>CM057473.1:5072500-15072500 GCA_030035585.1 Dugong dugon
ACCCTTGTCAGATACGTCATTGCCAAAGATTTTTTCCCAGACTGTAGGGTCTCTTTTTACTCTTTTGGTAAAGTCTTTTGATGAGTGTTTAAGTATTTAATTTTTAGGAGGTCCCAGGTATCTAATTTATCTTGTGTTGTTTGTGTATTTTGAGTTGTGTTTGATAGGCTACTTATGCCAAATTTTAGGTCCCCTAGTTTTGTCCCTGTGTTATATTCCAGGAAGTTCATAGTTTTAGCTTTAACATTTAGGTCTTTGATCCATTTTGAGTTAGTTTTTTGTGATGGCGTGAGGTATGGATCCTGTTTCATTTTTCTGTAAATAGATATCCAGTTTTGCCAGCACCATTTGTTGAAGAGACTGTTCCTTCCCCATTGAATGTACATCTTTCCTTATAGGATTGAGTGGAGGTGGGAGAGTAGGTTCTTTCCCTGATGTTGGGTGACAAGTGTTGGGTGCTTAGGGTCCCTCCACAGCCCTTGTTGGACCGTGGGGTCCTTCTGGTCTGGTGCTGTCTGTTAGAGCATCCTCTGGAGATCAGGGCAGGATGTTCTGTAGCTGATGCAGGACAGTGCTACCCCAATGGACAGAGTAGGCCCTTTGTGTGTGTATGAATCGGCATCTCAGTAGGTGGCGGGGATCAAGGACTTTAGGTGCACGTGCAGTTGGCTCGCAGGTACAGTCTGGCTGTGGGACGTGTGACATTGCAGTTGGACAGATGTTGGATGAGGACGCTAGGATCTCCTCCTGCTCGTCATTTGGCAGAGATGCAGATGGCGCCTTGCTTTACTCCATGTTTGTCTACATAGTTATCTCCTGTTTCCTGTTGGGAAGTCCGTGAAGTTGCCTTCCCGTGCTGCCTATAAAGATTATAGCCAAGAAAACCCTGTGGAGTAATTCTGCTCTGTAACACGTGAGGCCACCATGAGTTGGAGTTGACTCGACAGCCCCAGGTTTGGGTTTTTGGTTTTTATGCGTTGCACTCAGCGAGAGGCTAATGGGATTCAAGTATAGTTATGGGGAATATGGTGGGTCCCTTGCAAAACACAGGCTGGTGGTGCCAGTTGTGAACAATAGGCTAAGTAATGGTAGATCAGAAGGAATTGACAAGAAAGTCTCCCAGGCACATTTCATTAATAGGGACAAAAGAAAATACACAAAACATTTTATGTTTCAGAGTTTGTAAATCTACCTGAAGTGCTTTCAAAAAACGATCGATCGTATTAGTGGATTCATGTGTGTATAAAACTAAAAACCAACTTCTTTGTCAAATTTAATTTCTCCAAAATTAAAGTTACCATTGTGAAGAGAGTGAGAAGTCGCTTTTGTCTTACATTCCCCGAGATCATTCTTTACATTTGTCTCTGTGCGTCTTTTCTCCCTGCTCCAGTGGGACGGGGGTGGGGGGCGGACAATTGCCATCAAGTTGACTCTGACTCATGGCAGCCTCGTGTGTGTCAGAGAAGAACTGTGCTCCACTGGGTTTTCTTTCTTTTTTAAAATTATTTTATTGTGTTTTAGGTGAAAGTTTACACAGCAAATTAGGTTCCCATTTAACAATTTTTCTACAAATTGCTCTGTGCCATTGGTTACAATTTTCAAAATGTGTCAGATTCTCATTATTTCCATTCTGTTTATTCTGTTTCCATTGATCTACCGTCCCTATCCCTCTTTGCCTTCTCATCTTTGCTTTTGGGTAATGTTTGACTCTTTGGACTCATATAGTTGATTATTTAAGGGAGCACATTACTCATAGGTGATACTGTTTATTTTATAAGCCAATCGGTTTATTTGGCTGAGACGTGACCTGCAGAAATAGCTTTAATTCCGAGTTCAAAGGGTGTCTTAGGGTGATAGTCTTGGGGGTTCATCTAGTGTCTCTCGGTCCAATAGGTCTTGCCTTTTTTAGAAATTTGAATTTTGTTCTACATTTTTCTTCCATTCTATCTGGGACCTTCTATTGTGTTCCTGGTCCAAACGGTTAGTAGTGGTAGTCAGGCAGCACCTAGTTCTTCCGGTCTCAGGTAGAAAAGGGCAGGGTTCGTGTGGTTTCAGGTGTCTGCCGTCTAGAAAGTGATTCCCCTTGCCTCTCCCTCCCATCCCTGGTAACCATCAAAGAACTGTGCATTCTGTGTATACCTATTCTTGACTTTTTATAATAGTGAGACCATACACTGTTTGTCCTTTTGTGATTGATTTATTTTACTCAGCATAGTGTCCTCCAGATTCAGCCATGTTGTAGGATGTTTCATGGACTCCTCATTATTCTTTATAGTTGCATGGTAGTCCATTGTAAGTATGTTTATCCGTTCATCTGTGATGAGCACTTAGGTTGTTTCTATCTTTTTGCTACTGTGAATAATGCTGCAGTGAACATAGATGTGCATATATCTATTCATGTCACTGCCCTTATATCTCTAGGTTATATACCTAGGAGTGGGATTGCTGGATCATAGGTGTTCCTACTTGTAGCTTTTTGAGGAAGGGCCATACTATTTTCCATCGTGGTTGTAACATTTTACAATCCCAACAGCAGCCTATAAAGAGTTCCCAATCTCCCCACAACCTTGTCAGCATTTTTTTTTTTTTATCATTGCCATTTTTGCAGAGGCGAGATGGTATCTCATTGTAGTTTTGATTTGCATCTCTAGTGGCTAATGATCACAAGCATTTTTTCATGTATTTGTTGGCCGCCTGAATGTCCTCATTGGTGAAGTGTCTGTTATGTCCTTTGCCCGCTTTTTGATTGGATTATTTGTCTTGATGGCAACTAACAACAATAAGATGGTGGAAGGTGATGATTAATGGAGAACAATGAAGCATGGAAAGGAGCTAGGCGCAGTGTTTGGAGTTTGAACTTTTGAAGAGGAGCTTAGGAAGGCTCTACTGTGTAGGTGACATTGGAGCAAAAATGGCAGGGGATTGAGGGAGTAAACCCTTCTGGTAGTCGAGCAGAGCAGTTTAGGTAGAGGACAGAGGATCGTGCCCGCCATATTGGAGGACCAGCCTGGAAGCCACTGGGGCTTGATGGAGAGAGCAAGGGGAGAGTCGGGAGACTCATGCTCAGGGGAGGATCTGGATCTGGTAGGACTCATCGTGAGATGGGAAGCTTCTGAGATTGTGGCTGGATGGGCACCATGATCTGATTTAGGTTTTAATATGAGCGCTGTGAGTGCTGTGTTGAGAGCTGGGAAGCAGCTTCCTCATCGCCACGATTGTGAGCAGTAAGCATTGCGCCTGGGTTTTTTATCGCACACATTGCCCAGATCCCATCGGTGCTGTTGGGTCTTTGTTAATAAGTTTTTCAACTTCTGTAGTCACAAACGCCTTTGTTTATAGTTGGTGAGAAAGGGGACTTCCATAATGCAAGGGTCGTTAGCGGATGAGTTTTATGAGTTCAGGAGTTCTTGAAAAGTGTGTGCCAATCTTTAGGGTTCTGTGGAACTCAATGTCTCATTTTTGGCCATTGACCTAGTTAGTGCATTTAAAGTGGCATGTGGTAAGCATGTCCACAGATGTTTGTTAACCAGTGGACTTAGAACAAAATAATAACAACTTTCCCATCTGGTGCCCTTTTCATCTGGGGATCTTCAAACCCCAAGCGTACATTAATTAAACCTCCCATTACCGGGAGGTACGGAAGGGATGCGGGGCAGGGGCTGTAATCCCCACTGCAGAGGACCCTGGGGAGAGCCCCTGGGCCCCACGCAGTAACAAGCATCTTGCATTTCACCAGTGCCTTTCATCTACCATCTTAAATGCCTCCCCAGCCTTACCTGGTGGAAAGTGCATTATCAAGCCCATCTGCAGGGAGTGGGAAGTAGCCTGGAATGCTAGGGACTGGCTTGTAGGTTCTCAGTATTGTCACTTCAGAGGGCTCCTTTCTCTCCAGTTCGTGGGCTTAATGTGGGTTATTTGGAGTCTAACGGTGCCCAGGAAAGGAGTGGTAGAGTCTACTGGTGAGGCTGTTTGGTTTTGTATGCAGATAGGTAGGAAGTTGGGTTTAAACCTCAGCTGCCTTCCAAGCTGGCTGAGTAATTCTCATCACCTTAACTCCTTCCCTGGGGAAAGTCTCCTGAGTACACTGGGAAAACAGAAAGGCAGCCGAGGACAGGATGGCAGCTGCTTGAGTTCATTCCTGGTAAATGAAGGCAGAAGGAGCCCTGGTGGCGCAATGGTTAAGCACTTGGCTGCTAACCAAAAGGTTGATGGTTCAAACTCACCCAGCCACTCTGAGGGAGAAAGACCTGGCGATCTGCTCCCGTAAAGATTACAGCCTAGCAAACCCTATGGGGAGTTGTACTCTGTCATGTGGAGTCGCTATGAGTTGAAAATGGACTCGACAGCAGCCAACAGCAACAAAGGAAGGCCTACACTCTACTGGTAAGAAAAATGGAACAGTATAAAAAACCGAGCTAGAAACTGGTACTTCATGTGTAATAGGTAGGAAATCCGACTGCTAAGCTGTGGGAGGAGGTGTCCTGGCTGTCACTGAGATCAGGTGCCTGTATACATGCAGTGAGAGATGGCCTGATTCCTCAGGGTTCATCCTTCATGATGCATGGTGAAAGCAGGCCTCGGGCAGGACACGGGAAAGGTGGGCTACACACACCTGGTTTGCAAAGGGCCCACCTTCTTTGATTTCAAGTAGAAGGTCTTTAGCTCTTGTCTTGGTTTCCTAGTGTTGCTGTAACAAAAAAATGCCGCAAGTGCGTGACTTTAAAGAACAGAAATTTATTTCCTCGTGCTTCTGGAGGCCAAAAGTCCCAATTAGGGTCTCAGCCATGTCGATTCCTTCTGTGGGCCTCCCGCCTAGTTTCTGGGGTCTGCCGGCGATCCTTGGGGTTCCTTTGCTTGTGGACAGTCCTTGCATGGCATCTGTCTTCCCCGGTGTGTGTATTCTGCCTTTTTTATAACTCAGAAGTGATTAGGTTTAGGACCCAGTGTACTCTGGTATGACCTCATTAACATAACCAAAAACCCAAAACTCCTTGCCATCAAGTGCTTTCTGACTCATAGAGACCCTATAGGGCAGAGTAGAACTGCCTCCATAGGGTTTCCAAGGAGTGGCTGGTGGATTTGAACTGCCAAGGTTACCAAAGAAAACTGCTATTTCCAAACACGACTGCATTCACGGGTACAGGGGCCCGGACTTCAATACACATTTTGGGGGTGACACATTCAATCCATAACAGCCCTGTTTTTGGTGAGGGGAACCTCAATTCTAATGTAAAGTATTTTTATTGATTTTGCAACATAGTATTGCCTTTATTCACAGTAACGTGGAAATAAAGTGTAGTAGAAAAATGTTGAAAAGTATGGGTTCCTTGCACGTCCACTCTATGTGACCCCTCAAACTGGATAAGGAGCCCACTGAGTCATGGTTTCTTTCCATCCTTTTGACTTTAAAAGGTAGAAAGGTGTCTGTGTTTCCACAAATCAAAGGTGAATGCTTATGTTATTTTAGATGAAAAACCTTCTGAGTAAATTCTGAAAGCATACCCCATGAGAATGTATCCCTCCATGATTCCTGTCTAGTAGTGTCGAACTGTAAAGCAATATTTCTGTTCTTTCGTGTAATTATTATAGTGTTGGTTGTGTTCTTTGTTCACCTTGGTGGAACCACAGTGGAAAGATCACCTGTCCTTAATACGCAGTTGTAGGATATGTATTCACAGTTTCCTTGTTCTGTGAAGCCCTAGTTGGCAGGGACACTTTCTGAAAGTTTCTTAAATAGATAAATAATTGGAGCAAAGAAATGACTTAGAAAACCACTCTGTTGTTGGAAGTCAGAACAAACCAAAATCTTTGCCCCCAGCATGAACTCTACACTTCATAGTTGGGTGGTTAATCCCTTTGTTCCTGGTAATGTCCCAGTGCCTGTAGATGCAGTTCTAGAATTCTGAGATAGCCCCCGGCACTCTGTGTTGTCCAGGCAGCAGAAGAAATGGCTTAGGTCATCTTCACTGAGATCTTCTCTACCCTGCTCACTAGCTGTGTGACCTTAGTAAGTTACTCAACCTTTCTGTGCTTCAGTTTCTTCATTTATAAAATGGGATGAGTACTGTCTTAGTCATCTAGTGCTGCTATAACAGAAATCCCACAAGTGGATGGCTTTAATAAAGAGAAATTTATTTCTTCACAGCCAAGTAGGCTAAAAGTCCAAACTCAGGTGTCAGCTCCAGGGGAAGGCTTTTTCTCTCTGTCAGCCTTTTCATCAATGTTCCCCCAGACTAGGAGCTTCTCTGCACAGGGACCCCGGTCCAAAGGATGCGCTCTGCTTCCGGCGCTGCTTTCTTGGTGGTATGAGGTTCCCATGTGTCTCTGCTCGCTTCTCTTTTATATTTCAAAAGAGATTGGATTATGACACTATCTAATCTTGCAGACATCATCAGTATAACCTCATCACAGTGATAGAATTTACAACACATAAGGAGATCACATGAGATTACACAATCATATACAATACTGGGAATCATGACCTAGTCAAGTTGACAGATATTTTTTGGGGGACACACAATTCAATCCATGACAAGTACCTTCCTTGTAGAAGTGTTAGGAAGATTAAGATACTCCACCAGTGCCTGACTTATACAGTTGTTGTTGCTGGGTGCCTTGAGTTGATTCTGACCTCATGTGATACAGTAGAACGGCTCCATATGGTTTTCTTGACTATAATCTTTACGGAAGCAGATGGCCAGGTCTTCTCCTGTGGAGCCGCTGGGTGGGTTCAAACCGCCAGCCTTTCATTTAGCAGCAGAGCACTTAACCATTGTGCCACAAGGGTTCCTTGAAACCATGGCCCTGTTCTCTTTGGCATCAAGTCATCAAGGAAGTGAAATCCAAGGGAACTGAATTAATTAGAGCCGAATATTAAGGCTTAGGTATTAGAGCAGATTTTTGAGCTGAGAGAACGTGAAAAAGGGCAGCATCAGAAGGAAAAGGGCTGTCAAATTTGTTTCCATTTCACCGTAAAGTATGTTGTTGGCTGCCCTGGAGTCAATTTTCATCTCATGGCAACCCCACGTGATAGAGTAGAACCACACCATGGGGTTTGCTAGGCTATAATCTTTGTAGGAGATCACCAGGTCTTTCTTCCACATGGCCACTAGGTAGGTTCAAACTGCCAACTGTTTGGTTAGCTGCTGCGTGCTTAACCGTTGCACAACCAGGGCTCCTTCTGACTTAGTTAGCTGCTCAAAGAGTGTTGGCTGCTAATGTTGTTGACATCATTGGCATTATGGTCAGGAGCCAAATGAGTATTATTGGAGTTTTTACGTGATTTCTAGCCCCTTCCTCTCTTTTTACACAATTGTAGGATTTAACCATTTTCAAAGTGAGTTCCTTGGGTCTCCTTCTCATCTTCCTTATCCAGGGGAGAGGGACATCATGTGGTTAATTTTGGAGTTACAAATAAATCTATCAGTGAGTAGGTGAACACGCAAATACAGGATCCCTAGTAACAAAAATCGACTATCCACAAGAAAGAATGGAGAAGAACACCCTCTAAGAGGGAGGCTTTTACATTGGCTTCCAGTCAGACCCAGAGGCCTTTGGTCTCTGGAAGGGGTTTAGCTGAGCTGACACTGTTTCCTTTGGCCAGTCCCTGCACGGAGCACTTGTCATACTTCCTGTATCCCCATACGTAACTTCCTGTACCCCCATGGTAACCCTCTGAGGTTATTTCCTCCCTTTTTCCATTCCATAGGTAATGAGGCTCTGAGAGGTTGAGTGCCTTTTCCTCTACCACGTGGCTTGACACATGAGCTCTTGACACCACTCAGCCTGGCCGCATTTCCTGGGCCACAGTTTCCTAAAAAGAAAAGAGTAGAGAAAAGGAGAGAAACGGGCCGCTAGCTACCGGGAGGTGAGTCCGGACAGAGGAACACCAGTAGCAGCGATGGGGGAAAATAAAGCTGTTTTATGTTTCTACCTCCCTAAATCGAGACTTTTCAATAAATCATATACAGAAATAAAAATGAAACAAAAAACCCAACCTGTTGCTGCTGAGTCGATTCGTACTCATGGCGACCCCGTGTGATAGAGTAGAACTCCTCTGTAGGGTTTTCTCGGCTGTAATCCTGACAGAAGCAGATCGCCTGGCCTCTCTAATGCAGTGCTGCTGGGTGGGTTTGAAATGCCAGCCTTTAGGTCAGTGGTCGGGTGCAAGCCATTGGTGCCCCCTAGGAACAGTTTCTTCCAAAACCTGAAAAACTATACCCACTGCTGGCAAGTCGATTCCGACTCATATTGCGACTGTAGGACAGAGTAGAACTGCCACACCGGGTTCCCAGGGCTGTAAATCTTCATGGAAACACGCTGCCACATCTTCCTTCCGAGAAGTGGCTGGTGGGTTTGAAACACCAACCTTGCAGTTCGCAGCCAAGCACTTTAGCCACTGCGCCACCAGGGCTCCTTATCATCTTACATCCAGCTCCAAATCGTTACTTACCCACAGTTCTTCTCTGGATACCTCTATGTCAATAAATTTAAATCCTACTATTACAGGGTCTCCTCATTTTCCTTAATATTCAAATTCTTTCTTCCCCTCCTCCAGCCAAGGCTCAGTGTGGTCCCCACACCACCGCCACTTAACTAGCTTAGGCGACAGCCTTACTTTTCCTTAGCCTCAGCTTCCTCATCTGTAAAATGGCCCTGACAATAATAATAAATATCTCCTGGGATTGTTGGGAGGTCTGTAGGTGCTCTCCGCTGTTAACCTAACGGTTAGTTGTTTGAACCCACCCAGCAGCAGCATGGAGGAAACTGCCTGGTGACCTTCCTCCTTTAAGATCACAGGTAAGAAAACCATCTGGAGCAGTTCTCCTCTGTAACCTACGTAAAATGCAGAAGTCCCCAGTGAACGGCAATTATCATTACTTGTAGTGCTTGTAACATTTGCATGGCATGCAGGCACCCATCATACTCTAGCTTCTCTTTAGAATGTCTCGGAATCTCTTAACTTGTCCATTCTGGCTTCAGGAACCAAGCAAATGAGCATCCTGGGGCGTAGTGTGTCATTTTTTTAAAAGCGGCTGCTTAATCTTTTTTTTTTTTGTTTAAATGTAGACTATTTAACTCTTGATTTATGATAAATCATTTTGCCCCCACACCTCCCGGATGACGTTAAAAGAACAATCTGTCTTTCCTGTCTCTATGTTGTGAACCAACATTCTCTTCACTTACTAATGTTGCAAATGTTGATGATTTGGAACCCAAATGGGTGTCTCCTCGAAGACTCGGAATGCCATTGACACTCAAGTGCCAGGGTCTGTTAGTAAACTAACTGTAGTAAAAAAATGGCACAAAGAAAGCTAAGTAATGTTCTTAGCGTTTTCCTCCTCGGAAGTACCTTTTGCAGGTACCGTGTGGATCTTTCAGTCCTGAATTTCTAGAACTATCAGACATACTCAAAGCAAATGTCTGTCCCAAATAAATGTATTCAGATTCTTAGAGCAGATAATTTATGCGTGAAAACCTTGCACCTCCACCCCTCTGATAGTATTAGAAGCAGAATTTAAGATTGAGCTTGTTGTATCTGATAAAGTAAAAATATCCCCTGAAGTCTTCTTTAAACCAAACAGTAGTTTAGCTGAATTAGTAAAGAATGTCTGCCTTGAGCGTTGTGCTCTTTTAAAGAATTACCTGTATGGGATCAAATTGACAGGAGCAATTCCGAAGAGTAGATGGGGCCCGTGAGTTTATGTTAATGAGGGAGGAACAATTCCGGACAAGAAGGCTGGGAATGGTTGTGCAACTTGAAGGATGTAATCAGTGTCACTGAATTGAAGTGTAGAAATTATTGACTGTTCTGCTGTGTATATTCTCAACAGCAACAAAGACGTTTTTAAAAATAATACGTGAGGCACACTCTTTGTGCATAAACATTCTTTTTGCAATGGACATGTGAGTAGCTGCTGTAATTTAAGGGTTGTGTGTGATACAGGTTCAAGTAGATTGCTGGGCTGACGGACCTTCGTTAAAATTGTGCCTCCCGACTTCCTTCTGTGCCATGTCCTTCCCCCATTATTCCTCCTTTTTACATAATGTTTTAATATTCTCTTTTCTTCCCCTCACTCTCCCTGGCTATAAAAATCTCCCCTGAGGAAGGAATGCAATTACTAGTAACTGGCAAAATTCTATAGGAAAGGGGCATATACTTAGGGTTAAATGCACCTAGGTTGAATTTCCACTCACTACTTCCAAGAACTTGGGCTCGTTAGTTAACCTTTTGGAGCTTCAGTGTCTTCACTTGTAAAATGGACCTGTTCCTGTATATGGGTTTAGTGACCACGTTCGATGCAAACAATTAAGTGCTTGGATACTAATGGAAAGGTTAGTGGTTTGAATTCACATAGAGGTGCCTCAGAAGAAAGGCCTGGTGATCTACTTCAGAAAGATCACAGCCATTGAAAACCCTATAGGGCAGAGTTCTGCCCTGAAACACATGGGGTCTGCATGATTCAGAATCAATACAACAGGGTAGCTAGTTTGGTTTTTCGTTTTTTCATACTGATAAGACTCAAATTTATTTCTCCTAAGGGTATATGTTTCTTAACAGAAATTATTTAAAAATTCACGTCTGACAATGAGATCTTTGGTTATTAGCTGATCAGGTAAAATATTTTGTGAAAACCCAAAGAACCAGTTGCTAGTTCGTGGAGTCTGTGGGCTTGTACATGCATCTGCCACGTGTGTCTGTCTTCATAGGGTGTCTTACCCCTGTGCCCATCTCTGTCTGTCCTGCAGTTTTTATAGGGTAAAAGTGGTTAGCTTCAGTACCCACCTTACACTGGTATGACCTCATTAACATAACAAAAGAAAAATATTTCCAAAAAAAGATCACATCCCCAGGTACAGGTGTTAGGATTTCAACACAGATTTTGGGGGATACACATTTTAATCCATAACAGATCTTTAAGCAGATATCCACTAACTTGGGGTGAAGATGGTGGTAACCATCCTCCCATTGCTGTTTAGGCCAAAATCTGTACTACGAGTCCCTGGGGACCTTGGTGGGCATATTTGGAGTGGTCTCGTTTTTTTTTGTTTTTTCATAATTTATTTTTTGTTGTTATTGTTGAGAATATACATAGCTGAACATACACCAGTTCAGCAGTGTCTATGTATAATTCCATGACATTGATTACGTTCAGTAACATTGTTCAGCCATTCTCACCCTCCTTTTCTGAATTGTTCTTCCTCCATTAAGATAAATTCGTTGACCCTGTTTCCTCTCTAATCTTTCGAGTTGCCTTGTCAGTTTGATTCCATATAGATACTTCTTAAAAGAGCACAATACTCAAAGCAGACATTGTTTGCTAATTAGGCTAAACTACTGTTTAGTTTTAAGAAGACTTCAGGGGATATTTTTGGTTTAAAGTTTAAACATTATCTCAGGGCAGTAGCTTCATCCAGACTCTATGGCTCCAGAAAGTCTGGATTCCATGAGAATTTGAAAGTCTGTGCATTTTCCCTCTTTGGATCAGGATGGTCTGTCGAATCTTTGATCAGAATGTTCAGTAATGCCAGCCAGGCACCACCCAGTTTTCCTGGTCTAATGGCAAAGGAGGCAGTTGTTCAGGGAGTCAGTTAGCCTCCCGTTGTATTTCCTCCCCACAATCCGAACTCTCCTTTTTCCTCTGTCGGCTCCAGGTGAATAGAGATGGATTGTTGTACTTTGAATGACAGCTTGCAAGCTTTTAAGACCCCAGGCACTACACAACGAACTAGGAGGTAGAACAGAAGCGGTAAGCACATATTAGGCCAGTTAGATGTCCCGTGAAACCATGACCTTCAACCTCCAAACCAAGGAACCAAATACCATGAGATGTTTAGTTGTACATAAGCAGCCTCAGCAGCTGCTCCTTTTTTTTTTTCTTTTTGTAAATATATCTATCACACAACTTTTGCCAATTTAACTTTTTACACGTGTATAACTTATGGACAACAATTACATTAATTGGCTCTGCAGCCCTACCCTTGATCAATGTAATTTTTCTATCACTGTAAACCAAACCTCGATATTTAAGATGCAGTAACCCTTCTCTCCTTTCCTCTTCCCTCTAGCCCCTGGCTAGCCCTGATAAACTTTGGTCTCTATACATTTGCTTGTTGTTGTTTTTTCTTTTTTTGTAAGTGAGGTCATACAATATTTGTCCTTTTGTAATTGATTTATTTCACTCAGCATATTGTCTTCAAGCTCCATCCATATTGTAGCGTGTATCAAGACTTCATTTCTCCTACTGGCTAAGTAGTATTTCACTGAATGTATGTACCACATTTTGTTTATGGATTTATCTGTTGATAGGCATTTAGGTTGTTCCCACCTTCTGAGTATTGTGAATAATGCTGTTAGGAGCATTGGTGTGCATATGCCTGTTCATGTCACTGCTTTCAAGTCCCTTGGGTATGTTTCTAGCAGTGGAATTGCTGGATCATATGGTAGTTGTAGTTTTAGTTTTTTGAAGAACCACCACACTGGTTTCCACAACAACACTAGCATTTTTCATTCCCACCAGCAATATACAAGGGTTCCAATATCCCCACATCCTTGTCCACCTTTCCTATTTTCTGTTTGTTTGCTTACCCACAATGTTAGCTATCCTAGTGGGAGTGAAACAGTATCTCATTGTGGTTTTGAGTTGCATCTCTCTAGTGGCTAATGACGTTGGGCATTTTTTCATGTGTTTGGTGGCCATTTGTATGTCCTCTATGGAGGAAGTGTCTATTCAAGTCCTCTGCCCATCTTTTGATTGGGTTATTTGTTTTTTTGATGTGAAGTTGTCAAAGTTTTACATGTATTTTGGTTATTAAGTTCTTATTCGCTATAGGTGTCCGAAGGTATTCTCCCAGCTGCTTGCTTGTCTTCTTCACTTTTTTGGTAAAGTCTTTCGATGAGCAAAAGTTTCTAATTTTTATGAGGTCTCATTTATTTATTTTGCCTTTTGCTGTTTATGCTTTTGTTATTATATTAGGTGATCCATTTTTAAAAGCTAGGCCTGACAGCCTTGCCCCTGCATTTTCTTCTAAGAATTTTATGGTTTTAGTTTCACATTTAGGGCCTTAATTCATGTTGAGTTTGTTTTTGTGTATGGTGTGAGACACGTGTGGAAATCCAATTTTCCCAGCATCACTAATGGAAGAGACTCTTCTTTCCCCATCTAATGGACTACATTGTCAAAAATCAGTTGATCATGGATGAGTGAGTTTATTCCTGGACCCTCCGTTTGGTTCCATTGGTGTACGTGTCTATTATTATACTAGTTCCGGGCTGTTTTGATTACTGTAGCTGTATTTTGTTGTTAATGTTAGGTGCTGTTGAGTTGGTTCCGACTCATAGTGACCCTTTGACCAACAGAACGAAACTCTGCCCGGTCCTGCACCATCCTCATAATCGTTGCTGTGTTTGAGCCCATTGTTGCAGCCACTGTGTCAGTCCATCTCATGGAGGGTCTTCCTCTTTTTTGCTCATCCTCTAGTTTACCAAGCATGATGTCCTCCAAGGACTGGTCCCTCCTGATAACATGTCCAGCGTATGTGAGATGAAGTCTCGCCATCCTCACTTCCAAGGAGCATTCTGGCTGTACTTCTTCCAAGACAGATTTGTTTGTTCTTTTGGCAGTCCATGGTATATTCAGTATTCCTCACCAGCACCACAATTCAAAGTCATCAATTCTTCTTCAGTCTTCTTATTCATTGTCCAGGTTTCGTGTGCATATGAGGTGACTGAAAATAGCTGTATAATATGTTTTAAGATCTGGAAGTATGAGTTCTCCTACTTGGTTCTTCTCCTTCAACATTGCTTTAGCTGTTTGGGGCCTCTTGCCATTCCATATAAATTTGGGGATTGTTTTTTCCATTTGTGTAAAGATGGCTGTTAGAGTTTTGATCGGGATTGCGTTGAATCTGTAGATCCCTTTGGGTAGAGTTGACATGTTGACTATATTAAGTCTTCCAGTCCATGAACTTGGGACATCTTTCCCTTTATTTAAGTCTTCTTTAATCTCTTTCAGCAGTGTTTTATAGTTTTCATTGTATGAGTCTTTCACATCCCTCATTAAATTTACTGCTTGGCATTTTATTCTCATAGATGCTATTGTAAATGGAATCGTTTCCCTAATTTCCCTTTCAGATTTCTCATTGCTGGTGTGTAGAAATGCAACTGATTTTTGTTGATCTCATTCTTTCGTAACACTGATTTGACATCAATGTTTAAAGCTCTAATGTTTCACGGGGCAGTGTCTGAAAGAGAAAACAATCTCTTAGTAATATGAACCATTCTCCTTTTTAGGAAATGGTGGTATAATCCAGAGCCCCCGCCCTCCCTCTGGGGGTATTCATTCCCCTGAGTTAGTAGTTTTTTGTGACAGTATTCTTCTGGTTGCATTGACAAAGACATTTCAGAAAACATTTCCTGAGAGTGAAGACACTGGGGAAGGGAACTAAACTGTTCCTCCTTTGTTCTAGAAGACACTATTGACAGCCCATTGTTTACATGCCGTGCAGAGCCCTGCCACACCAGTGCAGGTGTTGCCAACTTGTTAAGACAGGCTGACTGTATTTTCTCTTCAGAAAAGTTGGAATGCAGTCCTTTGTCAAAGGATCACATTGCTCTCGTCACTGGAGCTAAATGTAAATACATAAAAATGCAAATTATCCTTTGCTGTAGAAATAAATATTTTGACGTACTGCCTTAAACACTTTTCCTCAGTATCGTGGATGCCTTCCTCCTCCTCAGATCTAGTGTTGTGTAACCTCTCCTTTAGGGTTCTGGCTGCAGTAATGAGAACACTTGTCTAACTTGTCGGCCTTGTCATTTTGATGCCATGAAATTGGTAGGAGAGAATGCGGTAGCTAGGACTTTCTATTTGGGAGTAGTTAACTTCTAATTCTGAAAGGCAGCTTATATATCTGGTTTTCAGGAGTCAAGTAGGCCCAGGTTATAAGTCGGTGGAATTAATTTAGTTTTCAAGATGCTCAGATTCCAAGACTTCTTTGGAACCTTTTTTGGTAGCTTTGGGACCACCCAGAAGATTTTCACAAAAGTTGATTAACCTAATGTAGATTTTTGCCAGGGTAGACTGACTCCTGGGAATCCCTGGGTGATACCTATGGTTAATGTGCTTGACTGCTAACCAAATGTTGGATGTTCAAATCCACCCAGAGGTACCTCGGAAAAAAACCCTGGTGATCTACTTCCAAAAAATCAGCCATTGAAAACCCTGTGGAGCACAGTTCTGCTCTGACACACACAGGGTCACCATGAATTAGAATCAACTCGGTAGCAACTAATTTTGGTTTACTTTAAGTTTAGACTGACTCCTGTAATATCTAATCTCAAATTTCAGGTGCTTTTGTAAACTCAGAGTTTTATATTTTGCTGCTGTCCCAGTCCAAAGTGGGTGGGCAGTGGGCAGGGGTGGGGGTTGTTCTCTCTCCACGTGGTCCTTTTGGGACCCAAGCTTCCTCCATCTAGTTGGCCCTAGGCTCTCGGGGTCTTTCCATAGCTTCTCTGCCTTTGGTGCACAAGAAAGAGAAGATGGCGAGCCTGGAGCATCTCAGGGGAGATGTTAGGGGCAGGGACACCCTGGGTGGTGCAAACGATTAGACCAGTTGGTTCCTAACTGAAAGATTGGAGGTTCAAGTCCACCTACAGGTACCTTGGAAGAAAGGGCTGGTGATCTACTTCTAACAAATCAGCCATTGAAAACCCTACGGAGCACAGTTCTACTTTGACACACTTAGGGTCACCATGAGTCAGAATCGAGTTGAGGGCAAGTGGCTGTGGTCGGGGTAGGATTTGGAAGTGGCCAACATTATTTGGGCCCGCATTCCATTGTTTTTTAAAATGGTGCATTAGGGACTTTTCTTCTCTGATAATGTGTTCATAACCCACTCAGAGATCCAGGATAAATTTCTGGTCATGCATGATGCATCCTAGTCATAATCAAATTTGGGTTTTCTAAATGATTTCTCATATAGGTCTTTGCTGACTTGAAAGATTCTCTCAACTTAGCCTTGTTCCCTGGCTAAGTTTGCCCTGAGTTTATCATAGACCGTAGCTTTTCAGGATTAGAAGGCCACACCTTCATGCTTTGTCACTTGCGGGGCAGCTGTGCTGGCTTTTCTTGAGAATTCCACCCAAGCTTTCCTGCCCAGGAGTGTGAGACTGTGAAACCCATTTTCCACAATAAAAGATTTTTCCCTGTGAACACCAGAGCTTTTCATCATTGAGATGATTTTGGAGGAATCTAAAACGTTTTGTACTTTCACCAGTTGTCTTCCAGAGAATATGTTGGGCGTAAATTAATCTTTAGTCAAGTTCCCCCCTCCACCCGCCCTCGAATCAGTCATTATATTGTGCTGAGGTTTGGTAAAGTATATAACCCCTACTGCTCTTGTTAGCTGCCTATGAGTCAGCCCCTGATTCATAGCAATCCCATGGAAACAAAGAAACGCTGCTCAGTCCTGCGCCATCCCTGTGATCCATTTTAGATTGGACCATTATGATCCCTAGGGTTTTCATTGGCTGATTTTTCCAGTCGATCACCAGGCCTTTCTTTCTAGTCTGTCTTAGTCTGGAAGCTCCACTGACATCTGCTCAGCATCCCAGCAACACACAAGCCTCCACTGACAGATGGGTGGTGGCTGTGCAGGAGGTGCAGGAACCCAGGTCTCCTGTATGGAAGGTGATAGTTCTACCACTGAACCACCTCATTCAACCACTATACAAGGATCAAAATAATGAAATTACCATTGATATGTTCTACGGTCTACTCCAAGGAGCCCCGGTGGTGCAATTTAAGTGCTTGGCTGCTAGCTGAAACGTTGGTAGTTTGAACCCACCAGCCACTCTGCAGGAGAAAGATGTGGCAGTCTGCTTCTGTAAAGATTACAGCCCTGGAAACCCTATGGGGCAGTTCTACTCTGTCCTGTAGGGTCACCATGAGTTAGAATTGACTCGACAGCAGCGGCTTTGGTTTTTTTTTTTTGGTTACTGCCCGCTCCTCAGCCCTGTGCCAGGTTCGACAGTTGTCCCGAACACAGGAAGGATGGAGCCCTTCCCAGCAAATGTATCCAGGTGTTAACCATGTGTTGGGGTTTGTTGTCTTGTTTCATTAGACTCCTCGGTCAAGAACGGTTCCTTGGTCTTTCCTCAACTCTCATGACATTGACTGTTTGGTAAAGCACAGTTCCGTTATCCGTATGGATTTATGGGGTGTTTCTTGTGATCAGATTTGGGTTCTGCATCATTGGCAGACATATCACAAGTGACAGTGTGGTGTGTCTTTCCCACGAGTTATCAGCTGCCGTTGAGTTGACTCTGACTCATGGAGTGTGTCAGAGTAGAACTCTGTTCCATAGGGTTTTCAGTGGCTGATTTTTTTCGGAAGTAGATTGCCAAGCCTTTCTTTAGAGGCACTTCTGGGTGGTCTTGAACCTCCAGCCTTCCAGCTTGCAGCCAAGCACGTTAACCATTTGCACCACCCAGGGCCTCCGTATCTTTTGAGGGAGCCCCTAGTTTTGGTTTGTCCTGTTCTGGTGACACTCACTCTCCTGCCTCACTTGAGTAAAATGGTGTCTGCTACCCTTCTCCACTATAAAGCTACTCTTTCCCCCTTTATGATTATCAAATGTATTGTGCAAGGATACTTAGAAATCATGTAGATACTTTATTTTTCATCAGACTTTCAATTTATTTATACCTGTATGGACTCATGGTTTCCTGTTTTTTCAGCAGCTTATAATCTGTTATATCACTATTTAGTCTCAGGGTGGTGCAGATGGTTAATGCACTGGGCTGCTAACTGGAAGGTTCGAGGTTTGAGTCTACCAAAGGTGCCTTAGATGAGAGGCTTGGCAGTCTACTTCTGAAAAATCGGCCTTTGGAGACCCTCTGGAGCCCAGTTCTGCTCTGACACACATGGGGTCACCATGAGTCTGAGTCAACTCATCGGCAACTAGTTATCATTTATTTTCATACCAAATCATTCCTGATTTGGTTGGTGGGAGCCCTCTTCAGGGTTGCTCCTCTGTCCTTTTATGTCCCCACTGTTGCTTTCTGAGCCTGGCCTGTGCACCCTAGCAGCGCCCCCCTAGGAACTGCCCCCTGCCCTCGTTGGGCTCCTGCCCGTCCAGGCCAGGCCAGGCCTGTGGGTGAACACGCTCCCCACTCCTGTCACCAGGCTTCCGGAAGGCAGATTTCTTGATTCCATCGCAACAGGTAAATCATAGAACTTTTTATGAAGGCTCTACGGGAATGTTTTTGTTCCTGAATTGAAAAAAGAGGTGAGGCCTGTTGAGATCTTTTGCAAACTGAACGGAAAGGGAGCCTCTGTGCCTTCAGGCACACTCAGACAAATCATGAGGTCTTAGGAGTTCAGTCATGTTAAAACCCAAGACTGGAAATGTTGTAATGGTCTTTTCTCTCCACAGCTGGGTGCTGGTAAGATTTCCAATGAGATAGAGGATGCAGCTTGTGCAGGGGAGGTATGGATGGGGAAGGAGGGTGTCCCCCCTGCGTGGGGCGCTATCAGAGGAACAGGGGAAGGTTGTTGTTCACCTCTTGTCCCTGGTCCTTTAAGGAAGGAAAAAAAGCTGAGGACCAGCTTTTCTTTTCTTGCCTGTGCTTATTGCTTCTCCTTCCTTCTTTCTTGCCTGTGCTTATCTGAATTTAGTCTCCCTTGCTTTTAACCCTCTGACTCTGGCTTTTTGACCAGCTGTGGAACCAAATGCGCCTTCATTATCACTTCGTTTTCTGTCTGGTTTATGGTAACTGCCTCACTAAAAACACTCAGCTAAAACTTGGACCTCCAAATTGAATTATTAAAAATTTCTTACGGATAGGTGTTTAAAAACTGCTAATCAATGTTTTAGTGGTGTGATTATCCTAATCAGTATTTACAGCTGCACATCCTCATTAAGCAAAATATTAAAAAGTTTTACCATTTATTTTAGAAATATGTCTACAAACACATGCACACATATGCTGCCCACTGGCCGGTGTGGTGAAAGATATTTATCTGAGACAGGAGTAGGGTAAATGTAGAAATTCAAAGTGTGTCAGTGAAATAATGTTCCAATCTGTTACCAGAATTTAAAAACAGTTGCTGTCGAGTTGATTCCGACTCATGGTGACCTTATATATGTCAGAGTAAAACTGTGCTCCATAGGTTTTTTGTTTTTTTAACTGAGGAATTGAATTCTTAATGTGATTTCATTTCTTTTTAAAATAGCATCTTATTGTGTTTTCAGTAAAAATTTACATAGAAAATTAGGTTCCCATTTGACAATTTATGTACAGATTGTTCTGTGACATTACATCCGCTTCTCACTTACCGTTATGGTTACATTCCAAAGACCAAGTCGTTAGGTGAAAATCGCCATTATGCGAAAATGGAGGATTTTTTTTCCCTGTTTTTAGACCATCCATTTTCACGTAGGAAATACGATCATAGAAATAATAACAGCTAAGATTTACTGAGGGGCCCCGGTGGTGAGGTGAGTTCTGTTCCACGTTTTTCTCCCATTCTGTAAGGCTCCATCGATGGTGGCCCTGAAAAGAATGGTTGGTTGTGGTAGCCGGGCACCTTCTGGTTCTTCTGGCTCAGGGTAGATGAGGCCGTGGCTCATGTAGGCTGTTAACCCTGTAGACTACTTTCGCCTCTGAGACTTTGGTTTCCTTCTTTCTCTTCTGTTCCTGGTGAGTAGAGACCAATAGCTGTATCTTAGATGGCCACTCGCAAGCTTTTAAGACCACAGGCGCTACTCACCTCCCTAGGATGCAGAACGTGAACATTGTGATTTGTATTATGCCAATTGACCGGGTTGTCCCATGAGACTAAGGTTCTAAGCCTTCAAAACCAGAAAACCAGTCTTACGAGGTGTTTGGTTATATGCTGGAGAACTGTTTGTAGCTGTGCCCTCTGCGAATACGTACGCGTGCACGCACGTATCTGTACATACACGTACGTGTAGATACTTCTTTCTGTGTATTCGTGTGCACACCTGTACCTGTCTGTGCACATAAGTGCTTAGACATATGTGACCGTACACTTGTTGGTTGGTTATTGCTGGTGTTGTTGCCGAATTATAAAGGTCACGTTCTCTGTCACAAACATCGTTTTCTCTTGTGCACTTCTGAGTGGCATTGTTTGCTTTGGTTGGGCTGTACTCATTACACGCACATCCTGTGCTACTTTTCCCATCACCAAAATTAGCAAGTATTGTTATGATAAAGAGAGTGACACCCTCCCATCCTTGGTAAGCATCAGTGAACATTGGTCTCTGTATATGTACCTGTTCTTCTTATAAAAGCAAGATTATACAGTATTTGTTCTACATGATTGACTTACTTCACTTAATGTTATGTCCTCCAGATCTATCCAGGTTATCATATGTTTCACAGACTCATTGTTCTTTATGGTTGCATAGAATTCCGTAGGGTTTTCAAGGGCTGGTTTTTTGAAATTAGATCACCAGGCCTTTCTTCCAGGGAGCCTCTGGGTGGACTTGAACCTCCAACCATTTGTTGAGCAGCTGAGCATGTTAACTGTTTGCACCACCCAGGGACTCCCTGTGGGAATTTACTAGGACTGACAAAGTTCTTTTTGTCCTCTTAAATTTAACTAAGCACGCTTAAATTGTTAAGCAAGATTTAAACAGTGTTAGCCGTATTCTTACTTCGGCACATCACGCAGACCTTGAACGCGGTAGTTGCTTGAATTGAACTGGATCGTCATTTTGAGGCTTACAGGATAGATTTGTTACAAACAGATTCTCTTAGTTTCCCAGACAGGAAGACTGAGGCTTAGTTGATGTATCCAATTCATTTCTGACCCTGAGCGTTTAAGATTTTATTGTTATTATTTTTCCCTTCATTTTCCTTCCCTCCAACTTACTGCAGTTCTTTTACCTCTGCTGCTAGAGGTGAAGACCCCAGTGTGATTCCGGGCCAGTCCCCCTCATGCAGTGGAGGCTTCGTGTGGCTCTGATGCTGAACAGGTTTCAGTGGAGTTTCCAGACTAAGATGGGCTAGGAAGAAAGGCCTAGCGATCGACTTCCAAAAATCAGCCTGTTATACCCTATGCACCACAAAGGCCCGATCCTGTTGTGCATGGGGTTCCATGAATTGGGAGCTGACTGTGGCAGCTAACGACAACAACATACCTCTGCTTCTAACTTAGGAAACCTTTAGGTAGCCTTGGAGTTTCTGAGAAGATTGAAAAAGGGCTTTTTCTTTACTTTAGGAATCAATCAAGTACATGAGCATACCTGTAGCTCTCGTAGCCAAATGGGGCCGTGTCTTCTAGGAGCCTGGCCAAGCACTTGCCTTATGGCTCATTGCTGTGGTAAGCAGGCCCTTGAGGTAGACTTACATACGAACTCACTGGGTCTCTGCTTTCTGCTTTATCTTAGTTTTTCCCTAAGAGTATTTTTTTAAGGGGCTAGTTCTTTTTTGTTTTAACAGTTCTAGATCCTTTTGATGGTAGTGATTGGGAAGGCACTGTTGCCCTGTCACGCACACTATTCAGAAGTTACTTAAAATTGACCCTGGATAACATCGCAGGGCACTTTTGCAGAGTATTTGACACCTCAGTGATGTGTTGAATAATAATAATGTTTTTGTTCTTTGAGCATAGTATCCCACTTGGATACCAGGGACAGGGAACTAAGTATGTATACTGTGTTTTGATTGGTTTACCTGGAGTGTCATTCCTACCTGGGTTTTGTTTTTATGCTCTACAATCCCAGTCTTACACTCAGTTCCGTCACTGGCCCCCCATACTTGTGGGCTGCATAATAAGCAAGTCTAGGGAAGAATGAAGGAGCCCTGGTGGCGCAGTGGTGAAGCACTTGGCTGCTCAACTAAGAATAAGAAGTCCATGGTTTGAACCCACCAGTCACTCTGTGGGAGAAGGATGTGACAGTCTGCTTCCATAAAGATTTACAGCCTTGAAAGCCCTATGGGGCAGTTCTACTGTGTCCTATAAAATCCAAAAAACCAAACCCGTTGCTATTTCGAGTCGATTCTGATTCATAATGACCCTATAGGACAGAGTAGAACTGTGCCATAGAGTTTCCAAGGAACGGGCTGGTGGATTTGAACTGTTGACCTTCTGGTTAGCCACTGTGCCACTTTGTCCTGTAGGGTCACTAGAAGTCAGAATTAACAGCAACAGGTTTAGAGAGGAATGAGAAATTGAACCTAGGCTTTTTATCCCATAGTCTTACATCCTGCTGTTGCAGTCTAGCTCCTAACAGACCGGCCCCCTAGAGGAGGCCGCTGGTCTCCAGGCCTGGGCTCATGGTCTGGGTCCCTCTTGGGCATCTCACGCGGCTCATCTATCTGTGTCACAGAGTTGATGCAATATCACTTCCTGTCCTTGGTGGTAAGTGCTGACTGCAATGTGTCTTATACACAGTAGCTATTGTTTATGGTTGTCAACAGAAAGTGATCAGATGATTTCAGTCTAGATGAACTCTGCTCTGAGTCTCCTCACTCCACGTGTAACGGGGGTGGTCTGTGAGTCAGATGTTTGGTGCTGGCTTTTTGGCATCAATTTCACAGCAAACTCTTTGCTACTGAACCTCTTTCCATGAGATACCAGAAATTTGGTTTTTATCACTCCAAAGTGTGACCTTTTAAACCTAACTCTTAGAGAATTAGTATGTCATGTATCTCAGTGTTTTCATGTCACTGAGCGTCTGATTTGTTGTGCCTTTCTGAGGAACTGTGGGCCAGTGAAGACTGCGTCGCCATTGATAGGTTTCTTTACAGGATACTTAGATTTTTGTCTCCTGCTGGCTTAAGTCAGCAGTGGTTAATAATACTTAAAAGGTGAACTTTTTGTGACTTTTAATTTTGGGTAACGATAATTTTTTATAAAGCTTACAAAAGCTTAAAATAGATCATTTGCATATTATTTTAAATGATCTTTTCACTTCTCACCCTTATGATTTGTCTTTGAAGTGGGATATTGTATGTCCCGCGTGACGGTGGTTACATACCGTGCGTGCCCATGGCTTCCATAATAAGCAACACTAGAGATCATTATTAGTTAAAGATGACTGCAGTCAAAAAAGTCAGAGCCCTGCTGGTGCAGTGGTTAAGAGCTCAGCTGCTAACCTAAAGGGGTCAGCAGTTCAAATCCATCAGCCACTCCTTGGGAACCTCCTGGGGCAGTTCTGCTCTGTCCTGTAGGATCGTTATGAGTCAGAATCAATGCGACAGCAAGTTTTTTTTTGTTTTTTTGGACCATCAAAAACTTAAGTATCTTGGAAAAAATATTGCCAATGGTGTTATTGATCTGTTGCACCACAGCTTCTCTGGGAGGCACAAAGGAAATCAGACTCTCAGCGGTACTGAGATCTTAGATAGATGACACGTGAGGGTTTCATGGCTTTCATTGTCACCGGTGAAGAGTGAGACTTCACGAACTCCGGTGCTGATTTCACAGAGCATCTCTTCATTATTGCATATGTGGGTTTTTTTTTTGGAAAACTTCTAATTCTGCCGCCGGAGTGTGGAGATTATGATGACTAATAAACATCGAGATGTAATTAAAGATCCCACTTTCCCCCATCCCAGGCCATCATTTCTTGATCCCGTCTACGGCTCAGGCAGTTTACTGTGTGGTCTCCAGTGGATTGTTCTATTGAATCTTTCTGGCAGCCCTATGGGATGTCAGTGGGTAAACTGAGGCTCAGTGATGGGAAGTGACTTCCATGGTTATTTAGGTGTCGTTAGTTGCTGAGTTGACTCCTACTCATGGTGACCCCATGTGTGCAGAGTAGGGTTTTCAAGGCTGTGACTGGAAGCAGATCACAGGCCTGTGTGCCCTGGAGTGGGTTCCAGCCGCCCACTTTTCGGTTAGTAGTCCAGCGCTGAACTGTTTGCCCCGCCAGGTGTTAAGTAGCAGAAGCAGGACCCCCACCTGAGCCTGCCTGGCTCTAACATCCATGCTCTTAGCAATGCCCTCTTTCTACCTGCCACTTAGTGGCTAATGGGATGCAGTTGGAGCTCTGGTGGCACAGTGGTTAAGAGCTGTGGTAAGCTACGGCTACTAACCAAAAGGTCGCCAGTTCGAATCCAGCAACCGCTCCTTGGAAACCATATGGGGCAGTTCTGCTCTGTCCTGTAGGGTCGCTATGAGTCAGAATCAACTTGATGGCAACGGGTTTGGTTTTGGGGTTTTTTTTGGTAATTCAGTTGGGCTTGAGACTAAAGCCTCTCATAGTGAAGACTCTCCTCCGTCCTTATTTTGACTGATGCTCCTGGGTGTCTTTCATAATTACTCAAGACCTGTTCATTATCTGTTTCAGATTTCATTTTGAGATTAATAATTAACCCTTAGGGGCTTTTCCCATTGTGTCATGTTCAAACAAAAAGCTGACAAACTCCCATTATAAGTGGAACGTATGTAACAAACAAACAGCACAAGCCCCAGCAAGAACTACCGTTGGCGGGTTTAGTGTTTCCTCCCCTGAAGACGAGGCCAAGGCCCCGCAGCAATGGCCTCCTCAGAAATGTCATGGAGGGGCGGGGGTGGTGATGGTGTGGATACTGCTGGGACACCAGGGATGCCTTTTCCTTCATCCTGAAAGGCATGGGAGAAGATTAATTGTTTACTGAATCCCAGAAGGACCTATCAAAGTCTTTTTAAGAATTCAGTATGCATACTATATTACAAATTATTTTTGAGCAATTCAGTGCTATGTCATAAGGTGTTTTTGGATGTGATATGTTAGAAAAATCAAAAAAACAAAGAAGAAAAACAAACTAAACCACATGATCAGAAATTTTAGTTTGTGGTTGTTGATGTTTTGGTTTGTAATTAGTGGAAGAAAGTGCTAATGAGGCAAATCAAACTCCAAATCTCCGTATTGTTGTATAAAGTCACCTGTGAAATCTGTTCCTGCTCACTGGGCACCTCCGTTCTCTGATATATTTATTTAAGGTAGAGTGATATATTTGCTTATTGTTTATTTCCCTGACTTATTTACACCAGACCTTGTAAAAAAAAAAAAAAAAAAAAAAAAAGGGCTTGAGGAGGTTAATATACCATTATACTTCATTTTAATTTTTTTCCGAGGTATGTATTCCAGATATTACATGCTCATGTCGACACACACACCTTCGCATGGGTCTGATCCATGCCCAGTGAGAAGAGGTGGGCAGGCAAGGGCCAAGGATGACGTCAGGTTAGTCAGTATTGCTTCCCTCGTTGTCTGTCTGGCAGTTTTATTTAGTTGCTGTTAGTTAACACTGAGTCGGCTTCAACTCCTGGTGACCTTCTAACAGAATGAAATGGCCCGGCTGACTCTATGTTTAACAGGCCCAGTTCTGCACCATCTTCATGATCGTTGGTCTATGTTTTTGTCTATTGTTGAAGCTATTGTGCAGTGCCTTCCAGCCTAGGGGGCTCATCTGCCACCTCTATATCTACAACAGTGTTCTGTTGTGATCCATAAGGTTTTCATTGGGTAATTTTTGGAAGTAGATCACCAGGCCTTTCTTCCTAGTCTTAGTCTGGAAGCTCCACTGCAACCTATCCACAATGGGTGACCCTGTTGGTATTTAAAATACCGGTGGCATAGCTTCCAGCATTATAGCGACATGCAAGCCACCACAGTACAACAAACCGATGGACGGGTGGTGGAAAGATTTGGAAGAGGGGAAATAGAAAATTGCAAAGAGGGTAGTGCAGGTGAAGATGCTGAAACTTGGAATTGCACACTGAGTAAACACCTGATTAGCTTGTCTCTCTATTCTGTAAGTAGACTGAAGCTGCAGTTATATAACTGAACACATTTCCTTAAGGTGATTTCCCTTAGCCATAACTCATGAAACACCGACTTTTCCAAGATTGTTAATAGATATTCCACAAAATAAGATTCCATGATTGAGAAAATTTGGGAAACACTAGGTTAAATCTCTAAAAAGGAGATACAGTTTAGAGTTTCCAAATTTGACCATTTTTTGTTGTTGTTACTGTTTTTGCCGGGTGCCGTTGAGTCAGTTCTGACTCATAGCGACCCGAGGTACAACAAAATGAAACACTGCCCGGCCCCATGACATCTTCACAGTCGGTGCTGTGTTTGAGCCCATCATTGCAGCCACTGTGTCAGTCTGTCTCATCGAGGATCTTCCTCTTTTTCACTGACCCTCTACCTTACCAAGCATAATGTCCTTCTCCGGGGACTGGTCCCTCCTGAGAACACGTCCAAAGTACGAGAGTCCAAGTCTCGCCATCCTCGCTTCTAAGGAGCATTCTGGCTGTCCTTCTTCCAAGACAGATTTGTTTGTTCTTTTGGGCGGTCCATGGTATACTCAGTATTCTTCACTAACACTGGAATTCAAAGGCATCAATTCTTCTTTGGTCTTTCTTATTCATTGTCCAGCTGTCATACGCATATGAGGCAATTGGAAAGACCATGGCTTGGGTTAGGCGCACAAGTCCTCAAAGTGACATCTTTGCTTTTTAACACTTTAAAGAGGTCTTTTGTAGATTTGCCCAACGCAATATGTCTTTTGATTTCTAGACTATAGAATGCGTATTTCGTAGAGCATCTATAAACATTTCCTCCATTTCTACAGAATACATACAAATACATGTAGAGAATATGTACAGATTTGTACAGAGTATTGGAAGACAGTGCAGAGGAGTGAAATGTGCGTGAGCACATTTTGAAGGAAGTAAATCTGGGGTTTCTGTGGTGGCCAAGCCCCACCCCATCCACTGGGCAGTAGACCTGTAACTTACAGAGGTGAGTGTAGGAGAAATACGCATATCCTACCCCTCCTTGCTAGTGGTTGTGATGATACAGGAGCTAATGTGTATAGAAATACTTTTCAGGTTATTAAGCACCTGCAAATAGTAGTTCTTATTATTCCCTCTGTTCCCTATAATTGCCCTAATAGTCTGAGCCCGTGAGTGCAGGAGAGGGGCTGTCAAGGATGTGCCTTTAAGAAGAGTTAATGAAGACCCCAGAGCTGACAGGACCTGGGGCTCTCCCTGACAAGGATACACGTTTGTTTCTTCTTACGCCCGTGTGTTTGAAATAGAAGAGACGAGCGTTTCAACACCTAGCTGTTGTCTCTTTATCCTGGGGTTGATGTGTGCACAGGCAGGATTTTTTTTTGATCCCATATTTTGTTGTTTTCCCTGTCATAAAACGGTGGCTCTTGATAGGGAGGTCTTTTGGGGGAAATCTTCTGTAACTTTTAAAAGATGAAAATTATCCATTTCTAATTTAAATAGCCTACAATTTGAGATTACCTGTTCTTGTTTGGTTAAAATAAATTAAAAATATGTTGCTAACGGAAATGACCAGAACATTTTTTAGAACTCTTATTTATATAAAACTTTTGAATGTGTTTTTAAGAATGAGTATTTCCTCCATGTCATGATTAATTTATTTATTGTGGTAAATATCTGTATGTAGCACAGCATTTGCCACTTGCACATTCTTCACATGTACCATCCAGCGGCAT
Source organism: Dugong dugon (assembly GCA_030035585.1). Taxonomy (NCBI): domain Eukaryota; kingdom Metazoa; phylum Chordata; class Mammalia; order Sirenia; family Dugongidae; genus Dugong; species Dugong dugon. The sequence continues at coordinate 5,100,000 of CM057473.1, forward strand.
TAACTTATTTATGTTCATCACGTTGTTCAACCATTGCCCTTGTCTCTTCCCAATAGATCATGCTTTTTATAGTCAAATTATTTCCAAATACCCAGGGTCAACCCCTCCAAGTTGGAAATACTTCCTTTCCCCAGGATTTTAGCAGTATTCTGATATGCGTAGCTTGCTTAAATAACATACCAAAATCATCATGAGATTTTTTTCTTGTGTCGTCCTTAAAAAAATCCTAGTCAAGTTAAACTGCCATTTTAGCCTAGTGTATATATCCTCAAGAGAAACACATTTTCACCTTGTTCTGTTAAAGGCACATAATGGTTTGAGAAGAGTGTTGGCTGCCTCAATGTACTTTAAAAATTGTGCTCAAATTTATGTAACAAAGCTTTTGTCATGTCAACCATTTTTACATGTAAATTCAGTGATATTACTTACATTTAGCATGTCTGTTTCTAAGTGTGTTCCTCACCCGTAACAGAATCTCGGTGCACCTTAAGCAGTAAGCCCCCCTTTCCCCTCCCATCCGCCCCCGGCAACCCCTAATAACCTTTGGTCTCTACGCGTTTGCCTGTTCTAGATATTTCATGTAAGTGGAATAGCGCCATGTTTGTCCTTTTGTGTCTGACTTACTTCACTCAGCATCACATTTTTGAGGTTCGTCCATGCTGTAGCATGTATCAGAACTTGATTTCTCTTTATGGCTGAGTCGTACTCCACGGAGTGTCTATACTGCATTTCGGTTACTCGTTTACCTGTTGGTGGCCACTTGGGTCGTCTCCGCCTTTTGGCTGTTGTGAATGATGCTGCCGTGAACGTTGGTGTACGAGGCATCAGTGTACGTTTGGCATAAAGAAATTCATTAAATTGCACCCCACCCTCCCATGGCACAGTTTATTGTTTGACACCTAGCGTTTAAGCCTGATGGTACACCTTTTGGACCCTTGTCTTGCTTCTCCCTCCTGGCCCCCCACATGAGCGATACGAAGGGCCCTTTAGGAGCCTCATGCCTTCCTTATCTGAATATCACCCAGGGAGTCGCCCTCCATGCTTTGCACACAGCAGGTGCTCAGCACCCACTGAAATTGAATCGAGTTGAGTTGACTTGAGGTTGAGGTCTGAAAGCAATCGTTTAAGGGTTTTTTTTTAGCTGAAAAACGACATCAGGATCTTAGTTACCTTTGTGAACAAACGAGCTGAACTGGGTGGCACAGCCAGATGGCAGGCTGTGCCTGTGCGTGTGGGGACAGAGTGAGAGGAACAGAACAAAGCAGGTGGTTCAGGAACTGGCACCCTGGTGCCAGCATTAGTGTGGGCCACACACAGTCCCCACTTCCCTGTGCTGGAGCGAGCAGAGCACGGGCACAACCAGAAGGCTGATGTTATTTTGATCATCCAGCTCTATTTAATGAGTACACTTGATTAATCCCCCTCATGGATGCGATTTTGAATGGAAAATCACTACTGGAAAAAATAAACCAGTTGCTGCAGAGTCAGTTTCGACTCGTGTTGACCCCAAGTGTGTCAGAGTAGAACTGTGCTCCATAGGGCTTTCAATGGCTGATTTTTCTGAAGTAGATCACCAGGCCTTTCTTCAGAGACACCTGTGGGTGTACTCGAACCTCCAGCCTCTCTGTTAGCAGCTAAGCTCGTTAACTGTTTATACCAGTCAGGGGACTCCCACTGGAAAAATAGGTCCTCATGCTTATTACGTACGTAATACCTTTTCCTCATTCTGCTTACCACACCCAACCTTTCTCCCTGGTCATGGATTGAATTATGTCCCCCAAAATATGTGTCAGCTTGGCTAGGCTATGATTCCCAGGATTGTGTGGTTGTCCTCCATTTTGTGATCTGATGTGATTATCCTTTGTATTGTAAATCCTAGCCTCTATGCCTATGGTTAGAATCCTTTTTGGGATCATACCACCAAGGAAGAAGAGCTGGGAGTGGAGTGTGTCCTTTGGACCTGGGATCCCTGAATAAGAAGCTCCTAGTCCAGGGGAAGATTGATGACAAGGACCTTCCTCCAGAGCCAACAGAGAGAGAAAGCCTTCCCCTGGATCTGGCACCCTGAATTCGGACTTCTGGCCTCCTAGACTGTGTGAGAATAAATTTCTCTTTGTTAGAAAGCCATCCACTTATGGTATTTCTGTTACAGCAGCACTAGATAACTAAGACACCCCTTTTCAGTGAGGCCCAACGTTTTGAAAGCACATAGCTTTTAAGCCTGATGGTACACTTTTTGGACCCTTGTCTTGCTTCTCCCTCCTGGCCCCCCACATGAGCGATACGAAGGGCCCTTTAGGAGCCTCATGCCTTCCTTATCTGAATATCACCCAGGGAGTCGCCCTCCATGCTTTGCACACAGCAGGTGCTCAGCACCCACTGAAATTGAATCGAGTTGAGTTGACTTGAGGTTGAGGTCTGAAAGCAATCGTTGAAAGGTTTTTATTTTAGTAAGGAAGACTCTGAAACCGTAGAGAAATTAAGTGATTTGCTTCAAGTTAACAAGTTATTGCTGTGCCAAAAAGTGAATACCAGTTGCCTACCCAGCGTTGCTCGTTCTGTGGTTGGGCCCTTGAAAATTCAAGATCCCACTGCGCCATGAAAAAGCAGTGTTAGAAAGGACTCAGAAGCCTAAATTTTCAGCCTGTTTTCCTCTGGAGGTGAGTTTGCCCAGAAAGGGGCACACTGAGGGCATTGGAAAGCTATAGTACCTCTCAGGGCTTCTGAGGATTGGTTTGGTTTAAATGTTGACTTGTCACCCCTAACTAGCTGGGAGGAAGTGCTTTCCCAGTGTGGTGCCTTAGTCACCCAGGGGGCCTGGGAGGGTATTGAACAATGGTTCTGACCCTTCTCCCCTTGCTGGGTTTTCAGGCTGAACTCACAGCCCAGCTGCATCTGAATTGAGGACTTGCTGGGGATGCCCCCACACTGCTGTGTGCCTGAAGTCTTGGCTCAGAGGTGGGAGAGGCGGTGATCTCAGATCAAGGCTAGAGCAGAATTGTCGCCCCAGGAAGCTGATGTACCCAGACCTCCGTAGTTTGTGGGAAGGGGATATTGAGGGTAGGAACCAGGTTAAGAATAAAGAACAGAACACTCAGGAACCGGGAGCTGAGGTTTAAGCTACTGCATCATCGTCATCAACATCATCCCTCTGTCTCTGTCTCGCTGTCTCTGTCTCTGTCTGTCTGTTTCTCTGTGTGTTTGTGTGCTAATCTGCAAATGTATATATGTGTCAAGAGGTAATAATTTTTATACCGTTTCTTAAGTTTTAAAAACTGAAAGAATTATATTCTTGAAATCATTGAAAGAGTTTTTGTGCTAAGAGTATTTTATTTCATCTGGAAGGTTCGAGGAAGCTTGGAGATACGAGTTGTAATTTCTTTGACCTGAGGTCCAGAACTAGTCCCCATTCCAGATTCAGCTCATACAGATTACTCCTTGATGGTTCTCAGTGTTTCTACATGTAAACATGGGCTACAATTCATTCCTGGCCTTCTGATCTTCCTCAGGTTAAAAGAACCAATAAGATGGGCTCTCTCTAAAATTAAATAGATCCCCCAGACACACAAATACTCAGATGTCAAAAAGGAATACAAGTAGGTAACACTGTAGCTTGAGCCTCTGACTGCTGCAGCATTCCCCTTCCAGGGAAATAATGTTTATTGAGTACCCAGATGGCAGACACTTGACTTACATTATCTCCTTCTGTCCCCAGGAAAGTAACCCCATTTAAAGATAAAGGGGGCAATGGTGGTTCTGTAGAATTCTCTCCTTCCATGCAGGACACCTGGGTTTGATTTTCAGCCTGTGCACCTTGAGTGCAGACACCACCCGTCTGCCAGTGGAGTGCAAATACATCCTGATGCAGTTTTCCATGTCGAAGTCAAAGAGGGCCAGAACTCTTTCTGATGTTGTTGGCTCCTGCCTTAGACCGGGTTCTCCAGAGAAGCAAAACCAGTGAAGCATATATATAAATATATAAAGAAAGATTTATCTTAAGGAAATGGCTCACGCAGCTGTGGAGGCTGGCAACCCGAAATCTGTGGGTCAGGTGTCAGGCTAGAGGCTTCTCCTGATTCATGTGGTTGCAAGAGCTGACGAACCCAAGATTGCAGATCAAATGACGGGCTGTTGGCCTGTGGGGCTTTGGAAGCTGACGAATCCCAAATCTGTAGGTCAGGTGGAAGGGTGTTGGCTCACCTCCCAAGAACTGGAGGTCAAGGTCAAATGCAGGATCCAGAGCAAGCGAGCGAGTTTTGCCGGAATGTTCATGTCCGTGTGTGTGTGTGTGTGTGTGTGTGTGTGTGTGTGTGTGTGTGTGTGTGTGTGTGTGTGTGTGTGTGTGTGTGTGTGTGTGTGTGTGTGTGTGTGTGTGTGTGTGTGTGTGTGTGTGTGTGTGTGTGTGTGTGTGTGTGTGTGTGTGTGTGTGTGTGTGTGTGTGTGTGTGTGTGTGTGTGTGTGTGTGTGTGTGTGTGTGTGTGTGTGTGTGTGTGTGTGTGTTGAATGCAGGCCACATTCCCAAGGAATCTCCCCTTACAGCTAATTGGCTGATCACATCGTGGAGGATGATTACATCAGATCACAAAATGGAGGATGGCTAGCTATTTCATTGTATAACTGCCAAACTACATCATTACATAACTGCTAAACCACTGAGAATCATGGCCCAGCCCAGCCAAGTTGACACACAGCCTTAACCATCACAGTCCACCTCTTGTCAGCTTGGCACCTGTACACATCTCCTTAAACCCTACACGGCTGCCAAGAGATGCAAGCTCGGAGGGGTGCAGTTGTTTTGAAATGTGTGGCTAAGATAACATTGTAGAGGCCACACCTTTCTCCTCGGTGACCCCCTCCAGGCCCTGTGACTCTCAGGAACATCCTGTGTGGACCCTCTTTCGGGGCTAAACTAAAGGGGGCTTGGGATGAGCGCACTTTGTCAGGAGCACCTGGTGGCTATTCTGTTGTAAACACTCTGGGGGGGGGGGGGAAATAAATTTTACTCTATTCCTTCCTTTGGATAATATATATGAATTACACAGTGACAAAAAGTAAAACATTGCAGTCCCTTTGCAGTGGACTTGTGATCCTACCAGAGGAAATGGATTAAGACAAGTATTCAAATAACTGGTAACTATGGGCATTCAGAGGAGAAAAGTGATGAAGGAGGTTTTGGGTGCAGCTGGGACCTCTTCCTTCGGTACCGTCAGTTCTTGATCATATGCTACCTCCTGAAATGACTGAAGGTCGACCGATTCTTTTTAATCCAGTGACTCTGTATATTCCTTCCATCTTCTTTTGATGCTTCCTGCGTCGTTCGATATCTGCCTGTGTGGTCCTTCAGTATTGCAACTTGGGGCTCGAATTCTTTCTTCAGTTCTTTCAGCTTGAGAAATGCCTAGTGTGCTTCTCACATCACAGCAACTCGCAGGCCACCACCGTGCGACACACTGACAGACCAGTGGTGGGAACTGGGCTTAATGGTTACATAAGCATTAAGAGACCAGCGAGTCTAGTGGCAGTTTAAATAAATTCCTAAAATGAATTTAAAAAATTTTTTTGGAAGACTAGAGCTTTGTGAAGTTTCCTAATAAAATACCCACTATTAAAGAATGAACTCCTAACTACTTCATGTGCCATTTTTTTTTTGGGGGGGGGGGGAGATGGGTGTTTATCTAAGACAATAAAGCAAATTATAAATTTGCCCCAATTCCCCTGCACTTCCTGGGTTCCTGAGTAAATCTTTGAGTAAAACTGACTCTTCCAAAAGATGTTCCATTCCTCCTACGGCTTTTCGTTCTGCTGTGTTTGCCAGGGGTGCCTGTACCCCAGTTAACAGGCAGGGGGTGAAGGGGTGGCATGCTTAGAGGACAAGTACTATGTCGATTCATTTTGCAGTGATGTATATGTATGTGTTGGTTAAGGGTACCTGGCTGGTGCGTGTGGTTAAGCATCAACTTCTAGCTGAAAGTTTGGTGGTTTGAATCCACCCAGAGGCACTTTGGAAGAAAGTCCTGGTGATCTACTTCTGAACGATCATAGCCATTGAAAACCCTATGGTGTACAGTTTTACTCTGACACACACGGGGTCGCCATGAGTTGAAGCTGACTCAGTGGCACTGGCTTGGTTTGATTTTTTTTAATATACACTGGGTGTGTTGGAGAGAAGAGAGAAATATTAGTGATAAGGGATTAAGGCAAGGAGACTTGAATTACAGGATTCTGATAGGAATAGAAAGGACAGGATTGGTATATAAGAAGCAACAGGATTTGAAGGAAACATAAGGGGGAAGAAAGAGAAGGAGGAAGGAAAGAATTTGACAGTCATCAAAAACTAAAACCAAACTCATCGCCATCGAGTCCATTCCAACTCATAGTTACCCTGTAGGACAGAGCAAAATTTCCCCATAGGGTTTCCAAGATTGTAAATCTTTTTCAGAAGCTGACTGCTACTTCTTTTTCCTATGGAGTAGCTGGTGGGTTTAAACTGCTGACCTTCTGGTTAGTTGCTGAGAGCTTAACCACTGCGCCACCAGGGCTCAACAGTCATCAAGCCCCAACAAAACGCCTACAACAGTGTTTTCTGTCTATTGCCTCAGTTAGTCCCCAGCACAAACCTCCAAGGCAGATACTATTCCCATTTCACAGACGGAGAAACTGGTTCAAATAGATGCCCGGTGGGTGTTACAAGGCCCCAGACTTGTGAAGTGGCAGATTAAGGCTAGGTCTGTCTGAATCCCATTTATGTTACTTTTACAAATCACGCTGCCCCTCGGAAGAATTGTAGACGTGGAAGGTTTGGTCTTCGGTGGTACTTGGTCACCCTGGGCTGTGTAACACAAACACCACAAGTGGCTGGCTTCAACAAACACAAGTTTATTCTCACCGTCTGCTGTCGTTGTTGTCAGGTGCCTTCGAGTCAGTTTGGACTCATGTGACCCTATAGGACAGAGCAGAACTGCCCCATAGGGTTTCCAAGGAGTAGCTGGGGGATTTGAACTGCCAACCTTTTGGTTAGTAGCCAAGCTCTTAACCACTATGCCACCAGGGCTCCCTTTCACAGGCTAGTAGGCTGAAAGTCTGAATTAGGGCACCAGCTCCAGGGGAAGGCTTTCTCTCTCTGTTGGCTCTGGAGAAAGGTCCTTGTCATCAATCTTCCCTTGGTCTAGGACCTTCTCCGCGTGGGAACCCTGGGTCCAAAGGATGAGCTCTGCTCCTGGTGCTACTTTCTTGGTGATACGAAGTCCCCAATTCTCTGTTCGCTTCTCTTTTTTATATCTCGAAAGAGATTGACTCAAGATACTGCCTAACCTGTAGATTGAGTCCTGCATCATTAACGTAATTGCCTCTCATCTCACCTCGTTAACATCATAGAGATAGGATTTACAACACAGGAAAATTGCATCAGATAACAAAATGGTGGACAATCACACAAATACTGGGAATCATGGCCTAGCCAAGTTGACACATGTTTTGCTGGACAATTCAGTCCATGACAAATGGTGTGTCAAATTTGAAGTATCAAAGGAGATGTCCAGCAGGAGGTTAGAAAGAGGGGGTTTGTGCTGAAGACCAAGATTTAGGAAGCTGAGAATGTGGAAGGAAGTAGGTGTGTTTGTTAAGGAGAAGAGTATTTTACGGGAGAAGAAATCTAGTCTTATGCCACTTTTCAAACCAGTTGTCAGATAAATTCTGTTCCCATCAGTGCATTCAGTATTTATTCTTCTGACTCTAGCCACCAGGGTTAGGTCAGATCTCACATCCTCCAAACTGCCAAGTCTGCCTAAAATTTTAGATGCCAGCCACATGCTTGGGGGTCCCCATGACACCCTCACCTCTGACCTGCTGGCTACAAAGTTGGGGTGTTCCCATGACCCTCTCAGAATGCCAGCCACATGCTCGGGGGTCCCCATGAGACCCTCACCTCTGACCTGCTGGCTGCAAAGTTGGGGTGTTCCCACTACCATCTCAGAATGCCAGCCATAAGCTTGGGGTTCCCCAAGACATCCCTTCCTTCTGACCTGCTGGCTACAAAGTTGGAGGGTGTCTACCACCTCAGGATACCAGCCATAAGCTTAGGGGTCTCCAGGCCCCTCTCAGCTTTGATCTCTTGGCCCCCACTACCTTCTTGGATTCTATAATTCGCTGGAATGACTCACGGAACTCAGGAAAGCATTATGCTTATAGTTTTATTATGGCAAAAGGGGGCCAAAGAGACAGAGTGAGGCCTGGGAGGGTTCCTGATGTGGATAGTCCCAAAAAAGGGACGTCTGATCAGCTTCTGTGTTCAGAGCCTTCACTGGGGCGTTATTCCCTAGGCATGGACTGAATCAGCCCTCTCCCCTGAGGTCAGGCTGATGATGTCACTTAAGGGTCTTTCTGTCTGGCCAGCCCCTTCCCAAGAGGCTCTTTATTAGCATAAACCATCAAGTGTGGTCTGGAGGGTTCATCAAAGACACTTCAATCCCTGAGCAAATTCCAAGGTTTTAGAGATTATCTCTCAGGAATGAAGGACAAAGACGGAACTCTTGGGGTAAAGTTAAATTCTTTACCCGCCAAGTACTGTATATGGGGGGTCTAGTAGAAGGTGGGGACAGAACCTATGGTTAGGAGTGGCGGAAGACCTGGGGAAGTAAGGAGGCTCCCGGGGAAGGGGTCCAGATCACAGGGTCGGATGATCTGGGAGGCTCTGGGTGTGTGAACTCCCAAGACAGAGGACCTTCTGTCTGTCTGCAGGGCTTTCTGAACTGGAAGCCGGCCAGAGAGGAGTTTCGTTCTGGAAGATGAAACCTTTTACTCTCATCCGTGAAGACCAAAGCTTTATTCAAGAAAACCATCTGAAATGATTTATCTTCGCTTGTTGTCATTAGCCTTTATTCTTCCAGATTATATAACCAGAATTTGTTGGCTACTTACCTGTGTCAGAGATTACCTACACTAGAAAGAGTGGTTACGGTTGGTAACCTGCTTTTGGGCCAGTCACGATACATTGTATTATCCTGTGGTGGGTGGGCATGAGGAGGTTGCAAAATTGAGTGCTTACTCCTTAAAACATTTTCTACATAGGACATTGTTTTGTTAGTTACTACTAAAGGGATATTCGTTACTATCTTTGTTGCAGAAACACAATTTAACACGCCCTAGTGAGTGCTAGGAGCCCTGGTGGCACAGTGATCTAAGAGCTCAGCTGCTAACCTAAAGGTCTGCAGTTGTTCGAATCCACCAGCCGCTCCTTGGAAACCCTACGGGAGACATGGTTATTCTGCCTTAGGTGGGAAGAGGTGAAGCAGGGTGAGAAGACAGAATAGGTACCATCAGTGATTCCGTTCTTGCTGGGCCCATTCATACTAATTTTCCACAGTGTGCCTTGCCTTATTTTTTCTTAAGTTTCCAGGTTGACCTTCTGTGCCCTAAAGCAGTGATCTTTGAATATGGATGGATGTGCAAGGTGGATCTATCAGGTTGTACATAGGACATTTTAGAATTTTCTTTTTCTCTTATGCATTTAAATTCCTGTGTATATTTATAATTGCATAATTTATTTGAACAGTTGTTATTGCTAGCTATTGTCAACTCGGCTTTGACTCATGGCAACCCCGTGCACTACAGAATGAAACATTGCCTGGTCCTGCACCATCTGCACAGTCATTGGTTTGCTCCAGTCCATTGTTGCAGCCACTGTATTTTGAGAGTCTCCCAAACTAGGGGGCTCATCTTCCAGCACTATGTTGCACAGTATTCTGTTGTGATCCATAGGGGCTTCATTGGTTTATTTTTGGACGTAGCTTGCCAGGCCTTTCTTCCTAGTCTGTTTTAGTCTGGAAGCTCCACTGAAACCTGTTCGCCATGGGTGACCTTGTTGGTTTTTGAAATACTCTTGGCATAGCGTGCAGCATCATAGCAATAGTCTGGACCCCACAGTAGGACAAACTAACAGATGAGTGGTGATCTGAAAATAGTTCGTGTATGTAGTTCACACGTTAGTTAAAATTACACACACACTGCTTTGGGTGGGCACAGTTAAAACCATTTTATCCAGTGGGGATGCCCATAAATCAGTTAGCGTCACCAGTACCGTGGACAAGCGCGCACTCGTTCATTCTGAAAAGGCAGGCCTGGTTTCTGCTTCACGGGCTTTGTGTGTGGTCTTGTAGATATTACTTGGCAATGAATGTGGAGCTTTTTAAGCTAGTTGCTGTCATACAAGAAACAGACTTGCTTTATGATTTTACATGTCGGTTGTTCTGCTTGGGGGCTTTGATATATCACTGTTTCCAAAACGTTCTCATAATTTTCCAGGAAGTGTCTCTGTGCTGAAACAGACCCCTTATCCTCTTTGGACTTCAGGGTGGGGCGTAGATGCTTCTATGTACCATTTTTTTTTCTTCTACTTTTTAAAACCCAGCGTGCAGTGACTGCTAGATGCTTTTCCCTCTGTCCCAATCTGTAATTCAGCCACGATGAATGTTAGTTGTTTATTCAGCCCAGAAGATCTTAAGCTAGCATTGAAGTGAGACTTGCGACTTGCTTGTTCTTCCATCTTGCCTTCCCGGGAGCCGGGATTGGCACTTTTTGTCTTAACTGAATCACGTACTTAGGAAAGACGAATGTCAAGCAGAGAGAATCTCAAGGTAGTCCCAACGTGATGCTGATGGTTTTTAAGGAAGTTAAGAAACATGGAGTTCTTTTCAGGTGTGTGGGAGATAGAAGCTTCTAGACTTAATTTTAAAGAGAAAGTGGATGCTCAGGAAGGTGGGTTTGAGTTACCTGTGGCTTCTTCGTGAGTCCATGTCTTTCCTGCCTTCTGTCTGCCCCCATAGCCACGTGCCCTGCTCCCAGGCCTGGGATCTGCCTGGTGTCACACAGCTTTTGACTTCTGCTAACTCACTCGTAGAAAGGTTAAGTGATTGCTCCTAGAAGCTACATTTGTTTGAAGTGGCACTTGGGTGCACTTATTTATGCTTTCCAGATGCATTTTACTGTGATTTGCACTGTTTTGGAAGGCAAGCCTCGCAGTAGATGATCTTATGTAAAATAACAATCTTGATCCCAAAGAGCAGAGCGTGTGTCCCATGACCTGGAGTGTCCTGGAGGCTAAAGTCAAATATGATTTACTTTTCCGCTTAGTGGTACCAGACCTGAGGTGTGTTACTTGTATTTTTGTGTAAATTATTAGTGCTGTTTAATCCATTAATGATTACGGGATCCCTGGGTGGTGCAAGCTGTTTACACTCGTGGCGTGACACCTGAGTGCTCAGCTACTAACCGAAAGGTTGGCGGTTCCAACCCACCCAGCGACTCTGCGGGAGAAAGACCTGACGATCTGCTCCCATAAAGATGCCCGCCTAGAAAACCCACTGGGGCAGTTTTAGTCTGTCACATGGGGTGGCCATGAGCCGGAATCTAGGACATCTAACAACAGCAACAACAGTAACCTGGAAGTTGGTGTTTAGAGCTCGCCCAGCGGTGCCACGGAAGAAAGGCCTGGTGATATGCTTCCGTAAAGATTACTGACAAGAAAACCCTGTGGAGTAGTTCTACTCTGTAACACATGGGGTCGCCATGAGTTGGAGTCAAACTTGATGGCAGTGTGTGGTTTTTTAGTTTAGTCAATAAAAGGTTGTGGTTGAAATAGTGCTTCAGAGTCCTACCTGGATGCTCAGAGGTTATTAGAGGTGGTGTTTTTAAAGTTTTCCTTTAAAACTACACAGTGGAGTTGGCCTGTATTTTCGTCTCCATTCTGATATCCTTCCTGATCTATGCATTCGAGGATAGGTTTTTTTCTTTTCTTTTATTGCTGTGGCCTTGTTTATGAGACCTTTTGTGGGATGGATGCTAAAGCTCCAGTAGGATCTCTGTAAGTGACTTCTGGCCTCTCAAGGAGAAGACTTGAATTGGGTGCCCGTTGGGCTTCAGAGTGGAAGGTGTTCTTGTTACCTGCTGTTTTTTCGGTTACCCAGCTGGAAACTTCAGACCAGTCTCTGCCTTCTTCTTCTTCCTCCTCTCTCATTCCTCACAGGATATCTGTGACCACTAATTCCTGGTGGGGAGCCCTGCTGGCACAGTGGTTAAAGTATTCGACTGCTAACTGAAAGGTCGGAGGTTCGAATCCACCAGCCGCTCCTTGGAAACCCAATGGGGCAGTTCTACTCTGTCCTATAGTGTTGCTATGAGTCGGAATCAACTCGACGCAACGGGTTTGATTCCTAGTGGGAGTTGTTGGGTCGTGAAAGATTAACGCATTCAGCTGCTAACCGAGAAGTTGGAGGTCCATCCAGAGGTGCCTCAGAAGAAAGGCTTGGCAATCTGCTTCTGAAAAATCAGCCATGGAAAATGCTATGGAGCACAGTTCTACTCTGACACACAGGGCATGGGATTGCCATTAGTGGTAATTGACTCCAGGGCTACTGTAAAAACATTCCTGGTGATTGCTTCCACCTGCCCTTCTCCTTATCCCCAGGCACCCGCTCTCCCAGTCTAGGCCCATCCCAGCCTCCAGGCACCTCCTGATTGTTTGGCTGTAAGAGGCCCACCATCTTCTTTTCCAGGATACTCAGACCAGCAAACCAGCAGATGGGCTTTTATCTGGTAACTCCCCTAATGAAGTGCTCACAGACTTCATCGCACACAGCAATGTCAGAATCCCTTTGGGAAGCATCCACAGCCCAGCTCATCTTGTCAGCTGCCTGACCTCCAGCTCTCCTCCCTGCCCTTGCTTCTAGCAATGCTGGGCTGATGGTTCCTTCACTCCTCAGAGCCTTCGCTCCTTCTCTTCTCACACACTCGTGTACAGCTCGGTGGCATTAAGTGCACCGACCGTGTGGTGTGACCACCACCACCACCTACTCCCAGAACATTTTCATCATCCCAGACAGAAACGCCTAAAACGTAGCCCCCCATTTCCTCTCCTTGCTGTCCCAGGTTAACCTGTCATCTACTTTACGTCTCTGAGTTTGTCTGTTACGTACCTGATATAAGTGGGATCGTAAACCTGCTTGTCCTTTTGTGTCTGACTTATTTTTCTCAATGTAATGTTTCCAGGGTTCGTCATGTTGTAGCGTGGGTCAGGACCTCATTCCTTTCTATGGCTGAATAATTCATTATTCTTCGTTAATAGTGTCAGGTTAGCCTTCACAGGCCTGTCTTAACTGTGGACGAATAGCCAGAGTTCTCCCAGGTTGTGGCCATCACCAGAATACAGCCTTTCTTCATCTGACACACATAGTGTTGTTGTGTTGAGGTGCCGTCAGGTCGGTTCCATGCACCACAGAACAAAACACTGCCTGGTCCTCTGCCGTGCTCACAATCGTTGTTATGCTTGAGCTCAAACATACAGTAGATGCTCAGTAAATGTTGGTTGAGTTGAGCTGAATGGACACCAATCAGTTAAATTCCTTATGTTGATAACTTTGTTTTACCCAAACATAATTCACAATCAGTGTTTAAACAGTCATGAGTGCAAATATTTTAAAATCTGTTTTAATGCACTCTATTTCATAAGCTACTATCAGTGGTAATACCCGCTGCTGTTGAGTGGATTCCGACTCATAGCGACCCTATAGGACAGAGTAGGCACCATTGTTTTGTGTACCTCTAAGAAAAATGGTATCAATTAAATAATACACCGTTGTGATTGTAAGACACATCCCAATTTCAGAGAGATTAAAAAGTGAAAAATGTGTTTCTTAGAATCACTGAGATAAGGGACTATGTTTTACCTGTTAGAGCATGTAATCTTTTTGTGTGTGTGCTTTAGGTGAAAGTTTACAGAGCAAATTAGTTTCTCATTCAACAATTTACGTACAGATTGTTTTGTGATATTGGTTACAAACCCTGCGATGCGTCAACACTTTCCCCTTCCCCACCCTGGATTCCCCGTTTCCATTCATCCAGTTTTCCTGTCCCTTCACAGTGTCGTCCATAATTTGTTATGATCTTTCTGGTATTGTTTTATAGACGTGTGTAATCTTTGGCTGAAGGGTGAACTTCAAGGAGTGACTTCAGTTCTGAGGGGAGCATGTAATCTTAATTGTATATCTGCAAAACAAATTTCAGGTGATTCTCAAATAAAAAATTGTGGTCATTTTAAAAGGGATTTTCCTTTTCAAATGAGGGAGTCAGGGTGCATTTTGGGTTAAGTACCTGGGGGGGTGACTTGGACTCCGGACCTGTGAAGTTTGTTTTGTCGCTCTGTCTTGTGGCACCTCTAACAGCATCCTCAAATTGGAGGCTCAGTTTCATTTCTTTCAAAAGGATGGGGACTTCTGGGTAAAGAATCACCCCATTTTGAAAACCGTTGGGAGGGATTCCTTTAAATAAAAACCTAAAAATAATTTATTTAGCTTGATAGTACCCAATTCTTCGATACATTGAAAGATGTCATTAACAATGCTTTATTTAATCTGTTAAAATCCCTGTATTAGGTTGTGCCACCTAAAAGTCTGTCAAGGCTGGTATTCGGAATATCCCGTTAGCGCTGGCGTCACCCAGATTCTCGTTGCAATTTCACTTTTTAAGTAGGGCAGCCATGTTTTCCAACTATCATAATTGCTCAGTGACTTTTGGTTATTAAATTAAATTGCTAACTGAGTATTCATGCACGTATATACTGAGTATTTCTGGATTCTGTTTCTTCCTTTCCATTTCCAATGCCACGGCTGTAAAACAAGACATCCTATTATCTGGATTACTATTATCTCTTTTTAACCATTTTCTCTATCTCTAACCTTACATTGGAGCCCTAGTGGTGCAGTGGTTAAGAGCTACAGCTGCTAACTAAAAGGTTGGCAGTTCGAATCCACCAGCTACTCCTTGGAAATCCTATGGGGTAGTTCTACTCTGTCCTGTAGGGTCGCTATGAGTCAGAAACAACTTGATGGCAATGGGTTTGGTTTGGTTTTAATCTGACATTAGAGCCCTGGTGGTGTGGTGGTTAAGAGGTTGGCTGCTATCCAAAAGGTTGGCAGTTTGAATCCCCCGGCTGCTCCTTAGAAACCCTCTGGGGCAGTTCTATTCTGTCCTATAGGGTCGTTATGAGTCAGAATCAACTTAACAGCATAGGGTTTGGATTTTTGGTTTTTTTAATCTTACACTGTCCTTGGGTGGTATAAATGGTTAACACGCTCGGCTGCTTATCAAAAAGTTGGCTGTTGGAGTCCATCCACAGGTACCTTGGAAGAAAGTCCTGGCAATCTACTTTGACACACATGGGATTTCCATGAGTTGGAATTGTCTTGATGGCAAATGAAAAATCTTACACTGGGGAGGAACTCTTAGAGTTTTCCCATCACACTCACCCCTTCCTGGCCAGGCAACAGCAGCAGCAGCAACAACACAACCAGGGAGGAAGTAGCAGCTCCATGAGGGGAGTAATTCTTTCTGGACGAGCCCTTTGGGGTCTAACTCACCAAGTGGCTTAGGTGTGCCCCTGCTGGGCCCCTGTGGGGATATGTGCCATTAAAATATGGGTGTATAAAGGCCTCTATGCTGCACAACATGTTGAGACTTGTCCCCAACATGCTGAGACTTGTCACGACTTGTTTTTCCAAACCCGTTACTGATTGGCTTGTTTACCTGAATTCCTCCTCCTTTGCCCGAAACTTACTGCTATTCACCCAAAACCCATTGTTGTGTTATTTGCTTCACTGTTTGCTGTATTGACTATAAAATAAACTCCTGGGACTGAAGCGGGGTTCGACTCCTCAGAGTGACCCTCCTGGCCCCACTTCTCTGTAAGAGTTGTGGCACTGGTTATTGTCTCTGCCACCCTGACAACCGTTGCCGCTGCGACAGGCCCCCTTTCCAGAATGTTCTGTAATATCTTGTCTGTCTTCTGACCCAGGCATTGGTAACAGGCCCACTTGCCACACTGGCCACTGGCTGTGTGACTTCACCCAGGAGCCAGCTCTTCTCCTTCCTGATTGACCAGTGGCCCTCCCACTCTGTGTGGGAAGGTGGCTCTGAGCGAGGACCTGTAGCTTTTGGGGTGGTGAGGGGAATCAAGTCTCCTGAGCCGTGAAGAACAGTCAGCAATGACCATGTCATCTGGGGCTGGTGTGGCCCTTCTGACTTTCCTTTCATGTCCTGCTCTGCTTCCTGACAAAGTAAGCACCCCTTGCTACCCTGACTGTGTTTTTGGCCGAAAGACTTCCCTCTTGGCTACGTGGTAAGAGAACAAGTTATGGGGAGATCTTGGTTTGTGGGGTTCAGAGATCATCATGGAAATTGCAAGTTGTACTTTCATACTTTAGGGCCACTTGGGTGGTGTCTTAGTTACTTAGTGCTGCTATAACAGAAATGGGTGGTTTTAATAAACAAATTTATTTTCTCACAGTTTAGGAGGCTAGAAGTCTGAATTTAGGGCAAGGCTCTCTCTCGGTCGGCTCTAGGGGAAAGTCCTTGTCTCAGCTCTAACTGGTCATCCTTGGGGTTCCTGGGCTTGTAGACTGGTCTGCCTCCACGGTCTTCCGTGTCCAATCTGCTGTTTTATATCTCAAAAGTGATTGGCTTAGGACACACCCTCCACTGATATAACCTCCTTCACATAACAAAGAAAACCCTATTCCCAAACGGGATTACACCCCCAGGTTTAGGTGTAGGATTCCAACACATACTTTTTGGGGACATAGTTCAGTCTGTAGCAGGTGCATTGGAGAGGATCTTAGAGGCAGGGAGCAGCTGCTAGGCCTGAGGCCCTGTTCCCCTGGCGTGCCTGTCCTTAGGTTGCTCACGCAGGGCCGTGTTCTGTAGGAAAGAGAATGCCCTGCCTCCATTATGCTCAGAGCTGTACCTCAGGCGTGAAAATCAGAGAGAATTAGAACCCAGTCAAAGAGAGGCTCCTTAGCCCAACATCATGCTGCCCTGGCGTCTGAGGACCCATGGCCTCTTCCTGTGCCAGCTGGACCTGTTGGTGAGCCATCTACAGTTTAGGGGACTGGGAGGCAGGTCTGCCTGAGGGTGACCCGATTTTGGAGGGTACTATGTTGGGTAAAGTGATTTTATTTTGAAATCTCTTCACAACTAAGGCATTGATGTCTTTTTGAGAAGATTATTCTAGGGAGCCCTGGAGTTAAAGGATTTTACTCTTTCATGCTTCACAGGAGGTATGAAGGCACTTTCAGCAGAGTGCCTCCCTGTCCCACTTCCTTCCTATGGGAACCTAGATAGCCTAGATGTCTCTCTGGCAACACCCTGTGAAGCCACCATGTGGTGAAATGGTAAAGGACTGATTTCAGCATTAAAGGTTAATTGCACTCAGCTCCATTTCCATTTTCCTTTGGGATCAAATGCTCAAATCTCTGTTTACACCGCCATGCGTGTGTGTTTGTGGATGTGACTCAAACTGGGGACAGAGAGGTGAGGAGCCGGAGCACAGAGCTTGGCCCTCATGTCACATGGTCACCGCTGTTGGGTTGTTGGATGAAGTCCTCACATCACATGGTCACTGCTCTTGGGATGTTGGGTGAAGTCCTCACATGACATGGTCACTGCTCTTGGGATGTTGGGTGAAGTCCTCACATGACATGGTCACTGCTCTTGGGATGTTGGGTGAAGTCCTCACATGACATGGTCACTGCTCTTGGGATGTTGGGTGAAGTCCTCACATGACATGGTCACTGCTCTTGGGATGTTGGGTGAAGTCCTCACATGACATGGTCACTGCTCTTGGGATGTTGGGTGAAGTCCTCACATGACATGGTCACTGCTCTTGGGATGTTGGGTGAAGTCCTCACATGACATGGTCACTGCTCTTGGGATGTTGGGTGAAGTCCTCACATGACATGGTCACTGCTCTTGGGGTGTTGGGTGAAGTCATTACATCACATGGTCACTGCTCTTGGGATGTTGGGTAAAGTCCTTGCATCCCGCGGTCACCGCTCTTGGGAGTTGGGTGAAGTCCTCAAGTGTTCAGTAGCTTCATGGCTTTCAGAAATGGGAATGCTGCTGCTTGGATTCTGGAGAAATCGCGGGATTCTTGTGGTCAGCCTTGAAAGAGCTATTAAATCCATTTTAGCAAGCTGAGGCCTCATTGGGGCCATTCTGAGGGTGGCCTTTGCAAAGGACTGGTAGTTTCCCAGCTCCCTCAGATGCAGCCTGGAGGGCGCTCTCCCCGAGTGATGATGCACTGTTGGAGTGCAGTGGCAGCTGCCAGTTGGGGGCATCCAAGTTTACTGCAAGACGATAAACACCAAGAACTTAGAGAAACCTAAAAGAGTTGTTTTGGCCGAAAGCCATGAACACAGTGGCAACCAGAGAGCAAGCATTCCATAAATGGTGTATCTCCCTGAGCTGGGTAGAAAGTATTACTTCATTTTGAAAGGCAGCGACTCTACTCCCAAGAAATAGGGTGACTGCTGTCGCAGCTGAACCTGTTGGTCAAGTATTGCCAGAGACTCGCTGGTCTAAAACTGCAGTGGTTGTTTGAGTTAGATATCCTGACATACAGCTGTCTTAAAAATACCGATGTTATGGACGTGTTTCCTCACGTAGTTACCTTGGGATACGTTTGAGTATACTAGGAGGTAGTATGCTCAAAACTAGGGCAGTGGGTATGGGAACTTCTGGGGATCTTTATTTTATTTGGCTGATTTGAGTGTTTGTTTATCCCTGCCTTGAAAAATGGTTGAACTGAAACCGTTCTAATCGAAGCTTTATGGAGTAGGAATTTGGAGCCCCCGCAGCTCATCCGTGCGGAGGGATTTTTCACAGAGATCCCGGGTCCTGATCCAGGGCCTTGATGAGGCACATGGGTCACCTGAGGGAGAAGCTGGGACACCTCTGCTTTGTTCATGTGTCTTGGTTGCTGTCTCAGCTTTCACAGAAGTCCTGACAGGCACGCCCCTGGTGGAGCAGTCCCTTTACAGCACGTGGGGTGTGGTCGTCCGGCAGCTTGACCCAGCCACACTGCGGCGTGAGCTAGAAAGCCTCATCGTAAGCTTTAGCTGTGATCCCGCACTCACTTGGTGGAGAGCAAGCCGTGTTCGTGGAGAATTTTCTGGAAGATACAGCCTCTCCATTCTTCAGCACTATCGTTCCTACTCAAAACTGCTGTTGCTGAATTGAGATTTTTCTCTTTATCAATTATTGAGACAAGAAACATCCCTATTAAGTTTGTTGCTGAACTCATGTATACGGATGTTATCCAGAACATTGCTCATCACATCCCAGAGCCTCAGAGGACAACAGTGGAAATTCTTGTCTGATCTTAGTACCAGGAACACTTGTCCTTCTGACCGGTAGATTTGGATGTTGTGAATTTTACCACTGTATGCCCTGCTTTCCCAGTTTGAGTCGACTGTTAGGAAGCTTCCTGTTAACTGGAGCCAGGTGTTACCTGAATGTGGTATGGGGTGTTCTTATTCTCTCCCTTTGCTTCATCTTACTGGGTTTCTTTTCTTTTTGCAGAAGTAGTTTATTCTTCTTAGATTTTGTTTCCTTGGACATCAGTCTGAGTCCTTTCTTGTAAAGTTGGGGTTAAAAAATAAAGAGAATAACTGTTGCATTTTCTTTAACCTTTGTTTCTGAACCACTTAAAATTTTCCAAAGCCCCAGATTGATCCATCCATCCATCCCTCCCTCCCTGACTTTGGGCTAAGCGTGAATAGTAAAAACTAAATCTTTTTGGTTTTTATTACGCATATAATACATAGTCAGGATTCCAACTTGTTCAGCATTTTGATCAAAGACCTTTTTCCCCGCTTTTAGGTTCACGGTGAGGGGAAACATCCTGATTCTTACTAATTCACTAATTAGGGAACATTTGTGGACACTCAGCCATGACAGAGTAAGAGTTGACATATTTACTTGGATTTTAGAGTTCAGAGTGTCCATGTTGATTCTATAATCTTTTTCTTATAATAACCTTTTCAGGTATGTGTTAGATAAGGCAAATATTATTACAGGTAGTCCCTAACTTACAACGGGGTTCTGTCAAATCGATTCTGTTGTAAGTCGGTTCTGATATAAGTTGAATACGTCATTTTTTTAGTTTTCATTATTATTGCGTTTTATCATCACTGTCTTTATAAATCCGATCTTTATTTGTCTTTGGGGGTTGGAAACATTGCATATAAACTTACAGATCTATTTTACTATATACTTAAAAAAATACACAAATCATAAAATTTTACTCTGATGAAGAAGAGTTGGACATTGGCGGTTTGTCAGCTTCGATAGTAACTCCACTTGTGAAGTTTCTGGATCATCCGGATTATCCCTCGGAATGGGGATGGGGTTTCTAGTCAGAAAATCAGTGCGAGTTGTCTGTGTGGTCCTTTTTCTTTTTTCTTTTTCATATATTTCGCAGTAGCATCTCAGTGCTTCCCAAACCTGCCTTTTGACTTTAGCAAAGCGATCAGCATTTGGGTTCCTGTTTTCAAGCAATTGCAGCCCCTGATTTAGTGTACCACATCTATACAGCAGTGTTTTGAACAGTAAATCATAAAATTGAGCATCTGCGATGGACGTCTGAGAATGATAATAGCAGATTACTTGCTGCAATGTTGTATGTAGTACATGTTGCCAATGATAAGATGTACCAAAAAAAAAAAAAAAGGACGGTTGTAAGTGCGGTTTGTTGTAACTCGAATACATCGTAAGTCGGGGACTACCTGTGTATCCTCATTTTTCCTGGTGACTTTCAGAATGAGTAGTTTACTTCCCAAGGTCACATAACCTAGTAAGTAGTGGAGCCTGATACTTGAACCCAGGTATTTTGAGGGCAAGCACAGTACCCTTCTCTCTTTGATTCCTAGTATTTGCAAGGCCTTAGACATGACAGGCTGCTCCTTATGAGTCCTTTTTGAAGGTGAGATAGAAAGTTCTAGTCTAACAGCTTTTTTGGAAAGGCCATGGATTACATGCTATGGACACACTATTTCTGACACTTGTCATATTTTCTTCTTAAATGAGACTGTAGAATTTGGTCAGACTTCTCAGCCCTGTCCATTTTTGTTGGTATTTGAAGTCTGAGATTAGTTTTGGTAATACCTTCCCAGCACACACTTCCCTGTGGAAACTGCTTATTTGACACCTGACTATAGAAATTGACTATGAGTTGAGGGTGAATCAGGATGAGACTGAAGAAGTTGGTCCGATCAGCAGGCCGACTGGTGCTGCCAGATTTTCTCAGCATGGTTTGTGTGTGTGCATGAGGTGTGGTAACTTGAGGAGACCACATTTTCCAGCTGGATTAATTAATTCCCCATATTATTTCCCAGTGAATTTAAGATAACTGGTTTCACCCAACTTACAGATCCAGTTTCCGTGAGTGGATGGGATGGCGTTGTGAAGGAACCCGTCCCATGACACACTCCTTATGGCTCATAAATGTTAATAACAATGGAAATAATAGTTAACTTTTGTTGGGAGCGGACCACGGGCTGGGGACTAAACTAACTGTGTAACGTAAAACCAGTCACCGTCAAGTCAGTCCCAGTTCATGGTGACTCCATATGTGTCAGGGTAGAGCTGTGCTCTGCTGGGTGTTCAGTGGCTGACTTTCTTCTGATATGCCTCTGGGTGGACTCGAACCTCCAACCTTTTGGTTAACAGATGAGGGAGTTAACTGTTTGCAGACCCAGAGACTCTGTTGTATAACATAGATTATCTCATTTAATTCACATAGCAATCCAGTAGGATAGCAACTGTTATCCCCATTTGCAGATGGGTAAACTGATGTTTAGAGTTTGCTCCAAAGATAAGATTTAAACTGATGCATGCAGTGTGACTCCAGGGTGGAACTCCCAACACGGAGCTAGGTACATAGCTGCCTCCTGTGAAATCCAGTCCTCTGCAGCTTTGGAAGAAAACCCCAAGTTGGGGTAGGTGTCGAGATGCCATAGCATCAAATCACAAGGCCTTGGTGGAGCTAACCAGCTACAGGCAAAATGAGTCCTTGTTGGCATGTTGCAACCTCAACATCGCTGACAATTGCAAGAGAACAAATGTGGGCTTTTCATGACTCCACATCACGGGGGCAATTACGTAGCCAGGGCCACAGTTAACATTTTTTCCACCAAAAACAGAAAAACATTGTACCAAATAGGCTGTTTGTTTTCCTGTAACTTCCACTTCCCTCTCCACGTACTTTTTATGCTCAGGAATTAGAAGATGATACCTAGAGAAAAATTTTAGTGTTGGTAGAGAGAACATGTATTTTTTTTTTTTTTCTTTTTAAGTGTGAGAATTGCATGATCAGCCGCCGACGTGCAGGTGGAAGGACAGTTGCCTGCAGGCCCCATTTGCCAGCGAGAATCTAGCTTTGCAAATTATTGGCAGCTGGCGTCATAATGAGTCCATTTCAATATAAATGGGCTGTTGCTTATTAATTTCTGCCAGTTCCGAAGCAATTCAGGAACTGCTTTGAAAATCTGAAAATTTGCAGAGAGCACTTGAAGGAAGATGCCTAGGAAGAGGGAGCGGGCAGGCGGGCAACGAGGGGGCATAGCTGGAAAGGGCACACGTTGTGGGGTAATAACGGGTGCTGCTGAGAACATGCGTGCGCCTTACCTTGCGAGCATTAGTCACCAGCTTCACGGTTAATTAGCACCCTTTCCAAGAGAAGGGAGAACAGGAACTTGGTTTGGTACAGGATGTATATATTTATTTACTGCCTGTATGTGGCCCCCTTCCGCAAAAGAGGCGGTTTTCTTGGTGCTCCTGCTGAAAGCGTTTGTCACCTGATTCCCACCTTGCTGTGTCAGTGGGCGGCCCCGCAGAGAAATGTCCAGTGGAAAGTAATGAGGTGGAGCTGCCCTAAGGCAAGCTTCAGGCCTTCCTCCTTCCTTAGTATTTGCAATCTGTCTTTCCGAAGGCAGGTTTCTGTCTTTCGGTCCTCCTTCCTTCTTTCCGTCTGTCTTTCTTTTTTAAGACGATTAGTGTTTTTTATTCCTGGAGCTCTCCTTGTGAATCTGTTTTCTGTGTTAAGTAATGCTTTGGAGGCTTCACCTAAGTTCTGTCCTGTGTGCAGTTTTCAGGATTCTCCTCTGAGTTTGATGTTTGCCTGCTTAAGAAAACATGTAGATGGTTAGAAGGTGTACGTGTTTAATTTGGTCTTTCCTATTACTGTTTCCCAGTATTTTCTATGCCTTCCTTTATAAATTTAGCTCTACTTTGAGAGTACCTGAGCGTCAGCTGTTTCCTTTCATTTTTCTCTGTGTTTTGAGACCTCTGGAAGATTAGAGGGGACAATGGCAATGGAAATCGTCTGTTTCTGTTATCTAGTACCTTAATCTGTAAACCAAACCCCACCATCAAGTAGATTCCGACTCAGAGCGACCCTGTAGGACAGGGTAGAACTGCCTCATAGGGTTTCCAAGGCTGTAAGTCTTTATTACGGAAGTAGACCGCTGCATCTTTCTTCTGTGGAGCGGCTTGTGGATTCGAACCACTGACCTTTTGGTTAGCAGTCGAGCTAACCAAGCTCCTCCCTTAATCTATAGAAATATATTAAAATGAATAAATAACTTAGCTTGTAGAGCTATTTATTACTGCACACGTAAACACACTTTCATGTATCTGGTTATCTAATGATGCATGGAATGTTATTCCCTAGCTAACTGTTCCATTGTTTGAATTGGGGGTGGTCTTTCTCATGAGGAGGCTGGTGCAAAAACGGTTAAAGCACTCAGCTGTTAAGCGAAAGGTTGGAGGTTCCAGTCCAGCCAGGTGCCTCGGAAGAAAGACCTACTTCTGAAAAATGAGCCCTTGAAAACCCTGTGGAGCACAGTTCTACCCTGACACGCATGGCATTGTCATAAGTGGGAGTCGTTTGGTTTGACAACTGGTTTATGTCACATGATGTTGGTGTTGGAGACCTGGTGAAAGTGCCCATTGGCCCCGTACTGGCTGACCGTTCCCTCTCTTTTTTTGTCCTTTCTGACCCTCTACTCTCTATTCTCACAGACTCAGATGAGGCCATGATGGTGACCCAAGGGGGCAGGTGCTGACTGACTCCCCAGCCCCCGGCACTGTTCATCCTGACAGTATTTCCAGTCTCAGTATCTAAATGCCACAGTGCTCTTGGGGCAAATTGGGCTGGCGACCACTGCTGCCTTTTAAGGTAGGTTTGTGTGTATTATATTTGAGTCTGTTTATGTACACATGAATCAAGGAAAATGTTTAAAATGTGAAGAGACAGATATATTTTATTATAATTGACATGGCTGTGTTGTAGCTTTGTAACTCGTGGGAAAGAGAATTTGGAATCACTTCTTAGGAGTGAGGTTGCACCCATTTAACAATTCAAAAGCATTAGTGTTCAAATTAAAAAAAAGAAAATGCAGGTATGTATGAAATCTTTTCTCCCCCCGTGAATTGCCCTCAGGGTCTTTTAAATTTATCCCTGAGATTCAACATCTTTATATTGGATCATGTTTGAAAAAGGCAGACCTGGCTTCAACATCTTACTTCAAAGCAATGATATATTTTGTTTCTGCTTTGGATAATCTTTAAAAAGCAGAAATAAACAAAATCAAACTGATGATCTTTTCTGAATCAAATATCATCTTTTATTTGTTGCAAAACCCTTCATGCTTAGTCTGGTGTGTTGGGGTATTTATATGTGACTTAGCAAAACTGTTTTCATTGGTTTGTGAAGATTTAGCTGAAACTTTCAGAACTTTCTCTCAGTTTAATCTTAGCTTCCCCTACTCCCCCTTTCCAAACTCAGCCTCCAGTAGGGAGAGAACAGGCCTGAAACCAAGACCTCCCACTGGAATCTAATTTTAAATTTGCAATCTGTTGTCTTGTGATTTTCGCTTCAAATTTAACTTGGAAATAAACACATCTCATCCTTTCTCCTGCAGTTTCAGAGGTCTGTTTTCAAGTCATAGAAGGGTGATTGTTATGTTTATCTGAATACGTTTTTAAATACCTCCGGGGAGTGAGAAATTATATTATTAATCATTACAATTTATGTACATCATTAAATAACTTATGGTTGGATTTCAGAATACCATTACCAGGGAGAGAGAAACCTTGCTTTCACAGTTAATTTTTGACTTGATTATGATAGGAACTGAGTCATTTTGGATCCACCAATGGGATCTCACGTCTTACACATCTGAAGTGTGCTTTATAAGGCGATTTCTATGATGAGCTTTCTCCCTAAGAAGGGCTGTGCCAGAACTTCGGTGTCCAGTGATGGCTCTGACACAAGTCCCTGCCACTGGAGATTGTGGTTAAATGAAGAGGGGCACGTCCAGAAGTGTATCACTGCACAGATCACCCTGCACAGGCACGTGTGAGAAGGCCGAGCAGTGTCCTTGGAACTCAGAGGGCCATTAACTCCAAGCTCAGTAGTGTTCATTTTAGCTAATTTGCCCAAGCCGTCTGTTTTGGGTTGGGCTTTGGTGTAGCTGTCCCTGGTGGCACAGACAGTTTGCCCTCGGGAGCCCTGGTGGCGCTGTGGTTAAGAGCTCGGCTGCTAACCAAAAGGCCAGCAGTTGGAATACACCAGCTGCTCCTTGGAGACCCCGTGGGGCAGTTCTGCTCTGTCCTAGAGGGCCACTTTGAGTTGGAACTGACTCCTTAACAGTGGTTTTGGTTTGCACTCATCTAAAGGTTGGCAGTTTGAACCTACCCAGCTGCACTGCAGAAAAAAGGCCTAGTGATGTGCTTCTGTAAAGATTAGAGCCCGGGAAGCCCTATGGAGCAGTCCTACTCTGCAGCATACAAGGTCATCCTGGATTGGAACTGACTCGACAGTGGTGGTTTTGGGTTAGATCAGCACGGTACTCCCGTCCTCACTTTCTTCAGTTATCAGAAAACCCAATGCCTTAAAGCATGTTGACATGTTTTAATTTTCTTTTCTTTTCTTGCAGCAAATTACGTGCTTAGTGTAGAAAATTCAGATAATATTTAAAAAAAAAAATAATAATTTTGAAAACTAACGTTACATGTAATCACTCTATCCAGAATAGAAAAAAAAAACCGCTCGCCATTGAGTTGATTCTCTTCTCATAGCAACCCTATGGGATAGAGTAGAGCTGCCCCGTATGATTTCCAAGGAGCACCTGATGGATTTGAACTGTCAACCTTTTGGTTAGCAGCAGCTGTAGCTCTTAACCACTCCGCCACCAGGGAAAATCTTACATGGCTCTGTCATATGTGTGTGTATGTGTGTGAAATTTTTACTTATTAATGTTCTTAAAGAAAATTTTAATCTACTCAAGGCAGTATCTAGGGTGTGCACCTCCAAAGTAAGTTTTTACTTCCCGAGGTTAAGAAGAGTTTTGCTGCAGAGATGTTTGACCCCAGTAGCAGTGTGGTCTTCTTGTTTATCCACCCCTGAACAGGGCAGGCCCTGGCCAACTGACCCCCGGGGCTGGGCTTTGGTCTTGGGGAGCTGTCCTGCAATTCAGCCAGAGGGTGGAGCAGCCTGCTATCTGCTCGGAGCACTGCTGAAGCCTCTGGTCACATCTAAGGAATTAGATTTCGCAGTCCATCAAAAGATTATTATAACCTCCTCAGCCCTCAGGGTGATGCGGTAATTTCCAGTCTTCCTTCTGTCTTTTTCCGTCCCTCCTCTTTCCCCCTCCGAACACTCAGTGATTGCAGGAGTGTTTGCCTTTGGTCTCCCCACCCAGGGACTTTGACCATGGGGTGGCCTTCTATTAACTGGAATGTTTTCTCATTGAGTACTGAGAAAGTGTAACAGCAGAGTAAATAAAAATACAGCTTACATGTTATATCTTGAGTCATATAAATTTTACCTTTTTTTTTTTTATTGTGGTAAATACATACATAACAAAATACTTGCTATTCCAGCATTTTTCATGTGCGCAGTTCAGGGACATTAATCATGTTCAGGCTGTTGTTTAACCATCACAACTATCTAGTTCCAAAAACTTCCATCACTCACGACAAGCTCAGTGTCCCCTAAGTGGTGATGCCTCTTTCCCCCTCCCTCCTGCCTGCCTGTGGTAATCACTGACAAACTTAGGTCTTCATACCCTTGCCTGTTGAAGACATTTCATGTAAGCGGGGTGATAAAGTACTTGTCCTTTTCTTTACCTCTCTTGTTTCTATGTGTTCTATGTCTCTACTCATGTATAATAATAATTGATGTTCATAAGGATCACGCACCAGCATTGCCACTAAGTGTTGAATTTATTTTAAGAGTGTTTACCTTTACCTCATGGAACACAGTGATAACAACTGCTTTAAAGTCTTCGTGTGATGATTCTAATGTATGGGTCACCTTGGGGTTGGCAAAGGAGCCCAGATGGTGCAGTGGTTAAGTGCTTGGCTGCTAACTGAAAGGTCGGTGGTTCAAACCCACCAGCCACTCTGTGGAAAAAAGATGTGGCAGTGTGCTTCCGTAAAGATGACAACCTTGTAAACCCTATGAGGCAGTTCTGTGCTGTCCTATAGGGTCGCTATGAGTCAGAATCGACTTGGCGGCAGTAGGTTTGCTTTGGTGTTTTTTTTTTTTTAATTTTATTTTTTTAAAAATTTTTGTGCTTTAGGTCAAAGTTTATAATTCAAGTTAATCTCTCATACAAAAATTTATACATACATTGTTATGCGACCCTAGTTGCTCTCCCTATTCTGTGACAGCACACTCCTCCTTTCCACCCCAGATTTCCTATGTCTGTTCAATCAGCTCCTGACCCTCTCTGCCTTCTGATCTCACCTCTGGACAGGAGCTGCCCATTTAGTCTCATGTATCTACTTGAGCTAAGAAGCACACTCTTCACAAGTATCATTTTATGTCCCATAGTCCAGTCTAATCTTTGTCTGAAGAGTTGACCTCGGGAATGGTTTTAGTTTTGGGCTAACAGACAGTCTGGGGGCCATGTCTTCCAGGGTCCTTCCAGTCTCAATCAAACTATTAAGTCTAGTCTTTTTACTAGAATTTGAGTTCTGCACCCCACCTTTCTCCTGTTCCACCCAGGACTCTCTGTTGTGTTCCCTGTCAGGGCCGTCATTGGTAGTAGCCGGGCACCATCTAGTTCTTCTGGTCTCAGGCTGATGGAGCCTCTGGTTTATGTGGCCCTTTCTGTGTCTTGGGCTAATACTTGTGTCTGTGGTGTTCTTCATTCTTCTTTACTCCACGTAGGTTGGGACCAATTGATTCATCTTAGATGTCTGCTCACTAGCTTTTAAGACCCCAGACGCCACTTGCTTTGGTGGTTTTGGGGGTTGGCAGCTACTGATGGTCTTTTCCCTTGAGAATTGGTGATATTTTCCTGGTTCTTTGGAATGCATCATGGACATTTTGACTATTATGCTGTGAGATTTGGGGTCCTGTTAATACCATCTGGAGGATGTTGATGTTTCTGTGTTGTTGCTTTATTTAGCAGTCAGTCTATCTGGTTAAGACTGCGAGTTTTGCCTCCCCTTGGTGGGTGGAGGCTCTAATGCCAGTTCGGTTGTCTAAGGTTTTGCAAATGTGTCACTTAGGGGTTAGTTAGCCTGATAATTCCATTCCCAAAGTCTTTGCTGTCTTGCTTTGGGTTGTTCCCATGCATGTCTGTCTGAGGGGTGAGCCTGGGTTTTGTGTAGATTTATGCGCAGAATTAGGATATTTTCTTCTTTTTCTCAGAGAGCCCCTCAGTCTTTGGCTTGCAGGGACCACTCTTGGTAGTCCCCTGGCCAGAAAGACAGAGTCTGTCTCAGAGGTTTTGCTGCCTGTGCTGAAGCTCCACTGGGTGCGTTGGTGCAAGGCTGGGAGAAGGCAGGGGGAAAGGAGGGGAGCTCGGTGTGTGTGAGGGGCTCCTTCAGGGCGTGTGTGATGGGCTCCTTCAGACCGTGTGTGAGGGGCTCCTTCAGGGCGTGTGTGAGGGGCTTCTTCAGGTCGTGTGTGAGGGTCTTCTTCAGGGCGTGTGTGAGGGGCCCCTTCAGATCATGTGTGAGGGGCTCCTTCAGGTCATGTGTGAGGGTCTTCTTCAGGTTGTGTGTGAGGGTCTTCTTCAGGGCGTGTGTGAGGGGCTTCTTCAGGTTGTGTGTGAAGGACTTCTTCAGGGCGTGTGTGAGGGGCTCCTTCAGATTATGTGTGAGGGGCTCCTTCAGGTCATGTGTGAGGGGCTCCTTCAGGGCGTGTGTGAGGGGCTCCTTCAGATCATGTGTGAGGGGCTCCTTCAGGTCATGTGTGAGGGGCTTCTTCTGGGCATGTGTGAGGGTCTTCTTCAGGGCGTGTGTGAGGGTCTTCTTCAGGGCGTGTGTGAAGGACTCCTTCAGATTGTGTGTGAGGGGCTCCTTCAGGTCATGTGTGAGGGGCTCCTTCAGGGCGTGTGTGGTGGGCTCCTTCAGGGTGTGTGAGGGGCTTCTTCAGGTCGTGTGTGAAGGACTTCTTCAGGGCGTGTGTGAGGGGCCCCTTCAGATCATGTGTGAGGGGCTCCTTCAGGGCGTGTGTGAGGGGCTTCTTCAGGTCATGTGTGAAGGACTTCTTCAGGGCGTGTGTGAGGGGCTCCTACAGATCGTGTGTGAGGGGCTCCTTCAGGTCAGTGTGAGGGGCTCCTTCAGGGCGTGTGTGATGGGCTCCTTCGGAGCGTGTGTGAGGGGCTTCTTCAGGTCGTGTGTGAAGGACTTTTTCAGACAGTGTGTGAGGGGCTTCTTCAGGGCATGTGTGAGGGTCTTCTTCAGGTCGTGTGTGGGGGTCTTCTTCAGGGCGTGTGTGAGGGGCTTCTTCAGGTCGTGTGTGAGGGGATCCTTCAGGTCATGTGTGAGGGGCTCCTTCAGGGCGTGTGTGAGGGTCTTCTTCAGGTTGTGTGTGAGGGACTTCTTTAGGGCGTGTGCGAGGGGCTTCTTCAGGTTGTGACTCCATCCTGTCTGCTTAGTTTTGATTCCTTTGTAGAGTCCTCGGGTAGTTGCCTTTTTATTGGTTTACACGTTTTAGTTGTAATCAGTCGGGGAGAGAGAGGCCATAGTGGGCTTACGTCATCTTGGCTGGCACCAAACAAAAAAACCCATTGCCAATGAGTCGATTCGGACTCATAGTGACCCTATAGGACAGAGTAGAAGTGTCCCATAGGGTTTCCAAGCCTGTGAATCTTTATGGAAGCGGGCTGCCACATCTTCTGTGGAGCGGCTGGTGGGTTCAAATTGCTGACCTTCCAGTTAGCAGCCGAGCACTTTAACCACTGCACCACCAGGGTTCCTTTGTCTGGCACCAGAAGTTAGCAGTTCAGTTTTGCTGAGTAATTAATTAAGACAGAGCCCTATCCCTGGTTAGTAGACTCTCCCTCACTCTTCAGCCCCACTTTGGACCACTGGAACATGTTTGCTTTGTATTTTCTATGAACGTGCCAGATGATGCCTGACAAACACTTATGTTTTTGATTGCCTAATTTGCTGAAAATATTTCAGAACGTTTAAGGTATTTTTTAGCTAAAAGAGGGATTCAAACAAATAGATTTCATTTGGAAGAATCCTTACTTTGAAAAGAAAAATCCATTTTACCAGAACATTCCAGCTAAAGATTTTTTTTTTAATAACTTTTTATTTTGAAATCATTATAGATTGACATGAAGTTGCAAAGATAGTACAGAGACGTCCCGTGCACCGTTTACCCCATGGCCCAGTCGGTGCGTCTTTTGTAATTAGAGCACACTACCAAAGCCAGGAGCTTGATGTTGGTGCTGTGTGTGTGTGGAATTACTTCTCTGTTGTTTATCACATCAGGCTTAGCAGGCTGGTAGATCTGTAAAGACAGTCCCTGAGAATTGACTACCGAGGCCTTGATGAATGCATGAAACAGCCAGACCAACAAATGTTTGCACTTACTGATAAAGCTCCCTAAGACACCTTTTTTTCCTTTTTCTTTTTGACTGAACTTTAGATGAAGGTTTACAGAACAGACTAGCTTCTCATTAAACAGTTAGCACACACACTATTTTATGATATTGTTAGCAACCCCACGACCTGTCAACACTCTCCTTTCTTGACCTTGGGTTCCCTATCACCAGCTTTCCTGTCCCCTCCTGCCTTCTAATCCTTGTCCTGGGCTGTTGTGCCCCTTTAGTCTCGTTTTGTTTTATGGGCCTGTCTAATCCTTGGACGAAGGTGAACCTCAGGAGTGACTTCATTACTGAGCTAAAAGGATATCTGGGGCCATACTCTCAGGGTTTCTCCAGTCTCTGTCAGGCCAGTAAGTCTGGTCTTTTTTTGTGAGTTAGAATTTTGTTCGACATTTTTCTCCAGCTCCGTCTAGGACCCTCTGTTGTCATCCCTGTCAGAGCAGTCGGTGGTAGCCAGGCACCACCTAGTTGTACTGGACTCAGTCTGGTGGAGGCCGTGGTAGATGTGATCCATTAGTCTTTTGGACTAATCTTTCCCTTGTGTCTTTAGTTTTCTTCATTCTCCCTTACTCCAGCTGGGGTGAGACCGGTGGAGTATCTTAGATGGCCGCTCACAGGCTTTTAAGACACCAGACGCTACTCACCAAAGTAGAATGTAGAACATTTTCTTTATAAACTGTGTTATGCCAGTTGAGCTAGATGTTCCCGGAAACCATGGTTAAGACACCTTTTACCTTTAATGTGATTACTCATGGAGTCTGTGGGTGGTGCAGGTGGTTAACATGCTCGGCTGCTAACTGAAAGGTTGGAGGTTCAAGTTCACCCAGAGGCACCTTTGAAAAAAAGGCCTGGTGATCTACTTCCAAAAAATCAGTCATTGAAAAACCTGTGGAGCACAGTTCTGCTCTGACGCACATGGGGTCACCATGATAGCGGTTGACTCCCCAACAGCTGGAACTGGTAATCTGCAGTTAAGAGTTGAATGAGTTTAAAAAAGGTAACATTTTTGGTGGGCTTTAGGGTTAGTACTCTCATTCTGACTCTTCAATTTCCATCCCAGATTTTCCTTTCAGCCAGTCCTCATCCCATTAATGTTTTCCTTCTTACCTAGTGACTGCATGTTGATTGTACCGGTGAGGTACTGATCACTCACTTTTTGCTTTTGCTACTAAAATGCACAGATACCTGTTGACACATTATCATGTACAGAGAGCGCTTCTTGTCTCAGCAGAGGCTTCAAAAGAAGTAAAAGCCACTTTCTGCCCTAAAGTTGCTTTCAAGCTTGCAGGAAAGATAAGATGTGCACATATCAGCCAGATTTTGTTTGTTTCCTTCTTTAAAATAAAAACAAACGATAAGCCTTGAAGAACATCATGCTTGGTAAAGCAGAGGGTCAGCAAAAAAAGAGGAAGACCTTCAATGAGGTGCACTGACATAGTGGCCGCAACAATGGGCTCAAACACAGCAACGATTGTGAGGATGGGGCAGGACCAGATAGTGTTTCGTCTGGTTGTACATGGAGCCGCTATGAGTCAGAACTGACTTGATAGCACCTAACAACAACGACGACAACCGTCTGGCCTTTTACAGTTGCACATGAAAAGGGTTAGAAATTTCAGTTCACTGCTTTGGGTGGTGTCTGTGGCAGGGTTTTCCCTTTCAAGGAGACGATGCCGCTTGCCTGCAGTGAGCAATCTTTCACGCTTAGTTGATTGTAGCGTTCCCACTGACCTCACATGGGCCTTCACTGGTCTCACTGGCCTTTTTGCAAAAGCTTTCAAATTAATGGGTGTTTCTGCAGTCCCCAGAAACTTGCTTCTCTTAGCTTTAGTTGCTTCAGACTCTTGCTGGCTCTGCTTTGGTCACCTCCAGAGAATCTCGCTTGGTGGGATTTAGGAGATTTGGCAGGTATCGCAAAATTTTAGTTCGGAAGATGAAAGTGGCTTCTTCCCTACCTTGGCTGGCTGAACAGAACCTCGCTACTAAAAATGCTGTTAATATGACTGGCCCGTCAGGGGGATGCATGGTGCGCTGCAGCTTTTGCAGGTTGGGGCCATTTCCTTTAGGAAACCTCTCCTGAGGCTTTTAACTTGATGAGTTTTCTGTTGGCAGAAACAAGCCTAACCAGAAATGAGCTGCTGAAAATATGTCTGTCAATGGATATTTGCAGACTTTTCGTATATATTTGATAGAGGAGGGTAAATCCTAGTGTGCTCCAGGTGACAGTTTTGGCATTTCTTACACTTGATTTATTTCACCATAATTCTTTCACCTTTTAAATTTAAACTTAAATATATGATGGTTAAAATTGGGGCTGTGGCTAAGTGTTGTTCTAAGCCTTTTATTATTTATTGGCAAAACATATGGACACATAGACACCTCTTCCTCCTCCAGTTGCTGTTGAGTCAATTCTGACTCATGATGACCCTGTGTGTTGTGGAGTAGACTGAGCTCCATAGGGTTTTTAATGCCTGTGATCTTTCGGAAATAGATTGCCAGGTTTTTCTTCCAAGGTGCCTCTGGATTCGAACCCCCAACCTTTTGGTTAGTAGCTGAGCACTTCATTGTGGGTGCCACCCAGGGAATCCATAGACACTTCTAGGTATCTTAATTTACGCTTGAAAAATCAAGAATTCCAAGTATGTCGGTCATGGTCATCAGTGTTACTGAAATGCTTATGTTATTGTTGTTGTTGTGATTTTGTTTTTAACCTTAAAAAATGTAACATGACTGTTTAAGAGGTACTGAATTTCTATTTTGGGTGATGGAAAACTTTTGGAAATAGTGGTGATGGTTGTACATGTTTAATGTAATGAATGTCACTGAACTGTACACTAAAAATGGTAAAAATGACAAATTTTATGTTACATATATGTATCTTAGCACAATTACATTTTTAAAACATGTAGTACATGCTGTTGTTAGGAATATATGTAACATAAATGGTCATACATGGAAGATGATCTTTTAATTTTCCCTATATTGTGTTAGGAGTCTTTGGGTGGTACAGATGGTTAATGTGCTCACTGCAAACTGAAAGACTGGTGGTTTGAGTCCACCCAGAGGTGCCTCGGAAGAAAGGTCTGGCAATCTACTTCCCAAAACTCAGCCATTGAACTCAGCCATTGTGGAGCACAGTTCTACTCTAATACACATGGGGTCACAATGAGTCAGAATCGACTCGAAGACAACTTTTTTTTTTAAATCACTTGTCTTTTTTTTTCTTGCTTCTTAAAGACACTAGAGAAGTGTGAACGTGTCACTTGGAAATGTATTTGCTGCTAGTGAAAAGGAGCTTCTCTTTCTTGGAAAATTCCCTCTGAGAATCCTGTGCTGTGTGACCTGCTCGGGAATGTTCCAGGATGGGAATAGCTTCGCATCTGGTGTCTGCATGAGTTACCTCTGAACTCACTGGAAATTAAATGAAGCTTTTCCCTTCCTATTGGCACAAATTTCATTTCACTAACAATGTGCTTTTTAAGCGGCATTTTAGACTGAACAGTGGGGTCGTAGAGTGATTCCTAGATCAATGTGAAAAAAACAGTGGCTGTCTAGTGGATTCCAACTCATGGTGACCCCATGTGGTGCACTGTAGAACTGTGCTCCATAGGGTTTTCAAAAAGGGGCCTCTGGGTGGGTTTGAACTGCCAACTTTCCCGGTAGTAGTTGAGTGCTTAACTGTTCAGCCACCCAGGTACTCCATAGATCAAGGTGAAGATACACTATATTCCGGGGCGTTTTCAAGCCCGTCATAATGTTTAGGTAATTTTACTCCCTATAAGATCTTGGTGGTGCACCAAAAGGTCAGCAGTTCGAATCCATCAGCCACTTCCCAGGAGAAAGATGTGGCATTCTGCTTCTGTAAAGATTATGGCTTTTGGAAAGCCTATGGGGCAGTTCTTCTGTCCTGTAGGGTCGCTATAAGTCGGAGTCGACTCAGCAACAGGTGTTTTTTTTTTTTTTTTTTTTTTTAAGGTCCCTGGGGTGGTGCAGACAGTTTATGCTTGACCAGTAACCAAAGGTTTGCAGTTGGAACCCTCCCACAGGCACCGCAGAAGAAAGGCCTGGCAATCTGCTTCCATAGATCACAGCCAAGAAAACCCTATGGAGCAGGTGTACTCTGTAAGACATGGGGTCACCCTGAGTCAGAATCGACTCAATGGCAGTGGGTTTATGCCCCTTGCCCCATGATGCCAAGTAGCCCTTCACATTTTTGTTTATTGGGTGGCTGGAATAGCAACTCCATGCATGGAGGGATCGTGGTGTTCACTGCTGTGCCTCTGGCTTCTAGCACAGCGGCCAGCACGTGGTAGGTGCTCAGTATACATTTTCTGAATGACTCGTCGACTGTGTAGGTGGTGAAAAGAATCGGCCGGGGAAGTTGCCCAGCTTCTGTGTGTTTTTTCCCTTCTTTTCTGCCATTTTCACGTGCCTGTCTTAAACGTATGCAATTTGAAGTGGTGTATGGAGACCTCATTGTGGACTAAGGAGAACATGCTAAACAGTTGCATAATTGATTTTTCTGTTTCCCACCAGTGGGGACAGAATTGTGTCATCAGCTCACCGCGAGAGACTAGAGAAAGGCCTTCATTAAGGAGGGGCTTGAATTAACCTGGGTAGCCCCAAAAGTCTGGATCACGTTCAGTGGTTTCATGATGTGAATCTCAGGGCACTCTGTACCCGATGAATGTTTCGGGTTGGATTTGCTCCCAGAAAGAAACCCATTAGTCAGCTGCCAAGTGGAAGGCGGATTTCTATTTTGCTTTGCCTGTCTCTCCCTCACCCCACCCTCCCACTCCCCAGAAAGATAGAAAAACAGGGTCTTCAGGCTGCTATGGAATTGAAGGTAAAAACTGTTTCCTTTTGGTTTTGCTTTCTTGGGAAGAGTTCACTGGAGTTCCATCTTGTGTTTTTCCATTCTTGACTGATTCTGAAGTGGAAAAAGTCCTGATGAAATAGGACCATGCTGCTTTGAAATATACTTGCTGCTAGTAAACAGGAGCACTGGGAGGAAAGGGTGCCACATCGCCTCTGAGTTGGGCTTTTGCTTTTTTTTTTTTGGTCTCTAATGCAATTCAGAGGGCCTAATATGGAGGAGCCGTGGTGGCCCAGTGGTTAAGCTCTTGGCTGCTAACCGAAAGGTTGGTGGTTCGAATCCACCAGCTGCTCCATGGGAGAAAGATATGGCAGACTGTTTCCGTAAAGATCACAACCTTGGAAACCCTATGGGGCAGTTCTACTCTGTCCTATAGGGTTGCTATGAGTTGGAATCAACTTGATGGCAATGTGTTTGGTTTCTGGGTTTTTTAATATATGAGGGCAGTGGTGGTCCAGTGGTAGAATTCTCGCGCTCCGTGCAGGAGACCCGGGTTCCATTCCAGCCACTGCCTATCTGTCAGTGGGGGCTTGTGTGTCGCTGTAATGCCGAACAGGTTTCAGCAGAGCCTCCAGACTAGAACAGATTAGGAAGAAAGGCCTGGTGATCTGCTTCCAAAAATCAGCCAGTGAAAACCCTGTGGATGACAACATTCCCGTCCTCTTGTGTGTAGGGTCACTATGAGTCAGAGGCCGACCCAGGGGCAGCTAACCACAACAATGTATGTATATTTCAAACAAAAGTCACTCTTTTGGCCGACACCTCGGTATGCATTTTTAGAGTTGTCACTTTTTGGATAGGACTAGCACTTTAAATCTGTAACCACAGCATTTCCAAAGACAGCAGAGGACTCATTTTCCAGCCCCTCAAAAGCGATACTTTCCCGTGTGCCCTGTGAGTATGTACCCTCTAACGCAACCAAACCAAACCCGTTCCCCTTGAGATGATTCCAACTCGTAGCGACCCTATAGGACAGAGTAGAACTGCCCTCTAGGGTTTCCAAGGAGCGACTGGTGGATTTGAACTGCTGACCTTTTGGTTAGCAGCCGAATGCTTAACCACTGCCCAGCAGGACTCCATGTACCCTCTGCGAAAGTCAAATTCTCTAATGGTTTTATTATGCTCTTCACATCCCAGTGGCAGTCTAAGCAGATGACATTATTTCCCACCTGCTGCTGCGCGGGAGCCCGTGTACCTGCCGGGTGCATATAGGGTGTGGTGTGTTATCAGCTGCTTGGCCCTCCCACATGCTGAAGTCAGGTATGCTGTCTGTCCTTATTAGTGAATCAATTAATTCCTTCCTTTTTTTTCTTTGCGACAGACCATAAAACCATGGGAAACGCAGAAAGTCAAAATGTCGCGCATGAGTTTTATGGAGAAAAGCACGCCAGCCTGGGGCGCAAGCACACGTCGCGTTCCCTGCGTCTCTCGCACAAGACGCGGCGCACGCGGCACGCCTCCTCCGGGAAGGTGATCCACCGCCACTCCGAAGTCAGCACCCGGTCCAGCAGCACCCCTAGCATCCCGCAGTCCCTGGCCGAAAACGGCCTGGAGCCGTTCTCCCAAGAGGGCGCCCTGGAGGACTTTGGGGGTCCGATTTGGGTGGACCGTGTGGATATGGGCTTGAGACCCGTCTCGTACACCGACTCCTCCATCACTCCCAGCGTTGACAGCAGCATCGTCCTCACAGCAGCCTCTGTGCAGAGCGTGCCAGACTCGGAGGAGAGCCGGCTGTACGGGGATGACGCTACATACTTGGCTGAGGCTGGCAGGAGGCAGCATCCCTATACATCCAACGGGCCCACTTTCGTGGAGACCGCGAATTTTAAGAAGAAACGCTCCAAATCTGCAGACATCTGGCGGGAGGACAGCCTGGAATTCTCACTCTCCGATCTGAGCCAAGAACATTTAACAAGCAACGAAGAAATCTTGGGTTCCGCCGAAGAGAAGGAGTGTGAGGAGGCTCCGGGGATGGAAGCTCGCGTGAGCCCACGGCAGCGCAGCACCTGCCAGCGTGCCAACTCCCTGGGTGACCTGTATGCTCCGAAAAACTCCGGGGTGACGGCGAATGGGGGGCCGAGGAGCCAGCTTGCAGGCTATTGTCGGAATTTGGTGTCTGATATCCCAGATCTTGAAAACCATAAGATGCCACCAGCTGCTGAAGAGACCGCTCCGTACAGTAATTATAACACACTTCCCTGTAGGAAATCGCACTGCCTTTCTGAAGGTGCCACCAACCCACAAATTAGCCATAGCAACAGCATGCACGGCAGAAGAGCAAAAACAGCTCAGGTAAAGTGATGGGAATTGCTTTCAGGATTTTGGAGACGGTGCCTGGCTCTCAGTGCATGACTGTGCTCTTGTAAGACTCCTGTCTTTGGATGGGTCTTTAACCTGTTTGCCTGGCGGCAGCTGCAGTAGGTGCCGCTTCTGTGAGGGTTTGGCTCTCTTCAGGGTCCCCCTCTCAGAGTGCTGTGGTTAAGGGGTGGGGATTAAGGAAGGGTGGCGGGATGATAGGAGTGGGAATCAGGCTGGTAAGTTCAGATCAGGAAACTGCCTGTAACTCAGTTCTTGAACAGCATCTCGCTCACTCGATGCTTCCTTCAGAGTGGCCCTTTCAGTGGGCAAACGGGCAGGTGGGCTGTGGGCACTGGGAATTTATTCCTTCAGCACAGCAGGTGGGAAGAGGTTAGTCGGAAGCTCTTTTGAGGAGGCATTTTTGACTCAGGGTGGGTGTGGGTCATTTGTCCGCTTCTCTGGGCGGTTGGCTGCCTTTCTGCCTTACCAGGAGCCATTTCAATTTCCTGCTTCTTGCGCGGCTGGCCAGCCTCGTCTCAAGTGGGAGGTGTAGCGGAAGAAATAACCTGGGTGGGTTCCAGTTCCCCCTCTGCAGCCAACGGGTGCTTTGACCTTGTGCAAACCCTGCCTTAGAGTTGTCCTCTGAAAAGCGGAGCTAAGGATGCTCAGCCTGCCCGTTTGGGGGTCTAGTGCCTGAGAGAGTGGGTGTGCAAACATTTAAAAAAGATTTCTTTAATGAAGTGTCTTACCCACGAAAGGAGGACCCATTCCCTTAATTGGCAGTTAATAACAATGAATAGGTAATGAAGCGTCCATCAATGCTGCGTGCCTCAGTCATTGTCTGGGTCTTCCTTTCTTGTAGAAAGGAGCCTTGGCTTGTGCTGAGGGTGGGGAGGTGGTTCACTTGAGGGTGCTTCTAGTTAGAACCCAGATTGGGCCTGAATGGCGAATCAGTCACCTGGGAGACCAGCAGACAGCAGGTGCACCCTGACCTTTCCATTAGGCCCTGGTGCTGTACCCTCTGACCTTGCTTCCCTGCAGGTTAGATGATGGGGGTCTAAATATAACGGCCAGGTGGCAGAGCAGTTGGTGCTGGGGGTGTGGGGGGAGCAAAGACGATTGTCACTAGACGCCAGGCCTGCCTGAGGGCAGCTTTTGCTGACGGTGCCAGAGCTAGGCAGTCCTGAGTTGAATCCCGCCTTCACTCTTCTTACCTTATAACTTTGGGCAAGTTACTTAAGTCTCTCTAAGCCTTCATTTCTTCATCTGTGAAATGGGAATAATAGGTTCTTTGCAAGCATGGAATGGGATAACTTACGTAAAGGGCAGTGTCTGTTATATAGGAAGCGGTCAGGAAGGGGTAATTTGGTAGTTGTAATTTTCACTGTTTTAGTAGATGAAAAGGGGAAGACCCAGGGGAGCCAGCTGTTGGTACCAGTGTCTTGTGTCGTAGAAACAAAGATGGTCAGAAGGCGGAATCTGCGGTTTGGGGAGGTGGGTGCGAAGCTCGCATCCGACGCACTGACTGGGTTTTTATCGTCCCGTTTCTGAAGCAAGGTTGTGTAACGGGACGGTCCCCTGCCCTTCTGCCTAGCCTCTTAGGTTTACCCCTGCGCTGGCCGTTTCTCAGGTTGGCGAGCCAGGTGGGTTAGGTAGCCTCTGAAATGGTCACCTGAAAGGCACCCATGGCTGTGTCTTGAAGGCACTGGCAGATGGGCGTTGCAGGCTGGATGCAAAAAGATGGTCTGCTGGCCTTTGGCAGGTGGCAAAAGGTTTGTTGACTTGGTTGAGTCACCCACGCGCCACTTTCCCTTCTGCCTGGAATACCGATCAATGAGTGCATATTCTAAGGAAGGTTTGGGAGAGGTGCCTGGCAGTATTCTGCTTCTCTGTCTCCATGTGCCGCACACTGGGGTCGGCCTGACGTCTGCTTCCCCTCACACCCCATGGATGGGGGCAGAGCCCTTGAACTCACAGCCCCCACCGGGAGTGTGGCAAAGTGGTTCTCCCTTTGTGGGTCCTGCCACAGACAATTCTCACGTGTGATCGTTACACAGAACTTCCATCCTTTGGCCAGCTGCCTGCTTAGCATTGTTAGTACATGGAAGTGAGGTCATCTACACGAGGCGTCTCCTGAATCCACTTCTTTTCTGATTAATGAAACGCGAAGCGCGCTGTAGACTAGGAATCCCACGAAGTGCATCTGCACCCTGGCTCGGCTGGTAGGACTTGGTGACCTTGGATAAGTCACTCAGTCTTGCTGTCCCTGGGAATGATGCCAGCCCCTACCTGGGTCATTAGGAGAACCAAGTGGGATCACATGTGTGGAAGCGGTTTTTTTTTTTTTTTTTTTTTAAGAAAGAGGAAAATAATTTTATTTATTTTTGTGGTACACTTTTTTTCTGTTTGTTTATTGTGCTTTAAGTCAAAGTTTACAGAGCAAATTAGTTTCCCATTTGATAGTTTATACAAAAAATGCTTCATGACATTGGTTTCATTCCCCGCAATGTGTCAGTACTCTCCCTGTATCCG
Organism: Dugong dugon; assembly: GCA_030035585.1. Taxonomy (NCBI): domain Eukaryota; kingdom Metazoa; phylum Chordata; class Mammalia; order Sirenia; family Dugongidae; genus Dugong; species Dugong dugon. Next base: position 5,140,449 of record CM057473.1, read on the forward strand.
CCCTGGGTTCCCCATTTCCTTTTGTCCTAATTGTCTTCCCCTTCCTGCCTTTCTTGTCTTTGGTTTTGGGCAGATATTGCCCTTTTCATCTCCTATAATTAATCGTTTTAAGGAGTCCATTCCTCCCAGCTGTTACTGTTTATCTTATGGGCCTGTCTGTTGTTTGGCTGGGAGGTGGTCTCTGGGAATGGCTTCAGTTCCAGGCCAGAAGGGAGTCTGAGGGCCATAGTCTCAGGAGTTCCTCAGTCTCTGTCAGACCAGTAAGTCTGGTCTTTTTTGTGAATTTAATTTTTTGTTCTGCAGTTTTTCTCCTGCTCTGTCTGGGACCTTCTGTTGTGATGCCAGTCAGAGTGGTCAGTAGTGGTAGCTGGGCACCATCTAGTTCTTCTGGTCTCGGGGTCATGTAGGCTGTGGTTCATGTGGTCCATTAGTCCTTTGTGGAAGCATTTGGTGGAGTCTCTTTCACACTGACTTGATAGTTGAGCGAGGATCTTGAACGACTTGAAACAAGCCCCAGAACTACGCACAGCACTCTCTGTCCACCCACGCTTCTTGCCTTGGTTTGGCATGTTCATCCAGCGTGTCTCCTGAGAGCCCGTTCTGTCCCAAACGGTGTATTTTAAGAGGCAGTGGGTGTGGAAACTTCCTCGAAAAGAATTCTTTTTTTTTTGGTGGAAGTTTTTGACCCAGGGGACCTCTGCAGCGAGCTTGGACCATAGCTGTTGGAGTCTCCTCATCTGCCCTGGTGACGTAGTTGCATCTCTACGTGTCCTGTCAGCAGTTTTACTTGCCAGAAAAAGAGTTTCTGGCAGACATTTGGCCTGAGAGCATGGCCTCTACGACTGGAAGAAAACCTCTTTTATTTGAAATAATGTGAATGCTTTGAATAATGTGAATGATCAGAAAAGGTTTTGACTGTTCTTCCTGTTTTTGCATTTGTTCAGTAGTTGGGCGTGTTTCTGAAACCTGATGGTACTGGAGTTCATATTTTGTCTTTTGCACTCAGTTACTAATCAAAACATTGGCAGTTCAAACCACCCAGTGGCGCTGCGGAAGAAAGGCCTGGTGATCTGTTTCCGTAAGGGTCACAGCCAAGAAAACCCTATGGAACAGTTCTACTCTGTAACACATGGGTCTCCATGAGTCAGAATTATCTTGACGGCAGTAGATTTGGTTGTTTCGGTTTATTAGGTGCCACGGTGTCTGGTACATGGTAAGTGCACTGAGATGACTTAATTTGTATATTTGAGCATGTGTGTGTGCTTATGGGCCACACATAAAAGTTTGCATTGCAAGTCAGTCTGCTGTGCATTTGTTTAGGGCTTCACTCACACTGGAACCCTGGCGGCACAGTAATTAAGAGCTTGGCTGTTGACCAGAAGGTTGGCAGTTCGAATCTACCAGTTGCTCCTTGGAAACCCTATGGGGCAGTTCTACTCTGTCCTGTAGGGTTGCTATGAGGCAGAACTGACTCGACGGCAATGGGTTTTGGTTTCCTGGTTTACTCATACAGGAGCCCTGGTGGAGCAGTGGTTAAGAGCTCAGGCTGCTAACCAAAAGTTCGGCAGTTTGAATCTACCAGTTGCTCCTTGGAAACCGTATGGGGCAGTTCTACTCTGTCCTGTAGGGTCACTATCAGTTGGAATTGACTCAACGGCAGCGGCTTGGTTTGGTGTTTTGGTTACTCATATTGCTTGAAGCAGAGTTTGCTTCTATTGATTTCTGATGAAATGCGTAATAAGTTGCCACTTGGATCTAATTGATAGCTAGCTAGTTTCTTTGCCTGAGCTTTATGCTCTTGGGATTCCTAAGATCAACTGATAGGAGGGGGCAGCCTGGCAGTTCTGAATTCCAGCAGATCTGAGTTTGCGAGTTCTAGCTCTGTTACTGGAGTTGTTGGGTGATGCCAACGGTTAATGTACTTGGCTGAAAGTTTGGAGGTTTGAGTTCACCCAGAGGCACCTCTGAAGAAAGACTTGGTGATCTACTTCCGAAAACTGAGCCATTGAAAACCCTGTGGAGCATAGTTCTACTCTAACACACATGGGGTCAGCATGATTCAGAATTGATTCGACAGCAGCTGGTGGTTGGTTGGTTGGTAGCTGTGGTCATTAAGGTTGTGTGTCAACTTGGCTGGGCCATGATTCTCAGTGTTTTGGCAGTTATGATGTACTTTGGCAGTCGTACAATGATGTGATCACTTCCATGATGGGATCTGATGTAATGTGATCACCTCCATGTTGGGATCTGCTGTGAGCAGCCAGTCAGTTGAAAGAGAGTTTCCTTGGGGGTGTGGCCTGCATCCAATAGAGGTGGACTTTCTAGCAAGGCTTGTGGACGTTGGCTCACTCTGGATCCTGCATCTGGCTCCTGTTTCTCTGACCTCTGGTTCTTGAGACTTGAGCTAGCAGCTTAGCTACTGTCTTGCCTGGCAATCTTCGGATTTGTCAGTCTCCGCTGCCTGTGAGCCAGGAGAAACCTTCAGCCTGACCCACGGACTTGGTACTTTCCAGCCTCTACAACCACATGAGCCATTTCCCTGATATAAACCTATATGTATATATTTATATGCTTTATTGGTTTTGCTTTTTTAGAGAACCCAGCCTAAGGCAGTAGCTCTGTTATCTGCCTGTTGGTTGTTGAACCTAGATGAATCTCTGTGCCCGCATCAAGTGAGGCTGATGTAAGGATCACGTTAGGGAGTAAAGGTGAGGCTCCCAGCACAGTATCTGGCACATTAGGAGATGCTCAGTAAATCATGGTTATTGGTCATGATGGTGAGATTTGGCTTAAGGTTCTGGAGTTTAGCACCCCTGTGTCCCTGAGACGTTCCGTGGGTGAGTTGAAGGTAGAGAACTCTGCCGTGTGGTGGTGCACCCATCTACTCTGCCATTTGATGGAACACCCATCTTTTCAGCCAAGTTCTGTGTTTCATTTGGCTTGGAGCCTTTGGGTATAACTTGTGAGGAGAGCTTCATTCACGCATTTAGGAGATGAAAGAATGTGGAACGGTTGTACTGAATACGTCCCAAGGAGCTGCAGTTTCAGGAATGCAGCAACTGGACCCCCTCTCCAAACCCCTAGTAGGGTGTGGCACTCCTCATTAGCTTTGTGTGTTTGCCTGACCGGTTTCCCACCTCCAGCATATCCAGAAATTCTACACACTGTTGCATGAAGTGGAAATGAGATAAAGCGGAGGTCTTAACCAGAGCTTCTTGTTGGCCACTGCCTGGGCTTCATTTCAGTGTGATTTAGAGTCATCAAGTCTTTGGAAGTGCAAGACCCTCGCAGATCTTCTCTCTGTCCATCCTTGTTGCTCTTCCAAGGAAAGGAGCAGATTAATGAGATGAGGTGATAGGGTCTTAGAAATGGATTGCAGTTCAGGTCTTCTGACTCATTGACTAGGATCCTTCCTTCCGAGAGCACATCCTCACACCACGCTACTTCCTCACGCTTGAACTGATTTCAGCTCAAGTATCCTTACATTTCAAGATCAAAACCCTCAAAATGGTCCAGAAGCAAAAAGGACTTGTTGGCTGAAAGAATATAATAACTGCCCACCACAGCCACTCCTCACTTAGCCATGATCTTGTTATCCGACATTTTGCATTTATGAAAATAGTAAAAAAAAAAAAAAAAAAAAAAAAACCTACTATCTGACTGTTTTGTGCATTAGCAACGTACGCCTGGCAGTAACGAACACTGAAGCAAGGCGAGAGTAATGCTGGCTGTAATGGTTAAGGTTATGTGTCAGCTTGACTGGGCCATGATTCTCAGTGGTTTGGCAGTTATGTGATGATGTACTCATCCTCCATTTTGTGATCTGATGGTGGTCATCCTCCATTTTTGCATAAAGCTGATTTTTGCATAACAACCTGGTTTTTGGAACCTAACCATGTCGATAAGTGAGGAGTGGGTGTACTCTAATCCAAAACAGTGGTTGCTGAGAGAGAGAAACAAGATAACTCTACAAGGGTGCATTTCTGATACTTTCTGTCTTCGATACTGCGGTGCAGTGAATTACTTAATATGACCCTTCTATCCATAGTCTTTGTGACTCCCACACAATGATTGAGTGGGGCTATGCAGATAAGGTGCTTGTGGCCCACCAAGGGGATTGGACAGCTTGCTGCTAATGCATATAAGGTGCATGGAACCCCTGTGGGGATGGGGCCATGCAAATAAGGTGTATGGAACCCTAATGGGAGATTGGTCAGTTTTGCCATCCCTCTAGGTTTAAAATGAGCCATCCCAGGGGCAGAAAGGGGGGAACCTCACTACCAGCAGGAAATGAGCCAAGAGTAGAGCATGTCCTTTGGACCTGGGGTGAGTCCTATGCTGAGAACTTCTAGACCCAGGAGACAAGAGACCTGTAACACCAGAGATGGCACAAGATGGTGAGAAGCAGTGGCAGAGAAATGGCAGCCTCAGAACCAGGAGACCAGCAAAAGGTGGTGCAGTGGGCTTCCCGGCCCATGGAGCCAAGTGGCTACAGGAGGTGTGCCGACCCACGGAAACCCATGGAGCGAGAGAGCTGAGCGCCTTTGGGCTTAGGTTTACTGGCAGAGTGGGGTGCCTCCAGGCACTTCTTGGTGGAGCTAAAGAGGTTTGTAACACTTGCCCTAGCTGGGCAGAGGCCAGGCCGAGAGGGTGAGAGGCCGAGGGCCGGAGTGAGGCCTGCCTGCGGGCACAGCTGAGAAGAGGCTGTCTTGTTTGAAAAACTGTATCCTGAGTTGTTCCTGATCCTGAACTGTAATCTGTTACTTCCATGATAAACCCCATAATCATGAGTATTGTCTGTGAGTTCTGTGTGGCCATTGCTATGAATTATGGAACCCAGTAGAGAGGGAGAGAGTGCCGTGGGAGGGACGGCTGGTGTCAGAAGTGGTAAAAGGGTGGGCTGGTGGAGGTATGTTTGTCTGCTTCATAGGAATCAGCCTTGGGCTGTTGATGCTGGTGATTCTCTCTCCTCCATGTGAGGTTCCAGAAGGTAGGATGCCCCCACCATGCTGTTTTTACAGATACCTGAGTAAGAGAGCTGGTGATTTTAGCAAGACAAGTGTGCAGCGTTATTAGGAGAGAATCTTGGGTTTCTAGAAGTGTTCTGTTGACTTTTCAAGATTTTGTTTTCTCTCTTTTACAACTTCGCTTAAATGGCTTATATAAATAGATGTAGTTCCTGAGCTGAAAATTGACAAGAGACGTCCAAGTGATTCTTAGCCTTTGGTCACAGACTCCATTGTGAAGTGGCTGAAAACTGTGAACCCTTTCCTTAGAGAAACGTGTGTGCCCCCCATTTTGCGTATAGTTTCCTGGGATACATGGTTCCCCGGAGTCCCTCCAGAGGCTTCTGGTTAAGAACCCTGGTTTAATTCTTTGTGAAACACAAAATTTTCATGCAAAAGCCATTTAAAAAAACAAAAACAAAAACAACCCTCTCCTTCGTCTTCTGTTTGATGCTCCTTTTTCAGTCTCTTTTTTATCTTTTTTTCTGGCATCTGGGAAAGCTATGAGATATTTCTTTTGAAAATGATCCCATCAATTATCAACAAGAATGTCCAACTTCTTCAGCTCAGGTCATTTTTAGGGGTGGTGGGAAGGTGGGCAGGTAGTTGGAGGATGGTTTATGTCAGCAGGTGTCAGGCTCTTTGCTCTCAGGAACTTTTTATTCTCTTAAAATTTCCTGCTCCAAAGGGCTTCTGTTTATGTGGGTTTTGTCTATATATCACATTATACGTTAAAACAGATTTAAAAAATACTTATTTTAAAATAACAGCAACAAACCCATTAGTACATGTTCACATAAGTAACTTAATTTAAAATACTTTAGTTTCTAAAATGAAAAAGTTCAGTATGAAGAGAGTGTTTTATATTTTTGCAAATCTCTGTGACTTCTGGCTTAACAGAAGACAACTAGAGTCTTCTGTTTCTGTATTCACTCTCTTGCGATAGGCTGTTTTGGTTGACGTATATGAAGAAAATCTGGCCTCATATGGGCAGTTGAGGAGCCCTGGTGGCACAGTGGATAAAAGTGCTCGGCTGCTAACTGAAAGGTTGGCAGTTCGAATCTACCAGCTGCTCCAAAGGAGAAAGCTGTGGCAGTCTGCTTCTGTAAAGATTACAGCCTTGGAAACCCTATGGGGCCGTTCTGCTCTGTCCTATGGGGTCGCGATGAATTGGAATTGACTCGATGGCAAGGGGAGTTAGAAAAGGGAGAACCTTATTGAAAATATCTCAGGGACCCCCAGAGCACACTTAGAGACCCCCTCCCTTACGGTGATATACGTTGGGAAAGGTCAGCCCTTTGACAGTGACATTCTTAGATTAGTACCTGAGGCGAGGACAGTCGACCCCGATGGTCACCACAGTAGCGCAGTCGTTGGGTTCAGAGCATATCCTCGTAGGAGGAAGGGCTGGGGTCAGAGCTGAGCGCCTCCGCGCAGGAGCGGGGACCATCTGACGTGGCCGTGAAGCTGGCCTTCCAGGAAGGTCTGACATGGTCTCTGCGGGGCTCCAGTAGAGAGCTTAGAAACAGAGGTTTCTCACTTTGTCCTTGAGCCCGCTTTGCTTTGGACCACACTCAATGGAATATCTAGTTTGGCCCGTTAGATAGCCTAATATATCTCTTACTTTCTCAGCTTTTAAAAAAGTTAAAGGAAAAAGAATTAACTCATAGAAGTCTGGTTGTATTTACAGAGGTCATCATATCATAACCCTGGGTGGCTTACAGGTTGCAAATCTAAGTTTTATAGTTAGAACTCATTTCCCATCTTATCTTTATTTGAGTGCAAATTGAATGTTTAAAATCCTTAAATCCAGCTTAAACACATTCATGAGAAACAGTTTTTCTTGTTTTGAGATTCTGGTTGAAAGTGAACGGCAATTAATTCATTCAACGAAGTGCCTACCACATGCCAGGTGCTATTCTTGGCCCCTGCGATTCATCAAAGAGAAAAGATCCTGAGCTCATGGAGCTTGTTGGGTTGAAATGGGCTTGTGTGTGGAAAACAATTGACATAGTAGATAAATTGTAGGCTGTGGAAGAAAAGAGAGCAAGATGACGGAGTTTGGGCAGTGGGGGATTGTGGCTGGCAATTTCAAATATGGTGGTTGGGTTTGGCCAACCCCAGACTTGAGTAGGACTTGAAGGAGGTGAGGAGGTTAGGTTTTGGGTTGTAAGGTAGGAGCATGCCCGGTGTGTTCGAGGATGAGTAGGAGGCCAAGGTGGCTGGAGCAGAATTGGATTGGGGATACTGCAGAGAGGTTGGCATGGTGATTGGAGGAGGGCGGGAGAATGGGGAAAAGGAAAGACTTGAGCTGAGTCTTCAGGGTCAGTACCCCCGGAAGCAGGAAAGGCTGGGAGCATGCCCTGGAGGTGAGTTCTTCATTTGCATTGGTGGGTAGGGCACATCCAGAGCTCCAGTACTGCTGCTGGGCATTTTGCAGAGGGCCTGGGACTGTAGTCTCAAGAGCCCTTGACACTGCTTTTGGAAAATTACCTAGCAGTGGTGTGTGAGATGGATTAGTAGAAGGAAGATAGGTAGAAAAGAGAAAGGGGAGGGAGTTCCTGGGTGGTGCAAACAGTTAAACATGCTTGGCTGCTAACCAGTGGGTTGGCAGTTCGAGTCCACCCAGAGGCCTGATGATCTACTTCCAGGGGAAAAAAAAAAGAAAACCCTATGGAGCACAGTTCTACTCTGACACACCATAAGTTGCCGTAAGTCGGAGTTGATTCCACGACAACTTTGTTTGTTTAGCAAGGGGAGGGGAAGGATGACTACGAGGTTTGAGGTACATATATAGAGAAACAGACAAAAGTAGAGGAAGTGATTGACTGAGACGTAAAGCACTCTCCAGTCAGGAATTACCTGCAGCAAAATTTTGAGCTCTTGCCGGCTTGCTTCTGTGTCCCTTTTTGGCAACAGTGAGAACTTGGCTTCCAGGGGTTGCGAGCTGAGAGACATGGTGAATCAGCCCACTGGGAATCATTAGGGAGAAGGCAGTGGGTGCTGGAAACTTAAAAAGGAGGAGAGATTTTGCCCTGGGAAGAGAAGAAGAGGGAAAATAAAGGTGGTTTCTAGAAATATTCCAAAGGGAGCTGGGATGTGTGTAAGGTAGGACTAATAGCAGGAGGCCCAGGAGGTAGATGTTACAAACTTCACGATTAAAAATTCGAAGAGGCACTGCACATCAGGGTAGAGACCTCTCCCCCAAAAATGCCTTAGAATGATGGAAAACCGACCCTGTGGCAATTATTAGTGACATTGCCCATTAGTTATTAATTTGCAATGTAAAAATATGACTGTTTTCTCTGTTATTATGTTGTTTTGTGAATGTGAAAATAATTAAAAGATACTTAATGCACACTCACCCCAGCCTTGTCTGTCTAGCTGCTTTTCCCATGAGATCCCAAGTTTCTCAGCTGCAAGATTCCGTATTGGATCGGGAAGCTAATAACTGAGCCGCACTGCCTTCTCTGGAGATGGAAGCAGTAATTACAATGAATATTTTTTGAGCAGTTACTATGTGCCAGACACAGTTGGAGACAGCTCTCCTGAGTTAGCTCATTCAGTCTCACAGCTGCTTACAAAGTATCCGTCAGGGTAGACACTGTGGCTATCCTCATTATACAGTTGAGGAGACTAAGTCACAAACTGGTTAAATAACTTACTCAGATGGCCCGGTGATTAAGTGCTTGGCTGCGACCCAAAAAGGTCGGCAGTTTGAATCCACCAGCAGCTCCTTGGAAACCCTATGGGGCAGTTCTCCTCTGTCCTGTAGGGTTGCTATTATTCGGAATTGACTTGATGGTAACGGTTGGCAGTTTGACCCCACCCAGGGGTGCTGAGGAAGAAAGGGCTGGTGATCTGCTTCTTAACGATTACAGCCAAGAAAACCCTATGGGGCAGTTCTACTCTGTAAGTAACACATGGGGTCACCACCAGTCAGAATCGACATAGGGGCAGCGGGTTTGGGTTTTTTCAGTACTGAAATTACCCAGGGAGCTACGAGAAGCAGAGATGCTGTGTGCGAGGGGGTTGTGGGGGGTACTTACATTTTTGGAGGTAATAAAAAGATGATGGAGCAAAGGAGGAATATTTTAGAATTTACTAGGGTGGAGACTGTTCTCATTGAAGGCTTCTGTAGGTCCGAGTTTCCCTACCCCAGTTTGAAATTCAGCAAACCCTCCTGCACTTTATTTAGCTTCTCTGCACAGCTGTGTTGAAGCTAAGCTCCATCCGTCAGGGAAATTAAACCAAGTGACCAACAGAACAGTTCCTCATTGCATTCACCTTATGACTATAAGTGGCCATTTGACCCTCCTGGTCCCTGAATTGTCCCAGGGCCCTTGCACTTGGTGGCGGGTTACCTTTACAGAATTGTATCCACACATAATTAGCACAGAAAACCCTTCCCCCGGAGTACTTGTAAATCCCCTGTTGAAACAGCTTCAGGCTAACCTCAATATTTCATTAGCCCACACTCAGGGTGGGTGATCTGCCAGTTTTCAGGGGAGTGAAAACAAACTTGGAATTTGCCCCCCGTCCCTCCTCCACCCTTTTAGGTGAGAGCTCATTTAACCCAGCTAAATGGTTAAGAAAATTCCTGCTCAGCAGCTGTTGACTGTTTGGGGGCTACAGTTGGCCACTTGCGCGTCCAGTAGGGGAGGGTGTACCTTCATTAGGATGTTGTTGATCCAGTGGAATCTGATGATACGCTCTGAAAAATCTGGCTTGGGAGGATTTATTTTGGGAGAGCAGAATTTAAGAGTCCCCATGTGCAAACGGTTAACGCTCTCAGCTCCTAACCAAAAGGTTGGAGATTCCAGTCCACCCAGAGGTGTCTCGGAAGAAAGGCCTGGCAGTCTACTTTTGAGAAATCAGCTGTTGAAAACCTTATGAATCACAGTTCTGCTCTAACACATATGGGGTCGCCTTGAGTTGGAATCAACTCAAGGGTAGCTTTTTTTTTTTTTTACCCTCATGAATGTGGCTTACAGTCGGAGCCTCTGAAGTAGAGTGTGTTTCTGCACGAAATCGTTTATTTTGAGCTATTTTCAGGAAATCTTCTGTCTGGGCTGTGAACCTTGTTGGGAATTATTTCTTTGTCTAGCCCAGTCCACTCCATTTCCCATGATCTTTTCTGACTTTCTGATTAAGATTCATTATTTGGTTAACTGTTGTAGGACAGGCTAGGTTCTAAGACATTTAACCTGATAAGAAGGACTGTACCTTGCGTTCACGGCAAAGGCAGGCTAGGCCCCCGTGGGAGTTGTCCTTGGCTTCAGTCTTCTGGATTGCAGTGCTCCTGGGGAGAAGCGGGGAGGTTCAGCAGGCGCTTCTGGTGGGAGAATGGGGTTTCTCAGGTGTGAAGTGTCCTGGAGGCTGAGGTGGGGAGGAGGAGGAGCCCTTCAGAAAGATGAGGAGCAGGACAGCTTGCATCACACTGCGGGAAAGAAACAGCACGCTTGCTGCCTTTCTTCTGAGCCGTTGCAAACTACGAGAGGGTGGTGTGGATCCCTGGCATCTGAGAATGGTGGGCATTTGGGGAGCAGCCTTGGAGGGGGTCTGGTGTCTTCCCAAGAGGGACCCAGAGCCTCTGCGTCAGAAATCACCCTGCTGTGGTTAATAATGGAGATCCCCCAACCCCATCTGAGTATTTCTGGGGTGAGCTTGGAAATCTGGATCCACTACCACCAGTTGCTGTCGACTTGACTCCAATTCACAGCAACCCGTGCGTCTCAGAGTAGAACTGTGCTCCATAGGGTTTTCGATGGCTGATTTTTCAGAAGCAAATCACCAGACCTTTCTTCCGAGGCACATCTTGGAACTGGAACCCCTAATCTTTTGGTTAGCAGCCAAGCATGTTAATTGTTTGTACCACCAGGACTCCAGGGAATCTGGATGGCGTACCCCGACTATAGGTATCTTTCCTGCACTAAAGTTGGGGATCGCTAGCATGTACGTAGGATGTGGGGGCCTCTCATTGAGGACTCAGGTGTGGAGTACTTCCTGTGTTGGGTCGTTAGCACTTCCCATGATACTGGAGCCCTGAGCTGGCTCTGTGGGTCCTGGGAGTCTAGGTATTTGGGACATCCCAAACCTCATGACTACGTAGGGGCTGGGTCTGCACAGCATCTGTCCCTGTGGGCTGGGCCACGCGCCACTGGAGGAACATGTACGTGAGCCTGATTCATCACTTCTGGGACAAGGCAGGAGTCTCTGCTTGGATCACAGATAGGAGAGCTTTCCCCAGCAGTTTCTCGGGCTGTGTGTATCCAAAGCGTGCAGGCTCAGCTGGGCATCAGGCCTCGGACCTGGAGCAGTCAGTCTCTCCTTTACTCACTGAAGTGGCCGTCCCAGAGCTGATCACACACAGCCTGGGCCACTGCAAGGTCCCAGTCTCTGCTGGCATGCGCAGATGTTCAGGCTTCATGATGAGGTGAGTATTCAAGCATTAACTCTTAAAGAGCGACACAGGGCGCTGTGTAGAGACGTGTGGCTCTGGGAGTGAAGTGGATCGCTAGGAGATTATGCTCTTGAGGCCTCACCTGCTGGCTTTCCGCGTCTCTCTCCTCCACCCTCCTTTTGCCTCCTCCTTCCCCGTCCCTCAGCTTTTCAGGTTTTAGCTCTTTGGAGGGCAAGTCAAGGCAAATCCGTGAGCAGTCGCTTCGCCTGTCCTGGGAAAAGTAGAAGGAACGTTGTTGGTAAATAAAGGGGAGAGTTTGGCGTGGAGAATTTAGACAGAATCTGGGTCCCCACGACCTGCAGCTGAGCAGTGGGACAGCTGTATTCTAGGGCAATAGGTACTTTTTGTTTCTTTAATTTTCTTGTGCTTTAGGTGAAAGTTTACAGTTCAAATTAGTTTCTCATTTAAAAATTTATGTACATATTGTTTTGTAACATTGGTTGCAATCCCTGCAAACGTGACAGCATTCTCCCCCTCCACCCCGGGTTTCCTGTGCCCAGTCATCCAGTTTTCCTGTCCCTTCCTGCCTTACATCTTGCTTTTGGGCAGGAGTTGCCCATTTGGTCTCACATGTTTGATTCAAATAAGAAGCATGTTCCTCATGTGTTATTGTTTGTCTTACAGGCCTGTATAATCTTTGTCTGAAAGGTGGGCTTCAGGAGTGGCTTCTGTTCTGAGTTAGCAGTGTGTCCAGGGGCCATAGTCTTGGGGATTCCTCCAGCCTCTGTGAGACCTATAAGTCTAGTCTTTTTTTGTGTGTGTGAATTTGAATTTTGTTCTACATTTTTCTCCCCCTCTGTCCAGGACTCTGTATGGTGATCCCCGTCAGAATGGTCAGTGGTGGTAGCTGGGCACCATCTAGTTCTTCTGGACTCAGGCTGGTGGAGGCTGTGATTTATGTGGTCCTTTAGTCCTTTGGGAACCTTGGGGGCACAGTGGTTAAGAGCTCGGCTGCTAACCAAAAGGTCGGCAGTTCGAATCCACCAGCCACTTCTTGGAAACACTAGGGGGCAGTTCTGCTCCGCCCTGTAGGATTGCTATGAGTTGGAACTGACTGGACGGTAGGCTGATGTTTTCCTTGTGTCTGTGGTTTTCATCATTCTTCTTTGCTCTGGATGGGATGGGACCAACGGATGTATCTGAGGTACTTGGAATCATGGATTCCAACCTCCAATCTGCCACCAGACACATTTCTGACCTTCTGAGTCCCAGCGTCTTCATCTGTTAATCCAGGAGATGGCTTTACAAGGTTCCTTCCTGTTCTAGAGCTCTGGGAATTACAGGATGCATGTTCTTTTGGAGTCCCTGGATGGTGCAAACGGTTAATGCACTCCATTACTAACTGAAAGGTTGGCGGTTCGAGTCTACCCACAGGCACCTTGGAAGAAAGGCCTGGTGATCTACTTCCAAAAACTCAGCCATTGAAACTCCCATGCAGCACAGTTCTACTCTGACACACATGGGATCGCCTTGTGTCGGAATCGACTCCGTGGAAATGGGGGGAGTCGTTTTGCTGCTTACTTCAGTCTTAAGTAAGTCTAACTTAAGTCTCTTGTATCAAGTTGGAAGTGCTGCTTGTGGCTTTTATCTTTCCCTAGTTTACAGAGAAGCCCGTATTTCTCACCTCTTTGCATTTTAGAAGAGAGTAATCGTAGCTGATTCCTTCACTTGCTTAATCTTCTTCCAGAACAGGACTTGAGACGTAGGACAGTGAGTCCAAGATTTGGAAAATTCACAAACTCCTCATCTCCTACTACTCAAGGTTGCCTTAAATAATCAGTGTCCGTTTTTCTTATCCAGTTCTTGTCCTACATCAGGAGGGGAGCATATGGTAAATGCCCCTGCCAGGGAGAAATGTGGTCTGACAGCGTTTTTCTATTTGTGTGAAGGATTTTTATCCAGTGGGTCTGTGTCTGCGGTGGCTGATAGGGCGGGAGAGCAGACAGCGTGGCGATGGGGCAGACAGTTCCAAGGGGCTGCGTATGAGCTACATCTGCAATTTCTTTGTACCCCTAAGTTCTCTCGAGTCCCTGGGTGGTGCGAACAGTTAATGTGCTCAGCCACTAACTTAAAGGTTGGAGGTTCAAGTCTACCCTGAGGTGCATCAGAAGAAAGGCCTGGTGATCTCCTTTTGAAAAATCAGCCACTGAAAACCCTGCAGAGCACAGTTCTGCTCTGACACACATGGGATCACCATGAGTTGAAGCCGACTGAATGGCAGCTGGGTTTTTGAGTTTTCTTAAGCCCTGTGGCTCTCTTTGAAATAGAGTGGATCTTGAGAAGCACACTCAGCTACCTCCTGCTGCCCCCAGCACCTCCAGCCCCTGCTTTATGTCATGCCTGGGTTTGAACTGTTTTAGTTGTTCACTTAGTATTTATTCGTGATGAATGTGAACTTGAGGGCCCAGACTTAGAACTGACCAGTGGAAAAGTGTGGGGACGTGAGCATGGTCTCTGTCTGGGTCTCACGTGGGATGATATTCGTGGCTTGGTTCCTTCTGCCTCATAGCCTCTCAGCAGAGATATGAACCCAGTGCATTCATTTTTATGGTAAATCAGAATATCCTGTTACTTTTTACATTACCACAATTAACTATTTATGGGACTAAAAGCTTAAAAAAAAAAAGTTTAAACCCCCAGACACACATTACTTTGCTGTCTCTTGTGTGATAGACTCATATCCCCGTTCTCTTCCTTTGAGAAAAATTAAAAGTCTCATTTCTTCTGCATAAGCGTGTGAAGCGGCCGTGTCCAGGATCGCCATCACAATCCTCTCGATCATCGTCGTTGTTGGTGTGCCTTTGAGTCATTTCTGACTATAGTCACCGCATAGGACAGAGTGGAACTGCCCCGTAGGGTGTCCTAGGCTATGGTCTTTAGGGAAGCAGACTGCCACTTCTTCCTCCCATGGAGTGGCTGGTGGGTTCGAACCACCAACCTTTTGATTAGCAGCCGAGCCCTTAACCACTGCGCCGCCAGGGCTCCTCCTTGATTACCCCATTATTTAATCAGTGTTTATGGAAATGCCTGTGGCACTTGAGAGCAGTTAAGATTCTGATTTAAGAACAGATCTGTCTGTCCCGGAAATGTTCAGCTCAGGAGCGGGCGGAGGGCTTTGGACTTCCCAAAGGTTTTTCAGCCAGGAATTGATATCCCCAGCCTCTTGGCGGTGGCCCAAGCTGTCACTTGGCCCAGGGGCAGCGGGTAGCTTGCTGCGGGCTCCTAGCATCCCGACTTTGAAAGGGCACGGTAATTGGAGAGCGCACGGTGGAGCTGTGGGCCCTGCGGACTGATTTAGCACAATGCACAGCGAGAGGCCGCTTGTTTTCCAGAAGGGAAGCCCGTGAGAGCCTGAGGACTCTTGCCTGTGCCTGAGACGTGGGTCCTTGCTGGGTGAGCGGGCGAAGGGCACACCAGCTGTCTTTGTAGTAGTCCCGTTAGCCCTTTATGGAAAAAAAAGGCGTCGGCTGTGAGGACCTGGTTGTGTACTGTGAAGCCCACACTCTCACTAATAATCAGCCTGTAGAATTTTCCTCGAGTTCCCAGGCGCTGATGAGGGTCAGGGTGCTGAGCCGCTCCGCGCTCCCGCGGGGCGGTGGGAGGCTCTCAGTAGCTGGTTTGCCAGTTCAGAGGCCTTTCAAGTGGTCCTTGTTTCCTGTCTATTTCTCAGACATTTCAGACTGGTCACATCCACACTGGGATGGCTTTGCGCTTGCTGAGCGGCTCCGGGGGTGACTTGGGTTTGTGTGGGTACAGCGGGCGAGGAGTAACCGGTCCAGGAGGGTTGGGAGCAGTGATGCCCTATGGTGTCCTGCTGCTGTTGAGGCGGAGCTGGGTAGACAGGACTCCAGGGTTGCTTCTCGGCGTGATGCACGTCTTCTTCTTCTCCCCTTCTGCCCCCAAGGATGTCAACACAGGTGAGGGCAGTGAGTTTGCCGACAGCGGGATCGAAGGGGCCACCACCGACACGGACCTGCTCTCCAGACGCTCCAATGCCACCAACTCCAGCTACTCGCCCCCCACCGGCCGGGCCTTTGTGGGCAGCGACAGCGGCAGCAGCTCTACCGGGGATGCCACCCGCCAGGGGGTGTACGAGAACTTCCGGCGGGAGCTGCAGATGAGCGCCACCAACAGCGAGAGCCTGGAGGAGGCCGGCTCTGCGCACAGCGACGAGCAGAGCAGCGGCACCCTGAGCTCGCCCGGCCAGTCGGACATCCTGCTCACGGCCGCGCAGGGCACGGTGCGCAAGGCCGGCGCCCTGGCTGTCAAGAACTTCCTGGTGCACAAGAAGAACAAGAAGGTGGAGTTGGCCACGCGCCGGAAGTGGAAGCACTACTGGGTGTCCCTGAAAGGTAAGGGAGGGCGGCCTAGCTTGAGCGATTGGTGCATGACCTGCGCATTGCGCACGGATTCCAGCGGTATCTCACTGACTTTCACAGGCCAGCGCAGCACGTGCTGTCAGTGGCACTGCACTCATGGCGACCCCATGCGTGATGGAGTAGAACTACTCCATAGAGTTCTTGGCTGTAATCTTTGTGGAAGCAGATCACCAGGACTTTCTTCTGCAGTGCTGCTTCATGGGTTCAAACCTCCAACCTTTCAGTTAGTAGATGAGTGCAGACTATTTATGCTGCCCAAGGACCTTTAATGTCTGGTTGCCTGATACATACAGCTGGTTCTGATGATGGCTTTGAAGGGTGAGTTCTGTATATAATTTTTGGAATCATTTAAGTTAGTAAAGTACCTCTGAAGGTAACTGCTTTGGAGGGAAAATCATTGAATCCAAAGAAATTGGTATTTTAGGTTTAAAAAAAAAAAATGATAGGCTATGTCTAATTTCCTAGGATTCAGGTGAACGCTTGTTTGCGTGTCTAAGCTATCATAGAGTCCTTTGGTGGACAGTTAACACGCTTGACTGCTAACTGAAAGGTTAGAGGTTCAAACCCGTCCAGAGGTGCCTCAGAATAAAGGCCTGTCGATCTCCTCTGAAAAATCTGCCATTAAAAACCCCATGGAGCCCAGTTTGACTCTGACACACACGGGTTGCCACGAGTTGGAGTCAACGGCAATGGGCAGAAGCCGTCGTATATTTGTGGAAAATGTCGGTTGCTGTTGCACAGGTGAACTTTCTTTATGTGTGTGTAGCTGTATACATGCATGTGTATACCACTGTATTTTCGTTTCATTAATAACCATAACTCTTATAGGTTGCTATTCATTGTCATTTTACATTTTTGAAATCTGTGTCTGTATTCTGACATGTCTTGGTGGGATAGAGAAGATGATACGCTATAAGCTCTGTGGTTTAAAAAGAGAAACACTTCTCAAGCCGACTTGACTTTTGCACAAGCTAGATCTAAAGGAGGGAGAGTATCTGGCAGAATCGGTTAGACTGGTTCACAGGAGGCAAGGAACGGCACAGGGGGAAGAAGCCTGGGCTTGCCAGCGAGCTGAGTAGAGTAGGCCACTTGATGCTGGATTTTACCGATGGCAGTGGAGTGGGTACATCCAATCCTAGGGGCACGGGGCAGCCTAGAGGTCAACCCAGTGAGGTGAACACAAAGCCTGTGCAGTGAGGTTCAGGCCAGTCCCTGAGAAAAGCGGGGTTTGGGGGCGCCATCACTAATGGTGCCAGCTGTTCAGAGCTGAGCATGTTACTTAGAATGTAATACAGGCTTGTCCCTGCATGTCACAGGGACTCCCGGTGACAGTGCCTGAGGCAAGGTAGAACTTGATTTCCCCCACCTACCATAGGTAGGCTATCTAAGGTAGACGTGGTGACTCTGCAGTGATCTTTGCTATGATCTCACCCAGAGTCCAGGTTCCTTCTGTCTTGTTGCTCATTTACCCCTTGGTCAGGATGTTAGTTCGTATGGTCAAGATGAGTCCCTGGGTGGTACAAATGGTTAAGTACTTGGCTACTAACTGAAAGGTTGATGCTTTGAGTCCACCCAGAGAAAGGCCTGGTGATCTACTTCTGAAAAATCAGCGATTGAAAACTCTGTGGAGCACAGTTCTACTCTGGCACACATGGGGTCACCATGAGTCAGAGTCAACTCGATGGCAACTGGTTTGGTTTATGGTCAAAGTAGCCCACCACCAGGGTGACATTCCAGCCAGCTGTGGGAGCATTTTGAAGCGCTGCTAGTGTTCTTCTCATCTGTGACCCATCTTGGCTTAACTGGGACGTGGTGCAGGTCGTGTCGGAGAGGTCCTCGTCATCCCCAGTGCTCTGCTTTCATGGGTGGGATGAGATGAGGGAAAGACCCCTTCCTCTTCTACCTCCTGTTCTTCCCCAAGATGTAGATCCCAGTAGACACTGCAGGCTCAGTTCCCTGTAGCAGCCTGTTTTAGCATTTATTTTATTAATTCATGCTCAACTTCTGTTTTGTTTTTGTAATTTAAGAGCCTGGGTTAGACTAGTCTGTCTGCCTGCCTGTCTGCCTTCTTTCCTTCCTTCCTTCCTCCCTTCCTCTCTTCATTCATTCATTCATTTTTATCTTTTCTGAGGGAAGAAATACTTTATTCCATACTATTTTTTATTGTGGTAAAATATATATATCAAAATATTTGTCAATTCAACAATTTTTACAGGTATAATTCAGTGAGATTGACTATGTTCATGATTTTGTGCAACCATTACCACTCTCCTTTTCCTGATGATTTTGCCATCCCATGCTGAGTTTTAAAAACCTGCTCAGAAGCCTACTTGCATCACAGTCAGCTGAGCCACTTGGTAAAGGTGCAGCTTCCTGGGTTTACTCTGTACCTGCCACAACAGAAGGTTTGGCTGGGGGCCCTGACTTGCAGTGTAAACAGTCTTTCTAGGTGCTTTTTAGCCACACTAAATTTGAGGACAGCTGTGTTAGAGGTTTAGAATAAAAATAATTAGGCAATTTTTAAAAAATTTCCTTTTGGACCTAGCAAAGGGGATTGTTTTGTTTCCGTCATTCCCCTAGAGAGTAAGTCCCAGGAAGCCGTGTGCGGGCGTTGGAGAGTGCAGCCCAGGAGCACGTTGGAGGAAGGGAGCCTTTGCTTACATGGTGACCCAGATCTAAGTGACCCATCTGTCAGGATCCAGGCCCAGAACACGGAGCTGTCGAGTCCTTTGCTGCCTAATCCTGACGGGTTCCCTGTATGTATTGACATCCTTGGGGCTCTGTCCTTGATACTCAAAAGCAGAACTTGCTGCTGACTTTTTCTTAGCAACTCTTGGATATGGAAAAATAAAAAGCAGGGCACCTGGGAACTGTGGGGTAGACATTTTTCCAAATAATCTTTCAAATTAGACCGAATAATCCTCTCTTCTCCTCTCTTTTTATTGTGGTGAAAGTACACACACCAACACACCCACCAGCACCAGACTTTCACATTCACAGCTTTGGTGACGTTGGTTACGGTTTTCGCGTTGTGCCGACACTGTGTTCTTCCAAAATGCTCCATCACCGTTAGCATAAGTTTGATGCCTCCCACACAAAACCTTCCCCTTTCCCCCCTCCCTCCCACCCCCAGTAACCGTTCATAATCTTTGGTTTCTATATATTTTGCTTATTTCATCTAAGTGAGATCCTACAGTATTTGTCTTTTTACGTCTAGTGTATTTCTCTTGGCATAAGGTTTTCAAGATTCAGCCATGTCTAGCAACCATGTCTAGAAACTTCATTTCTCTTTATGGCTGCGTAATAGTCCATCGTGTGCATCTCCCACATTTTGTGTATCCATTCATCTGTTGATGGAATTCATGTGTTTCCATGGACAACCAAAGGGTGTACAAACTAAGCGCAGGCGAAGGTGAAGACATGGGGTTTTTGAATCCACTGTTGCTTTGTGTCTGTCTTAGAACTGGGCCAAGTGGATCCCTGGGTAAAAGCTGATTGCAAACACCGGCTGCTATGGAAACAGTTCCTGAAGCTCCTACAGATGATTGTAAACCCACGATTTGGGAAGACCATAAAATGTTCAATATATGTACATACTTGGATTTGTGGGTGTCCCCTAATTCATTTTCCACACACTTCTTTCTCTGTCTTCAACTCCTGATGTGGCAGTGTTTCTTTTTTGATGCTGAGAATCTGCTAATCACGAGTGTGGTATAAGTTCTGAGGGTTATTTAGAGCAGGGCTTCTCGACAGCAGCACTATGGACATTTTCCAGATAATTCTTTGTTACAGAAATTGTCCTGGGCACTTTAGGATGTTTGGTAGCATCCTTGGCCCCTACCCACTAGATGCCAGTAGCACCCCTCTCCCCGCCAGGTTGTGACAACCAAAAGTGTCTCCAGACAGTGCCATATGTCCCCTGGGGGGCAGAACTGCTCCACACTCGAGAACCACTTACTTAGAAGAAAATAGTCTTCCCCCTTTGATTTCTTCTTCTTCCTCTTCTTCCTCCTTCTCCTCTTCTCTATCTTCTGTTTTTCTGTGTTAGCTTAAGGCATGGGAGTGAGAAGTGTAGATGATCTGCTACAATATGATAGATGTGTTTCTGAAAAACCTTGAGATCTTCAAAATAACAGGGATTATTGGAAAAACAGTTTGGGGACAGAGTACGCACAATTTAGGCAATTAAAAATATGTGTGCAGCTTTCTAACAGACAACTAAAATGAACAGTAATAACCTCACTAAATATTTGCGTAGTTAATAACAATAAAGAAGTGCCACAGAAAACAGGATGTTAACTTTAAAAAAAAAAAAAAGGCAAATATAGCTTGATGGACATGTGGAGAAGGAAGGATTAAGGCTCCTGAGTTAATGGAGGCAAGGACAAAAATGATAAAATCTTTAGCTCAGGAACACCATGCAGTGAGGAGTTTCAAGTAGAGTCTGTGGTCACACTGTACCAAGGGGACAAATGGGAAACAAGCAGGCATTTCTTCCCCATCTGCTGTATTCGGCTGTAATTGGGGCCTTCACGTTTGGCAGCTGCTACGTGGTAATGTAAAACATTATGTGCTGGAACAGTTGCCTTTTAACCAGAACGGCTCTTCTGTTGATACCCAGCATTTCCATTGCTAATCACACGTGAACAAATTGGCTTTTACAGAAAGTCATGTTATAGCTGAAGTCATGTTATAACTACTTTCTTTTCATTGTGCTTTAGATGAACGTTTACAGAACAAATTAGTTTCTCATTAAACAATACACATATTGTTTTGTGACATTGGTTATCAACCCCACAACCTGTCAACACTCTCCCCTTCTTGATCTTGGGTTCCCCGTTACCAGCTTTCCTGTCCCCTCTTGCATTCTCATCCTTGCCCCTGGGCTGGTGTATCCATTTAGTGAATAGATTGTACTTTTAAGGGCTGTGCAGTTCACACAAACTGAGGGCCATGCTTGTGGTAAGGAAGGTGCTGAAAACCAACCTCGTAGCTTACGTTGAAGTTGGGAAAAAAGCCACAAAGCTGGACCCAGATTTCTCCTGAAATTGGTTTCCGTTAGTTGAGAGTAAGTCTTCAGTTAGGAATTGCTGTTAAAGTGAGCTGAGCCTCCAGTTTAGGTGATGATGGAGGGTGTGTGTTGGGGCCACCAGGGCACAAACCTGTGAACACTTTCTATCGCTCCTGTCTTACTAGTTTCGCAGTGCAGGTAAGTATGGATCCAGGCTCTCTGCCGTGCATTTTCTCTTTCAGTGGGAAAAAGGATATGGCTTATTTCTTCAAATACATTTTATAGAAAAGATCTGAACCAAAAAATCCAGCGTTTCTTTTCTTGTCCTTAAAACATATAAAGTCATTGTTACATTGATTTCTCCAAAGACATGGTCAAGAAACTCAATAAATTTTCTAGGGTTTCCTGGTTACGCCTTATGTGCGACATATTGGGAGTGGGCTCTGATGGGGTGGGATTGACTGCCGATTCTCACACAGCGCTAGGGACGGTTATGGCCTGTAGAAAGTATTTGCAGTCACCACTGGACAAAGGAGCCACAAGATCCTCATACGCCTGTGACGATACCTGTCCTGAAACGTTCCAGAACAGAAGTTAAGAAAATGAAAAACAGCAATTGCCATCAGGTTGATCTGACTCATGGTGATCCCATGTTTTTGTCCATGAAACAGAAATTAAGCATCTTAAAAAACTTGTGCATATATGAAGGCGTTCCGCACAGGTTGAGAGGCTGTGATTTAGGAATCTGTGCCTTTTTCTCTAAGGAGGAGTGGTGTTTCAGTTGTGTAATTCTCGCCTTCCATGCAGGAGACTCGGGTTCAGTTCCCTGTCAATGCACCTCAAACGCGGTCACCACCCGTCTGTCACTGGAGGCCTGTGTTTAGCTATGATGCTGAACAGGTGTCAGTGGAACTTCCAGATTAAGACAGACTAGGAAGAAAGGCCTGGCAATCTATAGCCATAAAAATCATCCAGTGAAAACTCTGTGGATCATGCTGGTCTGATCCCGTTGTGCATGGTGTTGCCGTGAGTTGGAGGCCAACTTGATGGCAGTTGACAAAAGCAGCAAGCCTTTCCCATAAGCCTGTCCAAGACTTGAGTACAAGTGTATCCCCATTCTCTTTGCTTCCTGGGTTTCACACACTTGAATTTCCACTCTCTTCTTGTCGACAGGGCACAAGTGATAGTTTTCATTTCATGCTTTTTGTTCCATAGGCACCAATACTCATGTAGACTCCATTGTGTTTCCTCAGGGTGCACGCTTTTCTTCTACGAGAGTGACGGCAGATCTGGAATAGACCACAACAGCATCCCCAAACACGCCGTCTGGGTGGAGAACAGCATTGTGCAGGCCGTCCCCGAGCACCCCAAGAAGGACTTTGTCTTCTGCCTCAGCAATTCCCTGGGCGATGCCTTCCTCTTTCAGGTTTGTTGGAAACTTCCTTGGTAGGGAGGGCATTTCCAACCTCTGGACTGGACAGTTTCCTCTCCTGCCTGAATACTTTTAGCGGTGGGTTTTACCTTGTGCTCATTGTAGAAACAGAAAGGATGAATGACAAAAAATAAATATTGGTACTGAATTCTGGGAGAGAGAGATCTCACCCAGAGGAGTCCAAAATGAAACCTGGGGAGGGGTGTCCGTAGGATTTGAGAAACTTGCTGTGTTTGCCATGGGTTGAAGTATTTCTGAGCCTAGCCACAACACCGTTGTGTAGCACTTTAGAAAGGGATAATGAGTTCTTTAATTTAAAAATGATTGGAGATATCAAAAATTTTTATCAGAATATTTTTTTCTTTTAATGTTAATCATAAAGTAATATAATGACATTCCAGAAATGACTTGCTATACCCCAGTTTCTCTTCCTCACCTTATCAAAGCTTACTACTTAATGTTCTTGAAGTTTGACTGTTAATTGCATGAAGAAACACTTTTCTGCTAATCGTTTCAGGGTAAACATTTGCTTTTCTAGGGATTCCTTTGAGTTTGGTCAGTTGTGACTCCCTACCAGAACTTACTGTGGTGCTGGTTACAAGTCTTCATTTATTCCATTCATGCATGAATTCCTCAAACCTTTATTTAGTGCTTGCTATGTGCTGTGCACAGTGCTATTGCGAATACTGAGATTTTGAAATGGTTCAGGCATGTGAACAGATCTTTATAATACGATAAGGACTGAGGGTGAATATTATAGGAACAGCAGGGATGAATCAGGAAATTGGCATGCAGAGAAGAAGAGGAGCAAAGGCATGGAAGGAAAAATAGTTTGTTTAATCAAGTTCCTGGCTTTAGCTTCTAAGATTATTTCCATTTGGGAAATTACAGTAAGAAATATAAAGTGATAATTTTGTTTGTATAAGGATAGAAAGTGTGTGTGTGTGTGTGTGTGTGTGTGTGTGTGTGTGTGTGTATCAATCTGTGGTATAGAAAACACATAAAGAAGGGTGCACAAAACAATAAATGTACAGTTCAGTGAATTATTACAAACTAAATTTGTAACTACCAACTAGGACAAGAAATACAAAGTCTCTGCACCCTAGAAGCAACCCCCAACCTCTCTAACACACAGGCAGCCTACTGGTTGAATAGGGTGACTTTGTATTTTATGTCTAAGTCAGGACACTTTTGTTTATCTGAGAATGCCTTATTTTTTCCTTCATTTTTTTGAAGGATAGTTTTGCTAGGTATAGAATTCTTGATTTACAATCTTTTTCTTTCAGTGCTTTGAAAAGATCACCCCAGTGCCATCTGGTCTGTATGGTTTCTGATGTTAAATTAGCTATTAATCTTACTAGAATCCCTTCTGTGTAATGAGTTGCTTCTGTGTTGGTGATTTCAAGAATCTTTGTCTTTTGACAGTTTTATTACGATGTGTCTAGGTGTTGATCACTTTGAGTGTATTCTCCCTGAGTTCCTTGAGCTTCTTGGATGTGCAGATTAATGTTTTTCTGCACATTCGGAAGTTTTGGGCAATTATTTCTTCTAATATTGTTTCTGCTCATCTTGCTCTGTGCTCCTTCTGGGACTCCCATTATGCTTATGTTGATGTATGCTTGCTGGTGTCCCACAGATTTGTAAAGTGCTATTCATTTTTCATCATTCTGTTTTCTTTCTGTTCCTTAGACTAAATAATCGCAACAGACCTATGTTAATTTTGCCGTTTGGTTTTTTTCCCCTCTGCCAGCTCATATTTACTGTTCAGCCCCTCTAGTGAATTTTTCAATTCAAGTATTTTATATTTCAACTCCAGGGTGTATATTTGGTTCTTATAATTTCTGTCTCTCTATTGATAATCTCTATTTGGTGAGATATAATTCTCACATTTTCCTTTGGTTCTTTTAACATATTTAAAACACTGGATTTAAAATCTTTGTCTAGTAAGTCTAATGTCTAGACTTTCTCAAAGACAGTTTCTATTGACTGCATTTTTTTTCTGTGTGTTGGTCATACTTTCTTATTTCTTTATATGTCTCATAGTTTTTTGTTGAAAATTGTATATTTTAAATAATATAATGTGACAACTCCTGAGTCAAATCCCTGTCCCACCCTGTGGTTTGTTGTTGCTGTTGACTGTCGTTTGTTTGTTTAGTTACTTCCTGAACCAATTCTGTAAAGTCTGTATTCTTTGTTGTGTGACCGATGAAGCCTCTGCTTAGTTAGTTTAGTGATAATCTAGTGGTTGGGCAGAGATTTTCTTAAATGTCTAGAAGCGATAAACCTGCATGTGTTAGGGCATGCCTTCAATGCTCAACTAGTTTACAACTCTACCTTAGCTTTCATTTCCTGCTTGGATTGTGTATCCATGCTTTACCTCAAGGTCAGGCAAGGGTCTCAGGTTTTTCCTACATGTGAGCACACCCTTATGCGTGTGTGTGACTTTCTAGATTTCCAGGAGTATGCTGGAACTTTTCAAAGCCCCCTGTGGTCATCTTATTCCCAAGCTTTTCTTTTTAAGTTTTTGGATCAGCTTCTGTTATCACTGACTCAGGTAGCTATGATGTTAAACAATTGCCTTTGATTGTTTTTGGCAAATATCCCTGGGGAATAGGCTGTTTGCATGAGGAAGCTCTGAGTCAGGTCAGTAGAAACAAGCCCTGTGAATGGAGCTGCCATTCTGGTCTAATAGTAACAATTATGAGAATGCAGTTCTCTAAGAATGGTGTTCTGGGGAGAACTTCATACCTGTTCTGCCCCTTTCAGTGGCTGCTAGGCTGCTGGTTTTCACCGTCATGGTTGAGCTGGGGAGATGGGGATGGGAATAGGCTAAGTTAAAAGGCTACAGACTTGTTGTTCTTACTGAATGCCAGCCAGTTTTCTTTAACAAATGCTCCTTGATTGTTGCAAGACTTAGATTAATTTCTGAAAAGGTTGATTTTGACAGTTTTTGCCAGTGTTCTCATTGCTACTATGGACTAGTGTCTTTTTGGAGGTCCTTACTTTGCCCTTTCTGTTGACAGCACTCACCAGGACAGTTTGGAAACTAGATAGCTTTGAGAGTGAAAACAGCACTATCCTTACTGTAAGTCAGAAATTTGAAGGTGTTTTACTCTGAGTCTCGTTTAAATCTCACAGTAATTCATGAGTTGGATTGTGCATCCGTGCTTTACTTTGTGGATTATATACCCCATTTGGTGAAGCTGAGACTTAGAAAAGTTAACAATAGGACACCAAGTCCTATTGATAGGATACTTATTAAGTGTCAGAGCTGGATTCAAACCCAGGCCTTCTTTTCTCCCAAGTCTGTTATTGTCTGGGTGGGCTATTTAACCTTTTACTATTACTGTCTGCCCTAATAAGAAAACAGGCAAGTGTCAGTGGCTACAGTAAAAAGTGACCAACTTTTTCTTGTCTTTAGAGTTTAGCTACTCATTAGGAATCTTTCTAAATCACAGTTTGGTTTTAGCCATTCTTCCCCTTACTACACAGATTAGATGATAATCTGTTGATTTCAGGAAGCCCTCCTTTTTACTTACATACCTCTGGTTTGAATTCCTTTCAAAAGGACCTTCATAGCCCTAAAATTGCTAGTGGACTCTAAAAACCCAATAGGTCACGTTGAATAAAATCTTCTGTGGCAACATAGAACCTTATTCATGAGAACCTCTTTGTCTTTTTGTTATGGTGGAAATTTTAGGCTACTTATGTGGGAAAGAGCACAAAATGAACCTTTTCAGAGGAAATTACTGTTGTTGGGGATCCATGAGGCCATTTTCTGCCTTCAACTTATTATAATCCACATAACTCCAGAGGGGCTGCATTTGAAAGGAACTGGTGTGTGTGTAGGAGGTGAGGTGAAAGCAAGAGAGATCAACCAAGATTGCGGAAATAATTTGTAGGTTATTCCAGCCCCAGGGCCCAATTCGGTGCCCACAGTTTCCAGAGCCTGTATACTGCTGATTTGACACTGTTACTTAGATACCCACAAATCTGTCCATGGAAAGGAGATTTGTATTACCAGCAAAAGAAGAAAAGGGGTTTTGTGTGCAGGGTGGGGGTGGAATGAGCGTGAATGTTAAAGCAGTTTATAAAGCAGAAGTGAGATACTGTCTGCAAAGTGAACCTATAGCCTCTGTATTGAAGCTGTTATAACTAGAGTTCTTGCCTCCAACTTGAAGCCAGAGATGGCACCCACCACTCACAAGGTAGTTTCCAGGCGGGTCTTCATTCGTCTGTTACTCGAGAATGTCACATACAATTCCAGAAAGCTCAGCGACTTTTATGGTAACCTCTCCTAATGCTGGGTTTTCATTCTTACATTTAATGCCTTGGGAACCTGGTTACCAGGCAGGTTATGAATGACTTTTGTTGTTGTTGTTAGGTGCCGTTGGGTTGGTTCTGACCCGTAAAGACCCTGTGTGCAACAGAACGAAACCCTGGCCGGTCCTGTGCCATCCTCACCATTGTCGTTAAACGTTTGTGCCCATTGTTGTGGCCACTGTGTCGATCCCTCTCCTTGAGGGTCTTCCTCTTTTTCACTGATCCTCTAGCTTGACAAACATAATGTCCTTCTCCAGGGACTGTCTCTCCTGATAACATGTCCAAGGTACGTGAGACGTACTCTTGATTAGATAGAAGATTGTATGCACGGCAGTAGCTTGCATGTTGCTATGATGGTGGAAGCCATGCCACCTTCTTTCAGATACCAGCAGGATCACCTATAGTGAACAGGTTTCCATGGAGCTTCCAGACTAAAACAGAGTAGGAAGAAAGGCTTGGCGATCTACTTCTGAAAATCAGCCAATGAAAACTCTACGGATCACAATGGAATACTGTCCAATATACTGCTGGAAGATGAACCCCCTAGGTTGGAAGGCACTCAGAATACACAGTGGCCGCAACAGTGGATTTGAGCATGCCAGCCATCACGGGGATGACCCAGGACTGGGCAGCGTTTCCTTCTGTTGTCCCTAAGTTCGCCATGAGTGGGAGCCGGCTATGTTGTACCTATTACAGAGAGGCTAGTATATATAAAAAAAAGAATAGTATCTACACTCTTCCATTGAATCAAGAAGTAAATGTGATAATGCACATTCAGTGTCTAATACATATTAAATGTTCAATAAATGTTGACTACATTTATTATTATTAAAAAGGAAAAGGGATGTTTTCTAACTCTCTGAGGTGTGCGGGAGTTTATTAGGACTAGGTTTGCTGTGGCACCTGTGCGTCCTGCTCCAGGCTCGTTCTCTTCAAGCCTCCTGCAGAACAGTCATCCTGGGCTCTCCTTTTGCTGCCCTCGCTGGGGTCCTGGACCTTAAGTCTTCCTTTTCTTAATAGACTCCTTCATTTTCATAAAAACAATCTCTAGGAACTTCCTACAAAATGGTACATAATGTGAAAATGTCTAAATTGTACTTTTTGCTTGAATAATATTTTAGTGATTTAGAATATTGGTTTGGAAACCATTTCTTCTTCATTCAGTTGTTTTCATTAGTAGTTCATTGTAATCTGTGCTTTTTTTTTTTTTTAAAAAAAAAAATATGTCCTGATTCTCACATTTTTCTGAAGATGTATAGGTTTTAGGAAAGTTTTCTCGGCTCCACGTATTGTCTCTCTTTTCTCCTGCTTCATTTTTCTTCTGCGTGCCTTGGGGTGTGGCCCACGCACATGGTCAATGACCAGGGCTCCTAGAGCATGGACAGGTGGTGAGTGGCCATTTTGTGGAGGGGCTCCCAGTTGACAGTATTTGTTGTTTTTTTTTTCCTCTGTGGCTACTCAGCTTTGCCAGCTGTTCATCAGGCAGTCTCCTGGTCGTTCTCCCGTTGGTGGCACTGCCCCTAGCTCCTGCCTTCTGTGGCCTCCTAGCGTCTGGAGCCTCCCTTGTCCCTCCAGAAGATTACCCGTGGGTGGGCGAGGGATGGGGAGGGTAGGGCAGGAGTGGTGAAGTTGTGCGAACCCTCTCATGAACGTGAGGGAAGCTCCTATTCTGTTCTCTTCACAGGTAGTAAAAATGTATCCTAATTCAGGCTGATATAAATACAGCCCTAAAGTGCGATAAATGCAGAACCAACGGGAAAAAAGACGTTTCAGAATTCATGCTTCATTCCCATCTAACCTAAAAACACCTTTTTCCTGTTCCTTATTGTTCTTTGAAAACGAAGGTGGGGAAAAAAAAAGAAAAGTTCGACCTACTTCATAATTATTCTTGTGCTTATATAAAACTCAAATTATCCAAAGTTTCAGTTTCCTGGATCCGCCATATATTCTGTAGTATTCCTCTTGTTTAAAATGAATTTCTCTTTTCCTGTCACTCCCATAAACCATTGATTATCTGAAATCACCCAGTGTCTTCCATTCAGCTGGGATAATTGAAGCTAGATGTATTTAAATGCATAGTGAAGCCTTGAGTTTCCTCTTAACTCTATACTGAAAGAGGCTTTTATTTAAAATGCATTTTTTTTGCTGATTATATTTCTGTGTTGGCAAGAATGTGGCTTATTCCCTTCGCTGAACTTCGTATAGTATTTACAGCATCACTCCAGGGCACCGGGGGAATTGGAACATTTACCCTTTCTACCTGTCGTGTGCTGCTTGTGTAATGCAAGGTGAGGTGTGGTCAGGGTGGTCTGCCTGCTTCTGTGACCGCTGGGTCCTGACGAAGGGCCCCTTAGCAAACCTGGTGCCCCTGATTAAACTTGCCTGGTTTAAGGAGGTGACGCAAGGTTAGCGGATCAGAACAGCTTTTTCTAGTGTGTCAGAATTGAAATCCTGGACAGACCAGATTGAAAACCATTGCATAAAGTTAGACGTCAGCTGCGATCAGCTCTACACTGTTAAGCCTGTAAACTGTCATGAGATGTTTCTAGAGTTTTCTCCACTTAACTAGCAGTTTAAAGCAGTCGGCTGAGTTTGCCCGCCCTCTCTTCTGCACACGGCTGAGTGTACGCCATTGAAAAGGACAGACTTTGTGGACAAGCTCGTTTAATGGATTGTGCTCCTTAGAAATGATTTGGCTTAATGATAGAGAACGGCAGAGCCTGCTGTTTTATTTAGACAGGACAGCAGGAGCAAAAAGTCTCTCTAAGGGAATTGCCGTTAGAGTGCCTACGGGTTTGAAAAGAGTTAGGAGAGCCGAGGCGGACTTAACGGTTAGGAGATTTTTTCATAAAGATGTGGTCGCACATTTCTGTATCTGTTTCTCTAGGTTTAGGGGCTCGGTATGTTTTTTTCTTTCTTTCTATTAAATACGTAAGTTTCTCGGTAGCTGCTTTGCCCAAGTTAAATATACTGCACCTTTCCAAGGATGTTTAACTTCATTGGCTAGAATCCACTTCCTTTATTTCCACGTCTTCAGTGAGAAGCAAACATAAACTCTCATGTCTGCATGAAGTGTCTTGCCCTTGGCGGAGCTTGGCTGGGACCCTCAGCTGGAGGGAAGAAGGGGCTTTCCTTCTGCTAAACGAGGAGAGGAAAAGACTGTTGTTGTAAAATATATCAGATTGTGGGGTCAAAAGTTTATTCTGTTTAAACTCTTACTTAAAAAGCATCACTTCCTTTGAAATGAAATCCTTACTTTGCTAGCATATCAGTCAGGATGGGTTAGGTTGTGCTGCAGTAAGGAGAAAAAAACAGTTGCCATTGAGTTGGTACCGACTCATGACGTCTCCTCGTGTGTCAGAGTAGAACTATGCTCTACAGGGTTTTCAGTGGCTGTGATCCTTTCAGTAGTAGACTGCGAGGCCTTTATTCCAAGGTGCCTCTGGGCGGATGTGAACCGCCAACCTTTCAGTTAGCAGTCAAGCGTGTTAACCGCTTGCACCACCGGACAATCACCGTGTCTCAACATACCTTCTCATTTTTGATGGAGGTTGGCTGCAACGCTGTACTTGTCCTGGCCACTTAAGGTCTAGGCTGGCAGAGCTCCATTGTGACATATGCCTTCATGACTGCGGGCAGAGGGACAAGAGGGGCGCCCAGGCTTTTGTTTAGTAATGGCACATGTCCCTTCCCGTCACACTTCACTGGTCAAAGCCATATGACACAGCCACACCTAACTTCAAAGAGAGCAGAAAGGGTCTGTCCTCCCTTGCTATTAAAGGAGGAGAGTTCAGATTATTAGTTGGACCACACTAATGGCCCTGCAGTTAAGCTTGTAGGAGAACTGATGAGAACCGGTGTGTCAGGAGCGATGTGGCATATTCATAAATTAAAATAAAAAGCACCAGTTAGTGGCGATCTAGATTTTTAGAAAATTGCTGCATCATCCTACCTTTTTCTGGGTTTTAGTTTCTCCATATGGGGAATGGCCTCCCAGGTCCCTTCTCGATTAATGTTTTCATTTGAAATTTTACGTCATAACTTGTATTTAGCAGAAGGTGTAAGTCCTTCCTAGTCATTCAGGTATTATGTTGAGACTGTAGGTATTTGTTTTTTCTCCCTACTCTGTGAGTTAAGGGGTGGGGAGTGGAGGGTTGTAATTGAGGCAGTGATGGCTGAGGAGTGTCTCTGTTAAAGTGTCTTTGGATCTGGGCTCCCATTGAGTGTTGAAGTGCCAGGTGTCCTGTACAAGAGACATTCCCGCTCCTTCTTGCTACCCCTGCAAGAATGTCATTGAAATGCCCCCCATATGTTGCTCACCAGCATAGAGCGCTATGCCAGTGGGGTCCCATTCGTAGAGTTTTGTTTTTAAACCATCACTCAATTAGAAAACTGAGAAGACACACTTAAGGGGAAAAAAAATCAGTATTTTTTTTGTATGAAAAATGTCAGCAGCTACTTTTGTATCGTAGTGACTGAATAGACCATGCCTTCAGACCTGCTGTCTTCCCGACATTAACTAAACTTTCCCGGGCTTAAGAGGAGATGTGTTAAAGCCCTGCACTCCTTCACTTGTCAGTACTCTTTGAGTTCCTACGAAATCATTAACAGCAGGTTATCACACAGGAACCCCTCCCAAAACTATTATTAACTTCTCCCTTTCAAGAGCATGTTGCAGTCACAGCTGAAGGTGACTCTCCCACTTTGAGCTTCCAGGCCCATTGATGGGCGTCGTCCGGTGTTGTCTTAACATCCCTGTGGACCAGGCCATCCTTGGCCGCCGTAATGCAGCTGGGTGGCCTGGACACTCCCAGCTGGTCACCCACAGCAGTCCTGTTTCTGGCCGCCATGAGCGACTCCCCCAGCCCTAGTTTTGCCATTGCTGCTTAGCACCTGGCGAGGACATCTGGATTGGGGTGCAGCAGTTCACAGGGGCAGGGCTGTTCTGCCTTTCATGGTCTGTGTGTTAGTGTCCTAGAGGTGCTGTGACGAAGCATCAGACCGGATGGCTTAAAACAACAGAAATTTATTGTCTCACAGTTCTGGAGGCCAGAAGTCCAGTGTCTTGTTAGCAGGCCATGCTCCTTCGGCAGGCTCTAGAGGAGGAAACCTTCCTTGCACCTTTCCCATTCCTGGGGTTCCTGGCAGTCCTTGGCATTCCTTGGCTTGGAGACACGTTGCTCCACTGTCCGTCATCTTCACGTGGCTCTTGTCTTAGTTGCCTAGTGCCACTGTCACACAGATGTCACAGTGGGCGGCTTCAGAGAACAGACACTTTATTTTCTCCCAGCTCTGGAGACTAAAAGCCCAAATCGGTCTCAGCCGTGTGGATTCCTTCCCTGTCGGTCGCCCTAGCCTTCATTGGATCCTGGCCTTCCTTGGTCCCTGGCCTCCCTTGGTCCCTGGCCTCCCTTGGTCCCTTGCCTCCCTTGGTCCCTGGCCTCCCTTGGTCCCTGGCCTCCCTTGGTCCCTTGCCTCGCTTGATCCCTTGCCTCCCTTGGTCCCTGGCCTCCCTTGGTCCCTTGCCTCCCTTGGTCCCTGGCCTCCCTTGGTCCCTGGCCTCCCTTGGTCCCTGGCCTCCCTTGGTCCCTGGCCTTCCTTGGTCCCTGGCCTTCCTTGGTCCCTTGCCTTCCTTGGTTCCTTGCCTTCCTTGGTTCCTTGCCTTGTAGACGATCCTCCTGTGGCATCCGTCTTTCCCCGATGTGTGTGTCTCTGCATCTGTTCTGGTCTCTTTATAACTCAGACATCATTAGGTTCAGGATTTACCCTGCACTGGTATGACCTCATTCACATAAAAGAAAAACCCTATTTCCAAATAGAATTACATCCACAGATACACAGGTAGGGCTGTGACGCATGCTTTGCTTTGAGGGCACAGTTCAATCTGCAGCGGTCCTCTTCCTTCTGTGTCTCTTCCCTTTTCATAAGGACCCCAAGTCATATTGGATTAAGACCCATCCCTCTCCACTATGACCTTGTGTTAACTGATCACATCTTCAAAGATCCTCTTTCTGGAAGAGGCCTCATTCACATATACAGAGGTTAGGACTTCAACAGTGCTTTCTTTGAGACACAGTTCAACCCACAATAGCCAGCAATGCCCCTCAGCCCCACTCACGCCTTGTAACTGACCGGCTCTCTCCAAAGACTGACTTTGGCCTCAGAGCAACCTTTCTGTCAGAAGTTGAGCTGTCTGTGTGGGATTTTCCCACGTGCAGGTAAGTTCAGTGAGTACACTGGATGAACAGACATGATGGCTCCATTCCAGCCACCCCTTGAGGATGGAGAGTCTGACCTTAGAGCAGCTGTTTATCAGTTCTCTGAAGACGGAAATCAGAAAGGTTAGCTTTACCCAGGGGGTCTATCCCCTTGACCCTTGCAGATTGCATCTCTGGAAACCTGATGTTCATCTCTGTTAACGTCCTAAGAGGTGGCTGTTTGTCCTTCCCCTCTCCCCCTGACAGACCACCAGCCAGACGGAGCTGGAAAACTGGATCACCGCGATCCATTCTGCCTGTGCAGCTGCTGTCGCCAGACACCACCACAAAGAAGACACGCTCCGGCTCCTGAAGTCCGAAATCAAAAAACTGGAACAAAAGATTGACATGGACGAAAAGATGAAGAAAATGGGGGAGATGCAGCTGTCTTCCGTCACTGACTCGAAGAAGAAGAAAACCATATTAGATCAGGTAATTGCTCTTCCGTCTTTAGACCCAGGTGAAATTGGTAGGCCTTTCCAGTTTTTCTGCTGCCTTGGAGTCGTGGGATGTCACCGGTTATCTGCTTGTCAGCCTGTCAGCCTGGCTGCTGAAGTCTTTATTGTGACTGTCAGTTTTCCTCACCCATTGTTCATAGTTGATTGTTATGAGCTAAAGGGAACAATATTACACTGAATGAAAGACAGAAATCTGATAGATGGGCCATCCTCCTCCCCCCAGCAGCACGCTTTTTCTAGAAAGTCTGCCATTTCATTCCCTATATTAGCAGCCCGACTTGGAGCTGAACCGTGGTGGCAATTCATTTCTGCCTCCTTCATAAATCTAGAGGGGGTCATTTCTCTCAGATAAAGGCAGAGCACAGTTTAAGAAATATATGTGTAATTGTTGTGTATTCTTTCCTGCTAAAAAGGAGGGATTGAGTGTAATGGGCAGAGGGCACCTTTGCCCACTGTACTGTTACTTTCAGATCATTTATAGCCGCGTAGTAATGCTGGGATCCTTCCTTCTCGTGTTCGGGCACCAATTCTGTGAATAAATGATATTTGTCTAATTTGAACCAGTGATGATCTTAGGCCTGCAGGTAATCTTCAACATTACTTTCCCTCTATTTCCTGACACTCTTTTTTTTTTTTTACTAGAGTGAAATATATGTAACATAAAATTTGGGGTTTTAACCATTTTTAAGTCTTTCCTTCTGCGACCTGAATCAGATTCTCAGTGTCGTATGACCGTCACTGCTGTTTGCCTCCACGAAAGGCTGTACTCATTAAACATTAACTTCCTCTTCTTCCCAGCTCCTCAGCCTGTGGGAACCACTCAGCTGCTTTTTGTCTCTATGCGTTTGCCTGTTCTAGAGACGAGTATTTCCTATAAGTGGGATCATGCGGTATTTTTTCTTTTGTGTCTGGCTGGTTTCACTCAGCACAGTGTTTTGCAGGCTCGTCAGTGTTGTGGCCTTTATTAGACCTCTGTGGCTGTATAATATTCCGTTGTGTGTATGTACCACGTTTTGTTTATCCATTCATCTGTTGATGGATGCGTGGGTGGTTTCTACCTTGTGACTGTTGTGAGTAGTGCTGCCGTGGACATTGGTGTACCTGACACTGTATTTTAAGTCCAAGTAAAAAGGTAGATATCAGCTGTTAATCATGATCTGCGCCGTTGTCAACATCCTGAGCCTTCACTTTTTGCCCCAGACCCTATACTAAGCCCTGTCCTTGCATTGCCGTACATAAACATCACATCATCTGTAGAAAATAGGCCTTTTTCCCTGCTTTCAAAAATGAAGAAATGTCTTAGATATGTCCTCTGAATGGAGCTATGTAGTCAAGTGTCTGGTTCCCCACCATCTAGTGTTTTCTGCTGCCCACCCTGTACTCTGTACCACCCACCTTCTCCCCAAACTCTCTTTGCCTCTGTGTCTCAGTGAGCCTCACTTTGCTTCTTTTCTTGGTCTCCTGGGAAAAGCCACCTCTTAGCACCTCATGTAGTCCTCCATTGCTGGAGGTCTCTACGTTTCTGACATTTTTTACTTCTGCTTTGGGTTTGTGGTCCAGAGCTTGGAACTGATGGAACTGTAATGCCCACAAACATAAAATCCGTAATAGGAAGGCCTGAGCAACTATTAACACGTTTTCTGTTGATCAGACTGAGTTTATGACTACAGATGTTTGCAGGAAAAAAAGGCTGTGGAAACAGTAATGCCAGCATGCTCTGTACCTAAGAAACTTGGCCACCCGCTGTTTACCCTTTTGTAGTGTGATCGACACCTTTATGGTATGTTCGCGCTCGCCAGATTCGTGTAGTGTGAAATTGTTAATGTTTGCTTTCCTTTTTCTCACCTCTTGCCCCCTTCCCCCAATTTTCACCACTGTAGATCTTCGTTTGGGAGCAAAATCTTGAACAGTTCCAGATGGACTTATTTCGGTATCGCTGTTACTTAGCCAGCCTGCAGGGTGGGGAGCTGCCAAACCCCAAGAGGCTACTTGCGTTTGCCAGTCGACCGACGAAGGTGGCCATGGGCCGCCTGGGGATCTTTTCTGTATCCTCTTTTCACGCCCTGGTGAGTAGAAGCACGGATGTATCTTTGAAACACATTTATGTTGACAGGACTCTGAGGGGTGGGCTCGTTTTCCGCCACGTGCATGTCTGACTCCTTTCGTCTGCCTGATGTGCAGATCTGGGATTGAGCCTGCTCTGAAGTCATTACTTAAGTCTTTCTTGACGTGGGGCCTAAATGAGTGTGCAAAGAAAGGGCCAAAGATGGGTCTAGGTGATGTTTGCCTGTGGTGTTTGTTGATAGCTCTCGTTGTCGCTAGACGGTGCCCTGCTTTGAACCCAAATACACATTTTTTATATTAACCTTATGAAACAGTGAGTGGAGAACTCTTGAGATCAGCTGGAATCGTGTTCATTATTGACCTCTGTCTCGGTTATGCACACACGGTATGCTGAACACAGATCTCTTTATACTTACTTAGCGTGCTCCGTTTTCACTTTATTCTTATTATTTTAATGACCACCAGTTAAAAAACAAACAGAAAAAGCAATTGCCCTTGAGTCAACTCTGACTCATGGCGACCCTGTGTGTGTCATAGTAGAACTGTA
This sequence comes from Dugong dugon, assembly GCA_030035585.1. NCBI lineage: Eukaryota > Metazoa > Chordata > Mammalia > Sirenia > Dugongidae > Dugong > Dugong dugon. Next base: position 5,176,389 of record CM057473.1, read on the forward strand.
CTCCGTAGGGGTTTCAGTGGCTGATTTTTCAGAAGTAGATCGCCAGACCTTTCTTCCGAGACACCTCTGGGTAGACTCGAACCTCCAGTCTTTTGGTTAGCAGTGATTGTGTTAACAGTTTGCACCACCCAGGGACTCTAGTGACCGTGAATACCTGATACATTAGAGATAGGCAGTGAACTTCCGCGATTCACCAGCCAAATAGATTGACGGCTTTGGGAAAGGAATGTCCATTGGACCTACATGGCAGCAGAATGTGCAGTTGTGCTGTGTGTTTGCTGTCTGTAATTTCATGTCCTTGCCAAATTGCAAACAGCTTTAAGTACTTTTGACTTCTTTCTTCTTAAAAATCCCCGCTATCCAAGTAACATGTTTTTAGCGTATCCAAGTCGACACCCACTTAAAATGTGCTGCACCTTAGCACATTTGCTGTGAAATTAAATGTTAGATCTCAGGTTCCAGAAATGGCTTTGGAAAACCTTAGCTGTGCTGCTCTTGTCTTGCCATGTCAGGCTTACCCTTCAATTGAATTCAGGGCTGTAATTCAGTCAGAGGCGTTTGTATTCTTTATAAATAGATCAGCGTCATCATTCAGATAATTAGGGGTAGATTTACATTTTTAAAGAAGTCTTAAACCAGTTTCTGGAGTTATTAAAACTGGCACCCTGATTTGTTCTGCTAATTACAGCTCAGCTCTTGGTCTCCCTGGCTACCACCTCTCCATAGAGCTATTAAGGCCTATTTTTTAGGAGTGGTTGGGCAAAGTGGTAGGATGAATAAATCTTACAAGCGATTTTCAGTTTGTGGCTCTGGATTTGTTTCTCTGAGACCCTGGCACCAACTTTTAACCTAGCCAAATCTCAATTTGCCAATTCTGCAGAAATTTGGGATTAAGAATTTTTATTTTTCCCCTTGTAGCAAAGTCATAAATTCAGGGAACATTTTTATTAAGGGAGTTCACGGCGCCCGATACAGCCTCAGTATTAACACTAAATCCTCAGCGTCCCAACAGCTCCTTCCTTTTATTTTGCTTTTATACCTGAAACTTCTGTGCTTTATTTTCTCCAGAACCTTGAGAGCTAACCTCTGTGAGAAGGGAAAGCAAAAGCCATCGTATCTCTTTTCCTGCTAATTCACACTGTCTCAGTAGCCTGTGATTCACATGGACTTTTCTTTGGATGGGGTGGCTAGTAAAATCTAACCAGCTTAAAAAAAAAAATTTTTTTTTTTGTTTCGGTGAATGTATGTACAGCCAGAGTTTACCGTTTCAACGGTTTCTGCATGTACTGTTCAGTGACATTGGTTACATTCTTCAAGTTGTGCTATAGTTCTTGCTGTCCTTTTCTACATTATTCAGCTGCCATTATCTTAAACTCACTGCCCACTAAGCTTCCCATCTAACCTTTCGAGTTGCCACTGTCAGTTCGATCTTAAAAAAAAAAAAAAGTTGCTAGGCCAGGAAATCTGCCATTTTAAGAAAAGAATTACTAAACTATTAGTATATTCCAAGCGCTTAAGAGTTTATTCCCGAATCCCAGCCCTTTTTAATAAAATTACAGCATAGTTGGCTAGGTCAAATCTGCTATTAACAGTATTCTATTGAACATTTGCCAATTTGTCAAAGAAGAGAAAGTGTATACTATTAAGGGTAAATAAACGTTGTCTTAAGGGTCTTGTCAGAAGAAAATGAAAGAATTTAAAGTATAGGGGAAAAACTTCTAACCGGCTTAAGATGGGGTGGGAGTTAGTGACTCATAGGATTTTTGGTGGGTGTTTTTAAAGAAGAACATTGAATTCCAGATGTTTATCTCTTGGTGCCTTTGCCCTCTGTTGGGTAGCTACATCAGCACTACCAGGCTGAGCACTTGTGTGTCCTTGCAGGCTTGTCTTTTCCATGAGGAGTTCCACTTCAGACAGAACTGGTTAGGGGTCTGTGCCTGTTTGGTGCTTCAGCTGCTGTGGAGGATCCAGGCTGGGAGTTTCACAGTCTGATTTCTTGAATACTGATTTTTCCTCCTCTCCGTGCCATTTGACCTCAGGACGATTGTTTTCCCTTGGGGTTGAACCATTCCTCAATTTAGCCTTTGTCCACAGTTATTTTTCTCCTTTCCAGTAGGGGAGAGGGGCGGAGGTGTGAGGGTGATGGGGCCAGGGGAGGAGACTGGAGCTACCATTTAAGCACCATTCACTAGGAGAGCTTCCCACAAGGCTGAGTGATTTGCGGTAATTAACTGAAGGGTCCCCGCAGTCCTCTTTGAAAGAAGGTTATCATTGTTCTTGTTTGCACAGATGAGCAGAATGATAGAGTAATCAGGCCCTGCCACAAAGGGAGGCATTGTCTGGGCAGAGATGATCACTGAGAAACTGGTGCTCTTGTCCAGTTGTTTTGCTGCCAGTCTTTCTTCTCAGTCCCTTTGCTCATTTGGGGGTAGCGGTTGCTTTCACAGGGGCATGGGCCCCAAACAGTTTGGAATAGTTAGTATAAGAGTTGGAATAAGGAGCCCATTTGTGAGACAGACTAAACTCTCTGGTCAGCTGGTAACAGAAGAGTTGTGGTCCCTCAAATTTATCTTCTGGAGTCTGTTTTTTTTTTGAAATTATAATCTAAAGAGTCACTATTTAATGGATGAAACATGTTATTTGGGATCTCTGCTTTTGCCTTTTGGTGTTTTTATTTATTTATTCATTCAATCAACAAACCTATGTGAGTATATACTTGGCATGTGTTGGGTATATCTCACTGGTTAGGGTTACAGCAGTGAGTGACACAGAATTCCTGCCTACAGGAACTTGTATTCCCATGCGAAAGGTGGATAATAAACAAGCAATTAAATAAACACAGGAAATACAGATTTGATGTGTAAACAGGGTAATACATATAGATGAAAATGAGTGCAGTTCAGGTGCCCTGGTGGCGCAGGGGGTTAAGCACTCGACTGTTAACCGAAAGGTCAGCAGTTCAAACTCACGAGCTAGTCCATGGGAGACAGATGTGATAGTCAGCTTCTGTAAAGATTACAGGCTTAGAAACCCTATGGGGCAGTTCTCCTCTGCCTGATAGACTTGGTCTGAGTTGCAATCGACTTGATGGCAACAGGTTTATGGTTTTTTTTCGGGGGGGCGGGGGATGTTGTTGAGTGGCAGAATTCTTACCTTCATGGGGGAGACCGGAGCTCAGTTCCCCACCAGTAGAGGCTTGCATGTTGCTATGAGGCTAAACAGGTTTCAGCGGAGCTTCCAAACTAAGATGGACTAGGAAGAATAGTCTGGCAACCTATTTTAGAAAATCAGCCAGTAAAAATCCTGTGGATCGCAACTGTCAGATCTGCAGCTGATAACAGAGATGGTGTAGGACCAGGAAGTGTTTCATTCCACTGTGCTTGGGGTCGCCATGAGCCAGGGGCTGACTCGGTGACAGCCAACAATGTCTGTATAAATTTATCTATGTAGAGATCTGTTGATTGATTGATTGATATGTACATATGTATGAGACCAAATGGGCATTTTTTTCTCTAGAATTTTAAAATTGAACCTTATTTATTCAGTTGTTCTAGGCCTCAGTTTACGATGATATTCTTAACTGACATTGACGTAGTCATTTGAGGGTGTGTGTATGTCAGCATGTTATAATTTATTCCTTTTATAGCCTTCATTGTCCTTGAGCTTAGAAAGTGATGAAAATAGAGAACATTATAGTTACGTCTTTAATATTACTTTTTGTTTTGTGATTTTATTCCCCGTAACACCACGAGCATAATAGTAGGTTAAAGAGCTTTCTCTCATAAAAATTCCCACCAGCATCTTGGGTGCCCCATTCTTGCCCTGATCTGGGCTTTCTTACGTGCTAAGCTGAGGAAATCCAGAGCCTCTCAGATTGCTCATCTTCCTATTTTTGGGGGGATCAAAAACCTCCCCCTCCCCAATACTTGGAAAGAAGCTATTTTAATTCCTGCTTTTAATGTAGGTGGGGGCCCTTGCCAACCTACTCATGGTGCCCCCGTGGTGTTCACACTGTCAGTGTTAAACACCCCAGCGGGGCATGCCTTCTAAGCAGCGTGCTGGCAGTTGCAGAGGCCCTTCTGTTACCCAACAGTGTTCTATCTCCTAGACAACCTGCCGTTTGGCAGCCAGCACGCTGGGAGTTACCTGTGTGGGAACCCATGACAGGTAATTCTGAGACGTCTACCTGCAGCAACAGAGACTGGGTGGGGAGTTTCAGTTCAGGTTGGACTTGCTTTACCTCCTGCCACTCCCTTGTTTGAAAGGAGAGCGTGTGGGTGGCCTGTGGAGGCCCCTTGGCAGAAGTTACCTTTATTTCCTGGGCTTTGCTCACAAGCTGTAGGGTGAAGGTCCAGCCCAAATACTTTCTTGGGGAGGGGACTTCCTGGAGTCTTCAGGGAGATTTCAGCATCCACTTGAGCAGCTCCCGCAGTGGCAGACTGAAATGTGGAGTGTTCCAGCCGAGTTTGTTGTTAGTTGCTGTCAAGTCAACCCCCAATGCATGGCGACCCCAAGCACAACACAGTGGAGCACCGCCTGGTCCTGCGTGAGCCCCACAATTGTTGCCGATCAGGTTGTTGTGATCCATGGGGTTTTCAATGGCTGATTTTTCAGAAGTAGTTCACCAGGCCTTTTCTCCTAGCCTGTCTTAGTCTGGAAGCTCCCCTGAAACCTGTTCAGCATCCTAGCAACACACAAGCTTCCACTGACAGACGGGTGGGTGGTGGCTGTGTATGAGGTGCACTGGCCGGGAACTGAACCTGGGTCTCCAGCACAGAAGATGAGAATTCTACCACTACCCCCAGTGGTTGGTTCCTTGCAAATATCTCAGCAGAGTTCAGTTCTCCCCTCTTTTTTCATCCAGAATGCAAATTTTATTTTCCGTTCATGGAAACATAGGACATGCAGGGCTAGTGAGGTGACTTCTGCTTCTTCAGGGACCCAGGCCCCTTCTGTCTTGTTGTTCTGCCATCCTTCAAATGGCTTCTCTCCAAACATACTAGACCAGCTGTCATGTGGACCTTCCTGCCATCAGCAAAGAGGGCAGTGAAAGAGAAGGGAAAGCCCCCTTCTCTAAAGGACAGTCCCCAGAAGTCACAGATCCCTTCCACTTATATCCCATCGACCAGAACTGAGTCACAAAGGCCTGTAGCGAGGGAACTGAAGTCAACTGTGGGTGGCCCTGTGCTCATCCACGTTTGGATGGCCCCATGGGTGGTGCAGACAGTTAAGTATTCGACTACTGAGTGAAAGGCTGGCAGTTCAAACGCACCCAGAGGCACTTTGGAAGAAAGGACCGGTGATCTGCTTCTGAGAGACCACAGCCATTGAAAATTCTATGGAGCGCGGTTCTGCTGTGCAACACATGGGTGGTCATGAGTCGGAATCGACTCAACTGTAGCATGGTGTGTGTGTGTGTGCGCGCGTGCGCTCACCTACGTTTTGGGTTTCTCTGAGGAAGAAGAGAGAATGGGTATTATGGGACAATAGCAGACGGCCCAGTACAGAAAGTGATTATACATAATTCTGAGAGAACTAAATGAGAGACATCGGTAGTTTTTGACTAATACAGAGTCACAGGAACCCAGACCTGTTGTTCTGCATTATTTTTGCTGACTCACTGTTAACATTTGCCTAGACTGCTCTGCAGCATTTGGGGGAAATCTCAGGAAAGTAAGAATGGCTAACTGGGGGTCGGACTTCCTCCCAGGAACAGGAAGGACGTCTAGGAAACAATATATACATTTTATTACAATTGTATGTGTTTTTACCGATAGTTTCGAATAAGATAGTTGTTTTTTTTTTTTAAAGTGAAGTACATTTTTTGAAGTGCTTTAAAATGACTGAGTTGACCAACCTTTCATTCCCGTTTTGAATCCATGAAGGGCCCTCAAAGTTCCAATGTAGATGAGTCCTGGAGTGAATGCTTTGGGTTGTGAGGTCTTTGTTGGCTGGGACGACAGAGAAGGATGCAGGAAGGGTGGAATTTAGTGGAGGTTGAGGAACAGGTGAGCGTCTTGACACATTTTCCTTCTTGATGCTCCTTCTTGCCCTTGTCAGGTGGCAGCGCGCACGGGTGAAACCGGAGTGAGAAGACGTACTCAGGCCATGTCAAGATCTGCAAGCAAGCGGAGGAGCAGGTTTTCCTCTCTCTGGGGTCTGGACACTACCTCCAAGAAGAAGCAGGGACGCCCGAGCATTAACCAGGTAGGTGCCAGAGGGGATGAAAAACAGGCCTCCACAAACGGCTTCTGCTGCCTCCTCACTTTGTGGGGTGCAAGTGTGTTTCTTTTTTGAAGCTTGGTGTGATCTAAAATCAACTAGTTGCCACCCAGAAGTCGATGGTGCTGGACGATTTTAATGGCTCACGTATACCCATGACATTAAACTGTGCTGGTCGTCTGTCACCAGGCTATAGTCTTCCACCTGCATCTTTGCGGACCCTGCTGACTTACAGACCTCCTGAAAGTGCACCGTTCATTCTGCGTCTTCGGAAAGAGCAGGGCTGGACGATAAAGCCAAGTGGGCACCTAAGCACAGCCTTCAGGGAATTCTGTTTGTTTCCTTGCCCTGGACTCTGTGGGGATGACAGTAAATGGGCAGGTCCCTCTGCCTCTAGGACCCAGGACCCACGATCTGAGTGCTCGCTCACACTCTGGCCTTAGGTACCAGCACTTAGAGGGGATCTCTGCATCAGGAATGGCACTGCTGGAGTGGGGCAGTGCCCAGTCTCCCGTAGCCATATGCTCTGGCCCCATTCTTCCCCCTCGATTTTACTTGAGACCCACTTTCCTGCTGACATTACTTACAGTAACTCACCTTCCATTGTTACTGTCATCCTTCCCCTTTGAGAAATGAGTAGCTCCGGAACTGCTGGCTCAGATTTTAAGGAATGAAGAAACATGGGTATTTGCCTTTTTGGGAGAAGGAGAATGTCTAATTCGTGGGCTCCACTGGCTAAGAAATCAAGCATTGAGTATTTTGGAGGTCAAGACTGGAACTGCCAATTTGACACAAGCTGTATGTGCTCATCTGCTAACCTAAAGGTTGAACCTGTGTAGCAGCTCTACAGAAGAAAGTCCTGGCAATCTGCTCCCTTAAAGATGACAGCCAAGAAAACCCCATGGAGCACAGTTCTACTCCGTAACACGTGGGTCGCCATGAGTTGGAATGGACTTGACAGCAGTGGGTTTGGTTTGGTTTATGCAGGATGGGAAGTTGGTTGACTGGCTTGGTAGAAGGATCCCTCCTTCTTTGCTCTCACACTTCCTGCAGCTAGCTTGCTTAGGAAATGGAAGCTTTACAAAGAAGTGAAGTCGATGTTCTGAGCCCCTCTAGCTTACCAACACGCTCACTGTTTCAATGGGGGACCTGCAGGTGCTCCAAAGACAAAACGACGAGAGAGCCCAAGATGGAGCGATTGTGCAGTTTGTTCTGTGATCTCTGGGGACTGTAGTCTGTCTGGTTTGCTGCCATGGGTTTTGCTCCTGTGTAAATCCGAAGAAGAAGCTGGAGGAAAATCAGTGTTTCATCAGCAAAATCACATAAGAGGTTTGATGGCTGGCTCTTGATTAGCCCTACGAAAGGCGGACGTTAATGCTCAGGGCTTCTCCTGGCTTTGGGAAGAGGTGATGGTGTTCTGTAGGTACGTTCTGTCATTACAGATGACTCAGACCACCATTGTAAATAGACATCAGGATTCGCAGTCAGTAGCTGTCACAGCCCTTCGTTTGTGTGATTCTGGTTTATTGGAACCAGGTTATGGTACAGCCCATTGCTGCTGAAATCTGTGACTGAATTTCAGCACATCCAAGAGAACTTTTTAACCGGTATCTTTGTTTATGTTTTTAATTCAAAAGTTGATACAGTGTCTCGTAAGCAATTGTAATTCCCAAAGTAATAGTTTGAAAACTTTTTCTTGATTAGTCATAAGCACACCAGTAGAAATTTACTTGTTAATTTAGTCCTTTGAAATGAACAATGGTATGTAGATCCTGAGAGCTCACTGAGACCCAGTATAGAGAGTCCCTCACAGCTGAGGCTGGTTTGCCTTTGACCAGCTATGGCATCGATACCCTTTTTGATTTAGTCATATCTTCAAGTCAGCTGGACTAATTACATTTCAAAGAATAGATAAATTCCTATTTTTTTAAATAAAAAAGAAACTTTATTGTGTTATGGTAAAAAAAAACCCAAAAAACTATATATATATATAAACTGTAAGTATATATATATATATATATATATATATATATATATATATAAACTTATATCCTTAGCTCCAACCCTAAAAATGTATCCAGTAGCAAACATCCAAGGCTATTGCAGAAGTTTTTCATTGTGAACGAATCTAGTTCATTGCTTTTGCTGGTTTGTTTTCTTTAGATGCAGATGAGCTGTCCAGCTCTAAAAGCAGACATTTGTTTTGGGGGGAGGATGTCAAAAGATGTAGAAAGGGATCTAGGTGGAAGAGCGTCTTTGTGGTCTGTCACCATAAATTATGTCGACCCACCTCCCTTAGGATTTGACGTGGGAGTATCTGAGAACGTTCGTCCTGTTTTCTCATAGTGCTCCCCGTTCCCCTTGCGAGCCCCACTCTTCGTTTACCCTGTTGCCCCGATTTCTTGTTTGTTTAAGATGGTACTTTTGTATCTGCAGGTGTTCGGAGAGGGAGCTGACTCCGTGAAGAAATCTTTAGAGGGCATTTTCGCTGACACTGTTCCAGATGGCAAGGTGAACGTAAACACGTGTTGCTTTTCTGAAGGTGTCACAGTGCGCCAACAGACACAAATGAGGTGGCTTCTCAGGATACCAAAATAGTAGACTCAGTATTAAAACCCAAAATTATCAGTCCTTTTAAGTTATGTAACAGGTCAGTGAGAGATGGAAAATCATTTTATATTTAAAACTTGGTAATAATAAGAACATTCTCCTGCTGACATAACATTTTCAATACCTGTCATTTGAATGTATAAGTTTCCAACTAGAATGTAGGAGGAAATTTGGGTTCTAAGCAGCAGGGTGTTTTATGCTGTTGCCGATTCCTTTTATATACAGCTTCCATTCCCAAGAGGTGAGGTCTTACTGCCCTCCCTCTCTGCCCACACATGCTATTTTTCTCCCACTGATTTGAAAGCACTGTTCTGATGGTGTGTTCTTAAAATACACATTTGCCTCCCAAGTCAAATATTCAATTAAAGATTCAGCAACTTGGTTAAATCTTGCACTTGGATTTGACAGTGGCTTTCAAACTGTTCTGATTGAAAGCCTGTGAAGAGTATTGATTTATTTTCCCCTTGTCCACTTTTTTCAGCCTCTAAATAAATGGACATCCCTAGTTTCAGAGATCCCAGTAGCGATACCAGTGGCTCTTTGTATGGGGGGGTGACCTTGGTATGATCCTCTGTTCCTTGGACTCAGGATCAATAGTCCAGAATTCAGCTCTCGGTTGCCATGCAACCAAGCAGTTGTGGTTGTACCACAGTGGCTGAGCCGTCCTTGACACAGAGATGTGCCTCTGAAGCCAGAGTGTGGGGGGTGGTTCAGGCCATCGGAGCAGGAGAAGAGAGAAGAGTGTCCACGGGGAGGCTTTTTCTCCCTTTCCTACCCAAATGAGTCGTGGATTCATATCATCGCGGATACCAAGGCAGCTGCCCTTGGAGATGTCTGTCCACGGCATTCTCTTTGCGCATCTCTGTTCTCTGTCTCTGATGAAATGAAATTACTGTACCTACATGCAATCCAGCTATACTTTTTCATGTTAACATAGTTATTTCTAAAGTTGGCTAACACATCATGTGTACCATTATTAAACAACAAAACAAACCGGTTGCCATCAAGTTGATCTGAGTCCTGGTGACCCTATCGGCATCAGAGTAGAATTGCACTGCACGGGGTTTTCAGAAGTAGATCCCCAGGCATTCCGAGATACCTCTGGGTGACTTTGTACCACCACCCTCTCGGTTAATAGCCGAGCGATTAACTATTTATGCCACACGGGGACTGCTGTGCGGTTACTAATACACTGTCAGTGGTGGACTAGTGGCAGTGGTGGGTCAGTGGTAAGATTCTCACCTTCCATGCAGGAGACCCAGGTTTGTTCCTGGTCAGCACACCGCATGCGCAACCAACCGCCCATCCGTCAGTGGACTTGGAGTGTTGCTATGATGTTGAACAGATCTCAGAGGAACTTACAGAGTAAGAGGGGCTAGGAAGAAAGACCTGGTGGTCTACGTCTGAAAATCAGCCAGTGCAAACCCTGTGGATCACAACAGTCTGATCACAACCGATCATGAGGCTGGCGCAGGACTGGGTAGCATTTCATTCCATTTTCCATGGAGTCGCCTGCCATGAGTTGGGGCTTTACTTGACAGCAGCTCACAACAATAGCAACGTTGGGCTGCCCTCTCCAGACACGTAAAACCTGCGAATTGCCAAAGTTTTTCCCGTCGGATTTGTGTAGTTTTTTTTTTTTTTCAAGATACTTCTTTATTCCACTTCCTGGCTAGAATGCCCTGTTCTCACAGAGCAGGTTAGATGCAGAGCTTGGACTGATCCAGTGCTAAGGGGCACCTATTTAATGTGGCGCATGGGCATGGAGTGGAAGATTCCAATTATAGTCAATGGGATTTAGACAAGTTGATTGCTTTTTGACAGTTCCCTCCCTGGGGTCTAACTTACTCTGTGAAAGCAACTCCATTCAAAGGCAGGGCTGAAATGGCCTGGGGTATAGTTAGTGGCCTTTCCCCATGTCTGCCCCCTATTTTGGGATTCCTTCTTTTTATGTATGAAGTTGTTATATTACCACCAATCAGCCTTTGTTTGGAAATTTGTTTTTCCTTGTAATTTCTGATACAGCCTTATCCTTGGTAATCTGTAGAAAGGTATTTACCAACCAGTGACTTGCTTATAAGCCAGTAATCAAGGCTTATCACTGACGGCATCTCGAGCAGCCATATTACGTGTGAATTGCCGATAGTAATGTGATTCTTCCCGTGCTTGTCTCTCTGGGCTGCTAACATTTCATCACTATCTGGATGGAGCATCTTCTGTTGTAGCTGTTGCGCTTGCCCAGGTATAACCCAGCTGCTGGATTAGAACATAAGACATGTCTTCTCCCACACTCCCAGGCTGGATGGCTACTCCCTGAGCACCAGCAACACATGTGTCAAGAAAGGCAGCCTTATGTGTTCTTTCTAGCAAATGCGTCAGGTCAGAAGAGGCAGAGACATGGGAGACAGACAGATGGCCGTAGCCGGAGGAGACTTGTTTCGCCTCCTTGTGCCATGAGGCAAGTTCTGGAAGCTTCCTAAACCTCCTCCGGGAAATGGAGCTGTCGCTCTCCTGGAGCTGTGCTGCAGGTTAAATGCGTGCACAGAAATGATTCCTACCTTGTCAATAAGCAAAACCAAGCCCACTGCTGTCGAGTCTATTCCCACTCACAGTGACCCCGTAGGACAGAGTAGAGCTGCCCCATAGGGTTTCCAAGGCTGTAAAGCTTCACGGAAGCAACTGCCATATCTTCCTCCCATGGAGTGGCTGGTGGGTTCCAACTACTGACCTCTCAGTTAGCTGCTGAGTGCTTTAACCACTGCACGACCAGGACTCCTTCCCTTGTAAATAGGTATTGCCATACCATTATTTTTATCTTAAACATTTCGTCAGGGCCTCATTGTTACCTTTGAAATATAGATCCCTCATGGTAGACATCTGGCTGCAGGGATTTTTTGCCGTAAATTGAAATGGGCCTGTGGAACAAATAATAGCAATAGCAGTAATGCTGAGCTGGGTAGATAGCTCATTTCTTGTTTTTTTTTTTTTTTTTTTTTCTAAATTTTGGTTCCCAGTTATTCATGCTCCACCTGTGGCTGTCATGGGTCGGGCGTGTGGTCTGCCTGGTTTCTAGCTGAGGTTAGAAATCCCCCCCGCCTCCATAAAGCTTCTTTCTCAATGATTTCCCTCTTCAAGGATTTTTCCCTGTGCTCACTGCTGCCACCACTTCTGCCCCGGGGCCCTTTTCATAGTAATCTGTAATCTCTGTGTGCAGCTGGTGGACCACCTTGGTGGTCCAAATGATTAACCAGTTCAGTTGCTAACTAGAAGGTTGGAGGTTCGAGTCCACCCAGAGGCTCTGTGGAAGAAAGGCCTGGCATTCTACTTCTGAAAAATCAGCCATTGAAAACCCTATGGAGCACAGTTCTGCTCTGACACACACAGGGTCACCATGAGTTGGGATCAACTCGATGGAAACTGGTTTTACTGCTTTGATGTGCAACCTGGGAATCTAAGATGATTAGAGACCAGTGGTTGCTCCTGGGCCAACTTTATTTCTCATTATAGAGGGAGAAAGAGGTGGTCTTACCCAGCGTCCACCAGCACAACCCTGACTGCGACATTTGGGTCCATGAGTACTTCACACCCTCCTGGTTCTGTCTGCCAAACAATCAGCCTGCACTGACGGTCGTCCGGCCGGGGGACACTGCCCGGGACACGCTGGAGCTCATCTGCAAGGTATGGGGCTGCTTTGCATTGTTTTCCTGAGAACTCCCTGATGGGATGGATGAATCCGCTAAGGTGGACGTGGAGACTCAGAGCCCTGGGGTCAGGAGGCAGGGGGGAGCACCCCCTCCTCTTCACCTCAGAGGAGCTCTTGATTCCTTTGTGATCACATGGTAAGGAGAGAGGAGGAGTTGTTTTAAGTAGCTTCTTTCAGTATATGTATTTGATAGGTTTATAATAAATCTGTCTTTTACTAACTTAGTGAATACCTCAGTTCTAGAAGTCTACACAATCAGCAATTTTTTTTTTTAAACAAATCACTAGGGCCTTTCCAAAAAAAATAGGGCTCTTCATACGAGTTGGGGAAAGGAGAGTCCAGCTGAAGTCGGCCTTTTAGGTGGTCTCCTGTGGAGGAAGCATGTGGGGGCCCCTTGTTTGAAGAATAAAGCTGGAACGTGCCCCCACGTTGTTAAAAAGAAATGATAGAATCTGGCATGCTTTGAATCCTTTGTGTACGTGAGCTTCAGCTTTTGGATGGTGATGGTATTTTTGTTCACAATTTTTCACTTTAATTACTTAACAAAATTGGTCTCTTGAGGATTTTTGCATTCCTTTGTTAATAAGTGGGCATGGTTCTTCAGGGGCCCAGTAACGTTCTGCGGTGCTGTGGGGGTGTTTCTCGAGCCTGCAGCTGCAGGGCGGGGAAGTACAGCTCTCCGGCCTTTTCTTGCAGGCCAGACCCCAGCAGCCTTTCCTGGGACCAGCGTCCTTTGGGGCATCCTCTGCACACCTCCTTTAACCTCAGCCAGGAATTGAATGTTAGGCCACATTTTTCAATAACTATTGATTGCTGGAAAGTTGACCTGTGTGTGGGGAGTGAGTCATTGGCCCAATTTTAGGTGCTTTTCAATTGTTTGCTTGGATGGAAGCTAGGACAATGAGGAATAATATTATCAGTGCAACTTAGACGCCATCTTTAGACGGTGAAGTGGACCTGTTCCCTATAAAGCATCTATTTCTGTCACCTGAAATGTTCTGATGGTATCACTAGGGCCCAAATCTTTAGCAGTAAAAGGCCGTCTTGCCCAGTGCTCGCTGGGTCTTCAGTTCTTTTCCCCAAAACGCTGATATAAATACAAAGACAACATGGTGTGGAACAGTCACGGCTCACCAGGTGGAAAATGGAAAATGCTGCATGCTCTTTAAGAAGTCGATCGTTTCTGGAAAAACACCTTTGCAGAATAAATTAGAAGGAGCCCTGGTGGCACAGTGGTTAAACTGCTTGGCTGCCAACCAGAAGGTTGACAGTTTGTACCCACTAGCCGCTTCTCCGGAGACAGATGTGGCTGTCTGCTTCCGTAAAGATTTGCAACCTTGGAAACCCTACGGGGCGGTTCTGCCGTGTCCTGTAGGGTCGCTATGAGTTGGAATCCGCTCGACGGCAGTGGGAGAATAAATTACATAGTGTGCTCAGAGCCAGGTGCACTTCTAAAGCTTGCTCCTTCTTCGGAAAACACTTTATTGTTATTAGTGGAGCCAATTTTATTCTTAAGAGGGAAAGAGGTAATGGGGAAACAGCACCCCATGTTACTCATGACGTGCTGTAGTAGCAAGTGTTTTTTCTTCCTTGGAGGAGCAGTTGAAAACAGGTGATTGTAAGGATGGCTGTTATTTCATTATTGTTGTTCTCAGCTCTGGTGATGGATGCTTTCCCTGATATTTAGGAATCAGTCTTTCTTCTGTCTCTTGCGTTCAGCGCATTCTCTTTCCTGTTCTATCTGATCCACATCATTTCACATCCGTTTGCCATCTTCCATCAGAGCACCAGTCAAGTTCTGGTATAGTACATGTTTCAAGATCTGCATTCATGGTGTAGATGTTACTAAGATAATTGTTGCTAAATGTAGCAGGTAGACCTGTTGGCCTGTGGCTTCTGACTATATTCTGATAATTGCAGTGATCAAAATAATTGCAAAACGTTCATGCGGTTGTACGCACTGACATTATTCACGTGTGATAGTGGTGTCTGTTTTATATAATGCCTCGCTATGCTGACCTGTTGCTTTGAATATTCTAATTTTCATTGATATTTAAAAAGTAAAAGGTCACTTGGAAGGGGCGGGAAAATACCTTTGGGAGTTCCCTGTTAACACTGGGTGTGTGTATGTGTGTATGTGCAGGGGTTTCGGTGTGCGGTCACTGCGTGCTTGTATGTTCCCCAGAGAAGCTTGACTGAAATGAGGGAATCCAAACAGAAGTGGAAGAGAAAACAGGATGGATTGAAAGATTTGTGGCAATGACTTCTGTTTTAATTGCCTCAAGCTATTTGCTGATGAGATCTACATTGTGTTTTGCTGCTTCATTTTTTGAAATGGTCATCATAAGATGTGAATTAAAAATAATTATTCCAGCTAAACGAAAAATTGTTCTACAATATTTATTTTGTGGTTACAATTTGTGGCTGCATTACCTCAAAATGAATCAAACGCTGTCTAAGTGGCTTAATTAAATGTACATTGGAAAACAAATTTCTACCACTTAAATTTTTCTTTCTAACTGAATTTCTCATGAGTTAGGGAATCTTCTCTTGAATGCTTTGTAAGTCTAAAGCAGGCCAAATATTGAGAATTACTGTATATTTGTTAATATTTGGAATTCTTCTTGCACAAAGATGTATTGTGAACATGCTTAGCAGTCTGACTTGCTTTGGTATTGATTTGCAGCTATCTGAGGAGCATAAAATTCCTCGTGAAACTTCTGATCCTGTGATTTAGTTCATTAGTATTTTCCTTTTATGTTAGACCAGTCATGGCTAATGAGGCTTCATAATGTAAAATCACTGACCAAAATGATAAGACACTCTTTGTATATTGACCCAACATCCCGTTTTTAGGGTAACTATTTACTGACCAATCTAAGGGTTCTTAGGGTACTAGTAAGGATATTTGTCGCTTTTATGTTTGTTGCATGTGCTTATCCTTCTTTTTTTTAGTTATCAAGATATCATTGTAACTTTAAGAAATGAAGAATATGGTGGTAGTGGCGGGTGGCAAGAATCACCCTTAGTACCGTTGATACATTCATCATTCGTGTGTTCTCCTGACTCTGCTAAACACTTTGAGTGAGGTGCCTTGACTGTTGTGTCTGTTGTTCTGTATCAATTCTCTGTACATACGTATAAATGTTTTCAGCACGGTAGCTTTTAAGGGATGATGGGAATCTCCACTATCCCGCTCTATCAGGACCACTTTAAACTCCTTGGTCCCTGACAGTGGGCCTTCTCTCTCTTATACTGAGGTTTTACGAACCAGAAGCTTCTCAGGTGAGGTTGCTACTTGTATCTGATTTCTGGAAGATGGTCTGTTCAAATGGGAGGCTCGTTAGGAGTGGCCACAGAGTGTTTGTTGATGATGATGAAGTTTCCAAGTGGATTTGTTCCTATTACTAAGACCTCGTGCAATTTCATTTCTCTTTCCCTTCCGCCTCAGTTGGAAACAGATGGTGAACCAAAATTTTGTGCTTCTAATTAAACATTTCAGTGAGGACCTGGGTAGGTGGGAAGCATTTGCAGCTTCTGTCTCTGTGAGGGAAAACTTTCTTGCTTATCATGTCACCCTGTGTTATTTTTGTTTATTTCAGTGACTCTCCGACAACCAGTAGGTAGCACACTTAAAAAACTTTTGTATTTTATGTTTCCCCAAGCTTGCTTATTGTCTTTGACGTTGGCAATCCTGGATCTGTCAGACAGCGAGCATCTGGTCTCAGAGACACTGAAGGGACAAAAGCGGGGTACACAGGAATGTGTTAGCTGAATGGCGCCTGTGTTCAGCACAGCGAGTGGGCTTTCAGCTGTCACGTTACTCGGGGTAGGGGACAGGTTGTGGGTTCTTGAGGATTGCTGATAGGAAGCTTATCATTCAGCTGGATATTCAGAGCAAATTCATTTCCGCTTTCTGGAAGTGTGCTTTTGTAATTATGCAGGAGGCTTTTCCTGCCTGTGTGTATATATTTAAAGAGCAAAACCACCACTACCCGACTCCCATTTTCTGCCCACCCTGCCCCACAGACACACGCACTTCTGAGGGCTACATTTGTGTCTTCTTGATTTCTGTATTCTCAGTGCTTCACACAGCGCTGGCACACTTGGGGGTTTTCTAGATGTGATTGAATAAATAATATTGTAATAATTCTTGGAATGCTCTTAATTTGGCCATATATATAAAAAACCAAACCAAACCCGTTGCCATTGAGTCGATTCTGACTCATAGCGACCCTATAGGACAGAGTAGAACTGCCCCATAGGGTTTCCAAGGATTGCCTGGTGGATTCGAACTGCTGACCTTTTGGTTAGCAGCCGACTCTTAACCACTGTGCCACCAGGGCTCCTTGGTATATATATGTGTATATATATGTATATTTTAGGGAGCTAGGGTAAGTGGAAATGGCACTGAACCAGTTGAAAACTAATTTTGTTTTGAATGATTCTCATCAGTAGAGTTTTTGGTATGAAAAGATTTTATATTTACTCTGAAAAATTTCAAACTCATGAAAAAGTAGACAGCAGTGCAATGAACTCCTATGTACCTGTCATTCAGATTCTAGAATTATCAACTCACGTTTCATGTGTTCTCACACTCACTCCCATCCACTACACTGGACTGTTCTGGAAGCAAATTCCAGACGTCATCATTGTATCTATTAGCACTTCAGTTGGTGTCTCTAAAAGATGTTTTAGAAAAAATGACTAGATGTAAGCATTTCCTTCTAGCAGTACATTTCAGCTTTGCCATGCCACTTTTGTAGAGCATTTTCTTCCTTTATTCTTTTGTGTATCCCTCCCTGTACACAGAGGATGATTTCATTAAACCGTGTTGCCACTGTGGTTTGTCTTCAAAGTTAATTTGAAGATGACTTCCTACAGAGAAAAAAAAAAAAAAACTGTTGACCCATCCTAAACTGAAGGAGAAGCCCTGGAAGTTTCAGTCACGAAGTATTTTAGAATTGTTTTCTTTGGGTGAACCATTCAGTGTGTTTTCAAAGTTGGACTCATGCCTGTCTGCCCTGCCCCCGGAAGGAGTCGACTTGTGGAGTATATAAATATCACTGACATCCAAATGCATTGACTTCACACCGACTCCTTTGCAAATGAGCTGTTAACAACTACCCTTTGTCCCCCTATGATTAGAAAATAAACTTTGCCTGGGTATAGCCTTTTTCCTACCATTGCAGGTGCTTTCTTGTCATGGTTATTCTCTAATCACGTATGTGTGTTTGAAATTGTGTTCGAAAGCCTCTTTGCTCTAATGCTGTTTGTTGCCAAAACAATGCTAAAGAGCAAAGTGAATCAAATAAGCAGAAGCGAAGGTGTGACCCAGTTTCCATTGAATCATAAAGTTTGAGTTTTGTCTGAAGACCTTTTAAGAGTATAGAAACCTTACGTTCCTTTTTCTTGTAACCAACATCACTCTCCAGGAACAAATCCCTGTTATTCTCGGACATGCGTGGTAATATGTTGGTGGAGAATGAATTACTCCATCCTGTTTCCTATTGAACATTTTCTTTTCTTTTTGGTCCCAGACACATCAGCTGGATCATTCTGCTCATTACCTGCGCCTGAAATTTCTGATAGAAAACAAAATGCATCAGTACGTTCCAAAGCCCGAGGAGGACATTTATGAGCTGGTAATGTTTATGACTCTTGTCCAAGTACTTTCTGTGGGAGATGGTTTTTAAATTATGTGTGTACTCATGCTAATTGTGATTGGTGAAGTGGAATGAGCTGTAAAATAAATGAGCCTTATTCAGAGCTCTGAAGTTTGTGGAGATACCCTTTCTTCTCACCGTATTTCTGCAGAGTGGAAATGTCATCCTTGTTTATCCAGAGAGCAGTGCTGTGCTATCATGAAAAATTGAAACCCAGAGCTAACTCTCAGGTGGAATTTTAGGCACTATTCTTAGTTTGCCTTGCAGCTTTGACAGTCTTTTGTTTTAATTGGGAACTCAAAGATCAGCTGGCCGTTGTCAGAAGAAAAACACCAGGTCCAATTTTGTGTGACTTCTACCTGCTCATTGAAACTGGTGGGAGACAAAGCTGCCAGCCCGTTATCCATCCCAGCCTAGTGGGATTGTATTTCGATAAGTTCTTGAGGACATTTGTGTTTGAATTTCATTATGGGATATGAGTTCTGACGCAGATCCAGGTTTGCATATATGCTCTAAACCAAAAACCAGACCCACTACTGTCAAGTCGATTCTGACTCATAGCGACCCCATAGGGTTTCCAAGGCTGTAAATCTTTACAGAAGCAGATGGCCACATCTTTCTCCCGCAGAGCTGCTGTTGGTTTTGAACCACTGACCTTTTGGTTAGCAGTCAAATGCTTCAACCACTGTGCCACCAGGGCTCCTTTATATATTCTCTACTGCTCAATAATTATGTGGTATTGGGCAAAAATGGGTGGTAATGCTGCATTTGTAGAATTTTGACAAAGATTAGAGGTAATGGTTGACATAGTAGGTGCTCAGTAAATGATTGTTATTTTAATCCAACATGATCATCCAGATGGCCGGACGGGGCAGTGTTTTGTTGTGTTAATCCATAAGGTTGCCATTGAGTTGGAGCCGACTTGACATCCGTGAACAATAACAACATTGTGATAAAACAGTGAAAAGTCCCTTTCTCGTCACCTCGAGTGGTGCGTGTTTCAGTTTCGGAAACTTTTTAGGTGGAAGGCGCCTCTATCTTGAAGCTCATTCTGCTCTCTGCACTTAGTCATCCCTCTGGGGGCCACCAGGCTGCTTGCCATGAATATGTGAATGTTAACAGTATGACTTCAGACAGGGTTTTACCACAGGAAGCAGAACTGAAAATTTATTCTGTTTTGGAAAGGGGAAGCATGATTTAACATTTAGTAGGAAATTTTGTTTTTAGTCAACTTTATTGAGGTATACATTACATACAATGAAATTCACCAGTTTCAAGCATACGATTTGATGGGTTTTGACAAATATGTGTGTAGGGTCTTCTTTACACCACCATGCTCATGATTTAGAACATTTTTGTCATCTGAAAAAGTCGTCTCATGCTCCTTTAAGTGTTTTTAATTAAATATAAGAGAATGTGTGCCTTGTAACCCTTATCATGCCTTGCGGTAGAAGGAAGATCAAAATGACAGGTCTATTTTCAACTATTACTTAAATCAATAAGTGTTAATAGAGAGGGTGTATTTGACACAGAGCGTGGCTGATTAATTCTTCCTTTGGCACAGGGAAAAGCCCAGTCTCTATGAGTAGAGGGGAAAAGACAAACAAACCTTTTTCTTACATTTAAGAGGAAAATATTTTACTGGAAACACTTGAATTGTTATTAGATCCTCTGTTTTGCATCTTGTATTAACGAATCTTTCAAATCCTCAGCGTCGGGGATCACACCTAACCAGTCACCATATATTACACATAGTGAGTGCTTGATAAAGGAGCCCTGCTGGCACAGTGGTTAAAGCACTCAGCTGCTAACCAGAAGGTCCAGTGGTTCAAACCCACCAGAGGAGAAAGACGTAGCATTCTGCTTCTATAAAGATTATAGCTTTAGAAACCCTTTGGGCAGTTCTACTCTGTCCTATAGGGTCGCTATGAGTCGGAATTAACTCAACAGCAGTGGGTTTGGTTTTTTGGGGCATAGGTGCTTGATCGATACATATCTTTTGAAATTGTATTGATTTGTCTTTCTTAAGACTTGGCCTTTGTGTGGTCTCGCCCAACTGAGGAGACTAAGTTATGCCAAGATTAGTTTGTTGTAGCTGCAATTGCTCTATTCATGTTGTAACTGTAGTTTTTTAATAGCATCTAAAGCAAAAAGAGGGACTGAAACCTGCCAGCGGTTTGAGTGGCTCAGGACCAGGCGACATTTTGTTCTTTTATACACTGGTCACCATGGGTTGGAGCCGACTCGACAGCAGCTGACGACAGCAGTGTCATTCTGAACCAGAGAGTCTTGAATGTACCATGTTCCTGGATCGTTTTGAGAGTTTGCAGATAGACCCTTCATTGTCCCTTAGTGAACAAGCGTCAGACCACACATGGTTGTTTGGTTTTCCTAGCTCACTTCCGTCTTGTTTTTAATGGACTAGGGAAGCTCACACATGTTCCAGGCAGTTTCCCCATAAATGACTCATTCATATCCGACTGTCCCGGAATATTCTATTCTCTGCGATTGTTCTGTCAAACGTTCTTTAGTAGTAAGGTCAGTAGTTATCAGCAAAAGTGCGCACTAGATTTTAAAGATATTTTGAGGGTCTAATTTGTTTATTTTGGGGCACAGGAAGTTCTCTTACTTGTGAGTACCTAGGGATAGTCAGTCTGCTCCTTCTCCGCTTTGCTGGTTGTGGTTTAATGTAATTGATACCAGTTTGGCTACTTTTTCCTGATTAGTTGGCTGTTGGGTCCAATCCGTGGAATGATAATGAATGTGGTTGTAATCCATGGAGGCACTGGCTTTTCAAAAACCCATACTTCATGTGTTTTTCTTAAAGTGACAGGTGAGGATAAGAGTTTGCAGAAACACCAATGAATTTTTTCATTCATTCATTCAGCAAATATTTATTTAGCCTTTATTCTGTGCCTGACACCATTCTAGCTGTGCTGGGCACCAAAAAAAAAATCTCTGCACCTGTGGAACCTACAGTAAAGTTTGCAGAGACAGATATGAGAACATGTAAACGTGTGATGTGTCAGGGATGTTACGAGCTATGAAGAAAAATAAAGTCAGGGTGGTGGGATAGAGTGAGGGTGCGTTCGGCAGGGGTGGTGCCGCTCTTTCAGATGTGACGTTCCCACTGAGGGCTGAATGGAGGGAGGAGTGAGTCACAGAGGTATTTTGGAGAAAAGGGTTGTAGACTCTTTATCAGTCAGGGTTCTCAAGAAGAAGAGCTTACACTCCCCAAAAAACCCAAGCCATTGCCATCAAGTCGATTCTGCCTCATAGAGACTCCGTGTACAACAGAATGAAACATTGCCCAGCCCTCCAGCATCTTTAAGATCATTGTTATGCCTGAGTTAATTTTTGTGGCCACTGGGTATTCTGAGTGCATTCCAACCTAGGGGACTCATCTTCCAGTACTATCTTGGACAGTATTCTGTGTGATCCATAGGATTTTCATTGGCTAATTTATCGCCCAGTCTTTCTTTCTAGTCTGTGTTAGTCTGGAAGCTCTGGTAAAACCTGTCCACCGTAGGTGATTTTGTTGGTATTTGAAATACCTGTGGCTTATCTTCCAGCATCATAGCTACAGGCAAGCACATTACGAAAACCTGACAGATGGGCGGTAGTGCTAAAGGCTAGCCAAGTTGACACGCAAAAGTAACATCGTGTAGGCCGAGGGTACGACGCTAGATGAGGCCTGGAGAAGGGTGAGGGTGGGGGTGGGAGTGACTTAGTTGGGGTGATGCGGAAAATCAGTGTCGAGACAGTAAGCAAGAGGGACAGCGCAGGAGATGAGGGGATGAAGGGGCTGGGCATGCAGGTTTTGGAGGTCTTGGTAGCATGTTTCAGTTAGAGGGGAAACCTTGAGAGAGGAGGGACACTGCCTAAGGCTCTGACTTCTGCGTAAGGCTCACTCCGGCTGCTCCGTGGGCCTTGGACCACAGGCCGTGTGAGAAGAAACGGGAGCAGGTCTAGGCTAGTGAGGCCAGATGTGTCGGTGGCTTGGACGAGGCCAGTCCAGAGAGACCTGGTGAGAAATGGTTGTGATCACTCAGGTGCCTGAGTAAGCAGGTTATATAGTATGATGATCAGTCTGGCATCTGGAAAAAGAGAGAGCATGCATTGTCATTGATTTAATAAACTAAAGGGAATGTATGTGACACTTTGTTCTTAAGGATATTTACATATACATTTTTTAAAAAAGCCAAACCCACTGGCATCGAGTCGCTTCCAACTCATAGCGACCCCAGAGGGTTTCCAAGTTTGTCATCTTTACGGAAGCCAGCTGCTACATCTTTCTTCCGAGGAGCCACTGGTGGTTTCGAACCGCTGATCTTTTGGTTAGCAGTTGATCGCTTTGACAGCTATGCTTAAAAGTGCTAAATTTCAAAATTTCTATTTTTAGATATTGTGGTTGCATTAAAAATATGTCTTAACGGAACAACCAGAACACAGTTAAAGAGAATGTTGACACATTGTGAGAAACGTAACTAACGTCGCTGAACAGTTTGTATAGAAACTGTCAAATGGGAACCAAATGTGCTGTGTAAACTTTTCACCAAACACACAGAAAGTAATTTTTTAAAAAATATGTCTTAAGGCCCCGACCTGTTTTGAAATTTTATAGATTTTATTAATGCTTTTTACTAAACTTGGCTTTGGTCTTACCAGCCCAAGAATGGACTTTGTAGCTAAGGGACCCATCCAGATGACAGGCTATGGTCTGAGACTGGTAAGAGACGTGAACACGGTCACGCAAATTACAAAGACAAGTAAGAGGTAGTGCCGTTGTTGTTGTTGTTAGGTGCTGTCTGGGTGGTTCCGACTCATAGCAACCCTATGTTAGGAACAACTATTAGCTAAGCCATATTCCCACTGGATCTTTGGAAAACCGTTTGGAACTTTGGGGACTTGAATAGAATGAACAGGGATATACTGCCACCTGGGGGAAGTGGTTGACTTTCAGGGAAGTTTGCAAAAAAAAAAAAAAAAAGTTAGGTTCAAGGTAAGTTAAAGTGAACACATTTGACAAAAAATTTTTGAGCATTCTGTGGTGTTAAGTATATCATAAACTTTATCGTATTTATTAAAATTTTGGCCATATTTTTTGAATAAAAGTCGAGTATAACTGCTTTATTCTAATTTGAGAATTTATTTGTATGAAAATTTTCTGAAGCATAAAGATAAAACAGCATTCAGTTATGCCCTTAACACATTGCATTTGGTGGAAGGGGCTTTGGAGCAGGGTGCCCCGGAGGGCCCTGGCTGCGTGGCTGACAGGCCTGAGCACACCCCCGTTAGGCATCCTCATAGCAGCCTGGCCTCCAGGCCCCTTCATCCTAAGCAATCCGATCGCCTCTCCCCCCTCAAGTGCCTGAAAAAAGTAGTTAGCCCTGGACACATTTGTTGGTTTGGGGATTTTTTTTTTTTGTCATAAATTTTGGAAATGGGTCTTTGGCTTACTTACCTAAGAAGGCTGGTTCCCCTTATCTTGGTTCCCATGAGTGCCACGAAGGTCTCTGGGTGCTGCAAATGGTTTGCGCTCTATTACTAACCTAAAGGTTGACAGTTCAAACCCACCCGGTGGAACTGTGAAGAAATGCCTGGCGATCTGCTTCTCTAAAAGATTATACCAGGAAAACCCTGTGGAACCCAGTTTTACACGGTACCACCTGGGGTCATCATGAGTCAGAATCGACTCTGAGGTAGCAAACGTGAATTCCCCCAGAGGTGCTCTGGGAGGCATTAGGCTGTAGTCCAAGGAGCTGTGGCTTTGGAGCCGGTAGTGAGGCCTGGAGTCCAGTCCCGGCTCTGCCCATACTGGCTTTCTCATCTCAAAACCTTTTGCAGTCAAGTCAATTCCGACTCATAATGACACTTTAGGACAGAGTAGATCTGCCCCATAGGGTTTCCATGGAGCGGCTGGTGGATTTGAACTGCCGACCTTTTGGTTAGCAGCCAGGCTCTTAACAACTACACCACCAGGGCTCCTTTATGACCTCAGGAAAGAAACTTTCTCTCCGACCTTGTTCCTTTTATTGTAAAATGGAGGTCACCATGGTCTCTTAGGGTTAGTGTGAGGGATAAGGATGAATGGTAAAGGCTTCATAAATTATTGTCTCGACAGTGATAGGTCCAGACATATGAAAATGAAATTCAGTTAAATTATTTTAAACAATAAAATTTCTTATATGTGAACTACACATTGATCTATTATCTTGGCTTTCCCAGGCTTTCTTGGGTTTCTAGAAAGTTGATTAATTTGTGTATTTAGGTTTTGTAGCTAATTTGCTACAATCCATTGGCCAAGAGAGAATATTCTCCATCTATATAACTTGTTGTCTAATTCAGTCTATAATTTGTCTCTCTCTATTTGTACCACCTGGAGCCCTGGTGGCATAGTGGCTAAGTGGTCACCTACTGTCCAAAAGATCGGCGGTTCAAATCCACCAGCCGTTCCTTGGAAACCCTTTGGGGCAGTTCTACTCTGTCTTGTAGGGTCACTATGAGTTGGAATCGATTCAACAATAATGGGTTGGTTTTGGGTTTTTTATTTGTGCTACCATGAACTTTTTGATATGTGAAGAGAAAAGAATGAAGCCGAGCGATTTCTCCTCTTTCCATGAATCCCATGTCAAAGTCTTCATAACCTCTTCCTGATTTTAATAATTTATTTTTTGCCCACTTCTTGGAGACTTTCATTTACTTTGACGTTATTTCTCAGGTCTGGGATCGAGATGAGGCGGGAAAAGACACACAGAGTGATGTTGGGGAATTATTTATAAATAAACCAGCACTGTAGCTAAGTTTGGAATGTGAGGTACATATTTCTATCTTGACTCTTCATGGGTTCAACTCAATAAAAAGGCCAGGATGTGATGAAAATTTGCATTCAAGTATCAGTTATGAAAAAATAGACTTATAAAACGATTAACATAATGATTACACTGTTTATAATGAAGTCCTAATTAGACTCTTCTGTGTAATTTTCAGCTGTACAAAGAAATTGAAATTTGTCCAAAAGTCACACAGAATATCCAGATTGAGAAGTCAGATACAGTGGCTGATAATTACGGTACGTTTATTTTTCTTCCCTCTTTGGTGTATGTGTTTCAAGTCAGAGCAATTCCTGTGTAAACACACACTTATTTATAATTCCATAAAATGCCTCTGGGGCCTGTTGGAAACAGATTGCACATCTGCTTTCTGGGCCCTACAGAGCAGCCAGAGTAGAAAAAAAGAGAGATACTTGCCCTGGGTGCAATGAGAGTTTGGCCTTAAATTTCCTACCTGTAATTATTGGTGTTTTACTGTCATAGAAAGGAATTAGACATGTTTGGAGTAGATTGTGTTAAATCACCTTGTCCGTTAGTAATGAAGCATTTATTGTTTCACACCCTTTTCCCCGAAACATACGCACTGTCCCCAAACTCAAAATAATGTTGAAGGAACTTATTTTGGTGTTGGGTCTGGGGTCCCCACCCACTACCACCCCCAGATTTGCTGAGTCACAAGCACTCCCCCACAAAAAACCCAGAAACCCTAACCAGTTGCCATCAAGTGGATTCCGACTCCATGTGAGGATTTTTCAAGTCCCCATGTACAGTTGTGCTCACAGCCGTAACTTGTCACAGCAGAGGGTACAGACCATGGTCACAGCCGTAACTTGTCACAGCAGAGGGTACAGACCGTGGTCACGGCTGTAACTTGTCACAGCAGAGGGTACAGACCGTGGTCACGGCTGTAACTTGTCACAGCAGAGGGTACAGACCATGGTCATGGCTGTAACTTAACACAGCAGGGAGTACAGACCATGGTCACGGCTGTAACTTACCACAGCAGAGGGTACAGACCATGGTCATGGCTGTAACTTTTACCACATCAGAGGGTACAGACCATGGTCAGCAAAGGGAAAAAGGCACGTGGCGATGTCCAGAGGACACAAGGCTCACTTCTCCAGGGATCCTCTCCCAGTGAAGTCACACAGGACACGCTTAATTCATCCAGCCACAACTTGTGATGACGTGTGGAACGTTGTCTACCAGGGAGGCTTGTGGAGGACTCAGTGTTCAGGGTTTTTACTGGAAGCTGGTCACCTAGGCACCCTCTGTCTAGCACATACCAAGATTCCAGATCCCCAGAAGGAAAGCAAGTATCTACATAAACCACAATGCTTATATAAGCAGTTTAGGCACAGTAAACCGCCCTTACCAGTTAGGGTGGAGGGAACCCTCCCCAAAATCTAAGTTCCCAGATGCCAGCCAGGAGCCAGCCTTGTACGCAGGACTTTCAAAGGACAGCAGTCAGGCCTGCAGTACTCAGTCTTTTCAACACAGGTGTCTGTAGTGTGGCCCAGATAAATCTATAATCCTTTTTGTAGGTTGAAAACTAGTCTTAGCATTACACTGAATGACTTGACAGTAACAGAATTGGTGCTTGAGTAAAATAAAGTAGGAGGGAAATCCATACTATGCTGTATCAGTCAGGAGAGGTGAGGTTAAGCTGAGGTAACAAAGAACCCCAAAGCTCAGTGGCTGCAAACAAAGAAATTTCTTTCTCACAATTGCAGTGCATCCATCGTGGGTGTTATGGATTGAATTGTGTCCTCCAAAAATACGTGTTGGAATGCTAGCCTATATACCCGTGGATGCAATCCCATTTGGAAATAGGAATTTCTTTGTTAATGAGGCCATATCAGTGTAGGGGCTGTCTTAAACCTAACCTTTTTTGACATATAAAAAGAGCATGTTTAGATACAGAGACAAGCAAAGATAGATGCCTCTTGGAGATCACCAAGGGACCAAGGAACGCCGGAGCTAGAGAGGCTGACACAAGAATTTCCCCCTAGCCAGCAGAGAGACACCCCTCCCCTGGAGCCAGTGGCATGAATTCAGACTTCTAGCCTCCTGAACTGTGAGAAAATAAGTTTCTGTGTGTTAAATCGTCAGTTGTGGTTTCTTTTGGAGCAGCACTAAGACACCAAGGACAGTGAGTTTCCTGGAGAACTTTATGTTGTTCTCGAACACAGGTGTGCTACCTGTGACATCGTCTGTCACTTTGCAGAAGAGAAGGGAGGATACGGCACATCAGGTGCTAGCTCACTCCCAGTTCATTGGACAAAGCACGTCACGTGGCCACACACAGCCACAGGGGGCAGAGAAGTACAGTCCTCCTGTGTGCCAGAAGGATCTGGTGAAAAGACATAAGGGACGCTACTTATGCTCCCTTTAGATTTCTCTGAATGAAGTCATTCAGCTTTTTAGGCTCTGAAATTCTTCACACTCTTTACGGAGCAGTGGGATGTCATATTCCTTCTGCACCGTCCCCACAGGCCACAGTCTTCACCTCGTAATGCTCATTAGGCTGTTGCAGTCTAGTGAAGGGAACTGATTGTGAACTCCTAGCTACTTACACTCCACCTTCATGCTGTTTACTTCTGGACCTTGAAACTAAAGACATCATGAAGCCAGAGGATGTTTTTGATGGCAAGGGATCCGTGTTTATGAAAGGCTTATTCCATGGCAGAAGTGTGACCTCAGTAATTAAACCCCTGATTGCTAGCAGTGGTATAAATAAGAGCCTGGATCTTCCAGAGTAACGAGTTCCAGGACTCTTCTGCTTTTCTCTTTATTACTTGATTTTTGTTGAGTGAGGGTAAACTCTAGCTAGTAATAGGAGTCCCTGGATGGTGCACACGGTTAACACACTCACATGCTAACTGAAAGGTTGGAGGTTCGAGTCCATCCAGAGGCACCTTGGAAGAAAGGCCTGGTGATCTCCTTCCAAAAAAATCAGCCACTGAAAACCCTATGGAGTGCAGTTCTACTCTGACACACAGTGGGGTCACCAGGAGTCAGAGTCGACTTGACAGCCACTCGGTTATCTGGTTATGGTAGCTAGTAGCTAGAGAAGACTGAATTTTAGAGTTCTTGGGATCCAGTTCTAAGACTGGGTGGGTTTTGGACTTAGAAATAGCCACTGGGTGTAAAATCGCTGTACTGTTTTATTACAGAGATTGAACTGCTCACAGAAACCATTTACATTTGCACACTGAGGGTGTTATAGGACACCAAGCCTCAGTCTAGAGAGTACTGGCAGTCCTGGGTTACGGACAACTCATACTTAAGAACGAACTGCCATAAAGTCCATCATATTAAAAATTTGAGTTAAATACAGTGGATCGTAATATTGAGTGCACACACCACTTTGTAACGCTCCTAATAACATCGCATGCTTTGGGAGTGTTTCCTAAGTGTTTTATATGCATAGAAAGGTAAAATACATACCATATACTAAGACAAACATTGGACTGACTGATGCTAAATAAGAACCGGATGCACCTGTTCTGACTTACCTACAAATTCAACTTAAAGACAGATTTAGGACCAGATCCGTTTGTAACCGAGGACTGCCCGTATTGTAAACAGTTCTCAGACTTTCTGAGGTGAAAGAGAAGGTGTTGTTTTTAATTTCCAATCTGTTGTGGACCACCATTGCTGTAAAATACAAAACTCCACGCTTGGACATTCTGACAATGTCAAACTGCTGTAAAAGGTCCTCAGTGTGTGATCTCGATTTCTGTCCTTCGACAGGTACACAGTTTGTACCCGTCCTGGACTCCACTTTGGAAGGCCCTGCTATGCACCACTGCTAACCCAAGTCAAACCATTTCTTCCCAGTGCCCGGGTTCCCGTCG
Organism: Dugong dugon; assembly: GCA_030035585.1. Taxonomy (NCBI): domain Eukaryota; kingdom Metazoa; phylum Chordata; class Mammalia; order Sirenia; family Dugongidae; genus Dugong; species Dugong dugon. Next base: position 5,205,283 of record CM057473.1, read on the forward strand.
GCATTAGGTGTTCCAGTAGCATGTTCATCAAGGAAACTGAAGAGCCCCCCAGTCCTGGGACACCTGGCTCCTTCTGACCTCAAAAGCTACCAAGGATTCTAATTCAGTCTATTTATAGCTAATACTAAGGAGCCCTGGTGGTACAGTGATTACACACTCAGCTGCTAACTGAAGGATTGGTGGTTCGAACCCACCCAGTGGCTCAAGTGGAAGAAAGACATGGCAGTCTGCTCCCGTAAAGATTACAGCCTAGAAAACCCTATGGGGCAGTTCTACTCTGTCACACGGGGTCTCTGTGAGTCGAAACGGACTCCATGACACCTAATGACAACATATGTAACACTGGCACTTTTCTGAGTGTGCTTCCTGGTGTATATTGAGTTCAGCACATGTCCAAGTTACTAGCATACAACACACACACACACACACACACACACACACACACACACACACACACACACACACACACACACACACACACACATACAACACACACACACACACACGCACACACACACGCACAAACCCACAGTGCTCTACAAACCCAGATGCTGTCTTTTGTTTTAAAACACTTCAGGGAGAAAAATGTGATTTAAGTTTCCAACTGAAGACATTTCAAGATTGAACACATGCTTAATTTCTCTCTGTTGTTTTCTAACCCTGCCCCTCTTCCTTCTCCGGCCCAGTGCTTCTTAGTCCGTACTGTCAAAATTAATTCAGATATCCCCCAGTTAAGCCCAGAGGCAAGACTGCACCTTGATTGCAGCCAGGTGAGAGACTCGGAGCCTGGTAACCCATCTAGGCTGTGGCTGGACTCCTGAGCCATAGGAACTGTGAAATAATACACATTTGTGTGGTTTTAAGCCACTAAGTTTGTGGTAATTTGGTAGACAGCAGTAGATAACTAATTGTACATTGTCCCTGTGTGTCATTTCAAAGTATGTTTGAAATGTCTTCTTTTTGGTACATACAGCATTAATCTATTTTGATAACTCCTGCCCATTCTTTCCCACCGACATAACCCTTGACTGTGTATCTTCATTATTTTATAACAGATAAAAAAATAGTCTCTACTGAAATGCTGGTAAATCTACCATGTTAGGGCTAATGTCATCTAGATGGTTCTTATTTAAAAATATTTTTATTTGAGCAGAGTTTTCTGACGAGTTAGACATTGCTGAAAGAATGTTCACACTAAACGAAGTCAGAACAAGGGCGTAAGATGAAGTCTCTGGGAAGCCCACCGGGCGGCCTGTGCGTCTCCCGTCACAGGGAGTGGGTGATGGCTGCGGGCAGTTCTACCTCCGTGTGCTTATCCAATTCCTGGTCCTGTGAACTAAACAACAACAGCAATGAAAACATGAGCTCACTGTGACATGGCCTGAAAAGTCTCAGTGACTCCCTGGGACTCAGTCCTGCGATTAAATGTTTCGTTTTGTTGTGGTTTGCTTCTTCCTTTATTTTTTTTAAAATCACACTGTTTCTTCTGCTGTCAGTGTTAAGACAGGCATATTATGGGATGATTTTTCTCCCAGAGCTGAACTTATGTCAGATCTTTACAGCTGCATTCATTCCCATTGCCCTTCTGGGGTATCTGCTGAGGTCCTTTTGCCCAGCAGGAAAGTAGGTGTTGGTGGAGACAGTCTGCTGATGGACTAGCCAAGACTTGAACACAAGACTGTCTGGAAACAGAGGTGAACAGGGCTGGAAGCCATGTGACTGGAGACACCCTTGTCCCCTAAACCACTTAGTACCTCTGGTTTTCTGCCCTTCTTGCTGAAGGATGAGCTTTGAACTCTGGGAGCCCAGGCAAGTATAGGATAATCTTATGATTAGATATTAGTAGAGCTGTCAAATCAGTTAATCAGTTTCAATGAAATGGGATTTGTAATGTGAGGAGCTACTGATCCCTGGTTGTAGACTTTTCTTTAAAAAATTAAAGCCGTGTCCATATAGCAGTACACCCACCGTGCAGTTGTAATATATTGTAGGAAATACGTCGGCTGTGAACAGTCTAGGGGACCCATCTTCCTGCCTTGTGCTGTGGAGGAGATTATAGAAAGAAAAAAAAACTATGTTATTTACCAGGAATTTGAATAAAACAAAATAATTTCCTTTCATTTGAATTAATAGGTATTATCAAGGTAGATGTACCCAACAATGTTTGTTTTTACAAGTACTGACTTTTTTAAGAGTGATCTAAAAATACATTTTTTCTGCTTTGTAATACAATATGAACAAAGAAAAACAATCACTTCAGACTATAACCAAAAACATTGAAGATACCTAATTCACAGCCGGCACTTCCTGTTATGTGCTACACGCTCAGATGGCGCGAGCTCGACTCTTCTGTCTTTGTATTTCGTAGGATTTTCACTGTCTTCTGTGGAAGAAGATGGTGTTCGAAGGCTGTACGTGAGCAATGTGAAGGAAACTGGTTTAGCTTCAAAGAACGGTAAATCAACAAATGTCTCTGTCGGTCTGTCTCTCTTAAATTCTCTCTTAGGGGTTTCTCTAGTTGGTGGATGGGAAAGATATGCCCAGAGGGTTCATGTTGAAAGATAGTGAAATGTGTAAAGACACTGAAAACTCTTCACCGGGATTTTATTCAATAAACTCAGGTAAGTAAGAAATGTCAAAGTGTTGGATGTTCTAAAACCAGTTAAATCTGATTCTGAGCCCATTTCCATGGAGCTGGCTGGAAATTCCATTCTGATCACAAGTGGTCTTCCTTCGCCACCTTCCAGGATGATGTGGAGGTCCTGGAGGTGTTCCTGAAGCTGCATGTTTGGGAGACCCCTCTGTGATTTGGTCCACACTGGTCAAAGCTGACACTGGCTATCACCAAAGTCTGCAGAGCTTCTTCAGGGCAGATGTGCTGTTGCTTCCATTCACAAGGGAATCTTTGTGGAAGTTGAGTATCAAGGGGCTCAGGAGAGAACCGGTCCCTGCTGTGCCCTCTGTGGACTCCTGGTGCGTTCTGAGCTCCTTGGGGAACCCTGACTCTCCAAGTCCATTTTACATGGCCCGCTTGTGAGGACACCAGCTGTTGGATTTAGGGCTCACCCTAAATCTAGCATGATCTCATCTTAACGTAATTACATCTGCAAACACCCTATTTCCAAGTAAGGTCACATTCTGATGTTCCAGGTGGGCATGAATTTTTGAGGGACGCTATTCAACCCCCAGGATCGCTGGTGGCACAGTGGTTAAGAGCTTGGCTGCTAACCAAAAGGTTGACAGTTCAAATCCACCAGCTCCTCCTTGGAAACCCTATGGGGCAGTTCTACTCTGTCCTATAGGGTCGCTATGAGTCAGAATCCACTGGATGACTTTTTTTTTTTAAATTCAACCTGCTACTCTGAATAGGTATTATTTTGCCACTGCCTGGATGAAACTAAATCTCACAGCAAGAAGAATGAAGAGAAGGTGCATTTGAAGTCTTTATTTCATTCTTCTTGCTGCGTGGTTTAGTTTCATCCAGGCGGTGGTAAGATAATACCTGCTCATATAAAAGACCAACACATCTGGGTCAGGTGTGGTTGGGCGTTGTGCCTTGTCTGTGTTCTGTTAGGGACTGTAGAATGGGGAAGCCAGGAAAATGATGGAATGCCACCCTCTTCCACCTCCTTCTGTGTCCTGCTACAGCTTAGCTCTGGGTGGCTTATGGCCCACAAGCCCCCTGTGCAGGTTACATCACCTGTAAGCATTGGAGAAATGCAACCTGCAGACGTGGCTGTGCACAGAGATGGCAGAAGTGTGACCAAGGGGAAGTAAAGTCACAGTAGTGCATCAGCTGTAGACTGTAGCCGAAGTGGACTTTCCTTCCAAGCTTTCTTGGCCAAAGGCAGCCTAGAGGCCAGAGTCTGACACATTCACTGAGCTCTCACAGCCAAGAATAGAGGTGGCAGGGTTTATTCCCTCTGAAACTCAAAGACTGATTTTTATCTCTTTCAGCAAAATGAATGTGCCAGTTGGTGTGGCACGGGGGTGGGGAAATCTGCCGCCACAGCTTCAGTCACATCCTGTCTTAGCTGTTTGAGAACCTGGCATTAGATGAAAACTGGCAGTCATCTGCTTCAGCCCGTTTATCTCATAGAACACCATCCTCTGCAGATGCAGGAGTGATGTCCCCTTGTCCCCTGGTGTCACAAATGCCACTCTAGTGCCTGGCACCTAGAAGGCAGTGTTAAGAAAGGGTCTGGGCGTGTTTTATATCAAATCTAGGCTCCAGCCAAACACTCCCTGGAAGCAGAGCTCGCTGTGGTCCATACAGCCTCTTTAGGGGCATCTCTGATTATGAAATAATCCTCCTCCTTCAGCTTCCACTTACTGGTCTGGGTTCTGCCCAATTCTTTATAGCCATCCTTTGACATCATTGTGTTTTAACTGCTAAGTCTTTTGCAGGTTCAACCCTTCCAGATTCCTTCAATAATTCGTTTGATTGTAGAACCAGCTCTGGTCATTGCCCTCTGGACGTGGTCAGGAGGCCAGTGCCCCTCTGGAAGTGGCTAGAATGTGGTGGAACCAGGGAGAGTTTAGAGGGACACTACCTAAACCAGTTGCTGTTGTGTTGACTCCGGCTCATGGCAACCCCGTGTGTGTCAGAGTAGAACTATGCTCCATGGGGTTTTTAATGGCTGATTTTTCAAAAGCAGTTCCCCAGGCCTTTTTTTCAAGGTACCTCCAAGTGAACTTGAACCTCCAACCTATAGTTGGATCTGAATAATCTGTCTGCAGTAGTCCAGCCTAAGTTTGGTTTTTGTTTATTTTTGTTAGCTGAGTTGGGCTTTCGGCTGATGGTCAGTCCCCAGGTACTGCCTCTGCCTGGCCCTGTCCACATGTACTGCTGCTAGGTGGATCTTGTGTTGGCTCTGTTTGTGGAATTGACGTGTTGAACCTAAATGCTTTATCTCTGTTTAATTTGGGCATGTTTGTTTTGGCCCATTGTTCTACTCCCATCATTCTGCTCTTGGAGACATCTGAGGTGGTTGTATTAGTTTCGTAGGACTGCCATGACAGATTGCCACAAACTAGATGGCTTAGAACAATAGGGATGTATTGTCTCACAGCTGTGGAGCCTGGAAGTTCAACACGGAGGTATTGGCAAGCTCTGAAGGCTCTAGGGGAGAATCTGTTCTATGCCTTTCTTGTAGCTTCTGGTTTTGCCGGCAGTCCTGGGCGTACCTTGGCTTGCAGCTGCATCACTCCAGTCTCTGCTTCCGTTGCCACATGGCCTTCTTCCCTGTGTGTCTGTGGGTTTGTGTCCAAACTTCCTTTCTTTTCTCTTATAAAGACACCACTCATTGGCTTAGGGTCTGTCTTAATCCAGTATGATGTTATCTCAACTAATTACATTTGCAAAGACCCTATTTCCAAATAACATTTCCAGATAAGGTTCCAGGTGGACATGAGTTTTTGGTGGGACACTGTTCAGTCCAGTCCTGTTGGAATCAGGCGTTTTCTTTGCTGTCATCCAAGTCTTCTACCCGATGGTACACAGAACAGCCAAGTCAAGAAAGTCAAGTGCCACCCTACTCTAGATAATTTGCATACTGACCTATAGGTGAATGTTCTTCGTGGAAACTTGCTCAAATAACTGTAAATCCATTTCCCTGTGCCATCCTCTCGCCCACGATTCTCCATCTTGCATATTTAAATTTTAGAAATCTGTGTAGGACAAGCAGTGCAGAAACCAGAGGATTGTAGGTGAAAGAATAGTGCCCCATATGGAATGAATGAAAGTGGATCTTTCCTCCCACAATCTAACTTTAACTGTGTTTTGGGTCTTAGGCAAAGCTAATCTCGTTGCATTTACTTTTCCTTTTTAGTTTTAGACTTTAAAATTTCTTTACGTTGAAAAAGTCGTAATGGGAAGCTGCATTTACTGCATTTGTTTACCAAGGTTGGAAAACCCTTTAAATTCCTCTCTTCATGTGACGTGCTTTGCTCACTCAGCAGCTAGGGTGAGCTTTGTGCGATTTAGGTCAGACTGTGTCATACCTCTAATTAAGTCCCTTGAAGGGATTCCTGTTGGATTTTCAACAGTGGTTTTCAACCAGCACCATTTTGTCCCCACTTCCTGGGGGACATTTGGCAACGTCTGAAGACACTTTTATTGTCATGAGTGGGAGATGCTACTGGCATCTAGAGGGTAGAGGCCAAGGATCCTGCTGTACATCCCACTGTGCAGATGACACCTCCCCCACCAAAGAGTTGTCCAGCCCAAAACGTCCACAGTACGGAGGTTGAGCGACCCTGGTTTAGAATCTAGTCCAGTCGCTAACTGTGAATGATCAAAACAAACAAACAACGACAAAAAAACTCGATGCCTTCAAGTTGATTCCAACTCACGACAGCCTTAGGTGAGTCAGAGTGGAGCTGTGCTTCATAGCGTTTTCAATAGCTGTAATCTTGTGGAAGTAACTGGACTCAAACCACCAACCTTTCAGTTAGTAGCCGAGCGTAAACCATTTGCGCCTCCTGGGGACCTACTGTGGGCTATGGGCCCTGCGTAATCTTGTTTGCATCCACGTTGGACTTCATCTCCTGCAACCCTTTGTCACGTAGCCCTTCCTGTCCTCTTCACTGACGCCCTAGTTTAGCACTAGAGCATGCCAAGAGATCCTAAATGTTGCCTGCTTCTCTATGTTGGTCTTAGATGCCTGTTGGACTTCGTTGCCAGTTCAGTAGGTGGAAGGGAGAGATTTATTACTTCCCCACCACTGCAGTCACTACCAAGTCACCAGTATTTTCCCAAGTGAGAAAACCAGGCCCTTCAGCCAGCCTCCAGGGTGATGTGGGAGTTAATCCAAAGTGGGAGAAGTTTTGGCTTATTTGAATAACTGACAAGATGACCCCTTACATGGTGGCCAAGAGACCCCAAACAACCCCACTCCTTGAACGGGGCTGCTTTCCTGTTCTTTTTATTTCAGTTTGGTTAGATGAGTTCATTAGGAATGAGTGTCCGGTTGGTTTGGCAAGAAGACAAGGCTTCTCACATGGGAAGGAAAAGGTTGTTTCTGAGTGTCAGGAGCTCAGAGAACAACTCTTTAACTCCTTCACAGCTTTCACCAGGGTCCAGTCAGGGGTCGTTTCTGCACTGGGTGTGTGCTTGAAAGAAAAGTTTTCCTTGTTCTTCTACCACATTTGACCATGAGCGCTTCTGTTTATTGGCCGTCTTCAGTGTGTCAAGTGCTATGCTGAGAGTTTTGTACGAATTCTTTTATTTAATCTCATTTAACCCGTTATTCCTCTTACATATGAAGAAACTGAGGCTGGGGAAGGTTCATCACACGCCCATGGTCATGGAGCTGTTATGTGGCTGTATTAGTGTCCGAGGGCGGCCGTGACAAAATACAAAGTGGATAGCTTTAAAGAACAGACATTTTCTCAGGGTGCTGGAGCCCAATTCAGGGTGTCCTTCAGGTGGATTCCTTCTGAGAGCTCTGAGACTGCTCCGGGCGTCTCTTCCAGCCGCCGGTGGCTGCAGGCAGTCCTTGTTGTTCCTTTGCCTCCCTCATCACTTGTATGACTCTTGTTTTTGTATTTGTCCTTCTCTTTTGTGAGATACCACTCGGAAGGGCTTCGAATTAGGACCTACCCGGCTCCCTGTGACCTTGTTTAATTTAGCTGATGATCTAAAAGCAGAATGTAGAAACCCTATTTCCACAAACAGGACCACGTTCAGAAGGACGGGGGTTAGGACTTTCACCTGTTAGTTTGGGGGGACAGAGTTCAATCCATGAAGACCCTGTGAGGGACTTGGTTGCTCACCGGCGCTTGGCCACCTCCTCTCACTTATTAATACTGAGAATCACTAATGGAGGTTTCCTCCTGCATTCATTTCCTATGCTGCCATTACAAATGACCTCAAACCAGGCGGTGAAAACAATAGACATTTATTCTGTCACAGTTTTGGAGGCCAGAAGTCCAAAGTCCAGGTGTCGGCAGGGCCGTGCTTCTTAACGGGCTCTAGAGGAGAATCCTTCCTTGCCTCTTGCAGCTACTGGTTGCACGTGTGCCCTTGGCCTTTGTCTGTGTGACACCGGTCTCTGCTTCCGTCTTCACGTGGCCTTCTCCTCTTCTGTGTGTGCCCTTCTCTGTGTTTCTCTCATAAGAACACTTGTGACTGGATTTAGGACCCACCCAGATAATCCAGAATGACCTCATCTCAAGATCTTTAGTTTAATTACATCTGCAAAGACCATTTTCCTGAATAAGGTCACATTCACAGGTCCTGGGACACAGACATATCTTCTTGGGGGCCATCATTCACCCCACTACCCATTGCTGTCAAGTTGATTCTGACTCATAGTGACCCTGTAGGACACAGTAGAACTACCCCATAGGGTTTCCAAGGAGCGGCTGGTGGATCCTTTTGGTTAGCAGTCGAGCTCTTAACCACTGTACCGCCAGGGTTCCTTCAACTCCCCTATTCCACCAGTTCATGGTAGGCCTGGAAGTTCTTTTAAAAAGATCTGAGATGTTTTTAGTTTTTAAGTCTGTTCTTCTGTTTGACCTTATCTTACTTCCTCTAATATCTAACCAACAGAATTGTCTTTAAGAGAGTTTAAAAAAAAAACCTTGCTTTTCACATGTGGAAATTTTGTGTTTTCACTTCAGATGCTCTGATGCCAAGGTCCTATACCTAAAAATGGGATGGTCAGCTTTTCAGAATTCCATAATTTCACTTTCTTGTTTTCGAGAAAAACGTTCTTATTTTTCTTCCATTCCGTTCCCGCCCATCATGTTTCTTGGAATATTTTATGATAAAAATTGGTTTCAAATATTTTGTAAACCCAAGCAGAGGGTGGCCAGGGTGTGTGACTCGCCCAAGTTGGGACTCCTTTCTCAGCTAAAAGAATACTTTATTTCCTTTGATGTCATTCCCTGACCTCTCACTTTCTCAGACTGTTGGAGTTTTCTTTTCATACTGCTTTGAACTTCCCCATGGGGCAGTCACAACCTTTTGTTCTTCTAGACTGGACTTGTCTGTGGCTATTCCTTCAAATCACAAACTGTGGCAACTCTCCCAGCATGCTTTGCAAAAATAGGAGCGCTTCTGGGGACCTCCCAAGAGATTCACGCCAGGGCCCTGAAGTGGTAAAACAAAGGGCAAGAAATGAGAGCATTTGCTTCTGTCAACTGTGGTCTGTCGTTTTGTCTAGAACAAGATGAGCTCACTCCTGTAGTCTAAGTGAGAGGACACTCAAGGCGTCTGGGTTCCACAGACATGACCAGTAGACGCTGGGCTGTGCCACACACGTACACTGTGGTGTGAGCATGTACAAGACATACTGATTTCTTTCTTTTCCCCCTCAGAACTGTAGGAGGATAGCCAGAATTAGCATTTGGGAAGAGAAGTCTCTAGATGCTTAGAACACGTTCAGATATATGTGAAGGAAGGGGTAACTTTGTTTGGTCATTGTATTCAGGGCGGGATAGGCATGCTGTAACATTTCAGTCTGGAACCTTCTGAAACCGAGGCCCACGTTGTCAGTCAGCAGTCGCCTGTGAGCTCCACAGTGTCTGTTTGCAGCACCTGGGGCTGTGAGGCCGGGAGCTGGAAAGCTTGTTGTTGTCTGCGGCAGAACTTTGAGGTGTTATGATCTGATGTGATGATGCTTTTTTTTCCCCCTTTCTTTCTTTTTTTTTGAAATTAAAAGATTTCCGTCTTGCGTTGGCAGGCCTGAAGGCGGGAGATGAGATTCTCGAGATCAATAATCGTGCTGCCAGTACCCTGACCTCCTCCACGCTCAAAGATTTCCTCACGCAGCCGTCGCTTGACCTCCTGGTGAGGACCTGCCCTGAGCCGGCCGGGGGTGCCGAGCTGCTGGAGAGCCCGCCCCACCGCCTGGACGGCCCTCCGGACCCCAGCGAGAACCCCCTAGCCTTTCTCACCAGCAACCCAGGTATCACTGCTTGGGCCATGGGGGTCGTGTCTGAGCTCAGCCCGGCCAGGGACCGGGAGGTTTCACGTGCTTGGCTATTTAGGTGGCCGGCCTGGGTGTGCCCGGAGGTGTGAAATGTGTTTGCAAGGTACGCTGATTTCTGAGTGTGAACCTTCCATTGGAATCTCAAGGGGCAGGGAACTTTTTTCGCTGTGAACGACTGCTTTTCTAGAAATCGGCCTGTCACATTTGCAAAGCTTTGTAATTATAATGCTGCTACTTTTGTCATTTTGGAGAAGCCACTGTCTCTTGGTTTTGGAAAGAGATAGGTGGACACAGAGCTGGGAATTATATATATAAGATGCTCAGATTCTGATTCCTGCCCCTGCCATCCATGTCACCCTCCTCCAAACCACCCACCCCTGCTCCCCATCCTGTGTGAGAGAGGACAGGGGCTGGGCTGCCCAGAGTGGGCTCCTGTCTGAAGCTTGTGTCCTGTGTACTGTCTCTCCTGGGCTCCTCCCACCTCAAGTCTGCACAGGAGCCCTGCAGCAGAACCCCCTGCCTGGCCCCATCTGCTGCTCTTCCTGTTTATACCTGTCCTCCCTCACCTCCTGGCCACCTTGTGCTCCTTCTAAAAGCAGCAGCTTGAAGGCTCCCTGCGCTGGGAAGCCTTCCTGGGCGCCCACAGAGCTGGCTCCCCCTGCCTTCCTGCAGGACCCTGCAAACATGCGTTCACACAGGCCCCGATCACGTTCTTCTCTGCTGCCTGGTGTGTCTCTTGTCTGAGTGTGTTGCCCGGGCTGGGGTTACGCTCCCTTTGTCTGTATCTCCTTGGTCTTAGCACATGGTCTGCTGCATGGCTGCCGTTCTTGTTCAGCCAGGGATTGTGTGGACAGGTCAGCCACAGGTCGATGCCACATATTTCTCCACGACCTGGTTCTAGATTTTGGGTTGAAATAGGAAGTCAGCTGGAGTTCTGGAGATACTTTCCCTTTGCAAGACATGGGTTAAAATAAGTCTTCAGTTTCAAAGTTTGAGAGTGGGTATTTCAGGTACTCTTGCTCTGCCATCATTTTTCAAATGACCGTCTGACGCCTGGCTTCCTGTGAAATGTTAAGGGCTGTAATGGTTCATTCCTGTACTCAGTGGTGCCCCGGAAGAATTCGGCAAGTCAGAGCTTCACACAATCGAGTGTGCTTGTTACCATTGCCTTCCTGGCTGGTGACATCACTGTGGCACCCACGTCCTCTCAGATCCTTTCAGAATGGCTCCAGTGGGTTGTGTACCCTGAATAAAAGGGAATCCAGACCATGAGGAAGGAGCCGTGGTGGTGCTGTGGCTAAAGTGATCGACTGCTAACCAAAAGGTCAGGGGTTTGAAACCAATAGCAGCTCCACAGAAGAAAGATGTGGCAGTCTGCTTCCGTCAAGATTTACAGCCTTGGAAATGGGGTCACTGTGAGTTGGGATGGACTCCATGAAGACTGTTCTTTAATGTGACCACAAGATGTCAGGCTTGATCCCTTAAAACTCAGCTAACAGCTGCAGTTGTTTCTGTAATGGGTTTGAACGAAGCACGTTATGCTAGGTGAGATTACTTCAAGGGTTTTGGCATAAGGCCTGAATGTATACTACAAACTAGTGTGTGCTCGTCTTTCGTTGTCCTGTCTGAGCCCTTTCTGTGGACTGTGGATATAGAGCAGGGCTTGGCAGATTACTGTCCACAGGCTATAAATCCAGCCCCTCTGCCTGTTTTTGTAAATAAAGTTTTATTGGAACATAGTCATGCTCTCTTTTTGTGTATTGTCTGTGACTGCTTTCCTGTTAAAATGGCAGAGTTGACTAGTTATAACAGAGATTGTATGTCTTGCAGAGCTGGAAATGTTTACTACCTGGCCCTTTGGAGATGAAGTTAGATGATCTCTGATATAAAGCATGACTGAAATTGCTCACAATTTATTCCTTTAACGATTATTGTTGTTGTTAGCTGCTGTTGAGTCACCCTGACTCACTGCAACCCCATGCACAGTGGGCCTCCTGGTGAGGACCTGCCCCTAGCTGGAGGAGGGAAGCAAGCTGGAAGGGGCAGGTAGCTAGAGGGAGGAGCGAGCTGGAGGGGGGAGTGCGCTGGAGGGGGCATTGAGCTGGAGCGGGGAGTGAGCTGGAGGGGGCATTGAGCTTGAGGGGGGAGTGAGCTGGAGGGGGCATTGAGCTGGAGCGGGGAGTGAGCTGGAGGGAGAGTGGAGCTGCTGGAGAGCCTGCCAACGGCAGCTGACGACAACAACATCTTTTAACTTGTTGCAGTGGTCACAGTCATTCAGACTGAAGTCTGCTCAGTCTTTGGTAATCAAACTGGTTGAAGAAGGAGGCATGAAAGTAAAGTCCTGGTGTTTATTTTCTTGAAACGTTTCTAAACTGGCTTCAGAATTAGTAAATTCTAGAAGAATTCTCAAGTGCTGTCTGCAGGCAGCACTCTTGTGGTGGCTGGATAGGAGAAGCCTGGGTGTCAGCTTGCTGCTTTCTGGAAGCTTCCGTTTCCAGTTTCCCATTTAACAGTGAAAGATAAAAGGGGAGGCAAGTAAACAGGATAAAATAACCTGGAAGATTGCTCAGTAATGAGGCAGAGATAAAGCGCTGTTCAGAGACAGCTGCAGATAAAATAGAAAACAGTTTAAAAAAAATTTTATACAAAGAGCAGGCTGGACCACAGCCTTAGTCTAAATTTAGAAGTAACTAAAAATAAGAAACAGCCCAAATGGCAGGTTTGAGATTTGATGCAGGCACTGTACTAAGATCTTAAATGTTTGGCCACCTTGAGAAGGCTCTGTGGTGTCTCAGGGCCACGGGGTCTACTTACTTGAGCCTGTGAGGCCTGTACTGCTGGAGGCCAGCCCAGCTGAGCTCCACCCCAGCTCTCCCTGTCATGCAAGCCCGCATAGGCAGGCCTGGCAGACCCTCCCTGAGAACCCTGTTTGAAATGTGTGATTCATTTTCAAGGCTGGATTTTTCTGAAGCCCTTCCCCATATGGCAGGTGGTTTCTCTCCGTGTAGAAGCATCACAGCCCTTTGGCTAAGAGTAGGTTCATTTTCCTTGGGACCGAGTCCTCTTTCTCTTCCTTTAGCTTCATGACCTTGAACAGGTTGCTTAATCTCTCTGCACTCCAGTGTTCATACCTGTAAAATGGGCTTAATACTATACAACCTGACTTACTAGGTAGTTGTAAAGATTTAATTAGTTACATAAAGTAGAAGAAGCCCTGATGGCACAACAGTTAAGCCATTGGCTGCTAATCAAAAGGTTGGCATTTTGAACCTACCCAGCAGCTCCGTGGGAGAGAGACCTGGCGATCTGCTTCCGTAAAGATCATGGGCTGGAAAACCCTATGGGGCGGTCTGCTGTGTCACATTGGGTCACAGTGAGTTGAAATCGAAGCAGTACACCTAACAACAACAGTGTGTAAAGCGGAGTGGAGTCCCCAGGTGTGGTGCAAATAGTTAAGTGCTCAGCTACTGACGGAAAGGTTGGCAGCTGAAATCTACCCAGAGGTGCCTTAGAAGAAAGGCCTGGCAATCTACTTTCAGAAGGTCACAGCCACTGAAAAACCTATGACACACAGTCCTACTTGGGCACCCACGGGGTCGCCATGAGTGGGAACCGACGGGAGGGTTTTGGTTCACGTGTGAAGTGTTTGGATCGTGCCTAGCAAGTGCTCAATAAATGTTATAAACCCAAAACACAGTCTGGTATTGGGGCATGAACATTCTCTGGCTTGTAACCTGAGGCTGCTCACGTTTGACCTTCTCACTGCTCTCTACGCTTGCTTAGTCTGCATCGGGTGAATTGTCTGAGCGCTGACTTTGTGAATTACACCTTACTTAAAGGATTTTCCTTTGCCAAGTGGAAGAGCGGAAATGCATTCTGTAGGTCTGCAGTGCTGAAAGAGCTAGCTCCTTTACAGACGTCATGGTCACTTGGTCTGGAGTGGGGCTGGGTATGCATTTGTTGTGGTTGCTTAAAATAACCTTGTGTGTTTCTAAAGCACAGCTAGGGTGGGGAACCACTGCCTTAGGACTTAGATCGCCGGCTCTTCCTGGGCCATTGAGCCCCTTCTTTTCTCTGTAGGTGGAAATGGTAGATGATTGGAGTGTTGGGGTCACACGCAAGCCTTCTGTAGTGGTGTTGATGGATAGATAACATCTCGTGGCCTGCTTCCCTGAGATTTTTGTGATGAGAACTCTGTTAGGTGGGCCTGGAGTGTATCCCGAGTTCTCCTGTTCTGGTTAGAAGGAAGTGTGAGTGGGGTGCCCTGGTGGCTTGGGAAGCCAGGCTTCTGGGTAAAGAAGTGCCACCCTCAGTCTCCTCTCCTTGGTCGTTTGCCGCCTGTGAGCCCCGTTGAAATCTTACTACAGCTCCTGTCACCTCTGGTTTTGTACCTGCCGGTGGGAGAACAGGGGGAAGGATGTTCGGGAAGAAGGGGATAGTCCCTTCCGTGCTGTTATTCTAGAATATCCTTGGAGCACAGAGGAAGCTGGAGGAGAAGAGGCACAGCTGTGTTTGTACTGGGTTTCTAAACGGCGCTTTACCCTTCTTGTCCAATTTATTTTCAATACTGATCTCAGCTCGGGTCAGGACTTTTCAGCAGTGGCACTTTTGATAATTTAGGCCAGGTAATTCTTCGCTGTGGGGGGCTGTCCTGTGCACTGAGGTTTAGGAGTATCTCTGGCCTCTGCTCACTGCTGTTGGGTGCTATCGAGTCGATTCGGAATTCTAAAGACCTCATGTGACAGAGTAGGACTGCCCCCTAGGGTTTCCTTGGCTGTAATCTTTTTAATTTTTTCTTTAAAATAATACCTTATTGTGGTTTTAGGTGAAAGTTCACACAGCATATTAGGTTCCCATTTAACAATTTTTATACAAATTGTTCTGTGACGTTGGTTACAATTTTCACAATGGATTGGCGTTCTCACTATTTCCATTCTGTTTGTTCTGTTTCCATTGATTTAGCTTCCCTTCCCCTCCTTGCCTTCTCACCTTTGCTTTCGGGTAAACATTAACTGTTTGATCTCATATAGTTAATTGTTTAAGGGAACACATTATTCATAGGTGATATTGTTTATTATGTAAGCCAATCTATTATTTAATGCCCACTGTTTTTTGACTTCGTGATTTTACCTCTTTTCTTCTATTAAAGTTTTATTGACATGTAGCATACATATAGGAAAATGCACAAATAATAAGTGTACAGCTCAGTGAATAGGTCACCTGGATAACCAACACGCAAATCAAGAAACAGAAGGTCACCAGAATCCCAGAGAGCCCTGAACTTCCGATCGCTTTTTCTCAGGGGTAACTTCCTTGCTCTTCTGCCACCACAGTCCATCCGGCTCACTGATCAGTGACTCTTGCCCCCCATTCAGACATTCACTTAAAATGAGAGAGATGGGGATGGACAGAGAGAGATTGGCTTGTTCTAAGAAACCTGTTGCCGTTGGGTCAATTCCAACCCATGGCAACTTCACAGTACAGAGTAGAATGGCCGCCACTGGATTTCCAAGGCCGTAATCTTTATGGAAGCAGACTGCCACATCTTCCTTCCACAGAGCGGTCGGTGGGTTAGAACCACCCGTCCCCTGGCCAGCACTCAACCACTGCACCACCAGGGCCTCTTCTAAGAAGGTGCTGTGTATTCTTAGTCCAGTAGCTGGATGTTTGCAGTGCCAGAAGGAAAGACTGGATAAATCTCTGTGTTTAGTCTTCTGGCTCTGTTTACAGTAGGTTCGTGGGAGGCCCAAAGCTGAGCATTCACAGTAGGGCTGATATCTACCACTCAGTGCAGATAATACCTTACAGACGTCAACTGATTATTTCATGTGGCACCTTCCCTAGTGAGGGGTAGGTAAGTATTATCATGTCTGCTTTATAAACTGAGTTAACAAGCATAAAGGGATGAAGGCTGCTCCCACAGTGGGAGTTTGCCCAGTGAGTTGCTGCCTTATCTGCCACTTTTGTGCCCAGTGGATCTTTAGGTTGCCTGGCCTCCTCCTTCATTTGTTCATCTGTTCATTCACTTATTCATTCATCAGACATCTGTTGAGCTGTTTTTCAGGTACTGTGCTAGGCTGTGTGGAGGGTACTAAAATGGGCACAGCCCGGTCTGCTGGGAAGAGAGTAATTCTTACAGCAGTGGGCAGGCAGGTAATGGCAGGTGTGTGACCCAGCAAGGATGAGACAGTGGGGACTGATGACAGCTGTAGCAGGCAGGAGCGTGCCTGCCCCACCTGTTTTTATAACGTGTAACTGCCCAAACAAATGTGTCTGTGATCAGGATTCCACAAACAGCCAGTTGGCAGGACCTCCTAGAGGAGGAAAATATTAAAGTGCATTTGTACAGCGTGGCGCATACTGTGATAGTTATAAGCATGATGTAATGGTGACACAGAGAGGGAAGCTGTTCCTTGTGTCAGAAGGACAGAGGAAGGGTGTCAGAAGTAGAAGAGAACCCAAAAGGGAGGCAGGAAGGCCTTAGAGACAGATTTACAATCATAAAATCTTGGCATTTGAAGCCAAGCGGAGGCCCATTGTCTGTAATCTTTATGGAAGCTGATTGTCAGGTCTTTTTTCCTGCAGAGTTGCTGGGTGAATTTGAACCACCAACCTTTCTGTTTGCAGCCAAGTGCTCAACTCTTGTGTCACCAGGGCTCCTGACTCCAAGGTAGTGGCAGCAAAACCCCCACCCCAAGTTTTGCCAGCCAGAAATACCTCCAGACATTGCCAGATGGCCACTGGGGGACAGAATCACCCCGGTTGAGAACCACTGGCCTAGTTTTTTAGAAAATTTACCTGCATCTGGGAAATGAACATGGTGAGCACCGACATAGGAAACTGAATCTAGATCTAAAATAAAATTTATGAAAATGCGTTTTATTAAACATTTATGAGAGAATTTCAACACCACAAGTACTGTTTGTTGACATCTTTTTTCTTTCTTTCTTTCTTTCCTTTTCTTTTTGGGACAAGGATAGAGGGAAAGAACAAGTCCTTGCTTGTTCTGAATGCTGACTGTGTCCGCAAATGTGAGTAAAACCGTTCCAATGTAAGGTGTTGCTCACTGTAGTGAACCACTGAAACAAAGACATTTCAGCCAGTAATCGTGCAAAACCTCAAGTTTTATGTACGTTGCAAGAATCATGGGAATCCCTGGGTGGTGCACATGATTAACGTGCTCGGCTGCTAACCAAAAAGTTGGTGGTTTGAGTTCACCCAGAGGTGCCTTGGAAGAAAGGCCTGGCAGTCTACCTCTGAAAAATCAGCTATTGAAAACTGGAGAATTGTTCTAATCTGACAAATGAGGTTGCCACGTGTTGGAAATGAGGTGACGGCAACTGCTTTTTTTGGTAAGAATCATAGTTCACCTGGCATCAGTGGTGTCTTCCCAAGGCTTCCAAACATGTCATTGTCTGTCTCTTTCTGAATTCTTTCATTCAGGCTCCGATTCACTGTACTTTGTGGTGAACTCAGCTCTACTGTATTTTTCCTGTAATTCCACTTGAACAGTTGGGGTGAAGCAGGTGCTTTTGTTTAGCTCAGTGAGTAGCTCTCAGTATTTCTGTGGTAAATGTGCCAGAGCTCAGTGGATCAAAGTTGCTGCTGCTTTGGAAAACGGGTGTTCCCTGAGGCTGAGCTGCAGAGAACTGAGTACCTGTGGGTAACACCAGGCCCATAGCATATGAAGGCAGTTAGGACGCAGGTTGAATACTCAGAGTCAGACCTCTTGATATACCGCAGGCACATCTGTCTGATGCTCCATGGGAGATTGCACTCCGTGGTGAGCACAGATGTTCCTGCTGCAGGAAGCAGATTAAAGGCGTGTTTTCTTGTGACAGGAAAGGAAGCCTCCTGCGATGGCCTTGGTTCAGAGAGGGAGGGATTGTGAAGCGCTGAGCGCGGACAGAGCCTGTTCTATACAACACCTGTGAAATGGGAGGGTGATGTTCCCTGGAGATTGTCCGGGAGTGAGGTTCTGAAGACAGAAGCCCATCAGGCAGCAGGGAGGGAAACTGCACAGATTTATCTCCTCCAGACAGAATGGTCCTGTCCTCCAGGCTCTCTGAAGTCCCACAGACCCCAGGCAGCACATGTTTGTCGATAAAATTCGGAGCCATGTGCACTGGATAAACCATGTGTGTGATGCTTGTTGTCACACCGTGTACACGCGGCTGCTTCCCAAAGCCCTGCCTGGGGATCCGAGCACCTGCTCTTGACCTCTGTCTTAGTCATCCATTGCTGCTGTAACAGAAATACCACAAGTGGGGGCTTTAACAAACAGAAGTTCATTCTCTCACAGGCTAGGAGGCTAGAAGTCTGAGTTCAGAGTGCCAGCTCCAGGGGAAGGCTTTCTCTCTCTGTCGGCTCTGGAGGAAGGTCCTTGTCATCAATCTTCCCCTGGAAAAGGAGCTTCTCTGTGCAGGGACCCCAGTTCCAAAGGACATGCTTGGCTCCTGGCGCTTCTTCTTGGTGGTATGAGGTCCCCTGTCTCTCTGTTCGCTTCTCTCTTTTTATGTCTCAAAAGAGATTGACTAAAGATACAGCCTAATCTTGTAGATTGAGTCCTGCCTCATAAACATCATGGAGGTAGGATTTACAACACATAGGAAATCACATCAGATGACAAAATGGTGGACAGTCACACAATACTGGGAATCGTGGCCTAGCCAAGTTGACACATATTTTTGGGGGACACATTTCAATCCATGACATTCTCCCTCCAGATGTGGTAGATGACCCAGTCAAATCCTGTGTGTGAGAAAACATGCTGTTTCAGAGCGCGAGAGCCTCTCTCCGCCTGTTCTTCACATCTGGATAGCGTTTTTGTGTTTTTAAAGAGTTTCATGTACTTTGTATGATTTGGCTTTCACAAGAAGCTGTTAGGGTCAGTGAGGCCTGTATCTACAGTTTCTGTAGATGTTAAAATTGCTCTCTATAGGGGAAAAAAGAAAATGAGGTTTTGTGAAATTCAGCAGGTAAGAAGTTGTTTCTGTGCCAAGTTAACGTTCTGTGTTTCCCCCTTTTAAAATAGTGTATATTGAGCTTTTCCTCAGTAGCCATTGTCTTCCTCCTCCACCCTCGTCCTTCTCTCCCTCTGCCGCCCCCACCTCTTCTTCTTCTCTTGGTCTATAATGGCTTCGTCTGTGTTTTGGAGCTTTGTTGGGGGAGGGGGGTGGGCAGTGACACTGACTGTATATACTATAGGGTTTCTGTGGCAATGGCGGTTCAGTGGTAGAATTCTCACTTTCCATGCAGGAGACCTGGGTTCGATTCCTGGCCAGTGCACCTCAAGCGCAGCCACCACCTGTCTGTCATTGGGGGCTTGTGTGTTGCTGTGATGCTGAACAGATTTCAGCAGAGCTTGCAGACTAAGACAGACTGGGAAGAAAGACCTGGCAATCTGCTTCTGAAAATCAGTCATTGAAAATCCTATGGATCACAGCAGCTGGATGCACTTGTGCGTGGGGTTGTCTTGAGTTGGGACTGACTCGAGGCAGCTAGCAACACTGTGGAATTCTTAAGCTCATGTAACGGTAAAATGAAATGTAAACTTACACTTACTTCTTTGTACTTTCCCCTCATCTCAGCATCCCCTACCCACTAGTGGGTGTGGGATGTACTAGTTGAGAAGGTTTTCGAAGTCACAAAAACATTATCATAATGTGAACATAATTTAAGAGGGGAAAAAAATGACCTCACCCATTCACCACAATGGATTGTATTTAAAGCAACTTTTGAGACATCCTATATGTCCTGTCCCTGGGCGGGGCCTCAGCCCCACTCCATACTTACATGTTTTCTGGATCTGCCCAGCCCCATGTTCATACTTCAGTCTCTTTAGAGTCCGTGCTGCTCTATTCCTGGATTCTAAACGTTTAGTGGACACCTCCTCTCTGCAGGGAGTGTGCTGAGTGCTTGGGGGTACAGTGGAGATCACACAGGCAGTCCTTCATCCGCCTCTCAGCCCACCTTTGACTTCTTCATCTCTCTGCTCATTAGCAGACTGACTGCCTGTGTGCTCGTGGCAGGTAAATGGGGGAAGGAACGTCCGGGACAAAGAAAGTCGTCCAGGACAAAGAAGGTCGCTTCTTCAGAGTCTGTTATCAGAGGGAGGTCCTTGTTTGTAGAGAGGAAGCTAGAGAAGGAAGTTGCAGAACTGTGTTTGTGTGCAGTGTCCAGAAAAAACTTGACAGTGTTACTGTATAACCTTGTGAAGCTGGGGGGTGAACAGAGACAGCCTGGAAGACTGGGAGCGAGACCATGACTCATCCTAGTTGAATCCCTTTTTCCTACCATGCAGATACCTCTCCTCAGCCCTCTGGGCATGTGCCACTGTCAACTCCTCCTCTGTGGCTTTTTTGATTACTAAATTCCTCCTGATAATTGGCTGTCTATTGCTGTGTTATGATTATTGGTTATCTGTTTTGCTTGGGGGGCCCTGGTGGCACAGTGGTTAAGAGCCTGGTTGCTAACCAAAAGGTTCGCAGTTTGAATTCACCAGCAGCTCCTTGGAAACCCAATGGGGCAGTTCTTCTCTGTCCTATAGGGTCGCTATGAGTTGGAATCGACTTGATGGTAACAGGTTTGAGTTTTTTGGTTTTTATTTTACTTGGATCCATAATCAACACCCATGGAGGCAGCAGTCCAGAAATCAAATGATGTATTGCTTTGGCCAAATGTGCTGCAAAAAACCTCTTTAAAGTGTTAAAAAGCAAAGATGTTACTTTGAGGGCTAAGGTGCACCTGACCCAAGCCACGGTATTTTCACTTGCCTCAGAAATGCATGCGAAAGCTGGACAATGAATAAGGAAGACCGAAGAAGAATTGATGCCTTTCAATTATGGTGTTGGCAAAGAGTATTGAATATAATACCATGGGCTGCCAGAAGAACAAACAAATCTGTATTGGAAGAAGTACATCCAGAATGCTCCTTAGGTGAGACTTTATCTCATATACTTTGGACGTTTTATCAGAAGGGACCAGTCCCTGGAGAAGGGCATCATGCTTGGAAAAGTAGAGGGTCAGCGAAAAAGAGGAAGACCCTCAATGAGATGGACTGACAGAGTGGCTGCCACACTGGGCTCAAAACGTAGTAATGATTGTGAGGATGGTGCAGGGCTGGACAGTGCTTCATTCTGTTGTACGTTGGGTTCCTATGAGTCTGAACAATAATTTCTGTGTGCCAAACCATCCCCAAGCAACCATTTTATTGGCTCACTGTTCTATGGCTAAGCAATTTGGACCAGGCTCTGCTGGACGGTTTTCTGTTGACCTTACCTGGGGCCGCACATGTAGCCATATCACCTGGGAGCTTGACTGGGGCTGGATGGTTGAAGATGGCCTCACTAACGTGTGGTTATTGTTTGGCTGACACTCTCTACTTGAGGTCTCTCATCCTCAGGACCGCTAGCTTGGGGCTTCTTCATATTTTGGGCTCGGGGTCACAAGAGGGTGAGATGAGGACTTCAAGGCTTCTGGAGGCCTCGGTTCAGAACCCACATCTTATCACTTCTGCCGCATTCTATTGGTCAAAGCAAGGTACGAGGTTAGCCCAATTCGTGGGGGTGGGGACAGAGAAATAGGGGTCTGTGCTTAAAGAGATGAGCGGAGTCATCACAGGCATCTTGACAAACCATCTACCACAGACTGTACTGCCCTTTCTCTCTCTCCTATTTCATTAGTTCTTATCGTTAGTTAAGTGTGGCAAGCGTGGCAAAATGGGTCCAGAAGAACCTAGGCTTTAGAATCAGACATACATGGAGTTTTTCGTAGGTAGGAGTTCTTCTATATTCTTGATGTTACTATTTTGCTAGTTATATGTGTTAAGTCTATTTTTTCTCATTCTGTAACTTGTCTGTCTGCTTTGTGGTGCCTTTTGAGGGACAGAGTTTTTAATTTTAGTAAAATGTAATTTTCAATCTCAGATGACTTGTTCTTATCGTATCTTGCTTAAGAAATCCTTCTCTCCCTTGAGATAACAAAGATTATATTTTCTTCTAAAAGATTTGCAGTTTTGGTGATTCACATTCTGTTTTCTACCTTCCTGGTATTGATTTTTGAAGTAGTGTGAGTTGGAGCCTGTCATGGCTTGAATTATGTCCCCCCAAAAATGTGTCTTATCAGTTTGGCTAGGCCATGATTCCTGGTACTGTGTGATTTTCCTGTATGTTGTAAACCTTCCCCTATGATGTTAATGAGGGAGGATGGGTGGCAGTTGTATTAGTAAGGCAGGACCTGATCTACAAGACTGGACTGTGTCCTGAGGCAATCTCTTGAGATATAAAAGACAGAAGTGAGCAGTGAGACAGGGGGACCTCATACCATCAAGAAAGCAGTGCCAGGAGCAGAGCGCATCCTTTGGAAAGGGGTCCCTGTGCAGAGAAGCTCTTAGTCCAGGGGAACACCGAAGAGAAGGCTGACAGAGAGGAAAAAGCCTTCCCCTGGAGCTGACGCCCTGAATGTGGACTTTTAGCCTACTTTGACTGTGAGGAAATAAACTTCTCTTCGTTAAAACCATCCACTTGTGGTATTTCTGTTATAGCAGCACTAGATAACTAAGACAGAGCCCAATTTTATTTGTTTCTGTCGGGTAACCTACTATCTTAGGGACATTTATTGAATAGTCCATTCCTTTCCCTGTATCTTCAGTGGCACCAAAGCAAACCACTGCCCTCGAGTTGATTCCGACTCATAACTAGCCACTTTATAGGACAGAATAGAACTGCCCCATAGGGTTTCCAAGGCTGTAAATCTTTATGAAAGCACACTGCCACATCTTTCTTCCCGTGGAGTGGCGGGTAGGTTCGAACCGTCGACCTTTTGGTTCGTAGTTGAGTGCTTTAACCCCTGCACCACCAGGTTTCTCTGCAATGGCACGTCGGCTGTATGTCACCCTTCCAGGTACTATGGGCCTGTTTCTGGGCTTCCTGTTCTCTTAGCTGTCTCCTCACCAATTCTGCACTGCTTTACATTCCTGTAACTGTATAGGGAAATGTAGTACACCATCTTGTTTTTCTTCTCTAAAACTGCCATTGGGATTATTGGCCTTTGACTCTTCCATAAAAAAATTAGTTCCAGGACATGCTGGCTGTGTGGTCTGTCTGATATAGATCCTTTGATGTTTGTTCAAACTTATAATGTGGCCTAATATATGGCCTGGTTTCACGAATTGTTTAATCCCGGGGAAAAACGTACATGCAGTAATTCTTGGGAGAAGAGTTTGAAGTACATTCATAGATTAGGCTTAATAATTATTGATGTTCACATGTTCTATATCTCCACTAATGGTTTTAAATTGCTTGATCTTCTAAGAGATAAATATTTATGTCCTCACTGTAATTGTGGGTTTGTCATCTTCTCCTTCAAATTCTGTCAAATTTTCCTTTATGTATTTTGAGGCTGTGTTATAAAACGTACATACTGCTCGTGTTTTGTTCTGGAGAATTGAATTTCCCATCATTTTGCGATGGCCCTCTGTATACTCATTGAATGCTTTTACTTTTAGATCTGTTGTCTGATGTTTGCAGAGCTAACATGGCCTTCTTTATGTTTGCCTGATACATTTTTTCTGTCCTTTTAATTTTCATTGTCTTTATGTTTAGGTCTATTTCTGGCATATCGCATATAGCTGGAGTTTTGTTTTATCTAAACATGAAGTTTAAGTATTAGGTTTATTCCATTTTGCGTTTATTAAAAGAGCCGTGCATTTTGACTAGCTTTTGTGATCTTATTTTGCTTTTTTTATTTGTCTTGTTTTTTTTCTTTCCTTTCCTGCCTTCTTCTGGATTGAATTTTTGAATTCTGCTCTCCCCTTTCAGTTTACATAATCTATTTTAGTGGTTGGCCTTAACATTTTAACATGATTCTTAACATTACTGTTGTGGATTGAATTGTGCCTCCCCCAGAATGTGTGTCATCTTGGCTAGGCCAGGATTCCCAGTATTGTGTGGTTGTCCTCTATCTTGTGATCTGATGTGATTATCCTCTGTGTGTAAATCCTACCTCTGTTTTGTTAATGAGGCAGGATTAGAGGCAGTTGTGTTAATGAGGCAGGACACAAGCTAAGGATTAGGCTGTATCTTGAGTCAGTTTCTTTTGAGATATAAAAGAGAAAAGCTCGCAGAGAGGAGAAGGACCTCATTACCACCAAGCAAGAAGAGCCAGGAGTGGAACGCATCCTTTGGACCCAGGGTCCCTGCATTGAGAAACTCCTAGACCAGGGGAAGATTGATGACAAGGACCTTCTCCTGGAGCTAGCACCTTGAATTCAGACTTCTAGCATCCTAAACTGGGAGAGAATAAATTTCTGTTAGTTAAAGCCATCCACTTGTGGTATTTCTGTTATAGCAGCACTGGATAACTAAGACAATTACAAAGCCCAAAGTTAGTCTGTTTTCCTCTTGAAGCATGAAAGGACCATAAGATATTTCAAATATAATCACCCCATCCTTGTTATTTCCATTATTTTAATTGCATCTTGTATTTTTTTTAACCCCGAAATGACTTGTTTTCTGCAGGGAAGTTGTTTTATGTGCTAAGACTTAACCCACGTGTGCATCAGCTTCTTTTTTTACCGTTTCATCTCATATACTAGATCTTACTTTGAGGCCTCTTTTTCGTTTTCCTGAAGTGCTGCAATTCCTTTAGTGAATTTCCTTTAGTGAATTTTGAAGTGTAATTTCTTTAGGGAATTTTTTTGTAGTAAGATTCTATTTGTGGCAGATTTTACCACTCTTTGTTTCTCAGATATCTTTATTTAGTCACCTTGAATAATATTTTAGCTGGAAATACAATTCTATATTGATAGTTTCAGCATTTGAAGATTTTTTTTTTCTGTATTCAAGTTTTTATGTTTTCTGTTTCTTCAACTTTTAGTCTTATCTATTGAGTGTTTAATTTTAGTGGTTATAGTTCTCATCTCTAGAAATTCTTTTACTTTATCTAGTCTTTTTTGAAACTATCTCTTTTCTTTTATTTTTAATATTTTAAGTGTACTTACTTGATAACTCAGCAACTGCAGAATCAGAATTTTTGGAGGTCTTATTCCGCTGCTTCTTGTGTCTGCTGCTTCTCATTCATGGTGACTTAGTTCTTCCTGTGTTTTATAATTTTGGATTATGGGTTCTTGTTTGCCATGCTTTATCTGTGGGCATTATATGATACCATCATTAAAGGTTAATACTTCCACAGTAGATAGATTTATTTTTGCCAGGTGCCCTTGGAATAGTAATCCAGAATGACTCTAAGGCAGTTTTTCATCTTGGGGTTTACTGGATGATACACATATTTTTACTCAGATAACGCACACCTTCTACTTTTGTTTGCCAACTGAGCCCTCCCTGTGCGAGGTATTTTCACAAGCGCTGCTATGCCACTTTGTTTTACATGTTGCTGTAAAAAAATTAGCATAGCACGCATTCAAGAATACCTTGTGGGGGGAGGGTGCAATTGGCCCAAACATAGAAGGTGTGTGTTATTTGTGTAAAACATGGTTGTGCAGATCTGAACCCCAAACATCCAAGATGTCATCCCAGTGGTTATAATCTCAGGGAAGAAGCCTTCCTTACTCCCTCCCTACTCTCCTACCCCAAACTAGAGGCAGAATTAGAAAACCTTTCCTTTCTTTATACTTTTCCTTTTAGTTATTTTATATCACTTTAGATGAAGGTGTAGCCCTTTAAGAGACCCATGCCATTATTAGTGTCCTGTGAGTGCTGTGACAAGTTACCATACAGTTGGTGGTTTAGGACAACAGAAATTTATCTCTAGTCCTGGAGCCCAAAAGTCTGAAATCAGAGACTTTTGGGGCTGCTGCTCCCTTTGAAGGCTCCAGGAGAGAGTCTTTTCTTGCCTCTTCCAACTTCTGGTGGTTCCTGGCATTCCTTGACTGCGGCAGCGTGACTCCAGTCTCTGCCTCAGCCTTACCTTGACCACGCTCCCTGTGCATCTCCCTGGGTCCAAGTCTCCTCCTCCTTTCTTTTATAAAGACACTAGTCATTGGATTTAGAAGCCACCCTAAATCCAGGATGATCCCATCTCAAGATCCTTAACTGATTACATCTTCATAACCCTATTTCCAAAGAAGGCCACATTCTGAGGTTCCAGATGGATATAAGAAACCCTGGTGGTGCAGTGGTTAAGAGCTCAGCTGCTAACCAAAAGGTCCGCAGTTCAAATCCACCAGCCGCTTCTTGGAAACCCTATGGGGCAGTTCTTCTGTGTCCCGTAGGGTCGTTATGAGTCAGAATCGACTTGACGGCAGCGGCTGATTTTTTTAGATGGATATCATTTTGGGGGGCGGCCACCATTCAACCCACAACACATGTGAATGTGGGAAATTCAGTTTCAGCTGCCCAGCTTCTACAGACTCACCGCCAGTTTTCTGCCCCATGGCTTCACCGTGAAAATCCGTGGCTCCAGGGCGGTGGTTCCTGAGCTAGGCTGGTACAGCTGTTTGGAATGTGTGGGTGCATTTTTAGTTGTCATAGTGATCTTTAGTGTTCAGGAGCCAGGGAAGCCCATGCCAAGTCACCTGCCAAGTGCGCAATCCTGCCAAAAAGAATTGTCCCCTTCATAATGCCGATAGCTTTGGGAAACACTGCTGTAGGTTTATAGGTTGACAGATATACTCAGCTCTCCCGTGGCGTTAGCATGGACTCACCACTGCGACTTCCTTTCTCTTCTTCATTTCAGGCTCTGGGGTTTGCTTGGATCTGAACAATACATTTAACAAGGATACTTCCTGTATTTTATGTAGCATTTCTAATGTTTTGTGCATTGGTGGTTCGGTAGTAGAATTCTCACCTTCTGTGTGGGAGACCTGGGCTGGATTCCCTGCCAGGGCATCCACCACCCGTCTGTCAGTGGGGACTTGTGTGTTGTTATGAAGCTGAACACATTTCAGTGGGACTTACAGACTAAGATGGACGAGGAAGAAAGGCCTGGTGATTGACTTCTGAAAAGTCCGCCTGTGAAACCCTGCAGTAGGTCACAGTGGTCCAGTCTGCAGCTGATTGTAGGGACGGCACAGGACCCGGCAGCGTTCTGTTCTGTTGTGCATAGGGTCACCGAGAGTCAGAGTGGACTCAACAGCAGCTAACAAAAACAAGAAGCGTTTTGTAGAAGTGGGGCTTCTTTTTGGTTTTGTTTTGTTTTCATGATACCTAGTCCATCAGGAGGCCTTTCATCATTTTTCAGCTCTTTGTGAGCGTTAGCTATGTCCCAGGCATTGTGTTAAGCAGCGTGACACAGAGTCACAGTATTGGGCTGCACAGGCTGTGAATTGCACAACTCTGGGGGGCCGCCAGTCTGCAGACTCCAGTGTGACGGTGCCCCTGTGAGAGGTACAAGTTGTGGCCCCTGCGTCCAGGGAGCCTAGCACTGTTAGCAGAGGGTCCCATTGAGCTTGTCAGCGCCTCCATGGT
The DNA here is from genome assembly GCA_030035585.1 of Dugong dugon. NCBI lineage: Eukaryota > Metazoa > Chordata > Mammalia > Sirenia > Dugongidae > Dugong > Dugong dugon. The sequence goes on from CM057473.1 coordinate 5,232,647, forward strand.
GGGGGTCGGCTCTTGCCCTTCTGTTTGGCCTCATGGGTCACTGCCCCCATACCTGTAACCTGTAGCTGTAGAGTTGATTCTGACTCATAGCGACCCGGTAGGACAGAGTTGCACTGCTCCGTAAGTTTCCAAGGAGCGGCTTCTGGGTTTGAACTGCAGACCTTTTGGTTAGCAACCGTAGCTGTTAACCACTGCACCAGCAGGCCCCCATCCAGTAGTTTAATCAGTGTTTTTCTGATGGGACAGTAGGGCAGCATGCTTGATGTCTGCTGACTTAACTGAGCTTCTTTCTCTGACTGCTACCACCATGTTGTTAGGGTGAGCGAGCAATGGAAAGAAATGCGAGGAAATCCAGGAGCCAGAGGGTGAGGGAAGGAGGGAAAGGATGAGAGCCTAGGCCGCACGAGGTGTGGTCACGTAGTGGGTGCTTCATTCCAGGGAAGAGGAAGGGGACTGCAGAAGGCGGCCGTGGTGCGAGGCTTTCCCAGAGGTGAGCGTCCTGTCCTCCCTTAGCTTCCCACCCAGGGTAGACAGTGATGTCGGGCAGTTTGCGGCTGAGATGGTATCGTGGGAACAGCACAGCCTCTCAGTAGATGAGGCTTCCATCCATAGAGTGAAAGGGGCACCTGCCACTCCTGTGAATTCTCTCTCTCGTCCTGTGGTCCCTGATGGTTGCTGTTGTTGTTAGGTGCCGTTGAGTTGGTTCTGACTCATGGCGACCCTGTGCACAGCAGAGCGAAACCCTGCCCAGTCCTGCGCCGTCCTCACGATCATTGCTGTGCTTGAGCCCATTGTTGCAGCCACTGGGTCAGTCCATCTCGTTGAGGGCCTTCCTCTTTTTTGCTGACCCTCTGCTTTACCAAGCATGATGTCCTTCTCCGGGGACTGAGACCTCCTGACAACATGTCCAAAGTATGTGAGACATAGTCTCGCCATCCTCTCTTCTAAGGAGCATTCTGGTTGTACTTCTTCCAAGACAGATTTGTTTGTTCTTCTGGCAGTGCATGATATATTCGGTATTCTTCACCAACACCATAATTCAAAGGCATCGATTCTTTTGTCATCCTTATTAATTGTCCAGTTTTTGCATGCATATGAGGCGATTGAAAATACCAGAGTGCCTGGTATATTCTCAAACAGTCTTCATTAAGCCGGAGGCATATCAGAATCAGCTAGAGAAGGTGTTTAAATGCCCTAAGGCCTTACAACTTAAAGTGTGGTCCACAGACTGGCAGGAGTTTGTAAAAACATGGGAACCTCAGACCGAACCCTGTAACTGCTGAATCAGAGTCTGCGTTATAACATGGTCCGCAGGGTATTCAGATGCCCTTTAAAGTCTGAGACCCCCTGCAAAGGGAAGTGATTCTAACGTGCTTTTCCCCACTGAGGGGAACCAGCTTTGTTCTTGTTAGCTACCATGGGCTCGGGCCCTGACTCATGCGACCCCATGCACAACAGGATGGAACACTGTCTGGTCCTGTGCTGTGCTCGTGAATGGTGTGGACGGGACTGTTGTGATCCATAGGGTTTTCACTGGTTGATTTTCAGAAGCAGATCACCAGGTCTTTCCTCCTAGTCTGTCTTAGTCTGGAAGCTCTGTTAAAACCTGTTTACCATCGTGACAGCACACAAGCCTCCACTGACAGACAGGTGATGGCTGTGCATGAGAGGCCTTGGCCAAGAATTGAACCCTGGTCTCCTGGTTCGAAGATAAAAATGTTACCACTGAACCACCCCTGCCCCCTTGAAACCACTGTGTCGTTGTTGTGTGCTCTCGAGTCGACTCCGACTCATAGCTACCCTATGCGACAGGGTAGGATTGCTGCATAGCGTTTCCTAGGCTGTAATCTTGACGGGAGCGGATCGCTAGGAACACTGTCGTTGCCACTAAATAAATAGGACGAGAACGAAGTTGCCTGTACACGTGCATAGAATATAGTGGGAAGAGTGGGTGTTATGTTTGTAGTTTGCCAGATTGGCAAAAACAGACATCACATGGTTCTGCAGATAATGACTATGGGGCAGCCGCTTTGGTGTTGTGCTACATGTCAGAATGGTTTATCCAATTATTTTAAGCCCAGTATTTACGATAAAACACTAACAGTAGCAGTAACAATGAAACTAGCATTTAGTGAGCCGCGGTCATGAAGCTAGTACGTGGAGAGGCTAACAGTGTGTCTGTACGCCATTAGCTCCGACCTGCGCCCCTGCCTGCCCAGGTGTGGCTGGCAGCAATCGGTCTGCATCAGAAGAAACCCACATTTTTCTTGGGGCTCATTTTGCAGGTCCCAGCCTTTGCAGCGAGCAGGGTGGAAGTGCCAAGACTGTGCCCGAGGAGACGGAGGGGCCATACCTGGAGTCCTCAGATGAGACTGACCGCAGCAGCAAGGTGAGAGATGTTCATTGTCAGGTCCTGCGTCTCCAAAGCACCACGAGTCACAGCCCACACATCACCTTTGCAGTGTACACGGTCAGAAGGTCCCCACGGGAAGGAGTGTTTTTACTTCCAAGATGTTGCTAAGTGATATGATAGGAGAGCCAAATTATAGCCTGGATAGCAAGCCCCTATGTGAGAATATGTGGCGGAAATCACTCTTAATGAATTGAAGTCCTTTTTCTTTAATTTCTGCCACGGCGGGAGTTCCCAATCAATGCCATAATGTCATCCAGTTTCCTCCCTGCATCTTCATTTGGATCTGACGAGGCAGCATCCAAAATGCATGCGGTGGAATCAGTTACAACTTCTTGCTATTTATGGTTTCTGTAATGAGCTACTTTTGAATTTTCTGTGTTCTACTCTTGTTAAGAATGAACATCATTTAGATTAAAGGGAAAGAAACAGTCTCTGTATTCATCCAAACGGACTGTTCCTTAGTCGTTTGAGCGCCAAGAAGGTTCTTATTCAGAATCTTTGGTGCAAAATATTAAAACCCCTTTCCATAATTCATCATGGTTTCATTCTGCTTCATAAAGAATTCCAAGGGTCAACAGCTTCTTTTACAGTAGTTTCCAAAACACGGCACAATTTAAAAACTCTGTTACTTATGTCCAAAAAGTCCCTCCTCAAAGGTCATCATGTAAGATTATGCTTCTGTACGTCTTCATCTTTTTATAATGTGGATATATTCCTATTGGTTCCTCTAGCTGTCTGCAGTTTATGTGTTTTGACACTTCTGGTTATTTAACCTTGAGCAAATGACATAACTTTAAATTATGCGTTTGTTTTTCTCATCTGCAAAATTAGGATGATTTTCACCTTTGTCCAAGTGATTGGATTACTGGGTGGGCGGGTAGTGTGCGCAGTTAAGTGAGAGGCTACTAACCAAAAGGTTAGCTGTCCGAACCCACCCAGAGGCATCTCGGAAGAAAGGCCTGGTGATCTGCTTCCAAAAGGTCACAGCTGTGAAAGCCCTACGGAGCAGCTCTACTCTGCACACATGGGGTCACCGTGAGTCGGAATCGACTTGAAGGCAGCTGGTTTTTCAAGTAATATAATTATGGGAAGACACATTGATAACGGAAATACACTATTCCAATATGAACTATTCAAAGTCTGTATTTCTGCCTGCTTCCTTTTTTGTCTTTCTGCGTGTGTAAGTTTTCTGTAGAGTTTTCTTGTGTGCGTATATTTGAATGCCTTTCAGTATCTCTTTTACCCGTATGTTTGCCTCTTTCACCCCCTCTGATCGTCATTCTCCTTGGCTTTTTAAGTTGGGCATGGTGCAAAAGTGAATATTCAAAAGCGTTTTTAGTATTTAGACTATAGGGCTTTATGATGTTGGTTATTAATTACGAAGCGGATGAAATGGAAACACACATTTTATTTAAAGCCAAAAATCCAAACCAGATAAAAACCCACTGAGTTACTTTTTATTCATGTAGGCCTTTTGCGGGGAGGGGGGGTTTCAGTCACTCACAAGAAGCAGATTTCTCCATGCTGGCCTGGGATATGTTCATACAATCTGTTGTCCTATTATAGGAAATAAATATGTCCTTCCTCAATTTTTGATTTGATTTAGGAAAAACAGCGTTTTTCCTGTACCCAAAACATTTATTTCTGAATACTTTGTAACTTGGATCGTTTTTACCTCACTGTAATAGCCCGATGTTCTCATCACCTAGTTGATTTTGAGAGAAATTGTTTCTGTTTTAAATTTGAGTGAGTCATGGGGTCCTAAACGGTGTCTGTAATGTCAGGTTATTGCAGGGGGAGGAAGGAAGAGGCCCAGGGTTTTGTTGCCTGGTCCTGTCTGTGTCTCTCTGACCTCATGGTTCCTTCTCCCAAGGACAAAACCTGAAAGTCCGCGGGCAGTCTGCGGCTGGGAGGGAAGGACTCTGTAAGAACGGGCCACGTTGTTCCTTGGTTTCCCTGCAGAAATCCATGGAGGGCCTTCTACAGAGGGAAAAATTTCCTCCCAGATTATTGACAGCAAGTTTGTGTGAAGATCCGAGTATGTTTTAAGTTCATGTAGTGGACTACATTCAGTCCAATGGTGTATATTCATTGCTGCTGGAATTGGATATAGGGCACACTATGTAATTCTGTGGAGCCCCCCTGGATGGCACAAACGGTTAAGCAGTTGACTGTTAACCAAAAGGTTGGTAGTTCAAATCCACCCAGAGGCACCTCTGGAAAAAAAGACCTGGCGATCTACTTCTGAAAGAGAGCAGCTATTGAAAACGCGGTTGGCAGTTCGAATCCACCAGCCACTCCTTGGGAACCCTATGGAGCAGTTCTGTGCTGCAGTACACGGGGTCACCATGAGTCAGAATCGACTCAACAGCAACTGGTCATTAGTGTAATTCTGTACCTGGAAATACTTTCTAGTTTTGGTTTGATGCAGATTTCATCTCTTTATTTGGAATATTTTATTATGCAATCCAAGTTACTTAACTGAAACAGCCTTTAATGAATTAAATTTCTCACGTAGGATATTTGAAAGCAAAAACCTTAAATTGAGTGAACAGTTCTTGGAGACTGGGTAAAGTGTTTACTATATATTGGGCATTGCTTCATGATAAGTAATCTTAACTTCACAACACCTCTGAGAGAGAGAGAGATGCTATTGTTTCCCTTATTTAATAGATGGGAACTGGGCCAGAGAGGTTAAGCTACTTACTGAAGACCACGCAGCACTGTGATGGCAAAACCAGAACACAAACCATGCATTCTGGCTCCAGGCCTTGTGTTGTTCACTGCTTTGCTGGATGACCTTCGGCCAAATGTTTAAGGACTGGGAACCCTGGTGGCACAGTTGTTAAAGGGAGACCTGGTGGCACAGTGATTAAAGAGCTTGGCTGCTAACCAAAAGGTTGGCAGTTCGAATCCACCAGCTGCTCCTTGGAAACCCTATGGAGCAGTTCTACTCTGTCCTCTAGGGTTGCTGTGAGTCGGAATAGACTCGATGGCAGGGGTTGGTATTTAAGGAGTCCCTGGGTGGTACAAACGGTTAACGCAGTGAGCTGAAAGGTTGGAGGTTCAAGTCCACCCAGAGGTGCTTTTGAAGAAAGGCCTGGCGATCTACGTCCAAAAGATCAGCATTAAAAACCCTATGGATCACAGTTCTCCTCTGACACACATGGGGTTGCCATGAGTCAGAATTGACTCAACAACAACTGGTTTGGTTTTGGTTTTGGGTGGCACAAAGAGTTCATGTGCTAACCAAAAAGTTGGAAGTTCTGGTCCACCCAGAGGAAACACAGAAGAAAGGCCTGGCAGTCTACTTCTGAAAAATCAGGCATTGACAACCCTATACTCTGATGTCCATGGGGTTGCCATGAGTCAAAATGGACTGGAAAGCAACTGACTTACTGATTATTAAATATCAGGCTTCAAAAAAAAAAAAAAAAGGAAGAAGAAATTAATTAGTGGTGTGCCGCAGGCCCGTTAGAGATATTAGCCACTTAAACAGTTTCTTATGCTTCCGTTTTCTGAGTGTCTTTTTTTCCTTTTATTGTAGTTTAAAGTAGGAAATAAATACCTTAAGTTTCTTGATTAAAGTTAAATATTTTTTGATAAGTCTTCTGTCCAAACCTGTTACTGTCGAGTTGATTCTGACTCAAAGTGACCCTGTAGGACAGAGTAGAAGTGTCCCATAGGGTTTCTGAGGAGCGGCTGGTGGATTCAAACTGCTTAACTTTTGGTTAGCAGCTGAGCTCTTAACCATTGTGTCACTGGGGCTCCACCTCTTCTATCAGTATGTAATTTTCTTGAGAATAAACCGAAAACTAATTTTTAAGTTATAAGTGTATAAACACGGGAAGATGCGCTGGCCCGTCCGAAATTACCCGACCGGGTGTAGAAATACAAACATAAAATAAAGTAATTTTTAAAAATTCCAGCTGAATATGTGTAGGTTGTTAATTTTTTTGTTTCACATTTTTGCTCTTCTTTCTAAATGAGTTACTTTACAAAATGTTGGCAAGGATGATGAGTATGTATATATGTTGGAGCTTTAGGTGGTTTTTTTGCTATGCACAGCCTTTTAGGGTTGAGCAAGTAAATTGCAAGCTTGTTGTAGAGCCCTGGGGGCACTGGAATGTCACACCCGGGGCAGGGGTGGTGGTGGTACTGACACACTGTAGGACCAGTCTGGTAGCCTTTCTGTCTGTGAGCTGTGTCTCCTTTTTCTGGAGACTCTGGGTGATAACCTCCAAAGTGCCTGCCTCATCACCATTGGCTACTGGTTTCCTTGCTTCTAATGGAAGACTCTTGTCTCTGGAAGTGAATGCTAATTAGCTCCGGGCAGTTTGTGCCATACATCCCAGACCACCGCAGCTGTGATTTTGTTTTCCATTTAGCAAACGTATTGGAATAATTTCCAGAACGTTTCCATTCTGCAAGAAAACTTCATTTTTCTTTGTCATCCAGATTGTTACTGTCCCTGAAAGATCTGCTCTTGCCACAAAGCATTAGGGAAGTCTGTGGAAATATAAACTCCTACAGACCTTTTGTTTTTTAGCGCCTGAGCCGAGTAGATGGGCAGGTTTGGGCTCCGGGCTGGGTTGCCTGTGCAGCAGGAACTGGCCAATCAGCGGATCTCGTCCACAGGGCTGAGCCGCTGACATCCCGGGGGGCGGTTTCCTCTCTGTTTTCTTTCCTGCTTGGGCTCTCCCTTTCTGGAACTTTGTTGTTTAGTCAGGTGAAATCAGAGCATCAGCTCTGTGCCCCGGTGGGGTCTGACACCATCGCCGTCTTTTCTGAGTGAGATGCACCCTCAGGTCTTCCTGCCACAGCCGGCGCGGGGTGTCGGTGCCGGGGGATGCTGTCTCCAGAGCTGGAAGGCTTTTGGAGCTCTGGGAGTGTTTTAAGAAACTTCCGTGTCTGTGTGGACCACATCAGGTGGTAGAATTACCATGAGAATATATTGCTAATGATGTCTGCACTGTGGAAGATGAAGCGCAAACCCAGGATTGCAAACAGTGATAAGTCTGGTGGTTCCATGTATCGGACGCTTCATCTGGTGAGCACGTCTGCTGTTTGAGCTCTATCTTGCCAGCCTTGTTTATGTTAGGACTTTCCAGTGGAATTATTTTCACATCAGAAGATGATCCTTAGACTTGTTCCATTTCCCCGTTTTATCCTTTTGCCCCCTTGTTGGGTAGATAGATTGTAGCTTATGGGGGTCGGTAAATGGTGTGAGGTGGAATTTGCATAGAATCACTTATCTGTTCCTTCAGTCCTAACTGGCAGAAAGATGCTGTATGTATTCTTTTCTAAGTGATACTTGAGTTTTTCCTCTTTTTTTTTAGTTACTGGGGATTTTGAGTGCCTTGTGTTGTTCGCTTCGCAACCTGGGTAGAATCCAAACGTTTAGCGGGCAGTCTGGAAGGAGGGGTTCTGCCTGCCTTCTGGCATAAAGTTTTCAGTCTGTTGGACTTTTTTAAATTTCTGCTTTATTGAGAATGTGGTAGATATTGAAGCGTAAGTTTGGAGGAATGTGTTAATGGTTTAACATTAACTAACGTGTATTGAACGGGTCAGGTCCTATAGTAAATGTTGACTTTGCATCAAGAACATTCAGTGGATTAATGGCAAGAAATAATTTAACAAAATGAAATGAAACCTGGAAATGTTGATATTAGAGTCCATGGGCTATTATATTTTTTGTCACTTAGTCAGACTTGAACTTTGACGGTGAGTTTGCCTGATTTACCTAAATAAGCCTTGGTGGTTCTTTGGATATTTCTTCTTGGAAGTTTGTTCGCAGGGAGACTGATAAGGTGATGGGAGACTGTAAGGGTTGTCACTGTGTATACTGGCCTCTGAAATTCTGCAGTTACATTGCTCTGGCATTTGTTTCCCAAAAAAGCTTAAATCTAGGTGCACTTTCAGGCCGCTCCAACTCCTTTAAAGTCTGTGGGATGTGTTAAATCAGGTAGACACCAAGGACAGCTTTAGAACTCTGAACTCTCTAGAGATAGGAAAGGACTTTGGTGATTGCGTAACAGGAAATGCTTAAACAGCTGGGTAGCTTGAGTTGATATTGTCTGCTTAAAAGCCTCCCCCCTTTTTTGTACTTTCTTTTCATCTTCCACAGGAAGAAAGGGATACTGTAAACAGCGAGCTTCCTGCTGGCCTCCATAGAAGTGGCCCATTTCTTCCTGCAGTTGTCCTCTGCTCCTCTCTCTGTTGGTTGGAAAATTCATAGTCCTGACAGTGGGACAGCTTTGTCACCCTTCAGCAGTTTTAAACTGGCAGCTCTCAAATGCCCTGGAGTGCTTTTCGGTCTCCAGGGTGACTGACTGCAGACCTCAAGTGGAGAGAGGTTTGTGCTTCTCCCACTGGAGAATCCTAGGCTGTCTTCTTGTTCCCAGGAGTCTTTGGCTACTTCCTACCTCCGAGAGAAGGCAGTGGTGGTTCAGTGCTAGACTTCTCACAGGAGATCAGGGTTCATCTCCTGGCCAGTGCACCTCACGTGCAACCACTGTCAGACTAAGACAGACTAGGAAGAAAGGCCTGGGAGTCTACTTCCAAAAAAACAGCCAGTGAAAACCCTGTAGATACTGATCATGCAGGAACGGGCAGCATTTTGCTTCATTGTGCATGTGGTCACCATGAGTTGGGGCCACCTGGGCTCCAGGCAACGATGCCAACAGCAAGCTCCAGGAAGCCTGGCTTTCAGGAGTGTGTTGAGCATCTCCCACTCTGACCACCTTTCTGGGCACTTCCGGCTACAGTGTTCAGTGTGAATGACTAGGGTGCCACCTCGGCACTCAGTGATGGAGCAGGAGAGCGCTGCACTCAGCTCCCCCGACATCTGTCTTGGCGGAGCTGCACGGAGGAGATTCTTGTGGATTTTGATGGGAAGATGTTTGGTCATAAAGGGAAGAGGAAAACTGAAAAGCTAGGCCACAATATGTAAAATCTCTCGATTAGAGGTATTCTAAAAAAACCCATTTTGTCATGGTGACTCCATGTATGTCAGAGTAGAACTGTGCTCCATGAAGTTTTCAAAGGCTGATTTTTCGGGAGTAGATCACCAGGGCTATCTTCCAAGGTGCCTCTGGGTGGACTTGAACCACCAACTTTTCCATTAACAGCCAAGCGCATTAACTATTTCCACCACCCAGGGACTAGTGGTATTCTAATGAAGTCCTATGTTTCATACTTCCTTCAAGTTATTTATTTTTAATTTTTAATTTCTTTGGTAATAGTTGTTGGTGGTTGTTAGGTGCTGTTGAGTTGGTTCTGACTTATAGCTACTCTGTGTACAACAGAATAAAACACTGCCCAGTCCTGTGCCATCCTCACAATCATTACGCCTGAGTTCATCATTGCAGCCGCTGGGTCAATCCATCGTTGAGGGCCTTCCTCTTCTCGCTGAACTTCTGCTGTACCTCGTATGCTGTCCCTTCTCCAGGGACTGGTCCCTCTTGATAACATGTCCAAAGTACAGGAGACAAAGTCTTGCCATCCTCGCTTCTAAGAGCATTCTGGCTGTACTTCTTCCAAGACAGATTTGTTTGTTTTTATGGCAGTCCATGGTATATTCAGTATTCTTCACCAACACGATAATTCAAAGGTGTCAACTCTTCTTTGGTCTTATTTATTGTCCAGCTTTCACATGTGTATGAGGCTGTTGAAAATAATAGTTAAGTAGAGCAGAATTCTCAAACTTGACAATAGCCTTTTAAGTTAATTTTTTCCAAACAAAAATTTTATTAAGAGCCTTGAAAATGATATCATTGGAAAATACTCATATGCATCATGATTTATAATTTTTTGTTTTTTAAATTATTATTCTTTAATTAAATGGCATAATTGACGATGAAGAGATGATGTCCATCTGGACTCAGTTCCTATGACAACCTGAGAGTTTATGCCTTGAATCAGCAGGGTTGCCAGTGGAGGAATTGCTCGGCCCCTGCTCATCCTCAGAGACCACCTGACGAAATCAGTCCTGGGTTGAGGAAAGTGTCTCATAAGGAAGGTACGCCTAAGGCTCTGAGCTGTCAGAAGATGACCCAGGGGGAATTTTTAGGTGTTTCCTGGGATGCTAATGGCATTTCCTAATGTCATCCAGGTCTAGGGGGTGGGAGTGGTGAGACAGGAGAAAGACGAATAACCTGGGCTGTTTAGGAATAAGGCTGGGCAGGAGAGGGGTGTGTTTTGCGCACTAAAGCCCTAGGCCATATCCACTGATTTGAGCTTTTCCAAAGGCCTGCTTCAAACTAAGGATGCCAGACCTTGGGGGTGGTCAAATTTACACAGTCTAAGTCAGGAATTTACTTACACCCTAAAAATGGAAATCTTAAGGTATTTATGGTGATAAAGAGAGAACGAAAACCCAGAAACTCCATCCCATGTCCCCATTACTGTGCCCAGATGTAGCTGAGAATGGTGTGATATCAGTTGTGGCTACAGAGGGAGGTACCTCTTGTAATTTCCTACCTTTGATGTGTCTCTGCGTCCCACGGTTATTACACTGGGTTTCACTTGGGCAGCTTGCCCAAATGATAAAACTGCAGAGAGGCTTTCTATGCCTCTGATGGGACTGCGATGATGGGTGTATTTATCGTGAGTAGTACCTTTGATATGAATTTGTGTACGAGTAGGAAGGACAGACAGCTGTGGTTACAGTTGGGACATTCAGAATGCTTTGTGTAAGTGAAGGTACCAGTTATACGTTTGTTGTATTAGGTTTCTTTGCCAGATCCCTAATCCAAGCAACTGAGGAGAGTTTGGGATAAGCTGGGGGGCCAGGTCCAGAGCTGTTAGTTGTCAGCACTCTCTGTGGAAATTTCATTTTGGTGGGGGTTCCCACCCCTGTCCCCCATCATGACTATATTATAATGCAATTTCCTGCTACAGTTTTCACTACATTATCTAAAGGACGTGCAAACTTTTTTTGGTCAAAATGAATGTATTTGTCCTTTTTAATTTTTAAGACAAAGCCATATCTGACTGTATCTTGAAGGATAACTTTGAGGTAGTAAAACCCTAACGTAACTAATAACACTGTTACATTTTTTCCTACTCTAAAATAAGGTTTAATTAAAAACCAACACTCTTTCTTTTAGCTTTAAAGAGAGATAAATCACATACCACACAATTCACCCCGTTTTGGTGAGCTTTTCTAGGTGGTCACCTCCAGGAAAATTCTCTGTTGGTATATTCAGTGTCTGAAAGACACACTTCCCTGGAGGACATTGAAGAATGTCAGTAGGTGTTAGATATTCCCAGCTGTGAGACTAGGGTTAGCACTAGCAGTAAGTAAGTGGTGATAATTGGAAGAGAATTGGAGTAATGGTTATGCAGATGAGGATGCTGGCTGTGCCGTTGTTGTCCTGACACTGCTGCTGATGGACCCTTTCTAGGTTGATTTCCCATGTCTTTATACTGTCCTTATTTCAGTTTCCTTCCCTTTTCATGCAGTCATGAGGAAAGGGAGCCCTGGTGGCACAGTGGTTAAGCCTTCGACTGCTAACTTAAAGGTCTGCAGTTCGAGTCCACCAGCCGCTCCTTGGAAATCCTGTGGGGCAGTTCTCCTCTGTCAGGTGGAGTCGTTATGAGTCAGAATCAACTCAATGGCAGCGGGTCTGGTTTTAATGAGGAAAGGGCACATTGGTGGTAGCTGCTTTTCTCTGTGTTTAAAAATTCCATCATGGAATGCACTTGGTTTCAGCTCCCTACCCTACACAAAACACCAGCCTTGGCTTTAAGCTCTGCAGGTCCCTGCGTGGCACAAATGGTTTGCATTCATCTGCTAACAGGAAGATTGGCAGTTCGAACCCACCCAGCCATGCTGCGGAAGAAATGTCTGGCGATCTGGTTCCGCAAAGATTACAGCCAAGAAAACCCTGTGGAGCAGTTCTAGTCTGTAGCACATGGGGTCACCCTCTGGACACCAAACATTGTTTTGGGGCGGGTGTTCCTCGTGTTCCCGCAGGAGAGGTGGATGATAGAAGTGAGTCTGTGTGCACAGGTATCTATGGAAATGCTTTGTGTCTTGAGTTGACCTAGACAATAGAAGCATGGAAGAGAAATAAGAGAAGGCAGCCCCTACCTTCAAGAAAATACTGTCACCCGACGATAGAGCAGTGCATGTGGGCAAATATTAATAAACAAGATTTCATGCTCCAGAATAGCTTCTGGAGCAGTTGCATGGAGAGCTTTAAAAAGTACTGACGCCTGCACCCCCACTACAGAGATGCTGATTGGATCGGTGTGGGGTGAGCCTCAGGTGATGGGGTGTTGGAAGCTCCCAGGCAATCCCAGCGTGCAGCCAAGGTGGAGAAGGACTGCTGTCCTGGTTCCTTGTTCGTTTGTAAGCAGGCCGTGCTTTGGAGAACTGTTTTCCATAACTTGAAAAGTTGGAATCTTCGCATCCCAAATTTTAAAGTGTTGGCAACATTTTCTGCAGCCTTTCTGATCGTCGTCTGCATCCTCCAGGAGAGAGGTCAGGTGGATGCTGGAACCTTCTGTTGAGGGAGGCCTGTTCCAGCGCCCGGCCCCCTCACTCTTCTTTCTAATCCTCAGTCTTGCTCCTGTCTTTGGGAAAGCTGGAGAGATGGAAGCTTTTTTTTGCATTTTAATTGTTTGGTGATTTTGTTTATCATGGTAAAATGTATGTAATAAAACATTTGCCATCTGAAGTGTTTTTACACGTACAATTCAGTGACATTAATTACATTCACCATGTTGAGCAACCATTACCACTATCCGTTTCCAAATTTTTCATCTTCCTTAGCAGAAACTCTGGGCCCCCTGAGCAACACCTCTCCATCTCCGCCTCCCACCTGCCCCAGGTAACCACTGATAAACTCTGGTCTCTGTGCATTTGCCTAAACTAGGCTATTTCATGTAAGTGGTATCATACAATACTAGAACTTTTCTTCCTGACTTATCTCACTCAGCTTAATGTTTCAGAGTTCATCCATGTTGTAGCATGTATGAGAACTTCACTTCTCTTTCTGCCTGAATAGGAAACTTTTTTTTTTCATGTATGAATACATGTCTTTATCCATGAAGTTGCCTCAGTACCAATTATTAACAGAGACTGGAAGAATCTTACCTGGTAACATGGTCTCCAGCATTGCAAAGCAGTAGATAATGCACTGCATTGAGAGTCTGATAATTAATAAGTACATTAAAAAATGTACTTTGGAGAAAACGCACTTGCTTTCCTGTGTCTCTGTCTCATTTAAAAGCTTTTGCTCTGGGTAAGAATATGGCTTTGGAGCCAGACTGCCTGGTCCAGATCCCAGCTCTGCCACTTACAAGCTGTGTAATCTTGGGTAAATTACTTAACCTCTCTGGGCCTCAGTTTTCTCAACTGTTAAATGGAAATACAGTAGTCTTTACTACTTTGCTAAGTGTATCAGACCAGTACCTGGCACACAGTAAGTGTTCAATAGACATTAGCTGTTGTTATTGTAGAGTCTCTGAGTGGTGCAAATGGTTAACATGCTCGGCTGCTGACTGAAATGTTGGAGGTTCGAATCCACCCCCAGGTGCCTCGGAAGAAAGACCTGGTGACCTACTTCTGAAAAATCAGCCATTGAAAGCCCCGTGGAGCACAGTTACTTGACAGCAGCTGGTACTGGTATTGTTACCACAAGCGTCCAGTGTGTGGAGTGCTTTAGGGAAGCATGAGATGTGATTCACCTGTGACAGCTTCTGAACCGGGAGGAGCCCATTCAGGAGAGACAGGTGTTGAGACGAGGCCCTGTAACTGGGGCTGACTGCCTCTGCCTTGCCTTTTCTCCCACGCTCTGCAGAGCACGGAACAGGTGGCCACATTCTGCCGCAGCCTGCATGAGATGCACAGCCCTGACCAGAGCTTGTCTCCCCAGGACTCCAGCGGGCCTCAACTGGCAGCCATGAGGCAGCTCACAGACGCTGATAAGCTTCGCAAGGTGATCTGTGAGCTCCTGGAGACGGAGCGCACCTACGTGAAGGTACGTCTTGCTCGTCCTGCCTCCCTTTCCCACAGGGCCTGCTTTCCCTCTGCCTCGAAGGGACGAAGGTGGTGTGTTTATATTATTTTATAACCTTGGCTAACCACAAAGTCAGTGCACAGTGTGGAGAGTCTCTTGGTCTTTCATACGGAGTTTGGCTTTTATTCTGAATGTTAAAATCACCTGTTTGGTTTTAGGAGTCCCTGGGTGATGCCAATGGTTAATGCACTCGGCTGCTAACCAAAAGGTTAGAGGTTTGAGTCCATCCAGAAGGGGCCTCAGAAAAAAGGCCTGGTGATCTACTTCCAAAAACTCAGTCATTGAGGGGATTGCAACCAGTGTCACACAAAAGTTTGTGTATAAGTTGTTGAATGAGAAACTAATTTGCTCTGTAAACTTTTACCTAAATAAATAGATAAAGCACTCTTGACATATTAAAAAAAAGAAAAAAAATCAGTCATTGAAAACGCTGTGGAGCGCAGTTCCACTCTGACACATGTAGGGTTGCCATGAGTCAGAATCTACTTGATGGCAACTGGGTTTTTTTGTTTGTTTGTTTATTTTGTTTTAAGGAAGCATATCAATATATTTCAGTTATTGACAAAGTTATTGACACATGATAGTAGTTTATCCTCCTGACCTTTCTAAATATGGTATTGAGGAAATACCGAAAGTGAATTTGGGTTTGACAAATGAGGGTATTATCTTTATAATCTGAGTCTAGGCAGAAGGGTAATTAGATCTGTTTTCTTTATATTATCAATTCTTCTGACATTTAGTTATAGTCCCCATGTTAAAACAGTGTGATCTGTTTATAATTATCTGTTTTACTTTTTAATTCAGGGATCAGCAGATTATGGCCTAGCCCCAGCCTGCTGCTTGTGTCTGTAAATAAAGTTTTATTGGCACACAGTTGCATTCATTTACGTATCGTCTTTGGTTACTTTTGTGCTACAACAGCAGAGTTGTGTGGTCTCGACAGAGACCATAGTATTTGCAGAGCCTGAAAGATTTACTGTCTGACTTTTTTTTAATTATTGTGCTTTAAGTGAAAGCTTACAATTCAAGTTAGTGTCTCAAACAAAAACTTACACATACGTTGTTTTGTGACCCTAATTGCTCTCCCTATACTGTGCCAGCACACTCCTCCTGTCCACCCTGGGTTTCCTGTGCCCATTCAACCAGTGCCTGACCCTCTCTGCCTTCTTATCTCGCCTTCGGACAGGAGCCACCCATTAAGTCTCATGTATCTACTTGAGCCAAGAAGTACACTCTTCACGAGTATCATTTTATGTCCCACAGTCCAGTCTAATCTTTGTCTGATACTATCTGACTCTTCATAGGAAAGGTTGTCTGTCCCCTGCTCGAATGGACCGTAGGAACCTAAAGACTAATGTTAACATATGGGACATAATCTATTCTTCTTCTTTATATTCTTTATTGGCTTTTAGATGCACTTAGGAGCCCTAATGGCACAGTGGTTAAGAGCTCAGCTGCTAACCAAAAGGTCGGCAGTTAAATTCCACCAGCTGCTCTTTGGAAACCCTATGGGGCAGGTCTCTGTCCTGGAGGGTCGCGATGAGTCGGAACTGACTCGATGGGAATGGGTTTGTTTTTGTTTTATTTGTTTTTTTAATGAGATTTCCTTTTAACCTTTAGGACTTAAACTGTCTCATGGAGAGATACCTGAAACCTCTTCAAAAAGAAACTTTTCTCACCCAAGATGAGGTATGGCGAAATTGTCGAAGGTCACATTGCAGGTTGACTTGCTGATAAGGAGGAAGAAGTGGGGAGCACACAGTACTGAAAGCACTTGAATTCGTTGTTGTATTAAGTAGGTCACTTTATTGCCTACTGAGTGCTTTGACTTAGATTTAGAGAGGATGGAGCTGCCTCACCCTGGTGGCGGGATCAGCACCTTCATTGCTGAATGTTGATAGAAAAACGTGGGCATCAGAACCAAATAAAATTTCTGAGCACTAATGAAATATGGAGTGCATTAAATTCTTTTTCTCTTTTCAGCTTGATGTGCTCTTTGGAAATTTAACTGAAATGGTAGAGTTTCAAGTGGAATTTCTGAAAACTCTGGAAGATGGGGTGAGACTGGTACCGGACTTGGAAAAGCTTGAGAAAGTTGATCAATTTAAGGTATGTCTCATCCTCAAATAGTGTAAAACTACCTCCTGATGTCCAGGGGGGTTGGGGGGGTGCACAAGTTAAATACGCTCAGCTGCTAACTGAAAGTTTGGAGGTTCAAATCCACCTAGAGGAGGCTCGGAAGAAAGGCCTGGTGACTGACTTTCAAGAAATCAACCCTTGAAAATCCTTTGGAGCACAGTTCTACGCTGACACACATGGGGTCGCCATGAGTTGGAGTCGACTTGATGGCCACTTTTGGGTGTTTTGTTTTGTTTTAATGTCATGGGTGGGTTCTCCTGGGGGTTGAGTTGGGTTCCTGCTAACATACCACATTTAGCATTTTCCTCTCTTTGATAAGTTCTTGTGCTCATGGTGCTGAAGTCTTCCTTGGGTTGCCCCAGTGGGGCCAGTTCATAAAGGGCATTGAGAAGGTCACCAATGGTGTCCTGTTTTTCTGGCTGACCTAAAGCCAGTGCTTGCATTAAATGGTGCACCTGTTTGCTTCTGCTTTGGGAGATGTACCGGCCTTGGCCTTTTGTTCTATTTGTGAGGGGGCCTTTAATATGTTGGCTATTAGCAAATTAGAATAGCACCCCAGGTCTCCCTATAACCAAATTGATTTATCCTGTTCTGGGAAACTTTGCTTAATGGAAATGCTTATCGTTATCCAGAGGAAGACGGCCTTCCAGAACACAGTGTGCCCTGGCCGCCGTAACGGGTGTATGACTGAGGCCTTAGTGAGGATCCTCTCAGCTTGCTTCCTCCACCCCGTTGTCTCTCTGTCATGCAGACATTTCCTGTGCTGCACTTCCCCCCAGCAAAGCTCATCATTTGTGTGCAGCGGTGAGGGCCTATGGGTCCCTTGTACATGCTTTTAAAAACAGGTTAATTGAAGTATAATTGGCACATATTGAAAGAGTACAATTCGATAAATTTTAACCTACATACTTTGTGGTGGTTGTTAGGTACTGTTTTGTCAGCTGTGACTCGTAACGACCCTGTGTACACCAGAACGAAACACTGCTTGGTCCGCACTGTGTCAGACAGTGCTCTGCCGCTGTTCAGAAGGGTTTCACTGGCCAGTTTTTCACAAGTAGACCGCCAGGTCCTTCTTCCCAGTCTGTCTTCATTTGGAAGCTCTGCTGAAGCCTATCCACCATGGGTAACCCTGCTGGTATTTGAAATACCAGTGGCATAGCTTCCAGCATCACAGCAACACGGAAGCCCCCACAGTATGACAGACTGACAGATGGCGTGGTGGGACATACGTATGGCGACAGGTCAGAAGGATTTTATGTTTTGTCCTAGAAGTTCTGTAGTTCTGGGATTTTCTTTTAGGTCTGTGATCTATTTTGAGTGAAATTTGTATATGGTGTGATATAAATAGATCAGAGTTCATTTTGGGGCATACAATCAAGATAATGACTGTAACCATCACCCCCAAAAGCTTTCTCTTGTCCCTGGTGGTCTGTCTCTCCGGCCCTCCCTTGCTCCTTCCCCTACCACCAACCCCAGGCAGCCACGTTCTGCTTTTTGTCACTACAGGTTAGTTTATGTTTTCTGGAATTTTACATAAATGGAACCACACAGTAGGTACTCTTTTTTTTTTGGTCTAGCTTCTTTTACTCAGCTTAATTATCTTGAGACGCATCCATGTGGCATATATATTAATAGTTCATTCCTTTTTCTTGCTGAATGGTACTCCATTGTATGGATATATCACACTTTGTTAATCTTTTCCCCTTTGATGGGCGTTTGAGGCATCCCGGTTTTTTTGCTGTTACAAGCAGAGCTGCTATGAGCATCTGTAAACAGGTTTTTCTATGGATGCACACCTCCGTTTCTCTTGGGTAAATACCTTGGAGTGGGGTGGTTGGATCATACAGCAGGTAGATGCTTAAGTTATTAAGAAATTGGTAGACTGTTTTCCAGAGTGGTTGTACCATTGTACATCACCCCACCCCCAAGCATTTCCTCATCCTCACCAACACTTGACAGAGTCGCTCTTTTTACTTGTGGCCTTTCTAACAGGTGTGTAGTGGTGTCTCGTGGGGGTTTTCATTTATTTACATAATGCCTTATGGTGATGAACATCTTTTTATGTGTTTATTTGCCTTCCGCTTGTCATCTTTGGGGAAGTGTCTGTCCAAATTTTCTGCCCATTTATTTTGTTTTCTTATTATTGAGTTTTTAGAGTTCTTTGTAGATTGTGGATACATTCTTTATCCCAACACACGATTTGTTTTTTTTCTCTTAGTCTTTTCATTGTCTTAATAGTGTCCTTTAAAGAGCGGAAGTTTTTATTTTCAGGAACCACAGTTCATTAAATGTTTCCTTCTGTTTCATGAGCATGAGTTAGGTGTTATTGTCTATGAAATCTTTGCCTAAATCAGGGTCAGAAGGATTTTTTTTGCGTGTGCTTTACATGAAGGTTTACAGAGCAAATTAGTTTCTCATTAAACAATTCATACACATTGTTTTGTGACATTGGTTGCCCACCCCATGACATGTCAACACTTCCCTCTTCTCGACCTTGAGTTCCCCATTACCAGCTTTCCGGTCCCCTCCTGCCTTCTTGTCCTTGCCCCTGGGCTGGTGTGCCCCTTTAGTCTGGATTAGTTTTATGTGCCTATCTGATCTTTAGCTGAAGGGCAAAGGATCAGAAGGATTTTATGTTTTCTCCTAGAAGTTCTGTAGCTTTGGGATTTTTATTTAGGTCTGTGATCTATTTTGAGTTAAAATTTTATATGGTGTGATATAAATAGATCATGGCTATTTTTTTTGTATATGAATATCTAAATTTTCTGACACCATTTGTTGAAAAGTCTATCCTTTTATACTTTCTCCACTGAATTTCTTTTGCACTTCTGTTGAAAGTCAGTTGTCCGTATATGTGTGGGGCCTCATACAATTTGACCTACTTCTGATGCTTGTAGAAATCTGCCTGTGTAATATTAACATCATGTTTGTGGAAGGAGCCTCGGTGATGCAGTGGTTAAGTGCTCTGCTGCTAAAAGAGGTTGGCTGTTCAAACCTACCCAGCGGCTCCTCGGAAGAAAAACGTGGCGATCTATTCCCATAAAGATTGCCCGTAAACAACCAAACAAATCTATTGAGGGTCCGGAGCTGGTTGAATGGACATAGGAGATATGGGGTGGAAAGAAGGAGTGTGCTGACACAGTATAGGGAGAGCAGCTAGGGTCACCTAACAAGGTATGTGTAACTTTTTGTATAGGAGACTAACTTGAACTTCAGACTTTCACTTAAAGCACAACAATTTTAAAAAAGAAAAGATTACCGCCTAGAAAAGCCTCTGGGGCATTAATACTCTGTCACATGTGATTGCCATGGGTCGAATTCGGC
Source organism: Dugong dugon (assembly GCA_030035585.1). Lineage (NCBI taxonomy): Eukaryota > Metazoa > Chordata > Mammalia > Sirenia > Dugongidae > Dugong > Dugong dugon. The sequence continues at coordinate 5,252,552 of CM057473.1, forward strand.
TCAATGGCACCTGACAACAGCAACAGCAGCTGGATGGTACCTGCTCAGTGAGTTTTAATTAAACAAATGGGTGACTTTGGAATGGCTAAAGTGAGGGTTACATTAGAGCTTTTTCTTCCACACCTTTTTGTTTAATTATTGAGTGTTACTCAAAGGATAACATTACCCTAAAGGTCAGACTGCCTCTACTGATGCCTTCTAAGCAGGTTGGGGTCTTGGAAAGTTCAGGAATAAGGTGGATGTGTCAGTTTCCCAGAGCCCTGGTGCCGTGAGCAGTAGTTAAGGGCTCGGCTGCTCACCAAAAGGTCGGCAGCTTGAATCCACCAGCCACTGCTTGGAAACCCCATGGGGCAGTTCTACTCTGTCCTGTAGAGTCACTGTGAGTTGGAATCGACTTGACCTCAATGGTATTAGTTTCCTATGACTCTGTAACAAAATACCACAAACTGGGCAGCTTAAAACCAGAGAAGATTGTTGCTTCGCAGTTCTGGAGGCCGGAAGCTGGGATTCAGTGTCAGCAGGGCCATGCCCTCTCTCAGCGGCTCCAGGGGACCATCCTTTCTTTTCTTTTTCAGCTTCTGGTGACCCCAGGCATTTCTTGGCTTGCAGGTGCATTGTCACATGGCCGGCTTCTCCCCGTGTCCCCGTGTCGTCTCCTCTCCTCTTTTCATAAGGAGGCTGCTCAGGTGGGGTTAGCACCTTCCTACTCATGAATTCCTGGTAGAGTAGTAGTTAAGAGCTCGTCTGCTAACCAGAAGGTCAACAGTTGGAATCCACCAGCCACTCCTTGGAAACCCTAGGGGGCAGTTTCCTGTAGGGTCACTATGAGTCGGAATGGACTCAATGGCAGTGGGTTTGGTTTTGGACTCCTGTATCACCTCGTGTTAACTGATAACATCTTCAAAGACTTTATTTCCAAACAAGGTCATATTCACAGGTACTAGGGGTTAGGAGGAAACCCTGCTGGTATAGCAGTTAAATACTATGGCTCCTAACCAGAAGGCTGACAGTTCGAATCCACCGGGCGCTCTTTGGAAACTCTATGGGGCAGTTCTGCTCTGTCCTACAGGGTTGCTACGAGTCGGAATTGACTGGATGGTAACAGGTTTGATTTTGGTTTCAGGGGTTAGGACTTCCACATATCTTTTTGAGGGACACAATTCAGTCCATAATAGTAGAACATATAGGGAAAGAATTGAGATATCTAACTAGCAATTATATGTGGTTTTAGAGAAAGGTCAATTTTTGTTTTTTTTATCAGTGGACAGTCTGTCAGAATTCTCTGCATACTCCAAAACCTTATTTCCTTGCGTGGAACCTAACTTTTAATTCTAAGCATAAAAAAGCAATATCTCGCTTGAACTGAACAAGACTAGATCAATATGAAGCCTACAGAAGATATTCTTTGAGGCCTGTCTCATATATGTATATTTACATATATATGTGATATACAATATATATTAAATGTGTGGGTTACACCTCAGGCATATTAAAGTCATAGCGGAGAAGGCTGCCATCCAGTTTTGGTCACATGGGGCACGGGGCGTGGGCTAGTAAGACAATATATAATGCTCGGAGTTGAGCGTTTTCTCTAACATCGCTTAGTCTTACTTGCTTCCTGTTAGAGGAGCAGTGTGGCATTGGAGGTGGTAGAGTACAGTGGTTAGGGAAACATGTTTTCTATTCCTTTTTTTGGGGTAGGGGGTAGACATTCCCTGGAGTCCCCTGGGTGGTGCAAACAGTTAACATGTTCAGCTACTAACCGAAAGCTTAGAGGTTTGAGTCCACCCAGATGTGCCATGGAAGAAAGGCCTGGTGGTCTAGTTCTGAAAGATCAGCCGTTGAAAACCCTGTGGAGTGCAGCTCTACGCTGACACACAGGGGGCGCCATGAGTCAGTTGACTCCACAGCAGCTGGTTGGACATTCCTCGCCTTTATTTGATTTGTCACTTCTACCTCACGTACTTTGGATGTGTCATCAGGAGGGACCAGTCCCTGGAGAAGGACATCATGCTTGGTAAAGTGGAGGGTCAGTGAAAAAGAGGAAGGTCCTCAAGGAGATGGATTGACACAGTGGCTGTAACAATGGGCTCAAGGATTGCAATGAATGTGAGGATGGCACAGGACTGGGCAGTGTTTCCTTTTGTTGTATGTAGGGTCACTGTGAGTCAGAACTGACTTGACGGCACTGAACTACAACGCACCCCCCAATAGAACCTAATGAGAATATTCAAGAGCTTTCTGCCTTTTCCAAAATGCCGTATACATTTTCTCATCAACATTCAAGCTAGATCATTAAAAGACACAAGGCCCAAAAATAAGCGGCGTCTCCACTGTACATACAAACTCCTGCATCTGTTACACAGATTTGTAAGCCACGTGCCGCCTCACAGTCAGGAACATCAGTGGTCAGAGAAGGACCCAGACAGGTGTGGGTGATGCTGCTGTCGGGAGGGTTGGGGGCTGTGAGCTCCCCAAGGTATCCTGTCCACGTTCCTACAAACCATGCAAACAAACTCCTTCTTCTCATCCTCTCCAGAAAGTGCTCTTCTCTCTGGGGGGATCCTTTCTGTATTACGCTGACCGCTTCAAGCTCTACAGTGCCTTCTGCGCCAGCCACACAAAAGTCCCCAAGGTTCTGGTGAAAGGTAAGGCTGGTGAGGACTGGGTGGGTGGGGGTGGGGGTGGGGTGGACGTGTTAATTGTTGATTCACATCCGTGTGGCTCACTATGGTGGGGGCTTTGGACAGGTATCCTAGAGTCACTGATGTAGCAGATAGAATTCCCAAGGAGCCACAGACATGGACGCCGAGCAGTGAAATGCATTCATGTCTGCAACTGTGTGCCAGATAGATGTTCTAACCAGGTACGCCCGTGGGCACCGACGGCTGAAATGCATTCATATTTTGAATTAGTAGTTTTGTTGGTCTTCCTGTAATGAAAGTTTGACTCAGCTACGTATTCGTTATCAAAATGGGCGGGTCATTTTGCAATTACGCAAAATCTAGGAGTTGAGAAATTGTTACTTTATTCCTGCTTGGCCATTAATTTCCCTTGTCACTGACCACGCTTCATCTGTCTGTTTGTGGAATTTCGTCCTTACCTCACCTGTTTTTGTTCCTAGGGGTATGATAATAGCCACCACCGTTACTAATTATTCATGAAAATTGCTCAAGTGGCACTTATATTTTGCATAGACTGGAGTAGCATTTTTATGCTTGCAATCTACATTTCTCGAGTGTTCTGAGGACATGATAGAATGTTCTGAGAGTCTCTAGAAAGTAGTTGTGCTTCCATGGTTAGGGTGTGGTTGTTGGTGGACAGTGAGCCCTGGGAGAGCCGGAAGGTGACAGGATTGCCTTGTTTTTCCGGGTCTCACAGCTTTTCCACCTTTGACAGGGTACAGTCTTGCCGCTTTTCTGTAGCCTGTGTTGGTGGGAAGTATTTGCATTCTCCTTCTCTGACAGTTTTCCTCCTTACACGGGTTCCGGCTTCGGCAGGTTTTACTGTAAAAGGATCCTTGGTAAACCGTAGAGCCAGCAGGAAGTTTGATTTCCAGGAATCTCTGGAAAGTAGCCTGCGTTTCTGTAAGCTTTTGCTGTGGCTGCCCCATAAAGAGCTGCTGATCGAGTCCCCGAATATGTCAATCAGTTACCACCTCACAGGTTCATGTTTGGTGCTGAAGAGAGCTGGCTGGAGCTTATTTAAAACCTACTGTGGGAAATACTTAAGGAGCCCTGGTGGCGCAGTGGTTAAAGCGATCAACTGCTAACCAAAAGATCCAGTGGTTGGAACCCACCAGTGGCTCTGCAGGAGAAAGAGGTGGCTGTCTGCTTCCATAGAGATTTGCAGCCTTGGAAACCCTGTGGGGCCGTTAGGAGTCAGAACCGACTCAGTGGCAGTGGGTTTGGGTTTTTTGGGTAGGAAATATTTAAGGAGCCCTGGTGGCGCAATGCTTAAGTGCTTGGCTGCTAACCAGAAGGTTGCCGGTTCAAACCTACCAGCCGCTCCATGGGAGAAAGACGTGGCAGTCTGCTTCTGTAAAGATAACAGCTTTGGAAACCCTATGGGGCAGTTCTACTCTGTCCTGTAGGGTCCCTGCGAATTGGAGTCAACTCAATGGCAGTGGATTTGGTTGGGTTTTCTGGTAGGAAATATTGGAGTCCCTGGGTCGTTCAAATGGGTTAATGCACTCTAAAGCTAACCGAAAGATTGGCGGTTCAGGTTCACCCAGAGGAGCCTCGGAAGAAAGACGTGGCAGTCTACTTCCAAAAAATGAGCCGTTGAAAACCGTATGCAGCACAGTTCTGCTCTGACACACATGAGGTCACGTAGAGTCAGAATCGACAAAAGAGCCCGCCTCAGACAGTGACGAACTTAACGATGGCAGTCATCGGTGCCCAGAGTTCTAGTTCAGCACAAGAGTGTGAGGGAACTTGGGGGTTTCCGCGTCATGCTGGCCCACCTAGACTGTGCTTTCACACGTGCCATATTATTCATATAGCTGTGTGCTGCTGCTGTTGTTTTTTAAAAACTTTTATTGGATGCTGATTGTTTGGAGGAGCCCTGGTGGCACCGTGGTTAAGAGCTGGGCTGCTATCCGAAAGGTCAGCAGCTTGAATCCACCAGCCGCTCCATCGACACCCTACGGAGCAGTTGTGCTCTGTCTTACAGGGTCACTGTGAGTCGGAGTCAACTCCATGGCATTGTTAAAGGATTGTTAAAGTAACAGTATCAGAGCGCTTTGCACTGCGGTCAAATTATATACTCATTATAGTCCTTAGAGCAGTTTGCCTTATTTTTAATCACTCAGTTAGGTTCAAGTCTGCACCAGTAGATTTTTCTTAACTCAGTAACATTATTTTTTGCACCTGGAAAATATTATGGGGTATTTTTGAAGTATCCCTTAAAGCAGTAGGGATGACCCACTTTCTTCTGATTGCCAGACGTGCGAGAGGACTCAGAGAACCCTTTGACAAGCACAGAAGACAAAGTGCTGGGAACCACACACTCACTCGCTGTGACCCAGAGCTGTATTTGTGGACTTGAGGATTTGAGGGCAATCTCTAGGCCCCTTCTAGACATGGACCCAGTCTTAGGGTACCCCACAGAAGCCATAGCTTCCTCATGGATCAGCTTTGGGCCTGGCTTAGCTTCCCTGGCTCATGGGTCCATCAGTCACCTTTCTCCAAGTCTCCTTTCTCTTCAGGGATCTCTTCTCTGGAAGGAGGAGAAGTGATGGCTGAACCCATGAAGTCTGACTCCTCTTAGGAAAAAAACCGTTTGCTGTCTAGTCGATTCTGACTTAGGGTGACCTTGTGTGTGTCAGAGTAGAACCGTGCTCCATAGGGTTTTCAGTGACTGATTTTTCAGAAGTAGGTTGCCAGTACTTTCTTCTGAGCCACCTCTGGGCAGACTTGAACCTCCAACCTTTCAGTTAGCAGCCATGGGCATTAATAGTCTGCACCACCCAGGGGCTCCTGACTCCTTTTAAAGTGGTCTCAAAGGGTGAAAAGGATTGTGTTCTTCATGAAGTCTTGCCCCATGATTGCTGTTTTTCTTAATTGAATAAAGGTAGTGAGAAGAATCATTTTGTATTTTCAGGATGGTTGATTGTAACATGTGGTCCTGGCTTACTCTTTTAACCAGTGGGGATGAACATTTTTATACAGACACTGTTATTGTTGCTTTTTAATTCATGCCCACTGACAAGCCACTTTGACTTATGGTCCTTCCCTCCTCACTTACCGCCCTCACTTGTCTCTCTCCTGCACTGTTCATTCCTTTGTGTCTGGACGGAAAGCATTAGCCACATCTTCCTATCCACTGCTTATTTGGGGACCTAGAGTTCCTCAGGGCAGCTTTTCCTCAGGGCTGCTTTCCTGCCAGTGGGGACACAGATGATAGCCAGCTAGGAGGAAAGTGCCACCTGGCTTGCATGCGGTCAGGTGTAAGTTTCCCTCTGAGATGACCCCACAGCCCTGGCCAGCAGGCCTGCCCTACAGATGCTAATAGCTGCTAGTGCTGATTAACTGGAACGGGTAGTAAAAGGCTTTCACTGAGGGAGACCCAGCCTCTTCCCACTCACCTGAGCTATGTGGAGTCATGTGCTGCTGCTGCTGGTTTTTTTTTTTCCTGCCTTTTCTCAAAGGAAGTTCTGTTGTTGCCAGCTGCCATTGAGTTGGCCCCTGACTCCTGGTGACCCCGTGCACAACGGAACGAAATGCCGCCCAGTCCTTTGCCATCCCCACGATCATTTGCAGTTCGGACCGTTGTGACCCATAGGGTTTTTAGTGGCTGATTTTCCAGAGTAGATCTCCAGGCCTTTCTTCCTAGTCTGTCTTAGTCTGGAAGCTCTGCTGAAACGTCTTCAGCATCCTAGCAACATGCAAGCATCCACTGACAGACGGGTGGTGACTGCGCACAAGGGGCACTGGGCGGGAATCCAACTTGGGTCTCCTGCATGGGAGGCGAGAGTTCTGCCTCTGACCCACCACTGCCCCTGTAAAAGAGGTTCTTCTGGCAGTGAAATACTTGAAAGAGTAGGAAAGCTAGGGTGAGCAGGATGAACAGCAATCCGTGACAAAGCAAGGCTGTAGCATTTACAAATTCTGTTATTTATTCACTCATTGTGCTGCCCCCCCATAAATAAACAAATCTGATGGACAGGCCCTTCCGGGTATGTTTCTGAACACCCCCTCCCCGCCGTCCGCTCTCGCTCAGTCATGTAGAGAGGCTTCTTGGGCAAAGTGAGTGACATTGTGAGAAGGGAGTGATTTGGCGTTCCCCTGTGACACCCTGTATTTAAACGGTTCCAGCCAGGACAGACACAGCTTTCAAGGCATTCCTGGATGCCCAGAACCCAAAGCAGCAACACTCGTCCACGCTGGAGTCTTACCTCATCAAGCCCATCCAGAGGATCCTCAAGTACCCACTCCTGCTGAAGGAGCTGTTTGCCCTCACGGATGCGGAGAGCGAGGAACACTACCACCTGGACGGTGAGCCCTGCCCCGGGGGTCCCACTCATCTCGCCTGCCCGCGGCGAGAGTCTCAGATCACCTCTTCACTCCCCATCCATTTCCTTGCAGTGGCCATCAAGACTATGAACAAGGTTGCCAGTCACATCAACGAAATGCAGAAGATCCACGAAGAGTTTGGTGCCGTGTTCGACCAGCTGATAGCTGAACAGACGGCTGAGAAAAAAGAGGTGAGGACCCCTGTCTTCTCACGGCACCTGTCCGGAAAGCTTTGTGCCATTTTGTTTTGTTTTTAACGTGTTATTGCTAAGTACAATAGTCAGGAAAATACTGTTTTTGTTGGTGAAACCTTTATCCAAGGCTACAACATACAGTTTTTTACATAGCAAGCCCATTTCTATGCTCACCACCTCACGAGGGGGTGGGGGGTGTCTCTGTTCTGTGTTAAGTGTGAGAATACACGTCTGTTACTGTAATCTGGGCTGTTTCCACTAGCATGTAAGAGCCATTCGAAGCCAAGGCTGTATTCCCAAAAATTAGAATCTTGGATAGCACATAGTAGGTGCTCAGCAAATACTTGTTGAGTGAATGAATAGACATTTCAAGTTATCATGAATCTGTTTTTTAAGTCCACCAAAACACCTACTTAGATGAGACAGCAACCGGATGGACAGCTCGGAAAGGGTTTCGAGTGAACTGTAAGTTGCACTTGAGTCATTGGGAAGGTCTTGTGTAAATAAACTGCTGTGATGAGGCAGAGGGCTCGCGTGCGTGCACACCCATCAGCGCCTCCGTGCTCTGATTAGACTGGAGCATGGCATTCGGTTTTGCTTTCCACATTAAAAAAAAAAGAAAGAAAAGCTGGCAAGGGAACTGTGAAGAAAAACACTGCTGTGATTAGAAGGCTGGTTCAAGGCAGGGGGCGGGTAAGGTGTGGTTGTTCAGTTTAGCTAAAGGAACACCTTGTCTGCAGAGCTATGAGGGGTTACTTATCCAGGTTTATTTTTATGTCCATTGTGAAACAAAGCGAGTGTTTTTGACTGTTGAAAGATAGTTTTCAGAAAGAGGTAAAATCAAGGCTCTCACACAGATGGAGGAGCCCTGGTGGTGCAGTGGTTAAAATGCTTGGCTGCTAACTAAAAGGCTGGCGGTTCAAAACCACCAGCGCCTCCAAGGGAGAAAGATATTTACAGCCTTGGAAACCTTATGGGGCAGTTCTACTCTGTCCTGTAGAGTTGGTCACTATAAGTTGGAGTCGACTCGGTAAAAATGGGTTTGTTTTTTTTGGTTTTAGTCTTTATGGAAGCTGATTGCCAAGCCTTTCTTCAGAGATGCTGCTGGGTAGCTTTGAACTGCTAACCTTTTGGTTAGCAGCAAAGAGCAAACTGTTCACGCCACCCAAGGGCCTCCAGAAAAGTTCTCCAGGACATTGCTAGTCTGGAGTTGGTTCTCATTTTCTTTTAAACTTATAATAATAAGAAAAAAAATGAAATTTTATTTGTGTTTATTAAATAGCAAAATACAGAAAAACTTCCTCATCTCAATACACATAACTTACCACTCAGAATGTTTTGGTGTTTGACTTTTTAAAATTGCATGTATGCATAGCTTTATTAGGTATATTTTGAAAGTAATTTTATACCTTGATTTTTTAAAATTTATATTGAACAGTGACTTTTTTTTTGTATTTTTTTTTTTTTTTAATTGTACTTCAGGGGAAGGCTTAGAGAACAAGTAGTTTCTCATGAAACAGTAGTACACATATTGTTTTATGACATTGGTTAACAACCCCACGACATGTCAACCCTCTCCCTTCTCGACCTTTTTTTCTTTTTTTTTTTTTGGTGAAAATACACATAGCCAAAGATACACCATTTCAATAATTTCTACATGCACAGTTCAGTGACATCGACTACGCTCTTCCAGTTGTGCTGCTATTCTCACTTTAGATGAAAGTTTATAGAACAAAATAGTTTGTCATTAAACAGTTAGTACACATGTTGCCCTATGACAATGGTTAACAACCTCACAACACATCAACATGAACAGTGACTTTTTATGTTATTTTAAATTACTCAAAAAGGATCGTTGTAATTATTGTGTAATATTTCATTGTGTGGCTGGACCACAGTGAATCAGTCCCCGTTGTTGGACAGTTTTCTTGGCCTCATTTGTTCACTATTGTGAACGCTGTCACAGACATTTTATCATAAAGACTTTTTTCCTCATATATTTTAGTTTATTTCATTCTGACAGAAGTAGATTTTACCGGGTCAGACAAACGTTTTTATTACACGTGGTATATTAATTTCTGGATTTTAATGACTAGGAGCAAGTGATCATGCTAAAGACTGGAAGGTGTTGTGGATAGAGGATTGCAAAGAATTTACAAAAAAGATGGATATGATTTAAAAGTCAGCGACTGTAAGAGGGAATATGGCTTAAGTGAAGCCAGGTCCCCTAAAATAAAATTCTGACAATCAAGTAAGAAATCTTCCCAGCATGGAACAAAGGGAAGTGGTGATGTACAGAGCATTCCCTCGTGAGCTGAGCTTGGAACAGGAAATGTACGGAAGACGGAAGGAGGGGTATTTGACCGAGTACCAATATTCAGGAGTAGGAAAATACTCTATCAGTATCGGGAGGTCTGAAGCCCGGAAACATTAAGGCTTTGAAACTATGCCAAAGAGAGCAATGCACAAATATGTTTTAACAGGATAAGAAGAGCAAGGAGGAAAATGGACCCCCAGCGGGGGCAGAGGTGTGATAATCAGTGGTGAGGGGTTACTCCAGAAAAGCAGGGAAAAAAAAAACCTTTCTTCTTCTTTGAGGAGAATGGACTTTATACTGGAAAGGGTGGAATGATTTCAGTTCTGCAAAAATAAAAACCTAGGAGAGAATGGGTCCTGAGGAAGTAGTACGGGAGGTATGTCAGAGGGAGGGCTTCCTTCAGTTGGGGGTGGTTGCAAATGGAATGGGCTGTGGACTCTGATTGTTAGACTGTCTTGTCCTCTGACGTTTTACATAGAGACCAGGTTAGAGACTAGATGATCATTCCACCTATGATTAGGCTGTTGGGAGTGTCTGCACGTGGATGGGAGCTTGGAAGTTTGACAGGCTTGTAGGTGGGCCAGGAGTCCATGGGTGGTGCAGATGGTTAACACGCTCAGCTGTGAACCTAAAGGTTGGAGGTTCAAGTCCACCCAGAGGTGCCTCAGAAGAAGGGCCTGGTGATCTACTTAGAGAACCTCAGCCTTTCGAAACCCTGTGGGGCAGAGTCGCGCACTCTCACACACGGGGGGTCGCCATGAGTCGGCATCGACTCAGGTGGCACCTGGTGAGTGCAATGGAACTCATAGAGAAAGGTGGACAGGGTTGAGGAGAGCAGACACTGGAATTCCAAAGAAATCTTTGGAAGCATCCCATCTGCATGACTCTAAAATGAGACAAGGACTTGTCTGTCTAAGATGGTTTAGTGCTGGATCATCTGGCGCGGACGACGTGGACTTCGTGATCTATGCAGACTCCAGCGCTCAGGCTGCCCGTGGTGAAAGAGGGATCTCCAAACTCCTCGTTTGCTGCTGCTTGCGTTAAAGCGAAACACCTTTTTTTTTTTTTTAAATGAGTAGGAAGAGCAAGAAGAAATAATAGATTCCGCTGTTTCCCAGAGGACAGTGTCTCCTAGGGGAATTTAACTCCCAGGTGGAAGTGTCTGCAGTTTTCTGGGTGGATCTTTGTCATTGACAGCCAGTAGCGTCTTCTTGAGACACCATCTCTATCTTAACACGAAACATCTCCAGTTTTGTAGCTCAGTTTTGACAGATTTACTGCATGTGAATTTTGGAGCCCCAATTTTGTACCCTTTTTGTCACTTTTATTTTGAGATTTAGGTAGACAGACATGGGAAAAAAAATGACAATGTTTTAGAGACAGTATTTCCATGAAGTAACATTAACATCAGTCTGCCGAATGATAAGACGTGGTGAAAATCTGTGTATTGAAAATGCCTCCCAGTAAGTCTTCTGTGTTCCTGGTTTCAGGTTGCAGATCTGAGTATGGGGGACCTGCTTTTGCACACCACCGTGATCTGGCTGAACCCACCGGCCTCGCTGGGAAAGTGGAAAAAGGAGCCGGAGTTGGCAGCGTTTGGTATGTAGTGGTGGAGGGTTTAGAAGACGGGCAAAAAGGCTGGCTGATTTTCCAAAACAAGAACATTTCTTTTCCAAGACGCTATTTATTAAAATAAAGTTAATTTCAGTGATCTGAGTTGGTCTTCCTGCTATTGCCACCAGCATCTCACAGATAGTAAATTAAACCTTCCGGTTAAATATGTACAGCATGGCCACCAGCTACGTGGCTGTGCCCAAGTGTAGTTCAGGTATAAACATGCAGGCAGAGAAGAATTTCTTTTAGACCGCTGCTGGTGAGTATAATTTCAAAATAATGGTTTGGTAATTAGTCAAGGAAAGATGAAGTGAAAAATCATGACAACCTGCCTCCATTTCTGAGGCTCTGTATCCTTGATCCTTTATTCGGTCTGTGTTGCTGTTTGTCACGCCAGGTTTTAGAATAGAACGCAGTTCTCAGCTGAACTGTCGTGGCAACACGGGGGCCTCGACCGGTTGTGAGTTGCATCTCAATCAGCTTGTTACTAATAACAGTGAAAGTGGAGATGTTGTGAATGATTTATTTTTTAATAAATCTGTTCAGATGGATGCTGTTGCTGTAATTAGAAACCTCATGGGACTGTGTTGCAGTATCCTTTCTTGAGAGAGGACAGTTTTGCATCAGCACACTGGGAATTATGCAGAGTCCGGGAAGGACGGCTTTTGTTACAGTGTGAATGGTTGTGTACCGCAGTGCAGTGCTGCTTCCGAGTCTAAAACCATCAAGAGTCCGTACTTTTGTTCCATGTTGTATGTTTTCCTAGACTCCATTCAGAAGGTTCATGGGTAGTAACATAAAGGTATTCTACAGTATTTTCCATTCTCTTCACTTACCTTCTTTTTCGGGACTAGCGGGGCTTTGCTTAACCCAAAAAAACCCATTGCCATTGAGTTGATTCCGACTCACAAGGACCCTATAGGACAGAATAGAACTGCCTCATAGGGTTTCCAAGACTGTAATCTTTACAGAAGCAGACTGCCACATCTTTCTCCTTCGGAGTGACTGGTAGGTTTGACGTGCTGACTTTTCGGTTAGCAGCTGAGCACTTAACCACTGTGCCACCAGGGCTCTGCTTCTTTATCTGAGCCCTTTTATCCTCCATGATGAGAACAAAGTATTCCTGAATGGGACATCACCTAGTGATACTAAAATCAGAACGTTTAGTACAAAGATTTATCGGACACTTTCCTAGCTCACTCAGCTTTCATTGAGAAACTTAATGATCTTCCTAAAAGTTTCAAGGAGCCACTGCTTGTAGCTGTTGATGCGATTTCATTAAAGATAACAAGCAATTAAGTGGACAGGAAAGCACGAGACTAAAAATGATGTATAATGGAGTATTGGGGTATTTTAACATGTTGGTAGTTTTTGATCAGTGTCTTAGGCTGGGTTCTCTAAAGGAGCAAAACCAGTAAAGTGCATATATATATATATATATATGCACACACACATCTATATATAATATATAATAAATAATAATAAATAATAAATAAATAATATATACATATATATGTATGTATATGTAGAGAGAGTTTTGTCTCAAGGAAATTTCTCATGCACTTGTGGAGGCTGGCAAGTCCCAAATCTGTGGGTCAGATGTCAGGCTGTAGGCTTCTACTGGCTCACGTGGTTGCAGGGGCTGATGAACCCAAAATTGGCACGTCAGGTGGAAGGCTGCTGGCTCATGGGGTTGCAGGAGCTGGCGAATCCTAAGATCTGCAGGTCAGGCGGCAGGATGTTGGCTCGTGTCCCAAGAACTGGAGGTCAGATGATGATAAGTCAGATGCAGGATCCAGGGAGAACTTTGCCAGAACATCCATATATATTGGATGCAGGCCATACCCACAAGGAAACTGATTGGCTTTCAACTGATTGGCCTTTCAACTGATTGACTACTTACATCAGATTGCAAAATGGAAGATGATTACATAGTATCTGCCAAACCATTGAGAATCATGGCCTGGCCAAGTTGACACATAGCCTTCACCATCACAATGGGCGTGGGCGTGTTTGTTTCCTTTTACCACTTGTGATTCTTAGATGTGCAGTTTTCTTCTTGGAGAGGTCTGGGAGCTCCCTGATGCTTGCTTCTCAGTGGGTCACTTAGAGGACATAGGACATAAATGAAGAGATGACCCGGACCTGTTTCTAATGTTGGCCCAAAGACTAGCAAGCAGTTCCAGAGTTCAGCATTTGAATGTTTGTGGGTTGTTCCCTGAATTTCACAAATGTCATATAGTTAGAAGTGAGCAGCTTTAGAATAAGGAAGTAATTTGCGTGGCAGAAAGTAGGAGTTGGTGAACATTTCCTATAAAGGGCCACATAGTAAATATTTTAGGCCTTGTGGTCCAAGGGGCCACACACAGAGCCATAGGCAGCCATAGCCAGCGTGTAAATGGGTGAGCAGGGCGGTGATGGTGGGCTCTGAAAAATAGATGGCAGACTGGATTTGGCCCGCGGCTATAGTTTGCCAAGCTGTGGTATAAAGGGTTCAGGAAATGCCTGTTTGGAGCTTTAGGTACCAGTTGCACTGCAGGCTCAGATGGCAGGCCTGTGCATGTGTGTGTGTGCGTGTGCATGCGTGTGTGCGTGAACGTGTGTGTGCGTCTGCGTGTGTGCATGTGTACATATGTGTATGTGTGTGCGTGTGCATGTGTGTGCGCATGTGCATGTGTACGTGTGTGCATGTGTGCATGTGTGTGTGCGCGGGTGCATGTGTGTGTGTGCGTGTACGTGTGTCCATGTGTGCGTGTGCATGTGTATGTGTGCGCGGGTGTGCGCATGTGCATGTGTACATGTGTATGTGTGTGCATGTGCGTGTGTGTGTGCATGTGTAGGTGTGTGCATATGTGCGTGCATGTGTGTGTGTGCGCACGTGTGTGCATTTTTCTCCTCGTTTCTTTGTTCCCTGCCTCATGGGCTGCTTCTGAGAGGGAAGTGCAGGGTATGTGGCTCGAAGGAAAGTGAGCCCACAGCACCTGTCCTGGTTGTGAATGGAGGCTACACACCTAAACCCCAGTGCACAACAGAAAGAGAAAACTCTGTAGGGCCGTAGTTAACCAGATGATAACTGTAAAGGCTGGCTGATGAAAGCCAAGCTTATCATGATTCAGATTCCTCTCCAGAGCAATCACAAAGGGACTTAAAATCGGGATTACGAACAAAGGCGGTCACCATAATGAGCTTATTGATTGATTCCCAGTCATTAAAACTGGCATGTTGGACAGTTTTGGTGTGATTTCAGGCGGTCAGGCTGAACTCCCAGAGCCTTAGAAATGCCCTTTGAAAGAAGGAACAGTTGCTATCAGGGAAGAAGGTTAATTCCCACCCGGCAGGCAGCTTTGGGGGTAAAATGTGGTCGTCTTTTGTTTTGGTTTAAATCTCTAATCACAGGAAATAGTGCACCTTTCTCTGAAACTGAAGCTGGTCTGCTGCCAACCAAAGTTGGACAGAAAATGAACCAGATACAGTTAAGCCTGGGAGAGCTGGAACTCCATGGGACGGCCTTGCTTTTCTGGGTCTCGCACGATTTGCGCCTTTGACAGGGTGTGGTCTTACTACCACTTTTCTGTCATTCCTGTTAATGGAAGATATTTGTGTTTTCCCTCTCTGACAGGTTTCCACCTTACACAGGTTCCGGCTTTCTCAGGTTTTACTATACTTTGGGTTAGTTTCCAGAGGGCCCTGAAGGCAGGACAGCCATCCCTCCATATTCTCTGAACGTTCTTCTCCTCTGTGATTCTGTGCCTGGTACACCAGGCTGTGCCCTCACCACCCACCGTGTGCCTGGGCCCCGGCTGTGCCTGGGTGTCAGGAGAGGAGCTGGGATCACTAGTGTTACACACGTTTGGCCTTGTTGAAGGAATTCAGTGGAAGACTGCATACAACTCCATTTTATCTCCCCAGTAGCCCCGAAATAAATTATGTACTCCCTCTCTTAAAGAGGTCGTTAGGATCCAGTCTGTTTGGAGGCAGTGGTATTGTGTTTTATGTCAAAAACTAATTTTTGTTTCTTCTGGTCAAAAAGATGAATTATATTTCCTGAATTATGATAAAGTGTGTGTGTGTGTAAGCTCTTAGCTTAATTTATATAAATATAAATCACCTTGAAGCAATTTTATTATTTCTCTAGATGCTAAACTAGTATTTTTTTGCTGGATTTACATCAGTTTTTAAACTTGAAATCAGTTTTAAACTTGAAGTGGTACTGCCTTAGTTGTCTAGTGCTGCTATAACAAATACCACAAGTGGGTTGCTGTCTTAGGCTGGGTTCTCTAGAGAAGCAAAACTAGTGAAGCACACACACACACACACACACACACACACACAGATTTATCTCAAGGAAATGGCCCACACGGTTGTAGCAGCTGGCAAGTCCCAAGTCCATGTGTCAGGTGTCAGGCTGGAGGCTTCTCCTCACTCACGTAGCTGCAAGGGCTGGTGAATCCCAAGTTGGCTTAAGTTCCAAGAACCAGAGGTCAGATGATGATGAGCTGCATGCAGGATCCAGAGCTTTGCCAGAACATCCATATATATATTGGATGCAGGCCATACCCCTAAGGAAACGCCCCTTACAACTGATTGACTGATCACATCAGATCACATCAGGGAGGACGATTACATCATTATGTAACTGCCAAACCTCTGAGAATCATGACCTGGCTAAGTGGTTACACCTTAACCATCACAGTGGCTTTAAAGAACGGAAATTTATTTTCTCATAGTTCTGGAGGCGAGAAGTCCAAGTCAGGGTTTTGGCTGTGTGGATTCCTTTCTCATCAGTAGCCTGGGTGTTCCTTGGTTCTCTGGTTCATGGAGAATCCTCACACAGTGTCTGTTTTCCCAGTATGTGAATGTGTCTGTGTGTGATCTGCTCTTTCTATAAGTAAGGAGTGGTGGGGTTTGGGATACAGCTGGCACTGGCATGACCTTGTTAACGTAACAAAGAAGACTCTACTTCCAAACGGGAACACACTTGCAGGTACAGGGGTTAGGATTACAACGTATATTTTTGGGGGGACACAATTCAATCCATAGCAAGTACCATAGTTCAAATTTTTTATTTCAACTAGAAGTTTCAGGGGCAGGTGGTATTTCCACATGATGTAGACTGTGTTTATTTTTAATGTGGAAAATATTGCCTCCAGAAACTTTTGGTTTTCGTAGATGTGACGAGTGAATGGAAGGTTGGGTGGGAGTCAGTTGACTGGAACCTCGCTGTCCTCTTTGTAACTGTAGTGTTTATTACCACAAGCGGTTGAACTAAGGGGGAAACCCCAAGCATAACTGCCTTTATTTATTTATTGTTTTTCCAGTCTTTAAAACTGCTGTGGTCCTTGTGTATAAAGATGGCTCCAAGCAGAAGAAGAAACTTGTAAGACTTCTTATTTCACCCCATAGATTGAAAGTATCTCTCGCGCTATCTTCTCAGTTATGTCTGCCTAAGATTATAGGCCTTAGTCAGGCACACCCCCTCTTAGGATTTCTTTTCTTTTTTCAGTATTGCTAACGACTCCCATCCTGCCGCCTTTCAGGCAGGCTCGTGTTTGGAGCCTGGAAGGGAACAGCTGTGTGCCTGCCCAGAACCTTCCTAACTCTATTTCCCTGTTCCTGATTCTTGTTTTGGGACCCATTTTCTCCTCTGTCCTGTGTCTCTCTCTTACCTATATCTGGTTAGCACACTTCCTTGCACACCCTCAGCTTACTGATCACCCGGCCTCTCACTTTCTCATTTTCTGCTAGACACAGGAGTGCGTGGGGTAGAGTTCCCTCGGGCAAGCCCGGGCTCCAGGGTGAGAGTCAGTGGCAGGTTTAGGAGTAGCGGGGCCTGGGCCAGGGGTGGAGAGGTTGTCCTGACGCAGCTGGTTCCTTCTCTCCTGCAGGTAGGCGCTCACCGGCTTTCCATCTACGAGGACTGGGACCCCTTCCGATTTCGGCACATGATCCCTACCGAGGCTCTGCAGGTCCGAGCATTGGCAAGTGCAGGTAAGTTCTGACCCGCACCGGGGACGCGTTTCTGGCATGCACGTGAATTGTGTGTCTGAAGCCAGACAGGTAAGTTCCAGCCTGCGCTGGGGACACGTTTCTGGTGTGCATGTGAATTGTGTGTCTGAAGCCAGATGCTTGGTCCAGCCACCCTGCTAGCTTCTAGTTTCCATGCTTAAACTTTGTTCCCCTTGATCTTTCATTCCCTTTTATTTACCCAGCCACTTATTAAATGTTTGAGTGGGTGAGTGAATGAGCCGAGTGAATGGTTGTAATGTCCTCAGAATTGCTCTGAGGAGTCTAGTCATTCTGATATGTATATATTAATAACGTTACAGTGACTAATATTGGAGTAGCATCAGGTCTTCTAATTATGGAAAGAATCCTTATAACTGTGAGGAGACAAAGCCCGTGTACATTGCTCACTTGCCTTGTAAGTGGGAGACCAAAAAAGACCACAAAGCTCCCAATGAGGCAGTTGGAGAAGCATTTTCTTTTTGCTCTGAAGTATTATAATGTTTATCTTTTTTTTTGTTGTTGTTGTGCTTTAAATGAAAGTTTACAGTTCAAGGTAGTCTCTCATACAAAAATTTACATATACATTGTTATGTGACACTAATTGTTTTCCCTATACTGTGACAGCACACTCGTTCTTTCCATCCCAGATTTCCCATTCAACCAGCTCCTGACCCTCTCTGCCTTCTCGTCTTACCTCCAGACAGAAGCTGCCCATTTAGTCTCATGTATCTGCTTGAGCCAAGAAGCACACTCTTCATGAGTATCATTTTACGTCCCACAGTCCAGTCTAATCTTTGTCTGAAGAGTTGGCCTCAGGAATGGTTTTAGTTTGGGGCTAGCAGAGAGTCCGGGGGCTACGTCTTCTGGGGTGCAAATGTTTATCTTTGGTTTTGTGTGAAGGCTTTTAACATGTGGTTGCTGCTTCTGTGCTCAGATGGTAGTGAGATGAGCTGTGGGGTAGTGGCAGATATACTTGATAATACTTCAGATGATGTTTTAAACACTTGAGAAGAGAGGTGAACTTAGCAGGGTTGACCAGGAAAGCAACACAGTGAAACCTGTGAGAGCTGGCACTCGACGGGACAGCCTTGTTTTTCGGGGTCTCTTGGGTTTCTTGCCTTCGACAGGGTGCAGTCTTACTGCTCTTCCATCGCTTGTTTTACTGGGAAATATGTGCGTTTCTGCCTTACACGGGTTCTGGCTTTTGCAGGTTTTACTGTATTGGAAACCCTGGTGGCGCAGTGGTTAAGAGCTCAGCTGCTAACCAAAAGGTCGGCAGTTCGAATCCACGAGGTGCTCCTTGGAAACCCTATGGGGCTGTTCTACTCTGTCCTATAGGGTCGCTCTGAGTCAGAATCGACTCCACGGCAACAGTTTTGGCTTTTGGTTTTGGGACTCAGAGGCGTCATCCAGGGATGCATTTGGGGCCCAGTTCTGGAGAGGAGGAATTGGCGATGGCTCTCCTAGGCACGAGGGAAGAAGCGTCTTTGGGGAGTCAAGTGGAAACTCTTGGCTTCACCCCTTCCTTATCCTGCTTGGACACCTGGTGTACCTTTCAGGTTGCAGAGACAGGCCTGGGGCAGGCCGCTGCAGGTTCACAATGGACCCGTATTTCCATTTCACGCTTCTGGCGTCTAATGTAGGCACAGATGCTGAATTCTAAGTGTCCGATTTGTGCTGCTCAGCCTCTCCCTGTCCGCACTTATCACCCTCTCCGAGCAGTAAAACAGGATCTAATTCTCACAAACCAGCTCGCCCTCGTCACGAGCGTCATGAGGAGAGACCTCTTTCGGTGGTGGGAAGCCTTGAGTTACTCACCGTCATTAAACCAGATGCATTTCCCTTCCCAGCAGTCACGCCTTGCTCAGACCTGTAGACCGTAGGACAATTATCTGCTGTAGGAATTCTCAGAAAGGGTTCTCTCTGTGCTCCCACTCTTTGCCTTGTTAGGTAGGGTTTGATTTGCAGAACTGATTGACGTGAATTTGCGGGAACCCTTATGTTGTAAGACTAGAAACAGTCATAAAGCATTTTGAGGTTTAGGCACGTAACTGCTAGCATTGCCTTGCTTTCCAGTCTTAGTTTGTGAATTATCTAGTTCTTAGATTTCCTTGTGCCTGGTTTATAAACAGGAAAACTTAAGTCTATAGCAAAACTGCAGACTTCGCAGCCAGGAATTTTGCCTTCATTGAGGACTAAATGTATAAAGACTTTCAGTTTTGAAAACAAAGCTATCTTTGTGATGTGACGTTCCATTCTCCACCTCTACTTTTCGTTCAAATCAAGTTTAAAACCATTGAGATAAAAGCTAACTTTGATGGACCTACCAACACGTCCCTCCTTATGAAATATATCCCAGTGGATATGAGGATCAGAAAGTGGACTTTCTAGATTTCCATCTTCATTTGGGAAATCATCTATCACTCTGTGAATGGTTCCTGGTTGAGGTTCAATGCTGTGCGCACATGGAGGGTTTGTGAGCAGAGCACTGAGCCGCTGGCAAGAAGGAGACCTCATGGTGGGTGGTGACATGCCTGCAGTGAATGGTTCCTTTCACAAACACTTTATTCAGGGCTTGAAATAAAACGGTTGTCTAGACTTCACTAGGCCTAGAGATTACTTCATAACTCTTTCACACCTTCTTGGCCTACTGTTTTGGCCTCGGAACGAGAGGGCTGAGAAAGAGGAGGCCCGTTAGGTTGCCAGAGCAGGCCCAGGGCACTTGGCCTGGGTGCTTAGTGGGATGGCTCCCCACGGACCAGCGTGGACCTGCCCCTTTGTACCCCGGCCTGGTGAAATCTTCCTGGGAATTGTGGGCTCAGTCTCGTCCAACTGTTGCCAGAAAAACTAACCACTTAATTGAAATAATTCTGCCCAACACGCTTAGCAGCTGAAGGGGCCAGTTCTTCAGTCAACATGATTAAATGATTGTCCTTTGAGACCAGCTAGGGGATTTTAGCACCTGGAGATATTCCAAGTGTTCTCTCTCTTCCCGTCCGTTAAGCTTACAGCCACTTTGTGTCTTCCTGTCACAGAGTCATAGTGAGGTTCCATTGGTCTTACGCTGCTTTGTGCTGTGTGATCTTAATGCAGAGCATGGGGAATGCTTTTGTAAAAATGCAAGTAAATCTATTTCAAATGTGCCTCAATTGGTTTTAATTTATCTAGATGCAGAAGCAAATGCTGTGTGTGAAATTGTCCACGTAAAATCGGAGTCTGAAGGGAGGCCGGAGAGGGTCTTCCACCTGTGCTGCAGGTGAGTCTACAGGCTGAAGTCGACCGTGGGACGCAGAGGGAAGGAAGGTGGCTGTGCTTTGCCCCTCTGTGCTCTATAAACCAGCGTCTGCCGCCCTGGACGCTACGTGCTTTGTCTTATGCAGGGTTTCATAAAGCAGCAGTAATTGGAGAAGTTAAACTAGTTTTATTAGAATATGGACAGTAACCTGGTTCATTTAATACCTTTTTGAAAGAAAATATAAACTTTCAAATGTATTGAACATACAGAAGAGGGCTTTCTTCCCATTTGATGGAGCAGAAGGACGTGGTCATCATCTGACAGTTTGTTTTGATATGTGGAGACATCTCTGAACAGCAGGGCAGAGGCCCCAGGGGAGGCGGTGAGCGTGTGCAGGTCTTACCTGGATTCTTCCTCATTAGAGACTCTGCAGCGTTGGCAGGTCGGCGTACGTTGCTCCGGATCACCCACAGATCCTTGGTGGAAGCTGAACTTGTAATGTCTTCTAGTTCTGTGAGAATCTGAGACCTTTCTGCATGTGCAGCCTGTTATGGGTTGAATTGTGTCCCCTCCAAAAATGTGTTGGAATCCTAACCTCTACCTGCGGATGGGGTCCCATTTGGATATAGGGTTTTCTTTGTTACAGTAACGTGGCCCTAGCAACGTACGGTGTGCTGTAAACCTAATCACTTGGGTTAGAAAAAGAGCGGCATAGTCACAGAGACAGGCAGGCACCAGTGGGGGAAAGATGGGTGCCACATGGAGACCACCAAGGAACTGAGGAACACTGGGGCCACAGAAACGGAAAGACATCTTCCCCCAGAGCCAACAGAGAGCGATTCTTCCTGTGGAGCTGGTGGCCTGAAGGCGGACTTCTAGCCTCCTAAACTGAGGAAATAGTTTTCTGTTGGTTAAAGCCGCCCACTTTAGTGTTGTTACAGCAGCACCAGCAAAGGAGGGCACAGCCACTTCTCAAGTTTGTTAGTTTTGCCTAAAGATATTGAGATGCATAGCCAATAGCCAGCGTTCCAGCATATTTGACTTCAAATATGATTTATGTTTAATCATACTTTAATTGGCCTAATATCAAAATACATAGACACTCAGTAATCTACTCAATATTACTTGATAAACCTACAATGAGTAGTAGTATATGATGGATTGCCCCCCAAATTAAACCGTACCAATATTATAATGATTGTTATCGATATAGTGCTGTTGCCCTGGTGGTGCAGTGGTTAAGAGCTCAGGCTTCTAACCAAAAGGGTGGCAGTTTGAATCCACCAGTGGCTCCTTCGAAACCCTAAGGGGCAGTTCTGCTCTGTCCTGTGGGGTCGCTATAAGTTGGAATCTACTTGATGGCACTGATTTTTTTTTTTTTTTTAAAATTGCAAATACAGGAGCGGGCACATTTTCTAAGCATATACTGGGCTACAACGCTTTGCATGCATTGTTTCATTTACTCAGAGCTGGGGACTGTTATCCCCGTTGTACAAATGGGGATCCAGGGCTCTTAGAGAGTCTTTGCCTGACGTCTTATAGCAGGCAAGCACCGGCCCACAGGTGGGACTGATGTCAAAGCTGGTGCTTTGTTTCCAATCACCTTTCTGTGTTGGGTGACGGGGCAGGGGGGAGGGTGGCGAGGGGAGGTGGATTTCCCAGCAGGTCATCAGAATTAGAATCGAAACTTTCCTCCGATAATCCACATGTGGGTTGAGCTTCATCTTTACCGTCTATTTAGGCGAATCCACTGTGATTATTTGGTAAAGTTCACGGGGTTCAGGGAGCCCGCCCCTAGAGACGCCGTCTTAGCTTTAACAAGGGAGAATGAAAGATTCTTTTGAAACCCTCCTGGGTAAAAATACTGAGAATTTAACAGGAAAAGTAACCTGTTGTTTTTGTTAGTCGCCAACAAGTGGGCGCCTAGAACATGGCGCCCCGTAACAGTGGGGGATCCATAGTCTTACTCTGGAAGCGCCACTGAAACCTGTTCGGTGTCCTAGCAGCACGCAGGCCTCCCCTGACAGACGGGTGGAGGCTGCTCGTGAGGGGCGTTGGCCAAAATCAAACCTGGGTCTCTGATGAGGAAGGGGGGCGTCCTGCCAATGAACCAGCACTGCCACCACCGTTAACCCAGGGGGGGGTACTTTTTTCCCATGGGCGTTAGGACTTGGGAAGATATTGAGTTCTCTGCGATGTAGTTTTAATATTCACGTGTTGCAGCGTGTCATGGGAGGAGTTCATATCTAACAGGACTGCAACTCTGGAGGACACTAAGGTGTTGGGACATCATTCTTAGGTAACTCTGCTGAACCTCAAGGATCTTGTGATTCATTTTGTCCCCCAAAACATTTTAGAACAACAGCTTCTGCCTTAAGTGCCGTGAGCAAAATCTGTCAGCTTCTGGGTGCTGTGTCCGTCTGTCTGTTCATTAGTGGACTGTTGTTACTGTTAGTTGCCATTGAGTCGGTTTTGACTCATGACGGCCCCATGCCTGTGGAGTAGAACTGCTTCATTGGGTTTTCTTGGCTGTAATCTTTATGGAAGCAAATCACCAGGCCTTTCTTCTGTAGTGGGTTCGAACCACCAACCTTTAGGTTCGAAGTCAAGTGTAAACCATTAGCACCACCTAGGGAGCTTCACAGATTCTTCTTGTTGTTAAGTCGCTGTTGAGTTGATTCCAACTCAGAGGGACCCCATGTGTACAGAGTAGAGCTGCTCAATAGAGCTTTCAAGGCTGCAACCTTTCATAAGGAGATGGCCAGGCCTGTCTTCCGCGGCACCTCTGGGTGGGTGTGAACCACCAACCTTTTGGCTAGTGGTGGAGCACTTAATACCCATCTGTACCACCCAG
Organism: Dugong dugon; assembly: GCA_030035585.1. Taxonomy (NCBI): domain Eukaryota; kingdom Metazoa; phylum Chordata; class Mammalia; order Sirenia; family Dugongidae; genus Dugong; species Dugong dugon. The sequence continues at coordinate 5,275,788 of CM057473.1, forward strand.
GGACTTCATCGTTAGTGGATGGCTCTGCCCAGATCAGCTACAGGGGAAGGAGTGTGTGAAAACACACTTCAGCCTAGAGATGGGAGTCCTGGCCTCAGTCTTGAACCCTTGCTCCTGGGTGGTGTGTATTTGACCACAGCTGGCAGCATTAGAAGTGGCCGTGTGCTGAGCACCGCTTCCCCAACTCATGTAATTCTTCTCCCGTAGCTCCCCAGAGAGCCGGAAGGAGTTCCTGAGGGCCGTGCACTCCATCCTGCGTGACAAGCACAGAAGACAGCTCCTCAAAACCGAAAGCCTTCCCTCGTCCCAGCAGTATGTCCCTTTTGGAGGAAAGAGATTGTGTGCTCTGAAAGGGGCCAGACCGGCTATGAGCAGGGCAGGTACTGTGGGGATCCCAATGTTCACGATCCCTGTCACCCCCACTCCGCTCTAGGGCCCGCCAGCTTGACCTCCTTGCTGAGCCAGACAGACGTAGGTGTGGCCTCGTGGGGGCTGATGATGCAATAGGGGTTTTCCCTGGTTGGTACAAGGGTCCTTGCCTTTGCCTCTGGTCCTTTCGGCTCCCTGGGGATCTGCCCTCTGGTGACTCCTCCTGCTCTCCCTCCCAGTCTGCCCCTCGCTGCCTTCCTGCCCCTGGCTGGTGAGCTTCTCTTTCATGCGCCAGCCAGGAACTGGGGGCACCTCTTTCCGGAGGGGCTGTCCTAGCTGCCTGTGCAATGGGAGTTGCTGCTTTGCATGACAGTCAGCTTTGTCTAGCAGAAAGCCATGTGTCACGTCTCACAGGGCCACAGCCTGCTGTTCTCAGTAAGGGTTCTAGGTGCGGGGAGTCAGGTGATTTGGGGTTTTTACACTCGCCTTGTGCTTACATCTTTATTTTTAGCCTCGCTGTTAATTTGAGGAAGCCTGGAGCTGCAGTTGGAAAAGAGGAATCCAGAGTGTAAATGGTCCCGGAGTAAATATTCCTTTAGGACTTAGCACTCTGGATCAGTGAGGAAGGAAGGTCAATATGGCCACCTGCAAGGGACAAGTGACAGTAAAATATTTCTAGGAAGAAAGATGTTTTCCTAATACTCATGTACTTATTGACATCAGGATGTCCACATTTTCATAACTCCTTTCCTAAGAGGCAGCTTGGGATTCCGCAGGAGGGGTTCCAGTGAAGGAGGCTGACTTTGCATTTGCCAGAAAGGTCTCGGACCTCTGTCCCCATTCTCTGCCCTCCTGTTCTCCATGGCGGTGAAGAGGTGTAGGTGGAACTATGAACAGTGGAAGGTTTCTATAGCTGTAACCTACATACCATTGATACGGGATTATTGCATCCTTCAAGCACCTTAGGTTTAGCAGTCGGAGGTTAGTTATCTTAAATCTGCTCTCCAATCAATTGATAAGGATTTACTGAAATTTAGTATAGTGAATGTCCAGTGCTCTGCTGGGTTCTCCAAGGTACCCGGACGGTGTCACATACCTCCTCGCCCACAGCTTCTCCCGGGGTCCCCATAGAAGAAGGGTTCACGTGTCCTTTTATATCTCACTGTAGAGAATTTCACCTTAGAATTCTCTCACCTGCTCGCTTTGCTTTCCAGGGCATATTTCATAAGGATTGGGAATATTAGTCCCAACCTAAGGGAGCCCAGTCTGTCTGTCATTGGCTAGGTTTCAGCTGCTGATCAATGAACTCAAATGTAGAGCCGTATTTACTTTGAAACTAGGCACTTTTAGTCTGTAGGACACTCAGAAGTTTTCTGGCCGGGACTCCTTTGGACCCCCAGATAGAAGAAAGCTAACCCAACGCATAACCTCCACCATCGTGAACAGCAAGAGAATGCCTTGACATCATTGCCTGTTGGATTTGACTGAGGGAAGGATTTTCTGCCCGTTGGCTGGTTTTTGGCCGAAGAAAGTATTTCTCCCTCACTGTCATCAGGGCCTCATGTTAGATGGTTTTAAAACGGTGCCCAAGTGGATGGGTACAGTGCTAGCTTAACAGCCAACACTGGGAATATTCAAGCCAGTGTTTGTCTCCCTGAGGGACTGGGAGACACCCAGTCACAATCGCTGATTATTAGGCATCCCTTTAATAGCTGAGAGATACCTATGCTTCATTTTGCATTGTCATGAGTATCCCGGTTGTTCATTTCTCTTTCCATTCGGTTTGGATAGGATCGTAAAGCTTGATATCTTGACTCAGTCCTAAGTCTCAAAAGACTGGACATCGAGCCAACAACCCAGTGAAATTATATACATAGATTTTGTTTCAGTGTTTTCTCGTGAAGCATTTCAGACACACAGAACAGTTGAAAGAGTTGTACAGTAAACATACTGGCCACCTATATTGTATAATTAATATTTTTCTCTGTTTTCATTATCACATATCTGTCCATCTGTCATCCATCCACCATCTTGTTTTTTGGCACTTTTCAAAGTTGCAGACATTAGCACACTTTACCCCGAAATACTTCAGCATTAACACACACTTCCAATAACCCAGTTTTGATTTGAGGTAGTTCTAACTAGTGATTGGAGTGAGGACTCAGGCTCCACCATGGTGACGTCAAGATAAATTAGACAGGAAGTTTTGATTCTTCCCAACGGCAGAGGGCTTTTTCTGTGATCTCTTCTTCCAGTTTTTTCTGGAAATGGCTTTCATTTCCCTTCTCAAATCAGAGTGGTTTGTGGTTCTAGCAGCACTGAGGCAATTTAACGGTTTGTAGGCCTAGGTTTCAGGAAAGCACTTTGGGCTCTTCCCCTCCCTTTGAATGCGTGTCATATTTTATCTCCTCGTCTCTAATGTAACAGCCGTTAACCAGAGAGGCGGAAGCTGCAGCCCTCCCTGTGAGCCATCTTCCTGTATGTGTGTGGTGGGCTTGTGTGTTTGCTTGGTTGGGCGGTGTTTTTTGTTTGTTTCGAATAATTTTGGCTTCCTAGAAGGTAGTAGGATGGAAGGATGAGTTCAAAGATGTCTTATTCTTAACTCTTAGTCATTTCATATGGTGCTTGGTTGATCCAGTACTTGCCTGTCTTACGCTGTTTCTCCTTTTACCTACTCACTGATATTTTCATTGCTTTATTGGAGAGAAATTGGGGATACACAGAATGCAGTGGAGGAGGGCCGAAGGCTCAGTGACTTCACTGTACCAGTCACATAGGACTGTCAGCGAGGGGGCAGGGACATGATCGGAAGGAAGTTTGCTGCCTCTGAGAGCCTCTTTTCTGTGCACTCTGTCAGAGGGGTAGGGTGCCTTAATTTAACTGCACATCCTCAAGAAATAATGCGTTTAATTCCCCAGAAAGCAGCATAACTTGAGCCAGTGCTTTGGCCTATTCGATACATCTGGTGGGTTTTAACCAGCAGAGGGAACCCGAGAAGCACGCCCTGCCCTCCTAAAGAGTATCCCAAGTAGATGCCCCCCCAGTCAGCCCTGGCATCCTCAGAGCTCGGAGCCCTGGGCAGGACCTGATGCCAGCTGGCTGACTAATCCCCAGGTGAGGGGACTTCTGAGAGGAGCAGGAGTCTGTTACCTGTCTCCAGGTGTGCAGGTTAGCACATTAGACGGTTCTTTCAGAGGGCGCTCATCTCCTTTTTCCTGTAACCTACAATTCTCCCAGGTCCCCTCCCTGCCCCCTCACCTTCCAGTCAGTTGCAATGACACCTCCTATGCCCAGGCATCTGTGCAAGACAAGGGCTCTGGCCCATGACCCCAAGACGGACCGGTGAAATCGGGAGCGCTTGCCCCAAATACGATCAGGACGCAGAACGCAGACCGTTTGGTTTTCGCTTTGCTCTCCTGTATTTACTGTTTGGGTTTCCATCTCACGTAAAGTGTGCGGGGGTTTTACTTTTCTCTCTGTGTGTGTGTGCAGTGTCCGCCCCAAGCAAGTCTCTTGGGAGGAGGAGGCGGCGACTGGCTCGCAACAGGTTTACCATTGACTCGGACGCCGTCTCCGCCGGCAGCCCGGAGAGAGAGCCCCCGCAGCCGCCCAGGGGTGGGGACACTGACCGCTGGGTCGAGGAGCAGTTTGACCTTGCGCAGTATGAGGAGCAGGATGACATCAAGGAGACGGACATCCTCAGTGACGACGACGAGTTCTGTGAGTCGGCGAAGGGCGCCTCGGTGGACAGAGAGCTGCGGGAGCAGCTTCAGGCTGCCTCCATCAGCCAGCGGGACAGGGGCCGCAAAGCCCTGGACAGTCACGCATCCCGGATGACGCAGCTCAAGAAGCAGGCCGCGCTGTCGGGCATCAACGGGGGCCTGGCGAGCTCGGGCGAGGAGGTCATCTGGGTGAGGCGCGAAGACTTCGCCCCGGCCCGGAAGGTCAACACGGAGATCTGAGCACACGCATTCCCGTGGGAGCGCGTGGAGCGGCCCTCTCCTTCCGCACTCCGTCCGCCCTTCAGCGCACTCCTGAGCCCTCCTGGGCGTGCAGGAGATCGGCCCTTCTGGCTCCGCCAGAATCACCCTCCAGCGCACTCCTGGGCCTTCCTGGGCAGGCAGGCAGAACAGCCCTCCAGCACACTCCTGGGCCCTCCTGGGCAGGCAGGAGAACAGCCCTCCAGCACACTCCTGGGCCCTCCTGGGCAGGCAGGAGAACCCCCCCCCCCCCCCTCCAGCGCACTCCCGGGCCCGCGGGAGAACCACCCTCCTGCGCCTGCCCTCGGGTGCAGGAGAACCGCCCTCCTGCGCCCTCCTTTGTGTGCAGGAGAACCGCCCTCCTGGGTCTGCCCGCAGGTGCAGGAGAACCGCCCTCCAGCGCGCTCCTGCACACACGGTTCGGGCAGCTGACTCTGTTCTGAAGCCATGCAGCCCCTGACTTCGTCGTTTCTGACAACAGCATCAGAAAGAATTGTTCCGAATTCTAAATAAGCTCGAGTCCTATCTTCTGTATATTACCAAGGGCTTTTATTTATTCTCAATGAATCAGGGCCTGAAGAATTAAAAGAAAAAAAAAAAGAAGATTGTATAGCACTGGAAAGCAAATCTGCCCTTCCCCAGGAATATGTACTGCGGATGAGTTGAAGGGATAGCGCAAACAAAGTGATTGCTGCATTCGAAACCGACCTGCGCGTCGTCTCCCGGGCTAGCGGGGAGCCCACCTTCAAACCCGCAGCAAAGTGGAACTCCTGCCCAGCGGCAGTGTCCCCACTCCTCCCCCTCTTCAGTGTCTGAGAATATCTGTGTATTTTAGGGACGGGTGAGGAGAGGGTGGAGATTTATGTTGGGATGAACTTTTTTTCCTTCTGTTTTGGTCTACGGCTGGTCCTACCCAGTGTCAGTGTTCGAAGCTCTAGTTTTGCATAGAATTATAAAGACGCCAGACTCTTTGCAAAGAGATCCAAATTTATCACTTGAAAAATAGAAAGAAAAAAATAACTATTTTTTGTATTTTCCCTGAGAAACAGGGCACAAACAGGTGAGAATTTTAGTGTTCACGTAACTCTTGAGTTGAAAAAATAAAAAAAAGAGGATATAACCTTTTACAGAGAGAGTGAGGCATGGTGATTTTATATTTATATATGAAAGACCAACAAGAAACTCATGCTTAGGGTTCCCTTTTTTTCCCAAGAAGATGATTTTTCTTTTTTTTTTAAATGTCTGAATCTGTATCTGAGACGGGAGTTTGGTTGGATTAAACAAGACACGGAATGGGCAGTGTGTGTGTGTCTGTTGCTTATGGTTATGGTGGGGGAGCCTCCTTCTCATAGGGTTGCTATGGCGATTGTCAGTTTTCCCATCAGAACCGCATTTTCACCCATAGATGACTCACCCCCTTCCCGACAGTCCACGACCAACCTTAGCAAAACCACCTCTTCAAAGACATCTCTTGGGTCTCACGCTTTCCTTCACACCAACGAAACAGGGTAAACACGCTAACACGCTTCACGTCCTAAACAGATTTCCAATGAGGAAGAACAAAAACAAGTTATAGCACTTTCAATTTTTTTTATTAATAAAAAAAGGTTTATAGCTTTTTTTCTCTCCCCATTTCACAACATCCACTTCCTAAGAAGGGTTTAAATAATATGAAAACTTTCTTTTTGGGGGAAAATATCTACTTGGTGTTTGACACATCAGTAGGTACTTTAAAGACCTGAATTTTATAGTAGCTCTAGGAACTATATTTTATAAAAATCAGTGATGACTTTATATTTCCAGATCACAGAGAGTTCAGAACATCATGCTCCTGCTCCTGCTTGCTTGACCTGCTTCCTGCCCCTCCCCCTCCCCTTTCGGGTCTCCAGGGCTTTGAGCTTGATCTTTTGAAAGTTTTATTCTATTAAAGTTTTGCTATATCTTCTGGTTTTCTTGAAAAAGCTTTAGAATGGTTTCTGTACCCTTTGTATCACTGCATTGTTCCATACCATCTCCGGTTAGATTGTGTTGGGATGGATAACGGAATCAGAGGCTTCTAACATCGCATCTGCTAGCCCCACTGCAGCGGGCTTGTTTGAAAATGCTGGAAAGTTTGGTGCTTGGAGAGGGTACCATTGTCTCTTGTACATAAGGTCATGACGTGTCTATGTCCAAAGTTCTTATATATTTCTTTTATAAGCTGAAAGAAGGTCTATTTTTATGTTTTTAGGTCTATGAATGGAACGTTGTAAATGCCTGTCAAACAATAAAAATATTGAAATGTGTCCGGATGGTCCTGTGCTTTTTTTAAACGATGGGAGGATGAGTATGGGCTGTTGGCAGGAGAGAGCACATGGGAGGAAATTCTTGGGGATGCCCTTTTTTTTACAGTGACTGTCATGACCATCTAAGCGCTTGGTTGGCGGTTCGAACCCACCAGCCACGCGGAGGGAGAAAGACGTGGCGGTCTCTTTCTGTAGAGATTACAGCCTTGGAAACCCTATGAGGCAGTTCTGCTCTGTCTTATAGGGTCACCATGAGTTGGGATCCACTTGAGGGCAGTGAGTATTTTTTTTTTTTTTTTTTTTGATCATGACCATCGAGGGAGAGGTGCCTTGATAAAGCCTGAGTTGAGTTTTTAACAAAAAGATATCCCAGTTGGTCGGCATCTTGGTCTAAAGATCTGGAGAAAGACGGATGTTAAAAACCCAAACCAAACCTGTTGTTGTCAATTCGATTCCGACTCAGTGACGGTACAGAACAGAGTAGAACTGCCCCATAGGGTATCCAAGGAGCGGCTGGTGGATTCGAACTGCTGACCTTTTGGTTAGCAGCCAAGCTGTTAACCACTGCACCACCAGGGCCAGATAGACAAAACTAAAACCAAACCCGTTGCCGTCTAGTCAATTCCAGGCAGTTTATGATCAGCTGCTAACGTAAAGGTTGGCAGTTCAAATCTACCCAGTGACTCTGTGGAAGAAAGGCCTGGCAAACTGCTTCCATAAAGATTACAGCCCAGAAAAGCCTGGGGAGTGGTTCTCCTCTGTAGCACGTGCCATCACCATGATAATGATAGATAGCTGCCTGCTGTCAAGTGGACTCTGACTCATGACCACCTTACACACAATAGAAGGAAGCATTGCCTGGTCCTCTGCGCCACCTTCAAATCCATTACTGCAGCCGTTTGCCCATCCATCTCACTGAGGGTCTCCCTCGCTGGCCCTCCACTTCACCAAACGTAATGCCCTCCTTCAGCACTTGATCCCTCCTGCACTTCACCAATGTGATGTCCTCCTCCAGCACTTGATCCCTCCTCCACTTCACCAAACATGGTGTCCTACTTGCACTTGATCCCTCCTCCACTCCACCAAACGTGATGTCCTCCTCCAGCACTTGATCCCTCCTCCACTCCACGAAACGTGATGTCCTCCTCCAGCACTTGATCCCTCCTCCACTCCACCAAACGTGATGTCCTCCTCCAGCACTTGATCCCACCTCCACTCCACCAAACGTGATGTCCTCCTCCAGCACTTGATCCCTCCTCCACTCCACGAAACGTGATGTCCTCCTCCAGCACTTGATCCCTCCTCCACTCCACCAAACGTGATGTCCTCCTCCAGCACTTGATCCCTCCTCCACTCCACCAAATGTCATGTCCTCCTCCAGCACTTGATCCCTCCTCCACTCCACGAAACGTGATGTCCTCCTCCAGCACTTGATCCCTCCTCCACTCCACCAAATGTCATGTCCTCCTCCAGCACTCCATCCCTCCTCCACTCCACGAAACGTGATGTCCTCCTCCAGCACTTGATCCCACCTCCACTCCACCAAACGTGATGTCCTCCTCCAGCATTTGATCCCACCTCCACTCTACCAAACGTGATGTCCTCCTCCAGCACTTGATCCCTCCTCCACTCCACCAAACGTGATGTCCTCCTCCAGCACTTGATCCCACCTCCACTCCACCAAACGTGATGTCCTCCTCCAGCATTTGATCCCACCTCCACTCTACCAAACGTGATGTCCTCCTCTAGCACTTGATCCCTCCTGCACGTCACCAAATGTGATGTCCTCCTCTAGCACTTGATCCCTCCTAATGATGTGTCCAAAGCAAGCAAGTCAGACAGCGTTCTATTGTGATCCATAACGTTTTCACTGGCTAATATTTGGAAGTAGATGACCAGACCTTTCTTTCTTGTCTGTCTTAATCTGGAAGCTATACTGAAACCTGTCCACCATAGGTGACCCTGCTGGTGTTTGAAATACTGGTGGCAGAGCTTCCAGGATCACAGCAACATGCAAGTACGACCAACTGGCAGATGGGTGGTGGATTTGAAGAATTGGAAATACCATAAATATGGACCCAGACTACCGGGTTCCATTTCTTTCTCAGTTTCCTGCCACCTACCAGTGGGAGCCCACTGAGGGCGGCCCAAGGAGGTATGGGTTGAAGTGGAGAGGTGAGCATGCCTTGGGGTCAGTGAGATCTGGGATCCAGGGTCTGCCTCCACGTGTTACCATGGGGGGCTTGCTGCCAGGTCACCACAGAATCACAAAAAAGGCAAGTAGGACCCTTGACTACCTCCCCTTGCCTTTCAGAGTTCCTGATCTTACTCCTCAGTCCCCTTCACACCTCACTAAGTCAGTGTTTCCCTCACCCACAGCTACCCTTCAGGTGGAAAGATTTTCTCTTCCTGTCTGCCCCAAACAAACCTCTTCGGGTTTGATAATTCGCTGGAATGACTCACTCAGAGAATTCACAGGGACTATACTATCCTTATTACTGCAGATTTATTATAGCCAAGTGGATACTAATGAAGAGACATGTAAGGAGAGGTCCAGGAGGGTTCCTAACATGAACCTTCCATGTCCCAAGGTTTGTGCTACTCTCCTGAAAGCAGATAACTCTTGTCAACCAGGAAGCTCTCTGAGTCTCTGTGTTCTGGCCTTTTATTGGCCATTCCTGCATGATAGAAATCATACCTCCTGAGGTGAGTTGAAATCAGCCTCCCAGGTGAGTCTTTTCTGGTCTAGATATCCACCATCACCAGCACAAATCCTCAGGTGTGGCCTAGAAGTTCCAGACCAAGGTACCCCAATTCCTTCCAGAGTTGTTTCTCCGGAGCCAAGGACAAAGGCCACCTTACTTAGGGTAAAACTGGGTCCTTTACCTCACATACCCAGACTTAATTTCTTTTTCAGGATTGTATCCCACCAGACAGACAGAAACCATTGTCCATTCACCCATCTCTCTCCTGGTTGTGTAGGTTTTGGGGGCTTTGGGATGGAGTCCTCCCCTCTGGTCTTCGGGTCGCTCATCCTTAGAGGTTCCCACAGAAGGGACCATTGCATCTGTCCACAGCCTGTTTTGAGTTTGGTGACCAGCTCTCTAGTGTTTCATTTTGTCCAAATCTCTGAGGTTTGCCCACCTACCACACCCCTGCAACCAGTCCTGGGGTCTTGTCTCCACCCTGGCATGTTGCCAGGATGCCTTGCCCAAGTGTCTGCCCAGTCATCTTTCCAACCAACCCCTCGTTCCCATGTTTCCAGCCAATAGATGTACCTTCTGGTGGCTAGGTGGGTATGAGGAGGAGGGTGGAGGACTTTTTGTTGATGCCCAAGTTTTAACTGAGTTTTGCAGGCAATGTCTGCCTTTCATCATGCCACAACCTGTCCTGGGGTAGGGGATCACTGTGACAGGTGCCTTCGTAGAAAGGAGGTACTGGGCAGGTGGGGGAGAGGACGACATGAAAATACAAGGAGAAAAAAAACCCCAAGTACTCATCCTATTCAGCGAGTCATGTGTACAACATGTGAGATCAGAATTGCACCATCTCTGTTCCCTGTGTTGTTGCTAGCCGTCATTGACTCATGGTGACCCCATGCACAAGGGAACAATGCCACCTGGTCTTGCGCCATCCCCGTGGTCAGTTGAGGATCAGATCGTTGGCTGATTTTCAGAAGTAGAATGCAAGACCTTTCTACCTAGTCCATCTTAGTCTGGATGCTCCACTGAAACCTGCTCAGCATCAGCATCATGCAAGCCTCAGCTGACAGAGGGGTGGTGGCCACATCTGAGGTGCACTGGCCGGGAATTGAACCTGGGTCTTCTGCGTGGATGGTGAGAATTCTACCACGGATACACCTCATGTCATCAAGGCCAGAAGTTACTATTGGGTCCAAGCCGTGCTGCTGGCCTAGGGCATTCATGAATCTCTTCAACACGCATTTATTGAGCACCTACTCTGCCTGTGAAGCTCTTCTCTGTGCTAAGGGAAGCAAGGAGGAAGAAGACAAAGTCCTTATCCCCAGAAGCTTACACTGTAGTGAGTGAGAGGAGATGGGGAAAGACGCTGAGCTCCACTGTGTGCCCAAACCAGTCTCAGTGACCCACTGGAGAACGTAGAACAGGAATTATCCACTCATCTGTTGATGGGCACTTGGGTGGTTTCTACCTTTTGGCTATTGTGAATTAGGCTGCAATAAACATTGGCATACAATGTAATATACTTTTTAATGCTTACAAAGAATTCCTTCAAATGGGCACATGATGGGTCCTTAAATGGTTGATGAAAAAATGAGGGACTTTCATAATTTCAGACTTTTGGATCAGTTAAACGTTTTTGGTTATTGTATTAGATTCTTTGCAAGGACTGAGTAGAACTGGTCCATAGGGTTTCCAAGGCTGTAAATCCTTATGGATGCAGACTGCCACATCTTTCTCCCTTGGAGTGGCTGGTGGATTCACATCGCTGACCTTTTGGTTAGCAGCCAAGCGCTTTAACCACGGCATCACCAGGGCTCCTATTTTACAATACAATACCTTTGAAATAATTACAAATAACATACAATACCTTTAAAAAATCACACCTGGTGTTTGTGTTCATATTATACTTTTCTAAACACCAGTTATATGTTATTCCCTTTGACCCTCACAAAATTCTGTGAGATGAATTGGGCAGGTATTCTCATCCCCATATGAGAGATGAGAAAAGAAAGCTCAAAGAACATGACTTACACCACCGCACGATTTTTGTTCCATGACCATACACTGGACTGCACGCGGAGGGACAAACTGACGGGTCCAAGCATTTCCAAGGCAGAAAAAACAACTGGCTGTAGTAGCAGCACCGGAATGCTAGAATTACAAGGTTCAAGACGCGGTCCTGCTTCTTTTGAAAAGAAAAAACTGCATGTTCTAGTCTCTAAAAGTCTCCGACGGTCCTTTCTTTATAGATGTATCCCAATAATGAGGGCGATAACAGAACAAGACCTGTGTTAAATGCCATATTGAAAGCTTTTTGCCAGAGTCGCTTTAAAGGTGCCACGTGTACACTACTGCCTCCTGCTGGACACCTGCCGCATCGCCTCACCGTTTTCTTCTGCAGGGTTCACCTGGGGAAGAGTTGAACCTAATTTAGCAACTGGGCTGTGAGTTCGCTGGGGCAGGATGGGAGGAAGGGAGAAGGAATTCGTCCCAAGTTCGTCTTTTCGCTGAAGGGATTGTTGGGGCCTCTCGCTCTGCTGTGGGTGTGCTGAGCTCAGTAAACCCTATCAGTGTAGAGCGGTGCAATGCTTTTTGACCTTAATAAAGTAAGAAAGGCGCAGTGGTTAAGAGCTGTGCTGCTAACCAAAAGGTTAACAGTTCAAATCCACCGGCCGCTCTTTGGAAACCCTGTAGGACAGTTCTTCTCTGTCCTGTAGGGTCGCTATAAGTCAGAATCGACTTGACAGCAACGAGTTTGGTTTGAGTTTTGATTTAGAACCAGAGAGGGTGCACAGGGAAGGACCCTTGGAGGTCGTCTTTTCTAACCCATGAGGTGTTAAGTGCTCGCTGCTAACCAAAGATGTGCGGTTCTAACTCATCAGCTGCTCTGCAGGAGAAAGATGTGGCAGTCTGCTTCCATAAAGATTTACAGCCTTGGAAACTCCATGAGGCAGTTCTGCTCTGTCCTACAGGGTTGCTACTGAGTTGCAATCCATTCGACAGCAGTGGTGGTTTTACAGAGCAACCTCTGGGTGGTGCAAAGGGCTCGCATGCTCCGCTGCTGACTGAAAGGCTGGTGGTTCGACTCCACCCAGAGGTGCCTTGGAAAAAAGGCCTGGCCATCTACTTCTGAAAAATCAGCCACTGAAACTCTATAGACACGATTCTATACGGACACACATGGGGTTGCCATGAGTCAGAATCGACGTGTCCGCACTGACTTTCTGTTACAAATGAGGACCTGAGGCGGAGGCTCACACACCTAGTAACTGGATGAGGTGGGCTTATGCTGGGTGGTGGGCAGTGAGCAGAGAGTGGGGAGAGCAGCTCAGGCCTCCGGAGGGGGGCGGCCTAAGCAAAGGTTTGGGGAGGTGAATCGGAAGGCGGTGGGCGGAGTTAGAAGCAGTTGCTGGATACAAGAGGTCGCTGGGTGGTGCTAAGGGTTTGTGCTTGACTGCTGGTGGCGCAGTGGTTAAGAGCTCAGCTGCTAACCAAAAGGTCGGCATAGGGTCAACTATGAGTCAGAATTGACTCCACGGTAATGTGTTTTTTTTTTTAAACTAACTTAAAGGTTTGTGGTTTGAACCCCCCCAGCCTCACCATGATAGAAAGGCCAGGAGATCTGCGTCTGTAAAGATTGCAGCTAAGGAAACCCCAGGGAGCAGTTTTACTCTGTAACACATGGGGTTGCCATGAGTCGGAATAGACTCTGTGTAAAGGGATTTGGTTTGTTTGTTGGCTGGGTGCAATACACAGGCTACCAGGTGACTGTTGGTGCCACTCACTGGATCTCAGAATCTGGAAACTTCCTTGAGCTGCAGACTTACAGGCTCCTCAAACTCAATCTTTCCAAAATTGAACTGGATTTTGCTAGAACTCATCGCCCTCAGTACACAGACTTTGAATTGAACTTGCTATTTTATGGGTTCACTTTACTGCAAAATGGCAGTTTTATTAAACTCTGAATGCAATTATTTTCCAAATTCATAACTCATCCGTCTCTGAAATTTAAATTTGACTTCAGCGAGGAATTTCTTGCGTTTCCTCCATGTGGTCAGAGGAGGTCGCTCTTTCACCACGAATGTTTTTAGAATCCACCGGGAACTCAGCATTGTTCTGCCCAAAAAGGATCGCTCTAGTTCTCATCCTCTTCCTTCCTTCCTCTCTCCCTTTTTAAATTTATTTCCTCTTCCCCATGATGTCAGTCAGTCAGCCTCAGATATGATAACAGGAGACGGGTATTTCTGCTTGGCACATTTTCTGCCTCTTGCCTGCGAATACTATTTCCCTTAATGATGAACTCCTCAAGTCAATGGACCAAATGGCAAAGATATTTAGCCTTCCCCTTTACCAGCTTTTAAGGATGAAAATGGACTGCCACATGTCCCCAGATAAAGAGCTGACCAGTCACCGAGGTTCTGCGCTCCTTTCCTCAGCGGTTCATTCTCAGGCTTTAACCTGTCCGGGCCCCGAAGCGGGCAACACGTTGTTCCGGAAAACCCATGGTCAAGTCTGTCGCGTTTAGATTTTGACCCTCGATAGTTCAAACGCACTTTCTGCAAGGAGACAATAGCCTTCCGGAAGAATTTCTTTTGTTAAGCAACAGGAAGGAAATTTAGGTTTTATTATTTCTCTTCCTGTTTTTTAAAAATGATCACTAACAAATCATTCAGGAAAAAGACAATTTTTCTTCAGTGCCTTCACCCAGGTTTCGGATCTCCTTCCCTTTTCCGTATTCCCAACTGTGTCACTCAGGGGAAGTGTCCAAGGCTGTAACTGGGACGTGACAAATCACAGTCAAATTTAATTGGTTAGGAAAAAAAAAAATACCAAATATTTATTAAAAGGAACTCTGCAGCCCAAGGGACAAAGGAAACCTGGTGTGTCTGCATGTACACGCTGGGTGCGAAAGGTGCGTTGGGCATACAGACGTCTTCTGTTGTAAATTGTCTAAGAATAATCGTATGTTGTTGTCATTTGCCATTGAGCAGGCCCCCCGAACTCATGGTGGCCCCATGCACAATGGAACAAACTTCTACCCATTCCTGTGCCGTCCTCCCGACTGGTTGCAGATCACACAGTTGTGATCTATAGGGTTTTCATTTTCAGAAGTAGATTGCCAGGCCTTTCTTCCTTGTTCATCTTAGTCTGAAGGCTCTGCTGAAACCTGCTCAGCATCATAGCAAAGTGCAAACCACCACTGACAGATGGGTTGTGGCTGTGCGTGAAGTGCATTGGCTGGGAATCGAACCCAGGCCTCCTTCATGGAAGCTACAAATTCTACCACTGAACACCACCGCCTCAATAATAGTACGTACAGTAAATATCATTTTTACTAATATATATAACAGTAATTTAGAGCCCTGGTGGCTTGGTGGTTAAGCATTTGGCTGCTAACCAAAAGGTCAGCAGTTCAAATCCACCAGCTGCTCCTTGGAAACCGTATGGGGCAGTTCTACTCTGTCCTATAGGGTCACTATGAATCAGAATCGACTTGGTGGCAATGGGTTTTTTATAATAATACTTCACTATTATTTGTAATAGCATATATCATTTACAATCATAAATAATGAAATCATTTACTTTAGTATGAGGTGCTTTGCAGCTCTGGAGAAATGTTGCCAGCCTGCAGAAATGCCTCTCCATGGGCTAGCGAGGATTTCTGTGACGAGGTATTTGTGTCTTGAACACAGTGGCTGTAAAGGACTGGAAATGTCCACGCGGGGCGAGGCGGGAGATGCCCCCTGTTTCCGGTCATTTCCATCCTGGCTTTTCCTTCTCGTGGGGGCGTTCAAGCTGGGGAGGGGGGGCAGTAAGGGCCGTGCCCACCGCCTGCTTACGACCACGTTTTCCATCCCTTGTGTGGCGTTGAGCCAGCCTCTTCAGCAGCCCAGGGTTCAGCCGTTCCAGTCACAAAGTGAAGGAGTAGAATTAGATTATCACCAAGATTTTAAAAGTTCCATTTGATGCTTCTTCCTGCCTTTAGTCTTTGGGGCACCATGATCTGACTCTCTGTTCCCAGCATCCATTTCATGTTATAGTCAAGGTAGATGATATCAGTACTTACAATATTTGTATTTATTGTTCTCGGCTCTGGAAGAACCTTTTGACACTAACTCCAGCCTTCGTTTGAACAAGAATGGGAATAAAGTGATGTGAATTTATTAAATGGATGAAGAAGACCACAGCCTCTGGAGTCCAGCTTCCAGTGTTCAAGTCCCAGCTCTGCCACTTACAACCAGTAAGTGGGCAAGCTTTTAAAATTCATTATGCCTCCATGTTCTCATCTCCAAAATGGGATAAAAATAGGACTTACCTTATGAGATTGTTGCAAACAGTAACTTATTTAAATTTGTATGCTTATGTTTAATAAATGACGTGGCACAGTGGTTAAGAGGTCGGCTGCTAACCAAAAGGTCAGCAGTTCAAATCCACCAGCCACTCCTTGGAAACCCTATGGGACAGTTCCATTCTGTCCTGCAGGGTCGCAAAGAGACAGAATCAAATTGACAGCAACGGGTTTGGTGTTTCGGTTTTATCACCTAAATAATTAGTATTCCTGGTAACTGGTAACTATGCATTTTAGCGTAGCAACCTCTTCCCTTTCCTAATATGACCCATTAACAAATGTGAGGGATACCAAGTTCTGCGAAAAACACTGGCCTGGACCCAGGTTCTTATGCGTGCAGTGTTTACCATCAAGTTGGAAAGGTAAGCCCGAGATACAAATAAAATATAAGCTAATAGTATGTTATGGGTTGAATTTTGACCCCCGGAAAGATATATTGAAGTCCTATCTCCTGGTACCTGGGAACACGACCTTGTGTGGAAATAGTCTTTGCAGATGGTATCACTTAAATGAACTTGGGGTCGTCCTGGGGTGGAGTAAGTCCCAATCCCATCTGAGGGCTGTTTTTACAAAAGAGGAGAAGAGACAGGCAAGACAGAAGGTGTGGAGATGCAGCTACAGACCAAGGAGCGCATGGGGGTGCCAGAACCTGGGGGAGACCAGCAAGGGTCCCCCCTAGAGATTTCAGAGGGAACATAGCCCTGCCAACACGCTATATTCATGTTTCCAGCCCCAAACTGTGAGACAATACATTTCTGTTATTACAAGCCACCAGTTTGTGGTATTTTGTTACGGTGGCCCCAGGGAACCAACACAGAATCTGAGAGGAGGCTTTTTGGGGAAAGTATTTTGAGGTCACAGTCTTGGGTCCCCCCCGGTGGCTGGTCTGCTGACAGACCTTCAGAGCAGTCAGGGCTGATGTGGAGAAGAGCCGGGGGTGAACCAACACGCCTGCTACTACAGGCTGGAAACCACAGCCAGGCGGGCTGTGGTCACAGGGTGGCCTGCAGACCAGCAGTGCCATTTGGCCTCATCCTGGAGCTTGTGGGAAATGCAGAGTCTGGACCTGGGAGCCGCAGTCCGCTGAGTCAGAGTCTCATTTGAATGAGGTCCCAGGTGACCTGTGTGCCTGTTCCTGCTGAGACGGGTAGCCCAGGCTGTTGTTTTTAGGTTCTGGTTTTACCCCCTGACGTAGACTGTTACTCACAACAACAAAGTGACTCCAAGCGATCCTGATCATCAGGGATGAGCTCATTTCTCTAGGCGACAACATGCAGTTTGGGTGTCAAGGAGGAAGTGTGAAGATCCCCCTCACAACAGCAACAAAAACTGTAAAATTCCTAGAAATAAATCTAGCAACTGACCAAAGTTACTTGGGGTCTTTATTGGAGTCACGGTGCCCACAGTCACAGTACCCACGACTCCGGTTCTACCCATTGGGATCTGTGAATTCTCAGAAGAAATTTGGATTAATGTGAAGCCAAGGGAACTAACCTTCATTCCCGTTCCGCTTCCACTTCGGTCAGAAGGGTGAGAAGATTTTCTCTGCTCTTCCACGCAAACTCACAAGGGAAACTTTGTTTGAATATTTTAAAAGATTTAAAATATTCAAAGTAGTAAATGTTGTGGTAAATGTTTCCAGTTAATTGCCTTTTACCGTCACGGTTCTGTTTCTCGTTTTAACTGGCTTTGATTTCCAAAGTAATACCTGCCCATTTCGGGAAAGCTGGATATGTAGGTCACAGAAGAGAAAATGAAAACCATCATCCGGAAATTACCACTCTCTGTATTTTGTTTACAGATTTCTAGGATGTTCCCCTATAAAACAAGATTATATTGAACATGCTTCTTTATGAACTGCCTTTTCCCCGTCTTACTGTGTATTGTATCAATACTCCATACCATAGAAGTTCTTAAAAGTGAGCGATCCTCAGAATTACCTGAAGGGCTTGTTAAGACTGATTTCTGGCCACATCTCCGGAGTTTTTGATTCAGGAGGTGTTATGGATGACATTGTATCCCCTCAAAATATGTGTGGACATCCTAACCCCTAGACCTGTGGATATAATCCTGTTTGGGACTAGGATTTTCTTTGTTATGTGAATTAAGTTATACATCGAGTACCAAACCAAACCCTTTGCCATCAAGTTGATTCCTATAGCGATCCTATAGGACAGAGCAGAACTGCCTCCAAGGATTAGCTGGTGGATTCGAACCGCTGACATTTTGGTTAGCAGCCAGGCTCTTAACCAGTGCACCACCTGGGCTCCTACGTGAGTACAGTGGGTTCTAAATCTAATCACTTCTGAGCAATAAAAACAGCAGCATACACATAGTGATACACACATACACCCACACCCACACAGGGAAAGACGGGTGCCATACAAGGAACCATCTAGAAGCCAAGGAACCAAGGAATGTCCAGGGCTACCTACAAGGAAGAAATCAACACAGTTGAGACTCTGATTTGAACTTTCAGCCTCCAGCGCTGTGAGAAAATAAATTTCTGTTCTTTAAAGCCACCTATGTGTGGTATTTCTGTTACAGCAGCACTGGAGAACCAAGACAGGCGGTGTGGGTCTGGGGGCCAAAAATCTGCATTTCCAGCAAGTCCCAGGGATGCCCCGCTCCTCCTGGGGACCACCAACCTGGAGGATCGCTGCCATACAACATCAGTGTCTGTGACCTTGGAAGCCCTATTTTTTCTCAGAGCTTCTAAGAGATTCTGATGGCCCATGAGGTTTGGGAACTATAATCAGAGCAGGTGTTCTTACTGTGACAGGCAAATCTAAATTTGATGGTGTGGTGGAGGAAGGAGGGAGGCAGGGACAGGCTATCAACAGACTGCCCATTACAGATGATTTGTTCTTAGGAGAGATGTAGGTGAAGGGGACCTTCCCCATTCTGATTTACCTTTAAGGAGAATGGACTGAAGAGTGGTTTTACAACCGTGTTAACTCAAAATGGAGGGAAATTGACTATTACAGATCATCATAACTGCTGTACAAAAAGGAGCAAGTAGAACAAGTTTTAATTTAAGCAAGTGACAGCCTGAAAGGCAAATGAATAGTGTAGAAAGAGCCTTCTACGTTGGAAGGCACCAAGGCCATGGCCTCCAACATACCAATGATCATGAAGATGGTGCAGGGCTGGGTCATGTGTACGAGTTGTTGCTGACTCAATGGCAACTAACAACAACAGCAAACAAAATTTAATAATCATTGGAGAAAACTGATCTCTTATGTCCATCCTCTCAGGGAACCTGGTGGGGCAGTGGTAAAAGGCTTGGATGCTAACTGAAAAGTTGGCGGTTTGAACCAGCCTGGTGGCTCCAAGATCTGGCGATCTGCTCCTATAAAGATTACAGCCAAGAAAACCCTACAGGGCAGTTCTACTCTGGCGCATGGGGTTGCGATGAATCGGGATTAACTCGACGGCACCACCACCACCAATAACCTATCCTCCATTATCGTCTGGTATATATCTTTCCAGCTTCTGCTAGCATGCGGAGCAGCCAAACAAACAAAATGAGAAGCCTGCATGAAATATTTATTTTTGAAATAATAACTCCTTCAGATCATCTGTAAGAAAAAAAAAACTTTGCATACCATGCGGGAAATGATTTTATTTTTACGTTGAGTATTTAAAAGTCATTATTACTTCCTGTTTCAACAGTTGCTGAGTGGGTTTAAGGTGTCTAAGGTGCTTGCCAACACAAGGCGTGCTGTGAACTCATTTGGAAAGTGCAGTTATTCAAAGACCAGCCCTGCTGCCACGGAGTCAATTCTGACTCATGGTGCCCCTGTGTGTGTCAGAGTAGAACTGTACTCCACAGGGTTTTCTTTCTTTCTTTCTTTTTTAATTTTATTGTGCTTTGGGTGAAAGTTTACAGCACAAATTAGTTTCTCATTCAAAAATTTATGCACAAATTGTTTTGTGTCATTGGTTGGAATCCCTGCAATGTGTCAGCTCTCTCCCGGCTTTCCCCGCCGGGTTCCCCGTGTCCATTCATCCAGCTTTCCTGTCCCTTCCTGCCTTCTTGTCTTTGCTTTCAGGCAGGTGTGGCCCATTTGGTCTTGTATGTTTGATTGAACTAAGGAGGACATTCTTCACGCCTGTTATTGCTTGTTTTATAGGCCCGTCTAATCTTTGGCTGAAAGGTGGACTTAGGGAGGGGCTTCAGTTCTGAGTTAGCAGAGTGTCTGGGGGCCACAGTCTCGGGGGTTCCACCAGTCCCTATCAGACCAGTAAGTCTGGTCTTTTTTCGAGAATTTGAATTTTGTTCTACATTTTTCTCCCACTCTGTCCAGTCCACAGGGTTTTCAATGGATTTTCAGAAGTAGATTGCCAGGCCTTTCTTGTGAGGTGCCTCTGGGTGGACTCGAGCCTCCAACCTTCTGGTTAGCAGCTGGGCATGCTAACTGTTTGCACCACCCAGGGACTCCAGTTATACAGAACACTGCCTAAAACGGAGCCTGACCGTTTTTAACAACCCCTCTTGGGCCATGGGCTTCGTTTGTTGGTTTGTTTTGGTCTAACGCAGAGCTGCAGGGGAGCTGATGTTGTTCTGTGTGCTGTCAATGTGTGATGGCCCTGGCAGGTGGGGCCCAGCATCCCAGTTAGGAGGGCAGAGATGCTCTTCAGACGGTGGTTGTAATACGACATGAAGCAAAGGTTGGACCCAGCTGTGCGGGCATTCTCTTTTCCACTGGCAGAAGTTCCCAGCTTCTCTCCTCGTTTGCGTTGAGTGAGGTTGCAATGAATAAATGAAAATCTAAGGGAGTGTTTCCAAATGGTAGCATTTGTGTTACATTTGCTCTGAAGGTTTGTGATGTAAGGGAGTCAGTCTCAGTTTACCTAGTGCTGCTATAACAGAAATACTACAAGTAAATGGCTTCAACAAACAGAAGTTCATTCTCTCACCGTGTAGGATGCTAGAAGTCCAAATTCAGGGCACCAGCTCCAGGAGAAGGCCTTCTCTCTCTGTCGGTTCTGAGGGAAGGTCCTTTTCATCAGTGTTCTCCAGTTGAGGAGCTTCTCAGTGCAGGACCCCAGGTCCAAAGGACACGCTCTTCTCCTGGCTCTTGTTTCTTGGTGGTAGGAGGTCCCCATGTCTCTCTGCTCGCTTCTCGATTTTGTATCTTGAAAGAGATTGGCTCAGGACACGATCCAATCTTGTAGATTGAGTCCAGCCTCATTAATACAACTTCCACTAATCCCATCTCATCAATATCATAGAGGCAGGATTTACAACACGTAGGAACATCACATCAGATGACAAAATGGTGGACAATCACACAGTACTGGGAATCATGGCCTAGCCAAGTTGATATACATTTTTGGGGGACACAATTCAATCCATAACTGGCTCTTTGGATTTCTTTTCCCCCCTGATTATTAGAAACAAGTTCATATCCTACATAAGGACTTGTGGTTTGAGTGTCAAAGAGGAGATGTGAATATTCCATAAACAATAGGGGGGAGAAAAAACCCCTCAAAACAAAACAAAAAAGAAATGAAATGCCTAGGAATAAATCCAGCAATAGTTGGGCAATACCTTTATGGAGAAAATTGTATATCATTACAGAAAGACATCAAAGAAGACGTGAAGAAATGAAGATGACTACCATGTTTATCAACGAAAAACTTAATTTCATAAATATGGCAGTTCTTCCCATCTTGACCCATAAACGCAATGCAATTCCAGTCAGCATCATGAAATTTTGCAAACTTTATTTAAAGTTTATATGAAAGAGCAAAAAGCCAAAAATATTTGCCATACCTGATTTCAAGCTATATTATAATGCAGTCACAACAGTATTGTATTGGTCTAGGGATATACAAATAGAAAAATGGGATGAAATAGAGGGATCCAAACCAGGGCCACACATGTATGGAAATTGGATTTACAACAGAGGTGGTATTGCGCATTAGTGCGGTAAGATTCAATAAGTGGAGCTATGATAATTGGTTATCCCTTTGGATAAAAGATGAGATTAGATCCGGTATGAGTTATCTCATAAGAAGCCCTGGTATAGGGTTGCTATGAGTTGGAATTGACTCAACGGCAATGGATTTTTTTTTGATTATGAGTTATCTATTATTGTGTAACAATGTTACCACAACCGTAGTGGCTTAAGACTACACACATTTATTATATCATAGTTTCTGTGGGTCAGGAGTCCAAGCCCAGCTCAGCTGAGTCCTCTGTAAGAATGCAACAAGGGAATTGGCCAGGACTACGGTCTCATCATGGAGCCCTGGTGGCACAGTAGTTACAGCGCTCAGCTTTGAACCAAAAGTTTGGTGGTTTGAACTCATCAGCTGCTCTGTAGGAAAAAGATATGGCAGTCTGCTTCCGTTAAGATTTGCAGCCTTGGAAACCTTAGATGGGGCAGCAGTTTTCAGTCCTATAGGGTCATTATGAGTCGGAATCAACTCAACAGCAGTGGGTTTGGTTTTTGGTTTTGGTTTAAGGGTCTCATCTGAAGCTTGACTGGGGAAGAATTTGCTTCTAAGCTCACGTGGTTATCGGCAGAATTCAGTTCCCTGCAGGCTATTGGACTGAGGGCCTCAGTTTCTCACTGGCTATTAACTGGAGGCCATCCTCAGTTGCCTGCCATGCGACCCTCTCCATAAGCAGATCACAACATGGCAGCTTACTTCTTCAAAACTAGCAAGGGAGAGAAAGTTTCCTAGCAAGATGGGCATTGCAATCTTAGGTTACATAATCACATACAGTTGATCATGTTTGCTGTCTTCTGATGTTTGGAAAAGGAGCCCTGCTGGTGCAGTGGTTAAGGCGCTTGACCGCTAACTGAAAAGTTGGCAGTTTGAAACCACCTAGTGGCTCCATGGGAGAAAGATGTGGCAAACTGTGTCTATAGAGATTCACAGCTTTGGAAATCCTCTGGGGTCACTATGAGATGTGATTGACTCAGTGGCAGTGGATTTGGGTTTGGGTTTTTTTGCTTGGTTGGAAACAAGTCACAGGTCACACTCACACTGAAGGGGAAGGGATTATTCCAGGGTGAAAATAGCAGGAGTTAGGGATCTTGAGGGCCACTTAGAGTCTGTCTGTTACAGATCCTAACCTCATACCATAGGCAACAGTAAATCTCAGGTGAGTTAAAGACTTCAGTGGGAAAGCAAAACGTACCTGTAAAAACTTTTAGAGGACATTGTAGAAGAACATCTCTATGACCTGCAGGTGGGGAAGAATTTTTAAAATGAGACGAACTAATGGTGTAAAATATTATCTCTGGGGTATTAATTTGTATGTCCCTAACTACTAGTTGGAGTCCCCGGGGTGGTACAAATGGTAAACACGCTTAGCTGATAGGCTGTATGTGATTACGTAACACAAAACCGACTCACACACATACACACGGAAAATATCGGTAATTTTAATTCCATTATGATTTGAAACTTCTGTGCAAGAGTGTATCGTGAACAAAATGAAAAGGTAATTACAACATGTACATCTGATAAAGGAGCCCTGGTGGCACAATGGTTAAATGTTCAGATGCTAACCGAAAGGTTGGCAGTTCAAACACACCAGCTACTCCACAGGGGAAAAAAGACCTGGAGATCTTCTACCATAGAGATAACAGCCTGGGGAACTCTATGGGGGCAGTTCTACTCTGTCATCTAGGGTCAGTATGAGTCGGAATTGACTCGAAGGCACTCAACAACATTTCTGATAAAGAGTTACCAGTTGCCCTTGAGTCAACCCCAACTCATGGGGACTTTATGTGTATTAGTGACCCTATAGGACAGAGTAGGACTGCTCCACAGGTTTTCCAAGGAGCAGCTGGTGGATTTGAACTGCCGACCTTTGGTTAGCAGCTGAGCTCTTAACCACTATGCCGCCAGGTCTCCTAGTAATTAGGGACATACAAATTAATACCCCAGTAAGATAATTTTACACCATCAGTTTGGCTAATAAAATAAAATCTGATAATACCAAGAGTTGACAAGGATATGGAAAAATGGGAGTTATAATTCATGGCTGGTAGGATTACATCAACACTGTAACTGTGGGCAGAAATTTGTCACTATTTTGCAAAGTTGAAGCTCCTTGTACTCTTCAACCTAGTAATTCCACTTCTAGGCAGAGATAATATTCAACATATTTAACAACTCCCAGGGGAAGGCACCCACTAATCAGAATTCACACCTTCTCCAATCAGAATGGAGTCCTGGGTTGTGCAAGTGGTTAACATGATCAGCTCCTAACTGAAAGGTTGGTGGTTTAAGGCCACTCAGAGGCACCTTGGAAAAAAGGTCTGATGATCAAATTCTGAAAAACCCGCCATGGAAAACCTTATGAAGCACAGTTCTACTCTTAACACACATTGGGTTACCATGAATCAGAATCAACTCAATGGCAACTGATTGGTTTTCAATCTAGCTGTAAACAAAAGGTGCATCCATATTGCTTAAAATATGCTGGATATCAGCTCTACATCTAGGATTAATCCCTAGAAACTTCCCGTATTTGATATTCAGTGTGAAAAATGTTTAAGAAGGTTTATCGCAACATTGCAGAAAAGGTAGTAACTTGAAGCAATCTAAATGTGAGGAACAAGATAATGGAGAAATGTATATTGGGCTACTATATGATAGAATGCCATACAGGAAGGCACATGGATGTACTAGAATCACATGTATGCAGTGGACACATCTCAGAGTCCTGAAGTTTAGGGACACAGCAATGGAAGATAGATATATACTGTAAGATGCCACTTAAATAAAATTGATAGCTTACAAAACATTATTTTGTTTACGAATACCCCATATGTAATAATAGTGTCAAACATGCACAGGAATATCCCTCCACATTCAGGATATTGGTTGTTTCTGGGGAATGCGTGAGGGGAAGAGGGATGGGAGGGGCGCTTCACTTGGACAATTTGTTTCTTAAAAAAGATGGGGAGAAAGCAGGGCGAACTGTCAGGATCTGATGAACCTGGTAATGGGTTCTAGATATTCAATGTGTCGTTCTTTATTTCTATACAATGGAAATATTTTACAATGCAAATTAAAAGTCAACACCCACAATATTATGAGGTGTGGGTCAGTTTCATTAGTCTAGGGGCGGTGGCTGGGGCACTGCTGACTTCTTTCTTGCTTTTGACCACTTGCCCAGTGCCCTTCTGGAAATATTCCCCCCTCCCACCCTCACTTCCACCTGCCACTCAGGTCCCAACCAAAACCAACCAAACCTGTTGTCACTGAGTTGATTCCGACTTGTGGCCACCCTGCGTGATACAGAGTAGCACTACTCTATAGGGTTTTCAAGGGTGTGACCTTCTGGAAGCAGATCACCAAGCCTGCCTTCTACATGCCTCTGGGTGGGTTTGAACTGCCAACCTTTCAATTAGTAGTCGAGCACTGCCCTCCAGGTCAGAGTCTCCTCTTTTTTTGTTGCTCGATTCACCAGGAGGATGAGGCAGGAACACTGGTTTGTAACTTTTCCCTCCATAAGTGTTTGCAAACCTCTCCTCTCCCTCTCGGAAATGGCAGTTTTCAGGTCTAAATCAGTGTCTTAGTTTTCTAGTGCTGTCATATCAGAAATACCACAAGTGGATGGCTTTAACAAACAGAAGTTTATTCTCTCAGAGTTTAGGAGGCTAGAAGTCTGAATTCAGGGTGCTGGCTCTAGGGGAAGGTTTTCTCTCTCTGTTGGCCCTGGAGGAAGGTCCTTGTCTCTTCAGCTTCTGCATCCTGGTTCCTTGGAGATCTCCACGTGTCTTGGTATCTGTTGTACCATCTCTGCTCTGCTCAAAAGAGATTGGCTTAAAATACACCCTACACTAATCCTGCCTCATTAACATAACAAAGATAACCCATTCCCAAATGGGAATATAACCACAGGCATAAAAAATAAAAAAATAAAAAAACCCACGAAAAACCAACCTTATTGCTGTCCAGTCTATTCCAACTCCTAGTGACCCTATGCGACAAAGTAGAATGGCCTCATAGGGTTTCCAAGGTGGATTCGAACTGCTGACCTTTTGGTTAGCAGCCAAGCTTTTAACCACTGCACAACCAGGGCTTCAACAACAGGCGCAGAGGTTAGTATTTAGATGACATATTTTCGGGGCCATAATTCAATCCATATCAAGTAGTAATGGCTTTGTCCTCGAACTTGGCACATCATTAAAGGTCATTACAGATGGCTTATAACCTCATTCTTCATTAACTCCAATTGTCAACCTGCCTTCCTCAGCCAACCTGCCTCGAAAGCGAATGGTGTCTTTTTTTTGGTACCTCACCTATGTGGCTCTGTAATGCCCAAGGTCTGGTGTCCATCTGACGGACATTGCCCCGATCAGATTTATGACTCGGCTGGAAAGCCGAGGCTTTAGAGGAAGCGATCAAACCCAAGAGCTTCAGTTAAAAAGGCAGTTACATCTGACAGGGCACATTCAACAGCGCTAGTAACGTTGATTAAGCACACCTTTGAATTTCTCTCATGGCTAATCCTCCACCCTGCTTTCTAGCCTATCAATCTCTTCTGCCCTCTCCTTTGAGTTGGGTTAGACTCGGTAGTGCTTCCCACTAAGCAGAAACGACCTATTGAAGCCCATTTCTTGAACTATTGTAATATGAGGATCTGGGACTTGGGGTGACAGGAAATGGATACAAATAAATCCCAGAATTCCTAGCTGGAGGTGGCAACTCTGAAGTCCTCATATTTATATTTGGAAGCTCTCTGCATCCTATCCCCTGCTCCTGGGGTGAGGTGATGGGCTTGAGGACGGCCACCTGGTCTAGTGGACCAAACTTAGGCTCTGTGGTTAGTCAGACTTGTTTTTGAGTCTGGTTGTGTGGCCTTGAACATACAAAGAACAGAAATTTATTTTCTCACAGCTCTGGAGGCCAAGAGTCCAAAGCAGGGTGTTGGCCCTGTCAGTTCTTCTCTTGTCAGTAGGGCCGGGCAACCCTTGCTTCCTTGGCAATCCTCACAAGGCATCTGTCTCCCCCACTAAGGTCTCTGTGTCTGTCCAGCTCTTATTATAACTCAGGAGTGATTGGATTTAGGACCTACCCTATTCAGGTATGACTTAATTAACGTAACAAAGAAAACTGATTTCCAAACAGGATCATATTTATAGCTATAACCCATTGCTGTCAGGTCAATTCCAACTCATAGAGACCCTATAGGACAGGGTAGAATGCCCCATAGGGTTTCCAAGGAACACCTGGTGGATTTGAACTGCCGACCTTTTGGTTAGCAGCCAAGCTCTTAACCACTACGCCATCAGGGCTCCATTTATAGCTGTAGAAGCCAGGATATCAACACATATTTTTGCGAGACACAATTAATCAGTAACAGCCCCTACAAACACAGACACTCCAAGCACCCAGTGTCCTGCAGTTTCCATTCTTTCCTCTCTCACATCCAAATCGGCTCTTAGGAAGGTTTCCATTTTGGGGTGGATGGGAGGGGTGATGGAGGAGGTGAGTGAGGAGTGTGGGTGGAATGGAGGCTGCTGGGAGGTGAGTGAGGAGTGTGGGTGGAATGGAGGCTGCTGGGAGGTGAGTGAGGAGTGTGGGTGGAATGGAGGCTGCTGGGAGGTGAGTGAGGAGTGTGGGTGGAATGGAGGCTGCTGGGAGGTGAGTGAGGAGTGTGGGTGGAATGGAGGCTGCTGGGAGGTGAGTGAGGAGTGTGGGTGGAATGGAGGCTGCTGGGAGGTGAGTGAGGAGTGTGGGTGGAATGGAGGCTGCTGGGAGGTGAGTGAGGAGAGTGGGTGGAATGGAGGCTGCTGGGAGGTGAGTGAGGAGGGTGGGTGGAATGGAGGCTGCTGGGAGGTGAGTGAGGAGTGTGGGTGGAATGGAGGCTGCTGGGAGGTGAGTGAGGAGTGTGGGTGGAATGGAGGCTGCTGGGAGGTGAGTGAGGAGTGTGGGTGGAATGGAGGCTGCTGGGAGGTGAGTGAGGAGTGTGGGTGGAATGGAGGCTGCTGGGAGGTGAGTGAGGAGTGTGGGTGGAATGGAGGCTGCTGGGAGGTGAGTGAGGAGTGTGGGTGGAAACGCAAATGCTGAATTCCTTCACAGGAATGGGGAATTACTACTTGACATCACCCTTCCTGGGTTTTAAACATGTTTTAAAAATTCACCCCCAATTATGAAATTATAGACTCACCCCAGTTTCAGGAATGGAGGAGTTAAGGTAGGGAGGAGGTCGTTGGGGTGGAGGGCTCTCATACGTCTGGAATTACACCACAGAGTTGCTTCCTGTCTGGTTGACAGTGTAGCCACCTGCATCACGAAGGAAAAGCCTACCCAGGACTTCCTTTAGCTACTTGGGAGATTGCTGAGTGGGTGCAACTTTTCTCACAGACTTGCCAGTGTGCTCTAATGGAACAGGTGCTGTATTTACAGTCACTAGCTGTCTGGCCTGGGGGTAGTGGTGGTTCAGTGGTAAAATTCTTGCCTTCCATTCGGGAGACCTGGGTTTGATTCCCGACCAATGCACCTCATGGGTAGCCACCACCTGTCTGTCATTGGAGGCTTGTGTTTTGCTCTGATGCTGAACAGGTTTCAGCAGAGCTTGCAGACTAACACAAACTAGGAAGAAAGACCTGGTGATCTACTTCTAAAAATATTGGGTAGTAAAAACCTTATGAATAGCAGCAGAACATTGTCTGATACAGCGCTGGAAGATGAACCCCTCAGGTTGGAAGGCACTCAAAATACAACTGCGGAAGAGCTGCCTTCTCAAAGTAGAGTTGACCTTAATGACGTAGATGGAGTTAAGCTTTTGGGACCTTCATTTGCTGATGTGGCACAACTCAAAATGAGAAGAAACAGCTGCAAGCATTCATAAATAATCAGAATGTGGAATGTGCAAAGTATGAATCTAGGAAAATTAAAGTTGTCAGAAACGAAATGGAATGCATAAAGATGGATATCCTAGGCATTAGTGAGTTGAAATGGACTGATATTGGCCATTGTGAATCAGGCAAACATATGGCCTACTGTGCCAGGAATGAAAACATTGAAGAGGAACAGCGTCACATTCATTGTCAAAACGAACATTTCAAGAACTATCCTGAAGTATGGGGAGCCCTGGTGGCACAGTGGTTAAGAGCTCAGCAGTTTGAATCCACAAGCCGCTCCTTGGAAACCCTATGGGGCAGTTCTACTCTGTCTTATAGGGTCACTGAGTTGATTTTTAAAATCAGCTTTACTGAGGTTTCTGAACACTAAAATTCACCCATTTTAAGTGGACAGTTAAGTGAGTTTTGACAAATAGGTAGAGTTGTACAGCCACCACCACAATTAAGTTCCAGAATATCCCCATCACCCAAAAAAGTTCCCTCACGTACTTTTGCAGTTAACTCCCTCCCTGGATCCCAGCAGCTGGCAACCACAGGTGTTTGCTGTCACCGTGGTCACATCAGTTCTAGAAGGTCACGGAAATGAAATCCCACAGTAGGTAGACTTTCATTCCTGGCTCCTTTCACTTAGCATAAGCATTTGAGATTTATCCGTTTTGTTGCAGATATCGCTAGCTCATTTCTGAGTACTATTCCATCGTATGGCTATACAACGTACCACAATTTATTTATCTATTCAATGGCTGGCTGATTGTGCTGTTACCAGCTTTGGCTATTATAAATAGAGCTGGTATGCACATTCACATAGAGGTCTTTGTGTGAACGTGTGTTTCCACTTCTCTTGAGTAAATACCTGGATTGTCTGGTAAACTTACGGTTAACTTCATAAGAAACTGCCTGACTGTTTCCGTAGAGACTCTTCAATTTTGTGTTTCCACCAGCAAGGTAAGCAAGTTCTAGTGACTCCACATCCCAGCCAGCACTTGGTATTGTGTGGGCCTTTTAAACTGTATCATTCTAAGGAGCGAGTATAACATCTCCTCGTGGTTTTAATTGGCATTTTCCTGCTGACTAATGATGTTTAGCATCTTTTCATGTGCTTATTAGTCATTTTCATCTTTTCTTTGGTGAAGTACCTGTTCACACCTTTTGCTCTCTTTTTATTGGGTTGTTTCTCTTCTTCTAGAGTTGTAAAAGTTCTGCATGAGTTCTGGATAAGATCTCTCAACAGATAAATGTTTCGCACATATTGTCTCCCAGTCTGTGCTTGCCTTTTCACTTTCTTTCTTCTTCTTCTTCTTTTTTTGTTTAATATCGTGATTTAGGTGAAAGTTTACAGAACAAATTAGTTTCTCATTAGACAATTAATACACACATTGTTTTGTGACGTTGGTTGCCAACCCCACGAAGTGTCAACACTCTCCCCTCCTCCACCCCGGGTTCTATGGGCAAAATCTTGAATGATGCAGGAAGCATCAAAAGAAGATGGAAGGAATACACAGAGTCACTGTACCAAAAAGAATTGGTTGATGTTCAACCACTTCAGGAGGTAGCGTGTGATCAAGATTCAATGGTACTGAAGGAAGAAGCCTAAGCTGCACTGAAGGGTTTGGCGAAAAACAAGGCTCCAGGAACTGATGGAATACCGATTGAGATGTTTCAAAAAATGGATGCAACCAGCGCTCATTTGTCAATGCAAGAAATTTGGAGGACAGCTACCTGTCCAATCTACTGGAAAAGATCCATATTTGTGTCCATTCCAAAAAAAGGTGACCCAACAGAATGGCTGTAATTATCGAACAGTATCATTAATATAACACACAGTTAACATTTTTCTGAAGATCATTCAAAAACAGTGGCAGCAATACATCGACAGGGAATTGCCAGAAATTCAAGCCAGATTCAAAAGAGGACACGGAATGAGAGATATCATTGCCGAAGTCAGATGGATCTTGACTGAAAGCGGAGAAAGCCGGAAAGATGTTTACTTGTGTTTTAGTGACTATGCAAAGGCATTTGATGGTGTGGATCATAACAAATTATGGATAACGTTGCGAAGAATGGGAATTCCAGAACACCGAATTGTACTCATGAGGAACCTGTACATAGATCAAGAGGCAGTCCAAACAGAACAAGGGGATACCGTGTGTGTAAAATCAGGAAGGGTGTGTGTCAGTATCGTAACCTTTCATCATACCTATTCAACCTATACGCTGAGCAAATAATCTGAGAGGCTGAACTATATGAAGAAGAACCTGGCATCAGGGTTGGAGGAAGACTCATTAACAACCTGTGATATGCAGATGACACAACTTTGCTAGTTGAAAGTGAAGAGGACTTGAAGCACTTACTGATGAAGATCAAAGACCACAGCCTTCAGTATGGATTACACCTCAACATAAAACAAAATTCCTCACAACTGGACCAATAAGAAGCATCATGATAAACGGAGAAAATATTGAAGTTGTAAAGGATTTCATTTTACTTGGATGTATAATCAATGCCTATGGAAGCAGCAGTCACAAAATCAAATGATGCGTTGCATTGGGCAAATTTGCTGCAGAAGACCTCTTTAAAGTGTAAGGTAAAGATGCCACTTTGAGGGAAAGATTAGTCCAAAGGATTAATGGACCATAACCACCACAGCCTCCACCAGACTGAGCCCAGCACAACCAGATGGTGCCCAGCTACCATCACTGACTACTCTGACAGGGATCACAATAGAGGATTCTGGACAGAGCTGGAGAAAACTGTAGAACAAAATTCTAACTCACAAAAGAAGACCAGACTTACTGGCCTGACAGAGACTGGAGAAACCCTGAGAGTATGGCCCCCAGACACCCTTATAGCTCAGTAATGAGGTCACTCCGGAGGTTCACCCTTCAGCCAAAGATTAGACAGCTCCATAAAACAAAACAAAACCAAATGAGCCCACCAGCCCAGGACAAGGACTGGAAGACAGGAGGGGCCAGGAAAGCTGGTGATAGGGAACCCAAGGTTGAGAAGGGAAGAGTACTGACATATCGTGGGGTTGCTAACCAATGTCACAGAACAATATGTGTACTAATCATTTAATGAGAAGCTAGTTTGTTCAGTAAACCTTCATCTAAAGTACAATTAAAAAATAAAAAAAAATGCCACTTTGAGGACTAAGGTGCACCTGCCCCAGCCATGGCATTTTGAGTTGCCTCATGTGCACATGGAGGCTGGACAAGGAATAAAGAAGACCAAAGAAGAATTGATGCCTTTGAATTACAGTGTTGGTGAAGAATATTGAATATACCATGGACTGCCAGCAGAAGGGACACATCTGTCTTGGAAGAAGTACAGCCAGAGTGCTCCTTAGAAGCG
The DNA here is from genome assembly GCA_030035585.1 of Dugong dugon. NCBI lineage: Eukaryota > Metazoa > Chordata > Mammalia > Sirenia > Dugongidae > Dugong > Dugong dugon. The sequence goes on from CM057473.1 coordinate 5,307,672, forward strand.
AGGGTGGCGAGATATCATCTCACATAGTTTGGACATGTTATCAGGAAGGATCAGTCCCTGGAGAAGGACATCATGCTTGGTAAAGTAGAGGGTCATTGAAAAAAAGGAAGACCCTCAACCAGATGGATTGACACAGTGGCTGCAACAATAGGCTCAAACATAGCAAGGATTGTGAGGATGGCGCAGGGCCGGGCAGTGTTTCATCCTGTTGCACATGCAGTGGCTTTGAGTTGGAACTGACTCGACGGCACCTAACAACAACAATAATCAGTTAAATATTTATTGAACTTCTATGTGTCAGGCACAATGTGACTAACGTCTGCCTGATTCCTTTCCTCTTGGAGCTTACAGCCTAGTAAAGCATCTTTGCTAGCATGTTCTTCTGAATCCATAGTTTTATTAAATTGGAGAGTGTACTGTTTGTTGGTTAGGATCTCTTGATGTTGTTGTTGAAGATCACCCAGGAGCAGAAGCTCAAAGAGACAAGGACCTTCCTCCAGAGCCAACAGAGAGAGAAAGCCTTCCCCTAGAGCCAGCTGAAATTGGACTTCTAGCCTTCTAAACTGTGAGAAAATAAATTTCTGTTTGTTAAAACCACCTGCTCGTGGTATTTCTGTTATAGCAGCACTAGGTAACTAAGAGCCCTTGTGATGCAGTAGTTAAGATGCTCGACTGCTAAGGTCAGTGTTTCAAAACTACCGGGGGCTCTGCAGGAGAAAGATGTGGCAGTCTGCTTCCGTAGAGATTTACATCTTTGGAAACCTTATGGGGTTTCTGTGAGTCAGAATGAACTTGACAGCAGTGGGTTAGATAACAAAAACCAGCATCACAGCAACACTGCAGCCCCCACTGACAGGCACGTGGTGGTTGTCCATGAGGTGCATTGACTGGGAATTGAACCCAGGTCTCCCACAACGGGGGCAAAAATTTTGCCACTGACCCACCATGGCCCCTGTTGGTGCCTTAGTACTTTATTACATCCTTGGATCTTACTGGAGTCCCTGTAGGTGATACAAATGGTTCACGTGCTCAGGTGCCAACTGAAAGGTTGGAGGTTCGAGTTCACCCAAAGGTGCCTTGTGAGAAAGGCCTGGCGATTTGCTCCTGAAAAATCAGCCATAGAAAATGGTGTGGAACACAGTTCTACTCTGACACACATGGGGTCGCCATGAGTCGGAGCTGACCCCAAGCCAGATGATGATTACCCTGATGGTGTAGTAGTTAAGAGCTTGGCTGCTAACCAAACAGTCGGCAGTTAAAGTCTACCAGGCGCTCCTTGCTACCAGGTGCTCCTCGCTACCAGGCGCTCCTCGGAAACCCTGTGGGGCAGTTCTACTTTGTCCTGTAGAATCGCGGAATTGACTTGAGGACAACAGGTTGGTTGTTGTTTAGGGTAGGAGAGGAGCCTTGGGCTCCCCCTAGAGGTCAGCCTGTGTATGGCCAGCTGCGCTAAGTGCATCAGGAGACTCTTGGAATTTCAGGGGAGAAAAAGATGTCAGGAGAGGGGTGGATCTCAGAGTTTGATGGATCACAGAGCCTTTCATAAGGGGAGGGCAAGAAGCGGTGCCACAAAGGACAGGAGGAATTTAAGGAGCAGAGAGGAGGACTCAGAGGTGCTCTTCAGGTAGGAGCTTGAGGCGAACAAAGCTAGAAGTGGGCGTCAGTGGAGTTCACGGTCCAGCTCCCAAGCTATATTGAACTGATTTTGCAAAAGCAATTTTTGTCGCCTGATTTGAGTCTTTCTCAAAATATGACTGGTACGTATAGAATAATGCTGTAGCTGTAGTTCTTAGATGGAGTAAAAGCGATTATGTTGAGAAAGTTGGGAAGCTTAAGACGTGGATATGGTCTTAATCCTTCTTAACTGGAAACTGCTGAGGAAACACAGCTGTCTCCAGCCCTGCGTTCACCTGCAGCTTAAACGAGACAGGTAGTAATTGACAATTTCTTTTGGCCTTGGTTAAAAAGTCTATTTCATAGAGCAACATAATGACACGTCTTCCAGACGGTGAGGATGGCAGTGGTTTACTGGGATTGCGCCAAGAGGCTGCAAGGATGAAATGAGCACACGAGATACTGCCGATGGGCTCCAGTCCCAGGAATTTATCATCCGAGGAGTCTGTGGTAAAATCTGCTCCTGTTAGTGAAAGGGTAGGTGATGTCTTTGTTTCTAAATTTAGAAAATTTTTTCTTTTGAATATTTTGAATCAAACCCCAGTAAATTTGTCTGTACTCAGTGTGGAAGTGTGTGGCATGGCAGAGGCTAACTGGTCATGTTCTTAGACAGAGGATTCAGTGGTAGGTCAGTTAGGAATCCATGCAGAGAAATTCCCTGAGTGTGAGATTCCACAAGTTATGAAGGAGGTACGGTGGGGCAGAGGGTCCTGCGTGACTCTGTTGAGATTACATAGAAAAATCTACTGCAGATACTTTCCTTAGCGTAGGTGGGGGGGTTTCGCTTTTCTGGGTCTGTAGCATTTTCTAGTTTTTTGGGTTCCCTACCAATTTAAAAATTTCCTTAATAGAAATGATAAAAGATCCCTGGGTGGTGTGAATGGTTAGCGCTCAACTACAAACCAGAAGTTTGGTGGTTTGAACCTACCCAGTGGCCGGGTGGAAGAAAGGCCTGGCGATCTGCATCTGTAAAGATTACAGCCAAAGAAAACCCGTGGAACAGTTCTACTCTGTGACACATGGGAGCGCCGTGAGTCAGAACTGACTTGATGGCAACAAGTTTGCTTTGGTTTTTAGTAGATTATAGGAGTCTCTGGGTATTGCAAATGGTTAGGGTGCTTGGCTGCTAACTGAAAGGTTGGAGGCTCGACTCCACCCACAGGTGCCTCGGAAGAAAGGCCTGGCGACCTACTTTTGAAAAATCAGCCATGGAAAGCTGTGTGGAGCGTGCTTCTACTCTGGCACACATGGAATCACGTTGCCATGATTCGGAGTTGACTCAATGGCAACAGGTTCTGGTTTATTAGATGATATAATTTAAGCTATTAGCAGTCATTGCTGCGTTAGACATGATTAGCTGATAATGGAAAATGGATTCTGCACATCCTAAGGGAAGTAGGCACATGTGGAGGGAGTCACAGGTATCCAGGAAAAAGGGACTTTGGAGCCCTGGTGGCACAGTAGTTAAGAGCTCGGCTGCTAACCAAAAGGTCGGCAGTTCGAATCCACTAGCTGCTCCTTGGAAACCCTATGGGGCAGTTCTACTCTGTCCTATAGGGTCACTATGAGTTGGAATTGACTCTATAGCAACGGGCTTGGTGTTTTTGGTTTGGAGCCCAATGTCACAATTTTGTCAAGAGCAGTGACGTGAGCATGTGTGACTGGGGCCCCATGTAGCCTACCAGGGCTTGAATGTTCTAGACCGTCAGCTACTCTGTTTTGCTGGCAACAAAAACTGACTTTAGCTAACAAAGGGAAAAAAACGCACATGGAAGGTGTTACGGATAGAATTGTGTCCCTCCAAAAAGATATGTGTAAGCCCTAACCCCAGTACCTGTGAAAGGTGGCTTTGTTTGGAAATAGGGTATTGGGTGATGTGATGGGTTTACATGAGGTCATCCCAGAGTAGGGCTGGTCCTAATCCCATCTGAGTGATGTCTTGATTAAAAACGGGAAAAGACACAGGGAGACAGGAGAAGGACGCTATGTGACTCTGAGCTCCAAGCAATAGGATGCCTGGAGCTCCCAGAAGCCAGCTGGGAGAGAAGTATGGAACAGTATCTCCCTCAAAGTCTTGGAAGAAAGGAACAGGGACAGCCGGCTGATCTTGGGTTCCCTGCCTCCAGAACGGTGAGACAGTGCGCTGCTGATGTTTAGAGCACCCACTTTGTGGTATGTTGTTAGGGGACCCCTAGGAAATGAACGCAGAGGTCTATGGGATAGCTCAGAGAACAGAAAAGTGTATGAATAAGCCGTATGAGCCATGAGAACCAGAGCAGAGCTGGAGAAATGAAAGGTGGTGTTCTTGGGGCACCATCTTTGGGATTGATCTGTTCCAATTGTTTGCTGTTTCTGGATGTCTCTGCCCACAATTCAAATCCTGAGTCCAGATGGCAAGACTCTGGCCGGGCTTATCTCCCTTGGACAGGGGAGGGGACGGCATCACTAATGACGGTTCCATCCAAACCACCAGTAAGAGGGAAGTTGGTTCTTCAACGGAAAGGCAAAGGGTTGTTCCCAAATAAAGGACATAGTTTTTGGATGGCCAGCATCATCTGCAGACAGCTATCAGATTTCTAATGTTTTCAAAATGGGAGAAAAACTTTTTTTTTTTTCTATTCACATTCATTATAAACTTCAAGCCTGAATAAATTTTGTCAAAGCTTGAAAATAGGGGTGCTTGTAAGCTGGGTTTTAAATGCTAAGAGGAGGGGTGATGGGCAGAGGCCGCGGACGACGCTAACATTTCCCGTTTGAGATTCATGACTTTGTTTTGGTTCTGAAGCATAAAAAGGCGATTTCAGAGTTTTTCAGGAAAATTTACATAACGTACACAGAGTCAGTGTGATACAGTGGAAGACGGGTAGACTTTTGTGTTGGAGGGGTGTGTAAATTTGTGTGATTTTCTTTTAAATTCTTTCTTTTCTAATATGCAAATAACAATACCCAGGTGTTGCTGTTTGGTGGATAAAGCTGCTGGTGTACATTAAGCCCTTAATAAGCGTTAGCTTCCTTCTCTGCAGCTGCGCGTTTATACGTTTCTCCTTATGCATGAATCATATGTACTTTTCTTCTCCCTGTAATGAGATGAAAACCAATTTCTTCCCTTCAATTTTATTTTTCTGCATTGGTGCTGATGTTGGTAATGGGAGCAAATAGCAGACAAACCCGTCTCCATCCCGAGGTCCATATTACCGGGATACAATCATCTTTCCCTTGACTGCAGATAAGGCAATTTATTTACCCGATTGTCTTAACCATCACATACAGCAGCAGTCAGCTGTAGTGTAAAGGCCAAAGGAAATCCTCTATGGATGTCAATCATAGCTGGAGGCACAGTCTTCCAGCTATGAGTGCTTGATTGAGCAAAGGAGAAGAAATGTCTCAGAACGCCTAAATTGCAACGTGTGGCCGTGGCATGTCATTCACTGCAATTTAAGTGTTCTGAAATGTTTCTTTTCCTTTGCTCAACCAGTTTCTCATATCAAAATGAGCTGATGGGGCAAGTCTTTCTAATTTTTAAATGGCCATAAGTAGGAAGTGGCAGAGACATAAACAAGCTCTTTTAGGGAGGCATCTAGAGGGAGAAGAACAAACAAATAATCTCGGGACGTGTAGAAGAAGGAACAAGTAGTCTTGGAAAATATGGGAAATAACGTTCACCACCTCCACCTCAGCCCAAGTGAGATCATGAACCTCAGGTGCCCAGAACACGGACAGTGGACTTTGACGTTAATTCTAGAATGAAATTTGAATTCCAACCTTGCCCTTATCAGTGCTGATAGACTCACGACAATTTCTTAGCTTCTCTAATTTTCATTGTGCTCATCTATACAAAGAGGCTAAATTATATCTATGTTTGCAAGGTGATTGAGAGGCTTAAGTGAGAATGTTTGCAAAGCACTCTGCAGTGATTGGAACGTGCAAAACATTCAATAAGTGACATAATGTTGCTATTTTAATATATTTACTAAGATATCTATTTTAAGATATAAATTAAAATACGCATTCTTTAAGACTATAGTTGAAAACTTTCGAATTATGTTTTCTGGGTACACATCTGATTAATTCTCACATGATAATGTGGAAACTCGATGTGATTAGCATAAAAGAAATAACATGGGCTTTGGGGTCAGACAGATTTCTGTCTCTTCTGCTTGGTAGCTGAGAGATTTTTGACAAGGCACTATCCCTGGTGAATCTCAGTGTCTTCATCCACACAGTGAGGATATAACACTTAGTTCAGAGTTTTGGGAGGATTATAAGATGACCTATGAAAATTGCCTGGTGTGTGCTGTTGTTGTTGTTAGGTGCCATTGAGTCGGTTCTGACTCATAGCGTCCCCGTGTACAACAGAACAAAACACTGCCCGGTCCTGTGCCATCCTCACAATCTTTGTTAGGCTTAAGCCCATTGTTGCGGCCACTGTGTCAATCAATCTCGTTGGGGATTTTCCTCATTTTCGCTGACCCTCTACTTTACCAAACATGACGTCCTTCTCCAGGGACTGATCCCTCCTGACAACATGTCCAAAGTATGTGAGACATAGTCTCGCCATCCTTGCTTCTAAGGAGCATTCTGGTTGTACTTCCTCCAAGACGGATTTGTTCATTCTTCTGGTGGTACGTGGTATATTCAATATTCTTCTCCAGCACGGTGATTCAAAGGCATCAATTCTTCTTCGGTCTTCCTTATTCATCATCCGGCTTTCATATGCATGGGCGGTGATTGAAAACACGATTGCTTGGGTCAGGGGCATCTTAGTCTTCAAGGTGACATCTTTGCTTTTCAACACTTTACTCGTGTAGAGTAAGCAGTAAATGCTGGTTCTCTTCTCCTTTGGTATTGTTCTGAGAGTATCATAATCCTACTATACATAGTAGTCACCTAAGAGTAGGGAGAGAACAGAGAGTGTCAGAACCTCACAAATGTCCTGTAAGAATTTATCTTAATGGAATTATAGGATACAAAATTTAAAAGAGAACCTGGAGAGCCTGTACTTTATGCACTGCTAACCGATACACCAATGCCTTCTGATACATTCCTGGTATGTGAGTTGCTAACTGATTTCCTCTGTAACTCAGACGTCACTGTATTAAGGGAGAGAGGCCATTCCATTTACAAACCAGATAACCAGTTGTCATTGAGTTGATTCCGACTCATGGGGACCCCATGTGTGTAGGAGTGGAACTGTATTACATAGGGATTTCCATGGTTGATTTTTCAGAAGTACATTGCCCAGACACTCTTCTGAGGCACCTCTGGGTGAACTTGAACTGCCAACCTTTGGATTAGAAGCCAAACATGTTAATAGTTAGCATCACCCAAACATGCCATTCCATTTATAGGCACAAAAGTCAGAGAGTTCTTTATATCGAACTGAAACTTCCTCCTGGAAGTTTCTACTCTGTGGTCGTCATTCTAGATGCTGATAATCTTCACATCATGATTCTTTTGTTTTTTTTCATGGCTGCTGTCTTTGAACAGCACGCTAGGGGCCCTCAGCAAATATTTCTTAAATGAACAAGTGAGTAAAAAAAATGAGATGGGAAATGAGAACCGTTGAACAGTATTAATGCCTTATTGTCTATGCTGAGAACGTGAGTACATTTTCTTTTGTGTTAAATTGTAATACACTCCATCAGACAGGGTACATAGGGGAAGCAGAACCATGAAGAGTTGTATGGAATAAGAGATTTATTATAGGAAGAAGGCCTTACACAATTATGGGAGAAGCTGGGGAAGTAAAGGTCGGAGAGGCGGAGTTGAGGCTCAGAGAAGCGTCACTAACCAGACCTTTGGAAGCACTAGTGCAAGTGGATGAGCCAGTGCTTCTGGGGAATGTGGGGAGACAGGAACATTGCGGAGGAGGGAGACTGGGAAGGAGACATGTGGAGGAGTCTGGGGAGGGCTGTCGTTTCTGCATCTGGCTGTAGTCTTGTAATGGGTGTTGGTCAGCAAGGCTGATGGTCAGGAAGAAGAGCTGATACAGGGGAGGGAAAAGAAGGACAAGCTGAAGTCTGTCAGCTCCTTGGCACCTATCTCATCGCACCTAACCTCAATGGCCTTCAGAGAGAAATGGGTGCTTTTCACTTCTGCCTTCCCGAGTTTACGCAAGTCCCAGAAAGGGATTCTGGGAATCAGAATTCCAGCATAAACAAGTTGACACAGTCTAAAACTTCCACAGTCTGCCCCTTGTCAGCTTGACATTCCCCTCCACCCCCTTAAACCTTGTTTAACTTCCATGCTTCACATGGTGTAACCATCCCTCAAACAACCACAAACATAGAACCTTCGCCTCAGAAAAGGGTATAAAGCCCTATTTGTCACTTAATCCATCTCTGGGTGATGTTATTCCTCTTCAAGCAGTGTCATGCTCTTTGTAACTCAAATACTGAAGTATAAGGCTAACCACTATTAACACATCTTATGCTAGATACTAGGAAAACAGGAAAGGGGGAAGAAAAGAAAAATAATTGGTTAATATATATGTAAATATATTTGTATCAAAGTAAAAAAGCAATATTCGTCATTACTACAGTTTTTGTTTCTGTAATTGGTCAGGTGGGTATAACTGCTGTTCACATTTCCTTCTTCCTCTACTCGTTCCAAGCAACAGCTCAGCTGGTCGTGGTTGTTACCTGTCAGCACGACCTAAACTTTTATTCCCGAAGGGTCTGTGCCATTAGCAGCCCTGCCTGTAGTGGGTTGTTTTATTTTTACGTTATCTTTAATCACAGGACACAGTAAGATGTACTCCAAAGTTCTCTTTTGTTCCAGATGAACTTCTCCCTGTCCCCATTGTGTGGTAGAAAAGTTAAATTCCCTTGATTGTCAGGATCAATCACTCCAACTGGTGTACCCATTACCTGTTGCTGTTGAGTTGATTCCGAATTGTAGCGACCCTGTAGGACAGAGTAGAACTACCCGGTAGGGTTTCTAAGGAGTGGCTGGTGGATTTGAACTGCTGATCTTTTGGTTGGCAGCTGAGCTCTTAATCACTGCGCCACCTATAGTAATGCCCTTTTTCTGCCTGTTGTTTCCAAGGTGACCAGGTGATAGTCTCAACTCTACTTTCATGGAACCACTGCAGTATCCTCTGGTAGAAACATTTCTCCATCGGGAACTGTTGTTGTTGTTAGCTGCCGTGGAGTCAATCCCTGACTCGTGGTGATCCCATGCACAACTGAACAGAAAGCTGCCCAGTCCTGCACCATCCCCATGATTGGTTATAGATTGGAATGCTGTGATCCATGGGGTTTTCATTGGCTGATTTTTGGAAGTAAACAGCCAGGCCTTTTTTCCTAGTGCATCTTAGTCTGGAAGCTCTGCTGAAACCTAATCAACATCATAACAACATGGAAGCCTCCACTGACAGAAGGATGGTGGCTGCACATGGGGTGCATTGGCCAGGAATTGAACTCAGGTCTCCTGCGTGGCAGGTGAGAATTCTTCTACTGAATCATCAGTGTGCTCCCGTTGGGAACTAAGACCCCTAAACCAGCAGAGCCTAAAATTGTAGGGGAAGGAAGCAAAAGTTTAGCTAGTAGATTATTAGTAGGAACAGTGAAGGGATCCGTTCCCATTTTTTACCTTGATACCAGATCTGGCTATGGCCAAAACAGCACCGTATGTTAATTTCTGCTTATAGTGCACATAAAGCCTCCTGGAGGACATTACCTCATCCCTGCAAAGTGTTGTCCCCATATGGCACCGTAACTGTCAAAAGACCACTCAGCTGTCTATCAGACCAATGGCTGATCAGGAGCACAGTAAGACTAGTAATCCCATAGGCATGAGCTTGTTGTCTTACTTTATTTGATATAAAATGATTTCCCAGGTTGGACACAAGGCTCTGTGGAATACTATGATAATTAATGAGGTATTCTATGAGCCCACAACCAGTGATTGTGGCAGAAAATTATGAGCAAGAAAGGCCTTTTCCAGTGAGAATAAAGTACTACCCCTTCTATGATGGAAGTGGTCCAATATGATCAACTTGCCTGCATATGACTGACTGATTTCCCGAGGGAGTGATGGTATCAGGGACTGAGTGTTGGTCTCTGCTGCTGGCGGATTGGGCACTCTTCAGTGACTGTGACCAGCTCAGCTTTGATGGGTGGAAGACCGCTTGGCTGAGCCCATGTATAGCCTCCACCTCTGCCACCATGGCCACTTGATTAATGTGGCTATGGATTAAGGACTGAGGTGACTGGGAAAAGAGCCAAATGGATATCTACAGAACAGGTCATGCTGTTCACCTGATAATTAAGATCCCTCTCTGCTGAGACTGCTATTTAGTGGACGGTCTCATCGGATCTAAACAACTTCACACTGTGCCGATTCAGAGAGGTTCATCTGTATATCTTTTCTCCAGACTTATTCTGTCAGCTTTTCTTCTAATCATGCTCCTCCCAAGTCCCTGCCTATCCAGTCAACCCAGAAGCTACTGCCCATAAATCAGTGTATAGCTCTATCAATGGCCATCTGTTCCCACTTGGATTTCTGCCCACTGGGAGGATTTCACTTCACTGTTATCCTTCAGGGCCACTTCTGACTGGGGCTGTGGTGCTACAGTTGTCTGTTTTTGGGAGATGCCAGCATATCATCCAGAACCACCTATAAATCAGGTCCAAATCTTTTCTTCCTCGGTCAACTAATCATGAGGAACTCCCCAGGAGACTACATCTATTGCTACATAACAAACACCCTCTAAACTTGGTGGCTGAAAATAACAATTTTATTTGCTTACTCTTCTGTGGGTCAGGAATTCAGAAACAGCATGGCAGGGACAGCTGCTCCATGTGATGTCTCCTGGGGACAGACCATTCCAGATGGCTTTTTCACTCACATGTCTGGTGCCCCAACTAGGATGGCTTGACTGAGGTCGTATGTCTAGGGATTTGGTCCTCACTCTCAGATAGGTTCCTTTGTTCTCCTGCAGGTTCTGCTCAGTGACCTTCTTTTTTCCTTCTGGCATCTCCACATTATCTTCCCAGCAGGTTAGCTGTACCTCTTCTGTAGCTGCTCAGGGCCCCGAAGAGCAAAAAAAGGGGAGCTACTAGGCCTTTTGAAAGCTTAGGCTCAGAACTGGAATAGTGTTGCCTCCACAGTATGGCAGTGTTTATAAAGTGTCACCTTGTGTAATAAAAAACCTAGCTGGCCTTTGTCCCTTGTTCCTGGGACCAAACCAAAAACAATAAAATAAAATAAACTCATTGCCGTCGAGTAGATTCCAACTCATAATGACTCTGTAAGTAATCTCTAAATTCTGGAAACTCCTTGAGTGATAGGAGTGCCTTTGTTATTCCTGATGGGACCCTTGGACCAGCCTGATAATTTGGGCTAACAAGGTGACTTATCGGAAGTTTATGCTAATTACGCTCATTATGCTAATGAGATGACTCAGGATGGGGGCTGGCCAAAGCCGAGAAAGCAACCATGTGATTGCAGGGTTGGAGCTTTAAGTCCTACTTCCACGGAGTTGGGTGGTGGATTGGAGATGATATTCAATTATGTGGTTAATAACTGAATCAATCATGCCTACGTAGTTAAACCGCAACAAAAACCCCGGACACCTAAGCTCCCCGTGAGCTTTCCCGTGTGGCATTATTTCACATATTGTCACACATCTGTGTGCTGGGAGCGTGAGGTGTCCTGAGTCCCTGCGGAGAGGATAACAGAATCTTTGCATGTGGGACCCTCTCAGATCTCCTGTCTGCACCTCCCCCTTTGTCTGGTTCTTATTTGAATCCTTGTGTGGTGAGAACACTGTAAGTACAGCGCTTTCCTGAGCTCTGTGTTTCAGTGAGTTATCAAGCCCTTGGGGGTAGTGGGGTCCTACAGATTTGTAACCAGGTGGTCAAAGTGAGGGTGGCTTGGGGATCCCTGAGCTTGTGGCTGGTGTCTGAAATGAGGGCAGTTTCGTGGAGGACTATGCCCTTAACGGAGCCCTGGTGGAGTCCATAGTTTGAAATCACAGCACTCTAATTTGTAAGGTCTGGCTTTCTTGATAAACCCATTGCCATCCAGTCAATTCCAACTCATAGTGACCCTATAGGACAGAGTAGAACTGCCCCATAGGGTTTCCAAGGAGCGCCTGGTGGATTTGAACTGCCGGCCTTTTGGTTAGCAGCCGTAGATCTTAACCACTTCACCACCAGGGTTTCCAGGTTTCTTGATAGAGAAAAGTAATGGGGTTTTAAAGCATCCATTGCCTGCAGGACTTAGAACATAGAGCTTGTGTCATAATCAATAGAGCAGGGGAAGGTGTGAGGTGACCACAAAGGACAAGTAAAATCACTCTGGAAAACTATTTGGCAATTTCTAATAAAGTGAAACTTATATCTACCCTATGATCCAGCAATTTCACAGAAAGAAAACATACGTTAAAAAAAGGTTAGTATGTGAAAGTTCATAGCAACTTTGTTCATAATAGCAAAAAAAAGGAAAAAAACCCAAATATCCATTAGGAAACTGGATAAACAAACTGTGGCATATTCATACACTGCAATAAAAGGGAACAAACTATTGATACACGCCTCACTGTGGATGAATCTCAAAAACGCGACACTGAGTAATTGAAACCAGACCCCAAAGAATACGCACTGCATAATTCCATTTACATGAAATTCTAAAGCACACAATTCCAAAGCCTAGAGGTGGGGACTGACTGGCAAGGGGCATAAGAAAAATGTCTGAAGTGATGAAAATATTCTATATCTTGATAAGGGTATAGGTTAAACAGGTGTATACATTTGTGAAAACTAATTGAACTGTACACTTGAAATGTACACTGCGTACTTTGCCCTATATGTAAATTATACACTGTCTTAGTCATCTAGTGCTGCTGTAACAGAAAGACCACAAGTGGATGGCTTTAACAAACAGAAGTTTATTCTCTCAAAGTCTAGTAGGTTACAAGTCCAAATACAGGGCATCAGCTCCAGGGGAAGGCTCGCTCTCTCTGTCGGCTCTGGAGGAAGGTCCTTGTCATCAATCTTCCCCTGGACTAGGAGCTTCTCCACGTAGGAACCTCAGGTCCAAAGGATGTGCTCTGCTCCCGATGCTTCTTTCTTGGTGGTATGAGATCCCCAACTCGCTCCTTGCTTCTCTTTTCTTTTATCTCTTGTAAGATAAAAGGTGGTGTAGGCTACACCCCAGGGAAACTCCGTTTACATTGGATCAGGGATGTGACCTTAGTAAGGGTGTTACAATCCCACCTAATCCTCTTTAACATAAAATTACAATAAAAAAACTGAGGGCAACCCCACAATACTGGGAATCATGGCCCAGCCAAACTGATACACACATCTTTAGGGGGACATAATTCAATCCATGACATACCCCAATTAAAAAAAAAAAAGAGGAGATAAAAGTTAACCAAACAGTGCAAGGAGGAGATTTGGAGACAGAAGTATGTATTGTTTGGGTGCTGGTGGGTGCTGGAGATGCCTCTCTCTCTAGCCTTGATGACCACATTTGTTCTCCTTACCCGTGAATGTACAAGGTGGCATCTTAGGCTCAAGTATCCTGCTGAGGTGCCCATGTGGATGAGCTGAGAGATCCCATATGTCATTCCCAGGGAGAATGGGGCTGGAGAATAGAGGTTTGAAATGACTGAGTTTAATTTTTTTTTTTTTTTTTGTGGTAAGTATAAATACAATAGAACGTTTGCCATTCCAACATTTTTTCACATGTACAATTCAGTGACATTGATTACATTCATCATGTGTGCAATGATCCAAAGCAAACCAGTTGCCTTTAAGTCGATTCCGACTCATGATTACCCCATGTGTTTTAGAGTGGAACTGTGCAGCATAGGGTTTTCAATGGCTGTGATCTGTTGGACATAGATTGTCGGGTCTTTCTTCCAAGGTGCCTCTGGTTGGATTCAAACTGCCAATCTTTTGGTTAGTAGTGGAGGGTTTAACCATTCAAGTTACCCATGCAGCTATCACCACTACCCATTTCCAAATTTTAAATCTTGAATTGCCATATTTTAAAACAGTAGCAGTTGAGTTTATCTTGAGTGGCAAGATTAGGTGTTTCAACTGCCAAAGAGAAGAGGGCTTTCAAGAACCAAGTTGGTTTTAGTTAAAGAGAAATGGGTCAAGTTAAATGAATCTGAGTATCTGCTATGGACCAGGTGGAAGCAGTCTTTATCCCAAAGAATCCTCCCCTTTCTTTTCCTCTCCCAACTAAACTTTAATACTTTCAGACCATAATTGTGAAAGTAGAGTCTACAACACTCCCCAGGGATAATGAGGTTTAATTGAGGTAGCAGGGAAGAACTCCAGACACCCAACTGACAGGACTGCAAAAATTAAAACACGGAGACATTTAGAAATATGAAATTACCCATGGAAAATAATTCCTGCCAATGTGGACTGAAAGGTGAGTCTTCTTCCCCAAGGATGAAAGGCATTTGGAAAACACGTTTGAAAGTAAAAGTAAAAATTACTTTGCTAGCCATACTTTCTAGTTTTTTAAAAAATGAACATATTTTATTTTAGGCTTTGATAATTTCACAATTATTTGCTTCAACAGATAATTCATTAGATAAATTTAATGATTTTTCAACACCAAAGTCTTCACTACCTTATGGAAAAACAACCTCTTCATGTAGGACATGGCAAAGCCCCAGCTAGGTGATATTTAACAATAAAAATAACTCATAGCATGACAGTTAACGACATGAAAACGGAGAATTCGTAACTATGGAGTTAGAGAAGGGTCTTCTGTTTTTTTTTTTCTCTGTGCGTGTGTGTGCATATATCTAGTTTGAATAGTAAAATGGCTGTACAGTTTACACTTCTACAAGCAGGGTATGAATGTACCAGCTTCTCCATACTAGTTTTTCCATAATGTGGCCAACCCATGGTATTAAACAGTTTCTTAACTTTTGCCATTATGTTGGGTGTGTGGTAGGATGACTAGTTTAAAAAAATTAATTGATCAATTAACTAATAATAAAATAAACAATTTGTTTATTGTGGTAAGCATGGAGCTCTAGTGGCATAATAGTTAAGAGCTCGGCTGCTAACCAAAAGCTCTGCAGTTTGAGTCCACCAACTGCTCCTTGGAAACCCTATGGGGTAGTTGTACCCGTTCCAATAGGGTTGCTATGAGTCGGAATTGACTTGATAGCAGGGGTTTGGCTTTTGGGTTTTGTGGTAAGCGTATATATAACAAAACATTCGCCATTTCAACGTTTTTTTACATGTACAACTCGGTCACGTTAATTAGGTTCATCAGGTTGTGCAACCATCCCATTATCCACCGGGGTTTTCTATTGTGATTGTGTTTTCTCGACCCAATTCATTCATTCCTTTGAGCCTGAGTTTCTCACTGAATTTGTTGTTATTTGTCTAGATTGAACTAGTTTTCTTCTTACAATTTCTTGCGAATGTTTGAATCATCTTCCAGGCAAAATGCAGTGAACTGTAGCATTATAAGCACTGCAAGAACATGAATTTTCCATAAACTGGACAGGCTATGTTGTTAAGGGACACTTAGGCATGGCCTCTGCCCTCACCCCCAGGGGAAGATGAAGCCATGGTTGGTGCTGAGTTTGGATCAAGAATCAGAAGAGCTTGATGTTTGGAAACATTCGTTAAATGGCAGCACACAGATACTTTCATGTAAACGCTTCTGCAGTGATGATGTAAGTCCTCTGTAGAAAAGGGCAATGCCTTGGCAGTTTTCCAGATTCACCAAGAGCTTACCTTGGGCAAATAGTGTGATGGCAGCTACATGTTCTCCATTAGGTACGTTGTGGGTGAAGGGAGGACTTGCTGAAATATGTGACATCTGTTCCTGCTCTGGGTGGCCACTTCACTTTCAACAAGGTTTGCATCCTTGATGAAGTGGAGCAGGAACTAAATCTCTCCTCACAATGGGCTGTGGAAGCCACCACTATCCCTTCCCACCAGTTTATTATAGTCCACCAGGAAATCTGTAATGGATCCCTCTCCCCCCACTTCCCCCACCTCTGGTAATCACTGATAAACTTTGGTCTCTATTCATTTGCTATTTCATATAAGTGGGATCATGCAATAAAAAAGGTTTATTCCTCCTTTGAAGAAACAAGCTTTTTTTTTTTTTAAAGAAAAAATAAAACCAAAAAACTAAACTCACTGCTGTTGAGTCCATTCCGACTCACCACAACCCCATAGGGTTTCCAAGGCTATAAATCTCTGTGGAAGCAGATTGCCACATCTTTCTCCCAGGGAGCTGCTGGTGGTCTTGAGCCACCAAACTTTCAGTTAGCAATCAACCTTTTTTTTGAGTAGGTGGGTCGAAAGTTTTCATGGGTTAAAAGTTCAACCATTGTATCGTGGTTGGCTCACCTCCAGTGCAGGACAATTTTAGGGTGAGTGCCACTAGAGTTAAACGTGAAGAACCATCCTAAGATTGAGAAGAAGAGATGATAGAAATATTATTGAGTACTGTATTAGTTTCCTAGGACTGCTATAGAAAATTGTCACAAACCGGGTGACTTACAACAACAGAAATTTATTCTCTCACAGTTGTAGGGCTAGAAGTCTGAAATCAAGGTGTTGGCAAGGCTAGTTCCTTCTGGAAGTTCTGAGGGAGAATCTGTTCCACGCCTCTCTCCTTGCTTTGGTTGCTGGCAACCCTCCTTGTTCCTTGGTTTGTGCTGCTGGAGTTGGGCCCTGGGTGTGCAGGACTCAAGACCATCCTTGGGGCGCAGCAGAATCCAGAGAAAATCACAGGTTCCCTCTTGTCCCCTCCTTTATAAGCTTAAAAAACCTTTTATTGTGGTAAAAATACATATAACAAAACATTGGTCAAGTCAAATTTTTTTACATGTACAATTCAGTGGTAATGAGTCCACTGTGCAACGGTCACCACTACCCATTTCCAAATGACGCCACACTATTGACAGAACTCAGTGCTCCCTGAACGGTGACTCCCTTTTGCCCTCCCTCCCACTCCTGGTAATCACTAATCAACTTTGGTCTGTGTGTTGTTGTTCTTGTTAGGTGCTGTCGAGTCAGTTCCAACTCATAGCGACCCTATTGGACAGAGTAGAACTGCCCCATAGGGTTTCCAAGGGTTTCCAAGGAGTGGCTGGTGGATTTGAACTGCTGACCTTTTAGTTAACAGCCAAGCTCTTAACCACTACGCCACCAGGGCTCTCTACATTTGCCTATTTCATATTAAGTGGGACCGTACAATATTTGTCCTTTTGTGACTGACTTATTTCACTCAACATAATGTTTTCAAAGTTCATCCATGTTGTAGCATGTATCAGAACTTCATTTCTTTTTGTGACCGAGTAATATTCCATTGTATGTATATTCCACATTTTATGTATCCACTCATCTGTTGATAGACATTTAGGTTATTCCCACCTGTTGACTACTCTGAACGGTGCGGCAGTGAACGCTGGTGTACAAGTTTCTGTTTGTTTTCCTGCTTTCAGTTCTTTTGGATATAGACCTAGGAGTCCCTGGGTGGTGCAAACGGTTGAGCAGTCTACTCCTATTGTCTCCAGTTGAACGGTTGGTGGTTTGAACCCACCCAGAGGCATCTCGGAAGGAAGGTAATTTGATTCTGAAAGGTGACAGCCTTGAAAACCTTATGGAGCGCAGTTTTACCCTGCAATGCTTGGGGTCGCCATTAGTCAGAATCATCTTGACGGCAAATAGTTTGATTTGGTTTGGGGTACATACCTAGGGTTGGGATTCCTGGGTCATATGGTAGTTGTAGTGGAGCCCTGGTGGTGAAGTGGTTAAAAGCTCAGGCTGTTAACCAAAAGGTCTGCCGTTTGAATCCACCAGGCGCTCCTTGGAAACCCTATGGGGCTGTTCTACTCTGTCCTATAGGGTCGCTATGAGTTGGAACTGACTCGATGGCATACAACAACAACAACAACAATAGGTCTATGTTGAACTTTCTGAGAAACACCATCCTGTTTCCACAGCAGCTGTACCACTTTGCATTCCCACCAGCAATGTGTGAGGGTTCAAATTTCTCCACATTCTCGCCAACACTTGTTCCATACAGGTTTTTCACTCTGGGATATTTGGTTAAAATTGACAAACAAAAGCCTTGAAAGGTACATGGTGAGGGAAGTAAGCAGCAGTTGATGGAACCACTTCCTTCCCCCTTTTCCCCACCCCTTTGCTGCTTCTCTAAGATTCTTACTCATTTCTCACTCCATCATTTGTTTGCTCAAACATGATTTATCGAGCCCAGTGGAGGAGACAGATGGTAGTGAGGACGGTAACTATACATGAAGCAAGTGCTGTCTGGAGTGGGCACACGATGTGTTTGAGGTTGGGTGGTTGGCTATGGCTTCTTTGGGTGGTGACATTAGGCAGAGACCTGAGCAATGAGAAAGAGCTGGCCTCATGAAAATTTGAAGGAAGAGGTTTGCACATAGAGGGAATAGCATGTGCAAAGTCATCCACCAGTAAAGGGCGTGGAATGTTCTAGAAACTGTAAAGAAACCAGAGTGGCTGGAGCTGAACGATCTAGAGGAATGAGAAATAGGGAGAGCAGGTGAGGTTGAAGAGGAAAGCAGGAGAGAGTGCCCAGAAACTCTTGTTCGTTGGGGGAGGACACCTAATTAGTGACCCCAACGCTGTTCTCTTTGCAAAAACCATTCAGGAGATGAGCTTCAGGCAGAGCTGATGTTTTTAGAAGCAGATTAGATGGGTGCCTGTGTAGTAAGATCTGAAGGAAGTACTGAGGGACCTCACCCAGAAATACTAGCTCTCACGACCCTAAGCGGTCTGCTAATAGTGCCTGTCATTCCATCACTGAAGAATCTTTTATCTTTCAAGTACGTTTGCTTAGTGAAAGACCCCTTTTTACAGACAGATAACCCTGGTAGCATATCCCATTAAGCCTATCAGCAGTTAACACCTTAGCATGAATTAGTTTATCAGATCATTCCCACTGTGACAGCTAGCAGGAACAGCTTGTTAGAGAATGAGATACGCTCTGGCCTCTGCCTGCACTATTTCCATCTGAAATTTGCCTCTTTAACCACATCATCTATTCTTTTTTTTTTTTTTTTTGAGTTTTTATGGTTTTATTTAGCACAGATAAAACTTGCAAATGAGCTGTCTATTCATTTTCTTGTTTGTACTACCTGGCGTTGGGATTGATGACTCTGATGGCCAGCTGGGCTGCTCTTTCCACGATGGCTTTGCGATTTTATGGAGGAAACATTGTGAGCAATCTCAGCACAGTAAGGTTTGTCTTGTATCAGTAGCACCTCCAGCTCCTTGACACTGTGCACCAGGAGCTTGCGGGGGCCACTGGGCAGCATATGCTTCATTTTCTTGTTGCTTCTGTAACTGATGTTCGGCATCAAGATCTGGCCCTTACACTTTGGTGAGTAGCGTCTGGGATTTGAAGGCTTGCGAGAGGCCATCTAAGATACATCTATTGGGTCTCATCCCATCCAGAGTGAAGGAGAATGAAGAAAACCAAAGACACAAGGAGAATATTAGCCCAAAGAACTAAAGGACCACATGAACCAGAGACTCCACCAGTCTGAGACCAGAAGAGCTAGATGGTGCCCAGCTACCACCAACGACTGCTCTGACAGGGAACACAACAGAATCCCAGATAGAACCAGATAAAAATGTAGAACAGAATTCAAATTCACGAGAAAAGACCAGACTTACTGTTCTGACAGAGACTGGAGGAACCGTGGCCCCTGGACGCTCTGCTAACCCAGAAAGGAAGCCATTCCTGAAGCCTACTTTTCAGACAAATATTAGACAGACCTGTGAAACAAAAAATAACACACATTCAACCAAATATAGGAGACCACATGGGCAACTCCTGTCCAAAAGCAGGATGAGAAGGCAGGAAGGGACAGGATCTGGACTAATGGACATGGAGAACCCAAGGTGGAAAGGGAAAGGGGGAGTGTGCTGACACATTGCGGGGATTGCAACTAATGTCACAAAACAGTATGTGTATCAATTTTTGAATGAGAAACTAATTTGAGCTATAAACTTTCACCTAAAGCACAGTAAGATTTAAAAAAAAAAGAGAAAAAAGATCTGGCCCTTGTGTCTTCTCTGTACCCTGTGTCAATGCCTCTGGGCTTGCACCAGTTACACTTAATTTTGACATAACGGTCTCATTGGTGCTGGATGAACTTCTTGATCCTCTTCTTGACACACCTGGGCTTTACCAGGGTCTGAGGGTGCCATGAAAGCCAGTAGGAGATGGCTGCCACCTCCATACGCAGCGCTGAGGAGGAGAGTGAACTGGACCAATGGGTCCATGCCCCGTGTGCAAGGAGCCAATCTCTCAGATGTTGGTTTTGAGCAGAAGAGTTTGTTTCGCAGGCTAGCAAGAGGGAACTCAGAGGTATCGTCCTCAGATTGAGTTCCTGGATTTGAGGAAGCATTTAAAATGTATAGGTTTGGGGAATTACACATATTCATACACATATTCATTCAGGATCAGGAAGTGCTACATATTCATAGTTTCTACTGATTATTTATTACAGGCTGGGGCTAAGACTTGGCACGGAAGCGGCCGACGGATTCTGCTTTTGAGATGGGCTCGGCTACCGCAGATGACGTATGTCCGGTGATTTTGGTTCCTTGACATGAGTTCTCTTGTGTTACTGAGCATGCGTTGCGACCCGGGGTCATCTGTCGATCATCTTTGTCTGTTCTACGCATGTCTGACCACTCCAAGCCAGTTAGATCTGGATCCGGCCAGGGCTCTCCAGAGAGTCTGTAAAACAGCTTAGAGGAAGTAAGTGTGGTGGGGAGGTGCCTGGGACTGGCCTGATAACTGATGGAGTGCTAAAGTAGGTGTCCTCCGTCTCTAGGGTCTCCTAACAAGAGCTCCTCTAGTCTTTGTCTGGAGTACCTCTGATATGTTTTTCTCTGTCTCCCCACCCCACCCTCCGCCCCTTTCCTCGGGCCGCAGGGTCCCAGTCTGTCCCCACTCCCTTCTGGCCTAATTTACCTCCATCCTGTCCTCGTTTCTGTCGCAGAGTTCCTCACCTGTAGAAAGCTGGCCACGCCCATCTCACAGACCTAAGGACTTCTGGGCAGTCAGGTCATCTGCTTCCTCTGTCCTGACTCGCAGTTACTCAGACTGGAGAAAATCTCAGAAGCTTGCTGGTGGTTATGAGATCCCTTTCTGCTGGTCCATCTGCCCCAGCTGTACCACTGTCCTGTTCCAAACTCTGTTGTTGTTGTAGTTGTTAGCGTCAGGGCAGCCCCGACTCATAGCAGCCCCATCCCATGATTGGCTGAGGATTGGACTGTTGTGATCCATAGTGTTTTCATTGGCTGATTTTCAGAATTAGATCATCAGGTCTTTCTTCCTAGTCCATCTTAGTCTGGAAGCTCTGCCAAAACCTGTTCAGCACCATAGACATCATGCAAGCCTCTGCTGACAGTTGGGTGGTGGCTGCACATGAGCTGCATTGATCGGGAGTTAAACCCTGGTCTCTCCCATGGAAGGTGAGAATTCTACCAATGAACCACCAGTGCCCCGTACGACTAAACCAAGGCCCAAACTTTGGTTCATTGTTTAGCACGTTTCTCCTCTCTTGGCGTCTTGGCCAGTTGCCCTGAGAAATAACGCGTGCTTTGGAGTCACAGTCCTGGGTTCAAGCCCCCACTCTGCTTCTTATAGCTTTGTGATCTTGGCTGTTATTTCATTTCCTGAGGCTTAGTTTCCTTGTGTTTATTTAAACAACAACAAAAAAACCTGTTCACTATGTTCTTCTAACTTTGAATGAGATAAATTATGCAGTGTTTAGTATTGTGACTAGATTGATACTAGATGATCAGGACAGGTAGGCTCGCCCCAAGGGACATTATCACAGCCTCTTCACAGCAAACTCAGCCCATCCCTGGCTGTGAATCCCTTGTGGTTGCCAATCTCAGGAAAAGGTCAGCTGGACTTATTTGATGTGGCAGCCAAGCCGTCTGGAGTGGAATCCTATCTCCAACCACAGCAAATCACATTGCAGCCTCATAAATTCAAGGAGCAGTGCTAGATTTGCTTCTCCCTTTGTCCAAGGCCAAAGTTAATGTGGAATTTAATCAGGACTGAAGTGGCAACAGGAATAAACAATCTGCAAGATATATGTGTGACAACTAATAAATGTGTTTCAGTGCGACTCTGGTCGGGCACTAGAGACAAAAAACAGCAAGAGGACCATGATAGTCACCAAAAAAGGCAAAGTAATTAATGGTATTGGCTAGAGAATGATTCTAATACAGCCAGGTGTAATCCAATACACAGACCAGAAAAATTAATTTAAAGAGCATTCCTTTGTTTCTTCTGGGTAAATGTCAAGGATAAAATGTAATTAAAACAAGGTACACAGTCTTTTATGGTAGCTGCGTGGTCAACTCTAAACTACTTACTCTTAAATTCAGGGAGTGAGGAGGTTGAAGAGAAAGCTCAACAGTGACTTTTCAATTAAGCAAGTAACTATTTAGTACCTACTGTATGCTTTGAGTATGAGGCGTCGGTGGTTCAGTGGCAGGCTTCTCACCTTTCATGGGAGACTGGGGTTTGACTCCCAGCCAGTTCACCTCGTGCACAGCCACCACCCGTCTGTCAGCGGGGGCTGCGTGTTGTTATAATGCTGAACAGGCTTCAGTGGAGCTTCCAGACTAAGATGGACTAAGAAGAAAGGGCTGGTGGTCTACTTCCAAAAATCAGCCAGTGAAACCCTATGGATCACAGTGGTGTGATCAGCAGCCAATCATAGGGATGGCACAGGATCCGGCAGTGTTTTGTTCCATTGTGCATGGGGTCGCCATGAGTTGGGGGCTGACTAGACATCAGTCAACAACAACAACAACGTGCTCTGAGTAACCTCTAGGTTAGAAGACATAAAGAAACGAAAGGCAAATGTTATAGAGGTAGCAAAGAACTCCCTTAAACCTAGTTGCTGCAGGCAGGAGGTGTTTGAAAATGGGAAACAGGCACGAGCCACGGAGGGTGGGGAGAACGGGGAGAGGTTTTGGAGCAGATCTCAGACTAGAGAACGATCTTTGTTTCTTTCTCTAGCTAAAGAGGACCATCAAGTCTCTCCTACTCCTTAGCAGAAAACTTTTGAAGAAAGACAATTTCAGGTGGCATTAAATTTGAAGGGCATCTAGAAAACGGCCCCTCTAGCATCTTAGCCTTACTCAAGCCAGTCTTAGGCTGTGTTCTCTAGAGAAGCAAAACCAGCGAAGCGTGTATATTTAGATAGAGATAGAGAGGGAGAGTGAGACAGGTAGAGAGAGAGAGAAAGAGAGAGAGATTTATCTCAAAGTAATGGCTCACACGGTTGTAGGGGCTGGCAATCCCCAAGTCCATGGGTCAGGCATCAGGCTGGAGGCTTCTCCTGACTCACCATGTAGCTGCAGGAACTGACGAACCCAAGATTGGCAGGTCAGATGGCAGACCACTGGCTTACGGTCTGCGGAGGCTGACAAATCCAAGATTGGCACGCAGTACAGCAGGCTGCTGGCTCAAGTCCCAAGAACCAGAGGTCAGATGATGATGAGCCAGACGCAGGATCCAGAGCAAGTAAATGAGCTTTGCCAGAATGTCCATATATATACTGGATGCAGGCCACACCCTCGAGGAAACTCTCCTTACAGCTGATTGGCTTATCACATCAGATCACATCATGGAGGATGACTACATTATTGCATAACTGCCAAACTACATCATTACATAACTGCCAAACCACTGAAACTCATGACCCAGCCAAGTTGGCACACAGCCTTAACCATCACAGAGCAGAGAAATCTGATGAAGTCTTTGAAACGAGGGAACAAAACAGTAATGATGATGAGAAAGGTGTAAGTAGTAATTTCCATTTACTGGGCACTTTTTACATGTCAGGCACCGGTCTACACACATTTCGTACAGTGATTCATTCAGTCTTCACAACTCATTCTTAGAGCCTTGGACCCTCAGTCTCTTCATCTGTAACTTTCTCACTAGGTTTTTGTTTTCTTCTGTGAAAAATGGGGCGAATAATTTTTACTTCTAACATTTTATGCAAGGATTATATAAGACAGTGGGCATAAAATCCTTGGCACAGTGCCTGTCACAGAGAAAGCAGTCAATAGAAGTTGTACTTATTTTTGTGACTATTGCATGAAAACGTCTTATGCATGGGTTGGAGGGCTTCTGGGATTGGCCTCGTGCTGAATCTCCATGGATTTAGCCTTAATGGGAGAGACTCCAGAATCTGAGTCCACCAGGCATTTTTTTTTATATTAAAACCTGTTGCCGATTCCGACTCACAGTGACCCTATAGGACAGAGTAGAACTGCCCCATAGGGTTTCCAAGGAGCAGCTGGTGGATTTGAACTGCTGACCTTTTGGTTAGCAGCAAGCTCTTAACCACTGCGCCACAGGGGCTCCCCTCCCTTTTTTTTTTTTTTTTTGATATTAGAACTGTATTGTTTTTCCTACGGCTGTCATTAACAAATCACCACAAACTTCGTGGCTCAAAACAACAGAACTTTATTCTCTCACAGTTCTGGAGGCCAGATGTCTAAAATCAGGATCCATGGACCAAAATGGAGGCGTTGGCAGGGCTGCGCTCCCTCCAGAGGCTTCCTCCAGAGGCTCTAGGGGAGAATCTGATCCTTGCCTTTTCTAGCTTCATGCTGCCAATGTTCTTGTGCTTGTGGCTGCATCATTCAACCTCTGCCGCCATGGTTACCTGGCCGCCTCGTCTTCTGTGTATGTCTAGATGGCCAACAGAGAGTGAGTTATTAAGGCAGTTACTGCAGTGGGAACTGGAGCCTCATCTCAGGTGGAAACTCAAGGAACAGCATAAAACGCACGTGGCAGGATTATCCCATGTCTACACATCAACTCCTGGGAGTCAATGATTGGTGCTGCTTGGGGAGAAGGGGAACACTGATTCCCTGGCACTTCCAACCGGTCTCAGTTGTGGGCAAAATTGCCTTCAGTGGTTCAGCAAAAGCCCTCAGATGTGGATTCAGTGGATGTTCAAGCAGTCCAGGGCACCTCGGTGGTCCCAGTGGTCTAGGCAGGGACGGGCAGCATCTGCAACAGGACCTGGGATAGCGCACGTATAGTATTATGTAAAGAAGCCCTGGTGTCACAGTGGTTAAAGCCATTGACTGCTAACCAAAAGGTCGGTGGTTTGAAACCACCAATGACTCAGTGGGAGAAAGATGTGGCTGTCTGCTTCCTTAGAGAAGAGTCAGAATCGACTCGATGGCAGTGGGTTTGGTTTTTTGGTAGTATTACATAATACGTCATTGACATGGGGACAGTCAACACACAGCCTTTAGGGTCAGCTTTTTCAAGTCCCACCTCAACTATAAGCTGCCTCACCCAAGTCCATTTTCCTTTTCAGGCAGCCACACCCAATGGCTGATCAATATGGGAGTATAACCAGTTACCCTGGAGTCTGTTCTGACTCATGGAAACCCCACATGTGTCAGAGTGGAACCGTGCTCCATAGGGCTTCCGATGGCTGATTTTTCGGAAGTAGATCGTCAAGCCTTGCTTTTGAAGTGCATCTGGGTGGACTCAAACCTCCAGCCTTCCAGTTGCACCCCCTAGGGACTGACTCTATGGGAGGATAAGCATCTGGCAGTCTCAGTCTATCTTGGCAAGACACTAAAGGGCCATTCTAGCTGCAGAGGACCTGTGCGGGTCAGCTGAGGCTGCTGTGATGGCATCCTAGCTCTGCTGCTTTCTCTGCCCAACTCTGCGTCCTTCTGGTCCCTCCCTCAGTGTTGACCCCAAGGGCCCTCCTTAATAAGCATTCTGCTCTCCAAATTCCTTTCCCAAGGCTGCTTTCTCAGAGAACTCATCCAGCTTTAATGTGGAACCAGGGATTCCAAAGAATGAAAACATATTGGATTGATATCCTAAGATTATCACCCCTGCCAAACAACTGTAAACGATCAGTGAGTCTCAGTTTCTTCACAGTAACAGTGGTGAAATCTTCCTGGGGGCGATAGTCAATGTTAATAATGATTTTCTCCATTTCTCTCAGGAGTTCTGTTGTCTCCCGATCTGGGTCCTTTCTTTGTGCCTCAGCTGGCTCTTGCGTTGGGATATCTTTTTATTGGTTCAAGGACTTTATTTCTCTGTGTTGAAAGGCAGTTCTTCTAGTCATTGGCTACATCTTTATCAAGTAATTTCTAAGGAGATTTTTCTTTTTCTGCATCAGCTATACAGAATGCCAAGCTAACTCCCCACACTAAAGGAAGCCTTCGAGAACTATTCTGATGTCCCAGGAAGGGATGATACTCCTTCCACCACCCAAGATGCTAGGACTAAGGCTTAGTGCTGGAGGAGTACTTAGTGGTGTAGATGGTTAAGTGCTTAGCTACTAACCGGAAGGTTGGAAAATCAAACCCACCCAGAGGTGCTTCAGAAGAAAGGCCTGGCAATCTGCTTCTGAAAGGTCACAGCCATGAAAACCACATACACAGTTCTACTCTGCAACACATGGGGTCACTGTTAGTTAGAATCGATTGATGGCAACTGGTTTAGTGTTGGAACCCAAATTAGCACTGATCCTATATGATAAAATAAGCTGGGTTATAGTAAGGTTCAGACGATGTCTTAGGAACAATTTTTCAGCATTGCTTGAGAATCAACTTTTCACTAAAATTTGGGTAACTACCAACTTGAAAGTGTTTAGAAGTAGTCAACAAAACTCTACACATTTTGTAAATGCCCCTAAATTATTGGTTATTTTCTTATTTATTATCATATGACTATAAAATGGAGTCCCTGGGTAGTACAAATGGTTGAGTACTCAGCTGCTAACCAAAAGGTTGGTGGTTTAAGTCCACCCAGAGGTACCTTGGAAGAAAGGCCTGGTGATCTATTTCTGAAAAATCAGCCATTGAAAACCCTATGGAGCATAGTTCTACTCTGACACACATGGAATCTCTATGAGTCACAGTCAACTCTATGTCAACTGGTACCAAAAAAACCCAAACCCGTTGCTGTCGAGTCGACTCTGACTCATAGCAACCCTATAGGATAGGGTAGAACTGCCCCATAGGGTTTCCAAGGAGTGCCTGGTGGATCCGAACTGCCGACCTTTTGGTTAGCAGCCATAGCTCTTAACCACTACACTGCCAGAGTTTCCGTGGTAAATCTATGTAAACGAATAAGTAGGCTTTTCCTGACTCCTCTGTAATGTCTACTTGTGTTTTAGATAATTTGTGGTGAAACAGTTGAATCCCCTTTGATTTCAGATCAAGTAATATTTGTGTTTATGACTTGGAATAGTATTTATGTATTAGTCAGGATAGCTAGACTATGCTGCAGTAACAAATACATCCTCAAATCTCAGTGGCTTAATCCACTGAGTCTTATTCTGGTCAGGCAGCTCTCCCTGGGGCTTTCTCCTAGAGTGGTTCAAGGATCTGGATAACTTCCATCTTTGTTGTTGTTTTAGGTGCTATTGAGTCAGCTCAGATTCATAGCAATGAAATAAAACATTGCTCGTTCCTGTGCCATCCTCACAATAATAAGTATGTTTGAGTCCATAGTTGCAGCCACTGTGTCAGTCCATCTTACTGAGAGTCTGTCTCTCGCTTTTCCGCTAACCTACTTCATCAAGCATGATGTCCTTCTCCAGGGACTGGTCCCTCCTGATGACATGTCCAAACTATGTGAAACGAAGTTTCACCCGCCTCACTTCTAAGGAGCATTCTGGCTGTACTTCCTCCAAGATTGATTTGCTCATTCTTCTGGTAGTCCATGGTATATTCAATATTCTTCACCAACACCACAGTTTGAATGTGTTAATTCTTCTTCAGTCTTCCTTTTACATTGTCCAATCTTCCATCTTACCGCTCATCTACCTTGGCGTCCTAGCCACACTGAAGGGAGTTAGAGAACATGGAGAAGTCACCCTACTCTTTACTGCTTTGGGTGGAAGTGATATGTTGGCTTTGTTCTCTTTTCCATAGGTGAGCACTCGGCCAGATCGGGAAGGAAGGAAGTAGTGATCTTTGCACAGTACTTTCCTCATCCAGAACTGCATTGCTTTTCCATATCTCAGAGGCTCTGAGATAAGCAAAAACAATTTCATTTCTTCTTTTTTAATTTGTGGGTTCAGGCCAAGGGTAAATATGATGATGAAGCAGAAAGACCAGAAAAGGACTTTTTCCACTTGACAGAAAAAGAAGTTCACTGCTCTATTGCTATCAATAGACTGACACACTTCCTTGTCACTTGAATATAGTACAAACTGACTTCTTGGCATTCCAAGACTCAAATAAATATCTTTGTTCAAATATCTGTCTACATCTATATAGATATGGCTTTCTTTAGGTCTCCGGGAATTTTGGCAAATAAATTTTTCTTTATCTTGTTACAAGTTGTTATAAACTACACACTTCCTAACAAGCTTTTAGGTGATTTACAGTAAAAACAAACAAACAAATAAACAAAAAAACAGTCACAATAAAACCATCAAGCATCACAGACAAAGAATAAGAGATGAGTAACGAAGAGGGGTAACTATACCAGATAGCCCAGGCTAAGGAAAAACTACTGCAATTGAGTAAAAAACCTTGTTCCAAGCTCCCTAGCAGCCAAGGGCATTAAGGAACCCTATTACACCTACTCTTCACTTATCGACTATCTCATTATCTGATATTTTGCATTTATGATGGTAGTAAAAAATCTACTATCTTAATATTTTGTGCATTATTGATGTATGTCTGGCAGTATGTCTCGCACTGTGGTGCAAAGCGAGAGTAACGCTGACTGTGATGGTTAAGGTTATGTGTCAGCTTGGCTAGGCCATGATTCTCAGTGGCTTGGCAGCTATGTAATCTGACAGTTTTGCAATGATGTAGTCATCCTCCATTTTCACATAATGCTGATTTTCACATAACGACCTGGTCTTTGGAACCTAACCATGTGGATAAGTGAAGAGTGGGTGTATTCTTCATCTTACTAGATTTGGTAAATTTGTTTTTCCAGTTTTCCATGACTCTTCTTGATTCTAACTCTGTCATCTAATGCTTGGCCCAGCTTTGTTTCTCTTACTTATTTAATGTACATTCCTTCTATGTCCTCACTCATTCATTCATCCTTCCAAATATTTTTGAACACTGACATGTATTTGATATGATGCAAAGCATATGTAAAGGAATAATTGGTGCCCCTTGCTCTTAAAGTAATCTTAGAAAGGTTGGGCAACTTACTTGAATTTAAATAGAGATGCAGTCAAATTACAGAGCTAGAATTAGAAATCAAGTCAGTTTTCACCAAAATCCATGTTCTTAATTTTCATTCTCTACTTCTGTGGTAAGCAGAATTTCTACAGTGGACTGCTCCAAATGTCCTGCCCTAATACTGGAAGCTGTGAATATGATGAGCTATCACTCCTGTGATTGTGTTATTTTGTATGGTACAGTTGATTTTAGGATAGGAATCCAGGTGGGCATGATCTAATCACTTGAGTCTTTAAAAGCAGAGAGCTTTCTCCAACTGGTAGCAGAAAGGAAGTCAGAGATTTGAAACAGGAAGACGATTAGACACACTATTGTTGGCTTTGAAGAAGTAAAAGGAAGCCAAGAGCAGCTCCTAGCTGACAGCTAGCAAGCAACTGGATTATGTCAACAACTTGAATGAGGTTGGAATTAGATTCTTCTCCAGAGCCTGCACATAAAAACCCAGCCTGGTCAACACGCCAACTTTGGCCTTGTGAAATCCTAAGCAGAGGACCCAGCCAAGCTCACTGGACTTCTGACCCACAGAGCTGTGAGATAATAAATTGGTATTGCTTTAAGTTGCTAAATTTGGGGTACTTTGTTACGCAGCAGTAGCAAACTAATACATTCAGTCTACCTTCTTTGGGTAATTTGATGAACTAATTGTGAATCAAAAATCTGTTCTGTTTCTCCATCTTTTCCTAATTTTCATGAGAAAATTCCATGGAACCAATTCCAGTTGCATTTCAGATACACAGTTTGAATGACTCTTTATGCTAATTAAGGTGTTTTTATACCTCTTTCAGGAACCAGGGATGGCAGATGTCTCTAAGTCCATTGGACCAGCAAGGAAACAAGAGCCCAAAGAGGTCAGGAGACTTACATAATGTTACATATGTTACATAGCAAATTAGTGGTAGATCTGGGTTGTCTAAATGTGTTTTTATTTATTAAAAAAAATTCTTTTTATTTAGGAAGCAAGGGAATATGCTTTTGGGCTAGAGTACCTCAAAGTGTGAATTTAATGTTTGATGAATTGTGACATTTACATAAGGAAATATTTTATGGCTTGTTTTTCTACTCTCATTTTTAAGCATATTTCATTACCATAGTCTCCTGGGTTTCGCTAGGAAACTGTCTTTTAGTCACCTCAATTACACACTCTTGATTTGTTTAAACCATGCCATATTCATTTCACTAGTGATCCAAGTAGTTGGCATTTGATAGAGTCTCACATCTATTGTAATATGAATAGACATTGAAAACCATTTTGATGCAGCAAGCGACTAGGTTTACGTTCCTAAAGAAAATTTCAACCTAAACTCTTTGACCTCGAGCCCTGAAGAGCACAGTATAAGTAGTGAATAAAGTATTTTTGGGCTCTGCTCTATAAATGAGTTCTTTTCTTTTTCTGTTGACTGCTGTCTGGCACAGCTGCTGTTTTCAGACCATGAAAAAGACTGGAATCATGAAAACAAGGAAGTCAAGCCTGATCTCACACACCTCGGCCTGTGAATCATGGCTGCCTCCACAGACTGTGTGTAACCATGATGTTGTTTCTGAAGAAGGGAACGTAGGCTAGTGATGACGTCAATAAAAGAGTTAAGACTGATAGATTCTATTTCTGGTTCCAAACTGATGGGAAAAAAGGGCATTAGATAGGTCACTTTAATTTCTTTCAAGATGTCTACCTATAAAATCTGGGGGGTAGAAGTGGTTCAGTGATAAAATTCTCACCTTCCATGTAGGAGACCTAGGTTCAACTTCTGGCCATTGCACCTCATGTCTGTCAGTGGAGGCTTGTGTTTTGCTATGATGCTGTCTTACGCTGGGTTCTCTAGAGAAGCAAAACCAGCAAAATGTATAAATATATATATAGAGAGATCTATATCAAGGAAATGGCTCACGTGGTTGTAGAGGCTGGAATGTCCCAAGTCCGTGGGTCAGGATAAAGGCGCCTCCTGAGTCACTGCAGGGGCTGGTGAACCCACGATCAGCAGGTCAGAGAGCATGGCTCTTGCTCACAGGCTTTGAAGATCAAAGAACCCAAAGATCGGCAGGCAAGACCACAGGTAAGCTGCTAGCTCAAGTCCCAAGAGCCGGAGGTCAGACGAACAAGGAGCCAGCTGCAGGATCCAGAGAAAGCAAAAAGCCACAAGCCTTGCCACAATGTCCACTTATAGTCAATGCTGGCCACACACCCAAGGAAACTCCCTTTCAACTGATCAGCTGCTCACAGCAGATCCCAGCATGGAGGTGATCACGTTATATCAAATCTCATCATGGAAGTGATCACATCATGTGACTGCCAAACCACTGAGAATCATGGCCCAGCCAAGGTGACATACAACCTTAACCATCACAGATTTTAGCAGAGCTTCCACACTAAAATGGACTAGGAAGAAAGGCCTGGTGATCTACTTCCAAATATCAGCCAATGAAAACCCTGTGGATCACAATGGTCTGATCTGTAACCAGTCATAGGGATGACACAGGACCAGGCAGGTTTTAGTTCTGGCTGTGCATGTCATTGCCGTGAGTTAGGGGCCGACTTGATGACAGCTAGCAACCACGGTCGCATCAGCCCCTACAGAGTCGCTATGAATCACAATCGACTCAATGGCAACAAGTTTTTTTTTTTTTTTTAAATTTATTTAGCAATAGCAATAATGTGAGTAATAGCGATGCTGAAAGTCTGATCTCACACATTGTATGTATAAGTAGCTGAAAATTTTGAGTACTGTTTTTGTATTACATATATATGTAATTGTTTATATATTAGACGAAGTTTTATGTATTGTTCAAACATATATCCTTACCAGCTTATTTTGTTTGATGTATTATTGGGACAGGTATTTTAAAAGATTCTACTGTAATGGTGGAGTTGCCTACTTCCCCTGTACTTCTGTCAATTTTTGCTTTAGATATTTTGAAGCTCTGTTATTTAGTTTCTGGGTGCATCACAGCATCAGCTTCTCTTGACACTGATACCTAGGGAAGTGGAGTTAACGTACTTGGCTCAAAAACCACACCAGGTGCCCTCAAGTCGATTCCAACTCAAGGTGACCCCATGTGTTTCAGAATAAACTGTGCTTCATGGGGTTTTCAATGGATGGGATCTTTCGGGAAGTAGACTGCTAGGCCTTTCTTCCGAGGTGCCTTTGGGTGGATTCGCACAGCTAACCTTTCAGTTAGTAGCTGAGTGCTTAACTGTTCGTGCCACCCAAAACCCAAACCCACACCTGTTGCCTTCGAGTCAATTCAGACTCATAGCGACCCTATAGGACAGAACAGAGCTGCCCCGTAGGGTTTCCAGGGCTGTAATGTTTATGGAAGCCGACTGTCACATCTTTCTCCTGCAGAGCGGCTGGTGGGTTCGAACCTCTGACCTTTCGGTTAGCAGCTGAGTGCTCAACCGTTGTGCCACTAGGGCTCCTTCAAACACCCAGGACTTAAATGTATTTGCTAGACTAGTGTTACTTCATGATAAACACTTCTCAGCTCTGCCAATATCCAGCCACTGTCTAGGAAGTTATATCGATACGCATTTTAGGTGCACAAAGAAATAAGGCATTAAATAAGTGACTTGGAAATAATACAAACAGGATTTCTCCAAATTATTAACTTATTTTTTGGGGGGGCGGGAAGGGGAGAAGGAGGAGGTTGGGTTTGCACTCCTCTTAATAGATTGAATATCACTTCTTCTTATATGTGGTGCATTAACTCCGCCACGGCTCTGAATCTATTCCCCCCTCCCCGCCCCCACCAAGGATAAATGTGGAAGCCGTGTAATGCTGGGCCCTGAGTGGCTGTTGGAAGGAAGGAGAGGCAAGGAGCCTCAGAAAAGGATCTGTAGGTTAATATCAGACTAGAGAGCTCTCTTGGTATCTCCTTCTCCTTTGTAACTTCCTGGCTCTTTAAAGAAGCACGAAGGAGGTGGGCTTTTAGAAAGCTTCCATTTTAAGGGAAAAACGATCCCTTGGTTTCAACGGCCGCAAAAGAAATCATTGAATAATATTATACTGAGTGGGGATGTCACTAACCTTAAACTTTGGACAGCGAGACCAACATTTTTGAAATCTTTGCTTTGTGGCACCATGATTTTATGAAACCCAGATAACCTTTAATCCTAAACGTACTCAGAATACGATAGCAATTAGCCGTCGTTTTTTGGAGATACGCAAGAACAATACATTTTTGAATTGACGGAGCATCTTTTCTCTTGAAGGGCTTTATCAGGAATGAAAATGATGAAGTGCGCTGAGAATATGCAAATACATTCGAGAGCACACAATTAAAACCTCGAGATGTATTTGGTGATAAATCACTTCACTGTGGTTGCCAGTATTTGCAACAGGAATTCAAATTGATAATTATGATTATGTGATTCTTAGAATAGCTAACAATTTCCCATTTTCACGTGACTGCCATTTGAAATAAAAAGAGGAACATAATACCTTAAAACCAATCTACAACAGGCAGATTGTATTTCAAAAAGAAGGGAACTGTTTTTGCTTCTCTCTTGTAGTCTTGTATAGAAAACCTCTAGTAGAAAATTAAGAATACCAGACCTATTTCCCCAAGCCCCTACTACCAACCTCAGAATAAATCCCAAAGGCTTGTTCTAGTTTCAGAAACATCTCCAGTATAAGCCTAGAAGAATGAAGGTAGGTGCCCTAGGCCTCTACTGCAATACAAATCTGTTGTAGTGAAGTTAAGCCACCTTCCGAGCAGTTCCTTCCCTGAACTGATGGAAATACCTTTTGATGAGGATGTTGGAGGAGGATTATGTGATTGCCTGATTTAGACATTCGTCATCAGCTGGACCATTTCTTCTCTGCTCTCCGCTGCTCTTACAGCTGGGAGGGCTGCCTCAAGCTGAGCAGACCGTCTTCCAGTTCAGAAATCATGTTGATTGCAAATGCAATGGCTTTGTGAAGTATAGGAGAGTTAGCGCGGGCATTAGGGCATTCGGGAGCTTCTTGAGGTGCTCACTTGAATCAAGGGAAGTCGGTCTATTTCCTCCCGGTAGAGGCTTTTCCCTTAAAAGGACACCGTCTACCACCTTCACCCCAACCTTCATCGGCTTGACTCCAGTTATTTTAATTTTTAAGGCATAATGAATACAGGACGACAGACATTCTTTATTAAACAAGAGTCCCTCTGCCTGTGACCAGTTGCTGTTGAGTCAGTTCTGACTCTTGGTGACCCCATGTGTGTCAGAATAGAACTGTGCTCCACAGGGTTTTCAATGGCTGATTTTTTGGAAGAAGATCACCACACCTTTCTTCTGTGGTACCCCTGGGTGAACTCGAGCCACGAATCTTTCAGTTAGCAGCCAAGTGCATGTTAACTGTTTGTACCACCCAGGGACTTCGTGGGGATTAGTGGTTCATTGGTAGAATTCTCGTCTTCCATGCAGGAAACCCAGGCTTGATGCCTGGCCGGTGTACTTTATGTGAGGCCACCACCCGTCTGTCAGTGGAGGTTTGCATGTTGCGCTGATGCTGAACAGGTTTCAGCGGAGTTGACAGACTAAGACAGACTAGGAAGAAGGTCTGGCGATCTGCTTCTGAAAATCAGTCAGTGAAAACCCTATGGATCACAATGGTCTGATTTGTAATTAATCGTGGTGTTGGCATAGGATGGCATAGGATGGCATTTTGTTCCATTGTGTATGGGGTCACCATGAGTCAGGTGGCCGACTCAATGGCAGCTCACAGCAACTCTCCTGGTGGGTGCTTGCATTCAAGGTTTCACACAATTGTCTAAGGTCGTCCCAGGGCCCGGGCAAGAGAGCATGCATAGACTGAGGGAGCAATGAGTCTGAGGCTAGGGTTCACCCTTCTTCCCCCCTCACCTAGCCCAGCGTTGGGTTTCTGCCATGAGCTCTGCTTAAGACAACACTTAATCTTTCTCAGTTTCATCTGTGAAATACGGCTAAGAGCTACCCTATGCATACATGTGTGTATATACATATATGTACATACACAGAGAGAGAGAGATTTATCTCAAGGAAATGGCTCACAAAGTTGTAGAGGCTAGAAAGTCCCAAGTCAGTGGGTCAGACTAGAGGCTTCCTTTGACTCATGTAGCTTCAGGAGCTTGTGAACCCAAAATAGGCAGGTTAGACAACAGGCCTCTGGCTCACAGGCTGTGGAGGCTGACAAATCCCAAGATTGGTAGGTAAGCTGGCAGGCCGCTATCTCACAGACTGTGAAGGCAGATAAGTCCCAAGATCAGCAAGTAAGCTGCTAGCTCAAGTCCCAAGAACCAAACGTCAGATGAACAGGATCAGCTGCAGGATCCAGAGTGAGCAAAAGCCTGGGAGCCTTGCCAGAAAGTCCACCTATATTGGATGCAGGCCACACCCCACAAGGAAACTCCTTTCAATTGATTAGAAAGGAGCAAATCCCATCATGGAAGTGATCACATTATATCAGATCTCATTATGGAGGCAATTACATCATTACATGACTGCCAAACTACATCAGAACTGCCAAACCACTGAGAATCATGGCCCAGCCAAGTTGACACACGACCTTAACGATCACAAGAATGAATTAGAAAAGAGACATGAAAAGAAATGAAAAGCACAATGTCCTGTACTTTACAAGTATGAGTCATGATTCCTTAATGGGGCAAAGCAGCAGATACTTCAAAAGAAGCATAAACTAAAATGGGAACAACGTACTGCCAATAATGAAATGAAATCAGTTGTTTTTAGTTTCTGATTTGAAGTTTATATAGTAAACATGGGTTCCATTTGGTATTCCCAGTATTCGAGTTTTGGCTCTGAGTTCAGTTAATTCAGAGAATTTGGCAATTCTGTGACTGTTGAGACATTGGCCAACTTCTGTTTAAATCCTAAATTGACTTATCACAGTGTGTTCTTGTCTATTTATTTTCCATGAGTACTGGAGTAGAATGTATACTGTGCTGTTTTGGGTGGAGTGTTCTATATATGACTGTACAGTCTAGTTGGTTTATAGTGTCATTCAGGCCCTCTGTTTCCTTGTTGATCTTCTTTGTGGATGTTCTGTCCAATATTGAAAGTGATGAATTGAAGTCTGCAACTATTATTGTAGTGCTATCTATTTCTGCCTTCAATTCTATCAGTATTTGCTTTATATATTTAGGTGCCCCGATGTTAGGTGCATATATGTTTATGACTGTTACATCTTGATTAATTGACT
The DNA here is from genome assembly GCA_030035585.1 of Dugong dugon. Lineage (NCBI taxonomy): Eukaryota > Metazoa > Chordata > Mammalia > Sirenia > Dugongidae > Dugong > Dugong dugon. The sequence goes on from CM057473.1 coordinate 5,343,757, forward strand.
CTTTAACACTATATACTGTCCATCTTTATCTTACGTAGATTTTGTTTTAGTCTCCTTTGATATTAAGATTGCCGCTCCAGCCCTCTTTTTGTTATTATTTGCATGGAATATTTTTTCCATCCTTTCACTTTCCACCTATTTGTGTCCTTGGCTTTCAGGTGTGTCTCTTATAAACCGCATATAGCTGGATCATGGTTTTTAGTCCATTCTGCCACTGTCTGTACAACTGTTTTAATTGCCAACTTCACCGTGTTTGCATTACAGGTCTGGGAATGTTCTTAGTCCTGGTCCTCCTAGCACTTTGGAAACCCTGAATTTGGCAAATATTTGGTCAGCCCTTTGAGGGGTTCTGGACCCTACCTATTTTCAGAGAGTTCCTGACCCTCAGGAAGGTCAGGTCCTGGGGGGGATGTTAGCTTAGGGTGGGTGTCTCTGGGTCTCAGATCAGATCTGGCCTTCAGCAGCGTGTTGTTGTTGTTGTTAGGTGCCATGGAGCTGGTTCTGACTCATAGCCACCCCGTGTACAATAGGATGAAACACTGCCCTGTCCTGCACCATCCTCACAACGTGGAGTTGCCTGCTTCCTAGCACACAGCGGCCTCAGTCAGCAGTCTTCAGTGCCAACCAGAAGTGGGGTCAGACTAACCCTAACTGGCCCCCAGAGAGGTTTGTCCTGTTGGTTTCAGAGGCCAGAGCTATGGGGTGTGTTCAGGGAGACAGGTAGAGTGCTGACTATAGGAGCAGACTCCACTGCATGGGCCTTTGGTAGCCAATTCACAGCCGGTTTGTAGCCGACAGTGTCCAGGTGGTGGAGGTGCTGCTACACTGCAAATGGACCCCCAGAGAGGTCTGCCTTGTTGCTATCAGAGCCCCCCGTTGTACATTGGCTGTAGGTGTAACCTCCAGTAAAGATGCCTGCTTCCTAGCACACGGCAGCCTCAGTCAGCAGTCCTCAGCACTGGCTGGAACGGGGAGCAAACAGACCTGAGTTGACTCTCTGGGAGGTTTGCCCTGTTGGTTTCAGAGCCCTAAGCTCTGGGGTGCACAGGGAGGCAGGTGGAGTGTTGACTATGAGAGCAGACTCCACCGCGAAGGCCTTTTGTTACAATTCACAGTAGGCTTGCAGCCGACAGTGTCTGGGTTGGGGAGGTGCTGGCACAATCCAAATGGACCCCTGGGGAGGTCTGCCTTGTTGATTTTAGAGCAGAAGCTTGGGGTCCTGTGTCTTTATAAAGGCAGGGGCTGTGGTGGTTAAGGAAGTAGGCTCCTTTTCTGGGCCACTTCCCCAGTTCACAGCAGCTGGTGGCCCGCGTGGCTGGGAGGAGGGGCAGGGATGGTGGGAGAAGCGATTTTCCTACCATATGCGACTCATTGTTGATTTGTTGTTTCTTGCTTGTCTGCAGTTCCCTGCTGCTTTCCTCTGTTCCCCATTCAGAGTTCTTCAAAGCGGTTTCCTGGTATTTCTTGTTGCATTTGTGGGGGAGGGTCAGAACAATGATCTGTTTACACAGCCATCTTCCTTATCTATTTCTTTTGAAGTAAGATTTGAGAAATTTCTCCTTATGCGCTAGGGGATTTTAGATTTTCTCTTCCAAAAAGCACTGTTTTCCTTTAGGTGTGAAACAAAGTCCTAGAGAGATCCTGATTATACTGTTCACCAATCTGGTTTAAAAAAAGAAAAGTTTTCTCACCACTGGTTAGGGGTCCCACCAGTAATCTTTGCTTATTTCCTTACACAGCTGGTGCATAACTAGTTAGTTGCTATTGAGAGGCCACGATTTTACAAAAGAAGATGGAGAGACTTTCTGTAAGGTGAATGCAATTTCCAAAAAGCACACATAACCGGGGTACAGGGAAGGTGACTGAATTGGTGTTCTGAGGACCTCGATGAGCAGACAATCGAAATATACCACCAACAGGAAGCACAAAGGGAAGTGGGGGTTTATAAGGCAGGACTCGAATCTGAGTCGCATGAATAAAAAACAGGAAGCTGAGCTCTGTTGTGTTTCAGTGCCAGCTCTGTTGGGGATACGCCCGCTGTTACCATTTATTTTTTGAAATGTAGAATTCACCGTCTCATTCTACAGGAAGGTCATATGCACTGGCCAGCTAATGACACTTAAACCCTTGGAAGCTACACATTTCTCTAGGAACGCACGATAATGTTCTTTAATAGAGATTGAAAAATGATGATTGCCAATTCACAAGCTTTAAAAATACATTATGGACTTTAATTCTTGGAACAAAGTCTCTCATCAGAAGGTATTATTTTCTCAATAAATAGATAAACACCTAAAACATAAAAACCGATGATGAGATTTATCCCGCCTACAGGGAGAAAAAATCATTTGCAAAATGAAGATTAAAAACATAATGCCCTCTTTCTGGAACTATTTACCAGTCCCCAATGTAGTAGATCTTAAACTGTGTGAACTTCTTTACCACATGACTGTTTTAATTGTCAGCTTCACCATGTTTGCATTACAGGTCTGGGAATGTTCTCGGTCCTTGTCTTTCTAGCACTTTGGAGACCTTGAATTAGGCAAATATTTGGTCAAGCCCCTTGAGGGAGTCTGGGCCTTACCTAATTTCAGAGAGTTCCTGACCCTCAGGAAGGTCTGGTCCCGAGGGGATGTTGGCTTCGGGTAGATGTCTCTGGGTTTCAGGTCAGGTCTGGGCCTCAGCCTAGGCAGGGGTTTGTCAGACCTGGAATTCCAGGCTTTCCTTCTTGTTCCACAACCCCTCAAATCCACCTTCCTGCTGAACTGGCTCTTCAACTTTGTTGAATCATCTGGTCCCATGATGTCTCCCCATTGTCCAAGTTCTTTATCCCATTCTGCCTCCTTTGCTCCTCTAGTCAGCCTGGACCCCATGGCTCAGCACAAGTTCCTCATCAGCCCCTTAGCATCTCCTACCCTCTTAACCTTTGACCGTTCCCATTGTCACCTCTGTCTCTGGATACTTCTTATTGAACCCTTTCTCATGTCATTCCCAGGTGCCAGGAAGGGATAGAGAAAGTTGAGGAACAGAGCTGAAGGGCTGCAGACAAGTTCTAGTTATCTGGAACTCCTGGACGCCCTCTGCTGTTCAGCAGTCCTTCTCTGAATCAGTTGTCATCCTCAGCTCTTCTTTTCTTCCCCTGGAAAACTCTTATTTCTTACTTTGCTGAGAAGATCAAGTCCATCTAACATGGACTCCTCTCAATTTCTGTTTTCTCATCTCTAAAATTCTATGAGGGTTGTAATAATATTTTGGAGAGATTAATATAAGTCGATTTTTTTCTCTCTCAGTATTTCCCCCTTTCAGTTCTCATCCAGAGATGTTCATTGTCTCAGTGGAAGGGTAGGACAGAGTGGGTCTTGCTGGCTTTGGTTTCAAAGAGTCTGAGCTCTTAGAGGAAGGAGAAGAGTCGAGAATAGACACAATGTTAAGAAGAAATATGAAAAGAGCAGGATTCACATCCCCTACCCCCAACTCTTACCCAAATTAGGAGCAGATTTTTCCAAGATAGGGCTGATGGTGAGAATAGAGACTCTTTGTGGATCCTGGAGAGAGGAGATCTGCTACCTGCTTGTCCAGCAGAACTATAGAGAGAAAAATGGTGTTATGGTACAAAAGCAGATGGGTCCTTAGTCTGCCCTAACATGGCACAGAGGCAACTGTGCAAGTATCCTGCCACTGGCATGATACGGAAACTGCAGAGAGAGCCACCGGACTTGAAGGAACCATGAGCACAGAAACAGACATGTCTTAGTGGAAACCTTCTTGGACCAATGTCCAGATGTGGATCTCCACCATCCTAACCATGTTTTTTTCTTTTTTTAAACAATCCAGTTGCCATGGAGTCGATTCTGACTCATGGTGACCTCGTGTGTCAGAGTAGAACTGTGCTGCATAGGGTTTTCAATGGCTGATGTTTTGGAAGTAGATCACTAGCCTTTTCTTTGGAGGCACCTTTGGGTGGATTTGAACCGCCAATCTTTTAATTAGTAGCTGAGCGTGTTAAACTTATGCACCACCCAGGGACTCCAACTATATTTTAGTCCTCTGTGAATACCCCATGGAGCCTAGGTGGCACAGTGGTTAAGAGGTCAGGCTACTAACCAAAAGGTCAGCAGTTCAAATCCACCAGCTGCTCCTTGGAAACCCTATGGGGCAGTTCTACTCTGTCCTATAGAGACGCTATGAGTTGGAATTGACTTGTTGGCAACGGGTTTGGTTTTTTGGTTTAAGTGCCTCAGAACCTTGATATAACTTTGGAAAAGGCAGGGTGAAGGGAGGGGGGAAGAATCAACTGGAATAAAATTTCCACTAACCCAGTGGAATGAGGGCTTCTAACAGAAATTAACTTGAGTTACGGAAAAAGACAATTTATATTTATTGCATGCTTGAGCTGTAGACTGAAATTCACACCACCTCATCTGTATCTTCAACCATCTTCTTTCTTTCAGATTCACAGGAAGAAGTTTTCTATTGCCTTTTATTTCATTTCCATTCAAAGAATACCACACCACCATCGCCAGTCATTGTTCCGGTGTTTTCCAACATGTTCCAAGTCCTTGCTACAACACATATCCCTTCTTGTATTAGGTTATTTTAAGTTGTAAGGGACAGATATCTAACTCAGAGTACCTTAGACAAGAAGGTGAATGTGTTGACTCATGGAATACAAGGAAGCGTTGAACGGACAAAGTGTCAGAAAGTCAGTAACGCAGTTGTGCTTCAGACATGGGAACTAGGGTCTAGTTGCCCTTGGTGTCCTTCCCCTCCGTTTCTTAGATCTACTTCTCACTGAAAACTGACATTGTTATCTTTCTTGGCAGACTGCCTTGTTTCAGCAGGGGAGAAATATGACTACTGACAGCTTCTGTTTTTCATCTTAAAATTTCTATCACTACGGAAGGACTGACTCATGCTTTCTCTCTGTCACCAAGTTTAAAAATCTATATTTTCCATATGTCACCTCCAAGAAATAGTTTACAGAAAGGGCTGGGGATGGGGTGGGACAAGCAAAGCAATAGATGCCTGTGGCCCATCTTTAAGGGAGATGAGCTCCCTTTACAGGTGGTGGTGTTATTAGTTGCCCTCAAGTTGGCTCCAACCCCTAGTGACCTTTTGTATTGAAACATTGCCTGGTCTTGTGCCATCCTCACAGTTGTGGGTATGTCTGAGCTCGTTGCTGCAGCTACCGTGTCGATACATCTCATGGAGGGTTCCCTCCTTTTTGCTGACCCTCTGCTTCACCAAACGTGATGCTCTTTTCTAGCGACTGGTCTTCCTGATGTGTCCAAAGTAAGCAAGACGAAGTCTCACCACCCTCACTTTTAAGGTATTGGCTGTCATTTAAGGGGCGTATAACCATGGACGTTCAATCACTGAAAGTAAATACTCAAAAAGGAATTGTTGTTTTTGTTGTTAGCTCTTGTGGAGCTGGCCCCCAACTCATGGTAACCCCATGCACAGTGGGATCAGACTGTTGTGACTGTTTTCATTGGCTGATTTTCAGAAGTCGATCCCCAGGCCTTTCTTCTTGTTCAGCATCAGAACAACATGCAAGCCTCCACTGACAGACTAGTGATGGCTGTGCGTGAGGTGCATTGTCTGGAAATCAAACCCTGGTCTCCTGCATGAAGGAACCGGAATATATTATACTCATTCCTACTTCCTCACCATTTACTCTCTTCAGTTTCTTGCAATCTAGCTTCTGCTTTGATCGCTGTAAAGAATTTCTCTTAAAGGTTGCTGTGAATGACCTCCTAATTCTCAAATTCAGCTACCCCTTGGTTTTTCAGGAACCTTCCTTCGTCTCTGTGTAGCAGTTGACTCTGTTAACAGCTTCATTTTGCTGAAACGTTTAGCTTAGATTCCATGTTTAGTTTTCCACCTGCTTCTCTTCCTGCCTCCCAGATAGAGCCTTCTGTCTCCTTTGCTGGCTTTGTTTTTCTGCTTTCACCCTTTAATTATAGGCAATCATCACGTTTCACACTTCAGTCCATTTTTCTCTACTTTCTCGCTGTAGTGCTTTGGAATCTTCAGTAGCTTTTCATTTTCTACAGAATAAAATCAAAAGCATTAAAAGCCTCAAAGTTAGCATTCTGTAATAATAATGTGACAAACAGTAACAGCAACAGCAAGAAAAAAAAACCTGTTGCTATCGAGTCGATTCCAGCTCAGAGAGATCCTATAGCAAGAGGTGACCCTTATTGAGCACTGGCCCTGTTCTAAGCCCTTCACTTGAATTAAGTCAATTGATTCTCACCCTATAAGATCAATACTGGTTTTTAAAAAAAATTTCCTTTTTAACAGATGAGAAACCGAATTGTGCAGAGGTCAAATACGTACCTGATGCCAAACAATGAGAAAGGCCTGCCCAAGCATGCCTAAAGCTTCCTTGTGTTCTCCCTTTTCTACTGGTGCCTGGCCCCATACCCAACTCCATCACTCAACATTCTGCCACTCCTTCAGGGTAGAAATTCCCAGGTTATCCCTTTCCAGTGCCTTGTTAGATGGATTCTTTTCCTCCTTTGAAGTCTCATGGCATTTTATTTGTACCTTTCTTATAAATTTGATTCTACTTTCGTTATTTACAAATATGTTATCTTGCTTAATAGACTGTACACATATGTAGGTTTATGCGCCCCCACCCCCCACACCCGCCATAGTTCCTCTCAGTTCCTGGTACCATTGTGGATGCTTGTCATGGGTTGGTTTTTGTCCGCCAGTAAGATATATTCAAGTTTCGTACGTGGGAGCACGACCTTATTTGGGTATAGGATCTTTGCAGATATAATTCGTTAACACAGGGTCATACTGGAGTAGAGTAGACCCTAATCTCATATGACTGGTGTCCTTATAAAAAGAAGAGTCACAAAGACACAGAGACACACGGGGAAGAAAGCCATGTGACAACAGAGGCAGAGATTGGAATTATAGACCCACAAACCAAGGAAAGCCTGGGGCTACCAGAAGCTCAAAGAAACAAGCAAGAATCTTTCCTTAGAGCCTTTGGAGGGAGTACGTCCCTGCTGACATCTTGAATTTGGACTTCTCGCCTCCAGAACTGTGAGACAACAAATTTTTGGCGTTTTAAGCCCCCTAGTTTGTGGTACTTGGTATTGCTGGCCCTAGGAAGCGAATACAGTAAAACCTGCAAAAGCTGGAGCTGTGTAAGGCAAAAAGCTGTCAGGGAAGGAAAACTCAAATATTTTCTACTAAAAGGAGCTATAGAAAAGTGGTAAGACTGTATCCCGTCAAAGGCGGAAAACTTGCGAGACCTAGAAAAACAAGGCGGTCCAGTCGAGTTCCTGCTCTCACAGGTTTCACTGTACAACGTTAAACTGATGTTTATTAAGTGAATGAGCCACCAACCATCCTTCAGTTTGTTGTATTGTGGTGACTTGTGTGTTGTGATGATGCTGGAAGCTATGCCACCAGTTTTTCAAATACCAGCAGCATCTACTATGCTGGACAGGTTTCAGGGAGCTTCCAGACAAAGACAGACTAGGAAGAAAAGGCCAGTGGTCTGTTTCTGAAAATTAGCCAATGAAAACTCTAGGGATCACAATAGAATATTTTCCAGGATAGTGCTGGAAGGACGAGCCCTTTCAGTTGTAAGGCACTACACAATAGCTTAGCAATGATCTCAAACATACCAACAATCACGAAGATGGTTCTTGACCGGGCCATGTTTTGTTTTGTTATACTTAAGCTCACCATGAGTGGAGCCAACTTGAAGGCAACTAACAACAACAACAACCAATGAACAATATAGATAAGCGATTTGTTAAACAGCAAGTATTTATTGAGAATCTTTGGTAAAATTCTACGGAACAGTGCTACTCAGTGTACCCCCTGCAGATGGGTGCCCTTCTCAGAAGGGCTTGTCATGGTGAGATAAGGAGCTGGTGTCAGAACATAAATCAACACGCAGCTTCCTTCACTGAGAAAGTCCTACTATGAAGAACTACTGAACTAAACTGCGCTTAGTGACGTAGCTTACTTACCTCGTGATAAAATTACATTTCCCTAAAAGCTAGTGCTGATCTCAGCAGGGGCCAGTAACAAATAGTTTGAGAACTGGTACTTTGAGTAGCACAGCTACAGGGGATACAAAGCAGATAAGGTATGATTTATGTCCCTGGGGCCTTACATTCTAGTTGTAGAGATGTAAGAGAAGTTTCAAATCAAGAACAGCAACAACGAGATTACAAGATGATAAACATCCCAGGTTGGTAAAAAGAATAAAGGAATTAAAAGGCCTCCAAACTTTTTGTTCAACTCCCTGATTTTTGCAGATCAAGAAACAAAGGCTCAGATAGGCTATTTTAAGCAAGCCTTAACAGTGCAAAATGTTTCCATGGAAACAGAAAGTTAGAAATACAATTTAAAATACGGCCAGATGTTAACTGTGATTTGAACATTCACAGTTATAGGTAGGTGTGGGTACCACAGGGAAAATGTTCTGATCTTTATCTACGGATTTAATAAGATCCAAAAGTTTGCTTGATGAAATATGACAATTAGCATGTGAAATATTTAAAAAATATATTTTTCTTTGCTCTACTTAAAAATTTTAATCTACCTGATTAAAAACTGCTTGTCAATATTTAAGAAAGCAGTTTCTGATTATCTGTATTTTCTTACTTTGGACGTGCCATCAGGAAAGACCAGTCGCTAGGAAAGGATTCCATGTTTGGTAAGGTGGAGGGTCAGTGAAAATGAGGGAAACCCTCAATGAGATGGATTGACAGAGCCACAACAGTGGGCTCACACGTATCAAAAATCATGAAGATGACACAGCACTGGGCAACATTTCATTCCCTTACGCACAAGATTGCCATGAGTTGGAGCCATCTTGACAGCAACTAACAGCAACGAAACATTTTCTTTAAAGGGCGTCTAAACTTACATGGCATGAGGCGAGGCTCTCCAACATGTTCCTTGTTGGCGACAAATACAATTTTAAGTAGTCTGACAATCAAGTTTTCTGAAATATTACCAACAGAAGACCAGACATTGCTCCGAAAGTAAAATTGATTACAAATATTGGGTTGTATGTGCCAGATTTCTTGAACAGTCATTTCTTAGACACTTGTGAGTTAAATCAGCACGTTGCTATGGAAATAGAAAAAGAAGTGACTACATCTTTCGAAACAAAATATCTAATTTGACAGTACAAATTTATGCTATCACAGGGAAAGGAGAAAGAAAAATTTCTACTGCAAGACCAAGTCAATACTGTTGTGAGTCATGTGGTTCCTGACAAAATATTTGCTCTGCTTGGGCACACAGTATATGCGGCACAGCTGGCAAGGGATAGAGAGAAATTCTAGCACAGAAATATTCTAGCTCACTTTTACAAACGTGTTATAAAAACCATTTGATTTGGAATTCTGTCTTCTCTTAGCTCCATCCCTGTCACGGAGCTATAAAGACACAGTGGAACTTGCACATTAAAATGAAATCCCAAGGAAATCTAAACAAAATGTAAACAGGAAAAAAAAAAAAAATCCTAGAAAAGGGTAATTCGACAGTCACCATGAGGGAATATTGGGTGATTTTGTCCAAAAGCTGTTGCTTTGTTCAATTGGACTTTGAGATACTCATTTATATATATATATATATTAGACATTTTAGAAATCCTCTGGCTTGGTTGTTAAAACTATCTTTTTTTTTTTTGGCATTACTGAAATTTAGCTTTGTTTGGAATTTAAAGAGAATGACAATATGCTTTTGTGTAAACAATTTAGCAAGTAGTAATACAAAATTGGAGTTTCAATGCCTCCATTTTTGGTTAATATGTTTATCTCATTACCACCTAAATAGACAACAAAAATCAGTATCTTTTTTTTTTTTTTAAATTGTAGTTTAAATGAAGTTTACATTTCAATTTGGTCTCCTATACAAAAATTTATATATACACTGTTATGTGACCCTAATTGCTCTCCCCATACTGTGACAGCACACTCCTCCTTTCCACCCCTGATTCCCCACGTCCATTCAACCAGCTCCTAACCCTCTCTGCCTTCCCATCTCACCTCCGGACAGAAGCTGCCCGTTTAGTCTCTTGTATCTACTTGAGCTAAGAGGCACAGTCCTCACGAGTATCAGTTTTTGTCCCACCATCCAGTCCAATCTCTGTCTGAAGAGTTGGCCTCGGAAATTGTTTTAGTTCTGGACTGATAGAGAATCCAGGGGCCATGCTTTATGCGGTTCCTCCAGTCTCAGTCAGACCGTTAAGTCTGGTTTTCTTACTAGAGTTTGAGTTCTGCACCCTACTTTTCTCCTGCTCCATCCGGGACTCTCTGTTGTGTTCCCTGTCAGGGCCGTCATTGGTGGTAGCTGGGCACCATCTAGTTCTTCTGGTCTCAGGCTGATGCAGTCTCTGGTTTATGTGGTCCTTTCTGCCTCTTGGGCTAATACTTTCCTTGTGTCTTTGGTATTCTTCATTCTCCTTTATTCCAGGTGGTTGGGACCAACTGATGCATCTTAGATGGCCACTTACAAGCTTTTAAGACCCCAGACGCCACTCACCAAAGTAGGATGCAGAACATTTTCTTAATAAGCTCTGTTATGCTGATTGACCTAGATGTCCCCTGAAAGCATGGTCCCCGGACCCTTACCCCTGCTACCCTGTCCCTCAAAGTGTTTGATTGTATTCAGGAAACTTCTTAGCTTTGGTTTAGTCCAGTTGTGCAGACTTCCCCTGTAGTGTGTGCTGTCCTTCCCTTCACATAAGATAATTCTTATCTACTACCTAGTTAGTAAATAGCCCTCTCCCTCCCTCCCAACCCTGGTTACCATCAAAGAATGTTTTCTTCTGCGTTTAATCCTTTTCTTGAGTTCTTATAATAGTGGTCTTATACAATATTTGTCCTTCTGTGACTGACTAAATTCACTCAGCATAATGCCCTCCATATTCCTCCATGTTATGTTTCACGACTTCATTGTTCTTTATTGTTGTGTAGTATTCCTTTGTGTGGATATGCCACAATTTCTTTATCCATTCATCCATTGATGGGCACCTGGGTTGTTTCCATCTTTTTTGCAATTGTGAACAGTGCTGCAATGAACATAGGTGTGCATATATCTATTCGTGTGACGGCTCTTGTTTCTCTAGGATATATTCCAAGGAGTGGGATAGCTAGATCATATGGTACTTCTATTTCTAGCTTTTTAAGGAAGCACCAAATCGATTTCCAAAGTAGTACCATTTTACATTCCCACCAACAGTGTATAAGTGTTCCAGTCTCTCCACAACCTCTCCAGCATTTATTATTTTGTGTTTTTTGGATTGATGCTAGCCTTGTTGGGGTGAGATGATATGTCATTGTAGTTTTGATCTGCATTTCTCTAATGGCTGATGATCATGAGCATTTCTTCATGTGTCTGTTGGCCGCCTGAATATCTTCCTTGGAGAAGTGCCTGTTCATATCCTTTGCCCGTTTTTTAATTGGGTTATTTGTCTTTTCGTTGTTGAAGTTTTACAGTATCTTGTAGATTTTAGACATTAAATTCTGATCAGATTTGTTGTAGCCAAAAATTTTTTCCCAGTCTGTAGTTTGTCCTTTGACTCTTTTGGTGAAGTCTTTTGATGAGCGTAAGTGTTTGATTTTTAGGAGCTCCCTGTTATCTAGTCTGTCTTCTAGTGCTTGTACATTGTTACTTATGGTTCCTATTGTGTTTATGCCATGTATTAGGGCTCATAGTGTTGTCCCTATTTTTTCTTCCATGATTTTTTTGGTTTTCGATTTTCTATTTAAGTCTTTGATCCATTTTGAGTTAGTTTTTGTGCATGGTGTGAGGTATGGGTCTTGTTTCAGTTTTTTGCAGATGGATATCCAGTTATGCCAGCACCATCTGTTAAAGAGACTGTCTTTTCCCCAGTTGATGGACTTTGGGCCTTTGTCAAGTATCAGCTGCTCATAGGTGGATGAATTTATGTCTGGACTCTCAATTCTGTTCCATTGGTCTATGTATCTGTTGTTGTACCAGTACCAGGCTGTTTTGACTATCATGGCAGTATAATAGGTCCTAAAATCAGGTAGTGTAACGCCTCCCACTTTGTTCTTCTTCTTGAGTAATGCTTTACTTATTTGGGGCCTCTTCTCTTTCCATATGAAGTTGGTGATTTGTTTCTCCATCTCATTAAAAAATGCTGGTGGAATTTAGATCGGGATTGCATAGTATCTGTAGATCACTTTGGGTAGAACTGACATTTTCACAATGTTGAGTCTTCCTATCTACGAACAAGGTATGTTTTTCCACTTAAGCAGGTCTCTTTTGGTTTCTTGCAGTAGTGTCTTGTAGTTTTCATTGTATATGTCTTTTACGTCTCTGGTTAGATTTATTCCTAAGTATTTTATCTTCTTGGGGGCTACTGTAAATGGTATTGATTTGGTGGTTTCCTCTTTGAGGTTCTCTTTATTGGTGCAAAGGAATCCAACTGATTTTTGTATGTTTATCTCGTATCCTGAAATTTTGCTGAAATTTTCTATTAGTTCCAGTAGTTTTGTGGATTCTTTGGGGTTTTCTGTGTATAAGATCATATCATCTGCAAATAGAGATACTTTGACTTTTTTCCCTACCAATTTGGACGTCCTTTATTTCTTTTTCTAGCCTAATTGCTCTGGCTAGGACCTCCGGCACAGTGTTGAATAAGAGTAGTGATAAAGGGCATCCTTGTCTGGTTACCGTTCTCAAGGGGAATGCTTTCAAAGTATCTCCATTTAGGATGATGTTGGCTCTTGGCTTTGTATAAATGCCCTTAATTATACTGAGGAATTTCCCTTCTACTCCTATTTTGTTGAGAGTTTTTATCATGAATGGGTGTTGGACTTTGTCAAATGCCTTTTCTGCATCAATTGGTAGGGTCATGTGGTTCGTGTCTTTTGTTTTATTTATGTGATGGATTAAATTGATTATTTTTCTAATGTTGAACCATCCCTGCATAGCTGGTATAAATCTCACTTGATCATGGTGAATTTTTTTTTTTTTTTTTTTTTTATGTGTTGCTGAATTCTATTGGCTAGAATTTTGTTGAGGATTTTTGCGTTAATGTTCATGAGAGATATTGGTCTGTAATTTTCTTTTTTTGTGGCATCTTTGCCTGGTTTTGGTATCAGGGTTGTGCTGGCTTCATAGACTGAGTCTGAGAGTATTCCATCCTTTTCTGTGCTCTGAAATACCTTTAGCAGTAGTGGTTTTAACTCTTCTCTGAAAGTTTGGTAGAATTCTCCTGTGAAATCATCCAGGCCAGGGCTTTTTTTTGTTGGGAGTTTTTAAATTACCTTTTCAATCTCTTCTTTTGTTATGGGTTTATTTAGTTGTTCTACCTCTGTTTGTGTTAATTTAGATAAGTAGTGAGTTTCTAGAAATTTGTGCATTTCCTCTAGGTTTTCAAAGTTGCTGGAGTACAATTTTTCCTAGTATTCTGTTATGATTCTGTTAATTTCAGTTGGGTCTGTTGTGATATCACCCATCTCATTTCTTATATGGGTTATCTGCTTGCTCTCCTGTTTTCCTATTGTCAGTTTGGGCAATGGTTTATCAATGTAGTTGATCTTTTCAGAGAACCAGCTTTTGGTCTTGTTAACTCTTTCAATTGTTTTTCTATTCTCTATTTCACTTAATTCTGCTCTAATTCTCATTATTTCCTTTCTTCTGGTGTCTGAGGGCTTCTTTTGCTGCTCTCTTTCTGCTTGTTCCAGTTGTAGGGTTAATGTTTTGATTATGGCCCTTTCTTCTTTTTGGATGTGTGCATTTATTGTTATAAACTGACCTCTGAGCACTGCTTTTGCTGTGTCCCAAAGGTTCTGGTAGGATGTGTTTTCATTCTCGTTTGAGTCTATGAATTTCTTTATTCCATCCTTAATTTCTTCTATAACCCAGTAGTTTTTGAGGAATGTGTTGTTCAGTTTCCATGTGTTTGATTTTTTTCTCCTTGCTTTTTCTGTTGTTGATTTCTACTTTTATGGCTTTATGGTCAGAAAAGATGCTTTGTAATATTTTGATGCTTTGGATTTTGTTAAGGCTTGCTTTATGGCCTAATATGTGGTCTGTTCTGGAGAATGTTCCATGTGCGTTGGAAAAGAAAGTATACTTGGCTGCTGTTGGGTGGAATGTTTGGTATATGTCTATGAGATCAGGTTGGTTGATTGTAGCATTTAGCTCTTCTGTGTCTTTGTTGAGCTTCTTTGTGGATGTTCTGTCCTTCACCGAAAGTGGTAGGTTGAAGTCTCCTACTACTATTGTGGAGCTGTCTATCTCTCTTTTCAGTGCTGTTAGAGTTTGTTTTATGCATTTTGGAACCCTGTGATTGGGTGCGTAAATATTTATTATAGTTGTGTCCTCCTGGTGTATTGACCCTTTAATCATTATATAGTGTCCTTCCTTATCCTTTGTGGTGGATTTTACTTTAAAGTCTGTTTTGTCAGAGAGTAATCTTGCCACTCCTTCTCTTTTTCAAGTGTTGTTTGCTTGATATATTTTTTCTATCCTTTGAATTTTAGTTTGTTTGTATCTTTAAATCTAAGGTGTGTCTCTTGTAGGCAGCATATAGATGGATCATGTTTTTTTATCCAGTCTGCCACTCTCTGTCTCTTTATTGGTGCATTTAGTCCATTTACATTCAGCGTAATTATTGATAGGTGTGAGTTTAGTGCTGTCATTTTGATGTCTTTTTTTGTGTGTTGTTCACAGTTTCTTTGTTCCACTTAATTTTCTGTGCTGAGTTGTTTTTCTTTATGTATTTTCTTTTCAACTTTTTCATTCTTGTTGATTTTGTGTTTGCTGAGTCTTTATATTTTTCTAGTTTTTTATTTTGACTTGTAGGATTGTTAGTTTCCTTTGTGGTTACCTTAATATTTACCCCTATTTTTCTAAGTTTATACCAGTCTTTTATTTCTTTCTATTGCCTTGACTTCCTCTTCATGTGAAAAATCTATGTCTACATTTTTTAAGTCCTTCTTTTTTGTTTTAATGTTGTCATCTTTTACATATTGATGTCTGTTTCCCTATTTTCAGTGTTTTAGCTTTGAGTTACTTTTGTGACTTCCCTATCTGGGTTGATATCTGGTTGCTCTGTCCTGTGTTCTAGTCTTGGGTTGTTATCTGATGTTACTGATTTTCTAACCGGAGGACTCCCTTTAGTGCTTCTTGTAATTTTGGTTTGGTTTTTGCAAATTCCCTAAACTTCTGGAAATGCCCTAATTTCACCATCATATTTGAGAGACAGTTTTGCTGGGTATATAATTCTTGGCTGGCGGTTTTTTTCCTTAAAGCCTGTATATATGTCATCCCATTGCCTTCTTGCCTGCATGGTTTCTGCTGAGTAGTCCGAGCTTATTCTTACTGACTCTCCTTTGTAGATGACTTCTCATTTATCCTGAGCCACTCTTAAAATTCTCTCTTTATTTTTGGTTTTGGCAAGTTTGATTATAATATGTCTTGGTGACTTTCTTTTGGGATCTACCTTATCTGTGGTTTGATGAGCATCTTGGGTAGATATCTTGTCATATTTCATGATATCAGGGAAGTTTTCTGCCAACAAATCTTCAACAATTCTCTCTGCATTGTCTGTTATCCCCCCCTGTTCTGGTACTCCAATCACTCATAGATCATTCCTCTTGATAGAGTCCCACATAATTCTTAAGGTTTCTTCATTTTTTTAAATCCTTTTATCTGAGTTTTCCTCAAATAAGTTGGTGTCAAGTGCTTTATCTTCAATCTCACTAATTCTGACTTCCATTGCCTCAATTCTTCTTCTATGACTTTCTATTGAGTTGTGTAATTCTGAAATTTTATTGTTAATCTTCTGGATTTCTTATTGCTGTCTCTCTATGGATTCTTGCTGCCTGTTAAATTTGTCATTATGCTCTTCTCTAATCTTTTTAATTTCCTCTATTGCATGTTCTGCGTTTTGCTTAATTTCCTTCCTAATTTCTTGAAGAGTTCTCTATATGAATCTTTTGTATTCTGCGTCTGGCAATTCCAAGAAATTTTCCTCCTTTGGAAAATTTCTAGATTCTTTATTTTGGGAGTTTGCTTAAGCCATCGTGGATTGCCTCTTTATGTGATTTGATACTGTTGTCTCCGAGCCATCAGTAAATTATTATATTTATTTATCTTATGTCTGCTTGCTGTGTCCTAGCTTCCTGGTTTGTTTTCATATGCCCAAATAGGCTGCTTGTATGAGCTAGTTTGATTATTGGCATCTTTGAAGCTCTAATGTCTTGTCACCAGGTGGTTAGATCTGTTACTAGGTATGTGAGCTCAGGAGTCCACCCGCTCCTCCTGTATGGATTCAGCTCAGGTGCCCAGGTAGATAGCCACCAAGTGTGTGGTGTATGCTCTTACCTACAGTCCTAGACAGGCATGGGAGACTGGTGTAGGCACAGGCGTCTGGCTACATCAGGGGGAGACACCCTGAGCAAGGCAGGGGCTGACAGCCACCCCCGAGTGTCCAGGAGGAAGACGTGTCCCTGTTCCCTAGAGCGTGTAGGTGGTTGGGTTTTACAGCTGGACTATGGGCATCTAATGCTGTTGGCTGTAAGGACTGGGGGGAACCTCTTATTCATGGGCCCCTATCGCAGGTGGCTAGGTGGCATGTGTGGAGCCACCAGTCCTCAGGCCCCTGATGTGGGTAGGTGAAGACCCTGCTTAATGGGCTGAGCAGTGTCAAATGTCAAGACCCTGTCACTTCACAGTTGAAACAGCTGAAGTTAGACTTCTGTATATACCCTGTTGTACTGCAGTTATGAGGTAATGGGCCCACACAAGTCTATGCAACGGGAAAGGCACTCAGAGTCCATGGATCACTTATGCCTGTGCCTGGGCAAAGGAGCTGTGCCTATCCTGGTTTCCTGGCTTAGGGGAGCTGGCAGTTTATTTTTTCCCCTGTTTGTAATTTGTTCACTCTCCAAGGCAAGGAGAATGGCTCTGGGGGTGTGATGGATCCTACTTCCAGCCCAGAGGACTGAAGCCAGTTCTAGGACCCAGTGCAGAGCAGGGAGCGAGGAGGTAAATGGGAGAGAGGTTTTTCCCTAAGGGGGGTGTTTTTGATCGGTGAGGTAGGCCATATGCAAGTACTTATCTTTTGCAGATCCGGGGCTGCTTCTCACTGGTTCTGGGTGGCCGTGTAGACTCTCTGGCGTTGGGTCTCTCCTGGTGTGGAAAATGTGCTTCCTGAGCACTGATGCTTGCCTGCCTCACTGCTCACCCCTGAGCTGCTTAGGCCTGAAGGGCTCAGGCTCTCACCAGGTCAGGTCTGGCAACTCCTTGCTGCTTCCAAACCATCTCTCCCCCTGCCACTGAGTCTGGTTCCTCAACTCTGCCTTTGGTATTCAGGGCTCCCAGATTGCCAGATATAATCGATTCACTTGTTGTTTTGGGTCTTTGTTTGAAGAGGGTCCACCGGAAGTGTCTGGCTACTCCATCATCTTGGCCTCACCTCAAAATCAGTATCTTTAATCTGATTCAAGGATCATCTTTTAAATTTGTGGGAGAGGTCATTTTTTTTTTTTTTTTTTTTAGATTTCCATTCTAGTGTGGGTTCCCTAAAGAAGTAAAACCCTGAAGCATATATATATATATATAAATATATTTATATTTATATTCATATATATATATAAGGAATCCTGGTGGTGTAGTGGTTAAGAGCTTGGCTGCTAACCAAAAGGTTGGCAGTTCAAATCTACCAGCCACTCCTTGGAAACCCTATGGGGCAGTTCTACTCTGTCCTATAGTGTCGCTATGAGTCGGGATTGACTCGACGGCAATGGGTTTGGTATCTTGGTATATAATATATATGTTTTATTATTCTCTTGAAAAACAAAGCTTAGGCAGTCTGTAATTGGTGGAGCAGCTCAAGGATGTCAAGGCAAAGATTATGTAATTCTTTGATTTTATCTCATTGTTACTTGTAATATGACAACTGCAGCTCCCGTCATATCAGCTTTTCAGGTAGGAAGACAGAGGGAAGCACAATGGACTAAAATGCTGTGTGCCAGCTGAGCCTATACCATTTTTAAGGAGCTTACTGGAAGTTCCATGCAAGAGCATATTCTTTTCCCTTCTGAACTAAATGAACCCTTGCTCCCAGGACTTCAAACTCAGTCCATTATTTTGAGAATGGTAGTTCACTGACAGTTTCCCTGGGTGATGTGCATAGCTAAGTGCTTCACTATTGACCAAAAGTTTGGTGGTTCAAATCCAAGCAGAGGCACCTTGTAAGACAGGCCTGGTGATCTGCCTCTGAAAGGTCGCAACCTTGAATACCTTATGGGGCAGTTCTACCCTGCATACTTGAGGTTGCCATGAGTTGGAATCAACTCGACAGCAACCAACAACAGTTCATGACATTATGAATTAAATTCTTTCTTTTTTTGGATCTGTCCAGGATTCCGATTTTCATTCATACTATTATTACTATGGGAAAATGTTTCGTAATGTTTTTATGAATTTATAAACACATCTCTGGAACATAATCCATGTGGAATATGTGGCTTATCTTCGTTAAACCTATAAATTTGGGAATTTGAGGATTTGGAAAATGGAACTGGACCCCTTGGGAGAAAATTGTGCATTTCTTAAAGTCATTTTCCTCATCACCACTCAGATAAAGCATGTGAGAGCACTGCATCTTCCCATAGCTGTGGGCGTACGAATGGCAGAAAGAGAAACGTACACCTTTAAAGCCTGTTTCCTGCAAACTTCTGGAGCCTACACAGAGAAACAGAAATAAATTCTGGTGGTAGGGACGGAAAGCCAGCTTCAGAGCTGTGAGAGCCGTTGGTTTTCAGCTCAGCTACATAAATGATCTTGGCTGAGACCTGGAAGTCCTCTAGAAGTGTCAGAATTCCTAAGGCTTCTGGGGCCTGATGTGACTGATTGCGTAGATGAGTACTGGAACTGTAAGCATCTTTTAAAGGTAATTTATCTTGACGCCATCTGTTACAGTCTAAGTGGGAGATATTATTGTAGCCATGTCAGTCAGAGGAAAGGTCATTTTGCCACATATCCTCAATATACCCAGACAGTGGTTGATTAGAGCAGGGGCTGTTGTGTGACTTCAAGTCCCTTCCAACTCCTAGCAACCCTACAGGACAGAGTAGAACTGCCTCATAGGATTTTCTAGGCTGTAATCTTTACAGATGGAAATCTAGTGGCACAGTGGTTAAGAGCTCGGCTGCTAACCAAAAGGTCAGCAGTTTGTATCCCCCAGCTGCTCCTTAGAGACCCTAAGGGGCAGTTCTACTCTGTCCTATAGGGTCACTGTGAGTCGGATTCCACTCGACTGCATTGGATTAATCTTTACGAGAGCAGAGTGGCTGAATGGGTTCAAACTCCCGATCTTTCGGTTAGTAGGCAAGCACTTAACCATTGTGCCACAAGGGCTCCTTAGAACAAGTGTGTGTGTGTGTTTATATATTATATGTATTGGGTAACTTAAGATTCTCAGATCCTCTGCCCATATCTGTGCGTCCCACGCCAATGAGAGTGAAGAGTCTGTGACGCAGCACCTCACTTCAGTTAGCTGTGATGATTCACTTGGGGTGTAAGACACTAGTTAATAGATTTTCCCTAGTAACAGGAGGGGTGATCTATTGATGCAGCGACACTCTTGAGGGCCACAGCTTCCTGGAATGAGCACCGCCTTCTGGAACCCTTTATCAGGTGTGCACAATTGGGTTGATTGATCTCTTGTTTTTAGAAACTAGCATTTTACAGCCATTCATCCTCAGTTGGGTAAGCAGGCTGATTAAACTTTGACAGGCATAAAAAAAGGAAGAAAGAAAGAATAACTCTTCCGCCAATTTTTAACTGAAGAAGAAAATGGACAGCCTAGGAGGGAGGCATGATGGGTATTTAAAAAATAAAACTCAAGCAATGGCTTTCCATCCAGAGAGTACTTGTTAAACACTTGTTCAGACAATTAGTGATAAAGCTTTGAATCGCAAATAATCTCCCGATTCTTTAGCTTCATTAATGTGAGTGAAGGGCCTTAAGTGATAAAGGAGGTGTTGCTTTTGATTTTTTTTTTTTTTTTTTTTTTTAAGTTTCAGCTCTTTTGAGTTTAGGCCAGTTTCCAGTGGTTTCTACTCTCTTGAATCTCCTCCAGTGGTTCCCAGCTGGGGGTGACTTTGCCCTCCAGGGGACATTTGGCACTCTCTGGAGCGCACTGGTGGTGCAGTGTAAGAGCTCAGGCTATTAACCAAGAGGTTGGCAGTTCCAATCTACCAGCTGCTCCTTGGAAACCCTATGGGGCAATTCTACTTTGTTCTACAGAGTTGCTGTGAGTCAGAACTGACTTGACGGCAGTGGGTTTGGTTTGGAGGTGGTTCTGATTGTCACGACTTGGGGGCTGCTGTTGGCTTAGAGTGGGTGGAGCTGAGGGATGCTGCTAAACATCTTCCAATGCACAGGACAGCCCCCAGCAACAAGGAATTATCCTGCTCAACATGTCTATAGCGCCAAGACTGGGAAACCCTGATCTCCCACATAGTTCTGGACTTTGGAGTCCTCGTTCTGCTCTTTTCTACTGTAACCCAGATGTCATCCAGGTCACCCTGTGCTTGGAGTATTGCGTGAGATTATGTTGGGGTCAATCCAATATTATCAGGGAGGCCCACTGTCATCCTCAAAGTTTTGGAAATGACTGGGGCTCATGGCTTCAAGATCACTCAGGCTCTGAGCTCCTGTTTCTAGCAAACTCACACATTTCTACTCCAGCTTCTCTCCTACTGTTCTTCTGTCTCTGCTCACCTCCAAACCAGATGTAGAACTTGACCTCCTCGCCTTTTTATATTCACAAAAGCCTTCTCGATAAAGGTATTTGTGTGTGCAACAGGGGAGTCCTTCATTGGTGCAATGGTTAATGAACTTGAGAAAAATTGGTGGTTTTAGTCTGCCCAGGGGAGTCTCAGAAGAAAGTCCTGGCAATCTACTTTCAAAACACCTGCCATTGAGAACTCTTCTGGAGCACAGTTCTACTCTGACGCACGTCTGATTGCCATGAATCAGAATCAACTGAACAGCAACTAGTTTTTTGGGGGAGGGAGGCAGGTGCAACAGACTTGCTAAAAACTTTTTTTGGGGGAAGGTGGTATTTCTGAGGGGAGGGTATTTATTTTTTTACAGTCACAAGAGAATGGACAGCAGGCTATTAAAGAAGCTTCAGCCATCCCAACAGGTTGTCTGTCTCCCTTTTTGCTTCGCCACAACTCTGTTCTGTAATTTTACAGGCCCTCAACCCTTCGTTGGTTCTTGAATGGAATTAAATTGTCCTGCACTTTACTGTGCACGGCAATTTAGTAATCTAGTTTCACCTTGGCCCCAGACTTCCCTTTGTGTAATTTGGAGTCCTTACTAAGCTCCACTCTGAGATGGACCATCCCCTCTTGTTTCGTCTTTAACTCACACCAAGATCAGGCAAAGGTTTGACATTCTGATTGCTTCCTTTCTTGCTCTCAACACCACCTCCCTGGAGGAGAAGATGTAAGAAATAGGGAGAATTTTGCTCCCATTCAAAGGATGATGTAGCTCTCTTCCTGGACAGCTGTCAGAAGTTGCTCATGACTATCTCTCTCCTGCTGCTTTTTTTCCTTGTTTACAAAACTGTTTGACCCTGGGCAAGCCACTCAGTTTAGAATCATGGAAAGAGCAGCTTAAGAAACCTTAGAAACATCTATTTTAAGCCTCTTGTTTTAGAAGTAAGATAACTACTTAGATTAACCCAAGGTTGATTAATGGTGCTCAGGACCTGAATCCAGACATCTGCGTCCGTTCTGGTGCTCCCATCAGGGGGTCTGGGAGGAAGAGACCCACATATAATCCGAGCTTCAGTCTCTTCATTAAAAAATAGGAAGGAGTTGGACTAGATGATCTCGAATGTCCTGTATAGGTCACTGGCTGTTGGAACCAGTGGCACCACAGAAGAAAGATTTTGTAAAGGTCACAGCCAAGAAAACCCCATGGAGCCGTTCTCCTCTGTAACACGTGGGGTCGCCCTCCGTTGGAGTTGAGTCGACAGCAACGGGTTGCTTTGGTTTTTGTTATGAGTCTTTTAGAGCGTTAACAATGAAATAACTATTAAAATGTTAGCCAGCGCGTTGCTTGGAGACTGCACATCCCCCAAATTAGCAAAACAAGCAAAAATATTGTTCCAACCATGTTAAAAAATATTTAGTTTTTTTTACCCATGTGACATTTTTAGAGAGGCATAATAGTGCATTGGGCAAATCTGCTGCAAAAGATCTCATTGAAGTGTCAAAAAGAAAAGATGTCACTTTGAGCACTGATGTGTGTCTGACTCAAGCCGTGGTATTTTCAATCACCTCATATTCAGGCGAAAACTGGACAATGACTAAGGAAGATCGAAGAAAAAATGATGCATTTGAATTATGGTGTTGGAGAAGAATATCGAATATACCATGGACTGCCAGAAGAACGAATGAATCTGTCTTGGAAGAAGTACAGCCAGAATGTTCCTTAGAAGTGAGGATGGCGAGACTTCGTCTTACATACTTTGGACATGTTATCAGGAGAGATCAGTCCCTGGAGAAGGACATCATGCTTGATAAAGTAGAGGGTCAGCGAAAAAGAAGACGCTCAACTAGACGGATTGACACAGTGGCTGCAACAATGGGCTCAAGCATAACAACGACTGTGAGGATGGCGCAGGACCGGGCAGTGTTTCGTTCTGTTGTACACGGGGTCGCTGTGCATCAGAACCGACTCGACGGCACCTAACAACAACAACATGACACTGTAATGAGTAAGAGCACAGACGTTAAACCTGGAATGTCTGGGTGTGAAGCCAGACTCTGCTGCTTACCGTATGTGCTGTGTGATCTCAGGCAAGCTACTTAACCTCTCTGTGCCCTTGTTTCATTATCTTTAGAAGGGGGATGATAATCACAATGTCTATCTTAAAGCGGTTTGGGGCATTAAATGAGTTCATAAAAGCCTTTAAAACAGGGGCTGGCACCTTGTAAGTACCACAGAAGCGTGAAGTCTTATTTCAGACATGTGCTATTAGTAGGATACAGATCCTGGGTTAAAATAATTAGGTTAGAATGGAAAGAACAGACGGCTATACTCTCTACCTCAATATACTTTTCTTGTATTTTTAAGAACTAAAAAGCAATGGAGTCAATTTATTTATAAGAAACTCTCACACTATTATTTTCAGACTCTTGAAAAGAAAGTTCTAATCTCACACTTGCCATAAATTATTCACATCATGAGAACATACCGGTTAATGGGGTGGGCTGAGAACATCAAGATTCTGCTCGGTAAGCACTTGGCTTGCGTTGTTGGGTGGAACTGTTTGGAATGCGTTGCAGACAATTTATGTTTCCCGAAAAATCCGAGGGAAAGCCGAATGCTTGCACACACCGGGGCTTGAGAGCACTGGTCTGTTGAATGTGATTTTTATAATCCTTTGCAGTCAGAAGAGGTGTAATTTACCCTGGGAACCCCACCTGTATTGAACTGAAATTGCTTTAATTAGTCTCCAGTCATTTGCCCTGGAGGTCTTAGAATTGCAAATCCCTCCTTCTCTCAATTTTCTGACAAGGGAGCACCCAGCCTGAACTACTGACCAAAACCCTTGGGCGAGAGTTTATCCCAAAGTCACTGGGTTTTAGAACATTTGCCAAATGAGATCCAAAGGTGAGAACAGCTTGGGGGTGGTTCTGGAATAGAAGTCCCCCAGTGAGAGGCCTGTTTGATGTAACACCTGGTGACTGCTTGTGTCAGATGAGATGACGAGGGGGCTTGTGCTGTCCCTTCTGCCCTCTGCACCTTGAAGATGAGCGCTCGATGTGAAGCTACGGGGAGGTGGACACAAACCACCAGCAACCTCAGCCTCTGGCAGCAGATCAAGGGGAAGTGAGCAGGCACCATGAATACAGGTGCAGAGTCACCAGGCAGGCATGAAAGGACTGTTCCAGGGCCTCCTTGGGGCTCCTGTTGACAAAGAAGGACAGCCAAGTCACAGGTGTCACCTGTTATGCGGAGACAGTTCATACATAAATCAGTCTCCCTAGGGGTGAGCGTCAGGTGGAAAAATGAGCCACTGAGTCTGCTCATTCCCGTGCCAAGAACCAGTCTGTGGGGTGCAAAGGAAAATGAAAGCAGGCAGAGAAATGTCGGATCGAGAACAAGGAGGCTCAGAGGGTAGTCGTTGTTAGTTGCCTGCCGGTCGATTCTGTCTCGTGACGACCCCACGTGTGCAGTGTAGAACTGCTCCTTAGGGTTTTCAAGGCTGTGACCTTTCAGAAGCAGATGGCGTAGCCTGTCTTCTGAGGCAGCCGTAGGTGGGTTCCAACTGCTAACCTTTCAGCTAGTGGTCCAGTCCTTCACCATCTGCCCCACCTAGGGAATCCCAAAGGGAGGTCATGGCTTCCCAGATCATCGGAGAGCTCTTTCCAACAGTCCCTTTTGGGTGGTAACTTCTACAACACCTGCCCTTGGTTTTGCTTTATCTCCACATCATATCTAGGCGTCTGCTCGCTGTCCCTGCCATGGCGATTTATACCAGTAACCAGTTGCTGTTGAGTGGATTCTGACTCATGGCGATCCATGTGTGTCAGGGTAGAACTGAGCTCCATACGGTTTTCAAAGGCTGATTCTTTGGAAGTAGACTGCCAGGCTTTTCTTCCATAGCACCTCTAGTAGAGGTGAACCTCCAACCTTTCAGTTAGCAGCCGAGGGCGTTAACTGTTTGCACCCCCCAGGGTCTCTCCACGGTAATTTAATAACTGCAAATCCCAGGCCCTTGCCCCCCAAATGCTCCCATTCTTTCTATGTTGGACCTTGAGTTCGATCGTAGACCCTCCTAGATTTACCAGGAGGTAAGTCACTGGTGTAGTGCGACCTAACAAGGACAGCTTTGGGTAAGAAGTCAACTTTACTAAGCTTCGTTCCCGTGGGAGTTTCCAAAGCTTTCCTGGGGAGGGTGGCTTTTTTGGGGAAGAGGCATGGAGAATCAGACCTCAGTACAAAGGAGGGCCAGAGGACATCGTAAAAAGCAGAGGGGCAGGAGGAAGTGGAATCCTGAGACAGAAGAACAGGAAGCCGAGTAGTGCAGAAAGCTGATGTGAAGCCTTGCAAGAGATTCCTGGATGAATACACTGGGAGGGGCCCAGGCGTTTCTCGACCTTCTGATTCTTTGGAAGCTGTGCAGATAGAATAGGGAGTCTCTGGGTGGTGCAAATAGTTAATGTGCTCAGCTGCAAACTGAAAGTTTGGTGGTTCAAGTCCACCCAGAGGTGCCTGAGAAGAAAGGTCTGGTGATCTACTTCCAAAAAAAATCAACCATTGAAAACTCTACAGAACACAGTTCTATTCTGGCACACATGGGTCCCCACAAGTTGGGGCTGACTCAATGGCAACTGCTTTTTTTTTTTTTTAATTGAACAGCTGCAGGCCTTGGAGAATATATCTCTTTCTAAACAGTTGATGCTTTGGGGCTAAGAGATAATACTTTAGGACAAAATCTAGTTCACACAAGAGCCCAGGCTTCCGTGGCTTTGAGGGCCTTACCCCTAATGGGTGCTGGCGCTTTTTACCTGTGGGTCACGCAAAACCAGACTTAGGCCTGGAGCGTTTGCTGTGTGTATTTTTAAAAATAAATAAATTGTCACTAACCAGGAGCAGCCAAAATTTTGGAAAAATGACCTCACAAATGAGTTCTGCTGACGCAGAACAGACATTTTATAGCACTTAAGCTCCCCACAAGGAAGAAGAAGAGCATTTTTCTCCAGTCATGTATTTTTGTGATGATGTTCTTCATCTTGGGAGTAGTTGCTCCGTTTCTTTGCATCTAGACTATGAATCAGAATTGGTTTTCTTTTTATAGACTGTATGCAATAGGAGGAGTTCTTGGGTGATACAAATGGTTAACATGCTCGCTGCTAAGCAAAGGGTTGGAGGTGTGAGTCCACCCAGAGGCACCTTGGAAGAAAGACTTGGTTATCTACTTCCAAAAATTCAGCCTTTGAAAATCCTATGGAACCCAGTTCTACTTTGACACACATGGGGTTGCCTTGTGTCAGAATTGACTGAGGCAACTGTTGTTTCTACTCTCTGGATCCCGTGGTTGACAGGCATGAAGATAGTGAATTTCTTTCCTTCTGGACAATATGGCACCCAACTGCCGTTACAGAGCCCACCTCGCCTCACCGACAACTCTCTGCACCCCAGTCCTTTCATCTCTATGGAGCACTCATCAGAGTTCCCAGGTATTCAGCTGCGGTCAGCTGCCCTTTGCCCTGGGTACCTGCTTCCGTTAGAGCCTAGGTCACCACGTGTGGTCAGTGTTTGCTCTGCTTCTCTCTCTGCCACTGAATGGTGAATCCTCATGCGCTAGAACTGCACCATAGTCTTCTTTATATTCATCCTTACACATCACATGGCATCTGGCACACACAAAGTAGGCACCATTTGTTTGTTAAATAAAAGCAATACTTCTTCCTCATTCCCCATGAAGCTTGCCATCTGAACCTGCTTATGTAACAATGAAATTCACTTTAGAATTACCGTTTACTTTGAAACTCTACTATAATTTTTTTTTTCCCAAGGGGTAGGGAAGCTAGGATACATTGAAAACCTACTAAATTCCTGGCACTGTGTAGGTGCTTTACATTCGTTATCTCATTTAACCCTGAATTTAATATGTGAGAACTCTTTGCCACCGTTTTAAAAGTAGAGAAGCAGAAGGGTAGAGTCTGTAATGTGAGTTGGGCACCATATTGCCCAGCATGGAAGGAATACGCTGTCTTCATGCCTGTCAAGCACGGGATCCAGAGTAAAAGCGGCTTGCCAAGTAAGTTATGGAGCTGCATTTCAAAGCTACCTCTAGCTGACTCTGAAGCCTGAGCTTACCCTCACCCCCACACTGCCTCTACAATGCAGAGTTTTCACTGTATGACTGTTTAAATCCCAAATCAGACCTTCCTCTGTAATTGGGAATACCCTATTTTCTAATTCTTTTAAGAACAAGTTCTAAGCATGAAGACTCAGTATGTGTGCACAACATGTTTGAAAAGATAAATGCGCTTCCTGCAATTCATGCATAAAATGCGCAAAGCTGGGGCCCTTCCGGAGCCCTGGTGGCGCAGTGGTTAAGAACTTGGCTGCTAACCAAAAGGTCCATAGTTCGAACCCACCAGCCGCTCCTTGGAAACCCTATACGGCAGTTTTCCTCTGTCCTGTAGGGTTGTTACGTGTTGGAATCGACTCAGCGACGATGGGTTTGGGTTTTTTTTTTTTGGTTTAGGGCACTTCCTAAATGAAATTCTTGTTACCCTCTCTGTTTATTATTTTATTTTTCCCGAAGCCAAGTTAAAAGCAGAGGAAAAGGGGGGATGCTGGTAGCAGACATTTCACTGAGGAGGCTGATTTGTCTTCATTAGTATTCCAGTTTTAGTATGCAAATTGTATGCACTTCTCGTTTCTCTTTTTATGCCAGTCGCAATTTATAATTCACTCCCACTGAGGGAACGCCGTTGAAAATGCAAAGAGGCTTTAAAATTAGCCAGACATTCTCTGCTTTGGGTGGGATGTGGGGACCCGCTAGGAGGCCTGGGGTCAGCTGAAGGGCTTTTCTAGTCCTAGGAGGCATTATTCTGTTTTCCTGGTTCCTTTTCTCTCCTCACATTGTAAAGTTTCTGAAATTGTGAACAATCGTGAATTACAGTTAATGCGGACGTTTGAAGTTTGGATATTTCTGGATTCCCCCCAACTGTTTTGTTGTATCTCACAATTGATGGTATGCTAGAATTGAGTCAGGAGCCGTGGTTGCTCAGTGGTTAAGTATTCGGCTGCTAACTGAAAGGTTGGCTGTTGGAACCCACCAGCCCTTTCGAGGAAGATGGACGTAGCAATCTGCTTCCGTAAAGATTACAGCCTGGGAAACCCTGTGGTACAGTTCTACTCTATCTGTAGGATCACTAGGAGTTGGAATGGACTTGACGGCAGTGGGTTTGGTTTTGATGTTTAGTACTCTTTATGGGAAGTTCAGAAGCTGTCTGGATCCCCTTTGTCCCCCTTCTCCTTTAAGGAACAGAGGACTGGCACCAGGCTGCTCTTGTTGATAACTTCTTTCCGATTTTTCTCCTGGTTAGATAATGCCATGATCCTCCTCCATTCTTTTAGTTCCTTATCTATTAAATAATATAATAGTGATAACCTGTTGTTCCTTTGTTGGGTGCTGTTGAGTCAGCCCCTGACTCACGGCAACCCCGTATGTGATCTTCAAGGGAGCCAATTGCCAGATCTTTCTCCCCTGGAGCCACTGGGTAGGTTCTAACCTCCAACTTTTTGTTGCACAATTGAGCGCTTAACCATTGCACTACCAGGGCTCCTTTGGTGTTTCTTACGTCTTAGAACGCTCTACCTTCATTTGATACGTAGGATCTATGCAATTTGGAATGTGTTCAGCTCCATCGATGCTGAGGGTGGAGAAGGACCCAAAGGCCGAAATGTAAGAGTTGAGCAGCACGAGACCCCAGGGGCTCTCAAAGAGCAGAGGAGGCCTCTGAGGACGAACATCTCCAGATCAGTGCCGTGCCGACCCCTCCCGGCTCTCACGGTGATGGGGAGCTAAGTTAGGAGACGGTTTTGGAATGTTGGGATGAGATGAGGGTTTCTCTTTTCCTCCTTTTTCTTTTTAATTTTTTTATTGTACTTTAGATGAAAATTTACAGAACTAATAGTTTCTCATTAAACAGTTAGTACACATATTGTTTTATGACATTGGTTAACAGACCCACGACATGTCAACACTCTCCCTTTTTGACCTTGGGTTCCCTATTCCCAGCTTTCCTGTCCCCTCCTGCCTTCTAGTCCTTGTCCCTTGGCTGGTGTGCCCCGTTAGTCTTGTTTTGTTTTACGGGCCTGTCTAATCTTTGGCTAAAGGGTGAACCTCGGGAGTGACTTCATTACTGAGCTGAAAGGATGTCTGGGGGCCATATTCTTGGGTTTCTCCAGTCTCTATCAGGCCAGTAAGTCTGGTCTTTTTTGTGAGTTAGAATTTCCTCCTTTATCTGATGTGAGCCTGGCTTGGGTTTTCCACCTGAGAGCTACTCGGCTTGCTCATCCCTTGATCCCTTACGGAGGCACCCTGTCAGCAACACCTCTCCCCATTTCTGTCAGTCAGCCTGATCTTCCCTTCCTCTTGTGACTCCAGGACCCCAGAGCACCACTGGGTCCTGGGAACATCTCAAGGTGCTTGTGTGTGACGGGTTTATTTACTCCTGCTGTTCTCTTCCTCCCATTACTACCTTGTGTCACCAGTGCTGGTTTTGCATATCTACCTGGCCAACATCTCACACTATCAAGAATTTAAATGATT
Source organism: Dugong dugon (assembly GCA_030035585.1). Lineage (NCBI taxonomy): Eukaryota > Metazoa > Chordata > Mammalia > Sirenia > Dugongidae > Dugong > Dugong dugon. The sequence goes on from CM057473.1 coordinate 5,373,116, forward strand.
CTGCACAATGGCTAAGAGCTCAGGCTGCTCACCAAAAGGTCTGCAGGTGGAATCCACCAGCTGCTCCTTGGAAACCTTATGGGGCAGTTGTACCCTGTCCTATAAGGTCACTATGAGTCAGAATCGACTTGACAGCAACAGGTTTGGTTTGGGATTTTTGGTATTTATAACATAACCAGATGCCATCAAGTCAACTTTGACTCATGGCGGCCCCATGTGTATCAGAGTAGAACTGTGCTCCATAGGGTTTTCAGTGGCTGATTTTGCAGAAGTAGATCACCAGGCTTTTCTTCTGAGGTGCCTTTGGGTGGACTCCTGCTTGATTGCTAACTGAAAGATTGGAGGTTTGTGTCCACCCAGAGGCATCTTGGAGGAAAGGCCTGGTGATTTACTTCCATAAAATCAGCTGTTGAAATCCTTGTGGAGCACAGTTCTACTCTGCCCACGTGGGGTTGCCATGAGTTGGAGTTGACTCAATGGCATCTGTCATGGATTGAATTATGTCCCCCAAAAAATGCGTGTGTCAGTTTGGCTGGGCCATGATTCCTGGTATTGTGTGATTTTCCTATATGTTGTAAATCCTGCCTCTATGACGTTAATGAGGGAGGATGGGTGGCAGTTGTGTTAGTAAGGCAGGACTCAGTAGACAAGACTGGCTTGTATCCTGAGGCAATCTCTTGAGATACAAAAGAGAGAAGTGAGCAGAGAGACAGGGGGACTTCATACTACCAAGAAAGCAGTGCCAGGAGCAGAGAGCGTCCTTTGGACCCGAGGTCCCTACGCGGAGAAGCTCCTAGTCCGGGGGAATGTTGATGAGAAGGCCGACAGAGAAAGCTTCCCCTGGAGCTGACGCCCTGAATATAGACCTTTAGCTTACTTTACTGTGAGGAAATAAACTTCTGTTTGTTAAAGCCATCCACTTGTGGTATTCCTGTTATAGCATCACTAGATGACTGAGACAGCATCTGTTTTTTTGAATTTGTAATCTGGCACAAATAGCACAGTGCTGAAGGGGACATTTCCTATTATCAGAGTTTAGCTAAAGCCCCAAAGCTGAGGATAGTAGGTAGTATTTCTACATTTTAAGAGAATATTAGGAAGTGGCCAGTCACCCTTCGAGTTCCCTTACTAGAAGATAATGGATTATTTTGCTTCGCCTATGCCCTATGTAAAGAGAAGACTAGAAACTTGAGGAGAGTTCATTCAAGGAGGAGAGCTTATAGAAGAGGGGATTCATGGAAGGAAGCAGTTGTTGATCTATAGAGAGGCATAGAAGAGAGACTTTGTAAGCCAAATGAGGGGCTAAGGCGTCAGGCAAACTCTCAGCACGTCTGAGTACGCTCACAAGAAGGGAGAGGCATTCTTTGGCTGGGGGGTTGCTTATCTGAAGAAATTCAAAAACCCAACCCACTAGAATGGAGGTGATGAGAGTGTTCTCAGCAGAACCCGACACGCTAGCTCTTATATGTGGATGTACTCACTTTGCCTCTTGCCTTCGGTCTATGACGGCAGGAAGCAGAGGGAAGGCAGCTGGGAGAACCACACTCACACCTTCTGTTGTCGTTAGTTGCTGTTGGGTCAGCTGCCACTCATGGCGACCCAGGTACCACAGAACAAAACAATGCCTGGTCCTGTGACTTCACGGTCTTTGCCATGCGCAAGTCTATTGTTATGGCCACGGGGTATTTTGAGTGCCTTTCAACCTAGGGGCTCGTCTTTCAGCACTGTATTTACAATATTCTGTCGTGACCCATAGGGCTTCCATTGGCTAATCTTCTGAAGTAGATTGCCGGGCAGTCTTCCTAGTCTTAGCCTGGAAGCTCCACTGAAACTTGTCCACCATGGGTAACCCTGTTGGTATTTGAAATACCAGTGGCATAATTTCCAGCATCACAGCAACATGTAAACCACCAATGTACGACAAACTGATAGACAGCTGGTGATACCCTTTTTGGTGATGTACAGATGTATGCATTCCTATGGGTCAAAGGAAATCATGGCTCAAAATGTTTCAAAGATACAGTGCCCAAGAGGGTGGCCCGTGGTGGTGCATGGATTCTAGCAGTAAGAGCTTGTGGGTGTAGCCCCAGGGCAGGACGATAACAGCTCAGCAGGAGAGCATCTCACCCACATAAGGGATGCTGCTAAGTGTCCTACAACGCATAGGACAGCCTTCCCTTCCGCCTTCAAAAAAACGTCAGTAGTGCTGCTGTTGGGAAACCTGGACTGTGCCCTCCTTTGTCCCTTTATCACAGTAATGCACCAATAGTTCTTTATAAACCTGTTGCCATTGAGTCGATTCCGACTCATAGAACAGAGTAGAACTGCCCCATAGGGTTTCCAAGGCTGTAAATCTTTACGGAAGTAGACTGCTACATCTTTCTCTTGCAGAGGGACTGGCGGGTTCGAACTGCCAAACTTTTGGTTAACAGCTGAGCACTTATCCAACGTGCAACCGGGGGCGCCATAATCTTTATAAGGCTTTTGAAAACCCTTACATGCATCCCAGGACAGACCCACCACGGGGACACGTGTCCTTGGGAACTCACTGATCCTGCTCCGGACTCTGGAGGAATAGGCAGCAGGAGGGGCAGTGGGGAGGCTCCTGGATCCTGCTCTCTTTTCCACCACAAAGGCCAGGCTTGTGCTGTGAAATGGACATGAGAGCAAAGCTTATATTAAACTGATGAGTCAACATCTGCTGGGAGCATTTCATCAGAAGGCTCTTCTTACTACTGAAACTGACCCAAAGGCTCCATTATCTGCCTGAGAAGCCATCAAGAAGTGAGGATGGAGTTCAGACAAGGCAAGTGACTGGAGGGAAACAAAGCCCGCTCCTGACTGAACCCCATCACGGTGAGCTGTCCAGGAAGCTGGTTACACAGCACGGGGCTCAGATGAGGACATTCGGGGCAAGCTGTCAACACATTGCATGCTTTCTTGAGCTGCTTCCACTGCTAATTATTGGAGGGCCTGGGTTATAGATGACTCAAGGGCTTCTCACGTTGGCTGGTAGGACATATTAATCTTTCTCAGTGTGAGAAATGGATGAGAGATGATAATAATAACAAATGATATTTTGTATTTAACTCACTATGTGCTGGCACTGTGCTTAAAACATTACATGTTTTGGTCCTCACAGCTACCTATGAAGTAGTGACTATTATTATGCCCATTTTAACAAGGTGAAGTTGTTGCCAGATGTCACACAGCTTGTACGTGGCAGAGCCAAGACTGGAACCCAGATAAGTTTGTTCATTGATAGATGGTATGGTCTCTCTGTCCTAGATGAGGTCAGTGGTCTTCAACTAGGTGCAATTTTGGTCCCCTCCTCCTGTCCACCAGGGCCATTTGACAATGTCAGGATACATATTTGGTTGTCCAGAACTGGGAGGGGTGGAGCTACTAGCATCTTATGGGTAGAGGCTAGGGATGCTGTTAAATATCCTACAATGCGCAGGCCAGCCCTCCCCACTCCTAATAAAATGTCAGTAGCGCTGAGATTGAGAAATTCTGGATTATGCCCCATGGCTTCATCATAGGAATACAGTAACAGTTTTTTTAATAATTTTTTTTTAAATTGTCGTTAATATATATGTGGCACAAATGGTTAAGTGCTTGGCTGCTAGACCAAAGGTTGCTTGCAAAAGGTCACAGCCTTGAAAACCCTCTGGAACACAGTTCTATGCCGCATGTTGTCATGAGTCAGAATTGACTCGACAGCAACTAACAACAACAACAGAATATATATGTAACAAAACATTTGACATTTCGAGAGTCTTAACTTGTACAGTTCAATGACATTATGTTCAACATGTTGTTCAACTATCCCTCTTACCCTTTCCCAGATTTTACCATCACCCTTCGTAGGAGTTCAATGTCCCCTAAGTCCTCCTTTCTCCCTCTGTCCTACCCATTTAATGACTTTTTTGTTTTAGAATAGTCCAAGATTTACAGAAAAGTGGAGAAGACAGTCAAGGGTGATCCCATATACCCTACGCCCAATTTCCCTTAATGTTGTCATCTTACATTAGTGTGGTAGACATGTCACAACTAATGACCCAATACTGCTACACTATTACTAACTGAAGTCTGTACTTGACTTCAGCTCCCTTGATATTTACCTGATGTCCTTGTTGTGTCCCAGGATCCCATCCAGGACACATCCCATACAGTCATCATGTCTTCTCAGGCTCCTCTAGACTGTGGTAGTTTCTCAGACTTTCCTTGTTTTTGATGACTTCCACAGTTTTGAGGAGGACCGATCAGGTGTTTTGTAGAATGTCTTTCAGTTTGGGTTTGTCTGATGTTTTCCTCATTGTTTGATGAGGGTAATAGGTTTTGGGAGGAAGACCAGAGGGTACCATTTTCATCACATCATATCCAGGGTACATGCTATCAACATGACTTATCATTGTTGGTGCTGACCTTGATCACCTGGCTGAGTAGCATTTGTCAGGTTTCTCTACTGTTAAGTTATTTTCCCCTTTTCCACACTCTCCTCTTTGGAAGGAAGTCTCTATGTGCAGCCCACACTTGGAGTGGGGAGTTAGGATTCACCTCTATGAGGGGTTGTCTGTACAAATTGTTTAGAGTTCTTTAGCACAAGAGATTTGTCTGTTCTCCCTGGTTTATTTACTTATTCAAATTTATATTAGTGTGGACTGATGAATATTTTACACTTTGGGTTATAATCCAACACGATGTTATTCATTTTGTTGCTCAAATCATTCCAGCTTTGGCCGTTGGGAACTCTTTCTTTTGGTGGCAATAGTTGTTTTTTTTTTTGGTTGTGAAAATATAGATAACACAACATTTGCCAATGCAACATTTTTCATGTGTACAATTCAGTGACACTAGCTCCATCAGTTATGTGGTGCAGCCACGGCCAATATCCATTGTCAGCCTTTCCATCACCGTGAACAGAAACTCAGTGCTTTCTCAACAGTACCTCCTCCTTTTGTCCCTCCTTCTGGCCGCGGTAAACCACAAAACCAAACTCATTGCCATCAAGTTGATTCTGACTCATAGTGACCCTAAGGGACAGAGTTAAATTGCTCCATAGGGTTTCCAAGGCTGTATTCTTCATGGGAGCAGACTGCCACATCTTTCTCCCATGGAGAGACTGGGGGGTTCGAACCGCAAACTTTTTGTTTAGCAGCCGAGCTCTTAACCACTGCACCCTTGACCACTGTACCACCGAGCCTCATTCCTGCCCCTGGTAACCACTATTAAGCTCTGATCTCTGTGAATTTGCCTATTCTAGGTATCTCATAATAGTGAGTTCATACAGTATTTGTCCTTTTGTGATTGACTTACTTCACTCAGTGTATTTTCAAGGTTCATCCATGTTGTAATATGTATCAGGACTTCACTTCTCTTTACAGGGCAGTAATCGTTTTTAGCAGGCATCCCTGCCTCCCATCCTGGGGTACGTTCATGGTGCTCTGCTTTGTGGAGTACCTTTTAGCCCTCCTCTGTAAGCACCACCTTGGAGGTCCAGGCCTGACCTTGTCTGGCAGTGCCTCTGCATCAGATCTGCCTGGAGCCAGGCCATTTCCAAGTCCCGAACCAGAAAGTGACCTCTCTATTACTCTTTAATCATTCTGCCGCCCATCAGCACACCCAGGAGCTTACATACCACTTTCCAGTAGGCTTGCCAGCAGAGGGAGAATTAGGCAGGAATGCTGGCACCATTCAGGTTTTTCTACGTCCTAAAATTTTTACATGTTTTAGAAACATACTTGTGTAGCGTTAATGAGAGGAGCAGAGGCAAAAATGTGTTTGCAGACTGCTTCCAAGTTGGCCTCCCTAAGTGTTTTCATGGGGAAGGCAAACTTCAAGAAAGGGTCTCTGTTGGCAAATTCGAAATTTCAGGGACTTTAGATCGGATATAAGTGCAAGTTAACTGCGGTCTTTAGCTACCCTTAAAGACAGCCAACATCCAGGTTCCCTTGAGGAATTTTCTTGAAAAGTTTGAGGTTTAGGATTAAAGTTGCTTCCCAGTTGTAATATAAAGAAACAAAAACTTTTTTGTAATTGTATACTTTCTCTGTGTGTAAGCCGGTGTGGCCTTGGTATCTAGTTGCTACACATCATGTAGAATTATTATCTGTATCTGCTTCACAGCCAGTCAGTTTGTTTCAAGAACTGAAAGTGATGAAGAGTGGAATTGATGGTGAGAGATAATGAGAAGGCTCAATCTCTTTTTCCCCAAATCCTGCATCCTATTCAGAATTTTCTGTGTTTGTAAATGCCCCTGGTTAATCAGCCTCAAAGGGGACCTTGGGTGACACGAATGGTTTGTGGTTGGCTGCTATCTGAAAGGTGGGAGGTTCAAACCCACCTGGTGGTGCCATGGAAGCAAGGCCTGGTTTTCTGCTTCCTTAAAGATTACAGCCAGGAAAATGCTACGGAGCGCAGTTCCAGTATGTCACACATGGGTTCGCCATGAGTCAGAATCGACTCAATGGCAGTGGGTCCACGGGGTTGGCCTCTTTCTTTTTTCTTCTCCCTTTCCTTTTCTTGCTCCTCCTCCATTCTTTCCCTGCTCCATCCAAACAGCCAAGTATAGCCCGTTGTTAATTCTATAAGTCTGTGTCTATCTGGTAAATTTACTTCTCCAACCATCACCCTAATCCAGATTCTTATCACTGTGTTTCTGGAATATTGCCAGACTTCTAATGCACTCTCCTGTCTGCTCTCTTATCTGCACTAACACATAAGCACATTTCCTAAACACAACCTGTGTCTAGTCCTTCTCCAGTTCGTTATCCTTCAACATTTCCTCAATACCCAGACAGGAAAGTACACAGTCTTTACTGTAACTTTAAGTTCTTCCAGATCCCAACAAGCACACCTGTCCAACTGTAGTTCCCATCACTTGAAAATGGCATGGAACTTATGGGCCCACTGTCTTGATTATTGACTCTGGACAGATACGTATTCCTGCCTATTATAATTTTCTCACATTCTTGCCTCTGTCTCTAATGCCCTTTCTTCTTCTTTCCATTAAGTAATCCATAATTTAAGTGTTCCCTTCAAAATATGAGCTTCTTTCTTAAGGATCTTACATGCTGTTCCAGCTTCAAGTGATCGCTCTTTCTTTAAATTCTTGTATTCTCATTGTTGTTAGCTGCTGTTGGGTTGGCTTAGACTCATGGTGGCCCGATGTATAACAGAATGAAACATTGCCCGGTCCCGACCGTCCTCACAATTACTCGGTATGCTTGAGCCCATTGTTGCAGCCACCATGTTAATGCGTCTCATAGAGGGTTTCCACTGACCTTTACTTTACCAAACATGATGTCTTTTCCTAGCGACTGGTCTTTCCTGATGGCGTGTCCAAAGTAAGCTATATGAAGTCTCGCCATCCTCACTTCAAAGAAGCATCCTGGCTGTACTTCTTCTAAGACTGATTTGTTTTATTTTTCTGGCAGACCATGGTATATTCAATATTATTGCCCAACACCACAATTATGTGTCAATTCTCATTCTATCTTCCTTTTTCATCTTTGCACACACATATGAGGCAATTAAAAAGACGTGCTCTCATTGGCCATTCCAATATTTTCGAAGCTGAGGTCTGCAGAAGCATTCTAGGGGAGTGGTTGTCAAACTAGCGTGCGTTAGAATTACCTAGAAGGCTTGTTAACAGAGATTGCTGAGCCCACCACCAGAATTTCTGGTTCAGTAGGTCTGTGGGGAGTTGAGAATTTGCACTTCTAACAGATTGAAGTGATCTGGATGCTGCTGGTCCTAGAACCACACTTAGAGAGCAGCAATTTTCCAATTTTAGTGTCCATCAGAATCCCACGGGATGCTGGTTAAGAGTAAAGATTTCAGAGCACCCACCTTTGGCATTTGGGAGTCTGATGAAGTAGGTCTGGCCAGAGCCATTCCTTTTTATTAAGCCTGCGAGGGATTCTGATTCTGACCCATAGTCCTCAGCTCTGCCTGAGAAGTCTTGTTCTAGGACTGCAAGAGTTCTCATTTCTGCACACAGTGGTGTCCCATTGCCTTACGCCTTAGGATCTTGTGTTACTTATCTTTGAGCATTTGACCTATTGCTCCAATTATAGTTTTAAGTCTCTTGGGAAAAGTATTTTTTTTTATCTTCTAGAACAGTTCTTCCCATGGGCTAGATACTCAAAACCAACATTTTGGGTTTCACCTAGTTAAGAAAACAATAATTCCTGTCCATTTGAATGCAGTTAGAGAATAAGAATTGGATTGTGGATGGGAGGGCTTGGGCTGGGCTACGTGAGAAGCAGCTCGGTTCCTTCTGAATTTCCAGGTGACACCTCCACTTTCCGTGAAGTGGCCAAGCTTCATTTTTCTCTATTGCTGGAGGTGCAAACTGAACATCCATATTCCTGTGTTTAAGCATGTCCTGATTGCTACTTTACAAGGAAACCGCTTTCTCCGGTACTTTCAGGTAGTTTCTTATGAATGACAAACTTTAGAAAGGGAATCCAAATGTCACTTTCATTTCAGCTTTAAGGATAAGAAAGATTGAGGGCACAGAATAAAAGAGGGAGGTGATTTTTGACTTCTACCGTGACTGATTGCTTGATGTTTCTGCAGAGGACCGTGTGTCTGGGTTAAAGAGGGACAGAAAGAAGCGATGGCAGGAATGCTGGAGGATCTGCTACGTTCACCTGGTGACCCTCTGTATCTTCTCTGGGGCTTGACCTGACCGTGGTTCTCGTGGCTTACATGAGGTCCTCTCTGCATTGTACTGACCAGACAGTAGACACATCTCCATCCAGTAAAGGAAAAGCTGGGGGAGCAGATTAGGAAGTGATTACCTTCAGAAGAAAATCAGAATTAAAAAAAAATGAATATTTATTTAAAACAGTATTTCCCCAGACTTATTTGACCACTTAGAAGCAGCAGTCAAGAAATCAAACAATGTATTGTATTGGGGAAATCTGCTGCAAAAGACCTCTTTAAAGTGTAGAAAAGGAAAGATGTCACTTTGAGGACTAAAGTGTGCCTGATCCAAGCCATGGTATTTTCAATCCCCTCATGTGGATTTGAAAACTGGACAATGATTAAAGAAGACCGAAGAAGAATTGATGTCTTTGAATTATGATGTTTGTGAAGAATATTGAATGTATCAAGGACTGCCAGAACAAACAAGTCTGTTTTGGAAGAAGTACAGCCAGCATGCTCCTTAGAAGCGAGGATGGCAGGACTTACTTTGGACATGTTATCAGAAGGGACCAGTCCCTGGAGAAGGACATCATGCTTGGTAAAGTAGAGGGTCAGTGAAAAAGAGGAAGACCCTCAACGACATGGAATGACACAGTGGCTGCAACAATGGGCTCAAGCGTAACAAAGATTGTGAGGATGGCACAGGACCTGGCAGTGTTTCATTCTGTTGTACTTAGGGTCGCTGTGAGTTGAAACTGACTCAACAGCACCTAACAACGACAACATTTGACCACTGTTAGCATTTCCCCTGACAGTGTTCCCCAGAACCCCAGGTAGAAAATGTTTGTGGCAATATTTACATTGACAGCTGAATTTCTGTGTTATAGTAATAGAATTGTGCCAGAACTTTGAATATCTCATTTGAATTATTATAAAGGAAGAACATTCTTTGTTATAAAAGAATAATTCTAGGACATTCTGATGTTCCTCAGGAATATCACAATGGTCTAAAGTTCAAATCCAGATTAGTTTCAAGACATTCGATTTAATAAATTTCTATTAAATGACCTAGAAAATAGTTATTTATTTATTTTTTGTGCTTTAGGTGAAAGTTTACAGCTCAAGTTAATTTCTCATATAAAAATTTATACACATATTGTTATGTGACGTTAGTTGCAATCCCTGCAATGTGACAGCACACTCCTCCTTTCTACCTGAGGTTCCCTGTGTCCATTCAACCAGTTCCTGTCTCTTCCTGCCTTCTCATCCTGCCTCCGGACAGGAGTTACCCATTTGGTCTTGTGTATCTGATTGAACTAAGAATTTTTTTTTTTGTTTGTTTTTAAATAAAGACTTGGAGAAATGCTTACAATGCAAAGTTAGGTCCTAACAAATGAAGGAAGTTGCCTAACTGGAAGAAACTAGAATGTTCAATAATAGGAAAAGCTGAAAAACATGATAGCACACCAACAGAATAGAATACAGGGCAAATATTATAAAGGAGAATGACTGATAAGGGTGACCTGGGGGAGTGTTCCTGATATATTGCTGAATCAAAAATAAGGTGCAAAGCAATGCTTATTGTATGACCCCATTTTGTTTAAAAAACAAACACATAAACGCAATGAAGTATGTGAATAGACATATTTTGTTATGTCTAAGCATCAAGAAAGTCATGAAAAGATACTTCAAAATGTTCATATCTAGGAAGGGTGGGGTTGGGGAATGCGTTGCTTGGCTTTTTTTCTTTAAATGTCTCTGTATTTTTTTGTTTGTGGCAATGACCATGTATTGGTTTTATAGGTAAATGTAGAAAACTCAATACATTACTTTTTAAAAAAGCATTCAGAAGAAGGAGGCCTCAAAATGTTCCAAGATATTTTGTCAGAAAAATCACCAGTCTTTTTTCAACTCCTCTTCTAAGTGAGCAGTGGGTGAACCTGTCAGCTCTAAAGCAAACCGGCTCCTAGAAAGTTCTTGAGCATACTTGTTTGTCTTTAAGTATTTCAAAGGTTCTTCTCTGAAGTGTTGTTTAAATGATTAACCTCCATTACAAAGTCGGGACTCTCTAGCGCTGTCTTAGTCATCTAGTGCTGCTCTAACAGAAATACCACACGTGGATGGCTTTAACAGAGAGAGGTTTATTCTCTCACAGTCCAGTAGGCTGCAAGTCCAAATTCAGGGCATCAGCTCCAGGGGAAGGCTTTCTCTGTCAGCTCTGGGGGAAGGTCCTTGTGATGCATCAGTCTTCCCTTGGTCTGGGAGCATCTCAGTGCAGGAACCTCAGGTCCAAAGGACATGCTCTGCTCCCGGTGCTGCTTTCTTGGTGGTATGAGGTTCCCATGTGTCTCTGCTCGCTTCTGTCTTTTGTATCTCAAAAGAGATTGGCTTAAGAACCTTTATAATCTTGTAGACCTCATCAGTATAACTGCCGCTAATCCATCTTATTACATCGTAGTGATAGATTTTACAACACATAGGGAAGTCACATCAGATGATAAAATGGTAGACAAGCATACAGTCTTGGGAATCATGACCCAGCCAAGTTGACAGATATTTTTGGGGGACACAATTCAATCCATGACAAGCACTAAAGGTGAACTTTGCTTCAGCTGCTGCCTACATTATTTCTAAGAAGTTGCTCAAAATTTTCTAAATTTTAAGATTGGAAACGTCGAGTTAGGAGATCCCAGATTGGAGCCATTTTACTCTACCGATGACCATCACCATGTTTGTCTCAGAGGGAATGCAAAGCAGTGCCCACAGATATTGTCCTCGGTCTCCAGGGGTTCATCATGGAGGAGAGAAGTCTAAACACACATAAGATGCAGAGGACGTGAGACAAAACATAATCTATCTGTGCAGTGCCCACTTTGCACACTGTTAGACATTCAAAGAATGGCGAGATCAGTGAAGGTTGGAGGGCTTAGTTAAGTGCTACAATGAAAATTTTTGCATAACCAGAAATAAAAAATAAAATAAAAAAATCTAAGTTTCTGCAAAAAACCACAATTGCTTCAAGGACAATAATTTATACAGAAAAACCGACTATAGAGGAATTGGTGGTGCTCCTTTTGAAATTGTGCTAGTGGACAACAGCTGCCATTTGGCGTTCTCTTTTAAGTCTTCTTATTCATGTTAACTGCGATTATGAAGGCAGTAGAAGAGGGGCTGACCCTTTGTCCCACTTAAATATTTTCTCAGTTTCTGTTTCTTCTAGGGGCTGTGAAGAAGACACTTTTGTACCACTTTTGTATATAGATATAAGTGAGGTTTCTGCTCTAAATATTCCTCAAGGAAACTGAATGCTTTAACCTGGCAACGTCTGACTCTTTTGATGGAACTCTCCAGAATCACCTCCGTATCTCTGTAGTCTTGTCATCTCTTCTGGGAAGCCTTCCAGCCTAGGCGGGTTTGAAAAAAATTTATGCTTAGCTCTTTGGACATTAGTGGTTTCTCTGCCGAGGTTACCTATCTCTAAACTGCTTCTAGAATGTTGTAATTGCCTAGAGCATGGTTATTGATGATAGGTACTCATAGAGCCCTCTCTGTTTGCAAAGTGCTTTACAATGGTATCCACTTATTACTTATTAGATGTTAATGCCTAATGATAGGACGCCTCTGCCAAGACTGAGAAGGGGGTGCTTGGCTTCTGGGACAGGGTGCCCAGACCCTTTCCCCATACTGGGCTGAGTGAAGTGGTCTCACCTGGTGTCGGCTCCTCATCTGCTTCACCAGCCCTGTGGGTGCCTGTGCCCTGTTGATAGGTGACAGGTGAGGAAAGCAGGTAACATCTGACCCAATACTCAGCTGTATTCAGCCCTTTGGTACCAAATTACACATGCTTACCCTGAGGGTTGGAGTCCCTGGGTGATGCAAACAGTTAATGTGCTCAGCTGTTAGCCAAAAAGTTGGAGGTTCGAGTCCATCTAGAGGTGACTTGAAAGAAAAGCCTGGCAATCTGCTTTTGAAAAATCAGCCATTGAAAGCTCTGTGGAGCACAGCTCTACCCTGACACACATGAGGTCTCCATGAGTCTGAATCGGTTCAACAGCAACTTTTTTTTTTTTTGCTATGGGGATTGGGAATTTATTACTTTTCTCAGGAACAAGGACTTCTTCCTTCCCTTGTATCTGACAAATGTTTTGGTTATAATCACTAGAAAATAATTCTCTTACAAAAGGCTGATAAATAGTTTTAGAGAGTACTTTTTTAAAATAATAGACTGGAGGTACTTACCACACTGCAGTGTGTGTTGTGTAGATGAATTTACGTCTTTTTTTTTTCAGACAAATAAAATCATCAATACAGTAATCTATGTATCAGCATTAGTTGTCAGGACTTTATAAACCAGCTGAGCAGTTGAGTCAATAAAATATTCTTTGTCAAAAGCAATTTAGAAAGGCAGCCTGAGTTCCCTTTTCATTTATGAAAGAGAAACAATTATAAGATGACAGCTCTAGATTTTGACGAATCCTGGGGCTGTGATGGACCCTCTTGTGTATAGGTGGATTGAGTCTGGAGCCTTACAGCCAAAGACAAAAGTCATTGTGTTGATATCACATGATGATGTTATTGATTAGCCTTCCCTGTATGGACTGGTTAGGAGCTGCACCAGAAAGTATTGCTGCTATGGGGAGCTGTAATTGTCTCATCGTTAGTAAGGGATCCTCCAGTTCTAGGTCTCTTCCCGTTGCTGTTGTGGTGAAGCTGAAGGTTCCCCACATCCCTCATCTTGCACTTTGCTGTTGGTAAACACAGGTGATTAGACCCAACCCTCTTGCTGTCTGTCCTCCACGGCCTTCCCAAACTACCCAAAGTACCCGAACTCAGTGGAACTGGAGAGCCCGAGTTACAGTGATCGTGGGAAGGATGGGAACGGCAGATGTGGACCTCAGCTGCCTTTTCCCTATCATCAGTTTGAATTCTGGAAGTACTAGAAAAACATGCAAAAATGAAGCATAGTGTTGTTTCTCTGTAAGATGAGTCTGGCTATAGGGCAGTGATGATAGAGGGCTCCTCAAATGATCTCATTATGTATCTGAATTTATTCCCACTCTGTGTAATAATGGTATCTGTGTTACAGATATGTGTCCAGCTTCTGAAATTCATCCTCATTTTGGGGGAACATTCAAGATTTTTGGAAGCAGGGCTTTGATTCCCATTAAGGAAGCCTAAGTTTCTAAAGGAGTCCCTGGGTGATGCAAATGGTTAATGTGCTTGGCTGCTAACTGAAAGGTTGGAAGTTCAAGTCCACCCACAGGTGCCTTGGAAGAAAGGCCTGGCAATCTGATTCTGAAAAATCAGCCATTGAGAACCCTATGGAGCACAGTTCTACTCTGACACACACGGGGTTGACATGTATCGGAATCGACTCTATAGCCCCTGGTAATGGTAATGGTAGAAATTTCCAGATGCTTCCTTCCCAGTTCCACTGCAGTGAGGGAATGGGTGCTTGTCCAAAGCTCAGCCTAGTGTACTACCACCTTGGACTCTGAGCTGGGGCACTGAGGAGAAGAAGCAGGGGACATGCTAGGATTCATCTGGCAGGTGACAGTGGCTTCTAGTATCTAGTGGCAGTGCTTCCTGTCCGGTGGTGCTCTGTAATGTGGCCACAGTGGGGTGCTACTTATATTCTTCCCTTTGTTATGATTTTGGCTGTGTTTCTCGCTTCCTTTGTTTTGCCCACTTCTGTGCTTGCTTGGCTAGCCTTCCGCGGATCCTGTGACCTACCACGTAGCCCTCTGATAAACTGCCTTAACCCTTTAAAGGATGAATTTTTTTTTTGCATTTTTGGTGATGCCATGTTTTTTTCACAAAAATGGTATGGATGCTGAATGATTGTTTGTTGGTAGTTTTTTATTATTTGAAAAAATGAGGTGTCAATTGCAAGCAGGCCATATCGGTCCATGTTCCATGAAGCACATTGCATGTGGGACATATTGGTCCCGTGGCCCAGGAAGTGCATCATAAACTATTTTCACCTCCAAATAACCCATTTACTTGAATATTACTAAATGCTGGTAACTACTTTCCGCATACCACAAAGGAAATAATGAACATACTTGCAGGCTTTATCTCGCTGTGTAGAAGCCAAAAGAAACAGAAGCTTCACACGGTCATCATCCCCTCCCAGAAGCATCCCCTCATAACAATGGCTCCCAACACTCAAATATGGCGCCGATCAACTTCCTTGTTCTTTAGGCAGATGCAACCGTATCTGCTATGACGCCAGAAAGTATTGAAGTGGCTCCAGTGCCTGCCAGTGGACCTTCAGGAACGGAAAATGTAGCTGGAACATGTATGTGCCATTGCCCGTTAAAGAGTTAAAGTAATGCAAGTTGACTTCACTGCATGGAATCCAGAACCCTGACAGTGCCCCTTTTCCGAGGCAAGAAACCTTGATCACAACGGGCTTATGAGGACATGTTTGGCCCCTCTTTTTTAATAATAAAAGTTTTTTTTTGTTTTTTTTTAAATCTTGGGAGTGAGACTTTGTATCAACTAACATGTATGTTCCCAGTCCAGTCTCTGAAGTCCAGAGACCTTTAGCAACTGTGTTTCTATGCTAATGTTTCACACGCTTAGTGGCAAATTGCACCCTCCATGCAAATACTGATGGTACAGCCTTCCTCCAAGTTCTCGCTGCCGCCACAGGCTCTGCTAGGGCCCCTGCAGGTATTCCTGCTGCAGCTGTCTGGGCATTCCTGCTGTGATAAGAAGAATCCTACAAATGTTCCTGGCTTTTGGAGGGAAAATAGTAATTTACGGTGGAGGCTTGACAAAGAACACCTTCTCCATTACTTAGAAGATGTGTTCTTTGGTTTGTTTTATTCCCAGATGTTCACCCAGATTAGACAATTAAAAACCCTTGTTACTTCCTGAGGAATATGCTATTGGCTTCTTGCATATTTACAAATGGGGTTGTATTTACTTGTCATTTTTGGGACGTGCTTTCACCATGCTCACTTCACCTAACAGGCTCTTACCGAGTGAATGAATACTATTTTGGTCCATGTGATACAAATCTCTGGATCCATCTGTTGTATTTCATCTGTGTATGTAGAATTGCTTAAGTTTCACATAGCAATGTGTGCACCCAAATGCTCATTTATGTTAATATAATATTAACCCGCTGCCATTGAGTCGATTCAGACTCACAGTGACCCTAGAGGACAGAGTAGAACTGCCCCATAGGGTTTCCAAGGAGCAGCTGGTGGATTCAAACTGCTGACCTTCTGGTTAGCAGCCGAAATCTTAACCACTGTGCCACCAGGGCTCCAATCTTAAAATGTATCAAATACCCAGAATTATGTTATTAGTTAGTATACAATTGTAATAGGAAACCCAAGAGTAAACTCTCTGAATAAGTGAAACATTTATTCAACAAGTGCTTCGGCATCTTACTGCGTACAAGGCTCTTTGAGGAGAGCAGAAACTGGCGTGCGTTTTGCTGTTGAGCGGTTATCTATTTAATTACAGTTTCATTGGGAAGCTGACACTCTAATGGTGATTATGGGTTGTGTTCAATCCACAAGTATGAGCTCCTTGTTGGCTTACATGCTCCAGAGACAAATCTTTGGAACTTAGGCATTTGGAGGTGGAAAGGCAATATCCATTAAAGGTTTCAGGCCCCTAGTGCAAGAGTCTCTGACGTCTATCAATGGAGTCTCAGGCTGACTTCTAATCTGTTTTCACGGTGACCCTAAATAGGATAACAGTGAGGTTTTGAAACTCTGAGGTCTGAAAGGGAATGAAAATAGAAAACAGAGAACATCTCAGACCGGGATGAAGCAGAGATGATCTGGTTCGGTCTCTGTGGTTTACCTGCAGTCCAAAGAGGTTCAACTCTTAGGTGTTTTGTCCATGAGAAATGACTGAGGTAGCTCCCTGAGTCCTTTTTTTTTCTTCTTTCTTCCTTCCATCTCCTCTCCCCCCTCATTTCATTCTTCTGGAGTGCCCAAAGAGAGCCCCTCTCTGCCTCAGAGTCTTGGAGTGTTTTATTTTTTGGTAGAGGGTGAACTGTCAACCCTAATTTGGGAATATCTTCCGAAAAATCAGCGACTGCAAACGCGATGGAGCACAGCTCTACTCTGACCCACGTGGGGTCGTCAGGAGTTGAAACTGACTCAGTGGTAGCTGGTTTTGTTTGTTTGTTTTGCTATCATTTTAGGGAGTGAATTAGAACACGGACATTCTCTTCCTACTGATGCAACCTTCCTTTCACGGTTTTCTCAATGACCGTAGAGCTGTGTTGACAAATGTTTCCTGCCAAGGGCAAGACAGTAGATATTTCAGACTTTGCAGGCCATGTGATCTCTGTCGCAGCTACTCAACTCAGCCGTAGCAGCGCAAAAGTAGTCATAGACAGTACGTAAATAAATGAGTGTGGCTGTGTTTAAATTGTATTTATAGACACTGAAATTTGAATTTCATAAAATTGTAATTATGTCATGAAATATTATTCTTCTTTTGATTTTAGTTTTCAAACATTTAAAATTGTAAAATAATTCCTAGCTTCTGTGTTGTACAGAAACAGATGGTGGGGGCCAGATTTTGCCTATCCTTGTTGTGAGGCTGTCGCTGTTAGGTGCTGTTGAGTCAGTTCCAACTCACAGTGACCCTGTGCACAACAGAATGAAACCCTGCCCAGTCCTGCGCCATCCGCACAATTGTCATTATGCCTGAGCCCATGGTTGCGGCCACTGTGTCCATCCATCTCGTTGAGGTTCTTCCTCTTTTTCGATGACTCTCTGTGGAAGTTTCTTCATGTGTATCTTGATGAATCTAGTTAGAGTAGGTGATCAAGGAAAATCAATATTAGAGGGACCTAAGCGCTTCAACACTAATCGGAATCCTAGAAATCGAGAATTATTTGTTCACATCCCTATATTTGGAGATGAGTAGGTGGGGGCCTGAAGGCAGTAGTGGTTCAGTGGTAGAATTCTCCCCTTCCACGTGGAAGACCTGGTTTTGATTCCTGGCTAATGCGCCTCATGTGCAGCCACCACCCCTCTGTCATTGGAGCCTTGAGTGCTGTTATGATGCTGAGCACATTAGAGTGGAGCTTCCGGACTAAGGTGGACTAGGAAGAAAGGTCTGATGATCTGCTTCTGAAAATTAGCCAGTGAAAACCCTCTGGATCACAATGGTCTGATCCTGTTGTGCATGGGATCGTCACGAGTCGGGAGCTGAACTGACTGCAGGTAATAACAACAGCAAGGCAGAGGCCCAGAGGAATGAAATAACTGCTCCGTGTCACCCAGCTTCTCACATCAATCGTTGACCTCTCTGTCCTGTGCTCTTTCTGCTACCCTAGGCTGCTGGACTATTCCCAGGTTTTATATTTTTTAATTTTTTTTACTCTTTACTTCCCTTTCACTGCACTTTTGGGATTATCCTTGGGTGATGTCTGCCCACGTTTGGCAGGAAGCAGATGTCTGTTTGTTTAGTGACCCCCCCCCCAACCCAGTCATCAGGGAGGCTTCCCAGGGAGAATTTTGGACAAAGCCCCATGTAAAGAGCTGAGGTAGTTGTTGGGAGGGCTTCAGACTCCTGGGTCATTGCTTTATCATCATTTATAGGTTGCTGTCTCTATTACAAGGCAAATATGAGGTTGTGTGAATTTATGTAGTTTATGAGATCAAAATCGATGAAACATTTGCCAATAGCTTCGTTCAGGGTGGATCAAAGGATAGGACAGAAGCCTAGAAACTGAAGAGAAGAAATGAGACTGAAATTTCATCATGGCCTCAGCTTTTAGCCACACATCAAAGCTATTGATTGCCTTGGCCTGTTCTAAGAACATGGTGAAGTGATAATTTATTCCCCAGAGTGAGGATCTTCAGTGATGGTGAACTAGAGACAGCGTTTGCTCTTGGAACTTTTTGTTTTAATCCATCCTGAGGTAAATAATTCAAAGTTAAATTTAAATGCGTAGGAATGAATAGTTTACTTTTCATTACCTGAATACAATCTTTCTTCTCGTAAAAATAACTCAAAAGAGGTCAGATATCAGCTCAGAAGAACTTTGCCCATGCCTGTTGGATGACTGTGGATGTTTTAAAAATAACACCGCTTTGACATCTTTGTTCTTTCATCTGTAAAATGAAAAAGAGGATAATTTCCCTTCTTGACCTCCTCGGGGCATTATATGAATAAAGACTGTGGATGTAGCTCAGACATGACCAAATCCGTACAACTCTTTGAGTTAGTATCTATTTCAGATGTGGAGAGATGTGATAGAAAGCTCAACTGCCTTACTCTGAATCATGGTGTCCAGCAGAATAAAAAGGATCTGAAAACAGAGTGTGAAGAGGAGTTTATTTAAGTTAAAACAGGAGACAAACAGAATTAGGCACACAGAAAAAAATTCTTGTCAAAATTACTCAGTAAAAACCCAAATGAAACTGGTCGCTGTTGAGTCAATTCCGACTCATAGCAACCCTATAGGACAGAGTAGAACTCCCCTGTAGAGTTTCCAAGGCTGTAAATCTTTACAGAAGCAGACTGCCACATCTTTCTCCTGAGGAGGGGCTGGTGGGTTTGAACCGTTGACCTTTCTGTTAGTTGACGGGCACTTAACCACTGCGCCACCAGGGCTCCTTAAAACCATCCCATACCTCTCCTGAATTAATGCCTCGTATGTGGGGGCATTGGTGGTTCAGTGGCAGAATGCTTGCCTTCTACATGGGAGACCTGGGTTTGATTCCTGGCCAATGCACCTCATGGGCAATCACCACCTGTCTGTCAGTGGAGGCTTGTGTGTTATTATGATGCTAACAGGTTTCGATAGAGCTTCCAGACTAAGATGGACTAGGAAGAAATCAATCAGTGAAAAATCTATGGATCACAATGGTTTGTCCATAGCCAATCATGGGGATGGCACAGGACTGTGTAGAATGTCATTCCATTGTGCATGTGGTTGCCATGAGGCGGGGGCAAATGGATGGCAGCTAACAACAACAACAATTTTTATGCTCACATGAGATTTTATTGATTATTATTCATGATAATTTCTATAACATCACATATTTACTGGGGACTTACATATATCAGCCATATGTCTAAGTATTTTACTCTTATTAAATTCATCTTATTTTTAGAATAACCATATGAGGCAACAGCTATTAATATCCCAAATGCACAGATGAGGAAACTAGTTAAATATTTTACTCAAGGTCGCATAGCTAGTGAGTAGTCAAATCAGGATTAGAACCCAGCTCAGCCTCGTTCAACAGCCTATATCGCCTCTATTGGGGCACTTGTCCTAACCATACTTGTATTACTGTCAGTTATGTACTTCTCTCTCACAGCACTGGATCGTAAGTTCCTTGGGTGAAGGAATTGCATTTTTTCTCTTGCATGTTCCACCTTCCTTGAAGCATGCCATCTGGAGTCAAGAATGCTGGTCCTGGACAAGGTGAGACCCACTGATCTTGCAGTGAGTCCCAGCCAGAACAAGTTGTTCTTTCATGACCTGTGGGATGTACAATATCCCACCCACTTTTTGTAGCTCTCGGGTTTCTTGGGGCTCTTCTTTTCCCACTAGAAGTATTTGCTGCCCTCCAGTGGGGACTTGTGTAACAGTGAAGGGCAAAAGAATGTTCACTGAAGCAAAATAGCTGGGGTATCAACCTTAAATGTGAGGTAGTGTATCCAGTAAGTGTGATTGGGTAGAAATTTTTCCTCTTTTGGCTTTTGTACAGCTAGATAAGCCTTGTAAGCATATTTATGGTTTCCTTGTGATAGTTAGGAAGCCCTGGTGGGTTTTTCTTTTGTGTGTGTGTGTGTCCCAATACATCCTGCCACCCATGACTGGTGGGACAGATGGGCACCCACCAATCCTGGCCCCTGAAAGTCATCTGAGGTTTGTGGGACTCATATATTCCCAAATACTATTTCTCAAAATCCATATTACCCACCAAAAATTTAAACACACTCCATGATTCAGCATGCTTCCATTAATGAAAATACATGTTATCAAAAAAAAAAAAAAAAAAAAAAAAAAAAATTCAAAGCAGAAAATAACAGGGTCTTGCTTCTATTGGATACCTGTTGTATTTGAGTGGATTCTGACTCCTAGTGACCCTAAAAGACAGAGTAGAACTGCCTCACTGGGTTTCCAAAGAGCGGCTGGTAGATTCGAACTGCTGACTTTTTGGTTAGCAGCCAAGCTCTTAACCACTGCGCCACCAGTGCTCCTCCATTGGATGGGGCCAAAATTTGTTTTGTTGCCACTGAGCCAGTATTCAGTTTGCTAAAGTTGAATGCCTGTTACCCTTGTGTCAGCCACACCAGGTTGTATGCATTCAGGCATCTAACATTTATTGACGATATGTTCTTTCCCAGGCCCTGAGTTAGACAACAGTGTAACCCCACCCTACGAATGCCAGTAAATTTCCATTAGTTCTTAAACTAGCCCAAGCCAGAGTTGGCCCACCCCGCATGTGCAGAAGGGCCAGCTGTGACTGCTAACTGACCTCAACAGAGGATGCAGCAGCAGGAAGAACAAATCAGAAAGAAAATCATCACCCAGATCCTATTTCAAAGCGAGAGATCCAACAAGAACCACGTCACTTTCTGTCTCCTGGCTGCCTTCTAGAATTTTCCCTCCCCAGTATGCCTGCATGGCTGCCATCTTGCTGCCCAAATCACATATAAGCCCTGCTTCCCCACAGCTCAGGGAGCCGGATCTGAGGAACTTCCTCCCGGCTCCTTGCTCTGCGCATTGCAATAAAGTTACTTTCTCTTTCTCAAAGACCAGGGCCCAGATAATTGGCAAGTCTGAGCACACCGGACAAGGACCCACCTTCTCGGGTTAGGTAACAACAGGGTCCCAGAGGTTTCCAAGAAACAGGTTCCTGCCTTCAAGGAGCATCCAGTTGAGGAGGAGAGGTAGACAAGGAAGTATGTACATAACTATGACTTATATTCCATAACAAAGTATGCACAGAGTTCTGTAAGAGAATGGAGAGGGCTGCCTAGCACAGCCTGCCAAAGTAAACGACACAGAAACACACAACAGACGGAAGAGGAAGATAGATGATGGAGACAGACGCATCTTTAAGTCCAGGAATGCCAAGGATTACTGGAGGCTACTACAGGCTGAAATAGACAAGGAAGGGCCTACTCCTAGTGCTGCACCCTGAACGAAGACTTCTAGACTCCTGAAATGTGAGAAAATAAATTTCTGTTCTTTGAAGTCACTCGCTTGGTATTCCTGTTATGGTGGCACTAGTGAGCTAAGACAGAAACGGAGGCACAGGAAGTTTAACTCATTTGCTCAAATTCTTAGTAAAAAAACAGTAGAGCCAAGATGCGAAGCCAGGTGGTCTAGCTCCAGCACTTACGCTTTTCACTACTGTGCTAGTTTTCCACTTTAGTCATACACCAAGGAGCCTGTCGCTTCTCTTGACTTGAGTGTTCTCTGCAAATTCCAGGCAGTTTATTTGGATGTTTTCATTAGAATTTGTCTGTGAGCTAATATCTGAATTCAAAGGGATGGAAAAGGTCTAAAAAACCTTTTATTTCAAGTCAATGTGTATTTTTAAAAAAAACTCTTGAATAACAGGATTTATCAGGCAAATTAACAATCACAGGAAGGCTTTCAAAATAATTCACAAATGAAAATGAATAAGTTTTATTTATTGATCGATTGATACAGAGTAAATATGCCCCCGTAGGGTTTCCAAGGAGCAGCTGGTGGATTTGAACTGCAGACCTTTTGGATAGTGGCCAAGCTCTTAACTACTGCACCACCAAGTCGCCTCTGGAAGATAGGGCAAGTTAAAAGACTTTGTGTGTGTATTATCTGAATTAAAAATAAAAAGCTGAAGTGGGGTCTACTGTGGACTTTGTGGACACTGCTGTCCTTGAAGAACCTAATAGGTCTTCAACCAGAAGGGTGTTTTCACATTCAACTTAACTTGCAAGTCACTAAGCAATCAAAACAATGACTATAAACCATAAAGAGAAAGTTGGTTATCAAAGACCCTGAGTGTTATAAAGTTTTTCTCAAATAAATCACAAATTGTAATGAGTCTCTGAAACAAGCTATGTTTTATGTATATGTGTGTTTATGTTGCACACACGTGCATGTGTGTGTGTGTGTGTGTGTGTGTGTGTGTGTGTGTATGTGTGTTGGGGGGAGGGGATGATGAGTCAAAACAAAACCAAATCCTTTGCTGTGTTGTTGATTTGGTTTGCTCTTGGCTACTGTCTTAGGCTGGGTTCTCTAGAGAAGCAAAACCAGTAAAGCATATAAATATATATATAAAGAGATTTATATCAAAGAAATGGCTCACGCGGTTGTAGAGGCTGGAATGTCCCAAGTCCATGGGTCAGGATAGAGGCTTCTCCTGATTCACATAGCTGCAGGGGCTAGTGAACCCAAGATCAGCAGGTCAGCGAGCAGGGCCCTTGCTTACAGGCTTTGAAGATTGATGAATCTAGTTATGAGTTGGTTAACATTTGGTTAATATTCAAGAACAAATTGAAATTTTATCCTTTCGTTTTGTGTCCTTTAAACTGGTAATATTTTTTTCAAGTTAACCTTTATCGTTATTATCTCACTCTGCTGCTTTTCGTAATTAAGTCATTTGCTTTCTTTAAAACTGTTAGCAGTTGCTGTTGAGTCAGCCCCACCTCACAGTCACCCCGAGTAGAACAGAATGAAATGGTCCTGTCTGTGTACCATTCTCCTGGCCCTTGGTATGTTTGAGTTCATTGTTGCTGCTACTGTAATGCCTTCCAGCCTACAAGATGAGGGAGCCCATCTTCCAGCACTAGATTGGATAATATTCTGTTGTGATCCATAGAGTTTTCATTGTCTAACTTTTGGAATTAGATCACCAGCCTCTTCTTCCTAATCTGGAAGCTCTGCTGAAACCTGTCCATCATGGGTGACCCTGCTAGTATTTGAAATACTGGTGGCATAGCTTCCAGCATCACAGCAACATGCAAGCCACCACAGAAGGGCAAAATAACAGATGGGTGGTGGTTTTTAAAATTACCTTGTTTTTAATGTGATAACATTTGCCTTTGTGGTTTTCAGATAAAAAGAGTCTACATGAGATTTGGATTCTCTATTAATATGAAGTGAAGCTCTTTAGGGGCAAGGGTCATGCTGGGTGATTTCCACTCCATGTGAACGAATACAGGACAGAAAAAGAAGGGAGTTACTTACCTGTAGAGGCAGCTTCTCTTCTGCAGACCCTCAAATGGGGGTTATTCTTGCTTGCTTTGAAGACAAAACATGAAGAACAATGATCAGTTATTCCAAAGATAGTCAAATAGTCCCCATACATGAAACTTATCTGGGGGAGGTAAATACAATTTCCTCCACCGCTTTTGTGGACAAGCTAAGTGGTCTTAGGGCTCCCTTAAGACAGGGATGACTTGGGTAAGGAATAGCCCTTGAATACTGGCGAAATCTCATTTTAATGACTTTGAGGGAAAGGGAAGTAGTCTTGTTTCATTCTAATTGTATTTAAATGGAACCTATTAAACAGAGCACAGAGGTGGTGGTATTTACTTGATTTAGTTTATCTAAATAAAGATAATAGTTTATCTAAAAAAAACTCTAAGTCCTGGATTTGCTCATTTTTTTCCCCAATAACACTTCTTTTTCCATCGCTCTTCCTCTAGGCTATGTTGAGGTGCCTGCCTTGGAAATAGTCTATCCCTGACCCCTAGTTTTGGCAATTTCCTCATTCTCATTCCTTTCCAACCCTCTTTACTCCTGAGACTCTAAAGAACAATACTGTAACAGTACAAAGCACTAATTCTGAAGCATAGCAGTGTCTTCATTAAACAGATCAACTGCTATGTGGACAGGGACTTGAGAACACATCTGTTCTATGGGATTTTTCATTTAATATAATTTTCTGAAACCACCTCAGCAAAGTCCTGTTGTTATAAGCCATCCCCAAAGAAATGGAAATAGGTTTGCTAAAGAGAACTCTAAATTAAAATGCTGTTTGTGATCGTGGGATTTTACTTGTATTTATATGCTGACCTCCGTGTATGAAGATGACCTTCTGAGCTAGTGTTGTTCAGACCTGAATTTTGTTTTGTCTTCACCTGGTTATGGGATTGGGCTTCCCTGGATTTGCTTGCCTTTCTCTTGGGCGGTCTCTCCGGGTCATGTGGCACATGATAGCAAGATCTTTGGTCTTGGTTAGGAAGAAAATTTGTGCAAGAACAAGCATACCTTATGCCAAATTAACTAGTTCTATAGAAAATGTACTGTCATGGATTGAATTATGTCCCCCTAAAAATGTGTATATCAATTAGTCTAGACCACGATTCCCAGTATTTTGTGGTTGCCCTCTGTTTTGTGATTGTAATTTTATGTTAAAGAGGATTAGGGTGGGATTGTAACACTACCCTTACCCAGGTCACATCCCTGATCCAATGTAAAGGGAGTTTCCCTGGGGTGTGCCTGCACCACCTTTTATCTCTCAAGAGATAAAAGGAAAGGGAAGCAAGCAGAGAGTTGGGGACCTCATACCACCAAGAAAACGGTGCCGGCAGCAGAGCATGTCCTTTGGACCCTGGGTTCCTGTGAAGAAAAGCTCCCTAGTCTAGGGGAGGATTGATGAGAAAGACCTTCCTCCAGAGCTGACAGAGAGAGAAAGCCTTCCCCTGGAGCTGACACCCTGAATTTGGACTTCTAGCCTACTAGACTGTGAGAAAATAAATTTCTCTTTGTTAAAGCCATCCACTTGTGGTTTTTCTGTTAGAGCAGTACTAGATGATTAAGACATGTACCCATTGTGCCATTTAATTAAATTATAAACAACTGAGTTTACAAGCACCAAGAGCATGGAGAATATTGCTCCAATATTTTTGCCACTGGCTGGCTTGATTGGAGGGGTCAGCACTACTCCTTGAATAATGATCCTTGTCTTTTTTCTAAAGTCTTATAAAATACATCTTAGACCAAGGACACAACACAAATGTCTCTCTGACCCTAGCTTTCAGATGAGTGACACCCAGTGGGATTGTAGTGTTTTTTTTTAATTGTTGTAAAGATATATATAACACAACATTACCAATTCAACATTTTTCATGTGTACAATTTAGTGATATCAGTTACATTAATTGTGTTTTCAACCATCACTAATAATTGTTGCCAAATTTCCCATCACCATACACAGAAACTCATGGCTTCCCGAACGATGAGTTTCCCTCACCCCTTGCTCCCTCCTTCCCCTTGTAAACACTAACAAAACTTCAGTCTCTACATCTTGGCCTAGTCTAGATAGTTCAAATAAGTGAGATCATGCGATGTTTATCTTTTTGTGATGGACTTATTTCATTCAGCATAATGTTTTCAAGGTTCATCCGTATTGTAGGATGTATCAGAACTTCATTTTTCTTCATGGCGGAGTAATGTTCCATTGTATGTATATGCCACACTTTATTTATCTGTTCATCTGTTAATGGACATGTAGGTTGCTTCTACCATTTGGTTATTTGGATAGTGCGGTGATGAACATTGGTGTACGTATGTTTGTTTGCACTGCTACTTTCAACTCTCGTGGGTATATACCTAGGAGTGGAATTGCTGGATCATATGGGAGTTCTAGGTTTAAATTTTGAGGAACCGCCAAACTGTTTTCCACAGCGGCTATGCCATTTTAAGGATTGTAGTATTTTATGTCTGCTTGTAATTGGCTGCTCGGGAAGGTTTTCCATGAGAGAAACATGACTCTAGGTGAGCAGCCACTGAGGACTTTAGGATGGATTTTAACCATGCTAATTACACCAGTGATTCTTAATCAGGGTCAGTATTGCCCACCACTGCCACCACTCCCTAAGGACATCTGGCAATGTTTGGAGATATTTTTCGTTGCCACAGCTTGGAGGGGAGTTGCAAGGAGAGACTAGGGATGCTATTCAACATCCTACAATGCACAGGACAGCCCCCTCACGGCAATGAATGATCTGACCCAAAAGGTCAACAGTGCCGAAGCTGAGAAAATCTGGTTTAGATAAAGAGCTCGCTTGGACTGGGCCTTAGCAGTTAAAAGGCTGAATATGAATTATGAATTATTGCCTCACTATATATGTATGCAGAATCCATACCATGGGCTGTAATGCAGCTATTAAAGAGTGAGCTAGATCTATGAGTCTCAATTGGTGGAGCCGTTCATGATACAGCAAGAGAATAAAAGCAATTTACCAAGTAATAATAATAATAATGTTTTTATTAGAGTCAGTCTTTATTGAGAACTTACTTTTGGCCAGGCATTGTGCTAAGTACTTTAATTACATCATCCCGTTTAATTCCCCCAACAACAACATGAGGTAAGCATTATTATTACTCTTATTTTATAAATGAGGATACCGAGGCATGGAGAAATTAGATGAAGATGCCTATAATCACAGAGCCTGAAAGGCCTCCAGAGTTTCTGTTCCTTATCACACTATCATACGTGTGCATGGAAACAATCATCTGCTACTGAATATTTTATAAAAAGTTACAGCTCCACGACTCCTCTCTAGCCCCTGTTCCACTACCCAGAGAAACCCCTTTTAATCATTTTTGTTTTAATTCTTTAGTTTTTAACTCTAGAACTCAAAATAATTACTTAAAAAAGGGTAGTATTTGATTTCCCACTATGATAAAGTTTAGCTCACTTATGCTGCGTGAACCCCTCCTTCTTAATTTTTTTTATATTCTTATTTTACTTCTTCTCTTAGTTACCTTTGTAACTTTAAATAGTCCACTACTTCCTTTTTTATTCCATATGTTACATCACTGTCTTAGCCTGGGTTCTCTAGTGAAGAAAAACCAGTAAAGTGTATAAATATATATATGTAGAGAGATTTATATCAAGGAAATGGCTCACATAGTTGTAGAGGCTGGAATGTCCCAAGTCCGTGGGTCAGGATAGAATCTTCTCCTGATTCACATAGCTGCAGGGGCTAGTGAACCCAAGATCAGCAGGTCAGAGAGCAGGCTGTTGCTCACAGGCCGTGAAGATCAGTGAATCCCAAGATTGGCAGGCAAGACCACAGGTAAGCTAGCTCAAGTCCCAAGAACCGGAGGTCAGTTGAACAGGAGCCAGTTGCAGGATCCAGCGAAAGCAAAAAGCCCCCTAGCCTTGCCAGAAGGTCCACTTATATTTGATGCAGTCCACACGCTCGAGGAAATTCCCTTTCAACTGACTGACTACTCACAGCAGATTCCATCATGGGGGTGATCATATATCAAATCTTAACGGGGAAGTGATCACATTATATGACTGCTAGAACACTGAGAATCATGGCCCAGCCAAACTGATACACACATTTTTTGGGGGGACGTAATTCAATCCATGACACTTATCTTGTATCCTGATACTTTGCTGAAATCTTCTATTAGTTCCAGTAGTTTTCTTGTGGATTCTTTGGGGTTTTCTGTATGTAAGATTATATCATCTGCGAATAGGGACACTTTTACTTCCTCCTTACCAATTTGGATGCCATTTATTTCTTTTTCTAGCCTAATTGCTCTGGCTAGGACCTCCAGCACAATGCTGAGTAAGAGTGGTGATAAAGGGCATCCTTGTCTGGTTTCTGTTCTCAAGGGGAATGTTTTCAAAGCCTCTCCATTTAGGATGATGTTGGCTGTTGGCTTTGTATAAATGCCCTTTATTATGTTGAGGATTTTCCCTTCTATTCCTATTTTGTTGAGAGTTTTTATCATGGATGGGTGTTGGACTTTGTCAAATGCCTTTTCTGCATCAATTGATAAGATCATGCGATTCTTATCTTTTGTTTTATTTATGTGATGGAGTACGTTGATTGTTTTCTAATGTTGAACCATCCCTGCATACTTGGTATGAATCCCATTTGGTCATGATGAATTATTTTTTTGATATGTTGTTGAATTCTCTTGGCTGGAATTTTGTTGAGGATTTTTGTGTCTATGTTCATGAGGGATATCGGTCTGTAATTTTCTTTTTTGCGGTGTCTTTACCTGGTTTTGGTATCAGGGTTATGCTGCTTCATAGAATGAGTTTGGGAGTATTCCATCCTTTTCTATGCTCTGAAATACCTTTAGTAGTAGTGGTGTTAACTCTTCTGTGAAAGTTTGGTAGAATTCTCCAGTGAAGCCATCAGGGCCAGGGCTTTTTTTGTTGGGAGTTTTTAAATTATCTCTTCTTTTGTTATAGGTTTATTTAGTTTTTCTGCCTTAGTTTGTGTTAGTTTAGGTAGGTAGTGTGTTTCTATAAATTTGTCCATGTAGAGGAGAGACTCTTGTTGAGCCCACTGACGAGGGCCAGCAGCCATCTTGGGAGAGCTAGTTACCATTCAGAACAACTGACGAATATGTGAGGCCCAGGTCTTCATCTGAAACTTCAGCTAAGAATAGTTTTATTATATCTCAAAATTTTTCCCTGTACCCAGTCCTTATTTGAAATACCCACCTGGGACATTGCCTTATCCATGGAACCTTTCAGAGTGGCCTTCACACACCAACATGTTGCACCTCCCTTTCCCTCCACATTTTCTCCCCTCTGAAATTGCATTCCCAGGGGTGCTTTGGAACACACTCTCCAGTCACTAAAAATCCTCTCTCGGAGTGCGACAGGAGGAGGAAAAAAGGCAAAGATCTCTGACTTTGTAATCTTAGGGGTTGACATCATCTGACTAAATGACTGTGTCCCTGTTGCTGTTCTTGTTAGGTGCTGTTGAGTCAGTTCCGACTCATAGCGACCCTGTGCACAACAGAACAAAACCCTGCCCGGCCCTGCGCCATCCTCACAATCGTTGTGATGCTTGAGCCCAACCCTGCAGCCACCGTGTTGTCTTTAGAGTGCCTTCCAACCTGAGGGGCTCATCTTACAGCACCAAATCAGACAAGGTTCTGCTGCTATTCATAAGGTTTTCACTGGCTAATTCTTCTCAGAAGTAGACTGCCGGGCCCTTCTTCCTAGTCTGTCTTAGTCTGGAAGCTCAGCTGAAACCTGTCCGCCATGGGTGACCCTGCTGGTATTTAAATACCAGTGGTATGACTTGCAGCATCACACAAGACATCACAGCAATGCACAAGCCGCCTCAGTACCACAAACTCAGTGGGGGGACTGAGTCGCTGGGTGGCGCAAACGGTTAATGCTTTCTGCATTGGAGGTTTGAGTCCACACAAGGCAACTCAGAAGAAAGACCTGACAATCTACTTCTGAAAATCCAGCCATTGAAAACCTTGTGGAGCACAATTCTTCTCTGACACATGGGGTTGCCATGAGTTGGAGTGGCTTGGATGTTCCCTGGTTTGGAGTATAAGAGCCTGACTTTTAAAAACCATTTCCTCATTTTCTGGGCTTAAAGTCTTTTTCTGAGGCTCCTGATAAGGGGCGTTTGATAGAGGCTCAGAGTGGAGAGTTACCCTAATCTCAGCGAACACTCCAAGAAGGGCGTCTGAGTTTTAACATGAATTGATTCCTCCTGAGTCCACGTCCTGATAAGCCAGCCTGGTGTGAGCATACCAGCAACAGTTTCCAGACCTGCTTGTCTAGCAAAATCACTTGTAGCCCGTTTCAGAAAAGAACACATCTGAGACGCAGAGCTGAATCAGAATCCGGCATATGGGGTTCAGGAATCTGCATACTTTATCAACTCTCCCGGTGATTCTGATATGGTAAGTCACCCGTGGGGGTGTATGGAGATCACTGTCTTCTTATCTGTAGCCCTGATGACAATGTACTTATAACACTTTCCATACCGGCATACAATTTGATTAGCTTTTGAATTTTATTTACCCTAAGCACCAAGACAGGCAACATAATTAAGGGGCTCAGTGCAAAATAAGGAGCCCTGGTGGCGCAGCCGTTAATAGCTCTGCTGCTAACGAAGAGGTCGGCAGTTCAGATCCACCAGTCACTCCTTGGAAACCCTATAGGTCAGTCCTATTCTGTCCTCTAGGGTCGCTATGAGGTAGAATTGACTGGACAGCAATTTTTTTTTTTTTTAAGTGCAAAATAAAACCATGGGGCTCCTTTTTCACAAATTTTTACGAGTTTCAAGATGGTGGTAGCAGAGTGTTCATCAAAGTGCAGGGTCCTGTGGGACCGTGCAGGTCACACACGTGTAAACGAGACTTGTTAAGCGACTATTAGCTGACAGTGATACAGGCAACTTGAACTTTTGGATTAACAACAGGATTTCCAAGGGGTTTAGAAGTGAAGACTATTTATCCAGGGGCTCTTTGTCAGAGGATAGCTCCCTGGGTGAGAGAAGAAAGCTTTTGACCAACAAACCAGGCTGCCATGTAGGGCTGGGTAGGTCTGCTCTGCACAGCCCCAGAGTGTTTCAGTCTCTGTGACGGGAGGATGACAAAAAGCGAAGATCTTCAACTTTTTGATCTTAGAGTTTAGCATCCTCTGATTGTACGACGGAGTCCCGGTATGCTGCCCATGGTTAATGCTTTCTGCTGCAAACCAGAAGTTTCTTGTGTGCAGTGCACGACCTGCACAACTGTATGTAGCAATCCTGGGAAAAGGCAAAATGTGGATCAGAAACCTGTGAAAGTGACTGGGAAAGACATGTATGCACATCTCTGGCCAAGGTCCGGATTTGTTGTTTATTTAAATAACAAGTCCTTGTTTACCTACCTTTGTTTTGGATAATTAAATCAGACTTCATTGAAAATGATTACTTCTTCTTCAAACTTGCTGTTTTAATCTGGCCAGATGTTTAACAGAGCCTGGAACAGAGAGGTTGAGATGGGGACAAGATCTCCATTTTCCTTAGTGACTTTTTGAAATCGAAAGAATGCTCAGGTGTTTGCAAAGGACTTCACTACTAATACTGTTAGGAATTGAATTGGGTCCCCCAAAATAAGTGTTGGAATCTTAACCCCTATACCTGTGGGATTTGGGGACCTAGTAGCGAAGTGATTAAGAGCTACGGCTGCTAACCAAAAGATTGGCACTTCAAATCCACCAACTGCTGATTAGAAACCCTATGGGGCAGTTCTACTCTGTCCTGTAGGGTTGCTATGAGTTGGAATTGACCTGACGGCAGCGGGTTTTGGGTTATACCTGTGGGTGTAATCCCATCTGGGAGAAGGGTTTTCTTTGTTATGTTGATGAGTCCGTATCAGTGTAGGGTGTGTCTTCAACCTAATCACTTCTGAGTTATAAGGAGCAGCAGGAGACAGAGAGACAGGGAATCGCAAATGAGGAAAGAGGGCATAGGAGATGCCACATAAAGATCGACAAAGAACCAAGGTACACCAGGGCTACAGAAGCTGGAAGAGACAAGGATCTTCCAAAACTGACACAGTTTTGGAGGACACAATTCAATCCATGACAATGGTGTATCAGTCATCAAGTACTGTAACAAGCAACCGTAAAAGTCTTGATGGTGCACAACAGTAAGCATTTATGGTTCGCTCATGCATCTGTGAGGGTGCTGGGCAGCTCTGATGATCTCAGCATGGCTTGGTTGGGCTTGGCTTCAGGTCATAGGTTAGGCTTATCTCAGGTCCTCGTGACTTCTTCTGGGACCAGCAGGGTACTCAGGGCGTGTTCTCTTTATGGCAGCAACAGAACTGCAAGGAGGGTGAATGGAAACATGGGATGTCTCTTAAGACCTAGGCTTAGAATTGGCACCCTTTCACTTCTGCCCATGTTTCACTGGCCGAAGTATACATGGCAAAGGCCAATGTCAATGACCTCTGCCATCTTTTTAGGTACTTTCCTTGGTGAAGAGGAGCCCTGGTGGTGCCGTGGTTTAGCACGGTCAGCGCTTCGAACCCACCAGCCGCTCAGTGGGAGAAAGATGTGGCAATCTGCTTCTATAAAGATTTATAGCTTTAGAAACCCTTTGGGCAGTTCTGCTGTGTCCCACAGGGTCGCTATGAGTCAGAATCGACTCGATGGCAATGGGGATAGGTTCCTTGGTGGTGCCTCTCGTTGCGGTTATGTGAGCAGAGTTACAATTGAAAGTTACTATGTCATACTGCAATTCCATCCTGACTTAACAGGAAGTTAATTATTGTTTTCTCTCTCTAGTGAAACTTGTAATTTAACAAAGGGCTCCCAAATCACTATCTTTCTGTAGCCATGGAACCCCTCTTCCCCTACTTTTTTTTTCTTTTTTACATTGATGTTACCTCTCCGTTGGTGTCGTGCAAAGGCATATTGGCGCCTGATGCAAAAGGGAAAATCAGCAGGACTAGTATTACGTGGTTAAGAGCTCGGCTGCTAACCAAAAGGTCGGCAGTTCGAAACCACCAGCTGCTCCTTGGAAACCCTAATGGGGGCAGTTCTACTCTGTCCTATAAGGTTGCGATGAGTCAGAATCAACTCGACAGCAATGGGTTTGGTTTTTGGGTAATATTGTCTTTATTTAAAGTTATGAAATTTTGTGGACCGGGGATTTTTTTGCACTTGTTCTTTTAAAAAAAACTGCATTAAAACATTATTTGTCATGTGTCGTGGTTTGAATTATGTCCCTCAAAAATGTATGTATCAGTTTGGCTGGGCCATGATGCCCAGAATTGTGTGGTTGGCCTCCATTTTGTGATTGTAATTTTACGTTAAAGAGGATTAGGGTGGGATTGTAACACCACCGTTACCCAGGTCCCATCCCTGATCCAATGTAAAGGGAGTTTCCCTGGGGTGTGGCCTGCACCACCTTTTCTCTCTCAAGAGATAAAAGGAAAGGGAAGCAAGCAGAGAGTTGGGGGCCTCATACCACCAAGAAAACAGTGCCGGCAGCAGAGCACGTCCTTTGGACCCTGGGTTCCTGTGAAGAAAAGCTCCCTAGTCTAGGGGAGGATTGATGAGAAAGACCTTCCTCCAGAGCTGACAGAGAGAGAAAGCCTTCCCCTGGAGCTGACGCCCTGAATTTGGACATTTAGCCTACTTTACTGTAAGGAAATAAACTTCTCTTTGTTAAAACCAGCCACTTGTGGTATTTCTGTTAGAGCAGCCCTAGATAACTAACACATCTTGATTTCTGCGTTTTTTATTTCCCGTTAGTTCTGGCCCTGTTCTGGGTGAATGTCTGGCTGGGTGTGTTTGTGGCCTCCAGGCATCTGGCCTGATTTGCTCCTCTTAGAGATGCCTGAGGGGTGTACCCGAGGGCTCTCTGTATTACCCCAGCTCTTTCCAGAAACTGCTTTTCTAGAACAGAACTCAGAGGTCTTTTCATTTGTTGAATAATATCCCTATGCGGTACAGCTCCATTTCTGTGTTGAAATTAGACAGGACAACCTCCCTCATTCGAGGCCAGGCTGACCTCCAGAAGTTCTAGTCTCTGAACTCAGGAATCTGGGGTGCTCAGCAGTAGGCTGAAAGGCTTCTTCCTAGGTCCCTCCACAGGGCAGGGGCATATGGTAAGTACAAATTAAACACATAGCAACCTGGATATCCAATTATTCTGTAAGGCAAATATGTAAATCTAACATGCTGGTAACACGGGGTTACTTACATAACCCTCTGCTATTAATTTTAGAAAATATATGGAGAGAAAGACTTTTGTCATTTTAGTAATTCCTAAAAGGTGACTGACTCTTGGGTAAATAATGCTATGTGATATCATGGGCACAGCATGGATTATGGAGCCAGAAAGACAAGAGTTTGTATCTTGGATCAAGCAGGTACCAGATGTATGACTTTGAGAAAATACTTACTTTTTCTGAATCTCAATTTGTCATCTGTGAAATACGGATAATGACCCTTCTCTTTGCCACCACTCCTCTGTCAGTTTGTCATACTGTGGTGGCTTATGTGTTGTTATAATGCTGGAAGCTATGCCCCTGGTATTTCAAATACCAGCAGGGGCACCCGTGGTGGACAGGTTTCAGCAGGGCTTCCAGACTAAGACAAAGATGAAAGGCTGGAGATCTACTTCTGAAAGTGAGCCAATGGAAAGCTTATGGATCACAACAGAACATTGTCCAACTTGCTTGCTTTAGACACATTACTGTTGTTGTTGTTAGATGCCGTCTAGTATGTTCCAACTCTTAGCGACCCCACGTATAGCAGAACAAAACACTGCCTGGTTCTGCGTCATCCTCACAATCATTGTTATGCTTGAGCCCATGGTTGCAGCCATTGCGTCAATCCATCTCTTTGGGGGTCTTCCTCTTTTTGCTGACCCTTTACTTTACCTAGCATGATGTCCTTCTCCAGGGACTGATCCCTCCTGATAACATATCCAAAGTATGTGAGATGAAATCTCACCATCCTTGCTTCCAAGGAGCACTCTGGCTGTACTTCTTCCAAGACAGACTTCTTCGTTCTTCTGGCAGTCCATGGTATAGTCGGTAGGATCTGGCAATGTTTCATTCTGTTGTACAAGAGGCTGCCATGAGTAGGAGTCGACTTGAAGGCAGCTTTTACAAATAATAACACCTTCTCTTTGAGGCAGAGGAATATGGACATAGCTCATGGCATATAACAGAGCTTAAGAAATGATTGTTACAATGTACCTGAAGTCTTAAATTTTTTTCATTATTGTAAAAAAAATATAACACAACATATGCCAATTGAACATTTTTCAAGTGTGCAGTTTAGTGATATCAATTACATTAATCATATTGTACAACCATCACCCATAATTGTTGCCAAATTTACCATTAAGAAGTCCTTAAAAATTTATTGTACACTCACTTTCTTCCTTCCATAGAATAGATCGAGCCTGCTTTATCTTTTCCTGATGCTCCAAGGCCATTATTAAAAGGAGCAGCTGTTCCCAGGCTCTGATGAAACGCAGGAATGCCTCAGGACCTACTGATTCCTAAAAGCAATTTGTCCTTGTAGACAGGGCTCAAGGTGTCCGTGTGCTTATCTGCCTTGTATGGTCTTTGGTCTTCTCCTCAGCTGTCAGAAGTTTGCTATCACTTGTCTTTGCTACTCTGTCTGCTACTTTTTACTTGTGAGTCCTGACTTGTGCTCGGTTTGTAAACCATAAGCTAGCTTTATAAAATCGTGGATCTAGAAAAGCATTTAGAGATTGTGAATAGAGGTCCTTTGGGGGCATCTCTTTTATACTGAGTTTGCTTCTTGACTAAGCCCTAAATGAACATAGTTATCAGGTGTCTGGATTTTGAAAGGATGATGATGTGGAATTGTTATATTTCATATTGTTTTGAATGGATAAAAGAGCTTAAATCTGCTCCCATAAAGGTTACAGCTGAGAAAACCCTATGAGGCAATTCTACTCTGTCACATGGGGTTGCTATGAGTTGGAATCTACTCGACAGCACCGAACAACAATATGTTATACTTGTCTAGATAAAAGTAAATGCTCCCAAATCATACTAACAGAGGGTATTATGGATTAAATTGTCTCCCCAAAATATGTGTTGGAATTCTAGCCCCTATACCTGTGTTGGAGCCCTGGTGGCACAGTGGTTAAGAGCTCAGCTGCTAACCAAAAGGTGTGCAGTTCGAATCCACCAGCCGCTCCTTGTAAACCCTACGGGGCAGTTCTACTCTGGCCTACAGGGTTGCTAGGAGTCAGAATCTACTTGATGGCAATGAGTTTGTTTGTTTTTTTCTTTTGGTTTTGGAATCTTACAGAAGCAGACTACCACATCTTTCTCCAGCAGAGTGGCTGGTAGATTTGAACCGCCAACCTTTTGGTTAGCAACAAGCACTTAACCACTGCGCCATCAGGGCTCCTTTTAACTTTTAAATGAATTTTTAAATGATAACAACAAGTAAGTCAAATATCCTGGCCTTAAATTGCTTTCTGTGTATATAGGTTAGGGTGGCCAAAAGTGAAATGAGCTATTGAACTAGCTTGGAATTCAGATGAAATTCTGCTACTCAGGATGTGGCTGGAGTAACTCTTATTCTTGGACAAGATACATGTCTATGAATGTTCCTCAAATGGAGACCGCCTAAATGTCCACCAGTAATGAACTGGATAAATCATGGTATATTCATGCAACGGAATGCTATATGGTTGTGAAAATGAATAAATTAGTTACTCACGACACCATTGACTTTCCAAATACAATGTTGAAAAGTCACAGTAGAGTATATTTACTATGCTTGCATTTAGGTGAAGATAATGGGGAGTTCGACTCCTGGCCATACACCTATGTGTGATCTTTCAGGTTGGGCCAGAGTCTATTACAAAGACTTTACCTGGCAGGTCGCATGGGGGAAAGCTGCCCTCCTCACACCACCCTTGTAGCACAGCGGTACATTGCAGTCTCTGAAGGGAGTTGCTGTCAAGGACTTAGGTCCCCCTGGTGGCCATGCTCTTTCACATATCTGCGTTCTTAGCCTAGAGGCCCCCTCTATCAGGTGACTTAGAGACTTTTCTTAGATGTCTCTACCAAGATCTCCTTATGGGAGGGGGAGGACTTGAAGACACTTTTCACACTCTGACTCAGTACTCAGTGTTTTTCCACTCCTTAGCCCCTTGCCTTCTGCTTCACCTGGAGTCCATAAAACTGCCGGAGTCTTTTTTGGTGGGGACTCTCTTGGCGGTTAGATGAGTCCCCAGGTCTGCGCTGATTGACGTGGCCCTTCCCTGGGGAAGAAAATGGAACAGACTGGAGTTAGCACTTTCTTCAGGTTAAACCAGCTGCTGTTGAGTTGATTCCGACTCATGGCGACCCCGTGTGGGTCAGAGTAGAGCTGTGTGCACCATAGGTTTTCGATGGCTGATTCTTCAGAAATAGCTCTCCAAGCCTTTCTTCTGAGACAACTCTGGATGGACTGGAACCTCCAACCTTTTGTGTTCACCATTGATACCAGCCAGGGACTCCTCTTTGGGCTAGTTTCTTGTTTATACTATTTCAGTAAGGGATTAAAGGCTTGACTGTTACTTTCATTTTGCTTTGTTGTCTTATGCAGCTACTCCAACACCTGGCAGCTCCCCTCAGATCCCTGACAAATACAAACAGGCAAAACTGACCTATACTGTATTTGACGTTGTGCTCACTGGTGATAAAAGCGTATTGAGAAGCACGGGATTGTCTTAGTCAAGGCAGCTCCATTTGCTGCCATCACCAACAATCCCAAAATTTCAGTGGTATGAAACAGCATTTCATTTTTCTGCTTCCACATTGATGTTGTCTTCATTTTAGGATTCAGGCGGGTGGAGCAACCACCATCCAGAACATCATCAGAGGCAGACAGAAAAAGAGATATACTTTGAAAAAAAAAAAAAAAAAGATACACTTTGGCTTTGAAAGCTTCCATCCAGAAGTGACCAGGTCACTTCTAATACATTTCATTTGCCAAAAAATGTGACATGGCCAAACCTAACTTCAAGTGCATGAGAAATGCGGTTCTACCACGTGGCCAGAGTAATTATGAATGAATCTACACCTTCTCCTCACATACTGACTATCTTGGTATCTGCCATTTTGCATTTACGACAATAGTAAAAAATCTACTATATGGCTATTTTGTACATTAACATACAGCGCCCACCTAAATGTTCCACCTCTTAGGGTTATTGGGAAGCTATTGTACCACTGACAGCACAGACCTGTGTAACTGTTTGAAACAGAAGCAATGGATACTCCATTTTCCCATAAGGCTGCTTTCACGTAACAATCTGGTGTTTGGAACCTAACTGTGTTGGTAAGTGAGGAGAGGGCGTAATGACCACCACGGGGATGATTTACATAGACATCAGGATACCTTTGAGGGGTTGGAAGAGGAATGCAGATTAGGAGGGGCATAAGAGGGCTTCTGAGGTATGTTCATGTTCTATTTCTGGATCTGGTTGGCGAGTTTACAGATTTGCGTGTTCTTTAAACTGTACATGCGCGTTCTTTATGCTCTTTATTTGTGTGCTGGGCGGTGTGAACTGGTACTGCGACTTTATGCAGAGGCACCTTGAAGAAAAGCCTGGCAATCTACTCCTGGAAAAATCAGCCACTGAAAACTCTGTGGAGCACAGTTCTACTCTGACTCACATGGAGTTGCCATGAGTCAGAGTTGACTTGATGACAACTTTTTTGTTTTTAATTTGTATGCTATATTTATGAAAAAAAGATATAAAGAAGAAATCTTTAAAATACATAGACTCAGATATATGTTAATATAGTTATAGAAAATATTTGGAAAGATTTAAGGGACATTATCAACTCAGGAGAGGAACAAGAGATCAGAAGAGATGAAAGGGAAATTTTAGATTTCATTTTATATTCTTTAGTTTAAATTTCTTTCTTACAATATGCATGGTTAGTTTATATAACAAAAGATTAATTAAAAAAAAAAAAATCAAGACAATAAAAAATGCTACTGGCCTCAGTGTAAGATCTAATCTTTGTTTGCTCCCCAAATCTAAATTAAGACCAGCTCTGGGTGAAGAGGGAAGAAAACATCAGATGGAGCGGAAGTTGTGGAGCCCTCAAAGTGGGAAAGGAAGAAGGACCATCGACCATAGTATCAGAAGGAGGCTCGGAAGTAATTTAACACCAGCTTACCCCAGAGGGTGGACCTTTAACTGACCCATCAGAGGTCACAGGGAACAGAGGGTCAAGGACTTGGTCTACCTGTGTGGGGAAAGGGTTTCTAAAAGGAGAACCTCCTCGTGGCCAGAGGGGAACTGAAGCGAATCAACTGGAAATTTCTTTAGGCCCCAGGGGAATAAGGAATATACAACACAGGTAACCAAAAGTTAATTAAATAAAAGATTGCGTTGACCCTCTGCCTTTGTTCTCAATTATTGTGTAAAACTATACATTACGAGGGGAAAACAAACCAGCAAAAACCCTTCATTTGGAAATTGAAATCCAAACCCCAGATTTGGAGAATGTGACATTTGAATTATTCCTTGAAGAATGCATAGTAGTTTATTTGGGAAAAATGGGGTAAAGCTTTCTAGGTAAAAAAGCATGGAGGCATAGATATGAAAGTGTCGATCAGGAATAGTGAATTCATTTTGGCTGGGCTTTGGGTGACTGTCAAGATTCTTAATGTAATCACATATGCAAAGATGCTTTTTCCTTGTAAGGCGACATTTACAGGTTCTGGGATCACCACTACGTATCTTCAGGTGGCCGTGAGCAAGAATACTAGAGTCCACATTGTACAAATCAGTCCTTGAGGTTCTGTGCCTACCAGGTGAGGATCTGGGTAGTGGTAGTGCAAGCAGTTAGGGACATGACTGCCTGGGAAATAAATCTTGCTGTGTCCAGCCTGGAGAGGTGTCCTCATTGGGTCATTGTGCCCACCTTGTGGGCAACAACAGGTGTGTGGCTCTTGGATGTTAGAATTCCTTCAAGTCCCTCCAAGCCTGAGAAAGGGTTCTTATTTTATAGCTCCTGGGACTATTCATTATAGGCTGTACTGGGTGGTGCACACGGTTAGGTGCTTGGCTATTGACCAAAGGGTTGGCGGTTCAAATCCACCCAGAGCCACCTTGGAAGAAAGGCCTAGTGATCTATTTCTGAAAGCGCACAGTCACTGAAAACCCTTCGGAGCAGTTCCACTCTGACACACATGGGATCGCACAAGTTGGAACGGACTCAAAGGCAACTGGTTTTGGTACCATTTATCATTTATTTTCAAAACAGGGGGGGCATTTGTACTTGGCTCATTTGGGATCTAGCCATCGTGTACATTTAAATCAAAGGCTGAGAATCTCTTCTGATTCAGTTTTGTTGTAGGTAAGTATCAAGCATTCAGAATTATATGGCATTCATTGACAGAACCACATAATCTGGTGTGGGATTTTTGGGGAGATCCTGGAACACATATTCCATTTTATTTCTGTCCCAGTTGGACTCAGTAGTGCAAATCACAAATAAGAAAATGCAGTTTCATTAACTGTATTAGCATGAAAAGTAGTTCAGAGCCGTCAAAGGGAATAAAATTGTTGTGTTAGTAGAAGCAAGTGGAGTATTTCTCAGATTGATCAATTTTTCGGTTGGTAAAAAGTTGCTGCTTGTTTGTTGATTGTCTTGGATGCCTCTATCTTCATCCCTTATGGAAATAATTTTTTTTCGTCTCTCAACTGAAAGTCTTATTATTTATCTTTAAAAACAGCGTTATTGGTAGTTTTTAAAAAAATTACTTATGGGAACTCTCATTGCTGTCAAGTCGATTCTGACTCATAGGGACCCCAGAGGACAGAGTCGAACTGCCCCATAGTTTCCAAGGAGCAGCTGGTGAATTCCAACTATCAGTCTTTTGGTTATCAGCCATGCTCTTAACTACTGTAGGAATGGAAACAGCTCTTGTTTTCAGTGCTTTCTTGGTTACACTGGACAAAGAGTGAATTGGCGTTTCAAAGGGCAAATCAAAGATTCCCAACTGGACATAACAAGCTAATGCCTCAACCTGCGCTCTCATATAGCCCATGAGCGAGTGAGTGAGGGAAATCTCCCTGCTGGATGACGCACGGATAGAAGGCTACAAGAGGAACGAAGAGCCATTGTAAAATTGCCAAAAGTTCAAGATGCTGCAACAGAAAACGGCGCACATTGAAAACATACAATTAAAACTGCTTCAGTATCATGGAAAAATAATTTCATAAATGGACTTTGATGAAAGAATACAGGTACTCAGCTTACAAATTTACAAGTTTCATTCACATGGACCCTACGGGGCAGTTCTACTCTGTTCTATAGGATCGATATGAGTAGGAATCGACTCAACTGCAACGAGTTTTTTCAGACGCTAGATTACAAGCAAGAAGATCTTGCTTTGGAATAGAGACCCTACAGTGACGTTTTCCAACATTTAATATATATTAGAATTCCTGGGGATCTTGTTAAAATGGAGATTTTGATTCAGGAGTCTGGCTGTAACTCCAAATCCTGCATTTTTTGTAAGGTCCTGGAAGATGCCTGTCTTAGTCATCTAGTGCTGCTGTAACAGAAATACCACAAGTGGATGACTTTAACGAAGAGAAGTTTATTTCCTCACTGTAAAGTAGGCTACAAGTCCAAATTCAGGGCGTCAGCTCCAGGCGAATGCTTTCTCTCTCTGTTGGCCTTCTCATCAGTGTTCCCCCGGACTAGGAGATTCTCCGCACAGGGACCCCAGGTCCAAAGGATGTGCTCTGCTCCTGGCACTGCTTTCTTGGTGGTATGAGGTCCCCCTGTCTCTCTGCTCGCCTCCCTCTTTCCTATCTGAAAAGAGATTGCCTCAAGACACAATCCAATCTTGTAGATTGAGTCCTGCCTCACTAACACAACGGCCATCCATCCCCACTCATTAACATCATAGAGGCAGAATTTACAACATATAGGAAAATCACATCAGTTGACAAAAACGGTGGACAATCACACAATACTGGGAATCGTGGTCCAGTCAAACTGTTACACACATTTTTTGGGGGACATAATTCAATCCATGACAATGCACAGCTGCTTGTCCACAGGCCACAATTCCAGGCACTAGAGGCTACCAACTAATACAACTCAGCTTCCCTGCACCGGGATTAGCTTTTGGGTCAGGCCACCAAAGTGAACCAATTACATTTTAGAAAAGAATAAAAACAAAAACAAAAAACTAAAAAAAACAAAACAAAACAAAAAAAGCGTTCTGGTAGAAAGTTTGAGACTGAGTTCTCTAAGGTAAAATTCTGTGGAAATGCTATTTGACTCATAGGATAGAAATCTTAAGTTTTATTTTGATTTCACACCATCTTACGTCTGTGACAGAGACAAACTTCTCACCTCCAGGGAGGAGAAAGATTCTTCACAAGTGACGTTCTTTTTCTCTATACCATCAAATGCAATAGGAAATGGGTGAGCACATACCAGCAACTGGGTCTAAATGTTTAGACAGCCATAGCAAACCTGGGATAACAGATGTTCCAAAACCAAGAAAATGGTTGTCATTTAAACTTTGAGTTAATGTAATGCCATCAGCAGTCCCCAGGAGCAGTGCCTTTTTCCAGTAGTGGTGATGGAATGGTGGCATCATTCCATGTGAAATTTGACTTGTCTCAAAAATTATGAGCATGTCAGACTGGTCAAAGGTGAAGAGTCTGGTGTTAGGGAAAGTTAAACTTGTTTGTCCATATGGATGTTGAAATTGTAACTTTAGTCTCTGGGACACTATGAAGTAACTAATGTACATCCCTTTATTTATTTATTCATTAATTGAACAAGCATTGAGAGCCTGCTATGTCCCAGAGGAGCCCTGGTGGCACAGTGGTTAAGAGCTACTGTCTTAGTCATCTAGTGCTGCTCTAACAGAAATACCACAAGTGGATGGTTTTAACAAAGAGAAGTTTATTCTATCACAGTCCAGTAGGCTACAAGTCCAAATTCAGGGCCTCAGCTCCAAGGGAACACTTTCTCTGTTGGCTCTGGAGGAAGGTCCGTGTCATCAACCTTCCCTTGGTCTGGGAGCTTCTCTGCACAGGAACCTCAGGTCCAAAGGATATGCTTTCCTCCCAGCACTGCTTTCTTGGTGGTATGAGTTTCCCATGTGTCTCTGCTTGCTTCTCTCTTTTATATCTCAAAAGAGATTGGATTAGGATACTATCTAATCTTGTAAATCTCATCAGTAAAACCTCATCATAGTGATAGAGTTTACAACACATAAGGAAATCACATCAGATTTACAAAATGGTACACAATCATGCAATACCGGGAATCATGACCCAGCCAAGTTGACAGATATTTTTGGGGGACACAGTTCAATCCATGACAGTTGCTAACCAAAAGGTTGGCAGTTCGAATCCACCAGCCACTCCTTGGAAACCCTGTGAAGCAGTTCTACTCTATCCTACAGGGTTCCTATGAGTAGGAATCAACTCAATGGCAACAGGTATACAGGTTTTATGTGCCAGGTGCTGTGCTAAGTATAAGAGACAACCAAACCAAACCAGTTGCTATTGAATTGATTCCAACTCATGACAACCTGGTGTGTTACAGAGTAGAACTGAGCTCCATAGGATTTTCTTGGCTATAATATTTACAGAAGCAGATCACCAGGCCTTTCTTCCATGGTGCCACTGAGTGGGTTTGAACTGCCAACCTTTCAGTTAGTAGCTGAGCGCAAACTGTTTGCACCACACAGGGACTTAACTATAAGAGAACTAAATATAAAAA
Organism: Dugong dugon; assembly: GCA_030035585.1. Taxonomy (NCBI): domain Eukaryota; kingdom Metazoa; phylum Chordata; class Mammalia; order Sirenia; family Dugongidae; genus Dugong; species Dugong dugon. Next base: position 5,416,767 of record CM057473.1, read on the forward strand.
GACAAGGTTTGGCGAAATTTAATTACAAACAACAATAAAGGCTGACCCAGAGGTATGTATACGGTGCAGTGGAGAAAGCAACGGGGCCCTGGTGGCAGTTCGAATCCACCAGCTGCTCCTTGGAAACCCTGTGGGGCAGTTCTACTCTGTCCTATAGGATTGCTGGGACTCAGAATCGATTCTATGGCAATGGATTTGGTTTCTTTTTTTGGTTTGGGGAAGCAGGAAGCATTTCACAGGAAAGCAATGCTTGAGCTTTGACAATGAATGGGACATGGCCACAAGGCTACAGCAGGAGTAGAAGTGGAGGCAGTCACTTTAGGTAGAGGCAAAATGGTATGTAAAGGCGTAAGGGCGGACAAGAAGCTCCCGCTGGGCAATAGAAAGTGGGGAGAAGGGAAAGAGCAATGTACACGACATACATGTAAATACCTAGATTATTGTTTCTATAGTTTGTATAATTTAAGTCTGGAGAGAGAAATGTTTAGTGATAGGAAATCTTAACTACATAAACTCAAAATCAGAATAAAAAATCATCACCCCAGGAGAAAAAGAGATAAGGGAGTGGAGTACGTAGTTAATGGAAAAGAGTATACACATAATGAACGGACACGTGAAAAGCTTCCCAGCCTCACTCATGATAAAAAATTCCAAATAATACCATGCTGAGATAACAGCTTTCACTTAATAGATGAGCGAAGATCTCCAATACTTGAAAGCAGTGTGGGAATTACAGAATTTCTTAGTGTTTCTGAACGGCATGGATAATGAGAGAATCCCAGTGGAGACCAATTTGACAGTAATAAATATCAAATACAAAGGCACTTCCCTTTAGCCAAGCAATTTCACTTACTGGGGTATATGTATGAAAGGATGCGTGCACGATGTTATTACTTGTGGCGTAGTTTGGACTAACACCTTTACACAGCCTCATTCAGAACAGAAATCATTTGGAGTTACATAACATTCGGTGCCTTCAGGGCCATTGAAGAATAGTATTACTTGGCCTTACACCAAAAGGTACAATGAGTTCCTTTTGATTCCCATATTCTTTTCCTTTACTTTTTTTCTTCTTTCTTGATGCCAGGCTCTCTGTTGTTCCAAGACCTGTTCTACTTCTTTCAGCTCTTATCCCCCAACCCCATTTCCTTTACGCTTCTAATAAGTGGTAAAATGGGAAACCAGGTACTGAACTTGTTATATTTGCATATGAAGATGAAGTAGATCCAGAGTAAGGATCTTGTATCAAAAAAGGTCCTTAAAGTTGTACTAAATCATTTATTAAGATGATTTCTTAAATTATTTATTTATGATTTTAAAATAGAATCAATAGTATGAGAAAAGGTCCTTAAATTTTATCAAATCATTTATTAAGATAATTTATTAAATTGTTTATCTATCATTATTAAATAGAATCATTGGTCCAGCTCAGATAATTTTCTTTTAAATCCAAACTTTAGGTTTCTTGGCTGCAGTTCTTGTTACTCTACTAAATTTATAATTAAATCTAAAAATAATAAGACATGGTTTCAGCTGAGACATGCAAAAAAGTCCACTGAGGTTTGTGAGTGAAGAGAGGTATCTTATTTTCATGGCTGGGTGAAGTGGTGTGAGTTCAGAAGAGTTTAGGAAGAAGGGAAGCATTAGGAGTTATGAACTGGAGGAAATGGAATGATCTGCTTGGTTGCTGTCTGGCACAGCTCACTCCCGGGACACATAAGCCACTGCCTGATTTAACAAGTTGTTGAATAGTCATTTTATCTAGCACTCCATGACATTGGTTCCCAGACACATGGGCCTCTACCTGATTCATTTGGAATGTGATATATTATCAGTCATGACTGCTAATGCTAACTACTGAATATCGAAGCTTATGTGCTAGCTTCAACTTCCTATTATCTGCACATTTCACAAGGGAAAGTACAAATGCACAAATCATTATGCATAGCTTTGAACTTGCTTACAAAAACCCCAGGGTAATATTTTTGAAGCAGAATTGGCTGAATGCAAGGCACACGATTGCCAACTGTAAATTTGAAGGTAGAACGCCCGGGCGTTCTCAAATAGCTAATGGAACACAGTAAGCTCTCCATGAGGAATCAGGACCTTTCTTTCCGAAGCAGGGTGGAGGTCAGGCTGGGCTGGCCAGAGTTTCAAGGGAGGCTGCATCTTGTCTTCAGTAGGCCCCGTGTTTGTCAGCCACTGTTTTTAGCAGAAGATCTCCCTAAATTCACTTGCGTGGAAATGAGATCTGTGACTATATTATTGAGTGGAAATGACATGATAAAATGATATATGACAACCTTTCTGACCAGCGACAGTATAGAAAGTCCCACATAGAAAGGGAGAAAAATGAAGAACAAAACTCAAATTTCTGAAAAGGGCCAGACTTACTGGACCTATAGAGACTAGAGGAAGCCCCAAGACTGTTGTCCTAAGATACCCTTCGAACTTGGAACTGAAGCCACTCCTGGGGGTCACCTTTCATCCAGACAATGGATTGGCTTATACCATAAACAGTATCACTCGGGAGTATTTTGCTCCCTTAAATAATGAACTATATGAGACCAAATTTACCCTAAAACATCTACTCTAAAACAAAGATGAGGATGTAAGGAGGGGCAGGGAAGCTAGATTAATGGAAACAGAACAAACAAAACGGAAATACTGAGAATGCCGACACATTGTGAAAAATGTAACCAACGTCACGGAACAATTTGTATAAAAACTGTTAAATGGGAACCTAATTTCCTGTGTCAACTTTTACCTAAAACACAATGAAATATTATTTAAAAAATTATATGTGATATGAGAAGAAAGACTTGGAAATATTTTATTACATGCCAAAACCAAAACTCAACCAAACCAAAAGAAAAAAACCAACACCCCAAACCAGGAGATTTGAGTTCTAGTTCTGGCTGTGGCAGTCATTAGTTCTTTGATGTTAAAGCATTTAATTTTTCTGGTTCTCTTCTGTGAAGTGAGTTGGAGTGAATAATTTGTGACATTTTAATTCGTAATAGATTAGAAGCTGTGTGTACTGTGAAGCTGTATCTTATATGTAGGTGAAGCCGCAATAACAAAGAGATATTGGTCTTGCCTTAAAAACTATGCAAAAACTTTGATTTCTTCAGACTATTATTTGATAAAATTTCATAATATAGACTACTTACTGGGGTGAAGAGGTTGCTGGCCCAACAGAATCCGATGGTCAGGTATTCATTACTGACTTTACTATCACCCTTTTCTGTTTCTTGTACAAAATGGTCATATTCACAGATGCACTTAACATATATAGATTTACAATCCATATTTGTGTTAAGATCCTACTCAGCACTTATGTTTATGCTGCTCTGAACTCGACTATTCACATTACTTTATTATTGCTACTGTTATACTTCAAGGAGCCTCCTCTGAGACAATGATTCACCTTTATTAATTGGGAGATAAAAGGCAACCCAATAGCAACACTAAAAATGAAAACTCACCCAAAAGTAGAACATAAGGGTAGAAAACACCAGATCTGAGGAGAACAGCATCCTGTTAGCTAAGTCTAACCTGAGAAAAAGTGACTAACGTAGTACTCGCAGTTCGTATGCAACCTTCAGAATGTTGTTGTGTGCCATCCAGTCGACTCCGACTCCTAGCAACCCTACAGAACAGAGTAGAACTGCCCCATAGGGTTTCCAAGTCTGTAATCTTTACAGAAGCAGACTGCCACATCGCTCTCCTGAGGAGTGGCTGGTGGGTTTGAACCGCCAACTTCTGCCACCAGGGCTCCTAAGGGTCTTCCACAAAGAAAGGGAAAAGAGAAAGCCTATAAATATTTTTCAGACTAGCTCCCTGCACACATGTGAAATGGAAGGTGACCGGTGAGACCATTTTGGGATGGCAGATTATCACACATTAGAGACATACTTTCTGGTAGAAAGTGTAACTCTGGGTTATGAGTTGGTCTATGCTCATGTTGTGTCTACTTAAGCCATGTTTATGTCTTCTACTGTCTTAGATCTATAGAATATTGACATCCTTGAAGTAGATTACTCCTCCAATTGAGCTGACCCGGTCAATGACTTCCTGTAAGTTGGAGTTTTTAGATTTTTTTCAATGTAGCCTTGAGAACATCATTGAAATGCTGTTTCTGTCCTTATCTTGAATGAACATTGATTGAATTGGGAAAATAAAATCTCTTTGAGAAAACTTCTTGATACATACACTAAATTTTAGCACATGCCACACATCTTAATACCTCATGCTTTTCAATCAGAAATAGTTTTCTTTTGCTTGTTTTTGTGTTTGCTTCTGATTTTCCATATCAAAACATTGTAAATATTTTTTTCTCTTAATCTGATAAAAAAGGACTAAGTCTAAAATTTTAAGTGAGTCTGGTTTCTATATATCTGGAATTTTGTATGAAATGCTTTCATTTGAGTAAACTGTTGTAAGCGGAATGCTGTGGACTGAGGAGATAAGTCTGCTTGTCAGGGGAGGAAATAGAAGGTCTCTAGACTCTTTGTCATTTTATTAGAAGACAAACCGAACTGCACCTTTTTAAGATTTTGGTTAATTCACAGGTTTCTGTTCAAAAATTTCAAAGGGGACATGGGCCTTCTGGTTGGGTGTTTGGCTTCGTAATTTGAGTTCCAGCCAGCTAGAGAAAACGCTGTTCTAGCAGTTTGCAGCTGAACTAGGAAGCACAGCCTCTGGGGAGTCACCTGGGAAAATGTTCTCTTGAAGTTTCTGTAGTCAGTGTGCACTGAAGCTGAGAGAGCAGCAGATACACCTGGCTGGAGATGGGTGTGTTTCACTGCCGGCAGTGCCTGTGGTTTTACCTGGCAGTTAACCTGGATCCAAGGACTTCTAGTTCCTTAGGTGTCCCTGTGAGGCCCTTGAGGCATTGGCGTTGTCTGGACTCCTCCCAAGGCAGGGACTGTGCTTAATCCCAGTGAGATTTCTCTTCTTTCAGCAACCTGGCTGGTAAGTTAATTCTTTAAAAGATCTATAGCACCTTCTGTATTCCAAGGGGGAGGCTGGTCTGAAGATAGATTGGGAACTTGCTTCTCATTGCTTGTTGAAGTTTTGCTTACTCTGATTCTACTTCTCAGCCACTGAAAAGTAGACTCAAAGGCCAATTATGTCTTTTCTTTTGATGAGATTTGATTTCATTGTTGTTGTGGTTGTTGTGAGCTGTTGTCTAGTTGCCCTGACTCATGGCGACCCATGTATAAAGGAACAGAACATTACCCAGATCTGTGCTATCCTCATGATCTGTCACAGATTGGACTGTTGTGATCCAGAGGGTTTTCCTTGGCTGATTTTGGAAGTAGATCTCCAGGCCTTTCTTCCTAGTCTGTGTTAGCCTGGAAGCTCCACTGAAACCTATTCAGCATCATAGCCTCCACTGACACCTAAGCCTCCACTGACAGACGGGTGATGGCTGCACTTGAGGTGTATTGGTCAGGAATTGTTAGCTCTGAAGTATTTGGAAAAGTGGTGATAGACATTGGGTATAGATTGGAACCATAGGGAAGAGAAAACAAAGCCCAAACTTAAAGACTGTTGGAGAAACTAAGTGTGGGGAACTTGTGAAAAGGAGATGAGACATTAAGAAGGGAATCAGGGAGAGTTCTATAAAGGACTTCAGGAAAAATGTGAGCTGAAAGAAGTGGTTTTTCTAAACAACATTTTATGGAATCAGAATTATAGGCGTGTTTGTTTTAAAAAAGCGAATCAAAAACAAGAATGGAAACACAATAGACCTTTGGCCCCGCTTTGATTTACTGTAACAGAATAAGAGGAGTTGGGGTATCCATTTTTAAGATGCTCTGTTAATGAATTTTATGCACAATAAATTGAAAGAATTGTCATTTTAGGGTTTGCAAAAATGAATTTGAATTGAGTCTGAGTAAGAGCACCCCAAATTTACTTGGGACTCCTGACATAAGATGGTGGCTATGCTAAGGTCTGAGGCTAAAACTCCATTTTTAATCAAAAGTAACTTCTACATCAAGAATGCAGCTTGTCAGCTCTGTAACTCTCCACCATACCCTGAGAAAATTAGTTGATAAACAATTTTAGAGAGCAATGCTTACACCCTGCTCAGAGAACGGGGTCCAAAACAATTCTCAGAACAGGTGCTTACTCAAGGTCACCTGCATGTCCCCCTTGTAGTCTGGCAAGGAGGGTTTCGTGATTGTTCCCAGAGATGTATCCAATTTAATGACTGCTTTGTAACTTAAAAATTTTTTTTAGAAACGTACGTAATCTCCTACCAATCAGAAGTATCCTCAACCAATTTTGTAACTATTATCTAAATGTCAACCAATCACTGGATTTTTACTGCAGTTCCTTGTACTTTCTTATAAAAACTGTCTTATCTGTCTCCTTGGGTCACTTGGTTCAGAACTCTCTGGACCTTGTGACTCCCAATTTACAAATTGCTCTGCCTCCCAATAAAAGTTCTTTACTTTTAACTTCAACCATACTCTGCTATTTTGCCTTACAAGTCTCATTAATTTCTTTTTTTTTAATTTGCCTGAGAAGCTAATTAAAATGATGATCAGGAGGAATGAAAGAGTAGAGGAGTGAGGATATTCAAGTCCACAAATCCATACTGAGTAAGGGCAACCCAGTGTACAACGCAGGGTTAGGACTAGGGTGAGTTCTCTCTGGCCGTCAGTACAAAGAGTCAGGAATTAAGCAGATGCTACTCTGGGACAACTCTTGATGGTGCTCAGCTTCCAGGGACAAAGAGTTCCTGTCACCCTTCTAGACTCAAACAGATGCCTTCAATGCTGCCTTCTGTATCTGCAAAAAATGGGCAAGTACAGAGAGAAGTGTTCACACTCATTCACATCTCTAGTACCAGGCCTGGACCAGGATGAGGCAGGTGTCTAGGATGTAAAATTTAAGGAGGTTGTACAAATGCTGACTTAGCACTTGCATGACCCTGAGAGTGGGTGCCTCCTTAAGAGCGAGGCATCTAGGGCACAGAGTTTAGGGAGGCACCGTCTCTCAGTCAGTCAGAGCGTATCTGAGGTATGGTAGGTATGGCACATGCCCTGGACACCACTTGGGGGGGGGGGTGCCAATGAGTAGTTTCTATTCCTCATTGCAGTTTCCACCACCAGCCATGAGAGATCACTCAGTAATTTAAAACTAATCGCCACAGGCTCTATTTTCCATGGATACGCTGCTGCTCCCAGCGTCTGCAGGTGCACAGTCAGCACTTACATGACGTTGTCTTCTTAAATTTTGTATCCTAGCCACCTTGTTGGTCTCATCCTGGTCCAGGCCCTGGTACTCTGATGTGAGCTAGCACATTTTCTCAAAGGACACTGCTGATTGTTTATTTTTGCAGATAAGAAACAGAACTTTGAACGTGTTTGTTTGAATCCAAGAGGGTGGCAGGAACTCTTTTGTCCCTGGAAGCTGAGCACCCTCAGGTGTTATGCCAGAGCCTTGCATCTGCTCAGTTCCTGCTTGTTCTTTGTACTGAAGGCCAAACAAAACTTAGCTACTTGTTGAGTGCGGTTAGGTTAAGTGAGGGTTTGGGGACAGGGTGGGGATGGATTGTCTTTCACCCCTTTTCTGTGCTTTGTCCTAACAGCACCCTTGCTGTCTTGTCTGGTGCATTCAAGGTCGTGCAAACAAAAGCTGGTGGTTGATTTTGTTGAGTTTCCTGTTGGCTGGGGTTTGTTTCTCCTGTGGCGTGAGGTGTAGCCTCAGGATTATTCTGTCCAAGAACCAATCCCAAGGAGTCTCCCAAGTTCACCTCATCTGTTCTTTCAACAGTAAATGATCACAGAGCTGTAAGGGACTTTCAGGATCATTGAGCTGAACTCCCCATTTTACAGATGAGAAAACTGAGGCCTATGGAAAGGAACTGACTGATTGAGGTACCACAGCTATGTACTGGAAAAAAAGGAGCTTGGAGCTAAGTTGAGACACTTAGTTCAGTGTCCTCTCTTGGTTGGCTGAGACCATGACAGTAGTGAGGTGGTTTCTTACAGGACCTAGTCGACATTTTACATGCTAAGGGACATTCAGGAGGAGGACATATTCAGTGCTTCCTTGATAGGCTCCAGATCCACATATCTTCTCTTTGGAGGCATTTTTGAAATATATTTGAACAAATTAATGTACTTTTTTTCCCCCAGCTGTTACCAAGCAGGTGACTTCTTCTCAAGGATAGGGGAGTGTATTCTTTTTTAAGAAAGTTGCCTGGGATTGCCCTAGAGCATGGCACATACCCTGCTGTAAACAAGGAGTCTATGAGCCTGCTGAAATTTTTATCCACTACATTGTGTGTGTGGAAGGTTGGGGTTCTTTAATGTTTTCACCCCCCTTTCCTTCCTCTTTACAGGCAACTGTAGGAAGGTGTCATTTTAGCATCATAACACTTCAAAATCATATCATAAGAGGCGATTAACAGAAGCAAAATAGAAATTTACCTGTCTTGCAGAAATGAGTCTCCCTCCCCAGGATGGGGGTGCAGGTAGGTAACATTGGACCTGGAATGAGGCATAATCAGCTTCCAGAGCCTCAGACATGAAAGATGGTGCAGGGGGGCAATGGTAGAGAATGAAGAAGAAAATCAGACTGGGGGAGAAGGGCATTTTGGTGTCAGGCAACTATTTGGGGAAGAGTAAGGAAAACTTTGCACGTTTTTCTGAAAGCTCAGTGTCTATGGCCAGCTTTGTGCACCAATGAGTTGTTTCTTATGAGGGTAGCAGTATGCTATAATGATTTGAGAGGGTGGTGGTGGTTCACTGGTAGAATTCTCACCTTCCATGAAGGAGACCCAGGTTCGATTCCCAGCCAATTCACCTCATGCACAGCCACCACTCATCTGTCGTTGGAGGTTTGCATGTTGCTCTGATGCTGAACAGGCTTCAGGGGAGCTTCCAGACTAAGACTGACTAGGAAGAAAGACCTGGTGATCTACTTCTGAAAATCAGCCAGTAAAAATCCTGTGGATCACAACAGTGCGCTCCACAACAGATCATGGTGAGGCAGAGGATTGGGCAGCATTTTGCTCCTTTGTGCATGGGGTCGCCAGGAGTTGAGGCTGACTCAGTGGCAACTAAACAAAAACAATAATGGTTTGGGAGTGTGGACCCCGGCGACAGATGGTTTGGGTTTGATTCCAGCTCTGTCACTCGCCAGTGAGGTAACTTTGGGCAACTTATCTAATATCTTTGTGCTTTTGATTTTTTATCGTTTAGATGATAATGATAATAGTATTCATTATTCCAACAATCACTTGGTTGTAAGGCTTAAATTAGTCAAAACAGTGTCTGGCACATAGTCAACTAACTAATATTAGCTATTAAATTGCAAGGGACTATGACATATGTGGGTGTTCCTGGGAAGAACGGTCATTAGCTCTATAATAATGTATGATCTTGTCAAGTCCGATGATATCCTTAGCATCCCTTCCTTGAGTTTGTAAGTTACATGGTGTCATTTTGTGCCTCAGTAAAGAAGCTTAGTTTGATGCACTTACAATTCTTGTTCTGTGTAGCAGAAAGCATTAGCGAAGAGGCTCATTGCATTGATCGCGTTCATTGCTTTGTTTTAGTAACCTGGATTCTCCTGGAAGAGGAAAGGCGATGGGTAAAATTAAGTGCTTGTTTGTAAGATTGCTGAAGTGTTATTTCTCGGTCGAGGTCTGGCAGTATTACGGCAACCACCAAACTCTTCTGGGGACAATTGCTCTTCATCCTGCTTTTGGCTGGCATGGTGTCCTGCTGGCAGCAATCCCACAGTAGCACTGCCTCATTAACCCTCCACAGCCTTTCGTCGTCCCCTCTTCCCTAGCCCCCCTCAGCCCCATGACCAACTGCAGACGCAGTTAATTGAGTTTGCCTTTTGGAAATCTTCAAAGGGTCAGAAAATTTTACCTGCTGTGTCCCACCTTTGTTCAGGCACGAGACCCAAGCTGATGGGTCATAGGATGCTGGAGTATTTCATCTCAGTCTGCCTGCTCCATTAAATGTCAAAACCAGCAACAGTGTTTACAGTTCTGTGCGACTGATACTCTCTAGCAAGGCCACAAGCAAATTTCCCGGCATTGTGTTTCTACTACCAAGTGAGAAGGTTAAAAGCCTAAGAACCATGAAAAGTAAATACCTGGTGTTTTGAAACGACATTGTTTTATCAATGCTGGGGAAATTAAGTTACATAATGTTTCTTTTGCTGTGAAGAACCTAAACAAAACCCTCGGTGTCACATTATCATGATTTCACCAGGAGAGGGCCCTGTGCTGCACGTGTATTTTAAGTACGTTTCTTGCGTGTTTACCCTTTTAGAAATCCTCCTCGTCTGCCAAGATGTGGGCTGGACCCCAGAAGAACAGCAGCTGGCGGCATTACAGCCTCGGCAACAGCCCTCCAGGACTGACCCATGTGGTGCCCGTTCTTCACTCCATCCCTTCCTGCTCTGGGTCCTTCCTTTGAGCTTCCCGTTTGCTGTCTGTCCCTGCCGGGTTTGATCCTGTTGCCTCCTGCGTCACTGCTTTTCTCTTCTCTTTGGCAGCAATGTCCCTGGAGCACCATCGTTGTTCACCGGGTTTGGCCTGGGCCCCCTGCCTACTGCCTCCTACCACCCTTCTGACTTCCTCCCCCACAGTTTTCCAGGGTGCTGTAAGCATGCCAGCCCCAGACCCCTCCTGGCTTCAGCCTATAGGACAGACATCCTACAGCTCTGAGGGAAGCTGACAATATTATGGAACGTGGGGGCTGTTTGGCTATTAATGGAGTAAAAATAGGATGTTGTTAGTTGCAGTCCTGTTGATTCTGACTATGGTGACCCTAAGTGTCACAGGATAGATCTGCTTCATAGGTTTTTGTTGGCTGTAATCTTAATGGAAGTCGATCGCCAAGGCTATCTTCCATGGTAATGCTGGGTGGGTTTGAACCAACAACCTTTACGCTGGCAGTTGAGCAAAAACTGTTTGCGCCGCCCGTTGTTGTTGGTTGCCGTCGAGTTGATTCCGACTCAAGGTGACTCGGTGAGTTAACTGCACTCCCTAGGGTTGTCAACGCTGTGACCTTTCAGAAGCAGGTCATCTAGGCCTGTCTTCCAAGGAGCCATCTTAGTCTGGAAGCTCTGCTGAAACCTGTTCGGCATCATAGCAACACGCAAGCCTCCAGTGACAGAGGGATGACAGTGTGCATGAGGTGCACTGGCACTTCAAGAGAGACACGAGACTATGTCAATCAAACTAACACTTCATAGGGTTGTTTGTGTTTTCGTGTTTTAAAAACACAATTAGCTCTAAACTCAACCTCGTTAGTGTATACTGGTCACAGCACAGGGTAGGTTGCTGGATTCCATTTTACTGGGGGAGCTGTAAGTGGAAATTGCCGTAGGATCGCATGTGTGAATATGAGCGCTTTGGGCAAAGGTTACCGGAACATCTGATGCACCGTGCAGTTTCTGGCTTTATAGTTAAAACTTCTTTAGTTTTAGAAGCAGATGGTTCTTAGGGGAGAATTATGAAAAATAAAAGCGCCATTACAATACCTGTTTACTTAATTTATAGCTACTGAGTTTAAATACATTACATCTGTAAAGTGTTTGCAGAATGTTCCTTCCATGGACTTATTTATACTGGTTTTCCTTCCCTATCGATAAGGTAAATACTAGTTTAGATTTTTACAAAATCTGTTTCAAACTCTGTAGTTTGAAACGTGGAAGCTTGATTATGACTTATTCCTACTCCCTTTGGCTGTTAGAGAATTGGGAATGTCCCTTTAATGTTCATAGATACCATTTTACTTAGAATTTTATTTTGCCCACATGTTCTTGACCTTCACCCACATGCCAGAGTATTTGACCTGAGTTTGCCAACACCAGAGTTCTTGGCAGAACTGCAAAGTGGCAAACCTGTAACCCGTATCAGTTAGGAAACCGCCCAGAAAGTCCGACTTACACAGGCTGGGAGGAGTCTACAGGCAGCGTAGGCTTTGGGTTGGTTGATCCCGTGGTTCAGCATCACTGAACACAGGGTTGTCTCTGTCTGTCCCATGCCATTCGAAGCACTGGCTCCTTCATAAGCTTTGTCCCCTCTCTCGTTCTGGCGATTGTGGCTAAGTGCTAAAGTGTTCATTTCTTGGGGGAATGCACACGGAAAAGTCTTCTCTTTAGCTGGATGAGGCCAGCTCAGGTGAGGTGCCCACTCCTGAACCAACAGTTGTTGCTGGGAGAATGCAGCGTGCTGACCAACTTGGGCTGGTCCACTGTCTAAAGGGATTGGATTAACATGAATGGTTTAAACCAGTGTTTCTCAAGTTTGAGGAAGCTTCAGAATCATCTGGAGAGCTTGTTGAACCATAGACTGCTGGACCCCACCCAGAGCCTCTAGATCATAAGTCTGGGATGGGGCCAGATAGTTTGCCATCCTAACCCCGTCAGGAGATGCTGATGTTGCGGGTCCAGAGATGCCATTTGAGAACAACTGGTTAAAAAATACTGAAGTGTTCACCTCTGAAGCTGAGTTCAATTCCTCAAACAGTTTTATTGCTACACAGTGGTTAGGCTTGGGATGGACTTTGGGTGGTTAATCACGGCATCTTCCCTACAGTCTTTTCAGCTACTTCTCCTCTAAAATATCCTGCTTCCCAGCAGATTTTCTGTCCTGATACCTGGATGCACAGAGCTCTTCTGTAGTCAAAGTTTCTTATTTGCACTACCTTCCTCACCCATACCAGCCTTGTCTGAAAGTGTCCTATGCTCCAGAATGCCCTCCTTTACTTATCTCCCTGGTCCTCTCCAGTATAAAATTTCACTCCTTCCTGGCTGATCTCAGGTATATGTTAGATTGTTTTGTGACTAACTAATATGATTTTCCTTCCCAAAACACAGTTGCATTTTATATGAAAGGCACTTTAACTCAAACGAGTCTCTACGTATTGACATGTATAAGGGAGATATTTAAAGTGAATGGTCCTTCTAAATATCCTTGGCAATTCTGGGTCACCCTGCTGTCACTACTTTGGTGGGGCAGCGTAATAGCGCTCTAAATCTAGAAAGGAGTCCTTGGGTGGTGCAAATAATACGTACACTCTGCTGCTAACTGTAAGGTTGGAAGTTCAAGTCTACCCAGAGGTGCCTGGGAAGAAAGTCCTGGTGATCTACTTTCCAAAAAATCAGCCACTGAACACCCCATATAGAACAGGTCTACTTTGACACACATGGGGTCACTATGAGTCAGAGTCGACACTATGGCAGCTGGTAGATCTAGAAGCAGCAGCGCTGGTGCTTCGGTGTTAGAGTTCTTCCCATGCAGGGGACGCAGGTTGGATTTCTGGCATCTCATGCACAGCCACCATTTGTTTCTCAGTGGAGGCTTGAGTATGCTATGAAGCTGACAGGTTTCAGTGAGCTTTCAGACTATGATTGACTAGGAAGAAAGACCTGGCAATCTACTTCAGAAAATCAGGTAATGAAAACCTGATGGATCACAATGGTGTGAACTTCAGTTACTCATGGAGATGGTGCAGGCAGTGTTTTTTTCCATTGTGCATGTGGTCACCTTGAGCTGGGGCTGCTAACAAGAAGAACAACAAATCTAGAAGGTGAAAGACTCCAGTTATACTGATATTTCAGAGTCTAAAAATAGAGTTATTAGATTTAATCACTCACCTTCCAGTCTTCTGGATCGTAAGCATAAAATCACCCAGAGGGCAAGCTGGGGAGTCCTATCTGCCCAAGGCTCAGGACTTCTGAGACCCATAACTGCTAAACTGTGGTCTAGTAATGTACTTACTTTTGGATTTCTCCTTTCTGAGAGAGAAACTCATATTAAATACTTAGAAACACACATGCTATGCAATGTAAGTGATACTCTAAATCTTATTGATCTTGTCTGTCTTAGTCATCTAGTGCTGCTATAACAGAAGTACCACAAGTGGATGGTTTTAACGAAGAGAAGTTTATTTCCTCACAGTAAAGTAGGCTAAAAGTCCAAATTCAGGGCATCAGCTCCGGGGAGAGGCTTTCTGTCTCTGTCCGCCTTCTCTTCAGCACTGCTTTCTTGATGGTATGAGGTCCCCAACTCTCTGCTTGCTTCCCTTTCATCTCTTGAGAGATAAAAGGTGGTGCAGGCCACACCCCAGGGAAACTCCTTTTACATCGGATCAGGGATGTGACCTGGGTAAAGGTGGTGTTACAATCCCACCCTAATCCTCTTTAACATAAAATTACAATGACAAAATGGAGGCCAACCACACTGATTCTGGGAATCATGGCCCAGCCAAACTGATACACACATTTTTGGGGGGACATAATTCAAACCATGACACTGCCCTTTATAGGAAATAGTTTAAGTGATGGCGAGTTCTAACAATGCATGCACACATAAGGCCTTCTGTTATGGATTGAATTGTGTCCCCCAAAAATGTGTGTCAACTTGGCTAGGCCATGATTCCCAGTAGCGTGTGGTTGTCCACCATTTTGTTATCTGAAGTGATTTTCCTATGTGTTGTAAATTCTAACCTCTATGATGTTAATGAGACAGGATTAGAAGTAGTTATGTTAATGAGGCAGGACTCAATCTACAGGGTTAGGTTTTATCTTGAGTCAATTCTTTGAGATATAAGAGAAGTGAGCAGAGAGAGAGGGACCTCATACCACTAAGAAAGAAGCTCTGGAAGCAGAGCACATCCTTTGGACCCAGGGTCCCTGCTCTGAGAAGCTCCTAGACCAGGGGAAGATTGATGACAAGGACCTTCCCCTAGAACCGACAGAGAGAGAAAGCCTTCCCCTGGAGCTGACACCCTGAATTTGGACGTCTAGCCACCTAAACTGTGAGAGAATAAACTTCTGTTTGTTAACGCCATCCACTTGTGGTATTTCTGTTATAGCAACACTGGATAACTAAGACATCTTCAAAATAGGCATTTAATAAAGATAATAAGGAATATGGGAAACAAACTTTGCATAGCCTTCTTATGCTATCTAAGATAAAATTCATATGCTTTGCTATGCTAATGCTAGTTTGAAATGAGGCAATATTGGGAAGAGATGGAAGGATGAAAAATTTCACAAATAGCATAATTTTTCTAAATGGAAGCCTCTTACAAGTGATTTTCTTTGTCTTCTAGGAAGAAATATAGCATTTTTGTTGAATCAGACAATATAATATTTATGGAAGTTTTAGTATGGACATCTGCGAACTCTATTACATTCTGTAGGGGAAATGAGAAAGGGTATATAACATGGACCTTTAACTCAATTGTTCAAACTAGAACATAAACTTACTGTTTCTTTATTAAGCCCTCAGTTTTTCAGGGTTTACAGGGATATAGCTCCTAAAGAGTACCACTGTAGGTACTTCTGGGACTGAATGCTAGGCTACATATTGTAAATGCAGTATATTTTCATTTTTATTAACATTTAAAATTTGAGCCATCTGGATTTATTTAGGGAAACCCTGGTGTTGCAGTGGTTAAATGCTATGGCTGCTAACCAAAAGGTTGGCAGTTTGAATCCACCTGGCGCTCCTTGGAAACTCTGTGGGGCAGTTCTACTCTGTCCTGTAGGGTCGCCATGAGTCGGAATTGACTCGACGGCAGAGGGTTTGGTTTTTGGTTTGGCTTTATTTAGGTATTAAGAAAATGGGAGAGAAGAAAACAACCTTCTTGTTCCAAAGGACTTGTCAGTTATGCCAACCCCATTTTGTTTGGAGAAGTCATTCCTGTTGCCACTATTTGAACTGCACCTACAACAGATTTCTAACTTATCATGTAACCGGCATTTGTCTCTGGATTCCATTCTGTTCTACTGCTGAGACTTCATCTTCTTTATGCCATGCTGTTTTCATTACTCTTCTATTTTAAGTGGAAATTTCAATTAGGATTGCATTGAGTTTACAAATCAATTGGTAAAGAATTAATATCTTTATGTTTTTATTTTTTAAATACACAGGTGTAAAGTAAATGACCCTAAACAGAGTTTTTTAAGTTATATATATTAAAAAACAAACAACAAAAAACCTGTTGTCTTTGAGTCAATTCCGACTCATGGTGACCCTATAGAACATAGTAGAACTGCCCCATAGGGTTTCCAAGGGGACGCTCGTGCATTCAAACTGTTGACCTTTTGGTTAGCAGCCAAGTTCTTAACCCCAGTGCTATCAGCGCTCCGTAAGTTGTATAGGCCTCTCATATTTCCCATTAAGTTTACTTTGGGATTATTCATTTACTTATTTTTATTGTACTTCAGGTGAAGGCTTACAGAACAAATATTTTCTCATGAAACGGTAGTACACATATTGTTTTATGACATTGGTTAACAACCCCACAACATGTCAACCCTCTAACTTCTCAACCTTTTTTTTTTGGTGAAAATACACATAGCCAAAGATACACCATTTCAAAAATTTCTACATGCACAGTTCAGTGACATTAACTACGCTCTTCTAGTTATGCTGTTATACTCACTTAAGATGAAGGCTTACAGAACAAAATAGTTTCTCATTTAACAGTCGCTACAAATGTTGCCCTATGACAATGGTTAACAATCTCACAACACATCAACAATATCCTTACTCCACCTTGGGTTCCCTATCACCAGCTTCCCTATCCCCTTCTGCCTTCTGGCCCTTGTCACTGGACTCCTGTACCTCGTTAGTCTCATTTGGTTTTACGGGGCTGTCCACTCCCAGGCTGAACGGTGAACCTCGGAGATAACTTCACCACTGAGCTAAAAGGGTGTCTGGGGGCCATACTCTCGGGGTTTCTCCAGTCTCCTTTAGGCCAGTAAATCTGGTTTTTTTTTTTTTGTGAGTTAGAATTGTGTTCTACATCCTTCTCCAGCTCTGTCCAGAACCCTCTGTTGTGATCCTGGTCAGAGAGGTCAGTGGTGGTAGCCGGGCACCATCTAGCTGTACTGGACTCAGTCTGGTAGAGGCCTTGGTAGCTGTGGAACATTAGTCCTTTGGACTAATCTTTTCCTAGTATCCTGTTCTCTTCATTCTCCCTTGCTCCCAAAGGGGTGAGACCAGTGGAGTATCTTAGATGGCCGCTCACAGGCTTTTAAGACCCCAGACACTACTCACCAAGGTAGAATGTAGAACATTGTCTTTATAAGCTGTGTCATGCCAATTGAGCTAGATGTTCCCCGAGACCATGGTCCCCACAGCCCTCCACCCAGCAATTCAGTCCCTCAGGGAGTTTGGATGTGGGGCTTCTATGACCTTTCCTTGTACAAGTTGTGCTGGTTTCCCCTGTATCGTGTACTGTCTCACCCTTCACCCAAGATACCACTTATCTATTGCCTATTTAGTATTTCCCCCCCACCCCTTCCATCCCTGGTAACCAACAAATACTGTTACATTTTCTGTGTGAATTTTTTCATGGATTTTTACAATAGAGGTCTCATGTAATATTTGTCCTTTTGTGATTGACTTATTTCACTCAGCATAATGTCCTCCAGTTTCATCCATGCTACGAGATGGTTCACAGATTCATTGTTGTTCTTTCTCATTGCATAGTACTCCATTGTGTGTATGTACCATAGTTTGTTTATCCATTCATCTGTTGATGGGCATCTAGGTTGTTTCCATCGTTTCGCTATTGTGAACAATGCTGCCATGAACATAGGTGTGCATATGTCCATTCGAGTGATGACTCTTATTTCTCTAGGATCTATTGCTAGGAGTGGGATTGCTGGATCAAATGGTATGTCTATTTCTAGCTTTCTGAGGAAGTGCCATATCATTTTCCAAAATGGTTGTGTCGTTTTGCATTCCCACCAGCAGTGCATAAGAGTTCCCACCTCCCCGCAGCCCCTCCAACATTTGTTATTTCGAGTGTTTTTGATTTGTGCCAGTAATGCCAGGGTGAGATGGTATCTCATCGTGGTTTTAATTTGCATTTTTCTAATGGCTAGTGATCACAAGCATTTCCTCATGTGTCTGTTGGCCATTTGAATGTCTTCTTTGGTGCAGTGTCTGTTCCTTTACTTTGATTTGCCCATTTTTTAATAGGATTATTTGTCTTTTTGTTGGAGAGGTGTTGGATTTTCTTGTCGATTATGGAGATTAGACCTTTGTCTGACTTGTACTGTCCAAAATTTTTTTCCCAGTCTGTAAGTTCTCTTTTTACTCTATTGGTGAAGTCTTTTGAAGAGCATAGGTGTTTGATTTTTAGAAGATCCCAGTTATCTAGCTTATCTGTTGGGGTTTGTGCATTGATGGTTATGGTTTGTATCCTGTTAATGCCATGTATTAAGGCCTGAAGTGTTGGTCCTATTTTTTCTTCTATGAACTTTATAGTTTTAGGCTTTGCATTCAGGTCTTTGATCCATTTTGAAGTAGTTTTTGTATACGGCATGAGGTATGGGTCCTGTTTCATTTTTTTGCAGATGGATATCCAGTTTTGCCAGCACCATTTGTTAAAAAGACTGTCTTTTCCCCATTTGATGGACTTTGAGCCCTTGTTTAAGATCAGGTGACCGTAGATGCATGGATTTACATCTAGGTTCTCAATTCTGTTCCATTGGTCAATGTATCTGTCATTGTACCAGTACCAGGCTGTTTTGACTACTGTAGCTGTATAGTAGGTTCTGAAGTCAGGTAGTGTGAGTCCTCCAACTTTACTCTTCTTCTTCGGTAGTGCTTTACTTATTCGGGGCATCTTCACTTTCCATATAAAGTTAAGGATTAGTTTTTCCATCTCTTTGAAGAGTGTTGTTGGTATTTGGATTGGGATTGCGTTGTATTTGTAAATTGCTTTGGGTAGAATTGTCATTTTCACAATGTTGAGTCTGCCTATCCATGAGCATGGTATGTTTTTCCATTTATATAGATCCCTTTGGGTTTCTTGCAGTAGTGTTTTGTAGTTTTCTTTGTATAGGTCTTTTACATCCCTGGTCAGATTTATTCCTAAGTATTTTATCTTTTTAAGGGCTATTGAAAATGGTATTATTTTCCTGATTTCCTTTTCATCGTTCTCCTTAGTGGTGTATAGGAATCCAACTGATTTTTGAATGTTTATCTTGTATCCTGCTACTCTGCTGAATCTTTCTATTAGTTCCAGTAGATTTCTCGTGGAATCTTTAGGGTTTTCTACGTATAGTATCATATCATCTGCAAACAGGGACAGTTTAACTTCTTCATTACCAATTTGGATGCCCTTTCTTTCTTTTTCTTGCCTTATTGCTCTAGCTAGAACTTCCAGCACAATGTTAAATAGGAGTGGTGATAAAGGGCATCCTTGTCTTGTTCCTGTTTTCAAGGGGAATGTTTTCAGCCTCTCTCCGTTAAGAATGATGTTGGCTGTTGGTTTTGCATAGATGCTCTTTATTATGTTGAGAACTTTCCCTTCTATACCTATTTTATTGAGAGTTTTTATCAGGAATGGGTGATGGACTTTGTCATATGCCTTTTCTGCATCAATTGTGATGATCATGTGATTCTTTCCTTTTATTTATGTGGTGGATTATGTTGATTGATTTTCTAATGCTGAACCATCCTTGCATACCTGGTATGAATCCTACTTGGTCATGGTGTATTATTTTTTTGATATGATGCTGAATTCTATTGGCTAGAATTTTGTTCAGAATTTTTGCATCTATATTCATGAGAGATATTGGTCTGTAATTTTCTTTTTATGTGACATCTTTGCCTGGTTTTGGTATCAGCATTATGCTGGCTTCATAGAATGAATTTGGAAATGTTGCTTCCTCTTCTGTGCTCTGAAATAGCTTGAGTAGTACTGGTACAAGCTCTTCTGTAAATGTTTTGTAGAATTCTCCAGTGAAGCCATCTGGGCCAGGGCTTTTTTTGGTTGGGAGTTTTTTATTACCTTTTCAAACTCTTCTCTTGTTGTCGGTCTGTTCAGATTTTCAGCATCAATTCTGTGGTAGTTTGGGTAGGCCGTGTGTTTCTAGAAATTTATCCATTTCCTCTAGGTTTTCAAATTTGTTGGAGTACAGTTTTTCATAATATTCTGTTATAATGCTTTTTATTTCAGTTGGGTCTGTTGTAATGTCCCCCATTGCATTTCTTATTTGGGTTATTTGTGTCCTCTCCTGTTTTTCTTTTGTCAGTCTGGCCAGTGGTTTGTCGATTTTGTTGATTATTTCAAAGAACCAACTTTTGGTTTTGTTAATTCTTTTTATTGTTTTTCTGTTCTCTATTTCATTTATTTCTGCTCTGATCTTTACTATTTCCTTTCTTCTGGTGGTTGTGGGCTTGTTTTGCAGTTCTCTTTCTATTTGTTTGAGTTCTGTAGTTAATGTTTTGATTTTGTCCCTTGTTTTTTGATACGTGCATCTATTGCTATAAATTGTCCTCTGAGGACTGCCTTTGTTGTGTCCCAAAGGTTTTGGTATGATGTGTTTTCATTCTCATTTGATTCTAGGAATTTTTTGATTCCATCTCTGATATCTTCTGTTACCCAGTGATGTGTAAGCAGGGTATTATTCAGTTTCCATGTAATTGATATTTTTTCCTTGCTCTTTCTATTGTTAATTTCTACCTTGATGGCATTGTGGTCAGAGAAGATACTTTGAATTTTCTCAGTGTTTTGGATCTTGTTGAGGATTGCTCTGTGGCCTAAGATGTGGTCCATACTGGAGAATTTTCCATGTGCATTGGAAAAGAATGTGTACTTTGCAGCGGTTGGATGGATTGTTCTATATATGTCTATGAGGTCAAGTTGGCTGATTGTGCCCTTTAGGTCTTTTGTGTCTTTGTTGAGTTTCTTCTTAGTTGTTCTGTCCTTTACTGAGAGTGGTGTGTTGAAGTCTCCTACTATTATTGTGGAACTGTCCATTTCTCTTTTCAGCGTTGTTAGAGTTTGTTTTATGTACTTTGGAGCCCTGTCATTAGGTGCGTAGATGTTTATTATGGTTATGTCTTCATGATGGATTGTCCCCTTAACCATTATATACTGACCTTCTTTGTCTTTTATGGTAGATTTTGTTTTAAAGTCTATTTTATCCTGAGATTAGAATTGCCACTCCTGCTCTTTTTTGGTAGTTGTTAGCTTGATATATTTTTTTTCCAACCTTTGACTTCTAATAAATTCACATCTTTGTTTCTAAGGTGTGTCTCTTGTAGACAGTATATTGATGGATCCTGTTTTCTTCTCCAGTCTGTCACTCTCCCATCTCTTTATGGGTGCATTGAGTCCATTTACATTCAGTGTAATTATTGATAGATCTGAGTTTATTGCTGTCATTTTGTAGTGCTGTTTTTTGTGGTGCTGACCTTTTCTTTGTTCTTCTTACTCTCTTGTGCTGAGTTACTTTTGTTTGTGGATTTTTTTTCATTTATTTTGTTTTTATAGGTTTTGTTTTTGCTGAGACTTTATGTTTTTCCTCTTTTTTTTTTTTATGAGTATGTTTGTTAACTTTCTTTGTGGTGACCATGAATTTTACCCTTATCTTTCTAAGTTTGAAGCAGTCTACCATTACTTGGTATCGCCTTGCCTTCCTCTCCATTAGAAGGTTCTATACCTACACCATTTATTCCCTCTTTTATTGTTTTGATATTTTTGTCATTTACTGATTAACTGCTCTGATTCCCTGTTGTATTTCTTTTGGTTTTGTATAGTCCTCGAGAGTTCATTTTCTAGATTGGTATCTGGCTGGTATGATCCTGCGTCCTAGATTCTGCCTGTGAGCTGAAGCTGTTTGTCCTTAGATTGAAGAACTCCCTTTAATAATTCTTGTAAGTTTGGTTTGACTTTTACATATTCCCTTAATTTCTGTTTATCTGGAAGTGACCTAATTTCACCATCAAATTTGAACGAGAGTTTTGCAGGATATATTATTCTTGCCTGGCAATTTTTTTCTTTCAAGATTTTATATATGTCATCCCATTGCCTTCTTGCCTGCATGGTTTCTGCTGAATAATCTGAGCTTATTCTTATTGTATCTCCTCTGTATGTGACTTCTTGTTTTTCACGAGCTGCTCTCCGGATTCTTTGTTTGTCTTTGGTTTTGGCGAGTGTGATTATGATATGCCTTGGTGATTTTCTTTTGGGGTCTCTCCTATATGGGGTTCGTTGAGCTTCTTGGATGGCCAGCTTTTAATCTTTCATGATATTGGGGAAGTTTTCTGTCGGCAGTTCTTCAGTGATCCTCTCTGTGTTTTCTGTTTTGTCCCCCTGTTCTGGAATTCCAATCACTCGCAAGTTTTTGCTTTTGATTGTATGCCACATAACTCTCAGGTTCTCTTCATTTTTCTTTGTTCTTTTTTCTGAGTTTTCCTGAAACAGAGTTGTATCCAAGTGTTTGTCTTCAATTCCACTGATCCTGTCTTCCACCATTTCAAATCTGCTTCTCAGCCCTTCTATGACACCGTCCATTTCTGAAATCTTGTTTTTTATCTTTTGGATTTCTAATTGTTGTCTTTCTATAATTTCTAGTTGTGAATTTATTTTGGGATTTTTTTCCTGCATTATTTTCCTGAATTCTTCCAATTTTTTGTCTGTATTTTCCTTGAATTTGTCTATTTTTTCCTCATGTTTGTCAGCTTTTTGTCTCAGCTCTTGAAGAATTCTGAGTATTAGAGACTTGAATTCCCTATCAGGAAGTTCTAGTGCATTTGCTTCCACTGGAGAGTCATCTGGTGTTTTATTTTGGATGCCTACTGGAACCATCCTGTCCTGTTTTTGTAAATGTTTTGATATTGTCTGCTGTCTTTGGGGCATTCAGTAGTTATTTTTCTCATTTATTGATTGTAGATTTGTTTGTTTTGTCCCCCCCCCCTTTTTTTTCTTAATTTGATTATGTCTGAGAAGGCGGACTGTGTGTTCTTTGTTGTTTGCTCATCTGTGAGCACAATACTTTTCACCTCCTTCTCCAATTGGCAGGGTTAGTCACTCACATATGATACCTCAAGGCAGGTCTAGCTGAAGAGGAGTTACTGGGACGGGTTGTTTGTGGCACTTACTACAGCCACCAGAGTGGGGCGGTAATCAGTGCAGGGCAGGTTCTAGTAGGCTATGCCTGTGCTGCTTGGTGGTGTGATGTCAAGCGCATGGCGCAGGTCAGCAGGATGCAGCGGGGACATTGTTATGTGTGGAGCTAAGATGGTTATGGGAGAGAGGAGAGAGGAACAGGAGCCAAAAACATACAAACAAACAAAAAAGAATGCTAACAGAGCTTGCCATTGGAGTGGAGAGATGAGAGACTATGAAATGGAGAAAAACAGAAAGGGAAAGAGGAAGAAAAGAAAAGAATGAATAAATAAAATTTGGAAAGTTTAAAGAACCGCAAAGTTCCCTGGGGTCCCACCGGTGCAGCTATGAGATCTGGGGAAGTCGCTCTCAGGTGTTGCAGTACAGCCTGGCTAGAAGGCATAGAGGTATACAACGCCAGGTATCCTGGGAACAGAAAGAGAAGGAAGATATAGAGAGAGAAGAAACTGAGCTATGAAGAAAGACAAAATTGAAAAAAAAGGGAAAAGAAAACAAATTAAAAAAAAGGAACAAGAAAGGCCGCCCAAAAAACAGAAAAAAAAAGAAAACCCGATGAAAAAAGAAATGCCCTCAGGGATCCCTCTCATGTCTGTGCAAGCCGAGGGGGAAGTCTCCTGGCCATACAGCACTGCCTGGCCAGAAAGGACTCCCAACTTAAGAAGAGGAAAAGAAAACAAACAAACATTTCAAAACAAACAAATGAATAAAAGCCCCAGGATCCCACTAGCACGGCAGCCCAGACCGGGAAGCAGCTCCACACTTGAATGGAGCTCCACAGCCCCTCAGGAAGAAGCAAAGATGGCGCACGGAGCCAGGTACTTGAGCGAAAGGAGGGGGAAGTGGTGAGAGGTAAGAAGAAATTAGAAGAAGCAGAAAAAAAGCAACACTAGTAGCTAACAAACGGCACTCAGAGAGCCAGCTAGTGCCGGCTGGTGTTTCTCGGACAAGAGACTGTGTCCGCAGGGAGCAGAGGGGCCGAGTGTGGGTGAAGAAGGGTAGGGAGTGGGAAAGCGTATATCACAAATTACCGGAGCTCTGCAGCCCCTCAGGAAGAAGCAAAGATGGTGCACGGAGCCAGGTATTTGAGCGAAAGGAGGGGGAGGTGGTGAGAGATAAGGAAGAAATCAAAAGAAGCAGAAAAAAGCAACACCAGCAGGCAACAAATGGCACTCAGAGAGCTGGCCCATTCAGGTGTGTGGAATCCAAGCAGCCGGTGTCTCCCGGTCAAGAGATTGTGGCCGCGGGAAGCAGAGGAGGCTGAGTCAGGGTGAAGAAGGGTGGGGGGTGGGAAAGCGTATACTGCAAATTACTGGTTGTTTTGCCTCCCGCTGGATGCTCTGTGAGGCTGCTTTCTCGTACTCCCTGTTTGCTGGTCTCCGATAGGAGTCCAAGATGGCGGATCCGTGCTGCATTAGCTGGTAGGGGACCTCTGCATGAATCTCTCCTCGCTCTCCATTCTCTGTCAGTTTTCTCACTCCATTTGGTGCTTGGGTGAGTTCTTTATCTCTTTATTTGATGTTTTAGGGTTTCAGGATTGTTGTATTCTCTGTTCAGCTTAGTTTCTTGGATCTTTGCTGTGGAGGGACAGTATGGTGCTTGTGCCTAGAGCGCCATTTTGCTGGAACTCTCTGGGGTATTTTCTAATTGCTTATTTTTGGTTTATAAGAAAATTCTTTTGTTATTTTTACTTGCAAATGATCATTTTACTAAAGTATCATATTTCTAATAGTTTTTTTTAAAAAAGTATAACCCCTTGGGTTTCCAGGTAAAGAATTCTCTATTCTGAAAATAATGATAATTTGGCCTCCAAGATGATACAAATTTTGTCTTTTGGCATTTTCCATCTATACTGTTGAAAACTGGGTACCAAATTCCCTGAAACTGGTTAGTAACCAATTCCTTTGGGGGAAAGGAGACCCTCTGCTTCCAAATTAGACTGATCCTGGGTTAATCTCGCCACATTCATCAAAACTGAGGGCTCATGCAGGGTTTCTGCTCTGTGATCCCTCAGGTGCTTACCAGCCCTGCTGTCAGGTCTGATAGCTTCTCTGCTGGTGCTATTCTTCACAGGCAAACAGTTTCCAAGTTGATAATTTGCTTTTGTTTCCATTTCCCACTTTCACCTGCATATGTTGTCCCTCGGATTAAGCACCCCTCCCTGATGGCCACTTCACAGTGAAACTGTCATGCTGAGGCATTGGGGTCAGAGAAAACAGCAAGGCACGTTCGTCTCTGCAACATGGTGTCCTTTTCCCATTGTCTTCATTTTTCCTTGAGTGTGAAGAATTTTCTTATTTCTTCTATGAATGAATTTTCTCAGCGTTTATTGGTCTGAAAATGTTTTTATTTCACCTTCATTTTCAAAAAATATTTTTGCTGGTTGTAGATTTCTTTATGTTCTCTGTTGGAAAATTTATATTGACCTGTTTTTGAGTTAGCTGACACTTTCTTCTGCTCTGTCCAGTTGTCTGTCCAGCCCATGGAATGAACCTGCATTTGTTCTCTTTTTTTAAGCTTAAAGTCTCCATTTTTCCTCTAAATTATTTATTTACAATTTAATATATTTGTTTACTATGGTGTTTTTAAAGCTATTCCAGCATCCGGGTCATCCTTAGGTCTACTCCCATATAGTTATGGGTCACCTTTTCTTGCTTCTTTATCTGACTCACAATATTTTATTGTATGCTAGACATTGTGCATAAAAGAGCAATGGAAACAAGCAGATAATTATGAACGTAGAAAAGGCTTGCTCTTTCATCTTTTAGGCAGCTGGGACAAGGAGCTGATGTAGTCTATCAACGCAAAATTATGTAACTGCTTTAGAAAATAATATGACAATATCTTATAAAGTTAATCATACACTTTATATATGACCTGGCAATCCTACCACTAGTTCATGGAACTAGAGAATGGCACATATGTGCATGGAGTATCTTGTGCAAGAATGCTCATAGCAGCATTATTCATAAACGCCGAAAAGTGGAAACAACACAAACAGCCTTCAACTGGTGAAGGAGTAAATAAATTGTGATGTATCCATATTATGGAATTCTATTCAGGATAAAAGATAGTGTAATATTAATGTGTGTAACAACATGGATGACTCTGAAAACATTAGGTCAAATGAAAGAAGTCAAACACAAAATAGTATAAAATCTATGATTTTATTTACTTGAAACTCTAGAAAGGCAAGACTGTACTGACAGAAAGCAGAATAGTGGTCGCCTGGATCCAATCGCTGAAGAAGGTGATTGATGGCAAAAGGGCGTGAAGAAATTTTTAGGGTGATGGATTATTCTGTATGTTGACTGTGGTAGTGGTTACATGACTGTATGTAATAGCCAAATTTCATCAGACTGTATACTTAAAATGCGTGAGTTTTATTTTACATATATTACAACTCGATACAAGTAAAGTGATTGCAGAAATGCAAGGTTGGTTAAACATTTGAAAATAAATTGAGCACATAAAAAATATACAAAGGAAAAAAAAATTATTTGGTTCTTCCAATCAATGCAAGGAAAGTAATTTAGCATCCATTTATAATAACACATTAAAAACACATAGCCTGGAAAGAACAAAAAGGAACTTCATTAACCAGATAAATATTGCCTACAAGAAATCTTCAGAAACATTGTATTTAATGGTGAAAATTTGAATGATTAATGTTTAAGATAAGGATACCTTCTATTGCCGCTTCTATTCATCACTGTACTGGAGTTTCTAAGTCTACAAAAAAGGTAAGAATAAGAAATAAAAGGTTTTAGAATTGGAAAGAAAGAAATACAGCTATCACATCACAGATGATATGATTTTGCAGAGAAAATTAAAGACAAATCCACATGTCAATTATTAGAAGTAATAAGTGAAATTAGCAAGTTTGCTAAGTAGAAGGTCTATATATAAAATCAAATGCATTGTATATACCAGCAACAAACAGAAAAGAAAATTGAAAATACTATGTCTATTAGCACAAAATATGAAATACTTAAGAATAAATTGAGTGAAAGATGTACAAGATGAAATCTAACAAATGTTATTGAGAGGAATAAAAAAAATAAATGGATGGATACAGCATGCTCACACATTGGATGATTCAATATTATAAAGATATAATTTCCCCACAAATTGATCTATAGATAAATTCAAAAGGCTAAGGGTAGCCAACAGATTCTTGAAGTAAAAGATGTTGAGATAACTTATGCTATCAGATATCAAGACTTACTCTAAAGCTACACTAATCAAGACAATATGATATTCACACCAAAGAATAGATGTTCTAGGAACAGAACAGGTGGTACTTCAGAGCACTGGGCAAAGAAAACTTTTCAATAAATGGCTTTGGGGAAAATGAATATCCTTGGGGCGGTGGGGGGAAGTTTTTACTTTACCTCACATAAAACACAAAAAATCACTTCCAGGTAGTTTCTAGATGAAAATGTGAAAGACGGAGTCTTACAACTTGTAGAAAATAATAGAGGAAATATCTTTATGAACTTCAGATAAAGATTTCATAAACATGACGCCGAATGGTTAAACACAAAGGAAAAGTTGATAAATAGGACAACATCAAAATTAAGACATTAGAAAGTAGAACAGCAAGCTACCAAGTGGCAGAAGACATTTGCATGGCAAGTTACTGACAAATGGCTTGTATCAGATTATGTAAAGATCCACCACTGATCAATTAGGAACAGACAATAGAACAATGGCAAGAGGGTTGAACAGGCATTTCATGACAGAAGATATCCAGATGGCCAACAAACATAGGGAAAAGTGCTCTATCTTACTAGTAACCAGGAAATTGCACACTAAAGCCACAATGAGGTACAAAGTGGACTCAGAGAAAATTAAACGACTAGAATTATCATCACTTACTGTACCAAAATGGCCAAAATTACCATGACTTCTAATGCCACCTTTGGAGAGTATATGGAGCAACAGGAGCTTTCTTACACTGCCGGTGGAGGCGGAAGTTCAGTTGCTAATTATCTATTAGAGTTAATATATTATAATCTATGATTTTGAAATTTTATTCCTACTTACTCAACAGACACGTATACAGGAGAAATATGTAATAATACAAATATCCATACAACAATGAAAATGAATGAACTGCTGCTGCAGATAATGGCATAGATATAGCTCATCAGTAGAACATTGCATGAAAATAAGCCAGACATAATTCCAAAATAAGGCAGACACAGGATCCCATTAATACAAAGTTCAAAACCAGGGAAAATAAAACTCCAGTGTTAGGGACAAGGACAGTGGTCTTCTTTTGGGGGCACTCTGAGAGAGTGCTCCCGGGCCACTGACAATGTTATATTTCTTGTCTTGGGAGGTGATTGTGTAGATGTTTTCTTTGTGATCATTTACTGAGCTGAATGAATGTTTTTGTTTCATGAAATTTTCTATTTGTGTGTTATTTGTTGTTATCAGCTGCTGTGGAGTTGGCCCATGACTCATGGCAACCCCATGCACAAAGGAACGAAACGGTGCCCAGTCTTGTACCATCCCCATGATCTTTATGTGTTAAACTTTACAACAAAAAAATCCAAAAGCAAACCAGTTGCTGTTGAGTCAATTCCAACTCATGGTGACCCCATGTGTTGCAGTGAATCAGCTGTGCTCAGTAGGGTTTTCATGGCTGTGACCTTTGAGAAGATCTCTAGGCCTTTCTTTTGAGGTGCCTCTGGGTGAGTTCCAACTGCCAACTTTTTGGTTAGCAGCTGAGTGCTTAATTGTTTGCACCACCGATGGATTATGCTTTATAATAGAACAAATACAAAGAAGTAAAACAGTAGTTGCTGGCCTCCAAGAGAACAATTTCAGTAATGTTACTGAGACAGAAGCCAGAATTAGAGGGTTAGTGTAGGGGAGGTTGGGAGGGTGTAGAAAGAACAGATGCAGATCACTGTCAGGGGTGTTCCGCAGTGAGGACAAAGCATACAGAATAATATTTGGTATTTTAGTTAATGTGGCACATTTTAGTTATTATAAAGTCTTCTTTCTTTGTTCAAAAGTAGAAAGATGTAAATTAGCCTTTTTATTTCCTGGCCCGTTTTCATAAAATTCTAATGGTAATGGTTCCTTATCTTTTATTTGAATGCCTTTTCAAACTGCACCATATTAGATTTGGGGAGATACAGACCCTTCTGTTATAAAGAGCTACTTTCATAATTTTTCCCTGTCCATGTGATAGCTAGGAATGAAAATTGAGGGAAGGCAGGGGATGTCTCAGGTGTGCAAAGGAAAGATCCACATAGAATTTCTGCTGAATTCAGAATTGCTGGAAAGACTTTATGTTCCTAGCATTGCATAGGGTTTTCTGTGGATGTGAAGACTTTGCTGCATTCTACAGCCACTGAGAGCACTTCAGCCCCTCCCAGCTGCCTTTAACAATCCATGCATTGATAAGGGAAATTGGATCAAAGTGTGCCTGCTACTGTTGGGGCTCTTATCCCCCTGTACCTGTATGGTGTGATCTGCTGTCATGTTTCAGTCTCAAAAAAAAAAAGATAGTTAAAATTGGTATTGCAGCTGTTTCTTAGAGAAAGAGTTCTGTCCTCTCTGGGCTGGAGATAGAGGCAAGTGAATCTAGAAAGATGAGAAACTTCACGAATAACCAACCAGAAACAAATTGAGTCAGGAAGAGGGTGCAATTCTGCTGCTTTGATAGAAGAATCATTTTATTCAAAGTCCTTTTGGTTAGAAGTAACTATTATCACCATCACTTTACTGTTGTGACCACAGAGTCAAGAAAAATTAAGAGATACGCAAAATCCAGCCAGTCATCATTTAAATATCTTTAGAGCTGTGGCTCTACCAGCTAGACTTTCATCTGACCAAATATCCAAACCAAGTGATTACATTAAGAGTTTACAAAACATATATAGATGATGCCAATGATCAGGAAAAAGTTATTACTGAATTTATTACAAAAGCATCAATACTAAGAATTTGAC
This sequence comes from Dugong dugon, assembly GCA_030035585.1. Classification (NCBI taxonomy): domain Eukaryota; kingdom Metazoa; phylum Chordata; class Mammalia; order Sirenia; family Dugongidae; genus Dugong; species Dugong dugon. The sequence goes on from CM057473.1 coordinate 5,446,675, forward strand.
CTACTCCATCATCCCCTGCTAAGGAAATATTTATACCATCCCAAGCAACTTGGGGTTCCTATCTCAGCCCATACAGGCTAGAAACACATTCCAACTATAACTCAAATATTCATTACACTTGAGATATTTGAGTCATATTCAGCCTTTCAGAAAAAAAGTTTGATCTCAGCCAAATCCATGTAACACCTCAGCACCTATATCTAAGGTAGGGACAGAATTTGGTTTCAAAGCACCCAGTGAAGATCTAACTGTGAGAAGCCCTTAGTGAACATATCTTAAATTAATGGGTGATGCATTTCTAAAGCCCATTTTGAGTAAATATATCTTTGATTCCCAATTATTTTTTGTATGAGATTATTTAGAATATGTATGACTTCTGCATCGTACTTCCTAACGAATGATTTTATATTATCATTTCAGGGACCTCATTTTGTGGCTTACACCTAACTTGTATATAACTGCCTTAAGACATAAGAACTACCCTACTCCTAACTTTCTCCAGGGCTTGCTGTTTTGCTAGAGAATAATTATCCATCAAGTCAGGTAAGAACAAAATTGACTTACCACAGTCTCATGTGTTACTGGAATATGAGCTAATTTTGTTTACCTATTAGTAATTAAATTTCATGTACTGCTGATTGTATTTATTCAGTGACTCAATTCAAGTGTTTTGGGGTTAGCTACCTAGATATGGCCATTAGAGAGGGTAGCTCTAGGTCTGGGGGCCCTAAACCAGGGATACTACCACCGTCTGTCAGTTTGTCCTACAGTCAGGGATAGACTACCCAGTAAGCAAGGTAAGCATGTGCTTAGGGCATCAAGAAAACAGGGGCACCAGTTGTCCAAAGTGAAGACCATAGACATGAAGCAGACAGGACACCAGAGCGCCACAGTGGAAGGGAACTGACAGGGCACTAGATGGAATGGATACCAGCTCCAGTGCATGAAAATATACCAGCCAGAGATACAGTGCACACGGGATTGGACGGTGCCCACGCGCAAGGCTGTTTAAGCTATGAGGTCCCTACCACTGCAATATCTTCCCTGACATCTGTCTCCCGTGGTCCCCTCCCATGTGATTGAAACTCCTTATCTCGGCAGGTCTCTTGGGAGTATATTATTTCTTTCTAATAAACGAGGTGAGGGTGGACTGTCGAGTCTAACTCTTGCTACCTTTACCCAACATGCAACTGGATCCAACATTTGCGGTTACTGGACAAGGACAGAATATATTAATAGATAACAGGTCTCTGATTCACTTTGAGAGAACCATCTTGTACACTCATATCTGCTGATTTGGCACCTCCAGCCAGGAGGGCCAGCAATGCTCCTTGCCATGATACAAACACAAGGGTATGCTCTTGCACATGTCCTGGTAAACAACCAGTGGGAACTCCCGTTCTAGATGACACGAGAAAGTGAGGGAACTCGAATAAGTCGACCACTGCAATGAATTTAATCAAGTTACTTTTTAACTGCATAGAATTTATGTACAGAGTTATGTCTTACATTTTGTAAACAATAATATTTATAACTTTAACTTTAACATATATTTGGCATACACATGGACATAATCTATCATACATTTACTATAACACTAACATGGGTAATAATTTGATATAATACTAACATAACAAATGTCCAAAAAATACAGGAAATTTTCTTTGTTGTAGAATATGTGGAATATTCTTTGTATAGAAAATGTGGTATATAGTAAAAATCTTGGTACTCTGCATCCACTAAAAAGTTTATAATATTCTCATTCTGCTGAAATTGCGTGTGCCACTTTTGTGTTCAATCACTGGTATTATAGTCCCATTTAAAAAGAAGTTACGTGATGGATAACTAAGACACACACACACAGATACATACACACATATATATGTAAAACCCATTGCCAAGTTGCCGTCGAGTCGATTCCTACTCATAGCAACCCTGTAGGACAGAGTAGGACTGTTCGTTAGGGTTTCCAAGGAGCAGATTGTGGATTATATACACACAAGTGTATATATAACTCACGTATCTTGTTCAAATGTGTGAGTAAGCACAGGGGGGGGCACCACAGATTATCAATGCTTAGGGCCCTCACATGCCTTAACCCACCCCGCATACTGTGGTGGCTTGCATGTTGTGATGCCGGCAGCTATGCCACTGACATTTCAAATACCATCAGAGTCACTTGTTGTGGACAAGTTTCAGTGGACTTTACAGATTACGAGAGACTAGGAAGAAAGGCCTGATGATCTACTTCCGAAAATTAGCCAGTGAAAACCCTACAGATCACAACAGAAGTTTGTCCGACATAGTGCTGAAAGATGAGCCCCCCTAGGTTGGAATGTACTCAAAACACACATAACAATGGAATGGAGCATATTAGTAATTGTGAAGATGGTGCAGGACTGAACAACATTTTGTGCTGTTATACAAGGGTTGCTGTGAGTTGGAGCTGACTCAATGACAGCTAACAACCAGAACAAATCAAGGGTTAAACCAAACGAATTTGTTGCCGACGAGTTGTGTTAAAAAATAACCAGCCTACTCAAGATATCCTTGGCTCAAACAACAGACAAATTGCTTGGTATTAATGATGCCTGGTAGATTGATTGCATCAATGCTGTAATTCTACACCTTGCCTGTACCCACTGCCTTGTAACTCTGTAGTGCCCTCTGGGTTGGGCATTCTACAGTATCCTTTGACTTTGGGTTCAGCCATGTGACTTGCTTTGGGCAATGGAAGGTTAGCAAACATGATCCAAGCCGAGTCCTGAACAAAAGCTTGTGTATTCCGGCTCTCTCTCTTGCTACTCTGTGATTATCATGAAAACATGTCTGGGTGGTTGGCTGTAGGATGAGACTTGTAGAGCAGAGCCAAACTAAACTGTTCTAATCTTCCTAGCTGAGGCTGACCTAAATCAGCCAATAGCCAGGAGAGTGTGAGCCTAGCTGAAGCCAGAACAACTGCTTAGCTGAATGCAGCCTAATTAGACAACCTATAGACTCTTAAGTAAAGTAAATGCATATTATTTTAAGCCACTATGCTTTGGGGTGGTTTGTTACATAGCATTATTGTAACTGATAAGAAGTGGCATTGTTAACACCTAGCATTATGGTTAAATTGGTGATGTAGAACCTCACGATTTCATTCATTTTGCTTATCAGATTGTCAGGGCTGGCTAGAAGGGAACTTGAAGACATTTAAATTTTAATCTCTTTGAAGGCAGAGGAAATTGTGTTGACACTTCTCATCTGCAGCTTAATCTTGGGCTCCAGGAAGTGAGGATAGGGTCAGAAGAACGAGGAACTTCTCACCGAAGCTATATGCTGGTGGCAGCAATTCCCTTTATTTTGCTATAACTCCTTGTCAACTCACAGACTTGTAGAAATTGAAAAGTTGTTCTTTGTATTCAATTCACTCTATTCCTCATTGACTGGTCAGATCATACGGTCACTTAATGGGAAGAGAAAACCACCAGAAAATACTTCTCACCCTCAGGAAGCATTTGAAATGTGTATGTCATGTTTTTCTAGTTGCTAGATAATAATTTCCATTAGCTCAGCAGATCGTGGGAAACCTCACACCACCTACATTGTAAGATTTCTGACTTTAGGTAAGATGTTTATTCCACCTTGATATTTTGGCAGTGCCACGTGGAACACAGTGTAAATGTATTGCTGTAAGTGGATTCTTATTTAATAAATAGTAAAAACCACGCCTCTCTTAGTGCTTCCCACTCCCCCCCCTTAGGTTCACATAATAAAGCTTCATGCAGATGAAGTTATCACAGAGAAAGCAAAAGCAAAAGCTTAAAATAACCCTGAGAAATCTCGTTTGGGTTTTCTACTCACAAATCATCTTATTTCACAAAATTCTGAGAAGCTTCATAGCTCCCCGCTGCGATGGGGCTATTTTGTGGTTTGAAATTCTGAGGTGACTCAGCTGAAAATTGGACTAAAAGCAGACTGAGTAAAACGGCTCACCAAAACGACTGAAGTGACATTCGAGACTTACAGAGAGCAAAACTGCTCCAGGTTCTCTCTCTTTCACACTAATTGTCTTCCTTCGTGACTGAATCACTTGGAAAATTTTGGAATTTCTACCTCATTGCTTGCTTTAAAAATATTTGTATTATGTCTTCCAGATAACAATAATTGTGATAATTTGTGCAAGACGTGACTTCTGCCTTGGATCCCCATACAAATAAGCGAGGAGATACAAAAATATCAGGAAGGAGACGTCCTCACTGGGAAATTATGGAAAGATGCTGTTAAAAAGCTGGGAACATTGAATATTTTCTTTTCTTTTTATTGCAGATTCTACCAAGATGAAGCTAGGCAAAGTAAGGGCTGAGTGATACTTTAAGAAATGCTCCAGTCATGACTAATTTTGGGGTGGGGGTGAACACTGTAGGTCATTGAGGGCCATCAAAAAAAAACAAAAATAAAAACAAAGCCTAACTAACAAACCAGTTGCTACCGAGGTGACTTCAACTCATGACGCCCCCGTATGTTTCAGAGTACAGCTGTGCTCCATAGGGTTTTCAATGGCTATAATCTTCACGAAAGCAGATCACCAGGCATTTCTTCCAAGGCATCGCTGGGTGGATTCAAACTGCCCACTTTTTGGTTTGTAGCTGAGCCCTTAGGTATCTGTGCCTCCAATGGACTCCTAATTGTAGACCATACCAAAAACCAAACCTGTTACTGTCAAGTCGATTCTGACTCATAGCGACCCTATAGTGACCCTATAGGACAGAGTAGAGTGGCTGGTGAATTCAGAACTGCCAACCTTTTGGTTAGCAGCGAAGCTCTTAACCACTGTTCCACCAGGGCTCCACTGTGGATGATAGAGAAAGTGAAGTATGTTCCAGTTGGTGCCTTGTTCATGGACTGTGGGTCAAAAGCATATGAAAGTGCTCTTTTGGGAAACTTTAGAGTTCATGCAGGATTCCTATCAAGCAGAATGCTATCAGTGAGGTGAGATTTTTCTAGATACACTTAGTTATTTTAAGCTATGGTGAGCTGCAGCCTGGAAAAGCATATTAAGCGAGCTTTGCCATGAATTTGGCTTTGTGGATAAACCAAACACAAGCAAAGGCTGAAAGCTTGTCTCAGTAGTGTGGGACCACAAACAGAGTTCCTTGGCTGGCACTTCTTACCACTTACCCTTCTTCTCCAGTTTCTCAGCCTCTGAAATAGCCACCTAGATATGGAATTTACTGCAACTCACCTTTCCATTTCAGACAGTAAAAAAATTTCTTTAAAGAAAACTCTAAAAGTCAGTGCAGGAATCCTAAGAGAATAAGATTTCTGCATTAAATACAGATGAACCACCACAAAATACCTCAGTACATACCAAAGAAAATGTTCTGAAGCTTGAAAGGAGGAAGATGCAGAATTTTTATTTCTAAAAGAAATAGTTCCCACGGGAAGGAAAAAAATTGGAATAATCTTTTTGTTTTCAATAAAATTCTAGAAAATACGGAGCAGAAGCATGAGATAATAAAACAATAGACTGAGATAAAAAGGGAGTTAACAGAGAGAGCGCGCGAGCAGAAATGCGAACTGAGTGGCAACAGGTAAGGAAAAGATGAACAGTAGCTCAGACGTAATGCAGTTGTTGCTAGTCGCCATGACATCAGCTCCAACTCACGGCAACTTCGTGCACAATGGAATGAAATGTTGCCCAATCCTGGGCCATCTTCATGATCGTTGGTATGCTCCAGTCCATGGTTGTGGCATTGTGTGTTTGGAGTGTCTTCCAACCTGGGGGAATCATTTTCCAGCACTATATTGGACAATATTCTATCGTGAGCCATAGCGTTTTCAGAAGCAGATCGCCAGGCCTTTCTTCCTAGTCCTAATCTGGACGCTCCACTGAAACCTGTCCACCATGGGTGACCCTGCTGTTATGTGAAATACTGGTGACAGAGCTTCTAGCACCACAGTATGACAAACTGACAGATGGCTGACGGTAAAATGTAATAGCTGATTTAAAGTCTGCACGAGAAGGACTAAAATCTGCATTAGGCAGATTACGATGGACAAATATTTTCTACGAATAAAGAACATATGTGGAAGACAAATTTGAGAAGCTTTCCCAGAATTCAGAGAAAAAGAGTAAAGAGATGAAATGGATGAAAAAAAGATAATATGGCTCACAGATCTTGGGGATTGGATGAAAGGACGGGGATGTTTTGAATGATCTCGGACTCAGAGTCTTCTTCTGAAATCATTAACTGCAAGAAAGAAATGAATCAAGACTTTCAGTATTTTGGGGAAAAATATGCTTTGTCCTTAGAATTTTCTAGCTAATTGAGTTTTCATTCACACGAGAATGCAGCTGAAGGACATGTTCAGAGGCCGATTGGCTAAAAAGTATGAGGCTAATAATGTACTCTGCCCAAACCAGGGGAGATTAAGAAGAAAAAGGAAAAAGACAAGTCCAAATTTAGAACGGGACTATTTTTGTAGAAGATGACTAACAGTGAATACTGGGGAAAAAAAAAAATTGAATCTAAAAGAGTGTTGTGATTATAGTTGTAAAATTGATTATATTTAGGTCATAAAGAGTTATTGGAAGTTGATAAAAAAATAGTAGGAACAAGGTCATACTAACCAAAACATATACTTTCATATATGAAAGGTCATACTAACCAAACAAGGTGATACTAACCAAAACATATACTTTCATATATGAAAGTATACATATCTTCAAATTACATGGAAGACAGTAAATAGGTATATATTTTCTGACATTAAAAATTTTAAAAGTAGAGGGGTGAGATTTTGTAGTTGTGAGATACAGCATTCTATACAGAATAGTGTCTGCAAGAGATGCAGAGTTTGTTGTTTAATTATAAAGCAAACACCAAGGTGACCACACTTAGTTCAAAGAGGCCCATTTTTTGTTCCTTCTCTGATAGCAATACCATTCCTTCCCCCTAGACATGATCACAATCCTGACATCCTTTGAACTAAAAACAAAACAAAACCATTTTCCATGTATGTGTATTTATATTCCTAAACAATATGGCTTCCTTTTGCCCACTTTTGAACTTCATGTGTATTATTTTATATAGCTCAGCGTGTTTGTTTTTATTACCTTATAGTATTTCATTGTCTAATCGTACAATTTATTTATCTGTTTTACTATTGGTAAACTCTAAGATTATTTGTAGATCTTAGCTTTTATGAGAAGGTATATATGTGGAACAAGGGATATCATTGTTGATGTCAGATGGATCCTGGCTGAAAGCAAAGAATACCAGAAAGATGTTTACCTGTGTTTTATTGACTATGCAAAGGCATTGGATTGTGTGGATCATAACAAATTATGGATAACGTTGTGAAGAATGGGAATTCCAGAACACTTAATTGTGCTCATGAGGAACCTGTACTTAGACCAAAAGGCAGTATTCGAACAGAACAAGGGGATACTGTGCGTTTAAAGTTAGGAAAGGTGTGTGTCAGGGTTGTATCCTTTCACCATACCTATTCAATCTATGCTGAGCAACTAATCTTAGAAGCTGGATGATATGAAGAAGAGTGGGGCATCAGAATTGGAAGAAGACTCATTAACAACCTGTGATATGCAGATGACACAACCTTGCTTGCTGAAAGTGAAGAAGATTTGAAGTACTTACTGAGGTGGATCAAAGACCACAGCCTTCAGTATGGATTACACCTCAACATAAAGAAAACAAAAATCCTCACAACTGGACCCATAAGCAACATGATGATAAACAGAGAAAAGATTGAAGTTGTTAAGGACTTCATTTACTTGGATCCACAGTCAATGCCCTGGAAGCAGCAGTCAAGAAATCAAATGATACATTCATTGCATTGGGCAGATCTGCTGCAAAAGACCTCTTTAAAGTGTTAAAAAGCAAAGATGTCACTTTAAGGTCTAAGGATCCAAGCCATGGTGTTTTCAGTTGCCTCATATGCATCCGAAAGCTGGACAACGAATAAGGAAGACCAAAGAAAAATCGATGCCTTTGAATTATGCTGTTGGCGAAGAATATTGAATATACCATGGACTGCCAGAAGAACGAACAGATCTGTCTTGGAAGAAATACAGCCAGAATGCTCCTTAGAAGCTAGGATGGCGAGACTTATTCTCACATACTTTGGACATGTTATCGGGGGAACCAATTCCTGGAGAAGGACGTCATGCTGGGTAGAGGGTCATCAAAAGAAAGGAAGACCTTCAAAGAGATGGACTGACACAGTGTCTACAAAGATAGGCTCAAACATAGCTACTATTGTGAGGATGGTGCAGGACTGGGCGGCGTTTCCTTCTGTTGTACGTAGGGCCACTGTGAGTCAGAACCAACTCAACGGCACCTAACAACAACAACAAAGAACTACATTAATACCTTAGAAGTGTCTTTGGACTGCCACAAGGTCAAAATGAAGTTCAACTGATTGTAGCTAGATATCAAGCAAAAAAGAGCAAAACAAACCTAAACCCGTTGTCATCGAGTTGATTCTGACTCATTGTGACCCCAAACGTAACACAGTAAAACGTTACATAGGGTTTTCTTGTCTGTAACCTTTACAGAAGTAGATCACCAGGCTTTTCTTCTGAGGTGCTGCTGGGTGGGTTCATATTGCCAACCTATATGTTAGTGGTTGAGCACAAAAAATTTACACCATCTGGGGACCTTCAGATATCAAGTAGTTGTTTTAATTTCTAATGCTTCTATTAATAGAAAAACTGATTTTGTTTGTTTGGTGATTTTCATTACTTTTTTGGTGAGGTGTCTTCTTGCATCCATGCCTAACTTTCTACTAAGGCATTTATTATTCACTTGTAACATCTCCTTACATATTAAGCATACGAGCTCTTTGACAGAGCTTCACGATTGTTTAATATTGCTACTGTCACTTCAATTGCTTTGGTTGCTTTTTTTTAAAATAAAGCTTTTCCGACCCTTTAACTCTTAACCTTTTTGAATTGTTTCATTTTAAAGGTATCCATTACATGTAGCTCATACTCAGACACTGTTTTCAACTCAATACTCTTATTTATCTTTTCATACAGAGCAGCATATTTACGTTTGTTTTATATGTGTGGGTTTACTCTTGTCAGTCATTATAGGCCCCATTTTAAGCTTTCTTGTGTATGTATTATCCTTATCATTTTGATGAACAAATTATGTTTTAATTTTTTTTTATGCACTACATCTTGTTTTCAATTCTATACGTCATCACCTTTTGAAACATTTAAAAACATACACAGGAGTACCACTTGCCATGGCAACCCCATGTGTGTCAGAGTAGAACTGTGCCTCACAGGGTTTTCAGTGGCTGATGTTTCAGAAGTAGATCATCAGATCTTTCTTTCAAGTCACCTCTGGGTGGCCTCGAAACTCCAACCTTTCAGTTAGCAGCCAAGCCTATTAACCATTTATACTACTCAAGGATTCCAAAACAATCCCAAGGATTCCCAAGGACTCCCAAAGATTCCCAAGGACTCCCAAAGACTCCCAAGGACTCCCAAGGACTCCCAAAGACGTACATGTTGTTACTGGTTGTCAGGTGCCATCAAGTCAGTTCCGACTCATAGCAACCCTTTTCACAACAGAACGAAACACTGCCGGGTCCTGCGCCACCTTCACAATCGTTATGTTTGAGCCCATTGTTGCAGCCACTGCGTCAATCCATTTTGTTGAGGGTCTTCCTCTTTTTCCCTGACCCTCTACTTTACCCAGCATGATGTCCTTCTCCAGGAAATGGTTCCTCCTGATAACATGTCCAAAGTATGGGAGACGAAGTCTCGCCATCCTCTCTTCTAGGGAGCATTCTGGCTGTACGTTTTCCGAGACAGAGTTGATGTAGTCCTAGGATGCTCATATTTTCAGTTTGCTCCCAACTCCTGACTCTAGGTTCCTGTTTTCGGAAATTGTTTTGGAATTCTACCCGATGCTTGGTCATTTTGTCAACATGCAAACACACACACACACACATACACACACACATCCATACCTTGCTCGTATGAAGCATATGCTTTGCTATCACGGCAGAGGAGGGAATGACTACAGTAATTTATATAGCAACAAGTTGGACGGCTTCACACTGAAAAAAATATTGTTTCTGAAATTTCCTTTATAACACCACCTTTGGAGGAATTTTTTCTGGCCTTTTTCTTTTTTAAAAAAATTACTGTACTTTAGATGAAGGTTTACAGAACACACTAGCTTCTCATTAAAAAGTTAGTCCATGTATTGTTTTATGACATTGGTTAACAACCCCACGACATGTCAGTACTCCCCCTTCTTGACCTTGGGTTCCCTGTTAGTAGCTTTCCTATCCCCTCCTGCCTGCTAGTCCTTGCCCCTGGGCTGGTGTGCCCCTTTAGTCTTGTTTTGTTTTATAGGCCTGTCTAATGTTTGGCTGAAGGGTGAACCTCAGGAGTGACTTCACTACTGAGCTAAAAGGGTGTCCGGGGGCCATACTCTTGGGGTTTCTCCAGTCTCTGTCAAGCCAGTAAGTCTGGTCTTTTTTGAGTTAGAATTCTGTTCTACATTTTTCTCCAGCTCTGTCTGGGACCGTCTATTGTGATCCCTGTCAGAGCAGTCAGTGGTGGTAGCCGGGCACCATCTAGTTTTTCTGGGCTCAGCCTGGTGGAGGCTGTGGTCGTCATGGTCCATTACTCCTTTGGACTAATCTTTCCCTTGTGTCTTTAGTATTCCTCATTTTCTCTCACTCCTGTAGGGGTGAGACCAGTGGAGTATCTTCGATGGCCACTCACAGGCTTTTAAGACCCCAGATGCTACTCACCAAGGTAGAATGTAGAACATTATAAACTGTGTTATGCCAGTTGAGCTAGATGTCCCCCGAGACCATGGTTCCCACTCCCCTCAGCCCAGTAATTTGGTCCCTCAGGGAGTCTGGATTTGTCCAGGGAGCTTCCACGACCTTACCACTTCCCCAGTATTGTGTACTGTCTTACCCTTCACCAGAGTTTTCTGGCCTTTTTCAACGAGATGTCTCAGCCTTACAGTACTGGACTGATTCTTCCGTTTCCGCCCCACCTCCCCCACCCCAGGTTTCCGCAGATGGATTTCCTTTCCTTTGTCTCCTCGCCTTCCTCTCGGTTCTTAGCCTCCCCGCCTCCCACTAGCAATTCCCCTTGTGCCTGTGGCAGAGCAGTTTAGCCATCTCTGTTGCTTTGACTTCTGTGAGTCTCCTCTTCTTACCCCAAGGGCTTAGCAAAGCAATTTCCTAAATGAGACGGTTCTTTCATTAAGAAGAATTAGCTGCTAGCTGTTTCTATAATAACCACCATATTAAGGCAAAACAGAAGTCTTTAAAAAATGTTTGCCTTTGCTCTGGGCTGCTTAGGCTTCCTCCTAACAGGCTCCACTCACATTTCCTAGAGAAATTCTTTCCTTCTCCACTGTCATTAGAATTACTTCGGACAAGTCTGAAACCCCCCAAGTCAAGCATTATCCACCACTTCAGGAGCTCTCTTTCAGAACTTTAGGTCCTAAAGTTTAATGAGCACCTTTAACCCTGTTACCAGGGTGTCTGGTGACACCTTGTGAGCTGTTCTTGGCCACAGCTATTGCAGGTCACCAAGAGAGCTGTTGTTAGTTGCCGTGGAGTGGATTCCAATTCACGGTGACGGCACGTGTGCACTTTAATCACAGCTCATACGGAAACTCGGAATTTCTGTTGGAATTTTGAATGTTACTCATGATTCAAAAGGATGGAGTTGTAATTGTTAAATATTACAAGTACTTTGGGCTCTATATTTCGTTAACTGTATGCACTAAGAAACTCAGAATCTATTTGACTGCAACGGGTTTGGTTCGGTTTTGAAAGGAGCTATGTATGGTTAAAACTCTACTATAATTTTAAATACATTGACATTTTTATTTAGTTAAAATCAGACCCTTCAAAGCTTTATTTAAATGAAAGGGAAAAGGGAGTGGGGAATGATTACTTACTGAATGTTTAAGTGTTCCAGGCATTACCTTATTTGACCCTTGCGAACTCTATATGGTAGGTTCCATTATTATTTCCATTTCCAGGTAAGAAAAGGGGGTTCCGGTGGTTAATACTTTACCTAAGGTCACACAGGTATTTAAGGGGTAGAGCCTAGTTTTCATATGTAATCTATGGAAACTGTGTAATCATAGCACACTACGAGACAGTTTAGATTTTTTTGGTTTTTGCTTGCTTAATCTAAATAACCTGAATTTCCTGGATAACTGGGTTTTCTGTAATGGCAATATTTGTGAACTCATCCTGAATCTATTGGTCATGGTTGGTTCAAAGGGTTTTACCATGATAGTGGCTGGTTTTTTTTTTTTCTTTCATTTTACTCTTTACTTGTTGATAACCTGTAGTCCCACTGCTTATATTAAAGCTGAGACATTGAGCTTCACCACTGGACCACTACAGTTAAGTCACTGTCTTAATTGGAAGAGGGCGAATGTTAATTATCTTAATTAACATTACGATATTTTCAGTACCAAGAGTGCCCAGGAGGCTTTTTAATCTGGAAATCCACCTGATGATAATAGGAAAAAATTAGCCCTTGCTCCTACAGTTAAATTTAAAGGTGAAAATAAGTACAGTGCAGCTGAATGGGATTATTAGTTGGTGTCAAACGTTGTAACTTTACAAGTTACAAATATTTTCTTTCCCCACCACCTCTTCCTAAGATGATTGTAGGAAATTTCAAGTACAGCATAGACACCTTGTACTCTGTACAATTTGGCGTTTAGTTTTCTAGTTTTAATGTCCTTTCGTAAAACAGAAGGAGTCCTGGTGGCACAGTGGTTAAAGCACTCGGCTGCTAACTTAAGGTTCGAACCCACCCATGGCTCCGCGGGAGAAAGATGGGGCAGTCTGCTTCTGTAAAGATTTACAACATTGGAAACCCTGTGGGGGCAGTTCTACTCTTTCCCCGAGGGTTGCCATGAGTCAGAATCGACTCGATGGCAATTTTTTTTGGTTAGCGTAAGAGGGCAGTGATGGTTCAGTGCTAGAATTCTCACCTTCCACGTGGGAAACCTGAGTTCTGTTCTCAGCCAATGCACTCCATGTGCAGCCACCACCTATCTGTCATTGGAGGCTTGTGTGTTGCTATGATACTGAACAGGTTTCAGTGGAGCTTCCAGATTAAGACAGACTAGGAAGAAAGGGCTGACGAGCTACCTTTGAAAAAATCAGCCAGTGAAACCCTATGGGTCACAATGGCCCAATCTGCAACCAATCATGGGATGGCGCAAGACTGGGCAGCGTTTGCTCTGCCGTGCATGGGCTTGGGGCTGGAGAGATGGCAGAAGTGGCAGAACAAACCCGACAGAGTTAACCCTTAATTTACTTCCTCTAGGACACGAAAGTCGTTGCTCCAAGTTTAAGAAATTTGGGGTCCACACACCAGATTTGGGTAGGGGGCTGAAGATTAGTAAGAATGTTGGTCTAATATTTGCTTGGGCTAGATTCCAGTGGATAATCTGAAAGTGGCCAACTGTTTTATTGCTGGATCCCAGAGCCAGGTGTTTATGTCTTCCTCAGTTGAACCTTACTATGAGAGACATTTCCGGTTCCTGGGAAAAGGACTCAAAACACTTGAATCAGCGATTTCCCACCTTACTTTCAGAAGTTCTCTAGAACATCAGGCTGCCTTAATATGAATTGGAAGCTTAGAATATTCTTCTTTCCTTACTTAAAAATAATTGGGATGAAGACTGTTGGTAATGCTCAGTGACACTTTGCTTTCTTGTAGTGCCTTTTATGTATGAATCACAAAGCATTTTGCAAACCATAACTCAGTTCTTGCAGCTCCCCAGTGAGTGAGGCAGGTCCCATTATGCCTGTTTTACAGATGGTTATGAAACAGACCCAGGGAGCTTCAATGAGCAGGCAGGGAGTCAGTGGGAAAGTCGGGGAAAGACCTCATGGAACTTTTACCATCCTCCTTGAACTGAATGCCTTAAGAAGTGAGAGGAATTAATCAATGAGGAAGATAAATGGAGAGCCATTTGAAGGGCTGTTTTGCAAGGAGCAAGAATTGTTCTGATGAAATATTTAAGTTGTGCCTTAGCTTAAATGAATCTGAAATCGCAGTATATTTTGTTTTCCTGGAGGATCACCATGGCATACAATTTGGTAGCCAATCTTTGAATTTAGCATTGATTTTATATATAGATGGGAGGTTTCTAGATCACACTTAGGGTAACTTTTGATGGCTTTTGGTATGTGACATTGATAACAAAAGAGGAAGACATTTAAAATATGCCTACAGAAAAAGAAACACAATGGGAGATGCAAAGAATAATTTCAACCGGCGCAGAGTAATGTTTAGAAATACAACAATATACAACATCTGCCAGTTTGTCATACTGTGGTGATTTGTGTGTTGCTATGATACTGGAAGCAATGCCACTGGTATTTCAAATACCAGCAGTGTCATTCATGGTGGACAGGTTTCAGTGGAGCTTCCAGACTAAGATAGACTAGGAAGAAAGGCCTGGTGATGTACTTCTGAAAATTACCCCATGTAAACTCTATGGCTCACAACAGAACGTTGTCCAATATAGTGCAGGGAGATGAGCTTCCTAGGTTGAAAGCCACTCAAATAGGCAGCGGCTGCAACAATGGACTTGAGCACACCAACGATCGTGAAGATGGCACAAGACCGGGCAACATTTTGTTCTGTTGTAAATGAGGTCTCTGGAAGTTGGATCTGACTCAGTGGCAACCAACAACAACACAATTAAAAAAAGAGAAACCTCTTTCCATAGAAGCCAGCCAGTCAGTTCAGCCTCTGCCACACTTCAATCATTTCACTTAAAAGAGAATTCAATTTGTTAAAAGCTCTTGAGAAGAAGGACTTCACTAGATAATGTTAGAAAATTGTCTGTTAGAGAAACTTGTACCATCTTTTCTGCTCTAATCATGTGCAATACTATGGAACATGCAATTTAGATTTTTTGAGAGTAAACTAAATCTATCTCAGGGATTCTCAGACCTTGGTGTCATGGCAACTTATGGAATACCAATCAATTAAATTTCATGGCCAAAGCAATCTTTTCAGCCCCACATCCTCTTCCAGAACTTTGCCACTCAGCTACCAAGAAGTGGAGTCTATTTCACTTTCCCTTGGACCTGAGTGGGCCTTTGTGACCGCCTTGATACATACAATGGAGCAGAAGAGACGTCGTGTGATGTCTAGGTTTGGGAATTTTACTCCAGGCAAAGCAGCACAGGGGAAGTGAGACAGAAAAGAAGACCCAGCCACCGTACGATGTGTTGTTGAATTGACCACCATTGCAAGCGACTTGTGCAGAATCCAATGGGACTTTCTGAAATGAGTCTTAGAACCATCCACCTACAGGATGAAAGAAGCATTCATCCATCGGTTCACATCCCCTGTGGCTTAAGCATGGCCCCACTTCTGGGTGGTACATACAAGAATGCAGAGCAAGCTCACATGGGCTGTCCTTGCCACGGCATCAGAGAAGACCCAGGACAGGAAGCAAGGCATGGGCAAGTGGCCTCAAAGTGAAGGAAGTGCCACTGATTGCACCACTGTGAAGCTGGTTAAGTCTGTGCAGAGAGGTGGCAGTAAGAAGTGGGATGAAATGGCTTTGAAGCAGTGCGTAGGAATATCCAATGCACTTGGCAGACTGTCTCTCTCTCTCTGGGACTTGGTTTCTCATCAGTCAGATGAGAGAATTGGACTAGAAGACTTCAAGACCCTTCCGATGCTATCAGTCTAATTACCAACCTGATATACCAGCTGCCGTAGAGTCAATTACAACTCACGGCGACCCCATGTGTGTCGGAGTAGAACTGTGCTCCATAGGGTTTTTTGGAAGTAGATTGCCAGGCATTTCTTCTGAGATGTCTCTGGGTGGACTTGAACCACCAATATTTCAGTTAGCAGCCAAGTGTTTAACCATTTGCACCACCCAGGGGCTCCATAAACCTGATATACCACCAAAGTTGCTGTCGAGTTGACTCCGACTCATAGCGACCCTATAGGACAAAGTAGAACTGCCCCACAGAGTTTCCAAGGAGCGCCTGGTGGATTCGAACTGCTGGCCTTTTGGTTAGCAGCAGAGCTCTTAACCGCTGCACCACCAGGGCTCCAAACCTGATATAGTCCTGGACTAATGCTACACTCAGGACAGGCAGGTAAGACCTAGAAACGTTGGGTTGAAAGGGCACAAACAGAGGCCAGCTAGGAGATGATAAGACAAGACCTTCCTTATATTTCTCCTGTTTCCTGCGTGTTGTTGTTGTTGTTGTTAGGGACTGTCAGGTCGGCTCTGAATCATAGCGGCCCTATGTACAACAGAATGAAACACTGCCGGGTCCTGCACCATCTTCACAATCATTGCTATGCTTGAGCCCATTATTGCAGCTACTGTGTCAATCCATCTTATTGAGGGTCTTCCTTTTTATCTCTGACCCTCTACTTTACCAAGCATGATGTCCTTCTCCAGGGACTGGTCCCTCCTGATAACACGTCCGAAGTGTGTGAGACAAAGTCTCACCACCTTCACTTCTAAGGAGCATTCTGCCTATACTTCTTCCAAGACAGATTTGGTCGTTCTTCCGGCAGTCCCTGGCATTCAGTATTTTTCGCCAACGCCATAATTCAAAGGCATCAATTCTTTGGTCTTCCTTATTCATCGTCCAGCTTTCACATGCATATGAGGCTCCTAGCATAATCCTGGGTACTTAGGAGGCCCTGAATAATTCTGAATTAGGGAAGAATTATACATCTTGAGAAATATGGAATGAATGGAGTCTTCTTTCTCAAGTCCTGTCTTAATTTTCTGGTGCTGTTGTAAGACAAATACCACAAGTGAGTGGCTTTAAAGAACAGACGTTTATTTTCTCACAGTTTATGAGGCTAGAAGTTTGAATTCAGGGTGTGGCTAGTGGGGGAGGCTTTTTTTGGGATCTATTTCAGCTTCTAGCAGCCATCAATCCTTGGAGTTCCTGGGCTTGTAGATTCATCTGCCTCCATCATCATCAGCTAACAGCTGTCTTCCCTGTGTCTGCTTGCTTGCCTCTATCTATCCTGCTCTTTTTGTAACTCAGAAGTGATTAGGTTGAGGACATGCCCTACATGACATGACCTCCATTGATTGATTGATTACATTACACTAGATTGCATTATGGATGGTGATTGCATCACATTAGATTAGATTATATCCACAGGCGCAGGGGTTAGAATTCCAACACATATTTTGAGGGGATACATTTCAATCCATAATAAGCTTTATATATAAACACTACTCACCTGTGGTTACAAGTAGATTCACTTCTTATTACTTGGAAGGTAGAAATTGGAGCATATCCCAGCTACTCATGGGTTTTCCCACATGAGAGTTGGTTGTGGCCAAAATCTTAGGATTCTACTCACCTTTGTTGATACCAGTTTCCTTCAAGGTGATTCTGACTCATGGCATCCCCATATGTGTCAGAGTAGAATTGTGCTCCACAGGGTTTTCAATGGCTTATTTTTTGAAGGTAGATCACCAGACCTTTTTTCCGAAGTGCCTTTTGGTTAACAGCCAAGCGCTTAACCATTTGCACCACCCAGGGACTCCCATCTTTGTTGATAGCACTTTGATTTTGATCCCCAATGAAGGCACTCATGAAAAAATACGTAAATTTGGAAACAATCATTGAGAGAGAGAGAGAGAATTATTCAGAGTAGAATTTCTCAACCTTATCACTATCCTCCGAGGGTTTACTTTTGCAAGTTGTGTAGCTGGTGATCGCTGTTTTAAGTTCTAAAAGCAGCATCTGTTTTTGCTGGTCTTTGCTTGCTTCTTTCACCTTTGACTTTCTTCTCTACAGTTCCCTCTAGCCCACATGATTCAACCCTTACTATGGCTGATGCTTTTTGAAAGAGTTTGGAGAATGAATTTCAGTTCAGTTTTGTGGCACAAATCACCCGGCCTTTAGGGATATATAATCTCTCGGTTAATAAGGATTCTGGTGACTCAACACAGAGGCTGGTGTCAAGTTAAAAAAATAAAAAGCAGAGCAATTCAATCAAGATTGTATTTAATTTTTAAAACAACCATTATATTCTGTACTTAAACTTTTGAATTTCCTTTTTATATTTCTGAAAACAATGAATAGCTTTGATTTGAGAGCGTGAGCATCCTGAAAAAAGTACAGAATAACATAATCTCATTCTATATTAATTTTCCCTCAAGTTCACTATTGTTCCATTTGATAAGACTAAGTGATTTTCTTCGAACTGGCATTTGTCTACAGTATTACCAACTTTGCGATGAAAAATATCCTTTCTGCATATCAAAACTTTAATCTCCCACACATACATAACTCATTTTCCTCTCAAATGCTTGGCCTTCTAAGTGATTGCTGTGATTCAGTTCTGAGTGAAAGAACGTATCATTTCCAGCCTGTGATAATTACTGTATAAGGGTTAGAATTATTTTATACAAATGAGAACAAATTATCCATCAGTGATGAAGTTCTTTAATCTTCCCCTGTCGCTCATCACACCCTCCCTTCTCTTCAAGCTCTGCAGACACCAGAATAATTTCATAAGGCTTTTTTGCTGAGTTGGAATTTCAGGTTGCACATAACTATGGAGCGATAGCTGCTGGCCGTATAATTTTTTCTTACATTCCAATGAAAGGATGATTTATTGATTTCATTTAACAATATTATAGAATTAGAATTGGGTAAAGCTTTTCAAGCTTCACCTGGCTGACAGCTCCTGCTTCTTCCCTTTTGCTCACTTACAGTGAATCCAAATAAATAGTCTAAATTCTTGTATTTAAAAATAAAATGCACAAGAGTATTAAATAGCCTTCCCCACTCCACCCTGGATCTTATAAGATACCAAACCCATTGCCATCGAATCTATTCCAACTCATAGCGACCCTATAGGACAGAGTAGAACTGCTCCATAGGGTTTCTAAGGAGTCACTGGTGGATTTGAACTGCCGACCTTTTGGTTAGCAACCCAGCTCTTAACCACTGCACCGCCAAGGCTCCTATAGGATAAGCAGTTATATATATTTTCCAGAGAGTCTTCCATTTTGCAGGTCTTGCACATCAAGGATATCATACATAAAGAAAGCAATTGGTCATTAAAAAGACAGGAAAGAAAGAAAAGACCAAAATGGGTGTCAGAAGAGATTCTGAAACTTTCTCTTGAACATAGAACAGCTAAAGGGAAAGGAATAAATGATGAAATAAAAGAGCTGAACAGAAGATTTCAAAGGGCTTCTCGAGAAGACAAAGTAAAGTGTTATAATGAAATGTGCAAAGACCTGGAGTTAGAAAACAAAAAAGAAAGAACACACTCAGTATTTGTCAAGTAGAAAGAACTGAAGAAAAAAATTAAAGCCTCAAGTTGCGATATCAAACGATTCTATGGGCAAAATATTGACCAATGCAAGAAACGTCAAAAGGAAAAGAAAGGCATACACAAAGGCACTGTACCAAAAAGAATTGGTAGACATTCAACTATTTCAAGAGGTAGCATATGATCAGGAACCGATGGGACTGAAGGAAGAGGTCCAAGCTACACTGAAGGCATTGGCGAAAAACAAACAAAAAAACTCATTGTCGTCGAGTCGATTCCGACTCATATCGACCCTATAGGACAGAGTAGAACTGCCCCATAGGGTTTCCAAGGAGCAGCTGTTGGACAGGAACTGCTAACCTTTTGGTTAGCAGCCAGATGCTTAACCACTGTGCCACCAGGGCAGCGAAAAACAAGGCTCTAGGAATTGACGGAATACCAGTTGAGATGTTTCAACAAATGGATGCAACACTGGAGGTGCTCACTCATTTATGCCAAGAAATTTGAAGACAGCTACTTGGCCAGCTGACTGGAAGTGATCCATATTTGTGCCCATTCCAAAGAAAGTCCATCCAACAGAATGCAGAAATTATCTAACAATACCATTGATATCACATGCAAGTAAAATTTTACTGAAGATAATTCATTGCCAGAAATTCAAGCTGAATTCAGAAGAGGACGTGAAATGAGGGATATTATTGCTGATGTCAGATGGATCCTGGTTAAAAGCAGAGAATACCAGAAATACGTTTACCTGTGTTTTATTTATCGTGCAAAGGCATTTGACTGTATGGATCATAACAAATTATGGATAGCAGTGGGAAGAGTGGGAATTCCGGAACACCTAATTGTGCTCATGAGGAACCTGTACTTAGACCAAGAGGCAGTCATTTGAATAGAACAAGGGGATACTGGATGGTTTAAAGTCAGGAAAGGTGGGTGTCAGGGTTATATCCTTTCACCATACTTATTTAGTCTGTATGCTGAGCAAATAATTGTAGAATCTGGACTATACGAAGAAGAATGTGGCATCAGGATTGGTGGAAGACTCAGTAATAACCTCTGATGTGCAGATGATACAAGCGTGCTTGCTAAAAGTGAAGAGGACTTGAAACACTTACTGATGAAGATCAAAGACTACAGCCTTCAGTATGGTTACATCTCAGCATAAAGAAAACAAAAATCCTCACAACTGGTCTAATAAGCAACATCATGATAAACAGAGAAAATATTGAAATTGTCAAGGATTTCATTTTACTCGGATCCACAATCAACACCCATGGAAGCACTAGTCAAGAAATCAAATGATGTACTTTATTGGGCAGATCTTTTGCAAAAGACCTCTTTAAAGTGTTGAAAAGCAAAGATACATTTTGAGGACTAAGGTGTGCCTGACCCAAGCCCTGACGTTTTCAATAGCCTCATAGCATGTGAAAGCTGGGCAATGAATACGGAAGACCAAAGAACGGATGCCTTTGAAGTATGGTGTCGGCGAAGTAATACTGACTATACCGTGGACTGCCAGAAGGAGAAACAAGGCTGTCTTGGAAGAAGTACAGCCAGAATTCTCCTTAGAAGTGAGGATAGTGAGACTTTGTCGCAAGTATTTTGGACATGTTTTCAAGAGGGACCAGTCTCTAGAGAATGACACCATGCTTGGTAAGGTAGAGGGCCAGTGACAAAGAGGAAGGCCCTCAAGGCCTCAAGGAGATGAACTGACACAGTGGCTGCAACGATGAGCTCAAACACAGCAATGATTGTGAGGATGGCGCAGGACGGGGCAGCGTTTCCTTCTCTTGTACATCGGGTCGCTATGAGTCGGAACTGACTCGATGACATCTAACAACAACAACGACACACACAAAGAAATCTAAGATCCCTTAGGTTTAATTACTAAGAGATGCTATTGGCTTGTGACTGGAAGCCGACTATTTATGAAATCTTATTATAAAGTGATTTCAGAGTTTGTGAATCATGTTTTTCAGGTTTGCCACCTAGACCTGAAAAAGCAATTCAGTCCTCTGCTGTTCTCCACCAGATAGTGGTATGCTTCACCATTACAAATAATTGTAATTTTAAATCGTAGCTTCAAGCTGTTGATAGCTCTGTTCTTCTTTCTTTGCCTGTAGTGAGCTTGCGTTTTATTCTAACGAAGTAAAAATTGCAAAGGTTATACAGAATAATAATAATGATAAAACACCCATATGAAGTGCTTGGAACTTACAGCCTAATATATTTTATTTTATTTTTTGTTAATCAATTGATGAACCTGGAAAAAAGATGAAGACCGTATCTTTTACAGTGCCACCTATGAGGAATTGATTGATTCTTTTTTTGAGATCATTTTTGCTCTATTTTAACCAAGGCGACTTAACTAGTTGCTGTTGAGTTGACTTTGACTCATGGTGACCCCATCTGTGTCAGAGCAGAACTGTGCTCCATAAGGCTTTCAATGGCTGATTTTTCAAAAGTAGATCACCAGGCCTTTCTTGCGAGGTGCCTCTGGGTGGACTTGAAGCTCCAACCTCCTGGTTAGCAGTGAGTACATTAGCTTTCTGCATCACCCAGGGAATCCCAAGGCATCTTACATTTTTAAATATTGCCAAAGTGGGTTGGTAGCTCATGGAGTTGGTTTTATTTGAATCTCAATTTAGCCAAATATAAACTGTGTGACCTTAGTTAGCCACTCAACCTCTCTGATCTTCAGTTCCTTCGATTACATAATACCCACCCCACAGCGTTGCTGGAAGGATTCAATGAGATGGTGTGTGTAAACGCTGGGCACCAACATCTTCTTCTGTGTAACTTTACTCCTGACCACTTTTTCGGCATTTACACAAATACTTTTCTCCAGAAGCCTACTAATCCTCAGCTTGTAGAAGCCTTTAAACTGCTCATCACTGTAAAGCAAGCAGCCAGCCCGTGTAATGGAGACATCCTCCTGGGTGGGGACAGCACACTCATAACATTGTGGTAAGTGGTCAGCTCTTTTCTTTCACCCTGAACCTGAGAACACGGGGCGAGTCATTGAGGGAGGTACCGGATGCTGAGGTCTGGCCCTGGGCACTCGTACTCCAGATCATAGCCCAGCATCTTCTTTTGGGGTGTGTTATTAGCCTCTAATTAGAGACCTGGGGTGCTCCCAGTGTGGCTTCAGTGGACTGAATAGAGACGAATAAAGCATTTTGCAAGGGAACTTTTGATGAGTTCTAAGCATTAAGCTGTTTGCTCTGTGGATGTTTCAAATGCAATCTACCAGTAGCCCTCAAATATATACAGATCCTCCCTTCTCAATGTAGACAGGTTTTGAAATGAGTCAGATCTTACAGGTCTTTTTTTTTTTTTTTTTAATTTTATTGTGCTTCAGGTGAAGGTTTACAGAACAAATAGTTTCTCATTAAACAGTAGTACATATATTGTTTTATGACATTGGTTAATAACCCCAGGACATGTCAACCCTCTCCCTTCTCGACCTTTTTTTTTCCTTTTTTTTTTTTTTTTTGGTGAAAATACACATAGCCAAAGATACACCATTTCAAAAATTTCTACATGCACAGTTCAGTGACATTGACTACGCTCTTCCAATTGCGGTGCTATTCTCACTTTAGATGAAGGCTTACAGAACAAAATAGTTTCTCATTAAACAGTTAGTACACATGTTGCCCTATGGCAACGGTTAACAACCTCACTACACATCAACACTGTCCTTACTGAACCTTGGGTTTCCTATCATCAGATTTCCCGTCCCCTTCTGCCTTCTAACCCTTGTCCCTGGACTGCTGTGCCTCATTAGTCCCATTTTGTTTTATGGGGCTGTCCACTAAACAGTGAACCTCGGAAGTGACTTCACCACTGAGCTAACAGGGTGTCTGGGGGCCATACTCTCGGGGTTTCTCCAGTCTATCAGGCCAGTAAATCTGGTCTTTTTTTGTGAGTTAGAATTTTGTTCTACATCCTTCTCCAGCTCTGTCCAGAACCCTCTGTTGTGATCCCGATCAGAGCAGTCAGTGGTGGTAGCCGGGCACCATCTAGCTGTACTGTATTCAGTCTGGTGGAGGCCTTGGTAGCTGTGGTCCATTAGCCCTTTGGACTAATTTACAGGTCTTTTGAGGCAGAAATATCACTGACCTCTTAATATATGCTGAAGTGAATTATTTTGCCACATGTTGAAGCAGTTGATTCACCTGTGTACACGCGGACCAAAAGGGGCAGATATTCTGTTGTTCAGACTTGACTATACCGCTGTGATATAAACTAAAGGAGAATGGTATCTTTACAGTTTCCCAAGAATAAAAATCATAGAAAAGAATAATTAAATATTATTGCACACTCCTCACCCATCCAGACATTGATTAAGTCCTGTTTCTCACGTCCTTCCCTACCTTCATCGCTGATGGAGACAATGACCTTGAAGAATCTTTAGTTTGTGGGCACATGATTACGATGCATGCTCTCTATTATGTCATGACTGGTGGTTGAAATGATAATTAAAGTCTTTATAGAAAAAAATGCACCCTATATATAAGTATTTGTGTGAAAATAAATATTTTTTGAATATATGGAGCATCTTGGGAGAAAGACACTGTACTGTTTCAAATTAACATTATAATAATTTAAAAACTAAGCTTGTTCCACCAGCATATTAATGAGACCCATGAGTCACTCTTACCCATTGCTATTAGATTAAAAATTTTAGGAATAAAGCTCATCCAATTTCTTTAGAAAGTCACTTGGCTACAAATGTGGTCACACTTAATTAGCTTCTAATTTGCTTTGTTGCTTGAACATAAACGGTGAGCCCTCTGCAGCTTTCTTGGGGGTTTTGTTTAGGTCAGTTGATTAATTTCCAGAGCAGTCTTTGTGTCCTTCCTGACGGATGTTGTCATTGTTGTCCTGAAGCATATTCAGAGAGGTGCCCTCCCTCTCAGAAGCCCAGTTAGCTATGAAAGAGCGACCGATTAAGTTATGTTTAAAATGGATCAACTGCCAACACAAACTCAATGGGGCGTGGGCTTGTAAGTTGTTCCAGTCGGAAGGGAGAGAGTGTAATGATGGGATGGCGGCATGTCTGGTGTTGCAGTCTGATGGACACTCATTGTACCCAAGCAAGACGGAGGAGGGGTGAAGTTTGGGCTGGGATGACCAATAGCTTTGAAGCTGTAAACCAACCTTCTTAACCCTACAAATAAGTTCAGTACAGAAGACTTATGGTTTAGCTACCAAACTACTAAACTTTCTTTATGAGGGGAAGAGCTTCTCAATAGACAATTAAATTGTAGATTCACAAGATGTTCTAAGGCAAGCTGGTCTGAGCCACAGAAGCCAGGCGGCCAGAGAGGGAACCCCACCCACCACCAAGGGTATATAAAAGCTGGACAGCCTACAGTGACATTCACAACTCAGAGGTCACTTCAGCGAGGCACTGACAGCCCGGTGTCTAGCACCATGTCCTTCAACTTCTCCAGAAGGAACTGTTCTTCCAGGCCGATTGGAGGATGCTGCCCGGTCCCTGTGGACCAAGTTTCCGTGGCTCCGACCAGCAACGCTGACTGCTTGAGTGGCATCCATTTACCCAGTTCCTTCCAGACTGGGTCCTGGCTCCTGGACCACTGTCAGGAGACCTGCTGTGAGCCCACTGTTTGCCAGCCAACTTGTTACCAGCAAACTTCGTGCATCTCCAGCCCTAGCCAGGTGACTTGTTCTCGCCAAACGACCTGTGTCTCCAATCCTTGCTTGACTCCTTGCAGCCGGCCACTCACTTTTGCCTCCAGTGTCTGTAAGCCCCTGGGAGGCATCTCCAGTGTCTGCCAACCTGTGGGCGGCATCTCCACCGTGTGCCAACCAGTGGGAGGAGTCTCCACAGTGTGCCAACCAGCCTGCGGGGTCTCCAGGACGTACCAGCAGTCTTATGTGTCCAGCTGCCGAAGAACGTGCTGAGTGTATAGGAGCCGTGAGCGAATCAAGACTCCGCGACCTGCCAGCTGTGTTTCCAGGATCTTCTTCCAGCATGCTGCCCGCTGACCCTCTTCCAACTGCCTGATCGCTGGCTGCTAGCCACCCATGCACTGTCTTTGGCAATCTAAGATTTCTCTGGCCAGCGCCAAGCCTGCTTTAAGGGTTGATGGCTGGTGCTGGATATTTCCAGAAACTCACCAGGCATACCCAAGCCTCTGATGGTTTTGATGTGTTTTCATCTTGCTGCTGTGTCTCCTGGCTTCTGCTTTTATGTCTCTGACAAAGGGAGCTTGTTCCACTATGTAGTTCTCAATAAACCTGCATTATTTGGCATTGCAAACGTGTGTTTCAATGGAGTTGTTTATTTGCAAGTGTTCTTGCTGTCTATGAATCTTCCTTTGCTGGTGAGGGCCTGGTTTTCTTTTCCGAGCACTGAGGATGGATTAGTCATTGGGTTCCATGATTAGAGCAAGGGATTATCTTATATTTCACTTGTTCAGAGAAATTTTTGGCTCTGGGGTGTATGAAGGGCTGCAGGATTTGTTGGAGTTTCTTGTCCTCTATATTTTTCGATTACTATGGGCTCACAGAAGAATTTTCATATGGGAATAAGAAAATTATTTGGGGGAACCGAATAGTTTGGGGAGTTGTATCCTGAAAGGAGCAGTGGGATGGGGTAGGGGTTCAGAGTCTTACATAACCACAGGTCCTTGGTGGAAGCCTTTACAGAATATTCCCCCACAATCAGACTGGATGGAAGGAGAGGAAGAAAGGGTGGGGAAGCTGGTGTCAAGGTTTTGACAGTCATTGTAAACTCCCCTCACTGGCTGTGGTAGATCAGTAGACCCCTAAATGTCCTCTAAATACGTAACCACCAGTAATCAGTTGCCGTCAAGTCGATTCTGACTCATGGCAGCCCCATGTGTGTGAGAGTGTGCTCTGTAGGGTTTTCAGTGGCTAATTTTTCAAAGTAGATCACCAGGACTTTCTTCCAAGTCACCTCTGCATAAACTCGAACCTCCAATCTTTTGTTTAGCAGCTGAGCATGTTGACCATTTGGATGTCCCAGGGACTCCCCGCATAAATAAAACCCCTGTGTTTTAGTAAATCCATGTAGGAAGGACTTGAAAAGAAGCGTAAACACATGTTGGTTTATTTTAATACTCAGAGCATTATTTCGGGCTTGCTTTCCACGGGAACCTTTGAGGGCATGCTCATTTTTTCTTTTTTAGAGAGTGAGAACTGGCTGAAAATTGGTTTGCTTTTGCCCTTATTGCTCTGTGATGGCCAGGAACATATCTCTATATTTCCTTTTTTGAGTTGCTCAAGGAGAAACAGAAGCGGGAGATTTTTACAGAAAATGGAAAAATCTGAGGTGCAGTGACATGAGCAATGGGTGAATTTTCTCAGAACAAGAGGGGCTTGGGGCCTCATTGAGAATCTGATCATCAGTCTCTGTCGTCAGCACAGAGTGGTTTTCTTATTTCACTGGTGGTTTTTCAGAGAGGTGAAATGTGTAGATGATTTTGTTTTTCCTTTTTATTGTACCTCAGGTGAAGGCTTACAGAAAAAACAGTTTCTCATGAAACAGAAGTACACATGTTGTTTTATGACATTGGTTAACAACCCCACAACATATTAACCCTCTAACTTCTCAACCTTTTTTTTTTTTTTTTTTGGTGAAAATACACATAGCCAAAGATACACCGTTTCAAAAATTTCTACATGCACAGTTCAGTGACATCGACTACACTCTTCCAATTGTGCTGCTATTCTCACTTTAGATGAAGGCTTACAGAACAAAATAGTTTCTCATTTAACAGTTAGTACACATGTTGCCCTATGACAATGGTTAACAATCTCACAACACATCAACACTATCCTTACTCAACCTGGGTTCCCTATCACCAGCTTTCCTGTCCCCTTCTGCCTTCTGGCCCTTGTCCCTGGACTGCTGTGCCTCATTAGTCCCATTTGGTTTTATGGGGCTGTCCACTCCCCGGCTGAACGGTGAACCTCAGAAATGACTTCACCACTGAGCTAACAGGGTGTCGGGGGCCTATACTGTTGGGGTTTCTCCAGTCTCCTTTAGGCCAGTAAATCTGGTCTTATTTCTTGTGAGTTAGAATTTTGTTCTACATCCTTCTCCAGCTCTGTCCAGAACCCTCTGTTGTGATCCTGGTCAGAGCAGTCAGTGGTGGTAGCCGGGCACCATCTAGCTGTACTGGACTCAGTCTGGTGGAGGCCTTGGTAGCTGTGGACCATTAGTCCTTCAGACTAATCTTTTCCTTGTATCCTGTTCTCTTCATTCTCCCTTGCTCCCCAAGGGATGAGATCAGTGGAGTATCTTAGATGGCTGCTTACAGGCTTTTAAGACCCCAGACACTACTCACCAAGGTAGAATGTAGAGCATTGTCTTTATAAGCTGTGTCATGCCAATTGAGCTAGATGTTCCCCAAGACCATGGTCCCCAGAGCTCTCCGCCCAGCAATTCAGTCCCTCAGGGAGTTTGGATGTGTCTATGGAGCTTCCATGACCTTTCCTTGTACAAGTTGTTCTGGTTTCCCCTGTATTGTGTACTGTCTCACCCTTCACCAAAGATACCACCTATCTATTGTTGATTTAGTATTTCACCCCCACCCCTCCCATCCCTGGCAACCAACAAAGATTGTTACATTTTATGTGTGAACTTTTTCATGGATTTTTACAATAGAGGTCTCATACAATATTTGTCCTTTTGTGATTATTTCACTCAGCATAATGTCCTCCAGTTTCATCCATGTTATGAGATGCTTCACACATTCATTGTTGTTCTTTCTCGTTGCATAGTACTCCATTGTGTGCATGTACCATAGTTTGTTTATCCATTCATCTGTTGATGGGCATCTAGGTTGTTTCCATCGTTTTGCTATTGTGAACAATGCAGCCATGAACATAGGTGTGCACATGTCTATTCAAGTGACGACTCTTATTTCTCTAGGATATATTCCTAGGAGTGGGATTGCTGGATCGAATGGTATGTCTATTTCGAGCTTTCTGAGGAAGTGCCATATCATTTTCCAAAATGGTTGTGTCGTTTTACATTCCCACCAGCAGTGCATAAGAGTTCCCATCTCCCCGCAGCCCCTCCAACATTTGTTATTTCGAGTGTTTTTGATTTGTGCCAGTAATGCCGGGGTGAGATGGTATCTCACTGTGGTTTTAATTTGCATTTCTCTAATGGTTAGTGATCGTGAGCATTTCCTCATGTGTTTGTTGGCCATTTGAATGTCTTCTTTGGTGAAGTGTCTGTTCCTTTCCTTTGCCCATTTTTTAATAGGATTATTTGTCTTTTGGTTGTAGAGGTGTTGGATTTTCTTGTAGGTTATGGAGATTAGACCTTTGTCTGACTTGTACTGTCCAAAAATTTTTTCCCAGTCTGTAGGTTCTCTTTCTACTCTTTTGGTGAAGTCTTTTGAAGAGCATAGGTGTTTGATTTTTAGAAGATCCCAGTTACCTGGCTTATCTTTTGGGGTTTGTGCATTGATGGTTATGGTTTGTATCCTGTTAAATGCCGTGTATTAAGGCCTGTAGCGTTGGCCCTATTTTTTCTTCTATGAACTTTATAGTTTTAGGCTTTATATTCGGGTCTTTGATCCATTTTGAAGTAGTTTTTGTATACAGCCTGAGGTATGGGTCCTGTTTCATTTTTTTGCAGATGGTTATCTAGTTTTGCCAACACCATTTGTTAGAAAGACTGTCCTTTCCCCATTTGATGGACTTTGGGCCCTTGTCGAAGATCAGGTGACTATAGTTGGATGGATTTACATCTGGGTTCTCAATTCTGTTCCATTGGTCAATGTATCTGTCGTTGTACCAGTACCAGGCTATTTTGACTACCGTAGCTGTATAGTAGGTTCTGAAGTCAGGTAGTGTGAGTCCTCTAACTTTATTCTTCTTCTTCAGTAGTGCTTTACTTATTCGGGGCTTCTTCCCTTTCCATATAAAGTTAATGATTAGTTTTTCCATCTCTTTGAAGAACATTGTTGGTATTTGGGTTGGGATTGCATTGTATTTGTAAATTGCTTTGGGTTGAATTGTTATTTTCACAATGTTGAGTCTACCTATCCATGAGCGTGGTATGTTTTTCCATTTATATAGATCCCTTTGGGTTTCATGCAGTAGTGTTTTGTAGTTTTCTTTGTATAGGTCTTTTACATCCCTGGTCAGATTTATTCCTAAGTATTTTATCTTTTTAGGGGCTATTGGAAATGGTATTATTTTCCTGATTTCCTTTTCATCATTCTCCTTAGTGGTGTATAGGAATCCAACTGATTTTTGAATGTTTATCTTGTATCCTGCTACTCTGCTGAATCTTTCTATTAGTTCCAGTAGATTTCTCGTGGAATCTTTAGGGTTTTCTATGTATAGTATCATATCATCTGCAAACAGGGACAGTTTAACTTCTTCATTACCAATTTGGATGCCCTTTCTTTCTTTTTCTTGCCTTATTGCTCTAGCTAGAACTTCCAGAACAATGTTAAATAGGAGTGGTGATGAAGGGCATCCTTGTCTTGTTCCTGTTTTCATGGGGAATGTTTTCAGCCTCTCTCCATTAAGAATGATGTTGGCCTGTGGTTTTGCATGGATGCCCTTTATTATGTTGAGAAATTTCCCTTCTAAACTTATTTATTGAGAGTTTTTATCAGGAATGGGTGTTGGACTTTGTCAAATGCCTTTTCTGCATCAATTGAGATGATCATGTGATTGTTTTCTTTCCTTTCGTTTATGTGGTGGATTACGTTGCTTGATTTTCTGATGTTGAACCATCCTTGCATACCTGGTATGAATCCTACTTGGTTGTGGTGCGTCTCAGTCATCTAGTGCTGCTCCAACAGAAATACTACAAGTGGATAGCTTAAGAAAGAGAAGTTTATTCTCTCAGAGTCCAGTAGGCTACAAGTCCAAATTCCGGGCACCACCTCCAGGGGAACACTTTCTCTGTTGGCTCTGGAGGAAAGTCCATGTCATCAGTCTTCCTTTGGTCTGGGAGCTTCTCTATGCAGGAACCTCAGGTCCAAAGGACACACTCTGCTGCCAGCACTGCTTTCTTGGTGGTATGAGGTCCCATGTATCTCTGCTCACTTTTCTCTTTTATATCTCAAAAGAGATTGCATTAAGACACTAATCTTGTTAACCTCATCAGTATAAACTCATCACAGTGATAGAATTTACAACACATGAGGAGATCACATATAATCTCATCATAGTGGTAGAGTTTACAACACACAAGGAAATCACATTAGACAACAGGATCATACAATACTGGGAATCATGACCCAGCCAAGTTGCTACACACATTTTTGGGGGGACACAATTCAATCCATGACATGGTGTATTATTTTTTTGATATGATGCTGAATTCTATTGGCTAGAATTTTGTTAAGAATTTTTGCATCTATATTCATGAGAGATATTGGTCTGTAATTTTCTTTTTTTGTGACGTCTTTGCCTGGTTTTGGTATCAGCATTATGCTGGCTTCATAGAATGAATTTGGAAGTGTTGCTTCGTTTTCTATGCTTTGAAATAGCTTGAGTAGTACTGGTACAAGCTCTTCTATAAACGTATGGTGGGTTCTGCTTTTTGACCGTAGACTTGGTAGAGACTTACTTGGTCTGTTTAGACTTTCAGGAAATTCTTACCTGCACTTAGGAATGTGTTGTTAGCTGCCTGTCAAGTTGGTTCCCAACTCATAACAACCCCATGCACAACAGAATGAAACGCTGCCTGGTCCTGCACCATCCCCATGAATGGCTGGGGATTGGATCCTGTGATCCACAGGGTTTTCACTGGCTGATTTTTAGAAGTACATCACCAGGTGTCTCTTCCTAATCCGTCTTAGTCTGGAAGCTCCATTGAAACCTGTTCAGCATCATAGCAACACATAAGCCTCTACTGATGGACACATGGTGGCTGTGTATGAGTAGCAGTGTCTGGGACCTGAACCTAGGTCTCCTGCCTAGAAGGCGAGAGTTCTACAACTGAACCACCACTGCCCCCAGTGCCCCCTTAAGAGTGTAAATGTCTTCATAGTTGAAGGACTTTGTCTTAGCTTTTATGAGTCTGAAATCTTTATTTGTTAGGATCTCTAGCTCTAACCTTTTCCATGAACTCTGTCTTCCTATATCTTACTTCCTGATGGGCTTTTACAGAAAATGTCTTAGAGTAACATTTAAAGAAATTTTCCAAACTCCAGTTGGTTACAATGTTGTTTATTGCATAGAGACATGATTTGTATTGCACACTTCATGTTGTAAAACAATTATGATCAGGAACTAGCATCTATTAGCACAGGCAAAAAGCAATTACCAGCAAACACGATTGCTTTGCATAAGTTGTTCTGTGCTTTATTATAAATGTGCTGATAAAAGTTACGAGAATACATGAAAACTGTGCTCACGATGGTGTTGGTGCTTGTTGGAAAGACAACGGTTACTTCTGAGCAAGAATTGGATGAAGTCAAGGGATTTGTTAGTGATGCTTAGGTTTCATAGGTGTAGACTTAACAACCATACGATCATTTTACTATTGAAATTCCTTCCCGAAAAATGACTTCACCATTTTGGGCCTGAAACTCGGTCCCCTAAACCACTTTTTCCCTCTGGTAAACCACCCTAAAAATATTGATAACACAAGTTTTCCTAGGAGCACTTCAATTGTATGACGGCAAGGGAGATTGTTTCAGTAAAATGAACGATCTCTTTGCTAAAATCTCTCATAAGTACTGATTTTACCTCTTAATTAATGATGTTACCATCTTCTTAGTCACTGAGGATTGAAGTCCTGTCATCATTTTTTCTTCTCTTTTCCCTTAACTTCACACATTTAATTAAGCATTAAGAGCTATTCTTCCTTCCTTAGTGACATAGTTACTCTTCCAGTTATTTTCTTAGCATTTCCTCTATGCCTGCTGTCTTAGGCCGGGTTCTCTAGAGAAGCAAAGCCAGTAAAGTGTATATATATATACATATATATATATTTATATCAAGGAAATGGCTCACGAGGTTGTAGAAACTGGAACGTCCCCCAAGTCTGTGGGTCAGGATAGAGGCTTCACCTGATGCACGTAGCCACAGGGACTGATGAACCCAAGATAGGCAGGTCAGAGAGCAGGGCTGTTGTTCATAGGCTGTGAAGATTGACGAATTCCAAAGATCGACAGCCAAGACCACAGGTAAGCTGCTAGCTCAAATCCCAAGACCAGATATCAGATGAACAGGAGCCAGCTGCAGGATCCAGAATGAGCAAAAGCCCACAAGCCTTGCCAGAATATCCACTTATATTCAATGCAGGCCACATGCCCAAGGAAACTCCCTTTCAACTGAGTGGCTACTCACAGCAGATCCCATAGTATCAAATCTCATCATGGAAGTGATCACACCATCATACGACTATCACACCACTGAGAATCATGGCCCAGCCAAGTTGACATGCAACCTTAACCATCACACCTGCTGTGGGGTAAAGAATTCAGCTTTACCCTAAGTAAGGTTGCCTTTGTCCTTGGTTCCTGAGATATAGCCCTTGGAATAATTGGGATGCCTTGGTCTGGGACTTCCTGGCCACACCTGAAGAGTCATGTGAGTGGTGGCTGGCCAGCCCAGAAGAGTCACTTGGGCTGCTGGTATCAACTAGCCTCAGGAGGAATGAGTTAGCCTATCATGCAGGACTGGCCAATAGAAGCCCAGAACACTAAGGCTCAGAGAGCTTCCTAGTGGTCCAAGGAAGGGTAGCACACTTATTAGGGATATGGAAGCTTCACGTTGGAAAGTCTCCCAGAACTCGCACATGCATCTCTTCCTTATGATGATCCTGATTTGTATCCTTTGGCTATAATAAATCTATAATCATAAGTGTAGTGCTTTCTGCACTGTTCTGTGAGTTGCTCCAGAGAATTATTGAACCCAAAGGAGAAGGGGAAGCCAGCTGGTGAAAGTGAGGGTGTTACATGAATTCCCAAACTTGTGGCTAGTGTCTACCTATTTGACAGTCTGTCTTAGTTATCTAATGCTGCTGTAACAGAAATACCACAAGCAGATGGCTTTAACAAACAAAAGTTTATTGTCTCACAGTTTACAAGGTTAGAAATCTGAATTCAGGGTGCCAGCTCCAGGGGAAGGGTTTTTATATCTGTCGGCTCTGGGGGAAGGTCCTTGTCATCAGTCTTTCCCTGGTCTAGGAGCTTCTCAGCTCAGGGACCCCCGGTCCAAAGGACTTGCTCTGCTCCTGGAGTTGCTTTCTTGGTGGTATGCAGTTTCCCAGTCTCTCTGCTCTCTTTTATATCTCAAAAGAGATTGACTTAAGACACAACCTAATCTTGTAGATTGAGTCTTGTCTCAATAACATAAATGCCTCTAATCCTGCCTCATTAACATCATAGAGGTAGGATATGCAACACATAGGAAAATCACATCAGATGACAAAATGGTGGACAATCACACAATAATGGGAATCATGGGATAGCCAAGTTAACACACAGTTTTTTGGGGGACACAATCAATCCATAACACAGTCTAAAGAATAAAGTCCTTGTAATGTGTGAGATCTAGGTAGCTCCAGGTGGCTAGGGACAGAGAGATAGTGTGCCATGAGGGTGGCTGGCGACAAGGATGGAGAAGTGGGAAAGTGGGGACTGGATTAACCTCCACATTTTGGGGATTGAATTCAGGCTGATTCTGATCCATGGAGTCATCCATGAACTGGCCTAATGTAGGGCCTCATTGCCTTATACTACTAAAGTACTCAGTAAGCTCCCAACTGACCTCAGTGTTTCTCTTTGCTGTCTCAGCCTTTCTGCACAGCACCATTAGATCCATCTCAAAGCACTACTCTGATCAGGTCACTCTTTCTCCCAAAACATCAAAAGATGCTCAGTGGCCGATGGCTGTTGCTCAGACACACTGCCTGGCACTCTCAGCTCCAGCAGAACATCCAACAAACACTCAACCAGGTTTTGACTTTTTAGGTTCTTTCTTATTCATTTCTATAATTAAAAGTTCAATTAATAGCTGATATTCCTTAAAATCTATTGGAAGATGCAGATGTGGGTGTAAAGCCAAAAGAAAAAGAAAAGTTTTTAAAGAAAAGGCTGTGTCAGGAGCTGGTTGAATGGACACAGGAAATGAGGGGTGGAAGGGAGGAGTGTGCTGTCGCAGTATAGGGAGAACAATTAGGGTCACATAACAGTGTATGTATAAACTTTTGTAGGAGAGACTAGCTTGAATTGTAAACTTTCACTTAAACCACAACAATTAAAAGGAAAGAATAATCTTTACCGATACATCATTAAAAATCAATGAATAGAAAGAAAAAGAAAAGGTTGTGGTGATATTCTCATAGAAAACTAGTAACTGAACTGTTTTGGTGGTTGGTGAAGGTAAATATTGAAACATAATAGCTAGTGCAGATTTGAGGAGCTTCACTGAGTTGGGGGGCAGCGGTGGTTCAGTGGTAGCATTCTTCCTTCCCATGCAGGAGACCCAGGTTTCATTCCTGGCCAGTGCACCTCAAGCACAGCCAACACCGGTGGCTGCTAAGTTAACGCGTCTGGGCCATGTTTTCCGTGAGCGGCTCGGGGAAATTCTTTCAGGCTGCGTATCTCTGGTGCAACGGTCAGTGAAAAGGCAAAACCGTTCTGTGAGCACATAGAGCTGCGTCATATTCTGATGGGCAGTTTGGGCATTTCAGAGTGAGAAGTGACATTCGAATGCTGAATACACCCGACTGTGAAACACTCGAAAACCTTTGGCCTCCGAGAACAGTTCTGCGATTCCCTTTTTCTCCAGAGAACTTATATCTGAGCAGAACCTATCAAGTGAGTGAGTTTTCAAAGGTGCTGAAACTGGCCTTTTCAAGGTTGTGGAGGAAATGGATGGTTTAGGATTATGATTAGATTCTCCTACTCATCGGCTCCTTTCCTGTCTTATTTGAGGCCTTTATCATTTTATCCCCACTTTACATAGCTCCCTGAGAGGAGCTGCATCAGCTGACCTCTGGAAACACATTGAAAAGGGAGTTTCCAGTAGCTCTGAGATGTCATTTACTCATTGAAAATCAGGGGGCACTACATAGACTATACAGTTTAGCCAGTTGTTCAGTTAATCACTCTGAGGATAGTTGGACAGTGCTTCTCTCTTATGAAGCTTCCAGTAGAGGGGGAAGCGGACGCACAGCCAATCAACAGGAAATAAGCGCCGTATAATAGAGAAGTTTATATGATGTGCTGTGAATCTGCGGAGTTAGCAGAATCAGCTTTGCTATGGGGGTGGGGACATAGGGGACTTTTTTTTTATTGTGCTTTAGGTGAAGGTTTACAGAGCAAATTTGTTTCTCCTTAAACAGTTAATACACGTATTGCTTTGTTTCGTGGCATTGGTTGCCAACCCCACGGTGTGTCAACACTCTCCCCTTTTCGACCTTGGGTTTCCCATTTCCATTTATCCAGCTTTCCTGTCCCCTCCTGCCTTCTTGTCCTTGCCCCTGGGCTGGTGTGCCCATTTAGTCATGTATACGCGTGGAGCTATGTGTATTATTGTTTGTTTTATGGGCCTGTCTGATCTTTGGCTGAAGGGTGAGCCTCAGAAGTGACTTCATTACTGATCTAAAAGGGTGTCTGGGGGCCTTACTCTTGGGTTTTCTCCAGTCTCTGTCAGACCAGTAAGTCTGGTATTTTTTTGTAAGTTAGAATTTTGTTCTGCCTTTTTCCTCAGCTCTGCCAGGGACCCTCTATTGTGATCCCTGTCAGAGCAGTTGGTGGTGGTAGCCGGGAGTCATCTAAGTTGTGCTGGAATGAGTCTGGTGGAGGCTGTGGTAGCTGCGGTCCATTAGTCCTTTGGACTAATCTTTGTATAGAGGGCATTTTTTAGAGGAAAATAATTTGAATCTCACGAACAGATGCATTCATGAGACCCAGATAGGTTATGGGAGAAGCAGTAAGGTTGGGTGGGGTGACTGGGGAAGAAAGCGAAGAGTAACTTCACATAAACAGTCACCCTAAACTGTGAGGGCATGAAAGTCTATAACGTGTTTAGAAAACTGAGGATTCCAGTGTGGCTCCAGAAGAGCTTATTGTAGGTCAGTGTTATGGAAGAAAGACAATCTTACAGAAGGAAAAGTATAAATTAAGAATCTCTTTGTTGGAAGTCTTGAATGTTATGTGATGATGAGTTTAGCCTTTTATTTTGGTAATGGAGAGCCACAGAAGGGTTTTAATCAGTAACCACTTGCTGCCAAGTCAGTTCTGACTCGTGTTGACCCCATGTGTGTCAGAGTAGAACTGTGCTCCATAAGGTTTTCAATGGCTGAATTTTTGGAAATAGAGCACCAGGACTTTCTTCTGAAACACCTCTGAGTGGACTTGAACCTTCAACTTTTTGGTTAGCAGTGAATTCAAATAGTTAATAGCATTACGAATCACTCAGGGATTTAGGTGTTCTCTTTTCCTGATAATCAGAGACACCTGTGATGCTGGATGCTTTAGGTGAGCTCTGAAAGAACTGGAGCTCAAAGATGACTTGGAAGATTCTATCCTGGAAGGCTGGATGGGTAGTGATGTCCTTAACCAAGAAGGAACATGGTAGAAGGATAAATGAGATGGAGTCCAAGAAATGATTTTAGTTTAGAGCATATTGTGTTTGAGGCATGCACAGAATATCCAAGTGGGTATAGGGTCGCTATGAGTTGCACTGACTCGATGGCACACAATAACGATAACAACAATGATCAGGTGACAATTGGAGCTTCATGTGTATAGGCTGTTTTTCCTTCGTGGAGTTTTCTGGGGGTAAACAGATAAGTTTGATTCAACTCATTTAGATTTATGTGGAGACCTTCTGATGACCAAGTTCTATATATTTCTATTGATCACATGTAAATATCAAGGAAGATATTTACATGATTTTTCTTACAAATCATTACTATGTTTTGGGTACTTGTGGATAATATAAGTTATTAGGCTGACAGTTGCTTGCCAGATACACATTCAAGGAACATCTATTCCTAATATAGTTGTCGCATAAACAAAGAGTAGAACCAAAAAACAAACCTGTTGCCGTCGAGTCAATTCCTACTCATAGCGACCCTCTAGGACAGAGTAGAACTGCCCCAGAGGGTTTCCAAGGTGCACCTGGTGGATTTGAACTGCAGACCTTCTGGTTAGAACTCTTAACCACTGTGCCATCAGGGTTCCAAACAAAAAGTAGTCCCTTGATAAATATCAAAGGTGCATGAGGTTAATAGCTTTCACTATCCACTAACTTTGTAGGTATAGTATCTACTTTGTATGATTTATCGGGAATATTTTAATGCCTCTGCAAAATTAAGTAAATTTTCTTAATGAGGTAGGAAATATTGCTTCTGGAAACTGGAGAAAGGAATTTTGCAGCCCATTAGTGTGCATGTTGAGAAGAAAGGTCTTTAGGTGAGGAAAGGATATAGATGGTCCTAGGCAGACAAGCCCCAGGAGTTTGCTCTTCTCTCCGTGCCCTATCTCTCTCTCCAGACACAGTTAGCTACAGCCGTTTTTCCGGAAACTTGCTCTCAGACTCTCAAGGGGCTGATGACCCACCTGGAGCTGGTCTTGGAGCTTCTCTATAGAAGAACATGTATCTTCCATGGAGCCCTGGTGGCGCGGTGGTTAAGTTGGAACGGACTCAAAGTTAATAGGTTTGGTTTTTGGTTTATATCTTCCATCCTGACTCATCTGTGAGATCCCCTTTCCTTGGCTATGATTTTGGGTTTGAAAGCTCAACTTCTGGGGTCTACGGCTTTGGCTCTGGAAGTTATGGATGTAGAGATCATGGCTACCGTTGCGTCTACTGGCCACAGCGCTTTCTTCTGAACACATCGGCCTCTAAAGAGCTTGCCAAGTGGATCCTGAGTCCTCACTAAGTTCTTTTCCTGTACCTTGAAATCTAGATTTCCGCAACATTGTTTTGTGTATTTCTGTGCTTTAGTGACGAGAATCCAGATGTTATTTACCCAGAACATAATTTCCATAATATTTGAAAGATAAAATTATTTTCCCTAATATTTTTTAAATTTCAGCATTTATCCCTCTTTCCTTGTTTTTTTTTTTTTTTTTTTTTTTTTTTTTATCAGTTTCTGTGCATGTTTTTGTGTCTCTTGATAAAAGTAATGGCTCCAATTAAGTTGACATGATTGGCTGATCTTGTCATTTATTTGAATTAATTCATATTGCACACCGAATGAGTGCCACGTGCTCAAAAAAGAAAAACATTTGTTTTTCCTTAGCCCCCAAAATAGTTATCTTACGGAGGCCATGCCTCCTGAGCTTGTTAGAGCAGAATTATAAAGAGCTCCAGTTCTATGGATTATCAAAATGAAATAACTCCTCCCACTCCCTCTCCCCAAAATTCCAGGTGAAATAAATTTGAAAAAAGCTAGGTGAATGAAAGTTAAGCTGGGTTCTTTATTGTAGGATTTATCTTAGCCTTTAATGTGTAATATACATTGTGAGGCTCTTAACAGTGGGACATAACTTAGAATGTATCCCCAATTTTTTTTTTCTTCTTCTCTAGCATATCTTGTAGAACCAGGTCCTCTTAAACACACTGTCTAAGGCCATGCATTAGTGTATACAAACCCAATTTAATAAGGGCAATTTTTGTGAAAATTTGGCTTTCTATGCTAACTATCCAAACTAATTTTTCTTTTTTTTTTGAGTTTCCAAGGTGAGTAGTTCTAAAACTCTGTATCCAATCTCAATATTTTAAATAGTCATTGACTAAAAGTAGGTTTTTTGAATTTCAGGGTTCAATCTTAGCCTACCTGCTCCCCAACTCTGCTAGGCCAATAACAGTTTCTTATAATCTCTTTAAATGTATGTGGCATGTGTTATCAAGGTATTTTACTTGAGTACAGTTGTGCTTAGATAATTCACTCCAATGATGTGTGTGTGTTTCCAACCAATTTTAACCCTAGAATCTTTTCCTCAGTTCTCATATAGGCTAAATCCTACCCAATGCAAAAGATGAAGTTAAGAGTTGTGGCTAGTTCTTTTTTGGGGGAAGAAAAGGTATACCAATGTCTTAATGACCTAGTGCTACCATAACAGAAATATCACAAGTGGGTGTTTTTAAAGAACAGAAATTTATTTTATTGAAGTTCGGGAGGCTAGACGTCTGAATTCAGGGAGGTCCTTCTTTGTCTATTGAAGCTTCTAGTAGTTGGCTGTCCTTGGTCCTTCTGGGTCTGAAGATGCATCTGCCAAGTGTGTCTGTCTTCATATGGTATCTTTCCCCATGTGTGTCTCTTCTACTCTTCTTAGAACTCAGAAGTGATTAGGTTTAGGACCCACCCTACTCTGGTCTGACCCCATTAACATAACAAAAGAGAACCCCTATTTCTAAACAGTGTCATATTAACAGGTACAGGGGTTAGGATTTCAACACACATTTCTGGGAACACAGTTTAATCCAAAACAACTTAATCACCTAGAAAATTATGCTAAATAGGTAAGTAGGAAAAAGCATAATACATTTCAGTAAACATGAATACAATTAATGTTTATATAAAATTCAGAATGGGAAAGGATTTAAGAAAATAGGATGATAATGTTTGGGGAGACCTGGTGCACACTGTTTAAAATATATTGACTCTTTCTCATCAATATTTCTCTCATGTTGCCCTTGTGTACATGCACTGACACCATCTTGGCCTAGATCCTAATTATCTCATACCTGTTATAACAGCTGGCTCATAGGTCTCCCTAATTATAAACTCCTGTCTAAATTAATCTTCTTACTGTACCCTTATGATTTAATAATCAAACCTCATTAGGTTCTTATCAATTATTAAAACCATTATAGTGTAATGGAGAGGACATTAAATTATGAGTGAAAGAGTAGAGTTTTGGAGAGCCACTCATGAGCTATACGACCTTGGGCAGGTTACTTAATGTCTACAGGTGAGTCTATTTCCTTACTGTAAAATTCATATAATAATACCCTTGCTGCCTAATTCATAAATTTGCTGTGAGATTTAAATGAGATAATATGTCGCGGGCCTTTGTGAACTTTGAAACACAATAAAACAAAAAAACTCATTGCCTTTGAGTAAATTCTGACACATAGTGACCCTATAGGACACAGTAGAACTGTCCCACAGGGTTTCCAAGGAGGAGCTGGTGGATTCGAACTGCTGATTTTTTGGTTAGAAGGTATAGTTCTTAACCACTGCACCACCAGGGCCCCTATTGAAACACAATGCACATGTAAAATATTGTCATCATTCAATGACATCTGTTTTCCATAGGTTGGCAATCAAAGCCCT
Source organism: Dugong dugon (assembly GCA_030035585.1). Taxonomy (NCBI): domain Eukaryota; kingdom Metazoa; phylum Chordata; class Mammalia; order Sirenia; family Dugongidae; genus Dugong; species Dugong dugon. The sequence continues at coordinate 5,487,291 of CM057473.1, forward strand.
ACCAGAACATTTTGTTACAATTACTTTTCTGGTCTATATTTGATTACTTGCTTATACGAGTAGGATAATTCACTCAAAATAGGAAGTTATCATTAATGCCTTGGACTTCCATACCTAAACATCTTTTTTTTTGTTCCTCTGGTTTTTCCTCCTGAAGTTCCTCCCATATTTCGAAGTGGCATTGAAACGCTACATTTCCATTATGTCTCCCTTTGTTTGGCTAGCATTACATCTATGGTTAAATCCTGCACAGAATCTTGAAACAGCTGAGAGGATAAGCACTGACAAGACCCAATTAAAAGGGCAAGATGCAGGGATGGTCTACGAAGAGCTTAGCAATTGTCTTCTAATTTAGTTGTTTTTCTCTCATAACTACATTACACGTAAAGAAGTAGCAGTGTTTCGCTTTCTGTCAAAGAAGCTGAATTATTTAACTACTTTTTAGAACTTCAGAAACCAGGCAGACATTTTCTCATTCTTTAACGCGTAAGTGGTAAAATAGAACTATAATTAATTATAAAATATAAACCATTGAGAATCATTATGGTGTAGCAACTTAAGTTTCAGAAAAACAATGCTGCATGGTTGTTAGGTGACACTGAGTCAGTTCCAACTCATAAGGACCCTTTGTAGAACAGAATGAAACACTGCCTGGTCCTGCACCATCCTCACAATCTTTGCTATGTTTGAACCCATTGTTGTACCCACTGTGTCAATGCAGCTCACTGAGGTCTTTCTTTTTGGCTGACCTTCTACCTTACCAAGCAAGATATCCTTCTCCAGGGACTGGTCCCTCCTGATAACATGTCCAAAGTACGTGAGACGAAGTCTTGCTATCCTTGCTTCTAAGGAGCATTCTGGTTGTACTTCTTCCAAGACAGATTTGTTTGTTCTTTGGCAGTCCATGGTATATTCAATATTCTTTGCTAGCATCATAATTCAAAGGGGTCAGTTCTTCGCTTTTCCTTATTCATTGTCCAGCTTTCACATGCATAAGAAGCAATTGCATATACTATGGCTTGGGTCAGGTGCACTTTAGTCCTCAAAGTGACATCATTGCTTTTCAACACTTTAAAGAGGTCTTTTGCAACAGATTCGCCCAATGCAATGTGTTGTTTAATTTCTTGACTGTTGCTTCCATGGGCCTTGATTGTGGATCCAATAAAATGAAATCCTTGACAACTTCAATGTTTTCTCTGCTTATCAGGATGTTGCTTATTCGTCCAACTATGAGGATTTTTGCTTTCTTTATGTTGAAGTGTAATCCACATTGAAGGCTGTGGTCTTTGATCTTCTTCAGTAAGTGCTTCAAGTCCTCTTTGCCTTTCATCAAGCAAGGTTGCGTCATCTGCATATGGCAGGTTGTTAAGGAGTCTTCCTTCAATTCCGATGCTGCATTCTCCTTTATATAGTTTAGCTTCTTGGATTCTCTACTCAGCGTTCAGATTGAATAAGTAAATAATGCTATAACACTCACAAAATTATCTTGGACTGAGTACACAGTGAAAACCAAACTTTGATACTGAATTTTTATTGGAATAGCACAAGATTGCATTAGCTCAGCATGGCGTGATTTATGTGACACTCATTGTGAGTGAAAGCACTCTGCAGTGGTGGCTAGAACCTCTCCCTTCTGCATATCCTCGTCTCTTCTGGTGGACTTGTTCCTCTTCCGTGGCATTAAGGTCCACAGAGCACAATTACAACAATAAGCCATCCAATTATTCACAACCCAAGCCACTTTACAAAGCCTTGAGAGAATGAAGTCACCTTTTTCCAGTCTGGAATTTTTCCGTGCAGAGATGATACCAGGTGGAACAGAGGGACAACGTAGATTTAAGATTATTTTGTTTATTTAACGTGAACTACCTCCGAATTCCTAGAGTTTGCTGGTTCACTGCAATCCCTTTTATTTTCAATCTATGTTCATGACCTTCCTGGCTTGCACAAACTGTTTGCTCTCAACTACTAACCTAAAGGTGGGTGGTTCAAACCCACCCAGCAGTTCTGTGGAAGAGAAGCCTGGTGATCTTCCAAAAAAAGATTATGGCCAAGAAAACCCTGTGGAGCAGTTCTGCTCTGCACCACATGGGGTCACCACGAGTCAGAACTGACTCAACAATGGCAATGGATTTTTTTTTTGTTGTTGTTATATTCATGATCTTATCCTTTGCTGCTGAATAAACTGTCTCCAATTGTATTTTCAGTTGCTTTTCCAAGGTAGAGCTAGCTAGGCAATGTGGTTCAAGAAAACCTTGCTTTATTATTATTATTTATTATTGTCTTCACTGCACTTCATCAAAAGTGAACATTTTTCTCATTCACAAGACTGAAAAGACTTAGCACCCTCTTCATTTTGTCTCTTTTCCTAGGTCTTGCTAAATGATGGAGAATCTTCTGGGTTCACTGATCCAACATCATATTTCTACTAATAAAACACTTTCAAGAATTTTGCCAAATGCACCTCCACATATAATTTTTAACTCTACAAATCCTCTAACTGAACATGTTGGATTGCTTTACATCCTTTAATACAATAAATTTCCTTTCTGTTCTAAATTTCTAAAGGTTCTTTTGACCGATTTTTTTTTTTTCCCTGCTGTAACACAGTGAGATGTTGGCTATCATGTCAACCCATGGAGAGGTGCGCAGTGGTTTCTGGAAAAGGCACAGAAACAACAAAACCACATTGAACCTTTAAAACGTGCAGTGTTCTTATTTGTTCGCTGAAAGAATAAGACATTATGCTTTCTTAACTTTGGGTTTTTATTTTTTAAACTTTTATTTATATACATCATTACATTTTAAGAAGTAACAGGAGGGAAAAATAAAGTGTAGCCAAATTAGCCCCCACCACCTTCTGTCAATTTGTCATACTGTGATGGCTTGTATGTTGCTGTGATGCCACCAGTATTTCAAATACTAGCAGGTAACCCATGGTGGTTAGGTTTCAGCAGAGCTTCCAGACTAAGACAGAGTAGGAAGAAAGAGCTGATGATCTAAAAAACCAAACCCATTGCCGTTGACTCAATTCTGACTTATAACAACCCTGGAGGACAGAGCAGAACTGCACCGTAGAGTTTCCATGAAGCAGCTGGTGGATTTGAACTGCCATCCTATCGGTTAGCAGCCTAACGCTTAACCACTGTGCCATCAGGGATCCATAGATTTGATGCCTGAATATTAGCTAATGAAAACCTTGTGGATCACAAGAGAACATCGTCTGACTCATTTGCTTTGGATACGTCCTCAGGAGGGCTCAGTCGTGAGAGGAGGATATCGTGTTTGGTGAAGTAGCGAGCCAAAGAGGATAAGGGAGGCCCTCGGTGAGATGGGTTGATGTAATGACCACAAAGACGGACTTGAACATTCTGGGGATTGTGAGGATGACGCAGGACCAGGTAACATTTCCTTCTGTTGTACCTAATGTCACCACGAGTTGGAACTGACTTGATGACAGCTAACAACAACAACAAAACACTCGAGAGAAGAAAGAAAACTAGCTTCTGAGGAAGGGCAGGAAAGAGCAAATAAAGGGCATTCTTCATTCTAGAGAGATGAGGTTGGTAGGGGGATCAGTATGCAGAGAGGGGAAGCACTTAAAGAATAAGGGCTGGAAAACAATCTCAGCTTTTTCATGGAATCCTCAAATACTTAAGACTCAGAAGGGTTCCATATGTTTCACTTTTTTTAATAGTTTCTCTCGTATTTTCTATCCCTTGTTCTTTTCGTTCTAATATATGGGAAAATCATCTGACTTTATCTTTCTAAGCTTTACACTGAAGTTTTGTAGTTCAGCAATAATTTATTTTCCAGAGATATTTCTTATTTTCTGATTGTTTCCTTTTTATAACATCCTTCTCTTGTTTTATCTTCAAATCTTTCTGAAGATACATTATAATGTTTTTTAAAATCTTATCTAGTCCCTGAATTATCTCACTTTTTAATGATCTTTTTATTGGTCTCACAATAAATTAATGATGTCATTTATGGAAGTCTTTTTTTCTGTTTTTTTTTTTTTTTTTAACCTTTGTCTCTTGTTTTCAAATTGCTGCGTTTTCCTCAAGTTGCAGCAGCAGAATGCCGACTGGGAACCTCGTGCAGAGGGTAAGTAAAATTTCCACCACCTGTCTGTCAGTTTGTCGTACTGTGGTGGCTTGCATGTTGCTAAGATGCTAGATTATGCCACCGGTATTTCAAATACTACCAGGGTGACCCGTGGTGGGTAGGTTTCAGCAGAGCTTCTAGACTAAGACAGACTAGGAAGAAAGTCTACTTCACAAAATCAGCCAATGAAAGTCCTATGGATCACAATAAAATATTACCTGATACAGTGCTGGAAGATAAGCCCCCTAGGTTGGGCGGTACAACAGCTGCAACAGTGAACTCAGCATACCAATGGTCATGAAGATGGTGCAGGACCTGGCAATGCCTTGTTCTGTTATACATGAAGTTGCCACGAGTCGGGGCTGGCTCAATGGCAGCCAGTGACAATAGAAGTTAATAAATAAGAATACAAGACGTCATAGCACCACCTGATCCACCAAAATTGCTTTCGTGAGAAGTGATTTGAACATTTGTATGTCCCTATGGACTTTTAGATGTAAATTTCATTGACAAAAACATGAAAGCAAAAACATGGACGTAAGTACAGCCACACGATCAATTTTCATAAAGTGAACACACCAATGTCACCAGTACTCACATCAAGACACAGGGCATGACTCACTCCTAAAGGCTCCCACGGCCCCTTCTTGTCACTACACATTGCGTTTTGAAGGGATAGTTCTAATTTATTCCATCAGTAATTGGAATTCTCTAATGTTGTGCACTTATGTAAGCCCTTCTTGTATATACATGTTTGCCTGTCTTTAAACAGAAGACTCTTCCAAATAAACAGATGTGGATGTTGAGAAAGAGTGGCCCTCAGAGAAACCCCACCCTCCAGTGACTGACAAGTGACATCAAGCTTTGGCAACTTCGCTGCTCAACAAATCTGGTCTCCAGCTCCTGACACAATGAGCCAAGCGTCATCTTTGGGAAACTTCTATGCTGGCTTGCATGGTACCATACTCTCTGTGGCTCTTCCAAATTGGGTCTTTCCATGGGGATGCTTATGAGCCTGGATATTTCAGTTCTGCAGGTTTTTGGCTCTTCTTCCTTGGGCTGTAGCTTTGGGTTTGGCAGTTTTAGCTCCAGTAGCTGTGGCTTTGGCCCTGTGAATTATGGTTCCCTCTCCATGGCACAGAAATAATGGCCGTGCTATGTCGAGGGCATTTGGCTCTGGCTGAGGATTTGGCAGTTGATAAAGACTGAAGATTCAGTTGGACTTGAGCCAGTAGTATCTACCAAGCCCTACACTGGATTCTAGAGGTTACGGATTTATTTTATGTTTTTCTAAGCCTCCATAATCATTTCTTAGCTGATGACAAACTGCTGTCCTGGTCGCTTCAATGCAACAGTCACCATCTGTAGCTGTCAAAGTTCCAGGTTTTATTTACTGGGAACTGAGTTCCTCTTTGTGTTGACAAATGAGTTCAATTTTCTAAAAGGAAATTCTGAACATGCCACTTCTTTATTTCCACTCTACTTCTTAAATAGGGGGAGTGGTGGTTCAGTGGCAGAATTCTTGCCTTCTATACTGGAGATCTGAGCTCCGTTCCTGGCCAATGCACCTCATATGCAGCCACCACCTGTCTCTCAGTGGAGGCTTGTGTGTTGCTATGATGCTGAACAGGTTTCAGTGGAGCCTCCAGATTAAGATGGACTAAGAAGAAAGATGTGGCTGTCCGATCTCACGTGGTCGCCGCCAGTTGGGAGTTGACTCGATGGCAGCAAATAACAACACTTCTTAAATAAATATACTGACTTTATCAACCTCAAGAAGATGACCATATGTCTTTTTATATTAGTGATTTTATTTAGCAGATTTTGAGTTTTCCATGTGGGATCAGTTTTGATTAATGGAGTCTGAAATTCATGATAAGAAGCCTCTGCCTAGAACTTTGGAGAAGGGCTTTCTACTTGGGACTATGGTCACTTTCTCAGGCTCCCTCTGACATATCAGAAAGGGTGTATATGAAGTGCCAGGCTCTTGCTGTGGCCTGATTGGGCGTGGGTAAGGAGCCCTGGTGGAGCAGTGGTTAAAGCACTTGGCTGTCCTGCTCCACTTTGTGGTCATTGGTCTCAGGATTCTGGACTCAGGTCTGGTTAATAAAAAGGAAGGAGATATCTACTGGGGGTTCCAGGGTGTGGTTTATCTCCTTTGTAAGAGATGGGACAGAAGGAGAAAGACTGGGTCCTCACTCCAGCTTTGAATGTTGTCATGTGAGGCCATGCAGCCCCATGCTGCAACCATGAGCACTTGACCACAATAATCACAGAAACGTGGACCCAGAACTCTGAACTGATGGGCTGCTGATTGTTGTTGTGCCAGACACTTTCTAAAGCACTTGGGAGTACGCTATGAAAAATACCAACAAAACTCCTTGTCTTCACGAAGTGTACATTCTAGTGCAGGGAACAAGACAATCCACAAATAAATAAATAGCATATGTAAGCCAGCATAGAAGTTTCCCAAACATGACACTTGGCTTATTGTGTCAGGAGCTGGAGATGAGATTTGTTGAGCAGAGAAGTTGCCAAAGCTTGATGTCACTTGTCAGTCACTGGAGGATGGGGTTTCTCTGAAGGCCATTCTTTCTCAACATCCACATCTGTTTATTTGGAAGATAGATATATGAACAAATGGAAAAAACAATGCAGGGTAGGGAAACAGGGAATTTGTGGGGAAGTTGCAATTTTAAATGGGATGGTCAGGGGAGACTTTACTGAGAAGGTAATGTGGAGCCATGCAGATATCTGGAGAGTTCCAGGCAGAAGCACTGAGGGAAAGAATGCCTGGGGTATTTGAGGAATAGAAAAATAAAACCCATCTTTTGTCATTGACAAGAGCTTGTCTTGGGGCTTTCAGTGCAGAATACAAAACCCAGCTGCCTTTCTTCGGGTGATAAACCTACTGCTTCCATCCACTCACATTCCCCTGATTTGTCCAGAAGATTATGGGATTTTAGATACATTGTTGCTGTTAGTTGTGGTCCCGTTGGCTCAGACTCACGGAGACCTTGTGTAGAACAGAAAAAATTGTGGCCAGGTCCTGTGCTAGCTACATGACCGTTAGAATGTTTGAGTCCGCTGCTGCTGCTATTGTGTCAGTCCATCTCACTGAGGGTCTCCCTTGCTCTCACTGACTCTCTTTACCAAACATGATGTCCTTTTCTAATAATTGGTCTCTCTTCATGGTGTGTCCAAAGAAAGGGAGTTGAAGTCTTGCTATCCTTGATTCTAAGGCGCATTCTAGGTTGTATTTCTTCTAAGACTGGTTTGCTCATTCTTCTGGCAGTCCATGGTATATTCAATATTGTTCCCCAACACCATAGTTTGAAAGATGAGTTCTTCTTCTGTCTTCCTTTTTTACTATCCAACTTTCGCATGCGCATGAGACAATTGAAAGGACCGTGGTTGGGTCAGACGCACCTTAGTCATCAAAGTGACGTCTTTGCTTTTTAACACTTTGAAGAGGACTTTTGCAGCAGATTTGCCCAATGCAGTAAGTTGTTTGATTTCCTCACTGCTGCTTCCATGAACGTTGATTGTTGATTCAAGTAGAATGAAATCATTGACAACTTCAATTTCCTCTCCATTTATCATGATGTTGTTCATCAGTCCAGTTGTGAAGATTTCCATTTTCTTTATGTTCAGGTGTAATCCATACTGAAAGCTGTAGTCTTTGCCTTCAGTAGTAAGTGCTTCAAGTCTTCTTCATTTTCAGCAAGCAAATTCTGTCATCTGCACAACGTTTATCATATCCTGATATGTTTTCGTTAAGACTGGTGTTTATTTGGCCCGTTTCATCAGCCAAAAAATATTTCATATGCCAAATATATATAGGTATATATTTGGTTCAGAAAAATTTTATTCTACTATATCTTTGTGGTTTTCTACTTTTTAATTTATTCTTATTTCTTCTTCAGAAACACTGGATATTGGTGTTCCAGCCATTGTAACTCATAGCTGTCATTTTTGCTGTTATTTTCATCCTTTTTTTAACGTCTGCATTCTGAGAAGACTCCTCAAGCTTATCCTTAATACTGCAGTCTCACTTTTCTGTAATGTTAACTCTGCTCTTTTTTTCAGTGTGATAAAGATATAAATTACACTACTCCATTTTTGGAGTAGTGTTTTATTATATTAGTTTATTATATTATTCAGAAACTCTTCACTATAACTTGCATCTCACAATACTCCCCGTTCATCTGATTGTTTTTTAAATCTATTTTCATCTTTTATTTCTTAGAGTTCTCGTTAATTTTATTGCGTTCATGAGATACGCATTCTTTAACATTTTCTTCTATCGTCTACAATAAATTATTTGAAAAATGCTTTATTTCTTGAGTGAAATAGTTTCCTGTTTCTTGAAGAATCCTTTCATAGGTAGAAAAATCTTTTCATTTTGTGGTAAAATTGCAGCATAGTGTCTAAGACAAGCTGTATTTAATCTATTTATTTATAGTAAATTTGCAGTAAACATTTTTTCCCCTGAGTTTAGGCAACAGTTACCATATATACTTTTTTATAATCCGAACTTTGTTTATACAAAGAACAAAAGTAACTATAGATTGGTTAAGGATTTGTTTTTTCTTTTTAAAATTAGCATGTCTGTTTCCTCTCTCTTGTTTTTCTGAGTTTCACGGGTGTCTCTGCTTCCCGTATAAACACGTTGACTCTAAGGATGCCGACATGGGCTGGTATATAATGTGACACGTTCCTGTCATCTGGGTAAAACTTGTGCAAGTTTTGGCAGAAAATAATTAATCATATCCCTTTTGCTCACCATATTATTTAGAACCGATTTCAGAAAATATAGATTCCACACAGATGGTGATTCAAGCAAAACCATCAGCTCTGTTGCTTACAAGTCCAATTGGGAAATGCTGACTGCCCACACCTGCTTCTCTGTAAAACACTTGCTGTCAAGTCGATTCTGACTCATGGTGACCCTTTCTGTGTCATAGTAGAACTGTGCTCCATAGGGTCTTCAAGTGCTGATTTTTTGAAAGTAGATCGCCAGCCCTTTCTTCCAAGGCTCCTCTGGTGGACTCAAACCTCCCACCTTTTGGTTAGTAGCCAAGTTCATTACTGTTTGCCTCACCCAGGGACTCCCAATCGTTTCTACCCACCCTCAAATAAAGCTCGTGGCACAGCCATAACCGTAGGGCAGGCAGAAGGCAGCATGGTGAAGGGGAGAATATATGTGTGTTCTAAAAGACATCCAGGAGGTGATGAGCTTCACCTACTGTCTTAGTTTCTTAGGGATGCTGTAACAAAGTATCACAGAATAGGTGCCTGGAAACAACAGAAATTTATTCTCTCACAGTTCTGGAGGCTAGGCATTCTAATTCAATTTATCGTTGAGACTATACGCTCTCCAAAGGCTCTAGGGGAAGATCCTTTCTCATCTCTCCTGGCTTCTGGTGGCCCCAGATGTTCTTTGGCTTACAGCTGCAACACAACTCCATCTCTGCTCCATCTTCATATGGTCTTCTTCTCTTGGTCTGTCTCTGTCTCTTCTCCTTTTTACAAGGACACCACTCAGCTTGGATTAGTGCCCACCCTGCTCCAGTGTGACGTCATGTTAAGGGGTAAAATCTTCAAAGACCCTACTTCCAAAGAAGGTCACCTTCATAGGTACTGCAGGCCAAGATACATCTTTTTGAGAAACATAATTGACGCCATAACACCTGCACAGGTTTTTCTCCCAGTCTTGTCAGTCAGATAATCAGAGTGGATAAGGGCTAGAAGTGTTATTTCTTGCCCCTCCCAAGAAGTACAAGTTTAGTTCCTTTTAAGGAAACAAGAGGATTAGGAGATAATTGTTCTCCTTCTGATAGTGCAATGCCTCATATTTTAAAATCAGCACGGGGGTAGTGGTTGGCACTCTGAAGCAGTGAAAGCCTGCAATGCTTCTCTATGTATATCTCGTGAAAGGACATTTAGCATGCATTTAGTGTGGGCATGTGTGAGCGCTTTATGACATTTTCATATTTTAAGTTTGTGAGAAGACAATTTTTTGAGTCAGTTTTTTCCTTCCAGCTCCAAAACATAATTTCATCTTCATTTTGTAGAGTTGCATCTTTATTTTGTAGAGTTACAAATGCAAACAAGGATCATGCAACATTGTTGCCATATTTCAGCTGTACATATTGAATTTGTTTTATATTGAGCTGTGAAAGAAACACAAGTTATAGACTCATAAAATCTGCGTGGTGAGGGACCTTGTACGGGATGTAGTGTAACTTTTTCCTTCTTGTCCCATTTAATGCTTGAATCTTTTCAACAACAATTGAGTAGTTGTCTTTTTTTAATACTACAATCTCCACCCTCAGAAAACAGATGAGATCTATTTTTCTGTAGCTGCTTGCAATTATTTCTCATTCTATCGTGTGAGAGTAATTATAACGGCTATTCAAAAATTTGGAGGTAACCGCTATTTGTTCCTTGTTTTGTAAAACCTAACGACAGCCCGAGTTCCTTTAACCTTTCTGCACGTAATTGTGCTCTCAAGCCTGCTGTCCTTTCGCACAGCATTAACGCTGCCTAATTTTCCTCTTTACGTGTAATTGTAAGGATTCACCATAGTACTACAGCTATTGTCTGGCAAGAGCATAGTATAATTTTGTACAGTGAGATTCTGTTAATAAAATCTAAAAGAGAAAAATAAAATAAAATAAAAAAAACCTTCAAAGTCTATTTCTATTCTTACTCTCTTCATATTGCAAAAACTATTATCAAATCCTACCTAATTAAATAAAATATTTATTTTTTATTTGCAGTGAATTTGCTTGCATCCACCATTCATACTATTTACACTCAGATAGAAAGAATCTTGAAAGCTGCCGAAGTTACTATTGGTTCTGCTACCAGCAAAGTGGTCTCTTGTAGTCAACATCCAGTAATGGATAAAATGGAAGGGCTATTGCTTGAGTGGATTGGTGTTAGTGTTAAGTTTTATGTGTTATTTGGGATGATTTGGTAGGTTATTTTTTGGGTCTAGGAATGTTCAAAAATTTTTCCGTGTAAATTAATGGTAATTGCTTCTCTCTATGCAGTTTCAGCTCACAAAAACTTTCACAGTAATTAATGCTCTACTTTCAGATAGCAGGGGAAGCCTGCATACCTACTAACGTTACCTGCACTTTCCAAAAAAATTACTTTCGCTCAAACTTTATCTTATTTACTGCTCCAGGATAACAATACCTAGACATTTGGTACAGGAGATGATCCTAGGAAGTAGTTGCTCAAGATGGGATTCTGGATCCCAAGCCAGAATCAAAGAGAGCTCTCTTATTGATGCTAAGTAGGTGAGTTTGGCTGACTGCTTCCTCCTGGTGACATTTAACTTGTTCCTCTATATCTGGTATTTACTGTAAAATGGTGGTTAGATATAGAGCAGTCGTTCTCAACTAGGGGTGATTTTGCACCCCAGTAGGCATCTGGCAATGTGCAGAGACAGTACTGATTATCACAAGCCGGGGAGTGTGATGCTAATCACATCTGGTGGGCAGAGGCCAGGGATACTGCTCAACAAGCTGCACGAGTCAGCCCCTACGACAAAGAATTATCCAGTCCAAAATGTTGATAACGTCCAGGTTGAGCAACTCCAATGTAGAGGCTTAATTAAGTTCAGCCTTCCTTTCCCCTCCCTCCTTCCCTCGTTCCCTTCCTTCTTGTCTTCTTTGGTCGGAATACTTCATAGGTGATGCTAAGCACTTCCAGTTGTATCACATCAGGTATCAGAAGGCACAGGTTGTCCTCCTTACAGTGATGTTAGGACAGGTGAGTTTGAGTTCTGTCTGCTTGAACCACCTGTTAGGTAGGGTGGCCACCAAGTCTGGAATCATAGGCATTAGCATCACGAATGTTTTATTGATGTTACATTACAATACACGATAAAATAATATCTCTGCTTCCGGACATTTTGGCCATCCTGGACAGCTCATCAACAAATCTTTCACCTAATGCTTTTAGTATTTATTAATGATCATTGCTAAGGTTCATGATTTAATTAGGCATTGCAAAAGGGGAATTTTCTATTTCCTCGTGCATTTAACCTTTACTCATGAGCTGTTTGTGTACTCTAAAATAGAGTTCAAGTAGGACAGAGAAGATAAATTCTATCCCTTTATCAACTACCAAAAAGATGATTATTCTAAAAATGACTAGTCCATTTATCTGCTTATCGTGATAAATCTCTGACTTTCTTCAGTCCGTTATAGTTATTTTTCTTTTTATGTTAATATTGTCCCAACTTTGGCCAGTGGGAGCTCTTGTAGGTTGCTTTCTGTGTCCTTCTGCTATGGCCCCAGTGGTCTTTGCTTGCTTGCTTTCAGGCACAGAAGACATCTCAGACTCATTCTGCACATTCCCTGACCCAGACCTGGAATCAGCCGTTTCCCTAAAGAGCTCTTTCCTTTTTTTACAAAATGACGTTAAGATTACACAATCTGAATGCTATCAGTACTCATTGTTACTGAGGCATTTTTAGTAGACAGAGTTTGGAAATCTGTATTTTTTGAAAAAGAGGAATAACTGATTTTTTTTCTGCTAATTCAGAGTTAATGAGTTTTACTTCTTTGTTTTTTTTAAGTTTCTTTTCTTCCCCTCTTAATCTGAAAATCTTAGTTTCTTATTTACTTAGCCTTATAACATATCTACAATAATTCAAAAATAACAAGATAGATATTACTAACCATAAGATTACTGAACACAATTTAGTTTTTTTAAATATTTCTTTTGCTCTTAGGGTACTCAAGCATAACAACGATCGTGAGGATGGCGCAGGACCAGGCAGGGTTTCCTTCTGTTGTGCATAGGGTCGCGATGAGTCGGAACCAACTCAACGGCGCCTGACAACAACAGCAAAACGGGGACGCGCAGTCAAAATTCTGTTTTGGCCACCTGAAATAATTGTTCTCTGAGTTGTCAGGCCACCAACTTGACATTTAGTCAGATTCACTGGTTTCATGCTGTTTTCAATTTTTACAGATTGCATCTTTTGACTTAGTTTAAATTTTTAATAAGTTAAAACATTTACCTGATTCCAAATTCAAGTTATGAATAAAGATATATTCCTGTCCCCTCTATTCTGTTTTCCTTCTCCCTATTGGTAACTATTTTATGAGTTTTTGATTTATCTTTCCCCTGTTTCTTTTTTAAAATGTAAGCAAATGTACATACATATTTGCACATTCCTCCTTTGTTAACCCAAAGTGGCATAAGGAAACACTGCACTGTGCATTTTTCTTTTAGAAAATTGTAGCTACAACTCCCCATGAGTACGTACAGATCTTCTCCATTCAGTTTAGAGCTACTGGAGCTGTGCTACTTGCAAAGAATATTAAATATACTGTGGACTGCCAAAAGAAACAACAAACCAGTCTTAGAAGAAAGGCAACCAGAATGCCCCTGAGACACAAGGGTAGAGAGACTTGGACTCACTTTGGACATGTCATTAGAAAAGACCAGTCTATAGAGGAGGATATCATGGTTGGTAAAATAGAGGCCCAGTGAAAATAAGGGAAACCCTCAATGACATGGGTTGACATAATAGCGAAAACAATGGACTTAAACATACCAACAACTGCAGGACCGGGTGACGTTTCCTTCTGTTATACAAAAGATTGCCATGAGTCGAAGCCCACTTGATGGCAACCTGCAACATACGACATTGTATGAGCATGCGGTAGTTTATTCAACCAGTTCCCTTTGGATGGATAGGTTGGTTGTCTGCAGCTTTTCACCTTTACAAATAGTGATGTAATGAATATTTCGAGCACATGTCATTTCTGATTTTTGTCCTTGCGTTGTTGAGATAGGTATTGACAAAGAAATGTGTGAGTCACAGGGTAAATGTCTAGGTAATTTTTCTAGATGGTGCTGAACTGCCCTCCATGAAAGTTGTGGCGTTCTGTTTTTCTGATGGTGACTTTAGTAGTAATTTGTAATATTAAATGAGCATTTCTACTATGAAGGAGTCCCTGGGTGATACAAAAGGTTAACGCACACAGCTGCTAACCAAAAGACTGGAAGTTCTAATCCACCCAGAGGCAACTCTGAAGAAAGGCCTGGCAATCCACTTCCAAAATAATCAGCCATTGAAAACAATATGGAACACAGTTCTATGCTGACACATATGGAATCGCTTGAGTAGAAATTGACTTGACCTTTTGATTCTACTGTGAAAGTTACACAATGAAGGAAGGGCATCTCCTGCTTTCTTACATGCTCATCTACCAAGTCAGCCTTATGTCAACTCCAGTGCTGGCCATTTTAATTTGGCTTTTTGAGGTAGCTCAGCATCTTCTGCCACCATTGCCTCCTTGCTTTGTCACTGAGACCCAACCTTGGGGAACCCACCAATCACTATCTTTCACTCTTTCTACCTGTACCATTACTTGCTCTAAAATATGCAATAGAATAACAGTAGGACCTTACAAACTCATGTGATCAGACTCAAGCTTTAACTGAGATTTTGTTCTAAAATATTCTTTTATTAGACCTTTATTTATTCCATCACTTACTGTTATCACTCACCCATATAGAAAAACAAAAAGCAAACAAAAAAACCATACCCATTGGTATCAAGTTGATTCTGACTCATAGTGACCCCATAGGACAGAGGAGAACTGCCCCATAGGGTTTCCAAGGAGCAGCTGTTGGATTTGAACTGCCGACCCTTCATTTAGTAGCCAAGCTTTTAGCCACTGTGCCACCAGGCTTTTAAGTACTGGCTCTGACACTTAAGAGCTATGTGACCCTTGGCAAGTGACTTAACTTCTCTGTACTTCAGTGTCCTTAGCTGTAATATGGGGATAATAACAGTAGGGACCTATAGGGATTTTGTAAAGATTAGAAAAAATAACGCACATAAGACAATTAGAAGAGTGCAAGCCATAAGTCTTCAATAAATGTTAATTTTATTGTCATTATTATTGGTGCTAATTATAAGGTTAGTAAGCTCCAGTCTGTCAGGGGATAAGCATTCTTTCTTGGGTCTGTGGGAACTATACTGATGCCCTAAATGCAGTGGAAGGTATTTGTGTCCAGAAGGACTTCTGTCCAGAAGAAAAAAGTATAATTGTCACAAGTTAGAACATCTAGGTCTTAATTTTGATTGTTGTTGTTAGGTGCTGTCACGTCAGTTCCAACTCATAGCCACTCTACCCATAATAGAACAAAATGTTGTCCAGTCCTGTGCCATCCTCATAGTTGTTGCTGTTTGAGTCCATTCTGGCAGTCACTGTGTCAATCCATCTCATTGAGGGTCTTCCTCTTTTTCACTGACCCTCTACTCTACCAAGCATGATGTCCTTTTCCAAGGATTGGTCCCTCTGGACAACATGTCCAAAGTAAGTGAGATGAAGTCTCGCCATCCTTACTTCCAAGGAGTGTTTTGGCTGTACTTCTTCCAAGAAAGACTGTTCGTTCTTCTGGCGGTCCATGATATATTCAATATTCTTCACCAATACTATAATTCAAATGTGTCAAGTCTTCTTTGGTCTTCCTTTTTAATTATCCCGCTTTTGCAAGCATATAAGGTGATTGAAAAAACCATGGCTTGAGTCAGGTGCACCTTAGTCATCAAGGTGACATCTTTGCTTTTTAAGATTTTAACGAAGTCTTTTGTAGCAGGTTTTCCCAGTGCAATACATCATTTGATTTCTTGACTGCTGCTCCCAGGGGTGTTGATTGTGGATCCAGGTAAAATGAAATCCTTGACATCTTCAGTCTTTTCTCCGTTTATCATGACGTTGCTTACTGGCCCAGTTGTGAGGCTTTTTGTTTTCTTTACGTTGAGGTGTAATCTATACTGAAGGCTGTGGTCTTTGATCTTCACCAGTTAGTGCTTCTTGACTAATGATCACAATTTTAGCTTTTTTACTTCTATCTACCTCTCTTCTTCCTGTGCAACAAAACAGTGATATTAAGAGTTTCCACTTCCTTGCTTAAGGGAATAATCTGGATTTTATGGGCTCTTAGAAGATGCCTCAGAAGGTTTTAAAATATGAATCCAATGCTTAGACTCTTTATGTAGAAATAGTTCTATTTTCTATCTGTACCATAAGAGAGTACTCAGAAAAGAGAAGGTGAAAATAGTCCATATCTGAAAAACATTTGGGCAATTTACCTGGGACTAGTTAAAATGCATTATGGTCTTGTTGGTGAGGACAGGTCTCAGTTCTGGGAAGGCAGCTTGGTTTTCTAGGCTTATTATTAATATTTTGTTCCTCTGTGGGTTCATTCATCCAACTATTAATGTTATTAAAAAGATAAAGCTTCTCAGTGTTCACGACCTGACTCATCATTTATACTTTCTTCTCTACCTTACAGAAGTGATATTTTATTTTTTATTCTCATTTTTATTGTGGTTATTATCATCGCATCCCTCACACCTTCTCCAAACTATTTCCATGAATCTCAAGTCTTTAGTCTGACTCCCATCCACCTCGTTCCCAATCTAGCCCAATGGATTTATTTTTTAACGGCATTTGGTATTCTCAGGTATTAGCATGACTATATCCACCTCTTTCTCCTCCTAAACCCCCCCTCAAGTTTCTGAAAGACTATTACCACGTATTTTTAATCTTTACATTGTCAGTAGTGACTTGGAAAGTACTTTGTACATAAAGGGTTCTGAATAAAAATTTGTTGACTGTATGAATGAACACATTTAATTATTTTTTTTCTTGAGGTATAAGACCAGCGGATTTTTTTTTTTTTTTTTTATCATTTAATGGTTCCTTAGATAAGATCTTTACTTGTTCTCTCTAAAAATATCTGTCATACTTCCATTTGATAGGGAACATCAAATCTGGTGTAGGAAAAATTCTGGAACACAAGAATTGTGGTATTGCTGTTGTATATTGATCAAAGAGTGTCCTATTGATTTATATATGGAAAAAATGCACAAAATTGGCTCATGGTAAAGTGAAACCCACTGTTTTACGACATTTAGGAGCTGTGCTAAGCTTTTTTTTTCTTTCAATAGGTTAGTTTTTCTGCTTGGTACACTGGGGAAGCAGAGATTCTTGGACTAGACTAAGCCAATGGCACCTCTCAGTTCATGCCTAAAGCCCATGCCCTGCTCCTCACTAATAAGACAGAGGCATGTGGTAAAATAAGAAGGAATAGCAAAAGTCAATATCAGGATAATGTTCTAGGACCATCTTCTCTGACAGGTGGAATGAGGACTCCAAAACATAAACCCAAAACCACTTGCTGTCAGGTTGATTCTGAGTCATAACGACCCTGTGTGTTTCTAAGCCTAAAACAAGTTCATTCTGGTTTGAACCGCTGCTGAGAATTTGCATTTCCACCCCAGATATACCGAATCAGAATCTACATTTTCACAAGAACCCCAGAATAAAATTTAAGAATCACTGCTCTACCGGTGGTTCTCAAAATTGGTCCCTAACCAACAGCATTAGCATTGCCTGGGAACTTGTTAGAAATACAAATTCTCAGCAACAGTTTGAACTGGAACAAATTGATTCAAAGTCCTTGTTTCAGAGTAGAATTGTGTTCCATATGGTTTTTCAATGGCTGTGATCTTTCAGAGGCAGATTGCCAGATCTTTCTTCTGTGGTATCCCTGGATGGGTTCAAACCATTGATCTTTCAGTTAGTAGCCAACTGCTTAACCATTTGCACCACCCAGGGCCTCCCTCCAAAACAAAGCTGAGTTAAAGTACAGATATTTAATAAGGTAGTTGTTGTTGTTGTTAGCTGTTGGTGAGTCAGCCTCAAGTTATGGCCCCAACCCCATGTACGACAGAATGAAATTCTGGCTGGTCTTGTGCCATCCCCATGATCAGTGTGGATCAGACCATTGTGATCCATAGGGCTTTCATTATTTAATAAAAATTTATGAATTGTTTTTTGAGAGCTACCAATTCCTAGTACCATCTGTTGGTCTCAGTCTATGTTACCCCTGTGAAGATACTGGGACAAAGAGAGCAGGGAGTGCCTTCAAAGATAGAAGGCTCATACATGCAACTCAGGAAGTGGAGGCAGCCCGGTGCCCTGGCTCCTCTGAGCAGTGTCCATGATGGCGAGCTTGTCTGCACAGGGCAGCAGAGACACTGGCACAGGCCTTAGCACAAGGCTTCTCAGAAAGCTCAGGGTTGACCTTGCATGTGTGACTGCTATAAAAATGTCACCACATTGATTGTATTCTGAACAATTTTTTAACTTTGTAAATTGGTCAATTAGCACCAATTCTTTAATGCATTAGGAACTCCCGATTGTGTCCTGTGTATGCCAGGCGCTGTGATAACAGGGTTTCTAAGCCTAAAATGTACAGTGCGCTTCTTATCTTCTTCCTTTCCTCCATTGATCCCTTAGTCTAGAATTCATTTGTTCATTTCTCTTGGTTCCTTCCTTGTTGTTGCTTATAGTTGCCATTGAGTTGATTCTGGGACCCCACGTGTACATAGTAGAATTGCACTCATAGAGTTTTCAGGGTTGTGACCTTTTAGAAACAGAGTGCCAGGCCTGTCTTCCGAGGCACCTCTGGGTGGATATGAACGGCCAACCTTTTGGCTAATAGCAGAGACCTTAACCATTTGTACCACCCAGAGACTCCTTGGCTCCTTCCTGCTCGTCTTCGAGAAGCAGCTCGCTTGTGTTCTACGATCTTGTTCAGTCTGTCTGTCTATCTATCTTTCTCCACTCTTCTCAATCTCTTGGGGCTTTCTCAAGTTCTGTCTTCAGTTCTCTTTTCAATTTTCTGGAGAATATTCTTCATTAACATAGCCTAAGAAATCCTCCATAAACACTTCATACTGTCAATTACTGATCATTACAGTTTGAGCATTTGGCAATGACACTAAATATTCTTTGTAAATATAATTTTGTACTGGCTCCATAGTAGTTATAAGAACCATTATAAAAAGCCTGTCAGAATTTAGTTCCAGGAAAAATGTCTGTAAGTGGATTTTTTTTTGGGAGGCAGCATAATATAGTGAAAATTACCCTGAGAAGGACATTGTATCAAAATGATAGACTAAACACAGGCACCTACCTCTTATTCCCTCTCTGCATCCTTAGAAATGATAGAAAAGATAATTTCTTCAAAAAGAATAAATCATACCAATCCTGGGGGAGAAAAAAAAAGATTGCTATTAGAGGAGCAGGAATGTGGGTGTGGAATCCCTTGAGGGAATAAATCAGAGGAGGCTGGACATGGGAGGACTGCTGAAATGCCGGGGAGCAATTTTGATAGCTGGGGCAATGGTGAGGACGGTTAGCCAGGAGGGCCGGCTAAGCTGGCCTGCCCCCGTTCTTCATTGTGCCAGGGACTGTGCAGAAGAGTGGTTTGGCTCAAATTTGAAGCAGCAAGTATGGGAAGTACAGAGATAATGTCCTTTGTTGTCTGGTGACAGTGCAGATGGAGAAATGTGAATAGATTTAAGATAAATTCTGAGCTACTTGGACAGCGATGGGTTCATACCTGTGTGTGTGTGTGTGTGTGTGTGGCTATATTTATTTGCTATGGCTGTGTAACAATATTGCTACAAACTTGTTGTTGTCAGTTGCCATTGAGTCAGCTCTGACTCTGGCGCCCCTGTGCATAACCAAACAAAACATTGTCTGATCCTGTGCCATCTTCATGATTGTGGGTATGCTCAAGTCCATTGTTGCAACCACTGTGTATTTTGAATGCCTTCCAACTCAGGGAGCTCATCTCCCAGCACTATATCGGACAGTATTCTTGTTGTGATCCAGAGGGTTTTTATCGGCTATTTTAGGAAGCAGATCACCAGGCCTTTGTTCCTAGTCTGTCTTGGTCTGGAAGCTCTGCTGAAACCTGTTCACCGTGGTTGACCCTGCTGAAATACTGGTGAGATGGCATGCAAGCCATCTGTCTCAGTCACCTAGTGCTGCTGTAACAGAAATACCACAAGTGGACGGCTTTAACAAAGAGAAGTTTATTCTCTCACAGTCCAGTAGGCTACAAGTCCAAATTCAGGGCATCAGCTCCAGGAGAAGACTTTCTCTGTCTGTCAGCTCTGGAGGAAGGTCCTTGTCATCAGTCTTCCCTTGGTCTGGGAGCATCTCTGCACAGGAACCTCAGGTCCAAAGTGCTCCAGGCACTGCTTTCTTGGTGGTATGAGGTTCCCATGTGTCTCTGCTCGTTTTTCTCTTTTATACCTCAAAAGAGATTGGATTAAGACACTATCCAATCGTGTAGACCTCATCAGTATAACCTCATCATAGTGATAGAGTTTACAACACATAAGGAAATCACATCAGATTACACAATCATACAATACTGGGAATCATGACCCAGTCAAGCTGACAGACATTTTTGGGGGACACAATTCAATCCATGACACCATCACAGTACAACAGACAGACAAGTGGTGGGCTACAAACTTAGTGGCTTAAAGAATGCATTTATTGTCTTACAGTTTCTGTGGATCAGCATTCCGACACAGAATTTCTTCTGAAAGCTGCAGCTAAGATGCTGGCTGAGGCTGTGGTCTTATCTTAAGACTGGAATGGGGAAGGATCCACTTCCAAGTCCATGTGGTTGTTGGCAGAATTCATCTCTTCGCAGGCACAGGCTGTTGGGCTGAGGGCCTCAGAGATATCATTGGCTGCTGACTGGATGCCAGCCCCAGTTTCTTGCCACATGGGTCTCTGCAACATGGGTACTTGGTTTATCAAAACTAGCAAGGGAGAGACAGTCTCTTAGCAACACAGAAGTTACAGTCTTATGTAACGTATGTATCATATTCACATACAGGTTCTCCACACACTCAAGAAGAGGGGATGACACAAGGGTGTAAATTCCAGGAGAAAAGATAATGGAAACCACCTTAGAGTCTGTCTGCCACAGGAGGTAAGGCACAGAAAAGGAATCAATATATATATTTAATTGGATTGGATTCAAGCCTATGGTGGACAAGGACTCAAGATATTTTAATTTCAGGCTCATATCAACATTGACAATGTAACAGCAGGATCTTTTACTTTCTTTTATGTTCACTTTCCTCATGTGTAAAATGAAGAGGAAATTGGACTCATGTCTTCCATCTCTAACTTTCAAGATTTCTCATGTTATAATAAACAAACCAATAACAGAAACCACCCATCACTTCCTCCTTCTACCCTTTAAGCTACCTTTTCTCATCAGTTTTCTTCCCTTCCTTAGTGAAGAAGCACAGTCTGCATTTATCAGTTCTTCTTTTTTATCAGTGGTGCAGTTCTTCATCACTTGCTGTGTGGATTCTCCTCTCTTTCTTTTACTGATTTTTTTCTTCCTTAAAGGTCATCCAGAAGTATAGCCAGAATGCTCCTTAGAAGCAAGGATGATGAGACTACATCTCACATACTTTGGATGTGTTATTAGGAGAGATCAGTCCCTGGAGAAGGACATCATGCTTAGTAAAGTAGAGGGTCAGCGAAAAAGAGGAAGACCCTCAATGAGATAGACTGGCACAGTGGCTGCAACAACAGGCTCAAGCATAACAAAGTTTGTGAGGATGGCACAGGACCAGGCAGTGTTTCGTTCTGTTGTACATGGGGTTGTTATGAGTCAGAATTGATGACGACACCTAACGACAACAACAACAAAGGTCATCCATAAACTAGTCTTAATAGTCAAAGTCAGTGAAGTTATCTCAGTTCTCTTCCCCCTTCAGTGTCTTGTGGCCTTAGGTTCTGTTGAACATTCTGATCTTGGAAGTTCCCACTACTTCTGTTATTATTATTATTATTATTTTTAGCTTTACTGTCTCCACTACCCTGCTGCCCTCTGACTCTGCTTCATCATCTCCCTTGACTTCTCTTGTTCCTCATCCCTCTAAAAATAAGCTTCCCTAACATGCTGTTCTCACTCCTGTTTTCAGGGTTGTATCCTTTCACTGTACTTATTCAATCTGTATCCTGAGCAAATAATCTGACAAGCTGGACTACACGAAAAGAATGGGGCATCAGAATTGGAGGAAGACTCATTAACAGCCTGTGATATGCAGATGACACAGCCTTGCTTGCTGAAAGTAAAGAGGACTTGAAACACTTACTGATGAAGATCGAAGATCACAGCCTTCAGTGTGGATTACACTGCAACATAAAGAGAACAAAAATCCTCACAACTGGACCAATAAGCAACATCATGAAAAATGGAGAATATATTGAAATTGTCAAGGATTTCATTTTACTTGGCTCCATAATCAGTGCCCATGGAAGCAGCAGTAAAGAAATCAAATGACGTATTGCATTAGGCAAATCCGCTACAGAAGACCCCTTTAAAGTGTTAAAAAGTAAAGATGTCACCTTAAGGACTAAGGTGCACCTGACTCAAGCCATGGTATTTTCGATCACCTCATATGCACTGGAAAGCTTAACAATGAATAAGGAAGACTGAAAAATTGATGCATTTGAACTACGGTATTGGTGAAGAACATCGAATGTACCATGGACTGCCAGAAGAATGAACAAATCTTTCTTGGAAGAAGTACAGTTAGAATGTTCATTGGAAGTGAGGACGGCGAGACTTTGTCTCAGGTACATTGGACATGTTAGCAGGATGGACCAGTCCCTGGAGAAGACATCATGCTTGGTAAAGCAGAGGGTCAGTGAAAAAGAGGAAGATCCTCAATAAGATGGATTGACACAGTGTCTGTAACAATGAGCTCAAACGTAGCAATGATTGTGAAGATGGCGCAGGACCAGGTGGTGTTTCGTTCTCTGTACGCAGGCTCGCTATGAGTTGGGACTGACTTGATGTCACCCAACAATCACAGTAGTCAGGAAAAACACACAGCGCTAGAGGTAACAGTGGTGAAAAAAACAGACAAGATTCCCACAGTCAGGACTTTCCAGTGAGGAAGGTGGGCAATTAAGAAGTAAACAAATTAAGAAAGCAGGTAATTACAGAGTGTTATAGGTGCTGTAATGGAAATAAGCATGGTGAAGCAATAGGTGATGGTGAAGCAAGCATCCTGGTGAGTCCTTTATGGAGAAGCTGATATCTCAGCAGGAATTGGCAGGATAGAATTTGGCCAGTTATACTAAGAGCTGGGAAAATAGTATTCCAGGCAGAGGAAAAAAATACAAAAAAAAAAAAAAAAAAGCACAAAGACTTGAAGGCAAGAAAGGGGGCTGGGCAAGTTTCAGGAATAGGAAGGAGGGCATTGTAGCCGGATCTTAGTAAGGAATGTAGGGGGGTATGAGGTGAGGTTGGAAAGTTAGCGAGAAAACAGACCATGGTAAGAACTTGGAAGTTTTTCTTCCATAAGAATAATAAGAAGTCACTGAAAGCTTTTTAACTAGAGTAAAACACTTTGTTTTGAAAAGCTCCCATCAGCTGGCACGTAGTAAACACCCTGCATGTATGGGAGGTTGTTAAAAGTGAGTGCAGGGAAACCAGTAAGGTGGCTTGAGTCCAGGGCAGGGATGCTGGTGGTTTAATGAGGTGACAGGTGGAAAGAGATGGGAAAAACTGAGGAAGAAATAGGTTTGTGGAAAACAATTATGAGCTCAAGTTTTGACATGTTAAAAATGGTTTGAATGCAAACGTTTCTAGCAGCATTATTCAGAATAGCAAAAGAGTGGAAACCACTCAAGCATCCATCAACTGATGAATGTGTAAACAAAGTGTGGTATAGCCATACAAAAAATGTTATTTGGGGATAAAAAGGGATTAAGTGTTGATACATACTACAATGGGGATGAATATTGAAAACATATCTACTAGATGGAAGAAGCTAGACACAAAAGGTCACACATTGTGTGATTCTATTTATATGAAAAGTCCAGAATAGCCGAGTCCATAGAGACAGAAAGTAGACTAGTGGTTGCCAAGGGCTGGCAGGAGGGGAGGCATGAGGAGTGACTTCTGATGGGCATGAGGTTTCTTTCTGGAGTGACAGAAATTCTCTGAAATTAGGTAGTGGTGATGGTTATACAACTGTGTAAATATACTAGAAACTACTGAGTTGTATACTTTAAGAGAGTGAATTTTATAGTATGTGAATTATATCTCAATAACGCTGTTATCTAAAAAATTGTTTGAGCTGCTGTTTTTGTCTAGGTTCTCCAGAAAGCAGAGATTGAGGTGAAGGGTTTCTTTCTTAGGTAGCGTAATTCCAGGGAGCAGGGGTGACAGAAAAGGGAGTGAAGCCCAGAAGGATGAGAGCCCAAGTGAGTTTGCCTGATCGAGCTGGCCACAGCTAAGTGTGATTACATGCTTGATTCCATGGGACCATTCCCCCAAAAGATGTCTAACTCTCTGTCCATGTGAGAAAATGGGAAGAATATATCCACTTGCTCTCATCTGTCTTTGGTCAAAGGTTCACCCCACAGGTCACTAACTCCCTCACATATCTGGATTATACACTCATGGGCACAAAACAGGTGCCTCAATGTCTTACCTGTATGTTAAAGAAGAAGTCCTTGGCTGGAGGGGAGTGATGTCTGGTGAGAAAATGAGGCGAGGCACCACCATTTTGCAACTGCCTGACACTGGTTGGAACCTACACAAAGGTGATTGCTATAGGTCGCTATGAGTTGAAATCGACTGGAAGGTAACAGGTTTGGTTTGGTTTTGACATGGGTTGGAGCCCACACAGAGATGATTCCTGCGGGGACAGCTGTAAAAGAGACAGGTGATGCTGAGGGACTACAAAATATATAAGCCACAACTGATAAATACCATACCAGTTGCTGTTGAGGTGATTCAGACTCATGGCAACCCCGTGTGTTACACAGTAGAACTGTACTCCATAGGGTATCCAAGGCTGTGACTTTCTGGAAGCAGATCACCAGGTCTTTCTTCTGAAGTGTCTCTGGGTGGGTTTGAACCATCAACCTTTTGGTTAGTAGTTAAGAGCTTAACTCTCTGTATCACCCAGGGACTCCAATGCCAAATAAAGATGCCCATTAAATATCCAAATAAATGTGCCAAGTGTATATACTCTTGCATTGGTTCATTTTCTCTTTTCTTTAAACAGAATATACAGCATCAAATAAATCAAATAAAATTTGGTTTTAGAGTGAGTTTCTCCTCCCCACCCTCCCAAATCAATTGATATTGAGGGAATTTCTTTGTAAAACTATTATTTATAACCACCATTTTCTTAATTAGATTACACAGTGACTAGGAGGATGTAGGGAGGCGCCGGATAGTGCAAATGGTTAACATGCTCAGCTATGTTAAGGTTGGTTCAAGTCCATCCCAAGGTGCCTTGGAAGAAAGGCTTGCTGATCTACTTCTGAAAAATAAGCCATTGAAAACCCTGTAGAGCACAGTTCTAATCTGAAGCATGTGGGTTCTCCGTAAGTTGGAATTGACGACAGTAATTATTATTACTGTTTTTTAAACCGGAGGAGGATTTAGAGGAAAGAAGAGGAAGAATAAAAGCAAAACTATCAAGTAAACTGTAACTGAGTGCACATTAATAGTGAATAAACAGCATAAATACCCTTTAGAAATCTACATATTTGAAATTGTTCAGTGTCAGAACTATATTAAATTATATACACAGAGTCCTAAAGGCCCTTTTCTTTTCTGTTTTCATCTTATTATCTAATCTTTTGGAATAAGTGTTCAACAACTGTGTTAAAATCTCCCGAAGTCATTTTAGCCAGTGTAAGAAATATAAACTCTCTACAGAAGTTGTCAACGTTGTTCTGTAACCGGTGGATTCCCTCCTTCCATGTCCATGGCAGCTTTGCACTTCCTGAACTTTGAAGTTAGATGTGGCCGTGCAACTTTGCTTTCGGTAATGAGAAGGGCGTGGAAGTGATGCATGACATTTGGTGAACGTGTTTAAGAGGTAGTGTGTGAATTGCCACATTCTCTTTCCCTGTCAGGCATATTTCAGATAATGAAAGCTCTGTCAGCCCAAGCCTTTAAATGAGAATGATATGCATCCAAGACACCCAGTAACCCGAGAGGGATACCTAGTGTGGGCGTGCAATAAACTTCTTATCTTTCAAAGCATTGAAATTTTGGGGCTGCTTGTTATAACAGCAAAACCTAGCCTTTCCTGAATGATACGTTCTTCAAGACAATTACACAATGAATTATGTATCTGAGCACTTTATAAGCTGAAGCCCTTTGAAGTATTAATGACATATCAAAGGCATCAGAACAAAGCATTAAAAGCAGAGGCTTTGGAGCTAGATAGCATGGATTTAGATCTTGACTCTCCTGATTATTAACCACGTGACACTGGGCAATTTACGTAAAATTGCTGATTCTAGTCTTCTTATAAAAAATCATGATACGCACATCACGAGATCATTATGAAAATTAAATGAACTAACATTTGCAAAATTCCTGGAAGAGTGCATAGTAAGCTCTCTCTACCAGTTGCTGTCAAACCTATTCCGTATTCCAACTCATGGTGAATCTAGGTGTTTCAGAGTAGAATTTTTTTTTTTAAATTTTTTTTAATTTTTAATTTTTGGTGAAAATATACATAACAAAACATACACCTGTTCAACAATTTTTATATGTACAGTTCATTGTCAATGGTTACATACTTCACAGTGGGTCACCATTCTCATTATTTCTACCTATATTGTTTCGCGACTGTTAACGTAGAGTGTCTGCCCATCGAAGTTCTCAACTGTGCTTTAGAGTTAGTGCTGTCAGTTTGATCTCACAGAGATAATTCCTTTAAAAGGTGCAATATGCAAGGCGAACATTTCTTTATTAACTGAGCTAAACTGTTGCTTGGTTTAAGGACGACTTCATGGGATAGTTTTGGTTCAAGGTGTAAAAGTTGTTTCCAGACAATAGATTTGGGAGTCCCTCCAGTCTCAACGTATCCAGCAAGTCTGGTTTCCAATGAAATTTTGAAGTTCAGTTTCACAATTTTACTCCTTTTGATCAACATCCATTTATTGGGTCTCTGATCAAAACATTCAGTAAGCTTCATAGGATTTTCATGACTCTGACCTTTATTTCCAAGGATCCTCTGGGTGGGTTCCAACCACCAACCATCTGATTAGTAGCTTAGCACTTAACCATGGAGGGACTCCTTTAGGCTAGAGATCCTCAAAAGTCAAACTGTGAAGACTATTTCCTCTAGAGTGCAAGTGTCCAAACTGGCTGTGCTTAACCGTTTTATCTGTGCCAACCAGGGACTCTTCAATCCTCTCTAGGTATCGGTAAAATACATAAATAAATAGTACATGTAAAGTGCTTAGCACACAGTAAGCCCTCCATAATTATTTGTTGTTATCAGTAATATTTACTATAAAAATAAATTTCAAATAGCAATTAAATACTTAGCTCAGAACTTTCTTTAAAACTTTAACAGAAGATAGAAAAATATAAACAAGAAAAGAGAAAACATTCTTTTCTTCTGATTTGGGATAACAAAATCATCGGCCAGCTCATATGGATTTTACCTCCGGGAAGCTGTCCTTTTCCAACCAGGTATGTCTTGAGGAAAGAAGCAGAAGGCACAGAGGGATGGAAAAACAAACTAAGATGTTTTTCCTTTAATTCTTATGGCCCACAATAAAAGGAAATAAGCCACTTATGACTGAAGCTAAATGCCTGTCGGTGAGAAATAAGCCCCTCAGGGCAGTTTAACACAGGTTAAGTGAAGACTGGTTCCTTGAAATCGCAAGAAAAACTGGCCCTGGAATTTATCAGGGTGATTTATCCATGAGAACCACCTGAGACATTCATTAAAAATTAGACTCCCAGTATCTCATTGGTGGTGGGAAAGGAGAGCACCTGGAAATCTGAATCTCAAGAAAGTTCCTCAGGGGATTTTTCTGCCGGCATGTATTTGAGGTGGAGTCCCAGAGTTCAGACTGAGTAAACGAAATACCACTGCCACCTAGTGGTAGCATATCCAAATTGCAAGTTAAAATGTTATTGGTGAAGTGAGTAAATCCCTTCGCATGGTAAAATCAGTAAAGTTAAATTTATTAAGTAAATTACCACTCATCAGTGACATTTAATTCTTAGTAACGTCTGCGCTCTCTATTCTCAAAGGTATTTTCGATTGTTCTGTACTATCTGGTGTTGCTGTTGTTAGGTGCTTTCCAGTCAGTTCCAGCTCATAGTGACCCTATGTACGACAGAAGGAAACATTGCCTGGTCCTGTGCCGTCCTCACAATCTTTGTTATGCCTGAGCCCATTGTTGCAGCCACTGTATCAGTTCATCTCATTGAGCTTCTTCCTCTTTTTTGCTGACCCTCTACTTTATCAAGCATGATGTCCTTCTCCAAGGACTGGTGCCGCCTGAGAACATGTCAAAAGTATGTGAGATGAAGTCTCACTAGCCTCGCTTCTAAGAAGCATTCTGGCTGTACTTCTTCCAAGACAGATTTGTTCCTTCTTCAGGCAGTTCATGATATATTCAGTAATCTTCACCAACACCATAATTCAAAGGTGTCAGTCAATTCTTCTTCAGTCTTCCTTATTCATTGTCCAGCTTTCGCATGCATAGGACACGACTGAAAATACTATGGCTTGGGTCAGGCACATCTTAGTCCTCAAAGAAGCGTCTTTGCTTTTTAATGCTTTAAAGAGGTCTTTTGCCTGATGCAATATGTCATTTGATTTCTTGACTGCTGCTTCCATGGGTGTTGATTGTGGCTCCAAGTAAAATGAAATCCTTGACAACAACATGTTGTTGTAAAAAAAAAAAAACTAGCATAGTGGTGCTTACAAAAATACCTTGCAGGATGAGGGCATGCTTGGCAAATAAACATAAAAGGTGCACGTTATTTGGGTAAAATACAGTAACTTTGAAAATATGCATTATCTTCTGATACTTGCCAGCTACAAACTCTTATAACACATAATCAATTTGTAGGAGACAAGAACTTATCTAGTTGTAAAATGATCTGTAGGCAGCTCTCTGTCAGACAACCTGAAACGACAAAGAATCTTAATAAGGAGATAGGTGATGGGAACAATTGGTTTTGCCAGTTAGACTCTATGTTGTCCACTAAGGGGAATAAGCAAAAGGACTTGGTGTCTTAGTTATTTAGTGCTGCTATAACAGAAATATCACAAGTGGATGGCTTTAGCAAACAGAAGTTTATTCTCTCACAGTCTAGTAGGCTAGAAGTCCGAATTCAGGGCATCAGCCCCAGGGGAAGACTTTCTCTCTCTGTCGGCTCTGGAGGAAGGTCCTTGTCATCAAGCTTCCCTTGGTCTAGGAGCTTCTCTGTGCAGGAACCCTGGGTCTAAAGAACACACTCTGCTCCTAGCGCTGCTTTCTTAGTGGTATGAGGTCCCCGGTGTCTTTGCTCACTTCTCTCTTTTGTATCTCAAAAGAGATTGACTCAAGATACAACCTAATCTTGTAGATTGAATCCTGCCTCATTAACATACCTGCCTCTAATCCTGCCTTATTAACATCATAGAGGCAGGATTTATAACACATAGGAAAATCACATCAGATGACAAAATGGTGGACAGCCACACAATACTGGGAATCATGGCCTAGCCAATTTGACACACATTCTTGGGGGACACAATTCAATGCATAACAGTTGGTATCCAGTACATTTTCAGAGAATCCAGCCTCTTATTCACCTATAAAAAAGATTATCTCTTAAACATCTGGAAGAGAATAGACATAGTTTTGCTGAGCTCAAATTCTTTCTGGTTTACCTTCATAATGGACCACTGCCTTCAGGCTTGTTTTACTAGGAGTCAATAACAGCCAAGCATGGTCTAACATGACTTTGAAATTGGGCATCATTCCACTCAGTACCCATGTGCCAATTCCTCAGCAAGAGATCTTGGCAATCTCCAAGACGATTTACAAGTGAAGATTCCATGTTCTTCAAAAAAAAAAAAAATATTAACAAGGAAGATGCTCATAAATGAAATACATGAGGATTACTAGTATGGTGCCTACAGCTATCCCATTATTTGGACCATTTGTAGTTTCCGTTAAAGACTTTTTCTGACAGGTTTGTGTAGCAATGTTATTGAATGACACATAGAGTGGATTTTAAGAGGCTGTAGAATTTCAATTTACTATTTTAGCATGATTTCTCTAAGGGTCAAAAGACCTCAGTCTGTGGCATGGTCTTGACTTGAAGGGTTTACATTTTTTGCCAAAGCTTTTTTTGGTCTAGCTATACTGGTGGGGAGGAGTTTGTAATCAGAGGACTTAAAGAGTCTCACATGATGCAATCAGAACAGGGGTTAAACCATGGGACACCTATGAAAAGAATTCAGTTGCGTGTCAAGGGTGGCCACTGGCTTTGAAGATACGACACATTCCTCTGCAAACAGCAAAGCCAACAAAAACATGGGCAGTGAGTCTCTGGGTTCCTTTATATACACTTTATTAGAAAAATAATGGTTTTTTTTATGCAAATGAGTAGGAAGTTGTCCAAACAGGCTGCCATGCCCACCAGCTTGAGGTATAAAAAGCCCCACGCGGAAAGAGACCTTCATTCACACTTGGGTAGCTTGATCTTTGCAGTCTATCCGAATCCTTTTCAAACCCTGCCATCATGACTCATTTCTTCAGCTGTGGAAGCTACTTCCCAGGCTATCCTTCCTGTGGAACCAACTTCTACAGGAGCTTCAGAGCCACCCCCTTGAACTGCATCGTGCCCCTGGGCTCTCCTCTGAACTATGGTTATGGAAGCAATGGCTATGGCTCCCCGGGCTACAGCTTTGGTGGCAGCAACATCAGCAACCTGGGCTGTGGCTCTGGTGGCAGCTTCTTCAGGCCATGGGGCTCTGGCTTTGTCTACAGCACCTACTACTGATGGATCAGTGGCTTCAGGTGACTACAGGACTCTCAATCAATTCCCGATGCACAGAACAACTTGAAAAGCAATAACTGTGTTCCTGCCTCCAGGTGTGCTAGGGAGATCCACCTTCCATCTCCTTTCTGCCTTCATTGCATGGACCTGGTCTTTGAAGTTGCTGAAACAAATCACACAAGCTTCAAATGTAGGCCTGACACTCATCTACAGACATGGACAGCAAGACATATTTCCCCGACATGTCTGAAGGTTGGCAGTGAAGCAAGTTTGCTTCTCAGGATTGCTCTCCTCATGTATTGTTAACTTCTGTATTACCGTATGACAGATTAGGTGTGAGGAGAAGAGGCTCTGCTGTTAGTACCCTAATAAGCTTACTTCATTCAGCATAAACAACATTTTTGTTCTGGTTATTTGTTTTACTGTGTTTTTTATGCTCTTGAATTCATCAGCTAGTTGCAATCTGTAATGGTTGACTTTAACCAAAATTTCTTTTTTTTTTTTTTGTATCTCGGGCTACACAGCCAGGAAAGGGTGATGCCTAACTAAATTTAATCCAAATATGCTGCAAGTCCTGGTTCTCTCTGCTGGTGATAAACAGGAACATTTCTTAGCTGTTGAATGCTGAAAACATTTCTTTCCCCCTTTCATTCCAAACCCAAAACCAAATCCATTGCCGTCAGGTTCCTTCTGACTCACAGCAACGCCATAGGACAGAGTAGACTTGCCCCATAGGGTTTTGAAGGCTGTAGTCTTTATGAAGCAGACTGTCACATATCTTTCTCCCCCCGAGTGGCTGGTGAGTTTGAACTGTCAACGTTTTGGTTAGCAGCCAAATGCTTAACCATTGCATCTCCAAGGATCCTTCCTCCTTTTTCTGGTGAAACTTAATTCTATTTTGGTCCATTTTTGGATCCCCCTGCCCAATGTTGGAAGGACTGCAACTAAATGGATTTAGCTATGAAACTGTGTCTTTAGGAATTCCAAAGAATTTTGTCAATAAAGGTAAGCAACTGCTAAAATCACTTATGACTTTTTTTCTGCTTTTTGATGGGTAGATTTTATTTTTCCCACTTTCTTCACCTCTGATCATACATATAGCTGCTATTAAAACTGAAGCATTTATTTTTTGGAATGATAGTTGCCATCAAAGCCCTTGAAATGATATGTGGTCTGCACTTAGAAAATTCTCCTCGTCTTGCTTCCTGAGACATCTCTGCTTTACAGAAGAAAATATGGTTGAATTAAAGTTCACTCATTCACATACCCAGTATTTATCGTGCCCCTGCCTCTTAGAAGGTACTCAGTAATTGTCCATTGACTTGACTTGTTAAATCTCTGTTTTATGGCTGCAAAATACTGTGTAATCCAATGAGAAGTTCATTCATGTATGCATCGACTATTACTGGGCTCCGGCTGCTGTGTTATGAATTTAGGGGCTGTAAGCACACCTGTAAGACAGAAACCCCAGCCTGAGAAGTGGGCTATTTTCAATAGAGAGTTCATTCATTCAACATATGACAGCCAAGTAGCTGTAACACCAAACATTGTCCAAAGTACTGGGGACACAGAGATAATAAAACACAATCCTTGTCCTTAAGAGTTAACTATATTTTATTCTATTGAATAAATAAATAAATAAGGGCATTTAATAAACTCCTATTTTGAGCCAATTAATGTGATATAGGCTTGGTGTCTCAGTGGTTAAGATCTCGGCTACTAAGCAAATGGTCAGCAGTTTGAATCTACCAGCCGCTCCTTGGAAACTCTATGGGGCAGTTCTACTCTGTCTATAGGGTCGCTATGAGTTGGAGTCAACTTGAAGGCAATGGAGTTTTTTTTTTTTTTTTCTTTTTCTTTTTTAAATGTGATATAAATGATTATCCAAAGAAAGGTACTTCTTACTCATTTCCTTCCAGGAACTCAAAAGTCTGAGTCTATATATGGTATAAACAGAGTATAAACAGAGGAAGCTTGTTTACTCTCACAACAAACTAAGCCTGTTGCAGGCTTGCATAGAAGGGAAGTTTGGGTATATAAACACAACCGTGAGAGGCAGTGAGTAAGAGTTACATATTAAGACAGATATGGCCATGCAATAGGGGAAAGAATAGAGCTATCTGAAAACGAAATGGGCTGTCACTGACAAAGCTCACACGTGTAAGTAGGGTGACCTGTTGGTGGAGAGATCCCAGGGCTGGTCGAGTACTGCGTGGGTGATTTGGGATCTCTACCAACCCCAACAGTGTAGACTCTACCATTACGGCTAACATTCATCCTGTCTTTTAAAACCATAATTAAGTCTTCGGTGTTTTGTTAATTAGATTTTTAAAAAATTTTGATACAATTTCAAATATATAGAAAAATTGTCACAATAGTGCAAAGTTCTGCATGCCCAGATAAATGAAATGTTTACATTTTCCTCAATTTACTCTATCATTACATACGCTACATATATCTATATATATGTATATATATACATATGTAATGCTATACATTCATAGAGCTGGACAATGAATAAGGAAGACTGAAGAAGAATTGATGCATTTGAATTAAGCTGTTGGCAAAGAATGTTGAATATGCCATGGATTGCTATAGGAATGAAAAATATGCCTTGGAAGAAGTATAGCCAGAATGCTGCTTAGAAGTGAGGCTGGTGAGACTTTGTCTCACATACTTTGGACACGTTATCAGGAGGGACCAGTTCCTGGAGAAGGACCTCATGCTTGGTAAAGTAGAGGTCAGCAAAAAAGAGGAAGACCCTCAAAGAGGTGGATTGACACAGTGGCTGCAACCACGGGCTCAAGCACAGCCATGACTGAAAGGGGACGCAGGACTGGGCAGTGTTTCGTTCTGTTGTACGTGGGGTCACTAGGAGTTGTTAGGTCACACCTAACAACAACAACAACCATATATCAATATATAATTTTTTGTATAATATAGATATGTATGTATATATATGTAATATGCTGTATATATACATATAATTTTTTTTCTGACCCACTTTAGAGTTAATTGCAGGTATTTTGCCTGTTTAACCTAAGAACAAGGACAGTATAATTATGAAGATCAGGAAATTTAAGATTGATATGATGGTATTATCTAATCCACAATCCAGCTCAAATTTAGTCAAATGTCTCAAAAATAATTTCTGTCGTTATTTTTTCTCCTGATCCAGGATCCAGTGCAGTCTCCTTTAACCTGGATCAGTTCCTCAGCCTTTCTTGACCTCAACAAACGTGAAGAATGGAAGCCATTCTTTTAGACCATGTTCCTTAATTTGGGTCTACCCGCCTTTCCTCATGATTAGATTCACATTATGCATTTTTTGTAGCTATACTACAGACATGTTGCTAAGTCCTCAGTATATCATTATCAGGAGGCACGTTGTATTGGTTTATGTAAATTTGCTTAATAATAACTTGGACCACTTTGTGAAAGGTGTGTACTTCAAGTTTCTTCTCTATCAAGTTGCTATTTCCTCCTTCATAATTAATAATTAATTTGTGGGGAGATACTTTGACACTATGTAAATGTTTACTCCTTATCAAAATTTTACCAACTAATTTTAGGATTCATTCATGATTCTTGATGTCATCATTTCTTCTACATTTCTTAGTTGGCGTTCTACTGTAACAAATAACTTTCTCCCCCATCTATTCATTTGTTTCTATCAATATGGGTTTATTGATTCTTATTTTATTTAATATGTTAAACTCTATTAATATTATTTATTTTGATTTTCATATATCCAGGATTTTGACAATGGGAACACCATCAAGCTGGCTTTTATGTCCTTTGGACACGGCCCTTATCACTCTTTGAGCATACTCTTATTTTCTGACTCAACAAGCTATTCCAGGCTCCTTTTGTGCTTTTGTCCCCCAGTACTGGAATCAGTGATTTCTTCAAGGGACCTTGGTGCCTTTAAATGGAGGCTGGAGTATAGCAACTAAGATATGAGTATTCCTCTGTGCTCCCTTCCGTTCAGTCTTCCCACTCTGTCTACCGAGACAATCACTCTTGTGAATTCTATCATCGTAGATCAGTTTTGCCTATTGTTGAACTTCATATATAATATATATACACATATATAATATATATATTCATATACATTTCTATATATTATATATTCACATACTTCTCATAATATATATATATGAGAAAGAGGAAGACCCTCTATGAGATGGATTGTCACAGTGGCTGCAACAATGGGCTCAAAGGAGATATATATATCTTCTTTTATGTTTCTGGCTTCTTTCCCTTATCATAAAGAGATTCATCCATGTATCAGCAGTTCATTCTTTTTTAAAATTTCTGGGCATTATTCCACTGTGTAAATACATCACATTTTTTTCCTGTCCATTCTGTTGATGGGAGTTTTTAGCCAGTTTTGACTATTATGCATAAAAGCTGCTATAAAAATTCTGGTGTATGTCTTTTGTGGAAATGTGTTTTTATTTCTTTTAGGTAAAAACCTAGGGGTGGAATTTCAGGGTTATAATTTTTTAATTTAAAAAATGAATTAAAAAAAGTTTACATTGCTATTGTTGTTCGTTGCTGTTGAATCAGCGCCAACTCATGACGTCTTTATGTGTAACAGAACGAAACGTTGCCTGGCTCTGCGCCATCTTCATGATCATTGGTTTGTTTGAACTCATTGTTGTGGCTATTGTATAGTGACTTCCAACCTGGAAGGGGCAACTCATCTTCCAGCACTGTATTGGACAATATTCTGCTTTGATCCATAGGGTTTTCATTGGCTAATTTTCCAAAGTAAATTTCCAGACCTTTCTTCCTTGTCTGTCTTACTCTGGAGGCTCTGCTGAAACCTGTCTGCCATGCGTGATCCTGCTGGTGTTTGAAGTACTGATGGCATAGCTTCCAGCATCACAGCAACACCTAAACCACCACAGTACGACAACCTGACAGATGGGTGGTGGATCACCCTATTCCCATTAAAAACCTGTTGTCTCCCACTCAGTTCCGACTCATAGTGACCCTATAGGACAAACTAGGACTGCCGCAGAGGGTTTCCAAGGCTGGAATCTTTAGGAAAGCAGACTGCCACATCTTTCTCCCGTGGAGTGGCTAGTTGGGTTGAACTGGCGACCTTTTGGTTAGCAGCTGAGTGCCTAACTAAACAATAGAAAATGATGAGGAAATTGCCCAGGTTAAACCCCTAACAGGGTACTCCTCTTGTGGCATGGTGAGGCATGCTTCAGATCCTCTTCCCCTCAGGAAATAAGAAGTCCACGTGCACACTCTTCCCAGAACCCTGTGGGTGCTTAAGAAACTGTGACTCTAAGTCATCCCTCCTTTTCATTCTCCTCCAAACATCACTGTTTGAGCTCAAGGAAACGTTCACTTCCTAAAAGTAAATAAGTGCCTGGCTTGCCCCAGGTAAAGATACTGTGTGATGGGCCCTTCATGTTTCCAAAGACCACCCGAACCCAACTTTAATCAAACAAAGATGGGTGTATTAACTTGCAGCAGCAACTGAGACCACACAGCATGAGGAACTGCAGAAGGTCTCAATATAACGGTGTTAGGAGGGGCTTCTTATATGACTTGGACTAGATGGTTTTGGAGAGGGTTCAAGGAGGCAGGGTTTCTTCTGGATGGAGACTGTTGTGGAGTCAGAGGTCCAAAATGGGCTTCCAAAAAAAATCAAATCCATTGCCACCAAGTCGATTCTGACTCATAGCCACCTTATAGGACAGACTAGAACTGCTCCATAGGGTTTCCAAGGAGGGGCTAGTGGATTCTAATTGCCAATCTTGTGGTTAGCAGCTGTAACACTTAACCACTGTGCCACCAGGGCTCCGAAATGGACTTATTAGGTTAAAATCAAAGTGTTGGGAGGGCTGCATCCCTTCTAGAGGCTCTAGAAGAGAATCTATTTCCTATTTCTAGACTCTAGAGACTGCCCAAATTCCTTGTCTTGTGGCCCTTCCCTCCACCTTCAAAGCCAGCAGGGTAGCACCTTCAGACCTCTCTCTCTGACTCTGGCACCGCTAGCTTCCACTTTTACAGACCCTCATGATTAGAATGGGCTCACTCAGATTACTGAGGATAATCCATCTAAGGTCATCTAACTGACAGCATTACTTCCATCTGCAACCTTAATTCCCCCTTGGCATGTAACGTGACACATTCACAGATTCTGGGCATTAAGATGGTGTGTCTTTGGGGGACCACCAAGCTGTCTAGCACAGGTACTGCTAGAAAGCAGGAATAGTTCTATAAGGGGGCAGCATCACCATTTTAACTTCGGAGGTGAAACAGGGCTAAAGCTGTAGTTGGTAAAGAAGCAGTCGTCACTGAAGAGGATATTAATTATTTTTGTGGTTTGTATGTTAATGCTGTTTTTAGCTACCATCAACTCATGGCGACCTTATGTATAACAGAGCCAACTGTCATCTGGTCCTTCACCATCTTCATGATTGTTGCTATGTTTGAGCCCATTGTTACGGCTATTGTGTCAATGCATCTCATGGGGAAGGGGTTTCCCTTGTCACTGACCCTCTAGTTTACCAAACGTGATTTTCTAGCGACTGGTCTTCCCTCATGATGTGTCTAAAGGGGGCAAGATGAAGTTCTGTCATCCTCTCTTCTCAGGAGCACTCTGGCTGTTCCTGCTTTTATCTCTTCTCAGAAGTGATTACAGAGTTGTCTTGTTTTGTGTCCCTGCATCACTGTCACAGAGTGACCTCACCTGATTTGGTGTTTGGAAACTTTGTGTAGGAAAGAGGGAACACTGTGACTTCCCACTAATGCTGTCAGGACTCCTTTTTTCTCCCTGAGCACTGCCACCACTGACTGACAGGTCTGGTTCCCTCAGGCTGCTGTAAGATTTTTGAGGACAAGCACCGAGTTTTATTCAGTCTTTCATCTCCCGTGCTTTGTATCTCAGACACTTGATAAATATTTGCTGAATTAATAGAATTTATTAAAACCTTAGAGGAAACGCCTAATCTCTTGTTATTTAAAATAAGGTCTGCAGACAGGAAACACAGACATCACCTTGGAGTTTATTGAAAATGTAGACTCCCAATCTTTCCCCTACCGAATTACACTGTGTGTTAACAAGATCCTCAGGTGATTCATGTGCACATAAAGTTTGAGCACCGTCCCAGCTCTGCTGATTCTTATCCCAAAGGAAGCAGAGAAGGAGCTTCATGCTGATTTATTTAAGTACTGATGAAATAGTATTAACATTTTCATCAAAAAAGGAAAGTTTTCTTTTTTTTTTTTAATTATTTTCCCCCATACTTTTATTCTGTGTTATTGCTATTTACAGGAAAAGTAGATTATGTTTTTCATTTCCATTGAGGATAGAGGAAAAGCACTTAAAATTGTGGCAGGAGAGCATTATATTAGATATATGGAAGTATTTCTTGATTCCAGGGCCTGCCAGACTTGGAATCCTTTGAGTATGCTATAAAACTCGTAACACGTCAGCGTAGTTGATTCTAAAAATATGCTGTTATTTCTCAGACACCAGTTCCTTGTTAGTGGCTTGCCTCTGTGTCTTCTGACATTATCTTTGACAAAGGTATTTGCACTACTGTGTCCTGTTCCTTTTTCTCCCCTTCCAGTCATCCTCCCCCTCAGTAATCTATTTTATGAGTACGCCTTGTTATTTCCATCTGGAAGCTTCTATGGCCAATGCACTGGGTTACAGCTTCAGAATTGCCAAGACTTTCCTTATGAACAGCCTTAAGTTTTAGCATTAAGAAATGCCTGGAACATAGGTGATATTCTTAATTTTAATTTACATTTACTTATTCATTTTTTTTTGGAGCCTTGGTGGTGCAGTGGTTAAGAGCTTGGTTGCTAACCAAAGGCAGACTGTTCGAATCCACCAGCTGCTCCTTGGAAACACTATGGGGCAGTTCTACTCTGTCCTATAGGGTTGCTGTGAGTTGAAATTGAATTGATGGCAATGAGTTTGGTTTGGTTTTTGGTTTATTCATTTTTATATTTAATGTTGGTCAACAAAGACTTTGAAGAAGTGACAGCTTTAGTGGATTGAGCTTGCCACTTCTGTTTGTTGTGCAGTAATGATATGAACAATTATTTTAAAGATCATCAGGACGGACGACATGCTCTCAGGTTTTTCATTGGCCAACCAACCAGTACCTAAGCTGAACTGACATGCCTTCCCTGTCAGTGGGTCTGTCTTAGCACTGAGGTAGCATAGCTGACCTTTCTCATTTCTTCACTCTTTTGATTGACTCAGCTTGTAAGTTGGTGCTCTGCTTTAAAATTTATGCATCTTCCAGTTTCTGGCTTTAACAATCCCTTTGTACCACTAAGAAGAGGCCCCCACTCTCTGTTTTCACCTCCAAGAGTAAAAATAAACAATAAGAATAAAAAACCAAACAACCAAACCCATCACCGTCAAGTGATTCCAACTCAAGGTGACCCTACCTGATACAGAGTAGAGCTGTGTTTCATAAGGTTTTCTTGGCTATAATGTTTAGGATGCAGATCACCAGGACTTTCTTCCATAGCACCACTAGGTGGGTTTGAACCATTAGCCTTTGGGTTAGCAGCCAAGTGCAAACTGTTTGTGCTACCCAGGGACCTCTCTTCAAGAATAGAGGATAAAACAAAACAAAACAAAACAAGAAACAATTGTCCTTTGAGGCGACCATGACTCGTGTTGACAGAGGAGAACTGTCCTCCAAAGTGTTTTCAATGATTTGTTGAAAGTAGATTGGCAGACCTTTCTTCCGAGGCAGCTCTGGGTGGACTTGAACCACCAACTTTTTGGTTAGCATCTGAGCATGTTACCATCTGCACCACCAAGGGACTCCAAGAGTAGAGGACAGATGCTAGAAATGACCTTTTTAACCTACTGTTGGTGAAAAGCTTTCATCAAAGACATACCTTTCTTGGAATTGCTTTTTCTGTTGATTGTGTAACACCTGAGAGGTGTTTCTGACAAGAGTCAGTGAGCCTATTAGGCATTCAGCCATTGTTGTGGTATCACGTTATTCCTTAAGACAACCGCATGGGTTCTACATCAAATGGCAAGCTTCACTTACTGGGTGCTTGCTTTATTAACCAAGTAGCCTCACAAACATGGCTAAGCCCCATAAGTGCTGAGATAGTAGGGTATTGAAATTGTGTCTTCAATTAGCCCCAAGACTTGGTCAGCAAGTTCTGGCCTTATCACGTGACACTTTTAAGGTAAATTGCCTGGCAATTATGTTTGATTGGATATGATCTTGACTTTAGACTGGGTTTCTCAGACTTGGTGCTATTGACATTTTGAGCCAGGTAATCTTTTGTCTTGGGCATTGTAGGATGTTTGGCAGAGCCTTAGCCTCTACCCATTGGATGATGAATGGCAGCCCCCTAGTCATGACACACAAAAATATCTCCAGACATTGACAAATGCCCCCTGGGAGAAAAGTTGTTCTTCCTGCCAAGTTGAGAACAATTTCTCAAAATCTAACTTGGAACCCTGGTGGGTGCAGTGGTTAAGAGTTTGGCTACTAACCAAAAGGTCGGCAGTTCATATCCACCCACCACTCCTTGGAAACCCAATGGGGCAGTTCTACTCTGTCCTCTAGGGTCTCTATGAGTCAGAATCAACTTGATGGCATCAGGTTTGGGTTTGTTGCTCATTAACCTAATAACCAGAGTCTACCAGCTCTGGTCATGAAGCCTGACTAAACGGGGGGTCACCTTTTAGATTTACATACTTTTAGGTTGCTTGTTTTGTTAGAGTGGAGCTCTTTTTCAGGTGCTTCACTGCCGTCAAGTCAGTTCTGACCATGGCGACCCCATGCACAACAGAACAAAACACTGCCCAGTCCTGCAGCCTCTTCACCATCACTGGTATATGCTCGAGTCCATTGTTGCGGCCACAGTGGATACTGAGTGACTTCCAATGTAGGGGACTCACCTTCCTGCACTATATCGGACAATATACTGT
Organism: Dugong dugon; assembly: GCA_030035585.1. Lineage (NCBI taxonomy): Eukaryota > Metazoa > Chordata > Mammalia > Sirenia > Dugongidae > Dugong > Dugong dugon. Next base: position 5,528,077 of record CM057473.1, read on the forward strand.
TGTGATCCATAGGGTTTCCACTGGTGAATTTCTAGAAGTAGATTGCCAGGCCTTTCCTCCTCGTCTGTCTTAGTTTGCAAGCTCTGCTGAAAACTGTCTGCCATGAGTGCCCCTGCTGGTATTTGAAATACCGGTGGCATAGCTGCCAGCACTGTAGCAACATGCAAGCCACCACAGTAGGACAAACTGACAGACGGGTGGTCAACTTTCCCACAGAACACTACAGATTTCTCAGAAAGCGACCAAAGCATCTATACTGGAAATACCTGGGCTGTCTATTAAAAATGCAGGCTCCTGGCCTCCACCCCAGCCTCACTGAGTCAGACTGTAGAAATGGAGCTCAGGAGTATACTTTCAAACAAATATCCTAGGAAAACCACCACGGCACTCTTGCAGAGGTTTCGACATTTCTCTCACGGGATCCTTGTCATTGCATTTTGTATTTTACAGCGATGGTGGCTGGGAGCTCATCAGTGCGTCTTCCCAGAGATGTGTAATAAGACGAACAAAAGAGCTCTCTGAACTTGCATGCTTAATTGACCAGATTCTAACACGGGAGGGTGACTTCGGAATCTTGGCTCATCAGTGGCTTTGACGTTAGAACCTTATAGCGTTTAAGGTGGCGAGTCCCAGGAAGTCAACTTACCTCATTTTACAGTTGAGTGACTTGGGACCCAGAAAAGTGGTTTTCCTAAATCCTCATAGCCAGTGACTGGCCAAGTCAGGCTTACAATATTCTTTCATTCATTCCTTCTATTTATATGTATTGAAAACCAGCAATATGCCCAGTAGTAGTAAGCTTGGTACTGAGGAATAAATGCTGATTAAAAACATCCTTCTTGTTCTTACGGAAGCTAGCATGATAGTGAGGTAAATATAAGTTTCACAAATACATTTTAATGATAACCATAAAAAGAGCTACAAATATGAGGGGGATGTTGCCTGACATGATATTAGAGGTGACCTTTAGCTAATCGGGGGTCTGGAAAGCCTTCCGGAGGAAGTGACTGAGCTGGTATCTGAAGGTTGCACGGGAGCTTGCGAGGAGAAGAGGGGAAGGGGAGAGAAGTACCCGCAGGGCAAATAGCCTGTGCCTGTCCGGGAATGAGAAGGAGCATGACAGCTTTGCAGAACTAAAGACAGCCAGTGAAGCTCAGGCGGAGGGAGTGGGCGGTCTTACAGGTCAGTTTAAAGACTAAAAAAGAATTGTTCTAAAATAGGAAGGTGTCTTAGTCAGGATTCTCTATAGAAACAAAAATAGAAATAGAACAAGAATATCTATCTATAGAGAGAGAGAGAAAGAGAGAGAGAGCTATAGCTGCTAACCTAAAGGTCAGCAGTTCAAATCCAACAGCTGCTCCTTGGAAACCCTATGGGGCAGTTCTACTCTGTCCTATAGAGTCGCTATGACTCGGAACCCACTCGACAGAAACAGGTTATATATGTACATAGAGAGAGAGAGACAGAGAGATTGATTTACTTCAAGGGATTAGCTAACACAATTGTGGGGGCTGGCAAGTACAAAATCCATAGATCCGGTGGCAGACTGTGGACTTCTGCAGGCTCATGTCCCAAGATTCCTAGGTCAGATGATGGGAGGAGTGCAGTGTGGAGGCTGAGAGCAAGTTCTGCCAAAGTATCTGTTTGTAGTCGAGGGGCAGAACACACCCTGAGGAAACTCTTCTTTCAACTGACTGATCGATTACATTAGATTGCATTGTGGAGTAGCAACTAGCCTAGTATTTGGCCAAACCACTGGGAACCATAGTCTAGTGAAGATGACACATAAAATTAACAATCAGAAGCTATTGAAATATTTTAAACCTGTGTGTGTGTGTGTGTATGTGTGTGTGTGTGTGTGTGAGCATGTGTGTCTAACATAACGAGACCTGCATTTTGCAAACACTTTGACTAAGAAGCAGATTGTAAGGTGGCAGCGGGGGAGAATGTTATTAGATTAGTTCTGAGGCCTCTCAAATCTAGAAGTCTGGAGCCCTGGTGGTGTAGTTGTTAAGAACTTGACTGCTAACCAAAAGGTCATCAATTTGAATCTACCAGCAGCTCCTTGGAAACCCTAAGGGGCAGTTCTACTCTGTCCTATCGGGTTGCTATGAGTTGGAATGGACTTGACGGCAACGGCTTTGGTTTTAGTTCACCAGGCCTTTCTTTCAAGGCACATCTAGGTGGGCTGAAACTGCCAACCTTTCTGCTAGCACCTGCGCGAGTTAACCATTTGCACCACCCAGGGTTCTCCTTAAACCACTTAGCTCGTGGTAATTTGTTACAGCAGCAGTAAGAAACAAGTACAGGTGGTGAAGTGGAGATTAATAAAAGTCAACCTATTTAAGAGACATTTAGAATGTAGAATTGACAGGATTTTATGAAAGATGGGATTTGCAAGTGCAGAGGGTGTAAATCTTAATTTCATATAAAACACCAGAAATCATATCTAAACATGAGACCCTAGACAACAGTAATAAAATTTTGTACGCAAGTTAGTAAATTAACTGAAAGGAAGTCACATTTGGAGGGTTGCCATATTTGATTATCAGAGGACATATTTGATTATCAGAAAATTATCAGTAACCAAGAGACAATAGTTAAGAGAACTTTAAATCTAAGTGAACATCTTCTCTGGGGTGAATAACTTTAAATTCTGGAAGCATGAAAGCTTTCTTTTTATGCTTCCTGTAGTAATGATTGAAGCCCTGGTGGCGCAGTGGTTAAGAGCTTGACTGTGGCCCAAAAGGTCAGCAGTTGGAATCCACCACCTGCTCCTTGGAAACTTGACGGGGCCGTCCTACTCTGTCCTATAGGGTTGCTATGAGTCGGAATTGACTTGCTGGCAACAGGTTTGGGTTTCTGGTTTGGTAGTAGTCCTGATTAGATGTTGTTCTCTACTGACTATTTTGTTATCTTTAATTTCCCCAAATATGTTACAGAGCTTCCCACTTTGAATACCTCAGCAATGAATTACCGGTGTGCCTGAGGCATGGTTCCGCTCAGCTCCCAGACACTGGAAGAACCTAGGGTGCCAGATTTTCAGGGGAGGCTATTCCCCCTGAGAGAGTCTCATCAGCTTACTCCACCACGTCACAAAGCTTTATAATTTATTCCGTGTGCTGTACTGGGAAAAGGGTTGGGAAGCGCACCCATTTGTTATTCTTTCTCACAGCTGAAGCCCTGCTTCAGAATCACCCAGTGGTGATACTGGGTGCTTATCCCGACAGGGAATGTTAACGCGAGCTTGTTAAATCTAACTCCTTAACAATTGCTGTATTCATCCCCTTGCCAATGCTACCGCCTTAGTTTAGCCCCTTATTATCTCTTGCCTGGAGTTCTGGAGGCACAGTGGTTAAGAGCTCAGGCTGCTAACCGAAAGGTTGGTGGTTTGAATCTACCAGCAATTCCTTGCAAACCCTATGGGGCAGTTTTACTCTGTCCTCTAGGGTCACTATGAGTCAGAATCGACTTGACGGCAACGGGTGTGGTTTGGTGCTATCTCTTGCCTAAGTTAGAGTGATGGCGTCTGTGGCAACAGTGTCGATTATCAATCCAATGACCATTTCTCTCCCCCTCTTTCTATGCAGGTAAAGTCTGCTTCACACGAAACAGGCAGAAAATGCCAGACATGCACTTTCTATCCTATCCTGTCCACCATGTGTCTGTCACTTTGTCATACAGTGGTGGCTTGTGTGTTGCTGTGATGCTGGAAGCTGTGCCACTGGTAATTCAAACACAAGCAGGGTCACCCATGGTGGACAGGTTTCAGTGGAGCTTCCAGACTAAGACAGACTAGGAAGAAGGAAAGGGTGGTCTACTTCTGTAAAAATTGACCAGTGAAAACCTTAGGAACAGCAGTGGAACACTGTCTGATATAGTTCCAGAAGCTAAGCCCCTTAGGTTGGAAGGCACTTAAAATACGATGGGCTAGAACATAGCAACGACCCAGCAGTGTTTTGTTCTGTTGTGCATAGGGTCACCATGAGTTGGAACTGACTTGATGGTACCTAATAACAACAATCCTCTCCTGTAGTTCAACCGTGGGTGTATGACTCAGTTCTGGACAATGGGACCTGAAGGAAATCTGTTGGAAGTGAATATGAAACAGTTTCCTTCATGATAAAAACCAACTGCTACTGTTGAGTCAATTCTGACTCATAGTGACCCTATAGGATGGACTAGAATTGCTCCATAGGGTTTCCAAGGAGTGGCTGGTGGATTTGAACTCCTGACCTGTTGGTTAGCAGTGGAGCTGTTAACCACTGCACCACCAGGGCTCATGATAGAAAATGAAAAAAGAGCTGTGTGAGAAGATGCCTCCTTCTGCCTTCCTGGTTTTGGATGTTGATGTATCTGGGTAGGATTCATGTGTCTGCTACAGCCATCTTGCAGCCATGAGGTGAAGGCTGGGAGAATCACAGTGAAGCCACCCTGAACCCCGTCATCGTGGAGCCCTGAAACAATCCTAGAATTGCTTATGTTCCAATTTCCTATTATTTGTCAATAATAAACTTTATACATAAGCAACTTTTAGCTGGGGGTTTTGTTACTTGCATCCGAAAACATTATTAATATAGATACAGTTTTAAATCTGGTCTTCCTACCGGCAGTGTTTCCCAGAACTAAATCATCCACCCTGTCGGAGTCCTGACCTTCCTAAAACACAACTCCCTTCTTAGTGTGTGAAGTGGCTTCCTTTCCCTCCACTGCACTTATAGCCTGATACAGCCCCTGACCACCTTTCCCTCCTCAGCTTCCATTACTTCTCCTCTTACATACCAACCTGTGGCCCCCCTGAATTATCTGTGGCTCCAAGAAGGTGCTTGGATGTATAACACCTTTGAGTCTTTGCTTAAAGCACTTCCTCTTTGGGGAATGTCTCCTAAATTCACCTATCCCCCTAACCAATGTCCAGCTGTAAAATACACACTTTTCAAGACCCAAGCACACACCTATCCTTTTCATGATGAAGTTCTTCAGGCCACTGCCTTCTACTTGTAGAATTGTCCACTGAAATGAGACAATTGGTAATTAAATGAGAAATTTATTTTATCATTTCTCATTTAATTACCATTTCTCATTTATCTTTGGATATGCAGCACCTAACAAAAATGCTTGGAACATAGTAGATGCTTAATAAATAACTCTAAGAATACATGTTTGGAAAGACAAGTAGAAGGTAATTTTCTATTATAGAGTAACCTCTGACATAATTCTAAAATTCGTTTAAAATACTTCCTTCTAAGCTCGCTTTCATTTCTAATTAATTATAATATTCTGAAACTGGAAACAATATATTTGAAGCTGATAAGACAAGAACTGTTTTATTGTGCGGGCTGGAATTGACTCTATTTCTGAAATCTCTACACAATACATTTCTTGCTCTTTTGTAGAAAATCAAACAACAGGACTTTTTGTTTTCTATCTTTATTCACATCAGACTTTATTTGAAGTCAAAGAAATATGAAAGGAGAAATCAAATTACGTACTAGGGAACATTTTTATGGCTGTTTTAAAGAGGATGGTCACGGGCTCTATCCAAACCAAAAAATATTGTAGCTGGCAATGATTAGCCCAACACTATGTCAATTCATATGTAAGAATATAGTATTTTTGTCTTTTTTTAACCTTCATATCACATGACCCTATATTTTCAGGAAACTTGCAAAAGTAAGATATTCTAACTGCAATTGGTTTGGAGTGCTGCTTCTTTCAAGCACTCCCCACAATTACACTTACCCTTATGTTGGGTGGCATTGGAGAAGACATGAACATTTTTGGGATGTTGCTAAGTAGAAACTGAGTTGGAGATACATTTAATTCGGGTATAGTGGGATAGCCTTGTGTGGTTTGTATTCACTTCTGTATGCAATTAAGCTATTTCTAGCCATCCTGTTGGGGAAATGGTTTCCAGGAATTCTTGTATCACTTATTCTGCCAGTCACCTAGAACCTGTGACGAGAAGGTGCAGGGTCAAAAGTCCTGTGTAGGCATGAATGTCCCCCATGGTATGCAGCACTGGAAGCATGTGGGTTTGGAGGAGAAAACAGTTTGAAATTGTGGAGCCAGAAGCTAGTCTGTGTAAAAAATACTATAGAGGTGTGTCAGGCAGTTAATAAAAATTTTTTTCCTGAATTTTGAAATATTTATGGGTTTTGTTAATACTTAAACATTTTTTGTGAGACTTTTTAATCATTCTAACAAATATTGATTTTTGTACTTAATTTGATATTATATTGCATTCTTTTTCAAAAAGAGGGTCCTCAGCGTTGCATAACCTTCAGGCTCTTCAGAACCTGGATCCTGGCTTGGTAAATCTGTATCAGACTAATACATTCATAGACCCAATTGTAAGAATAAAGTAGGTATTAATTTTGTTTTTAAATGACTTGTTGATAAGCAATGTGTTTCCCTAAAATTTTATTTTGCTAGAATTTTCTGTAGAATTTCTATAGGAAATTCAGGAGGTTCATCGTCAACCAGGCTTAAGTTTTTGAAAAGACAACATATTTTAATTTGTATTCACTATTACTACTCAGATGGGAAGAAGATGCGGCAGTCCGCTCCCATAAAGATTAATGCCTTAGAAACTCTATCGGGCAGTTCTACTCTGTCCTATAGGGTCGGTATGACTCAGAATCGACTCATTGGCAATGGATTTTTCTTTTTTCTTTTTTTTTTGGAGAGGAGTAGGTTATTACTACTCAGATACAGAGCTGGATAATTCTTCATGGAGGACAATGCTAGCGTCTTGTCAAACTAAGTAGGCAAGTGGGAGAGGATCTCATTTTAAAGAGAGCATCACAATCAAACTTTGACATTAACTGAAGCCTTTTTCTTTTTCCGTTCTACCATGCTATTTTCTGGTTCCTTTTTTCCTTTTTCTAAACAGTACCAGTTCTTTCATTACGGAGCAGAACAATGTGTGGCAGTAGAGATATAAGGTAAACCGTTCTATGATTTTTAGGAGTTTGTTGTTGAAAAATCTTTACATTTTGGGAATGAAACCAATTTTAATTCCCTAGCCGTATTTAGCTGTAAGTCACCTGAAATGTTTGAATTTTAGATGCTGAATCACATAGGCAGTCATACAGCTTTGTTCATGAGCAAGGTGGTAGAACGGCACTGGATGTATCTTCAGAAATACTTAGCTCTAATTAACTGATCAGTGGTTAGAATGCTGGCCCAGTTTTGTACTTTTCAAGTGTCCCACTTTGCCCTTGGAATCAACCTTTGTCCTTGGGGCCCCAATATGCTCCCAGAGAGTTAGGATTAGCTGTTGGTAACAGGGAAGAAAGTTACCTCTGAATCTAAAGTAAAATTTTGGAGGCTATTATGTAACATATATTGATTCTATGGCCTTCTAGAATGATGCTTTTAGCTCAGAGCCTTTCTACCTCTGTGCCATGTTGTTTCTTTTTCTGTATTTCTTGATTCTCTTTCCCTCTTCTGAAGTTAGAGGAGATCAGACACCACCCCCATACCATTTTTACATATTTATGGAGTTCCAACTATGTGTCTGTATGAAAATTCAGAGAGCAAGAAGACTGCATAATAGCTAACGATTTCAGAATATTTCTCTGTACTATAAAGCATGCTTACAGAGGATTACATATAGAGCCTATAAGACCAAATGCTTTGAAGTCAGTGCAATAATTTTTTTAGTGAAGGGGCACAATGTGTTTGAAGGAATTCTATCCTTGCATTACATCACATTACAGCTTTCTTAAACAACCGTAAAGACAACTTAAACAGGAGCACAACAAATTAATGAGCTTTTGGTGATGCAAACTGGTGTCAAGAATGAAAATGAGGGCCTCGTGTTTTTCACCGCACCCTATAGACAGGTATATAAAGAAGGTCTAGAGACTAAGGAACCATCACACCAAAGAAACACGCTCCTCTTGCTTCTTAAACCCTCCGTTCCCAACAGCATGTACTCCAACGTCTTCTCCAGCACTGTCTTCCCTGGATGCTACTGGGGCAGCTGTGGCTACCCCCTGGGATACAGTGTTGACTGTGGCTACCGTAGTACCTCCTCCCCACTGGGCTACGTCTTTGGCTATGGCTACAAAGGCTGTGGGGCTTTCGGTTACAGAAGATACTGGCCATGTGCTCTGTACTGATTTGCTGAAACTCCTGAGGCATAGAATCATCTCTCCCTTGAAGACTGAGAGGCAGATTTCCAGGACCCTCCTTTGTCTTCGTCTTTAGTCTTCATTTGCTCAACACATGGCAGAGCGGCTGTTTTTCAGAATTAGCACCAGAGTCTCAAGGGAAGAAAATGAGAAGCCAGATGATGCCTCCGGCCTCAGTCCCCGGATGATGTTTGCTGGAACATTTTCAGAAACTTGATACCTGAACACTTCTAAATTTTTCACTGTGCTCATGACCCTTGACACAACCAAGTTGTGAAATTACCTGGCAACTTCCCAATAAACTTGTCTCAATAAGCATCACATTTTTGTCCTAGAGTTGAGTTTTCCTTTCTTGGTGTGCGTGTATTTGTTGTCAAGTTGAATGGGGAGGGAAGTGGGTTTGTTTTTCTCCAATTGGTGCTAAGGAGCAGCTGGTAAGCAAATAATCCTCGATCCTTTGTGATAAGAAGGAAGGAAGGGGACTGGTTGGTAACTTGTGATGGAAAAAGTATAAAGGTGCTGATCTGAATCTTCCCTGACCTCTATGACATCCATCCCTAACCCTTGTGCCAATGGTGCACCATTGATTGCTTGGTGTCCCCTTCCTACCCCTCCACTCCCGTTCTTCTCCCCCCAAAAAATCCAACACAAGAAGGACTTCTCCAGTTACTTACACATTAGTGCAAATAGAATCCACTGTGTTCCCTCTTCCAGGGACAAGTCATTGTAGAATAAGATAACATTTCTCCTCTTCAGGGATTTTGGAGCACACCTAAGGAGCCCGGTGGGCTCAACAGTTAAATGTTGGGCTGCTAACTGAAAGGTTTGAGGTTTGAACCCACCCAGCATCTCTGTGGGAGAGAGCCCTGGCAATCTGCTCCTGCAAAGATAATGCCTAGAAAACCCTTTGGGGGCAATTCTACCCTGTCACATGGGTTGTTAGGAGTTGAAACTGACTCAAAGGCACGTCAAAACCTAAAAACAACAACTAATAGAGTGCTATAGGCTACCTTGGGATCCGGAAGCTTTTTAAGCAAAGGATAAACACCATGAATCAAGCCACCTAAAGTTTCTACTTTACTGTTTAGAAGCACCTAGGCTAGGAACGATGATAGAAGCTTAATCATTTTAGAATCATTACCGAGTAGTGAGCTCTACTCTTAACATATGTGAACTATAATGAATGGGTATTTCTGAAGATGTACCTGCCTTTCTCTGTGTTCTTTTAGAGAAGACAGTGACATCCCTTTTATAAGCCAGGCTAAAGATGTTTAAATCCTCCTGTTGAAAACATTGTATGTATAGTCCAAATATTTTTGGTAACAGCAGAATTTGGTTTAACTCTGTTCTTCTATTGAGTATCTTCAAGTGATTATATTGCGTATGATTCACCTTGTAGCTAAAAATATTAAGGCTATTTGGAGAGATCATTTCAGAAAAGGGTCTTTTTTTCACCATGTATTATACAATGGAAATTTTTTTTAAGTTCAGAAAATGTCTTGTTCAAGGATGTATGCTTAAAGATTCTTTTCCAGTAGACTATGGCTAGAGCCAATAAAATCTCCTGTTTGAAATTTTCTAGGAGCCCCATGTTAACTCAGGGTGAGAACTTTGAATTAAACATGCTGGTTAGAATGGAATCAGAATAAGAAGGAGAGATTTTTCAGGAATTAGAGTGTTGGATTAAATTAGAAGGTGTCCATTAGAATGTCCTGGAGTGATGACTAGATTATACAAAAATATGTGTTTGAAGAAACTTCAAAAATTAATCTAATTCAGTGACTCTGAAACTGTGGTATGCAGAAGACTCACCTGGGCAATTGGCTTAAAATGGAAATTTTTATGCCTCACCCCAGGCATTGTAACTATCTGGAGGGAGGTCCAGAAATCTGAGCTTTTTAGAAGCATTCCAGGGATTCTGGAGCAGGTAGCCTGAGGTCCACTCTTTAACAAACGCTGCTTTAGGTCATTATACACATACATCCACCTCCTTCCTTCCTTCTTCCTCTTTCCTCTTTCCTCCCTCCCTCCCTCTCTCTCCTTCTTTCTCTCTCTCTCTCTTCTTCTGTATCTCTATTTCTCTCTCTCTCTCTTTTTCTTTCTTCTCAGGAAACTGTGTGTCGCTATGACGCTGAAGAGGTTTCAGTGGAGCTTCCAGATTAAGACAGAGTAGGAAGAAGAAAGTTCTGGCGATCTACTTCTGAAATCAGCCAAGGAAAATGCTATAGATCACAGCAGTCTGATCCTGAATTGATCAGGGGAATAAATGGTGCCAGACCGAGCAGCGCTGCATTCCGTTGTGCACTGGGTTTCTATGAGTCGGGGGTCAACTTGCCATCAGTCAACAGCACAACCACTGGCGCCAAAGGTTCAGACGCCGTGACCCGCTGAAAGTAAAGTCTATGATTGGATGATTTCATTCAGTGATTTTTACCTGGAATTCACTTCTATCACCTGTGGATCTTCTCAGACTGCATAGACCCAGATTCTACCCTTGGGAATTCTGATGAAAGATCTGGCATGGGGCCTGCGTATTAGTATTTAAAAAAAAAATCTCTGCAATTAATTGGATTGCATGTCGCCAATTTGGAATGACTACTGCATCCTTTATTTCTGGCTTTTTTCTGTTCTTTTGATTACCTCCATTTATTTTGAATTTAGGAAATAAGAAGATGATTCATTCACATTTATATAGAATTCATAAAAATTAAAACAGAGTAAATAACATTGCACAGCTACATTTAATAGAAAGAGTAGAAACAGCATTTGATGCTAATGTAGGCTCATTTGTGGTCTAGGTTTTCAACTGGAGTATAGTTAGTATTTGCCTCTAATTGTAAGTAAACTTTGGTATTGAGCTTAGCCAAGTTTAGTGCTCTGCACACAGTAGGCACTCAATAAATAGGATAGGATTTCAGACAAATTTCTCCAATAAACATAAAAAAAGATATCGAACATCCGTTTGTTACATCTTGTAACTATTTTCCAATTCATAGCCATTTGTGGATTGTCTGTCTGTGCATTTTATGACTTGGATTCATCTTACAGTCACTCACGAAGTAAAGGATTGCTTTTCTTTCTTACTTTCCCACAAATTATTAGTTTATCTTAATTACTTATATAACCAAGTTACATATATTTAAGATTTTCCTGCAGAATACAGCCTATAGAAGTTGGAAAATATGATTTGAATATTAAAGGCATCCTATCTACAGAATGGAGCCATGGTGGCACAGTGGTTAAGAGCTTGGCTGCTAACCAAAAGATCAGCAGTTCGAATCTACCAGCTCCTCCTTGGAAACCCTATTGGGCAGTTCTACTCTGTCCTATAGGGTCACTATGATTTGGAATCGACTCAACAGCAATGGGTTTGGTTTTTGGTCTATCTGCAGAATAATCTGTCTTGGAGGAAGTACAGCCAAAATGCTCCTTAGAAGCAAGGATGGCAAGACTTTGTCTTGCTTACTTTGGACTCATCAACAGGAAATACACTATCAGATGAAGACGTGGCAGTCTGCTTCTGCAAAGATTACAACCTTGGGAACTGTATGGGACAGTTCTATCTTGTCCTATAGGGTCATTATGAGTTGGAATAGACTCTATGACAATGGGTTTGTTTTTTCCGGTTAACTTGAGTCCAGAAAGCAGTGTTATTGCCACTCTGCTTGCTCTTTTCTTAATGACTTCTTTCCATAACCAACTTGTCTCCATAAAGGATTTGCTATGAGGTACAACATCTGTGCTTGGCCCTTTCAACCAGGGTGCAATTACTGAAAGGGATCATTGGTGATTCAGTGGTAAAATTATTGCCTTCCATGCAGGAAACCCTTTAGAATGTTGTAAATTTCTTTTAAAAGTTTGTTTTTAATATTTTTACATTCTATGTATCAAAACTATACTGTCATGCCTTTTACTGACACCTACCCCTTGGTTTCCGACATTCTGTCCACTCCAGTAACACTCCACCTCCACTCTATCCTACAGGCTTTCCAACTCCTTGATGGCTCAGAGGTAATGATTCACCACTGGTATCCGAATATATGCATGCTAATTTATATTCACCCATGTGGCTCATAGAGGGAGGTTTAAATTTCCAAAGATTTTCCAAAGCCAACTTTAACAGAGAATCTGTTATGTGGTATCCCATCAGACATTTCCTAAGTATTCTCTAAAGGCTAATTTGAAGGCATCTAACATCTGCTTTCTGTCACAAGGGGAGAAATGTTCTCCAGATTGTACACCTTATGTGACCAGTGTATTTGATGACACTACCCAATGAAGTTACTGGCCATGAAATTGTTACAATCAAGAATCCAGCAACTGCTTCATATGTAAATGCATGTGATCTCTGACCTCCCACAGTGCCCCTTTAGTCAAAGCATGGCCATTGTAGAGCCATCCAAAGAATGAAAGCTGCTGCCAAGTGCACATGAGCAATTCATGGATTTTTGATGGCATATGTGCAAATAAATCATGCCCTATCGTGACCATTGGAATGTATGGTTCCCAACCACTTTTTCTGCCTCTCATGTTCACTGGGAAGCTGCTTTCCCACTGGCAATGCATGCTGCTGCAGGACAGGGGCCTTTATGACTGTTCGCAACTGAAAAAACAGGCGTGTGCACAAGGTATTGTTTCTGTAGGGTGTATTATGAGGTGTGTGCGTTTTTGGAAGCAGAAATAAAAATTTTCTTTGGGACACAGTATGTCCCTCTGGACTCTTGGGAGTGTCTAGGGTAGAATTAGTGGGACATATGTCCCTCAGGACGCGAGTAGGATTGTTGGAAAGGGGGAAAAAAATCCATACTACCTGCAAAATTCAACAGCATTCAATGATTCAGCATGCTTCCATTAATGAAAACACATATATCAACAAAAAATTCAAAGCAGAAAGTAATTGGGTCTTGAAAGGGTTAAAAACCAACCAGCCAGCCAACCAACCAACCAACCAACCAACCAACCAACCAACTTTGTATATACCTTTAAAATAACAGAATTACTTTTGAGTTAGATGTTTAGAAGCGTATGTTTTTATTTGATTGATGTCTTACGGCACTGCAATCTACTGAAGAGGATCATTTGAAATTTTAGCTGAAGCTATCATTTTGAGACAAATATGGTATGATTAGGGAAGAGGCAAAAAGAGCTAATACCTAATCTGTTCCTAGGCTTGCAGCGGATCATTGTTTCCCTTCAGAACTCCACGAGGTTTATTTTATTCTAGTTTCTATTATTCTCATTTTACACACAAGGGAGTTGGAATTCAGAAAGGTCAGGTGACATGTTCATGGTCACAGAGCTAGTGAGTGGCAGAGCAGGATTTATAATCTGAGTGTGTTTGATGCTGAAGCCTTGCTGCCTGGCTCCCTACTAACCAGAGTTGACTTAAATTGTATCCTCTAGAATTTAAAACTGTGTGCTCCATGAAGGGACCTCACTTTGCTTCCTAGGGCTGCTATAACAGAAATACCACAAGTGGTTGTCTTTAAATAATAGAAATTTATTTTTTCACAGTTCATGAGACTAGTAATCCAAATTCAGGGCATTGGCTTTAGGGCAAGCTTCTCTCTCTGTCAGCGCTAGGGGAAGATCCTTGTCTCTTCCAGCATTCCTTGGTTCCTTTATGATCTTCACTCTTCACGTGGCATCTATTTTTTTTCACTTGTGCTCCCTTCTGTGTCTAATCTGCTCCTTTTATAACTCAGAAGTGATTAGGTTTAGGACACACTTCACACTAATATATCTTCATTAACATAACAAAGAAAACGATTTCCAAATGAGATTACATCCACAGGTAATGGGGGTTAGGATTCCAACATATGTTTTTCAATCCGTAAGAGGACCTTCCCTGTCTTGTTCACGACTGTGTCCCAAGAATAAAGCAAAGCACTGAGCTCATATTGGGTACTCAATAAATAAATCATGAATGAAAATATAGAATATTATTTTTTTCAAAGGCAAATTAAAATCAAGAATCCCTAATCATAGCAATGGATTCTTTGAACGTCATTTGTTCAAACTTGAAAATGACACGGTTTGACTTGGGTTGTTTTGTGACACCCAGGAGAGATTCCATAAACGTGTAGACTCTGAGACCAGAAAAGTGCTCCCAGAGGTAGGGGTGGGCTGTGAATGCCAATTGGTCAGAATCTACTGAGAGGACGAAGCAATAAGATCATGCAAAAATTTCACTTCCCCTGGCTCTCTCAGTGACACCCATTCAACTGTACCTCTAAGAATTTTGGAGATATCAAACACAGAGTATTTTTCAGTGCCTGTCTTCATAAATGAGAACATGATTTTATGCCCTGCTCTAGAATGATGGGTTGAGTAAGCTATCCACAGTTGCACAGTCCAGAGACGGAAGGCCAGTGAGGATGGAAGCAAAAGGAAAAAAAGAGGCATGTTTTAAGGCTCATCCCAGTGTAAGACTCTTAGTGTTTCCTCCTCTACTTTCAAATTTTGATTCTGTAATTTATAAAATAAAAGGAACTTTTCCTTTGCCTCCTGAGTACTGTGCTCCACCCTTACTGGTAATAACTTCAGAACTTGAGGTATAATTCACCTGCATTCTTTTATATATACCCGAACTCCTACTTTAATTCTAACTCACCGCACCCACTCAATATTTTATAATTATGCCATTTAGCTGCATGTATTTATGTAGATAGTTGGTGTCTCTGTTTTGTTTTTTATTTGGAAAGGTTCGTTATGTCTACGAGCTCTTTAATCCTGGTATGACACCTCAAATCCTGATATAGAACTTTATGAGGCGTGAGAACATCCTGTAAATTCCTGTGGGAGGGTTTGGCGTTGCAACCAGCAAGTTTTTCCTTGTTGTTGTTGAGGAGTCTGATTCCTGGAGGATTAAATTTGGAGTCTGATTTAATGCAAGACTTTGAAGACGCTGCAATAACTTCTCATTACAGGGACAGAACCATAAAGAAGAATCCTTCTTCGACTTTGGCAGTTATGCAAACTCAAACTTCTTTCAGGCATAATGAGGAGCTCTTCTTTTCGAAAGGAGAGCTGGAAGATTAGTGAGGATATTAATTTCCCTGATCTAAAAGATAATGGAGGTACATTTGTTCACCATAACCTCTGCTGGGGTTATGTAATAGTCATATGGGAAGAAAAATTCCATTGCATGATATAGCCAACAACCTTGTGCCTGATCAAATCCTTATTTCCTGGACAATGTCTTATGAATTCTTCCCCGAGGACTTTTACTCAGATGGCTCCTGGGGCAGTTACGGGTGTCCCCTGAGCTACAGTGCTGTCTGTGGATATGGCGGCACTTTCTTACCTGTGTTATGGCTTGGGTTATGGCTATATAAACTATTGGCCATTTGACTACAAAAGATACTGGGCAACTGGACCAGAGTCTACTGATTGACTTGCATTGCTGAGACCTTAGCATTGCCGGGACATTTTATTCTTTTGTTTCCAGGGTGATTTTACTTTTCTTTGAGTCCCAAGATGCTGCATGACTAAATCTAGCCTCTGCATACAGTGGATCAGGTTCACCTCGAGGTGTATCACCTTCAGCCTATATGCCTCTGAACTTTTCCAGAAGTTCATAATTTAGGCTTGTTTGAAAGATTCTCTGCTCAAACACGTCTGCCAGTATTTTTCATTTTGAGGACACTCCTGTTTTCTCCTCAAAAACTTACCTAAACCATGGCTTCACCTACCCTGAGACAAGAACTAGGTGGTACTTAGCTACCACTACCGACCATTCTGATGAGGGCCACAATAGATGAATCTTGATAGAACGGAAGAAAAATGTGGAACAGAACCTCAATTTCTTAGAAAATCCAGACTTACTGGAACGATTGAGACTGGAGGAATCCCTGAGATTATTGCCCTGAGATACTCTTTAAACCTTGAACTGAACTAACCCCTGAGGTCACCTTTTCGCTAAATAACCGTTTGGCTCATGAAATAAAGAATATCACCCATGAGTGCTGTGCTCCTTTAAAAATTCATCTATCTGAGATAAAATGGTCAACAATTACTACAGAACAAAGGTCAGAAGGAAAGGGAGCAGGGATACTACATTCATGGAAACGGAACAACCAGAACAGAAATAATGAGAATGTTCACAAATTGTGAAGCATGTCACCAATATCACTGAATAATTTGTATAAAAATTGTTGAATGGGAGCCTGAAGTGCCATGTAAACCTTCACTGAAAACACAATAAAATATTAAAAAAAAAAAAAAAAACTTACCTAAGTTGACATAACAAATGTTGGTTTAAAGGTATACAGTGGTCTTATTTTCTTACTGCACCTTAAAATAAAATAATTGAAATACAGTTAAATATGGATTGATTTTTCTATGTATCGAAAGTGGTTAGCCCTAATACCTGGTATAACTGTTATAAAAGGGAGATTGGGTGCTGACCAGGTTAATTTGATTTACATAATAATATACAAAGCCCAATAATAAAGTTGAACCAATTTATTTTGGATCCCAAAGAGTACAAAATGACTGCCTGTGTTCAAGTATATATCACATAGTAGCTCAATCTGAAACTCAAGCAGTAAAATTATTAAATAGATTAATATGTATGAATATGCACATACATTTCTGTATCCTATTATTCTCTGTAAGGAGTCTTGGTGGCGCAGAAGTTAAGCGCTCAGCTGCTAACTAAAGGGTTGGCGGTTCGAACCCACCAGCCCCTCCAGAGGAGAAAGATGTGGCAATCTGCTTCCATAAAGATTTACAGCCTTGGAAACCCTATGGGGCAGTTCTACTCTGTCCTATAGGGTCGCTATAAGTTGAAATTGACTCAAGGGCAATGTTTTTTTCCACTGTTCTCTTTAATTTTCTCTCTTCTCTAGAACAGTGATTCTCAACATGGAGTTCCTGGACTGGCAGTAAAAGCATTACCTGGGAATTTTTTTTAAAAAGGCACATTCTCACCTACTCCAGAACTACTGAGTCAACAATATGTGTTTTATTAAGTCATCCACCAGATGTGATGCATGCCAAGTGTGACGAGCACTACTCTAGAACATTAACTGAATTGGCTCATCAAGTGAAAATAAAATAGCTTTAGTTAACCTCTTTTAGGAGTGAGATTTGGGATGAACGAAATAAAGCAATAATCTCAACATGCATTTATACTGTACTTTATGATTTCACTGTATATTGATGTACAATAGTTTACTAGAGCATCGTAAAAGCTTGTGAATTAGACCAGGTAGGCACCTCTTCTTTAG
This sequence comes from Dugong dugon, assembly GCA_030035585.1. Taxonomy (NCBI): domain Eukaryota; kingdom Metazoa; phylum Chordata; class Mammalia; order Sirenia; family Dugongidae; genus Dugong; species Dugong dugon. The sequence continues at coordinate 5,545,451 of CM057473.1, forward strand.
AGCTTTGCAACTGAGGCAACAGAATGCTGTGTTGCTAGTTCATGGTCCAACAGGCAATATGTAGTAGATCTTGGACCAGGATTCAGGTCTTCTGATTCTACTACTGTGGTCTTTTACATATTGAACAAATCACCCTCTAATAAGTGATAAAAGCAGAAATATCAGCAAGTCTATGCAAGGTTTAGCTACATCCTTTGACCTTTTATATTATTTGTTGAAGGAAATTAAGAAGTATGTTAGTGCCTTTTTAACTTTTACACCCAGAACTTTGTTCTTCCACCTAAAGTTAGATATAGCCTTGTTGGATTCTTTTTATTATTTAAATCCCTATACAACAGTGGATTTGAACATAACCAGTTCAGGGTTAAACAGAAATTTGAATATTTTCTGTCCATTAACACTTCCAAAATACACACCGATCTCCGTGCCAGCTTTTGCTGTACTTTTCTAAACAGGTAAGTTATTTTAAGGAATTAAGTGAAAATTGGGAGAACTTTTAAAATTTGTACTTGGTGTAGTAATTCAGTTTTTCCTATTTAAGTCTCTTTACTGGACCTTTTTCTAGTAATATTGATCCTAGGAAACAAATAAGGGAAAATCAGTTGGCTGAATGATTTAAATATATGTAAGATGTAGAGTCTGTTCACAAATTCTCTCTGTTGGAAGGCTAATGCTACATGTCTGATGTGTTTTTATCATTCTAAGTTTAGAAGTGAAGTTAATCAGGCATAAAGCAGAAACTCTCTGCAAAATCATGCTTCCTTAGGGAAAAACAAACCAAACCAGTTGCAGTCGAGTCGATTCTGACTCAGGGTGACACTGTGTGCCGGAGTGGAACTGTGCTCCTTAGAGTTTTCAATGGCTGACCATCTGGAAATAGATCATCAGGTTTTCTTCTGAATTGCCCCTGGGTGGACTTGAATTTCCAGCCTTTTAGTTAGCAGCCAAGCATATTATCTGTTATCACCCTCAGGACTCTGAGTTTGAGGGAATCATGGCAGAAACTACATCTACAGCTTATCTTGCTGGGTTGATTCTGTGGAACACTCCGTTCTTACTGCTTGTTTTCTCATTCCTGGTAGATTTTGCTTAGCATTGACGGTATTTAATAAACTTGGAGCCTAAATATGGCTTATTTTTCCATGACAAAAGAGGAAAATTGAAGAAATTGAAAATTTATCAGAGTTGGTGAAAGTAATGGTTGTTCTCAAAAACTGATTAACCAAAAAACCGGTTGCTGTCAATTCTGACTCATAGTGACCCTATAGGACAGAGTAAAACTGCCCCCATAGGGTTTCCAAAGAGTGGCTGGTGGATTTGAACCGCTGACCTTTTTTTGATTAGTAGCCAAGCTCTTAACCACTGTGCCACTAGGGCTCCCAAAAACTGATGAAATACTCATAAATACAAAAATATATTTCCTTGTAATTCATTGTCATGGATTGAATTCTATCCCTCCAAAATGTGTCAACTTGACTGGGTCATGATTCCCAGTATTGTATAATTGTCTACCATTTTGTTATCTGATGTGATTTCCCTATGTCTTGTAAATCCTATCACTATGGTGTAATGAGATGGACTAGCAGCAGTTATACTGATGAGAGATACAAGATTAGATAGTGTCTTAAGCCCATCTCATTTGAGATATAAAAGAGAGAAGCGAGCAGAGACACATGGGGACCTCATACCACCGAGAAAGCAGTGCCGAGAGCAGAGCGCGTCCTTTGGACCTGAGGTTCCTGCACTGAGATGTTCCCAAACCAAGGGGAAACTGAAGACAAGGACCTGCCTCCAGAGCCCACAGAGAGAGAAAGCATTCCCCCGGAGCCGGAGCCCTGGATTCTGACTTCTAGCCTACTGGGCTGTGAGAGAACAAACTTCTCTTTGTTAAAACCATCCACTTGTGGTATTTCTGTTATAGCAGCACTAGATGATCAAGACATTAATAAATATAAATGATCACTGAAAACAAAATGATTCAGTTAAATTGAAGAATAAATTCTTTTTCTCCCATTTGTTTATCTTTGGTGGCAATATACACAAACAAACATATATCCGTTCACAATTTCTACCTGTATGATTCAATGACATTGCTTACATACTTCCCCATTCTCACTATCTTTACCCATGTTTCATTATCATGAATTTAGACCTTTTACTCCTTATGCAGAAGAAATTCTTAATGAGAAATAAATGCTTCTGGATCTCAGGAGATATGACTAACAGACAGTTTGCGTTGGCTTTGAAAATATCTACAGTATGCACAATTGTGTATGTATTAAAAGCTTCTTGAGTAAAGAATCTTTGGGTTTATTTAACTTCCCAATTTAGACAGTGGTAATAATCCCTTTTGTGTGCTCAGCTAATGTCTGTAATCTCATGAGCAATGTTAGGCAATGCAGTAAGAATGTTTCTGGTAGTTTAGAAGACTGATTTTGATGGTTAAGCTGGGGATCTGCTTGTACCAAAGACTTTGATGACATTTCAGTAGCTTCTTAGTATAGGGACTAAATTTATTAAAGGGATGCTAGGCAGTCAGTTAACCTCAAATAATTTTAAAGAGCAGTGAAGACGCCAAGAAACAAAGGGGCTGGTAGTCGCCACACCCTCTCGTCGGGGTGTGTAAAAGACTTTGGATACATGGAGGAAGTCATTCTTAGGAAACGTGATCTTCGCTAATACCACTCAACTCCTAACAAAATGTCCTTTGGCTTCTTCAGTGAGGGCATCTACCCAGGAGCCGACCGGGGCAGTTGTGGCTGTCTTCTGGGATACCCGTGTTGGCTGTGGTTATGGCAGCTCCTACCCACCAGCGGGCTATGGCTTCCGCTACGGATATGGTAGCTTCCCGCCACGTGACTGCAGAAGATATTGGGCATTTGACCTCTATTAACCAATTTCTGACCACATGAACTATATCATAATCTGTGTCCTCAAGGAATCAAACTTGAAACCATGTATTATTGACAACTTTCCAGGTGATTACACTTGGATTTCAGATTTTCTATGTATTGAACTGTGCAAAGTAGAGTGATCCGAAACTTCCTGAGCTGAACCTTAATTGAAGTCTCAGTTTTTCTTGATAGATTACTGTACCTTATTTTAAATTCCCCCAGTGTATATGATTTTCACATTTGCCCCTAAACTCTAGGTGGATTTTTTTCACTGATTTCCTTATTCTAACAAATATGCTTAACTTAGCCTTCTAAATTGATTTTCTTTTTGTTCTTTTCTTTTGATTTATTCTTTATGGATATATTTTCCTACTGCACTTTGCAATGAGGATAATGATTTGCTATTCTAAGCACTCTATCTACTAAAGGGATATTGATTTAAGGAAGAGGTAAATAGTCCATGGTGAGTTCATATGAAGTTCTTCTTTCATTCCTCTTATTCATAGTATACTTTTGAGTAAGAAATCTGTGGGCTATAATTAGCTCTAACCTCTCCAATCTCCAATAAATGGTTTCAGCTTGTGAAGAATATTTTCTTCAATTTCCTGTTTTGTTCATTCTGGCTCTATGTTTACATTGCCAACTAGAAGAACCAGTGCACAGAAGTTATGTTAAATTTTATAACCCATCTGTCTTGGAAGAAGTACAACCAGAATGTTCCTTAGGAGCAAGGATGGTGAGACTACGTCTCATATACTTTGGGCATATTATCAGGAGGGATCAGTCCCTGGAGAAGGACAATACGCTTGGTAAAGTAGAGGATCATTGAAAAAGAGGAAGACCTTCCATGAGACAGACTGGCACAGTGGCTGCAACAATGGACTCAAGCATAACGACGATTGTGAGGAGGGCGCAGGACCGGGCAGTGTTTTGTTCTGTTGTGCATAGGGTTGCTGTGAGTCGGAACCTAGTCAAGGGCACCTAACAACAACATCCGTCATATTCTGTATTCAGTTTGCTCTTTGTTCATATGGATAATTTCGTGACTTTGCTGTATTAGTTTAATGGTTAAACTGTTACTACCAAAGGGAGAAAATTGTGAATTAAAAGAAATCCCAATGATGTTAGGGTGGTATCTGCCTCCCACAGCAGGCTAAGAAAAGGCCATTGGCTTGAGCATTCTGAAATGACCATGTGAAGGAAGATGGAAAATACACTTTAAACTCTATTAAACATAAAAGATCACGAAAGATGAATTTTATTACAAGGAGTTGTATTTCACATTCTGATTCACTTCGGAATCACCAAACCTGGCATCTTCAAAATGGACATGGAAGACAGAAGGCAGAGGAATTCACTTCCTCAGGTAATCAAACCTCAGTAGAAACTGCAGTCACCAGAATAATACTCACATCTCCCAGAGTCTCTCACTTTGTGACCTCGTGGCCTTTCATTGAATTAGCTGCTCATGCTAAGTAATCGTCTTTGTCGTTAAGTAACACTTTAAGAACATCTCCACAATTAACATAAAAATGAGTTTCCAATGTCCATTTCTTATAATAGCCTTCAATGCACGTTACGGGGCAACATCAAAGATAATGTAGTAGAAAACATTTGTTCAAGCTGGCCAAACAATGCTCTCTGAAAAGTATGACTTTATTCAAGGATATAATCTGGACTATCTAGATCAATGTAGAATTTTATGCCTTTAGGGAAATTCTCTATCAAGCTAGATTTTAAAATCAACCTACAGTAAAATTAGACAGTTATATATATTTTGGAACACGATAACTGTGTAACCACCATCACAATCAGGATATAAAACAGTTCCCTCACCCCAAGAAACTTTCTTGTGCTACCTCTTTGCAGTCATACCTTCTTCCCGGCTAATGCTCAGAAACCATTAATCTGTTCTACATTATTATACTTTTGTCTTTTTGAGAATGTCATACAACTGGAATTATACAGCATGCAGTCTTTTGAAAAGGAGTCTCTGGGTTCCAACAATGGCTAATCACTTGGCTATGAACCAAAAGGTTGGCAGTTCAATCCACCCAAAGGTGCCTCGGAAGAGTGACCTGGCAAGCAACCTCCCAAAGATCACAGCCGCGAAAAATGCTACGGAGTGCAGTTCTACTCTGAAACATATGAGGTCACCATGAGTTGAAAACAACTAGACCACAGCTGGTTTGGGTTTTTCTTTTTGATTATTGTTTTGAAAAGGCTTCTTTGGGTTTATCCTGTCTAGATTTTGCTGACCTTCTTGAATCTGTCTTTGGTTAGAACAGGCGAAGAATAGGATTCCTTCTAGAATCCTTGGTGTGGCTGAACCTCCAGTTTCTCTAGCAACTGAAAAAAGGAGAAGTTTGGGGATGGGGAATCTTGCAGATTTTGAATATGTATCTTATTGACTTTGATGAATATCTAAAATATGTGAATTTTATTTTACAATAACAAGGATTTTGGGGTTCTCAGATCAGAGTGTATATGAGAATTCTAGCAAAGCTTTTTATGAATGCATGTTTCAGGGTCCTGCTTCTGGAGATTCTGGTTCAGTAGTCCGGGGTGCAGCCTATTCAGCTGCATTTTAAACCAGTGCCAAATGATTCAGAAGCAGGTGGTCTCAGAATCACCTTTTGAGAAACACTGATCAAACTACAGAAATTGACACGTTCGGTGCATTTTTCTAGTGTCACTAAATTGAGTGTCGTTTCAAAAGCCTGAAAGAATAGATTTTAAAGGCAACCTGAACAAAGTGACGAGCAAAATAAAAGCTGGCACTGGAGGGACAAGTGCAAGACAGGGTCAGAGTAAGGATGGAGAAATCTTGGCTCAGAAAAGCAGGGCAGAAACCTAACGAGTCATACACAAGGGATGAATCAGCAATGAGCTGTATAATTAAAAAAGAGCCAGATACAAATGTGAGTTAATGGAAGTATGACACGTAGGAAGTGATAATTAATCCTTCTGCTATATAGCACTATACAAACCCTTATTAGGATACGGGTTCTGTTTTATCATCTGAATTTTATTAAGAATGTAGGAAATTGAGAAAGAGTCTAGAGAAAAGTGTTAGAAATTATAAAAGAGGAAGAAAATGAACCTCATAAGAAAAGAGTAAAGGAATTAGGATTGTGATTTCCTGTTGTAGAGAAAAAGAATCTATTCTTTTTCTATGGATTCATTCATTATGAAAAATAAGAAAACAGAAAGAACATAAATATTATCCACTGCTCGGGGTAGTTAAATAACATTTGAAAACATATTTGAAACATAACTTTGATATAACTGTATCATATTTCTTCACATAAATATTTTATCTGTTTAATTTCCGTCCTTAGATATTTAGAATGGATGTTTTCAATCACTCACCACAACCAATAACGTTTTAATAAAGACTTCTAAATAACCACTATTCCTCTCTTTGATTATTTCCCTGTCTTAGGTTCCAATTAGAGCCAGGATACTAAATCAAAAGAAAAAAACATTTTTAAGGCTCAGGATACCTATTATGTCCCCAGTGCCAGCACACTGTGATTAGAATAAACTCTCATTCCTAACTCTGGATTAAGGACTCTGGGAGGCTTTCCTTTTGCTCTTCCTCAGTAACCCTGTTTTATAACACTTATGGGTAACTAAAAATTATCTTTTATAATTATTAGTTAACTTTAAATATGATCACAATATTAAATGGGCATTTCAAAATTAACTTGTACTAAAAACATATAGCAAAAAGAAAAAAAGGCAGTCTTCTGATCTATGCCTTCCCACCTTCCATTTCTTCTACCCAGAGACAACCACCTTCAAGTATTTCAGACATTTCTTTTCATATTTAACTGTTTCTGTATAATAATTTTATGCTGCATTTTTTGGTTTCTTAATGTTACACATAACTTAGTGAATTCTTATTATGTGAGATGAGGATTTAGCTCTTTTATACGTCCTTCAGCCAAGACATACATACTTCCTCTCTCCAACCTTCCCATATGGGTATATTACAGTGGTATTTACATTAGTATGACTATTCAAACAAATGTGTACCCTAAATCCCATATTGCTGTTGTTGTTAGGTGTCGTCGAGTCGGTTCTAACTCATTGTGATCCTATGTACAACAGAACAAAACACTGTCCAGTCCTGTGCCATCCTCACAATCATTGTTATGCTTGAGCCCGTTGTTGCAGCTGCTGTGTCAACCCATCTCATTGAGGGTCTTCCTCTTTTTCACTGAGCCTCTACTTTACCAAGCATGATGTCCTGCTCCAGGGACTGATCCTTCCTGATAAAGTGTCCAAAGTATACGAGACGTAGTCGCTCACCATCCTTGCTTCTAAGGAGCATTCTGGCTGTACTTCTATCAAGACAGATTTGTTTGTTCTTTTGGCAGTCCATGGTATATTCAATATTCTTCGCCAGCACCATAATTCAAAGGTGTTCTTCTTCAGTCTTCCTTATTCATCGACCAGCTTTCACATGCATACGAGGCGACTGAAAACATCAGGACTTGGGTCAGGCGCACTTTAGTCTTCAAGGTGATGTCTTTACTTTTCAACACTTTAAAGAGGTCTTTTGCAGCAGAGTTGCCCAATGCAGTGAGTCTTTTGATTTCTTAACTGCTGCTTGCATGGGTGTTGATTGTGGATCCAAGTAAAATGAAATCCTTGATAACTTCAATCTTTTCTCCGTTTATCATGATGTTGCTTATTGGTCCATTTGTGAGGATTTTTGTTGTCTTTATGTTGTGGTGTAATCCATACTGCAGACTGTGGTCTTTGATCTTCAGCAACAAATAAGTGCTTCAAGTCATCTTCACTTTCAGCAAGCAAGATTGTGTCATCCACATATTGTAAATTGTTAATGAGTCTTCCTCCAATCCTGATGCCCTGTTCTTCATATAGTCCAGCTTCTTGGATTATTTGCTCAGCATACGGATTCGGTAGGTATGGTGAAAGGATACAACCCTGACGCACACATTTCCTGACTTTAAGCCACGCAGTATCCTTTTGTTCTGTTCGAACAACTGCCTCTTGATCTATGTATAGGTTCCTCGTGAGCACAATTAAGTGTTCTGGAATTCCCATTCTTCACAATGTTACCCATAATTTGTTATGATCCCCACAGTTGAGTGCCTTTGGAATTGCATCTCCTTTCCAGGAATCAATAACTGCTTACATTTTCCATGAAAAATCTCTCTCCAAACTCTTTGTAAAATTCTTCGCAATATGGTTGCACACATCAGAAAATCCGCCAGTTCCATCTTCCTGCTAGAAATATTCCTCTTGCAGCTCTCTGCCCTTTTGCTCCCTGGGCAGTCTGAACTGTTGCCCTCTAGACTATCTGCGGAACTGAAATGCCTTTTGCTTCTCTCTTTCTCACATCCCTATTGCCTGGCTTCTGTATTTGAATTTCTTGGTTTTTGGTGGAGCTCCTCTTCCAACAGTATCCTGAGCTAGGGCCTCTTCAGGTAAACTTTCTGAGATCCTGTGTGCCTGAAAAGATGTTTTATTTTGCCCTGACAGTTATAGCTTGCTGGTGGTCTAGGTTGGAAGTAGTTGTTTTTCATTTTATTGAAAACAATGCTTTATTGTCTTCTGGCCTTCCTTGTTGCTTTTGAGAAATCCAATACCACACTGACCTCAAGTCTTCTCTATGTTATAAGGACCAATACATTCAATTCAATTCAGTTCTCAACTTCTGTTCTGGCGTCAGCTGCACCTGCAGCACTTCTTCCTCTCACCTAACCGCTGGAGCAAGGTCGGACTTCACAGGTCAAAGAGGCCCAGTCCTCCAGACAGCTAAGTCGGCCCGCGACTTCAGATCTTGGGAGTCCCTATGACATTCTCACTTTTGACTGTTGTTGTTGTTGTTAGATGCTGTCAAGTCAGTTCTAATTCATAGAGACCCCATCTGACAGAGTAGAACTGCCCCATAGGGTTTCCTAGGCTGTGATCTTTAGGGAGTAGGTTGCTACATTTTTCTCCTGTGGAGCTGCTAGGTGGATTGAACCGCCAGCCTTTCAGATAGCAGCCAAGCACTTAGTTGGCTACAAATTCGGGGGCACCCTCTAATCCCTAGATATCTGCTGTAAGCTCAGGGATCTCTACTGCCCCATCTCACTTCTGACCTGCTTCCACGACTCCTTCAGGTTTAATAATTTGCTAGAACAGCTCAAAACTCATCAAAAGTGCTATGCTGACAATTACAGTTTAATTATAAAGGATACAAATCAGGATCAGCATAAAGAAGAGATGCATAGGGCAAGGTCTGGGAAAGTTCCCAGTGTGCAGCTTCCAATGTGAAGTGTCTCAAAGGGTGTGCATCACTTTCCCAAGAACAGATGTCTTTTTGCCAACTAGGAAGTCATGAGGATTCAGAGTTCAGAGCTATTATTAGGGATCTAACTATGTAATTCAAGCTCCAGATCGTCTCCTCTGAGGCTGGTTGATAATAGAAGGTTAAAAAGAGGAGGTTGGTTATGAGGTCAATCAAGAGGTGGACATCACAGGGCGGCTAGAAACCCTCAGCTGTGGTCTGGAGTCCTCATCAAAGACACTTGAATCATTGAGGAAAATCCAAGGGTTTTGAGGGTATCTCTCAGGAACCAAATTCTTTGGGTAAAATTACATTCTTTACCCCATATATGTGTAATTTTTTTTTGCCTTTGTGAAAGCTTTTAGGATTCTTTTCATATAGGTCCTGGCTTAAAAATAGTTTTTTTTGAATCAGTTTTAGCCCTAGATCTTCAAGGATAGGCTTCAGTGATTTTTCTTCTAGAATATCTCATTTAGGAATATAGTTGTGTTTTCTTTTAGTAACTGCATGTTTTGAATCTCAATCAAGTTTTAAAAAAATGTTGTGCCTCTTAAAAGATTCTCGCCTCCTCATGGCCTATATCACAGCTCAACTGAAGGGAAGAAAAAAAACCAAAAAAGAGTACAATTACGAACAGGTGAGAAGGTAACGACCTTTCCTTTAAATTGACTGGTTGGCTGAGCTAAACTTTGTTTTGACAGTCAATAAAATGGTGAGGCCAACCCTCAGGGCAATACGACATATGGGTTAAACACTATTTCATGAAAAGGGAGTAGCAATAACTATTTTTCACTGACTGTTTATAAGAGGCAGGTTTGGGCAGGAGAGCAAAGAAGAAATAAGTGATAGAGTTGAGGAAGATCATATCCACACACTTTTGGAAATATTATTTCTTGTAACTCTACAATTTCTGTTAGTAATTACTCATCCACTTCATCTTGACAGCCACTATTTTAATGTATTTTATCACAATATGATTTTTGTTAGTGAATATTATTTTTATGTTAAAATAACCATTGGCTCTACTTTGAAAATAAAATGACTTTTCTTTCTATTGCATTTGTTCATTTATGGGTAGCTATTTCTACTTTCTTTCTAAGATTTTTTTTTTTTTTTTGTAATAGCACAACAATTTATCTAGAATATTCCACTTCTAGTTGCACAACAATTCTAGAGTATTTCACTGACTGTACCAGCACTTTGGTGCCTCTCAATATTAAAACAAATAGAAAAGTAGGACATTGGAACCAGGGTGGGATTTACATGGGATTCAAAATTCGGAACCAGAGGCCCACTGAATAGATACGTTTATTATTATTATTATTTTAACCACTTTCCTGGTAGTGTGATGAGTAAAATTAAAGTGTAGCTAGGCTCCATTTTCAAATGTGCCTCTTGAGCAGCACCTTGGTGGCAGTGCTTGGGCTTTCCCTTCAATTCAGAGAACAGCGACTAGTAAATTTAATATCATCCTTATTGCGCAAAGGTACTCATTAAAACGCCTGTACATCCTGAAAAACAAGTGAAGCTATTTGTTATCTGAATGCTTTCTGCGAGAAACAGTGTCCCATGGCATTAGGTTAACAATGTCAGTTAATGTGGGCTGCCTTGGCTGGGATCTGGCAGCATCCTGAGCAATATGTGAGAGCAATCGCTACAGTTGGACATGGTCCTACTGGTCATTCAGCTTCCTGGAATGAGTACAGCTGCGCGTTCGCTTCCAAAGCCCTGTGTCGGGAAAGGCAGATCCACCCTAAACAAATGAGTTTATTCAGAAACTCCCCTTGCCGGGGAAGGGTCATCTACTTGCAGATTTTCAGAGGGACGATGGGGTTTTATTAGAAGGAAAGTAATGTTGAGTATATTTGAGTAAGGTAGAACACAGCCTAGTTCCAGAGCCTTAAACTGGGAACGTAAAAATGAAAGATTTTCACTTCTTATTACAGATTATAGATTGAGTTGGGTTTAGGGAAGAAGTACTTAACCTGAAAGCATGTTTAAGTATCTTTAATAAGCACAAAGCTATTTCTAATGTAAGAGGTCAACAGATTAATGAGATTATCATTTTTAAAAAATTGGTTGATAGAATAATGAGGTGGATGGAGCGTTCAATTGCTGCAGCCCACCCACTGCTAGGCAGATATAAATGGTCCTATAGAGACTGTGATAATCTAACTTTGCTTGCTCCTGGATATCAGGGGCCATCCTTAGTTCCAATATAATGTGTTACAACAATTACTACTCCGGCTGGTAACACTCAGGCTTTTCTGGACTCTGTGAGTCTGGATATGGTGGCTTTGGGGGTCTGGGGTACAGCTGTGGCTGTGGCTGTGTTTATGGTTATGATTATGGATGCAGAAACTTCTGATAACTTGGATAAGGCCGTGGATGTGCCTCCTTTTGGCTGGGGATATAGAAGCCCAAGTGGCAGATATTGGACATATGGACTCTACAGAGTGGAGCCCTTTTTACAGGAAGCTTTTCCACCTTCATCCCCATGACCTGTTAGCCCATCTGCTTTCTCAGCTTACACCTAGCCACCAGTTTCTATATTATTTTTTGGTAACAAATTTCTCTGTTCTTTGTTATACTCGGGAATCCAAACGCAAGTGTTGAATTGACTTTACTTCAAAGTTGTTTGATTGGAATAAATTTTACTGAAGTTCTTAAGATATTCCCCATTGAAGGGTTCATTTTCCTCTTACTGTAATGCTCTGCTTGGATGACATAGCTTAGAGTCCACTGTAGTACAAATTGGGTATCATTTTTCTGTGCTGATTTTTCTAATAAGTACATTTCACTGGCATAGCAATTATTGATTCTACCTGCTGATTTTTTGGGGTCTATTTTGTTGTATTGTTTTTGTTATATAATGTATGTACGTATTTCATTTGTTCTGGGTTTATCTCTGAGTGCTGGGACCCAAAACAGGTAATCTGTAAGGTTTACTTACTTCTTTTCTGGATTTGACCTATGTTTGATTTGTTTATGGTTTTGAATTTTCCAAGGTTCTTATTTGGGCAGAGTTTACTCTGTTAGGAAAAGCTGGTTAAGTTTATGCTGAGTCTTTGGCCTTTTCTCTAGGGATTGTGACTTCTCAGGGTCCTCTCAGTTTGATCATTGGCTGACATGTTAGAATGTTTGTGGACTCGTATGGTCTCAAAAATATCTAATGAGGAGTATTTCTGTTCCCTGAGATAAAGTAACACTCTTTCTTTGGACATAAAACTTGAATATTGGTTAAGAAATTCTCCAGAGGACAGAAAAAAAATCTATTGTTTACAATAGAATATTCTTGATATTCAGGTCATATCAATGGTAACAGATTGATGTTTTTAATCATTAGCCTTCTGATTTTTAAACTTATTTCCAGGGTTGAGTACTTAGAGGAAAGAATGAATAACATACACCGAATTCTCTTAAAATGTAGCATCAAGTGGGTGTAGATGTCTGCCTGCTAACTGATCGTTTTTCAGATTCTGTTTTCTAACTTGGTGCTGAGCTTTTATAGATTACGTAATTGATGAAGGGCAGACCTGTGTGCATTCAGAGGGAAGGACTGTATTTATTATAGAAAGGTCCTTTGATTAGTCCCGTTGATTTTTTGGTGGAAGGGACAATATTATGTCTCATGTTTTTGTTATTCATGTTAATTTTCATGAGGAAACCACAATACATGACAATTTTTATGTTATTGCATTGCTTTGTCAAGATGTTGATATGTATTATGCTTTATTAATCAATGACTCAAATGTATTCACTACCAGTTACTTGCCAGATGCTGTAGGCAAATACAGAAACGCGATTTTGCCCTTGTTCCCCAGAGTTTCTGACCTAGTTGGGAGGAGAGACAAACACCCATTAAAATTCTGGTGAGAAATAAACAATTGTGCATTACTAAATACTTATCTGTAATCTGGACTACGCGTCCATTGGAAGCCACACCAGTTGTATTTTCTGAACCTCTTCCTCTTCAACAGTTGCCTATTTCAGGCCAGAAGCACACTCAATTATCTTTCTTTCTTAAGCAAACACAGAATATAGTATCCCTCTCAAGTAGCTATCTCGTCTTCAGCTTTCTTCAGAGCCACAGTTCTTGAACTGGCAGTCCACATCCCATGTCACTCCTTCCTCACTGTCCACTCACTCTTTGGTTTACAGCAATTGGTTCACCCTCTAAAACTCTCCTGACATGCATGTCTGTAGGATCATCAATGAAATTCCAGTTTATCAAATTCATCAGGTAGATTTCAGACCTCATCTTACTTTTTCTCTCTGAGACATATGATAACAATGATTGAAACATTCTATTTCCTAGGGGTCTGTGAACCCAATGGTCTTCATTTTCTTTTCCTCACTTACTCCCTGTCTGGGTCAGCACAGTTCATCTGTGGTAACAAACACACCCACATTTCAGTGACTTCTCCCAACAAAAGTTTTATCACTTACTCATGTTACATGTCCATGATGGGTGGTCAGGGCATACTGCTCAAAAGTTAACTTAGGAACTCAGTCCGACCGAGGCTTCACTATTTCATGGCTACATTATCTGCATTTAGATGAATGGTCTCCATTTTCAGCAGCAGGGAAAGAGAGAGACTGGAGAGTCACTGACTTTGTTTGGAAGCCATGAACATCTCTTGACCTCGTATTTATTGGTCAGAACTAGTCAAAGGGCCCTTCCCAAACACAAGGCAGCTGAGAAGGGTTGTGTTTTGTGGGCCTAGAATGAGAGAATAGGATACAGGGGTGAACACTAATAATATCTCTTCCAGCGAATAAAAGACTTTTGAAAAATTATGCACCTCTTCATATAACTTTCTTCCACTGGGTGACTTTGAACAATTTGTGCCACCTAGAGACCTTTAAGTTGATAACTAAAATGCTTCACCAATATTTAAATAAATACAGTGAATAAATTTCTGGCATATTGTAAATATTGTTGCTTTACAATAATTGTTAAAATGCTTTTTTCAGTCTAGAAATAAAATTTAAGTACAGTAATTTCCTATTTACCATCATCCATTAAAAATCCCTAACCAGACCTATTTCCTTCTTGGGCTCATCTTTACACTGCCCTATTCCCACAGAGGAAACCCTGGTGGTGTAGTGAGTAAGAGCTATGGCTGCTAACCAAAAGGTTGACAGTTTGAATCCACCAGGCGCTCCTTGGAAACCCTATGGGGCAGTTCTGCTCTGTCCTTTAGGGTCACTATGAGTCGGAATCAACTCAATGGCAACACATGTGATTGTTTTTTTTATTCCCACAGAATATTTTACTAATGAAATATATTTTAATGATAGCAAGTGTTTTAATATCCACCCTATCATGCATATCCTCAACAAAATTATTTATATAAATATAAAATTAGAGATTTTAAATTTATTTTTGCATTTAATTTTGTTTATAAATTTTATTTCCTGTCAACACAAAGCTATGTCTTAAAATTATCCTTCTTAAGCTATCATTAAAATTATTACTATACTTCACTGATTCTCGGTACATATATTTTCACACTTAAGCATTTTTAAATTGGAACGCATTTTGCGATTGATATGTGTCCTAACAGCATTTTTTAATGGTGTATAAAATGAAGGTGTGTCACATATTTGATGGAAGCTTAGATTTGATGAAATAGTGTATTAGTGCATCATTGATCAGGATATCATAAATATATTACAAATTTGATAAAGTTAGTAAAAATAAAAATATTAGAAATACATATCTTGATGATAGAATCTTTTCTTTAAAATACACTTGTTTGTGTATTCTTGAATGACTTTATTCTTTGCTGGAATGAAATAGATTTCAGCATCAATTCATTTCCTTTTTTTAATTCTTTAGATAAAAACAAAGAGCTCTGGTAACACAATTAAGCAGACAAAAGGAAGAAGTCTTATTTTAGCAATAAAAAAACCAAACCCTTTGCCATCGAGTTGATTCCAACTCATAGTGGCCCTGTAGGACAGAGCAGAACTGCCCCAGGGTTTCCAAGGAGCAGCTGGTGGATTCTGACTGCCACCCTTTGGGTTAGCAGCTGAGCTCTTAACCACTGCACCACCACTAGATTGTTTGACTTTCTTTTGAATTACAAGTCAAAAAATAATTATCTAACAACCAAATCATTTCAAGTGATCTAATAATCAACAACTTGATTAAGTTATTCTTTGATCTTACTGGAAATAAAGAATGGCAAAATAATTGGTTACCTAGTTATTCGAATCTTTTACCATCTCAACTTCTAAGAATTACGCCAAAAACATTTGGACAATACTCACCAAATACTAGTAAGTGGACCTGTTACTGTTAACATAGAAAGACCGTTTTCAAGGAGCCAAAATTAGACAGAACAGGCAAAAATGACCCCATACAATTGGAAATAATGCATTTTTACAAATAGTTGTGAACAAATGAAGTTTTGAACAAAATTTAAGTGATCTAGGATGTCTCATAGGCCTTAAAAAGTCATTACAGGTGGACAGATGGTAAATTATTATGAGAATTATCATTGGCTGGTAATTTTATATATTTGTGAATCACTGTTGAGATTATATTTATGAATTTCATAGAAATAAAAGAACATACCAGTATCTCAGAGAGCAGAATTTATCCTAGTTGAAAGATATTCTGTTTTCAGATGAAAATTAGCAGAATAAGGAAGAAAAAGTATTGGCCAGGTGTATTCAGAATAAATCTAATGTTCACCTGGGCTTCAGCTTCTGGAAGCTTGAATGGCCTAATGTCCACTCCAACCTTGTCCTTGGCATCCCTGAGCTTCTCATTATTTGTGATTTTGTGATGGCTACCTGCTGTGTGACAATGTCAGTTATTCAAATAAGCCATGTTGTTGGGATTTATAGTTATCTGAATGTTGTTGTTAGGTGCTGTCCAGTCGGTTCTGACTGTACTTCTTCCAAGACAGATTTGTTTGTTTTCTTGGCAGTCCATGGTATATTCAATATTCTTGGCCAACACAACAATTCAAAGGCATCAATTCTTCTTCAGTCTTCCTTATTCATCGTCTAACTTCCACGTGCATATGAGGGGATTGACAACACCACGGCTTGGGTCAGGCGCACCTTGGTTTTCAAGGTGACATCTTTGCTTTCCAACATTAGTTATCTGAATATCCACTTTCAAATACAGGCAAGTAATTCAGATATAAATTGAAATGAGTAACTCACGGTTTGACATATTGAAATGCTATCTGCTAATCGAGGTACTCATGATCATAAGGGAAATATGTTTCAGTAATTAGTGATGATTGTGAAAGCTGTGAGTTTGGGGACCAAAATTATTAAGAACTGATAAGTTTTTAAATACAGAGAGAAATACATTAGCAATTAATCCAAATATTATGAGAGTGTATGCTATCTAAATCAGTGTTTCTCAAACTTTAATGTGGACCCAAATCACTTGAGAGTTTCATTAAATTTTGGATTCAGTGGGCCTGGGGTCTGTCCTGACATTCCCCTTTCTAAGAAGCTCCTTGGAGGTGCTATTGCTAGTCTGAGGACCACGCTTTCAGTACTAAAGGCTAATAACTTGAAGAGGAATATAATATCCTTTTTGAGTCAACGAATATTTAAAAAAAACTAATTTTGATAGAAGGCAAAAGGAAAGGATTAGCCTATACCTTGATTCTAATCTTTGTAGAATTGTTTATATTCTAACCTAAATAATAGGAAGTGGAGTCCTGGTGGCATAGTGGTTAAGAGCTCAGCGGTTAACCAAAAGGTCAGCCGTTCGAATCCACCAGTCACTCATTGGAAACCCTACAATATACTCTTTAAGTATTATAATTAATTCTGATTATTAACTTCAATCAGATATATGTCTTTTGAGAAAAGTCCTAAGTGAAATTTCAATACATCTTGTGAGAATGTTAAAATATTAAAAAGCAATACCAGCAAATGATTTAAAGAAAAATAAGACACCCCAAAGAATTTTTTTTCACTAGAAAAAATTCAAAACAATGGACTTTGGAAAAAATGCTTAAGAAAGACACTGACTTATAATTTTGAATTTATGGAATAAGTATAGGAAATTAGTGTTACAGACTGTCAGGATGAATTTTTTTTTTTTTTTTTTTAAAGACAATAGCTTTTTGAGATTTGCCCAAGGTATGACCTCAAGGTATAGATTTTCTTCTGGAATATATTTAAATTATAAGCTTAGTTAAATATTTTTTCCTGAGTTACATGCTGGCATTCCCCAAAGGATCAGAGATTTAAGTAAATGTGTTAATCTGCTTATATCTTACACATCAGGCGTTTAGACAGGCAGAAACAACCAAAAGCTGTTTTCTGAGGTTGATAATATGTTGTCTTAATAATGAACGCCACCATGATTCTGCTTTACTTTCTTGCTGAGAGTCTCTGAAACTCATACAAAGAACATTATAATCTGATAGAAAAACATATTTGTACAAAGGAAAGGAAAATAAGGAAAAAAAAAGTGATTACAGTTACCAGTGACAACAAGATGACCATGACAAAGTTGGTGAGTGGCTCACTAATTATCTGCATTATGGTCCTTTGTTCTCACCCTTCAGTTGTATGCTCAGGGCATAATTACAGCACAGAGTAATGCCACAGAATTATTGTCTATAATCAGAGAGATAGTGAGCTAATTAGGCCATTCTTCTCTAGCCAAGGACAAACTGCAGGACATAAAGAGAATTATGGAACTTCTTTGCCATGTGCTTATCTAAGATGTCCTACAAGAGGAAACTGCATTTATCCCATGCTAGATGGTGCTTGAAAAAACATTAATATTGCAACGGGCAGATAATTCCAATATAGCAGCACTTCTGACTGCTTGCAGATGTTTAGTCTGCTCACCGGAACCTGTTAGCGAAGTAACCAAACTCATGCAAACATTTCTTCCGTGCTGTCTGCTTCCTGTCATTTTACTCTACAGGAGATGCTGAGCTGGCGTACCCGCAATGAAACGGGAGCTCTAGATGGTTCGTAGATAGTTTTTTGTCATCGTGAAAGTCAATAACACTCCTCCATTACCATCCAGAATCGTTTTTTTCTCAAGGGATTTAATGAAGCAACAAGTATGTGCAAAGATATTAGGAGTTAATGTACATATAAAAGTGAGGACGGCAATCCTAAGTCCATTTCTGAAAATATTCAGGAAGTATCTTCTTAAATTTCAGCTTGTGAGATTTCTTCTAAGAAGATGCATAATACCAATGACCACATCTTCAAGCGAGGTGTTGAAAAGGAGATGCCTTTTCCTTAGATTATGTTATAGAGGAAGAGAAGCTTAATAACTTGGCAACAGTTTTCTGTCCACCACATTGTTAGAGCTAGCAAAACATTACCTTGCCTTTGCACTGGTGTGATCACAGTGACCATTTACTTAGTTCTGCAGATGTTGAGTTTAGTTACCTTAGAAACAGCCATGTGGTTGAGAATGTTCAGAAATTACTCTTCTGTACTAAAATGTCAAATATTTAACATTTATCTGCCAAATTTTTAATAAGAAAATAATAATATTTAAATAAAAATTCACATTTACTCCCGTAGACCACAATTTTATTCTGTGATAGCGATATTTTGCTTTGGCCTTAGCTTCAGCTGAGTCTTCATTTTAACT
The DNA here is from genome assembly GCA_030035585.1 of Dugong dugon. Classification (NCBI taxonomy): domain Eukaryota; kingdom Metazoa; phylum Chordata; class Mammalia; order Sirenia; family Dugongidae; genus Dugong; species Dugong dugon. The sequence continues at coordinate 5,564,265 of CM057473.1, forward strand.
TATGGCCATGTGGCTTTGATCAAAATATATCTTCAGTTCATTTTGAATACTAGGCTTGCATGTATACATTAATGATTGATGTTGAGTACATTTCTTTTACAGTAGATTTTATTACATGCCAACTGTATTAATTTAAATATAATATGAACATGTTAAGGATAAATAATTGAACTTAAAATAATAAACCAGTGTCAACAAGATTTGTGTTCAAGTAAAATAAGAACCTACCACGTGTCTGTCAGTTTTTCGTACTGTGGTGGCTTGTGTGTTGCTGTGATGCTGGAGGCTATGCCACTGGTATTTCAGATATCAGCAAGGTCAGCCATGGAGAGTAGGTTTCAAAAGACCTTTAAGACGAAGACAGATTAGGAAGAAAGGCCTGGTGATCTACTTCTGAAAATTAGCCAGTGAAAACCTAGAAGTCCTAAACCCTGACACCTGTGGAAGTGACCTTGGTTGGAAATAAGGTCTTTGAAGATTTATCATATGGAGTAAGCTTGGTCCTTATGCAATCTGAGTGGTGTTCTTATAAAAGAGAAGAAGAGACACAGAGACAGATAGGGAAGGACGGCCACGTGAAGATGCATCCACAAGCCAAGGAATGCTTGGGGCTACCAGAAGCTGGGAGAGACGAGAAAAGATCTTCCTCTAGAGACTTTGGAAGAAGCATGGCTCAGAAAAACACTGATTCAGACTTCTAGCCTACAGAACTATGAGACAATAAATTTCTGTTCTTATATAATACCTAGTTTATGGCATTTTGTTACATCAGCTCCGGGAAATGGATACAGATGACTCCCCATTGGTGTGTTCACCATACATGTAATTACCATCATTTTGTAAACACAGCTTAACTTTCAAGCTTCATCCCTTGCAAAACTTTGCCATACACCCTGTCCTCCCACTAGTCATTCATTCAACAAATAAGTTTTTGGGTACCTACTCCTTGTATTTTAGACAAAAATCACTGCACTTCTGGAACTTACATTTTAGTGGAGGGAGGGTTACACTAAGTAAGCATCAGAGCATGCGAGATACAGAAAAGTGCTTAGGAGAAAAAAATCGCAGAGGTTAGTGAGAGAGAGAGTGCCAGGGAGAGGATGTGATTTGAAGTAAGATGATTCAGGATGGTCTCCCTGAGAAGATGGTGTTCAAGAAAAGTCTTGAAAGAGGATGAAGTGTGACTCATGAGTATATCTGGGGAAAACATTTGAGGCATTGTGAAGAGCAAGTGTAAAGGCTGGGCTACGCTTAGTGTATTGAAGAAGAAAGGACTGGAGTCTGGCTAGAGGGGAGTGGCTAGTGGGAGATAAAGTCAGAGACTCCACCTCAAGGTTTTGGGTTTTTTCTCCAAGAAGGGAGCCTTTTGCAGGTTTTGGAGCAGAGGAGCTTCACAAGTTGATTTATATTATAGTAGGATCACTCCGGCTGCTACGTTGAGAATATCCTCCCATGGAGCAGGGTGGTCAAGGTGGGCGCAGGCCAGAGTGGAAGCAAGAAGATCAGCTGGGAGACTGATGACTATGGGCTATTGTAATTAGCTCTTGGTGATAGCAGTGGAAATGGTGACATGTTTCACAGGTAGAATTGACCAGTTTTGCTGATCAATTGCATGAGAGGTGTTAAGTGTGGTTCCAAGGTTTAGTCTGAGAAATGGGATAGATGGAACTGCCTTAAATTGAGATGAAATAAGCGGCAAGAGAAGTGGGCCTACGAACAATCAGGAGCTAAATTTTGGACACTTTACGTTTGAGATGCAGATCAGACACCCAAGTGGAGATGTCAATTAGGTAGTTGGGCACTTGAGTCAAAGGAGAAGTCTGGGTCAGAGTTATACACTTGAAGTTGTCTGCAATATAGATGAGTCTTTGAAGCCACAAGACTGGATGAAATCACTAAGTGTAGTATAGTGGGTATACGCTGAAGAGAAATGAGGTCCAAAGACAGAGTTTGGGTACTCTATGTCAAAAGTGTTAAAAAGCAAAGATGTCACTTTGAGGACTAAGGTGTGCCTGACCCAACCCACGGTATTTTCAGTCACCTCATATGTATGTGAAAGCTGGACAATGAATAAGGAAGACCGAAGAAGAATTGATGTCTTCGAATTATGGTGTTAGTGAAGCATATTGAATATACCATGGACTGCCAAAAGAACGAAAAAATCTATTTTGGAAGAAGTACAACCAGAATGCTCATTAGAAGCGACGATGGTGAGACTTCATCTTACGTACTTTGGACATGTTATCTGGAGGGAGTAGTCCCTGAAGAAGGACATCACGCTTGGTAAAGTAGAGGTCAGTGAAAAAGAAGAAGACCCTCAACGAGATGGATTGACACAGTGGCTGAAACTACGAGCGCAAACATATCAACGATTGTGAGAACAGGGTAGGATCGGGCAGTGTTTCATTCTGTCGTACATAGGGTCACTGTGAGTCAGAAGTGAGTCGAAGACACCTAAAAACAACGTGTCAAAATACCTACTAAACCATGACTCTCACTACTCTCTACCTTCATATACAATTTCTTTCTCCCTAGAATATTCTCCTTGATTCTTTGTCCAACACAGTGTTACCATTTTGAAGCTTTCCAGAACTCTCTAGCTTGATTTAATACCCATTTCTGTCTTTCCTTGTCACGTTACCTTGACATTGCTTACTTAAATGTTTATCACATGTATGATGCTTGAGGACAGGGAGTATGTTGCATTTCCATGACCTAATACATGGACAATATTCAATTAGTATTTAGTAAACGAATGGAAGAAGTAGCACATGTAACGCAACTGGCTTATACACATACAATGGGAAACTAGAAAAGAGGTTTTGAATCTATAACTGTTTGAAAGAATGGGTCTTTTGTTACTGTAGGAGTAGTCCTAGATTTGGAGTCCAGTCTCTTCAGATGAAAATTGCTCCTTTATTTACTATCTGGCCATCTGAAAATAGTTCAATCTTTCCAAGCCTCAGTTTTCTATTCCACAACAAGCTATTCACAATTTTTAATTGCCACAGTAGATTATATGCATGGAAATGTCTGTAAACAGACACTACAAAATGGAAGATGTTATTTGTCTTTCCGGAAAGACATACAGTAGGAACCTGCCTTTGTCCCAGGGGTTCAGTATTAAGATAAGGCATGTTCAGGATCAGAGTGTGCTGTGTCTCGACATGCTACTTATAGCTGATGCAGCGTATGGCAAGTGAGTTTCTATTATGGCAAATCTTTCATTTCAAGAACTGTAATGCTCTACCTAGCTGCTATTACGTTTTATATGTTGTCAGTCACAGCCTCCAGAGCAAAGTATCAGAGTGACGTCAGATGCAGATTAAAAGAAGGTAGTACTGCCTCTGAATAAAAGTGATTGTGATGTTCATGAGTTGGACGCTTGGGTTGGCACTTGTTTTTCACCCTTGTGGTGTGCCAGTACACATTCGGACGTGTTAAGCTGATTTTAGCCTGGGGTGTTCTGATGGAAGTCCGAACACAAGCTGCTCCAAAGAGTTGGGGCCAGATCAGGGAACTGGCTTCTCTTTCATATATGAATCACTTAGAGATCTCCTTAAATTCTCTTCTTTATGTGTGATCCTCCTCTACTCTGGGCAGGTACCTGTCTTCAGGAGTGAAAGCTCCCACGGCTTTATTGTCTCTCAAACTCATTTCAGCAAGATGTCCTTGCGTCTGGGAGTCCCTGGGTGGCACAAACAGTTAACGTGCTGGGCTGCCAGTGGAAATGTTGAAGGTTCAAGTCCATGGAAAAAAGGATCTACTTCAAAATATCAGCCACTGAAAACCCTATGGAGCACAGTTCTACTCGGACAGACCCAGGAACACCATGAGTTGGAAACTTGTGGGCAACTGGTTTACTGGTTCTTTGCATCTGATGCTCTTTGTTAGCTCAGTAGAGGGGGTTGCTCTTCTCTTGCCCAGGTTTTTCTACTTGCTATCATGGGAGGGAAGGTCTTTCTCAAGACTTGCCTTTCTTCCTAGTCTGTTTTAGTCTGGAAGCTAAGGAAACATTTTATAACTGGCTAACAGAACTAGGTGAAGCTATCCAAAATATACTGCCTTTCTAAAAAATGTCTTCAATTCCCAGATTTCAGAATCTGGAAACATTAACGTAACCGTGGCAGCACAGTGGTTAAGAGCTCGGCTGCTGGTACGCCATTCTGTAAGTCAAACATTCTGGAAAGTGAATGCATTCAACCTCTCAGTTTCCACAAAGCCTTCATAATCCTGGGGAAAAGTATCTGTCAATAGTCTATTTTTTTTTCTTTTAAAATATTTAAATTTAATTTAAACTTTTGGTTTAATTAAAAATTACCTTATTCATATTAACAGTAACTCATTTAGCAGTTTCTGAATACCCAGTTTCTCCCCAGAATTTTCTAAATGTATTCTAATTGCGGTCCATGACTGTTAGGCTAAAACTAATATTCAAATCCAACTGTTAACATTTCAATGGAATATTAGCATACATTTTGCCTCAGGTAATACGTAGCAAAGCTAATAACTATTTCTTTCTAAAAGTTTGACAATCCCAAAGGCCCCTGTTAACATTCTCTGTCTTTAATGATATGCATAATCAAATAATACTGTCTCAGTTGTTTTTCTTTCTCATATAATTGCATTTTGGAAGTGCCATAGGTCATGAGGCCATGGTGCTCTTCTCTCTGTCTCTGAATGTATAATTTTATTCCATGAAATAATAACCATCCACACTGAAACCAAACCCGTTGTCGCTGAGTTGATTCTGACTCATAGTGACCCTAGAGAACAGAGTAGAACTGCCCCACAGGGTTTCCAAGGAGCAGCTGGTGGATTCTAACTGCTGACCTTTTGGTTAGCAGCTGTCTTAGGCATCTAGTGCTGCTGTAACAGAAAGACCACAAGTGGATGACTTTTAACAAAGAGAAGTTTATTCTCTCACAGTCCAGTAGGCTACAAGTCCAAATTCAGGGCATCAGCTCCAAGAGAAGGCCTTCTGTCTCTATCAGCTCTGGAGAAGGTCCTTGTCATGCATCAGTCTTCCCTTGGTCTGGGAGCATCTCAGCGCAGGAACTTCAGGTGCAAAGGACGCACTCTGCTCCTGGCGTTGCTTTCTTGATGGTATGAGGTTCCCATGTGTCTCTGCTCACTTCTGTCTTTTATATCAGACACTAGCCAATCTTGTAGACCTCATCAGTATAACTGCCGCTAATCCATCTTAGTAGATCATAGTCATGGAATTTACAACACATAAGGAAATCACATCAGATTACAAAATGGTACACAATTGCACAATACTGGGAATCATGACCCAGCCAAACTGACAGATATTTTTGGGGGACACAATTCAATCCATGACAGAAGCCAAGCTCTTAACCATTGTGCCACCAGGGCTCTGATAATAACCATAGCTTATATTAATAGGTTTCTATTTCAAAACGCTCTTCTCAGTGCTTTACATATATTAACTTATTTAATCCTTAAAATGCCCTTTGGAGTTAATGACTGTTAGTCTCCCCAGTAACAGATGAGGGACTGAGGCACAGAGAAGTTACACTTGGCCAAATATACACAAATGGTAAGTGACAAAGCTTGGCATTGAACCCAGGCCGACTGGCCATAGAGTTGGTGATCTTTAAAGGATGCTGACATAATTTACTATCTAAACAGGAACATTCTTGAGAATGAGGAGTGGCAATGTTAATAATTACACCAACAGATGGGGGTACACGATCCCCCTAACTTTTATCCACTGTGATTAACCTGCCTGACAGTGAAACAATGCATATAAATTGTATTATATTTATGATCTAGGTTAGTTCTCCATTTGGGTCAACATCAAAAGATGAGCGATGCCTGATCATGGAATAAAAAACAAAAAAACAAAACAGAATTGAGGGTAGACATTAGGAGAATAAGTTGAAGAGTGTGAAAAAATTATACTAGATGTACCATGAGAATGAATTGTGAGTAATAGAAATATATAAAAATGATCGCATGAGGAATGGATAAGGACGATTAAAATATTATTAATGGCCAATAAATCAGACGGATGTTATGGGGAGAAAAAATACAGAACTGGCTTTTACAGCATCATTTTTTATACAAATACGAATAAATTTTTCTCAATTAACCCTGTAAGTTTGATGGCAGATGTGATCTAATTACCAACTGTATGCTGTTTTTCAAAGCAGGTGGACACAGACATAATTCTGCTTCTGTGGCTTCAGGGATTAATGGGAATACAGCTTTCTGGCCAAGGTGATGTGTTGAACTTCAAGGAGGAAGAAGGTGAGCTTTATGGTCTTAAGCAAAACAACAGGATAATGAAAGAGAAAAGGGTTTGTTGCAGAAGCTCTGCGATGGACGTGTGCCCACACGGGACGTTCACGTTAACAGCAGGTGTCACGCTGCTGGGCATGTATAATAAACTCTGAGAAGTATGTTTTATAAAACTATAACTTCTTATTTTACACTGAAGATTTATTTGGGAAAACCCAAGACAGCAGGAAAGAACTGAGAACTTCTTGACTGCTGTAATAAAACCGTTTTTTAAGAGGACACCGCAAAATCACGTCAGGCTTTTGCACAAACGGACGTAAGGGATGAGAAGGCGGAGTCTGTCTGACACACACTCTGTCCGTTTTTGACGGTTGATGTCTAGGTCTCAGGGCTCTGAAGGGCAGTCAGCCTTCCTTTACAGCCCAACTGAGACCTCATCCGCTGCAGCATTCATCCAAATTACTATAGGGACTCTTGTGGGGTGTGGACGTGGTTTTGACCTTGGCTGTGGCTATTGCCATGGATGCAGGCACCACCCAACACTGGAATGTGTCTAAGCCTCTGGATACGGCTTGGACTTGGGCTCCTCTCTCTACTGATCATCATACTCTCAAAACATCCTTCATCCTGGTGTTACTTTTTGATTTTCAGAGTTCAGTACCTCTCACTAATATCCTGCCATGAATTTCAAGAAGCCTGTTTTGATTTTCCTTATACTTCTCTTCATCTCTTGTAGACAAGGTGACATTCCAGTTTATTTTTTCACCCCCTGGGGCAGAGCTCCCGAGGTTTTGATACAAGCAACATTTAAGCATTTTTTCTCACACTGTCAAACTGGCATTCCAACCTCTTTATTTGTGTGATATAAAAAACATAAACCCAAACCCGCTGCCAGTTGACCCAATTCCAACTCATAGTGACCATATAAGACAGAACTGCCTCATAGGGTTTCTAAGGAGTGATTAGTGGATTCAAACTGCCGACCTTTTGGGTAGCAGCCGAGCTCTTAACCACTGCCCCACCAGGGCTCCTTATATGATATCACATAGTTTATATATAGCATAGTTCCTAAAGAAATGCATTTAAATTCACCTCACAGGATATTTTTCTGTTTGTGTTTGTCACAGATTTTATGGTTCTTTTTATCACTTATAGATCAAGCCACATTTAAGAGTTGTAAGGGTTCAAAAGAATCTGTCTACACAGACAGCTGGACACAGGAGTAAAACAAGGCTTAAAACCAATCGTTGTGGAGTCCATTGATTTGCCTTAAGCGACCCCATGTGTGCAGAGTAGAACTGCATTATACCGGGTTTCCAAGGCTGTGTTTGACCTTCTGGAAGTAGATGGCTGAGGAGCACTGTGTGGGTTCAAACCTCCAACCTTTACAGTTAGTAGCTGAGCACCACCCAGGGACTCCTAAACAAGGCTAAAAAAAAAAAAAAGACCACCAAACCCATTGCCGTGGACTCAGTTCCGACTCATAGAGACCCTATAGTTAGTAGCCAAATGTTTAACCACCGTGGGAGCCCTGGTGGCACACTGGTTAAGAGCTATAGCCGATAACCAAAGGGTCGGCTGTTCAAATCCCCCAGCTGCTCCCTGAAAACCCTATAGAGCAGTTCTACACTGATCTACAAGGTCACTATGAGTCAGAATCAACTTGATGGCAATAGTTTAGTTGGTTTTTACATCCAAGTTTGAGATGCCCCACATCCCTCTCTGTCCTTGCCGTACCTCTTTTTTCTTTTGCTTATATTCAGGTGTTTTTTTGTTCTCTGGAAGCTTTCCAGTTTCTAAATGATAGCCACAGGAGCTAAGAGGAAATCAGGGAAGACTGTTAAATAATATGGTGGTTCCTAGGAGCACAAGGAACATAGACCTTGTTACATTCATTATTATTGGTTTCGTTATCATTTGAGTTCCTGAAGAGTTCACGGGAGAGACCGTTGGATTCAACGTTAAAGCTGTTGGTTAAAACCTTGTGTGTTTGTCGGATACTTTTCCCCTCTATTTTTATCTATTTTTCCGTGTGCCTGTGCTTCAGTATTTCTGTCTCCGGAGGTCACCACTTATCTATTGAGGAGTGAATACCAAATGAAGTTTTCCCTCCTGAAAAAAACGAAAAAGATATACGAGATTTAATACTTCTAGATTTCCTCCTTAGCATTAAGGAGAGTTCTTAAATTGCCAATAAAATCAGGGAGTGCTTAATCAGCTGTGACGGGCTGGTACTCAATTGATTGCATTAATCTATGGCCTGAAGGGTTCATTAGCAGTGGAGTGTTGTGGCTACTCCATCACATAGTCTGGCTGATTTTTATTTTTTTGATCATAAAAAATATTTCAAAATAGAAATTTTAGCAAATCTAGACACTGATGTGTAAGAACTAAACATTCAAATATTTGAAGTCGATGGAAATGGACTAATTTTTCTAAGATTTTAGATAAGATGTTTGATCATGGAAAAACATGGTCTGGGTATTTTCTTAGTTAGATTGATGATGAACCCAGACATTTCTCTAACTTGGATTGTACATGGTGCTAAAGATGAGTACAGTTATGTATTTATTTCAATTCTGCTTATAAGCTTCTGGGTGGTGCCAACTACGAGCTTAAAGGTTGACGGCTCAAGTCAACCTGGTGGTGCCAGGGAAGAAAGTCCTAGTGATCTACTTCTGAAAAGATTGCAGCCCAGGCACTCCAGCAGTTCTACTGTCTAACGGACGGGATTGCACTGAGTAGGAATGGACACAATGACAATGGTTTTTTTTGCCATGTAATTAAGCACCTACCTTGTGATATTTATTACCTGAAGTAATAGTTCAAGATTTCGTTAAACCTAAACAGGAAACAAGAAGATAAAATCTTGCTAGTTTCATAAGAAAGGGTATACAAATACTTACTGGCATTGGAAAGAATTCACCTGCCAAACTATCAATTCACGTGTAGTTGAGATACTCAGGGCACAGGAAAACCACAAGCAGAGGGAAGAGATCAAACAACATACTATCACCTGCTTCTTCCTCGTTATGTGCGTGTGAGAGTACCAAGCTCAAAAGAGGTGAAAATGGTTGCGTTGTTCTATTATATCCTTAGGCTGTTTCCTGATGCAATTCTTTAAGCTATTTTCAGTGAGGTGGAAAGTCATTTAGTCTGTTTCCTACATATTCTAAAGTCTTGAAAAATTTTGAGTCTGATGCTTGCTTTCTCTAGTTTCTCATTATTAAAGAAATCTGACCATTCAGAAACTATATTGTTTTCATTTTTGACATTTATGCTATTTTCCCTCCAAAATAAATTTAAAAAACCTGTAATTTCAACCTACTTGCTCCCACCGCCTTCATTCTCCCACCCAGCTGCTCTTCTCTCTTTCTGGACTTTTCTATATCTTTCCACATCTCTTCCTGGTAGATACTTACTTACTCAATACGAATATGGAAAGAGCATCTTGCAGATTGATTTACTCTGCTTTCTGCTTGCAATTTTTAAATAAAAAAATCAACTTGGTTCTCTTTATGATGAAAATTTGGGAAGGACTAAATTATATCCTGGAACATATATGAAGTTATAGCTTTGCAATTTCTTTATAAGGTCTCTGAATTCTGGGGACTTGCAAAGAGAAAAGCTGAGTTTGAATGCATGCTTTGCAATTACTTGGTGAAAATATTTAAATTGTAGCATATTCTAGACTTTTTTCTTTTCCTTTTTTTTTTTTTTTTTTGCTTGATACCTATCGTTTGAACAATTTCCATTTTGATCTGAAAACCTTCTGTAATTAACCTAACTAGGAGCTGTTATTAGTCTCCTAGCTTGAATGCTATCCTTGAGACCAAAGGTAATGCTAGCTCTGAGCCTATAATAACCTTTTGCAAAGTGAGAAAATTGGGTTAGTCCACTAAGTATCATAGATAGTTGAGAGGCAACAATCATGAAACCTATTGCTGTGTTTCTAAATGTCTATTTTATCTAGACTTTTCATAGGTTTCAATTCTTTTAGTATAGGTCGTCTTGGGGGTCCAATTCTCTAATACCTACACAATGTTTCATAGGATCTGTACGGGCACAACTGAATCTTCTTACAGATTTTCTTTCTCTTTCAGCATTATCTACAATGTATCGCTATGGCTCTCTTCTCTTGGAAATGCCGGAAAAAATTATGTGGTTGGCACAAGTACGTCCTGGCTAACCAAACCGAGCACAAGGTTTGCCTTCAGTACTAATTTTGGACAGCTGGTGACTGCAAACACAGTCGCAATACTTGTGAAAGAAGCATTGCTTGGTCTTCTACTCTCAGAGTCAGCACAACTCAGGCCAAGAGACATGTCTTGCCTTTGGCTTCTGCTTTGTGCAAAGGAGGAGCACAGCCCGATGCTGGCTCCTCCGTACACTCCTCTCAGTTTAAAGAAGTAATTATCAGTGATTACTGAAATTTATGTTTTCCCAGACATTCATCCAATTGCAGTTTTAGTGAGCCAGAGTTTCTGAGAAAGAAATGTGTGGCTTGCCTGATATAAAACTGGTAGTGTTATGCCTGAAATGAATACTTAGGCTGGCCCACATTTATATGTGCTCGTGATCACTCCACTGGCTGTTAGAGTAGGATGACGAGTTCAATGACACAGTGACTTCACCATGTGTTTATAAGAAGGGATTGCGGTGGTTATAGCATTAGCGAGGTGTAAAGTCAATAACTAGATCGTTCATTTTATGAGCATCTCCTGGGTGTGGCGTACTCGGCAGAGATGAAAATTACAGCTTTCATTACTCGTTTGAATTATTGTTATCGCAGTATAGTGTGAACTGGGTCATTTTCTCACCGTGATTTGTGGGAATCTTTCCTTCATCCCAAAGAAGTTATACATAGAGAGTATAAATAATCTTTACTGTAAAGAACAGTAGAATGATAAATGTTAAAATCACGTCATCGTTTTCCAGTTGCAAAAGTCTGAAAACTTAGCATCATAATCCATTCATCCTTTTCCTTCACTACTAGATCCAATCAGCTGCCAAAGTCTGTTTCCTATAGTTTCCCTTCTTTGGAGTACCATTTCAGCCATTCTATACCAGAAATTCCTTGCCATGTATGTGGTGCGGTAGCCTCATAGAAGTTCTCTGGGACTTCAGTTCTTCTTTCCTCTAATCCATCCTGGACACTAATACTAGAATTAACTTCCTGTATCCTACCAAATTTAATCCAATTCTATAAAATTCAACATAGCAAACAATTAATGAGCGCTTACATATACCAGGAGTTGCCTATGATAGAAAATGGGAGTGAAACATAGACAATGGAAAAATCATTACACCCAGGTTATTCATAGACTTTATAAGAAAATAATTAAAAAGCAAAAAGGTGAAGATTGTAACAAAGTTATGCTCAGGATGCAATAGAGTTGTCTTTAGTTACGACTTGTTGCGATACGGATCTTTACTTTGTATATAAGATTGTAAAAGGATAAGAAAACAATAAACCACCACCACCACCAAAAAAACCAAACAAAACCACATTCGCTGTTGAGCCAATGTTGACTCACAGCAACCAGTAAAAGAAAGTCCTCTTCATAATGAATGCTTTGTAATCAAGTGCAATCTTCAATGTTTGTGGTTATTTTAATTATTATTGTTGAAAAATGTGTTTTATCTAGATATTAAATAACACAAATGGAATATTAGAATTGGAAGGATCTTAAACATTATCAACTCTAATGATTCTTTATCTTTCACTAATCGGTTAATTCATTTTTCACCCATTCATTCTTTCACTCATTAAACTATCATTTGCTCGGTATCTCTTTTGAGTCACATATTGGGATAGATTTTAGGAATAAATAAATAAAATATGAAGGTATTGCCGGCCAGCCACTGGAATTCAGTGAGGAAGTTAAAGAAAATTGCAGCATAGTATGGCAGGGGACATGATCCAGAGAGCACAGGGGCTGTGAACTCAGAGAAGGGGTACACAAATCTGATTGTGTGGTCCAGCGTGGGCCTTCTGGAGAACATGATTCTGCACCAAACAGTAAAAAGAGCTGAACACTGGGTTTGCCAGACAGCCACCAGAGGGAGCCATCCCAGCAGCTGAAAAAGCGTATGAAAATGCAGACGTGTGTGAAACACATGGGAGTCTTCCTGCCAGCTACATTCGTCAAATGTTGATTTAAAATCTCCTGCAATGTAGGCCTTTGATCATCATACTGTGAGTAGTTTGGCAGGACTAAGGTGTGCATAGGATGTCACGTTAGAGTTAAGCATTTGTGTTTCACCGTCATGGTGATGGGGGGTATTGATGAATTAAAGTAGTGAAGACACAATCAGACTTGCATTTTAGAAAAATTATGGTTATGGTTTGCAGGACAGATTGGTGTGAGGGAGACCAAATAAGTTATCCCAGTAACCTAGGAAAGATGATGAGGCTTAATGAATAGAGCATGGGCTGAGCGGTTAGTGCAGATTACAAAGACATATGTAGTGAGTCGAGTCAGGGATTGGTGACTGTCTAGATGCTGGTGGGGGTGTTATTGTGGAGCGCGACTCCCAGATTTGGGGTTTGGGTGAGTTCGTGGTATCAGTCACTGAGAGTGGAAACAAAGGAGGAAGAGAATATTTAAGAATGAATAGGAATCAAACATAGCAACGGTCATGAAGATAGCACAGGACTGGGCAACATTTCGTTCTGTTATCTATAAGGTCGCTTGAGTCAGAGCCGATTCAACAACACCTAGCAACAACATGCATTTATTCATATCCCTACATAAGAAATACTTGTTGAACCTGACGAAGTACTGGGCACTACTTAAGGACCTAGGATATAACAACAGTGAAAAAAGAGATTTGGAATTCATGGTATCTGTGTGACATAAATGTAAAGTCATTTTTTAGGCAGCTGGATTCATACACTTCAAATCACCAGTATTTAAAGCAGTGGGAAGAGAAGCGGTTACTTAGTGAGTATGTAGAGTATGAGTAATAAGTACAGAAGACAGAATTGAGGCAACCCCAAAATTAAAAGGCTGATCAGGGGACAGATTAAGAGGAGCCCGTGAAAATTAAGACGTTTCCAGAGAAGTAGGATTGGCGCTGGAAAAGCCTCTTCTCGGGAAATAAGAGTTGCAAGTTCTCAAGAAAGAGGCTTAGCTACTGTGATAAATGCTAGCAAACGGGCAAATAAATGAAGGACTCGAAATTGGAACATATTGTCAAGAGCCACAGCACAAGTGGTTAAGTGCTTGACTACTAACTGTAAGGTTGATGGTTTGAATCCATCCAGAGGCACCTGGGAAGAAAGGTCTGGAGAGCTACTTCCAAAAGGTCACAGCAATTGAAAATTCTACTGGGCACAGTTGTACTCTGACACACATGGGGTCACCATGAGTCAGAATCCACTTGAGGGCATTTTTTTTTTTTTTAATAAGAGTAGTTGCAGTGGATGACGGGGTTAGAGTGTAGACATGAAGAAGTGGAGGCTGTGAATGTGGAAGAAGAAGTACAACTGAGTCACAGAGACACAGCATGCAGGTTCAAGAAGTTCCTGAAACATACATTAAAACCTGGAAGACAGGGGCACATATTTTTTATACTCACTATCCTAATGCCTTTTATATAGGCAGTTGAAACCCACCAGCTAGCTACTCTGTGGGAGAAAGATGCGGCAGTTTGCTTCTGTAAATAAAGATTTACAGCCTTGGAAATCCTATAGGGAAGTTCTACACTGTCCTACAAGGTCATTATGAGTAGGAATTGACTTGACGTCCATGGGTTTGATTTTGGTTTAATGCCTTTTACATTGTTCTCGCTTAATAAATGCTCACCAGTTGTCTGACATCCATAGCAACCCAAGCAAAAAAACTAATACAAATGAAGATTATCGTAATAAAACTACTCTGTGGTCATGGTAGTTGAAAACATATTTATTATAAATCCTGGAATCTGGAAGTCTTGGTATTTCAGAAGATTAGTGTGACAAAGAGTAATTATAGCACCCACAATAACAAAACGTGACTGAGGAAGGTTTGAATGAAAGGCACGTCTTTAACGTGAGGGTGGTGGATTTATGACACTTCCTTATTACATAAGCTTCAAACTTAAAAGTACTGGAAAAATTAGTGTTCTTCCTCCTAATGTTCTTTCTCCTAAATCTTAATGTTACATAGCTCACTTGTCATAAAAGTAATAGGATGGTCTTCCCTTCTCCCTCCCCCAAACCAGAGACTGACACAGAATTACCACAAAGTCACCAACGTCATCTTGAGCTTGAAGGGAAGTTTCAGCGAGTCGAAGGGCTAATTAAAGAGGTCTACTAAAGGAGTGTTCATGGTTCAACCACAAGGGTGAAGTTCAAAAAAAAAAAAAAAAAGTAAAAAGAAAAGAAAATGAAGATATAAAAGGAAAGAAATCATAAGTGTTGGTACTTAGAGAATGTAGTGAATATTAGCTTTAGAAAAAAAATTCAGTAACGAACTATTTTGTTTTTGTTTCCTCTTGCTTTGAGGCATTAAGGAAAAAATTGGACATTGGATTAAAGAGAACTGACTTCAGATCTGATGCTGAAGAGCTGATCTTGGGCAGCCCATTTAACTTCGAAGGCTTCAGTTTGCTCATTTATAAACTGGGGGAAAAAACACGTTATAAAACATGTTTCTCACCAGGCTGTTTATGAGAATAAAATGGACCAGTATGCGCGAGAGAGAGTGCTTTGTAATCAAATACAATTTTTTAATGTTTCTGGTTATTTCAATTATTGCTGAAAATGTGTTTAATTGCATATTAAGGTAATAAAAATAGAATATTAAAATTGGAAGGATCTTAAATAATGTCAGCGCTAATGATTCTTTATATTTCATTAATAAGTTAGTTCATATTCTCACTCATTCGTTCTTTCATTCATCAAAGCCATCATTTGCTCAGTGCCTCTTTTGAGTTAGACTTTGGGATAGGTCTTAGGAATAAATAAATAAAATGTAAAGACATTGCTGGCAAGCTTCTGAAATTCAGTGAAGACATTGGACAATCAAAGAGAAAGTGCAGTACAGTATGCAGGGATCATGATAGAGAGCACACGGAGCAAGGACCTCAAAGAAGAGGTACGTGAATCAGAGTGTGGGGACCAGGGATAGCCTCCTGGAGAAGGTTAAGCCTGTGTTGAGGTGATGAGTTGGGCTTTTCCAGACATTACTCTAGTAGGAGTACCTCAGGCATTTGCAGCATTGTCTAGGACATGCTAAATTTAATCTCCAGTATTCCTGAAAGCATTACGGTGAGAAATTAACAGAGAGGTAGAGCACTGTAGTTTAAAATCAAGTTTGGTGAATGTATGTTTTAAAAGCGTGAGCTTGGGCGATGTCGCTCCCCTTCAAGGTCGGGGATGGGCTTGATGTACTTTTTCGGTAACAGCGAACTGCAGCACATTTGGAGTCACCAAAATAATTAGCTCATTTTATGCAACCCGATGTGCATCTGAGAATCAGAGTTCGACTGAGGTAAACCCCCATCCATTCCTCACAGAATATCCCTGAGAAGTGGGTGACATTCAGACTTTAGAAACTTATTTCTACAATCTACTACTCCTGACACCGTGGGCTGCTCCTGCTATGGAAACTCTTGTGGGGGCTGTGGCTATGTCCCTGATATGACTGTGGCTATGTAGCCAGTTGTAGCCCTGGTGACACAGTGGTTAAGGGCTCAGGCTGCTAACCAATCGGTCAGCAGTTCAAATCCACCATCTTTTGGAAACCCTATGGGTCACTATGAATTGGAATCGACTTGATGGCAACAGGTTAGGCTTTTTTTGGTAAGTACCCAATTATGGCTGTGGATATGGCCTTGGCTATGGCCTAGGACCGGGCAGCATTTCGTTCTGTTGTATTTAGGATTGCTAAGAGTCGGACTATGGATGCAAGAGCTGCAGAGGACTGAACTATAGATATGGTTTCAGATATGGCTGTGGCTATGGTTATGGATTTGGATCTAGAGATGGCTGTGGTTCTGGCTTGGACTATGTCCATCTTGGGGCAGAAGATGCTTTTCTCTTGCTGCTGGAACAAGTTGCTCCCATGAGTGGAGTCTGAGGACTATGGTCCATGTTGCTACAGAAGATGCTTTTCTCTTGCTGCTGGAACGAGTTGCTCCCATGAGTGGAGTCTGAGGACTATGGTCCATGTTGCTACAGAAGATGCTTTTCTCTTGCTGCTGGAATGAGTTGCTCCCATGAGTGGAGTCCGAGGACCATGATCCATCTTGCTTCAGAAGATGCTGTTTCTCTTGCTGCTGGAATAAGTTGCTCCCATGAGTGGAGTCTGAGTGACTAGTAGTTGCATTTTTAGCTGAAGAGTGAAAATCTGACCTAGATTATTTTTCAGATGAAAATCTTAACCTCACCTTATTTTCTGACTGTGCATTATGAACTCCTTATGGTTGGAGAAAATCAATTTGTTCCCCCAATAAATATGCTTCGTTGGATTTAATCAGCCTGTGTAGTGTTTTGTCTGAATCATTGCTTTGTTCAGGCTTCATGGCCTCCCTGATATATTGGACAACCAGTATAATAAGCGAGTCTTATGTTTTCCATTGATTAAATCCAAACATTTATTCTTATACATCTACCTTTAGTAATTTGCTGTTGGTTCTTTCTCACATTCTATGTCAACATACACACAAATAGGAAAATCTAGTCTGGCAATCAATTCAGGAGCAGCAGGTAGTATATTTTGTGTCAGATACTGTCCTAGATGCTAAGGATAATGGAGTAATAGATAAAACTCTCAAGCAACTCCTAATCTGGAGGAAGAGACAGATAATTAAAATAAAACATTCTAATACTTTGGATCATTACCAGGATGTTATACAAAGGGTAGCAATGAAGAGGGCCACCTAATATACGTGAAGAGGGCCCAGGAAAGCTTCTGGGAGGAGGTGTGGCCATCATTTTGTTTTGATGTCAGTGTAGGAGTTTTCTAGCGGAAGTTTCTTGGGGGTAGGGTGGGAGTTGGCTCTTTCAGGCAGATTGAGCTACCTGTGAAAATGTTTACCTTACCATGATCTATAAAGTTAACGTAAGTAATAATAGGAATAATTTCTAATGTTAGTTGAATACTTTCCACATGTTAGGTACTGTGGCAATGTAGTAACTGATTTTCACAGCAAGGTCATGGGGCAGGTAAAACAATTATCACAGGTGAAGAAAGTGCGACAGAGATTATGGAACTTGATGACAAAGTCGGGGAGTCTAGATGTGAATCCAGGCTGTGTGCATCCAGGACTCGCCTTTTAAAAACACAGATACAGTATGAAGTGGGAGGAGAAAGTGGGGGCAGTAAATTTTAAGCCATGCTTTCTTCATTGTATTTTTAGTATTCACTTAAGCACAGTTTCAATAGCTCTAAAGGCAATGGGCATGTAATTAGAAAACCAGAGTCATTCTGATGTTACGGTAAGTATACATAAAACTGTGTTTTTAGAGACTATTTTCTACCACACTGGTAAAAAACCGTGTGATTGAGAACTTGATGTCAGTTTTCCTTGAAGGCACAGATCGGCCTGCGGCAATGCCTAGTGGCAACAATTGAAGTGTGACTTCCTGAATAGTGAACTAATTTAACGTGTGTTGTAAGAGGAACGAGAAGATCTCTTTAGCATGCAGTTTGCACACCCATTCCTGCTGACTCTAAGGGTTTCAGGACTGTCTCTAGCTGTCTAGTGCTGCTATAACAGAAATACCATGAGTGGATGGCTTTAACAAAGAGACATTTGTTCTTTTAGTCTCGGCTAGAAATCCAAACTCAGGATGCCAGCTCCAGGGGAAAGCTTTCTCTCTGTTGGCTCCAGGGGAAGATCCTTATCATCAATCTTCCTCTGGTCGAGGAGCTTCTCAGCTCAGGAACCCTGGGTCCAAAGAACTCACCATTCTCCTGGCTCTTGTTTCTTGGTGGTATGAAATCACCCTGTCTCTCTATTGGCTTCTCTCTTCTATATCTCAAATCAGATTGACACAAAATACAATCTAATCTTGTAGATTGAGTCCTGCCTCATTAGCATAACTGCCTCTAATCCTGCCTCATTAACATCATAGAGGTAGGAAAATCATATCAGATGACAAAATGGTGGACAATCACATAATACTGGGAATCATGGCTTAGCCAAGTTGACATACAGTTTTGGGGGACACAGTTCAATCCATAACAAGGACTGTGGCTTACATTTATGCAATTGACACCTCCTACTAAAATGTAGCTTCTAACTCTATGAATTGCTCCTGCCAGGGGAATTCCAAGGGCAGCTTTAAAAACTGCTTTGGCTATGGATGAAAAGCTCCAGACGCCTGGGATGTGGCTCTGTTCAGAAATGGGTATATACCGATATGCTTGTGGATATGATTCCACTTAAAGTGATGGTTATGGATTGAAACATGGCTGTGGATGCAGTGACTCTGGCTTTGGGTCATGTGACTATTAGCCATCTTGCTTAAAAAAAAATCTCGTTGTTGTAGAATTGATTCTGACTCATGGTGACCCCATGCGTATCAGAGAATGGTGCTTCATAGATTTTCAGTGATGGATTTTTGGAAGTAGATCTCCATGTTTTTCTTTTGAGGCATCTCTGGGTGGACTTGAACCATCAATCTTTTGGTTAGTTATAAGCACGTTAACCATTTGCATCATCTAGGGACTCCGACTGTCTTGCTATAAAGTTGCTATTCTTCTTGTTGCTATAACGTCACCACCAGAGCATATTTTGACTCTGAAATAATCCAATAAGTCTTATCAACTCTACATCCAAACTGATTTCATCCTGCTCTTTATAGATGAGGTTTGTTGTCCTCTGGTTCCAGGTAGACCCATGAAGTCAGGAAATAATATTCTTTTTCTATTGTAAATGTAAACCCATGCTACTTTTGTTCTCTGACTTTGTATTATAACTGGGCCCATGAGAAAAAACATTGCACGATGACAAGAAATCAGTATTTTCAAATAAACACATTTTTTTCGGGTCTGACAATTCTGTTTCATGTAGAACCATTTGTGAAAGGTAGAACCCAGGATTTTATAAAAAGTAGAAACAGTAGGCCTTGTATATTGGACAAAACGGGGGGAAAAAACCCAAAAAACAAAGATTTAAGGAAGAGATGCTTTGCTAAGAAAGAATAAGGTTCATAGTATTTAACATGGTAAGATTTGGGGCAGGAAACATTCTCTTTGTCATTGTAAATTTGAAGACTATTAAATAACTATTTTATTTGCTTTGTCTAATTCAAAAGGCCATAATTGGAATGAATGAATGGGAATTCAAAGAGTCAGACTTCTCAATATGAGGAATTTCTCTCATAATTAGTTCTGCTTAAAAAGTGAATTGTAGTCTCTGGGTGGTGCAAAATTTTACTGTGCTCAGCTATCCAGAGGTGCCTCCAAAGAAAAATCAGCTGTTGAAAACCCTATGGAGCACAGATCTATTCTGACACACATGGGATCACCATGAATGGGAATCAGCTTCACGGCAACTAGTTTAAAGAGTGGATTGGCAGTCTCCTGGGCTGGCCTGTCTCTGAGTGTATGAAAGCATGCTCAGAGTTACCAAATCACAGGCATGTTGTGGATGGAATTCTAACACCCAGGACAGGGGCATATCGAACTGCTCTCTGAAGACTCTTCTTACTCTGATATTCTGAGACTGTGTGGGCAAAGAGAGATTTTGAAATATGGAGGATTGAGAAGAATCGTGACATAAAGACAGAAAAATAAGAAGATTTCATACAAGTTTCTGTAATGGGGGAGTTATTTAATAGGACTACCTACAGTGTGGAGAGATATCTTCTAGTGTTGAATAAATTTGAGATTCAAAATGGGGACAGATAAAACATATATATGTGTGTGCTTTGATGATTTGAGGAAAGACAGAAACTCACTTTTAATGGGTCAATATTGTAGATTTTGAAATATAAACATTTGTTCATTAAACATTTATGAAATATGTGCCAGACTTTACTCGGTGATGTGGATATAATGATATAATGAAGTTCTAGATGCCAAGGAGTTTACACTCTGGTGTATGAGAGAGATAACAAGATAAAACACCTACCTATCTATCTTAAAGAGCATTTATTATGTGACAGGCATTGTTTTAATCATGTTACTTACATTAAGGCACTTAATTCTCTTGACAACCTTAAGAGATAGATACTGTCGTACCCACCACCCGTCTGCCAGTTTTCTGTATTGTGGTGGCTTGCATGTTGCTATGAAGCTTGAAGTTATGCCACCAGTATTTCAAATACCAGTAGGATCACCCGGGATGGGCAGGTCTCTGGTGGAGCTTCCAGGCTAAGACAGGCTAGGAAGGTATGCCTGGTGATCTACTTCCAAAAATTAGCCAACGAAAACCCTATGGATGACAAAATGTTGTCTGAGACTTTCTCTCACTTACTTTGGTTGTGTCATTAGGAGGAACTGATTGCTGGGGAAGGACATCGTGTTTGGTACGGTGGAGGGTTAGTGAAGCTGAGGAAACCTTCAGTGAGATGAATTGACACAATGGCTGCAACAGTGCATCCAAACATACCAACGATCATGAAGATGGTGCAAGACTGGGCAACGTTTTGCTCTGTTATACACAGGGTCGCCATGAGTTGGAGACGACTCAGTAACCACTAACAACTATCATTACCTTCATTTTTTTATAGATGAGGAAACTAAGATACCTAAAAGTTAAGGGAATTGCCCAAGTCCTTAGAACTAGTAAGTGGATGGGCCACTGTCCATGTTTGCAAGTGCTACACCAGAATGCCTCTGTAGCAGTGGCGTACTGGAGCCAGCTTGCACTGGCTTGGGAGGGCTGATTGTGTGAATCTTTTCCCAACCCCACACTCAGTGACATCCATCGGTACTTACGAATTGGTCAAGATGGAACTATTTAATTTTTTTCTGAGAGCCTACTTACCATCACCCTACCGGAAGCTTGTGATGCCAATGAGATAATTACTCCAATAGTTATCTACAGTGTGTTTTGGGAAAAAATCAAAAGAAAGCCATGAAAACATCAAAGAGGATGGAGAGTGGTAAGTTCAGAAACACTCACGTTGACCCTTGAAGGATGAATGGGAGTTAGACTGTCAGATGAATGGGGAAACTATCTTATAGGCCAGAAAACAGAAGAGATATTCTTTTGGGAGTGGAATTAATAAGGTACCACTTTATTGATAGAGGTCTGACCTCTACTGGAAGAGCCAGATCAGAAGAGGTAGCCCCAGGTTTCTCCCATAAAGAAGTTCTAGAGTCAGGGTAACTTGGAAGAGTTGAGGAAGACCTTGGTTAGATCATGTCACGTTAGCTTACCTGTAGCAGTCAGAGGGAACCCACCCTGTCGACTGGGAACTGGGAACAGAGAAATACCACATTAGGCAAGGATGCTACGTCACAACTCATGAAAGTGACACTGAGAAGAACCCAGTATAGACAAGGACATTTTATCCAGGGACCTTAAGTATCTTGGGAACCCTAGGTTGTTGAATGATGAGCGATTCTGGGGCACGTGAGAATTTCTCTAACGGTTGGAACTATTTCTCAGTGGAATGGATTTTCTTGGAAACTAATTTTCTTCTTGGTATGATAAGTCACCACCTGGAGTCCTGATATGGATCAGGAGAGTGGGCTCTGGATATGAAGGCTGGTGTGTAGCCACTTATGAGCTGGAAGACTGGGAAAAAACCATCCTCCTTCAGTTTCCTTTTTATTCCCTCTGTAAAACTGCAATTAAAATAACTGGGCTGCCTCTCACAATATTTTTACTGGAATCAAGTTTATATATTTATTCTGAAGTCACTCTGTACCGTATTAAGCACCATACAGGTTTTGTCCAGTGGAGAATATTTTTTCTTTGTGTGAGAGAAAACACTCAATGGTTTCTTGACTTAGCATTAATGGCATTCATCAGTGAGTTACCATGAGGAAAAGAATACATTTAGGGTCTGTATTGTGGTTCTTTTGTTTTGTACTTCAGGGGAAGGCTTAGAGAACAAATAGTTTCTCATGAAACAGTAGTACACATGTTGTTTTATGACATTATAAACAACCCCACAACATATTCACCCTCTAAATTCTCAACCTTTTTTTTTTTTTGGTGAAAATACACGTAGCCAAAGATACACTATTTCAAAAATTTCTACATACACAGTTCAGTGACATTGACTACGCTCTTCCAATTGTGCTGTTATTCTCACTTAAGATGAAGGCTTACAGAACAAAATAGTTTCTCATTTAACAGTTACCACAAATGTTGCCCTATGACAATGGTTAACAATCTCACAACACATCAACAATATCCTTACTCCAACTTGGGTTCCCTGTCACCAGCTTCCTTGTCCCCTTCTGCCTTCTGGCCCTTGTCACTGGACTCCTGTACCTCGTTAGTCTCATTTAGTTTTACAGGGCTGTCCACTCCTAGGCTGAACAGTGAACCTCGGAGGTAACTTCACCACTGAGCTAAAAGGGTGTCTGGGGGCCATACTCTCGAGGTTTCTCCAGTCTCCTTTAGGCCAGTAAATCTGGTCTTTTTTTTTGTGAGTTAGAATTATGTTCTACATCCTTCTCCAGCTCTGTCCAGAACCCTCTGTTGTGATCCCGGTCAGAGCAGTCAGTGGTGGTAGCCGGGCACCATCTAGCTGTACTGGATTCAGTCCGGTGGAGGCCTTGGTAGCTGTGGACAGTTAGTCCTCTGGACTAATCTTTTCCTTGTATCCTGTTCTTTTCATTCTCCCTTGCTCCTGAAGGGATGAGACCAGTGGAGTATCTTAGATGGCCGCTCACAGGCTTTTAAGACCCCAGACACCACTTACCAAGGTAGAATGTAGAGCATTGTCTTTATAAGATGTGTCATGCCAATTGAGCTAGATGTTCCCTGAGACCATGGTCCCCAGAGCCCTCCACCCAGCAATTCAGTCCCTCAGGGAGTTTGGATGTGTCTATGGGGCTTCCATGACCTTTCCTTGTACAGGTTGTGCTAGTTTCCCCTGTATTGTGTACTGTCTCACCCTTCACCCAAGATACCACTTATCTATTGCCTATTTAGTATTTTCCCCCACCCCCCCATCCCTGGTAACCGACAAAGATTGTTACATTTTGTGTGTGAACTTTTTCATGGGCTTTTACAATAGAGGTCTCATACAATATTTGTCCTTTTGTGATTGACTTATTTCACTCAGCATAATGTCCTCCAGTTTCATCCATGTAATGAGATGCTTCACAGATTCATTGTTGTTCTTTCTTGTTGCATAGTACTGCATGGTGTGTATGTACCATAGTTTGTTTATCCATTCAGCTGTTGATGGGCACCTATGTTGTTTCCATCGTTTTGCTATTGTGAACAATGCTGCCATGAACATAGGTGTGCATATGTCTATTAGAGTAACGACTCTTATTTCTCTAGGTTATATTCCTAGGAGTGGGATAGCTGGATCAAATGGTATGTCTATTTCTAGCTTTCTGAGGAAGCGCCATATCATTTTCCAAAATGGTTGTATCATTTTGCATTCCCACCAGCAGTACATAAGAGTTCTGCTCTCCCCGCAGCCCCTCCAACATTTGCTATTTCCAGTGTTTTTGATTCGTGCCAGTAATGCCTGGGTGAGATGGTATCTCATTGTGGTTTTAATTTGCATTTCTCTAATGGCTAGTGATCGCGAGCCTTTCCTCATGTGTCTGTTGGCCATCTGAATGTCTTCTTTGGTGAAGTGTCTGTTCCTTTACTTTGCCCATTTTTTTAATAGGATTATTTGTCTTTTTGTTGGAGAGGTGTTGGATTTTCTTATAGATTATGGAGATTAGACCTTTGTCTGACTTGTACTGTCCAAAAATTTTTTCCCAGTCTGTAGGTTCTCTTTTTACTCTATTGGTGAAGTCTTTTGAAGAGCATAGGTGTTTGATTTTTAGAAGATCCCAATTATCTAGCTTATCTATTGGGGTTTGTGCATTGATGGTTATGGTTTGTATCCTGTTAATGCCATGTATTAAGGCCTGAAGTGTTGGTCCTATTTTTTCTTCTATGAACTTTATAGTTTTAGGCTTTCTATTCAGGTCTTTGATCCATTTTGAAGTAGATTTTGTGTACGGTGTGAGGTATGGGTCCTGTTTCATTTTTTTGCAAATGGATATCCAGTTTTGCCAGCAGCATTTGTTAAAAAGACTGTCTTTTCCCCATTTCATGGACTTTGGGCCCTTGTCGAAGATCAGGTGACCATAGGTGGATGGATTTATATATGGGTTCTCAATTCTGTTCCATTGGTCAATGTATCTGTCATTGTACCAGTACCAGGCTGTTTTGACTATTGTAGCTGTATAGTAGGTTCTGAAGTCAGGGAGTGTGAGTCCTCCAACTTTATTCTTCTTCTTCAGTAGTGCTTTACTTATTCGGGGCTTCTTCCCTTTCCATATAAAGTTAATGATTAGTTTTTCCATCTCTTTGAAGAATGTTGTTGGTATTTGGATTGGGATTGCGTTGTATTTGTAAATTGCTTTGGGTAGAATTGACATTTTCACAACGTTGAGTCTGCCTATCCATGAGCATAGTATGTTTTTCCATATATGTAGATCCCTTTGGGTTTCATGCAGTAGTGTTTTATAGTTTTCCTTGTATAGGTCTTTTACATCCCTGGTCAGATTTATTCCTACGTATTTTATCTTTTTAGGGGCTATTGAAAATTCTGTTGTTTTCCTGATTTCCTTTTCATCTTTCTCCTTACTGGTGGATAGGAATCCAACTGATTTTTGAATGTTTATCTTGTATCCTGCTACTCTGCTGAATCTTTCTATTAGTTCCAGTAGATTTCTCATGGAGTCTTTAGGGTTTTCTATGTATAGTATCATATCATCTGCAAACAGGGACAGTTTAACTTCTTCATTACCAATTTGGATGCTCTTTCTTTCTTTTTCTTGCCTTATTGCTCTAGCTAGAACTTCCAGCACAATGTTAAATAGGAGTGGTGATAAAGGGCATCCTTGTCTTGTTCCTGTTTTCAAGGGGAATGTTTTCAGCCTCTCTCCATTAAGAATGATGTTGGCTATTGGTTTTGCATAGATGCCCTTTATTATGTTGAGAAATTTCCCTTCTATACCTATTTTATTGAGAGTTTTTATCAGGAATGGGTGTTGGACTTTGTCAAATGCCTTTTCTGTGTCAGTTGAGATGATCATGTGATTCTTTTCTTTCCTTTTATTTACGTGGTGGATTACGTTTATTGATTTTCTAATGTTGAACCATCCTTGCATACCTGGTATGAATCCTGCTTGGTCTTGGTGTATTATTTTTTTGATATGATGCTGAATTCTATTGGCTAGAATTTTGTTCAGAATTTTTACGTCTATATTCATGAGAGATACTGGTCTGTAATTTTCTTTTTTTGTGACTTCTTTGCCTGGTTTTGGTATCAGCGTTATGCTGGCTTCATAGAATGAATTTGGAAGTGTTGCTTCCTCTTCTATGCTCTGAAAGAGCTTGAGTAGAACTGGTACAAGCTCTTCTGTAAATGTTTTGTAGAATTCTCCAGTGAAGCCATCTGGGCCAGGGCTTTTTTTGGTTGGGAGTTTTTTTATTACCTTTTCAATCTCTTCTCTTGTTATGGGTCTGTTCAGATTTTCAACATCACTTTGCTGTAGTTTGGGTAGGCCGTGTGTTTCTAGAAATTTATCCATTTCCTCTAGGTTTTCAAATTTGTTGGAGTATAGTTTTTCATAATATTCTGTTATAATGCTTTTTATTTCAGTTGGGTCTGTTGTAATGTCCCCCATTGCATTTCTTATTTGGGTTATTTGTGTCCTCTCCTGTTTTTCTTTTGTCAGTCTGGCCATTGGTTTGTCGATTTTGTTGATTCTTTCAAAGAACCAACTTTTGGTTTTGTTGATTCTTTCTGTTGTTTTTCTGTTCTCTATTTCATTTATTTCTGCTCTGATCTTTACTATTTCCTTTCTTCCGGTGGTTGTGGGCTTTTTTTGCTGTTCTCTTTCTATTTGTTTGAGTTCTGTAGTTAATGTTTTGATTTTGTCCTTTTCTTCTTTTTGAGGCAGGCATCTATTGCTATAAATTGTCCTCTGAGGACTGCCTTTGCTATGTCCCAAAGGTTTTGGTATGATGTGTTTTCATTCTCATTTGATTCTAGGAATTTTTTGATTCCATCTCTGATTTCTTCTATTACCCAGTGATGTGTAAGCAGGGTATTATTCAGTTTCCATGTAGTTGATTTTTTTTCCTTGCTCTTTGTAGTGTTAATTTCTACCTTGATGGCATTGTGGTCAGAGAAGATACTTTGAATTATCTCAACGTTTTGGATCTTGTTGAGGATTGCTCTGTGGCCTAAGATGTGGTCTATTTTGGAGAACATTCCATGTGCATTGGAAAAGAATGTGTACTTTGCAGCGGTTGGATGGATTGGTCTATATATGTTTATGAGGTCCAGTTGGCCGATTGTGCCCTTTAGGTCTTCTGTATCTTTGCTGAGTTTCTTCTTAGTTGTTCTGTCCTTTACTGAGAGTGGTGTGTTGAAGTCTCCTACTATTATTGTGGAACTGTCCATTTCTCTTTTCAGCATTATTAGAGTTTGTTTTATGTATTTTGGAGCCCTGTCATTGGGTGCGTAGATGTTTATTATGGTTATGTCTTCATGACGGATTGTCCCCTTAATCATTGTATAGTGTCCTTCTTTGTCTTTTATGGTAGATTTTGTTTCAAAGTCTATTTTATCTGAGATTAGAATTGCCACTCCTGCTCTTTTTTGGTAGTTGTTAGCTTGATATATTATTTTCCAACCTTTAACTTTTAGTAAATTCACATCTTTGTTTCTAAGGTGTGTCTCTTGTAGACAGCATATTGATGGATCCTGTTTTCTTATCCATTCTGTCACTCTCCTTCTCTTCATGGGTGCATTGAGTCCATTTACATTCAGTGTAATTATTGATAGATGTGAGTTTGTTGCTGTCATTTTGTAGTGCTTTTTTTTGTGGTGCTGAAGTTTTCTTTGTTCTTCTTACTCTGTTGTGCTGAGTTACTTTTGTTTGTTGATTTTTTTTTTAATTTTTTTTGTTTTTGTAGGTTTTGTTTTTGCTGAGACTTTATGTTTTTCATCTTTATTTTTATGAGTTGGTTTGTTAACTTTCTTTGTGGTTACCATGAATTTTACCCTTATCTTTCTACGTTTGAAGCAGTCTACCATTACTTGGTATCGCCTTGCCTTCCTCTCTATTAGACGGTTCTAAACCTATGCCGTTTATTCCCTCTTTCATTGTTTTGATGTTTTTGTCATCCATCAATTGACTGCTCTGATTCCCTGTTATATAACTTTTGGTTTTGTATAGTCCTCGAGAGTTCATTTCCTAGATTGGTATCTGGCTTGTATGATCCTGCGTCCTAAGCTCTGCCTGTGGGCTGAAGCTGTTTGTCCTCAGATCAAAGTACTCCCTTTAATAATTCTTGTAAGTTTGGTTTCACTTTTACATATTCCCTTAGTTTCTGTTTATCTGGAAATGACCTAATTTCACCATCAAATTTGAACAAGAGTTTTGAAGGATATATTATTCTTGGCTGACAATTTTTCTCTTTCAAGATTTTATATATGTCATCCCATTGCCTTCTTGCCTGCATGGTTTCTGCCGAATAATCTGAGCTTAGAGTTATTGTTTATCCTCTCTATGTGACTTCTTGTTTTTCACAAGCTGCTCTCAGGATTCTTTGTTTGTCTTTGGTTTTGGCGAGTGTGAATATGATATGCCTTGGTGATTTTTTTTTGAGGTCTCTTCTATATGGGGTTCGTTGAGCTTCTTGGATGGCCAGCTTTTCATCTTTTATAATATTGGGGATGTTTTCTGTCAGCAGTTCCTCAATGATCCTCTCTGTGTTTTCTCTTTTCTCCCCCTGTTGTGGAATGCCAATCACTCGTAAATTTTTGCTTTTAATTGTGTCCCACATAACTCTCAGGGTCTCTTCATTTTTCTTTGCTCTTTTTTCTGAGTTTTCCTGAAACAGAGTTTTATCCAAGTGTGTGTCTTCAATTCCACTGATCCTGTCTTCCACAGTTTCAAATCTGCTTCTCTGCCCTTCTATGACATCATCCATTTCTGAAATCTTGTTGTTTATCTTTAGGATTTCTAGTTGTTGTTTTTGTATAATTTCTAGTTGTGGGTTTATTTTGGCATTTTGTTCCTGCATTATTTTCCTGAATTCTTCAAATTTTTTGTCTGTGTTTTCCATGAATTTGTCTATTTTTTCCTCATGTTTGTCAGCTTTTTGCCTCAGTTCTTGGAAAATTCCAAGTATTAGAGATTTGAATTCCCTATCAGGTACTTCTAGTGCATTTTCTTCCACAGGAGAGTCATCTGGTGTTTTAATTTGGATGCCTACTGGAGGCAGCCTGTCCTGTTTTTGTAAATGTTTTGATATTGTTTGCTGTTTTCGGGGCATTCAGTAGTTATTTCTCTTGTTTATTGATAGTAGATTTGTTTGTTTCATCCCTTTTTAAAAAAAAATTTGACTATGTCTGAGCAGGTGAACTGCGTGCTCTTTGTTATTTGCTCGTCTGTGCGCTAAATAGTTTTCACCTCCTTCTCCAACTGGCAGGTTCAGTCTCTCAAATATGGTACAGCAGGGCAGGTCTAGCTGAAGAGGAGCCACTGGGATGGGTTGTTTGTGGCACTCACTACAGCGACCAGGGCGGGTTCGTAATCAGTGCTGGGAAGGTTCCAGTAGGCTATGCCTGCACTGCTTGGTGGTATGATGTCAAGTGCACGGTGCAGGTAGGCAGGATGCAGCGGGAAGATGGTTATGTGTGGAGCTAAGCTGGATATGGGAGAGAGGAGAGAGGAACAGGAACCAAAAAACATACAAACAAACAAAAAAGAATGCTAGGGGAGCTTGCCGTTGGAATGGAGAGATGAGAGACTATGAAATTGAGAAAAACAGAAAGGGGAAGAGGAAGAAAAGAATGAACAAGTAAAAATCAGGAAGGTTAAAGAACCGCAAAGTTCCCAGGGATTCCACCGATGCAGCTATGAGTTCTGGGGAAGTCGCCCTCAGGTGTCACTGCACAGCCTGGCCAGAAGGCGCAGACGCATACAAAGCCTGGTATTCAGGGATAAGAAAGAGAAGGAAGATATAGAGAGATGAGAAACTGAGCAATGAAGAAAGACAAAAAGGGAAAAAGAGGGAAAAGAAAAGAAAAGAAAACAACAACAACAACAAAAAAGAACAATAAAGGCCCCCCAAAAAAACAGGAAAAAAAAAAAACAACAAAAAAAGAAATGTCCTCAGGGATCCCTCCGAGTGTCTGTGGAAGCCGAAGGGGAGTTCCTTGCCACGCGTTCCGCCTGGTCAGAAAGGGCTCCCAACTCAAAAAAAGGAAAAGAAAACAAACAAACAATTCAAAATGAACAAACGAACAAAAGCCTTGTGATCCCATCAGCGAGGTAGCCCAGACCGGGAAGCAGCTCCACACTTGAATGGAGCTCTGCAACCCCTCAGGAAAAAGCAAAGATGGCGCATGGAGCCAGGCACTCGAGCGAAAGGAGGGGGAGGCGGCGAGAGGCAAGCAAGAAATCCAAAGAAGCCGGAAAAAAAAAAAAAAAAAAACCAGCACCAGCAGGCAACAAATGGCACTCAGAGAGCCAGCCAGTGCAGGCTGGTGTTTCTGGACAAGAGACTGTGTCCGCAGGAAGCAGAGGAGGCTGAGTGTGGATGAAGAAGGGTGGAGAGTGGGAAAGCGTTTATCACAAACTGCCAGCGCTCTGGAGCCCCTCAGGAAGAAGCAAAGATGGTGCATGGAGCCAGGCACTTGAGTGAAAGGAGGGGGAGGTGGCGAGAGGCAAGTGAGAAATCAAAAGAAGCAGAAAAGAAAAAGCAACACTAGCAGCCAACAAATGGCACCCAGAGAGCCACACGCTTGGGTGTGTGGAATCCAAGCAGCCGGCGCCTCACGGTCAAGAGACCGTGGCTGCAGGAAGCAGAGGAGGCCGAGCCGGGGCGAAGAGGTGTGGGGGGTGGGAAAGTGCACACCACAAATTACCGGCTGTTTTGTCTCCCGCTGGACACTCCGTGAGGTTGCTTTCTCGTACCCCCGTTTGCTGGTCTCCGATAGGAGTCCAAGATGGTGGATCCGCGTTGCGTTAGCTGGTAGGGGACCTCTGCATGAATCTCTCCTCGCTCTCCGTTCTCTGTCAGTATTCTCACTGCATTTGGTGCTCGGCTGAGTTCTTTATCTCTTCATTTGATGTTTTAGGGTTTCAGGATTGTTCTATCCTCTGTTTGGCTTAGTTTTTCAGATCTTTGCTGTGAAGGGATGGCATGGTGCTTCTGCCTAGAGCGTGATTTTGCCAGAACTCTCTGTATTGTGGTTCTTGATGCGCTTATTCATGAAAGCTCTATAAAATATTGCACATTAGTGGTGAGGATTTCCTGTCCCATAAAATATTGTTCTTTACTGAAGTTGTCTATTTCCATATGATAATTGCTTGATGTCATCACAATAGTCACATTCACAAAGATAAACATGTTTTCCATGTAAGATATGTCTGTTTTTGATCCCAGAATTGAAAACATGAGTCTTTCTCATCATGTATGCATAATAATGTTCTTGTTCTTAGGTCAGAGATATTTAGCAGGCATTGCCTATGTATACCAAAGTTAATGAAGTCTAAACTATGCTGCCATGATGCCAAGCATAGTGACATACAATTTAGCGTTTATTTTTGGTGATAAATTATTGGACAAAATTCACCAGACAACACGTAGTAAAACTAGTAAGTGTTAGTTTATTATCTGAGGGTTTGGTCTTACCTGTTTTATTCTTTTTAAAAATTGTTTTATTGTGGTAAAATATATATAACAATATATTTGTCAATTCAGCATTTTTTACATGTACAAGTCAGTGACATTGATTATGTTTGTCATGTTGTACAAGCATCACCACTGTCTCTGAATTATTTCACCAAAAAGACAAACAACTGGATTAAAAAATGGACAAAGGACTTGAATAAACATTTCAGCATAGAAGATAAACAAATGGCCAACAAGCACATGAAAAGGTGCTCAATGCCATTAGTCATTAGGGAAGATGCAGATCAAAACCACAATGGGATACCATTTCACCTTCATTAGGATTTCACCTCCACTAGGATGGCTAAAGTAGAGGGTCATCAAAAAAGAGGAAGATCCTCAAAGAGATGGATTGACACAGTGGGTCCAACAATAAGCTGAAGCATAGCAATGATTGTGAGAATGGCCCAGGACTGAGCAGTGTTTCGTTCTATTGTACATAGGGTCGCCAGTTCTGCTCCATCCAGTTCTGCACCATCCTCACAATCGTTGTTATGCTTGAGCCCATTGTTGCAGCCACTGTGTCAATCCATTTTGTTGAGGGTCTTCCTCTTTTTCTTGCTGAGGGTCTTCCTCTTTTTCTCGAGGGACAGTGACTACAGGGCATTAAATATCAAGAAGAAGGCCCCCTTTTGAACTAGTTGCACACCTGTGAAGTTGGTCCTGATTGTGTCTGATCTATGGCGAGTTCTCAGTAAATGTTGGATCAAGTGAATTGATTTCCTTTAGTGACTACCTAGCAAAGAATCCAAGAAAATTCATTCTAAAACTTCTCTGGGGAGAAGGCAGGGAAGAATTTGCTAGGTGGAGGAAATCATAGAGTTTAGAAGGATTGGGTATATATTGGAGATTTTTGTAGGGCAAAGAGACATATCTAATAATGATAGAAATGAGTCTCAAGATGGCTTTTACTTTATTTGAAAAATTATTTATTTTCTATTTTAACAAATCTATTAAAGTTAATATACTTTTACACAGGCTTAGACCTAGAACTAAAACTCTTATAAAAAGTCATATTAATTCTCTCTTAACCCTGTATTTACCTAACTCATCTTTCAGAAAGGAGAACAGTAGGCAATTCTGACTCTAAGGTAGCAATATGACCAGGGCAGCAGATGATAACCGTACCTTGTTCATTAAGGAGTACTTTGAACTCATGGAAGACAGAGTTAAAAGTATCGACTTTTATAATGGCTTTGGGCTATGCAGACCTATGAAGGTCAAAATGCAATGTGAGAAATGATACGCTAACATAAAGAAGCAATTCATGAGTATTGACGATTTATGAAATGTGGTGAATGGAATGCTGACCTTTAGATTTTTTAAGTGAAAGCTGATTTAGTGAATTCTTCCTTTCTTTTGGTGTCAGACTTAAAGATATTGGATTTGGAGTCAAAAGACTAAGCAACATCTCTGTTATTACATGGTTTCGTAATTTTGGTCAAGTCACTTAATATTTTATTTTTTTTAATCTTGATATCTTTTTTCTATAAAATGAGAATTATAATATTAGTCTTGCCCAAAGGGGATCACACACACACACACACACATACACACACACACACACAATTTTAAGGCCACTGAATTTCATCAGAGGACAAAACCCATTTTGGTTTCTGTAAGGTCACGAGT
Organism: Dugong dugon; assembly: GCA_030035585.1. NCBI lineage: Eukaryota > Metazoa > Chordata > Mammalia > Sirenia > Dugongidae > Dugong > Dugong dugon. The sequence goes on from CM057473.1 coordinate 5,597,001, forward strand.
CACAGGAGAGATGATTTTAGTAGAATGAGGCGATAGAAAAGAAACCAATTTAATTCCAGGCTTATTATTAATTTGAGATAAACCCTGTCTGATAGCAAATTAAATGGAGACTTCCTAACAAATTTAGGGTGTCTAGTAAAATAAGCTCATTTGAATGTAACTGAGTGGGCAGACTCTGTGCACCCTTCATGTAAGGGTCTGAGGGATGCGGGTAACATTCAGACTTGTAGAACCCCTCTCTGCCACTTTCGCCTCCCAACAACATGACTTGCTACCCCAGGGAGACTCCTGTGGAGGCTGTGGATGCAGCTCTGGATGTGGCTGTGGGTGCAGGCTCTTCTGGGGACTGGGTGTGCTCTGGTTATGCATGTGGCTGTGGGTTCAGGCTCTCCTGAGGACTGGGTGTGCTCTGGATCTGGATGTGGCTGTGGGTACAGACTCTCCTGAGGACTGGGTGTGCTCTGGACCTAGATGTGGCTGTGGGTGCAGGCTCTCCTGAGGGCTGGGTATGCTCTGGACCTGGATGTGGTTGTGGTTACGGGTCAAGCTATGGCTGTAACTATGGCTCTGGCTCTGCCACCGTTGCTATAGCTACCGTGCCTTTTGCTACAGGAGATGCTATTCTTTGCTGTTGAAGTGACAAGATCTAATTATATTCCAAGAGAAGTCATTTCCAGCTGAGAATCTCTTTAAAAATCCCCTTTAACTGTTTTGGAGCTATGAGTCAGAATAGACTTGATGGCAATGGGTAACTGTTTTTGCCATAGATGGGGTTTGATGTCAATGGAAGAAGGAAGATCATATTGTTTTCTGAAACTTAATCCTCAGATCTTTGGTTTCTTTCTTTGCTGTGATTTTGGCCATGAGCATTAGAGTTCCATTTAAGGCAAATCAGTTTCCCAATAGAACGCTTCTTCTTTGAGTCTAGCAAATCTGTGTCAACCTTCTGTTAAATCGTAATCATTAACGACTACAAGCTTTGTGACTGCTCCTCTTTGTGGCTCCCTGTGACTTCATTGGTTTTTCCGAACATTTTTCCCCAGATATTTTTCTTCAATAATTTACTGTTTAGTGATTGTTACTAGGTGCCATCAAGTTGGTTCCGACTCATAGTGACTCTGTGTATAACAGAAAGAAACACTGCACCGTCCTCACAATCATTGCTATGTTTGAGCCCATTGTTGCAGCCACTGTGTCAATCCATCTTGTTGAGGGTCTTCCTCTTTTTCACTGACTGTTTACCTTACCAAGCATGATGTCCTTCTCCAGGGACTGGTCCCTCCTGATAACATGCCCAAAGTATGTGAAATGAAGTCTCCACATCCTCACTTCCAAGGAGCAACCTGCTGTGCTTCTTCCAAGACAGACTTGTTCATTCTTCTGGCATTTAGTGAAAACTCACATGTAAAATTATACTCATATATATATATATATATATATATATATATATATATATATACACACACATGCACAGAATTCAGAACTGTGTTTATGGAAAATAAAACTGGCAAAATCTTGTAGAAGGATTGGAAGAGGAAGAGTCAAGGATCTAGGAGAGTTCAGGAAAGATGAGATGTGGGCTTGAATTGAGTATTGGCACCAATAAAGGAAAACAAGTAATGGATTCCTAGCACGGTATGGAGGTTGAATACCCATAATGAGGGAGAAAGAAAGAAGAGATCTCCAAGGAAGGGAAATTTAGTGGGACATATCCTAATATTATCTAGACTTGTAAGGAAAGAAGTGACATGGTTTATCAGAACATATTTAAAGGCTTATTATGTGGCAGAAGGATTAGGTTTGCTTCTTGTGTTCCATGTTGGAATCAATGGGTAATAACTACAGGGTGAATAACATCTAAATGTAACACTTTCTAATAATTATAGCCCTGAGAGCTGAACTGGCGACTCTGTGGGAATGCATGTGATGGAAGCTGCTCAGCCAGAGCCAAGATAGCCCAGGTCACCACAGTGAGAACTCCAGGATAAGTGGTGACCTACTGTACATCCCTGGTCCTGAAACTTTTGTGAGCTGTACGTCAAGGATAACTCGGAAGTGTTGAGCCTGACGAACAGAGAAAATTATGTTGATAATGACAGAGACAAAAATGTTAAGGGGGATGTTATCTCTGTGTTTCTGATTTGCAGCCCCGCGTTTGTGAAGCAGGAGTGGGGAGTCTGAATGAAAGCAGGTATAATGAGCTCGCTTTTCCCACTGCAAAGTTTTGTAGAAAAATAGGAAAAATATCATGGCTGGTATGAAATTTCAAGAATTCTTCAAATAAGACCAGGTCTTTGGATACTCGGTAGTCTAGAAAAAAAGTGTTATCCAATTTAGAAGCTAAGGAAGAAGAAGGAAGCTTGTGTTATACTAGGTTCTGTGGATAATCTATCTCTGTCTATCTGTCAGTCTGTCTGTCTATCTAGCTGTCTAGGTAGCTAGCTAGCTATCAGTTATCTATCTTATCTATCATGTATCTATAATCTTGTATTAAATTGTCTCGGTTCTCAGTGGTTCATTATCTTGTGTAGAAAAAAGAAAATGAGACTGAAAAATAGAACGAGATAATTGGCTTTATAAGGATGTGCATAGGGATTAGAAATTTCAGTGGGATTACTTAATGTGAGAGGATCGGGAAAGAGTTCCCACTTGAGTTGAGGCCTGAAGCATGAATAAAAGTCAGATAGGAAAGTAGGTCAATAAGCTGTCCTCATGCATTTGTGACCACTTCTGAGAGAAATACAGTCACTGACTTGATCTGGAGAGGAATTCCCAGCCAGTATCTCGGTGGTGCAAGTAGTTAACACACTGGGCTGTTAACTAAAAGGTTGATGGTTTGAGTCCACCCAGAGGCACCTTGGAAGAAAGGCCTGGTGATCTACTTGTGAAAACTTCTACTCAATTCTACACTGACACGTATGAGGTCGCCATGAGTCAGAATTGACTCTACAGCAACTGAATTTTGGTTTGGTTCTCAACACTAGCAATAGTATCCAAAGAGCAGGGCATACTCATGGACGAGCGGGAGAGGGCTCTGTCCAGGAAGACCAAATGCCAGGTGATTTCCCAAGCAGAAGTTGAGGAAATCTAAGAAGATTTGGCTTTGACACTCATCAGCTATACGATCTTGAGCTGGTGACTTAATCACTCTGAACCTCTGCTTCTTTCTTGAGACACCAGTTTGACAAGTACCTGCCTATTCATTTCACAAGGTTGTGAGAATGAATTGAGATAATATGTATGAAATTGCTTTACTAACTGTAATATAGACGGTCTTGTTAAATGAAATTTCTTTATTTTCAAAAAGTTTTGACCAGAAGATGTTTAGACTTGCAAGCAAGAAAACAACAACAACAACAAAAACCTGTACTTTAGTGAAATTTATGTACATCCAAACGATGGTGTTCTCTAGAATATAATTCACATGGATACCGCGGATTTACTGTTTAATAAATATTTGATCTTGACTAAAATCGCTTACCGGAAGCTGGTACTTAATCAAGCTATCAAAATAGTCATAGTCCTAAAAGCAAAATATTTTCCTACTAAGTGTTCCTCTTTGGCTCTTCTGACACTTCAAATACAGCCTCCACTTTTTTCATACCAAGTACTTAAACGTGTTCCCAAGTTACGCGCTGTATAAATTTGCCATGAAGTCATCCCTCAGTTGCTGAACTCGAAAAGGCACATGACACCTTCCACAATGTTTGACCCTTGAAGCGGTGAATGACTCTACAAGACGACTCAGTCAAGGTGCACAAAGGCCACTAGGAAAGTAATTTATTTTCTGAAGGTTTTTGCTTCTTCATCACAAAATGTTTTTAATTAGAGCATTTATATGTATACCATAATATAATCTCCCTTAAAATACAAAGTTACTACATTAACTTCTGAAAAAAATCAGCATTTCGTGATAAATAAATACGGATATTTGAAAAAAACTATTATTATATGAGAATTCAAAATGGTGGTATGAGAAAAATGGAAGGAAGGGAATAGCATTTAATCAGTACAAATTCCTGCCCCAAAGCACTGAAGCAGCATGTAACATTCAAAAAACAATTATGTCAAAAAGCTCATGAGGGTGTTTCTAGAAGAAGCTGGTGTTCAGATAATTTAAGTATATATTCAACTGTCCTGTAGCTTACAAGAGGCACGGCAATGTCTAAACGTGTTTTACTTCATCCATCCATTTCTTATTAGAGAAGTATTGACTGAGTAGAAATTAGGGGCCAGGCACTGTGTTCAGACCTGGTTATTTAGGGGTGCACAGAATGGAAACTGTTTCAGCTTTGACAGATCCGTATCCAGATATCCGAAGGGAAGGTATTAGAAAGAATACAATTTAGATAGGAGGCTAATTTGGTAATCCAGGGATCTTGTGGCCTGAAACGGGTGTTGGCTGTGGAACTGGCATATAGTTTTAAACTTCAAGGGTGTAAGTAGGTATCATCACTTTAAAACTCTTTGTGGAGATGGTAAAAACCCAGTGTAGAGAGATCACGGGTTGTGGGAAGGTTAAGTGAAAATTTAATGTATTTTGGTTGGAAGAGGGGATGAAGATAAATGGATTTGTGGCTCTTTTCTTTGGAGTAAATGCAGTATTAGAACTCAAAGAGTAGATTTGAGGGATACAAGCTTTCTGGGACTCTGAAAAGCTGGAGGGAGGGAGTCTTAGAGAGATGAAGGCACAGGGACCCTGACATTGTTTCCACATCCTCCACATTTTGTGGAGACACGTGATCTTCTTTGCTAAGTTTGCTTCAAGAGTCAGTAATTTCAGGAATTCATAAAATATTCATTTAAATGGAATTTTAGGAGTTAAAGTGTAAGCTCTTCCAAAATGAGGACGTAAACATAAGCGCAAAAGGAATAGAGCAGGAATTTGTATCTTTACTTGATTCTGACAAGACCCCACTGCACAAGGAATGTTATTGTCAGCTATGAGGTCACTATGAGTTGGCATTGACTCAACAACAATGAGTTTGGTTGGTTTTTATGTCCCCCATGGAAAAAATCAGGGTGAGAGGGAAAAGCTAGGCCACAGCATGCTGCCCCAGCTCTGCAAAGCACCTCATTTCCGCTAAGTTTTTTTTTTTTTAATCTTTTCTAAAGTATAGTTGATCCTCATGATTATCAGATTCTGTGTTTGCAAATTCACCAGTTCATTACAACTGATTTGTAACCCACCAAATCAATACTCATGGCACTTTTGTGACCTTGGTGGACAGACACAGACTGGTGAAAAATGAATCAGCTGGCATGCGCATTACCAGCTGAAGTCGAACAAGGCGCTGCTCTGCCTTCTTGTTTTAGCTCTCATCCTGTAAATAAGTGTGTTTGCCATAGTCTACTTAGCGACACCTTTTGCTCATTTTGTGCTTTTTGTTGGTGATTTTGCTGTTTAAAACAACCTCCAAGTATAGTCCTGAAGTGCTGTCTGGTTTTCCTAAGTGCAAAAAGGCTGTGATACGCTTTGTAGGGAAAATGTGTGACTTAGATAAGCTTTGTTCAGGCATGAGTTATAGTGTTGTGGCCTGAATTCAAGGTTCCTGAATCTACAATACATATTAAATAATGTATCTTTAAATAAAATGAGGTTATGTATTCATTGGTTCATGGTATGTTGTGACCAGAGGCTCTCAGGAAATTAACCCTGCATTTTTCCCTAGGAGCAATAGTTCAGTATTTGCTAATTCGATTTTCATGACAACTTTATAGAACATACCTACTGCAAAAAAATGAGAACTGACTGTATGTGGTAATATACATGGAGCCCTGGTAGCACACAGTGGTTAAGTGCTTAGCTGCAAACAGAAAATTTCCGCGGTTTGAACTCACCAGCCGCTCTGTAGGAGAAAGACAAGGCAGTCTGCTTCTATAAAGGTTACAGCCTTGGAAACGCTATGGGGCAATTCTACGCTGTCCTATAGGGTCACTATAAGTCGGAATCAACTCTGCGGCAACAGGTTTGGTTTTTGGTAATATATACGGAACAGATCCAAGGATAATTATTTATATCTTCCTACAGAATAAGCATGGCTCAGCTGAGGCTGTTAAGATAAAATTAAATACAAACAAAATTCCACACAAATACTTGGAGAAAATAGAGAAAGAAATTATCATATTAAAATGTTTTGGAATGTGATGAAAATTTGAAGGCCAAAACCAAACAGATAAAAGAGTCCTATTTCTTGTATCCTGGCCATGCGATAGGGTCGTTACGAGTAGAAATCGACTCAACAGCAAAGGATTTGGTTGTTTTGCCTTTTGGTCACGTTTTGAGCATAAGTAGAATGAATATTCAGTGTGGCATTAACACAAAAATGCTACAGTGTGTCTTCTAGTAGTGACATCAACTTGGTCTATTCTTTAGCCCTCATTGATCCTCAAGTTTCTCTTATGCAAAATGTGGATCAAACAGGAGTCCTGTCTGGAAGTTTTAATGTAGAACATAGAGTCTCTTCTCTCAAGAATATCATATTTTAATTAGTGAGGAGCACAAGTTTTCAACACAGCTTGAGAAGCGCTGTGACATACGTGCTCATATAAGAGCAAAGAAAAGAATCATCTAATCCAGACAGTAATAGTGAGGGAAGACATCTTGCAGGAAATGATTTCAAATCTGGGTTTTGATGTATAAATAGGAGTGTTTAGCTGAGAATTGAGGGTGCCAAAAAGAATGACATTCATTTTCCTCTTTCATATGGTGAAAAGATAAGCGAGATAGAGAGGATTAGTGGGAAGAAAGAAAGAAAAAAGAATTACGTTTCAAAATAACAATGAAAATTTTTGTAGAAGATGGAGAACTTCTGATAAATGGGTAATTTTGAGGACTACAGACAAGTAGAGTGAAATGTACATATAATTATAAGACAAAATTCGTTTTGGGCTACTTCATGTCATGGGACTGTTAGGGTTTGAGTGTGATTTTTTGCAGTCATCATCCTCAGAACTCTAGTTCTGGACTAAATGTGCACAGAACATTAGCGACAGAGAAAAGAATGCTTCATTAAAGAACACCAAAGACACAAGGAAAATATTAGCCCAAGAGACAGAAAGGGCCACATAAACCAGAGACTCCATCAGCCTGAGACCAGAAGAACTAGATGGTGCCTGGCTACCACAATGACCGCCCTGACAGGGAACACAACAGAGAGTCCTGGATGGAGCAGGAGAAAGGTGGGGTGCAGACCTCAAATTCTAGTAAGAAGACCAGACTTAATGGCCTGACTGAGACTGGAGGAAAGCATGGCCCCTGGAGTCTCTATCAGTCCAGAACTAAAACACTTTCCGAGGCCAACTCTTCAGATAGGGATTGGACTGGACTGTGGGACATAAAGTGATACATAAAGTGAGGAGTGTGCCTCTTAGCTCAAATAGATACAAGAGACTAAACGGGCAGCTTCTGTCTAGAGGTGAGATGGGAAGGCACAGACGGTTAGGAGCTGGTTGAATGGACGTGGGCAATCAGGGGTGGAAAGGAGGAGAGTGCTGTCACAGTATGGGGAGAGCAATTAGGGTCACATAACAATGTCTGTATAAATTTTTGTATGGGAAAACATAAAAAAAAGAACACTTCATTAAATCATGGAAATACACACATATCTCATAATGCAAAACCCTGATAAAATAGGCATTGGAGAAAAGATCTTAAGTTTCTCTTCTAACTGCGGTTTTCCACTTTCTTGTCCAAATAAAGTTGGTTAGGCCTTAAGAAGTTCAACAATTCCAATGACTTATATAACTACAAAATAGGGGGAGAAAAGAGGGGCTGCCCAGTATCCTAAGGACCTCAGTGAGCTTGGAAGGAGGAAATGTAAGAAGTAGCAGTTACATAAAGTATACACCGCCACACTCATAACTAATTAGTGGCCCAATGGACGGCCTTGGCTTTGAATTATCAGGTGTGGAACTGTTTCCTGGGATTTGAGGGGAGATGTGGAAGTGAATGGTGGGTGGAAGAAGCCTGGAAAGAAGTTGCAATGGTTCAAGAAAGGAGACATGAATATCCCTTCCCTGTGGGCATATGTTAAGAGCTATGGCTGATAACCATAAGGTCGACAGTTCAAATCCACCAACTGCTCCTCGGAGACCTTATGGGGCAGTTCTACTCTGTCCTGTAGGGTTGCTATCTGTCCCATAGGGTCTCTATGAGTCAAAATCAGCTTGACGGCAAAGGGTTTGGCTTGTTTTTTGATGTGGGCAGATGTAGACATTTTAGGAAAGAGGAGAGAAAAAAAGGTGCAAGATTTTCCTACATCCCTCCAAACCCTGCTGTATAACATATACATTTAATGATAAGAGGTTTTGGAAATTGATATTAATTATACTCTCAGGCATATGATATGATTGAGACAATTCATTGACAAAGTACATTAAAATGATACATTCTAAATAAAACTGGAGTCTCCAAAATAATGGGCTCATTTTAAGCAAACCGTTGTTGATTGTCAACAGACTGGCTCATGAGAGTTATCTAAATACTTGTTGTCTAAGTCATGGAATGAATGGAATGTTCTGTCAATTCCTAATGGTATATAAAGGTCCCAGGGAAGTAGAAGACATGCACCTTACAGAAAGGACTTCATCCAATCTGCCTGAACTCTCTCCTCTTGACAACATGTGTTGCAACTACTACGGCAACTTCTGTGGCTCTGGCTATGGCTCTTGCTCTGGCTGTGGATACGGTTCCCGCTATGGCTGTGGATACGGTTCCCGCTCTGGCTGTGGATATGGCTCCCACTATGGCTGTGGATATGGCTGTGGATACGGCTCTGGCTCTGGTTATGGCTGCTGTGGCTTCCGGCCACTTTGCTACAGACGATGCTATTCTTCTTGCTGCTAGAACATCACTATCTGAGCACCAATTTGCTTCTGAAATGAAACTTCTAAGAATAATTCTGTTTCAGGAGCCTCTACACCAGGATTTCCATATTCAAGAAATTACATACTTGACAAAGGTTCTGACCGCCAAGTATCTGTTTCTTCGATTTGCGTTTTTGTTCCAGAGGCTCCATGATATTATGTGACTGTTTTCCAGATGTTAGCCTTTACTCCCTTAATCTCTGATTCTCTGTTATGATGGTGTTGGTTTCCCCTATAGCTGCGGAAATCACTTATTCTCAATAAAAATGGCTCTTTGTTTCCAGCAAATCTCTGTGTAGTTGCTTGTGAATTACTCCTTTCTTGAGATGTTATGGCCTCTCTTGAAAATTGGACTAACAATATGTTGGCTGAACCTTCAGCTCTTCATCGATGTGAGTTCATTTCTTCTTATATCTGCATCATGAAGAATGTCTGCTTCACCTGTTTCTGACATTGCATGTCTTCAGGCACACACACACCTGAGCACATCACACTGTATTTGAGGACTGTGCTCTGTAAATAGCACTGGTGTCTAGAATGGAATTGGAGGGTATGACACCTAGTCAGGAGGTTATGACAAAATCCCAAAGAGAAGAAATGGGGTCAGCGTATTTTGAAGAGTAATAGAATTGAAGACAGTCCAGGATTATTGACAAATTAGAATCAGACTTGGTTGTTAAGCATGGGAAGCTAAATCCTAAGGAAAGGATAAGTTAGAAGAGATATATTGATCACGCCATCTGAATTGGATGAAAATGCAGATATATTTGTTCACATATGTTGAGAAAATTGATTTAATTCTTATTCCATAAACAATTTTTAATATTTTGAATAGCCACCATCGTAGGCACTGAGGACAAAGTAGAAAAAGAATTACACACAAGGTATCTGCTCTCAGAGTGTTTATATTCCAGAAGTGGAGGCTAAAAAAAAATTTAAAAACTGAAAACTAATTACGATAAATTCAGATAGAAATGATTGCTATGAAAAGAACAAAACACTTTTAAGGGAAGCAGAAGAGTTGAAGAATTAGAGGCATAAGTCAGGGAAGTATTCTGAAGCTGTGACAGTTGAGTTCATATCTGAAAATAGAAAGATGCCAGTTGCAAAGGAAACTAGAAAGATTAGCAGTAAGTGCAGAAGAGAAGACAAAGTTCATTAAGTTTCAGGTACAATAAGGTGGTGCTACATTTCTAGGTTGGGAAAGAGCAAGGCCCAGGGCTTTCAAGGGTTCTCTTTGGATTGGGGCAGATATGACAATGGGGTTCAAATTCTGAAGTAGCTACCCACTGGGCTTTCTGAATGACAAAATTTGAGGTCCCTGGACCTAGGAGACCCAATAAAGATGGCATACTCTAAGGAAGACGGCTCTGACATCAAATTCAGTGCTAGACTGAGGTTGTGTCCAGGATCTAATTTAAGCCAAATGATGAAGAGTCAGAGATTGTTTCAAGAAAGGATAGTCTTCACTTTTGGTAAGTATTTGTAAAAGAGGATCTGAGAACTGACTGTGCTCGGGTATCTCTGAGGTTCAGACTCAAAAACAGTAGAAGGAAATTCTAATAATTTAGCTCTTTGAAAATCTAATTCATTGTTTCATTATGCTGCTTGTTGTTGAAGACATTCTGAAAAGGAAGGATATTATTATTAGGAATGTAAAGAGATAATTTATGTATCCAGGAAAGGATCTTCACAAGCTAGCAATAATGTATCTTCAGGATCTGAAATGTGACTCTTAGTTAAAGAAAATTTTGAGGTATTTCAGCTTGTGTGAAATAAGAAAATGGTAATATTAGCAGAGACAGGGTTAATAAAATTAAAGAAAACGAGTATGTGTGTGTGTACCATTTTCCCAACAGAAGTTGGGAAAAATGACGGTTTGGCTTCCCATACTTAATCACATTATAGAAGTAAGGGAAGACCATCTGCATTAGGAAGTATTTTCAGCCACCATTTAAGGAAGTAAATTCTAAAATATATGTAGTCAGGAAACAATTTTAGTTTGAAAGCTTCTTTATAAGATAACACAAAATCTTTTTCTTCAATAAGACATCGCATATTCTAGAGGTTCTAAGTTGTATAATCAGATATTTATTCTTTTAGTCATTCAACAAACCTTAAAATCCATGTGCCAGGTAGTTATATGATTAGTGCTGGGGATAGAGAGATAAAACACATAGTTGCTTCTTCTAGGAATTAAAAATCTTCTATTGGACACAAAATACTAAATCATACTGTCATGTAAATGCTATGGAGGTATCAAGGAAGAACTCAAGGAGAAAACCTAAATCAATCAGAGTGCAGAAAGAGGTTAGATGAGGGCCAGAAATGACTTCTAAAGAAGAATGATATATGAGCAGAGCTGTAATGGAAGAATTGGAGTTGGTCAGTCTCATGAGCTGGACAATAGAATTCTTGGCAGAGGAACGTAGGGAAAGAAACAAATAAGCTGGCAACTTATTGCTAGAGTAGAAAACATCTAATAAAAATTATAATCAAGGGCCAAAACAAAAGAAGAATTCTCAAGTCCTCTAGAGTTACACTATCCAATATGGTAGCCATTAGCCTGATACGGCTATTGAGCGATTGAAATGGCTCAATGATGCATGCTGTAAGTGTAAAGTACACCTTGGACTTCAAAGACTTAGTAGGAAAAAAAAAAGACAAATATATCCAATAATTTAAAACTATTTATTGGATGTTGAATGGTGATATTTTAGAATAGATTATGTTTAATAAAATATGCTATTAAAATTAATCTCACTAGGTTCTTTTTAAAAATGTGACTACTAGAACACTTGAAATTCTGTATGTGTTTCGTGTTATATTACCATTGGACAGGATTGTTCTAGAGGTTCACAGCAGGCTGGCCAGGAGAGGACAGGACTGAAAAGAGAAGCCACGTTAGCCCACCAGCAAAGACCAAGGAATCTAACCTGTTATTGTGATAGGGAGTAGAGCATGCTGAGGCAGCAAGACCACAGCAGCCAGAGCTGCAGACTTCCGGAAAGTACTCAGTAAAGACAGAACTTTAATCTGATCTAGTTTATTCATAAATGGGGTGGATCAATTTGCCACCTGTTGGACACAAAAGAAAAGAAATTCTATATTGATTAAGTTTCTAAACATGAAAGTTAAATTATTAAAGTTCTGGAAGACGGCATAGGATTTTTAGTTGTTACACCATTGGTAACTTGAAACTGGCCTTGCTGTAGTATTTACACCAAGGTGTTGTTGTTATTAGCTGGTCCTCAACCATGGCGAGCCTATGTGCATATCAATAGGGTTTCATTGGCTGATTTTCACAAGCAGCTTGCCAAGCTTTTCTGCCTAGCCTGTCAGCTCAGCTGAAACCTGTTCGGAATTACAGCAACATGCAAGGCTCCATCAGACTCGGGTTTCCTGCATGGAAGGAGAGAGTTCTTCTATCCAAATGCCACTGCCACTTATTTACACCGTAAATCCAAAACCAGATTAAACCTGTTGCCATTGAATAGATTCCTTCTCATCGACCCTATAGGGCAGAGTAGAACTGCCCCATAGGTTTTCCAAGGAGAGGCTGGTGGATTCAAACCACTGACATTTTGGTTAGCATTCAAAGGCTTGATCACTGGGCCACTAAGGCTCCCCACAGTGACTGGACTCAGTGAATCCTGGTTGAAGGATTAAGTCCAACCAAACCCGTTGTCGCTGAGTCAATTCTGACTCATAGTGACCCTATAGGACAGTGTAGAACTGTCCCATACGGTTTCTAAGGAGCGGCTGGTGGATTTGAACTGCTGACCTTTTGGTTAGCAGGTGAGCTCTTAACCGCTGAGCCACGATTTGCACCATAGAAATTAACAAACATTACAGGTAAGACTCTTCCCCTCCATGGAGGTCCTTAATCATTTAACAGCAACCACCGCCCATACTCCCCAACTATTGAGAAGAAATTGTTTTCTAAAAGTTTTCCCATAGGTATGTGTTACCTGTGAAACTGAAAACGAATAGAAAAGCAAAACTCCATAGAAACCAGTGAAGAGAGGCAACAATATCGGTCTAAGTCCAGAAATCTTTAAAGCCTATTTTAAATGGATACCCAGGTTCTCCTAGACAATGAAACATTGTCCTCAACTGCGCTCTCCTGCTGCAAGATACCATTTGCTTGAGGCAATCCAAATGCTACCACTTCCAAAAATAAAATTTTATAGGTAGTTTTTAAGAGCCTAGTCTTCAGAGCCACAATACTTGTGATCTAATACAGGCTCCATCAGTTATTAGTTGTGTGACCACTGGCCCATCACTTAACTTCTCTGAGCCTCAGAGTACACAGTGGTAAAACCATAAAATACAGTGCTAGCAAAGGATTGTTGCAGATACCAAGTGAAATAATGAATGCAAAGCTCTTCCACTGTGAGAACTGGGTGCATTTTTTTGCTATTATACTTATTATTAGGTTGCTCAATATAAAATTACTGATATTTAACCATTTTTAAAGTACAAAAATGTCAGTTTTATATGTATCAATATATTATGTTATACTCGCTAATAATGACAATATTTGACATCCTAGAATTTTAATCAATAATCTCAGTTTTCTTATACCAAAAACATAGGCATATTCCTAAGCTATGTGTTTCCTACATCCATCATACATGTATCCATAGTATGAACTCTAAAGTACACTGTGATAGCAAGCACTTTGACATAACGTTTGCCACTGTATTTTTGGTAACGAGAAAATTTTAATGGAGTAGCTTCTTTTCTTTATCGTCCTCTGATATTAATTACTTGATAGGTTTCCATTGTACTTGGCAGACGATATGAGGTCTTCAGTGAAAACAGGTTTATTTATGGTGAGTTTGATAACAGTGGAATATTGCTTGTAGTAAATTGAGGAGGTAATGGGTAAGGAAATGCAGACTGAATAGATTAATCTTTGATAAAACGTGCGGTGAAAGGAAGGAGGTCTGCCCAATGGCAATGGTGAGTCAATATCCCTGGAGAGTTTTATATTTTATATCGTATAAAATACTGGATAAGAATGTACGGTCTAGAGCTCAAGGATAAGCTCTGTGCTTTAGAAACTCTGCACGAATATTGAATCACCATTGCTACTGGGCTTGCATAATGTAGTCCCCAATTAAACCAAAACCAAATCTGTTGCCTTCAAGTTAATTCCGACTCATAGCGACCCTATAGGACAGAGTAGAACTGCCCCGTTGGGTTTCCAAGGAGTGGCTGGTGGATTCAAACTGCCGACCTTTTTGGTTAGCAGCCGAGCTCTTATCCACTGCGCCACCAGGGCTCCAGAGTACCCAATTATTGTTTTAAAATTAAATTGTACTATTCAGTTATTGTCTAGAAAAACAATCAGTGGAACCATGAAAGTAAATATTGTCAACTAAAACTGCTTTGGCGAGAAGACAGGTAAAATGTGAAATCTGGAAAGCATCATGGAGTTCCAAGAATAGAGCTCTCGAATGTATTTTAGTAAAATGTATTGTAAAAGTTAGACAATCATAATTAGAAGGCAAACATAGAATCTGAGGTTTTACTTTAACCTGGAAGTTGCTTTTTTTCCGATCTAGACTAAAATTTAAGATGCCTAGAATAGTCTGCATCATTTCTCTTCAAAAACGGTAATATCTACATGTAACTTGCAGGGTGCTAAGAAGATCGCCCTCTCAGTAGATAGAGAATGTGGCGCATGACAAGGGCGGTTGTTATAACCCTATGAAGTACTTTACAAGCGTTACGGAAAAGATCTGAGAGGTGGTTAGAGTTGTCTGCTGGATGTTTACACCATGAGTGGGTTAGGACTGTCATGGTCACAATGAAAGAAAATACAGATCATGGAAGTGTAAGGCAGACTCGCAAAATATTGGCAATTTTAGTAGGATGAAGGGAATATTTTTCATTTGGAAAACTGAGGTAAAAAATGGTTCCTTGGACCTGCCCTAGCTTTTCTGTTATAGTAGCAGTTGAACCAATTCAACTCTACCACTAACCAGCTGACTGTCCTTGAGCAGGTTACTTAACTATCCTTGCTTCTGTTTCCTCATCTGTATCGTGAATGATAATAAATGTCACAACTTCTGATTTTACGTCGTTTTGGTAAAAATCAAGTGAAGTAATAAATACAAAGGAGAACATAAATATTATTCATTGTTATTATCATTTTCATTATTTTTTATAGAGTATCATCCAAATAAAAATAAAATTGATCGTTTTTACAGGTGGGAGAAATCTTAGAGAATCTCATTCAACAGCTGAGTGTCCAGTGCATTATATTCTCAGAATAATAAAGATGATTATTGGCTTAAAGGAACACACAATTAACTAAAGGTAGCAGATAATTAAAATAAAATATTCACTATACTCATGTCATCCTGGAGTTATGCACATGGATTGATGTAAGAGTACAGGAATGGCACCGAACGCTCGTGGTAAACGTCCAGGAAGGCTTCTGATGGGAGGTGCAGCCGGAGCTGAGTTTTGAAAGGATCCTAGGGACATTATTAGCAGGTGAAAATTTGATGAGGTAACAAAGGCAAGATGTTTCAAAGAGAGAGCGTAACAAACACACCAAAAAGTTCTATTCTATGAAATGTTAGACAGAGTAGATTACATTGCATTGTACAGAATCATGGCTCCTTTTATTTGGGAATATTGCATCAGAGCCTCCTTGTGCTCTGTTTCAGGACTTCTTGCCCTCAGCTGTCTCCTCTTCCATCCACCACAGCAGAGACCATTCTGCATGGCCTCCACTTCATTCCTGCAGGTGTAACCTGAGGGGGCCTCACCACAGGCCCCTGCTGTTTGCCTCTCACCCCCAGGACGGTATTTTCCTGATGATGCTGAGATTTGAGATATTGGACCATCTCCCAGTACCCAAGTATGTGTACCTGGAAGTACAGGAGAGTGAATGCTTCTGAGGAGAGAATCTAAATTAGGATTTGATTACATTCCACAAGACATACTTGTTCAGTGTGTAGGTTATGTCTGCTTTCTTACAACTCTCTTGACTGGCTAGCACCAAATCCTGGACATAATCAGCTGAAAAAATTGCTATCCTCAGTATGACGTGCTATTTAAGAAAGAAAATTGCTGGAGTAATGGGGCCACAGAGTCTGTGCTAAGTGTGCCCCACCCCTTTCTGGCAGTATATAAAGTCCTGGCAGAGCAGATGGCATTCAGACTTCACAGTCATCCTCTTGCACCTCAGCTGAAACTTCCCCTCTCAATACCATGTGTTGCAACTACTACAGTGGGTGTGGCTACGTCTGTGGCTATGGCTCCCGCTATGGCTGTGGATACGGCTCCCGCTATGGCTGCGGATACGGCTCCCGCTATGGCTGCGGATACGGCTCCCGCTATGGCTGCGGATACGGCTCCCGCTATGGCTGCGGATACGGCTCCCGCTATGGCTGCGGATACGGCTCCCGCTATGGCTGCGGATACGGCTCCCGCTATGGCTGCGGATACGGCTCCCGCTATGGCTGCGGATACGGCTCCGGCTATGGCTGTGGATACGGCTCCCGCTATGGCTGTGGATACGGCTCCCGCTATGGCTGCGGATACGGCTCCCGCTATGGCTGCGGATACGGCTCTGGCTATGGCTGCGGATACGGCTCCCGCTATGGCTGCGGATACGGCTCCCGCTATGGCTGTGGATACGGCTCCCGCTATGGCTGTGGATATGGCTCTGGCTATGGCTGTGGATATGACTCTGGCTGTGGATACGGCTGTGGCTATGGCCCCCGCTTTGGATACCTCTGCTGTGGCTACTGGCCACTTTGCTACAGAAGATGCTATTCTTCTTGCTGCTAAAACATCACTATCTGAGCACCGTTTGCTTCTGAAATGACACTTCTAAGAATAATTCTGATTCAAGAGCCTCTACACCAGGATTTCCATTTTTAAGAAATTACATGCTTGACAAAGGTGCTGACCTCCAAGTACCTGTTTCTTCGATTTTTTGTTCCAGAAGCTCCATGATATCATCTGACTGTTTTCCAGATGTTAGCCTTTACCCCCTTAATCTCTGATTCTCTGTTGTGATGGTGTTGGTTTCCCCTATAGCTGGAGAAATCACCTATTGTCAATAAAAATGGCTCTTGGTTTCCAGCAAATCTCTGTGTAGTTGCTTGTGAATTACTCCTTTCTTGAAATTCTATGACTTCTCTTGAAAACTGGGCTAACAGCATATTGGCTGAACCTTAGGTTCTTCATTGATATAATATTTTTATAACCTGCATCATAAACAATGTCTGCTCCACCTATTTCTCATATTCCAGATGTTGACACACATACACACCTAAGCGCACTTCCGACAGGATTTCAGAACTGTGTTTGGTAAATGGCAGCATTGGTAGTTACAGCGGTGTTGCAGAGGATCAAAGAGGAGGAATGACACCTACTTTGGAGGTTATGACATAAATTCTAAAGAAGGAAGTGGGGTCAGAGTATTTATAGGAGTAATGGAACTGAAGAGATAGTACAGGTTACTGAGAATTTGAAAGCAGACTTGGGTATTAAGTATGAGGAGTAAAAATCTCGGGAAAGGATAAGCTAGAAGAATATATTATACATAGAATATATACATTATAGATAGAATTATATACATATAGAATATATTGCATATAGACATTACATATATATAGATCTCCATATATATATATATGGAGCCCCGGTGGACCAGTGGTTAAGAGCTTGGTTGCTAACCAAAAGGTCAGCAGTTCAAATCCATCAGTCAACTCCTTGGAAATCCTGTGAGGCAGTTCTAGTTTGTCCTGAAGGGTCGCTATGAGTTGGAATCAACTCAGTGGCAATGGGTTTGGTTTTCTGGTTTATATATATACGTGTGTGTGTGTGTGTGTGTATCATACAATCTGAATTTGATGGAAGTGAAGATGTTTTTGTTCCCGTATTTTGAGGAAATTCCTTATTCAACAAAAGATTTTTTAAAAATTTGGAACAAGCACTATCCTAGGCACTGAGGATGCAGTAGAAAAAATTAGACAAGTTACCTGCTCTCATAGTGTTTACATTCTAGCAGGTGGAGATATATACATATTAAAAAAAGTAAAAACTAACTAAGATAAACTCAGATACAGATGATTTCTGTGGAGGAAATAAAACATCTTAATGGGAAGGAGAGAAAGGGGTGAATAATTAGAGACAAAAGTCAGGGAGCATTTTTGAAGTTGTGATAATTGAGTTGAGAGCTGGTGATAAAAATTGCTCTTTGTAAAGAAGGATGAGAAAAACCAGTAGTAAGTTCAAAGGGGGAAGAGCAAGTTCATTAAGTTATTTGGGTGTAATAAGATGGTCCCATGTTTTTCAATTGGAAAAGAGCAAGCCCAGTGCCTTCAAAAGCTCTCCTTGGGTTGGGGCAGTTATGACAATGGGTTATGTCTGGTCTCGTTGTCTGCCCAGCTCTCTGGATGACAGGGCTCTCTGCACCAAGTCTGAGTCCCTGGAGCTCGGAGACTCCACAAAGACGGCTCTGCTATCCAGGTCAGTGTTGATGTGAGCTATGGCCAGCATCTAATTTAGGCCAAGTGATGAAGAATCAGGGCTTCTTTCAAGAACAGGACAGTCTTCACATTCGGTGCACATTTGTAAGGGAGGATTTGAGGACTGCCTGTGCTCTGGGCCAATCCGAGTTTGGTTTACAAGCAGTAGAAGGGAATTCTAACCATTACAGTTCTTTGAAAATCGAACTTATTGCTTCTCATTTCATCACGCTCGTTGTTAAGGAAGGCATTCTGAAAAAGGTGGGTGTCATTACTAGACGTGTGAAAAAGATGATGTATGCATCCAGGAAAGGCTCTTCACCAACTAACATTAACATATCTTTGAAATCAGAAATTTTGTGACTTTCTTAGTCAAAGAACATTTTGAGATGTTCAGCTTTTGTGAATCAAGAAAATGATAATAATGTTAATAGATACAAGAATAATAAAATTAGAGAAAGTTTGTGTGTGTGTGTTTGTGGATATGTGTGTACTAGGAGACTGGTGGATGTTGGAAAAAAGAAGATTTGGCTTAATACACCTAATCATGGTAAAACGGAAGACAATTTATATTGGGAATACTGTCAGCCACCATTTAGGCAAATAAATTCTGAAATTTATGAAGGCAGGAAAAAATTTAGTTTCAAGTCTTCTTTATGATGAAACACAAGTTCATTTGTTTGACGAGCCATTGCACGATGTAGAGGTTCTAAATTGTAAAATCAGTTATTTACTCATTTAGTCATTCAACCAACCTTATCAGCCACACACCAGCTATGTGATGTGATTCGTGCTGGTGGCAGAGGGATAAAGCACATAGTTTCTTCTTTTAGGAATTCAAAATCTTCAATTTGACACAAAATAGTAAGTCATTCTGTCAAAGTACAGCAGGTATGCATACAGGTGTTACGGAGCTACCGAGAAAGAACTCAAGAGGAAAATCTAAACCAATCAGAATGTGGAAAGAGAAGTTTGGAGGAGGGCCAGAGATTGCTTCCAAAGGAAAATGATATGTGAGCAAAGCCATAAGGGATAAGTTGGAATTGGTCAGTTTGATGAGAGGGAAAACAGAACTTTTGGCAGAGTAACTCAGAGAAAGAAAGAAATAAGCTGGCAGTTTATTGCTAGAGTAGTAATCTCTGTTGGAAAAAAATGTAATCAAAATATAGCCACAGTAGAGGAATTCTCAGGTCCTCTAGAGTTGCACTGTCCAATATGGTAGCCACTATCACATGTGGCTATTGAGCACTTGTAATGTGTCTCAATGATACATGCTCTAAGTGTAAGATACATACTGGAATTCAAAGACTTAGTACAATAAAAATGAAAAAAATCAAATAATTTAAAAATAATTATTGTATGATAAATGGTAACATTCTGACCACATTAGGTTAAATAAAATACGCTACTAAAATTAATTTTACCTGTTTCTTTTTATCATTTAAGAAATGTGATTAGTAGAACGTTTAAAATTCCTTCTGTGTTTCATGTTGTATCATTGGACAGTGATGGTCTAGAAGGTCACAGCAAGCTGGACAGGAGAGGATGCTGGCTAGGAAGAGAAGTTGTGTTAGCTCACAGGCAAAGGTCAGGGAATGTAATCACATTCCTGAAGTATAGGGAGCAGACCATTCGGAGGCAGGAAGACCACGCCAGCCAGTGGCCCAGACTTCCAGGAGGTAAGCAGTAATGACCAACTTTTAATCTGAGATAGTTTATTCGGTAAATGGGTGTTATGGATTGAATTGTGTCCCCAGATCTCCTCCACCCCAAATCAGTGTTGGAATACTAACCACAAACCTGTGAATGTAATCCCATTTGGGAATAAAGCTTTTTCTTTGTTATGATGATGGGCCGTAGTGTAGAGTGTGTTTTAAACGAATCACTTTCTTTTTTAAAATTTTATTGTGTTTTAGGTGAAAGTTTACAGCACACAGTAGCTTCTTATTCAGAAATTTATGCACAAATTGTTTTGTGACATTGGTTGCAATCCGTGCAATGTTGTCGGCACTCTCCCCCTTTCCCTTTCCACCCCGGGTTCCCCGTGTCCATTCATCCAGCTTTCTTGTCCCTTCCAGCCTTCTCATCTTTCCTTTGGGAACGCGTTGCCCCCTTGCTCCCGTAGACCTGATGAAACTAAGAAGAACTTTCCTCATGTGTGTTACTGTTTATTTGATAAGACTGTCTGATCTTTGGCTGAAAGGTGGAGTTTGGGAGTGGCTTCAGTTCTGAGTTAGCAGGGTGTCCAGGGGCCATAGTCTCAAGAGTTCCTGCCGTCCCTGGCAGGCCTGTAAGTCTGGTCTTTTCTCGTGAATTTGAATTTTGTTCTGGATTTTTCTTCTGTTCTGTCTGGAACCCTCTATTGTGATCCTTGTCAGAGCAGTTGGTGGTGGTGTCTGGGCACCATCTAGTTAGCTAGTTCTTCTGGGCTCCGGCTGAGGGAGGCTGTGGTTCAGGTGGTCCGTCAGTCCTTTGGACTAATATTTTCTGTGTCTTTGGTTTTCTTCACTCTCCTTTCTTCCAGATGGGATGGGATCAATAGATGTATTTTAGATGGCTGCTTGCAAGTTTTTAAGACCCCAGATGCTACACACCAAAGTAGGATGTAGAATATTTTTTTTATGAACTATGCTGTGCCAATTGACTTAGACGTCCCTGGAGACAACGGTCCCCAGTCCTCAGCTCCAGTAACTCGGTCCCTCAAGACGTTTGGATGTGTCTAGGAAGCTTCTATGGCTTTGCTCTAGTCAAGTTTTGCTGACTTCCCCTATATTGTGTGTTGCCTTTCTTTTTATCAAAGTTAATACTTGTTTACTATCTAGTTGGTGATTTCCCTGCCCACCCCTCCTGTTCCTTGTAACAGTCGAAGATTTTTTTTTTCTGTATGTAAACCTTTTCTTGTATTTTATGAGAGTAGTCTCATAGAGTATTTGTCCTTTGTGACTAAATTATTTCACTCAGCATGATGCCCTCCAGATTCATTCATGTTGTGAAATGTTTTGTGGATTCACCACTGTTCTTTATCATTACATAGTGCTCTGTTGTGTGTTTGTGATGTAATTTGAGATCTAAAAGAAGCAGATTAGGCACAGAAAAAAGCAAGCATGAGCAGGGAAAAACAGATGCAAGGTGGGGATCACCAAGGAACTCTGAGAGGCTGAGACAAGGATTCTCCCTCAGAGTGGACAGAGAGAGCCTTTCCCTAAAACTGATGCCCTAAATTCAGACTTCTAATCTCCTAAACTGTGAGAAAATAAATTTCTGTTTGTTAAAGCCACTCACTAGTTATCTTTATTACAGCAGCATTAAGAAACGAAGATGATGGTGTTGATCAGTTTTCCAATTGCTTAGACACAAAAGAAAAGATAGATACCTGCCTCATTTCATACACACACGCACACACACACGTACACACACACACATCCATACTGATTAAAGTTCTAAACATGACAGTTAAATTATGAAAGTACTGCGAGGTGGTATAAATATTCAGTTGTTAAACCATTGTTAACTTGAAACTGGCCATGTTGGCAGTATTTACACCATAGAAATTGGCAGTTATTTACAAATCTGATCCCTCCTATCCAGCAAAACCACCGGCCCTATTGTTAGCAGCGGAGATTAGCCAGTATGCAACCAAGGTTCCTTATTCACATGTATATAGGAGTTAAGAGTTCTATAACACATATTTTTGGGGGACACAATACAATGTGTAACAGAGCATAATACTTATGAGACTGAAAAGGAAGAGAAAAAGAAACACCCATAGGAATCAGTGGGTCCCCAAAACCAAACCCGTTGCCGTCGAGTCGATTCTAACTCATAGCGACGCTACAGGACAGAGTAGAACTGCCCCATAGGGTTTCCAAGGAGTGGCTGGTAGACTTGAACTGCAGACTTTAGTGTTAGCGGCCTTAGCTCTTAACCACTGTGCCACCAGGACTCCAATCAATGAGCAGAGGTTACAATATCGGTCGATGTGTGGAACTCTTTAATGCCTACTTTAAATTGATGCCCAGGTTCTCCTATAAAATGAAATGTTTTCTTCAACTCTTCCCTCCTGTTGTAAGATATCATTTCCTCAAGGTAATCCAAATGTTAACACTTCTAAAAATAAAATTTTATAGATAGCGATTAAGAGCCTAGGGTTCAGAACAAAACATATTTGTTCAATGAGTAGGTTACATCTGCTTTCTTACAACTCTCTTGATTGAGTAAAGTCTAATCCTGGACATAAAACCTGAAAAAGATTGTTGTCCTTAGTATGATGAGCATTTTAAAAATGGAAATTGCTGGAGTAATGGGGCCACAGAGTCTGTATTAATTGTGCCCCACCCCTTTCTGGCAGTATATAAAGTCCTGGCAGAGCAGCTGGCGTTCAGACTTCACGGTCATCCTCCTGCACCTCAACTGAAACTTCCCCTCTCAATACCATGTGTTGCAACTACTACAGTGGGTGTGGCTCCGGCTGTGGCTATGGCTCAGGCTATGGCTGCAGATACGTCCCCCCCTATGGCTGTGTCTACAGCTCCCACTATGGCTGTGGATATGGCTCTGGCTATGGCTGTGGTTATGGTTCTGGCTGTGGATACGGCTGTGGCTATGGCCCCCGCTTTGGATACCTCTGCTGTGGCTTCCGGCCACTTTGCTACAGAAGATGCTATTCTTCTTGCTGCTAGAACATCACTATCTGAGCACCGTTTGCTTCTGAAATGACACTTCTAAGAATAATTCTGATTCAAGAGCCTCTACACCAGGATTTCCATTTTTAAGAAATTACATGCTTGACAAAGGTGCTGACCTCCAAGTACCTGTTTCTTCGATTTTTTTGTTCCAGAAGCTCCATGATATCATCTGACTGTTTTCCAGATGTTAGTCTTTACCCCCTTAATCTCTGATTCTCTGTTGTGATGGTGTTGGTTTCCCCTATAGCTGGAGAAATCACCTATTGTCAATAAAAATGGCTCTTGGTTTCCAGCAAATCTCTGTGTAGTTGCTTGTGAATTACTCCTTTCTTGAAATTCTATGACTTCTCTTGAAAACTGGGCTAACAGCATATTGGCTGAACCTTAGGTTCTTCATTGATATAATATTTTTATAACCTGCATCATAAACAATGTCTGCTCCACCTATTTCTCATATTCCAGATGTTGACACACATACACACCTAAGCGCACTTCCGACAGGATTTCAGAACTGTGTTTGGTAAATGGCAGCATTGGTAGTTACAGCGGTGTTGCAGAGGATCAAAGAGGAGGAATGACACCTACTTTGGAGGTTATGACATAAATTCTAAAGAGAGGAAGTGGGGTCAGAGTATTTATAGGAGTAATGGAACTGAAGAGATAGTACAGGTTACTGAGAATTTGAAAGCAGACTTGGGTATTAAGTATGAGGAGTAAAAATCTCGGGAAAGGATAAGCTAGAAGAATATATTATGCATAGAATATATACATTATAGATAGAATTATATACATATAGAATATATTGCATATAGACATTACATATATATAGATCTCCATACATATATATATGGAGCCCCGGTGGACCAGTGGTTAAGAGCTTGGTTGCTAACCAAAAGGTCAGCAGTTCAAATCCATCAGTCAACTCCTTGGAAATCCTGTGAGGCAGTTCTAGTTTGTCCTGAAGGGTCGCTATGAGTTGGAATCAACTCAGTGGCAATGGGTTTGGTTTTCTGGTTTATATACATACGTGTGTGTGTGTGTGTGTGTGTGTATCATACAATCTGAATTTGATGGAAGTGAAGATGTTTTTGTTCACGTATTTTGAGGAAATTCCTTATTCAACAAAAGATTTTTTAAAAATTTGGAACAAGCACTATCCTAGGCACTGAGGATGCAGTAGAAAAAATTAGACAAGTTACCTGCTCTCATAGTGTTTACATTCTAGCAGGTGGAGATATATACATATTAAAAAAAGTAAAAACTAACTAAGATAAACTCAGATACAGATGATTTCTGTGGAGGAAATAAAACAACTTAATGGGAAGGAGAGAAAGGGGTGAATAATTAGAGACAAAAGTCAGGGAGCATTTTTGAAGTTGTGATAATTGAGTTGAGAGCTGGTGATAAAAATTGCTCTTTGTAAAGAAGGATGAGAAAAACCAGTAGTAAGTTCAAAGGGGGAAGAGCAAGTTCATTAAGTTATTTGGGTGTAATAAGATGGTCCCATGTTTTTCAATTGGAAAAGAGCAAGCCCAGTGCCTTCAAAAGCTCTCCTTGGGTTGGGGCAGTTATGACAATGGGTTATGTCTGGTCTCGTTGTCTGCCCAGCTCTCTGGATGACAGGGCTCTCTGCACCAAGTCTGAGTCCCTGGAGCTCGGAGACTCCACAAAGATGGCTCTGCTATCCAGGTCAGTGTTGATGTGAGCTATGGCCAACATCTAATTTAGGCCAAGTGATGAAGAATCAGGGCTTCTTTCAAGAACAGGACAGTCTTCACATTCGGTGCGCATTTGTAAGGGAGGATTTGAGGACTGCCTGTGCTCTGGGCCAATCCGAGTTTGGTTTACAAGCAGTAGAAGGGAATTCTAACCATTACAGTTCTTTGAAAATCGAACTTATTGCTTCTCATTTCATCACGCTCGTTGTTAAGGAAGGCATTCTGAAAAAGGTGGGTGTCATTACTAGACGTGTGAAAAAGATGATGTATGCGTCCAGGAAAGGCTCTTCACCAACTAACATTAACATATCTTTGAAATCAGAAATTTTGTGACTTTCTTAGTCAAAGAACATTTTGAGATGTTCAGCTTTTGTGAATCAAGAAAATGATAATAATGTTAATAGATACAAGAATAATAAAATTAGAGAAAGTTTGTGTGTGTGTGTTTGTGGATATGTGTGTACTAGGAGACTGGTGGATGTTGGAAAAAAGAAGATTTGGCTTAATACACCTAATCATGGTAAAAGGGAAGACAATTTATATTGGGAATACTTTCAGCCACCATTTAGGCAAATAAATTCTGAAATTTATGAAAGCAGGAAAAAATTTAGTTTCAAGTCTTCTTTATGATGAAACACAAGTTCATTTGTTTGACGAGCCATTGCACGATGTAGAGGTTCTAAATTGTAAAATCAGTTATTTACTCATTTAGTCATTCAACCAACCTTATCAGCCACACACCAGCTATGTGATGTGATTCGTGCTGGTGACAGAGGGATAAAGCACATAGTTTCTTCTTTTAGGAATTCAAAATCTTCAATTTGACACAAAATAGTAAGTCATTCTGTCAAAGTACAGCAGGTATGCATACAGGTGTTACGGAGCTACCGAGAAAGAACTCAAGAGGAAAATCTAAACCAATCAGAATGTGGAAAGAGAAGGTTGGAGGAGGGCCAGAGATTGCTTCCAAAGGAAAATGATATGTGAGCAAAGCCATAAAGGATAAGTTGGAATTGGTCAGTTTGATGAGAGGGAAAACAGAACTTTTGGCAGAGTAACTCAGAGAAAGAAAGAAATAAGCTGGCAGTTTATTGCTAGAGTAGTAACCTGTGTTGGAAAAAAATGTAATCAAAATATAGCCACAGTAGAGGAATTCTCAGGTCCTCTAGAGTTGCACTGTCCAATATGGTAGCCACTATCACATGTGGCTATTGAGCACTTGTAATGTGTCTCAATGATACATGCTCTAAGTGTAAGATACATACTGGAATTCAAAGACTTAGTACAATAAAAATGAAAAAAAATCAAATAATTTAAAAATAATTATTGTATGATAAATGGTAACATTCTGACCACATTAGGTTAAATAAAATACGCTACTAAAATTAATTTTACCTGTTTCTTTTTATCATTTAAGAAATGTGATTAGTAGAACGTTTAAAATTCTGTATGTGTTTCATGTTGTATCATTGGACAGTGACGGTCTAGAAGGTCACAGCAAGCTGGAAAGGAGAGGATGCTGGCTAGGAAGAGAAGTTGTGTTAGCTCACAGGCAAAGGTCAGGGAACGTAATCACATTCCTGAAGTATAGGGAGCAGACCATTCGGAGGCAGGAAGACCACGCCAGCCAGTGGCCCAGACTTCCAGGAGGTAAGCAGTAATGACCAACTTTTAATCTGAGATAGTTTATTCGGTAAATGGGTGTTATGGATTGAATTGTGTCCCCAGATCTCCTCCACCCCAAATCAGTGTTGGAATACTAACCACAAACCTGTGAATGTAATCCCATTTGGGAATAAAGCTTTTTCTTTGTTATGATGATGGGCCGTAGTGTAGAGTGTGTTTTAAACGAATCACTTTCTTTTTTAAAATTTTATTGTGTTTTAGGTGAAAGTTTACAGCACAATGTAGCTTCTTATTCAGAAATTTATGCACAAATTGTTTTGTGACATTGGTTGCAATCCGTGCAATGTTGTCGGCACTCTCCCCCTTTCCCTTTCCACCCCGGGTTCCCCGTGTCCATTCATCCAGCTTTCTTGTCCCTTCCAGCCTTCTCATCTTTCCTTTGGGAACGCGTTGCCCCCTTGCTCCCGTAGACCTGATGAAACTAAGAAGAACTTTCCTCATGTGTGTTACTGTTTATTTGATAAGACTGTCTGATCTTTGGCTGAAAGGTGGAGTTTGGGAGTGGCTTCAGTTCTGAGTTAGCAGGGTGTCCAGGGGCCATAGTCTCAAGAGTTCCTGCCGTCCCTGGCAGGCCTGTAAGTCTGGTCTTTTCTCGTGAATTTGAATTTTGTTCTGGATTTTTCTTCTTTTCTGTCTGGAACCCTCTATTGTGATCCTTGTCAGAGCAGTTGGTGGTGGTGTCTGGGCACCATCTAGTTAGCTAGTTCTTCTGGGCTCCGGCTGAGGGAGGCTGTGGTTCAGGTGGTCCGTCAGTCCTTTGGACTAATATTTTCTGTGTCTTTGGTTTTCTTCACTCTCCTTTCTTCCAGATGGGATGGGATCAATAGATGTATTTTAGATGGCTGCTTGCAAGTTTTTAAGACCCCAGATGCTACACACCAAAGTTGGATGTAGAATATTTTTTTTATGAACTATGCTGTGCCAATTGACTTAGACGTCCCTGGAGACAACGGTCCCCAGTCCTCAGCTCCAGTAACTCGGTCCCTCAAGACGTTTGGATGTGTCTAGGAAGCTTCTATGGCTTTGCTCTAGTCAAGTTTTGCTGACTTCCCCTATATTGTGTGTTGCCTTTCTTTTTATCAAAGTTAATACTTGGCTACTATCTAGTTGGTGATTTCCCTCCCCACCCCTCCTGTTCCTTGTAACCGTCGAAGATTTTTTTTTTCTGTATGTAAACCTTTTCTTGTATTTTATGAGAGTAGTCTCATAGAGTATTTGTCCTTTGTGACTAAATTATTTCACTCAGCATGATGCCCTCCAGATTCATTCATGTTGTGAAATGTTTTGTGGATTCACCACTGTTCTTTATCATTACATAGTGCTCTGTTGTGTGTATGTGATGTAATTTGAGATCTAAAAGAAGCAGATTAGGCACAGAAAAAAACAAGCATGAGCAGGGAAAGACAGATGCAAGGTGGGGATCACCAAGGAACTCTGAGAGGCTGAGACAAGGATTCTCCCTCAGAGTGGACAGAGAGAGCCTTCCCCTAAAACTGATGCCCTAAATTCAGACTTCTAATCTCCTAAACTGTGAGAAAATAAATTTCTGTTTGTTAAAGCCACTCACTAGTTATCTTTATTACAGCAGCATTAAGAAACGAAGATGATGGTGTTGATCAGTTTTCCCATTGCTTAGACACAAAAGAAAGGATAGATACCTGCCTCATTTCATACACACACGCACACACACACATACACACACACACATCCATACTGATTAAAGTTCTAAACACGACAGTTAAATTATGAAAGTACTGCGAGGTGGTATAAATATTCAGTTGTTAAACCATTGTTAACTTGAAACTGGCCATGCTGGCAGTATTTACACCATAGAAATTGGCAGTTATTTACAAATCTGATCCCTCCTATCCAGCAAAA
Organism: Dugong dugon; assembly: GCA_030035585.1. NCBI lineage: Eukaryota > Metazoa > Chordata > Mammalia > Sirenia > Dugongidae > Dugong > Dugong dugon. The sequence continues at coordinate 5,625,339 of CM057473.1, forward strand.
CCACCGGCCCTATTGTTAGCAGCGGAGATTAGCCAGTATGCAACCAAGGTTCCTTATTCACATGTATATAGGAGTTAAGAGTTCTATAACACATATTTTTGGGGGACACAATACAATCTGTAACAGAGCATAATACTTATGAGACTGAAAAGGAAGAGAAAAAGAAACACCCCTAGGAATCAGTGGGTCCCCAAAACCAAACCCGTTGCCGTCGAGTCGATTCTGACTCATAGCGACGCTACAGGACAGAGTAGAACTTCCTCATACGGTTTCCAAGGAGTGGCTGGTAGTCTTGAACTGCCGACTTTAGGGTTAGCGGCCTTAGCTCTTAACCACTGTGCCACCAGGACTCCAATCAATGAGCAGAGTTTACAATGTCGGTCGATGTCTGGAACTCTTTAAAGCCTATTTTAAATTCATGCCCAGGTTCTCCTATACAATGAAATGTTTTCTTCAACTCTTCTCTCCTGCTGTAAGATAACATTTCCTCAAGGTAATCCAAATGTTAACACTTCTAAAAATAAAATTTTATAAATAGTGATTAAGAGCCTAGGGTTCAGAACAAAACATATTTGTTCAATGAGTAGGTTGCATCTGCTTTCTTACAACTCTCTTGATTGAGTGAAGTCTAATCCTGGACATAAAACCTGAAAAAGATTGTTGTCCTTAATATGATGAGCATTTTAAAAATGGAAATTGCTGGAGTAATGGGGCCACAGAGTCTGTGTTAATTGTGCCCCACCCCTTTCTGGCAGTATATAAAGTCCTGGCAGAGCAGCTGGCGTTCAGACTTCACAGTCATCCTCCTGCACCTCAACTGAAACTTCCCCTCTCAATACCATGTGTTGCAACTACTACAGTGGGTGTGGCTCCGGCTGTGGCTATGGCTCAGGCTATGGCTGTGGATATGGCTCTGGCTATGGGTGTGGATATGGTTCTGGCCGTGGATACGACTGTGGATATGGCCCCCGCTATGGCTGTAGCTATGGCTGTGGTTATGGCTATGATTCCTACGGCTACTGGCCATATTGCTACAGACGATGCTATTCTTCTTGTTACTAGAACATCACTCCAGGCATCTTTTTCTCTAAAATGACCATTCCAAGGCCATTTCAGCTTCAAGGTCTCAGGATCTCATCTGATCCCACGGGATAGAGAGTAATCAGAGCTTGCAGAAGACTGTTTGTCTTTTTGTAAGTGCTGTTAGTCAGAGCACCTGAGTTCCCCACGGTCTTTCTGGAAGGCAGAAGATGTCATTTTCGTTATACTCCAAGCATAAAACTACTACCTTCTTTTTCTATTTTTCATGTTGTGACTATTTCCAAATAAACATATTTTACTGCTTCTATTAAACGTATGCATCTTTATGTTAGACTTGCTATTGATTTGTATTTCTGTCTTATATTTCTGTGACTTCCTTAGAGAAAAGTTAGGGCCTTGACTCAGCTGGTATAACCAGCGTAGCCATTCTAATTTTACGTTCTTTGTGTCCATTTATTTGGTCAGTACCCATGATAAACTGAATGTTACATATCTTTAATGTATTCCCTGAACATTTTGTACTTACTGGCTGAGTTTTGAGTTCTTAATCCATTTTGCTAAAGCTTTTTTTTTGTAGCATTTGTGTTTCTTAATTCTGTTTACATCCACTTCTTTCTTTCCATATTAACTAGTACTCATCACTCACTCACTCACTCACACACACACACACACACACACACACACACCACACAGAAAAATCTGCTTTGAGAAGATGGTAATGGTGCAAAAATGGGCTGAAAGGGAGAAAAAGAGTCTCAACACATATGTAAATGACATGAAGACTGGTTAAGTGGGCCTGGATATGGGTGTTGGCATAGATAATGGAACAGAACAGATACGTATCAGAAGTTCGTGAAAGTAGAACTTGTAATATCTTAGACATCAAAGGTGAAGGAGAAGGGAGAAAAAACCTAGGAGAAATAATATCTAAATAGTATACGTTTTTTGTAGGGAATTCAGGGTGGTATATACATTCGTATATCTAAAAGATTAGTATTGCAGATATTAGTAAGACTAATAAGTTAGAGTTATCAAGGATTTAATTTTACTTGGATCCACAATCTAAGTTCATGGAAACAACAGTCAAGAAATCAAATGACGTATTGCATTGGGCAAATCTGCTGTAAAAGACCTCTTTAAAGTTTTGAAAAGCAAAGATGTCACCTTGAGGACCAAGGTCCGCCTGACCCAAACCATGGTATTTTCAATCATCTCATATGTATGCAAAAGCTGGAAAATAAATAAGGAAGACTGAAGAAGAACTGATGCCTTTGAATTATGGTGTTGGTGAAGAATATTGAATATACGACAGACTACCAAAGAGTGAACATATTTGTTTTGGAAGAAGTACAGCCAGAATGCTCCTTAGAAGCGATGATGGCATAACTTTGTCTCATGTACTTTGGACATGTTATCAGGAGGGATCAGTCCCTGGAGAAGGACATCATGCTTGGTAAAGTTCAGGGTCAGCGAAAAAGAGGAAGACCCTCAACGAGATGGATTGACACGGTGGCTGCAACAATGGGCTCAAGCATAACAATGATTGTGAGGATGACGCAGGACCCGTCAGTGTTTCATTCTGTTGTATGTAGGGTCACTATGAGTCGGAACTGACTTGACGGCACCTAATAACAACAATAACATGTTAGATATGTTCTGTGTCCTTCCAGAAGCACTAATTAGGGGAAGGTTCATAGATGATCTTGACACTTAAGCTTCTTAACACAAAAGCTATTTCTCATATGTGGTGCCATTTGAAACAAGAATGACTTCCTTGTCAGGTGCTCTATCACTGCATGTCTAAACCTGGGTGGGATCATCCACTATCGGGACTATCTTAGGATGGAAATTTAGAAATCAGGGAGAAGTATGAAATTAACTGGTGTTATATATTCATTTCTGTTCTCATCCTATTCTGGGATACTCTAAGTTAGGGATGGATTTGAACTGAGTAGCCTGACTGAGAAAATCATGATGCTAATACCAGGAAAAGACAGAACTGAAATCTTCTATGTTTCTGTGTCTGGGAGGAGTGGCCAATTATAATATGTTTGGCTCTAGAAACCAATGTTCTTCTGGGAGACAAAAAGGCTGTCAAAACTAGGGTCAAGATTCCACCACTTGTGGTCCCATAAATTCAGTGTCCCGAATCCTTTGAATCTTGAAAGAAATTGCAGTATTTTAAAGAAGAAGGGCGAAAGGGGATGGATGGAAGAATAGATGGATGGATGGACGGATTGTCATTCTTGAAGACATAGATCCACTTCTTACGAATTAGATAAATGAGTATTCTCATTCATTAAGCATTTACTGAGCTCCTAATAAAGAAATTTATGTACTATGAAAGAGAACTAACATATTTCATCTTTGCTTTCTAGAAGTGTGGAAACAAGAAGAAAAATCAAGGCCACAAAAATCAGAGTATTGCTGTAATATAGTTATACACAAGGGTGTGCGGAAGTACAGGGACAGAAATCAGAAGATGGCCCAGTACTCATAGTAAGAACAGAAAAGTTTCAGGAAGTTTTCTAAAAAAAGAGACAGACTTCTAGTTGGAAAATGGAAGATAGTTGGTCAGTCTAGATATATCTTCTAGATAGAGAAGAATGAAGGAATACATTTCAGGTGGAAATCATCCATAAGCTGATGCCTTATTGCTATAGCCATCATCTCTCCTGGATGAAATGAAATCGTTAGTTAGGCCGACAGAATAAAAAAAATAAATTCACAGATGCGGTAGGCAGAATTCTAAGATGACCCCTCAAGGACCCACATTGTTGTATGATTCTCGCCCCTTAGTGTGGGCAGGACCTGTAACCTGCCTCTAACCAAGAGGAAATGGCAAAGTTAATGGAATATCACTCTTACAATGAGGTTACATTTGGAGATGGCAGATAAAACACAAGATGCTCAGTTCAACTTGAATTTGAGTTAAAAAAATGATTTGTTTTTTAGTTTAAGTATATCCTATGCAATATGTGGGGCATACTTGTTAAATCTGGGAAACTCTGGTAAATTATATGGCAAAGAGTCGTTGTAGATATCTGGCTACTACCTTGATTGCAATATTGTGAGCTCCTTAGCTGACATCCCCGTGAGGCTGTGCAGACTCCGGATCCATGAAAGCTGTGAGATAATAAATGGGTGTTGTTTTAAGCTGCTAAGTTTGTGGTAATTTGTTAATGCAGAAACAGAAAGCTAACACATCACGCTTTCCCTGCTAGTCTCTGAACTGTCTGGTAAGAGGTATGGCTGCCTTGGATGACTAGGAGAAAATACCAGATCGTCATATCAGCCGAGATTGGGAACCATTAACACGGACGGCTGTTAAGGACGGAGCATAGTTGAGTGAAGGTGGGAGGCACCATCAGCCAAGCTTGATGGGAGTAGCTTGGGAATACAACCATGAACAAAGTTTTATCTGAGGACCCAAAGTGACATTGGGGATGACAGGAGACACTGAAGCATATGGGCTTTTTATAAATGAGTAATTTCACGAGAAAACTGGTCACAATAAGAAATAATAAGCTCCCTGTTGCAGCAAGTGTGCAAACATCCAGCGATAAGAACGGAAGATTTTATATAGCACAACAAAGAAGAACAAGTACTTGGGCATGATAACATATTAGCTATGTGATTTTAACATGTTTCCTAACTTCTGTGAACCTCAATTTCTATATTATAACTTACTTGCTTCTTTCACATTTTCATTGAGATGAAATACATTAAAATACATGAAGGAAATTTGTAATTTATAAAACATTCCACAGCTGCTATTGTAAAAAGATATTTTTTCCTTTGGTTATGGTTTGAACTAAATGATCTCCTAGAGTTGGTAAAATATATTGAGGAATAGCTGCAGTAGAAAAAAATGAATTATCAGAAAATTATATTCATGGGTATTTGGATTCATAGGAATTCTACGACATTGACTGTGGAGAAGTTTCTGTGTATGGCATTATTGGTGCCAATGAAAACTCTTGCAAAGAAAAGATAATTAGTTAAGGTCATTTTAATAGTTACATTACCAAATATAAACTTCCCTATGCCTCCAGAGAGCCTTACTACATAAAATATATTTTTGACATCATGGGTTCAGACTGTAGGCTAATGGATAGACATTTTCTTATAGACTCATAATGGCCTCAAGACAATACCTGGATGACAAAAATGGAATAAGGTTCTTGTATAATACTGGAGATTCTATAAAAATGGGTTCATTTAAGGCAAAAACTACTGTATAGCCATGAAAAGACCAAGTCCTTTCATAATCAGCTGATTAAAGTGACTTGCACATTGTTGTTTTTAGCTGTTGTGGATTTGGCCCCAACTCATGTGACCCCATGCACAACAGGATCGGACCACTGTGATCCACAGGGTTTTCATGGCAAGATTTTTGTGAAAGTAGATCACCAGGACTTTGTCCCAGTCTGTGTTAATCTGGAAGCTCTGTTGAAGACTGTTCAGCATCACACAACACACAACATAGCAACATGCAACATGCAAACTTAGCAACATGCAAACATAGCAACATGGAACACGCAAACCTTCACTGACTTAACATCCTTTGTCTCTAAAATAATATTTCAAGTTTAACATTTTGCCCCTAAAGGATACACCATTTATCATCTTTACATTCAGTAAGGGTACTATATCACCTGTGATTACATCAAACAATCTATTTATTTTTGAGGCAATCTAAACAATTCCATTATGCTAGCTGAAGACAGAAGATTTTGACTTTGATATGTTCAAAATGTAAATTCTTAGCTATCCTGTTCTCTGGTGCTATATAGTCCATGATCATAAATACTCAATAGTTGGAAAAAATTATACTTTTTCAATAAACAAATTTCATTTCCTCTAGCGAGTATAGCCACCACTCATCTGCCAGTTTGTCATACTGTGGTGGCTTCCTTGTTTCTGTGACAGGAATCTAAGCCACCAGTACTTCAAAAAGCAGCAAGGCCATCTCATCCATGGTGGACAGGTTTCCATGGAGCTTCAGACTGAGACACACTAGGAAGAAGGACCTGAAGATCTACTTCTAAAAAATTGGCCAGTGAAAACATTATGAATAGCGGTAGAACATTGTCTGATGCAGTGCAGTAAGATGAGCCCCCCTGGTTGGAAGGCACTCAAAATATGACCGGGGAAGAGTTGCCTCCTCAAAGTAGAATCGACCTTAATGACGTGGATGGAGTCAAGATTTTGGGACCTTTATTTGCTGATGTGGCACTACTCAAAATGAGAAGAAACAGCAGCAAATATCCATTAATAATTGCAACATAGAATGTACAAAGTATGAATCTAGGAAAATTGGAAGTGGTCAAAAATGAAATGGAATGTGCAAAGATCGATAACCTAAGCATTAGCAAGCTGAAATGGATTGGTATTGGCCATGGTAAATTGGACTATTAATATGGTCTACTATACCAGGAATGACAAATTGAAGAGGAACAGTGTCACATTCATCATCAAAAAGAAAATTTTAAGATCTAATATGAAGTACAACGCTGTCAGTGACAAGATCATACCCATATGTCTACAAGAAAGACCAGTTAATGACACTGTTGTTGTTGCTAGGTGCTGCCCAGTTGGTTCCGATTCATAGCGACCCCTGGACAACAGAACGAAACACTGCCTGGTCCTGCGCCATCCTCACAATTGTTGTTATGCTCGAGCCCATTGTTGCAGCCACTGTGTCAATCCATCTTGTTGAGAGTCTTCCTCTTTTTTGCTGACCCTCTACTTTACCAAGCATGATGTCCTTCTTTCTTTAGGGACTGATCCCTCCTGACAACATGTCCAAAGTATGTGAGATGTAGTCTTGCCGTCTTTGTTTCTAAGGAGCATTCTGGTTGTACTTCCTTCAAAACAGAATTGTTTGTTCTTTTGGTAGTTCATGGTATATTCCGTGTTCTTTGCCAACACCACAATTCAAAGACGTCAATTCTTCGGTCTTCCTTATTCATCGTCCAGCTTTTGCATGCGTATGATGCGATTGAAAATACCATGGCTTGGGGCAGGCGCACCTCAGTCTTCAAGGTCACATCTTTGCTTTTTAACACTTTAAAGAGGTCTTTTGCCCCAGATTTGCCCAATGCAATTTGTAATCTGATTTCTTGACTGCTGTTTCCATAGGTGTTGATTGTGGATCCAAATAAAATGAAATCTTAGACAGCTTCAGTCTGTTATCATTTTATCATGATGTTGCTCATTGGTCCAGTTGTGAGGATTTTTGTTTTCTTTATGTTGAGGTGTAATCCATACTAAAGGCTGTGGTCTTTGATCTTCGTCAGTAAGTTCTTCTAGTCACAAATTCATATCATTATCATCTGTGTGTGTGAATTATATTGTGAAGAAAGGTGTCTTGTTAAGAGGGTATTGGGATAGTTGAAGGAAGGTATGTTATGGTCTGGACTTGGAGACTGGCAGTGGTAAAGATGGGGCAGCTAACAGAATAAAAGCAAAGGAAGAGCAGGCCATAGCAGAGAATGCTTAGAAGAAGTGTGAACTTCATAGTTTACTGTACTGGGGGTGGGGAGATGCATTATTTTTGCCCCCACATATTTAAAGGACTATAACATGGAAGAGAGATTAAAATTGGTCTCTGTGGTTCCAGGAGGCCGAATTTGATAAACACATTTGGAATTATAAGAATATGTGCCAGTTTTCTGAATATAAGAGCCAAAAATGGAATTGTATGCCTGAAGGGATTCTCAGCCTCTGAGGCTATTTGAGTATAAGCTATACTAGTAAGTAATACTATATAAAGAATTTATATGTTATAAAGAAATTGAAGCATATGAGAGTGAGTTCTGTCTGACCCTTAAGAATTCTTCTTCCTACTCTTTTTTAAAATGTTGATTCTATAATTTAAACCATGCCAACGTGACGTAGAATTAGAGTCACTGAAAAAAGTGGCAATGTTTTTCAAAGTACTAAGAAAGGGGTGAAAAGAAAACTTTCTGTAGGTTTTATGGGAGAGAATGAAGACATAATGGTTGAGGTGATGATATTAGCAAACAAAGGCAAGTCTTTGAAATTTGCTGTAATATCAGCAGAAGTTGGGACCTAAAGAGAAGACAGGGAGATAAAAATATTTCATATTAAACAAAAGCTGCATTAGAGACTTCATGACGACATGCTAGGGAGGAATTGGAAAAGAAATATTGTTCGTACAGGATCTTAAGTTACATTGGGAAGAATTCTGAGAGATCTGCTGAGTATGGAAACTACTAACAAAAAAAGCTTTTTTTTTTTCCTTATATTCTATTGTACTTCAGCTGAAGTCTTACAGAACAAATAGTTTCTCATGAAACAGTAGTACACATGCTGTTTTATGACATTGGTTAACAACCCCACAACATATCAACCTTCTAACTTCTCAAACTTTTTTTTTTTTTGGTGAAAATACACATAGCCAAAGATACACTGTTTCAAAAATTTCTACACACACGGTTCAGTGACATTGACTACACTCTTCCAATTGTGCTGTTATTCTCACTTAAGATGAAGGCTTACAGAACAAAATAGTTTCTTATTTAACAGTTACCACAAATGTTGCCCTATGACAATGGTTAACAATCTCACAACACATCAACAATATCCTTACTCAATCTTGTGTTCCCTATCACCAGCTTCCTTGTCCTCTTCTGCCTTCTGGCCCTTGTCACTGGACTCCTGTACCTCGTTAGTCTCATTTGGTTTTACTGGGCTGTCCACTTCCAGGCTGAACAGTGAACCTCGGAGGTAACTTCACCACTGAGCTAAACGGGTGTCTGGGGATCATATTCTCGAGGTTTCTCCAGTCTCCTTTAGGCCAGTAAATCTGGTCTCTTTTTTTTTGCGAGTTAAAATTATGCTCTACATCCTTCTCCATCTCTGTCCAGAACCCTCTGTTGTGATTCTGGTCAGAGCAGTCAGTGGTGGTAGCCGGGCACCATCTAGCTGTACTGGATTCAGTCTGGTGGAGGCCTTGGTAGCTGTGGACAATTAGTCCTTTGGACTAATCTTTTCCTTGTATCCTGTTCTCTTCATTCTCACTTGCTCCTGAAGGGATGAGACCAGTGGAGTATCTTAGATGGCCGCTCACAGGCTTTTAAGACCCCAGACACTACTCACCAAGGTAGAATGTAGAGCATTATCTTTATAAGTAGTGTCATGCCAATTGAGCTAGATGTTCCCTGAGACCATGGTCCCCAGAGCCCTCTGCCCAGCGACTCAGTCCCTGAGGGAGTTTGGATGTGTCTATGGGGCTTCCATGACCTTTCCTCGTACAGGTTGTGTTAGTTTCCCCTGTATTTTGTACTGTCTCATCCTTCACCCAAGATACCACTTATCTATTGCTTAGTTAGTATTTACCCCCCCACCCCTTCCATCCCTGGTAACCAACAAAGATTGTTACATTTTGCAAGTGAACTTTTTCATGGGTTATTACAATAGAGGTCTCATACAATATTTGTCCTTTTGTGATTGACTTATTTCACTCAGCATAATGTCCTCCAGTTTCATCCATGTTATGAGATGGTTCACAGATTCATTGTTCTTTCTCATTGCATAGTACTCCATTGTGTGTATGTACCATAGTTTGTTTATCCATTCATCTGTTGATGGACATCTAGGTTGTTTCCATCGTTTTGCTATTGTGAACAATGCTGCCATGAACATAGATGTGCATATGTCTATTCGAGTGACGACTCTTATTTCTCTAGGATAGATTCCTAGGAGTGGGATTGCTGGATCGAATGGTATGTCTATTTCTAGCTTTCTGAGGAAACGCCATATCATTTTCCAAAATTGTGTATCACTTTGCATTCCCACCAGCAGTGCATAAGAGTTCCCGTCTCCCCGCAGTCCCTCCAACATTTGTTATTTCCAGTGTTTTTGATTCGTGCCAGTAATGCCGGGGTGAGATGGTATCTCATTGTGGTTTTAATTTGCATTTCTCTGATGGCTAGTGATCGCGAGCATTTCCTCATGTGTCTCTTGGCCATTTGAATGTCTTCTTTGGTGAAGTATCTGTTCATTTCCTTTGCCCATTTTTTGATAGGATTATTTGTCTTTTTGTTGTATAGGTGTTGGATTTTCTTGTAGATTATGGAGATTAGACCTTTGTCTGACTTGTACTGTCCAAAAATTTTTTCCCAGTCTGTAGGTTCTCTTTTGACTCTTTTGGTGAAGTCTTTTGAAGAGCATAGGTGTTTGATTTTTAGAAGATCCCAGTTATCTAGCTTATATGTTGGGTTTTGAGCGTTGATGGTTATTGTTTGTATCCTGTTAATGCCATGTATTAAGGCCTGAAGTGTTGGTCCTATTTTTTTTTTTTTTATGAACTTTATAGTTTTAGGCTTTATATTCAGGTCTTTGATCCATTTTGAAGTAGTTTTTGTATATGGTGTGAGGTATGGGTCCTGTTTCATTTTTCTACAAATGGATATCCAGTTTTGCCAGCACCATTTGTCAAAAAGACAGTCTTTACCCCATTTGATGGACTTTGGGCCCTTGTCGAAGTTCAGGCGACCATGGTTGGATGGATTTACATCTGGGTTCTCAATTCTGTTCCATTGGTCAATGTATCTGTTGTTGAACCAGTACCAGGCTGTTTTGACTACTGTAGCTGTATAGTAGGTTCTGAAGTCAGGGAGTGTGAGTCCTCCAACTTTACTCTTCTTCTTCAGTAGTGCTTTACTTATTCAGGGCTTCTTCCCTTTCCATATAAAGTTAATGATTAGTTTTTCCATCTCTTTGAAGAATGTTGCTGGTATTTGGATTGGGATTGCATTGTATTTGTAAATTGCTTTGGGTAGAACTGCCATTTTCACAATGTTGAGTCTGCCTATCCATGAGCATGGTATGTTTTTCCATTTATGTAGGTCCCTTTGGGTTTCATGCAGCAGTGTTTTATAGTTTTCTTTGTATAGGTCTTTTACATCCCTGGTCAGATTTAGTCCTAAGTATTTTATCTTTTTAGAGGCTATTGAAAATGGTATTGATTTCTTGATTTCCTTTTCATCATTCTCCTTGCTGGCGTATAGGAATCCAACTGATTTTTGAATGTTTATCTTGTATCCTGCTACTCTGCTGAATCTTTCTATTAGTTCCAGTAGATTTCTCGTGGAGTCTTTAGGGTTTTCTATGTATAGTATTATATCATCTGCAAACAGGGACAGTTTAACTTCTTCATTACCAATTTGGATGTCCTTTCTTTCTTTTTCTTGCCTTATTGCTCTAGCTAGAACTTTCAGCACAATGTTAAATAGGAGTGGTGATAAAGGGCATCCTTGTCTTGTTCCTGTTTTCAGGGGGAATGTTTTCAGCCTCTCTCCATTAAGAATGATGTTGGCCGTTGGTTTTGCATAGATGCCCTTTACTATTTGAGAAACTTCCCTTCTATACCTATTTTATTGAGAACTTTTATCAGGAACGGGTGTTGGCCTTGTCAAATGCCTTTTCTGCGTCAATTGAGATGATCATGTGATTCTTTTCTTTCCTTTTATTTATGTGGTGGATTACGTTGATTGATTTTCTGATGTTAAACCATCCTTGCATACCTGGTATGAATCCTACTTGGTCGTGGTGTATTATTTTTTTGATATGATGCTGAATTCTATTGGCTAGAATTTTGTTCAGAATTTTTGCATCTATAGTCAAGAGAGATATTGGTCTGTAATTTTCTTTTTTTGCGACTTCTTTGCCTGGTTTTGATATCAGCGTTATGTTGGCTTCATAGAATGAATTTGGAAGTGTTGCTTCCTCTTCTATGCTCTGAAAGAGCTTGAGTAGAACTGCTACAAGCTCTTCTGTAAATGTTTTGTAGAATTCTCCAGTGAAGCCATCTGGGCCAGGGCTTTTTTTGGTTGGGAGTTTTTTTTATCACCTTTTCAATCTCTTCTCTTGTTATGGGTCTGTTCAGATTTTCAACATCACTTTGTTGTAGTTTGGGTAGGCCGTGTGTTTCTAGAAATTTATCCATTTCCTCTAGGTTTTCAAATTTGTTGAAGTATAGTTCTTCATAATATTCTTTTATAATGCTTTTTATTTCAGTTGGGTCTGTTGTAATGTTCCCCATTGCATTTCTTATTTGGGTTATTTGTGTCCTCTCCTGTTTTTCTTTTGTCAGTCTGGCCAGTGGTTTGTCGATTTTGTTGATTCTTTCAAAGAACCAACTTTTGGTTTTGTTGATTCTTTCTGTTCTCTATTTCATTTATTTCTGCTCTGATCTTTACTATTTCCTTTCTTCCGGTGGTTGTGGGCTTTTTTTGCTGTTCTCTTTCTATTTGTTTGAGTTCTGTAGTTAATGTTTTGATTTTGTCCCTTTCTTCTTTTTTGATATGTGCATCTATTGCTATAAATTGTCCTCTGAGGACTGCCTTAGCTGTGTCCTAAAGGTTTTGGTATGATGTGTTTTCATTCTCATTTGATTCTAGGAATTTTTTGATTCCATCTCTGATTTCTTCTATTACCCAGTGATGTGTAAGCAGGGTATTATTCAGTTTCCATGTAGTTGATTTTTTTTCCTTGCTCTTTGTAGTGTTAATTTCTACCTTGATGGCATTGTGGTCAGAGAAGATACTTTGAATTATCTCAATGTTTTGGATCTTGTTGAGGATTGCTCTGTGGCCTAAGATGTGGTCTATTCTGGAGAACGTTCCATGTGCATTGGAAAAGAATGTGTACTTTGCAGCGGTTGGATGGATTGGTCTATATATGTTTATGAGGTCCAGTTGCCCAATTGTGCCCTTTAGGTCTTCTGTATCTTTGCTGAGTTTCTTCTTAGTTGTTCTGTCCTTTACTGAGAGTGGTGTGTTGAAGTCTCCTACTATTATTGTGGAGCTGTCCATTTCTCTTTTCAGTGTTGTTAGAGTTTGTTTTATGTATTTTGGAGGCCTGTCATTGGGTGCGTAGATGTTTATTATGGTTATGTCTTCATGATGGATCGTCCCCTTAATCATTATATAGTGTCCTTCTTTGTCTTTTATGGTAGATTTTGTTTTAAAGTCTATTTTATCTGAGATTAGAATTCCCACTCTTGCTCTTTTTTGGTAGTTGTTAGCTTGATATATTATTTTCCAACCTTTGATTTTTAATAAATTCACATCTTTGTTTCTAAGGTGTGTCTCCTGTAGACAGCATATTGATGGATCCTGTTTTCTTCTCCATTCTGTCACTCTCCTTCTCTTCATGGGTGCATTGAGTCCAATTACATTCAGAGTAATTATTGATAGATGTGAGTTTGTTGCTGTCATTTTGTAGTGTTTTTTTTGTGGTGCTGAAGTTTTCTTTGTTCTTCTTACTCTCTTGTGCTGAGTTACTTTTGTTTGTGGATTTTGTCTTCATTTCTTTTGTTTTTGTAGGTTTTGTTTTTGTTGAGAGTTTATGTTTTTTGTCTTCATTTTTATAAGTTGGTTTGTTAACTTTCTTTGTGGTTACCATGAATTTTACCCTTATCTTTCTAAGTTTGAAGCAGTCTACCTTTACTTGGTATCGCCTTGCCTTCCTCTCCATTAGAAGGTTCTATACCTATGCCGTTTATTCCCTCTTTCATTGTTTTGATGTTGTTGTCATCCATCGACCTCTCTGATTCCCTGTTGTATTTCTTTTGGTTTTGGATAGTCCTCGAGAGTTCATTTCCTAGATTGGTATCCGGCTTGTACGATCCTGCATCCTAGGTCCTGCCTGAGGGCTGAAGCTGTTTGTCCTCAGATCGAACAACTCCCTTTAATAATTCTTGTAAGTTTGGTTTGACTTTTACATATTCCCTTAGTTTCTGTTTATTTGGAAATGACCTAATTTCACCATCAAATCTGAATGAGAGTTTTGCAGGGTATATTATTCTTGGCTGACAATTTTTTTCTTTCAAGATTTTATATATGTCATCCCACTGCCTTCTTGCCTGCATGGTTTCTGCCGAATAATCTGAGCTTTGTCTTATTGTTTCTCCTCTGTATGTGACTTCTTGTTTTTCACGAGCTGCTCTCAGGATTCTTTGTTTGTGTTTGGTTTTGGTGAGTGTGAATATGATATGTCTTGGTGATTTTCTTTTGGGGTCTCTTCTATACGGGGTTCGTTGAGCTTCTTGGAAGGCCAGCTTTTCATCTTTCATGATATTGGGGAAGTTTTCTGTCAGCAGTTCCTCAATGATCCTCTCTGTGTTTTCTGTTTTCTCCCCCTGTTCTGAAATGCCAATCACTCGTAAATTTTTGCTTTTAGTTGTGTCCCACACAACTCTCAGGGTCTGTTCATTTTTCTTTGTTCTTTTTTCTGAGTTTTCCTGAAACAGAGTTGTTTCCAAGTGTGTGTCTTCAGTTGCACTGACCCTGTCTTCCACAGTTTCAGATCTGCTTCTCAGCCCTTCTATGACATCATCCATTTCTGAAATCTTGTTGTTTATCTTTTGGATTTCTAATTGTTGTTTTTGTATAATTTCTAGTTGTGAATTTATTTTGGCATTTTGTTCCTGCATCATCTTCCTGAATTCTTCCAATTTTTTGTCTGTATTTTCCATGAATTTGTCTTTTTTCCTCATGTTTGTCAGCTTTTTGCCTCAGTTCTTGGAAAATTCCGAGTATTAGAGATTTGAATTCCCTATCAGGTACTTCTAGTGCAGTTTCTTCCACAGGAGAGTCATCTGGTGTTTTAATTTGGATGCCTACTGGAGCCATCCTGTCCTGTTTTTGTAAATGTTTTGATATTGTTTGCTGTTTTCAGGGCATTCAGTAGATATTTCTCTAGTTTATTGATTGTAGATTTGTTTGTTTCTTCCCTTTTAAAAAAAAAAAATTTTAAGTATGCCTGAGCAGGCGGACTGTGTGCCCTTGTTGTTCACTCGTCTGTGCACTCAATACTTTTCGCCTCCTTCTCCTACTGGCCGGTTCAGTCACTTAGATGTGGTACAGCAGGGCAGGTCTAGCTGAAGAGGAGCCACTGGGACGGGTTGTTTGTGGCACTCACCACAGCCACCTGGGTGGTTGGTAATCAGTGCTGGGCAGGTTCCAATAGGCTGTGCCTGCACAGCTTGGTGGTGTGATGTCAAGTGCACGGTGCAGGTAGGCAGAATGCAGTGGGGAGATGGTTATGTGTGAAGTTAGGGTGGATATGGGAGAGAGGAGAGAGGAACAGGAGCCAAAAAACATACAAACAAACAAAAAAGAATGCTAGGGGAGCTTGCCACTGGAATGGAGAGATGAGAGACTACGAAATGGAGAAAAACAGAAAGGGGAAGAGGAAGAAAAGAATGAACAAATAAAAATCAGAAAGGTTAAAGAACTGCAAAGTTCCCAGGGATCCCACCGATGCAGCTGTGAGTTCTGGGGAAGTCGCTCTCAGGTTTCACAGCACAGCCTGGCCAGAAGGCGCAGAGGCATACAACGCCTGGTATTCAGGGATCAGAAAGAGAAGGAAGAGACAGAGAGACGAGAAATTGAGCAATGAAGAAAGACAAAAGGGAAAAAGAGGGAAAGAAAACAAAACAAATCAAAAAAAAAAAAATAAATAAGAGAACAAGAAAGACCCCCCAGAAAAACAGGAAAAAATAAAAAAGCCAACTAAAAAGAAATGCGTTCGGGGATCCCTCTGCACGTCTGTGGTAGCCTAAGGGGAATCTCCCTGGCATGCAGCTCCGCCTGGCCAGAAAGGGCTCCCAACTCAAGAAAAGGAAAAGAAAACAGACAAACAATTCAAAATGAACAAACGAACAAAAGCCCTGGGATCCCACCAGCGCAGTAGCCCAGACCAGGAAGCAGATCAACACTCGAATGGAGCTCCGCAGCCCCTCAGGAAAAAGCAAAGATGGCGCACAGAGCCAGGCACTCAAGCGAAAGGAGGGGGAGGTGGCGAGAGGCAAGCAAGAAATCCAAAGAAGCAGGGAAAAAAAAAAAAAAAAGCAACACCAGCAGCCAACAAATGGCACCCAGAGAGCCGCCCGCTTGGGTGTGCGGAATCCAAGCAGCCAGCGCCCCCCCCACCCCCCCCCCCCCCCGTCAAGAGACCGCAGCTGCAGGAAGCAGAGGGACAAACGAAGGAAAGCCCCGGGATCCCACCAGCGCAGTAGTCTAGACCAGGAAGCAGCTCCACACTTGAATGGAGCCCTGCAGCCCCGCAGGAAAGGGCAAATATGGCGCTCGGAGCCAGGCACTCAAGCAAAAGGAGGGGGAGGCGGCGAGAGGCAAGTGAGAAATGAAAAGAAGCAGAAAAAAAAGCAACACTAGCAGCCAACAAATGGCATCCAAAGAGACGCCCGCTTGGGCGTGCAGAATCCAAGCAGCCGGCGCCTCCCGGTCAAGAGACCGTGGCCAGGGGAAGCAGAGGAGCCCGAGCCGGGGCGAACAGGGGTTGGGGGTGGGAAAGCCCACACTGCAAATTACCGGCTGTTTTGTCTCCCACTGGACGCTCCGTGAGGCTGTTTTCTCGTACCCCTGTTTGCTGGTCTCCGATAGGAGTCCAAGATGGTGGATCTGCGCTGCCTTAGCTGGTAGGGGACCTCTGCATGAATCTCTCCTCGCTCTCCATTCTCTTTCAGTATTCTCACTCCATTTGGTGCTCGGCTGAGTTCTTTATCTCTTCGTTTGATGTTCTAGGGTTTCAGGATTGTTGATTCTCTGTTTGGCTTAGTTTTTCGGATCTTTGCTGTGGAGGGACGGCATGGTGCTTCTGCTTAGAGTGCCATCTTGCTGGACTCCCAGAAAAAGCTTTTACCAATAAAAAGAGCTTGTTTAAGACAAGAAGTTGAGAGTTCCCCAACACTAAGTGTTCAAGTGAAGTTAATGGACTATCTCTGGAGAATATCATAGGTTGCATGTTAGACCAAGAGAACTTGGAAATGTGGTTTTGATTTGGTACATAACCTTTTGAACTTCATACTCTGCCTTTGTCAAAGGAAGTTCATAATTCATAAACTGCTTGTTGTACAAAGGGGTTTTAAGGCTCAAATACAGACATCTGAAAGGGCATTGTTTTTAGTAGATAAAACACCTTACAGGTAAAGAAATCTGCTTAGTTGTTTGGTGTATTGGACAAAATCATATTTTAATTCAGACTGATTCGACATCTAAGTGGAAAGCGTGTAAAGAGGGGAAGAGAATATTTGTTAGCAGTAGGATTTTCATATAACTTTCAGAATATGATCCTATGAATCATGAGGGGCCCCTTTATAATGACACCTTAAACTACTCATTTATAGTGAGATCTTCAACTACAGTATGGTCACACTTCCAACAGAGATGGAGTTTACATTAACATAGCAATCCTATGACACTCTTGGAATGCAGACATGGACTTTTCTCCTGTTAAATACACAGGACTGCTCCCAAGTCAGGTGTTTGCAATTTCAATAGATGCTCATGGTTACTGAACTTCAAAATATGCAATAAAGCCAAGCCCTGGGACATATGGCTTGATCCTGTATTTTTAGAAATGCATTGCTTTAAATGCGTCAGGTAAGGTGCCGTGAGGTCTTTTCACAGTGATTAATTTTCTGAGGGAGTTTTATAACTTTTAAAAATTCATCATAAAAAAATTGGTTAACATATATACATATATACATACACACAGATATGTATATATATGTTTATAGGCATATTATATATACACATACACACTCATACTTTAAACCAATGTAACATTAAAGGAAATCTTTAAATTTTAATATAATAAATACATCAGTACAAGTAAACATAAATACAAACAAACCAAACCTGTTGTGGTCGAGTTGATTCAGACTCAGGAACCCTATAAGACAGAGTAGAACTGCCCCACTGGGTTTCCAAGGAGGGGCTGGTGGATTCGAACTGCCAGCTTTTTGGTTAGCAACCATAGCTCTTAACCACTGCACCACCAGGGCTCCATAGATACTTGAAAAGCTGTTATTATTTGGAAATGCTTATGCTTGCAGAAAGGAAAGGGGAAAAATAGAATTTATTGAGTCCCCATTATATATTAGAATCTGTGCTATACACTTTATATTTTTTATATATTTTCTATAGGCCTCTTGACAGATTTTTAAATATGTGTTTTTAATTTCCATTTAGCAATTGTAGAAACTGAGGTTCATGACAGTTGAGAACATTTTCCATGCCCATATTGTTAGCAAATGGCTCAGTCAAGAAATAAGCCCATCTATGCCACTGAAAGCTGCTCCTAGTACAGAGCTTCTGGAACCAGGAAGACCGACTGTTGCAGTTATCCTTTTGTTGCGTCTTGGCTCCAGATTCACCCTTCAATATATGCTCTGTGAGAATAGATGGGATTCCCTTAAGCATTTCCCCTTTAAAGTGAGCCCTGTGTTAAGCTTTCTCAGTAGAGGAGGAACATTGCCAGAGGAAGGCCCTCTCCTGGGGTCTCTGACGGCAGCTCTGGGCGGAGGTGGATGTTTCAGTGATGTGGATGTGAGACATCTGGTGGAGGTCTGCTCCAGCCATGGGCTCAGAATGCGGGATAGCTTCAGCCTGGCTATGCAACCTTCATCCAACCCTCTCTGCTCAGAAACTAGCACCCTGAAGCCTTTCTGTCCACAACAATGCCCTGGGGGCCTCCTGCCTGCAGAGATGACTAGATTCACTCTATAGGCTTCTTCTCCTCACTGCCCCAACAGCACTTGGGTGCCCCAGGGTTCCCGGCTCCTCTGCAGGCCCACACCCACACCTCTGGCTGCTGATCACCTGTTCACCACCTGCACTAGGAAGGGTTGCCCCGTTCACTCCTTGACTACGGAACAACACAGGCTGGCCAAACAGTGAACCTCTCTGCTAATCAGCCATCTGAGGTAGCTCTTCCAACTTTTTCCTCCCTTGGGTACTGTCTCTAAGTCCTAGGGCAACATATAGAGTTTCCTTATATCTTATAGTTACTCTTTTATCAGACCTTAATAATTCTTGACATTGAAGTTTCATTGTTCAGCTAACCGTGTGGTTTCTGTCTTCTGACTAGACTGAGATTAATGCAGAGATCTAGAATTTTAGAAGTGACTTCTGTATGTGTAGTACTTGAATTAGTGGTAGCAAATAAGATTCACTAATGTGTAAAGTGAGAAGCAAAGATGGAGGATAAAGTAACCACAACAAGACCAAAATTTAAGGGAAAAGTAGAGAAAGAGTTGTCATTGAGAGAGGTCGTGGACCAGAAACTTAATTCATCACAGAAACAACGGGAGAAGAGCGGCATACCAAGTTAAAAGTCAGGATGAATAATAAATACCACAGAAAAGTCAACTGTTAATAATGTCACGGTTGCAAGGTAGCCCAGACAAGTAGTCTAAGTAAATATTATTATTAAAATGCTGTTTGTTGAAGAAGACAGGTGAGAATAAAATCTAAAAATATTCTGGAAGAGTCTGGAAGTGTTGAGTAGTGATCAATTACATTTTAGTGGGAAGCCTGGGTATATAGCACAAACATGACAGCGATCTTAGTCAACCTTACAAATAGACTTGCATTTTAGAATTAAACTTTAATGTGCAAGTAGTTGAAAACTAAGGCATTTTCTTCACTCTAAACTGAAACTCTTAGAAAAGTTTGTCCATTTGGTTTAAATAATTATGATAAATACCCTCCCTACCTAACTGACCCATGAGGAGATGAACAAAAATTCCTACCACAAAGAGGAGAGAGAATGTCGTGATCTGACTGGAAAAGGAGAGGATAAACAAGCTTCCTTTCAGGGAGAAGAGAATGTTTCAAGGGTTGGAAGTAACACGTTCCAATGCTCAGTTCCTTGTCCAAAATCCATTGAAAGCAACTTAGAATGGTTGTAATAGAAAAAATGACGTATTAGGAAAACAACAAGAAGAACAACAAGATGACGATGATGATGATGATGATGACGCTGTCAGCAGTAGTGAGGGCAGCAGCTGGTTTAAGAGATGGTTCCTAAGACCTTGAAATGACGAATGATAAACAAACATATTTACAGGCCAAACATATTTTGATGATGCATTATGTCATGGTTCATGAAACGCAATATGGAAGATAAACTTCTGGTTGTCTAAGCTTGAGTGTTTTGGAGAGTGGTTTTTTACTTTAGCTGAAGGCTTGAGAAAATCCCTAGGTGGCAGCAAATAAGCGATGACTTCCTTACAAGACTGTGGGTAGGATGAGCTCATTTTAAGGAAGTTGTAAAATGAGAGAGCAGAGCCCGTGTGAAGCATGATCCATCCATCTCTGAGGGTATATAAAGGTCCTGGAACAGTGGATGACATTCAGACATCAGAAACATCCTCAGACACCTCAGCTGAAACCTCGTCTCCAGACACCATGTGTTACAACTGCTATGGAAAATCCTGTGGGGCCTGTGACTACGGCTCTGACTGTGGATATGATTCCTGCTGTGGCTCTGGCTGTGGATATGGCTCAGGCTATGGTTATGGCTGCTGTGGCTACTGACCATTTTGCTACAGAAGATGCTATTTCTCCTGCTGCTAGTTATCACTACAGATCATCCTTTGCCTTTCCAAGTAGAATTCCAATTGAAGTACCCTCTATCCATTAACTTCACACCATAGTAAAGACTTGTTCTTGTCTACTGGGCACCAGAAGTAATTTCAAAGAAGATTTTGGTCATTGATGGAGACTGAGTAGTTCCACCACATCACTGAAAACAGAATATCTCAATTCAATTATTTTTCAAATGTAAATTATTACATAATTTTCTCTGTACTATGACTTTCTACACTATAAAATTGTAAAATGGAGCAAAAAAAGAAGTTTCTTAATATAAGGTTTTGTTCATTATGAAGTCTGGTCTCCTTTATACCAGAGTCATCATTGATTTTAGGGTCTGCAGCCTCCTGGAAATCTGGGAACAACTTAGGATAAGGCTATGTTTCTTTATGTTTACATTCAAATACTGGCTCTTATACAGAGTCTCTAATTCCTTGTGTGTTTATTCTTTACACCATATCTAAAGATAAACATGTCACACCCACAATTTCATAGCTGGTATGAATAAAAGTTTGAAACAGGGAGATCAACGAGAAAGAGAACTTTGTCATGAGATTAACGTATTTCTTAGGAAAGAAATAATTGGCTGAATCCTAGGTTTGAGTTTTGGTAACGAAGACACAACTAGTGTTAAACAGGTTTTTTTTTTTTAGTATATAAACCAAGCAATCTTGCAGTAGTCAAGAAGATGAATCTGGAAGCATGGGAAATGGAGAGACAAGACCCTCTAAAGCCTTTGCAGAGAACGCGTGGGTATGGACAGGATCAAGGTAATACTACATAGAGATTCTTCTATTTCCTGAAGCGGTATCTGGAACTATCAACTGTGGGATGCTTAGAGATTATGGGATATGAAGTGGTGATAATACTTAACTTGCCTTGAGAAACACACATTTCATTACGGTAGCTCTTCAAGGAGAGATGGGCTGGTCTTCTGCCAGGAGTATGTATATCGAACGGTATAGCACTTTCTACTTATTAGCTTTGTTACTTTGGTCTAATAACAAAATGATTCCTTAAAACTCAGGTTTCTTAAATGTAAAATGTGAATAAAATAGGTGCTCAATATTGTGGGAGGGTGTCAGATTTAATAATATTTGCAAAGACAATTTCCAAAATGCAAAACATTTGAAAGAAATTGTTAGAATAAATTTCTTTGCTCTATGGGAGGTTGTAAAGGAAAAAAAATAAAAACTAAAAAATGCCAGTAATCAGACCCTTAAGAGATTAATTAGTATATTTATTCACAGAAATTCTTAAAAAATATTTCCTGTAATTAGTGAAGGATGTTTTGTAACAAACACTGAAGTTCATTTAAATCTACAGTTACAAGATTTTAATTTCTCAATATATTTAAAAATAGCCACATTTTGAGACATAAATGGTTTTCCTATGATGATAATCCTTTAAGTGATCCCAAATTTTGAAATAAGGATCTCAATTGTTTTTTATATTCAAACAATAGAATGTTTTCAAGCCAAATGTTTTATAAGTACGGATGCATGCTTCCCATAATTACTGAATTGAATAAGTGTTATGATGCCATGCCTTATGATTTGATTCTGTGTTCTCAGTAATAATTTGTTGCACGAGATGTTTCAAGAACATTATAGTTAGTTCAATATTAGGGTAATTAATTTTCTCAGGATTTGGTTATATTTGCTTTCTTCATTAAAATTCAATTAATAAGACTTGAACAAATGCGTAGGGCATGTATTATCACACACATTGTCAGCTGACATACAATTAGCTTGAGAACATTTCTTGAAGTCATACCATTTTTCAGTGGTGGAGCCAGGCTTCTGACTTAGGCCTTTCTGATTTTAAAAGTAATTTTCCATATTAAAAAGATTTGTGAATTAAGGGGAATGAATAATGTCATTGAGTTTATAAAAGAGGCAAAGACTGGTGGCCACCAGAGGCTTGATTAGGTATCGAAAGTAGCATAGGCTCCATAATGAGAAGCTGGGCTGAAACGTCAATGACTATGTTTTTGTAACCAAGAGCCAAATGATTGCAAGTGACATATAAATTCAGATATTGACTCTGATTGTATATATAGGTCAGAAAAAAATCTTTGATAAAATTAAATAATTCTTCCTTAAAAAAAAAGAAATAAAATACAAATGGAAGAAAACTATTTAAATATAACAGCTTAGCAAAAAACAGAAGTGAAGTATTTTATCTGCATCAGCAAAATAATAAAACAATTTCAGTTAAAATTAGGAAGCAGACAGAGTGGGCAGCTGTCCTTATCAAGTGTAGTGAGAAAAGAAAATGACATAATAGGCAAAAACAGTGGGAAAATTATCTTTTGATGGTTCTATAATTGTGTATATAGAAAACTCAAGATATTAAAGTTAAAAAAAACCTAAAATTAATCAGATAATTTGTAAAATATATGAACACCAGAAAAATACGTTAAAAGGATTTTCTGCTTCACTTAGATTTAAGAATGGGAAAGGTAATTTTTACAACTACATAAACTACAAAATTCTCAGGAAAAAATTAACAAGAAAGATACAAAGACCTATTTCAAAAAGGCTATAATAGACTATTTATTAAATTTAAAAAATCAAAAAAAGAAAACAAATATCGTCTTGAATGAGAAGACCTATCATAAAATGTAAACCTCCCAAATTAATACGTGAATTAAATATCTATTAGATTTTTTATTGAATAAAATGATTCTAAATATATACAAAATACATTCCCAACACTTACTAAGAGCATAACAAAAAAGAAGAACATGGTTTTGGTTTAAGAAGGAAAAAATACAGATAGAAACGTAATAAAGAATTTGTAAATTCATCTAAGCACGTTTGAGAGCGTAATATATGGCGAGGTGGTAGAATAATACAGTGAGCAACCGATTATTTATTTAATAAATAGAATTGATATACTGGTTACATATCTAGAAACTAATGGAAATGAACCTCCAATTGCACTACCTAAAAAAAATTCCAAAAGGATTAAAGACTTAAGCATAAAAAATAAAGCAAACACATACACACACACACACACACACAAACCAAACAACCCCCCAACACCTTAAAATCAAAAAACAAAATGAAATAAAACAGAAACGTCTTCCATAAAGAAAATCCAAGGGAGTACATGTATAATTTATGGATAGTGGAAAACTTTACCAAGATCAGAAAGCCAGAAGCTGTGAACAAAAAGAGATAAATCAGCCAAAGATAACAGAAAAGTCTTAATATCACACAAAAAGCCGGACAATCCAACAGAAAAACAAGTGCCATTTATATTTCCCCTGATTGTGACTTCCATGCATTCCATAATTTTTGACAGCGTCTTCTAAGATATATTTCCCTTCTCTGGGCTTATATTCAAATACTTTCCCTTCCAATGCAAATTTGAGAGTCACTTCTACACATTTGGTTGGTAAGTGCTTTCTTATTAACAAAGATATTTCAATTCAGAGTCTATGTTTCATTTATGGAAGACGTTATAAGAAATTCATATATTCGGGAGAAAAACCACTTGCGTTATTTGCTGATTCTGCTTTGTTATTATGATCATGAGCACATCCTAGTAACAGGAACTAAGAATGAGGTTTATAGTAAAATTTCCTTTGAGCCAGGAGGTCTGTTTTTTTGGTTTTATCAGGACAGTTGTTGGCTATAATCATTGGATTATCTTTGTAAACCAACAAAGGCATGGTTCTCAAAAAAGACAAATCTAAAAAAATACAATAGACAAAAAGTTCATTAAATTGAAGTGTAACAGCACCAAAGTATAACTTGCTGCAATTATTGAACTTCTAGAATAAAACAAGACTTCCATGTGGGAATGGGCAGAAAAAATGTCACCCAAAGCATTTGGCTGCTAACCAAAAGGTGGGCAGTTCGAATCCACCAGCCGCTCCTTGGAAACGCTATGGGGCGGTTCTACTCTGTCCTACAGGGTCCTTAGGAGTCGGAATCGCCTCTAAGGCAACGGGTTTTAAAGAGAACGATAATGATTCTGTTCCTCAATTTCTCTTTCACAGCTTGGACGCCAGAAGAAGAAAGTGATCATTGTTTACGATATTTTGAAGGAAAGGGTTTCTAAATCAAGAATTTTAACAGCACCGCCAAATATTGTGCGTTTATTGAGATAATGTTAAGTGATTTTCAAATACTAAAAGATGGAGCAAGCAGATTACTAAGCACCCTTAACGGTGGCGAAACAAAACTAGCAGACAAAAAAACTGCTTGATGATACACATCAGCCAATTCAGAGCTGGATAAAAATAAAAAATCTATAAATAGGAGAGTTTTGTTTCCAAGGTGTGATGATTAGCTTTGAAACCATTTAAGCATACAATTTATTAGAAATAACTAAAACATGTCTAAAAACTGAATGAAGATATTAAGTGTTAAGAGCCAAAAATTTTAGAAAGCAGCAAAATGTTCACAGACTAAACAAAACCAACAGTAATTGGAAGAGATTGTAATTAAATAAAACAGACCATAAAAAAATAAATTAAAAAGAAGGATGTAAAACAAAATATATTAAGCGACAGAAGGAAGATCAAAATATAAATGACAGATTTAGCTATCAAAATAAAAACCTATTTTTTATTGAGACAAACTATAAGTA
This sequence comes from Dugong dugon, assembly GCA_030035585.1. NCBI lineage: Eukaryota > Metazoa > Chordata > Mammalia > Sirenia > Dugongidae > Dugong > Dugong dugon. Next base: position 5,650,421 of record CM057473.1, read on the forward strand.
TGTATTTTCTATGAGATACACGTGGAAAACAATCAGAAGTTCAAAAATATAAAGGTAAGACAAGATTTGCCATCAAATGGACAGAAATATAAAAATGCTGGCAATATTAACATTATGCTTGATGTAAAGATAGCTTAAAGGAGGCTTATATTTTACTAGGAGTGACACAGTAGTATTGAAACTTATAAAGGGAAAACCAAAGAAAATATTCTAACTAGCTAAGTTGACAGAAAATCACTCCTAGTGAAAAAATAATTTCCTCCCTCAGTCCTTGAAAGGTCATGTTGAACACAAATAAATAAATGGAAGATAAAAGTTTTCAGTAAATACATAATAAATTCTATTCCCTACAAAAATGGTCTTCTATAAGGCATCCATAAAATAGTGTTTAAAATTTGAACATCAATAAATCCCAAAAGCTAGAATTAGTGTAGGTGACAGATACGAACAACACCGTTATAAATTTAGAATTAAGTAGCTGAAGTAGAATCACATTATACAAAGTGAAAGTATGTAATTTTGGAGTATGAGAACAATCATATTACAGATTAAATAAATGAGAATACCACACGTAAAAGTAATGGGGATATTGCTAAAGCTATACTTAGAGATAAGTTAATAAAAATAAACACATTTATTGCTATGTAAGAACGAAAATGGACAAAAAGGAATTCCATTTAAAGTGAATTGTGAGAAGAGCAATTTAATCAGAAATGAATTAAACAGAAAGCTGAAAAGCAGTTACAAAGTTTAATAAATTCAAGGGCTTATTGTACAACAGGGATAAACTTTTTAGCAGTTTATCAAAGAAAAAAGACGTAAACACACAAACTAGGAATGAGGAAGAGGAAAAACCCATCAGACAGAGAAGTTATGGGTAACACTTTGGATTGATTTATGCTAACACTTTCAAAATCTGGAAGAATAGATAATTTTCTAGGAAAATGGAAATTACAGAGTGTTGCTAAAATAGGAAATATATGTAGTCTAATATCTGTGAAATTATTGAGGAAGTTATTCAGCACCCACCACTAAAAATTACCCAGATAGCCTCAAAGGCAGCAACGAAGAGACTATTTCCAGGCGTTTGGACAAATCTATAAATTATAGAAAAAAGTAGGAAAGCTCCAAAATCTCCCAAATAGAACACAACAATAGTATTTTCATTGTGAGTGTTGAAGCAAGTATATAGACTATTAGCAAATATAGTTGCATTTTGTATACAGTTACGGTTGCATTTTACAAGCACCTTCTAAGTGATACTCACTCTAGGATTGCTAGGATGGTCTATGTTACAAATTCATGTGACTAATTTAAAGGAGACTAAAATAAAATTCTTTTTTTATTGTAGAGTATCACATATTTTCAAATACTATATTTAATCAACAATACATGGTAGGATTTTGTAGGTTTCTTTTTGTTTGGTTTTGAATATTCTTTGCGTAGTTGTTTTGTTTTTAGCAATCACTCCGCATGCTCTCTGCCATCAGCCCTCCCAGCCATTCATCTGTTCTATATCTTTGCATACTGTAGATTTTCATGTAAGTGGGATCATGCAGTAATTGTTCTTGGGATTTCAGTTATTTCACTCAGAACGATGTTTTCAAGGTTCAGCCATTTATTGCAAGTATCACTACTTCATTGCTCTTTATGACTGAATAACATTGCGCGTATCTGTATGCCACATTTCACATTTGCATTCATCTTTTGGTGGACACTTGGGTTGTTTGAACTTTTCGATTCAGTGAAAGTATAACGCTGCAATGAACGTTAGAGTCCAAGTAGCTTTTCCTTACTTTCAGTTCTTTCGTGTATATGCCTAGGAGTGGAATTCCAGGGTCATATGGTAATTCTATGTTAAATTGTTTGAGGAGCCACCAAACTGTTTTCTACAGTGGCTGCAGCACTTCATAGTCCCAGTAGCAATGGACAAAGCTCCCAATTTCTCCACATCCTAACTTTTTTTTTTTGCTGGTTTGTTTTTGTTTTTTTTTTTTCCTCTGGCAGTAGCCATCAGTGTGGTATGGAGCGATATTTCATTGTCATTTTGGTTTGCATTTCTCTAATGACCAATGACGCCGAGCATCTTTTCATGTGCTGACTGGCCATTTGTGTATTTCTTTTTTTTTTGAATTGTGCTTTAGGGGAAAGTTTACAGCTCAAGTTAATTTCTCAACCAAAAATTTATACACATATTGCTTTGTGACATTAGTTGCAATCCCCACAATGTGATAGCACACTCCCCCTTTCCACCCCAGATTTCCTGTGTCCATTCAACCTGTTCCTGTCCCTTCCTGCCTTCTCATCCTGCCTCCTGATAAGAGCTGCCCAACCCATCTGGTCTCGTGTATCTGATTGAACAAAGAAGCATACTCCTCATGTGTATGATTTTTTTGTTTTATAGTCCCGTCTAGTCTTTGTCTGAAGAGTGGGCTTCCAGACTGGTTTCAGTTTTGGGTTAACAGAGCATCCCGGGGCCATAGTTTTGAGGGCTCCTCCAGTCTCTGTCAGACCTTTAAGTCTGGTCTTTCTACGTGAATTTGAGTACTGCTTCACATTTTTCTCCCCTTTAAAATAAAATTCTTAATTGAAGTTTGAAAGACATTTGATAAAATTCAACATCCATTCATAATAAAAAAGTTATTAGTAAAATTGGTGAAGAATATTTATTGCTCTTGAAACAAAATCTACCATCAAATTTACTGTTGAAACCCTAAAACATTCCCATGAATGTGTAACAAGACAAAGGTGTTCACTATCACCATTTTTTGTATCATTCTTGTGTAAAAAAAAAAAAAAAAAAAAAAAGCGTGAGAACTAATATCGTATAACTGAGTTTACTGTCAACCCAGAAAACCTAAAAGAACCTATAAAATATTAGAAATAAATAATGAATTCATCAAGGGAGTCAGCTATAAACAAATATATCAAAATAAATATCAGTAAAACTTTGTTGAATGTCTCCTTAAAATAGGGTAAGGTAAGGAGAACCAAGAGCTCACCCATTCACTCTACAGTGGTGGTTTCTCAAACTTTAGCACGCATGACGATCATCTGGAGAGCTTGCTGAAACGGATTCCTGGGCTCCCTCTCCAGAGATGCGGATTCAGTAGGTCTGGATGGAGCTTGAGAATTTGCATTTCTCAGGTAATCTTCTTGCTGCTGGTCTCTGGAACAAACGTGTTTGAGTAGCCCTGTACTCTGTGGCAGAGTCCCTAGGTGGCACAAAGGTTAAACGCTCTACTATTTACCCAAATGTTGGTGGTTCCAACCCACACAGATATGCCGCAGAAGAAAGACCTGCAGTCTGCGTCTGAAAGTTCACAGCCTTGAGAACCCCATGGGGCACAGTTCTACTCTGCAACACATGGGGTCCCCATGAGTCAGAGGAGAAGAAGCAGAAAAAGCAGAAGAAGAAGAAGGGAGGAAGCAGAAAAGGAAGAAGCAGAAGAAGAAAGAGAAGGGGAAGGAGAAGGAAGAAGTAGGAAGATGCCGAGGAGGAGGAGGAGGAAGAAGGAGGAGGAGGAGGAAGAAGAAGAGTGGGAAGGGGGATGGGGATGAAGGGAGGGAGGAAAGAGGGGGAAGAGAAGGAGAAGGCTTGTCTAGAGAAGCTCAAGGGGAAGACTCAAATGTAGCTGGTCCTTGTTAGAGAAGTTCTATCATCTTGAAGCTTCTCAGCATTGTAGAATCCAGTCCCTGCGCTTCCCAATCTGTGCACTGACCGACCCTCCTGTGCTTACTGATTGTTTTTCTCAGACATTGCAATGATAGACTTAGCTGATGATGGGATTTATGGAAAATGCCAAGGAAGTTTTTCTGTACTTACGGCAGTGTTTCTCAAATCCGAATGCACACCAGGTTCTCTGAAGAGCTTTTATGAAATGTCCATCCCTGGGCCCCACCCTCAGGCTTCGATTTAATGGCTCTGGGGTAGGGCTGTTGGTATTTTATGAAAGATTCCCCAGGGAATTTAATGCACCAACAAGAGTGAGAAGAGGTCCTTTATCATCCCAAATTCTGCTAAGAAAAATTGTGCCCCAGCACAGAAAATTGGGAAGAACTCCCCCTAATAGCTAAACCTTCTTCCTTTAGTCCCACCAGGAAACACACATTTTCTATCTGATTGCATAGCTCCAAAGTGTAGTTCAGTATTGTGGAGAAAGAACCTGAATTGCCTTATAACAACCACTGAGGACTCGGGCAGTTCATCTTGGTGGAGGAGAAATTGACCATTAAATCTGTGGGGCTCATGGCTTTCCTGCGGGCAATTTTGGCTCCTGCACTCAGATTACATCCTAATCAATGACGGATCACGCTGACTTCCCTGAATCACCCTTCAAACTTTCTGAGCAGGTAATGGCCTCTCTGGGGTCCTCAGCTTAAGAGCCTGCAGTCTCTGTTCCTGAACTCGCCCCCTAATGAGTTCCTAAGATGCCGTTGTCCATCAAGACTGGAGGATAGGGACCCAGAAATCTGATATTTGGATCCTAAACTTTCCCAAATATTCAAAAGTACCTACTAGCCTGCTAGCCTGAGCTTTCAACACTAACCTCTGTAATGCACAATTTAATTTCAGAACTGCATGAGAAGCTAGTTTTGGGGTGTATAAAGCAAACACTAAAAGAAACATGTAATATTAACCTTAACTGCAAAACCTTTTAGATTTACAAGAATGACTGAGCAAATAGGTTGTGTTTCCATTATCATCTAAGCTTTAGAAGTCACAGAAAGTACCATTGCTAATCAGTTTGTCTTGCAAGCAGGTCAGAATGTTCTCAAAAATAAAAGCTTGGTCAATTAACTGTTTGTTTTGTCCAGTGCTATTTTATCTAGAAACGTTGCTATGATCATTAGATGATTGGTCTACAGAAATGATTCTCAAACTATAGTGTACATGCAGAGGGCTTAAAAAACACAGATTTCTGGGGCCCACTCCCAGCATTTCTGATTCAGCAAGTCAGGGCAGAGCCTGAGAACAAGTTCCCAGATGATGCTGATACTGCTGGTACATAGGTCACGCTTTCAGACACACTTTCAGAGACTCTGAATCTTCATTAAAATGCAATCAAACACATGAATTAATGGCAAATATTGTTTCTATCCAAGTTCAGTACATGATCAACAGGGATTTGTTGAGCTCTTGCAGATGATATAACCTTGCTTGCTGAAAGTGAAGAGGACTTGAAGCATTTCCTGATGAAGATCAAAGACCACAGCCTTCAGTATGGATTACAGCTCACTATAAAAAAAAAAAAAAAAAATTCTCACAACTGGACCAATAAGCAAAATCATGATAAATGGAGAAAAGACTGAAGTTGTCCAAGATTTCATTTTGCTTGCATCCACAACCAATGCCCATGGAAGCAGCATTCAAGAAATCAAACGATGCATTGCACTGGACAAATCTGCTCAAAAGACCTCTTTAAAATGTTGAAAACAAAGATGTTACCTTGAAGACTAAGATACGCCTGAACCAAGCCATGGTGTTTTCAAACACTTCCTATGCATGGGAAAGCTGGACAATGACTAAAGAAGACCAAAGAAGAATTGACACCTTTGAATTATGGTGTTGGCAAAGAATATTGAATATACCATGGACTGCCAAAAGAATGAACAAATTTGTCTTGGAAGAAGTACCGCCAGAATGCTCCTTAGAAGCAAGGATGGGGAGACTTTGTTTCATATACTTTGGACATGTTATCAGGAGGGATCAGTCCCTGCAGAAGGACATCACGCTTGGTAAAGTATAGGATCCGCCAAAGATCCTCACCTACAACTACAACAATGGGCTCAAGCATAATGACGATTGTAAGGATGGTGCAGGACCGGGCAGTGTTTCGTTCTGTTGTACGTAGGGTCGCAGTGAGTTGGAACCAACTTGATGGCACCTAACAACAACAACACTAGGCCTATAAGGAGCCCTGGTGGTGTACTGGTTAAGTACTAGACTGCTAACTGAAAGGTCTGCAGTTCAAACTTACCAGTGGCTCCACAGGGGAAAGATGTGGCAGTCTGCTTCCATAAAGATGACAGCCTTGGACACCCAATGGGGCGGTTCTACTCTGTCCTATAGTGTCACTACGAGTCAGAATTGACTCGATGGCAATGGGTTTGATTTTTCGGTTTTTATTAGGTCTATAAATACAATTATTTCTAGGGTGGTTGACTTAGTATACTACCTCTGAAGCAGCAAACAATGTCTCGAACCTACAGAAAGCCCTCTGCAGATGTGAGCGTCGCAGAGTAAAACCAGCAAAGTTTATATGAAGTGGTGAAAGGGTGAGAAGGAAAAACATGTAGAGTCCTACCCACTTTTGATCATGTAGATTGGGGGCACATCCCCGGCCCTGTTCCCACAACCTCCTGGCACTTTGTGTTGCAGTTTCTTTGGGATCTCCTACGGGAATTGTGGATATGGCTCTGGCTGAGGCTGTGCATGTAGGTATGACTGTGCTGGTACCTCTGGCTGCGGGAACTTCTATCCATCTCCTGTAAAATGCTATTCCTGTCACTGAAGTGTACTCCCACACAGGCTGCTAGGAGTATAGTTTATTTCTGTAGCAAGTCATGCCATTGTTTCTAGACTCAATTTAACACTAATTACAGTGGAGAATGATGCATGAATTACTGTGTTTTTATGCAAATAATGTGCACCTTCTGCGTTTGTTTGCCAACTGTTCCCTCCCCCATGAGGTATTTTCCTAAACAACTCTATGCCAATGTTTTTTTACATGTTTCCAGTTAAAAAAAAATATATATATATATTAGCATAGCTGGCTTACAAAAATACCTTGAGGAGGAAGGGAGTGGTTGGCAAACAACTGTAGAAGAAGTGCGTTATTTGTGTAAAAATACAGTTACTACGGTAACTTCACAGCATGGCCAGATGACAAATTAACTGATTCCAAAGTTTTTCAAACTTATATGTTACAATATTGTCCGATCAATGTGATCATGCTTGAGAGATAACATATTTTTAATTTGAATAAAACTATTTCTAATTTTTAATGGACACATTTCAAGTAGCTTAATTGATTTGTTCTCTTTGTATTTAGGTAGAACATTGGGTTTTAAACAATGTTCATAGTTTTGATCCTTCAATGTTGTTGTTGTTAGCTGCCATCCAGTTGGCCTCTGACTCATATTGATTAGTTGGGGATCCTACCAGTGAGATACACAAGGTTTTCATTGGCTGATTTTCTGAAGTAGATTACTAGGCTTTTCCTCCTAGTCTGTCTAGTAAAAGGTATTAAATATAATGTTCTTAAAATATAATCCTTGATTAATTGATATTGCTACCTCAACAGGTTTTTCCCGTGGATGCAGAATAAAAACACTTTTTAAACACTGTGAACATTAAATAAATTCAGGTACTGTTAGGAAGAAGCCTGACACATAATATGTGCTCAACAAGTGTTAGCTATCTTCCCTTCTCTCTTAGTTCTCATAACTTGTCTTTTATGATTTTTTAAAAAATCCCATTATCTCACAGTACAACCAAAACGAAGCCTGTTGCCATTGAGTCGGTTCCGACTTGTAGTGACCCAATTGGACAGAGTATAATTGCCCTATAAAGTTTCCAAGGAGCAGTTAGTGGATTCCAACTGCTGACCTTTCGGTTATCCGCTGAGCTCTTAACCAGTATTCCACGAGGGCTCCATCTTGGGGGGCAGGGGTTAAATATTAAAGATTAAAAAGAAAGTCAGCCAACTTGTAATTAAGTGTAGAGCAGTAAGACAACGCTCTTTCCCCTTCCCCTCCTCCCATCCATAGTTAGTTATTACAGACAGGATAGAAAATGAGCAGATGATTGTGACAATGGGTGATTGTGACAATGGAGAACTTCCCAAAAAATGCAGGAACTATATTTAGACCAGATTTGTTGAGTGATTTCGAAGACAAAGAGTCAAGTCAGTAAAAGACAATTTGCCCTGAAAGAGCGAGATCCCACGGTCCCAGAACAGAGTGACAGGAATGCATTGCACACAGACCAAAACGTGGGTTGCCTTTAAGCTGTGGTTAGTGGAGAGCTTTGGGAGTCGTGGTGAGGGAGGTAAGACAGTGGAATCCTGTGTATAGAATATAAAAGGATTTAGAGTTTCGATATGGAATACAACCTGTTATTTTGAACCATATGAAATGGACAATATATGAACATTTTTTAATATAATTGATTTTATTTTATTTTGTTGTTGTTGAAAATCTACACAGAAAAACATACACCAATCCAATAGTTTCTACATGTACGATTTAGTGACACTGATAACATTCTTCAAGTTGTGCAACCATTCTCACCCTCCTTTTCTGAGTTGTTCCTTCCCTATGAACATAAACTCACTGCCTCCTAAGATTCCTATCTAATCATCTGAGTTGTTTGAACCATTAAAAACATCAATCTCATATGGTTCAAATAGTTATGGAATCAGGAGAACAAGTCCAGGCTTTGACAGCTACTAGTTATGTCACTTAAAATCATGCAATCTTGCCAAATCTCCGCTTGCTGCTCTGTAATATGGGGATTGTGATCTCTGTTCCACTCCCTAGATAAACAGAATGAGCAGGAAAGTGATTTTTAAACTGTCGATGCCTATATCTCATCAAATCAAGTCATGGTGAAGCATATCATCAATGCCAATGGCTACAAACTAGCTCTGCTATGACTGCATGAGCTTGCATGTGGATATGGCCACTTGTCAGTATTTTAAAGAATTCCATTGAAATTGTGTTCAAGGCAATTCCTTGAGACTTTTAAAAAGTTGGAGAGGAGGACAACATATCATGATGGCGTATATCTCACCCTATATAAACAACTACCGTCTAGAAAGGAATAAATGAGGCAGAGGTGGGTCAGTGATAGAATCACTGCCTTCCATGCAGGAGACCAGGGTTTGATTCCTGGCCAGTGGATCTCAAGCACAGTCACCACCCCTCTGTCTGTGGAGGTTTGTGTGTTGCTATGATGTTGAACAGGTTTCAGAACTAAGACAAACTAGAAAGAAAGGGCTGGTGATCTATTCTGAAAAATCAACCAGTGAAAACCCTATGGATAACGATGGCCCAATCCTGTTGTGCCTGGGGTCACCATGAGTTGGGGGTCGATTTGGCAATAGCTTAACCTCTTGGTGCAGTGGTTAAGTGCTTAGCTGCTAACTGAAAGGTTGGCAGTTGGAACCCACCAGCCGCTTCAAGGGAGAAAGATGTGGTAGTGTGCTTCTGTAAAGATTCACAGCCCTGGAAATCCTATGAGGCAGTTCTACACTGTCCTATAGGGTCACTGTGAGTTGGAATTGACTCGATGGCAATGAGTTTGGTTTTTGTTTTGAACAACAACAAGGAAGGAGTAAAGGCTGTGGATATCTCGGGACCCATCGGAAATTTTACCGGATTATGACACTAAGAAAGAACAGATTGGACATTAAATTCCACACAGTCATGATTCTGTAGTTTTTCACTGAATTTTTCATAGCCCATAACCAAATTATAGCCAGGCGTCAATATTTGAAGGGAAAGATGCTGACATGGAAGCTAATAAGATCTTTATCAAATGTCCCTGCCTTCCAAAATGGAAGACTATGAAAGTAGAAGGGGAGATGGTCAATGGAAGCTAATGGTAACATTCTTATATGAAATGATGTTTTCCATGCTTGGCGGAAATGCACTTGATCTATATACTTACCATGCTATCAGACACGCACAACCCAGGATTCTGCTCCAAGGGTTTTCTGTCACTTTTGATCTATACTCAATTTAAATGGCATTTATCTGCTGAAATGTTATTTTATTTAATATTTTAAAATGTAATAACAAATAATATTAAAATTCTAAATAGTGAACATTAATATTTAATATGAAATTAATTTTATATTTAGTATTACCACATAGAATCAAAGATATTTCAGAATTTGAAGGATCCTTAGAGCTGAGAAATCTGAGGCCTAGACAAGGTGATCTAAACCTTTAGAGAATTTATATTATTTGAATAAAATAATTTAATTATAACTAATTTCCAATGTATTTTATTCTTTTATTTTATGACTGCTTATTTCAATTTTTGAGATTTTACTAATGGAGAGAAATATGTTTTCTGATGATAACGTTTTCATTTATGTGAAATGTTTTTCATTTAGGTTCATTTTTATAGATTTTTATTATTTTTTTCATCATTTCTAAACCAGAAAGATACTATATTATGTAACTACAGCCCCTCAATTAATTCTTAGCACATTTGGCTATGTATATTCTTCAAGTAGTTCTAATTAGTTTTGAACCCCACATAATTTTTCCAGCAAACAATGCAGAATAATTCCTATAGATTTTAAGACTTATTAGGGTCATACTATTTTGTTTAGTAGAATGATTCAACTGTGATGAGGAGGTAGAAGGAGAATAAAATGTTTTCTGAAAATAATTTTGCAAGGACATCTGTCTAACATAATAAGATAATATTATAAGCTACATATATCCAAATTTTTCAGAACGGTCCCTACTATTCTAGAAGCTTTCAGAGTCTCTTTGGGAAACCCTGACTTAACACATTGAGTGAACTTTCACCTTATACTATAGGGCATTTGTGTAATAGAAATGTGTTTCCTTATTTACCCAACTGTTCTTTGTTTAATTCCAAACTTTTTGTTCAAGTTCCATAGAGTCATACGAGCCCAACTTGATTCTCTCAATATCCTTATAGCGATTATTTCACATGCACAGTTTACGTGCTAACTCATCTAAAAAGTATTTGTTAGTCATTTCATCACTGATTAGATGTATAGAACATTAATGCAGATCATTAACGACTGTGCATTAATAAAGAGTTGTAACTGGCTCCTTAATAATTTACTTGATGGCAACAGGTTTTTATTCATTCATATATATTTGTATTTGTAGAAGGATCTTACTTTTGAAGACAGTCTCTTTACCCAAACTCATGAATAAAATTGACAAAGTTATTTTATGAGCATATGGACTCTCTGAAGTTGAGCATTGTATGAAATGGAACTTTACTTTTTTTTTTTTTTAGTGTTTATTTGCTACATGGAAATTTAGCAACGTGTTCTAGCCTTCCACATTGTTTCAGAAAAATACCTGCTTATTTTTGTTTGATCTTGTTTATTGGTACATCTTCAATGCAAACTAAGGAAAAAAAAAAAAAGGCTTGGCTTCAAAGGATGAAGAGTAAGGTTAATACAAGTATTATCTGGATAATATAAAACTTTAATCTGAAAAAGATCTACGAAGCCACTTTATGACTGTCATTCTTACTCAGTTTTTTCCCATGGAACAAAAGACAAAGAAAATATTAGCTTTTTGAGAGCTTATTGGAAGCATTTCCTCTGAATTTTCTGGGAAGAATTGGAGACAAGAATTGGCTAGAAGAATCCAGCTGAAGGTAATGGAAGCAGCCTTCCATGGCCTAAGACTTAATGTGATAGTTGATAAAGACTCAAGGGGATAACCCTTAATAGCCTCAAGGAGGTTTACACTCTAAACTGCTCAGGTCTGGGAAGCACCAAGATTAGATTAAATTAAGATTAGTAACAGTGGAAGATATTAAGTGTGTGATCAAGTTGTGATTATGTGTCGATGTTTCTCTAAACTACACTCTTATTTCACTTTAACAAATTTAATAGATTAATGATAATGGCCAACAGTTCTGCTTAACTATTTTCTTTAAAATTTCTATTTTGGTGGAATACATAATTAAATACAAGTAGAACTTCTCACCCACACGTATGGAATCAGGGTCTCAGAATTGAAAGGAAATTTAATAATCATTTATACTAACTTCTCATCAGTGCTGAACACCTTTAAAATATCTCATGATTGAACCAGCCCCATTTGAATCTTTTATAAGAATAAGCACCATTTTCAACATTTTCTAAAGCAGCCTACTTTATTATGATTAAGTCTAGTTTTAAGAAAAATCTACTTTATATTGATATATCCACATCTTGTGCTTTGATTCTTCCCTCTGAACAAACACAGCACAAGTTAGATTCTTCTCTCTATGAGACTTGCAGTTGTCAACCATTGCACACAGCCCGGTCTTCACACTCGGCATCCTTACTTACAGTAACTATTTCTTTTAGCATGTGGTTTCTGAGACTTTTCCAATTATGTTCACCCTCCCTTGGGAAATTTAAGGTTTAGTAATTTTTTTAAAAGTAAAATGCTCTGAATTAAAGAGCATAAAAAGAGTTTGGAGTCCCTGAGTGGTGCAAATTATTAAGCGCTTGACTGTGAACTGAGAGATTGGCAGTTCAAACCCACCTAGACGTGCCTTGGAAGAAAGGCCTGGTGAACTACTTCTGAAAGGTCACAGCCTTGAAAACCAGGTGGAGCAAAGCTCTACTCTGACCATCTGGGGTCGCCATGAGTCAGAATCGACTTGATGGCAACTGGTCCTAGTAAAAAGAGCACAGCACTCAGTGGCATCTCGAGATCTGTACATCTCACTTTTGCTGTTGTTGTTAGGTGCTGTCGAGTCGGTTCCAACTCATAGTGACGCTACGTACAATAGAATGAAACATTGTCCTGTCCTGTGCCATCCCCACAATCGTTGCTATGTTTGAGCCCGTTGTTGCAGCCACTGTGTCAATCCATCTCACTGAGGGTCTCTTTTTCGCTGACCCTCTAATTTATCAAGCATGATGTCCTTCTCTGAGGACTGGTCCCTCCTGATAACATGTTCAAAGCATGTGAGACGAGGTCTCGCCATCCTCCGATTTGTTCGTTTGGTGTTTGTTCGTTGCACGTCTCACTTTTGCCGTTGGAACATAGATTTAGATTGCGTTACCATGTCATCACATAAAGCCAAAGGTCAAACAGAACCCCCAGTTCTTCTTCAGATGTACCGCTCTTAGCTCAGCTCTCCAGAGTATAGCATCAGACTGCATTTCTATAATTTTGGAATGTATGCAAAACGTTGTCATGTAAAACAGTCTATATTGTTTCAAAGCCGGATGCTGTGTAACTGTACCACATGTGCATCCTATCATTCTTTAAAAATGATAGGAAGCTAAATGAAACATCATTTTTGTATTTTCCTTCAATAATAAATTGTATTATACATAAATAATAAATTACAATAAATGTTAAAAGGATATCCATTAGTAAAACAATGTCCTGTGTGTGTGTAGTGAATGGATAGGCTTTAAAAACATACAAAACTTCATTACTATGGTTATCACACGTGTGCTTCACCATAGCATGTCCACACATACTCAGTTCCTGGTTTTATAATGAAAAAAAACTCACACCATGTTTCCACAAAGAAAGTCACATAAAATAATACTGACGTTGCCTGGGTTAATTCATCCATGTAGGAAACAATTATCAAGCACTTGCTATATGATGCCCAGTATTCTTAGGGATTGTACAATCTAATCAAGATCTTGGTATAGGTTAAATATACATGAGACAGTAACATAGTCCATATACTTAAAATAAAATTTTTGTTGAACTGCTTTTTCATTACATAAAAAAAAGCAACAATAACAACAAAAACCATTGCCATTGAGTCAATTCTGACTCATAGTGACCCTGTAGGACAGAGTAGGACTGCCCCATGGGGTTTCCAACGAGTGGCTGCTGGATTCAAACTGCAAACCTTTTGGTTAGCAGTGGAACTCTAAACCACTGTGCCACCACGGCTCTGCCAAATGTTGAGTAGCACATATTTAATATTGTTTTGGAATCTGTGAGTTTGTGACAGAAGGGGATATGAGTCATGCTACTTGATGATGAATATGAATATATGGGATAGGAACCAATAAGAACTTCTAGAAGCCATAAAAGATTGGTACTTGGCTAACTTGAGGTAGAAATCAATATGGAAGTAGAATTTGGAGAATTAGCAAAGACGTATTACAGAAAGAAAGGACAGAGCTAAACAGGAAATTTTAGGGAGGGCTTATCTAGGAAAGCGGTTCTGAAGATATCTGCACCGTTCAGTCAGAAAATTATACAAACAGAAGTTTACTATACAGAAAAGGATGATTACTTGCATGGATAAAAACCAACTACGGTTAAACTTAGAATTACATTATGTCTCTTAAGGTTTAGATTCAGAAAACCTTTTGAATGTCACAGCATGCTTTTAATACAGCTGGATTACTGACTATTGGATACTGATTTTTAAAAACAAACCTTTTAAATTAGAGAATAGGCTAATCGATGTTTTGCAACCAGAAATTCTAGAACCCTAAAGGTTCTGCTAGATTAGTAATGGCGTCTATGAACTATTTTCAACCTTTTAAAAAACCCTTAGGAAGTCATACATTTACCTGTTTGATAATGTGAACAAGCACTGAAAAATATTTCTTTGCTTTTGACTAGAATTAAATCAATGTATTGCACTAGTAGTTTATCTCATGCTGACACAGAGCTCTGGTTGGCAGCAGTATGTCTTTGATTAATGAAAAATGAGAAGATGAAATAAAAATTGCTTAATAAATGCAATACTTCTAGTGCATTTCCCTGCTGTTGTCAATAAGCAGCCGTTAGTAGCTCTGTAGTTTTAAGGTTCATAAGCCTTTGAAGAAAACTTTTATGACACTACAAGGTTGGGTCCACCTTCTCTGGGAAATATTAATCTATCGGGAGCAGTGCCCTAGAAAAAGGGTCTATGCCAGAATTACACCTTTGGTTTTGTTATGACAATCTGCTAGATTTTTACTATTGGTAAAGCATCTGTTGTGGCTACAACTATGAGTAAGGAACTCATTTTTCAGAAATATAATTTAGATCCAATCTTCATCTTTGCCACATTTGCATGGAACGTAACATTTCAAGGATAAAAGGTAAATGCAACCTATCTCTACCATTTATACTAACCGTGTATTTATGAATCGTCTATAAACAAAGCCTGTGAGAGCTGGAGGAAAAGGCTGAGGAGTTTTAACAGAGCAGATGGTCTTTATTTTTCCATTCTGTTGTCTATACCTACCTGTAGAATCAGTGTCGTCCAACACATGTGGCCAACAAGCAAAGATACTACAAACTATAGGCAGATCTACAATTCAGGCAGGGTCCATAATGGCGACAGTCAACTTTTAGCCCAATGGCAGAAAGGAGGACCAGGGTAACTGACTATGAAAAACCCTTTTATGGCCAGGAGATTTTTGAAAGGGAAAATTTTAGTAGGTAAATGATGAAGTAAAACCAGGATGTAGGCTTCCTTACCGCTGTTTTTCCACTTTTAAGAGGGCTATTGTGACTAATGGGCGTAGAGCCTTTCAGAGATGGCCTAGTTCACCACCACTTCCAGCCCTTCTTTGCCCCATGTAGCACTGGGATCATCCATCAATGGGAAGCCATATTAACTCTGTAACTGAGTTAATACAGAATCTTCACGTTAATTAGAGTCAAACTCTTCACCAAAAAGCTCCATTCAGATAATTCTGAAAATAAGGGACTATGACTTTTGCAAATTAGATGGTGTCTTAGTTACCAGTGCTGGCATAACAGAAATACCACAAGTGGGTGGCTTTAAAGAACAGAAATCTATTGTCTCACGGTTCAGGCGGCAAAAAAGTCCAAATCAGGGTCTCCGCCATGCTGATTCCTTCTGTGAATCTCTCTCCTAGTTTCTGGAGTCTGCCGGGAATCCTTGGCGTTCCAGCACTTGTGAACTGGTCCTCACACAGCATCTGTCTCCTCTCAACCCCCGCCCCCACCCCACCCCGTGTAGTGTGTGTGTCTGTGTCTGTTCTACTCTTTTTATAACTCAGAAGTGATTAGGTTTAGGATCCACTCTGCCCTGGTTTGAGCTCACTGACATAACAAAAGAAAGCACTGATTTCCAAACCAGATCACATCCACAGGTCCAGGGTCCAGGACTGCAACACACTTTTTTTTGGGGGGGGGGACACAGATCAGTCCAGGACAGATGGAGAAAGAATAGCAATTTCTAACACATTATAAACACTGCAGTCTTCCATAATAAAATAAACGAGACATCTTCTTTAGCCTAGAGTGACTAAATTTTGTTGTTTTTCCCTAATAGCAAAATGACTGCTTTTTCAAGCAGGTTATGCAACCTGGTATAGAACGTTGGATTTTGTTAAAATGGATATTTTTATCTTATTTTATTTAATGTATCAATTGATATTATTATCCTGAAATGACCATAAGGTGAAGAAGTAGCATGAAAAGGTCATCACTTGCACTAATACGACTTTTAATAGGTTTACAGTAGAAAAGTTAGGTACCATAAATTTTTCATAACTTTTTTTTTCTGATTACAGAAGTAATATTTTATCATTATATTATATTTACAAACTATAGAAATTTCAAAGAAATGTAAATAAATCATAATTATACTAACCGGGGGGAGCCCTGGTGGTGCAGTGGTTAAGAGCTCAGCTGCTAACCAAAAAGTCAGCAGTTCGAATCCACCAGCTGCTCCTTAGAAACCCTAGGGAGCAGTTCTACTCTGTCCTATAGGGTCACTGAGTCACAAATGACTTGATGGCAATGGGTTTTTTGGTTTTATACTAATCAGAGAAAGTTTCTAATATAATTTAGTTGTTTTTGCTTCCAGTCTTTTGAAAAACTGTGTATGCATGCATCGCTATTTCTTTCTCAGTTAACCTTTCTGAAAAAATAGTTCTTGCTGATTTTTCTTTGTTTTAAAATCATGGCGTCATATGGAGCTAGAGGGGCTAATATCTTACTCTCATGCGTGTATGACAGGCTATACGTAGGTGGGTAATATAGGCAATGACTTCTTTTTTAAAGTACATGTAATTTCATATTTATATTTGCCATTTGCCCTTAACATAGATATTTTTAGAAGTGCAGCACACTACCACTCCACACTGGAGTGTTTTATTGAGACCAGAATATAAAACAGTAATGCAAACACAGTCCTTGTGAAGCAGTCTGTACTTCCCAGCATGATGCTTTGTAAAATGATTTGTAAAATGCTGTGTAAATGCTTCACGACCCATAGCCTCATAACACAGGCAAGGCTCATGTGGTCCCAGCCTAAGAAGTGGCCTGTTTGTAGTTGTCCCATTAGGTCACGGAAAGACGCTGAGGGGTCACTAATGAGGTCATTTCCTTTTAGTGTATCCCTCAGAATGCAATGTATAAAACATATAAACGTGACTGTCTTAGTTATCTAGTGGTGTTACAACAGAAATATGACAAGTGGGAGGCTTTAACAAACAAACTTCTTCTTCGCCAGTTTAGGAGACTAGCAGTCCAGATTCAGGGCTCTTGGGGAAAGCTCTGTCTGTCCTTTCGGGAGGAAAAGCCTTGTCTCAGCTTCTGTAACGTTCTTTCCAGCTTCCCTCGGAGATCTTCACATGGCATTTATCTTGCCCCCATTCTAGATTGCTTGGTTCTGTGCCTAATCATCGCCTTTTACATCACAAAAGTGACTGGCTTAAAACATACCCTACTGATGTGGCCTCATTAACATAAGAATGAAAACAGTATTCCAAAATGGGGATAGGGGTTAGATTTACAACATACATTTTTGCGGAACAAAATTCAATCCATAACAGTGAACTTTTTGTTACTATCAACAAGTAATATAACTGTGTAATTTCATTCTAGTTCCTGCACTAACATTCAGTGTGGCTTGTATAAATGAAGAATATGCCTATTTGTATTAATGATATTTCAAGTCTTATTTACTCATATACAGGGCTGCTAGGTTTAGTAAATAAAAATATAGGACACCCAGTTAAATTTTAATTTTGGATAAACAGCAATTAATATTTTAGTATAGATACGTCCTGAATATTGTACAGGACATATTTTTACTAAAAACTTAGCCACAGTTTATCTGAAATTCAAATTGTTGTTGCTGTTGTTGTCGAGTCGTTTCTGACTCATAGCTCCCCTATGTACTACAGAACGAAACACTGCCTGGTCCTACGCCACACTCACAATCATCATCCTTGAGCCCATTGTTGCAGCCATTGTGCCAATCCATCTCGTTGAGGGTCTTCCTCTTTTTTGCTGACCCTCTACTTTACCAAGAATGATGTCCTCTCCAGGGACTGATCCCTCCTGCAACATGTCCAAAGTATGTAAGACGTAGTCTCCCATCCTTGCTTCCAAGGAGAGTTCTGGTTGTACTTCTTCTAAGACAGATCTGTTCATTCCTTTGGCAGTCCATGGTATATTCAATATTCTTCTCCAACACCACAATTCAAAGGTGTCAGTTCTTCTCTGATCTTCCTTATTCATTGCCCAGCTTTCGCATGCATATGATGCGATTGAAAATACCATGGCTTGGGTCAGGCGCACCATAGCCTTCAAGGTGACATCTTTGCTTTTCAACACTTTAAAGAGGTTTTTGGAAGCAGAGTTGCTCAATACAGTGAGTCTTTCGATTTCTTAACTGCTGCTTCGATGGATGTTGATTGCAGATCCAAGTAAAATGACATCCTTGACAGCTTCAATCTTTCCTCCATTTATCATGATGTTCTTATTGGTCCAGTTGTGAGGATTTTTCTTTTCTTTATGTTGAGGTGTAATCTATACTGAAGGCTGTGGTCTTTGTTCTTCACCGGTAAATGCTTCAAGTCCTCCCCACTTTTCAGCAAGCAAGGTTGTGCCATCTGCATAACACAGGCTGTTTAATGAGTCTTCCTCCAGTCCTGATGCCCCTTTCTTCTTCATATAGTCATACAGATTGAATAGGTATGGTGAAAAGATACAACCGTGACGAACACCTTGCCTGACTTTAAACCACGCAGTATCCCCTTGTTCTGTCTGAAAGACTGCATCTTAATCCACGTACAGGTTCCTCACGAGTACAGTTAAGTGTTCTGGAATTTCCATTCTTCGCAATGTTATCCAAATTTGTTATGATCCACGCAGTCGAATGCCTTTGCATAGTCAGTAAAACACAGGTAAACGTCTTTCTGGTATTCTTTGCTTTCAGCCGGGATCCATCTGACATTAGCAATGATATCCCTGGTTCAACGTCCTTTTCTGAATCTGGCCTGAACTTCTGGCAGTTCCCTGTTGATATACTGCTGCAGTCACTTTTGAATGATCTCTAGCAATATTTTACTTGTGTGTGATATTAATGATATTGTTCGATAATTTCCACATTAATTTGGATCACCTTTCTTGGGAATAGGCATAAATATGGATCTCTTCCAGTCAGTTGGCCAGGAAGCTGTCTTCTAAATTTCTTGGCATAGACCAGTGAGCACTTCCAGGGCTGCATCCATTTGTTGAAACATCTCATTTGGTATTCTGTCAATTCCTGGAGCCTTGCTTTTCACCAACGCCTTGGATTTCTTCCTTCAGTACCACCAGTTTCTGATCAATCATGCTACCTCTTGAAATGGTTGAACTTCGACCAATTCTTTTTGGTATAATTACTCTGGCTATTACTGCCATCTTCTTTTGATACTTCCTGCATCATTTAATATTTTCCCCATAGAATCCTTCACTATCACAACTACAGGCTTGAATTTTTTTCTTCAGTTCTTTCAGCTTGAGAATTGCAGTGCATGTTCTTCCCTTTGGTTTTCTAGCTCCAGCGCTTTGCACATGTCATTATAATACTTTACATTGTCTTCTCAAGCTGCTCTTTGAAAGCCTCTGTTCAGTTCTTTTACTTCATCATTTGTTCCCTTTGCTTTAGCTACTTGACATTCAAGAGCAAGTTTCAGTCTCTTCTGACATCCATTTTGGTCTTTTCTTTCTTCCTTGTCTTTTTAACGACCTCTTTCTTTATGTATGATGTCCTTGATGTCATTCCACAATATGTCTGGTCTTCGTTCATTAGTGCTCAATGCATCAAATCTATTCTTGAGATGATCTCTAAATTCAGGTAGGATATACTCAAGGTCGTACTTTGCCTCTTGTGGACTTGTTCTAATTTTCTTCAGTTTCAACTTGAACTTGCATATGAGTAATTGATGGTCTGTTCTGTAGTCGGCCCCTGGCCTTGTTCTGACTGATGCTATTGAGCTTTTCCATCATCTTTTTCCAGAGATGTAGTCGATTTGATTCCTGTGTATTCTATCTGGCAAGGTCCATGTGTATAGACGCTGTTTAAGTTGGTGAAAAAAGGTATTTGCAATGAAGAAGTCATTGGTCTTGCAAAATTCTATCATTCAATCTCTGGCATCGTTTCTATCACCAAGGTCATATTTTCCAACTACTCATCCTTCTTCTTTGTTTCCAACTTTCATATTCCAATCACCAGTAATTGTCAATACATCCCGATTGCGTGCTCGATCAATTTCAGACCGCAGAAACTGGTGAAAATCTTCAATTTCTTCATCTTTGGCCTTAGTGGTTGGTGCGTAAATTTGAATAACAGTCATTTTAACGGTCTTCCTTATAGGTATATGGATATTATCCTATTACTGACAGTGTCGTACTTCAGAATAGATCTTGAAATGTTCTTTTTGATGATGAATACAGCACCATTCCTCTTAAAGTTGTCATTCCCAGCATAGTAGACCAACACCAGTCCATTTCAGCTCCCTAATGCCTAGGACATCGATGTTTATGTGTTCCATTTCATTTTGATGATTTCCAATTTTCTTAGATTCATACTTTGTACATTCCATGTTCTGATTATTAATGGATGTTTGCAGCTGCTTCTTCTTATTTTGAGTTGTTCCACATCAGCATATGAAGGGTCCAAAAGCTTGACTCCATCCACGTCGTTAAAGTTGACTCTACTTTGAGGAGGCAGCTCTTCCCCAGTCGTCTTTTGAGTGCCTTCCAGCATGGGGGGGCTCATCTTTGGGCACTATATCAAACAATGTTCCACTGCTATTCATAAGGTTTTCACCAGCTAATTCTTTTCAGAAGTGGACTGCTGGGTCCTTCTTCCTAGTCTTTTTTAATCTGGAAACTCAACTGAAACCTGTCTGCCGGGTGACCCTGCTGGTATGTGAATACCGGTGGCATAATTTCCAGCATCACGGCAACATGCACACCCCCACAGTACGACAAACTGACAGACACACGGGGGGAATTAAAACTGGGTGTTTTGTATTTTATTTGTTAATCCTATTCTCATACCAAGGCATCTGTCTGAAACTCAAACCTCTAATTGCATTTGTGTTGGTATTGTAGATTAGGTATAAATCAAAAAAAATAAAAGAAAGAAAAAAGAAAAAGCAAACCCATTGCTGTCGAGTCGACTCTGACTAATAGTGACCCTATGGGACAGAGTATAACTGCCATATGGGGTTTGCAAGGAGTGACTGGTGAATTTGAACGGCGACCTTTTGGTTAGCAGCTGAACTCTTTAGCCACTGCGCTGCCAGGGCCCCAGATTAGGAATAAGAGATAATTTTCTTTATGTAGGCAGTTGGTTATAGCAGTCAAAAAGAAAATTTGTCCACTCCAAGCATGAAGATGGTTCAATAAAAATCAGTTGTTGTGCGCCTTCAAGTCTATTCTGACTTACAGTAACCGTATATGACAGAACTGCCCCATAGGGTTTCCTAGGCTGAAATCTTTACAGAAGAAGTTCATCAGGACTTTTCTCCTGTAGAGCCGCTGGTGGGTTCGAACAGCCAAGCTTTTCAGTTAGCAGCCTAGAGCTTAACCATTGCTTCATAAAGAAACTAAAGAGAAAACAAATCCCCATTTTGTCATGAATAAAATTTTTGAAGCATCCATTACCTTTTTGGGAAAATTAAGCACCAAATCATCAATTCAATATTTAAATAGTTTCTAAAGGAATATTCCAGAACAATAATAAAACCTTGGCAGCTCGCTGTTATTTTCTCTCTTCTACTATCCCACTGGTCAGTACACATTACTTTGGCTGAAATTTGCAGACTTTTACATGAAATACGTGAAAACTGTGCATGTTCTGAAGGTAAGGGGATGTAGTGCCATATTTCTACCAAGTAGTTGAAATATTCGTGGAAATTTTTTATGTGAATGGGGGGATGACTATATCTGTTGGATGTAAAGTTCTATTACTTCCATAGGAGGGAGCATCGTGGTCTTAGTGGAGAAATGTTGAGATTAGGTTGAAGGACTATATACTGGTATGACAAACATGGAGGATGAGAGTAAAGGAACAAACTTCAAGGACCACTTGTGGGAAAAAAAATTCCATAGAGTTCTGGGGAAATAACATTTACCTTGCTAAGGAAGCAAGGGCAGGGGATGAGTTTATATATATTTAGTCTAAAAAGATGTTAATGAATTTATGGATCATAGAATCTGAAAACCATAAATGATGTGAAGGTCTTTTGAAATATGAGGAGATAGAAATAAGAGGAAGGTCCGACTAAGGAATGATAAATAATGAAATTCTCTTGGAGCTGAGGAAAGCTGATCTGAAGAGGAGGAAAGGAGGTGGGAGATGGCAAGAATGTGTGGGGCTTCACTTTGAAGACTAAGTATCTGACATTGATTATTTTAAAAATAAATTGGCTTTAAATCAACTGAGTGTAGGAAATGAATACCGAAGAGGCAAACTGGTTTAGTAGATATATCAAGAAATTTAACACAGCTCAAATTTTAGAACAAGATATAATTATTGTTTAAAGAAGAGAAAGGCAAGTTGTTATTATACATCCTGAAACTTGTGGGGTACATATTTGGAACTCACTGGGAACATGTGACACAAGTTACTTGCAAAATTTTATTGTTCATTTTGGGGATGGAGCTCATTGTTGTTGTTAGGTGACATTGAATCGGTTTCCACTCACAGTGACCCATGCACACTGAACAAAACCCTGCTGGTCCCACACCATCCTCAGGATCATTGTTATATTTCAGTTCATGGTTGCAGCCACTGTGTCAATTCACCTTGTTGAGGGTCATCTTTTTCTACGACCCTCTACTTTACAAGCATGATGTCCTTCTCTAGGGACAGATCCCTTCTGATAACATGTCCAAAGTATGTGAGACGAAGTCTCACCATCCTTGCTTCTAAGGAACATTCTGGCTGTACTTCTTCTAAGACACATTTCTTTGTTCTTTTGGAAGTCCATGGTGTTATTCAATATTCTTCTCCAACACCATAATTCAAAGGCATCAATTCTTCTTTGGTACTCCTAATTTATTGTCCAGCTCTCCCATGCATATGTGGTGATTGAAAACACCATAGCTTGGGTCAGGAGGCCCTTAGTCCTTAAAGTGACATCTTTGCTATTTAACACTTGAAAGAAGTCTTTTGTAACAGATATGCCCAATGCAATTTGTAATCTGATTTCTTGACTGCTGCTTCCATGGGTGTTGATTGTGGATCCAAGTAAAATGAAGTCCTTGACAACTTCAATCATTTCTCCACTTATCATGATGTTGCTTATTGGTTCAGTTGTGAGGATTTTTGTTTTCTTTATGTTGAGGTTTAAATCATACTGAAGGCTGTAGTCCTTGATCTTCATCAGTAAGTGCTTCAAGTCCTCTTCACTTTCAGCAAGCAAGGTAGTGTCATTTGCATAATGCAGATTGTTAATGAGTCTTCCTCCAATACTAATGCCCAACATACAGATCGAATAAGTATGGTGAAATAATATAATCCTGATGCACACCTTTCCTGACTTTAAACCACACAGTATCACCTTGTTCTGTTTGAATGACTGCCTCTTGATCTATGTGCAGGTTCCTCATGAGCACAATTAAGTGTTCTGGAATTCCCATTCTTTGCAATGTTATCCATAATTTGTAATGATCCACACAGTTGAATGCCTTTGCACAGTCAATAAAACACAGGTAAACGTCTTTCTGGTATTTGCTTTCAGCCAGGATCTATCTGACATCAGCAATGATATCTTTCATTTCCCTTCCTCTTCTGAATCCAGCTTGAATTTCTGGCAGTTCCCTGTTGATGTACTGCTGCAGCCACTTTTGAATGACCTTCAGCAAAATTTTACTTGTGTGTGATATTAATGATGTTGTTCGATAATTCCATATTCATTTGGATCACCTTTCATGGGAATAGGCATAAATACGGATCTCTTCCTGTCAGTTGGCCAGGAAACTGTTTTCCAAATTTCTTGACATAGATGAGTGAGCACTTTCAGTGCTGCATCCATTTGTTGAAACATCTCATTTGGTATTCTGTCAATTCCTGAAACCTTGCTTTTAGCCAATGCCGTTAGTGTGGCTTGGACTTCTTCCTTCACTGCCATCGGTTTTTGATCATATGCTACCTCCTGAAATGGTTGAGGGTCAACCAATTCTTTTTGGTGTGGTGACTCTATGTATTCCTTCCATCTTCTTTTGATGCTTCCTGCATCACTGAATATTTTCCCCTTAAATCCTTCAGTATTGCAAATCGAGTCTTGAATTTTCTCTTTAGTTCTCTCAGCTTGAAAAATGCCGAGCGTGTTCTTTTTCCCTTTTGGTTGTTTAGTTCCAGGTCTTTGCACATTTCAGTATAATACTTTACTTTGTCTTCTCCAACCGTCCTTTGGAATCTTCTGTTCAGCTCTTTTACATCATTGTTTCTTCCTTCTGCTTTAGCTACTTGACATTCAAGAGCAAGTTTCAGAGTCTCTTCTGACATCCATCCTGGTCTTTTCTTTCCTTCCTGTCTTTTTAATGACCTCTTGCTTTCTTCATGTATCATGTCCTTGATGTCACAGCACAACTTGCCTGTTCTTTGGTCTTTAGTGTTCACTAGGGTCAAAACTATTCTTGAGATGGTCCCTAAATTCAGGTGGGATATACTCAAGGTCACACTTTGGCCCTCATGGACTTGTTTTAATCTTCTTCAGCTTCAACTTGAACTTGCATATGAGCAATTGATGTTCTGTTCTGTAGTTGGTCTCAGGTCTTGTTTTGATGATATTGAGCTTTTCCATTGTCTCTTTCCTCAGATGTAGTCGATTGATTCCTGTGTATTCCATCTGTCGAGGTCCACTGTATAGTTGCGGTTTATGTTGTTGAAAAAAGGTATTTGTAATGAAGAAGTCATTGGTCTTGAAACATTCTATTATCCGCTCTCCAGCATAGTTTCTATCACCAAGGCCATATTTTCCAAATACTGATCCTTTTTCTTTGTTTCCAACTTCACATTTCAATTGCCAGTAATTGTCAATGCAACCTGATTGCATGTTTGATCAATTTCAGACTGCAGAAGTTGGTAAAAATCTTCAATGTCTTCATCTTTGGCCGTACTGGTAGGTATGCAAATTTGAATAGTAGTCGTATTAACTGGTCTTCCTTGTAGGTGTATGGATATTATCTTATCACTGACAATGTTGTACTTCAGGAAGGATCTGAAATGTTCTTTTTGATGATGAATGCAATGCCATTCTTCTTCAATTTGTCATTCCCGGCATAGGAGACCATATAATTGTCCTATTTAAAATGGCCAATATCAGTTCATTTCAGCTCAATAATGCTGAGGATATCTGTGTTTATTCCTTCCATTTCATTTTTGGTGATTTCCAATTTTCCTTGATTCATACTTTGTACATTCCTTGTTCTGATTATTAATGGATATTTGCAGCTGTTTCTTCTCATTTTGAGTGGTACCACATCAGCAAATGAAGGTCCCGAAAGCTTGACTCCATCATTGAGATTGACTCTACTTTGAGGAGGCAGCTTTTCCCCAGTCATATTTCGAGTTCCTTCCAACCTGTGGGACTCATCTGCTTGTACTCTATTAGACAATGTTCTGCTGCTATTCATAAGGTTTTCACTGGCTAATTTTTTTGAGAAGCAGACTGTCAGGTCCTTAGTCTGTCTTAGTCTGGAAGCTCAGGTGAAAGCTGTCTGCCATGGGTGACCTTGCTGCTGGGTGACACAGCATTGCAGCAACATGAATGCCCTCACAGCAGGACAAACGGACAGATGCGTAGGGAACATTAAAGTTAGCTTGACCAAAATAAAAAAAATCAGGGTACAAGCATTTCATTCATTATTTTTTAAATCAATACTATCTAATCTAACTTTAGTTTTTCCCAAAATTGAGCAAAATTTTACCTGAGTCATACAATTCAGAATGTGCTAAAAAGTCTAAGAATCATAATTAACTTCTCCAGACAATAAAATTAAAAAAGAAAACTACTATCTATCTAATCACTATTAGCCATGTTGACCAGTTTTAAATGAATCCTGGGAAAATATTTTTTCCCCTAAATCCCTGGCCAGCTTGAATATTTAGAGAATCTAGAGTTGTCTGTGGTCTACATGTGGTGCAAAAGGTTAGTGCAGTGAGCTGCTAAGCAAAAGGTTGGAGCTTGGAGTCCACCCAGAAGCACCTTAGAAGAAAGGCCTGGTGATGTATTTCCAAAAAAGCAGCCATTGAAAACCTTATGGAGTACAGCTCTACTCTGACACACATGGAGTGGCCATGAGCTGGAATAGACTTGATGACAACTGGAACTAGAACAGTTGTCTACTTTTATGTCAGAGGAAAAAAGAGAAAGATCTTACTTGACCTCAACTATCAGGTGAGGCCATGTCTAGAAGTCTCTAGGGAAAAATAAAGCATGACACCTAGAGTGGGCGAGGGGTCTCATGGTAGGGTTGAGGGGACACCTTGTAGAACCTTACTCCATCCTTATAGTAGAACAGCTACTGCCCTATGAGACTGTTATGTGTGATACACTGAGGCTGGGAGTAGTTGCATTTGGTAATGAACAACGTTCCTGTGTAGAGAAGCGCAGTCACACCATTTCTCTTTCTTAAATCTTTGTCCTGTAAAGTGCAGCCCACATTTCTGGATTTGCCTATACTCATCTCAGTTTATTGTAGTGGAAAGAGCACAGGTTTTGGGACCTCAGACTCTCATTAAGTCCCACTGTTCCTATCTGCTAGCTACGTAAGTGCCAGAGGGTCTCTTAGTCTCCTCTGTAAGCTGTTTCTCCTCTCACAGATCTCAGGGTACTGTTGTTAATGAGATATTACACCAGCACTGGGCACAATGTCTGACTCATAATAAATACTCAATAAAGAATAGTATTTTGTGGTGGTTGTTGTTGCAAAATGACTTTTTTATATGTTGTTCACATAAGATTTAATATAATCTTAAATCTTTGTCAACTTTTCAGAGGTAGAAAACTCCATTTTAAGTTATCTGATTTTATTATTCTTTCTATTGTTTTATGATTTTGTTGTAATTCATGGTGTGCAGGAGAATTGCTATAGCAACCTGAATCCTCAGCATTTCCTTGTCCATAATGCTAAATATTCAGATACTTGGAAATACTTAAAGAGTGATGAGATTTTTAATTTTAATGCTTAGAAATTATTTAGTGTTGTTTTAGTTTTCTTACAAAAATAATACACATAATATGCATATTCATTTTATTTAAAAGAAAAATGTGCAACATCATCTTATATTGCCTACATATTGTACACACTGTATCATCTCAACTCATAAGCATCATGCAGTCCTTTAGCCTCTCCTGAATTCTACCTGGGAACTTCATAATTGAGAAAGAAATCACTTTAAAATTTCAACTACGAAGCAGAGTCTGACCTCCTAGAGAATGTTGTTGTATTGCTTGCTTGATTTTTTTTCTTATAATTACTGTGTTTGTTCGGGTATTTTGCAATAGTGTTGTCATATTAAAATCTAAGATAATTGTGAATGGCCTCTAAGAAAATAGACTCTATAGAAATGAAACAATTCGTTACCATCTGAGATTATTTACCAATGCAAGATCAGAAATATGGTCTTTTTGAAACTCTTGTTGTTGGGTGACGTCTAGTCGATTCTGACTTATAGTAACCCTGTAAGACAGGGTAGAACTGCTCCATAGGGTTCCCCAGGCTGTAATCTTTATGGAAGCAGACTGCCTCATCTTCTTCACACCAAGTGGCTGGTGGATTCCAACGGCCAACCTTCCAGTTAGCCGCTGAGGGCTTAACCGCTGTGCCACCAGAGTGCCTTTTTGAAACTCTAAACCTGGCCGATTCAACTTCACTCTCAACACAGAAAAAATACAGAAGGTGATTGCACTTCATGATAGGTAGATACAGCTTAAAGGTATTTATCACACCTGGTCTTTTACTTGTATTAACACACACTAGAACTATTAACAGAGAAGATAAAACTTTTAATATATAGATCGGGTGCCTAGAAATTAGAAGATTTTCCTTTTCCTTGAAAACAGATGAATGATAAAAGCAAAACAAAAACTTGAAACCCGACACTTGAAGTAATTTTTTTAATTGAAAATTTAAAATTAATAGCTTACAGATGGTAACACGTTTGCTAGTTGCTCTTTTTACATATTCAAGCTTAGGTTACTCGACATTGAAAACACTGCAATAAAATATCTACTTTTGTAAATGTTGATGAACCATACATATTGTTCTTCCCAAGTAGGAAGTAGTATTTTAAAATGGGAGTAAAGTTATTAAGCAAGGTAAAGAATTGTTTATTTAGAGCACATCCCAACCCACCATTTTCTATTATAAATTGTTCAAATATTTTTGCCAATTATATACCAAGAATCTAAAAAAACAAAATAATACAAAACATCAACTGTTTAGGGCATTATATCTAAATCTAACTTTTATAATTATTCATACATTAAATCTTAACAACAAACCCAATCACCTCCTTTTCTATGAATATTCTTTTAACAAGAAAAGAGGAAAAGCATTACTGAAGGCAAGGTGAAATAAGAAAGATAATGATAAATACAACCCAAACCCATTGCCGTTGAGTCGATTCCAACTTACATTGACCCTATAGTACAGAGAAAAACTGCCCCATAGGGTTTCCAAGGAGTGGCTGGTGGGTTTGAACTGCTGACTTTTTGATTAGCAGCTGAGCTCTTAACCACTGCGCCACCAGGGCTCCAATGGTAACAGCATTGGAAAATTTCTGTTTGCCATTATCTTCATTTTCCTCCTTTTCACTGAGCTTTTCTTTTAAAGAGCTCATATTCCTTTGTTTTATAAAACACGCTTCCTCGTTATATGCTTCATCAGAGATAAAATTACATAGGCATCACTGGGATAGACATATATTCGAGGCCCTGGATTTTCTCTCTGATACTACTGGACAGGACTTTCCTTTCTTCTTTTACCTCCATATGAGTCATCTGCAACTTCTTGGCACTTTGGTGTGCTCTGCTTCAATGTCACCTTCTGGGGCAAGTGGTGGGTTCTTCATTTCCCAGGGCCAGAGAGATACATCTGCATGGCCCCCTTCTTAGCTAGGGGATGGTAAAAATTCACTCAAAGTACAGATAGATGTCTTGACCAGGCCTTAGATTTCTAAGAACGGTAAATGTGAAAGAAAATCAAACAATCAAAACCAGACAACTTTAATTAACCTTATGTCCTTTCTGAGGCAAGACTGACTTAGTTTAAGGCCATTTCCCTCCCTCCCCCTCCCCCCCAGAGGATTTCTTGCTTGAGAAAGAACCACGTGAAGATGTTAATTCCACCATCTCTATGCTTTCCTAAGATTTAAGGCATTGCACAGAAGAAATGGTCTCAAAAGCTGGCTAATGAGAACATGACAGAATAGTAATTGAAAAGAGGTATGATAGTGGTTTTCAAATTTCAAAAGATCTTCAAAATAAAATAAATTTCTTAGAAGAAACTTTGAGAGGGTCTTAAATGTCATTCCCCAAAGACTTCTTCTTTGTACAAGTCAAGTTAGGTGTGAGACCTTGAGTTATTTGTCCAAGGCTGAATGTTCGTGGTAGAGATGTGAGAAAATAGGGTATTTCTTTATTGCTAGTTAGACGGGAGATTTCAGATGAATAAATTGGAATTAAACGAAGTGTTAAAAACATTAACTAAATGTTTACGTTAAATACTAAAAAAAACAAACTTGTATGAGGCATGACACTGGTCATCCAAGAAAGTGTAATGGTAGAATTGGATCCTGAATCAAAACTTAAATGTCATGGGAGAAGAGCTAAAACAGCACTAAGTAGAAAGTACCCAGGAAACATTGCTGGAAAAGTAGCTATTTGGTAACTGGATTGAAACCTTGCTGATAGAGTAAATCCTGATTCTCATAGTTAGGCACTGGGTGGTTTTCCATCACCGTCACAGAGAAAAAACTCAGCATGACACCGTAAAAAGACCACGGGTTTCAGAGTAAGGTAGGTAGATTTGAATCAAGTCAACTGTAATGTTGATTTGTAATGTTGACTTAAACTCCAAATCTCATTTTCCTCATGTATGAAAAAGAGTATTTATGAAGGATGATAAGGTATAGTGGCCCAGTGACTGAATGGCAGAGATTCGCATTGGCTCTAAACTCTGGAGATCAAGAGGGAAGCAAAAGTCCCCTCTACCCAGTAGTAAATGGATATTCACTGGATGTGGGATTGAAGTGGTGATTTGAGATTGATTCAAGTTCTTTTGCTTTTAAGACAGATAAAAAAAGAAGCATGAACTTAATCAGGCAAAAGATATTAGAACAGAGGAAGGAGAACCAAAGATCCAAATTTTATTTGAAGTAAGAGGGAAGAAATTAATCCAAAGAAGAATGTCCTTTTTAATTTTTTTAAATAGCATAGGAAATATTACTGAAGTTAAGCTAAATCTATGAATATTAGTATTCTATATGTGTAGAAACACATAAAATTAGAGGAAACATGGACTGCACAGCTGCTTCCCTATGCAATGTCTTAAAATTGATTTATGCAGAAAAAAGTAGAAATTCGTATTGGCTAAGGATTTGAAAAGATGAAATTTAATTCTTATGAAATCGTGATTGGAAATCTCCCCAGTATGGTAACTCTTGGTAAACCTCCTTGAAATACGCATGTTGTTGTTAGTTGCCATTGAGTTGGCTCCAACTCATGAGGACCCCGTGTAAGACAGAATGAAACGTTGCCCAGTCCTGGGCCATCTTCTTCATCTTTGGCATGTCTGAGTCCATTGTTGTGGCTGTTGTATCCATCCAGCTCACCGAGGGTTTTCCTCACTTTCATTGACCCTCCGCTTTACCAAACACGGTGTCCTTCTCCGGAAGTTGGTCCTTTCCAATGATACATCCAAAATAACCAAGCCAAAGTCTTGGACAGTATTGTGTGATCCATAGGGTCTTTATCGACTAATTTTCATAAGTAGATCACCAGGTCTGTCTTTCTAGTCTGTCTTAGTCTGGAAGCTGGGCTAAGACTTGTCCATCATGGATGACCCTGCCGGTATTTGAAATCTGGCATAGATTCCAGCATCATAGCAGTACGCACACCCCCACAGTACAGCAAACTGACAGACAGGTGGTGGTGAAATAGGTATAACCAAAACCAAATCTGTTTGGTTATACCTATTCTGACTCATAGCAACCCTCTAGGACAGAGTAGAACTGCCCCCTAGGGTTTCCAAGGAGTGGCTGGTGGATTTGGACTGCCAATCTTTTGGTTAGCAACCAAGCGCTTAACCACTGAAACAAGGCAACGATAACATGGGTCAATTTTATGCAAATCTAGTAGGGATTACAAGGCAGAGTGCGTATGACTCATTTGCCTCTTGTTCCCGATAGTATATAAAGGTCCCAGAAGAGTGCATGATATTCAGCTTCCAGAAACCTTCTTCTCTGCTGAAGCCTCACCTTCTGACAGTATGTGCTACAGTTACTAAAGGCACTCTGGGGGGCTCTGGAGACAGCTCTGAATATGGTTATTGCTATGATTGTGGATTGGAATGTGGATATGGCCGTGGCTACCCAAGTTCCTATAGCTATGGCTGTGGTCATGGCTGTGGCTACAGACCATTTTGCTACTGAAGATATTTTTCATCCCACTGCTTCTAAATGACTCCCAGAGATCTTTTTTTTTCTTTTTTAAATTCTTAACTTGCCATATTGAATGAGTTTCTATCTAGGCCCTTTATTCTTTCCAAGTAATGCAACAACTAAGAATTATTTTAAGGTCCAAGTACATTTGATTTAATGAATAGGTTCTGTGTGCCTAGTATCTTTATTAGGCTATTGAAAACATATTGTTCATATAATTAACGTTAGAAGCAAACATAACCACAGCTGTTTTCTTTTTTCTTTTTCTATTTTCTTTGGCAAAATGATCTAGTATTTTAAGTAAACATTTGAATTTGGCTTATTAAACTAATGGTATGTTATTTGTCATATGTTTTATAATGTTCTGATCAAGGGGGCAATCAGGGCTTCCCACCCAACTTTACCCCGTAGAAAGCTGGCATCTGCAAGATGGCTGGAGCCTTCAGTGGGTTGAGCAAAGCTCTCGTAAAAGCTTTCTTCTTGTGGGCATTGTTTTCTCGGGGACCCTTCTCGTGGTCTCTTGGCTCTTCTCTTTGAGTTGTTCTGCACGGTTCTTTTCTTTCTTTCTTTCCTTGCACTTGGCTGACTAGGGTAGAACAGGACTTCCTTCTCTCTTCAGAAAGCTAATTCAGAGCCAGGGTGAATCCAAGAAGACATAATTTGCACCTAATCTGGAAAAAGGGTCCTCATGAGTCGTATGTATCCAGAAGACCACATAGGAAGTTGGATCAAAGACATACATTGTAATAAACTACTTACTTGCTGGGAACATTTTCTTTGCATTCTCTCTCGACAATCTTGCAGGGCTGATCGAGGGTTCAAGTACCTGGGCTCCTGGCCATCTCTAGCTTTCTGTATCCTTACCAAACATTTTTAAGATAGGGTGAGGGATCCCCACCATTAGTAAAATATGTGCTCTGATTTAGTTTCTGGGAGTAATGGTAGATGGATTCTTACTTTCCACCCCTACCTTTTGTGCCTTGTTACAATACACAGAATAAACCAAACTCATTGCCATCGAGTCAATTCCAACTCCTAGCAACAGTGCAGGACAGAGTAGAACTGCCCCATCAGGTTTCCAAGGAGAGGCTGGTGGATTCAAACTGCCAACTTTTTGGTTAGCAGCCAAGCTATTACTTAACCACTGCACCACCAGGCATTTATTTAAAGGCTGGTAGGCCATGAACTCAAGAAAATTGTATGCAAATCCAGTCAAAACGATAAAATATAAAGTCGTTATTGAAATTTTGTCTCACACATTTTAGTAAGCATGAATCAGGCTATCTAACAACTAGGGTGTATAAGAATTATAATTTTACTGTTTACTTTATATCAAGTAAATTCTGAAACCAAATCTTCATTTAATGAACTAATGGGAAATCTCATTCATTAATTATTAGCACTTACTTCTCCTCCTCTGAGGACCGTAACATCAGAACCTTTGACTTTGTCAGAGGTGATTATCAAAGACATCTTCGTTGTGCAAACTTGTGAGATGGTTTTGGCATCATCAGATACCCTCCCTATGGCAAGTACGTATGGTGCACAGAGATCTTTGTTGAAGTTGGATATTCAGCACAGCTGTGCCATCCTCTTTGAGACCTTGACAGCTTCTTGGGTATTACCCTGAAGTGGCACAAAGGTTCCTGCTGCTCAAGGGACCCTCGAGCTCTCTCCTCTTCTACTTCAATGGCATTCGGTAAAAATGCGCTCTCTGTTTGTCCTTTATCTCCCACTATGGTCCACTTTATTTGATGCTCTGTCTAACTTTCTCCTGTGTGACATCTGTTTTTTATAATGGGAAGATAAACTCTAGAAAGAACGATTCAGACCAATTCCATAACCTTTCTTTCCCCACACACTTCCTCGGCCATTGTATAGTGCCCTCCCTGCCTGGGATGTTATGGGATGTTGGCATGAAGCAATGTTTCTCAAACCGAGTAAAGGTGGTAAGAGTCCATGATCTGGGCTCCTGGACGAGAGGGAATCCTTTCACTAGAGTGAATCCTGTTTAATTAGAAGAAGATACACGCTTGTCTAGGGAGGCTCAGCCGGATGGCTTCACAATGTGCAGGAGGGTAGACTGGACCTGGTCGTCCTAGCTTTTCTGTCCATCTTCCACTGCCTGCCCTCTCAATATGCTGTGGACACACCTGAGTCCATGTCACCAGCTTCTCACTCTGTCAAATATCCTCTTAATTAACTAAATGCAGAAACAGCACACCTGAATGGCAAACTTAGTTTTTACAGATGTTTATCTCCCTCCCTTCCTCAGCTGGAGGAATAACCTTCCTCAATCAGGACCCAGCTCTTTTCTGTGGTGAAAATTTTTCTCTGTTTCTCACCTCTCTGCTTCCGCAGGACACCACCCACAGGCCTATGTATCATCAAACTTCCTGGTGTCTTTTCCTTTCCTTCCTTTTACTTCCTTTCCTTTTTCTATCCAATCTTTTCCTCTTCTCTCCCCTCCTGTCCCCTCCCCTCCCTTCCTCTCCTCTCCTCTCTTTTTCTTTCTCCTGTATGTGCATGTCTATTTCCCTTACTATATGATTCCTTATCGACACAGGGTCAAGAACATGGAAATACGTGGATTATATTTGTCGACCGGGTCACTAAACGAACGAGTGAATAAATGGATGAATGTGAAAATAGACAACATTGTCCTTACTGATGAAATATAAATTCTTTGGCTGCGATATTTGTTATAACCAAAGTTTTGCCCATTTAACCTGAGAAAACATTCCTAAAGAGAGAGAGAAAAAAAAAGCTCTCGTTACTGTCAAGTCAATTCTGACTCATAGCAACCCTATAGGACAGAGTAGAACTGTCCCATTGGGTTTCCAAGGAGTGGCTGGTGGATTTGAACTGTCAACCTTTTGGTTAGCAGCTGAGCTCTTAACCACTGTGCCCCGGGGCTCCTGTTAAACGTTACAGCACTACTTACATCCTTAGAACCTTTAAATAGTTCTTGTTTATCTGCTAGGGGCCCTTGACCCAGCAGATAAATGTGTCATCACTTCACTGGTTGAAGATACCTTTCCTCATCTTTGTCTTTGTTTCCTTCAGCTCAGTAGAATTGGGAGGCTCTTAGATATAAAAATACACAAAATATTTGGATAAAAATGTATAAAGTTATCTAAAGAGAGCTGGATAGGAGAACAAAGAGAACTCCCAATGAGCTCACGTGAAAATAACCAACCAGTTGCCCTCCAGTTGATTCTGACTCATGGTGACCCCATGTGTGTCAGATTAAAACTGTGCTCCCCAGAGATTTTAATGGCTGATTTTTTGAAGTAACTAACCCCATCTTTCTTCTGAAGCTCCTGTGAGTGGGCTTAAACTGCCACCCTTTTGGTTAGCAGTAGAGCGAGTTAACCATTTATATCACCTAGGAATTCCCACATGGAAATAGGATTTACTGACACTGGAGAAAGAGGAACAAGTCTGTTTCAAAGAATAGCATGGATGTGCAAGAACAACATCCATTAAGGTAAAAGCAAAAACGAACAGAAGTTTCGAAAACCATAAATAGAAATATATTGATATTTTATAACCAAATTATTCCACTTTCCTTATGAAATTAACACGCAGAAAATTAACTACCATTTCTAACAATGATCTAAAGTTTTAAAATGTTGGATGATTAGAAAGAGAATTTGATTCACATGAAACATCCCTTGTAACTTTCTTTGGTTTTTATATTCTAAGTTGTAGTTAAGCATCTCTTCAGAAAAAGAATGAAAATATCAAGTCCCTTCATGCACAATTAAAGAGACAGAATCTCTAGCAGATGAAGGGAGGGTTGCTGTGTGCTTCATTATCATTATTTTCCAGTAATATTAATTATGCCACCTCCTGTGTTGATGGTAGAACTTAGTGCTCCTAAGCAGAAATGGAACAGATGCCGTCCTTGACCCTATGAATCTCAGGAATGAAACATATGGCATTGTGTCATGTATGTCCAGAATAAGAAGCAACTAAAAATGCAACACTATACTTACAAATCAGCAATTATTCAGCAGGAAAATGTTTCTCACCAATTATTTACTATATAAACAGGGTAGTGATATACTTCCTTGCACATATTGTTGCCTGGTGCCTTTATTCCTGTAGGATAGGTGTTGCCAGCTTACTCTCCAAAAGTTCCGTGGTAATTTAAACTCTCACCAGCAATGTATGAATGTGCTGATTCTCATCAACCCTCTCAAGCAATAGATTAGTTATCCATCCATTCTAAGTTTTACCAAAATGATGGGTTTATATGGGAGTGGTAGAAAAATGCATAGTACATTAATATTTTGCAATATTATGTGGCCATCAAAAATAACGGGTTATGAATAAGTAAAGCACTACTGAAGAAGAAGAATAAAGTTGGAGGACTCACACTACCTGACTTTAGAACCTACTATACAGCTACAGTAGTCAAAACAGCCTGGTACTGGTACAACGACAGATACATTGACCAATGGAACAGAATTGAGAACCCAGATGTAAATCCATCCACCTATGGTCACCTGATCTTTGACAAGGGCCCAAAGTCCATCAAATGGGGAAAAGACAGTCTTTTTAACAAATGGTGCTGGCAAAACTGGATATCCATCTGCAAAAAAATGAAACAGGACCCATACCTCACACCGTATACAAAAACTACTTCAAAATAGATCAAAGACCTGAATATAAAGCCTAAAACTATAAAGCTCATAGAAGAAAAAATAGGACCAACACTTCAGGCCTTAATACACAGCATTAACAGGATACAAACCATAACCATCAATGCACAAACCCCAATAGATAAGCTAGATAAGTGGGATCTCCTAAAAATCAAACACCTATGCTCTTCAAAACACTTCACCAAAAGAGTAGAAAGGAAAACTACAGACTGGGAAAAAATTTTTGGACAGTACAAGTCAGACAAAGGTCTAATCTCCATAATCTACAAGAAAATCCAACACCTCTACAACAAAAAAACAAATAATCCTATTAAAAAATGGGCAAAGGAAATGAACAGACACTTCACCAAAGAAGACATTCAAATGGCCGACAGACACATGAGAAAATGCTCGTGATCACTAGCCATCAGAGAAATGCAAATTAAAACCACAATGAGATACCATCTCACACCAGCATTACTGGCACGAATCAAAAACACTGGAAATAACAAATGTTGGAGGGGCTGCGGGGAGATGGGAACTCTTATGCACTGCTGGTGGGAATGCAAAATGATACAATCATTTTGGAAAATGATATGGCGCTTCCTCAGAAAGCTAGAAATAGACATACCATTCGATCCAGCAATTCCACTCCTAGGAATATATCCTAGAGAAATAAGAGTCATCACTCGAATAGACATATGCACACCTATGTTCATGGCAGCATTGTTCACGATAGCGAAACGATGGAAACAACCTAGATGCCCATCAACAGATGAATGGATAAACAAACTATAGTACATACACACAATGGAGTACTATGCAACGAGAAAGAACAACAATGAATCTGTGAAGCATCTCATAACATGGATGAAACTGGAGGACATTATGCTGAGTGAAATAAGTCAATCACAAAAGAACAAATATTGTATGAGACCTCTATTGTAAAAACCCATGAAAAAGTTCACACACAAAATGTAGCAATCTTTGTTGGTTACCAGGGTTGGGGGGGGGGATACTAAATAGGCAAAAGATAAGTGGTGTCTTGGGTGAAGGGTGAGACAGTACACAATACAGGGGAAACTAGCACAACCTATACAAGGAAAGGTCATGGAAACCCAATAGACACATCCAAACTCCCTGAGGGACTGAATTGCTGGGCAGAGGGCTGTGGGGACCATGGTCTCGGGGAACATCTAGCTCAATTGGCATAACACAGCTTATAAAGACAATGCTCTACATTCTACCTTGGTGAGTAGTGTCTGGGGTCTTACAAGCCTGTGAGCGGCCATCTAAGATACTTCATGGTCCCATCCCTTCGGGAGCAAGGGAGAATGAAAAGAACAGGATACAAGGAAAAGATTAGTCCAAAGGACTAATTGTCCACAGCTACCAAGGCCTCCACCAGACTGAGTCCAGTACAGCTAGATGGTGTCTGGCTACCACCACTGACTGCTCTGACCAAGATCACAACAGAGGGTTCTGGACAGAGCTGGAGAAGGATGTAGAACATAATTCTATCTCACACAAAAAAACAAACAAACCAGATTTACTGGCCTAAAGGAGACTGGAGAAATCCCAAGAGTATGGCCACCAGACACCCTTTTAGCTCAGTGGTGAAGTTATCTCCGAGGTTCACCGTTCAGCCTGGGAGTGGACAGCCCCGTAAAACCAAATGAGACTAACGAAGTACAGGAGTCCAGTGACAAGGGCCAGAAGGCAGAATGGGACAAGGAAGGTGGTGATAGGGAACCCAGGTTGAGTAAGGATACTGTTGATGTGTTGTGAGATTGTTAACCATTGTCATAGGGCAACATGTGTAATAACTGTTAAATGAGAAACTATTTTGTTCTCTAAGTCTTCATCTTAAGTGAGAATAACAGCACAATTGGAAGAGCGTAGTCAATGTCAGTGAACTGTGCATGTAGAAATTTTTGAAACAGTGTATCTTTGGCTCTGTGTATTTTCACCAAAAAAAAAAAAAGGTTGAGAAGTTAGAGGGTTGACATGTTGTGGGGTTGGTAACCAATGTCATAAACAATATGTGTACTACTGTTTCATGAGAAACTATTTGTTCTGTAAGCCTTCACCTGCAGTACAATTAAAAAAAAAAAAATAACGGCTTAGGCTTTTGTTGTTGTTAGATGCCATCGAGTTGCTTTTGACTGATGGTGACCCTATGGATTAGAGCAGATCTGCTCCGTAGGGTTTTCTTGGCTGTAATCTTAATGGAAGCAGATTGTTAGGCCTTTACTTTGGCAGTGCCACTGAGTAGGTTCGAACAGCCAGTCCGTAGATTAGTAGTCGAGGGCAAACTGTTTGCACATCCAACTCTTTGTATTGGTATGGGAAAGGTGTTCATGTCATATAAACGAAAGATTTGTCAATTAAAAAAAAAAAAAAAAAAAAAAAAACCAAGCAAATAGCCATGAGCCATGTGTATGTAACCTTTAGGAATCTTGAGGTCACACGGTATAATGTCTAGAATAACCATCCAAGAATCACAGCAAAACAAAAAATAAATAACAAAATCCAAGCTTGATTTTTGTTTCTTCTCAAAACGTTAAAGCAGATTGAATTCATTAACACATAGCAACCCTCCTTAATAAGGCTGTAGGTTCTCATTTACCTAAGTTCTCTAACAATTTTCACCACCCTCATACTGCTTCTTGTCTCTCGTGATTTAGTTGTAGTTTAAATGTAGGGACCAACCTTTCCTGCAAGGATCCTGCTGGTGCAATGGTTAAGCGCTCGGCTGCTAACGAAAACCAAAAACCAAAGTATCCGTGATTGAACCCACCAGCGGCTCTGCGGGAGAAAAGATCTGGAGCTCTGCTCCCATAATGATTACAGCCTACTTTGTCACATAGGGTGGCTGTAAGTTGAAATCGACTCAACAGCAAATAACAGCGATAGCAATCTTTTCTGTAAATCTTTCCTTCCCTCCATACTCTCACTGTGCCAGTCGGTCCCTTTCTATGCTCTTACTCAGTTTCATAGACTTTCCCCAGAGGATGGTTACTAGTGAAGAAACTGATCAAAGACGTATGTGTGTATTGAGAATGTTTACGTGTTGATAATGTTTGAGACCATTACATAACACCACTGGGTTTTTTTTAAGTAAGTACAAGTAAAAAATATATCTATGTTAGTGTGAGTTTGTGTAGATACAGAAATGATGGACAAGTGAACTCTAAAATGCCAGCATTGGTTAGTAGGGATAACCTATTGCTGTTGAGTCCATCTCTACTCATAGTGACCCTATAGGGCAGAGTAGAACTGTCTCATAGGATTTCCAAGGAGCTGCTGGGGTATGCAAACTGCTGATCTTTCAGTTAGCAGCTGAGCTCTTAACCACTGCGCCAGGGAGAGGAGGGAGTAATGGGGAGATCAACTTAATAATAATAATATTTGACTTTTTACAATGTGTTACTTTTGTAGTTGATACACAAATAAAGTCTAGGAAAAATGCATATAATATGGCAAGTGAAGCATTAATTTACTTGCTTGTTTTCGTATTTTAGGCCTCAGGTTCATAAGACTGAGTTAATTGTTCATTGTAACAATGTGTCCGTTAACATATCTTCTCCTGTTTTATTTTATTATATTATTATATCCCATTCATCACCGACCCCTTTCCCATTCCCTTTCCTGCTTCTATAGATTTATTATAATTCTTGGACATACTTGCATCTTTCAGGACTACATATTGATATTTCGGGGTATGCATGTCCTTTTCATTTACAAAAGTGGTATATTTTTATTTTTACTCTTGTATTTACTTAACATTGTGTTTTTAAGATCCATTCATCATGCAGATGTGGAAGTCAAAATA
Organism: Dugong dugon; assembly: GCA_030035585.1. NCBI lineage: Eukaryota > Metazoa > Chordata > Mammalia > Sirenia > Dugongidae > Dugong > Dugong dugon. Next base: position 5,690,535 of record CM057473.1, read on the forward strand.
TTGAACGTTTTTAATATGACACGGAAGCTTATCAGTCAGATAAAACATTAGAATGAACAACAACTATGATCACACCTGCAAAAACCAGTTGAACATCTGCTCTTGACACTGTACATTACACCGTGTGCATCACAGTCATGAATACCTGACTTGTCTCCTACTCCCCACTTCCACAAACAACTCTGCAGTGAACATTCTTTTGAATATCTTCTTGTGAATTGTGATGTTGGCGAAGAATTTTGAATATACCATAGACTGCCAGAAGAATGAACAAATAAGTCTTAAAATAAATACAACCAGAATGCTTCTCAAAGAGGGTAAGGAAACTTTGTCTTGCTTACTTTGGCCTAGGCATCAGGAAAGGCCCATGATGTTTGGTGAAGTAGAAGGTCAGCAAAAATGAGGAAATCCTCAGTGAGTTGGATTGCCACAACAATGGCCTCAAACATATGAAAGCCCATGAAGATGGTGCAGAATCTGCAAATGTTTCAGTCTGTTATACCTAAGGTCTATATGAGTCACAACCAACTCAACGGCAAGTAAAAATAGTAACCAGTGGGTATGAAGTACTGTCTCATTGGGGTTTTGCTTCACATTTCCCTAATGACTAATGATGTAGAGCATATTTTCATGTACTTATTTTCCATTTGTGTATCTTCCTTGGGGAAATGTCTATTCAGTCCTTTGCCATTTTCAATTTTTTTTTTTTTTATCTTTTTGTTGTTGAGTTGTAGGTGTTTTTAGTATATTTAGGATAGTAAGCCCTTATCAGATATATAAATTCCAAAGATTTTCTCTCATTTTGCAGGTTGTCTTTTTACTTTCTTAATAATGGCCTCTGATGCACAAAAGTTTTTACTTTTGACCAAGTCCAATTTATCTACCTTTTCCTTTGTTGCTTGCGCTTTTGGTGTTGAGTAAGAGCACCCCAAATTAATTTAGGGCTTCCAAAATGATATGGTGGCTGTGCTAATGTCTGAGGCTAAAACTCCATTTTAAATCAAAATAACTTCTGCATAGAAAATGCAGCTTGACATTCCTGTAAGTCTCCACTGTACCCTGAGAAAATTACTTGGAAAACAATTTTAGAGAACAATGTGATTTTGCTTGCTTGCTTAAGAATGCACCCTGTTCAGAAAACAGGTTCTAAAACAATTCTTGGAGCAGATTCTTACTTAAGATAAACTTTAGATTTATACATGTGCTCCCTGTGGTTATGTAAGGAGGGCCTCATGATTGTTTTCAGGCCAGAAGTACTCGATTTAATGACTACTTTGTAACTCAAAATAAATAAATAAATAAATAAACGTATGTAGTCTCCTACCAATCAGATGAACCCTAACCCAGTTTTGTAACCATTACTAAAATGTCCCACCACGCATCTGTCAGTTTGTCGTACTATGGTGGCTTGCATGTTGCTGTGATGCTGGAAGCTGTGCCACCAGTATTGAAATACCAGCAGGCCACCCATGGTGGACAGGTTTCAGTTGAGCTTTCAGACTAAGACAGATTAGGAAGAAGGACCCAGTGGTCTACTTCTGGAAAGAATTGTTGTTGTTGTTAGGTGCAGTCAGTTCCGACTCATAGTGACCCTACGCACCACAGAATGAAACACTGCCCGGTCCTGTACCATGCTCATAATCGTTGTTATGCTTGAGCCCATTGTTGCAGCCACTGTGTGAATCCATCTCGTTGAGGGTCTTCCTCTTTTTTGCTGACCCTCTACTTTACCAAGCATGATGTCCTTCTCCAGGGACTGATCCCTCCTGACAACATGTCCAAAGTATATGAGATGTAGTCTCGCCATCCTTCCTTCTAAGTAGTGTTCTGGTTGTACTTCTTCCAAGACAGATCTGTTCATTCTTTTGGCAGTCCATGGTAGATTCAATATTCTTCGCCAGCATCACAATTCAAAGGCGTCAATTCTTCTTCGGTCTTCCTTATTCATTGTCCAGCTTTCTCATGCATATGATGCGATCGAAAATACCATGGCTTGGGTCAGGCACACCTTAGTCTTCAAGGTGACACCTTTGCTTTTCAACACTTTAAAGAGGCCTTTTGCAGCAGATTTGCTCAATGCAACGCATCTTTTGATTTCCTGACTGTTGCTTCCATGGGTGTTGATTGTGGATCTAAGTAAAATGAAATCCTTGACAGCTTCAATCTTTTCTCCGTTTGTCATGATGTTGCTTATTGGTCCAGTTGTGAGGATTTTTGTTTTAATTATGGCGAGGTGTAATCCATACCGAAGGCTGTGGTCTTTGATCTTCACCAGTAAGTGCTTCAAGTCTTCTTCACTTTCAGCAAGCACGGTTGTGTCTCCTGCATATTGCAGGTTGTTAATGATTCTTCCTCCAATCCTGATGCCCCTTTCTTCTTCATATAGTTCAGCTTCTTGGATTATTTACTCAGCATACAGATTGAATCGGTATGGTGAAATGATGCAATCCTGATGCACACCTTTCCTGACTTTAAACTACGCAGTATCCCCTTGTTCTATCCGAACAACTGCCTCTTTATCTGTGTACAGGTTCCTTGTGAGCAACATTAAGTGTCCTGGAATTCCCATTCTTTGCAATGTTATCCATAATTTGTTAATATCCACACAATCGAATGCCTTTGCATAGTCAATAAAACACAGGTAAACCTCTTTCTGGTATTCTCTTCTTTCAGCCAGGATCCACCTGACACCAGCAATGATATCCCTGGTTCCACGTCCTCTTCTGAATCCAGCTTGAATTTCTGGCAGTTCCCTGTCGACATAGTGTTGCAGCTATTTTTGAATGATCTTTAGCAAAATTTTACTTGCATGTGATATTAATGATACTGTTCGATAATTTCCACATTCGATTGGATCACTTTTCTTGGGAATAGGCATAAACACGAATCTCTTCCAGTCAGTTGGCCAGGTAGCTGTCTTCTAGAATTAGCTAGTAAAAAACTTATGAATAGCAGCAGAACATTGTCTGATAAAGTGCTGGAAGAGCCTTCAGGACGGAAGGCGTTCAAAATACTCCTCAAAGTAGAGTCGACCTTAATGACGTGGGTGGAGTAAAGCTTTCGGGACCTTCATTTGCTAATGTGGCATGATTCAAAATGAGAAAAAACAGCTGCAAGCATCCATTAATAGTCAGACTGCGGAATCTATGAAGGATGAATCTAGGAAAAAGAGAATTTCATCAAAAATGAAATGGACTGCATGAATGTCGATATCCGAGGCATTGATGAGCTGAATGGACTAGCACTGACGGCTTTGAATCAATCACATGGTCTACTATACCAGGGATGAGAAATTGAAGTGGAAAGGCATCACATTCATCATCAAAAAGAATATTTCAAGATCTATCCTGAAGTACAAAGCTGTCAGTGGTAGGATAATATCCATACACTTAGAAGGAAGAGCAGTTAATTCGACTGTTATTCAGATTTACACACCAGCCACTAATGCCAAAGATGAAGAAACTGAGGATTTTTACCAATTTCTGCAGTCTGCAATTGATCAAACATGCAATCAAGATGCATTAATAATTACTGATGATTGGAATGGGAAAGTTGGAAAAAAAGAAGAAGGATCTGTAGTAGGAAAATATTGCCTTGGTTATAGAAATGAAGCCAGAGATCACATGTTAGAATTTTGCAAGACCAATGACTTCATTGCAAATACCTTTTTTCCACACTGTAAACAGGACTATACACATGGACCTCACCAGATGCAATACACAGTACTCCTAGACCAAGGGAAGATTGACGGCAAGGACCTTCCCCCCGAGCCAACAGAGAGAGAAAGCCTTCTCCTGGAGCCAGCACCCTGAATTCAGACTTCTAACCTCTTAGACTGTGAAAGGATAAACTTCTTTTTGTTGAAGACATCTACTTGTGGTATTTTTGTTATAGTAGTACTAGATAACCAAGACAACCAGGTAGCTGTCTTCCAAATTTCTTGGCATAGATGACTGAGCACTTCCAGAGATGAATCCTCTTGTTGAAACTTAGAGTAAGTATCCAGGAGAAAATAAATATATATAGATTTATTATATATATATCCAAAAAACCAAATCAAACCTGTTGCCATTGAGTTGATTCCAACTCATGGCGACCTTATAGAACAGAGTAGAACATCCCCATAGCGTTTCCAAGGAGGAGATAGTGGATCAAACTGCTGACCTTTTGATTAGCAGCCATAACCCTTAACCACTGTGCTACCAGGGCTCTCTCTCTCTCTTCCTATATATGTGTGTGTATATATATATAAAATCACATATATTCTATATTTAAAATCACATGTATATAAAAAATCATTATATATATATGTAATTAGACATATAAACATGTAAAAGAATGAGCAAAAGACAAGAGCAGTCATTTTACCAAGGAGAAAACATTGGAAGACATGTAAACATTTCAAATGGAACTCAAACTCATGAACAAACAGAAAAATTAAGACCACAATGATACATGTTTAAAATAAAAAAGTTGGAATATTCTAAGTTTTGTTGAGAAGGTGAAGTAATGGTAAGTTTTATGCCATGCAGGTCGGAGCATAAATTTATATTACTGCTTTGGAAAACAATTTGCTGTTATCTCATGAAGCTGGATCTGAACATACCTCAAAAGACCTTTCATTTCCACTTCTGGGTGTATACACAGGTGCAGCTGGAGACAGGTACAAGAGCACTCAGAGCAGCCTCGTTTGAAACAGCAAAAATAACTCACCTCCTATGGGACATCATGGTATTGGATTAAAAAAAAAAAATCATACAAATCAATTCAACTGTATGGTTAATGTTGTAGATTCAGGGTGAGTGATGTGTTCATGTAAGTTCATTTTATTATTATACTTCATAATTTACATATAAATTACGTATATTCCATTGTATGCATCAACATTACATTTAAAAAGAACAATAAAGGTTCATTTTGTCTGTGATCTGTGGTGAAGAATTTGGGGACTGTGGATATTTATTTGAAGTGCCAGACTTGTCTTTGAAGGAAATATTTGGAGGTGCAATGCCATTAATTCAGGTTAGAGTCTTGATTAGTCTCCTTAAGGTTTCCGATTAGATGCAACTCTATGGTACTCTCAGTTTATCTCAGCCACAAAGAGCCCCTGGAAACACCTGCCTTTTAGATTTAATTTTAAAATAATAGCCTTTACTTTAGGTTTATAGAAACATTGTACAGAAAGTGCAGAGAATTCCTGATTCCCCTCCTTGCACTCAGTTTCTCCTATTATTACTGTCTTGCATCCTGTGGGAAAGCAAAATGGTACCATCATTTTGGAAGACAGTCTGGTACATTTGTTCACTCCGGGTTGTACAGTCCTATGGGTTTTGCAGGGATAGATTACCCAATAGGCCAAGTAAGCACGGTGCTTACCTTGCTTACCAGATCATCTGTAGTGAACAATCTCATATTTTCCACCACATCAAAGATTCTGCTTCGAGATGTGGTTGGTATCCGTCTCTCTCCCAATCCCACAGCACCTTCCAGCAGAACCAAAGCCTCTTTTCAAAGTTATAATCCCTGACAGGGACGGATGACCCTGTAAGCAAGGTAAGCATGGGCTTACTTGTGCTTACTTACTAATCTGTAGTGACTGATTTCCCATGGGTTGCACCACATCAGAGAAGTGAAATTGGCCTCTACAGGTTAGTAAGTAAGCACAAGTAAGTCTGCGCTTACATTGCTTACTGGGTAATCCAACCACAGGGTTTTGACAAATGAATAAATGCCATGTGGTTACAGTTACAGTATCTTCTAGAATAGTTTCACTGCCCTAAAAATGCCCTGTGTTCCACCTATTCATCCCTGTCTTACCCCTGAAATCCTGGAAACTGCCGATCACAATGTCACATAGTTGGAATCACAGTGTAGCTTTCTCAGACTGGCTTCTTTCACTTAACGGGGTCCATTTAAGGTTCCTCCATGTCTCATCATAGCTTGATAGCTCATTTCTTTTTATCACCAGGTAATACTGCATTATATGGATGCACCACAGTTTATTCTTTCTTCTGTTGAAGGACATCTTGGTTTCTTCCAATTCTGGGGAATTAAGAATAAATTCGCTATAAACATTTTGTACAGTTCTTTATATCTACATATGTTTTCATTTCATTTGGGTAAATACCTAGGAGTGCAATTGTTGGATTATATGGTAAGCTTATGTTAACTTTGTAAGAATCCAGACTGTCTTCCAAAACAACTAACTATACCGTTTTGCATTCCCACCAGCAATGAACGAGAGTTCCTGTTGCGCACATACACACCAGCATTTGGTGTGGCCGGTGTTTTAGATTTTAGCCATTTTCATAGGTATGCCACCATGAGAGAATTGATGGCAACTGGTTTGTTTTGGAATACGTGTTAGTGGTACCTCAGGGTTGTTTTAATTTGCAATTCCCTAATGGCATATCATTTTGAGCATTTTTTCATATGTTTATTTGCCATTCGTGTATCTTCCTTGGGGAGGTTTCTGTTCAGATCTTTTGCACGTTGTACATGTGTCGTTTGTTTTCTTATTGTTAAGTTTTAAAAGTTCTTTCATTTTGGATATGAATCTTTAATTAGATATGTGATTTGCAAATGTTTTCTCCCAGTTTGTAGCTTGCTTTTCCATTGTCTTAACAACATCTTTCACAGAGCAGGAGTTTTTTGCTTTAATGAAGTCTAACTTATCTATTTGTTCTTTTGTAGATCATGCTTTTGTGTATCTAAAAAAAATATAGCGAAACCCAAGGTCACCTAGAATATTCTCCTATGTTAACTTCTAGAAGTTGTGTAGTTTTACATTTAGGTCTATGATCCCATTCTGAGTAGATTTTTGGAAGAAGTATGAGAGGTCTGTCTCTATACTCTGCTCCCCACCCCCCACCCCCCACCCTGTGGATGTCCAGTTGTTCCAGCACCGTGTATTGAAAAGTCTGTCCTTTCTCCACTGAATTGCTTTTGCTTCTTTGTCGAAGATGAGTTGACTATATTTGCGTGGATCTATTTCTGGGCTCTCTATGCTGCATTACTATTTATCCATTTCTTTGGAATACCACACCGTCTTAATCATTATAGATTTATAGCAAGTCTTGAAGTCAGATAGTGACAGTCCTCCAACTCTATTCTTTGTCAGTGTTGTGGTGGCCGTTCTGGGTCTTTTGCCTTTCCATACATAAACTTTAGAAGCAGTTTGTCAATATCCACTCCTGATCTTTTTATGCTAGACTTCAGGAAGCTTGAAGATAAATTACAGAATGCTTACAATAGCTATGTAGTTCCTTGTGGTCTGCATATCCACAGTGAAATATTACCCCTAGTAATGCCTTTGCATTTGATTGACATTCTATCTGGTTCAGATTATTTTATACATTTTTTCCCCCAGAATCACCATATTTTTAAAAGCTGTCTTGAAATTCTTTATGAAAAAGGTGGGATTAAACAGTTTATAAAGGGTTTTCATGATAATTCTTAAAACAGGAAATACTAACTGTGAAAATCATCCAGTGCTTGGCTAGAAGGAGAAGGACAGGAAATCTGCGAGGGTTACCCCTTCCAGTCCCCATGTATTCTTGGGCATATCAGCAAGTAATTAGAATATTGTTTATTCTGTGGAATTATTCCAAAATATTCTCATCAGACTTTTCTTTCCCTGATGTAAATATCATTTTGCCTTCATTGTTCTATTCATTATGGATCCAGTATCCATGTCAGGACAAGGAGATGCCACTTAACAATGCCTCCCTGAGGATGAATCAATCTCTCATCAGTGTTCAAATGACACAGCTGTGTTTGCAGAGTAAAGCATCTAGTCTGATGATACTGGAGCTTGGAAAAGAGTAGAAAATAAATCAAACATCTGGAAAATCATGAAGGAAACTTAGGCACTTTAACTATAAAAGAGCCACTTAGACCTTTTTGTTTAGAACTACCTAAAGAGGAGAAGTACCAACTCCACAGCAAATGAGTTATTATCTTCTGCTCAGGCATTATTGTAGAATGGTTTAGTGGAATAATTGCTGGTCTATGACTCACAAGAGTCTCTTAAACTCATTGCAATCAGATTTTTGTCCCCAGTACCCTGCAGGATGGCATATTGCATTGGGGAAATCTGTTGCAAAAGACCTCTTTAGTTTCAAAAAGCAAAGGTGTCACTTTGATGACTAATGCTCTTGACCCAAGCCATGGTCTTTTTAATGGCCTCATGTGCATGGGAAAGCTGGACAGTGAAAAAGGAAGATGGGACAGGAAACACATTCAATCTGTGGAGTTGGCAAAGAATACCGAATCAACTGTGGATTGCCAGAAGAGCAAACAAATTAGTCTTAGAAGAGATACAACCAGGACGCTCTTTAGAAGTGAGCATGGTGAGACTTCATTCATCTTGCTTATTTCGGACATGCCATCAGAAAAGACCAATCACTAGAAAAGAACATCATGGTTGGGTAAGTGGAGGGTCAGTGAAAATGGGGAACACTTTCAATGAGGTGGGTTGACAAAATAGCCATAACAATGGGCTCAAACATACCAACAATCATGAAGATGGTGCAGAGCTGGGCAATGTTTCTTGCTGTTACAGGTAAGGAACTGACTTGATGGCACCTAACAACAACAGCCCTGCAAAAACTGCTCCTGTACAGGTTATCAATGAATCTTGTTGCTAAATCAAATCATTAGTTCTCCACTCTCATCTTACTTAACCAGTGTTTACTAGTATATCATTTCTCCCTCTTTGAAAGTCTTTCTTTCCTTGGCTTCCAAATCTTCCCCCTTTCTTGTCGTCTTCCTCCTTCCCTGGTTGATCCTTCTCAGTGTTTCTCATGCTCCTGCTTTTAACTGACGCCTTCAATATTAGGAAGGCCCTTCCTCAGTCCTTGAATCTCTCGGCTTCGTCTCCATCTGTTTCTCTATCTACGAGATAACTCGTTTGGTCTCATAACTTTTGGTACCATCTATAAGATGCTGAGGACTTACAAATTTATATTCCAAGTTTATATCTTTTTCCTAATTCATAAGTCAACTGCCCCCTTGAAATAGCCCCATGGATTTCTAATCAACACCTCAAGTTTATCCTGTTTGAAACCTGAAATCCTAATCTGCTTCCCACCAAACCTGTCACACTTGATGTCTTCTCTATCTTAGTTAATGGCAGCTCCATCTGTCCACTTGAGGGGGGTCAAAACTTTGGAGTCACCCTTGACTCCTCTCTTTCACATTCCATATCTGATTCATCAGGAAATAATTCTGGCTCCAACTTCAGAATATATCTAGAATGCTCACCTGTATTACCAGGATGGGCCCTAAATGCAATTACAAGTGCCCTTATTAGAGACAGAGTGTTATTTAACAGACAGAAGAGGAGAAGGCAATGTAATCAAGGAGGCAGAAACTAGAGTGATAAGGCCACAAGCCAAGGAATGCTGAAAGTCACCAAAAGTTGGAAAAGGCAAGAAATGGATTCTTCCCTGGAGACTTTGGAGGGGCCATGGCACTGGCAACACCTTGATTTGGGCCCAGTTATACTGTTTTCAAACTTCTGACCTTCAACCTGTGATATAATAAATTTTTTGGTGTTTTATGCTACCAAGTTGGTGGAAATTTGTTACAGCAGCCACAGGAAACTAATACAATTGCCATAGCGTAAACCTCATGAGAGCAGGGATCTTTCTGTTTGATTCATTGATGTTTCCCAAATGTGCATAGAACAGTGCCTGGAGCACAGTGGATATCTGGCAAGTATTTGTCAAATAAATGAATATGTCCATTTTCCGCTTTCTATATTAATAACAACTTTGCTTATTTTATACGATTGTGTTATTTAAAACTATGAATGTGCTTTTTTTTTTTATTCTTCATAAAGTGTCCATACACGCTATTCTGCAGAAAATTTTATCAAAAGCTTTTCTCCTTATGTTCACGGATATCATTTGTGTTCAAGCTTGTGATATCTGTAACCACTATATGTTTTGTATGTAAGGTTAAAAATTCATTATTTCTTTCTTTTCTGAAATTGGAGTACAGTATTTACCAGATAAGGAGCCCTGGTGGCCAAGCAGTTAAGAGCTCTGCTGCTAACTGAAAGGTCAGTGGTTTGAACCCAGCAGCTGCTCCATGAGAAAAAGATGTGACAGTTTGCTTTTGTAAAGATTACAGCCTTGGAGACCCTATGGGGCAGTTCTGCTCTGTCCTATAGGGTCACTGTGAGTCAGAATCAACTCAACAGCAGTGGGTTTGGTTTGGTTTGGTTTATTCACCAAATGGGTGGTACTTCCGTGATTATGAATTCATGTGCTGACCTGCCAAGAACCCCATGGAAGATATATTAAAAAAAAAAAAAAATCAGCTGAATTTTAAAAAGATGATATTAAATTTGAGCTAGAATTCTACATAAAACCAAAGACTGTTACCACTATTTACAGCTATTAGTAATTAAGTTTTGCATAGCCTTGTATTACTTTTGTCTAGAATAGAGCATACCTTCCTTAGTATCAGAGCTAACATGCATCTGTAGCTTGGAGACTTCTATGAGCTTTGTGCAAAAAGTCTTCTAAAGAAGCTTCAAAGCAGGCTTTTATCTTTTCTTTGGTAAGAAACTCTTGTCTGCTTACTATAAAAGAAAACATCTGTTTTCCCTTTCAAGTTTTCTGCTTATGCCTTTATTTCCATTTGTGGACCCTTATTTGTGGTACCTAAGCAAAAGCAAAAATAAAGTTTTCCAACAATGTGATCTAGCAAATCCCGTGATTATCACTTACTAAACAATGGATTTCTACATACCTGTGGATAGTCTAGTCTCTAATTAATATGATAACAAGAATTCACTTGCTTTTAGAAATCTCTTTTGGATCTCATAGTAATGTTCCTTTTGGAAAAACAAAAACAAAGCAAAACAAACCAGCAAACAACAGGGCTATGTGGGGACCATATCTGAAGTTATGCTTCTCTGAAAGAAAACTTCCCTGATAAACGAAGACCTTTCTTTCTTCAAAGTTGTGTGGTTGTCACTAACCTCTACAATTATGTGGGAGCATGTTGCCTTTGCTTTTTAAAAAACATTTAGCTCAATGTTTTTCCTTGGAGAACAGAAAGTGGGTGTATGTAGAATTGTATACGTGCACCACGATGTGGGAAAGCAAAATTCTCGATGGTACGAAAATATAACTTCATCTTTGTCTCTTCCTGTTTCTTTAAGATGTATGTAGTATAGGTAGATTTCCTCTGCTTTCAGATGAAAACTCTTTCAGATAAAAATATTAGCTAGGAAAATGTAAGAGCGTTACAAAGTGTTTTAAATCAGCGATTAAATATTAAGTCCAAGGTATTAATCAAAAGTGGTGAAAGCATAAGAAAGCGAACACCTGAACTTCTACCATCTTCAGGGCTTTTCCTACTGTGTGGTCTTGACTGCTCCTAGGGGCATATTCTCTGACTCACTGGAGACGGCCATTGTTTCTGATGGGACATGTTCTCATGATATTTCTTGACTATGGCAAAAACATTTCTATTATTTTGATGACTTGTGATGCCTTCCTCTGCCCTCAGGAATCTGAAATTCACCTATAGTTTCTTGCTGATGGGGTCCGTCCGTCCCTTCATGAGACTCAATTGGACAGACGACCCTATGAAGGCTCTCCCTCCCATGAGTTCCTTCTATGGCTCATGTAGAACTCAGGTCCTTTTTTTTTTTTTTTTTTTTTTAACAAATATTAAGAGTGCAGACAGATCTGAAAATATGCCCACTCTGTGCCCCAGGTTGTTTTTGTTTTCTCCAGTGTCAATCACTTATCAGTTCTCTAGTCTTCCACCTGCAGCAAAAAGTGCTCAAGCTCTCCCAGTGATTCCCAGGAAGCTCCCTCATCAGGCCTAAATTGAAAGAAGAAGAAATCTCTCTCTCATTGGGATTTAGTGGTAAGAACTCACAGCATGCCAACAGAAATCTCCAGAAAATCTCTATACAAATGTCTCTTTCTCTCCCTTCTCAACCCATTTACATTCTCAAAGTATATGATGGAATTCATAAATTTTGGACATGGGTTTCAGTGATAATTTTTGAAAAATGCAAAGTTTGACTTAGGAGCTTAATTTAGCTTTTAGATATATTCCATTTGTTTGTGATTTAGTGGGAAATTGAAAGTTTGCATCTTTTTACACGTGGAGGTAGCCACTTGGAGCTAGCCTGTCTTTAGGCAAGATTGGCTGAAAAATTGCTTATCCTCTTCCTTCCCAGTAGTAGAGAGACATTTTGGGTGGAGCAGGCTCTACTGTGGCTGCCCTATTAGGCAATTTCCCAGCGGTCATGAATAAGATATCTCAAGGAAAAGGGCGAGAGAATGAGCAATGAATGGTGTCTTGTACTTGCCATTAGTTTTCCCAGCATCTCATTTTCTTTTAAATATTAATTTGCCTCTGGATTCTAGTTCTAGGAAAATAATGTCATGCTTAATCCCATGTATAAATTACAAGTTCATGGAAGGAGTTGAGTGGAACAAAGGGAAGCTTTTAAATCCCTTTCAATTCCTAAGAAGTAAAACCATACTCCTAGTGTTAACAACATGATGATCTAATATTCAAGTGCTTTTATAAAGATGAAAAATGGGTAATCAAAGTTTTGTCATTGGTAAACAGAGAATATCAGAAAGTTTCAAGGTTTTTGATCATACGTGGTTTTGAGTACAGAGCCTTAGGCCTTTCAGATGAGAAACTTTGCACTGAAGACCAAAGAGAGAAGAATCGTGGTGCATTCTTTAAAGTCCTTGCTGTATCATACTTCAGAGACCACTGCAGAACTCTGGTCTCTGGGCAGCCCTTTTACTTTTTAATTGGTTTAACTGTCCAAAATGTAGTGTGAGTCTCTTACAAGCCAAAGTGGCCTGGGGATGCTGAAGCCTTCTGCTGGAAATCTAAGAGCCTCCCACAAAATGAGCTGGCTTGATCTGAACTACACACTTTGTAGTTGAAACCTTGAGTGTCCTCATTCTTGAAGAAATATCCCAGGATGCCAGAATGATGGCTCCATTTTATGGATCTCATAACTGTGGAGGAGAGTTGCAGAGCAGTATTATAAGCAGAGGTGGGGAAAAAACACCCCACCAACCAGATAATTATCTTATCCTTCCAAGAATGGAATATATAGCAAACATGTTCATTATACTTATTGTCATCTGATACTTATCTGGCAACCCTACTTTTCTTCTATAGAAGTCTATTTTGCACCAGCCACGTTTACCTAGCTCAAATCTAGATTTTCTCTTCATTGCTACATTTTTTAAATCCTTCCTATATGGATCCCCCAGGTGAATATGGATATCTAAGACATTTGGCATATACTGAAACTTTCATAGGCACGGAGTCTCAGGAAAATTGAGGATAAGAGGACATTCAAGCTCAATATTCCAATAATTTCATCTATGGCTCTCTGATCCATTATAACTTAACCATAACAAAACCCATTGCCTTCGAGTCGATTCAGACTCATAGAGACCCTATAGGACAGAGTAGAACTGCCCCATAGAGTTTCCAAGGAGCACCTGGTGGATTCAAACTGCTGACTTTTTGGTTAGCAGCCATAGCACTTAACCACTACACCACCAGGGTTTCCATTAACTATAACAAGAACCTCCTAATTGATCTCTTTTGGTTTAATCTTTTCTCTCTTTAATTTCTCCCATGAATGCTGTCAAATTAAAGCTATTTAAAAGTGCAATGTTAATTAGACAATTCAGCTAATAAAATTTTTAGGAGCTCTCCAGTGCCTCTTTAGCTTTTCATTCTTGCCAACTTTGTTCCGTCCAGTAGGAGACCTGGTGGCACAGTGGTTAAGTGCTTGGCTACTAACCGAAAGTACGGCAGTTCTAACCTACCAGCCACTCCATGGATGAAAGATGTGACAGTCTGCCCCTATAAAGATTACAGCTTAGGAAATCGTGTGGGGCACTTCTATTCTGTCATATAGGGTCATATAGAGATAGACTGTATAGCACACAGTAACAGCAACAATAGTTCTGCACAACAGCCAAATGAATCTATTCGCAATCCTCTAAATCGTTTTTTTTTTGTTTGTTTGTTTTGCCTCTGCTTTCTTTCTTTTTTTTTTTTCATTTTTTCATTTTTTCTTCATGTTCTTCCCATCATGCCATATTGCCTTTCTTCCTTTGCCAAACAAGGGACGCAGTTGAGACTCCACCTCTCATGTGAAGTTTTTCCTCCTGCTTTTATATTTCCACACTGCAGTGTAATCTGTTACAGAAAACATTCAGAGATTCAGAATGTTGTGGTTCAAAGCTTTGAATATATGTGAAAACATCCCAACCCATGTAGTCCTTGCTGTAGGTACTAATGGAACCCCAAACACTTGCGGGCATACTCTTCTTGGGTCATATTTTTATGACTCTAGAACATCTTTATATAAATTGACATTGGTGCCCCTGCTTCCTTATAGACTGGACCCTAATTCAGACAATTTTTCTGCCTACCCACTAGATATCTTAGATATTTTGTCTGTGATTTGTGGAGGGACTTTTATACAAAAAAGAGAGAGGAAAAAAAATAAATAAAGAGCCATATAAAAATATATGTGTGAACCTGATAGAATTGAAAAAAACATTAGTTTTAAGTGTTTCTAACAAAACAATCAGTTCGAGTTTGTCATCATTTGAGCTAATTGTTATGGACTCTTTCTTGGCTGTGTGTAGCCCGAAGGTGTTGGTTTTCAAGATAACATTTGGTAGCTGTTAAACTGGGTTCCTGATACTGCCTGCAGAGTTCCTTAATAGATAATTTACTGCTGTCTTCACACTTGGCATTCACTCATGATTTTGAATTTATACACTGCTGCCACTCATAGTTTGCTGCCATTCTCTGCCATCTGTTTGATATGCTTCCCATGTGCTATGCTTTGATCACAAGATCAACCAAGAGAGAAGATGTTGAAATCCTGCAAGTTGCTGATCACAGTCACCGTAGCAGGAATGCCTAGCCCCTTGCAAGTGCCATCTTGGAAATGAGGACATTAGAATGGAATGTCTTTTAAGACGCTTACCTAGGTTTAACATTCAGTCAATCATCACCTCATTCTGATGACTGAAAGATGTGCTGGAGGGGACAATATACCCAGGGAAGATCTCCTTTTTCACTGTTCTTATTTGGATTTTAGTTCAATGTGTTTTAGCTAGAGGTGTGCAAAAGAGGAGAGCTACAGAACCAGGTTTACTGTGGTGATTAAATGAAATAATGCATGCAAACCACTTAGTCAAGTGCTTGAAAAATAATAGTGTCATTATTATTTAAGGATTATTTTTGCAAATCTCCTCTTATGGATTGAATTGTGTCTCCTCAAAATATATGTTGGAATCTTAATGCCTATGCATGTGGATGTGGAATACGGTTTTCTTTGTTACGTTAATGAGGCCACATCACTGTAGAGTGTGTCCTAAATCTAGTAACTTCTGAGTTAGTCCCAGAAGCAAGCACAAACTGAGGAAGATAGATGCCACTTGAAGATCGCCAAGGAGATGAGGAACACCAAAGCAAACAGAAGCTGAGACAAGGATCTCCACCCAGAGCTGACAGAGACGGAGACCTCCCCTACAGCCGGTGCCCTGAATTAGGACTTCTAGCCTTCAACACTCTAAGACAATAAGTTTAAGGTCTTTAAAGCCACCCTCTTGTGGTATTTCTGTTACAGCAGCACTAGGACGCTAGGACACTCTCTGAGACTGATCTTTTTTTGTGCAGGGAAAGAGGAAAGAAAAGAGCTACCTCTGAGGGTTTAGTTTTAAATAAATCCATCTCTGAAATCTAGTTACATATAATCTCTAGATTAAAAAAATCTCTTCCTGAAAGAACTTCCTCCCTGCCCAGTCTAAGCCAGATCTCCCACTATACTCTGTAATGAATTTGACCCTCTGCCTTTAGCCTCAGGGTTGCAATCATATCTTTGCAGATACTTATTTTGCCATTGTTTGCTTACTATCTATCTCCTCCAGACAATTTAACCTTGAAAAAATCACTGGGTGACTTTGTGTGGCTTCCCATTGCATCCCTCCTTGCTGCATTGAGCAAATGCTCAGGAAATACTTGTTTTATGAATTACTGAATGTGTGAATGAAAGCATGGAGACTTGGAAGACATCCATGGTTAAACAATCACTTATCCAGCATCAGCAGCTCCAGATTTCAGTCCTGATTCCAACGCTAACTACCAATGTCACCTTAAATAAGTCTCTAGAAGCCTTTTAACTGGTAGGTTAGTGCTAAATTGGTGGTTTTCAACTCTGCTTATACATTGTCTCCCCCAGAGAGATTTTTTTAAAGAATTTAATTTTAGGTTACATCCCACTTGAGTTAAATACTCGGTTGGTAGGGCCCTGACATTGGTGTACGCGTATTTTAAGTTTCCCACGTGTTTCTAATGAACACCCAGGTTTGAAAATCACTGCATTAGATGAGTGGAATTTCTTCCTGTTTCCAAGTCTAAGTCATTTTGCTTACACTCCAGAAAAGGCAGGCTCTTCTATTAATTTATCGGAGCATTTTGCATGATTCTTTGTACACAGCAAGACCTCAGTAAATGCTTGGTGTTGCTGCACTAGCAAAGACTTCTACTACAATTCATGAATATTAAATGCAGGAGATTAATCTAGTGACTGGAATGGCATGCTCAGCCCTCATTTTATACTGGGTTCAGGAAAAGAGCTTCACAAATTAGCTGAAAATACATTGGAAAACTCTCTAGTAATGACAAAGGACTTGTGGTGCCTGCAACTGCAGGTAATTAGATATTTTAAATAAAACTAGCAATCACTTATTGAACTCTTTATATGTGCAAGACAGAGCCTTAAGCATTTTTCATGGACCAAGTAATTGAATTGTAATAGAAAATTTATAATAGGTGCTGTTATTATCTACATAGTACAGATGAAGCAACTGAGGCCCACAGAGTTTAAGAAACTGGCCCAGGGTGACATAGTCAGGAAGTGGTGGGTCTTTCTCAGTTTCTCCACGAGCTGGGATGTTAACCATTATTCTAGGGTGGTGCTATTTTATAAAGCACTCCAACCTAGCCAGAGTGAACACAGTTCATGCATGAAAACCACTTTTGAAGGTAAGTAAATGCCCTCTGAGGAAGATGGTATTTTAAATTCATATAACTTATTCTTTCTTATTTAACTGAAATATCTACCGAGGTATACCAGTTATCTGTTACTATGTAAGCGTCCCTGGGTGGTGCAAACTGTTAATGTACTTGGCTGCTGACCAAAAAGTGAGCAGTTTGAGTTCACCCAGATGTGTCTTAGAAGAAAGCCCTAGCAAGCTACTTCTGAAAAATCAGCCATTGACAACCCTGTGAATCACAGTTCTACTCTGACACACCCAAGGTTGCCATAAGTCAGGATCTCTTGACAACAATTGTTTTTGTTTGTTTTATTGCTTTCTAACAAATTACCTCCAAGTGTAGGGTCTTGAAACCGCACACATTTATCTCATAGCTGCTGTGTGTCAGGCATACTGACATAGTTTGTCAAGGTCTCTCATGAGGCTTCAGTTAAGGCATTGACTGAGCTGTGGTCTCATATGAAGGCTCCACCGGAATTCACTTCCAAGATCGCTCACGTGATAGAATTCAGTTCCTGAGGGTTGTTAGATCAAAAGACAAATGAATAAACAAAAGAACTGCCTTTGAGTCAATTGCTACTCATGGTGACCCCATGTGTACACAGTAGAACCGCTCTTCACGGGGTTTTCAAGGCTCTGATTTTTTGGAAGGACATTGCCATGCCTCTTTTCCAGGTACCTTGGAGCCCTGGTGGTGCAGTGGTTACGAACTACAGCTGCTAACCAAAAGGTCGGCAGTTCAAATCCACCAGCAGCTTCTGGGACACCCTATGGCACAGTTCTACTCTATCCTATAGGGTCACTATGAGTTGGAATTGACTCAACGAACAATGGGTTTAGTTTTCAATGGTTTCTGGGTGAGTTTGAACTGTCAATCATTTTTTAGTAGTCAACTGTTTGTCCCACCCACGTACTCTTAGGTTGTTCCTCAGAGGGACTAAATTTCTCACTGACTGTTGGCTCGAGGTCACTTGAGTTCCTTGCCAGTAGCCCTCTCCATCAGGATAAGCATGAGAATAGCCAAAGAGAATGCCAGTAAGGGAAAAAGAAAAACAAAAAAATAGTCATCATAGCCTAATCTCAGAAGTGAAATCCCATCACATTTTCTGTTTTCTATTCCTTGGACACAAGTCACTAGGACCATCCTACACTCAAGGGGAGGGGATTACAGAAGAAAGGGAATTCTAGAAGGTAAGGATCATTTGGGCGCCATTTTAGAAGGCCAGCTACCACACAGGGAAATGTCTGTGGAGAATGTGCATAAGCTCTGCCTAGAGCTGGAATTCTTGGACTCAGGTATTGCATGCCCACGGAATAATTGGTGGCCTCGTTGTGGCTATGGCTGTGGTTATGGCTCCTGCTATGGCTATCATGACATCCCTATTTCTTGACAAGGATAATAATCATTTTCTACTCTATATATTTTGTATCTTCTTTTTCCTCCAGACCATGATGTATTCAGATGTTAAACTCCCACAATGTAGGTGACGCCTCCGATAATTCTTACCATCTTTACCTTTTGTTAGCTTCAGCTTAGTGGCTTTTAAGGAACCAGTTACCCAACCTTAATTTCACAGCCTGTCGTGCTTTGAAATCAGACTGCCTGAAATACCTATTGTCAGATAACTGAAGTTGGTTTTTATAACCCTCCAGTGTGTCAGGGCGTGCCTGACTCAAGACATGATGTTTTCAATAGCCTCATATGCATGCAAAAGCAGGGCAATGAATAAGGAAGATTGAAGAATGATTGATGCGTTTGAATCGTGGCATTGGCGAACAATGTTGAGTATACCATGGACTGCCAAAAGAAGGAACAAGTCTGTCTTGGAAGAAGTACAGACTGAATGCTCCTTAGGAGTGAGGATGGCAAGATTTCGTCTCAGGCACTTTGGACATGTTATCAGGAGGGACCAATCCCTGGAGAACACATCTGCTTGGTAAAGTAGAGGGTTCACGAAAAAGAGGAAGACCCTCAAGGAGATGCATTGACACAGTGGCTGCAACAATGGGCTCAAGCATAACACCAATTGTGAAGATGGTGCAGGACCAGGCAGTGTTTCCTTCTGTTGTACAGAGGGTCGCTTTGAGTTGGAACAGACTCGACAGCACCTAACAACAACAACAGTGTGTCAGTTACATCGTTTGTCTTGTTACGTTCACGAAGAAGCGCATCTAAATAGGTTCCATAATAAACTTATCTAGGTGAGCAAGTCTGACTTATTTTTCATTAACACACACCAAAAGCTCCATGATCTTTTATATTTTATTGGACCCTGTGATTTTCATGGGGATCTGTTGTTTGTGCCACATAAAGGAACTGCTCTGGATGAGAAGGCTTTATTGCTCCAGGTCACTCACATCTTCTTTATGTACATATACTCTAGAATTAGCATCAGCCCTGAGTCAGCTTGGCACTTTCCTTCCAAACCACAACCCACAATAGAATCTTTGTCATCATTCAGGTTGTTTCCAGATGCCACGCAGAATAATAACATCATAGGTCATCTTCAGCTTTACAGAGAAGAAGCATTCATGCCATCCTGATTGAAAATAATTTTTACTTGGTCAACATAGTACAAAAAAGCAGTCTGCATGCAGTATATTTGCAAGAACCTTAAGATCTTTTTTTGTTGCTGTAAAAATGCAGATAATGCAACATTTGCCAAGTCAACATTTTTCATGTGTACAATTCTGTGAGACTAATTACATCCATCATGTTGTGCAGCCATACGGTTTTAGTCATTTTGTTTCTCATTCACACATTAGGGAGCTTTTTTTGGGAAAGGAGCATGCAGGTACACTATACAAGGCACTTCACACAGGTTATTTCACGTGAACTTCACAGAAAGCCCATAAGGTAGATATTACAGTTTAATTTATAAATAAAGAACATGAGGGGGTAAATTACAGAGCAACGATGTCAATCCAAGTCTATCTGGCTTCAGAGCGTGTGCTAACTTTGTCACCACTTACCACCATCTTGCTTAAGTTCTGACAATCCCTTATGATCTCTCCCTGTATTCTCTCTGTGTTAATCCCAGCTAATGACAGAGAGAATATGATCAAAATATGACAGTCTATCACCTTGTGCTTCAAAAATGATTTGTGGGTTTTCACAGTTCTATTTTCATTTGTTCTATGTGAGGATTTAAAACTATTCCCTTAACATGAGCCATGGAATTATTCTAGTATCACAAACCCAAATGCCATAATGGTTATAATGTTTGTAAGAATTTCAGTGTGAGGAAGGATTGATGATACTGCCTCTTACTGTTACACAAAGGCTTTTCTTATATCACTATTCCTACACTGAAACAACTAAGAATTGTATCATGTATGTGATTTGTGTATCATATTTTTATTTTGTAGCTGGTAATTGCTAATATAGTCATAGTGACCCTACAGGACAGAGTAGAAACGCCCCATAGGGTTTCCAAGGAGTGGCTGGTAGATTCCAACTGCCAATCTTTTGGTTAATGGTTGAGCTCTTAACCACTACACCACCAGGGCTTCCTAGGCATCAGTGAGCTGAAATGACTGGTATTGGCCATTTTGAATTGGACAATCATATGGCCTACTACACTGGGAATGACAAATTAAAGAGGAATGGCATCGACTCGATGACAACCTTTTTTTTTTTTTTTTGTATTTTTGTTTTAATTGCTACTATAGAAAATCACAAAACTCCTTGAATTAGTGACATCCATCAAGAACCTAGCCTTCCGAATGGCAGTTAGTCTTTTTACATGTAGAAGTTTGCTTTCATTTCCACGTTCCAAGTGTGGTGACTTGAAGAATCGCAACCCAGATTCCACTTCAAGCAAAGACTTGCTGCCTGGCTTCTGGGGCTACTGTCAGCAGGCAATCTTCAGCTCTCAGCCCCTTCAGGGATGCCTCAGCTGCAGAGAGCAGCCTTGCCTCAAGTCACAGCTTTTCAGGGATGGCCCATGTACAATGACTGATTGAGGAAGGTGGTATAAAGCCTGGGCCATTTCAGCCCAAGTGGGGACAACTCTAATGGGCCATTTCAGTGCCAGGTCCCCACAGGATGGGTTTAAGATGTAGATCCTTCATTTGCGAGCTGTCCAATCTGCCCCAAGTCACACACACAACTAAATAGCAAAGCTGGGACATATGGCCACCCTGTCTGTTTCCAAAGTCCACGCTCTGAAGCCCTTGGCTAAACTGACTCAGCACATCTTCATAGGCTTTCACAGTCATTTGATTTTGTGATCAGGAGACCTTGACACTCTAGCATTGTCAATTTCCAAGCCAAACATGGTATGCTCCTCTTTCCTCACATCTTCAATCTGTGTTTATTCTTGGATAGTGTACTAGCTTCCTAAGGTTGCTGTACCAAACTATCACAAACTAGGTGGCTTAAAACAAGAGAAATCTAGTTATGGAATTTTGAAGTCCAAAATTAAAGTGTTGGCAGGGCCATGTTCTCTCTGAAGACTCTACAGAAGAATCCTTTTCTTCTTCCTATCTTCTGGCAGTGGCTGGCAATCCTCTGTATTCCTTGGCTTGGATCTACATGCTTCCAACTTCTACTTTCATCTTCATACATCATTTTTTCCCTCTGTGTGTGTTTCGATGCCTTCACATTGCCTTTTCAGAAAGACACCAGTTATTGAATTTAGGTACCTTTCTAATTTAGTATGAACTCTTAACTAATTACACCTGCAAAGACCCCATTTCCAAATAAGATCATATTAGGAGGCTCCAGGTAGACCTAAAAGTTTGGGGAACCCAGTACAGATGAGTTAAGGCTATGCATCTTGCCCATAGGACACATGGTACCTGCAGTTTCAGAGAGGTGAGTATGAGTGAAGACTTCAGATTAGAGTCAATTCAGGGGCTGAATATTTGGACAAACTCTGACTTTGGGACTGTTTTCCCTGTTAACTATCTCTAGCTTTTTAAATCTGTGCATTTCATATGTCTATGTGTTTGGAGGTAAAAATGAGAAGAAAATACACACTCTCATGAAAAATGCAAAAGAAAACAAGAAAGCAGGCTTCCTCCATTCTTCTGCAAGAAGCTACACGATGCTAAATTACTCAACTTCATCATACATACACTCAGCCATCCCTGAGGAATAAATCATCTTCAACTGCAGTGGAGAGAAATTCATGTTTGGATTCACAATGATGTAAACACAGCGTAAGAAATCTATTGAACTGAATAAATACAAAGAAGAACAATGTTTGCTATGGCAGAACAAAAGTTTTTATTAAAAAATTGAAAATGCAAGCATTCTAAGACATGAGGTTCAGGAGAAATAGTGGATGTCAGAGCAAAGGATGAAGTTGACAAGAGGAGCTTCAATTAGAAAGCTGAGATTTGCACTTCAAGCACACCTCCCGTTGTTTGAGGCTCCAGGGGAACCTGATCGGTGTGATGAACATAGGCTGACTTGTGTGCTAGAGGTGGCTAGCGTGGAGGGTTACTCAGCAATGCAGATGTGGTCACCCGTTATAAACTGTAAATAAAGAGAAGAGGATTTCTTACCATTTTAAATTGAGCTGATGAATCTCTAGGGGATTGTTGTAAGCTGTTAAGATTTCTAGCAGAATTCACAGTACTTGTTTTCTCACAGCAAAATGAGTATTTTAGTTATCTAGTGTTGCCACAACAGAAACAACACAAGTGGATGGCCTTAATAAAGAGAAAAGTATTCCCTCACAGTCTTGTAGGCCAGAAGCCTGAACTCAGGGCGCCAGCTCCAGGGGAAGTCCCTCTCTTTCTGTCGGTTCTGGAGGAAGGTCCCTGCCACCAATCTTCCCCTGGTCTAGGAGCTTCTCCACACAGGAACCCAGCGTCTAAAGGATGCTCTCTGCTCTCGGCTCTGCTTTCTTGGTGATATGAGGTCCCCATGTCTCTCTGCTCTTGTTTTTCTTTAATATCTCAAAAGAGATTGGCTCAAGACGCAATCCAATCTTATAGATTGAATCCTGCCTCATTAACATAACTGCTACTAATCCCATCTCACTAACATCATAGAGACAGAATTTACAACACATAGGAAAATCACATCAGATGACAAAACGGTGGACAACCACAGAATACTGGGAATCATGGCCTAGCCAAGTAGACAGATATTTTGGCGGGGGGGGCACAATCCAATCCATGACAATGAGAGACAGCAGCTCTATGAATACGCACCCAAATTGCCACCCATTGCCTTGACCCAGGCCTCTGAAGTCCCAGCCATAGCCACATCCTCAGCCCACTTAACCACAGCATCCACAGCCATGGCCCCCAAAGTAGTTGACATAATGGCTGCAGCATTCTCGGGAGATGAGGAAAGGTGAGAAAGCAAATGATGAGTGTGAAAAGTCTGACTGTCACAGTTTGTGGGAGCATTAGATACCGTCAAGAGAACCACACCAGAAAACCCACTGCCGTCAAGTTGATTCCAACTCATATCGACCCTACAGGACAGAGTAGAACAGAGTAAAGCAGCTGGTGGATTTGAACTGCTGACCTTTGGGTTAGCAGCTATAGCTCTTAACCACGGTACCACCAGGGCCACCAAGAAGGGCTGTGGCAAATCCCAGGAGTCCTATTTCCATTTTCAAAAACTAATTTTCATATCAAAGTGATAGCTAATTATGGCACATAGGAAAGGAAAGAGTAACGGTGGTTTTGGAGTTCTTGTGAAGAAGTTGGAATTCCATGGCCAATTACAGAAGAAAATAGTTTAGTTTTATAAATCTTTGTTTATCCTATAACTCAGGAGCCCTGGTGGCTCAGTGGTTAAGTGTGGGGCTGCTAACTGAAAGGTGGCCCGCTCGAACCCACCAGCTGCTCTGTGGGAGAAAGACATGACAGTCTGCTTCCATAAAGATTACAGCCTTGGAAAGCCTATGGGACAGTCCTACTCT
The DNA here is from genome assembly GCA_030035585.1 of Dugong dugon. Classification (NCBI taxonomy): domain Eukaryota; kingdom Metazoa; phylum Chordata; class Mammalia; order Sirenia; family Dugongidae; genus Dugong; species Dugong dugon. Next base: position 5,714,521 of record CM057473.1, read on the forward strand.
GCCCGATAGGGTCACTATGAGTCGAAATCCACTTGATGGCACACACAATAGCAACAACATCTGGTGACTCAAGATGAAGAATTCACAGCCTACACATGAATCCACAGATTCATACATAGACTGAAAACAGTCCTTTTCAGGGTTGGTGAATTCAGCTAACCACAGGAATATGCCTGCTGCTTATATATAACCTCTTTACATCAGTAGAAAGGTGAACCTTTTCCAATACTCATTTTCTCATACTGCTTCTTAATACCCTCTCATGACATCAAGCTGAGAGCAGTTGTCTGAGGATGGACAGTTATGCTCTTCAGCTGAGAGTTTTGGACTTCATTTTTGTTAAGATACTGCTCCCTAAAAATAATGATTTTAGCTTCACACAATGCAATTCAGCAGTGTTTCATTTTTAAAATGTACGGGGAAAATAGGAAGAGAATACAAAGTCCAGCATTTCTAAGCTGACGTGTTGAGAATATTCTCTGTACAGAGCTTAAAGCTGAAATTTAAAACAAAGTGATTTAGCCCAAGACTCATCAGAAATAGTCAGGGATGAGAGTACACAGAAGCCAGATAAACAGTTTTGTGTTAAGGTCTTTGTGATCAGAATGCATAGCTGCCAATGACACTGGGCTGTGCAAAAAGATAAACACCTATGCGTCTAAAGATGACAGGGTATGTTAGGGTTTATGCAAACTTTTCCCATTGCTTGCTTGGCTCATAAAGGGATTAAAAAATAAATCCCACAGGTGGAAGAAACTCAAATATGTAACAAAGAAAAGTAATCACAAAATCTTTTGTTTTTCCACTATAATGAACCAAAATTTGAGTGATAGAGGAAGTGTTTTTAAGGATGAATTCCACGTAAAAGTAGCCTCCCTCATGGGGAAAATATCATCGTAATCTTCTGAAAGTCTTCATGGCCACAGTAGTTGAGGGAGTAAAGGCTCTCCGAGGATTTGCGACAGGCAATTTTACACGGCTGTTTTTGAGAAGAGTGATTGCCTTTGCATTCAAGTATTTCTCAGAGTTACACAGTCCAAGATAACAGTAGTCAGAGTACATAAGACCTAAACCTGTTGCTGTCAAGTCAGCTCCGATTCATGGCAACCCCATGTGTTACAGAGTAGAGCTGTGCTCCAAAGAATTTGCATGGCTGTAATCTTTATGGAAGCAGAGGGCCAGACCTTTTTTTCTGTAACACTGCTAGGTGGGTTCCAAAAACCAACCTTTAGGTTCATAGTCCAGTGCAAACCATTTTCACCACACAGGACCTCAGTTAGAGAACATAGAGCTATGGAAATCTTGTGAATGAATGATGTCTGAAAACTGAGAATTGTTTGAGAATGAGCATTTCTATCATTAGTGTGTCAGAAAGAACACAAAGTATTGACCAGTCTAATGAGAATTGATGTGAATAAATTAAAAATACATAACATAGACTTTTGAAGAGGCTTGAAGAATGACAAAAAGCAGGTGACCAAAGAAGAAATTAATCCTTCAGGAACTAGAACAGTGACTCTTTCTTATCCTAGCTACAACTGGTCTAGATGTTCATTAGTTCCCAGAATATAGAACCAGAAATAAACAATGGGTGTATCATTGTTGCTAGTTGCCTTCGAGTTGGCTCTGATTCCTGGTGACCGTATGTCTAACAGAAGTTTCATTGCCTAGTCCTGTGTCATCTTCATGATCACTGGTATGTTTGAGTGCATTGTTGCAGCCACTGTGTCGATTCATCTCATTAAGGGTTTTCTTCATTTTTGCTGACTCTTCACTTTCCCAAACATGACATCTTTTTCTAGCAATTGATCTTTCCTAATTGACTTGTCAAAGTAAGTGAGCAGAAGTTTCACCACCCACTCTTCTAAGGAACATTCTAGTTGTATTTCTTCTAAGACTGATGTATTCATTCTTCTGGCAGTCCACGGCATATTCAATATTCTTCACCAGCACGACAATTAGAATGCATCAATTCTTCTTTTGTCTTCCTTTTTCATTGTCCACCTTTTGCGTGCATATGAGGTGATTGAAAATACCATGACAGGTGCACCTTAGTCATCAAAGTGGCATCTTTGCTTTTTAAAACTTTAAAGGGGTCTTTTGTCTAGTGCAATAAGTCATTTGATTTCTTGACTGCTGTTTCCATGGATGCTCATTGCTGATCCAAATAGAATGAAATTGTTGACAAATTCAATTTTTTCTCCATTTACCATGATGTTGTTTATCAGTCCAGTTGTGAGGATTTTCATTTTCTTCACGTTCAGGCATAATCCATACTGAAGGCTGTAGTCTTTGATCTTCATCCATAAGTGCTTCAAGTCATCTTTGTTTTTGGCAACCAAGATTGTATCATCTACATATTTCAGATTGGTAGTTAGTATTTCCCCAAACCTGATGCCATGTTCTTCTTCATATAGTCCATCTTCTTGGATTATGTGCTCAGCATACAGATTGAATAAGTAAGGTGAAAGGATACAACCCTGTCACAGACTTTTTCCAATTTTAAACCATGCAGTATCTCCTTGTTCTGTTCAAACAACTGCCTCTTGATTCTGTAGATAAGATACTGTTATATTTACATTATATTTACATTTAAAATAACTGATCAGTGATTTGAATATAATTTATTTTATACTCTGGGTTCTTTATCTCAATTGATGTTTTTTCTTTAACTTCTATAACACTTTTAGTAAAGAGACATATATGAGAAATGCATCACATGGACCCAGTTACTATTAAATTTCCTGTGTCTGGAAAGAGAAGTGACCTTTCAAGGAACAATCTTTGAAAGGCATTTTTGAGTAAGACCTGTTTACATTTAGATATATGTATAATGGGCATGTTGTGCCTTCACAAAGGTGCCATCCAAGGATGTGAATAGAGGTCGAACTCACCCCACACTGCATTTGCCAAGCTGTAAGACTTGGCTTAGGACTATGTCAACCTGTAGGCAGAGATCTTTTTGTAATTCACACAAAGTCATAACATGTCCTTTTGGTTTGGTTTTGCTGAATGACAAACTAGTCCATACTCCATAGCTTTAAAGTACAATGATGCTTTATTTGACTCAGTGGTGACAGCTCATCTCTGCTCAGTGAGGAGTCAAGTGGGACACTTCACAGGGTCTCTGGGAGCTAGAACCACCTGAAGGCTGATTTACTTACGTGTGGTGGCTGGAAATTTACGTGAATTTTAACCATGTACAAATCACTGTATCTAGATCACTGTTGCTCAGCCTCAGGGCTATCAACACTGTGGGCCAGATAATTCTTTGTTGTGGAGGAGACTGTCTTGTGCATTGTAGGATGTACAAATGTAATTTCTGTATTTGGCCTTTCTCTGTTAGATGCCAGTAACATGTTGCTGTTGAGTCGATTCTGACTCACAGTGACCCTATAGGATAGAGTAGAACTGCCTCCCAGGGTTTCCAAGGGGTGGCTAGTGGATTCAAACTGCCGACCTTTTGGTTATCAGCCACATGCTTCACCACCAAGGCCCCAAAGCTCTCAATTTGTTACATGAAAAATGTCTACAGACGTTGTCAGATGTCCCTGAGGGGAAAAAGTCACCCATGGTTAAATAGGGATGTTACTTACGAAATGATAGTATATTTGAGTTATTAAATTTTTCATTATCCACTAATTCCTTCAATCATTGTATCTTCTGCCCAATCATTTTCTTATTCTCCAAACTTGCATATGGAGCTGATTTTTAAAATTGAGATATAATTCACGTACCACAAATTTCAGCCTATTAAAGTACAAAATTCCATGTGTGTTTTTGTATATTCACATAGTTGTGTAACCATCACCATGATCTAATTTGAGAACATTTTCATTGCCCCAAAAGGAAACCCTGTGCCCATTAGCAGCCATTCTCTACTCCCCACTCCTGCTGTTGTTGTTAGGTGCTGTCAAGTCGGTTCTGACTCATAGCGACCCCTCTGTACAACAGGACTAAGTACTGCCCGGTCCTGTACCATCCTCACAGTTGCCATTACACTTGAGCCAACTACTAGTCTATTTTCTTTCTCTGTGGATTTGCCTATTCTAGACATTTTATATAAATGAAACCATACAATATATGACCTTTTGTGTCTGTCTTCTTTCACTTAGCAAATGTTTTTAAGATTTGTCCAAGTTGTATCATATATCAGCACTTCATTTCTTTTTATAGTTGAATACTATTCCATTGCATGGATATACCAAATTTTGCTTATCCATTAATCAATTGATGGACATTTGAATTGCTTCTACTTTTTGGCTGTTATGAGTAATACCGCTATGAAAGTTTATGTACAAGTTTTTGTGTGCACATTTGTTTTTAATTCTCTTGGGTGCATATCTAAGAGTGCAATTGCTGGGTTATATGGTACCTCTTTGTTTAACTTTTTGAGGAGTCCCAGGATGGCTCAAATGGTTAAATTCTAGACTCTAACCAGGACGGTTGGCAGTTCGAACCCACCCAGAGGTACCTCAGAAGACAGGCCTGGTGATCTAAGGGACACAGCCTTGAAAACCTTCTGGAGCAGTTCTACTCTGCACACATGGAATCACCATGAGTCGAAATCAACTCAACAGCAATTAACAACAACAAAAGTTTAACTTTTTAAAGGACTGCCAAACTGTTTTCTAAAGTGGTTGTAACAATTTACACTCCCATCAACAAAGTATGAGGCTTCCAATGTCTCCATATCCTTAACAATGTGTTATTATCTCATTATTTTTTTAACTTGCATTTCCCTAATGACTAATGATGTTGAGCATCTTTTAATGTGTATCTTAGCCTTTGAGTCCTTTTTTTTTTTTTTTTTTTTGAGAAATGTCTATTCAAATCCTTTGCTCATTTTTTAATTAGGGTTCTTGTCTCTTTGCTGTTCAGTTGTCTTTTTTTCAGATATTCTGTAAATTAGATCCTTAGCATATATAGGATTTGAAAATATTTTCTGCCATTCTGTTGGTTGAGGTTTCACTTTCTTGACAGTACCTTTGAGGCACAAAGACTTCAAATTTGGATGAAGTTCATTTTATCTATTTTTCCCCTCTTTGGTTCCTTGTGCTTTTGGTGTGATATCTAAGGAACAATTGCAAATCCAAGGTCATGAAGATTTAACCCTATGTTTTATTCTAAGAGTTTTATACTCTTAACTCTAATATCTAGCTCTTTGATTCATTTTGAGTAATTTTTGTGTGTGGTGTGAGGTAGAGGTCCAGCATCAGTCTTTTGCATGTTAATGATCTTGGCACCCTCGAGGAAAATCAATTGACCACAAATGTAAGGGTTTATTTCTGGACATTTAATTCTTTTACATTGATATGTATGTCTATCCTTATTCCAGAATCACATTGTCTGAAATATTGCAAATTGGTCATAAGATTTGAGTGCCCCATCTTTGTTCTTTTTCAAGATTGTTTTGGCTACTCTGCATCCCTTGCATCTCCATATGAGTTTTAGAATAAGCTTACCAATTTCCTCAAAGTATGCAGACGGGATTTTGTTAGGAATTATATTGAATCTGTAGATCAATCTGGGAAGTATTTCCATTTTAGCAATATTGAGTCTTCCAATCCACGAACAGAACAGAATCCACGAACACTCTTCTACTTATTTAGATCTGCTATAATTTCTTTTGACTATGTTTTATAGTTTTCCATATACAATTCCCTCACTTCTTTTTAAAAATTTTACTCCTAAGTATTTTATTCTTTTTAATGCTATTATAAATGGAATTGTTTTCTTAATTTCATTTTCAGATAATTCATTGAGTGTGTACAGAATTGTAATTGACTTTTCTGTACTGAACTTGTATCCTGCAATATTGCTAAACTATTAGTTCTAATAAATTTCTTTATTCCTTTAAATTCCTTAGATAGAGAATTTTTATACAAGATTATGTCATCTGAAAATGCAAGTAATTTTATTTCTCCTTTCCAATCTGGATGCCTTTTATTTCATTTTATTCCCTGATTGTCTTGGCTGGAACCTCCAGAATAGAAGTGGCAAGAGTGGACATCCTTGTCTTTTTCCTGATCTTAAAACCAAAACCCAAACCCGCTTCCGTCAAGCCCATTCCGACTTATAGTGACATTATAGGGCAGAGTAGAACTACTCCATAGGGTTTCCAAGGCTGTAAATCTTTACAGAAGCAGACTGCCACATCTTTCTCCCATGGAGCTGCTGGTGGGTTCAAACAACCAACCTTTTGGTTAGCAGCTGAGTATTTAACCACTGTGCCACCAGGGGTCCCTTTTCCTGATCTTAGGGTGATATATTTCAGTGTTTCACCATTAACTATGATTTCAGCTGTTGGTTTTTGATAGATGTCTTTTATCAGTTTGAGGAAGTTTTCTTCCATTCTAATTTATTAAATTGTTTTTTAATGAAAATGTGTTAAATTTTGTCAATTATCTTTTCTGTATTTATTAAGATTACTGTGTGTGGTGTTTCTTTTTTCTTTCTTTTTTGTTTATGTCCTTTGATCTATTGATATGGTGTATTACATTAATTAATTTATTTGCATATTTAAATCAGTCTTGCCTTCAGGGGAAAAATCTCACTTGGTTATTGTGTATAATCTTTTTTATATGTTATCAGTTTGCTCATATTTTGTTGAGTATTTTTGCATCTAAGTTCATGAGAGATACTGGTCTGTAGTTTTCTTTTTTCATATTGTCTTTGGTGTTTGATATCAGGGTAACACTGGGCTCACAGAATGAGATGGGTAGTGTTCTCTCCTCTTTTAATTTTTAGAAAATTTTGTGAGAATTAGTGCTAATTCTCCTTTAGAAGTTTAGTAGAATTTAACAGTGTAGACACCTGAGCCTGAACGTTCCTTTCCAGAATTCTATTTTTTGTAGTTTCTAATTTTAGCTCTTTATTTGTTATAGGTCTGTTCAGATCTTCTATTTCTTCTTGAGTTAGTTTAAGAAGTTTGTGTCTTTGTAGGAATTTGTCTATTTTATTTAGGTTATCTAATTGGTTGGCATAGAGTTGTTCATTGTTTTAGCTTGGGTTCTCTAGAGGAGCAAAATCAGAGAAGCATGTATATAAATATATAGAGAGAGATTTACTACAAGGAAATTGTTCATGCAGTTGTGGAGGCTGGCAAGTCCCAAATCCACTGGTCAGGTGGCAGACCAGACGCTTCTCCTAATTCATGTGGTAGCAGGGGCTGACAAACACAAAATGTGCAAGTCAGGCAGCAGGCTGCATGCTTCTGCTGACTCACGTGGTTGCAGGGAGTGACAAACACAAAATCTGCAAGTCAGGCAGCAAACTGCTGGTTCACAGGGTCGTGGGAGCTGGCAAATACAAAATCTGTGGGTCAGGTGGCTGGCTGAAGTCCTCTCCAAGATCTGGAGGTCAGACCACAAGACGAGTGCAAGAGAGAGAGCTTTGCCAGACCATCCACATATATTGGATGCAGGCCATGCCCCCAAAGAAACTCCCTTTCCAACTGATTGGCTGCTCACAGCAGATGACAAAATGGAGGATGATTACATAATATCTGCCAAACCACTGAGAATCATGGCCTGGCCAAGTTAACACATAACCCTAGCCATCACAGTCATGCTACTCCCTTATGATTGTTTTTATTTCTGTAAGCATTGTGGCAATGTCCCCTCCTTTGTGTCTGATTTCAGTAATTTGAGTCATCTCTCTTTTTTTCTTGGTCAATCCAATGAAAGTTTTGTCTATTTTTAAAAATATTTTCAAAGAACCAACTTTAGTTTTGTTGATTTTCTCTACTGTTCTTCTACTTTCTTATTTACTCTTTTCTATTCTAATCATTATTATTTCCTTTCTTTTGCTAGTTTTGAGCATAATTTGTTTCTCTTTTTCTAATCTCTTCTGGTAGAAGGTCAGATTATTTATTTAAGATATTTTTTCTTTTTAATATAGGCATTTATAGCTATAATTTTTCCTCTAAACACAGCTTTAGCTGCACCTCATAAGTTTTGGTATTTTGTGTTTTCAGTTTCATTTATACAAAATCTAAGTCTTTTCTAATTTCTTTGTGAAGTCTTCTTTGACCTATTTGTTACTTAGGAGCATGTTGTTTAATTTCAACATATTTGTGAATTTCCCACATTTTATGCTGGTGTTGATTTAATTTCATTCTATTATAGTTGGAGAACATACTTTGCATTATTTCAGTCCTTTTAAATTCAGTGAGACTTGTTTATTGCCTAATGTATGCGATATTCTGGAAAATGTCTCAAGTATATCTGAGAAAAGTGTGTATTCTACTGTTATTGGGTGGAGTGCTCTATAGATGTTTGTTTGGTCTAGTTGGTTTATAGTTTTGTTCAGTTGTTCAAGTGTCTTATTATCTGTTGATCTTCTGTTGTTCTATCCAGTATTGGAAGTGGAGTATTAAAATCTCCAACTAAAACCTGTTGCTGTCAAATCAATTCTGCTGTTTAATTGTCTACTTCTCCCTTCATTTCTGTCAGGTTTTTCTTCATGTTGTAGGGGCTCTATTGTTAGTTGCATGGAGCCCCGGTGGCACAGTGGTTAAGAGCTTCAGCTGCTAACCAGAAGGTTGGCAGTTCAAATCCACCAGCTGCTCCTTGGAAACCCTATGGGGCAGTTCTACTCTGTCCTACAGGGTTGCTATGAGTTGCCATCAACTTGACGGCAATGAGATATTTTTGTTGTTGTTGTTGCACATATGTTTATAATTTGTGGGTTTAAGTGGGAGTGTGACAAACTGCTTCTCAGAGAGTTTTTGAAAACCAAATGGCTAGTATTTAATCAGATCTTGCCAAAAGTAATTGACCCTCACCCACTTCCTTTTTCTTATTGCTAATGACTTGAAATCTCAAAACCATTTATGGCCAGTTTGCATTTGTCATTTCCACACCCTCTCATATACAAGTCCTTCCTATCACTTTATCATCTATGTTTTTCTATTCTTCTCTTGATTCGTATCGCCAGAGCCTCTGCTTCAACAAATACATACTTTGGCTCTTAAAGCAATTTATTAATTCTCCTTCTACCTTGTTTTCCTCTATACTAGGATGCATTCTATCAAACCATATCCTATTTAATCTTCAGAAAAAAAAAAACACCACTGCTTTTATCATTCCACTGTCATGCTCCAAAATTCCATGATGCTTCTTCTCATCCCAACTCCCTCTTTGGAAATAAAGTATCCAATAACCAAGGCCTTCACCAGCAAGATTCCAGCCCATCTTTTCCAATTTAACTCTCATTACTCTCTGGCTCAAATCCTCAGCTTCAGTAAGCTGAAGCTTATTGAAGTTGTTGCTCATTTCATTTCTCTCATTCATTAATGCCCTCTCCTTTTGCTATGCTTTACGAACATTTTATTAGAAAACATTTAATCATCAGAAAAGCAGAACAGTATGAACTCTCTTTCCCTGGGTGGTGCATACAGTTAAGTGTTCCACTACTAACTGAAAGGTTGGTGGTTAAAACCCACCCAGAGGCACCTCAGAAGAAAGCCCTGGTGATCTGCTTCCTACAGATCACAGCCTTGAACACTTTATGGAGTACAATTCTACTCTGTACACATGGGTCACCATGAGTCAGAATCGACTCGATGGCAACTGGTTTTATTATCTTTTTAATTGGTCACCTAGATTTAACAATCATTAGTGTTTTGATATATTTGATCATGTTTTTGTTGAAATATATGTAGATAAATCACAGATATATTTCATATTTAAAATTATTTTAATATGCAACTCTAAAAATTAAGAATATTTTCTTACTTCATCATAATAGTATTGTCACACCTAACAATATTCACAATGCTTTCTTTACATCAACGAAATTTTCCAGATTGATTGACATTGTTATGTGTTTTAAGTCTCTCTGAATTTGGAATAGCCCTCCTTTTCAATTCCATCGACTTGTTGAAGAAATCAAATTGTCCTATAGAATGTCCACATTCTAGAGCTGTCTATCTGTTTACTTATGATGTTGTTTAACTTATTCTTTTAACGCCTATTTTTTCTATAAATTGTAGATAAATCTAAAGTCTTGGTTTGATCAAGTCTTAATATTTTGGCAAAAATATTCATGTGATGTAGTGTACTTCAGTGCTCACATACTGCCCAGTTGTTCGAACCCTATTTTAATATACATAATTGTCATTCCTCCAAATTCTGCTCCTGGTTCTCCTTTGCCTTCTAGGAAGCATTATATTCCTTACTAGCTTTCATCGACTTCCCCTTCCCTCTGGGCTCCTGTGGTATCTACAATCTATAGCATATACAACATTTCTCTCCTATCTTTATACTATGCTATATACCGTCTATATAACTTTATGCTGGGCTGTATATCATTATTTCCTATTTTGTCTTAAACTCGTCTTTTTAAATGGGCTGTAAGTCACTAGAATTTGGTTCCTAGATATCGTGAGTTCCCTCAATGGTAATGCAGACATTTAGATTTTCATCATATACTTTCTTTTTCATGATTTTATGGTGGACTTCACGGGACCACATCCATACCCTTTGCATTTTTAAAGAAAAAAAGATTTAAGATAGAAATATTCTTTGTTTAGGCTATCTGTGTTATGTGGAGGAAACAAACATGGCAAGAGTAAAAGCCATACACAGCTGTGAGGGTAATGTAGGTACTGAGACCACCCATGTAGACCACGAAGTTACTGAGACTATGCACGAAGACATCTACGTACTGAGACTATCAACATAGACCACACTCAATGAATATTTGCTGCAAAATAATGAATGAATGCTTCATTTGTTCATATTGTGAAAACTAGTGTATTTTCTTATGTCAAGAATATTTTTTTTGAATTGAGTAAACTGATTACTGACTAGTATAGCAGCCAGATGCCTACTTAAGTGGTACTCCCTAACAATTTTTTACAGTAAAGACATTCTACACAGAGTTCATCTGTAACGACCTCCACAACAAAGCAGCTACCACAAACTTAGATGTATATGCAGTTTTTCCATAGTTGCTAAGGTGGTCTAACTCCTCTCTTTCCCCTTCTAAGGACTACCATGGGAGAGTCAAGTTAGTTGAAGATTCCCAGGGGTTTCCTATTTGCTCCCTGGAGCTCTTCTCTATATTCCTCTTTTTATCTCTTGCAGATTTTGTAGAAACAAGCTAATAAACTGTATATCAACTCTAGTCATTAGGGATCCCGAACATGGAACTATTTTAGCAAGTTAATAAAGCTGCCATCTCACCTGACTGATAATGTTGGGAAGTCCTCAGAGAGCTTATACAGAGTAACATTGTTTTTGGGTAGCTGCCCATAAATTCAAATTATTGTGCTATGCTTCCATAAAAGAACTTTGGTCCTCATTATATGCCAATGTGGAACGGTGGAAGTAGGTGCTAATTAAGGCAAGAAATCTCTCCCGGGAATAAGATCTAGTATGTTGGTTTAAAATTCATGCCTACTTTGCTGTCACATTTCACATTGGAGAGCTGGGAATAAGTAGCCCTTTCTCTTTAGCATAAGTAAACAAGTATATCAAAAAATAAATTAACTAATTAGAATCAGAGTACCAACTGTTAATAAAAAAAAGTTAAACTCTACTACAGTGAAGACTAACAATTAAATTGCAAATCAAGCAAAAGTTAAATAAAGCCATACACCCTCCAATTCTATGGGTTTATGATTCAGTTTTCAACTATTTAAATCATGCTTTTGGTTTTTAAATGTTTTATTTATTTATTTTTGTTCACAAAATAATATGTCTGTAATAATAAGTCAACCAATACAAATATGTTTAAAGATCAAGCTAATTTTCTATCACCCTATTGCTCACACATATTACCACCATCAGAGGAACTGCCACTGCTTTTTCTTTCCTAATACATGTAGATGCAATCTTGTCTTCACACTTAGTTATGCGCATGTGGCAGTTGTTATTTCTAACACAGTAAAAAATCAGACCAGTTGTGGTGGAGCAATTCTGACTCATGGCAACACATTGTGTGGATGGACATTCATTTGCTGATGTGGCACGACTCAAAGTGAGAAGAAACAGCTGAAAACACCCATTAATAATTGGAATGTAGAATGTAAGAAGTACAAATCTAGGAAAATTGAAAGTTGCCAAAATGAAACGGAAGGCATAAAGATCGATACCCTAGACATTAATGAGCTGAAATGGACTAGTATGGGCCGTTTTGAATTGAACAATCATGTGGTCTACTATGTCTGAATGACAAATTGAAGAAGAACAGTGCAGCATTCATTGTAAAAAAGAACATTTCATGATCTATCCTGAAGTACAATGCAGTTAATGATAGGATAATATCCAAACGCCTGCAAGGAAGACCAATTAATACGACTGTTTTTCAAATTTAAGCTCCAATTGCTAATACTAAAGATGAAGAAACTGAATATTTTTATCAACTTCTGCAGTCTTAAATTGATCAAACATGATATCCAGATGCATTGATAATTACTGATAATTGGAATGTGAAAGTTGGAAACAAATAAGAAGGATCAGTAGTTGGAAAGTATGGCCTTGGTGATAGAAATGACACTGGAAATCACATGATGGAATTTTGTAAGACCAGCTTACCTATTCACTGGAAATACCTTTTTCTCAACAACATAAATGGTGGCTATCTACATGGACTTGTCCTTATGGAATACACAGGAATCAGATCGACTACATTTAAGGAAATAGACAATGGAGAAGCTCAATATCATCAGTAAGAACAAGACCAGGGGCCAACTGCAGAACTGATCATCAGCTGCTCATAAGAAATTTTAAGTTGAAGCTGAAGAAAATTAAAGTAAGTCCAGGAAAGCCAAAGTACAACCTAGAGTATATCCCCCTTGAATTTAGAGATTATCTCAAGAATAGATTTGACACATTGAAAACTAATGATCAAAGATCAGACGAGTTGTAAAATGACATCAAAAACATCATACGTGAAGAAAGCAAGAGGTCATTAAAAAGACATGAAAGAAAGAAACGACCAAAATAGATGTCAGAGAGACTCTGAATCTTGCTCTTGAACGTAGAGTAGCTAAAGCGAATGGAAGAGATGATGAAGTAAAAGATCTGAACAGATTTCAAAGGGCAACTTGAGAAGACAAAGTAACCTATTACAGAAATGTGCAAAGACCTGGCATTAGAAAACCAAAAGGAAAGAACACAGTCACATTTCTCAAGCTGAAAGAACTGAAGAATAAATTCAAGTCTCAAGCTGCAATATTGAAGGATTCTATCAGCAAAATATTGAAAGACGCAGGAAGCATCAAAAGAAGATGGAAGGAATGAACAGAATCCCTATATCAAAAAGAACTAGTTGACGTTCAACCATTTCAGGAGGTAACATATGATAGTAGTGAAAGAAGAAGTCCAAGCTTCACTGAAGATATTCACAAAAAATAAGGCTCCAGGAATTGATGGAATACCAGTTGAGATGTTCCAACAAACGGATGCAGCACTGGAAGCACTCACTCATCTATGCCAAGAAATTTGGAAGACAGCTACCTGGCCAACTGACTGGAAGAGATCCATATATGTGCCTATTCCAAAGAAAGGTGATCCAACAAAATGCATACATTACAGAACAATCATTAATATTACATGCAAGTAAAATTTTGCTGAAGACAATTCAAAACAAGCTGCAGCAGTACATTGACAGGGAACTGCCAGAAGTTTAAGCCAGATTCAGAAGAGGATGCGGAATGAAGGATGGCATTGCTGATGTCAGATGGATCTTGGCTGAAAGCAGAGAATACCAGAAACATGTTTACCTGGGTTTTATCTACTATGCAAAGATATTCGACTGTGTGGATCATAACAAATTCTGGATAACATTGTGATGAATGTGAATTTCAGAATATTTAATTGTCCTCACGCGAAACCTGTATGCAGACCAAGAGGCAGTCGTTTGAACAGAACAAGGAGACACTGAGTGGTTTAAAATCAGGAAAAGCTTGTGTTAGGGTTGTACCCTTTCACCATACTTATTTAACTTACTTATGCTGAGGAAGCAATCTAGAAGCTGACATTAGGATTGGAGGAAAGCTAATTTTCAACCCGCAATATGCAGATGACACAACCTTGTTTGCTTCAAGCAAAGAGGAAGCCAAATCCATAGCCACCACACCCACATCTATAACCAAAGCCTGAGATTCTAAAGGCACCAACGCCACAGCCATCCCCACCTCCACAGGCATCACCTCGTCCACAGGCATCACCACGTCCACAGCCATCACCAACCAACTCCACAGCCATCCCCAACCAACTCCACAGCCATCCCCAACCAACTCCACAGCCATCCCCACCTCCACAGCCATCCCCACCTCCACAGCCATCCCCACCTCCACAGCCATCCCCACCTCCACAGCCATCACCACATTCACAGCCATCACCAACCAACTCCACAGCCATCCCCAACCAACTCCACAGCCATCCCCACCTCCACAGCCATCCCCACCTCCACAGCCATCCCCACCTCCACAGCCATCACCAACCACCTCCACAGCCATCCCCACCTCCACAGCCATCCCCACCTCCACAGCCATCCCCACCTCCACAGCCATCACTGTAGCTCAGGTCTCCATAGTGGTAGTTGTTGCAGCATATTTTGTTAGGATTTATGGTTTTAGTTGGGGGGTGAAGAGTAAGTTTTTTCATGAATAAAAGCATCACTAAACACTACAAGCCTCGTGCATCTCAGTGTAGGTATGGCAAACCACCAGTACTTGAGACATCCTCATATAGACTAACTTGTATTTTAATATCTCATTAATTAGTTTTTTTAGATTAAAAAAAATCCACAAAAATTCATTAAAGTTGAAGTTGTTTTGCTGGTGTGTTAGGATCCTCCCTAACAGTTGATATGCTTTATACAGGAAAAAAGAAAAGAGGCTGAACTCAGAGACTTTGCTCACGTGGGTTCTGAATTTAACCTTTATAACCATGCTGCATGACATCATCTAGAGGAGGGAGGTTTCTTTCAATGATTTTGCTAATAATACCTTTCATCATATATGCAGATTTAAAGCCTAATCAGCACAGCTGTGATGTTGTCTACGTCAATCATAAAAAAAAGAAGCCCATTGCCGTTGAGTTGATTCCGACTCATAGCAACTCTATAGGACAGAATAGAACTGCCCCATAGGGTTTCCAAGGAGCCTCTGGTGGATTTGAACTGTAAACTTTTTGGTTAGCAGCCAAGCTCTTAACCACTGTGCCACCAGGGCTCCATATGTAAATGTGAGGAGCAAATAATATATTGTGTGTCCAGACTATCACTGATTGTAGTCACATATTGTTCTGTGGTTTTTGTATTGCTATACTCTATAGAAAATAACGACATTTTGTTGCCTTCTAGCTTTTTTCCCCTCTTCCTTAAAAAAGAAAACCTCTCTCATTACCAAATTTTTATCAAAAAAATCTTTTTTTGATAGCATGTGTTTTCAGTATTGGAATGCATGCTTACTATTGAGTGCATTTAAATTTTTGTTTGGTAACATGGATTTTGAGAAATAAGAATTGATAATAAAAGCCACCAATAAGGCAAGTGGCACTGTGGCACCACCGATCTGTGGCATGACAATACACCAATAAGAACTAAATAGAGAATTTGTTGTGAGCTCCTTTCCATTAGGTTACATGGGGAAGGTCTGATTTTCCAAATATGACACAGAAGAACTAAAGCAAGCCCATCAGGGCTCTCTAATTATCACCAAGGAAAGCCGTAATTATGCTTGCAAGCCTTATCTCACAGAAATAAAGGGAAAAAGGCAAACGTTTTACAAAACTAACAAATCCAGGAAGCATCACCAAATAGAATACTCAACCTACACAGCAAGGAGGCTCCAACTCCAGTGTACTGAGCTTCACACATTTCAGAAGGGACCCACATTGATGCTAAATGCATTAGAACCGGAATAACGCCTACCTCTGAGGTCCAGAGGTAGAAAAAGTGGCTGGTATACCATTAAACCAATAGTAACTAAAGAATTAAAAAGAAGTCTTTCAATTAATTCTTCTGTGCCTGTACCAGGGTGCACACGTGTTTCTTCACATAGGGAAAAAAAAAAAAAAAAAAAAGCACTGATAATCTTATTTGACTCTGAGGTCATAGGAAAATAGTGTAGACATTTCTGAGGCTCAAAGTGGACAGAGGGCCAGGCTGTTTCTTTTTCTTTAGGGTTATTGGCTCTGTATGCATATGGAGTCCCTGGGTGGTGCAAACAGTTAACATACTTGAGAGCTAACTGAAAGTTTGGAGGTTTGAATCCATCCAGAGGTGCCTTGGAAGAAAGGCCTGGCAATATACTTCTGAAAAATCAGCCACTGAGAACTCTATGGAGCACAGCTCTACTTTGACAAGCATAGGTCACCATGAGTCGGAATCAACTTCGTGGTAACTGGTTTCTTGATTATGTGTTATATACCCATGCATCATCTTAAGTTTCGAGAGATCAGTTGAATTTGGGAGTTAGAAGTTTTCAGGAGGATTGAAAACAATTGAGGATTTTCCTTCATCACTGTCTTTTGATTGGCACTTTAGGTGGTGCCAGCATATAGGCAGAACCATCTGGAAGCCAGGACCTTTGTTTTTTCCCTCCTTTGTTAAGTGGGAGCTCAGCATAGACCCGTAGACGTATTTTGAGAGAGAGGAGACAACATAGTAGAGTCAAAGCCAAGAGAACCCAAGCCACTTGCTTCAGTAATGTATTTGTTCTTTCTTGACCTCCTCAAGTCATGTCTCACATATACCACTTCCACTTGATGATGGGATGCTTCTGCATATACTCAACTATGTAGTTAAGAAGGCCAGACACTACCTAGGTCACAATGGTCAGTTCAAGCCACATGGTAACTTGTTGACCCATGGTCAAGAACTCAATAATGAGCCAGAAGCTATTTCTTCAAAGAAGAATATAACACCCTGATAGCTCAGAACTGAAACCACTCCTGAATTCCACCTTTCAGCTAAAGATTACACCGGACTATAAAACAAACAATAACACATGTGAGGAGCATGCTTCTTAGTTCAGTCAAGTATTTGAGACCACATGGACAACACGTGCCCAAAAGCAAAGACAAGAAGGCAGGAAGGGACAGGAAAACTGCACAAATGGACATGGAGAACCCAGGGTGGAAAGGCAAGGGGGGAGAGTGCTGGCACATTGCAGGCATTGCAACCAATGTCACAGAACAATTTGTGTATTAATTTTTGAATGAAAAACTAACTTGCATTGTAAACTTTCACCTAAAACACAATAAAATCTAAAAAAGAAGAAGACTATAAATCTAGAGGACAGTATGGAATTGCTCCAAAGTCCTAAAAGCTGGTGCTGTGGTTCACCTACAGAAACCTGTGAAGACCTCCAGACGCCATCTCTATTTACCATAGATACGTCAAATGCCATCGAGTCTGCTGAGTTATACAGCCCAAATCACACAACAGTATGCATAGCAACCTATGAGCACGTCAGAATCTTCTATCGCTCTTCATTCACTCAGAATTGACAGCCATGTTATTACTTTGTAAATAGGTATGGGTTCCATTCCCAAATGAGGAATATGTTGCCATAAAAATTCAGGCGGGCTAAGTATTGAATCTCTTTCTTAGT
Source organism: Dugong dugon (assembly GCA_030035585.1). NCBI lineage: Eukaryota > Metazoa > Chordata > Mammalia > Sirenia > Dugongidae > Dugong > Dugong dugon. The sequence continues at coordinate 5,732,096 of CM057473.1, forward strand.
GAAGTTATTGTTAGCTGCTGTAGAGTTGGATCCAACTCACGGCGACCCCGTGTATAACAGAATGAAACCTTGCCCAGTCCCGTGACATCCTCATGATTGTTGGTGTGCTTGAGTCCATTGTTGCCTTTCAACCTAGGGGACTCATCTTGCAGCACTATATTGGACAATATTCTGTTGTGATCTGTAAAGTTTTCATTGGCTAATTTTCAGAAATAGATGACCAGGCCTTTCTTCCTAGTCTGTCTTAGTTTGGAAGCGCTACTGAAACCTGTCCACCATGGGTGACCCTGCTGGTATTTGAAATACTAGTGGCATAGCTTCTAGCTATAATTGATTGTAAATCTGAATTCTTTCCTGAAGTAGATAATATTTAACCTAGAACGCTTGAGTTAATGGAAAGGATAAGCCACAGCCATCTCTTTAAAAGATGAGATTCAATACAGTGTTACTTTTAATACGTTAATAATTATCAAAATTTATGTCATTGCTGTTCTGACCAGGATCACAACAGAGGGCTCTGGACAGAGCTGGAGAAGGATGTAGAACAAAATTCTAACTCACAAAAAAAAAAAAAAGACCAGATTTACTGGCCTAAAGGAGACTGGAGAAACCTCGAGAGTATGGCCCCCAGACACCCTTTCAGCTCAGTGGTGAAGTCATTTCCGAGGTTCACCATTCAGCCGGGGAGTGGACAGCCCCATAAAACCAAATGGGACTAATGAGGCACAGCAGTCCAGGGACAAGGGCCAGAAGGCAGAAGGGGACAAGGAAGCTGGTGATAGAGAACCCAAAGTTGAGTAAAGATAGTGTTGATGTGTTGTGAGGTTGTTAACTGTTGTCATAGGGCGACATGTGTACTAACTGTTAAACGAGAAATTATTTTGTTCTGTAAGCCTTCATCTTAAGTGAGAATAGCAGCACAATTGGAAGAGCATAGTCGATGTCACTGAACTGTGCATGTAGAAATTTTTGAAATGGTGTATCTTTGGCTATGTACATTTTCACCAAAAAAGAAAGGTCGAGAAGGGCGATGGTTGACATGTTGTGAGGTTGTTAACCCATGTCATAAAACAATATGTGTCCTACTGTTTCATGAGAAACTCTTTGCTCTGTAAGCCTTCACCTGAAGTACAATAAAAAAAAAGTAAAAAAAAAAAAAAAATTATGTCATTGTTTTCTTTTAGTCAATGAAGTACTAAAGTAACTGCAATGATTTTGAAATCCAGAAGACAAATTTTTAGCATGTCAAGCCTTATATTTGCCTTAATTGTTTATATATATTTTTGTTCTAAAGAAGCATAATTGGTTGATCAATAGGAGACTTTCAAGAATAAAACTATTTTTCAAAATGTCTGGAAGGCAGATCTGGCTCTGGGATTGCCAACACAGGGGTTGCAGGGGTGGGAGTGGAGCCCTGGAGGGGGCTCCACGAGGGACGCTGTGACCCAGCACAGGAGGAAGGTGAGGGGGTTAAGCTCTGGGCCCTCCAGTCACACAGCCCAGCTTTATCCAGCTTGGCTTCTCCACACCCTGTCTCTGCAGAGGAGACGCGTCACAGTGATGAGAACATCAGTAAATCTTAGTTGTTATTATTTCTATGATCATATTTTCTAAATAAAAAAATTGGACAAATAGGTGGTCTGAAAACAGGAAAAAAAAAATCCTCCATTTTTACATAACAACCTGGTCTTTGGACCCTAACCAGGTTGATAAGTGAGGAGTGGGTGTATATGTGGTTGTGTGGGCTTAATATTATGGTATATATATTTTGGAGGAAGAATGCACTCTATTAATGAATCCAGGAGCTTATATATTATCTATAAATAAGGTCACTCTTAGTATGGCCTATGGAAGTCATGCAATTGGAGAATGTTCTTACAATATCAAAGGAATAATTGATCAGATAATTTAAATTTTCTTAATGAGATAATGAAACATTATTTTTTTCTGTAGCTCCCTTTTCTGGTGTTGTATCTATTACTGATTTTTCCCTTTCTAATTGGACATATGTTTGCAATTCCCAAAGTATTCTTAGCCACCTTTGTTCTGAAAATTAAGCAAACAACATACTTGTCACTGTTGTTGGTGAGTTGATTCCGACTCATGGTGATCTCAAGTATGCAGAGTAGAACTGCTCCATAGGGTTTTCAAGGCTGTGAAAACAGATTGCCAGACCTGTCTTCCGAGAGGCCTCTGGGTGGGTTCGAACCACCAACCTTTCAGTTACTAGTTGAACACTTAACGCTTTGTGTCACCCAAGAACTCCTGTACATGTTACCACTGAACTATATTTCAAATATGACAACACTAATATGTACCTTTTAACCAAACATGGTAGTTTTGGAAACCAAATAAAAAAATACCCAGCTGTCTAGTCAAAATGAGAATTGGTCTCACTGACAGGTCATCAGATGAAATTTCACTTACAGAAGTATTCCTGGTAGTAGAACCAGGGAGAAGGCTAAAACCGGTGGAATGAATACGTAATGTTCATGTCTTTGCATGAAAAAGTGGAGATATAAAAATTAGCTGCCACCGATTAAGGGAGAAAGCAGTGATTCTTTCTGCTTAGACCTGGCTTTCCAAGATGGTGACTAGGGATCTGTCTCAGGAGAATGTCACAGATGTGAAAGACAGAGAGCCCACTTAGAACATAGCCACCAGGTAAGGGGTATGCTTCAGATGTTATTTCTTCGAACTGCAGAGGAGAAGCCAGAGGTACGTGAATGATTCAGCAACTCAGCTGGAACGACACACCCCAATCTGGAGGCAGCAGCAGAGAAATTCCCTAACTTGAGGCTTATGGAATGTCCAAGGGGAAAAAGGATAGTAGCTTTACTACTTATAAGATTACAGTTTAACCTGATAAGGTGTGGAAAAAAAGAGATGCTGCAAAAGCATGTGAGAGAGAAGATTTTACCAGGGCCACAGGAAAAAGAAGAAATGTGATACCTGACGTACACACAGAAACACCTAACACGTGCAAATATACACATGATAGAGAGAAATTAATGTGAGTTACAATAAATAAGCTACGGAAAAATTCAGGAGCCCTGGTGGCACAGGGATTAAGTTCTTGGCTGCTAACCAAAAGGTTGGTGGCTTGAACCCACCTGTCGCTCTGCAGGATAAAGATGTGGCAGTCTGCTTCTGTAAAGACTGCAGCCTTGGAAACCCTATGGGGCAGTTGTATTCTGTCCTATAGGGTCACTGTAAGTCAGAATCAACTCGATGGCAAAGGGTTACGGGTTATGGGAAAGTTGATTGAAAAATAAACTTTTTGCATATGACAGGTGTTGAAAAATACGGTGGTATTACCATTACAGATAAAAGTATCTTTAAAATGTAAGATAGCCTGAATGATCTTGGTCCAATGAGATGAAGCATGCCAGATCTGTGCTTATGTTTTCCAGATAGCGCAGCGTATGTTTGCGGTTGAGACAGAATGGAACTACTATAATTATGAATGCTGGAGCCACAGTCAGTGTAGCATACGTTTTCCATGGAGACAGAATGGAATTACTACAGTGATGAATGCTGGAGCCACAGTCTGTGCATCAAAGAAGAGGAATCCAGGCTGAGTTGCTCAGAAGGCACCTCCTTGGAATCCACCCAACCAGCGTCTATGGTAGCAAGATGGGCAGCAGCAACCAGATCCATGTTCCCCATAGCCATGATAACCACAGCCACAGGCAAAGCCACAGCCACATCCATAGCCACAACTCAGACCACCGTAGTAGTTGCCATAGGACATGGTGTCAGAAGTGGGAAGCTCAGTCGAGGAGCAAGGAACTGATGTCCTCAATCTGAAAGTCACCATCTGTTTTTTGTTAACACTGACGGGCCAGGAAGAGATGTTTGTGTGAAAACAAACAAATAAAAAGCTAGCTGCCATCAAGTTGATATCTGACTTCTGGTGACCCTCGGTGTGTAAGAGTAGAACTATGCTTGATATTCAATGGCTGATTTTTTTTGAACGCAGATCCACAGGACTTTCTTCCAAGATGCCTCTGGGTAGACTCAGTCCATCAATCTCTCTTTTAGCAGCTGAGCCTGTTAACCATTTGCACCACCCAGGGACTTACTTCTGTGTGAAATAGGGAAGCCCAGATATGTTTATAATTGATGGAAACCTAAGTATGAGACAATAAGGATGCAGTATCAGTCAAAAATTACGTCATATGTAAATATGCAGGTGACTTAATAAAAACAGTTTTAGTAGGTTCTGAGGAGCAATTTTATTTTATGTTATTTAAAAGTAGTTTGTATTAACCTTCTCTGAGTTGCCCCTTGGGTTAGCCTCAGAGAGTGATCAGTTTAGTTTCTGTATCGTTATTCTATCCACAGCCTTATGAAAGTTGCGTGAAAGATAAGCTTTCTGAGCTCTCATTGTCTATTGCTGCTGCACCCACATTATCTCTAACACTACTAGCAACAGAATTTATATGACCTTGGAACATTGAGACTTGGATATATATATGTGTGTATGTGCATATGTGAGTAACACTGATTTCTCATATGCTCCTACTTGAAAATATAATAATGTTCCAGTGAAAAGTTCAAAATATTTAATAAGAATTATTCATTCAACTATCCAAAAAATATATGGTGGTCTTAATGCAGTGAATTATGTGACTTCAAATAATATTATTCTGTTACTCATAGGATGATGATGAGGTAATTGTGCAAGGGCATTTGAGAAAGTTCCAGAATTCCAAGATCAAAATTATAATAATGTATTATTTAAATAGATGCTGTGGCAATTAAAGTTGGTTTCTTTGGAATATACAAATGTTCTGTGTTTTATAACAAATTTTTTCCAATTATTAATACAAACTTGCAGTTTAAAAAATGCAGTTTAGCTGTAAGTGTTGGTTGGGCAGATTGTCATCCTGAGTTTTCTAACTGCAAAAAGATATTGCCTATATATACATCTTTTCAACAGAACATTGCAATTTCTTCCAAATCAAATAAAAATTATTCAAAATGGATATCTAATCAGAAACAAATTATATTTCCCGTTGTTTCTGGTGGCTGGATTTGGAGGAGGATGCCAGTAAGAAAATTATTATCCTGTATCTACAAAGGAAAAGTTCAAACTACCCAGTGTCAAAGCTGATGGTCCAAGAGGGAATACTGTTATCCTGGTTTGTTGAATTCTGGTGTGTTGAAATGGTAGGGAGAAAACATTTCCTCTACTCTTTTTTTTTTTGACAAGAATGTCAGGTGGATGCACCACATCACAGCAACTGACGTGGTGGTCTTTCTAATCCCTTTGGGGTGAGAAGCTTTTGCTGAAAGAGAAACTAGGAAAATGTTAACAAAGCAATTATATCCACAGAAACAGAGTTCTAAATGATATACTCCAATGGTGTGGTGTAGAGAAACAGCCCAAGACAGAAGCTAGAACTACTGTTTTTGGTAATAGTTTTGATTTAAAAAAAAAAAAAAGAGGATGAGGCCAAGTCTTTAGGCTGATCAGACATAAATGGACCCAGGGGCTGCAAATTCTCATGAACGCACATATATTCACAGGTGCTATTAGAAACACCTGGTGGTTATATCCACCACTTTCCCTGGTCTTGGTCAAGAAGGACTACAGTTCTGGAATCCGGGATTTAGAGGAATCTGGACCTTATTCCTGCTTCCCACACATGCTCCTACCTAACCAAAGACCAAACCCATTGCCATCGAGATGATTCTGACTCATAGCCACCCTCTAGAACAGAGTAGAACTGCTCCATAGTGTTTCCAAGGAGTGGCTGGTGGATTCAAACTTCTGATCTTTTGGTTAGCAGCCGAGCTCTTAACCACTGTGCCACCAGGGCTCCTACCTAGGGGTTAGGGATACATGGGCCAAATGGATATGCCACAGGAGTTTATGACTCCCACCATAGACAGCTCTTTGGGTGTCTGATATTGTGGAATTCCTTGCCAATGACCCCGAGCTTGCTCCCAAGGTCTTGTTGTCCTTCATCCCAGGTGGACTCCATTACTGGGCTGTGCTTCCCTAGGCTTGAGAGGCAACAAAGGTGTGGTTGTGGTTGTTAGTGAATGATGTATACATAGGGCTGGGTGGTCTACTTAAGTCCACTAAATGCCCTCTGGTGTCTGGGATGGAGCAGGGGTGAAGTGAGATGGGAGCAGGCTGTAGGCTTCAGGCTACTGACTCAGAACAGAAAGGTAGCTCTGCTCTCACCTAAAAATTCTGATGCAGAACTCTGAGGAGTCTGAGAATTCCAAATTAGAACACTGCCTTATGCATCATTATGAAGTTTATCAGGGTAGAAGAATAGACATATAAATCAATTTTAGTAGGATGTTTTGCTACTTGAAGCAATGGGCTCATATTTCAGATTATGATTTTGACATATTTAGACATATGGTATGTGAGCCTCCCTTTGTATTCTTATCCTGAGCCTGCCAAGGTTAGCACTGAGCCTAGCTAGTTAACCCTTGCCATTTTAGGCAAAACCTAAAAGCTCAGCAGGGCACCAAAGGTGTCAATTTTTATTTTCTTTCCCTCACCACCATCATTTGGGTCTGTTTCTGTTGCTCTTTCTCCTTCTCCCTGTCTCTTTTGTTCCTCTCTCACTGTTTCTGCACGTTTTCCTCTCTCTTTCCCTTTCTGTCTCTCTCTCTCACACACAAAGACATAAGCATATATGCAAAAAATACGAGAAAACAGTTGCAATGTGAAATATAATTTATTGAAAAATTTGCTAATTATTTTCTCATATACATCTTTAAAACCAAAATCAGTGAGCAAGTGTGGTAGAAATGCAATAGCAAAGGAAAAGCATTTTAAAAAAAATATAAATTGTGAGGTATTCCAGATGATTTTGGCCAATAAAGATGATGTCTGCCAAATCTGATTCATGTTTTTCTAGGTAATCTAGAATGAGTTTACCACTGGCTAAAGAGGTGATAGAAATTCTAAGGTCATTCCTGCAGAAGCAGGATGAGTCCAATAGGCTCAGAAGCTTTATAAATTTCTCAGTAGCGTCCATAGGACCAGTATCTGCCCCAGCAAGATGGACGGCAGCAGCTGTATCCATACCTGCCATAACCACGGCCACAGCCAGAGCCCAGGCGGCCATAGTACCTGCTGTAGTAGCACATGGTGTCAGGAGAGGAAGGCTCAGTTGAGGAGAGGGAATTACTGCTCTCGGTTTACATATTGACATATGCACAGGGCCTTTTATATACCTTCAGTGGTGGATGGGACAAACCACAGGCATTCCTGGCCTCGTATTTTAGAATAATTTCCATTAGAAAAATTACTGAACTTGTTGTTTACTTAGGAAAAGAGAGTTCCGCTCAAGTAAGATAGTTCCGATATTATACCAAGCTTCCCATAATTAAATCATGTAACTTAATAAGACATTTTGTTTTATTTTTAAAAAAAATTACAGTACGTGTAATAAATTTAAGCCTCCTTCACAGTTTATCATTCTCTCCTTGCTCCCAAGGACACTTGGTTCTGAAGCCCTGGGGCTACATTTCCCAGGGTGCCTTGCAAGACAAGATTCTGCATGAAATTCCGCCAATGAGAGGAATTTGAATGATATTTAGAAAGCATTAGAAGTCTTTTAAAATATTTTCATTCACTTGGCAAAGTGAGGGCCCACATTACTGAGATTACTTTGCTTTTATGTCAGAGTGACCTTCATCAAATCTTGTGCATTTAGGAGAATTTTTTTTCCTACTTTTATTATATTTGCTCACTCATATTTATTTCATTGAAATGACATGTCCTGGTTACTTAGTGTGACATAAAGCATGCAATCATTTCTGCAATTCTGGTTTGTTGGTTTGATTGTTTCTTGAAAATAACTTTAATTTCTCAGGAAGCAGTTTGAAAATTTAGACTTTACATATGTGGATTTGTAAGTATGTGGAATGGACAAGCTAATTAAAGTCACAAGTCTGCCAAATTCCTGTTTCTGCTGTCTTAGAGGAAAATAAATCTTGACTTCAAGATTATATTTCCTGAAATTTTTGCTGGTCAGTTAACTTTATGTATATCCCTATCTTCTTTTAAAGTTACTACTTAATTCTTTCTCTAAACTGTTAAACATTGGGTATATCTTTGATTATGTCTGGGTGGGTTTACATACAATATGCCAATTATTTATACATTCATTTCTCTTAGTATATGCTAGTTTTATTTCTCAAATCCAATACAGTATAACAACTTTATGGACAGACATTGTGATTTATATTTCCACCTCTCACAGTGGTGAACAGACCCACCGTCCTCGATGAAGGTGTGGCAGAGTTATTTGCATGGCATCGCAGTTTTAGGATCGAGCTCATTTGCTGATGTCACCTTTGGTCTCAGAGTTGGCTGGGATTCCCAAAAAGACATGTCTTCAGCAAGCACGTGTGGATAGGTTGTATCCAACGGGGCATGTAAGGTATGAATCTGCTTCTCAGCTAAGATGAAGACCACTTGGTGAAGACAGAAATTCTCACCAGGGAGAGGTTAAGTGTTCACTGTGGAGAGACTATACTCTATTCTTTTTTGTTGACTTTTTTTGAAGCAATTTTATTTATTTGAAAACATTTTTCACAGAAATAGTAAACAATTTTAACCATTATAATCCAAAAATGGGAAATCGATTGCAAGACTAAGATTACAGTAGTCTTTTAAAAATTTTATTTAAATATAAAAAAAACAAAACAAAACAGATATACACAGGAAGGTGTAGACATCTTACATTTTCAATCTGATGCATTTTGACTTATGTATAGACCACTGTAATGCCATCCAGGTAAACTATGGAGCCAGAAGTTGCCTTCATGCCTCCTCGCAGTCAGTATCACCCAGGAGAAAATTACTATTCTGACCTCCATCTCCACCAAAAGCTAATATTGCCTGTTTTTGAACTATGTGGGAATGAAGCGAGACATCAGATGCCTTTTGTGCCTGGCTGCTTTGGCTCATCATTATGTCTGCGATATTCATCCATGTTTTTACATGGAAGAGTGGTTCTCCTTTTTGGTTGCTGTATCCTGTTCTCGGTATGAACATATCACAATTTGTTTATGCATTTTCAGTTTTTGGCTATCATGAATAAAGCTATTATGACCATTTTTGCACTTTTCTTGATAGGCAGAAGTTATCATTTCTGTCAGGTGGAATTGCTGGATTTTAGGGTATACGTGTATTTAGCATTTTTAGGTGCTGCCAAGCCGTTTCCATAGAAGTTGTGCTAAATTACATGCCCACCAGTGACGTATGTGAGCTCTAGTTGCTGCACACTCCTAACAAGACTTGATATTTTCAGTCTTTTAACTATAGCCATTCTAATGGGTAGACAGTAGTATTTCACTGTGGTTATAATTTTCATTTTTTTTGCTCTGATGGCATGGATCACCTTTGCATGTACTTACTGGTCATTTTGTTACCATCTGTTGTAAAAATGCCTGTGCAAGTTTTTGCCCAATTTTAAGTTGTGTTGTCTTTCTTTGTCTAAGGAGCCCTGGTGGTGCAGTGGTTAAGCATTAAGGCTGCTAACCAAAAGGGTTCGCAGTTCGAATCTACCAGCTGCTCTTGGAAATCCTATGGGGCAGCTCTACCCTGTCCTATAAGGTCGCTATGAGTCAGAATTGACTCGATGGTAGTGGGTTTTGGTTTTCTTTGTCTAATGTTTTGTAGGTACTCTTATTTATTTTGGGGACACATCCTTTTTTGATATATATATTGTAAATATATTCTCCCCATTAGTGGTTTTAAGTTGCACTCTCCAAAAGATAATAATCCTTAGTTTTGATGAAGGTTCAATTTATGTCTTTTCTTTTATGGCTAGTGTCATTTTTACCCTGCTTAGAAACCATTGCCTACTTCCAATTAATGAAGATACTCTTACATCTTATTGGTTCAAGGTATGGGCTGATTTTCTCCTACATGGTTATTCAAACTATCTAAAACTGTTTATCTTTAAGTCCATCCCTCCAATTTCTTCAATGCTGTGGTACCAAACAAAAAACCTAACCCATTATAATCTGGTTGATTCTGACTCATGGTGTACGCATGTGTATAGTCAGTGTGAATCTCGCTTCTCTCCGTTGGTCTATGTGCTTATTCTTGCACCTGCACCAACTGTGTTTTCCACTTACATTTTCTTTCCAGTCTTTGTTAAATTGATTGATTGATTGATTGGCTTTTTGAATATGCTATTTTAAGGGTCAGGACCCTGGTGTAAAGTTGAATAAATGCTGTTTTTTCATAAAAAGAAGTTCTTGTCTTGTTCCTGACCTCAGGAGGAATTTATTTTATATTTCAGCTTTATGTGTGCTATTTGCTGTAGATTTTATGTAGGTGCCATTTATCAAATTAAGTGAGTTTTTTTTTTTTTTTCTATTCCTAGTTTACTGAAATTCCTTAAAATTCATGATTGAGTTTTGGATTTTATCATGCTTTATCCCAATCTATTGAGATATTCACATGATTTTCTTTCTTTTTCTGTTAGTATGATGAATTACATTTTCTGAGCTTTCAGATAGCAAACCAACCTTATGTTGTGCAAATTTGGAATATAGCTCATGGGAGTTAGCTTGATAATACACTGTTTAGGATTTTTATAGCTATGGTCATGAGAGATACTGGTCTGTGTCTTAGTCATCTAGTGCTGCTCTAACAGAAATACCACAAGTGGATGGCTTTAACAAAGAGAAGTTTGTTCTCTCACAGTCCAGTAGGCTACTAGTCCAAGTTCAAGGCATCAGCTCCAAGAGAAGCCTCTCTCTCTGTTGGCTTTGGAGGAAGGTCCTTGTGATGCATTAGTCTTGCCTTGGTCTGGGAGCATCTCAGCTCAGGGACCTTTGGTCCAAAGGACGCACTCTGCTCACAGCACTACTTTCTTGGTGGTGTGAGGTTCCCATGTGTCTCTGCTCACTTCTCTCTTTTATATCTCAAAAGAGACTGGATTAAGCACTATCCAATCTTGTAAACCTCATCAGTATAACCTAATCACAGTGATAGAATTTACAATACATAAGGAAATCACATCAGATTATGCAATTGTACAACACTGGGAATCTTGACTCAGCCAAGCTGACAGGTATTTTGGGGGGACACAATTCAACCCATAACAGTCTGTCTATAATTTCCATTTCTGGGTTTGTCTTTGTCAGATTTTTATTTTGTTAGTGTTGCTCTTTTTCTATACTGTGGAAGAGTTTTTGTATGATTGGCATTAATTTTTTCTTAAGTGGTTTAAAGAATTCACTGATGAAACCATCTGAGCCTGGAGATTTCTTTGCATGAATGTTTTTCAATGCATATTTATTTTCTTTAATAGATTTCAGACTATTAATATTTCCTACTTCTTCTTATCTATGTTATTTTAATGGTGTCTCCTCAGATGAAATTCCATTGTCTCTTTGTTCCTGTGTGAATGGGAGTGAACGATATTCAGAATCAGTAAAAAACAATGAAAACAAACAAACAACAAGAAAAAACCCAAGTTGTGGCTTCAAAGGAAAAGCTGGGAGCACAAATGTAAGAGTCAGTGGTGGAAGAGGGAAGTAGTAATCATTTGTTGAAGCCCAGTGTGCTGTTGGTGACCAGTGATCTTTCCTACAGTTCTTTTTGCACAAGATTATGAGACAGAGGCACCAAGTCAGCAACCAGTAGACAAGGCATATATTCTGGTCTATTTTGTCTTGAACTGTAGAAGAGCAATTATAAGAATACAATGTAGGGGGAACAAATCACAACCACACAGGAGCTCAGTGGTGTCAGGAAACTTCCAATGGTATATATGTATAAAAAGTGGTGTTGTTTTTGTAGGCAATACATCATTTAAAAGGCTAGTGGTAGTTCAATAGGAGAATTCTTGCCTTCCGTACGGGAGACTAAGGTTCAATTCCCTCCCGAAGTACTTCAAGCACAGCCATCACTCATCTGTCAATGGAAGCTTGTGTGTTCCTGTGATCCTAAATGGGCTTCCAGACTAAGATAGACTAGGAAGAAAGACCTGGTGATCTACTTTTAAAAAATCAGCCAGTGAAAATCCTTTGAATCACAATGGTCTGATCCCATTATACATGGGTTTACCATGAGTCAGGGGCTGAGGCACTGGCAGCTACTAACCAACAACACATCATTTAAAGCCTTACTATGCGAGGATAAGAATCTAGCCAGATTAGATGAAGATAATAAAAGTGGCTTCAGAGTCATCCGAAAGCATCATATATAAGCAGTTGAGACAGAACTAGTCATCAGATCTTTGTCTTTTCTTTTAAAAATACCTGGTATAATTTCTGTGGAAATATTTATGAACAGAAAAGTGCAAGACTGGTAAAAATAATTTTTATATGACTTTCACTCCTATTCCCCAATTGTTAATATACTACATCCTCATTTTACATTTTATGCTTTTTTCTTTCTCTCTCTCTCCCTTACTTTCCTGCTCTCTCTTACTTATACTTACATGCATTCCAGTCTTAAAAAAATGCCACTTTCTCAAATGTGGGCATTGGAGAGGTATCTCTTTGACATCCCGGTTCCAGGATAGGGGCTCCTCTAAACGCCATTCTGCCAAGTTCTCAGGAGTCCTTTTTTTGCTCACAGTTGCCCTGAGCTTGTGCAGCAGCACACAGGACACACAAGACCCGTTTTAGTCCTCCTCACTTTTGGCTGAGACCAGCTTTGTGCAAATGGAGAGAATTTTGTACTCATGGCAAGTCTGAACTAGCAGTTAGAGAAGACTCTGCTTTAGGATTTTCTTTAAGAAGAAGGCAAGGTTCGTGACGGTTATTGACATGTTATTGGCACTTCAGCATGGAGCCAGGGGGTGGGAGCAAAATGTACTGATGAAAAAAAAAACAATGAGCATCATGCGAAGAGGAATTGAGAGAGACTGAGCTATGAAAGAGAACGCACAGAGCAGCCTGCAGGCGGTCTGTTTTAAACACATGCACTGGTGAATCAATATCAGTATCTTTAGCGTGTACTAAGAAGGAATCTTACGCACTAATCTATTCTTAAATGAAGAAGCTTTGGTCAAACAAAATTTTTTGACATAAATCACAGCTCCTTACTCTTAGAACCAAAAAAAAAAAACCCATTGCTATCGATTTTGACTCATAGCGACCCTATAGGACAGAGGAGAACTACTCCCATACAGTTTCCAAGGAGCGACTGGTGGATTCCAACTGCTGACCTTTTGGTGAGCAGCCAAGCCCTTAACCACAGCACCACCAGGGCAACCGGAAAATCGAACGAGGAACAGAGCACGTCTGAGCCCTGCATTTTGCACTGCTGCTGAACCAAGTCTCCCCTCTTACCTGACAAGCAGTGCCATTTACACACACTATTATGCCTTGAATATGTAGACTCTCTAGATGTGTGTATCTATCTATGCCTTTAAAGACCCCTGGTCTTTTACACGCCCTTAAAAAATACACACTCTAAAACATACACATATAAATGATGGAGAGAAATGAATATAATTGCAAAGAATTTTCCAGTGAAAGATAAAGTTTATTAAAAAAACAAACAAACAACCTTTTTGCATCAATGTTGTTAAACTAAAACCCATGGAGAAGTTATATGTGATCAGTGATAAAAGCTTTTATCAATTGTGAGATACCACAGTTAGTTGTTGATCAACTAAATTGAAGCACCCTAAATCTGAAGTATTCGGTCTGAAGTTGACGTAGTTCTAGGTAAAATTCTCCCTGTGTGGAGACAGAAATAAATTGCTTATAAGACGAATGCTGGGGCCATAGTCAGGAAGCACGGGAGATGTCATATGGGCTGAGTGTCTCTAGAAGTTGCTCAGTAGAACACACAGGACTAATACACGACACAGCAAGACGGACGGAAGCAGCCGTATCCATACCGGCGATACCCACAGCCACAGCCCAGGCCAGCATAGCCACAGCCACGGCCACAGCCCAGGCCACCGTAATGGTTGCCGTAGTAGCACCTGGTGTCAGCAGTGGAAGGTTCAGTTGAGGAGCAGGGAATTGGTTTCCTCAGTTTGAACGTCACCATCTGCACAGGACATTCTAAATACACCCTCCTTGGTGGGTGGGACAAACCACAGGCAGGGGTGGCCTCATGTTTTACACTGGCTTGGATTGTAAACATACGTAATTTATAGTTTATTGGACAAAAAAAAAGCCATCATAATTGAAAATACTTTGCTATTATGTCAAGAGTTCCCCAATCAAAACAGATGTTTTTAATAAGCAACATTTGTTATATTTGTGGTTTTTTATTTCTCTTTTTTTTAATTGTACTTCAGGTGAAGGCTTACAGAACAAATAGTTTCTCATGAAACAGAAGTACACATGCTGATTTATGACATTGCTTAACAACTCCACAACATATCAACTGTCTAACTTCTCAACCCTTTTTCTTTTTTTTTTGCTGAAAATACACATAGCCAAAGATACACCATTTCAAAAATTTCTACATGCACAGTTCACTGAAATTGATTATGCTCTTCCAGTTGTGCTGTTATTCTCACTTAAGATGAAGGCTTACAGAACAAAATAGTTTCTCATTTAACAGTTACTACAAATGTTGCCCTATGATAATGGTTAACAATCTCACAACACATCAACAATATCCTTACTCCACCTTGGGTTCCCTATCACCAGCTTCCTTGTCCCCTTCTGCCTTCTGGTCCTTGTCAATGGACTCCTGTACCTCATTAGTCTCATTTGGTTTTACAGGGCTGTCCACTCCTAGGCTGAACAGTGAACCTCGGAGGTAACTTCACCACTGAGCTAAAAGGGTGTCTGGGGACCATACTCTTGGGGTTTCTCCAGTCTCCTTTAGGCCAGTAAATCTGGTCTTTTTTTGTGAGTTAGAATTATGCTCTACATCCTTCTCCAGCTCTGTCCAGAACCCTCTGTTGTGATCCCGGTCAGAGCAGTCAGTGGTGGTAGCTGGGTACCATCTAGCTGTACTGGACTCAGTCCGGTGGAGGCCTTGGTAGCTGTGGAAATTTGTCCTTTGGATTAATCTTTTCCTTGTATCCTGTTCTCTTCATCCTCCCTTACTCTTGAAGGGATGAGACGAGTGGTGTATCTTAGATGGCCGCTCACAGGCTTTTAAGACCCCAGACACTACTCACCAAGGTAGAATGTAGATCATTGTCTTTATAAGCTGTGTCATGCCAATTGAGCTAGATGTTCCCCAAGACCATGGTTCCCAGAGCCCTCTGCCCAGCAATTCAGTCCCTCAGGGAGTTTGGATGTGTCTATGGGGCTTCCATGACCTCTCCTTGTACAGGTTGTGCTAGTTTCCCCTGTATTTTGTACTGTCTCACCCTTCACCCAAGGTACCACTTATCTATTGTCTATTTAATATTTTGCCCCTTCCCCTCCCATCCCTGGTAACCAACAAAGATTGTTACATTTTGTGTGTGAACTTTTTCATGGGTTTTTACAATAGCGGTCTCATGCAATATTTGTCCTTTTGTGATTGACTTATTTCACTCAGCAGAATGTCCTCCAGTTTCATCCATGTTATAAGATGCTTCACAGATTCATTGTTGTTCTTTCTCGTTGCATAGTACTCCATTGTGTGTATGTACCATAGTTTGTTTATCCATTCATCTGTTGATGGGCATCTAGGTTGTTTCCATCGTTTTGCTATTGTGAACAATGCTGCCATGAACATAGGTTTGCATATGTCTATTCGAGTGACGACTCTTATTTCTCTAGGATATATTCCTAGGAGTGGGATTTCTGGATCAAATGGTATGTCTATTTCTAGCTTTCTGAGGAAATGCCATATCATTTTTCAAAATGGTTGTATCATTTTGCATTCCCACCAGCAGTGCATAAGTGTTCGGATCTCCCCGCAGTACCTCCAACATTTATTTCCATTTTTTTTGATTCGTGCCACTAATGCTGGGGTGAGATAGTATCTCATTGTGGTTTTAATTTGCATTTCTCTAATGGCTAGTGATCATGAGCATTTCCTCATGTGTTTGTTGGCCATTTGAATGTCTTCTTTGGTGAAGTGTCTGTTCATTTCCTTTGCCCATTTTTTAATAGGAGTATTTCTCTTTTTGTTGGAGAGGTGCTGGATTTTCTTGTAGATTATGGAGATTAGACCTTTGTCTGACTTGTACTGTCCAAATTTTTTTCCCCAGTCTGTAGGTTCTCTTTTTACTCTTTTGGTGAAGTCTTTTGAAGAGCATAGGTGTTTGATTTTTAGAAGATCCCAGTTATCTAGCTTATCTATTGGGGTTTATGCGTTGATGGTTATGGTTTGAATCCTGTTAATGCCGTGTATGAAGGCCTGAAGTGTTTGTCCTATTTTTTCTTCTATGAAATTTATAGTTTTTGGCTTTATATTCAGGTCTTTGATCCATTTTGAAGTAGTTTTTGTATACAGTGTGAAGTATGGGTCCTGTTTCAATTTTTTGCGGATGGATATCCAGTTTTGCCAGCACCATTTGTTAAAAAGACTGTCTTTTCCCCATTTGATGGACTTTAGGCCCTTGTCGAAGTTCAGGCGACCATAGTTGGATGGATTTACATCTGGGTTCTCAATTCTGTTCCATTGGTCAATGTATCTGTTGTTGTACCAGTACCAGGCTGTTTTGACTACTGTAGCTGTATAGTAGGTTCTCAAGTCAGGTAGTGTGAGTCCTCCAACTTTATTCTTCTTCTTCAGTAGTGCTTTACTTATTCGGGGCTTCTTCCCTTTCCATATAAAGTTAATGATTAGTTTTTCCATCTCTTCGAAGGATGTTGTTGATATCTGGATCGGGATTACATAGTATTTGTAAATTGCTTTGGGTAGAATTGTCATTTTCACAATGTTGAGTCTGCCTATCCATGAGCATGGTATGTTTTTCCATTTATGGAGATCCCTTTGGGTTTCATGCAGTAGTGTTTTGTAGTTTTCTTTGTATAGGTCTTTTACATCCCTGGTCAGATTTATTCCTACGTATTTTATCTTTTTAGGGGCTATTGAAAATTCTATTGTTTTCCTGATTTCCTTTTCATTGTTCTCTTATTGGTGTTTAGGAATCCAACTGATTTTTGAATGTTTATCTTGTATCCTGCTACACTGCTGAATCTTTCTATTAGTTCCAGTAAATTTCTTGTGGAGTCTTTAGGGTTTTCTGTGTTTAGTATCATATCATCTGCAAACAGGGACAGTTTAACTTCTTCATTACCAATTTGGATGTCCTTTCTTTCTTTTTCTTGCCTTATTGCTCTAGCTAGGACTTTCAGCACAATGTTAAATAGGAGTGGTGATAAAGGGCATCCTTGTCTTGTTCCTGTTTTCAAGGGGAATGTTTTCAGCCTCTCTCCTTTAAGAATGATGTTGGCCATTGGTTTTGCATAGATGCCCTTTATTATGCTGACAAATTTCCCTTCTATACCTATTTTAGTGAGAGTTTTTATCAGGAATGGGTGTTGGACTTTGTCAAATGCCTTTTCTGTGTCAGTTGAGATGATCATGTGATTCTTTCCTTTTATTTATGTGGTGGATTACGTTGTTTGTTTTTCTGATGTTGAACCATCCTTGCATACCTGGTATGAATCCTGCTTGGTCGTGGTGTATTGTTTTTTTGATATGATGCTGAATTCTATTGGCTAGAATTTTGTTCAGAATTTTTGCATCTATATTCATGAGAGATATTGGTCTGTAATTTTCTTTTTTTGTGACATATTTTCCTGGTTTTGATATCAGCGTTATGCTGGCTTCATAGAATGAATTTGGAAGTGTTGCTTCCTCTTCTATGCTCTGAAATATCTTCAGTAGTACCGGTACAAGCTCTTCTGTAAATGTTTTGTAGAATTCTCCAGTGAAGGCATCTGGGCCAGGGCTTTTATTGGTTGGGAGTTTTTTTATTACCTTTTCAATCTCTTCTCTTGTTATGGGTCTGTTCAGATTTTCAACATGACTTTGTTGTAGTTTGGGTAGGCCGTGTGTTTCTAGAAATTTATCCATTTCCTCTAGGTTTTCAAATTTGTTGGAGTATAGTTTTTCAAATATTCTGTTGTAATCCTTTTTATTTAGGTTGGGTCTGTTGTAATGCCCCCATTTCATTTCTTATTTGGGTTATTTGTGTTCTCTCCTGTTTTTCTTTTGTCAGTCTGGCCATTGGTTTGTCGATTTTGTTGATTCTTTCAAAGAACCAACTTTTGGTTTTGTTGATACTTTCTGTTGTTTTTCTGTTCTCTATTTCATTTATTTCTGCTCTGATCTTTACTATTTCCTTTCTTCCTGTGATTGTGGGCTTTTTTTTTGCTGTTCTCTTTCTATTTGTTTGAGTTCTGTAGTTAATGTTTTGATTTTGTCCCTTTCTTCTTTTTTGATATGTGCATCTATTGCTATAAATTGTCCTCTGAAGACTGCCTTTGCTGTGTCCCAAAGGTTTTGGTATGATGTGTTTTCATTCTTATTTGATTCTAGGAATTTTTTGATTCCATCTCTGATTTCTTCTATTACCCAGTGATGTGTAAGTAGGGTACTATTCAGTTTCCATGTAGTTGATTTTTTTTTCCTTGCTCTTTGTAGTGTTAATTTCTACCTTGATGGCATTGTGGTCAGAGAAGATACTTTGAATTATCTTAACGTTTTGGATCTTGTTGAGGGTTTCTCTGTGGCCTAAGATGTGGTCTATTCTGGAGAACGTTCCATGTGCACTGGAAAAGAATGTGTACTTTGCAGTGGTTGGATGGATTGTTCTATATATGTCTATGAGGTCAAGTTGGCTGATTGTGCCCTTTAGGTCTTCTGTATCTTTGCTGAGTTTCTTCTTAGTTGTTCTGTCCTTTACTGAGAGTGGTGTGTTGAAGTCTCCTACTATTATTGTGGAACTGTCCATTTCTCTTTTCAGTGCTGTTGGAGTTTGTTTTATGTATTTTGGAGCCCTGTCATTGGGTGCGTAGATGTTTATTATGGTTACGTCTTCATGATGGCTCATCCCCTTAATCATTATATACTGTCCTTCTTTGTCTTTTATGGTAGATTTTGATTTAAAGTCTATTTTATCTGAGATTAGAATTGCCACTCCGGCTCTTTTTTGGTAGTTGTTAGCTGGATTTATTTTTTTCCAACCTTTCACTTTTAATGAATTCACATCTTTGTTTCTAAGGTTTGTCTCCTTTAGACAGCATATTGATGGATCCTGTTTTCTTATCCATTCTGTCACTTTCCGTCTCTTTATGGATGCATTGTGTCCATTTACATTCAGTGTAATTATTGATAGATATGAGTTTGTTGCTGTCATTTTGTAGCGCTTTTTTTTGTGGTGCTGAAGTTTTCTTTGTTCTTCTTACTCTCTTGTGCTGAGTTACTTTTGTTTGTGGATTTTTTTTTATTTCTTTTGTTTTTATAGGTTTTGTTTTTGCTGAGACTATGTTTTTCCTCTTTTTTTTAATGAGTATTTTTGTTAACTCTTTTTGTGGTTACCATAAATTTTACCCTTATCTTTATAAGTTTGAAGCAGTCTACCATTACTTGGTATCGCCTTGCCTTCCTCTCCATTAGAAGGTTCTATACCTATGCCATTTATTCCCTCTTTTATTGTTTTGATGTTGTTGTCATTACTGATTAACTGCTCTGATTCCATGTTGTATTTCTTTTGGTTTTGGATAGTCCTCAAGAGTTCATTTCCTAGATTGGTATCTGGCTTGTACGATCCTGTGTCCTTGGTTCTGCCTGTGAGCTGAAGCTGTTTGTCCTCAGATCCAAGAGCTCTCTTTAATAATTCTTGTAAGTTTGGTTTGACTTTTACATATTCCCTTAATTTCTGTTTATGTGGAAATGACCTAATTTCACCATCAAATTTGAATGAGAGTTTTGCACGATACATTATTCTTGGCTGGCAATTTTTTTCTTTCAAGATTTTATATATGTCTTCCAATTGCCCTCTTGCCTGCATGGTTTCTGCTGAATTATCTGAGCTTAGTGTTATTGTTTCTCCTCTGTATGTGACTTCTTGTTTTTCATGAGCTGCTCTCAGGATTCTTCGTTTGTCTTTGGTTTTGGCGAGTGTGAATATGATCTGCCTTGGTGATTTTCTTCTGGGCCCTCTTCTATATGGGGTTCGTTGAGCTTCTTGGATGACCAGCTTTTCATCTTTCATGATATTGGGGAAGTTTTCTGTCAGCAGTTCCTCAATGATCCTCTCTGTGTTTTCTCTTTTCTCTCCCTGTTCTGGAATTCCAATCACTCACAGATTTTTGCTTTTGATTGTATGCCACATAACTCTCAGGGTCTCTTCATTTTTCTTTGTTCTTTTTTCTGAGTTTTCCTGAAACAGAGTTGTATCCAAGTGTTTGTCTTCAATTCCACTGATCCTGTCTTCCACCGTTTCAAATCTACTTCTCAGCCCTTCTATGACATCGTCCATTTCTGAAATCTTATTGTTTATCTTTTGGATTTCTGATAGTTGTCTTTGTATAATTTCAGGTTGTGAATTTATTTTGGCATTTTGTTCCTGCATTATTTTCCTGAATTCTTCCAATTTCCATGAATTTGTCTGTTTTTTCCTCATGTTTGTCAGCTTTTTGCCTCAGTTCTTGGAGAATTCGGAGTATTCGAGATTTTAATGCCTTATCAGGTACTTCTAGTGCATTTTCTTCCAGAGGAGAGTCATCTGGTGTTTTATTTTGGACGCCTACTGTTTTTGTAAATGTTTTGATATTGTCTGCTGTCTTCAGGGCATTCAGTAGTTATTTTTCTCATTTATTGTTTGTAGATTTGTTTGTTTCATCCCTTTTAAAAAAAAATTGACTATGTCTGAGCAGGCAGACTGTGTGTACTTTGTTGTTTGCTCATCTGTGGGCACAATACTTTTCACCTCCTACTCCATTTGGCAGGGTCAGTCTCTCAGATATGGTACAGCAGGGCAGGTCTAGCTGAAGAGGTGTTACTGGGATGGGTTGTTTGTGACATTTGCTACAGCCACCAGAGTGGGTGAGTAATCAGTGTAGGGCAGGTTCCAGTAGGCCGTGCCTGTGCTGCTTGGTGGTGTGATGTCAAGGGCCCAGTGCACGTAGGCAAGATGCAGAGGGGAGATTATTGTGTGTGGAGCTAAGATGGATACGGGAGAGGGGAGAGAGGAACAGGAGCCAAAAACACACAAACAAACAAAAAAGAATGCTAGGGGAGCTTGCTGTTGGAGTGGAGAGATGAGAGACTATGAAATGGAGAAAAACAGAAAGGGGAGGAGGAAGAAAAGAAAAGAATGCATAAACAAGAATCAGAAAGGTTAAAGGACCGCAAAGCTCCCAGGGATCCCACTGGTGCAGCTATGCGCTCTGGAGAAGTTGCTCTCAGGTGTTGCAGTACAGCCTGGCTAGAAGGTGTAGAGGTATACAATGCCTGGTATTCAGGGAACAGAAAGAAAAGGAAGATATAGAGAGATGAGAAACTGAGCTATGAAGAAAGAAAAAAGGGAAAAAGAAAACAAAAGAATTAAAACAAACAAACAAACAAGAAAGGCCCCCAAAGAAACAGGAAAAAAAAAATAAACGTAAAAAGAAATGCTCTCAGGGATCCCTCTGCAAGTCTGTGGAAGCTGAAGGTGAGTCTCTCTACCACGCAGCTCAGCCTGGCCAGCAAGGGCTCCCAACTCAAGAAAAGGAAAAGAAAACAAACAAACAATTCAACACAAACAAATGAACAAAAGCCCCAGGATCCCACCAGCGCGGCAGCCCAAACCGGGAAGCAGCTCCACACTCGAATAGAGCTCCGCAGCCCCTCAGGAAGAAGCAAAGATGGCACACGGAGCCAGGTACTTGAGCAAAGGGAGGGGGAGGGGGCGAGAGGCAAGTAAGAAATCAAAAGAAGCGGAAAAAAAAAAAAAAAAAAGCAACAATAGCAGCCAACAAATGGCACTCAGAGAGCCTGCAAGTGAGGGCTGGTGTTTCTGGACAAGAGACTGTGTCCATGGGGAGCAGAGGGGGCCGAGTGTGGGTGAAGAAGGGTAGAGAGTGGGAAAGCATATATCACAAATTACTGGAGCTCTGTAGCCCCTTAGGAAGAAGCAAAGATGGCGCACAGAGCGAGGTACTCGAGCAAAAGGAGGGGGAGGTGGGGAGAGGCAAGGAAGAAATCAAAAGAAGCAGAAAAAAAGCAACACCAGCAGCCAACAAATGGCACTCAGAGAGCCACCCGTTCGAGTGTGTGGAATCCAAGCAGTCACTGTTTCCCAGTCAAGAGGGTGTGGCCGTGGGAGGCAGAGGAGGACGAGTCGGGGTGAAGAAGTGTGGGGGGTGGGAAAGTGTATATCGCAAATTATTAGTTGTTTTGTCTCCCGCTGGAAGCTCTGGGAGGCTGCTTTCTCGTACCCCCTGTTTGCTGGTCTCTGATAGGAGTCCAAGATGGTGGATTCGCTCTGTGTTAGCTGGTAGGGGACCTCTGCATGAACCTCTCCTCGCTCTCCATTCTCTGTTAGTTTTCTCACTCCATTTGGTGCTTGGCTGAGTTCTTTATCTCTTCATTTGATGTTTTAGGGTTTCAGGATTGTTGTATTCTCTGTTCAGCTTAGTTTCTTGGATCTTTGCTGTGGAGGGACGGCGTGGTGCTTCTGCCTAGAGCGCCATTTTGCCAGAACTCCCAGCATTTGTTATATTTGGAATGCCCTACTTACTATATCTTTGTTAGTTGAAAGTCTATCATCAGTTTGCATGGGAAGCACATTTTTCTCATGTCTTTAATCATCATTATCTTTGTTATTATACTTTTCTTTTTACAATGAAATGTGTGGTATTTGGGATTGTCCCTATGTGGTTATATGGGTTTATGAATTGAAGAAGTTTAATGAAACCACAAAGCTGCCAAATTATCTTTTTGTTTTTAAGAGGCAAACAATTCTTTCCCCTGAACTTGAGTCTCCAATGGTTATTTACAGTAGATTACTGATAATACAACCATTTGTTGTTTAAATGCTATACCTTCTTTCACCATGACATCTGGTATCACTCAGTGTTCTGCCTTGATCTTGGTGGCACAGCAGAGAATGAGCATGATGTGGAGGTTTTTTGTGGGGAAGGGTAATGGTAGGGACAGCACATTGCAGGGTGACAGTGAGCAGAGTGAGTAGGGCACTGGAAAAGAGGAGGGGCAGTGGAGGTAGTGGCTGTCCAGAGCAGGATGTTGGATCCTTGCTTGGGTTAGGAGGACATCCTCATGGTAGAGGAGGTTCAGGGGTGGGGAAAGCCCATTTTGGCATGCTAGAGCCTGAACTGGGTAAGGAGGGAGCTTGCCCAGCCCTTCACAGTTGTCAGAGACTGAGCAGGATAAAGTGGGCATTGACGTGGGTAGGAGATTATAGAAACTGCTTGATGTGGTTGTGGGAACACATACAGGGTAAGGAGGTGTCTGCATGACAGGCATGGGGTACCAGAGCCAGACTGAGTGAGGAGGGTATCTGCATAGTAGTTGCATCTGCAATGGAAATTGGTCACATATTGGAGGAGGGATCAAATAAGTAAATGTATTATGGATAATGAGAGCCACCGACAGTGACTGACAAGAACAACCTTATGGTAGATAGAGAGAAATTAGAATGAGCATTGTGATGTTGGACTGGAATTACAAGAATCAGTGTAAACTCGTGGTTTTCTATATATTTACATAGAGGGGTAGACATGGGATAGATAGGTAGATAGACAGATAAATATTTGAGTAGCAATCTTCCCCAGTAACAAGGTGCATACTTACTTCCCAGGTATTAATTTTTAAATACTTTTTTCCAATAAAAGGAGCCAAATCTCCTTTAAAAATGGCTGATACCAGTCTCGAGGAAGGAAATTTACAAAGATGAGATTAGACCATCTTGTTGTGCTAAAGGAAGTTCTCAAAAAATGATGAGAACATAAAGGCTGTGTCAAAAGACACAGAAGCCAGCTTAAAGGATTTCCTACTGGCCAAATCTACTGTAGGTTGAAGATCAAATTAAGTAATGATAGCAATATATTACATTCCACTGAATAAAATATAAATTCATCATTGCTTACACATATACATGCATACATGAATAAATAAACGGGGAGAGGAGATAACTTTTGAGTGCAGCTGGAACAGTAGAGTTAGAGAAATCACCATGTGGCAACCACCATAGTAAGAATCATTTCAGCCAAGAAACATCAATAGATACTAAAAGTAGTGGTGAAATCGTGGTGAGAAAAGGAGTTTGGACATCGTCTCAAAATAATTCCTCACAAAATACTTATTAATAACAAAGCAGAAAAGAGTATATTTAAAGTGGATAAACTTGGCTGCCGCCATCATAATCAAATAATTAAGGTCAACATCTCCAGTAATGGGACAAATCAAAATCATTTGTCACCCGATAATTCGTAATGTGATGAGCACAACATAATTTCTGTGATATTCTTGCCCCAAACGCAAAACCCAAATCCAGGCTTGAGTAAATAGCAGCCCTTTGCTGTTGAGTCGATTCTCACTCACGTCGATCCCACGTGTTTCAGTGTGGAACTGTTCTCCATAGGGTTTTCAATGGCTGTGATCTTTAGGAAGTAGATCATCGGGCCTTTCTTCCCAGGTATCTCCAGGTGGCTTCAAACCGCCAACCTTTTGATTAGTAGCCAAGTGCAAAACTACAAGGTGAAGGCTCTGGCCAAGCCCCACCACATGTCATGATGACTTTCACCATCCAGGGACCTTGAGTGAACAGCAAATTACCAACCCAAAGGGCCAGTGGGAACCAGCTGATCAGAAAGTAAGGGTGTTCGGTGGACTCCCAAGCTCGTGATCAGCATGCTGAAAGAATAATGGGAAACTAGTCCTGAATTTGTGGCCAGCAGGTCAGAAGGTTTGGGTAGCATGTGAACTCCCCTAAGTTGCTGCTGGTGTCTCCCTATATGGCAGTCTGAAGGAACTCTTCTAACTTGTGAGCTCTGACCATCGTCATGTGGCTAGGGTCAGAGACAGAGTGCCGTGTGAGTGGCTGGTGATGAGGATGGAGTAGTGGAAAGGGGAGAACTGAAAACCATCTCTGCACTTTAGGGGTTGGATTTCTGCTGACCCTTACTGTATGGCTGGCAATAAAAGAGGAATTTATCCACTTACTCCTTGCTTAGTGTACACACATACACACACGTACAACCACTCATGCATGTGAATAATCACACACAAATACACACACATACAAGCCAAACTGATGGAGATAATATTGTATAAACGTAATAAAGCAGCATTTGTGATGAGATAGAATTTATTTAATAACACATTTTTACATAATAGTTGACAATGAAATTCTACATGGAGTTATAAAGGTTACACAACATCCAAGGAAATTTTTCCACAACTATGAGACAGTGCAAATGATAATGATTTATCCAGATGGTAGATGTGGAAATTCATTAGTTTTTCTCAGCAAGTTTAGTATAAAGTTGGTATTTTTGGAGACAGTTTAGGGTTTCTGACATGAAGAATCCCTAAGACACTGCCAGTGGAACAGGAAGGTGTGGCCAACAGGCTGAGCAGCCCTGGAAATTCCTCAGTAGACGCCATGGGACCAGTATCTTCCACAGTACAGTGGGCGGCCACAGTTATATCCATATCCGCCATACCTGCAGCCACAGCCACTGCCCAGGCCACCATAGCCACAGCCACAGCCACAGCCACAGCCACAGCCCAGGCCACCACAGCCACAGACCAGGCCGCCGTAACTGTAGCCCAGGCCGCCACAGTAGTTGCTGTAGTAGCTCATGGAGGCAGGAGTGGATGGTTCAGTTGAGGAGCAGGGAGAAGGTATCTTCAGTCTGAGTGTTTCCATCCGCCAAGGACCTTTTAGGCAGCCTGAGTGGTGGGCGGGGAAAACCACACGCAATGTAGCCTCATGAATCTCACTAATTTACTTCAGATAACATCATGAACATCTTATTAGGCAAAATGAAGTCCTCATAACTGAAATAATTTTGTCCCTGTGTTAGAATTCCACCATCAATTTACAGGCTTTTGAATAAGAATCCTTGTTCTATTTCTAAGGCCCTGGTTCACTCTATATTTAATGAGCTGAATACCTATGACTTAATTACAGAGGATGATGTACAAGATGAAAATAAAATCCCATTTTTGTTTTATCTTGTTGTATTTCCATTTCTCCATCTGATATCAGAGGGTTATTTTGTTCATTGTAAAATGAGTGTTTTTTTGGAGGAACATATTTCATAAACCTTGCTGCTGATGGATTGAATATGTACTTATAAGCGCATGCATATGAATATATATGTATTTATATGCTCTTATAAATACTTTTATTCCTTCCATATCATTATTTCTAGTTATTGGCTATGTTATTAGATTACAGGGCAAGTTATAGTCAGACGTAGATGTATTTAGCATTTTTTTATGGACCCTTTCCTTTTGTTTGTGTTACTTTCATCTTTCTGGAAGGTATATCACCACTTTATAGGCAGAGACTGTCTGTGCTTTATGCTTCCCTTTCTCATAGTGAACTACCCCATGTGATGGTGTTTCAGATGCATCTGTAAAGCACATCAGGGTTACGGTTGATGCTCCATCCTCCATTCTTTTGTTTTTCACCGGAAGTCAGTCTGCTCTACAGATGCCCTGGCCTTGCAGAAGTGATACGTCTTAAAAAAATGTGTTGACAGTATGAGAGGGACCAAACAATTATGTACTCATTCTTAATTCCCTCCGTTGTCAACTGACAAGAGAAATATTTGTGAGAATAGAAACTCACAACCACGGAAAGAAAAAACTATCCCATAGCGGAGACTGTGATGCTGGTTTTGTTGGTTTGTTTTTAATTTTTAATCAACTATTGACATATAATTTGCATAAAACAAATTGAATCCATTTTAAGAGTTTAGCTCAATGAGTTTTGACAGATGTATGCATCCATGTAGCCCCGTCACCATCAAGATAATGAATGTTTTCTATACCTCAAAATCCTGTCCAGTGCCATTGGAGCCAAACTTTCTGGATCCCTGGTCTCAGTGGATCACTGATCTGCTTTTTATCATTATAGAGAAAGATTTTGTTTGTAGAATTTCATATAAATGGAATTATACAGTCTGAACACCTTTGTGCCTACCTTCTCTGCCTTCTCACTATGCTCTTGAGATTCACCCATGCTGTTACATACATCAGTTTTTCATTATATTTTATTGCTGAGTAGTATTTAACTATATGCGTATACCAAAATTGTTTATGTATTGACCAGAAGGGAGTTTGGGCTCTTGCATGTTTTTTAGTCATTATGAATAAAGCTGCTATGAACGTTAACGTAGAAGTCTTTGTGTGGGCATATATTTTCATTCTCAGGGTGGAATTGATGTGTCATATGGTCATTGCAAATTTAACTTTACAAAAACTGCCAAACTGTTTTTTAGAGTGATTGGACTATTCTACAGTCACATCAGCAATGTAGGAGAGTTCCAGTTGCTTAATATCCTTATCAACAACTAGTGTTAGCCACCGCCTTAATTTTAGTCATTCTAGTGGGGGTTCAGTGGTAATTCATTGAGATTTAATGTGTATTTCTCTGATACCGTCTTATGGACTGACCAGTCATTACGAAACGTCCCAATTTACGCCTAGTGATGCTCCTTATATGAACACCTACATAGTTGTATGTTGGTCTGGCTGGTTTTGGGCACAGTCAGTATTTTTTCTCATCATGCCTTTAACTTCAACCATCTTACGTTTCTCTTGTAAACTGTATATAGTTGGGTATCTTTTCTTTATATAGTCCTTGTTTTTTTTCTACATTTAATTGCGATCATTAGTCTTGTTCTGTCTGATAAAATTATTGACATATTTACATTGTATCAACAGTTTTGATGTTTGTTTTCCATTTGACCTTATTTATGCTAATTTCATCTCATTTCTTCTCTGTGGTTGTTAGTTGCCATTGAGTATACTCTGACTCATGGCGACCTACGTATAACAGAATGCAACATTGCCCAGTCTTGCACCATCTTCATGATCATTAGTATGTTTGGGTCTATTATCGTGGTTATGTTTCTCGTTTATGTTTGGATGAATTAAATATATTATTTTCATAATTTTTATCTCTATTAACTTTTCAGTTATACATGTGTTTATTATTACTTTATTGACTATCCAAGAAATTATAACCAACATCCTTGACTTAATGCAGTTAGTGAAGTATATCACCTTGACTAATATTCACTAATTCCTTAGAATTATCCATTTCCGTCGGCTGTACTTTGTGCGATGGTTGTTACGTTTTTTAATTTTCTGTATCAAATTCTGAAATAAATTGTTGCCAATACTTTTGTACAGTCAATATTTATTCGTAGTTTCCTATGGATTTATTGTTTTTTTTGGAACATTTCATTCCTTTGCAGATATTCATATTTTTCTCTTTAGCATTTCCTTCTGCCAGAATCACTGACTCCTTTTAGCTCAGTCATGGTGGCAATGAATTTTTTCTGCACTTATTTTTCTGAAGAGATCTTTATCTCATTTTCATATCTTTTAGATAATATTTATTGCTCTTATAGGACTCTGAATTGATAGTTATTTTCAATCCATCCTTAAAATGTCATTAGATTTAGATTCCTTTTTCTTTTTCCTGTTTGAAGATCTGCTTTCAGTCTCACTATAATTTGTAGGCACTTCTGTTTACTCTGCCTGCTGTTTTTTTTTCTTCTTTGCATTAAGCAGTTGGACTATTGCTAGGTGTAATTTTCTTATAATTTATTTTTATTTCTTGATGTTGTTGAGAATATACACAGCAAAAACATACACCGATTCAAGTTTCTACATATATACTCAGTGACACGGATTACATTCTTAGAGGTGTACAACCACTCTCACCCGTCTTTTCTAGGTTGTTACTCCCTCTTTATCGCAAACTCACTGCCCCCAAAGGTTCCTATCTCATCTTTTGAGTTGCTGTTGTCAATTTGATCCCATATGAATAGATCTTAAAGTAGTATAATACTCAGGCAGACATTCTTTACTAGTGAAGCTAAACTACTGTTTGGTTTTAAGACTAATCCGGGGGATATTTTTGGTTTAGGTTTTAAAGGAAAAATTGCATTGATTATGGGTAGAGTTGCACAGCCAATTAATGTAATTGCTGTCAATAAGTTGTATATCTGTAAAAAGTTGAATTGGCAAAAGTTGTGTGAGAGATATACTTACAACAACAACAAAAAAGTAACTACTGAGGCTGCTTTTGTATAACCAAACACCTAGTGGGATTTGCTTCCTTGACTTGGAGGTTTAGGGTCATGGTTTCATGGGACATGCCAGTTAATTGGCCTAATAATGTGTTTAGTGCTTCTTTCTGTTCTACCTCCTAGTTTGTTGTGTAGTGTCTGGGGTCTAAAAAGTTCGCATGTGTCCATCCAAGGCACAACAATTGGTCTCTTCATCTGGAGCAACAGACGAAGAAGGAGAGTCAGGAAAAAGAGGAGGAAATGGATGTGTGGCTTATTGCCTCTATGAACAACTATCTCTTCTGCCATGAGACCAGAAGAACTGGATGGTGTCTGGCTACCACTACTGGACATTTTGATCAAACATTCTGTAGAAGAATCATGATCAAAAGGGGGGGGGAATGTAGAACAGAACCTCACATTCTCATACATTCTGGAGCCAGATGCTGGATGAACTTCCAAAACTATTGCACTAGATGTAGTTTTAATTGCATTTTTTCCTGCTTAGTATGGCAGAACTTTTAGAATTTGTGAGTTGATGGATAAACCCACAAAATTGATACCAATTTTGGAAAATTGTTGACAATTATTCCCCATTCATTCCTCTTCTTAACACCAATTACATGTGTGTTTTATCTTTCCACAAATCTTTTATACTTTTTTCAATATTTTTATTAATTTGATTTTCTCTGACCTTCAGTTTGGATAGTTTCTATTGACTAATCTTCCAGCTCACTAATTCTCACTTATATGTGATTGGATGTTTACCATATCTTCTGAGTTTTTAGCTACATTGCTCTTAAAAATAAACTTCAGGTCTTCAATTATATTTGATATTTTTATACATTTGTACTTTTGGTGAAGTTCTGCAATTTTTAATATATGTATGTATTTCATCTCTCCTGCCAGTTTCCTGAACATATTAATCATGGTTGTTTTCAATTTAATGTCTACACACTCCTATATCTGGATCAAGTTCTGGTCATTTTGTACTATCTTTTTGTTCCTATTATTTTTCATTTGTATGATACCTTGTTTTGGGATGCTTAGTCAAATTCGAAGGAATACTTAAAATTATGTTTAAAAATTATAGAGGGTCAAGATAATGTTTAATATCTTCAGTGAAGTTTTACTTCTTTCTATACTAGGGAAACAGGAAGATCATCTTATTGCAATCGGGGAATTGTGATGAGATGAGGCATCTGGCCCTTTGGAGAAGCCCCCTATTTTGTCCTACTAGTATGGTGGTGTAGAGGTTAAGTGCTATGGCTGCTAACCAAAAGGTCAACAGTTCAAATCCACTGGCCACTCCTTGGAAACTCCATGGGGTAGTTCTACTCTGACCTATAAGGCCGTTAGGAGTCGGAATCCACTGAACGACAATGTTTTTTTGTTTTGTTTTGTTTTGGTTTTTTGGTTTAGTAAGATCTTACAGTTAAGGGCCTTTCTTCTTGGCATCCCTGAACTCTAATCATCATTTCATCAGCATCTTGACGAGGTCAGAACCTCTGTCTACGTTTTAAGTATCTTTGCTTTGTGTCTTAGCGGTCCTTGCAATTTCCAAATTTGGCAAATATCAAAAGGGAAATCTTGTCAGGTGTCAAACATGGTGTTTGACATTATCTTCTTATTAGGATCTTGTTCTCTTTTATTTCCATTGTTTTCCCCACCGGATGTGAAAGACCACGATGACATCTGTTCATAACTTTATCCCACAACAACAGTCTTCTGCTTGGACAATGCTTTGATTCTCAGCCTCTTGTCCTGATTCTATAATTAGCAATTGCTCCCATGGAAACAGTGACTGCAGAATTTCAGCTCAGCTTCTATGGTTTCCCTGTATAGAACTTTGGATCTCCTATTCTTAGTTGCTACGTCATGTCTCCAAAACTTTTAAGCTGATTTCCGCCCCCGCAATTTTCTAGTCATTTCAGAGAGAGAATCTGCCAATAAAGTGATTATGTTCTATGTGAAATGATTGAACTAATAAACCCTAAGAGAATGAAGTCATTAATGAAAGATAAGCTGGATGCAAAATAATAAACTTATCCAGACCTAATTGATGACTTACTCCAAAACTAAGAGAAGTGAGAATGAAGCAAGAGTTGTTTTTATAGGAAAATAGAAATATAAATGAAGTTGGTCTAACCAAACCCATTGCCGTTGAGTTGATTCCGACTCATAGTGACCCTATAGGACAGAGTAGAACTGCTCCATAGGGTTTCCAAGGAGAGGCTGGTGGATTCGAAATGCTGAACTTTTGGTTAGCAGCTGACCTCTTAACCACTGCACCACCAGGGCTCTGAAGTTGGTCTAGTCTAAATAATTCCCAGGACACTTGACTTTGGAGATGTAACTAATGTGCCTTTAAGAAATCAAAAAGTGAACTTTGACTGCCTTGTGAGCCTCAAGTAAACAAGCCCCTTTCTTATACCCACGTGTCCAAAATTGTATCCACCTTGGACATCAGATTGCATCTGGATGTGGAACTGTTGACATCATTCCTCTGCCTATTTTTCAGGAATTGTCTTTGATCTTAAAGTTGCCCTGTGGTTGATGCAATGATGTGTATTTTAATGTTGATGATTAATTATGGAGGCACATGTAATGCTTAGGCCCATTTTGATCTTCCTCAGCTCTCTTTTGAGAAGAATAATACTTTATGAAGGTAAATCTTCACTTACAAGAGACTATGCTCCAGAGTTTTTCTTAAGATGAACATTTAAACATAATAGATGCTCTATTCTGATCCTTTGTGGATCTAGGTGGTAGAGACAAGACTTGTTGTGAGAACAAAAAGGGAGAATAACAAAGGGTCTAATTGAGTTACACCCAGCTTCAGATGAATAGCTACAGAGTATCACTAAAATAAGAAGGAACACCAAAATGTACCCATGAGTTGAGGTAAATATTTTATTATGCATTAAAATGCAATTTTCTTCTATTTTATTAAGGATTATAAAGCCAGTTTATATCTGTAAAATCCAATCCTTTCATCAGAGACATCAAAAGCTCATTCAATATAATTAAATAGAATTCATTCAACAAATATTTACTGTCTGCCACAATTCAGCAATAGTTTAAGGAAATAGATTATTGTCTTCTATTAATATTCTTCGTGAGATTCAATTATAGTTTATGGAATGAGACTGTGGAAATTACCAAAGGAGAATTTTTTTTAAGTTTCAGCACTTCAGGGGAAAAATAGGATATAAATATTATAAAGTATACTGATTTAGAGATAATGTATCATAATTATGGGCAAACATTACACATATAGTTATACATGGTGTTACACATGTTGTGGACATCTAAAATAATTTATACAGTTGAAACAACACAAATGTCCACCAACAGATGAACGGATTTACAAAATGTGGTATATATACATATGCGATGGAATATTATTCAACCACAAAAGGAATTAAATTATAATACGTGGTATAACATGGAGGAACCTTGAAACAGTATACTAAGTGAAGTAAGTCAGACAAAAAGGACAAACATAGTATGATTCCATTTGTATAAAACATCTAGGATAGGCAAATTCATAGATACAGAAAATAGAGTTTACAAGGAGTGGAGGAGGAGAGAAAGGGCAGTTATTGCTTACTGTACAGAGTGTCGAGAAGATCTTATAGAAATTTGCTTTCAATTTGGCCACATATACTGGATTTATCAATGCCATTGATAATGCCAATGTTTCTGATATGAATAGGTGTACAGTCATCCTTTCTTCAAAGTAAAAAAAGCTTATCTATTCAAAATGAGACTTCACCAAACAAACATTTCATTAGATAAAACACCATTTCTCGGTGTTTATTGTTGCAATGAGGGTGCTGATGGAGATTTGAAGTCAGCTGGAAAATGAGTTTTTGGACTTCAAAAAAATCCTGGATTTATAAAGTCCAATGATAAGAATTTAGTGATATAAGAAGGAATGAAGTGATTGAGTGTGTTAAGGCTTTCTCCATTGAGATAATCAATGAACCTCTCCTGGAAGAAGTATCTGGACTAGAGTACGAGGCCGATGCCTCCACGTGGTGTGCAGGATGGAGTCACCTGTACGGACTCCCGGAGCCTGTCCAGTTCATCTCTTCTCAACTTTGCGTTTAGCGGTGTCATGCTGGTAGCTTCAACGAAGCCACAGTGGGAGTACTTACACCATGAAAATCAGCAAGCAACCACAGATCAGGGCCTTTTTCCCCCATCTGAGAGGTTTACCAGCACACCTCTGTACCAAACCCAAAGGTGTGGGCTTGTTGAAAGTAGCGATGGGGAGAAGTGCTATTGAGTCAAAAGCATTTGAAAATGTGGAGCATGAGGCTAAGTGTCCAGGCCGATCGGACAGAGCCAACAGTGACTAAAGAATCACAAGGAAGCAGACATTTTGTATGAACTGATGCCAGACTCTTGTCTTTCTGGTGTTATCATCACCTCAGGAGTGCCACAAAGGCAGTCTGCTCTTTTTCTTGTGTCTTCTTCCTGCCCTACCCCATTTTCCTACACACCAATATACACACACTGATGGAGACAAGTCAACTCACATGCAAGAAATCAGTATTTCCAATGTGCTTAATTTTTATTAACTTGAATTTAAAAATTTCTCACATGAAAATTGTTAATGAAAAATGTAACAAATCATAATGGCAATACAACATCAAAAGTAAAGCTTTTCAAAAAACTGTGACGTATTCCAGATGATTTTAGCGAATCTAGATGTAGGCTTGCAGAAGCTGACCTATGTTTTAAATTTCAGACACCTTAGGATGATGTTGACATTTTAGAATAGCAAAAACTGTTATTCATCAGAAGAAGGCTGGAGACAGACTCAGGATGCGTAGGTGGAGGAGTCGAGTCGGTTGAGTTTCTCTGGTAGTAGCTCAGTAGAAGCCGCAGGACCAGTATCTTCCACAGTACAGTGGGCGGCAGCGGTTGCATCCGTATCTGCCATACCTGCAGCCGTAGCCACTGCCCAGGCCACCACAGCCACGGCCACAGCCACTGCCCAGGCCACCACAGCCACGGCCACAGCCACTGCCCAGGCCACCACAGCCACGGCCACAGCCACTGCCCAGGCCACCACAGCCACGGCCACAGCCACGGCCCAGGCCACCACAGCCACGGCCACAGCCACGGCCCAGGCCACCACAGCCACGGCCACAGCCACGGCCCAGGCCACCACAGCCACGGCCACAGCCACGGCCCAGGCCACCACAGTAGTTGCCGTAGTAGCACATGGCGTCAGGAGTGGAGAGTTTGCTTGATCATCAGGGAATCGCTTTTCTCAGTTTGAATATCACCAACTGCACAGGGCCTTTTATAGACACCTTCACTGGAGGGTGACGCACATCACAGGAACTGGGGATCACATATTTCCTACTAATTTGTTTAGTAAACTTCCAGAATCTCTGTTTCATTTGACAACCTGAGGCCCTTGTAATTAAGATAACTTTGCTATTAAGTCATCATTAAGTCCTACAAGCAAACCATGTGCCTTTAATGTGCTTTTGTTATTGTCATTTTAAAACCCTTACTCGTCCCTTAGTTAGTTAGCTTAAAATCTTTGACTACTTTATCGACTTTAATTATTGACTCTGCTCTAAAATGTTGATTTTTAAAAATTCTATCCTTAGTTTTGCATATATACTCTAAAAAGAGAAAACAACTTTCATCCACAAGGGAGTTCATTCAGGAAAGGCAGGTAAACTTTCTTGTCTTCATTAATTTACCTCAATAAGAAAGTTTTCATGCAGACATAAATGTGTATCCAATTGTATTATGAAGTTTCATAAATGTGCCCCTCGGATTGAATAACTGTCGATAATCTGCCATTAGTTTTATCTCACCCCAAACATCTTTTGTAGTTATTGTTTCTACAGAATATTTTAATATAAATCCCATACAGGGTAGCATTTTCCTTATAGGCAATACAGTGTGTATGTCCATTATATTCATATATACTACATACCAATATGATTTCATGTTAAATAGCAAGTTTGATGAACTCAATGTAATTTTCTTGTCATACAGTCTTATGATCAAAGATTCTATAAAAGGATCCTAATCAAAAAGGAAAGTAATGTAGATCAGGGCTTAAAATTCTCATGGAATCCAGATTTCCTAGAGCCATTCATGCTGGGTGAGCCCCTGAAATT
The DNA here is from genome assembly GCA_030035585.1 of Dugong dugon. Classification (NCBI taxonomy): domain Eukaryota; kingdom Metazoa; phylum Chordata; class Mammalia; order Sirenia; family Dugongidae; genus Dugong; species Dugong dugon. The sequence goes on from CM057473.1 coordinate 5,767,387, forward strand.
ATTGCCCTGAGATAATCTTTAAACCCATGTCAAAAATATTCACTGAAGTCGTCTACAAATCAAACAGTAGTTTAGCTTAACTAGTAAAGGATGTCTGCCTTAAGCATTGTGCTCTTTTAAAATCCATTTATATGGGATCAAAAGGACGACAACAACTTGAAATATTAGATAAGAAACTTAGAGGGCAGCGAGTTTATGTTAATGGGGGAGGAACAACTCAGACAAAAAGGGTGAAAAAGGTTGTACGACTCTAAGAGTGTAATCAATGTCAGCAAATGTACCTGTAGAATTTGTTGAACTGGTTTATGTTCTGATGTGCATATTCTCAACAACAGCAATAAAAGTAAAATAAATTATATGAAAAATCAATTTGTTCATTTTCCTGTTGTGTCTTTGCTCTTAGCTATAGGGAATTTGACAACAAATGTGACGCTGTTCCTCTTCAATTTGTTATTTCTGGCATAGCAGGTCATATGATTGTATGATTCAAAATGGCCGATACCATTTTAGCTCACTAATGTCTACAATAGCTATTTTCAAGCACTCCATTTCATTTTTGACAATTTCCAATTTTCATAAATTCATAATTTTCTCATTCCATGTTCTGATTCTTAATAGATGTTTCCATTAATGGATGTTTAGAGACCGTCTCAAAAATAGATTTGACACATAAGCACTAATTACCGAGGACCAGGGGAGCTGTGAGATGACTTCAAGGACATCATACATGAAGACGGCAAAAGGTCTTTAAAAAAACGGGAAAGAAAAAAAAGACCAAAAAGGATGTCAGAAGAGACTCTGAAACTTGATCTTGAACATAGAGCCGCTAGAGAGAATGGAAGAGATGATGAAGTAAAATATCTGAACAGAAGATTTCAAAGGGTAGATCGGTGAGACAAAGTGAAGTATTATAGTGAAACACGCAAAGACGTGGAGTTAGAACACCACACGGGAAGAAGATGCTCAGCATATTTCAAGCGGAAAGAACTGAAGAAAAAATTGAAGCCTTGAGTTGCAATATTGAAGGATCCTATGGGTAACATATTGAACAATGCAGGACTCACTCAAAAGGAGATGGAAGGAATACACAGAGTCACTGTACCAGAAAGAACTGGTCGACATTCAGCCATTTCAGAAGGTAGCATATGATCAAGAACCAATGGTATTGAAGGAAAAAGTCTAAGATCCACTGAAGGCACTGGCAAAAAACCAGGCTCCAGGAATTAACAGAACACCAACTGAGATGTTTCAACAAATGGATGCAACACCGGAAGTGCTCACACATCTATACCAAGAAATCTGGAAGACAGCTACCTGGCCAACTGACTGGAAGAGATCTATAGTTGCGCTTATTCCAAAGGAAGGTGATCCAACAGAAGGCAGAAATTAATGAGCAGTATCATTAGTATCACTCACAAGTAAAATTTTGCTGAAGATCATTCAAAAGCATTTGCAGCTGCACAGGGAACTGCAGAAATTCAAGCTAGATTCAGAAGAGGACTTGGAAAGCGGAATATCATTGCTGATATCAGATGGCTCTTGGCTAAAGACAGAGAATACTAGAAAGATGTTTACTTGTGTTTTATTGACTATGCAAAGGCATTCAACTGTGAAGATCTAACAAATTATGGATAACACTGCAAAGAATGGGAATTCCAGAACACTCGATTGTGCTCATGTGAAAACTTTACATAGACCAAGAGGCAGTAGTTCAAACAGAACAAGGGAATATTGTGTGGTTTACAATCAGGAAAGGTATGTGTAGGGTTACATCCTTTCAGCATACTTATTCAATCTGTATGCTGAGCAAATAATCCAAGAAGCTGGACTATAGGAAGAAGAATGGGGCATCAGGATTGGAGGAAGACTCATTAACAACCTGGATTATGCTGATAACACTTGCTGAAAGTGAACAGGACTTTGAAGCACTTACTGATGAAGATCAAAGACCACAGCCTTCAGTATGGATGACATCCCCACATAAAGAAAACAAAAACCCTCACAACTAGACCAATACGTAACATCATGATAAATGGAGAAAAGATTGAAGTTGTCAAAGATTTCATTTTACTTGGATCCACAATCAAGGCCCATGAAAGCAGCAGTCAAGAAATCAAATAATGTATTGCATTGGGCACATCTGCTGCAAAAGATCTCTTTACAGTGTTAAAAAACAAAGATGTCACCTTGAGAATTAAGGTGTACTCAGTCACCTCATATGCATACAATAGCTGGACAGTGAATAAGGAAGATCAAAAAAGAATTGACGTCTTTGAATTACGATGTTGGCAAAGAATATCAAATATACCACAGACTGTCAGAAGAACAACAAATCCATCTTAGAAGAAGTACAGTCAGAATGCTCCTTAGAAGTGAGGATGGTGAAACTTCATCTCACGTACTTTGGACATGTTATCAGGAGGGACTAGTCCCTGGAGAAAGACACCATGCTTGGTAGAGGGTCAGCAAAAAACAGGAATACCCTCAAAGAGATGGACTGAGACAGTGGCTGTAACAATAGGCTCAGTCAGCAATGATTGTGAGGATGGCTCCGGACGGGGCAGTGTTCTGTTGTACATAGGGGCTATGAGTCAGAACCAACTCAACGACCCCTACAAACCAATAACAACATCAACAGAGGGGGTTTTTCAGAGTACCTCAGCTTATGCTGATGATGAACCACATTTCTCTCAGACTACTTCTTCCAATCCTAGAAATTCTTTGAAGAGATTAATACTACCTTTTTAACATGTGGTAGATTGCTTGCTAAAATGACAAAAAATGTTCATCTTTCCTTGTACCTCTCCCCCTTGCAATATGACATTGTAGCAAAAGGTGGAGACATTTCATACTGCTTAAACCTTTGCTAACTTTGAGACTTGTTTCAGCTAAAGAAAACAGCTCCTACCATAGGCTTCAAGAGATCTTGAGCTTTTCTACTCATTCTCTTTGAACCCTGCCACAGTCGTCATGAGAACGAGCCTGATCTAGCCTCCTAGAGGATAAGTGATCACAAGGAGGAAGGCTGAGGCACGTCAGCGTACAGCCAGCCAAATCCCAAACATATGATAGAGCCTACCCTATATCAGAGAGCTTCATATCTGACCTGTACATTAATATGTGGAGGTATGAATGAAACCAGCCAAGCCCAGACAAACTGCCCAGTTGACCAGTAAACTCATGAGCAATAATAAATAATTATTGTTATAAGCCACTAAATTTCATGAGTTGTTAGATGGCATTGTTAACTGATACATTGAAAATCTGGAGATTGATAGATTGTTCCATTTTAAAAGCCAGAATCTACACGTGTTGTTTTGTGAAAAATATGGAAATCCAGTGAGACATTCCTGCACTTTTGTGGGCTTTATTTAGTCATTTAATAAATATTTACGGACTACCTATAACATGATGTGAGTTGTTCCAATAATTAGATTATGACTTCTTGATGTTAATGCAATTCTTAATTTGACGCTTCCTATGAAAACTAAGGAAATGGTACAATTTACTGGAAAAATGGAAAAAGAATTCTGTTAATACATTTGTTGCTGAGACTATGAAGTATGAATTCTCATAATTTGGGAGAAAAATGTTTCACGTTGTACCTATTCAAGACATTTTCAAGTAATGAATATAAATTTGCCATTACTAAATTATTGCAGGGTCAGTATTTTTTCTTTGATAAATGAGAACAAAGTCATACCTTGGTAGTGTTCTCATTGTAACCATATGCCTGTATTTGTAATTTGTAAAATATCACAAATTTAAAAAGTCAAATTATAGACACATGCATTAAAATAAGACTTCACTACGCAGTAGTCTCATCAATTGGAATTCAATTTTTCCAATTAATTTTGTTAGTAAGTTCTGGAGGAAAAGTAAAAGTGGAAAAATGAGATTTTGTGTCTTCAAAGGAGACGTGGAATAAAACACTGTAAGAGCCATAGGTATAATTGAAGAAGAAATGCCAGTTTTCTTAGACCTATTGAAGTGCCTGGATCCATAAATAATTTTCTAGATAATAACGACAGACTGGCCCACCAAGAATGAGCTGTCAGACAGTAAGAGGGTGTTGAATTCTTGATTTTAAACTGAGATGGCACAGTGAAAAGTATTTTCTCAGAGCCACAGATATAAATAATGCATCTCAATTCTAGCGTGTAAGGAAACAGCCAAAGAGATCTACAATGTGGTGATGGAAAATGACAATTTTGTTGTGGGAATATTATTAACCACAAAATTGTAGTGTGAGGCTAAGGCTTCAGCCTAACTTGGATGAGTATGTGTAATGGCTACATGTGCACGTGAATTTCCAGCTCTTTTTATGAGTATTGTTTAGTTAGACCCTTACTATTTCAGGAAAACAACAAAGCCCTGATCTTAGATCTATTGCCTCTCTGTCTCGGTGTCTGTCTGTCTCTTTCTCAGTAACATACACACGAATATACTCAGAACTTGAAAAAGTAATGTAAATTAAAATAAAACCTATAACAGTGATAACTTACTAAACTTTAATTTATAATTTACTTCATAAATCTATTAAATTGTACTGTGTGTGGATGCATGATGATAATGTATACCAAAGAAGAAAAAAATTACTTAAATTTTCAAATATTCCAGATAATTTTTGTCAGTCAAGATGAAGCATCTCAAATCTGGATACTATTTCCCAGTTAAGTAAGGGATGAGATTGCCAATTTTTGAAGCTATGTTTGCGGAGATGAAGAATTATGGGAACAGAGTCAATGAATGATAGGGCAGTAAGTACAATAGTCTTAAGTGTTTTAGAAAGTCTTCAGTATAATCCATAGTACCAGTATGTTCCACAGCAAGGCAGAGACATATGCATATCCCAGGCCACCGTAGCCATAGACCAGGCCATATAATAGCTGCAATAATAGCACATGCTGTCAGGATCGGATGGTTCGGCTGCACAGCGGGAAAAAAGTTTCCTGAGTTTGAATGTCACCATCTTTACAGGGGATTTTCTATACAACCCGTACTGGATAGGCAACCCATGAGCAATATTGATCTTATATTTTAGATTAATTTGCAATAGAAATCTTCATGAATCACCTCTTTCATTATGTGAAGTGAATTCCTCAGAGCCAAGGGACTAGATTGTGAAAACCTGGGCTTCGTAGCTAAGTAAGGAACTCACTTCACATAATGTGTACAGTCAACTGAAATATATTGAAGAAATGATATGCACACAGTATTACCTAGGAGAGTCACCAAACATGACATGTAATAGGATGAATATGGAGTTTTTCCCTAATGTGTAAAAAAGTAATTTTGTTTCATTTTATTAGAGAGTTTTAGCTGCACAATCCAATTCTTTCATCAGAACCGTCAGAAGGTTTAATATTGTACATTTATCTTCCATGTATTCATGGTCACAGGAATGTAGGGTGAAGGATCGTGGAGTGCAAGTCTGCATCTTTCCACTGCTACCGAGTACGCCCTCCCCTCTGAACTTACCCTGGGAAGCATATAAGCAATATCATTTGGAAAAATGGAATCGTTTAGGTGTTGGGGCTCTGGAGAGACATAAATGTGTACGTATCTGAATGCACATGATTTTCTTATGTTAAAAGTATCAAAGTCACATAAAACATTAACAAAAGTTTGTAAGCCTTATTCATTCATTTACTTATTTCCATTCATTCCTTTGAAAAAATATGCCAGAATCCTTACTACTTCCAGATACTGTCCTAGGTGCTGAGTCATATGAATCCTATCAATGATATCATGCTCTTAATATTAATATTATTAGATTTCTCTCTCAATGCATAGTCTGTGATAATTACAGAAATCCATTTGAGAAAATTTTCTTATACCAGAGGGATACATAGATTAAAATATTTTGTACGCCAAGAAAATGAAACATGACTTCTAATAATTTACGGCAAACTAAGGTCGTTAACTAATCTTATGACCTAGTTTTTAAAAATTAATATAATTCTATAATTATCATATAATAGTCTGGCCACATATATTATTTAAAAAAATAATGTCTGCAACATGTTGATATTTCTAAATTACTATGCCTTTACCAATCATGTGTGCAAAAGTTTTTAATTTCTTAAAGGTCAAGTTGACATAAAATGTTAAATAAAAAAGAACCTTCAGCAAATTTATGTTGAAATTTCATTATTATGATTTTTTCTATTCTTTATAACATCTGAAGGAACGTTGTACTCAGTATAAAAATAACGTTCGATGCCTTCAAACGAGAAGGTGGAAATATGAAACTCAAAGCCTCTGTTCCACGAAGATGCAGTTTTGTAATTTCTTACGCCTGTGAGCTGACATGGTAACTGTGTGGTCCTTCCTAGAGATTCTCAGAGAGAAGAATGATATACAGACCCGCTTTAACAGTGTAGTTTAAGTGCATATGCTAGGGAATAAAAGAGGATCACTGAGAATAACACCAGGTGGGAAAACCAAGAACATTCACAAAGAAGCACAGCCCTAAATACTCAAATGCAGGGTATGAGGAAACAGTCTAAGACTGAAGTACATAGAATATAGTGATGGGAGAAAAGAGCATTATTGAGGGATTTTGTTAAAAACCTAGCATATAAACTGATGTTTCCATACGATCAGGTGGGGATGGTTTCAGGGATGACCAGTTCATCAAAAGCAAGTTTCGTTTAGAAATGACTGATCCTCGGGTCTTCAGTGTTTTCGCCTGTCAGGAAAGGCAGTGTAATCTGTCACCTCACGCTAATGTTCTCTCTCTCACACATGTTCATGCAACAGATGTAACAAAAGTACCGCAAAAAAGAAGAAAAAATATTGGCAAAACGGGAGATTTTATCGAAAATTGAAATAAAATTTGTTTCACATGAAGGAGGTTGAACCAAAACATAAGCAGAGCAATAGTTACAGTCAAGAGAAAAAAAAAAATCTATAAGTCAAGACATTTCAGATGATTATGCTCATCTGAGATGGATGGATTTAGAATTTAAACTATTCTCTCCTCCTCAAGTAGCTTAGGATGAGATCGTCACTATTTTAAAAAGATAAGAACCCAGAAAATGGAGTCAGAAAACACAATAGTAAGAGTCTTGGAGTGTCTCTGGAAGTTTCTCAATAAAATTCATAGGACCAGTATCTGCCCCAGCAAGATGGGCAGCAGCAGCTGTATCCATACCCACCACCGCCACAGCCACAGCCACAGCCACAGCCACCGCCACAGCCACCGCCACAGCCACCGCCACAGCCACAGCCACAGCCACAGCCACAGCCACCGCCACAGCCACCGCCACAGCCACCGCCACAGCCACCGCCACAGCCACAGCCACAGCCACAGCCACAGCCACAGCCACCGCCACAGCCACAGCCACCGCCACAGCCACAGCCACAGCCACAGCCACAGCCACAGCCACAGCCACAGCCACAGCCACAGCCACCGCCACCGCCACCGCCACAGCCACAACCATAGCCACAGCCACAGCCACAGCCACAGCCACCGCCACCGCCACCGCCACAGCCACAACCATAGCCACAGCCACAGCCACAGCCACAGCCACAACCATAGTCACAGCCACAGCCACCGCCACAGCCACAGCCACAGCCACAGCCACCGCCACAGCCACAGCCACAGCCCAGGCCGCCATGGTAGTTTCTGTGGTAGCACATGGTGTCAGGAGTGGACAGTCCAGCTGCAGGGCAGAGGACTATTCCTCTTCGTTTAAATACCATCATCTGCACAGGGCCTTGTAGACATCCTCAGCAATGGGTGGGGCCAACCATAGGCAGTGCTGGACTCATAATTCACATTAATTCACATTAGAAAACTTCCTGAATCTCATGATTCTTTAGGTAAAGAGGCTCTCATATGCTAGATATATTTTGCAGGTCAGCCTTCTCACAATTATACCATGCGACTTTGATAACAAACAATTGGTGTATTTTCAAATCTGTATCAAACTAGGCTAGTTAGTGAAAATTCTTTGACCGGGTTTTATAGGATTCCAAAGAATGCTGGCTACTCATGTGAGTATATAGGTGCACGGTCAGGTATTTTAACTACAGTAAGATTTCTGTCAAAATGTGCATATATTTTTTCACGTTTCTTCTCTACCCAAAAAATACGTCCCCTCAACACTTCATAATGGATATGTGATTCAGTGTTCAAATGCCATCACGTAGGCAGCTCTCCTTCCGTCTGTAATTATGCTAGTTTTTTTTTTATATATAAGAAAATTTACAATTCTGTTACAAAATTAAGTATTATATATTTGTTTTCCTTATCAAGTGTTGAGATTTATCTTCCCAGGAAGACTGAGGAGATTCTGACAGTATTTTCTGCTTTTCTCTGTCACAGCGTGTCAAATTCATTTGCTCCAATCAGGCTTCCTTCTTCAACAGTTCCGGTAGAAGTCTGAAGAATTTCCCATTCATTCCCCTGCTGGGACTCTCAAGGGTTTCCTTGATATTACAGTTGCCCTGGGGGTCTTTAGCGAAGTGCTTTATGGGCAACTGAATGTTGGCACAGTGAACACATAATTACACTTGTGAGTTTTGAATTCTGTTCAGAAGGCAACTCGATGAAGGCGGTGCATGATTCAGACAGCGAATTCTTCTCACTCATCAAAGTACTTCAATTTTCTCCTAAGAAAGGTGATGGACCAGGTTAGAGTTTAAGATGAACATTACATTCAGTAGTTGAAGTGCTGCTGCCGGCACTGGCTAGAAATCAGATGGAAGAAGCAAGAGAGTTTGGTTTGGAAAAAATAAAAATGAAAGGCAGGGGGCACCGTGATTCGTCTACTTGTGTGAAACCTAGCTGCACAGCGAAATGCACACAGAATTTCTTGGAAAATTGCATACATAAACTTAGCTGAATTAGTAAATTTATTCCATTATATATTAAACAATTCTTTCCATTATATTTTGAAGGTGACCTATCCGACCTGAACTGTCAAACAGAATGATCCATATTATTCATGTGTCCTTAATCTACTCACAGTCATAATATGGTTGGTGAGAGACAGAGAATGTCTCTTTTTTCCCCTTCTGCTAAAACTATGTTCCATTCTGAGCCCTCCACAGAGAGCACATAAAGACACAACAAATGCCCTTTGGGCAAAATAACATTATTTGTACATCGAGACTCTGGGGATAGTTTATAGCCCTGCTTTCTCGCCTTCTGCTGAAGTCATATGTGACATTTCGGGGAGATATATTTTTCAACATTATTCATTCAGCCATAATTCATTTATTTAGAAAAAATACTTATTAGGCACAAGCTATGTGCCAAAAACTCTACTAGCCACAGGGATATGTTCATATATTACCAACTTTTTTTGAAATAATATCACTTATATTGCTCATTGCTTAAAGATGTATCCTTTATCTATGGGCCTTTGAGAAAAAATCTACTTTCCTAGAGGAAAAAATGGAGGAGAATTATTTGAATCCGTTGCTGAGACAATAAAATAGGATATCTTATAATGTAAACACATTTCCTATGTTGTAGCTTTGAACGTTTTTCATATAATGAATATATTTTTGAAATACCTGGAGTGCTGTCCAACCACATTTGTTTGACTCTGAGAATGCAGTATAGAACATGCAGGGGATATCAGAGACCTCGCACCCCATTGACGTGTTATGAATGGAGACTTCTTTATCCCGTTATGCTGGCTTCTGGAAGAAACTAGAATCATGGAGAAAAGCAGTTTTATTTTCATCAAATTAGAAGTTGGAAGAAGAAAGATTAAAATCCCTAATGTAAGTGAAAAGCAGGGATGCAGCTTACTGAAACATTGTTTGCCAGTGAGAACCAGGTAGCATTTATCTGGAAAACTTCACTGACTGAAATAATAACAGATCTACCAAATATGCGTATCGGGGGTATATGTTGTACTTTTTTGCTGTTGAAGTGAGAGAAAGCAAGAAATAGGGCAAGTAGAAGAAGCCAGTTATATCCACCTAAAGGCACATATCTGACGATACAACTGAACTGTGGGAGTTCACAAAACAGCCAAAAACAAAAGCATCTGTTAGTAGGAAATGGAACCATTATTGTATGCAATGGCATTTAGCTTATTTAGGTATGAATGGTGGCGCAGTGGTTAAGAGCTCAGCTGCTCACCAAAAGATCAGCAGTTTGAATCCACCAGGCGCTCCTTGGAAACCCTATGGGGCAGTTCTACTCTGTCCTGTAGGGTCTCTATGAGTTGGAATTGACTGGACGGCAACAGGTTTGGTTTGGGTTTTTCTTTATGAATCAGAGTGCTGCCTGTAGGTACGTCCGAAAGCACAGCTTTTATATCAATGCTGTTATAAAGGACTGATGGCCATATGCTTATCTCTTCTGGAACACTAGCACTTCATAATAGCCACAAAGGCAGGGTATTTGCAAAAACTTGTATTTATCCAAAAATTTTGATATGACCAGTCTGATCTGCTCATTACAGTATTAACCTAGTCACCAATATTGTTTGCTGCCTTAATGGACTCTAGCTGTAATAAGGACTGCTAACTGTTTCTTTACTACTGTTCTCCCCTTCTTTGGAAATAATAGTTTTCGCTGGGCACAGGGCTATTCAGAAAGAAGTCTACATTTCCCAGGCTCCTTTGCAATTAAATGCAGTCATGTAATGAAGTTCTGCCCAATGGGCATGTGAATTAGAGGTGTTGTGTGGGAAGCTTCCTGGAACTTTCTTCAAGATTCATCTCGTATATAGCCTTTACTCTTTTCTTTGTGTATTTCTTGATCTGACTGCCTAGGACTTGAAAGCTACCATATTTGCCCATGAGGATGAAGGTTGCGTATTATGCTTAATGAAGCAATGATCTAGAGTAAGCCTGTTTCCTGAGGACCTCATAACAGATCTAGATGACTTAACTCCAGACTTTATGAGTGACAAATAAATTCTTAATATATACACTATTTTCTTCAGTTGAAACTGATTCTACAACTAACCAATACAAAAATTAAAAAAAGGAGATCATTCTACTAGGAACCTAATTTTTGACAGTTTTTTTTTTTAAAACTAAAAATTATATATAGTTCTGAGAACCAGTAGGAGTAAAGGTAAGAAAAAGAAAGCCATGGGCTCTATATTATTGTATGTTGCTACTGTTGTTAGTTGCCCTTAATTCTGCTCCAGCTCATGGCAACTTCATGTATCATAGAAAGATACATTGCCTGGTTGTGCACCATCCTCATTACTGATGGTATGTTGCAGCCCATTGTTACAGCTATTCTGTCAATCCATTTCATGGCGGAGTTTCCCTAGTTTTCACTGACTGTCTGCTTTACCAAACATGATGTCCTTTTCTAGGGATTGGTTTCTCCTGATGACAAGTCCATAGTAAACAAGATGGAATCTCACCATCCTCCCTTCTAAGGAGCATTCTGCCTGTACTTCCTCCAAGACTGATTTGTTTGTTCTTTTGGCAGTCCATGGTATTCAATAATCTTCACCAGCACCACAATTCAAACGCATTAATTCTTCTTTGATCTTCCTTTCCGTTGGCCACCTTTGGCATGCATATAAGGTGATTAAGAAGGCCATGGCCGGGGCCAGTTTCATCTTAGTCATTAAAACTTTGCTTTTCAAAACTTTTAAAAAAGTCTTTTGCAGCAGATTTACCCAATGCAATACATCATTTGATTTCTTGACTGCCGCTTCCATGGGCATTAACTGCTGATCCAAGTAGAATAAAATCCTTCACAACTTCAGTTTCTTTGCCATTTATCATGATGTTGCTTATCGGCCCAGTTGTGAAGGTTTTTTTTTTTCCTTTCTGTTCCGGTGTAATCCATATTGAAGGCTGTAGTCGTTTACCTTCGTCAGTGAGTGTTTCATTTGTCCTCAGTTTCAGCAAGCAAGATGGTGTCATCTGTATTTGCAGAATGTTAATGAGTTTACCTCTAATCCCAATGCCACGTGCTTCTTCATACAATCCAGCTTGCCTCTTGACCTATGTACAGGTTCTGTATGAGCACAGTTAAGTGTTCTGGAATTCTCATTATTCATGATATTATCCATAATTTGTTATGATCCACACAGCCCAATGCCTTCATCTAGTTGATAAAATACAGGTAAATATATATATATCTATATACATATATGTGTGTGTGTGTGTGTGTGTATTTTCTGCTTTAGATGAAGATCATATGATATTAGAAATGATATATTTTGTTTCATGTCCTCTTCTGAATCTGGCTTAAACTTCTGGGAGTTCCCTGTCAATGTATGGTTGCAGGTATTTTTTATTTACCTTCAGCAAAATTTCGCTAGTTTGTGATATTAATACGTCAGATACTTTCCTCATTCTATTTGATCCCCTTTCTTTAGAACGGGCATGAATATGGATCTCTTCCATTTGGTTGGCCAGGTAGCTGACTTCCAAAATTTTTTGACATGGATTAGTAAGCGCTTCCAGAGTTGCATGTGTTTTTTGAAGCATCTCAATTGGTATTCTGTTAAATCCTGGGGCCTTCAGTGCAGCTTGAAGTTCTTCCTTCACTACCAGCCGTTCTTGTTTATTTGCTACCTCCTAAACTGTTAGAATGTCCACCAATTATTTTCGGTATAGAGACAGTCTGTATTCCTTCCGTTTTCTTTGGATGCTGTCTGAATCATTCATTTTGTTGCCTTTAGAGTCTTTCAGTACTGCAGCTGAAGGCTTAAAGTTTCTCTTCAGTTCTTTCAGCTTGAGAAATAGCGAGCATATTCTTCCTATTGGTTTTCTAACTCCATGTCTTCGTAATCTTTATTTTGTCTTCTTGAGCCACCCTTTGAAATCTTCTGTACAACTCTTTTATGTCATAATTTCTTCTGTTCAATTTAGCTACTCTGAACTTAAGAGCAAGTTTCAGTCACTTTGGACGTCTATTTTTGGTCTTTTCTTTCTTTCCTGTCTTTTTAATGACCTTTTACTTTCTTCATGTATGATGTCCTTGATGTCATTCCACAACTCTCCTGGCCTTCAGTCATTAGTGTTCAGTGTGTCAAATCTATTCTTGAGCTTCCAGCATCACAGCAATATGCAAGCCACCACAGTATGATGAACTAACATACGGGTGATGGCCTCCTAGTATAGAATCTCTTAATTCTTCTGGAGAGATTCAGTGCCTCCAGGATGTTATTTCTAAGTAGAATTAGTCACTTGAGTTTTTATGTTAAGGTACTGATAACTTAGTCACAATTTTTTAAAAATCTTTTTTAACAGAATATGCATCGTACAATTTGAATTGTGCTTTAAAAAGTTACACAGAACAAAAAAGAGCATAAAGCTACATAATAGTTAAGTAAATCCTGTTTTTGAGAACTTAAACCAAAATATTTCAGGCAAGCTTCTTCCTGGAAGTGACCTAATGAGGGTGGATAGAATTTGCATGTTTAGAGTAGTGGCTCTCAAATTCATTGGGCTTAAAAATTATTGAGGATCTCAAAGAATCATTATTTATGTGTTATAAAAAAATGAAAAACCCATTGCTGTCGAGTGGATTCCTACTCATAGCAACCCTACAGGACAAAGTAGAATTGCTTCACAGGGTTTCCAAGGAGCAGCTTGTGGATATGAACTGCCAACCTTTTGGTAAGCAGTCAAACGCTTAACCACAGTTCCGCCAGTGCTCCTTATGTGTTATAATTATTGATATTTAGCAGTTTTAGTAAGCAAAACTGATAATTTAAAAATATATGCATTAATTCATATCCAAGTAACAAAATCCCAATACATGCTAATATAAATATCGTATTTTTAGGAAAAAAATCACTTTTAAAGCATAAAGACTAGTAATAATACTGCAATTGTTTTACATTTCTACCTATGACTGATTTAACAGAAGACTGTAGTATTCTCATATCTACTTTCACGTAAAAACTATTATGATAGCATACATCATGCAAACTCACAGAAACTCCACTGTATATTCATGACAGAAGGAGTAAAAAAGACAAATGTATTATAAAAATTGTTTTGACCTTGAAAGGGTCTTGGAATCCTTCAAGGGTTCTGAGATCATACTTTGAGAACCCCTGGTCTAGAGCAATGATTTTCAAACCTTTTAGGTAATAAAACTATACTTCTAATTTTTTTTTGTTGTTGTTGTCAGGGATTCCATTTTACTTGGATCAACAATCAACATCCATGGAAGCAGCAGTCAAAAAATCAAGCAACTTATCGCATTGGGCAAATTTACTGCAAAAGACCTCTTTAAAATCTTAAAAAGCAAAGATGTCACTTTGATGACTAAGGTGTGTCTGACCCAAGCCATGATATTTTCAATCACCTCATGTAAATGTGAAGGATAGACAATGAAAAAAGAAGACTTAAGAAGTATTGACGCATTGGAATTATGATATTGGCAAAGAATACTGAATATACCGTGGACTGCCAAAAGAACGAACAAATCTATCTTGGAAGAAGTACAACTAAAATGCTCCTTAGAAGCAAGGATGGTGAGATTTGTCTTACTTACTTTGGACATGTTATCAGGAGGGACCAATCCCTGGAGAAGGACATCATGCTTCGTAGAGAGTCAGCAAAAAAGAGGGAAACCCCCAATAAGAGAGATTGATAACAATGGGCTCAAACAAAGCAACAATTGTGAGGGTGCCACAGGACTGGACAATGTTTCCTTCTGTTGTACATGGGGTCACTATGAGTCAGAGCTGATTCAACAACTATCTCAACTTGAATTTAATAATTCATTTATAAATTTTGTACATGTATTAGTTACTAATAGCCATTAATACCTAAAATAATAAATTAAAAGAAATACATAAAACATTTAAAATACTTTTGTGTTTAAGAAAAAGAACTCTCATAATTATTCATGCTTTAATATTTTAGAAAATTTTGGTTTAAGACTTTGTAATACATGTATTTGAAGTTTTGGTTCTAAATTCAGTTAATTTTTTTATTGGAAAATATATCTATTTGCAGAATTCACCAAACTCTCACTATTATCCAGCCATGAAATTTGTTTTTGAAATTTGGCTAATAAATGTACTTCTTCCTTGATGTCAAAGTTTGATTTTATAAATTAATTGAGAAGTTACGGGATCTTACATACATAGATGTGTACAGGTGGGGTCAAGATCCACTAAAACTGTCCATTTGAAACTTTTTAAAAACAGGTTAGAATATGCAAACATCAGAGTTTTTATAGGTGGCACACCTTCATAGAATTTAGTGATGTCTCAATAGAAACAATGTCAAATATGTAGCTACAAAATGCTTTCTCCCAACACAGCAGTATGCCTGGAATAAGTTAGGAGGTGAGAATTGAATGAATGAGTGAGTGAAGGAAGGAATATATGAAATGGACTTTATTGTCAAAATGGTCTATCGTATAGAGTTTTACTAAATGACAGCCAGATTCTTATGGTTGGCACAGTATGTCCTATGACCCATTTCAGGCTGGACATGAGGTCTGTATGAATACATCAAAAGACTGAGAGAGAGCCTTTCTTGTGATGAAGCCACAAGAAAGTAGTAAAGAAAAAGACAGCATGGAAGATGCACAGAAGCATCCTCCAAATGCAGGTGTGTCCCTCTGTGCTCTGGCGGAACGCGGACAGGATGTCAACCCAGTGCAGCTATCAGAATTCAAGTGTGCTTTGAGCTCTTTTGCTAATGAGGCCAAGAGAAGCAGACAACATTATGTGAGTGGGAAGCATACGTAAGAAGCTCAGCTTTAAATGGTATAATAAATATATAACAGGGAAAAAAAATAGAAATAAAAAAAATATGGAGGGAATTAGCATGTGGAAGTTGGAAATGGGGCTTATTATTTTGGACAATTAAAACAGTCAAATAGTGAGTATGAGGGCTGAGCTTTCTTTCCAAACAACTGATCCTCATGGCTGGTCTTTTGAGCCACATCAGCCCCTTGGGATTGTAACTTCTTTCTTACAATCGTCTACTTGCAAAATGATGGTAAAAATAAATAAGCATAAAAGCATACTATATTTGAAGAGAATAAATTTATTGAAAGCAGTAAAGAAAAAGAATAATTTACTGCATTTTAAAAGATATTCTCTATGATATTACACAAAAGAACCAGAGAAAGATGACATCTCCCATTCTTTCATGACAGTCTGGGGTTAGATTGTTGCTATTTTGAAGAGACGAGACTGGATGTGGACACGTTCAGTGCGATCGGTGGCTGTAGACTTTTCAGTAGAATCCATATGGCCAATATCTTCCACAGCAAGATGGCTGGCAGCAGCCATATCCATACCCACCATAGCCACCATAGCTGCAATAGCCACAGCCACAGCCCAGGCCACCATCGTACATGTTGTCAGAAGTGGATGGTTCAAGTGTAGGAGAGGAAGACAGGTTCCTGAGTTTGAACATCACCATCTTCACAAGACCATTTATACTTCTTCAGCAGGAGGTGTGGCAAACCACAGGCAAGGGTGTCCTTGTTACACATTATTTTTACATTAACCACGAACAACACCAACAACAACACTGTCATAAATCTCTATTTCATTAGGTGTGGTGAAGCCTTCATAGCCAAGATTACTTGCCATTCTGTCAAAATGTTCACAATCAAATCACGTGTCTTGAATGATAGCTTCTTGACCTGGTTTTAAGAAAGCTCTTGCTCAGTAAGAGCGTAAATTTAAATTCCATAATGAGGTTGTATGAAATCACAGAAACTATGGAAAAAAAGTATTGTTGTTGTTGTTAGGTGCTGTTGAGTCGATTTTTGACTCAGGGACCCCATGTGACAGAGTAGAACTGCCTCTAAGGGTTTTCTAGGTTGTAATCTTTTTTTTTTTAATTCCTTTATTTTAATTTTTTAAGTTTCTACATATACAATTCAGTGACAGTGATTACATTCTTTGAGTTGTGCAACCATTCTCTGCCTCCTTTTCTGAGCTGTTACTCCCCCATTAAAGCAATGTATACTCACTGCCCGCTGAGTTTCCTATCTAATTTTTCAAGTTGTTGTCAGTTTGATCCCATATAGATAGCTCTTAAAAGAGCATATTGCCCAAGTCAGACTTTTTTTTACTAATTAAGCTAAACTCTTGTTTGCTTTTAAGAAGATTTCAGCGGATATCTTTGATTTACGGTATGAAGATTATCTCAGGGCAATAGTTTCAGGGGTTCATCCAGCCTCGGTGGCTCCAGAAAGTCTGGAGTCCATGAGAATTTCTGTTACACATTTCCCCCCTTTAAATCAGTATTCTTCTATTGAATCTTTGATCAAAATGTTCAGTAATAGTAGCTAGGCACAATAGTTTTTCTGGTCTCATGGCGAAGGAGGCAGTTATTCATGGCGGTAATTAGCCACACGTTGCATTTCCTGACCCTATTCATGACTCTTCATTTTCTTCTGTTGCTCCAGGTGAATAAAGACCAATTGTTGTGCCTTGGATGGCTGCTTGCAAACTTTTAAGACCCCAGGAATTACGGAGCAAACTAGGAGGTAGAACGGAAGCATCAGCACGTTGAAGAACAATCGGCTGGGATGTCCTTGAAACCATGACCCTAACCCTCCAAACTAAGAAACAAAATCCAGCTGGTCTTTTCGTTTTTGTCATTGTTGTAAATATGTTTACCACACAGCTTTGGCCCATTCAAATTTTCACCAAAGACCACATTGAAATAGCCCCTAAACACATGAAAAGACACTCAATGTCATTAGCCATCAGAGAGATGCAAATTAAAACCACAATGAGATACCATTTCACTCCCACTAGGATGGCTAAGATTTAAAAAAAAACAAAATAACAAATGTTTGCAAGGATGCAGAGAAGTTGGAACCCTTATCCACTGCTAGTGGGAATGTAAAAAGGTACAGACGTGGAAAACAGTGTGGTGGTTCCTCAAAAAACTAAAAAGAGAACTACCACATGACCCAGTAATTCTATTCCCAGGTATATACCCAAAAGTCTTGAAAGCAGACTCAGTGACTTGAACACCCATGTCCATTGCAGCACTATTGCAGCACAGTAGCCAAAAGGTATAAACAACCTAAATGCCCATCACCAGATGAATGGATAAGCAAAATCTGGTACATACACGCCATGGAGAAATGAAGTCTTGCTACATGCTACAATACGGATGGAGCTTGAAGACATTATGCTGAGTGAAATAAGTCAATTACAAAAGGACAAATACTGTATGACTTCACTTATATAAAAAAGGCAAAAGTACAGAGATGAAAGTTTATTAGTGGTTACCAGGGGCAGGAGAGGGGGGCAGAAAGGGATGGGGGGTTACTGCTTACGTAGTACCGGGCTTCGATGTATGGTGATGGAAAAATCGCATTGATTAAGGGTAAGGCTGCACAGCTGATTATTGTAATTGCTATCAATAAGTTGTACACCTGTAAAAATTTAAATTTTTTTTTCAAGTTTTGTGCCGAGGTTGTAATCTTCACAGGAACAGGTCACCAGATCATCCTTCCTCACAGTTGCTGGGTGGGCTCCAACTGCCAACATTTCAGTTAGCAGCCAAATATTTAACCATTGTACCACCAGGTCTCCTTCATACCCTCAATTTCCTCTGCCCCTTGCAGCCTAGGAAGTCATTATGTTTGCCTTTGGGGAAATACAATTATTAAAAGGGCAAGGTTTGCTTAAAGTATGAGATCTGAAATATTGCCCAATATTTCTTCTTAGATAAAATGGTTCACTTTAAATGCATATTTCATGTAACATTTTTACAAGATACAACTTTCCAAGGATACAAATATACTTTGTTTTCTTGTGTTCCACCCATATCTATCTTGAGTCGTCATTTCCACTAGATGGCAGAGCATTTATTCGCTTCCAGGTAAACTCAACCAAATTTAATTACTTTCTAGTGTCAGGATTAAAACTCAACTGCATTAAGGATTTCATCACTATTCCATTCCTCCTCCTGAGGCCGATTTTAATGTGCAGTGAGTGGTATGCTGTTGAATGGGAGGGAGCACCTTCATCTTTCCTGTGCTCATATCTGTGGCTGATGCAGTCGATATTGCCATTTTTCCTTGCCATAGGGATAACATTCCTGGTTAATTCATCACCTAGCATTCAAAGCCTTTGATGTGCCAGGGAAATCAATGAATCTCCACTCAGACCCACCTGGCTGGGTCTTTGCATCCTTTGCCTGCATGTGCTGTGTTTACTTAGGGAACTTGGAACTTGCTCTTTCTGAGGGCTGACAGGGGTGTGCCTCCTTCCACACTTAGATGCACAGCTTTAAGGTAGGTGTTCTCTTCCCTGTATCTACAATGACACAAGACACCTAAATGAGAACTTAACTATGTCTGAATTCTCTTGTTGTATCCATCAGTTCTCCACTAAAGCTTATATCCAGGAAAACAGTTATGAGAGGAAACAATAATAGCAAACATTTTTATAGTATTTACTATGTGCTAAACGCTGTTCGGAGTGCTTGAGACATACTAACTGAACTGATTCTTATAATCACCTTGTGAGTAGGTGCTTAGCAAAATTCTCGTTAATAAATGGGGCAACTGAGACACAAGGAGGTGAAGTAATTTTCCTAAGGATCACACAGCTATTAGTGGTAGGGTTAGTATTTGAATCCAGAGAGCTGATTCCAGATGTTCTACTCTTATATACTATGCTTGATAGACTTTTAGGAAGTCATTTGGCTAGTAACATGAGTTTAGAGGGGTATTTAACTTAATCATTGAATGTAGCTTTGAGCTTCATTGCAGTTTTAAAAAAGTCATTAGTAATATGTTTCTCATAGCCTGAGATATTTTACCAACAGCTCCTTGTTTGTTGGTGAAATCTACTAAGTTCTATGAAAAGATATTTCTGCCCATATTCATGTTTTAAATAAAGGTGAAGCTATCCTCACCTTCTCGCCAGAACATAAATATCACAAATGTCTTGACATTTAAACAAAATTATTTCCTGAAAGTGAAATTTTATAAATAAAAAAGTCTGATTATTCTCATTTTTTTCTGACTATGAATTCAGGATATAAATATGAAACTATGAGGAAAATATTTGATGTCATTTTTAAAATAGAGTGACAAAAACTAACATTGATATAAGCGAGAAAGGAAAGTCCAGTTTTCTGAGAGCTGGTGTTCCAGAACTGGCTTTTCTTCACCGTTCTCATGAAGCTGGGTGACACCATTCGTGAAAATGAGAATCCCTAAAGGAAAAAGATGGGTTTGGAGCAGAAAGAGACCAATGGAGAAGCTCAAAGTTAAGGTAGACTTCCATGACCTTTCGAATGTTAGCAAAAAGAAGATAAAACTATTGGTTGACTGGAGCAAGTCAGAGTTTGTCTACTAAAAATGCTATTTCTTGCCATAAAGATTTGTTACAAAAGTGTGATTTGAAGATCTTGTATGAGTAAGGGTTGAAGATGAGAAAAAGTTTCTCATTAATAGTCCACCATCGGTTAAGATGTGGCTCATCAGAGCAAATATCTGCAATGCCTCTGAGGTCATGCCTTAGAACTACTCAGACTGGTCCTGCCAATTAGCCAATGGCATGAGCACATGTGGTTGGTCCCATCTACACTGACAGTGTATAAAAGGCCCTCTGCAGGGAGAGCTGTTCAGACTGAAGTCACCTACACTCCTTCTCTACCCATGGACAACCTCGACAACAAACACCGTGTCTTGCAGTTACTATGGAAACCACTATGGGGGCCGTGGCTATGGATGCTGTGGCTACAGAGGCCTGGGCTGTGGCTATGGAGGCCTGGGCTATGGGTATGGAGGCCTGGGCTGTGCCTATGGCTCCTGCTATGGCTGTGGCTACCATGGACTGGGCTGTGGCTATGGCTGTGGCTTCCGTGGACTGGGCTGTGGCTGTGGCTCTGGGTCTGGCTATGGCTCTGGCATTGGCTACTACTATTGAGGACACCATGGGAGAATGTCACTCTATACACTCGGACATTGTGATTCACCAATTCTGAATGCCACATGTCCTGAGCCTCTTCCTTCAGTGATGATTACACTGCATCATAGAAGTCTGGTATGATCTGTTGTTGACCTGCGGTCTAACCTACAATTCCCTGAATTTGCCTCATGAGGGGGTGGCAGAATATAAAATCCACCTGTGACCTTACAGTTAAACTTTCATCAGGATGATGATTTCATAGCAACTGTCTTGATGACTTTCCTGCTGAAATGTGTTTCTCTGATGAACTAATTTGTTTCATGTGGAAAAGCAATCCTGGTTTTTATTTCAATCACTTAATGTCCGCTACTGATTACTTACTAATAGTTCTGTTTGTTTTGGTTTGCAGCAAAGGAAATAATTGCTTTGTCTGGGAGATATTTTCCCTTACTACCAGGTCAGTGTCTTGGGCTGGGTTCTCTACAGAAGCAAAACCAGTAAAGCATATAAATACATATATAGAGAGATTTATATCAAGGAAACGTCTCATGCAATTGTAGAGGCTGGAAAGTCCCAAGTCAGTGGATCAGGATAGAGACTTCTTCAGATTCATGTAGCCACAGGGGCTGGTGAACCCAAGATTGGCAGGGTGGAGAGCAGGGGTCTTGTTCAGGGCCTGTGAAAATAGACGAATCCCAAGATAGGCAGATAAGCTGATAGCTCAAGTCCCAAGAACCAGAGGTCAGATGGAAAGGAGGCAGCCACAGGATCCAGAGCAAGCAAAAAGCCAGAAAGCCTGCTTATATTTGGATGTGGACCACACCCCCAAGGAAACTCCCTTTCAACTGATGGGCCACTCACAGTGGATCTCATCATGGGAGTGATCACATATAAACACTGAGAATCATGACCCAGTCAAGTTGACCCACAATCTTTTCTTTTTTTTTTATATATTTTATTGTACTTCAGGTGAAAGCTTACAGAGCAAATAGTTTCTCATGAAATAGTAGTACACATGTTGTTCTATGACATTGGTTAACAACCCCACAACATATTAAGCCTCTAAATTCTCAACCTTTTTTTTTGATGAAAATTACAGATGGCCAAAGATACATCATTTCAAAAATTTCTACATTCACAGTTCAGTGACATTGACTACGCTCTTCCAACTGTGCTGTTATTCTCACTTAAGATGAAGGCTTACAGAACAAAATAGTTTTTCATTTAACAGTTACTACACATGTTGCCCTATGACAATGGTTAACAATCTCACAGCACATCAAGAATATCCTTACTCCACCTTGTGTTCCCTATCACCAGGGGGCTTCCTTGTCCCCTTCTGTCTTCTGGACCTTGTCAGTGGACTATTGTACCTCTTTAGTCTCATTTGTTTATTTATTTATTTATTTATTTTTATTTTATTTAAACACCATTTCAAAACTTTTTACTTACACATTTAAGTGATATTGACTATGCTCTTCCAATTGTGCTGCCATTCTCGCCCAAGATGAAGGCTTACAGGACAAAACAGCCTCCCATTTAATAGTTACTACAAATGTTGCCCTATAGCAGTGGTCAACAATCTCACAATACATCGACAGTGTCCTTATTCAATTTGTGTTCCTTATCATCAGTTTCCTACTCTCCCTCTGCCTTCTGGCCCTTGTCACTGGACTCCTGTACATCGTTAGTCCCATTTAGTTTTACTGGGGTGTCCATTCCCAGGCTTAACATTGAACCTTGAAGGTAACTTCCCCTCTGAGCTGAAAGGGTGTCTGGGGGCCACACTCTCGAGGTTTCTCTAGTATTCTTTAGGCCAGTATATCTGATGACCCACAATCTTAACTATCACAGACAGCTTCTTCACTAAGTCAAAGGTTAGTTGTCTTAGAAAAGTAAATTTATTTTGTAAACTTCATGCCTGGAAACTCTCAACACTAAATGAAGTATTATTTAAAAATTTGGTTGAGCATTGCCTGGCACACGGTAAATAATAAAGAAAAAATATGATTTTTCTAAACTTTGGTGTGCATAGTATCTCTTAAAAATAAATGAATGCTGCCACTCTTCTTTTTTTAAAGTTACTATTGTTTATGAAAAACACAATCTAAGGAATAGTGATATGATGTATACATCCTAAGCGAGTAGGAGATTTTAAAACTCTTCTAGCTGTATGGTGGGCCATAGTAATTGGAGAAAAAACACTATTTCAGATACAGACTGAGAAGTTTCAGGGTTTCTGAAGTTTGCAATTCAAGATGTCAGATGGAGCTGTGGTAGTATCTGAAGGTTTGTTGGGGATGGATCTGTTTCCAAGTTCATGTAATTGTTGGCAGAATTCAGTTCCTTGCAGCTGTACAAGTGATGAATCATTTTCTTGCTAACAGGTGGTTGGAGGTCCTTGCAGGCTGTCCACTACAGGACATCCTCAGCTTCAGGAGATATCCCAGAATTCCTTTCCAAGTAGGTTCTCAAACTTTATGGCTTGCTTTCTCAAAGCCAGCAAAGGAAGGAGAGAGACTTCAGCAACATGTGTACTAAATCTTATGTTGCATTATCAAATAATCACTTACACATAATTGTATACCTTTGTCATATTCTATTGGCTAGAAGCCAAAGATCTCACCTACAGTAATGAGAAGCATGGCATTAACATCAGCAGCAAGAATCATGGGTGTACCCTAAGAATCTGCCCATCACAGATTCTGTGATATAGCTTCTTCACCATAGGAATTAGGAAATAGTCCTTCATTTTCAATGCTCTGGAATGATTTATAGAGCATTGAGATTATCTTATATTTGATGATTTGGTAGAATGCTCCTGAAATATCATCTGGGCCTGGAGCATTGTTTGAGGCATTTCTTAATAATTTTCTCCATTTCTTGTAAAGAAATCGATCTTTTTATGATTTATAAACCTAATGGTGTTGATTTTGGTAATCTACATTCCCCTAGGAAATTATATATTTCATCAAGGTTTTCAAATTTATATGCATAGAGGTCTACAAAGTAATCTCATATGACATTTAAAATTTCTTCTCTTTCAATGATGCTTTCCCCTTAATTACTTTTTATTTTGTATATATTTTCCTGATCAAGCATAATAGTGAAATATATGCATTTCCTAATAACTAATGATGATGAGCATCTTTTCAGGTGCTCATTGATCTTCCCTATATCTTCTTTGGAGATCTATCTATTCAGATTATTTGCCCATTTTAAAATTGGTTTATTTGTCTTTTAATTACAGCACTGATTTGTAAGAGTTTTTTAGACATCCTATATACAAGTCTCTTATTATAAATGCAATTTGCAAATACTTTTCCCATTCCTTGGGTTGTCTTTTCACTTTTTTTGATAGTGTCCTTTCAAGACCAAAGGTTTTTAATTTTGATGAAGTCCAATGGTTGATTTTTTTTAATGAGCAGTCCACCTACAGGCATCTCAGAAGAAAGGCCTGGTGATTTACTTCCCCAGAAACATCCAGTGAGATCCATATGGAGCACAGTTCTATGCTGACACACATGGGGTCACCGTGAGTATGAGTCACTCAATGACACTGGCCCACAATTGACTTGTCTGGACTATGTCACTGCAGTGTATTGCCCTCCATTGTGAAACCGCCAGTGCCATTCATCAGAAGGCACAGTTCATGCCATGTGTTCAGTCATCCTGTGTTAACTGTAGTTTTCTTTGGCTTCTTTTACATTTTCTTTCCTTGATGTCACCATTAAATGGTCTGCCTTTGTTGGTATCATACTCAGCTGTTAGGTTCCACTAATAGCTGATTGATTGCTTTATTATTTTCAAAATACCCTTGGGCATAAATTACTCTACAGTCTAATTTGATTAAATTCAGGCTCCCTAGCAGGGTAGTTCCTGAGACCATTCTTTGAGGTTTGTTCTGCACCCAGAAGGCTTTTCATAACTGTTTCTTTTTTATCCCCCCATGTTCTCTCTGGTAGTTTCGCTGGTCTGTGGTTTTAGCTAGTTGATTTCATGGAGCTACCCGCCCGCCTCCTGTTCATTGTTTACAAGAAAAACCTTAGACTTGAGTTTCCCCAGACACTATTCTAAATAAAATCAGTTCATCTTGGGAGAAACTCAGAGCATTATGTTTTTATGGCCCATCTTTCATCCTGTGCAAAATATCTGAACACCTACACCAGAACGAGGGACAGGAACAACAGCCTGCTTGTTTTCTTATGGAGACACATCTGCCTAGGGTAGCAGTTTCTGGTTTTCTAGGTTTGTCGCTCCTGTCATGAGATCTTCAGCTGATGAGTGAGCTTGGGTGAGGGAGAAGGCAATGGATCTCCAAGATTGTCAGCCTGTTGCACCTTGGGTACAGCCTTGGCTCTAGAAGTGGGAGGTGGAAATGGGAAGCCATTAACCTCTTGCGTGCATTCACCTGGGGTTTAGCCAATGCAACACAGAACTGGGGTGAATGAGATATGCTGATAGCCTGCCCCAGCTAGAGAGATATTGTAGTCCTTGACTGGGAGTTGAGAGGAGAGAGCACTGTATTCTTTGTCACACCTGCCTGGAGTGAAGCTTTCAGGCTACTGGGAAGGGAAATGGAGAAAGTACACCATGGTTCACACGGATCAAGACTCATGCATTTCTTACCACTGTTTAGTTGATTTTCCTGAATAAATGTTTCTTCATTTTATATGTGCCATTAGGATAATTTCTAAAGTCTTTTTAAAAAAATAATCTTCACCAGTCCTGGCTGTTTTACTGGGAAGTGCCTCTGTGAACTTCCTCAGATCATTATTCTAGAAGTGGATCTTTCATCTGATTTTTGACAAACTTGCAAAAGTTATTCAATGGAAGAAATACAGCCTTTGTTGCGAAACGCCTCTTTAAGGTTTTAATAAGCAAATTTGTCACTCTGATGACTAAAGTGAGCCTGCCCCAAGCTATGGTCTTTTCAATTGCTTCATATGCATGCAAAACTGGACAATAGAAAAGGAAGGCAGATGAAGAATTGATGCATTCAAACTGTAGTGTTGACAGAGAATACCGACTAATCATAGACTGCTAGAAGAATGAAAAAATCAATCTTAGAAAAAATACAACCAGAATTCTTCTTAGAAGCAATGGTGGTAATATGTCATCTTGCTTGCTTTCGTCACATGATCAGGAAAGACCAATCACTAGAAAAGGACATTGTGGTTGGTAAAGCAGAGTGTCAGCAAAACAAGGTAAATTCCTAATGAGATGGATTGACACAACAGCCAAACAATGGACTTAAATGTTCCAATAATCATGAAGATGACACAGAACTGGATAATGTTTCATTCTGTTATACATAAGGTTGCTATGAGTTGAAGCTGACTTGAAGACACCTAACAACGACAACTGTGATCCTTGTGCTGTTCAAATTGTTCAGTATTTTGACTGTGGTTTTGGATACCAGCACCTACATAGTTGATAATATTTTATAGCATTTGATACACACACACAAGAACATGTAAAACTGGATATATCTAAACAGGAGCAGTGGACTGTATCAATATACTGGTTGTGATATTATTCTACTACATTGGAGGAAACCGGGCAGAGTGTACAAAGAAAGCCTGTATTATTCCATACAACTGTGTGTGAAATCTATAATTATCTCTATTGATATTTCAAAACAAAAGATACAACAAAAGTGAGTTGTTTAATTTCCACATCTTTGGGGTTTATCTGGATTTGGTTTTGTTTTTGAACTCTAATTCCACTTTGGCCAAAAAAATACTCAGTATCATCTTGATCATTTTAGATGTGTTAAGATTTTACTGACAACTCGGCATATGGTCTGTTTTGCTAAATGTTCGTGTAGACTTGAACAAAATGTATTCTGCAGATGTTAGATGTAAATCTTTTAGTTATGAATTAGGTCAATTTCTTCGGTGATTTTGTTCAAGTCTTACTTAGCTTTACTGAATAATTTTACTTAATTCTTCT
The DNA here is from genome assembly GCA_030035585.1 of Dugong dugon. Taxonomy (NCBI): domain Eukaryota; kingdom Metazoa; phylum Chordata; class Mammalia; order Sirenia; family Dugongidae; genus Dugong; species Dugong dugon. The sequence continues at coordinate 5,794,161 of CM057473.1, forward strand.
CTTAAGGTTTGCCTTACTGGGGTCTCCACTGAATTATTGGTAGGAACTTGAAAATGTACCATCTCTGTTTGAGCTCTTGGCATTGTTCAACTTATACGGTAAGTGTGTCTACATTTCAGAGATTCTAAACCTCAGCACTATTAACATTTTTGGCCAGAAAATTACTTGTTTGGTGAGGGAGGTGGTTCATCTTGTGTATTGTAAAATGCTTGGAGCGCTGGTGGCTCAGTGGTTAAAGAGACTGACTGCTAACCAAACGGTCAGCAGTTCAAATCCACCAGCTGCTCCTTGAAAACCATATGCAACAGTCCTATTCTGTCTTATAGGGTCACTATGAGTCAGAATCGACTTGATGGCAATAGGTAATGGGTCATTATAAAATGTTTAGTTGTAACCTTGGCCATTACCTACTTGATGCCAGTATCACCGTCTAATTTTTATAACCAAAATGTCTGACATCTCTGTTCTCATCTCAGTGGATCAGTATGTTCTTCTTGGGTTCCTCTTTGTTGTACTAGAATCTAGTAAATACCTTCAGGCAGAAGGACTGATTACTGTCTGATTAACATAGATCTCAATGTTAACATCTGAAAATTACTTTCCATGTATTTCATCCAGTTTCTTGGTAGTGTATGCCACAAGAACTAGTTTGGTGTCTGTCACTCTGTGTTACCTGGAAAAACTAGCCAATTCTCTCAAAAAATTATCAAGTTATTTGTCTTGTTTTTGTTTAGAATATCTAAACCTTCACTGTGCAATAGTCACTAACCACATGTGGCTATTAAACATAAAATTCAAATTAAATAAAATTGAAAATTCAGCTTCTCTAGCACATTTCAAATGTTTAAAAGGCACATGTGACTAGTGGTGGTCATACTGGACAGCACAATTACATCATCATAGAACGTTCTACGGGAGATTACTACTCCTGATTTATATATCTATTTGATTATCTGAATCAAGTGCTATATAGTCTTTAGTTGCTGAGTTTACAGTTGGATATCTAAATGATAACTAATATATCTATATGACACCTTTTGCATCCTGTAACTTATGAATATGATATAAAGAATCAAGCATAATTATAATTCCATCCAATAATTCGACAAATATACCATTCCATGACACTGTGATGGGCAATCCAACAAGAGCAGCAATATTGACAGAAGACTGAGATAAACTGTAAGATTAACCAAAAGGTAGAGGTGTTCAATCATATTCTTGTCACCTTGCGCATAGCTACTCACAACGATCTTTGAATTATTGCACAATTTTCCCCAAAATGTTTTTAAGTTCTTCTTCGAATCTTAACTTCTGACTATGAAAATAGAAATCATAATTTTAAAATTAATAGGTTGGTGTTACAATCATATGGGATAAATTAAGCAAAAATCTAGCACATGCATAACATCTACTCTAATAAGGGGGGACATTTCCTCTTCTTTTCAATTCCTTGTGATGAGGGTTTATATCACCCTCCCTGAGATTAAGTGCTCACCTACTAACCAAAATGTTGGCAGTTTCATGCACCAGCCAGAGTTGCATCATAAGAAAGACCTGGGGATCTGCTTATGAAGAGCTCAGAGTCTTGAAAACCCTATGAAGTGCAGTTAGAGCTGACTCAATGGCAACTGGTTTAGTTTTTTGAGTCCCTGCCTGAGATGTTTTAGAAGAAATATTTATGGTCTCTATCGCCAACAAGGAGCCCTGGTGGTGCGGTGGTTAAGCTTTCAGCTGCTCACCAAAAGGTCAGCAGTTCGAATCCACCAGCTACACCTTGGAAACCCTATGGGACAGTACTACTCTGCCCTCTGGCAGTCCAGGTATATTCACTATTCTTCCCCAACATCTTAATTCAGAGGCGTCAACTGAAATGAAATCCCCAATTTCCTACGTACGCTTTTCAGCCTGTATATTGGGTGAGGTATGCATTTGCATGAGTTTAGTCTAAACAAGCTGCTTGGTCACGGGACTCACATAAAAGGCGAGCAGAGTCTGACCCTTTCGAAAGGGTCACTTAAACATCTCAAATTCTGCCCTTCTGTGGCAATGTGGGAATGACAGACATAAAACTGTCTGTGCGGTCACTATGCAGAGAAGGATTTTCAGAATTACTTTCGTCAGTGAATAAAAAGAAACACCCATCATACAGGATTTAGAGGAGAAACTTAAAGCTGCCCAGAGGTACAATTTCAAATTCAGAAAGAATGAAATACAGCAGTAATAGAATAAACCGATGAGAAAAGCGGGTACTGTTTTTACCGATACTTTTAGCCAAGCTTTGCATATGCTGAAGATGAGGCTGTGATCATATCAAGGTAAATCAGATTAGTTCTTGGATCTGCTCATGAAAACATGTTTTACAAATGCACTGGTTGAATGGAACTGTGGTGAGACCTAACACATTCGTATCATCAGCTACAAATAGTCAAAGATCAGCAACCTCGCACACACACGCACACACACACACCCGTGCGTATGCACCCACACATATATGCATACACATCCCCCCACAGTTACATATAATCTACATAAATAATTATACAAGGAAATGCTGTAAGTTTTCAAAAGATATCTTTCATGAAAAATGATTTTAGACATTTTTCCAATTGCAAATGGTTAAGCTTGCCTGTATTCAATCCAGCCCTATAATAACACAATATCAAAGTGCTTTTTCCCTAAATTGTGGGAAATTCCAGATGAGTTCATCAAAGGAGTTCTGATGTTGCACAGTAGCCTAAGATCCGATTGTCATTGCTTGAATATACCATAATATGGTTATTATAAATAATGCAGGAGAAGCCATCTACAGTTTCTCAGAAGAAGCCAGAAGACCAATATCTTCCATAGCAGCATGGCGATAACAGGAATATCCACAGCCACGGTATCCAGAGCCATAGCCACATCCAAACCCAGCCACAGCCCAGGCTGCCATAGCCATAACCAAGGCCACCATAGTAATTGCTGTAGAAGCTCATGGCGTCAGGAGAGGAAGGTTCAGTTGAAGAGCAGTCAGTTTCTAGAGGTTTGGGTGGATGATCTGCACAGGGCCTTATATACCAGCCGAGTGGAATGTAGGGAAACCACAGGCACTTTTGGATTCATGTGCTAATCTAATCGGCTTTAAAGTCATCTCGACCATTTCTCATAACCAATATATCCAAGACATCTTTGCTGTGTGTCAGGATGCCAGCAATGAAATCATCTGCCTTTAATGAGAGATTGTTCTCCTAATTTGTTGGCTTGTTTATTTAAGGTCCTAAATTTAAGCTGTATTACTAGCTACCTTGAGATCATACAATCCATTCAGGTTTCATCTCTTGAAAATTACTTTCCATAGTTTCATTCTGGTCTCCTAATCATCTACGTATAGGGAGCCTTGGAAAAAAGGGGCTTGACAGCTATAGGGAAGGTTGGAAAGGTTTGAAGGAGAAAACAGGCAAGATTTAGAGATTTTAGCGTACAAGTTGTTCACTCCATTGTTAAATCTTCTTTTAGATGCTTTTGTAAATGGGCATGTTTCCTTATCATTCACTTGTAAATCTTTGAATTATAAAGTGTTCTATGATTTTCATGTGGAGCAATATTACTCACTTTGGTTTATAGTTCACATATATTACCCATTGCCTTCGAGTCTTCTCTGACTCATAGCAACCTTACAGGACAGAGTAGAACTGCCCCATAGGGTTTCCAAGGAGTAGCTGGTGGCTTTGAAGTGCAGCTGCGCTCTTAACTATTCTGTAAATGATCCAAAGCAGAGCAGAGTCCCTGAAGTTTAACCCATGGATTCTGGTTATATAGAAAGAGAAGATCTTATTCTGTTAGTATCTTGAGTTTAAAAATCTATTACAAAAAAATCTCAGATACATATTGACCTCATCTAGGTGGCACAAACTGTTTGTACTCGACTGCTAACCTAAAGTTGGGCAGTTCCAATCAACCCAGTGGTACCTGCTGTCAATCGGCTTCCGTAAATATTACTGTCAAGAAAACCTTATGGAGAATTCTACTCTGTAGCACATGGGGTCGCCATGAATCAGAACTGACTCTACGGGAACTAACAACAACAACCCCTTCAGGCACTGCACTGAAAAAGGCATAGGTCTCCTTGTATTGGTCCCCAAAATGCATAACCTCAATGTAGTTATGGGAAAACATCAAACTGGGGAACATCCTAAAAACTATCTGACTCTAAAATTGTCAAGGTCCTGAAAGTCCAGGAAAGACCGAGGAACTCTCTCCATTAGAGGATTTAAAGAGACAGAAAAACCAAATGCAATGTGAGATCCTGGATTGAGCCCTGGAATAGAAACATGACACTAACGGAAAAAAGGGCGAATTTTGAATAAAGTCTGTAATTTAGTTAAGAGTATCGTGCAAGGTTAACATCTTAGTTTTGGTAATTTTACAATGGTTCTAGAAGAGATACATAAAAATAATATTTGGGTTCTGAACTGTCGTTTGAATATCAGAAGCGTGTGTGTAATGCCACCTTCCCATAAGCACTCACTTCAAGACACAGAAGTACATTTTGAACTATAATATGAAACTGCTTCCGTTTTTCTTGTTCCACTCAAAAGTTGTGAGACTAATTTGAATGAAGACAGCAATAATTCAAAAGTTTGCAAGAGTGCTCTGGGTGCCTGGTTACAAAGAGAGTGATGGTTTGAGGTCTTCAGAAAGAGATCGATCTCTAATAGATTGAAATGCACAAATATCTCATACTAAGCCTATCTGTTAGTTACTTGGAATATTAACTACTCTCTGTATATATAATTTTTAATAAAAAAGGGAGAAAAGGAAATAGAGAAATTGGATGTTAGAGAATAATTATTTTCCTTGAGTAGAAGTTGAACATTAATAAGAATTAGATCCATTGGTATAAATAGTAAAGTAGAAAACATTTTGCCCAGACCAAGTTTTCTGGAAATTTTAATTAATTGGATTTATATCAGCATCCTGGGGAGAAAAGACACTTTGTGTTTTTAGTATAGAAAAGGCACTGAAACCCTGAAGAAGGTAATTCATTTGAATCAAGAGGGAAGAAAACTCCTGGGTCAAACAGAAAGTTACTCTTTGTGCAATGTTAAGAAAAAGTACAGAGCTATTTGGGATCAAGAGCCAGTTAGACTGAGATTAACAGAAGTGTTCTTTATTTACAGAAAACATAGGTATTAAAAAAAAAGAGAAACCAAACCCTTTGCCGTTGAGTCAATTCAGAGAGTAGAACTGCCCCATAGGGTTTCGTCTAGGAGGTTGAAACGAAAGCTTAGTTTGAAGCAGAATTACATAATTGTGTGTGTCTTCTCTCCTTCAGAGCTGTATTGGGTAAGGAGAGTCCAGAATAAGAGGTTAAACAAAGTGAGGCTCCTTCATACCTCTGAGACTTTACCCTGCAGTGGAAAAACAACAAATTAATTAGATTAGTCATAAAGTTAGCCAATGTCATAAGCATGTGTGGTGGGTTCCACTCACACCGAGAGCATGTAAAAGGCCCCCTGCAGGGTGAATTGTCCAGACTGAAGTCACCTACACTCCTTCTCTACCCAAGGACAACCTCGACAACAAACACCATGTCTTGCAGTTACTATGGAAACTACTATGGGGGCCGTGGCTATGGATGCTGTGGCTACAGAGGCCTGGGCCGTGGTTATGGAGGCCTGGGCCGTGGTTATGGAGGCCTGGGCCGCGGCTACGGAGGCCTGGGCCGTGGTTATGGAGGTCTGGGCCGTGGCTATGGAGGCCTGGGCCGTGGCTACGGAGGCCTGGGCCGTGGCTATGGAGGCCTGGGCTGTGGCTACGGAGGCCTGGGCTGTGGTTATGGAGGCCTGGGCCGTGGCTATGGAGGCCTGGGCCGTGGCTACGGAGGCCTGGGCTGTGGTTATGGAGGCCTGGGCCGTGGCTACGGAGGCCTGGGCCGTGGCTACGGAGGCCTGGGCTGTGGTTATGGAGGCCTGGGCCGTGGCTACGGAGGCCTGGGCCGTGGCTACGGAGGCCTGGGCCGTGGTTATGGAGGCCTGGGCCGTGGTTATGGAGGCCTGGGCCGTGGCTACGGAGGCCTGGGCCGTGGCTATGGAGGCCTGGGCCGTGGCTACGGAGGCCTGGGCCGTGGCTACGGAGGCCTGGGCCGTGGTTATGGAGGCCTGGGCCGTGGCTACGGAGGCCTGGGCCGTGGCTACGGAGGCCTGGGCCGTGGCTACGGAGGCCTGGGCCGTGGCTATGGAGGCCTGGGCCGTGGCTATGGAGGCCTGGGCCGTGGCTATGGAGGCCTGGGCCGTGGCTATGGAGGCCTGGGCCGTGGCTATGGAGGCCTGGGCCGTGGCTATGGCTGCTGCTATGGCTGTGGCTTCCGTGGACTGGGCTGTGGCTATGGCTGTGGCTCCTGCTCTCCCTGTGGCTGCAGCTCTGCTATGGCTCTGGCTACAGCACTGGCTTTGGCTACTACTGCTGAGAAAGCCACAGGAGACTCTCTATTCCTGGACATCATGATTCACCAATTCTGAATGGCATACATCCTAAGTCTCAGGCTTAGGTCATATTTATACTACATCAGAGGTTCCTGATGTGATTTTGCTGAAGACTTGCCACCCCGCCCCTCTGGACCTGACACCCCAAATTCTTCCTGTTCTGGATCTGATACGTGACATGTGGGAGAATGTGGAATTCATCCTGTGAACTCCTGTATCTCTTCTCACTGGGATTTTGATTTTCATGCACAAGCCTTCTTGGTTTTCCTAGTAAACTTGTGTAATCTGAAATAGCAGACTGATTTTCTTTTCATTTACTGTTCCCTACTTACCTTTCTGGCTTTGTTTGTTTTTTTCCTGTTTGTGTTAAAGTAAACAACTGCCTTCTTTAGGCGACGTGTGAGTCCTCCTGATTCTTTCTGTCTTTCAAGATTGCTTTGGCATTTTGGTGCCCTTTGCAGTTTCATGGAAACCATGGTGGCACGGTGGTTAAGAGCTCAGCTGCTAACCAAAAGGTCGGCAGTTAGAATCCACCAGGTGCCCCTTGGAAACCCTATGGGGCAGTTCTCCTCTGTACTATAGGGCCACTATGAGTCGGAACTGACTCAACGGCAACAAGTTTGGGTTTTTTTTTTTTTTTTCCAGGTTCATGAAATTTGAGGGTTGGCTTTTCTATTTCTGCAAAAAAAAAACAGTTGGAATTTTGATGGGGATTCCATTGAATCTATAGGTTGCTTTGGTAATATTTACAACTTAACAATATAAAGTCTTCCAATTCATGAGCACAACATATCCTTTTATTTATTTAGGTCTTCATTAATTTCTTTCAGTTATAATTTATAATTTTTAGGTACAAGTCTTTCACTTTTTTGTTAAAATTTACTTCTAGGTAATTTCTTCTTTTATTGTAAATGGAATTTTTTCCTTCATTTCCTTTTTAGAATCCTCACTGCTGATGCATAGAAACCTGTCTAATAATTTTCTATCCTGTGGTTTGTGTGGTTTTAGAGTTGAAGCTGCAATCAATAGTGTTTCCACTAATTTTCTGTGACTAATGTGCCTTTAAACTTGACAGTTATCTTTTCGTGACATGAGATTTCTAGATCTTGGGTTGCCCATGAGAGAGTTTAAGTGGTATAGTTAGTGTAAGATAATTCATTTGCCCCAATTCACAATAGTAATATGAGTAAACACATTTTTAAAAAGTAGACAAATTCACAGTAGTAACAATGTTAACTCCACAGGAAGGAATGAAGATCTCTGCAATGGTTAGACCCTGGAAGAGATTTTTTTTTTTTTTCCCTCAAAACTACACTTGTATGTGGAGTTGTTGTTCCTATTTACTTAATTTTTTAAGCTTAGAATTTTTATTTAATATTAGATGGGAATGTGATGGTCATTGTCACTCACCCAGGAAGCAGTGGATTTTAAACCGTCTTGACCTGCCTAGTAAGCCAGTTCCTTAGATACAGACTCACAAGTCAAGACTGTTGTTGATTATAATTTTCAAAGATATGTACCCTGTATGTGTCTTAATGTCACCTAAAATTGATTAACATTCTTAGCAGCTCTAACATATTGAACTTGGTGTTAAATACTGCTGTTAACAGCCCCATGCAAACGCAGTTTGTACACACATTGGCATGTTTAAAGTCTTCAAATTACCAATAACCCCAATTGAAATTCAAAACCATGGGTACTCTTACATTTTATCCTATGAGTTATGTCTCTCTTTTGTTACAGTGAGAGTCTTCATCCCCAACATCATCGCTGCATTTACTCTAACAGTACACGTAAAATAAAAATACTTCCTTAATTACCATACTAAAACATAAAACATTAGCATTGCCACTTAACCTGCTTGCAACATTGGGCAAAGTGTTTAACTTCTTTGGTCTTCGTATCCTTATATACAAATTAAGTATGGTAATACAACTTACATTCTAGGATTGCCATGAGTATTAGATGTGTTAAAACACTTAAAGCACTTAGAACAATGTCAGGTATTAAAGACGTGCTTTATATGTGTTATCTTTTTCTATTACACGCATGGCTTATTTTCTGATTATGTGAATATGAAAGAGTAATTTTCTGTTGAACTTGTTCTGCTTATTTAATTCTTATGACAAATCTCTGAATAATAATTTCTATTTATCGTCTAAATAATAATAATTAAATCGCATTTATTAGCTGTTTACCATAGGGCAATCACTGTGCCAAGTCCTTGATATGCATTATTTCACACAAACCTGAGAACAACTCTATGATGCGCTAAAATTATCCTCATTTTACAGCTGAAAAAAAAAAAACTGAAGAGAGATGAAGGAACTTTCTCAAATGGCGTTGAGTGTGGCAAAAGAGATGTGTCACAGCCACCCGTTTTTGTGTACAGATATAAAACAGTGTCAGTTTTTCCTGCTTAAAGAATTATAGATTCCCCCCTGCCCCCAAACTGCAAAGAGTCTCTCGGGATAAGTTTAGATGTTAGTATCCTTTCATTGTTATTAATACTAAATTAAAATATATCTGAAAATCAAATCTACTTTTTATGCCCCAGTAAAAAGGACTTTCATTATATGCTTCCCTGACCCTTTATTCTCTCTCCTTCTTTATTTATGAAAATTCTACTCTCCATTTAGAACCTTCTGTGAGTATCTCTTACTTTTTTCTGCATAATTTTTATCTTCTTACACTTTTGCTTCAAATTCTAGAAGAAATTTCTGAACTTGTCCCCCCATTTCACTTCATATTCATTATTTTTCTGTCTTCGATAGACACGTACCTTTGGAAATAAACTCTTTCCTGGTGAATATGTATTTCCTCTTCTTAGATTTTGCCATTTGCATGTAAGCCTGCTATGGTTTATAGATTTCCTGGCATTTCAACACTAGCGGATTCTAGAATTAAAAAATGTGTTCAAAGGTTCTCGTTTCTCTTACAGTAGCCCTATTTTGAATGTTGGACTCAGTCTGAATCCTCAGATTGATCACCTGATTTTGAATAACTAGTTATTTTCATATAGTTTTATCCTTAAAGAGAATGATCGTGCATACCCACTATTGAGACTGGAGAGTTGCTCTATTAGGACTTATGTGTGTTTATATATAAATCTTTCATGAGAGACAAATGTGAAAAAAAAAAAAACTTAGATTTTTAATTTTATTTTGCCTAATTGGGAATATCCATTATTTTCAAGGGAGACTTAACTGTATGGGCAAGAGGAGGTGGTCCTTTCTAACACTATATAAGAGATTTTATACACATTCTTATTGTGGCAGTCCTGCAGCTCTATGCTAGCACGTTAACAATGTTCTTCTGGGATTTCTTTCATCTTCTCTTGAGGTGAGATTTTATTTCTTATACAGAGAATCATAAGCTATTTACTTTTTTTTTTTTAACCCAGTCTTGTTGCCAATATTTCATAAAGATATACTCTTAGGATCCTTGAATATGGATGGCAAGTATATCTATGGTATTTTTGATTAATTTCTTGTAGTATTGTACATTTTTTAAGTATTGTTACTATCTTCTCTCCTTTTCTGAAGACATTTGGAACTATGGTGAATAGTACTATTTCCCGTCACTCTTTCGGTCCTAAAGTCAATATTAATACTATATTATTTTTAAATATATATATTTTAATACATGAACATTACAACAACTTTGAATCAGTCACGATTCTTGGTACACAACAATATAACAAATATCAGAAACTGCATAAATCAAGGAATGAGCGCTCTCAGATTTTCTTGGGTGCCTATGCAGTCAGGAATAATGAAATAATACACTCATGCATTGCTTAACATCCACCATATGTTCTGTGAAATAGGACGTTGTGTGATTTGGACTTTGTGCTAGCACCATATTATATACAGGTAGTCTCTGGATTATGAATAAATTCCGTTCCTATGCATGTGTTTAAGTCAAATGTGTATGTAAACTGGAACGGTTAGACACGGTTTGTATCTAACGTAGGTTAGTCAAATGTCTGCCTTAGTATACAGTATGTAGTGTACTTTCTATGCATAAAAACATTAAAGAAACTCTTCCAGATACACTAAAACATCTTTAACATAATAATACATTAATAATAACGTTTTGATGCACCTTCCAAAGTAATGATGGTTATATGTACCTCAAATTTTTAATATACTAGGCTTTACAGAGGTTGGTTCGCAACTACAGGTTTTAAGTAAGTCGGATGTTTGTAATCTGGGGACTGCTTGTACTTAGCAAAGATATATGGGATATAGTAGTGTACCTGTACTGACTAAATAGACAAAACACTGCACACATATAGTACTGTATTTCAGCTAATGTATCTGGCAACATAATATATGGGTTAAGGAGGTTAACACTGTATGATAGTGTATATATAATACAATTATATATAATATTATTGCACATATAATATAATGATATTATAATATAATAATATACATTATTGTAAATATACCCTACTGTATGCATAGTCTAATATGTAATCTGTGCTTAACACAATTGGAGCTTGCAGGGCTAATGTAGTGTTGGGTGAGTCTGGAGGCTATTACTGGTTCAGTTCTGTACTGTAGAAGATACTGAACTTCCACTAAATTACTCTATGTGCACTATAATAACTGTATAAGAAAAGTAAATAAGTACTTTTCTTATTTTGTTTCTGTAAACCAATCTTAGGCTACTTTGCAAATTTTTTTTTTTTTTTAAACTCCCTTCTCAACCTTGGGTTCCCTATTACCAGCTTTCCTGTCCCCTCCTGCCTTCTTGTCCTTGCCCCTTGGCTGGTGTGCCCCTTTAGTCTCATTTTGTTTTATGGGCCTGTCTAACCTTTGGCTAAAGGGTGAACCTCAGGAGTGATTTCATTACTGACCTAGAAGTGTGTCTAGGGGCCATACTCTTGGGGTTTCTCCAGTCCCTGTCAGACCAGTAAGTCTGGTCTTTTTTTGTGAGTTAGAATTTTGTTCTACATTTTTATCCAGCTCTGTCCGGGACCCTCTATCGTGATCCCTGTCAGAGCAGTCAGTGGTGGTAGCCGGGCACCATCTAGTTGTGCTAGACTCAGTCTGGTGGAGGCTGTGGTAGTTGTGGTCCATTAGTCCTCTGGACTAATCCTTCCCTTGTGTTTTTAGTTTTCTTCATTCTCCCTTGCTCTCGAAGGAGTGAGACCAGTGGAGTATCTTAGATGGCCGCTCACAAGCTTTTAAGACCCCAGACACTACTCACAGAAGTACAATGTGGAACATTTTCTTTATAAACTATGTTATGCCAATTGAGCTAGATGTTCGCCGAGACCATGGTCCCCACAGCCCTCAGCCCAGTAACTCAGTCCCTCCAGGAGTTTGGATGTGTCTATGGAGCTTCCATGACCTTTCCTTGTACAAGTTGTGCTGGCTTCCCCAGTAATGTGTACTGTCTTACCCTTCACGAAAGTTACCACTTACCTTTTGTCTATTTAGTATTTTTCCATCCCCACCCTTCCCCTCCCTGGTAACCATCAAAGACTGTTTCTTTTTGTTTGTAAACCTTTTCATGAGTTTTTACAGTAGTGGTCTCATACAATATTTGTCTTTTTGTGATTGATTTATTTCACTCAGCGTAATGCCCTCCAGATTCATTCATGTTGTGACATGCTTCCCTGATTCATCGTTGTAGTACTCCATTGTGTGTCTATACCATAGTTAGTTTATCCATTTATCTGTTGATGGGAATCTAGGTTGTTTCCATCTTCTTTGCTATTGTGAACAATGCTGCAATGCACATGGGTGTGCATGTGTCTATTCATGTGACGGCTCTTATTTCTCTAGGATATTTTCCTAGGAGTGGAATTGCTAGATCATATGGTATTTCTATTCCTAGCTTTCTAAGTAAGTACCATATCAATTTCCAAAATGGTTGTACCATTTTGCATTCCCAGCAGCAGTGATGCAGAATATATTTTTAACCAAGGTACTCTGTTCCTAATATCTAGAATATATGGATCTAAAAACAAACATACATGGAAGCAGGAATAGTCCCTTTCCCTATCACTTCTTGGGACTCATTTAGTAAATTGTCATAAGACTTTCGTCTAATCGGTAATAGTGGACTCCACACGCCAGTAGATTAACAGAGGAAGAAATTGCTATGTTGATTATTATAAGGAGATACAAATCCTACCATACAGTAGAGGCATGGAGGTGTGTGTCAGAAACTTATACGATCTACTGTAGTAACTCCTGATTGCTTCCATTTCAACCATGCAAGGGCACAAGAAATGAGGGATCAGACTCCTCAGGGATAAAGGTTGGGGATATGTCTTTAGGCAAGCCACCTCAGATAGCAGAGGTTTTGGCCAAGTATGAGGGCAAAGCAGAATGGGTGATAAAGGACAGAGATGTCAATTACAACTTGGATATCAATTGTAGCTGAAAAGGAATGCAGCTTGTCTTACTGGTCTTTGCTGTTTTGTTTTGTTTTTGAGAATTCATAACCAGGTGTTATTCTGAAGAAGTAATGATAGAACATGAGTGTAAAAATAACATAAGCTACGACTGGGTCTAAGTGGTACAAAGATTGAACCCAAGGAAATAGTTTTTGGTGTCGTGTTTGTACTCTCTGCATTCAACATTTCAGTCATGCTGGTGGCCTTCTACCGAAAGCCAATGAGACTCTCAGAATGAGGTTCTCTCTGCAAGTGACAAGGAGCTAATGCCCTTGGGAGCAGACCTCAACTGGTACAAAAGCAGTGATGCCTGTGTGTGTGCATACATACACACTCACACTCACATTCACACACATACGCATATTCTTACACACAGATATGATGAAATAAATGAATATACATTTAACCATGAACGGCTTGCAAGTTAGCTTATATTTAATGAAAAATAAAATTAAAATTTTCCCAAAGAAATATTAAGTTTGGATATATGCAACACTGGCTTTTTTTTTTCCAAAAAATTGTTCAATATTCCAGATAATTAATGAACTGGTAATTCTTTTCCATTAGTAACCTAGTAGTTAGATATTACTGTTAGAATATAAAATAAAACTTGTATAAAACATAAGAAAAAAGAGCCCAAATGTAATAATAAGAAAGATCCAAGGGATCTGGAATCTAGATTTTCTCAATAGAACCCATAAGACCAGTATCTTCCATAGCAGTGTGGGCGGTAGCAGGAGTATCCTAACCACCACAGACACAACCACCGCCGTAGCCACAGCCCAGACCACCGTAGCCACAACCACCGCCGTAGCCACAGCCCAGACCACCGTAGCCACAACCACCGCCGTAGCCACAGCCCAGACCACCGTAGCCACAACCACCGCCGTAGCCACAGCCCAGACCACCGTAGCCACAACCACCGCCGTAGCCACAGCCCAGACCACCGTAGCCACAACCACCGCCGTAGCCACAGCCCAGACCACCGTAGCCACAACCACCGCCGTAGCCACAGCCCAGACCACCGTAGCCACAACCACCGCCGTAGCCACAGCCCAGACCACCGTAGTAGTTGCCGTAGTAGCTCATGGTAACAGGAGTAGAAGATTCAGCTGAAGAGCAGAATCAGCTTCTTCAGTATGAAATTCCTAACCTGCCCAGGGCCTTTTATACACCCAGAGTGGTACGTTGGGTAACCATAAGTAGAGTTGACTCATTTTCAAACTAATTGGCATTTAAAAACAATCTCTCAAGAATCCCTCATCACTAGGACATTCAAAACTCCTTTGCTGTTCTGTATAGATGCATACAATGAAATCATGTACCTTTAATATAATTTTTTGTTTGTTTTTGTGTAATTGTGTAGAGTTTGCTTACTCAAGAATCCAGCCTCCATGAGATTCTACAAGCCATTTAAGCCTCACCTTTGGACTTGCTGGTATCGTTGTTGCTTATAATTCTCATTACCTTTTGATGGGACCACAAGAAATGTCACGGGGAAGAGGAGAACATTGAGAGTTTGTAGAGGAAGAGACAACGACAGGGTTAACTCACTGATGCATACAGGTGTATTTTATGTTTTGTCTTCTTCTTCTAGAAGAATTACTATTGATTGATACTTCACATGAGATCTTAGGTGATAACATTCTACCTCTTCCATCATCCTCTTTTTCTGGCGTGCTGTCGGTGTGTTCCTACTATATATGGGAAAGCTTTCCATTCAAGCATGAACATGGACATCTCTGACAAAAAGATACGAGTACAGGTGCACACATACACATATTTCAGAATTACGGCTCCACTTGCTGAGGATGTACATTATAGTCTTTAGACTATGCTTCACATTCATGACTTGCCCTTGTTTATTTCAACTAATTGTAAAGCATTTAAATTCCCTGTTTCCTATCAACATCCTGATAACTCTAACATCTTAATGGAGATTTTCCTCACGACTCTGGCTCTTGCCCGAGTAATTTTAGATTTTCTTGAATGCACCACAAACTTTATTTTTATCTACTTACTTTTATAGACTATTAGAGCTGACTTCCCAAAGGGAATATAATTATCTGAAAGCACGTAAAACTATGTCTAAAACTTCATTATACAAAACAGGAATTTATGCATTTTAGCTACTCACTGAATATATTCCTTCTAGCATGTTTACCTTTAAAAATTCCCAAAATAATTTGAAATAGGTTAAAGGAGGACATCAATAGCAAGACAGGAGAACATATACATACAATATCCCAAGATTTTGCATGTTTCAAGGGATCCCAGAGTCTGTGCCATTTATCCTTATGGACCAAAGACGTGGAGAGTAAATACTTAATCTACTAGAAATGTCAGCTTATGAAGCTATTACACTTTTTTGACTTTGTTCATTTGTTCGCTTATTCTTCATATCTCTGTTATGATCCTACCATATTTTTATGTAAATAACGCATGCTTTCTACATTTGTTTGCCAGCCACTCTCTTCCCCCACTAGGTATTTTCATAAACGCTGCTATGCCACTTCTTTTTTTTAACATGTTACTGTAAAAAAAAAAATTGACATAGTGGGGCTTATGAAAAATACCCCGAGGGGGGAGGGAGCGGCTGGCAAACAAACATAGAAGGTGTGCATTATTTGGGTAACAATAACGGTACTCCTTGTCAGTCATTGAATTATAAGCGATGACTTATAAGGGATGAAGCAAAGTAACAATAGGCAAGGTCTTTATTCCCATGGAACTTACATTCTTGATTGGGAGGAAGACAGGCAGAGAGACACAGACAATATTCAAGCAAATTCTGAAATGGATACTGTAAATTCTGATAGTGGCAAGAACTTAAAAAACAGTAAAAACCAATGAGTTGAATGAACTTTAAACCATTACTGAGGAAAGAAATTTTAATCTGAGTGGTCAGAGAAGACATATCTGAGGAGATGGCACTTTAATTGATATCTGAATAAGAAGTAGGATCCAGCCATGCCAGCTGCTGTTTCCAGACAGAGGGATCAGCCAGTACAAAGAGAAAGATCTTAAGGAGGTGGGAAAGTGGGCCCATTTGAGCTTCTGAAAGACCAGTGTGTTGGGAGCATGGAAGAAGAGAAGACAAGTGGTAGGAGATGGTGTCAGAGAGGTAAGGTAGGGTATTGTAGGGCATGCTTTCTAAATGTGATGGAAGTCAATGCAAGGTAGGCTATAGGGGAAGCCTGTGGGGTGATTTTTGTTGTGCTATGTGATTGAGAACACACATGATTGGTCACTTAAAAATAGTCATTAAAAAATAATTCTAAGCTGAATGTTAACTCATTGATAGAGTCCGAAGTATGAGATTTGAGGCAATAGACACTTCTTGTAGAGAAAAATTTCAAGTGGTATACTCGAAATTTCCTAACAGCTATTATCTCAATGAAAACAAAACAAAAAAATAAAACCAGTTGCCCTCAAGTTGATTTTGACTCCTGATGATCCCATGTGTGTCAGAGTAGAACTGTGCTCCTTATGATTTTCAATGGCTGAAGTTTTGGAAGTAGACTGCCAGAATTTTCTTCTGCGGTGCCTCTGGATGCACTAAAAATTCCAGCCTTCAGGTTAGCAACTGACTGCGTTCATCGTTTGCACCACCCACAGACTCCATCTCGATGAAAGAGGGGCTGAAATAGTACGTAGCCATAATAACGTGTCCAGTTCACAGAAATACACTTATCAATAAAAATAAATAGAAAATACATTCCAAAACACATGGTAAATGGATAAATGATTGTGTTCACCCTAATTATTAATAGGAAAACATTGTTCTGTCCTATTAAGAGCTTATTTGTTCATTTATTTTTACTAATTTGAGTTATGTTTCAAGGTAGATGAATTAGGTGAATTTCAAAAATCTTGTGTCCCCTTATCTCTGAATTTCAGGGAGAGTTCGCTGAAGTAAATGGTTTCCGATCTTGAACTGTCTTCGCGGCCACATAGGTCTGTCCCACACTTCACTCGTTGACCCTGTCTGGAGGCTTTATGAGATCTAAAATAGCAAGTTTTGAACCCAGGATGTCAATGGATTCTCATTACCTTGTTTGTTGATTAGGAGTCCCTGCATGGTGCAAACTGTTAAGTGCTTGGCTGCTAACCAAATACTGGCAGTTGAAACCCACCCAAACACCCCTGGAAGAATGGCCTGGTAATTTACTTCCAAAAAAAACAGCCATTAAGAACTTTATGGAGCACAGTCCTACTCTACAACATACAGGGTCCCCATGAGTCAGAATCGACTCAAGGGCAACTGGTTTGTTTTTTGTTTGTTTGTCTTGGTCAATGATTACAGATATGTGTACACAATCACACCTCTTCTATGCACCCTCCAAAAGATATAAACTTCAGGTGTTTTAAGACAATAACCTAAAGATTATCTTAACTTTGCTGTGCCATCTAATAGTGTGGGTTATAGAAATGAAAAGAATGAGTCAAAATATTTCAATGTTTATGCAAGAGAGTCCCACATGCCTGATTAAAATTGATCACCCATTTAACATGGTAGATCTTTGCACAAGAACTTAACCATTTACAAAGGATAAAATCAAGTATTTGAAGAAAAAAATTACCAGTTACTCAAAATATTAGCTGATCATTGCATATCTCAAAATGTAGGTTACTGAGGAATTACTAAGTACCAAAAACAAAAACAAACAAACAAACAAAAAAAACCAACAAAAAAAAACTAAGAAGCACTAGTATTTCAACAGGCATAGAACTGTTTCTAAGCATATAACTGGCAGACATTCTTAAATTTATCAAAAGTTAAAAAAAAATAGTATCTATTATAAACGGCAATTGATTGAAATCTCATTAAAATGGAATCCATTATTATGATTATATCTGGTAGTAGGCTCTAAACAGAAATTGGAATCCACTGAAGAAACTATTTTTAGCGTCCTGAAGAAGATTTAAGCATATAAAAATAGAACAATAATTCACGTAAGAAAGCAGATTTACTGTTGGCTAAAGCCAGTTGTTCAAGTAAATTTAATAAGCTGGCTCATTGTTAACTGAGTTACAGAGATGGATGGGAACTGTGATTCGCTATGCTCCATTCTTCCATATGTAGAGAGGCAGGTGAAACCCTGAAGGAGAAAAATTGTTTCGAAATAAGGGAGACGCAAAACTCATTGGTTAAAAATGAATGCTATTGGTGGTAGGACAACGGGAAGAATATAGAATTATTTTGTGCCAAGAGGAAGTTGAAGTTGGTCTACTGAAAATGCTACTTCTTAAAATGATGCATGTTTATAGAAGTTAAAACAAAGACGTGGTGCAATCCAGGGATTTGTACGTACGACTCTGTATCCTATCATTATCGGCCCTGAGTTGTTTCTGGAGAGTCCTGAGTGGCCAAACAAAACAAGCTCCTTAATACCTCTGAGGATTTATCTCATGTTGAGAAATAACAAATCAATTAGATTAGTCACAAAGTTAGCCAATGTCATGAGCACATGTGGTGGGTCCCACCCACACTGAAAGTATATAAAAGGCCCTCTGCAGGGAGAATTGTCCAGACTGAAGTCACCTACACTCCTTCTCTACCCAAGGACAACCTCGACAACAAACACCATGTCTTGCAGTTACTATGGAAACTACTATGGGGGCCGTGGCTATGGATGCTGTGGCTACAGAGGCCTGGGCTGTGGCTACAGAGGCCTGGGCTGTGGCTACGGAGGCCTGGGCTGTGGCTACAGAGGCCTGGGCTGTGGCTATGGCTCCTGCTCTGGCTATGGCTCTGACTATGGCTCTGTCTTTGGCTACTGCTATTGAGAAAGCCACAGGAGATGCTCTATACCTGGACATCATGATTCTCTAATTCTGAATGCTACATAGCCTGAGCCTCACGTTGTGATATTGATTATCCTACATCCTGGGATTCTGAAGTGATTTTGCTGAAGACTTGTTATCTGGTGTCCTACAGATATGACACCCCAAACTCTTCCGTTCCTGGATCCATCTCATGTCAAGTGGGACAATGTGGAATTCACCCAGTGAATTCCTACATTTCCTCTCTTTAGGATGCTGCTATCACAGTTCTTGACTTTTCATTTTCCTGCATGAGCCTTTTCTCTGTTTCTTGAATAAACTGAATTAATCTGAATTAACAAACCTGATTTTCTTTTTATTTAATGTCCAGTATTTATCACTTGCCACACCTTGGTGATTTTCATGGATCATTCTGTATCCCAGCATTCCCCAAAACACTCAATTATCCTGAAATAACAACCTAATTTTTTCTTTTTAATAGAATAAAATGTAACAGAATGTATCTCTTTGGATTTTTTGATTTACTTGTTTCCAAGAAAAGCATCAATTGACTGTTTTTAATACATATTCTCTTCATATTTCTTCTTCAGTTGCTCTATCGCTTCTAGACTTACAAACTTAAAAAAAAACGAAACCCCATTGCCATGGAGCCGATTCTGACTCACAGTGACCCTAAAAGACAGAGTAGAACTGCCCCACGGGGTTTTCAAGAAGTGGCTGGTAGATTGGAACTGTGACCTTTTGGTTAGCAGCTGTAGCTCTTAATCACCATGCCACTAGGGTTTCCACAACCTTCAGAGGTTGTTTATTTTTTGTAGATTTTTTTTTTTTTTTTTTTTTGTGAAAGAAGGGATCGTACCCCCTTGGCGGGAATTTTCAGGATTAAATAAGATAGTATTTGTCAATTGATTCAGTTGTAGCTTGTTGTTGTTAGTTGCCATCTACTCGATTCTGACTCATGATGACCCCGTGTGTGCAGAGTAAAACTGCTTCACAGGGTTTTCAAGGCTGTGATGTTTTGGAAGCAGGTCTCCAGGACTGTCTGCTAAAGCATCTCTGGGTAGGCTTGAATTGCCAATCTTTTGGCTAGTAAGTCTAGCACTTAACAGTTTGCACCACCCAGGAACTAATTGTTGCTTACCACATAGTTAATATTCTGCATATTTTTCCTTTGCAAATCATCAACTGCCAAATCCCATCCCTTCACAAATATTTTTTAAATTGTATTTTTAATTTATAGACAGAAAAATTCCTTTTTTTAATTGACAGCTCTATGAGTTTTGAAAAATGCATAGTGTTGTGGTACAACCACTCCAATCAAGATACAAAACAATGCTTTCACTCTCCCCAAGAATCCCTCATGCTACCCCTTTGAAGTCAGTCCCTCCCCACACCTGTAACCCTGGCAATGATGGATTGTTCTATATCCCTGTAGTTTTGCTTTCTCCAGAAAGTCATATTATGTCGAGGGTCCCCAAAACCACCCTTACTTTTGGAAATTCGCTAGAAGAACTCATGAAACTCAGCATACAGTTTACTTACACCTGAGGTTAATTACAGCAAAGTAGTAAGGATACACAGCTAGATCATAATGGAAAGAGGCATAAGCAGATTCTGGAAGAATCCATGTGTAGACTTCCTTACATTCTCCACCTGCCTTGATCACACAGAGCTCACTCTTTTCTAGCAACAGAAATGAAGCAACATGTGTGCAATGTTTCTGCCCAGGAAAACCCATTAGAGGCTCAGCACCAAAGGTTTGGATTGGGGTCACATCCAAAAAGTAAATAAACAAATAAACCCTTTGCCTTCTAGTTGATTCCAAGTAGAACTGTCCCACAGGGTTTCCAAGGAGCGGCTGGTGGATTCAAACTGCTGATCTTTTTGGTTAGCAACCGAGTTCTTAACGACTGTGCCACCAGGGCTCCTAGCCCTGTCACATAGGCATCAGCAAAATTCCAGATTCCCAGAAAGTAATTATGGATTGAATTGTGTCCCCTCAAAAGGTGCGTCAACTTGGGTAGGTCATGATTCCCAGCCTTGTGTGATTGTCCACCATTTTGTTACCTGATGTGATTTTCCTATGTGTTGTAACTCCTACCTCTATGATATTAATAAGGTGGCATTAGAAGCAGTTATGTTAATGAGGCAGGACTCAATCTACAAGATTAGGTTGTGTCTTAAGTCAATCTCTTTTGAGATATAAAAGAGAGAAGCAAGCAGAGAGACAGGGGGACCTCCTACCACCAAGAAACAAGACCCAGGAGAGTAGCATGTTCTTTGGGCTTGGGGTCCCTGCACTGAGTAGAAACTGACAAGGACCTTCCCCCAGAGCCATCAGAGAGAGAAAACCTTCCCCTGGAGCTAGAACCCTGAATTTGGACTTCTTGTGCCCTAGACTGAGAGAGAATAAATTTCTCTTTGTTAAAGCCATCGAATTGTGGTATTTCTGTTAGAGTAGCACTAGATTACTGAAACAGAAAGTATGTGTTCAGCATAAACCACACCATTTGTCCAAACACTCTAGGCACTGTGAGCCATCTTAGTCAGTTAAGGAATGATGGGAAAACAACCAAGATCTATATTCCTATGTTTGGTATCAGGGTAATGCTTATTTCAAAAAAATGATTAGAGACTTCTGGCAAAATGGCACTCTAGGCAGAAGCACCACACAGTCCCTCCACAGCAAAGATCCGAAAAACTAAGCCAAACAGAGAAAACAGCAATCCTGAAACCCTAAAACATCAAATGAAGAGATAAAGAACTCAGCCAAGCACCAAAGGAGTGAGAAAACTGACAGAGAATGGAGAGCAAGGAGAGATTCATGCAGAGATCCCCTATCAGCTAACGCAGCGCAGATCCGCCATCTTGGACTCCTATCAGAGACCAGCAAATAGGGGGTATGAGAAAACAGCTTCACGGAGCTTCCAGTGGGAGACAGAACAACTGGTAATTTGCAATATACGCTATCCCATCCCCCAACCTTCTTCACCCCCACTCAGCCTCCTCTGCTTCCCGTGGCCACAGTCTCTTGTCTGGGAAGCACCGGCTGCTTGGATTCCACCCACCCGCACTGGCTGGCTCTCTGAGTGCCGTTTGTTGGCTGCTGGTGTTGCTTTTTTTCCACTTCATTTGATTTCTGCCTTATCTCTCACCACCTCCGCCTCCTTTTGCTCAAATACCTGGCTCTGTGTGTCATCTTTCCTTCTTCCTGAGGGGCTGTGGAGCTCTGTTAGAGTGTGGAACTGCTTCCCGGTCTGGGCTGCTGCTGGTGGGATCCAGGGGCTTTTGTCTGTTTGTTTGTATTGAATTATTTGTTTGTTTTCTTTTCCTTTTCTTGAGTTGGGAGCCTTTTCTGGCTAGACTGTGCTGCGCATCTTGGAACCTACACCCTCATCTTGTGCAGATGTGCAGAGGGATCCCTGAGGGCATATCTTTTTTCCTGTCTTTTTTTTTTCCCGTTTTTTTGGGGACTTTTCTTGTTCTTTTTTTTTTTTAATTTGTTTTGTTTTCTTTTCCCTCTTTTTCCCTTTTTGTCTTTCTTCAGTTTCTCATCTCTCTATACCTTCCTTCTTTTTCTGTTCCCTGAATACCTGGTGCTGAATACCTCTATGCCTTCTAGCCAGGCTGTACTGCAACACCTGAGAACAAACTTCCCCAGACCTTATAGATGCACCTGTGGGATCCCTGGGAGCTTTGCTGTTCTTTTTATTTTCTAATTTTTATTTATTCATTCTTTTTGTTTTTTTCTTCTTCTTCTTCCCCTTTTTGTTTTTCTCCATTTCATAGTCCCTCATCTCTCCACCCCAACAGCAAGCTCTCTTGCATTCTTTTTTGTTTTTTGTATGTTTTTGGCTCCTGTTCCTCTCTCCTCTCTCCCATATCCGTCTTAGCTCCACACTTAACAATCTCCCCCCTACATCCTGCCTACCTACACCATGTGCTTAACATCACACCACACATCACAGCCTACTGGAAAATGCCCTGCACTGATTACTGACCTGCCCTGGTGGCTGTAGTAAGTGCCACAAACAGCTTGTCCCACTAACTCCTCTTCAGCTAGATTGGCCCTGCTGTACCATATCTGAGCGACGGACACTGCCAGCTGGAGAAAGAGGTGAAAAGAATTGTGCCCACAGATGAGCAAACAACAAAGAAAACACAGCCCACCTGCTCAGACATAGCCAAATAAAAAAAAAAAAGGAAGAAACAAACAAATCTACAATCAATAAAAGAAAAATAACTACTGAATGCCCCAAAGACATCAGACAATATCAAACCATTTACAAAAACAGGACAGGATGGTTCCAGTAGGTGTCCAAAATAAAACACCAGATGACTTTCCAGTGGAAGAAAAGGCACTAGAACTACCTGATAGGGAATTCAAATCTGTAACTCAGAATTCTCCAAGAGTTGAAGCAAAGAGCATACAAAAATAAGAAAAAAAGAACCAGACAAATTCATGGAAAATACAGAAAAAAAAATTGGAAGAATTCAGGAAAATAATGCAGGAACAAAATGCCAAAATAAATTCACAACTAGAAATTATACAAAAACAACAATTAGAAATCCAAAAGATAAAAAAAGATTTCAGAAATGGATGGTGTCATAGAAGGGCTGAGGAGCAGACTTGAAACCGTGAAAGACAAGATCAGTGGAATGGAAGACAAACACTTGGATACAACTCTGTTTGAGGAAAACTCAGAAAAAAGAAGAAAGAAAAATGAAGAGACCCTGAGAGTTATGTGGGATACAATCAAAAGCAAAAATTTGCAAGTGGTTGGAGTTCCATAACAGGGGGAGAAAACAGAAAACACAGAGAGGATCATTGAAGAACTGTTTACAGAAAATTTCCCCAATATCATGCAAGATGAAAAGTTGGCCATTAGAGAAGCTTGATGAACCCCATATAGGACAGACCCCAAAAGAAAATCACCAAGGCATATCATAATCACACTCGTCAAAACTGAAGACAAACAAAGAATCCTGAGAGCAGCTCATGAAAAACAAGAAGTCACATAGAGAGGAGAAACAATAAGACTAAGCTCAAATAATTTGGAAGAAACCATGCAGGCAAGAAGGCAATGGGATGACACATATAAAACCTTGAAAGAAAAAAAATGCCAGCCAAGGATAATATATCCTGCAAAACTCTCATTCAGATATGATGGTGGAATTAGGACATTTCCAGATAAACAGAAATTAAAGGAATATGTAAAAACCAAACCAAAATTACAAGAATTATTAAAGGGAGTTCATCGAACTGAGAAAAACAACTTCAGCACACAGGCAGAATCTAGGATGCAGGATTGTACCAGCCAGAAACCAATCTAGGAAATGAACTCTCAAGGACTATCCAAAACCAAAAGAAATACAACAGGGAATCAGAGCAGTTAATCAGTAAATGACAACAGCATCAGAACAATAAAAGAGGGAATAAATGGTGTAGATATAGAACCTTCTAATGGAGAGGAAGGCAAGGAGATACTAAGTAATAATAGACTGCTTCAAACTTAGAAAGATAAGGGGACATTTCATGGTAAACAAAAAGAAAGTTAATAAACATACTCATAAAAATAAAGAGGAAAAACATAAAGTCTCAGCAAAAACAAAACCTACAAAAACAAAAGAAATGAAAAAAAAAACCACAAACAAAAGTAACTCAGCACAGAAGACCAAGAAGAACAAAGAAAACGTCAGTACCACAAAAAAAAGCACTACAAAATGACAGCAACAAACTCACATCTATCAGTAATTACAATGAATGTAAATGGACTCAATGCACCCATAAAGAGACGGAGAGTGACAGAATGGATAAGAAAACAGGATCCATCAATATGCAGTCTATAAGAGACACACCTTAGAAACAAAGATGTGAATTTATTAAAAGCCAGAGGTTGGAAAAAAATATATCAAGCTAACAACTACCAAAAAAGAGCAGGAGTGGCAATTCTAATCTCAGATAAAATAGACATTAAAACAAAATCCACCATAAAGACAAAGAAGGACACTATATAATGATTAAGGGGATGATCCAACATGAAGACATAACCATAATAAACATCTACACACCCAAAGACAGGGCTCCAAAATATGTAAAACAAACTCTAACAACACTGAAAAGAGAAATGGACAGTTCCACAATAATAGTAGGAGGCTTCAACACACCGCTCTCAGTAAAGGACAGAACAACTAAGAAGAAACTCAGCAAAGATACAGAAGACCTAAAGGGCACAATCAGACAATGTGACCTCATAGACATATATAGAACACTCCATCCAACAGCTGCAAAGTACACATTCTTTTCCAATGCACATGGAACATATTCCAGAATAGACCATATCTTAGGTTACAGAGCAATCCTCAACAAGATCCAAAACGTTGAGATAATTCAAAGTATCTTCTCTGACCACAATGCCATCAAGGTAGAAATTAACACTAGAAAGAGCAAGGAAAAGAAATCAACTACATGGAAACTGAATAATACCCTGATTACACATCAGTGGGTAATAGAAGAAATCAGAGATGGAATCAAAAAATTCCTACAATCCAATGAAAATGAAAACACATCATACCAAAACCTTTGGGACACAGGAAAGTCAGTCCTCAGAGGACAATTTATAGCAATAGAAGCACACATCAAAAAAGAAGAAAGGCACAAAATCAAAACTCTAACCACACAACTCAAACAAATAGAAAGAGTACAGCAAAAAAAGTCCACAACCACCAGAAGAAAGGAAGTAATAAAGTCAGAGCAGAAATAAAGGAAATCGAGAACAGAAAAACAACAGAAAGAATCAAAAAAACCAAAAATTGTTTCTTTGAAAGAATCAACAAAATCAACAAACCACTGGCCAGACTGACAAAAGAAAGAGAACGCAAATAACCCAAATAAGAAATGAAATGGGGGACATTACAACAGACCCAACTGAAATAAAAAGGATCATAACAGAATGTTATGAAAAACTATACTCCAACAAATTTGAAAACCTAGAGGAAATGGATAAATTTCTAGAAACACACGGCCTACCCAAACTACAACAAAGTGATGTTGAAAATATGAACAGACCCATAACAAGAGGAGAGATTGAAAAGGTAATAAAAAAACTCCCAACCAAAAAAAGCCCTGGCCCAGATGGCTTCACTGGAGAATTCTACAAAACTTTTACAGAAGAGCTTGTACCAGTACTACTCAAGCTATTTTAGAGCATAGGAAAGGAAGCGACACTTCCAAATTCATTCTTTGAAGCCAGCATAACACTGATACTAAAACCAGGAAAAGATGTCAGAAAAAAGAAAATTACAGACCAATATCTCTCATGAATATAGATGCAAAAATTCTCCAGATAATTCTAGCCAACAGAATTCAGCATCATATCAGAAAAATAATACACTACGACCAAGTAGGATTCATACCAGGTATGCAAGGATGGTTCAACATTAGAAAATCAATCAATGTAATCCACCACATAAATAAAAGGAAAGAAAAGAATCACATGATCATCTCAATTGACACAGAAAAGGCATTTGACAAAGTCCAACACCCATTCCTGATAAAAACTCTCACTAAAATAGGTATAGAAGGGAAATTTCTCAGCATAATAAAGGGAATCTATGCAAAACCAACAGCCAACATCATTCTTAATGGAGAGAGGCTGAAAACATTCCCCTTGAAAACAGGAACAAGACAAGGATGCCCTTTATCACCACTCCTATTTAACATTGTGCTGGAAGTTCTAGCTAGAGCAGTAAGGCAAGAAAAAGAAAGGAAGGGCATCCAAATTGGTAATGAAGAAGTTAAACTGTCCCTGTTTGTGGATGATCTGATACTACATGTAGAAAACCCTAAAGACTCCAGGAAAAATCTACTGGAACTAATCAACAGATTCAGCAGAGTAGTAGGATACAAGATAAACATACAAAAATCAGTTGGATGCCTATACAGCAATAAGGAGAACAATGAAAAGGAAATCAGGAAAACAATACCATTTATAATGGCCCCTAAAAAAATACAATACTTAGGAATAAATCTAACCAGGTATGTAAAAGACCTATACAAAGCAAACTACAAAACACTACTGCAAGAAACCCAAAGAGATCTACATATATGGAAAAACATACCATGCTCATGGATAGGTAGACTCAACATTGTGAAAATGACAATTCTACCCAAAGCAATTTACAAATACAACGCAACCCTGTTCCAAATACCAACAACATTCTTCAAAGAGATGGAAAAACCAATCATTCACTTTATATGGAAAGGGAAGAAGCCCTGAATAAGTAAGGCACTACTGAAGAAGAAGAATAAAGTTGGAGGACTCACACTACCTGACCTCAGAACCTACTATGCAGCTACAGTAGTCAAAACAGCCTGGTACTGGTACAACGACAGATACATTGACCAATGGAACAGAATTGAGAACCCAGATGTAAATCCATCCACCTACGGTCACCTGATCTTTGACAAGGGCCCAAAATCCATCAAATGGGGAACATTCTTTCTAACGTATGGTGCTGGCAAAACTGGATATCCATCTGTAAAAAAATGAAATAGGACCCATACCTCATGCCATATACAAAAACTAATTCAAAATGGATCGAAGACCTAAATATAAAGCCAAAAACCATGAAGTTCATAGAAGAAAAAATAGGACCAATGCTATAGGCCTTAATACACAGCATTAACAGAATACAAACCATAACCATCAACACACAAACCCCAGAAGATAAGCTCGATAACTGGGATCTTCTAAAAATCAAACACCTATATTCTTCAAAAGACTTCACCAAAAGAGTAAAAAATTTTTGGACAGTACAAGTCAGACAAAGTTCTAATCTCCATAATCTACAAGAAAATCCAACACCTCTACAGCAAAAAGACAAATAATCCTATTAAAAAATGGGCAAAGGAAATGAACAGACACTTCACCAAAGAAAACATTCAAGCAGCCAACAGACACATGAGGAAATGCTCACGATCACTAGCCATTGGAGAAATGCAAATTAAAACCACAATGAGATACCATCTCACCCCGGTATTACTGGCACGAATCAAAAACACTGGAAATAACAAATGTTGGAGGAGCTGTGGGGAGATCAGAACTCTTATGCACTGCTGGTGGGAATGCAAAATGATACAACCATTTTGGAAAATGATATGGTGCTTCCTTAGAAAGGTAGTAACAGACATACCATACGATCCAGCAATCCCACTCCTAGGAATATATTCTAGAGAAATAAGAGCCGTCACTCGAATAGACGTATGCACAACTGTGTTCATGGTAGCATTTTTCACAATAGCAAAATGATGGAAACAACCTAGATGCCCATCAACAGATGAATGGATAAACAAACTATGGTACATACACACAATGGAGTACTATGCAACGAGAAAGAACAATGATGAATCTGTGAAGCATCTCATAACGTGGATGAAACTGGAGGACAGTATGCTGAGTAAAATAAGTCAATCACAAAGGACAAATATTGTATGAGACCTCTATCGTAAAAACCCATGAAAAGGTTCACACACACAATGTAACAATCTTTGTTGGTTACCAGGGATGGGAGGGGTGGGGGGGAATACTAAATAGGCAATAGATAAGTGGTATCTTGGGTGAAGGGTGAGACAGTACACAATACTGGGGAAACCAGCACAACTTGTACAAGGAAAGGTCATGGAAGCTCCATAGACACATCCAAACTCCCTGAGGGACTGAATTGCTGGGTGGAGGGCTATGGGGACCACGGTCTCGGGGAACAACTAGCTCAGTTGGCATAGCAGAGTTTATAAAGACAAGTTCTACATTCTATCTTGGTGAGTAGTGTCTGGGGTCTTAAAAGCCTGTGAGCAGCCATTTAAGATACTCCACTGGTCTCATCCCTTCAGGTGCAAGGGAGGGTGAAGAGAACAGGATACAAGGAAAAGATTAGTCCAAAGGACTAATGGACTGCTGCTACCAAGTCCTCCACCAGACTAAGTCCAGTACAGCTAGGTGGTGCCCAGCTACCACCACTGAATGCTCTGACAGGGATCACAACAGAGGTTTCTGGACAGAGCTGGAGAAGGATGTAGAGCAAAATTCTAACTCTCACACACAAAAAAGACCAGATTTACTGTCCTAAAGTAGACTGGAGAAACCCTGAGAGTATGGCCCCCCAAACACCCTTTTAGTTCAGTGGTGAAGTCACTTCCGAGGTTCACCATTCAGCCGGGGAGCGGACAGCCCTATAAAAACAAATGGGACTAATGAGGCACAGCAGTCCAGGGACAAGGACTAGAAGGCAGAAGGGGACAGGAAATCTGGTGATAGGGAACCCAAGGTTGAATAAGGATAGTGTCGATTTGTTGTGAGGTTGTTAACCATTGTCATAGGGCAACACGTGTACTAACTGTTTAATGAGAAACTATTTTGTTCTGTAAACCTTCATCTAAAGTGAGAATAGCAGCACAATTGGAAGAGGGTGTCAATGTCACTGAACCGTGCTTGTAGAAATTTTTGAAATGGTGTAACTTTGGCTACGTATATTTTCACCAAAAAAAAAAAAAAAAAAAGGTCAAGAAGAGAGAGGGTTGACATGTCGTGGGGTTGTTAACCAATGTCATAAAACAATATGTGTACTACTGTTTCATGAGAAACTATTTGTTCTGTAAACCTTCACCTGAAGTACAATAAGAAAAAAAAAAAGATTGGGAAGTGCTCCCTTCCCTCCTCTTTTTTTTTCCCTAGGGAGATTCCATAGAATTAGTATTATTTGTTCTTTATGTATTTGATGGAATTTACCAGTGAAATTATATGGATTATATAGATTTTTCCAATAGTCATGACACTATTCAGTTGATCTATTTCTTTAACAAGTTTTGGTAAAATGGCTCGTTTCATCTGAGTTGTCCATTTTATCGGTATAATTTGTTCATAGTGATCCCTTATTATTATATTATTATAATATATTATTATAATAATATTATAATATTATAAATTTTATTATTATAATATTATAAATATTATAAATTATAATATTATTATATTCAATGATGGTAGTGTTGGTAGTGATATCTCTCATTTATTTCTAATATTGGTAAAACCTGTCTTCTCTCTTTTTCTCTTTTTTAGTGTTGTTAGAGATTTACCAATGAATATTTTCATAGAATTAGTTTTTGGTTTCTTTTATTTTCTCTATTGACTTCCTGTTTTAAATTGTAATAATTCCAGCTGTTATATATGTTATTTCTCTTTGCACTTCTTTTGCTAATTATTTGGGAGGAAGCTAGGATTACTTATTTGAAAACCTTTTTCTTTTTTAATATAAGCTCTTATTGCTATACAGAGCTTTAAGTACTGCTTTATTTGCATTTCACACATTTTCGTATGTTATATTCATTCAGTTCAGAATATTTTCCAGTATCCCTAGAAATTTTCCCTTTGACCTACAGACTATTTAGAACTGTGCTGTTTAATTACCAAGTATACCTAGTTTAATTCCTTAATGTTCTGAGATCATACTTTATATGATTTCAAGTCTTTAAATTTTTTTTGCCACAAGATATGTTTTTATGACACAAGATATAGCCTATCTTGGTGAGTTTTCCATGTACCACCGAAAAGAATACGTACACTGAGGCTGTTGGGTGGAGTGTTCTATCAATGTTATTTAGGTCAAATTAGTTGGTATAATTGTTCAGTTTTTGCATTTCCTTGCTGTACATTAGTCTACTTCTTATATTTATTACTGAGAAAGAAGAATTGAAGTTTCCAGGTATAATGGTGGATGTGACCTTTCTCCTCTTAGTACTATCAGTTTTTGTTTCTTGTTGTTTTGCACCTCTCTTGTCTGGCATACACATTATGTGGCTTTTATGGATTCTTACTGAATACAAGGAGGTGGGGAAAATTGGGAGTATCTTATAGTCCTTACACCACGGCATCTCTCAATTGCCTTTTCCCTTGACACTTAATGAAAATTAATCATATTCTTTTTTTTGGTGTGTGTGTGTGTGTTGTATAATTTTTTATTGTATTTGGGACATTTTGAATATTAGGTTGATTCTCTGGGTCTTGCAAAATCTTCAGAGAATATTATTTTTTGTTATTGTTTTTGTTTTAGCAGATAATTAACCTAGTAAGATGCAGATCACCATAATTTCTGTCTCAAATTCATGGCTGAATATCTTATACATATTAAAGCCAAAGGAAAAAACTGAATCTTGAAGGTAAGATTTTATAAATTTAGCTACACTTGTATAATATGGTCTCAGGCTGTGCTATCTCCCACCCATGAAGAACTTACAAAAAAGAGTGTCAAATACCTTGTTAAAGTATTGATATTACCTCATATCTAGGGAAGATTCTAAGTCCCTTGATGGTGCAAACAGTTAACATATTCTGCTGCTAACTGAAATGTTGGAGGTTTGAGTCCACTCAGAGCAGCCTCAGAAGAAAGGGCTGGTGAACTACTTCAAAAAAATCAACCACTGAAAACTGTACAATTCTAACATGCATGGGTTACCATGAGTCAGAATCAACTAGATAACTAAAAAAAAAAAAAAAAAATTAAAAAAAATTAAAAATATAAAAGGCAGAGTCCAAGAGTTCATGGGTGGTACAAACGATTAAAACACTTTAGCTGCTAACCAAAAAGTTGGAGTTTGAGTATACTGAGAGGTGACTCGGAAGAAAGGCTTGGCAACCTACTTCTCAAAAATCAGCCATTGAAATCTCTATCTACTCTGACACATGTGAGGTCACCATGAGTTGGCATTGACTCAGTGGCAACTGGTAACTAGTATGGCAGATTCTAAATGTTTTAAATAGGGCGTCTGAGCAACCCGAACCATGCTTCTTTCCCCTTCACTCTTAAATACAGTTTTCCTTTCCCAAAACGAATGGTTGATCAGGTGTATTAGCAATTAAGTGTAAGTGAAAAGTAGAACTCTATCTGTATTCCAATGGAGAGAATTACTACGGGGCTTTCTTCAATGTGGGTTTGGCAAGAACCTAAAAAGCAATACCATATATCCTATCTAAGCAGGAATAACCTTGAAAATATCAGCACTCAGAGATCTGGGGTCACATAGGGGAAGGGTCAACTTCAGCCCAATATGCCAGGTTCCAGTTGAGACCTGATGCAGCCTGAAGTACCAGTTGAAAGAACACTCCAATCCGTAGAGCAAAAATATGAGGAGCTAAAAATCATCAGAGCAAAAGATACTACCCTCTCTTTACCAGACATGAGACTGAGATTTACAAAGTTCACAGATTTTTCTAAAGTCACAAATCTGAAATGAGTACAGCAAAGAAAAGTAAAATATTTAGGGGAAATATTTCCAAAGGAAAAGTAATTGTCATCTAACAAACAAAACCAAAAGCAAAGGCAAATTCTGCACAATAAATGAATAGAAATGGAACCAAATCTTTCTTCCGGATTTGACAAATTTATTAAGAAAGAGAGAAGTCAACTTTAGCATAAAATTACAAAATTAGGAGCTGTGTCAACATCATTTTGACATGAGGAGGAAGATGAATTCAAAGCATGAGTTTCATATTGCTCCAGATATCAAGTGGTATCAGATCCAGATATTAGGCTGTTAGAAAATCACATAGGAAGTTGGTGGTGTAGAGTAGAATCAACATCACCCAAGGGGGAGGCACAGAGTTTGTGTGTTTTACAACTAGTGAGTAATTAAGTCAATATTCTAAGCGTAAGACTGTCTCATGGTGTCCTTAATAGTAGTAACCAAAGCCAGAGCCAGAGCCAGAGCCCAGTCCACGGAAGCCACAGCCATAGCAGGAACCATAGCCACATCCCAGGCCTCCATAACCACAGCCCAGGCCTCCACAGCCATAGCCCAGGCCTCTGTAGCCACAGCATCCATAACCATGGCCCCCATAGTAGTTTCCATAGTAACTGCAACACATGGTGTTTGTTGTCGAGGTTGTCCTTGGGTAGAGAAGGAGTGTAGGTGACTTCAGTCTGGACAATTCACCTGCAGAGGGCCTTTTTATACACTGTCAATGTAGGTGTGACCAACCACATGTGCTCATGCCGTCGGCTAATTTGCAGGACCAGTATGAGTAATCTGTTTACTGCTAGTTCTAACGCATGGCCTCAGAGACATTGTGCAGATTTGCTTTGTTTAACCACATGTGAACCAACTGTGGGCCATTAGTAAGAATCAATTATCTCATCTTCAAACCCTTACTCAAACCAGATCTTCAAATTACCCCTTTGTAACCAACCTTTTTGGCAAGAAATAGCATTTTTAGTAGACAAACTCTGACCTGCTCCAGATGATCAATGATTTTATCTTCCTTTTATTGACATTCTACCTTAACCTTGAGCTTCTCCATCTATTCTCTCCTAATAAACACCCCCAACCTTTATTTTTCTTTAGAGATTTTCCACATTTTCACATCAGAGATTGTTACTAAAAGTCAAAAGATATCACTCAGCTTCATGCAACAGTTGACAAATCAATAGATTAAAATTCTGGAATACTAGGCCTTAGAAAACTGGACTTTTCTTTCATACTTACATCAATATTTCTTGTTATCACTTTATTTTTTAAAAACATCAAATATTTTCCCCATGATTTCATATCTATACCCTCAATCCACAGCCAGGAAAAATGGAAATGATGAGATTTTATTTGACTTATGAAATCTCATTTTCATGAAGTAATTGTGTTTAAATATTAAGATATCTGTGCTATTTGCGTTCTGACTGGAAGGTTAATACAGGTATTTCTTTATTGAAAATGCTAATACTGGCAGAGATATCTTTTCGTAGAACCTAGTAGATTTTCACCAACAAAAAAGCTATTGGTAAAATATCTCAGACTTGAGAAACATTAATTACTAATGGCCAATCTTTCTGTTTTTTTAAAACTGCAGTGAGACTCACAGCTGAATCCACTGATTAAGTCAAGTAGCCCTTCGGATTTATGTTCCTAGTAAGACCACCTCCTAGGGGTTTGCAGAGCATAGTAGATAAGAGTAAACCATGTATTACCATAGGTTGCATATATTTACTCTTACTTTTTCCTTAGGAAGAATTACAATTTTATTTTTAATTAAGATGAAATCTCTTTTAGAAGGGCATATATTCTAATGCATATTCATTTATCTCTATCATTTCTATGTGTGAAAGTACATGCTTATGTACAAGTGTGCATACAGGTGTGTGTATCTGCATGTGTGTGCATGCATGCAGATGTGTGTGTGCGCAGGTATGTGTATTTGTGTATGTGTGTGCAGCTGCAATTTTTGTATCAGCTGAGGGCTGCTTCCAAGGACGTTAAATCCTTGGTCCTCGTAGGGAGAATTCCCTCATCCTGAGTGTTTCAAGGACTTTCAGTAGGAGGCTACCAGTGTGATTAAAATGATGACCGCAGAAAATATATGAATGAGGAACCAACAAGTATCTCCTCCAAGAATCTTCAGAGTATTTCTTTATGACACATCCACAACAAGACTGGATGAAATAAAAATGCAAGAGATTGGGTTTCCCCGTAAAGAAAAGAAAATCTCACCTAGGGAGAAAATGGAAGGAAGGGTCAGTAGAACCTCAATAAATGTGCACGTAAAATCTTTTACATGGTGTTAGAAACAACCTCCTCTCTCTGCCCACGCTATTATGTCACTCATGAGAATAACAGATATTCCTAATTAGACAACATCAAGTTAGGACATGTAAATATTTTTCTTTATGCTTATCTATAATGAAAGATTTACAAGTAGACACACATAAGTTCTGATAGAATGTCTTAGGCTGGGTTTTCTAGAAAAGCAAAACCAGTGAGGCATATATGTGTATATATATATATATGTGTGTGTATATATATATATATAGAGAGAGAGGGAGATTTATATCAAGGAAATGGCTCATGTGGTTGTAGAGGCTGGAAAGTCCCAAATCCTTGGGTCAGGCATCAGACGTCAGGCTTCTCCTGATTCACATAACTGCAGGGGCTGACGAACCCAAGATCAGCAAGTCAGACAGCAGGCTGCTGGTCCACAGGCTGTAGAGGCTGAAGAATCCAAGATTGGCAGGTAAGATGGCAGGCTGCTTGCTCAAGTTCCAAGAAGTGGAGTTCAGATGATGACAAGCTTAATGCAGGATACAGAGCAGAGCAAAAGCCAATGAGTTTTTCCAGAAAGCCCATATACATTGGATGCAGGCCACACTCCCAAGGAAACTCCCTTTCTATTGATTGGCTGCTCATAGCAGATCACATCATGGAGGAGATTACATGTCAGATCTCATCATAGAAGTGATTACATCATTACATAACTACCAAACTACAGCATAACTGTCAAACCACTGAGAATCATGGCCCAGCCAAGCTGACAGACAACCTTAACGATCACACAGAATAAGTCTCTATTCTCCGTACTGGGTACATATGGATCATTCTTGTTATGGATAAAACCATTAAAAACAACCAAATACTAGCTATTCAAAATCAAGGGATTAATGTAGACACTCAGAATGAGCCCAACCGGCAAAATAGTGCTATTGCAAGAGAAGGGAGACCTATTTAACACATTTTTTTCAATCCCAAAATCCACTGATGTTTAAGTGTCATGGAATATATAAAACTATAACTGGAATCTATGCAGATGGTAAAATCTGAAAAGAAGAAATACACATTTGTCATAAAGGAGTTGATT
Source organism: Dugong dugon (assembly GCA_030035585.1). Taxonomy (NCBI): domain Eukaryota; kingdom Metazoa; phylum Chordata; class Mammalia; order Sirenia; family Dugongidae; genus Dugong; species Dugong dugon. Next base: position 5,829,506 of record CM057473.1, read on the forward strand.
ACTGAATGTAAATTTTAAGGTAGGCAAAAACAAATTAATATGAAGTGAGAGTAGGGGAATTCAGAAATCCTCCTAGACTTTGGAGCAAAACATAACAAGAAAAAAATAGCATTCACAAAAAAAGTGAGATATGTGCAGAAATTTACCCTGGATATCTGACATGGTAGTTAAGACTCGGCTGATAACCGAAAGATTGGCAGTTTGAATCCACCAGCTGCTCCTTGGAAACACTATTAGGCAGTTCTACTCTGTCCTATAGGGTCACTATGAATTGGAATCAACTTGACGGCAATGGCTTTGTTTCGGTTTGGTATCTAATATGAGAGAGGAGGAATTTGATAAATAAAGTGCGAGGCAGAGAAAAAGGAGCAGGAGCGCATATAATGAAAGATTTCTTGGGGGGGTGAATGCTAAAACATAAACTTGATCTTCATATATATGTTGTATTAGGCATTAATAATTAAGGGACAACCGGTTGCCTTTGATGGATTCTGACTCGTGGTGACTCCATGTGTGTCAAAGTATAACCATAGTCCATAAGCTTTTAAATGGATGATATTTTGAATGTAAATTGCTAGGCGTTTCTTCTGAGCACCTCTGGGCAGACTTGAACCTCCAACCCTTTGGTTAGCAGCCAGGCATGTTAGTTGTTTGCACTATCCAGGGACTCCAATTAAGGGAGGCTAATATCTAAATTGGAGGCCTGGTAATGCAGTGATTAAACCTTTGGCTGCTAACCAAAAGGTGGGCAGTTTGAATCCACCAGCTGCTCCTTGGAAACCCTATGGGGCAGTTCTACTCTGTCCTATAGGTTCGCTATGAGTCATAATCTACCCGACAGCAACGGGTTTGTTTTTGTTTTAATATCTAAGTTATCCTGAGAATTCCTTTGCTATTTTTTTTTTTTTCAGGAGGAAAAATATCTGCATTATCCAGGCAGGAGTAAGAAAAATAAAATCCAAACAAACAAAAATAATACTTTATACTTACATACAAAAAGACACAAAACACAGTTAGTTACGAGACACTTCTTTGCCATACTAAATCTGCCCTTGAGTAACTTAGTTCATCTCTCTCTACCTTTTTGCAGCTGTGAAATGGGGATAATTTTGCCACATCATAGAGTTGTTCTGTGGATTGCATGAGATAATGCATATAAAGTCCTTAGCATAATGATTGCCTGTTGGTAAACAGCTAATAAAAGATACCTAATTATTATTATTAAAATACTGGTTATTAATTATTATACAGAGTTTTGATATAAATAGCTCATGAACAGGACCAGGCAAGTTAGATAGAAAATATTCTTACACATATAAAGATAGAGAAAATAAACCATGCATTTGATAGTAAAAGATAACAAATAGAAAACATTTATCAAATTCCAGTCATTGTCTAAATGCTCTACATAGTTTAACACATTGAATTCTAATGAAAACCTAAATGTGTTTTCCATTTTTATACTTACTTGATATATAAGAATATTAAGGTCAAAGAGCTAAGAAACTTGCTCAGTGTTAAAAAAAAACAAAAACAAAACACTGCTGTCAAGTCGATTCCAACTCACAGTGGGACCCTATAGGACAAGAGTAGAACTGCCCCATAGAGTTTCCAAGGAGTGGCTGGTGGATTTGAGCTGCCAAATCTTTGTTTAGTAGCTGAGCTCTTAACCACTGCGTCCACCAGGGCTCCTGCTCAATGTTATAGGCTGCTAAGTGGCAGAACCTACATCTCACACAATCAACATATTTATATACACTTTCTGGCTGCAATTAATGAGAGAACCTGGGAGTTGCTACCTCCATTATAATGATAATAACGGACTATTTATAGTAGAAATCCATGAATTTACACTGATATAAATAGATGAATAAGCAAGGGAAGTAAGAAAAGACCTTTCTTCAGTACAATGGCAGCTAATATACTTGAAAAAAGAAAGGGATGCAAATCAGAAAAACCAACATTTACAAATCTTCACTGTAAAAAATAATTCAACCAAGAAGGAAAAATAAATACCAAGGCTTGTGGGCAAATGTTGGGATATGAATAAGAGATATACATGTATGTGTGTGTGTGTGTGCGTGTGTGTGTATACAGTCATGTGTCTCTTGAAGTCCACAGTATGTTCTTTGAAATAGGACATTATGTGATTTGGACATTGTTCAAACATCATATTAAATACAGGCATTCCCCAGACTACAAACGTGTTCCGTTCCTAAATCTGTTTTTACGGGAATTTGTACGTAAATTGAACAGATAGTTATGGTTCGTATCTAGCATCAGTTAGTCAAATGTTTGTCTTAGTATACAGTACATAGAATATCTTTCTGTGCATAAAAAACATTGAAGAAATATTTCCAGATACACTAAAATATCTTCAACATAATAATACAGTAATAATAATAACCACGTTTTGAAGTGTGTCTCAAAGTAGAGACTGTTCGTTATTCTGAACCATTGTTTGTACTTCTAATTTTTAACATAATAGGCTTTACTGGGGTTGGGTCGTAACTATGGGTCGTATGTAAGTCTTTTGTAACTTTATGGGACCACAGACATATATGTGGTTGGACGTTGCCCGAACAGACATTATGCAGTGCATGACTGTCTATATATATAATAGCCACAAATTATCTCTACCAAAATACTTATTAATTATCAAACGAAAAATAAAAGTAACTTTACAATGGACAAACGTGATACTCACCACCTTAACCAATCGAAGTTAACACCACAAATAAAGGCACAAATCAAGTTCAAGCTCCTCAGACAGGATACAATAAGAAAAAAACAAACAAAAATCCAGCATTGCTTCTCTAATTTGCTTGACAAAAATGCATAACTTAGTTTCCATCATGAGGAAACACTAGAAAATTCTAAACTGAGGAACATCCTAAAAAACAACAAACAAGTTTCCTGTAATGTAGAAAAGATATTAAGGTTATGGAAGAGACTAGAAAGGCCAACAATTGGGTACTATCCATAGCCCTGGATTAGATTCTTTTTCTATAAGACCATTACTGGGGAAATTGATTCTTGCAATGAACATCTGTGAAAGGGAAGAAGAGAGAGAAAAAGTTTGGTGGAGGAAAAAGTTGAGTTGTATTCAGGCTAAATGGAGGCTTCAGGAATCCATACGGAAGCTCTGGAGCCAGGATGTCTCAACCAAATTGTTGGGGTTGGGGCACGGAGGTGGCATTGTTATATCCCCACACAGATCCATCATGGGAGGCTGGCTGCCCAGAAAGGAAGCGTGGCCTTGGGTGAAGTGAGGTTCCTCACCTGAGGCAGTTCCTGGACGGGCTGACAGCTGGGGGGTACTCTTCCAGAAGCTGTCCCAGCTGCTGGAGGGTCAGTTCTTCATTGCTGAATGTGGACTTGAGTGGAAAGCACAGTGTCCTACGGACTGGTTGGTATAAAATAATTCTAGAAGCTAAGTACCAAACGTGAATATGCACAACAGTTAAATAAATTTACGTGCTTTAGGGGTGATCCACTCTCAAAGATAAAAAATATGTCACAGAGTCTTTAAATAATCCACCTGTTAGCCTTCTCAATGATTTATTCCCATATTTTATGTATTTACTCTAATTCAGTTCTTAGCCTTTACTGTAGAACACAAAGTTAATTAGCCAAGATCCACCCAAGGATTCACAGAGTTTTAAATTTCCTAAATTTTGGCATACATAATTACCTTAATCTTTGTCTTTAAAGTACTGGTTTATGAAATATAGGATTCTTATTATTGGTACAGGTAGTGGTATATTATACAACATACTTGTCCTGGGGTGTTAAAAATATATTAATATCATGAAATAATAAAAAGCTGAGGAAATGTTCTAGATTACAGCTGACAGCAAAGTGTAAAGTGTGATCATGGACAATAACTGAGTTCTGGACAAAAGTAAAAGATTTAAAAGAGAACTGGCAATTTTGAACATTGACTATATACATTAGATATATTATTGTATAAAATTAGATTCTTTTTTATGATAATGGGATGGTGATTATGTAGGGGATTGTGGTTACTACACCATACATTTCCATTTAACATTAAAAAAATTCTAAGCTTCAAGAATAAAGTAAATGGGAAGGACATATCCTCATAAAAACATAATTCTGATGGAGAAAAAAAAAAAGGATCTCTGCTGGGGCTGATCTTTCCAGGGATCTTAATTCATTCTTAGGACATCAGCATCTTTACTACCCTCACCTTGGGCATGTGAATTGAGACCTATTCACCACCTTGCACTAAACACACCACTTAAACTCATCTACGCCCTCTGTAAAGACCTCTTTGAAGGGTTAACAAGCAAAGACGTCACTTCAGGAACTAAGGTATGCCTGACTCAAGCTATGGTATTTTCAAATGTGTCATATGTGTGGGAAAGCTGGACAATGAATAAGGAAGACCTAAGAAGAATGGACACCTCTGAATTGTAGCATTGGTGAAGAATATTGAATATACCATGGACTGTTAGAAGAACCAACAAATCTGTCTTGGAAGAAGTACAGCCAGAATGCTCCTTAGAAGCAAGCCTGGCTAGAATTCATCTCACTCACTTTGGACATATTATTAGGACAGACCAGTGCCTGGAGAAGGACATCATGCTTGGTAAAGCAGAGGGTTCACGAAAAAGAAGGTACTCAGTGAGACAGATTGACACAGTGGCTGAAACAATGGGTTCAAGCGTAACAACAATTGTGGAGATGGCGCAGGAACTGGCAGTGTTTCATTCTGTTGTACATAGGGTCGCTATGAGTTGGACTTGTTTCGAGGGCACCTAATAACAACAACAACATGCCCTACCTAAGATCTAGAGATCTTGTATCAAAAGAAGATAATTGCCAAGTTTACAGACATATTTGTCACAGATAATCAGTGGGAAAACAAATGATTACAGCTTCATCTGTGAAACCACATAAATCATAGTGGGGGAAAAAAGACCCTCAAGATCAACAAGAATGCAGAATATTAGAAAATGACTTTAACCTTAAATATGTAATGAATGTTAACAACTCCATGAACCAACCAACATACTAAAAAAAAACTATTAGCTGTAAGACATTTAACAAATATATTGCATGCTTTACTCCCCTCTCTGCTCAGTGGAAAGAAAGGCTATAAATATTTTCTCCGTAACTTCCTAGGTGGAGAGGGTGATGCAAACCTCTATCTCTAGCAAATTAAAGGAAAACTTTTTTTGAGTTGATTCAGATTCATAGTGACCCTATAGGACAGGGTAGAACTGCCCCATAGGGTTTCCAAGGCTGTAAATCTTTATGGAAGCAGATAGCCACATCTTTCTCCTGTGGAGTGGCTGGTGGGTTTGAACCACCGACATTTTGATTTGCAGCCAAGCGCTTAACCACTGCGCCACCAGGGCTCTACCCTTTTGAGAAAAAAACAAAGCTAGAGATTTCTGTCTCCAGGAATGACAGAATGACAGACACCAAACTACCCCTAAATACTGTAAAACAATAAAATATTTGGAAAATAATTACTAGGTATTTATTATCACTGAGATCTGCTATTGCCCAATCCTTCTATCTGAAGGTATTTATTAGACTCTAGCAAAGCAAGGAGGAACCCAAGAAGAAGAACATGTTGGTCTCGGTGAGTTGGGGAGACAAATATCAGAGATATAGGAGGCTGAGGCCTCTGGGGTTTGCAAGGGAAGAGTACAAGATAAGGAAGCTACATAGGAAAACGTTCCAGAAATCTTTGGAAAGGACTCCTTGAATCATTGGCTGAATACAAAGGTGCATCTGCATAGAGTAAAACTCCAAGAGACCAATCAAAGTATACACACTGTAATCAATAACTACAGTAGTGTTCAATAATTCAACAGGAGACTTTGTCCCCAAGAGGATGTTAGGCAGTGTTTTGGTTATGAAACCTTTTCATTATCCAAACAAGGTGCTAATACTGGTCGGTATTGAGTGATGCCAATCTTGGTAGTAAACGTTCTGTAATACACAGGACAAACAGCTCCCTGCACTCACCCCAACGATATCAATAGTGCTGTGGCTGAGCAACCCTGAAGTACGAGAGTTGTAAGCTGAACAATGTCAAGAGGTGACATACGGTTTATACATGGTAAAGTTCCTACCAAGAGATCATTAGAGACCCCAGGAAGACCAACCTTAAGGTTTGAACTAGACCTTGAGTAAAAACTATCAGTAAGGCTAAAGACTTGAACAACCTTAACAAGTAAGTTGACCTAATCGATAATGTAGAAAATACTACATCTAACATCTTTAGAATACCTTTGGTTCAGGTGTACATAACCATTAGCAAAACAGACCATATGTTGAGCTATCAATCAAATCTTAGCTGAAAAGGATTAAAATCATTCAAAATATATTTTTTGACCACAGTAGAATTAACTTAGAACTCAAAAACAAAACAAAATCTAAATAAGCCCAAGTGTGTGTAAATTAAGGAGCCCAGGTTACATAGTGGTTTCGCAGTGGTTAAGAGCTCGGCTGCTAACCAAAATGTCGGCGGTTCGAACCCACCAACCCCTCCGTGGGAGAAAGATGTGGCAGTCTGCTTTTGTAAAGATTACAGCCTTGGAAACCCTGCGGGGCAGTTCTGCTCTGACTGGCTCTATGGCAATGAGTTTAGCATAATATCACAACCAGGGTATTGATACCGATACAACCCACCAATCGTATCTAGATTTCTCCAGTTTTACAAGTATTTACATGTGTATTAAGTGTTATAAATATTATCAGCTGTGAAGGTTCTGATAGCCATTAACAGTCAAGATAATGAATACTTCCAACACCACAAGAAGACCTCATGCTGTCCTTTTTTCTTTTTTATCACACCCCCTTTTCTCCCACCAGCTATCCCCTCCTTGGCCCTAACCCCTGGAAACCACTAGTCTGTGTCCAATTAATGGCAGACTTGAGTGAAAGGAAACACTCACATTTACACAATTCTGTCTCAAACTAGACTTTTCTTCTAACCTTCTACACCTATTCCTTTTATTAAGAAAAAAAGGTTTTTTTCTGTTAGTCTCATTCTCACTTGCCCTTGGCCCTAGATAAGTCTGTAGTCTTTTTCTTAACATTTCAGAAAGAATAATACTCCTTTTGATCCGTGAGTTTTTCTTCCCTCTTGATCCAAATTAATTCAGGTATTGAGTTTCTTTTCCGTATACTCTAATTAGTTAATATTCTCAGTAACTGTGAGGTTTAGCATCAGATATTTGTATTTATCTGTTTCTTTCTCAAGACAACCAATTGTTATGTGCTTTGCAACCTGGCACACTGAATTCTCTTGCATAACCCTTGGATTGTTAGTTTCTTCATTCAAATCAGTGTGATAGTCTGTTAGATTGGAAAGCACAACAAAAGTGAGAGCAGTTTCCTATTAGAGTTAAAAAATATACTATCATGTCTTTGAGAGTGCATGTGGGAAGACAGCTTCATCCACACATCCTGAATTCTGAATTCTGATATTCCAATGAGAGTTCTAACTCCAAATATTATTTTTCTTTATTCCTTCATATAACCTCAGGAAGGCACAGAGTAGAATTTGGGGCAAGTAGCAGTAAGAGAATGAGGCCCTGGGTGGTGCAAATTGTTAAGTGCTCAATTACTAGCTGAAAGATTGGCAGCTTGAACCAACCCAGAGGTGCCTCAAAAGACAGGCCTGGTACTCAGTTTCCTAAAAGTCATATCCTTGAAATCCCTATGGAGCAATTCTACTCTGTATTCAAGGGGTCACCAAGAGTTGGGATTGACTCAAAGGCAACCAACAACAACAACAGGAAAGAGAGTTCAAGATGGTGGATACCCTCTCTATTTCAGTCAACCCTTCTCTGGAGATCATTGCAATGAGGACAACGAGGAAGCCTTTTCAAGTTACCCAGTTCAGCTCATCTAACGACTATTTCAAATGAGTAAGAAAAAAAAAAAATCTATTATTTTCCTGTTTCCAATTTCATTGATCTATGCTCTATTTTTTTATTTGTTTCTTCTACTTACTTTAGATTTAGTTTGCTCTTCTTTTTCTAGTTTTCTAAGGTGTAAGCTTAGATCATTGATTTTAGATATTTCTTCTTTTCTAATATATGCATTCAATGCTAGAAATTTCTGACTGAGCTCTGTTTTGTAGTATCTCATGAATTTTGATAAATTGTACTTTTCATTTCATTTACCTCAACATATTTTTTAAATTTCTTTTGAAAATTTTTCTTTGACCCGTGTGTTATTTGGAATTGTGTTGTTTTCTCCAAATATTTTTTGGATTTTTCAGCTGTCTTTGTGTTATTGATTTCTAGTTTAATTCCATTATAGTCTGAGGCTATGTTTTGACTTATATTCTTTTAAATTTGTTATGGTGTACTTGATGGCCCAGGGTATAGCCTATCTTGTTGAACGCTCCATGTCAGCTTGAGAAGAATGTGTATTCTGTCCTTGTTGGATGAAGTTTCTGTAAATGTCAAGTAGACCCAGTTGATTAATGCTGTTGTCATTGATTGATGGCCAAGGATATTCTTACTGATTTTCTGCCTATTGGGATCTGTCAGTTATTGATAGAGGAGTGTTGAAGCCATAGTAATTGATTTGTCCATTTATTTCTCCTTGCGCTTCTATCATTGTTGGCCTCCCGTACTTTGACAATCATTTAGATGCATACACATTCAGGATAATTATGTCTTCTTGGAGCACTGACCCATTTATCAGTATGTAATGCTCCTCCTTATCCCTGATAATTTTCTTCTAGCAGGAATGTCAACCCAGAATTAACAATGATAAGCTATCTTCCATTAAAAGTTTAGATTCCAAAGACATTTTTTTTTCTCAAAGCTTCCAGGTATAAGAAATAAATAATTTACAAAGGGAAAGAAGCTAACAATCAGTATTTTCAAAAGCAAAATTCAAAGGAAGACAAAATGGAAAAGTATTTTTAAAGAACTTAATAAAAGAAACCATGAGCCAAGAATTTTCTATCTAGTGAAACTGTCTTTCATTAATCAACACTTCAGGCAAATAATTTTCAGCATACTCAAAATTGGGACACTCTGTACCCACAAGCCCACATTAAGCAACCTAATGGGGGATGAACTTCTTCTATTCAAGGGATGACTAGGAAAACTTCAGCAAAAGACTGATGGTGAATGTATATGGAGACAGAGTGGGAGACTATATGAAAAGAGGGGAGAAGGTAGAAAGAAAGAAGAAAATAGACTATCCTAATAATTCTTGTATAGACAAAAGTAGAAGTTTAAGAATATGAATATAAACAGGTAATTCAAATAATAAAAGGTTAAATGCGAAAAGAAGGGAGTAAGAGCATTACAATTCATCTAGTTACTGGGGTAGTCACTAGATAAAAAATCCCATATTTTAAAATAAATTCACTAATTTTAAAATTTATTTTAATTTATTAATTGTTAATGCATTTAAAATATTTTAAAACATAAAGAATATGAACAAACATACCAGTCATATCAATACATGTGAATGGGCTTAATGACATATTAAAAGAAAACGTTTTCGATTGGACTCATATAGCAAGATCTATTATATGCTGTATGTTGTTGTTATTGTTAGGTGCCATCCGGTTGCTTCCCACTCACAGTGACCCTATATACAATATAGAATGAAGCACTGCCTGATCCTGCATCATCCTCACAATTGTTGCTATGCTTGAGCCCATTGATGAAACCACTGAGTCAATCCATCTTGTTCAGGGTCTTCCTCTTTTTTGTTGACCCTCTGCTTTACCAAGCATGATGTCCTTCTCCAGGGACTGGTCCCTCCTGATAACCTGTCCAAAGTAAGTGAGACAAAGTCTTATCATCCTCCCCTCTAAGAAGCATTCTGGCTGTACTTCTTCCAAGGCAGATTTGTTCATTCTTCTGGCAGCCCATGGTATATTCAATATTCTTTACCAACTCCATAATTCAAATGATCTTCTTTGATCTTCCTTATTCATTGCCCAGCTTTTGCAGCATTTAAGACAACTGACATATGAGTAGCAATTCTGATATCAGTCAAAGCATAATTCAAGCCAAAAACATTAAAGTGGCAAAGAAAAACACTTCTCCATGCTAAAACCCATAGGTCTCCAGAGATATATTATACTTACAAATATTTATACACCAAATATACCCCAAAAAATCTTCAGCAAGAAATGATCAATAGATCGGTAGATAGATGGATAGATATATAGACAGATAGAGGAAACATAGAAACACACTAAAATAACCCATTGCCGTCAAGTCAATTCTGACTCATAGCGACCCTATAGAATAGAGTAGAACTATCCCACAGAGTTTCCAAGGAGCAGCTGCTGGATTCAAATGGTGAACCTTTCGGTTAGCAGCCCATCTCTCAGCAACTGCGCCACCAGAGCTCCACACTAATAATAGCAGACTTTAATACAACATTCTCAGGACAAAACTGATAATATGGAAAAAAATAATAAGAACAGAGAAGACCTAACCAGTATAATCAACAAGGTAGTTTTTATAGATTTATATTAGCTTCTACACACAGATAATAGAGAATAAACCTTTTTCTCAAGCTCCCACAGAATTTTCACAAGAGTGATTATATATTAGATTATAAAGAAAAAAATAGTTAACTTTTAAAGTAGAAATACTGCAGTAAACACTCTTCTACTGCCATGCAATGAAACTATTGTCCTATAGGATTTTACTTTAAAGTAAGCTGAGAAACATCATATGGCTGTGCTACATCCTGCTTCTCGGAGCTGAGGATAGCTTCCAGCTCACAGCATACAAGGACCTCAAGCTGAAAGTCGGTAAGCAAATGGGCTTCTCAGTTCAACAGCCACAAGGACTTGAATTTGGCCAGCAACTACTTGATCTTGGAAGTGGATCCTGACCTAGTTGAGCCTCAGATGGGATCACAGACGTGACCAACACATTGCTGCATTGTGAGACCCTGAAGCTATTTTTATCCAATTTTTATTGCCTACCAGTTCTAGCCAAGACATTTTATAATCTACAACTAGTTTAGAAGAAATAGATTATAAAACTATTTCTTAGGTTGTTTCTTTTATTAAAGTATATATATTTTTTAGAGATTAGAATTAGACATAGATATTGTATTGGGGCAATTATTTTTTCTTTATTATTTATCATATTTCATGGTATTATTTGTTGTTTATCATATGTCATGGTATTATTTCTTATTTATTAATAAAACCCGGTATGTTGTTGTTGTTAGTTACTATCCAGTTGGCCCTGACTCATGATGACCTGGTGTACAACAGAACAAAATGTTCCCCAGTTCTGCTCTATCTTCAAGATGTTGATATGCTCCAGACATTGTTTAAGCCACTGCATATTTTGAGTGCCTTCCAACCTAGGGGGCTCATTTTCCAGGACTATATAGGGTAATATTCTGTTGTGATCCATAGGGTTTTCACTGACTAATTTCTAAAAGTAGGTGGCCAGCCCTTCCTTTTTAGTCTGTCTTAGTCTAGAAGCTTTGCTGAAATCTCTCCACCATGGGTGACCCTGCTGGCATTTGAAATACCCGTGGGTAACTTCTAGCATCATAGCAACACATAAGCCACCACAGTGTGACAAATGATAGATGGTTAGTGGTTACCTAGTCTATCAGATAGTATTCCTTTATAGCAGAGAAGGAAACTGAGGTTTATAAAAATGAAGTCACTTTCCTAAGACAACTGACCTTGGAATTGGTAAAGAAGCTGACCTAGAAATAGTAAGGGAAACTGCTCCCAAAGAAGACAAGTGTTACTTTTCTTGTAAGACAAAGCAAGCAACTATCATTAAGAAACTTTGGACATCGAAGAGATGAAATGAAAACCAGGCTTTCTCTTCTGGATTAAACAAGTTTGTTAGGTCAACAGAGAAACAAGTTTCAGCATAAAAGTCATCACAGCAGTTGAAATGACACCATCATCTTTATGAAAAGAGAACTGTGAGTTCAGTGGTGAATTTCAGATTCTCCTACCTCTGGTGAGGCAAATTTAGAGAATTTGTAGGTTAGATTGCAGGTCAACAACAGATCGTATTAGACTTCCATGAAGTCAAATAACCATCACCCAAGGGAGAGGCATAGAGCATGTGACTTTCAGAATTGGTGAATCATGATGTCACAGGTATAGAGCCTCCTGTGGCTTTCTCAATAATAGTAGCCAAAGCCACAGCAGGAGCCATAGCCACAGCCCAGTCCATGGCAGCCACAGCCATAGCAGGAGCCACAGCCACAGCCCAGGCCTCCATATCCATAGCCCAGGCCTCTGTAGCCACAGCTTCTGTAACCACGGCCCCCACAGTAGTTTCTGTAGTAGCTGCAACACATGGTGTTGGTTGTCGAGGTTGTCCTTGGGTAGAGAAGGAGTGTAGGTGACTTCAGTCTGGACAATTCACCCTGCAGAAGGCCTTTTACATGCCTTCAGTGCGGGTGGGACCAACCACACGTGCTCATGACCTTGGCCAATTTTATGACTAATATAATTATTGTGTTGTTTCAAGACCAGAAGGTAGTGCCCTAGTGGCATTGAGAAGGCTTGCTTTCACCAATTGAGGGACTCTAATTAAAATGGGACAGTCATATATACAAAGCTATCTATAAGCCAAATCTCATATCAACACTGAGTATTTTCAATTGGCCCAACTGACTTGCTCTTCACCGCAAATAATAATCTGCTCTTGAACATAAATAATTCCTTGCTTTTCTCTTTGGTCTTCCACAGTTATACTCTACTCCAATTCATGAGATTTTTTGAACTCTCTTTCCAGTCCAGGTGAAAGAATGGAATAGAGTTGGAAATGATTAGACTAAAGTGTAGCAGAAAGCTCTGGAGGCACTTTGTCCTTTCATCGACCCTCTTCCCCTTAGTCAGAAGTGTGAGGACACAAATTCTTTAAATTTCATCTGCCTTCACATAGCCCCATAAGAAATTCAAGTAAGCAAACAAGATTTTTAAATCAATAGAACAGGTAATAAAAGGAAACACAAATGTTTATTCATTTAAAAGTCTCCTATCTATGTATGTGTCCTTGAAGGTGTATTTTTGTAAAAAGTATGCATTGTTGTGACTAAATGTTATTCAATGTCCTTCATAATAGAAACCTTTTTAGCTGAGGATATCTTGACCACATCACCGTAAATTTTCCCATGAAAGAAATGGCATTAGCCTAAACTTTCATTCTGAAGACTCAATACATTAATCAGTCAATAAATTGAATGTGATTAATTTTAACGACAGATAGTGGCAATACTGTAAGAGTGATACATTCATTTAAACTTCATAAATTCTAGCTATCAACATTAGATCACAACCAAAGAGGAGAATACATTTCACATTGTTTCAAAATCATTAAGTGGATAATTTTATTTAAATTAAATGGTTGTAAAAAGCATTGTCTAAAATGCATCACAACATTCCCAATATCAAAACTCATGAGACTGGAGCAGGAAAAATATAAGATGATCCTAGAAAATTGTGTTACATCAGAAAATAAGGAAATAGTCAAAGACCGAGACGACATATCAAAAAGACTGGAAGTTGCTTCCACTGGTCAAATCTGGTGTTATTTGTGCATATGAATTTTATAATAAGAAATTATAATGCACTGAATAAAACAAGAATGCATGAGTTTATACTAATGTAATTAAATAAATGAATAAATAATTAAGTGGACAAGAATAAAAAGTTCTTTACTATAGTAAAATGCCAATTAATATTGTAAGATTATGGAGTGAGAAAATCATCAGTGGATTTATTCAGTGGGTGATGATTTGAAGAAGAACAAGATATTTATAGAGCCTCAAAGAATTTCCTCACAAATTATTTCTTCATCACAAATGGCAAACTAGTGACTTTATAATAAACCTAGTGAACTCACTTTAACAGAATGATCAAAGTTAACATCACCAATATTGGGATGTGCATTCTTGGTATATTGCGCTGATCAGGAAACAGCATCACTTCAATGACTTTCCTGTCAAAAATTCATAACCCCAAACTACTCATGGAGAGAGAACAAGAAAGCCTAACTTTTGGGACATTACAACAAAACTAGCAAACTGTCTATACTCTCAAAAAATATGACGGTCATTTCAGTCGTTTCAACAGAACACGGGGATATTGCATGGTTTAAAATCAGGAAAGGTGTGTGTCGGGCTTATACCCTCTCACCATACTTTTTCAATCTGTATGCTGAGCAAATAATCCGAGAACCTGGACTATATGAAGAAGAATATGGCGTGAGGATTGCGGGAAGACTCGTTAACAACCTGCAATATGCAGATGGCATAACCTTGCTTGCTGAAAGTGAAGAGGACTTGAAGCACTTAATGATGAAGATTAAAGACTACAGCCTTCAGTATGGATTACACCTCAACATAAAGAACACAAAAATCCTCACAACCGGATCAATAAGTAACATCATGATAAACAGAGAAAAGATTGAAGTTGTCAAGAATTTCATTTCACGTGGATCCACAATCAACACCCATGGAAGCAGCAGCCAAGAAAGAAAAAGATGCATTGCACTGGGCAAATCTGCTGTAAAAGACCTCTTTAAAGTGTTAAAAAGCAAAGATGTCACCTTGAGGACAAAGATGCAAACTGAACCAAGCCATGGTACTCTCAATTGCCTCATACTCATGTGAAAGCTGGACAATGAATAAGAAAGACCAAAGAAGAATTGATGCATTTGAATTATGGTGTTAGCAAAGAATACTGAATATACCATGCACGGCCAAAAGAATGAACAAATCTGTCTTGGAAGAAGTACGGCCAGAATGCTCCTTAGAAGCAAGAATGGCAAGACATCCTCTCATGTACTTTGGACATGTTACCAGGATGGAGCAATCCCTGGAGAAGGACATCATGCTTTGGTAAAACAGAGGATTAGCGAAAAAGATGAGCATTCTCAACAAGATAGGTGGACTCAGTGGTGGCAACAACAGGCTCAAACATAGTAACGTTTGTGAGGATGGTGCAGGAGCGGACAGTGTTTCCTTCTGTTGTACATAGCGTTGCTGGATGGCACCTAACAACAACAACATATCCAACTATCTAACACTTGTACTTGAGTGCTTGAATGCCTGGGGGGCACAAAATGTTAAGCACTCAACTACTAGCCAAAAGGTTGGCGGTTTGAACCCACCCAAGAGGCACCTCAGAAGACAGAACTGGAAATCTGCTTCCAAAAGACCACAGCCTTGAAAGGCCTACGGATCAGTTCTACTCTGACATAAATGGGGTAGCAAGGAGTCAGACTCGATTCAATGGCAACTAAAAATAATAATAACTTTGATGCTCATTGGGCATCAGGAACTTAATATGGCCAACCCAGAGCCTGTGATTCCCTGAAGCCCAGCAAGTGTCCTATTCTGGTTTCACTATCTCAAGGCGTAACATAAATCAGAGCATGGTACACCAACCATCCGCCTCCCCAAACAAAATCTCCTCAACGCCTTTCAATAGTGCGGAGGAAGCCCTGTCCTTGAGGCCCTAAATGTTCTGGCCCTTATCAATTTCTCTGAATTCGTCCCCTTAACCCTCTCCCTTCTATTTACAGTGCTTTCACCCCACTGACTTTTTGGCTCCTCAAATGCATCAAGTCCACGCTCACAACAAGGCCCTGGACTTTGCACTTCTGATTCCACCATCTTAAAATAACAGCAGGAATGTTTTTCTCTATCTCCTAATTCAATTAAAATGTTACCTCCCCAGAGAAACCTTTAATGACCACCTTATCTAAATTAGTCTAACCCCAGTAACTCTTTAAATTTTATGTAACTCAACTAGTTTTATTATTTTCACAGCATTCTTCCCAATTAGAATTTGTCTCATTCATTTAAAAAACATGTCCTCTTACCCCTCCATCTCAATTGTTAGCTCCAGAAAGTAGAGACTTGGACTATTTTGTTTACTGCTCCATTCTTATTCCTTATAACTGTACCTGTCACAGTCGGTTCTTAATGAAAATTTGATAAATGAGTGAAAAAAATGAACAAATGAGAAAAAAATGCCTTAACCTTCTATACTCGAATTCCAGATAGAACAATCCCCTTCTTTGTTCTATTTCTAGAATACCTATGGATAAATTCATGCACTCTGCGATATCACATGCAAAATATATCACTGTAATTTTTTTTCATTTGTGATTCATAGCTTTTTTTTGAATGTTAAGTTGGTCTATGTGCACTAAAGTTTATATACTTATATACTACTGTGCTTAATTTCATATATCTCTCCCTGGCTATCTGTTTTACTCTTCTTTTATTGATGTACTTATGATGCTTTTGAGAATTTGGAATGGTATGCGTTTTAAAATAAACAAATACATTAAATATATTAACAAATTTGTCTTAGTTATCAAGGGCTGCTCTAACAGAAATACCACAAGTGGATGGCTTTAACAAAGAGAAATTTATTTTCTCACAGTCTAGTAGGCTAGAAGTCCAAATTCAGGGCATCAGTGCCAGGGGAAGACTTTCTCTATATGTTAGCTCTGAAGAAAGGTCCTTGACATCCATCTTCCCCTGGTCGAAATGCTTCTCAGCCACAGGAACCGTGGGTCCAAAGGATGCGCTCTGCTCCTGGTGCTGCTTTCTTGGTGGTATGAAGGTCCCCTGTCTCTCTGCTCACTGTTCTCTTTTATATCTCAGAAGACATTGGCTTAAGATGCTATTTAATCTTGTAGAGCTCATCAGTATAACTGCCGCTAATCCATCTCTTTAACATTATAGTGATAGGATTTACAACACATAGAGAAGCCACATCAGAAGACAAAATGGTAGACAATCATATAATACTGGCAATCATGACCTGGCCAAGTTGACAGATACTTCGGGGGGATACAATTCAATCCATGACAAATTAAAAATTCACAACTATTTGTTACGTATTAGGAGAGAAAAACATGAATTTTGAGACATAGTTGCTGCCTGTTTTCAAACAAATTTTATCTTATTGGGCAAGAGAGTTCTAAGAGTTGGTAAGAGGAGACATTGACAGACACATTTTGAGATGTTTATGAAGTCATTGGAGATAAATGGAAATCTAGAGACACAGGACTATCTTCATTAAGATGATAAGCATAACAGGATTTTTTAAATTATTATTTTGTTGTTGAGAATATACACAGCAAAACGTATACCAATTCAACAGTTTCTCCATGTACAATTCAGTGACATCGATGACATTCTTTGAGTTGTGTAACCCTTCTCACCTTCCTTTTCTGAGTTAGCAGAAACCGATTGCCCCCTAAGGTTGTTACATAATCTTCTGAGCTGCCGTTGTCACTTTGATCCCACATAGATAGTTCTTAAAAGAGCATAATGCTTAAGCCAGACATTTTTTGCTAGTTAACTTAAACTATTGCTTGGTTTTAAGAAGAGGATTTTCACAGGCAGTGGGGAATTCAGATGCCATACAAAGCAAGGCAAAAACATGAGAAAAGTGTGAAAGTGGGTTTAAGCATAAAATACCCACGGTACAAAGACCTCAGCTGGTTTTCCATGAGTAACTGGACATGCAGAAGGATTCTCAGACTCTGTTGATTTTTGTTTCTGCATATGCTTCTCCATGTGTGTGCTCATCCCGGGTTGGCACAAGGAAGACTCCAGTAGGAAACTTTCCCAGATGAAAAAGGAACATGCCAACTAATAATATACCACATGTGAGGCTGGTGGAAGAGGTACGATTTTACTGCTCTAAGACTATGAGCACAGTATAAACTAGGGGGGAATTTTTATTTCTGTAGACCAAGACAAAACACTGTATCAGACTGGGTCTGCTTTCCCACTACATCTCCATCTTTCTCTAACCTAGCCCGGGCCACCTTGTGGTCTCATGACGGCATTTATGGTGGAAGAGGAAGATGATGACAAAGAAAAAAAAATGTTTCAAGAGGCGTGGTGCTTTATGTGATCACATGGAGGCTAGTCATCAAGTTTAAATTTGGGATCTTAAGTAAGCAAAGGCCACAAAATTAGGAGACGCATATCTCATTAAGGCATGTGATTTCAGTGTTGGCCTCCTGACACAGGACAATTTTGTCTTGAACATAATGGTTAAGAGATTTTTGAGGTTTTCTTTTTAATGCTGATAATTCTGGAGAATGAGGCCAATGTAGACTTTGGTTTGTTTCACATTCCATTCAGGCTGTATAAAAGGACCTGCACAGACTAGGAGATTCGAACATCAGAAGCTGATTTTCTGCCTCAACTGAACCTTCCACTCCTGACACCATGTGCTATTACGGCAGCTACTATGGTGGCCTGGGCTGTGGCTGTGACTGTGGCTATGGCTCTGGATATGGAGCCTATGGTTACGCCTGCTACCGCCCATACTGCTATGGAAGATACTGGTCTTCTGGCTGCTACTGAGAATTTCTGATTGCTGGTCACTTCGGGTTATTTTCTTGTGAGGCACTAGATACATTCAGAGAGTTATTTACAACATCGTTGCTATTGGCTGTCAAA
Organism: Dugong dugon; assembly: GCA_030035585.1. Taxonomy (NCBI): domain Eukaryota; kingdom Metazoa; phylum Chordata; class Mammalia; order Sirenia; family Dugongidae; genus Dugong; species Dugong dugon. The sequence continues at coordinate 5,847,974 of CM057473.1, forward strand.
ATTGGACCAAATCTAATTGCTGACTCCCATGGGTTGGGACTGAATTGATTGATGAAATTTCCCACCAATTAGGGGGAAAATTCTTTAACATTTTGTCATTTTCATATGTTAAGGTACATCTAATGGTAAAAATTTCATGTGGGAAAATTTCTAATTTTGCTTTTTAATAAAGCTAATCAGTTTCACACACGTAGTGCTTATCGTGTATATTCATCCCTCGCCATTATCTGTGTGTGTGTGTGCGTGTGCATGTGTGCATACATGTGTGTGTGTAGAAAAAGAGAGGCAGAGACAGAGAGAAACGGCTGCTTTGGCAGCTATTTCAGTAAATGATATGGCAAAACAGACAAGGTATGTCTGAGGACTCTTTCCAATCAGTGTCTGTGTAAAAGCATTTCCTGTGCAGCTCAGTCAGCTACTATACTCTACATTGATCTAATCCAAGTCGAACTTCGGGAAAATTCAATGTACGACCCAGGTCGTTAGCAAAAAACTACAGCACAATTACTACTGCCCATCACAACATCTATTTTCGACTGCAATTTTTTCCATCCTGATAGTCTACATTTAAACATGTGCCTCTAGACAGATATTATTCCAACCCTACATCATGTATTCTGGCTTCTCCTTCTCACTCACAGATAAAAATCTGCTATAAAAAGCTGGTTGATGTACCTGATAGTCCTATGTTCAAAAATGAAATGGAACACTTGAAGATCAATATCCTAGGCAATTAGTAAGCTGAAGTGAACTGATAATAGCTATTTTGAATCAGACCATCATACATATGGTCTACTATGCAGAGAATGAAATATTGAAGAGAAATGGCATTGCATTCATTGCCAAAAAGAACATTTCAAGATCTATCCTGAAGTGCAATGATGTCAGTGATAGAATAAAAATGATGTGGGAGATCGCATGATAGAATTTTGCAAGACCAAAGAAGTATTTACTGTAAATACCTTCGTTCAACATAAACAGCGACTGTACATGCAGGCCTTGCCAGATGAAATACACAGGAATCAAATTGACTATATCTGTGGAAAGAAACAGAGAAGCTCAACACCATCAGTCAGAACAAGGCCAGGGGCCAACTGCAGAGCAGACCATCAACTGCTCATATGTGAATTCAAGTTGAACTTGAAGAAAATTAAAAATGTCCACAAGAGGCAAAGTATGATCTTAAGTATATCCCACCTGAATTTAGAGACCATCTCAAGAACAGATTGGATGTATTGAACACTAAAGACTGAAGATCAGATGAGTAGTGTGATGACATCAAGGACATCATACATGGAGAAAGCAAAAGGCCATTTAAAAGACAGGAAAGAAAGACAAGATCAAAATGAATGTCAGAAGAGCCTCTGAAATTCGCTCTTGAATGAGAAGTAGCTAAAACAAATGGAAGAAATGATGAGGTAAAAGAGCTAAACAGAAGATTTCAAAGGGTATCTTGAGAAGACAAGGTAAAGTTTTATAATGAAATATGCAAAGACCTGGTGTGAGAAAACCAAAATGGAAGAACATGCTCGGTATTTCTCAAGCTGAGAGAATTGAAGAAAAAATTCAAGCCTCGAGTTGCAATATTGAAGAATTCTATGCAAAAAAATATTGAGTGACGCAGAAAGCATCAAAAGAAGATGGAGGGAATACACAGAGTTACTGTACCAAAAAGAATTGGTTGACAGTCAAACATTTCAGGAGATAGCATATGATCAAGAACGGATAGTACTGAAGGAAGATACTCAAGTTGCACTGAAGACATTGTGGAAAAACAAGGCTCCAGGAACTGACAAAATATCAATTGATATGTTTCAACAAATGGATGCAATACTACAAGTGTTCACTTGTTTATGCCAAGAAATTTGGAAGATAGCTACCTGACCAACCGACCAGAAGAGATCCATGTTTGTGCCCCTTCCAAAGAAAGGCGATTCAACAGGATGAGGAAATTATAAAACAATGTCATCGATAGCACACACAAGTCAAATTTTGCTGAATATAATTCAAAATGGTTGCGGCAGTACATCAACAAAGAGCTGCCAGAAATACAAGCTGGGGTTCAGAAGAGGATGTGGAACGAGAGATATCATTGCTGATGCCAGATGGATCTTGGCTGAAAGTAGAGAATACCAGAAAGCTGCTTACCTGTGTTTTAATGACTATGAAAAGGCATTCGACTGTGTGAATCATAACAAATTATGCATGACATTGCAAAAACGAGAATTCCGGAATACTTAATTGTGCTTATACAGAACCTGTATATAGACCAAGAGGGAGTCGTTTGAAAAGAACAAGGGAATACTATGTGGTTTAAATTAGGAAAGGTGTGCACGTCAGGGTTGTATCTGTTCATCATACATATTCAGTCTGTATGCTGAGCAAATAATCAGAAAAGCTGGACTATATGAAGAAGAACACAGCCTCAGGATTGGAAGAAGGCTAATTAATAACCTACGATACGCAGATACAACAGCCTTGTTTGCTGAAAGTGAAGAGGACTTAAGGCACATACTGATGAAGATCAAAGATTACAGCCTTCAGTGTGGATTACACCTCAACATAAAGAAAACAAAAATCCTCACAACTGGACCAATGAGCAGCATCATGATAAACAGAGAAAATATTGAAGTTGTCAAGGATTTCATTTTACTTGGATCCACAATCAACACCCGTGGAAGCGGCAGTCAAGAAATGAAATGATGTATTGCGTTGGGCAAATCTGCTGCAATAGACCTCTTCAACGTGTTAAAAAAAAAAAAAAAAAAGGTATCACCTGGAGGACTAAGGTGCGCCTGACCCAAGTCATGGTATTTTCAATTGCCTCATATGCATGTGAAAGCTGGACAATGAATAATGAAGACCGAGGAAGAATTGATGCCTTTAAATTATGGTGTTGGTGAAGAATATTAAATATACCATAGGCTTCCAGAAGAAGTCACAATTCTGTCTTGGAAGAAGTACAGCCAGAGTGTTCCTTAGAAGCAAGGATGACAAGTCTTCATCTCACATACTTTGGACGTGTTATCAGGATGAACCAGTCCCTGGAGAAGGGCATCATTCTTGGTAAAGTAGAGGGTCAAAAAAAAAAAAAAAAGAAAGAAAGACCCTCAAGAGATGGATTGACACAATGGCTGCAACAATGGGCTCAACGTTATCAAAGATTGTGAGGATGGCGCGGGACTGAGCAGTGTTTTGTTCTGTCGTACGTAGGCTGCTGAGTCAGAACGGACTTGATGGCACCTAACAACAATGACAACAAAAATAAAGCTGTAATGTGTACCTCTTAGTCCTATAAGCCCACTTGGAAGAGTGCATCATTGTGTGGTCTTTCACAATGAGTCTTTTGAGGGTGTTCTGCTATGATCTTTTGTCAGAAGCTCGGTTATCATTTATAATAAGGGTGATGGGTAGGAAGACATCATGCAAAGCACATACTGAATAACATTGTATTGTCATGGCAGTCTATATGACCCTCAGTAAAGCTCCCTCTGATGACTTTGCACTTTATTCTATTCATTTATTATCATTAATAGCAATGACAGTAAAACATAAAAACCAATGGCTGCTTTTTTATTTAACACTATTATAGTTGGTCTGCCAATGACAAAGTATTCAACTGAATATCTCAAATTTCTTAAAAGAAAAGATGACTCTGCATCAAGCTCAGTGCCCAACCAGGACCTTCCTTATTTTTATATTGTTCCCTTAAGTGTATCTCTCCAGTTCCGCAAGACCACCAAAAACCTTAGTGGTTTTTCTGTTCCACACTAGCCACCTCTCAACGAGATGGATTGACAAAATGGCTGCAACGATGGGCTCAAGCATAACAACGATTGTGAGCATGGTGCAGGACCAGGCAGGGTTTCGTTCCGTGGTGCGTAGGGTTGCTATGAGTTGGAACCAACTTGATGGCACCTAACAACAACAAAAATTGGTTTATTAGATATATCTATATTTGTAAGATTTTAACGAACATCTTAAGGATTGCAGTATAAGTCTTAATTTACCACACTGTGCTATTTACCACATTGTGTGGTAAATTAAGACACCATACTGTGGTGGCACCATACTGTGCCAAAATTAATATTATACCACTTAATACACAATATAAAGACTTCACAGCCGTATATATTTCCCTCTCATTCTTTGATACTATTATTATAAATTTTACTTCTACATGTGTTTCAAACTTCATAAAACATGTTCATGTCGTTTAAAGATATGAGAAAATGAGAAATTTTTTTTTTTTAGTTTACCCACACATTGGTTATGATAAGCTGTATTCTGATATTCTTTGTGTTCATGTTGCTTGGTGCTTGTAGAACTTCTTCAGTCTTGGGTTTATAGGATTTTGTTTGCATGTGTGTGTATGTGTGGTAAATATATATGTAACAAGTCACTTGCTATTTCACCACTCTTCACATGTATAATTCAGTGATGTTAACTATGTTTATCATGTTGTTCAACCATCATCATCTGTTTCCAGTTTTTCCACAACCTTTAAGAGAAGCTCAGTGTTCCCTAAGCAATGAGTCTTCTTTTTCCCCTTCCTCCTGCCTGCACTGGTAACCACTAATGAACTTTGGTCTCTATATATTTGCCTATTCTAGACATTTCCTATAAATGAGATCATACACTATTTGGTCCTTTTGTGACTGACTTATTTCATTCAGCATAATGTTTTCATGTTTCATCCATGTTATAGCATGTATCAAGACTTCATTTATTTTGATGGCTGTCATGGATTGAATTGTGTCTCCCAAAAATGTGTGTAGCAACTTGGCTAGGTCATGCTTCCCAGTATTGTATGATTGTATAATCTCATGTGATATCCTTACGCGTTGTAAACTCTATCACTATGATGAGGTTATACGTGATCTCCTTATGTGTTGTAAATTCTATCACTGTGATGAGGTTATGCTGATGAGGTTTACAAGATTAGATAGTGTCTTAATCCAATCTCTTTTGAGATATAAAAGAGAGAAGAGAGCAGAGAGACATGGGGAGCTCATACCACCAAGAAAGCGGTGCTGGGAGCAGAGCACGTCTTTTGGACCTGAGGTGCCTGTGCAGAGAAGCTCCCAGACCAAGGAAAGATTGATGACACAGACCTTCTTCCAGAGCTGACAGAGGAAGTGTTCTTTTGGAGCTGATGCCCTGATTTGGACTTGTACCCTACTGGACTGTGAGAGAATAAACTTCCCTTTGTTAAAGCCATCTACTTGTGGTATTTCTGTTGGAGCAGCACTAGATGATTAGGACAATGGTTAACATTCCATCGTATGTATGTACCATATTCTATTTATCCATTCATTTGTTGGACATTTAGGCTGTTTCCACCTTTTGGCTATTGTGGGTAGTGCTGCAATAAACATTTGTTTACAAGATATAGTTTTTATCAACTTTGGAAACGTTTCAGTTATTCAAATGTTTTTATAAGCCTCTCTTCTGAATACATAAAAGTACATAGCATTCTACTCAATATTGTTCTACTGATAACTAATTATTACTTTTTTTATGTTTACTTTTTCCTCTTTTTCTTTAAATTTTGATAATCAGTATTACATTATCTTTAAACTCACTGATCTTTTATTCTCTAGGGTTTAATTTTATTTTAATCCCATCCAGATATTGTAAATTTCAGATGTCGAATTTCAGTTTTATAACTTTCATTTATCTGCTAATTTTTAACTATTTCTTTATATTATTGAGCATCATTATAATAGCTTTTTTTAAGGTCTTAATGTGCTCATCCCATCATCTCTGTCATATCTGAGTTTGCTTTAACGGACTTATTTGGTTTCCTGATTATAGGTCTTTCTTTTTCTACTTCTTTGCTTGCCTAGTCATTTTATAATGCATGCCAGACAGTGTTAATTATACTTCGTTCAGAGTGTGAATTTTCTTCACTTTCTTTAAATAGTGTAGGAGTTTGTTTTGAAAGGCAGTTATGTTACTTGTGTGTCACCTTAATTCTTTCAAAACTTGGGGGGTCTAATGTAATCTTTCATGCTAGTTTTCCCAAGTACTAAAGTGTTTCCCTTTTTGGGGTGTCCTTAATGCCCTGCATTTTCAGTGAAGTATCCCTACTCTGGATGGTGAAACTCAAATGTCTCCCAGTCTTGTAAGAGCTCTGGGAATTATTAACTTACAGATTTAAAGTTGTTTTTTGCCTAAGCTCACGGAGTTTTACTCTACATTTTAGCAGTTCAGTGTTCAACAACAGAATCAGGAGGATCTCTGCATAGACTTCAAGAATCCTTTCTATGTGTATCTCTCTTTTCTCTCCTACTCTGACCTACAAATTGCAGCCACTTCAGCCTCTCTCATCTGTAATGTTTTTCCTAAACACAACAAGATCATTGTGTCATGCTTGGGATCCCCCTCCCTAAAATATGGGCCAGAAAGAATTGCAGGCATAAGGCTTAGGTGATAGGAGGGCTTATATAGTTTGATTCCCTTTGTTAGAGTATTGTAATCCTGAGCTGAATGTTGTACAATTTCTGAAAACAATTACGTCATATATTTTGTTTAGTTTAATATGGTGGGAGGGCAAATCTAGTACTGGTTACTCTGATGGGGCTGAAAGTGAAAATATTTCTTTTATGTACTTTTTAAAAAGGACATGGATTTTTGTTATCTTTGAAACAAAATCACATTATGTTTTAAGTGAAAAGTAAGTTGAATAGCAATGCATACATTTATCCCATTTTATAAAGAAAAATATATAGTACCTAGCATTTGTTGCTGAATATGATGTGATTGATTCCTTCAATAATAGCGAGATGGGCTTCTTAGAACAAGAGAGAAAAAAAGTCCAAAAATTATTTTTGTCATTTTTATTAATATACTACTTCTTATAAATATCTAGCTTGCTCTCTCATTAAACTAAGACCTCTGCATGGAGGTTAGTTTCCCAAATGTGTCTAGAGTAGAAGCAGGATTTCTCCTCCATTGGTGAAGGCTATTCAACAGAATGGTTTTCAAACCGTGCAGCTGAGTCTCTGCACGTTACGCGAGCTCATGTTCTGAAGAGAGACATTTTTCACAACCTCCTCATTACCTTTTCTTAAAACAGATGTTGTGTGCCCTTGCTGACATCTAATTTGAGCTCTCTCACTTTGTTTGGTATTCCAGCAAGCATTTTTTTTTCTCTAATAGACAAAAAAAAAAAAAAAAAGTTAACTGCAGGTGTTACATTTTCTTCTCCTCCAGTTTTCAGTCTTCTGGGAGAATAAGGTACACATCTTGAAGTAGCATACTACTCAACAAGAGAAAATTGTCACAGATGCTCAAATGAAGCAGAAAAACAAGGTTCCAAGTGTTGACAGGTGGCATCCATTCCCAAAGGGATATTTCCTATATGTTCTCTAATATAGGACTGATGTAAAAATCATGAAATGTTTTAGAATATTGCATATAATCATTAAATTATTTTTTTAGGAAAATATTGATAGCATAAGAAAGTATCACCTAAATAACACCAAATGGACAATACAGCTTAAAAAAATTTGTATAAAATAGTTTTAAAATATGTTAAAATACAAACAGAAAAATACAGGAAGTTACACAATAAAATATCAACATTAATTATTGCAGGGTTACGGAATTGTGTAAGATTTTATTTCCTTTCCTGTAATTTCTAAATTTTCTAAACTAAATTTGCAATATTTCTATTAATTATACATTATATTTATTTAAAACAAAATGACCTGTAAATCAACCTTAACTTTTTATTTGGGTTGAAGTTAAAACATCATTACATACCAGAAAGAATACCCATAATCATACCCAACTTGATGATATCCTTCTCATTGCTTCTACCAGTTTCTAAGTTAGTATAATCTGACATTAGCAAAACAATGCCAAATTTTTTTATTTCTTTCACTTACAGTGGTGGTCCTTGGAATTTTATGTTCAGTAATAATTTTAAAGCCACTAAAATATATATGTTCTGTTCATTCTCTCTTCCCTCCATCAACTAGCATCCAAGAAATAATATTAAAGAAATTGTTTTTTGAAGAAGTATGAAGTTGAAGATATAAAAGTCTTTTTAAGTAATTTAATCCTTAGTAGTTCATGAATTATTTCTAGATACTCAGTTATAGCGTACTCATATCTGACACATGAAAATTAAAAAAACCAAAAAACAAAGCACAGTAGTGCATTCTACCTTACAATTTCTTCATCTAAAACTACAAGTTTATTTTCTGATTTCCAGATGGTTACAAACAATAATTTTACCAAGTATTTTGTACTACATATTATGGGTCAATATTCTTCCACCTTCCAATGACATCTTTCTCCTCTGCCTACCACCTTGACCTACAACTGCTGAAAAATAGTTTCTTTTTTGATACATTTAACGTCCCAGCTCTTGTAACAATTTCTACACTAGCTTTGCTAAAGTAAAAACAATTTCAAAATCACAGCAGATTACAAAAGCAAATCATTTTTTCTCATCACATTGCCTGTGTGAGTCAGCTGTTGTGGGTCGGCTCTTCACGATTTCTCATTCTGGGACCTAGGCAGAAGGAACAACCCCTGTTGCGGACATGCCCTTTTTGTGGCAAAAGGGAACTACAGGTTAGCTGGCAATTCTGTGATGTCTTTTAAAAGGTCTCTTCAGACGTGATGTAAATAACAGCTACTCATATTCCTTAACCAGACACAGCATGTGGCAGACCCAATAACAGTGGAGTTGGGAGATATAACACTATTACAGGGAAGAGGAAAGAATCTCTGGGAACAACAATACCTTTACCACACTAACCATTGATGGGCAGCTGCAAGTGTGGATCTATTCAAAATCTCATCCAAATGCACTCACAATGAGGTGACCTATACGCATCATGCTGCAGGCTCATAGTGTCTACTTAAAAGCAAATATTCCAGTCATCTGAGCCTCTAGTGCTTGTCAGTCTGCTCTGGGCTTCCTCCTCTCTGATCTAGTCTCCCGCTGCCACCTTCTCTTCCAGCCCTTTCTACAATAACTTATGGTATGCATACCCACTGAAACACAATTCTTAAGTGGGTAGCACATGCAAAATTCTTGGCTAGGTAGAGGGCAAGGCTTCAAGACCCCATAGTTTACTCCTAATGATGCATAAAACGATAATGACAACAACGATAATAATACTAACAATAATAATAAATGTTAACAGCTACATAGTACTTCCTACATGCAAATCTCTCTTCTAAGTGCTTAACCTATGTAAATTCATTTCATGCTTCTACACCAATCAAAAAAATTCAAAGATCATTTTAATTTTACCAATGAGAAAACTAAGGCACAAGGGTTAAAAAAGAAAAGAAAAGAAATGGTCCAGATGAAACAGATTAGCATCCTAAAATAGGACAGGGAGATGGGGTATGGCCATTTTGTTCTCTACCTTTAATGTGTGGCCCTTAACACACTCAGTCTCACTTGCTGCCTTTTTTTTTTTTTTCTTTTTTCGGTCATGTATATATACCCTGGTGGCACAGTGGTTAAGAGCTGTGGTTGTTTACCAAAAGGTCGGCAGTTCGAATCCATCAGATGCTCTTTGGAAACCCTATGAGGTAGTTCTACTCTGTCCTGTAGGGTTGCTATAAGTCGGAATCGACTTGATGGTGATGGATTTTTTTTGGTTTATACTTAGTCAAAATGGAAGAAAAAGGAGAGCAGCAAGAGAATAGAATAATATTATTTTGTTGAGTTTCCTGGCAGCTAATAAAGATGACTTCTTTCTCTGATTGGGACACTGTTATCAGACTTCCCATCCAGGACCCTGTTTGCTTTACTTCTCTGACCCAGTATCTTGCCATTCTTTCTGCTATCTGTCATTTACCACCATCCCAGTCTGTCCCTCAAATGCTCGAAGACTGTGGCACCTGGATCCAAATTCTATTTTTACATTTCGTACATTGACTTATCATGTAGACAACATTTAAGCCCCTCATCACCTCCACTCTACTTTAGCGAGTCACTTCAAGGTTCATACTTTATATCTGGTCAACCTCAGACAGTACTTCTTTTCTATAAATGAAACCCAACACACTTAAATAGCTTATTTTTCCACTTCTTCACACCTCTACAACCATGCTGTTCCCTCTACCTAATAAGATCAATTATTCCTTTATACCACTTTCTTTTTTTTTTCCTAATCAGTTAAGTTGTTCAGTTACTTTCCCACCCTTGCTTTGGTTTGCACCTCCTCTCCAGGTATTCTCCCACCTTCCACGCCCAGGTGTACCGGTCTGGACAGTCATTCTCCAGTGTGTGTCTTCTCTTCATCACACTTCCTCTAGCAAGCTCCCTTCTCCTTCTGTCCCTCCGGAAACCTTCAGCTGTGCATTAATTCAGGTCTCCAAACTCGGGCTCCTAACTCCTTCCGGAGACAATCCCAGAAGTGCACGGGGTGGTGCCACCACATATTTACAGCATTCCCCTCTTGGCTGAGTCTTTGGTGCCTCCCGATAATCCTTTCACTTGTTCTCAGGCCTCTTTCTTTATTACTTTCACTACAGTGATTCCACTTCTTCACCATTCTCCCAGAAGCCTTTGTTCACTGCTTATTTCTGCCCTCCTCTGCCTCTAACACTTGCCTCTTATTTCACGGAGAAAAGGCAGCCTATCAGGGGAGACTCTATCAACTCCCCCCACCCCCAAACTTATCTACGTTTGCACCTGTCTTTTAGCCTTTTATCTTTGTCTCAGAGGAAACCATATCCTCCCTCCTGCCCAAAAAATCATTCTCCCACTTTGCTCTAAATGCCGTCTCCTTCAACGCCTTGCTTGATGAATTATCCTGTCTACTATAGTTTCAACATCTCTTTCCCACTGACACTTTCGCCTTAGTCTAGAAACATGGTCATGTCTTCTAATATTAACAAGTCTGGCTCAGCACCAGCTCTCCCTTAAGCTAGCTTTCCTTCTTTTTTTTTTTAACCTAATGTTTCAAGTTATTTTCTCCCTAAGCCTCCCATTCAGCCTTCAGCCCCCTCTAACTTGTTTCCTGTTCTCACCACAACACAAAGTTGTTCGGGTCACCAACAACTTATCAACTACACAGTCTCCTTGACCCAGCTCATTTTTGTCCTCTTTACAACACGTAGAGCTGGTGATCACTCCCTTCCTTGGCTTCCATGATACGCTGCTCTTGACGAGGTTTCTTCACTCTAACAATGCTGCCTACCAGTCCCCCTGTAAGGCTGTTCTCCCTCTGTCAGCTGGAGGTCTGTCCTTGCTCTCTGCCTCCATAGCTATAACAATAGCTTTGTGGAAGAGAATCAGCATAAAGCCTGTTCCCAGAAGGTGAAGGTCAATTATATCCCCGCTTTCCCACTTCTCCATCATTTCTGACGCCAGCAGCTCATAAGGCACACTTTCTCTCTCTCCATCCCTAGCCACCTGGGGCAAAGTCACACCTTACAAGTTAAGAGGACCATCCTTGGGTTTGTTAAATTGCTGGAATGACTCAGAACTCATGTAAGATACTATTCCTTACAGCTACCAGTTTTATTAAGGAAAAGGATATTAAGTAGGATTGTCGTAAGGAGGAGACTCATGGGCAAGGTCTGGGGAGGTTCCTAATGTGGACCTGCTATGTCTCAGAAAGGGCATGTCACCCTCCCTTCACTGACCAGGAAGCTCTCTGAGCTTTCGTTTTTCCAGGCTTTTATTGGCCAGTCCTAAATAATAGGCTAAATGATGCCTCCTGAGGCTAATAGATATAAGCCTCCTAGGTGAGTCTTTTTGGTCTAACCAGCCCCATGCTGGGAAGTCCCAGACTAAGATACCCCAGTTACTCCTCGGGTTACTTCTCTGGAGCCAAGGACAAAGGCCTCCTTACATGGGGTAAAATCAGGTTCTTCCCGCATAATCACCAAAAGCAAGATTTGGGCTCATATGCAGGACAGACACTAGATTAGTGTCGGATGCTTTTTCTTGCCACTCCCTCCTATAGCAGCAGACATTTTATCCTCTTTGTTCTACATAGAATTTGCTGACTGCACATGTATTCTTAGACCTTCCTGTCTATGGATAATGTATGCCATCTGTGTGAATGCCTCTACCATCTGTCTGCCAGGCTATCCCTGAGGCGAGTGTTAAGTCTCAGCTTGAGCACCACATCATCTGAGAATCGTTTCCTTGTCTGCCTCCCACACAAACTACTTTGTCATGTCAGGCTGATCTAGATGATCCCCTCAATCATCACCTGCAGAACTCTTCACTTACTTGGATGTAGAACTTACCATTTGTCTTAGAGCTGTTTACTTTAGGTTTCCTCCAATGGAACTTATCAATCCATTCCACTAGACACATTCGATGAACTGAGCACCTAGCATAGAAAAAGAAATAAGACGTGTTCCCTGATATCGAAGAGTGCACAGTCTACAGAGTCAGACAGATAAGTAAGTCAATGACTGCAGGTAAGTCCCCTGAGAGATGTGTCCACAGGAATATTATTGAAGCAAAAAGACAGACATCTAAATCAGAATGAGAATAAGGGAATCATCCAAGGTATAGGGACACACGGACTGAGTTTTCCAAGGAAATGAGGAGTTAGCCAGATAAAGACAACACAGAAAGCCATTTCAGGTGGAGGGAATAACATATATAAAAGCATAACAATACAAAATAACATGATGTTTTCAGGAAATATAAATAGTAGTTATGGATGCGTTAATAGTCTTGTCTTGCCTTATATATCTTTGTATTCTCAGCACCTATCAGAGTTCCAGTAAAAGAGATCTAGTTCATAAATGATTGTGGGAATTAACAAATTAATGAACATACATGTGGGATGATTATGCAGCTAAAAATACCAATACACAGCCGGTAGTTGTTTTCAGCATAACATTTCAATTGCTTCATATGCATGAGGAAGCTGGACGATGAATAAGGAAGACAAAAGAAAAACTGATGCATTTGAATTATGGTTTTGTTGAAGAATATTGAATATATCATTGACTGCCAGAAGAATGAACAAATCTATCTTGGAAGAAATACAGCCAGAATGCTCCTTAGAAGCAAGGAAGGCAAGACTACATCTCACATACTTCGGACATGTTATCAGAAGGGACCAGTCCCTGGAGAAGGACATCATGCTTTGTAAAGTAGGGGATCAGCAAAAAAGAAGAAGGCTTTCAATGAGATGGATTGACACAGTGGCTGCAACAATGAGCTCAAGCATAGCAACTATTGTGAGGATGGCATAGGACCGGTCAAGGTTTTGTAATAGTACATAGGGTCTCTATGAGTCAGAAGTGACTCAATGGCACCAAACAACAAAAATATGCATTATTAAAAGCCAGGTTTTGCTTGGAACTGCAGTAACTAACATTAATTATTCCTAATCACGCTAAGAAGCTCTGGTGGCACACTGGTTAAGAGCTCTGCTGCTAACCAAAAGGTTGGCAGTTTGAATCCACCAGTCACTCCTTGGAAACCCTATGAATGTAGTTCTACTCTGTCCTGTAAAAGTCACTATGAGTTGGACTGTCCGGCAACAGGTGTTCTTTGGTTAATCACAGTAAACTTTCAATCTCATTTGGTCACACCCCAACCAATGTTACTGTCCAAAACGTGGCTCCATTTCTGCTCACGTACCCTGGCTCTCGGCCTTCGCATCTTTTTCTGTCATTCTGCATCATGACAGCGCTGCTCATTGTTGAGCTTCTCTGTGGCCGTAATTTGTGTTTTTTACTTCACATCCTTTTGGTTATTGTTCTTCAACTCATTAGCAGACGATTTGAAAAACTACTGTGTGCTTCTTGTGGTTTTACAGCTGGTCAATTTGCATGTAATTTCTGTTCACTCACGCTCGGAGCATTACTCCTTCATTTGAAGGTGATTTTGAGTGTGTCTTCAGAGTATATATTCAGAAAAAACCTGGCAGCTGCCCCACTTCCAATTGGCATAAATGGTTAGTGGAGTAAATTTCCAGGTACCTTGTGATCATATCTGGCCCAAAGAGGTGCACTAGTTAAAAAAAAAAAACAAAACAGTATATATATATAAAACCTATTGCCGTCGAGTCAATTCTAACTCATAGCAACCTTATAGGACAGAGTAAAACTGTCCCATAATGTTTCCATGGAGCAACTGATGGTATTTCCAGTCTTTACTTTTTTCAGCAGAGAAGGAAGTGATATGAATGTTAGAGGGAATGCAAAAGAAAACTAAAAAAAGCAAAAGCCAGTGTCCTGTAGCTGTACATGTTAGAATTTGAAAGCTCAATTTCCTTTTTACTATTTGTGTGATTTTTTTGGCCATTTAAACTCTTTGCACTTCAGTTGTTTGATCTGCAAAATTGGGAGCATTACTGTTCCTAGAATTTTGTGACATTTTAATTAGATAAGATACATAATAGTGTCCAACCAACATTAGCTGCCCGATAGTCCCGGACATGGATAAAGGTATTCAGTAAGTTCAAAGCCAGTAGAGTAGTGAGGTTCATTGTCCCTGACACATCAGCTTTGCTATCATCACTTTCATACCAGCCGATAGATGAGCTTGGACCTGATGTATCATCCGTGGGAGAATGAGGCAGCACTACAATTCTATGAGCTGCATAAGAAGCTGTGCTGCAGAGTTTATATTACATTGGTAAACAATATAGCGCAAATGTGTGTCTGATGTCTCACATGTCCTACTTCTTAAACCAAGGCGCCATTTTCTTTTTTACCTGTCATTGAAGGTGCTCAAGGAGATGGCAGGTTTAAAGGGCTCTGTGAATGAATTACAGCAAAGTCTTAGAGTGTCGATGTCTCTGGAGGGGGATGTTGTTTGCAAGAAAGGACTAATTTTAGTCTAATTTGGTGGTATAAATATAGTAACTAGGTTGAATGGAATCTGTGTTCTACCCAGAAAGTTAGAAACTAAAGGAATATTTCCCTTAAGATAGTAACACCAAATAGATGAGAATAAAATTATTAAAGGTTTAACAATGATTAAATTTATCTTGGTATTCTAGGTATTTCTTGTGTCAGCTGTTAGTCACATTAAAATGCTAAGAAATATATTAATTTTTAAAGCAAATTATCTTATTTTTTTATAAAAGCTTTGCAAATCTTTCCCTCATTATTTTCATGTAAGTCTGCTCTAAGCCCACTGAAGTGGCCAAGCTATTTAATCACAACTACTCAAACACTCACCTCTTGTTTTCTTCTTGGCACTAAAGTCCAGGAGTGTGAGGTAATAGTCTTATCTAAACCTGCCTTTGTCCAGATAAAACATTATCATAACACATTCACAGCAATACCCATGATGCCTTTGAGTGACATTGTGTTGTTGACATTACTGGACTCCTCAATATAAATTCTATGTATCACACTCTCTCATAAAGGATGCTGGTCATCTAAGTCTTCTATCCAGAATCTAATCCTTAAATGTCTGAAAAGATTAGGTTGCATATGGACAGTTCATGCTATGTAATCAATACTTGTTAAAACATAAGAATGGAGAAAAATCTTTTGGTGGTAAAGCAAGTTTTGATCCTAAGACACCAAACTGTTTGTCAGACTATACTTTGCATGCTTCCCCTTGTACCCGCAATAAGTATATGCCCCAGGTATAAACTGCCTCTGTGATCTTAAATATTACCAACAAGCTATCTTCTGGAAATAGGGTTAGCAGGATACATGTGGTGCTGTTAAACATGATGATGCATTTTAAATTTGAAATCTGGATGATCACAGCCTTTAAAGGAGGAAAATAATATCATTGTAGGAGCATGACTTAGCTGGCTGAATTTTACTGGATAAATTACTTAATATTGAGTTATGTAGTATAAAAAATTATCTTTGTTTAAAAACATCCTTAGTGATTGCTTCAGTCATCTAGTTCTGCTATAACAGAAATACTATAAGTGGATACCTTTAACAAAAGTTTTTTTTCTCGAAGTTTAGTGGGCTAGAAGTCTGAATTCAGGGTGCCAGCTCCAGGGGAAGGCTTTCTCTCTCTGTAGGCTCTGGAGGAAGGTGCTTGTCATCAATCTTCCCCTGCTCTAGGAGTGTCTTAGTGCAGGGACCCCGGGTCCAAAGACACGCTATTCTCCTGGCTCTTGTTTTTTGGTGGTATGAGGTCCCCCATGTCTCTCTGATCGCTTCTCTCTTTTGTAGCTCAAAAGAGATTGACTTAAAACACAACCTAATTTTGTAGATTGAGTCCTGCCTCATTATCATAACTGCCTTTAATCCTTCCTCATTAACATCATAGAGGTAGAATTTACAACACCTAGGAAAATCACATCAGATGACAAAATGGTGGACTATCACACAATACGGGGAATCATGGACTAGCCAAGTTGACAAATATTTTTGAGGGACATAATTCAATCTGTAACAGTGATTAAGGCATTTCTTGTGCAAATGAATTCATCCATTCATTCAATAAATACGTGTGTACTATGTGCTAAGCATTGTGCAAAGCCAGGGGTATAGGGATGGGTAAGATCGGTCTATGCCTTCAAGTAGCTTGTAGTTTAATATGTCAGACAAGAATATTAACAATTATAATAAAGTGTTACATTGGGATGTCAGGGTGACGCAATGGGGACAGGCTGAACTGTTTGAAGGAGGGAAATAGAGAAGGATTCATAAATGATTGGTTACTTGACTAGGAGGTCAAGAGTGTTGCTTGATTGGTTACTTGATTAGGAGGTAAAGAGCATCTGTGATTTGTCATACTTACTGCTGAAATTATAAAAGGCCATGTGCAGCTGCTGACATTTAAACTCTGGAGTCTGATTCTGCTCTTCAAGTTAAACTTCCACTCTTAATACAATGTGTTACTATGGCAATAACTATGGGGGCCTGTGCTGTGGCTCTGGCTGAGGCCCTGGTGGCTGCAACTGTGGTTGTGGGGGTTACAGTTACAGCTGCTGCCGTCTTTCTTGTGCTGGTAGATACTGGTCCTGTGGATTCTACTGAAAGCCTGCAGAGCCACTCAACCTACTGAACTCGTCTTCCTGAAAAGTGCTAGCTCTGTGTCGGTGTTCATAATGCCATCAGCATTATGCCAAATTCAAAAAACGAATAACTAACGTACCCTGGCTCACAGTGTAATTATTTTAGTGTCTGGATTGAGCAAGGTATTTCACACAATTTGTATTTTTTTCCTTTGAAATTGTACTATTTTAATAACTCCACATATGTCCCAGTCACAATTATTTATGTGAGCAAATTTCTATTTTTTTTGTTAAGCATAATTTGTCCTTGGAAACATAGCTTGGTTTTTGTTCATACTAATATATTACAGTAAGTTTTCATCAGTAATTTTATATTTTCATTTGCATGACTGATGATGCCATTGATGCTTCCAGGTCAGTTTGGTTTTATTACTTAAATACTTGTGGAATGCTTGTCATGTACATGGTATCATCTAGACAGCAGAGAGATAAAAACATACAAGATCAATATGGCTCCTCTTCTCTTGGATGCAAAGCCTGTGTGGAAGAACTCTTAAGTCATTGTTGTTAGTTGCCATTGAGTCATTTCCAAGCCATGGAGACCTAATGTATGACAGAACGAAACACTGCCTAGTCTTGTGCCATATTCATGATTGCTGGGATGTTTGAGGACATTGGTGTAGCTGCTGTGTCAATCTGTCTCACTGAAGCTTTTGTTAACTCTCTTTTTCCCTACTTTTCCACTAACCCTCTACTTTATCAAAGATAATGTCTTTTATAGTGACTGGTCTTCCCTGATGATGTGTCCAAAGCAAGCAAGACAAAACCTCCCCATCCTTACTTCTAAGGAGCATTCTGGTTGCATTTCTTCTAAGACTGATTTGTTCATTCTTCTGGCAGTCCATGTCTATATTTTAATATTTTCGCTAGCACCACAAATGCATCAATTCTTCTTCTGTATTCCTTTCCCATGGTCCAGCTTTTGCATACATCCTAAGCTGTCGAAAAGATCATGGCATGGATCAGGCAAACCTTTATCATCAAACTGACAACTTTGCTTTTTAGAATTTTAAAGAGCTCATTGGCAGAAGATTTGCCCGGTCCAATACATAACTTGATTTTTGATTTTTTGGCTGCTGCTTCCATGGACATTGGTCGTTGATCCAAGAAGAATGAAGTCGTTGACGACTTCATTTTTTTCTCTGTTTATCATGATGTTGTTTATTGGTCCAGTTGTGAACTTATTGTTTTCTTTATGTTCAGGAATAATTCATACGGAAAGCTGTAGTCTTCGACCTTCATCAGTAAGTGCTTCAATTCCTCTTCACTTTCCACATGCAAGGTTGTATCATTTGCAATATGCAGATTGTCAATGAGTCTTCCTCCAGTCCTGATGCCATGTTCTTCTTCATACGGTACAGTTTCAGTGATTATGTTTTCAGTTTACAGGTTGAATAAGTAAGGAGAAAGGATACAACCTTGCTGCATGCCTTTTCCAATTTTGAACCATGCAGTATCCCCTTGTTCTGTTCAAATGATTGCCTCTAGATCCTTATGTTGTTAGGTGCTGTCAAGTCTATTCTGACTCATAGCAACCCTATAGGACAGGGTAGAACTGACCCATAGGGTTTCTAAGGAGTGACTGGTGGATTTGAGCTGCTGACCTTTTGGTTAGCAGCCGAGCTCTTAACCACTACACCATCGGGGCTCCCTAGATCCATACACTGGTTCTAAATGGGCACAATTAAGTGTCTGGAATTCCCATTCTTCACAATGTTATCCATAATTTATTATGATCCACATAGTCAAATGACTTTGCATAGTCACTAAAACACAGGTAAACATCTTTCTGGTATTCTCTACTTTCAGCCAAGATCCATCTGACATGATCGTCTTTCTTTGGAATGGGCACAAATATGGACCTCTTCTAGGGGGCTGGCCAGGTAGCTGTCTTCCAAATTTCTTGATATTGATGACTAAATGCTTCCAACATTGCATTTGTTTATTGAAGCATCTCAGTTGGTATTCTGTGAATTCCTGGAGCCTTGTTTTTCACCAATGCCTTCAGTGAAGCTTGAACTTCTTCTTTCAGTACCAGTGATCATTTGCTACTTCCTATAATGGTTGAGGGAATCCCTGGTGATGTAGTGGTTAAAAGCTACAGCTGCTAACCAAAGGGTCAGCAGTTCAAATCCACCAGGCACTACTTGGAAACTGTATGGGCAGTTCTACTGTGTCCTATAGGGTCACTAAGACTCGAAATTGACTCCACAGCAAAGAGTTGTTTTTTTTTTTTTTTTTTTAAATAATGGTTGAATGTAGACCAATTATTTTTGGTACAGTGACTCTGTGTATTCTTTCCACAGTCTTTGGATGTTTCTTGCATCTTTCAATTTTTTGCCCATAGAATCCTTCAGTACTTCAACTTGAACTTGAATTTTCTCTTCAGTTTTTCATCTTGAGAAATGCTGATCATGTTTTTCCTTTTTGATTTTCTGACTCCAGGTCTTTGCACACTTCATTATAATACTTTACCTTATCTTCTCAAGCTGCAATTCGAAATCTTCTGTTTAGCTCTTTTATTCCATCATTTCTTTCATTTGCATTAGCTGTTCTGCACTTAAGAGCAAGTTTCAGAGTCTCTTTTGACATCTATTATGGTCTTTTCAACGACTTTTTAGTTCATTCATGTATGATGCCCTCGATGTATTCCCACAACTTTTCTGGTCTTTTGTCATTACTGTTCAGTGTCTCAAATATATTCCTGAGACAGGCTCTAAATTCAGGCCGGGTATATTCAAAGTCATACTTTGGCTCTCACAGACTTGCTTTGATATTCTTCAACTTCAACTTGCGTATGAGCAATTGATTGTTCCACACTTGGCCACTGGCTTTGTCTTTACTGATGATATTGAGCTCTTCCATCATGTCCTTCCACAGATGTAGTCAGTTTGATTCCTATGTAATCCACCTGGTGAGATCTATGCACATAGTCTTTGATCACGTTATTGGAAAAAAGGTATTTTCAACGAACGAGTGATTGGTTTTGCATAATTTTATCATGTGATCTCCAGTGTCGTTTATATCACAAAGTCTGTATTTTCCAACCACTGATCCTTCTTTGTTTCCAACTTTCTCATTCCAATACTTGTAATTATCAATGCATTTTGATTGCGCATTTAAATAGTTTACAGATTACAGCAGCTGATAAAAAGTTCAATTTCTTCATCTTTGGCATTTGTGGTTGGTGGATAAATTTGACTAATAGCCTTTTTAACTGGTCTTCCTTGTAGGTGTATAGATATTAACCTATCACCGGCTGCATTGTACATAAAATGTTCTTTTTAACAATGAAGGCAACACTGTTCTTTCTCAATTTGTCATTCTTGCATAGCAGATGATATAATTGTTGGATTCAAAAAGGCCAATAACCACCTATTTCAGGGTATGACACCTAGGATATCCATCTTCAAGAGTTCCATTTCATTTTTGATGATTTCCAATTTTCCTTGATTCATACTGCAAGGAAATGAGTTATTCCATTGGATGATTATAATACAAGTTGATATGTGCTATTCTTAGAAGATATCCTGGGATATCAGAGTGTGGAGTTATTGAAGTCACTCTGTGTGTGTGTGTACCTGTGTGTGTGTGTGTGTGTGTGTGTGTGTGTGTATGAGTAGGAAGAAAAGGTGCCAGGTGTTTCCAGAATAAAGTAACAGAAGATAAAATTGAAAATATCGGGAGCATAAGTAACTAGAAGATATTCAATGTGAGAGAACCTTAAAAGATTCAGAGAAAATGAGTGGGAGGGGGGGAAAATGAAAGAGAGAAGGAGAGGGAACATGACAGGGGAAGAGGAAAAGACTAGATGAAATTGGAGCCTTAGGTTGGGCATAGATCATGGAGAGCCTTGGAGCCCATTCATTAGTGAGTTTGCATTTTATCAAAATAGCAGTGAGCACCTAGTGAAAGGGTTTTAATATGAAAAACACATGGCCAGATTTTTTTTTTATTGTACTTCAGGTGAAGGCTTACAGAACAAATAGTTTCTCATGAAACAGTAGTACACATGTTGTTTTATGACATTGGTTAACAACCCCACAACATGTCAACCCTCTAACTTCTCAACTGTTTTTTTGGTGAAAATACACATAGCCAAAGATACACCATTTCAAAAATTTCTACATGCACAGTTCAGTGACATCGACTACGCTCTTCCAATTGTGCTGCTATTCTCACTTAAGATGAAGGCTTACAGAACAAAGCAGTTTCTCATTTAACAGTTTCTACACATGTTGCCCTATGACAATGGCTAACAATCTCACAACACATCAACAATAACCTTACTCAATCTTGGGTTCCCTATCACCAGCTTCCTTGTCCCCTTCTGTCTTCTGGCCCTTGTCACTGGACTACTGTACTTCATTAGTCCCATTTTTTACAGGGCTGTCCACTCCCTGGCTGAACAGTGAACCTCAGAGATAACTTCACCACTGAGCTAAAAGGGTGTCTGGGGGCCATACTCTCGAGGTTTCTCCAGTCTCCTTTAGGCCAGTAAATATGGTCTTTTTTTGTGAGTTAGAATTACATCCTTCTCCAGCTCTGTCCAGAACCCTCTGTTGTGATTCTGGTTAGAGCAGTCAGTGGTGGTAGCCGGGCACCATCTAGCTGTACTGGACTCAGTCTGGTGGAGGCCTTGGTAGCTGTGGTCCATTAGTCCTTCGGACTAATCTTTTCCTTGTATCCTGTTCCCTTCATTCTCCCTTGCTCCCGAAGGGATGAGACTAGTGGAGTATCTTAGACGGGACACGGACAGGTTTTTAAAGTTTGGATCATTATGCAAATGAAGGTTAGTGTGTTTTCAGGGTTTTATTTTTCAAAAGGATGTAAACGTCAACATCCTGCTTGTTGCAAGCAAGAGCAGTGGCTGCTAATCACAGATTAATCAAATAAATCAACTTCTAAGACCCTCCGGGGGTAAATGGTACTGCCATGGAATAGGAATTCTTATTGCCACACAATTGTTTTTAACTTACCAGACATTTATTGGATATGTGCTCTCTGTTCAGAAACTGCCCTGAGCCTGGGGATAGTAAAGAACAGATTTTGTCTCATCTAACAGGAAAATCATAGTCTTATAGGCCTTTTCTGCTTGCCTCTATTCTAGGGATGGATTACCCAATAAGCAAGGTACCCACCAGCTTACTTGTGCTTACTTACTGATCTCCAGTATACAATTTCAATTCTTTGACGTGGTGAAACCCATATGAAATTGTGCACTACAGAGTAGTAGGTAAACACAAATAAGCCAGTGCTCACCTTGCTTACTGATTCATCTGCCTCTGCTCTATTCCAAAAATAAAAGAAAAAACTTCCTTAAACTTAATCAAAACTTAATCTCCCCATATCTCTGTATTCCATCACTTTCTACCTTACTAGGAATTTCACTCCCCCTGTGCCTTCAGTCTTCAGTCTCCTGCGTCTTCAGATCCTCTCTGTCTTCTTATTCTCCCGTGAGGATTCAAACATTATTCAGATAACCGATACGTGATGAATGTAAAACACACACACACACCCCAACAAGAAACATGAAATCATAGCCTTACAAATCCAAAAGAAAAATAATGCCTTCCCTAGATATCATATTCTGTGGTCTTGAGACAGCCCCCACAATATTGTATTAAAAGTCTTATTTTCTTTGCTTGGCTTCCTTCCCTCCAGCTTTGCATTGGAATTCTGTTTTTATGTAAACTCCATTGCATCTGCAAAGTATGATTAAGAATGTTGCTGACGAAGTGTGTGTGAACGCTCTGCTTGTAGCCCCTTTAAAGGTGACTTACCCGCCTGCCTTTGGCGAGCAGTCTTGGTGGCAGCAGGGCCAGCTGATTCCATTTCCTCGTACAATGGAATAAACGTGCCTTACCTGTTCTCCCACCTCGGTGTCTCATGTATTGGCAAATGCAAGAACCTGGGCTTTCCACCCAGTAACAGTCTTATTTCTTTATTCTCTACAGAGTTAAACTTCTCAAAAATAATTCTGGGCACATGTTGTTGCCAATTCTGTCCCTCCAGACCAATTTTTCCCAATCTATTTTTTTGTCCTAGACACCACTGAAACTTCTCTTGATGATGTGTGTCTTAGTCATCTAGTGCTGCTATAACAGAAATACCACAAGTGGATGGCTTTAACAAAGAGAAATTTATCCTCTCACAGTCTAGTAGGCTACAAGTCCAAATTCAGGGCATTGGCTCCAGGGAAAGGCCTTCTCTCTCTGTTGGCTCCAGAGGAAGGTCCTTGTCATCAGTCTTCCCTTGGTCTGGGAGCGTCTCAGCACTGCTTTCTTGGTGGTATGAGGTTCCCATGTCTCTCTGCTCGCTTCTCTCTTTTATATCTCAAAAGAGATTGGCTTAAGACACTAATCTTGTAGACTTTATCAGTATAACAGCCGCTGATCCATCCTATTATATAATAGCGATAGAGTTTACAAAACGTAAGGAAATCATATCAGTTTACAAAATGGTACATAATCATACAATAGTAGGAATCATGACCCAGCCAAGTTGACAGATTCTGGGGGGACACAATTCAATCCATGACAGTGTGGATACAGATTCACCATAGCTTACCTTTCTCTGGTGTTTTGTGTCTATGTTGCATAGTTGGTCCCTATGGACATTTTTATTTGCAGCCTCAGCTTCGTAATTAATTCCTGGTTGTCTTAAATTATGTTCCACTGAAGAAGACCTTAAGAATGGGATTTGTAGGGAAGAATTTTGTTGGAGAAGGAGAAAGATATGGCAGTCTGTTTCCATAAAGATTTATAGCCTTGGAAATCCTATGCGACAGGTCTACTCTGTCTTATATGGTTGCTATGAGTCGGAATCAATTCGACGGCAATGGGCTTTGGGTTTGGATTTTACTGGAGAACTATGAGGAGAATTCTGTAAGGAAGTAGAGGAAGCAGCATAGGGCATGGAAGAAGCTAAGGAAATATGTGTTGGTAGTTGAAGTCTAGTCTCATCCTGACCCAGAGGAATCTCTGAAATATGAAGGGCACCCCAGAATTGCCCGACCTGGAGGCAAGGGTCTTGAGTTGTGTACTCACATATCAGCTAGTTGGAGTCCCTGGGCCGTGCAAATGGGTAACTTGGAAGCTAACCGAAAGGTTGAAAGTTCGAGTCTAGCCAGAGGTGCCTCAGAAGAAAGGCCTGGTAATCTACTTTAGAAAAATTGGCCATTGAAAACCCTATGGGGCACAATTCTACTCTGACACACAAGGAGTCAACATGAGTTGCTGGACAGCAACTGGTTGGGTTTTACCAGAGAGTCAGTATCTGTGGACCACTTCCACGTGCGACGTGGATGTAATATCTTATGTATCTCAAAGAGATGTAGCTGAGAGCATTTCTCTGAGGAAGAGAGCAGCTGTGGGCCATTAGCTGTCATTCCTCACAACGGTGGGTGAGGGATGCCCGACCTGGTAAAGGGGAGCTGGGTAAGTCACCAGCATCTTCTCCATTAAGCAGTCTCTGCCACTTTTGCTGACTTACATGCAGACTGTATGCAAAATACTCCAAGTTTCTATCGCTAGCACAGGCCTCTCAACACAGCTTAACTTGTTTATCTAACCAAATCTGTTACCATCGAGTCAATTCAGACTCATAGTGACCTTGTGGGACAGGGTAGAACTGCCCCATAGGGTTTCCAAGGCTGTCATTTTATGGAAGCTGACTGCCCCATCTTTCTCCCACGGAGGGGCTGGGGGGTTTGAACCGCCGACCTTCCATTAGCAGTGGTGCACTTAACCTCTACACCACCAGGGCTCCTTCTGTAGCTAACTAGTTACTTATAAACAAATACTTTTAGGCATCTCTAACATAATATTTTCCTAATCTTCTTAATTTCCCTCCAGTGTTGTAGATCTCAGGAAATGGAATCCTCCGTATTTTTGTTGTTAATGAGATTTCTTTCTCTGACACCCTGCCTTAGTTATCTAGTGCTGCTGTGACAGAAATACTACAGCGGGTGGCTTTAACAAACAGAAATTTATTTTCTCATATCCTAGGAGGCTAGAAGTCTGAATTTAGGGAAAAGCTTTCTCTCATGTCTCTAAGGGAAGGTCCTTCTCTCTTTTCAGCTTATGTTTCTTAGCTCCTTGGTGACCTTCATGTGACACAGCATCTATCTTCCCCCAATACTTGCTTACTTGCTCAATGTGCTTTTTCATACCTCAACACAGATTGATTAAAGACACACCCTACACTAAGACTGCCTCATTAACATAACAAAGAAACTTTATTCCCAAATTGGATTATAAACACAGGTGTACGGGGCAGCCATGAGTCGAGTTGGAATCAACTCGATGGCAAAGCGTTTGGTTTTTTATTTATAGAGGTTAACCCGTTGCCATTGCCATCAAGCCAATTCCAACTCAGTGACTCTATAGGACAGAGCAGAACTGCCCCGTAGGGTTTCCAAAGAGTGGCTAGTGGATTGAAACTGCCGACCTTTTGGTTAGCAGCTGTAGCTCTTAACCACTGCGCCACCAGGGCTCCTTACAGGGGTTATGATTACAACACATATTCTGGGGGGGGACATAATTCAATCTATAACAGCCCCCCAATTTGATCAGTTACGAATTGCTGCTGATTTTATTTCCAAAATACGTTTTAAAAATATCTCTATCTCCACTGTCATGTCTTCATTCCAAGGCCCATCATTTCCCACTCGGACTGTTGCAAAAGTCTCTTGTCTGTCCTCTTCCAATATATCCAGGCTCCCTCCAATCTATTTCCTACATGCTACTTTTTAAAGCCTGTCCTGTAACTCATCCATAGGACTGCTTCTCAAACTTGTCCATAATGCATCTAAGAGCAGAGGATATAGGAGCCATGAAATCAGGGTCTTTATTTTGTTTCTGCTATATCCTCAGTTCAGTGTCTTGCACATAGTAGATGCCCAGCAAATGATTCTTGAATTAATCAATTAAATAAGTGTGAAATCACAACCCATTATAACCTGATAAAACTCATTCCAAGCATAATATTATAGTTACTTCTGAGATATTATACTATATGAATACATACATATGTAAATATGTATCTATTTATGTACAGATATAGGTAGACAGGTAGATAGACAGATAGATAATAGATAGACAGGCAGACTTTGTTGTTGTTGTTAGGTGCCATCAAGTCAGTTCTGACTCATAGCAACCCTAGTTACAACAAAATGAAGCATTGCCCTGTCCTACACCATCCTCACAGTGTTGCTATATTTGAACCCATTGTTGCATCCACTGCATTAATCCATCTCACTGAGGGTTTTCCTCTTTTCTGCTGACCTTCTTCTTTGCCAAGAATGATGTCCTTTTCCAGGGACTGGTCCCTCCTGATAACACGTCCAAAGTAAGTGAGATGAAGTCTTGCCATCCTCACTTCTAAGGAGCATTCTGGCTAAACTTCTTCTAAGACAGATTTGTTCGTTCTTCTGGCACTCCATGATGCATTCAATATTCTACACCAATACCATAATTCAAATGCACAATTCTTCTTCAGTCTTCCTCATTCACTGCCTAGCTTTTGCATGCATATGAGGTGATGGAAAATACCAGGGCTTGGGTCAGGTGCGCTGTAGTGCTCAAAGTGACATCTTTACTTTTGAACACTTTAAAGAGATCTTTTGCAGCAGATTTGCCCAATGCAATGCATCATTTAATTTCTTGACTGCTACTTCTAGGTTGATTGTGTATCCAAGTAAAATGAAATCCTTGACAACTTGAAAATTTTCTCCATTTATCATGATGTTACTTATTGGTCCAATTGTGAGGGTTTTTGTTTTCTTTATTTTGAGGTGTAATCCCTTCTGAAGGCTGTAGTCTTTGATCTTCATCAGTAAGTGCTTCAAGTCCTCTTTACTTTCAGCAAGCAAGGTTATGCCACCTGCATATTGCAGGTTGTTATGAGTCTTCCTTCAAACCTGGTGCTGCATTCTTCTTCATATAGTCCGGCTTCTAGGATTATTTGCTCAGCATACCGATTGAGTAGGTATGGTGAGAGGATAGAACCCTGACACACACTTTTCCTGAATTTCAGCCATGCTGTATCCCCTTGTTCTGTTTGAAAGACTGCCTCTTTGTCTACTTACACGTGCCCCATTGAGGACAATGAAGTGTTCTGGAATTCCCATTCTTCGTCACGTTATCCATAGTTTATTATGATCAACACAATTGAATGCCTTTGCATAGTCAATAAAACACAGGTAAACATCTTTCTTGTATTCTCTGCTTTCAGCCAAGATCCATCTGACATCAGCCGTGCTATCCCTCATTCTACATCCTCTTCTGAATCCAGCCTGAATTTCTGGTAGCTCTCTGTCAGTGTACTGCTGCAATTGCTTTTGAATTATCTTCAGCAAAATTTTACTTGTGTGTGATATTAATGATATTTTTCAATAGATACATCTATCTGTATAATAGGCAGATAGACAGACAAACAGACAGACCCCTGGGTGGCACAAGTGGTCCATAAAGATCATAGCCAAGAAAACTCTATGGATCAGATCTACCGTGTAACACATAGAGTTACTATGCATCAGAATCAACCCGACAGCAACAAGTATGGACGTGTGTGTATATATATCTTAAATTCTTTAACAGTTGAATCCTTAAAAGTTCATTCAAATATTTGAGTAAAAGTTGTGTTCAGCAAGATGCTCCCTTTTTATTTTGACTTGCTTATCCCCAAGATACTCCATTTTTATTCTGTGACTTGGGTAATTCAGACATAATGCATATACTCTCCAGGATGGACAAGACATTTTCTCCAGTAAGACATTGCTTCAACATCTTAGCAGGGCAATAAGGCCACCCATACTTTCATTTCTACTGATTTGTCTAGCTTTGTCTCTTCCTGTTTCCATCCTAGAACTTATTAATTTAATCATATGGATCTGATTTTTAGTGTAATGAAACGATGCACAGGAAATTCACAAGATTAAAAACACTGGAAGGACAAATGATATAGTTGCATAGGGAGAAGGTTGTTGTTGTTAGGTGCCATTGAGTCGGCACCAACTCATGGCAACCCCATGTATGCAGAGTAAAACTGCTCTAGGGGTTTTGAAGGTTGTGACCTTCGGAAGCAGATCACCAGGCCTGTCTTCCAAGGTCCTTCTTGGTGGGTTCAAAACGCTAGTATTTTGGCTAGTAATCAAACACTAAACTGTTTGCACCACCCAGGGACTCTGGGAGATGGTGTAAAAAAATCTATTAGTGGATTATCAGTATTATCAGAATTAGTGACTCTTTATTGGGCTAACTTCTTTCTATCACTGTAGGTGATAGATTGGAGTGATAGAAAATAAAAATTTGGAACCAATCTGCTTCCAAAAGTTCACAGCCTTAAAAACGACATAGAGCAATTCTACTCCGCACACATGGGGTTGCCATGAATTGGAATCAACTCAACTGGCAACTAACAACAACAGCAACTCAGGTGTTTGGTGTTTACTGTAAATAGTTCAATTTCTGTTTATTGAAGACCTTGGGGCATGTAAACACTCACCTCAGAATGTAGAATATATGATTACTTACTGATCAATAAATAGTTACAAAGAGCTTAATGTAATAAATTACAGGCTTATTAGTAAGAATGATGGTTTGAAGAACAAGATAAAGCTTCTACCTTCTCTCCTTCTTCATTCACCAAATACCAGAGCCCTGTTGTTATCATTGTGTGCCATCGAGTTGATTATGACTCATTACGACAACCCCATAAGACGGAGTAGAATTGCCCCATAGAGTTTCCTAGGCTGTAATATTTATAGGAGAAGATCATCAGGTCTTTTCCTCCACAGAATTGCTGATGGGTTCAAACCACCAACCTTTTGGTTAGCAGTAGAGTGCTCCACCTTTGTGCCACTAGGGCTCCTCACCAAGGACCTAGACGATCCTTATTTTCCTGCTCAGTTGAAGTGATAGAAGTGAGAGGAAAAGGCCAGAGCACTGGCCTCCCATACCAGGAGCAGACCTGGGCAAGTGCCTGAAGTATCTGAGAAAAAACGAGTCCAAAAGAGAAACCAGAGCCAGGTCTTTCTTTTAATTGTCATGAGTTAATCAGAACAACCATGGATTAACGTAGTGAAAAATATTTCTCAGTCAATCTTCATCCATTGAGGGTTTTGTAGAAGGCTGTGCTCCAGGCTCTTCATACCTAGTGGCTCAGCCATCTTCCAGCATCTTGGCGTCCTCTTGGAGTCCTGCATTTAGGCAAAAGAAGAAAGAGAAGGCACAGAGAATTTGGTGAAATGTTTTAGGGCCTGGCCTGGAACTTACATGCATCTCTTCTACTCATATATCATCACCCAGAACTCAGGCACACGGTCCCACTTAAGTGAAAAAGAATATGGAGAATTTAGTCTATCTGTGTGTCTAGAAAGATGAGGAGGTGGGTCTGGCAATCACATAACTCTGTCTCCTCCGCTGAAGGATCAAATTAGTCATGGGAGGGAGAAAGCCATCATGAAATATTCATCTCATTGCTCCATCCTTGGAGCAAGGAGAAAAAGTCCCTTCCTTTATGAGGAGAAAGGAAATGAAATGCCTCCTTTCTGCTAATGATGATGAGGGTGATGATAATAAATACTTACAAATAATTTCTTATTGAATGTTATTATACACAAAGTGCTGTGATAAGCACTTTGCACCCGTAATCCAATCTTATCCTCAATAAAACTAGAGGCAGTTTTAATTATTTCTATTACACAGAGGAAAAAACAAGGTTAGTCTATTTTCAGACTTTACCATGCTAGTAAGAAGTAGAGCTAGGATTCCTCATCAGGAAGTCTGATGTCACACGTGTAATCATGGCTTGCACCATGTCCATGCATGACACCCCACCAAAAAGGCTAAATCTCATTTAATACACTCATTTTCTATGTCTACAATTTAATATTTCTCTTTGGCTCTTTTAAGGTCGCATCATTGTGTTAGTTAGAAACAATCTCACTTGACTGCCTTTCCTCTTTCAAGCTACTGATCCATTTCTTTACTCAGTTTTAGGGCAAAACTCTCCAAGACAGTTGTTAAACTTATGCTGCCAATTTTATCCTCTCAATTTTTTTCTTGACCTGGCCTGAATCATGATTTAGAGTAATAAGACCTCATTCTACTGAAACTACTCATAACAAGGTCATCAATGAATGTTTTTACTAATTTCAACAGTCAACTCTTGGTCTCTTTCAGCAGCTTTTACCAAAATGATCGCTATCCCTTTTCTGATATATTTTCTTCTCTTCATCTGTAGGACCACGAGCTCTCTTGTTCCCCTCTGGCTTGACTGATAGATCTTTCTCACACTTCTTGGACGTTTCTTCCTGTTTTCCCTGATCTCTTAATTTTATCGTGTTCTGAGTCTCAGTCACTGAATTCCTTTAATTCTCTATTCGTATTCACTCCCCTGGTGATCTCATTCAATCACGTGGTGTTGAACACCAGCTACATGCTCAGGAATTTTGCTTTTTCTCACCAGGTGTCTCACTCAAAGACTGACTCATATATTCAATTATCTCTACAAATCTTACAGATCTAATAGTCATCTTAAACTGAATATGTCCACAATTGAACTTCTCATCTTACTCTACTCCAAAGAAAATTGATCTAGCCACTCTCTTTCCCATATCAGTTAATGCCATCTCCATGTTTCCAGGTACTTAGGACAAAAACCTTTCAGTTTCTTGACCTTTGTCTTTCTCATGAAGTGTTCCTCTGATCTGTCAAAAAGTTATATTGGGTCTATTTTCCAAATATACCTAGAATCCAATCATTTCCTGCCATCTCCACCACTACAACCCTGGGCCTTATCCAAGATATGCAGAGCATATACTTTTAGCGCTCCACCCATATCCCCTTGGATTTCTTTGCCAATTGTTGTGCACAGTGGCTACTAGAGTGCTCTCACCTCCCAGCAGCCAGCACCTGTCTCTTTGCTGGAGGCTGCAGGAGGTTTGCCTATCCAGAGGGAGAGCCGAAGGTGCCTAAGGATTTATGCATCCCTCTTCCCCAGGCAGCGTTGACCCATAACTGATCGATACAGGGATATAAATCATGTAAAACCCATGCTACTCGTTTGTCCTTAATTCTTCTCTGGCTTCCAGTCTCATTCGAGGTAAAAGCCAGATGTCTCACAATTGCCTCCAAATCTCCTCCATCATCTTTCTGCTCACCAACTCCCTCCTCCATCATAGAAGTTCTCTGACCTCCCTCTTACTACTGCTCATGTTGCTCTGGTTACCCTTGTCTCCTGTTGTTTCTCAGTATGCCCAGCATGCCCCCTTCTCAGTGTTTCTTACTGGAATGCTCTTCTCCCAGATATCTTCGTAGTTAATTTCCTCATCTTCTCTAACAAAAGTTTCCTTTTCTGTGAGATTTTCCTGATAACTCTACCTAAAACTTTCATTCCTTTTCTTCACTCTATATGCCCCTTCTGTGTTCTGTTTGTCCCTATATAATTTATCATCATCTGGAATTTTTGTTTGCACCTAGAAGAATGAGGGCAAGGACTTTTGTCAACTGATATTGTTTTTTCTATTCTAGTGTCTCCAAATCCGAGGGCTACACCTTATAGTTCATGCACAATATGTGTTTATTGAATGAATAAATGTGAGAATAAATGAATTTAAAGCTGCAGAATGGCTTTAGGTCTCATCACAAGAATTTTGACATCTCTATCTGCTGGTGGTGCTATACCAGGTTGTTTTCCTTACACGTGTATTTCTTGGTAGCCCAGAAATGCTCTGTTTTACTTCAAGTTTGGTTGTGTACCCTCAATCTAATTTTTAAATTCTTTTAAGCAAATGATCCATTTCAACTCATCATATGCCAGCTGCTTAAGTAGCATCCTGCCATGCTGTGCACATATCCAGCCGAGAGAATTATCCTGGAGAGCATTACCCTAACTTTGGCGAGTGAAGGTCTTTCTCTTCTCCTGTCAACTAACATTTTTAAATGAATGTTTTCTCTATACATCTATCTTATTGATGATATATGGGGTCTATTCATTTTAAAGAAAAGCATCTCCCTGTATTTTGTCCAGCATTAGAGCTAACACGTACTGATTGCTTATGCTGTAAGAACTACATACCAACTTCTTAATCTTACTTTCTTCTTTTGGTGTTCTCAACACAATTCTCCAAGGGAGATGCTATTAACACCTGCTGTCACACGGCATTGCTGAGTTGAAGTCAACTCAATGACACATAACAACAACAACATCCCCATTTTGCAGATTAGAAAACATGAGTGTCAGAAGAGTTAAATAACATATCATAGGTGTCTTAGTTATTTAGTGCTGCTCTAACAGAAATACCACAAGAGGAAGGCTTTAACAAAGAGAAATTTATTCTCTCACAGTCTAGTAGGCTAAAAGTCCAAATTCAGGGCGTCAGCTGCAGGGGGAGGCTTTCTCTCTTTCAGCTCTGGAGGAAAGTCCTTGTTATCAGTCTTCCCCTGGACTAAGAGCTTCTCAACGCAGGGACCCAGGGGTCCAAAAGACACGCTTTGCTCCTGGCTCTGCTTTCTTGGTGGTATGAGGTCCCCCTGTGTCTCTACTCACTTCTCTCTTTTATATCTCAAAAGAGATTGGCTTAAGACACTATCTAATCTTGTAGATCTCATCAGTATAACTGCCAATAATCCATCTCATTACCATCGTAGTGATAGGATTTACAGCGCATAGGGAAATCATATCAGATGACGAAATGATAAACAATCATACAATACTAGGAATCATGACCTAGCCAAGTTGACAGATAGTTTTTGGGGTCACAGTTCAATCCATGACAACAGGTTACTGAGACAGCGAGTAAATGGTGGAACCAGAATTTGATTAAAGTATTCTCACACTTAAGTTCCTATTGTCTCTATATGTCTGTTGTGTGACCTAGGATTTATAGTCCTTTCCATGTAAGGCTCAAAAAACGATATTATTGTGGAGAAATGTTCCTAAAGCAGTAAAACTATCTTCCTAATTCAGTATAATAAAATTTTAAAAGCATCTTTACTTTTTGTGATTATAAAATAATGGTTACCTCTTGGGAAAATGTAGAGCAGTACAAAGAAGACAGTCATTGAGAGTGATTTAACAGATTTCCCTGAACTATATTTTATCAATGAGATTTTACATAATTTGGATAATTGAAATAATATAATGATTTTTTTGTGTACTACTCTTATTAATTAACATTGTACCGTTAGGGTTTCTCATGGCATTAAAATGTCCTTTGATGATTGTTTTTAATAATGACATAGTTTTCCATTCTAGGAGTCCTGGTGGCACAGTGGTTAAGAGCTCAGCTGCTAATCAAAAGATCGGCAGTTCAAATCTATCAGCCGCTCTTTGGAAACCCTATAGGGCAGTTCTACCCTGTCCTGGAGTGTTGCTATGAGTCTGAATTGACTCAACAGCAAGTGGTTTATGCCATTCTATCAATGTGCTATATTTTACTACTCCTTTATTATTGTATATTTAATATTATTTGTCATTTTTGTTTTTCTTATTATAAGGACTACTGAGATGAACATCCTTTTGCATACACTTTTATCTTTGCTTTGTATGTTATCCTTAGAGTGAATTTTTATGATTATTACATGAACTGTATGCTTTGAAGTTTTTGTTTATTTATTTATTTTTTCTTTACTGGGAATTAGCCACAACTTTGGCTCTGCATTTATTGGTAGCTACTGTAGAAATTAGTTACAATGATTTAATGTCCATAGGATAATGGTAAATCTGAGATCTGAGAAAAAAAAGAAAAACTTCCAAGAGCATTCAGAACATACTCTGTACTGTAGTAAACCATATCTATACAATAAAGCCAGTGTAAAAATAAAAAGATATGTGCAAGGACCACTGAAATAGCTTATTGTACATGTCTTTGTGCTTGTCCTTCTAGGGTATCCCAGAATAGTGTAGCAAATACATTAAGGAAATGGTCTGGGTAAATATATTTCATGAAATACAGTAAGTACAGCTCATAGCCCTAGTTATACATTAACAAAAATAACTGTATTGCCTACATAATTGTTAAGAGTTCCTGGGTGGTGAAAATGGTTAATGTACTCGGCTTCTAACCCAAAGGTTGGAGGTTCGGGTCCACCCAGAGGTGCCTTAGAAGAAAGTCTTGGTGATCTACTTCCAAAAAATCAGCCACGGAAAACTCTATGGAGCACAGTTCTACTCGGACACACATGGTGTCACCCTGAGCTGGAATCAACGCGATGACAACTAGAAAACAATTCTTAGCTC
Organism: Dugong dugon; assembly: GCA_030035585.1. Classification (NCBI taxonomy): domain Eukaryota; kingdom Metazoa; phylum Chordata; class Mammalia; order Sirenia; family Dugongidae; genus Dugong; species Dugong dugon. Next base: position 5,882,179 of record CM057473.1, read on the forward strand.
ACTGAGGACAGAAAAAAGTGTTCAGAATCTCCAAAGGAGAAAAAAGCAAATCTCCAGACGTCTCCTACGAAACCAGAAAAACAAACCTGTTGCCGTCGCATTGATTGTGACTCACAGTGCCCCAATAGGACAGAGTAGGACTATCCTCATAGGGTTTCCAAGGAGGGGCTGGTGGATTCGAACTGCCAACCTTTCGGTTAGTAATTGAGCTCTTAAGAAGTCTCCTAGGAAGACATTAATTACTTTGATTAATGTATCCCCATCAAAAGTCTAGCCCTTCAACATGTAGGTTCAGTTAGCTGCTTCAACCAGTACCTTGATCACAAATCCATCTCTCAGGGACTGAGTCACATTAACCAAATTCAAATGGATCATCCATGAAACATAATGCAGACTCATTAATATAGAATAAGAAATTATTCTTTCAGAAACTATAAATACTTGCATTTGCTAGATTTGTGAATTCTCCCTATAGTTAACCTACATGGAATTCCAAATTATAAATAGGTCATTTTTTGCACTTACAGAGACAAATTACAGTGAGAGAGACACCATCTCTATTTTGTAGGGAAAACGAAATCGTGACCAGAGGCCAATTAGTCAATTTACCCTGAGAAATTGCTATCATGGTGGCCACAGGACTTAAACCCAATAAAATCAGCTTATTCCTCCTGTAAGGAATGGTAAGCCTGATAATAATCAGAAGGTTGTGTTTTGGGATATGATTAGAAAATAGGGAGGTACATAAACTTAATGTTTAATGATTTCAGGCTTAGATAACCTGCTAACATCATCACACAATGTATTTGATCATCCAGACTTGTCCAGGCTACTTGAAGTTCCATATTAAGATCACCTTTGCCCTGAAGAGTACTGGAGTCCATCAATGTAATTCCAACATCTTGAACACCTCACTAAAACCTGATAGCCCCTTTATCAGTGATTATTTTGATTTTTCTAGACGAACTGTTTGCAGTGTATGCCTAGGGGACAAGTTAAGTCTTTCCTTACTCACTAGAGTTGCTTACTTTTTACATATTTACAATCTCTTCTCATAATTCTTGTCTTCCATATGGGAGACCTGGGTTCGATTCCTGGCCATTGCACCTCAAGTGCAGCAACCACCCATTTGTCAGTGGAGGCTTTAGGGTTGCTGTGATGCTGAACAGGTTTCAGTGGAACTTACAGACTCAGACAGACTAGGAAGAAAGGCCTGGTGATGTACTTCTAGAAATCTGCCAGCGAAAACCCTGTGGATCAAAATAGTCCAATCCCATTGTGCTTGGGTCGCCATGAATTAGAGGCTGACTTGATAACAGCTAACAACAAAAGCATACTAAATATATATCTGAAGATATGCATGTATTATAATAATATAACACGTACAGATTGTGTCGTAGACATACACACACACACCCACAAATCATATACTTATTTTTACTGAAAAACATTTTTAGGTATTTCACACTTAAGAAATGTTAATGCTATATAGAGAAGTGCTAACTTTGGTGAAGGGTGAGACACTACACAATACTGGGGAAGCCAGCACAACTTGTACAAGGAAAGGTCATGGAAGCTCCACAGACACATCCAACCTCCCTGAGGGACTGAATTGCTGGGTAGGGGGCTATGGGGACCATGGTCTAGGGGAACATTTGGCTCAACTGGCATAACACAGTTTATAAAGGCCAATGTTCTACATTCTACCTTGGTGAGTAGCGTCTGGGGTCTTAAAAGCCTGTGAGCAGCCATCTAAAATACTCCACTGGTCTCACCCCTTTGGGAGCAAGGGAGAATGAAGAAAACAGGATACAAGAAAAAGATTAGTCCAAAGGACAAATGGACCACAGCTACCATGGCCTCTACCAGACTGAGTCCAGTACAACTAGATGGTGCCTGGCTATCACCACTGACTGCGCTGACCGGAATCACAACAGAGGGTTCTGGACAGAGCTGGAGAAGGATGTAGAACACAATTCTAACTCACAAAAATAGACCAGATTAAATGGCCTAAAGGAGACTGGAGAAACCCCCAGAGTATGGCCCCCGGACACCCTTTTCGCTCAGTGGTGAAGTCACTTCTGAGGTTCACCGTTCAGCAGAGGATTGGACAGCCTCATATAACAAAATGGGACTAATGAGGCACAGCAGTCCAGGGACAAAGACGAGTAGGAAGGAGGGGACAAGAAAACTGGTGATAGGGAACCCAATGTTGAGAAGGGACAGTGTTGACATGTCGTGGGGTTGTTAACCATTGTCATAGGGCAATACGTGAGCACTGTTTAATGAAGGACTATTTGTTCTGTAATTTTCATCTAAGGCACACACACACAAAAAGAATTGTCTATGTGAGATCAAATTGGCAACAGCAACTCTAAAGCTTTCATGGGAAGCCTAGGGGCAGTGAGTTGAAGATAATGGTGATGGAATAATTTGGAAAAGGATAATGAGAATAGCAGCACAACTGGAAGAGTGTAATTGATATCACTGAATTGTACATGCAGAAACTTTTGAAATGGTGTAATTTTGGCTATGTGTATGTTCACCAGAAAAGAAAAGGTCCTCCAGTGTCGAGAAAGGATAGTAGTGACATGTCGTGGGGTTGTTAACCAATGTCATAAAACAGTACGCCTACTGACTGTTTAATGATAAACTATTTGTTCTGTAAACCTTCATCTACAGTACAATTTAAAAAAATGTGGAATTCAAAAAACAAAAAAAGAGAAATCTTAATGCACGTAGAACTGAGTGCCATATAACCATAATAAAAACGTAAGAAGCAATAAGAGTGAGAACACTGTGAATACGCTTAAAAACATTGCTTGCAATGAAATACCATAATCAGTTTTGACATTTACATAAAAACACAAAAAACAGTAAAAAACAAAACAGTAATATTCATGAGGATCTTGGGAAGAAACAAGAATAGAGAAAATGTGGGTGATAACAAGTTGTTGCTGAGCACTGTTTAGTCATTTTCAACTCCTAGCAACCCCATGTGACAGAGTAGAACAGTTCCATAGGATTTTCTTGGCTGTAATCTTTACAGGAGCAGATCACCAGATCTTTCTCCTACGGAGCCACTGGGAGCGTTTGAATCGCCAACTTTTTGGTTAGCAGCGGAACGTTTAACCGTTTGCACCACCAGGCCTCCTTGCCATAACAAGACGTACCTCTAAATGTTGCTTATTACAACCTGGGGTCTCTGAGGGTATGCACTTTCTGTTTGCAGAGGGCAGGGGAGGTATTATTTCAATGCAAGCTTGAAATTATTTAAATGTGTAGCTTCCACGCTATGCAAACTCATGAAGCTTGGTTATAGAGTTGAAGTATGAGAGCAATTTTTTTAAAGGCATATGATATGGCTTAAAGAATTTAGAGGTAGCAGTGGGGGAATTCCAATATTAATGGGTATGAGGGCTCCTCCCATAAATAAACAAGATGTTAATGAGATTTTTTTCGTTCACAGTAGTTGATGAGATGCTAACCGTGATTGCTTGTGGTTGGTCACACCCACTCTGGAGGGTGTATAAAAGGCTCCAAGAAAGCAGAGAAGTTCATACTCTTCAAGCAATCACTTTGCTCTCAACTAAATCCTCAACTCCTAACACCATGAGCTATTACTACGGAAACTACTATGGTGGCCTGGGCTGTGGCTATGGCTGTGGCTGTGGCTCCTTCCGAGGCCTGGGCTGTGGCTGTGGCTCCTTCCGAGGCCTGGGCTGTGGCTGTGGCTCCTTCCGAGGCCTGGGCTGTGGCTGTGGCTCCTTCCGAGGCCTGGGCTGTGGCTGTGGCTCCTTCCGAGGCCTGGGCTGTGGCTGTGGCTCCTTCCGAGGCCTGGGCTGTGGCTGTGGCTCCTTCCGAGGCCTGGGCTGTGGCTGTGGCTCCTTCCGAGGCCTGGGCTGTGGCTGTGGCTCCTTCCGAGGCCTGGGCTGTGGCTGTGGCTCCTTCCGAGGCCTGGGCTGTGGCTGTGGCTCCTTCCGAGGCCTGGGCTGTGGCTGTGGCTCCTTCCGAGGCCTGGGCTGTGGCTCTGGCTCTGGTTATGGTGGCTACGGATACAGCTGCTACCGCCCCTGTTGCTATGAAAGATAGTGGCCCCCTGGCTTCTACTGAGAAAACTTGCAAGCAACTGAGGACTTTCTGCTAATGTTCCTCTCCTTCATTCTACCTTCTGGACACTTCTTTCCATCTGTTCCTCTCAGACTAAATAATGGCCAGCCAATCCTACGTTACCATGACAGATCTTCTGATTTCAGTACACCAGGGCTGACTTTATAAAAATCATCTGGAGTTGCAATTTAAATTTTGAGGAAATTTTACTGTTTGGGCAATAATTTGTTTTTGGATAAATATTTAGGCACAATTCTTATTCTTCATATTGCTCATGTGTGAAATGTGAAAATACACTTTACATTAAACTTCCTTACTCTGGCATTTTAAATGTGTCATGGTTGTTTTTTCTATCCCCGTTGACAAGTTTTTCCATACCTACGTTGTGTGAGTGTGTGTGGGTGTGTGAGTATGTGTGGGTGTCTGTCTTCTGTCTATGTCTGTATGCTTTGTGAAAAATCTCCTGACGATGGTGCTGTATCTACAATCCTGTGTAACTGTGGGGTAGAGAATGTCCAGCAGTTCTTTATACACTATATTAAAAGTATGTTGATGCAGCCCCAGCTGCTCTGAGCCAGTCTCGCACCCTCAGTGTGGGCTCGTTATGCAATATCATCGCACCGTTTACTGTTGTTATGCTCAAAGTCATGCTGGCTTTTGCTGTTTCCAGCAGGACACAGCTCTGCTGTGTCATTGGAAGCTGTGTTCTTAATAGATTTCTTCTAGGGTGACTGCTTTTTTGGCCTCACTTAAATGACAATGGAAGGAGCCTCAAACAGCCTTTAGAACATGTAGAGACTGATTCATTAACTCGCCATTCTGGTTTCCAGACACCCAGAGCTCCCCATTACCAGCTGGATAAATAACTCATGTGTCCTGACAACTGGGTCCTCTGAGTACATTTTGGAAAGTGCCCAAAGAGACTGTTGTCACACCAGAGATGCTTTTTCCTCAATATGTCCTGGGAAGCATTCTTCTGACCTTGACTGGTTTTATTAACTTGATGTTTGCTATTGTCAGCTGCCGTCCAGTCAGCCCCCAACTCATGGCAACCCCAAGCACAATGGAAGGAAGCACTACCTAGTCTGTGCCATCCCCGTAACTGGTTATGGATCGAACCATTGTGACCAAGAAGGTTTTCACTGGCCAGACGTTTTTCTTACTCTTAGTCCAGAAGCTCCTCTGAAATCTATTCAACATCATAACAACCAAGACTCTGCTAACAGATGGGTGGTGGCTCCATCAACTTGATAATCAGCCCAGTTATGTTTATTTAACTCAATTTGTGATTCTGCTTAAATGACCAAAAGTCCCAATCTATGATATGCATATGTTTGAGCATCATCTCTGCCTCTAGGCCTCCAGAAGTGCCTGCACTGTCCTTGGTTGCTGTATTTACCTATTGTCTGTGCCTTTCGTTGGTACCTGCATATTTTAGTCAACTATTTGTTTTCAACAAGATGTGCTTCACAGATTATACAATCCTGCAGAAATGGAGATTGTATGTAAATCTATTTTTTTCTCTGAGGAACTTTTTATCAGCAGTCAGGAAGAAAGTCCTCTTAGAATACCCTTGGAATGAATGGCAGATTTTGACAAGAAAACTGCATTCAAACTATGGCTACAAAATAGGTCAAAATTTGATCCATTTATATATTAATGTATGATAGTGGCATCCTTAGCATTGAATTCTAAAACCCAAATATACCAAAGACAGAAGCACAAGGAATTTGGAAAAGAGAAATTAAAAAAAAAAATTGAAAGATGACATATTTAATTTCTTTCAAGGACACAGGATGACCATGACAAGTAAAATAATGTCTCTATGCTTGTATTACTGAAAACATTGGCAATGAGTGACCTCATTTGCTGACTAATAAAATAGTAGGGACAGATCTCAATAACAAATAGTAGACCAGAGGCACTGCATGTCACATGAGTTCAAGGCACCAATACCAATGTTGCTATAATCTTTACAAAGTAATTACATATTACTCCACATTTCAAAAGAATTCTGCATTATTCAGTGAACTGGTGTGGGCAACAATTAAGAAAAAACAGCTATACAAATTGTGTCTACTGGAGCCTCAGGGCACTCAGTTTTGCTGTGGTTGGTAATGCCACGAAAGTTGATGACTTCCATGATGGATTTAATCATCCATTTATTCAGCCATTCATTAATAGTATGCCTTGCCACATTATACCCTATCTGTGCTAAGTACCAGAGAAAGACAAAGTTTCCTGGGATCTTGAGAACCTTACGTGTGGGAACTCAGAAAAATAATATATAATTAGAATTCTCAGTGTTAACTTCTAAAAAATGTTGTATGGATGGAACGTCACGGGACCTCATAGAAGGGACATCTAACCAAACTTGTGTAGTCATGGCAAGTTCCCCCGAAATATGCTGCCTGAGCTGAGTGTTTAAGAAATGTGCTGGAAGCGGGGTTTAGAATGAGTTTGGGTGTAGCGTTGGTACTAGGATGCTTTAGGCAGACCATTTCCCCAGAGCCAGTGACTTCAGCAAGGGTTCTCTAGTAGATGTACACTCAGTCAATATTTTCAGCAGAAACCAATTTAGAAACTCACTGTTGGAAGGTGTTGTTAGACTGCCCAAGAAGTTTTTCCAATTTCATCGGTTATAACCATCATCAAAAATAATAGGAGCAGTTATCTAGCAATTGCTGGAAGTGGGCTATATGAATTTAAAGAGAGAGAACTTTGAAGAATCAGTACCCTGTTTTATAACCATTATAAGCCTAAAGAAGATTAAAATTATAGAACCAACTGTACCAGAATGCTATTATTTTGGTGGCCAGAGCTTTTAACCAGAAATATACTGCTGAAGCCTTTCGTTGAACTCTCCCTAAGTAAAACATTGCTTATCATTTTATTTAGTAAAGAATATGGTATTCTCTTTTAACATTCACAAAGCACTTGCCTGTATAATATTTTCCTTAAATATTTATAATAGCTTTTAGAAATATACATCATTTTATCCTGGTTTTTAAAATTAGCTTCAACATAATGGTAATGAAAATAATTATTTAAAATGAGGTTTCATTTAACTCAGTAATGAAGTCACTCCTGAGGTTCACCCTTTATTGAAAGATTACACAGGCCTATAAAATAAAAGGAGACTAAAGGGGCACACCAGCCTAGGAGCAAGGACTAGAAGGCAGGAGGGGACAGGAAAGCTGGTGATAGGGGACCCAAGGTTGAGAAGGGAGAGTGTTGACAAGTCGTGGGGTTGTTAACCAATGTCATAAAACAATATGTGTACTAACTGTTTAATGAGACAATAGTTTGTTCTGTAAACCTTCATCTAAAGTACAATAAAAAAGAAAAAAACTCCAAAAACAAACAGAAAAAAAGAGGTTTCAACATAATCCTGCCTCTTGTGGTTTTAGGACTGAGTTCCCCATTTCTATGCCAGCTGCTAGCAGGGGGCTATTTCCAGAATTTCACATTAAGTGACACAGCCACCAATAGAAACTAAATTGCTTGACTTTAGTTTAGTGATATGTACAATGCAGAGAACTTTCTTTAGAGAATTAAAGGCCAGCATTCCGTTTTGAAGGTGACAGGTGGGGTGTGGCATTAAAGAAGCATGGATCTCCAAGCCACGCTACAGGGTTATGAAGCAGAGCCTTAGAAGCTCAACCTCTCATGCATTTGCTTCTGAGATTTATAATAATCCCATATTGCATATTTAACATAGAGATTATTTTCTCAATTCTCCTTGAACTCCTTTTGAATTGTAATACGTTTTGACAAAAACTTATATGATAAAGTTTAAGAATATTACCAAAGGTTTCTTTTTCAGAATCTGAATGCTTATAGCATTCAGGATAAAAAGGTTAGGACTTAGGTTTCCGTAACTGCATAACAAGTTAACACAAACTCAAATAGTTTATAACAACACCCCTTTCTTAGCTCATACGTCTGTGGATTAGAAGTCTCATATGATGTGGCTGGGTTCTCTCCTTAGGGTATCCTAAGGCTGAATCAAGGTGTCAGCCAGGCTGTTCCTGTCCGGAGGCTCTGGGGAATAATCTTCTTCCAAGCTCATTCTTGTTATTGGCAGAATCTAGTTCTTTACAGTTGTGGGACTGACCTCCCCATTTCTATGCTGGCTGTCAGCCAGGGGCTGCCCTCAGTTACTAGAGGTTGTCTGCATTCTTTGCCACATGGCCCCTTCTTCCTCTGAACCAGCGACGGTGTGTCAAATTCTTCTCATACTTTCGGTCTGTGATTTTCTCTTCCGCTACCAGATTAAGAAAACTCTACTTTTAAAGGGCTCATACAATTAGATCAGCCCTAACTAGGTAATATCCCTTTGTTAAAGTCAGTTATGTCATACATGAGGAAGGAAGACCCTCAATGAGATGGATTGACACAGTGGGTACAACAACGGGTTCAAGCATAGCAATGATTGTGAGGACGGTACAGGACCAGGCAGTGTTTCCTTCCGGTGTACGTAGAGTCCGTATGAGTTGAAACTGACTCAACGGCACCTAACAACAACCTTTGCTTTATATATATGTTTTTCCTTAGCAGTTATCCCTTTGTGTAGTGAATTGAGTACCCGTTGCCGTTGAGTCGATTCTGACCCGTAGTTGCGCTGTAGGACATAATAGAACTATCCTAGGGGGTTTCCCAGGCTGCAATCTTTAAGGAAGACTACTGCCAAATCTTTCTCCCACAGAGCGGCTGTTGGGTTCAAGCTGATGACCTTGGTCGGCAGCCGAGCGCTTTCACCACTGCACCACCAGGGCTCCTCTGATAAAGATTACAGCCTAGAAAATCCTAAGGAGTAGTTGACTCTGTCCCATGAAGTAGCTATGAGTCAAAATGGACTCCAAGGTACCCAATAGCAACAACTAGCCAACTGCCCAGACCAACAATCCATTTTTGTTCTTATTTCCAATTCATTTTTCCAAACAATTCATTGTTATATATTGCTTCTATATGAACCCTTTATTATCTGTCTCCTACACTAGAAGTAACCTCCATGGAGTTCATGGCTTATAGTTTGTATTTTAAACTCAACGTACCTGATGCCGGAAGTATAGTAATCCTTCAGTAAATATTTGTTGAAACAAGAAATGAATGAGTAGATTAGCCAGTAAAAGGATGTACAGGCTGCCTTCAGCAAGATAATAGCTCCCTAGCTATTTCTAAATGGCAGCATTATATTAATCGATATGATGGAATAATTAAAAAACCGAGAAACGTTAATTAAATTATGAACAGCATGCTTTGTTTTATTAAGGTAACAAAGGGAACTTTAGAAAATTTATTTGAAACATTCTTTTTTAATTTCTTTTAAAAATAATTCTAATATTTCTTTCTGAAATAGTTTAAATTTTTTTTTTAAATGTTAAATACTCTTTTCTGGAGTTCATGTTCCTTCTGAAGGCCAACCTAATAGTAGAAACAATATTATGTAGTGCTTAAAATCACAGACTCTGGGTCAAATTCACCTAATTGTGTGAATTTACAGAATACTCCAACTAACAACAACAGAATACACATTGCTTTTAAGTGCATAAGATAATTACTATCCTGAGCAATAAAACAAGTCTCAATAAACTTAAAAGAATTCAAGTTATACAAAATATGTAAAAAAAAAAAATTACAGACTCTGGAGTAAGAAGCTTGGTTTTGAATCTCAGTTCAGCCACCCAGTAGCTGTCGGACCTTGGGCAGGTAATTAAATAGGCTAGTAGTAGGATGCAAAGGATCCTCGTGAGTTTAACTGAGTTTAATATGTGCAAATGGTCTCAGACAATACCCTGGCCCATAATGATTGCTCAGCAAATATAATCTATTATTTGCATTATATACTGTAAAAATAAAAATACAGATTATGTTGACCAATCTACAAGTACCTTACCAAGTTTTTGTTGTTTTGTTTGTTTTGATAGTCAACGCATTACTTAAATGCATACTCTCCATGGAGACTCATCAAAAAAAAAAACAACTTTTTTATGGATTATCAAGGTAATTTTTAAATTGTTTATAAATTCTTGCACAGCTTTTTCAGTTTGGGAGGGTACGATAATGAGGAAAGTAAAGCTGATGTGTTATCTCATCAAATGGGTGATGTTCAAAGCCTATTGACTTGAAAGACATTTCTAGGTATTGGATCTTTCTCCTAACCTCTTGAAGTTTTTGTTTGATTGTTTCATTTCCTCACAGTTACTTCAAACCCACAGAATAAGGCTGGCTTTTATGTGAATATTTTTGTAAAATATATACTGATTAAAGAGAAGGAATTATTATAAGAAATAAAAGGAGCCCCTAATACTTACGTTTGGCAAAATCTTGAGACGTGAATGCAGTGGCATTTCAGAAAGATAAAAGATCTGGAAAGGCTGCCTTTTCTACGTAAACCAGCACATATCTTGTGGAAGGTGGAGGAGAATGTGGTCCTTCCTGCGCTGGGTGGGAGGTGGTAAGAACTGAGGATGAGAAGAGGTACAGAAGACTGGATGTTTCACGTACAGACAACTGCTAGAGCTAGGGTCTGGCTTCTCTTTTAGGGAGACTAATATATAAGTGGACCAGGCAGGGCTTTGTTCTGTCGCATGGAGGGTCACTGTGAGTCAGAACCGACTCAACGGCGCCTAACAACAACAACAATATATAAGTGGAGCCCTGGTGGTGTAGTGGTTAAGAGCTTAGCTGTTAACCAGAAGGTCAGTAATTCGAATCCACCAGCCACTCTTTGGAAACCCTATGGGGCAGTTCTACTCTGTCCTATGGGGCAGTTCTACTCTGTCCTTTAGGGTTGCTATCAGTCAGAATCGACTTGATGGCAACAGGTTTGGTGTTTGGTTTATCAGGCAAGATATCTGACTTTATTTGGGTCATGACGGTGTTAAAGACAATAGCCTTTATTTATTTTTTAATGTACTTTAAATTTTATTGAACCTAAATTCTTCTACTTAAAGAAGATTCAAACAGAGAAGTTTTTTAGCATTAATATTTCCTTTTAATTTATAGGTTGCAAATCTCCATTGATATGGGAATAGATAAGCACCTGTGATGGTTAAGATTGTATGTCAACTTAGCTGGGCCATGTTTCTCAGTGTTTATATGTTATCACCCCCATGATGGAATCTGCTATGAGTAGCCAATCATTTGAAAGGGAGTTTCCTTGGGCGTGTGGCCTGCATCTGAATATAAGTGGAAGTTCTGGCTTTTACCTGCACTGGATTCTGCAGCTGCCTCCTGTTGGTCTGACCTCCAGTTCTTGGATCTTGAGCTGGCGCTTACCTGCTGATCTTGGGATTCACTGATCTTCATAGTCTGTGCGCAAGAGCCCTCCTTTCTGACCTACCATTCTTGGGTTTACCAGCCCCTGTGGCTACGTGTATCAGGAGAAGAAGCCTCTATCCCGATCCACAGACTTGGGATGTTCCAGTCTCTACAATCGTTCGAGCCATTTCCATCATATAAATCTCTCTCTATATATATTTATACACTTTACTGGTTTTGCTTCTTTAGAGAACCCAGCCTAAGACAGCACCTAATCACACTGTACTCTTGATGAACTAATAAGGGGAAACAAGTGTAATAAGTATAAATAGAATTCAAAGATCATCTATTTTCTTTGTGATATTCAGCTATTTTGATTTTTTTTTTTTTTTTTAAGCCCAACCAGCTGACCATATGGAGCAGAGTTCTACTGTGACACACATGGGCTTGCCATGAGTCATAATTAACTCGAGGGCACCTGGAGCTGACCATTCACAAATGCTAACTGGTTGCAAATCATTTGCTTTTGTTTCTGATGATGGTGGGAATAAACAATGGAACAAACAAAAAATAAGACAGCTGAACACTGTGGAGACTGAATTCCCTAGCCTGCCACCATGTCCTCAGTTTCAAATTTGCCTGCTGATCTAGGGTTGAGAATTGAAGTATTTAGGTTGTAGTCCTGATCTGCCACTAAGAATTGTTGTTCGATAATACTAGTTGTCTCTCTGAATCACAGTTAGAAGGACATTGCAATAAGTTATGTCTCAAGTCTCTTCTAATTCAGAAATTCCATGATCTTGGGACTGTAGAGAATTTAGAATCTGGAATAAAAGTATATTGGTGAGCAAGGATCTGTTTGTAGTAATTAGCAGGGACTCTGTGTGCAATCTGCAATGGTATCTACAACTCAGGTTGACTCCCTGTGACCCATGACACTTGAGAAATTCCTTTGACTTCCTTTAATCATTTTACTATTAAATGTGGTTCTTAACTGACTTCAAAAAGCACGCTGTATTAAGGCATTCATCATATTCAGTTGCCACTTTTTACGGAACCAGTATCTCAGGGAAAGATTACGGTTCCGATTATGTGAATTATCTGGAGAAGAAAGATAACGCCCTTGTCTTAAAAAGAGCAACCATGAGATGTCGAAGGAAAGGGTACAATTGGAGAATAAACGCACTTGGAGATGATGCACTGTGAAGACTATTTGAGATTACAGAGATTTATTTGTGAAGTTTGAAATTCAGAATCCAAACGAGTATTGGATTATAAACGCAATAGCATTTTATTACAGGAAACAGATTTTTCTAGGAATCTGAATGAGGCAGATAATCAAACATGTTGTATAACTTTTAAATAACTATTATGTAGATAAGTGGGAGACAAGGTCTAGGTATTATGAAACAACCTGGCTAACATTTTTCTAATAATACGTTCTAGTGGATGACATTTAGGGGAGTGGCTTTCCACATCCATCAGTATCTCCTGACACCATGAGCTACTACGCCAGCTACTACAGAGGCCTGGGCTACGTCTGTGGAGGCTTTCGTGGCCTGGGCTGTGGCTATGGCTGTGGCTGTGGCAGCTTCTGCAGACTGGGCCATGGCTGTGACTGATGGAGGCTACCAATATGGCTGACGCCAGCCATCTTGCTATGGAAGATAATGGTCTTCTGGCTTCTACTGAATAAACACTTGAAAATTTATAATTTGGGGACTTACTCTTCTGTAGGACCCTAATTATTCTAGAAAATTTTATACAATGACCTGTGTGCTTTGTTTATTCCGACTTGATAATTAAACTGCTATTTGGACCACCTGGTTTCTGACAGTAACGTGAATAAGGTGAAGAACACTTGATGAACGAGATGTTGGCATTTGATTAATGATGATCTTCAGGGATCTGCTTCTATACAAGATAGACAATCAGTCCACTCTAGAAGACTTTGTCTTTCAATACCTGATATCTAATAATAATTTTTTTCTGGCATGGTGAATGTGTTTTGAACTTCAATTATTTTATCATGATAAGTTTGCTGTGTTGTGCTAATAAACGCTTCAACCATGGCAATATATATATTTTAGTATACTAACCCATGTATGCCAAAATATATAACTATTTCTATATGTAACTATCTGATTCTATGTTAAGATAAGTATGAGTTCATACTGATGTCTCCAGTTCTAATCCATTGCTACATAGATCATTCTACTTCCTCCCAGTGCTTATCGGTAATCTCTCACCCCAAGGTGGGAAACCTGGCTCCCACCATCCTCCATCCATTTATTCAGTTGTTAAATTCCAGTATACACGTATAGAAATATCTGAATTGTTAATTCATAGCCTCATGGGATTTACTTTATCAACTAGAGTTTAGTGTGCATGTAGTTCCTTTACTTTTTGCTTACAGACTTCCCTCATTTTCAAAGTTATTTAGGTCAACATCCTTTCCCCACCCCAACCACTTTCAGTGAGGTTGTTACACACAGTTACATTCTTTTGTCACAGTCTGTATCCCGTCCTGGGATTCTCCAAACTTCCTTAATAATTTTCTTAATTTACATACACTAAGGCTCACTCTTTGTACCATACTGTTCTGCAGATTTTTATAAATGCAGTGTCTCGTCTCCATCATTATGAATAGTTTCACCGTCCTATAGATACCGTGTGCTTCATCTAATTCAACTGTCCCACCTCTTCCCCCAAACTCTTAGGACTCATTGACTTTGTATTTTATGCATTGGTTTGTCTTTTCCAGAATGTCATATAATTGGAATTGTACAGTATGTGACCTTTCAGATTGGCTTCTTTTACTTGATCATACACATTTAAGCTATATCCATGACTGTTTTTGGCTTGACAGTTCAATTCAATTTTGTTGCTAAATAATATCCCAGTGTATGGATATACTGAAGTCCATTCTACTGAAGGATGCCTGGGTTGCTTTGGTTTATGACTTTTATGAATAAAGTTAGTATAAATATTCTCATGCGTGTTTTTGTGAAGACACAAGTTTTCAAATATGTTGGTTAAATATATAGGAGTGAGATGACTGGATCATATGGTAAAGCTATGATTAGCTTTTCAAGAAACTGCCAAACCATCTTCCATTTTGTAGCCGTATAGCAATGAATGAAAGCTCTTATAGCTTTGAATCCTTGTCAACAATTGATATTGTCATTTTTTTAAAAAAACAATTAGCCATTCTAATAGATACGTAGTGGTATCTCATTGTTTTAATTTGCATATGCTTTTACTTTTAGACTTTCTTAATCACTTAGTTCTAAATGTTTCTCTTGACCATAGTTGGTTCTTGCTTTGTGAACTCAATTAAAACTATTTTTATATTAAAAATTTAGTTAAGCTCATTCACATTTATTGACTTGCTATTATTATGTTTGGTGTTGACTCCATAAAAATATTTTATGTTATAATTACTATGTGTAGTCTTATATTTGCTACATGTCCTTCTCTATATATTGTGTTTTCTTTACTCAATATTTTATAAATTTCTTTTGCTATTTAGAAAGGTTTGGATATTTATTTTAGTCATTACCTATTGGTGAATTACACTTTTTGTAAAAATATCATTAATTAATACCCTGCTTTTTTTAATTAAAACTTTTACTATCTGACTTGCCAGTTTTTAATAGTAAACACTGACCACCACCTATTACTTATTCAGTTACCAAAGAACTTCTTCTACCCCACTTCATCTCTCCTTTTCAGTTGAGTTCGTTTTTCTTTTCCTACCATATGATGTTAATATATTTTTCTTTCACTATCATCCACACCTTTAGCTTCTTGTCAGGTGCTGTCAAGTCAGTTCTGACTCATAGCAACCCTATGTACAACAGAAGGAACCACTGCCCTGTCCTGCACCATCCTCATGACTGTTGTTATGCCTGAGCCCATTGTTGCAGCCACTAGGTCAATCCATTGCATTGAGGGTCCTCCTCTTTCTCGCTGACCCTCTACTTTACCAAGCATGATATTCTTCTCCAGGGACTGGTCCCTCCTGATAACATGTCCAAAGTATGGGAGAGGAAGTCTTACCATCCTAGCTTTTAAGGAGCATTCTGGCTGTACTTCTTCCAAGACAGATTAATTTGTTCTTTTGGCAGTCCATGGTATATTCAATATTCTTCCCCAACACTATAATTCAAAGGTGTCAACTCTTCTTCAGTCTTCCTTATTCATTGTCCAGCTTTTGCATGCAACCTTTGGCTTAGTCTTAGCTAAAAACTTAAATATATTAAATTCTTAACGTAAGTCTTTTTGTCGGTGTTTCCCAGTTATTTCTGTTGGATCCTCAGTTGGTTAATCAGGCAGGGCTATACCAATATTTCCTAGCTTCTTGCATTTTAAAACTCTTTTTAAAAATGACATTTGAATGACAGAATCTTTAGATATAAAATCATCGGTTCCCATTTTCTTTCATTGAATATTTTGAAACGTGACAACCTTATTGCCTTGCTTTGTATATTGCATTTGGGAAGGCTGAATAAAGTCTTTTTTTTTTTGGCCTCTGTAAGTTATATGATCTTTCCTTGGGTGCTCTGAGGTTTTTTTTTTTTTTTAAATCTTAATTTCTAATATTTTTATTAATATATATCTTGCAGTTGTTCACTGTTGGTCAATTTTCCCAAGTAATGGATGGCTATTTCAATATATACTTTGAGAACTTCTTTCAGCTTTGGAAACTTTTCTTAGATTCCAATTTATTACTACTGTTCAATTTTTTTCTTCTTTTTTCCCCACCCACTCGAATTACATGTAAGCTAGATCTTTTTATATATCTTTTATTGTGACCACTTTCTCTCTAACTCTATTTACTTCTTTCTTTACCTCATGTTCATTGTTTTTTATTGTTTTCCTGCTTTTCTTCAATATCAGTTATTAAGTTTTCATTTGAATTCATTCTTAATTAGGCATTTTGGAAACTGGTGTTCATTTTGATATGACTTATATTTTTCTTCTAGTTCATTGCTAAGTTTTCAACTCTCATTTCATTTTTTTCTATCCATTGTCAGTTTCTGTTCATTTTTTTTGAATTTCTGATTCTTTTTTTTTATATCCTCAAATTCTTTTGAGAGTATTTAATTCAACGTGAAGTGTTTTGCTACTGTTTTCTTTGCTCCTTTTTTGGAGGGGGTGGGAGGCGACGAGGGAGAGGGATTTTTATCAGCTCAATTTTTTGATATTAATTTCCTTTCTTTTTATTATAGTAGTTAGTATAGATATAGATGGTTTACAGCACTACATTTTATGGAAAGTGCTGGTGGTTCGGGGTTGGTTATAAGATTCCTAGTTCAAACGCATGTTCTTCTCTCAATGTACCAAGTACTGTTTTCTTAACTGGTTGGTTTCAATTGTAGGGAAATTAGGTGTTTGTCCTTCATTTTTTTCCTTGTGATAACTAGGTCCCTACATTTTCACTTCACATTTTTTTTTTTCATGTACAGTTCCCAAAGAGCACCCTCATTTCTTCTTACCTTATTTCTCCCAGAATCCTTACCTTTCTAAAACAAAACTGACACTTTCTGTTCCTGGGCTTTTTTTTTTTAATATTTTCCCTTAGGTTGGGTGTTTGCTTTCTCAAGATGGTTTTTGTTCAGTCTTTTCCCTGCATTTTCCTCTTCTGGCAGGTCCCCCATCCCCTGGACATTTCTTTGCTCTTTACAAAAGGTTGGAGAAGAATTCAAGAGGTATGACCAGCAGAAATCGATGCTTCTATTTTCTATTTCTCTTTCTCTTATTTGAGGTTTTATAGTGTTTTCCATCTTGTTGTTAGGTTGGAGGCATGGAATTTGTATAGTTTTATAATTTTTTTGTTGATCTGTATATTTGTTAGGGGTAATGTTGGGAGAATCAAATTTATACAGTCACTACGATTTCACCTGCCAAGGAAGTCTAAGATGCCCATTATTAATAGAGAGAATATGGCAAAATGTCCATCATTTTTTTAAAAATTTCAACTTAGATCACCTAATAGGGCAGAAGGATGTAAACACACTGAACTAAACACACCTTACTGATGTTCAGCAGTGTTGACAGCTGAGAATGGAAAATCCACAGGATTAAAAAAGGCTAAGCTTGCAAAGAATTTATTTTTATTATTATTTTCTTTATGGATGTGTTCATTCTTTCATTTATTTATTCAGCCATCAATTTACTGTCTATTCTCTTCCAGCCACAAAAATTATAAAATCTTAGCATAATAAATGTTCTTGCCCTCAAAGAGTAAGCAGTATAATGGAGAAGACAGCTAAACAAACTAGTTAGTATAATAACATCTGAAGAAATGTCCAGGTCATTTGGCAGCACTCTGAAAGATTCGTCAAATTCAGGCAGAGGTAGAGTGGCTGGGGATGTACTGAAATATTCTTGCAGAAGGTGATGCTTGACTTATGTTTTGAAGAGTAGGTTGGAATCAGATGGATGAAGCAGTGCAATAGAGGATTCCAAAATGGAGGAGCAGCTTCTGTAAAGGTTCAGAAGCATGCAGGAGGCTGACGTCTTTCATACTTATGCATAGAGTAAAGGGGAGTACGTGGTAGAGTCTAAGTGACCAAGAAATGTAAATAAAAGCCCTGTGATGAAAAAGCTTACCTGCGAACTTAAAAAGTTTAGGCTTTTCCCTGAAAACTAAGGGATATAATGGTTGGAAAATGAAATGATAACGTTTGTTTTGTTTTGTTTTTTTCAGAATCTTATTTTGGACTCAGAACCAACAATGAATCAGATGAGGACCTTTTCTTGGGGCAGTATCACCAGTGGCGAGGTTCTTACTTTAGTCCAGGATGAAGACAGAATCCAATGATAAAAATGAATAGACTTGTGAGTGATATTAATAAAATATCTTTGACATGGTTCAGTCGGTTATATAGCTAGTATATGTTGGTAGTTAAAGTGGGGGAATATTCATAAAATATGAGAGATGAGAAGAGTCAAGATTACACACCCAGGATTATGACTTGAGTGACTGATATACAGTAAAGAAACAGTGTTGTGGGAAAAGATGAGTTTGCTATTGGACATTGATTTTGAGCAGAGGTTAAATGAGAGATGTTCAATAAATAGTTGAATTGGTGGTGTTGATATGTAGAGAAGTATTTTAAATGGAAGATAATAATTAAAAACATCAACATAAAATATATTATTAAAAACAATGCTTTCATGAAGTTCTAAGGGGAAAGTATATATACACTGGTTGCGGATTGAAAGGGAGACAGCATTAGTGAATAAATAAGGAATTGGGAAGACAAATAATAAGGAATTCACAGAGGAAGCTAATGGAATGTTTTGCCATGAAAAATAAGGAAAAAACGCTGTACAAAGAGAAAGAATGAATGAACAAGCAGCAACGTCAAATGCCAAGGAAAGTTCAAGTAAGTCAAAAACCAAGAAGGTTTCCTCCAAATTTGACTACCTGGAAATCATTAATGACTTTCTAACTCTGCCTTCACCTTGAGGGAGAAAAGACCTTGAGTTCTGGGAATGATCATTAGCTAAGACCATGGAATTCAAATTAAAAAGAAAAGCACAATACGACTAAGGCAAAAGAAGACACTGAGAGGTACGCAAGGGAAAAATGCAATGATGGTTAAGTAATACTACGTACACAATCCTGTGATAACAGTAATAACAAAAATAAATCATGAGTGGATACATAAGTTGATATCTAAGCTGAGTAAGTGTGCGGTGGCACACGGGAGTACACCTATGAGTATATATAGGTTTGGCAGAGGATATTTCTACATATGCATTTGTATGTGCTGCAAATATATCCACGTATATAGTAGAGCACGTGGGGGCCACAGTTATGAAAACTTCCTAACCATAACCAAACACCTAGAGGGACAGGGTCACTAGGCTTGAGGGCTTAGGGCCATAGTCTCGGGAGACATCTAGGTCAATTGACATAACATAGTCCATAAAGACAACGTTCTACAGTAGCAATTGGGGTCTTAAAAACTTGTAAGCAGCCATCTAAGATACAACTATTGGTCTCTTCTCATCTGAAGCAAAGGAGAGTGAAGAAAATCAAAGTCTCAAGGAAACAATTAGTCCAAAGGACTAATGGACCACACGAACCACAGCCTCCACTACCCTGAGACAAGAACTAGATGGTGCCCAGCTACCAATACTGACCGTGCTGATCCAAATCACAGTAAAAGAACCTGGACTGAGTGGGAGAAAAATATAGAACCAAATTCAAATTTATAAAGAAGACCAGACTTACTGGTCTGAGAGAGACTGCTGGAAATCCCAGGATTATGGCCCTTAGACGGTCTTCAAACCTGGAACTGAACCTACTCCCAGAGATCACCTTTCAGCCAATTAATAGATAGGTCTATAGAGTGAATAATAACACCCGTGAGGAACATGCTCCTTGGAACAATCAACCATACAAGACCAAAAGGGAAGCATTTGCCCAAAAACAAAGTTCAGAAGGCAGGCAGAGACAGGAAAAATAAGTGAATGGAAATGGGAAGCTCAGGGAGGAAGTGGGTAGAGCGCTGTCACATTGAGGAGATTCAAACTGATGTCACGAACAACATGTGTATAAATTACTGAATGGGTGACTAATTTGCTCTGCAAACTTTCACTCAAACCACAATAAAATGTTCAAAAAAAAAAAAAAAAAAGAAGCTATCTGAGGTTATGTAATTATAGGACTACTGGAATCTACCAACTAGATTAGACCATCTTAATTAGGACACCAGCATGGCATTTGAAGAGGTTATGATCGTTCCTCATCTCGGAAACTTTTTATTCTAAGAAATACAAACTCATTAAAAATAATATTTATTATTAAAACTGCTTTAATAAGAGACTAGGCCCTTTGGTAAGTAAGAAAAGAAAAATAATAAAGAATTTTTAGACTTTGAATTATTCTGTGACATGGAAATGAGATCTCCTTGTCATGGTTGTTTACCACACCCACTATGGAAAGTATAGTGACATTCTGGAAAGTAAGAGATACTCATATTCAGGAAACTCACCTTTAGCATCAAACCAGTCTCTAACCCCTGACACCACGAGCCACTACAGGAGCCATTATGGAGGTCTGGGCCATGGCTGTGGAGGCTTCGGCAGACTGGGCCATGGCTTTGGCTATGGAGGTTACGGATATGGCTTCTCCTGCCCGTCTTGGTATGAAGAATATGAATTCTCCAGTTTCTAATAAAAAACGCTTGCTAATTCTCCAACTCTGTATCTCCATGCTCTTGTGTGTATGGTTCAATGATGTGAGGGCCTGTCTTGATGTAGGAAAAATATCTGTCACTTATTGGCATCGAGCTCCATATGGAATATCCTCTACCAGTTTCATTTCCTCTAAAAGGATCTGGATTCTTTTCATGGCATCCGGGCTTCGACTCATTATTGTCATTAGCCTCTGTTCTAACCAATGTGACCTCTATTTTAAAACAGTTTTTAATAAACATACTTAACTGGCAAAGCAAACCTGGCTTCATTTCAAATGGCAATGTGGGATGTCAATCAAGATGTTAGTTTTCTTCTGATTTGATAGCCACTCTTTAGGACAGAGTAGAAACGCCCCCGTAGAGTTTTCAAGGCTGTAGTCTTTAGGAAAGCAGACTGCCGCATCTTTCTCCCATGGAGCAGCTGGTGGGTTTGAACTGCTGACATTTCAGTTAACAGTAGAGCACTTAACCGCCGCACCACCAGGGCCCCTTGTTCTATTAGTTTATTTCAAGGAATTTTGAATGGCCATGTGGAATTTTAGTTAGGACGTTAGTCTTTTTTCTTTTGATTTGCGAGTCTACGGTGGCGCGAATGGTTAAGTGCTCAACTACTGATCCAAAGGTTGGCAGTTGAAACCTACCGAGGGGCGCCTTGGAAGAAAGACCTGACAATATTCTTCCAACATGTTACAGCCTTGTGGAGCACAGGTCTACTCGGAAACTTATGGGGTTGCCATGAATCGGAACTGACTCGATGATAGCGGGTTTGTTTTTTGTTTTGTTACTTGGTTATCCTTCTTTTTTCTGAATTAGTGTTTGGATCAATACAACACATTTGATTTAACAAATGTTCATTGAATATCTCCATGTGCTGGCATCGTTCTAAGTGCTGAGGACACGGGTGAACAAGATGGACAAAAACCTTGCATACTTTCGTGAGTGTCACAGTTTTGCTTCCAGTGGTCTTTGGGTGTGATTTTGTTTTCATAAAATCATTCTAGGCACTATTTTGTAATAACTTCTTTTTTAAAGAAAGTTTTTGTATTCTGAGATTTATTGCCGAGAGACAGTAAATCTCTGGCAACCAAAGAAAGTAATGTTAAATTAAATACTGAGTATACAAAATAATATTTATGAAAATGTGAAATGTGTAAAGAATACTATAATAAACCCCCATGTACCCAGGGCAAAATTTTCAAACTTCTAATCTTCTTTATTTATAATCAGGTTAATTTTAAGTTAAGCTATCAGGCATATAAGAATCTACTGTACTTCCTTGACAAGTTAATTCATTAATTGTTTTTCTATTTTCCCACTTGCAGAGTAAGGGTCTTGATTCCCAAAGTTATTGGTTCTCAGAAAGTAAGCCTGATGACTGCTTGAGTTAAAAATACTTGGGATTTATTTACCAATATAATCTCCTGAGGAATTTGTTGTTGTTAGGTGCCATCTCATAGTGACCTTATGTATAACAGAACACTGCCAAGCCCCGCTGCATCTTCATGCCCGTTGCTATGTTTGGGCCTATTGCTGCAGCCACTGTGTCAACCCCTCTCACTGAGGGTCTCCCTTTTTTTCACTGACCCTCTACTTTACCAAGCGTGATGTCCTCTCCCGGTAATGGTCCCTCTCAGTGACGGTACCTTCCAATGACATCTCCAAAGTAAGCAAAACAAAGTCTCTCCATCCTTGCTTCTAAGGAGCATTCTGGCATACTTCCTCTCTTACATAGGGGTAATTTGTTTTCAGTAGGTTTGCTATAGGCTCCCAGATGTTCTGCTAGTCAAAATCTCCTTGAAAATCACTGCCTGGGGTGGCCTCCAAGATCTCTTCCATTTCTTGTATTATGGCAATGCATGATATCCATTGCTACTTTCACCTTCCTTCCAGGGTACAATGTTTTTGTGGTAGCTTTCAGATGCTTACACTCTGCAGAGCAGGTCAACTAAAACAGTTAGTACAAAGAATTTCTACATTGGAAGATTTGGAGAATATTTGATGTGAGAAACACATCAAGATGTTAAATAATGCATCATGTTCCTCTAGAGGTTTTATGTTGTATTTATTTTAAGCAGGTACTTAATCATGTTGGGAATGGTACTGTTCAGTTTATATTTTTATGGTTTCCTGTATAACTGCCTTTTGTCTCTAGCATGGTCATTCGATGGCCTTTTTGAAGCATCTGCCTGATACACTTTTTTTTTTTTTTAATTGTACTTCAGGTGAAGGCTTACAGAACAAATAGTTTCTCATGAAACAGTAGTACACATGTTGTTTTATGACATTATGAACAACCCCACAACATATTCACCCTCTAAATTCTCAACCTTTTTTTTTTTTTTGGTGAAAATACACGTAGCCAAAGATACACCGTTTCAAAAATTTCTACATTCACAGTTCAGTGACATTGACTACGCTCTTCCAATTGGGCTGTTATTCTCACTTAAGATGAAGGCTTACAGAACAAAATAGTTTCTCATTTAACAGTCAATACACATGTTGCCCTATGACAATGGTTAACAATCTCACAACACATCAACAATATCCTTACTCAACCTTGGGTTCCCTATCATCAGCTTCCTTCTCCCCTTCTGCCTTCTGGCCCTTGTCACTGGGCTCCTGTACCTCGTTAGTCTCATTTGGTTTTACCGGGCTGTCCACTCCCAGGCTGAACAGTGAACCTCGGAGGTAACTTCACCACTGAGCTAAAAGGGTGTCTGGAGGCCATACTCTCGAGGTTTCTTCAGTCTCCTAGGCCAGTAAATCTGGTCTTTTTTTGTGAGTTAGAATTTTGTTCTACATCCTTCTCCAGCTCTGTCTAGAACCCTCTGTTGTGATCCTGGTCAGAGCAGTCAGTGGTGGTAGCCGGGCACCATCTAGCTGTACTGGACTCAGTCTGGTGGAGGCCTTGGTAGCTGTGGTCCATTAGTCCTTTGGACTGATCTTTTCCTTGTATCCTGTTCTCTTCATTCTCCCTTGCTCCCGAAGGGATGAGACCAGTGGAGTATCTTAGATGGCCGCTCACACTGCCTGATACACTCTTGCTGGGAAAACTGGGCTCCAGGCAAACTTGCAAATCTTTTGCTTTCAAAAAACTTAATTCATAGGATTGAAAGGAAAACTGGCTAAAGGGTTTGTTATTTGTCAAACAGGCTTCATGTTACCACTGGACATTTTCTTTGAAGAGCCGAGAAAAGGAAACCAAATTGATGGAAAATAAACAAGTACTTTTTCTAAAACCTTTAGACCCTGAAGAATGTATGCTATTTTTTAAATCAATAGTATGTCAATTTTTGTGCAATAAAATTGTTACTTTTTATTGAGAAAATTAATTTGGATCAAAAATGAGCCATCTCAAATTTATTGACTGGATTGGAGAAATGAAAAACATACTTATTAGTGTCCATCACAATTAGTGAATACAGATTAGAGATATGGATTCAATGTTTTTTCATCAGCTTGTACAGGCTTTGAGGTCCATTGAATACAGGGCAGGCATTCAATGGATATTTGCTAAAAACAAACAAACAAACAAAACTGGATGATAGAATTTTGTGTTCCAAAGAAGTCATTAAGTAGAGCCGATTTGGACCTTTAATGACAGAATTAAAGTACTAAATGAAAAATCGTCTTGGACAAGACATGGACAATTGACTTTTCAAATTCTCTTGGGAAACAGAACTATTCTTTTAAATATTATATTACTGATTCTTAAAAACTTATTTTTGATACTTGCCTCCAGGTGAACTGTGTTATGAGTAAAGTTATATGACTCACACTGAAGTCTGCTAGTTACTTACATTATCTTAAAAAAACTCTTAGCCTTTTATAATTGATTGTGAACTTACATAATTCTGATTCCAAATGCAAAGTACATTCGTAAAATGAAGAAAACAAAATTTCTGAACCAGAACTCAGAGGGCTGTTGATAGGTGCCGAGGATGAAATGTATGTGAAAGTGTCTGAAAATTACTGATTTATTTGTAAGTATATTATTTTGAAAAATTTTCTATGTTGTACAGCTTATTCAAATATATATATGTGTGTAGTTTTAAAAAAAACTTCTATTGAATATATTGTTCAAAGGAAATTTTGTTGCTTTAAACAATGAAAATTTTTATTTGTCTCTTGATTTCCTAGTAGGTCAAAGAGTAAGTACTTAATCTGCATGTGTCTCACCTTGCGTTAAACCCTGTTTCTGACTGTTCCTCCAGGATTTGTATAATTGATGTCTTTTTGGGACACATCGCCTTAGAGGCCCAAAAGTTCAACGTGGTGTGAGGGATTGAAACTTTATAGTATTGACCCCTCTACCATTTAAAGAGCAGTGAAGATTCTTTATGTTTATGAAATAATTGATGCATAATTAAAATTCATATTTCATGGTTTAAATATAAAAATGATTTCTGTTGACTCATCAGCAATAAAACTGTTGCTTTGTATTATTTTTTTAGTTGTAATGATTGATGTCTGTCAGTTTGTGGTACTATGGTGGTTTGCATGTTGCTGTGATGCTGGAAGCTATGCCTCTGGTGTTTCAAATACCAGCAGGGTCATCCATGGTGGAAAGATTTCAGTGGAACTTCCAGACTAAGATAGACTAGGAAGAAGGGCCTGGTGATATACTTCTGAAAAAATGACTAGTAAAACCTTCATGGGTAGCAGCAGAACATTATCTGATATAGTGCCAGAAGATGAGCCCCTCAGGTTGGGGAAAGGTGCTTTCTCAAAGTAGAGTTCACCTTAATGAAGTGGGTGGAGCAAAGCTTTTGGGACCTTCATTTGCTGATGTGGCATGACTTAAAATGAGAAGAAACAACTGAAAACATCCATTAATAATTGTGACATAGAATCTACAAAGTATGAATCAAGGAAAATTGAAGTCTACAAAAATGAAATGGAATGTATAAAGATCGATATCCTAGGCGTTGGTGAGCTGAAATGGACTGGTACTGGGAATTTTGAATCAGACAAACACATGGTCTACGATGTCAGGAATGACAAATTGAAGAGGAATCGCCTCCTATTCATCTTCAAAAAGAACATTTCAAGATCTATCCTGAAGTACGATGCTGTCAGTGATAGGCTAATATCCATATGACTGCAAGGAAGACCAGTTAATTCAACTATTATTCAAATTTATACACCAATCACTAATGCCAAATATGAGGAAACTGAAGATTTTTACCAACTTCTGCAGCCTGAAATTGGTCAAACATGCAGTCAAGATGCATTGATAATTACTGGCAATTGGAAAGTGAAAGTTGGAAACAAAGAAGGATTGGTATTTGGAAAATATGGCCTTGGTGACAGAGATTGCATGACAGAATTCTGAAAGACCAATGACTTACTCATTACACGTGTCTTTTTTCAACAACGTCAACAGTGACTACACCTGTGGATCTCACTGGATGGAATACACAGGAATCAAATTGACTACATCTGTGGAAAGACGACTGAGAAGCTTAATATCATCCATCAGAACAAAGCCAAGGGTCAGCTGTGGAATAGACCATCAATTGCTCATATACAAGTTCAAGTTGAAGCTGAAGAAAATTAAAACAAGTCTACGAAGTCCAAGTCTGACCTTGAGTATAACCCACCTGAATTTAGAGACCATCTCAAGAATAGATTTGATGTGCTGAACACTAATGACTGAAGACCAGATGAGTTGTGGGATGACATCAAGGACATCACACATAAAGAAAACAAAAGGTCATTAAAAAGACAGGAAAGAAAAAAAGATCAAAATGGATGTCAGATGAGACTCTGAAACTTGCTCTTGAATGTAGAGTAGCTAACACAAAAGGAAGAAATGATGCAGCAAAAGAGCTGAACAGAAGATTTCAAAGAGGGGCTCGAGAAAACAAAATAAGGTACTACAATGAAATGTACAAAGACCTGGAGTTTGAAAACTAAAAAGGAAGAACACACTTGGCATTTCTCAAGCTGAAAGAAGTGGAGAAGAAATTCAAGCTTTGAATAGTAATAATGATTCCATGGGGAAAAAAATGAATGATGCAGGAAGCATCTAAAGAAGATGGAAGGAATACAGAGTCACTATACCAAAAAGAATTGATCAACATTCAACCATTTCAGGAGGTAGCCTATGATCAAAAACCAATGGTACTGAAGGAAGAACTCCAAACTGCATTGAAGGCATTGGCGAAAAACAAGGTTCCAGGAGTTGAAGGAATAGCAATTGAGATGCTTCAATAAACAGATGTAAAGCTGGAAGGACTTACTTGTCTATGCCAAGAAATTTGGAAGACAGCCACCTGGCCAACCAACTGGAAGAGATCCATATTTGTGCCCATTCCAAAGAAAGAAGATCCAATGGAATGAGGAAATTATCAAACAACATCATTAATATCACACACAAGTAAAATTTTGCAGCAGATAATTAAAAAATGGTTGCAGCAGTACATCAGAAGGGAACTGCCAGACATTCAAACCAGATTCAGAAGAGGGTATGAGGGATCTCATTGCTGATGTTGGACGGACCCTGGGCTGAAAGCAGAGAATACCAGAAGGATGTTTACCTGTGTTCTGTTGACTATGCAAAGATAAGCAACTGTGTTGATCATACAGATTTTGGATAACATTGAGAAGAATGGAAATTCCAGCACACTTAATTGTGCTCATGCAGAACCTGTACATAGACCAAGAGGCAGTTGTTCAAACATGGTTTAAGATCAGGAAAGGTGTATGTTAGGGTTTGTATCCTTTCACCATACTTATTCAGTTTGTATTCTGAGCCAATTATCTGGGAAGATGGACTATATGAAGAAGAACAGGGCATCAGGATTGGAGGAAGACTCATTAACAACCTGCGTTATGAAGATGACGCAACTTAGCTTGCTGAAAGTGAGGAGGATTTGAAGCACTTACTTACAGCCCTCAGTATGGATTACACTTCAACATAAAGGCAACAAAATCTTCACACTTGGACCTAAGAGCAACCTTATGATAAATGGAGAAAATATTGAAGTTGTCAAGGATTTCGTTTTACTTGGATCCACAATCAAAGCCCATGGA
This sequence comes from Dugong dugon, assembly GCA_030035585.1. Lineage (NCBI taxonomy): Eukaryota > Metazoa > Chordata > Mammalia > Sirenia > Dugongidae > Dugong > Dugong dugon. The sequence continues at coordinate 5,909,811 of CM057473.1, forward strand.
AGAAGCAGTCAAGGAATCAAAGGATGCATCGCATTGGGCAAATCTGCTGCAAAAGACCTCTTGAAAGTGTTAAAAAGCAAAAATGTCACACTGAGAACTACGGTGCGTCTGATCCAAGCCATGGTGTTTTCAATTACCTCATATGCATGCAAAAGCTGGACAATGAATAAGGAAGAACTGATTCATTTGAATCTTGGTGTTTTCAAAGAATACTGTTTATACCATGGACTGCCAGAATAATGAACAAATCTGTCTTGAAAGAAGTATGGACAGAATGCGCCTTAGAAGTAAGAATGGTAGACTTTGTCTCACACACTTTGGTCATGTTATCAGGAGGGACTAGTCCCTAGAGAAGAACATCATGCTGGGTAAAGTAGAGGGTCAGTGAAAAAGAGGAAGACCCTCAACGAGATGGATTGACACAGTGGCTGCCACAGTGGGCTCAAGCATAGCAATGATTGTGATGATGGCACAGGAGCTGGCAGTGTTTCCTCTAATTGTGTATGGGGTCCTTATGAGCTGGAACTGACTGGATGGCAACTAACAACAACAATGACGGTGGTTCATATTCATGACATAATTCAAGTTTTGTTGATGGATCTTACAGCTGGAGTACACTGGTAGACAAATAGCAGAGGAGTGATAGCTATGTTAGTGATGCTGAGCCTTTTTTATTGATTTATATTTTTTTTGACTCAAATAAATCCAGCAGGTCCCAGCCAAGTAGCACACAATGGTAAATGAGTACATCATTCCAGTCACATACTTCTAAGGAATCAAAACAAATACTTGTATTGAGAGTTTCTGTTTTTGCTTTCTTTGTTGATATTGTTGGAAACTGAGGTCCAAATATCAAGAAGAGAAATTGTGCCAAATTTTCGTATGATCAGTCAAGTAAATTAGATACGGACATTCAATGCTAAATTCACTACCAGTTATTTCAGAAAAAGTATTATTAAATTCAGTGTATTGTGAAAAAAAATTAAGTCAAAAATTGATGATAGCCAAACTTTTAAGCAATAAATGTCAGTAAGAAAAAAATAGGTTTTTCAAAATCGTAATAGAATAGACTAAAATAGTAAAGTGACATATATCGGAATGTTGAACAAGTATCAGCAACGTTTTTAACCTTATGGGCAAATCAGCTATAATCCCAGGATATGTACTTCATTTGATAGAGTTTATCCATTATTTTGAATCACAAAGGGTTTGAAAGTAAGTTCACTGTATTAGATGAAGAACCAGAAACCGAAGAATAAGGGTGTCAAGAAAGAAGGTCAATTCCAGATGACAGAGTCAATGTTGATGGATGTTATGAAACCTTGTTAGAGAATTTTATATAAGGCAGTTATATAATGCATGGGCTTTGAAGATACCATAATCATTGTCAACATATATACAGTGCATTTCAATGGAATCTACACCAAAATAAAAACCTATTTAATGAATATGATAAATTGTCTTAAATTAGATGATAAAGAAATTAATGAAATTAATTAAAGATTAAAGAAATTAATGTCTTTCATGCCATTGAGATCTGCTTTTATCTCCACATCTTTTTCTGAGGTAGGTAAGAATCTCTGAGCAGGTGGTGACATTCACGCTTGGGATATACATCATCATCATCAAACAAATTCCCCAGCTTCTGATACCATGAGTTAATATGGCACAGCTCTGGTGGCCCAGGCTATTATGGAGGCCTGGGTTATGGCTATGGTTCAGTCTATGGCTGTGGTTGTTGTGACTTCAGAGGCCTGGGATATATGGCTACGGAGGCTACAGAGAATCCTGCTGCTACCCATCATGCTTTGGAGGATATAGATTCTTTGGATTAAAAAGGAAAGAGGATTGGTACTTTGGGATATTGGAATCCTAATACCACCTTACTGTTCTTTCAATTTTTCTACTTCCAACAAAATCCATATTCTGCTTTGATGACCTAGCGGTGTGGACTATGGAAAAATACCAGAATTAATGCAGAAGCCCTAAAATTGACCAGAAGCAGCACTGTATTCCATTAAGTGATGAAGAATTTCACAGACTGGGCCACTTGGCGTCTCTGTGGGTAATTTTTTAATAAAGCTATTTTATTTGAATAGCAATGTGGATATAATTTCTTATAGCTTATCTCATAGTAATGTTTAGTAATTTTTAAGTTACCACCTGGACTTATTTTTCTATCATAGATATTATTCTTTTAGGGATGACCTTTTAAGAGAACTTTGTGTTAAATTTCTATTAAAGGTATAGTCTCTTCATATCTGCCTTTTTTAAATCTAAGTTTATTATTTAAAAAAAAATCATCCTTACAGGAAAAGAACATCTAATTTCTCTTAGTGACGCTGGAAAGGTTAACATTTCTTGGCAGAGCCAATGAGAAAGCTTCTAATTACCATGTAGTAGATGTGAAAGGGCATTGAAGTAACTGAGGGTGAATGTTGATTTAAAAAAAAAAAATTTGTCCTTGACTCTTTATATACGTCAGCGTAACGTGTGACTGTGTGAAATGTTTTTTTTTCCCTTTTGCATAAACCATAACAGAAGAAAGATAAAAATGAGAGATATTGTTGTTCTTTAATTAATTCCCTGAAGATTTATACAGAGTTGAAGGGCAATCGAACTAAATAGAGGCCCTTTGCAAGTAATTTTGAGGTCAAGCTGCTTTGAAACTGGAGTGAACTTGGCTCCTAGAACAGTGCTTGGCACATAACATGAGCTCAATAAACGTTTGTTGAATAAACCGAATTAATTAATGGAAAAGGGGAGAGATAATTAAATGTGACCTACTGGATGCCAAGTGTTTGCAAGATGCTTTATATGTTTTCTCATTTAATTCTCATAATGCTTCTAAACATAGGAAATAAACTATAATGGAGGATTTTAAATCTTTAAACAAGTCTATGACACAGCCAGAATAATGAGAAAGGTATGAATTCTGGAGACAAAGAGAATTGGGATTATATTCTCTCTTTACAGCTTGCTAACTGTGTGAAGTTTCTAAACTTCACTGATACATACTTTTTTTACTCAGTTAAACTAGGTGGTAATTTTTAGCCAGAAGAACTGTTGTGAAGATGAACCCACACTCACACACACGTATGAATGCAAACACATAAATACATAGCATGATGCATAAAACACCGTAGGTGATCAGGGTTTTGTGTTTGGTATTACTTTATTTAGGTCAGATCCCTTGTAGGCTATAGACTAGAAAGAGGGACTTCAACATAAGACGTGTTATTTCAATCTAAAACTTCTTTCCACAATTCTAAGCATCTCTTTCTATACATGAAGGATATTTGGCAGGAAAAAATGATCGCTTTGATTTAGAATGAGTTGTGTTTAAATGGATAATTAGAAGGTTATTTATAATTATCCAGTAGCGCATTTGTGGTTTTAATTTACGTACTCTTATAAATACATACAGTCAAACAGCCCTATCAACAAATGTAGAGCTTATAACTGATTTCAAAGATCTTGTGTGTGATTTTTATTGTCTGTTCAAATGAACAATTCCATCAAGATCTTTCCACAAATTTTCATTGCTATTAGAACTTTTCAGGTTCTTTAAATTATGTATATTTTCCTCCACATTTTTTCTCCCTCACCTCTTAGCCAAATGTGGCCGTCCCAAAGGCATGCTTCAAGCTTTCTGCAACTGTCTATGAATAGAAACGCCAAAATCAATATTATGTCTAAGGAAAATTATACTTTCCTCATTTCCAAAATAATTTCTCAATTCATGCTTTGATGTTTAAATAGAAAATAGTTGGGTAAAGCCGTATCTTAGACTCTTGAGCAAGCTATTCTACTGCTCGCTCACGTGTGAATGAAGCAGGGTTTGTAAAATTGATATATTCGAATAGATGATTGCAATGCTTCCTTTCAACTGTAACATTCTCTGATTCTGTAAAATAATTCAGGCTACTAAAAATAAGTTGAATAATTTGGTTGGGCTTGGAGGTAAAGGAGGAGACGTGGTATACTTGCTAGCATATTAGCCTTCTCTCCATATATCTAAGCAAATCCATTCTTCTGATAAATTTCCTTCTAGGTACATGTTTAGTTGCAGAATTATTGCAGAAAACAGAAAACTTGCTGTCTTAGTCATCTAATGCTGCTGTAACAGAAATACCACAAGTGGATGACTTTAAAAAACAGAAGTTTATTCTTTCGCAGTCTAGTAGGCTAGAAGTTCAAATTCATGGCATCAGCTCCAGGGGAAGCCTTTCTCTGTCGTTTCTGGAGGAAGTTCTTGTCGTCAATCTTCCTCTGGACTAGGAGCTTCTCTGGGCAGGAACCCTGGGTCCAAAGGATGCACTCTGCTCCTGGGGCCGCTTTCTTGGTGGTATGTCACGCCGCTCGCCTCTCTCTTTTATATCTCATAAGAGATTGACTCAAGACACAATCCAATCTTGTAGACTGAGTCCTACCTCATTAACATAACTGCCACCTAACCCACCTTATTAACATCATACAGGTAAGATTTACAACACGTAAGAAAAATCACATCAGATGACAAAATGGTGGACAATCTCACAATACTGGGAATCGTGACCTAGCTAAATCGATACACATATTTTTGGGGGACATTATACAATCCATTACACATGTGATGTCTTGACTTTTGATTTTCAAAAAAATCTACTACTTCACATGTACAAGGTCACTGATATTCCTGAGTGCCAATATTTCTAACAATGTTGTCCACCTAACAATTAGAATCACTCCCCCCACATATTTACTATAGTATGTATTAAGCTCTTTAAAAAAAAAAAAAAGTTGCCTGATGATGGTTGCGGCACCTGATTAAAGTAATTCATTAATTTGTAAAAAATGCTGAATTGGCAAATTTGGTGTTAAATCTTTTTTCCAACAATAATTTCAGAAGGATGACCATTAATCTACAACAACAAAACAAAAAAACAGCTAATTGCAATCGAGTTAACACCGACTCCTGGCAACCCCAGATGTCAGAGTAGAACTGTGCTCCATAGAATTTTCAGTGACTGATTTTTTGGAAATAGACCATCAGGCCTTACTTCTGAGGTACCTCTGGGTGCACTTGAACCTCCAACCTTTCAGTTAGCATGCTAACTTTTTGCACCACCCACATCTAAGATGTTTTAAATGTTTAGAAGACCACAACTTAAGAACTTTAGCCAAAAAATTCTTTCTCTTTTTACTTTTCACTTAAGAAAACTTGAGGACAAATGAGTGAACAAGTTTCTCAAATGCTCCCATATTAAGGACATTTGAGTACGTCTGATGAATGTTTGTGTCTTTTATGGATATTCTATCTTGCCAAACCAATTTTTAAACAATTTTAAAAAACGTTTTTGCCTTAACTCAGAACCCGTTTGTGTTCATGCTTTGTCATTTATTCATTGTTTTTTGGTTTTTTAAATTTGAAAAAAAAAATCAAAATAGTATAGGAAATGTGATTGAGTAATTACTGAATGACCATTAAGGAAATAAGCAGTTTAAAAATTTTTCAGACTTTTATGAAGATAAAGCATGATTTTGTGTCATATTCCTGAATACATTCTATGCTATTTGTTTAATAATAAAGAAGTGATGGAGACACTGTATTGGATTTTACAAACAGTGTAGCAAGGCAGCACAATGAACGGCTGGGGAAATGTCAGGTCTTTTATAAGAGAACTTGATGCTCTGGAATGTATTTATAACGTTTTGAGTGCAGTAACATGTGCTTTGAAGACATAACCATCATTTGTTGTCAGAGCCAAAGACTGGTTTTGAAGAACGCAAGCTAAGCAGAAAGAGACTCTGAGAATGCTTCTAAAAGCAAGCTCGGGTCTCCTCTCCAATATGAAATGAATGCTCTCTTCAGCTTGTTCGTACAGTTTTTACCTGGAAGGAGAATTTGACACATCTTTATGAATTCCCTAGCTCACTCTTAAAGGGATATGAAAGTCACCACACAGGTTGTTACAATGCATACTGCCCTATACATCGGACTAAATCCCTAACTCCCGACATCATGAACTACAGCAGTGATTACTAAGGAGTCCTGGGCTATCGCTATGGATGTGGATGTGGAAGCCTTTCAAAGACTGTTCTGTGTGTATAACTCTGGATGTGATGGTTATGGATTTGGTAGCTATCATCCATTTGGTAGTAACTTCTCTGGCTTCTGCGGAAGTGTTGTCTTGACCACCTGATACCTGGGTACCATTGGTCATCATGAACCTAATGTATCCAAATATTTAACATCTAGGTGTCTAAGATAGCTATTTTATAGTAGTGCTTTACATCTTGTCTTCAGACATCCTTTATTTGTGCATTCCTAGCAGAAAAAACAGGTTAGCATTTCAGCAGAAAGGTTTGGCTTCCAAGAGGCTGGAGTTTTGAGTTCTGGCTCCAGTATCCTCTAATGTGTGACCTTGGACGAACTGGTGTCCATACACCTCTCCCTTTTCCCCTCTGCAAATTAGGTTTAGTGTCTACCTTATAAGACTGTGATAGTTAAATGAGGTATCTACAAAAAACTCCAGAATTAATAAATGTGTTTAGCAAGTTTGCAAATAGTGTATACAAAAAAGTAAATTTCTAAGGCAATCAAGGCATAGAATTATGCTGTAAATAACAGATTGTAAATACTTGGTGCAAATTCACCAGATCTAATTTTTCGTTAATTGCATGTTACATCCAATTAAAGAAGAGTTACTACATAAAGAAGTGGAATAGTTTAAAAAAAAAAAAAAAGCTACTTTACCTTATAAACCCCGGTTTTTGCCTCTCCTTATATGCTTACCATGTTTCTGATGTCAACCCTTTGCCCTGATTTCTGCTTTGCCCCTTGAAAACAGGTTTTATTTTCTGCTTTTCTGATTTTAGAGCCTTATATTATAGTAACGCTCCTCTTTTCTTTCTTTCTTTCTTTTTTTAGGTCTTTCCTCTGATTTAGACCATAAATCCTGGACCTCATCAGTTTTCTTAATGCATGTCACCCCAGTTAGCACTTCTGTCCTTTTCACGGTGGTGTCCGCTGTCCAGTATGCTGATCACAGTGACCAAAGCTAGGGATGGAGAAGAATATTAAGGATATGCCTTGAGCTTACATTAGACTGAATTCATAAAGATGGGTCCAATATTCCATCCTTCCCCAGCTAGCTGAGCTTAAAGTTGGGGTGAGGCCAATCAAAGAGTAGCGGGCATAGCTGCTAGCTACTTCCCTTTCCACTTTTTCCCAGGGTAAACCCCTGTAGAGAAGAGCCTTGTGTCAGCACGGTAAAGCACCGTCAAAATTTCAAGAGAGCGATATGTTGTGTCTAAATGTGATAGTAGAGAATAGTCCCAGATTTGCTGAGGACCTCAGAGTAACACAGACGTGCATCCAAAAGCTCCTAGCCCTGGAGGAGAAACAACAAAAACAAATTTTGCAGCAGGTTTGCCCAATACAATACATCATTTGATTTCTTGACTGCTGCTTCCATGGGCATTGATTGCTGATTGAAGGAGAACGAAATTTTTGACACTTCAATTTCTTAGTCACTTATCATAATGCGTTATTGGTCCAGTTGGGAAGATTTTTGTTTTCACCGTGTTCGTGTATCATCCACTGAAAGCCATGATGTTGGACCTTCGTCAGTAAGGTCGTCTTCACTTTTGGTAAGCAAGGTGGTGTCATCCGCATACTGCAGGTTGTTAAAGAGTCTTCCTCCAATCCTGATGCTGCGTTCTTCTTCATATAGTCCAGCTTCTCAGATGATTTGCTCAGCATAGAAATTGAATAAGTATGGCGAAAGGATACACACCCTGACATACACCTTTCCTGATTTAAACCACACAGTATTACCTTTATTGCAAAATCTAAGCAATAATTTTAGGAAACATGTTTAGTATATGATTGACTTTTAAAAATTATGTCCATAGAAGCTTTAGCATTTTGTTTCATCTGATGTTGTTCGGAATGATGTTGCCTATCTGATTTGGCATCCAATATAATCAATAAACTCAAATATTCTTAATACCTTCTGAAATATGGCTCTCTCACCCTCAAATATAAAGCTTAATGTATCATTTTTTCTATAATTAGTGGCCATTAATAACGTCCAATGCTATATAGAATAATATTTCTTTGTGTTACATTCTATCCTTGACTTAAGTGCATCTTTTGCTGAAGGCATTTGCTGTGTATTCTGTGGAGCTGGATGATGTATTTCTCCTGGAGTTAAAGATAGATTACTTGTTGACTGAACCCTGCCTCGGGTCCCACCTCTCCTCTACCGCACAATCTATGTTACCCTTGGCATTGCTGGACCTTCTTCTTACCCATACATTTGGATTTAGATCCAAAGTCAATCCTCTTCTTTTTATTGTAACCCTGGTATTTGCCTCTCCTTGTATGCGTACCATGCTTCTGATGTCAACTCTTTGCCCTGATTTCTGCTTTCCCCCTTGAAAACGGGTTTTATTTTCTGCTTTTCTAATTTTGGGGCCTTATATTATAGTAATGCTCTTCTTTCTTTCTTTTTTTTTTTTAAACAAGTCTTTCCTCCGATTTAGACCATAAACCCTGGACCTCATCAGTTTTCTTAATGCATGTCACCCCAGTTAGCACTTCTGTCCTTTCCAGGGTGCTCTCCACGGTCCAGTACACCTATCAAACCCTTGCATACATGTTTATATCCTTTGCGTACTCTGCCAGTGATATGTGCCTTTCAAAAATTCAATCCCTATTTAAATACAACTTGTTGCCTACTCCAAGCTTGCAGATATATAGTGGATTTGGGGGGGGGGGGGAGATGTACACTCTTGTTGAATTACCTTACTTTAAATTCATGACTTCAAATCTCAATTAATCATTCAGCCCTTTCCAGAAACTCTTTTTTATTTTCCTATTAAATTCACTTCTTCACCCTCCAAAATAACTATTTTATCCTTCATCTTTTTCTTTTTTTTAATTTCCAACACAACCTACTTTACTCTTCACTCAACTGATGTTTCAAACTTCACTGAAAAATTAGGATCAGACAAGAATTATACAATATGTATGAACCATCACTGTGTTAGTTTTCTATTACTGCTGTAATGATTACAACAACACAGATTTGTTATCTGAGCTTCTGTAGGTCTGAATTCTGGGAACATAATCGTTCAGTTGATTATCTGCTTAAAGTCTCACAAGGCCAGAATGAAGGTACTGGCAGGAGTGTATTCCATTTTGAAGGCCCTGGGGATGAATCAGCTTCCGAGCTCGTTCAATTCTGGGCAGAATTCAGTTACATGTCATTGTAGGACTGTAGTCCCCATTTTCTTACTGGCTGTTACCTGAGTGTCATTTTCAGCCTCTAGAGGCCACTCACATACCTTGGTTCATGGGCCCTTTTCTCCACCTTCAAAACCAGCAATAGTGCATCAAGTCCTCCTCATACGTCTGGTATCTCTGACCTCCAACCCTGTCTAATCTCTTTTGCCTTTCTCCTCTGATACATTTCTCTGACTTACTCCTCTGTCTTCTTCTTCTAATCTTAAGGGTTCGTGTGATACCATTGGGTCTGCCCAGATAGCCCAAGATAATGTCTCTATTTTAAGGTCAACTGATTAGAAATTATAATTGCTTCTGCAAAGTACCTAGATTAGTGTTTGGTTGAATAAACCAGAGGATGGGAAACTTGGGGGTACATCTTTAGAATTCTGCCTACTACAATCATTCACCAACAAACATATGGTCTGCCTTCTCTGTGTTACAGTGAATGAATGGTGCCTGTCCCTATCTACAAGCTATTCTTCCGCTTGTGCACTGGGATCCATCCCCTCTCCCCTAATGAAGTCTTAGGTTCTCCAAATATTCCCTTTCGTTTTGCTAGTTTGTCCTCTATTTGATCATACTCTTTGCTCCACAAATTTTCTGAAGTATCTCTCACTGGAAAAGAAAAGTGTTTGATTTGACTTGCTTCTTTATCTCCTGTCACAAATATTCCTTATTTGGTATTTTCTCACCAACACACTCTAATCTGCCTCCTTCTTGATAATATCTCGGGTCAGTGCTATTATCTTCATTCTGCCAAATACAATGATCAGGTCAATCATACTTCAAGCATTTACACAGAATTGTCTCATTCGTCCTTACTGAGGAACGTTCTTCACTGATCTCCTGATCACCACACTCTCCGGTTCTTCCTCCTACCACACTGACCACTCCATTTCAGGCTCCTTTGTTGGATCTTTCTTCTCTTTCTTACCTTTACGTGCTAAAGGTCCCCTGGGCGCAACTCCTAGCTTCATGTCTATCTATTCTCTTTCCAACTATTCCTTGTAGCCTCATGGTGTAAATACCACTTGTATAATCATGCCCCTCCAACTTATATTTCTTATCTTAATCTCTTTTCTCAAGCTTCATATCACACACTCTACTATCTATTCAACCTCTTTCATATAAATCTCTTATATCCACATCAGAACTCTCAATGTTTTCTCATTCTGCGCCCATTCGGGCTTCTCCTTAAATATAATGTCAAAGACATTCAACAAATTTCTTAAGTAGAAAAACTCAGGTCTCACCTTTATCCTTCTTTTTTGTATTCCCACCGTCTATGTCCTATCCACAAGCAAGCCTTTGTACAGTCCACCACCATCTCTTGCCTAAATTATTGCAAGAACCTCAAACTAATCTTCCACTTCAGACTCTAATCTTCATGAACTACAATATACTTCATGAACTACAATAATAAGTTGTCAGCAAAATCACCTAAACCTTAAGATCAAAATTCTTCAACCGCTTTGCACCTGGAATTTCGTTAAAAGTCCAGAAGGCCCTGCATAATGTAACCGTTGCCTTATGCCTGACTTTATCTCCCAACGTTCTTTTCTTCATTAACGTAATCTAGCCCCAAAAACTTTCTTGCTACTCCTTCATCATGCAAAAATTATTCCCCCTTTAGAACATTTCCACGTTTCCTTCTGCTTAGCCTGCTCTTTGGTTTAGACATTTACACTAATGTCTCCTTTACTTTATTACTGTGCTCAAATAGCATCTTCTCAGAGGGATGTCTCTTAATCATCTTATATTAGTGGTCTTTCCCCCCATGCAGCCGTGCTGTAGGTAATAATTTTGCTTTCTTCCCTTCATGCACATTATTTCTAATAGATAATTTATTTAATGCCACTAACTGCTCCTCGGCTTGAATGTAAAGTTGATGAGAACAGAGATTTTTCATGACCTGCTTTACTTGGCATAAAGGAAGCTCTAAATAAACAATTGCTGAACAATTGACAGAATGAGTAAATCCCTGAGACGCATCCTTAGGACACATCTTAACACTAAGTCGGTAGATTTTACCCTTTGCTACACTCTGGAATCATCTAGACAGCTTTTAAAAATACTGATGCCTGGATCCTATTCCAATTAAATGAGGATTTCTGGATATAGGGTTGGGTCACTCCCTTCCCTGAGAGAATATAAAAAGGATTGTACAGATGGTGACATCATGAACTCCTATTGAATTTACTATGGTGACCTGGGCTTTGACTTTGGTGACTTTGGTGGCCAGGTTCTGTCTCTGGCCCTGACTATGGCTTCATGGCCAAGACAGATAAGTCCTTGGCTTTCACCATCCTTCCACAATCCTTCTTAGATGGATTCTACTGTCCTTTCTTCAAGGAAAGATATTTGTTCACTACGTTCTACTGATAATCTTGTTAATATATTAATTGTTGTTGTTAGGTGCCATTGAGTCGGTTCCAACTCATAGCAACCTTATAGGACAGAATAGAACTGCCCCATAGGGTTTCCAAGGAATGACTGGTAGATCTGAACTGCTGACCTTTTGGTTAGCAGCTGAGCTCTTAACCACTATGCAACCAAGGTAGTCTATATCTTCTGCTCCATCCTTCAATGTTATCAATTGTTATGCTTGGTTTAGACTTTATTTGAATTCAGCTTCTTTATTTGGAGTCCAGCGTTGGCCAAAAAAGCAAAAAACTCACTAAAAACTACTTACACTGGGACAAACCTCAGTATCAAGGACCAATTTTTCTCTTTATTGTGGCTTATTAAAATGGCACTAACTGTTTGTTTTATAGTAATAATTTTGAGCACATTTTCAATAAGTTTATTTTCCTTGTAAATGTGATTTCTTTTCCCTACATTGAGATGAAGATAGTTTTTTAGTTTTACAATACCTAAGGAATATATTTTCTTACTGAAAGATCATTTATCCTCTGGGATGATTTGTCACAGGAGCAATTTAACAATTTAGCAAAGCACTTTCTTGAAAAGAAGCTTTTAAGACTGGTCAGTGATATATATGAAAAAAGCCTTTGTTCTGTATTTTCTCTTGGCTTTATTTTATTTTTTCTTTCTTATATTTTTCAAAAAAAAAAAAAAAAGAGAGAGAGAGAGAGAAATAGAGAGATGTTCATGGCTTAGAGATCTGTCCTCAGTATCCTCAGAGAAAGGAGGAGGCAGAGTCATATTTTCTGTCTCTTTGTCAAAAACTAAGCCTAAAAAAAATCTGTTTGTCTATATAAATTTGTCTTGGTTATTTCAACACAAAAACTGTACCTAACATTCTTTTTTTAAATTTTTTTTTATAGTAGGCTTACAGAAGGTGAAGGCTTACAGAACAAATAGTTTTTCATGAAACAGTAGTCCACATATTGTTTTATGACATTGGTTAACAACCCCACAACATGTCAACCCTCCCTCTTCTTCTTAACCTTTTTTTTTTTTTTTTTTTTTTTTGGTGAAAATATACATAGCCAAAGATACACCATTTCAAAAATTTCTACATGCACAGTTCAGTGACATCGACTACGCTCTTCCAATTGTGCTGCTATTCTCACTTTAGATGAAGGCTTACAGAACAAAACAGTTTCTCATTTAACAGTTAGTACACATGTTGCTCTATGACAATGGTTAACAACCTCACAACACATCAACACTATCCTTACTCAACCTTGGGTTCCCTATCACCAGCTTTCCTGTCCCCTTCTGCCTTCTAGCCCTTGTCCCTGGACTGCTGTGCCTCATTAGTCCCATTTGGTTTTATGGGGCCTCCACTCCCCGGCTGAACGGTGAACCTCGGAAATGACTTCACCACTGAGCTAAAAGGGTGTCCGTAAAAGGCCAGTAAATCTGGTCTTTTTCTGTGAGTTAGAATTTTGTTCTACATCCTTCTCCAGCTCTGTCCAGAACCCTCTGTTGTGATCCTAGTCAGAGCAGTCAGTGGTGGTAGGCGGGCACCATCTAGCTGTACTGGACTCAGTCTGGTGGAGGCCTTGGTAGCTGTGGTCCATTAGTCCTTTGGACTAATCTTTTCCTTGTATCCTGTTCTCTTCATTCTCCCTTGCTCCTGAAGAAATGAGACCAGTGGAGTATCTTAGATGGCCGCTCACAGGCTTTTAAGACCCCAGACACTACTCACCAAGGTAGAATGTAGAACATTGTCTTTATAAGCTGTGTTATGCCAGCTGAGCTAGATGTTCCCCGAGACCATGGTCCCACAGCCCTCCACCCAGCAATTCAGTCCCTCAGGGAGTCTGAATGTGTCTATGGAGCTTCCATGACCTTTCCTTTGTACCTAACATTCTTGACTAGATCTGTGCTTGTAATCGTAGAACGAGATTCTTCGTCAACAACTCTTCTGATTTTTCCAACTGCAGTTGATCTTCGGAGTTTGCCACTTCTCACAGTCCTGACATGTATGCTAATTTTAGGCTTTGGATTGGCTAAATGCCTTACATCTTGAATTTAGTTACTTATTCCTGACTCGAAGTTCTGTATCTTAAAAAAAAAAGAACCCAAACCAAGCCCGTCGCCATCGAGTGAATTTCAACTTATATCTCTGTAATTCCTATTTCCTTACTATAAGTCACACAGAACTATGAAGTCTGACACTAACTCATAACAAACATTTCTATTACTTGCTATTTTAGTCATCTTGACAATAGTGATTTTTTCACTGGTCCTATAATTCTATCAAGGGCTCTGCCCTCACTCTATTGCCATATTTTTGACGAGTCTGTTGGAAATAATTGCTATCCAGTAAGCTCAAATTCATTGCAGTTGTATACAGTTAGAGAACATTCATATATATGTTGCTTTTTCCCTTAGCTTCCAATTATTGAGAACACTTTTTTTATCTAAGTAAATCCTTAACTACTCAATCTTTCCTGTAAAATATTATCTTCATCACAGAAATAATAAAATATAGATGGAAACAGGTAAAATACATTTTTAAGGTCAAAGAACAAGAGGGCAGAAGTTGTAGGGTTTGACTGATTGGCTTACCCTTGTAGTGTAGGTTCTACTTTATGTGCCACATCACCATCCCTGAAGTCATAAAGGAGAAAACATGAATATGCCATGAACAGCTCTCAGTATGGCCAAGGCAAAATAATTGTGTCCAAAAGCAATGAGAGGGATGATAACATTCAGCAAGAAATTAGAAAATTACAAATGCAAGACTCAGCTTTGAAGATTTCGTAATTATTGTCCATTATCTAAAGAACCTGGGGCCAAGGAGTACAGGCTATGCAAAACACTAAACAGAATAAACTGTAATAAAATTTAACCTAGCTTAAAATCATAAAGTAGCTAAATAATTGGTCTTCTGTGAATTTTTATTAGGAAATCAATTAAAAAATGGTAATGCTGGCCACTGTACTCAAACATGAATTACACGTATTCTTCTGTGGATAGTGTTATTTCAACTCAGAAAGGACACCTTTATAATCAACACTTTCCACTAGCTCCCATGAGCTACCATGGAACAACTATGAGAGACTGAGATCTCATTATCATTGTGGTTTTACCACCTTGGACTCAGGATCTGGAGGGTGCAATGGTTGAGCCTATGGCCATCAATGAATTTTTCTATTGAAGAAATTTTGTTCTTTAATTCCAGTAAACAGTTTCAGTCCTTTGCTCCTTCAGAATTTTATTATTTTAGTCTATTTCTTCTTTTTTTCTTCCAGTGTCACCAAACGAGAACAGTCTTGGCTTCTTACATTATAACTGCTTTCCTGATAGCTTAGCATGGACCATGAACGAAGAAATCACAATCCAGGCTGTATTCTCAGGACCAAGATGAAATGTGAAGACCTATTTCTCTAATTTAGAATTTCTTTCGTCATTGTTACATTATGTGCAATTTACTAACTTCTTTATTCCATTGAGAACATGTCTGTACATGTTTCTAACAAAATTATTTTGACATAGAAAACCTGATTTAAAATTTATTTATTCATCTAAATGGACTTTCTTCATTTAGGTTTTGCCTATATATATATATATATACATTTTACTCTGAGCAACCTGTTTTTCTTTTGAATTATATTTCTTATTCATACTTATAAAAGACTTAAACCAAACTTCCATGTAAGATGTGGTCTTTCCTACTTATAGTGATACTCCTTTCTTATACTTGATATTTTTCAGAATTAATAAACACAGGCTTCCCCCAAAATGTTAGAGACATTGCCCCTTCATCTAACAGATATAAATCCTAATATTCTTTTTGTTGCTGTTTCAATTTGATCTTGCACATTTAAGAATCTTTAAACTATATAAGAAGAGAATCTTCTGTGGTGCCATATTTACTCCTTTGACATGATCGATTTTGTGAGAAGAGAGACGAGTAAAAGCATTCAGAACTTCCTGCCCTGCTTTTAAGGAGCCTTTCTCCAAGGGTCAAAAATAGAGATGGTGATTATTATTCTCTTTACACACGTGGAAAAGCTGATACTTCAAGAGATGAAGAAACTCACTTAAGTCCACACAGTTTGTGTTGGATAGGTCTGGATTTGAACTCCGTTCCTGCATGGCTGCACATACTGGGTTCCCAACCAGTGTGCTTTAACTAACCTTCAAACACATTCCAAGAATTAAATAGGAAAACACAATTTCTGGGTTAAGAGGAGAGCTCTGGCTCTGTCTACAGAAAGAT
Source organism: Dugong dugon (assembly GCA_030035585.1). Taxonomy (NCBI): domain Eukaryota; kingdom Metazoa; phylum Chordata; class Mammalia; order Sirenia; family Dugongidae; genus Dugong; species Dugong dugon. The sequence goes on from CM057473.1 coordinate 5,925,728, forward strand.
AATGAGAGTTAAAGACTTGAAAAATCAGATGTGATGCATGAAGAGGGCAGATTGCACCAGTAATCCGGTTAAGTTATGTTAATCACAGTCATAGGCTTTGAATAATTGATAATAATTACCTTTTATTAAAAGAGTTTTACTGCAAGAAGTACAGATGAGGCAAATACATAAATGAATGTTATTTGTCAGAATCATTTAAACTTCTCCTCAAATCACAAGGCAAAAGTATAATTGGACTGTTTTGTACATTTGTAATATAAAATAAGAATTAGAAATATCTATGAAGGGGGCTACGCCCACGTAAAGGGAGTATAAAAGTCCAGGTGCAGATGGTGATGCTCATTCACAGCAACCTCACCTTCGACATCAAACCAAATCCACAATCCCTGAGACAATGAGCCACTACTACGGCAACTACTATGGTGGCCTTGGCTATGGCCTTGGTGGCTTTGGTGGCCGAGGTTATGGCTATGGTTCCAGCTCTGGCTTTGGTGGCTTTGGTGGCCTGGGCTATGGCTATGGTTCCAGCTCTGGCTTTGGTGGCTTTGGTGACCTGGGCTATAGCTATGGTTCCAGCTCTGACCTTGGTGGCTTTGGTGGCCGAGGCTATGGCTACGGTTCCAGCTCTGGCTTTGGTGGCCTTGGTGGCTATGGCTGTGGCAGCTTCTGTCCTTCTGTCTATGGAAGATACTGGTCATCTGGATTTTACTAAAAATAGTATCCACTGCATAAAAATTCACAGTTTTTGTATTGTTTTCATCGTATGATTCTTTTGATTCCCTCACACCACCCATCATTAAGTGACATATTTGAGAGGCTGTTGTGAACCACTGAAGAAGACATCATGATGCAGACTGATCTTCCGGATCTTCAGGGATCTGAATCTCATCCCCACCATGAGTTCCCTCACTCCTACGGTGCTACTGAAATGCAGTCTCCTTCTTTATAGTTTCTGTGATATTTCCGGACATATTCGCTAATAAACTTTTGTCATGAAGATTTAAAACATTGACCCACTTTCCATTGAAGATATTGTCCTCTGTTTTCTATCAGAAGAAAAAAAAGATGATCATCGCTTCAGAATTCAGATTTGGGAATCCTTTCCATGGGAGAATTATTTTATGTCCGCCAACATCATTTAACATTTTTCAGAGCTTATCTTGGAACACTGATGAAGATATTACTGACCAAAAGATACAAATATTTGCAGTGGGGACCTACTTTTCTGATCCAGAATTGCATCACTCAAGCTGCGTATTGTCATCTCTGCTACATTATTGCTATGCCACTGCATTCCTTAACACTTCTGTGACATTTCTGGAGATACTTTCTAGTAGATTTTGTTCATTGACCTACAAAACCTGACTTCATTTCTTTTCATCCATCTCAAAGTACCTGAGTTGAGTATATTTTGAAAAAATAATAGTTTTGCATTTAAAAATATTTTCCCCATGGAAATATTGACTTCATACCAATGTTTCCTTAGAAATGAAGCTCATAGAAGTTTTAAGAACATACAATGTTTAGCTGCTGTGATTTTTACTCAGATAATGTTTCCAGTATTTGATACTCAATGGAACCAGATAGAAGGAGCTTCAGTGGTGCAGTGGTTAAATGCTCGGCTGCTAACCGAAAGGTCGGCATTCAAACTACCAGACACTCCACTTTGCTTGGTAAAGTAGAGGGTCAGCAAAAAAGAGGAAGACCCTCAATAAGATAGATTAACACAGTGGTTGCAACAATGAGCTCAAGCATAGCAACGGTTGTGAGGATGGCGCAGGACCAGGCAGTGTTTCGTTCTGTAGTACATAGGGGAGCTATTAGTCGGAACTGACATGACGGCACCTAACAACAACAACAACAGCTACTCCACGGGACAAAGATGTGACAGTCTGCTTCCTAAAGATTACAGCCTTGGAAACCCTGTGGGGCAGTTCTACCCTGTGAGTTGGAATCAACTTGAATCCAATGGATTTGGTTTTTTGGGTTTGGAACCAAATAATTTAGACATTCTTAATTCCAAATAAATGTATATCTCCCTTAATGTAGAGAATTTTCTGTTTAATGTGACATCCATTGGTGTACTAGAACTAGCTCATAATGGCTCACAAGAGCCAATTCTGAGCATCTATTTCCAATTCTGGGTTCAGTGGTAGATTGAAAGAGGCCATGGTGGGAGTATTTACACAGAGGAAATCATCAAATGCTAAAAATCAGGGATTTTTTAGAATGGTTTTTTTTTTTTGCCATTACATCACTGGTGACGTCTATTCTGTATTCAGGACAGTATAGATTTATTAGGAATCTTCACTGTGTCTGAAGAAGATAATGATTGTGTGTGTATGTGTTTCATTTATCCCATTGTTGTTGCTGTTGGCTGAATGAAATACTGCCCAGTCCTGTACCATACCCATAATCTGTTGTGGACTGGACCATTTTTGATCCACAAGGTTTTCATTTGCTGATTTTTGAAAGTAGAATACCAGATTTTTCCTCCTAGTCTATCTTAGTGTGGAAGCTTTGCTAAAATCAATTTAGCATCATAGCGCAGCCAAAGCCTCCACTACCAGACAGGTGGTGGCTGTGAATAAGGTGCATTGGTCAGGAATCAAAGCCAGGTCTCATGCATAGAAGGTGACATTTCTACCACTGAACTGCCACGGCCGCCTTATTTACCGGATAACTATTTTTCTTAATTGTGCAAGATAAAGGTGACTTCCACATCTTTTCCTGTCTCTAGAGTGCCTCAGTGGCAAACGTGTTTTTAGAAGTCAAGTTTGTATGACCCTAGAGTGTCTTCTCTTTAGAGACAGAGAACTTGAGCATTCTCTGTGTTCTCTTTGTTGATTATTTTAGCACTGTAACAAGTATTAGTTCATTTTTTAGATTGGACCTTTGTTTTCTTCTTACTTACAGACATAGATTTGGAGTGAATTCTTCTTTCTCTTGTTCTGGATGGCTACTGGTATTAGTTCCTCAGACTGACAATGTGAGTTATTAAGTGGAAGCATGAAGGCTTTGAGGATCAGTAATTCTAGAGAAGTTAGTATGACTGGTAATAAAATTATAAAATTCTGCTAGAAGTGGAACAATATTTGGATAGAATGAAAATAACTTTGCTTTCAAATAATTTAGATTTATACTGTTGGTTATATCTCTAAATTAAAATATTTTATACAATATTATTTGTTAATGTTTTGATCTAATTATTCCACATCTATTCAGTATAAATACCAAGAATCATCTCAAAAACTGCCTCATGAACAGGTGAAAGACCATTTCAAATTAGGTTACTATGAACATTCTAAAACTGTGCTTGGGGCGAAGGTATTTATTTACCACAGGGTTTTCAGTTCTTTAAAGCAAATTTTCAATTGTAAACTGCTATTTAAACCAATACCCTAATTTTTCTAATTATTTCCATTTTTTTTCTCCAAGTGATTATGAGGTGAGTAGATGCCATTTGAAGGGGAGTTCAGCATAGATATTGAACCACTTATGAAGGGATTAAACATTTTAAATATAGTAAGAGGGAAATCACAGAAGGTGATATTGTTTAGCTCTGACCTAGTAATTAAATAATAGTTATGTATATCATGTTTAAATAGGAAATAATACGCAATTATGTGGGTTTTTTTTCTCTTTTTAATTACATATATATATGTGAGCTTGGCTACTAACCAAAAGGTAGGAAGTTCGAATCTACCAGTTGCTCCTTGGAAACCCTATGGGGGCAGTTCTACTGTGTCCTATAGGGTTGCTATGAGTTGGAATCAACTTGACTGCAATGGGTCTGGTTTTTGTTTTTATATACATACATACATATATATATATATATGTATATATATATATATATACATACACACACACATACATATTTTCTGTATTTTTCATAATGAACCTTATGTCTATTGTTCCTTGGTCATTCCTTTTATTACAGCCTTACTTCCAACCGTTTTCATCAAATTCCAAGAGAATTGCTATAGCCACAGAACTGTCTCCCATTTTCAAGATCTTCTTACACAATCCATCCCGATTATGAACAAGTAATTCTGAAATATCACTTCTGTCTTTTCACTGCCTGTTCCATACAAACAGCCTAAAAATCAATCAAGTCTCCCTGATCTGTACCCAGTGTCTTCACAACCTTCAATTACTTCCTTGATAAACCCTCTGTACATCACCATTTCTCTGTTCCTTGAGACACATCTTACTTGTTCTTGATTCTGTACATTGCCTCACGCTGGAGATTTCTCGTCTTCTTTTTCTGCTGAATATCTCCTTCAACATCTGTCATGGATTGAATTGTGTCCCCCAAAAACATGTGTATCAATTTGGCAAGGCCACGATTCCCAGTGTTGTGTGATTGTCCACCATTTTGTCATCTGATATGATTTTCCTATGTGTTGTAAATCCTACCTCTATGATGTTAATGAGGTGGGATAGGTGGCAGTTACGTTAATGAGGCAGGACTTAATCTATAAGATTGGACTGCGTCTTGAGCCAATCTCTTTTGAGACATAAAAGAGAGAGGTGAGCAGAGAGATGGGGGGACCTCATACCAGCAAGAAAGCAGCCCTGGAAGCACAGAGCATCCTTTAGACCCGGGTTCCTGCACGGAGAAGCTCCTAGTCCAGGGGAAGATTGATGAGAAGGACCTTCCTCCAGAGCCAACAGAGAGAGAAAGCCTTCCCCTGGAGCTGATGCCCTGTATTTGGACTTCTAGCCTACTAGACTGTGAGAAAATAAACTTCTCTTTGTTAAAGCCATCCACTTGTGGTGTTTCTATTATAGCAGCACTAGATAACTAAGACTACCTAACCAAACTTCATTTTTTAAGAAGTTATTCATAAGTCAACATAATTCACTCCAATCTTAAGTTGTTTTGGAAATAAGTGTTACTATTGATGGTTAAGCACTTGACAGCTAGCCAAAAGCTTGCCGGCTTGAACCCACTCAGAGGTGCCTTGGAAGACAGATTTGGCAATCTGCTTCTGAAAGGACACAGCCTTGCAAAAGCTATGGAACAGTTCTACTTTGCACACATGGAGTCACCATGAGCTGGAATCGACTTGCTGGCAGCTAAGAACAACAAATCCCTTACCTTACCATTATTGAACTGCTTTGATGATTCATACACCCTAATATATGAACATACATTTCCCACACAGAAACGCATGCACACACACAATGACAAAAATGAGTTTTTAAGGCCAGCTGTAGATCCTTTATGTATTTCTAACCTACCATCTTGATGATCAAATGTATAGCAAAATGTATTTCACATTACATATATTCAATGTGAGTGTATGGTTTGGTTGATAAATTTGATCTAAATTTAAAAAGATTGATCTAAATCATCATCCTTTTGCTTTGGAACAGAATATGAAGTGTTCCATATGATATAGCTGTTATTTCCTCTATAACATTTTAAGATATTTATAAGAGGGTTTCTAAAACCAATACATAAAAAACAATATACATACAGTATTTTTGCAATGTATTATGTTAAGCCTCATCCATATAAAGACAGGAGCCCTGATGGTATAATGGTTAAGTGCTAAGGCTGCTGACCAAAAGGTCAGCAGTTTAAATTCATCAGTAGCTCCTTGGAAGCTCTTTGGGGCAGTTCTACTCTGTCCTATAGTGTCTCTATGAGTCAGAATCAACTAGACAAAAGTGGGGTTTTTTGTTTTTGTTTTGTATATATAAAGACAAGGTCTAGGTCTTCAAACTGTTTATAAACAAACCGGATTATGTGGCAGACATGGAGGTTCACCTCTCAGATCTCCGTTCAGAAAGGACTCGCTGCCCAAGAGTGTGAGGAGATGTTAGTATCGTCCAGATTCACCTCAGCACTTGAGCCAAGGCCACTCTATTCATAGGGTGGCTGCCAGCTAAAGGTTGAGCACAACATTTCTGCTCAACAAGGATCTTCTCTAAAGACAATCTTTGCTTCATAGCTGCTGTTGGGTTGGCAGAGAATTTTTGGAGTTAGCATTGTGGTCTGATGGTTCCCCTGCCCAATCCTGTTTATTCCCTTTTCTTTTCACACGAGTTGCTCCCAGCTCCTACCTCCGTCTCTCAGCCTGATTCTCAAGGAGAACCCAATTGTTATATAAGAGTAGAATTAAAAAAAAAAAAAAAAAAAAAGAATAAAAATAAAGGGAATTGACCACTAGGTAGCAGTATGGAAAGACTAAAGAATACATAACAGTAGTAGGCAGTTAGAAGGTTGTGGACTACCAGGGGTGAAAAATGGTATAAGAAGCATATATATATGTATATATGCGTGTGTGTGTGTGTGTCTACACCATAAACAAATAAGTAGGTTTGTGAGAAAGTAAGGATGCCAACTACAGGTTTCATGAAACGTCAGGACACCTTATCTGGGCAAGAGGAATATTCTTTGTAAGGGAATAATAGGAAGAAAATTTGTGCTACATCATGTAGGACATGCATATCATCTTAATAGAAATTGATATTTAAGAATAAAAGTGCTTAAAAGTTTATGAGTCAGAATATCCAACAAGATGAATGATAAAACTTTGTCCACAGTTTTCTAAATAAATGGTGTCTTTGCCACTTAATTTATTATAAAAACTCTTGATATTTTCCATGATTATTATACCAGTTTATTGAATAATGAAAAGCAGGAAAACATGACATTTGGAAAACATAAAAACTATGTCCAAGACAAAGAAAAGAAACTATTATTTAACAATATTAAAAAAAAAAAAACCTCAGGAAAAGGCAAGAATTGTCACCTAGTAAACGAGAGCTTGGAGATTCAATTTAAATGTAGAAATACATGAAAAAAATCACCTCTGAAGATATGAACGTAACTATTCGAAACAAATATTTACTGTGAGTTATAAAATTAAGCTAAACTGAAAGGAAAAATGTCTTCATTCGTCTTTGAACTATGCTTCATAAAAAGGTTGACTTAATAGTGTTATTTTTCACCAAAGATGGATTTTCAGAGAATAAAGGTTGTGTGTTGTGGTTGGCTACACCTTCACAGAGGGAGTATAAAAGTCCCACTTCAGACAGTGATATTCATTCTCAGGAAACTTACCTTTCACGTCAAACCAAATCCTCAAACCCTGACACCATGAGCTACTACAGCAACTACTACGGTGGCCTTGGCTATGGCTTTGGTGGCTTTGGTGGCCAAGGCTATGACTATGGTTCCAGCTATGGTCTTGGGGGCTTTGGTGGTTATGGCTGTGGCTGCTTCCATCCCTCTGTCTACAGAAGATACTGGTCCTCTGGATTTTATTGAAAACATTGTCCACCCTCAGAGATCTCTTCTTGATCCAGAATTCATCACGCAAGCTAGCTATACTCACTCATGCTGTGTTATTAATATGCATCTTTCTTCTTTATCCTTTCTTTGCTATTTCTTGACGTATTTGCAAATAAATCTTTTCTGTGACTAAACATTGTCTCATTGATTTTTTTAAGCTAAATGCACTATTGAATTATAAGTTTTGTCGTATCTGAGTTGTATATTTCTCTGAAGCCTATTTTTCCTACAGAATTATCTACTGTCTTAGAATTAATCTTATAACATTTTAGCCAATAGCTCCTTCATTTTACATGGTATCTGATCGGGTGATGCTCCCTTTTTTTTTACTTTAATACCATTTGGAAAGAAGTCTATTTAGACGTCCTTAATTCTTATGACTACTGCCCACAAGTAGTTTGTTGTACTGTGATGGCTTGCATACCAGCAGGTCACCCATGATGGACAGGTTTCAGAAGCGCTTCCAGACTAAGACAGGCCAGGAAGAAAGACCTGGCAATCTACTTCTGAAAATTAGTCAATGAAAACCTGATGGATCAAAACAAAACATTGTCCAACTCATTTCTTTGGACACGTCATCAGGAGTGCCAATGAGGGTGGGGGAGACCCTTAGTGAGGTGATTTGGCACAACAGCCCAGTGATGAACCTGGACACACTGGTGACCATGAGAATGACGCAGGACTAGGCAATGTTTTCTTCTTTTGCACATAACTAACGTCACCATGAGTTGGAGTCGGCTTGATGGGAATTCTATCCATCCATCCAACCATCTATTTATCTGTCTGTCTATCTATCATATATCTATCCATCTATCTATCAATTCTTATGAAGATATAGACACTTCACTCACAAAATTATTAGTTTAATGTAACATCTATTCTAACCTCACTTTATCAGGAGGAGCATTATTTTTTAACATAGTCCATGACAACTGTTACTACTTTTTATGACCTTTACAACATAGACATGTCCATGGCTTAGTGCTTCGTCTTCAGTGTGCTCCTTTTCCTGGGACTTCCTTAGAAAACAATGACAAAAGTACATACAGTACACCCCACCCCACCAGCTTCTATTTCTATAAAAGAAGTAGAGGATCTGGGGATTTTTTTTCATGTATTTACTACTTCTTCACTATTTTAAAACATATATCATTTAACTTTTCAGGTTTAATACTACTTTTCTTATATTTATATATATATGAAAGTTGATTTTGAATCATGGTTTCTATACTTTTTCCAAGTAAGGTGGAATACTGGTATTTATTCCTCATTTAAACCTTTCAAGAGATTAGGAACAAACAAATATTATATTTTGCCACGAGGACTATGGGACTCAAAGAACATGAAGAGATATATCATATATAGAACTGTACTCCATGTGCACTTTGCAAAACTATTAGGATTTAAACAAATTAAAGAAAGACATAACCAAAGAAGATAATAAAACCAAACCAAACCCATCGCTGTTGAGTCGATTCCAACTCATAGCAACCAGATAAGACAGAGCAGAACTGCCCTATAGGGTTTCCAAGGAGCGCCTGGTAGATTCAAACTGCTGACCTTTTGATTAGCGGCCAAGCTCTTAACCACTGTACCACCAGGGTTCCATAGAATGTGCATTATCTTGGGGAGGAAGAAGAGATGATTATCCATAGAACAAAAAAGAAATTGGAAATTATATAAATAAATTCCTCAGGTCAGTGTTGGATTATTAGAGTAAATATAAACCAGTTGACATCAAGTCGATTCCGATTCATGGTGAACCATGCTGTGTCAGAGTAGAACCGTGCTCCATAGGGTTTTCAATGGCTGACATTTTAGAAATCGATCACCAGGCCTTTCTTCCAAACCACCTCTGGGTGACCTCAAACCTCCAAACTTTCGGTTAGCATCAGAGCACATTAACTGTTTTCTCCACCCAGGGATTCCAAATATCCTTAAGTAATATGTAAAATGATATTTACTACCTTTTGCAGTAATTTTTAAATAGTGGAACAGGAAAAATAAGTTTAAGAGAAAAGGGTGCTGCAGTAACCCCGACACGTAGCAAGGCAGTCCCAACTCAGACTCGGTGACAGATTTGGTGTTTGGAATAGAGACAAAGGTGATAATTTCAAGGATGCGAGAAGATGGCTCACATGAGTGAGAGGAAGATGAATTCAACGGGAGTCCACGTCTCCAGGGTTAATGACCCGAAGAAAGTTGCTACTATGGATCATACAGAGTGAAGAGGTATACATTTCAGTAGAAAATCAATGAAAATTTGACCTCAGACTATTTACACCTAGCAGGAGCCCTAGTGGCCCAGTGGTTAAAGTGATCGACTGCTAACCTAAAGGCTGGCAGTTTGAAACCAGCAGCGGCTCCATGGGAGAAAGATGTGGCAGTCTGCTCTCGTAGAGATTTACAGCCTTGGAACCCTATGAGTTGCTATGAGTCGGAATCAACTTGATGGCAGTGGGGATTTACATGTAAACTAACACTTTAATTGCCAAATGAAAAATATCTTACTGGTAGAATATCATTCGTTAGATGTTTTTTATGTAATTATGTTTATATGTATTTTCTACTTCTATATTAATTGTAGAAACTAAGAAACATCTCAAAATGTGCCTTCAGCACAGCTACAAATCCTAAATTCAGGTTAAACAGTCCATGTGACTTCCCAAAATTGATTTTAGCAGCAAAATATTTATTTTTATTATTATTATTACTTTTCAGTTGCCTTTGATGTGTTCTCTTTCTTGTTTTTAAGTATGCTTCCCTTCCAAGGGCTTACCGACTGATTAGAAATCTGAAGAAATGGATTTCATCATAGTTATTCAAACTTAGGCATTTTAAAGAACAGTAATGAGAAATCTTAGGACCTGATGCTGTTTATTGTATTTTTTAAAAAAATAAAGTTACCTTAAAGAAGCATAACATTATATTTAAACATGGAACTAATACACACAGCTTGTTTTATACTTGTCTCTAAAAATCTGCACAATTACTATTGATTTTTCATAATGTATTTTAAACTCATCCTTTCCAGCCCATTCTTCTTATTGCATTCTATAACAGGACATTGTAAACACCTCCCAAGTGGTCCCTCTGCATTCAAGAATTTTCCGTACAGTTCATACTGCACAGAAAATATGTATTTTCTAAAACATCATTTCTCTGAGGCCACTTCCCTGAACAAAAACATAGACTAATTTATGGCTTGTCCTGGTCTTAAATCAGTTTACTTCCCAGCTGTCAGTTAGGCTGGATTTAAATGCCTTTCCCCAAGCACAGTGTTTTGCTCACTGAGGACACGTTTTGTTTACTTTTGTCTCTGATCATGAGCTCAAACCATTGTCCCTTGCTGGCACCTCTTCCTCTTTCCTGATTTTATTAGAATCTCGATGCTTCTCCCAAGATGCAGCACATTTGACACCTTCCCCAGGATTCTTTCAGGGGACGGGCTGTAATTGTTAACTCCTCTAAACCACTCTCGAGATCAGTGTCACGATTCATTATTCAGTCTTCTGATATACTGCTGTATGCCATTAACAAAAGACACACGCATTCAAACACACGCAATGTCTCTCTCCCACACACACACACACGTTTGTGAATATAACTAAATGATAGGATTTAAAGTCCATGGAGTGGTCCTTCCCAAAGGCCCATCGTGGTACATTTCTCATAATAAAGTTTTAATGTGAATTTTCTGCTGAAATATGTTGAAATAGAAAGCATTTTTCATGTATAAAATGAATATATACATACATATGTATGTGTATATATATATATATATATATATATATATGAAAATTTTAAAGGTATATAAAAAAGCTTTCAAAAATTTAAATTGGTATTTCAGGAACAGAAAGTTTTAAAAAATCAACAAATATGTATTTTGTTTACTTTTATAAGGTATTACATTAGACTTCAAGGATATAAATAGACTGTACGCCTTCAAAGTATTTTTAAGCCAGTTCCAGTAAGCACTTAACAAATGAAAAACTAATTCTGCAAGCCGTTAGTAGGTGTGTGTGGAATGGGATTGTTAAAGGAGGCTGTAAGGAGAAAAAGAATTAGCGACTTCAAGGTGATCAAGAATGTCTGAGAAAAAGCTTAGAGTGAGAAGGTCAATTGAAGTTTAAAACAACAATTTGAGAGGATGCATCTAGATTGAACGAATGTTCCACATAAGGTTGCAGTAGGAAAAAAGAATTGGAACAGTAGCCTTAGGTTATTTTACGACATGACTTACGACATTATGAACTATGAAGGTTGTAATGCAATGTACCAGCAAGGAAGAAAGAATGAAAAATTGAATTGAAAAAAATTGAGTGAAAACACTGCATCTCATACTTTCAGATTAATTTCTCTTATTGGAGATTATTTACTAATATTTACACTACTTCAGTTATAACACCCTGAGGCAAAATTTAAGGATTTATCATTTACAGTGCTAGAAGTCTCAGGCTATCAGAAGCAAGAGAATCTCATTATTAAGAAGTAGATGTAGAAATATATGAAAACATTAGCTTTGAAGGTGTGAAAATAGCTATTTAATACAAAGCTTGGCTCTGGGGAATGAAAGTAAAACTAAATTTAAAGCAAAAATGTCTCCTGCTTATTTGGAACTGACTTTAATAAGAAAGTCACGATTTAATAGCACTGTTTTTCACCAAAGATGGATTTTCAAAGAGAATGATGCTTGTATGTTATGGTTTGCCACACCCTCAGGGTATAAAAGTCCAAACGCAGATGTTGATATTCATTCTCCGGAAACTCACCTTCGACATCAAACCAAATCCTCTGACCCTGACACCATGAGCTACTATGACAGCAGCTACTATGGTGGCCTTGGCTATGGCCTTGGTGGCTTTGGTGGCCTGGGCTATAGCTATGGTTCCACTCTGGTCTTGGTGGCTTTGGTGGCCTGGGCTATGTCTATGGTTCCACTCTGGCCTTGGTGGCTTTGGTGGCCTGGGCTATGTCTATGGTTCCACTCTGGTCTTGGTGGCTTTGGTGGCCTGGGCTATGTCTATGGTTCCACTCTGGTCTTGGTGGCTTTGGTGGCCTGGGCTATGTCTATGGTTCCACTCTGGCCTTGGTGGCTTTGGTGGCCTGGGCTATGTCTATGGTTCCACTCTGGTCTTGGTGGCTTTGGTGGCCTGGGCTATAGCTATGGTTCCACTCTGGTCCTGGTGGCTTTGGTGGCCTGGGCTATAGCTATGGTTCCAGCTCTGGTCTTGGTGGCTTTGGTGGCCTGGGCTATGTCTATGGTCCCAGCTTTGGTCTTGGTGGCTTTGGTGGCCAAGGCTATGACTGCGGTTCCAGCTATGGTCTTGGGGGCTTTGGTGGTTATGGCTGTGGCAGCTTCCGTCCCTCTGTCTATGGAAGGCACTGGTCTTCTAAGTTCTTCTAATTTTTGTTCATATAACTCACTTAACATTTTTGTATAACTTTCCATGAATTGGTTCTTTTTTTCCTTCACTATCAGCAATGACATTTTTGAGAGAACATTGAAAAAGCTACTGTAATGCAGACTGCATGCTCTGAATCAGCGGGACCTTGATTCTGATCCATAGTTTCATCACTCCAGTTGGACAGTCTCGTCAATGAAATGTTACTGATTTGTAGATTCCTTTCTTATTTATTCTGTGATAATTCTCTGTGTATTCTCTAATAAATATTCTTCGCAAGAATCACAATTTGGATTTATTTATTTTTTATTCATCTAGACACAATTAATTTTCAAATTTTGCAATATGTTAATAATGTTTTATATTGTATTTTTCTCATGAGATTATTTATTTCACACAGAGTTCTTTTGTCCTAACTCTTACAGATGATTTCATGTTATAGATCTTCCAGGTGATAATGGCTTTTGCTCAGTTAATGCTTTCTTTTGATTTGAAATCCCACAGAACCAATTAATTTTAGACATTCCAAATAGTGATGAAGATATTTCTCCTCCACAAAATTAAACGCTCCAGGTTCTATTTTGAGTATCATTATGCATTATTAAGAATATTCAGTGAAATATGGATGAGATCTTTTTTGGTACTGTTAGATTTTGCTGAATTACTCAGCTGTGCCAAAAAAGAGGTATATGTGGATAACTGCTCTGTCTTCAGGGTGCTTTGGTGCCATGAATCTTCTTAGAAGCCAAAGGTGTGATCACATATCGATTAACTTCTGCTGCCTCTGCTCTACTTCGAGTAATGCGTGTCTACTGTTTTCCAGTTCTGGTGGATTATTGTTATTTTTTCCTTATTTTAAATTTTGACAGGAATTCTTTTTCAGGAATTTGCCTTAGCCTTTTATCTTCAACTCTGAGACTGGTTATTCATTGTTGGTTTCCTCGTATCTCTCATGTTATCCCTGATTTACACAGAATGTAATCCTTGTCCTACTACTCATTCAGTTATATGAGTTCCTTGTGTTTTCATGAATCTCAGTTGATTCTCACAAGTAATTTGACAATACATTCAAGAAAGAAAAAAAATTGGTGTCTATGATAATTCCTTTTGATGACCTGGAGAAATTAGGAGTGGTTATAGAAGTGATATCACTGATTCTGTGGAGAATTTAAGAATTTTAATCAATTCTAAGCAAGTATGTATGCAGTACTGCAGTGTATCTAACAAGTGAACTTACCTCAAGGAGCCTGGTTTACCAATAAATAAATAAGATAAAAATGCAACTATAGTTGGTTCCATTGTTTTTAACATGTCCTTAAGCTTTTTATGTTTTATACATATTAAAATAACTTCAGATAAAATGGTATGATGTCTGGATTTTCATTGAAATTATGTTAAAAATAAGAGAGTAAGTATGAGTATAAATAAGAGAGAATTGGCAGTGAATTGATGTTGTTGAAGATGGATGTACCTCAGTGTTGGTTATATTTTATCCACTTTTATAAGTTTTCATTTGTCATCCAAAATGTTAAGAAAACAATACCACAATTAAAAATTTCACTGTATATCATGGGAAATATTCACTATAGGACTTAGAGAACATGGAAAGAGAGATCAAACAGAATTGAAGTAATAATAGAGGAGGTAATAGTTCAACTGAACCTTGCAGAAAGGTTGGATCTTCAACTAGTTGATAAAAGGCAGATCAAATGAAGTGAATAGAATATGCATTGTCATGGTGATGGAAAAAGATATGCTATGTTTATGGAAAAATAAAAACTAAAGTTTAACATCCAACGTTGGATTATCAGAGTGAATATAGTTTACAGGGAGCTTCAAATGTTAAGTAAAGTTTCATGCACTAGGTATATTTGAAGATTTTGAGAAGCGTAATGGAAAAGGAAAAAAAAAAAAAGTAAAAAAAATTTTAATCTAGAAATACAGTGCTGCTTCAGTTTTCCTTGCATTGGGTAAAAAGTCCCAAGTACCCCTCTAAGCCTCAGTTTAGTGACTGAGTTGCAAAGGAATGGATCTTAAGGAGACATTTCAAAAAAGACAGGAACTGCCAATATAAATGATGAGTATAAGAAATACAGGATGTACCCAAGATTTGAAGATTAAGTGATGGTCGTCAGAGTTAAAGAGGAGGTAATAATAAAGCAGTTAGAAGCAGAAACATCTTCCAGTAAAAATATAATAAATTCTTTTTCAGACAATTTGAATTTATACCATCCTTTCAATTTTGAAATGCAAGTATTATTACATAGACTATTCTTTTAAATTTGTGGTTCCACGTAATTATTGCCTTTACTATTTACAATATTTACTAAAATAATATTTTAGATTAGGAGTTACAGAAACTTTGAAGTACTGGATTTGGCACCAAAATTATTTCTTTGTCATTGGGTTTCTGATTGCTTAAAGTTGTCTTTGATGGCTTTTACTGAGCGCTGTCAGTGTTACCCAACGTATATTCTTGCCCCCCCAAAAAACATATTATTTCCAAGATACTTATGAACTGACTCTATGGCTTAACCAGTAGAATTCAGTATATAAACTAAATCACTTAAGAGGAGCGTGTGACTTTTAAATGAAAATAATCTTGATTTTGGGGTATATTGCTCTTTAAATTTGCCGAATCTATGTTGGTTCAAACATTATCTTTAAAAAGCCAAAAAACAAACCTAAAATCAGCATTTGTTTTCATCTGTGTCCCATGAACTATGCAGTCACTATCAGTTTGTCATACACATCAGCTAGCTATTGTAGCAATAATGCTGCAAAACAAAAATTCTAAAAATTTAGAGGCTTAAAATACTAACCATTTATTTATTATTTACAAGACTCCAGGTCTCCTGGGCGGTTGTGCTACTTTAGCCCTGATTGCTCACGGGTCTGTGTTCAGCTGCAGAGGAGTTATACAGATATGATGCCTGGGACCACTGGGGCTATGTCAGGGATCTCTTACACCCTTGGAACGGCTAGTCCAGGCACGTTCTCCTGGTGATGCTGAGCAGTGAGAAATAGAATGACCAGTTGTACAAGACGTTTAGCAAGTACATACAAATGCTTTCCAAGCCTCTGCTTGTGTCACATTTGAGTTCAGTTGACTGGAGTCAGTAGAGTAGAACACCCCTAAACATTATGGATGTATGGAAGCGTGAAAAATTGAGGCTATTAATGCAATCTAACCCTTCCTGCTGTTGTAGAGAAAAACTTGAAGGCTGTTTCAAGTTGAAACAGAGAGATTTATTAAGGGCTTAAACAATTGCAATTGGGGAACAACGTAGCCCATTGAAAATGAAACCAGTTAGGCCTGCTGGGCAGTTTCATTGTACAAGTATTCTTATGGGGTAAAAAGAGGAACCAAACCATAGGGAGGGCAATTACAGGAAAATCAATGAATATTGTAACAATCACACTCTGATTGGTTACTGATTATTAGTAGTATAGTTAGCGATTACAGATAGTTTCACAGGATGCTTAGATCATGGTCACAAAATGCTTACATGTATTTTCTTTGTCTATCTTGCAAAAATATCTTGTTGGCAACAGTGACCAGACAGCACTCTTCCTGAGTACGTGTATTTTGAAGGGTGCAGATGGTCACTTGGTCAAGACCCCGCGGGCATATGGTTTCATGTACTGGTTTTGACGACTGAAGAAAAACATTTTTATTAAAAAGCATAGCTGTTAGTCTAGAAATCCAGATTACAATTAAATAGCATGTCAGCATATTATGCCCCTGTCTCACCAACTGTACCGTAAGTTGTCTTTTCCTGAGACACTGCTATGATCTTAGTGTTAGTCCTTATCACGCCATATCAAAACGGCTGTCATAACTTCCTTAATTTATTTTCCATATCTTTACATACAATCTGTCCTAACACCGATAATTAACCCATAGAAGTCCTATCTTCTGTGAGACTACTCTGGATAAAATCATAGAACGGTTGACTCTTCATGAACAGTAGGAAAATATGAGCTGGAAACACCATACTTCTCAGTCTTCAATTATTCTTTTCAAAACTTTTCTGTTCTGTCTATACTCACAGCTTGCATAGCCTTGCCCCTCAGCATTAGTTAAAACCATTGTCTTTTGATGGCATGTCCTCTTTTCTTCTCTTTTCTTCTTCTTCTTATCTACTGATTGTGATGCAGCCTAATTTACACCTTCTCCAGAACTTCTTTTGCAGGACAATCCAACTCACTGAAGTCTTCCTCCTTTAAGTAGCTTCTCAGGTAATGTTAACTTCTCTTGGTTTTGCATTTCTATTATTTAGCATTGCCCCTGCACACACAAATACAATGCACATGGAAATATACACATAGACATACACACACACCTACACACACACCTCTTGTGTCTACAATGAAAGGATAGACTTTCTAATGCCATGAAGACGGCATTTATTTTTTCCCCATTTATCATCTTCCTGCCAAAACATATGGGGGTTTACCTTTTATATAATACTGATTTAATCAGTCAGACAAAAAGTGTTAGAGTAAGTCAATAGATGATTGTGATTTAGAATATTTGAAGGAGGCTATAAGGAGAAGAGCAAGTACTATATGAGTCGGAAAGTGTAAGAACAAGCATAGAGTGAAAATACAAATTATAGTGTTTTAGAAACAATTAGATGGCCTTTTTGAATAAGATGGATGTTTCATATAAGGTAGTGATGAGAAGAAAGTTGGGTTTTATTGTAACGGGGGTCGACTATAGTCTAATAGAATTGGACTTTTACAACATGCAAGTAGTTAGAATGTTGACACTCAGAATAAGGAAACAAAAGGATTGTCAAATACTTGTTAACTTTTTATCTGAAGGAATGCTGTCTCCTGCTTCAAACTTATATAGTTATGTATGCTAGCTTATTGAAATTTATAATTGTATGCTAGTTTATTCAATTTTAAAAAGAAAAAAATATATAATATTTGGCACAGATCGAATCACTGTCTAAGGCAAAGTGAAGGGAATACCATCTGATGAAGGCTTACAGAACAAAATAGCTTCACATTTAACAGTTACTACACATGTTGCCCTATGACAATAGTTAACAATCTCACAACACATCAACAATAACTTTACCCAACCTTGGGTTCCCTATCACCAGCTTCCTTGTCCCCTTCTGCCTTCTGGCCCTTGTCACTGGACTCCTGTACCTCGTTAGTCTCATTTGGTTTTACAGGGCTGTCCACTCCCAGGCTGAACGGTGAACCTCGGAGATAACTTCGCCACTGAGCTAAAAGGGTGTCTGGGGGCCATACTCTCAAGGTTTCTCCAGTCTCCTTTAGGCCAGTAAATCTGGTCTTTTTTTTGTGAGTTAAAATTATGCTCTACATCCTTCTCCAGCTCGGTCCGGAACTCTCTGTTGTGATACTGGTCAGAGCAGTCAGTGGTGGTATCTAGCTGTACTGGACTCAGTCCGGTGGAGGCCTTGGTAGCTGTGGACAATTAGTCCTTTGGACGAATCTTTTCCTTGTATCCTGTTCTCTTCATTCTCCCTTGCTCCCAAAGGGACGAGACCAGTGGAGTATCTTAGATGGCCGCTCACAGGCTTTTAAGACTCCAGACACTACTCACCAAGGTAGAATGTAGAGCATTGTCTTTATAAGCTGTGTCATGCCAATTGAGCTAGATGTTAGGAATTTATTTTTAAAGAGCATAAAGCCTGTGTGTTGTGGTTTGCCATTCCTTTCACTGAGAATGTATAAAAGTCCTGGTTTCATTGGCAATATTCATTGTCAGGACATTCACTTCCCTTTGAAGCCAAATCTTGGATCCTTGGCACTATGAGCCACTACTATGGCAACTACTGCGGTGGCCTTGGCTCTGGCCTTGGTGGTTTTCATGGCCAAGGCCATGGCTATGGTTCTGGCTCTGGCCTTGGTGGCTTTGGTAGTTATGGTTGTGGCTGCTTCTATCCCTCTGTCTATGGAAGACACTGGTCCTCTAGGTTCTACTGAAAAACTTGCTGATCTCCTAGGACCTCAGAAACTGCACACTGATACGGGTTAACTCTACGTTTGTGTTCTTCAGCATCATACATCTCATGTTTTATTTATCATCTTTTGCTTGGAGTTGCTTACTCGGCATCCAACAAGTGTTTCTGAGTAAATGTTAGTCCAAATTGTAGTGGCAGGATTCCATGCCATAAAAATTCCCATGGATTGCACTATCTGGAAAATGTTCTACCATGATTGCTTGGTGAACTGTTCATGAATTGTTGAACGTGAGGTCTTCAGTGTGTACCCTATGTTAATATACAAATAAAAACTCTTAAGTAGCATAGAAAAATGTCTCATTTTTTAATAGTACTTCTAAGTAAAAGTCATACATATATGCCCATGTATATAGATAGATGATAGATGATAGATAGATAGATAGATGTATGGAGCCCTGGTGGTGCAGTGGTTAAGAGCTACGGCTGCTAACCAAAAAGGTTGGCAGTTCAAATCCACCAGCCACTCCTTGGAAACCCTATGGGGCAGTTCTGCTGTCCTCTAGGGTCGCCGTGAGTCGGAATTGACTCAACAGCAATGGGGTCTTATATATATGTATATATACTGGCTTTGAATTGCAATTCCATTTTAAAAATTTTCATCAAAATTTGTGTTTCTGTTCTATATCATTTTCATCATGATTCCCTAGAACTACTGAGTCTAAAGAATTATAGTTAAAATTAACTAGGAAAATTCTTGTCTTACATACATAGTCATTGAATACTTTAACAGTTCTTCCTTACTATTTCCTTTCTTTTGAATAACTTTCCTTCTCAGTGTCTACTGATCCTTTATACCTCTCAAAACACTGGTGAAATCCTGCTTCCTAAATGGGTTTAATTAATCCCTTTTTTATTACGTGAACATCTTCATCTACAGTTAGGTATCTTTTTTGTCTATACTTCTATCATTAATGTACAACATGATGTCATCTATTAATATATTTTTTTTCCATTTATCTCTTCTTCTAGAATAAAGTGTCTTGAATCAGGATCATATTTCAGTCATTTTTGTAACCCATTCAATTTAGTAGACACATTGTTTTCTAAAGCATTCTAGATATAATGGAAGCTACTGAAAATACTAACAGTTAAAATCTCTTCCCTCACATAGGATTATACTATTTTTGAGAGGAAAAATATGGAAAACAGTTTTTACTATAATTCCTAATCTAATTTTGGGTGAAATCTCTTCACACAATCTTGAAGTCTGAGTTAAGCATTGAAAGACCTCTTTTTTCCTTGACAAAAAAGAAGTGTTTGGGAAACAGCACGTGCTTAGAAGCATGAGAAACCCTGTTGAGGTGTGAACAATGCAAATTATTCTGTGTAATCAAAGTAGTTGCACCACAGAATTAAAAATCCTTGGGACGATATTATGAAGCTTTCCACAATCTGATACCAAAGTACTGTCAAAGCATAGTTCTACGGAAGTTAAAAAAGTAATTCTTATAAAATGAGGTTGTGAACATGTGCAAATGTAATTTAATAAATTAAATAGGGAACTAGCAAGATGACAGTCTTGGTTCAGAAGAAAATCTGAACAACTTGGATATTTGTTGCTAATGCAAACAAAAAAAAGGGAAATAGCTAAGGTAGACACAAATTTGATCCATCTGCCACCAAGCAGTGAACAACAATCTCTGTGATTTTTGACTTTAATGAAAAAATAATCACACTTCTTCATATTTCCAGTTGGAAAATGTTGGAAGTTAATCTATTATGCAAATAAAGTTTTATTCCCCTAAAGAATCGGATGACCTCAGGTAGGCTTATTGGAAAATGTCCTTAGCTATAGGACTGTCAGTTTCAGCTCTGGTATGTAAAGATGTTAGCACTTGTCTTAACTTACTGTCCTTAAAACAAGAAAAAATATGGACAAATTAAAAACAAATTTCCTTGGACCCACCAGAAAACTGAGGCCAACTAGGAAAACCGCCACCCCAAACCTAGTGAAACATTAATTTCCAGAAAAATATTATTATTAGCTGCTGTTGAGTCCACTCTGACTCATGGAGACTATATGTGCAACAGAATGAAATATTGCTAAATTTTGCATCATCCTTAAAATTGCCAGTATGCTCATGTTCATCCTTACTGCTACTGTGCCAATCCATCTCACCAAGGGTCTCCCTCACCCTTGCTGGCCCTCTGCTTCACCAAACATGATGTTCTCCCCCAGCGATTGATCCCTACTAATGATGTGTCCAAAACAAGCCAGTCAAACAATGTTCTGTTGTGATCATAGGGTTTTCATTGGCTAATTCTCAGAAGTAGATCTCCAAGCCTTTCTTCGTAGTCTGTCTTAGTCTAAAAGCTCAATTGAAGTCTGTCCACCATGAGTGACCCTGGTGGTATTAAAACACTGGTAGCAATGACATAGGAGGTAGAACAGAAGCACTAAACAGAATATTAGGCCAATTAAATGGGATGTTTCATGAAACTATGACCCTAAACCTCCAAACCACGAGACTAAATTCCATGAGGTGTTTGGTTTTACTTAAGCAGCTGCTCTTTTTTGTTGCTGTTGTTGTAAATATGTTTATCACACAGCATTTGCCAATTTAACTTTTTACAAGTGTACAACTTATTGATAGCAATTACATTAATTGACTGGGAAACCCTACCCGTAATCAATGTGACTTTTCCATCACTGTAAACTAAAACTCAGTACTTTATAAGCAATAACCACCCCCTCCCCCTTCCTCTTGCCCCTAATAAACTCTGGTCTCTATACATTTGGTTGTTGTCTTTTTATGTAAGTGGCCCATTGCCGTGGAGTGATTCCAACCCATAACGACCCTGTAGGACAAAATAGAACTGCCCCATAGAGTTTCCAAGGCGTGGCTGGTAGATTCGAACTGCCTACATTTTGGTTATCAGCTGAGCTCTTAACCACTGTGCCAGGAGGGCTCTGAGGTCATATAATATTTGTCCTTTTGTGATTGACTTATTTCACTCAGTCTTCAAGCTCCACGCAAGTTGTAGCATATATCAAGACATCATTTCTCTTTCTACCCGAGTAGTATTCCAATGAATGCATATACCACATTTTGTTTATCCATTCATCCCCTGATGGGCATTTGGGTCGTTTCCATCTTTTGGCTATTGTGAGTAATGCTGCAATAAACATCGGTATACATATGTCTGTTCGGGTCACTGCTTTCAAGTCTCATTGGTATATTCATAGCAGTGGAATTGCAGGGTCATGTGGTGGTTGTATTTTTAGTTTTTTGGGGAATGCTACACTGCTTTCCACAATGGCTATACCATTTTATATTCCTGCCAGCAATAAGCAAGGGTTTCAACTTCCTCATATCCTTGCCAACATTAGTTTGAGGTCTGAAAAGCTTTTAAGTGGTCTTCCAAGGTACAGTAATTGGTCTCCATTCACCTGGAGCAACAGAGGAAGAAGGAGAGTCAAGAAGAGAAGGAGGAAATGGATGTGTGGCTAATTGCCCCCATGAACAACTGTTTCCTCTGCCGTGAGACCGGAAGAACTGGATGGTGCCCAGCCATCATTACTGAACATTTTGATCAAAGATTCTATAAAAGAATCTTCATCAAAAGGGAGAAAATCTAGAACAGAATTTTGAAATCTTATGAAATGCAGATTTTCTGAAGCCAGGATGAACCCCTGAAATTATTACCCTGAGATAATTTTTAAACATTGTACCTTAAATCAAAAATATCCCTTGAAGTCTTCTTAAAACCACACAATGTTGAACCTTTTTAAATAATCTATGTAAACTTGCAGATAACGCTATACCACTTCATGTATACTGTTGTTAGAAAAAAGCAAAAACCAAACCCATTGCCGTCGAGTTGATTCCGGCATAGCAACCCTCTAGGACAGAGTAGAACTGCCCCATACGGTTTCGAAGGAGTGGCTGGTGGATCTGAACTGCCAACTTTTTGGTTAGCAGCCGTAGCTCACTGGAGTTTGTAGCCACTGTGCCACCAGGGTTCTGTATTGTTGTTAGTGGCCATCAAATCGACTCTGACCTACAACCTAACGAAAGAGTGTTAAGAAGAGGACATAATAATTCCAAGAGGACATAATAATTCTAAAAGTGTCGGCACCTCGTAAAAGAGTGTTAAAACGTATGAGGTAAAACTGATGAAACTGAATGGAGAGAGAGACAAATTCAACATTATAGCTGGAGATTTCAACTCCCTTCTTTCAGCAAGTGATAGACCAAACAGGCAGGTGGTCAATAAAGATATGGACGGCATGAAAAGTACACGCCACGTTATCTAATTGATAGTTACGGAGCCTTGGTGACGCAGTGGTTAAGAGCTACAGCTGCTAACCAGAAGGTAGGCAGTTCAAATTCACCAGCTGGTCATTGGAAATCCTATGGGACCATTCTACTGTGTCCCATAGAGTCACTTTGAGTTGGAAGCAACACGATAGCAGTGGGTTTTTGGTTTTAATTAATAGTTATACCATATTCTATTCAAAGAAAGCATAATAAACATTCTTCTTAAGCTTACTGTGATGGTTAAGATTGTGTGTCGACTTGGCTGGGCCATGGATTCTCAGTGGTTTGGCTATCATATGATGCTGTGATCACCCCCGTGATGGGATCTGCTGTGAGTGGCCAATCCGCTGAAGGGGAGTTTCCATGGGTTTGTGGCCTGCTTCAAATATAAGCAGATATTCTGGCAAGTCTCTTGGCTTTTGCTTGCTCTGGATCCTGCAGCTGGCTCCTGATTGTCTGACCTCTTGTTCTTGGGATCTGAGCTAGCCATCTTGCCTGCCAATATTGGGATTCAGCTGTCTTCACAGCCTGTGAGCAAGAGGCCTGCTCTCTGACCTGCTGAGCTTGGGTTCACCAGCCCCTGCGGCTAAGTGAATCAGGAGAAGCCTCCAGTTTGAGCCACGGACTTGGGACATTCCAGTCTCTATACAACCACGGGAGCCATTTCCTTTATATAAATCAAATCTCTCTCTCTATATATATATATTCATATGCTTTACTGGTTATGCTTTTCTAGAGAACTTGGTCTAAGACATTTGCATAGAACATTCATTAAGACTGGCCACATTATGGGTCATAAACACACACAAAATTTTAAAATGATAGAATTGAAGCAAAGTGTGTCCTTAGATCACTATGTAATTAAACTAGAAATCACTAACAAATGAAAAATTCCCAAGTAGTTGGAAAGTCAACTACATCTAAAAAACCCAGGGACTAAAAAGATGTCACAAGAGAACTTTTAAAAACTATTTTGAACTAAATGAAAATGAAACATTAAACCATGTTGAATGAAGCAAAAATAATATTTAGAGAGAAATTTATAGTATTCAATATATATATCAGAACAGAAGGAGGATCTCAAATCAATGATTTTACTTTTTGCCCTAAGAAACTAAAGAAGAAAAACTTAACTCCAAAGCAAACAGAAAAAAATAAAAAGTAATACTAGAGCAGAAATAGGTGGAAATAAAAACAAACAAACAAACAAAAATAGAGAAAATAAATGAAACCCAAACCGATGCTTTGAAAAGATCAATAGTAGACAGAACTCTAGCCAGGCGAGCCAAGAAAAAATAGATATAAGACATATGTTATTAATATTAGAAATGAAATAGAGGTTATCACTAAAAATCCCCCGGGCATTAAAAAAGATAACTAGGGAATCTAAACAACTCTATGCCCATGAATATGATAACTTAGATAAAATGACAAATTCCTTTACAACACAAAATGTCAAAAGTCACACAAAGAGAAATAGAGAAGCCAAATAGCCTTATATTTATTAAAATTATTGAGCCAATAATTTAAAACCTTCCAAAATAGAAAACTCCTGCCCCAGATGCTTTCACAGCTGAATTCTACCAAATGTTTAAATTAAGGAAAAAATAAAACCCATTCTCCCCAAGCACTCACAGAAAGTGGAAGAGTGAACACTTGCTAACTCATTGTATGGAGACAACGTAATTCTAATATCAAAATCAGATAGAGATACTGGTAGGAAAAAATTACAGAATAAAATGTGTCATGGAAGTTTTTGTAAAAACACTTAAAAAATATTAGTATATCTAATCCAGCAATCTATAAAAAAGAATTGTATGACCAGGTATGAATTTTTCCAAGTACTCCACGTACTCAAAGCTGGTTAAGCATTCAAAAATTAACCATATCAACAGATTAAAAAAAAGAAATCATGCAATCATGTCAATAGACAGAAAAGGCACTTGAACATCCAACATGGTTTGTATTGAAAAAAAAAAAAAAAAGTTGGAATTTATTAAATGAAAAACTTCTCTCTGAAAAATTCTATTAAAACAATGAAAAAAACAAGACACACACTGGGAGAAAATATTTGCAAAACACATACCTATCAAGTATTTGTATTAAAAACAAAGAGGCATTAAATCTCAAGAAATAGTAATAAGAAATCAAACAACCCAATGAAAAATATCTTGCTTTCAGATATTTAACTAACTTCTTTTGAAACTTATTTTCACACAAAAGCATGATTGCAAACATTTATAGTAGCTTTATTTATAACATGCAACAACTTTATTTATGATTATCTTCAATAGGTGAATGATAAACCAACTGGTATACCCATGCAATGGACTACTGTTCATCAGTAAAAAGGAATGAGCCATCAAGCTATGTAAACACATGGCCAAATCTTAAATGCATATTGCTGAAGTAAAGAAGCCAGTCTGAAAAGGCTACATTGTATAATTTCACTGGCATGACCTTTTTACAAATGAAAAATACAGAGATGAAAAAGAGATTATGGTGCTGGGGTTTTGAAGAGGGAGGGTTGACTAGATAAAGAATAGTGTATTTTTAGGACAGTGAAATTATTCTGTATGATACTATAAGAGTGCATTCATGACACTATACATTTTTCAAAGCCCATAGAATTTACAATACAGAGAGTGAAACATACTGTATGTGAATTAAAAAAAAAATCATTCAAAAGATCATAGGAATTCCAGAATGTAATGCAGCTATGACAAGACTCTAACTGTATTATAAATGTGTGGCTTAACGTCACTCAAAGGAGTAGCAAGTAGGTGTTGTCCTAAGTAACTTTGGAAATGAATGGATGCGAGAAGATTAAAGGGAAAAAACCTGTACATAGGAGTCAGCGGCAATTGTTTTCCGTAATGGGCCAGATAATAAATATTTCAGGCTGTATTGCCAAATGGTCTCGCCATCAACTAGTTAACTGCTGTTTTGGTAGGAAAGCAGTCAAACATGAGCTGTAAATAAATGAGTGTGCCCTTGTTCTAATAAAACTTTACAATGACAGGTGCTGGCAGGATTCGGCCCACTGGCTGAAGTTTGCCAACCTTGAACTAGAAGATAAAATAATAATAAAAAAATTAAAGGGGATTTAAGCTTTCTGATTATGTGGACTAATTTTTGTTTGCTTGATTTTTGCCACATCTTATACAAATTCTCTACACACTTTTATTTCCACGTCATTTAACTCTATTCTACATACATACTACATAGTGTTATGGCTTTGTAGTATTCCATTTAAAGTTCCCTCAGCATAAAAGATGATTTTTTTTGTTTGTTTGTTTCACCTATTAAATTCTTGTTTACTCCTCCTGAAACTCTAATGCATACATAATCATGCTTATGGGAGGTCTCCTGGTTTGCCCTTCTAAGATACGAATTTCTGCTAGTGTGACCAACCATCTCAGTTTGCTTGGGACTGAGGATCATCCCAGAACTTGATGCGCTCAATGCTAAAACGGGCACAGTCGTAGGCAAACCAGGAACTCTGGTCACCCTGGAAGCTTCAGCATTTGGCGCTCTTACATCTTTGGTTATACTGTACTGTAACTGTGAAAATATTGACTTACAGAACCCAGAAAACAGAAACAGAGTTCTTTCAACAATGTTTACTGAGTGATTAATCTGTTTGCAGAGGAGCTGCTAACCTAATCAGCAGGAAGCTCATTTTTGGGAAGTGAAGGAAAGGCTTTCAAGGACAGTGAGGGAAACTCTAACCAAGAAGTTCTGAGTAATTGGCTAAGCCAGAAGTCTTTAATTTCAGATGAGGGATTATAAAAATGAGGAAAGACAATTCATTGGTTACTATAGGGTGTTAGTTTTGTTATGATTGATTGGCTTCAATTAATTGGGTCAGAAGAACTTTTAACTTTGAAACTGTTATAAGCCAGGCTCTTATGTCCCAATTAGTGCAATCCAGAGTCTGTGGGTATGTGATTGCTTGAGAGAGGTCTGACTTTACACAGATACCTGCCCTACATTTTGTGTGGCTCTGAAAAATAACCCTGGGAAAATGTCAGAGGTTACTGTGAGATTAGCCAAAATTTATGGCTTAAATTGGAATATTTAATAAAATTTAAACACAAATACTTCACTTTTTACCTACTTTCCATAAAGGAGACTATATTACAGTAAGGGCTAGATACTATTCATTTTTTATTATCTAAAATATTATATAGTTCCTAAATATTGCTGGAATTAATGTGTATATATCTATATATCTGGTGTTAGAATGAAGTTAAGAACTAGAGTTAAGGAAGAAAGAAGGAAAAAAGGAAGAGAGAGAGGGAGGTGGGAAAGAGGGAGGAAGGAAGGAAGAAAGATAGGAAGGAAGGAAGACAGGAAAGAAAGAAAATCTCTGAGTAAATAAGCAATAAAGAAAATGTAATTGCTGCTTTAATAACCACCTTGATTTGTTAGGTGCCATCCAAGTGAGTTCTAATCAAAGCGACCCTAATGTGACAGACTAGAACCGTCCCAAAGGGTTTTCTAGGCTATAATCTTTCTGGCAGCAGATTGCCAGGTCAGTATGCCACATTGCTGCTGGTTGGGTTTGAAAGGCCAAGCATCTGGTTAGCAGCCAAGCACTTAACCATTGCAACATTAAGGATTCTTAATAACCACCTAAGAATGTTATAATATTTTAAAAAATTATCTCACCCTTTCAAATGTAAAGAAAGTTTCTTTAGAATCATTTTCATTATTTTTATTACTTTTGATATAAGAATTGAAATATTGATAATAATATGAAAATATATCATTTCTTTTTATTACATGAAAATAAATCCTAAACATTAAATAACGGTATCATTGATCGTCTGTTAGAATCCTCAGTTCAAAATTATCATCTCTAAAATACTTCTGTATTTAACCAAAAAAATTAAAACATGATTCAGGAAATAAATGCTAAAATGTACCATGAGATATATTACAAAATTTGAATGACATAAATCTTTAAAAAAGTGTAGTTGTTATTAAACAATTGTCCTCATACCATGTTGAATGAATTGAAGTTGATCATAATATTGCAACTTCATTGACTCTAATAGATATAAGGGTACTTTATACTTTAATATTAAAGAGATAGAAATAACACACATCATTTGATTTGGTGAAAAACAGGTGGCCTTTCAAGAAAACTGAATGAATTTGGAGACTCAATCTTAGGTGACCACCACCCATCTGTAAGTTTGTCCTACTGTGGTGACTTTCATGTTGCTATGAGACTGAAAGCTATGTCACTCGTATTTCAAATACCAGCAGGGTCATCCATGGTGGACAGGTTTCAGTGGAGCTTCCAGACTAGCACAGGCTAGGAAGAAAGTCTTGGCAATCAGCTTCTGAAAATCAGTCAATGAAAACTTTATGGATTACAACAGAACATTGTCCAATATACTTTTGGAAGATGAACCTGCCCAGACTGGAAGTTGCTGTAATAATTGCAATAATGGACTCAAACATACCCAAGATCATGAAGATGGCACAGGACTAGTCAATGTTTAGTTCTGTTATACATAAGATCACCATGAGTTAGAGCTGATTTGATGGCAACTAACAGCAACCACAACAGCTTAGGTGATGCAATCAGAGGGCTACCTGATGCCTCAAAGCCTGGCATTGAATTGACTTGGAGGATTAAGTCATGGTTGGCTTTTCAGAGTCCATTGACTCTCCTTATTATGAACACAGTAGGTTTTATAAAAGCAAGCTCAGCAGGAAACTCAAATTAAAAATTTAAGCTTCCTTTATTGAGTCTCTTATAATTAAGAAAAGAATAGCTTAATTGGATTTCTATAGTAGAATGGTCTTGGTTTTGAATAAGCTTGAAGTAAATCAGCATGGTTTGTCATATCTACTCTTGATGGAGCGTAAAACCTCTATGCAGGTGTTAGCCCACTTGCAGAGGAATTTATCAATAACCTCTCACCAAACCCACAACTGCTGACACTGTGAGCTGTTATGGAGTCCTGGGCTTCAGCAACAGTGGCCTGGACTCTGGTCCTGGCTGTGATTATGGAAACCTCTGAGGCCTGGGCTATGGTTTTGACTACAGTTGTGGAGATCTCGGCTTTGGCTCTGGCTTCAAGACGTGGATTTGGCTTCTACTGAAAACCCATTGAGGTTTTTTGGGACTTAGAAAACTCAACATCTCCAATAAATTTTCTTTGATTCTATAAAAAGCCTTCATAACCCTTGGGGGACATACCACTAGGAATGACAACAGCTGCAGTGGGAACAGCATTCCAGTTGCTATCCAGTACATTCTGACTCATGGTGACCCCTTGTATGTCCGAGTATAGCTGTGCTCCATAGGGTTTTCAATGGCTGATTTTTCCAAAGTAGATCACCTAGCCTTTATTCTGAGGTGCCTCTGTGTGCAACCTTTTGGGTAGCAGCCCAGCACTTCTACCCTTTGCACCACCCAGAAGTCGAACAGCAGAAACTGTAGTATTGTGGGTTCTACAGCTGAATGTGAGGTTCATTTATGAACCATTAAATTACTAAAGGGTGATCATTGCTCCATTTCTGTTGTGATTTTTCAATAAAGCTTTTCCTGACATCACAAATAGTTTGTTTTTCCCCCCTCCCTACTGATTAAAAAAAAAAAAAAGATAATCAAATGTGGTGGAATTTTTTTTTTCTCTCCACCATTGCTTCTTTGCCCATGACCTTTTCAACTGATAGAGGCAAGACATTCCAAGAAAAATTTGGACTTTGCTTATCTGATATTACTTGATATTACTTAAAATTTTTAATAGCTACAAATAAAAAATGTTAAATATTTCCAGTCTTTGGAATAGTGACATTACAGTAATTATAATAGTGACATTGACTCTTGCTTACAAAATGGATCTTAAGTTTCAGATGATGCTTTTCTTCTAGTGTGAACAAAGTATAGGTAAATGGAAAAACGTGCCACCCAAAGACCTCCATTTTTGTTGCATTCTCTGCAGATTTAGAGAAATATTCTTTTGGATTTTTTTTTCCTCTAGTACGTTAGAGTGAAGTTTAAAGAGTAGGAAAGGGGATAATGGCTCTAGAGTTTGGATGAAGAACTATTATTCTTGGAATGCCCAAGAAAGGAAGTTTAACTTTTCCAAAGTGGGCCTTTGTGTACTTCTGTGTGAAAAGCAAAATTCTACTGCCTCTAAATTGCCAGATATACTGTCAGGGCACTATAGATTTGTGTATCTAATCAAATCAAATGAATGTAAATTCATTTACTGAACAAGACTTATTGAACACATACTTTATGTGATAGGTGTTCTGTGAATAAAAAAATAAATCCAGCATACACTCTGTTGTATCTGCCATCTGTTGCTTACAGAGAAGTTGTAGAGACTGACCTGTCCTCAAATAACTATAACAAAAAAATGATACAGTCAATGGTAAAAGGAAGCTAGAGACACATGAGTTTAAAAAGGGTGTTGAAATGGAATAGTTTTTTTCTAAAAGTGAAATGATAGTATCATTCATGGGGTGAGCACAAAATCTCCCCACTACATGAAGTCAGGATTACCATCATCTTAGTGTACTTTTTGAGACATACTGAAGATATTCTACCAGAAAAAAAAAGTACGTATATATATATAAAACTTAAAAACCTAGGGTGGTGAAGCCCTTGAAGACATCGTAAATGTGAACTCTGTACTCAAGACGAATATGTTATGAACAGAAATAAAAGCTAATAGCACTAACTGGGAAATGTTGATTGATCCACCAAAGCAAACTAATAAACGTGAGGTCCATACCTTACTTGAAAATATATTACAGAGGTTTTTCATGTATATTATTTGACGTAAATAATATAGAGAGAGGGCCTGAGGCTTGTCACACTTATCACTGAAGATGAATAAGAGTTGTTTGATATCAAACCTCAAAGCTTTACACAGTAAGCTACTGTGGCAACTATCTCGGAGGCCCGGGCTCTGGCTTCAGTGTCTTTGGTGGCCAGGAATGTTGATCTGTCTGTGGATGTGACAGCTTCTGCCGATCAGGCTATGGATACAACCCTGGTTGTGGTGCTTATGGATATGGCTGATGTCATCCAATGTGTTACGCTGGTTTCTATGAAACTTTGGGAACTAAGATGCTTGACAGAATAATCCAAAAGCAATTTCCAATTTTTCAAGTCTTTCATCCTGTCAAATCCATCACCAGCTCATAGCAGGCAGAGAAGATGAATAGCAGGCTCTACAACCTTGTTGGCATAAGATTTAAGAGCTGTCTGTATATGTACAGCTATTCAATAGCAATTTAGACTTATTCTATAAATATTGGCTATTTTAACACAACAGCTATTTCTCCTTTCACTCTCAAGATACTAATTTTTCATCTGAAATTTCTTCAGTGTATTTTACATCGGGAAACATCTCTATAATCATTTTCCAATAAATGTGTTTAATATGGCATTGCAATATGGTCTTAACTTTAGTCATTTATCTTAGTATGTTTCCCTGTTTTATGGAATTTGAAATGAAGGCCACTGCTTTGCTTCCTGAGGACATCATTTATCCCTATTATTAAATCAGTGAAAAATGAATATCATAGATTAAATTCAGAGACAGAGAATGTTGATCTTTCCCAGTTGTTATTCCACTTTATTCTGTATTTCTAAGTCAGAGTCCAGATTTCCTATCCTGAGGAGCCTTATCAGTCAACCACTGAAGGTACTTATTAGATGATAAATATGGCTTATATGGCTTTTTGGGTTCTGAATCAAAATTTATATTGGTGTGAATTCCAAAATCTAACAATGAGTTTGGGTGCTAAAATCCCTGGACCATGATTCTGATTATAAATAGTTTTGATTATGACTTTAATCTATTTGATTACTTAGCCTCCGGTAATACCCTAGTATTCTGAATCACAAAAGGGGAATTTATACCAAGGAGCTATGTGAGAGTTACATACTGAAGGGCTGAGCCAAAGAGTCTACCAATCCAATTACATGCTCCCTGCTATTTATTCTCTTCTGGCTGGCTGCCTCATGAGACTTTTGTGGGTGAGGCTGGCTTAATCGGCTCATCAGCCAGAGCTTTTGGGGACTGATTTCTTTCCCACAATCTTAATTTTGTTATTTCCACTTTTTTATTGCTTTTAGATTAAGCATGTCAAGAGAATCTTTTGAAATATTGCACTATGTACCAAAACCTTGGATTTTCTCTTTTGGAAATCTATTATAAACTGTAATTCCAACAGAGGCATTGAAAACATATACATTTTCCCTCCCAGTCTGCCTTGCTGTTGATGAAGTTCATTTCACAAATGCTTTTTAGTATCCTAAAAAACAACAATCTCCTAGAAACTTTAGAGTTTCAGCTTTTATGTTCAGCTCTATAGTACTTTTTGAATTAACTTCTTACATAATTCAAAGACATTATTAAGGTTCGTAATTTCTTTTGTTCTGTGTGAATAATTCCATTGTTCTGGCACTATCTGATGAAGTTTTTTCTTTCATTTGTCCCTTTGTAGGACAAAAAAAGTCTAATTCTAGACTCCTTAATCATTTCCATTGATTTGTCTATTTGCACATCAATATCAAACACTTTTTATTATTCTAGCTTAGTAAGTCTTGAAATCAGTTAATGTAAATTCTCCAACTTTGTTTTTCTTTGTAAAGATTGCACGGGTTGCTGTAGGTCCTCTGTTTTCATTATGCATCTTAGAATCTTTGGTAAAGAAACTTACTGGCATTTTGATTAGGATTTCATTAAACATTTTATCATTTGGGGGATATTCAAATCTGTTGTCAATACATAAACATGATACATTTCACCATTTTAACGGCCTTTATTAATTTATTTTAGCATTATTTTCTATCAAGGAATAGGTCATGAGCACATTTTTCTTTACGCTTAGTCCTAAGTATTTTGTTTTCTGATAGTATAACTATAGTAAATGGTAATTTTTGTATTTTATTTTCTAATTGTTCATATACAATTGCATCCTGGATTTGTAGATCGAGTTTCTTATCTAAAAGAATCCGTGTAAAATTGGTATTCTTTTATCCTTAAATAGTTACTAAAATTAACCAGCAAAGGTAAAATTTTTATTTTGAGGAATATGTTCATTTTACCAAGGAGCCCTGGTGGAAGAGTGGTTAAAGTGCTCAGCTGCTAACCGAAAGTTCAGCGGTTCAAATCCACCAGCCGCTCCACGGGAGAAAGATGTGGCAGTCTGCTCCCATAAAGATTACAGCCTTGGAAACCCTGTGGGGCAGTTCTACTCTGTCCTGTAGGGTCACTATGAGTCAGAATAGACTCGAAGGCAATGGGTTTGGCTTTTGTTTTTGGTTAATTTTATCTACATGACTGAATTTATTAACATAAACTTATTCATAATATTTCCTTTTACCTTATTAATATTTGTAAGATCTTTAGTAATTCTCCTTCACTGACACCTGATTTTATAATTTTTTTCTTCTTTGTTTCTTTTATTTTATTGTAGTACTTTAAGGGAAAGTTTACAATTCAAGTTAGTATCTCATACAAAAATTTATGCATATGTTGTTAGGTGACCCTAATTGCTCTCCCTATACCATGACAGCACATTTATCCTTTCCACCACTGATTTCCTATGTCCATTCAACCAGCTTCTAACCCTCTCTGCCTTCTCATCTCACCTCCAGACAGAAGCTGCCCATTTAGTCTCATGTATCTACTTGAACTAAGAAGCATGCTCTTCACGAGTTTTATTTTATGTCCCATAGTCCAGTCTAATGTTTGTCTGAAGAGTTGCCCTCAGGAATGGTTTTGGTTCTGGGTTGACAGACAGTCCAGGGGCCATGCTTTCTGGGGTTCCTTCAGTCTCAGTCAGACCATTAAGTCTGGCCTTTTTACTAGAATTTGAGTTCTGCACCTCACTTTTCTCCTACTCCATCGGGGACTCTCTGTTGTGTTCCCTGTGTAGCCGGGCACCATCTAGCTCTTCTGGTCTCAGGCTGATGCAGTCTCTGGTTTATGTGGCCCTTTTTGTCTCTTGAGCTAATACTTTCCTTGCGACTTTGGTGTTCTTCATTCTCCTTTACTCCAGGTGGTTTGGGACTAATTGATGTACCTTAGATGGCTGCTTGCTAGCTTTTAAGACCCCAGATGCCACTTACCAAAGTAGGAAGCAGAACATTTTCTTAATAAGCTTTGTTATGCCGATTGACCTAGATGTTTCCTGAAAGCATGGTCCCCAGACCTCTGCCCCAGCTACTCTGTCCCTAGAAGTGTTCAGTTGTATACAAGAAACTTCTTAGTTTTGGTTTAGTCCAATTCTGCTGACTTCCCCTGTAGTGTGTGCTGTCTTTCCTTTCACCTAAGATAATTCTTGTCTACTATCTAGTTAGTGAATAACACTCACCCTCCCTCCCCACCCTCCTAACCATCAAAGAATGTTTTCTTCTGTGTTTAAACCTTTTCTTGAGTTCTTATAATAGTGGTCTTATTCAATATTTGTCCTTCTGCGACTGACTAAATTCAGTCAGCATAATGCCCTCCAGATTCCTCTATGTTATGTTTCA
Organism: Dugong dugon; assembly: GCA_030035585.1. Taxonomy (NCBI): domain Eukaryota; kingdom Metazoa; phylum Chordata; class Mammalia; order Sirenia; family Dugongidae; genus Dugong; species Dugong dugon. The sequence goes on from CM057473.1 coordinate 5,960,236, forward strand.
CGGATTCATCGTTGTTCTTCATCATTGCATAGTATTCCACTGTGTGAATATGCCATACTTTATTTATCCATTCTTCTGTTGATGGGCATCTATGTTGTTTCCATCTTTCTACTATTGTGCAGTGCTGCAATGAACATGGGTGTGCATATATCTATTCACGTGACAGCTCTTATTTCTATAGGATATATTCCAAGGAGCAGGATTGCTGCAGAGTATGGGTACCTCTATTTCTAGCTTTTTAAGGAAGCACCAAATCAATTTCCAAAGTGGTTGTACCATTTTACATTCCCACCAACAGTGTATAAGTGTTCCAGGCTCTCCCAACCTTTCCAGTATTTATTATTTTGTGTTGTTTGTATTAATCCTAGCTTTGCTGGGGTGAGATGATATCTCATTGTAGTTTTGATTTGCATTTCTCTAATGGCTAATGATTGTGAGCATTTCTTCTTGTGTCTGTTAGCCGCCTGAATGTCTTCTTTGGCAAAATACCTGTTAATATCCTTTGCCCATATTTAACTGGGTTGTCTTTTTGTTGTTGAAGTTTTGCAGTATGTTGTAGATTTTAGAGATTAGACACTGATTAGATTTGTCATAGCCAATTTTTTTTTCCCAGTCTGTAGGTTGTCGTTTTACTCTTTTGGTGATGTCTTTTGATGAGCATCTTCTTTCTTTCTTGAAGACTGTAGCTATTAACGTTATTAAAGACTGAACATTAGGTTTACTGATTGCTTAGTTCTCAAATATTTGGGGGCTTTTCTGGTAACTTGTAATAATATTTTATGATTAATTTTATGTGGTCAGACAACATGCTCTGTTCAGTAGCAATCATATGAGTTTCTGTTAGAAAACTCATTTTAAAACTTGTTTTTTTTAATAGAATGTGGTTAATCTTGGTACATATTCCATTTGTACCTATTGTCATGGAGTCAATTCCAACTCATGGCAACCCCAGTTGTTACAGAGTAGAACTGTTCCGTAGAGTTTTCTTGGCCATAATACTTACATAAGCAGATCGCCAGGCTTTTCTTCTGTGGTGCTGCTAGGTGGGTTTGAATTGCCAACCTTTAGATTAGTTGTGGAACACAAACTCTTTGCTCTACTTAGGGGCCTTTTATTCCGTTTGTGCATGAGATAAACAGGTATTCTGCAGTTTCTGGGCATAGTTTTTTTAGTGAGAGAGGGAAGTTGAAATATCCAGGTATAATTGAGTATTTGTTGATTTCTCCCTATAGTTCTAGCTTTTTTTTTTTTTGCTTCTTGTATTTTGAAACTTTTGTATTTGTAGTATACACATTTAAGATTGTTATATTTTCGTGACTAATTTATTCTTTTATCATTATGACAATGTAAAAAAAAAAAAAAAACCCAAATCGCTGTTGCTGAGTTGATTCCACCTCATACCGACTCTATAGGACCAAATGGAACTGTCCCTTAGGGTTTCCAAGGAGTAGCTGCCGACCCTTGGTTAGCAGCCACCAAGCCTCCATGACAATGTACACGTAGTAAAAATATAATACAGATAACAAGTTGGTAGATTTTTAACCCTATTATATTAATAATTGGAGCCCTGGAGGCACAGCGGTTAAGAGCTATGGCTGTTAACCAAAAGGCTGGCATTTTGTTGAATCCACCAGCTGCTCCTAAAAATCCCTATGGGGGCAGTTCTACTTTGTCCTATGGGGTCCCTATGAGTCAGAATCAACTAGATGGCAACAGGTTTTTTTCTTTTTTTAGGTTATATTAATAATTTCCTTATATAAAAAAACAAATTAAAAGACAAAGACTTTAGATAAAAATATGCATGCTGTTTCTAAGAGACAGATTTGAACTATAAGAATAAATTTAAATTTAAATTAAGAGGCTGTACAATGATAAACCATGACAACACATCAGTAAAAATATTGTGTGAATCTTAATATTAGAAAGGAAAACTTTACAGTAATGTGTGTTCATAAAGATTAAGATGTATAGTAAAATTATAAAAGGGTCATTTCAACTGGAGGTCATAACAATTCTAATTTATGAGCATCTAATAAAGCGACCTAAAAATACAGAAAAAAAACTGACAGAATTAAATTAAGAGACAACTTTCACAATATTGCTGGAAGTTTTAGATGTATATTTTAGTAACTAACAGAAAATAAGTAAGGGCATCAAATATTAGCAATCATAATCAACCAACCTGACCAAGTTTACATTTAACAAAATACATGCACCAACTGCAGAGTACAATTCTTTTCAAATACACACAAAGCATTTGTAAAATAAAGCATTTATTAGGTGACAAAACAAAAAGTTCAAAGTAGTAAAAGAGCATAGAATATGTCTTCTGAATACAGTGTAATTAAACAAGAAATCAGTACCAGAAATAAAATGATAAATTCTCTAGTTATGAATAAAATATACAGAAAGATCAAAGAATTAATCACAGTGGAAGTTAGAAATTAACTAATGAAAACAAAAACACAAGACATCAAAACTTGTCTAATGTAGCTAAAATAATTCTTTAAAAATTATTTAGATGAAAAATGCATCAGTTTAAATAAAGAGATTAAAAGTAAGAAAGATTGCAAAAATTGTAATATAGACTTTCATCTTAAGAAGATAAAAGTAAACACAAAAATAGAAGAAAGAAAACAGTAGAAATCAATAAAATAGAAAGTAAATTTCAATAGTTAAATCCATAAAGCCAAAAAAAATCAAGAATCACTGACAAAACCGGTAAAATTTACAAAATGAGGAATGAAAAGAGAATTTAGAGGTATTAAAAGATAATAAGATGATAATATGAAAAAAGGGTAGTATCAATTTGACAATTTAGTTGATATAAAGGACTTCATGAAATACATGATTTGCAAAATCTGATCAAAAAGAAAGAGAATATCTAAATAATCCTCTTGTTAAAGTAATTTAACCTACAATTTAAAACCTTCCACAAAGAAACTGCCAGTCTGTTGTGGTTGTTGGATGCCATTAAGTTGGTTCCCACTCATAGCAACCCTAAGTACAACAGAAAGAAACACTGTCCAGTCCAGCACCATCCTCACAATCATTGTACTTGAGTCCATTGTTGCAGCCACTGTGTCAATCCATCTCACTGAGGGTCTTCCTCTTTTTTTCTGACCTTCTACCAAGCATGATGTCCTTTTCCAGGGACTGATTCTTCCTGATAACATCTCCAAACTACGTGAGACATAGTCTCGCCATCTTTGCTTCTAAGGAGCATTCTGGTTGTACTTCTTCCAAGACGGATTTGCTTATTCTTTTGGCAGTCCATGGTATATTCAATATTCTTCACCAACACCACAATTCAAAGGAGTCAATTCTTCTTCCATCTTCCTTATTCATTGTCCAGGGCTTTCGCATGCATATGATGAGATTGAAAATACCATGGCTTGGGTCAGGTGTACCTTAACCTTCAAGGTGACATCTTTGCTTTTCAATACTTTAGAGGCCTTTTGCAGCAGATCTGCCCAATGCAATGCATCTTTTGATTTCTCGACTGCTGCTTTCATGGGTGTTGACCGTGGATCCAAGCAAAATGAAAGCCTTGACAACTTCAGTCTTTTCTCTGTTTATCATGATGTTGCTTATTGGTCCCATTGTGAGGATTTTGTTTTCTTTATGTTGAGGTGAAATCCAGACTGAAGGCTGTGTGGTCTTTGATTTTCATCAGTAAGTGCTTCAAGTCCTCTTCCCTTCCAGCAAGCAAGGTTGTGTTATCTGCATATTGCAGGTTATTAATGAGTCTTCCTCCAATCCTGATGCCACATTCTTCTTCATATAGTCCACCTTCTCAGATTATTCGCTTGGCATATAGATTGAATAAGTATGGTGGAAGGGTACAACCCTGAAGCATACCTTTCCTGACTTGAAACCATGAAGCATTCCCTTGTTCTGTTCGAATGACTGACTCTTGATCTATGTACAGGTTTCTCAAGAACACAATTAAGTGTTCTGGAATTCCAGTTCTTTGCAATGTTATCCATAATTTGTTATGATCTTCCTAGTCGAATGCCTTTGCATAGCCAATGAAAACATTTTTCCAGTAGTTTCTGCTTTCAGCCAGGATGCATCTGACATCAGCAGTGATATCCCTGGTTCCACGTCCTCTTCTGAATCCAGCCTGGACTTCTGGCAGTTCCCTGTCGATGTACTGCTGCAGCTGCTTTTGAATGATTTTCAGCAAGATTTCACTTGCATGTGATATTGATGATATTGTTCCATAATTTCCGCATTCGGTTGGATCACCTTTCTTTGGAATAGGCATAAACATGGATCTCTTCCAGTCAGTTGGCCAGGTAGCTCTCTTCCAAATTTATTGACATAGATGAGTGAGCACCTCCTGTGCCTCATCTGTTTGTTGAAACACGGCGTCTGCCATGTCTAGATGGATTCAATAGCAAATTTTCTCAAGTGTATTAAAGAAGAAATAATATCAGTCTAGCACAAACTCTTCTAGAATATTTAAAAAGAAAGGATATTTCCTAACGTGTTTAATGAGACCAGAAAAAGCCCAAATCCAAAGCTTCAAAAGTACATTACGTGAAAGGAAAATTATAGGCTAGTATTTCCCATGAAAATAGACATAATAATACTAAATATAAATATAAGGTCATTGAATGCAGTGTCATATTAAACAGATAATACATCATGGTCAACTTAAGTTTATTTCAGGAATGTAAGATTGGTTGAACATTAAAAAAATATTGTGCAATAACAACAAAAATGATCATCATATTTATAGGTTTGGAAAAATTGACAAAATTTAACATATATTCACAATAAAACCTAAGCAAATTATAAATGAAAGATTTCCTTAATCTGATAGTGTCTTCATAATACCTACAACTAATATCCTAGTTAAAGGCAAAGTGTTGAATACTTTCCCTGTGAGTTTATAAATAAGATAAAGACATCCACTATTGCCACTTTATTCGGCATGGTAATAGAGATCCTAGCCATTGCAATAAGGCAAAATGAAAGAAAAAAACCCCATGAAGAATGGACAGAAAGATAATGAAAATATTCATTACTTGTCAAGGCATATTTGGATATACAATGTGCCCCCAAAAATCTACACATTATTAGAATAAATAAGTTAACTTACTAAGTTCTTTGATCTAAAATCAACTGTATTTTTACAAATAATAGTAACAGACAAATAGAATATAAAATATGAAACAACATTGTTTTTTAAAGCATTTAGAAAAAATAAAGTACAAAGGAATTAAGTTAATAAAAAAATGTTCAAGACCCCAAACCTGAAAACTATCATATATTATGTGGAAATTTAAGATCTTAATAAAAGATAAGATATACAATGTTCATCAATTGAAATACTCCATAGAATTAAGGTTATGATTCCCCCAATCTTTAGACATAGATTTAATACAATCTCAAGTAAAAAACCTGGTAGAAATTTTTCCAAAATTTATAAGGAAATGCAAGTGACCATGGATAGCCAGGACAAACTTATAGAGGAAGAAAGATGTTATTATACCAGTAACTGATTTTAAGGCTACTCTAATTAAATGGTGTGCTATTTGCACAAGGATAAATGGATAGGCTAACTTGGGATAACAGAGGGCCTAGGAAGAGATTCACATACATAACCGACCAGGAGTTTTAAAAATTGCCGTTGTGTTTCAGTTTCAAGGAAAGCCTTTCAATAAATCATATAGGAAGCTTTGGGTAGCTGTATGGATTGAATAGCGATTTTGGATCGGACAATCATATGGTCTACTATGCCAGAAATGACAACTTGAAGAGGAATGGAGTGCACTAATCATCAAAAAGAACATTTCAAGATCTATCCTGAAGTACAATGTTGTCAGTAATAGGATAATATCCAGATGTCTACAAGAAAGACTAGTTATTCAAATTTATCCACCAACCACTAAGGCCAAAGATGAAGAAATTGAAGATGTTTACCAACCTCTGCAGTCTGAAGTTGATCAAACATGCAATCAAGATGCATTGATAATTACTGGTGATTGGAATGGGAAGGCTGGAAACAAATAAGGATCAGTAGTTGGAAAATATGGCCTTGATAATAGACTGAATGATAGAATTTTGCAAGACCAATGACTTCTTCATTGCAAATACCTTTTTTTCAATAACATAAACGGTGACAATACACATGGACCTCGCCAGATGGAGTACACAGGAATCAAGTGGACTACGTCTGTGGAAAGAGACAATGGAAAAGCTCAATATCATCAGTCAGAACAAGGCCAGGGGCTGACTGCGGATCAGGCATCAATTACTCATATGCAAGATTTCAAGTTGAAACTGAAGAAAATTAGAATAAATCCATGTGAGCCAAAGTATGACCTTGAGTATATCCCACCTGAATTTAGAGACCATCTCAAGAATAGATTTTACACATTGAACACTAATGACTGAAGACAGACAAGTTGTGGAAGGACATCATACCTGAAGAAAGCAAGAGGCCATTAAAAAGACAGGAAAGAAAGAAAAGACCTAAAAGTGTCAGAAGAGACTCTGAAACTTGCTCTTGAAGGTCGAGTAACTAAAGCAAAAGGAAAAAATGATGAAGTAAAAGAGCTGAACAGAAGATTTCAAAGGTCGGCTCATATGCATTCGAAAGCTGGACAGTGAATAAGGAAGCCCAAAGAAGAATTGACGCCTTCGAATTGTGGTGTTGGCAAAGAATGTTGAATATACCGCGGACTGCCAAAAGAACGAAAAAATCTGTCTTGGAAGAAGTACAACCAGAATTCTTCTTAGAAGCAAGGATGGTGAGATTACGTCTCACATACTTTGGACATGTCGTCAGGAGGGATCAGTTCCTGAAAAAGGACATTATGCTTGGTAAAGTAGAGGGTCAGCAAAAAAGAGGAAGACCCTTAACGAGATGGATTGACAGTGGCTGCAACAATGGGCTCAAGCTTAGCAATGATTGTGAGGGTGGCATGGGTCCTGGCAGTGTTTGGTTCTGTTGTGCATAGGGCTGTTATGAGTTGAAACTTACTCAAAGGCACTTAACAACAACAACATATATATGTATAATTTATTGAATTAAACACTCATGATTACTGCATTGTGTTTTGTATATGTTATAATTTAATTAAACAAACAAAAATCTAACTGTGGTTGGGCTAATGTGATTATGGGAGACACATCTGGGAAAATGTCTCTGAAGAATTTTCGTTTAAGCTAATAAAAGACTGAGCCGGGTAAAGGGGGAAGACAGGAGAAGAGGAAAACTTATTCCAGACACAGTGAACATAAACTTCCGTGAAGATTCAAGTAATATTTCAACGTAATGTTAGAAAAGCAGACAAATGCAATGTATCACACATAAACAGAACTTGGACACTTTGATACTGGTTTGTAGGAAGGTCATACTATGATGAAAAAATATAACTAATTTGAAAAATGAGCCTTGGGGAGAGATTTCAGCGCTAGCAATTATTTTGCCCAAGAAGATAAGCTTATAGATAACTCTGTAGTAAGTTTTATGAATATAGTCATGAAAGACTAGTAGGGGATAAGATCTTCTATATTTCTAGAAATTCTTCTTAATACTCATGCAGTATGAGTGTGTTTTGGTAAAAAATCAGTACAGAACATTTGCCTTTGTGTCTCATTTGGCATTAAGAAACGCTTTGCAAAATAAGACTAGTTTATTTTCTACCATATTAGGACTTCCTGGGGTAGAGCTAGTACTAACATTTTGATTGATTGGGAAATATGCATATAACCAGAATACTGATATAGTTCAATAGAATCCAAAATTGAGATTGCAGAGGAAAGCAATAGCATAAACTATTCGGTGAAATTTTTAATCACCACAATTAGCTTGAAGTTATGAGATGATCTCTTTGCAGAAGACCTTCAGATATGTCCCTGAACACTAAGTAGCAGATTATTAAGAATGAAACATGTAGATGTTAGACTGTGGAATATCAAACTCCCCATTGGTATGGATAAAGCATTAATAAATAATTCTTGAATCTGCTCATTCTGGTGGTGATGAGTTTTTAAAATGTTTCCAAAGTCTAAAAAATTCCAAAATGTCAAGGATAGCCTTAGACTATTCACTGGGGAAATCACTTGAACTTGTTTTCTACATTTTTGTTCTTCTCCCCAATTCTTGCACACAAGGAGTAATAGGTCCATTTATTTCTTTATTGTATGGTGTCATAACCCTGTTCCCAGAAAGCAGTCCTAAATTGCCAGCACGCCCTATTGATCTTTTTGAAGTAATGATTGAAAAGGAGTATCAAGGTTTGTTAAACTGAGGCTCCGTTATTTTTACTAGGTTTGAATATAGGAGACAAGGAACATTTATTGGTTTTGGCCTCTTTCTCTCTCTCTTGCTTATCAAGTTTGGAAATGTCTTTAAAGATAGCATTAATATTTTAAACCTTATCTTTGTTAAAAATTTAGGAAAAAAGTCTAAGCTAGATAAAACATGAGAGACCTTCTCAGCAAGGCTGATTACACGTTGACTTCAAACTGCACAGAAATCTAGTAAAACCTGTGTGTGTGTCAACATTTTAACATATTTGTCATTTAAGTGATTATAGCTTTGAACGAGGCATGGATTTAAGAATAAAATTAGTTCCCTGATTGCCTCAAATAATAATGGGTAGTCCTCATCACGGGAAAATAAAGACAAAGAAAGTGTGCAGCAAAGGATGATGTTGTCAGAGTTCCTTGACTGGACGGTAGAGATGCTCTGAGGTCTAAATGCGGTGGGGCTCATGTTGAGTCCTGATGTAAGCAGCATCTTTGAAGTTGCAAATATTTATTATTATAGACACAATCGAATTAGATGAATCTTAACTGAGTAAAAGTAAATTTAAGAGATTTACTGAGGTAGAAGGTAATTCGATACATAAAAAACAAAAGAGCCAATATTTGTTTCACGTGACTTCTTCTGAGGAAGGAAAATGAGATCAATCTGAATGATTTACCGCACCTATACCTTAGGGTAGAAAAATCTCTGCGCAAGTGTTGAGATTCATACTCAGGAAACAACGCTTTTGATAGCAAACCAAGCTTTTATCTTCTGACACCACGAACTACGGAGGCCTGTGCTATGGCTATGGGGGCTTCAGTGGTCTGGGCAGTGGTTATGGCTGTGGCTGTGGCAGCTTCTGCAGACTGGGCCGTGGCTCTGGCTATGGAGGCTGTGGACGTGGATGCTGTCTCCCAGCTCGGTATGGAGGATATGGATTCTCCAGCTTCTGTGAAAAGTCTTGCTTATGAATCTGATACCTGGTTCCATGTGTGGACTTGCAAAATCTGATTGCAATCATTGGCTCAACCAATATTATACTGGTTCTGCTGGTTCAAAATAATTAGCAACTGAGAGAAGCTCTGGTAGCACAGTGGTAAACAGCTAGGCTGCTAACCAAAAGGTCGGCAGTTTGAATCCACCAGCTGCTCCTTGGAAATCCTATGGGACAGTTCTACTCTGTCCTATAGAGTTACTATGAGTAGGAATGGACTTGAAGGCAGTGGGGCTTTTTTTTTTTTTTTAAACTTTTCAATACATTTATAATTATACAATTTTGTCTCCATTCTGTACAACTTTGTCTCCATCATGTCTCCTAGATTTCTTTAATAAAGTCTCTTATCTTGATGCAGCAAATATCGATCTGGTTTAATTCATTCAGCTCAAGTATTCAGAATTAACTAAGTATAAATATTACCTAATTTTAAATGAGGAAATCAATATTATTTCTTGTGTATTAAATATTTATTCCATAGACTGATGATAGATACAGACATTTAAAAGTATAATACATTTACATTGAAATGAATAATTATATCTTGAATATAACTGATGTTTCTTTATTTCCTTGTTTTAAATTGGATAACATCCCAATTTTAATTCAACAACAATCAAAAATCAACTCCAAAATCTTTCAACATATTTATATTACTAAATAAAACACATTTACACGTTTTACATTTTATGCAATTCTATTTGTCAATACTGTCTGAAATGAATGAATAACCCATCCTTTCTTTCAAAATTCGTGTTTTTAGCCCTTTTGTGGTAAGAAAAGAACAGTGATAGATCAATGTATCTTTTGAAACTGCTAGGAAAGAAAAGTAATCTTTTCCATTAATTTCTTAGTCGTATATAATCTCCCTTGACCTATTCTCTATTGCCTGTCATTTCACTTGACATTCTCGAAGAAATAACTATGTTATCAAGTTTCTAAAGTATTTCATTTTAGATAATTTAAAAGTATATGTAATGGTAAACTTTTTTGGTGAGTTTATTTAGTTTTCTATCATGTCACTTCGGCATGCAATGGTGCTTTTCTTTCTGAATATCATCATCATTGTTATGATATTAAAGCTTTTGCAACTATAAATGGAAAATAAACACCCAGATACAATCAAGGAATAGTTCACTCTGAGGTTTTACATGATGAAATCATCCATCCAAGAATTTTTTGCTAAACAGGAAATCCATTCACTTTCTACCCACCAAAAAGCAAGCATCCCATTGTCAGTATTTCCCAATACAATACATACTAAAAAAGCTAACACGTTTTCCCAAAATTAAATGTCATATTCAAGTAATGGTAAAAAGTGACGGTATTTTGTTTGTTTCTCTGAGTGAAATTCGGTAACACAAGGACAGTCACAGACTCATAGATTACAGAGCTAGACCTAACAGTAAAGACCGTAATACTGCTCCTTAGTTTGCAGATGAGGAAACTCCACGAATTTAAGTGACTTACCTAGAGTGACAAAGCTCACAAGATCCAGAGCAGAAATTAGAAAGCAGTTCTCCTAATTCCGTGTTCTCCTCCACCATTCTTACCCTGTTTCCCCTTACATACCCAGATCTGAGTGCCCTCTAAATAGATCTTGTCATGTTTTCACAAACAGCTGCAATTTATAGCTGGATTTATGGGGATTAGTTCCCTTTCTCAAAATAACTGCCTCTGTTTTTTCTTTTACATTTTTATTGTTCAAACTTTATTTTATTTCACATAATGTCCTATTTCTCAATTTCTAGTTTAGCTATCTTTGAATGCAAATGAAGGATGAATAACGTTAAAACCCAGTTCTGAAGATCATGTCTTTATTAGGGAGAGTTAGATTTGTTTATACAATATGAAGCTAGGGAAAGATAAAAACAAAAGAAAACTCAACTAACTCTTGTCAATTTTTCTAGCAAAGGGGATAAAACTCGGAGACTCCATTAAAGGAACTTCAACCAATATAACTGAATTTTACTTGAAACTATTCTGTTCTCATACAGGCCAATGTCTTTAGAGCCTGAGGAAGGTTCTAGGAGGTTGGCCAAAAAAAAAAAGAAAAAGAGAATTTCAATATAATTAGAATTAGAAAGAATTGCCTGTGACATCCTAGGATAATATGCTATTATTGCATTTTTGTTACCTACATTTTCATATTTTATTGATTTGTGTCTGAGTTAAAGGGAAATCTTTGGAATTGATAAGAAAAGTTTCCTTTATACACAGGTAAATGTTATCACTTGTACCAAGCAAGAATAAATTGTCTCCTTTTCCAGACGTCATCATAGGGTTATTCAACATATCATCCAAAGGATACTTTCTAAAAGTGAAAAGAAAGAAAACACATAAATGATCATTGCAAATATTTACTTTGGTTCTAACTATAGTAGTACATTTCAAAAGAAATACATATTCTTCATTTGCCAAAGGATGTTTCCACTTAGAAAAAATGTATAAACTGTTCATTCTACATAATTTACAATATTTTACAATTGCTCTTTTTACTGCGAACGATCATGGATTGGTTTTATAGAAAACTGCCACCAGCTTTATTCCTTAAAAAAAACTCTGGTACTTATTTGACTGCTGAATTTTTCCGTTTATGTCTTGTTTGGTTTTATATCTTAGGGGGATGGACTCTCATGCATCTAAAACAAACACCAGAGTCACATGGGCAGAAGGGGAGCTCCTTAAACCAGTATGAGTTGTTTCTGATTCTATGTCTGCAAAAGGAATGAGATGAGAATGAAAAACTGAGCTTATCAACCGTTCGTAGTTCAGGATAATAAATAACAAAGGAACAATATTTGGAAAAAAGAAGCACGGCAAATTTTGGGTGAAATCCTTCTCTATAAATTGAAAGGCAAATTGAGCCATTATTCTGTCTTAAAAGGTAACTAGCGTAGGTACAGTCAGAGAGTCACACCGAATGTGATAACCGTGATAGTTACTGATGATTTACTTAGAATTTCTTCATTAATTCAATAAACACTTTTTAATTCCCTCCTGTGTTGTTAGAACTGGACACATTTGCTTGGGGAGACTAAGCTTTTGTAAAAAAAACAAAACCATACCCATTGCCATTGAGTCGATTCCGACTCATAGTGACCCTATAGGACAGAGTAGTACTGCCCCATAGGGTTTCCAAGGAGCGGATGGTGGATTCAAACTGCCGACCTTTTGGTTAGCAGCTGAGCTCTTAACAGCTGCGCCACCAGGGCTCCAATCCTTTTAAAGTACTTGTAAATCTCACAAAAAACTCAGTGGCGTGTTTAAAATCATGTTAATTAAATAAGTTCTTGGTGGCAAAAGTCACAAGTTCTATGTGGATATAAGCCAACCATAAGGTCAGTCTTGACTAGAACTGACTAACTCAATGAAGTAAGCTGCGGACTCTCTGAACTACAAGCCAGATGTCTTCACGTGCATTTCCCAAGTCTGTAACATCTCACCTTTTCGCCTTCATTCCTTAAAACTTTGAAGAAATCCTCATCTCTAAGATGCCCTTTTAACTCTTCAGAAAGTCTTAGCACTTTATGTAAGATTTTTTTTTTAATGAGAACTTAATAACTATTAACATTAAATTTAGAACTATCGCATGACCCAGAAATTCCACTCCTAAGTATATACCTAAGGGACTTGAAACAGCGATGCAAATAGATACGTGCACACAAATGTTAATTGCAGCACTGTTCCCAATAGTCAAAAAGTATAAACAACCTAAATGCCCATCTGTAGATGAATGGATAAATAAAATGTGGTATATACATACAATGGAATACTACTTAGCCATAAAGAAAAATAAATGAAGTGCTGATACATTCTGCAACACAGATGAACTTTGAAACACCAAGTGAAATAAGTCAGTTTCAAAAGAATAAACATTATAAGATCTCACTTATATGATGTAACAAAAATGGGTAAATGTACAGAGACCAACGTTTATTAGTGATTACTAACAGCAGGAGAAAGAGGGAGAGGGGGAGCCACTGTCTGTGAAGCAGCGAGTTCCTGTTTATGCTAATGGAAAAGTTGGCATCAAGTAAGGGTGACGGTTGCACAACATGATTAATGCAATTGATATCACTAAATTGTACACCTGGAAAATGTACAACTGGCCAAGGTTGTGTCATATATACTTTTATAACAATTAAAAAATGTAAAAAAAAATAAACTATTAACAGTTACTTGGGAGTAATTAGAAATCACCTGAGAATTAAACAAAAGAGGTGGGGGGAGAGGCACCGAATAGACGTAAGTAAAACAAAAGGGAAGATATTATGGTGAATATGAAGAGGAGGCGGAAGAAGAGACATATTGTTGGAGTGAGTGAATAGAAACCAGAGGGGGAAAATATGGTCAACTTTAAAATGTTACCTGGCTGTTCCTAGTGGGCATTGAGAGGAAGGATGGAAGGATAAACACTAATGAAAGAACGAAAATAGAAGTCAGGTATAAAATTATTAAAAATGTATTAAAAAAAGGAAGCAATTCATGCATGTGATACACGGAGGCAGCCGCCATCTATAATTTTAGTGGGACTTTGGATAGAATCAACAATGGGGAAGGGTTCACGGATGGAAACGAACACTGAACCCACTCTTCTGCTCGCCTGTTTCTGACACGGATTCTGTGCCCTCAATTTCTGAAGCCAAGTGGTCCATGTTTTCCAACCAAAAAGTTCTTAAACTTCTGCATAAAACCACAAACAATATAAGGTTTTTATTATTAAAGTGCTAAAAATCCACAGGTAATCTTTTTCAGTCCATTGTCTATCGTATACAGCAGGCAATCAAAACCTTTTTTATTTCAAATATTTTTATATCTTCTCAGTAGAGACACTTTCTTAGATTCTCACCCTAAGAAATAAGTTTGATTTTTGAAGAATATTATAGATTTAAGATCTTTCCATAGAACACTTATTTGTGAATTTAGTTGGCGATGCAACAACAGAAGAAACATTTAGTTATAAAAAAGAAATCTCATCAATGTAAATGATACAACGTACCTGGCAATGAACAATTCTCTTTAAGGTTTGGAACGCACAGAATTTAAAGACTCATGTTTTTATTCTCACAAAAGCAATGCAGTAAGTTCAAGGACATTCCAAATAGGAAGTTAAGCGTGCTGAAATATTTCAGTGAGAATGAGGTCCTCTCCCTATGTCAGGAGGGAAACAATAGATTAATGAGTTATAGCATTAAATGTAATTCATACAATGACAGAAAGGGAGGGTATAGATGTGTTTTGTCACTAGCTCTGACAAGCGTATATAAGCATCCCTGTACACACACAGACATTCACACTCAAGATCTTTCTTGAACAGCAAACCAAACTCACCACGTCCTAACACCATGAGCTACCACGGGAGCTACTATGGCGGCCTGGGCTATGGCTGTGGTGGCCTCAGTGGCCTCGGCAGTGGTTACGGCTGTGGCTGTGGGAGCTTCCGCAGACTGGACCATGGCTTTGGCTATGGAGGCTGTGGATATGGCTTCTCCCTGTCCCAGGAACCCAACATGAGGCCATGAGGATTAGCCAAATCTGACTGCAAAGGCTGGACCAATCAAGACTATTCTCGACCAAGCGAAGATCAGAAGCATCTAACATCTAAGACTTCCAGAATATTTATTAGTTTGTGCTTGCCTTCTTCACGTCTTCTGAATTCCTCTATTTATACTGTCACTACCATGGTATTTCTCTGTCTCCATTACTATAAATGACTTAATGTCAAACAACATACACGGCTTCTACTTTTTATTTAACTCAAAAAATCAGAGATTATTTGTAATTGTACTTAATTGGCAATAAGGAAAACAAACTACTCCATGAAAAGCTAAAACACGCAGATGAGTGTGTGTGTGCATGTGTAGCTAAGTGGAGATAACTTAAGTATGATAAATCAAACAATTATGTGCATACGTATATACACACTTGTAACTAGACACGTACACATAAACCTTAATACTCAGATGAAATAAAGCTTTGTCCCTCTGAACACCAGAGAAAATCATTTTCATTTCAGTGCTTTAAGTTACATGACGTTGGCATTTAAATTCAGTACTGAAGTATTTATACATTTTCATGTCTTAACTGAGGCAAATATGAGGAATAAGTACTTTGATTTTTTTTTCCAAAATTTTTGTTTATTTGGCCATTTTAATGATAAGAATAAATAGTGACAGAACAAAATATCTATCTGTCTATCTAAGATGTGCCTGACCCAAGTCATGGCATTTTCTATCAGCTCGTATGCATATGAAAGCTGGGCAATGAATAAAAAAGACTGAGGAAGAATCGATGCTTTTGAATTATGATACTGGCAAACAATATTGAATATTGAATATACCATGGATTGCCAGAAGAACGAACAAATCTGTCCTGGAAGAAATACGGTCAGAATGCTCCTTAGAAGCAAGGATGGCGGACTTCATCTCGTAGAGTTTGGACTTGTTTTAAGGAATGGCCAGTCCCTGGAGATGACATCATGCACGGTAAAGCAGAGGGTCAGCAAAAAAGAGGAAGACCCGCAATGAGATGGACTGACACACTGGCTTAACCAAGGGCTCAGACATAACAACAGCTGCGAGAATGGCGCGGGACTTGGCAGTGTTTTTTCCGTTGTGCATAGGGTGGCTACGGGTCTGAACCGACTTGACATCTAACTACAACAACAACCGATATAGGTCATGTATGCATATATACAAAGTTCATCAAAGTATACTTTTAAGTTTTTATTACAACATACTTCATTATAGTGTACTATATACTGTATACATAGTGCATATAATATGGACCCACCCCCCCAAAAAAAAGAACCAAAGCAAATAAAAAGATGGTTGTATGTTCCTCTAAAATCAGAAACTTACTTATTTGAGCTTTCTCTTCTGTTCTTTCTTTAAGCCCTTATTTTTCAGGTGTAGTCAGAGAGTGTATACCCTTTTCCTTTAAGGACCTTAGAATTCATTCATCTTAGAACTCATTCAACATGTATTTACTGTGTTTCTACTACACGGTAGTAATTTAAAAATTACTCACAAGACTCCACAAACACTGAATAGTGTATTGTAAGTTATATAAAGTTAAAAAGAACTTAAAGGGCTGAGTTCAAGGGCAAATCTGGAGGAAAGTAACCAGGTTTCAGGTCAGCTTTAGCTGTAGGTGACCAATTTCTTACAGTCGGCTGAGGGACTTAGCCCTCTATTGTCTTTGTACACCATCTTTCTTTTAACATTATACCTAAATTTTCTGAGTCAGAATAGACTCGAAGGCAACAGGTTTGCAGATTCTTAAGATATTTGAAATTTTAATGGAATCTTATTGAATTTCACAAGGTTCTTGAATTGGCAATATATTCTTTAACTTCAAAGATGTTAATAAACATTTTATATTTCCATAGAGAGTAGTATGGCGTTTTCTGAGAGCAAAAAATAGGCAATGGGATTGCAATGCCAAAAATATTATGGTAAAAAGGAAGATACAAGAGGAAGAGGAAGGAATTAAGTATAGATTGAATGGAAATGGATGAGTGTCACAGAGACAATTTAAGTATTTTTCAGTTTCACCTAGACACCGCAGACTAGTGGGTAAGGGGAGGAGCAGAAATTGGGCAATAATGTAGAAGATTTATTTGGATGAGGAGAGAGGAGGAGATTTTGAACGTAAAGACAGAGAGGGAGATATGATCTGCACTTTTTTTTTTTGGAAGCACATGGGATAGATGCTATACCAGACAACAGGGTCAGAATTTCAAATAAGAATTTTAGACGAGCTTTTAGAGCCTCTTCTGAAGTACATTTTTGATTGTTGTGATTTGACCCCAGTTTCTGAGCAGTTTTAGCCCATATTATTAAACCAGGATGGTTTTTATTTTTCAAACTAGTATGCAAATAAAAACATAGTATGTCACATCCTTACTGGTGTTCACAGCAGTGCATCTGACACCTCCTGGCTTTGAAATGTTTCCTTATCTCTGAAAAGAGATACGTAATTCACTTTTTACTCTGAGAAATAAGATGTTTAAAATAATAACATAGATTGTAGAGTCTTGAATTTGATCCATTTCATTGACTTAAGTTGTAAATGAAGCATAGCAACCCAAAGAAAGCCAGATATAAGAAATGTTTAATCGAAAAACACAAAACTAACAAATATAAGTGATGTAACGTGCCTGACTATGATGAAATCTATTTAGGCACGGGTATGTCCAGACTTTGAAGATACAGCAATTCCTTCCCATTAAGTGATGCAATAACTTTTAAGGGACACCCTAACTAGGCAACAAAGCAAGATGAAACATGTAATGAGTTTGATGCCTCTTTTTGCCCAGGGGACAAAGAAGAAATGAGTTGTGTTAAGTAAGTGTAAAGTGTGAAATGACACGAATAAGGTTCACATGTATTCTCCCATGCTCTGACCAGGGTTTATAGTCATCCTTGTACAGTTACTGGCATTTATACTCAGGATCTTGCCTTGAACAGCAAGAAAACTCACCAACCCTGGCACCATGAGCCACTAGAGCAGCTACTATGGAGGCTTCAGTGGCCCGGGCAGTGGTTACGGCTGTGGCTGTGGCAGCTTCCGCAGACTGGGCCATGGCTTTGGCTATAGACGATTTGGTTCTGGCGTCGGAGGCTATGGATGTGGCGGCTGCCGTCCATCTTGCAATGCAGGATATGGATTCTCCAACTTCTACTGCTGAACTACAGCTTTATTAACCCAACATCTGAAATCCTGCCCTGGAAACTCAACATCTGATACCTTATGAGAATTAATCAAATCTATATGTAAGACTGGAACAAACAAATGTCTCTGGACTGATTTAGGAGACAATATTGGAGCCATTATTCCCTGTCCTTGAGCATAAAGAATGTGACCCAGCTGAAGCTGGACTCATAAGGACTCACAAGGATACATCAACTGGCCGCTGAGGAATAAAGACCATAAAACCAGAACTCCAAGCCTGCTGCCGTCCAGTCGATTCTGACTCGCAGTGACCCTACAGGACAGAGTAGAACTGCTCCATGGGGTTTCCAAGGAGCTCCTGGTGGATTCGAACTGCCGACCTTTTGGTTAGCAGCCATAGCTCTTAACCACTATGCCACCAGGGTTTCCAATAAAAACAATAGCTAGGACAATCTTGGAAAACATCTTTTAGGAAAACTTTCACGTAAACAAATCATAAATAGCATGAAAGATCCTCATACTTTCCATGCTTATCTTTTTCTATTAGCATTTAGTGAATAGCAAGATTTTTTGGACCAATGAACATCCTCCTGAGTGTCGTTACTGAAACCTCTACCAATGACTATTAAGAAAGATAATTCAGAAAGTAGAATCATGTGATTTGGCAGTTTCTAGCCAATCTGAAAGGCGAAGCTTTCAATGGTTAAGCCCATTTGTAATGTTAATATATACTGATGATTCTATGCTGTTCCTTGGACTCAGACAGACATGGCTGTAGCAGCATGCTTGTCTGTCTTCCTACTTTTGCTTATCCTGTAATATTTCTTTGAACTTGAACAGACACGGCTCTGGCAGCATATGCTTGTCCATTTCCTACTTTTGCCTCTTTGAACATATGCTAAATAAAACCTTTTTTTTTTTGCTTCCTTATAACTTTGCGGTGATTTTACCCTATAACAGGACCAAGCTGAGATCAAAAGCATTTAACTTTTAAGGTTTTCAGAATATTTATCATCTTACTGATATTTGTGCTTTCATAACTGTGGGAAATTCCTGTTCCCTCTGCAATAAATTCTCCTAAACTGAAACGACACGGGGTTTTTATTTTTTAATTATTCACAAAATATCACTGTGTGTATTTGTTTTTAAATTCAACATTGAAAAATCAGTTGTACGTGCTTTCATATCTCAACTGAATCCAAAACGAAAAACAAGTACTTATTTTTTTGTTTGTTTTTGAAAATGTATGTGTGGTGGACCATCTTAACAGTCAGAACGAGTAGTGATAGAACAAAACGTACTTCTAAATCTCCAGCGAATACAAATTTTTTTAATTCATCTCTACCATATTTTCTTCTTGATGACAATTTTGACATTTTCCTTAAAATATTTACTTCACAAGTCACTAGTTAATTGGAGTAATGATACTTCATTTTGTATCATATAACTCAAATAGGTTTTAGTCAAATTGTTTGTTATTTGTCTTCTGCCTGGTCTGCCATGGGGTGACATGGCACTGTTTTGCAAGATCATCTTCATACTGCATAACGGTGCGATTCCATATAGAAATGAAAATCACTGCTATCATAAAGAAGTAATCCTTTTTATGTCTTTGCTTGATCTGAAGCTCTATAATTTCAAACTATAGTTGAGTTTCATTTTACCACCATCTTGTAAAAATTGGACATTGCTCATTGATATTGAAAATTGGTATTAGAATATGGAAAATATGTAATAAAGTCTCATAGTAATCATAACAATAAATTATACGTTTATACAAAAATTAATTTCTTCCATTTGAGTTAATCAGATTCCATAAAACTGACTCAACAGTGTCTTGGTAGAAGTGTTTGCAGAGCTGGCAGAGATGAAATAAAGTTTACCCAGTGCTCCCCTCATTCCCCTGTCTCAGGAGAAGAAACTCAAAAGAGTTACATAATTTTTTAAGACTCACAAACAGCATGAGTGATAGTGTCTAGAGCAGAAGTCAGTTTGCGCGATCCCGGACATTCTGCTCCATGATGCTGGTTCTCCCTTTCCTTGTGTGCTTTCCTTACTGAGTGCTTTCAAATAAAGCATCTTGAAATTTTGCTCGTATATTCCTGCCATTATCACAGCTGAGTTTATAAGGATTAGTCTACTTTCCACCTTGAGCATCTCGTTTTATTTAGCATTTTTAATTTTGATTTAGAGTCTTGAGCCTACTGATTTTTAGTTTAGCTGGGTTTGAATTAAAATAACTAGTAAATAATGCTAAATAAAAATGCTATTAAAAATATCTAGATGCATTTAAAACAATTTATAAATGCTTATGAAATAGATATTTGATTACTGTGACTTGGACTTATTGTTGAATAATATCATCCCATGGTCATAAACCAAAATGATTTTTATTTTTTAAATTAGTTTGCAAAGCCAAAAAGTGAATACTGGTTATAAAGGTGAATATTCTAAAATAATAATAATAAAAAAGGATGACTTTATTTCTTTTTCATGAACTTCTTTACTGGTGTTCACAGAAGATGAGCTGACACCACCAGGTTTTCACATGTTCCCTCAGCTTTGATAAAAAGACCTCAGTATGAGGCATAAGATGCCTTTAGAAGGATATTATAAATTGTAGAGCCCTGTATTGACCAATTTCTTTCATTGAATTGTAAGTGAAGCATCAAATCCAAGGAGAGTCAGAGGTGAAGCAATATTTAATTTTCAAATACAACTCTATCAAATAAGTATTATGTAGTGTACCTGGCTATGAAGAATTCTATTTAGGCTGTGGTATGTGCGGACTTTAAAGATACTCAATTCCTTCTTATAAAAATGATGTAATCTGTTTATGTAACACCGTAACTGAGCAACAAAGCAAGCTCAAACATTTTAATGAGTTTGAAGAGCTCTTTATATGTCAGGTTGTGTTGAGTAAGTACAACATGTAGAATGTCACAAAAATAGAAGGCATGTGTTTTATCACATGATCTGAACAGGGTATAAAAGCATCGCTGCACAGATAGATGTTGACATTCATATTCAGGATCTATCCTTGAACAGCAAGCCACTCACCACTCCTGACACCATGAGCTACTATGGGGGCTACTGTGGGGGCCTGGGCCATGGCTATGGAGGCTTCGGAGGCCTGGGCAGTGGTTATGGCTGTGGCTGTGGGAGCTTTGGCAGACTGGGCCACGGCTTTAGCTATAGAGGATTTGGCTCCAGCTTCAGAGGTTATGGATTTGGCTCTGGCTTCGGAGGCTGTGGATATGGAGGCTGCCGTCCATCTTTCCAGGGCGGATATGGATTCTCCAGCTTCTGTTGAACTACTACCTCAGTAAGCTAACATCTGAAATTATATGGGAACTTTCCAACTCTGACCTTAATTATTGGACAACGAAGATCATGCTGGGACCTTTTAAACAAAAGTATTTAGTATCTCAGAATTTCAGAAGATTCTTTAATTTACATGTATCTCTGTCACAACCCTGGAATCCTCTACTTTTGCTTTTATAACTGATTGGACTAGCTAGTCATCTTACAATAAAATTTCCTAATTAAAAAAAAATGCAGTGTGGTTTTTCTTTTGTTTATGAAACTCAATTATGTGTATGCAATGATGATTACACTCTATTCAGTTATCAGTGAGGGAAACTATTTCATTGGCTGAAAATTAAATTTGGTTCTTAACATCACAAACATACCTATGGCTAGATAAATAGATAGATCTGAAGAATAATAACTGTAGATTGAAATTAAAAAATTTTTCAAAATGGTTAGTGATTTGATATTTTTCAATCCTTTGCTTTTATTTAGATAATATTCACATTGGAGTCAACATCAAAAAGCAATATCAAGTTGATATATCTATGCAATTTATATATCAAATATATATATTTTATGTAATTCACCCACTCTTTGAGTATATAAACGTTAGAAAAAGCCCCACCCCCCACCCTATTATCATACAAAAAAAAAAAATTGTATTCAAGTCGCTTGTGACTTATAGGGACACTATCTATAGGACAGAGCATAACTGCCCCATTGGGTTTCCAAGGCTGGAATCTTTTTTTTTTTTTTTTTTTTATATTTTATTGTACTTCAGGTGAAAGCTTAAAGAGCAAATAGTTTCTCATGAAATAATAGTACACATGTTGTTTTTTTTGACATTGGTTAACAACCCCACAACGTATTAAGCCTCTAAATTCTCAACCTTTTTTTTTTATGAAAATTACAGATGGCCAAAGATACACCGTTTCAAAATTTTCTACATTCACAGTTCAGTGACATTGACTACGCTCTTCCAACTGTGCTGTTATTCTCACTTAAGATGAAGGCTTACAGAACAAAATAGTTTTTCATTTAACAGTTACTACACATGTTGCCCTATGACAATGGTTAACAATCTCACAGCACATCAAGAATATCCTTACTCCACCTTGTGTTCCCTATCACCAGGGGGCTTCCTTGTCCCCTTCTGTCTTCTGGATCTTGTCAGTGGACTATTGTACCTCTTTAGTCTCATTTGTTTATTTTTTATTTTATTTTATTTAAACACCATTTCAAAACTTTTTACTTCCACATTTAAGTGATATTGACTATGCTCTTCCAATTGTGCTGCCATTCTCGCCCAAGATAAGGCTGGAATCTTTAAAGGATTAGACTGCTACATTTTTCTCCTGTGGAGTGGCTGGTGGATTTGAACACCAACCCTTTTCTCAATGCAGTCTAATGCATAATGCATCCTTCCATTAATTCAAAATTTATGTGGCCTTTCTATTATAAAGGCAAATGGTAACTGATAAAACTGTATCACTAAGCTAGTTATGAAAGTAAACCACCTTTCAAAGAATTTTTATTCTGTATAATCTCGCCTGTCTTTCATGCTCTTCTGCCTGTTATTTCCTTTGCTATTTTCATCCAGCAGTTACTTTATAACTCTCTAGTGATGGGCATAATTTTTTTTTTCACTTTAGGTCCTTTAACTCAAAATATTTTAGCTAAATTTCTTCAGTTATCTCTTCTGTTATCTTCCTGGTTTGTCATAGCATGACATGACATGCTTCTCCACCATCACCACCATATTGAAGAATTTTGTGATCCATAAAGGAAAGAAACAACAAGATATCATTGTGAACTAATTTAATTTGTAGTTTCAACTGATAATAAGCATAGTTCAATGAAGTTTTCTTATAAAGCTAAATTTCAGTTAAACCTTTTCCCTGAAAAAATGGGCAGGATGGGATGTTTCGTTGGTAGCATAAGAAGAAGATGTAAGCAAATACCAAGGTTTTTCCTAAAATCAAATGCTATATTACTGTAATAACATAAAATTAAGATAGCGTATTTAAATCAGTCAAAAGTGCTTGCCTAATTCAGTCAAATAGTTGCATTACATAATCGCAGAGCTACGACAGACATTAATTGGCAGCGCCACTGTTCCCCTCATACTGTGCGTCAAAGAATAAAATATGTTAAGAAAAGTAAGTAACTTCTGTAGAGTTACATGGAATGCAGTGGCCAAAGCAGGGTTGGGATCAAAGTCTTCTGAACTCACGTGTCAAAAGGCAGCATTTCTTTCACTGTGTATTTTCTCCCTTCATGCAGCTAGGGTATCTTGAAAGTTGCTGATGAAGATCAAAGACTACAGCCTTCAGTATGGATTACACCTCAACATAAGGAACACAAAAATAGTCACAGCTGGACCAATAAGCAACATCATGATAAACAGAGAAAATACTGAAGTTGTCGAGGATTTCCTTTAGTAAAATTTGATTGGATACATGATCACAGCCCATGAAAGTAGCAGTCAAGAAGTCAAATGACGTATTGCGTTAGGGAAACCTGCTGCAAAAGACCTCTTTCAACTGTTCAAAAGCGTAGATATCACCTTGAGGACTAAGGTGCTCCTGACTCAAACCATGGCTTTTCAACTGCCTCATATGCATGCAAGAGCTGGACAATGAATAAAGGAGACCAAAGAAGAACTGAGGCCTTTGAATTATGGTGTTGGTGAAGAAAATTGAATATATCACTGAATGCTAGAAAAATGAACAAATCTGCCTTGGAAGAAGTACAGCCAGAACGCTCCTTGGAAGCAAAGGATGGCAGGACTATGTCTCATATACTTTGGACATGTCGTGAGGAGGGACCAGCTCCTGGAGAAGGACATTATGCTTGGTAAAGTAGAGGGTCAGCAAAAAACTGGAAGACCCCCAAAGAGATGGATTGACACAGTGGCTACAACAATGGGCTGAAACCTAGCAACATTGTGAGGATGGCACAGGACGAGGCAGTGATTTGTCGCATTGTACATAAGGTCACCATGAGTTGGAACTGACTTGGGGGCATCTAACAACAGCAATAACACAGATAAAATTGCTCAGCCAGCCACCATCACCCGTCCTTTCAGTCAATCTAGTCTAGGTGTTGTAGTCACAGTGGACAGAGCAGGCCACGTAACAGCTGGGCAGCTCCATTATTTTACACTTAATTGGGCTAATAGTTCCCCAGTCTGTGTCCATGTCCTATGGGGATAAAAAGGAAAGCAGCCATCAATATCTTTAGATTGAGAGGCATTGTGTGTGACACTCCTAGAGAACACAATATTAGAATAGTGTATTATATCTTATTGTACAATTTAAAGGAGCCCTGGTTGTGCAGTGGTTAAGGGCATCCACTGCTAACCGAAAGGTGGACAGTTCGAAACCACCAGCGGCTCTGTGGGAGAAAGATGTGGCACTCTGCTTCTGTGGAAATTTACAGCCTTGGAAACCCTGTGGGGGCGCTGTAAGTCGGAATCAACTTGACGGCAGTGGGAAGTGGGGATTTTATGATTTAATTCTTCTCTATCTGAATGAAGAAAAAAAAGAAAACTTTTGCATTGATGGAGTCCAGTCTGGCCAGTGGTCGGACAACACCAAAGGTGCAGACCTAAGTCACTGGGGTAAAGCAGACTCAATGGCTCATTTGAAGGCTTGGCTCAGATTCTGAATAAAAAGGCTGCAAAAGTCAGGATGATTGGACCAAAGACTTTTAATAAGGGGAAACTTAAGTACAGAATGGCAGCGCAAATGTCCACAGGAGAAAACCACGAAGCGCTGGGTATTAACTTAGGTTATGACATTGGTAGGAGCCCTGGTGGACAAGTGGCTAGGTGCTTGGCTGCTAACAAAAGAGTTGGTGTTCAAATCCACCAGCCACTCCACAGGAGAAAGATGTGGCAGTCTAATCCCACCAAGATTCCAGCCTTGGAAACCCAGTGGGGCAGTTCTGCTCTGTTCTATAGATAGGGTCCCTATAGGTCACAATTGACTTCAAAACAATGGATTTGTTTTTTGTTTTTGTTCTTATTTTGGTATGATAATGTGTGTGTGTGGCCGGGGGGGGGGGGGGGGGGGGGTTGTTCTAACATTTATATACTCAAAGAGTGGGTGAATTACAAAGGAGGAAAGAAATGTGATACCAGAGCCTCAGGGGGAAGAGAGGGAAAAGTAAAGTCTGAAATCTAGTGGAGTGAGGAGGATGGCCTTGAGGAGTTTACTTTGACTGCAGGGATTTGCACTTGAAGGCCATTAATCAGTAGCTGTTGGTCTGGAAGGGAGGGAGGAAGAGAGGGGAGGCTGGTTAATGTCCCTATCTAACCACAGAAGGAAACCCTGACGTCAGCAGTTCAAATCCACCAGATGGTCCTTGGAAACCCTATAGGGCAGTTCTACTCTGTCCTTTAGGGTGGCTGTGAGTTGAAATCGACTTGATGGCAATGGGTAACCACAGAAGAGCTGCTGTCCTTTAGCCACTCCTGCTCAATCCCAGAGTCCTTCAAGGGCACCATATGTCTAAAATCCCACATTCATTTATAGCACAAGTGTCTTTTACTTCCAAATAAGAGCCCTCATTTGGCCAAAGGAAGACTATATTTCATCATTACACACATTAGCTCAGAATTTGAGCTTCACAAGCAAACCATCTCCTTCTTGTGGAAAGCTTCCAAAAGGGAATGACAAAGAAATAATTGTCCAAATCTTTAAGTTCACTGATGCTAAGAGAAGCAAAAAGCTCTCAAAAGAAATAAACGTCCCTCGGTCCCTCAAGGTTATCAGTTTTCCAAAGGATATTATTATTTTCCTCCTGCAAAAAATCAGTAACAAAGAAAAAAAATAAAACTATTTGATTCTAATAGTTCACAACACTGTGTGTATGTGTGTGTGTATAAAACCAGTAAAAACCAAACCCATTGCCATCCAGTCGATTCTGGCTCATAGCAACCCTATATGACAGGCTAGAACTCCCCCCGTAGGGTTTCCAGGGTGGATTAGAACTGCCAACCTTTTGGTTAGCAGCCAAATGCTTAACCACTGCACCACTAGGGCCCCATAAGAAAATGTGAACTTTGGTCACTGAACTCATCTTATCCGTCCTTTGGCACACTGAGAATTCTTCATCATCATTATCATACTGAAGGATTTGCATCCAGTAAGGACAATAAACAAACAGAAGTATCATTGGAAGCAAAACATTGTGTAACTTTGGCAGACCAAAGCATCATTTAATTATATGTATATGAATTTCAGTAAAACAGCATCCCTTCAAGAATGGTTATTTTTAGTACTATGCAAAACAAGGAATACAGTCATAAAAATCTATAAAAATATAATTGTTTTCCTGTAAGTGAATGATAGATTCAGGTAACGAATGACATGATCTTGGATGTCTGATTTAAGCTGGATAAATACAATCAAACAGGAATAAAAATAAAAGCATAGGATTAGAGATTTTCTAGGGACTTCAAAACTCTACAGTGTTACCCCTAATTTTGTAAGCAGGTAAACTCAGATTTTGTGATTTGCCCTGACAGTTAATGGCAAGACTAAGATCAGATCCCTGTTGTCCCAAGTCTCAGGTTTTCTTCTATACTGCGATGATTCTTTCTTACTTTATGTATTTTCTCCTTGAATGTTGTAAGATAAAGTATCTGGTCATGGTTATGTTGTTGTTGTTATTAGTTGCTATTGAGTCTTATATTGACTGTGGAGAGCTACATGGAAGAAGTGCAGTATTGATTTGAATAAAGAGGTTGGAGCCCAAACCATTTCTCATACTTCACACTTTCACCTGGATACAGCAATAAATAGTGAAGGAATGGAACTTGAGTGATGTTTGAAGTGAGATTTGAATAAGAGGTATGATATGGCGCTTAGTACGAAGACTAGAAAAAGAGAAAAAAGATGGTGTATGGAGAAAGTTATCATCTGCATGTGTGGTAGCACTAAGGCTAGAAACTATTCTGGAGGAAGGAACCTGGGTATAAAAAGAGACCTCTTGAATACCTAGCAAGTTGAGTAGAGGCTCAGTGAAAAAGGAGAAGATCCTCAGTGAGATGGACTGGTACAGTGGCTGCAACAACGGGCTCAAACATAGCAAGGATTTTGAGGATGGTGCGGGATGCTGCAGTGTTCGGTTGTGTTGTACACAGTGTCGTTATGGATCGAACTGACTGGATGGCACCTAACAGCAGCTACAACAATGCTCTGGCCAGGCATGCCCTTTGGTTTTCTGTTAAATTTCCTCTGTGGGTGTGGGGAAGGTGAGAAGTATCAGATTTCCTGTGTAGGAACTACAGCCTGTAGTTGATATCTATTCTGGACCATCATTCCTTATCAGAGTGAACCACCTAGCACTGCCACGATGTGCTGGAACTTGAAGGTGCAGTGTTCTGTGGACAAAAATGGTAAGGTTCTTTTCTGAATTGAATCAGCCCCGACTTATGGTGACCCCATATAAAACAGAACAAAATGCTTCCTAATCCTGCACCATCTCCATGATTGGTTGCAGACCAGACAATGTTTTGTTGTGATAGGGTTTTTGTTGACTGATTTTTCAAAGTAGATCACCAGACCTTTCTTCCTAGTCCATCTTAGTCTGGAAGCTCCACTGAATCCTTTTCATCATCACAGTAATATACAAACCTCCACTGACAGAGGGATGGTGTCTGTGTATGAGGTGCATTGTCTGGGAGTCAAACTCTGACTGGGAGGTGAGAATTCTACCACTGAGCCACCAGTACTTCTACACTCTATTACAGGGCTTTGAATATTCTGTATTGATAGTACTGAAGGAAGAAATCTAAGCTGCAATGAAGGCAACGGTAAAATAAGGCTCCAGGAATTGACGGAATACCAATTGAAATGTTTCAACAAATGGTTGCAGCACTGAAGGGGCTCACTCGTCTAAGCCAAGACATTTGGAGGACAGATACCTGGCCAATCAACTGGAGGAGATCCATATTTGTGCTCATTCCAAAGAAAGGTGATCCAATAAAATGTGGAAATTATCCATCAATACCGTTAATATCACATGCAAGTGAAATTTTGCTGACGAGCATTCAAAAGTGGTTGCAGCAGTACATCCACAGGGTATTGCTAGAAATTTAAGCCAGATTCAGAAGAGGACGTGGAATGAGGGATACCATTATTGATGTCAGATGGATCTTGGCTGAAAGCAGAGAATATCAGAAAGATGTTTACCTGTATTTCATCGACTGTGCAAAGGCATTCAACTGTGTGGATCATGACAAACTATGGATAACTTTGCAAAGAATGAGAATTCTAGAAGGTTTAATTGTGTTCATGCGTAACCTGTACATAGACCAAGAGGCAGTCATTCCAACAGAACAAGGATACACTGAGTGGTTTAAAATCAGAAAAGGTCTATGTGAGAGTTGTATCCTTTCACCATACTTATTCAATCTGCATGTTGTACAAATAATCTGAGAAGCTATACAATATGAAGAACATGGCATCATTCATCATTAATGGAGGGAGACTCATTAACAACCTACAATATGCAGATGAAAGCAAAGAGGGCTTAAAGCATTTCCATACAGGGTCGCTATGAGTTGGAATCTTCTCAATGGCTATGGGTTAACCAGAAGAAGGAACAAATCTGTCTTGCAAGAAGTACAGCCAGAATGCTCCTTAAAAGTGAAAATGGCAAGATTTTGTCTCACTTGCTTTGGACGTGTTATAAGGAAGGGCCAGTCCCTGGAGAAAGACATCATGCTTCGTATAGTAGAGAATCAGTGGAAGAGAGAAAGACCTTCAACGAGATGGATTGACACAGTGGCTGCAACAATGGGCTCAAACATAGCAACAATAGTGAGGATGGCTCGGGACCAGGCAGTGTTTCATTCTGTTGAACATAGGGTCACTGTGAGTCGAAACTGACAGCACCTAACAATAACACAACAATATAAATAAGTGAATGATAGTAGATAGATGTTAGTAACACAGAAAATGCTTTACTGATAAGAGCGCCTTTTGGCCGTCAATTATGGCTCCATTACTCAGTCAAGGTCAAGGAACCTGACTCACTCTTCTCTTTGTACTTGTTCTCGTCCAGAAAATTCCACAGTCTCTCCAGAGGGACTCTCTTTCAGGCCTGTTCCACCAATTTAACCCTCCTGGCTAGGTATCTTGGAATATCGGCAGTGAACACAGATTTAATCTTCTTCTAGAAGGTTTGTTAACCAACTCTCACAGCATCCAGAGAAGCCTGCTTTACCAGTTTGTGTGACCTGACCAGGCATGTCTGAAATCAGTTTAATTCAGATTTGGACCCCTGCTACTTATCTGTTGAGAAACTCTCCTTAGTCTTTTATAAACCTGAAAGAGGAACATTATTATATGAACAATTTCCCACAGAAAAATGGTTAAAGTTTTACATATACAGTAGTTTAGATTTCAAATTAGAAAACCCAACAGTGTAAGCCAAAAAAAAAAAAGAAAGAAAGAAAATAATAAATCAAGGGCCCTGTCACTTGACAAAGAATGTCTTATATGTTTTTTAAAGATCAAACGAGAACTAAAGAAATATGTCCAAGCGCCATTAAACTGGAAGACATTGACTCAACAAATCTCCGACAGAGACTTTTTGCATTCATTCAAACCTGCTTGTGAGATTTTGAAATATAAAGGTTAGTGTGTTCTAAATTCTTTGGACAATAATGGGAGCCCTAGTGGAGCAGTGGTTAAGAGCTCAGCTGCTAAGAAAAAAGCCAACAGTTTGAATCCACCAGCCACTCCTTGGAAACCCTATGGGGCAGTTCTACTCTGTCCTATAGGGTCACTGTGAGTCAGAATTGACTTTACTGCAATGGGTTTGGTTTGTTTTGGTTCTTCAGGTAATATTTTATGCTTTAGCCAAAACTGTAGTAGAACAATCTCTATAGATTAATAATAACTGTAGTTACTATCTATATGATTTATTTCTTTGATTGTGTTTTATTTCCCATTGTTTAACAATACGTGAATTTGGTAGGTGTGTTTTATTTGTTCCATAAGTGGTGTAAGTATATATAAAGTTTTCCCTGATAAACACATAAAGGTTTCAAAAAAAAAAAAAAATAGTGGGTGCTTTTAGAGAAACGTTGCTTGGAATGTGTAATGTGTGATTGCTCAATATCATTTTCTCCAGACAAAGATTACTCCCTACTAAGGACAGCCTTGCATACATACTGCTCACATTGAATTTAAATGCTGACCTTATTTGAAGGTTGTTTTGATTTCTGATCTGGACAGTCCAGATGCTATTAAATTTGATTTGTACCCAAATATAATTAGTGTTTCTCCTGAATGTCATGGCTTTTAGCAGTGTATTGCAAAAGCTATATTTATGCTCTTGGTTAGATTGTTAAAAAATTGAAAGCTAAGAACATGCAACACATGTCTAAATTGCAGTCTCTAAATAATTCTGTTGGGAGAACTGAAATTGTGTTTATACCTATTATACATGTAAGATATTGGAACATACATTTCTTTTGAATGCAAGTAGGGGAGAAATCACCTGATTATAGATACAGGTCCTAATTTTGGAGGAGGCATAATAGTGTTAGGTGTACTCCTGACATGGTAGTCAAGAGAAAGTGTATACTTTAGCATCCAGGATTAATGTTAAAGGATAGAATTAGAGGACAAACTCTTTCTTGAAACATGGATACAAAAAGTTAAACGTGTTACCTCTGCTGAGAATGATTTTATAGACGTAACAGTCATAATCACATCTCACTACTGAGCTCAGATTGGTTAAGGCAATCTAATGATGAAAATCAATACGAAATCTCTTTAATCAATGAAAGGTGTTGTATTAATAAGAAAGGACAGTTTAATGAATATTTCATCAACTATGTGTATAGAATGAAAATTCAGGACACCTGATCAGTTTTCCAAGGTTAAATAAAAACATTTTCTAGAAATATGTTAAATATATACGCAATTGCCAGCCTCTGATATCGGAAGGACTAAGCTGAAGCAATGGGGAAGTGGTGGTTCAATTGGAGAATTCTTGCCTTCCATGCAGGTTACCTGAGTTTGATTCCAGGCCAGCACACCTCCAGCACAGCCACCACCTATCTGTCAGTGGAGGCTTACATGTTGCTATGATGCTTAACAGGTTTCAGTGGGGCTTCCAGACCAGGAAGAAAGGCCAAATGATCTACTTCAAAAAATCAGCCAATGAAAAACCTATGGATCACAATGGTACAGTGGTATTGTAAACGGGATTGCCATGAACAGAGGGCCAACTCAATGATATCTAACAACAACAGCAGGCTGAATCTATGGATCCATCTTGGCTCTAGCTATGAGCTGGAGATTTGGAGGCTTAAATATTGTTATGAATTTAATTATTTGTCTGTCAAGCACCTTTCTCTGGAGTCTAGAGATGATATGGATTCTATTGACCAATTTGTTGACAATGGCACCGTACTTTTTCCAGCCACTTAAGCCAGAAATTTTACAGGTTCCTCATATCTCTTCTTTCATCTTCGCATCCAGTCAGGAACTGTGTTGCTACTTCATTAATATCTCATTCATTTTACCCCTTTTCCTAATATTCATAGTCATTATTTGTCGGACTATGGATAAACTTTCCCATCTCTCCCTGTCTGGTCTCTTGGACTCAAAACCTGCCACCCTTTAGTGTCTTCGTTAAAAGTCCTCTGTTTAACATGACTCCACATGTATCTTCTGGGGACGAAACATAATGTTACTGTTACAAAACAATCGATGCAGCTCTTCATGTGTTGCTGTGGAAGAACTCTAAGATAATTCAGTTAAAGAATCAAGTTGCAAGAGAGCATGGGACATAGAGTTGGCCCACTAAATGTGATGACCAAGAAACGTTGATTAAATTAAACATGTGTGGTTACCTGAATGATCCATGATATTTCTCAAATCTTTGCCTTTATTCTAGCTCCTCCCTCTACCTAAATGGTCTTCTCTTAACTTCTCATAATGAACTCCCTCTCCTCTTCAAAATTCAACCTAAATATTATCTCTGTTGGGATGCCTTCATGATTCTGTCAAGCACTGTTCAGCAACACGTAAAATTTCCACTTCTTCACAGAGGCCATCCTAACTACGCTACTGACCTCTAGTTCCTTAACTACTTTCTTGACGGCGCTTATCACCAACATTATACGTTTGCTCATTAATTCACACATTGCGTGTCTTCCTCAGGGGAAGTAAGCTCCATATGTTCAGGGATTTAATTTGTTTTATTTACTTATGAATTTCTAGTGCCTACAGAAATTCCTGGCACACTGAGGGTATTTCATCAAATAAATATTGAATAAATCTATGATACCACCAACCTATTGGTTATTTATTTACACCACAAGCTTCCTGTTAAATTATGAGTCTCTTTATTCAAATAATATGATCCAATTTGTTAATAAGCTTTTACTTTTATTTTAAATAAATATCATGCTTTATTCATCCTTTCCATAGATATTTACTAACAACCTGAAATGTGCTGATCCCTCTGGTAAGTACAGGGATGGAGACATAATGATAAGCTGACTGTAACCAAATGTTGTTAGCTGCCGTCGAGTCAGCCCCCAACTCATGGAAACCCCGTGCACGACAGAAAGAAACATTGCCCAGTTCTGTGTCATTCCCATCATTATTTGCAGATCAGAAATTTGAGATCCATAGAGTTTTCACTGGCTGATTTCTGGAAGTAGATCACCAGGCCTTTCTTTCTAGTGTGTCTTAGTCTGGAAGCTCCACTGGAACCTCTTCAGCATCAGAGCAACATGAAAGCCTCCAATGACAGATGGGTGGTGATTACCTTGGGGGTGCATTGGCTGTAAATCGAACCCCGGTCTTCTCCCTTGTGGAAGGTGAAAATTTTACCACTGAACCACTAATGCTTCCACCTTCAAAATAACTAATAATAATAGCTCATATTTATTGAGGCCTTCCTTTGCTTGACCTGCATCATCACACTTAAACTTCAGAACTTATGAAGTAGGTACGTAATAGTAAAGAAATTAAAGTTTGGAAAGCTTAAGAAAAAAATCCCAAATCATGTAAATAATGAGTTTTAAAGCAAAAACTCAACTCTTCATATATTAGAAAGTAAAGGGGCTTTGATCCTAAGCATAATTTTGTGTATCTGAGCAGATGGAGGCTAGGAAAATGACCCTAAAGAAAGTTCTGTGTTTATCATAGGATATCACTACCTACGTTTATAACTCTAGTTTTACAGGCTCTAGTCAAAATTCTTCTATAGCAATCATCAAGAGAGATACATCTCAATTTTTCTCTTTTACTTTCCAGAGTCATTTAATAATTCATCCAATTTTTTTCTCAATGATCCCAGAGGAAGGGATTTCCTTTTCCTAACATTCGTAGTCATCATTTGTCACTTGGACTGTGGATAAACTTTCCCATCTATCCTTATTTGGCCTCTTGGACTCAAAACATGTCACCCTTTAGTTTCTTCATTAAAAGTATGCATTCATTTTATCGATTTTTCCCTTTCTTTCTTGTTTGGGTTTTTGCTTTATCCATTATTCCCTAGTCTCACATTTTCACTCTCCTTGTACAACATCCTGAACTGTATTCTTTCCATATGGTTTCCTTTTTCCACAACTACCCTTATTATATGACATGATGTTCGCTAATCTTTCTTGCCTGCTCAGTAGTGAACTCATTTAGTGAAGTCTAGATTTACTCAAGTTTAATACACTACATTGAAATTCATTGTGTTTCTTTTATACTACATTTTCATGTTAAAATGATGATAGCCGATATAATCTGCTAAACTGTCTCAAACAGCCCAAATGAAACACCTCAGATAGCTTCCTAGGCAGACAGTAAGTGCATCCAATACAAGAACAATAAATTCTTAGAACTCTCATTTTAATGACCATTTGTATTGTTTGAAGAGGTCCAAACCCAGCAAGATAGTTGTTACTGCCATTTCTTCCCAAATTCTGTTCAGAAATCTTAGGGACAGCACCGTTTAATTAGCAAGAAAACAGTTGAAGCCATCATCACTGTCCTCTTAGCTTACTTTTTTTTTTCTTTTCCTAGAGGTACAGGATATGAGGAGAAATAAAGTGTATCAGGTAGGGTTCTTGAGAGCAATAGATAGAAATCTCTTGAGAAAGTACATTTATAGACAAAATGGGTAGCTCAACGAGCCTATGGGAAGGCGGGGAGATTAGGTTGAGGAACTGGACGTGACATGGGGTGTTAAGACAGCTGGGGTAGAAATCACACCCGCATCACAACAGCAGTTTATCTCGGATATCACTTGTGCTATTGCTGCCCCTGGTGATTTTAGCCACCACTAGAACCTTAGTGATACTACTGGATATTGTTGGATGCCATCTCTTCTGCTTCTGGATGCCACAACTCTGAATGAATTTTAATTATTCTTTTGTTTTTGCATTACTTTGTCAAAGATCCAAGACCAGGTAAGATCCTTGAATAACCAAGACTAATTCACTTGCATAAGACTCATAGCAACTCAATAGGACAGAGTAGAACTGCCCCATAGGGTTTCCAAGGAGTGGCTGGCAGATTTGAACTGCCGACCTTTTGGTTAGCAGCCAAGCTCTTAACCACTGTGCCACCAGGACTCCACGATATCAGCCTTAGATATTTAAGAGCCCTATCCCCCAAAAGAAGTCATAAACATCAATGATATAGAGCTAAGTTAGACTGAACATATGTATTTTCTTTTATACCAGATTCTACTCAGAGTATATATAAGTACATGATCTTCTTAAATAAGTGATACATATGAGGGGTACTGAAAGCTATCATTCCCCAGTCATACCTCCCAAACTACTCCACCAGTTTTTTACCAAAAAAAAAAAAAAAAGACAAAAACAAAACCCACTGCCGTCAAGTCAATTCTGACTCATAGAGACCCTATAGGACAGGGTAGAACTGCCCCATAGACTGTAAATCTTTACGGAAGCATACTGCCACATCTTTCTCTTGAGAGCAGCTGGCGAGTTCGAACTGCTGATCTTTCGGTTAGCAGCTGAGCCCTTTAACCACTGCGCCACCAGGGCTACCTAGTTTTTTCACAGGTGACTAAAATTCCTCTGAATCAAATCATACCTTACCATTTGGGGTTAAGACATGTGATCATGGCTAAAATTGTAAATTTATTTCCTGGGGGTTTGAGAAGAGAAGAGTACTGTACATCGTTCCCACCTGGCCCCTGGGAGGGAAGGAGAAATTGAAGGAACATATCTGGAGCAAGAGATGTAGTGTCAAGAGGGCAAGGCCACTTGGAGTGACACAGTGAGAGCCCAGGAGCCCAGGAGATAGCATGTGGGATGGACCACCTGAGGATAGACGTGATTGATGGGTGAGACCAAGAGGAAATGGACAAGAAATCACCAAAGACAAATCATCACTACAAAAATTATGCCCCAAGCCTTTAGTTGCTCTTTGCGTGCTATAGGAAATATCATCAAGAGGTGCCCATTTCATTCCCCTTCTGGAAGTATCTCTAAATCAGCAGTGCAGTGAGTTGCAAAATACATGAATTCTAGAATCTGTTTAGCTAAGTTCAAAGCCAAGTGGTGCACTAATTAGCTGTGATGCCTTTGAGTATTTTATTACTTAAACTGTCTAAGCCTTTCGTAGAATGAGGGTAATAGTAGTATCTACCTCATGATTGTATTATGTGAATTAATACATCTAAAGTTCCTGGCACGTAACAAGTATTAACAAACACCAGTGTTACGAATATTATGATTAGGTTAAGAGACGTGTCCATTCAGCTGAAGTGGTTAACCCTTTCATAGAGGTTGGTTTTGAATGATGGTAGACAGAACATGACATTGACTTAAAATATCTTCTTAAATAGGATGTCGGAAGCAGCCACGTGTAATTAGTGAACCAAAATAATCTTTTGAAATACAGTTGGCGTATTACGTCATGTCTTGAGGTAAGTTTATGGGACTTACAACTAGGGTCAGATAAAAACTGAGGTTTTGAGGATGGAAAAAATTGCCTCTAATAGGCACAGACTTGATTAAAGGAATACTAAGTTAAACATCTTAGTATATGAAATGCCCTTCCTTAATGGAACATGGGAATATGAAAGGGTTAGGGGGGGCTCAGGTGCTATATGAGACACAAAGGCTGTGAATTTTACCAGCCCCATTTCTGAGGGTTTATAAAGTCATTGTGAAGACAGTGACTTTTAAACTCAAATAATTTTGGCTTTTACTACCCAACTGAATTCGTTCCTGTAATAGTGAGGAAGCTTCATCATTGACAATGCAGGTTTCCCCACAATCCTTCAGATGGGTACTGTGCCCTGAATAGCTTAAATCACCACTCTCATTTTGGCTGTACAGGTGAAGACTTTGTAAGACAAGTTAAAAATAGTGTTATGGCCTCTGTGTGGTCATGGAAGGCATATGTCCTTGGTCATCAATCAAACATCCATTAACAAGAAGATGCTACTATTCTGCACTCATAGAATTAGCTTCATTTTGCCCAGTCACAGCAACCTATTTTGATCTTTTGTAAGCCAGGATCTTTCAAGCATGACATTTTTTCTCAAGCAATTTTGGTGAGTAACTAATATTTAGTTGTTGTAGAATAAATCTTAACTCTGAGGTCTTAAAAATCATATTATAATCTTTTATGCTACTGGATTTCCTTGTTGGAAATATCATGTAGAAGAAAGTTTCTATGGGAATGAAGAAGTAACCTCATGAGATACCCCTACGCCTGAGACAAGGTATGATGGAGTTATTCAGGGGATTATTCTTCTGGTGAATTTCTCCATGTGAGGGGTCTATCACAGCTGCATTCTTTCTAATGAGGGCATGACTATGCTATGCTATGAACAGTTCATATGTTTGTGTGTGTGCATTAAATATACATGTAAAAGTATTTGAGATTTTAATAATCTTCAATGTACAGTTCAGTGACTTTAATTATGTTCATCATGCTGTTCAACCACCATCCTTATTCATTCCTAAATGATACCATCACTCTTAACAGAATCTTTCAGAGTGATAGGAAATATAGAGATACTGTAATATATATATATATTTTTAATCAGCTATATAGCTAATATTCAGGAACAGCATAGAATACTAGTAAGGAACTAAGTCTGTATATCAATCCAAACAAGTCAATCCAATCAATCAAACAAATTGGTCTGGTACCACATAGAGCAGTACTCAGTTACTTTTTTTTTTTTTCCTAATAGTTTTGGTGCTTTAAAGTTTCAGTTTCTGGGGACAGGAACTATGTACATGTATGGTTTTTATTATATATAATGACAAAAGATTTGGAAGAAGAAATGACAACCTAATTTCAGTAATCACTGTCTTCAGTAAGTTGTCTTGTGCTGCTCTAACAGAAATACCACATGTGGATGGCTTTAACAAAGAGAAATTTATTCTCTCACAGTCTAGTGGGCTACAAGTTCAAATTCAGGGTGTCAGCTCCAGGGGAAGGCTTTCTCTGTCAGCTCTGGGGGAAGGTCCTTGTCAACAATCTTCTTCTGGTTGAGGAGGATCTCAGCACAGGGACCCCGGATCCAAAGGATGTCCTATACTCCCCGTGCTTCTTTCTTGGTGATATGAGTTTCCAGCTCTCTGCTTGGTTCCTTTCCCTTTTATCTCTTGTAAGATAAAAAGTGATGCAGCCCACACCTCAGGGAAACACCCTTTACATTGGATCAGGGAGGTGACCTGAGTAAGGGTGCTACATCCCACTCTAATCCTCTTTAACACAATCTAATCTTGCCTCATCAACCACAGGCAGAGATTAGGATTTACAACACACAGGAAAAATCACATCAATCACAAGATAGAGGACAATCACACAATACTGGGAATCATGGCCCAACCAAGTTGACACACATTTTTGGGGGACACAATTCAATCCATGACAATGACTTAATAGCAAAGAACATAAATATTATGACATAAGATCTATTTGATTCTTTTGATTCTAATCCTCCAATTTAGAAAGTCATTTTTACCCACACATTAAACTTGGAGGCTGTGCTTATGCTGGGAATTGTCAACATTTGCTTGACCCAAATATTCAGTTTAGATCTTTCACAATGACTTTGTGAGGTATTGTTTTTCTCTTTATATTTTCACTTTTTATCTACTTATTGTTGTTGCAAAAAGCACTAATTTCTGCATGGTGTATTTCTTTGGTGCTGATTGGGCCTTCTAAATGAACATTGATTTCTTATTTTTTGTTATAATATACCTTGTTCCCATAGATACCTGATTGCAATGACTGGGTATACGCAAGTGTTTTTCAAAGCCAGTTTAAAAGAGGTAGCTGATGTAATAGTCGTTTAACTCTTAATAGAAACCTGTCTCTTTTTTCCTTTTAGAAACAATAATAAATGGTTTACAGTGACTTTAGTAGTGGTTGAACAAATGAAAATAAAACTTTTACCTGTGGAGTTGATTTTTAAGGTTCCTTTTTTCCCCCCCAAAGCATGGCATAGTCCAAACATCACACATCCTTTACAGCCCTTGATCATGTCCTAATACTGCTTAGTATTAACACGGGTAACCCAACTTCACTCTCCGCATCTATAAAATAAGAGTGTTGTATGAGTTTATGTCCAAGGTATTTTTAAAGTCTATGATCCTGTTTTTACCATAACTGTTGAGTATAATTTCTTTTTGAATACAAAGTTTTATTGATAAAATAAAGTCAAATACTTTTGAAAAAAAAGTGGCCTTTTAAGAAAAATGACTAAGAATTCTTATTACTATTGCCAGTTATTATATAATGTATGTGATTTTGTGTGTGTGTGTGTGTGTGTGTGTGTGGGAGAATGATGTGGCGGTCTGCTTCCATAAAGATTTATAGCCTTGGAAATCCTATGGGGCAGTTTTACTTTGTCCTATAGGGCGGATATGAGTCAAAATTGACTTGACAGCAGTGGATTTGTGGTTTTTTTTTTTTTTGTATATGATTTTTAATCTAAAAAAATTAACAGAATTTCTGGAAATGTTGAAAAATGTCTATATTAGTGGTGGTTTATAAAACCTTTAGGGAAAATGCTACAACATTCAAGACAAATACAATCTGTAGCTTTACATAAAGTAAAAGCATAAAAAATAACCGCTCTTCATTATTTCCTGAAGAATCTACTGGGTATTTAAATTCATGACTTGAAAAAACATAGGTTTATCTGATTTCATTTTCAAGACATTTTCTTTCCCTTCATGCTTTGATGTTTATGGCTAAAAATAAAACAAGTGAGCATATGCATTTTGATGAGTTTGGGTTATAGTGCTTAGCAGTGAATTCATCTGACTGGCCTCAGATTTAATTACTAAGGATCAATTTATTTGAATTTAATAAAAATCTCACCAGTAACCACGTAATTTCACAGCAAACATTCTACCTTATCACATATATAATGACAAAGAAGCAAGGAGATACCCCACCCCTTCAAAATCACAAGCTTCTTATCTCCTTCTCCTGAATATCTGATCGTGACTTTCCTCTCTTTGACCTTTTCCTTCTTCATTCTATCTGCTGTAGGTCACTTTTTCTTATCATCTTTATCCAAATTTCCCATTCTCTTGTCTAAACATTTTCATTAAACATTTCCTTTCTTGAGTCAAACAAACAAGAAAGAATCCCTTTCCAACATACTGATCTCCTAAAATCTTCCTACAGTATGGATCTCCAAGTTAAAGGATAGGAAAAAAAAAGTCAACAAAAAAATTCCTCGACATTAAAGAGAAACTACAAGTGTCAAAAATATACCCAGTTTTTTCATCACAATGTTTCCAAGGCTCAACAGTCTTGCGGCGTGTATTGGGGCTTCATTTCTCTTTACGGCTGAGTAATATTCCACTGCATGTATATACCGCACTTCGTCAGACCATCTGTTAATGGCTGTTTAGACTGTCCCCATCTTTTGATTATTATGAATAATGCTTCAATGAACGCTGGTGTACAAGTATCTGTGCACACTCCTGCTTTCAATTATTTTGAGTATATACCTGGAAGCAAAATTGCTGGATCATATGAAATATCTAGAATAGTAAGTGTATAGAGACCAAAGTTTATTAGTGATTGCCAGGGGCAGGTGGGAGAGAAGGGGGCAGCGGGGACTCATTACTTAGGGAACACTGAGCTTCCGTTAAGGGTGATGGACAAATCTGAAAATATATAATGGTGGTGGTTGAGCAGCATGATGAATGTTATTTAAATCACTGAATTGTATAATACGTGTAAAAATGTTGAAATGATAACTATTTCGTTACATATACATTTGTTGCTGTTGTGTGTTGTTGAGTTGATTCTGACTCAGCGACCACAATGAAAACAACACTTTTATTTTTTGCAAATATTCAAATATGTGTTTGCATTTGAACAGATTCTTACATGCATGCATATTTGATTTTGAAAGTCCTTCCTAGATGAGGACCATTCGTGCAGTCCATTTAGTAGTCAAATTTGTATCTCTCTTCCCTGCATTAATGATAAGAGGAATATATTCATTTTATAGGTGGAAGGGATGGGAATAATGTGACTGAAAGGCTTTTTTGGAGTCTAACCTAAAAACAGGAAAAAAAACAAAAACAAAGAAAAGCACTTTTTACACCAGTTGATAAAGCATTAAATTCAATCTTTCCAGCTCGAGTATTCATCAGCTGCCGTCATAAGGACATAATTTCAAACATTTGTCTTCTACGTCTTTTCTCTGAGTCTATGAATGAAGGGAATTGAGTCTTCAGAGATCAAAATGAGAAGTGAGGAGAAAACAGAATGTTTTGCTAAATTTCTTTCACTCTTATCATAGAAAGGTTGGGAACCAGTATCAGAGGAGGAATGAGTTTGCTAGTTTCTCACATATAGCTGATTGCTCACGGAGAATTAATCACAACATTCATCTTTCAGCTAGTGTTCAAAAACCAGTTCATGGTAAGTTTAATAAACTCTTGTTTACATCAGCGATGTTCTTATCAACCTGAAAATTACCGTGGCTAGGGCTTGAAAATATGTATACAATTCTAGACTTAAGTAAAAATTTATATAACCCCATCAACTCTTCTTTGGAGCTATCCTTCCCTGCTTTGCTGTTTCTATTTTAAGTAAAAAGTACTGGTGGTTTTATAAAATATTGACTCTATGAAAGGGAATTAATATGGAGGGAAAAATGTAGTTGCAGGGATGAAGAGAAATTAGATTAGTTAGAATTTAAGGATGCTGAGAACCTTAGAAGTGACAAAGTATAATAATCATAATATTATATACTAAAATAGTATTGTTGTAAGTTGCTGTCAAGTCAACTCCAACTCATAGTGACTTTATGTATAACAGAAGGACATGTTGCCCAATTCTGCATCATCTTCATGGTCATTGGTATGTTGGAGTCCATTGTTGGGGCTATTACATCATTCCATCTCGTTGAATGTTTCCCTCATTATCAGTGACCCTCCACGTTACCAACCATGATGTCCTTTTCTAGTGATTGGTCTTTCCTGATGACTTATCCAAAGTATGTGAGCCAAAGTCTTACCATTCTTGCTTTTAAGAAACACTCTGGTTGTAAGTCTTCTAAGACTGATTTGTTCATTCTTCTTGCAGTCCAAGGTATATCAATATTCTTTGCCAACACCACAATTTGAATTAATCAATTATTATGTCTTCCTTTTTCATTGTCTAGCTTTCACATGCATATGAGGCAATTGAAAATAGTCATCATTTATTTGTTACCTAGTTTAATGCAAGCACTTTGAATATCTTATCTCTAATCCGTACATAAAGACTGAAAACATTACTATCTTCATTTTAAAGACAAGAAAATTGGATCGGAGAGGGTAATCAACTTGCCCGAGACCACACAGCTAGTAAGCTGTAAAGTTAGGAATCTGGATTCAAAACCCATGCTCCTTTCTTTTACTACACCCTGCTGTTACCAGACAGCAAGCAGCAGAAGTGAGATTTGGGATAAACTGTGGACTGAGAGGAGTGGTAGACTGAGTTCATAGTCCTCACTGGTGAATTTAGATTGAGCATAAATTGGTAAAACTCAGTAGGGTTCTGGGAGCCAGAGTGAAATGGATTTGCATACGACAACTAGTTTTTGATTGGAGCATACCTGGGAAAAATCAAGAAGACTTTTCTATAAGCCGACTGTGAACAGTTCTCTAGAGCATTTTGCGTTATCATAGTCAATTTTAGATAAGTTGGAATAGATACAATAACACTTTGCATATAGCTGCTGATCAAGAACCATACTTCTAAGTGGAGAATGGACAGGA
This sequence comes from Dugong dugon, assembly GCA_030035585.1. NCBI lineage: Eukaryota > Metazoa > Chordata > Mammalia > Sirenia > Dugongidae > Dugong > Dugong dugon. The sequence continues at coordinate 6,002,761 of CM057473.1, forward strand.
AAGTCACTTTATTGGAAGAACACTCGAAGGGCTCAGGATTACACAAAGGGGAGCTAGTCTAGTGGGATACGGAGAAGGAAAAGAGTCAACCAAGAGAACAACCTATGTCCATCTTCTCTTTCCTTACCTCTCTTTCTCTGACCATGAACTATAAAATGCTTCAAATCCTATCCTCTAACTTTTAAGGAAGGTACATTTTGCAATAATGCCCCAGAGAGAAGAAAGGATTTCTGGAATGAGATATAGACTAGGTGTTTGGAAGGAGGAAATTTAAAATGCTAGCCCAGAGGGACAGTACAGACTCTGAGAAAGGGAGGAAGGAGTGAGTCTCCCCTTCACAGCACATTTTTCCTAATATGCAATATTGCCTAAGACATAAAGGCTAACTTCTCTGTGCTTAAAGTGGTTGGGCATTACCAAAAAGCAGATGGTCTGGGCAGCAGAGATAATAAAAATGAGGTGTTAATTAAATGGAATTATAAATAAAACAATGTGTGAAAGTAAAAAAAAAAAAAGCACGATTGTGGAGAGAGTCTGTAATTTTTTTCCACAATCCAAGGGCCTCTAGAAATACCCGACGTAGAAATGCTTGTGGATGTCCTTTCCTTTTGTTGACAAAAGCAAAGAAGGCTGCAGTGGTACTTTCTGTAACCGGGGGGCGTATTAATAGCCCTTTCTTCCTGTTACTACTCTGAAATTTTGAAAATAATTTTCAGAAACATTTCATTCACCTCCTCTCTCCCTCATCACCTTATTTATTCAAGAACTGTTTTTCAAGACTGCCGTTGGCCTTGTTTTGTTATTCTGGAACCCAAAGACCTGAAGCTGGCTGGGGGTTTCCATTTTAAGCATCATTTGTAGGCCAACTGAGCACAGTTTTAAGATTGAAATAAAACTCTTCAAATTTTCAATTCATTATTTCTAAATCTCAAGTCTTTGTTCTATGAAGCCTCGTATTTCTTTTGCGGTAGAAATTGCTGTGAATGAGGATGAGTCCAACCTAGTTTTCCATGACTTATCTGCTTTGTGAGGTTGTACTCCACTGCTAGATTGCTAAGGAGTCTTTCAACTACTAAGAACAAGTCTCATTAAATCACCAATAGATCAAAATGCTCAAGGACACGTAGAAAAGAATCTTAGGATTCTATTTAATGTTTTATAAAGAAAAAATTATTTATTAGCAAAAAGCCTTACTTTTTAGATATTAAAAGAGGATAGCTTTTTGAAACTATTGCAACATGTCCTCTGTTGTACAGAAGATATCACTGCAGCATCTTTGCTTTAGTCATAAACAACAAAAAAAGGGATGTCTACATGGCAGCTTTGGTGAAGGGAAACACAACATACAATATCGGGGAAGTCAGCACAACTTGACCAAGGCAAAGTCATAGAAGTTTCCTAGACACATCCAAACGCCATGAAGGACTGAGTTGCTGGGGTTGAGGGCTGGGGGCTATAGTCTCGGGGAACATCTAGGTCATTTGGCATGACATAGTTTATAAAGAAATTTTTCTACATTCTACTTTGTTGAGTAGCGTCTGGGGTCTTAAAGGCTTGTAAGCGGCCATCTAAGATACATCTATTGGTCCCATCCTGTCCAGAGCAAAGGGGAATAAATAAAACTAATAACACAAGGAAAATATTAGCCCAAAGGACTAAAGGACCACGTAAACCACAGCCTCTACCAGGCTGAGACCAGAAGAACTACATAGTGCTCGGTTCTCACCACTGACCTCTCTGACAGGGATCACAATACAGAGAGAGCAGGAGAAAGATGTAGAACAAAATAGAAATTCACCAAAAAAGACCAGACTTACTGGTCTGAGAGAAACTGGAGGAACCGCTGAGACTATGGCCCCCGGACACTCTGCCAACTCAGAATTGAAACCACTCCTGAAATCCATTTTTCAGACAAAGATTACCTGTTGCAGTCAAGTTGATTCTGACTCATATGACCCTGTAGGACAGAGTAGAACTCCCCCATAGGGTTCCCAAGCAGCAGCTGGTGGATTCAAATTACCAACTTTTGGTTAGCAGCCAAGCTCGTAACCACAGCGCCACTAGGGCTCCAGATAAAGATTAGACAGGCCTATAAAGCAAACAATAACACACACATGTGAGGATCATGTTTCTTACTTCAGTCAAATATACAAGGCTAAATGGGCAACCCCCGCCCAAAAGCAAGACGAGAAGTCAGGACGGAACAGGAAAACTGGACAAATGGACACAGGGAAACTGGGGAAAAAAGGGGGAGACTACCTTCACATTGTGAAGATTGCAAGCAATGTCACCAAACAGTATGTGTATAAATTTTTGAGTGAGAAACTACCTTGAGCTATAAACTTTACCTAATGCACAATAAAATTTAAAAAATTAAGTGATCTACTAATTATAAAATAATAATGACCATCCAATACATTTAAGCAGCTACCCAAAAAAATGGGCTGGGGGCGGGGGGAATGTCTATAAGCATTTCTTTATTACAATTTTGCCATGCATGACAAATATAAAATTTAATGCAAAAACATATTCTTTTTCTTTCTTGAGGGACATTTCAGAGTTTTAGTGTGTGGTGCACCAACATTCAGGAGAAAGAGATTTGTAAGTCAGTCGCTTTTTGACACTTGAACCTGAAGGAAACAGAGTTGTGTCTTGATGATAGAAAACATGATTGTCCACGTGCCTTGCAGAGCACAGCCTTTGTGAGGCGGGTGTCTCGTACAGACGACAGTTAAGCAACGTAGTGAACAACAAGTGATGTAGTCTCTGAGATGTCTCATACTTCCTTTGCACTCTGGAAAGCTCTGTGCTGGTAATCACTTCTGCATTCAGGGGTCAGGCGGAATACTTGAATTAAACGCGATGCAAACTATAAAGCAAAGCTTAGTGGCTGTGTTGTGGTTTATTTCTGAAGAGACTGTAGCAACTACAGGTGAAAAAACTCTGAACTGTTCTCACGATAGAAGGTTTTGGAATAAAATGCACCAATACACCAATGTTGCTTAGCAACATGATTTCCATAAAAAAAGGCCAGTTGTGGAATCTTTCAGAAAATCATCACTTTGAGTGTACCGTCTCCCCATGACTTTAGTGAAGGGGCGAGAGGATGAAAGGCAGAAACAGTTTTTGACACACCACTGATACTGAACTAGTAATACCTACATGTGAGTTCCAATATTTATTCACTCATCCAATCATTTACATTTTTTGAACACCTCTTGAACACCAAGCATGCACCCCAAATGGGAAGTTGTCCATCACTCCATGTGAACATCATTCACTGTTTCTTAGTTAAAGAAGTAGCAGGTTACAAGCAAAATGATCATCATATCACAGTATACTCACATTGGTTAATGACCATAAATTTAAAACTAGTATAATATAGAAACGAATAGTCATCTTTATTAATACATTGCTTTTCCAGGTAGTCTTCTGTAATTATATAAAGTACAACTTGATAAACTTTAATGAGTACCTAGTACACATAATTAAAAACAGCAGCAACAACACTGGACTGGATGCTGTATTAGATTTAAAAAGAAAAAGAAAACTTGGCACAAGGCAGACAGACTTCCTGACTTAACGAAGTTTATATTTAAATGGTAGGGAATCAGCATACACAAGTGTCCAGGATAAAAGAAGGAAAAATGGTTCTCACAGATAAGCAGCACTCTCATAGAGCAGAGGACTGTGTTGGAGGGGTTGGAAGTAAGAATAAGATTTTGATATAAACTAGCATTTCAACATACAAAACAGAGAGTAAAGTCATGAACAAGAGCAAAGGTACATAAAAGCACAGGTTACGGGAAAAATGATGAACAATTTGGAGTGCAATAAGATATGAATCTGGACAAGTAGCCTGGAACCAAATCATAGATTATCATGTGAAAAAACTGAGCTGAAAAGTATGGGCTTTGGGTTCAAACAGATATACGTTTGAATCCTGCCTCACAAAATTATTAGCCACTTGGCCTTGGACAATTTACTTGTTTTTTTCTGATTTCTGGTAACTACTACAAAGAGTTGTGAGAATAAACTAAGATATTTTATGCAAAGTACAGACCACATAATCATGAAATAGCAACCAGAGCTGGGCAGTTTATATAAATGAGAAGAAAAGAGCGACACATGAGAACTCTGTGTGTCATATTTCAAAAAGAAGTCTTAGGTTGTATTTAGTTTTTGTCTGTTTGTTTTACACAGACACGCCTGGTTTGTGTATTTAATATGTAGAAATACTCTTCTTTCATAAAGAAATACGCACTTTCATATTTTTTTTTTTAAAAAAAACATACCCTTCTCAGTATTTATTTATTTTTTTTTACTTTTAATAGAGACTTGGGCTCAAGAAATATTTCATCGTTTTTAAATCTCTACTTTAGGATGAAAAACAGTGCCAGCTCCTCGGGGAATCCTAATCACATCAGTGCTCAGCATAAAGGAGAGTGGTGGGCTGCAGCAAACCCGAGGCCATATCTGAGGGCTTAAAGGAAAGTCTTGAGAGATTTAACATGTTGTCATGCAGAAGAAGCAAGACATCTTTTGATCTTTCCATTTTAAAATGTTGAAAACCTGTTGAAATTTAAAAAAAAAAAATACAAGGAGAATGCATTTTGTCAGTTGAACAAATCACAAAATAGTCATTAGCACACAGAGGGGCTCAATAAATAAATACTTCGAATGAGCGAATGATGACTGTAGACCCAATCTGGTCCACAGTTTACTTTTTTTTACTTTACTTCTGAAGTAAAGGATGCATCATCTATCTCAAAAGATAGTAAGTTATCAATAAGAAACCCTGCTGGCGCAAAGGTTAAGCCCTAGACTGCTAACCAAAAGGTTGGAGGTTCGAACTCACCCAATGGCTCCAAAGGAGAAAAGACCTGGTGTTCCCATAAAGATCACAGCCTAAGAAAACCCTAGGGGTCAGTTCTACTCTGTCACATAGAGTTGCTATGAGTCAGCACAAAAAGAGGAAGACCTTCAATGAGATGAATTGACACTGTGGCTGCAACAATGAGCTCAAGCATGACACAGATCCTGAGGATGGCGCAGGACTGGGCAGTGAGTGTTTCGTTCTGTTCTGCATAGGGTCGCTGTGAGTCTGAACCGACTCAGTGGCACCTAACAACAACAATAACATGAGTCAGAACCAACTTGACAGCACACAACAACAGTATTGTTATGATGGGATTCCCTGGGTGGTGCAAATGGTTGACACTCAGTTGCTAACCAAAAGCTTGGAGGTTCAAGTCTACCCAGAGGTACCTCAAAAGAAAACCCAGAGGAGTCTCAAAAGGAAGACCAGACAATCTACTTCCAAAAAATCACCCATTGAAAAGCCTATGGAGCACAGGTCTACTCTGCCACACATGGGGTCGCCATGACTCTGAGTCACTAGATGGCAACTGGGGTCATTAGCACTGGCAAACCACAGAACGTGTGTAAGGGGAGGAATGAAGTGCTCTGAGTTGTTTTAAGATGTAACTCTGGTTATCATCCAATGTGGGTACTGGACTGAAGCGGAAAGAAACTACACACAGGGAGGTTATTGCAATGTTGCCTAGCAAGAAGTCATAGATGACTGCATAAGGCAGGGGAAGAAAAACGTAAAGAAATATAGATACATGTAACATTTTAAACGTAGTATGGATTAGTCTGATTGGTTGCAAAACTTAAGAGACTGAGCAAAACATGTCAATACCTGGTTTTGAGTCATGGTTTCTGAAATAATGGTTTATATTACTAGCAATGAGTAGACACATTAATGAGTTCAAATTGGCACATGTGACATTTGAAATATTGATGGCTAATCTATATGGCAAAGGAGCCCTGCAGGTGCAAGCTTAAGCTCTTGGCTGCTAACAGGAAGGTTAATGGTTTGAACCCACCTAACGGTTCTATGGGAGAAAGACCTGGCGATCTGCTCCCATACTGATTACAGCCAAGAAATCTCTAAAGGGCAGTTCTACTCTGTCACACGGGGTTGCTATGAGTCAAAATCGACTCCAAGGCATCCAACAAAAACAACAATTTATATGGCAGGAGACGCCTTGGAATTAGCTGACATTTATAAAATAGTTAAGAATTCAATGACAACTTTTGAAGTTATTTCTGCACAGTTGATAGTAAGAAACAGTAAAGTATTTGGTACAAGTTGATAGGTTTTATTGAGATTGTTCTTGCATCTGTTAACATTAACAGCTTTCCCTCCCTAATATATTCTTGAACGAGAGGTAATCTGACTAGATTTATAGCTATAGTCAATTATTCAGACATGGTAAAGTAAAAATAAAATAGCATATTCTCTCTTCTTAGGAGATGCGAGGAAGGTCCAGTGGCATGAAAAGTGACCTCCCAATCTTAGATTAAAACTAGAGTGGTTGTATTTTAAGAGAAAATCAGTTCCAAAATAGTATACATGAAAAATATATCTTAAATTTCTTCAAAAATACCTGATTCTACACAGACCTGTACTGTTTACTGTAATTTTATTTGTTTCTGAGTATAATGGATTCCTACAGCTTATTTATACTGAAGTTGTTGCTTATGTAAAACCAACTCTAAATGAGGGCTTAGATTAGCAAAATAATGCAAAATAATGGCCATAAGAATTTTTTCCTTCCCATTATCATTATTTTGGGTGATTTAATCACTGTGATTTGGGCTTTCTTGACTGACTGATTCATTCATTCATTCATTCACACTCACTGGCCGTTAGAGTTTTATTAAGCATAAGGAACCATTGTGAGGAAAAATGAAATCACGTATAACATGATTTTAGCTTTAAAGAGACTGACAACCTTGGGTATATATTGCTGTTGTTGTTAAGAGTCCTAAAGTCAGTTCTGACTCATAGAGACACTATGTTCAACCTCACAAAATTCTGCCCAGTCCTGTACTATCCTCACAATCATTGCTATGTTTGAGCTCATTGTTGAAGCCACTATGTCAATCCATCTCATTGAGGGTCTTCCTCTTTTTCACTGGCCCTCCATTTTACCAAGCATGATGTCCTTCTCCAGGGACTGGTCCCTCCTGAGAACATGTCCAAAGTATCTGAGAAGTCTCACCATCCTTGCTTCTAAGGCACATCCTGGCTGTACTTTTTCCAAGACAGATTTGTTCCTTTTCTGGCAGTCCACGGTACATTCAATGTTCTTCACCAACACCATAATTCAGAGGCATAAATTCTTCTTCTTCCTTACTTATTCATTGTCCAGCTTTTGCATGCATATGAGACAATTGAAAATACTATGCTCTGAGTCAGGCACACCTTAGTCCTCAAGGTGACATGTTTGCTTTTCAACACTTTAAAGAGGTCTTTTTTTAACAGATTTGCCCAATGCAATACGTCGTTTTGTTTCTTGACTGTCGCTTCCGTGGGTATTGATTGTGAGTCCAAGTAAAAAGTAATTCTTGACAACTTCAATATTTTCTCCATTTATCATGATGTTGCTTATTGGTCCAGTTGTGAGGATTTTTGTTTTCTTTCTGTTGAGGTGCAATCCATACTGAAGGCTGTAGTCTTTGACCTTCACTAGTAAGCACTTCAAGTCCTCTTCACTTTCAGCAAGCAAAGTTGTGTCATCTATATATCACAGGATGTTAATAAGTCTTCCTCCAATCCTGGTGTCCCTTTCTTCTTCATATAGTCCAGCTGCTTGGATTATTTGTTCAGCATACAGATTGAATACATATGGGGAAATGATGCAACCCTGACACACTTTTACAGATTTTAAGCCACACGGTACCTCCTTGTTATGTTTGAATAACTACCTGTTGGTCTATGTAGAGATTCCACATGAGCCAAATTGAATGTTCTAGAATTCCCATTCTTTGCAATGTTATCCATAATTTGTTATGATCCACTCAGTTGAATACCTTGCATAGGCAATAAAACACAGGTAAACATCTTTCTGGTATTCTCTGCTTTCAGCCAAGATCCGTCTGACATCAGCAATGATATCCCTTGTTTCACGTCCTCTTCTGAATCCAGTCTGAATATCTGGCAGTTCCCTGCTGATGAAGTGCTGCACTGGTTTTTGAATTGTCTTTGTCAAAATTTTACTTACATGTGATATTAATGACACTGTTTGATAATTTCTGTGTTCCATTGGATCACCTTTATTTGAAATGAGCATGTATAAGGATCTCTTCAAGTCAGTTGGCCAGGTAGCTATCTTTCATATTTCTTAGTATAGACAAATGAGCACTTCTAACATTGCATCCATTTGTTGAAACATCCCAATTGGTATTCCGCCAATTCCCAAAGCCTTGTTTTTCGCCCACGCCTTCAGTGAAGTTTGAACTTCCTCCTTCTATACCATTGGTTCTTGATCATATGCTATTGCCTGAAATGGAGGAACCAATTCTTTTTAATTCAGTGACTTTGTGTATTCTTTCCGTCTTCTTTTGATACTTCCTGCATCGTTCAATATTTTGCCCATAGAATCCTTCAAAATTGAAACTCCAGGCTTGAGTTTTTTCTTCAGTTCTTTCATCTTGAGAAATGCAGAGCATGTTCTTCCCTTTTGGTTTCCTAACTCCAGGTCTTTGCACATTTCATTATAATACTTTACTTTGTCTTCTCCAGATGCCCTTGAAATCTTCTGTTCAGCTCTTTTACTTCATCATTTCTTTTGTTCACTTTAGCAACTCTACATTTAAGAGCAAGTTTCACAGTCTATTCTGACAACCATTTTGTCCTTACCTTTTCTTCCTGTCTTCTTAACGACCTTTTGCTTTCTTCGAGTATGATGTCCTTGATGTTACCCTACAACTTGCCTGGTCTTTGGTCATTAGTGTTCAAAGCATCAAATCTATTCTCGACATGGCCTCTAAATTCAGGTGAAGTGTGCTCAAGGTCATACATTTCTTCCATAGCCTTGTTTTAATTTTCTTCAGCTTCAACTTGAACTTGCACATGAGCAATTGATGGTCTGTTCTGCAGATGGCCCCTGGCCTTGTTCTGACTGATGATATTGAGCTTATCCAACATCTCTCTAAACAGAAGTCGTCAATTCCATTCCTGTGTATTCCATCCTGCAAAGGTCCACATTTTTAGTCATCGTTTATGTTGTTGAAAAAGATATTTCCAATGAATAAGTCAATGATCTTGCAAAATTCTATCATGCGATCTCTGGTGTCATTTCTATCACCAAAGCTATATTTTCCAACTTCTGATTCCTCTTGCTTGTTTCCAACATTTGAATTCCAATCACCAGTAGTTATTAATACATCTTGATTGCATATTTGATCAATTTCAGACTTCAGATGTTGGTAAAAATCTTCAATTTCTTCATCTTTGGCATTAGTGGTTGGTGAGTAAATTTAAATAATAGTTACATGAACTGGTCTTCCTTGTAGACACATGGATATTTTCCTACCACTGACAGTTCTGTACTTCGTGATAGATCTTGAAATTTTCTTTTTAACAATGAGTGCAATGACATTCCTCTTCAATTTGTCATTCCTGCACAATAGACCATATGATTGTCAGATTCAAAATGGCCAACACCAGTCCATTGCAGCTCACTAAAACCTAGATATCGATCTTCATGCATTCCATTTCATTCTGACGACTTCCAATTTTCCTTGTCTCATACTTCGTACATTCCACATTCTAATTACTAATGGATATTTCCGGCAGTTTTTCTTATATTAAGTCACGCTACACCAGCAAATGAAGGTCCCCAAAGCTTGACTCGATCCATGTCATTAAGGTCTACTCTACTTTGAGGAGGCAGCTTTTCCGAAATCGTTATTTTAAGCACATTCCAACCTGAGGGTCTCATCTTCCAACACTATATCAGACAATGTTCCACTGCTATCCATAAGGTTTTTGCTGGTCAATCTTTTTTGGAAGTAGATCACTAGGTCCTTCTTCCCAGACTGTTTTAGTATGGAAGCGCCAGTAAAACTTGTCCACCATGGATGATTTGTCTGTCAATTTGTCATACTGTGGTGGCTTGCATGTTGTTGTGATGCTGGAAACTATGGAGCTGGTATTTCAAATACCAGAGCAGTGGTACCAGCAAGGTATTCAGCTAAAAACGTTGTTCATCGGAATGTACTTGAGTGTAAATATGAGGATGATACCCTCCTTGTTTATCCCAGGAAGAATGAGAGTGACTGACATCCTAAGTGAGTAGATGAAGACAAGTAATTTTCATTTACTGTTAATATGGCATGTTATACATTCTCAAGCTTGTATAACCTGGTGATCTAGAAAGAGTTTCTTTATACTCTACTACATAGTCATACACCTCACTGTTTCATGAGTAAAATTGTTATATTAGCTTAAATCAAAAGATGTTTGAAAAACACTAAAATGTTTGCATGTTAAGTATCAACTTATTAGAAAACAGTATATTCAAGTTTTCTCTAGGACTTTGCTAAAAAAGATGACATGATGGTAGCTGTGATAAGAAAAATAGAGTAAAATAAGAGGTCAAACTACAGTGGTTATACATATTGTATATACAGTTAGGTGGGTGCTAAAGGTACCAAAACACCAGATATGCACAGGAGCAGCTTAATCACTGATAAATAATTATCAGTTAATCCTGGATGGAGGTTACTGAAATGACTGCACAAGGACAAGGTCTAAACCCATTTAGAAATTCTTTGTTTTCAATTTCAGCGATTCACTTAGTAGAAGACAGAGAAGCCATTACCTCCATAGCAAGATGGGCTGCAGCAGCCATACCAATAGCCTCCGTAGCCACAGCCATAGCTCCTTCTGCAGAAGCTACCATAGTCAATACCACAGCCATATCCCAGGCCACCAAAGCCTCTATAGCTGTAGCCCAGGCCTCTATAGTAAGTTACCATAGTAGTTCATGGTCTCAGGGGTAACGAGTTTAGTTTGCTATTCAAGGTAAGATCCTGAGTGTGAATGTTGCAACAGTGATGCTTACGCACCCTGGTAGGAGAATGCGATAAAACACATGCCCCTCCCTTGGTGTCACTCCATGAACTATACTTACCCCAAGCAACTTGTTAAGTTTTGCGCTCTGACAACACTCATTAAGAATGTCTGAGCTAGCTTGGCTGCTTAGTTAGGTTGACTTCACATTTACCACTTCACTCTTATTAGAAGAAATTACTGTTTGTTCAAAGCCTAGGCATACCAAACCCTAAATAGAATTCTTCATTACTAGAGATTTAGCATCAATGATATTAGATATTGTTTAATTTCCAATTAAATATCTTCTTATCATAGGCATTCCTTGGGTTGTTAACCTTATCTCCATAAAAATCCAAAAAATGATCAAAGTCAAGACTTTCAACTTTATCAATTTCTTCATATTTGTAGGATGACAAGCAAAGGGAGTACCTGTCTTCAGAAGATAAGAGATCACTTTATGTCACGAAAGATTTGGTTCACCTGCTTTGTTTACCAGACAACAACAACAACAAAATGTCACCTACATTTTGTAGAGTTTAGAATTTCGACCATCCTCAATCGATAGAATATTTTTTAAAATTTTTTGCTTAACAACCTGCATGAGAAATCTTTGTTTTGGTTTAACAACATAGGATAATTAGCATCAGAAGTGGAGGGACGATCAAGGTGATGAAAAGCCCACCTCATAAGCAGATGTGTTAGATGTTCAAGAGGTCTCTTTTTTTAACCCTGGTTCTTTTCTCCAGAATAGTTTCTAGCCTTAGTGCTACTACACATGCAGATGATAACTTTCTCCATACACCATCTTTTTTCTCTTTTTCTAGTCTTCGTTGCTAATCTCCATATTGTACTTCTTTTTTCAAATCTCACTTCAAACATCACCCAAGTTCCATTCCTTCACTATTTATTACTGTATCCAGGTGAAAGTGTGAAGTACACAAAAGGGTTTTGGTTCCAACTTCTTTACTCAAATCAACACCGCACTTCTTCCATCTAGACTCAACAGCAACTAATACAACAACAACACAATCGTGACCAGATGATTTCTTTTACAACTTTCAAGGAGAAAATACATAAAGAGAGTCACCGTAGTTTAGAAGACTACCTGGGACTCAGGACAGCAGCGTTCTGATCCTCGTCTTGCCATTAACTGTCAGGGTAAATCACAAAATCTGAGTTTACCTGCCTACAAAACTAAGGGCAAAGTTGTAGTTTTAAAGTACTTGGAAGCTCTCTAATTCTATGATTTTATTTTTGCCCCTGTTTGATTGCATTTATACAGCTTAAAGCAGACATCTCTAGGCTCATATCATAGCCTGAATACATCATTCAGTTGTAGGAAAGCAATTATAATTTATAGGTTTTTTTCCTGATTGTATTCCTTATTTTGCATAGTGCCAAAAGTAACCATTTTTGAAAGGATGCTGTTTTACTGAAATTTGTATATATATAATTAAATCGTGCTTCAGTCTGCAGAAGTTACACAGTATTTTGCTTCCAATGATATTTCTGATTGTTTATTGTCCTTACTGGATGCAAATCCTTCAGTATGGTGATGACAATGATGATGAAGAATACTCGGTGGTGCCTGAGGACAAATGAGATAGGTTCAATGACCAAAGTCCATGTTTTCTTATCAAATTTATCAATGACTTTTAGGTCAGCTTTGTTTTACGTAAATAACAAACTTAATGACAACAGAAGATTATGAATAAAGGAAGTCATATATAATTCAGAGAACCCAACTGGCACAATGGTTAAAATGCTAGACTGCTAACCAAAAGGTCAGTGGTTTGAAACCACCAGCAGCTCCGTGGGAGAAAGATGTAACAGTCTTCTTCTGTAAAGATTTACAGCCTTGGAAACCCTATGTGGCAGTTTTACTCTGTTCTACAGGGTCACCATGAGTTGGAATCGACTCTATGGCAGTGGTTTTCACTTTTGGTTCGTATATGTGTATATATATACATACACATATACATATATATTTACATGCATATATAATTACCCATGTATTGTATTTCTAACTGGCAGTTGGTAAAAATTACATATAAAGGTTCACACATAACTAAGTTAAATGAGTCAAGCAAAAGCCATATTTTCTATTTCAAATTAAGTCATTTTTTGGGAATTAAACAGAAACCCTCACCTCAGCTGTGAATGCCCAAGTAGAGGAAGGCAGGAGACCTGATACGGACAAGCTTAAAAAAAAAATTAGGAGAAAAAAAAAAAAACATTGCCATCGAGTGGATTGCGACCCATAGCAACCCTATGAGACAGAGTAGAACTACCCCATAGAGTTTCCAAGGAGTGCCTGGTGGATTTGAACTGCTGATCTTTGTTAGCAGACAAACTCTTAACCACTAAGCCACCAGGGTTTCCCAGACAAGCTTATTCATGACAAATTCTCTGGTATTTTTAAATGTTAAATAGATTCAGGGTGATTTTGGTCCATTGACTGAAAATGTTTTGGGAAATCCATTCACGGTACCAGATGTTGAGTTAATGGAGCCATAGTTCAGTAGAAGGTAGATAATCCATATCTTTGATAGCAAGATGGGCAGGAGCATCCAAATCCATAGCCTCCATAGCCAAAGCTATGGCCCAGTCTGCGGAAGCTGCCACAGCCACAGCCATAACCACTGCCCAGACCACTGAAGCCCCCATAGCCATAGCCCAGGCCTCTGTAGTAGCTCCCGTAGTAGCTCATGGTGTCGGGAGAGGTGAGTTTAGTTCACTGTTCAAGGCAAACTCCTGGGTATGAATGTTTGCATGTGTACTGAGATGCTTATATACTCTCAGCAGAACGTATGATAAAATACTTGGCCATTCTTTTGTATCATTAATTTGTATTCATTTAATTGAGGAATCTCATTAATTTGTTTTCCTCTAACACAAGAAGAGACACACACTCGTTAAATTTTTGGAGCTTGCTAACATAGTTAGAATGCCATTGAACTTAACTGCATTCATTTATCTTAAAGAGGAAAAATGCTATGTCTTAAAAGTCATGAAATTTAAAAAAAAAAAATTCCTGAATAGAATTCTTCATTACCAAGCATATTGCATCATTCACATTTCATGGTGTTTTGTTTTTTAATGAAATATTTTCTCATTTCTCATTTTCTCAACACTCTTCGGATTGGTATAACTTACCTCCGTGTAGATTCAAATACACTGATTAAGTTTAAAACTCTTAAGTTTAGCAAATTCTTCTAAAGGCAAACATTTCTCAAATTGGAAATTAAAGACATTTCTCCCTTCAAAAGAAAAGGAAACATTTCAAATAAGTAAATTTTCTAGTCACCTATTCTTAACACAAAGAAATAGACTAAACACACACATATTAGCACAATAGAAAACTAGTTTTTACTATACTTATAAGCTTGTAAAACAGCCATTTGGTTAAAGAACAGAGAGAAATTTATTTTTAAAAAACTGAGGAGGAGCCGTGATCAACATGGTGGAGTAGTTAGATGCTTCCTATATCCCTCTTACAACAAAAACCTGGAAAAACAAGTGACTTGATTCTATGTGAACATTTGGCAGCCCTGAACAAAGGTTAAGAAATCCATCTGAGTCATACGGGAGAGGAAAACTGTTTGGAAGAGGTGAGGAAGGCTAGAGCTGCGGCAGTGAAACTGCAGAGCCACAGCCACACCAGTCCACGGTGAAGCAGGCATACACAGCTGTGCTGTGCGCATGCTCAGGAAGCAGTTTCCACATCAAGACAGACCCAGCAGCAGAGATTCTGCTTGGACACTCCAAACCAGTGAAGAGCAGCTCCCAAGAGGCTAGGATAAGTATATGCGTGCACCTTTTCGGGGTGATCAAAAAAAAAAAAAGCTCATTTGGGAAAAACCTCTCTCCCTTTTACCTCCTCCCTCCGCGCTCTGCACTGGGAGTCCACTGGGCTGGAAGTAGATCCCAAAAGGCACCCTGACCCATTCTCCTGGCCTTGGAGAAGGAACAAATAAGCTGCTGGCTCCCCTAGGCCAGGAACACAGGGTCAGCACAGGTGCTTTGCTGGCCACAGAAATCAGGAGTCCACAGACTCTGAGTGCCTTACACCCCTGTATAGACTTGTGGGGACCCATCTCAATAGCGTTAGCCCTCACTGCCACAGTACAACACGGCAAACATCTGAAGTTTACCTTCAACTGCTTCAGCTGTGAACGGGCAGATTTGTGACCCTCGACACAGCCCTGCCCCTCAAGTAGGCACATTTATCAATCTGCGGCAGGGTCTTGAGGACTGGTGGTAGCTCCTAAAGTGCCTAGTCACCTGCTACAGGAGTTCAAGAAAAAGTGGTGCCCTCGAGTCTTTACAGCCAACAGAGTGGGGTGCTCTTAGCCTGGCTGCAAAACTCACCTATCTACTCACCCTAGAGAATAGGGACACGCTTTCCTTTCAGACTCTCAGGGGCAGCCGTCAGCCCCCTGCCTGGCTCGGCGCATGATCCCCTACCACAGCCAGAGTCCAGTGCCGGCAGCAATCATCCATGCCTCTCTAGGACTGGGGGTGAGAGCCTGCATCACACACTTGGTGACTGACTGCCTGAACACCCAAGCTGATCCCATATAGGAAAATTTAACAGACTCCTGTGTGCACATACTTAGTTACAGAACTAACTAAACCTGGTGACAGGACACTAGAGATCAAAAGGTGTCAAAAATCAAACTACTGAACACGAGCAGCCTATTTGGACATATCAAAACAAAACAAAATAAGAAGCTAGGTCTCACTAAGCAAACACAAAATAAAATTATAATAAATTATTGATGGCTCTGAGACAACAGTCAATATCAAGTCACATAAAGAGGCAGTCCATGATGGCTTCAGCAAGCTCCCAAAATAAAGAATCAATAAATTCTCCAGAGGAAGACAACTTCTTGGAGTTACCAGAGGCAGAACACAAAAGATTAATATATAGAACTCTTCTAGAAATACGAAAGGAAAGTCTACAGAATGCAGAAATATTCAGGGAACTCGCAGACACAGTAGTAGCAGAACATAAAAAAGTTATTCAAGATCATAATGCCAAATTTAATAGGCTGCAAGACTCCATAGAGAGACAGCAATCAGAAATCCAGAAGATTAACAATAAAATTTTAGAATTAGACAACTCAATAGAAAGTCATAGGAGCAGAACTGAGGCAGTAAAAGTTAGAATTAGTGACATTGAAGATAAAGCTCTTGACACCAACTTATTTGAGGAAAAATCAGATAAAATAATTAAAAAGAATGAAGAAACTCTAAGAGTCATGTGGGACTCTATCAAGAGAAATAACCTACGAGTGATTAGAGTACCAGAATGGGGGGGATAACAGAAAATACAGAGAAAATTGTTGAAGATTTATTGATAGAAAACTTCCCTGATATCATGAAAGATGAGATGATATCTATCCAAGAATCTCATCGAACCCCACATAAGGTAGATCCCAAAAGAAAGCCACCAAGACGTATTGTAATCAAACGTACCAAAACCAAAGACAAAGAGAGAATTTTAAGAGCGGCTACGGATAAAAGAAAAGTCATCTATAAAGGAGAGTCAATTAGAATAAGCTCGGACTACTCAGCAGAAACCATGCAGGCTAGAAGGCAATGGGATGACATATTTAAAGCCTTGAAGGAATAACTGTCAGCAAAGAGTTATATATCCAGCAAAACTGTCTCTCAAACATGATGGTGAAATTAGGGCATTTCCAGATAAACAGAAGTTCAAGGAATTTGCAAAAACCAAACCAAAATTACAAGAAATACTAAAGGGACTCCTATGGTTAGATAATCAATAACACCAGCTAACAACGCAAGACTGGAATACAGGACAGAGCAACCAGAGATTGACTCAGATACGGAAATCGAAATTACTTCAAAGCTAAAACACTGAAAATAGGGAAACAGATAACAATATGTAAAAAAAAAAAAAGGATAATATGAAAACAAAAAAAGACGGACTTAAAAAAAAGAGACATTCATCTTCTATATGGAGGGGAAGTTAAGGTGATATAAAGTAATAAAAGACTGATATAAACTTAGAAAATTAGGGGTAAACATTAAGGTAACCACAAAGGACTCTAACAATCCTATAAATCAAAATAAAAAAGTAGAAAAACTTAAAGACCCAGCAAACACAAAATCTACAACAAAGAAAAAGATGAAAAAAAAAAAAACATAAAGAAAAACGACTCAGCACAGAAATTGAGGAGAACAAAGAAACTGTGAACAACACACACAAAAAGATATCAGGATGACAGCACTAAACTCATACCTCTCAATAATTACACTGAATGTAAACGGACTTAATGCACCAATAAAGAGACAGAGAGTGGCAGATTGGATAAAAAAGCATGATCCGTCTATATACTGCCTACAAGAGATGTACCTTAGACTTAAAGACACAAACAGGCTAAAACTCAAAGGATGGAAAAAAATATATCAAGCTAACAACACTCAAAAAAGAACAGGAGTGGCAATATTAATCTCTGACTAAATAGACTTTAAAGTAAAATCCAACACAAAAGATAAGGAAGGGCACTATATAATGATTAAAGGGTCAATACACCAAGAGGACATAGCTATAATAAATATTTATGCACCCAACCACAGGGCTCCAAAATACGTAAAACAAACCCTAACATCTCTGAAGAGAGAGATAGACAGCTCCACAATAGTAGTAGGAGACTTCAACACACCACTTTTGGTGAAGGACAGAACATCCAGAAAGAAGCTCAACAAAGACACAGAAGAGCTAAATGCTACAATCAACCAACTTGATCTCATAGACATATACCAAACTCTGCACCAAACAGCAGCCAGGTATACTTTCTTTTCCAATGCACATGGAACATTCTCCAGAATAGACCACATATTAGGCCATAAAGCAAGCCTTAACAAAATCCAAAACATCCAAATACTACAAAGCATCTTTTCTGACCATAAAGCCACAAAAGTGGAAATCAACAACACAAAAATCAAGGAAAAAAATATCGAACACATGGAAACTGAACAACACCTTGCTCAAAAACTACTGGGTTATAGAAGAAATTAAGGATGGAATAAAGAAATTCATAGAATCAAATGAGAATGAAAACACATCCTCCCAGAACCTTTGGGACACAGCAAAAGCAGTGCTCAGAGGTCAGTTTATAGCAATAAATGCACACACCCAAAAACAAGAAAGTCTCATAATCAAAGCATTAACCCTACAACTGGAACAAGTAGAAAGAGAGAAGCAAAAGAAGGCTACAGGTGCCAGAAGGAAGGAAATAATAAGAATTAGAGCAGAATTAAATGGAATAGAGAGTAGAAAAATAATTGAAAGAGTTAACAAGTCCAAAAGCTGGTTCTTTGAAAAGATCAACAAAATTGATAAACTATTGGCCAAACTGACAAAAGAAAAACTGGAGAGGAAGCAGATAACCCATATAAGAAATGAGATGGGTGATATCACAACAGACCCAACTGAAATTAAAAGAATCGTAACAGAATACTAGGAAAAGTTGTACTCTGACAAATTTGAAAACCTAGAGGAAATGGACAAATTTCTAGAAACTCACTACCTACCTAAATTAACACAAACAGAGGTAGAACAACTAAATAAACCCATAACAAAAGAAGAGATTGAAAAGGTTATTAAAAAACTGCCAACAAAAAAAAGCCCTGGCCCGGATGGCTTCTCTGGAGAATTCTACCAAACTTTCACAGAAGAGATAACACCACTTCTACTAAATGTATTTCAGAGCATAGAAAAGGATGGGATACTCCCAAACTCATTCTATGAAGCCAGCATAACCCTGATACCAAAACCAGGTAAAGACACCACAAAAATAGAAAATTACAGACCAATATCCCTCAAGAACATTGACGCAAAAATCCTCAACAAAATTTTAGCCAATAGAATTCAGCAACATATCAAAAAAATAATTCACCATGACCAAGTGGGATTTATAACAGGTATGCAGGGATGGTTCAACATTAGAAAAACAATGAAAGTAATCCATCACATAAATAAAACAACAGACAAGAACCACATGATCTTATCAATCAATGTAGAAAAGGCGTTCCGACAAAGTCCAACACCCATTCATGACAAAAACTCTCAACAAAATAGGAATAGAAGGGAAATTCCTCAGTATAATTAAGGGCATTTATACAAAACAAATAGCCAACATCATCCTGAATGGAAGGACTTTGAAAGCATTCCCCTTGAGAACAGGAACCAGACAAGGATGCCCTTTATCATCACTATTATTCAACATTGTGCTGGAGGTCCTAGCCAGAGCAGTTAGGCTAGAAAAAGAAATAAAGCGCATTCAAATAGGTAGGGAAGAAGTCAAAATATCTCTATTCGCGTATGATATGATCTTATACATGGAAAACCCCAAGGAATCCACAAGAAAACTACTGGAACTAATAGAAGATTTCAGCAAAGTTTCAGGATACAAGATAAACATACAAAATTCAGTTGGATTTGTTTACACCAACAAAGAGAACCTTGAAGAGGAAATCACCAAATCAATACCATTTACAGTAGCCCCCAAGAAGATAAAATAGTTAGGAATTAATCTAACCAGAGGTTTAAAAGACCTATACAATGAAACTACAAGACACTACTGCAAGAAACTAAAAGAGACCTGCATAAGTGGAAAAATATAACTTGCTCATGGATAGGTAGACTCAACATAGTGAAAATGTCAATTCTACCCAAAGCAGTCTACAGATACAAAGCAATCCCGATCCAAATTCCAGCAGTATTTTTCAATGAGATGGAGAAACAAATCACCAACTTCATACGGAAACAGAAGAGGCCCTGAATAAATAAAGCACTACTCAAGAAGAATGAAGTGGGAGACCTTACACTACCTGATTTCAGGACCTATTATACTGCCACGGTAGTCAAGACAGCCTGGTACTGGTACAACAACAGATACATAGACCAAAGGAACAGAGTTGAGAATCCAGATATAAGCTCATCCACCTATAAGCAGCTAATATTTGACAAAGGCCCAAAGTCCATTAATTGGGGAAAAGACAGTCCCTTTAACAAATGGTGCTGGCATAATTGGATATCTATATGCAAAAAACTGAAACAAGACCCATATCTCACACCATGTACAAAAACTAACTCAAAATGGATTAAAGACTTAAATATAAAATTGAAAATGATAAAGATCATGGAAGAAAAAATAGGAACAATGCTAGGAGCCCTAATACATGGCATAAACACAATAGGAACCATAAGTAACAATGCACAAGCACCAGGAGAAGGACTAGATAAATGGGAGCTCCTAAAAATCAAACACTTATGCTCATCCAAACACTTCACCAAAAGAGTAAAAAGACAACCTACAGACTGGGAAAAAAATTTTGGCTATGACAAATCCGATCAGCTTTTAATCTCTAAAATCTACAAGATACTGCAAAACCTCAGCAGCAAAAAGACAAATAACCCAATTAAAAAATGGGCAAAGGATATGAGCAGCCACTTCACCAAAGAAGATATTCAGGCAGCTAACAGACACATGAAGAAATGCTCACGATCATTAGCCATTAGAGAAATGCAGATCAAAACTACAATGAGATATCATCTCACCCCAACAAGGCTAACATTAATCCAAGAAACACAAAATAACAAATGCTGGAGATGTTGTGGAGAGACTGGAACACTTATACACTGTTGGTGGGAATGTAAAATGGTACAACCACTTTGGAAATCGACTTGGTGCTTCCTTAAAAAGCTAGAAATCGAAGTACCAAACAATCCAGCTATCCCACTCCTTGGAATATATCCTAGAGAAACAAGAGCCGTCACACGAATAGATGCATGCACACCCGTGTTTATCGCAGCACTGTTCACAATAGCCAAAAGACGGAAGCAACCTGAGTGCCCATAGAAGGACGAATGGATAAACAAGCTATGGTATATCCACACAATGGAATATTATGCAACGATAAAGAACAATGATGAAGCTGTGAAACATCGTATAACTTGGTGGAAGCTAGAACTTATTGTGCTGAGTGAATTTAGTCAGTCACAGAAGGACAAATACTGTATAAGACCACTATTATAAGAACTCAAGAAAAGGTTTAAACACAGAAGAAAACATTCTTTGATGGTTACGGGGGTGGGGAGGGAGGGTGAGGGTTATTCCCTAACTAGATAGTAGATAAGAATGATCTTAGGTGAAGGGGAGGACAGCACATGCTACAGGGGAAGCCAGCACAACTGGACTAAACAAAAGCTGAGAAGTTTCCTGAATACAGTCAAATACTTTGAGGGACAGAGTAGCAGGGATGTGGGTCTGGGGACCATGCTTTCAGGGGACATCTATGTCAATTGGCATAACAAAGCTTATTAAGAAAATGTTCTGCATCCTACTTTGGTGAGTGGCTTCTGGGGTCTTAAAAGCTTGCAAGCGGCCATCTAAGATGCATCAATTGGTCCCAACCACTTGGAGTAAAGGAGAATGAAGAGCACCAAAGACACAAGGAAAGTATTGGCCCAAGAGACAGAAAGGGCCACATAAACTAGAGCTTCATCAGCTTGAGGCCAGAAGATGGTGCCCAGCTACCACCAGTAAATGTCCTGACAGGGAACACAACAGAGGGTCCCTGATGGAGCAATAGAACGATGGGATGCAGAACTCAAATTCTACTAAGAAGACCACACTTAATGTTCTGACTAAGACTGGAGGCACCCCGGAAGGCATGGCCCCTGGTCTCTTTATCACCCCAGAACTAAAACAATTTCGGAGGCCAAATCTTCAGACAGGGATT
Organism: Dugong dugon; assembly: GCA_030035585.1. Lineage (NCBI taxonomy): Eukaryota > Metazoa > Chordata > Mammalia > Sirenia > Dugongidae > Dugong > Dugong dugon. The sequence goes on from CM057473.1 coordinate 6,024,452, forward strand.
GGACTGGACTGTGGGACATAAATTGATACTTGTGAAGAATGTGCGTTTTAGACAAGTAGATACAAGAGACCAAACGGGAGGCTTCTGTCCATAGGTGAGATGGGAAGGCAGAGAGTTAGGAGATGGTTGAAAGTTCATGGAGAATCGGGGCGGAGGGGAAGAGTGTGCTGTCGCAGAATGGGGTGAGCAGCTGGGGTATCATAATAATGTATGTAAAAAAAAAATTTCTGTATGGGAGACTAACTTGAAATGTAAACTTCATTTAATTACAACAATTAAAAAAAAAAAAAAGGAAAAAAACTGAGGAACTATCCAAGAAATCAAAGTCAAATTTTATAAGCCTTAACAGCTATTCCAGAATTATCTTTTTATGCCATTACCTACTTTTCCAGAATGGTCTCTACCCAAAGTATTGTCTAAAATGCAGATGATTCTGGCTCCATGCTTTGCAGGCACAATTTTTCTTTCTCTCTACCCTTTCTCATAACCACATATCAGCTCTGTATCAAACTCTCTTTATATTGATTACTGCATTCAATCTTCGGAATATGAACTTGCAGTTACATCTTTTTTCTTATCCATTTTCCCAATTAGTGTAGCATCCCCCTACCCAGAACCCTAGTTTTATCGTAATATTTTAGTTCTCATATTTTCTAGTTCAATGCTGTGTACTCTTCTCCTTTACTTTTTCCCAGGCAATCACCAAAAATTTTTTCATAAGATATTAATCTTAAGATCTGAATCTTTTTCATTTCATTAAGATGTTAAAATTTGTAAACAATGTTTCCATACTGTTAAAGTCATATGGTATTTTTTACAGAGTCTATTAAAATCCTGATACCTTCAACATTTTGAAAAATGAATGCACAATGGTGAAACATCTAGAACAGGGAACAAGGATGGGCAGATGATGGCTTTTATTTGGAACTAAATGACACTTGTACTGTAAGTGAATACCCAATATGGATCGTGCGGCTTTGAAGGACTCTGGGATGAGCAAGAGTGACTGAAGGACAGCAACCCTTCTGTGGTTAGACAGGGGCATTAACCAGACTCCCCTCTCTTCCTCCTTCCCTTCCAGACCAACAGCTACTGATTAATGGCCTTCAAGGGTAAATCTCTGCAGTCAAAGTAAACTCCTCAGGCCATCCCCCTCACCCCTTTAGGTTTCAGACTTTACTTTCCTCTCCCTTCCCAGGAGCCCTGGTGGTGCAGTTAAAGTTAAAGCACTCAGCTGCTAAGTGAAAGGTGGATGTGGTTCGAACTCACCAGGTACTCTGCAGATGAAAGATGTGGCAGTACGCTTCCTTAAAGATTACAGCCCTAAGAACCCTATGGAGCAGTTCTATGTGGGGATATATGCCATTTAAACATGGCTGCACTATTGACAACCGCAGCCCCCACAGGCGTCTATGCTGCACAGCATGTTGAGACTTGTCTCCAACATGTAGAGACTTGTCCGGATGTGTTTTCCCAAACCTATTGTCTCTTTACTGATTGACTTGTTTGCCGGAGTTCCTTCTTCCTTGCCGGTACTCAAAGCCCATTGTTTTGTTAATTGCCTTATTGATTGCTGTATTGACTATAAAATAAACTCCTGGGACTGAAGTGGGGGTCGACTCCTCAGAGTGACCCTCCTGGCCCCACTTCTCTGTAAGAGTTGTGCAGTTGGTTACTGTCTTCGCCGTCCCGATTACTGTTGCTGCTGCGACAGTTCTACTCTGTCCTATAGAGTCACTATGAATAGGAATTGACTCCAGGGCAAAGGGTTTGGTTGGTTTTTCCTCCCTTATCCCTGAGGCTCTGGTATCACATTCCTTTCCCCCTTTGTAATTCACCCACTCTTTGAGTATATTAGTGTTAGAACAAAGCACCCCTCCCCATGATCACTAATATCATACCTTTTTATACCCGTAAGGCACATCCACAGACTATGGGACAATTAGCCCAATTAAGTGTAAAATAACGGAGCTGCCCAGCTTTTCTTTCACCTGTTCTGTCCATTGTGACTCTACAACATTCAGATTGGATTGACTGAAAAGACTGGTCCTGGTGGCTGGCTGAGCAATTTTCTCTTTATGATAAATTTTCTCTTTATCTATAGATAAAGGTGAAATCTAGAGAAAGCTAATATTGAACTTAAGGGGATCAGTTCTTTGTATCTGAAAAATATTATAGAAATGGTGATTCTGTATAAGAAGGAGAATCTTCCTTCAACCTCCATAAATTCAGCAATGTTCACGGACGTCTGACAGAACCTTCAAGATACTCTAGTTGCACTAAATAGACAATAGATAAGTGGTAACTTTGGTGAAGGGTAAGACAGTACACAGTACTAGGGAAGCCAGCACAACTTGTACAAGGCAAGGTCATGGAAGCTCCATAGACACATCCAAATTCCCTGAGGGACCATATTGCTGGGCTGAGGGCTATGGGGACCATGGTCTCGGGAACATCTAGCTCAGTTGGCATAACATAGTTTATAAAGAAAATGTTCTATATTCTACCCTGGTGAGTAGCATCTGGGATCTTAAAAGCCTGTGAGTGGCTATCTAAGATGCTCCACCGGTCTCACCCCAGCTGGAGTAAGGGAGAATGAAGAAAACTAAAGACCTAAGGGAAAGATTAGTCCTTTTGGACCACAACTACCATGGCCTCCACCAGACTAAGTACAGTACAACTAAATGGTGCCCGGCTACCACCACTTACTCTTCTGACAGGAATCACACTAGAGGGTACTGGACAGAGCTGGAGAAAAATGTAGAACAAAATTTTAACTCACAAAAAAAGACCAGACTTACCGGTCTGACAGAAACTGGAGAAACCCTGAGAGTATGACCCCCAGACACTGTTTTAGCTCAGTACTGAAGTCACTCCTGAGGCTCACCCTTTAGCCAAAGATTACGCAGGTCCATAAAACAAAATGAGACTAAAGGGGTACACCAGCCCAGGGGCAAGGACTGGAAGACAGGAAAGGACAGGAGAGCTAGTGACAGGGAACCCAAGGTCAAGAAGGGAGAGTGTTGACATGCCTTTGGGTTGTTAACCAATGTCACAAAACAATATGTGTACTAACTGTTTAATGAGAAGCTAGTTTGTTCTGTGAACCTTCATCTAAAGTACAATTAAAAAAAAAAAAAAGATATCTAGTTGCATGAAGGGAGAAAATACAGTGAAAGAGATGCTGCATTTTGACATATGGGTTCAGAAGACTTTGGTCCTGACCCTGAATCGGCCACTACATTCCATGTAACTCTACAGAAGTCACTTTTCTTAATATATTTTATTTTTTTACACGCAAGATGAGGCAAACAGAGGTGCTGCCAATTAACGTCTGTTGTAGCTCTGCAATTATGTGAAGAGATTATTTGATTGAATTAGGCAAGCACATTTGACCAATTTTGACCAATTTAAATAAAATATCTTAATTTTATATTATTATATGAATACATCATTTAATTTTAGGAAAAATTTGCTATTTGCTTACATCTTCTTATGCAGCTGTTAAAATATCCCATTCTGCCTATTATTACTTGTAAGTAATACTCCTCTCAGTTTGTAAAATTATTTTCATACTTATTTATTTATTTTCTGTAGATCCTTTGCTCAGATTCTTATGTCCAATTTGCAAGGGAGATTTCTACCACAATTTCACTATTGCTCACTGGAATAACTGAACTTCTTCATAAAAAAGTTTATGTATAGTAACAAAAATAATTCTTTGTTACGAGACAGTTGTCTTGAGCATTGTAGGAAATTTAGTAGCAACCCTGGCCTCTATCCACTAGATGCCACTAGCACCACGTAGCCCTCCCCGCCTCAGTTATGACGTCAAAAATACCTCCAGGCTATTGGAGCTGTTAATGCACTGCTGATGGGAATGCAAAATGGTACAATCTTGGAATATGATATGGCACTTCCTCAGAAAGCTAGAAATAGAAATACCATAAGATCCCACAATCTCACTCCTAGGAATATATCCTAGAGAAATAAGAACCGTCACATGAATAGACACATGCACACCCATGTTCATTACAGCATTGTTCACAACAGCAAAAAGATGGAAACAACCTGGAGGCCAATCAACAGACGAATGGATAAACTATAGAACATACACACAATGGACTACTATGCAATGATAAAGAACAAGGATGAATCTGTGAAGCATCTCACAAAGATGGATGAAACTGGAGGGCATTATGCTGAGTGAAATAAGTCAATCACAAAAGGACAAACATTGTATGAGACCCACTACTGTAAAAACTCATGAAAAGGTTTACACACTAAAAGAAGCGATCTGATGGTTACGAGGGAGGGGAGGGCTGGGATGGAAAAACCCTAAAGAGACAATAGATAACATTTTTTGAGCGCTGGAAATCGGGAAATGTTGAGCTTTACTTTATCAAAGATCTTGGCTAACACAACATACAGGTATTAAGAATCTCTGCCAGTAACAGTTAATTGAATTTCTACATATTTATTTTATAAACCCTAGTAAAAAAAGGAATGAATGTTGGAAAATATTCTAAAGGGATCTAAGAATATTTATTTGATCAAATGGAGCACAAATTGAAGAGTGGTGATTTGAAAGAAATGTTGTGGTGGGTTGGGCAAAATTGCGTGAAATTGAAGAGAGGCTCTGCTTCAGTGTTGACACCTCTACACAAAAACAATAGGAGTTCATGCAGAAAGTCTCAGTATAGAGCCAACTGTCTTGCATAAGATGCACTGCATTCTCAATAAACCCATTTGGCCACTACATTCTCCTGTCTACTAGGTTAGAGGTGTTCACCTATCACCCGATTGACTAAAGTAATTGGTTTTTATTTAACTATGGGGGGACACAAAGACAGCGGGTAAGGAAATTAAGAAAATGGAACATTTTAATTTTGCTCTTTCATACGCCATGCTCAGAAATATTCTTGCTAAGTATTGAAACAAGGGAATGAAAGTCTGTAATGATAGATTCTTCTAAATTGCTCAAATTCAGTACCAGGCTGCTATGAGTCTGAGATCTATTGGTTGAAAATGCATCCTCTTCCTTTAAAATCATGAAAAGTGCCAATTCTGCTACCAATTCTGTCACAAGGAATTAGGATTTATTAAGTTTGTCTATCTTTCCTTTCAAACCCCAAAGATACCTTTTATGTAGACTTTTTATTGCTTCCTATACAACCATTTTATATATCAAAGTCATTAAGTTGAGCTTTGTTAAGATTAAAAATGGGCTCCTTTTTAAAAAAGTACTCTTTGGAACTTACAAGACTACGTTATATTAAAAAACAACAACAGCAGGAAGATGTATTTACTGAGACTGAGGGTCTTAGCATCCTCTGAGGTGAGTTATGGACGGGCAACTTAATATACCATCCCTCAGTTTCCGCACATAATTCTTGGGGAATCTACTTATCTCTCTCTCTTTTTCCTTTTAAACTCAGTTATCGCCAACATGTTGGTGACTTTGTAGCCTCAGTTTCCTCATGTTATGGATTGAATAGTGTCCCCCAAAATATGTTGAAATTCTAACCCCTGTACCGGTGGATGTAATCCTATTTGGAAATAGGGCTTTCTTTGTTATGCTAATGGGCCATTTCAGTGTACGTGTGTCCTAAACCTAATCAAACCTAATCACTTCTAAGTTAAAAAAAAAAAAAAGCAGATCAGACCCAGGAGGAAGCACAAATGTGGGGAAGATAGAGGTCAAGGAACCCAGGAACACTGGAGCTTCAGAAGCTGAAAGATCAAAGATCTTTGGGACAGAGAGAGCTTTCCCCCAAAGATGGTGCTCTGAATTAGGACTTCTAGCTGAACGATGAGAAAGTAAACATCTGTTCCTTAAAGCCACACACTTGTGAGATCTCTGTTACTGCAGCACTAGAAAACTAAGCTACCTCATTTCTACAATGCGATAACATCATCTGTTTGGCAGGATTAGTCTAAGATTTAAATGACACATTCTAAAATAATGTGTTCTATAATGGAAGGCACATGACAAATGTTAGTTCACTCCAGCTATTATTTTTATCAGTGTTAATTTACAAGTCCTATAGCATAGAGATGATTTTGGTGGATAGTTAACAGACATTTACTGAATGTCAACCACATGCAAGTCACGGCACTAGCCCTGGTTAATGAAGTCGGAAAGGCATAGTTCTTTTCTTCAAAGAGCTTAGATGATGGTGTCAAAAAAAAAAAAAAGTGGTATAAAGGAAAAAATCCTCATGTGAATTCAATAAAAACAGCAGGCTCTAGTTTCCTCTCTAACTCCAGAGAAGAATTGCTTCCAAGTGCTATCAGATTAAAATGGACACTTTTATTACTTCCTCTTCTGCATGAGTCTTTAAAACTGTCTTTGATAGAAGACAGGGTGATCGGTGCCAGTGAAAGTGGAACAGAGGCTTTTAAATTTGTGTGCCCTTGACCCATGCTAAGAAATGCATTTTACTCAGAACCTATTTCTCTCTCTCTGTCTTTCTCTCTCTTCCTCCTGCTCTCCCTCTCTCTCCTTTCCTCTTTCTCTGTCATAGAGCAAACAAACTTTTAGAAAAGTTTCTATTGCATTCCATTCTATTCTATTACTTTGCATTGAAGGAAGTACTGGTGACTATCAATAAATCGATTTTTTTATTTGATCCAGTAGTGACACAAGACCCACATTTTGAAAATCCTGGTATGAAGAGTACCCCCAGGGGAGTTACTTAATGCATCTAATTGCAAGTCTTCCTCATCACACTTACCTAACAAAATTTTCTTTCCTTTATTAAACAGCCCATTCTCTCTCAGTAAGTGGAAAAAGTTCCTGTTAGAACAAGTTGTCAAATATTAGGTCACCAGATGTATTTAGAAGAAAGAAATCTTAGGTTTCTGGACATTTTTATCAGATGGAATTGAAACTTATGATTGAATGGTAGGGGAACACAAAATAAGAGTTGACAAACTAAAAGGGAAAAATAACAATTAGGGAAATATATTGATGTAAGTTTCAATCACTGTTTTTCAAAATAACACACATATATTTACCTACATTTTGAATTTTTGATCTAGGAAGGATAACACAGAAATGGATATTTGAGTCTGAATTATTTTAAGTAATAATCTTTACAAAGCTTTACCTTCATACAGTGTTTCACGGTTTGTATAGGACTCAATACACACATTATTTTATGAACACTATTGTGTTCTGGAGCCCTGGTGGTGCAGTGGTTAAGAGCTACGGCTGCTAACCAAAAGGTCGGCATTTCCAATCCACCAGCCACTCCTTGGAAACCCTATTGGGCAGTGGTACTCGGTCTTAAAGGGTCGCTATGAGTCAGAGTCAACTCGATGGCAACAGGTTTGATTTTTTTTGGTTTACTGTGTTCTAGAAAAGACTTACTATTTTTAAGAAATTTTGCATTACCACATCCTTGAAATGGAGAACTGGCAGGTTACTAACACTCAGAATTAGAAATTTTTGTAAACAAGTACCAGGGCATTAACAGTAAATTTAGCAGTAGAGCCTTGATGCTTGTTAATCAGTAGCATGGTGACTGTTTTCTCCACGTGGTTAGGTAGGTGAGATGTCAGAAACTGGATCATAACTCAGAGATGAGAACCCAGGGGATCCACTGCCCAGAGGTTGGAATCCATTTCTGCTGGGCCCCTGAGATCTCATGTAAGCTCTCTGGCAAGGGCAGAAGAGAAAGAGAGTCTTGCTTCAAAAGAATGACTGACTGGGACTAAACACAGCACTGATAGCAGGTGGCCTTGCAAAAGAATCCTGGCAGTCACTGTGGCATCAGTACCTACCTTGAAGAGTACTGGAAAGAGGTCAGATGGTAGAAAACTGAAGGAAAGACTCTGAAGCGTGAGTACCAAGGACCTAGGTGAAGTTTCCAGAGCGACAGCGATCAGACCAGAAATAAGGAGACATGGCCTGATGAATTCTTACTTACGGAATGTTCTGAATTCAAGTGCCACCCTCTAATCTGACCCTTTATGTCTCATTAATGGGTATGACATCCATACAAGCTGATTCAAATGAAGCAATTTGTTACGGATTGAATTGTGACCCTCTCCTCCAAATTTTTATGTGTTGAAATCCTAACCCCTATGCCTATAAATATAACCATGTGTAGAAAAGAGAAGCTTTCTTTTTTATGTTAATGAGGTCATACCAGAGTAGGGTGGGTCCTAAACCTAATCTCTTGAGTTAAAAGAAAAAAAGAACAGATTTATTATATTTGTACTTTCACTACTGTGGTTTTTTTTTTTTTTCTGTCTCCATTAAAATAAATTACTTCATTTGAAACAGCGTACATGACTTTCATTTTCTATTTAACTCAAAAATATCAGAGATTATTTGTAATTGTACTGAATCGGCAATAAGGAAAACAAATCACTCCATGAAAAGCTAAAATACGTAGATGTGTGTGTGTGCGCGTGTGTGTGTGCAGTTAAAGTGGAGATAACTTAGGCATGATAAATAAAACAAGTATGCGCGTACATATATACACACATACAACTAAATAGGTATATGTAAACCTTAACACTCTGAAGAAATAAAGCCTTGTCTCTGTGAAAGCTGGGGAAGATCATTTTCATTTCAATGCTTTTAGTTAGATAACATCGGTATTTAAATTCAGTACTGAAATTTCTACTTTATACACTTTCATGTCTTAACTAAGGCAAATATAAAGGATAAGTACTTTTATGTTTTTTTCCCAAATTTTTGGTTTAGTTGGATTTTTTAATGATAAGAACAAGTGGTGACAGAACAAAATATCTCTCTATCTATACATCCACACATATTCCCATCCCTCTATCTAACTGTCTGTCTGTCTGTCTGTCTATCTACTTAAATAAGCTGCTTTTTGTGAAACCCTGTCTTCCTGATTTGCCATGGTGTGAAATTGCCTTGTTCTTCAATATCATCAGCACACTGAAGGATCTTGTAGTAGTTTTATCCCTTGCGAAGTAGTCCATATTGGGGTGACCCAGCAAGTGACCTTCTTAAACGAATTATTATTGTTGTTAGGTGCCATCTGTCAGTTCCACTCATAGTGACAACAGAAGAAAACACCACCCGGTCCTGCGCCATCCTCACAATCGTTGCTATGTTTGAGCCCATTGTTGCAGCCACTGTGTCAATCCATCTTGTTGAGGGTCTCCCTCTTTTTCACTGACCCTCTACTTTACTGAGCATGAAGTCCTTCTCCAGGGACTGGTCCCTCCTGTTAACATGTCCAAAATACCTAGGATAAAGTGTCTCAATCCTCCCTTCTAAAGGAGCATTCTGGCTATACTTCTTCCAAGAAAGATTTGTTCGTTCTTTTGACATTCCATGGTATAGTCAATAGTCTTCGCCAACGTCATAATTCAAAGACATCAGTTCTTCTTCCATTTAGTCATTGTCCAGCTTTCACACGCACATGAGGTGATTGAAAACATCATGGCTTGGGTCAGGTGCACCTTAGTCAGCAAAGTGACAGCTTAGTTTTTGAACACTTTAAAGCCGTCTCTTGTAGAAGATTTTCCCAATGTAATACTTTGAGTTCTTGACTGCTGCTTCCATGGGCATTCATTGGGGATCCAGGGAGAATGAAATCTTTGACAACTTCAATATTTTCTCCATTTATCATGATGTTGCTTATTGGTCCAGTTATGAGGATTTTAGTTTTCTTGATGTTGAGGTATAATCCACACTGAAGGCTGTGGTCTTTGATCTTTATCAGTAAGTGCTTTAAATCCTCTTCACTTTCAGCAAGCAAGTTTTTGCCATCTGCATATCTCAGGTTGTTAATGAGTCTTCCTCCAATCCTGATGCTGCCTTCTTCTTCTCTGATTATTTGCTCAGCATACAGGCTGAACTGGTATGGTGAAAGGATACAACCCTGACGCACACCTTTCCTTATTTTTAACCATGCAGAATACCCTTATTCTGTTTGAATACTGCCTCTTGGTCTAGGTACACGTTGCAAAAGAGCACAATTAAGTGTCCTGGAATTCCCATTCTTCACGATGTTATCCGTAATTTGTTATGATCCACACAGTCGAATGCTTTTGCATAGTCAATAAAACACAGGTAAACATCTTCCTGGTATTCTCTGCTTTCAGTCAAGACCCATCTGACATCAGTAATGATATCTCTTGTTCCAAGTCCTCTTCTGAATCTGGCTTGAATTTCTCACAGTTCCCAGTTGGGCAATAATGTAGAAGAGTGTATTTGGATGAGGAGAGAGGAGATTTTGAATGTAAAGACAAGGGGGGAGCTATGATCTGCACTTTTTTTTTGGAAGCACATGGGATAGATGCTATAGCAGACAACAGGGTCAGAATTTCAAATAAGAATTTTAGATGAGCTTTTAGAGTTGCTTCTTGTCGCAGGGGTGACGGTTGTTGGGGTGGCGGAGACAATAACCAATGCCACAACTCTTACAGAGAAGTGGGGCCAGGAGGGTCACTCTGAGGAGTCAAACCCTGGCTTCAGTCGGAGGAGTTTATTTTATAGTCAATACAGCAAGCAGTGAAGCAAATAACAGAACAATGGGCTTTGGGTGAGTAACAATAAGTTTCAGGCAAGGGAGAAGGAATTCAGGTAAACAAGCCAATCAGTAACAGGACAATAGGTTTGGGAAAACAAGTCTTGCCTAATCTCTTTCTCATCGCTGACACGTCTCCAGCATGTCGTATACAGCATAGAGGCCTGTGGGGGCTGCAGTTGTCAATAGTGCAGCCATGTTTAAACGGCATATATCCCCACAGCCTCTAAAGTATGTTTTTGATTGTCATGATTTGACCCCAGTTTCTGAGCAGTTTTAGCCCATATTATTAAACCAGGATGGTTTTTATTTTTCAAACTAGTATGCAAATAAAAACATAGTATGTCACATCCTTACTGGTGTTCACAGCAGCGCATCTGACACCTCCTGGCTTTGAAATGTTTCCTTATCTCTGAAAAGAGATACGTAATTCACTTTTTACTCTGAGAAATAAGATGTTTAAAATAATAACATAGATTGTAGAGTCTTGAATTTGATCCATTTCATTGACTTAAGTTGTAAATGAAGCATAGCAACCCAAAGAAAGCCAGATATAAGAAATGTTTAATCGAAAAACACAAAACTAACAAATATAAGTGATGTAACGTGCCTGACTATGATGAAATCTATTTAGGCACGGGTATGTCCAGACTTTGAAGACACAGCAATTCCCTCCCATTAAGTGATGCAATAACTTTTAAGGGACACCCTAACTAGGCAACAAAGCAAGATGAAACATGTAATGAGTTTGGTGCCTCTTTTTGTCCAGGGGACAAAGAAGAAATGAGTTGTGTTAAGTAAGTGTAAAGTGTGAAATGACACGAATAAGGTTCACATGTATTCTCCCATGCTCTGACCAGGGTTTATAGTCATCCTTGTACAGTTACTGGCATTTATACTCAGGATCTTGCCTTGAACAGCAAGAAAACTCACCAACCCTGGCACCATGAGCCACTAGAGCAGCTACTATGGAGGCTTCAGTGGCCCGGGCAGTGGTTATGGCTGTGGCTGTGGCAGCTTCCGCAGACTGGGCCATGGCTTTGGCTATAGACGATTTGGTTCTGGCTTCGGAGGCTATGGATGTGGCGGCTGCCGTCCATCTTGCAATGCAGGATATGGATTCTCCAACTTCTACTGCTGAACTACAGCTTTATTAACCCAACATCTGAAATCCTGCCCTGGAAACTCAACATCTGATACCTTATGAGAATTAATCAAATCTATATTGGAACAAACAAATGTCTCTGGACCAAGCCAAGATCAAAAGCATTTAGCTTCTAAGGTTTTCTTTTGGAATATTTATCATCTTACACTTGTCTGCTTTATGTCCTGGGGTCACTTACATAGGCTTTCATAACGGTGGAAAACTTCTGTTCCCTTTGCAATAAGTTCTACTAATTTGAAACGACACATGTAGCTTTTATTCTTTTTAATTATGTCAAAAAACATCACGGTATATTTGTTAAGTCCAACATCGAAAAATAAGTTTTACACTCTTTCATATCTCAACTGAGTCCCAAAAGAAAAATAAGCACTTTTTTTGTTTGTTTATTTTTGAAAATGTATGTGGGGTTTACCCTTTTCATGGTAAGAAGAAGTGGTGATAGAACAAAACAAACTTCTAAATCTCCAGTGAATCCAAACTTCTTTCATGGATCTCTACCATGTTTTCTTCTTTGAAGAAAACTTTGACATTTTCATCAAAATACTTACTTCACATATCACTAGTTAACTGGGGTAATGACGCTTCAATTTCTGTCACATCACTCAAATATGTTTCAGTCAAATTATTTCAGTTATTTATCTTCTTGCTGGCCTGCTATGGTGGGACATGGTTCTGTTCTCCAAGAGTAACTTCATACTGTACAGCATTGCAATTCAGTATTGAAATATGAAAATCACTGCTATCACAGTGAAGTAACCCTTTTTATGCCTTTGGTTGATCTGAAGCTCCAAGATTCCAAAGTATAGTTGAATTTCATTTTACCACCATCTTGCAAAAGTAGGACATTTCTTATTGATATTGAAAATTAGCATTAGAATAGGAAAAATATATAATAAAGTATCATAGTAATCATACAAATAAATTATACGCTTATACAAAAATGAATTTCTTTTGTTTGAGTTAATCAGATTCAGTTAAACTGAGTGAGTAATGTCATGGTAGAAGTGCTTGCAGAGCTGGCAGTACAAGATAAAGTTGACCCAGTGCTCCTCCCATTCTCATGTCAAAGGAGAAGAAACTCAAAGGAGTTAAATAATTTTTTTTTTTTTATGTATCTTGAAAGATAAGGACTTTCATTAAATACGTAATCATAATATCATTAGCACACTGAAAATTTAAGTTATTCCTTAAACACTTCGTGACCCAATTATTTTCTGCTTTGAATTTTTTGTTGATACCACGTGTTTTTATGAATGGAGGCAATCTAAATCATTGAGTGTGTCTGAATTTTTGGTAGGTATTATGGATTTTTTTCTTGCCCCCTTCTGCAAGCCTACCCTAAGTATTTAGTGGTATATACGAAGTACCACTAATTATATTCCAGAATCCCCACTAGGGTCTATTGATACATATGTGTAACAAATAAAAATTTTCAAAACTTCTGTTTCTCCTACCAAAAATTCAGGCTCATCGTACGATACTGTGTGAAAACAGTAGTTTGCAGCACATGCCTATTTCTTCAGTTTCAGTCATAAAGGTCCCTGCTTTCAGCAGCATGCACTATCAATGGTTCAGAAGCTTCCCAATAAATCTCAGAGGCTGAAAAATTTCTTGGTTGCTATATGTATCACCAGGCACAAAACAGTTTAATATCAAATATTCACTCAGTGTTGAAATTTCTCTGGCAGTCAAATATATAGACAGATGGCTGGTTCTAATTGAAATCCAATCCCTTAAATCTCCTTAAATCAAGAATTCCCTCTCCTTTTTTCCTTCCTTCCAATTAATTTTTTTTTTTATTGTACTTCAGGTGAAGGTTTACAGAACAAATAGTTTCTCATGAAACAGTAGTACACATATTGTTTTATGACATGGGTTAACAACCCCATGACATGGCAACCCTCTCCCTTCTTGACCTTTTTTTTTTTGGTGAAAATATACATAGCCAATGATACACCATTTCAAAAATTTCTACATGCACAGTTCAGTGACGTCGACTACGCTCTTCAATCGTGCTGCTATTCTCACTTTAGATGAAGGTTTACAGAACAAAATAGTTTCTCATTAAACAGTTAGTACACATGTTGCCCTATGACAATGGTTAACAACCTCACAACACATCAACACTGTCCTTACTCAACCTTGGGTTCCCCATCACCGGCTTTCCTGTCCTCTTCTGCCTCCTAGCCCTTGTCCCTGGACTGCTGTGCCTTATTAGTCACATTCGGTTTTACGGGGCTGTCCACTCCCATGATGAACCATGAATCTCGGAAGTGACTTCACCACTGAGCTAAAAGGGTGTCTGGGAGCCATACTCTAGGGTTTTCTCCAGTCTCCTTTAGGCCAGTAAATCTGGTCTTTTTTTAGTGAGTTAGAATTTTGTTCTACATCCATCTCCAGCTCTGTCCAGAACCCTCTGTTGTGATCCTGGTCAGAGCAGTCAGTGGTGGTAGCTGGGCACCATCTAGCTGTACTGGACTCAGTCTGGGGGAGGCCATGGTAGCTGTGGTCCATTAGTCCTTCAGACTAATATTTCCCTTGTATCTTGTTCTCTTCACTCTCCCTTGCTCCCGAAGGGATGAGACCAGTGGAGTATCTTAGATGGCCACTCACAGGTTTTTAAGACCCCAGACACTACTCACCAAGGTAGAATGTAGAACATTGTCTTTATAAATTGTGTTATGCCAACTGAGCTGGATGTTCCCTGAGACCATGGTCCCCACAGCCTCCGGCCCAGCAAATCAGCCCCTCAGGGAGTTTGGATGTGTCTATGGAGCTTCCATGACCTTTCCTTGTACAAGTTGTGCTGGTTTCCCCAGTATTGTGTTCTGTCTCACCCTTTACCCAAGATACCATTTATCTATTGCCTATTTAGTATTTCCCCCCCACCCCTCTCATCCCTGGTGTCTTAGTCATCCAGTGCTGCTATAACAGAAACACCACAAGTGGATGGTTTTAATGAAGAGAAGTTTATTTCCTCATAGTCAAAGTAGGCTAAAAGTCCAAATTCAGGGTGTCAGCTCCAGGGGAAGTCTTTCTCTCTCTGTTGGCCTTCTCATCAATGTTCCCCCGGACTAGGAGCTTCTTCGCGCAGGGACCCCAGTCCAAAGGATGCGCTCTGCTCCTGGCACTGCTTTCTTGATGGTATGAGGTCCCCCTGTCTCACTTCTGCCTTTTATATCTCAAGAGATTGCCTCAGGACACAATCCAGTCTTGTAGATCAGGTCCTGACTTACTAACACTATTGCTACCCATCCTCCCTCATTAGCATCATAGAGGCAGGCTTACAATATACAGGGAAAATCACACAGTACCAGGAATCATGGCCTAGCCAAATTGATATACACATTTTTTGGGGGACATAATTCAAACCATGACACCTGGTAACTAACAAAGATGGTTACTTTTTTGTGTGTGAACTTTTTCATGGGTTTTTACAATAGAGGTCTCATACAGCATTTGTCCTTTTGTGATTGACTTATTTCACTCAGCATAATGCCCTCCAGTTTCATCCATCTTTGTGAGATGCTTCACAGATTCATCCTTGTTCTTTATCATTGCATAGTAGTCCATTGTGTGTATGTTCTATAGTTTATCCATTCATCTGTTGATGGGCATCCAGGTTGTTTCCATCTTTTTGCTATTGTGAACAATGCTGTAATGAACATGGGTGTGCATGTGTCTATTCATGTGACGGTTCTTATTTCTCTAGGATATATTCCTAGGAGTGAGACTGTGGGATCTTATGGTATTTCTATTTCTAGCTTTCTAAGGAAGCGCCATATCATTTTCCAAGACTGTACCATTTTGCATTCCCATCAGCCGTGCATAACAGTTCCAATTGCCTGGAGGTATTTCTGACATCATAACTGAGGGGGGAGGGCTACGTCGTGCTACTGGTATCTGGTGGATAGAGGCCAGGGTTGCTACCAAATTTCCTACAATGTGCAAGACAGCTGTCTTGTAACAAAGAATTTTTTTTTTTACTATACATAGACTTTTTTATTAAGAAGTTCGGTTATTCCAGTGAGCAATAGCGAAATTGTGATAAAAATCTCCCTTGCAAATTGGACATAAGAATCTGAGCAAAGGATCTACAGAAAATAAATAAATAAGCATGAAAATAATTTTACAAACTGAGAGGAATATTACTTACAAGTAAGGTTTATAAAAAATGTTATTTATACTAGCTTTCAGTCTCATGCAATAATTTAAACTTATTTAAATTTTACAAAGTTTAAAGTTTGTTTTAAGCAATTTACACTTCAAAAAAAAATAGAGACTGTCAGTGCAGATTTTTCTAGAAATTAAAGCCTGAGGCAAGGATTAAGGGACGAACATTTTATTTGGAAAGTAAAATTCTATGACGATGAAGGTTAGAAGACATGGAAGTGAGGCAAGAAAAATGTGTTAGTGCGCTGACTAGTGCTTCCTGATGAGGCCCGACATGACTTCGCAAGGCCCAACAGGCAGCAGGCGTATTCATTTGCCACATCCACCTTTTCTGGAGGGACTGCAAAGAGCACATCTCAGAGCAATCCATGTCCTCCAATCTCCTGTGTCTCTTGGTCTAAATTCACCCTTGACACTAACCCCACCGTACTTCTAGTTGAAACTCGTGGTGGAGGAACACTCAGGAAGTCAGACTCCAAACCCTGTCCAGGTCTGGTATTTCATCCAAGTCTGAAAGCGGAAGACGAACCCTGAGCAGATGGACATTAGACGAGAAAGTGCCTGAAAGAAGGAGGCTGTGGACGTGCAAAGGTTCTGCGGCATAATACAGATTATTTAAGGATCCTGCAAATATGTATTCAATAAAAATAAACACATAATATTTATTTGCAATAGATTTCTTTCAATTTATCAAAGCCAATTCATTCTCCCTAGGAGGAAGAAAAGGATTCTGTTTTAATCACTCATGTGCCTGATTAGTTCAGTTTTCATTAACTTCCCATTGAATCTCTAAGGAACTGTGAATTCTAGTTACAATTTCAAAGTTAAAAGGAGTTAAATAATCTTGTAGATTATTTACTAAATTTATTTATTTACTGCATTTTATAGACGAGAAAACTGAGGCTCAGGAATGTAAGGCAACTTGCAAGGTGACCTACACAGGAGTAGTTTTGGTTATGCAAGCCGAGGCTCTGGGCTCCAGGTCCAGTATCCGTTTCTCTCTCCACCTTTCCACATGATCGAAAGGCTTGCTTTTGTGATTTAGACACATCAAGCAAAGTGAATGGCCCTTCAGAAATGGCAAATCATTAGAAATCTAGAACTCACACAGAGAAATATTTTCCCCTGCTTTTGGGGTTATCAAACCTTCCTGTGGGTAAGAGATAAGTGTGCTAGGTAAGACCAGACAAAATAGCTTGTTGTAGATGAAACCAGTCACAAAAGGAAAGGAGCTTCCTGAAGGAATGCATAAAGGAGAGAAATCCCTTTGGTAGGGAACTGGGATAAACTTTTGACAATATGGATGTGAATTTCAGGCTTTTTAAAGCACAGAATGTCAAATTTTCTCATTGATTTCATCTCTATATCTGTTGGTTAGTTATGTATCATTTTAGGATAATTGTTGTGGTTAAATTGTGTCCCCCAAAGAGATATGCTTGAGATCTAACCCCTAGTACCTTATTTTGAGAGTGTCTTTTCAGATGCAGTCAATTTAAAATGAGGTCATACTGAAGTAGGGTGGCCCTTTAATTCAATATGATTAATGCCCTTATAAAAAAGAAGAGACCCAGAGATACAGACACGTGAATGAACGCCATGTGAAGTCAGGTGGAGATGGGAGTGATACATTTATAAGCCAAGGATCACCAAAGAGGGCTGCCAACCATGAGAAGCTAGAAGAGGCAAGAAAGGCAAGAATCTCCAGAGAGAGCAGAACCCTGCTAGCACCTTGAGTTTGGACTTCAGGCTCCAGAACTGTGAGAGAATAAATTTCTACTGTATTAAGTCCCCTGGTTTGTGGAACTTTGTTATAGCAGCACTAGGTAACTAATACAGTAATCAAAAACCAGCAGTGGATTATTATGGTTAAGTGTACAGGTTCTGGAGCCAGGCTGGATGGGTTTAAACTGATTTTTTCACATAACTAAAGTGTTATGCTGGGAAATCTATTTACCCTATCTGTGTCTCAATTTTTTCATCTGTAAAATAGAGGTTATATCTGAACCTGCCTCATAAAATTCATTGGATATTAAGTGATTCATATTATGCACTTGTCACATAACAATAAACCCTAGATGTTATTTATATTAGTCTAATTTTCTAAACCAAGGAGGAGTTCTGTTCCTTCATCAAAGAACACATTATCACTCAAATGAGAAAACAAGGGAAATTCTTTGTTGATTGATTTGTTCATTTAAAATTATTTTAAAATGTGGAAGTCATTTATCCTGAAGTGCAGAGATTCTAGTTGATATTCTCATAGAGTAAGCTAGAGAAAAAGAGTGAGAAAAAAAATTAACTGATGTATTTTCTTTATACTT
The DNA here is from genome assembly GCA_030035585.1 of Dugong dugon. Classification (NCBI taxonomy): domain Eukaryota; kingdom Metazoa; phylum Chordata; class Mammalia; order Sirenia; family Dugongidae; genus Dugong; species Dugong dugon. The sequence goes on from CM057473.1 coordinate 6,042,631, forward strand.
TCCCGAAATTGAAAACACAATGGTAAAAACGTTGGAACAAGTTCAACAATCTAGAGTAAGAGCTGGCAAGCAAACTGTTTATGAAAAGGGCCAGATAGTAAATATTTTAGGACTTGCAGGCCATATGGTCTCTCTCCCAACTACTCAACTATACTATTGTAGCCCAAAAGCCACCACAGGCAACATGTGAATAGATGAGTGTGGCTATGTTTCTAGAAAACTGTATTTACAAAAAGAGGTGGCAGCAAACTTGGCTCACCTGATGATAATTTTTGGACCCCTGGTCTAGAGAAAAGGCTATATAGAAGCTCATTTGTTCTCTGATATGAGATGGTTCTACTGAATGTGACTTTCTATTTGGGAACATTCAGGACACTTATACGCTTGTAGTTAGTTGCATCCCGTCCTCGTTAGGAAACTTGTACACTGAGTTTTCTTTTTGTATGTTTATGTAAAAGGATGTCACATGGTATCTTTCATGTGGGCTACAAGTTTCAGCTGCAGCTGAAAGCTAAGGGCAATGATCTCCACACATCCCAGTCTTAGTAACAGCCCCATAAAGCTTTCTAAGAGATGGACTCAACCATTTTTGTGAACCTTACTCCCATCAAGGGAAGTTTGGACACTTCTAAGAGGGACAAGTTGCCTCTGAAATAAGCGTCTAACCTGGTAGGATGATATTCCCCTCCCTCATATACACCCAGTGCTTCCCCCTCCATGTGAGGGAGAAAGATCATGAGGACCACACACATAGAGAGTGTTCTCACTCTCTACCTGATGATTACCAAGCTGTGTAATGTGGACCTTGGTGCCACCATGGAGGCAGGGCAGAAAATTCTGAGAATGTTTCAGTATCTCCTAGAATTTAGGGGTTTATTGAGACTGCTATTCTCTCTCTCTCTCTCCCCTAAAAAGTTGGAGTATACCATTAGCATTGACTGCATAAAAAGAAGTATGCTCTAGGACTAACCTATGCTATACTTGTCATGAACAGTGCAGCAAGTATGTGTACTTCCTGTAGGCCAAGAGGGCCAGTTTCAGGGCAAATGGATCACAGCAGGAAAAAGGTGTGTGGACTACAGCACCGGCAGGCAGGAGCTGAGGGGGAGGGAATAGGAGAGGTCTTGAGAGGATGTGTTAACTATGTCAGGGTAAAGTTCAAGGCAGATGGTTCCAGAGGGTGGGATGGGACTGTAAGAAAGTGGTTTATGAAAGACACACAGAAGTCTCCACTAGAGAGAGCCAGTGTTCAGATACTTGTGATAACCGAGGATATTCATTAGCAAAGACAGAACCACAGGGAGCACTAGGTAGATGAATAGACCTTTATGTCCCTTTTGAGGGCAATGGTGGTTCAGTTGTAGAATTCTTGCCTTCTATGCTGGAGACTTGGGTTTCATTCCCAGCCAATGTATCTGAAGTGCAGCCACCACCTGCCTGTCAGTAGAGGCTTGCATGTTGCTGTAATACTGAACAGATTTCAGCAGAGCTTCCAGAATAAGACATACTAGGAAGAAAGGCCTCGTGATCTTATTTTCAAAAACTACTCATTATAACCCTGTGGATCACAATAGTCAGATCCCATTGTGCATGGAGTCATCATGAGTTGGAGCTCAACTTGATGGCAAGCTAACAACAGCAACAACATGCACCTATTTTAGTCCCTGGCATATCACTGATACGCTGATAAAGCAAAATAAAATGTATTTAAATTCCCCGCAGTAAGGAAGAACACCCCTGTGACAGAGTATTAGAAGTGTCTCAGGAGAGAAAAGGTAGAAGTGGGAGTTGAAGTTCTACTAGTTCAGGTAGGTCTTTTCAGGCAGGGAACTGACTGGGATTGGACAAAATTTACTGTATAATTGATGAGAACAGCAAATCAAGGGCCCTGACATAAGTCTCTTGGTTAATTGGGGAACTATTTATCCAAGTCTGCAGAGTACTGTCTCCAGTAAATTAATGTATAGGAATTTCCTGAAGCATACAGTGAGATCACTCATTGGTTTAATCTTAACTTTTTCCAGTAAACGTTTTTTGAAACAAACAACAAAATCATGTTGAAATAGCTGGTCTAAGGCATTGTGTTGACATAGATGGACCCAGTTGCCCTTTCCTTTCCTCCCTTGCTTCCTCTCTGGCTCAACACAGGAGAAGACAGTGAACTGATAGAAGACAAGGTAGAGTGAGGACATAGAAGAAACAGATCATGCCTTCATACCCACTGGGGCCAGCGGAATCACGTGATAGGCTGAACTGAGAGAAAAGGAAGAAACTTTGATTCGGATGTAGAGTTGATTTTCAATTTATATTGGACTTAACTACTGACGAGAAATGAAACTGTTTCTTAATATCTTAATGTGATCATAGATCTTGCCCATGGTGTTGTTCAGTGACTTGGGAAGTTAGTGCCCTCAGATCAAGTGTGAAGGTTAGTGGTGTCAGAAAAGTAAAGCAATTTCCTAATTGTGCCCGACTAGGTCAGTTATGGAGCCCTGATGGCACAGGGGTTAAGAGCTTGGCTGCTAACAAAAGGTCAGCAGTTCGAATCTACCAGGCACTCCTTGGAAACCCTATGGGGCAATTCTACTCTGTCCTACAGGGTTGCTATGAGTCAGAATCGATTTGACGGCAATGGGTTTGGATTTTTTGGGGGCTCAGTTATACTTTTAATAAAAGGTGACTGTCTAATACTTCTCAATTCTCATATTCAGTTTTAAAATGAGACTTTCACTTAATAGGCATCTCACATTAGAATAACTTTTTGGTCAAAGTAAAGAAAATAAAGTATATTGAATTTAATTCACAGAAAATTAGATATCATTTTACCATTGTCTATTACTCTTTTGGCTTCTTTAAAATCAGAGAAGAAGTTATGGATATGGCATCCGTGAAAATATGCCTCCCAGGTCTCCTACTGCAGAGAGCAAAACTGACTGGCAGCTCCTTGTGCCAGCCTCTGAATCTGCCACCATGTTTGTGCCAAGGCCATGCTTCTCATGGCATGTTCTTGGCAAGTGTCCAAGCTCAGCAGAAATACTAAGGTAGGCCCGTTCCTATGGGCCATGGAATTTCTCTGGTGAGTGACTTTGACCAGAAGTCTACCCATCAACACTGCGAGGCATTCTTAGAACCTCCTTACAGTCTAAGATTCTTCTAGCCCAACATTCTTTTCTTCCCTTTCTCCTTCACCTGGATCAGACCTGCACTGCAGTCTGATGGCTCTCCCAGACTTCTCCAGCTTCATCCTCATTTTCTCTTCACAAGTGGCTTCCCCAATAAATACCTTTCAAGTCGAATCCCATCTTGGTAGCTGCTTCTCAAAGGACTATAACTAACAGTAAGATTTTTTTTAATCGGTAAGATTTTTTTTCTTTTTATGTGAAGTGGTAACTTCTTCTATTTTCAATAATGAATTTTATATATTTTTCACCCCACCACGGATTCTTTTGGAAGCTCCTCTCTTTTGTGTTCCTATTGGATCTTGTGTTTTTATCCCCACTATTAACCCTGGTGGTGTAGTGGTTAAGAGTTATGGCTGCTAACCAAAAGGTCAGCAATTCAAATCCAGCAGGCACTGCTTGGAAAACCTATGGAGCAGTTCTACTCTGTCCTAAAGTAAAGGGTCGCTATGAGTTGGAATCGACTCGACATGGCAATGGGTTTGTTTTTGCTTTTGTTTTTAATTATACTTGATACATGACAGTAAGTTAGCATTGTATTTGTACGAGCTCCTTGAAGGCAGATAATCTGTGTCTTTGTTTAGCACAATGCCTGGTATATTACAGAAACTTAACAAATGTTTGTTCAGTAAATGCCTGATTGAATAAACAAAATTGTCTGAAGCAATTAACTGAACAAATGCACCAAAGAGGGGATGTAAAACTTTCGCAACTTGAGATGTCATATATTTCAACTCTTCTCTAAACTCCCTGTTTTCTGTCCAGGAAAACATTAAAGAAACTCATGAAACAAGGAAAACTTTGTTTTGTCTACCTAATGAAGTCTGTTGAAAGTAGAGGATACATTCACGAAATGTGCCATATTAATAAAGCAGAAAAATAAGTTTATTTAAAATACTGTATCTATTTGAAATAAACCTAAGTGAAAAAGTGCTAGAAAAATCATAAGAGCAAAACCAGAAAGATGGTAAAGGAAGTGATTCTGATCTTTGGTATAAGAATTAAAATTCAAGAGGTATCTCACAGATCAGATTGACGAAAGTTCACAGGTCAAGGTTACTATGTCCAGAATAAATCATATACTTGTCCATAGTAAGTCATGTACAGAAGGACTTGATGTTGAGTCTTGGTGATACAGATGGTCATCAGTCACAGATACTGGCCAGGTTGAGTGCTGAAGATTCTTAAAGTGTGTAGAGATGATCATGAGAGAATGGGGAATATTCAGTAAGCTGATCCAAAAAAGCGAGATCCAAAGGCTGGTTGGTAACAAGTTGACTGGTGACTCCTGGAAGAAAAGTAAGTTGGGCGGAAGAAGCTGGACCCACAGCCCAGAGATTGGAAGCCAGTGCTTCCATAGCCAAAAGATCCAAGGCCAATGTTTCCAAATCCCAGAGATTCAGTGAAATTTGTCCGGCAGGGACTACAGAGGATGAGATTCTTTGGGTGATAGCAGGACGTCTGGAAGGATCCGCCCACAAAACCGGGTCTCTGGAAGCTGGTGGGCTCACAGAAGTTCTCCTGAGAGAGATTATAGTTAGAAGATCCCACCTGGAAGGTTCTGGGAGAGTAGACTACATTGTTGGGGTAGAAAGCATTATAGGTGGGAACTTGGTACCCCAGGGAACCTCCAAGAGAGCGAGAAGAGAAGTTTCCAGAGCTGCAATTGTAAGACATGTTGTCAGGAGGTCTGAGTGGAGCTGAGTTTCAGTGACCAGTTTGTGTTTGAATGTTACCTTCTATACTGGGCACTTATATACCTTACCTAGCCAAGGATGTAGTAGCATGTGCCCATTTTAATGAGAGTATTTAATTAGGCTCCAGTCAAAATGACATACATTGATCTTCAAAGCCCTTTATATGAATGAAAATTTTGAATGAAAGAATTTCATCTGAATTTTTCAAAGGAACTTATCATGAAACAAAAATGTCATTTCTCATTCATCTGGCTTGGAGAATGAATGAATACACCATAATTGTATCTATGAGATTGGTGTTTTATTCATCCTGTCCGTCAAGATGTTAGACAGAATGAGTAACATAAAAGGAATTGTGTTGGGTTTAAAGCTCTAAAAAATAATTTTCAGTCTGGAGGGGACATTTATTTCTCTCCAATTTAAGAAACCAATTAAGAACAGAAAATAAGTTCGGGATACTCATTCCTTCTCCCAAATCTTGTGGACCTTATAGAAACAACAATTCAATTAACAACCCTTAATTGGTAGAAATGTAAATGACTGCATTCCTGACACATTTAGATTTTGGTTTTCTTATAGCACGAGTAGCCAAACCATTCTTGTGTGCATGATTTGCAATGAAGGGTCTAATATTTGAAAGAGTGCTTTGGTGATTACATTTTAAGAATATTTGCATCAAGGATTCCCTTGTTCTGAAGCTGGCTTGTCTCTTGATAGAAATACCAAAAAACCAAACTTTGCTGTCAGGTCCGTTCAATAGATTTAATTATCAAAAACCCTCCGTTCCCATAAAGCCTATGTAATTTTTGGTGGTGTTGATGTTGGTTATTGAGAACAAAACGATATACATGACAAATACGTCTTTATTCCTTTACTTCCTTTCCTCTCGTAGGACAAGATTTTTACTACAGAATGTAAAGAAAAAAAGAAATAAGGGAAGTATCTATTCCATGTAGACTTCACTTAATAATCAAGAATCTGAAAAATTTATAGTTACAAATGTCTTTATTTAAATTCAAATATGGGAGAAAGGTTATCAAAAGAGATGACATTGTTCAGTCACAAAAGGTTATATATTATATGATATCACTTATATGAACTAAGCAAATATATAGAAACCAAAAGCAATTAGTGGTATGAGGGGCTAGAGGGAAGAGGAAAGAAGGAGTTTTTGCTAAGAGTGCATTGAATACATGTTAATTGTGGTGAGATAATTCGGGAAATAGCTGGGATGATTGCACAACTTGAAGAATGTAATCAATGTCATTGAATGGTATATGTAGAAATTGATGAATTGCTGCATGCGTTGTTGGGGGTATAGCAATATTATATATATGGATGTGTATATATATATGAAAAAAGTAAACAACTCCATAAAAGTGGACAAAGCATGAACAAGCAGTCCATGGAAAAAAGAAAAACAAACGATACCAAAAAACCCAAACCCATTGCTATCGAGTTGATTCCCACTCACAGCAACCCTACAGGACAGAGTACAACGGCCCCATAGGGTTTGCAAGGCTCTAATCTTCATGGAAGCAGACTGCCATATCTTTCTCCTGTGGAGCCACTGGTGGGTTCAAACCACCAACCTTTCAGCTAGAAGCCAGCGCTCCTTCACAAATAGCTATAAACATATAAAATATACTCAACTTTGTTAATAAATAAGTGCAAATCAAAAATAATAATAAAAAAAGAGATGATATTGTGAAGTAGAGAATGAATGCATTTTGGGAGCTCTGATATAGCACACGTATCAGGTGACATAGTCTGCCTCGGAGGATAGCATCATGAGGATTTTTCTGGACGCCCCTGTAAAGTTCGCCTTAACAAACTGTAGATAGAGGTAGTGCATGGATGCAGGAAATGGCTTAAAATTACCTGTGGAAACGGGCAATACTCTTACGAGAGTCATTTTAAAAAAAGTTATATTGTCCAATGGAGATGGGCTGAGACTCGTGCTATAAAGAAGTGGTACTTCTAGGTGGAGGATTCAGCTAAAAATCCAAAGTGGGCTACCTTTGTAGGTAACGAGCTTTCCATCTAAATGGAATATCTAATCAGTATGCTGTAAGTGGGAATCTGATCTGGTAGAGAACTGGAGATTATTGCTGAGTCTCCTTCCCAATTGTAGACTTTAGGAGTCTGAACACTCGGAGTAGACAAACTGATCTTCAATCTTGTTTTATTTACTAAGAAACACGGTTATGTCCTCTGTATCTAAAATAAGCAATTCTTATTTACTAAGCTTCTTAATTATGAATATCCAAAAGTATTCTAGGGGACTCCAAAACCTCCTGTTTTATTGGTCAATAAAATTTTGAACATCAAGTATTTCGTATAAATATTTAATTCACCTAAATTGAATTTGCTTGCTTGTTTCAATATCATCCATTCTTATGGAAGCTATTTCTGGGAAATAATATTCTATGAGCTCAGATAAAAGTCATTTTAGCATTCTTTCTTTTCAACAAAAATGCATGTTTTTGCACCTAACACTTCTGTTGAGAAGTTGTTAAGAGATATATTTCTAGGAAAGGAACAGATCAAACCGCATAGAAGCCACAATAGAACAAGGCTTCTCGGTCTTTCCTCCTCCTCCAAGTATCAGTCTTCGTTACTCTGCTGCAGAAAGGTGAAATACAAGTCATTGAACAAGGAAAAATATTATCTATTGTTTTCGCAGCTTTGTAATTCTCACCAGAAACATCTGAAACCATCAAGTGACTGATGTTGTTTTCTAAGGAAGGGAAGACTCTCCTTCAGGTGGCTACTCTGGCCCAGCACCTCAAAGCGATTACCTGATAAATTTCCCTTTGAATAAGAACGTTTTCCATATTATGGCGGATCTTTTTAGTGATAAATATTGACTCTGGTTAGGATTTGGAATACACTGGGTGTTCTTCCATAGGTTTTGTTTGTATTTTTAAAGCTTTTCATCATCTTAGATGAGTAATCTCCAGTGTTCCAAAACAGAATAAAGCATTTTATAATATTGAACTCATACCCACATTAAGAAGAAAGAAAGAAAGAAAGAAAGGCTAAGACTGGGTCAATAATTTGCATACAGCTTTAAGTAGGAAAACAAGAAGGAAGGGAAGCTCTAGTTAATATGTCACTATTCGTTCTGGTTGAAGTGTGATCAAAGGGTGTCATGAATTGAATTACTTCCTCCAAAAAATATGTGTATCAATTTGGCTGGGCCATGATTCCCAGAATTGTGTGGTTGGCCTCCATTTTGTGATTGTAATTTTATGTTAGAGAGGATTAGGGTGGGATTGTTAACACCACCCTTACCCAGGTCACATCCTTGATCCAAAGTAAAGGGAGTTTCCCTGCGGTGTGACCTGCACCACCTTTTATCTCTCAAGAGATAAAAGGAAAAGGAAGCGAGCAGATAGATGGAGACCTCATACCATCAAGAAAGCAGTGCCGGGAGCAGAGCGCATCCTTTGGACTGGGTTCCCTGTGCAGAGAAGCTCCTAGTCCAGGGGAACACTGATGAGACGGCTGAGAGAGAAAGCCTTCCCCTGGAGCTGACGCCCTGAATTTGGACTCAGCCTACTTTACTGTGAAGAAATAAATTTCTCCTTGTTAAAACCATCCACTTATGGTATTTATGTTATAGCAGCACTAGATAACTAAGACAAAGGGGGAAAAAAAAGAAACCCTAATACATTTTGTACACTACCTGCTTCTTTCCAATGATGCTCGGTATTCATTAGGTGAGCTTGATGCTTTCGTGGCAGTACCGAACGGATGTTTTTGTTTAAAAGAAATGCCTATGAATATATCAGTTAGCTACTTTGCTATCCAGATGGCAACAATTTTAAGACAGATTGTGAAAGGAACATCAATTATTTTTAATTAAGTCAGCTTTCCGCAGCCCAGACCCTGTTTACCTGTAAAGCAGCTCTGAGTGATCTGCAGGGTGACTTTTGTAAATGAGGCCTACTAATAGCTTTGAACATTCAATACTGTTACATGAATTCCAAGGCAGAAACAGTACTGCCCTTTCCAGCTGTAAAACAACACAAACTACGTATGTATGACTGTGATGATCTTTTCAGTTCAATTAAAATGAAGCCAAGGAAAAGATCATCACAGTCCTATATACGTAGTTCAACTAAAATGAAGGCAAGGAAAAGATCATCACAGTCATACATACGTAGTTCAATTAAAATGAAGGCAAGGATAAGATCATCACAGTCATACATATGTAGTTCAATTAAAATGAAGGCAAGAAAAAGATCATCACAGTCATACATACGTAGTTCAATTAAAATGAAGGCAAGGAAAAGATCATCACAGTCATACATGTGTAGTTCAATTGAAGGCAAGGAAAAGATCATCACTGTCATACATATGTAGTTCAGTTAAAATGAAGGCAAGCTATTTTTACTGTATCCTGTGGGTGACTCACCCAATGAGAAGTGTATGTAAATACTCCAGTTCAAGAAAGGACATTCAAACTCAGAATCTTGCCATTCTAACTCACATCTCCTGTCACCATGTCCTGCAACTTCTGCTCTGGAAACTTCTCCTCTAGCTCTCTGGGCAGCTTTCTGTGCTACCCAGGCTCCTCCTGTGGCTCTTCCTCGCCCATCTGCCTGGTCTACCGCACTGGTCTCTTTGCTCCCAGCACCTTCCAGTTGGGCTCCTCTCTCTACGTGGGCTGTCAGGAGATCAGCGGTGAGCCCCGCAGTTACCAGATGTCCTATGTGGTGTCCAGCCCCTGCCAGTCGTCCTGCTACTGCCCGAGGACCTCCACGCTCTGCAGTCTCTGCCAGAGGACTTACACTGGGGTCTCTGGGCTTTGGCTCCAGTAGCTTTCAATCTTTTGGTTGTGGCTCCCCATCCATGGGGGTTGGATCCAGTGGTTTCCAATCAGCGGGCAGTGCAACCAATGCTTTCTCATCCCTAAGCTACAGATCTAGCTGTTGTCCACCAACCTACTTATCTTCTAGAACCTGTCAGTCTGCTTCTTGCCAGTCAGCCTGTGGATCTAGATTCTATTAATCATCTGTTCAAGGAGCCAGAAATTCAAACCCAATACCTGCTATTCACGATACATACTATGTCTTGGGGGGACATCTAGCTCAATCGGCATAACACAGTCTATAAAGAAAATGTTCTACATTAAGAAAAAAAAAAAGATACACACTATCAATTTCTCTCCTGTCCTATTACTGGCCCACATATTTGATTTTTACTCTTACTTGCTATGGATTAAGAATAAATTAAATTCCAGTAACTAGAAAATGTATTCGCTGGAGAAATATACCAGAATGACATCCCTGTAATTATATAGGCATGCAATACTGAAACATACTTCTTAATATGTCTTCTACTTATTTCCCATAGCATATTTACTTAAATTTCACAAGGTGGAAAACATTGTGTTTAAATAAAAATGTTACTTAACATCCATATGTTTTTATTAACATTATTTGTGTCTGCAAAACTACTTCTAAGTATCTGGTTACATTTTTCAGTATCTTAAAAAAAAATTTGACTTTAAAGTGTAAAATTGTCGAATTTACTTTTGATTTAGAACAAATGAGTTCATCTTTCGTGTTTACTCCATCCGGTAATCTGTTCACAAAATAAAACCAAGAGAAGGCATTTTTGAGACTATCCCCCCACCAAAAAAAACCCAAAATAACTCTGATCTTTTGTTCTGCAGGGAGTTAGAAATTTCAATATTTTATGTAAAATTATTCAAGTTATAAGGGATATTAAGTTGGCTACATTACATAATTTTGAAAGAAAGTTTGCTTTTATAAAATGTGTTCTAAAATATGTGAGAAACTGGAAAGAAGGTATCCAGTAAGGAGTTAGATCTTAATGAAGTAGATGTTGGTGAGGGCTCCAGTTCCCCCAGCCTGATTGCCTCATATGCGTGTGAAAGCTGGGCAATGAATATGGAAGACCAAAGGAAAATTGATACCTTTGAATTATTGTGTTGGTGAAGAACACTGATTACACTACGGACTGCCAGAAGAACAAACAAGTCTTTCTTGGAAGAAGTACAGCCAAAATCCTCCTTAGAAGAGAGGATGGTGAAACTTCGACTCATGTACTTTGAACATGTTATCAGGAGGGACCAGTCCCTGGAGGAGGATATCATGCTTGGTCAAGTAGAGGGTCAGCGGAAGAGAAGAAGACCCTCAATGAAATGGATTGACACAGTGGCTTTAACAATGGGCTCAGACATAGCAATGATTGTGAGAATGGCACAGGACCGGGCTGTGTTTCATTGAGTTGTACATGGAATCACCATGAGTTGGAACCGACTCAATGGCACCTAATGACAATGACCAAGTTCCAGATAAGAAATCAATCTCTAAATGAAATCTGACATTTATTAACAAGTAGGCCCAACATTTCTCACATAATGAGTTCTATAAATTTGAAACCTGATTTTTTTTGCTTTTTTTTAGTTGTTTAATTGACAGCACTTGTATGAAAAAAAAATTAACTCAAAACTTATGCAAACATTTTCTTATTACAGGATTCAGCTAAGCATCCCATAGCTGATAATCCTTCAATCAGTAATGTTCCTCAACCTCTTTATCCATCAAATCAAGGACATTGCTAAAGATACCGATGAACTAGATCCTTACCCCTAGGGTAACCACGTGTCCTGGTTTACTTCTTTTGTTCCAGGATCCATCCCATTTGACACTGTCTCAGATTTTCACTTTGTGTTACTAATCGGTAATAGTTAACACTAAAATATCATCATCAGTTTTGGAGAGCTGCACTTTGCTTTGGACCGCCTAGGTGGTGAAAATGGTTAAGCGCTCAACTACTTGCCAAAAGAATGGCAGTTCAAACCCACCCAGAGGCGCCTCAAAAGACGGCCCTGGTGATGTGCTTCTGAAAGGTCACAGCCTTGAAAATTCTGTGGGGCAGCCCTACTCTGTAGGTATGGAGTTGCCATAAGTTGGAATCGACTTGATGGCAACTAATGACCACACTTTTTTTGACATGATTTAATTAAGTGACATATAAGACATGTATAGCGTGAACAGAGTTTTCACTTTAACTAACTGTTAAATCCAAAAGAAGACAAAAGCATATCCTATCCCTCTTCACCCTTTCTAAACAAAAAAGAATTAACACTTTCCTTTCAAGAACAACATGCAGAAGGATCCCTAAAAAACAAATTACTTCCAGATATAAGGGCTGGGACAGCTCCCAACTTCAAATCTTGGTGGTGGGTTATCTGTTGTTCTATTCTATCCAGTGGTGCTATGGCCATTCCATAGTCTGCGAGATACATCAACATCCACCCGCACACCATTAGATGGGTTAGTGGAAAATTTAAGAATTACTGGTTAGGTTTATATGAAATATGGACAAGAAATTGAGTTTAGTATTCCTGCCAGAGAGCCTATAAAGAATAATCAGAATGATCCAGCTACAGTGGTGCGGCCACTTACTATATTGTTAAATCTACAACTATTTATTTTGCTTATAGATGTTTTTCTTCTTTAAATTTTGCAAAAATCTTTTCAGGAGCAATGGACCAAAAATAAAAGTTCATGTTTAATGAAATAAAGTTAGCACTGAATTTGTATTACTAATGAAAATTGCTGATGGCCATATGACATGTGCAACATTTGATGACATTTAGTACCCAACATGGCGGCCAGTGAGAACATTGACCACATGAAAAGCAGAATAATTTTTCTGAAAAAACATTGATATCTGCTTCAAAAGTTAGTAGAAATTTTAAAAGATTTCTTCCAAAGACGATGATTGATATCAGCACTTTCATTTAGGTCAAATAACTGTTCTAAACTATTTTTACTCATCTTAAATCCTATATCTTCTTGTGCATGCACAAAAAATAAACAATAGTTGATGATGTGCCTCATAGTTAGCAGAAGAGAAACTTCACTAAGGATTAGATGAAGAAAGTTTTGTACCAAAAAAAAGCAAAAACAAACCTGCTGCCTTCGAGTCAATTCCGAATCTTAGCCGCCCTATAGGACAGAGTAGAACTGACCAGTAGAGTTTCCAAGGAGCAATGGTGGATTTGAACTGCCTACTTTTTGGTTAGCAGCCGAGCTGTTAACTGCTGTGCCACCAGGGCTCCAACAGTTTTGTATCAGTGTTGTCAAACACTTCAACTAGAAAAATTAATTTCAGTGGCTTGATTTCTTCATCCAGTCCAAAGAATCAAAGTAAAGCTACCAAAAGTTCATAATGTTATTTTTGACAATACCAATGTAAAGTGTAGCCCTGGTGGCACAGTACTTAAGTGCTCGACTACTAACCAAAAGGCCGGCAGTTTGAATCCACCAGCTGCTCTTCAGGAGAAAGATGTGGTGGTCTGCTTCCATAAAGATCCAGCCTTGGAAACTCTTTGGGAGCCCTGGAAGCACAATAGTTAAAGTGCTTGGTTCCTAACCAAGAGATCGGCAGTTAGAACCCACCAGCTACTCTTTGAGAGAAAGATGAGGCAGTCTGCTTCCATAAAGATTACAGCCTTAGAAACCCTATGTATGGGGCAGTTCTACTCTGTCCTATAGGGTTGCTGTGATTGGAAATCTACTCAAAGGCAGTGGGTTTTGGGTTTTACGGCGTAAAGTCCTTTAAAAAGTTAAACATTGAAGATAAAATTATTTGTTGTCCTTAGAGTAAAAATATCATGGTAAAAACAATAAATTGAGATTTCTATGGAACATAAATACAGTTCTAATTATAACTAATAAATAGTAAACACGTAATTCATAATTGTTTCTCAGGAAGCTGCAATATTCTACCAATCACAATGGAAACTGTTGTTTTAAGACTTTAATATATGTATTAACATGTTTTCACCTAGTGACTTATTTAATGATCCTTGAAAGGAAAGTGTTAGCTCTGTTTTGTTTGGAAAAGATGAAGAAAAGAGGGCTAGGATATGCCTCGTCTTCTTTTGGATTTAACAATCAATTAAAAACTTTGTTTACTCTATGTATGTCTTATGTCACTTGGTGAAACCATGACGATGTTATGTATGTATATGGAGCACTGGTGGCGAAGTGCTTAAGAGCTCAGGCTGCTAACCAATACGTCAGCAGTTCGAATCCACCAGCTGCTCTTTGGAAACCCTATGGGGCAGTTCTAGTCTGTCCTACAGAGTTGCTATGAGTCAGAATCGACACAACAGAACACACCACCACCACCACCGTGTCTATATATACATATATCTCCAGTTTATTTGGCACTCAGTTTGTTTTTTCCTTACCTTATCAATCTCCTCTTCAACTTCTATCTGTTGTATTATTATTACCTCTGAGCTCTGGTTAGTTGATTTAAGGTCATTAGGTGGCTGTTTCACTCTGTCATATGTGGTAGCTATGAGTTGAAAATCGACATGAAGGCACCCAACAACAATAAAAACAATGTAAGTTACTTTACATAGCAAAGTACATGCTGGGAATTTTCTTCTGTTCTTTCTTGGACTATGTATTCTTCCATGCTGGATTCCTGTGCTTGCCCTTCCACCCTCACGTCCTCACCTACGATCCCAAGCACAGTTATAGGGAACAGTTCCTTGTAGACTTTACTCCCTTTGTACAGACAGCATCTCCCATCAAGCATGTGCAACACTTTTTTCACTTTCTACCTGAGCTTCTCCAAGGTCACAACTAGGAAAGTAAAAGGAGCCCACTGTGAGCCCTCTCTTGCACAGTTATAAAATTCCAGGAAGTTAATGCACATTTAAGATAATATTCGACCTATGGGAGATAGACCTGATAGTTACAAATTGTTCTCCTTGTTGATCAGCTCTTGGGGTGGATACTTCCAAGAGGCATTTTATATATTCCTAAAAAGATGGAAGTGAGATTAACCCCAGTTGTCCACTGTATAATTAACTCAAAAACACAAGCTGATGTTATATGAGAATTTTCTCTTTGGTTCTTTAACTTCCAACTTTTCCCACCCTTGCTTCCTGGGATCATGTGCCAAATAAGCTGCCTGCACTTAAGTTCTTGTTTTGGCTCTGCTTTCAGGGAAACCCAGGCTAAAACTAACGTATATAAACATTTTTTTCAATGCTGCCAAGGATTTTAAAGAAAGATAATGATTATGTTTACTGTTTGAATTATGAAACCTTGGTGGTATAGTGGTTAAGAGCTACAGCTATTATCCAAAAGGTTGGCAGTTTGAATCCACCAGGCGCTCCTTTGAAGCCCTATGGGGCAGTTCTACTCTGTTCTGTAGGGTTGCTAGGAGTTGGAATTGACTCAACGGCAATGGGTTTGATTTGGTTGGTTTTATATGCTATGGAGCCCTGATGGCACAGTGATTAAGAGCTGAGCTGCTAACCAAAAGGTTGGCAGTTAGAATCCATCAGCCACTCCTTGGAAAGCCTATGGGGCAGTTCTTCTCTGTCCTGTAGGGTCACTGTGAGTTGGAATTGACTGGACGACAACAGGGCTTTTTTTTTTAATGCTATATAATTTTCCTGGTGCTTTATTGCTCCCTGAGATATTTGGCCTACAAAAGCTGAAAATAGTAATATTTGATTCCAATTTTTGAGATAAACTTGAAAGACTACTAGTGATACCAATGGAGTGTTGCTTTTAGATTGATTCAGGTTGAGTGTTAGAGAAACATCAGGAGTGAATCTCTTACCTGCTGAACCCACTTACTGCCCACCTGAGAGCATTATTATTCTCCTTACACATGTGTAGAGGTGAGGCAGGGATTTTGGCATTTTTGCCAACCAACAATGAGCTAAGTGTTTGCCCTGGGAGTTGCTTAAAACTCATGTTTTCTCTTAAATGAAAACCCACATTCGAATAGTAGACTTTTAGGTAACTTTCTGCCTATGCACACTCCTTGTCTTATAAATTACATCATATTCTTATTGGCTGTGTTCCTAGTTTATGTGCCAATTTCTTTGTTTGTCTTCAACAGCAGAAACGCAAGTCCCCCATTCTCAAGCACTTTTCACTGCTGTTGAGGTAAGTATGAACATGCAAAATATGGCCTTTCAAGAAATGACTTCCTCAATGGGGAAGACATCCAGTATTAACAAAAATTTACCTAAAGCTGTCAAAGTGTAAATGCCTCAGATCCAGTTGCAAAATCATATTGGTCTTTACTTAAACCTCCCAAATTCTTCAACACAAAAATTATAGTAAAAAAAATGATAAGGCAAACAGTATATTTAGATGCCATATTCTGTAAGTTTATTAGGTTAGTACCTTTATTTTCAGCTGCTTTTGAAAAACAATCCAATAGCATATATTCTATTGACAGTGTAAATAATATAATTTGGGGTTACCCATTAATTTTGAAGTCTTCCAGAAGTTGGTGATGTGAGAAGCTGGTAATGGATAAATATAAAGATAGTTGTAACTAAAGAGAATGAAAGAAATGGCTACTCTGAGTAGAGACTTTGCCCTCAATAATCAAAAGGATGTGAACACTTAACAAGCTGACCGATAGAAGCCCAATCCACAGAGTGGTCTGTAGCAAGAAGACTGGAAGCTCCTAGAGGTCAAGTAAGCTGGGTGGCAGAACCTGGATCCATAGCCCAAGAAAGGGAAGCCATGACCCAGGGGTCTGAAACCACTGGATCCACAGCCCAATGAGTAGCCGCTTCTGGATCCATAGCCCAGAGAGTGGCAGTTGCTGAAGCCAAGGCTCAGAGACCCAGTGTAAGTCGTCTGGCAGGGACTACAGAGCCTGGAGGTCCTCCGGCGGTAGCAGGACATCTGGCAGGGGCTGGACACCACACAGGCAGTCGGACATCTGCTGGGCTCACAGCAGGTCTCCTGACAGCTCCTGTAGACAGAGGAGCCCAGCTGGATGGTCCTGGGAGAGCAGAGACCAGTGCCGTAGACCAGGCGGCTGGGGGAGGAAGAGCCACAGGAGGACTCTGGGTAGCGTGCACAGCCACCCAGAGAGAGAGAAGAGAAATTTCCAGAGCAGCAGTTGTAAGACATAGTGACAGTTCAGCTGAGTTACAGTGAGAAGACTTTGAATTCTAATGTCAACTTCTAGACTGGGACATTTATATACTCCCAGCGATGGGTGTGGCACACTGTAGGGTAATGATTCCTACACTGGAATCTCTCATTTAGGTATGTGTAACTCCATAATCTTCTCTGTAATTGCAATTGTATTTGAATAGTTTTCCATAAACGGTTTTTATGGGTGCTATAATTTTGTTGTTGCAGTACAAAGCCAATAAACTACTCTTATGTTAGAAGTGTTATGACTGTTCTACATTAATTCCAACCCCATCATGGCCAGGAAAGGGCATCCTTCTCCTCTGGCATTTGCTTGCTGTGTATCCACTTCCTGGATAACCACATCTGGCTTTGTTGCTCCATGTCTTCCTCCCTAGGGAGAATAATGATATAACATCAATATTGTTCTGGTTCAATGGCTCTGAGGCACAGTTTCCATCTGGACGAGAATGATCCACTTTGTCACCATTCATTATTATTCTCCAAGATTAAAAAAAAAACAAAACATGGCCTAGTCAATTCTGACTCATGACGATCCTGTGGCAGCAACAGAAAACTACATCAACAAACACTATTGATACATGGTGTGTCTCTTATCCAATGAAGAGACACAGCAAAGAGACTAAGAGATTTACTTTACTTAGCGTAGTGTTTTCAAGATTTATTCATATTGTAGCGTGTATAAGGACTTTATCTTCACAGTTGAGCAATTAATTGAATAAAAAAGGACAAATATTGAATGATCCCACTTACATACAATATCTAGAATAGGCAAATGTATAGAGATCAAAGTTTATTAGTGAATATGAGGACTGGGAGGAAGGGGGAAATGGGGAGTCATTACTTAGGAAGAATTCAGTATTTGTGCATGATGATGGAAAACTTGGCAGCAGATACTGGTGATGACCGCATGACATGATTGATGTAATTGATGTCACTGAATTCGACATGTGAAAAATGTTGAATAGGCAAATGGTGGTGCAGTGGTTAAGAGCCTGGCTGTTAACCAAAAAGGTCGGCAGTTCAAAGCCACCAGCTGCTCCTTGGAAACCCTATGGGGCAGTTCTACTCTGTCCTATAGTGTCGCTGCAAGTCAGAGTGCACTCAACGGCAACAAGTTTGTTTTCTGTTTTACGTATTTTTTACAACAGTAAAAAAAAGAGAGAGAGACTAAGAAAAAGGTGGTTAGAAACAGAAAGAGACATTGCCATGTATTTAAAGACAAAAAAGGGCTCCTGAAAGAGAATCGCAGAGAAAATCAACTTGAGATGGTACGTAGACAGCCTAAGAGCCATCACTAGTGTGATAAGGGAGGAAAGAACTGAGAGAGGGGCACAGAGACGGCCAGGACTTGAGACTTCATTTCTGTTACACTTTTGACCCATGATTTGTTTCATCTCAATGTCTTTATAATCAAAACTTCTCAAACTTAGTATCCTTGGTGTATTTTTATGTATTGTCATCTTGTCACCATCTGTATTTATAAATATTCCAGGGTTCTCTCCTCTTAGAATATGCGTAGCTTTCTACTGCACAGGCTTTGATTGTCTATCTGACATTTCCAGAGCCAGGTACTGTCCTATATTTTCCTGTCTAAATGTGAACTTTCTTTCCAAGTCCTCTTTTACTCTGCAGGGTATATGGACATAGACTTCCCATGGGAACCCTGTGACATGCCTGGGATCACAGGACCACAAATCCACTTTCAAGATAACTATTTTATGTCTCTTTTTATTTTTCTTTTCTGTATTTTTTTTCTGATTTTCTTTTTTTTTGTTTTTGTTCTACTATGTTTTATTTGTATCTTTGTTGCTTCTTCTGAACTGTAGATCCAAATTTGAAAAAAAAGTTTGATAGATGTATCATATAAGCTTCTTCTTTCCAAGTTCATTCACAAAATATTTGATGCCAAGATATAACCAGTTAAATAAATTATTTTGGGAGCTAAAAGAAGTGTAATGTCATTGTGAACGGCATTGTTTTCTTAATGTATTTTCTACTAAAGCTATATTATCCTTACAAAAGTAATGCTAAAAATTCTCAATTTACTCAATTATAATGTATTTCAATTTTTAAAAAGTAACATAATGTAGACCTTCTAGAAGAAAGGCTGGGGAGGGGGGGAGTAAATGCACCTAATTCAAATGACTATTCTGTGAGGCCTTTTTTGTCTGCTCTTCAGAACCAGAATTCATTTCTCCTTAATTTGTGCCCCTAACAATTAGGGTAAGTGTCCTGTCAATGCAATACTGTTGACACTATTCCTTCCCTATTTTTTATCTTTCAGGCACAGTTCTTTGAAACAATCTTGATGACAAAATTTAAGAGTTTACTGAGGAGCATAAATTTCTCAGGCAGAACTGTGAAGTTATTGAATTTTTCTTCAGTGACTGTAGCCTCCTTGTTCAAGGATCCTACTGTGAGCCAGTTAATGTGTCAAGGGGTGTTCTTCTCTTCCCCATTGGCCCTTAACCTCCAAACATTAATCCACATGAAACCAATATGTGTGAGAAGAGTTTGTAAACTTTCCAACTTTGAGTCCAAGACCAGAGATTGTATTGTTTATTCTGTATGCTAGAGAATAAACCATTTTGTTCTGCTATGTTAAAACCATTAAAACCATTTTTTTTAACTGAGTTGTTTATCGACAATTAAAAATTTGGTTATTTCATTAAAATGTGTATGACCTGATTGTATCTTCAATGGGTTCTTATCTTTTGGGTATGGATTCTCATCTCTAATCTATGGATCATATGATTTTGATCTTTGGGCATTTCTAACAGAATTCTAACCTTAGTTTACATTTACAACTTTTGCCACTCACCTACTTCTTTCTAGAAATTACAACTTAACTTGTCACTAACATGCCAAGGATCTCATTTTATGAATCAAGTAAGTGAGAATTTCAATAAACAAAAGCCAATACTTGCTATATAAAGATTCTCTTTAATCACTATGTATTATTAATCACAAAACACTTTCTTTTTTTTTTTTTTTTTTACTATTATTCAAAATAGATTAGAGAGCTTTTGAATTCTATATTCTGGAAAATATATTCATTAGAGAAAGAATATTATGGATGTTTTTCTGAAATATGATGCATGCATATTAAAGCACATTTCTCCTTGTAATATAGTCTTGGTATTTTTCCCTAGGGGCATTTCTATTTAAATTTTATAAGGTGAAGAAATATTGAAGGTTTCTCAACAGACAGATTTTTGAGGCTTCCAAATATGTGTTTGTCTATAACTTATGCATAAAACAGGGCTGAGAACATGGATTCAAATTTAAGTCATTTAAGTGATTCCAGGAAACACCACCAGGGGAGTGATAAAATATAATGGGGTATGGAAGGAGGGCAATAAAAGATACATTATTAAGCCAGGTACTACTGTAGGCAAATGGAGCTTAATTCTAATGGATAATTTCTTACACAGAGTGCAGAATGCTCTTATGAGGTGAAAGGGTCCTTAGGCGGAGACTTACAGATGTCCCCAGTAATAAATCTTCAGAGTATTCAGGGAAATACCAGGGTATATGGGCAGGGTGTTGAGAGATTCTGTTAGGGTGGGGATTACTCTGAAAAGCAAAGGTAAAAATGTATGGAAGGGAAAGGCCCTCCTCACTGTTGTTGCTCACCTATTTGAATCACTGCTACATATTTTGGTAAAAAAAAAAAAAATCATGCTTTCAAAATTATGTAAAATTAACAATTTAATATTGTTTAAAATATCTAAACTATCCCTTTAAGTGAGAACAAATAGAAAATCTAGATAAAGCACAAAAAATAATATGTGTTTGAAAATTTCCAAGAAATATCAAAGCATTGGGAAATCACACAAATAATATATGGGCTAGGACTGAAAATCAAGGGATGTGATCCTGCCATTTGTAGTTGTTCTTCCCTTAAAGTTATGTGCTGATTTTGAAAATGGTGACTGAGAGGCTGAGAGTTTCCACAAACTCACAGGACTAGAGGAAGAAATTTAAATGCAGGTACCACCAAGGAGTTTGCGTATTGGAAAATATCCTGGACTTGGGAGAACAAATTCCTATAAGGAAAATTGAATTGCAAATAGTGTCTCACAAGGATTGATGCCTAGCTCTGAATTATCTCAATCCCTGATTGGATCAAAATGATCTAGGATGCTGGGGTCTTTTTCCTAGCAGCCTACCAGAAACATAAGTAAACTCTCTCTGGAAGAAAGTAAATTAATCCAGAGTCTTTTAATGTGAAATATCTATTACTGTCTCAAAACATAGGAGGAATTTGAAAAGATATACTTAAAACACAAGGGAACACTAGGAAATTGAATCTGAACCACACAATAAAGATAGTGGATCTGTCAAATCAAATATTAAACTACCTATGTGAAGAAATCAACAATAGGAAATAGGAAGGTATTATTTTCAAAGAATAATTATGTTTAAAGAACTAAAGATAAGATTGAGAAAAAATTGGGGGAGAAAATTAAAAACATACAGCAGAACCTAATTGAAATTTTAGAAATTTAAAACATCATAACTTTTTTAAAAACCTTCAATGGATGGGTTTAGCAGATTAGACATAGCTGAAGAGACTATTAGTTAATTAGAAGATGGGACATAAAAAAATTTCCAAACCAAAACAGAAAGAGACAAAGTAATTAAAAATACAGAAAAAAATTGTAAGAAGTGCATGCAACTTAGTTAAAAGGTGTATCTCACTTACAACTGGAATCCAAGAAAGAGGGAAGGAAGAGAGGGGAAGAAATCCTATTGAAGAGACTATGGCCAATCAGTTTACCAAAAGTGATGAAAGGTGAAAGGTATCAACTCAGGTATAAAATAGTGATGAGGAAAATGATGCAGAGCTGGCCTAACCAAGGTGCAGGTGATTGATGGATGGGCTTTCCCAGTCATTACCCACAGACAGCCTGTCACATATGCTCCAAAGCTAAACAATCAAGTTTTCTTTTTTTTTTTTCAACCACGAAACACCAGAATTTTCCCTAGAAGTGAGGATGGTGAGACTTTAACTTGCTTACTTTGGACACATCATCAGGAAAAGACAATTTCTGGAAGAGGACATCATGTTTGGTAAAAATAGAGGGCCAATAATAATGAAGGAAACCCTCAACAAGATGGATTGACCCAACTGCCACAACAACAGACTCAAACATACCAACCATCACGAAGACGGCGCAGGACCAGACAATGTTTCCTTCCGTTGTGCATAAGATCACCATGAGTTGGAGCCAACTCATCTGCAAACAACAATAAACAGTTAAAATAATCTTCTTGGTTAAGTTTAGATAACATCCTCAAGAATAGAATTTCCACTGTGAATTCTTTGCTATCCAGCAGCCAATTACTTTAATGTCAAAAGAGTGTAAACAAGATTCAATATTCTCAGACTGTCTGAATTTTTTTCCTTCTCTAGACCCTCCCTTACCTCTTATGAATATTAGTTTCCCTTTGTGTCTTAAAGACAAAGTCTAATGGGAGTTATTTCCCTCACAGGTAAGTAAGCATTTTGCATGCAAAACAACAAAGTGCACCGGGATACTCTTTGACACACAGACTCAAGAAACATCACAAATCCCAAACATGATAAATATGAAAAAGATGACAAAGGTCATTAGACAAAAATAAACTCAGTAGAGAAATATGCAAACCCACAGTGACAATCAGGGATTTCAACATGCTCTTTATCAGTAATGGGAAGAAACAGAAGACAAGCAGTAAGGGCGCAGAAATGTGAACAGCATGATCAAGAAGCCTGACCTAATTCAAATGCATAGGGCACTGCACTCAACCACTTCACTATATCCATTATTTCCAAGTGCCCTCAGAACACTTACCAATGTAGATCATAAACTGGGCCTAAGGATGAATTTTACCAACTTCTAAAAGATTGTGCTCATGTGGAGTAGGTTCTCTGGTCGTAGTGGTTTATGTTAGAAAACAATAGCAACAACAACATTAACTAATAAATTCTTGTAATTTGGAAATTAAGCAATATGCTTCTAACTAATCCATGGTCAAAGAAGAAAGCAAATGAAAATATAAAATATATTCAAATCAAACCATGCATAGCAGGAAAGTTATAGCCTAAAATACATGCATTTTAAAAGAAAAAAGGCTAAAATATCACTGACCTATTATCAATATCCAGAAGTCAAAATAAGAAAGCACAATGACCTCAAATTAAGCAAATGAGGGAAGTAATAGAAGGAAGAGCAGACGTTACTTAAAACAAAAGCAAATGTAAAATAGAAGATCAACAAAGTCAGACTCTCAGGCTTCTTGGTAACAAATTGATTGCCAATCTCTAGAAGAGACATAGGTGGAGTGACAAAAGTTAGTTCTATAACATATTGTATAAATCCAGATCTGTCAAGAAGCAGACATCAACATGGAGTTAATATACAAAGACTCTATTAGGAGAATCCCTATGAGAGGAAACTGTTAGTGAGTGGGAAGAGGCTTGTAGAGTTGTCAGAGTGAGATCTAAGCTTGAATGAAGGAGATAGAGAAGGAATTGCCTGAGACTGCCTTGCGGACTAAGGATAATTCCTCAAGGCCATTGCGGAATGTTCCAGCTAAAGCTGGCCAACAGAGGAGTCTCATGTCTTCCAGGAACAGGCTTTCGTAGTTTTTCTGCTGTGCTCAGTCATTGCCTGGGGCTTCCAAGGGAGCACATGGCTTCAGAACAAATGCAACAATAGATTTTGAACTACACCAGGTCCAGCCCTTGGCTAATTCAGCCTCCTATAGATGAAGATCAGTGAGAAGTGGTGGCTAAGTGGATCTTTCATGTGGACATTCCATGTGGCCTTACTTACAAATGCACCTCAAGTGTGGCCACCACCCATCTTTCAGTGGAGGGTTGCTGCTGCTATGATGCTTCAACAGGTTTCAGAGAAGCTTCCAAACTAAGACAGATTAGAAAGAAAGGCCTGGAAGTCTACCTGTTAAAATCAGCCAATGACCCTATGAATCACAACTGTCCTATCTGCAACCGATCATGGAGATGGCATAGAACCGGGCAGTGTTTCATTCCATGGTGCATGGGGTCACCATGAATTGTGGGCTGACTTGACAGCAGTTAACAACAACAGGAGTTGAAGATCTGAGAATTGTATTTTCAAGGCTGACACATATAACAAGAATCTGACAGAACCACAGGACTCAGATCAGATACATTAAATCTAATTGTTTCTTTCCCTCACCCCAATAGTGTCAAGATCTTTGACTCATGTTATAAGGGTCTAAACTGGTTTCTACTTGTAACTGTCTCAATTCTGTCCCTTTCTGTCACCATATCTTTAAATATTGTCCAAGTTTCTCTCTGGTCCTAGCCATCACTGACATTCAATTTGTCTTAACCAGTATTTTTCAACTATTCATGAGAGACTCTGGGTAACAGGATGTAATAGATGGGCAATAATGTTGGAGAATGAGAAAGAACGAAGATAAGTAGGGTTAATCTTTAGTAGATTTCTCCTCAAGGTTTAAGTTGTGTATCTAATCCATTGATACAAAAAGAAAGGTACTTTATCTTACTCACCACACTTCAGAGAAAAGTATTCACCTAACATAGCCAGAAACAAGACACACGACATATAAGCATGAGGGAAAGGAAGGGCCCTGTCATGGTTTGAATTATGTCCCCCAAAAAATGTGTGTATCAATTTGGCTAGGCCGTGATTCCTGGTACTGTGTGATTTTCCTGTATCTTGTAAACCTGCCTCTATGATGTTAATGAGGGAGGTTGGGTGGCAGTTGTGTTAGTAAGGCAGGACCTGATCTACACGACTGGATTGTGTCCTGGGCAATCTCTTGAGATATAAAAGACAGAAGTGAGCAGTGAGACAGGGGGACCTCATACCATCAAGAAAGCAGTGCCAGGAGCAGAGTGCGTCCTTTGCGCCGAGAAGCTCCTAGTCCAGGGGAACACTGATGAGAAGACTGATAGAGAGAAAAAGCCTTTCCCTGGAGCTGATGCCCTGAATTTGGACTTTTAGCCTACTTTAACTGTGAGGAAATAAACTTCTCTTTGTTAAAACCAGCCACTTGTGGTGTTTCTGTTATAGCAGCGCTAGATGGCTAAGACAGGCCCCACTGACCATGATGGGATGAGCATCAATGTCAAACAGTCATAGCATTTCTGAACGTAAGAGCAGTTCATTGGCTTTGGGCTGTAACAACAAAATTATAGCACCCTTTAATACAGTTTATGGGGAACTATTCAAATGCAATTACAGAGAAGTTTATGGAGTTACACATATGTAGATTAGGGAGCACAAATATGGGAAGGATGGCCGTGTAAGGTACCACACCCATTGCTGAGAGTATGTAAGTGCCCCAGTCTAGAAGGTGACATTAAAGCTCAGAGCACCCTCTCACTGTAACTCAGCTGAACTCACATCTTCTGTCACCATGTCCTACAACTGCTGCTCTGGAAACTTCTCCTCCCGCTCCCTGCAGGGTTCCCTGTGCTACCCAGGCTTCTCCTGTGGCTCTTCCTCCCCCAGCCACCTGGTCTACAGCACTGGTCTCTGCTCTCCCAGGATCTTTCAGTTGGGCTCCTCTCTCTACAGGGGCTGTCAGGAGACCTGCTATGAGCCCAGGAGCTATCAGACCTCCTGTGTGGTGTCCAGCCCCTGCCAGACAGCCTGCTACTGCCCGAGGACCTCCATGCTCTGCAGTCCTTGCCAGAAGAGTTACACTGGGTCTCTGAGCTTCAGTTCCAGAAGCTGTCACTCCCTAGGCTATGGATCCAGAAGCTGTTACTCACTGAGCTGTGGATCCAGTGGCTTTAGGCCTTTGGGTTATGGAGTCCGTGGTTTCCCTTCTGTGGGCTGCGGGTTCAGATTCTGCCCCCCAACATATTTTCCTTTTAGGAGTTTCCAGTCATCTTGTTACCAACCAATCTATAGATCTGGCTTCTACAGATTAATTTGTTGACTGGCCAAACCCATTTAAGCAAGGCAGCAAGATTCTATAGTAAGATCATGTGTTATCTTGATTTTTTCCATTGAAAGTTATCCCAATATTCCTTGATCACCAGCTTCTCTTTTCATCTCCAGTCCTCAAACATTGGCTGATAGACTAACTCTGCAAAATTAATGAGTGACTCAAATTGCATTATTGATAACATTTATGTATTTTCATTTCCCCCCAAAATAGGTGGGAAGTCAAGTAATTTTATTCTAATAAACTTCATTCTGCTATGCAAATATGCTGTTAATGTTGTTATGTATTAGTAATGTATTGACTGGGTTTGTGCTGTCATTATTTCTGGTAATGGGTTGGAATGCTGAGATTTTGGGGGGTATGCACTAATTTTGTCTGGGCTTTAAATATTTTCTCTCCTTAAAGCCAGGGTTTTCTATAGGCACATATTTTCCGTATCCATCTTTTCTCTTTAACCAAAGTCTTAAGAGAATCGAATAGCTTTATTCACTCAGTGACTGTAGACCATACCTCTCCAAGGACAGAATGTGTTAGGGATGTTTGAAGCGCAGGAACAAAATTTCAATGATGAACTGTAAGTGAAAAAAATTACAATGGAGACCAGTGTGTGGCTGTACATTTTCAGAAAATACTGCTTATGATCTTTGGGAAATCACAGTGCAGAGTGGGTTTCGCATATTCCTTTAATTGACTAAATCCCTGTATCCCAATTCTATTTTCAATCTGCTCCAATTATCTCCATTTGCATTTAAAAAAAGGCAATAAACTTAGATGGGAAAAGAACTAGGTTCAGCAGGTGTGGAGTTGTATCTATGTGCTTAGCCAACGTGCGAACGGAATCTAACTGAAAACAACGAATCTTTAATATTATCAAAAATAACTGTTTTAGTGTATCTTTTTTTTTTTTTTAGTTTTTTGAAAAAATAAATGTTTATTTTAAGTAAGAAAAGTAATGTTTAAACATTATCCAAAGCTTGCGTTCAGTTTAACAAGTAAAAAACAAGACTTCTGTTTTGTTTACAATTAGGTACAAAACACTTGAGAATACATTTTGACAGTCAGTGGGTATTTTTAAAAAATAAGTTTTGCTAATGTAGCTTAAACAAAGTATATTTACAGTGCCAGTTAAAATAAACAAGCCCTTACTGAGGAACTGTCCTTCCTCATGATGGATAGTTGGTATTTCAAAGTAACATTCATTTAAGAATTCCTTTTAAAACAATGGTAAACCTGGTTCAACAATGTAGACGTTCAAATACCTTATGGTCTCTCCCTGACAAACACCATTTTTTAATGTCTGCCGACCTACAAACAAGGTTCGCAAGTCATTTTAATTAAGAAATTTCAATGGAGCATGTATTGGTACCCATACTCTCTGACAGAGAAACATTCATTGTGGTAATTACAGCAACACGTCTCATAATTACTTTAAAGGACTGTTACCAAGGCTTCTGCTTCTCTTCTCCATGTACATCTTTTTGTAGGTTTGAAACATTGCTTTTGAATCTTTTCCTGTGTTTTGTTGTGTCTCAAGTACATCTGCGCTGACCCTTCTCTTCGGTAGTTTTGATTTAGGCAAAACATTTTTATCTTTAAATACAATTTTACCATTCAATTATTGTATATTCCTGTTTCTCTCCAGACATGTCAGTTCCCTCTTCACATATACACTTCTTTGGTCCAACGAACACGAAGTCCAAGTGCGAATAGCTAGGAGGACACTGTATCTAGGAGAGCGCCGCCGGGCTCCTTAGCCCCAGAGTTAGTCGATTTAGATCCGCCTCTAGGGGCGGGCCAAAGAACCTGTTCTGTTGTATATTGACATAAAATTGTATATTCTTTGTTTATACCATTTTACTTTTTCACATCCAAGTGTTCAAAAAAGTACGGTACTTTTGTAGATGGCGTGATAATAACTAGAGGCATAATACTTATATAGAACAAGCGATGTTCAAGTATTTTCTCTATTCTTTATTTTATAAGACCTTCAGACATACCTGAAATTAGGAAATGAAACGGGGAGAATTATGCACTTGGCAAAAGATCTAGTCTTGTGAGTATACAACAGTCTTGTTCTCTTTACTTCCTCCTTTACTTCCAAAGTAATAAAATATGAAATATAAAAAGAACTGTAGAGTTCATGAAATTTAACCTACTTATTCCACAGAGGTGAAAATTGAGACATAGAAGAGTCAGAATTTTCCAGGATTACACAGAAAGTTATTACTGAGCTATGAGTAGAATTACTTTATTCTATTAAACTGTGACATTCTTTCTTACCTTGTCTCTGTCTCTTCTCTTCCCTCTCTTTTGCTGCCTCTTCCTTCTCATCTTCCTGCATAATTTTTAGAAAGGAGTCATGGTGCTTATACAGTTGGAAAGAAAGATTCAGGAATAATGAAAGAACATTTTGGAAAAAAAAAAAATCAGCCATTGCATTATAAAGTTTAAAATGGTAAATAATAAAATCCTCTGTAAACTCAGTCCTTCTCACTTTAAAAGTTTTAAATTTTAGTGATCCTGGTTGGTCCCAGGCTCGTAATCTCTACCCAAGAGAAACAGTCAATCTTTATAGAACAAAACATAGGCAACAGCTGGGCTGTCATGGGGAAATAGCTTCAGCTTCTTGGCCAGGCTGATGTCTTCTCTGTTAATAAATTATTATCTGCAGATTTCAAATGTAGGAGCAGTTTTCTGGCTTTCAGGAATACACTAGAGTCTTAGTTTCTTCTTGCTGCCATAACAAAGTAAATCAAACTTAGTTGCTTAAACAATACAAATGTATTATCTTACAGTTCCATAGGTCAAAAGTCTACATGGTCTCAGTATCCCAAAATCAAGCCATTGGCCTTTTCTGAGACTCTAAGGAAGAAACTTTTTCCTTGCTTTTTCCAGCTTCTAGAGGCCCCCAGCATCCCTTAGTTCATGGCACCCTTTCTCCGTCTTCAGAGTCAACAATGGTGGGTCAAGTCCTTCTCACTTCGTGTATATTACTCTGACCTACTCTTCTACCTCCCTCTTCCACTTTTAAGGGTGCTTTAATTACATTGTAGTCTCTGGGTGGTGCAAATGGTTAATGCACTCGGCTACTAACTGAAAAGTTGGAAGTTTGAGTCTACACACAAGTGCCTCTGAGGAAAGACCTAGTGATCTACTTCCAAAAAATCAGCCATTGAAAACCGTATGGAGCTCAGTTCTACTTTGACACCCATAGGATCCCCACGAGTCGGAGTCTACTCGGAGGTAACTGGTGCTGATTACGTTGGACCCACTTGGTAATCCAGGATAGTCTCCCTATTTTAAGGGCAAGTAATTAGCAAACTTAACTTCATCTACAGCCTTTCTGCCCCTGTGCCCTGTAAAGTAACATATTCACAGGTTCCAGGCTTTAGGACATGGACATCTTTGAGGGACCGTCATTCTGCCTACCTCAACTAGTAAACAAACATAAAACAGACTCAGATTGCATCCTTTGTAATAAGACAGTATGAATTGCTCATGACAGCATGAAGTATGATAATGCATAAACCAAACTTATTGCCATTGTTTCAATTGCCATTGTTTCAATTCCAACTCATAACGACTCTATAGGACAGAGTAGAAATGCCCCATAGGGTTTTCAAGGAGCGGCTGGTGGATTCGAACTGCCGACCTTCTGATTGGCAGCCTGAACTCTTAACCACTGTGCCACCAGAGCTCCAAGTATGATAAAGTGCTCACAAATAAATATCAAAATTCAATATTGGAGACAGCAAACTTGTTATACCCAATTCACCTCACGTTATAAATAACATCGCATTTCAGGTTGATACTCAGCATGAGAAAATGTTATTATTTTACAGTAAGGAACTCATACATCCTGAGCTGATGTCATCCTTTTAGCACTCAGGGAACTCACACCTTTCTCCATTCCAAGTCTCTGGAAATGCTGTGAACTTCCCAGAATACAGACTTTCATCTCTCCACATTCCAACAGTTTAGTCTAGTACAGTGTTTGTGGCCTTCCAGTTCCTACCAAGTTAACCTCACTCTGCACAATTAATGGGAGACCAGCTGTCACTCTTATCTGGTCTATGCCCCTTTGCTTCCAGTCTTCCAGCTCCCTCCTGCTGCATACTCTGACAGGTGCAAAACCAAGGGATTCAAATCCCAAGCTTCTGCTGCCCACACAACTCTGATTCCAGAAGCTGCTGATCATCTCACCAACTGGTTTGGAGTTATAACTTCTAGGAATTAATGTAATCATTTTTCTCAGAAACTCTCTCATGAATCATTGCTATGCCCTGGATTTCAACAATTCCTGTCTATTAATGGTTGTCTTATTAAGAACTCTCTACTCTGTTCCACTGATTTTACTTTTCTTTTCAAGAATGTTTTGCTTTTTCTAGCTCCCTCGCATTTTATAAATTTTAGAATCAGTTTGTCAATTTCTACAAAAATGTTGAGAGTATGTTGAATTTAAAGATCAGTTTGGAGATGATGGACATCTTTTAGTCTATGATACAGGTCTCAGTTTATTGGGGTCTTATTTGATTACTTTCTGCAATATTTTGTAGTTTTTAATGCTGGTGTCATGAATCTCAAATTTCTTTCTTAGATTTTGTTTTTATGAGAGGGGAGAATCATCAGCATCAGTCCAAGGCTGATTGCTATGAGGTGGAGGTCAAACACACCTCCTCTCTCCACTCTTTTTACCGATTCTGACATCAGCTGTCCCTCCCACTGCACTCTTTACTTCTCTGCTGGGTTCAATAATTCCTTGCAATGACCACACAGAACTCACAGACTACACTCACGGTTATAGGGATTATTAAGACAGTAACAGGTTACAAATCAGGATCAGACATGACTTAGGATACAGTTCTTCAGTCAGGACAGCTTCTTCTCAGTTGTTCCCACAGGCAGGTCTCTCCCTAGCCCTATGTCTCTTGGCCTCTTCCCCTTTTTGGCAAGTGTTACACAGCTCTTCAGGTCTGCCAGTAAGTGCCCATAGGCATTCCACTCCACCAGTAAGCTTCCTGCCAGAAGGCACTCAGGTCTCTCTCTACATGGGCCAGGAAGCCCACTGTGCTGTCTTCTGCCAGTCTCCTGATGCTACTGCTGCCATTTCTCTGCTGCAGTTGCCACCCCTTCTTGCCATCTTGCACTGTCTCTGTGTTACAGCCCTCTGTCTCCTGGGTTTAGGAGCTTCTCAGTGCAGGAACCCCAGGTTCAAAGGACATTCTCTGCTCCTAGCTCTTCATTCTTGGTGGTAGTGAGGTCCCTTCTCTGCACTGTGAACGACTCTCTTTAAGCCTAGCAGATGGCAAAAATGTCCAATCCTCTCATTAGGGCTCCATCCATACACTTTATTTGCACGGTCCCACCCCCACAAGGGTGCCATGCCTGTTATTTGCATTAACAGCAAGATGTCCACTGCCATTGGTGGACTATAAGAACCTAATTTGCATAGTCATACCCAATCATTTTGTAGGAGTCACAAGACCATGACAAGAAAGACCATATACAAATGATTCATCACACTGCAATGCTGCTTTAACATATACTTTTTAAATTTAATGTTTCATATATATTTGGCTTGTATGTAAAAATTGATTTTTTATATTAATTCACTTATTAGACCCAGTAGTTTTTTGTAGATTCCTTAGAATTTTCAGTGTAAACAATCGTGTTGCCTGTGAATAGAGAGAACTTTACTTCTCACTTGCTAATCTTTATGTGTTTTATTTCTTTTCATTGTCTTATTGCTCTTCCTAAGATTTATAGTACAATGTTGACTAGAAGTAGTGTGGGAATATGCTAACATGGATGGTTTTGCATGTTTGTGTGAGTATATAGTGTGTTCCCTCTTCCTCTATTTATAACAATTAATAAAAATGTCTCTTTACGTTTTAAGTGCCTATTGTTTATGGTATCAAATTACATCTGAACATGAAAACTGGTTAAAATTGATTGATATCATTCATCTTCTAGTTAACTTAAAAGTCATAAGCAAAAATATACTTGCTCTCTCACCCCCAATGAGCCTGGGAACTACCATTTTCGCTATCTCCTCAGTTCATAAAACAGGATCTACACACTTAGAAATTTCCTAGTTGAATTTCCCCTAGTTCAAAATTACCGTACTCACTATACCATCCCACCCCTATTACCTCTCTGTTTTAATTTGATTCCAATTCGACTTAGGCCTAATTAAAAAAGGAAACAAACAAACAACAACAACAAAACTAAAAGAAGGGTTTTATTTCCTGGTGGAAGCATTACAAAGGAAATGAGATTTAAAAATGAACCTAGAAGTTGAGGATTCCTTTGAAAAGCAAAGACACAAGAATTATGGGAACAAACAAGGAGGCATATGTGAAGATAAAATGGAATGGCCAAAGCAAAGAGGAAAAATGTACATGCTATCTTCAGGGAGGAATTGAAGTTTAGTTGATTTACAGTGAAAAGTGGGTTTAGGCTATGTAGAAACGGAAAGGAGAGCTAGAAATATTGGTGAGTGCATTTGGATATTCTGAATATTCTGTTTCAATAATAGTTTTATCACTTATTCAAATTACTGAAAACACCTTCTTATTGAATATCCTTACTCCACTTTCTCACCTCAGTCAAGTTATTTTTATTCAATCTCCAGACTCAGTTAAAAGAATACTTTCTCTGGGAAGCTTTGACTGACTTCTGAGATAGTTAAGGTCTCGTTGTTAATTGTCCTTATATGCCAAGGAACTGCTCATTCACAGTTTTAATCACTGTGGTAATTAAAGTTATTTATTAACATCTATTTACCTTGCCAGATAATAAGGACAGAGAAAGAGGAACCATAAATGACATTTTAAAAATAGATATGCTAATTTTCTCCTTATAGGGTAGTATACTGTTAAATAGAGAAACTAAAGACCAGAGAAATTGTTGACAGATTCCTCTGAGTGCATAGGAAAATTCACAAAGGTCATTGACCACAGTGGAATATACTCAAAAACAGATTAAAAAAAATAATAATGTGGAAACACACTGACCATGATGTTACACAGACTAAAAATTTAGCTTTAGGATATTTCCCTTGCTTCCTGAGAGATAATTCTAAAACTTCAGAATTTCCTGACTAGTCATAAAGTACCTTTATTATTTAAAACCTCCAGACAACACCTGAGGATTTGTGCAAATGAATTTGGAGCTCGCCTGACCGGAAAGACCACCACGTAGTCTTACCTCAGCTGATCTCAGGAAGGGGATCATGATCCAATCATCAGTCATGGTTAGTAGTCCAGGGACATGCTAAGGATAGTCAATGGTTAATTTTCTACTCACTTTTCTCCTCTCCTCCTTTAAAAAAAACCTTTCAAGACAGTGGGATACATTGTATCCCACCCACATTCTCTGGCTCTCAGGTTCTTTGGTACTTTACTTTTTCTGCTGAAACTATTTGCTTCCTTCCAGTGGGGCCTTGCATAACAGTGAAAGGTAAAAGAAATGTTTGTTGAAGCAAAATACCTGGAGTATCAGGCTTACAAGTAAGGTAATGCATTCAGGAAGTGTGATTGGGCAAAAACTGTGTTTATTTTGGCTCTTTTACACCTGGACAAGCCTTGTAAGCGTATTTATGGCTTCCTATGTGATAGTTAGGAAGCCCACGTGGTTTTTTTTTTTGTGTGTGTGTGTGGCAATAAATCCTGCTACCCAAGACTGGAAGGACAGAAAAGCACTGGCTAATTATAGTGTTCAAGAACCCTTAAGTTCTGTGGTAACCATGTAGTCCCAGGTAATATTTCTCAAAATCCATATTGCTAACCAAAAATTTAAATACACTCCATGACTCAGAATTCTTGCATTAAAGAAAACAAATAATATCAAAAAAAAAAAAAAAAGAAAGAAATTCATAGAAGAAAATAATGGGGTGTTGAATTAAAAACTCATCATAACAGGCTTAAGAGAAGACTTTCTGCTTTTCTGAATAGAAATGTCTTCTTGTATGCATGTAGATTAACTGCTCAAATAAACTCTATACACTTTAACTATTTTTGTGCTTTGATTATTTTGACAATATGAATGAATGTATCTTCCTTGGAAAAAAATATGTAATAAAACATTTGTTTATCAATGCATTCCCTTAGAACAGAGTCTGGCCTGTGGGAAGAGCTGAATGAATATTATTTTTTGAGAACTGACTGGTACTAACAAGATGTTTGACAAAGTCCTACTGAAGCATGACTAATAAGAAATATGAGGGGTAATGTAGGGGGAATAAAGCTTTTATCTGAATCACTAATTCAACAAGAATAAATAAACAGAAATAGGTGAA
Organism: Dugong dugon; assembly: GCA_030035585.1. NCBI lineage: Eukaryota > Metazoa > Chordata > Mammalia > Sirenia > Dugongidae > Dugong > Dugong dugon. The sequence goes on from CM057473.1 coordinate 6,076,751, forward strand.
ATCAATTGCATAGAAATGACTCATGATGAATTTCCTGGGAAAATGAATACATTAATTCCTAGAAGTCAGAACTGCGTGTTGACCAGTCACAAGATGACCGGTTGCTAGAAATAAAGTTGCTTGGACAGCAGAAATTTGGGACCTGAACACCAGGATTTAAATACCACAGAATCAGCGAGTATAACAGAAGTGATGCGGAAGGCAACAGGAGAAACCTGGAAGTCTGGTGGGGCAGGACCTATGAGAGGTGTAATGAGAATCTTTCAGAATGAGAAAGAATGCTTTGGTAGGCACTTGGAAGCCCAGAATCGCTTTGTTAAACTAAGTTGCTGGAATATGTGGAGAACCAGTTCTTTTTCCTGGTAAATTTGCAATGTTGCAAAAGACTTGGGGTAGAGGCTGGATGGGTGGTACAAATGGTTAAACACTGGATGATAACCAAAAGGTTGGAGGTTCCAGTCCACCTAGAGGCATCTTAGAAGAAAGCCTTGACTCTACTTCCAAAAAATCAGCCATTGGAAACCTTGTAGAGCACAGTTCTACTCTGACACACAAGGAGTTGCCATGAGTCACAATCGACTTGACTGTAACTGTTTTATTTTATAGGCTGACTACTTCTAGAGTAGTATTTTTATGAGACTAGAAAAGTTTCTTGAGATATAAGATTTCCAGACTTTGATTCTCACGTCTTGAAATGAGCTATTATTATATGTAATGTCAGTACCAGTTGTGATATTACAAAATGACCATCTCCAACATAGGAATTACTAGTTGTATGTGAGTGCTGTGCAGTATTGCTGTGTACATACTACTGAATTTATTAAAAGGAAGCTCGCTTGTTGACTAGAGAACTTCCAAGGTAAAGAGAACCACTTCATATCTGAAATACAAGATAATTTTTAATCATCATAGATGGTCCTTGCCTAGTCAAAAAGAAAAGGTATCCTCCCACATTAATGCTATTTTGTTTGTGTTCTGGATCTCTAACATGATGACTGTGGGCCATAGGTGAGGATTTTTCATATGAGTGTAACACGGATTATTACATTTTTGAAAATCATGGAAGTTATAAACTAGTTGTAGAGGAAGATTGGGTTTACAGGGAAATATATGACTCTGCCATTCAATTTCTATTCAAGAAAAGCCAAATGGAATTTTTTAAATATTTTCTCTCTTTCTTCTGTTTACTTTAAATTTCACAGCAGCAGTACAGAAAACGTAATTACTTCCCACGCAACCTAGTGGTGATAATAGTGATGTTAATGAGGAGGAACAGAAGAAGGAAGAGAAGAAAAAGCAGAAAGAAGATGAAATCACAAGATGTATTGAAACTGCATAAAAACAGAACTTAGGGAACCAGAGGTTGTATTCTTAGCTTCACCGTTAACTTCCTGCATGACCTAAAACTAACTTTTCTAGGTCTCAATTTCCCCATCTATACAATAAGTAAGTTTAATTTAATGATCTATATTTTCACTTATATCTCTCATATTTATGGATTCAGGAAGAGAGGGGGAAATTCTCATTTCCTTAAAGGAATGGTACCTTTGGCAAGTCTAGGATTCTCTCTGAGTCTCCATTTTATCATATGTAAAAGGTCCTTAGGAGACAATGAATGAATTCCTCACAGGGATGCTTGAGGGTCTAATGAAACAATGCATAGGGAATTTCCCTAAAGATTGCCTGGCTCTACACAAATACAATGTCTTTTTGTTTTTAAATTTTATTTAAAACAAGCTAGAATTTTTAGTAATTTATTATTTCCTGAATATTATGATTATAAAAGCTTTGAAAGTAATCATACAAAAAAAAATCAAAGGATATTCAATTGTATGGTGAGATACAGCTGAGAAAGACATATTGGCTGCTGTAGAAGCTCATCTTCAGCTACACTGAGTTTAAGACTTGAGAAAACACCAAGATGGAACCCAAATCTTGTAAACCTAGACCCTTTCCACCCTGGTTCAATAATAGCCTTCTCACAACATTAGCAGAGCAAATCAGGCTGAAAAACGCTTGGTAGAATGCAGAAATTCAGACACTTTGCCAAGGAAAATGGAGTGAATTCAGTGATAGTTACTAAAATCTCATAGGCAATTTTATCAATTTTATAAGCATATACTGGTCGTCTATTTATTTGTTTTTCTCCATATAGGTCATACAATATAAACCTAGATAGTTTTCTTGCTTTATATGTTCTTGATGCCTGTGCCAGCTTCTTAATTTCCCTCTACTGTCAGTAGAGATACATGTTCAATTGTTCATTGAGTGAATTAATCTGCTCCTGAGGTTTTTTTGTTTTTTGTTTTTTTTTTTTAATATATATTTTATTGTACTTCAGGTGAAAGCTTACAGAGCAAATAGTTTCTCATGAAATAGTAGTACACATGTTGTTTTTTGACATTGGTTAACAACCCCACAACGTATTAAGCCTCTAAATTCTCAACCTTTTTTTTTGATGAAAATTACAGATGGCCAAAGATACACCGTTTCAAAAATTTCTACATTCACAGTTCAGTGACATTGACTACGCTCTTCCAACTGTGCTGTTATTCTCACTTAAGATGAAGGCTTACAGAAAAAATAGTTTTTCATTTAACAGTTACTACACATGTTGCCCTATGACAATGGTTAACAATCTCACAGCACATCAAGAATAACCTTACTCCACCTTGTGTTCCCTATCACCAGGGGGCTTCCTTGTCCCCTTCTGTCTTCTGGACCTTGTCAGTGGACTATTGTACCTCTTTAGTCTCATTTGTTTATTTATTTATTTTTATTTTATTTAAACACCATTTCAAAACTTTTTACTTCCACATTTAAGTGATATTGACTATGCTCTTCCAATTGTGCTGCCATTCTCGCCCAAGATGAAGGCTTACAGGACAAAACAGCCTCCCATTTAATAGTTACTACAAATGTTGCCCTATAGCAGTGGTCAACAATCTCACAATACATCGACAGTGTCCTTATTCAATTTGTGTTCCTTATCATCAGTTTCCTACTCTCCCTCTGCCTTCTGGCCCTTGTCACCGGACTCCTGTACATCGTTAGTCCCATTTAGTTTTACTGGGCTGTCCATTCCCAGGCTTAACATCGAACCTTGAAGGTAACTTCCCCTCTGAGCTGAAAGGGTGTCTGGGGGCCACACTCTCAAGGTTTCTCTAGTATTCTTTAGGCCAGTATATCTGGTCTTCTTTTTTTTTTTTTTTTTTTTTTTTTTGGGAGTTAAAATTATACTCTACATCCTACTCCAGCTCTGCCCAGAACCCTCTGTTGTGATCCTGGTCAGAGGAGTCATTGGTGGTAGCCGGGCACCATCCAGCTGTACTGGGCTCAGTCCCGTGGAGGCCTTGGTAGCTGTGGACCATTAGTTCTTCGGACTAATCTTTTCCTTGTATCCTGTTCTCTTCGTTCTCCCTTGTTCCCGAAGGGATGAGATCAGTGGAGTATCTTAGATGGCCGCTCATAGGCTTTTAAGACCCCAGACACTACTCACCAAGGTAGAATGTAGAGCATTATCTTTATAAGTAGTGTCATGCCAATTGAGCTAGATGTTCCCCGAGATCATGGTCCCCAGAGCCCTCCGTCCAACAACTCAGTCCCTCGGGGGGTTTGGATGTGTCTATAGGGCCTCCATGACCTTTCCTTGTGCAGGTTGTGTTGGTTTCCCCTGTACTATGTACTATCTCATCTCTCACCCAAGTTACCACTTACCTATTACCTATTTAGTATTCCCCCCCCCCCCCATCCCTGGTAACCAACAAGGATTGTTACATTTTGCATGTGAATTTTTTCATGGGTTTTTACAAAAGAGGTCTCATACAATATTTGTCCTTTTGTGATTGACTTATTTCACTCAGCATGATGTCCTCCAGTTTCATCCATGTTATGAGATGGTTCACCGATTCATTGTTCTTTCTCGTTGCATAGTACTCCATTGTGTGTATGTACCATAGTTTGTGTATCCATTCGTCTGTTGATGGACATCGAGGTTGTTTCCATCGTTTTGCTATTGTGAATAATGCTGCCATGAACATAGGTGTGCATATGTCTATTCGAGTGATGACTCTTATTTCTCTAGGATATATTCCTAGGAGTGGGATTGCTGGATCGAATGGTACGTCTATTTCTAGCTTTCTGAGGAAACGCCATATCATTTTCCAAAATGGCTGTATCATTTTGCATTCCCACCAGCAGTGTATAAGAGTTCCCGTCTCCCCGCAGCCCCTCCAACATTTGTTATTTCCAGTGTTTTTGATTCGTGCCAGTAATGCCGGGGTGAAATGGTATCTCATTGTGGTTTTAATTTGCATTTCTCTAATGGCTAGTGATCGCGAGCATTTCCTCATGTGTCTGTTGGCCATTTGAATGTCTTCCTTGGTGAAGTGTCTGTTCATTTCCTTTGCCCATTTTTTGATAGGATTGGTTGTCTTTTTGTTGTAGAGGTGTTGGATTTTCTTGTAGATTATGGAGATTAGACCTTTGTCTGACTTGTACTGTCCAAACATTTTTTCCCAGTCTGTAGGTTCTCTTTTAACTCTTTTGGTGAAATCTTTTGAAGAGCATAGATGTTTGATTTTTAGAAGATCCCAATTATCTAGTTTATCTGTTGGGTTTTTTGTGTTGATGTTTATGGTTTGTATCCTGTTAATGCCATGTATTAAGGTCTGAAGTGTTGGTCCTATTTTTTCTTCTATGAATTTTATAGTTTGAGGCTTTATATTCAGGTCTTTGATCCATTTTGAAGTAGTTTTTGTGTATGGTGTGAGGTATGGGTCCTGTTTCATTTTTCTACAAATGGATATCCAGTTTTGCCAGCACCATTTGTTAAAAAGACTGTCTTTTCCCCATTTGATGTATTTTGGGCCCTTGTCAAAAATCAGGTGACCGTAGGTGGATGGATTTACATCTGAGTTCTCAATTCTGTTCCATTGGTCAATGTCTCTGTTGTTGTACCAGTACCAGGCTGTTTTGAGTACTGTAGCTGTATAGTAGGTTCTCAAGTCAGGTAGTGTGAGTCCTCCAACTTTATTCTTCTTCTTCAGTAGTGCTTTACTTATTCGGGGTTTCTTCCCTTTCCATATAAAGTTAATAATTAGTTTTTCCATCTCTTTGAAGAATGTTGTTGGTATTTGTATCGGAATTGCATTGTATTTGTAAATTGCTTTAGGTAGAATTGCCATTTTCACAATGTTGAGTCTGCCTATCCATGAGCATGGTATGTTTTTCCATTTATGTAGATCCCTTTGGGTTTCATGCAGCAGTGTTTTGTAGTTTTCTTTGTATAGGTCTTTTATATTCCTGGTCAGATTTATTCCCAAGTATTTTATCTTTTTAGGGGCTATTGAAAATCGTATTGATTTCCTGATCTCCTTTTCATCGTTCTCTTTACTGGTGTATAGGAATCCAACTGATTTTTGAATGTTTATCTTGTATCCTGCTACTCTGCTGAATCTTTCTATTAGTTCCAGTAAATTTCTCGTGGAGTCTTTAGGGTTTTCTATGTATAGTATCATATCATCTGCAAACAGGGAGAGTTTAACTTCTTCATTACCAATTTGGATGCCCTTTATTTCTTTCTCTTGCCTTACTGCTCTAGCGAGAACTTCCAGCACAATGTTAAATAGGAGTGGTGATAAAGGGCATCCTTGTCTTGTTCCTGTTTTCAGGGGGAATGTTTTCAGCCTTTCTCCATTAAGAATGATGTTGGCTGTTGGTTTTGCATAGATGCCCTTTATGATGTTGAGAAATTTCCCTTCTATACCTATTTTATTGAGAGCTTTTATCAGGAATGGGTGTTGGACTTTGTCAAATGCCTTTTCTGCATCAATTGAGATAATCATGTGATTTTTTTCTTTCCTTTTATTTATGTGGTGGATTACGTTGATGGATTTTCTAATGTTAAACCATCCTTGCATACCTGGTATGAATCCTACTTGGTCGTGGTGTATTATTTTTTTGATATGATACTGAATTCTATTGGCTAAAATTTTGTTCAGAATTTTTGCATCTATATTCATGAGAGATATTGGTCTGTAATTTTCTTTTTTTGTGATGTCTTTGCCTGGTTTTGGTATCAGCGTTATGCTGGCTTCATAGAATGAATTTGGAAGTGTTGCTTCCTCTTCTATGCTCTGAAATAACTTGAGTAGAACTGGTACGAGCTCTTCTGTAAATGTTTTGTAGAATTCTCCAGTGAAGCCATCTGGGCCAGGGCTTTTTTTGGTTGGGAGTTTTTTTATTACCTTTTCAATCTCTTCTCTTGTTATGGGTCTGTTCAGATTTTCAATATCACTTTGTTGTAGTTTGGGTAGGCCGTATGTTTCTAGAAATTTATCCATTTCCTCTAGGTTTTCAAATTTGTTGGAATATAGTTTTTCATAATATTCTGTTATAATCCTTTTTATTTCAGTTGGGTCTGTTGTAATGTCCCCCATTTCATTTCTTATTTGGGTTATTTGTGCCCTCTGCTGTTTTTCTTTTGTCAGTCTGGCCAGTGGTTTGTCGATTTTGGTGATTCTTTCAAAGAACCAACTTTTGGTTTTGTTGATTCTTTCTATTGTTTTTCTGTTCTCTATTTCATTGATTTCTGCTCTGATCTTTACTATTTCCTTTCTTCCGGTGGTTGTAGGCTTTTTTTGTTGTTCTCTTTCTATTTGTTTGAGTTCTGTAGTTAATGTTTTGATTTTGTCCCTTTCTTCTTTTTTGATATGTGCATCTATTGTTATAAATTGTCCTCTGAGGACTGCCTTTGCTGTGTCCCAAAGGTTTTGGTATGATGTGTTTTCATTTTCATTTGATTCTAGGAATTTTTTAATTCCATCTCTGATTTCTTCTATTACCCATTGATGTGTAAGCAGATTATTATTCAGTTTCCATGTGTTTGATTTTTTTTCCTTGCTCTTTCTAGTGTTAATTTCTACCTTGATGGCATTGTGGTCAGAGAAGATACTGTGAATTATCTCAGCATTTTGGATCTTGTTGAGGATTGCTCTGTGGCCTAAGATGTGGTCTATTCTGGAGAACGTTCCATGTGCATTGGAAAAGAATGTGTACTTTGCAGCGGTTGGATGGAGTGTTCTATATATGTCTATGAGGTCCAGTTGGCTGATTGTGTCCTTTAGGTCTTCTGTATCTTTGCTAAGTTTCTTTTTAGTTGTTCTGTCCTTTACTGAGAGTGGTGTGTTGAAGTCTCCTACTATTATTGTGGAACTGTCAATTTCTCTTTTCAGTGCTGTTAGAGTTTGTTTTATGTATTTTGGAGCCCTGTCATTGGGTGCATAGATATTTATTATGGTTATGTCTTCATGATGGATCATCCCCTTAATCATTATATAGTGTCCTTCTTTGTCTTTTATGGTAGATTTTGTTTTAAAGTCTATTTTATCTGAGATTAGAATTGCCACTCCTGCTCTTTTTTGATAGTTGTTAGCTTGATATATTTTTTTCCAACCTTTGATTTTTAATAAATTCACATCTTTGTTTCTAAGATGTGTCTCTTGTAGACAGCAAATAGATGGATCCTGTTTTCTTATCCATTCTGCCACTCTCCGTCGCTTTATGGGTGCATTGAGTCCATTTACGTTCAGTGTAATTATTGATAGATGTGAGTTTGTTGCTGTCATTTTGTAGTGCTTTTTTTTTGTGATGCTGAAGTTTTCTTTGTTCTTCTTACTCTCTTGTGCTGAGTTCCTTTTGTTTGTGGATTTTGTGTTCATTTCTTTTGTTTTTGTAGGTTTTGTTTTTGTTGAGACTTTATGTTTTTCATCTTTATTTTTATGAGTTGGTTTGTTAACTTTTTTTGTGGTTACCATGAATTTTACCCTTATCTTTATAATTTTGAAGCAGTCTACCGTTACTTGGTATCGCCTTGCCTTCTTCTCCTTTAGAAGGTTCTATACCTATGCCGTTTGTTCCCTCTTTCATTGTTTTGATGTTGTTGTCATCCTTTGATTGATTTCTCTGATTCCCTGTTGTATATCTTTTGTTTTTGGAAAGTCGTCTGTAGTTCAGTTCCTAGAATGGTATCTGGTTCATGTTAACCTGCATCCTAGGTCCTAGGTCCTGCCTGAGGGCTTAAGCTGTTTGTCCTCAGATCGAAGAACTCCCTTTAATAATTCTTGTAAGTTTGGTTTGACTTTTGTATATTCCTTTAGTTTCTGTTTATCTGGAAATGACCTAATTTCACCATCAAATCTGAATGAGAGTTTTGCAGGATATATTATTCTTGGCTGACAATTTTTTTCTTTCAAGATTTTATATATGTCATCCCATTGCCTTCTTGCCTGCATGGTTTCTGCTGAATAATCTGAGTTTAGTCTTATTGTTTCTCCTCTGTATGTGACTTCTTGATTTTCACGAGCTGCTCTCAGGATTCTTTGTTTGTCTTTGCTTTTAGCGAGTGTGATTATGATATGCCTTGGTGATTTTCTTTTGGGGTCTCTTCTGTATGGGGTTCGTTGAGCTTCATGGATGGCCAGCTTTTCGTCTTTCATGATATTGGGGAAGTTTTCTGTCAGCATTTCCTCAATGATCCTCTCTGTGTTTTCTGTTTTATCCCCCTGTTCTGGAATTGCAATCGCTCACATATTTTTGCTTTTGATTGTGTCCCACATAACTCTCAGGGTCTCTTCGTTTTTCTTTGTTCTTTTTTCTGAGTTTTCCTGAAACAGAGTTGTATCCAAGTGTTTGTCTTCAGTTCCACTGATCCTGTCTTCCATGGTTTCAAATCTACTTCTCAGCCCTTCTATGACACCGTCCATTTCTGAAATCTTGTTGTTTATCTTTTGGATTTCTAATTGTTGTTTTTGTATAATTTCGAGTTGTGAATTTATTTTGGCATTTTGTTCTTGCATCATCTTCCTGAATTCTTCCAATTTTTTGTCTGTATTTTCCATAAATTTGTCTATTTTTTCCTCATGTTTGTCAGCTTTTTGCCTCAGTTCTTGGAAAATTCCGAGTATTAGTGATTTGAGTTCCGTATCAGGTACTTCTAGTGCATTTTCTTCCACAGGAGAGTTATCTGGTGTTTTAATTTGGACGCCTATTGGAGCCATCTTGTCTTGTTTTTGTAAATGTTTTGATATTGTTTGCTGTTTTCGGGGCATTCAGTAGATATTTCTCTCGTTTATTGATTGTAGATTTTTTTTTTTTTTTTCGTTCTTGTGGTACAGCTGGGCAGATCTAGCTGAGGAGGAGCCACTGGGATGGGTTGCTTGTGGCACTCACCGCAGCCACCAGGACGGTCGGTAGTCAGTGCTGGGCAGGTTCCAATAGGGCGTGCCTGCACCGCTTGGTGATGTGATGTCTAGTGCACGGTGCAGGTAGGTAGGGTGCAGCGGGAAGATGGTTATGTGTGAAGCTAAGCTGGATATGGGAGAGAGGAGAGAGGAGGAGGAGCAAAAAGCGTACAAACATAAAAGAATGCTAGGGGAGTTTGTCGTTGGAATGTACAGATGAGAGACTATGGGATGGAGGAAACCAGAAGGGGGAAGAGAAAGAAAAGGAAAGAATGACCAAATGAAAATCAGAAAAGTTAAAAAACTGCAAAGTTCCCAGGGATCGCACCGATGCAGCTATGAGGTCTGGGGGAGTCGGTCTCAATTTCCACAGCTCAGCCTGGCCAGAAGGCACAGAGGCATACATCGCCTGGCATTCAGGGATCAGAAAGAGAAGGAAGAGACAGAGGGACAAGAAATTAAGCAATGAAGAAAGACAAAAGAGAAAAAAAGGTAAAACATGACAAAACCAATCAAAAAAGGAAGAAAAATAAAATTGAGAAAAAAAAAAAAAAAAGGGCAACACCAGCAGTCAGTGCCTACAAATGGGACCCAGAGAGCCCCCACTCAGGGGTGCGAATTCCAAGAAGCCGATAGTCTCGGGGTTAAGTGACCGTGGCCACGGGAAGCAGAGGGGCCAACGAACAAAGGCCCCAGGATCCCACCCGCGCGGGAGCCCAGACCTGGAAAAAGCCACACGCCCGAACGCAGCCCCACAGCCCCACAGGAGAGAGCAGAGACGGCCCTCGGAACCAGGCACCCAGGCAAAAGGAGGGGGAGGCGGCAGAAAAAGGTCCGCTAGGTGCCAGCAAACGGCTCCCAGAAAGCCCCCAGCCCGGGCGCGCGGAACCCAAGCACCGGCGCCCCCCCCGCCCAGGGACCCCGGCCACGGAAAGCAGAGGGGTGAACGAACAAAGGCCCCGGGATCCCACCCACGCGGGAGCCCAGACCCAGAAACAGCCACACGCCCGCACGCAGCTCCACAGCCCCGCAGGAGAGAGCAGAGACAGCACCCGGACCCAGGCACCCAGGCAAAAGGAGGGGGAGGCGACAGAAAAAGGTCCGCTAGGTGCCAGCAAACGGCTCCCAGAAAGCCGCCAGCCCAGGCGCGCGGAATCCAAGCACCAGCACCCCCCAGCCCAGGGACCCTGGCCACGGAAAGCAGGGGATCCCCAGCTGAGGCGGAGAGGGGTGGGTGGTGGGAGAGCGCGCACCGCAGTTCACCGGTCGTTCTGTCTCCGACCAGATGCTCTGCAAGGCTGCTCTCCCGTTTGCTGGTCTCCGATAGGAATCCAAGATGGTGGATCCGCGCTGCGTTAGCTGGTAAGGAATCTCTGCCTGAGTCTCTCCTCGCTCTCCGTTCTCTTTTAGTATTCTCACTCCGTTTGGTGTTTGGCTGAGTTCTTTATCTCTTCATTTGGTGTTCTAGGGTTTCAGGATTGTTGATTCTCTGTTAGGCTTAGTTTTTCGGATCTTTGCTGTGGAGGGACGGCGTGGTGTTTCTGCCTAGAGCGCCGTCTTGCCCCCGGGTCTCTCGCTCCTGAGGTTTTTATCCTAGGAAGCTGCACATTCAAACTGTGAACTACTAAGAAATCACTGCTTTAAGAGGGTTAAAACTCTACGGATATTGGTTACAACCTTTTACACACCTAGTCTTTCAAAGTCCGTTCACAGAAGCATATTGATCTTTCACTTTAAACCCACAAATACACAAAACAATAAAATTAGAAAGGAAACAAGGAACAAATTACCACATTAACATTATTTGTGGATGAAGGAGTTTATTGCGTTTAAATAATGTAAAATTTCCTTCATTTTGGTGGAGAACATCTGTTCAAACGAGTTCTATTACAAACACCAGCATCAGACTTTAAATTTGGGTTGTTGTTCATTTCAGTGCTGGCAAAAGATAAGAGGTGATCCAGGAATCGGTCATCAGGAGAGTTGAAGAAATGGCGATAAGAAGAGTGAGGCAAGTTGGCAGTGAATAACAAAGACGATGGAAGCCCAGAACTGAAAACTTGACCACAGGGATCCGGACACTCGATATATTAGTCCCTATTAGCCAGACCCACTGATGGATCTGCAACAGGATGACTGACAGCTTCTATAGGCAAAGAAGGTTAGGTATTGGGAAAAAAAAAAAGCATAGTCCAGAAATGGGAAGTTATCTTAGTCATCTAGTGCTGCTCTAACAGAAATACCACAAGTGGATGGTTTTGACAAAGACAAGTTTATTTCCTCACAGTTAAAGTGGCTAAAAGTCCAAATTCCGGGCTTTAGCTCCAGGAAAAAGCTTTCTCTCTCTGTCATCTCTGGAGGAAGGTCCTTGGGATGCATCAATCTTTCCTTGGTCTGGGAGCATCTCAGGGCAGGAACCTCAGGTCCAAAGGATGTGCTTTGCTCCCGGAACGCTTTCTTGGTGGTATGAGTTTCCTATGTGTCTCTGCTCGCTTCTCTCTTTTATATCTCAAAAGATATTGCATTAAGACACTATCTAATCTTGTCAGTCTCATTAGTACAACCTCATCACAGTGATAGAATTTACAACACGTAAGGAGATCACATATAATCTCATCATAGTGATAGAGTTTACAACACATAAGAAAATCACATCAGATTACACAATCATACAATACTGGGAATCATGACCCAGCCAAGCTGACAGATATTTTGGGGGAACACAACTCAATCCATGACAGAAGTCATGACTCCATAACCCAGGGGTCTGAATTCACTGGATCAACATCCCAGTGAGTAGCAACTGCTAGATCTACGGTCCAGGGAGCAGGCATTGTTGGAGCCAAAGCCCAGAGACCCAGTGTAAGTCATCTAGTGGGGACTGCAGAATGTGGAGGTATGGCAGGGGCTGGACACCACACAGGAGGTCTAGCAGTTGCTGGGTTCACAGTGGATCTGCTGACAGCCCCTGTAGAGAGAGGAGCCTAGCTGACAGGTGCTGGGAGAGCATAGACTAGTGCTATAGACCAGGTGGCTGGGGGAAGAAGAGCCACAGGAAGAGCCTGGGTAGACAAGGTAGCCCTCCTAGGTGGCGGAGGAGTGAGCACAATTAAGTTACCATGAGAAAGTTCTGTGGTTTATTGTCACTCTCTGGATGGGTCATTACATATTTAGCAGTGGTTGTGGTAGACTACAGGGTCACCATTTGTAGTTTTGTACTCCTTTTTTATGCATATATTTAATTCATCAATCTTCTCTGTACTTGCAGTAGGATTGTTTCTTATGTGTACTATTTATGAGTGCTGTAAATACCCTGTTGTATCACAAATCCAACAAACCACTTCAATGTGAGAAACTCAATGACTATGTCAGTAATGTCCATTCCATTTTGGCCAGGAAATCTCCTCCTATTCTCTCTGGCCCTGACTCTATGTGAATCTTCCCCCGAGGGTGGGGAATGACGAAGTCATCTTTCATCAGTTTCCACGGACAGAGGGATCCGAATTCACTGAATCCACAGCCCTGTGAGTAGCCGCGTCAGGATCCATAGCTCAGAGAGCAGAGTCTTCTAACAACTGACCATTCTCAGTACTACTGATTCTCATCTTCCAAAATTATCTTTTATCAGTCACATAATATTACACAGTGTGTCTCAGGTCCACAGGAAAGAGAGCAATAATAGGTAAGGTCATTGAATGAGAGATGGCTAAGAACAGAGAGAATCCTGTTCAAGTATTTAAAGTCAAGTTATCAGCAGAATAATAGAAACCAATCTGGGCTTATGTGAAAAGAGTTAAGGAGACAGACACTATTGAGATGAGAGGAGGGAGCAAGTGACAGGGAGAAAAAGGCAAGCACTGTGGCGTCCATTCTATTCTACTTTAAACTTGTGGGTTTTGACATTCAAACATCACAGAACTTTTAATACCCTTTTGATGTCCAAAAGTACAGAAAAAAAAATTCAGTGATCTCTCTTCAAATTGTCTTCAGCCTTTAATTGCTCAGACTTTAAATGAGTTTCTAGCAGTGTCATAGACTGTTCCCCTCCTTTAATTTTATCTAGAAATAGGAAGCTTCCTTCTTTCCTAGTCCTCTTCTTTAGGATCACTTTTCCTCTAAATCATACCTGAACATCTAGTTCTAATTGTATGTTTCTGTTTCAATATAGGCAAACTTGTGTTGCGCAGAATGCCAGATTGAGTAAAGAAAAAAAAAAAAAAAAAGACAGGAAAAAGAAAAAACAACAATACTCTACTTAAAAGGTAAGTCTCTAAAGAGAAGGACAGAGATATTGAAAAAAACGAGATTCATCATCTTTCATGGATTGAATTGTGTCCCCCAAAAATGTGTGACAACTTGGTTAAGCCACAATTCCCAGTATTGTTTGGTTTTCCTCCATTTTGTGATCTGATGTATTTATCCTATGTGTTGTGAATCTTAACTTCCATGTTAATGAGACAGGATTAGAGGCCCTTATGTTAATGAGGCAGGACTCATTCTACAGGAGTAGGTTGTGTCTTGAGTCAATCTCTTTTGAGATATAAAAAAGAGAAGCTAGCAGAGAGTAGAGGGAACTCATACTACCAAGAAAGTAGTGCCAGGAGCAGAGTGCTTCCTTTGGACCTAGAGTCCCTGTGCTGAGAAACTCCTAGACCAGGGAAAGATTGATGACAAGGACTTTCCCCCAAAACTGACAGAGAAAGAAAGCCTTCCCCTGGAGCTGGGGTCTTAATTTGAACTTCTAGCCTTCTAGACTGTGAAAGAATAAATCTCTGTTTGTTGAAGACATCCACTTGTGGTATTTCTGTTATAGCAGCCTAGATAACTAAATCATTATCTAAAACAAACCAAAAATAAATGTAGACTTTATTAATACAGGTCATAGCAGCTTTACTAGTGATAAAGAAAAATGTTCAGAATAAAGAACAGTGAGTTCACCATGCACATCTCACTCACAATGTTTAGAGATGTGTAAGAAATGGACAGAAATCAATCAGTGGGGATATAGAAGCTTTGACTAATATATTTAAGAAAATTGGTCAGATTGATATATCAGAAACACAGCACCCAATAACTTCAATTCTGAAGTGCATATTCTTTCGAAGCACATATGGAATTTCACTTAAAATCTTTCAAGATCCAATTATATATATATATTTTTTGATACCATGTGGTTTCATTAATGCAAGCATGATGAGTCACGGAGTGTATTTAAATTTTTGGGTGATAATATGGACTTTGAGAATACATGATTACCACAAAAGTCAGGGGGTTTTCAAGTGTCATGACTGGTGGGTGCCCGTTTTTCCTAGAAGTCATGGGAGATACAATTTATTGTAGGGTGCCTTCCATTAGTTTACATGGAGAATCTCTGGTTTTCCAAATATACACTCACTCACACATACAAAAACAAACAAAACTCACCTGGGCTCCTGACTATCACACAGGAAACCATAAATACGCTTACAAGGCTTATCTAGGGATACAAAAGACAGAAGAGACAAAATTTTTATCCAATCACACTTTCTGGATACACTACCTCACATTTAAGTCTGATACCCCAGCTATTTTGCTTCAGTGGGCTTTTTTTCCCCCTCCTTTTACTATTTCACAAGTCCCCACTGGAGGACAGCAAATGCTTTTAGTGGGAAAGTAAAGTCCCAAGAGACTTGAGTGGTGGAAAAAGTGGATGGGATAAAACGTGTCTTATGGGTTGAGAAAGGGTTTAAAGATGCTGGATCATAAAGCAAGCCTCACCAAACTTCACGTGATTGGTTGTAATGATTCATATTATGTTCTTTGATAATAGTGATAACACACTACAAACCAATGAAAAATGATAGCTCTAAAATACTCCAAATGTTATCAGTTTAGAAATATACCTGTAAATAACCAGTGATTCAAAGAAAAAAATAATCTGAATAGACATTAGGAAATATTTTGATTGGAATGATATTGAAGACACAATGCCAAACCTTGCAGACTGTGGTTAATTCAGTGCTTTGAGAATGTCATATAATTAAAAATGCATTTATTTAGAAAAGAAGAAAAGCTGAAGATCAAGTAGTTAAAATAAACAGCAAATCAAGACAAGAGGAAACAAAAATAAAGAGAAAAAGTTAAAAGTAGAAATCAGTGAGTAAACAAACTTCTTGTAGAATATAAAAAAGTCAAAATTTGGTTCCTTAAAAACATTAATAAAAATAGCATTCAATTGAAAAATAAACATAATACATGGCTCTTACATGAAAAGCAAAGTAAGGAAATAATTGTTCTAAATATAAATAACTATTTTGTAAGTCTTCTATTTACTGATAGCCCAAAGTGGAGTTTAAATTTTATTCTTATTTGCCCATCCAATAGGAAACGTATTCCAATCATTACAATATTATGCATTTTATCTTCCCCTTTCTGTTTTCTCTTATCCAAACCTTCTTCAAGACAGTCTTGATGGCACAGCTTAAGAGGGACTACATGCTGAATAGGGAGCAAGGCCAATCACAGTCAAAACTTGAAGTCAGTCCATTTTTCTCAGGAGATTTGCTTCTGGGCAGAGTGCTTTTTTTTGCATGAATCCACAGACCTACCAGGTTCCTCCTTTTATCCTTTCCTTTTGCATTTCTAATCATTCTTTAATATTAAGGTATAAATAATGGATATTATTTTAATGAAACTTTGCTAACTCTCACACCATGTACCGAAAGCAGCCTAGGTATTTTTTTGGCATAATGTAAGCAAACCTCATAGGTGATTTTGTTTCTGAAAAAGAATTGTTAACCAACATTTAAAAACAGTAGACTATTTTATCTGAAAATACGGTGGCTGTGGGCTGTAGAACCAGTGGCTTCCAAACATGTATTTGTGAGTTCCCAGCTCTGGATTTTCTATCACACACACATTTTGCTGTGGAAACATTTGATCTGCTTTAAGTGTCTATTTTCTTATGCTTAAAATGACTTAATTTTTAAAAAATGTATCTTTGTCAATTTTTTTTTTGTGTGTGTAAAGCAGTAATGGATAGGATTATCCTTTGAACATTGATTTTAACATTACTCAAGGATAAAGTCTTGTTATTAGTTGTTATTCCTTACTAACATGCTATTATTATTAACGTCTTAGCCTCTTATGGTTTCCTGAGATACTTCTCCTGTAAAAACCACAAATGCTACCAAAAGAATAAAAACACAGGGTCCCCAATGTTATATAAGATACAAATGAAATAGCCGATTTTGCTGGTATAAAGGGCTTTTTTTGTTTTCCTCTGCATTTAGTGTGAGCTTTAGGGAAGCATTAAAGAGGCCTCCCAAGTATTCTGAGCCTATTCAGAGGAATCCTCACCTAGCTCCTTTCATACCTATAGAAAAGTGGGACATGTAGGAAACTTATCACTGGCTGCAGGGATCTGGCAACTTTTAATAATAAATATTGAGTGAAGTGACTTATGGCTCGTGTATTTTTTAATTGCTCTTTTTCTTTATTTCTTTCATTTGCTGCTCTTACCACATAAACCTAAATTTCATTCCTTTTCACAACATTCCTGATGAATCATCAACTCCGCGTTTACACACCTTCTTTCAGCATAAAGATTCAAATTCTTTGAAGAATCCATTTATTTCCTGATCCTGAGACTTTCATTCATAAAACTTTAAAATCACAAAAGAAGGATACCCACTAACTATAGTTTGAATGAGAAAAATATCCAAAGCCAAAAGAAATTAGATGAGATCCACAGCTTCCGATTCATAAGGACCTTATTATAGGACAGAGTAAAACCGACCCACTGAGGGTTTCCTCAGCTGTTAATCTTTACGGAAGCAGATTGCCAGATTTTTTTCTCCCATGGAGTGGCTGCTGAGACACAGCCGACCTTTCAGTTCACAGCCAAGTGACTCACCACTGCACCACCAGGGCTTCTTCCACAACTTCTAAGTCTCCCAAAATTTACTCCCAGATGCATATCCATCTTTTATTTAACCTGACAGATCTAACATAGCACAAACTCTAGTCAATAACAGACAAATAATAACATAAAAATACATATTTGAATGCCAGAATGAAGGAGTTTATTAGATTATGATCATTTGATTTTTTTATCCATTTTGGATAGAAAATAAATTAGCATGAACTACATCTGAAATACTCATACTTTTTTGGGGGGGTTAAGCTATCGAATTTATTCTAGAAACACTTACTCAGCCTGTATTTGAAGGAAAGGTAAGAGACTGGTAATTGGTAGAAGCCAGAACTACAGGCTGGTCAATAACAGGATGACTGGAAACGTCTAGAAGAAAAGTAGGTTGGGCAGCAGAATCTGGATCCATAGCCCAGGGAAGGGAAACCACAGATGCCATAACTCAGGGGTCTGAAGCCACTGGATCCACAGCTCACTGAGTAGCACCTTCTGAATCCGCAGCCCAGGGAGCAGCTACTTCTAGTACTGAAGCTCAGAGACCCAGTGTAAGTCTTCTGACAGGGACTGCAGAGCCTGGAGGTCCTCGGGCGGTAGCATGACGTCTGGCAGGGGCTGGACACCACACAGGAGGTCTGGTAGCTCCTGGGCTCACAGCCGTTCTCCTGACAGCCCCTGTAGACAGAGGATCCCAGCTGGCAGGTCCTGGGAGAGCAGAGACCAGTGCTGTAGACCAGGCGGCTTGGGGAGAAAGAGCCACAGGAGGAGCCTGGGTAGCCCAGGGAACCCCGCAGGGAGCGGGAGGGGAAGCTTCCAGAGCAGCAGATGTAGGACATGGTGACAAGATCTATGCGTTCAGCTGAGTTACGGTGAGAAGATTCTGAGCTTTAATGTCACCTTCTAGACTGGGGCACTTATATACTCTCAGCAGTGGGTTTGGTTCTATAAGGTCATGGTTCCTCCTTTGTTCTCCTTCATTTGCGTATGTGTGACTCAATCATCTTCTCTGTAATTGCAACTATATTTGAGTAGTTTTCCACATACTGTTTTTATGGCTGCTATAATTTTGCTGTTACAACACGAAGCCAGTGAAAATTTCTAAGACTATTTGTCAGTGATGCTCAACCTATCCTGGCCAGGAAAGCTCCTCCTTGCTCCCCAGGCCAACACTCCATATGTGGTCGCTTCTACTTTGCTCTGGGATATTTTCTGTCACTGCTCTACTGTGTCAAGTAATAGTGGCATGTCTTTGTTTTTATAAGGGTCCTTCTAATGAGTAATTCTACTTGTCACCACTGATTCACATTCTCCAAATTTATTTTCCATCTATCAAATACTATGTTATACAGTGCTTCTCACATTCAGCGGAGGGAGGAAAATAATGCATGATGAGAAATGAATAAAACAGAGGAAACGGACAAACATTTAAAGACCAAATTGTTTCAAGAAGACTGAATTGAAACAGAGTAAGAAGAAGAAGCCAATGTGGGCACATGTAAAGAGGTAGCAGGGACAACTGAGATAATGTGAGGAACTTGTTACAGAAATGAACGGTGGGGATTTCAGGCTTCTCTTCTGCTTACTTTTCGTCCTTTTTGTTTTGTTTTCATCTAAATGTAATAGAAATCAAATTGTTTAAAAATGAACTTATTTTATGAACTTTTATCTTCCAAATTTCAAAAGATCCCAGGGTCCGCATCCTAGAATGACTCAGGCTTTTTACTGCTCAGCCTTTGAATGAATTTTGTGCATTTTCAAAATTAGTTCCCTTCCTATAACTTCCTCTCAAAATACATAATATCCTTCTTTTATCACCTTTGCTCTTTGTTTTATTTTTTCTTTCAACGTGCAATATCTGAATGTTAATTTCCAATGGGCTCATGATGTTAGACCAACTCGCCCTGAAATAAACACTAATAGGAAGAAAAATATTTTTAGAATAGACGGGAAATTCTGGAAAGAATATAGAGAAATTTTACCAGTTGGATTCTGCAGAAAGCAGGTATTAAGATGGGGTTAGAAATCCAAACATTTATTGGAGAGTGAAAAAAAGGTAGAGAGACCAGGATTGGCCAGGGAGCATCATTAGATCCTGATTAAGACCAGAAAATGTCTCTGCTAGACCAACAGGGAGCTTCAGAGCAAATATTGCTCGTTAGAGGAGCCCTGGATAGAGCAGAAACGCCTAGACCCTTCTACAAAGCAGCTCCATCATGACCAGGGCTGTCCTGAGGAGAGCATGACCTTAGCTCAAAAGCTGGTGCAGAGCCTGAAGCAGTCAACAGAAAGAGACTGTCACCTAACACCATTATTACTTTCTTGAAGAGTGATGTGAGTTGTAGTGCATGTCAGTGTCTGTCACAGTCTACCCCTTACAACATAAAGGTCATTTTCTCCCTATATGTCTAGGAGACCCAACCTCCATGGTTCTGGTAGGCCTCTCTTCCTTAGAAGAGTGAGGTCAGTGGAATGAAATATAGTCCCTATCACTGCATTTGATCTTGGGGCTGCAACTGATACGCATCATGTCCCTCCTTCACCATCCATTATAACTTTGCCTCACCCTCAGCTACCATCTCTATTAGTCTTAGTCACTTTCCTTGTGGTCTTACTCCAGCCCTTGTTCCTGAGATGTCTGAGTCTCTAGTAATCAAACTCTTTTTTTTTTTTGGCTACAACTGCTGTACTTAACAAGTCACTTTCAAAATTGGTTAAGGAAGTGCCAAGATGCATCCAGGTGGGTCATCTGAGTTCCATGCGTATACCTCCCTACCCATACTGTGTAAGAGTAGCCTTACCACCCTCTACCAGTTGGGGTCAGATGTTGTTGTTGTTGTTAGTTGTTGTCAAGTTGATTCTGACTCATGGCAACCCCATGGTAACTCTTTATTTTTTTGGCCTGCTGGGCCCTGCAAACAAGGAGACGAAAGTCCTCAGGCAGCAGCCATAGCTTAAAGTTTAGTGAGACCCTTGCTGTGTCTCTTGGCCAGTCTGCCTTTGAGGACTAAGACCACTGTCCTTGTAGATTCCAAAGCTGCAGGGATAAGAAGCAAAAAGTTTTTACATGGGTCACTGGAAGTGATGGTAAGCAGGTCCATGGGCCCCATCTTTTGAGACTGTTTCCTCCAAGCTGACACTTGGCTTTGCTTTCAATAAGATAATGAACAGCTCTATCAGGCAGGTAGCTTCAGGGTAGTATGGTTTTTGATAAAACCTACGGATCCCATGGTCATGGGCCCACTCCACACTGCTGCAATGTGAAGTGGATTTCCTAATTGGATGTTACATTGTGAGGAATTGCATGCAGTGGATCAAGCATTCCATAAGCCCCTGAACAGTGGTGCTGATCAAGATATGTAAGGAGGAAAAGCAGCCTCATATCCTGAATAGGGTATCATCACTCTGTGGATGCCTCTGTCAGTGGTCAGTCTCCTTGAGGAACAGCACCATTACTGGGAGCTCAGCATTAGCCTCTATTGCTGACAGATTGCACGTTCATAGGTAGCAGTACATATAGCAGCCTTGTGATAATAGCTCATGCTATTGGGTCCATGCATGGCCTCTGTGACCACTTTGTTTACTTGCTCATCTTTCCAGAATTGGGGATCTGCTGACAAAGGCTAACTAACATTAACAGGTTGGGTTATTTTGTCTACTTGATTGTGTTATTTCTCTTCCCTGGTGGATGCATTCTGGTGGGCATTAACTAATAGTAGAAAGATCTTCACTCCCATAAACCAATTCAAATATTTCTACATGTGGATTTCCTTCTCTAAATACTCTAATATTTTCTATTCCAGGTTCCTAATTAGCTGGTCACACCTGTTGCCACTGCTTAGGAATCTATACATATCATCATCTGGGTTCTTTTTTTCCTTCTACATAAAGTGGAGCACCTTGTACTAGGTGCTTTATGTAAAGCTCTGCCCTTGGGAAGATGTTTTTCTTACTACAGTATTTAAGGACATCCACATTATGAGCCAATCTATCAGTAAACCTAGCTTATTTTGTGTGTGTTTCCCTCTTCTTTCAGCTAGTCATATACAGCACTCAATATGACCACATATGTGAACTGAAGGGGGGGTGCTTGTACAATTCCGGTCAGTGACATGGGAGTCTGGGCTACATACTCATGCAGACTTCTCTCTGTTTATGCTCATCCTTATTCCTGGATGAACGATTTCCATCTTACTGGATTGCTACTGTGTTCACCTGACTTGATGACTTGGTAGGGTCAACAAATCTGTCTTAGAAGAAATCCATCCAGAATGTTCCTTGGAACTGAGGATGTCAAAACTTTGACTTGCTTACTTCAGACACATCATCTGGTAAAGCCAATTGCTAGAAAAGGACATCGTGTTTGTTAAAGGAGAGGGTCAGTGAAAATTAGGGAAACCCTCAATGAGATGGATTGACAGAACAGCCACAACAATGGATCAAACATACCAATGATCATGAAGATGGTGCACTGTATTATTGTTTCCTTCTTTTAACCACAGATACCCATGACACCATGTGGTCCTCTGGATTGTTTGGCCAAACCAACAGGGCTTCTTACACCTGTAGAATCCTTTCCTGCTCCTGGCCCCAACTAAACCCAGGTATATGCGCTAGAGAGGTATTTCTAGGTGTGGAATATTTTCCTTCTAGAATCCAAAGAGGCCTACCAGGTGCTTTGTTTCCATCTTTGCAGTAGAGGATGCAAGAGGTTTAATTGTTTAATTTATGTGTATATAAATTTATATTATGCATTAAACATGAATATATATTTATGTAAAATAAATATAATATTTTATATAGAGAGTTTTTAAAAAGCTTTATTTTATAAAATATTTTAAAATGTTTACAAAGGTAAGAAAATAAAACGAAAGTGACTAATCAGAGCACAGTTTTAGTAGTATGAATGAGAGGAGAGAAAAACTAAGTTTAATGTGATCCAAAACTCTAGACACCCAAATGATGAAGTGATGTTATCTGCTATATATGTCTGCTATATATATATATAGTGTTATTTCCCACAGTTAATGCAATACAAACACTAATTACATGTTAACTTAATTTTCAATATTTCCCTGACACCAAGTACCTGTATACCTCTATGCTTTCTTCATTTTATTCCAAGTTCTCAAAGTTGTCCTTATTCTCACCCATACTACTTGTGTCTTTGCTTCTCATATTAGTTCTCATCTGTCATAAAATCTAGGATTTTGACTTCCTTACAGGACTGAGACCTGCGGCAAATCCCTGCTCGACTCTGATTCTCCATTTCCTATGCGCAAAAATAATTGTAGTTCATAAAATGTGTCTTCCTTATGTTTGTTGTTGTTGTTAGTTGCCGTTGAGTTTATTCCAACTCATGGCAACTCCATGTTTGTCGCAGTAGAACTGAGCTCCATAGGGTTTTCAAGGCTGTGACCTTTTCAAAGCAGAGCACCTGTCCTGGCCTCCAAGGTACCTCTGGGTGGGTTCAAATGGTCAAACTTTCAGCTAGTAGTCAAGCACTTAACCTTTACCTCTATACAAAGATAATAGCTTTATGTTTTTAGTTTTATAATATTATATATGTATATATCTACATATACACTTTATCATTTTCTGAAATATTGGGCCTATAAAACATCAGAATGGCAACATACAACACCAAAACATAGGTCCTCAATTGTATGTTGAACTGCTAATGAAACAATAATTTCTGTTGCTGTAAAAGCCTTGCTGTCTCTAACCATGTTTAGTTTGAGTCTTGGATACAAAAGATGGAACCTCAATCCTCAAAAACCTCATGAATCCCCACCAAGGATAACTGATTCCTCATTAAACACATGGAAAAACATTAATTATATACAAAAGTAATCAGTGAGATGAAGAGGTATGGTTCAGTTTGCTATCCAATGTTGAACAAATCGAAGGACGCTATTGAAGCTTATATAAAAAATACATAGCCTAAACCTTTTCCCCTTTCAGTCATATCTTCCACATTCATTGTTTTTGTCCTCTTGTCAGCAAATATCAAGGCCCCATATTCCTTGAAGTATGCTATATACTGAGATTTTTATTCACATAAAGTCTATGCATGCAAAGTAAGGACTTCTAGAAAATACAAGTTTTAAAGAAAGAAAATGTCTAAAGCCCTAAAGAAAATGGTTTAAATCCACCCTTTCTTAGTTTTTCAAAGTTTGTTCCCAAAGGAATAGTGATTGTTTACCTTGTTTTTCTTGGCAGTTACCATCGATTTGGCCCTGACTCATGGAGACCCTGTGCACAAAAGAGCAAAATGCTGCCCAGTCCTGTGTCATCCTCATAATTAGTTGTGAATAAGACTATTGTGATCTATTTTTGGAAGTAAATCATCAGGCCTTTCTTTCCAGTCTGTCTTAGTCTGGAAACTCTTCTGAAACCTATTCAGCATCATAGCAACATACAAGCCTCCACAGAAAGATGGTTGATGGCTGCACGTGAGGTGCGTTGTCCGGGAATTAAATCCGAATTTCCTGCATGGAAAGTGAGAATTCTACCCCTGAACCACCACTGCCCCCAAAACAAAACGCATTTTATAAAAAAAACTAATGATACCATAACAGCATATCTGAATGCCAGAATGAATAAGTTTACTAGATTGTATCCATTTGTATTTTCATCTAATATGTGAATAAAACTCATTGACAATAGTTCTATAAATTCATCCATTAATTCATTAACATTAATTTAAAGTAATTAATATGAATTCCATTAATTTATCTTCTACCTCATTCAGTTAATGAGCTAATTCCATTAACTAATCCAATGGATTAGTTTATTAAATTTAGCATATGTTAGAGGCAGTTGTTGGATTAGTACTTGGTGGCTGGAGAAAAAATGGAGTAGTGATCGGAGAGTATGAGGAGAGTTGTTCATGAAAATAATGAAGTTGATAGAAGATCAAATTAGAGACTGGAACATATTGCCCAGAAGTTCTAGCATCTCAACACTTTGATCAATAACAGCCGGAGCCATAAGTTGATTGGTAACAAGAAGACTGACAACTTCTAGAAGGAAAGTAGGTTGGGGGCCCAGGGAAGGGAAACCACAGATGCCATAACTTAGGGGTGTGAAGCCACTGGATCCACACCTCACTGAGTAGAGCCTTCTGGATCCACAGCCCAGGGATTAGCTACTTCTAGTACTGAAGCTCAGAGACCCAGTGTAAGTCATCTGGCAGGGACTGCAGAGCCTAGAGTTCCTCAGGCAGTAGCAGGACGTCTAGCAGGGGCTGGACACCACACAGGAGGTAGAGAGAGGAGCCCAGCTGGATGGTGCTGGGAGAGCAGAGACCAGTGCTGTAGACCAGGTGGCTAGGGGAGGAAGAGACACAGGAGGAGCCTGGGTAGCACAAGGAACCCTGCAGGGAGCATGAGGAGACGTTTCCAGAGCAGCAGCTGTAAGACATGGTGAGAGGAGACATGAGTTCAGCTGAGTTAAAGTGACAAGACTTTGAGTTCTAATGTCACTTTCTAGAATGGGACGTTTATATGCTCTCAGCCATGGGTGTGGTGTTCTACAAAGTCATCTTTCCCATATTTGGACTCCTTCATATCCATATGTGTTATTGAAAAATATTCTCTGTAATTGCAGATGAATAATCTCCATTTCATATTTATGGGAGATTTGGTTGTGTTGCTATGGCACTAAGGCAATGAATGTGTCCAATGTCAGAAATGCTATGATTACCATCTATTAATGTCATCCCATGACGGCCAGGAAAGCCCCTACTCTCCTCACTGTTCCATTTGCCTGTCTATTGGCGGAGGGATGCTTGGGTGTAAGGTTGGGGGTTGAGATGAAGTCATCCCTTTTTTTAACATTAGAGACCCAGCATGTTCTTGATGAGGGACCTAGAGTCTGATCCTCTTTGTCAACATTGATTTTCATTCCCTAAAATTATTTTCTACACGTTATGCTCTACTACACATTGCTTCTCACATCAAATTGAACAAGGGAAAATAGACATGAACAACTGAATGAGAAACAAGGGAGAGTTCAGAGAGAAACCTGGACAAGTGTTTAGAGACAAAATAAATAGACTATTTTGAAATAGAGTCAGAGTGGAGATCTATTTGTGCATATGTGAAATGACCCACAGTCAGACACTCTTGAAATGAAGGGAGGGAAGTAGACCCATTGACAGTCTATGGGTTTTCCATATACATGTCTTTCAAATAAAAAGGCTTCAAAATCAACAAAGTTTATGGCTTTTCATAATATACGCAGATTGGCTTTTTACAACTTGTTCAAGTTCCTGCTCTCCTAAAACAGCATTGATAGGGAGAGCTTTTGGGGCATTTTTACAATCAAGTCCTCTCTTACATTTTTCTCTCATTTTGAAGCATCCTTCTTTCCTAGTACACTCCTGGAAGATTATTTTTCCATTGTAAAATATTCACATATCTTCCTTTTAATATCATATCCATATTGGGAAGATCAAATATAAAATAATTATTAAAGGATTTTCTTTAGTTAAAAGAGTATAATCTTAGAGGGAAATTTGGAATTGCAGGAGGAAATAAAGATAACTGAAATGTAAGTAAAATATATTGTACTTATTGTTCACCACACTAATAAAAATGGCTTGTAATTCTTATAGGTAGAATTAAATGGCAGTAAATCAAGAATGCATATTAAGCTGTCTTAAGAAATTGCTAACAAAATTTCCTGTAAAACAAGTAATAACTCAAAAGGGGAAAATTGTAGTACAAACCATTTTTTAAATCCATCTCTCTACCACTTTAAAAAAAAAAAAAACATGGAAAGAGAAAAAAAGGAACATAGAATGTGGATCAAATAGCAGCAAAATCATATGTAAATAGAAATCTATATATAGCAAAAATCAAATGAATATAAAAAGACTAATCTAAATAAACCACCATTGGTCAGTCAGTCTGTTGTACTGTGGTGGCTTTCATGTTGCTGTGATGCTGAAAGCTATGCTATCAGTATTTCATGTATCAGCAGGGTTGCCCATGGAGGGCAAGTTTCAGCAAAGCTTCCAGACTAAGACAGAACAGGAAGAAGGACCTGGTGATCTACTTCTAAAAAACTGGCAGTGAAAACCTTATGAATAGCAGCAGAACATTGTCTGATATACTGCCTGAAAACGAGTCCCTTAGGCAGGAAGGCACTCAAAATCTGACTGAGGAAGAGCTATCTCCTCAAAGTTGAGTTGACCTTAATGATGTGGTTGGAGTCAAGCTTTCAGGACCTTCATTTGCTGATGCAGCACAATTAAAAATGAGAAGAAACAGCTGCAAATATTCATTAATATTCAGAATGTGGAATGTATGATATATCAATCTAGGAAAACTGCAAATTGTCAAAAATGAAATAGAAAACTTGAAAATCGGTATCCTAGGCATTAGTGTTCTGAAATGGACTGGTATTGGTCATTTTAAATCAGACAATCATATGGTCTACTATGCCAGAATGGCTAATTGAAGAGAAATGGCATAGCACTCATCATCAAAAAGATTTCAAGAACTATCCTGAAGTAAAATGCGGTCAGTGATAGGATAATATCCATACACCTGCAAGGAAGACCAGGTAATATGATGATAATTTAAATTCACTCACCAACCATTAATGCCAAAGATGAAGAAATTGAAGATTTTTACCAACTTCTGCAGTCTGAAATTGATCAAACACGCAATCAACATGTATTGATAATTATTGGTGATTGGAATGTGAAAGTCAAAATTAAAGAAGCATCGGTAGTTGGAAAATATGGCCTTGGTGATAGAAATGATGCTGGGATCACATGCTAGAATTTTGCAAGTCCAATGACTTATTCAGAGCCATGGTGGTACAGTGGTTAAGAGCTACAGCTTCTAACCAAAAGGTCGATGGTTCAAATCCACCAGCCATTCCTTGGAAACCCTGTGGGGTAGTTCTACTGTGTTATTCACTGCAACTAACTGTTTTCAACAACATAAATGATGACAATACAAGTGGACCTCATTAGATGGGATATGCAGGAACCAAACTGACTACATCTGTGGAAAGAAGCTCACTATCATCAATCAAAACAAGGTCAGGGCCAACTATGGAACAGACCATCAGTTACTTATATCAAGTTCAAGTTGAAGATGAAGAAAATTAGAACAAGTCCAAGAGAGCCAAAGTACAAACTTGAGTATATCCTACCTGAATTTAGAGATCATCTCAAGAATAGATTTGATGCTTTGAACACTAATGACCACAGACCAGAGGAGTT
This sequence comes from Dugong dugon, assembly GCA_030035585.1. NCBI lineage: Eukaryota > Metazoa > Chordata > Mammalia > Sirenia > Dugongidae > Dugong > Dugong dugon. The sequence continues at coordinate 6,104,142 of CM057473.1, forward strand.
GTGGACTATCAAGGACATCATACATGAAGAAAGAAAAGTGTTATTAAAAAGTCAGGAAAGAAAGAAAAGACAAAAATGGATGTCAGAAGAGACTCTGAAACTTTCTCTTGAATGTTAAGTAGCTAAAGAGGAAAAAAGAAGTATTACATAAAGAACTGAACAGAAGATTTCAAAAGGCAGCTTGAGAAGACAAAGTAAACTACTGTAAAGAAATGTGCAAAGACCTGGAGTTAGAAAACCAAAAGGGAATAATACGCTCAGCATTTCTCAAGCTGAAAGAATTGAAGAAAAAATCCAAGCCTCGAGTTGCAATATTGAAGGGCTCTATGGGCAAGATATTAAATGATGCAGGAAGCATCAAGGGAAGACGGAAGGAATACAATACACAGAGTCACTGTACCAAAGATAATTGGCTGATGCTCAACTATTTCACAAAGTAGCATATGATGAAGAACCAATGGTACCGAAGGAAAAGTCCAAGCTGCACTGCAGGCACTGGTGAGAAAAGACTCAAGTAATTTATGGAATACCAACCGAGATGTTTCAATAAACGGATGCAGCTCTGGAAGCACTCACTTGTCTATGTGAAGAAGTTTGGAAGATAACTCATCTGACCAAGCAACTGGAAGAAATCCCTATTTGTGTCCATCACAAAGAAAGGTGATCCAACAGAAGGCAGAACTCATCGAACAATATCATTAATATCACACACAAGTAAAAAGTTTTGCTGAAGATAATTCAAAATGGCTGCAGCAGTACTTCGGCAGAGAACTGCCAGAAATTGAAGCCAGATTCAGAAGAGGAATTGGAATGTGGGATATCATTAGCTGATGTCAGATGGATCTGACTGAAAGCGGAGAATATCAGAAAGATTGTTACCTGTGTTTTATTGACTATGCAAAGGCATTGGACTGTGTCTGTTATATCAAATTATGGATAACATTTTGAAGAATGGGAATTCCAGAACACTTAATTGTGCTCGTAAGGAACCTGAACATAGACCAAGAGGCAGTTTTTCAAACAAAACAAGGGGATACTATGTGGTTTAAAATCAGGAAAAGTGTGCTTCAAGGTTGTATCCTTTCACCGTACTTATTCAGTTTGTATGCTGAGGAAATAATCTGAGAAGCTGGACTCTATGAGGAAGAATGAGGCATCAGGATGGATGGAAGACTCATTAACAACCTGTGATAATGTGATATGCGGATGACACAACCTTGCTTGATGAAAGTGAAGAGGACTAGAAGCACTTACTGATGAAGAGCAAAGCCTTCAGTATGGATTACACCTCAACACAAAGAAAACAAAAATCTTCACAACTGGACCAATAAGCAACATCATGATAAACAGAAAAAAGATTGAAGTTGTTGAAGATTTCACTTTACTTAGATCCACAATCAATGCCCATGAAAACAGCAGTCAAGAAATCAAGTGATGCAATGTGTTGGGCAAATCTGCAAAAGGTCTCTTTCAAGTGTTAGAAAGCATAGATGTCACTTTGACAACTAAATTGCTCCTGACCCACCTAGGATATTTTCAATTGGCTCAAATGCATGGGAAAGCTGGACAATGAATAACAAAGACCAAAGAAGAGTTGATGCCTTTGAGTTACAATGTTGGCCAAGAATATTGAATATACTGTGGACTGCCAGAAGAATGAACAAATCTGTCTTGGAATAAGTACAGCAAGAACGTTCCTTAGAAGGGAGGATGGCGAGACTTTATTTTACTTTCTTTGATCATGTCATCAGGAGGGACCAATCCCTGGAGAAAGACTTCATGCTTATTAAGGTAGAGGGTCAGTGAAAAAGAGAAAGACCCTCAATGAGATGGATTGACACAGTGGCTCCAACAATGGGCTCAGACACAGCAACGATTGTGAGGATGGCAAGACTGGGCGGCGTTTTGTTGTGTTGTACATAGGATCGCTATGAGTAGGAACCAACTCCGGGGCACCTAACAACAACAACAACAATCTACATAAAAGATTTAGAATGTCAGACTGGGTTGAAAACGAAAACTATTTTCTACTTAAAAAGAGCTTTTCTTAAATATGAAGAAACAGAAAAGAGGAAATTAAAAATATGTATCAGGCAAAAGAAACGAACAAAAAATCTAGTACTGTTTTATTAACCATAGACTAACCTGAGGTTATGATAACAAGTTTTCTAGAAATAAAGCAAGATATCTCTTAACCATCACTTCCTCAGTTGACCAGCATATCACAACAGTGGTAGTATTGAAATTAGCAGATGAACGCAAGAGACAAAAAATCAGGAAGAATATGCAAGTCCTGAACAACACAATTAACAAAATTGACCAAATCAATATAAAGGAATCACAGTACCCAACAAGTTCAAGATAGGCATTGTTTTCAAGTACGCATGAAATATTACTAAAATTAAACATAGGCTGGTCATAAAGCAAGCCAAAATAAGTTTCAAATAATTGAAATTATTCCAGGTTTAAGTTGTCCACCACAGTAGAAATAAGTCAGAAGTCAATACTAAAAAGATAACTAGAAAATTAGTCTTCAAAATAGTTTCGATGATGTAATTTATATACTAAGTGAGAAGGCAAACCCATTTTTAGGCATAACAGGAATGTTCATTAATTTGTCTTCAGGAACTCTGGCTTCCAGTGGGAGAGCTTTCTCCGAATCAATCCAAAGGTTTTTGTTTTTGTTTTTTTGCTTAAATCTTTAATGAAATATTGATCCATATTAAGGTGTGAACGACGGAGAGCAGCTTAATACAACTTCAGAAATTCTGGGGCCATGTGCCGGATTCAGCCCCGGCATTGTAATGACTTGTGCTCCACAATGCAGTCCCCTGTAGGTGATACTGTTGATGAATCTGAATCATGTTAACATTAAAAAAATAGGAGATTTGGACAGTGCTGAGTTCCATTGCTGTGGGAATGGATGACTTTCAACCCTTTTGCTGTGGAATCTCATCCTCAGTTTTTGGTCCAGTTTTTTAGATTGGTGATACACAGAATGAACATATTCTCATCCGTAAATTTTAGATCCTACTTTTGCCAACAGACCTAATTATTTTCTCAAAATTCCCATTTAACTTGTTACTAACCAGCTTCAGGATATGACTTTGACAAAGCATCTTGATGAGGAGCCAGACACTCAAAAGCCGTTACTTAGTAAATTAAGATTCACATCACCGACTGATATATTGTCTGTTTAGTGACCACAGAATATTTCTGTTACATTTAGCTAACATAGATTGGGAGTCGTTTAAATACAGGGAAATGCAAGTACTTGCTTGGAGAAAGGTAGCATGGTTTCTTCACTGAAATGTCCTTACGTGCAATATGGAAGCACAATTCCACTTGAAACCCTTCCGTTGTATTTTTCTCTAGAAATTTTTATTTTAAATTTTAAAATGTGGAGAAATATTGTAAGTTTCCAAATAAAAATAATTAACTAGATAGCCAGATATTTGTTTTCATCATTAATAATCCTTTTTGTGTCCTTAAAAATTATTTCGAAAATAATGAATTGGATTTTTAATTTTTCTTAAAAATTTAATATAGTTTTTTATATTAATGAACAATGTTGTGCAAATTCCATTAACTTTTGTAAAAACTAAAGTCTTCTTTCATGTTATCTACAGTTGTTGATACATTCTAAACTTTCTAGCCAAGAGTAAAATTTTGAAGAATGAGAAAGAAAGCTAACATATTAACATCAGGTAGGGACCAGTTGCCATCAAATCAATTCCGACTCATAACAACCATATAGGACAGAGTAGAACTGCCCTTTAGGGTTTCCAAAGCCGTAATCTTTATGAAAGCAGACTGCCACATCTTTCTCATGAAGAAAAGCTGGTGTGTTCAAACTGCTGACTTTTTGGTTAGCGGCCGAGAAATTAACCACTGCACCACCAAGGTAGGTGGAAACATTGATATTCACCTTTATAAAATTGCATTTTTCAATCCATTATTCATGATATTGTGTTCTTTGCCTCATCTCTTCCTATCTGGATCAGACTTGCAGGCGTTGCTATTTTCATTAGATATTTCACAGAACTGTCTTTTGGGATGGCTGATCTCCTCTGTTGTATATTTGTTCTTTATTTTCCTTATTTATACTCATCTCTATTTTTATCCATCGTTCTGTTTTCTTTGGGTCTAATTTGCTTCACTTTTGTTAACTTTGTAGATGATAGTTAGAAAATTGATTTGCATATATTATTGCTTTTTTCAATATTTGCACATAAGATTATTATTTTTTTCTCTGGGAAAGGCTTTAGCTACACCCCGAATTTCTTTATACTTAAAAGACTTCCATGCCTTTACTAAGGTCTTAAGTATAACGATGAGTCACCACTACCTCTGACATAGATTCACCAGTTTTCAATATTGTGCCACAGTTGAATGGTCTCTCTTGGTCTGTATATATACATTTTTTAATTGCAAAATTAACTGGAGATTCACATTCAATTGTAAGAAATCTCTTTTACACTTTGCCCAGCTTCCCAAATGGTAACATATTACAGAAATATAACATAATAGTATAACCAGTGTATTGACATTGGTGCAATCCATCAATCTTAGTCATATTTCTCCAATTTAATGTGTACTTAAAGGAGCCCTGGTTGCACAGTGTTAAGCACTTGGCTACTAACCAAAAGATCGGTGGTTTGAACCCACCAGCCACTCTGCGGGAGAAAGATGTGGCAGTCTGTTTCTGTAAAGATTACAGCTTTGTAAACCCTATGGGGCAGTTCAACCGTATCTTATGTTGTTGTTGTTGTTATTAGGTGCTGTTGAGTTTGTTCTAACTCATGGTGACCCCAAGTACAACAGAACGAAACACTGCCCAGTCCTGCACCATCCTTACTATCTTTGTTATTCTTGAGCCCATTGTTGGAGCCGCTGAGTCAATCCATCTCGTCGAGGGTCTTCCTCTGTTTCACTGACCCTCTACTTTACCAAGCATGATGTCCTTCTCCAGGGACTGGTCCCTCCTGATAACATGTCCAAAGTACATGATACAAACTCTCTGTCCTATAGGATTGCTATAAATTGAAATCAACTCTATGGCAACAGGTATAATTATTTGTGCATGTGTATTGAATTGTATAAATTTTTATTATGTGTGTAGGTTCATGTATCCACCACTACAGTAAAGAAACTGAGCAGTTCCAACACCACATGGATCCCTCAATTTGCACTTTTGGATTTGACTTTTTTCACTCAGCATAATTCCATGGCGATTCATCCAAGTAGTTGTATGTATCATTAATTCATCCACTTTTATTGCAGAGTAATACTCCATGGCCTGTATATACCAGAGTTCACCTACTCACCTGTTGAAAGACAACAATGGTAATTGCAGTTTTTGGCTGTTAACGAATAAAGCTGCTATGAACATTCACATATAGTTTTTCTGTGTACACAAATTTTTATTTCTCTGGGATAAATAACAAAGTGCAATTGTTGGGTCATATGATAATTGAATGTTTAGCTTTATCAGAAACTTAACCACATAGTTTTCCAGTGTGATTGTACCATTTTGTATTCCTAACAGCTATGTATGAGTGACCCAGTTTTTCCACATCTTCACTAGCATTTTGCGTAGTCACCAGATTTTATTTTAGCCATTTTAATAAATGTGTGGTGATATCTTTTTGTGGTTTGAATTTGCATTCCTTTAATTGCTAATGATGTTGAATTTCTTTTCGTTTGTGTATTTGCCATTTGTAAACTTCTTCAGTGAATTGCCCATGTCTTTTGGCCTTTTTCTAACTGGAATATTATTTTCTATCTTTCTTTTTTTACTGTTGAGTTTTGAGAGTTCTTTATATATGCTAGATACTAGACTTTTGTTAGATACATGGTTTGCAGATGTTTCCTCCCAGTCTGTACCTTGTCATTTCATCGTCTCCCCATGAACTTTGATTTGCATCTGTTTCTGGGCTCCCTGTTCTGTTCCATTGATCTATGTGTCCATCCCTCTGTGAATGCCAAACTTGATTACTGTAGCTATATAAACAACAACAAAACCCATTGCTGTTCAGTCATAGTGGCATTGAGTCAGTTCTACTCATAGCGACCCCATAAGACAGAGTAGAACTGCCCCATAGGGTTTCCGAGGAGCGCCTGGTGGATGGATTTACATCTGGGTTCTCAATTCTGTTCCATTGGTCAATGTATCTGTCGTTGTACCAGTACTAGGCTGTTTTGACTACTGTAGCTGTATAGTAGGTTCTCAAGTCAGGTAGTGTGAGTCCTCCAATTTTATTCTTCTTCTTCAGTAGTGCTTTACTTATTGGGGGCTTTTTCCCTTTCCATATAAAGTGAGTGATTAGTTTTTCCATCTCTTTGAAGAATGTTGTTGGTATTTGGATCAGGATTGCATTGTATTTGTAAATTGCTTTGGGTAGAATTGCCATTTTCACAATGTTGAGTCTGCCTATCCATGAGCATGGTGTGTTTTTCCATTTATGTAGATCCCTTTGGGTTTCATGCAGTAGTGTTTTGTAGTTTTCTTTGTATAGGTCTTTTACATCCCTGGTCAGATTTATTCCTAGGTATTTTATCTTTTTAGGGGCTATTGAAAATGGTATTGCTTTCCTGATTTCCTTTTCATCGTTCTCTTTATTGGTGTATAGGAATCCAACTGATTTTTGAATGTTTATCTTGTATCCTGCTACTCTGCTGAATCTTTCTATTAGTTCCAGTAGATTTCTCGTAGAGTCTTTAGGGTTTTCTGTGTATAGTATCATATCATCTGCAAACAGGGACAGTTTAACTTCTTCATTACCAATTTGGATGCGCTTTATTTCATTTTCTTGCCTTATTGCTCTAGCTAGAACTTCCAACACAATGTTAAATAGGAGTGGTGATAAAGGGCATCCTTGTCTTGTTCCTGTTTTCAAGGGGAATGTTTTCAGCCTCTCTCCATTAAGAATGATGTTGGCCGTTGGTTTTGCATACATGCCCTTTATTATGTTGAGAAATTTCCCTTCTATACCTATTTTATTGAGAGTTTTTATCAGGAATGGGTGTTGGACTTTGTCAAATGCCTTTTCTGAGACGATCATGTGATTCTTTTCTTTCCTTTTATTTATGTGGTGGATTACATTGATTGATTTCTAATGTTGAACCATCCTTGCATAACTGGTATGAATCCTACTTGGTCGTGGTGTATTATTTTTTGATATGATGCTGAATTCTATTAGCTAGAATTTTGTTGATAATGTTTGCAACTCTATTCATTAGAGATATTGGTCTGTAATTTTCTTTTTTTGCAACGTCTTTGCCTGGTTTTGGTATCAGCATTATGCTGGCTTCATAGAATGAATTTGGAAGTGTTGCTTCCTCTTCTATGCTATGAAATATCTTGAGTAGTACTGGTACAAGCTCTTCTGTAAATGTTTTGTTGAATTCTCCTGTGAAGCCATCTGGGCCAGGGCTTTTTCTGGTTGGGAGTTTTTTTTATTACCTTTTCAATCTCTTCTCTTGTTATGGGTCTGTTCAGATTTTCAACATCACTTCATTGTAGTTTGGGTAGGCCATGTGTTTCTAGAAATTTATCCATTTCCTCTAGGATCTCAAATTTGTTGGAGTACAGTTTTTCATAATATTCTGTTATAATCCTTTTTATTTCAGTCGGGTCTGTTGTAATGTCCCCCATTTCATTTCTTATTTGGGTTATTTGCGTCCTCTCCTGTTTTTCTTTTGTCAGTCTGGCCAGTGGTTTGTCGATTTTGTTGATTCTTTCAAAGAACCAACTTTTGGTTTTGTTGATTCTTTCTATTGTTTTTCTGTTCTCTATTTCATTGATTTCTGCTCTGATCTTTACTATTCCCTTTCTTCCTGTGGTTGTGGGCTTTTTTTGCTGTTCTCTTTCTATTTGTTTGAGTTCTGTAGTTAATGTTTTGATTTTGTCCCTTTCTTCTTTTTTGATATGTGCATCTATTGCTATAAATTGTCCTCTGAGGACTGCCTTAGCTGTGTCCTAAAGGTTTTGGTATGATGTGTTTTCATTCTCATTTGATTCTAGGAATTTTTTGATTCCATCTCTGATATCTTCTGTTACCCAGTGATGTGTAAGCAGGGGATTATTCAGTTTCCATGTAATTGATGTTTTTTCCTTGCTCTTTCTGTTGTTAATTTCTACCTTGATGGCATTGTGGTCAGAGAAGATACTTTGAATTATCTCAACGTTTTGGATCTTGTTGAGGATTGCTCTGTGGCCTAAGATGTGGTCTATTCTGGAGAACGTTCCATGTGCATTGGAAAAGAATGCGTGCCTTGCAGTGGTTGGATGGAGTGTTCTATATGTCTAAGAGGGCAAGTTGGCTGATTGTGCCCTTTAGGTCTTCTGTATCTTTGCTGAGTTTCTTTTTAGTTGTTCTGTCCTTTACTGAGAGTGGTGTGTTGAAGTCTCCTACTATTATTGTGGAACTGTCAATTTCTCTTTTCAGTGTTGTTAGAGTTTTTTTTATGTATTTTGGAGCCCTGTCATTGGGTGCACAGATGTTTATTATGGTTATGTCTTCATGACGGATTATCCCTTTAATCATTGTATAGTGTCCTTCTTTGTCTTTTATGTAGATTTTGTTTTAAAGTCTATTTTATCTGAGATTAGAATTGCCACTCCTGCTCTTTTTTGGTAGTTGTTAGCTTGATATATTTTTTTCCAATCTTTGACTTTTAATAAATTTACATCTTTGTTTCTAAGGGGTGTCTCTAGGGTGTGTTTCTAAGGCATATTGATGGATCCTGTTTTCTTATCCATTCTGTCACTCTCCATCTCTTTACGGGTGCATTGAGTCCATTTACATTCAGTGTAATTATTGATAGATGTGAGTTTGTTGCTGTCATTTTGTAGTTTTGTTTTTGTTTTTTTTGTGGTGCTGAAGTTTTCTTTGTTCTTCTTACTGTCTTGTGCTGAGTTACTTGGGTTTGTGGATTCTTGTTTCATTTCTTTTGTTTTTGTAGGTTTCATTTTTGCCGAGACTTTATGTTTTTTTCCTCTTTTTTTTTTTATGACTATGTTTGTTAACTTTCTTTGTGGTTACCATGAATTTTTCTCTTATCTTTCTAAGTTTGAAGCAGTCTACCATTACTTGGTATCACCTTGCCTTTCTCTCCATTAGAAAGTTCTATACCTATTCCGTTTATTCCCTCTTTTATTGTTTTGATGTTGTTGTCATTTATTGATTAACTGCTCTGATTCCCTGTTGTATTTCTTTTGGTTTTGGATAGTCCTCGAGAGTTCATTTCCTAGATTGGTATCTGGCTGGTACGATCCTAGATTCTGTCTGTGAGCTGAGGCTGTTTGTCCTCAGATTGAAGAACTCCCTTTAATAATTGTTGTAAGTTTGGTTTGACTTTTACATATTCCCTTAATTTCTGTTTATCTGGAAATGACCCAATTTCACCATCAAATTTGAACAAGAGTTTTGCAGGATATATTATTCTTGCCTGGCCATTTTTTTCATTCAAGATTTTATATATGTCATCCCATTGCCTTCTTGCCTGCATGGTTTCTGCCGAATAATCTGAGCTTAGTCTTATTGTTTCTTCTCTGTATGTGACTTCTTTTTTTTCATGAGCTGCTCTCAGGATTCTTTGTTTGTCTTTGGTTTGAGAGTGTGATTATGATATGCCTTGGTGATTTTCTTTTGGGGTCTCTCCTATATGGGGTTCATTGAGCTTCTTGGATGGCCAGCTTTTCATCTTTCATAATATTGGGGAAGTTTTCTGTCAGCAGTTCTTCAATGATCCTCTCTGTGTTTTCTGTTTTCTCCCCCTGTTCTGGAATTCCAACCACTTGTAAATTTTTGCTTTTGACTGTATCCCACATAACTCTCAGTTCTCTTCATTTTTCTTTGTTCTTTTTTCTGAGTTTTCCTGAAACAGAGTTGTATCCAAGTGTTTGTCTTCAATTCCACTGATCCTGTCTTCCACCATTTCAAATCTGCTTCTCAGCCCTTCTATGACACCGTCCATTTCTGAAATCTTGTTTTTTATCTTTTGGATTTCTAATTGTTGTCTTTGTATAATTTGTAGTTGTGAATTTATTTTGGCATTTTGTTCCTGCATTATTTTCCTGAATTCTTCCAATTTTTTTGTCTGTATTTTCCATGAATTTGTCTATTTTTTCTTCGTATTTGTCAGCCTTTTGCCTCAGCTCTTGGAGAATTCTGAGTATTAGAGATTTGAATTCCCTATCAGGTAGTTCTAGTGCATTTTCTTCCACTGAAAAGTCATCTGGTGTTTTATTTTGGATGCCTACTGGAACCATCCTGTCCTGTTTTTTAAATGTTTTGATATTGTCTGCTGTCTTTGGGCCATTCAGTAGTTATTTTTCTCGTTTATTGATTGTGGATTTGTTTGTTTTGTCCCCTTTTTTTTTTTTTTTAATTTGACTATGTCTGAGCAGGTGGGCTGTGTGTTCTTTGCTCGTCTGTGGGCACAATACTTTTCGCCCCCTTCTCCAATTGGCAGGGTCAGTCGCTTAGATATGGTACAGCAGGGCATGTCTAGTTGAAGAGGAGTTACTGGGATGGATTGTTTGTGGCACTTACTGCAGCCAGCAGATCGGGTTGGTAGTCAGTGCAGGGCAGATTCCAGTAGGCCAAGCCTGTGCTGCTTGGTGGTGTGATGTCAAGTGCATGGTGCAGGCAGGCAGGATGTAGTGGGGAGACTGTTATGCGTGGAGCGGTTGTTTTATCTCCCGCTGGACGCTCCATGAAGCTGCTTTCTTGTACCCCCTGTTTGCTGGTCTCTGATAGGAGTCCAATATGGCAGATCCGCGCTGTGTTAGCTGGTAGGGGACCTCTGCATGAATCTCTGCTGGCTCTCCGTTCTCTGTCAGTTTTCTCACTCCATTTGGTGCTTGGCTAAGTTCTTTATCTCTTCATTTAATGTTTTAGGGTTTCAGGATTGTTGTATTCTCTGTTTGGCTTAGTTTTTTGGATCTTTGCTGAGGAGGGAGGGTGTGGTGCTTCTGCCTAGAGCGCCATTTTGCCAGAACTCTCTAAAATTGCTGTTTTGTTACGTTGATTGAATATGAACATCCTCTGTTTATTTTCAAAAGTACTTAAGCATTTATTATTAATTTCTCTTAAATTACTCTAAATTATATTGCTTTTTGTTAGTATTTTATTTACAAGTGGATTAGAAATCACTGAACAAAAACAAGTTTCCAGCCCCCATTTAAAACTGTAAAATCTCAGGATTATAATGCCTTTTGAATAGACTATTCCCAAAGGCAAATAGCAAATTCCAGAAAAATTCGGAAGTATGGCCTTGAAACTGTGTTGTATAGTTTTATATAACATGTCATGCTAGTCTACCAGACTGAAGGGACCTTGATGACAGAGATAATGTCTATCCCTCAATTATTGGCTCTCAATGGACTTTGAATGATATTTTTAAAAAGATGAATACAAACATTTTTAGCATTGATTTATTATTTTTACTGCTTGACAATTGAAAATATCACTTCGTAAACAACGAGATTTTGCTGTGTGATTCATTAGGAAATGGAAATAAAAGGGCCTGGTATCTTGTCAGTCAGAGAATGGGGCAGGAAGTGTGACGTAGCAGGAGGCCCTGCCGTATTTCGTAGTGATTACTGGATTTTGGGTCTTGAAAAGAGTCACATTCATCTTATGAATGAGAAAGAAATTATGTCGGTCTCTTAAGTAAATGCATAAAACAGATTCAGCTGTGTCTGGGTGGAGGAAAATCAATTTCACTTTAATTAGATAACTTAGTACTCAAATCCCAAAGGACTCTGAATATCAGGATGTCTTCTTCAAACACCACACGTAGTAAGGGTTTATAAAGTTATTTAGGAAAAAAATCACTCCCATTTCTCATTAAACCCAAAAAAACTGAACTTAGGAAAAAACTGAACTTCTCCTTCTTCTCTTTCTCCTTCTCCTCCTCTTCCTCCTCCTGCTCCTTTTCCTCCTCTTCCATCTTCTTCTTCTCTTTCCTCTTCTTCTTCTTCCACTTTATGCTTATCGCTTTCCAAGAGTGAGGCCTTCAAAAATCTTCAAGCACTCTCTGAAGCTTTTTAAACCACCAGTAACCTTAGGCTGAAGCTAGAAATCTACAAGTACTTACTTCTGAATCTCTGAAATTCTTTCTCTTCTTAGAACACATTTTCTGTTCCATAATTTGTAGATCATCTCTTTCCAGAGGTTCCGAAGAAATAGAACTATTTTAGTTTATTTTAAAATGATTTCCTTAAAATAAAAGTCAGGCTCTTGTTTCTACTTGTTGATTTCATTGTGTTTTGTGTCCGTTTAGTCAGTTTTGTTTAGCATGAAAATGCATTGGTCCTGCTTTCCTTAAAGAAAACCACTTAGCTGCTAGGTATACAGTTTCTGGACACTATTCAAGCCATGTGCTCCAGATATTGAATCCCTACTATAGCTAGACTCTTAATTATCTCTCCTATTTCTCCTGTTTCTCCTCTTCATCTCTATCTAAACTTGAAACCCCAGGGAAGATATTTTTTTAAAGAGTCCAAACAATGATTATCTTCTTCCCATCCTTTGTGAGATAAAGGAAAGAGTACAACTTAAGAAACGTGCTGAAACAAGATTTTTCTTCTTCACTAGAAGTTATCTCAACTATTATCTTCTGCGCTAATAGTTATGTCAAAGAAGTAGAATTTGAACTTGACCTATGGTCACAATATAGTCCTTGCCATGCAGACATGCATTTCAACATCCTATCAGAGTCAGAATTTTGGAGAATTTGAGAGTTAATTTGATAGCAATAACTCAATCTGCAGTTACCTCATAGACTTATTCGTTTATGCATTGATTTATCTACCTAGCCATTGATTAATCTATTCAAAATTAATAATTTTAATAATTAATCATTTTAATAATTAATAATAAAATTCTGTGTAAGGAACTTATGAGCATGAACAGAATGGAATGACATAGAATGGAATGGAAAGAACGGAATTTGGAGTAAGTTAAACCTGAATGTGAATCTCAATTCCATCACTTATGAGATATGTGACCTTACGTAAGTTGCTAACTTGTGCTGGCCTCTGCTTCCACATATGGAAAATGAGAATGAGGATGACATACATTTTGCAGGAGAGTTAAATGAGATTGCATACATAAAAAAACTGGCATAGGGTTTTAAAATATCTATTAGCCTTGGCACTTTCTTTCCCTTCTAGCTAACTTCTGTATTGCTTCATTTTTCTGTGTTTAAATCTCTCTTTATTCAGGAAGTATTCCTTTGCCCAGGAAGCCTTTTTGGACCAAACTTTCTCAATTTCTTATTGTTTTTGTCTACGCTTCGTCCCGTATGAGCTTGCTCTTGATGGTTAGTCGTCCTGAACTTGTATTTTTATGGTCTTGTATCCCTGTATTCTCTTTTCCTATGACATGTAAATTTAGAAATTAAAATGAAGTAGTTTTATGGGCCAGCTCTCCGAGAAGTAAGAAGCTGATGAATACATCTGAACCAAGAGGGTTTTGTCGAAGAAAAGTTAGGAAAAATTTCATGAAGATGCACTACTAGGGGTGGGTCTTGAAGTTCAACTCTGGATTTCAGCTGAATCAAAAGAGGGGGCAGATATTCAGGGAAGATCTAAGGATTTGTAAAAAGGTTGGAAAGTTTAGAGAGGTGGTGGTGGTTCAGTGGTAGAATTCTCCCCTTCCATGTGGGAGACCCAGGTTAGATTCGTGGCCAATGCACCTTATGGGCAGCTACCACAATCTATATATGCAGGCAATGGGTCTTTCAGTTCATACTCTGGTGTTTGTTTTACTATTGTATGTAGTATTGATATTCCTCAATTTCTTAAAAAGAAAGATGAGATTTGTTTTTAATATCACACTTTTCCTCTGACATGACCAGATAGTAAATTTTTTTTTTTTCTTAAATAAAAACTCGGCCTATGAATATAGAGAGCACAGAGTATCTTATCAGTTCCAGGATCCACTTCTAAGCTATTAATGTTACTCTAGTTTTGTTTTTTCTTTTTCTTCCTTTCAGAGAGACAAATTTATTAGCATTTCTGAGTTAATCATTAGCATTTGTATAATGTGAGCAAATAACTCTAATGAAAACTGTTAACCTAATTAGAAATGGTTGGGAGGAATGTTAATTGTTGACTTATCCTCAAGTTATTTTAATGATTTTCGCAAGACATAGGAAGCTGGCCTGGGAAAGCAAGAATGGTGAACATCAGCAAGTCTTTCTGTATCAGAATCAACTTTTAATGGAAAGAGAGAAATATTTCTCATTCTGTGGAGGAGTTAAAGGCTTATAAAAAAATCTCCTGTCTTGGGGGTGGCACATACATTTTAGGAAATTTAATAGGTGCTTATTTATGAAGCATAGCTTGTTTTGTTTTAGTGAATCAGAGCAATGGCTCAGGTATTGCACAAGGACACTTCATGAGATGCATGCCACACTTGGACTCTGCCTGGGGGAGAGAATCATATAAAACAAAGTCACCAAGTTCTCTGAAGCAGCATGCTTTGGAATAAAACAAGTTAATTTTCAGGTAGTGAAGGAGCTCACTTTTCAATGACAGTTGTGAATGCCATTTCCCTTAGTTAAACCAAATAAAATATCAGATTCAAAAGAAGAGTAATGAGCACAAACCATATAAGAAACTTTTTCTTTTATTTTTTCCATTAATCTAAGTATGGTTTATCCAAGTCCTTTTGTTTTTCTTGGACTAGAAAGTGAAACATATTTCAAATGTAAAAAGATCACTGTTGAGCACTATTTAATGCAAATATTCGTAGGTGAGGTAAATAAAGCTTTATTCGACCTTTATGTCTTAGTATACATAAACCTAATAGAACTTTTCTGAGACAAACTGAAGTTGAATCTTCTCTCTGGTTGCTTTTATCTTTGCAGAGTTATTTAAAATGAGACTTAACATAAGGAGGCCATGGCTCCAACTTCAATTTTTCTTCTATGTTACCGAGAATGAGACAGGAAGTATTAACCCTGTCTGAAAGAGTGTCATCCGGTACGGGTTGACCAGATGTTTAAAGACCCATGTAACTCAAATATTTAAAGTTAGTGATTTCAGAAAAATTTTGCCATTACCAAAATATTATTTTAGGTATAAATTAATGATTGCACCTAAGAACTTGCCCATCATAAAAGATAAATAAAGAAAAGTTGATTTAGGGTATGTTGTGTGCCATTGTGTCAATTACGACTGATAGCGACTGTATAGGACAGAGTAGAACTGCCTCATAAGGTTTCCTAGGCTGTAATCTTTAAGGCAAAGGAGTCTTGGTGATGCAGTGGTTAAGTGCTTGGTTGCTAACTGAAAGGTTGACGATTTGAGCCCATCAGCTGCTCTGCAGAAGAAAGATGTGGCAGTCTGCTTCCATAAAGGTTACAACCTTGGAAACCATACAGGGCAGTTTTACTCTGTCAAACAGGGTCACTACAAGTCAGAATTGACTTGAAGGCAAATTTTTTTTTTTTTTTAATATTTAAGGGAGCAGATCTCCAGGTATTTTCTCCTGAAGAGCAGAGTGGCTGCTGGGTTGGAACTGCCGACCCTTCAGTTAGCAGCTAGTGGCCCAGCGCTTGACCATTGTGCCATCAAGGCTCCTCTTTAGGGCACAGAAAAACCAAGCCCATTGCTGTCAAGTCAGTTCGACCAGTGGTTAAGCGCTTGCCTACTAACCAAAAGGTTGGCAATTAGAACTCACTAGCTGCTCCTCAGGAGAAAGATGTAGCAGTCTGCTTCCGTAAAGATTACAGCCTTGGAAGCCCTATGGGGCGGTTCTACCCTGTCCTATATGGTTGCTGTGAGTCAGATTTAGGGTATACACATAGAATAATGCCCTCTATAAGACTAGTTTATCAGAAAAATATAGAGACCCTCGATTCTAGCAAATGCTTCTATTCAGTCTCACTAAAAGCGTAATGGTTATTGTTTCCAAAGTAAAACAAGTCTAAGGAAGCCTTGCTTTAAGGAAGTCTATTGGCATGAACACTGAGGAGATTTTTAGCCTTTCATTCTGATCATGAGATCAGGATGTGAGAAAGCCAGAAAAGACAGCCTGAGTGCTTTGACAATGAATTCACAATTAAACCAAAAAGCAAACTCATTGCCGTCAAGTTGACTCCCACTCATAGGGACCCTATAAGGCAGAGTAGAACTGGAATGTGGTTTCCAAGGAGCAGCTGGTGGATTCGAGCTTCTGACCTCTTGGTTAACAACCCAAGCTCTTAGCCACTGCCCCCCCCAGGGCTCCAATTCACAAATGAGTTTAGCTAAATTAATGTATATTAAGAATTAAATGGATTAATATAAACAGAAAAAGAATGAAAAGTTCAACTGCCAGATCGTTGAGATTTCTCAACGTGGTGAGTATTTGGAGAAGTCCATTAAAATGTGCTTGTGAAGAAGAGAACAGACAATTGGAAACTGTAACCATGGGTGCTCCTGATAACTAATTGAAGTGAAGAAGAAGTTCATGTGATTTCATTTGGTAGGACAAGGACTCACGGTACACATGAATAATGAGGAGGGAAGATATTTGAACATGTGATGACTTAAAGCTTTGAAGGTCAAACCACAGTAATTCTTGGGGAAATAAACTGAGTAGCTCCCTCTTATGTGCACCAGAGTGATTAAAGTACAATTAAGAATGTGAAGACTTGATAATTTAAACTTCAGCAATAAACTGTGAGGTGTCCTTGTATAAAAAGATGAGCAAGGAGGAGGAAGCATCTGGACAGTGGACACACCCAGGTCTAAGAGTATATAAAACTTGGAGTCCAGATGATGACATTGAAACTCAGAGCACCCTCTTACTGTAACTCAGCTGAACTCACGTCTCCTGTCACCATGTCCTACAACTGCTGCTCTGGAAACTTCTCCTCCCGCTCCCTGCGGGGTTCCCTGGGCTACCCAGGCTCCTCCTGTGGCTCTTCCTCCCCCAGCCACCTGGTCTACAGCACTGGTCTCTGCTTTCCCAGCACCATCCAGCTGGGCTCCTCTGTTTACAGGGGCTGTCAGGAGACCTGCTGTGAGCCCAGCAGTTACTCCTGCATGGTGTCCAGCCCCTGCCAGATGTCACGCTACCACCCGAGGACCTCCGGGCTCTGCAGTCCCTGCCAGAAGACTTACACTGGGTCTCTGAGCTTCAGTACTAGAAGTAGCTGCTCCCTGGGCTGCGGAACCAGAAGGTGCTACTCAGTGAGCTGTGGATCCGGTGGCTTCAGACCCCTGAGTTATGGCATCTGTGGTTTCCCTTCCCTGGGCTATGGATCCAGAAGCTGCTACTCACAGGGCTGTGGATCCAGTGGCTTCAGGTCTTTGGGATATGGAGTCCGTGGCTTCTCTTCCCTGGGCCATAGATCCAGATTCTACTGCCCAACCAACCTTGCTTCTAGGACCTGCCAGTCTTCTTGTTACAGACCAGCCTGTGGATCTGGCTTCTACTGATTAGCTTGTTGAGTCTCCAGACCTTTTGAGCTGAATGTTCCAGTCTCTGCTCAGAGCTTCTCTCACAGGCTTTCTCAATAATGTTTGCTAACACCTCTCAATACCAGCTCCTTACCTTTTCATTAATGACGAGAACCAGCTGACAGACTTCTTCTGACAGATTGTGAAATTAATCAATGACAAAAATACAAAGTTTAATGTCTGTAATATTGAAACGAATGATTCAGATTCATGTCATAAGCCTGTCTTACAAAAGGGATAGAAGTTCACTTATGATTGACCTAATAAACTCACACACTCTGGCATCCAGCATGTTATCATTGTTCTTTATTGATTTTCAAAGTTTGATTTTGAGCTGTCTTTGGAGCGCTCTTTCAAGTACCTTTCCTGGGAAATGGATTCAGAGCTTGGGTGGCTTCAGGTCTGGTATATGGAAGACTCTGGGCACTCTACTGCCTAAGCCGTAACGACTACCTGTCTTTGCCACCAAAGCTGGTAGGATTTTAACAGTGTTATTGGGAATATGCCCATAATGAGGTCAACATGCTCATGTTTTCAATAAAGAAACTCTATGCTGATAATCATATTTGGTTTTAAGTTTACATATTCAAAACAGTATTGATGAGTTGGCATTTGTACAGAAGATCTGATTTTTATGACATATTTATATGTGATATTTAAAAAGCATATAAAAGTATATAAAATGTTTGAAGGAACTTGATACATTGGCATAAAAAAAGAGAAAATATCATGTGGTGGGGATTGAGGTTAGTATGGTCATCTTCAAATATATGGGAAAGGGATTATTCAGTGTGTGTGTGTGTGTGTGTGTGTGTGTGTGTGTATGACAGAGAGAGATAGATTTAAAGAATAAAATTGAGAGGCATGGACAGAAGTTATATGGTGACATATTTTGTCTTGGCATAAATAAATACGTATTTATAAATTATAAATTCATAGAATTACGAAGACATAGATGGTTTCATGTGAAGCTACTGAATTTTTCAACAAGCAGAAGATGAATAATCCCTTTTTTAGTCAATTGTGCATTGAATAGGATGTAAGATTAGACTACTTTCAATGATCTAGATTTACTACCTGCCTAGGTCTCCCTATGATCCACTGCTCAGCTGTGACCGTGAGAAAAAAAATAAATCCTGGTAGGATGCTGTTGAGACCTGAGACAGACCTGAATTTATTCTAATTTGAGAAAGTTATTTGTCTCAGAGGCTAACTGTAGTGTCAGAATGAAGTTAAAACTTCATCATAACATATTTAATAATAAATCTCCATGAGTTGGAGAGTACCATATTTTTATGAAAATAATGTGCACGTTATACTTTTTTTGCCACCTGCACAACCCCCTTGGATATTATTTTCCTCATGGCACTATGCACGTTGTATGTGTGGGCACTTCATTTACATGGGCATGTTATTTGCAGAAAAATACTGAAACTATCAAAGATCATCATTTACTCTAGTCATATCTTATGAGTGTTTATTGATTTATCTCCCCAGACATCTTTTCTGATTTGGTAGTAATTCCTTCCTCCTTTTGGTGAATTGTTCTTCCTTTAACTCTATTAGATGATCCAAATGGGTATGCCATCTTCTTATGTGATTACAATGATAAAGCAGTCAATAGATCAATTAACCTCAAAAGATTTCATCTCACTATAGTGAGTGGTCCAGGAACAGACACACAACCTAAATTGGGTCAGTCAGGATCCTTCCTCAAGATTTTCTAATCAGAGCTGAGAAAAGATCCCTTTTTCCTTATAGTCAAGTCAATAATGGGCTAAGCATGGAAAGGTGGGAACCAGGTTCCTGGGATAGGAACTTGCCTAAGATATGGAAAATGACACACAGAAACAGATAAGAAGGATATAGACAGAAGCTCCTGGTGATACAGGAGACTCTGGTTCCCATCGTCCCTTAAGCCAGCTTCACCCGTCCTTCTTGTGGTTTGATTATATGGGCGAATAAACTCTTTTTTTGGTTTAAACTCATTACAGTAAGATTTGTGTCACTCACATCCGAAGAATTATAATTAGTAAGCATGTGCCATCTGGTGCATTAGTTACTCATTGACTTTGGTGTAAATACCAAGCCAAAACCTGTAGCTGTTGAGTCTATTCCAACCCATTTAAATTGTTTATTAGTAAGACAAAAAGAT
Organism: Dugong dugon; assembly: GCA_030035585.1. Taxonomy (NCBI): domain Eukaryota; kingdom Metazoa; phylum Chordata; class Mammalia; order Sirenia; family Dugongidae; genus Dugong; species Dugong dugon. The sequence goes on from CM057473.1 coordinate 6,123,764, forward strand.
CTTGTGAATATAAATTATTTCCACTGGCACTAACAGTGGATTGCTAGATTTCTTTAGATAATGTGGAATGAGTAAAACATGGCTAGAGAAACCACTTGGGAAACAAATTAAATTGTATCACAGTGGCATGGCTGGCGAGAAAGCCCTGGAAATTCATTCAGCGCATCCAGCAGAACTGAAAACTTCTGACTCAAGCAAGAAAGGCAGCAGACCATACAAGGAGTGATACGAGTACAGATAAATATTTTTAAAACTTCACAATTTTTTTCTGACAACAGAATGTGTCTTAGTTTCCCAGGACAGTCATGATGAAATTCTACAAAATGGGTGACTAGAAGCTCAAATCAGAACTTCAAAAAAGCTTCACTCTTTTTTTTTTAAAACCTCACTTTTAATTTCATTGAAGATCTTCCTCTTTTTCACTGACCTTCTACTTTACCAAGCATTATGTTCTTCTCCAGGGACTAGCCTCCTGATAGCGTGTCCAAAGTACGTGAGACGAAGTCTGCCCATCCTCGCTTCTGAAGAGCATTCTGGCTGTATTTCTTCCAAGACAGACTCGTTCGTTCTTCTGGCAGTCCATGGTATATTCAGTATTCTTCACCAACACCATAATTCAGAGGCATCAACTCTTCTTCCATCTTCCTTATTGATTGTCAAGCTTTCACATGCATATGAGGCGATTGAAAAACACCATGGGTTGGGTGGGTCGCACCTTAGTCCTTAGAACTATGTATACACACAAATGGGCGCAGGTAAAAACTGATAAAACTAGACAGTTCTACAATATTAGTTGGAGGCTTCAATATACCACTTTAAATAGTGGAGACAACATTTAGACATAAGATCAATAAGGAAATAGAGGACTTAAACAGCGCTATAAACCAAGCAGACCGACAGATAAATACAGAACATTCCACACAGCAAGAGCAGAATACATATTCTTCTTCAGTACACACGGATCATTTTCCAGCAGACAGCATATGCTAGGTCACAAAACAATCCTCAATCAATATAACAAAATTGAAATCATATGAAGGATCTTCTCTTACCACAATTGAATGAACTATGTATAAGTATATTGTGAATTTCAAAAATGAGACAAGGAGAGGCTTAGAGTTTTCCTCCCCATCTCTTCTCCACAGTGGAGTTGATGGAGACACACAAGTTTTCCCAAGCTTTTTGGCCAGATAATATTATAATTTTTAGTCAAAATCAATTTTAGTCAAAATCCACATTCAAAGTAATAAAGAGTTATTACCTTCTCGTCAGGGAATTTCTACAAAGAAACTACATCTAAATTCATCTTTGATATACCCTTTTTTTTAGTGCTCCACCAGAAAAATAACCCTAGTTTTGTAATTGGAGGGAGAGCTGTTACCACACTCATAATCATAAAAGATGTGAATAGTGACTGATTCCGTGTTTTTAACAGCTTACCAGCTTACTCTTCCTGCTGGGCAAATGACCATAGAGGTTTATGCATTGTCTATAAAACTGATTCCAGAGGACTTCACTTTTTGTGTCCTGTAGATATTGCGAGGTGAAGAGGTTCCACTGATTATTCCTCTTCTCCAGCCTATCAACCAAATTTGAAAATTACTTTAGCTTCAACCATTTTAGGGTGATTTTCCATGGTCTGTTATTACCCTAAGGAAAGCACTAAAAACAGTCAATCCACATTATTACATCCTCAGGAGCTGTGAGCTTCATTCTGGGAGACGGATGTGGAAATGTTCTCTTAATCGATGCTCAACACTTGGAAGGAATGAGCTCTCTTTTGCTTTCCTACTCCCTATCTATTGTCGTACGGTTTATAGTTTCACCTGGGATATTCTCCTCTTCGCCTCCATTTTAATTCTATCATCTAAGAAATTTCATATGTTAAAGAGCTTAGTAATAAAACTTCACGCCATCTGTGTCATGCATTTGGTGCTCAGCATTTGCTAAGCTTTGTAATGGTTCTTAGCAAAACAAATGCAGGATTGGGTCACGAATGAGCAAAACTCTGGAGACAGACTGACCTAGTCTCACCTTCAGGCTTTACAAGCTTTTAGAAAAATAATTTTGAACAAATTATCTGATGTATCTCTACCTTCTTCATCTGCCAAATGAAAGTAGTAATAGTTAATCCACACAGCCATAACGAGGAATATATATGAATATTCTCTAATACAGAGTAGGATATTTTAAATTTTAAATTTCTTGAAGGTACTATACCTCTGATGTCTTTGTTACACTGAACATAGTGCTCTTAATATAGGATTTAATCATTGTATATTTGTCAGTTAGCATCCATATATTAATCTACAATCAGTAAGTAGAATAGGCTTTCGTTTATATTACTGAGATCCCAAAAGGTATGCATAAAGCATCACTATTTTAAGTATAAGCAAAACAATTGTTGTCTTCTTAAACATGGAGGAAAATATTGTTTTCCAAAGTTTAGTTGTTACTGTATTAATATATTTTCTTCCCTAAGTCTCACAGATTGTTCTGTTGGGTCATTGTAAAACATGCCAAGAATGCACAAAACTTCAATAAGAGTCATTACCTGCTGGACTACTACTCAGGATAAACCCCTGTAAATCACAGTAGCATATGATAAGAGCCACAGAAAATTAGAAAAACACCAACATTAAAGCATCCATTAGCCCACCAGCATGACTAACAGATGCTATTCTTGATGGTAGCAATATCAGTCATTACTCTACCACAATTCAGTTTTCTGTCAAACAGGAAATTGGTTACTAAGGGTCTTGAAACTCAAAATAGATGAGCACCGTAAGTTATAATCTTTGCCTGTTGAACTTTGAAGTCTTTCCAGTGTGGGTAAAGAATGAAGGCCCATTGTTTTCAAGCTGCCGAAATTATGTAGAATTGATACTCATCAAGGAGTCCTGCCCATCAGTAAGCATGATTTTTCAATGGCTGGGCCTCATTGGTAAGTTATAACTTGATTGTTAGCAAGAACTCCTTCTTCCCAAAATACATGTACAACCAGGGGACTCAACCTGATAGTAGGTACAGTGGCGCAGTGGTTAAGTGCTTGGCTGCAAACCAAAAGTCGGAGGTTTCAACCCACCAGCTGCTCTGAGTGAGAAAGATGTGGCAGTCTTCTTTCATAAGGATTTACATCCTCAGAAACCCCGTAGGGAAGCTCTACTCTGTTCTATAGGGTCACTATGAGACAGAATTGACTCAACAGCAATAAATTTTAGGTAATAATAAGTTGCTTCAATACACAGAGGAGTCAGGGCAGTCCCACCTAGTAACCAACCAACATGCCTCATTGTAGATGGGCTCCCATGTCCTACAAATAGTGATAACTTCATCATCAGAATGCCGCATTCTGGGTGTCCATGATCCCCACTTTGGTTTCTCTACCCAGAAAATCTGCTGAGTTTTTGTACCTCAGAATCATTCCTTAAACACTTTAAGCATTTATATAATAATACTTGCTTTTTCATTTACATATTTGTCCTCTGAGACAGTCAGTCTCTTTAATCTGTTTAAGCTTGTGAGTCCTGAAGAAACTCTACCAACTCTAACACTTTTAGCTATTCATCTTTTGCCTGTTGTGGGACCTCTCAACAAGTCAATTTCCTCTAACATAAAATAGAGACAGTGATAGTATTCACATCACAGGAGCAAATGATATGTGAAGCACCTAGATGATTTGGTTGCATGTAGAAAGAACTCCATCAACATTAAGCATTAATAGACTATAATATATGCAAAGTATGTCTAAAAGATAAATGCACATAGGTCCCTTGACCTAACTCTCTGATTGGATGAGCCATAAACAGTATATTCCTTTATGTAGCTCAAAACTATTTATTAATCCTCTTAACTCCAAAACCAAAACCTAACCCACTGCTGTTGAGTCGATTTCTACTCATAGCAACACTGAAGGACAGAGTAGAACCTCCCCCATAGGGTTTCCAGGGAGCAGCTGGTGGATTCAAACTACCGACCTTTTGGTTAGCAGCCGAATACTTAACCACTGCACCACCATGGCTCCCTCTTAACTCCTAAGCATCGTAAATATCCATTATAATACATAATGGGATACTCTATTCATTCCCCAAAATAATGAATATTCAAATAAATATGTTTTTATCCACTTCCTTTATAATATTATTTTGTACCCTGAGTGTAACTCGATTCAGCATTTCCTTAGTGCTTTTTATATTCATCATCCTTGGAATATTTCTTTGATGCTGTGATACTTCTGGGTTGTTCCATGGCTCTGCCATTAACTCCTGGTCCTCACTATTGACTGTTACTCTCTATGCCACCACATTGTGATTTCCTGTTTCATCGAGGGTCTTTAGATGTAATGCCCACCATTCCATAATACGGAAATGTGCCTGTCTGTAACATTTCTTTGGACCTTTTCAATGTGGAAAATAATTTAGTATTTGCTTTACTGCTTATAAACACAGCCCTAAGGGGCCATTAAAAATTTACACACTATAAATTGAATAGAAGATTACTTTTTTAAAGCATTTGGACTGAAATTACTATCTTCTTAGCTAATATAATTTAAGTTCACTTATATGAGGCATTCCATACTCATCCAGCTGGTAAAGAGACCACAGTAGAATTATTTTTCCATAAAACTCGTTTGATTATTATGGAATATCATCATCATACAATGATATCTTTGTCTTTATGCACCATTTATACCACACATATTAGTTGTTACTGAGCACTAGTACATGCTTTAAAATATCACAAGCCACTTTAGCAAGGACTGAGAAGAGAATCACCATGAAATTTAATACGGTAAGCAGAGAGAATGAAAAGAGCTATATTTCAGCATCCTGTAAATGACCCTCTGATTCACAGATTATGCTGGCAGTGATGACCAACTGCTTTGAGCCTGCAATAATTATCTGAAATCCAAGGCAGAACACTAAACTGGCTTCTAGCTATAAAACACAAGTATGCGTTTTCTCGGCAAGATGGCGCTCTAGGCAGAAACACCACGCCGTCCCTCCACAGCAAAGATCCGAAAAACTAAGCCTAACAGAGAATCAACAATCCTGAAACCCTAGAACACCAAATGAAGAGATAAAGAACTCAGCCAAACACCAAACGGAGTGAGAATACTAAAAGAGAACGGAGAGCGAGGAGAGACTCAGGCAGAGATTCCTTACCAGCTAACGCAGCGTGGACCCACCATCTTGGATTCCTATCGGAGACCAGCAAACGGGAGAGCAGCCTTGCAGAGCATCTGGTCGGAGACAGAACCACCGGTAAACTGCGGTGCGCACTTTCCCACCACCCACCCCTCTCCGCCTCAGCTGGGGATCCCCTGCTTTCCGTGGCCAGGGTCCCTGAGCAGGGGGGCGCCGGTGCTTGGATTCCGCGCGCCCGGGCTGGAGGCTTTCTGGGAGCCGTTTGCTGGCACCTAGCGAACCTTTTTCTGCCACCTCCCCCTCCTTTTGCCTGGGTGCCTGGTTCCGAGTGCTGTCTCTGCTCCCTCCTGCGGGGCTGTAGAGCTGCGTGCGGGCGTGTGGCTGTTTCTAGGTCTGGGCTCCCGTGTGGGTGGGATCCCGGGGCCTTTGTTCGTTCACCCCTCTGCTTTCCGTGGCCAGAGTCCCTGAGCAGGGGGGCGCCGGTGCTTGGATTCCGCGCGCCCGGGCTGGGGGCTTTCTGGGAGCCATTTGCTGGCACCTAGCGAACCTTTTTCTGCCGCCTCCCCCTCCTTTTGCCTGGGTGCCTGGTTCCGAGTGCCGTCTCTGCTCTCTCCTGCGGGGCTGTAGGGCTGCGTTCGGGCGTGTGGCTGTTTCCAGGTCTGAGCTCCCGCGCGGGTGGGATCCTGGGGCCTTTGTTCGTTGGCCCCTCTGCTTCCCGTGGCCACAGTCACTTAACCCCGAGACTATCGGCTTCTTGGAATTCGCGCCCCTGAGTGGGGGCTCTCTGGGTCCCATTTGTAGGCACTGACTGCTGGTGTTGCCCTTTTTTTTCTTCTCAATTTTATTTTTCTTCCTTTTTTGATTAGTTTTGTCATATTTTACCTCTTTTTCTCTTTTGTCTTTCTTCATTGCTTAATTTCTTGTCTCTCTATCTCTTCTTTCTCTTTCTGATCCCTGAATACCAGGCGATGTATGCCTCTGTACCTTCTGGCCAGGCTGAGCTGTGAAAATTGAGACCGACTCCCCCAGACCTCATAGCTGCATCAGTGGGATCCCTGGGAACTTTGCAGTTTTTTAACTTTTCTGATTTTCATTTGGTCATTCTTTCCTTTTCTTTCTCTTCCCCCTTCTGGTTTCCTCCATCCCATAGTCTCTCATCTGTACATTCCAACGACAAGCTCCCCTAGCATTCTTTTATGTTAGTACGCTTTTTGCTCCTCCTCCTCTCTCCTCTCTCCCATATCCAGCTTAGCTTCACACATAACCATCTTCCCGCTGCACCCTACCTACCTACACCGTGCACTAGACATCACATCACCAAGCGGTGCAGGCACGCCCTATTGGAACCTGCCCAGCACTGACTACCGACCGTCCTGGTGGCTGCGGTGAGTGCCACAAGCAACCCATCCCAGTGGCTCCTCCTCAACTAGATCTGCCCAGCTGTACCACAAGAACGAAAAAAAAAAAAAAAAAATCTACAATCAATAAACGAGAGAAATATCTACTGAATGCCCCGAAAACAGCAAACAATATCAAAACATTTACAAAAACAAGACAAGATGGCTCCAATAGGCGTCCAAATTAAAACACCAGATAACTCTCCTGTGGAAGAAAATGCACTAGAAGTACCTGATACGGAACTCAAATCACTAATACTCGGAATTTTCCAAGAACTGAGGCAAAAAGCTGACAAACATGAGGAAAAAATAGACAAATTTATGGAAAATACAGACAAAAAATTGGAAGAATTCAGGAAGATGATGCAAGAACAAAATGCCAAAATAAATTCACAACTCGAAATTATACAAAAACAACAATTAGAAATCCAAAAGATAAACAACAAGATTTCAGAAATGGACGGTGTCATAGAAGGGCTGAGAAGTAGATTTGAAACCATGGAAGACAGGATCAGTGGAACTGAAGACAAACACTTGGATACAACTCTGTTTCAGGAAAACTCAGAAAAAAGAACAAAGAAAAATGAAGAGACCCTGAGAGTTATGTGGGACACAATTAAAAGCAAAAACTTACGAGTGATTGGCATACCAGAACAGGGGAAGAAAACAGAAAACACAGAGAGGATCATTGAGGAACTGCTGACAGAAAACTTTCCCAATATCATGAAAGATGAAAAGCTGGTCATCCAAGAAGCTCAAGGAACCCCATATAGAAGAGACCCCAAAAGAAAATCACCAAGACATATCATATTCACACTCGCTAAAACTAAAGACAAACAAAGAATCCTGAGAGCAGCTCGTGAAAAACAAGAAGTCACATACAGAGGAGAAACAATAAGACTAAGCTCAGATTATTCAGCAGAAACCATGCAGGCAAGAAGGCAATGGGATGACATATATAAAATCTTGAAAGAAAAAAATTGTCAGCCAAGAATAATATATCCTGCAAAACTCTCATTCAGATTTGATGGTGAAATTAGGTCATTTCCAGATAAACAGAAACTAAAGGAATATGCAAAAGTCAAACCAAACTTACAAGAATTATTAAAGGGAGTTCTTCGATCTGAGGACAAACAGCTTAAGCCCTCAGGCAGGACCTAGGACCTAGAATGCAGGTTAACATGAACCAGATACCATTCTAGGAACTGAACTACAGACGACTTTCCAAAAACAAAAGATATACAACAGGGAATCAGAGAAATCAATCAAAGGATGACAACAACATCAAAACAATGAAAGAGGGAACAAACGGCATAGGTATAGAACCTTCTAAAGGAGAAGAAGGCAAGGCGATACCAAGTAACGGTAGACTGCTTCAAAATTATAAAGATAAGGGTAAAATTCATGGTAACCACAAAAAAAGTTAACAAACCAACTCATAAAAATAAAGACGAAAAACATAAAGTCTCAACAAAAACAAAACCTACAAAAACAAAAGAAATGAACACAAAATCCACAAACAAAAGGAACTCAGCACAAGAAAGTAAGAAGAACAAAGAAAACTTCAGCATCACAAAAAAAAAGCACTACAAAATGACAGCAACAAACTCACATCTATCAATAATTACACTGAACGTAAATGGACTCAATGCACCCATAAAGCGACGGAGAGTGGCAGAATGGATAAGAAAACAGGATCCATCTATTTGCTGTCTACAAGAGACACATCTTAGAAACAAAGATGTGAATTTATTAAAAATCAAAGGTTGGAAAAAAATATATCAAGCTAACAACTATCAAAAAAGAGCAGGAGTGGCAATTCTAATCTCAGATAAAATAGACTTTAAAACAAAATCTACCATAAAAGACAAAGAAGGACACTATATAATGATTAAGGGTATGATCCATCATGAAGACATAACCATAATAAATATCTATGCACCCAATGACGGGGCTCCAAAATACATAAAAAAAACTCTAACAGCACTGAAAAGAGAAATTGACAGTTCCACAATAATAGTAGGAGACTTCAACTCACCACTCTCAGTAAAGGACAGAACAACTAAAAAGAAACTCAGCAAAGATACAGAAGACCTAAAGGACACAATCAGCCAACTGGACCTCATAGACATATATAGAACACTCCATCCAACCGCTGCAAAGTACACATTCTTTTCCAATGCACATGGAACGTTCTCCAGAATAGACCACATCTTAGGCCACAGAGCAATCCTCAACAAGATCCAAAATGCTGAGATAATTCACAGTATCTTCTCTGACCACAATGCCATCAAGGTAGAAATTAACACTAGAAAGAGCAAGGAAAAAAAATCAAACACATGGAAACTGAATAATAATCTGCTTACACATCAATGGGTAATAGAAGAAATCAGAGATGGAATTAAAAAATTCCTAGAATCAAATGAAAATGAAAACACATCATACCAAAACCTTTGGGACACAGCAAAGGCAGTCCTCAGAGGACAATTTATAGCAATAGATGCACATATCAAAAAAGAAGAAAGGGACAAAATCAAAACATTAACTACAGAACTCAAACAAATAGAAAGAGAACAACAAAAAAAGCCTACAACCACCGGAAGAAAGGAAATAGTAAAGATCAGAGCAGAAATCAATGAAATAGAGAACAGAAAAACAATAGAAAGAATCAACAAAACCAAAAGTTGGTTCTTTGAAAGAATCACCAAAATCGACAAACCACTGGCCAGACTGACAAAAGAAAAACAGCAGAGGGCACAAATAACCCAAATAAGAAATGAAATGGGGGACATTACAACAGACCCAACTGAAATAAAAAGGATTATAACAGAATATTATGAAAAACTATATTCCAACAAATTTGAAAACCTAGAGGAAATGGATAAATTTCTAGAAACATACGGCCTACCCAAACTACAACAAAGTGATATTGAAAATCTGAACAGACCCATAACAAGAGAAGAGATTGAAAAGGTAATAAAAAAACTCCCAACCAAAAAAAGCCCTGGCCCAGATGGCTTCACTGGAGAATTCTACAAAACATTTACAGAAGAGCTCGTACCAGTTCTACTCAAGTTATTTCAGAGCATAGAAGAGGAAGCAACACTTCCAAATTCATTCTATGAAGCCAGCATAACGCTGATACCAAAACCAGGCAAAGACATCACAAAAAAAGAAAATTACAGACCAATATCTCTCATGAATATAGATGCAAAAATTCTGAACAAAATTCTAGCCAATAGAATTCAGTATCATATCAGAAAAATAATACACCACGACCAAGTAGGATTCATACCAGGTATGCAAGGATGGTTTAACATTAGAAAATCCATCAACGTAATCCACCACATAAATAAAAGGAAAGAAAAAAATCACATGATTATCTCAATTGATGCAGAAAAGGCATTTGACAAAGTCCAACACCGATTCCTGATAAAAGCTCTCAATAAAATAGGTATTGAAGGGAACTTTCTCAACATAATAAAGGGCATCTATGCAAAACCAACAGCCAACATCATTCTTAATGGAGAAAGGCTGAAAACATTCCCCCTGAAAACAGGAACAAGACAAGGATGCCCTTTATCACCACTCCTATTTAACATTGTGCTGGAAGTTCTCGCTAGAGCAGTAAGGCAAGAGAAAGAAATAAAGGGCATCCAAATTGGTAATGAAGAAGTTAAACTCTCCCTGTTTGCAGATGATATGATACTATACATAGAAAACCCTAAAGACTCCACGAGAAATTTACTGGAACTAATAGAAAGATTCAGCAGAGTAGCAGGATACAAGATAAACATTCAAAAATCAGTTGGATTCCTATACACCAGTAAAGAGAACGATGAAAAGGAGATCAGGAAATCAATACCATTTTCAATAGCCCCTAAAAAGATAAAATACTTAGGAATAAATCTGACCAGGAATATAAAAGACCTATACAAAGAAAACTACAAAACACTGCTGCATGAAACCCAAAGGGATCTACATAAATGGAAAAACATACCATGCTCATGGATAGGCAGACTCAACATTGTGAAAATGGCAATTCTACCTAAAGCAATCTACAAATACAATGCAATTCCGATACAAATACCAACAACATTCTTCAAAGAGATGGAAAAACCAATTATTAACTTTATATGGAAAGGGAAGAAACCCCGAATAAGTAAAGCACTACTGAAGAAGAAGAATAAAGTTGGAGGACTCACACTACCTGACTTGAGAACCTACTATACAGCTACAGTACTCAAAACAGCCTGGTACTGGTACAACAACAGAGACATTGACCAATGGAACAGAATTGAGAACTCAGATGTAAATCCATCCACCTACGGTCACCTGATTTTTGACAAGGGCCCAAAATACATCAAATGGGGAAAAGACAGTCTTTTTAACAAATGGTGCTGGCAAAACTGGATATCCATTTTAGAAAAATGAAACAGGACCCATACCTCACACCATATACAAAAACTACTTCAAAATGGATCAAAGACCTGAATATAAAGCCTCAAACTATAAAATTCATAGAAGAAAAAATAGGACCAACAATTCAGACCTTAATACATGGCATTAACAGGATACAAACCATAAACATCAACACAAAAAACCCAACAGATAAACTAGATAATTGGGATCTTCTAAAAATCAAACATCTATGCTCTTCAAAAGATTTCACCAAAAGAGTTAAAAGAGAACCTACAGACTGGGAAAAAATTTTTGGACAGTACAAGTCAGACAAAGGTCTAATCTCCATAATCTACAAGAAAATCCAACACCTCTACAACAAAAAGACAACCAATCCTATCAAAAAATGGGCAAAGGAAATGAACAAACACTTCACCAAGGAAGACATTCAAATGGCCAACAGACACATGAGGAAATGCTCGCGATCACTAGCCATTAGAGAAATGCAAATTAAAACCACAATGAGATACCATCTCACCCCGGCATTACTGGCACGAATCAAAAACACTGGAAATAACAAATGTTGGAGGGGCTGCGGGGAGACGGGAACTCTTATACACTGCTGGTGGGAATGCAAAATGATACAGCCATTTTGGAAAATGATATGGCATTTCCTCAGAAAGCTAGAAATAGACGTACCATTCGATCCAGCAATCCCACTCCTAGGAATATATCCTAGAGAAATAAGAGTCATCACTCGAATAGACATATGCACACCTATGTTCATGGCAGCATTATTCACAATAGCAAAACGATGGAAACAACCTCGATGTCCATCAACAGATGAATGGATACACAAACTATGGTACATACACACAATGGAGTACTATGCAATGAGAAAGAACATGAATCTGTGAACCATCTCATAACATGGATGAAACTGGAGGACATCATGCTGAGTGAAATAAGTCAATCACAAAAGGACAAATATTGTATGAGACCTCTATTGTAAAAACCCATGAAAACATTCACATGCAAAATGTAACAATCCTTGTTGGTTACCAGGGATGGGAGGGGGGGGGAGTACTAAATAGGTAATAGGTAAGTGGTAACTTGGGTGAGAGGTGAGATAGTACATAGTACGGGGGAAACTAACACAACCTGCACAAGGAAAGGTCATGGAGGCCCTATAGACACATCCAAACCCCCCGAGGGACTGAGTTGTTGGACGGAGGGCTCTGGGGACCATGATCTCAGGGAACATCTAGCTCAATTGGCATGACACTACTTATAAAGATAATGCTCTACATTCTACCTTGGTGAGTAGTGTCTGGGGTCTTAAAAGCCTATGAGCGGCCATCTAAGATACTCCACTGATCTCATCCCTTCGGGAACAAGGGAAAATGAAGAGAACAGGATACAAGGAAAAGATTACTCCGAAGGACTAATGGTCCACAGCTACCAAGGCCTCCACGGGACTGAGCCCAGTACAGCTGGATGGTGCCCGGCTACCACCAATGACTCCTCTGACCAGGATCACAACAGAGGGTTCTGGGCAGAGCTGGAGTAGGATGTAGAGCATAATTTTAACTCCCCCCCAAAAAAAAAAAAAGAAGACCAGATATACTGGCCTAAAGAATACTAGAGAAACCTCGAGAGTGTGGCCCCCAGACACCCTTTCAGCTCAGAGGTGAAGTTACCTTCAAGGTTCGATGTTAAGCCTGGGAATGGACACCCCAGTAAAACTAAATGGGACTAACGATGTACAGGAGTCCGGTGACAAGGGCCAGAAGGCAGAGGGAGAGTAGGAAACTGATGATAAGGAACACAAATTGAATAAGGACACTGTCGATGTATTGTGAGATTGTTGACCACTGCTATAGGGCAACATTTGTAGTAACTATTAAATGGGAGGCTGTTTTGTCCTGTAAGCCTTCATCTTGGGCGAGAATGGCAGCACAATTGGAAGAGCATAGTCAATATCACTTAAATGTGTTTAAGTAAAAAGTTTTGAAATGGTGTTTAAATAAAATAAAAATAAATAAATAAATAAATAAACAAATGAGACTAAAGAGGTACAATAGTCCACTGACAAGGTCCAGAAGACAGAAGGGGACAAGGAAGCCCCCTGGTGATAGGGAACACAGGTGGAGTAAGGATATTCTTGATGTGCTGTGAGATTGTTAACCATTGTCATAGGGCAACATGTGTAGTAACTGTTAAATGAAAAACTATTTTTTCTGTAAGCCTTCATCTTAAGTGAGAATAACAAACAGCACAGTTGGAAGAGCGTAGTCAATGTCACTGAACTGTGAATGTAGAAATTTTTGAAACGGTGTATCTTTGGCCATCTGTGATTTTCATCAAAAAAAAAGGTTGAGAATTTAGAGGCTTAATACGTTGTGGGGTTGTTAACCAATGTCAAAAAACAACATGTGTACTACTATTTCATGAGAAACTATTTGCTCTGTAAGCTTTCACCTGAAGTACAATAAAATATATATTAAAAAAAAAAAAAAAAAAAAACACAAGTATGCCTAGTTAAGCTGGTGTTAATCTATTTGATTGCAATTGGACACTACACTAAGGAGATAGTCTTATGCAAATTGTACTATAGAAATTGTAGCATTGATGTTGGCTGTCAAGAACATCATACTCATAGGGTGACAGGGCATAAGCCCTCTAGGCCAGCAGGTGGCATTCAGACACCCTCTGACACAGACAACAAACACATACAACAGTAGCATGATTGTACAGATGCTGTGATAGAATCTTCTCTTCCTGTTCTACCTCTCCTTGGTCTAACCAGTCTTATCATGGGGCTCTTCTTATCCAGCTACTTGGTCTACCCCACTGACCTCTGCTCTGCCCATCTCCACCAAGATGGGTCTCTGCATAAACTCTCAAGAGACCTGCTCTAACCCCACCAGAAGGCAGAAATCATCCTTTTTCCAGAGGACTGCCTCTGGTCTAGGAAATCAATGGCTTCCAACATCTAAACTGTAGATTCAGTGGTTCCCAAAATCCAAATTATGATCCCCAGCTTCTGCTACCCAAGCAACTTGTCTACTAAACCAAACCAAACCAGTTGCTGTCGAGTTGATTCTGTTTATTATTACGGACCAGTCTATAGACCTGACTTCTATAGATCGGCTTAGTAACTCTTCACACATCTACAGGAAATGCTGCTTTCTATCATGTTCATTTAGTACAAACCCTATTTCAGAGATTAGCTGGCCACCAACTTCCTAGTTTCTAGCAGAGAAACATGCTATTTCATTTGACATCAGCAATGATATCACCTGTTCCACATAGTCATCTTAATCCGGCTTGAATTTCTGGCAGTTCTCGGTCAGTGTACAGCTGCAACCATCTCTGAATTCTCTGCAGCAAAATTTTACTTGCATATGATATTAATGATATTGTTTGACAGTTTCCACCTTCTGTTGAATCACCTTTCTTTAGAATGGGCACAAATATGAATCTCTTCTTGTTGGTTGGCCAAGCAGCCTGGCCAAATTATTATTCTATTATTGTATATTTGGTCATGTCACAAACATGTTATGAGATATTAGTGTATCACCCATAAACACACTTTCAGACCAATATAGCTTCACAAAAACATAACATAAAGCAATGAGAAGTCTTTTGGCAAAATTTCCTAATCTATTAAAATTTTAAGCACAACATTTTATCTTTCTCAAAGTCTGTCAGCATATATATGCATATATTCAGATATATAATAAATATATTTTATTGTGTTGACATTCTCAGGAGGAGCCTGGTGGCTAAGTGGTTAAGCACTTGGCTGCTAACCAAAAAGTCGGCAGTTCGAAACCACCAGCTGCTTTGGGGGAGAAAGATGTGGCAGTCTGTTTCTCTAATGATTACAGCCTTGGAAACCCTATGGGGCAGTTCTGCTCCATCCTATAGGTTCGCTATGAGTGGGAATCGACTCACCGGCAACGAGCTTGACATTCTCAGAGGGATATTTTCAAATTAGTTTACCAAAGAAGTGGCTCTCTATATTTAAAAAATTCTATAGCTTTTGATTGCTCTATTTTGTTATTATTTCTTCATTTTTTTGTACCATAAATCGGAATTTTAAAATTGTAGTTATCTCTATTTTTAGAATAGTTGGGTACAAAGTTAGAGAAGAAATGCAAAAAAATTATTTTAAAAAATTGTAGTTATTAGGGTTCTTTTAGAATAGTATACTGGGTTTGAGAAACTGTTAAGTAACTGAGATCAATAGTGGCTGCAGTAGACTGTTGCTCATCTCCTCAGTAGAACAAAATGCCTACAGAAGGGGAGCAAGACAGAGGAAAACGCTCGGGACCAGAGTGGTCCAGGGAAGGTGGTATATACCAATCCTATTGAGAATTTGTGTTAAGGAGGAAATCTGGCTAATGTATGTGGTTTTAGCATCCTTAATGTGATTGCAAACAGCCAATATTAAGATACTACTGGAATGTAGAATTATGTCCAGACTTCTGGCTAAGCTAACTGACCACACTTTCCTATTGTGGTGATCCTGTTGCTTTGCGTAACGAGAAAAAAGCAAACACACATTCCCACACAAGGACCACAGAAATTGTCCAGGAAGTCCCCACACTAAAACCGAAATCACTCTCTTTATGTCCACACACTAGTTTAAAAGACCCTAAGTGTGGTTATAATTAACTTGGGGGTTATCCTTAATTATGAAAGAGCTATTTATATTCATTCAACATGCATTAAAAGTAACTGAAAAAGTAATTATTTTGCATGCATACAGTCATTTTGAACATGCAAGCAAAAGTCATGACTTTGAATGATTTGATTTTTTTCCTTCATTTTAGAAATAATTGTTGAGCAACCACTATGTGTCAGACCCTGGGTAAATGTAGGTTAAGCACCATCACTGACCCTGAGAAATCTCTGTGTTTACTTCCCTTTTCCCACACATGTGACTGCTTCAAAGTTTCCAAGGATAGACACGTGTCCAAGGACAGACAAGAAATCTAATCATTCTGCACAACCAAAAGCTATCCCAGCCAGTTCCTCCACGATGGATGTAATCATCCTGCACAATCAAATCAATCCTGTCCAGTTCTTCCAGGATGGATGTGTGTGTGTGTGTGCATGCATGTGGTGTGTGTGTGTGTGTGTGTGTGTGTGTGTGTGTGTGTGTGAATATACTCACCCAAATCAGCCTAGATTATGAGATACTGAGAACCTTGTCCCAGAAGAGTCTAGTGCAGGTAAACACCTGCCAGATGTGAGTTTGACTTTGGCCTTTGTGATGAGAAAGCTTTGGAGACATGAAAAGAAATAAAGTAATCAATTCACTTGACAGAAACTTGTGAACAAAACAATGGGTGGAATATTCTATTGCCATCAGGTAAGCAAATATAATAGGCAATAAGAAGAAAGAATCATTTATGAAACAGGTAGAAATGATTAAATTACACAACAGCTTTTTGATTTCCACTTTCTGAAAGATGCTTTAGGGCAGAAAGTTGGATATTAAAATAAATGGGAAAAAAATAAAGAAATCTCTAATTCCAGTTTCCATTGTATCATTCCATTTTTACAGTGAGAAGGATGATTTTAAGTACTTAATGGGAAGGTAGGTTTTATGCTGCGTTGTCTTGCTGGAAGGATGCTTGGAAGAGAACTCAGCGGGGAGTGAGATGAATCACCCTCTAAGATGTCTAATCTCTCACTCCCAACTGAGTTAGCAAAGGTTAGCACACTATTAAAATTCACAGTTTTGCAAATGTATTTCATTGGTAGTCAACTCACTAAAGGGATACCAGTTCTTAGCAATTATTCCCAGAGATAGTCTACGTGTTTGCCAAATAATTTTTCTGCTTTGCATGGAAAAAAAAAAATCCAGTAACTCCATGGTGCATAAAACACGGGTTGCTTATCAACGATAAGTTGAATGAAAGGACAAATAGAAGATAGTTTGTAACAAGTATCTCTATGGTAGTTTTGAATACTAAAAAATAGATGAACAAAATCAAATTAAAAAGCTGTTCCTTGAGCTGTTTGGGGACTTCATGGAAAGGTAGGAATATTCAGGTCAGGTAGGTGTATCAGACACAATGCAGTTACTGTCATTTTCAAATATCTTTTCCAAGCTGGGTAATTGATTGTCCGTGAGGTTCCGGAAGGAGAAAAGACAAGCTTCTTCAGTGGTTATTGTAACATTGTGATTCCGAGCAGTTTTGGAGTCAGAATTGTTTGTCCACGACTTGTTCGTTCTAAGACCTGGAGAAGTTACATAAAATAAAAATCATGTTCCAAATAAGAGCACTACAAAGGCAAATTATCAAACTTTGAGAAGCACAAACACAAGTAAACACTGCAGTTAGTGTAAAGAACAGTCAAAATAAAGAACAGGTCAAATCCATTGGTAATTCAGAGAGAGAAGCAATCACTTCTAAACGAGGAGATCAGGGAAAGGTGGCATAAAGAGGAAGCATTTAAACTCGGCCTTCAAGGAGATGAGGGGAACAAAATGCTAGATCAAGGGAGAGATGTCCATAAGGCAACGGCCACTTTCAGTACTTAGGGAGGACAGCAAGAAAGCGTGCCATTTCAGAGTCCTTCTCTTCAAGCCTCCATGTCCTCATTTCTAAATTGGTGATAACAATTCCTATCTCATAACGTTGTTGCCAGAATTCAATGGTACTAGATATTTAAAGTGTTTTTCGCATAGTAAATGCTCAACAGAACATATGTACATAATTGGGAGTGAATGCACTGGCGAGTGTCGGGAGACCGTCCTGGAAACCATGCAAACACTCCTGCTCAAAATTCCCTCCCCTCCCCAGACAAGCCCAGTGAAGAAGGGAGGGCAGCAGGCACATCATGAACAGTTTCTTTGAAGGAAACCACACCTTATTTCTGAAGAAAAGAAGATCAACTGAGTGGCTTCTATAAACCACAGTGATTAAACTGCAGTTAAGAACACTTGCGTGTGTTTAATTACAGCTTAGGTTGATTAGTTATTTTCATGCCAAGACATGCACAAGAATGGGGAGGGTCTCTGATACTGCATGCCACCCAGAGACTAGTGAGGGTATATAAACATCACTGGGAGAAGGCAGGGACGTCAGAGCACCTTCTCACTGTAACTCAGCTGAACTCACGTCTCCTGTCACCATGTCCTACAACTGCTGCTCTGGAAGCTTCTCCTCCCGCTCCCTGCGGGGTTCCCTGGGCTACCCAGGCTTCTCCTGTGGCTCTTCCTCCCCCAGCCACCTGGTCTACAGCACTGGTCTCTGCTTTCCCAGCACCATCCAGCTGGGCTCTGGTGTCTACAGGGGCTGTCAGGAGACCTGCTGTGAGCCCAGGAGCTACCAGACCTCCTGCATGGTGTCCAGCCCCTGCCAGACGTCCTGCTACCACCCAAGGACCTCCACACTCTGCAGTCCCTGCCAGAAGACTTACACTGGGTCTCTGAGCTTCAATTCCAGAAGCTGCCACTCCGTGGGCTATGGATCCAGAAGCTGCTACTCACAGGGCTATGGATCCAGTGGCTTCAGACCTCTGGGTCATGGAGTCTACGGCTTCCCTTCCCTAGGCTATGGATCAAGTTCCTGCTGCCCAACATATTTTCCTTCTAGAAGCTGCCAGTATTCTTGTTACCAACCAATTTGTGGCTCTGGCTTCTACAGACCAACTTGTTAAAGGTTCAAGATGGAGACATCACTGTTATCTCTCTTAACGTCAATCTCAGCTATTATTTGGATAGAGCCTATATTCTACTATCTGAGAGAACGACAATGAAAGAAAAATTCTATGAATATTAAAAGCCTTTGTCTCAGTGTATCCATTCTCTTTTTCTTCTGAAGGCCCTTACTTCTCTATTTCAAAATGGACCAAGAG
The DNA here is from genome assembly GCA_030035585.1 of Dugong dugon. NCBI lineage: Eukaryota > Metazoa > Chordata > Mammalia > Sirenia > Dugongidae > Dugong > Dugong dugon. The sequence goes on from CM057473.1 coordinate 6,142,590, forward strand.
GTCATTTTTTTCTTCAAATAACCCATTTAATCTTAGATCACAAGTCTTCCTGTTGTTTTTGTTTTTCAAAAGATGTGTGTTGGGAATTTCCAATCTATTGTTATAAGGTCACTGGGTGGTGCAAACGGTTTGCACTTGACTGGTAACCAAAAGGTTGACATTTTGAACCCACCCAGCGACATCACAGAAGAAACTGGCTTGACGATCTGCTTCCATAAAGATTACAGCTGAAAAAACTCTATGGAGCATCCGTACTCTATAACACATGGGGTCTCACAAGTCACAAATCAACAAACAAAAACAAAATCAAAGCTACTGTTCTTTAAAAAAAATAAACATGTAAATTAAGGAGTGGGTCCATTGGTAGGTGATCTTCCCTGACAACACAGTTTGTTCCCTGGAGTTTCTGGCAAGTAGAATCAGAGTTTATGTAGGAGATTGTTCTCTACTTTTCTGCATACTGTCATTTCAGTCTGATCAGAATATCTCACTTTTAAAATATTAATGGATCTGGTCCAGGAAGACAAGTTTCAGAGATAGCAGTGATGCTTTAGCAAGTACTACGCCAGCTACCTGTTGCCGCCAATTTGACTCCAACTCATGAAAAACCCACGTGTCAGAGTAGAACTGTGCTCCATAGTGTTTTCAATGGCTGATTTTTCAAAAGTAGGCTGCCAGCCCTTTCTTCTGAGGCATCTCTGGGTAGACTCAAACCTCCATCCTTTCAGTTAGCAGCTGAGTGTGTTAACTGTTTGCACCATCCAGAAACTTTTCAGTAAGTACTAGCCTGGTTGTTTTTAGTGAGGAAATTGTCAGAATGTTGTTCATGAGCCTCTTTCACAGATCTATGCACGCCATCATGGAATTTTTAGGTCATAGTCTTAACTGAATGCAGCAGATGATGCACTGAGACAAATGTCTCAGGTTGGATGAAATTCAGCTGCTACCCAAAAGGTCAGCAGTTTGAATCCACCAGCTGCTCCTTGGAAACCCTATAGGGCAGTTCTTCTCTGTCCTATAGGGTCACTACGAGTCAGAATTGACTCGATGGCGAGGCGTTTTTTAGTTTTATATATCATTATCCACCACTTATCCCTCAGTTGGTCATACTGTGGTGGTTTGCGTATCCTGTGATGCTGGAAGCTATGCCATGGATATTTTAAGTACCAGCAGGGCCACCCATAATCGACAGGTTTCAGCAGAACTTCCAGACTAAGACTAAGAAGGACCTAAGCCTTTACTTCCAGAAAAGTTAAGCAATGAAAACCTTATGGATAACAGCAGAATATTGTTAGATATAATGCTGGACGATAAGCCCCTCAGGTTGAAAGGTACTCAAAATGCAACTGGGGAAAAACTGTCTCCTCATAATAGAGTTGACCTTAACGATATAGGTGGAGTAAAGCTGGATTCAGAAGAGGATATGGAATGAAGGATATCATAGCTACTGTCAGGTGGATCTTGGCTGAAAGCAAAGAATACTAATGTTTACTTATGTTTTATTGGCTATGCAAAGGCATTTGACTGTACGGATCATAACAAATTACGGATAACACTGCGAAGGATGGGAATTCCAGAACAATTAAACACTTAAACCTGCACATAGATCAAGAGGCTGTTGTCTAACCAGAACAAGGGAAGGCTGTGTGGTTTAAAATCAGAAAAGGTATGCATTGAGGTCGTATTCTTTCACTATGCTTACTTAATCTATATGCTGAACAAATAATCCAAGAAGCTGGACTGTGTGGAGAAGAATGTAGAATCAGGATTGAAGGAAGACTCATTAATGACCTGTTATATGCAGATAACACAACCTTGCTTGCAGAAAGTGAAGACAACTTGAAGCACGTATACATTAAGATCAAAGACTACAGCCTTCAGTATGGATTGCGCCTCAACATGAAGAAAAGAAGAATCCTCACAAATGAACCAATAAGCAGCATCATGACAAACGGATAAAATATTGAAGTTGCCAAGAATTTTACTTTACTTGGATCCAAATCAACACCCATGGAAGTGACAGTCAAGAAATAAAATGATGCATTGCATCACCAAATCTGCTGCAAAAGACCCTTTTGAAATCTTAAAAAGCAAAGATGTTACTTTGATGACTAAGGTGGGCCTAACCCAACCCATGGTACTTTTAATCGCCTCATATGCATTCAAAAGCTGGACACTGAAAAAGGAAGATCAAAAAATTGACCCTTTTGAATTATGAGGTTGGCAAAGAATATTGAGTATACCACGGACTCCAGAAGAATGAATAAATCCGTCTTGGAGGAAGTAAAGCTAGAATGCTTCTTAGAAGCAAAGATGGCAAGAATTTGCCTCACTTACTGAACATGTTATTATGAAGGACCAAACCCTGTAGTGGGACATCATACTTGGCAAAGCAGAGGGTCAGTAAAAAAAGAGGATGACCCTCAATGAGATGAATTGACATAGTGGCTGCAACAATGAGCTCAAATATACCCACTATAGTGAAAATGGCATAGGACCCAGCACTGTTTCATCCTGTTATACATATGGTCCCTATGTGTAGGAACCAATTCGACGACACCTAACAACAATAGCAATATATATCGTTATAAGACAAAGAATAAACATTCTAAGAGTTGTTTCTTTTGCTGATGCTTAATTGCTCCTTCTTCACTGGGTCACTGTAAGATCATCTGGTTTCATAGTAAAGCTGCCTGATAACTACTGGAGACATGGTTGTATCCTGAGTAGGCAATCTGCACTGAGAGGGAGGACATTACCTCTTGCTATCCAGGGCTTGGATATGGATGTTATAACTAGATAGGCCATTATGTTCTCTTGTTCTGAGAACCACATAGTCGTCTACATTTTAAGCTATAGAAATGGGAAGAAAAGTGTGTCTAGATAGTTCATTGCCCACACGGTTGTTTTCCTCCCTTTCTTCTTCCCGTGAAAACTGAATTTTGTGTTTGTATCCCTCATTGTCTACACTTAGCCAGTCCTTTAAAAGAACATGGCTATACCCTAGGTTTCATACTTGGTAAAGTAGAGGTCCATGAAAAAGAGGAAGACGGTCAGTGAGACGAATTGACACACTGGCTACAACAATGGGCTCAAGCATAACGATGATTGTGAGGATGGCACGGGCCTGGGCCGTGTTTATTTCGGTTGTACATAGGGTCGCAACCAACTCGACCGCACCTAACAACAACAACAGCAACGGGGCACCCCTACCCCTACTGAAAATGATTATTTCAGGAATGAGCATGTGATCTAACTTACACCAAACAGAAGCAAAGACTGGTAAGGGAAAGGATTTCTGGTAAAGTACTTCTTATGGATTTTCTTAAATGATCCTCTATGAGAAACCAGGACATTTTCACATGGAAGACAAAACGGAAAAAGAGTTTGGAAGATATGCGTCATAATTCTCAGATGATGGAAGTTCTGTCATTCTCTTGTCCAGCTGCACCTTATTTTGAGGCCTGTATTGACTGCACTATCCTCTAGCATAGTGTCATATCCAAAGTATTACATAATTGGATTCTAAATGATCAAGGCTTATCCCAAGAAGCAAAATCATTTAATGGTAGAGAAGTCTCTGATATGCTGTCATATATGACCTCTTTTATTATCATCTTCTAAGGGAATCTGTTTATGATTAGAAACAGAGAAAGCTGTCCAGAGGTCATATCATTATTCTACCGCAATGTGGGAAATGTAAGGATCAAAGTGGACAGACTAAAAATTAACTTGGCATCAGAATTTTGAAGTAATCCAGAGCCTAAAATATTTTTTCTGTATGCATTACAGGGTCTAGGAAGGGATATATGGTACTGGCTTACTTCACAGTATCTGTTACCCAGAGGAAGTTAGTCATTCCTTTACCATACTCTTTGGGGGCACACCAGTGTGTTCTGAGCCATAGAAACATACGCTTTATTTATTCTCAGGAGTCACTCTCAAAGAGTATAGAACGATTCATTCTAAAGATTGTAAAGCCGTGTATTTCTATCGGCATGCATGGCACTTAATAGTCTAGCCACTGCAGTGTTTGGTCTGTCCTGTTAAAATTTTCATAAGTAATTTTAATAATACTTAGGTGGCCTTAAATCGAATATGGATTTTAAGCAGTAGGTAGATTTGACAAGATGTCATTGAATGTCATTTTCAACTCTAAGATATTAAGATTCTGGTAGAAATTCATAGGATGTGACAGCTGGAAAGGGCCTTTGAGAGCTTCTCATCCAGTCTCATTATCTTATAAGATTTCCAGAGAGGTGGAGTGACTTGTCCAAATTCAAGCAGCGAATTAATGGAACCAACAGGGCTGGAAGCCAGGTCTCTTCACTCTTGACCTAGTATTCCTCCATCGCTATGCATTCTTTCTGTATTAATGACTACACAGAAGAGACAAAGAATGGATTTAAATTAATTTAGGTCATTTGGCATAAGTTTGATTTGTGAGATTAAACTGAGGTAAAGGTAAAAAGAAATAAATGGGGGGTAACTGGGCTGAAGCGTATTAATAGAATGTGACTGAACAAGTCATTAGAAGCCCAGCATAGCCACATAAGAAGATATAAAAGCAATATAAACTATTCAACCTTATAACTGCCAAGTGCTGAACTCTTGAGAGATGGAAACAAGTTAAGGAGATCCCTAATTGGAGTGATAAGCACAATCCAACCTTTAAAAGAATGGAATGAGAAACACTTACAGACACATATTCCAACAACGTATTCCAAAACACACACACAAAAATATGTTCTTTTTATTTTCCCTTATAAATTTGTATTAACACTGGATTGATGTTGCCGTGAGAAGTTTCTTTGTCTGCATGAAGATCCTCAGTCTGATCAGGAATAATAGCTACTTTCATTTATTTAGCACTCAGTATGTGACGGACAACTTGGTGCCTCGTATCTATCATCTTAATTTAATCTTTACAACTACCTTCAGAGCAAATGTTGGTATTCTACCCTCTAGTGGTTAAGAGGTACCCCTGCAGCTGCCATTATCCGTTAATTTAAGACCAGGGAATTGTCTGTCTACCACTGAGTAGCAGAATATCCAGTCACCAGCGCAACCAGGTAACAATATATTCTATCCATTTTTCAAGAATAGTAGAAGATAAGTAGACTATATAATTATCATTATTCAAGCGCCTACAAAGCCGATACTTGGTTTTTAATAGGTTGCGTGAAAACATGTCTGACGTGACGAGTTGCTCTAGCCTACGTCAATCCATAGTAACAAGCGAAATAACTCCCTCTATAAATCCAGTACCAGCCAAAATCTGTGTTTACTCATTAAATCAAAATTGCATGCTGAAACACCTACTAATTCAGCACCTAATTAAATAGAATTTGCAAGTCAATGCCTCATCCCAAAGAGAAGAGAACTCACGGAGTGGCTTCATTCACAAATGACAGCCCTGATATTATCATCTAGCGTTTGAAGCCCCTTGTGCCTGAAGGGGAACTGTACAGGTTCTCACTAATTTACTAGCTGTTGTGAGGTTAATAAGAAGGCTGTCTGCTGGAGACAATTGTGTGAATGCTGCTACAGGACTCTGTGCTTGGCAGTGAAAAGTGTTGGCCATTTTTATGGTAAAAGCCTTTTAAAATACACCTACATGCAATCAAACATTATTTCAAAATAATTGACTCAACTTGTGCCATGCTAATGAGTGGCCTTCTTAACGATTTTGTTCTCCTAATTTCACAAAGGGGTAGCTGAAAGATAGACTTGGGTATTTTTATTTCTTTATGCTCCATGATCTTGTTCATTCTTGAAAATCCACCGGTTATAACAAGGTTTCAAAACCTTACTTTTTCTTAGCACCTTCTGTTCCTTAGTCTTTCAACATACCTGTTGAAACTTGTACTATATGCCAGCCAAACACTGTGCTCAGGGTTGGGATGTATAGTGATAAAGCCATACACGTGTCTTGCCTTTGTGGACAAAAGCACAAAGAAGAAACAAATAAATAAAATCATCATAAAAAATCCCATTACCATTAAGTCAATTCCAATTCATGGCAACCCCATGTGTGCCAAATTAAAACTGTGCCCTGTAGGGTTTTTAGTGGTTGATTTTTCAGAAGTAGATTGCCAGTCCTTTGTTTAGAGGCACCGCTGGGTGGATTCAAACAGCCAACCTTTTCAGTTAGTAGCTGAGTACTTAACGTTTTCTATTACCCAGAGACTCTTTAAGATCATCATAAGTTGAGATCAGTTCTATGTAGGAAGAGAACGAGGCCCTGAGAGCAGAATCCTTTTTTATACAGGGTGATGAAGGAGAAATGCTGTAAGAGATAACTCTTAAAAGAGGGGGAAGAGAAGCAGAAGAAAAAGTGGGGAAGGGCAGTGAAAGGGCAATCCAGACAGCCGTCTGCAAGTGCAAAACACTGAGCCCGGGGAAATTGCACAGACTCCAGGAGCTGAGGAAGAGCTGTGAGAATGGAGCAGACATCCCGGAGAGAAATGACAAGAATTGTAGTTAGAATCACAGGCAGTCATCAGGTCCTGCAAGCCATTAGGTTAGGCTAAGGGTAATGGATCTTATCCTAAGATCAATGAGAATCCATTTAAGACCTTTAGGCAGGAGAGTCACTATTTATGATGTAAGTGTCTGTACAGTGGCAAATACAAATATGCATAAGAATTAAATAGGTTGCCATGGGGTTCATGAGAAGGGCATAATGGGATCTTTAAACACCCACAAGCAGCCATTCAAAATTATAAATAGTTTTCATGGGTTGCAAAGGAATTCTGTACAAGTTGCGTCCTCTCAAGCTGAATATATTCAGATGTGTCCTTTTTTAGAAAATATCCCCAGTTCTTCACATGCCAAGGAGGGTTTTGTAGAAAAAGTTGCTCAGAGCTCCTGAATGTTTCTGCATTTCTTCAGACATGAGAAAGGGAGACCACGATGCTGTGTTTAAAACATGCTTCTAAGTAAATGGGCATACTAGCCCAGGGGCAAGGATAAGAAGGCAGGAGAGGACAGGAAAGCTGGTAATGAGGAACTCAAGGTCGAGAAGGGGAGAGTGTTGACATGCCATGGGGTTGGCAACCAATGTCACAAAACAATATGCGAACTAATTGCTCAACGAGAAACTGGTTTGCTCTGTTAACCTTCATCTAACATACAATAAAAAAAAATTTAAAAAAACATAAATAAACTAAACTGAAATTTCAGAAATAAAAAATATAGTTAACGAAATTAAAAATTTCACAGAATAAACCTCATATCGCATGCAATTAAAGAGAGATAGATGCAAGTACGAGACGTGGAGGGATCAAACTGACAACAGGAACTTGAAAGATTAGATGGGAAACTTAGGGGGCAGAGCGTTTACATTCACTGGGGAGGAATAATCAGAAAAGGAGGGTGAGATGGTTGCACAAGTTGAAGAATGTAGTCAATGACACTGCAACGTACACGTAGAAATTGATGAAATGGTGAATGTTCTGCTATGTATATTCTCAACAACAACAACAAAATAAATAAAATAAATTCTTAAAAAATGAAAAAAAAATAAAACATGCTTCTGCTTTGTCTCACTGTTATACGGTGAGCTCAGTGAGCTGTGCTGTAGACGTCGTGCTGGTAGGTCTTGTGCTGTGAGTGGGGGACTGTGGTACCGTCAGCGTGATGACGTGATTGTAAGTGTAGGAGCTGATTATTTGTCAGTATTCTAAAATAAAACACAGAATAAACAAATCAAAATAAAAATCAAATCCAAAATAGGTCCACTACAAAGACAAGTTATCAATCTTTGAGAAGCATAAACACAAGTAAACACAGCACTTGGTGTAAAGAACAGTCAAAATAAAGAACGGGTCAAATCCTTTGGTAATTCAGAGAAAGAAGCAAGCACTTCTAAATGAGGAGATCAGGGAAAGGTGGCATAAAGAGGAAGCATTTAAATCTGGCCTTCAAGGAGGTGAGGGGAACAAAATGCTAGATCAAGGGAGAGATGTCCATAGGGCAATGGCCACCTTCAGTACTTCGGGAGGACAGTAAGAAAGTATGCCATTTCAGTGGTTAAGAGCTATGGTTGCTAATCAAAAGTTTGACAGTTTGAATCCACTAGATGCTCCTTGGAAACCCAATGTGGTGGTTCTACTCTATCCTGTAGGGTGCCTATGAGTTGAAACCAACTCCACGGTGATTTTTTTTTTTCCTCTCAATCGGTTGGCGAGACCAGGGCCTGAGCTGAATGAAGAAGAACTCAATTGAATGTTCTCATTAAAGAATGCCATGAACATCATATTACCATGTTCTGCCAAGGTGGCATCTCTTAAAACCCCAGTGTTTAGTATTAACTAGTATTCAGTTGGCTGTTTCCACATGCATCCCTTACTGTCTATTCACCAATATGGAGCGTCATGGTGACCAAGGGGGGAAAAAAGTTAGCTTGGGTGGCATGTTGAGACTAGTATTTAGTAAACCCTAGACTGATGAGTCAGCTGTGGGATTAAGATGAAAGCCATTTTGAAGGTTCAAAATGGTCTTGCTTCTTTGTTAGTAAGACGTCATCTTCATATATAACTCAACAAAGTGCTAATGAGATGGTATCCTTCAAATTAGCTTAAGCAATGAGGTGGAAAGAAGTCTCAAGAAGAAGCCAACACCCAGTTTTCTGAGTATATAATCTCTGCGGCAAAGAATTTAATCTTCAAACCCAGCTTGTTGGGTCTTTATGACTAACTTCAATCAAGGTCTTAGCAGTATGTCCCACAGCTACGGCCATTCACTCAGGGGCGTCTATAATGTCCCACCACTGTCTGCCATCATACATGGCACTGACCCTATAATTTTTGAAGATGGATTTTGTTTACCCAGCTGCTGCCATGGCAGAACCTGGCTCCTGGACAACTTTCAAGAAACCTGCAGTGAAACCACCAGTTACCAACTGAAGAAGTGTAAACAGAACTTGTGCACAGAGCACAGCTGTGTGCAAAGCGCCTGCCTCCCCAGAGTTGTGCAGATAACGAGTACTAATTCCAGGCCCTGTGAAAGGACAACATGCCAAGCAGGAGCCACTTCAGCAGCGTCGGAGTGGGTTCCCCAGTCTTGCCAGTCAGAAAGCAGCAAGAAAATGGGCTGCGTAGTTTGGAGGTGCCAGCCTGGGAGCTACATGGCAAGGAGTTGCCCAACCAAGAATTATGTGCCTAAGAATTGCCAAACTCTGGAATGTGAATTCAGTCAAAGCCAGTCTCAGGAACCCGAATCTAGCTCCTGTAGACTTTTGGTCTATGTCTCACCTGAGCCACAACTCCTGGAATCTTCTAGCACTTATGAACCAACTTGTTGTGTTACGGGTGGTTTGCAATTGCTTAGTAAGTGAAGAAACTGTAAAGGAGATGGCATACTGTAATTTGGGTGAATTGATTTCCGATAGTTTTAGGAACCTTTATTTCTCTAAATATGAATCATTCTGCGTGTGTGTGTGGCGTGTGTGTATGTGTGTGTAAATCAACATGTTTTCTAATATCTCTAAAGATAGGACTTCTTTTTTTAACCTTGTTAATCTTTTGGAGATCTCTGGTGGTAAGCTGGTCTTGGAACTGTTTTAGATCAGGAGGAAACTACTTGTTAGAGAGCAGTAAGTGTTGCAAACAGGTGCTAACGTGAGTACTTTAACAAGTCAACATTAATCTTTGGCTACTGGTTATTGTCCATGGAAACTTAGCATTGGATCTGTTTATTAACTAACATACTACCAACATCAGAAATTCAAAAGCGATTAAAAGTAGACGTTAAAAGAGACCTAGAAACCCATCTAGCCTTATGAATTCTGATAATTTCAACTTCATCAGAGGTTGTGCTGGCAGTCGATGACGTCAGAACCACGAATAAAATCTGCGTCCACACCAGCCATTTGCTAGTTTCACTATTGCATCACAACATTCTTTCAGTTATCTATGAGATTGCATCTATTGCTTGGAAAATACACGAGAAGTTTGCATTTCACCTCTGTGGGGGTCATAGCCACGTAGTAGCCAAAGAACTTTGAATGTGCATGAGCTCATGTTTCGCATAATTCACTATATTTCTGTTTTTTTGTTTTTGTTTTTGTTTTTTCTGTTTTCACTACTTCTGAAGTGTTTGTTGAGTTGGAACAAGTTCTTTGTATTTAATAAATTTGCTTCCTTTGGAATTCTAAACTTAATTGTCACCATATTGCTTTTATTCAATACTTTTGTGGGTTTTACGTTATAGGTTTTTCACCCGATAAAAACAGTATGAAAATCTGGAAGAAATAAAGAAAACTCATTTCCTGATCATAATTTGTATAGAATAAACCAGAATTAAAGAACATGTTTATGTTAGTGAGTGGAAGATAGGGAGCATAATCAATATGAAGATTATAAAACCATGGAGTCAAAATATGTGAAAATTCATTAATTTTGTTTGGGTAACATAGGTATTCTGAAGCTTTGTGTGTGCTTTTAAGTGGACCTCTCATCCTGAGGGGCAACATAAGCTAGTGCCCAAGTATGAGGATTCTAGAGTCAGATCTCCTTGAGTCTGAATCTTAGCTGTGCTGGGCAAAGGCTGTTTGAATTCCAACTGTGTGGCTATGGGCAAGTTACTGAACCAATCTACACCTCCAATTCCTCAACTTCAGAACTGAGATGATAATGATAGGGTCACCGTGAGGCTTAGTAAGTTAATAAATTAAAAGTGCTCAGTGCATTACCTTATATAAGTAGACAGTAGCTGCATAGTTAGCTATACAATACAGTGAAGGTATTTGGAAATAAACCCAGAAGTTTATGACAGATGAGGATGACTAGGCATCCAACAAATGAGAGATCAGCTATTTTGTAGTTTGAGAGATGCAGGCAGCACCTTTTACTAAGGAAAATGCTTAGAAGACACGTGCAGCATCTTGTTGAAATGGGCAGGGATGTATCTCTCAGCCTATGATAAAGCTAATTGTTATTGATTATTTACCAGCCAGCTCTGGGGATGGGTTGGACACAGGTCACTGCAAAAGAGAGAATTTCAATCTAAACTCTATAAACCACCACTTTCACAGTTGCTTCTGTAGGTGGTTGGAACTGTGGAGAGGCCGAGAAAGATCTGAGAGAGGTACAATACTATGTGACCCTCACTCAATAGTAATAGACCATGTGGCAGCCACAGCAGCAGAGCGTCCATCCATGCAGCAAGAGACGCTGATGCAAACCTTCTGGCTGTGGTAGTGATGGCAGCCACAAAGCACTGGCAAGTGTAGGGAGAGACTTCATTCCAGTCACAGCCAATCAGGTAAACACAGACTAAAGGGGTCCACAAGGCAGATTGTTACTAAGGCAACTCAAATCTGATTGCCTGGGAAGAGCTCAATTCATTCGTTTTTGAAGATGAGGGAAACATAGCCATTTCCTGTGCCTTCTAAGTATATGCTCCTTTACTGGGCATAACTAGTCGGGCAGATACAACTTGGGTAAAAAGCGGCTGTGTCTGGGTCTGTGCACCTGTGGTGCGTGTTCATGGGAGGCGGGTTGGGGGAAGGCAAGAGAGAGGGACAACATGTTAAGCAAGGTATTCTTTTTCCAGTCTACTTTGCTCATCATTCCCAACCTTAATTCATCCTTTCCGTGAAGAGTTTGACCACTCCACTAAGGAGAAATTACCTAAAGAAGAGGCCAGTATCTAATCTAATCCAACATGAAGCACATTTGAGCTCTTTACACTGGGAAACTATGTGGACTCAGTTGTTAAACGTTGTTGGTATTTGGATAGGGAATGGTGTGACGGCATAAAGAAACTTATGAGGCAGTTTAGTGTCATGGGAAGAGTATGAGATTTGGATTATGACTGGACCTTGTCCAAATCCTAATTCTGCCATTTATAAGCTGTGTGTCTTGGAACAAAAGGACATTTCTGAGACTCAGTTTCTTCATTGTGAAATGGAGATAGTAACAGTTCATTGCATGATTGTGACAACTAAATGACATCAGGCCCATTAAATGCTTCACTCCAGTAAGGCACACGGTAAATGCACAGTGGCTGCTAAATATTATTTGATACTTCATGTGATATTTGCTTCTTGGGCTTCAATCTCAGTTTATTCTTATGACTGCTTTATACTCCATTTAACTTCTGGGGCAGAGACCAAGAAAAGTCCTCCATTACATGTACGCAGGTCATAAGCAGGATGGAAAAAGACCCAGATATTCTATGGGGTACTCACTTTCAAAAGAGACAGTATACCTAGCTCTCCATCCCTCAAATGTATGCAGGATCCAGCTGGTGCACGATATAGAACATTCTTCATTGATCAAGAGAAGTCTCCATGCCTGAACAGAAAGGCTCTGATAGGATTTGTGTATTGATACTGCTAACCTTGTTGTTATTGCTGTTGTTGTGCCATCAAGTCAATTCCAACTCATAGCTACCCTATAGGACAGAGTAGAACTGCCCCATAGGTTTCCTAGGCTGTAATCTTTACAGGAGTAGAGTGCCAGGTCTTTTCTCTCATGGAGCCTCTGGTGGGTTCGAACTGCCTATCTTTTGATTAGCAGCTTAGCACTCAACCATTGTGCCACCAGGGCTCCTTCTACTCACCCTAAACTCACTGCCATCGAGTCAATTTCAACTCATAGCGACCCCCAGAGTTTCCAAGGCTATAAATCTCTGTGGAAGCAGACTGTCACATCTTCCTCCTGTGGAGCCACTGGTGGTTTCGAACCACTGACCTTTTGGTTACCAGTTGATTGCTTTAACCACTGGGCCACCGGGGCTCCTCTACTCACTCTAGTGTCTTTAAAACATGGATATCTTAAACACGTTTTTCTCCTAGAAGTAAAGCATCGTGAATCCTGACTTTTTTTTTTTTTTGCCTACATAGTACTGTGCTATGTGCCATAACATAGCTCTTATTAATTGGGTACTTATTTTACCAAGCATTTTGGATATATATATTTTATCATTTTAAGCTCTAACAGCCCAAGGGGATAGATTCTATTTTTTTAATTCTCAGTTTTCCAGTGAGGATTAAGGCACAGATAAGTTAAGGTTGCCTGAGAAGTTACAGCTAGTAAATGGCTGAGCCAAAACTTTAATCCAGTAATTTTCACTTCAGAGCTCGAAGTATAATTCCTGACTACTTTGAATACGTAATACCTTTAGTCATTAGAGTAGCTTTGGACGCAGGGGAAATCTGTGTGCTGTATGGAGAATCTGCACAAATACTTTGATTGAAAATGCTTGGTCTGGTTATACCGTATTGCTGTGAGTCCGTAGAGGAGACAATCAGAGAACTAAGTATAGCTGACAGGATGGCTTATTTGTAACTCAGAAATAAGTGCAAAAAAAAAAAAAAGGAAATGGGTGTATTTTCATTGGAGTTTGTAAAATAATATACACTTTAAATATCTTGGAAAAGAACAAAAATGGACTCCCAATTATGTGAAATTGACAAAGTCTAGTTGCCAGGAAAGGCGCTTAAATCGTATGGAGTCAAACGCCTCTAAAATACAAGCTTGATTGTCTTAACGGCATTAGCAATTTCATTTTTCAGACCCCTTGTCTCCATCTTATTTTAGTTAAATAACAGTAGTCCCCCCTTATCCACGGGAGATACATTCCAAGACCCCCGTGTATACCTGAAACCATGGATAGTACAGAACCCTACATATACTACGTTTTGACCTATACATACATACCTATGATAAAGTTTAATTTATAAATTAGACACAGTGAGAGATTAACAACAATAACTAATAATAAAATAGAACAATTATAACAATACACTGTACTAAAAGTTTTGTGAATGTGGTCCCCAGGCAGGATGGAATCGGAAGGCTCGAGATTTCACCATGCCGCTCATTTAAGATCTTCAGACCAGTCCACCACAGGTAACCAAAACACTGGGAGCCACTGTAATGCTCCTTTTGAAACTATGACTTCACTGTCGACACTGATGGCACGTGGGGATTGGCATTTTTCCATGTGGGATCAGAGTCACGCCTTTCTTGAAACCAGAATATCCTGCCCTACCTCTGCTTCCCATGTCTACCTCGAGTTGCTGTTACTTTCTCAGCTTGAAATCCCTTCACCTAGGAAGTTGTTCCAAATTCTTTCACTTGGACCGAAGTGGAAATGACGACAATTGATTGAAAGAAATATTTTGTGTGTCTGAATGCTTTTGGTTTTTTAGATTACACTCTGATGTGTAATTTTACTGTTGAGCAAAATCACAAGAAGGAATGAATGAATGAAATAGTTAAGAAAGGAACACCCAGCTCAAAGCAAGAGCATCATAGTTTTTTAGACAATTAATGACGCAATTGGTTATACCAGAGCTGTGGCCTTGACAAGGGACAAACTATACTATAGACAAGAAAGGTTCAAATGCAGTAAATATCTAAAGCGAAATAAAAAGCAAACAAACAAAAAACAACAACAGATCACATACCCATTGCCTTCGAGTCTATTCCAATCCATAGGGACCCAACAGGACAGAGTAGAGCTGCCCCTTTGGGTTTCCGACGCTGTAATCTTTATGGAAGTAGACTGCCACATCTTTCTCCCACTGAGTGGCTGATGAGTTGGAACCCATCAACCAAGTGCTTTAACCACCAGGGGTCCTTTGTGGGTGCATAAAACCAAAAACCCAAACTCATTGCCACAGACTCACAGCAACTCTATAGGACAGAGTAGAACTGCCCCATAGGGTTTCCTTTCCAAGTAGTGGCTGATGGATTTGAACTGCCGACATTTTGGTGAGCAGCCGAGCTCTTAACCACTGCACTACCAGAGCACAGTTCTAAATTATTTGTCTGACTTGTAGTATAACTTTCTCTGGCGTCATGGAAACAAACTTACTAATGGGATTCAAAGAGTGTTGTTCCTTGGAGCCTAGAGGGGAAGACTAATGTAGTTGCATCCAGACACAAGAACAAAGAAATCTCAAGGGTAAATATCTGAAAATGGTTAAGTCAATTTCTATTCTCCTGTTACTCGATATGGTCTTGCTTCAAGTACAAGGTCAATGCCCCTGAGGGGTTCAACAACTACTAATTGACAAAGATAATGAGAAAAGAAGAGCGAAAATCAAAGGGTAGGCTAAGAATAGCACCTCCTCAGCAGTGTCCTGCCTTCCTGCCTTGTCACTGTTACTTCCTGGACAGTTGCCTGCTGCGTGCTTAAATTGACTGCGTAGATTGTAGCACCTGGATTAAAAAGCCCTCTTCCTCTGTAAACCCTGTCAAAGTTCATAGTTGGGTAATGAAACTGTTCTTTCCTCCTTGACAATGAGCTACACTCACTTGGACACCCTATCTTGCAGAAACAGACCTGATAATGCGTGCTGAAATTCTCAAGAACAAAATGCCTTCCTCTAGACTTCTTAGTCTATTAAAATAAACAAGAGAGAGAGAAATGAAACCGTGTAAATGTTCGCTGCATTGATGGTCACAAATGCTACAATGCATTCATTAAATGTTCACATTTACAGTAAATTACAATAAAGATTTGTAGGGATTGCAGTTTTACTTACCAGGTTAACATGAGACTACCCGCGATCGCTGAGCGAAATTCATCTTTCCCAGAAAACAGAAACATGCATCGGTGTGGTCTTTTCCTTTTCAAGCCTGTACTTTTTCAGGCAGCTTGCTTACAATGGGCCTGCTCCAGTTTTCCCATTTACCTGGGGATGCAGCTGATGGTCGTTTGGTCCCCAGGAGCCTGGTTTAATTTCCTGCAGTGAACGAGTGTAGAAATCAAAGTACTGATCTTGAAGAGGTCTTGCGGGGGCCTCCCAAGGCTGTGCCGGGGCACTGGGGCCATGAGGCTACTAATGGAATACGAGGCAATCAAAAAACCATACTCTACCCTCTGAACCACTGAAGTTTCCTCAGAGGACAAATACCAGCCAAAGCTGTCTCTGTTCTGACAGATGTCCAATCAGAGATAAGTGTTTCCCGAGCCTCCACCTGGTAGTCCAGTGCAGTGCTGACGGCCTATGTAAGTGAAACCTGTGAGAACCTTAACTCGGTGGGACGGCCTTGTTTTTCCAGGTCTCGCAAGTTTTCTGCCTTTAACAGGGTGCAGTCTTACCACTTTTCTGTCGATCAATTTAGTAGAAAATATTTTAGTTTTTCTTCTCTGACGGGTTTCCACTGTACACGAGTTCCAGCTTTCACAGGTTTTATCGTATTTGTGGCAAAGACCAGTTGACATTTTGCATGGTCTTTCTTACGGGTTAAATTGTGTTCCTCAAAAATATGTGTTGGAATTCTAACCCCTATAGCTGTGAATGCAATCCTGTTTGGAAATGGGATTTTCTTTGTTATGTTAATGAGGCCATATCACTGTACGCTGTGCCCTAAACCGAATCACTTAAACACAGATACAAGGAAGCACGTAAGGGGGAAGACAGACACGATATGATGATGATGGTGGAGGCAGATGCATCCACAAACCCAGGAACACCAAGGATCGCTGGTTACTAGAGGCTGAAAGAGACAAGGATTTTTCCCCTGGAGCAGACAGAGAGGGAATCTGCCCTGAGAGCGGATGTCCTAAACTCAGACTTCTAGTCTCCTGAACTGTAGGACAATAAATTTCTGTTCTTCAAACCCACCCACTTGCGGTATCTCTACCGTCACTAAGACAGTCTCTTCTTACACTTCCTCATTTCTGTCACAGTGAAGTTTTCACAGACTCACGATTATATCTAAGTGTCTGAGATATCTTTAAAGAGCTTTACTCATTATACAGTTGAGCAAATGTATCTCAAGTTCATACAGCTCATTACCAGCAGGGTCAGGGCTGAGACTCAAGCCTGCGACTGTCCTTCCATTGTCTCATTGATGTTACCCCAAAGTATTCTTCATGAGGCGTTTCTTAAATGTATTTAAATGAACCAAGCACAATAATTTTTAATGAGCTCTATATGTACTTTAAAAGCTACACACAACACATAAAAATAAAGAACCTTTATTGGATCATAAACGCAGCCTATCTTAAATTAATATGCCAGCTGGAATAGCCACTAACTTATCTACAGAATTTCAAATTGATTTTAATGAAGGTTGAGATACCGTTTTTCTAAATATATGGCCTGTTGGATAATAAATAAGACGATAGGTCCCTTGTTTTGGAGAATCAATGGGTACGGCTGTAAATTAGCCCCTCTTGCCCGCATCTAAATAATTGAGTTAATGTTCATCAACATTTTTGAAACAATGAGTCAGAATAAAGCTTGCTCTAGACGCCAGTGCTCATTAAAAAACTTCTAGAAGCCACAGCACAGAATGAGAATTAACACTGAGTCAATGTGGGTACTTTGCCTAGACTCTACACCAAGGTCATCTTCTCTTTCAGTAACTGTTGTGGAAACTACAGCTGTCGTTCCTTCCGGGAAAATTGCCATGTTCCTGTCATCTCCTCTGAGCCTCAGAGGTGTCCTCTACTTAACCAGTAGCAGCCATGGTAGAACCAAGCTCCTGCATGACTGTCACGAAACCTGAGGGGACCCACCAGCTGCCAGCCAGCCAGCATGCTGTGTCACCAGCTCCTGTGAAACCACTCCCCAAGGCCGTCTGCTTGGAATGCGACCAGAGCCCGCCCCGCAATCATCGTCTGCTCTTTTCGTCCTAAGTCTTTCATTCCTACCACCCAGCAACCTGTACTCAAAACTTTGGGCTACATGCCCAAAATTACACTCCCAGGATTCACAGGTGTCATGTCTGCTAACCCCTGAGCTGGCGCTTGTGAGTTATCCAGGGCTAGGGCTTAGCAGCTGCTGACCCCTACTGGACTATCTTTGTCATTGCAGTTAGCTGCCAGGGCGTCTCATGGCAACTGAGGGCACAATACAATAACACACTTAAAGTTCAGACCATTGTGACCCACAGGGCTTTCATTGACTGATTTTTGGAAGTAGATTGCAGACCTTTCTTCCTAGTTCATCTTAGTCTGGAAGCCTCGTTGAAACTGGTTCAGCATTGTGCCATCACCTAAGCTTCCACTGACAGATGTGTGGTGGTTGTACATGAGGTACATTGGGCGGGAATTGAACTTGGGTCTTTCACAAGGAAGGTGAGAATTCTACCACTGAACCACCCGTGCCTGGAAGGGGAGTGTCAGTACTTGTTAACAAATGAACTACATATTCAACAGTCTTTGCCTCTGAGCTCCTTATCCCATACCTCAAGGTGTTTTAAATCATCCCTCATAGATGCCCATTTCTAAATAAAAGCATCTAAACATTTCTACTCATCCTAGTCAGAGGGGTGGCTAGTCTCTTGATATTTGAAGACCATGCTATATGGCTGGCTTGCTTTGAAGAGAAATTGGACATACTCATCTATTGCTTTACTATTCAGCCTTAATACTGCTTTTTAACTAAGATCTGACACACGTTTTTTTCTTTTCTTTGTCAGTTTTTTTTTTCTTTTCTCTTTTAATTCTCTTTAAGTCTTTAAAGGGTATTTTCAGTGGAACATCAAGTTGCTTTATTTACCTTCTAGTAACTTTGATTATTCTCTATTAGCTACCGATGAATAAATTGTTCATCATTATTTCAATATCATTAGGACTATTGTATTTCTAGTACAAGTCTAAGTCTTATAAAATGATTGTCAAGAACAAAGTTAGTCATAATAATGACACAGCAGTGCCACAATTTCAACTAGAAAACAGAAATCTGCAGGAGGGGCATCAGGAACTGAGAAAAGTCTGAGATTTTAGCCTAACTGTAAGCTAACAAGTGTCAAATTCAAATAACAAAAGATGGAATCCTTTAGAGAAATGTTTATCAGATGGCTAATGAGCTGGCGGAGAAGCACTGGCTGCAAGACTGGCCAGAAGCTCTCCCTTTGGAAACGGGGAGGGGAGGAGGTTTTAGAAACAGTGAGTAACCAAGACATTTTCAGTGATTGGTTAAGACAGAAGTCTATAATTCTGGGGGAGGGATTATAAAATCTAGGAGTACCCCATTCTTTCATCCCCCAAGAGAACCAGCCAGGGTTTCTAACTTGTTTCTACTCACAGCGTTTGTGAATTTTTCTCATTTCAAGCTCAGGGTAAATGCTTAACTTTAAAATTGTTGTCTGAAAGAAGGAGGAAACTTCTGCCCACCCAGATAAATCTTTGTACTAGTCATTGCACCGGGGAGAACGGGAGACTGACGGCCAGATTGGAGAAGAGTTCACTCTACACAGAGGACAGATAAAAATCAAGGCGCCATTCGGTCAGCCGTCATTAAACTTATTCCCCAGCAACTGGCCTTCAATCACCTCCTTGATTCCTCCTCATTAACAGGCAATAAAGAGGAAGACCATTTTTGGTCCATTGACCATAAACTTCCGTTCACATGTTCACTACCAATTCCCATGGAGTTCCTTAATGGTCAATTCCATTAATCGGTCTACAAGGTTCTCATCGTCCTTCTTTCAAAAAGCCGTATCTTGTCAACATCCTATCCTTGTTGTCAAGTGGAAAGACGAGAATGTATGTGAGTTGTAGGGGGTATGGGGGTGTGGAGAAGATAGATATGTAGTTGATTCAGAGCAGTAACAACAGAGTACAGAATTCTTGTGACTACTTAGTACATCCGACCCACTCCCATGTTTTGCTGAAAATTCATTAAAGTTCTTAGAGAAGAAACTTGTATTGAGTTTGGATTTTAGACCTATCAAGAATTTATTTCTTGATATACTGATTTTCCAGACAAAAACGTCGAAAGAAAATCACCACTGGGCAAGCAGGGCAGTTGAAAAATATCCACGATCATTCTAACCTCAGCCTCTGTTTTAGTTTCTTCAAATTTTTGCATGACCATTGAAGTCTGAAGTCTGTTTATTCACGCTCAAGCTTAAGCTTGATGGTTATTATGAAAGATAATACTGTCTTCATCTTAAAATTAAGTCCTCTTTAAGAGCCTTAGTGATGTTTCATATAACATCCAGGGTTCCTACTGATTTGGGATTTTTTTTAGGTTAAAGGGTCATTTGCTACATAATCCAATCTACATGCATATCAGATAGGAACATGCCTTCCATACTTTTCAGAGTGCTGCTGCTCTTCCCTGGAAAAGGGCCCTTGATGAGGCAAGATAGATGAGAGTTGAACAGATCTCCTTTTCCTGTTTGAAATGGAAAAAAAGAAAAAGAAAACTACTGTCTACAGTAACCAATGCGCAGATTTCCTGATTGTTTCATTGCCAGTTATCTTCTCTGAATATAAATTAGATCATCTCTGGATATGAGATCAACCAGGGAACAATGAGAGGCTTTATAACATTATGAGAAAACTAACAGGAGAAAAAAAATCTCCTCAGCTCTGGAGGAAAAAAAAAGCCATTCTACCAGAGCCTTGAATGGCTTGTGATACAGACCAGGACAAAGAGATGAATCACTTAAATGACAGTCATCTTTCAGCTGAAAAAGAGTGAGTCTATATCCTTCATAAAGTGTTATAAAGTAATACTTAGAGGAAACAAACATTTTCGCTGACTCAGAGTCTTCATTTGGTCCTGAGTGTTGTCTTATATGGCAGGATAAAAGGTTTACTAGGGCCACACTCCAGGAGAACACCTATTGATTTTAGTGGGACAGCTGAGTTGCTGACAAGTCACAACGTTGCTATTTTGATCTCATGCTCTATTAAAAAGAAAGAAAAAACTAGAAAATGTTCATGCTCTAAAAGGATATGTATTGCTGTAAATTCTCCTCCTGGAGTTCCTATGTGCCTGGAGAGTTTGGAATAAAAGGAGGCCAGGAGAGGTGCTTGTGATATGCAAGGAAATGACCTAACAAGGACTTTCTGAGACCTGGAAGGAGAAACTGCATTCTTCCTCTGGCTGTAAAGTGTGTTAAATGGGAAAACCCAAGATTTTAGTGACAAGCAATATAATAGACTATGCTTCACTTTTTCTAGGAGGTTTATAGTAAATCTTTGCTCTCACTGTAGAAAGCCCTCAAGAGCCAAAGACAGTAATAGGTTCTAAGGTATAAAACTAAGGGTTGAAAATATACACATACCTACAAATAAACAGATTATAAATGATCATAAAATATGACCTAAATTAGATTCTGTCCCTAATCAATTTTTTTCAATCACCATTTATCATCCTATGTGTTGATTTACGTGAAAGTCCTTAATCTGATATGAAAAATATTTGAGATAAAGTAAGAGAAAATAAAATGTTTGGATTTAATAGAGGAAAACAGTGACAAAGGCATTTTCATTTATCGTTTGAACAAATACTTACACAGTTGGCATATTGGGTATTTTTAGCAATACAAAGACAAATAAGATGATAATGTCTTTAAAACAATTATGACTGATTTAAAAAAAGAGATAAATTAAATAAAATAAGTGGTATGAAATAATCAGCATAGTCAGAGATAAGTAAAGTAAAAAAGAGTTCAGAGGGGACAGAACTATTTCTGGTTCAACAGATATGAAGGCATCCTGGCAGAGATGAGGTTTAACCAGAACCATCAGGAATAAGTAGGATATGGGTAAGCAGAGATAGGGTGGAAGAGTATTCAAGGCAGGAAACAGGAAACCAGAGCTTCGAACAAGTCCTTCCAGGTTCAATCATGGCCAAGAAAGCAACACCTGAATAGACTCAAATTTTTAAAATTTGGGTGAACAGGAACTGGAAAAGTTGTAGGTTGAAGCCCTGCTAGAAACTTAATCTCCCTCTTAGAAAGCAAGGGCAGCATACACATTGCATAGCAACCAAATCTCTTCCCTGTTGGATTCTGCAGAGTTGGAAACAACCGTGCCCTGCTCAAAGATGGCAGCTGACCGTGACTCTTTGAATGTGTGTAGCTCTCCTCAGTTCGGGCAATAATCCAGTCTCATGCATCAGGCTTCTGAAAGGGCTCACCATGCCTCTTCTGAGTCTCCCATTCCAGGACTTCGACTGGCAATTTCTCACATTCCAGTTATGGTTCTGGATCACCTGAAGTTTAAAAATTCAGATCTGTTCTGATTTTGCTTCATCAGCCATGACTGAACTGGGAAGAACTGGTTCGAAGACCTGGAAGAAACCAGCAATGCAAGTGAAACATTCACTGAGAATGCAAATAGTGTTATCTGGAATCCCATATAAAGAACACCTGAAAGATATATGCTTGGAAACATATATTGGAGCCATATGTGAATATTCTTGAATGTCAGTTTAAAAAGCTTTGATTTTATTCTGTGGGCAATGGAGACGTATTCAAGAAAGCTGTAGCCGAAAGAGAGGCATTATCTGCGTTGGGTTTTACAATTAATCTCACCCCAGGGAATATGATAGAGATGGGAGTATCCAATAGGATAAAACTAAGAATCCTGAGTCAAATCCAACTCATGGAGACCCTCACGTGGGTCAGAATAGAACTGTACTCCGTAGAGTTTTCAATGGCTGGTTTTTTGGAAGTAGTGCCACCAGACCTTCTTTCAAGCACTCCTGGGTGGACTCAAAACGCCATCCTTTTGATTAGCAACCGAGTGCATTAACCATTTGCACCACCCAGGGACTCCATCCAAGAGGATAGTATTATAATAGTTCAAGCCTATGTGACTAAGAGAATATGGTATCATAAGAGAAATAAAGTTCATGGGTGGAAGAAATAACTTTAGAGAAAACATTTACATGTATATAAATATTTAATTTGAAATCTAAGATGTCTCGGTGGAACAATCTAGAAGACATTTTAAAATGTAGGAACAGAGATTAGGAGAGAGAACAAGCCTGTAATTATGAATACAGAAGAAACTATGTAGCACTATTAATTGAAATCTTAAGATTACTGAAATACTGATTGGTAGGAAAGCAGAAGATGAAGAGGATTAAGAAATATCTGTATTCTGGGGGATAGAAAGAGAAAAAGGAGTCAGGAATAAAGACAAAACAGGTATTCAGAGAGGTAGAAGTGGAACCACACTATTAAAGCATCATTAAAATTGAACTAGGACAAGGTTTCAAAGTAGAGAGTATGGACAGCAATGTCAAAGGTGCTATGTACATTTAAGAATGAGGACAGAAATAGTCATTGAAGGTAGGGAACTTGGTATCAATGATCTTTAAGATAACAGCTTAAAAAATATTGGTAAGGATGGTTGTCTGAGTTTTCATAAAAATTAATGAAGAACACATAGCAGATAACCTTTAGTATATTAGTTTAAGCAAAGGTTTATTAAATATAATATCTAAAAGTACAGCCCATAAATAAAAAAAGTAATAAATTGAACTTCATCAAAATTAAAAATGACTGCTCTTCAAAAGTCACTATTAAGAGAATAATAAGACAAACTATGGAGTGGGAGGAAACATTTGCAACATTTTATATCTAATAAAGGAATTGTATCTAAAATATTTAAGGAGTTCTCCAAACTCTATAATGAGAAAACAGAAAACCCAATAAAAAATGTACTTGAAAAGGGCCTTCACCAATGAAAATACGCTCAGCATCATCAGTCATTAGAGAAATGAAAATGAAAACCACAATGAAATACCACTATATACCTGTTAGAATCAATAAAATTTAGAAGTCTGACAATACCAAGTGTTGATCAACCTGTGGAAGAACTTAACTTTCATGAACTTCTGATGTGAATGTAAAATGGGTACGGTCATTTTGGAGAACAGTTTGGCAATTAAAAAAAAAAAAAATCCATCTACCATATGATCCAATCATCTATTCCTAGGTATTTACCCAAGAGAAGTGAAAGCTTATGTTTATTCAAAGACTTTAACACAAAGATTCATAATATTTGTATTTGTAATCGCCAAAAATTGCATACTACCACATTTCTCTATTTATCTATCTGTCTTTGTTATCTAGCGCTGCTACAACAGAAATACTACAAGTGGGTGGCTTTAACAAACAGAAATTTGTTTTCTCACAGTTTAGGAGGCCAGAAATTCGAATTCAGGGCATCAGCTCTAGGAGAAGGCTTTCCTTCTGTCAACCCTGGAGGAAGGTCCTTGTCTCTTTTGAGTTTCTGTTCCTTAGTGATCTTCATGTGACTTGACATCTATCTTCCCCCATCTCTACTTGCTTAATCCTTAATCTGTAATTTTGTATCTCAAAAGAGGTTGATTTAAGACGAACCCTAGACTAACACACCTCATTAACATAACATAGAAAACCCGTTCCCAAATGGGATCATAACCACAGATACAGGGATTAGGATTTACAACACATTTTTTTTTTTTTGTTGTTGGGGAGGGGGACACAATTCAATCCATAACACTATCAATAAACAAATTGTGTTATATCTATACAGTGGAATACTATACCTCAATAAAAGGATCAACTACTAATACATGCTTTGACCTGGATGAATTTCAAAATAAGAATAGTGAGTGGAAAAAAGTAAATATTGTATGATTCCAGAATGTAAACTAATTCAGAGTGACAGAAAGTAGATCAAGCGTTGCCTGGGGAAGAGGGTACAGGTAGGTGAGGGAGAGACAGTGGGAAGGGAGGGACTATGAAAAGCACGAGGAAATTTGGGGGATGACTTATAATTATTATCTTGATTTGTGGTATACGCATGTGAAAACATCAAATTGTACACTTTATGTGTGCTCAGTTTGTTGTATATAATTATTTATACCACAATAAACTGTTAAAATATATAGGCAAAGGGAAGAAACTGAAAAGACCATAGTAAAGGTGAAAAGGACGTGACTCAAGGGCTTAACTATGATAGTGGCAGGGACATCTTCCCCTAAACTGTCTTAAATACAGATTTGAAAGGATGGACTAATTACTATAAAACAGTTTTCTAACATCAGCTGTGGAAAGTTCTTATGTGTGAATAAAGTGGCAACGTGGGGAGCAAATTTTGTTCGAAGTGCGTATGAACCATAGCTTCCATCCTCAAGAAGGTTATAATATAGTAAAAATTGAGTTGAAAGTAAATTACATCCTGACTATTTAGCCAGAAGTCTACATTGCTGGCCAGGCAATTACTTAATTTTACCAAGTGACTGTAATTCAATAATTTACACATAGCACCCAACAGGAGGCTGAATTACATCACTTGGCTGCTCTTCATTATGCCTTAGACTGCAATGGACTGACTCCAGATAATTAGTTGTCTGTTCTAAGCCAAGCTAAGGTGAATATTAATCAGGGATATTAAAATGGGCAGGAGAAAAAATTGAGAAAGGTGTGAATCTCCCTGAATCTCCTTCTATCCTTATGCTATTTTATATTTTTTGAAAGCTGACTTTCCTTGGTGAAAATGGATATATGGAGAAAAGTATATATAAAGGAGATTATTAACTTGATTAGTAAATGTCGATTTTCATTTGATCTGGAAAATCTAAATTATATTGTGTGAGTGCTGCAATTTTAGTCAGTAGATATCCATTAAGGATCTGCTAAGATCTATTAACATTTACTAATATCTATTAAGAATCTACTACTAACAATGATCACACCTATTCTATTAAGGATGTTATGCGGATTACGTCAATTAACACTCGTAAAACACTTAGAGTAGTATCTGGGATGTACTAAGGAATCCATAAATAGTAACCAATAAGAAATAGCACACATACAGAAAGAATTATTAGCTTGCAAGGCCAAGGTGTGTGTGCGTGTGTGTGTGTGTGTGTATTTGTGTGAGAGAGAGAGAGAGAGAGAGAGAAAGAGAGAGAATTAAGCAATGATAATTATACAAATTTAAAGGCTGGAGAGACTTAGGTTGGTAGAAATGGTCTGTCAATAATTTACAAAGAAGGGGTAATTTAGCTGAGGTCTAAATTATGGATAAAATCAGAGAAGAATTATTCCAAGTGAGAGGAAGCATGAACGAAGAGATGATGTGAAATCAAGGTAAATCCAGACTAGTTGGAGACAGGAGTAGACAAGCCAAGAAAGCAGTAGACTGGGGAACAGAGGAAGGCCAAGTAGATATTTGGATAGTTCTCTGTGGACAACAGGGAGTCATTGATGTTCTCATGTGAGACTAGGAGTATTAATCTAAACACAGTGTTCAGGTTAAACAGAAGACAATAGGAATAGAAGTCAGCTATGCCAATAAGAAGTATATTTATTTAACCAAGAGGAACAAAACCTTGAACTTGAAAGATAGCAGTGATAGCAGAAAGGGAAAACAGATGAAAAGACACAATTAATTATATATAGGGTCAAGGGAGACAAATATTACAATAGGTTTTCTTCTATTCCAATCTATGCTGCAATTTGGAACAAGGTTAAACTCCATGATGTATTGTTTAACCACAGCACTATCTTCTTAAAATCAGTTACTGGCTCACCAAGTCTGCAGACGAAATCTCCACTACTTCCTTGATGGTTGAAGGTTTTCGGCATATGAATCCAAGTTTAGCTGCTACAACTCCCCTCCAAGAACACTCTACTGAAAGTCTGTTCTGTTATTTTCTTCTGTCTCTATACTCTTTGCATAAAAGGAGCCCTGGTGCTCAGTGGTTAAAGTGAACGACTGCTAACTGAAAGTCTGATGGGTCAAAACCACCAGCACTCCACAGGAGAAAGATGTGTCAGTGTGCTTGGAAATCCTATGGGGTTGCTCTGAGTTGGTATCGATTCAACAGCATTGGGTTTGGTTTTTGGTTTTTGGTATACTTTTTGCATAGCCTGAATACTCCGAGGTGTATCTAAAGAAAATGGTGCCTTTGGCAAGCACTGAAATTGTGCCCCTGTCCAAACATCTGACACCCATCTTTTGGATAAATTTACAATAATATCGGCTGAAAAATACAAGTCAAGCTCGTTAATCTTTTACTTAACACATTAGGGCACTACGTGGGAATTACAACTGCACATTCCTTTCTTTCACTGATGAAAACTGATCTATGATGTGCTCAAAGTCTTTTTTTTTTCAAGATTGCACAGCCTGCTTTGACCCATGGAGGCTCTCAAATACCAAAGTATTAGTTTTAACTTGCTATACGAGATGGAAGCTGCTGTGATGGTTACTGGGAACTGCTCAGTGGCGCCCCCCCTTCTTGTGGCACCCAGGGCACATGTCATACCTGCCATACCTTAGATACATCTTTGCCTGAAGTGTCATCCTCTTCCCAAACCACCATGTTTGTCCTCCTCTGTACCCTCTTACAGAACTTATAAACATGCCATGGATTATGTTCCTGTATTATCACACGTTCAAGGTTGAATATGTCTGGAGAGCAGAAAACAGTTGTATCTTGGTATCATCCCCAGCATCTTTCATAATGTTTTGCACATACCTGATGCTCTTTAAATAGCTGTTGAGTGAATGATATGCTTGTCATTTATAGTCATACTCTTCCTATATATAGTGCTCGGAGGATTCTTTGTATCCAAAAGAGAGAGATTTGGAATTCTATAGAGTAAGAGAGGGAAGGACCTTTGGCTCCTTAAAGAAAAAGCAATGAAGTAGGTAAACCTGTACTTCATAGGTGCCTACTAATGAGATACCTGCTGTGCCCAAATAGACCTTCCCATTTTAGTGGCATAGTCACTCTTTAGTGACATCAAGTCAACATACATTTTTTTAAGGTAGAACTTATACTTGGGGGACTTCATTTTCTGAAATTCCATAAATATTTTCAAAGTGTTACTTATCAATAACAGGAAAAAACTAGTCCCATGGTGGTACTCTGGGATATTAAATGCAAGGATGGTACTCTTTGGAATGGGATAAGGATTCCAAAGCAAGACAACAGCAACAAGAACAAAATATCTTCAGCATTTTGCAGTTTACATTAATTTTTTTATTATGTCTCAATATACTTAATCCTAAAAACGTAACTGTTGCAGCAGCGACGGTTGTCGGGGTGGCGGAGACAATAACCAGTGCCACAACTCTTACAGAGAAGTGGGGCCAGGAGGGTCACTCTGAGGATTCGAACCCAGCTTCAGTCCCAGGAGTTTATTTTATAGTCAATACAACAAACAGTGGAGCAAATAACAGAACAGTGGGCTTTGGGTGAATAACAATAAGTTTCGGGCAAGGGAGGAGGAATTCAGGTAAACAAGCCAATCAGTAACGGGTTTGGAAAAACAAGTCATGACAAGTCTCAACATGTTGTGCAGCATAGAGGCCTGTGGGAGCTGCAGTTGTCAATAGTGCAGCCATGTTTAAATGGCATATATCCCCACATATAACTGAAAAGTACATATTATTAATATTCCCATTTTTCCCAGAGATAATGCTAGTTGTAACTGGGGTTCAGGGAGATTATGCAAATAGTCCAGGGTCACACAGCTAGTAAGTAACCGTATCAATACAGTCAACATAATGTCATATTGCATAATGAAAGGAAAAACGTTTTGTTGGTCAAGAAGCCTTTATTCAAAGGCTTTGCTTAATATCAATTACTACACCTTTCTAAATTTCAAGTTTTATCATAGGAATACTTGGAAGAGTAAAATGTACCCTATAAACTTGTGAGGATAAAATGACATTACTCATGTGAGTATGTGAACCAAAAGGCCTATCACATAGCAGGCACTCAGTAAATAAATGCCAGTTCCCTCTTCTTCTGTAGTATTCCTCCTCATGGAAAAACATTCATATGTATACAAGTACCATTTGTCCTCAGGTTGACTCTGACTCACGACTACCCTACGTGTGCCAGAGTAAAACTACTCCACCGGGTTTTCCATGGCTGATTTTTTGCAAGTAGATCACCAGGCCTTTTTCTGGGGCACCTCTGGGAGGACTCGAAACTCTAACCATTAAATTATCATTGAGCACGTTAACCATTTGCACCACCCAGGGAGTCCATGCATATATATTGTCGTTGTCTGTAGCTGCCATTGAGCTGGCTCCAACTCATGGCTACCTTACGTGTAACGTAACGAATCATTGCCTGTTCCTGTACCATCTTCATGATCTTTGGCATGTTTGAATCCATTATACTACATGTATAATATATATAAATAGACAGACACACATACATCCAAACTATGTAGATGTTAGCCTCTTGCTTATTATAGAGAAAAGCAGTCATAAAGCATTGACCCATAATGCTGCTAAGCATTCAGTTAAAGATAGCTTTACCTATTACTAACGTCATTCAGCTGATGCAACCAGGATTTCACAAGAAGACTCAACCAGCTAGGTACAAAGAGTGTCAGGCAGGTGATGAAGGCCTGGGGCTCTTCAGACACATTAGATACCAGTCATGAAAGGGTAATAGCCTCCAACCTAAGATTCTGAGATAATTTCCACATGTTGGGACAGAACCTCAGAGACTATATCATTTTCTACCTTTGGTAGCAAAATAGGCCAGCATTGCCTCATAGACCGACCTTCCACTTCATAAATTCTTCTCGTCCAGGACGCAGAGAGGCTTGATAAGTGTGGGTGTGTCCCTTGAACACTGAAGTAGAAGAAGCTTTCGTAACATAAATTGAATTTTTACCCAAAGGGAATTGGAATTTAGATTCAGCAGATAATTTAAGTTGATGTTAAAATAGCCACCATTGTCACTGGGTATGCAGGTATATGGAAAATAGAGTGGGACTGTTGAAAATAAACCAAATCATGAGTTTTAAACACTTTCTTATCATAAAATATGTTCCCAAATAGCCTTCAAAATACTCACACTTAGGAAGACTATACCTTTAGTCTGATGCTATCGCCTGTGTAAAGTAGTTAGAACACCTCTTTTTATTTTTATTTATTTATTATTGTTGTAGTTTAAGTGAAAGTTTACAATTCAAGTTACTTTATCATACAAAAATTTATAGATACGTTGTTTTGTGACCCTAATTGCTCTCCCTATACTATGAAAGCACACTCCTCCTTTCCACCCCTGATTTCCCGTGTCTACTCAACCAGCTCCTGACCCTCTCTGCCTTCTCATCGCATCGCACGTCCAGACAGAAGCTGCCCATTTAGTCTCATGTATCTACTTGAGCTAAGAAGCACACTCTTCACAAGTATCATTTTATGTCCCATAGTCCAGTCTAATCTTTGTCTGAAGAGTTGGCCTAGGGAATGGTTTTTGTTCTGGGTTGTCAGGGATTCTGGGGGCCGTGCTTTCTGGGATTCCTCCAGTCTCAGTCAGACCATTAAGTCTGGTCTTTTTACGAGAATTTGCGTTCTGCATCCCACCCTTCCCCTGCTCCATCAGGGACTCTCTGTTTTTTTCCCTGTCAAGGCAGTGATTGGTGGTAGCCAGATACCATCCAGTTCTTCTGGTCTCAGGCTGATGAAGTCTCTGGTCTCTCTGGCCCTTTCTGAGAACACCTCTTTTTAAATTAATGTCAGAACCAATGTAGGAAACAAAACCAAATCCATGTCTTCATCATTATACCTTATTTTTGACTACAAACAATAGTTTTCAGTTGGAACATAAGTACACCATGAAATAAACAAGCCTAAAAAGTCCCCCAAAAAATCATGTTGCCCAACTTTCTTTAAGGGGTTCTGCTTGTTTGATTTTGTTCAATGCAGGACTGATAATTTTAACTAAGCCCAACTATTATTTTTTATTAAATAAAAAAAAAACTCAAACAAAGACCAAGTTGACATCTTGACTCAGCATGTTTATTTATTTAAATGAATAAAATGAACACAAATTTTGTGAATAAAGATGTTTTGATGGGAAGTCCCTTTCTACTAGGATTCTGAGATAAAATAAAACACAAAATTGGGCACATTGAATTTTTCTGTATTATTAAAAAAAAAAAAAAAACGCTGTTGCCATTGAGTTGATTCCTACTCATAGTGACCCCGTAGGACAGCATAGAACTGGGTTTCCAAGGAGCAGCTGCTGGATTCGAACTGCCTTTGGTTAGCAGCCAAGCTCTTAACCATAGCACTGCCAGGGCTCCATATTATAGTGTTTTTAAACTCTTTCTGCTCCAAACCTTATAGGTTATAGGATTGCTCACTATCTGTTTCAATACATTTGCTTCCAACTTATTTACTTTTGGCAGTTTCCAAAACGAATAGAATTCTCCCTGAAGGAAAAAAAAATTGCCACTGTTTCCAAGAAGTTTCAGTTTTAAAGACAATCCTAAGAAAGGAATTCTATGAATGTTTGTGCAATGGTGGTTATAATTGGAATAAGTGTACGGCCTCTAAAATGTCCGTTTTTGTTGGATGATTTAAGAAGGACAGATGCTATTAAAATTTTAGCTACACTAGTTCATAGCTATTCTTTATCGATGGGAAGCTTTGCAAGAAACATTGGTTTTATGGGAGGTAGGAGTACTGATTCCTGGGCTATAATGATGAGTTCTGATGCAGCCTCTTACAACAACAAGGAAAAGAGTCTGTATACAGAACAACCCCCTTCTAGGGATATATAAGGGCCAAGCCAAGCAAAGGGCACAGTCAAACTTGAGACACTTACATCTTTCTACTCAACCACAGCCTGCTCTAGAAACCTCGCTATGTCTTGCCACAACCACTGCCCTGGAAACTACAGCTCGGGATCCCTCAGAAATATCTGCCATATTCCTGTCACCTCCTCCAGTGCCCTCTGCTCTACCAACGTGAGCTGTGGAGATGCCATCTGCCTACCTAGTACCTGTCAAGGCAGTTCCTGGCTCCTGGACAACTGCCAAGAGACCTGCAATGAACCAACCAGCTGCCAGCCAGCCAACTGTGAGCCCAGCAACTCTTGCTGCCCTTCCACTGCTTACTATGTGACCAGACCCTACCAAGGAACCAGCTTTCTTCCCGTATCTTCCTCCATCTCCAGTGCTTACCTCCCACTATCCTGTAGACCTCTGGGCTATGTGTCCAGTAGCTACCGTCCATTGAGACCCCTGCTCTACAGCAGCCATCCCTTAGGCTGTGCACCTGTTGGCTATCGACCACTGGACTGTTTGTCCAACAGCTACCAACCCCTGAGCCTCCTCACTTATGGATGCCGACCCTTGGGTGGTTTAACCTGTGGCTCTCAACCACCTAGTGTTGTGCCCAGCAGCCTCAGACCCCTGCGGCCTCTCTCCAGTGGTTGCCAACCTCTGGCCCATGTTTTCAGTACTTGCCATCCATCTTGCTCTGCACTGGGGTACTAGCAGCCTGCTTGTTCCAGAGAATAATGATGCTGAGGAACCCGGGCCAAAATTCCTAGTCTGGGGACTTTTTGCTTCTTTGTTAGTAGTGAGAGTTTTTTCTTAGTTTTACTCCGCCTGATCAAATGCAAGCTGCTCATTTCATAATCTTTATTCCTTTCATCTCTCTTTGACATCAAATCATTGGTTTATGTGCTAGTCAATGTCACTCAGGTGTGGAAAAAATTATTTGGCTCACATTGTAATAAATTAAATTAAGTCACAATGATGTATCTGGGTCATCACTGGGTCTTTGTTTATTTTATCTTAACACAGAAATTACCAACCTCAACTGCCTACAAAATAAGTGACTAGGACAGGTGATATACAACCATATGTTCTTACCTGACAGCAGGGGAAGACCCTGCTGGCTTATTCCTCAAGCTGCCTTATAGATCTCTGAGCCTGTGTACTTGAGAAATGCAAAAACTCTTTGGTGGAATTTATTTTGAGAAGGCAAGGTTAGGAATCACCTCCCTCAGCCCTCTCTCTCTCTTCCAGTATGTGCTTCCATTAGAATGCTCTAATTGCAAACTGAATGATATCTCATTCCTGCTCAGATCTTTCCTGGCTTCTGTCATGGATTGAACTAAGTCCCCCCAAAAATGTGTGTATCAGTTTGTCTGGGCCATGATTCCCAGTATTAGGCAGTTGTCCTCCATTTTGTGATTGTAATTTTATGTTAAAAAGGATTAGGGTGTGACTGTATAACAGCCTTACTAAGGTCACATCTCTGACACAATGTAAGGGAGTTTCCCTAAGGTGTGACCTACACCACCTTTTTTCTTACAAGAGATAAAAGGAAAGGGAAGTAGGCAGAGAATTGGGGACCTCATACCACAAAAGCAGAGCCAGGAGCAGAGTGCGACCTTTGGACTGGAGGTTCCTGCGCTGAAATGCTCCCAGACCAAGGGAAGACCGAGGACAAGGACCTTCCTCCAGAGCTGACACAGAAAGCCTTCCCTGGAGCTGATGTCCTGAACTTGGATTTCAAACTTACTAGACTGTGAGAAAATAAATTTCTCTTTGTTAAAGCCATCCACTTGTGTTATTTCTCTTACAGCAGCACTAGAGGACTAAGAATTGTAACACAAAAACCTCTTAACACAAGGTCTGGTTCCCTTCCTTGTCTTCCTTTCTCCTACATCTCTGGGTTCATGTCCTACTGCTGAACATTGCAAACTCTACCAGATGATGTCAGACCAATTCTGACTCATGGTGACCCCATGTGTGTCAGAGTAGAATTGTGCTCCATAAGGTTTTCGATGGCTGATTTTTTGGAAACAGATTTCCAGGCTTTTCTTACGAGGTGCCTCTGAATGGACTTAAACCTCCAACCGTTCAGTTAGCAGCCTAGTGTATTCACCACTGCAAATGCTGAGATGTCTGAGTGCTTACATGTTCCCAAACAGCATCGTTTGGAGTTATTTCAGTGTAATTGCCTAGTAAATAATATGGACTGCCTATTAGGTGCCAGGAGTCCCTGTGTGGTACAGACGGTTAACATGCGTGGCTGCTAACTGAAAAGTAGGGGTTTGCGGTCACCCAGAAGCACCTCAGAAAAATGGCCTGGCAATCTACTTCTGAAAAACTCGGCCATTGAAAACCCCATGGAACAGAGCACAGTTCTACTCTGACACACATGGGGTCGCCATAAGACACAGTCTACTTGATGGCAACTGGTTATTATGTGCTAACTTCAGTTCAGGGTGTCTGAGATACAGCGATCAACAAGACAGAAACTATTCCTTCCCTCAAAGAGCTTTTACACTCAATCTGGGTGAGGAAAAGAAAATAAACAATAAATACTGATAAAGAAATAGGATCATGTCAGAGTGTATAAAGCACTACAATGGGAATAAAAATAGTATTATATGCAGGGGGGAATATCTACTTTTAACAAGGTCAGGGGCATCTTAAAAATGTGTTTAAAATGACATTTGAATTATAGCTAGAAGGACTAGGAGAGCACCTCTCTGTAAAACTAAGGAAGGTATGTTTCAGGCGTGGAGCACAAGAGCAAGGGCAAGAACATGGGGTGTATGAGGAACAAAGGGAAGCTAGTGTGGCTGGAAGGTAATAAGTATGGAGAGCATGGCACCAGAGAATGTGGACATATATTCAGTATAATTCAATATATTGGATCCTCTTGCCGACAACAGAACCAGCTCTATGAGGTATGTCGAAAATGTGTATATAGCAAGCATTAGCTGTCTTCCAAAAGTAGAGAAAACTCAGCAGAGCTGAATCAGATGTATCTCGAATTAAACCACAAAAAACCCAAACCCGCTGCCGTTGAGTTGATTCCAACTCATGGTGACCCTACAGCGACCCTGTATTAGAGATTAATATTTCACCTATTCTTAATATGAATAATAGCATCTTGCTGAAACAGTAAGGTTCAAATTGATTTGTATTATATAAAAAAGACTGATTCTCTCACAAGACAGAATTTTTAAAAAGACCTTGCAGTGATAATTTTTACTGTTTGTTAGTCATTAATCCAGTGTCTCATGGTAGTCAATATAGATTGTGACCTAAAATTGTGCAAGGCAAATGCCTCTGAGGAAGAAGAGGAAGGGGTCTAGTTAAGAATTGTTTTTTTGCTGTGTGAAATGTGTCAGCACTTGTGACAGGGATAAGCAACAATATTCTCCTTTAGATGGTTAGCCATCGTTTTGGAACATAGGGATAACCTTTGGAATTGCCCTTCTGAGCCAAGTAAGGAAGTCTAGTTACCTTTCCTTTGCAATTTCCAATAAGTTCCAAATTTGACTATTATGGTTAATAACATTCAGTAATAAGCTACTCAACCAATACCTTACAAACATCTTGAAAATAGATATATAGACTGAGATATCAGAGTAAGCCATGATAGTATGCAACAAAAGAAATTTAAAAAAAGTGATAGAATCTTTCCTAAGTCCATAACTTTTGGGCATACTTTCCATGGCAATACTACGGTAATTGTTTCACCTTCTTCTAGATCTGAACACTTTTCTCCCTTCAAATTACGTGAACACCTCTACTCCTTTTTGCTGTTTGTATTTTGTTGTATAGGAAGTTGTTCTGCATATTTTAATGCATTCTCTTTATCAAACAGCTTACATCATTAATGGATATCCATTACTGACATCAAGTTCACTCTGATCATTTTTTAAATTTTGTACTGGAAACGCAGATGTTCAAAGTTTGGGTTTTGCGTCGAAACAAAAACCAGTGATTCTCATGTCCTCATTATCTAATTTGTCTGAGAAAAACACAAACTAGATTGACTTCCAAAATACAGCATTAGTTTATTTACACCTCTGAGGTGGTTAGAAATTGCCTTGATAAATAGGATCAACTAGTAACAATCCTGCGGATTAATGAAAGCACTCATATCTATGGATATTCCCCAGTATTTATGTATCATGGAGGGCAGGAAGCTTTTCTAAGTGGGTGAGAACACTTCGAGTGACCTCTGGCCTCCAGTATGTCGGGAATATCAGTCTTCTGCACACAAGACACCAATACAATGTGCCATGCATAGAAAGGACTGTTGGTAAGAGACTGTGGGGTGAACTATCACAAGATCTTCAAAGTTCATGTCCCAACCAAGATGGGCTGAAGAACAAGTCTCTTCTACAATAGTATACTGTCAAGCATGTCACTCTGAAGAAAGGTCTTCACTTGAATCCAGGGAAATGAGGCTGTAACTTGGGCATCTTGACGTATACATCTTCCTGTCAAACACTATAACTTTTCAGTATCAAAACCTCATCCACTAGTCACACTTACTTTCTATAGCAATTTAATATAATCATAGAACCATTGAACTCTACAGGACCTCAAAACTTATTAAACCTTACTTAGTAAATTCCATCAGCTCCCATGCTAAATGGGAAGTCCATTTAAATGGGAAGTTAATAACAAACATCAAGTCACTATTTAATGCCACATTGCAGAATACGCAATAAAGCATCAAACTTTTTGAAATTAGTCCACTGAACGAATGCAATATTAGATACCATATGTTGTGCTTTCTAAATTAAAGCTATGCTGACCAGCTCTATCACAAAATGTATGTCCAATTATTTAGCAAAATGTTTAACATGCCCTTTTTAAGCAGAAACTTTTATGTTCAAATGATTCTAGAAAATAGGTCCATGTGAAAATATAGAGCAATAGAAAATTCAGTTACGGAGAGTGCATCTTCCTTATGCACAGGTATCTGCCATCATTCTGGATGCGTCTGTTTGACTCGAATCCGCTGACTGTGGACATCAATGGGTAAAATCTCCTAATTCACAGTGAGTGCTGTATCATAAGTGTGTTAGTTTTCTATTTTCTCTACCACAGTCTTATTTTCTCATTCAGAGTTGAAAAGTACTACTCTCTGAAAAAAATCTCAAAATAGTAAATCTTGTTTTATGACTATTCATGACTCTTGGCAAGGAGAAATTAAAGGGAGGATTGTAAGGATTGCAATCTAGGACAGATTCTGTGAGTAGAATCGAACACAGATTAGGTTTTCTGCTAAACTCAAGCCAGAGTTTGTATCAGAATGTTAAAACCATTTTATTTCCCTGACCTGCAGAAACGAACTCTAATTAATAAGGCGTTGTACGTTGGACGTAGTGGTTAAGAGCTTGGTTCCTAACCAAAAAAAGGTCAGCAGTTCGAATCCACCTGCTGCTGCTTGGAAGCCCTGTGAGGCAGTTCTACTCTGTCCTATAGGGTTGCTATGAGTTGGAATTGACTCAATGGCAATGAGTTTGTTTTCTTTAGGCACTTAAAGCCGACAGTTTGAGAGGCAAATAGAGAGGACACACACAAAAAAATCCAACAGTTTGCTGCTTCTCTCACTTTTCCGTTCCACTTAATTCCATACCCAAGTATAAACCACCGCTGACCCCCAATGCAAATAGAACACTGAGATCTAAGCGCACAATGGAAAAGAAACAGCACCAAGGAAATGTTGTGGCCCACCCATAATGCATTGCCTGTCCTCTTTGCTCTACCAGCAGCTGTACTGATGATCCTTCACGCACCATTAAAACAGAAGAGCACTTCCCATTTTCTTTATGAAATTCATATTGGTTGATAAATATCTGGCACTGTCAAGTCAGCAGGAGCTGCATCTCTGGAGGTGATGATGGCCTGCAAGATATATCCGTAACGCAAATTTATGAAATGATTATGGAACTTTGTATACTGCAGGGTGAAAAGGCTGCCATCTTTTAAAGCACACTTGACATCCTGTTTCCTATAGAGAAACCTACGCTCCATGACTCTATCTATTATTAGGATAAAAGAGTGTAGGGATGCACGATGCTCCCATTTCTTTTTAGGAGTGTGAGGACAGGTTGGAGAAGAAGAAAAAGAAAGACATGGAGAGGAGAGCTTGAAATAAAAAAAGATTGCTCAGGGGTAGTTTAAATTACATTGGTGAAACCACAATTTAATATCTTTGCTTAAAATTTTATCTCCAAACACATTCATTCAACAAATATTTTTGCATTCCTATTATGAGCTGGCCAGCCCTGGTGGCGAAGTGGTTAAGAGCTATGGCTGCTAACCAAAAAGTCAGCAGTTCAAATCCACCAGCTGCTCCCTGGAAACGTTATGGGGCAGTTCTACTCTGTTCTGTGGGGCCGCTGTGAGTCAGAATCAACTTGAAGGCAATGGGTTTGGTTTGGTTTTTTGCTTTATTATGAGCTGGATGCTGTTCAAGGTATTGACCGTAATCCATTTTCATGGACACTCATCTGACTGAATCATCTACATCTATAAATAGGCAGTTTACAAATACAACTATGTTAATGCTTTGACACCAGGACACAGAACTCTGAGTCTTTAATTCAATGTGTTGTTCTGTAACCAATCCACCAAATATTGAAGCAATCTGTTATGTTGGGGAAGACAGCATTTTGCAGAAAAGAAAATGCTTGCAGAAAATTTCATGGGAGATTTCACCAGTAAGTTTCAATTAAAAAGAGTTTCGGCGTTAAGATCTTCTGGAATGCAACTGGTAGGTTTCTATTTTATTTAAGTGCAGATAATTAGAGACTTTGAGAACTGGTGGTTGTCTGAGGGATTTTCATCTCCAGTGGATCCCAAACCAGGCTTCATAGAGGCATCTCCAAAGTAAATCAGGTCCTTGGATCCAATTCCAACTCCCTGAATATGAACCTCTGAGCGATGGGTCCAGGCACCTGCTTTCTTTCCTCAAAAAAAAAAAAAAACTCACAATATTTTGAGTTTGGTTCAGCATAAAGAATCTATTTAAACTATTCTTTTTAGAAATGCTCATTTTCTTCTGGATTCTTGGAAAAAAGATCTCATCTTATGAAATACATTTTTAACAAGTCACGTTAAAATTTCCAATCAAGATTCAAATTGAGAAAGCTAAAACAAAATCAGTAGAAATTTACCAAAATAGAAATCCTCACTAGCCATCAAATACATTTACATTAGATCAATAATAAGATATCATTTTTTATCCAATTGGTAAAAAAAATAAATAAATCATGGTAGTAATATTCAGTGATATTGAGGATTTGGTCAGCCAGATACTCATACATTACGGTAGAAGTGTGGATTTGGCTACATGTAAAATCTTTTAAAATATTTTGAGTAGGTTATGGTCTTTTTTTTTTTTTTTTCCTCCAGCAGATGAAATGATCAACTAATCAAAAATAAAGCAGTAAGGACAGCGACCTTCAAACAAATCCTAGTGAAGACACCGGTTGTCACAGGAATCTATGGTAACATTTGCAACATCTCTCAGGTTTATTGGAAACCACTTTACCTCTGGTAGTGTTCCAATTAATTTTAATTTCACAGGCTATCATTTTTTATGAGGAAACTGTCATGGGGGATAGAACCACAGAATAAAAAATAATAGTTTGTTTTAAAGAATTTAGTTTAGAAAAAGCCCACCATATTGTCTGTATTTTTCTCATTTTGCTGAGAACCAGAGTTGTGAGAACATCAAGTACTAGGAATCCTTGCTTTGGCAGCCATTGGCCTCTCCTCTTGCTATGTTGCTTCCACTACTTACAGAGAAGAACAGTTGTCTTCTATCTGGAAGACCAGGAAGACTAGTTCTACTAGTATGACACAGGCTGTTCGCTGGATATAATAAGAATGAGGGTACATAGGTGGAAAGGGAGTGTTTGAAAAATATAGATTAAACTTTATAAGAAGGTTGGAGCGTTTATGTCCATTGGCATATGAACAACTATTACTGGAATGTCGTCCAGTAAAAGGATCTCAACAAGACAGAAGCGTTTGTACAGAGCTTCCAGGAAGCAGTGAGAGTATATAGGAAATTTGAAAAAGTCACTCTAAGTCTTCTGAAACTCATTCTGTTGACTTCTTGTCTTTCAGAAGCTGCAGCTCTGGAAATGATTAGTTTCTGTTCTTTGAGGAGCTATTGTTGTGTTCCTTTCTCTTTGTTCATCACCCTCTATTCTGGAAGAGTGAGTTGTGGAAGTGCCCTCTGCTTACCTAGTAGTTGTCAAAGGCAGTACGTGGCTCTGGGTTACTGCTAGGAGAGCTGTGGTGAGCCCACAAGCTGCCAACCAGCCAACTGTGAGCCCAGCAATGGTGCAACTTCTTGCTGCCCTTCTACTGATTACCACGTGCCCAGACTCTGCCAAGAAACAAAGTTTGTTCCTGATACTTCCTGTGTTTCCCGGGTCTGGCCAACTACCAGTCCCCTGAAGTTTCCAATTAATAGCTGTCTCCCCCTGAGCCACCTCTCACGTCCAGCCCTTGAACTATTTATCAGGTAGCTTCTACCTTTTGATATATTCCTCTAGTTGTTGCCAACCATTGACTACATGCATAGAAGTGGCCAACCAATAACATTCTTGTGCAGTAGCTTTAGACCTCTGTCTTATGTATCTGGTAATTTCTAAAGTTTTTTTTCTCTCTGGAGGCCCTAACATTCACCTTCCAGTGAATCTGGTTAAACAGAATCAATAGTAGGACTGGGGTTTCTTGCTAAAAATATTTTGCCATTTATCACTTCTTATAAAACTCTTCCAAAATACACAGCTTTTTCCCCCCCCCCCCCTTTTTGTACTGATTGTTTCAAGATTTTCCTGGAAAACACAGTCTCTGACTCATTTTCTGTTTTCAGCATTCCAGCATGTGAGAAAAGGCTTATTTCAGCTTCCAAAATAGGTGTTTTATCAGTTACTGCAAACATGGTTTTTACCAATATTAATTTTCTCATTATAGTCCATTTATAACACTTTTTTTTATTACTTGAAAGAGCTCTGCCCAGTTGATAAAGGTGTGGAAGGATGTTAAATGTAACATGAGTTAAGTCATTGACTTCTTCTTTTATCCATTCAGCAAGTATTCATTAACTTTCCAAATTATGGGAAGGTATGGTTTTATATCATATTCTTCAGATCTTCCTGGAGATTGGTCATCTTAATGTACTCTCATCATTAATAACTGTTAAAGTCACTCTTTAAGCCCTGATTCCGAGGCTCTCATAGGCATTGGACTAAAAAAAATCTGCTGCCGTCGAGTTGACTCTGACTCATAGCGACCCTATAGGACAGGGTAGAACTGCCCCATAGGGTTTCCAAGGAGCAGCTGGTGGATTTGAACTGCCCTTTTGGTTAGCAGCCTAGCTCTTAACCACAGTGCCAGAAGAGATTAAATCTCATTCCATGGTGATTCACGGGATCCTAGTTAAGAAGGCAATACCAAAACCAGATCCATTGCTGTCTAGTTGATTCTGACTCACGGCAACCCCATGTGTTACAGAGTAGAACTTGGGGTTTGTTCTACATTATCATGGCTGTCAAAGACAGCAGGTCATCAGAACTGCGAATCTTGTTGATGAATCTCCAAGTGGCCACTGAGATTAAAATCATAAAAACTGCTGAGTGAACATGGTGGGGGTTAGGTGTGGAAGAGACATCAGGAATTGTTGAGTAAGACGTATGTCCAAATCCCACAGAATAAATTAGTGTCTCTTAAAATTTCATCAACTCTCTTGCAACTGAGAAAAATATGCTCAAGTTATTTATAAAGCGATATTTTAAAATTAATTAATTGTACCAATTACTGAAAAGGATGGATTCTGGGGATTTAAATAGAAAAACAATTTAACAGAGATGTGGAGGATATAATCTGTGAGGGAGGCTAAATTACTCTCAGTGTGTTAGTCACTAGTCCTGATAAATTAGTGACATGAATTATTCACAGTGATGTCACAAGAGTCCCAGTTAGATTTTCTGGAAATGAATTATTTTTCTATGACATGCTAAAAATCAGGAAATGATATGTTTCTTTTTAAGTAATAGCTCTCAAAACTCATGGAAACATTGAAAATACACCTACCGATATCACATTTCCATCTGTTGTCCATTCATCACAAACAGAGCTTCTGGTTCATCTCGTACGTTAAATTCTTCTTCACATGGGCACGGCCTGGTGGTGAGTTGACAGCTTAATAACAAGGTTCCTCACCATGGAGTCCATTGGTTTTACTTCATTTCCTGAGAAATAAAGTATAAGTGTAAGAAATGACATAATCAATTGCCCAGTTCTTATAACCAGAGGGAGAAGAGACTGATAGATGGAGGAGTCATTTAGGAAGGAAGGTATGTTGTCACCATTGTTTTTTAGGCTCCAGTGATGCTCTTCAGCATTCAGAAACAGTATGTTAACACAGATTTTGCTCTCTGGCTATAGCTAAAAAAAAGCTATTATCATTTTTAACAATACCATGGTTTTGCTTAGGGGGGACTACCAAAGAAACTAAGTAGGGGAAAGAAACACAGAGTAAGATGACATACGGGCTGGCCTATAGACCTACTCTGCTCCTTAGTAATTCTGTGACATGGATAAATTGAGCAAATATTTGAACGTATCTTTTCGTCAGAAAAACAAACCTGCCTTTCTGTCTTCCTGCCTCATAGAGTTGCCACACACACACACAAAAAAAAAGTATGACGTTAAATATGAGAAAGTGCTTTATAAATGATATGGTGGCACAGTGGTTAAAGCACTCAGCTGCAAACTGAAAGCTTGGCTGGTTGGAACCCACCAGCTCCTCCGTGGGAGAAGTATGTGGCAGTCTGCTTCTGTAAAGATTACAGCCTTGGAAACCCTATGGGGCAGCTCTACTCTGTCCTATAGGGTCGCTATGAGTCAGAATTGACTCAACCAGCAGTGAGTTTTCTTTTTTTTTTAATGGCATCAAAATGTAAGTTATTATTAAATAGTTATTTATTTGACAAAAGCAGTTAAGTTATCATTTCAGATACCAGATACATCTGGCACAAACTGATGAGGATGTGAAATTAGCAAACCTTTGATTTTTCAGTAGTGAAGAGTCCAGCCAATTGTTTGCAACTTTAATAAACATATTTATTGTTATAAAAATGTAGATAACACAACATTTTCCAATTCAACAACTCAACATCTCAATACAAGGAGACAAATTACATCAGTCATGTTGTGTAACCGTCACCAGTATCTGTTGCCAAAGCTTCTATCACCATAAACAGAAACTCAATGTTTTCTAAACAATGCTTCCCCCTTTGACCCCCTGTCTCCTGCCCTGGGTAGCCACTACTAAACTCTAATCACTATACATTTGCTTATTCTAGGTACTTCATATTAGTGACATCATACAATATATGTCCCCTTGTGATTGGCTTATTTTACTCAACATAACGTTTTCAAGGTTCATCCATGTTAAGGCATGTATCAGGACCTCATTTCTCTTTTAATTTTAGAACTATTTTAGATTTTCAGAAAAGGTATGGAGATAGTACATAAAGTTCCATATGCTCTACATCCAGTTAACATATTAATAACAACTTGATGAACCCATGAGCTGCAAACCAACCAGTTGTGAGACTAGTCCCTGCAGCATTTTTGGTTGCTCTCCGATTGCTTCTGATGTAGCCAGATCCCAACAAGGAACTGGCCATCTTCCTCTCACATCCCATGGTTCCAGGCCCTGCCATCCAGCATCCTGTAGACAACGTTTGAGCTGCCACCTTCCAAGTTACCAATCCCCTGGGCTACCTGATCTATGGCCTTCAACCCCTGCATTACCTGTCTTATGATCGGTGGCCTCTGAGTTACCTGTTCTATGGCTATCAACCCCTTAGCTACATGTCTGGCTGCTACAGACTTGTCAACTATACATTCAGCCCTTTTCAACCGTATTCCTCTTCTTTGAGTGGCTGGCAGTATCCTTATTAAGGAAGACCATCATGAATCACTGGAAACAACCTCCTGCTTATTAGCTTTGAGAGATCATTCAGCTTCACATCGATAGCTCTTCTTAAGGCACATGACAACTGCTTTATGCAACATTGATCTTTTTTGGACTCTGGATTAATTATGGAGAATATTGAAAGTATTCAGAGGTAAGGAAAATTATTCATTAAAAGAGAACCCTAAAAAAATGTTAGAGAATATGGAGGAAAATGATTTAGTGACTGTTAAAATATCCCTGCAGTTTGTGGATGCCTTTGGGATTTGACATTAGGATTCTTCAGGTAACAGTACGTCTTGACACAAAAGGGTTCTAGTAGTTAAAATAGGCTGTGTTATAACAAGCTCCCAAATATATGATTCAAACACATTCTTGTTCTTCTAACAAAACTGGGCAAGGAAAGAAGTCAATATGGCAGCTTTCTACCATGCAGTCTTTCAGAGATGAGATGCAGAGACGTGATTCCTTAAGATGGGGCTACCAAGATGGCTCTGGGGGTTTCATTCCATTACAGTTAAGTATGGAACTCAGTCCTTTGGCCTTATCTAACCACAAGGGAGGCTGGTATACATACTGCAATTGTGTGCCCAGGAAAAAAAGGGGAACGTGGAGTTGGGAGAGCAGCTAGCAGTCTCTAGAACAGGAACTAATCTGAGACCAAACGGGGTAGAAAAAGAAAACCCCTACCTACTGCCAAGTCATATTTAAGGGTCTGCTTACAACTGTGAAAAAGCTAACCTAATATGTCTTGTAGAACTAGGACACTTGATGTCCTTGCCATTGGTTTAGCATACCTCAGGTTGTGCTCAGTTTTGTTTCCAACTTGGGAAGTAACTACAGTTCCTGTTTCCCCAAATTGCTATTTTTCAAATTTCAATTTCTCAGTTGTTTATCCCAATTTAGTTACTGTTGTATGACATTAATACAACACTTTGCCAATTCAACGTGATGTCCGTAAACTGGCATATGGCTTAGTTTTGATTAGTGTTGACATAGGTGTTTTCTATTGAATGGGGACCATGAACAACCACTATCTTGAATCTGTACTTTATACGCATCATCACGCTTAACCCTCATCACCAACCTCTTGTACCAAAATCATCACTGTGTGGCTTTGGTGGCCGAGGCTATGGCTGTGGTTCCAGCTCTGGCTTTGGTGTCTATGTGTACGTGTGTGTGTGTGTTTCAGGACATAGTTAAGATTCAAATCCACACCTGCCTGTTTTATAACCTAGGTTCTATTTTAAAATAATTTACTTGATTTTCAAATATTTCATGTATCCTATACATAAGTCCCTAAAGAAAAAATAATACCAAAAAAAAAAAAAATCTGCCATTCATCCCGCATTTCTTATGTCAGGCATTTTGTAGATATTAACCCTGATCCTTCTTACAGAAGGGAAGGTGGTTAACACTTCCTCCATCTTAATGAGGAAGAAATAACCTCAGTTTAG
Source organism: Dugong dugon (assembly GCA_030035585.1). Classification (NCBI taxonomy): domain Eukaryota; kingdom Metazoa; phylum Chordata; class Mammalia; order Sirenia; family Dugongidae; genus Dugong; species Dugong dugon. The sequence continues at coordinate 6,187,301 of CM057473.1, forward strand.
TAAGCCTCTTGCTCAAGTTCCTTTTTCCCACAAGTGAGGGTCCAAATTTGAATCTAAAAAAATATTATTTCTCTTTTTATACCTGTATCTGAATGCTAATATTACTCTGTTAACAAGTCTGATATACCAGTGAATTTTTATTCTGTTGCTTGTCCCCAAAGAGGAAAACAAAAAGGAGAAAATTCAAACACATTTTAAGAGTACTGAGCATTGAAATGCAACACAATTGAATGGCTTACCATCTATGAGAATAATAAGCCTGGTTTGTAATCATTGGACATATGCTGCTAACTTTATCATCCATTTTGAAATGACTACTTCCATTCACAAAAGCCAGTGTAAGCCATTAGAGGAAAATATGGTTAGATAATAAATGTAAATAGCACATTTTGAACTGTGAAAATCCATAGAAATATAAAACTATAAACGAAATTGCTTTTCTTTTGCCAACCCTTCATTCCTATCCTTTCAATTTTCTGGAAGCCTACATTTAGGAAGGTGTATTCAGTGCTTGTAAAGTTCAGATCATTTTGCTATGTCCATACTAAATCAATTATTTATATCCAAATCAATTACTTATATCAACTTCGAAAATTATCATTTTCAAATGCATGCTGAAGGAATCATAGAAGGAAATGTGTAAAGAAATGCAGAAACCATCTCAGACAGAGTGACTCCTGACCTTAGTGTTTCTTTCTGAAACCCATATGTAACATAACTGTCATGGATTGAGTTGTGTCCCCCAGAAATATGTGTCAACTTAGTTAGTCCATAATTCCCAGTATTGTGTGATTGTCCACCATTTTGTCATCTGATGGGATTTTCTTAAGTGTTGTAAATCCTACCTGCATGATGTTAATGAGGTGAGGTTAGCGGCAGTTATGTTGATGAGGTAGGACTCAATCTACAAGATTAGGTTGTGTCTTAAACCAATCTTTTTTGAGATATAAAAGAGAGAAGAGAGCAGAGAGACGGGGGATCTCATACCACCAAGAAACAAGAACCAGGAGAATAGCGCATCCTTTGGACCCAGGGTCCCTGAACTGAGAAGCTCCTCAACCAGGGAAGATTGATGACAAGACCTTCCCCCCGGAGCCAACAGAGAGAGAACTAGCCTTCCCCTAAAGCTGGCACCCTGAATTCGGACTTCTAGCTGACTAGATGACTAAGACACATATGTACATGCTGAGGAAGAGATTTTATAACATAGTTGGGTATCCCTGGTTTCAAAGTTTAAAAAGAACAAAGGAGTGAAAAGAAACAAACTAAATCATGAGAAATTTAGGTAAGGCACCAAAAAAAAAAAAAAAAAAAAAAAAAAAACCACCACTATTTCAGTTGGGAGTTATCAAGATGAGAACAGGAATATCCTTCAGAAGTGTGTAAGAGTTGAAAGATTTCATTTATCTGGAGGGCTTAAAGTTCATACAGGAGGTGGGAACATTGTCAAACAGACTCTTGCAATTTATCTCAACCCTCAGTGACTCCAAGCTCCTCTGTTACTTTCTACCAGTAGCAGAAGCCTCGCGCCAATGGGAAGAAAGTGATCTGAGGCTTTCTTTGAGAAAGAATGTGGTACATTGACTTTGAAAACTCACAATGTGAAATTTCAAACAGTTTTCCTTCCAGTGCCTGAAACAAAAAAGATGGAATTCATAGGAATGACCTGCACTCCTTCTGCACCAAATGTTGTGCTTCTTGTGACTTTTAAGAAAATAAATACATAACTATCACGAAATATGTCAAAAGTATGCTCTCTCTCTCTCAACCTCTCTCTTGAATAGTCAATCTCATTCATTCTCTCTCTTTTCTCTCTTGCTCTCTCTCTCTCTCTGCATGTGTGTGCTCATGCTTTCAAGGGTTTATAAAATCACCTCAATTTTTCTGAAAAATTCTGCCTACATTTTTCAATATCTTTCCTAAGAAAAAATGCATCAGCCTTCCAGACTCTCCAATGAATGCTATGGCTCTATGACTGGAATCCAGTCTCTGCAGGGAGAGAATGACTTCCTGGCTACTGTTGTCCCATGCCTCCCTAAGGCCATGTTCCTGAGAGGAACTGGGACAATTGCATAATAGGAAAGAATCCACCAGAAGGATGACTGGTGGTGCTCCAGATGCCAAGCAGCTGCTTGAAATCTTTACTCACCTCCATTCATTCCCAAGGACAGCATCTTTAAACTCCTGGGAAGTAGCTTGAGAAGGGCTATTTCTGATGCTGGAAGGTCACCGCCTCCAGGAAATTGATATCTGTAAAGATCAACTCATATTTTGGGGGAAGAATACAAAGTAAGTCTCAGGGATTATTTCTTCATGGTAAAAAATTAAGCACTCTTCACGCAGCTTTTTCTGGGATATTAAAAATGTGCTCAATGTTTGCTCAGTTTCATTGCAAGGTGCTTTGGTAAATTGTCTCAGATGCAGACACCTATTAACTCTGGAAGTGGGCAAGCTGATGGCTATTAATATCATGCTTAGACCTTGTGATGAAAGCCACCAATATGAACATGACAGTTTTACTAGTAGAAGCAAGTATGTCATCTATGTTACCATGTAGGAAAATTACATGGATTGCCTCAAGTCGTTGGAAATCAAACTCAATTTTTAAATATGAAGAATATTAAGTCATCAAGGTGGAGCTGTTTAAAATATACTCCAAGATGTTTATGTAAAATTGACCGTTTATCAGGACAAATATATAGAGAACAACCCCACACAATTAGATTCTCAGTTGACACTGAAAAACAGGGAATGGTATGAAATTTGCCACTGACAAATCCAATACATTTTGATATATGGGAACTATTTCAGGAGGTCAATACTTCCTCGAAGTATTACAACATGAAGTCTCTTCTAAGATGAAGACTATGCCTTCTTAACTGTATTGTTCCTTGTGGATAATGATTAGGCTAAACATCCATTCAAATGGACTCCTTTTAACCAAACATTATTGAGGAGTGGCAACGGCAGCAAAGCAGATAAAACACACAGATTACTACATACCACATTCTCACGCCTGATAAACATGAGGAAAGATTGGGGTGACAGCTACATAGAAGATGCAAGCTAGACTCATTTTATGGATGGGTGGAAACTCATCATCATGGCATCTTCAACACAACAACATGCTAATGAGATGTTGTGTTGCAAATTGATCTAAAATGTGTGTGTCGGGGGAGGGTGGTGAGTGCAGGTATGTAGCCACCAGGGTATATAATCAATCTGGTCTAGTGTCATGTAGACTTAGATAAGCTGAAATCCTTACTTCAGACTCTACCATGTCATCCAACATCTGCTCTTCTGGGAACTACAGCTCTCAGTCTCCTGGGAGCTATTGCCACGTTCCTGTCTCCTCATCTACTACATGCTTCTCTACTGGAGTAAACTGTGGTGATGCTCTCTGCTTGCCCAGTGGAAGCCAAAGCTGTGCTAGGCTTCTGGGCAACTGCCCAGAGACATGTGGTGAACCTTCCAGCTGCCAACCATTCAGCTGTATGCCCAGCACCTGTGAAGCTTCTTACTACCCTTCTGCTACCTACTGCATCTCTAGGCCCTGCCAAGAAACCAGCTGTGTTCCCATCAATTCTTATCTCTCCAGTTCCTGCCGACCATCACTATATAACAGACCTCAGTGCTGTATGCCCACCGGTTACTGCCCCCAGAACTGCACCTCCTATGGCTATCATCCATTGATCTTCATCTCCTGTGACTGCTGACCACGAATTTTGTGTCCAGCACCTGCCGTCCTTTGAGTTACCTCTCCTGTGGTGGTCAGCCTCTAGGTTATGTGCCCAGTAGCTTCAGGCCCCTGAATTGCGCATACAACAGTTTTCAACCCTTTCCCTGCATGTACAACAGTTTACAACCAGCTTGTTCTTCCTTTGGGGGCTGGCAATCTTCACATTTTAGAAGATCATGCTGAATAGGTAACCCAGCATCTTTCTTGGATTCATTGTAAAGAAGTATCATCTTCAGGTTGATGAGTTCTCTTTAGGGGGTGGATCATTGTGCTTGTTGTTCAGCTGCTGTTTTAAACTGTACCCTCTGACTTGATCAAATTCTCAGTGCTTTTAATTGTTGGTTTCTTGACTGGAGCTTTGTCACCTTCAGGCTTCTTGATTTCTATTCCATTTCCATTTTCTTAAGCAGGGAGAAAAGCTTTCATATCTATTTCAAAATAAATTTGCTTCAAATAATCCAAAAAACAGTGTCTTCTGGTTCTTTATTATCTTCTGTGAAGGTAAGCCCTTTTAATTTTACTAAACCAAATATATTTAAAGAAAAAAATTATCTGAAAAGAGTAGGCAAGACAGATTCTTTCAAGATTCTGATTAATCGTCTCACTTTATTTGAGCAATAAATGTGCAATGTATTTCCTAATGTTTAAAAAGGGAATTACAAAAGGACTAATGGACAACAACTACCACAGCCTCCACCAGACTGAGTCCAGCACAACTAAATGGTGCCCGGCTACCACCACTGACTGCTCTGACAGGGATCACAAGAGAGTGTCCCAGACAGAGGTGGAGAAAAATGTAGAACAAAATTCTAACTCACAAAAAAAGACCAGACTTACTGGTCTGACAGAGACTGGAGAAACCCTGAGAGTACAGCCCCCGGACACCCTTATACCTCAGTAATGAAATCACTCCTGAGGTTCACCCTTCAGCCACAGATTAGATAGGCCCATAAAACAAAATGAGACTAAAGGTGCACTCCAGCCCAGGGGCAAGGACGAGAAGGCAGAAGGGGACAGGAAAGCTGGTAATAGGGATCCCAAGGTAGAGAAGGGAAATTGTTGACATGTTGTGGGGTTGGTAACCAATGTCACAAAACAATATGTGTGCTAATTGTTTAATGAGAAGCTAGTTTGTTCTGTAAACCTTCATCTAAAGTACAATGATAAAAAAAAAATTAATTTAATTAAATTTAAAAAAGACCAGACTTAACTGGCCTGACAGAGACTGGATAAACTCTGAGAGTATGACCCCTGGACACCCTTTTAGAAAAAAACAAAAAAACTTAGGGATGGTCTGGACCTAAGATTCTGGTAAATACAAGATCACTCTTGGTCACCAAGAATTATGCAGGGAGCAATCAAAATGTAATTCTGACTTCAGAGTCAGTGCCCAGATCAAAGATAAGTGAAAAGTGAAGAGAAATTAAATAAATAAAAATTAAAAGTTACTAAAAAATTAATAATAATAAAAAGGGAATTACAGAGATACTTTAGTCAGAATATGCTAGGTTTTACCACAGTAACATATAACTTCATAATTCCAAAAGCTTAAAATTACAGTGGTGTATTTACCACTCATACTACCAGCCATTGTTCCAGCTTTAACATCATTCTCATTCTGAGACCCAGGTGTAAAAACGTCTTCATCATCTGCAATGTTGCCAGTAGAGGCAGAGGGAAGGGAACATGGAGGATCATCCACCAGCAATTACGCAACCTTATGCGATTAACCACAAAGAGGTTACATAAATGTTAGTTTTGGACAATGGAAAATACATTATTTTTCCTCTTAATTAAACTTAAGAAATACTTGCCCCATCCGCCATGGGTCCTTGTACAGAGAACATCACTGCTAGTTAGAGTCTGTTTGTTTCTTGTGTTCATTTAGTTCAGTTCTTTGATGTCCTCAGTGAAACTCATTCTTCTGACAAGTGACTTCTCACATCCTTTTAACCATAGCTACCATATTGATCACCTTCTGTGTGCCAGGCATACAGCCAGATGCTCAATAATCTCCTGACACTCTTACGAAAAAGATATCATTCTCCCCATTTTTACAGATAGGAAAACTCAACAATGGTAAGCAACTTACTCAAGGGCTCCCATATGTTGGATTCCAAAGACTTCCTCTATCTTCCGTATTCTGTAGTTTTCTTCATTTAGGTGTTAACTAATTGGGAAGCCCCTTGAAAGGTGACGATAACTTGGTGACCATGAGCTTCAACTGTGAACAAACAAACAAAAGCCAACCCATTGCTGCTGAGTTGACTCTGGCTGATAATGATGCTATAGGACAGAGTAGAACAGGCTCACAAGTTTCCAAGGTTATGACTCTTTACAGAAGCAGACTGCCACATCTTTCTCCTGCGGAATGGCTGGCAGGTTCGAATGGCCAACCTTCCAGTTAGCAGCCGAGTGCTTTGACCACTGCGCCATCAGGGCTTCTTCAATTTTAGAAACCTCCAATTCTGAACTGCAAATGAAACTACCTCCTGTTGGTCACAGCCCTAGATCACCTTGCTCTCTGGGATGAGAGCTTTAATAGTATTTATATGTGTGTCCTCTCTGAGAGGATTATTTCTCACATAGATGATAGGAGAATACTTTCTTCTTATTCAATCTTCTTCCACATTGAATCTCTAAGGTCAATATATGATTTATATAAACCAGTTGCTGTTGAGTTGACTCTGATTCATGGCAACCCCATGTGTGTCAGAATAGATCTGTGCTCCACAGGATTTTCAAGGGCTGGTTTTTTGGAAGTAGATCACCAGGTCTTTCTTCTGAGGCATCTCTGGGTGGATTCAAACTGCTAACTTCTAGGTTAGCAGCCAAGCACATTAACCATTTGTGCCACCCAGGGACTGCATAACTTATATAGATTGTAGAAAATTGTCTATCCTAAAACTCAGCCTATTCTGGTACATTTCTTTCTTTCTTTTTTTAAAGCACTCTTATAAAATATAGTAGGTTTTAGATGAGACCCTATAATGATAATGAAAATAGTATTAACAGAGATTAGAGGCTGATGATAATGATCAAAGCTGATATTAGCTATACACATTTTATACCCTGTGCTTTAAAAACTCATTTAGCCCTCACAGCCACCTGTAGAGAAGATACTATCATCTCTATTTTAAACATGAGGAAACTCAGTTACAGAAATATTTGGCATTTAACTGGCATTTCAAGTATCAGAGATAGGATTATAATCCAAGAAATCTGAATATTGGGCCCTTATTCTTAACCAATGCATATGCATGAACTAGCTAACAGCACATGGCACCGCAGAATGTGGGGTAAACAATTGGCATGTATCAATAATGACTTGTTGTCAAACAAGGCATTTTTCTTAACTACATAGGATTGTTATTGTTGTTGGGTGCTGTTGAGCTGATTCCAACTTGTAGAGACCCCATGTGAAAGAGTAGAACTGCCCAACAGGGTTTTGCTGACTGTGATCTTCACAAAAGCAGATTGCCAGGACTTTCTCCTGTGGAGCCACTGGGTGGGTTCCATCTGCCAAACTTATAGTTAGAATCTGAGTGCTTAACCACTTTTTATTGTGCCAGTGGAACTGTTAATTTTTGGCATTAAATTTTAAAGGTCACTGCATGTCTTGGTTATCTAGTGCTTCTATAACAGAACTACCACAAGTGGATGGCTTTAACAAACAGAAGTTTATTCTCTCACAGTCTAGTAGGCTAGGAGTCCAAACTCAGAGTGTCAGCTCCAGAGGAAGGCCCTTTCTCTCCATCAGCTCTGGGGAAAGGTCCCTGCCATCAGTCTTCCCCTGGTCTAGGAGCTCCTCTGCGCGGGAGCCCCAGGTCCAAAGGACACGCTCTGCTCCTGGCACTACTTTCTTGGTGGTATGATGTCCCCATGTCTCTCTGCTCACTTCTCTCTTTTATATCTCAAAAAAGATTGGTTTAAGACACAATCCAATCTTGTAGATTGAGTCCTGTCTCATTAACATAACTGCCACTAATCCCATCTCATTAACATCATAGAGATAAGATTTACAACACATAGGAAAATCACATCACATGACAAAATGGTGGACAACCACACAATACTGGGAATCACGGCCTAGCCAAATTGACAGACGTTTGGAGGACACAACTCAGTCTATGACACTGCAGAACCATGTGTTTGCAACATTGAAGTAAGTTAAGAATAATGTGTTTTTTCTTTGGTCAGATTGGTTACTGGAAATTCTTAAATCAGACTTTAGAAAATCAGAAAGCAAAGTAGCACTCAATTAATATCTGCTATTTTCTATGCTACTTCCTAAGTATATTCAACATTTATTATTTCATTTCATCCTCACAACTGTACTGCAAAGTAGGTGTTATGAGCTCTGGCTTTACATAAAAGGGTCCGGAAGTCCTGAGAGAGAGCAATTTTCCAAGGTTACACGCTAATAAATATTTTTAAATGGTGCTCCGTGAGACGGTGATTCACAACTCATTAAGGCACAGTACTGACTGTTCTGTCTCAAAACGTTTAACTCTTATTACAGCTGTCTCTTGTTGTCTACATGACTAAGTCTTCCTGAAAAGTGAAGCACAAATCTAACTCGAATCCCTGTCTTTCCAACCACTTCTGTTATTATTTTAAAAATGCTTTGTTTTCATTTACATCTGTTTCCTAGTATTTTGATTTTGCTCATCTTCCCATCAGCATTTGAAACTACTAATGATCTGTTAAGCCAACAGCTTACATGCAGCAAGGATGTCATTATTTTAGTTTGTTTTTGTTGTTGTTATTAGGTGCTGTCGAGTCGGTTCCGACACATAGTCGTCGTCCTATGTACAACAACAAAACACTGCCTGGTCTTGTGCCATACTCACAATCGTTGTTATGCTTGAGCCCATTGTTGCAGCCACTGTGTCAGTCCTTCTCTTTGAGGGTCTTCCTCTGCCAAGCATGATGTCCTTCTCCAGGGACTAATTCCTCCTGATATCATGTCCAAAGTAGGTGAGAAAATTTTCACTATCCTAGCTTCTCAGGAGCATTCTGGCTATACTTCCTCCAAGACAGATTTGTTTGTTCTTTTGGCAGTCCATGGTATATTCAACATTCTTCGCCAACGCCATAACTCAAAGGCGTCAATTCTTCTGTCTTCCTTATTCATTGTCCAGCTTTCGCATGCATATGAAGCCATTGGAAACACCATGGCTTGGGTCAAGCACACCCTAGTCTTCAAGGTGACATCTTCAACACTTAAAAGAGGTCTTTTGCAGCACGTTTGCCCAGTGCAATATGTCATTGGATCTCTTAACTGCTGCTTCCATGGGTGTTGATTTTGGATCCAAGTAAAATGAAATCCTTGACAATTTCAGTCTTTTATCCCTTTATCATGATGTTGCTTATTGATCCAGTCGCAAGGATTTTTGTTTTCTTTATGTTGAGGTGTAATCCATACTGAAGGCTGCGGTCTTGTATCTTCATCAATAAGTACTTCCAGTCCTCTTCACTTTCAGCAAGCAAGGGTGTGTCATCTGCATAACACAGGTTGTTAACGAGTCTTCCCGCAATCCTGATGCCATATTCTTCTTCATATAGTCCAGGTTCTCAGATTATTTACTCAGCATACAGACTGAATAAGTATGGTGAAAGGATACAACCCTGAGGCACACCTGTCCTGACTTTAAACCACACAGTATCCCCTAGTTCTGTTTGAATGACTGCTTCTTGGTCTATGTACAGGTTCCTCACGAGTACAACTAAGTGTTCTGGAATTCCCATTCTTTGCAATGTTATCCATAATTTGTTATGATCCACAGAGTCAAATGCCTTTGCATAGTCAATAAAACACAGGTAAACATCTTGTTGGTATTCTCTGCTTTCAGCCAGGATCCATCTGATATCAGCAATGATATCCCTGGTTCCATGTTCTCTTCTGAATCGAGCTTGAATTTCTGTCAGTTCCCTGTTGATGTACTGCTGCAAATGCTTTTGAATGCTCTTATTCGATAATTTCTTCATTTGGTTGGATCACCTTTCTTTGGAATAGGCACATATATGGATCACTTCCAGTCAGTTGGCCACGTAGCTGTCCTCCAAGTTTCTTGGCATAGATGAGTGAGCCTTCCAGTGCTGCAACCATTTGTAGAAACATCTCAGTTCCTGTTCCACCAGTTCCTGGAGCCTTGTTTGTCACCACTGTCCTCTGTGCAGCTTGGACCTCTTCCTTCAGTACCGTTGGTTCCTGATCATATGCAACCTCTTGAAATGGTTGAAGACCAACCAATTCTTTTTGGTACAGTGACTCTATGTATTTCTTTCATCTTCCTTTGATGTTTTCTGAGTCATTCAGCATTTTACTCATATCATCTTTCAAAATTGCTACTCAAGGATTGAACTTTTTCTTCAGTTCTTTCAGCTTGAGAAATTCCGAGCATGTTCTTCCCTTTTCTTCCCCTAGCTCCAGATCTTCGCACATGTCGTTATAATACTTTATTTTGTCTTCTTGAGCCACCCTTTGAAATTTTCTGTTCAGCTCTTTTACTTCATTTTTTCCTTTCTCTTTAGCTACTTGATGTTCAAGAGCAAATTTTGGAGTTTCTTCTGACATTCATTTTGATCTTTTCTTTCTTTATCTTTTAAATGACCTCTTGCTTTCTTCATGTATGATATCCTTGATGTCATTACACAACTCATTTGGTCTTCGGTCATTACTATTCAGTGTGTCAAATATACTCTTGAGATGGTCTCTAAATTCAGGTGGGGTATACTCAAGGTCGTACTTGGGCTCTTGTGGACTTGTTCTAATTTTCTTCAGCTTCAACTTGAACTTTCATATGAGCAATTGATGATCTGCTCTGCAGTCAGTCCCTGGCCTTGATCTCAATGATGATATTGAGCTTTTCCATCATCTTATTTTAGGTTACCAGTGCTAAATTTAAGAATCTTTTTTACTCAGTCCTTACCATCCAACTGCTATGTAAGTAAGGATTTGCATACATTTTGCTTTTTAAATCTTATGGGATCACTTTTGCATCATTTAACAACACTTTGGCAAGCAGAATTAGAACACAATTTTATATACGACGGCAAAAGGGAAAGATATGATTTCATTGTGATCTCAAAGGCTAGAAGGGCAACTCCATTATTGTCTTTAAGGGCTATTTACTGGAAACTTTAGCTTTCTTTGATCTTCTGTGTTTACGCAAAAGGATTTTTAACCTTTGGATAAAATTGGGAAACAGTTCCATAATTCTTATTTAATAAGTTGCGAGGAATCCGCTGGCTCATTAGACAAAGGTAGTTTGGTTCTTATTCCTCAGAAGGCGTGGGCACTTCTCTGAATTATCTGGTCACTACGAAGGTCATTCTTGGAATCTTAAACTTGACACGGTACAGAGCACAAATTGTTCAGACTATGTAAAGACTATCTATTACAGTTACCAATTTCTTTCTGACATGGGGTATTACTTTCCTGCAGCCGCTGTAACAAATTACACACAAATTAACAAATGTGTGTAACAAATTACACACATTTCTCTTACAGTTCTGGAGCCGCAAGCCCAAAATCAGTCAGGGCTAGCTCCTCCTGGATATTTTAGGGAAGACTTTTCCCAGCCTTGTAAGTTTCTAGAGGCTGCTAGCATTCTTAAGCTTGTGGCTACAGCACTCCAATCTCTGCTTCTGGTGTCACCTTGCCTTCTCTTTCTCTCTCCCTCTGATCTCTTGCCTCCCTCTTATTCCAAACCAAACCAAATCCATTGCCATCTGGTTGATTGCGACTCACAGCATCCCTATAGAACAGGGTAGAACTGCCCCATAGGGTTTCCAAGGAACGGCAGGTGGATTTAAACTGCTGACCTTTCGGTTAGCAGCCGTAGCTCTTAACCACTGCGCCACTAGGGCTCCTCCCTCTTATGAGGACCCTTATAATTACATCAAGGAGCCCTGGTGGTGCAGTGGTTAAGGGCTCATGGTAAACCAAAAGGTCAGCAGTTCTAAATCACCAGCTGTTCCATGTGAGAAAGATGTGGCAGTTTTCTTCCATAAAGATTCCAGCCTTGGAAACCCTATGGGGCAGTTCTACTTGTCACATGGGATCACAATGAATCGAAAACGAACTCCATAACATCTGACAACAACACCCACCCTAGTGTGAATGATATTAATTTAAAATATCCTAGTATTTAATGTTAAGTGGGAAAGGAGTATGTGACTTTATGGCTGACTGCCTTACTAATTCTAGTTTTTTTTCCTCTCTCCTAACCTGCTACAATGAAGCCTAAGATACAAGAACTAAAGGTAACAGAGGTATGACAGAGAGATGCAAAAATACGTTTTCATCCACCTCTGGAGTTTTCTATACACCATTAGGATCCAGCAACTTGTGGAAAGTTGGCCATCAACTGCCTTATATATTTTCCTTCCTATCTGGCTGACCTTAAAACTGACATAATCTGTACAAAATCCCAGGACCTTCCACGGCCAAAAAATCTGCTGAAAATATAGTTCCCAGATCCTGACCCTTTTCACCTGAAAGAAATTCCACAAAGCAGAAAAATATGTTTAATAAAGAGTTGCTTATTGTGACTTTATAGAATAAGTACTGGGGGAAGGTCTGAAAAAGCTCAAATAAAGAAATGTTTGGAGAATGTCTGTTGGTTTAAATTGCTGTGCATTTTTTAATTTTTCAGAAAAGGAGAGAACAGTGAGAAAAATCTAATTGTCTCCTTAGAGGAAGCAACTTCTAAAAAGTATCCCAATAGCTTATCCTACGTAAAGAAGTCTATTCTGTCCTGTCTCAACCCATCGCTGTTACTATGTGCATTGGTCTTTCCAATTCAATAAGGGCTGTAAATACAAATTATAGTCTAAATTTTCAAGAGCAAAATGACAGTTCTTCAGTTTAAATTAAAATCTTTAAAAAAAATTCCCTTCAGCCTTCACCACAAGGCCTGAAAAGTGCTATTTAATATGTACACTACCTATAGGAATTACAGAGGTTATAAAAACAAAATTTTTAGACATAGTCATTCCTTTTTGTAGGCATAGACCAAAAATAACTATATTCTTCAATACAGTAGTCAAATAAAGTCTAGGTGCAGAAGAAAGCAAATCGAGACTAAGTCAGACTTATTTGAGGAAAAAATGTTATAGATTTGACAGCAAATTTTGACAACAAACGGGACTTACAACCAAGGCAGCAGGATGTATAATCTTAGTTAATTAGGGAAGTAGAATCTTAAAAAATCTTGCCTTCTTTGATATTACGTATTACAGAAACTCTTTACAAAAGGGGTCTTATAGAAGTCTTAATTGCCTAGCAACCACTGACCCATGGGGAAAGTTTATTTTTAGCCATGTGCAGGTCACAAGTCTCTCAGGGATTGGCATGAGTCATCCAGATGAAGTGCCTCAAACACATCAGATGAGATGTTGTCACCAGCACGTGGCCTGGTACAGGCAGTAGTATAGCACCTGTCTTCAGGAATCAATTGTTTCTCTTAATAACCTTCCTTTTGACAAATAATGCTGAGACAGCTGAGCCACTTGGCTTATTTCAAAGTATAGGTAGTCGGCTACTTATGAGGGGGCTCTGTTCTGATGACTTTGTTGTAAGTAGGTTCTATAAGCCGAGTATTTCATTTGTTTTTTTTAGTTTTCATTATTATTGTCTTTTATTTTCAGTATCTTTATAAATCTGATCCTTATTTGTCTTTGGGGGTTGAAAACATTACATATAAACTTACAGATATATTTTAACACTGTAAGTAGTACACATTATTAATGATACCAAACCAAAACCCATTGCCGTCGAGTTGATTCCAACTCATAGGAGCCCTATATGACAGAGTAGAACTGTCCCATAGGGTTTCCAAAGAGTGACTGGTGGATTCGAACCACCAACCTTTTGGTTAGCAGCTGATCTCTTAACCACTGTGCATGATAAGATGCACCAAGAAGAAACCAGACTTTGTAAGCGTGGTTTGTCGCTACTCAAAACACTTTAAGTCAGGGGCTATCTTATAGGTTCAAGTCCGTGGTGTTTTGCTGTAGTGTAAAGAGTGGAAGGAGTCCCTAGGTGGTGCATTTAAGTGCTCAACTACTAGCTGAAATGTTGACAGTTCAAGTCCACCCCCAGACACCTCAGGAGAAAGGCCTGGCCATCTGCTTATGAAGGGTCACGGTCTTGAAAACCTATGGAGCAGTTCTGCTCTGCACACACCCAGTGGCTGTGAGTTGCTATGGACTCTATGGCAACTGGTTTGTTTTGGTTTAAAGGGTGGAAAAGTACAGTTTGCTTGCTTCCCTTGAACGCTTGTTAACCTTTTAATAAACACGCTGCAGAAGCCCACAGACACCTAAACTGCTGTTAACCACTGATAGACAGACGGGAGTTTGCCTATTAACATTAAAATCACTATTCGCTGAAGTTATGGTCTGTGGCTGATAAATGGCGGCTGATGGTCCAAGCGGTGATTATAGATACTTTGAAGCATCAAAATAAACTTATTTTTATATGAGTGTGAAGACATCAGCAGCTTCAGCTAAACAACACACTAATGAGATGTGACCCCATTATTGTCCCGGGAAGTGAGAAGGAAGAGAGTCTGGAGACGCTGCTGACACCCACCAGTGACAATATATAAAGTCCTCCATCCTATACCTTCGTGGCCACCCCTGAGCATACACTCAGGCTCCATGTCTGTTCTGGGTTATTCTGGGGTCTGTGATGCCACACCCTGCAGAACTCACTGTTACGTCCCCCTGACTCCTTCTGTCGCTCTTTGCTCCAAAGATGTAAGTCTTGCCTTTGGACTCTGCTTGCCCAGTAGTTACCAAGGAAATCTCTGGCTTCTGGATAACTGCCAAGAGTTCTACTGTGAAGCTCCCAGCTGCGAATCTCTGAGCTGTGAGCCCAAGACCTGCACCACAAGTTGTGAACCATTGAAAGCCTCTGGGCCCTGCGACTCTCCCTCACTGGGCAAAGTACAAAGTGCATGTGAAACTACCAGCAGCAGATCTAGTCCCAGCTGCAGCCCATGCCCTCACATGAAGGGGTATGTATCTAATTGCTGCACACCCACCCGACCTGCATCTAAAGCCTTCCAGCCCCTTCGCAATGTCTCCAACTGCTTCGCACAATTTAACTGCTTATCCAAGAGGCACCGACCCTTAAACTACTGCAGCCTGGGTAGCTTGGGGTACAGAAGCTTCCAAAATCTTGGCTTTATCCCCAGTGGCTTCTCACCATCGTATTATATTGCCAGCAGCTGCCAACCCGAAAGCTATTTAACAAGAAATTGTCAATATCTGAGCTCCAGGCCTGTGAGCTGCCGACCACTATGCTATCTACCTAGAAGCTGCAGGTCTCTGAGCTGTATACCGAGTACCTTTCCACCTCTGAGGTATTTGTGCAGTAGTATCAGACCATGCAATTGTTGTCGATCAATTAAGCATTTATAGTAGCTGGAAATTGCCTAACGAAGGCAGATTGTAGTAAGTAGTTACCTTCTCTAATTTTCTGCTGAATCCCTTTATATGTCTTAAGAATGCTGTTAGATTAACTTCAAATACAACTTCAGCCTTATTTAGTACAACTGTTATGGCCTGCTAGTTTTTTTGTTTTGTTTTGTTCTGTTTTGTTCTTTTCTTTTTGTTGCTCTGTTAATCTGTGTGTGTTGAAGGCTGATCCTGAAGATAGTATGATTGTTTCTGAGATTGACTAAGACGGATTCACTGAAGAGATTCCACACCAAATACAACCATCACCAGCTTTCTCATCTAGTGATCACTGTCTTTTGCCTGCCAGTGAAATTATAACCCATCTTTCCTTGATGAAGTGGTGCCTCCTTAGTTTGGCTGTTGATTCCAGCACGTTCTTTCAGAGATGTTTTGCTTTCTACAATACCTTTGTGGATTCCCTAACTAGCACTTTGCTAATGAACTAAGAAATAGCCTTCCTTTAAACATACTGAGTTGAGCTATTCCATCCTCTCCCTACTGATTACAAGGACATGCAACAGAAGACCTTCGGCAAATCTTCTCTTTTGAAGAAACCATAAAACATAGGATTGACTGGTATTCAGTGTCTTCTCAAGGCCTAGGAGAAAACCCCAAGAGCAGCAGAAGCACAAAAATTATCTGTTGAAAGAGTAACAAAATGCTTTTATAGACTCAGTGGTTAGAGATATTAGATGATCAGGATCTTTCTATAATCCTTCCTTGCTAAATTACCATTTGCTGGAAATATTCCAGTTCATAGTTAATAAACACATTTTTATCTGGAATTCATGGTTTTCATTATGTATTATTTCACATTCACTAAAAGCTTATCAGTGTCATGGGAATATGCACAACATTGTTGAAAGGCTAGTTTCCTGCCATTTAGTTTATAGTCTAAATTAAAAATATCAAGAAGTTAGAATATGAAGCCCTAGGGTTTTTGTTCGTCTTGTTTCACTTTTAACACATTAAATAGTGTCATGGATTGAAATGTGTCCCCAAAACATATGTGTCAACTTGGTTAGGCCATGATTCCCAGTATTGTGTGGTTGTCCTCCATTTTGCACTTGTAATTTTCCCATGTGTTGTAAACCCTAATCTCAGCCTGTAGCTAATGGGGCAAGATTAGATTCTGTTAAGAAGGATTAGGATGAGATGTAACACCCTTACCCAGGTCACATCCCTGATCCAATGTAAAGGGAGTTTCCCTGAGATGTGGCCTGCACCACCTTTTATCTCTCCAGAGACAAAAGGAAAGGGAAGCAAGCACAGAGTGGGGGAGCTCATACCACCATGAAAGCAGTACCAGGAGCAGAGCACATCCTTTGGACCTGGAGTTCCTGTGCAGAGAAGCTCCTAGTCCAGGGAAAGACTGATAACAAGACCTTCCTCCAGAGCCAACAGAGGAAGCCTTCTCCTGGAGCTGACACCCTGAATTTGGACTTCTAGCTACTAAACTGTGAGAGAATAAGCTTCTATTTGTCAAAGCCATCCACTTGTGCTATTTCTGTTACAGCAGCACTAGATAACTAAGATGAATGTTTTCTTCTTTTGAGTATCTGTGATATCAATATATAGGAATATTTGGGGAAAATATTTATAAGAAATCAGCTTAATAAACAGAACATAAAGTATTAAGTAGATGCATATTTTCCTGCACAGTATGTATACTGATTTGTTTTGTAAATAAGGTTTGGGCTTTGAAATCATCTTAATAGTGAACCCCCAAGATAGTGATTCAACCTTTATAAAGGTCTCTTCCAAGAAATAGAAACCATCTATCTCAGTGGTAAAAATAACATCCACCCTAACTATTTTTGTAAATAAAAAGCAAATCTTGTCTAAAGTCAAATGAAATGGCTACCAGAAATGGGTGCAACTAGAGATTGACAGGATGGGGATGCATCCCCAACATCGATAGTCAATGTGTAAAATTAAAACTCATGAAGCATAGCAATGTGGATAGCATTTCATTTATTCATTTAGTAGTCCTACTTTGTATATCAAAGTTATATAGAAGGAACATTAAGGTGGGAATGCTTCTTCATCATGTCTAGAGACAACCAAGTCACTCCAGTGTGAGTTCACTGAAGTTTCAGAGAATTCTATTTGTTCAAAATTTCTTTTT
The DNA here is from genome assembly GCA_030035585.1 of Dugong dugon. NCBI lineage: Eukaryota > Metazoa > Chordata > Mammalia > Sirenia > Dugongidae > Dugong > Dugong dugon. Next base: position 6,204,643 of record CM057473.1, read on the forward strand.
TATGTTGAGAAATATACAATTTCCCTTCACAGCCACCCACTGATCATATATAACCAGTTTAATGCCTCTAATATAGGACAAGTTTTCAAGTATGTAGAAATAATTACCGTGTGTCCCAACTGAGTATTCAGTTGTCCAAAATAAACACACATACATTCACTCGACAAACTTTACTGGAAAACCTATTCTTTGAGACGTTGAATGAGACTCTTTGGGAATATCAAGATTTATAGACCCTGCTCTCAAAACCTATACAGAGAAGTAATATAATGAAACAAACATAATACTTTCTCAACTGTTTTAAGCATAATACAAGAGCTTCAGAGGAAGGAAAGAAGATCGTTTCTAACTGGAAGAATGAGAAAACACTTGGGTGAAAAAATGACATTTGAGTGATGCCTGAACGCTGAGGTGACTAGAGTATGAACATGCAATGATGGGAATAGGAATGGGGGTGATAGGTAATTTAAAAAGAGATGTAGGTTAGATGAACCAGAATGAAGCAAATATAAAATCAGCAGTGAAAAATTTTCGGAAAAATATGAGACATTGTATTAAAGATCTTGGTCAGGGAACCTTCTTAAAAAAGAAGAAAGATATAAAAAAGCAATAGTTACAGAATAAAAGATTTGTAAATATGGTTTTATGTCAAAAATAAAAGATCCTGATAATAGAGGGTATCTTGTGAAGAGATTAAAAATAAAGCAAAACTGAGAAAAAATAGTACAACATGTAAAATGAAATTACTGTCCATCATTATGAGAACTGCTACAAATAAAAAGAGAATAAAGACTCAGTAGAAAAATAAAGACTATGAGCAGGCAATTATTCAAAAGGGAAATACAAATGGTCGATAAACATGTGCAAAGTTTCTCTATTTAGTAATGTGTTGCTGTTATTAGGTGCCGTTGAGTAGGTTTTGACTCATAGCTATGGTGTATGCAAAAGAAGAAAATAGTGCCTGGTCCTTTGCCACCTTCATGATTGTTGTTGTATTTGAGCCTGTTATTGCAGCCACTGTGTCAATCCACCTGGTTGAGGGGTCTTCCTCTTTTTCGATGACCCTCTACTTTACCAAGCATGATGTCCACAAGAAAAGAAAACTACAGGCCAATATCTCTTTTGAATATAGATCAAAAATCCTCAACAAAATACTAGCAAACAGAATCAAACAGCATATTAAAAGATTTATATACCATGACTAGGTAGGATTTATTCCAGGAATGCAAGGATGTTTCAACAATAGAAAATAAATCGAAGTAATATACCACATCAATAGAAAAAAGAAAAAGAATCAAATGATCATCTCCAAGTATGCAGAAAAAGCATTTGGTAAAATCTAACACCTTCCTTGATGAAGACCCTAAAGAAGACAGAAGTAGAAGGGAACTTCCTCAATATAATTCAAGGCATATAGGAAAAGCCAACAGCCAACATTATACTTAATGGAGAAAGACAGAGAGCTTTCCTTTTGAAATCAGGAACAAGACAAGGGTGTCCAATCTCACGACTTCTATTCAATATTGTATTAGAAGTCCTAGCCAGAGCAATAAGACAAGAAAAATACATAAAAGGTATCTGGATTGGAAACAAAGACATAAACTTATATCTGTCTGCAGATGATACGATTCTATGTATAGAAAATCCCAAACAGTCCACAAGAAAACTTCTAGAGCTAATAGAGGAATTTAGCAAAGTTGCAGGGTACAAGGTAAACAAACAAAAATCAGCTGGGTTTCTATATACCAGCAATGAGAAATCTGAGAGGGAACTTAGGGAAACAGCTCATTTATAATAGCATCTAAGAGAATATAATTCCTAGGAATAAATCTAACCAAGGAGATGAAGACAATGAAAACTATAAAACACTGAAGAAAGAGATTAAAGAAGACTTAAATAAATAGAAAGATGTTTCATGTTCATCGATTGCAAGACTTAACAGTGTTAAGATGTCAATACTGCTCAAAGCCATCTATAGATTTAACACAATCCCGATCAAAATTCCAACAGCCTTCTTTACGGAAATAGAAAAACCAATCCTCACCTTTATATGGAATGCCAAGAGGCCCTGAGTAGCTAAAACAATATTGAAAGAGAAGAACAAAGTAGGAGAATTCATACTTCCTGATTTTGAAACATGCTATACAGCTACAGTAATCAAAGAAGCCTGGTACTGGTATAACGATAGACACATAGACCAATGAAATAGAATTTAGAGTCCAGAAATAAACCCATACATCTATGGTCAACTGATTTTTCACAAGGGTGCTAAGTCTATTAGATGAGGAAAGAAGAGTCTCTTCAATAAACAGTGCTGGAAAAATTGGATTTCTACATGTAGAAAAATGAAACAGGATCCATACCTCACATCATACAGAAAAAAAAAAAAAATTCAAAATGTCTTAAGGACCTAAACTTGCAAACTAAATCCATAAAATTCTTAAAAGAACAAACAGGGACAGCACTGTCAACCTAGCTTTCAGAAATGGATTATCTAATATAATAATAAAAACACAAACAGCAAAAGACAAAATAATAAATGGGACCTTATAAAAATTAAAAACTTTTGTTCATCAAAAGACTTTACCAAAAAAGTGAAAAGACAAGCTACTGATTGGGAGAACATCTTTGGAAACCATATATCTGACAAAAATCTAATAACCAAAATGTATGTAAAACTTCAACAACACAGAAAGATATATAAGCCAATCATAAAATGGGCAAAGAACTTGAATAGAAGTTTCACCAAAGAAAACATTCAAATGGTCACCAAACACATGAAAAGATGCCTGGCATCATTAGCCATCAGAGAGATGCAGATCAAAACCACAATGAGATACATTTCATCCCACCAGGATGGCAAGGACAAAAGAAAAATGAAATAAAATAAAATAACACATGTTGGCTAGATGTGGAGAAATTGGAACCCTTATCCATCACTGGTGGAAATGTAAAATGGTACAGGAAAATAGTGTGGTGGTTCCTCAAAAAAAATAGAACTACCATCTTGTTGCTGTTCATTGCAGTCTAGTCATTTCTGACTCATAGTGACCCTATTTACAACAGAACAAAACACTTCCTGGTCCTGCACCATCCTCACAATTGTTGCCATATTTAAGAGCATTGTTGCAGCCCCTATGTCTGTCCATCTCATTGAGGGTTTTCCACTTTTTTGCTGACCTTTTACATTACCAAACATGATGTACTCCTCCAGGGACTGGTCCCTCCTGATAAAATGTCCAAAGTACACGAGAGCTTTTCCGTGAGACCAGCAGAACTGGATGGTGCCTGGCTACCATTACTGAGCATTTTGATCAAAGATTCTCTAGAAGAATACTGATTAAAAGGGGGGAAATGCAAAACTGAATTTCAAACTTTCATGGACTCTAGACTTTCTAGAGCCATGGAGGCTAGAAGAACCCCTGAAACTATTGCCCTGAGATCATCTTTAAACCTTAAACCAAAAATATCCCAGGAAATCATCTTAAAACCAAACAATAGTTTAACTAGTAAAAAAGGTCTGCCTTGAGCATTATGCTCTTTTAAGAACTATCTATATGAGATCAAGTTGACAATAGCAACTCTAAACATTAGATAGGAACCTTAGGGGGCAGTGAGTTTATGTTAATGAGGAACAACTCAAAAAAGAGGGTGAGAATGATTACCCAAGTCGAAGAATGTGATCAATGTCACTAAATTGTATCTGTAGAGGCTGTTGAACTCATGTATGTTTTGCAGTGTATATTCTCAACAACAACAACCAAATAAATAAAATTTAGAGCAACAAAGAAAACCCTTGGACCACAGTTCCACTCAGATACACATGAAGTCGCCATGAGTCTGAGTCCATTCGATAGCAGCACGGGTTCTTTTTTAGATTCACGTCTTAGAACAGAAGAGACTCAAAAGTGGAGTAAACATTTTATCAGATCTGCTTGTTTCCTCAGAGCTAATAAAATTATTTTTGGTCTGCAGCTACTCATTATGCTGGCTGCGCTTATTCTTTCTGTCTGCTATTTTAATCTGATTGACAGTTGGGACCCAGGAAATCTCCGAGCTGTGTATCCGTCATCAGATCACTGACCGGTCAGAGAACGAAAGCGGGGTTCTCGCCTTGGTCTTCTGCGGCTCACAGTTTGGAGTCCACAGAACTCTCACGATGCTACTGTTGGCTTCTCTCGTGGAACAGATCAAGTAGTTTAAGGGAACATTATTCAAAAGCTGGAAATGCTTCTCTTATTGTTTTACGACTTAAAAATACATGACATCTGAATTTGCGTTTAGATTCTATTATCTATTGTAAAAGGAGGCCTGGTGGCACAATGGTTACGTGCCCAACTGCTGGCCAAAAGGTTGGCAGTTCCCACCCAGGGCTCTGAGGGAGAGAAGACCTGACAATCTGCTCCTGTGAAGCTTACAGCCTAGGATACCCTATGAGGCAGTTCTACTCTGTCACATGGGGTCACTGTAAATCGGAATCAACTCGACAGCACCTAACAACATCTTCATCTAAGATAAAGAATTATGTTAAAGTTTCTTTCTCTAAACGATAAAGATTTTAAAACCAGAATTCTTTCTTTCAGGAAAGAATTACAATAAAAATAATTTTTATTGTAATTATCATTACGTTTTACAGTGAACCGTTTGTCATCTGGAGTGTGTGCTTCGAGAATGAGTTCAAAGGGATTAAAATTTTTACTACTACAGAGTACTCTTTCTTATCAATCAGCATCATTTCTCAGTAATCTCTACTAAATAATACGCTTTCTGAGCTGTTTTCTCTCAGATTGAGGAACACATTAGATCTCTACTTTGGACTACAAGAACCTGGTGTAATATGAATCTTGAGTAACTTTCAGGAATATTTGTTGGGTGACAGAATCAAAGAAAAATAAGTGCTTCTTTGTCCATGCATTGTGTTTGACCTAATGATTCACTCATCATGAGTATAGTACAGTGATCAGTAGAATTTGAATTTTAGTCCTAAATCTACCAGTTGCAAGTTGTATGGCTTAAACCCTCACTTAGTCCTCAGGCCATTATAAAGTGAGAGCTATACTGAGCGTTAAATAAGATAATGCCTTAAAACACACTGGCACAGGGCCTAGAAATGTTGTTGTTGTTGTTGTTGTTAGATGCCATCAAGTTGCTTCCGACACATGGCAGCACGAAGTGCTCAGAGTAGAACTGCTCCATAGGGTTTTCAAGGCTGCTGCCTTTCGGAAGCAGATGGCTAGGCCTGTTTTTCGAGACTTCTCTGGGTAGGTTTGAACTGCCAACCTTTCGACTAGAAGCCAAACACTTAATCATTTGCATCACCCTGGGACTCCTGGAAACAGTGCTCAACAAATGATAGTAATTTTTACTATGTGAAAAAGGAAGGAGTCTTAAAACTCACCAAGTTTACCACCTTCATTCTGTACATAATGTGAGTGAGAACCAGAATCCAAGATCCTAGAGCTAGTTAGTTAGTTGGGAAGCTAGGACCAGAATCTTGATTCTCTTTGTTCTACTCCTGTGGATTAGTGGGATAGTTTTTTGTTTTTTTTTTTTTCTTTTTCTTTCTCTCAATTGGTTCCTATGAGAAGTGATTTTTCCCTAAATTCTTTTGTGGCTTAACTCTAGCCCTATACTCATTCAGCTTCTGGAGAGGTAAAATACCTTTTATGATTCGTAAATTTGGGAAGAATAATTGAGATGTGCTTTTCAGCCCGGACCTTCTCTTTCTTGAGAGATCCTCTTCTTTCATGAATGAAGTACCCAGAGCATGCACAACTTCATTGTTTCTCTCTCCCCGTCTTGGGAGAACCACTCCTGGACCCATGCTACCCTGATGTGGGTTAAAGAAAAAAAGAAAAAAACTGCCATGGAGTTGATTCCAGCTCATGGCGACCTCATGAGTGTCAGAGTAGAACAGAGTCCTCGAACCTCTCAGTTAGCAGGTGAGCATGTTAACCATTTGTACTGCCTACAGACTCCTGTTGTGGGGTTTTGCTATTGTTAGGTGCTGTCAAGTCCATTTTTGACCCATAATGACCTCCTGTGACAGAGTAGAACTGCCACATATGGTTTTCTAGGCTGTAATCTTTGTTGGGAGCTTTTTGCCAGGTCTTCTTTCTGAGAAGTAGCTGGGTGGCTTCAAATTGCCAGCTTTTTGGTTAGCATCCAAGCGCTTAACTGTTTTACCACCAGGGCTCCTTCCAATGTGAGTAAATATGTCTAATTCTAGAGTTCAGTGTCAGAAATCCCTTTGTTTAACAGACTTAAGTCTACAACTTGGCCATTTAATTCTACCACTTGGCTTCTACCAGTGATAAAGCTGATATGTATGTTCTCTGTTGGCAATTTTTTAACATTTTAAGTGCTCAGAATCCAGTTAGTAAAAAGGGGCAGTTTCTCAGAATCCCAATATAGTGCCTCCTGAGACAGATGGTTCAGCTTATCATTAAGGGAAGATGATCTATACCCAAAGAAACGTTTGATTTATAAGGATATGTGCTATGATACACAACCAGGGTGCAATCAGTTTAAACAGAGTTCATGGCTGAAAGCACTTCATTCCATTATACTTTTTATCGCTGTGGTTATACCACATAAGAAACTAATTGAACTTGAAATTGGAAGATATTTATTTGGTAGAATGCAAACATCCCCTTATATTTGTGGAGCTTAATATTATGGAGCCCTGGTGGCGCAGTGTTTAAGAGTTTGGCTGCTAACGAAAAGGTCGGCAGTTCAAATCCACCAACTGCTCCTTGGAAACACTATGAGGCAGTTCTACTCTGTCCTATAGGGTCACTATGAGTTGGAATCGACGCGATGGCAATGGGCTTGGTTCGGTTAACATCATGGGGTGTAGGAGAAGCACTAGATGATAGAACAAGAAGTGTGCAAGGAAAGTATAACTCTTTTAGACCCAATGAAATTAGTAGAAACCGAAAACAATGGTCTTCCAAGATCAGATCGTGCCACTTTCACTTCAAGTCATGCTCTGAAGAGAAAACTAAAGTAAAACTGCCAAGAACAATAAGTCTCTAGTGTAGGTAGCCTTTCACTGTAAGCCAGAACATTGTCTGAGGTAGCAAAGCACATGAAGTTACGTTCTGTGACACATAGAGCAAGATAGTTCATGGGGATGAATCCAATGTGGTAATATCTACAGGAGAAAGCTATTTCAATATTGGATTCAAAACAGAAGGAAAACCTTGGGGAAGGAATTTAGAAATCATACTTCTGATCTTATATGAATCTGAAAACAACTTAACTTGAATGAATAGAGCTCCTTATTCCTGGAATGGAATACACAGCACTTGTCACTTCCATCAGCAACAACAGAAGTAGGGGAAGGGAAGGACAAAAAGAAAGGGAAAGGAAAGGAAAGACAAGAAAAGGAATGAAATTGTTTAAGCCTTTGCTGAAACCCCTCTCCTGCATGCATGAGAATTATTAACCTGAAAGCTCATCGCTTGAGTTCAAATAAACTAGGGGAAAAAAAAAAGTTGCTGTAGAGTTGATTCCAACTCATGGCAACCGCATGTGTGCAGAGTAGCACGGCTCCGCAGGATTTTCGAGGTCTTTCTTTCAAGGCACCTCTAAGCAGTTTTGAACTGCCAACCTATAGATTAGTAGTAGAGTGTTTAACTGTTTGCGGCACCCAGAGCCTCCTCAATAAACTGGAGAGACCCTCAAACTGGAAACTGAAGTATCTCTTCTTGCTAAGGACCTCCTCGACACAGTGGGTCAAATCTAACTCTCAGAATTTCAGCTCCTACCAGCTATGAGTTGGAACCAACTCAACGGCACCTAACAACAACCACCAGTGATTCATGCAGATGATTAACAAAGTTTAAATTCCCACTCTAGCCAATGAGTTCTTTGAAGATTCTCTTGTAACCAGTGATACAGACAATAACTATGCTAACACTATGAATAGGTGCCATTAACTATGTGAGCTTACATACAAATGTGTATACATGTACAAATAATCATTTTCCTTATGACTTTTAAATTTGTTTTCTGTATGTATCCAAAAGTCAGAGTTCTACTGCTTTTAAAAATACGTATTTAACACTTCTTGTGTTTGAATTACCTGTTTAACAGTTGAGAAAAATAATCATAATAATTATGTCATTTCCATAATTTAGGAAACTGTTGATAAAGTAGAAAGAGCTTAGCCAGGATATTTTTCCTACTTTTTCTCTCATCTCTTTTGAAATATAGGTAATGAAGATTTTTAAGCATAACAGAACAATCTAGCCTGAGGCATTGAACATCTACATTTCTCATTACCTTCCGGTAAGATACAGTGCTGTTATAAAATATTAATAGAAACATAATAAAAAACACAAGTATTGCTCTGAACTGGTATGGCAGGTCAATTTGATAGAAATAGTTGTGGTGGTTTTCAAGGAGCCTTTCTCTGCTCATTCCAGAAGAAGCGTGAACTCCTTAGTCCATGAAGCTCCTAACCACCTGAATGTGAAAACACAGCAAAGGTGTCCTCAACCACAGCTAAATAATGTAAGAGAAGCTCGGACACCATCCCTGGAGAAATAGTCCCAGAAAACACGTGCTGAAACAAGGATTTTAAGTGATGGCAGTTAAACCAGGCACAGAATCAGCCGAAATCCTTCTTCTTTATTTCAAATATGGAATCCAACCTTATTCTTTTAACTCCAGTGTAGGTCCACATTCTTCACTAACCAAGAGCATAAAAAAAAAAAAGTTATCGAGTTGACTCTGACTCATGGCGACCCCATGTGTGTCAGAGGAGAGCTCTGCTCCACAGGGTTCTCAGTGGCTGATTTTCAGTAGATCACCGGGCCTTTTTTCCAGGTGCCTCTGAGCGGACTCAAACCACTATTCATTCTGGTATCAGTCAAGCACATTAACAATTTGCACCTACCCAGGACTCCAAAGATCCCTAGAGTAAAAGCAGACCTCAACTCCAGAGTCCCAAGGCCTGAAGTTCTGTCATTTCCAATGATTGCAAAACAACATTCCATGAAATCAACATATATTTACCATGTTTTATTATTTGATTTTATATGTGAAAATGTGTGGGAGTTTGTCATTATTTCCTTGTAAGAAATCTTAGAATATTGAGGCAACATGGTCTAAGATAAGATCTTAACTACAAAGTTTTCATGATCACTGCCCCCAAAAAGGTGTGTGTGTGAGTCAATGAACAAGGCTTGTAAAGACACTGTGTCGATTTTAAAATGTCTGGGTCTGATCACAGGAAGGACCCTGTACTGTTTGCATTCTGAAAGGCTGTATGGAACCAGAAAGTAGTTCAATAAAAGTCATTCAGGTCCATGTCTTTAAAATACAAAACCAATCAATTTTTGTTTAAGTCAACAGTCCTTCAAGAATTTTTATATAAAAACTAAAGGCCAGTTGGATGGCTGCCTGGTGGCCTGTGGGAGTGCATGCATGTTTATAGGAAGTGGCAATGATGTGAACTATCACTGTACCAAAGTTGGACAGATGGCTGGGGACAAGGGAAGTAGCATATGGTCATACAAGTGCATGGGGCTGGGAGACAGGAGGCCATTGTCCAGTTTTGATTTTGCCACTGAGGTGTTGTGTGACCAAGATGAAAACACGTTTTCTCTCTGGGCCTCAGTTTTCCTACTGGTAGAATGTGGAGGTTGAGTTTAATGAACCCTTACATCACTAAGATGTGATGATACACTATCACCTTAGAAATAACCTATGTTAACATATTTTATGATGTTTAACTACACCTGCCTTTTGTATGTTCTCTTCCCAAAGCACTTATCAGGATCCATCCAAGCCTAGGCAATGTCTTTTAATGATATACACATATTTTAATTACATGTTGCAAATAAACCAATAAATCCTGAAATATGCTTTTATTTCTGGTACACCTTCATTACTAAATTGCAAAGGGTTACTGTCATGGATTGCATTTTTTCCCCCAAAAATGTATGTCAACTTGGCTAGGCCATGATTCCTGGTATTGAGTGATTGTCTGCCATTTTGTCATCTGATGTGATTTTCCTAGGTGTTGTAAATCCTACCTCTAAGATATTGATGAGGCAGGATTAGAGGCAGTTATGTTAATGAGGCAGGACTTAATCTACAAGATTAGGTTTTGTGCCAAGCCAATCTCTTTTGAGATATAAAACAGAGAAGTGAGCAGAGAGACATGGTGACCTCATACCACCAAGAAACAAGAGCCAGAAGAATAGCACGTCCTTTGGACCTGGGGTTCCTGCACTGAGAAGCTCCTCAACAGGGGAAGATTGATGGCAAGGACTTTCTCCCAGAGTCGACAGAGAGAGAAAGCTTTCCTCTGGAGCTGACACCCTGAATTCGGACTTCTAGCTTCCTAGACTGTGAGAGAATAAATTTCTCTTTGTTAAAGCCATCCACTTGTGGTATTTCTGTTATACCAGCGCTAGATAACTGAGATAGTTACCAGTGCAAGATTTATATCTAACTGAAGTAAGTCCATAAGACCCTGCATTTTGGCTAACACATTAGTTTATGTTTGAAGGGAAGAAGAACAAAGGAAGTGCCCATAGAAGTTCTGAATACCCTTCATGAGCTAATTTTCTGAGGAGAGGCTGCAAACTGCAGTGATTTTAATTCCTAGACTCCACCTCTCTTGTAAAACGTGGGCACTTAAGTACACTAGTAAAACCTGCTTAGGCCCTCCGGCAGATCGTTAAAGCTTTCACTAGACACCAGCCCCGGATGTCTGACAGATTCCCTTTCCCAACAGAAGACACTAATGTCATAATAAGGTAATAATAAGGTATACGCTAATGTTGATCATTTAATCTCTACAACTTATTAACCTTTTAAAAGAGTGAAATAATAAAAAAGTATGACATATTTTTTTTTTTTTTTTTTTTTAATATATATTTTATTGTACTTCAGGTGAAAGCTTACAGAGCAAATAGTTTCTCATGAAATAGTAGTACACATGTTGTTTTTTGACATTGGTTAACAACCCCACAATGTATTAAGCCTCTAAATTCTCAACCTTTTTTTTTGATGAAAATTACAGATGGCCAAAGATACACCGTTTCAAAAATTTCTACATTCACAGTTCAGTGACATTGACTACGCTCTTCCAACTGTGCTGTTATTCTCACTTAAGATGAAGGCTTACAGAAAAAATAGTTATTCATTTAACAGTTACTACACATGTTGCCCTATGACAATGGTTAACAATCTCACAGCACATCAAGAATATCCTTACTCCACCTTGTGTTCCCTATCACCAGGGGGCTTCCTTGTCCCCTTCTGAAGTATGACATATTTTTGCAAGCAACATATTAACTCAAGTTGAGTTATGCTGGGATCACGGCTAGTTATGACAGTTGATATGAAAAGGATTATATCTTCTCCCCTGTGAAGATCCAGAATTAGTGTCTTTTTTTTTTTTTTGGTTTTGTTGTTTGTTTTTTTAACTGTAGTAAATGTATAGGTAGCAAAACGTGCCATTTCAACAATCTTCACGTGTACAGTTCAGAGACATTAATTTCTTTCATTGCGTTGTTCGACCATCACCCTTTCCAATTCCCAAATTGAAGACACGATGCTTAGGGGACACTGCGCCTCTAGGAAGGGTGCCTGTTTCTTTTTAAAGGCATAAAATAAAAGGAACACATAAACAAGGAAGGGACAGGCACACTGATAGATGTAATAGTACTACTCAGAAAGTCAAGTAATGCTGAGGGTCCAAAGTTTACTGCAACCAGGCACCCGCAGTGTATCCTGATCACAGGGCAGATAGGGGAGCAAGGGAAGTCTCCGTGAACAGATTACCTTCTAGCAGTGCAATCTTTTATAGGCTAAGAAGCAGCAATGTTGGGGAATTTTATTTAGTTTTTTAAACTGTTGGGCTGGTTTTGATTGCTAAATCATTCTAAGGAATGATATTTCAGTGTAAGGCAGGAACGAGTTGTTTTGTTTTATTTTTTTCTCTAGAGATAATCTTGCCTGGAGGCGGCATTAGTTGCAAAATAATGTATCTGAAAAACAATTATAAGTAGTGTATGATTGCTTTAAGCTAATTTCTAAACAATCAGATCATATTGCTGAGATCCCTGCTTTTGGCCTTTGCTCTGATTGCAGATGGAGACGCTGTGCAAAGAGTATGCATGCTAAGCTGCTTTTCAACATTTTACTTCTAGAAGTGCTGCACATAATTACTGAACTGAATGATGTTCTCCATCGCTTCTGAATATCGAATTAGGTGTCATCTATCAACTTGGCTCAACAATCAATGCCCATGGAAGCAAAAGTCAAGAAATCAAATGACTTACTGCACTGGGCAAATCTGCTGCAAAAGACCTTTTTGATGTTTTAAAAGGCAAAGATGTCACTTTGATTAGTAAGGTGTACCTGATCCAAGTCATGGTATCTTCAATCGCCTCACATGCGTGCAAAAGCTGGACAATGAAGAAGGAAAACCAGAGGATTGGCATGTTTGAATTGTGGTGTTGGTGAACAATATTGATTGTGTCATGGACTGGCAGAAGAGCAAACAAATCAATCTTGGACAAAATACAGCCAGAGTGATCCTTAACAGTGAGCGTAGTGAGACTTTGTCTCACTTACTTTGGACATGTCATCAGGAGGGACCAATTCCTGAAGAAGACCATCATGCTTTGTGAAGTAGAGGATCAGCCGAAAAGAGGGAGACCCTCAATCAAATGTATTGTCAAGGTGGCTGTAATAATGGGCTCAAACAAAGCAATGACCGAGGATGACACAGGACCAAGCAACCTTTGGGTCTTTCATACATGGGGTTGCTATGAGTTGGAGACAACTCAACATACCTAAAAACACCAGCGGTGGATCCAAAACAGCTGGAGAATGACCGTTTGGGAGTTTAGCTATTTTCCAAAGTATGTATGATTTGACTGACATTTGGCTACTCCTTAAGGCCCATGCAGGAATAGAGAAACCATGGCATTTAATATAAAGGTTGGTTAAAGAATTATAGGGGGCTGAAAAGGCAGAAAGAGACTGTCAAAGACACAGGGATAAACTACAGGAAGTAGCTCCACCCTCAGGACTGGGAGACAAAGGGAAGAGTTTGGGTCATTAGAATCTGGAAGTTCTAGAATAGTGACACTCAGACCTTCTGAGGAAGGGACACTAGTCAGCAGGTAAAGGGGCTGATTTTTGGAAGTAGATTCCCAGGCCTTTATTTCTCTCTTAGTCTGGAAGCTCTGCTCAAACTAGTTCAGCATCAAAGCAACATTCAAGCTTCCACTGACAGATGGGTGGTGGCTTTGCTTGAGGGGCTTTGGCCTGGAATCAAACCTGGATCTATCACATGGAAGGGAGAATTCTACCACTGAACCACCAGTGCCCCCATAAAATCATTAAGTGCATATAATATTTGAATGTTTTGCCAGAAGATTGTGTTTTTGTTTTTTAAAGAAGAAGATGCTTTAGGTCTTTACTATAATTCTGACTACATGCTGTGGGCCACCACATCATACATATGCCACTTTGGGGAGAGTTTCAGAATGAAGCACACTATAATGAATCCCTCTTTATGGAATTAAAATATTACTTCAGTGTAAAATAAGCCTGTCTCAAAAGCAATACTGGTGCATTATTAAATGCAAGAGCCCTGGTGGCACAGTGGTTAAGAGCTCAGGCTGCTAACCAAAAGGTCGGCAGTTTGAATCTGACAGCTGCTCCTTGGAAACCCTATGGGGCAGTTCTACTCTGTCCTATAGGGTCGTTATGAGTCAGAATTGACTCAACGGCAACGAGTTTTGGTTTTTCCTTAACAGAAGCCCCAGTGACACAATGGTTAAGAGCTCAGCTGCTAACTGAAAGACTGACAGTTTGAATCCATCAGCCACTCCTTGGAAATCCTATGGGGCAGTTCTACTCCATCCTACAGGGTCGCTATGAATCAGAATCGACTGGAGGGCAATGTGGTTTTTTTTTTTTTTTTTTTTTTTAACAACCTCTGAACCAATAGATAAATGAAATAAGAGTCAGTAAATGGAGAGCAAACAGCCACTCAGTAAATGTCAGCTTCTGTTATTATTCTAGATGAATATGTGTGCATGTGCCTAGGATACATGATTAAGGATTTTCATTCAACAGTGCCTTTAAAGCAAATAATTAAAAAAGTATAATTAATTAAACCCCTGCTACTGAAATCATGGTGGTTCAATGGTAAATTTCTCACCTGCCACGCAGGAGACCCGGGTTTGATTTCTATCAATGCATCTCATGCACAACAGCCACGACCCATCTGTCAGTGGAGGCCTGTGTGTTGCTATGAAGGAGAACAGGTTTCAGTGGAGCTTCCAGACTAAGAGGGACTAGGAAGAAAGGCCTGGTGATCTACTTCCATGCTAACCCTATGCATCACAGAGGTCCCATTCCATTGCACCAGGGACCACCACAAGTCGAGGGCCAACTTAATGGCTGCTAACATCAACAACAACAACTACAGCAACTGAGATTAAACGTAAATAAAAGAATAAACAGATCTATAGTACTGCCATACTATCCACTGCTGGCCTGCAGTAATAAAAATGTGTGAGGTCCATGTGTAATGACATCAAATGAGATTCAAGAGATATTGCTACTAGAATATAGAGACAAGCAGCAGAAGAGTACAGAAGATACATCTTATGCTATTGAGTATGTATATGAAGATGAGAAAGAGGGGTTAAAACACAAACACTTAGAATTTTCTAAATATTAATAAGGATGTATCAAAATAATATAAAAAGATCTGGAATATACACAGGAAACCAGTAACCAGTTAACCTCCGAGAAACCAGAATTTGGGGAGAAGTGGGTGGCGCAGACAATTAAAAGCTCAACTACCAGCCAAAAGGTTGGCACTTCAGACACACCTTGGAAGACAGGTCAGGTGATCTGCTTCTGAAAGGTCACAGCCTTGAAAACCCTACGGAGCAGTTCTATTCTGCACACATGGGGTTGCTATGAGTCGGAATCAACTCTGTGGCAATTAACAACTATGTCGGCAACAAGTGTAGTCAAAGGGGGGAAAGACAAGGGTGCTAATTTATCTACATCACTGTTTATTTCAATGCAAATATTTTCAGGCATTACTTATATAATGAATATATGTTTTTAAAGAATGATTTAGATAAAAATTCCTGCTGCCTGTGGAATTGAGCTGTGGTTAGTGTGTTCATTTTCCTTTCAGACTTTAGGTGTTGAGAGAGTTAATTTCATTAAGCACTTTCCTTGACCCACTGCTGGTCACACTCTGTGAAGGACCTCGGGGACAAGTCATTTATTTATTTATTTACTGTTTTCCTCTTAAATCTTCAAACTGTGAATAGAAGTTCTAGCACCATTATTATAAAGGATTAATTAAAACCTGAGAGAGGTTGTGGACCGTGTTCCGCAAAAAACAAACCCACAGCCATTGAGTCGATTCTGACTCATGGTGACCCTATAGGACAGAGTAGAACTGCCCCACAGAGTTTCCAAGGAGTGCCTGGTAGATTAGAACTGTCAACCTCTTGGTGAGCAGCCCTAGCTCTTAACCACTACGCCCCCAGGGTTTCCATGGACCATGTTAATCAGTGCTAAATCCATGTAGAACTGACATAATGGTGAGTTTGCTGAAGAAAAACCTATCATCCAAAATATAACTCATGTATCCATTCAGTCTTCCATTCCTCCATATTTACTAAGAATCTACAGAAGATATGGCAGGCCAAATATCACATACCCCACCTTAGAGTGGATGATGTCTACATTGATAGAGCTGATCCAGTATCTGACAACTCAAAGCACTGCTGGGTCTAGGCAATCCTAGATGCCCATTGTGCATATTGGATGAGCTTCCTGGGGTCATTTAATTCCTAATAATACTTTTCCCCTCTGACAACGCTCCGTATCTAAAGGAGACTGTCCAAACTAAGTGAGTAGACATCTAACGTTATTGAAGAAGTTAATGACAGCTTCTGGGCCACTCCTCATTTACCACATAGTTTAAAGGCTTTGGTTGATTTCTAATAAGAAGGGCAACTCCAGTTACAGGAAAGCATTTATGTTATCTGTTGATTTACTGATTGGAAACTTTGGCAATAAATTATTCAAAACATTTTTTCCTGGCAAATGACAGGAAAGTGATTGATGAGTCCTTTCCTTGTGAAATTATTTGCTGTTTAAAGAGACTAAACACTCTCAATTTTTCATTGCCGGAAACAGAAGTTAGTAGGGTAGAATCATCTTCTTAAAACTCAACAAGTAGTTCTGTAAAGCAGCTATAAAGTTTTCATGGCCGTTTGCAAGGCTCTGGGATGTGACTGAAAAGAAGTAAGTGGAAGACGGCGGAAGTAGGTGGGCATTAGAGGTAGGAAGGAAAAATTAAGGAGACTTGCTGGTATAAACAATGCTCATGACTGAGATTGCAAAACTTCAGAAATTGTTTATTGTTTATTTGTCCATTTGTTTTCTTCAAAGTTTTAGAACTCAGGGAAACAGACATTGCTTCAAACAACTTTGCCTTGAGAACTCAAAGCCTTAGTTATCAGGATTTATCTGTTCTAGGCATTTTGTTTCTTAAGTCTTTCTCAGTGAACAAATATGTACTGAACACATACATCATATGAGCAGTCCCTGGGTGGTGCAAATGGTTAAGCACTGGACTACTTACCAAATGGTTGGCGGTTAAAACCCAGCGAGAGGTGCCTTGGAAGAAGGCCTAGTGATCCACTTCCAAAAGGTCACAGCCATTGGAGAGCAGTTCTACGCCAACACATATGGGGCTGCTGTAAGTTAGAATGGACTCAGCGGCAACTGGTTTGGTTTGGTTTGATATATGAGGCATAGAAGTATCTGAGGTGAGCAATACAAAGACACAATTGAACTGATAACATATTTCCACGCAAACTAGTCAAAGTGGATAATAGGGAAACATTATTGTGGTCCTCATGATAGGTCAGTACCACAGACATAAAAGTAACATATGTAAGAGTTGAACTTTTGTGATTTGAAAATGCTAACATTTCCTCAAGTATTTTTTTCAGAAAGCCAAACACAGGGTCTCTCTCTCCCCTCCTCACGACACAATGGTGCAATGGTTAAGTACTCAGCTGCTAACTGAAAGGTGGAACCCACCCAACGAATGGCTCTGCAGGAGAAAGACCTGGTGATCTGCTTCTGTAAAGATTACAGTCAAGAAAACGCTAAGGGGCAGTTCTATTCTGTCATGTGGGGTCACTGGGCTTGTAACTGACTCAACCGCATATATATATATATGGACACACACCAAAAGCTATTCTTCTTATACTTCACGGACCTTTCCTCATAACCCAGTGAAACAGTCTGTCTTTTTCCTTAAGTCCCACTGATAGAAAGCCCTGGAGAGTTTGGTGATTTGCCTGAGGCTTGGCCTTAAGTAGAAAACAAGTTAGAGCATCATGAGGATATACCTTCATTGTCAAATCTCTCTCTTTTGTTTATGCAGATTTCTCAGAATGGTTTGCCATTCCCACTGGTCCTTGCTCTACACGATTTTCATCTTTCCAGTGTCATCTGTTGTCCAAAGACAGTCAAAATGAACCCTCTTCCATTATGTTCACCCATGCAAAAGGAATTTGGCTGCTAACAAAAGGTCAGCAGTTCAAATTCATCAACCACTCCTTGGCAACCCTATAGGGCAGTTCTGGGGCAGTTCTCCTCTGTCCTATAGGGTGGCTATGAGTCGGAATCAATTTAGTGGCAACAGGTTTTGTTTCTTGGTATCATTGATAAGGAATATTGAAGAACCGAATAGCCTCAGTTATTTAAAAAAGTTAGTACAGTTTGCCTAAGTCCATTATAAAACCAAAAACCAGACCCACTGCTGGAAAGTAGATTCCGACTCACAGAGACAGAAATAGTGGAGTTCTTCCTGTCTGTCCTCAGTAGCTCTCCTGAGCTTGCCTGGAAGATTAAATGAAGCAAATTAATCACATGCCTTTATGTCCCTTTCCAAAATTCTTAGCATCTACATAAGCTCTTTATGTTAAAAGTCTGTAATCAATTTCCACACTTGATCTTTTAATTCATGGTAAACAAACACTTAGTGTCCTGACAGGTAAGAGTCAAAAAACATTTTTTGGACAAAATTCTGAATAATTCACTCATTCCTACATGTCAAAAATCCACTTTACCCAGATGATAAGAACCTGGAAATATTTTCTTTCAGGCAAGAATAAATGCTTGGTCTTAAAAAGGATTACTTCAAACCATGTATTCATATTTTCCATTTAAGAAAATAAAAAGAAAACGATCCCCCATGCTTGCCCCTCATTCTAATAAGATGGTCGCAACAACAACAAAATCCCTTATCCTACCAGTCTTTTTCTGCAGGCCTGCGCCCCGGAGCTAAACCGAGGAAGCTCACAATTTGTTCACAACCATCTGAATCATGAGGGGTAGAGCTTTTCTAATTATTGGCTAATCAAGCAGAAGGAATTTAGGGTGTGTGTGTGTGTGTGTGTGTGTGTGTATGTGTTTAAAGGAATAACATTGGTAAGCCTCTTTCCTTTTAATTTTAAAATTACTATTTTTCTGTTGCTGGAATTTGAATAAATATGCCTAAATATTCATACAAGGAAACTATGTGATCCTAATTCAGTTCCTTAACAATTTAATAAATTAAGTTTGTTTTTCCTAAATACAATTTCTTATAGTGAATTCTCTCTTTTTAGCAATTAGCCACTCTTAGTCCTCGTAGGGAATACTGCCAAAATATGCATTTCGTGGCTACTATATATACACATTTCCACAGCACCCAACCAAAGGTGCTAGAAAGTCTAGGATATATAGGACAGGATGTACACATGCATTATGGAGCCCTGGTGGTGCAACCATTAAGTGCTCGGTTGCTAACTGAAAGATTGGCAGTTGGAACCTACCAGCGTCTCCATGGAAAAAACGCCATTGTTCAGATGATTGTGACCAAATTGTTAGCATCATTGACTTCGTTTTAGGGTGTAGGTGGGGAGAAAAGGGCTGGTAGAATATGAGATTCTTTGTGCCCATAAAGATTACAGCCTAGAAAACACTATGGGACAGTTCTACTCTATCACTTGGGGTTGCTATAAGTTGAAATCGACTTGACAGCACCTAACAACACATATATGTGTATGATTGAATAATGTGTATGATTGAATATATTCTTATACAGCAAAATGATGAATTCCCATTTATTTTCTGTAGTCCACATCTTCATAATATTTAGAGGTGTCAGGATAGAGTGCTTAGTATTCTCCCTATACCAAGTAATTTTAAATTATAAATAAAATTTACAAACATTTTATGTGGAGTTGTGCATGCAATTTCTATCAACTTCAAGAATATTATAGATATTTGTGTGCATATATATATTTGTTTTAGTTTTTAGAAGTAACTTTCAATAATATAAGCCCTGATGCTCTGAAATAATTGAAAGTCTCGTGTATTATAATACATTACATGCTTCTGAATGACCAACTCTATACAGTGTACATGTTTGCTTTACTCAAAAGTCATTTAGTTATAAGGATAGAATCCCTTTGAGCTCCTTAAAAAAGAGAATTTATTGTAAGCATGCAGGGGGCACAGTCTACCCTCCAGGGATGGATTACCCAGTAAACCAGGTAAGCACGGGCTTACTTATGCTTACTTACTAATCTGTAGTGATGGATTTGTGTGAAATTGGTCACTACAGATTAGTAAGTAAGCACAAGTAAACCGGTGCTTACCTTGATTACTGGGTAATCAGCTGTGTCAGGGATTGTAAATCTGAAAAGAA
This sequence comes from Dugong dugon, assembly GCA_030035585.1. NCBI lineage: Eukaryota > Metazoa > Chordata > Mammalia > Sirenia > Dugongidae > Dugong > Dugong dugon. Next base: position 6,224,429 of record CM057473.1, read on the forward strand.
GATTTGATTCTGTAGGAAGGTGCTGTAGGGTTGGGAGAGAGACAGATGCCAACCACACCTAGAAGCAGAATCTTTGAAGTGGTGAAAGAATGTAAAATTGCCTATTGGATAATCCGGCCCTGCTAACCTCACAGAGCTAATGAAATGCCACAGAAACGCCAGGAATGTGCACGTACTCTCTCTCTATCTCTATCTCTGTCTCTATCTCTACCTCTTTCTATTATTTCCTGCATGTTTTGCTTTTTTACCTCCTATGAACAGAATTTTTCTTTTGTCATATTGCCAAACCCAATCCAGTCTTCCCTTTACCTAGAATGTTGGAATCCCTTTTCTCTTTTCCCCTTCCTGTTCCACTCTCCAAATTTTATGTGTCTAAATTCTATTAGCTAAAAGTAACCTTAAGTTTTTATTGTCAGTGCATTTTACCTTTAATGTCCAATGATTGACATCATTTTTACCTTAGATGTGTGCCCTAGCTCCCTTACTAGAAATAAAGGCACTGAGTATGTCTTACACAAGTTTGTAACCCTCCATATAAAAATTAATCCCTGGTCTACTTTGTTGGAATTGTTCTGAGTGACCTTTGTTCTTAGGTCCAATAAGTGGGGGAAAAAATTACAAGTAAGACTACCTTCAAAGTGTTGTCTCAGAAGAGAGTAGAATCCTTAAAGTAAGACGGCGTATCAGTTAAAGTGTTTATAGCTGCACACAACAGAATAACCAACTAAAGGGGGCATAAACCATAAAAAAAAAATTGTCACTGAGTCAATTCTGACTCATAGTGATCTTATAGGACAGAATAGAACTGTCCCATAGTTTTTCCAAGGAATAAGCCACAGGAGGCTATTATTTCACTAAAAATGGATGCAGTGAGAGAGAACTCTGAGGACTAATTCAACATTTTTATGATGTCATGGAAAGCCCTGATGGTGTAACTGTTAAGAACTCAGCTGCTAATCGAAAGTTTGGTGGTTCAAACCCACCCAGTGGCTCTGTGAGAGAAAGACCTGGCAATCTGCTCCCGTAATGACTACAGCCTAGAAAATCCTATGGAGCAGTTTTGCTCTGTCACATGGGGTCATTGTGACTTAAAGCGACTTGACGGTGCCTAACAACAACATGATGTCATTAAGCATCAAGAATTTTCTTTTAAAATGTTCTACACTCTACTTTGGTGAGTAGCATGTGGGGTCATAAAAGCTTGTGAGTGGCCATTTAAGATATCCACTGGTGTCATCCCATCTGGAGCAAGGGAGAATGAAGAAAACCAAAGATACAAAGGAAAGATTAGTCCAAAGGACTAGTGGACCACAACTACCACAGCCTCCACCAGACTGAGTCCAGCACAACTATGTGGTGCCCGGCTAGTACCCCCAACTGCTCTAATAGGGATCACAATAAAGTGTCCTGGACAGAGCTGGGGAAAAATGTAGAACAAAGTTCTAACTCACCAAAAAGGGGAAAAAAAAAAAAAAAACAGACTTACTAGTCTGACAGAGACTGGAGAAACCCCAAGAGTATGTCCCCTGGACACTCTTTTAGCTCAGTAATAAAGTCACTCCTGAGGTTTACCCTTCATCCAAAGAGTACACAGGCCCATAAAACAAAACTAAATGGGCACACCAGCCCAGGGGCAAGGACGAGAAAGCAGGAAGGGACAGGAAAGCTGGTAATGGGGAACCCAAGTTTGAGAAGGGGAGAGTGTTGACATGTCGTGGGGTTAGCAACAAATGTCACAAAACAATATATGTATTAATTGTTCAATAAGAATCTTGTTTGCTCTGTAAACCTTCAACTAAAGTACACTGTCTGTGGTACACTGACTGTGGTATACTGTCTATGGTACACTGTGGTACACTGTCTGTGGTACACTGTCTGTGGTACACTGGCTGAGGTACACTACTGGTATGCTGGCTGCGGTACACTGTCTGTGGCACACTGTGGTACACTGTCTGTGGTACACTGTCTGTGGTACACTGTGGTACACTGTCTGTGGCACACTGTGGTACACTGTCTGTGGTACACTGTCGTACACTGTCTGTGGCACACTGTGGTACACTGTGGCACACTGTGGTACACTGTCTGTGGTACACTGTGGTATACTGTGATACACTGTGGTACACTGGCTGTGGTACACTGGCTGCGGTACACTGGCTGTAGTACACCGTGGTACACTGGCTGTGGTACACTGGCTGTGGTACACTGGCTGTAGTACACTGGCTGCCTCCTTGACTTTTCCCTTCGTACATTCTGTATGGTTGTCATAGTGTCAAGTATCATATATAAACAAAACATCTGACAAAAAGGAAAGTATATCCCCACCTCACTGAAGATCTCCACTTAGGTCCCATTGTCTGGAATTGTGTTACCTGCCCACATCTAAATCTATCACTGGCAGGAGAAATGAGACCTCTATAATTCACCCACTAGTTTGGGGGAAGAGGTCATTTGGAAGTCAGAAGTCCACCATCAGATATAAGGGGTGGGTAGCTTCTGGATATTTAAGCAAATGTACCCTCCGCATGGTGATTCAAAAGCAATGGCTGGATATTCCCTCCTGATGATGTAGAAGAGGACACAAACCATTGGATGCCAGAGCGTAAATGACATCACCTCTCACTCTCTTTTCCAACTTAAGTTATTATGACTAAATGAGCAACCTGACAAAATTTTAGTATTAAATACACAGTCTGGAAAAACGTAATTAACGTCATTGAAATGTACATGTAAAAATGTTGAAATGGCCAAAAGAAAAAGGATAGTCTGGAAATATCACTTTCCATTTTGTTGTGCATCTTAACCTAGACGAATAACCCAGATGGTACACATGTGTTTATTATACAGTCTATGTAATTCCATGTGCAGGATCTCTGTGCATTAGATATCTTCATAGATAAGTCAGTTTGTAACACAGTTTGTTTCTCACTTCAGCAGCTTACACCACTCTCTTCTCTGCTTAGGCAGGATGGTACTGGAGACTCAGGAATGGGTTCTGGATTCACGAGCACCTTTCTCTAAGGCCTGTTTATGCACCCCACTTTTTTGAGTTTCGCTTTCCTCATGTCTCAGTTTAGAACTCTACAGCCTCCACGGCCCATTTCCAATCAGTATTCCTCGATCCACAAGGCTCATTCCAACTTGGAATTCTCTTGCCCTATGACTTCTGTCAGGGAGAGATAATAAAATGCAGTAGGATATTCTTGCCACCCTGTCAAAAGGGAAGCCAACACAAAGAATATAAATGCAGCTGTTCTGAATGAATGCTGTGCCTAATAATCAGACTCCTGATATTGTAGTGGGCTTGGGGAAGGATGGAGAGAGAGGAATGACATTCAGATCAGCTCTTCACCCCCCACCCCAACAGACAGACAACAATATGTTTGAGAATGATTGGGACACTTAATTAACTCTATCCATAGTCCTTATTCCACATCACTTGGGAGTTTGGGATTCAAGAAATAAAATTTGACAGTAGAGTTTGGTGCCCTTCTGCCTGACTTGCATTAAGATTGCCCTTTTCCTAAGTGTATTTGGTAGCACACCTGGTCCAAATGCATGCTTTGACCCAAGAGTTATTTGAGAGGGTAATCTGAATAACAACCAGAAGTTAAAGTTGAAATATACAGCGGGGAGAGTAACTGTGAGGATAAAATATTAGGGCAACCTATGGAGAAATTACACAATACTTTGTTTTTCTGGCCATGATCTCCTTAGGAAAGAATTACAGGTATTTCGTACCTCTGCTGGAGGGTAGCCAAGCCTTTGCTTTCCTAAAGTCTGCATGTTTCACCTCCAGGGGGCAGTTATTAGCCTTCTGAATTGGGAGAGGACTGGGCAGCCTGGTACACAACTCAGAACCAAGCTTCTTTGTTTTGTATAGTTTAAGCCCAGGAAGCAGGAGGCAGGAAAATGTATTGTTTGAGTCAGGTTAAGTTCGAGGCTTTATAACGGGGTGAGGGGACTGGCGATTGAGAAGGAGGAGGCTTTTTGCCCCTTTGTGAATACCTGGGGATTGGAAAGAACATTTGCAGGTGTTCAGAATGCAGGATCTGGACCTGCTGGTTTTCAAGGGGTTGAGGCTGGACCTGCTGGAAAAATGTTAGTGAGGCCTGAAGAACTTAATGAGAATTCGTCCTGATTCCACACACTAAAGCTCCTCCAGAAAGATGAAAGAACAAATTTTAATCAAATTGTGGACAATAAAGAAAACGATATTCTATTAATATTAATAGAATATATTAATTAATATTAATATAATGGAGTCACAACATACATGCGTTTAATTTACACTAATTAACCTCTGTTACTTCAGCAAAAAATTATAAATTTAAAAAATATATGAAATTAGACTAATATTCTATTACATAACATGTAATACCATATACACTTTATAAATATATATCATTGTCCAGGTTTTACACACACAAATATATGCATATTATAGTGAATATTTACTAATGCATGAAGCCTGTCATACAGTAACACAATTACAGGTATTATTTTTTTCTGGAGGATTTAAGTGGCTTTTATCAGTAGGATTAAATGTATGTGATTCTTTAATTCTACTCTATTTTCTGCATAAAAGAATTCCCTTGTAACATAAAGTCTTCTGACAAAAGGAACTCATAGACTTTTTGGAAGTACAAATATATTAAGAAATAATTTCAGTATAATGACTGAATGTAATTAAAGAGAGAGAGGTAGAGGAAAAGAAAAAAACAGAAGAAGGAGAGAGCGAGAGAGTGAGAATAGAGGGCAGGAGGGAGGGAGGATGGAGGAAAAGGAAGGGAGTGAAACAATACAAACCAGGAGAAGAAAGAACAGCCAACATCACCAGGAAAGATGAGGAACGGAGCCCATTTGCAACCTTGGGAAGTGTAAGTCGGCTGGGAAGGAAACAGAAGGCCTTGGGTTTCCAGTTTTCAAAGCCTAGGGAGGAGCCTGCGAGAGCAGGACACTTTTAGGGAACTCCCAGTTGTCCAGCGTGGCAGGCCTCTGTGTTGTAGGTAAGTAGTAGGGTGATGGGAATTTCAGTTATGTTGAAGAATTAGATTTTAATTAGCAGAAGATGGGGTCACTAAGAAAAAATTGAAGCAGAAAAGTGATATATTCAAATATCTTCTGGAAGGATAACGTTGGCAGCCCATATGAAAACAGAAGGGAGTAGAGAACTACGAACGTGGGGAGAAATAGTCAATAGGCGGGTGTAATAATCCCCTTGAACACAAGCACTGGTGATGGGAATGGAGAGACACATGGCGTGTATTTAAGAGAAGTTTAGAAATTGGATTGACTGTGAGGGTAAGAGAGGAGGACTCTGAAAATTGAGTGTTAGATGAGTGAATAAAGCTGCTTTGTGCTGAAACAGGAAATAAAGAAAAGCAATTCTGAGCAGAAGAGCCAGGGTGGAGCTTTGGGAACATCAGATTATGTCACTTATCAGAGAGTGTCATAACTATTTTTACACACGTTTCTCACCCACGGATAAGAGCAATACATTTTCTATGTTAGGCATTCAATCTTGCATGGCTTTATTCAAATTCCTTTTATCTTTAAAATTAAACATGGCTACGAAACGTAACACCATCTTATGGCATTTTAAAAACTGTGGTGCAATTAATTACTTTTGCGTGTGACCTTTCTAGCCATGGTCTTGTAACTCCCACCCAGGTGATTGTGTGATAGGGTAATCCAAGGGGATGGGTTAGCTTTGCTTTAAAAGAGAGCCAATTCCAGAGCAGAGAGAGGATCCTACCACCACCAGGGAAGAACAGCCAGGAGCAGAGAGTGAGTCAGTTGGACCCGGGATCCCGGTGCCGAGAAGTTCCTGGAAGCAGGAGACAGAGAGAGAGACAGAGAACTGTAACCTTGAAGATGGTGAGAAGTGATAGCAGGAGAGACCTGGCAGCAGGAGACTGGGTGGTGGACTTCTTGGCCCATGGAGAGAGAAAGCTGAGGGCTTAAGGCAGAGGCCTAGGGCAGGGAGAAGCTGTCCTGATGGAAGAACTGTATCCTTGAGTGTTTCTGAGCCTGAATCGTAACCTGTTACTTCCCTAATAAACCCTTAATCACGAGTATGGTCTGTGAGTTCTGTGTGGCCATTGTAATGAATTATCAAACCCAGCACAGAAGTAGAGAGTGCTGTAGGAGTGATGGTTGTTGTCAGAGTTGGTAAAGATGGCGAAGAGAGAAGGCATATCTGATTTCCACCTCATGCGAATCAGCCTTGGGCTGTTGACCTTAGTTCTCCTTCCCCCTCGTGAAGCTGGAGGGGGTCAGACACTGCCCTCTCACCGTTTTTCCAAAAAAATAGTGGTCTTTGTGGTAGAGGTAATAAGCATGACTAGTTAGCCATCCTCAGGAAGAAAATGTCCTGCAATTCCCCCATGGAACTAAAAGCATCCATCAGGCTTGATTTCGGCTGCAGGTAACAAACACATGACTGCGGTGGCTTAACTAACAGGGGTCTATTTTGCCTCATCACAAGGAGAAGAGAAGTGGAGAAACCAGGCTGGTTCAAACGCTCCGTGAAGTCATAAAGGACTCCGGTGCTTCCAGCTTTCTGCTCCACCTATCTTAGTGGGTGATTTTTTTCAACCCAATATCCCCTAGATGGCTATTCTACCTCCAGGGATCAAATCTTTATTCCAGACAGGATGAAGGAGGAAAGAGGAAATATAAAAGCAAAAGACAGATGCTGGCTAAGAATAACCCCTTTTAAACTGCTTTCCAGGTGCCCTTTCCAGTGACTTCCATTCACATTTCATAGACTAGATCCTGGTCACATCGCTGCCCCTACTGCAGGAAAGTAGGGGAAGATGGCTATTTGTAACTAAGCACAATGTCTCCTTAACCAAAACAGGAATTGTATAAGCTTAGAAGCTGACAACTATACAACTTGAAAATTGATAATTGAGTTGTAAGGTGCTATCATTTTGACTCTGGCTCATGGCGACCTTATGTACAACAGAACAAAAGACTGTTGCCCAGTCCTGGGTCATTCTCATGATCGCTGGCATATTGGCTGTTGAGTCAATCTATCTCACCAAGGGTCTCCCTCACTCCCATGGGCCCTTTACTCAACTAAACATGATATCCTCTTCTAGTGATTGATCCCTCCTGATGATGTTCTAAAGCAAGCAAGTGATATTCAGTAGACAACTAGAAATCTCCATTCTCTCTTGCTGTCTCTCTTTGTCTCTCTCTGTCTCTGTCTCTGTCTCTCTCTCTCTCTATATATATATATATACACAAGCGAGCCCTGGTGGCACAGTGTTTAAAGCCTCAGTGGCTAACCCAAAGGTCATCGGTTCGAACCCACCAGCCACTCCTTGGGAGAAAGATGTGGCAGCCTGCTTCAGCAAAAATTTACATATTTGGAAATCCTGTGGGGACAGTTCTACTCTGTCCGATAGGGGCGCTGTAAGTCGCAATTGACTCGAGGGCAATGGGTTTGGTTTTTTGGTTTATATATATACACACAAATATGTACGCATAGCTATACAAACATACACATATGTATGTTACTTTTTAATTGATTAAAGAACTCTTACAAAAATAGGCAAATAAAAAAGCATTATTTAGTGAACTGTCTTGAGATAATGGGATAAAGAATGAAAAGAAAACAAAGAAAAACGATTGACAGAGTTGAAAATGTGTAATTGTACTTCTATGTGATAAAAAGAAATCTCATTAAAATAAAAAAGGAAAATATCTGAATGTGAAATGCTTACATTCAATGTGATAAAGGCGTATAAAGGTTGATATCTTTAGTACATAGCAAGCTTATTCAAATGTATAAGGAAACAAAAAGATCTCAGCAAATAAATGAGTAAATGATATGAGCAAACAATTTGCCCAAGGGGAAAAGAAAAGAAATAGTTGGAGGAAATTTTTCTCACCAGTATGCAAAGAAATGAAAACAATTTGCCATTTCATTGTATTAGGGAAAAAAAAACCAGTTGCTGTTCAGTCAATTCCCACTCACGGCCACCCCAGATGTGTCAGAGTAGAACTGTATTCCATAGGGTTTTCATTGGCTGATTTTTTGGAAATAGATTACCAGAACTTTCTTCCAAGGCCTTTCTGGGTAGACCCGAACCTCCAGCCTGTTTCTTTAGCAGCTGAGTGTGCATTAACCCTTTGTGCCAGGAAGAAAAACAAGAACATTTAAAAGAGATTGATAACATTCCAAATTTCTATTTAGCACACACTCACTGCTGACAGCATTGTAAATGAACACAACCTGTCTTGGGTGCCTGCTGGAGAAGAACCCTTGACACTCTAAAGGTCTGCCTTACCCTGAGCTCATTTTTAAGGAATGTAGGCCCACAAGATCTCTATGCACAATTTGCCATTGTTCATGAGCATCTAGTGGAACTGCAAATACTACTTTTCCCACAGTCAAAGGTACCAGAGATCAAAGCAAAAAATGAAAGTTTTTACATACTTACAGACTGAATATGAAGGAAGCCAACACTGCAGTCAAAAAAAAAAAAAAAAAAAAAACAGATCTCTTTCCAGAGCAGTGCTTCATATGAGAGTGACAACCTGATCAAGTCAGATTCCTTTTACTAGGAAATATGGATGCTAGTGAGCCCTAGTGATGCAGTGGTTAAGAGACTGGCTGCTAACCAAAAGATCAGCAGTTTGAATCCACCACCAGCTACTCCCTGGAAACTCTATGGGGCAGTTCTACTCTCTCCTATAGGGTTGCTATGAGTCAGAATGGGCTCTAGAGCAGGTTAATTATTGTTGTGTTCCTTCTGTGATGCTATATGATAGAACCATCTTGGAATCATAGTGCCCCAGAAGTAATTTATAGGTGAGATGGAAATAATTTGTGCTCTCAGTTCTACTGTACTCTATCTAGGTCTTGTTGTTAGTTGCCTTCAAGTTGGCCATTGTGTTGGCCCCCCTGATTCATGGTGACCCCCTGTACAATAGAATAAAACGCTGCCTTGTCCTGTGCTATCCCCATGACTCATAAGGGATCAGACTATTGCGATCCATAAGGTTTTCACTGACTGATTTTCAGAAGTAGATCTCCAGGCCTGTCTTCCTAGTCCATCTAAGTCTGGAAGCTCCAGTGAAAACCTATTCATCATCAGAGCAACACTCAAGCCTCCAGTGAGAAACAGGTGATGGCTATGCAAGGGTTGCATTGACTGGGAATCGAAGCCAAGTCTCCTGCTTAGAAGGAGAGAATTCTACCACTGAACCACCAGTTCCCCCTACCCTTGCTGCTAAGGTAGAAATCCATGTAACGATTGTGCTTCTTAATCAAATAATTCCATACATGGAAAATGTAATCAGATTATGGTAGTGCTCCTTAACCATGTATTTCATATCTGAAAATTCATTTGGGGGAAGAAAAAAACAAAAGCATCTCATTACCCTACTTACTTTAGGATCATCCATTGACCACTTAGAAACTTGCTGGTACACACTGAAGCTAACCAGCCACTTCCTAGGTTCAGAAATATAACAATGTCTCAGACGCCAAGCTAAGTCATAAATTGCTCAAACTTCTGACTTTAAAGTACAAGGTCTCCATCAACCTTCTATCAACATCCTATTACAACCACAATTTACCACTGCATGGATCCATGTAGATATCACGTCTTTACATGTCTGCTCTGCAAGCGTGTCATCCACACTATGACTTTTTCCTACAGATTTTTTATGAATGTCTTTGGATTTCAGAAATGGGTGACTTCAAATAAAAGGTGCTATTTTCTTTATCCACCAGCCATCTGTCAGCTGTGCTGTGGTGGCTTATGTGTTACTATGATGCTGGAAGCTATGCTATTGGTATTTCACCCACGGCCACCCATGGTGGATAGGTTTCAGCAGATCTTCCAAACTAAGACAGACTAGGAAGAAAGACTTAGCAATCTACTTCCAAAAATCATACACCGAAAACCTTGTGGATCACAACAGAACGTTGACCGATACAGTGCAAAGAATGAAAACAAAGCAAAGAGAGGGAAACCCTCAATGATACGAATTGGCACAATGAGCACAGCAGTGGACACAAACGTGCCAGCGGTCGGGGGGCTGGCACAGGAACAGGCAATGTTTCATTCTGCTGTACATGGGGTCTGGTAGCTAACAGCAACAACAAAAACATTCTCCATGCTTACTTTCTCTTAGCTCTGTGTAAGCCCTCCCATCCCTCCTCTGCCACCCACCCAAAACTATTGCCATTGTGAAGATTTCCCATTGTGCCTCACTGGACCCTAGCTGTTCAACCATTTTACCAGGTTTTGCCTACTCATATACAGGTTACACCCATGCCAAACGTTCCAAACGGTCAGCGAAAAGTGCCTTCTTTGCAGGAAGCATTATAACTCTCACCATATTGTAGCCTTATGTATTTTTAATAAATATCTTTACACAAATATTATATACACGGAGAAAGGTAAAAAATCTTAAGTGTACAGATTGATAAATCATCCAAAAGTGAACACAGTTCTGAAACCACCGCTTGGAAGAGCAAACAGAATATCGTCAACATCTCAGGAACCCTCCCCATCTGTCAGTCATACCCGCTTCTCCTCCTCAAAGGTAACCACCACCCTGATTTTTGTCATGGGTCACTTCTGCCCGTTTTGAACTTTATGTGGAGTATGCGCTCTTTGATGACTATTTTTTTTTTTTACTCAGAATTGTGCTTGTAAAATTCATGCATTTGGTTGCATATAAAATAGTTTGATTATTTTCATTGCTAACTAGTAGGACATCGTATGCATACCAGCTTTTATGTATTCTTATAGGGTAGTCGTTTAGACGGTTTCTTTTATTTTGGCTATGGCAAATAGTGTTTATGGACATTGTGCATATCGTTAGGCACACATATGTTCACATTTCTGTGGCGGATATACTTAGGAGTAGAATTTCTGAGATTTCAAGCATGCTAAAGTTCACTTTTAGCAGATACTGCGGTAAACTTTTGCAAAATGTTGTCAATTTATACTCCCACAGCAGTATAGAAGACTCCAGTTGTTTACATTCCAGGCTCATCAACACTTGCTCTTCTTGTCCCATGTTCATTTTAGCCATCCTGCGGTGCGTGTGAAGTGGGATGTCAGGGGGGTTTACGCTGAGTTTCTACGATCATTAATGAAGTTGAGTGCCTTGTCTTATGTCGACCATTTTGAATACACTCTTGTGAAGTGTCTCTTTAAGTTTTTGCTTATTTTTTGTTTTTGTTGTGTTGTCTCCCACTCTATACATATGTGTGTTTGTGTGTGTGTTAGATTTGTGAGAATGCAAACCTCAGAATGAGGAAGAAAACCCACTGTATACGTGTGTGTGTGTGTGTGTGTGTGTGTGTGTGTGTATTAGGTTTGGGAAAATGCAAATCTCAGCATGAGGGAGAAGACCCCCTCCGAGGTTTGTATTTTCACCAATTTAATAGCATTTTTGTGTTCTTAATTTTAATATTGTCGGCTTTTTCATTTTCTTGCTTAACAATTATTTGTGCTTGTTGTGAATATTTAAGAGACAGTTGCCTACCCCTAAGTCATGAACGTTTGTGCCTGTTTTCTCTCCTAGGATCTTTAGTGTTTCACCTCTTCCATTTCAGTGTGGAGTACACGTGGAACTTATTACTGTGCACAGTGTAAGGTGGGAGGGTCAAGTTCTAATGTTTTGCCTTATGAACAACCAATTGTTCCAGAACCATTCATTCATAGCATACTCTTCGTTACTCTGCCGTGGAGCCTTGTTCATAAATCAAAGCCTATATTTGTGGGTCTGTTTCTGGACTCTGCCTTTATCTACTCTTTGTCTGCTCCCATACCATACCCACACTACCCTAATTACTCAAGTTTGATAAAAAATTGCTACCTTATTTTCTAAGTCCTCTGGCTGGGTACTTTTTCACATTGTGTTAGCAATTTTTTGTCCATTGTATTTCCATACAAATTTTAGAATCAGCTTGTCAGCTTCTAAAAAAAGATCCTGATGAGATTTTAATTAAGATAGTATTGAGTCTATAGATCAATTTGGAAAATTGGCATTTTAACATTTTAGTTAAATAAAGCCTTTTCTAATAGTTTTCCTTGGTATAAAGGAACACGTTTATTTTATATTCATTGTATTCTGTGACTTTGTATTCAGCAACCGTGTTAAGTTTATTTATTAATCCTAATAGTTTATCTGTAGGATCGTTTGGATTATCTACGTAAAAGTCATATCATTTTGAGTAATGCTTGCTTTGCTGATTGCTTTTTTTTTCTTTAGATGAAGGTTTACAGAACAAACTAGCTTCTTACTAAACAATTATTACACACATTGTTTTGTGACATTGGTTGATAACCCCAGGACATGTCAACACTCTCCCCTTCTCGACCTTGGGTTCCCTATTACCAGCTTTCCTGTCCCCTTCGGCCTTCTCGTCCTTACACCTGTGCTGTGTGTCCATTCAGTCCTGTTTTGTTTTATAGGCCTGTCTAATCTTTGGCTGAAGGGTGAACCTCAGGAGTGACTTCATTACTGAGCTAAAAGTGTGTCTGGGGGTCATACTTTCAGGGTTTCTCCAGTCTCTGTCAGACCAGTAAGTCTGGTCTTTTTTTTTGTGTGTGTGTGTGAGTTAGAATTTTGTTCTCCAATTTTCTCAGCTCTGTCTAGAACCCTCTATTGTAATCCCTATCAGAGTGGTCGGTGGTGGTAGGCAGGCACCATCTAGTTGTGCTGGACTCAGTCTGGTGGAGGCTGTGGTAGTTGTGGTCCATTAGTCCTTTGGACTAATCTTTCCCTTGTGTCTTTGGTTTTCTTCATTCTCTCTTGCTCCAGATGGGGTGGTGCCAGTGGAGTATCTTAGATGGATACTCACAAGCTTTTATGACCCCAGACATTACTCAACAAAGTAGAATGTAGAACATTTTCTTTATAAACTATGTTATGCCAATTGAGATAGATGTTCTCCAAGACCATCATCCCCACAGACCTCAGCCCAGTAGTCTGATTCCTCAGGGAGTTTGGAAGTATCTATGGAGCTTCCTGTTTTGTTGATTTCTGATCAATCCTTGTACCTTTTGCTCTCCTTGAATTGTTACCCTGGATAAGACTTCTGGTACAAAATTAAACAATAATGCTGACTCTGATGTTCTTGATTCATTCTCAGACGTCAGTGGGAAGAATTTCTCTATTTCATCATTGAGTATGAGGTTTGCTGTAGGTTTTTGTAGATACCCTTTATCAAATTAAGGAAGATTCTGTTCTATTCTTAGTTTGCCATAATTTTATTTTTATAAATGAAGATTATGTTTTATAAAATTTTTTTACTGTATCTATTGAGAATAGCCTATGCTATTTCTTTATATATATATATATATATATATATATATATATATATATATATATATATATATACACATGCATATGTGTATGTGTGTGTATGAAGAATTTCATTATTTTTTAGATGTTAAATCGAATATTTATTCCTGGAATAGAACCCAACTTGTTTAGGGTATATTATCTTTTTGAACATTGGTGGATTTAATTTGTTAACTTTTGGTTTAGAAGACTTTACATCTTAATTCATATGAGATAATGGCCTATAGTTTTACATTTTTGCAAATGTCCTTTAGTTTTCATATCAGTATCTGGATCATCAGTGGGCACATGTCTTTGTTATCTAGTGCTGCTTAACAGAAATACCACAAGTGGATGGCTTTAACAAAGAGAAATTTATTCTCTCACAGTCTAGGAGGCTAGAAGTCTGATTTCAGGGTGTCACTCCAGGGTAAGTCTTTCTCTTTCTCTTGACTCTGAGGAAAGGTCCTTGTCATCAGTCTTCCCCTGGTCTGGGAGCTTCTCGGCACAGGAACCCTGGGTCCAAAGATGCACTTTGCTCCTGGCACTGTTTTTGTGGTTGTATGAGGTCCCCTTGTCTGTCTGTTCGCTTATCTCTTTTATATCTCAAAAGAGATTGATTTAAGACACAACCTAATCTGGTAGATTGAGTCCTGCCTCATTAACATAACTGCCGCTAATCTCATCAACATCATAGGGGTAGGATTTACAACACACAGGAAAATCACATGTGATGACAAAAAGGTGGACGATCACACGTGGTAGGAATTGTGGTCTAGCCAAGTTGACAGATATTTTTTGGGGACGCAATTCAGTCCATGACAGTGTGTTTCTGTTGTTTCTCTTGTTTCCTCTGACACATTCCTTGGCAAGCTGGTATTTGCAGTTGAATGCAAGACTTTGTAGAAGCTCTGCATGAGACAATTTTCTTCTAGGAGATTATCAGTGGTTTCTGTAGGCAGGTTGGAGAAGACTAAACCAAAAAACCCATTGCCATTGAGTTGGTTCCAACTCATAGGGACTTTATAGGACAGAGTAGAACTGCCACATAGGGTTTCCAAGACTGCAAATTTTTACAGAAGCTGACTGCCACATCTTTCTCTCGCTGAGCAGCTGGTGGGTTCAAACTGCTGACCTTTTGGTTAGCAGCTGAGTGCTCAACCATTGTGCCACCAGGGCTTTTTAGCAGAAGACTAGATTACATTAATACTATCAGTGCTCTGAGCTAATGTAAGGGTGGAGTACAGTCTTAGAGGAGCCCTTGTGGTAAAGTAGTTAAGCACTCAGCTGCTAACCAAATGTTGGTGGTTCGAACCCACCAGCCACTTCTCGGCAGAGAGATGTGGCAGTCTGCTTCTGTAAAGATTACAGCCTTGGAAACCCTATGGGCCAGTTCTGCCCTGTGCTACAGGGTCACTATGAGTTGGAATATACTTGATGTCAACAGGTGCAGTCTTAGTAAATTCTAGTATGTTTGTTTCTGTTCTATTCTTACTTCTAGAATGTACTCCTTCAGGGGTCCCAGCTGAAAACCTGGCTTGTTTACCAGGGACTGTCCAAACTGAAATCCAATTTTAACTCTCCAGCACAGAGAACTGCCAACAGCTCTGCCTAGCTTTTCAGCCTGTTAGCAGCAGATGTTTTGCTGAGCTTGTCCATCTGTTGGCCTGGCCCACTTACAAATCAGTGAATGCCTTGACGGGAAAAGGGGCTAAAATGTGAGTCTCCCTTCTTTATGCTTCTGTTCTCTCCTGGATGGTAATTACCGGCTGCTTTGATAGCTCTGAATACCACCTGCATTCCTCATCCTGAAGACAGTCCAATCTCTACTCAGTATTTTTCCCTTTTAGCTGCAGCTTTCAGCCTGACTTCTCCGCCTTTCTGTCCTCCCCTCTTATGAACTGGCTTGAGGGGAAAAGTAACATAGAATGCTAGGCTCATCTTAATGAGCACCTCTTCTCTCCAGGAGCTGGCTGCTCATGTCCCACTCTCTTGCTAGTTCTCAGATAGTTTAAAAAAAAAAAATACGTATATATATATGTTGTTGTTGTTAGGTGCCGTCAAGTTGGTTCTGAATCATACAGGCCCTATAGGACAGAGTAGAATTGCTCCATAGGGTTTGCAAGGAACACCTGGTGGATTTGAATTGCTGACCTTTTGGGTAGCAGCTGAACTCTTAACCACTACACCACCAGGGCTCCATATATATATATATATATATATATATATATATATATGTATATTTAAATCCAGCTGTTCAAGTTGTTTTTAGTGGGAGTACTGGTCTGCTACAACTAGTCCTCCTTAGCCTGAATGAGAATAATCAATTAAAATCTGAAATAAGAAAATCACTGCTGTGTCACTTACTAGCTACATTCTTGCCTCTGAACGTTTGCTTCTGGATGATAAGTGCTGGTTTTAGGCTTCACTAGGTTTTCTGAACCAGTTATCCTTTTCAGACTTCAATTTTAATGGTCTGGGAGCCGTGCCGTCACTAGGGTTGGTGTCGCCCGGTGTGGTAACTCATGGCGTCACCTCCCCCATAAACCTCCTCCCATACCAGACCGCACAGAATCCTTAGTAATGTTTATTGTACTGATGTTACTCGTAAATCATAATTCCCGTATATTGCTACTTCTTTTCCTTCAGTTAATACTTCATTCTCAAAAAAGTTATTGATTAGGTTCACAAATACTAATCACCAAAATACTGTAGCTAAAATATCAGAAAATTTGACATAATCAGTGATTACAAAAACACTCCCATTGCTGGAGACCTGGTGGCACAGTGGTTAAGAGGTTGGCTACTAACTAAAAGGTTGGCAGTTCGAATCCACCAACTGCTCTTGTGAAACCCTATGGGGACAGTTCCACTCTGTCCTGTAGGGTCGCTATGAGTCAGAATCGACTCAACAGCAACGGGTTTTTTATTAAAAAAATGAAAACAGCAGTGTGTGCTTATAGCGCATGCAGATAAAACCACGTGATTCGTAGAGTCTCTGTAATTGAGTAGCAATGACAGCTCTGACTGGAGAGCATTAGAAGGTTCAAAAAGTAAATTAGCATAGAGTTTTAGCCTTCTAAGTACATTGATACATGTAAACTGGGCTTATGAAAGATGTTTTTGTTGTTATAACTAAGTATAGAGGTATTTTTATAAAAAATAGTAAGTTTCTGCTGAAACGCGGCACAATAATTTTATAGACAGTCATTTTGGTGTCACCCCTCTGACGGTGTCACCCAGTATGGTCTGCAACCTCCAGCACCCCTAGTGGCGGCGCTGTCTGGGAGTTGGTTCTGTTGGACTCTAGAAATTCTGGTCTTTGTCAAACCCTCCTCTCCACCATCTGGCTTCATCATGGAGCTCAGCTTTCCTTCATGAGTCATGGCATGCTGAGTCAAATTCCTTCCCACTGAAGCAGGTTCATGGTGCTTTCCCCCCAAGTCCGGAGGCACAGGCACGGCGCAAGGGATATCTAGGTAGTATCTCAGTACCCCATTTGAACAATTAAGGTACCTGTGTGGTATGCACGCTTGTGTGTGTATTGGGATACCAGATCTGTTAAAACTCAGATTTTCACAGTATTAAATTTGTGTATGAGCTCATTAGCTTTATTTTTCAGTTCGTAAACCAGGTAACAGCTCTGGAATCAAGCGCAGCCAACTTCATTTTGGGCCTAGTTTCATCAGGTTATCATCCTAGAATTACAAATTCGTAAAACAAACAAGTCTCAGAATCCTGTTTTCTGCCCTCCAGGAGTCTGCCCTCAGCCATCCCTCTCTCTCTCTGGGCTCCAACTCCAGCTCTGCGGCCATGGCCAGTTCTCGCTCCCGCCGTGGAGCAGGCCTCTTCTATGCCCAATGAACCCCCACTTCCTCTTAGTACCCTTAAGAGGAAGCACAAGTGCAAAGACACGACACCAACCCACACACACACAAACAACTTTTGCCTTATCGTGCTGAGCAACTTCACTCCTAGGTTTCTGGAATCTCAATTTCACAAGACAGTCTTTGCTTTACTTTCATATAACCTAAATTCCCATTGAAGTTTTATTGCCACCCTCTGGTCACCTTCAAAACAAAGGCACAGTCTACCCTCAAAGGTAAGTCCAAGTTTCCACTTACAGGAAAATATTTTACATATTTAAAGCATAACTCCTGTCCTTGCAAATTTAAAAGACAATTTACCACCGCTAGCCAATAAAATGTCACTAAATCCTGGAATCTAGTCTAAACCAGAGCATCCCATTACAAAATTGGTTTACTAAGGGATAGAAAAAAACAAACCAAACCCACTGCCATCAAGTAGATTCCGACTAATAGCGACCCTACAGGACAGAGTAGAACTGCCCCATAGGGTTTCCAAGGAGCTGTTAGCGGATTCGAACTGCCAACCTTTTGGTGAGCAGCCGTAGTGTTGAACCACTGCACCACCAGGGCTCCAAGGGATAGAAGAAAATGCAGTAATCTCACACAATTCTGTCTCACCAGAGACACTAAGTGGCTGCTCATGTGCTTCTTTGAAGTCACCTTGTACCGTTGGCACCCACTTCTGATAGAACCTGGCACATAATAGATTCTTATTAAATTCTGAAATAATCATCATAAGAGCTGGCACTAATTTCTTATTTCTATGTTTATTTCATAGCATCCAGGTATTATCTTGGCCTCTTACTTGTCAAATGAATGTACCTGGAAAAACACAACCAGTCAGAAGACCTAAAGGCTGAGTCATTTTTCTATGACCTTAATAGTTAATCTGTTTCCATGAGCAAAGTTCTTGGTTCAATGTACCAAACTCACATTTCAGGTCACAGAAAGTTGTTTGATATTAATTAAGGTGAGAAAGCTAAAGGCCATTCAGCAGGCTTGGTAGTTCATAAATGGACCCTGTTCCACTGAGCTCTATAACAGAAGCAAAATCCTGGTAGCTATGTTGCTTTGGTGTGAATTGACAAGTATAAATAATTACAAGGACGTGCTTAAGTACTTGACTTAAAAAGAGAAAAAAGAGACTCCTATGGGGGACTTCAGTGTTGATAAGTAGAAAAACAAGTCTCCTTCTCATAAACTTATGCAGACATATCTCTTTCCTTCAACATGGAACGCTTGGGCTGTGAGCAAACCTGATTTTTTTTTTTTTTAAGGTAGGTTAGAAATATGAAAAACTAAGTTAGATACTCACAGGTTATAAAGTAAATCTCCTTTTTTTTTTTTTACTCAGAATTCATCTGCCCCACTTCCCTCCAATTCTTGTATGACTTCAGAGTGTAATTTATCCTTTTAAAGACGTGATTTAACATAGTGGGCTCTGGAAACAAGCTGATGTAGGCGTAACTTGGCTAACTTAATTTTCAGCAATTACTAATTAAAAATGGATTCATGATCTCACCGTCTTCTTTTTTGGCTTTACTATGCTTAAATATGGCAAATTAAGCAAGTCAGGTGACTAACCTCGCAAACAACTTGTGCCTTGTGAAGATCTGTTTTGTCTTGGTCTTACTACTGTAAGGACAAGTACAAATGGAAAATAAACAGGTAAATTCCCATGGTGAAAATACGGGAAGGGGCTCCCGTCCTCTGATATTTTCTTTAGAATTCAGTGTAGATAACTTATAACTGTAAATACTTTGTCTTTCTAAAAAGCATGTAAATGTCGTCATTAGGTGCCTTCAAGTCGGTTCCAACTCATAGTGACCCCATGTACAACAGAACAAAACACTGCCCAGTCCTGCACCATCCTCACAATACTTGTTATGCTTGAGCTCGTTGTTGCAGCCACTGTGTCAATCTATCCCGTTGAGGGTCTTCCTCTATTTCACAGACCCTCTACTTTACGAAGCATGGTGTCCTTCTGCAGGGACTGGTCCCTCCTGATAACATGTTGAAAGTATGTGAAACGTAGTCTCATCATCCTTGCTTCTAGGGAGCATTCTGGCTGTACTTCTTCTAAGACAGATTTCTTCTTTCTTCTGGCAGTCCATGGTATATTCAATATTCTTCACCTACACCATTGTTCAAATGCATCAATTCTTTTTTTGGTCTTCCTTATTCGTTGCCCAGCTTTCATATGCATGGAAGGCGATTGAAAATACCATGGCTTGGGTCAGATGCACCTGAGTCTTCAAAGTGACATCTTTTTTTTCACACTTTAAGGAGGTCTTCTGCAGCAGATTTGCCCAATGCAGTACGTCATTTTATTTCTTATGGACGTCATGAATATGTAAATGTTACGTCAGGTAATTCTTCTTCCTGTTCTTCCTGCAAGGAGATTAGCATAAAGTTAGTGGTCCCGCCCTAGCTCTGGGCCAGGAGGGTTAGAAAATTAACAATTATCTAAAGTGTGAATGTAGTGATTATATCCCTTTACCTACATAATGTTAAGATTTCGTTCTGCCTCTGCGATTTCTTTTTTTTTTTTAATTCTGTTGTTGTACTTTAAGTGAAAGTTTACAATTCAAGTTAGTGTCTCATACAAAAGTTTATACATACATTGTTATGTGACCCTAATTGCTCTCCCTATACTGTGACAGCACACTCCTCCTTTCCACCCCTGATTTCCCGCGTCCATTCAACCAGCTCCTGACCCTCTCTGCCTTCCCATCTCACCTCCAGACAGGAGCCGCCGGTTTAGTCTCATGTATCTGCTTGAGCTAAGAAGCACACTCTTCACGAGTATCATTTTATGTCCCATAGTCCAGTCTAATCTTTGTCTGAAGAGTTGGCCTCAGGAATGGTTTTAGTTCTGGGTTGACAGAGAGTCTGGGGACCATGCTTTCTGGGGTTCCTCCAGTCTCAGTCAGATCATTAAGTCTGGCCTTTTTATGTGAATTTGAGTTCTGCACCCCACTTTTCTCTGCCTCCGTCAGGGACTGTCTGTTGTGTCCCCTGTCAGGGCCGTCATTGTTGGTAGCCGGGCACCATCTCGCTCTTCTGGTCTCAGGCTGTTGCAGTCTCTGGTTTATGTGGCCTTTTCTGTTTCTTGGGCTAATCCTTTCCTTGTGTCTGGTGTTCTTCATGCCCCTTTACTCCAGGTGGTTGGGACCAACTGATGCGCCTTAGATGGCCGCTCACTATCTGCGATTTCTTTAGTGGCTTGCCTGTAATGCATCATGTGCTGGTATGATGCTTATTCAATAATAAAACTTTTCTTTCTCTTCTATTTTTGTGAAGAGGTTTTCTGGGGTGGGAGTAGACTTTGTTTTCAGTAATGTTTCCCCAATACTACACAGTGGAAATGGAATGAAGAACAGCAGTTATGACAAGAAGGAGTTAATAATCAGACTTGCAGGGATGGTGATGTTGAGGATGATGCAGACAGCACTATCAGAATGATAAACAAATTGGTTTCTTTCTTTTTTAAATATAGCTCAATTCCCATCTCAGGGCCAAATTCTAAAATTATTGGATATATCTCAATAAATTTTCCATTTGGTTTCCACCCAATACCACTTCACAGCCCGTAAATGTTCCCCAGCAGGGAACTTGGCTGTGAGAACAGTTTCTCTAACTTATGTTATGATTAGACTAGTGTATAGATTGAATTGTTCCTCCAAAATGATATGCTGAAGCTTTACCTCTGATATATGTGAACATAAAATTGTTTGGAAATAGGGTTGTTGCAGATGTACTTAGTCAAGTTAACATGGGGTCACACTGGAGACAGAGACAAGGAGACAGAGGAAAGATGACCTCTTGATGATGGAGGCAGAGATTGCAGTGGTAAGCCAAGGAATGTCCAGGATCGCCAGCTGTCACCAGGAGAGAGACATGGCACAGACTCTCCCTCAGAGACCTCAGAAGGAAACAACATGGCTGATATCCTAAGTTCAGACTTCTGGCCTCCAGAACTGTGAGACAACACATTTCTGTTCTTATGCTGTTGTTGTTAGGTGCTGTTGAGTCAATTTCTACTCATAGCTACCCCAGGTGACACCATAGGGTTTTCTAGGCTGTAATCTTTATGTCGCTAGGTCTTTTTCCCGCTGGGTGGGTTCAAACTGCTGACCTTTCAGTTAGCAGCCGAGTGCTTATAAGCCACCCAATTTGTGGTGCCTCATTACAGCTGCCCTAGTGATAGCTGGTGCAGCCAGAAGCTGCTTGGCCATTAGCAAACAAGGCCTTAGGTGATGGCTATAGGTGTGACTCAGTGGTGAGCTGCTCAGACCAAGTGGAACCTGCCCCTCCTGCCCATTGTCCTCAAAGTGTGTGGGTGAAGCCAGTCAAACCCAGTTTACAGCCTGCATGCCAAAAAAAAAAAAATGCAGTTTGCCATAAAAACCTATGTAGTCTGTAATGTCTGTGTGCACTTTCTTGTGAGGGACGGTATGGAAGGCTCTACCTCCCGTGGTTCAGGGAGCTTGATTTGAGGTATACACCACCTTGCTCCTTGCCTGTGGGCTTGCAATAAACGCTCTTCCTCTCCTCACCTAGGGTGTGTCTTTATTGACCACATGGGAGAAGGACTGCTTTGGGTAATGCTAGAACACTAATACCACTAACCATGAATGGTCGTTCTCAGATTTCTTAGCTTTGTACAGTTTAGGTCAGTGATGACAAATAGATTCCAAAACATGAAGTGGAGTACTGTTCTGAGGAGAGATTCTAAAGTCAAACTTCAGCTCCACAGAAAATCAATTGGCAGTAAATTTTGAGATTGTGGGCTGGGAAAGTAGCCCCGTAGACGGCATATTTTTCCATTCCTTGTCTATAGGGTTACTTACAAACATATATTTAGAGTCACTTGAAGAAGTGCATAGACAGATACATAGATAACTACTGTCAAGTTGTCTCCAGTTCGTGATGACCTTATGGACAACAGAATAAGATCTTGCCCTGTCCTGTGTCATCCTCAAAATCACTGGCATCTTTGAGTTCATTTTTCTAGTTATGGTGCCAATCCATCTCTCCTAGTGTCTCCCACACCCTCGTTGGCTGTCTGCTTCACCAAACATGATGCAGTTGATCCAGAAATTGATCCCTATTCATGACGTGTCCAAAGAAATTGAGCTCGCGATGTTCTTTTGTGATCCATAAGGTTTTCTTTGGATTATTTTTGGAAGTAGATCACCAGGCCTTTCTTCCTAGTCTGTCTTAGTCTGGAAGCTCCACTGAAAGCTGTCTACCATGGGTGAACCTGTTGGTATTTGAAATAGGGGCATAGCTTCCAGCATTACAGCAACATGCAAACCACCACAGTACAAAAAACTGACAGAAAGATGTTATCAAAAAAGTTCAATTATTTTAAAATAGACCAGCCAAACAATACATGTTTGAACAAGAAATATACATAGAATAAGTTCAATAATGACGTATTTATTTATTGCCTTTAATTTTAGCTAAAGGTTCAAAAAGCAATAAAAGTTCATTACAATTTTATTGAATTCTACTTCCTGAGAAAAGTTTTAGCAAAGTGAATATAGTAAGTAATTAACTATTATACTTATTTTAGCTTAAAATTATTTACATAAACTAATATAATATATATACATATATATATATATTTAGATTTGGAAGGACCTGAGCAGGACATTGTATGTTACAGATGATTGTGTGGAAGACTGTAGATTTGCAAGTCATTTATTTATTTTGTTTAATGGGCCTAGGAACAGTCAGCCAATGAAAAGCCTAGGGATCATAATGACCTGATCCCCTCGTGTATGGGGTTGCTAAGAGTAGTGTAGGGGATAAGCTGATGCCATGGCAGCTGGGAACAAAGACAACACTCCTCTGGAATCACTTACATTAACATATCAATTTGTCTTCTCTGCAGGTAGCAGTTAATAGAATAAGCAAAAGAATAAACTCTTCCTAGGATACCTCTGAGGCATATGAACTCTGAGGACACCTCCTATTGACATTACAGCATTCGGTAACAGACTTGAGGACTCAATTTAGTTAAACCAACTGCATACATTCATTTTTATAACCATCTTCAAATCTAAATTTTACTTTATTTTTTTCTTTCCTCTAAATTCATCTTGATAGATTGTGGTTTGAAAAACGAAGTACTGTTCTGAACAAAAACTAGGGTAAATAATAAAATATGTTTTTAATGACTCACTATTAACGCATAAAAATAAAATGTAGTATGAAGATTCATCTTAATGTGGCTTAAAAGTAAGTGTCTTCATTAAGGAAATGTTTTGTGATAATTAAGCAGGGCAGAGATCACTACTTAATTATGGGGAAAAATGAAGGGTAATGTAGGAGACATGGGGACAATATCATGAATGTTGCACCATCACAACACTTTCTTTGAAGCTATTTTTCAACACATGTTCAGTAATGTGATCTTGAAAGATGTTCTTGCACGACTAAGGTGTCTCCCTTCCGCCCGTATACTTTGTTACTATAGCTATATTAGATGTAACGAGTTAGGTAATAAAGGTATATTCTTTGGCACAGGATTTGCATGTATTAAATAAAGACACTGGGCTATGAATGTGCCCTCAAACATTTTAGAATTACTGGTTATTAGTAAGACAATTTGTTTCAGTATTTATTTTCCTAGCCAAGAGAGCTTCGATAAATTGAGCTCATTGGGAACACGAATGAAAACATCAGTGCTCTCAAAAAGTATGTAATCATTTATAAAATTTCCTTCACAGCAACATATCTTCTTTCCCCTATTTGAGGGAATTCTTCAGCACTAACAAACCCATTGCCTTCGAGTCGATTCCGACTCATGGCGATCCTATAGGACACAGTAGAAATGCCCCACAGGGTTCCAAAGAGCACCTGCTGGATTTGAACTGCTGACCTTTTGGTGAGCAGCCAAGGTTTTAACCATGACACCACCAGGGTTTCCAAGCATTAACAGGTGGCTGCTAAGTATGCATATGAGCATATTCAACCCTTAAGGTCTAGTTAAGACAAGCACAAAGTGTGTATTTCATACGTTCACAGTATAAAGTTTCATCATCAGCTGCAATTATTAAGCACTCATATACTGGGTGATGTACAAAATTTTATATAAAATGCAACCATTAGGTTCAGTTGTGACTGAATAAAGTGAGGCTGAGTGATTGTACGTGATGGATGTGGGTTTCTCTGAACTCGTCCTTTAAGTACCATAGATTTGAGGTTTGTTTTAGATGAAGAGGCGTGAAGAAGATGACCTACTGAGTTTGAGG
This sequence comes from Dugong dugon, assembly GCA_030035585.1. Lineage (NCBI taxonomy): Eukaryota > Metazoa > Chordata > Mammalia > Sirenia > Dugongidae > Dugong > Dugong dugon. The sequence continues at coordinate 6,248,886 of CM057473.1, forward strand.
TCAGAAGGCCACATTATAAATCACCTCTTTCTGGTTTGTGGAACCTTAAGCAGGCCACTTAACCTTAGTCTTAATAGCCACACCTTTTCTATGAAGCTTAGACCGCCACCCATTGTACTGTGGAGGTTTGCAGGCTGGAAACTATGTCACCAGTATTTCAAATACTACTAGGGTCACCCATGGTGGACAGGTTTCAGTGAAGCTTCCAAACTAAGACAGACTAGAAAGGAAGGCCTAGCAATCTAGTAACGGATCTCAATAGAATATTGTCCAATATAATGCTGGAAGATGAGCCTCTTAGGTTGGAAGGTACCACACAATGGCAGCAACAATGCATTCAAACATACCAATGATCATGAGGATAGTTTAAGACCAGGCAACATTTCATTCTGTTGTACATTGGGTCCCCAGGAGTCACAGCTGACTGTGTAGCAACTACAACAACAACAAAAACATATAGCTGTGATGGAGCCCTGGTGGTGCAGTAGTTAAGATACTAACCGAGAAGGTCGGCTGTTTGAATCCACCAGCTGCTCCTTGAAAACCCCATGGGACAGTTCTAGTCTGTCTTATAAGGTCACTATGAGTCAGAATTTACTCAACAGCAACTTTTTTTTTTTTTTTTAAATAGCTGTGAAGGAGCCCTGGTGGCGCAGTGGTTAAGAACTCCACTGCTAACCAAAAGATCAGCAGTTCAAATCCTCCAGCAGCTCCTTGGAAATCCTATGGGGCAGTTCTACTTTGTGGGTTTCTGTGAGTCGGAATTGACTTGATGGCAATGAGTTTGGTTTGGTTTGGTTTATAGCTGGGATAATTAGATGAATGAAATGTTTGAAAAGTATTTGGTGTACAATTAAAAAAAAAAAAAAAACCCATGTTGTTGAGTCAATTCCCACTCAGCTCCAAACTTTAGTTCTTCCATTCTTGGCAGTGAGAGATTCACAGCAAAGGGCAAAACGCATCTGTCTGAGGATAGCAGTAGGTCACGTGATCAGAAAACCTTATTTGTGTATGTCATGGGACTACCTTATTACTTGGTCAAGTAGAGTGTTTTGTTGTTGTTGTTTTTTAAGAATTTTGTAAAAAATAAAATTTCCACAACATTAAATTTGTGTACAACTCACAAGCTTTATCTGAAGTTCATGAATTGGGAAATATCTAGTCTGGAAGTCAGACAAGAGCTTCAAAGAGGAGTACAAAGCAGAAGGGTTTTATAGGCACAGACACACAGGAATAAGGGAACTAGACTGGGCAAATTTCGGATTTGCTGGTGGGCATTTTCTTTCTCTTATACACCTGAAAGCTGCACAATGAATAAGGAAAACCAGAGAATAATTGATGCCTTTGAATTATGAATTTTATTGAATATACCGTGCACTGCCAGAAGAACAAATAATTCTGTCTTGGAAGAAGTACAGCCAGAGTGTTCCTTGGAAGAAAGGATGGTGAGAGTTGGTCTCTGTACTTAGGACATGCTATTAGCAGGGACCAGTCCCTGGAGAAGGACATTATGCTTCTGGTAAGGTAGAGTGTCGGTAAGAAAGAGGAAGACCCTCAGTTTGATGGATTGACACAGTGGCTGCAAGAGTGGCCTCAAACATAGCAAAGATTGTGAGGATGTTGCAGGATCAGGCAGTATTTCTTTTTGTTGTACATAGGGTAGCTATGAGTCTAGCTCAATGGCACCTAACAGCAACAACATTTTCTTTCCTCGTTTGCGTTAAGGGGGGAATTTTGAACTAGAGTAAACCGAGCAGGCAAATCCTAACTGTCCAGCCTCGGTTTCCATTTCTGGGAGTTAATTGATTGGCTTTGGTTTTAGCTCCTGAGAAGGTCAGGCATTTATAGGAAATAGAAACTAGCTGGGTTCCTGTTTGCTGAGGCGAGGCTTAGCGTAAATGACTCCATCATGGGCTAGTATAGTCAGGTTAACAGTACAGAATGTCCCCAAACTAATATAGTCTTCATTCATATAAAAACAGAGGCCTAGTCTACTCACTGTTTATTGTTGACCAAGTCAGAGGTTACTAACATTTACTGGAACCATTCTTGAACACCTTGGGTTGCATGAAGCCTGGGACTAGGTCAGCTCTGACTGAGAGGTAGAGATTTTCGTTTTCTGTACCAACAGTTTCATAAAAGTCAACGTGCTCTCATGCAGCTACCTGGAGTGAAGACATTACCTTACGTTCCAGGATAATTTTGCATTCATTTACATATCTCAAACATTCTACAGGTGCTTTGTCTTCTTGTTGGTCAAAATTTGCTCTCTGCTTGGTGTCTTTAGAAATATAGTCCACAGATGCATCATAATTCAGACATGCTCTTGGTTATGCAAGCCTTACAGACTGTGAATATCTTCTGAAGTGGAGGCTTTGGATGGACAAAGTAATCATGCAGTCCCTCAAAATCCACAACTCTACTCCACTTCTGGTAGTTCATCAGGGAAAAATGAGTGAAACCTCCATTTGCCATTAGCTCTATCCAGTTGGGTCTGAAAATCTAAACTTCATGAATAAATCAGTAGTGAGCCTTCTTTTTTTTTTTTTTTTTTTTTAGTTTTAAATTCTATGTCTTCAGATTCTTGTTATTGTTATTGAGTCTGCTCTGACTCAAGGTGATGTTACATATAACAGAATTAAAAGAACTCAGCCTTGTCTGGTCCTACGCCATCCTCATGATCCTTGGCATGTTTTAGTCCATTGTTCCAGCCACTGTGTCAATCTCATTCATTCAGGGTCTCCCTCGTTTTCTTTTTTATTTTTTTTTTATTATTGTACTTTAGATGAAGGTTTACAGAACAAACTAGCTTTTCATTAAACAATTTATAAACATATTGTTTTGTGACATTGGTTACTAACCCCATGACAAGTCAACACTCTCCATTTTTAGACCTTGGCTTCCCTATTACCAGCTTTCCTGTCCCCTCCTGCCTTCTAGTCATTGCCCCTGGGTTATATGTACTTGTTTAGTGTAGTTTTGGTTTATGGGCCTGTCTAATCTTTGACTGAAGGGTGAACCTCAGGAATGACTTCATAACTAAGCTAGAAGAGTGTCCGGGGGCCATACTCTTGGGCTTTCTCCAGTCTCTGTCAGACTAGTAAGACTAGTAAGTCTTTTTTTTTTTTTTTTGTGAGTTAGAACTTTGTTCTACATTTTTCTCCAGCTCTGCCTGGGACCGTCTGTTGTGATCCCTGTCAGAGCAGTCGGTGGTGGTAGCCGGGCACCATGTAGTTGTGCTGGACTCAGTCTGCTGGAGGCTGTAGTAGTTGTGGTCCATTAGTCCTTGGACTAATCTTTCCCTTGTGTCTTTGGTTTTCTTCATTCTTCCTTGCTCCTGATGGGGTGAGACCAGAGGAGTATCTTAAATGGCCGCTCACAAGATTTTAAGACCTCAGACGTTACTCACCAAAGTAGAATGTAGAACATTTTTTTTATAAACTGCGTTACGCCAGTTGAGCTAGATGTTCCCTGAGGGTCTCCCTCGTTTTCACTGACCCTTTATTTTACCTGACATGATATTCTTTTATAGTGATTGATCTTTCCTGATGATGTGTCCAAAATAAGTTATTTGAAACCTCGCCATCCTTGCTTCTGAGAAACTATCTTACACACAACCAGAATGCTCAGATTCTTATAATCTTAGCTAAAAAACGTAAAACAATAGATAAGTGGTATCTTTGGTGAAGGGTGAGACAGTACGCAAAACTGGGGAAGTCAGCACAACTTGTTCAAGGAAAGGTCATAGAAGCTCCATAGACACATCCAAACTCCCTGAGGGACTGAATTGCTGGGTGGTGGGCTGTGGGGACCATGGTCTCAGGGAATATCTAGCTCAATTGGCATAATACAGTTTATAAAGACAATGTTCTACATTCTACCTTGGTGAGTAGCATCTGGGGTCTTAAAAGCCTGTGAGCAGCCATCTAAGATACTCCACTGGTCTCACTCCTTCGGGAGCAAGGGAGAATGAAGAGATGAGGATACAAAGGAAAGATTAGTCCAAAGGACTAATGGACCACAGCTACCAAGGCCTCCACCAGACTGAGTCCAGTACAGCTACATGGTGCCCGCCTACCACCACTGACTGCTCTGACTGGGATCACAAGAGAGGGCTCAGGACAGAGCTGGAGACGGATGTAGAACAAAATTCTAACACACACACAAAAAGACCAGATTTACTGGTCTGAAAGAGACTGCAGAAACCCCAAGAGTATGGCCCCCAGACACCCTTTTAGCTCAGTGGTGAAGTCACTTCTGAGGTTCACCGTTCAGCCAGGGGTTGGACAGCCCCATAAAACAAAATGGAACCAATGAGGCACAGCAGTCCAGGGACAGGGACTAGAAGGCAGAAGGGGACAGGAAAGCTAGCTATAGGGAACCCAAGGTTTAGTAAGGACAGTGTTGGCATGTAGTCGGGTTCTTAACCATTGTCATAGGGCAACATGTGTACTCACTATTTAATGAGAAACTATTTTGTTCCGTAAACCTTCATCTAAAGTACGAATAGCAGCATAACTGGAAGAACGTAATCGATGTCACTGAATTGTGCATGTAGAAATTTTTGAAATGGTGTATCTTTGACTAAGTATGTTTTCACCAGAAAAAAAAAAAGGTCAAGAAGGGAGAGTGTTAACATGTCGTGGGGTTGTTAACCAATGTCATAAAACAATATGTGTACTGACTGTTCAATGAGAAACTATTTGTTCTGTAAACCTTTACCTAAGGTACAATTTAAAAATATATTAAAAATAAATAAATAAAACATTTTGGAGTCATTGGGGGCTCTGGAAATTTTGGTTTCATAGAGCACTGCCTGATCTGAGAGAGCAGCTTATTAAATCTCGCCAGTATTTTCCATGCCCTGGTATCCTAACTGCATTGCCATAAACCAAAGCCCCATGCTCTATTTCAAATGTCCCTATGTTTTCTTTGAGTCAGTGTTTCTCAGGCTCTCTAATGACTGCCCCTAAAAGCAAAGGAGGACCGTGGAAGACTGAAGATGAATCCGTAGGCACACTCTCAGATGCAGCCATGATATCTCTTAAAAATCTAACGTCTTGATTAGTTTTAATGAATGCAGTGTTCTTCATTCTCTATCATGTCACATATTTATTTCAATATATTAAATGATATTTAAATTGCTAGTGAAGTCACCTAACTTTATTTCTCCCAAATCCCTAAGAAAGTTGGCACTTCAGGAAGTTATTTCACATGGTTTCTTCAGCACATCTATATCCTGTCGCTCCCCACTCCTGGCCCCCAGCGCACCATTGTGTACTTCAGGTCATATGTATAAGCTCATTTTGAGCAGCAAAACCATGAATTTTTGGTGTTTGATTGTGACTTCCATCTCATCAAGCAATGACCCTGATTTGCAGAGTTCAGGGCATAATCTCCACTGACAAAGGCAACAGAATGTGGTCAGATCAATCTTCTCTATGACTTGAGCAAACATCTGAAATATTCTGTTTTTTAAATTCCTCTTTCATTGGAGGGGCCGCAAGATGGCGAGTAACCTATCATTTCCGCATTTACAAGAAATGTCTCAAATTCCTTCTGGCGTGTGGTTAGTGCTCACTAGTTTATAAGTACTAGCTAATTATTTTTAAAATGTTTCATATTTTAAAAATATCTCAGGCAGGTAGCACTTTGGGATTGAGGCAGGTGGGTATAATCTGACTGGCAGGCTACATCTTGGGTGAACTTAGTTAGACACAAAAGAGATCTAAAAACCTAAGCTTTGCCAGTCATTAGCTGTGTAACTGCAGGCAAATCTTTTAATGTCTTTGTGTTTCCATTTCTTGATTCACAAACTGTAGAGGGTAAACCCTATCATACCCACCTCAATAGATATTATAAAGATGAAATGGGGCATTCATAGTTTTTTTCAAAGCCTAAAATATATCTTTATGAAATGACAGCTATGTATCTCTATCTATCTGATAATATGTGGAAGTGCTCAAGGTATTAGTCATTGATTAAACAATAATGCTTCTGAACTACTTCTAAATTATTTTTTTTTTGGAGGAACGAAGTAGGCAGTAGAAAAGGGTGGTATCCTGACGTCCGTGTACAGCACTTATAAGCTGGGTAGCTAGAAACAAGTTACTTAAATTTGTTATGCTTCAGTTTTCTCATATGTAAAATGGAGTTAATAATAAAAATACTCACCACCTGCAAATATGTTGATGAATTATGATAATGCATCTAGTGCCTAGCACATAAACTTATTGCCATCGAGTTGATTCTGACTCATAGCAAACCTATAGGACAGAGGAGAACTGCCCCATAGGGTTTCCAAGGAGTGGCTGGTGGATTTGAACTGCTGACCTTTTGATTAGCAGCCATAGCTCTTAACCACTGCACCACCAGGGTTTCCACCTAGCACGTAGTAAGTTCTTAATAAATAGTAGCTGTTTACACTGAACATTAATAATAGCAGAAATATTAAAATGACACCTATGTTGTTCAATAATAAAAAAAATTATTTTTCTGAAACCAAGTTAAAAAAATTACTATTCTTCATAAAGATAACTAAATATCATTCTTATAATCAAGCAAGAGTGGGGATTCCAGGGAGAGAATAGAAAAATCGCATTTAGATGGTAAAACAAAACAAAAACCAAACCCCCTGCCATTAAGTCAATTCCAACACATAGCAACCCCAAAGGACAGAGTAGAACTGCCCCATGGGGTTTCCAAGGCTGGAATCTGTTCAGAAGCAGACTGCCACGTCTTTCTCTTGTGGAGTGGCTTGATGGGTTCGAATGCCCCACTTTTTGGTTAGCAGCCCAGTGCTTTAACTACCTTGCCACCAAGGTTCCTTAATGAGATATAGAAACATAATATTCAGGGTAGAGGGATGGAGATACAGGATTATACATTCTTAGCCCATGTTACAGTATTTTATAGGAAAACAAAGTTTTTTTTTTTTCCTAGAAAGTAAATGATAACAGACGAAGACTGTACGTGTAGCAAAGATATGAGCAAAGTTCAAGACAGTGATGACAAAGAGCCTCGGCGTGACTGCCAGCTCCAATCAAATGGCGGCTTGGCTTACTCAGTTCCCGTCTGCAGTATAACCTATGTGTAACTTAGATATTAGATACAGAATACACTCTGTAAAGTAAACGTAGAGGAACATGGAATCACTCTTTAGCTCCTCCTCCCTAAGAAACTGGCAAGAATCCGTAATGGGTGTAAATAAGCAAAACCTCCCTCGGCTGATTCCCACACTGTTCTTGTTTCATACAACCCAGGGGTCTCTGCTGCTATTTCTAGGACCCTTACTGCTGAATTGTAGACTTGGCTTTTGCACCTGACTTGCTCAGATCTTATTGTTTGAGAGATGAAGGTGGAAGAGGCGTCTCCTCTCTGCTACCTCTGAAAAATTCTCACTTTGGCCAAGGCTTGCTGCAGCTCTCTGACATTCCCAACTGTAGCTACGGTTTCAACTTTCTCTGCAGGAATCAGTGTCCGTCCATATTCCCTGTTAGAGGGGAAAGAAAGGAGAGGGTGGGGGGCTGAGAGAGTTAAAGCCCCTTTGCTGGGAAAAATCTCTTTTCGGTTGGGAAGTGGTAGTTCCGACAAGTCTCCTGATTTGCACAAAGTGATGACAACGTGAAGATTGCATTATTAATTATCTCCTTGGGAAACGTGGGTTGAAATTTAGTGTTAAATCAGACCATGTATAGTATTGTTTGGCTTGAAGGAGGGTGACATTGATATTCAATACCACCTCCTAAAACACAGCTATAGGAAAGTTGTTTCTAACAGTTGCAGGAGTCCTAAACTGAGAGGCATGCATTTTTGCAAACACTCTGTTCTTTTTTCCATTTCTCACCCTCTCCATCACCACCCCTCTGTCTCCAATTAAAGGTATTCATACACCAAAAAAGCTGTAAAGCCAAATCCAATAGCATATTAACCCACTTTCAAGGTCTATTAACTTTTAGAAGTCTTTGTATCAGTCAAAGGGTGGAATCTTGCTTTTGCTCTGTTACTGTTGTGATGTTCCCAGAGGTAAATCCCTTCCCACATCGGAAGCCTTTATTACAGATACAGAACGTAAAGGGATTCGGGTGGCTTCACTGTGCTCTTGAGTCTTCCGTTTGAGATCTATTTTGATTCTCTTCCATGCAGTGAAAGTGCCAACTTCCCCTAGGAAATCTGTGGTTTGGTACATGGATTTTTTTCTCCCTAAAAGCACAATTCCCCCGGAGAATTACTAGCCGCTTTCAACTTGAGGCACTGGAGTTACTTAGAAGTTTTGGCTCCAAATTCCCCTTTTGGAGTTTACTCAGAGACCGGCTCTGCTCAGGCGTTCACCTGTTCACCTCAGCTCATTTCTTACTTTTGCCCATTTATTTTTCTCTTAATGGATGCTACGGCATCTGCTTGCTTCACCTTCAGATGTAGATAGCACATATGCTGCATTCATTTTATCCAGTTATTTATTAATGGATTTATTTCCTCTTGCGTATTTCTTGACATATTAGTAAGAGTCATTTTTATGCCTTTGACCTCACGCATATGGAATAAGCTCATTGTTTGGCCAATGATTGCCCTTAGCTTTTCCACACACATTTTAACCGGCTGTGCATTCAAGTAGACATGCCATTTTCAGCCATGCTCTTTTCTGGTGCTCTCTTCCCAATGAAAACAACCAGTTACTTTGCAATGCTCTTTAAAAAACAAGATCTAAACAGATTATTGCCAGTGTTAAAGGGTTCAAGCAGGAATCAGGAAACTTTGGAAAACTGGCTTGATTTTTCATTAAGTCTCTTATGTGACTATGCTTTGGACTTCATTAACAGATCCTAATAAGGTTGTCTCCTAGAAAGATATGTGCATTATCACATACAGAATGAACCCAAGAACAGTTTAAAGGCTAAAGAATCCCTCCACACAGACACTATGCAGTTATCCCTCCAAAACCGAGTGGAGAACCAGGTCAGAGCCCCAGTGAACAGCCAAAACAGTGAAGATTAAGGGATCGCTCCTTCTCATCTCACCCCGTTCAGGTCTCTTCTTCTGTATTAGTCAGAATTCTTTGCTGAGAACAGTGAATCCACTCTAGTTAGTGTCCACATGGAAGCAGTTTCTAATAATAGATATATAGTTCCTACAGTTATTGGGAAAGTAAAGAGACTCTAGCTAGTGCCTTCAGGAATGATCCCTAAACCACAAAGCCAAACTAAGTCACCAACAGAGGTGCTACTGCTACCATGCTCTGAAAGTAGAAGCATCTGAAAGCTTCCTGCCAGATCAGAAAGCTTCTTTCCCAGATGAGTCCAGAGGACTAATGGACCACGACTACCATGGCCTCCACCAGAGTGAGTCCAGCACAGTAGATGGTGCCTGGCTACCACAACTGACTACTCTGACAGGGATCATAATAGAAGGTCCTGGACAGAGCTGGAGAAAAATGTAGAACAAAATTCTAACTCACAAAAAAAGACCAGACTTACTGGTCTGACAGAGACAGGAGAAACCGCGAGAGTATGGCCCTTGGACACCCTTTTAGCTCAGTACTGAAGTCACTCCTGAGGGTCACCCTTCAGCCAAAGATCAGACAGGCCCATAAAACAAAACGACACTAAAGGGACACACCAGCCTAGGGGCAAGGATGAGAAGGCAGGAGGGGAAAGGAAAGTTGGTAACAGGGAACCCCAGGTTGAGAAGGGAGAGTGTTGACATATCGTGGGGGTGGCAACCAGTGTCACAAAATAATATGTATATTAATTGTTTAATGGGAAACTAATTTGCTCTGTGAGCCCTCATCTAAAATACAATTAAAAAAGAAAGAAAGAAAGCTTCTTTCTCAGTAGGGAAGCTTCTATCACTGCTGCTGGATCCAGGAACGTATTTCCTCCATCACTACCCACGCAACAAATGGATTCCCTGCAACCCACCACTCTTGTCCTATATGACTCAGTAGGAAAATGAGCTTCATGCAAGTGCATCTAATTTTTGGAATTTAATTAACGTTCAGAATAACCTGAAAGGCAGGGTATGAAATAGTTTTTCACTTTCCAGCCACTAGAAAATGTAGGAAGAGTGTTGAAAGGTGTTAGAGGAACTCCATACCTTCTTGCTTCGGGTCTGTTATGCCTCCTTGTTCTTTTCCCTCTGCCTCTATCTCACGTCTTCCCTCTCTTTGTGGTCTCTGTTCTCAGAGTCTCTCAGTCTCTCCCCCATTTCTCTCACTGGTTCTTTTTTTTAATATTTAACAGATTTTATTTTTCTTTCATTCCTCTAACCTGACTAGAATCTGAAACTCAAATACATTTTAGAGATTTTTTTTTAATACTTACTGGAAGGACTTTGAATAGTTTCTTTCTTTATCTAAGGCGGCGTGAATTGACAGTTTTATATTCTTTTAAGGAAACATTTCAACCGGGATGCTTTTTCACAATGAACTGTGATTGACGGTTGAGCATGCTGAAGTGGAAGGATTATGGACTTGGGAAGCAGAAAGATCTAAGTTGATGTTCCAGCTCTACCACATATTGTTCTTAACCTCTGTGAGCTACTTCAGCTGGAAAGTGGAAATAATAATAACATCTCTCTCAGAGGCTCAGCGTGAGGATTAATCGTATAATTCTTGCAGAGCATCTAGCAAGTCACAGGTCTCAACAATCGTAAGTTCTGTTATTGATGATCTCCTCACGTCTCACCCCCACCCTGTGGGGGACCCTCTGCACCTGAAGCATTTTTCTACTGAGCCTCACATATATCCTGCCCTCTGTTCATTTGTGTAAATGCTAGAGGGAAGAACATGGCACCTCAATTTTTATTTTTATTATTTGGGAACATTACTGGCAACAATAACAATAGATTTTCCAAGAAAATGCCTTTAGGCTCCGAGAAGACACCGTAATTTTTCAGTAGATGGCAGCCTTTTCTCTGGGGCAAAACCTAATGTGTTCTACACCCACATTATTCAATACAAGCCAAGGTGATATCCAAGGCACAAGTGTGAAGAGGAGACATGAGTTCAAATACTGAGTCATTCACTTCAATACATTCTCAATTTAATAATATTTAATAATAATATTATTATTATTTAAAAATTATCTTTTATTATTTAAGGAGCTCTGATAGCACTGTGGTTAAGTGTTCGGCTGCTAACCAAAAGGTCTGCAGTTTGAATCCACCTGGCACTCCTTAGAAACTCTATGAGGTAGTTTTACTCTGTCTTATAGGGTTGCTATGGGTCAAAATCGACTCGATGGCAATGGGTTTGATTTCTTTTATTATTTAAAAAAATAATATATATATGTATTTTTTAAGAATGATTATATACCTGGTACCTTAATGAACTTCTAAATGAATACCTCAAAACATGTTGGGTCTGTATTTTGAAAATGAAAAAGCTGCATTATTTATCCAGCACTGCGGAGCAAGTCAGAAAGGAGTGCGTGCAGCTAGCCTGCTGAATCTCGGCGAGCTCTGGACCTGGAATTTGTATGGTCTTTGATGGTCCTCGTGACTATGGGGTCCACTGTGAAATGAATCAGTCCTGTGAGAACATTTCAATGAGAATACACCCTACCCTGGGCCCTGATGTTGCATATAGCTATCCTACCGTCTTAAGCCATTTTATTACAGGAGAAGACAGAATAGATTTCTTTCTATTAGCTCTGTTCCAAAATTTCCATGTGAATTTTTAATTATCTTAATGCTTATACATTGATAGCAGTGCTTAAAACTGTTCTTAAATCAGTTCCAAGATGATATTTTGTGTCTCCACTAGCCGTTTGTCAGTTTGCTGTACTGCAGTGGCTTATGTGTTGCTATAACGCTGGAAGCTATGCCACCAGTAGTTCAAATACCAGCAGGGTCATCCAGGGTAGACAGGTTTCAATGGAGCTTCCAGACCAAGACAGACTAGGAAGAAAGGCCTGGCAATCTACTTCTGAAAATTAGCCAATGAAAACCTTATGGGTTATAACAGTGTATTGTCTCATATAGGGCTAGAAGATGAGACCCTTACATTGGAAGGTACTCAAAATACACAGTGGCCAGAACAACGGACTCAAGCATACCAACAATCATGAAGATGGCGTACAACCAGGCAATTTTTTGTTCTGTTGTACATTGGGTCACCTTGAGTCAGAACCGACTCAAATAACATCAACAACAATTTTATTTCTTGAGCTACATGATAATCCCATGAGAAGAAGAGCTTAGAATTTCTGCTCCCTTATCGTAAGGTAAAAGTAGCCATAGAGTATCCATGCTACTTGAAATTTCTTGCACTTGGGGCAGAACCTCTTTTTCTCAAATTGATAGGTATAAGGAGGCAACATTACACAATGCTCTGGATTGAAAATTGTAAGAATCCTGTGTTTGACTCAAAGTTCACCATAGTCGATTCACTCCTAGTATATAACCTGAGGCATAGACAAAAAATTTCCAGCCAGGGCAGAAGTTCCTGACAATCCATTGGAACCAGATGGAATCCCGACCTGTCCATCAACATTTCTGGAGGGAAACGCAGTCTTGATTAATTTACTTCTCTCACAGGGAGGCTTTCCGAGAACGTTGGGAAAAACAATGCACTGAACGGTGAGGGTGATTGGACATTCTACATATGCTAATTTTTCCTGTTCAAAACTGGGCAGTCTGGGTCCCTTTGTCGTGTCTTTGTCAAGAGCAGCTGTGCAATACAAAAAGGAGCACAAGGAAGATGAAGCTGAGCGCATCCTGAGCTACCAACCTGACCAACACATGATGTTGACCTCTGGTTCCTCAGCACCAGTAGAACCCGGGAAATCAGAGAAAGCATGCAACGCTTTCTCACACAGAGAAATATGGGTTTTATCTGACCAGCCACATTATTAAAACAGAATTCCTCTGGGGAAAAGTGTTGCTATGGGAGCCAGTTTTGCTATGTCCGCTGCCTTGTTCTTGAGGTTGGTAAGCAGTGGGAGCATCATTCACTGTCATCTCTCCACCAGGACGACAAAGCACCATTCGGGCATAGAACATCCTGGTCTGTTTGTGTTCCACAAGAGACCTGTGCAGGTACCGGCCACTCTCCTTTCTTCATATTTTAACAGTCCCACAAGTCCCCCAGTCTCATCGACACAGGGAAAAATATTACCAGAACTTGTAAATAATTACCCCTTATAAAATAAAAGCTGTTCTGAAAAACGAGTTTAACTTTATTCTGGGAGTCTTTCACAATGCTCTAAGACATTTACAGACAACAAACTGTAGGCATGTTACTTAGGGAGACATTCTAGAAGTTGGTATTGAAGAGCCGAAAGTACTTCCTCCTTCACTATGTTTGTGCAGCATGCAGACTGAACTGTCATGGTTTGGGACAACTAGGGTGACTTTTCAGAGTGAAATATATTATTAGTGACCACAATGTTTATTAGTCCAATTCCTTTATCTAAGATCTAAGTCCTTCATGGGGCCATTAATTTGTATAACACTCCTTGGAGCCAGCGAGCAGGTTCTGCCTGCCTGATGGTGACCAAAACACTGAACCATGGAAAGCTCAGTGACCACTGAAGCCAGGAGCTTTCTTAAAGGCAGTTGATACCTGGTGGTCACTGGGCTGTGATATGAAGTTGGAACCCGGCAGCTCTTGCACTGAATTTGACCCACATGTTCTGTTCAGCAACCACATTGTTGACAACGTTAAAAATTGGTGGGTTTCACTTAAGAACGCAGATTTCTGATTGATTTTTAAAAATGGAGACATCTAATAACACTCTCACACTTCCACGTGGCAACCATCAGCTGGACTTGGGAGCTTTTGCTCTATTACAGGAGCGTGCATTGTCCTCATCTGTCCTGCTCCACTCTTCCTGTTCCCAACCTGGCCCCTGAAGGAATATCTTGTCAGCTATCCTGTGATTTTACAATTAACTGAAAAATCAAAAAAAAAAAAAAAAAAACGAACAAAAAAAAACCTGTTGCTGTCCAGTCAATTCTGACTTACAGTGACCTTATAGGACAGAGTAGAACTGCCCCATAGGGTTTCCAAGGAACAGCTGGTGGATTTGAAGTGCCCACCTTTGGGTTAGCAGCCGAGCCCTTAACCAATGTGCTACCAGGTAGATCCAAATAGGAGTCATGCTTGAAGGAAGTGTTCTGCCCTAATTAACCAGTAAGCTCCTTGAGGCAGGGACTGCGCCTCCTTTGCCGACTATTCTCCAGTGCTTAGGACAATGGTTTCACTGTGGTCAACAAGTAATCAACATGTGATGAATTAATGAAAGAAAAAACAAATCAGAAAAATGACTTTTGTGTCTAGCTGTTAACTACTGGGACTATTTACAATAGGACATTCTCTCTTTAAATGGAAAACAGGCTCTAAGAGTTTCCAAAATTAAACTTTGTTCATTGATTTGACGTTATCCATGATGATCAGTGCTTGGCCCAAAGGTCTCCTTGTAATTTGGATTTCAACCCTCAGATGATAGAATTGGGAGATAACAAGTTTAAAAAATACGGTTTCCTTTGAGTCGATTCCAACTCCTGGCGACCCCGTGTATTTCACAGGAGAACGGTGTTCCATAGGGTTTTCAGTGGCTGTGATCTTTTGGAAGGCGATCACCAGGTCTTTCTTTTGAGACACCTCTGGGTGGATTCAAACCGCCAATCTTTGCGTTAGGCAATGAGAACCTAACTGTTTGCAGGGACTCCAGGGCGTAGCTACAGAACCTAACACATAGGTAGATAAATGCAATGTGGTGAGATGTAAAGTTGGATAATAATCAGTAACAGCAGGGTTTGTTGTTGTTGTTAGGTGCCGTCAAGTCGATTCCGACTCATAGTGACCCTAGAGGACAGAGTAGAGCTGCCTCGTAGGGTTTCCAAGGAGTGGCTGGTAGATTCGAACTGCCGACCTTTTTGGTTAGCAGCCTGAGTTCTTAACCACTTCGCCACCATGGCAAAGCAGGGTTTGGAGGTGTCACATTCCAGGTGTTTGGCTGCCTAGTTCTTCTCGTCTACTCACTGTGAGCTGCTCAGGTGCTTCCAGCACCACTTCAGAGTCGCTGGTGAATTGCCTTGTGAGGAGGGGAAGGTTCTTTGTGGAGCTTGCGGGAGCGACTGTTTTTATGGCAGGACCTACGCTAAAGGGGACTTCTAGCTCTAAGTTAGAGAATGACTTAACTCGGTTACAGTAGTTTATGCAATGTATCTGGCATATAATAGAGAAGCAGTAAACTTTATTTGAATATGGATCTGAATTTCAATTGAGAGCTAAGAAAGAATTATACAATCATCCTTTATTTGAGATGTTACATACAAAATTGTCCTTTTTATTTAAAAATTGATAATATATACATATATTCTCATGTACAAACTTCAAACAGCACAAAGATATGCAAAGCAAAATCTCAAAGTCATTCCTTTATGACACCCCCAACCCACAGGCATCTTACCATATGTGCATGACACATCTGGATTACTATCCCCAGAGATAGCCACTCTCAATGATTCAATATTCTAATACCATAAGTAACAATTGACATCGAGTCAGTTCTGACTCATGGGGATCCCCATGTGTGTCAGAGTAGAACTACTTACCACAGGGTTTTAAATGACTGTAACCTTTCAAAAGGAGATAGCCAGGACTTTCTTCTGTGGTACCTCTGAGTGGACTCCAACTGCCAACCTTTTGGTTGGTAGCCAATTGCTTAACCGTTTGCAACACCAGGACTCTGATACAGAAAGATATATCTAAATGAGATTTTTCGGTTTTGCTAATTCTAAAAGTAATTGTTCAAAATAGGATGAAATTTGAAATAAAACCTGGTTACAAATACGGGAAACACACACAAAAGATTAGTTTCAAATAAAAGCAGTGTTCCAAGTGGGCAATTCGAATCCACCAGCCACTCCTTGGAAACCCTACGGGGCAGCTCTGCTCTGACCTATATGGTCGCCCTGAGTCAGAATCTACTTGACGGCAGTGAGTATAAGGATATTAATCTTTATTAGTTACTTAAAACTAAGTTGTACATTTCTATATTTCTGATAATACATTTAGAGAATATTAATTATAGTTGATCATTGCCCACTATATTAAAATGAAATATTAAACAAAAAATGGTAGCCTAGACTCCCATCCCATCAGTATTTGCCACCATAATTGGAGGGGTATTAGACTAATAATAAAAACTCGTAAAAAAAATGGTTGCCGTTGAGTTGATTCTGACTCATAGCGATTCCACTGAACAGAGTAAAACTGCCCCACAGGGTTTCCAAGGAGCAGCTGGTGGATTTGAACTGTGGACCTTGTGGTTAGCAGCCAAGCTCTTAACCACTGAGCCACCAGGCCAATTATTATTATGACTCCTATTACAGTATTAATATATGGAGCCCTGGTGCCCAGCCACCACCCATCAGTCAGTGGAGGCTTGGGTGTTGCTATGATGCTGAGCAGGTTTCAGCAGAGCTTCCAGACTAAGACAAACTAGGAAGAAAGGCCTGGCAATCTACATCCAAAAATCAACCAGGGAAAACCCTATGGATCACAATAGTCTGATCTACAATCATCATGGGGATGGTGTAGGACAGGGCAGCAATCTGTTCCATTTTGCACTGGGACACCATGAGTTGAGGGTTGACTACATAGCAGCTAACGAAAACAAAAACCACATATATAGTATATAATGACGCAATAGTAAAGAGAAATGGAATTTTTAATTCACATGGAATCCAGAAATCCAGATTCTGGATTTCAAGTTGAGGTGACCCACCCAAGCTATCTCCCTGAGACAATCTTCGAACCGTAAATTCTGAGCTGAAACTTGTTTTCTAACTCCAGCAACAACAAGAAAAAGAAAAAACCAAACCCCTTGCTATCTAGTCGATTCCAACTCATAGTGACCCTATAAGAAAGATTAAAACATAATTGTGTACTTAGAGTATTTTTCTTAAGTTACATTGTTCAATTATTTATTCATTTATTAACCAGATATTTTCTGAGTTCTTACTATGAATCAAGTGATGTTCCAGTGGCTGGAGAGTCATTAGTTTAACAAGACAAAGTCACTTTGCCCATAGCATTTACATTCTAGCGAGAAAAACGAACTTAACGTAAAACAAAAAAAAATAAAAATAAAAAAGAAGACATAAATAAGGAATATTGCGTTTTCTTGACTACAGTGTCCTAGTTACCTAGAGCCACTAAGGAGATGTCAAGAACTGGGCACAGAGATGCCAGCACTATCTACCTGACGTCAAATAAATATCGAGTGCTTTTTTTGTGCCACGCAGTCCAAGTTCTTTGATATGAGGAGGAGTAGAACAGATATGTTCCTACCTCATGGAGCTTTTGGTCCCCTTATCTGTACAAGGAAGTGTGCCCCAGATCCCTTCTGGGTCTAATATTCCATTCTGCTGCCGTGTACAAAGGCAACACACCCTTCCCTGCTTCAAACTGCTCACCCTGAGGGAGATCTGGCAGGGCGCGCCCAACCAGTTTGGTATCACAGGAATGAGGTAACATATTGTTGGAGCATGTGAGAGACCAGAGGACTAGTAATAAACTATGACTGAGAGAGATTTCCAGAAGCCTGTCAGATATCACACCAGCTTCCCATAGCAGGGATTCTCAAGAAGATACAGGGAACAAAGGTCAGAGAGCAAGGAAGATAAGAACAAGAAGTAACAGGTTGGACCAGGAAGTTGTGTGAATACCTAGGATAGCTGACTTGCCTCTGCTAACATTTACAGACTCCTGGGTGTGCTTTCCATGGGTTGCTTTATTTCATTTAAAAGGCCCCAAGCCCCCTTGGTGTTGTTTTTTTATGGGATGAAGATGAGGTGTTCTTCTCACCTATCTGTGTAGTTCCCCTAGCAACCCTACAGAACAGATAGAACCGCCCCATAGGATTTCCAAGGAGCAGCTGGTGGATTCCAACTGCCAATCTTTTAGTTAGCAGCTGAGCTCTTAACCACTGCACCACCAGGGCTCCATCTGTGCAGTTCATGGTGTGCTTTTTCAAGGTGAAAAGAATGGATTGGATCATTAATGTCGTGTTTTACCACAAACAAATCAATACTAACCAGATCAATAAGTCCAAGACCTGGACTTAATTCAGCACACAATTACCTAGTGTGTTGGGTGGCCCATGCTCTGGGTGAGTAATGGGAATGCAGAAATAGGGCAAGGCAGCTGTTCTAGAGAAGACAGAAACTGGAGAGATGGAATAACACTGCAAGAATGTAAAATCTCACAGGTGCCCAATCCAAGGTCCTCAAGAGCTGTATCTGTCAACGTTCTTCATGTCTTGAAAGTCCTTCTAATGAACATGTGCAGAAAGGGTTGAGAGATCAGATTTTGTTTATCATGCTCAAGCAGACAAATCTAGTATCTTTTAAATAGTATAATCAAGGACTTTCATTGTTAGTATTTTAATGACCTGATCTAATATGAAAAAGTTAACTGACCCAGCAGTTCTTCCCGCTCTACCTCAGTGCTCTCTATATGTAAAATCTTCAAGAGCATAGACTATGCCTTGTATTTCTTGGTCATCAGAGTGCTCACTGAAAGGCTGGAGGTTCGATTACACCCAAAGGCACATTGGAAGACGGGCCTGTTGATATATGCTTCTGAGAAATCAGCCACTGAGAACCCGATGGAGCACAGTTCTACTCTTACACACAGGGGTTCGCCATGAGTCAAGATTGACTTCGTGGTGACTTGTACTGATAGTTTATCCTGGTGACTGGTACATGGTATACTCATTGAATGGTTGGAAAAGAGGGTTCAGAAGATATTTTATGAGACATTATCTTGAACATTTTACAAAAATTGCAAAACTGTTATAAACGCTCGAGATGAGAATTTGCACTTCTAATTTTCCTCATATTTTTATTAAAATATATTAGTAAGTCATTGTAATATAATATTTTCTATCTTTTTTTTTTTTAATAACTAAGAATGCTATGCTCTGCTTGTTCCCATAATATTCTTACCCAGTGTGGTCTGAAATTGGCTTTAAGTAAGGCACTTAATGTCTAACCCTATTAAAATTTGCAAACATTGGTTGCCTAAGGCAGACAGAATCTTAATTTGAATTTTAAGTGGAAAGTTAATTGTTTTGTAAATTAATCAGTAACATGGCTTAGCTCTATTTGCCCGGTTAATTACTTTTCCCTGTCCTGTTAACTGCAACTTTACAAGGGAAAGTCATTTCTTGTGCTCCCATATCCATTGTTTGCTCATAAGGACTTTTGTGTGTGTGTTCTATGTTTGTGTGGTTTTTACATGTGTGTGGCCTTTTCACTTAAAAATTTCCATCTTATTATTTCTTATATTGAGAATGGCTTTTGCTTTAGGAAAAGGAGACATCTTATTTCTCTACGTCCTGCTCAAATGTTATTAAAAATCCACAGTGTGCAGGGCATTGTTTCAGAGAACAGCTCCTGCTCTGCCTAAGCTTATACACCACAAGAGATAAAGCTATGAAATAACGCAGGTAATCAGTTAGGTTTGGAATCTGACAGACATGGATTCCTACAGTGGACTACTTCTTTGCTGTGAGGTCATGAGCCATTTATTTAACTTCATACGTCTCAATTCCTCAATAAAATTGATGTAATAACCGAAACCAGTTGCCGTGAAGTTAATTCCTACTCATGGTGATCTCATGTATGTCAGGGGGTTTTCAGTGGCTGATTTTTCAGAGGTGGATCTCCAGGCCTTTCTTTTGAGGTACCTCTGTGTGGACTAGAACGTGCAGCCTTTTGGTTGGCAGCTGATTACATTGACCGTTTGTGCCACCCAGGAGCTCTTCATACACAGTAGTAACGACATAATAAACTGGCTAGGAGGATAAAATCGTATAATTAGTTCATTAACCAAAAATTAATTCTATACCACTTCATACGTTTGAGCTTGGCGCAGTGGTTGAGCATTTGGCTGCTAATCAAAAGGTCAGCAGTTCGAATCCATCAGCCACTCCTCGGAAACCCTATGGGGCAGTTCTGCCCTGTCCTATGGGGTTGCTATGAGTTGGAATTGACTCGACAGCAATGGATTTTGTTTGATTTGGTTTAATACATTTTACCGTTGATATTACTGAATCATTACTGAGTAGTTCTTATGATTAGCATAATATCATTAACTAAACCCAAAACCAAACCCATTGCCGTCAAGTCAATTCTGACTCACAGTGACGCTATAGGACAGAACAGAATAGCCCCACAGGGTTTCCCAGGATTGGCTGGTGGATTCCAACTGCCGACCTTTTGGTTAGCAGCCCTACCGTTTACCACTGTGGTAACATTAACAAAAATATGTTAAACATAGTCTCATATTCAAAATACGATCTGACAGACTTTTTCTTTTTCTTTTAATAATTAACCTGACTTAAACCTGATGTGAATTGTTGAAGATTCAACATAAATCTATGGAAAGTGCGCTTCTTTTGGCCCTGTTTGTTATCTGAGGTTATCATTTCTGGTGTTAGTCCGTGTCTCCGCCTGGCCAGAAGTTTGTCCTTTCTCTTTAGGGCAAACCCTTTGTTCTCCCCATTCAGTGTTGCCATCATCCTTTACCTTTCAGTAGGAAAGATCATGTTAGAATAAAATATTTATTTTTCATTTGCTTTTCAAACAATTCCAAAAAATAACTGTAAAATACAGTTTTAGTTAAGTTAAAAATATTTTTATTTTGGCCTTTGGTTAAAGGTGGAAAAAAAAAAAAAGTTGTTAAGGAGTTACTGAAAGAAAAACAACCCTAATGGATTAACGAAGCTAACTATAGCATCACCCCTCTGTTGGTCACTAATGAGTCCCTATAATACACAATGAAGTCTCCAGGAGTTGGAATCCACTCAGCAGCAGCTAATGACAACATAATACACGAAGGAAAGTTTTCCTGTATTATGTAAGCTGAGGACACTGGTTCAGAAGCTGTTGATTTCACTGCACTGAACTTGTTTAGTTCTTCTTTCAGCCAATACATGCTCAGTGGTGGTTTGATCCTTAAGCACCATGGCCCGTTGTTGTCACGTGCTCTTATGCTTTGAGCCCATTGTTGCAGCCATTGTGTCAATCCATCTCCTCAAGGGTCTTCCTCTTTTTTGCTGACCTTCTACTTTACCAAGCATGATGTCCTTTTGCAGGGACTGGTCCCTCCTGACAACATGTCCAAGGTATGTCAGAGAAAGTCTCACCATCCTTGCTTCTAAGGAGCATTCTGGCTGTACTTCTTCCAAGACAGATTTGTTCATTCTTCTGGGAGTCTATGTTATAATCAATATTCTTTGCCTACACCATAATTCAAAGGCATCAATTCTTCTTCGGTCTTCCTTATTCATAGCCCAGCTCTCGCGTGCATATGAGGCGCTTGAAAACACCATGGCTTGGGCCAGGTGCTCCTTAGTCTTCCAGGTGACATCTTGACTTTGACCTAGTCCATAATTAAGAAATGCCCAAGATTTAGAAAAAGAATGGGAGACTGATAGAAAGGGTGCCAGAGGTGAGGGGTTTACTCTCTTGAACTCTGAGAAGTAATCCGTGTATGATCTCCAAGGTCTTCCCCACAGCAAACTCAACTTCTCTTAAAAGACTATGCAAAGAGATACATTTCAAATTGCAGTGAAGAAAGCATTTGAAAAAAGTATTACAAAGACTGGCCACATAAATAGTTTTCAATAATGTGGTAGGCAAAAAAAAAAAAAAAGAAAAGAAGTATCGTTTCTTTATTACTTTGGTCATACGAATTAGTATAATTAATTCCCTTTTTCTAGTGTCCTTTGAAAGAGATTATACAGGAAAGATGAGGTGTTTTATGTCCAAATCTGGGTTCAGTTTCCATGGATTCAACGAGCAATAGCTGTGTGGGCTTAGAAAAAGTACAGTCTCTCCTGAGTTTTAATCTAGTCAATTATAAAAGGGGGTTAATACCTCCTGCCTTCTAGGGATATTTTAAGTATGAGGAATAGTCCATGTGAGCAAGACATTGTAAAGGAAACATTCAATACTCAGTAGTTGCTATACAGAAGGAAATTCCATGCCTTTTAAAAGTCTTCCCAAATCACTAAAATTGGGGTGGTAACTGTTCATCTCTCCATATAAGTTTCTCAGTAGTTTAGAAAAAAAATAAAAGTATACAGCTGATTTTTTTCTCCCAATTATTTCCCTGGATTTCCAACCCTTTAGTGAGGATAGCAAATAAGCCACACTCAGTACAGCACATGGACCTGTCTCCCATAATGTAACAGAACTACCCTCCACTTACAGAAGTCAACTTTTAAAAAAGCAATGAAAAGTAGAAGAAAGGTAAAAACATTTTGATAATCTCCATTCCAATTGTCTATCTTTTTGTGTATTCTTACCATTTTTGTCTTGTTTGTTTGTTTTCGATCCTGGAAAAAAGAGATTTATTTTCTAATATAGATCATCTCCTGAGGCAATGTGAATAAGTCCTTCAACATTATGCAGATTTAATTATGTGGATTTGTTAGTAGCTGTGTAATTTCTATACAGAAAGAGTCACAAAAATCTGCAGTTTGTTTTTAAACAGAGCGTGGAAAACAGATCCCAGAAGGGTGGCAAACCTGGAGGACTGTTAATGGACACAGAACTTTGCAAGTGGAGAGTATGAAGGACTGCTAGTCATCACGAAGGGCAAATAGGATTGTGGTTCAAGAAAACATGTAGCAATGCATAACATTATTTTAAGAACAACAAACAAAGAGATCTATTGCTAAGATCTCTTGTTTTCTCAGGACAAGATGTCCAGCCAAGTAAAGTTAATTGGCTGCCAAGTTAATTAAAGATAAACACAGATTAAAAACTGTCACCACACAACAGAGAAAATTGTACAAATAAATCCAGAGAACCGTTGCTGTTGTTGTTAGGTGCTGTTGAGTTGATTCTGACCCATAGCAATCCTACAGGACAGAGTAGAACTGCCCCATAGGGTTTCCAAGGAGTGGCTGGTGGATTTGAATTGCTGAACTTTTGGTTAGCAGCTGAGCTCTTAACCACTACACCACCAGGGCTCCAGAGAACCATTGAAATTGGCAATTACTTGACGGGCAGAAGCATAGATGCTTTCAAACAGTGATAAGAATTAATAGGAACTGAAGACTCTGAGGGGCTGGATTTGGTTGAGGATTAATGGTGACAAATAGTAGGTGTCGTCTGAGACTGATACTGCTCCTTATCATTTATGAAGAGAATATATTTGCATGTGTTACGTAGGTATCAGGACTGAATTTAATTTACTAAATGTAATCGATAAACTTAAGTAGTGCTTCTGATGGTATAGGCATAAAAGAGATCCCAAAGGAGGAGGCACGGCAGGTCAGCATGAGCGTGCTTTTCTTTCTTCGGTTCTTGGTAGTGTTTTGGTTCTCTCACAGTAATGGAAGGATAATTTATAGAACAATGTGTGCAGGTCAAGCCATGGTTCTAAGTTAAAGGACAGTAAGAAAACCATCAGTGGCCAGTGGTAGTTCAGTGACAGAATCCTCGCCCTCCTTGCGGGAAACGCTGGTTTGATTCCCAAGCAATGTACTTCAGGAGCAGCCACCACCTGTCTGCCAGTGGAGGCTTGCGTGTTGCTATGATGCTGAACACGCTTCAGTGGAGCTTCCAGATTAAGACAAACTAGTAAGAAAGGCCTGATGATCTGCTTCCAAAGATCAGCAAATGAAAACTCTCTGGATCACAACTGTCCAGTCCTGTTGTGCATGGGGTCTCCATGAGTCAGGGCTGGCTCCACTGCAGCTAACAAGAAGAAGAAAGCCATTAATGTACAGATTCTCGGTCCATTGCTGCTGCCTGAATTTTACAGCCAAATCAGCCATCCCAGTAGGGCAGAATAATAGTTAAACAGTTAATCTTGACTTTCTGTCTCTCAATTTAGCTTCTATGTCCCTAGCTGACTTGATATTAGAATTTTTTTCCCTGCCTTTCCTGATTTCCTGTGACCTTTTGGGTACGGTTCTTTCAAACTATCATGAGGCTGAATGGATGTTTGTCTGATAAGAAACTTGCTTTAAATGCCCGGGGCTAGTTCTTACTGGAGCCCTGGTTGAGCAGTGGTTAAGAGCTCGGCTGCTAACCAAAAGGTTAGCAGTTCCAATCCACCAGCTGCTCCTTGAAACCCTATGGAGCTGCTCTAGTTTGTCCTATAGTGTCACTAGGAGTCAGGATTGACCCGACTGCAACAGCTTTGGTTTTTCTGGTTTAGTGCTTACTAGAACAGTTAACTGTAATTATTCTAATGTGAACCTCAGGTTGATTTCTCATTGAGATCCTAACTGTTTGGATAGGAAAATTTTGGTATTAAAGTGCCTAATAATTTTGAAAAGGAGAAAATATTTTTGCATGAAATAATACCTGGTGAAACTCACTGCTTAAGGGAAGGGACATGGGTAGTACACAAAGCCCAAAGACGCACCAATGCATATTCAAGAGACAGGTCCTAGGAAGATCGAGGCTTCCAGATACAGAGAAACTTGTTTCTGTCTCATATCTTTCAATTTGTAAAGATGTTCAACAATAGTTAAAAAGAACTGCTAGAACAAATGCCACATAGGAATTTAGAAATGAATTTTTGGCAGCTAAGATATGTTCCCCCAAGTGTCTGTCAGTTTGTCATATTGTGGGGCTTGCATGTTGCTGTGATGCTGAAGCTATGCCACCAGTATTCAAATACCAGCAGGGTCACCCATGGCAGACATGTTTCAGCTGAGCTTCCAGAGTAAGACAGACTAGGAAGAAGGATCTGGCAGTCTACTTCTGAAAAGATTTAGCCAGTGAAAACCTTATGAATAGCAGTGGAACATTGTTTGATATAGTGCTGGAAGATGAGCCCCTCAGGTTGGAAGGCACTCAAAAGACAACTGGGGACAGCTGTCTTCTCAAAGTAGAGTAGACCTTAATGACATAGATGGAGTCAAGCTTTCGGGACCTTCATTTGCTGATGTGGCATCACTCAAATGAGAAGAAACAGCTGCGAATATCCATTAATAATCAGAACATGGAATATATGAAGTATGAATCTAGGAAAATTGGAGATTGTCAAAAATGAAATGGAACTCATAAACATCAATATCCTAGGCATTATTAGTGAGCTGAAATGAACTGGTATTGGCCATGCTGAATCATACAATCATATGGTCTACTATGCCTGGAACAACAACTTGAAGAGGAATGGTGTTCATCAACAAGAAGAACATTTCAACATCTATCCTGAAGTACAACTCTGTCAGTGATAGGATAATATCTATATGCCTACAAGGAAGACCAGTTAATAAGACTATTATTCAAATTTATGCACCAACCACTAAGGCCAAAGATGAAGAAATTGAAGATTTTTACCAGCTTCTGCAGTCTGAAATTGATGGAAGATGCAATCAGGATGCATTGATAATTACTGGTGATGGGAATGTGAAAGTTGGAAACAAAGAAGAAGGATTGGTGGTTGGAAAATATGTCCTTGGTGATAGAAATGATGCTGGAGATCGCATGATAGAATTTGCAAGACCAATGACTTCTTCATTGCAAATACCTTTTTTCACCAACATAAACAGTGACTATACAAGTGGACCTCACCAGATGGAATACACAGGAATCAAATTGACTACATCTGTGGAAAGAGACAATGGAAAAGCTCGGTATCATCAGTCAGAACAAGACCAAGGGCCGACTGCAGAACAGACCATCAATTACTCATATGCAAGACCAAGCTGAAACTGAAGAAAATTAGAAAAAGTACAAGAGCCAAAGTACGACCTTGAGTGTATCCCATCTGAATTTAGAGACCATCTCAAGAATAGATTTGACACATTGAACATTAAAGACTGAAGACCAGACGAGTTGTGGAATGACATCAAGGACATAATACATGAAGAAAGCAAGAGGTCATTAAAAAGACAGGAAAGAAAGAAAAGACTAAAATGGATGTCAGAAGAGACTGTGAAACTTGCTCTTGAATGTCAAGTAGCTCATGTGAAAGTAAGAAATGATGAAGTAAGAGAGTTAAACAGAAGATTTCAAAGGGCCGCTCGAGAAAACCAAGTATTATAATGACATGTGCAAAGACCTGGAGATGGAAAACCAAAAGGGAGGAACACACTCTGCATTTCTTAAGCTGAAAGAACTGAAGAAAAAATTCAAGCCTTGAGTTGCAGTAGTGAAGGATTCTACAGGGAAAATATTAAACGAAGAAGGAAGCATCAAAAGAAGATGGAAGAAATACACGGAGTCACTGTACCAAAAGAATTGGTCGACATTCAACCATTTTAGGAGGTACCATATAAGCAGGAACCAATGGTACTGAAGGAAGAAGTCCAAGCTGCACTGAAGGTATTGGTGGAAAACAAGGATCCAGGAATTGATGGGATGCCAACTGAGGTGTTTCAACAAATGGATGCAGTGCTGGAAGTGCTCACTTGTCTATGCCAAGAAATTTGGAAGACAGCTATCTTGCCAACTAACTGAAAGAGATCCATATTTATGCCTATTTCCAGGAAAGGTGATCCTACCGAATGTGGAAATTATCAAACAATATCATTAGCATCACACACAAGTAAAATTTTTGCTGAAGATCATTCAAAAGCAGCTGCAGCTGTACATCCACAGGGAACTGCCAAAAATTCAAGCCGGTTTCAGAAGAGGACATGGAACCAGGGGTATCATTGCTGATGTCAGATGGATGTTGGCTGAAAGCAGAGAATACCAGAAAGATGTTTACCTGTGTTTTATTGACTATGCAAAGGCATTCGACCGTGTGAATCATAACAAATTATGAATAACATTGTGAAGTATGGGAATTCTTAACTGTGCTCATGAGGAACCTGTATGTAGACCAAGATGCAGTCGTTCAAACAGAACACAATACATGAAGAAAGCAGGAGGTCATTAAAAAGACAGGAAAGAAAGAAAAGACCAAAATGGATGTCAGAAGAGACTGTGAAACTTGCTCTTGAATGTCAAGTAGCTCATGTGAAAGTAAGAAATGATGAAGTGAATGATGAAGTAAGGAGACACTGAGTAGTTTAAAATTAGGAAACGTGTGTGTCAGGGTTATATCCCTTCCCCATACCTATTCAATCTGTATGCTGAGCAAATAATCCAAGATGCTAGACTATGTGAAGAAGACTGTGGCATCAGGACTGGAGAAAGACTCATCGACAACTTGCAATACGCAACTGACACAAGCTTGCTTGCTGAAAGTGAAGAGCACTTGAAGCACTTACTGATGAAGATCAAAGATTACAGCTTTCA
Organism: Dugong dugon; assembly: GCA_030035585.1. Lineage (NCBI taxonomy): Eukaryota > Metazoa > Chordata > Mammalia > Sirenia > Dugongidae > Dugong > Dugong dugon. The sequence continues at coordinate 6,276,117 of CM057473.1, forward strand.
GTATGAATTACATTTTAACATACAGAAAACAAAAATCCTCACAACTGGACCAATAAGCAACATCTTGATAAATGGAGAAAAGATTGACGTTGTCAAGGATTTCATTTTACTTGGATCCACAGTCAACACCTATGGAAACGGCAGTCAAGAAATCAAATGATGCCTTGCATTGGGCAAATCTGCTGCAAAAGATCTTTTAAAGTGTTAAAAAGCAAAGTAGTCACTTTGAGGACTAAGGTGTGCCTGACCCAAGCCATGGTATTTTCAATGTCCTCCTATGCATGCAAAAGCTGGGCAATGAATAAGGAAAATGGAAGAAGAATTGATGCCTTTGAATTATGGTGTTGGCTAAGAATATTGACCATACCATGGACTGCCAGAAGAACAAACAAATCTGTCTTGGGAGAAGTACAGCCAGAATGTTTCTTAGAAGTGAGGGTGGTGAGACTTCATCTCACATACTTTGGACATGTGATCAGGAGGAACCAGTCCCTGAAGAAGGACGTCATGCTTGGTAGAGTAGAGAGTAAGTGAAAAAGAGGAAGACCCTCAAAGGGATAGGTTGACTAGATTGACACAGTGGCTGCAACAATGGGCTCAAACATAGCAATGATTATGAGGATGGCACAGGACTGGGGAGTGTTTCATTCTGCAGGGTCGCTGTGATTCGGAATCGACTTGATGGCACCTAGCAACAAGGAGATATGTTCCAGCTTCCCTGAAAATATTTATTCTCGTTTTTTCCTTATTTTAACCAGTTCAGTTATTTGTTTTCCATTTTGCAGTTTTGATACTCCCTTTTCTCAGATTAACAATTCAAGATAAAAAGTACTGCCATTTTTATTTTAACTCTCTTTTTCGTGGAAATGCAGATTATTTTTCAAAGATTAAATTATTTCCCTCTCCATCACAAATGTGTAACTGATACAAGCCTAAAAACGCTAGATATTTTCTATGTCAGGACAAGGAACACTCTGGAGATTAAATCCTTACCAGCACAACAAGGGAGGAAATCACTGTAAAAAAAAACAAAAAACAAAAAACCTGTTGCCGTCGAGTTGATTCCGACTCTTATAGGACAGAGTAGAACTGCCCTAGACCCAAGGAGAGGCTGGTGGATTCGAACTGCTGACGTTTTGGTTAGCAGCTGAATGCTTAACCACTGTGGCACCAGGGCTCCATAACTATAAATATTAAGGTTTTCTTTTTTTCTTATTTACAGACTGTCTGGAACCAACAAAACAAAACAACAACTTGGACTACTATAAATTCCTTGTTTTCTTTTTTTTTTCAGAAGATAGTTTACTTTGGCGTCTTTCTCTTCCCCTCCCTGCCATGCACCTTTCTTTTGTTTCAATAATCTCCATAAACCAGTCACATTTTTTGGACCATTAAACTTCCATAGTTTAATCAGTGAGCAGAAAACCCTTTCTCCCACGTTCAAATTTAAGGTAGTACAAGGAAACAGAGAGAAAGGAAAAATGTTAAGATTAGTTATTAGGATATTAAAATGACAGGAAATTAAAGTGCAGCTTAAAGTTTGAAAAGGCAGGACGGAGAGCTTGAGAAGACCTAAAAAGGAAATTGCCGGTGGCATCTTCCCAGATCAAGATCTATGTCTATGTTAGTGCCACCATTGTCAGTACTATTTTGACAAGAGCTTGTTCAAACCTCATTACATTTAAGGGCTTCTATCTCCTCCTGCACTGGCGGGTCAGTGGCCAAATTCCCACCTTCCATGTGGGAGACCCGGGTTCGATTCCTGACCAATGCACCTCATGCGCAACCACCACCTGTCTGTCATTGGTGGATTGTGTGCTGCTATGATGCTAACCAGGTTGTGGCAAAGCTTCCAGACTAACATGGCGTAGGAAGAAAGGCCTGGCAATTCACACCTGAAAATCAGCCAGTGAAAACTCTATGGATCACAACAGTCCATTCCTGACTGATGATCATGGGCATGATAAAGGACTGGGCAACATTTCCTCTCATTGTGGATGAGGTCACCATGAGTTGAGGGCCAACTCGAGAGCAGATAATAACAACAACATCTACATTTCTTCAGAGTAACTGGGTGATGAAAACAGTTAACACACTTGGCTGCTAATCAAAAAACTGAAGGTTCAAGACCATCCAGAGGCACCTCAGAAGAAAGGCCTGGAGATCTACTTCCAAAAAATTAGCCTATGATACCCTTGGACAGCTATGGGGTCACCGTGGGTTAGATCAACTCAAAGGCAACTAGTTTATCTGCTTCTGCAGTGCCCTCTGGACAAACAGGACATGATTTTAAAAGGTAGGAAAGACAATTTTATGGTTAACACCTAAAGTAATTCAGTTCAACAAACTTTGTAGCCTTGTCCTGTACATTTTACTTAGAAATATTAGCCATTTACATAGATCCAGGACTCGTATCATCTGTGAAATTCTGGTTCCTTCAGCCCAGAAAGGCAGAATAACAAAGATAGAGTCACAAAGTAAGCTAGCAACCTGTACATGGCTTCGTCATTTAAGTGCTATAATGTTTGCTACTTCCAGCTGTTTTCTTTTCCTTTGGCAAATGTTTTACCCCTATACATATAGATTATCAAAAGAACACCAACAAGTAGTTTTCCTGGTTTAAAAGAAAACAAAATGTTTTTGGTGCCAAAAAAACCCAAACCTTTTGCCATCCAGCCGATGTCAACTCATAGCAACCCTACAGGACAGAGTAGAATGACCCCATAGGGTTTCCAAGGAGCGGCTAGTGGATTCAAACCGCCGACCTTTTGGTTAGCAGCCAAACTCCTAACCACAGTGATCTTTATAAATATAGATTATCAGAAAAATACCAACAAGTAGTTTTCCTGGTTCAAAAGAAAGCAATATGTTTTTGGTGCCAAGGAGGAGGACAACCTTGTATATTTAATCACTTTGGCCTTACTTTGTCCTTTGGCATGGTCTGCTCCCTGACTTTACTCCAGTAGTGGGTGCCTTGAAGTTGTAGACAAATCAAATCAACCACTTGTATCACGTGTGTCTCCAAGAATGTGGTGTCTCGGGTATGAGCGATCTATCAGTTCCCTTCTCTCCTTTCACTTTGGCACGTTGACAGCCCAGGCAGATTTCCTAGGCAGATATTTTCTACCCCAATCACAGCAGCTCTTAAGAAGAGTTTCAGGACTGCCTGTGCACAGTGCACCTTTTCTGTCCCAAGGGGTTGGTGCATTTCTTAATGGCTGTACAAACATTCGTAATTGTGCCTACAGGTAAACACACTGCTGTCTTCTTGGAAAACTGAGAAGTACAAACAATGTTTATATGCGTATCCAGCCGTTCCAAGTATCTCGCCTCGGTTTAGACACACCTGGCTTACCATCTCCCTCTGATTGGCGGAGAAAGTTGCCACACCTGATTTGTAGGTTTACCTGTTATAGTCAGTAGGGGGCGGTGAGGTGGGGGGTGGGGAGCGGGGGGGACCGCAGCCAGCCAACACTGGATTTAATCTGGGTGGAAGTAGTAGAGCAACTCTTATTTGAAGCACTGCTGGGTTCCTGAGTGCATTACTGGAGGAAAGCTGGTTTCTCCTGGGACACAGAGGAACCTGAGAGCAGCTCCACTGACTCAAGAGTGCAGGCTGATAACACCCATCCCAGCAGATAATGGCCAGCAATGCCCTGCAAATCGCTGGACTGGCATCTGGTTTTATTGGCATGGTGGGGACACTAGCTGTCACCATCATGCCCCAATGGAGAGTGTCTGCCTTCATTGGAAGCAACATCGTGGTTGCTGAAAACATGTGGGAAGGGCTGTGGATGAGTTGCATGCGGCATGCCAACATCAGGATGCAGTGCAAAGTCTACGACTCCCTGCTGGCTCTTTCTCCGGATCTACAGGCCTCCCGGGGGCTGATGTGTGCTGCTTCGGTGCTGTCCTTCCTGGCTTTCATGACGGCCATCCTCGGCATGAAGTGCACCCGGTGCACTGGAGACAACGAGAAAGTGAAGGGTCACATCCTGCTGACAGCGGGAGTCGTCTTCATCCTCACGGGCATCGTGGTGCTCATCCCTGTGAGCTGGGTGGGCAACGCCATCATCAGAGATTTCTACAACCCAGTAGTGAACATGGCGCAGAAGCGTGAGCTTGGAGAAGCCCTCTACCTAGGCTGGACCACAGCGTTGGTGCTGATCGCGGGAGGAACACTCTTCTGCTTTGTGTTTTGTTGCAGTAAAAAGAGCAATAGCTACAGATACTCAATACCCTCCCATCGGACGACCCAAAAAAGCTATTACACGGGAAAGAAGTCACCCAGTGTGTACTCCAAAAGTCAGTACGTGTAGTTTTGTACCTCTATTTTCTTGACTTTGTCTATACAGCCACACAGATGACTAAAATGTCTACTACAATCTAAATATGGAAGCCAAAGGAACATTGATTTGCCATTGTAAACTAACCTTAATTACAGGAACTGTGCATCAGCTATTTATGATTCTGTAAGCTATTTCAGCAGAATGAGATAATACACACACGTCTTTTGATTATTCTAGCAGCTACGATAATTTGTTTTCTAATCGGGTTCATGCATCTATTCTTTTTATCTGTTACTTCAAAAGACATTGTTAAAGACTGTATTATTTTGAAACTCTGATTTTTCTCTGACATAGCATTGTGTAAGTAGATGAGAGTGACGTTTGTATCTCACATAAATAGAGGCAGGCTCATATGGTTCTGTTGAAAAGGAAATACTGATCCATTACCTTGAATGAATAGAACTCAACTCTTACTGTTCAAGGGAATTGGGGAGAAGATTGAAGAAGGTTAATATTTAATTGTTTAAAAACAGCTTAGAGATGAATGTACTGCATTTATAACGAAGGTTAAAATGAAGGTTTGAATCAGCAGTGTAAAGGAAACGAAATGGCTTTCTGATATTTCATTTTTCAGCCTCGGAGTTAGAAATCCTAACTCCTTTATCCTCTTTCTGGAGGACTTCCTTTCTTGAGTATTAAATGAACATCTTCTAAGAGGTAGATATTTTGGCAAGGGGCTTTGCATTTCCAGGGCTGTATTAAGAAGAAAGGTAAAACCGTGGTCGAAGAAATATTAAATACTTCAAGAAAGTGACTTCATCCCCCTCTCTCTTAGGTTTTTAGAGCTGGGGAAGGAGATGCATGTTGACAGGGGATCATCCAGGCATGTGAATATTTTAACAAATATTTGAGTATAGACTTTGGACTTTTGTCAATATAAATTAAAAAAAGGACAGAAAAATAATATGTCTCGGCTTTTGTTTGCTTTCTGGAAGAAAAGAAAGTTCTCTTTTTCAACTCCAGCTGCCCTTGTGTGGTTACCGAAGTCCAGATTTTCCTTTCAGTTCTGTCGAAAGAGACTTTTCCTCCTTGTCATCCCGTTTTTGTTCCTTTCTGCTAAGGTCTACTCTGTCTTTTGTTTTTTTTTGGCCAAGGAATACTATATCTTTGTATTGCCCATTCTGCTAAGGTTTACTCTGTCTTCTGTTTTTTGGCTAAGGAATACTGTATCTTTGTATTGCCCCTAAAAATTTGATGTAACTGATAATGCCATGTGAAATTTTCTATCTACGTTTGTCTAACACATATAACTGTGTTTTATGCTTTACATGTTTCGTATCAATAAATTGTGCCTTTTATATTAATTTGAAATACTTTCACTACCCTTTTTTTTCTCTTATTAACTTGTAAGAACATTTTCAAAACCTGATATTTTCAACTCTCCAATTTTAAAAGAAAGATCAAGTCCACATTTTAAGATGGAAATAAATTCAGTGTTAACTACTGAGAACATAAACTACTATGTAATTTAATAATATTATGTCTTATAATTACCATTAGATTCATACACGAATATTTGATGCAGATAATATACTTGAAGTTTATTAAGATAGTACTGTAGATTCCAAACAATCTATTAAACTATGAGTATTATGTAAGTAATAGCCATCTCTTTAAAAAAAATTCCATAGATGATTTTTCTTTTACCTCTGAGAAATAATATTAATTAATAATAGTAGCTAATGTTTTGGTGGCACATATTCTATGCTAAACCAAGCCAAACTCACTGTCATAGAGTCAATTCCGACTCACAGCAACCCTACAGAACACAGTACAACTGCCCCATAGGGTTTCCAAGGCTGTAAGTCTTTACAGAAACAGACTGCCACGTCTTTCTCCCATGGAGTGGCTGGTGTGTTCAAACGTTTTGGTTAACAGCCAAGCGCTTTAACCACTGTGCAACCAGGGCCCCCTCTTATATACTAGGCGCTGCTTTATAAGTTATATCATTACATCTTCACAGCCATCCTAGGAGGTGGATAATGTGATTAGTCCAATTCACAGATGAGGAAACCTGGAACAATTAATTGATTACCCAACGGAGTCAGGAGAAAGAAAAGTAAGGACTGATTTCATAGCCCCTGCTGTTTCCCTTCAGGGAAAGTGCCTAGTTTATAAATCGATCTTTATATATGGAAACGGTGTGCTTATGGGAAAACTTTTAGCTGTTTTTCTGGTCTTGGTGATTTCGCAATAGTTAAGTGCTATTTCATCCTGGGCTAGTTTGCTGCCGTGGGTCAAAACATTCAAGGGAGCAAAAATAATGCAGAACGAACTGAGCAGCTTGGAGAAGCCCAGAGGCCCAATCTTCTAACTACCGCTCTTTAACTAACCATTCTCTTAACCTAAAAGCTCCCCTGAATGTGTTCAACTCAGTTTATTTTTTTCCCTTTTCTTTTCCCCCAAACGGGGTTACAACTCTGCTGTCTCCTCTTACGGCACCACCTTGCGAGTATCTGTATAATCTTCCTCCATCTTTCCACACCTACTGTCATCTCATCTCCTTCTTGCTGTTGTTAGCTGTCCTCCAGCCCATTCTGACCTGTGGTGACCTAAGTGTGCAGAGCAGAACAGCTCTCAGGGTTTTCAGAGCTGTGGCCATTCATAAGCTAATCGCCAGGGCTTTCTTCCACGGCATCTGTCAGTGAGTTCGAATTGCCAACCTTTCAACTGGTACTTGAGAGCTTAGCCTTTTGTGGCACGCCAGGGATTTCTGTCACTTTCCTACTTGGTTAAAAAAACCTTCGAGATTGTGTCGCTGCCTGCAGAATCTTCTTCCTCCATTTCTCCACACCCCTGTCTCAGCTCACTCTAAAACACTCCTTCTAAAAAGCTGAGCTCATCGTAACCTTTGTGGGGATGTCCTGTTGACTACAAGGTGAAGTCCAAATCAGAATAGAATAACTGACAGGGAGGAAAAATTATCTTACAATCTGCAAGGCAAATTTTATCAACCAGTGTAACAAGCTCATTATAAAGTTGATGTCCAAACACTAGACTAACTCACATGCCCGAAAAATATCCTGGAGGAATGCACTGGGAATTAGGAAACAGTTCAACTGACGTCAAGTTATGTGCAGGGATAGGCTTTATAAGGTAGCTTTATTGTGGAGCTTTATGGAAAAGCAATATGATGTGATAGAACACGGGAAGGCAGAGGACGTGATTTTAAGCCCCAATCTTATAGCTAGCTGACTTTTATGACTTTGGGCAAATTCAAGAATCCAACATATCTCCATTTCTTCACCTGTCATTTTCCAGGGGGTTCCCTGGTGGTACAGTGGTTAAGCACTCTGCTGTGAACCGAAAGGTCGGTGGTTGGAACCCATCAGCCTCTCCACTGGAAAAAGATGTGGCAGTCTGCTTCCGTAAAGATTTACAGCCCTGGAAACCCTATGGGGCAGTTCTACTCTGTCCTACAGGGTCGCTGTGAGTCGGAATTGACGTGACGGCAGTGGGTTGGTTTTTTTTTAAGATAATTTTCCATTTATTAGGTGGGGATAAGAGGGTATGAAACAGAAGACTTTTATATATTCATGAATCTGAAACAATAAATACGTTGTACAAATGAAAGGCAAAGAGAACTAGCTTTTGAAAGAGCCAAATGAGACCAACCCCACGCCCACCACCAAGCAGGTGTGTGAATTTAGGGACACTCTCAGCTTCTCTCAGGTTCAATCTGCTCATTTGTAAAATAAAATCATACAAACCATCCCAAGTCTAGATTCAATAAATGCTGGATTTCTTTCCCTTTTACAATATATCCTTTAAAAAAGGATTTCTTTCCTTTTCTGAAATACAATAATATTTCTTTCCTTTTTATAATTCCTAAAATTCCTCAGAGTTCTTAGCAAAATGCACACATTTAAAAAAAAAAGTAAGCAAAAATGTTGAATAAAACATTAAAGCCGTGATTTTTTCTCATTAGGTATTTATTGTGACTCCTGTCAACCGATGATTTTAAGATTAATTATAAAGCCCTAGGAGATGGATTAGGGGAAAGAGAAATGTAGCTTTGTGATTTTAGTGTTCATGTTTAAAGCAAAAACATCAATATGTGTATACCTTGCTTTTTCTTAGCAAGATTTAGATCAATGTTTTAGGATATATATTTGAAACATGTTTCTTTTAATTCTTTTTTATTTATTTATTTTATTTATTTATTCTTTTAATCCATTTGTAAAAAGCTGTAAGGACTACCATTACCCAGAGCACAGGAAGTTTGCAGATACTTTGGAAATGCCCTGTTCCTGGGGCTTTCACCTTTGAATGAGTTTCTCAGAGCTTGTTCAAGCAAGTAAAGCTTTCAGATAGCGCTCAATAGTTGTCTTGTTGACCACTCAAGAGTAACAGTGAGATTCAGCGTGTTGAAGATTCCATTAAAAACAAATAATTCCACTGACATGAAAGATCCAGAATAGAAACTCCACAGAAGCAGGAAGCAGGTTAGTGTTGCCAGGGGCTGGGTGAGTGGGCAAAGGCACGGGACCCTTCACGGGGACGGGGTTTTCTTTCGGGATATCGATAAAGTTCTGCAATTAGGTAGTGAGTGGTGATGGGTGCACAACATTGTGAATGTACTTAGTGCCACTGAATTGTACACTTTAAAAATGGATAAAGTTCCCTTTTGTGTTATGTGTAATTTACCAAAATAATAATAATAAAAAAAAAGAGACAGAAAGAAAAAGAAAGGTGATGGTTTCTCAAGCTATTAGCTTTTGATAATCATTTCTTTTCATGTAGAAAAATCAGTAAGTTAGATGTGCATTACATTTTTTAAAAGTGTTTTAACATTGTGACAACATCCATATGCCTCAGGTAAACATCTTATCACCTCAGCCAGAAACAATCTGCAGTCGAGGTCAGAGGCTCATGGTGCAGATGCAGAGAGCTTGTGTGAATTCCAGCTCCGCCTTTCAATACCACGTGTTCTTAGACAATTCCCCAACCTCCTTAGCTTCATGGTCTCCATCTGTGAAACGCAAATGACTACAGTGCCTGAGTCTTGGCCCCAACTAAAGATTAATTGAAGCAATATATGTACTGTACATAATGCCCTTAGCATTAAAATTATTTATCAGTCTTGGCTATGCTGCCTGCTTTTCTCACCCAATAGAGAATATTAGCTCTGTACTATCTGGTGCTCCTGCCATGAAGCCATTCCACTGATTCTGTGTCCAAAATGACTCCGTCATGCATGGCAAAGCCATTATTAGGCTACATTGTTCCCAATGCTTGGTTGTTACGGTGTCAATAGTTGCCATCAAGTTGATTCTGGCTCATGGTGGCCCCATGTGTGCAGAGTAGAACTGCTCCTTAGGGTCTTGAAGGCTGTGACCTTTCCGAAGGAGATTGCCAGGTCTTTATTTCAAGGTGACACTGGTTAGGTTCGAACCACCAACCTTTCAGCTAGTAGGCAGGTGCCTAACTGTCTTTGCTACCCATAGACTCCACCTGCTAAGTGCTAGGCGTACAAACTTCCATTAAGACGCTGTTTGGGCTCTTAAAGGAATTTACAACCTACCAGGAAAGATAAGAGAGAGAAAGAAATGTAGTCTTGCTGCATGCCTACCACGCACTCCCTGCTTTTCTTTCATCTCCTTGATCCTTTAAAAAAGTATTCTGTGAGTTAGATATTACAAAAACCAAAAAACCAAACCCATTGCCCTCGAGTCAATTCTGACTCGTAGCGACCCTGCAGGACAGAGTGGAACTGCCCCATAGGGTTTCCAAGTATGTAAATATTTACAGAAGCAGATGCCACATCTTTCTCCTGCAGAGCGACTGGTAGGTTTGAATTACTGACCTTCTGGTTAGCAGCGGAGCTCTTAACCACTGGTCAACCAGGGCTCCTTGAGTTAGATATTAGACTCATTCAAATTACGAGAACCATGAGTTTCAAAGAGATTTAAGCCCATTTTGAGTGCCTATGACAATCTTCCCCCTGCAATATTGTCCTAGGACATCTCCCAGAGTTAATATTTTGAACAGAAAATGTGATCAGATCCTCTGGCTAAAAACTCTTCATTGTCAGGTACGGTACATGAGGGGTGTGTGGGCATCGTCCCTCTCACTGGACATGGGGCTCATCCCCCTGAGGTCCAGGGTGGCCTCATCGTCAGTCTGTGACACTTTTACTTCCTCTTCTCTCCCAGCTCCTGCTTATCTTGAGATGATCCACTCCTTTTCGTTTCTGGCATCTATAACTTTTTCCCTTGGAATGTTGTTATTAGCTGGCATGGAGTCGATGCCGACTCATGATAACTCCAGGTGTACAGAGTAGAACTGCTCCACAGGGTTTTCAAGGTTGTGACCTTTCAGAAGCAGATCGCCAGGCCTGTCTTCCAAGGAGAGTCTAGAGGGGTTCCAACTGCCAACTTTTTGGCTAGTACTCGGAGCCTTGGTGGCGCAGTGGTTAAGAGCTCCGCTGCTAACCAAAAGGTCAGCAGTTCGAATTCACCAGCCGCTTCTTGGAAACCCTATGGGGCAGTTCTACTCTGTCCTATAGGGTCCCTATGAGTCAGAATCGACTTGATGGCAGCCAACAAGAACTACAGCAGTTGAACACTTAACCATTTAGGCCACCCAGGGACTCCACTTCCCTTGCTACAAGCGCTGTTGGTTAGATCACTGTCGTAGGCCCTTCTATTTCAAATTTACAAGGCCTCCTTTGCTAGCCTGAGAAGGACTCCCAGAGTGAGCTGCCTGAAAGGTATCTCCGGAACCCTCCTTCTCCCACCTCTGATCCAACTCCTGATGCGAAGCAAAAGAGCAACTGGGAGCCAGCTAAGAGGCAGAGCCTGGAGCGTTTCTGAGCTGTCAGGATCTGCCACTTTCCGGGAGGGAGGAAAAAGCAACACTGTGTTCATCTCTGAGTGCAAGGAGGAACAAGGGAGTCCTGGTGTCTTGGCCTGAAGCCAGGCCCTAAGCTCTGTGCTGCAGTGGGGGATGGGGGAAGAGAGAGCTGGGTCCCGCCTGTTCTGCAAGCCATCCTGAAGGAAGGGAGGCGCTTGTCGGCCTCTGCAATCTTAAGAAGGTATTCTTGGGGCCAGAAAAATTGTGGGAGACTTATGCACGGGCTGGGCGTTTCCTGTCCCGTACCTCGGAAAGCCTATACCTTAGGGTGAGGAGACAGGAGACTGAGAGCACCCAGGCTTCTTCCCAGGGCCTCAGTAGAGAGAGGGGACTTTCCTGTCGCTGGGTCAATCATTAGCCAACAGACAGAATTCCTCCCACACCAGGTGCACTACTGCTAAAGCAATGACTCTACTTCCACCAGGAAAGTCGCCCAAAGGAGACTCAGCAATCAGGAAAAGGAAGCGCAAGGCAAACACCTATAAATAGCCTCCTTTGAGGAAATGAACCTGATGGGAAAGAGAGAGATCATCCTAAGCCAACAAACAAATATACTTAAGAGCCTAATTACAGGATTGAAAAGCTTCTTGTAAACAAAATGGCATGATTTTTACATTTAAAAAAATCTTCAGGGAACTGAAGGGCCCTGGTGGCACAGTGGTTAAGAGCTCAGCTGCTAACCAAAAGGTCAGCAGTCTGAATCCACCAGCTACTCCCTGGAAACACTATGGGGCAGTTCCACTCTGTCCTATAGGGTTGCTATGGGTCGGAATCGACTCAACGGCAATGGGTTGGTTTTTGTTCAGGGAACTGAGAGTGGTGAGCTTATTGCTGAGGTACGGTTTAGGTGCTTGGAATATCAAGTAGAAGAAAAAGGAACACAGGGCAAACATATTAAAAGATATGATTCATTAAGAAAAATAAAAGACTTAAAGACAGATCTAAGGGATCTAAGGGGCAAATTCAGAATAAGGATAGAGAACAGTTGAAGCAGGGACACTCATACTAAGGAAAAAAAAATCCCTGCTTATTTTATTTAAAATAAAATAAAAAATAAAAAACAAAAAATATGAAGCTCAAAGCTGCCACTAAAAAGGGTCCATCGAAGTCCTAGGGAAACTAAAAAATGTTTTAGGTAAATGCTTAAATCCTAAGTGCAAAAAGAGACTATGCACGCTTCGGCCAAATGTAAAAAACTACTCAATAAAAAAAACATGCTGTCATCAAACATTTGATCTGCAGCCCTAGGATCTAGAAGATGGTGGATTAACATTTAAAGACTAATAAGAAGAGCAAGGTCCCTAACCCACGGAATCTTGTGTTCACCTGGGGAAGAAAGAAAAAAATGGGGAAAGAAGGACATTTGGGGATCTAGTCCAGGCTTCGGCAGCCGTGTTGCTCATGTGTCTCATCTGAAGAAAATACTAAAGAAATCACTCACTAAAAAGACTGCAATAGAGCAGGAGGACAGAAAGTAGAGGAACTGTGTTGAGCCTAGACTCTTGCAATATACACAGGAAGTGGCTGGACTGGAGTTGGGAGCGAGGTTTACAGGATCCAGGCTGCCATCTTGGTGACTGAAAGCACCAACCATTTTATATCTCCCAGTTTTTTGGTCAGAAATTCAGGAAAGGCTCAGTTGGACTGTGGCATGGACAGTTAGAGTCTAAAGGTCATCAATAAGAACTTTGCTCACTGCCTGTGTCTTAGCAATGACGTCTGAAAAGCTGGGCTCGGATGGGCCCTGCTCCCTCTTGGTTGCTCTCAGTGCTTCTCCTGAGACATCCAGCATGGTAGCGGAGGGCTGGAGGGGTCAAGGGAAGAATGAAAACACCAATTCTCTCAGCAGTTCTGCTGTTACTTCTGCTATCCTCACTTGGTCAAAGCCAGCCCAGATTCATGGAAGGGGAAATAGACCCTTCTTCTCCAAGGAAGAACTGTCAGAGACTCTGGAGCATATTTAATCCACTCCTGGCCCAAAGTACAGCTTTAAGAACTTAAAGACAATTTTTTTTGCCTCTCAAATAGACTGACTCTATGAAACATAAGAAGATTTTGAAAGATGTGTTTTTAGTTTTAAATGAGATAAAAGAGGATATATGTTTTCTATTAAACAAATTCAGGCTAAGATAAGAAAAAAGTTCCACAATCTACAAATGTAGGCTCAGAAATAATCAGACATGTCCCCAAAGGCTCTGTAAACACGTGTTCATTGGAGTGCTGCTTGCAAGGACGTAAAGGTGGAAAGGAGCTAAGCGTCCCAGAGAGGAGGGTTAAGGTAATGATGGAGAGACTACTCGCTTGCATTTTTTCCTGCTGGTGAGGAATCCTTAACGGCCTGAAATAGTGTTCCTGAAAAAGTGTTATAAAAAGAGAATAAAAACAGTTTAAAAATTGCATGATCCTGATTAAAATACACACACACCCCCCCACACACACACACATGCACAAACATTAAAAGAAATCGTTGGGAAAAAAGATTAAAGTGTAAAAATATATGTTTTTTTTTAACTTGTCCTTTCATGTTTATAATGAACAGATACTATTTTCATAGTGAGAAAAATCAATAAAATCATAAATAGTATATTTTAGGGATTGCTGTTATTGTTAGGTGCCATGGAGTCAATTTTCAATTCATAGCGACCCCGTGTGACAGAGAAGAACTGCCCCATAGGATGTTCTAGGCCGCTATCTTTACGAGAGCGGATCACCAGGTCTTTCTCCCGCGGAGTCACACTAAAAAGCAGGAGAGAGTTGACTTAAGTCAGCAGAAAATCAAAATAGGACTGTGGATGAGGAAAGATTCTGAAGGAAATAATGAGACTATGGGAAAAGGAAATGAGAAATAACAAAGGAGGATAACAAATGGCAGGTAAGAAAAAAGGAAAAATCACAGAATATTTTCCAGTCTGCTGAAACAAAAACTTGTGATGGCAAGTTAGCTGGTTTATCAGGTTTTAAGCAAAAGTAATGATCTTATGTGAAGACCAGGCACTAGTTGGATACAGGTATCATATTATAAATCTAAGTAAAGAATTTTGGAAATACTCCAGTGGAGAAAATATTGTCTTTAGGTAAATAAATATAGGTTATGCGTTTGAGTTCTACCCTTAAATGCTAACACGATGGAACAAGTCATTATTTGTTTCATTTTGCACTTTGTCTTTAATTTTTCACGTAACAATTTAAGACATCTTATTCCATTGACAGAATTCTTTTCTTTTTAATATAGTAAAAACCAAAAACCAAACCCGCTACTCTCGAGTCGATTGTGACTCATAGCCATCCTATAGTAAAAGATGAATATAAACTTTTAATATCTGAGGTAGCTAGTTTTCCAGCTCCAGTTGTTAAATAATCCATTCCGTCTTTGCTGATGCATGCATAGCTCACTGTGTGTTTCTGTTCTATTTATTCTGCTTCATTGATCTCTGGATCTTTTGAAAGTAGATTATCACGAATTGATGCATAGGATCATGGCTTCATCAAAACTTTGGATACTTGTCTTGAATATACTTCATATTCCACTAACTTCTGCAATGGAAATACTTCCTCAAAATATTTTCCCAAGTCGCTGCAGAATGAGAGCTGAAGGAGATAATATTGCATTCATTACGAGGAGACTCAGAATTTAAAAAAAAGAATTTTTTTTTTTTTTATATTTTGAGCAAATTTACCAGCTACTGTATTGCTAACTTGGTCCAATCTATTCTTACAAATTTCAGCCTTCAAGCTGTAACCTAAAGATAGTATTTGGCTTGGAATATGCATGGCACTACACAGTTAGAAAGGAACCTTGGTGGCGCAATGGGTAAGCTCTCGGCTGCTAACCAAAAGGTTGGTGGTTGGAACCCACCCAAAGGATCTGTGGGAGAAATACCTGGTGATCTGCCTACAAACCTCTGTGGGGCAGTTCTACTCTGTCACATGTGGTCACCATGAGTCAAGATCAACTCAACAGCACCTAACAACAGCAACATACGGTTGGACGGGGCTTTTACAAACCAAGAATTAATCAAAAAGCTTTCCAACAAAATCTATCAGGCCCAGTGGGGCCTCATTCAGGAAGCCAGGATTCCAGTATTCTCCCCTCTAACCGTACGATGGTGAGCAAGGTATGCAACTAATTGCTGAATGAGTTTAGAGACTGATGAGGTGGACTAGGTTACATGCAAAACCCTATTGTCTTAGTTATCTAATGCTGCTGTCGACCAGCCACTCCTTGGCAACCCTACGGGGCAATTCTACTCTGTCCTATAGGGTCGCTATGAGTCGGAATCAACTTGATGGCAAAGAGTGTTGAATCTGCACCTTTTACGGCTTAGAAGTGATTAGGTTTAGGACACACCCTGCACTGCCATGGCCCCATTAACATAACAAAGAAATCCTGTTCCCAAATGGGATCACATCCACAGGGATAGTTTAGGATTCCAACACATTGTGTGTGTGTACGTGTGTGGGGGGTGGGGGAGACACATTTAATCCATAACACCTATTAAAATCTAAAATTCTATGACTTTTTTCTTGGGGGTGTGCAATATTCAGGTTGAAGACCTCACTTCATTTTTGCTCACTGCTCTAAACAGGCGAGCCCTGGTGGCACAGTGGTTAAGAGCTCAGGCTGCTAACCAAAAGGTCGACAGTTAGAATCCACCAGTTGCTCCTTGGAAAAACCCTGTGGGGCACTTTTACTTTGTCCTGTAGTGCCTTTGTGAGTTGGGATCGACTTGACTGCAATAAGTTTGGTTTCTTTGGTTTGCTTTAAACGGCACAATTAACCACCACGCTGGAGTAACTGTGGACACGCTCTAAATCACTGTGGATGGGATGGAATTACTCTGCCAACCGACATATACATCAGTTTGGGTCTGAAAACCACACAACACAAATTCCTTAATCATGGAGGATTGTGGGGCTTCCACGTGCTATTTGAGAACAAGTCTTAGATTAAACTAGACCAAAATTTGGTGCTGATGGACCTTGTATCTACACAGCCTGAAATCCATCCAATTTTATTTTTATTACTTGATAATTAAAATCAATGTGTCAACTTGTTCTTTTTCTGATTTTACATGTACTACTGAAAAACAAAACCAGCCACCCTATAGGATAGGGTAGAACTTCCCTGTAGGGTTTCCAAGGACTGGCTGGTAGATTTGAATTGCCAACATTTTGGTTAGCCGTCTGAACTCTTCACTACTTCTCCACCAGGCTCCATACACTAATTATATATGTATGTATTTATATGTATACATAATATTTTACGCAGTACTCCCATTTCAAAATTTAACAATTAAATGATTAATAAAAAGTAAAAATAATCTGAAATCTCATCCCAAAGTATTAAGCCATACTCATATTTTGATATTTAATTTTAAATTATCATTTTTCCCCAGTTTGGTGAGTGTTCATAAAGGGAAGCACGTACGTATTAAAATCACAGTGGTTAACCTTTCCCGCCTTTATGCCACCACCCGTCTGTCGGTTTGTCCTACTGTGGCGGCTGCATGTTGCTGTGACGCGGGAAGCTATGTCACCACTATTTCACATCCCAGTGGGGCCACCCATGGTGGTGAGGTTTCAGCAGAGCTTCCAGACTAACAGACTAGTAAGAAAGGCCTGTTGATCTGCTTCTGAAAATTAGCCAATGAAAGTCCTATGAATCACAACAGAATATTCTCCAGTATAAACCAAAAAACCAAATCCATTGCTGTCGAGTCAATTCCAACTCATAGCGACCTTACTGGACAGAGTAGAACTGCCCCATAGAGTTTCCAAGGAGCGGCTGGTGGATTTGAACCGCCGACCTTTTGATTAGCACCCATAGCACTTAACCACTATGCCACCAGGGTTTCCTTCCCTGAAATAGTGCTGGAAAATGAGCCTCCTAGGTTGGAAGGCACTGGAGAAACACCAAACGGCAACAACGCACTAGGGCATCAGATGACTGTGAAGATGCGGCAGACCAAGCAATGGCGTACTTGGGGTTGCCCTGAGTTAGAGCTGGTTCAAGACAATTAACTACCACAACAGCAACCACAACTACCTTCTCTGAAGCACCCACCCTGTACTTGGAGTTTGCGACGATTACCCTCAACCCTCACATAGACTTTGAAAAGCAGCTCTTTCACCTAAGGAAAATGAGGTTTAAAAAGGTTAAAGAACATTCCCCAGTCACACATCTAGAAGCGGAGGAGCAGTACCCAAAGGCAGATATAGCCCTATCTAAAGCCTATGGTCTTTGCATTACCCTGTTCTTTGGCACACTGTCATCTCTTCCATTTCTGTGGCAGACAGAGCAGGTTTGCATCCTGGACACGTTCATAACATAGCACCTCAAAGTAACGTTCTTTAAATAGTCATTCAGCAGTTATAGAGTGGGAGCAGGAAGAACGGACTTATTTTTAGTTAACTTATTTTATTTACAGAAGCCCTGGTGGCACAGTGGTTAAGAGCTCCGCTGCTAACCAAAGGGTCAGCACTTCGAATCCACCAGCCACTCCTTGGAAATCCTGTGGGGCAGTTCTACTCTGTCCTATACTGTTGCTATGAGTCCGAATCAACTCGACGGTGACGGTTTTATATATATAGATATAAAATATATATTATGTATATAGAAAAAAATTCACTTACTGATTGACTTTCAGAAACCAATGCAAGGCCAACGTTCTTTAAAAATTAGCAAAACATGTTCAACTTCTTGGTATTTTTTTTCTATTTGGTTGTTTTCCAACCTAGACCACGTCTTAGGAGGCATATTAGTAGGTTTAACATTTAGATACTGAAATTATTATTTGTTTCAAGTAAACAGCTCCACTCAAGTCATTACAGTGTTTCAGAATTTCAGCAAAAATGGACTGCATGTGCAAGTTGTAAAAACGAACAAAGCGAACAAGCACGAAGCAGAGATGGGTCGTTGCTAGTAAAAAGCGTTCTGTACATTAGCGGCCTAAAATGATATCCGCTCCTGCAGAATCAGGCTCATCATTCATTCCACCAGTTTGCCACAGTGGTATTTTGCTGTGATAAATACAGCTTCTGACAACCATGCAGTTGCACCTTCCAAAGTCTAAATCTAGTCATTTTCTTTGTATGTTTCTCCTGGTAAGAAATGAGTAGATATACATGCATATATGTATTCACAAACACACACACGTACAGTCTTTGTAATTTAGTATAAGAAAATCCAAACCAAGCCCATTGCTGTCCAAGCGATTCTCTCTCATAGCGACCCGGTAGGACAGAGTAGAACTGCCCTATAGGGTTTCCAAGGAGCAGCTGGTAGATTCGAACTGCTGACTTTTTGGTTAGCAGTTGAGCTCTTAACCATTGTGCAACCAGGCCTCCATAATTTAGTAGTATAAAGATTTACAATATATATAATCTTTAATCTGCTAATTTGGTGTATTACGTTGATTTTTGAATGTAAAGTGACTTTGAATTACTGGGGTAAATCCAACTTTGTCATGCTGTATCCTTCTTACGTATCATTAGATGAAATATGATAATATTGATTGTAATATTTATCTTCCTGTAACATTTTGTCAAATGTTGGTATCAGGATTATGCTGACCTTCTGTGAGTTGGAAAGCGTTCCTTCCTTCTTTTCTGAAAGAGACATTTTAGGATTAGTTGCTCCTTTCCTAAATGCTTGTTATAATTCACCATGAAGCTGTCTGGTCCTGCGATTTTCTTTGTTAGGAAGATTTTTTTGTTTGTTTGTTTTTTGTTTTTGTTTTTTTCTATTACAAACTTAACTTATCTAGTAGATATAAAGTTATTCATATTTTCAATTTCTGGTAACTTTTCATTTTCAAAGATTATTTTCTTTCAAGAATTTTTTTTTCTTATGCTGTGAACTTATTGGCATAAAGATATTTAGATTCCTGTATTGCCATTTTAGTGCTTTAAGGATCATTCATGATGTGTCCTTATATATTCTTAACATTGATGACTTGTCCCTTCATTTCTTGATCTGCTTTGCAATAGGCTTATTAATTTCGCTAATTTTATGTTGAAGAATCGACTTTTACTTTATTGATTTTCTCTATTGTTTCTTTTTCTCGTTCATTGATTTTTGCTCATATTTTTATTATTGTCTTTTTTCTCTTTACTTTGGGTTTAATTCCATCAGTGTTTTTAAATTCCTATGGTGAGAGCTTGAATCACTGATTTAACACCTTTTTTTCTTTTTAAGTATAAACATTTAAAGGTATAAATTTCCTTGTAAACTATGCTTTAGTCTCATCTTGCAAATTTTGATATGTTACATTTTCATCATCATTCAGTTTAAGATATACATATATTTTTAATTTCCATTGTGACTTTGTTTTTGACAAATATTTGGGGGATTTTCTAGATATCATAGCGCTCTTAGTTTCTAATTTGTTGTGGTTTGAATTGTGTTCCTCCAAAAACGTGTGTCAACTTGGCTAGGCCAAAATTCCCCAGTATTATGTGATTGTCCACCATTTTGTGATCTGATGTGATTTTCCTATGTGTTGTAAATCCTACCTCTATGATGTTAGTGAAGTAGGATTAGTGACAGGTATGTTAATGAGGCAGGACTCAATCTGTAAGATTAGGTTGTATCTTGAGTTAATCTCTTCTGAGATATAAAAGAGAGAAGACAGCAGAGAGATGACGGGACCTCATACCACCAAGAATGAAGAACCAGGAGGGGAGTAAGTCCTTTGGACCTGGGATCCCTGCCCTGAAAAGCTCGTAGATTAGGGGAAGATTAATCACAAGGACCTTCCTCCAGAGCTGACAGAGACAGAAAGCCTTCCCCTGGAGCTGGTATCCTGAATTCAGATATTTAGCCTTCTAGACTGTGAGAGAATAAATCTCTTTGTTAAAGCCATTCACTTCTGATATTTCTGTCATAGCAACACTAGATAACTAAGACAGTATCATTGTCAGAGAATATACTCAGGATGATTTCATGTCGCTAATATTTATTGAGACATGTTTTATGACCCAGCATGTAGTTAATCTTGATGAATTCCATGAACTCATAAATAGAATATGTATTCTGCTGATCTTTTTTGTAATGTTCTATAAATGTAAAATGTATGAATTAGTTCATAATGTTATTTAAATGTTCAAAATCTCTGGTAGTATCTTGTTTACTAGTTTTATTAGTTATTTAGAAAGGAGTGTTAAAATATCTTAGTTGTTTTCTCCCTGAGAATGCCTTTATTTCATCTTTATTTTTGAAGGATATTTTTATCGATTATAGATTTTTCTTCTTTCTTCTATTGTTTCTGGGGACAAGTAGCAATTTAAAGTGTTGTTTTGTTGATTCCAATGTGTCTTTTATCTTTGATTTTCAAAAAAATTAGATTACTATGTGACTAGGTGTGTTTTTCTTTGTATTTATCCTGTTTGAGTTTCATTGGTATTCTCGAATCTGTGGGTTGGTATCATTCATCGCTTTTGGAAAGTTCTCAGCCATTACATCTTCAAAGATTTCTCTTGCCCCAGTCTCTCTCTCCTCTATTTCTGTGACTCCAATTATATACATGTTCAACTTTTTGGTGTTGTCCACAGACCTTGGACACCATGTTTTCTTACTCATTCTTTTTTCTCTTTGAGTGTCAGTTTGAATATTTTCTGTAGAGCTGTCTTCAAGTTCACTAATCTTTTGCTTTGCTATGTTCAGTCTGCTGTAAAAATCAGTTCATGAATTCTTCATTTTTTATATCTTTATTTTATTTATAAAACTTCTATTTTTTTCGTTTGTATGGTTTCTGTGTCTCTGCTCCATTTCTCCGTCTCTTCATGAATATTACCTACTTTATATACTACATTATTAGTTATTTAAAGTCTTCAATTATCCAAAAATCACTGGACTGCCTCTGTTATATTTTTCTCAGCAATCCTACTCTGTCTCTTGCCTCCCCTAAGGGTGGCTGCCTTGCTGTTGGAGAAGGCTCACACCAGTCAAGAATCATCTCTCTTTAGTCTTTTTTCTTGCTGCCAGAACTTCTCTTACTTCTGCCAGCATTCAAGAAAGACCTACGGAAAGTGTTGGTAGATGTGTACAGACTCAGATGGCTGGGAATTCTAGTCTCTCGTGCCAGCCCACCTACAGTTGTTAAAAATTCAGCAAGACTGGTTCATCCTTACTCCCATTTAGGCAAAGTCCTCCTCCTCCCACCATTCATCCCAGGATGAAAGCAGCCCTGAGTTTTTTCTCTCATTTGAAGAGAGATAGAATACTAATTATGTTCTGGAATTAAGTTTACTTAGTTTATTATTATTATTTTTTATGTCATCAGACAGTTGGGTTTCAAAAGGACAAAAGGTGGATTTAAAATTTAAGTCCTTGTTCTGGTTATTAGGATGAGAGTAACAACATATGGTGACATTCTATATTCAACCCTCCTTATCACTGTTTAAGGAAACCCTAGTGGTATAGTGGTTAAGAGTTTGGCTGCTAACCAAAAGTTCAGCAGTTTGAATCCTCCAGGTGCTCCTTGGAAACCCTATGGGGCAGTTCTACTCTGTCCTGTAGGGTTGCTATGAGTTGTAATCGACTCAGCGGCAACGGTGGGTTTTTTTTTTTTTTAATATCACAGTTTAAAAGAAGAACAAAAAGTTGAGCATTAAAAGGACAGAATTATGAGACACACAGTCCCTAAACCATGGCTGAAGCTTTCCCTCCAAGCATCTGCAATCCAGTTAGATCTGAGAAACCCTTACGATACTCTATTATTTCTCATGTGGACCCCATATTTCTAATGGACCCCCTTAGCCTAATATCCTGGAAAATATTTATTTCCTTTCTCTAAAAACCACTGGGTTTGACATTTCAGAAGATTCACTTCGTCACTTAACAAATAATTCTGCATGGTCTGCTCATTGCCAGGGACTCCTCATACCTACTGAGCCTGGCAGGAGGGTTCCAGCAACACCCCAATGTCAGATCCGATAAAATATCTTCAGTCATTTCTGTGTGGGGAAATTCACAAAATTAAATACTGGATCTTAGCATACTAAATCACCTGACACTGTTTTTTTGAAGGTAGACTGGAAGAAAAAAAAGTCAAACAAGCTAGTGAATAATAAACTCCAATTTCTGGGTGAGCTTGACTGAGGAAGCCAACCTGAGTTACCCAGAACTTAGACAAATAGAGGGGTGGCCTTTAGCCTTTTGGGTTTCAGTGTCATAGAATCTGATAAAAGCCATGCAATCTCATCCTAAGATACATATAAATGTGTATGTATACATGAGATAAACATATCTCATGTATATATATACATAGGTAGATATGCAGGAGATATATCTCAAGTATACATCTCGTATGTGTTTCATGTATATATCTCATATATAGATCATATATATAGCAATGAATAGGTCATCTTTTGAAAATATGGAATCCATATAACTATGTATGTTGTTATGGGTACACAGCTGCTTTATTCATGAAGAAGACAAGAGTCTGGACAAATCAAGATAAAATAGGTAAGAATGAGGCCATACAGCACACTCCTTAAGTCTCACAGCCTGTTGAATTGTACAGACTCAGCCCCAAATCCCAGCTTTACCACCCACTGGTTGTGAAAAAGGTGCTCTGGTGGCTCAGTGGTTAAAGCGATAGACTGCTAACCTGAAGGTTGGCAGTTTGAAACCACCGGCAACTCCGCGGAGAAAGATACGGCAGTCTGCCTCCATAGAGATTTACAGCCTTGGAAATCCGATGAGGTCGCTATGAAAACCTGGAAAACTTGTCAAGCCTCTTATCATTAAAAAAATGGAAATAGTACAGAACCTCCTATGTTAGTTGTGATGATTTAGTACATTCATGCCTGTAAAGTACTTAACCAGGATCTGAAACAATGTTCCCAATAATATTGAATTATAGCTCCTTCTTAAAAGATAGGCAGAGGCTTGTCTACCACTTAGTGATTGCACATAGATGGTTAGGTATTTGGTTAAAGACAAGGTAAGATCTGGGGAAAAACATTTGGAACTCTGAGCTCAGATGGGAATTGGGTGGATCAGTGGTGCCCTAAAACCAAGACGGTCAGAGAAGTAAGTGGGCCCAACATTCAGTATTAACTTTCAGAGGTGACAATCTCAAAACTTCTCAAAACCACTTGCTCTGTTCAGGAAGCTTTGCTCATCTGCCTGTTTCACGGAATCATAGGAACCCTTCTGGGATTAGCAAACTGAAGGGAGAGCAGTGATGTCGCCCAGACACCAGGGGGCGCTCCAGCTTATTCTATGTAGACTTCAGCGTGAGTCATCCTCTTAAATTGAGAAGATGCGAGGTTTATGTCCAAACGTGCTAAACGGTCAGGCATAGACTTGAAACAATTTACCATTGCGGTTTACGTGGTGGTTAGAATTCAACATAATTTTTTTTTTATTCCTTCTACTTTCAATATTGAGTCACAGAAGGGGAAAAATGTAATGCTATTTCTAATTATTAAACTAACATTGCATAATATGACTTGCACCATATGGATTTTTACAAACCTGTTTAGAGACTCAAAAGGTCATTTCAAAATCTTTCACAGGCAAGAGATATTGTGTCTATGCCAAGTAAAATAGAGGACAGAGACAATATCTGGGAAATCTTGATTCCTCCAATTACTAGAAACAATTCAGTCCCATTATACTCCTTGATGTACTTATCCTTCATTTAACCATTCATGAAAATACATAATATCTTATCTGCCCCACTTTTATTCATTGATCATGGACTATGTAACCTGTTGCCGTAGACTTGATTCCAATTCTTCTGACTCATAGCGACCCTTTAGAGGGAGTCCAAGGAGTGGTTGGTGAATTCAAACTGCTGGCCTTTTGGTTGGCAGCTAAACGCTTAACCATTATGCAACCAGGGCTCTCTGCAAGGCCCTAAGAACAAGGAAATTCGTAAGCTTTAATTCTGACCCCAGCCCACCAAAGCACCTGGCACTGTCTCTGTTCCCAAGGAGCTTACATGTTGGTGGGGAGAGACAGAGAATAAATATCTAAACAGGCAAATATATAATGTTAGGTTGGGATAAGTCCTATTGAGAAAAATAAGTCAGAATTGAGGGAATAGGGATTCCCCCAATGTGAAGAGGATTTGTTATTTTATGTAGGATGGACAGGGAAGATTGTTTTGGGAAGGTGCTATGTGAGTAAAGCTCTAAAGGAAGTAAGAGATGGAGCCATGTGGATATGTGAGGAAAAGCACCCCCAAACAGAGAGAAGAGTGAGTGCAAAGGCCCAGAAGAGGAAGCCTTCTTAAGCATGTTTTAGTGACAGTCAAGATTTCAGTGTTGATTGGGCAGTACAGAGTCCCTGTGTAGCGCAAACAGTTAACATACTGGGCCGCTAACCACAAGGTTCATGGTTTGAATCCACTCAGAGGTGCTTCAGAAGTAAGGCCTGGCAATACTCGATGTGGTGAAATACATCATTGATGTGGTGAAACACATCTTTGATGTGGTGGAACTCGTGTGAAATTGTTTGCTACAGATTAGTAAGTAATCACAAGTAAGCCTGTGATTACCTTGCTTACTGGGTCATCCTCTCATGTTAGGGACTGTAAATTTGAAAAGGGGCTTTGATTCTGTAGGAAGGTGCATTGGGGTTGGGAGAGAGACAGATGCCAGCCATACCTTCAAGCAGAACCTTTGGTGTGGTGGAAAAATGTGAAATTGTTCACTACAGATGATCTGGTAAGCAAGGTAAGCACCATGCTTACCTTGCCTCTTGGATATTCTGCCCTGCTTCCAAGGCTGTGGTCAAGATTGTTTCAGATAAAAAACAGTATTTTCTCACCCCCAGAGTGCTGCAGGAGAAGGAGTGTCCTCAGGGAGAGGTCAGGGGGCCAGGCTTCCTTTGGAATAAGAGAGGGAAGGCACCATGTAGGATGGAGGTTAGAAATAAGTGGTCTGATTGATTCTGGCCAGTATGCTCCAGAAGGGACATGAGATAATACGGATAAATGAGATAACATGTGAGCTGAGCTGTGCTCTTCCAAGAAAACCTAACAGGGAAATTCCAGTTGCTTTATGAGATATAGTTCATAAAAACGTTTATCATTATCATAAATTTTGCTTTTGTCCTTCTTTAACGTAAGGACAATTGAATTATTTATTTTTCCAGGAAATCTTGGGGCAAGGAGTTACCTGACTTTCGTTAAAGGAATAAGAAATTAATAAAAGAGTTCCACGTATGCTTCCTCCATTGCGACATTCTATGTTTGTAGAATTCGAATTTAAAATATGGAGAAATGTTGTTAGGTGTCATCGAGTCAGTTCCGACTCATAGTGACCCAATCACAACACAAGAAAACACTGCCCAGTCCAGCGCCATCCTCACAATTGTTATGCTTGAGCCCATTGTTGCAGCCACGGTGTCAATCCATCCCTTTGAGGGTCTTCCTCTTTTTCACTGACCCTCTACTTTATGAAGCATGATGACCTGATGTCCTTCCCTAGGGACTGGTCCCCCCTGATAGCACGTCCAAAGTATGGACAAATATACAAACCTAAATTAGAAGTTACATGTAACGGGAGTCGTGTTTAAAAACATACAGCCACACATCAAGATGAAATCTGACATTCCTGTGTTAACATGAAGAGTCACTTAATTAACCAACTGCGTAAGATTTTACTCTTATACATATACTTCTGCGGCACACAGACACTGCTAGTTACATATCCAATAGCTATTTTTCTTTCTTCTTTGCTAAGAAAACCCCAATTTTGTTTGGAGTCAAAAGGTACCTTGCTAAAATTATGCCCTCCCAACACTGCTTTGACCTAGGGGTTGGCGTGTGAACCGCATCTGGTCAGTGAGATGTGGGAGTTGCCTAGGTGGGCTCCAGAAACGTTTTGTTTTTTTCTGATACTCAGGTGGCCTTGGTCTTCAGCGTTACCCATGCCCCTTCCTTTCACTTGGAGGTGAATCAGCTGCTCTGAGACTGAGGACAAATGCCACGTGCTTGGTTGCTGTGAGCAAGAAGCTAGACAGGGCCTGGGTCCTGGAGGAATTAATAGAGCAGCTGCACCCACGGCGAGCTGCCAGACTTGAAACTTTTTCTTCTTTTTTTTTTAGGAGAGAAAAACAAACTTATTACTTGTTTAAGCAATGTTGGTAGTGTGTCTGTTGCAAGTACCCAAGTGTTACCTGCTAACAGATATAATTCCCTTCAAACAGAGATTTAAACCAAAAAAAAAAAAAAAAAACTTTTACCTTGTCCTTCAGTATAAGTAAACAAAAGACAGACACCCCTAAAGAAAGGCCTAGCAATCTACTTCCAAAAAATCTACTTCGGAAAAATCAGCCATTGAAAACCCTGTAGAGCACAGTTCTATGCTGGTTTCGATGGGGTGACTGGATAACAACTAGTTTTTACTTATTTTTTAAAATTTTTTCATTATTGATGGACAATTTTTACTCTACAGTATAGATGAAAAGTTTGGGGGCAGTGAGGCTAAGTTAATGGAGGTAAAACAACCAGAATGGAAATAATGAGAATATTGACGCAAGCTGAAGAATGTAATCAATGTCACTGAACATTGTATGTAGAAATCGTTGAATGGGAACCTGTTTTGCTATGTATACTTTTACAAAAATTCAATAAAATATTTTTAAAAAGAAAAGAAAATTATTATTGTACTTTAGATGAAGATTTACAGAACAAACTAGCTTCTCATTAAACAATTAGTACACATATTGTTTTGTGACATTTGTTACCCTCTCCCACGACATGTCAACACTCTCCCTTCCCCACCTTGAGTTCCCTATTACCAAGTGTTTTTTTTTTTTTCTATACTGCTGTAGTAGGTTGTGAATTCTTGAAAATCTGAAGAAGCCAACTTTAAAAAGTTTTATAAATTATGTTACCATTTAAAATTTTTTTCCTGTTTAAATTTACTGACTAATTTTATATCAAGATAGAATATTGTGAAAATATTTCACCTTAATTTTAGGGAGAGAAATCAATTACTGTATAGATAGATAATATATGTACATGTTACTTAAATTTATTGAGTAATAGTTACAAGCTTTCTTTTTTATAATTTTTTAGAATTCCGGTGACCCTGAATCTCCCATTATTTTTAACTTTGAATCCTCTTTTTTTAGCCAAAAATTCTTTCATAATCTGGCTTTTAAACTCACATTTGATATACTCCAGGGAACACTGTTTTCATGTTCACTAAATGCTCTTTAATTGCTAAAGATTTAATTATAAGAAAAGAAAAGTAAAATGTAAAACTTCCCTGAATCCAAGGGTCTGGTTTTGAGCAATTGCATTAACAATTAGCGCTTCTATTTACAAAGGCATCTTTAATACGAGCAGAACCCCCAGTGTGGAGTGTAACAGGGTTCAATGTAGCCGTTCATACACACTCACCTCACAAGTGCATGGGAAACCTGAATGGCTTATTTTAGAAGCTTTCACATCATTTGGACAAGAGTTATGATTAATATAAAAAAGCTCCTAAGTGTTTACATAATTTCCCCCAACATTAATGATTAGTAAATTTACGGTCAGCTAAGAGCTTCACATTTGAAAAAAAAAAAAAAATTATTTATGGCAAGTAGCTTCTGGGCATTCTTTAGAAAATGCTATACTCCAGAGGTCACTGCTTGATGGAATTTTGAAGGCTTTTCTACTCAGGGGAATGAAGGTTTGACGTTTTATTGCTTAGATCTGGATCACATACATTAAACACAACAAATGGACAAAAACCCGTTTTTACTTATCAAGGGGTCATATCTGAAATATTAAGGAAGGTGAAACCTTTTGTGGTCACTAATTCTCTTAGGCTTTACATTTTTCTTTTTCTATGCCTTTTTTACAGTTCTATAACAATTATATAAAGAAGTACAGCTGACTTCTATGGCTGTCTACTATTTTTTAGGCATAGTGCAGACTCGCCTGGGGGAATAACGCCCACCTGTTGGTTTAAAAGGACGGAGCTTGAAATGCCTTAAGAATAGTTTCTACTGTCTGTGACAGGTGACAAAATTTATCCAGGATTATGGATGTAATTTTATATAACTGGTAAATTTAGGCATAATATTTTGAGGGTATTGTTTAGTATACTTGAGATATAAAAATGGAGGATTAAACAAAATAACACATTAAATTTCTATTAATTCTCTCAATCACTTTGCTGTATATGAACGTTAATATAAAAATAATATTAATTCAACCTTAATTCTTATTAAGCATTTGTTGTGGTTGTTGTTTTTAGGTGCCATTGAGTTGGTTCCGACTCATAGCGACCGTCTGTACAACAGAACGAAACACTGCCCAGTCCTGCACCATCCTCACAGTTGTTGCTATGCTTAAGCCCATCATTGAAATCGAGCATATAGTGTTTAATATTTAAGTATTGTTGGAAAGACAAAGTTGAATGGATGAATATCAACTGAAGATGCTTGAAACCAGGGAGAAAGATGAGAAAAAAAAAAAGAATTGGCAAATGACTGTGGTCTAAAGGTGTGAATTGGCATAAGAGAAGGATAAACCATTAAGGGCTTACTAGAGAGAAAATGGATCACATCTAGGGGTGAGTAGAGGTGAAACACAGGGAACTTTTCATGAATTAGCTGGAAATTGAGATGAGACTTGGAGGATAAACAATTGGAGATCCAGTGTGTGGGGCAGAGCTGGAAATTTTCAGGTAAAGATGAATGACGGAAAAGCTTTGACAAAGGCATAGAGCTGGAAAAGTATGGAGCACATTTCGTTTGACTGAGAGTAAAACCACAAGCAAACCTATTGCCATCGAGTCGGTTCTGACTCATAGCTGAGAGTACATAAAGGGAAATCACAGCAAATTAGATCAGAAACGTGGTTTGAGCACACCATGTGGGTTCAGAACCATGAATGCCAAGTGACAAGACTTTACACCAGGACCATCAAAAACTTTGGAACAATTCCTTAAACAGTTAAACATAGAACTACTGTATGAACCAGCAATTCCACTCCTAGGTATATACCCAAAAGACTTGAAGCAAGGTCTCAAACAGACACTTGTACACCAATGTTCATTACGGGCACTATTCACAACAACCAAAAGGTATAAACAACCCAGGAGTTCTTCAACAGATGGGTGAATAAACAAAACTTGGAATATACATAAGTGAAATATTATTCAGCCATAAAGAAAATGAAATATTGTTACATGCTATGATATGGATGAACCTTGAAATTATTGTTAGTGTTGTTGTTAAGTGTCGTCCAGTCAGTTCCGACTCATAGCAACCCTATGTATAATGGAACGAAACACTGCCTGGTCCTGCGCCATCCTCTTGATCATTGTTTTAGTAAAATAAGTCAGATATAAAAGGACAAATATTGTATGATCCCTCTTCTATGAAATATCTGGAGTAAGAAAATGTATAGAGACAAAAGTTTATTTGTGGTTACCAAGGACTGGGAGGAGTGCAGAATGGGAGTTATTGCTTAAGGAGTACTGCGTTTCTGTACGTTGTTTTTGTGTTGTTAGGTGCTGCCAAGTCAGTTCCGACTCATAGCGACCCCATGCATAACAAAATGAAACACTGCCCGGTCCTGTGCCATCCTTAAAATCATTGCTATCTTTGAGCCCATTGTTGCAGCCACCGTGTCAATCCATCTCATTGAGGGTCTTCCTCTCTTTCGCTGACCCTCTACTTTACCAAGCATGATGTCCTTCTCCAGGGATTGGTCCCTCCTGATAACATGTCCAAGGTAAGTGATATGAAGTCTCACTGTCTTAGCTTCTACGGAGTTTCTGTATGGGGTGATGAAAATCTTAGGAAATAGATAATGGCGATGGTTACGAAGCATGGTGAATGTAATTAATGTCACTAAATTGTATGCTTAAAAATGGTTAAAATTGAAAAACACTTGTTATATAATTTTACCACAATAAAATTTAAAAAATAAAAAAGTTTTGAATCAAAAGAATTATATAATCACAGCTTTCTTTTGCTAATACTTTCCAGCAACAGGTGAGAGCTAGCTTTTCAAACCCAGTTCCTCTCCACTTGCATCCTACGACCCCAAAATTGAACCACATTTGGTTCCCTGAAAATGCTGGTAGGCTCACACCTCTGTGCCTTGCTCACAGTGCCTCCTCTCCTAGAATTCTTGATTCAGTCAACAGACAATGTTACATGTCCATTGCTTACAAGTTTTCCCTTGGTGCTAGAGACAAGCTCCAGAAAAGCAGGATTCCTGCTGTTGAGGGTGGTAACAAAAAGCGCAGGTGACCCCTAGTCTGGCAACTCCCAGCATGCTTTATGCCCATGTGAGGAGTGTCCAATTGAAACCTCAAGGTGGGAGAAGCCGGGAAGACATGCAGTCTGGCAAGGATACAAGTTTCCAGATTTAGACCAAGTTTCATTTCTCGATAAAAATGTTTCTGTCCTTTGATTCTTTACTTGGTAGAATCCTCCATGCATCCTGTGCACCATAGGTGTAGAGTGTAACACTTCTTTCTTGTCAGGCGTAAGGGTTATGTAATACAAAGACCTGTTGCCTTCTAGTCAATTCTAACCCATGACAACTTCACATGTTGAGGAGTGGAACTGAGCTCCATAGGGTTTTCTTGGCTGTAATTTTTACAAAAGCAGATCGTCAGTCCTTTCATTCATGAAACCACTGGCTAAGTTTGAATCACCAGCTTTCGGTTAGTAGACAAGAGCAAACCATTTGCACTACCCAGAGACCCTATATAGCACATGATTCTTGAAAAACAGCATAAACCAAATGTGTTAGTTTTCTAATGCTGGTGTAACAAATTACCATGAACTTAAACCGAAAATCAAATCCATTGCTGTCGAGTCAAATGTAACTCATAGTGACCCTATAGGACAGAGTAGAACTGCCCCATAGGGTTTCCAAGGCTGTAATCTTTATGGAAGCAGACTGCCACATCTTTCTCCTGTGGGGCAGCTGGGGGGTTCGAACCACTGACCTTTCAGTTAGCAGCCAGGAGCTTAACCATCACAAACTGAGCTGCTTAAAATGACCTAAATGCATTTGCTGACAGTTCTGAAGGTCAGAAGGCCCTCAGTCTTTCAGGTCCAAAGTTAAGCCGTTGGCGGGGCTACATTCCTTCTGGAGGCTCCGGGGGAGACTCTGCTTCCTTGTCTTCTCCAGCTTTTAGAGAGTGCCTGCATTCCGTGGCTCATGGCCCCTCACTCCATCTTTAAACCACATCACTCCAACCACTGCTACCATCGTCACATCTCCTTTTTCAAACTTGGACCCTTTTGCCTTCCTCTTACAAGGATCCTTGTGACCACAATGGGCCCACTCAAATAATCCAGGGTAATCTCTCTATCTCAAGATTCTTAATTTAATCATAGTTGCAAAAATTTTTTGCTATGTAGGGTAGCATATTCACAGATTCTTGGGATTAGGCTGTGGACATACTGGGGCAACATTATTCTGTCTAGAAGCCCTGGTCGCGCAGTGGTTCAGAGCTCGGCTGCTAACTGAAAGATCGGCGGTTCGAACCCATCAACCACTCTGCAGCAGAAAGATGTGGCAGTCTGCTTCCATAAAGATTTATAGCCTTCAAAACCCTATGTGGTAGTTCTACTCTGTCCTGGAGGGTAACTGTGAGTAGAATCGACTTGACAGCAAAGGTTTTGTTTTGTTTATAATTCTGTCTACCACACTCCATAAGGCTGGGGCTATGTTTTATTTACTTCTCAAATCACAACAAGTAGCACACCACTTGGGAAATAATAGTCACTCAATTTACATTTGTTGCCTGTGTTAGGGGTTTGGAGAGGTGTGAATCAGCAAGACAAGTTAGGAAGATACTGCTCTGCTCTAGAGGAGAAGCTGTCTGTATCTGCCTGTGCTCCTCCCAACACCATCACCCCTGCCTTCCCTACAAAGGTAAAATCTCTCCTGATTTTTAATGATACTGTCAACCCATAACAAATACATACTTCAGTATGCAGTTGAATAGGAACGTCTGCACCAAAAGATGTAAACAATTATTTGGATGCTTGTTTTCATATCCACCCCTGAACACACACACACACACATTTTTAAAATGTTTCTCAGATGATATTTCCCTAGGTGAGGACCATTGATAGAGGAATATCTCATCCATTTTCAAAGGGTCAAAGTAAGCCCTGTGCCATCATAAGTGCTTGTCAGTGATTCCTGTGGGCATTAACCTCCCATTTCTCCAATACTCATCAGCTTTTACAGTCTGTATGGAGAGTGTAGAGATTGAGCGTATGTGCTTTTGAGTGTCCTCATTTGGGTTTGGAAACCCTGGTGGCATAGTGGTTAAGAGCTATGGCTGCTAACCAAAAGGTCAGTAGTTCCAATCTAACAAGCACTCCTTGGAAACTCTATGAGGCAGTTCTGCTCTGTCCTATAGGGTCACTATGAGTCTGAATCGACTCAATGGCAGTAGGTTTTACGGTTTGGGTTTTTATTTCAGACTTTTGCTTTGTCCTTGAGACATTCACCTAACCTCTATTTTTCAGTTTTCTCATCTGTAGAAAGGAATGAAAATGACATCTATCTCACTAGGATGTTGCAATGAGAAAATTCATGTCAGATGAAGGATTGAAGAGATATCACAATACATTTAATTATATTATCTATCAGTCGATTCCTTAAATATCTACATCTAGTTCTGTTTCTTTAAGGAAGTGGTAAATTCCTTGACCCCACCCATCTGTCAGTTTGTCAAACTGAGGTGGCTTATATGCTGCTATAATGCTGGAAGCTATGCCACTGGTATTTTAAATACCAGCAAAATCACCCACGGCGGACCGGTTTCAGTAGAGCTTCCAGAGTAGGACAAACTAGGAAGAAAGGCTTGGCAATCTACTATGAAAATTAACTGAAGAAGACTCCATGGATCACGAGGGAACGTTGTCTGATACAGAGCTGGCAGATGAGCCTGCTGTGTTGGAAGGTGCTACCCAATCGCCACAACAATGGACTCAAATACGCCAGTGATCACAACGGTGGAGCAGGACTGGGTAGCATTTTGCTATTTTGTGCATGAGGTTGCCATGAACTGGATCTGACTTGACAGAAACTAGCTACAATGAGCTCCTTGAAGGCAGAGCATTTGCACAGTGCTGGATAGATTGTTGATACACACTCTCTCTGTCTGCTGTCTCTCTCTCTCTCTCTCTCTCTATATATATATATATATATATGCGTGCTATTTAAGTAGATTTATTTTGAGCCATTGCAGAATAATATTCTCATAAGGCACTTGAAGATGTAGGTGTTAGAATTATAAAGAATACTATCTATTCTTTCCCACAAAGGAATTCTTAGTCCAAAGAGTGCTCAAGAGCTGAGAAAATAAAAACATTTTTCTTGTTACTGATTTACAGAATACCTTTGGCCCAGTCACTCAGCTGCTCTATATTTTCATTTTTCCCAATACCAAGTACAGGTGCAGCACCTGCTCCTTCCCTCTGTCTTGGGAATGCTGTAAGGTCTGATAACCTGTATAAGGCCTTTGTTCCACAGGCCGCGATGCAAGTATCTGTCTTCTTGTTAACATTTCTCTGTCCTGTGACATCACGCAAAATAAAGAGTTTTGATGAATGATGTTCTTTTGTGGATTTTCTCAGCTAGAGAAAGGTATGTTTGTCTTTTTTTTCTTAACCACTAAACAATGCGAGATATTTATTACCATATTATATAGTTGCGCAGTATTACATAAAGCTTCAAGTGTCCTGATGGTCAGCTTTTAGATCTCCACAAAAAAGATGAAGAGAGAGCACTGAACTCAGATGGTAGGGAGTCTTGGCTTTATATCCTCAACTTACACAGTAAAACATCAACTCTCAAATTAACTGTGGAAGAAACTGATCCAGGAGATGGTTGAGTTTCCCTCTTTATGAAATTAATAATTGAATGCTGATTATTATTGCTTTTAATTTGTTCTTGTATGATAAATTCATAAACTTTTAGTGTTGAAGGAGACCTTAACTCTAATTTAACTAAATACAAATAAAGTTAAGGTAGTATATGGTATTGTAAAATGTGGCTCTGGAACCACACTGCCTGAGGTTGAATCTTGGCTTAACCTATTAGCTGAGTGACCAAAAAAAAAAAAAAAACCAAGCCAAACCATTGCCATTGAGTCAACTCCAACTCACAAAAACCCTGTCTTAGTTATCTAGGGCTGCTGTAACAGAAATATCACAAATGGATGGCTTTAACAAAGAGAAATTTATTCTTTCACAGTCTAGGAGGTTAAAAGTCCAAATTCAGGGTTCCAGCTCCAGAGGAAGGCTTTCTGTCTCTGTCAGCTCTAGAGGAAAGTCCTTGTCATCAATCTTCCCTGGTCTAGGAGCTTCTTAGTACGGGGACCCTGGGTCCAAAGGACACGCTCACTCTCAGCTCTTGTTTCTTGGTGGAATGAGGTCCTCATGTCTCCCTACTGGCTTGTATCTTTTGTATATCAAAAAGACATTGATTTAAGACACAATCTAATCCTGTAGATCGAGTCCTGCCTCATTAACATAACTGCCGCTAATCCCATCTCATCAACATCATAAAGATAGGATTTACAACACATAGGAAAATCACATCAGATGACAAAATGGTGGACAATCACACAATTCTAATCATGGCCTAGCCAAATTGATACACATATTTTTGGGGGACACAATTCAATCCATGACAAACCCTATAGGCCAGAGTAGAACTGCCCCATACGGTTTCCAAGGCTGTAATCTTTATGGAAGCAGACTGCCACATCTTTCTCCCACAGAGTAGCTGGTGGGTTCAAACCAATGACCTTTCAGTTAGCAGCCTAGGGCTTAACCACGGCGCCACCAGGGCTCCTTCAGCTGAGTGACACTACACGTTAACTTATCATGCTCATCAGCCTCTCGCTGAAACATGGAGATGAAGACAATGTCAACCTTATGGGGCTTTTCTGAGTTTTAGTGATAACAGATAATGTAAAGATTACATAGGCAATAACAGTACATATCTAGGTAGCATATTTGGAGCCCTGGTGACTCAGTCATTGAGAGCTCAGCTGCTACCCAAAAGTTCAGCAGTTTGAATCCACCAGCTGCTCCTTAGAAACCCCATGGGACAGTTCTAATCTGGCCTATAGAATTGCTATGAGTCAAAATCAACTTGACTGCAATGGGTTTCATTTAGGGTTTGGTATGTGGCATATTTAAGTGCTTAGTTAAGTGTTAGCCATAATTCTTTGTTATAGGGGGCTGTTCTGTGCATTATAGGGTGTTTTGCAGCATCCCTGGCCTCTACCCACTAGATACCAGTAGAGCTTCCCCAGTTGTGACAAACAAAAATGTCTCCAGGTATTGCCAAATGTCCTTGGTGAGGGAGTGCGGGGGAGGGGTGTGGAGGAATCATCACCATTTGAGAACCACAGCCTTATATTATAATAGATTCTGAGGGAGACTGTTATGAAATAACGTAGTCCCTGAAGTCCTCCATATAGCCTAGTGGAGGAGAGGACCTTTTTAAAGCATAAATTGCAGCAGAAATACATCCAGACTTGAATTGAAGCTGTGGTCATTATTAGCTGT
This sequence comes from Dugong dugon, assembly GCA_030035585.1. Taxonomy (NCBI): domain Eukaryota; kingdom Metazoa; phylum Chordata; class Mammalia; order Sirenia; family Dugongidae; genus Dugong; species Dugong dugon. The sequence goes on from CM057473.1 coordinate 6,311,850, forward strand.
GTTAGCCTCATTGCCTCACCTGTAAAATGTAGCTAACCATTAGAACTAAGCAGGAAGCTCAGAAGCTTGACTAGTGGCAAAATAAGTACATAAAAATTACTAATTTTAGTTTAGTTTAAAATTATAGTGGATAAAAACTGAATTTATAATAGCACAAATGTAAAACAACTAGGAATAAAATTAACAACAACAAAAACTCAAGCTATATGGAACTACTGCTAGGAGGTATAAATTAGCAAGCTGACATGAACATTTAATATTTTAAAAATCTTGATCCTCCCCAACACGGTAATACCATTTATATATTTCCTATCAGACTTCAGCCCAATGGTTAAGAGCTTGGCTGCTAACCAAAAGGTTGGCGGTTCGAATCCACCAGGTGCTCCTTACAAACCCTATGAGGCAGTTTTACTCTGTCCTATAGGGTTGCTATGAGCCAGAATTGACTTGATGGCAACAGGCTTGGCTTGATTTTATCAGACTTCAATGACTTTTTGATTGTTAATTTAACAAAAAAATTAAGTTTATTTTAAAAATTCAAAGAAAATTAAAATTAGAATAATGAAGATATTTTAAAAAGCTATTTTATGAAATTAAAATAATTAAAACATTATGTTGTTAGTGTGAAAATTGACTAAAAAAAAAAAACTAGCCCAATGACAAAAGCTGATAAGAAATATGAAGAAGACTCTAGCAAAGTAAAGATACAGATGTTCATGAAGTAGAATATAAAATACAGAAACAGTACAAGTGTGTGTTTAATTAATTAAAAAATTTCAAACACAGTTGTTAGATCCATATTATCTTCCCGGCACTTTTCTAAATACTGGAGTTGTATCTGTAAATAAAACAGACTATATTCGCCATCTCTTAGAGCTTACTTAGAGTAAGGCAGAAACACTATTTAAAAAAAAAAATTGACACAGAGACTATTAACATGATATCTGAGAGTTCGTGAATAAGTATCAGCATAAATCTGATCCCCACAATGTGAGGAGTAATCAAAACCCCACTTTCCCAATTCTCCATCGTCTCTGACACCAGCCACCCGCGTAGCACTTTCTCTCTCTGACCCTAGCCAAATGGAGTTCAGATAGAGCTCACGAGTTAAAAGGACACCACCCTTCAGACTGCCCAATAGGCAAACACCAGCCAAAAGTTTGGGAAGTCCACATGACACTCTAAACTTCTGACCAGCTAACCACAGATTCGGGGTTTTCCACTACCACTTCAGAAGGTCAGCAGTAAGCTCAGAGGGCTCCCTTGGGTTCCCTCACTTTTAGCTGCTGGCAACTCCCACTCCTTTAGGCTTGATAATTCATTGGAACAACTCACAGAACTCATAGAAAGTACTACACTTACTATTTGATTATCTAAAACAAAAGGATACAAATCAAGATCATCATAAGGAAGAGACACATGGATGAGATCTGGGAGGGTCTCCAACCCAAAGCTTTCATATCCGAAACAGGGTGTGTCACCCTCCCTTTGCCAACCAGGAAGCTCTCTGAGCCCCCATATTCAGAGATTTTTATCAGCTAGTCATGACTGAGCCCTCACTGCATATGCATGATAGGCTAAACCATGCCTCCAGGTTCGTTGACAGTGGCCTACCAAGTGAGTCTTTTCTGGTCTGACCAGTCACCATTCATTAGCACAAATCCTCAGGTGTGGTCTGGTAATTTCAGATAAAGCCACCTCAGTTACTCCCAGAGTTATTTCACGGGAATCAAGGACAAAGGCCAAAATTGTTTTCCATTACCACATAGATAGTCATAAGTGATTACAAAATAAACACATAAGTAGAGTAAAGTGACAGAGAATGACGGAGGAATTTCAATATAGATAAGCTGGCCACTGGTCAAGGAAGTCTTCTTTTAAGATACAACATTTGAGCAGCGATTTTTAAAAAAGCATGAAGGGTGCCCCAGAAATGTCCGAAGGAATATGGAGAGCTTTGGGGCAGGAGTAGCGGGAAATGAGTTGAAGAAGCAGCTAGGGGCAAAATACTGTTGAAATGCTGGATTTTATTCTAAGTGTGATGGGAAATTATGAGTAGGAGACATGAATAAACAGTATGACAAATTAGAAAACAATTTCAGTAGTGTAGTAGTTGTGAAAGCAATGAGAAATAGATTTTTTTAAATAATATTTTATTGTGTTTTTAGTGAAGGTTTACACAGAAGTTTAAGTTCCCATTCAACAATCTCTACACAAGTGGTTAGTGACATTGGTTACATTCTTCAGAATGTGTGAACATTCTCAATGTTTCCATTCTGATTGTTTCATTGTTAGATTTATAATTTGAAGGTAGACAAACAGATGAGTTAAGATGTCTCCAAAATTTTTCTTTTTCTTTTTTGTCTGAACAACTGGCTATGTAGAGGTCATATTTACTGAGACAGGGGAGGAGAAATCTGGGAGGAATTTGGGTAATCAACACGAGCCCTGGTGGTGCAGTGGTTGAAGCACTCGGCTGCTAACCAAAAGGTTGGTGGTTGGAATCAACCAGCCACTCCATGGGAAAAAGATGTGGCAGTCTGCCTTGGAAACCCTATGGGGGCAGTTCTAGTTGGTCTTATAGGGTCACTATGAATTGGTGACTGAAAGGCAATGGGTTTGAGTTTTTTTTTTTTTTTTTTTTTTTTGGTTTGGGTAATCAAGAATTTGGTTATGCACAAATTATATTAGAGACGTCTATAGGACCCCAACACGGAGAAATGTCCAATAGGCTATTAGATAGATGAGTCTAGAGTTCAAGGAAGTAGATCAGTTGGGGATATAAACTTGGAGATGGTTTTAAAGCCATAGGGCTGGAGGAGGTCACCAATAGAGTGAGTGCATGTAGGTGAAGAAGCATAAAGGTTCATGGTATTGGGTGCTTCAAGCACATGACAATTTGATATGTATATTTGTTTCCTATTGCAACTGTAACAAATTAACACAAAATTAGCTGTTTAAACATTGAAAAAGTACTATCATACAGTTTTGGAAGTCAGATGTCAGAAATGGGTCTCACTGGACTAAAATCAAGGTGTGAGCAGAACTGCATTCCTTCTAGAGACTCTGGGGCAGAATCTGATTCTTCACCATTTCTGGCTCTAGAGGCTGCTTGCATTGCTCAGCTCATGGCCCCATCTTCTATCTTCAAAGCCAGCGGTGGTAGGTGGTCCTTCTCATGCTATCAGCTCTCTTGTTCTTCCACTTTTGCCTCCCACTTTTAAGAACCCCCTTTAATCACAATGGAGGTCTGGTGGCACAGTGGTTAAGAGCTTGGCTGCTAACCAAAAGGTCAGCAGTTCGAATCCACCAGCCGCTCCTTGGAAACCCTATGTGGCACTTCTACTCTGTCCGGTAGGGTCACTATGTGTAGGAATCGACTCAAGACAATGAATTTGGTTTTGGTTTCTGATCACAGTTGGCTCACTCAAGTAATCTAGAACAATCTCCCTGTCTTAAAGTCATCTGTACCCATCTAATTCCATCTTCAACCTTAATTCTCTTTGCCATATAACCTAACATATTTACAGGTTCTAGAAACTAGGACATGGGCATCAATTTATGTTGCACTCATTTACATACAGGTGTTTTTCTGTTGCTGCAAAAACAGCAAATAGTAAGATAAAAGGTGCTTATCCTCAATAAATATTGCACATTTATTGGTATAAGTCAATAAATATTGACCTGCAAGGATTCGAGGGCTAAATCTGTTGTGTGTGTGTGTCTGTGTGTGCGAAAAAGTCTGAAGTACTATGAGAGTCTGCAAAGAGGGGGCCTAAGTATTACCAAGCTGTTTATAATTTACTAGCATTTTTTTTATATTTTGAAAATATATTTAAACATAAAAGATGGAAATAATTGTTATCTCTAGGGATGGGGTTATTAATGAGTTTTACTATCTTCTTTACAATTATCTGTACTTCCTGAACTTTATTCAATGATGATGTATTATTGATAATAAGTTCGAATCCCTAAAAAGATTTTTTTAATCACTTTGAAGTTTTTTTTCTGAATTTCACTGTTTCTGCCGTATAGACCAAAAAACTATTGTCGTCGAGTTGATTCTGACTCCAAGCGACCCTGTAGGACAGAGTAGAATGGGCCCATAGGGTTTCCAAGGAGCAGCTAGTGGATTCAAACGGCTGACCTTTTGGTTAGCAGCTGAACTCTTAACCACTGTGCCACCAGGGCTCCGCCATATGGACCAGCAGAATAGACATGAACACCTTCTTTGGCGAGTGAATTATACTTAAAATGGAGCTTGGAAGCTTAGAATACAGTTAAGAGTAAAACGCTGTTGTGATCCTGAGGACACAAGGGCAGGTTTAGAGTGCTCTGAGAGCTGATGCTCTACCACAACCAGGTCTTCTTTCAGTGGGAACCTCAGTTGTCACAAGGAGATAAAAACCTCAATACCACCATTAAGGAAAGAAAACTCAATGGCTTTCTTAACGTAGTCAACATGGTAAAACGAAAACCAAACCCGTTGCCGTCGAGTCGATTCTGACTCATAGCCACCCTGTAGGACAGAGTAGAACTGCCCCATAGGGTTTCCAAAGAGCAGCTGGTGGAGTCGAACTAAATTTTAAAAACCTTGTGCGTCCCCAAGTTATTTTTTTAAACTGTCAATCAAATACTCTACCGGAAAAAATACCTGAATTAGAAATTCTGCATTGTAATCTTACATCAGATGAAATGCATGGATTTGACAAGTCATTAAATCTCTTTCTGTTCCCAAAAAGAGTTTTTGTGTGTGTTTGTTTAATCATTACTTAAAATAATATTAACTGTTTAGGTCATCTTAACAATAATAATAGCAACAAACAAGGGAGGGGAGGGGATGACAGAAAGAAATGCACACCGGGACAAAAGAATCTGTATTACAAGCGTATGAAACAACCTCATTGAAGAAGGCGCTGACCTAAGTAACTTTGGAAATGAGGAGGGTCTGTAAGACTAGAAGCAAAATGAACTACACACAAGCTCTGTATTCCAGTTAATAAAGTCATTTCCCACGTGGATACAGGTTAATGATTCTGATACTGCTATATATGCGTACTGGAATTGAACAATTAAGTAAACGGATAGTAGATGGTGTGAGCCAGGTTTGTCACTGTTGGAGGGAGAATTTGCAGATAAAAAGGGAAGGCGGCTAGAGTAATCCCCATGTTAATGGGTTAGATTTGGAGATGTCAGTAAGAATTTATTTTTCGCTTAAGATAGAAACAGATGGTAACGTATACATACATATATATGTGTGTGTATGTGTGCACACATGTATGCATGGGTGAGTATACACACATATATTTCTTTGCTATGTCAGCAGACAGGTCCTAAAAGAAACGGTATCACAGTGCAACGAGAACACCCGGAGTCCAGATCTTGGTGTCTGACACCATCTTCTGTAATAAAAGAACCACGGGTCTTGGAGAAATGAATGATTTTAGGGCTAGGGCAATAAATATCCAAGATAAACCTGAACCATCTTGTAGTGCCAGAAAGTAAGAAATTTCTGGAAGAAAACACCTCCTACGTACACACACACACACACACACACACACACACACACACATTGATGAGAGTATATTAAACGGGCAGAGGAGTCAACTGAAAGAGCTCCCAATATCCAAAGATGGAATATTTTGAATAAAATAAATAATTTTGGATTGCAGTCCAAAGTATAGAATAAATATCCATTAGTTCATACTGATGTAAATACATAATTGACTAAATTAATAAACTGGAGAGAAAAGACAAATCTCCCACACAGAAGAATTCCATATAATTTATGTTGATACTCCACCCTCAAGGAGGGTGAGCAGATCTCCCTGTTCTTAAGTGTGGGGTTACTTAGTGTCTTCCCTTCAAAGAGTAGAGTATGGGACAGAGAAGTGAATAACTTTACAGTGGAGACACCTGACAAACCCTACCTCAGCCAGGTGAACAAGGGCACCTTCAGCAGTCGTAAATCATATAGATAGAATGCACTCTTAATATGATGTGATGAAAAAGACACTTTACTTCCATTCTCTTCTCCCGCAAATCTGTAACCTCACTGGAGTGATGAGAAAAAATATAAATTCTGAAAGAGGAACATCCTGTAAAATAACTGAGCATAACTCCTCAGAACCGTTTCATGTCTTGGATTAGTAATTGTGTTAATGATCCATTAACCCGAGGGATTACTGAAGTTAAAGTGCTGAATGTTTAATATGCTTGGCATGCATCTGGCTTCTTTCCAGTTGTCTTGTCCAAAACGAAAATAACAATATCTGTTCTGCATAATGTGGTTTCTTAGTTATCTAGTGCTGCTATAACAGAAATACCACAAGTGGATGACTTTAACAAACAGAATTTCATTCTCTCATAGTCTAGTAGACTAAAAGTCCAAATTCAGGGCACCAGTTCCAGGGGAAGGCTCTCTCTCTCTGTTGGTTCTGGGGGAAGGTCCTTGTTACCAGTCTTCCCCTGGATCTAGGAGTTTCTCAGTGCAGGGACCCTGGGTCCAAAGCTCTGCTCCTGGCTCTTCGTTCTTGGTGGTAATGAGGTCCCTCTCCTCTCTGCTCAGTTTGCTATTTTGTTATCTCAAAAGAGATTGACCAATATACAACCTAATACTTTAGATTGTGTCCTGTCTTCTTAACATAACCTTCTCTAATCCTGTCTCATTAACATCACAGAGGTTAGGATTTACAACACATAAGAAAATATCATCAGATCACAAAATGGAGGACAACCACACAATACTAGAAATCATGGCCTAGTCATGTTGACACACATTTTGTGGGGACACAATTCAATTCATAACTTTGTTACTGGTTAAATTATTTTTACTATTAATAAAGGTATGGTCTTTCTTTTGCAGTGAAAGTTCTCAATTTAAAGATACTCAAAATCAGTCTTCAGTTTCTTAAATTATGTAATAAATTGAGAAATTTACTTGTCATCAAGAGGATGATATGGTACAGCAGAATACTCTTCAAAATAAAGGTCAAAAGTGGCCATGGCCCGTTATGCCTTTGTAGAGTTCAGTCTCCTGAACAAAACCAAGTAGTGAGAAGATGGAGTCCTCACAATATATGCAGAGATAGTTGGACAATATCAAATTGGGGGATGGGGAAACTTACTGTACTTTTCTCATATTTAGATCAAATATAAATAAGCAGATCTGATCTTTATACAGTTTATCAGTAGTAAGTATACAAGTAAATATGGAAACCCCGGGGGCATAGTGGTTAATTGCTATGACTGCTAACCAAAAGGTTGGCAGTTCAAATCCAACAGGTGCTCCTTGGAAACTCTATGGGGCAGTCCTACTCTGTCCTATAGGGTCGCTATGAGCTGGGATCTACTCTACGGCAAGGGGTTTGTTGTTGCTGTTTTTATATAAAAGTAAACATGCATTAAAGAACACGAGTTTTTAATTTGCCAGCATTTTACTTAAGGGCGTTCTCTCAAGCGTTTTGGTCCACCAGAATAGTGGATCAGTGATTGAAAAGCTCATTGTTAAAAAGGAAAAAAAAAAAAATGCTAGTGATGAGTGTTTCAAATAACAGTGCATCATACTTAGAGTCCAGCAAATAAAAACATGACAAGAAGAACACAAATTATGAAAGTACACCTTTCTGCTAGTAAGTCTAACACACAGAACTCGGTTTCAAAAACTTACCAAGTCATTCTTAATAATTGAAATTTAATCAATTATGCAGTTTTGCTTGCATGTAATATGTTAATTCTTTTGGTTTTACAGTTTTTATAAGAACCATAAGCATAAAAGTTTATAATGAATTTTATGTTTGAACATAATTGAATATTGTAGTATAAATATTTTTTAAAACTTGTTTTTAAAAGTATTTGAACATAACTCACAGTTGATAAGCTCTGTGCTAATGCCTCGAGTCAAGATGTTTTCAATTGCTAAATATGATGTCCTCTTCCTACTTTTTTTTTCTTTTTTTTTTATTGTACTTCAAGTGAAGGCATACAGAACAAATAGTTTCTTATGAAAGAGTAGTACACATATTGTTTTATGACACTGGTTAACAACCCCACAACGTGTCAACTCTCTCCCTTCTCAACCTTTTTTTTTGGTGAGAACATACATAGCCAAATATACACCATTTCAAAAATTTCTACTTGCACAGTTCAGTGACATCGACTACTCTCTTCCAATTGCTCTGCTATTCTCACTTTAGATGAAGGCATACAGAACAAAGTAGTGTCTCATTTAACAGTACAGATGTTGCCCTATGACAATGGTTAACAACCTCACAACACATCAACACTATCCTTACTCAACCTTGGGTTCCCTATCACCAGCTTCCTTGTCCCCTTCTGCCTTCTGGCCCCTGTCCCTGGACTGCTGTATCTCATTAGTCCCATTTGGTTTTAAGGTGCTGTCCACTCCCAGGCTGAACGGTGAACCTTGGAGATAACTTCACCACTGAGCTAAAAGGGTGTCTGGGGGCCATATTCTCAGGGTTTCTCCAGTCTTCTTTAAGTCAGTAAATCTGGTCTTTTTTTGTGAGTTAGAATTTTGTTCTACATCCTTCTCCAGCTCTGTCGGAAACCTCTGTTGTGATCCTGGTCAGAGCAGTCAGTGGTGGGAGCCAGGCACCATCTAGCTGTACTGGACTCAGTCTGGTGGAGGCCTTGGTAGCTGTGGTCCATTAGTCCTTTGGACTATTCTTTTCCTTGTATCCTGTTCTCTTCATCCTCCCTTGCTCCTGAAAGGATGAGACCAGTGGAGTATCTTAGATGGCTGCTCACAGGCTTTTAAGAACCCAGATGCTACACCAAGGTAGAACGTAGAACATTGTCTTTATAAGATGTGTTATGCCAATTGAGCTAGATGTTCCCCGGGACTATGGTCCCAACAGCCCTCCACCCAGCAATTCAGTCCCTCAGGGAGTTTGGATGTGTCTATGGAGCTTCCATGACCTTTCTTTGTACAAGTTGTGCTGGTTTCCCCTGTACTGTGTACTATCTCACCCTTCAGCTAAGATACCACTTATCTATTGCCTATTTAGTATTTCCCCCCCAACCCCTCCCATCCCAGGTAACCAACAAAAATAGTTACATTTTCTCTGTGAACTTTTTCATGGGTTTTTACAATAGAGGTCTTATACAATATTTGTCCTTTTGTGATTGACTTATTTCACTCAGCATAATGTCCTCCAGTTTCATCCATGTTATGAGATGCTTCACAGATTAATCGTTGTTCTTTCCCGTTGCATAGTACTTCATAGTGTGTATGTACCATAGTTTGTTTATCCATTCATCTGTTGATGGGCATTTAGGTGGTTTCTATCATTTTGCTATTGTGAACAATGCTGCCATGAACATAGGTGTGCATATGTCTATACAAGTGACGACTCTTATTTCTCCAGGATATATTCCTAGGAGTGGGATTGCAGGATCGAATGGTATGTCTATTTCTAGCTTCCTGAGGAAGTGCCATATCATTTTCCAAAATGGTTGTATCATTTTGCATTCCCGCCAACAGTGCATGAGAGCTCTGATCTCCCTGCAGCCCCTCCAACATTTGTTATTTCCAGTGTTTTTGATCAGTGCCAGTAATACCGGGGTGAGATAGTATCTCATTGTGGTATTAAATTCCATTTCTCTAATGACTAGTGATCGCCAGCATTTCCTCATGTTGGCCATTTGAATGTCTTTTTTGGTGAAGTGTCTGTTCATTTCCTTTGCCCATTTTTAAATAGGATTATTTGTCTTTTTGTTGTAGAGGTGTTGGATTTTCTTGTAGATTATGGAGATTAGACCTTTGTCTGACTTGTACTGTCCAAAATTTTTTTCGCAGTTTGTAGGTTCTCTTTTTACTCTTTTGGTGAAGTCTTTTAAAGAGCATAGGTATTTGATTTTTAGAAGATCCCAGTTATCTAGCTTATCTTTTGGGATTTGTGCATTGATGGTTATGGTTTGTATCCTGTTAATGCCATGCATTAAGGCCTGAAGTGTTGGTGCTATTTTTTCTTCTATGAACTTTATAGTTTTAGGCTTTATATTCAGGTCTTTGATCCATTTTGAAGTAGTTTTTGTATATGGCGTGAGGTATGGGTCCGGTTTCATTTTTTTGCAGATAGATATCCAGTTTTGCCAGCAACATTTGTTAAAAAGACTGTCTTTTCCCCATTTCATGGACTTTGGGCCCTTGCCAAAGATCAGGTGACAGTAGGTGGATGGATTTACATCTGGGTTCTCAATTCTGTTCCATTGGTCAATGTATCTGTCATTGTACCAGTACCAGGCTGTTTTGACTACTGTAGCTGTATAGTAGGTTCTCATGTCAGGTAGTGTGAGTCCTCCAACTTTATTCTTCTTCTTCAGTAGTGCTTTACTTATTCGGGGCTTCTTCCCTTTCCATATAAAGTTAATGATTAGTTTTTCCATCACTTTGAAGAATGTTGTTGGTATTTGGATCGGGATTGTGTTGTATTTGTAAATTGCTTTAGGTAGAATTGTCATTTTCACAGTGCTGAGTCTACCTGTCCATGAGCGTGGTATGTTTTTTCCATTTATGTAGATCGCTTTGAGTTTCTTGCAGTAGTGTTTTGTAGTTTTCTTTATATAGGTCTTTTACATCCCTGGTCAGATTTATTCCTATGTATTTTATCTTTTAGGGGGTATTGGAAATGGTATTGTTTTCCTGATTTCCTTTTCATCGTTCTCCTTATTGGTGTATAGGAATCCAAGCAATTTTTGTATGTTTATCTTGTATCCTGCTACTCTGCTGAATCTTTCTATTAGTTCCAGTAGATTTCTAATGGAGTCTTTAGGGTTTTCTATGTATAGTATCATATCATCTGCAAATAGGGACAGTTTAGCTTCTTCATTACCAATTTGGATGCCCTTAATCTCTTTTTCTTGCCTTATTGCTCTAGCTAGAACTTCCAGCACAATGTTAAATAAGAGTGGTGATAAAGGGCATCCTTGTCTTGTTTCTGTTTTCAAGGGGAATGTTTTCAGCCTCTCTCCATTAAGAATGATGTTGGCCATTGGTTTTGCATAGATACCCTTTATTATGTTGAGAAATTTCCCTTCTATACCTATTTTATTGAGAGTTTTTATCAGGAATGGGAGTTGGACTTTGTCAAATGCCTTTTCTGTGTCAATTGAGATGATCATGTGATTCTTTTCTTTCCTTTTATTTATGTGATGGATTACGTTGATTGATTTTCTAATGTTGAACCATCCTTGCATACCTGGTATGAATCCTACTTGGTTGTGGTGTGTTATTTTTTTGATATGATGCTGAATTCTATTGGCTAGAATTTTGTTCAGAATTTTTGCATCTGTATTCATGAGAGATATTGGTCTGTAATTTTCTTTTTTTGTGACATCTTTGCCTGGTTTTGGTATCAGTGTTATGCTGGCTTCATAGAATGAATCTGGAAGTGTTGCTTCCTTTCCTATGCTATGAAATAGCTTGAATAGTACTGGTACAAGCTCTCCTGTAAATGTTTTGTAGAATTCTCCAGTGAAGCCATCTGGGCCAGGGCTTTTTTTGGTTGGGAGTTTTTTTATTACCTTTTCAATCTCTTCTCTTGTTATGGGTGTGTTCAGATTTTCAACGTCACTTTGTTGTAGTTTGGGTAGGTAGTGTGTTTCTAGAAATTTATCCATTTCCTCTAGGTTTTCAAATTTGTTGGAATATAGTTTTTCATAATATTCTGTTATAATCCTTTTTATTTCAGTCGGGTCTGTTGTAATGTCCCCCATTTCATTTCTTATTTGGTTATTTGTGTCCTCTCCTGTTTTTCTTTTGTCAGTCTGGCCAGCGGTTTGTCGATTTTGTTGATTCTTTCAAAGAACCAACTTTTGGTTTTGTTGATTCTTTCTATTGTTTTTCTGTTCTCTATTTCATTTATTTCTGCTCTGTTCTTTACTATTTCCTTTCTTCCGGTGGCTGTGGGCTTTTTGTGCTGTTCTCTTTCTGTTTGTTTTAGGTCTGTAGTTAATGTTTTGATTTTGTGCCTTTCTTCTTTTTTGATGTGGGCATCTAGTGCTATAAATTGTCCTCTGAGGACTGCCTTTTCTGTGTCCCTAAGGTTCTGGTATGATGTGTTTTCATTCTCATTTGATTCTAGGAATTTTTTGATTCCATCTCTGATATCTTCTGTTACCCAGTGATGTGTAAGCAGGGTATTATTCAGTTTCCATGTAATTGATTTTTTTTTCCTTGCTCTTTCTGTTGTTAATTTCTACCTTCATGGCATTATGGTCAGAGAAGGTACTTTGAATTATCTCAACATTTCGGATCTTGTTGAGGATTGCTCTGTGGCCTAAGATGTGGTCTATTCTGGAGAATGTTCCATATGCATTGGAAAAGAATATGTACTTTGCGACAGTTGGATGGGGTGTTCTATATATGTATATGAGGTCAAGTTGGCTGATTGTGCCTTTAGGTCTTCTGTATCTTTGAGAGTTTCTTCTTTGTTGTTCTGTACTTTACTGAGAGTGGTGTGTTGAAGTCTCCTACTGTTATTGTGGAAGTGTCAATTTCTCTTTTCAGTGTTGTTAGAGTTTGTTTTATGTATTTTGGAGCCCTGTCATTGGGTGCATAGATGTTTATTATGGTTATGTCTTCATGACGGATGGTCCCCTTAATCATTATATAGTGTCTTTCTTTTTCTTTTATGGTGGATTTTATTTGAAAGTCTATTTTATCTCAGATTAGTATTGCCACTCCTGCTCTTTTTTGGTAGTTGTTAGCTTGATATATATTTTTTCCAACCTTTAACTTCTAATAAATTCACATCTTTGTTTCTAAGGTGTGTCTCTTGTAGACAGCATATTGATGGATCCTGTTTTCTCATCCATTCTCTCACTCTCCCTCTCTTTATGGGTGCATTGAGTCCATTTACATTCATTGTAATTATTGATAGATGTGAGTTTGTTGCTGTAATTTTGTAGTGCTTTTTCTGTGGTGCTGACATTTTATTTGTTCTTCTTACTCTCTGGTACCGAGTTACTTTTGTTTGTGAATTTTTTTTTTTTCATTTCTTTTCTTTTGTAGGTTTTGTTTTTGCTGAGACTTTATGTTTTTCCTCTTTATTTTTATGAATATGTTTGTTAACTTTCTTTGTGGTTACCATGAATTTTACCCTTATCTTTCTAAGTTTGAAGCAGTCTGCCATTACTTGGTATTGTCTTGCCTTCTTCTCCCTTAGAAGGTTCTATACCTGTGCCTTATTCCCTCTTTTATTGTTTTGATGTTGTTGTCATTTACTGATTAACTGCTCTGATTCCCTGTTGTATTTCTTTTGGTTTTGGATAGTCCTTGAGAGTTCATTTTCTAGACTGGTATCTGGCTGGTACGATCCTGCATCCTAGATTCTGCCTGTGAGCTGAAGTTGTTTTTCTCAGATCAAAGAACTTCCTTTACTAATTCTTGTAAGTTTGGTTTGGCTTTTACGTATTCTCTTAATTTCTGTTTATCTGGAAATGTCCTAATTTCACCATCATATTTGAATGAGAGTTTTGCAGGATATATTATTCTTGCCTGGCCATTTTTTTCTTTCAAAGTTTTATATATGTCATCCCATTGCCTTCTTGCCTGCATGTTTTCTGCCGAATTATCTGAGGTTAGTCTTTTTGTTTCTCCTCTGTATGTGACTTCTTGTTTTTCACGAGCTGCTCTCAGGATTCTTTGCTCGTCTTTGGTTTTGGCGAGTGTGATTATGATATGCCTTGGTGATTTTCTTTTGGGGTCTCTCCTATATGGGGTTCGTTGATCTTCTTGGATGGCCAGCTTTTCATCTTTCATGATATTGGGGAAGTTTTCTGTCGGCAGTTCTTCAAGGATCCTCCCTGTGTTTTCTGTTTTCTCCCTCGTTCTGGAACTCCAATCACTCGAAAATTTTTGCTTTTCATTGTATCTCACATAACTCTCATGGTCTCTTCATTTTTCTTTGTTCTTTTTTCTGAGTTTTCCTCAAACAGAGTTGTATTCAAGTGTTTGTCTTCAATTCCACTGACCCTGTCTTCCACCATTTCAAATCTGCTTCTCAGCCCTTCTACGACACTGTCCATTTTTGTAATCTTGTCATTTATCTTTTGGATTTCTAATTGTTGTCTTTGTATAATTTCTAGTTGTGAATTTATTTTGGCATTTTGTTCCTGCATTATTTTCCTGAATTCTTCCAATTTGTTGTCTGTATTTTCCATGAATTTGTCTATTTTTTCCTGATTTTGGTCTGCTTTTTGCTTCAGCTTTTGGAGAAGTCTGAGTATTAGAGATTTGAATTCCCTATCAGGTAGTTCTAGTGACTTTTCTTCCACTGGAAAATCATCTGGTGTTTTATTTTGGGCGCCTACTGGAACCATCCTGTCCTGTTTTTGTAACTGTTTTGATATTGTCTGCTGTCTTCGGGGCATTCAGTAGTTATTTTTCTCATTTATTGATTGTAGATTTGTTTGTTTCATCCCTTTTTTAAAAATTTGGCTATGTCTGAGTAGGCTGGCTGTGTGTTGTTTGTTTTTTGCTCATCTGTGGGCAAATACTTTTCACCTCCTTCTCCAATTGGCAGGGTCATTCACTCAGATATGGTATGACAGGGCAGGTCTAGCTGAAGAGGAGTTACTGGGAAGGGTTGTTTGTGGCACTTCTACAGCCACCAGGGGAGGTCAGTAATCAGTGCAGGGCAGGTTCCAGTAGGCCATGCCCGTGCTGCTTGGTTGTGTGATGTTAAGTGCACAGTGCAGGTAGGCAGGATGTAGCGGGGAGATTGTTATGTGTGGAGCTATGATGGATATAGGAGAGCAGAGAGAGGAACAGGAGCCAAAAACATGCAAACAAACAAAAAAGAATACCAGGGGAGCTTGCCATTGGAGTGGAGAGATGAGAGACTATGAAATGGAGAAAAACAAAAAGGGGAAGAGGAAGGAAAAAAAGGAAAAGAAAAGAATGAATAAATTAAAGTCAGAAAGGTTAAAGAACAGCAATGTTGCCAGGGATCCCACAAGTGTGGCTATGAGGTCTGGGGAAGTTGTTCTCAGGTATTGCAGTACAGCGTGGCTAGAAGGCATAGAGGTATACAACGCCAGGTATTCAGGGAACAGAAAGAGAAGGAAGATATAGAGAGATGAAAAACTGAGTAAGGAAGAAAGACAAAAAGAGAAAACAGGGAATAGAAAACAAAACAAATTAAAAAAAAAAAAAGAACAGGAAAAGTTCCCAAAAAAACAGAAAAAAAAAGAAGAAGGAAAGAAAAAAACAATGAAAAAAGAAATGATCTCAGGGATCACTCTGTACGTCTGTGCAAGTCGAGGGGGTAGTTTCCAAGTCACACAGCACCACCTTGCCAGAACGGGCTCCCAACTCAAGAAAAGGAAAAGAAAACAAACAATTCGAAACAAACAAACAAAAGCCCCGGGATCCCATCAGCATAGCAGCCCATACCGGGAAGAAGCTCCACACTTGAATGGAGCTCCACAGCCCCTCAGGAAGAAGCAGAGATGGCACACAGAGCCAGGTATTTGAGCTAAAGGAAGGGGAGTTGGTGACAGGTAAGGAAGAAATCAAAAGAAGTGGAAAAAGAAACACCAGCAGCCAACAAAGGGCACTCAGAGAGCCAGCCTGTTTGGGTGGGTGGAATCCAAGCAGCTGGTGCTTCCCAGACAAGAGACTGTGGCCACGGGAAGCAGAGGAGGCCGAGTGGGGGTGAAGAAGGGTGGGGGCGGGGAAAGCATATATCGCAAATTACTGGTTGTTTTGTCTCCTGCTGGAAGCTCCATGAAGCTGCTTTCTCATACCCACCGTTTGCTGGTCTCTGATAGGAGTCCAAAATGGTGGATCCACACTGCATTAGCTGATAGGGGACCTCTGCATGAATGTCTCCTCGCTCTCCATTCTCTGTCAGTTTTCTCACTCCATTTGGTGCTTGGCTGAGTTCTTTATCTCTTCATTTGATGTTTTAGGGTTTCAGGATTGTTGTGTTCTCTGTTTGGCTTAGTTTTTCAGATCTTTGCTTTGGAGGGGTGGCGTGGTGCTTCTGCCTAGAGTGCCATTTTGCTGGAAGTCCTCTCCTCTCCTTACTTTTTTGAAATAACATCTCTTAATTGCAGAGAGATAAGAGCAATGAATTCATCATTTTTATTTCAAAGCTTCTCACCGTCTACTCACATAAGACTAAGCCTAACCAGCTATCTAAAATATTTACACCCTAGATTCTTGGCAAGGAGTATAACCTCAAATTCTCCCTCAAGCCTCAAAAGCTCTCCTGGGAGAAATAATATTAATCTAAAATTGCCTTAAGCATATACAATCCATTCATTCATATAGATCAGAAGCTCTCAACCCAGCTGCATACTAGAATCACCTAAGACACTAAAAAAAATACTGATGCATGGGGCCCACTCTGAACTATTTGGATTTTATTTCTTTGGGGTGTGACCTGGTATGTTTAATAAGTTTCTTGTATGGTTCTAATTAAAAACCACAACTGAAAATCACTGGAATAGAAACTCTAAAGAAGAGCTTCTGACCCAAGTCTGCATATTAATATCACACGGGATGTATCTTTGTTATCTAGAGCTGCTATAACAGAAATACCACAAGTGGATGGCTTTAACAAAGTGAGATTTAGTCTTTCACAGTGTAGGAGGCTAGAAGTCTGAATTCAAGGTGCCAGCTCTAGGGGAAGGCTTTCTCTCTCTGTTGACTCTGGAGGAAGGTCCTTCTCATTGATCTTCACCTTGTCTAGGAGCTTTTCAGAGTAGTGATTCAGTGGCACCTAATAACAACAACAACAAGTTGAAAGAGCTGTTTTCAGGCAATGTCTAAAGGAGACTGACAGCTGAGGACTCTCTGCCCACAGTACTCCCAGCAGCTGTGACAGCAATCCTTCATTCCTGAACGAGCATCTGGGTAAAGCATCACAGTGTCCACCACAGGGACCTAATAATTGAAGGGGCTAAGAGAACAAAAGGAGTTCAAGGTGATAAACACAAAGGTGAATAAACAGAAAGCTGCCTGGGTTGTAGAGAATGGATTCAGGAGGTAGTGGAACCTGTGGCCATGGGTGAGACTCTTTAGGGAAAAGGGTTTGAGTGACAAGAATATTCAGGCATATATGGAAACCTGAAATTTAAAAAGAAAAAATTAAAAAGCAAAACCAAACAATGTCAAGAACAACAACAACCAACATAGGTAAGTTCCTCCAGAAGAAGTGAAGACTGAAAACGAGGCAAATATTAACAGTGAAACTTTCCTGGGTGCTTATGCTGGGCTAGGTACTTTGCACACATCCCATAAATTTAATCTTCAGAGCAGAAGTATGAAGTTGGTATTACTACTACTATCCTGATTTTTTTAGAAAAGATAATTTTTGTTGTTTTTATTAGGTGCTGTCCAGTCAGTTACATCTCAGAGCAACCCTATGTACAACACAAAGAAACACTGCCCGGTCCTGTGCCATCCTCACAATCGTTGTTATGCTTGAGACCATTGTAGCCACTGTGTCAGTCCATCTCACTGAGGATTTTCCTCTTTTTCACTGGCCCTCTACTTTACCAACCAAGATGTCCTTCTCCAGGGACTGATCTCTCCTGGTAACATGTCCATAGTCTCACCATTGCTCTAAGGAGCATTCTAATTGTACTTCGTCCAAGACAGATTTTTTTATTCTTCTGGCATTACATGGTATGTTCAATATTCTTCACCAACACCACAATTCAAAATCATCAATTCTCCTTCTGTCTTCCTTATTCATTGCCCAGCTTTCGAATGCATATGAGACAACTGAAAACACCATGGCTCGGGTCAGGTGCACCTTAGTCTTCAAGGTGACACCTTTGCTATTTAACACTTTGAAGAGGTCTTTTGCAGCAGATTCTCCGTTTATCATGATGTTGCTTATTGGTCTAGTTGTGAGGATTTTTGTTGTCTTTATCTCGAGATGTAATCCATACTGAAGGCTGTGGTCTTTGATATTCATCAGTAAGTGCTTCAAGTCTTCTTCACTTTCAGCAAGCAAGGTTGTGTCATCTGCATATGGCAGGTTGTTAATGAGTCTTCCTTCAATCTTGATGCCACATTCTTCTTCATAGAGGCCAGCTTCTTGTATTATTTGCTCAGCATACAGATTGAATGAGTATGATGAAAGATACAACCCTGACGCACACCTTTCCTGACTTTAAACCATGCAGTATCCCCTTGTTCTGTCCAAACAACTACCTCTTGTTCTAAGTATAGGTTCCTCATGAACACAATTAAGTGTTCTGGAATTCCCATTCTTCTAAATGTTATCCATGATTTGTTATGATCCACACAGTCGAACGCGTTTGCATAGTCAATAAAACACAGGTAAACATCTTTTTGGTATTCTCTGCTTTCAGCCAGGATCCATCTGACATAGGCTATGCTATCCCCGGTTCCGCATCCTCTTCTGAATCTGGCTTGAATTTTTGGCAGTTCTCTGGTGATGTACTGCTGCAGCCACTTTTAAAAGATCTTCAGCAAAATTTTACTTGTGTGTGATATTAATGATGTTATTAGACAATTTTCTCATTTGGTTGGATCACTTTTCTTGGGAATAGGCATAAATATGGGTTTCTTCCAGTAGGTTGGCCAGGTAGCTGTCTTCCAAATTTCTTGGCATAGATGAGTTAGCACTTCCAGCACTGTATCTGTTTGTTGAAACATCTCAGCTGGTATTCCGTCAATACCTGGAGTCTTGTTTTTCACCAATGCCTTCAGTACAGCTTGGTCTTCTTCTTTCAGTACCATCGGTTTCTGGTTATATGCTACCTCCTGAAATGGGTGAACGTCGACCAATTCTTTTTGGTATAGTGACTGTGTATATTCCTTCCATCTTCTTTTGATGCTTCCTGCATCATTTAATATCTTCCCCATAGCATCCTTCAATACTGCAACTTGAGGTTTGAATTTTTTCTTCAATTCTTTCAGCTGGAGAAATGCAGAGCATAGTCTTCCCTTTTGGTTTTCTAACTCCAGGTCTTTGCACATGACATTATAATACTTTACTTTGTCTTCTCGAGCTGCCTTTTGAAATCTTCTGTTTAGCTCTTTTACTTCATCATTTCTTTCTTTTGTTTTAGCTACTCGATATTCAAGACCAAGTTTCAGAGTCTCTTTTGACATCCATTTTGCTCTTTTCTTTCTTTCTTGTCTTTTTAATGACCTCTTGCTTTCTTCATGTATGATGTTCTTGATATTATTCCACAACTCATCTAGTCTTTGGTCGTTAGTGTTCAACACGTCAAATCTATTCTTGAGATTGTCTCTAAATTCAGGTGAGATATACTCAAGGTCATACTTTGGCTCTCATGGACTTGTTCTAATTTTCTTCAGTTTCAACTTGAACTTGCATATGAGCAATTAATGGTCCATTCTGCAGTTGACACTTGGCCTTGTTCTGTCTGATGATATTGAGCTTTTCCATCGTCTCTTTCCACAGAAGTAGTCAATTTGATTCCTGTGTGTTCCATCTGGTGAGGTCCACATTTATAGTTATCATTTAGTTGTTGAAAAAATATATTTGCAATGAAGAAGTTGTTGGTCTTGCAAAATTTCAGAAGTTAAAAATTTGTCCAAGATTGATAGCTAAGAAATCCAGCCAAGATAGAAATGTGTTTCTCCAAAGCCTGTGCCCTTCTCAACTAAGCTATATTGTCTTAATTAGGAGATGGTGGATAATTGTGTTGAATTCATAGAGAGGTCAAGTAATAAAAGATATGGAAGTGTTCTTTGGAGATGGCAGTTGGTAAGTCCAGGAAATCCTTTGCATTTCCAGCACAGATTTAAAGAGTGGTATGGTTAAAGAAGACATATTGCAATATGTGGGGCAGTGGGAAATGTAAGAGTGGACCAAAAGACATATGGGGATGAATAGTAGGAAATAAGATCTGGCAAATAGAATTTTAAAATGGAAGAAATTTGTTTATGTTTATGTTCTAAAGGGTAACTCGGAAGGAGAGTATATAAATACAGTTAAGGGAGAGATTAATTAGTGGAGCAAGGGCCCCTGAGGATGTGAAAAGGTATGAGATACGCAGAAGAGTTGGGGAGGACAGCCTTATCTCTTCTTAAATGAGACGGAAAGGAAGTAAAGATGGTTTTGACAGTTGGCTTTGTCTGTAAGGGGCAAGAAACAAGAACTCCTACATTATGTATATTTCTCAGATTATTCTTATATTGAGGATGTCCTTCCATATTCTAAGTAAATGTATGCTCTCAGTTGTGTTTATCTGCAATACAGGCCACCAGCTCTATCTGATGAAAATTTAAATGGTTAGAAAAGAGCAAGTTGGAAACTACCAGGACAAACTGAAGATAGAATTAAAATGAGATAGAATTTGGAAGAGTTAGTAGAATAAGGAAGAAGTGCTGGAAGTAATACGTCAGAGTAATACAGGTAATTCCTGTCAGGGTCTCAGTAACCCAGAACAAAGCACTCAGGAAATCCTTCCTGAACTGGTGTTAGGAAACTGTTAACTACACAGAAGTCATCTGTTTTCTCAGTGACTCACATTCCTTGGAAAAGGAGTTCTCACTGGGTCTAGGACACTGCTAAGAAAATAAAAAATAAAAATAAAAAAAGCATAGTTAGAAAATAATAAGCCTAAACTAGGTGACCTCTATGGACAATCTGTATTGAAAACTCAAAGCCTTCCATATCCCCTAATTCAATTAATGGACTTTTAATATATGGATGCTTTTGGGTAACCCATCAGTTTTCTGACCAGTGCTTGATGGAAATGGAGGATATCTTTTCAAACTGTTCTGTCTCCCAGCTAGAGCATGTTTGGTGTGTTTGCTTTTGAGTAGTTGTCACCCTTACAATGGTTGTCTTGTGGTGGGATGTGAAAGTAAAAGTGGAAAAGGACACACTTCCCAGATTAAGACTTTCAGTCTCTGGGTGATGGCAGGAAGTGGTAGTCAAGGATGACAACTTGGCTCTTGTATTCTGAAACAGTCTGAATAGAATCTTTCTTGCTTTGAAAACTTTATGGAAGGTGTAATGTTGAATTCCAGGTTTAGTCTCATTCATGTGAAAAGGTATAAAAAGCATCTTTCCCTCCGTTTTCTGAGTCACATTAGATGGTGACAGCAAGTGCAGCGAGTTAGACTTGGGTTTACTCCTGGAGCAGTTACGACCCAGCTAGCTGTAGCCAAATAACTCTGTGGGCCTCACGCTCCACGTCTGGCAAATGAAGGACTTAAGGTTGATGAGTCCAAGGTAACTTCCAGATCTGAAAAGTCTTCTATTATTTGAATTTTAAATGATTGCCTAGATAATCCAAAGGGCCACTGTTAAATTGTTCCATAAAAATCATCAACTAAAGCCCTAGCTTTGCTAAATATGATATATTCCAAGTTCCCATTGATAATAAATCTAATGAAAGTTTGCATTTTAAACCTTATTTTACTGGAGAGAAAGAGACATTATTTAAGAGATAATATATAATTACCAATAAATTCAAATCAGTTATAAGGAGTGTTTCTCTTTGTTCTTCCTTTCTAAATCTTAAAAATAAATTGTAAAATCTAATTTTCATACTTAAGATGCCTTTTTTAACAAAGTAACAGTAGTTTTAGTAGAAGTCTTGAAATTACTACGTAAGCTTTTCTCCATGTCTAGAAGTCTTTCTTTAACCCAGAGTTGATAAACCAAATTAATGGAAGGTGGCTTAGACTAGAAGAAAGAAACAGATCATCTAATGTCCAAAATGTTCTTTTCAATTGCTCTCCAAAGAACTGGCAAAGTTTTGGAGTTGTCTTCAGTTATGACTTAACACATATATTTACAGTTTTATATCAGAGTGATTTTTTTTTTTTAGGCAGGAAGTTTTCAGCTCTGTAATTAGCAATACACAGTAGAAGCTTTGACACTTAATTATAAACTTGTTAAGACATTAATGATATGAGGAGTACTGAGGTTGACTGTAGAATTTCTTGACACACCTCTGGTTACTTCTCATTGGCTGGGAAGAAATCATATATAACTAGTAAATGATCCATACAGAGATGAATGTGTGTGTACAAAGGCAGATGCATTTACAACAGGTACTTCTAGTTTGGCTAAGTGAAATCACTGCTGCTGATTTGGACTAAACCACTATAGGCAGCAACAGTGGAGAAGATCCTCAGAGATTGCTGTAGACCCCAAGAGCCCTGTGCCTTCTGCATCTTGAGCATTTTCTGCTATTCTAGACTGGACCAGCCTTCAAGGTAAAGCAGATGGCATTTTATCCACTGCAAATTGCTGGGCTGGTTCTTGGGTTCCTTGGCATGGTTGGGACTCTTGCCACAACGCTTCTGCCTCAGTGGAGAGTGTCAGCTTTTGTTGGCAGCAACATTATTGTCTTTGAAAGGATCTGGGAAGGACTCTGGATGAACTGCATCCGACAAGCCAGGGTCAGGCTGCAGTGCAAGTTCTATGGTTCTATGTTGGCACTCCCACCTGTCCTGGGAACAGCCCGGGCACTCATGTGTGTGGCAGTTGCTCTCTCCTTGATTGCCCTACTGACTGGCATCTGTGGCATGAAGCAGATCCAGTGCACAGGGTCTAATGAGAGGGCCAAAGTATACCTCCTGGGCACATCTGGAGCTCTCTTCATCCTGACAGGTATCTTCGTTCTGATTCCGGTGTGCTGGACAGCCAACATCATCATCCGGGATTTCTACAACCCAGCCGTCCATGTAGGTCAGAAACGAGAGCTGGGAGTGGCACTTTTCCTCGGCTGGGCGAGTGTGGCTGTCCTCTTCATTGGAGGGGGTCTGCTCTGCGGGTTCTGGTGTTGCAACAGAAAGAAGCAAAAGTTCAGAGGTCCATCCCCCAGACACTCTGTGCCACACCCAGATAAGCCAAGAAACACGACAATGCTTAGTAAGACCAGTTACGTCTAATACCTGCTTTCGGCTCAAACTATGGGCTATGGTCAATGTGTGTTTATAAAGTTCTGTTAGACACTGTAAGTACATCAGGCAGAAGGAGAACTTGCTCTGTGAGTGGGTTTAAACTGAGATTTTGGACTATGGTTTGTCACCTGTGTTATTTGAAATGGCTTAATGTGGACATTCTGACTTTAAGTGTATTAAATGCATTTACTATTGTTGGTCTCAAATAAACCCGTTTCAATTTGTGTAGTCTAAAATCAAGCATACCTGCAAAAAATGATAAATTGGCCCCGTCTTTTGAGAATCATATATTATCTGCTAATAAATATAAATAGTACTGCAATTTATAATCCATGGCAATACAGCACATTCTAAAATATAACATGCTTAGTTATTTTTTCCTCCAAATTATTTCTAACATGGACATATTAACAACTAAAATGGTAACTTCTTTTTTAGCACTTAGCGTGAAAAATCATAGGCATTAAATAAACGATTTTAATTTATCAGAATATGGAAATGCCTATCCAATGAAAACATCTGGTATTCCTCTGAAAAAATCCAACTACACTAAAATTAGACACTTTTTAGGGGAAAGAGGACATCTGATTTCTCTTAGAACATTTAAGATGATGAGTTTTAAAGTGTCTAATTTATTTTGTTAAACTTGTTTACAATTATATTTTCAAAGAAAAATATTTTATGAATAATAAAGTAATATGCTTTTCATAACTTATGATTTCCACTTAGAAGCAAATAGAAGTATCTATTAGTATCTTTGTTGACAAGACACATCAATAGAAGGCTGTGAACCCTCTTTTCTCATCAAGAGGAAACAGGGTCCTTTTAAGGAAATGAAGGTTTGTGTGTTGAAGGGAGTGGTTTCTGTTTCATGTTTTATTCTTCAGTCACTGGCCAGGTCTAGACACGCAGAGAACTGGAGTAATGATTCAGGCAGTTAGTCAGGACAAAATAAATCTCTCTCTCTCTCTAATAAACAAATAGGCGTGGCTAATGCATTTTTTTAAATTGAATTATATGCATCATTATCTTAGTTTTTCACTATGCTTGTGTACATAACAATATCAGGGTTAAGAATCTTTATTGTGGGGTGGGACTTGATGGGGGCTAGAAAATGTGGCATAAGACCACTCCTATGGATTACTTGTGAACCAATCAATGTTTAGATAATCACTCTTAGTTATTCAAATAGTATATTTTCTAATATAATGTATATTTAATTTGCCATATGTAATTGCAATGAAAAGATTGAATTTGTTCAACAAATATTTATTGCATATTCAACCTTCTTATAATAAAATATGAACTACCTATTTCAATGACGTTGATATATTAAATGTGGGGTAAATTCAAGAATGAAGTTCTATCCTGACAACATCATCCAGTTACTCTGAAACATTGAAGCAGAAATAACTCAAGATTAACTCAAGATTAATGTCAAACCCTCATTCCACTTTACAAGCCATGATCAAGGCTTTAGTAAGTCAGATGCTTGATAATATAAGACAGTATTAAAAACATTTGTAATATGTAAATTAAAAATGTAAATATTTTATTTACATTTATAAATGTAAATATCCTTAAATAATAGCAAAAAAAATCAATTATTTAGATTGATTTTTCCTAAGATTGTTTTCGTTCTGAGACTTAATTCAAAATACTAAGTGTTCACATCAGCTTTCTAATTTATATCCCATAGCAATAATTCTGTACAGTTTGATTTTCTGTTGTTAATATTGGGTGTGTTGAAAAGGACTCATTTATCTTATACAAGTAAATAAGTAAGACTTTGAGACAAGCAAGATATATGTTTAAACGCTGTCGTGGGAACCACTTGTCTTACTCTTTGGCTCACTAAAGGAGGTAATTAGCCTTGTGAGGATGGGTTCTCAATCTAAATCAGGCATGTTGTCCTGCTAGCCAGAAGATCAAAGGGCAAAAGGGGTAGACTTCTAAGATGATTGGTGATAATGTTAGCTGCTGAATACGGAGCAAAATTTGAGGAACTAAGAATTATCTTGTTGGTACTTAAACTTTTGGAAAAAGTACTTCTACCTCCTCTACTCTGTGGCAATATTCTCCCTATTCACCTGGAAGAAATTTTAATATTGCTCAGTAAATTTCAAGGTGCATTATGGATTTAAATCTCATACAACAAACCCTGGTGTGCAAGAAATATATCTTTTTTTTTCCCAGTTTAACTTAAATTCAACTTCTTGGATACCTTCCTACATATTACACAGTTCATGGGGCCTAAAGGAGCCTTGGTGGCACAGTGGTTAAGAGCTTGGCTGCGAACCAGAAGGTTGGAGTTCAAATCCACCAGCCGCTCCTTGAAAACTCTATGCGACAGTTCCACTCTGTCCTATAGGGTTGCTGAGTCAAAATAGACTTGATGGCAATTGGTTTGGTTTTTTTGGGTTTTGGCACCTAAAGCAAGCTAACTAATGTTTAGGATGGTGGGTTCAATGGGTGAGGCAGTAGTGGGGCTCAGTCGTCTATCATTGTTCACCCAAGATGTACTTCCATATTCTAAGTAAACATATACTCTCAGATTTATTTGTAATACAGGCCACCAGCTCTAGCTGGTGAAAATTTAAACGGCTGGAAAAAGCAAGTTGGAAACTACCAGGACAAATTGAAGACAGAAAAAATGAGATAGAATTAGGAAGAGGAAGTAGAGTAAGAAAGAAGAACTGGAAGTAACATGTCGGGGTAACATGGGTAATTCCTGTCAAGGTGGGAGGTTATACCACTGACCCAGTAACCCAGAACAAAGCACCCAGGAAATCCTCCTTCCTGAACTGGTGTTAGGAAACTGTCAACTACACAGAAGTCATCTGTTTTCTGAATGACTCACATTCCTTGGAAAATGAGTTCTCATTGGGTCTAGAACACTGCTAAAAAAGCAACAACAACAACAAAAAAAGCCTAGTCAGAAAATTATAAGTCTAAACTAGATGATCTCTATGGACAATCCATCTTGAAATTCAAAGCTTTTCATATTTCCTAATTCAACTAATGGGCTCCTTTCCCTCTGTTAAGTCTTACAAATTTGAATATTTAGAATGATTTCAGTTTTCCTGTTGGACTTGACAGGTATAACAACTGAAAAATCATCCTAATAGAGACATCTCAGCAGAATCCCTGGTGGACAATTGAGGGTATCAGAGATCAGATACATATATTAAATGCCACAGGAACAAATTTGAAATATTTCAATGTCATTCTCCATTTTAGATATGAAGATATTTAGAACAACATTATCAATTTTCCTATTAAAGGAAATTTTTTGTGTATATTTTGTACTGCTTTATTTTATTCTTAAAAATTTAAGGAGCTGTCTTTCCGAGCAAGTAGAATGTGTTGCAAGTAATACCAACAACTGCATTATCAATCAAAACAACAAAAACAACTCAGATGGACTTGAACATCAAGTAATATTTATTGTATCATGAATCTCAAAGTCCAAAAGGAGGGCGGCCCCAGACATAGTTTGACTAAGGTCCAACTCCATTTCTCTGTGATTGTTCTTGATTCTCTCCTTCACTGTGTACAGACTTCTTTAGATTGCCTTCTCTCATCCTCTCATGGTGAGAAAATACAGCACTTCTAAGCTTCCCATATGTAGATTCAAATGTCCATGTCCAAAACTGTGAGGGGGAAAAAAAAGGAACTTTGTGCTAATTTTGAACCAAGCTGAAGCCTGATTGGCCCCTGGATTTAGCTACACCAGTCACTCTGGAAAGGAGGTGATGATATGACTTCGGCAGATACAACTAAAAATCGTCCTGAAATCAGAGCACTTCAGCAGAATCCAAGGTGAACAATTTAGGGTATAAAGAATCAGATTTTTTATTTTGTATTGAACGCAAATTGGAATTTTTGAGAAAACTGCAAAATAATTGTAGTTCTCATAGACTAGACTAAACCCTCTTCTCACTTATCAGCATGGTTATGTTCCAAACACCAGATCATTTTGCAAAATTGCCTTTATGCAAAAATGGAGGACAACCACATCAGATCACAAAATGGAGGATGACTACATCATTACATAACTTCCAAATTACGTCATTACGTAACTGCCAAACCACTGAGAACCATGGCCCAGACATGCTGACATATAACCTTAGCCATCACAGCCAGCATTACTCTTGCCTCAGACCTCAGCATTCATTACTGCCAGACGTATGTTGTTAATGCACAAAATAATCGGATAGTAGATTTTTTTACTGTTATCGTAAATGCAAAATATCAGATAATGAGCTAATCAATAAGTGAGGAGAAGATGTAGTGTCTGTGAATACCTTGGAGAATATATATATATATATGTGTGTATATATATGTATAAATATATTTGTTGTTAGGTGCTGCCAAGTTGATTTCAATATATAGCAACCCTATCTGACAGAGTAGAACTGCTCCATAGGGTTTCCTAGGCTGTGATCTTTATGAGAGCAGATTTGCCAGGTCTTTCCCCCATGGAGCCACTTGGTGAGTTCAAATTGCCAAACTTTTGGTTAGCCGCCAAGCACTTAACCTTTACACCACCAGAGTTCATATGTATATATAGATATCTATCTATCTATCTATCAGTATATATATATATATGAGGGAGTGCTCAAAATACTTGTCACATAGAAGATGCCAAATGTTTGCTGAGAGAATGAATAAATGATGAATCACTGAGGAAAGACTACAGTAAGCAAACCACAATATGAAGCATCTTATCTAAAAGTAGTTCAGTTTCTAAGCATATCTACAGGAGCATTCTGTTTTTGGTACCCTTCAGGTGGATTCTTTCAAAGAGAATATTTAATAGATAAATAATGCTCCTTAAGAAATTGTTCCAAATAAAATGTGAAGCAAAGAAAATACCTTTAAGATGGGCAAAAGGCATAATCTGAATTAAGATTGTGATTCAGTAAAGCTCAGAATTTGCTGGTAAGAACGACAAAGTATTCAGTGAGAAGCAAATCTTAATATGGGCATGACTTTAGTAAAATAACTGGAAAATTTTACTATAGTAAAAATGTATCAGACACTTTACTGTAGCCGAGCTGCCTGTGGAATAAAGACTGCTTCCATTAGGGAGCAAGTACCAAATACTCCCTCCCCAGCACACCCAGTCACACACACACACACACACACACACATACATTTTTAAAAAGCAGAACATAATAAAGGTAAACTAAAAGTATAAAAGACAGCTGATAACAAAGAGAGGCCACAGCTAGAAAGCAGCACCAACAAAAAACAAAAAAACAAACGAACCGAGAGGGAGGAAAGGAAGTTACGATGGTTGGAAGGGAGAATTTCCATGGGTACAGGGGAAAAGAACAAATAGCAAAAACACAAAGGAACATTCAGGTTCACAATGAAAAAATAATTCTTAGAGAAGTGGAACTTCATGGTGATGACTGTTCTAGAAGGGATGGAGACAACACCACTATTTATAAAGCACTTCCCCATCCTCTCCTACCCAGAGGTGATGATTCGCAACTGACATGTAGAATCACAGAATTGTAATGTAGAAAAGAATCAAGGAGGGAACCGAGGTCAAGAGTGGTAAACTTCTCCAGCTACACCCGCCTCACCTCAGTCTGATCTGACTGTCCACATTTCATCAGTTATTCTCCAGACTTCAGTCTGCTTCCCTGGGGAATTGCCTTTCAACTTCACTCACCATCGCACCTGTAACTTGGGCTCCCTTTCTTCTAGCCATCTTCATCAGCTTGAACTTCGTCCAGTCTCCCCCTAGCTTTGAGCTTCCATTCATGTTATACGTAGCACCCTCTGTAATGTCCTCTATTCTAAAAAAAGTTGAACTTATTAAAATTGCCAAATATTTGGTTCAGCCATCTTGCCGTTGCTTTTTTAACCTTTCTTATCTCCTTAAATATTTTCTTACCATTTTTGAGGACTCTTTCTGTTAGGATTACAGACACATTGCTTCAGTAATCCTCCACTTGTCACTGTTGTTGTTAGATGCCATTGAGTTGGTTCCAACTCATAGTGACCCTATGTACAACGGAATGAAACACTGCCCGGTCCTGTGCCATCCTCACAATCATTGTAACACTTGAGCCCATTGTTGCAGCCACTGTGTCGATCCATCTCATTGAGGGTCTTCCTCTCTTTTGCTGACCCTCTACTTTACCAAGCATGATGTCCTTCTCCAGGGACTGATCCCTGCTGATAATATGTCCAAGGTAGAGTCTGTGTATATTTACCTCCTTTGAAAGCCTATTCATTTCTCTTGTTTCAACTGCCAGTAAATGACCAGTGGTTTTGTAAAAGGAGCGCTGGACTAGGAGATCTGAGCTCATCATCTGCCTCTTCCATCAAAACTGAGCCTCAGTTTTCTCATCTACAAAATGTGGAAAGGGAATGAATATATATATATATATATATATATATGTATATATATTTAACATGTACTGTATGCTTAACACTAGACGAGAGTTTATGTATGTTATTATTTTTCTTTTGCAAGTTAGAAAATCGATGCTCATAGAGGTTATATACTTTTCCAAGAACACACAGTGAGGTCACTCACTGTCCCTGTTGCCTTATTACCACATCTACAAAGAGTGTGCTCTCTTCCGTGTAAAGCCGTTGCTTCCCAAAGAAGAAGGATAATAATCACCTTCTCTGCCTGGAAGGACTACTGTGAAGATAAAAACGAGGCGGTGCCTGCGAAAGCATTTCAATCATAAAGCATTGTGTAAATGTAATATATAATTAGTGTTATTGTCTCCCAGCAGTACAAGTCTTAAGCTCTTTACAGTTCTCTGGCTTTCTATACCCATAAAACATTTTACTTGTATATCTTGTTGGACTTAAGCTTAGGCAAAAATAATATTCATTGCTTTCCCAAACTTCTTGCCTCAACTTTATCTTCATGTCACTATTTATGTAGATCCCTAAGACATGGGTGACTGCACATCCTGTATAACTCCTTAAACTCCTGTTGTTCTGGAGGAATAATTACTAAAAAAAAAAAAAAAACCCTAAATCTGTTGCCATCAAGTCAATTCTGACTCATAGCGACCCTACAGGACAGAGTAGAACTGCCCCATAGGGTTTCCAAGGAGCAGCTCTGGTGGATTCAAACTGCCGACCTTTTGGTTAGTAGTCCAGCTCTTAACCACTTGTGCCACCAGGGCTCCTAATAATTACCAGCACCTTTTTCTCTCAAAAATCCCAGTTTGGATTATATATGGTCACCTAAGACCTTTTAGGAAACCCTGGTGACATAGTAGTTAAGTGCTATGGCTGCTAACCAAAAGGTCGGCAGTTCAAATCCACCAGGTGCTCCTTGGAAACTCTATGGAGCAGTTCTACTCTGCCCTATAGGGCTGTTATGAGTCAGAGTTGACTCGACAGCAATGGGTTTTAAGACCTCTTGGAAGGAACCTGGGTGGTGAAGCGCTGAAGGGCTCAGCTGCTAAATGAAAGGTTGGAGGTTCAAACTCACCAGCTGCTCCATGGGAGACACATGTGGCAGTCTGCTTCCTTAAAGAAACCTTGGAAGCCCTATGGGGACATTTCTACTCTGTCGTATAGGGTCGCTATGAGTCAGAATCAGCTTGACAGCAACAAGTTTTAAGACCTCTTTAGACACAACCTGCTATTGTTCCTCTCTTCTTCAGTTCTTACTCATTGTGCCCTAAAGCATTACTGAACACCGTATCTCCTCCCCAGTTACACTCACTAAACCAACTGCTTACTTGCTCAGCTTACTGAGATAGATCCCTTCCCCTCTCCTCATCTCAGGAACCACTCTGTTTCATAGTTTCTTCACACAGAAACAAATTTGCCTCTCCAATCATTGCTATTAACATCTAACTCCCTTTATTAGTACTTATAGGCATTTTAAATTCTTAATCATAAACTTTTTGGTCTACTTTAAATGATCCCTCTTCTTTGTTGCTTTTCTTAGATTAGCTCTTTCTCTTTACAACTATCCATTACTACTTACAGTATATATCTGGGTTCAGTAATTCCTATATTCCATTAATCATAAATATGTTTACTCCAAACCTAGTGTTGCTTCTCTACACCCTGCCTTCCTCTCCCCCATCTCGTCTGTTTTGGTAGATTACAAATGGCCACTAATCCTTTGCATTCCTCCCATCAAAAGTGGACTCTGCTTTTCCACCCCTGGAATCAGATTTGGCCTTGTGACTAGCTCTGGCCAATAAAATGCAATGAATGTGACATTGTGCAAGTTATGAGCCTAGGATTTAGGAAAGCTTGCAGCTTTCAGTCTTGCTCTCATGGAATGGTCCCACCATGTTATTAACCCTGATAGAGGATTAGAGACGAGGTAGACAGAGAAGTCCACTCTTCTAAGCCAGTGCAGTCATGCTAGCAATCCCACCTGAGGCTCTCAGAATGAGCTCCCAGAATCCACTCAGACCAAATTGTTACCCCACAGAACTGTGAGCAAATTAGTGATTTTTGCAGCTTTTTCAGGCAATTCTCATTTGACTTTATTTCAGTCATTCTCCTAAAATTATTTTTGTTGTTGTTAGTTGCCATCGAGTTAGCCCTGACTCATGATGACCTTATGTATAACAGAAGGAAAGATTGCCCAGTCCGGTACCATCCTTACAGTCTTTGCTATGTTTGAACCCTTTGTTGCAGCTACCACGTCAATCCATCTCATGGAGGGTTTCTCTCGTTTTCGCTGAGCCTCTACTTTACCAAACGCAATGCCCTTTTCTAGTGATTGATCTTTCCTGATGATGTGTCCAAAGTAAGCAAGACAAAGTTTTGCCATCATCTCTTCAAAGGAGGATTCTGGCTGTACTTCCTTCAGGAGACATTTATTTGTTCTTCTGGAGGTCCATGGTGTAGTCAACATTCTTTGCCAACACCAGAATTCCAACGTGTCAATTCTTCTTCATTCTTCCTTTTTCATTGTCCAGCTTTCACATGCATATGAGGTGAT
The DNA here is from genome assembly GCA_030035585.1 of Dugong dugon. Classification (NCBI taxonomy): domain Eukaryota; kingdom Metazoa; phylum Chordata; class Mammalia; order Sirenia; family Dugongidae; genus Dugong; species Dugong dugon. The sequence goes on from CM057473.1 coordinate 6,343,712, forward strand.
TGAGAAGACCGTGGCATGGGTCAGGTGCACCTTAGTCATCAAACTGACATCTTTGATTTTTAACACTTTACAAAGACCTTTGCAGCATATTTACCCAATGCAACTCATTGTTTGATTTCTTGCCTACTGCTTCCATAGGCATTGATTATTGATCCAAACAGAATGAAATCCTTGACAAGTTTCATTTCTTCACCATCTAGCATGATGTTGTTTTTTGGTCCAGTTGTAAGGATTTTCTTTTCCTTCGTGTTCACGTGAAATCAATACTGAAAGCTGTAGTCTTTGATCTTTATCGGTAAGTGCTTCAAATTGTCTTCACTTTCAGCAAAGTTATGTTGTCAGCGTATTACAGGTTATTAATGAGTCTTCCTCCAATCCTGATGCCACGTTCTTCTTCATATAGTCCAGTTTCTTGGATTATTTGGTCAGCAAACAGATGAGTAAGTAAGGTGAAAGGATACAACTATGACACATGCCTTTTCCAAGTTGAAGCCACTCAGTATCCTTTAATATTACAACCGAAATATCTATGACTATATTGTGTTTTGCTTTCCTTCCTCCCTGTTTATTTGCACCTACAGGATTGTTTTTGAATGTTTTTAAAGGTATGCAAGTGCTTTGCATAAACAATCTTGTAAGGCTGGTGTTACCATTTCCATTTTATGGATAAAGCTACCCATTATTAAGAAAGTTAAGAAACTTGAACAAATTTTTCCAATCCATACATAATTTAGCTCAAAATCGAATCGTTCATTTTGTTATTTCAGTAATTTTTGCAATAAAGATTTCTTGGTTGTGTACCATGAGGATTGAAAGGTCTCCTGTACCACAGAGAATTCATTCCAAAAAACACATAAACAAAATAAATCAAAGAAATAAAGTAATACAATGCAAACTATGATAACTGCCACAAGGAGAACAAAATGCTTTGGGACTTCAGAGAAGAGAGCGATAACGTGGGTTAGGAGTTTGAGCAGGGAATTCTTTGGAGGGGACAGAAATTGAGATCGACTTTGAAGAAAAATGAGATTATCATGGTAAAAACAAATGACAGAAGGTTTTGAAAAGATGGCACAATCTTTTCTAAGTGTAGAAATACTCTAGGTGTGTCCAGGGAAATGTGAGTGAGGACACAAGCGTACACAATGGGGAGCAATTTGTGATATGATTGGAAATGCTAAGTACTCAGAAAGTGGAAGACCTTGAAAACTAGGACATAGAGTTCTTTGTTTTGTGAGCTGTCAAAGGAATTTGAACAACAGAGTCATACTGTCACAGTTCTTCTTAGACTTCTGACATTTTAATTGATTTGATGATTTTATGCCTATATTATGTTTTCTTATCTCCAACATGAAAGTATTTGAAGGGATATCCTGGCTGCTTCACTGATTAGTAAGTTCCTTAAAGCCATCAGTAGATTAACAAGTACTTATTAAAGACAGGATATTCGAGGAACTGGGTTAGATGTTGTGAGATATTTGAAAACAAAACCACTTACAACCAACAATAAACACTTGGTCTCAAGAAATTTACATTCTAACTAAGTCTCTAAAAATATATTCTCTAGCAAAAAGATAAGAACCAATGATACAAGCTGTGACTTACACTTTATTTTTAAACCTTAGAACAATCTTCTGGACATAATAAATGTTCCTGTATATTTTTGATGGCCCAATCTAAGTGTGAAGCACTTTGTTGTTATTAGTTGCCATTGAGTTGGCTCCAACTCAGGGCAACCTTATGTATAACAGAAGGAAATGCTGAACAGTCCTGTGCCATCCTCGTAATCATTGGTATGTTTGTGGTCATTGTTGCGGCTATTGTGTTAACCCATCTCATTGAGGGTTTTCCTTGTTTTCGCTGACCAAACGTTACCAAACACGATGTCCTTTTAGGGAACATACATTAAGAAACTCTTTCCATTTGATTGTTTTAATGAAATATACAATACAGTTGTGCCATCTTGTACTAAAATGAGTGTTCTTCTCTTATCTTACATTCCTTTATTCTAGCCATTATCATTTTAGGAAATTTTTTTTTACTTTTATTTACTTTGTTGTAGTGTTGTTGCTGAGAATATACACAGCAGAACGTGCACCAATTCAACACATACTATATGTACAATTCAGTAAAATTGTTTAAGCTGTGCAACCATTCTCACCCTCCTTTTCTGAGTTGTTCCTCCCCCATTAACATAAACTTATTGCCCCCTAAGTTTCCTTTCTCATCTTTAGAGTTGCTGTTTTCAATTCGATCTCATATAGATACTTCTTAAAACAGCAGAATGCTCAAGACATTTTTTACTAGTTAAACGAGACTATTGTTTGGTTTTAAGAAGACTTTAGGATATTTTTTGTTTAAGGTTTAAAGATTATCTCAGGGCAATAGTTTCAAGGGTTCATCTAGTCTGGAGTCTACGAAAATTTGAAATTCTATTCTGCATTTCCTCCCTTTTGATCAGGATTCTTCTATAGATTCTTTGAACAAAATAATCGTTAATTGTAGCCAGGCTCCATCCAGTTCTACTACTCTCATGGCAAAAAAGGAAGTTGTTCCTGGAGGCAGTTAGCCACTAATTCCTTTTCTTCCTATTCCTGACTCTCCTTCTTCCTATGTTCTCCAGCTGAATAGAGATCGCCTGTAGTGCCTTGGCATTTTAGGGATTTCAGTGCCCGGTGTTAACAAAGAAAACATTCTTACTTTAAGAGCACATTCTCCACAACCCCTAAGTCAAAGATCCAGGACGGGATGCTATGCGACAGTTATATCCCCTTAGGTCTGGAAATTACTAAACAGAGCTTCTTCTCTAACTATGGATTGAAAAGATCTGCTTCCCCTTAAAGGAATTTCAAGAATCAGTGATGTAATAGAGGAAGTGTTATTGAAAAAGATGGAAGAAATCTACCCTACAGTTTTCTCACATCTCACTGACGGCCAGTGTTTCCCTTAGCAACTGTATCAGAAACCCATGGGATACTTGATAAAAATGCACAATCCCGCACTGTATCCCAGATTTACTCAATGAGAGCATTTGGGGTGGAGCCCAGGATCCTGTATCTTTTAATCACTATGGAATAATCTTTTATGTATGATTTAGAGTTTAAGAAGGACTAGCCAGAGGCAATATAATGGGTAAGCTTGTGTTCTCTTTCACTTAGTAATCATCTGTAAGCAAATCAAATAGGTCTTGTAGGTGTTGTGAAAGGCATTAGGTCTAACAATCCACTCTGAATTTCAGGGAATTCCTTTGAACCAGCCTCGTTACTGTTGTCTCTTATTATTGGTGGATTTGGGATTGTACTTTAAACATCATCTCAAGTGCAAAACTACACTCTAAATACCTTCACCAACCATATATGACAACTAGCAGAGCAACTTCAGATGGATGTTTGCAGGTTTCTGCCCATAAAGACTGCTATTGCATCACATAGACCAGAGTTATTATACCTTATAATAGGAGTTATAATTTAAGGGAGGGGTTTAAACATACGTTCCTTTGGGAAGGGAGCTGCAGCAATTACCCCCAGATTATGCCTGAACAGGATTGAATCCCTGATTCTGGACTGACTTGGTGGAGCCTTGCTTACTGCATAGTGATGATTATGCCTGCGTTTCGGCAGCCAGCATGCATCTATGTTTTTATTAAGTAAGAGCCACTGGAGCCTACTGGACAAAGAAACCACCTCCCTTTATCACATCAGCCCCTTAAGCTCACCACTGACACTCATCACAAACACATACAAACATACACAGTGTCATACATTCCAGCAAGACATAATCATTTAGCTATGGGAGCAACTAGGATGTGTAACTCAAGCATTAGCTGAAATGACTTTGTCTGTTCAAATTTAATGCTGTTGGAAAGAAATTTCTATTACATGCTTTTTGAAGGCTCATTACCCTCTACAAGATGTCTGAAAATTGGGGATCTATATATACATATATATGAAATTGTGTATATATATACATATATATATATACACACACACACACACACACAACATGCAGAAGTCTGCAAATTGGGGATATGTATGTATTATATATATACATATATACATACATATATATATATATATATATATATATATATATATATATATATATATATATATATATATATATATATATATATACATATAAAACATTTGCCATTGTGTTGATTCCAACTCGTGGAGACCCCAAGAACATCAGAGTAGAACTGTGCTCCATAAGATTTTCAATGGCTGATTTTTCAGAAGTAGATCACATTGCCTTTCTTCCAAGGTGCCTCTGGGTGGATTTGAACTGACAACCTTTTGGCTAGTAGCTGAGTGCTTAACCATTTGCGCCACCCAGGGACTTGTGTGTGTGTGTGTGTGTGTGTGTGTGTGTGTGTGCATGTATGTATGTATGTATGTATGGTCATTCGTAACTTTGGATCTCAGAGTTAGATCACTTCTTGTGGCTGATTCTCTTCTCTCTGTCCGCTGCAAACTCCAGTGTGGATTACCTCCACCCAAATCCCTCAGAAAGAAATGCATATCGCAGATTTTAGCAGAGGTTGAGGGAAACTTGCATGCAGCAGAATTTAGCAGAGATTTGAGAGAAATTTGCTGTAGCTGATTTTACAAGAGGTTTCATAGAGAGGGCTTGAGTGACAAACATAGAAAGAACAACTAAATTTTATCTCAGCGACCCTTGATCATAGAAGCTCTTCAGCCACTTAAAAGCAGAAATTAATTTCCAGCCATTTTTCTTTCCAGCCCCCAACCTTCTACATTTACCCCTAGCTCATGTGGTCTGTGATCTGTGGGGTTTTTCAATTTCTAGAATCTTTCCTCATTTCTTGCTCGTTTTGCTACACAGAGAAACTTAAACTCTGCTCTTCAGTCCTAGGCTTCACTTTGCATTTCCAAAGACTCCTTCTATTTCCCTCTTTAGTCTCTGTAACAGTTGTGGTTTTAAGTAGTAACTGTTTACCATCATATAGATTAGTAGAGTGATACACAGACTAACAGAAACAGAGATGAAAATGAATGGATGGATGGAAGTAGATGATCTAAGCTATCTAGCTAGGTTCCTGAGTGGCCCAAACGGTTTGCTCTTGGCAACTAACCGAAAAGTTGGTGGTTTGAACTCACCCAGTTGCCCCACATAAGAAAAGCCTGGGGATCTGATTCTGCAAAGATCACAGCCGAGAAAACTCTATGGAGCTCAGTTCTACTCTGTAATACATGGGGTCCACCATGAGTCGGAATCTACTCAACTGCAACAGGTTTGGTTTTGGTTTTAGCTAGCTAGCTAGATAAAGATGCATATCTCTCCAACACTGTATTTCCAGTGTCTGGAACTGTACTTCAACATGCTGTTGTTAAGTACAATCAAGTCAGCCCTGACTCATGGTGACCCCATGCACAACGCAGCAAAACACTTTCCGGTCCTGAGCCATTTCTATGACCAGTTCGGTTGTGGATCAAACCTTTGTGATCCATAGGCTTTTCACTGACTGATTTTCAGAAACAGACCACCAAGTCTTTCTTTCAGCTCTGCTGAAATCCGTTCAGCATCATAGTAACGTGCAAGCCTCCAGTGACACATGGGTGCTGGCTGCACATGAGGTTCTTGGCTGGGAATAAGACCTGGGTGTCCTGACAGGAAGGCAAGAATTCTACCAATGGACCACCAATGCCTCACTTGGAACACAGCTAATGATTAATAAATATTTGTTTAATGAACAAAGATGTGGCTTCCTTAATTGGTTACTCATTCAGTCATCCATACATTCGTTCAACCAATATTTTATTAAGCTCCTTCTTAGTCCCGGCCACTCTTCTAGTCTTTGGAGATACAGCAGTGAATATATTAGTCAACAGTCTCTGCCCTTGTGGATCTTGCTTTGTACTGAAGTTTACATTCCTGTCATTTTTTCCTCCTAAATCACTCTGGAACTCATCTGCTATTCTTTGCTGCCTCACTGTCTTAGTTATCTAGTGCTGCTAAAACAGAAATAGCACAAATGGATGGCTTTAACAAACAGAAATTTATCTCTCACTGCCGAGGAAGTTAGAAGTACGAATTCAGGGTGCCAGCTCCAGGGGAAGGCTTTCTCTTTCTGTCTGCTCTGGAGGAAGGTCCTTGTCATCCATCTTCCCCTGGTCTAGGAGCTTCTCAGTGCAGGGACCTGGGCCCAAAGGATGTTCTCTGCTCCCAGCTCTTCTTTCTTGGTGGTAGGAGTTCCCTACGCTGACAAACTCCTAGACCCAGGGGAAGATGGACGACAAGGACCTTCCCTCAGAGCTGACAGAGAAAGAAAGCATTCCCCTGAACTGGAGTCCTGAGTTTGGACTTCTAGGCCCCTATACTGTGGGACAATAAATTTCTGTTTGTTAAAGCCATCTATTTGAGGTATTTCTGTTACAGCAGCACTAGATACCTAAGGCATACAGCTTCACCCTCTTTTTGACTAGATGAATAAAATAGTCTCACAATTTTGTTTCCTTTTTTCCCCTGCAGTCTCAGTCCCTTACAATTCACCTTCCTCACAATAACCACAGTTCTATTTATAAGACTGATCCTGATGCCATCCCTACTCAACATCATTCATGAGTTTTCCACACTTTACAGAATAAGGCTCACCTTCTGGAGATCAGCAGCCTCAGCTCTTTATGAGCTCACCTTTATCTACTTTCTAAATGTCATTTCCTGGTGTTCTGAAACTTGCCCCAAGTTTAAGTCATGATGAATTACTCACAATTCTTGAAATTTGCCTTGATGCTTCATACTTTGGGCCCTTTATATACACTATTCTCTTGCCTTTCCCACCTCCCCGCAACAATGTTGTATTCATCCTTCAACACTCAACACAAATATTTCCTCTTTCACATACTTCCTAGACTTTCCAAGATGACTTAAGAATTTCCTCCATCATTTTACTGAGTGACAGATATGACTTAATTATAACTCTGACATCATGGCTTTTATTCTGGCCCTCTTACCCATAGCATGGTGAGATGAGATTTTTTTTCTCTTTTCATTTTTTTTTAAATAAAAATCTGATTGTGTCACCTTTTTGATCTACTTTTTTCCCACTGATCTATTCCCTGTCTGATTCTCCATTCTCATCTCCTCAAGTTCTTCTTTACGTTCATTACACACCAGCTCCTCTGGTCTCTCTTCTCTTTTTTGAATGGGACAAAACCTTTCTCAACTTTGTTCTGGTGCTTCTCTCCATCTGAAAAAAATGAATAATAAGGTTCACTTTTTAATATAGAAAACTGATCAAGCCTTAGGCTACATATACTGTCAATCATAGATAGGGAGTGATGACAAAAAGTGTATTTCTCAATCCTGCCTGAGGTTTAACTTCAGTATGCCTGGGACCTCTCTGTCATTTTGATGATGTGGCACAGGGAGCTGGTTGTATCCTTATGGTCACTGGCCTTGCTTCTAGTGTGCATAGTGGAGACTAAAGGAGATGAAAACCCACTGTGAAGTTCCTAACAGAGTGAGTGTCTGGCATGACATAGGTACTCAATATATGCTAGCCCCTGTATTTAAGGAGATCAACAAAATAAAATCCAGATTCAGAAAGAAATTCACTTTTAAATATTTGGCCTTTGCAGTGATAGTTTTTAAATACTTTCAAAGTCTCAGAAATAAAATAATTTTTTCCCCAGAGCATTGTCAGTATTAAAAAAAAGAAAAATTACGAGAGTAGTTAATAGGTGGAAACATACCATAGCTTTACATAAATAATCCCTATCTTCTATGTTTGTTTGCCAACCACACCCTCCCCCGATGACGTATTCTCATAACTGCCACTTTGCCAGTTTTTTTTTTACACATTGTGTAAAAAAATTAGCATAGTGTACTTACAAAAAAGGAGCTCTGGTGGCGCAGTGGTTAAGAGCTTGGCTGTTAATCAAGAAGTCAGCAGTTCGAATCCGCTAGCCACTCCTTGGAAACCCTATGGCGCAGTTCTACTCTGTCCTGTAGGGTTGCTGTGAGTCAGAAGCAACTCTAGGCAATGGGTTTTGTACTTACAAAAATATTTTGAAAAGGGGAGGGCGCGGCCGGCAAACAAACGTAGAAAGTGCGTGTTATTTGCCTAAAACTATGGTATATCTTTTAGATGAATAATAATGATTTTCCATGTATTTTATTTCTAAAATATGATTGTCAGTTTTCAAAGTATGTTTTTATGAGAACCATAATTTGTGATTTTTATAGTTCAAATCAGAGAAAATATAAATACTTATTTACAACTAACTTTCATATCAGGACAACATATTTTAATAGAATTCTGCTCTCCTGACATAGTTAAAAACTTAATTGTTTTATTGAATTTTGAGGTAGCCCACTTCCAAGATGGCCCCCAGTGATCCCCACATCCTGGTATTCACACTCCTGTGTAGTCCTCTCACATATGATACCAGGGTAGGTCTGTGTGACCCATCATGTATGGCAAACGAGATGTCAAATCACTTTAGAAATTAGGTTAGAGAAGATTGTGCCTTCCATCTTGGCCACTTTGGGAGCAGCAAGCTGCCATTTTGTGAGCAGCTATGCATAGGCTGAAATGGCAAGAAAGTAAAACCTCCTCCAGCCAACAGCCACCAAAAAACTGAGATCTGCCAACAACAATGTGAGTGAGCTTAGAAATACATTTTCTAGCTACAGCTGAAGATAGAGATTGGACTGCAACCCTAGTCAACAAAGATTCACCACGGCCTCATGAAAGATCCTGAGCCAGAATCACCCAGCTAAACTGCTCCCAGATTCCGGATCCTCAGAAACTGCATGAGGTAGTAACTGTTTGTTCTTTTCAGTTGCTAAGTTTGGAGTAATTTGTCAAGAAAAAACAGATAATTAATTCTTATCAAATCTTACTTATTTACTATATTGTGTATCTGTAACCCAGCTTCCTCACATAAATTCCAGAATCTTACACAAAGAAAAAAACCCATTGTCGTTGAGTCGATTCTGACTCATTGCGACCCTATAGGACAGAGCAGAATTGCCCCCATAGGGTTTCCAAGGGGCAGCTAGTGGATTGAACTGCAGACCTTTTGGTTAACAGCCTGAGCTCTTAACCACTGCACCACCAGGGCTCCATATACACAGAAAGATATTTATAAAATCTAAAAAGTAATACTAGAAGAGAGTGGATGATTTAAAAAAAAAAAAAAGAGGGAAGTAAAATGGACGGCCTAGCTGCAGTAGACATTTTGGTCCTAATTCTGTGGCCCCGATAAAGTTTGAGACAGGGGAAACTGGGCTGAGCTATAACTCTGTATTGGAACAGCCGCCTGAGATATAACTTTGAATGTTCCCTTATGTAACTTAAGTTATTTAATTAAATAGGGCTGTTAAATTTAAGTCCTTTCTAGATGTTTTTTTAATCAATTTCCCAAGGTTCTCCAACGAGTTTATATTAGTTTTATAATCAGAAAATGTAACTATTATTTTTTGTTTAATTTACTCAAGTTTTACAACCTTAAAGGTCCAAGTTATTCACTGTCTCTGGAGCTAGGAATTGGATATGAATAATTCAATTGCCTGTGGCAGATTTTACCCAAGGGAAATACCAGAAGTCTGCTTCTAGGGCCTGTATATTTGAGAAATGTTTGAGACAATCGGGGAAGTTTATCTCGGAAAAGAGATGACGTGAGGATTATGAGGTGGAGAATCACCTCGCAGAAAGCAGACTGGCCTTTGTTCTTGTTCTTTTGAGCCATGTCAACACCCACCCAAGACTCACAGATGGTGGCCGATGAGATGAAGGGGGACCAGCAAGGGGCCGATGCTGACTAAGTCTCAGGAGGCATGCTGTAATTCTTCATGGCCATGTGGTGAGGCTGATAAGAGCCCTGAGCCCTAAGGCTCAGATGCATTGAAATGGAAATCTACAATGGGAAGGTCTGTAAGTATCTGTGGAGAATAAGGTATAGAAGGGAGAAAAATAAATCACAGGTGGGGCTTCCTGGTTGTAACTATTCACCTCTTTGGGACATAAAAGCATTGATTGTGCTGTGACCCCTCCTAGACCTCATCCTACATGCAGGGGTAGATTATCCAACAGGTAAGGTAAGCACAGTGCTTAACTTGCTTACTTGATCACCTGTAGTGAACAATTTCACACTGCTGGCATCTTTCTCTCTCCCAACCCCACAGCACCTTCCTACAGAATCAAAGCCTCTTTTCAAATTTACAATCCCTGACAGGGATGGATGACCCAGTAAGCAAGGTAAGCAAGGGTTTACTTTGCTTACATACTAATCTGTAGTGACCAATTTCACATGGGTTTTACCACATCAAAGATTGGTCACTACAGATAAGTAAGTAAGCACAAGCCCAGTTTACCTTGCTTGCTGGATAATCCTCCCCTGTCTATGTGTCTCTTTGCTTTCATCCTTCTTGGTGGTAATAAAGCTGTAGCCCTAAGTATGGTGAGCTCTCTGCGAAGTCTGTGAGTTATGCCAGCAAAGTAACCAACCCACAGGGGCCGTGAGAGCCAGCAGGGGCTGGCGTCTGCCCATTTGGCAATCGGAAGTAAGGCATCATTCTAATGTGTGAGCTCTGACCTAGCTCTGGGTGGCTAGGGTTGGAGACAGAGCGTTCCGCATGAGCAGCTGGTGATGAGGATGAAGAAGTGGGAAGATAAGGGCTCAATCCATTTCCACACTTTGGGGATTGAAGTCATGCTGACCGTGACCATGCAGTTAACAGTGAAGGGAGGGTGTTCCCACTGTGTCTCTCGCTGGCCAAGGACAATATGAGACCTGCCTCCAAGTATTTCAAAATTGTCATGCATCAGAAGAAATAGACTGGTTCTGTGAGGATCCAGGAATAGAGTTAGCATCAGGTTACAAAGCAACACTTTTCAGCCCAACAAATTAAGAACTGTATGGCTTACCTGAAAACACTAAAATGTCCTACCTTGTGAGTTCTCCACCACGAAAGACGTGAGTAGGACAACACGTCCTGCTCAACCATGTTGTAACTGTAAGACAACACTCCAAATCTGAGTGGTGCTCACAACTTGTACCCAATTTCTAGATAGCCAGGAGGCCTTTAAAAAAAATCCAATAACAATATGGATTGCTCCATAAACATCGCGTCCTTCTGATCAGAGTCTGAACATGTTAGCACATGGAAAGTAGCTTCTGTTACATACAAGAATCAGACAGTATACAAGAAGGAAAGCTCCAAAACGAGCAGTGCCCCCAGCTCAAAGGCTGTCTTTCATGTACATCCACTTTGTGCCATGGATGAGGAGCTTAAATGGGACCCTACCTACTGCCGGTCTTCCCTGGCCAGGCAGGTCCACTGAGGTGAACTGTATGCTTCTGTTGTGTGTGCCCCACCTCCACCACAGCTGAGGGGACAGAAAACTTCCTCTCCCAGCTGTTTGATAACCCAGACTAAGTGAATAATTGCATCTTTTTAACCTGCCAGCAAACATCCTACTGCATCATGCCCCCTGATTTCCTGAGGGGGGAGGTGGTTAGCCCAGAATTCTATCTTTTCAACCCTACTGACCAACGGCAAGCCCCAGTGGGGGTGGAGCTTGTTCTGAGGCATAAAGATGCCAGAGGGGAGAGGAGAACAGAAAGCCAGGGCCACCTGGCTTGTCTGAAGGCCTTTCTCCTCACGGAGTGTAAACAGGAATTCAATGACTTCTTACTGATATCTTCCGTGTGGCCTAAAATTGCATGTCAGTGGCCAAAAGGGATGCTCCACCAGCCCCAGGATTCTGTAATTGCATTGAATCAATGACCAATATTTTAATGAAATTTATTGAGTAAACTAGCAATGCACACATCAGAAGAATCTTTGTTTTAGAAAATGTTCTTGCACTTTTTAATTGGTGACATTACTCAAAATTATGAGGATGTGTAAATACTCTCTCACATTTGTTCCCATTCTAGCTTTACTTCATTAGCTTTTGTAACTGAGAAAGGTTCTGAGGTAGCCAATAGAATTTAAAGGAGAGCTACAATAAACCAGGGCCTCAGTGACAGATGCTGAACCTCCAGGCCACAGGACTCCTCATGTTCTCTCATTCTGGCATATCTTCGCATGTTTCTGTCATCTCCAATTGGAGACAAGTCTTCTCAACATGACCCCAACTTCTCTCCTAGCTAGCACTGTAGCTACAGGGGGAAGGCCCATGTTACCTGAAGTTCTGGATCAATACATATGAACTCATTGGCCTGGCTTGGTTCAAATGCTCACCTCTCAACCAGAAATATGCCCAGGGAAATGAGAAAAAATACAATGATTGGCCTTAGTTTGTGTACTTTCTTATAGATGAAGTGTAGCGGACAGAGTATTGCATATGGCAGTCAAAATAATCCTTATTTGAGTCAACTACAGTATTTCATGCTCCTTTCTCTACTCTTCCGTGATGTTTTTCTGGTCATAATCTAATTTTACATGTGTAGTTATAAACATTAAAGCCAATGCATTGCCGTGTTGCTAGTTGCTGTCTAGTTGGCTAGACTCATGGTGACTTCATGTACAACAGAATAAAGCACTGCGTGGTCCTGAGCCATTTTCATGATCAGCAGAATGCTTGAGTCCATTTTTGTGGCTACTATGTATTTTAAGTGCCTTCCAACCTAGGAGACGCATCTTCTAGCAAGGTATTGGACAATATTCTGTTGTGATCCATTGGGTTTTCTTTGGCAAGTTTTCAGAAGTAGATTGCCAGGTCTTTTCTTCTTAGTCTATCTTAGTCTGGAACCTCCACTGAAACCTGTTCATTATAGGTGACCTTGCTGGTATTTGAAATACCAGTGGCATAGCTTCCAGCATCATAGCAAAAAACAAGCCATCACAGTATGACAAACTGGTAGATGGGTGATGGAAATACATTGTAGTTACCAACTATTGAAAATAAAATGCATATTCATTTTTTCTTCATAAATTATCGGGTTGTTTCTGCTGCATAATGTTTCAAAGTTTCATTTGCTTTAGCCAGTAACCAGTTGTTGTCCAGTTGGTTAGGATTCATGGTGACGCCATGTGTGTTACAGCAGAACTGTGCTCCGTAGAGTTTTCAATGGCTGATTTTTTGGAAGTAGATCACCAGGCCTTTCTTCAAAGGTACCTCTAGATAAACTTGAATCTCCAACCTTTTGGTTGGCAGCAGAGCACTTAGCCATTTGAATCACCCAGGGACTCCATTTGCTTTGTTTTGTTGTTGTTTGGTGCCATCGAGTCGATTTTCGACTCATAGTGGCCCCGTGTGACAGAGTAGAACTGTCCTATAAGGCTTTCTAGGCTATAATCTTTACAGGAGCAGATCACCAGGTCTTTTCTCTCAAGGAGCCAGGGGGTGGGTTCGAACCACCAACCTTTTGTTTAGCAGCCAAGCGCTTAACAATTGCGCCACTAGGGCGCCTTTTATTTGCTTTAGGGGGATATAATTCTTTTTTGTAAGGCACACAAAGTCACTCTCTTTTAGTTAGCTGAGTAGTTTTTAACAAGTATGACAGATCCAATGGAAAGGCTTGGTAATTAAAAAGCACTGCCCCAAATTGTAACAGCATCTGAGTTGGCAGACAATGCCGATCGCATCCCATGCCACAGGAAATCCATGCAGAGCTCCAACAAATACTGCATCAGACTTGGCCTGATGCCTGCTTAGTGGATTCACCCTCTGTAAACTACATCTTAACTCGGGTGGATGAAGTGTTACGTTAGAGAAACTCTTTGTTGCCACAGTGTATTCTGAATATGTTTTTGACTTTACCATGATTCTGCAATTTTTGCATGGTTTTCAGAATGGACTTTGGAAATTTTTTTCCAGGAAAACATTTTGCTAAAGGAGCTACTCACGTGACAATGTAAGCATATCTTTATTTATAGACTAGATTTAATGGAAATTAGATCTAGATAAACACAGAACAATTGTAATAAACACATAAATACGTAACCCCTCCCTTTGGTACTTGAATTTCATGAAAATAATGGTTTAAAGTACAGACAATAACTTTTCTTTATGTTCACTCCCTGCCTTCTAAAACTTCAACACTAAGAGAAAGTTGTGAACTAAAATATAACCTATTCGATGAAAATTCTTAGAATAAAAACATGAACTAAGAAAATATTAAGTCTATGAGTTAAAACATAAACTGAAAACGTTAGATCTATGAGTTAAAACATGAACTATTTGGTGTATTCCTCCTGCAGAACATCTGTGCCAGAGGACTATTCCATAACCAAGAGTGATAGCTATCCTGGAACATCTTAATTGTATGTCTGGCTACAGTTTGAACTTCCTGGTGTGGATAATGCAAGCCACGCCTCGGACAATCCTGGTTTCCTGGTGAACCAGGGAAAGGAACACAGTGGACTTAATAGATAATTGACTTCTTGTGGAAAGCATAGAGCCAGAGAAAATAAGTTTCCCCAAACAGGTGTTTTAAATAGTTTGGGAAAATTTTTTTCATTGTACCTTTTTTTTTAATATTTTTTAGAATATCTTTATTTGACACAAACTGCCATTTGCTAAAGTTTTATACTTGTATACACAACCTTGCATATTTTATGGAAAATACCTCGTGTATTTAATTTATTAGGATTCAGCATGAGGCCGTTTAAAAATATCTGAAGATACGTTACATATGTTCTTAAGAGAATTTTGTCAGGAGAGGGCCCAAAATGGTGGCTTAGTCACACACCGTGCCATCCCCCTACAGCAAATAATCGAGAAACCAAGCAGAACAGATACAGGTGACAATCTGGGAACCCAGAACAGCAGATGGAAGGATGAAGAATTAGACTGAACACCTGTAAATCAGCCTGGAGCAGGATGGAAGCAATTCTGCTTTAGAGGAACATTCAGAACTTCCAGGTCACTTGACTTCGCTATACCTCTCATCCTCACCATCTTCAGCCACCACCCAAAAGGGGAGTCCTTTCAGTCATTCATTTTTCTCTCTCTTATACCCTTATCTCCATACGGATTTGCGATCCCTCCCATTGTAGGTTTTCCTTTCGACTCATCTCACCGGGTTTGCTGGAATCCAAACTTCTTAATCGCTTCCTGGAACGTTCCCAAATTCATTTCCTTTCTTTATCAGCAACGACACCCTCTTCAAAACCATTGTCTTAGAGGCCTGATTCAGTGGTGGCTGCTCATTCTCTTACTAGTTTCCCATTGCTAAAACTTACAAATTTCAGGCAAAAATAATCCACATTTTTTAAGACTTGTGATATTTTTGATAGCCCACCTCACTTTTCCTCATCCTTGTCCCTACACACAAGCGCACATCTCACCTATATTTTTTACATTCATAGACACCTGGCTGATCAGGCCGGTTTAACCTCCTTCTTCCATATTTATCCTTCAATTCTCTGGATGGCATTCTCAACCTTCTCCCTTACCCATGGTCTTGGCTATATCAACACTTACTCTTCACTTCTTATCTTAAAGCGAATTAGTGCTCCCATTGATGGATGATTTCTTTACATATAACACAGATATTAACCTCTTCCTGACTCTGCCAATTATACGCCTTGTGTTGTGTTGTTATTTGTCTTTGAGTAGATTCAGACTCACCGCGACCCCATGTATACAGAGTAGAGCTACTCCATAGGGTTTTCAAGGCTGTGAACTTTTAGAAGAAGATCACCAGGTCTTTCTTCCCAAGTGCCTCTGGGTGGGTTTAAACTGCCAACCCTTTTGGCTAATAGCTGAGCTCTTAACCCTATAAGCCACTCTGGCACTCCTCCCCTTGTGTTACAGATATTTAATTTACCCCTCTCTTTTCTTCATAAGCATATAATCTCAATGGTGTTCCATAATTAAAAAAAAAAGTGTTGACCCTTTTCCCCTATATTTCTATTCCCAGCATAACCAAAACTATTCTAACTTTACTGTTGCTCTTTATTCTTCTTACCTCCCTATTCACTTTTCTACCTACCGCAAGCTGACTCCCACCTCCTCCCAGGCATCCCAGTAACCCTACTGATAGTAAGATTACCAAATCCAGATAACATCTTTTAGTCTTCATTTTGCTTCATTTCCAGGCAGCGTTTGACACTCATAAATAATAATTCACCCTTGAAATGCCTATTGTTCTTCTACGTCCTTCCTCATTCCTTTTGATTTTTCTTCAATTGGAAATTGGATTCTTTTCCTCCAACAGCCTCTTACTATAGTGTTCACTATGATTTTTGATTTTTGTTTTGGGTCTGCTTCTCTTTGTATTCTACTTTCTCTCCCAAGGATTTCATCTGTACCAGTCATTCCATATCATCAACGATCTAGCTATTCCTGTCTCTTTCACCATTCAGACTATTTTTATGAGCTTCAGAAACATATTTCTATCTGCCTACAAGATATATCCATTTGCATATTCTTTACGCAGTATCAACTCAACATACATATAACTGAAGTAATTGCTATTATCCTCCATCTTGCTCTTCTTACTGTATCCCTTAACTTGTTAACCATTGTGCCATCATCGACTAAGCCACACAAGACAACATGGATGACTTCCTTGATTCCTCCTTCCCCCGTATTATCCAATTTAATCAATCTCTGTCAAATATTCATTTTTAAATACATCTCGACGCTGTTGTTGCTTCTAACTCCAATGCCCACTCTTAGTTGGATCTTTAGAATCTATCATATGCACGATCGCATTATGACTTCAATCAGTTTCATTCGTTCCAGTCTTCTCTCTCTTAAATAGTTTATCCACACTACAGTCAAATTAATCCTCTCTTTTAAAAATAAAAATCTAATCATGTTATCACCCAGCTTAAAATCTTCTAAAGTTCTTCCTCGTCATCAGGATAAAGTCCAAAGTACTTGTCAACTGAGAGTAAGCTTTTAGTTATCTGCCTTTGCTTACCTTTCCAGCTTAATTTCTTAAGACTTCCCCATATGAACTTTTCTCTCCAGCCAAAAACAACATTTTCTCACCTCATATGATACAACTAGGCACTTGCCCTATCATCACAATGGGATGATCACATAGTCTCACTGCCTTCCACATCTTGGTGACATTTATTCCTCCTTAACTAGGTCACTATCCCATCTTGGACTCACATAATCTATCATAGTCTATGAAGCCAATCATCACCAACTCAACTCACATATAGTAGTTGAGAAAAAAGTGAAAATAAAATAAATTGGTTGGTATGAATAAATACAAACAAGCAGTGCAAGAAAGAAACGATGATCTTTAGGTAAAAAACCACTCTAACCTTGGCTTTGTCACCTCCATGAGCAAGAATCTAGATGGAGCTTCAGAACTGGTAAGAACCTCTCATCCTCAGCCCGTCATTCCAAGTCTCACAAACGTTATTGGGCTTGGAGACAATCAAGAGAAATCACTTGATTTCCTTTACCTCTGTGTTCCTCAGACACCCCAAGAAATCTAGGATTTCCAGTTTATCCCTCCTCACCAGCCCCCTGTCCTCCTTTGACTATAATCTATATATTTACCCTTCCCCAGCCCTCACACCCCTGTATCTTCACTCTTTCCTCTGGGTTGTCTTCTACCTTACTGCTCCAACTAAAGCCTGGCTCTTTCTAGAAGATATTAACTTCTTTGTGGTTCTGTCAAGTAAAAGCTGCTTTCTCTTTAACCACACTTGTACTATCAACTTGCAAGTTCCATAGAGGTGTTCCTTGCTTCTGATTGCCAGTCGGATCACCATCCTTGCATCTAGTTTGAAAGCCATCCCTTTGAAACTCACGTTTCCAGGTTATATCACTCAATCCCTCAGTTTGTTTAATCATCTACAAACCCCTGGGGTACTTATTCTTACTTTTTGAAAAATTTTACCTTTTCATTGCTGTCATAATTCTCTGCCATTGGAGCACTGGTTAAGAGCTACCACTGCTAACAAAAAGGTCCCCAGTTAAATCCACCAGCTGCTCCTTGGAAACTCTATGGGGCAGGTCTACTCTGTCCTATAGGGTTGCTGTGAGTTGGTATGAATAAATACAAACAAGCAATGCAAGAAAGAAACGATGATCTTTAGGTAAAAATCACTCTATCAATGGCAATGAGTTTCTTTTTTATTTATTTATTTATTTATTTATTTTGTTATAGATGTTCTGTATAATACTCTAGTTTCTCTACTCTATCATTTCCAAAGATCTTGTTCTCTTCCATATCTCAGACATTCACTTATAGTCACACCCTGTATCTTGTCATTACCATTAATTACACGTTTTCCATACTCTCAGTTTGCGGAATCCCGTACTCCAGTCACCATCTTCTGCTTTTCCAGCCCATTCTCTGTGATACCCCAATTCAACAATTCTTTGGATGCACCAAGATAAATGGTTCCCTGATTCTGTTGTATTTCTACTGTACTTCATCCCCTTCATCATTTCACTTTCTTGCTTAACCATAATTTCGTCTTTATAATTACTCCATTACACATACCCTCAAATAACTTTCTCCTCCCTTGCTTCATAATTATCTACTTGTAAAGTCCAATCTTAATTAAATCCAACTTTCCCTCCACTCTGCACCTGCACTAAAGCACCTGAACAAGGTGGAGAAAGACACATACACATGTTGAAGGGTCTGGCATTGGATTCATGACCTCCGCTGAACCCTCACTGCTGCTAGACACCCTTCTGCACTTCCCTAGTCCATTTCCCCCTCTCGCTTTCCTGAATGACTGTTTCCCACCACTTTTCTCCTCAAATTTCCAGTACCTCCTCTTCCATCCTTATTCTCAACTGAAAGTCTTGCTCCATCGGAAGAACAGAGGCTATCAGAAATTAATCTCCCGAAACTCCCTAAACCACAGTTGCCATCTATATGCATATGCACCCTTATACTTGGCCTTCCTTTGTACCTATGATAAACTGTCCATTTTTCTATATGAGTCCCTCCATTTGGGTTCTCAGTTTCATCCTCTCTTGCCTTCTCAAGGAAGCCATTCAAGAAACTTCCCTCTCTTTACCTTGGATTGATAGATAGCTGCTGTTGAGTCAACTGCAACTCATGGTTATCCTACGTCCAACAGAACAATGAAACATTGGCTGGTCTGCAACCATCTTCACCATCACAGGAATGTTCATGTCCATCATTGTGGCTCTTGGGCCAATCCATCTCACCAAGGATCTGTCTCACCCTTGTAGGCCTTCTAATTCACCAAGCATGATGGTCTCCTCTAACAATTGATCCCCTCTGATAGTGCGTTCAAAGCAAGCCAGCCAGAAGATGTTCTACTGTGATCTATAAAGTTTTCATTGGCTAATTTTCAGAAGTAGATCACTAGGCCTTTCTTCCTAATCTGTCTTAGTAGGGAATTTTTTTGTCAGTTTGTAGTATCTGGTGGCTAGTGTGTTGCTGTGATGCTAGAAGCTATGCCACGTGTATTTCACATACCAGCAAGATGACCCATTGTGGACAAGTTTCAGTGGAGCTTCCAGACTAAGAAGACTAGAAAGAAGGATCTGACCATTTACTTCAAAAAAAAAAAAAAGATAGCCAATGAAAATCTTATGGATAGCAGTGGACATTGTTTGATATAGTTCTGGAAGATGAGCCACTCAGGTTGGAAGACCCTTAAAATACAACTGGGGAAGAGCTCCCTCCTCAAAGTAGAGGAATCGACCTTAATGACGTGGATGGAGTAAGGCTTTCAGAAGCTTCATTTGCTGATGTCGCAGGACTCAAAATGAGAAGAAACAGCTATAAACATCCATTAGTAATCAGAGCATAGAATGCACAAAGTATAAATCAAGGAAAATTGGAAGTCATCAAAAATGAATGGGAATGCATAAAGGTCAATATAATAGGCATTCGTGAGCTGAAATTGACTGGTACTGGCCATTTTGAATCGGACGATCATATGGTCTACAACTATGCCAGGAATGACAAATTGAAGAGGGATGGTGTCACATTCGTCATCAAAAAGAACATTATAAGATCCATCTTGAAGTACAACTTTGTCAGTGATAGGATAATATCCATATACTCACAAGGAAGACCAGTTTATACGACTATTACTCAAATTTATGCATCAACCTTTAAGGCCAAAGATGAAGAAATTGAAGATTTTTACTAACTTCTACAGTCTGAAATTGATCAAACATTCAATCAAGATGCATTGATAATTACTAGTGACTGGAATGCAGAAGTCGGAAACGAAGAAGCATCAGTAGTTGGAAAATATGGCTTGGTGTTAAAAATGATGCTGGAGATCACACGATAGAATTTTGCAAAACCAATGACCTATACCATTTTTCAACAATGTAAACAGTGACTATACATGCAGACCTTGCCAGATGGATTACACAGGAATCAAATCAACTACATCTGTGGAAAGAGACAGTGGAGAAGCTCAGTATCATCCGTCAGAACAAGGCCAGGGGCCCACTACGAAACAGACCATCAATTGCTCACATGCAAGTTCAAGATGAAGCTGAAGAAAATTAAAACAAGCCCAAGAGAGCCAAAGTATGACCATTAGCATATCCCACCTGAATTTAGAGACCATCTCAGGAATATATTTGACATATTGAACAATAATGACCAAAGACAAAGACATCATACATGAAAAAAGGGAAAGGTCACTAAAAGGACAGGAAAGAAAGAAAATCCCAAAACGGATATCAGAGGAGACTCTGAAACTTGCTCTTGAAAGTAGAGTAGCTAAAGTGATCAGAAGAAATGATGGGCAGCATTTTAATCTATTATACATGGGGTTGCTAAGAGTCAGAACACACTCTTTGGCACCTGACAACAGTGACAACTTCGTTTGGAAGCTCTCATGAAACCTGTTCATCGTGAGTGATCCTGCTGGTATTTGAAATACTAGTGCATAACTTCCTGAATTACTGCACACACAAGCCACCACAGTATGACAGACTGATAGATGGGTGATGTCACTCCCTTACATTATCATCTGTACCTTTTCTGGTGAATCATCCCCATCAGTGTACAAACAGGTTGTAGTATCTCCCATTAAAAAAAAAAAAAATACAGCTTCTTTTGACTTGGTACCACATCCTAACTTACTACCAATTTTTCTGCTCATACCTGAAAACACATGTTTATACCTGGTATCTCCAATCTACGCCTATTCTTCATTTTTGAGCCTGTTCGAACTATGCTTTCGTTTTCACCATATCCCCAAATACAGCTTTTGTAAGGATCATATTGCTGCATCCAAGGATCAGTTCTCTGTCACCATCTCACTTGATCTATCAGAGGCTTATTCCCATTTACTTTAAACATTTCTTCATTTGACTTCCCAGCCACCACTCTCACTTGGCCTTCCTCCTGTTTCCTAGACAGCACCTTCTTAATCCCTCCTCCCTCCATCTGCCAGTCTTCAAAATATTGGCGTTTTTGAACTTCTCTTTCCTTTTACACAAACTCTCAAGGTGTTCTTCTTCATCCCCTTGCCTATGAATGTCATCTGTACTAAGATACTAATGGAAAACTGAAGAAGAGCTGATGCCTTTGAGTTACGGTGCTGGTGAAAAATATTGAATATACCCTGCACTCTGTCATTCATTTTATACTGAAGTTTCCATCTCTATTGTAAGAATAGGACAGTCAGGAAGCTGCTACTTCTCCCACTAACTGTTAAACCACACTACATCTGCCACGTTTGGCAAAGCTGTTCCTGTTACAATCGCTGATGAATCAAGAAACTGCCAAACGTGCCATCTCTGTCATGATCTGAGCCAACGAAATAGATACTTCACATCATGCTCATTCAGTTCCTGTTCTAAATCTCATGGGAGTGCGTCCGAAACGTGGTACCAAAGTCAGATCCCAAACCCTAGCTACACAAGTGATACAAGGAATTCTTCATTTGGGCTGTCTTCTACATTCTGTAAAGGGTTGGAATGGGTATTGGCAGAGACAATGCCAGCATCTGGTACAGCAGTTAACATTGTTTTAGGCGCTGTTCTTACTCTTGGGAGCCCTGGTGACACAGTGGTTAAGAGCTCAGCTGTCAACCAAAAAGTTGGCCTTTCGAATCTACCAGCTTCTCCTTGGAAACCCTCTGGGGCAGTTCTACTTTGTCCTGTAGGGTCGCTATGGATCAGAATTGACTCGACAGCAACAGGTTTGGATTTCTGGTTAGTCTTACTATTGTGGAGACGCCATTGTAGCCCTTATTCTTCCCATAGCCTTGTTCCAAATGACTTTAAATAATTGTCCCAGTCTCTGACATTTACTCCTACTATCGATTACAGGGCTCACTCCTCACTTAATGGCTTTATTAATGATGCCATTATATTATACTATATCAGTATACAGCCTTTAACACTGCTTTAGGACCTCTGCTTACTACTGGGAGCCCGGGTGGCGTAGTGGTTAAGAGCTCAGCTGCTAACCAAAAAGTTGGCCTTTCGAATCTACCAGCTTCTCCTTGGAAACCCTCTGGGGCAGTTCTACGTTGTCCTATAGGGTCACTATGAGTCAGAACCGACTCGATGGCACATAACAACAACAATATCAGTTCTCATTCCTTTTTGATTCATGGACTAGTCCAAATGGCCTATAAGCTGTCCATTGTTTCTCCGGTATCAACCTCGCGTGCCCCTGGTTCTAAACTCTTTGTAGCTAAAGAGATGCCAGGGATGGAAAAGGAAAAGAAAAGAGATGTCACTAGGCAGAGGAATACAGAGAGGAATGAAACTGGGTGCTGTGTTATTTGATATTTGTCTGCCAGATAAAGAGGGGATGATGTTATGTGCTGAGGAAGAGAATGGAAATGAGTTAGAACATCGTGGAAAATATTTTTAGTGACGGCAAAGATTTGAAGTTCTCCTTCTGACTCATGCCTCTGTGCTCATTTCCTCTGATCCAGAGAGCTTTAAATCTTTGTTGTGTTGAAAGCACCAAGAGAAGGTAGAGGCTTTGTCTGTCTGGGTGAGCAGAACCACCCCCATGTCAAGCAAACTAGCATAAGATCTGTACCACTTGCTATTTTAAGCCAGTAATGTTTTAAGGTGATTTGTTTCTGAAGCAAAACAAAAACTATCTTGTCTGTTTTCAACTCAGCTCATCTTCACGGGGACGCAATAGGATTGCTGAGAAAAACTAAAGGCCTTACTGGGTTTTTAAAAATTATGAAAATTTACATTGTTGGTTGTTGATTAACAGTTTATTTACCTTTTTTTTAACTCATAGCAATGTTTTATAACCTATGTATGTGAAAGATTACTTATACACAGTATTGCGGAAGGTTAGAGAGACAAAGAATTCTAAGTCCCTAGTAAAATCATTGTAAAAATTATCAACTGTGGAAACCAGTCTACTAAGAAGTAAAACCAGGGAGAATCTAACAGATTGGGAGGAAAAAAAAAAAAAAAAAAAACACGTATAGAGGAAGTTAAGATCACAATGACAATGAAGACCTGATTCTTGAGGGGAAAGGGAACGAAGTAAGTACACGGTACTGTTGTTATAGAGGAATTTTGTGGTACAAGATCTGACATGAAAACAGTTAAAGTGATGGTAGGATCCAAGGTAAGACTGTGCATATTCTCATCGATAGCCGCCGTCGAGCCAGCTCTGACTCATGGTGGCCTTATGTATAACAGAAGGAAACGTCATTGGGTCCTGTGCTATCTTCATGGTATGTTGGTGTGTTTGAGTTGGTTGTTGCAGACATTGTGTCAATCCATCTCATGGAGGGTTTCCCTGCCTTCGCTGCCCCTCCAGTTAACCAAATATGATGTCTTTCTTTAGCCATCCATCCCTCTTGACGATGCATGCAGAATACGTGAGTCAAAGTCTCAGGCAATATTCTGTGATCCATAGAGTTTTCATTGGCTAATTTTTGGAAGTTGATTTCCAGGCCTTTCTTCCTAGTCTGTGTTAGTCTGGAAGCTCCACTAAAATCTGTCCACTGTGAGTGACCCTGCTTGTTTTTGAAATGCTGCATTATAGTAACATGCAAGCCACCACAGTATGACAAACTGACAGACAGATGATGGTGGAGGTACATAGAGGGCGAAATGGGGGGAAAGTTATTGAAATAGGGGAGATTGTATAGAGCTTGAGGAGTTGTGTATAGGAGAGTCATTAACATGAACATCGGTATTAACAATTGTAAGATCAGGTTAGAGAGTGGCCCTGTGACTCACAACAAATTACACCATTCAAAATAATACAGTTATAATATTCTAATGTTATGTTTCCCATTCAACTGTAATTTTCTTAAATTTACTCCCAAGTAAAATGAGAACAACATCTTTTATTTCATACTCAAGATTTTGATCATGAGGTATCTCATTAAAGTACCCTTGTCATAAAATGTGCCAAAAATAGAATGAACTTTTAAAGACAGCTAGATACTTCCCCAGGCTGTTAAAAATTTGCATATACTTAAAAATATATATCAGTTAGAAAAGCAGAACTTTCCCCCTCAGACATCCTTGGACATATCTACATGCCTCAAATAAAATATTTAAAGCATAAAATGAGTACCTCTGGAAGTCATATATCCCTGTATTTTATACATATAATGATAGTTTTAAATTTGAGTGGAGCCATATGGGAATATGTGACTATTCTTCCATGTAAAAATCTACAACCAGCTTCCAGTACAACGTGAATTAGGATGAAAATAGGATACCTATGAATGGATTCAACTGAAGACAATTGCAGCCAGAATTAGCACCTCACTTATCAGTTCCCAAATACTGAGTATCTTTTACCAAGGCCTTTTCAGAATTTGAAACCATTGACCTTTGTCATTAATCCGATTAGACTTTTCAGCTTATAACAAAGGAGAATGATAATGTTATTAACCCAGATTATGAGGTTTCTATCTCTGTAGCCCTGTTATGGATGCTTGGACACTAAAATTTTATCTTTGTTTATAAGTTAGAGCGGGTCTATATCTATGTTTATTTATAAGCTGGTTCATAAAATGGAGACGAGACCCTTAGAGTTAAAAGATGCCATAGTTGTAAGGTGTTATAGTTGTCACCTGTGAATGCAGAAAGGGTTAATCAGTGACTTAGAGAGCGTACTTGAATTTCTACATCACTTCCTCTCATGTCGAATCTTGTCTCTGAAGTCCAGGTGGAAATCATCACAGTGAGTGAGTGACGACAATTTGATTTTTGTAGTAGTGGAATGGAGAATGAAATGAGTCTTTGGTCTGCTGAACCTTACAGAATGGGAAAACTACAAAAGTTCTTTCTAAATTGTTGCTGTTAATTGTCGTCGAGTTAGCTCGGACTCATGAGCACCTTATATGCAAAAAAGAACCAAAAAAAAAAAAAAAAAGTTGCCCAGTCCTGCACCATCTTCATGATCATTGACGTGTTTCAGTACACTGTTGTGGCTATTGCATCAATTCATCTCATTAAGGTCACACTCATTTTCACTGGCCTTTACTTTACCCACCATGGTGACCCTTTTTTTTTTAGCAGTTGATCTTTTTGATACGTCCGAAGTAAGCAAGCCAAAGTCTTGCAATCCTCACTTCTAAAGAGCGCTCTGGTTGTATGTCTTCTAAAACTGATCTGTTTGCTCTTCTGGAAGTCTGCCATACATTCAATATTCTTTACCAACACCATAATTCTAATTCACCTCCTCTTCCTCTTCTGTCTTCCCTTTTCATTGCCCAGCTTTCTCATACGTATGAGGTTATTGAAAGGTCCATGGGTTGGGTCGGGTGCACCTTACTCATCAACGTAACATCTTTGCTTTAAAAAACTTTAAAGAGGTCTTTCACAGAAGACTTACCCATTGCAGTATATCTTTAGAAAGCATTCCAAAGCGAGAGAAGTACTACATCTGTGGATTACTTTCTTAGCTCTTTGGTTTTCTTGAGAAATCATAGCTGCACAGTAACTAGCTTTATGTATTTATTTGCTTTCTCAACTAAGATGGTTATAACTGTCTGTCACAGAACACTGAGCTTTATAAATGGAAGAATAATGAAAATGTCAACAACTTGACAAACACAGATTTTTACAGCACAAATATAGGCAGGCTGAAGCACACTTTCTTTCGTTTAGTTGGGATAGTGGTAGATGAGAATTAACTACAAACCGATGTTGATATAATGTCGAAACATTCCATCAATCAGTTTGCCATTTCAGTCAACCAATTAAATAAACAGTTCATTTAAGGAAATCCATTTTTAACAGTGAAATCAATAAATATTTGATCTGAATGAATACTTTGCTGTTTAAATGTCATGTAGTACATTCTTTAAGAAAATGGTAGAATAAAGAAATGTCATGGAGGGAAAGAATTAACATAACGTGATGCAAATCACTGACAATGTTAACCAACTTAACAAGGCCTCTCTGTCCTAGAGGAAAAGAAAAAAAGGGTGAGTTCCAAGGCTGTTGTTTACTAAGAAACTCTGAAAAGTAAGATCCAGTTTAACGCATTAATTACAGCTAATGTCAAGCAATGCAACAGAAAAAACTAATTACAGTAAATATTCCATTCAGTTTGGAAAGACAAGTCGGTATAATTAGTCTATTTATTCACTTAGGATGCACAGAAGAAATAGAGACTACAGTCCTGGCTGAGTGGAAACCATGTTCTACCTTTGTCCTTTCACGAATAAATTTCCCCAACAAACCCCTAGATCTGAAACAGACAGATGAAGGGTTTTCTGCTTTCTAAACCTAGTAGAGTGGTATGTCATACCTCCTTATGTGCAAAAAGGAAAAGGAAAAATCGAACTGATAATCATATACTCA
The DNA here is from genome assembly GCA_030035585.1 of Dugong dugon. NCBI lineage: Eukaryota > Metazoa > Chordata > Mammalia > Sirenia > Dugongidae > Dugong > Dugong dugon. Next base: position 6,370,380 of record CM057473.1, read on the forward strand.
CTGCATTCTGGGTTCCTTCTGACACATATCTTTCTGGAGGGAAAATGACAAGTTGTTTGTGCTCATCTCCAACTCTCTTAACTTTAAAGAAAAATATGCACCACATTTAGAGTTGCCATGATACAAGCTAATGTGTACACTCTAAAATAGTGCCTTTCTAATTTTAACATGTACACCAATCACCTGAGGATCTTGTTGAAGTGCACACTCTGATTCACTAGGTCTGAACCAGGATTCGAGATGAGGTTTTGTAATTCCAACGAGCTTCCAGGTGATGCCAGGGCTTTTGGTCCATGACAACACTACTCTCTTATCTAAGCCATGTAAATACAAGGACGTTAGACCTAGGAGGGCCCTTAGGTGACATCTAGTGCATCTTCTCATTTTATAGGTAAAGAGATGAAATCTTAGAGCAATGTGATGACACAGTTCTTTTACTCACTGACTTCACATTACAATCCAGAACTTCTGACTCTTGAAGTCAAGTGTTTGCTCCCCAACCCCCATGGAAAATGGATAGAAAGCACCTAGAAACATAGCCCTAAGCTCTGTGTGTTAGATATCCCTATCGGTGACTTTTTAATTTAAAATATGACAATGCTAGTTTTGAAACTAAATTTGAAACATCATTTTTAAAGCTGTGTTTTGTTTGTATTTTAAAAATTCTTCTCTTTCTGGTTCCAATGCCCACTCCAATTTTGTCAATTAAATGTTTACATTCAGAAGAAAGTTCATATAAAATATAAACACATCTTTTACTAGCACGTAAGTCTTTGTAAAATATGTAAGCCACGTGTGAAATACCTTGAAAAATATGTCTGCCCAAGTAAATGGAGACTATGAAGAATAGCACTCAACCTTCACTTAATGCTTTTCTTCTAACAAAGAATTACTAATCCCTGGTGGTGCAGTGGTTAAGAGCTCAGCTGCTAACCAAACTGTCGGCGGTTCAAATCCACCAGCCGCTCCTTGGAAACCCTATGTGGCAGTTCTACTCTGCCCTATGGGGCACTATGAGTCAGAATCAACTTGACGGCAATGGGTTTGGTTTTTTTTTCTGTTAGCTAAGCAATATTCCCAAAGAAGTGTGAGACATGACCTTGTTCTTATAAAGCTTTTAATCCAGTGCAAGTGATAAGACATATATGCAATATAGGTTTAAATGATAATATGTGCTCTGACATAACATATGGATAGAATGAATACCCGTAGCCGTCAAGTTGATTCCCACTCACAGCGACCATACAGGACAGAGTAGAACTGCCCTGTAGGGTTTCCAAGGAGCGGCTGGTGGATTCGAACTGCTGACCTTTTGGTTTGCAGCTGAGCTCTTAACCACTAAGCCACCAGGGCTCCAGATAGAATGAATAGTGGGTTGTAAAAATTTGGAAAGTAGACTAAGTAAAATTTACATGGGGTTGTAAAGGAAAGCGTAGGCATATAGGAAGAAGGTGATCCTGGTGGCTAAAACACTACCTAGCAAAGAAAATAGATAAAATTCAGGATTCAGTGGGGAAAAGTGAAACCTGAGTGTGTAAAACCTGAGTGTTTAAAAGCGACGATGGGAAGCTTCAGCTCTGCTTTCTCACCAGTTCGGCGGTGGGCTTGTCAGTGGAGAAGTCACTTAGCTGACTTGCAGCCTAAGGCTCCCACAAGGTCTCTGGGCAGGGAGGACAATGGGTGACGGCCCTTCACCTTACTGCTTCTGATTGTCCTTTGCTGGGACTCAAGCCGGGCATGGGCCCAAATCGACCTGGTTTCTAGTCACAGTTAAGCTATGGACTCATCTAACCCTGGGAAAGGCCTTAAATTACCTGCTTCTCTTTGCTCATATTGAAAAAGATGTTTAAAAATTTAGAAGCCTTACAATATTTTTATGTACTCAATCATGTCGTTTATGAATAAAGACAGTTTTATTTTCTCCTAAATGAACAACAACATTGAACTTTATAGGTCCCTCCGTGGTGCAAATGGTTTGTGCTTCACCACCAACCTAAAGGTGGGTGTTTCTAATACATCCAGCAGCGTCGAAGAAGAAAGACCCGGTGATCTCCTGTAAATATTACAGCCTAGAAAGCGCTACGGAGCAGTTCTACTCTGTAACACATAGGGTTGCCATGAGTCAAAATTGATTTGACTGCAGTGAATTTGTTTTGTTTGTTTTATTGGACTTTATACCTTTTATTCTTTCCTTTGCCTTATCGTACTGGTCCAAATCTCCAGAGCGATTTAAGAGAATTGATGAGAGAGAGCGTTCTCACGTTGTTTCCAATAAAAGAGGCACGAGTTTTATGATGTTAGATGTATGATGGAATATACAGACATTCCTTTATCATACTGAAGATGTTTCCTTCTGTTTCTGATTTGCTAAAACGTCCCTAATGAATGAGCACTGAATTACGTCAAAAGGTTCTTCTGCGTCTGTTGAGATGATGGCATTCTCTTTCTCCTTCAGACCGCTAATGTAGTTAATTACTTAAGTGATTTTCTAATGTTAAACTAACCATGTATTCTTGGGTTGCCGTGAAGCGCTATCCTTGTGATATGTTGTTGATTTCAATTTACCAGGATTTATTTGTGTGTGAATGTTCATGAAGTATATCGTTTTGTAACCTTCCTTTCTTGTAACATCCTGGTCTGAATTTGGTATCAGGTCTCTGTTAGGAAGTGTCTCCTCTAATTTCTGAACATTTGGTATATGAGTTTTCCTAAGTATTTGATTTAATTCATCTGTGAAGATGTGAGGCTTAGAAATTTCTTTGTGGAATGATTTTAATTATGAATTCAGTTTCTTTAACGGATGTAGTGTTATTCAGATTTTCTATTTCCTCTCTACTGGATATGGTAAATTTTCCTTCTTTCAAAATATATAGCTATTTCATCTGAGTTATCAAGTTTATAGGCATAATATAATCCATAATAATCTCTTGTTTAGAAGTCCTGATGGCATAACAGTTAAGCACTCTACTGCTAACCAAAAGGTTGGCAGTTAGAACCCATCATCTGCTCTGAGGGAGAAAAGACCAGACAATCTTCTCCTGTCAAGATTACAGCCGGGGAAACCCTATGGGGCTGTTCTACCCTGACCTGTAGGGAAGCTATGAGTCAGAATCGACTCAATGGCGCACAAAAACAATCTCTTACTACCATTTTAAAGTCCGTAAGATCTACTGTGGTGTCCTGTCTCCAGTTCATGATACTGGCAATTTGTTTTCTCCTTTGTCTGAATCAGTGTAGTTAGCAGTCCTTCAAAAACAAACTTTTTAAAACATTTTGACAGTTTTTATTTCACGGACTTTTGCTCCTTATTGTTTCTGTCCACTAAGTTGAATTTGCTCTTTTTCCCCTTAGTATCTTAAAGTGGGAACTTAGATTACTGATTTTAAACCTTGATTCTTTTTTAATATAAGAATTTAAGACTTTAAATTCCCCTCTAAGAGCTGCTTTAGCTAATTTTCTGAAAAAAATGTATGCGTTGTGTTTTTATTATCCTTCAGTTCAAAATATTTCCTAATTTCCCTAGCAATGTATTTTACAAACCATGTTCCTTATATTGCTTAATTTCCAAATATTTGGAGATTTCTCAGAATTGTTCATTTTTGGATTTTTCATTTAATTTCATTTAGGTCAGAAAAGAATTTTTTTTTACATCATCTTGATCTTATTAAATTTTGTAGAGTTCTAACTCAGCAAACAGTCTATCTTGGTGAATGTTTTCATATGTCCTTAAGGAAATTGTGTACTCTGCATTTGCTGGATGTTGCTGAAACCCGTTGCTGTGGAGATAATTCTGACACATACCAACCTTATAGGACAGAGTAGAACTGCCGCACGGAGTTTCCAAGGCTGTAATCTTTTTGGCCAATGGGTTTGAAACACCTACCTTTTGGTTAGCAGTAGAGCGCTTTAACCACTGCACCACCAGGGCTCCTTTTACTGAATATGCTGCTGTTAGGTGCCATGGAGTCAGTTCCAACTCATAGGGACCCCATGCACAACAGAACTAAACACTGCATAGTCTTGCACCATCCATTGCTGTGTTTGAGCCCATTGTTGCAGCCACCGTGTCAATCCATCCCACTGATTGTCTTCCTCTCTTTCACTGACCCTCTACTTTACCAAGCATAATGTCCTTCTCCAGGGATTGGTCACTCCAGATAACATGTCCAAAGTATATGAGATGAAGTTTCACCATCCTCGCTTCTAAGGGGCATTCTGGCTGTACTTCCAAGACAGATTTGTTCGTTCTTCTGACAGTCCATGGTCTAGTCACTATTCTTCACCAACACCGTAACTCAAAGGCATCAATTCTTCTTTGGTCTTCCTTATCACTGTTCACGTTTCGAATGTGTATGAGGTAATTGAAAATACTATGTCTTGATCAGGCATACCTTAATCTTCAAAGCGATATCTTTAAAAAGATCTTTTTAACTTTAAAGAGGTCTTTTGCAGCAGATTTGCCCAATGCACCACGTTATTTGATTTCTTGACTGCTGCTTTCATGGGAGTTGATTGTGGATCCAAGTAAAACGAAATCCTTGACAACGTCAATCTATTCTCCAGTTATCATAATGATGCTTACTGGTCCAGTTGTGAGGATGTAGTTGTCCTGGGTGTCGTGGTCTATAAATAAATATTAATATATCCAATTATATCAAGTTGGTTGTTATTGTTCAAACCTTCCATATCCTAACTGATTTTTAGTATGTTTGTTCTGTTTATTTCTGAGAGGGGAGTGACAAAAATCTCTAACTTTACTGGTGGATTTGTCCATTTCTAATTTATTTCTGTCAGTTTTTGCTTCATTTATTTTGAAGTCTATTAATAGATGCCTACCCTTTTAGAACTGTTATGTCTTCTTGAGGAAATGATCATTTTATCATTACAAAATGGCCTCTTCTGGTAATCACTTCAATATTCTTATGATTAGTGTTTTATAGTATATCTTCCCTTTCTTTTACTTTTGGCCAATGTGTGACATTATATTTAAATAGCATTATTCATTGTCCCCAAACATGATTTTCCTTTGAAGATCAAGAACTAATTCCCGTATACCGTCAAGTCTTCCTGAATTAGTCCAGTCACAAGCAGGAGGTGTTCTTTAGACTGGCTTTTCGGAAGATTTTGTTTGTTAGTCTTCATTTGCCACCTGTTTGAATATACCTTTAAATAGTTTTTTTTTTTTTTAATTATTGATAATAATTATAGGGTCAATGACGAATAAATCCTTCTTTGCTCCAGAGTTACACGGCGAGTGTGTGTCTATATATAACTTCTTCTCTCCTTCTCTTGACGTTAAACTGTCTGAGGTAAAATCTTGGTTTACTTTTTCTGTGTAGTTTGATCCAGCACCTGGTTCAATACTTTTTACGTAGTAAGCACTCAAAAAATATGTGCTAAATACGTTTATTGCATGTGTGGCATTGACAATAGAGAATGGTTAGTTTGATTAATTTGACATTTTTGTCATTATAAGTAAACCCAAGAATTTTGGGGAAAAAAATTCAAGACCTTATCAAAAGATTACCTGAATTTAATTTATAGTATCTCCTTCTGATTCCCCATCTTTATTTTCTAATCCTTTTCTCTTCAACACCAAACTGATTCATTTCCCTTCCTCTTAATAAGCCGCTCCCTCTCTGTTTTTCACTCAGTGACTCATATAATACTTAAATTCCTCCCCCATATGCCAAACCCTCCCTTAATTCCTTCTGCTTCACATCTGTGTTTAGCTTCCTCCACCTTTGTTCATAATCCCGACATGAATTATCAGTCAATTAGACTTGAGGTGGCCAGCCCTGCCTTGCTCTTCAGCCCTAATAAGACAATCTATTCTCTTAGCAAGAAACCCTACAAGCCACTCCCATGTTTAATAAAAGGGTTTTTACTTTATTTATATTGTTTTTATGTAATGTATATTATGTATACACATGTATGGAACCCTGATGGTGCAGTGGTTATGAGATTGGCTGCTAACCAAAAGGTTGGCAGTGTAAATCCACAGGCGCTCCTTGGAAACCCTATGGGGGAGTTCTACTCTGTCCTATAGGATCACAATGAGTCAGAATCAACTCAAAGGCAATGGGTTTGGATGGCTGTTGTTTTTTGGATACATATGTATAAAACCAGTAGTTGTCAAAATGATTCCAACTCATGGCAAAACCACGTGCGTCAGAGTAGAACTGTGCTCCATAATTTTTCATGGCTGTGAGCTTTAGGAAGCAGATTGCCAGACCTTTCTTCTGAGGTGCCTCTGGGTGGGTTCGAACTTCCAACCTTTTGGTTAGTAGTCAAGCACTTAGCCATTTGTGCCACACAGGGACGTACATGTATATATATGTGTGTGTGTGTGTGTGTGTGTATGTATACAGATAAAGAGAGAATTCTGTGACCTTACTAAATAGACTTTTATAAAGATGGCATCTAAACTCTGTTCTCATGAAATGAGGGGACAGATAAGGCTAGCTCAGGTTGTTAGAGCATTGTGTTATTGAGGCTTTGAGTATGAATTCTGAGAGACTAAATTAGCTGCATTCTACACCAATGCTAAATAGCTCGGGGTTCAAATTTTGGTGGAGTAACTCTGGGAAAATTATTTAACCCCTCTGTGACTCGCTTGGCTCGTGTGACAAATGAGAGAGCACGTACCTGTTGTAAAGATGTGTTGTCGGGCTTCAATGGGATGATCATGTAAAGCACAGACTGTCTTGGCTATAATAGTGGAGACAGTACCCACAACAGCAGTGTCAGTAATGGACACTATTATCTTGTCTAGCGTTTCAGTGTTGTGTCCTCAGCCTGGTGCAAACTACAAGAACAGGTATATCCAGGCATGTCTAAAGGGTGAGCCATCCCACTGAGCCACGTCACAATTCAGCAGGGGTGGGCCTCAAAGAAGTCAACTCACTCCAAGGAAAGGGTAGCAAGGCCTCCTGATATTTGTCCAAAGACAAGGGCTTTTCTATTACAGGAAAGAGCACTTTTTAATCCACCATATGCCGCACATGTCCCCTTCCCCGTCCTCCTGCATTCAGGCTTCTTCCCTAGGGAGATGAGCTTGTAAGAAAGGAACAAAGGAAAGCTGATTGTCGTCTCACTAAATATCCCGACAGGTATAGGTAGCTATGGAAACCTGCCCACAAACGGGGCTGAAGATAAGGCTAGCCCGCATGGAAGTCTCCTTGGAAGCACTTGGGACATTGACCAAAGGAAGGAGGGCACAATGCAGGCATGTTACAAAGGCGGAATAAGCAGGGAGCCTGGGTCCCAGGGGCCTGGTCGGGGAGCCAGTCCTCTTTAGTCTATAGCAGAAGGCAGAAACCTGCTGTGGTCCTTCATGTAGTCCACACTCAAGACACTTCTAGAACGAAAAGATTTGCAGGCTACTCTCCAGACCTTCTGAAACAGAACCTCTTGTGATGGGACTTTCTAGTGTGAACGTTAAACCAGTGATGGAAGAAAAAGAGGATATAATGTGGGAAGCGATAGCCGGAAGGACTGCCGTGATCAGCGCCCTTCATTAGAAATCAATGCACACGGGTTTAACGGGGTGTCAGGCGCTCTCCTATTGCCAACATTTGTGAGAGGGACTGAACATAATAATGGTTTCTGTATTGGTGATGTTCCTATTCATAAGGGTTTCACTGGTCAATTTTTTCAGAAGTAGATTGCCAGGTCCTTTTTCCTTATCTGTCTTAGTCTGGAAGCTCCACTGAAACCAGTCCACCAAGACTCACCCTGCTGGTATTTGAAATACTGGTGGCAAAGCTCCCAGTATCACAGCAACACCCAAGCCACCGCAGTACGACAAACTGACATACACGTGGTAGATATTTGTGATACTGCTATCATGTCAACAGGGAGTGACTTGAAAAAGCATAGTTTACAAAAAAGGCTGGTTTTTTAAAATGTCAATGGTAATGAAAATCTACATTATTGATTATAAAAGGGGCAAAGGAACACAGCACCTTAATTTAATCTTCTAACTTCACTAAAATGAATTTCCTAAAGAGTGGAGTACATACACTATAGGGTCCCTATGAGTTGGAATTGACTCAATGGCAAAGAGTTTGGTTTGGCTTTTTGGTACATACATTTAAGATGAATATTGAGCAGGGAAAATATCAAACACTTCCATTTTCAAATTCTAGCTTATAGGAATATTGGAATTTAGCCTGATTTCAAGGAAACACTATATCATACCATTACACCACTCAAACTTAGTTTATAAAGGTTTGTCTCTTTTAATTTACTTCAGTTGACACGATTAAATTCAGCATTCCCCAAAGTGTGTTCCAATAAACAGTATTCTGAAGAAATAATATTAAAAATGATTCTATGTTTAAACATGTTTGGGAAATGCATATTAGCCCCACTTCCCACTTGGTAAGGAGAGATACCATTAGCATGTTTAACAAATAATTGCTGCAGTAAAGAAAACTTACTTCCAAAATCTACTGAATCACAGAACTCAGGTATTTGAAATCACAACCTTTAAAAACCTGGAAAATTTAAGTGTGGAAAATGCTGACATCAGGGTATTGGTTGTAGTATCCCAAGTTCAAATTAACTGCGTTTCTATGTTTTCATTTCTTAATTGGTAACAAAGACATATTTGTACCTGTCATTTCACAGAGTTATCCGAACTGATAATAGATATAAATGTGAAAGCATCCACAGGTACTCTGTCCAGTTGTTACTCAGGAAATAATAATTCACTTAACCCAGCACAACTAATAATACTGTGCAACACGATTCAGCTGGATATTGATGCTAAAAAAAAAAAAAAAAAAACCTTTACAACAATTGCTTTTCAAACTTTTTAAAACTCCCATCCACAGTTAAAAAGATATGTGTATATTCTGCATTACAACAAATACACTCAGTGTAACTAAATTTTCAAAAAAACACAGTGTTATTACTCCTCACAACATTCTTGGTATTTTATTCTAATATTCTAATGTACTTTTTTTTTTTTTTTTTATATATATTTTATTGTACTTCAGGTGAAAGCTTACAGAGCAAATAGTTTCTCATGAAATAGTAGTACACATGTTGTTTTTTTTGACATTGGTTAACAACCCCACAACGTATTAAGCCTCTAAATTCTCAACCTTTTTTTTTGATGAAAATTACAGATGGCCAAAGATACACCGTTTCAAAATTTTCTACATTCACAGTTCAGTGACATTGACTACGCTCTTCCAACTGTGCTGTTATTCTCACTTAAGATGAAGGCTTACAGAACAAAATAGTTTTTCATTTAACAGTTACTACACATGTTGCCCTATGACAATGGTTAACAATCTCACAGCACATCAAGAATATCCTTACTCCACCTTGTGTTCCCTATCACCAGGGGGCTTCCTTGTCCCCTTCTGTCTTCTGGACCTTGTCAGTGGACTATTGTACCTCTTTAGTCTCCTTTGTTTGTTTATTTATTTATTTATTTTTATTTTATTTAAACACCATTTCAAAACTTTTTACTTACACATTTAAGTGATATTGACTATGCTCTTCCAATTGTGCTGCCATTCTCGCCCAAGATGAAGGCTTACAGGACAAAACAGCCTCCCATTTAATAGTTACTACAAATGTTGCCCCATAGCAGTGGTCAACAATCTCACAATACATCGACAGTGTCCTTATTCAATTTGTGTTCCTTATCATCAGTTTCCTACTCTCCCTCTGCCTTCTGGCCCTTGTCACCGGACTCCTGTACATCGTTAGTCCCATTTAGTTTTACTGGGGTGTCCATTCCCAGGCTTAACATCGAACCTTGAAGGTAACTTCCCCTCTGAGCTGAAAGGGTGTCTGGGGGCCACACTCTCGAGGTTTCTCTAGTATTCTTTAGGCCAGTATATCTGGTCTTCTTTTTTTTTTTTTTTTTTTTTGGGAGTTAAAATTATGCTCTACATCCTACTCCAGCTCTGCCCAGAACCCTCTGTTGTGATCCTGGTCAAAGGAGTCATTGGTGGTAGCCGGGCACCATCCAGCTGTACTGGGCTCAGTCCCGTGGAGGCCTTGGTAGCTGTGGACCATTAGTCCTTCGGACTAATCTTTTCCTTGTATCCTGTTCTCTTCATTCTCCCTTGTTCCCGAAGGGATGAGATCAGTGGAGTATCTTAGATGGCCGCTCATAGGCTTTTAAGACCCCAGACACTACTCACCAAGGTAGAATGTAGAGCATCTAATGTACTTTTTAATTTAAAATCTGATTGTGACCTAACAAACTGATATTTTGAACCACTAATGAGTTGAAAAATTCAGCTCTAGAAGGCGTTAACATCCACAGCTGAAATATGTTACCTAAATATAGAACAAACTTATCTGTATTTAATGCTGAACTGGAAGTGGTTAATGTGACATGGGATGGTTTGCATCACACCCACAACCACAAATTCTAATTAGGAAATTCATCCACTGGGTTGATGTTCAGAATCTGTTTCTGAAAATGAGCAGTAATTAAAATGGCCTATCTTATTTAGAGATTTGTGTAGACCAGCAAATGTGCCTAAAACATTGTGCCTGTCACCTCGAAGATCATACTAGAAATGTTCTAATTGCCACAAGGCTTAGTGGAAACAAAAAATAGAGTCCTGCGTCTTTTGACAGTCAGAAATACTTCTATATGTTTGCATCGCAGAAAATAATAGTAGAATTTCTAAACCCATGTTTTGGAGATAAATTCTTCATTTTGGGTCTTTGTGTTACTGGAAGGTAAAATTGTAGAAAATTTTCATATGTCAAAGATGATGGGTAAATTGCCGTTTTCCTCCTATTCGAAGATCCTTTGATGGAAAGATTGATTAGCAAATGTTTATTCATTAAAAACATTTACACTGCATTTCCAGACAACGCTCCGCAAAAAAAAAAAAAAAAAAAAAGTTAAAACAATTGGATGCCAAGCAAACATTTCCTTTCCCTGAATGCTCCCATATAGTTCCTGAAATAACAAAACTGTCAAAGGCAAAGAACTGACATGTTCAGAGAAGGTTCTATTGAATAAATAAATGCATTTTTAAAAAAGCCTCTAACTTGGGGTGGTAAATTTATTTATAATCTGTGATTTGTTTTGCTACTCTGTGGAGAAGAACATGTAAATCTACAAGCTTTGTCTAGCATTTATAATTACGTAGCTATACAGTGCTGAATACAAACGGTCTTGCCGCTATGCAAAGGGAAAACAGAAGAATAAAATGTTGAAAGTACACCAAGTATAGCATACAGAGTGTACCTGTGCTACTGTACAAAATAAAAATATATGCACCCCCTGAACTTCCTATGTGTGCCTATTGTTCATTTTCTAGCTTGTATCCTTCACTGTGGCTTCACGGGATACTTCTAAACTATTCAGCCTCAGTTCCCTGCTTTTCTAAGGACAGGTGGGAGCTGCTTCCAAATATGTGACTGCAAGGCTTCAGATTGTAAAGGGAGGCTCAATTGAAGGCAGGCCCTGAAGAGAATGAGCAGTCAATGTGCCATTTGAGTTCTCCTGGGGTGATCACATGCTTATCAATGTGCGTGTTGCAATGTTTCAATGTGAACAGCAGTGATTTTCTATTGTGCTGTTCGCTAACGGCTCTCAGGAGTCCTCCATTTTATCCAGCCATGAAATCAGAATAGCCAAGGAAAAGGAAGATAGAAGGTTTGAACCTAAGAATTTTTATTGTTAGAGTTCTTCCAAATGTAAAAAATATATGCGTACATATTAGACAAACAGAAATTTATCTCCAAAGATCACAGAGTTCACTAACTGTAGTCAAGCTTCACAAAATCCTTTCTACACAAATGGGTAATTATCCAGTCTGCATATGCTTCCCAGGCAGAGTAACAATGGCTCATTAGTCAACCCATTCTAGCGCTTCAAAAGATTTCCAGAACTCCCAAAACTCAAAAACCAATCCCGTTGTGGTTATGTTAATTTCAACTCATAGTGACCCTATAGGACAGAGTAGAACTGCCCCATAGGGTTTCCCAAGAAATGGCTGGTGATTTCGAACTGCTGACATTTTGGTTAGCAGCCTAGCCCCTAACCACTGCACCACCAGGGCTCCTGTAGAAATTCATATTCTTTTAATCCAGAGGAAAGCATTCACACAGCGTAATACTTTGACATGAGAAAAGATGTGCAATGCATTATCTGAGAGAAATGCAATGTGTTACCAGTGCAGAAATAAGAGGTGTTTTAATGTGTTTTATTGTCATTCTTTCGTGGATCAACCACGTCACTGGCCACCTGATGATTCAGTGAATAGTGTCCAGTCACAAATGTGTCTGTCATTTCCGTTCTGTGGTTTGTGGCATTGATCCACAGATCAAATGAACTATCTCCCCGTAAACCTCACTAGTGGTTCTGGCAGTCACACTTCTTAGCCTAGATTCATCAAGACACAAATGTCAGCTCATAAATGAAAGGCAGTTCCGTGGTCCTGCAGCTACATCTGAAAATTACGTATTTCCAGAAAACATCATTAAAATGGACTTAATCTAAAGCTGTGATACATGAAAAGTGGGAAGATTCTAGTAAGATTTGGGGAAAAAAAAATTTCTAAATCATGACCATGATGGCTACAGTTAAAGAGAAAGGAAAAGCAAATCATCATTGAAGAAGAAATTGCATAAATTAATGAAAAATGTTGCGAATGTAATTGCAGTATTCCCAGAAGGAAACAAAAGAACTAAGAAGGCTAAAGAAGTAGTTTTGGATGAAATATTAATGAAATGAAAACTAGAATAGATCAAAATGCAAATTCAGAAAAGAAACGCCACTGTTAGGATTTTTTCCTTAAGTAAGAAACAGCCGATTTTATAGAATAACATAAGGGATATTAGCACATAAGAAGCTTACTAAAACCTAGAAAGTGAGGCCAAATTAACACACACACACACACACACACACACACACACTACAGTTGGTTACAAAGAGCCAGTATGGATAACCCAAAAGATAATTTATGAGAGAAGAGCTGAATAGTAAGGAATTATAAGTAAAAGCATTTTGTCACCAACAACACTACTAATATAAAAGAGTAAAATGGCATTGCTGTCAGGGTATAGTGACTAGCGTAGAGACACACTGGCAAATGGGCAGGGTAGAGATCATGCTTTTGATTTTTCTTGTTTACCCTCAATATCTCGTATCATGTTGAGCACACAATGGGAGATCAATAGATACTTGGAGAGTGATTGATCCAGCCACAGATAAGTGCATTTGGTGGATAATTAGTTTCCAGTAGGAAAGTGATCTCCTAGTGTTCGTTTTCTATACTAATTGAAATCAAGGAGGGGAATATAAGGTGTTCTTCAGCATTCACAATTGCTTTTTCTTTGAAGAAACTCCAACCATTATGTTGACTACAATTTTGCCAACGAAGAATCAACTATTTCTTATTATCATACCAAACGATCATTTCTGATTTTGACGGCAACACATATATTTGTGAAAGGTAGATGACAATCATTACAGGCAATAGAATCAACTCAAAGATACTGAATGAAATCATTTCTTTTACTGATGCTGCTCAGCTTCCCTTCGTCTGGACTTCCTCTGCTCTATCCACTGTGCCTTCACCAAAGCCTTTAGCTACTCTACATACCCTGTTCACACATACTATCTACTTCATTTCAGCCCCATGAGTCTCTTTCAGCCAAGCTCTACCAGTGCTGTGGAGTCTATGTGTGTCAGAGCACAGCTGAGCTCTGGAGGATCTTCAGTGATGGATTTTTCAGAAGTAGATCACCAAGCTTTTCTTTTCTTTTCTTTTTTTTTTATTAAATATTTTATTGTACTTCAGGTGAAGGCTTACAGAACAAACAGTTTCTCCTGTAACAGTAGTACACATGCTGTTTTATGACTTTGGTTAACAACCCCACAACATTTTAACACTCTGAATTCTCAGCTTTTTTTTTGGTGAAAATACACATAGCCAAAGATACACCATTTCAAAGCTTTTTACTTACACATTTAAGTGACATTGACTATGCTCTTCCAATTGTGCTGCCATTCTCACCCAAGATGAAGGCTTACAGGACAAAATAGCCTCCCATTTAACAGTTACTACAAATGTTGCCCTATAACAGTGGCCAACAATCTCACAACACATCAACAGTATCCTTACTCAACTTGTGTTCCTTATCATCAGCTTCCTACTCCCCCTCTGCCTTCGGGCCCTCGTCACCGGACTCCTGTACCTTGTTAGTCTCATTTAGTTTTACTGGGCTGTCCACTCCCAGGCTGAACATCGAACCTCGAAGGTAACTTCACCTCTGAGCTGAAAGGGTGTCTGGGGGCCACACTCTTGAGGTTTCTCCAGTCTCCTTTAGGCCAGTAAATCTGGTTTGTTTTTTTTTTTTTTTTTTTTTGGGAGTTAGAATTATGCTCTGCATCCTTCTACAACTCTGTACACAGAACCCTCTGTTGTGATCCTGGTCAGAGCAGTCAGTGGTGGTAGCCGGGCACCATCTAGCTGTACTGGACTCAGTCCGGTGGAGGTCTTAGTAGCTGTGGTCAATTAGTCCTTTGGACTAATCTTTTCATTGTATCCTGTTCTCTTCATTCTCCCTTGCTCCCGAAGGGATGAGACCAGTGGAGTATCTTAGATGGCCGCTCACAGGCTTTTAAGACCCCAGACACTACTCACCAAGGTAGAATGTAGAGCATTATCTTTATAAGTAGTGTCATGCCAATTGAGCTAGATGTTCCCCAAGACCATGGTCCCCAGAGCCCTCCTTCCAACAACTCAGTCCCTCGGGGAGTTTGGATGTGTCCATAGAGCCTCCATGACCTTTCCTTGTGCAGGTTGTGTTAGTTTCCCTTGTACTGTGTACTGTCTCACCTCTCACCCAAGGTACCACTTATCTATTGCCTATTTAGTATTTCCCCCACCTCCCCTCCCATCCCTGGTAACCAACAAGGATTGTTACATTTTGCATGTGAATTTTTTCATGGGTTTTTACAATAGAGGTCTCATACAATATTTGTCCTTTTATGATTGACTTATTTCACTCAGCATAATGTCCTCCAGTTTCATCCATGTTATGAGATAGTTCACAGATTCATTGTTGTTCTTTCTCATTGCATACTACTCCATTGTGTGTATGTACCATAGTTTGTTTATCCATTCATCTGTTGATGGGCACCTACGTTTTGCTATTGTGAACAATGCTGCCATGAACATAGGTGTGCATATGTCTATTCTAGTGATGACTCTTATTTCTCTAGGATATATTCCTAGGAGTGGGATTGCTGGATCAAATGGTATGTCTATTTCTAGCTTTCTCAGGAAATGCCATATCATTTTCCAAAAAGGTTGTATCATTTTGCATTCCCACCAGCAGTGTATAAGAGTTCCCATCTCCCCGCAGCCCCTCCAACATTTGTTATTTCCAGTATTTTTGATTCGTGCCAATAATGCCGGGGTGAGATGGTATCTCATTGTGGTTTTAAATTGCATTTCTCTAATGGCTAGTGACCGCGAGCATTTCCTCATGTGTCTGTTGGCCATTTGAATGTCTTCTTTGGTGAAGTGTCTGTTCATTTCCTTTGCCCATTTTTTGATAGGATTGTTTGTCCTTTTGTTGTAGAGGTGTTGGATTTTCTTGTAGATTATGGAGATTAGACCTTTGTCTGACTTGTACTGTCCAAAAATTTTTTCCCAGTCTGTAGGTTCTCTTTTGACTCTTTTGGTGAAGTCTTTTGAAGAGCATAGGTGTTTGATTTTTAGAAGATCCCAGTTATCTAGTTTATCTGTTGGGTTTTTTGTGTTGATGTTTATGGTTTGTATCCTGTTAATGCCATGTATTAAGGCCTGAAGTGTTGGTCCTATTTTTTCTTCTATGAACTTTATAGTTTGAGGCTTTACATTCAGGTCTTTGATCCATTTTGAAGTAGTTTTTGTATATGGTGTGAGGTATGGGTCCTGTTTCATTTTTCTGCAAATTGATATCCAGTTTTGCCAGCACCATTTGTTAAAAAGACTGTCTTTTCCCCATTTGATGGACTTTGGGCCCTTGTCGAGAATCAGGTGACTGTAGGTGGATGGATTTATATCTGGGTTCTCAATTCTGTTCCATTGGTCAATGTCTCTGTTGTTGTACCAGTACCAGGCTGTTTTGAGTACTGTAGCTGTATAGTAGGTTCTCAAGTCAGGTAGTGTGAGTCCTCCAACTTTATTCTTCTTCTTCAGTAGTGCTTTACTTATTCGGGGCTTCTTCCCTTTCCATATAAAGTTAATAATTAGGTTTTCCATCTCTTTGAAGAATGTTGCTGGTATTTGGATCGGGATTGCATTGTATTTGTAAATTGCTTTAGGTAGAATTGCCATTTTCACAATGTTGAGTCTGCCTATCCATGAGCATGGTAGGTTTTTCCATTTATGGAGATCCCTTTGGGTTTCATGCAGCAGTGTTTTGTAGTTTTCTTTGTATAGGTATTTTACATCCCTGGTCAGATTTATTCCTAAGTATTTTATCTTTTTAGGGGCTATTGAAAATGGTATTGATTTCCTGATCTCCTTTTCATCATTCTCTTTACTGGTGTATAGGAATCCAACTGATTTTTGAATGTTTATCTTGTATCCTGCTACTCTGCTGAATCTTTTTATTAGTTCCAGTAGATTTCTGGTGGAGTCCTTAGGGTTTTCTATGTATAGTATCATATCATCTGCAAACAGGGACAGTTTAACCTCTTCATTACCAATTTGGATGCCCTTTATTTCTTTCTCTTGCCTTACTGCTCTAGCTAGAACTTCAGCACAATGTTAAATACGAGTGGTGTTAAAGGGCATCCTTGTCTTGTTCCTGTTTTCAAGGGGAATGTTTTCAGCTTCTCTCCATTAAGAATGATGTTGGCTGTTGGTTTTGCATAGATGCCCTTTATTATGTTGAGAAATTTCCCTTCTATATCTATTTTATTGAGGGCTTTTATCAGGAATGGGTGTTGGACTTTGTCATACGCCTTTTCTGCATCAATTGAGATGATCATGTGATTTTTTTCTTTCCTTTTATTTATGTGGTGAATTACGTTGATGGGTTTTCTAATGTTAAACCATCCTTGCATACCTGGTATGAATCCTACTTGGTCATGGTGTATTATTTTTTTGATATGATACTGAATTCTATTGGCTAGAATTTTGTTCAGAATATTTGCATCTATATTCATGAGAGATATTGGTCTGTCATTTTCTTTTTTTGTGATGTCTTTGCCTGGTTTTGGTATCAGCGTTATGCTGGTTTCATAGAATGAATTTGGAAGTGTGGTTTCCTCTTCTATGCTCTGAAATAGCTTGAGTAGGACTGGTACAAGCTCTTCTGTAAATGTTTTGTAGAATTCTCCAGTGAAGCCATCTGGGCCAGGGCTTTTTTTGGTTGGGAGTTTTTTTTATTACCTTTTCAATCTCTTCTCATGTTATGGGTCTGTTCAGATTTTCAATATCACTTTGTTGTAGTTTGGGTAGGCCGTGTGTTTCTAGAAATTTATCCATTTCCTCTAGGTTTTCAAATTTGTTGCAATATAGTTTTTCATAATATTCTGTTATAATCCTTTTTATTTCAGTTGGGTCTGTTGTAATGTCCCCCATTTCATTTCTTATTTGGGTTATTTGTGCCCTCTGCTGTTTTTCTTTTGTCAGTCTGGCCAGTGGTTTGTCGATTTTGTTGATTCTTTCAAAGAATCAACTTTTGGTTTTGTTGATTCTTTCTATTGTTTTTCTGTTCTCTATTTCATTGATTTCTGCTCTGATCTTTACTATTTCCTTTCTTCCGGTGGTTGTAGGCTTTTTTTGTGTTCTCTTTCTATTTGTTTGAGTTCTGTAGTTAATGTTTTGATTTTGTCCCTTTCTTCTTTTTTGATATGTGCATCTATTGCTATAAATTGTCCTCCTATGACTGCCTTTTCTGTGTCCCAAAGGTTTTGGTATGATGTGTTTTCATTTTCATTTGATTCTAGGAATTTTATAATTCCATCTCTGATTTCTTCTATTACCCAGTGACGTGGAAGCAGAGTATTATTCAGTTTCCATGTGTTTGATTTTTTTTCCTTCCTCTTTCTAGTGTTAATTTCTACCTTGATGGCATTGTGGTCAGAGAAGATACTGTGAATTATCTCAGCATTTTGGATCTTGTTGAGGATTGCTCTGTGGCCTAAGATGTGGTCTATTCTGGAGAACGTTCCATGTGCATTGGAAAAGAATGTGTACTTTGCAGCGGTTGGATGGATTGTTCTATATATGTCTATTAGGTCCAGTTGGCTGATTGTGTCCTTTAGGTCTTCTGTATCTTTGCTGAGTTTCTTTTTAGTTGTTCTGTCCTTTACTGAGAGTGGTGTGTTGAAGTCTCCTACTATTATTGTGGAACTGTCAATTTCTCTTTTCAGTGCTGTTTGAGTTTATGTATTTTGGAGCCCTGTCATTGGGTGCATAGATATTTATTATGGTTATGTCTTCATGATGGATCATCCCCTTAATCATTATATAGTGTCCTTCTTTGTCTTTTATGGTAGATTTCGTTTTAAAGTCTATTTTATCTGAGATTAGAATTGCCACTCCTCTTTTTTGGTAGTTGTTATCTTGATATATTTTTTTCCAACCTTTGATTTTTAATGAATGCACATCTTTGTTTCTAAGGTGTGTCTCTTGTAGACAGCATATTGATGGATCCTGTTTTCTTATCCATTCTGCCACTCTCCGTCTCTTTATGGGTGCATTGAGTCCATTTACGTTCAGCGTAATTATTGATAGATGGAAGTTTGTTGCTGTCATTTTGTAGTGCTGAAGTTTTCTTTGTTCTTCTTACTCTCTTGTGCTGAGTTACCTTTGTTTGTGGATTTTGTGTTCATTTCTTTTGTTTTTGTAGGTTTTGTTTTTGCTGAGACTTTATTTTTTTGTCTTTATTTTTATGAGTTGGTTGGTTAACTTTCTTTGTGGTTACCATGAATTTTACCCTTATCTTTATAAGTTTGAAGCAGTCTACCCTTACTTGGTATCGCCTTGCCTTCCTCTCCTTTAGAAGGTTCTATACCTATGCCGTTTGTTCCCTCTTTCATTGTTTTGATGTTGTTGTCATCCTTTGATTGATTTCTCTGATTCCCTGTTGTATTTCTTTTGTTTTTGGATAGTCCTCAGTAGTTCATTTCCTAGAATGGTATCTGGTTCGTATGAACCTGCGTCCTAGGTCCTAGGTCCTGCCTGAGGGCTGAAGCTGGTTGTCCTCAGATCGAAGAACTCCCTTTAATAATTCTTGTAAGTTTGGTTTGATTTTTGCATATTCCCTTAGTTTCTGTTTATCTGGAAATGACCTAATTTCACCATCAAATTTGAACGGGAGTTTTGCAGGATATATTATTCTTGGCTGACAATTTTTTTCTTTCAAGATTTTATATGTCATCCCACTGCCTTCTTGCCTGCATGGTTTCTGCCGAATCCTCTGAGCTTAGTCTTATTGTTTCTCCTCTGTATGTGACTTCTTGTTTTTCATGAGCTGCTCTCAGGATTCTTTGTTTGTCTTTAGTTTTGGTGAGTGTGAATATGATATGTCTTGGTGATTTTCTTTTGGGGTCTCTTCTATATGGGGTTCGTTGAGCTTCTTGGATGGCCAGCTTTTCATCTTTCATGATATTGGGAAAGTTTTCTGTCAGCAGTTCCTCAATAATCCTCTCTGTGTTTTCTGTTTTCTCCCCCTGTTTTGGGATGCCAATCACTCGTAAGTTTTTGCTTTTAATTGTGTCCCACATAACTCTCAGGGTCTCTTCATTTTTCTTTGTTCTTTTTTCTGAGTTTTCCTGAAACAGAGTTGTATCCAAGTGTTTGTCTTCAGTTCCACTGATCCTGTCTTCCATGGTTTCAAATCTACTTCTCAGCCCTTCTATGACACCGTCCATTTCTGAAATCTTGTTGTTTATCTTTTGGATTTCTAATTGTTGTTTTTGTATAATTTTGAGTTGTGAATTTATTTTGGCATTTTGTTCCTGCATCATCTTCCTGAATTCTTCCAATTTTTTGTCTGTGTTTTCTATAAATTTGTCTATTTTTTCCTCATGTTTGTCAGCTTTTTGCCTCAGTTCTTGGAAAATTCCGAGTATTAGTGATTTGAGTTCCGTATCAGGTACTTCTAGTGCATTTTCTTCCACAGGAGAGTTATCTGGTGTTTTAATTTGGACGCCTATTGGAGCCATCTTGTCTTGTTTTTGTAAATGTTTTGATATTGTGCTGTTTTGGGGGCATTCAGTAGATATTTCTCTCGTTTATTGATTGTAAATTTTTTTGTTTTGTCCTTGTGGTACAGCTGGGCAGATCTAGCTGAAGAGGAGCCACTGGGACGGGTTGTTTGTGGCACTCACCTCATCCACCAGGACGGTCGGTAGTCAGTGCTGGGCAGGTTCCAATAGGGTGTGCTTGCACAGCTTTGTGGTGTGATGTCAAGTGCATGGTGCAGGTAGGCAGGATGCAGCGGGGAGATGTTTATGTGTGAAGCTAAGCTGGATATGGGAGAGAGGAGAGAGGAGCAGGAGCGAAAAGCATACAAACATAAAAGAATGCTAGGGGAGCTTGTCGTTGGAATGGACAGATGAGAGACTATGGGATGGAGAAAACCAGAAGGGGGAAGAGAAAGAAAAGGAAAGAATGAACAAATTAAAATCAGAAAAGTTAAAGAACTGCAAAGTTCCCAGGGATCCCACCGATGCAGCTATGAGGTCTGGGGGAGTTGGTCTCAGGTTTCACAGCTCAGCCTGGCCAGAAGGTACAGAGGCAAACATCGTCTGGTATTCAGGGATCAGAAAGAGAAGGAAGAGATAGAGAGACGAGAAATTAAGCAATGAAGAAAGACAAAAGGGAAAAAGAGGGAAAAGAAAACAAAACTAATCAAAAAAGAAAAAAAATAAAATTAAGAAAAGAAAGAAAAAAAAAGCAACACCAGCAGTCAATGAATGGTGCTCAGAGAGCCAGCCAGTGCGGGTTGGTGTTTCTGGGCAAGAGACTGTGTCCGTGGGATACAGAGGAGGCAGAGTGCGAGTGAAGAAGGGTGGAGAGTGGAAAGTGTATATCACAAATTGCCTGCACTCTGGGGACCCTCAGAAAGGAGCTAAGAGGGTGCAAGGAGCCAGGCACCCGAGTGAAAGGAGGGGGAGGTGGTGAGAGGCAAGCGAGAAACCAAAAGGAGCAGGAGGAAAAGAAAAAAAAAAAAGGCAGCACCAGTAGCCAACAAACGGCACCTAGAGAGCAGCCTGCCCAGGCACGTGGAATCCAATCAGCTGACACACCCCGGTGAAGAGACCGCGGCCACGGGAAGCAGAGGGGCTAACGAACAAAGGCCCCGGGATCTCACCAGCGCGGCAGCCCAGACCTGGAAGCAGCCACACGCCCGAACACAGCCCCACAGCCCCGCAGGAAAGAGCAAAGACGGTGCTCGGAGCCAGGCACCCGAGCAAAAGGAGGGGGAGGCAGCGAGAGGCAAGCGAGAAACCAGAAGAAGCAGAAAAAGCCACACCAGCAGCCAACAAACGGCACCCAGTGAGCCCCCTCTCAGGCGTGCGGATTCCAAGCAGCCGGCAGTCTCGGGGTTAAGAGACCGTGGCCACGGGAAGCAGAGGGGCGAACGAACAAAGGCCCCGGGATCTCACCAGGGTGACAGTCCAGACCTGGAAGCAGCCACACGCCCGAACGCAGCCCCACAGCCCCGCAGGAGAGAGCAAAGAAGGCGCTCGGAACCAGGCACCCGAGCAAAAGGAGGGGGAGGCGGCAGAAAAAGCTTCACCAGCAGTCAACAAACGGCTCTCAGAGAGCCGCCAGCCAGGGCACGTGGAATCCAAGCACCGGCACCCCCCGGCCCAGGGCCCCTGGCCACAGGAAGCAGGGGAGCCCCAGCTGAGGCGGAGAGGGGTGGGGGTTGGAAAAGCGCACACCGCAATTTACCGGTCGTTCCTTCTCCCACTGGACGCTCTGCGAGGCTGCTCTCCCGT
Organism: Dugong dugon; assembly: GCA_030035585.1. Taxonomy (NCBI): domain Eukaryota; kingdom Metazoa; phylum Chordata; class Mammalia; order Sirenia; family Dugongidae; genus Dugong; species Dugong dugon. The sequence continues at coordinate 6,392,335 of CM057473.1, forward strand.
TCTCCCCTTTGCTGGTCTCCGATAGGAATCCAAGATGGTGGATCCGCGCTGCGTTAGCTGGTAAGGAATCTCTGCATGAGTCTCTCCTCGCTCTCCGTTCTCTTTCAGTATTCTCACTCCGTTTGGTGTTTGGCTGAGTTCTTTATCTCTTCATTTGATGTTCTAGGGTTTCAGGATTGTTGATTCTCTGTTAGGCTTAGTTTTTCGGATCTTTGCTGTGGAGGGACGGCATGGTGCTTCTGCCTAGAGCTCCATCTTGCCCCGCCTCCACCAAGCTTTTCTTGATGGTGTCTTTGGGTGTGCTTCAACCCCCAGCCTTTAGGTTAGCAGCCAAGTGCATTAACAGTTTACGGCACCTAGGGACTCCAGCCCAAACTCCAGAATTGATGACGTAAGTGCTAACTTCACAACAAACTTCATCTTCACTCCACCTTCTGCCTCGTAAACTCCTCCCCCGCACACACCACCATAAGCACTGAATCCATTCTTCTTGGGTATCTACCATTAAACTTCTCAGCTCTTTCTTTACAACACAAAGCACCTCTAGAAAGATGCAGAGAAAGATGTATAAATCATTGTTTGGTCTTTACTATCCAGTTTTAATCTGGCCCCCTTATTCTCAGCAATGACATTGCTTCTCAATGATCACTGAGGCCATTCCAGACTTTTATTTTTCCTCTTGCTTACATCTCCCTGTATCCAAACCCTCATTCTGAACAGATGATCTTATACTTCCATGACGAAAACTCCCATCTGAATGTCTCCGTGTATCTTATTTACCTTGAGATAAACCTGCATCTAAACCACTCATTTCTTGGCTTAATAAGTATTCTCCAAGCACTTACCCTGTGCTGGACATGCTTTTGGGAGATACAATGGTGAACAAGACAAGTAATGCCCTCATAGAACTTACCTTCTAATGGAGTATACAGGTTATTACTACGATAAAGTGTCATAAATGCCGTGAGCGGCATACTCAGGCTGATTTGAAAGCACACAGCACTAGTAGTCAACCTCTCATTGGTGGTATGCTAAGTGATAACTTCCGCACATAAGTGACATCCAAGTTAAGACTTGAAAGTTAAGTGGAAATTAGCTAGTCAAAGAGGGTAAGAAGGGATGTACAATGAGTTCCCAGAATAAGGAAAAACATGCTCACAGGAGATAGCACGCACAGAGAATAGCAAGAGATTCAATCTGGCTGAAATACAAGACGTGAAGGTGAAGTGTTAAGAGATGTGTCAGAAGAAGTCGGCATGTTAAGTGTTTGCATGTCACACTGAGGACATTAGGGAGCGACGGAAATGTTTCATCCAGGAGAATGACTTCACCCAGTTCCTGTTTTAGGGCTGCCTTGGGGATTGGAGGAGGGATGTAAAGAAAGGGACCAAAACAACCATCATCAAATTTCTGGCTTGCCTAACTGGGTGGGAGGTGACTATTACTGAGAAATAGAGCACTGGAAGAAGAGCAGGTGTGGGAATCTGGGGACACAAGGACTTAGGTGTAGAGTTTGAGCTATCTATGGACGTCTGGTAGGCGGCAGGTATATTCAGCTCAGGACAGACATCTGGGCCATCATCCAGAATTGGGGTTCACATGCGTGAAAATGATAGCTGAAGCCATAGGAGCATACTTAGGAGTATAGACTGAATGAGAAGAGGAGAGAGCAGAAGAGAGATAAGAAAACCTGGAGTGTGGTGCCATGAAGCCAAAGGGAAAGAATGTTTTGGGAAAGAAAGAGATGTCAGCGATTTAATTTGGTAAGAAAGAGGGCGTTAGCAATCTTGACAGGGGCGGTGTCCACGGACTCCTGAGGCATAGTGTTAGAGTGCATAAAGAGTGTAGAACTCTAAATAGGATGGAATATATAGTAAGAGTAAGGGAAAGAAATTCTATTTAAAAGTTTGGTTTTCAAAAGGAAAAGAAATACTGTTTTTAGCTGAAAAGTATAGCCCAAGTAAGGAAAAATAATTTTTGGATGGAGGGACCAGAGTATGTTTGCAGGCATGGGCAAGGAGCCATTACAGAGGACTGCTTGAGGATGCTGATCTCCAAGGCAATAATTAATGAGACAAGGTTTTGGAAGAGATGGAAAGAAGATGCACTGAAGGCTCCAGATAAAGAGGATAACCTGGCAAAGGGGAAGAACCACATTGTATCCCTCCACCTGTGCTTTGAATCCTTCCAACGTCTCGGAGCTCCTTCCATTTGTAGACTCTACCTTCAGAAACTTAGAAAAATCCTTCATTTTAGGGGAAAAAGTCTATTCTCTATCTTTTGTCTCCTCTATTTTCCCCACATCTTTTACAGACACCTTCAAAAATAAGGCGTTCTTATCTCCTACTTCCAATTGCTCACCTTGTCTGTATTCCTTTACACCCCGAAATTAGGATTTTGTCACCCTATCATATTAAATATCTCTATAAAAAGTCAACAGTTGTCACTTTCTTGTCTGATTCAAAGAACTTTTCTTCCTCTTATTTCTTATTTGGCTTTATATTTAAAAAGTCTATACTTTTAACGAATACTCCTTCTCCACACTCCCCCTACTTTGACTTCCATGGCATTATTTTGAAAAATCTTTTACTTCTCCAACTGTCTTCCTTCCTTTGATGGATCATCTACCCATCTCCTAGTGGTGGACGTGACATCTGCATTCATCAATTGCCCTCCACTTTTCTCTCTGTGCCCTGTTTCCTTCGTGAGTTTGTTCACTTAGACATTTCAGTTTTCATACTGATGCCTTCTCTCAAATCAACTTTGACAGCTAACTTAATTCTGGAGTCCCTGAGTGACTCACACAGTTAAGCACTAGACTGCTAATTGAAAGGCTGGCAGTTTGAACCCACCGGGAAGCATGTCAGAAGAAAGGCCTGGTGATTTGCTTCTGAAAGGTCTCAGCTTTGAAAACCCTATGGACATAGTTCTACTCTGCACACTTGGGCTCACCATGAGTCAGAATTGACCTGAGAGCAACTAACAACAGTTTTTAGACCCAAGGTCAAGTCTTCCTGCACATCATCATGGTATTTGATATTCATAAAACTAGGTTATTACTAAGCCACTTTTCTTCATCAAGAACCCATTACCTACTGAATTAAGACAGTACTCCTCACTACATCTGGGGGCATGGTGGTTGAGTGCTCGAATTCTTCTTTTCTATGCAGGAGATCTGGGTTTATTTCTCAGCCAATGCACCTCGTGCATAGCAACCACCTGTCTGTCAGTGGAGGCTCGCATGTTGCTATGATGCTGAACAAATGTCTGCAGATCTTCCAGACTAAGACGGATTAGGGATAAAGGCCTGAAGATCTGCTTCCAGAAAATCAGCCAATGAAAGCACTATGGATCACAGGGGTCCAATCTGAAACTGATCATGGGGATGGCACAGAACTGCGCAGTGTTTTGTTTTGTTGTTCATGGTGTCTCCATGAGTCAGGGACCCACTGGAAGGCAGCTAACAACGACCTCCCTACATGATCCACCAAACTCCACGGTTTAGTTTTATTTTACTTCTTAGTCTATTCTCCACTACTCTCCAGCTTTGGGGCTCACTGAGTCTAGCTTGTCTGCACAAGACCTATGAATCGTATGGATACTTGTTGCTAAGCCCTTGGTTGTGTGTACTTAGGATTCTTTGTTGTTGTTGTGCTAGGGGCCCTCGGGTCGATTCCAACTCATAAGAACCTCATGTGACATAATAGAACTTCCTCATAGGGTTTTCTAGGCTATAATCTCTAGAAGAGCAGATCACCAGGTATTTTGTCCCCTGGAGCAGCTGGGTGGGTTCCAACCAACGACCTTTTGGTTAACAGCCCAGCTGTTTAACTGTTGTGCCACCAGGGCTCCTTGAGAATTCGCTACGTCTCTCAAATCTTCCATCTTCTTTGGAGTTTGCCCAGAAAACTCCAGTCTACTTTCTCAGTATTTAGCCACTAATTTGGACCCTTAACATTTATATTAAATGTAGTCCATCATTACTTACATTTTATATGATTATAGTATTTGTTTCTTTTAATAGAATCCATCTTATTTCTTCAAAAAAAAAGGTGAGTAATTTAAAGACTAAGTATTTTGCATACTTCTGTCACTACCTAGGACAGTTATGAAGATAAATAGCTATTTGATAAATATTTGTTGAAAAGAGTTGTATGAAATCAAAGAATTTTATTAGGATAGTGTCACAAGAGCTGAGAATTGGTCATCGTCCTAGAACTAGGTCAAATCTACAGACATACGTATGTGAGTTCTTAAAGAAAGAAACACATATCAAGTTAAGTTGTTCAATGCAATCCTTGGTCCCACAGGTCTTTAGAATTTTCTCTTGCAGCATAAATTTGATTATAGGGACTAGCCAGAAATATATGAAATGAAAGATTTTTTTTCCATTGCAGAGAACTCTAAGCAATAGAATAAGCAATATTTTAATATAAAAGAGAAAGAAAGAGACATTAGAGCAACGTAAAGCCCTTGAAACATACTGTTCCTCTAGCACTTACTCAATTAAAATGGCTTAAGTTTATAACAAAGATCCCTTCTTGGGAAAATTGGTGTGTAATGCTTATCGCACGCACACACAATTTTTCCAATGTGACTACTGAAATATAATCATTCTATTTTAGAATGAAAAATGGCATATATATTGCACTCTGGCTCCACATAATGCAAAAATAAACAAGACCCGCAGCAGTCTGGAAAAGAATCAAATTTCTGGCAGCTCCCTTTTATAGGTACGGAGGTGAGCTACACACAGGTGCAGGAACACAGCACTGTGTACTGTGAAATATCTGAGGCCTCAATAGATATTTTCCTAAGAGAGTTACACTCCATTTGTGTACAGCACCAAGAAAGGCGCTGTCTTTTCCAAGCCTTAGGGTACAACAGCAGAAGCTGCCAGTTTGCTATATGTTTGCATCCTTAGTGACACATTTCCTAAATCCATCTGAATCTGAAGGAAGATAGGGATTATCTGATTAAAACAGTAATTATTAAATTCTGTTCATCAAGCTTTCACCACAATATCTAATATTACCGGCAAATCACAAAACTAAGCTCTGTATTCCACTTTAGCTTCGACATTTCATCGATTTCACTGTTTATTTTTAAATCTAATGTCATAAAAGCTTAAGAAGGTTTAGAAATTTTGCACACTGTAAAACCTTTCCGGGCCTGCCATTTGGCATTCTTCACTGATGCCTGATAGTGAGTTAACATCATACAGACCCTATGAGACAGAGTTGAGCTGCTCCATGAGGTTTCCAAGGAGCACCTGGTGGATTCCAACTGCTGACCTCTTGGTTAGCAGCTGAGCTCTTAACCACTGTACCCCCAGGTAAGTCCATTCTGACTCATCGCGACCCTATAGGACAGAGTAGAACTGTTCTGTAGAGTTTCCAAGGAGCGCCTGGTGGATTTGAACTGCTGACCTTTTGGTTAGCATATGTAGCTCTTAACCACTGCACCACCAGAGTTTCCTATGGAATTTTATAGGGTCTGTAAATTGAGCAAGGCATTCAAAGCCACCTGGTTGGAAACATCACACTGTATTAGGATCCCTTTAACAACGTCTATAAAGGAGAGAGTTTAGAGTCTCCTCTCTACTGCTTGAAGCAATGATACAACCTTTGAAAAGATTATACACATATTTTTTTATGTTGATAAATGCAATTGCTTCGTAACTTCCATATACTAACCCTAATTCTTCTGCTCTTTATAAACATAATTCAGTCTTCTATTGGGAACACCTTAAAGCATTTAAAAGAAACATCGTATATCCCTGAAGTCATCTATTTGTTAGATTGATGCCTCCAATTCCTTCAATTCTTTATCTATAAAACATTTTCCAGATGTTTTATCATTCTCTTGATACTTCTTTATAAATATCTAATCTAATTTTTTCATGTAACATCCCACATTAAACCTAATTTTCATATGGGATGTTTACATATTGAGCTTGTCATCTTTTGTAATCTAGTGTGCCAGTTGCTAGGATGTCTTGTGGTGCAGCAGTTTAGCACTCCCCTGTTAATCGGAAAGGTTGATGGTTCAAACTCACCAGCCACTCCATGGGAGAAAAATGTGGCAATCTGCTTCTGTAAAGATTACAGTTTAGGAAACTCTGCGGGACAGTCCTACTCTGTCCTATAGGGTCACTATGAGTCGGAATCAGGTTGATGGCAATAGCTCAGGTTAAGTGCTTCTTGCCATACTGTTGAAAATGCTTGAGTTGCCTTTTCCAGTTAGCTTAATTCAAATGTAAATGGATCCGGACAGAGGAACACAACACTCTCATTAGTTCAATTACTTAAAAATACGTACCTATGTATGTCATTAACCGATTATTCCCTGTATCCACGGCATCAGCTGTTCACCTGTCCACCTCTTAAATTTTTTGTTTTACTTATATTTTTGACCCTTTTCCCCCGAAATGAATATACCCTGATCCGGTACTTATAAATAAAGTAAAAAACAACAATAATAACGACAACTATGAAAATCTTAAAGAATTTTGCTTTTCTCTTTTAATAGTAATCCAGGAATAACGTCTTGGAAGAGATTAAATAAATTATATAAACAACAACAGCAACACAAACCCATTGCTGTCAAATCAACTCTGACTCATGGCAACCCCACGTGTTACAGAGCAGAATTGCTCCATAGAATTTTGTTGGCTGTAATCTTTATGGAAGCAGATTGCCAGGCCTTTCTTCCGAGGTGCCTCTGGGTGAGTTCAAACCACTAACTTTAGGTTAGTTGTCAAGTGCTAACTGTTTGTGCCACCCAGGGACATTAAATAAATTATAGGGGTCATGACATTATTAAAGGTATTAATTTTGGAATATATTTGAAAAATTAAAATGAGACCATAGGCCTGGTGTCTTCTTTTTTTCTTTCTTGAAAACATCAATGAAATAACAGTGTGATGCTTTTAATAACTTTAAGTTAATAAAATTAAGGTACTATATTTTGAAAATACTATTTTGACACTATCTAGTTAGCCCCGGGGTTATGCAAGTTTTTACATCTAACTGCAGGTTTGGTAAAGAAGGCTAAAACATAAGCAAGATAACCAGACGGTCATTTTCTTTTTCTCTCTAGCAGCAGGTAAGCACAGAAATAGGCACATATCACGGCTGGTGGCAATTTGCTATTGTTGGAGATGAAAATATACTTTTACATCCACCCTTTTATGTATTCTAGCAATTCACTTATTAATTAAGCATGTATTAATTATATTTGCATTGTGTCAGAAACTATATTTGGGAACTAAGAGTCAATAAGTCCTGTTTTCAAGGATGCCACAGTCTCGTTCCATTTTCATAAATCAGAAAGACGAACTCCCGTGTTAAAAGGAAAATTGAACTCTCAACAACCTGGCTTAGAATTCTCTTTGCCCTGTCTGCTTGGACCTATCTAAATACTGTGAGAGTTCAGACAGACACTCCAAACAATTTTTAACTCATTGAATAACTTACAGAATATTCTATTAATTAATTATTAAAAGCGTAGTTGGTTTTTTTTTAATTCAAAAGAAGAAAAGTGTTTTGAAGGGAGAAGACCTTAAACATTTAGTCTTCAGCTTCTTCATTTCTTCTCTGTCCCTCTTCTGTGTATGGTAAAACGAGCTTTGGCGGTTAAGTTCTGTTACTACCTGTGGGGCTTCTCTGTAAGCACTGTGCTTCCACCTACGACCAGTATTGCCCATTTTAAATGTGGTGAGTAGCCACATACACTCAGAGGCTGTCTTAGTCTCCTGCAGTCACTTACTGTAGTTTTCTCCACACATAGACTGAGCGCTTTCTTCAGTTGCAGATGGTTCCGGAATGGATTTTTTTAGCAAATGCAAGAGTAAATAGTAAGTAACGAAGCACTCACCTGCGACTACTTTTAGGTTTCAAGACCATATTCGTGCTACGATTATTATACAGACAAACCACATATAAGATTCAGATTATTTCTCCTTATAGCATGATACAAAGATATATTACGTATAGTTTATGTGTATAATATATACAGGCCGTCCCTGGGTTACGAACGAGATCCGTTCCTAAGTCTGTGTTTAAGTCAAATTTGTAGGTAGGTTGGAACAGGTACATGAGTTAGTCAAATGTTTGTTTTAGTGTATGTATATAGTTTACCTTTCGATGCATGTAAAACACTTAAGAAACACTGCCAAACTGCATGATGTTTTCATGAGCGTCAAAAAGTAGTGCGTGCATTCATTGTTATGAACCACTGCATTTAATTTAAATTTTTGATATAATAGGCTTTATGGCAGTCTGTTCTTAAGTATGAGTTGTCCGTGAGTCAAATGTTTGTAACCTGGGAACTGTCTGTATTATATATTTATATTTTATATGTTTCATATGTGAGTGTGTATGTATGTGTGTATGTGTGCGTGGGGGGAAGCTTGAAACTAAGGAAGACAAAGTAAATAGTTTATCCCCTATATAAAGTCTCAAGCAGTCAGCTTCTCACTTTAAATAACATATATATTTCCTCTACTCCCTTAATTCAAGTTTTATTCATTCTGTCTTTGCACTGCCTTATTAAAAACAATCTTAGAAAAGTAGACTATATTTAGAAGTACTATGCTAATATAAATCAAGAGATATTAACGTGTTTATAACACTTAACTCTAATTCCTCTCCTGGGAATTTATCTTAAAATAATCCACAACTAGATAAAGGACTGTATCTGTATGGATATATATTATATCATTATTTACGTTAACCAACAAAGCCTACAGACCAAAGAGTGACACTTCGTAGGATCTATGTGATAAAGTTTAAGAAAGAGCTGAGGAATGAGCCGTTCTCTCTACCTTACCATAGAGCTTTGGCACCGGAATGCTCTGGGTAGCTATCACCAGAGAAATGCTTAGCCCAGTGGAATCATGGGAATGCCATCCCACTTGACTGAACAGCTTACTCCATGGAGAAACTAACATGGAGGATGTAGTCAATTATTTCCAGAAAGTTACTAGTTGGCCTTGGCTTTTAAGAGAAGAAGAAGAAAACAAGAATTTGGGCAGATATTTTCCTAAATATTTGAGAATTCCCAAATCTACATGAAGGAATTTCTGAGAAAGGAACAAAATTTTATGGCTTCAGGATGGTAGACTCCAAACGAATGAAATCCAGGTATTAATACTAATGAAACTCTTAGACAAAGTGTAAAGCATGAGGCATTTTGGATTATATTCAGGGTCAACTATGCTATTATTTTATTACACTAGTCTGTGTTTTGCTAATCCATGCCAGCTTGAAAATATGAAGACAAATAAAGACAAAATCATTTCTTCCTTTCTTACCACTCCCTGTGACTCAGACTTACGGGAAATCCAGGCTTGATCAAACACTGCCTGTGTTATGAAGTTCCCATAGAGCGCTCGTGTGTTCCCAGATGGAGGCCTCTGGCTGCCATGTTTGTATCATTTTCTCTCACTCCAGAATGAATGGATTCTTAAGTTTCTTCCTAAAGGATAACAGTCATTATTGCTGCCACACAGTTTCAGGGTGTATCTGACTATCTTGCTAACGTAAGGTATTGGTGACCTCTTGTGTTTCTTCTCATGGGCTGCCACCACCTTGATGTGAGGTAGTATCAGTTGCTTCTAACACCCCGAGTCCCTTCTCTCTGTAATCAGATGGTCTTCCACAGTCATCCCTAAATTAGGAAAAGCATTTGCTGCCCTTCGCCACCACTCATGTTAGATTCCAGTTCCTGTTTTTGTTGTGTGCCATTGGCTTGACTCCAACTCATAGAGACCTTATAAGACAAAGTAGAACCGCCCCATAGTGTTTCCTAGACTGTGATCTCTACAGGAGCAGATCACCATGTCTTTCCTCCCACAAAGCAGCTGGACAGTTCAAACTGCCAACCTTTGGACTAGCAGCCGAGCACTTAATCACTGTGCCATCAGGGCTCAGTGTGTCCTTAGTGTCTTAGGAAGATTTCAGTGATAAGCACTTGTTATGGGTGAGTAGCTTGCCTAACTATCTGTGACGGCTTTCGGAGTCCTAAGATAATTGAAGGAAGGTAAAGTTATTCATCTCTTTTATTGATGATTTTATTGATTGTAGCCCATTTCTAGAATGTAAACTGATACCAAGATGGAGCTAAAAATCTATTGAGAGTTGACAGAATTATGTTTGTAAACATTTTTTTGAGATTGAGTAGAAAATGACTGAAGACTACCATCTTTAGTTGTAAAATAATTTGTGTCAATTACTGATTGTCTACTGTCCACTCATGGTTACTTCATATTCTTTATTTTGCATGGTATTAAAAAAATGCCTTTATATACTGTGAAATAATAAAAAGTAACCAAAGAATATTCTCCTCACAGCACCAGCCCCAAGAGGGAGGTGGAGGAAACTTACGGGTTGTAATGGAGGCTCTGCTGGAAAGAAAATGTGTCTCCTTCACTATTTCAGGAAGCTTCAAGGTATAAAAGAAAAAGAAAAAAACCAAATAATGGAGCTCCCTGACTTCCTTTGTCCATTAGGCTTCTGTACGTACCGTTCTTCTTAAAAATTAATTTTAGTCCTTAGGCTATGTGCCTGTGCGTTCTAAGAACCTCAATCACTAGGGGAAAACTGTCTCTCCTTTGTTCTCGCTTTTCTCTCCAAGGATAATTGGATTTGAACATAAACTAAAATTCACTGTGATTACCAGGCCTGAAGCAGTACAAACTGGATGATTCCAACTTTATTGTAGATGGGAAGGGGAAGAATCTTGGGCAAAGGTCTCAAACTCAGATGCTTTTATGGACCAGGTAATTAAACTAGTCAAGCAGCTACTCTATGTACAGAACCCAGCTTCCACTCAACTCTAGTGGATTACTGTCAGAGATTCTGGGTTTTCCAAAAGAGTCAGAAATTAGGATTTTTACTTAAAATGTCTTTTATCTCAAAATGATGGCTACTTCTTTTTTAGAAAATGGTGTCAGCCAAGCGATACACACATAGTACAAGCCCGAGGGACAACTATTTTTTTTTTTAAATTGTACTTCAGATGAAGGTTTACAGAACAAATAGTTTCTCATTAAACAGTTAGTACAAATATTGTTTTATGACAATGGTTAACAACCCCATGACATGTCAACACTGTCCCTTCTCAACCTTTGGTTCCCTATTACCAGTTTTCCTGTCCCCTCCTGCCTCCTTGCCCTTGTCCCTATACTGTTGTGCCCCATTAGTCTCATTTTGTTTTGTGGGGCTGTCTAATCTTTGCCATGGCCAACAGTTTTGATCACTTGTCTGGGAAAATGGCAAACTCAAAGGAGCCCTGGTGGTACAGTGGTTAAGTGCTCAGCTGCTAACTGAGAGGTTGGTTGGTGATTTGAACCCTCTAGCCCCTCCATGGGAGAAAGATGTGGCAGTCTATCTCCCTAGAGATTTCAGCCTTGAAAACCCTGTGGGGCAGTTCTACTCTGCCCTATAGGTCACTATGAGTTGGAATCAACTCAGTTGTAAAGGGTTTAGGTTTATGTAAGGTTTGGAGAGTTATACAAGCAGACTTGAAATAGTGAGCACTTTGGTGAGACAGGAGCCCTGGTGGCACAGTGGTTAAAAGCTCGGCTGCTAGCCAAAATGTTGGCAGTTCAAATCCACCAGCTGCTCCTTGGAAACCCTATGTGGGCTGTTCTACTCAGTCCTATAGGGTAGTTATGAGTAGGAATCAACTTAATGGCGATGAGTTTTGTTTTGTTTTGGTGAGAGAAATTTGAACTGGGGAACAAAGGAAGCTAGATATATATAACGTGTATATATGGGAGGAGGGGGCACCAAAAGACATTTCCGTCCTTGGAAACAGCTTTCCTCTTTGTAATAAACTCAACTAGCTGGTGTGGAGCGAAAAGGAAGTGTCTCACCACAGCAGACTTCCTTACTGGCTCCTTCGCGGGGGGGCACCATTCTAGGGAGTAATGTTGGAATACACTGGAAGGACCAACGAGCAGCAGTAAACAGTGCCCAGAGAGTGAGGGAAGAACGACCCGAGCCAAGGGGCACTGCCAGTGAGACAACTCGACGGGTTCAGTGAGGACTAACGTTCTCTTTATCCCACACATTCTGAGACACAGCGTTTGAAGGGAGCAGGTTAATACACCAGGATTTCATGTGTAATTCTGACAAGAGTGTAGTTTCTGGATTCTAAGCAATACACTGTTGTTATAAAATATCTCCCAACTCAAGAGATTTGCCAAGAACTTTTGTGTGGATAGTTAGATAGATAAATCAATGATAGCTAGATAGACAGATAGGTGGATAGATGATAGAGAGATATAGACAGACATCTAGATCTAAACGGAGATATCTGACCTGTCAATCTCACCATACTTTATCATCAAGAGAAAGAAAATTATCTCCTTTCACAAAATGTTATGATAACTGGGTATATCTGTATATTATTTGCCACACATTATCCTTTCATAAGAGTATGATGCAGCTAATAGCCATCATTCTCTAAGGTTACAAATATATATGCGGATACAAATTAAAATATGTACGTATATGTTGTGCAATGATAAAAATAACTTGCAGGTACCTAAGAGGGGCATCTTCTTGTAAGAATGGATGTTTCTGACTTATAAATTCTTCCTAGAGCTTAGGGTATAAGCTCCAATAACCTTTGTTGATTTGCTTTCTGCTGTGCCTAAATCTGCTGACTCTAAAAGATAAATCCTGAGGTCAAGACCCGACACAACAGGGTAAATTACAGATATTTTTAGTACTCAGTAGAACCACGATGAAAAATCCGGTGGCACTGTTTTCTGTAAGCTGTTAATTCATTGTTTTTTTTTTTTCAGATAAAATTGTAACGATGCTTTATTTCTTTTTGACTACCAAGGAAATAAATGCTCATCATAATCATTTTTAAAACTATACAGGAAAGCTGCAAAAAGAAATTCAATAGTAACCACAATTCTGAGTGGTAAGCTTGTTCAACTATTAAAATTTCTTTCTTTTTCATGTTAAAAAAATGGTTTTTAAAAATCTGCAGTAAATCTATCTATCTAAAACCTTGCCCATCTTTGAGTACATTTTAGGGTAAACCCATAGATAGGAACTTATAAGAATGTGTATATTTAGGTCTTCTAATGCATTTTGCCAAATTTCTCTCCAAAAGTTTTTACCAACTTCACTCCCATCAGAACCACATACAAAAAAACCTACTAAATTAAAATGTTTAATTTAAATGTTTAGCGGATGTAATTATTGCAATACAGCTAGGAAGACAGTGGATAATTTGGTAGTTTTAGAAGCAGAAGAAATTAGCCTGCTTTTGCAATTGTATTATTTCCATTGCTTAAACTCAGTTACAGTATTTTGCAAGCTCTTATTTTGATGACACATGGGTAAGCATAGGCATGTTTCAAAGAAGGGAAAAATATGCATTAACTTTAACTTCTCTTATGTGACTTACATATGACATTTTAAAGTAAAAGCCAAGCTCAGAATCTGGGGAATAATGAACTTATATGAGCTCACAAGAGTTCAAGAAAACTCAAATGAGTGTTTGTTTTCAAGCCAATTACCACAATTATCAACACCATTGTGCCCACCTGCGGTCAATATATTGACAAAAGATGTCAGTGCTCTAACTCAATCAGTGGGGGGAGAAAGTGATTACTATTGTCATGCCGGAGGCTTGACTAAGATTAAAAAATGTTGCATTGTCTTTCACTCAAACTGAAAACTGGACTTCAATGATAATTAGATTTTTTTTTTTTTTAATCATGGACTTTCATTAAGTCTAAAAAACAAGGGAACCCTCAGGTCTTCAAAAATATTAAAGAAAGTGTTATCTAGCCACAGAACGAAGTGTTCCTGGGTCTCTTTTTATTCATCAATATGTTAAGTTATGATCAAAGAGCTAAGATCAGAATTACACAGTGAAATAGCTCAGCAAGAAAAGGATCTTTCGTTACAATCATTCTTCGGCGTAGAAATGGGAGTTGCCTCAATTCCTTTTAGTACAACAAATATTTATGATGCGCCAATGGTTCCTAGGTTTTGAGAATGCAAGCGTTTGTACAAGACCCTGCCCTAGAGTTACTTATCATCTAGCAAGGGAGCCTACTCTATAAGCTGCCTGGTAATTCAGTATAATGTGGACAAAACTGACTTAGTGGAATGGATAGGTGGGAGCCCAGTGGAGTATCTCCTTGCTCAGCCTGAGAGATTGGACAGTAATTTCTAAAATGTATGGCGCCTTGGCCAAGTCTCGAAGAATCTCATCTGAACAAAGTTAACCTGAGCATGGGTGGAGAAAGAAAAACAGAAAGATAACAAGGAGCTGGGCTTCGAAGCCTAAACACAGTAGTAGGAATAGAATTGGTCAGAGCCCCAGCCTCAGAGGGACAAGAGGTTCCTAAGCAGGTTATGAGACATAGCAGGCACTGTCCAGTGAGACACGAGACAAGGGTGGACTGACAAGTGAGTGACTTGATGGTGAATTGCAGACGATTCAGCGTGTTGACTGTTTTTAAGGTAACTTTCAGGATGCGTTCTATAGACAGGAGGAAAGTATCCAAATTTGGATATTAAACGCTATCAGCTAAAAAGAACTATTTATAAGTAGTTCTTATTACTGGGAACACATTTTTTTTTTTAAATTAGTATAGAAACTAAGATCTAGATATATGTGATTCACTGTGTTCTCAATGAGGCTCAAGTATCTTGGGTCTTAATAAATAATCACAGGATGGTTTTGTGGACCACACTGCTCAACACAAGACTCAGAATCTCACAGGCCTTGGCTCCCACAGAGAATGAAGACAAGAATGTCTAGAGATGAGACGATTTCCTCCGGAAGCTCAAACATCTACGTGTCGGTACTCCAAAAATTTCCAACCCCTGCTGTGCCCCATCAGAGATTGTTGTCGTTGCTGTTAGCTGTCATCGAGTCAGCTCTCATTCATGGTTACCCCACACACAACAGAACACAACGCTGGCCGGTCCTGCACCATCCCTGTGATCACTGATATGCTTGAGCCCATTCGTCAGAAATTATGAATATAAATTTCAAATAGGAAGACTCATTAATGCTCAGGCAGGGAGGCAAAATTAACCAACTCATGACCTATATCTCTTTTATTTCAATACTTCCATACAATTTTTTAAAATAAAATGACTACTTTGATTATGAGCATTAGTAAATCAAAATATATATTTGCATTTCCCAGAAACATTTCCCTTGCAGATTAGACTCACCACCTTTGTATCCTCACGCTGGTAATATATGTACTTAAAACAAAAATCTTTTAATCACATAAAACAGTTACCTACAATATTCAAATGGAGACGTTGTATAATACCTCATTTTTCTACATGTCAGTTATATACCATACAACAATAAAAGCAATCTGTGGAAAATTACCACCATAAACATTAAAAAATAATAAAGATCAGATGGTTCTGTAAAGAAGAGAATTATTGAAATGAACGAATCAAAGAAAACGAGACCCAGAAGTGGCATTTACAATACAGAATTAATGAGGAGCTATTGTGCTCAAATTGGAAATGTCAACGCATATGTCTTATTTTCCAGCGCAGACAGAAATGTTCAGAAACGCCGTCACCCCCTACCACAAATGCCACTGTTGGAAGAGCTCCTGCGGGAACCAGAGAAGGCTCTGCACAAAGTCTACTGCAGAGAAAGGAGAGGTCGTTCAGATCAGAAAACTGTAATGAAGAATAAACTGTGCAAAAAAAAAAAAAAAAAGAAAAACCAAATTGAAATTTCTCGTCGGGAAAAAGAAACATAAGCTACACAATTCAAATATGCTTATTAATTTATTTTCCCTAAATTTCGTTTTAAACTAGGCCCCCTTTTCTCGCTCCTCCCCTCTCAATGACTTCTGACCCCTTGCTATCAAATACCTGAGCTGGCATTCAGCCAACCACAGCTTTCTAACCTGGCTAAACAGCCACAGAAATTCTGAAGGACATGCACTGCACAAGTAAGTCAGTGGGATTTATCCTCTCAGTGGGATTTATCGCTAGAGTCGTCATTCAACTTGCAACTCACGTATTCAGCGGTCTGTGAGAACAGAAAAGTGTATCTAATCCACTAATAGAAAGAATGGGTCTGACGAAGTGAAATGAGAAGCTACTGATGAGCCTGGGGAGCTGGGAGGAATCAGAACAATCGTGGCTATTAGCTCTGCTGCATTGTATACGGTCCGGGTGGGTCTCTACATACAGAGGTTCTAATGAAATTAAACCAGATGCCTTCGATGTGGAGCCTGGTTGCTGACAGGAATCATGTTCATAGTGGGTATCAGCTCTGGACACACTGTGTACTGTCTGGGCGGGTCTCTAAATCTAGACGTTCTGCCTCTACAAAAGGTTAAGTGATTCCTTCTGCCAAGGGCTTCCCCGTGGCTCCCCAGTGTTGTTGTTGTTAGGGGCCGTCAAGCTGGTTCCAACTCATAGCGACCTCGTGTACAACAGAACGAAACACGGCCTGGTCCTGCGCCATCCTCACAAACGTTGTTATGCTCGAGCTCACTGTTGCAGCCACCGTGTCAATCCATCTCGTTGAGGGTCTTCCTCTTTTTCGCTGACCCTCTACCAAGCACGATGTCCTTTGCTAGGGACTGATCCATCCTGATAACAATGTCCACAGTACGTGAGACATAGTCTTACCATTCTCGCTTCTAAGAAGCATTCTGCTCCCCAGTATGGCCAAGGAATGGTCATGTGAACTAAGTACAGTCAGATTGTTTCTCCTTGCACTTTGGCTGTAGAGTTGAGTGCCTCACAGACTGTGAAATAATGGTTTTGTTTATTTCTTCAAGAGACAGGGTTCTAATGAGATGGTCAAGTTGTCTCTGATGCTCTGGTTTTGATTTGTTTCTAAGCTTTGTTCTGTCTACCTGCCTTCCCACTCGTTCTGGGAGCTACATGATGACAGCCCCAGCAAATCTTTCACTTACAACTAAAGAAACCAGATACAATGAGAAACAAGGCTCTGAGGCAGGGATGAGAGAGCCAGAGAAAAGATGCTTGTGAGGTGGTGGATGGACCTCCATCCTGGTTAGTCAGAGAGGTCTCTGCCTTGCCCAAACCCATTGCCGTCAAGTCAATTTTGACTCATAGCGACCCTATAGGACAGAGTAGAACTGCCCCATAGGGTTTCCAAGGAGTGGCTGGTGGATTCAAACTGCCGACCTTTTGGTTAGCAGCCGAGCTCTTAAGCACTGTACCACCAGGGCTCCCTGCCTTGCCCAGATCATATTTTTTCCTAAGTATTTTGAACACCACCTCTAATCTGAAGAAGGTTAACAGTAAGGTCACTTTCCCAGGCAGTCTTTTCTGGCCTCCCCGTCTAAAGTTTCCTGACGTTTCTTGCCTGTTCTATTCTACTTTGCATTTATCACCAGCTAACATGTTATAAATGTCAGTCATTTATCTTGCTTCTTTTCTGTCATTCACTAAAGCTCCAGGAAGGTAGAGATTTTTGCCTCCTTTTTTTGACAGCTATATCCCCAAGGCTTAGCCCACTGTAGGTACTTAAGTAAACGTTTATCAAATGATTATCTGAATAAACTCATCTCTTTCAAAACTTTACCTCAGATTCCCAGGGCTCTATGAAAATTGTGAGTCTCTGGGTGGCACAACCGGTTCAGTTGCTACCCAAAAGGCTGGCAGTTCACACCCACCCAGAAGTGCCTTGGAAGAAAGGCCTGGCAATCTACTTTTGAACATTCAGTCATTGAAAACTCTATGGAGCACAGTTCTACTCCAACATACTTGGGGTTGCCACGAGTGGGAACCAGCTCAACAGCAACTGGGTTTTTGTTTATTTTATAAAAAGTTTACGTGAAACAAAATGAAGACAATCTTGTAGAACAACACGATGATGAATACTCATTGAAAGCGTCAGACTTCTCAGTAGAGAATATTTCTCATGGGTATTGTAGAATTAATGCTCTTAATACATGCATGCATCAAAATTACCTGAGATGTTGGCTAAGGAACAATTAGTTCTAGACTCCACCTCATACCTATGTACTGATTCGGAATCCATGGCTTGGGGACCCAGGAATATGCATATGGTTTTCCCAGTTGAATCAAGTGTATGTTGTGGTTGGAGAAACACTGACAGAAATGCAGAATGAAAGATACTTACAATTGTATCTGTGTGCTCTTCTGGTGTTAGAGAGCAAACATTGGTTCCCTAAATATATGTGAGTATGTCTACATCCAATTTTGTTTTTGTTGAAAAACTTTAGACGTAGGAAATACCAGAAAAAAATTAAGATGAACTTTTACTAAAACTTACAGAGAAGAAAGTCACTCAAATTTGACTGGTAATTAAAATTGAAATGAATTCAAAAAAAGCACACCCGTTGATAAAAAGAAGCAGAAATAAGTAAATTTGGCCGTAGATAGAAATGAAGCAGTAGGCAGGAATATTGAAAATATATTAAGTCAGTAGTTTAACCAAGAAGAAATGAAAAGATTTACTGCATCTATGAAAGGGCATGCTTTAGAATTGACAAGCAGGAATAGAAGTAGAGGAGAAAATAAACAAAACTAGAGAAAGGGGAGGAAAAAAGAGGTTGGAGAATGAAAAAAGACACGAAATCAAACATAAGAGGATATAAAGGTAGATTTAAGGCCTTGGACTTAAGGGAAGCCATCTGAAATGGTGTTCCCGGAGGAACGCCTGGGAAAGGTTAGGGTAATCTTCTCACTGTGGCAGCCTTCCTACTATCTGGCAACAGAACCGACTGCATGGGGAACAGAGAGAGACTTTGCATCTTAATTGACTGGCGTAGCTACGCGAAGCTCTTGTATGTACACATTCTAATCTGAATATATGCCCCTGCTTGTTTATTAATAGCAAGTATAACTTTATGGTAACATTAAGCAAATAAATCCTGGCCAGCACGTTATTTCCCCATAGAAACAAAAATAACTAATTGGCAGATAAAAGGCAGAGCCTGGAGTCATTCTGCCTCTTGCATTTGCTTTCATTTCTGTCTTAGATGCTCACATGTTCTTCTGAAAAGACAAGCTTGCAGGGCAAAAATGGTCCAAGGGCAGCCACCACCGTCTTACAATTAAATATGCTGCTTTGCTGATCCCTGAGTCCAAAGGGAAAAATGTTTCATTTGAACCGGACAGCATGTAGCAGGTGGGGAGATGCTCTTTACAGCATGCCAAAGAGGACTGTTTTTTTCCCTAAAGCTTCCCTTCCCTAGCAAAGCTGTGGCTGTTCATCCATGGTGAAGTGTAGGGCAGTGTCTCCTGCCAGAGGTGCTGAATTGTGGACACCAAGAAGCTGATCGTTTCAGTTCAACTCAAATACATTCCACATGCAACTTCTTATGTGCCAGGCACTCTGCTGGGTTTACGAGGCACAGAAGGATGCGCAAGGCATACTTCTCTGCCCTCCAGCAGGTTACAGTACAGCAGGGGAGATACAGTGTGTACATTGATAATTAGACATGGGAACAGTCTATGAGCATGACTATAAAATACATCTACATCACAGAAGCTTGCAGAGGATTGTGTCTGTATTACTGAACGGGAAGGATGCTAAAGATGGTTGGAAAGCAGAGGTATTTCAGAAGGTTGATAAATTGCAGGATTGTTTCCTTTTTCTGAAGGACCCGTAACCAGTTGCTGTTGAATCGATTACAACTCATGGCGACCTCATGTATGTCAGAGTAAAACTGTGCTTCATATAGTTTTCAGTTGCTGATTTTTCCAAAGTAGATTTCCAGGACTTTCTTCAGAGGCACCTCTGGGTGGACTCGAACCTTCAACCTTTCGGTTGGCAGCTGAGAATGTTGACTTTGCACCACCCAGGAACTCTTCCCAAAGACAACTCAGAACTGGTGAGATAAACACTCACTATACACACCCACACACACATCCACATACACACACCCCCACACAACGACACACAAAACTGAGATAGACATTAGAAAGTCAGTTTCTCAAGTTAGAGTGTGAGATAAATTTCAGAAAACTGCAAAACTCAAAATCCACATCATCTGTCTTTGCCATAATCTCTCTTGGCAAAAAGGTTAGGTAGTAAGTCAGATCAAAACCAAATAAAAGACTTCTTTGTTAAACAGAATTAAAGAAAAAGGAATTTAGATGAATTGATCCAGAGTCCTTCACATAAGATGGTGTGATAGAGTTCAAGGGCTATAGAGTCTTCAGCAGAAGGATAAACTTAACAATAGAAACACTTACACTACATAAGTTAAGATTTATTCTGCCCAAATAAGACTAAATATCCCCTCACAGAGTTAAATAATTCTGCCTTCCTTATTTCAAAGTACCTTTGTGAATGAGGATCTTCTGTTCACAGGTTTTCTTTTTTTCTTTAGATATGCTAATATTATTGGAAAGATTTGCCATGCCAATAAATAATTTAACTTTTGAACCTCGTATTTGATGGATCACTGGCTAGTAGTTTGTCAGTGATTTGAAAAAATGGATTAAAATTATACGCATTTACTGTCAACATTTTATTTTTAACTCCAAACATGGAAATTTCCATTCATTTATTTATTCTTCCTATATGGGCCAGCCCTTTTTTTTGTTTTTGTTTTTTTTTTGAGTATGGGATTTATAGTCAGAGCCCCATTTCCTTTGTCTCACATGTATTAATAGCATGTCACCTATATTTCCAGTATTGGTTCCTTTACGTGAATCAAGAACATACCTTTGAAGTGATCTGAGTATAAAATTCTTCATGACTTTTATGTTGCAATTGTTTTCTTAACTTTTTACAGTGTTTTTGTTTGTTCTGTTTTGTTTTTAACCCCATGTAAAATGCAACAATGTTTTGAGGCAATTTACCTTTAGAGACTGTTTGAAGCATTCTTTTTATTTTCTCACACTCAACTCACACTCAAATTTCATTGGATTACATAATGTTTAACTAATTTATATAATTTCAATAAAAAGTTTGGAGGAAAAAAAAAACACAATCAACTTTTGTTAAGCAAAAGTTGAGAGTGAAAACTGCTATACCACAGTTGCAGGCCAGCCAAATGTTTCAATGGGTAATAGAGATTATCTTATCACAATATTATAGAAAGCTCTTTATCAGACTCTGTGTTCAGTAAGTTAGGTCAACATTTCATAGGTAACCAAATTCCCCTACTGTGTTTTTAGTCTAAGGGTTGACCCTCAGAGGTCTAACTTACTCTGTTATTCCTAAAATTCTCCAAAATACACAAATTTTATGGAAGCACAGAGATGAAAAACCTTTAAAATGTTCCAGGACAATCATTAAGCTATTCATAAGGGAGGCGACATTTGAGCTTGGCTTTGAATGATGGGTATGATTTCAATAGAAAGATGGAGAAAAAATGGGAAGACAGAGAGAAGAAAATGAGTATTGGTAGAGTTGTTAGATAAAATACAGGTTATATATTAAATTCACATTTCAGATAAACAAAAATAGTATAATTTAGGAAAAATATATCACAAATATTGCTGGGACGTAAGTATACTAAATAAATTAATTGTTCATTTGAAATTCAAATTTAACTGGGTGTCCTGCATTTGTTAAATTTGCCTATCTTAATTGTGAGGCATGTAATAAAACCTGAAGTGGTCCAGTTTTGTTGGGAGATAATGCTGGAATGGTAAATAAGAATCCATACTTGAAAGGCCTTGAATGCCATAGTAAGTGTCTTAAAGCAACTAAAAGAATGGCACTAATCCTATATCTATCAGAAGCAAGAGCATAAGAATGAAGTGGCAAACCTGTAAGATAATTATTTTCATTTATTCAGGTATATGTTTGGATGCTTTCTGAATATTACTATATTCCTTAACACCTCATGTTCTTTATCTGTCAAGTGTCAACACATGAATGCTTCACATAACTCCAGGATATTTATAAACTCAATCATCTTTTGAAGATCAATGACAGGTATATTAATATAAAGCATAGATTACTCTTCACTCTTTAGACACTGATTACTCAATTTGTAGACTAAATACAACCCTAACTTGCTTCCTTTCCCTCCAGCTATTTCATAAGTTATTATCGGCTTCAGTAAGCATTCCAGTTCAATAGAAGTTATTGAGCAACTAGTCCATGGCGGGCACTGTGCTAGGCTCAGGAAATACAAAGATGCATAAGAAATTCCTGAACTGAAGGTTTTCATGTCTAGTGGAAAGGCTCACAACTAGTTCTTGCAAAACTCTGCTGAAACTACTTTATGATAACAACAATTAAGCTTTTAAATATAACGTTCAGGGTATTTTCCATGGGTTTTATATATTCCCTCTGTAGTTTAATTATAATGAAAACAAAAAGTTACTCCTTCCTTCTATTAAGTTAAACACTCAGTTCAGTAACAAGTGTTGTACAATAGAGTATGAGCAGTTTTTAATAATTTAAAATATAGTCTTAAGACTGCCGTAGAGTCAGACAAGAAAGTTGTTAGAGTAAGAATTCAAGAAGGATGTTGATTTTAAAGGAAAGATAGTGTTGAAATCATAAGCGAAAATGGGAGGAATGGATAATTATGCATGGAGGAGGGAGATGGATAAATCTAAGTGGGATGGAGCTAGTAGCTGTTGAAAGGATAGCATTCTAACTCGGCAAATACATAGCACTCATGTTGGGTGAATAGGAAGCCGACTAGGAAGGCTGGCTAAGACCAAATGTGGAGCGGCACGAAAGTAGGCAGAGGGTTTTACATTGTGAAAGTTGGAAATAGGATGCCAGTTGAAAGGTTTTTTGTTTGCTTGTTTGTTTTTTTAAAAAAAAGATTGTGTTAGTTATGTATTACAAATTAGTCCAAACTTAGTGGCTCAGAACAATACTTATCTGTTGTCTCACCATTTTTTTGGGAGTGAAGAATTAAGGAGTGGCTGAGCTGGATGGTTCTGGCTCAGGGTGTTTCATGAGGTGGCAGCCAGCTGTCAGCTGGGGTTGTGGTTTCATCTGAAGGCTTGACTGGGGTCGCAGGGTTCACTTCCAAGCTCACTCAAGTGGTTGTTGGGAGGCCACAGTAACTTGTAGTGTGGGCCTCTCCATAGGTTAGCTGAGTGTCTTGGCTTCCCCACAGGAAGCAATGATAGATAAAGACAGAGAGAGATGAAAACAGTACACCCAAGAGAAAACCACAGTCTCTTAAAATTTACTTTCAGAAGTGACGTCCCATCCCTTCTGCTAGACGCTTGCTATTGGTCACAGACAACAAAGCCAATTCAATGTGAGAAAGGAACTACATGATGGCATGGCTACCGGGGCGATTGGGGACCACCTTGGGACCTGAATACCATGGAATGTTATCATGAAAACAATGTCTTAGGTTAATTTTCTTTTTCTTTTCTTTCTTTCTCCTTTTTTTTTTTTTTTTAACATGCAGGATAGATTTGAAGCAGCAAGTCCGGAGTCCTGAAGATAAGATGGAGGCTGTTGCAAAAAGAAACAAAGACCTATAAAAAGAGACTTAAGAGCAAAGCCTAAGATAGAGCCCATATTAGTAAATCTAATGCCCAAACCAAACCAAACCCGTTGTGGCCGAGTTGATTCCAACTCATAGCAACCCTATAGGACAGAGTAGAACTGCCCCATAAGTTTCCAAGGAACTGCTGGTGGATTGGAACTGCCAACCTTTTGGTTAGCAGCTGAGCCCTTAACCACTGCGCCACCAGGGCTCCAAGTCTAATGCATCAATTCGTAAATCCTTGCAAGCTCACAAATTCTGGAAATAATCACAAATATGTTATTTTATTTTGGTCTTACTTCATCAGGAGAGTGCATGGTACTTCTACCAAAAACAAAAAAAACAAAAAACAAAAAAAACATCAAGTTGATTCCGACTCATAGCGACCCTATAGGACAGAGTAGAACTGCTGCATAGTGTTTCCAAGGAGCGGCTGGTGGATACAAACTGCCAACTTTTTGATTAGCAGCCGAGCTCTTAACCACTTCCTACAGTCAAGCTAAATTAACTCGTGTTATTTCTGATTTCGTCTGTATTTTCTACAGCCGGTTGGTTCAGTGATTCGCACCCTGGCTAAAACTTTATCTGCGTCCCCAGTGCCGTCTTTTAAAAGCCCACGTTGCCTTTTATTTAGTTTCTTGAGCCTGGAAGCATTTTTGATAATCTTGAGAGCTTTGAAAGCAACTGTTTTTTCTCCCCAGGGGAAATTTGAGCAGTTCACAACAGCTGATAAAATAGCCCAATTCTTCTTTCTTTCAAAGGATGAAATCAAAGATGAAAGGGTGCAATATTTGTAACTGCTGTTTCAGGGAGGGCTCCCCTGCGGCAGAAAAGATCAATCACATGGAAAATAGAAAGTTTTTCAGCACAAGGGTGAGTTCTCAATAGAAAGTGGGAAAAATAGTAACCGGGGTAAAGACATGTCCACAATGGGATAAATCTGTTCTCAAGGAATAATAATAAGTATCTAGCAGGTCATCAAATCTAATCAAACGTAAAAGAATAGGTACATAGTTAGGAATTCAGCTTTAAAAGCTTCACTGAGCTTGATAAGATATTTTATAAGAAACCAAAATCAAACAGACAAAAAAAACCCAAACCTGTTGCTGTCAAGCCGATCCCAACTTACAGCAACCTTATAGGACAGGGTTTCCAAGGAGCAGCTGGTGGATTCAAACTGCCAGCCTTCTGGTTAGCAGCCGAGCCCTTAACCACTGCACCACCAGGACTTCTCTAAGAAAAGAAATCCCTATATTTTTCAATTTTCAGTGATCTTTGATGAGCAAATCTGAGCTAAACTAATTAGCAGAATTCCATACTGGAGTATGATTACAGAGTTGAGCACGTGTCAGTGGTGAAAATTTAATTTATGTTATGTTCAATTTGTTACACAACTACAGACTAGTTTAGGTGACATGCTAGGGATACTTTTGTCTCTCTGGGGTATCGGAAGCTATGGTCACAAGATCTACGTTCATGAATAAAGCATCAGTGAGTCTATTCCAATGTCAGTTGGGGGAACGAAAGCAAAAATTCCCTCTGGGACAAACAATGGCCTTGAAGTGAAGACACTGTCACCTTGGGTCACAGCGTTATATACAACTACTGGTTTGGGAAAGTCAAATCTCCTCATTAAGGTTGTCTTTCAAAGCTCACACCAGCTGCTTACAAGCTCCAGAGAGAACATGGATTCCTCAGGCAGGCTTTGCATATTAAAAAAAAAAAAAAAATTGCCTTTCAATGAGTTCCAACTCACGGTAATCCCTTGTGTGTCAGCGTAGAACTGTGCTCCATACGGTTTTCAATGGCTGATATTTCAGAAGTAGATTGCCAAGCCTTTCTTCTGAGGCACCTCTGGGTGGACTTGAGTCTCCAACCTTCCAGTTAGCAGCCACCACATTAACTGTTACACCCCCACGGGGCTATATTGATCTATATATGTCCTCCTTCATATGATTTCTTACACAACTAACATCCACACACGTGCACACACCCACACACACCCACAAACACACATTGCTTTTCAAACAGCACACAAAAAATAAAAAAAGAATAACCATCAGTACCGACAATTTAGAGCTCCCAATATGCTTAAATGAAATAATTGGGGACTGGGGAGAACATAAGAATTCTAAGAGTAGGGATAGGTTGACTTCAAAAACTTGTATTCAAAACGAGAACAGGTGAATTTTCTTTTTCAAAATTCTTCTTTCAAAATTCTTTTTTCAAAATTCTTTCCTTTCTTAGTTGACTCATTCACAAAACAGCTAGTAAGTATGATGCCAAGTTCTGGGGATACCAAAACAGAATAAAACCTGTGAAAGCCGGAACCTATGTAAGGAGCCTGTCAGAGAAGCAAAAGTCAAATATTTTCCACTAAAATGAGCAATAGAAAAGTAATAAGACTACACCCTGTCAAAGGAGGATAATTTGCAAGACTTAGAAAAAGAAGGCAGTTCCATCGAGTTCCAGCTCTCACAGGTTTCACTGTAGGTCCTCTCTATGGGCTCACAGCCTGGCGCAGCAGTTATTAACCTCTGTGGACGTTAAAATTCTGTTATCTGATCATCTTATCTATTTATATTAAAACCCCAAATAGGAAGATTCAGATTCATTAGGTCTAGAGTGTACATTTTGTTTGGTTTAATAGTTAAACTATTTATATTATCCATTTATTAAGCGAAAATATTATTTTTATGCACCAAACAAACTATATTCCATTAAATATTCACATATGACTTATATAACCAATTAAAACTTAAAACCCTTTGAACCCATTGCAGTCGATTCCATTCTGACTCATAGTGACCCTACAGGACAGAGTAGAACCGCCCCATAGGGTTTCCAAGGGCAGCTGGTGGATTTGAACTGTCGACCTTTTGGCTAGCAGCCATAGCTCTGAACTACTGTGCTACCAGGGCTCCAAATAAAACTTAGGTATTTAAAATATTAATTTTCCTCAATATTTAAACATTGATAGCGAACAGTTAATGACAATCTTCTTGGTCATCCAATTTAAATTTCCAGTTCAGGGTATCAGATTATTGGAAACATTCCCTTAAATGCTTTGAACACCTGTATTGTTACCACTTCTGATACTCGACATTCCTTTGCGTAGATCCAACCTCGCATCTGCGATCAAATTGTTCTGCCTGAAGAATTTCTGTTAACATTTCTTGTAGCTCAGCTCTGCTAGCAGTACATTTTCTCAACTTTTGCTTATTTAAAAAAAAAAAGAAAGAAAAAAGGCTAATTTTACATATTTTTTTCTATATTTTATTTATTTTGTTGTTGTTGAGAATATAAACAGCCAAACAAACACCGATTCAACGGTTTCTCCACGTACAATTTAGTGACATCAATTACATTCTTCCAGTTGGGCAACCATTCTCACCCTCCTTTTCTGAGTTATTCCTCCCCCATTAACAAACTCACTGACCCATAAGGTTCTTATCTCATTCTTTTGAGTTACTGTTGTCAATTTGATTCCATATCGATAGTTCTTAAAAGAGCATAATGCTCAAGGCAGACCTTGTTTAAAGATATTTTTGCTGGATGTAGAATTAGGGCTTTCTCTTTCAGTACTGAAAGAAATCACTCCACTGCATTCTGGCTTACACAATTTCCAAAAAGAAATGTGATTTAATTTGTGCCTTTGTTTCCCTATATATAATGTTTCTTTTCCTCTGGATGCCTGAAAGATTTTCTCTTTGCCTATGGCTTTTAATACCTTAGGTATGATGCACCTAGGTTTGATTTGCTTAGTACTTATCCTGTTAAGTGTTCTTTAAAATTAATAGATCTATGGTTTATGGTTTTTCTTTAATTTTGGGAAACTCTTGGCCATGATCTCTTCAGGTTTTTGTTTTGTTTTGTTTTTTGGCCCAATCACTCTGGCTTTTCCTTCCGGACTCCAGATATGCATATATTAAACCATTTGATATTGTCCCACAGAGTTAGTATGCTCTGTACCATCCCCCACCCCCAATATTTTTTCTCTTCATGTTTCCATTTGGCTAATTTCCATTGACCTATCTTCAAATTCACATATTCTTCCCTCAGCTGTGTCCAGTCTGCTAATGAACCCATGAAATGAATTCTTCATTTCAGATACTACGCATTTTGCTTCTAGAATTTTCATGTGACTTTTTTGTCTATACTGAAACTTCTGAAGCGTTTATGCATTTTTGTCTACCTTTTCTGCTAGATACTTTAACGTATCATTTAAGTTATTTTAAGTCCTTGTATGATAGTTCAAGAGCCCTGGTGGCACAGTGGTTAAGCGTTCAGCTGCTAACCAAAAGGTCAGCAGTTCGAATCCACCAGCCACTCCTTGGAAACCCTACTCTGTCTTATAGGTAGCTATGAGTAGGAATCAACTTGACAGCAACAGGTTTCCATATGATAGTTCCAATATATATGCATCTTTTTTTTTTTATCTTGCCTTTTTGTGTGTGTGTTCTAATTTTTTATAGAATGCTAACTTTGGTGTGTAGACAATCAGTTGGGACTGGGGCAAGTGATATTTAAGCCTGGAAATGGGCATGCCTCTTCTTTCAGACTGTTAACACACATGCATGTGTGCACGTGTGTGTGTGTGTGTGTGTGTGTGTAGAGGCAAAGGGGTCTGAGCCAATCTATTCAGAAGTTGAGCTGGGTTTGGGTTTTGTTGTTGCTATCATTGTCTTGCATGCACCCCAGACTTCATAGTCTTTGGTGTGGGCTATTATCATTTTATTCTCAAAAGCGGGGTCCAATGTGCCAGAGAGCTTTTCTAAATATCCCTGCCCCCTCTCAGCATTCAGCAGTCCCTGCATGCCTGCACCACACAGGTGGTCTCTTTCCACACTCTTGCCCGTTCCCTGGTGGAAGACTAAGTACTGTTGCTTACTATCTGGTGTTAGCCTTGTAGTGGAAACACAGGGATTCGCAACTCTCTTGGTGCAGCTTGTATATCCGGACATTAGATGTGGGGCTTTCTCAGCATCCCTGCTCTTCCTCCCCATAGCAATAAAACTCTTTCTTATATCTATGGTAGATTTGGATCAAGAGAGACTTTCCTGCTCCTCCCCAGATGTAGAAGAACCTTGCTTTGTGTGGCTGTAGGATTCTCGCATAATTTCCTGCCCTTCTTCAAGGTCACAGGGTTTTGCTTCTACTCTTCCCACAAAAGCAATGGATCATTGACCAGGTCCTGGAGGTGGGCATGTTGCATGACCTTTCCTATGAGCAAAGGGTCTAGGGAAGGGAGCTGTGTTCTATGACTCTCCTCCAGTGGCCACCAGTCACACCTTGCCTGTGCAGCTTCAGCCCAGTCATGAGCACTTGGTGGAAGCCCTTGAAAAAAGCTTAGAAGTGGATAAGAAACCATCTTGTGCCTGGGGATCCCAGTTATTCCAAAGGGAAACACCAGCCCATTCTCGGCTTTTAGGATGTATTATCATTTAGTTGATTTCTTCTTACCAGTTTCTGTGGCGGCTGCCTGTTCTCCCATGGTCTTGCAAAGATGAAGCAGGTCGTTTGTCTCATCTTCCATTGGAACAGCTTGACACTCTTATGAAGTTAGTTCATTTGCTTATCATTGGACCTCAGCTCTCTGATGAGCTCAGAAAAGTAGTTAGAATTTTGTAGATTATCCAGCTTTTTCTTACTGTTAGATTGGGAATGATGTTCTCTTGGGGTTTTACACATTCTTAGGGGAAGCAGTACTCACCGTATTGCTTTAATGACATAAATATGATATTTTAATTCACATTACTGGTTAAAAATAATTTTTAATACAATACACGGTTATTGGAATAGATAAGTTAAAACAAACAAAACAGCTTGATGTGTCTCAAGGGCATATGAAAAACTATGGGTAACCACTGGAAAACATAAATAATTCTCTTTAGGTTAGGGAGCTTAGGCTTCCCTACAAAGTCCCTCTAAAAACGGTGGCATTTAAGTTTGATATCACAGACAAAAGCTACATTATTAAGCAGATGATTTTAATGCACAGTCAGGGTTAAGAACTATTGATATAAGAACATATTCGTGGCCACAAGTGCTCAAAAAGTTAGTGCAAAGGGAAGTTTACACAGTCCTTGTTTTTAATGGCAAAAACCCTGGAAACAAATCAAATGCCCAACAATGTAAGATTATTTAAAGAAATCCTAACACATTCATAAAATACAATGTCATGTAGCCATATGTGGGAATTTGTAATTGATTTTTAAGTAAAAAAAAATTAAAAAGATATGTACAAGACTAATTTACATGCATATGTATTTTGTAGATAGATGAATAGATACAATCAGATAGAGATACACAATAAAAATGTTGGTGGTATTTCTGCTACTGGTATTTTAATTGACTTTTTCATTTTTTCTTTTTATTGGTTGTCTGCATTTTATACAATGTTTCTGCATAAAGTGTCTTTAAATTTATTACTTAAAAAATGAAAAGTAGTAAAAATAGGTGAAAAAATAAGAACAAGAAGAAGATAGAGAAAAATGAAATAAAACCATGAACGAGATTAATGCCAAAAAGAAGCGTGCCTTGGGTTTGTGCCTAAGGCTAAAAATGAGCTGCAAATTTTCCTCTGAACTTTCTAGCAACCATTGAAGAGATATAAGCATGCCATAAGAGTCACAGTATTCAGAAGATAGAAAGAAATCCATTTCCAAGGAGTAACATAATTATTCTTGGATCAGAGAGAAATCTCTGGGTCCTCGTAAAAAGAGAACACTGGGAAATGGGGTGAATGACATCCTCAACAGCGTCCTGATGGTGAATACAGCTCTAATTTGCATAACTCTATTTCTTTTGGGATTATTTACATGAAAAAAAAGTATGTTCCAGGAAAAAAAAAAAATGTCAGTTTAAGGTGGTTAATATAAAACGACCCAGATAAATTCAAGTCCTTCACTGCCTGCCTTGCAATGCAGATTGATTTTTGGAGCACGGAGGAATGGATGGATGGCACATCTGCCAGGTGGTTGTCCATCCACTGTGTTTCTCTCACCTCAGCTTTGGCAAAGTGTTAAGTAATGACATGTTCTAGGTCCCATTGTCTTCTGAGAACCTAAAATGCTGCTATCCCATACTGACTGATCTTGTCTGAAAGATAAGACGCCTGACGCAGGCAACAGATGTTTAAACAGAAGTCACCCTGCTTCCACACGGAGGATTCCTGGAAAAATTTGTGGACAGAGCCATATTGTCTTCCAGAACTAATCCTGGCTCCACTAAAACAAATCAACCAATATACAATCAAGGTTCCCAATTTTCAGCATCATAGTGCATGGAGCAATACCTTGACTCCAGAAAAATTATAAAGTCAATGTAATGAAATCACTACCTTAGATTATTAGGGAAGATGAAAACCAACTCATTAACAACCACAGCCTGTCAAAACAATAAACAATGTAAATTTAAGGTGTCCCTCCAAATTAAGATGCTTGCTAAATTAATTCAAAGATAAATGATATCATTAATTAGTTGTTTAAGGCAGTTAAGTATATAAGTTGGACGAATGATGTGGGGCATCTATCTGAAATGATGAGGTTGTTTTTAGAACACTTGATTGTCTTCTTTTTTTCCTGGCAGTAATTAAATAGCATGGCTAGTTGTCAATTAAGTCCATTCTACTACATGACAATAAAACCATGCCATCTGCACACGTAAGTATGCTCTCTTCCTATTCACTCTAGGGAAGGAGTGTGCATGGGCATGCATGAAAATGATACAGAGGAATTAAGTGAAAAAAAAAATGATGTCCCTGTTTTACCCCTCTGGAAAAATTACCTGAATTCCGGGGAAAAAAAAAAAAAAAAAACCTTTTTACTGAACCTGAACTTCAAAACATGTTCTATATAAACATTAATAAATATGCTTCTATAAGTTAAGGTATTACAGCCTTGAGGTTATTACCGCCTCAGAAAAAGGCTGAAGAAAGGCCACTTAAAGCAAGCACATGTTATATTTTACTCTAACAAGGTGGCAAGGAAAATAACTGAGTAAGAAGAAAATTATCCTGAGTTTACTCTCATATATTCTTGGTGGTTAGGACAGCTGGAGAAGTAAAAGGAAGCATTACAAACCTAGGAGAAGGTTCTACTTAAAGATAGCAGCCTGAACGTGCAGGTAGGTGAGGCTTTTCTCTTAAGGTTTCAGATAACAATCAAGATGCCCAACTAAACTTGAATTTCCAGTGAACAACGACAAAAGAATGTTTCAGTATAAGTATGTCCCAGTACTGCCTGGGATATAAACCAAAAACCAAACCCATTGCCATCAAGTTGATTCTGACTCCCAGGGAGTCGACAGAACTGAGTAGAATGGCCCCATAATGTTTCCAAGGAGTGGCTGGTGGATTCGAACTGCCAACCTTTCTGTCAGCAGCCGAGCTCTTAACTACTGTGCCACCATGGATTCCCTGTGGGATATACTTATGCTAAAAAAAAAAAGTTTTGTTTATCTGAAGTTAAAATGTAACTGGGTGTTCTGTATTTTTATTTGTTAAATCTGACAACCCTAACCTCTCTCTTCTGAAGTCGTTTTAAATTTTCAGAAAATAGAATAACAAGGTATAAACCCACAATTACAAAGAGAATACGTGTTGGCTTCGGGAGTGGGGGCGGGGAGGAGTTGGTGGAGGCATCAACAGAGGAACAAAGTTAAAACTCTGCCCAAAGAGAGTAAATGGGATAATGTTAGTGAAGCAAAGTCCAGGAAGTTATGCCCTAAAAGGCCTAAGAAAGGGCTGTAATGGAGGAGGTCTGCTGGGCAGCAGCCTGGAAGATGGTGGGTTCTGGACCTAACAGGTACAGAGGGAATTATTGAAGGTCTCTACCCTAAGAGCTGGCACCCCTCACACCCCAGCACCACTTACAGAATGACAGAGAGCAAAGCCTTTGCTCCTCCTGGTAATATAACAATAATACCCATAACAACAAATGGCTTTTTCCCAAAGAAATTTAAAAAGCTGTTTAGGGAGAAATAAGAAAGCTTTAAGGGAGTGGTTGCCCTCTGTTTTGGACTGGTTCCTCAACATCTCACCCTAAAGCAAGGCCTTCTAATTGTAATGTACTCAGAGATCCAATTCAGTTTTACTCCTGCCTCATCCTTATGCATAAATGGGTAATAAAAGATCACAAGACATTTGAGAAAACCCTGTAGTATTAAAGAGACAAAGGCAAACAAATAGAAAATCTTGGAGAAAGGGGAATGATAGAAAATATTAAACCTTAAGCTTGAATAAAAGAGATAATTCAAAGGTTAGAAGTAAAGATAAAAAATAAAACAGTAAGCTTTCATGATTTTTTTTATTGTACTTTAGATGAAGTTTTACAGAACAAACTATTGTCTCATTAACAGTTAGTACACATATTGTTTTATGACATTGGTTAACAACCCCACTACATGTCAACACTCTCCCTTCTCAACCTTGGTGTCATGGATTGAATTGTGTCGACCAAAAGTATCTGTCAACTTGGCTGGGTCATGATTCCCAGTACTATATGATTGTGTAATCTGATGTGATTTCCTTATGTGTTGTAAACTCTATCTCTATGATGAGGTTATACTGACGATGTCTACAAGATTGGATAGTGTCTTAATCCAATCTTTTTTGAGCTATAAAAGAGAGAAGTGAGCAGAGACACATGGGAACCTCATACCACCAAGAAAGCAGTGCCGGGAGCAGAGTACGTCATTTGGACCTGAGGTTCCTGCGCAGAGAAGCTCCCAGACCAAAAGAAGATTGAGGACACAGACCTTCCTCCAGAGCCAATGAAGAAAGCATTCCCCTAGAGTTGACTCCCTGAATTTGGACTTGTAGCCTTCTGTACTGTAGCCTACTGGACTGTAAGAGAATAAATTTCTCTTTGTTAAAACCAGCCACTTGTGGTATTTCTGTTAGAGCAGCACTAGATGACTAAGACACTTGGGTTCCCTATTATCAGCTTTCCTGTCCCCTCCTGCATTCTAGTCCTTGTCCCTGGGCTGTTGTGCCGCTTTAGTATCACTTTGTTTTATGGGCATAGACAGAAGTGTGAACCTGGGGAGTGACTTCATTACTGAGCTAAAAGGGTGTTCGGGGGCCATACTCTTGAGGTTTCTCCAGTCTCTATTAAGCCAGTAAGTCTGGTCTTTTTTTGTGAGTAAGAATTTTGTTCTACATGTTTCTCCAGCTCTGTCTGGGACCTTCTATTGTGATCCCTGTCGGAGCAGTCAGTGGTGGTAGCCGGGCACCATCTAGTTGTACTGGACTCAGTCTGGTGGAGGCCATGGTAGATGTGGTCCATTAGTCCTTTGGACTAAACTTTCCCTTGTATCTTTAGTTTTCTTCATTCTCCCTTGCTCTTGAAGGAGTGAGACCAGTGGAGTATCTCAGATTGCTTCTCACAGGCTTTTAAGACCCCAGACACTACTACCAAAGTAGGATGTAGAACATTTTCTTTATAAACTATGTTATGCCGGTTGAGCTAGATGTTCCCCAAGACCATGGTCCCCACAGCCCTCATCCCTGCAATTTGGTCCCTCAGGGAGTTTGGATGTGTCTATGGAGCTTCCACCACCTTTCCTTGTACAAGTTGTGCTGGCTTCCCCAGTATTGTGTACTGTCTTACCCTTCACCAAACTTACCACTTATCTATACCTACACCGTTTATTCCTTCTTTTATTGTTCTGATGTTGTTGTCATTTAGAGATTAACCTCTCTGGTTCCCTGTTGTAATTCTTTTGGTTTTGGATAGTCCTTGAGAGTTCACTTCCTAGGTTGCTATCTGGCTCATATGATCTTGCGGCCTAGATTCAGGCTGTGGTCTGATGTTGTTTGTTCTCAAACTGAAGGACTCCCTTTAATAATTCTTGTAAAGTTGATTTGGTTTTTACATATGTCCTTAATTTCTGTTTATCTGAAAATGTCCTAATTTCACCATCATATTTGAATGAGAGTTTTGCAGGATATATTGTTCTTGGTTGACAATTTTTTTCTTTCAAGGTTTTATATATGTCATCCCATTGCCTTCTTGCCCAGATGGTTTCTGCCGAATAAACAAAGCTTAGTCTTATTGTTTCCCCTCTGTATGTGACTTTTTGTCTTTCTCGAGATGCTCTCAGGATTCTTTCTTTGTCTTTGGTTTTAGCAAGTGGGATTAGGATAAACCTTGGTGATTTTCTTTGGGGGTTTATCTTATATGGGGTTTGTTGAGCTTCTTGGATGGTCAGCTTTTCATCTTTCATGATATTAGGGAAGTTTTCCGTTGGCAATTCTTCAATGATCCTCTATGTTTTGCTTTCTCCCCCTGTTCTGGAACTCCAATCACTCAAAAATTTTTACTTTTGATTGTATCCCACATAATCCTCAGAGTTTCTTCATTCTTTTTTCTGATTTTTCCTCAAACAAAGTTGTATCCAAGTTTTTGTCTTCAATTTAGCTGATCCTACCTTCCATCATTTAAAATCTGCTCCTCAGGCCTTCTATGACACTGTCCATTTCTGAAATCTTGTTGTTTATCTTTTGGATTTCTAATTGTTGTTTTTGTGTGATTTCTAGTTGTGAATTTATTTTGGCATTTTGTTCTTGTATTATTTTCCTGAATTCTTCCATTTTTTTGTCTGTATTTTCCATGAATGTGTCTATTTTTTCCTCATTTTTGTCTGCTTTTTGCTTCAACTTTTGGATAGCTCTGAATATTAGAGATTTAAATTCCCTATCAGGTAGTTCTAGTGCCTTTTCTTTTACTGGAAAGTCATCTGGTGTTTTATTTTGGAAGCCTACTGGAACCATCTTGTCCTGTTTTTTACATGTTTTGATATTGTCTGCTGTCTTCAGGACATTCCGTAGTTATTTTCTTCATTTATTGATTGTAGATTTGTTTCATCCTGCTTTTTTTTATTTGGTTACATCTGAGCAAGTGGGCTGTGCATTCTTTGTTGTTTGCTCATCTGTAGCTACAATACTTCTCACCTCCTTGTCCAATAGGCAGGGTCAGTTTCTCAGGTATGGTAGAGCAGGGCAGGTCCAGGTGAAGGTGAGGGGCTGGCATGAATTGTTTGTGGCACGTACTAGGTCCAACAGGGCGGGCCAGGAATCAGTGCAGGGCAGGTTCTGGTAGGCCGTGCCTGTGCTGCTCGGGAGTGTGATGTTTCACACACAGTGCAGATAGACAGGAAGGAAGGGGGAGTTGTGATGTGTGGAACTAACATGGGTATGGGAAAGGAGAGAGAGGAGAGCAAAACAGGAGCCAAAAACAAACAGACAAACACGAAAAAGAAAAACAAAGGCACGCGCACACACACACAAGAGTGATAATGGAGCTTGTCGTTGGAGTGGAGAGATGACAGACAGAGAAATGGAGAAAAACAAAAAGGAAAAACAAATAAAAAGAAAAAATAAAAATTTGAAAGAAAAAAAAAAAAAAGAAAAGCACCCAGGGATCCCACCAGGGCAGCTGCGAAGACTGGGAAAGTGGCTCCCCAGGCCTTGAAGGGGCAGAGGTGTCACACATGCCAGGTATTCAGGAAACAGTAAAAGAAGGTACGTATATAGAGATGAGAAACTGAGAAATGAAGAAAGACAAAAAGGAAAAAAAAAAGAAATGCAGTGGCTCCCAAGCTGGGCAGTACAGTCCAGCTAGAAGGGGCTCCCCAGCCACGAAGAGAAAAAAGAAGACAAACAAGACAAAGAAACCAAACCAAAAAAAAAAAAAAAAAAAGCATGGCAGCATGGACCAGGGAAGCAGTTCCACAGCCAAGAGGTGCTTCACAGCCTTTTAAGAAGAAGAAGCAAAGCCGACACACAGAGCCAGGTGTTCAAGAGAAAGGAGGGGGAGGTGGTGAGTAGCAGGGAAGAAACCAAAAGCATCAGAAGAAAGCAACACCAGCAACAAAAAAATGGCACTGAAGGAGCTGTCCAGTGTGCGTGGGGTGAATCCAAGTGGCACAGGGCTGGAGTGGGTGTCTCCCGGCCAGACACTGTAGTCAGCAGGAAGCAGTGGAGGTCGAGCTGGGGGAAGAAGGCTGGGGGGCTGGGAAAGCCTATATGGCTGGTTGCCGGGTGCTCCGTCTCCTGCTGGGAGCTTCATGAAGATGTTTTCCCATACTCTCTGTCCACCAATCTCCGACAGGAGTCCAAGATGGCAAATCTGTGCTGCATCGGCTGATGGGGGACCTCCACATATATCTCTCCTCACTTTCCATTTTCTGTCAGTTTCTTATTCCATTCAGTGGTTGGCTGAGTTCTGTATCTCTTCATTAGATGCTTAGGGTTCCAGGATTGATTTTTGTCTGTGTTTTACTTAGTTTTTCGGGTCTTTGCTGTGGAGGGACGGCATGGTGCTTCTGTCTACAGTGTCATGTTGGCTCCACCTCCTCATTAATAATTTTAAAGGAAGTATTAAATGCATGCCAACAAAAACCAAACTCGTTGCCATCAAGGTGATTCTGACTCATAACAACCCTATAGGATAGAGTAGAACTGCCCCATGGGGTTTCCAAGGAGTGGTTGGTGGATTCTGACTGCCAACCTTTTTGGTTAGTAGCCACAGTCTTGACCACTGCACCACCCGGGCTCCACTAAATGAGTAAGGCCTGGCAACCTGCTTCTGAGAAATCAGCCATTGAAACCCTGTGGAGCACAGTTCTACACTGACACACACAGGATCACCATGCATTGGGGCTGACTCAACGGCAACTGGTATATATGTATGCATATGTGTGTGTGTATGCGTGTGCGTGTGTATGTATGTACATGTGTATTTCTTAGAAGAGCCCTTGGCACACAGCAAGAGCTTAATAACTGTTAGCTATAAGCCCTGAACTGCTACCTAAAATGTTGACAGTTCAAGTTCACCCAGAGGCACCTTAGAAGACAGGTCTGGTGATCTACTTCTGATAGGTCACAGACTTGAAAACCCTTTGGAGTAGTTCTACTCTGCATACATGGGGTGCCACAAGTTGGACTCGACAGCAACTAACAAAAACCATAATAATAACTAAGATGAGTAAGAGACTTCTTAATACTAGAACACTAAGTCAGTTCCAGCAGAGACAATGCTATATTTCGAGGTAGTAGCTTAACAAAGAGAAGTGGAGATTGCTCAGGCTTGCTTTTCTAGGACAGAAAAACACACAGAGATTCAAGAGTGTTACATTGAGGAATACGTGTCTTTCGCTGTAATAACTTCTGTGCTTTATTTCTTGAGAAAAGGAAGGTTTGGGGAATGAATACAAGGTACGAGGTACCCTAACATGTATTGCGGCTGTCTTTTTTTATTGTTTAGCCACCACAATACAAGATTATTGTCTCATAAAGGAGCAAGATCCCCTTTACCACTTAAGGGAGATTCAGAGAGAGCTTTTGTAAGATTCAGTCTTTATCAAAAATATTCCCATCGGCTAACTGACTTTTTCTGTCTAGTGTATCCATAATTAATCTGCAATAAAGAAACACCCAGAGGGGTCACTGGCCTTTTACAAGCTATTAATGAGAATGCATTCTAGTTAAATTAAGTTTTTTCAAGCAGTTTTTTTTTCTTCTTTTGCATAAGTATTTGCAAACAAGAGTTTAGTAACTAAAAGTGTTTAAATAATACATGAGGAGAGAGAGAAAATGTGTTTATGAACTATGTGGATATTCCCTAGGGAGAGGTTTTTTTAAATCTCATTTTTACATAGCAATTACTTGCCCTGCAGCCTATATGAAGCCACACTGAAATGAGCTGGTTTTCTCTTGAGAGTTGTATAGAGTTGTTTACACCTTTAGAAATGGTTCTTGAGAAAAATTACACTGAGAGTTACAGAAAGATTATGAAGGCTGAGGATAGAAACTAGTGGAA
The DNA here is from genome assembly GCA_030035585.1 of Dugong dugon. Classification (NCBI taxonomy): domain Eukaryota; kingdom Metazoa; phylum Chordata; class Mammalia; order Sirenia; family Dugongidae; genus Dugong; species Dugong dugon. Next base: position 6,430,615 of record CM057473.1, read on the forward strand.
TACAGAGCCAGCCTGATGTCCTTATTAAGAGAAGATATCCTGAAATGTTAAATGAAAAGCGTTGCCTGAGGTCCCTGAGAAGGAAATTCACTCTTACACAGAAAGAACAATGGCAGTGTCAGCCTGAAACACGAAGAAATCGCAGAGTCCCAGGGGGTGGATATTCTAGGTGCTAAATAACTTTTCTTGACTGTGAGTGAAAGAAGAAAATAAAAATCACTCAGTGTATTTATTGTAAAACATCCTTGTCTTATTCATTGAAGCAGTTTGATTGCTGGGATACGTAATGCAGTGAAACTCTCCTGTCCAGAATAGACTACAGACACAAGAACTAATGGACTATGGGGGCAATTAATATTAGTAGGAATCTTGTTATTAAAATGAAGCAAACAGTGTACTTTGCTAATTTAAAGAATCAAAGTTTTGTTTACTTACTAGTTTTATTTGTTCTCTGCTTCTTAAAATATATTTTAATTAAAAGGCACTATAGAAACAAAGATATATTTGATGAACTTGAAGTATTAGAATACACATATCAGGTCTCTTCAATTTATTATTTCATATATTTGGGGGCAAAGACCCTTGGTGGTGCAATGGTTAAGTCCTCTGCTTAAGGTTGACAGTTCAAACCCATCCATCACCTCCACAGAAGAAAGACCTGGTAATCTGCTCCCATAAAGATTAGAGCCAAGAAAACTCTATGGGCAGTTCTATTCTGTCACATGGGGTTGCTATGAGTCAAAATCAACTCGTTGGCACCCAACAACAACAACAACATATTTAGGCGCAACTATTCCACGATACTGAGGGAAGATGCCAAAGGTAAAAATGTAGGTTTTCAAAGATTTATATCTGGTTTGGGTGGAGCAAGATGGCAAAGGGAGTGGAAGCTCCCATTTACTCCCCCAGCAACTAGCCCACTTAACAATGAATAAAAACAAGCACAGACTGAGATCTCAGAACTCTGGAGAGGAGCAGCAGGGATGGCTCAGGAGCTGGGAGATCCTACCCACTAACATCTGGAGCACTTGCTCATCACAGCCATTTTGGGACATGGCTGGGCAACACCTCAAACTGGGAACACAGAAAAGAGACTCATCTGAAGAAGCTGAAGCCCGATCTTTTAAGTAGGCACAGATTGGTCACAGGAGTTGGCAGGCCGCACAATTGAGAGGGGCAAAGGTAGACTGTGGCACCGCGAGAGAGTGCTGTTCAATCTCACTGAGGCCCAAGATGGATGGGCAGGAACTGCAAGGGCAGCAGGGCAAGGGGAATACTTCAGACGGACAGGTGACACAGAGGGAAATGGCTGGCTCTCTGCCCACTGCTGGACATCGTGAGAAAGTTTGTGCGGGGATGCCTATGAGGGAAAGAGAGAGAGAGCCCCCCACCCTCACCACAAGAATGTCAAGCTCCATTGCTTACATCAGCATCTGCAACCAGGTAACCACCCCCCACCCTGTGCGTGCATATTGAATTCCAGAGGTCAGGCATCCAGAACTCGTGAATCAACACTGAAAAAAATCTAAGGTTAAGCGTGTCCTCTAGTGGTTCTCAGAAGAAGATACCAAGCTCACTGCGACTGGGTAGATTCTGACCCATACTGACCCTGTGGGACAGAGTGGAGGTGCCCTGTGGGGTTCCTAGGGCTGTAAGTCTTTGCAGATGCAGGCTGCTGCATCTTTCTCCTATGAAGATCCTGATGGGTGTGGGCCCTGGCCTTTCGGTTGGCAGCCAGGCACTCGGCTGCTGCACCACCAGGGCACCGAGTCAGAAAATTTTTGCACAAAAACTAGGATGCAAAATTTAAAGTAAAAAATAATAATAATAACAAAATAGCCCAAGTTCAACAAAAATACTAAAACACAAAATCACAAGAGAAGAAGGATCTGTCAAAAGTAAAACATGAAGAAGAGGAAATTTCTTCTATGGGGGCCACACTAACAGGAAGAATTGAAAATTTTCAGACTGTGGTGCTAAATATGTTTAAAGAAAGCAAAAACCACACAGAAAACAAACTAGCAGAGATCAAGAAACAAATGCAGGAACAAAATGAGATCCTTAACAAGGAAATTGAAAACATAAAAAAAAAAACAGAGAGAGAGAGAGAGCAACTGGAACTGAAAAATAAAGCAAATGAATTAGAAAAGGGAAGAGAATCACTCAACAATAGAGTCAAATAGACAGAAGATAGAATAAATGAACTAGAGGACAAAATAACTGAACTTATCAAGTTTCAAGAGAAACAAGAGAAAAGAACAAAGAAAAGTGAACAAACCCAAATGGATGTATGGGATTCAATTAATAAATCTAGCATTAGAATTACTGGAATCACATAGCACCATGACAATAATAATGGCACAGACACAATTTTCCAAGAGATAATCAGAGAGAATTTCCCAGACCTGAACAGAGAACCAAGCCTGCAAGTACAGGAAGCTAGATGAACCCTAATTAGAAGAAACACAGAAAGATCAACCATGCACCTTATCATAATAAAATTCTTGAAAACCAAAGACAAAGAGAGAATTCTGAAAGCAGCAAGAGAAAAACAAAATATAACATACCAAGAGGCTTTCATAAGAGTCAGTGCGGATTTCTCCCCAGAAACTCTAGAGGCCAGAAGAGAATGGAGCAACATATATAAAATACTGAACAAAAACAATTGCCTACCAAGAATTCTTTATCTAGCAAAGTTGTCATTCAAAAACAAGGAGGAAATCAAGACATTTCCAAACAAACAGAAGCTCTGGGAATTTTCCACAACCAGACCAGCTCTGCAAGTATTACTCAAGAGAGTACTCCAAATGGAAAGGCAAGAGCATTAAATAAATACTAGTATCTATAAGTGGGGAAAAAACACATGAAAAAAAATAAGAGAGTGAGATCTCCAAAAAAATGTAACAACATGGGCAATCATAAGGACCAAGTATATGATATTTTCATAAATAAACTCAAAAACTAAATTGCGCAAACAATACAATATCTCATTTGTAAGAAATAAGTACAAAGTAAACGTATGGAATATAGGATTATATCGATGTTAATGGAGGTACACCAACAGAAATGGGGAGGCAGGAGCACATCAGGAATAGATTTAATATGTTAAGGTTGTATGTTAACTGTTGTTCATATGTTAAACATTGTTGCAATTGTAAGTTGTGTAATGTAATATATGTGGTAATCACTAAGAAATCAGACAAAAAATACTCAGAACAAAAGAAGGAAGAAAGCAAAGAGGCTCATGACAAGTAAGCAGCCAAATAAAAACAAAACAGAAAAAGCAGAATAAAAAAGTAAAGAAGATACAAAGCACACCAAAAACAAATAGCAAAATGAGTCCGGTTGACACTTCATTTTCATTAATGACCTTAAATGTAAATGGTCTAAATGCCCTGTGCAAAAGGCAGAGAGTGGAAGAATGGATTAAAAAAAAAAAAAAGGCCAATCCTTTTGCTGTCTATAAGAAACACATCTTAGACATAAGGACACAAACAGACAGAAAATAAAAGGATGGAGAAAAATATCCCATTTAACCAGTAAACAACAAAAACAGCAACAAAAAAAAAGCAGAGGTGGCCATACTGATATCAGATAAAAATAGACTTTAAATCAAAATCTATTACAAGGGGTAAAAAAGGACATTACAGAATAATAATAGGGCCAATCCATCAAGAAGATATAACAATTATCAATGTATATGCACCTAACAGCAGTGCTCCAAAATACATGAAAGAAATACTGACTAATATGAAAGGAGAAATAAAGAACTCCACAAAAATAGAAGAGGACTTCAACACACCGCTTTCAAATACAGACAGAACATCTCAAAAGGTCACTAAGAACCTTGAGAACTTAAGTAACACCGTAAGGCAATTGGAACGCTCCGTTCAGCATCAGAACAGTCCACATTCTTCTCCACTGCACATGGGTCATTTTCCAGAACAGACCGTATGTTAGGACATACGTCTCGACAAATTTTAAAAGTTTGAAATTATACAAAGCATCTTCTTTGATCATGGAGGTATGAAGCTAGAAATCAACAATAAGAAAAACCAATAAACAAATACACAGAAACCAAATAACACACTACTAAAAAACTATCAGGTCATAGAATAAATCAAAAGTGAAATTAAAAAATTCCTAGAATCACACAAAAATGAAAACACAACTTATCAAAATCTTTGAGACACAGCAAAAGCAGTACTTGGGGAAATCCACAGCAATAAATGCATACATTGAAAAAGAAGAAAGATCCAAAATCACTAACTCAAACCAATGACTTGGACAAATATAAAACGAAGAGAAAAAGAAGTTAAAAGCTACCAGAAAAAGGAAATAATAAAGATCAGGGCAGAAATAAACTAAATAGAAAATAGAAAAACAATAGAATGAAATCAACAAAACCAGAAGTTGGTTCTTTGAAAAGATTAAAAAAAAAAATAGACAAACCACTAACTATATTGATGAGAGATAAATACCAGAAGGGGAAAATAACCAAATTAAGAAAGGAAACTGTGACATTACAACCAATCCAAGAGACATAAAGAAGATCATAACTGATTACTATGGAAACTGTACTTCAACAAATTTGAAAAACTAGATGAAATGGACAAATTCCTAGAAACACACTACCTACCTAAACTAACACAAACAGAGGTAGAAATTTTAAACAGATCCATTACAAAAGAAGAGATTGAGGTTGTCATCAAAATACTGCCAAAAACAACAACAACAAAAAAGCTCAGGACCAGATGGCTATGTCGGAGAATTCTACTGAACATTCAGAGAAAAATTGACACCTATCCTACTCAATCTCTTCACAAACATAGAAGAGGAAGGAACACTACTAAACTCTTTCTATGAAGCCAGAATAACCCTGATACCTAAACTAGGCAAAGACATCACAAAAAGAGAAAACTACAGACCAGTATCCCTTATGAACATAGATGCAAACGTTTTCAACAAAATTCTAGCCAATAGACTTCAGCAATATATTAAAAAAAAAGCACACACCACGATCAAGTGAGAGTCATACCAGGATTACAAGAGTAATTCAGCATTAGAAAACCAATGTAATCCATCACATAAATAAAACAAGGAAAAGAACCATAGGATCGTATCAGTTGATGCAGAAAAGGCATTCCATAAAATTCAACACCTTATCCTGATAAAAACTCTCAGAAAAATAGGAATAGAAGGAGAATTTTTCAACATAATTAAAAGCATATATGCAAAACCAACAGCCAGAATTATACTGAATGGAGATAGACAGCCTTTCTTTTGAGAACGGGAAGGAAACAAGGATGCCCATAATCACCACTCTTACTCCACATTGTACTGCAAGTCCTAGCCAGAGCAATAAGACAAGAAAAAGAAGTAAAAGGTATCCAAATAGGAAAGGAAGAAGTAAAACTATCTCTATTTGCAGATGACATGATCCTGTACATAGAAGACCCTAAAGATTCTACAAGAAAACTACTGGAACTAATAGAAATACATAAGAGTAAGGGATGTTTATAGTAAATGCTACAAAATACACAATTTTGGGACAACAGCAAAGAACCAAAAAATTTGTGTGGTTACATAGGTAGATATGTATGTATATGTGTGTATAGGAAGGCAGATGTGTGTATATGCACCCGAAAATCTGTAGGCACATGTATACAAGAAGTCCCTGACTTACAATGGGGTTCAGTTCCAATGACCCTGTCATAAGTCGATTCTGATGTAAGTCAAATACCACTTTTTTTTTAGTTTTCATTATTATTGCTTTTTATTATCAATATCTTTATAAATCCAATCTTTGTCTTTGAGGGTTGGCATGAGAATCATAATATCAGCAAATTATACACTGCAACACTATATGTAGTACATATTACTAACAATAAAATGTACTAAAATAAAAAGGACAGTCATAAGTGTGGATCATCATAACTCAAATGTGTCATAAGTCAGGGATTGCCTGCATATACATGTTTGTGTGTGCTGCATATATAGTCATATATATGATAAAACACATAGGAGGCACAGTTACCGAGTCCTCCTAGACATAACCAAACACCTCCTGGGATTGGTTTACCACTTCTGAAGGATTAGGACCATACTGTCATAGTACAAGTCTGTCAGTTGGCACAACACAAACACACGTGTTGTTTTAAGGTACAAGTTGGTGGTAATTTGTTACAACAGCCACAAGGAAGTAATACCCTATGTCAGAAAGAAACAGGTAGCTATTGGTTAACGCTTTCCCTCCAAGCATCTACAATCCGATCTGAGAAACTTAGATCTGAGAAGCCCTTACAATACTCTATTATCTCTCTTGTCCTGATCATAATGGACCCCTTAGCCTAATATTCTGAAAAAGATTCTCCTTTCTCTGAAAACCACTGGGCTTGACATTTCAGAAGATTCGTGTTGTCACTTAGCAAACAGTTTCGCATGGTCTGCTCATTGCCAGGGACTCCTCACAACTGGAAGGCTGGGCTTGTGACTCATTTTGCCTAGCAGAATACAATGAAAGTAATGAGGTATCAGCTCCAAGCAAGGCCTTTGTGGCCTTATGTGCTTCCTCTCTCTCTCTCTCTCTCTCTCTCTCTCTCTCTCTCTCTCTTACTCTCTCTCACTCTCTCTCTCTCTCTCTCTCTCTCTCTCTCTCTCTCTCTCTCTCTCTCTCTCTCTCTCTCTCTCTCTCTCTCTCGGCTCTGTCATTACCGTATGAACAAACTCAGACCAGCCTGCTGGAGTGAGAGACCACATGGAAGAGATCCCAGTTACATCAGCTGAGATTCCAGCTGATTCTGTAACATGTGAGAGAGCCCAGTCAGACAGTAGAACTGCCTGCCTTCAGCAGGGTTCTCTAGAGAAACAGAACCAGTGATATTTTCCATCACCTCATATGCATGCAAAAGCTGGAAAACAAAAAAGGAGACTGAAAGAGAAGTGATACCTTTGAATTATGGTGTTGGCAAAGAATATTGAATATACCATAGACTTCCAGAAGAATGAACAACGCTGTCTTGAAAGAAGTACAGCCAGAATGTTCCTTAGAAACGAGGATGGCGAGCGTTTCACATATTTTGGACGTGTTATCAGAAGGGACCAGTCCCTGGAGAAGGACATCATGCTTGGTAAAGTAGAGGGTCAGCGAAAAAGAGGAAGACCCTCAGTGAGATGAATTGACCCGGTGGCTGCAACAATGGGTTCAAACATAACAACAACTGTGAGGATGGTGCAGGATCGGGCAGTGTTTCGTTCTGTCGTACGTAAGGTCACTGTGAGTCTGAGCTGGCTCAACAGCACCTAACAACACAACAACAATCTGCTTTACTAAAAGTCAGTTGATTTAATCACATGTACTACTCCATAACAGCAACCAGTGTTTAGCTGAACAACTGGGCACCATAGCATAGCCAAGCTGACACATAAAACTAACCATCACACTGCCTGTCTTCTAACACAGAGCTGACTGCAGATGCGTGCCTGAGCCCAGCAGAGACCAGAACTGCCCAGCTGACCTGTAGACTCAGGAATAACAACAAATGCTGTTATTTCAATCCACGGAAATTTGATTAGTTTGTTACGTAACAACAGCTAACTGATTAATATAAGAAAGCAGAGGTACATTTAGAGATCAAACCATCAGAATGAGGCTTCTTTAATTTTACTTAAATTAATGTAGCCAAACACAATGAAAATTTTCCAAATTATGCAAAATAGATAAAAATCCCTGTGAATCAGGCAGTCAGGAGAGGGCAGGGCAGCTATAGTTCATTTCTTAAGGAGAACCAACAGCGTCTACTATCATCCTGGTGGTTATGCATTGCAGGATAAAAGAGCAAGTTACAAGCACAAAGGTAAATGGATTCATAGATCCAGGTCCTCAAAAGTACAACTCTTTGTAAGAATGGTCAAAAATTCAGCATACGGAAAATACAAAATAAAAGAAGTCACGATTCTGATTCATAGTGACCACTAGGACAGAATAGAACTGCCCTATATGATTTTCTAGGCTGTAATCTTCAGGGGAGTAGATTGCCAGGTTTTTTTTCTCCTATAGAGTGGCTGGTGGGTTTGAACAGTGGATCTTTCAGTTAGCATCTGAGCACATAACTGTTGCACCACCAGGGCTCCTTAGGTGATACACTAAGGAGTGGAAAATCCATGGAAATAAAACTAATGTATTTTACCGTCTATAGACCAGAAGGGTGACACTGTCGGCCATAGATTTAGCGTAGCACCGTCCCATAGGTTGTCCAAGGCTGAAAATCTCTACAGAAGCAGACTGCCACATCTTTTCAACTGGAATGGTATTATACCTGTTGCCGTCGAGTCAATTCTGACTCATAGCGACCCTATAGGACAAAGTAGAACCACCCCATGGGGTTTCCAAGGAGCAGCTGGTAGATTTGAACTGCCCACCTTTTGGTTAGCAGTCATAGCTCTTAGCCACTGCATTAGACATTACAAATGTGACATTCCCTTTACAAGTTAACTAAATCACATACACATATATGACTCCAAAATCTTGATGTATGTGAAAAAACAAGGCTGAAATTTTTATAGACCATAAATCATCTCATGTTATATTTTGATGAGGTGATACTAGATATATTCTATACACTTCAACATCAAATTAGAGACATATATCTGTGACAGAGACACTCTGGTGGTGCAGTAGTTAAGCATTCAGCTACTACCCTAAAGGTCGGCGATTCAAACCCACTCGGGGCTCTGCGGGAGAAAGATGTGGCAGTCTGCTTCTGTATAGCTTTGGAAACCCTATCGGGCAGTTCCGCTCTGTCCTGTAGAGGTTCTATGAGTTGGAATCGACTTGATGACAATGAGTTTGGTTTGGTTTTAGTTTGTCTGTGATAGGTGATAGGTTTTTTTGCAGTCTTTAAAATGTTCGGTGAAAAAAAAATTGCTCAAATGGTGCTGTATAGATCAAATATCTGATAGATATTTAATATTGCTTTATGCCTGGTTAGTTCAGTGGCACATAGCCATGTCATCAACAGATTGGGAGGTTGCCTGCATTTCCTAATTCTATCAGCAGAGTTTCATGGGCTAGATGGCACTACCTCCTATAGTTTCTTAGTTTCAAGATGCAAACTTATTCGCATGACTGTGTGCATATCCTGGACTGAAACTAATTAATGAATAAATCTATCTATAATCTGTCTGTTGTTAATTTTCCATTAGCTGCACTTTTTTCGCTTGTATCTATTTGGAAAGAGCATGTTTGTCATTTTCCAAAGGAGAAAAGTAAAATTCAATCTACTAGGTTGCTCTGCAGTGAATTTGTGGATTAAAGAAAAAACAACGCAAAATAATAACTACCCACAAGCTATTCAGCTCTGAGACAGCATCACAGCTGGTGAAGTCCCTGTTGCTTCCAGACATTTAACGGTGGTTCTGTCTCTTTATTTTGATAGAAAAATGATCAAACTGCTTTTTCCTCAGCTTCCAGAAGAAATGACACGTGGTAAGACCCCTGGAGCTATTATGCAAAAGTTAAGCTCACAAGTTCACTAATCTGTGTGGAAAATACAGAAAAACATGTCAGAGTTATAAGGGGAATGACTTTTAATTGGAAATTTGCACTTGGTGTATAAAATGTTAGTCTCCCAGGGTTGTTATTTTCAAATGGATGGGAAAAAATGGATTAAAAGTAACCGAGAAAAAGAAAAAAAAAAAAAGTAACTGGTTTTCTGATCGTGTATTGAAGTGGGTATTGCGCAGGGTGTGGAACTGTTGAAATTCAGTAGAGGTACAAAAAAAGACCCTTCATACTATGATATGGAGCCCTGGTGGTGCAGTGGTTAAGAGCTCGGCTGCTAACCAAAAGGTGGGCAGTTCGTAATCCACCAGCCGCTCCTTGGAAACCCTATGGGGCAGTTCTGCTCTGTCCTGTAGGGTTGCTATGAGTCAGAATTGATTCAATGGCAACAGATTTGGTTTTGGGTTTATACTATGATAAAAGCTTCACACAAATGAACCGACTTGTTAGCTTTTATCTTCTCTCATTTCTCAAACACACAGTAATGTTAACATTTTGTTCTTGCCTGCTGTTTGATAAATGTGTGTTGTGTCCAACTCCAGCTGGGTTTTTGGCACAAATTATTTGAATAACTACCTGGATAGCCGTTAAATTTTATGTAAGTTGACATTTTTGCAAATCTCAAGTGAATTTCTTATTTAAAGACAAAAAAGCAAGGGGTAAAAAAAAGCAGGTGATAAAAGCTGAATATTTTTATAGCAAAATGTAGAGAATAGGATTCTTTTTTAGTGGGGGGTTGATATTTCATTATTTATAGGTTGTGTATTTTTTCATATTTTAATATCTCTGAAATCAGAATGCATCGTATAATTAATGACTTTCAATATTCTGATTGGGAGCTTTTTTTCCCCCTTACCGTTACATAAAATAATGGTATATCTTATTAGGGGCATCAGAGTTGAGATAGGAACCCTGGAGGCACAGTGGTTAAGAGCTACAGCTGCTAACCGGAAGGTCGGCAGTTGGAATCCACCAGCCGCTCCTTGGAAACCCTGTGAGACAGTTCTGCTCTGTCCTGTAGGGTCGCTATGAGTCAGAATCAACTCAATGGCAACGGGTTTGGTTTTTGGTTTAAGTTGAGATGAAATGCAGTAACTTTACTGTTATACATTGTGTCTGGTGCAGTCAGGCTGTCTCTAAATTCAAGTTGCACAGCCTTTTAAATCTACCTCCCTAGTGTGCTTGGACTTAGGAACATGAATTTCTCTCCTCTCTTACCTTCTCACAGTTACCCCCTCCAAGTTTATCTTTCTCTGTCATCCAGTGTCTGCTTGTTGCAATTCTCAAACTTGTGCTCACAACTCCAAGTTAGGCTTCCACAGCTCCCTTCTCCTTAAAGCTCTCCTTGCCTTCCCAGCCAGAAAGGTCCTCATCAGTCTCTAAACTCTAACTCCTCTATTCTGAACTACAATCATTGCACTTTTCATAAACTGTCCCATGTGAAGTGTATTGTGTATGGTGTACCTTTTCAACTGGATTGTAAGGTTCTTGATTTTAGAGACCAGGCCTATTATGTCCAAATCCTCAGCCCCGGGTTTAAGGCCTTCTGTGGTCTGGTCCCCAAATAGTTGTGCAGCTTCTCCTCCCACTAGAATCCTTTAAGATTTCTGTGACACTGCTGTCATAATGGAGCCCTGGTGGTGCAGTGTTTAAAAGCTCAGCTGCTGACAAAAGGGTCGGCAGTTCAAATTCACCAGCGGCTCCTTGGAAACCCCCTGGGGCAGTTCTCCTCTGCCCTATAGGGTTGCTATGAGTCAGAATTGACTCGCCAGCAGCAGGTAAGGTTTCTGTTTTGTTTCTTGACTGTCATAATGAACTAGCTGGTGTTCCTCTAACACTCAACACCTCAGTGTCTTCTTGATGGCTCCTCAGACTGTGATATGTGTACTCCAATTCACATATCACAGTCCATAATTCTGTAAGATCTCACTCAGTGATTGCAGATTAAAAATCTTCCTCAGGGCTTTCGGTTAGAATTAATTATTTCTTCTTCTGTGCACACAGCAATTTTTCCTTTAATCCTTGTTAAGCCAACCCTGGTACCATATGGATATGCAATTGTAGAATTATCAGGTTTTGGTCTATATTCATGCTTTTGCATGCATTGTGCATGGCTCTAAAAGAATTCATGACAGATACATAAAGCAGGACACGTTCCGTTGGGCAAATATGCTGCAAAAGATCTCTTTAAAGTGTTGCTATGAGTCGGAACTGACTCAACGGTATGAACAAGGAGAAGAAGAAGCCTGATGTTCTGCTCTCCTGGCGTTTTTCAAAATTCTTTTGTCCTTTTATCCTTGAAGCAACAGACTTCTCTTCATTGTTCTCCACCATGGTCTACATCAGAGATTTTTTTTTCTGTCAATAATTACGTTGGCCTAGTAGGGTTATTCATGGAAGGAAGATGTGGCAGTCTGCTCCCTTAAAGATTACTGCCTTGGAAACCCTCTGGGGCAGTTCTACTCTCTCCTATAGGTTGCTATGAGTCGGAATCGACTTGTTGGCAATGGGTTTGGTTCTGGTTTTAATAGAGTTATTTGTGGATTAAATTTAGGTAATCGCCATAGAACTTCTTACACACAGTAAATTCTGTATAAATGTTAGTTTCCTCCTTCCCCTTTCTGATCATTGAGAGGTAAGCTTGGAGCTCAACACATCCCTAAGTACCTTGGTTGGAGCCCTGATGGCACAGTGGTTAAGAGCTTGGCTGCTAACCAGAGGGTCGGCAGTTGGAATCCACCAGCTGCTCCTTGGAAACCTATGGAGCAATTCTACTCTGTCCTGTAGGGTCACTATGAGTCAGAATTGACTCGACAGCAATGGGGTACAACGAGTAAGTACCTTGATTGACACTGGGATTCATCCTCCTAGAAAGGATTAAGGCTAATAATATAAAGAATTATCTGTGCCTGTGTTCATCAGATGTCTGATGTAGATAACACTCTTATGCTTTGATCACCTAATTTTATCATAATGCATGCTATTTGGTTAGATTTTTGTGGGATGAACTGAATCTTGAAATGAGATTTTGTTTTCAGACTAGCTTACTAATGAAAGACTAAAGATTATTAAGCTGGATGGGAAATTAATGATCAAACAATTCTCTCATTTAACAGATTAAAAAAATGAGAACTGGAAAAATTGTACAATCCTATACAGAGAGGAAAGAAGGTATAGAAAATATAATATTAAGCTTTGAAGTCTTTGGAGTTAGAATATATATGAAATATGTTAATGATTAATTTATTCAAAGTATACCCAGTTTAAAAGTTCTATTTGTACTTTTTAACATTCAAATGTAATTCTGCAATTCTGTGATTGTTTTAAAAGATATACAGGCAATAAAAGAGATAGAATTTTTGTTTAGAATCCTGTAGCTACAAAGTATGTTCAAGGGCCATTCAGACATTAAGCTTTTAGATAATTATCAGTGACATTTAATGAGGCATGATTTCATAACAAAGTTGAATATTACTTTAAAATCATTTTCACACAGCAATTTTGGCTTTCAAAAAGCCTGAAAAAAGGACGCTCATCAATTCAGCGGCATGGTTTGCTGTTTGCTCTTCCTTTTCTTAAAGGATGGAATCAATACTGTAATGTTGATTCTAAATGTCATTATTTGCCCATTTTAAAATTTTGGAAATTACTCTCCAGATATTTTAGATAAATATTTGAAAAATTTCAAATAAATTACTGAATAATGACAGACAGCTTGAGAGTTGTGATCTACAGTATTTTTGCTCAAGTAATGTTTTCACCTAAAACATTTTGGCATTCACATACTTTCTTCTTTCACAGTTTGACTGGGTCCCTTCCAATTTTAATCTGTGACAGAAAGTACCACATGGAATGAATGCACTTACTTTATGTGAAAGGTAGTATTTAGCATGTTCAGGAAGGGGAACACCTTAATAACTGTGACTTAGGCCAAGAAAGCTTTATTATTGTTATTATTATTATTATTTTGGTTTGACGCTCTTGTGGCATAATGAATGTGTTCACTTCATAGAATATGGTGCCCTCTTAGGAATCTCTAGCCAGCTGGGTATTATAAGCGGGGCCATCTGTTCAAATTAGTTCCAACTTTAAACTTCAAAATGTTGTAACTATCACTTATGTTTTTCTTACATAATATTGATGGGAAAATTCTATAAATTCTGACACTTATCCCGTGCTAGTTGGTGGCTTAGCTCTCTTTCATTCTTAATGTGGCCATAGCCAAATGGAGTACAAGCAAATATATCTTAGTACCACTTAGGATGGTTTTGGTTACAAGTAATAAGAGAAGCGAAAGGAAATTTACTACATTCCAAAGCATGCAGTTGAGAGATAAGAAGGCCCTAGGGTTGGTTATTTCAGTGGCTTCATACATTGTCAAGAATCACAGTTCTTTGTACAGGTTAAGTTCTGACATTCTCTTTAAGACGACTTTATCACAGCCTACTTTATCTCTTAGTTAGAATATGACTGCCCCAGTTAAAGATGCCACACACAGACGGGACAAAGCCCAAAGGAAGAAGAGGTATATCTCTGCCAACATGTCTTTATATGAGCTAAGCAGCCTTTCCCAGAAGTCCTCAATCAGATGTCTACTATATCTCACTGGCCAGAATTTGCATTCTATACCCAAATCACTGGCCCATGAATGACATTTTCACAGTTACCTTAGAGCGGTAGTCCTCAAAATGTGGTCTCTGGACCCTTGTATAGATTGAATTGTGTCCCCCAAAATTATGTGTTCAATTTCTGGCCTTTGACCTGTAGATGTAATCCTGTTTGGAAATAGAATTTTCTTTGCTATGTTAATTAAATGGTACTCAAGTAGAGTAGGTTCTAAATCGAATCACCCCTGAGTTATAAATTCACTGTAATAGAAACAAAAACACACACACATAGGGATGGCAGACCTCATATGGGGATCCTCTATAAGCAAAGGAACCAATAAATGCCCCAAACTACTGACAAGGAAGAAGTCTGCGTGGCAAAGATCCTGATTAGGACTTTAAGCCTCTAAAACTGGTAGAAAATAAATTTCTGTTCTTTAAGGCTTCCCACTTGTGATATTTATGTTATAGCAGCACTGGGTAACTAGAACAGACTCTTTGTTGTTATTGTTAGTTGCTATCAAGTCAGCTCTGACTCATGGAGACCTTATGTATAACAGAACTCAACATTGCTGGCCCTCCGCTATCTTCATGATCATTGGTGGGGGTCTGAGTTCATTGTTGAAGCCACCGTGTCAATCCATCTCAAGGAGTGTTCCCTCATCCACTGATTTTCTACTTTACCATGTATGATGTCCTTTTCTAGTGACTGGTCTTTCCGCAAGACCAGACATGACCAAAGTAAGGAAGAAGTCTTGCCACTCTCACTTCTAAAGAGCATTCTAGCTGTACTTCCTCTAAAACTGATTTGTTCATTTTTCTGGCAGTCCATAATATATTCAATATTCTTCTCCAACACCACAATTCCAATATATCAATTCTTTCTCATTCTTCCTTTCCCATCACCCAGCTTTCACACTCATATGAGGTGACTGAAAATACCTTGGCTTGCATAAGGCACAACTTAGTCATCAAAATAAATTTTTTGCTTTCTAAAGCTTTAAAGAGGTCTTCCGCAGTAGAGTTTTCCAATGTACTACATCGTTTGCTTCCTTGATTGCTGCTTCCATGGATATGAATTGTTGATCCAAGTAGAATAAAATCCTTGACAACTTCAACAGACCCTTAGTGTTCCCAAAACCCTTTCAGAGTATCACTAAAGTCAAAAATAGTGTCATAATTATATATAATGTTATTTGCCTTTTTCACTTTGCTGAGATTTTCACTGATAGTACAAACACAATGGTGGCAAAACAGCTGTTGCCTTAACATCAGTCTAGCAGTGGGATCAGATTGTATTGGTCATCGTTGTAACACTCGCCACCACACAGACATAAAAATATAAAAATAAGTAAGTAAATAAAAGCCTGTTTCACTTAATAATGGCCTTGATGAAGCAGTGAAATTTATTAATTTTATTAAATCTTGACCCTTGAGTACTTTTTTTTTTTATTAATTTGTGTGACAGAAATGGGAAGTATGCAAAAAGTGCTTCTTAGTAAAACGAAATTTGATGGCTATCTTGAGGAAAAGCTCTTGCGTGATCATATGAATTATGAGCTAGACTAGTCGATTTTTTTATAGACTGCCATTTTGCCTTAAACAAAAAACTGACAGATACTTGAGAATTTGGTAGAAATTTTCTCAAGAGTAAGCAAAGTGAGTCTTTGACTTCAAGGAAACAACTAACACTCTTGGTTGCCAGTGATAAAGTCTGAGCTTTCCAGCAAAAAATTAGAATTTTGGAAAACTTTTATCTGCTGCTGTGAGTTGGACAGCTTCCCTATCTGTGGAGACGTTTCTAAGAAGGCTCATGACGGCACTAATGAATGCAATGTTTTTGAGGTTGTGTAATGATGTGTGTCAACATCTGGAAGATTTGCGTAACTCTCTGAACCAATATTTTCCAAATGACCAAGGCATATTGTCAAAAAAAAATCATGCGTTAGTAAAGAGTCCCTTACAAACTCAGTATCGATCAAGGGATTTTAATGTAACGGAGAGCGAAAAGTTCATCCATATGGTTTCCAATTTCACAATGCACTTGTGTGTTATGGAATGACTATTTGTCAGGTATTGGTGTTCTGTCAAAAAAAATGTACTATTATCTGAAAAAGTTATTAAAATACTCCTCCTTTTCCAAAAACATAATTGTATAGGCACAGTTTCTTCATATTCTTCAATCAAGACAACATAATACGACAGATTGAATACAGAGTCAGGTATGAGAATTGAGATGTTGTCTATTAAGACAGACAGTAAAGAAATTTGCAAAATATAAAATAATGCCACTTTTTTCACAGTTTTTTTTTTTTGGTAAATACAGCAAATTTCATAAAATAAGTTATTTATATTATAACAATGACTTAATTTTTCTTATTTTTAATGACAATAAATTTTTTAAACATTCTTGTTTTAATTTCTAATATGACAAATATAAATAGACATAATCTAAAAAGTCTTTGGGGTCCTCTGTTTTTAAGAGTGTAAAGGAACCTCAAGGCCAAAAAGTTTGAGAATCTATGACTTAGTCCAATTTCGTATTCACCTTTTGGGAGCAGAGATAGAGAAGCCTCTCCAGTGGTCCATGACTACCTGGAGGAGGAAGGACCTCAACAACATTAGACTCTATTAGATAGGTGGTGGTGGGGTCTCTGAGTGGCACAAAAGGTTAAGGTATTTGGCAGCTAACCTGAAAGTCTGGAGATCCAAGTCCACCCAGAGGCACCTTGGAAGAAAGGCCTAAGGATCTACTTCTGAAAAATCAGCCATTGAAAACCCCATGGAGCACAGTCCTATTCTGATACACAGGAGGTGGCCAGGAGTTGGAGTCAACTGGACAGCAACTGGTTTAGATAAGTGAGAGATGGGAGAATGGATGTTGGAAAGGCAATCAACGATGTCTGCTAAAATCCTGTACAGTATGACAGCATTTCTTCTGTGGTGCCTTGAATTGTTAATGAAATCAGTGGCTTTCAAACTGTGCCTTCTGGAGTTCCTTCAAAGGGGGCACATAGGCAGGTGGGAATCAGGCAGGTTTCAGCCCCACACTGCCCCAATCAGAGCTACTCCAAATTGATCTGTTTTACAGATTGGGCTTCCTCTTAAGATTTTATTTAAGAAACAGTTTTGAGGAATAAAAATGTTTGGAAGTGGCTAATTTAACATTTCTATGTGGAAATTTTTAACTTTTGATATCTTAACTCACAAAGTAGGCTTTAAACTTCTTGGGGGCCAGATTACATATTATTCTCCACTTTACGTCAAACATCAGAGCACAGGGCTTTGTAATTACAATGCCAGTTAATTGTCAGTAAATTTTTCCAGTTGCCATTTCCCCCTACTTTTGCTGTGGAAGGTCATATTGACAAATCAATTGAAGAATCGTATCTTTAGATAATTGTGTCTCAGTGACTGGAGAGAATGCCTTCTGGGTCCTGTGGATTTCAGGGTCATTACGTGGTTGTGAGTCAGAGTGTTTTAGGGGAATATTTCTAGAATGCCTAATAAGCATATTTAATTCGGGAAAGCACTTAGTCTTCAAAGACATTTGCAAAGGTAGTAGGCAATTGATCTCCGTAACTGCTTAGAAATGGGCACTTGTCTGTATTCCCACCTTCCAGCAGGATTACTGGGAATTTCTGAAGACCACAAGGAAGGGATCAATGTGAAAAATGCCTTTAATTATTTTCAGAATGTTCTTGAGGAAAAAGAATGTATGAAGGCTTGTTTCCTTCTCTCCCTACAGTTCAAAGAACCACGAAGACCATGATGAGCATCTAGACCGTGGGATCCATTTCTGTGCCCCAAGACATTCTTGATTCACACTGAGATCCATACCAAGATTTTCAAAAAAGTATTAAACAATATGCATATTAATATTTAAATACCACTGTGTATCTGGCCTTTCCGTATTAATTTATATAGACGATTGCTCTTCCAAAAGGCCTGCAGATTCACTTGTTGACGTCAGACTATAAGGTGACTTTTGAAAGTTCTGGAAACCCTGGTGGTGTAGTTGTTAAGAGTTTGACTGCTAACCAAAAGGTCAGCAGTTTGAATCCACCAGGCCCTTCTTGGAAACCCTATGGGGGTAGTTCTACTCTGTCCTTTAGGGTCCTTATGAGTCAGAATAGATTCAATGGCAACTAGTTTTTTGAAAGTTCTGCCCTATATTTGTAACCACTCTCTGATATGCTGATTTTTTTTTTCATGGTTCAGCAATGTAGTATCTACCCCCCAACACGATTCCCATGAAACACCTCTGACATTACCACCACCACCAAAATGCAGAGACAGCTCAGCGCATGTTTCTCTTTAACCGTTTTATATATGCATTTACTCCAACAAGTGAACTATTGCTGAAGAGTTTACCGTTAGTGGTTGTGATAGTTAATTTCATGTGTCCACTTAGCTAGGTTATGGTGCCCAGTTGTTGGGTCAAACACTAGTGAGGTGCTGCTGTGGAAGTATTTCGTAGACGTGAGTCATATTGACAATCAGTTCATTTTAAGAAAAGGAGATAACTCAGTTATATGGATGGGCCTCATACTGTCAATCAGTTGAAGGCCTTAGAGCCAAAACTGAGGTTTCCCCGAGAAGAAGTTTTCCCAAAACAATAACATAGACATCCTGGCTGAGGTTTGGAGCCTTCCACAGGCCCTATGGATTTCCCAGCTGCCACTCCCCATAATCTCATGAGTTAATTCCTTAGAATAAATCTCTCCCTGTTTCTCTGACTCCATTTGTCTGCAGTACCCTGACTACTACAACAATTAAAGAAAAGCTAGCAAGGGGGTGACAGAAATAACCAGTGGCCACTAGGGATGGTAACTCAGTGTGGTAGCTCCTGGTATCACCTCCCTCGGTGGGTGGGGCCAACTGGTGGACCCCCTTTCCCCCGTGGATCGAGTGGCCTAGCTCCCCCTCCCATTAGCCAAGGCGGAGACCCTCTTCTCCACCCAACGGTGGGCACCACAGGCTGTGCCCCGGCACCCTGACTGGTAGGGGGGGTGATGAGTTACAGCACTGGGTGACAGGTGACACCAACCCTAGTGATGTCACTGCCTTGGTGGCCCCTCCCACTATGGCACCAGCCCCCTGCCGCTGCCGCTGCCACCGCCGCCACCGTGGGCCCTAGGGTCAATTTGGTGTCACCCCCTCTGACAGTGTCAGGGGGTGTGGTCAGCATCTCCAGTACCCTCTAGTGACCCACTGAAAATAGCACACATGAACAATTTGCAAGGTTTGAAGAAATGGAATTAGTTTTTCTACCATCCCTGCTCATTGTTAGAGCATCTGTGTTCATAGCAGGATTTCTCTGACCTTTACATTTGTTTTCTTATGCAATTAACTTAATATCCCTTCCCCTCCATTCTTACCTATGAAACGAAAGTGATTACCTACCTCTCAGGGCCAAGGTGAGCATTCAATGACAACACAAACAAAAAGCATCTGGAATATTCTAAGGTTCGATTCATGTTCTTCCATTTCTGAATTAAGGCTTTAAGGCTTATTAAAGACAGCTTCCCCTTCTGATAGCTCATAGACTCTCTTCTCTGTTGACACGGTGAGTTACAACGCTTATCTCAAGAGCATGGTGGGATGAGGCATGTGGATCATGCAAACCTTCCTCTTCCTGGTTTTTGAGAGAGATTTCTTAGAATTTTTGTCTTCTATGTGAGAGACCCAGGTTCGATTCCCAGCCAATGCACCTTACGCGCAGCCACCATCATCTGTCACTGGAGGTATGCATGTTGCTATGATGCTGAACAGATTTCAGCTGAGCTTACAGACTAAGACGGACTAGGAAGAAATGACTGATGATCTACTTCCAGAAAGTCAGACAATGGAAATCCTATGGGTCACAATGGCCTGATCTGCAAACGATCATGGGGATGGCGCAGGACTAGGCAATGTTTTGGTCTGTTGTGCATGGGGTCACCATGAGTCAGGGGTCAACTTGATGGCGGCTGCCAACAACAACATATATTTATGTATGTATGCATTTATTTATTTATTGGTGTTGGGCTTAATATTATAGGGCCTCCCTTTAAGTACAGAATCTTACTATTGTGGATTTGCCCGTGGGTTTTTCATTCCTTCATGATTGAGACTTTTAACACCTACTTCCTGGTGGTGCAGTGATTAAGAGCTCAGCTGCTAACCAAAAGGTCAGCAACTCGAATCCACCAGCTGCTCCTTGGAAACCCTATAGGGCAGTTCAACTCTGTCCTATAGGGTCACTACGAGTCGGAATTGACTCAACGGCCGTGGGTTTGGTTTATGATTTTTCTCCTGGAGAAGGAATTTATTGATGCTCCTTTTGGTGCTACTATTCTAGTATGTCATAGCAGAGGTCGGTGAGAACGGCATATTTTGATAGCTTCGTGAGCTGGATGAGGCAGCAATAAAAATGATACTTCAAAACAGTTAAGCTGTCACCTTAAGAAACTCTAAGTGCTGTGTCAAAGAGGAAAGCACTTTACAAAAGTAATTCAGTGTCAGATGCATATGTCTGTAATTTAATTTGCACCAAGTAGAGAATGAAGTTTTTGAGAAAGAGTGTTTTCCTGTACTTTATAATTATTGCTAGTGTCCTGGTATTGACCATATTCGAGTCGCCATGAGTAAAACAATTTGTTTGTACCTAAGGTCTAACTTCTGTACGTTCCCAACACTTTCTGAGGTTCTTGTAAAGCGTATATAAGAGACGTTAACCAACCATGCTATTAAAAAAAAAATTCCTCAAATTCTGACATTAGCTTGTATCTTGATTAAATTGGAGTGAATTACATGCAATGCAACCCTCACGCTAGTGCAGGAAACCAATCTAGAGGCATTCATTTTTCAAGCACAAAGCTGTATTTTTTTATTTCTCCCCTAGTGGCGAATTTAGTGGTTACTGAAGAAGAGGGTAGCTAGTTAACTACACAATAACCAAATCCGCGGTATACATTCTTCTTAATGAGAAGCCACGCACAGAGCAAAGGAAAACAAATATCTATGCACGCTTTGTAAGAGCAACTGGCTTCTGGTCCCTTCATAATCACAGACCCAGCTAACTACGTATCTAAATTGAAATCTCGCATTTTCCATTTTGCACACCGCTTTCCTATAACCTCCTAAACTGTTCTTATTAAATTTGTCCTTGAAGAGAATGGCTTCCTGTAAACATAAACAACTGAGAAATTAAATGGAGGGACAGGGCTTGGTTGATTATGCATGGCTAAATTGCATTTTATTCCTCTGGAAATAGAGTATGCATATGTTTTGCATTCAAAGTGATGGAAGATACTTTAGATCGCTAAGAGTAGCAAGTATCTTAAAGTAGCTTCTTCTACTTGAAAAGCAGAAAAAGAGAACAAAATCAGCTGGTTTTGACCGGGGTCACGGTTAGAATTTGAATGAGAGGTAGTTGGATGTGATGGTTGACGCCTTGTGAAAGAGGCCGTTTTCCATAACGACCGCATCTCAGATTGTGATGAGTTATCCGAAACTGATGCCCTTTAACAATCAAATTAACCTTGTTCCCCAGTAGTTTATTTCCACAGCCCTCACCCCCCATTAATTCTGCAATGATAGTGCAACACTGACATCAAATGGTAACTAAACTTAACCTCAAAGATTAATTTTCTCTCTCGTAAGTTACCCTGGATCACGCAGGTATCGAGATACTATTAAACCCTCATTTATTCTGGAGTGATGTCTACATATTCCTTTAAAGGAAAGATACAGAAACTAAAAAGAAAGAAAAACCAATCATGGACTAGCCCTGTTGTTACTAAATTCTAATTATTTCACACACACACACACACACACACACGCACACGACTTGGGGTTATCTTGCCCTCTTGTTGACTAATTTCAGAAATGCTTAACTTATAGGAAAATGCCTGCAAAGATACTGAGACTTTGAGAATTTGCTTTTGATTACTATCTAGGTCTAGATACTTGTCAAGCAAATTAAGGGCTGTACTATGAACTGAGCCTACACCATGAATGAGATGGATGCCATTTGTGTTTCAAACTGGAGATACAGTCTCTGCAGACTTCATAACAGGTTTTTATTTTTGGCTTAATGTACAGAATTTGCCAACCTGCAGTAGCAAGGTGGTCAGCTACCAAGAAGACCATTTTGGTTCTTTTTACTCTTCCAGATGTGGCTACAAAAACTAAAATGGGAAGCACAGATGATTGAAAAATAATAGCGGTGGAACAGGACTTTAGGATTCTTTTTCTTTTTTTTTTTAATAAGATTTTGTTGAGTTTTTGGCAAAAGTTTGCACAGTATTTTAGGTTCCCACTTGACAATTTCCACACAAATAGTTCTGTAACATTAGATATATTTATCACATATGTCAATGTTCTCTTCAATTTGTTCCCTTTCCAGTACTCTAGTTTCCCTGCCCCCTTATCATCTCATCTTTGCTTTTGGGTAATTGTTGACCTTTTGGTCTCATACTAATGGTTTTAAAGGCCTTTAGGATTCTAAGTATTAAATGTGTGGTAAAGAAAATATGCACTCTTTTATCCTTTTTTTTTGTATGTGTTAAAGAAAGCATAAGTGAAAATTATCCATAAAGCAATCGTGTGTTCCGTATGTTTTTCCTGTTTAGAAATTGATACAAAGCATTTAAGTTAATAACACTATTAAGAGGCTGTTTAGTTCTATTAAAAAAAAGTTAACAAAAGATAAAATTTCCAAAAGCAAGCTGTCAAATTATAGTGACATATAACTCACTCAGGTGTGTGTAATTTTTATCTTTCACTAATTGTTTCTAGTTGGGCAAAGAATTAAAACAATAGCTGACTATTTGAGAGGCACCAACGGAATGGTGTAAAATAATTGTTTAGAAAGCTACTTTGCGATCGCTAAGTACCAAGATAAAGGCAAAAAATTAAAACAAAACAAAATGACAACAAAAACAATACCCAACAAACATAATCTAAAACAATGCACTTGCTTTGCAGGATTAACATGCGGAGATTATGATCCTTCCCTTTGCGCCTGGTGATCATAGAGTTATCAGACTCTCATTGATTCCAGTGCTATTGGAACTGACTCAAAGTTTAGGGGGAATGGCTGCCATTAGGGCATATAGTCCCTTGGGGAGAATAGAAAATCTGTATAAATAATTCTGTGCTATGACACTCACAGGCCTCTTCTCTTCTACACTCTTCACTCAAAAGAGATATGTTATAATAATCGATCCTAGTTATCTTTAAATTATGCAATACTCTTTTCTAGTGTTAGATCTCTTACCGGGCAGGCCAGGAAAATGCCCATAGACTCAGAATAATGCACAGAGTTTCCGAGATGGCTGAATAATGTAACTCCTCTCCTTGCTACTCACCCCTCACTCTTCTTTGTCCCCCTCACATCAGACTAATTTTCTAAAAAAAGACAAATTCAACTATCTTTGGATGGATTAAGGTTTTCTCATGTACTTTCCAACGACAGCAAAATGCCGTGGTTTAAAAAATAATAATGACATGCTCATTTCTCTGTATTTCTCCCAGCCTAATTCCAGCCATGAAGATATTTCTTTAACATTTTCTCGACCTGTTCTTCTTTGTTAATCCCTCTGTCTATAATCATCTCAGACACTGGCCTATGTGAACTTATTTTTTCAGCTTTATTAAAACAACAAAAACGGCCTTTCTCTCTTCCATTTAGTTTGGAGATGATCAAATATATAAGGCTTTGCCTGTGTCTCATCTCCTTTCAGGAGTCACATCTACTAGATACCCAACGCATTCTCTGGAAAAATGTTGGCTATAACGTTGGGAAATCTCAGTCTCTTCCATTTTACAGTCCTATTTTTATATAAATATATCCATCTGCAATTCTAAGAACTTAATTATAGTTGTATGTATGTATATACGTATCTTCCTCATTTTAGTAGGACTTTGGGATGAATCTGTCCTACAGCCCAGTGTGGTAAACAGTCTGAAAAAGTGGGACAGTAGGTTATCAGAAAAAGCAATTTGAGTGCCCTCTCGTGGAATAAAGCAACATTGCCGCTCCTGAAATTGGACAGCGCCTCTTGTATTCCTGGGTAAAAATAAGCATTATTCAGGAAAATAAACACGGAAACCTGAAACAGAAGCGTGAGGGAGAACCAGGAAAATGGGCATCATTTATTTTAGACAACTATTAAAAAATAATAAAAGTATGTGTAACGTATATAACGGGCAATTTAAAGGCACGTAGTTACAATAAACCATTGACTTATTACAGCATCCAGGTTATAATAAACACCGTAAGGCACATTATTTGTATTTTAGCTTAAGATTCAGATGTCATAATAAGCCTTCAGCTATTTGTTCAACTACGGGATTACCTTTGGTTAACTCATGGCGATAATAAATAGGCCTGGGCAGTATTTTCTTTCGTGAATTATTGTGGTGGCCATTTCTATTGAAATGGAAAAATAATGAAACTCTCTCTGCGGAGTAAATTGTAGAGTACATAAATAAAATGTAGCTTACTCTTAAAAAGATGTGCCTACTAATGAAGAAGACAAAAACGTGACTTCATAAGACAAGTGGGAGCTTGGCTGGTTCCCAATGAGACCATGACACTGACGAGCATTACAGGGTGAGGCAAGGCTGGCGGGTATCACTTCAATGGATAATAGAAAACCTAAGGAACTAAAGCTTTTGTGACTGTCATAGTGGGAAAATGTACAGGTTCCAAGCATCATTCAACCTTGGCTAGTGATGCAGCTACGCTTACGAGCTGAGTGGTTTAAATACGGATAAACAGAGGATATAAATACAGGGAAAACTAACGGTGAGATAATAGGTACATATCTAAATTAATATTTTCTCATTATTTTAAAACAATTTAAAACTAGCAGGAAAGTTGCAAAAATAGTACAGAAAAAGTGCCCCCAAAATTGTGAGTAAGGATCCCTGAAAATCTACTCCATGAAAGCAACAAGAACACTGACAAAAATTGTCAAAATCTGATTTTGAGAACTCTAGAAACCATCCAAAGGTTTGCAACAATCTGAGGAACTTTATTCAAGAAAAACAGCCAAATGCCATAAAGAATACCAGGCCTTGTGGAATTTTAACTTGCCGTATGCCCGCTCCTCTCCCCGTAGCTTGTTAGCCCTTGAAAACCAGAAGCTTCACAACCATGTTTGTGAAAAACAGCAGCCTGACAATGACTAGAAGGGGGTTTTCTGAAGCTCACCAAAAAGCCCCATCCCCATAGAATTGACACTATTTGAAAAAAAGTCCCATTCACAGGGCTTGTTTTAAACCTGACTCAGAGCTTACTCAGTGAGAAGAGTCCCGTTTGAGGGTATTTGTCCAAAAAAAGGAATAAAAAACATCCCATTGCATTTGTATCCCACTGCAGTTGCCCACAGCAGTCATACAAGTTGAGACAAGCAAGAGGCTGGACAACAAACTTAAAAGGAAAATCTTGGGAATGAGACGTCCCTAAGGATTTGGAAAAGCTTCTACATATTTGCTGAATCTAGAGGACACATACATGGGTAGGGTTGTACATGTGCCTGGAAAATAACTGAGAGGGTTGTATTCGCTGGCTGACCCTGAGGCTATGTGCAAGCTACAAGTGAAGGAAGACTATGGCAGAGTTGAAAAACTAGTGAAGATTTGAAAATGCACTCAACACACAAATAGAACCCTTCAGTAAAGGATGGAAGATTATTGGTAGAATGCATTTAGAAAACTTTTCTCCAATCATTAGATGACCAGTAAGCTAAATGAGCAGAGACTTCAGTGTTTGCACATGACAAAGAGTACAGACTTTATAGAATTAGTTCAGGAAAGTAACTAAGCAAACAAGCAAACAGCAACAACAACAAACCCTGGTGAGGAGAGAAATCTGGCTTCTAGAGTTACCACATCATACTATTAAATACAATGTTCTGAAAAAAAAATTATAAGACACAATGAATTAGGAAAGTATGGTCCATAAAGAGGGAAAAAACTGGTCAATAGAAACAGTCTTGAGGAATTTCATATTTTTGACATAGAAAACAAAAATTTAAAATTGGATATTATAAATATATTCAAAGAATTTGATGAAAAACTTTCTAAAGAATAAAAGGAAAATGTAACTGTGAGGTCTCACCAAAAAGAGAATATCAATAACGAGGTTGATTTTATAAAGTAGGAATTATAAAAAAGAACCAAATAGAAGTTATTGAATGGAAAAGTACAATAACTGAAATGAAAAAGTCATTAGAAGTGCTCAACAGCAGAACTGAGTGGGAAGAAGAAAGAATTAGCAAACTTGAAGACACTTAAACCGAAATTTTCTAAGTGTGGTAGAGAACGAAAGAAGAATAAAGAAAAATGAAGACAGCATCAGAAACCTGTGGGGCACCATCAAGTGTAACAACATACGTATAATGGAAGTTCCAGAAGAAGAGGAGGGAGAGAATGTGACAGAATATTTGAAGAAACAATGGCTGAAAAATTCCTAAATTTGATGAAAAACATTAATTTACACATCCCAGGAACTCAACAAACTCCAAGTAGAATAAACCAAAATCACACCCAGAAAAATCTTAGTGAAACTGACAAAACACAAAGAGAGAATCTTGAAAGTAGCAGGAGAAAAGTAACTTATCAAACGCAAGGTATCTTCAGTAAGATTAATAACTGACTTATCACTAGAAACGCTGGAGACCAGAAGGCAGTGGGATGACATAGTCAAAGTGCTGAATGAAAAAGTCTGTCAACTAAGAATTCTATATCCAGCAAAGCTATCCTTAGAAAAATGGAGCCCAAAGTAAGGCATTCCCAGGAAAACCCAATCTGAGAGAACTGGTTGCTAGCAAGCCAGCCTATAAAAAATATTAAAAGGAGTCTTTTAGGCTGAATAAAAGGACGCTACACAATTACTCTAAATGACATGAGGAAATAAATAACACCAGTAATGGTAATTGCATAGGTAAATATAAAAAACAGTATACACGTGTTTTTATTTGTAAGTCTTCTTTATCATATCTGATTTAAAAAACAACCACACCATGCAGTAATTAATTCATATGGAATTATGGTATTAATAACCCAATGGATGGGCCTAGATTTAAAAAAAATTATCTAGTTTTGTAATTAATATGGTATTAATACAAATTAGATAATTTTAAGATTACAATTGTAATCCCCAGGAAGATCACTAAGAAAATAAAATATATAGTAAGAGAAAGAAAGGCATTAAACAAGAACACTAAGATATATTTACTTAAAACTAATGTCACAAAAATGGAGTATGGAACAGAACAGGAAATGTCCTGAGACATATAGAAATCAAATAGCAATGTGGCAGATGTAAAGCCTACCTTGTCAGTAATTCCATAAGTATAAATGGGTTAAATACTCCTGTGACAAGGTAGTGATTAGCAAAACAGCTTGAAAAAAACAGGACCTAATGATATGCTGGCTAAAAGAGACATATTTTAGAAAGAAAGACACAAATAGCTTGAAATTAAACAAATACAAAAGTATGTACCATGGAATTAGTAACTGAAGTGCCGGAGCAGCTGCTTTAATATCAGAGAAAATAGATTAAAAAAGGTTTACTAGAAACAAAAAGTACATTTTATAACAATAAAAGAATCCCTCAGGAAGAAATAATAATTAAGGATATACTCACTTACCAACAGAGTCCCAAAATAAAAGAATTAAAAAGCGAAAAAGAAAATGCAACAAGAACATGTGGAGACTTCAATATCCCGCATTGAGTAACGGATAGAACAATTAGGCGGACGATCAGCAAGGAAATAACAGACCTGAATAACACTGTAGGTCAACTTTTTAAACCTGAAAGATTTCTATAGAATACTCCAACCAACAACAACATAGCACACATTCTTCTAAAGGGCACGTGAAATATTCTCCAGAATAGAACATATGTTAGTCTATAAAACGACTCTCAACCAACATTAAAAGTTTTGAAAGTATACCAACTATATTCTCCAACCACAAATACATTAGAAATAAATAGCAGAAGCAAATTGAGAAAATTCAGAAGTAAGTGGAAATTTTAGGAACTCCTTGGTAATCTACGGTTAAAAACGAAATCACAAGGTAAATTAGAAAATACTTTGAGACTAAGGAAAATAAAAACACAAAATACAAAATTTATAAGATGCAGTGAAAGAAGTATTTATAGAGGAATTTATAGCTGTAAATGACTATATCAAAAAAGAAAAACATATGAAATCAATAACCTAAACTTCCTCCTTAAAGAACTGTAAAAGAAGGGCAAAAGGATACCATCATCAAAATCGTTGTTATTCTCCAGCCCACCGTTGGGGCCACTGTGTCAGTGCATCTTGTTAAGGGCCTTCCTCCCTTTTGCTGACCCTCTACTTTACAAGCATGATGTCCTCCAGGGACCGGTCCCTACTTGATAATGTGTCCAAAGTACATAAGATGAAGTCTTGCCGTCCTTGCCTCTGAGGAGCATTCTGGCTGTACTTCTTCCAAGACTTCTGGCAGTCTATGGTATAGTCAATATTCTAATGAATACAGATGCAAAATTCCTCAAGAAAATACTAGCAAAACAAACCTAGCAACATATAAAAAAATTTTTTACACAATGACCAAGTAGGAATACCCCAGAAATGCAAGATTAGTTTAATATCTGAAAATCAATTGATTAATGTAATATACCACATCAATAGAATAAAAAAGAAAGATCATCTTGATAGTTGCATAAAAAGTATTGAATAAAACCCAATACCTTTTCTTGATTAAGACACTTAACAAACTAGGAGTGGAAAGAAATGCTCATGACCTGGAAGAGCGTCCATGAAAAACCCATACATAACATCTTACTGAATGATATAAAATTGAAACCTTTCCCCTAAGATCAAGAAGGAGGCAACCATGAACATTCTCCCCACTACATTCAACATCGTACTGGGGACTATACACCAAAAACCAAACCCCTTGCTGTCGAGTCAATTCTGACTCATAGTGACCCTCTAGGACAGGGTGGAACTGTCCCATAGGGTTTCCAAGGAGCAGCTGGTGGATTCGAATCTTTTGTTTAGCAGCTGAATGCTTAACCACGTTGCCACTAGAGTTCCATTAGAGACTGTAGGCTTGGAAATTAGGCAGGTAAAGAAACAAAAAGCATCTGGGATAAAAAAAAAAAGTAAAACTCTATCTGTTGATGCTATGATTTGTATATAGAACACACACACATGCATACACACAAAAATATTAGAAATTCTACACAAATTCCACAAGGTTACAGGATACAAAATTAATATGCAAAAATCAATGTACTTCTACACACTAGCAATGGAAAATCTGAAAATGAAATTAAAACAATTCCATTTACAGTATTATCTATTAAAAAAAGGAACAAATTTAATAAGAAAACTATAAGACTTATACCCTAAAACTACAAACCATTGCTGAATGAAATTTTAACTAGTTGCCATCAAGTTGGAGTCAGGTCATAGGGTAAGTCAGAGTCCTACAGTGCTCCACAGGGTTTTCAATAGCTGATTTTTCAGAAGTAAATTGCCAGGACTTTCTTCCAACGTGATTCTGGGTAGACACAAAGCTCCAATTTTCCAGTGAACAGCTGAGTATATTAACCATTGTCATCACCCAGGAAAATTTTAGAAGGTCTGAATAAATGAAGACATGCCCTGTTCATGAATTGACGTAACGTTGTTGAAATGGCAATACTCCCCATATAGGTCTACCAGTTCGATCCAAACCCTCTCAGAATCCCAGCTGCTTTTTTGCAGACACTGGCAAGTTGATTCTAAGATTCATATGCAAATGCAAAGGACCCAGAATAGTCAAAACAATCTTAAGAAAGAAGAACAAGCTGGGAGCACTCACACATTCCCATGTCAAAATGTAATGCAAAACTGCAATAATCAAGACAGTGTTGCCCACTGCCATCCAGTTGATTCCCGCTCATAGTGACCCTATAAGGCAGAGTAGAACTGCCCCATAGGATTTCCAAGGCTGTAATCTTTATGCAAGCAGACTGTCACATCTTCCTTCCACAGAGAGGCTGGTGTGTTCAAACTGCTGAGCACTTAACCACTGCACCACCGGGGCTCCTCAAGACAGTGTGGTGCTGGCATAAAAATAGACATATAGATCAATGGAATAGAATTTGATAGCCCAGACCATTATATTTATTATCAGTTAGTTTGGGACAAGCATGCTATGATGATTCAACGAGGGAAGAATATTCTTTTCAACAAATGGTTCTGGGGCAATTTGATATCCACATGCAAAAGAATGATGTTGTACCCCTACTTCATACCATATAAAAAATTAACTCAAAAAAGATCATAGACCTCTGTATAAGAGCTAAAACTATATAACTCTTAAAAGAAAACAAAGGTGTAAATGTTTGTGATTATGGGATAGGTAATGGTTTATTAGATGTCACGAAAAAACTACGAGTGACAAGCAGTAAATGAGAATGCATCAAAATTAAAAAGCAGTGTGCTTCAAAGAATACTATTAACAAGATGGGAAAGACAGCCCAAAGAGTGAGAAAATATTTGCAAATCTCTATCAGATAAGGGACTTGTATCCAGAATATGTACAACTCTTACAACTCAATTTTGTTACAAATTTTTATTTAAAAAAAATTTTTTTGATGGTATGTTTTCAGTTTTGGGATACATGCTTACTAAATGGGTGTGTTTAAATTTTTGGTTGGTAAAGCTTATTAAGAAAATTATTCTGCATCCTACTTTGGTAAGTGATGTCTGGGGTCTTAAAAGCTTGCAAGTGGCCATCTAAGATGTGTCAATTGGTCCCAACCACCTGGAGGAAAGGAGAATGAAGAACACCAAAGACACAAGGAAAGTATTAGCCCAAGAGACAGAAAGAGCCACATAAACCAGAGACTTCATCAACCTGAGACCAGAAGAACTAGATGGTGCTGGGCTACCACCAATGACCGCCCTGACAGGGAACACAACAGAGTCCTTGATGGAGCAGGAGATATGTGGGGTGCAGAACTCAAATTCTAGTAAGAAGACCAGACTTAATGGTCTGACTGAGACTGGAGGAACCCCGGAAAGCATGGCCCCTGGATTCTCTGCCAGCCCAGAACTAAAACAATTTCCGAGGCCAACTCTTCAGACAGGGATTGGACTGGACTGTGGGACATAAAGTGATACTCGTGAGGAGTGCGCCTCTTAGCTCAAGTAGATACAAGAGACTAAACGGGCAGCTTCTGTCTGGCGGTGAGATGGGAAGGCAGAGAGGGTTAGGAGCTGGTTGAATGGACATGGGGAATCAGGGGTGGAAAGGAGTGTGCTGTCACATATGGGGAGAGCAATTAGAGTCACATAACAATGTATGTGTACGTTTTGGTATGGGAAAAAAATAAAATAAATTTTTGGTTGGTAATAATGCATTTTGAGAAATCTGTTAATACAAGCCTCCAATGAGGTGAGTGGCACTGCTGATCTGTGATATGACAATATACCAATAATAACTACATAGAGAATTTATTGCTGGCACCTTTCCATTAGGTTAGACCGGGAACCTCTGGTTTTCCAAATATGGTACCGAGAAAACAAAACAAACCCATCAGGGCTCCCTAACTATCACACAGGAAAGCCATAATTATGCTTGCAAGCCTTATCTCACAGACATAAAGGAAAAGAAAGGCAAAAGTTACAACAGTTTATAAAATCTAACACATTCAGGAAGCATCACCTGATAGAATGCTCAACCTACACAACAGTGAGGCTCCGACTCTGATCTGTTGAGCGTCACACATTTCAAAAGGGACCCACCTTGATGCTAAACGCATTAGAACTGGAATAACGTACAACCTACAAGGTTTGAGGCATAAAAAGTGGCTGGTATACCATTAAACCAATAGTAACTAAAGAGTTAAAAAATGAACACATTTATGCCATTATTTCTGTATCTATATACATATCAAAGATCATGTGTTCACACTGACAACTCTGATTACAAATCAACGAGAAAGGGTTCATTCTTGTTCCCTTTCCATATGCTGTATAGTAGCTCTGCCTCCTCATCAGTGAGAAATTAGCCCCACCAGCTCCAATATACCAACTTATGGTGTAAACTTCCTGTATATTAACCAATCTACTGTTACTTTTGTCATACCCACACCCAAGAAATGCTCTCCTGTCCTTGCTCAGACTCTAACATTCTGTTCACCACTGACCTCCTGAGTGGACACCTCCTTACCCTGCTCCTCACCCCACTAAGCATGGGTCACCCTGCTGCTATTTCTCCCTGTGTGAATGTCCTCCTCCCCACACTTGGTGGCAGACGACCCTGGTGGGTGATCACCATCTGCCTGTGTAAATGCCCTCCTCAGCCTTCTTTGACTTTTCATGCAACTCTGGGCCAAAGCCGCCTCCCTCCCCACGTTCCCATACAAGCTCCTTCAACCCTCAAAGGCCACTTCCACTAACTCAGCCTGTGCCTCCATTTTACGAAGACGCCCTCTTTGACACGCTCATGCCCTGACACCTGTCCCCAGGCTGCTGCAACCCCTGCCCCGACCTGTGTGAGTGGCCATCTTACCCATCCTTCTTGCGATGGCTTTTGGACTGAATTGTTACGGAAGAAAAGAAGAGCGAGAGAAAGGGAAAAAGGAGAAAGAGGACGCAAGGGGGAAAGGGATGGAGAAAGTGAGAGGGAGTCATTTTAAATTGATGACCACTGCTAGCAATATCCTAACCTTCCTCCTCCTCTGCCTCTCCGGCATTCCACTCGCAAGATCCCATGTGACCTGTTGATTCGGGTTCTTCATCTTGGTTGTCTACAGGGGAAATTAACGAACTCGGTGCAGTGGTAGATGGTACTTTACCTCTTATTTCATTTTATCCTGAAAGAAAAGACTCAAAGGAAGGAATTTTACTAAAGCTCCGGGTACAGAAGCGGTGATATTCTGCAACAAGGGATGGGCGCCGGGCTTTGGAAGCTTTTAAACGTGCTGTATAAACCACCGCCTTTTCTGCTTTCCCACAGAGTGCTCCTGCTGGCCTCCATGCTACTCCAGGCCAGCAGGAAAGGGTTTTGTCTCTGCCCGTGGAGCTATGACTCTTCTAAATTGAGCTTTTATTCTCACCTAGAGAATGAAGACTAACCTCTTTTTATAAATCAACCAAATCTGTCTCCACTTGTTGAGGGGAAAATGCATAGATAACAAAAATTAAGACTGCCTGTGGTATTGAAGACATTGAACATCAGACGACCGGTGCATTACATTACGCTTGACAAACAGAAAACATGACCACTTTGAAAAAGTAAATACACCCTATCACAGCTTTCTGCTGTGAGTTCTGCTGAGTGTGGGGCAGGTTGCTTCCCCCACCGGCCTGTTTAATATTCTCTCGTAGTGGAATCCTGTCCACCATCTCCAATCAACTTCTTCAACCTTCTAGGGGTCAAAAGGGCTACAGTACTGCAAGCGCTCTACACACTTGGCAAGGAGATGGGGGCCGGCTTCCATCACCTTGTATTCTCCAGGATCAAATCATATTTGGGAGTGGGCTACGTGCAGGTACAGGATTCTGAATTCTGTTTACTTGCAATCGGAACAAAGAAAGAATACCCCTCAATTTCTCCAATCGGTTCATGAAATGGTACTTTTTCTCCTGCTTCCCTCTCCTGGTATCCTCTCATTCCTGTGTGCTTCTGTTTTTGATCTTTGGATTGGTCAACATGAGATCATTGGCACCTTCAGGGCCAGGTGGGAGTGATTGCAGAGAAGTCACTTCTATTTGCCTTTTGACTAGGGGAGACATAATTTACGAAGCGTACAGTGACTTACACATAGGAAGGTTATTTCTGCAAAACACTTGAGCAAGATTTAGATATTTCAGAGCTCCAGTCAAAGTAAGCAATAAGCTATTAAATGCTGGATTGAATTAGGAAGTTGTTTATTAAAATATAGTTTAGTCTGTGATTTATTAAATCAGCCGTTCTGCTGTGCTCCATGGACAAACAAACCCCATTTATCAATCACCTTATAGTCACCAGAAGTCTTGGAAAGTCACCAAAAGCTTCAAAATAGGTTTTGAATTTTGTTCATTCCAAAGTGTTTCTCAAGTGAAATACATTGTCTCGACATTTCTCATATTTTATGGTCTAATTTTTCTGACAAATTCATCATGTGGCCCTGGTCTTACTTAGAAAGGGTAGGATAAGCTACCAGTGGGATGCTTTTGGAAAAGGTGGGATAAGGGTGAATAAAGAGATCCAAGGGGCAGTTGATAAGAAATGCAAACAGTGGCGGTTAATTCTTGCCTTCCATACTGGAGATCCAAGTTCACTGCTGGCCAATGCACCTCATGCAGAGCCACCATCCATCTGTCAGGAGAGGCTTGCATGTTGTTATGATGCTGAGCAGGTTTCAGCGGATCTTCCATACTAAGATGGACTAGGAAGAAAGACCTGGCAATCTACGTCCAAAAAATCAGCCAATGAAAGCCCTATGGATTCCAACAGTCTGATCTAGTTGAGCATTAGGTCACCTTGAGTTGAGGGCCATCTCGATGGCAGTTAGCAAGCACAACAGCTGATAAGAACAGAAGAATAACGATGACCCACCTTCCATTGCCTTAGGGCAAATATAAGCATCACTCAGCCACCTACTGGCTACCCGGTTTCACTACCACGGTCGGTGATCTCTTCTGAGCATGGAATATTTGGAAGCTACTTCTATATTTCAGCTTCTCAGATAATCATAGATATTAATCATCCAGTAGTTGAGAAGCAGTGTAAATTTTCTGCTTACCAGTCTCAGTTGACTAACGTGCCCAAGTCTAAGGTCTGTCTGGTAATAGATTTGCCGATGAGGCTTCTTGTCCTCATCACACGTTTCTGTCTTCTCTGGCTTTTTGCATTCTCAGAATCTCAGCTGCAAAGAGCACGCAGCATGCATGCATTCATTTCCTCGGGATCCTGCCGCACAGTACCACAAACTGGGTGGCTTCTGAGAACAGAAGCTTACTGTCTCACAATTTTGGAAGCTAGCAGTCTAAACTCAAGAGTATCCGCAAAGCCTTGCTCTTTCTGAAGTCTCTAAGGGAAGGTTCTTTATTCTCTCAGCTTCTGGTAGCCCCAGGCGTTTCTTGACTTGCAGCTGCAACCTCCCTGTCTGTCTCTCTGTCTCTTCTCTCGTAGGACACTACTCAGATCAGATTAGGATTAACTCAACTCTGGTATGACTTCATGTTAACTGACAAAATCCTCACAGACCCAATTTCCAAACAAAGTCACATTCACAGGTACCAGTGGTTAGGACTTCAAACCAAATTTGGGGAGGACACAACTTATTTCATAACAATGCATGTAACAAAAAGGAAAGTTACATTCAGTTAGAGAGAGCAAAGATTATTCTGTCACCATTCTGAAAATTTTATTTTTTAGAAATTCCATCTCTAGCAAAAGCAAGATTCTTCATCTCCATTTGGATTATTGTTGGCAGAAGAGACCAGTCCCTGGAGAAGGACAGCATGCTTGGTAAAGTAGCGGGTCAGCGAGAAAGAGGAAGACCCTCAACGAGATGGATTGAGACAGTGGCTGCAGCAATGGGATCAAGCATAACAACGATTGTGAGCATGGCGCAGGACCGGGCAGCGCTCATTTTGTGGTGCATAGGAGGGTCGCTATGAGGCGGAACCGACTCTACGGCACCTAACAACAACAACATTTGGATTATTGATCCAGCATCAAAGGGTGCTGGGAAGGTTTGAAGAAGACCCAGGAAGAGAAATGCCAAGCCCAGGTGCCAAGAGCAAAGTGCTGTGCAAAATGTCTGCTTCATGCCTTCTTCCGTCTAGCACTGGTGATCGCCACCGCCTGCAGCCTGCCCTCCTGTTTCTGTAAATAAAGTTTTCGTGGAACACTGTCATACCCTTTTTTTTATTATTGTTTATGACAATATGCTTTTGTGCTATAACAGCACAGTTTGGCAGTTGTGACAAACGTTGTATGACCGGTAAAACCTACAATATTTACTATTTTGACTAACATAGAAAAATTTGCTGATACCTGATTTAAGTGGACTTTATTGAGATGTCCTGGAGCTGCAGTGGTTAAGACCTTGGCTGCTAACCAAAAAGGTCCGTAGTTCGAATCCACCAGCCACTCGTTGGAAACCCTAGGGGCAGTTCTGCTCTATCCTATAGGGTCGCCATGAGTAGGAATTAACTCGACAGCAACGGGTTTGGTTTTTTGGTTTGTATCTCAATATTATTAAAAACTGCTTTACAGGGCTTTTCTCCCCCCAATAGTAAGAGCAGATAATGTTTCTCGATATATCTTGATCATCTTCTTTCAGTAATACTTTGGATTTTTATGTTAAAAAAAAAAATCCTTGTGGTTAAATGTTAACAAGGAAGAACTCTGGGTGAATTTTCTTCAGAAAAAGAGCATTTCATGCACTGTAAATTTTAACATGGAATCCTTTGGGAGTACAACAGTTAACAGGCTCAGCTGCTATCTGAAAGGTTAGAGGTTTAGGTCCACCCAGAGGTGCCTCAGAACAAAGGCTTGGCAATCTACATCCAAAGAATCAGAAGCAGACTGCCACATCTTTCTCTCACAGAGCGGCTGGTGGGCTCAAACCGGTGACCTTTCGGTTAGCAGCCGAGCACTTTAACCACTGCACCACCAGTACTGCCTATGTTCAAAGGAAAGCTGGAAACGTCGCTGGCATTCCCTTTATTCAGGAGCTCACCAGCAGTCTCTTGAGACCATTATTTCCTCTGAGCTGCCTCTTTGAAGCTGATACCCACCAGATGGCTTTCAGGAAATACAGAGGTTTGGATGACCAGGGGTTCTATGACTGGGTGTTAAAACCATCTTTAGGAGAATGTTACATTCACACTAGGGAAAGAAGACATCTCTATTCAGCAAACATCCTAATGCGTTTTGTGCCAAGTACTGTTCTTAGTACTTTACAAAATACTGATCCCTTTAATCCTCGTAATAACCATAAGACCCAAGCACTATCATCCCCATTCAAAGATGAGAAAACAGAGACACAGAGAATTAGGTAAAAGAAATACAGCTAGTGAGGAGTGGGGCAAGGATTTGAACCCAGGCAGTCGGGCTCCAGAGTTAGTTAATCCCAACAGGACCCACTTGCTGTGCTAGTTCATTGACAGTCATCACTGTTTGTCTAAGGGAAGAATGCCTTGTGTACTTGCCTATGAATTCAAGTCTACCCTGTCACACGAGTGTTGAGTGTCTGTCAATATGGAAACCAACAGAAAAGGAGGTGGATAAATACCAATGGAGAAATACATAGGCATGAGTCAGGACTCTTTTAAATGCGGGTGATAAAATTCCACTCTAACCAGCTTAAGCAAAAGACGCAAGGATTGGTTGGACCCTGAGGGGAGAATACCCACGCCACTCCTAGAAAGAGAAAGGAGCTGTCGGGATGTACCTCTCAAAGGTTCTACGGAGTCTCTCCCATCTCTGCTTGACTCTGCCCCTCATTGCTTGTTTATTTTCTTACACTTCCAGTAGACTCTTTCCACGGAGGGAGAGGGCTGCTGCTGGCTGCACCATCTTGGAATCCCCAATGGAGAAGGGATACCAATCCCAGTGGAGACCTCTGATTGGATCTGCTCAAGTCACATGCCCACCCATTAGCCCAAATGATGTGCCAGGAACATGGCGAAACATGGGGAAGCTTTGGTCACCTGCCTGAACCTGTGACTGGTCGTTGTTGCCTGGAGCCGGGGAACCAGGAATGAATTAACATGCCAAAAACCAAAAACACAAAACCAATTGCCAGCGACCCCTAGGGGGTTGTTATGAGTTAGCAGGATAGCTATCACTTATTGCTAGTGAACTCAGAGCAGGAAAGATTAAATAACAAAAACAAAAATAAGAAAAATCCTAAAAGTACTGCCACAAGACACAGCTATATCATGCTGTGGGATGTGGGAGGGGGAAAGAGGGCTGTTATGTGTGTATACACACACACATCCGCATACACATACACACAGACATATACATACACATATTAAAAAAAAAAAAAACATGGTGGTCAGGTCGATTCTGACTCATAGTGACCCAATAGGCAGCGTAGAACTGCCTCATGGGGTTTCCAAGGAGCAGCTGGCAGATTTGAACTGCTGACCTTTTGGTTAGCAGCCAAGCTCTTAATCATTGCACCTCCAGGGCTCCCACGTATACATATACATACCCATATATACACATATACATATATATATATACATACACATACATATACCATGGACTGCCAAAAGAACACACAAAGCTATCTTGAAAGAAGTACAGCCAGAATGCTCCTTAGAAGTGAGGATGGCGAGACTTCGTTTCACCTACTTTGGACATGTTATCAGGAGAGACCAGTCCCTGGAGAAGGACATCACACTTGGCAGAGCAGAGAGAATTGGAGGAAGATCCTCAGTGAGATGGACTGACACAGTGGCTGCAACAACGGGCCGAAGCATAGCAACGATTGTGAGGATGGTGCAGGACCAGGCAGTGTTTTGTTCTGTTGTACGTACGGTCGCTATGAGTTAAACTGACTCAACGACACCTAAAACAACAACAAATACATACACATACACATATACGTATACATACACATACACATACACATATACATATACATACATATATACATACACATACACATATACATACACGTACACATACACATATACATACACAAATATACATACACATACACATATACATATACATACGCATACACATATACATATGCATACGCATACACATATACATACACGTACACGTACACATATACATACGCAAACAAATATACATACACATACACATATACATACACATACATGTATACATATGCATACACATACACGTATACATATGCATATACATACACATACACATATACATACACATACACATATGCATACACATACACATATACATACATGTACACGTACACATATACATACACATACACATGTACATACACATACACATACTCATGCACGTATACACACACATATACATGCACATATACACACACATATACATACATGTACACATACACATATACATATACAGAGAGAGAGAGAAGACAGGGAATGATGTGGAGTTTTATATTTCCCCTCAATCTTCTCAACTCAGATATTTTCAGGCTGGTTGATCATACTTCCCTGGATAGTTTTAGAAGCAGGAGAGAAGTGTCAAGAGAGGAACAAGCTGAACGTCTTTCTAGCAAGTGGAGCAGAATAAGGAAGGGGGGAAGTCTTAGAAACAACCTTTTATTTCATTTTTGGGTTCTATCACTTCAAGTCCATTTCTAATCTTTTTCTATTGTCCACAAATGGAGGCAAATGAGACCAAAGAAATGAAAGGATCATACTGGCTGTAAAAGGGAGGGTCTGACGTTGGGGGAGCTCTGCCCTGAAGCAGGGTCAGGGTGAAGCTTGCTAAAGTTCAGGGCCATGTTGAAGAAAAGAAAAATATAACGGCTAGCCCCTCGATGAGAAAGAAGCATGTTTGACTGAGAAATCTAGGTGAAAGGAAGAAAGAAGGTGAGGGAACAATTGAGTGGAGCGAGGCTGCAGGAGTTAATTAGAGCAGACCCGGGACTGATACAAAGAGCTTACTCACCAGTGCGCTCCCGCTGGGAAGCTGTAACCTCAGATGCTCCTCCAAGGAAGAAAACAAACTCCCTTTTATCGGCTGCTTGAGAACAGAGATTCTTCATCAGAAGGACTTTGCTGGCGATGCGGAAGGTGCATGCCGTAAGCTTTAGTCCTCCGACCTGAAATCCAGAAATGGAGGAGTCACTTGGAATTAGTACGGTCTGTTGAATATGCCACATTTATGTTTGTGACATAGTCTCTCTAACAGACACTAAACCACAGCTTCTCAGTCTTTAATGTGCACACAAATTGCCTAGAGATCTCGGATTAAAATGCAAATTCTGACACAGTGGGTCTGGGATGGGACCCGAGAATCTGCCTTCACGGCAGTCTCCCAGGGGATGCAGACATGGTTAGACCACTGGCCACACCTTGAGTGTTGCCAGGGCCATCCAGTCAGTTCCAACTCATGGCGGTGTCACGTATTTCAGAGTAGAACTGTGCTCCGTGGGGTTTTCAATGGCGGTGTTCTTTTGGAAGTAGATTGCCAGGCTTTTCTTCCGAGGCACCTCTGGGTAGGTTTGGATCACCAACAGTAGAGTGTAAACCATGGGCATTCACCTAGGAAAATTACTTCTTGAGTAGCCAGGCTCTAAACAGGTTTCGGTCAATCTGTGGATTTTGTAACCCTTCATGTTTTTTGTTTTTCTGCTTTTCTGAGGTACACCTGCCCCTTTCTCAAAAGAGGTTTGCATCACAATGAAATGCCGCATCAGAACCTGACGTGATACTCAGGTTTATTCTGAAGTGATATTTAACTGTGACTGAAGCGGTTTTCAGAAATGGGGAAGACTGACAAACGTTAATTCCCATTGCCGTGCGCATCAACAGAGAAAAATTCCTAGATTTCCTTCCTGGGGGGAATTATCACGACTAGCGAGAACAGATAACACACAGGACAAAACATTTACCATTTCAACACTTTTTTACATTCAGTGGCATTAATTCTGCCCATCGTGTTGAACCATCACGGCCATCCATTTCCAAATGTTTCCATCACAAAGCTGCGTGCACCCCAAGCAATGACTCCCTCTTTCCTCACCCCTCCCTCCCTGCCCTAGTAACCCTGGATAGACTTTGTCCTCTATGTATCCCCTGGAAAATTTAAAATTAGACGTGTGTCTCACCTTGAGTTCAGGGCTCACATTCTATTTCTGTTGGACAGTACTGATCCAGACTTCTCTTACTTCTTTCTTCACGTCCCTTCCAATCAAGGGCATGACTTGTCCAGTCAGGACTAAGACATTCTAGGGTACCAAGAACCCAAGGAGGGATCTGTTTCGTCCCCCACCTTCCCACCCCCTTGCATGTACCCTTTTAGGTAAATAGAGGTAAGAAGAGGAATAAAAAACATTTTTAAAAAATCTGCGGATCCCTGCCTTTGCCTTTTCTTCCTAGGTAGACTTAGGGTAAAATTTTTGGATACAAAATAAGCAATTAGGAACCTTAATTAGGTTTTTTTTTTTTTTTGAGATGCAAACTTACCATAATTAAAAGCTGGAAACTGTTTCAAAATATCATTTGTATAGAAGTAGGTACACCAGTTCGATTATCAGCATTTCTTCAAATTGGACAATTAATCCTCTCTCTAATTAATGATTTGTTGTTGTTTTTTTTTTATATATATATTTTATTGTACTTCAGGTGAAAGCTTACAGAGCAAATAGTTTCTCATGAAATAGTAGTACACATGTTGTTCTATGACATTGGTTAGCAACCCCACAACGTATTAAGCCTCTAAATTCTCAACTTTTTTTTTTTTTTGATGAAAATTACAGATGGCCAAAGATACACCGTTTCAAAAATTTCTACATTCACAGTTCAGTGACACTGACTACGCTCTTCCAACTGTGCTGTTATTCTCACTTAAGATGAAGGCTTACAGAACAAAATAGTTTTTCATTTAACAGTTACTACACATGTTGCCCTATGACCATGGTTAACAATCTCACAGCACATCAAGAATATCCTTACTCCACCTTGTGTTCCCTATCACCAGGGGGCTTCCTTGTCCCCTTCTGCCTTCTGGACCTTGTCGGTGGACTATTGTACCTCTTTAGTCTCATTTGTTTATTTATTTATTTATTTTATTTTATTTTATTTAAACACCATTTCAAAACTTTTTACTTACACATTTAAGTGATATTGACTATGCTCTTCCAATTGTGCTGCCATTCTCGCCCAAGATGAAGGCTTACAGGACAAAACAGCCTCCCATTTAATAGTTACTACAAATGTTGCCCCATAGCAGTGGTCAACAATCTCACAACACATCGACAGTGTCCTTACTCAATTTGTGTTCCTTATCATCAGTTTCCTACTCCCCCTCTGCCTTCTGGCCCTTGTCACCCGACTCCTGTACCTCGTTAGTCCCATTTAGTTTTACTGGGCTGTCCATTCCCAGGCTTAACATCGAACCTCGAAGGTAACTTCACCTCTGAGCTGAAAGGGTGTCTGGGGGCCACACTCTTGAGGTTTCTCTAGTATTCTTTAGGCCAGTAAATCTGATCTTTTTTTGGGGGGGGGAGTTAAAATTATGCTCTACATCCTTCTCCAGCTCTGCCCAGAACCCTCTGTTGTGATCCTGATCAGAGGAGTCATTGGTGGTAGCCGGGCACCATCCAGCTGTACTGGACTCAGTCCCGTGGAGGCCTTGGTAGCTGTGGACCATTAGTCCTTCGGACTAATCTTTTCCTTGTATCCTGTTCTCTTCATTTTCCCTTGTTCCCGAAGGGATGAGATCAGTGGAGTATCTTAGATGGCCGCTCATAGGCTTTTAAGACCCCAGACACTACTCACCAAGGTAGAATGTAGAGCATTGTCTTTATAAGATGTGTCATGCCAATTGAGCTAGATGTTCCCTGAGACCATGGTCCCCAGAGCCCTCCGTCCAACAACTCAGTCCCTCGGGGGGTTTGGATGTGTCTATACGGCCTCCATGACCTTTCCTTGTGCAGGTTGTGTTAGTTTCCCCCGTACTATGTACTATCTCACCTCTCACCCAAGTTACCACTTACCTATTACCTATTTAGTACTCCCCCCCCCTCCCATCCCTGGTAACCAACAAGGATTGTTACATTTTGCATGTGAATGTTTTCATGGGTTTTTACAATAGAGGTCTCATACAATATTTGTCCTTTTGTGATTGACTTATTTCACTCAGCATGATGTCCTCCAGTTTCATCCATGTTATGAGATGGTTCACAGATTCATTGTTGTTCTTTCTCGTTGCATAGTACTCCATTGTGTGTATGTACCATAGTTTGTGTATCCATTCATCTGTTGATAGACATCGAGGTTGTTTCCATCGTTTTGCTATTGTGAATAATGCTGCCATGAACATAGGTGTGCATATGTTTATTCGAGTGATGACTCTTATTTCTCTAGGATATATTCCTAGGAGTGGGATTGCTGGATCGAATGGTATGTCTATTTCTAGCTTTCTGAGGAAACGCCATATCATTTTCCAAAATGGTTGTATCATTTTGCATTCCCACCAGCAGTGTATAAGAGTTCCCGTCTCCCCGCAGCCCCTCCAACATTTGTTATTTCCAGTATTTTTGATTCGTGCCAGTAATGCCGGGGTGAGATGGTATCTCATTGTGGTTTTAATTTGCATTTCTCTAATGGCTAGTGATCGCGAGCATTTCCTCATGTGTCTGTTGGCCATTTGAATGTCTTCCTTGGTGAAGTGTCTGTTCATTTCCTTTGCCCATTTTTTGATAGGATTGTTTGTCCTTTTGTTGTAGAGGTGTTGGATTTTCTTGTAGATTATGGAGATTAGACATTTGTCTGACTTGTACTGTCCAAAAATTTTTTCCCAGTCTGTAGGTTCTCTTTTAACTCTTTTGGTGAAATCTTTTGAAGAGCATAGATGTTTGATTTTTAGAAGATCCCAATTATCTAGTTTATCTGTTGGGTTTTTTGTGTTGATGTTTATGGTTTGTATCCTGTTAATGCCATGTATTAAGGCCTGAAGTGTTGGTCCTATTTTTTCTTCTATGAATTTTATAGTTTGAGGCTTTATATTCAGGTCTTTGATCCATTTTGAAGTAGTTTTTGTATATGGTGTGAGGTATGGGTCCTGTTTCATTTTTCTACAAATGGATATCCAGTTTTGCCAGCACCATTTGTTAAAAAGACTGTCTTTACCCCGTTTGATGTATTTTGGGCCCTTGTCAAAAATCAGGTGACCGTAGGTGAAT
Organism: Dugong dugon; assembly: GCA_030035585.1. Classification (NCBI taxonomy): domain Eukaryota; kingdom Metazoa; phylum Chordata; class Mammalia; order Sirenia; family Dugongidae; genus Dugong; species Dugong dugon. The sequence continues at coordinate 6,474,656 of CM057473.1, forward strand.
GGATTTATATCTGGGTTCTCAATTCTGTTCCATTGGTCAATGTCTCTGTTGTTGTACCAGTACCAGGCTGTTTTGAGTACTGTAGCTGTATAGTAGGTTCTCAAGTCAGGTAGTGTGAGTCCTCCAACTTTATTCTTCTTCTTCAGTAGTGCTTTACTTACTCGGGGTTTCTTCCCTTTCCATATAAAGTTAATAATTAGTTTTTCCATCTCTTTGAAGAATGTTGTTGGTATTTGTATCGGGATTGCATTGTATTTGTAGATTGCTTTAGGTAGAATTGCCATTTTCACAATGTTGAGTCTGCCTATCCATGAGCATGGTATGTTTTTCCATTTATGGAGATCCCTTTGGGTTTCATGCAGCAGTGTTTTGTAGTTTTCTTTGTATAGGTCTTTTATATTCCTGGTCAGATTTATTCCTAAGTATTTTATCTTTTTAGGGGCTATTGAAAATGGTATTGATTTCCTGATTTCCTTTTCATCGTTCTCTTTACTGGTGTATAGGAATCCAACTGATTTTTGAATGTTTATCTTGTATCCTGCTACTCTGCTGAATCTTTCTATTAGTTCCAGTAAATTTCTCGTGGAGTCTTTAAGGTTTTCTATGTATAGTATCATATCATCTGCAAACAGGGAGAGTTTAACTTCTTCATTACCAATTTGGATGCCCTTTATTTCTTTCTCTTGCCTTACTGCTCTAGCTAGAACTTCCAGCACAATGTTAAATAGGAGTGGTGATAAAGGGCATCCTTGTCTTGTTCCTGTTCTCAAGGGGAATGTTTTCAGCTTCTCTCCATTAAGAATGATGTTGGCTGTTGGTTTTGCATAGATGCCCTTTATTATGTTGAGAAATTTCCCTTCTATACCTATTTTATTGAGAGCTTTTATCAGGAATGGGTGTTGGACTTTGTCAAATGCCTTTTCTGCGTCAATTGAGATGATCGTGTGATTTTTTTCTTTCCTTTTATTTATGTGGTGGATTATGTTGATGGATTTTCTAATGTTAAACCATCCTTGCACACCTGGTATGAATCCTACTTGGTCGTGGTGTATTATTTTTTTGATATGATACTGAATTCTATTGGCTAGAATTTTGTTCAGAATTTTTCATCTATATTCATGAGAGATATTGGTCTGTCATTTTCTTTTTTTGGGATATCTTTGCCTGGTTTTGGTATCAGCGTTATGCTGGCTTCATAGAATGAATTTGGAAGTGTTGCTTCCTCTTCTATGCTCTGAAATAACTTGAGTAGAACTGGTAAGAGCTCTTCTGTAAATGTTTTGTAGAATTCTCCAGTGAAGCCATCTGGGCCAGGGCTTTTTTTGGTTGGGAGTTTTTTTATTACCTTTTCAATCTCTTCTCTTGTTATGGGTCTGTTCAGATTTTCAATATCACTTTGTTGTAGTTTGGGTAGGCCGTATGTTTCTAGAAATTTATCCGTTTCCTCTAGGTTTTCAAATTTGTTGGAATATAGTTTTTCATAATATTCTGTTATAATCCTTTTTATTTCAGTTGGGTCTGTTGTAATGTCCCCCATTTCATTTCTTATTTGGGTTATTTGTGCCCTCTGCTGTTTTTCTTTTGTCAGTCTGGCCAGTGGTTTGTCGATCTTGTTGATTCTTTCAAAGAACCAACTTTTGGTTTTGTTGATTCTTTCTATTGTTTTTCTGTTCTCTATTTCATTTATTTCTGCTTTGATCTTTACTATTTCCTTTCTTCCGGTGGTTGTAGGCTTTTTTTGTTGTTCTCTTTCTATTTCTTTGAGTTCTGTAGTTAATGTTTTGATTTTGTCCCTTTCTTCTTTTTTGATATGTGCATCTATTGCTATAAATTGACCTCTGAGGACTGCCTTTGCTGTGTCCCAAATGTTTTGGTATGATGTGTTTTCATTTTCATTTGATTCTAGGAATTTTTTAATTCCATCTCTGATTTCTTCTATTACCCAGTGACGTGTAAGCAGAGTATTATTCAGTTTCCATGTGTTTGATTTTTTTCCTTCCTGTTTCTAGTGTTAATTTCTACCTTGATGGCTTTGTGGTCAGAGAAGATACTGTGAATTATCTCAGCGTTTTGGATCTTGTTGAGGATTGCTCTGTGGCCTAAGATGTGGTCTATTCTGGAGAACGTTCCATGTGCATTGGAAAAGAATGTGTACTTTGCAGCGGTTGGATGGATTGTTCTATATATGTCTATCAGGTCCAGTTGGCTGATTGTGTCCTTTAGGTCTTCTGTATCTTTGCTGAGTTTCTTTTTAGTTGTTCTGTCCTTTACTGAGAGTGGTGTGTTGAAGTCTCCTACTATTATTGTGGAACTGTCAATTTCTCTTTTCAGTGCTGTTAGAGTTTTTTTATGTATTTTGGAGCCCTGTCATTGGGTGCATAGATATTTATTATGGTTATGTCTTCATGATGGATCATCCCCTTAATCATTATATAGTGTCCTTCTTTGTCTTTTATGGTAGATTTTGTTTTAAAGTCTATTTTATCTGAGATTAGAATTGCCACTCCTGCTCTTTTTTGATAGTTGTTATCTTGATATATTTTTTTCCAACCTTTACTTAATAAATTCACATCTTTGTTTCTAAGTTGTGTCTCTTGTAGACAGCAAATTGATGGATCCTGTTTTCTTATCCATTCTGCCACTCTCCATCTCTTTATGGGTGCATTGAGTCCATTTACTTTCAGTGTAATTATTGATAGATGTGAGTTTGTTGCTGTCATTTTGTAGTGTTTTTTTTTTGTGATGCTGAAGTTTTCTTTGTTCTTCTTACTCTCTTGTGCGGAGTTACTTTTGTTTGTAGATTTTGTGTTCATTTCTTTTGTTTTTGTAGGTTTTGTTTTTGCTGAGACTTTATGTTTTTCGTCTTTATTTTTATGAGTTGGTTTGTTAACTTTCTTTGTGGTTACCATGAATTTTACCCTTATCTTTATAAGTTTGAAGCAGTCTACCCTTACTTGGTATCTCCTTGCCTTCCTCTCCTTTAGAAGGTTCTATACCTATGCCGTTTGTTCCCTCTTTCATTGTTTTGATGTTGTTGTCATCCTTTGATTGATTGCTCTGATTCCCTGTTGTATTTCTTTTGTTTTTGGATAGTCCTCTGTAGTTCAGTTCTTAGAATGCTATCTGATTCGTATGAACCTGCGTCCTAGGTCCTAGGCCCTGCCTGAGGGCTGAAGCTGGTTGTCCTCAGATCGAAGAACTCCCTTTAATAATTCTTGTAAGTTTGGTTTGACTTTTGCATATTCCTTTAGTTTCTGTTTATCTGGAAATGACCTAATTTCACCATCAAATCTGAATGAGAGTTTTGCAGGATATATTATTCTTGGCTGACAATTTTTTTCTTTCAAGATTTTATATATGTCATCCCATTGCCTTCTTGCCTGCATGGTTTCTGCTGAATAATCTGAGCTTAGTCTTATTGTTTCTCCTCTGTATGTGACTTCTTGTTTTTCAAGAGCTGCTCTCAGGATTCTTTGTTTGTCTTTAGTTTTGGCGAGTGTGAATATGATACGTCTTGGTGATTTTCTTTTGGGGTCTCTTCTGTATGGGGTTCGTTGAGCTTCTTGGATGGCCAGCTTTTCATCTTTCATGATATTGGGAAAGTTTTCTGTCAGGAGTTCCTCAATGATCCTCTCTGTGTTTTCTGTTTTCTCCCCCTGTTCTGGTATGCCAATCACTTGTAAGTTTTTGCTTTTAATTGTGTCCCACATAACTCTCAGGGTCTCTTCATTTTTCTTTGTTCTTTTTTCTGTGTTTTCCTGAAACAGAGTTGTATCCAAGTGTTTGTCTTCAGTTCCACTGATCCTGTCTTCCATGGTTTCAAATCTACTTCTCAGCCCTTCTATGACACCGTCCATTTCTGAAATCTTGTTGTTTATCTTTTGGATTTCTAATTGTTTTTGTATAATTTTGAGTTGTGACTTTATTTTGACATTTTATTCCTGCATCATCTTCCTGAATTATTCCAATTTTTGGTCTGTATTTTCCATAAATTTGTCTATTTTTTCCTCATGTTTGTCAGCTTTTTGTCTCAGTTCTTGGAAAATTCCGAGTATTAGTGATTTGAGTTCCCTATCAGGTACTTCTAGTGCATTTTCTTCCACAGGAGCGTTATCTGGTGTTTTAATTTGGACGCCTATTGGAGCCATCTTGTCTTGTTTTTGTAAATGTTTTGATATTGTTTGCTTCTTTCGGGGCATTCAGTAGATATTTCTCTCGTTTATTGATTGTAGATTTTTTTTTGTTTGTTTGTTTCGTTCTTGCAGTACAGCTGGGCAGATCTAGCTGAGGAGGAGCCACTGGGACGGGTTGCTTGTGGCACTCACCGCAGCCACCAGGACGGTCGGTAGACAGTGCTGGGCAGGTTCCAATAGGGCGTGCCTGCACCGCTTGGTGGTGTGATGTCTAGTGCACGGTGCAGGTAGGTAGGGTGCAGCAGGAAGATGGTTATGTGTGAAGTTAAGCTGGATATGGGAGAGAGGAGAGAGGAGGAGGAGCAAAAAGTGTACAAACATAAAAGAATGCTAGGGGAGCTTGTCGTTGGAATGTACAGATGAGAGACTATGGGATGGAGGAAACCAGAAGGGGGAAGAGAAAGAAAAGGAAAGAATGACCAAATAAAAATCAGAAAAGTTAAAGAACTGCAAAGTTCCCAGGGATCCCACCGATGCAGCTATGAGGTCTGGGGGAGTCGGTCTCAATTTTCACAGCTCAGCCTGGCCAGGAGGTACAGAGGCATACATCACCTGGTATTCAGGGATCAGAAAGAGAAGGAAGAGATAGAGAGACGAGAAATTAAGCAATGAAGAAAGACAAAAGGGAAAAAGAGGTAAAAGATGACAAAACTAATCAAAAAAAGGAAGAAAAATAAAATTGAAAAAAAAAAAAAAAAAAGGGCAACACCAGCAGTCAGTGCCTACAAATGGGACCCAGAGAGCCCCCACTCAGTGGCGCGAATTCCAAGAAGCCGGTAGTCTCGGGGTTAAGAGACCGTGGCCACAGGAAGCAGAGGGGCCAACGAACAAAGTCCCCGGGATCCCACCCGTGTGGGAGCCCAGACCTGGAAACAGCCACACGCCCGAACGCAGCCCTACAGCCCCGCAGGAGAGAGCAGAGACGGCACTCGGAACCAGGCACCCAGGCAAAAGGAGGGGGAGGCGGCAGAAAAAGTTTCGCTAGCCGCCAGCAAATGGCTCCCAGAAAGCCGCCAGCCCAGGCGCGTGGAATCCAAGCACCGGCGGCCCCCAGCCCAGGGACTCCAGCCACGGAAAGCAGAGGGGCTAACGAACAAAGGCCCCGGGATCCCACCCGCGCGGGAGCCCAGACCTAGAAACAGCCACACGCGCAAACGCAGCCCCACAGCCCCGCAGGAGAGAGCAGAGACGGCACTCGGAACCAGGCACCCAGGCAAAAGGAGGGGGAGGCGGCAGAAAAATGTTCGCTAGCCGCCAGCAAACGGCTCCCAGAAAGCCGCCAGCCCAGGTGCGCGGAATCCAAGCACCGGCGCCCCCCAGCCCAGGGACCCTGGCCACGGAAAGCAGGGGATCCCCAGCTGAGGCAGAGAGGGGTGGGTGGTGGGAGAGCGTGCACCACAGTTTACCGGTCATTCTGTCTCCAACCAGATGCTCTGCAAGGCTGCTCTCCCGTCCACTGGTCTCCGATAGGAATCCAAGATGGTGGATCCGCGCTGCGTTAGCTGGTAAGGAATCTCTGCCTGAGTCTCTCCTCACTCTCCGTTCTCTTTTAGTATTCTCACTCCGTTTGGTGTTTGGCTGAGTTCTTTATCTCTTCATTTGGTGTTCTAGGGTTTCAGGATTGTTGATTCTCTCTTAGGCTTAGTTTTTCGGATCTTTGCTGTGGAGGGACGGCGTGGTGTTTCTGCCTAGAGCGCCATCTTGCCCCTGATCCTCTGATTAACGATATTTTTAACCTTAAAATAAGCACCTTGATAATGAAGTTAGAACATAAAGAAACTTAATAGGCATGTATAAAAGATACACGAGACTTGGAATGCAGTGGGTATGTGTGGGTGAAATTAAACTACTAGCATGAAGCAGGCTTTCCCAGGGGCCAGACCTGCTCACCATGGGGACAGATAGCAGAAATTCCTAGACACACTGAGGTCAAAACACAGTGGCATTTGGTTCCTCAATTATGAGAGAAGATCCTTTGTGTTTTGCATTTCTGAAGCTAGAGATGGGACCAGTTGGGTACAGGCAGAATTAGAGCTTCATTCCTAACCAAAGTTTAAGATTTCTCAGATTGGGTGACTTGGCGTCACTTGGAGGAAGGGACGTAATAAGACTTTAGTTGAGCCACCCGCATGTAGAAAGTTAAGGACAAACTACGGCGTCAACCATTGCAGAGGGCACCAAAACAGTTACAAGAAAAATCACTGAGGAAAGACACGCTCTGCTGCACGCGATTTCTCCACAGGCTTTGCTTCAGAAAAAAGGCAAATCATCTGTGCAACTTTGCTGAGATCACAGTCAGAATTTCCAATTTCAGCCTCACAGACATGGATGGACTCGAGATAAGCTTCCAAGTTTCAAAAATAAAATTATGAATTGAGGAAAATGCTGTAATCACACCAAAGCAGAATGAATTCCTGAAATGTATTGAAACATAAACAATTGAGAAGTTACTGTAATTTATATTGAGACCTCTATCCCTTCTTTTGGCCCCATTTACACAGCTTTCCTGACTCCATGTTAATAAGTTTTCTGTGTCATATGCCTTCAAGGTCCTGTTCTCTGCTAGCTGACAGCTGGCTTAAGTTAATCTGTATTAAAAACTTATCTCAAAAGTAACAGGAAAACATTTATTTTTTTATTTTTATTTTTATTGTACTTTAGATGAAGGTTTACAGAACAAATAGTTTCTCATTAAACAGTTAGTACACATATTCTTTTATGACATTGGTTAACAACCCCACGACGTGTCAACACTCTCCTTTCTCGACCTATTATCAGTTTTCCTGTCCCCTCATGCTTTCCAGTTCTTGTCCCTGGGCTGTTGTGCCCCATTAGTCTTGTTTTGTTTTATGGGGCTGTCTAATATTTGGGTGAAGGGTGAACCTCGGGAACGACTTCATTACTGAGCTAAAAGGGTGTGTGGGGGCCATACTCTAGGGGTTTCTCCAGTCTCTGTCAGGCCAGTAAGTCTGGTCTTTTTTTGTGAGTTAGAATTTTGTTCTACGTTTTTCTCCAGCTCTGTCCGGGACTTCTGTTGCGATCCCTGTCAGAGCAGTCAGTGGTGGTAGCTGGGCACCTACTGGACTCAGTCTGGTGGAGGCCATGGTAGTTGTGGTCCATTAGTCCTTTGGACTAATCTTACCCTTGTATCTTATTTTCTTCATTCTCCCTTGCTCCCAAAGGCGTGAGACCAGTGAAGTATCTTAGATGGCTGCTTACAGGCTTTTAAGACCCCAGACACTACTCCCCAAGGTGGAATGTAGAACATTTTCTTTATAAACTATATTATGCCAATTGAGCTAGACGTTCCCCAAGACCATGGTCCCCACAGCCCTCCGCCCAGCAATTCAGTCCCTCAGGGAGTTTGGAAGTGTCTATGGAGCTTCCATGATCTTTCCTTGTACAAGTTGTGCTGGCTTCCCCAGTATTGTGTGCTCTCTTACCCTTCACCAAAGTTACCACTTATCTGTTGTCTATTTAGTGTTCCCCTCCGCCCCTTCCATCCCTCGTAACCATCAAACACTGTTTCTTTTTGTGTGTAAACTTTTTCATGGGTTTTTACAATAGAGGTCTCATACAATACTTCCCCTTTTGAGACTGCCTTATTTCACTCAGCATAATGTCCTCCAGTTTCATTCATGTTATGAGATACTTCACAGATTCATCGTTGTTCTTTACTTTGCATAGTACTCCATTGTGTGTGTGTACCATAGTCCGTTTATCCATTCATCTTTTGATGGGCATCTAGATTGTTTCCATCTTTTTGCTATTGTGAACAATGCTACAATGAACATGGGTGTGCATATGTCTATTCGTGTGATGGCTCTTATTTCTCTAGGATGTATTCCTAGGAGTGGGATTGCTGGATCATATGGTATTCTATCTCTAGCTTTCTGAGGAAATGCCATATCGTTTTCCAAAATGGTTATATCCTTTTGCATTTTTACCAGCGGTGCATAAGAGTTCCAATCTCCCTACAGCTTCTTCAATATTTGTTGTTTCCAGTTGTTTTTTTTTTGGTTCTTGCCAGTAATACTGGGGTGAGATGGTATCTCATTGTGGTTTTGATTTGCATTTCTCTAATGGCTAGTGATCACGAGCATTTCCTCATATGTATGTTGGCTTCTTGAGTGTCTTCTTTGGTGAAGTGTCTGTTCATTTCCTTTGCCCATTTTTTGATTGGATTATTTGTCTTTTTGTTGTAGAGGTGTTGGGTTTTCTTGTTGATTTTAGAGATTAGAACTTTGTCTGACTTGTAATGTCCAAAATTTTTTCCCAGTCTGTAGGTTCTCTCTTTACTCTTTTGGTGAAGTCTTTTGATGAGCATAAGTGTTTAATTTTTAGAAGATCCCAGCTACCTAGCTTATCTTCTGGAGTTTGTGTGTTGTTGGTTATGGTTTGTATTCTGTTAATGCCATGTGTTAAGGCCTCTAGCATTGATCCTATTTTTTTCTTCTATGAATTTTATGGTTTTTAGCTTTATATTTAGGTCTTTGATCCATTTTGAATTAGTGTTTTATATGGTGTGAGATATGGGTCCCGTTTCATTTTTTGGCAGATGGACATCCAGTTTTTCAGCACCATTTGTTAAAAGGACTGTTTGTTCCCCATTTGATGGACTTTGGGCCCTTGTTGAAGATCAGGTGACCATAGGTGGATGGATTTACATCTGGGTTCTCAATTCCGATCCACTGGTTAATGTATCTGTTGTTGTACAGGTACTAGGCTGTTTTGACTACTATAGCTATATAGTAGGTTCTGAGGTCAGGTAGTACAAGTCCTTCTACTTTATTCTTCTTCTTCAATAGTGCTTTACTTATTCAGGGCTTCTTCCCTTTCCATATAAAGTTAATGATTAGTTTTTCCATCTCTTTAAAGAATGTCATTGGTATCTGGATTAGATTGCATTGTATTTGTAAATTACTTTGGGTAAAGTTTTCATTTTCACAATGTTGAGTCTACCTATCCATAAGCATGGTATGTTTTAACAGGAAATTTTAATTGATGTCTCCTAGAGACACGACTTAAGGTCCCTAGGTGGCACAAATGGTTTGCACTTGACCACTAACCTAAAGGCAGGTAGTTTCAGCCCAGCCAGCAGCACCGTGGAAGAAAGTTCTGGCAGTTTGCTTCTGTAAAGATTGTTGTTGTTGTTAGGTGTCATCAAGTCAGTTCTGACTCATAGCGACCCTCTGTACAACACCACAAAACACTGCCCAGTCCTGCACCATACTCAGAATCATTGCTGTTTGAGCCCACTGTTGCAGCCACTGTATTAATCCATCTCATTGAGGGTCTTCCTCTTTTTCACTGACCCTCTACTTTACCAAGCATGTTGTTCTTCTCCAGGGATTGGAACCTTCTGATAACATGTTCAAAGTACATGAGATGAGGTCTCACCATCTTCACTTCCAAGGAGCACTCTGGCTGTACTTCCTCCAGGATAGACTTGTTAGTTCTTCTGGCAGTACATGATATATTCAATACTCTTCACCAATACCATAATTCAAAGGCATCAGTTCTTCGGTCTTCCTCATTCATTGTCCAGCTTTTGCATGCATATGAGGTGACTGAAAATATCATGGCTTGGGTCAGGCTCACCTTATCCCTCAAAGTAACATCTGTGCTGTAAAGATTACAACCAAGAAAACCCTACCAAGCAGTTCTATTCTGTAACACCTGGGATTACCATGAGTGGTAAGTGACTCATTGGCAACGGATTTGGTTTTTTGGTTTCTTAGAGAATGACTTACGACCCATGCTTACACAGGTATAAAGAGTCAGGACAATAGGTCAGAGAAGGTACAGAGTAAACATAACACATCTCTCTGGATCACTGATCTTACTTGAATGCTGCATTCCTTCAGCTATAGTTAGTGCCTACTTTGATCCAGGCATTTGTTTAAGTACTTGGGCTGCAGCAGTCAAGCACAGAGAAATACCCTTGGCCTTAGAGAGCTCAGGTCTGGTTAGAAGAGGGGGGAGAAAAAAAGTAAATAATGAACACAAATATGTGAGGAAACACTTTAAACATAAAAAGCGTTCAATAGAGTGCAAAATGTAGATTTAAAGTAAATAAAACAGGAGATTAAAATAAAAATCCTATTTTAAGTGGTTTACTTTACACAAAGAAGTCCCTGGGTGGTGCAAACAGCTAGCGTGTCTGGCTGCTAACCAAAAGTTTGGAGGTTCAAGTCCACCCAGGGATGCCTTGGAAGAAAGACCTGGTGATCTACCTCTGAAAATTCAGCTATTGCAAATCCTGTGGAGCACAGTTCTACTGTGACACACGTGAGGTTGCCAAGAGTTGGAATGGACTTAATGACAACGGGTAACTGGTACTTTCTGTGAAGATCCCAGTCCGTACTGCTGGTGGCATGAGGCATGTGGAGAGAAGTTTATTACACTCTCCTCTGCTGTGAGAATTTATTTCATGAGAATGTTTTTGAAGAATTGGATCCTAGTGCAAAGGAATTACTTTTCTGGTAGAAATTTCCAGCTGTGTCACTGAGGCTGTGCCACTCGCTGTAATTGTGCAAATTGTGACTTTTGGGAATTGCTACCTGGTCTATACAGTAGTCACCCTGCCTCCATAAGCTGGCATTTGGAATCATGCCTCAGTCCAAAGGGATCAGGCATTGAAGAGAAATTATTGTTGTCAGCTGCTGTGAGTCAACTCCGACTCACGGTGACTTTATGTACAACAGAACCAAACATTGGCCGACCCGATATCATTCATCCTCACGATTACCAGCACATTCGAGTCCATCATTGTGGCTACCTGGCCAGTTCATCTCACCGAAGGTCTCCCATGTGCTCATTGACCCTCTGCTTCACCAAACATGATATCCTCTAGAGACTGATCCCTCCTAATGGTGTGTCCAAATCAAGCGAGTCAGACAGTGTTCTGTTGTGATCCGTAATGTTTTCATTGGCTAATTTTTGGAAGTAGATTGCCAGGCCTTTCTAAGCAAAGGGAAATATACATAAATAGAGTAATTAAACAGGCATAATAGATTAAATAGTTGCCCATTTCTCAAAATCCTGCATTTTTTGTTTTTTCATCTGCCGCCCCCTCTCCACAACTTGCTTGCATTGAATATTAAGAAGTATAAAATCTGTTCATTTAAAACATGCTCATCCTAAGGGTGAGAGGAACCCAGGACCCATAATTTTACTAATAGTGAGAGAAAATAAAGAGGTCAGCAGATGACGGTATCTTGATAAAAATGCTGCTTTGATTCTAAGCCTTGAAAACTCTTCAGCTAGAACTTGTTTGGAGTATCTCATGATTGTTATATCACTGCAATGCTCTCTCATCTGTCTGATCAAAACTGGTCCACATCGGTTCCCAAGACACCATCTAATGTTATTCATTCTTCAGATGGAAGTTAAAAGCTAAAAGATGAAAGAATTTTGAGCAAAGACGAATTTACCTTGAAGCAAGTGAAGCTTAAGATACAGAGTTTTTCTCTATCAAGGTGCTCTGGTGGTCATAAGTCTGTGTAAACTGCAAAGGTGAGGTATGTTAACTGCAGTCTTTTATGTCTGCTGAATTTTTATTCCCAGTTTCCTTCTATCACACTTTCCCTTGTGTTGGGTGACATAGTAATAACAGTCAATGTTTCAACAGTTAGTCTACAGAGGTACCACCACCTATCTGTCAGTTTGTCATATGGGGGTGGCTTTTGCGTTGTTGTGATGCTGGAAGCTATGCTTCTGTTATTTCAAATACTAGCAGGTTCACCCATAGTGGATAGGTTTTAGTGGAGATTCCAGACTAAGATAGAGTAGGAAGAAAGGCCTGGAAATCTACTTCTGAATATTAGCCAATGAAAACACTATGGATCACAACAGAATATTACCTGATATCATGCTAAAAGATAAGACTCCTAGGTTGGAAGTCACTCAAAATATACAGTGGCCACAACAGTGAACTTGAACGTACCTATGATTATGAAGATGGCACAGGACCGGGCAATGTTTCATTCTGTTGTACATGGATCGCCATGAGTCAAAGCCAACTTGTCAACAACCAGCAACCGCAACAACTACAGAGGGACGTTAGTTTGGGAATGCATTGTTTTTGTGCGGTGTCACTGTATCCATAAGTTCTCAGTGAAGACCATTTGGAGCAGGGCACAGACCAGACACTATTCTAACGGGGAGGTAAACAGGTGTTTATTACTTATACGATAAAAAGGACAAGGATGAGTAGAACAGCACACATCGGCACCAGCCTCGGTTCCCTGAAGTTAGTCTCCCATCCACTGGATGTTGTTAGATCACATCCAAACATGCCCCATTTCGTGTCTTGGGAGAAAACCAAAAACCAAACCCATTGCCACTGAGTCCATTCCTACTCATGGAGACCCTATAAGACAAAGCAGAACTGCCCCACAGCGTTTCCAAAGAGTGGCTGATGGACTTGAACTGCCAACCTTTTGGTTAGCAGCTATAGCTCCTAAACCACTGTGCCCCCAGGGCTCCAACATAGGATTATCCAGCCCAAAATGTCAATATTGCCTGGGTTGAAAAACCCTGCTACAAAATGGTATGAAACAGAAGAAGAATGCCTAAATTCCTCTCTCAGGATTAAATACTAATCAGACAGCCACGTCTATTGCCAAATAGCATGTACAAAGAACAGGTAGGGGAAGGGGCAATATAAGGGGGTAATAAAAGTGGAAAACCCCCCGCAGGCAAAGGATATCATTTATTGCCCCTGTTTAGAGTGGGCTAGATTTACTGGCGCCAGAGAGAAGCCCTGCCTCCTTTGCCCCACTAATTTTAGCATAAAAGAGTTTAATTTTGAGAAATTTTGACTTTTCAGCTATGGAGAATAAGGGTTTCTTTCAGGGCAAGCATAGAAACTTTATGGTTTATTACTTGGACCTTGATCTCTGGTGGCGCAGTAGTTAACAGCTCAGCTGCTAACCAAAGATCAGCAGTTCAAATCCACCAGCCATTCCTTGGAACTCTATGGGAGAGTTCTACTCTGTCTTACAGAGTTGCTATGAGTTGGGATCGACTAGAAGGCAATGGGTTTTTTTTACTGGGTGGGAAGTTCCATGTAGGCAGTTAAGACTATGATTTTCTTAGGTCTCCAGCATATTTAAAATCAACCAATCAACCCCATAGTTTCTATACTCTTTGTTGTTGTGTGCTGTCGAGTTGATTCCAATTCATAGTGGCCCCATAGGATGGAGCAGAATTGCCCAGTAGAGTTTCCTAGTCTGTAATCTTTATGAGAGCACAGTGCCAGATCTTTTCTTCCATAGGGCCATTGGTGGGTTCAAACTGCTGATCTTTCAGTTAGTAGCCGAACATTTAACCATTGTGCCGCCAAGGCTCCTTTTACACTCTTTAGTTTTCCTAAAATATTCTATGGCAGAAACTACTTAGTAACCCAGAATCTTGTCTCCTGAAGACACTTGGATCCCTAGATGACTACAGGCGATAATTTAATATAGTTTTGCTACTGCAAGCCGTGGCCTGCCAGTGTCCCATTTACCATTTCGGTAAGGTAATTGATGCCCTATATCTAGTCACATCAGAAAAACAATTCCAGGTTCCCATCTTTAAGGTACTGCTCTCCTGGATGAACCTTGAAAATATGATGCTAAATAAAACAGCATAATAAAATAAAATAAGCTTTATGTCAAGATATTGGGAACACAGCCACATGGCCAACCGACTAGAAGAGATCCTTATTAACGCTCACTTCAAAGAAAGGTAACCAAACAGAATGCACAAATTATCAAACGATATCATTCATATCACTTGCTAACAAAATTTTACTGAAGATAATTCAAAAATGTCTGCAGCCGTCTATCAATGGGGAACTTCCAGAAGTTCAAGCCAGATTCAGAAGAGGATGTGAACGAGAGATATAACTGAAGACGTCAGATGGATCTTGGCCGAAAGTAGAGAATACCAGAAAGATGTTTACCTGTATTTTATCGACTATGTAAAGGCATTAGACTGTGAGTCATAATAAATTTTGGATAACATGTGTAAAGTGAGAATTCCAGAACACTTAACTGTGTTCATATAGAACTTGTACATGGATCAGGAGGCAGTCATTCTCATGGGGCAAAGGGATACTGCGTGTTCAGAATTGAAAAAGGTGCGTAGTAAGGTTGTATTATTTCACTTTAGTTATTCAAAGTCTATGTGCTGAACAAACAATCGGAGAAGCTGGGCTATATGAAGAAGAACACAGCATCAAGACTGGAGGAAGACTCATTAACAACCTGCGATATGCAGATGACACAACCTTGGTTGCTAAAAATAAAGACAACTTGGACTTGAAACACCTACAGATGAAGGTAAAATACTACAGTCTTCAGTACAGACTACACCTGGACATACAGAAAACAAAAATCCTTACAACTGGACAATATTAATCCTTCAATATTGCAATTATCTGATTAGGTGTACAATAATCCACTTCTATTCTCCAAGACCCATCTGTCTTCTGCCTAGGTCAAATAGGCAGGTTGAATGGGGATGTGGTAGGAATTACCACTCTGATTCTTCCTGTTCTTGATGGCGGCCTTAATCTTGGCAATCCCTCCAATAAGTGATTATTGCCTTCAGTTTACTATTTTGGTGTGTAGGAGCAGTTCTAGTGGTTTTCACTTGACATTTGTTATTATAATACCCCTCACTCTGTAGTTCAAGAAATCGATGTGAATATTCAGCAAGTTGTTGATGTCTAGATCAGCTACGCATTCTGGAGCTGAAGAATAACTATGGAGTGGTTTTGGGGACCAGTTAGGTGAAATGGGACCAAGACCAAACTCCATTAATCAGCTCACCTCCATATATCCTCAGTCTGTTCCACCACAATGGCATTTTAATTAGCAGAATATTTTCAAGTTTCATCCATGTGGTAGCATGTATCCAAACTTCATTTCATCAGGTGATACACTGATTTTCCCTGAGGGACAGCCCAACTCTTTACCCCTTTTATCAAAGATTTACCTGTTATACTGAGTTAACCATAGAAAGCATAAAAATGTGTAAGCACATGAGTGTGTGTGGGTGTTAACCTCTAGTTGGAGTTGAAGTCTTCTCCTCCTCATATGGCCTCCTAGCTCTTCCCCCAAGAATTGATCATATCTTTTCCTCTCATTCCATTCCCAAGAGGATTGTTGCTTGAGTTAAAGAACATTGTATTGGCCATTGTGTTAATGAGACATTTCTTGTGATGAACAAAGAGTTCAAGGATAGAATGGACATAGAGAGGCCTCTGTTCATTTACCTTAAGGGTGGGAAAGGGAGAAAGGGCTGAGTTTGCTCTCCCCTGGGAGAAGGTCTGACTTACTCCCATTCATTCTCTCTCCTCTCTCTCTTTTTATTTACTTTCGACGTTACTCTCTTTTAACTAAGGTTAACTGGACTAAAGGTTACTGGTCTTGTCCTAAAAAGGGCTCAAGTGTGTAGCTCAATCCTCTCTGCCTTTGATCTTGAAAATAAATTGCATTAGTCCCCTTTTGTTTTCTTCTATTCAGTGTTTACATATTTCTCCACCATGGACCAGTTTAGCTTACTATCATTCTCCACTGTGGCTTGGGGCTGAACTTGAAGTTAGTATTACTAACTAAAGGTTACTTTTGCCATGTTTGTCTTTGGCGGAGAAAGGTGAAGGCAGGATCAGAAATTCATAACTTCATGTTTCAATCAGTATCTAACCTGAGATATATATTGGTCACTTACTGTGAAATGACTTAAAATTGTCAAGGATCAATTTGGCTTAAGTTTTCACAATTAGACCAAATTGTTTTGGTCACGCTTGCAAAGAATCTGAGATGCCAATTTTTATGATTAATGGACTGTACATTTGCAAAATTTTTAATGTTATTTTCAGACTCTGAAGTCCTTTTACAATTAATATATAATAATGGTAATTAGTTTCCTTTCATTTCATCCTAACTTTTTCAAATAGGTCAAAACGTTTAATGCATGTAAAACTTCCGAATAAAAATAAAGAAGGTGTATAAAATTAGTGATAAAATTAAAAATACTGTAATATGGTCGTGATGAGTCAGAATCGACTCTATGGCGACAGGTCGGTCAGGTATGAGTATCTTCATTAACTAAAACCTTCCTTAATTGTATCTTCCTTAACTGTATATTCATATTGTTAACCCAATAAATTTGTTGAATAAAAACTTACATTAGGAAGCTATTGCAGCTACTCCTCACTTATCGACATGGTTAGGTTGCAAAGACCAGGTCATAATGAGAAAATTGGCATTATGCAAAAATGGACGATGGCCACATCACATCACTAAATGAAAGATGACTAAATTATTATATAATTAACAAATGACATCGTTACATAACTGCCAAACCACTGAGAATCATGGCCCAGCCAAGTTGACAAATAACCGTAACCACCATAGTCAGCATTACTCTTGCCTCACACGTCGGCGTTTGTAACTGCCAGATGTACGTTGTTAATGTGCAAACTAGTTAGACAGTATATTTTACTACTGTCATAAATGTGAAATGTTGGATAATGAGATAGTTGATAAGTGAGGGTTAGATTTAGATGTAGTTACCTTCATGCATAATACCTATTATTACTGCCCTCATTAATAACCACCAAGAATAAAAAAAAACTTCTAAAATTTTATAAACTTGAGAAAAATAGAAAGGTGTTGATCATATTAAATTCTTAAAAAAATAATTTAGTGTATCAGTCAATCAACAATCTAGGCTTTACCCTCATCACTCCTCAGCATTCAAGGAAAAGGTGCTAGTTTCCCCTGTAGACAAATTTGTCCCTTTCTTAACAAAGTGTCTTTAATTAAAAAAAACAACAAACAAATAAATTCTCATTTAGTTCTAATTAACACTGTTTCCCTTTTTTTATTATAATGCTTTAAACTTACAAAATCTTCCTTTCTATTACAATTCTTCCGATGCTACAAGTAGCAGACAAATCTAACTCAAATTGCCTTCAATAATGCAGAAAATCTACTGGTACTCTACCTGAAAAATTCAGAAGTATATCAAATTAAGATTGTCTTGACTAATTAAATAAACAATTTTTATATCAAAGCATATGTTTTAATTACCAGTTGAACAGAGACTTCTGCTCACAACTCAAAGTATATTCTTCACTAGTATTTTATCAATACGTGTTATATTAGAGATGCACATGAACTTGACTTTGGACACATACTTGGACAAAATCTGCTCTTTGGCTTCAATTTTAATCTCAGTCTTCCAAGGGTTGAGTGTGAGTGCCTCCTTCAATGCCACTTTTGGCTTTCTTGAGCTTACCTTGTGGATGATTAATGAACCAAGATGGTATATGTGAACAAAGCATTTTATTTACATTTGCTAGTAATATCTAAATATTTTCATATAAATTCAGTAAACATTCTAGATCTACAGCCTGGAGTGAAAAATATCTATTTGTTTTACATGTTGACATTCTGTTAGTCACAGTTAAAGTATAATGATTATTTATTATCCCATAAGGAAATCAATGATAATTATGAAAACTGTTGCTTGAATGAAGAACATTTTAATAGTTTCTTATGGAAATGAAATTATAGTTATTACAAATATGAGAAATTGCATTAGCTAAGTAATTTTAAGAATGATATGCTATTTTTGAGCTCACAAATGTTTGTGAACTATAGATAATAATACAAGATGGAATAGTAGAGAGTAGGTTTAATCATATTTTAGTCTTAAAAACTTGCTCATTACATTAGTATTTGCAAAGTTAGGCAAAATAAACTTTAATGACTTCAATTTTTTAAAAAATATTTAATTTATTTAGATCATAAATCTTAATATTTATATGTGGAATTCTTAATACCCCATGAAGATATATTAGAAGAAGCAGAATGTCAACTTGATCATCTATAAATTTATAAAGAAGAAAAAAATTCAAAATGATACCTAAATATCACCTGTGATAAATCATCTTTGATGTAAACATCATTAAGAATATAAGTAGTTTAAAGAAATAGAAGAAAGTATAAAAGAAAATTGAGATACTAAAAATACATTTATTCTCACTGATCCAATGTAAAAAAACAAACAAACCAGGATTTATACGAATGTTTTATAATTTCTCATAGTTTGGAGTCTATGGAGGCCAAAACTTTAAACACAAAGCTTGCCAAAATTATTCCTATCATCTGCCAACAATTCAGTAATTGAAAAATGAAGACTATTTTTTGCGTTTTCCTAAGCTAATAATTATAGCTGTAATGTTCTTTCTTAAAAAAAAAAAAAGGTTACTGTGTTAAGATTCTATCCAAAATTCCTTAGCATTGCAGATTATCTCTTTGCCTCCTGGCTTTGGAATTTAACTCAAAATAAGTATAGTTATCTGGACTAATAAATAATGAAAGTACAGGTTACATCCGTTGCTGTCAACTCACCTTTTTCTTGGAGACACTGTGATTTCCTCCTGAATCATAAATATATGCACTGCTGGAAGTGCTGCCTTCCCTGACTGGAAACCAACTTCAGATATGCCTTTGCCTGTGAATGCCACAGCAGGAGGTTTTTAATTGTCTTCTTTGGCTCTTGCTGGGAAAATAATCTCTTTCCCACTAAGTCCAGCAACAGAACTTTCTACCATTACAGAGCAGCCATTTTCTCTTTTGGTTATTTTCCATCTGTCACTATTAAATATCCCCCTGGTTACATCTCTTGGAGTTAAAAGGTGTTTATTTGCAAGCAAAAAAAAGAAGAGGTTCACAAAGAATTTGACTTTAATTTTTGTATGTGTAGTAAATACTTGCGTTTTTATATTCATATTAATTTCACATTCATATTCAATAGAACAGCATCCCCATGTTCATTCGACATTCGTTTAACGGTCTGTTGAATACTCAATTGTATGTCAACCACACGCCCACTTGCTGTCACACATGTTTTACTTTCTCCACATCACAGATAAACTGAAATTCAAAAATCTCAGTGAACTACTTCTGAGCACATACTAGAACCCAAATATAGTTCTTGCTTTTTCCTCCAGTTCAATAAGCCCTGTCTTTTCATTGGAATGTTTATTCGATTTGCATTTAACACAATTTTTGATGTCATTGGGTTAAATCTACCAATTTGCTACTTATTTGTTTTTTACTTATCCCATTGAGTCTGCATTCCGTTAGGTTTGTATTTATACATCTTTTCTTTTATGGTTGTTCTAGGGGTTTCAACACACATCCTTAATTAGCATAGCCTAACTTGAATTAATATTATACCAATTCACATGTAATGTAAAAACCTTAAAACAGTGTAAACTTTTCCTCCGGTATTTTGTAATTTTGTTCATATATTTTACTTATACTTAGGATATAACCCACTTTTTATTATTAACAGTTTTACTTACACACTGACATGGATTGAATTATGTCCCCAAAAAAATGTGTGTATCAATTTGTCTAGGCCATGATTCCCAGTGTTGTGTGGGGTTGTGCTCTATTTTGTGATTGTTTTACGTCAAAGAGGATTAGGGTGGGATTGTAACACCACCCTTACCCAGGTCACATCCCTGATCCAATGTAAAGGGAGTTTCCCTGGGGTGTGGCCTGCACCACTTTTTATCTCTCAAGAGATAAAAAGAAAGGGAAGCAAGCAGAGAGTTGGGGACCTCATATCACCAAGAAAGCAGCACTGGGAGCAGAGCACCTCCTTTGGACCCGGGGTCCTTGTGCCTGAGAAGCTCCTTGACCAGGGGGAGATTGAGGACAAGGACCTTTCTCCAGAGCTGACAGAAAGAGAAAACCTTCCCCTGGAGCTGACGCCCTGAATTTGGACTGCTAGCCTACTGTACTGTGAGAAAATAAATCTCTCTTTGTTAAAGCCCTCCACTTGTGGTATTTCTGTTAGAACAGTACTAGATAACCAAGACACACACCAATTGCCTTCTAAAGAAATTATGAAAAGATAATAAATTACCGATGCGCATCTGGATAATTAACAGCTCCAATTATCTTAATTCTTTCCTATACATTAGAGTTTAAAATGGTATAATTTCCACTCAATTTGAAGAACTTCATTAGCATAGATTCTGAAGAACAGGTATCCTGTTGCTTCTGGAGAATTCTCTTTCTTGATATAGGATATAATTGTGTGATAAATATTTTTCTTCCTTCTCTACGCATATTCTGCTTGAAAAATTGTATTCCATTGTCTTCTGGCTTTCATAATTGCTTATGAGATATTCTCAGTCACTCTTGTAGTTGTTTCACTACATTTCTCTTGTTTTTTCCTTTTCTCTGAATGCGTTTAAGATACTCTATTTATCTTTAATTTCAGCAGTCCGACCACTCTGTGCTCAGTTGTGGCTTGCTTTATCTTTTTCCTGATTGGTGGTTGATATCCATCTTGAATATATGGATTGATTTTTTTCCACCAAATTTTATTTCTTCATATACTTTTACTGTTTCTGGACCATTCCTTCTCTTTTCTATTTCTATGACTCCAGTTACACATATATTCACCCGGTTAATAGCATACCACAAGTCACTGGCATTTTGATCCATTTTTTGGGGGGAGGCGGAGGGTCTTCTTTGTTTCTCTGTGCTTCTGTTTAGAGCATCTCTATTGATGAATCTATAAATCTACTAATGCTTTTTTTCTATAGTATTCAATTTTCTGTTAAACCAATTTAATATTTTTATTTTATTTATGGTATTTTTTAGTTCCAGAATTCCCATTTGTTTATTTTTAGAGTTTCTTTCCTTCTTTTTTTTTTTTTGAAACACTCATCTCTTCTCTTTTTATATGCATGTTTTCCAGTTAAGTCTTTAACATATTTATGATGGTTGTTTTACATTTCTTCTATGGTCTTACTGACATGTGGGTCATCTCTGGGTTTGCATCTATTGATTCTTTTAACTGATTATGGGTTCCATTTTTTGGCTTCTTCACATGTCTCAGAAATTTTATTATTTTTCAGGCTTTATGTATGAAAAACCAATGTAAATTAAAATATAATTTATTTTGTTTCGCTTGGTTTTGTTGTTTTCCCAGAGAATGCAAGTACTTTCCTCGGTACATTGAATAGGGAAGAGATTGATCATTCAGATTTCTTCTAGACATGAGTAGAAATGGTTCTAATCTGCAGTTTTGATTACATTAATTTCACCACTCTGCAACAGCTTTTAAGGGGTCCTGGGTGGTACAAGTGGTTAGACACTGGATTGCTAACTAAAACGTTGGCTATTCAAACCCACTCAGAGGCACCTCAAAATGATAGTACATATGAATGTTATTGTTAGGTGCCATGGAGTCAATTCCAACTCATAGCCACTCTATGTGACACAATAGAACAGTCCCATAGGGTTTTCTTGGCTGTAATCTTTACAGAAACTGATCACCAGGTCTTTCTCACCCAGAGCCACTGGGTGGGTTCGAACCCATCAACCTTTCAGTTGGCAGCGAAGAACATAACTGTTGCACCACCAGGGCTCCTTATATGTTGGATACAAGTAAGAAAACAGCTCTAAACACATAATGGTTCAGTAACATTGGCTTATGGATTACATATGGATTACATAGCTGCCTGCTCTCTTTTACTTATTTTTGAGATTGACAAGCCATTTGGTAGAGAAGTGTTTCCATAAAGTGCATTAGTAGTTGGTGGATAAGAGCTCAATCCAGGGTTAGACTTCTCCAGTGAGTGGCCTTGGGCAAGTACTTCACCTCTCTGACCTGTTCCCCCTCATTGAACTTCTGTCAAGGTAAATACATCAATATGTGTAAAACCCTTAAAACAGTGCCTGGCATATTCCAAGTGTTTAAAAGTAATATCTATTATTACACCTACAATTGTGCTTAAGATTTATGCAATTCTTTGTTAGGATATTTCTCCGCGCTTCTTATTCTCCTCTTTTTTCAATCTCTCCCTATAGGTAAAAAAGCTCAATCCTTAAATCTGACTGTCGTTAGCTGTCATCAAGTTGGCCCCCAACCCAAGGGGACAACATGCACAACAGAAATAAATGCTGCCTGGTCCTGCACTGTCCTAATGATCAGGTGTGGATCAGACCATTGTGATCCATAGGGGGTTTTTTGGACCATTTTGATCCGTAGAGTTTCCATTGGCTGATACTTGGAAGTACATCACGAGGCCTTTCTTCCTAGTCCATCTTAGTCTGGAAGCGCCACCAAAATCTGTTTGGCACCATAGCGACACACAAACCTCCAGTGAGGGTTGTGGCTGCACATCAAGTACATTGGCTGGGAATCGAACCTGGGTGTCCTGCGTGGAAGGTGAGAATTCTACCAGTAAACCACTACTGCCTCCTAGAATGCACTGCAGGCCTCCATAAATGTTTGCTGAGTAAACGTTACAGTTCAGCCCTTCACATATTCTGCTCTTAGTCTCTACTTATTTTCAGCTTTTTTTAGCTGATCTTTTCACTTAAAGATTTTGAAAATCTTGTGTTTGTATATCAATCTCATTTTTGAAGGGCATTTATAAGTTACATGCCAGAGGAATTTAGCAAATATGCACACTCTATGAACGTTACTGCTTGGAATTCTCAGTCTAAGTCTACATCATCTTATTTTTATACTCTTGTCCCATGTTACTCATTCTATGGAGGGAGAGGGGCACTAATTTTCAAAGTTTAGACTCCATTTAGAAATCATACATTTGGCTTTTTGGATCAATCCTAAACTAATTGATTTGTGTAGATATTTATCTTTAGTAAATTTTGCTTTCAATTAATTTTAAATGATTTTATTCCAAGAAATTTCTAGACATCAAAGAACTTTTTTTAAAAACATTGAACATTTCAAAACCGTATGTACTGTCTGTGACTACAAGTCTGCATGATCGCTTTAAAGAGAAAAACTTAATGAAGCACGTTTTGAGCTTGGAATGAACCCCTAATGCCAATGGAGTTTGATCCCTGACAGATGCACTTGTGGCAGGATTTGCCAACTCTGATTTAAAGCCATCTCGTCCTCAAAGAAGTAATCAGCTCTTCATTTCAGAACCGATTTAGGTCTGCTGGGGAGGAGACACCGATGTAGCTGCTGCAAAGGGGAGGAAAGCGTTTTCCCCCGTCGTGATTTGCTATGTGATAAATGAAGTCCTTGTATTTGCTTGCAGCCTATGTTTGATCTTATAACGATCTATGAATAAATCTGTTCTTAATAAAAATGTTTGGCTATTGGTTGCTTTCTTAAATATTCTGCATCAATCAGGCTCATAAACCATTTTGCTTTCACTACTTAAATTCAAAAGATAAACTAATGATTTTTTTCCCCATACAATCCTTTCTCTGGTTACTTTGGGACAAGATGAAGGTGTTTTGCCACTAACGCTGCACTAAATGGTCCTCTTTCCTCCCACTCTCTTCCACTTCCATTCTTTTTATTGCCCGTTTCCTTGGGTTACTTCACTCAATAGGCATGTAGGATATTTTGAAATGAGAATGAGTAAATTAAAAAAAAATAATAATAATTTTAAAAGGATTCTATAGATTTATGGAAATGAAAGATTTTTAAATGCCTCACACTGAAGTTCCCTGTTTTCAGAAAAGCCTAGCCCAGAAAGGTAGACTTAAAGCTTTCTGAAGAATTTGCTCACTCCCATACTCTGTGGGTGACTGGTTATTTGTTTGTTAATAGTACTTAGAGTTATTGGTTACTTTCTTACTGCACATTTTTTATTTTTTTAAATAAAGCTACTCACTGTTTTAATACTATTTACCTTAACTGAGCTGTTGAAAAAGATCACTGATTATTCATGCACATCACAAAGACACAGTTTGTTGAAATCAGTGCTCAACTGGGAGAAAACAAAGAAGTTCCTACGGAATATTGCTTTGAAGCCCAATATTCACATCTCAATACACTTCTCAGTTGAAGTTGAGGAATACAGAAAATTCAGTAGTGTCAGACTACAGAGTATTGTCAATTCTATTTCATCCATGTCCTCATGTGTGCACAAGTGTGTATACAAGTATATATAAACCAAAACAAGTCCTTCGTCATCAAGTTGATTCTGACTCATAGCCACCCTGTAGGACAGAATATAACTATCCCGTAGGGTTTCCAAGGAATGGCCGGTGCCGAATTTTTGTTTAGCAGCTGAGGTCTTAATCACTGTGGCACCAGGCCTCCACACACACACACACACACACACACACACACACACACACACACACACACACACTTATGTGAAACCCATGTGAAATTGTGCACTACAGATTAGTCAGTAAAACAATTAAGCCCATGCGTGTCTTGCTTACTGTAAGTCTGTGTGTAACTTGCTTACTGGTTAATCTGCCCCGTCCATAGGGTTTTCATTGGCTGGGTGGCACATTCGGCAGGTCACAGCAGCTTCCGCCACTGTTATGGTGTACACATACTACACTCACACTTGGCTGATTCGAGCATTAACTTGTCTTCCTGATCACCACAGACTTTTGAGTTTGCAATCCCTGATATAAATGCATGAAAAAATAACTCACAACACAGCAGTTAAATAGACTAAACCGCTGAATACGTGATCTGACCAAAGGGAATTGATTTCCGATATTATACACAGAAGAGTAGCCGTGGAAAGACTTTGATAGAGTGACATGGGCTGGACTGGAATAGAATTGCATATGGAAGAATATTCAGGTATGGGGAATGACATCGGTGAAGACATGAAAATTTGGACAAAGTCTATTCATTCTAATGGAGGAGGGTGCACATTCACCGAGAGATGTCAAAGAAAAGCAGAATATTTACCTGGACTCAGACTTGGAAAGTCCATAATTGTCAGTCTTGGGAAACGGAATTTAATACCTCAAGTATTGGGTGAACCGTATTTTTTTTTTTGTTTTAGTTAAGTTGATGGTGAAAAAAATTAAGATATCACATAAATTACTTTTGTGGAAATTTGGCAATAAAAAAAGGAGAGAAATATGATGGCTGTGCAAAAAAAATAGATTGAATAATTGATCATCGTTTTTTCTCATATTTAATTCATAATTAACGTGGTATATATTTTTGTATTTTTCTTATAAGTGGAGAAATGTCCTAGAAGCCCTAATACCATGTCCTCAGAACATTATTTTGTTTGCAGTCTAAAAAACAACAAAAAAAGATACATACATTGCTCTCTTTCCCTAAACACATACAATCAGTATGTAAAGTTACTGCAAATTTCACAAGTCAGTTCTAATTGCAGATATTTTTGTTTTCTCCAGCAATACTTTGGGAGTAAACTAACATAACACAAACATAACACATAACATCACGTAATACTAAGACGAGTTTTTTAACTTACATATGTGATGAAATAGTTGCCACGTTGGGTTTCTATTTGGCTTTTTACTTTAAAAAAAAAAAAAAAGATGACACTCATTTTAATGGTACTCTCCTTCAAGTGGTAGGAAAGAATGATGTAAAATTTTATTCCATTGCTCTTGTTTATGGTTATGGTGAAGAAAAACAGTGTGTGGTCAAATAGCACTAAATGCAGTTTACCTTGTAGATCTTCTTCATAAACAGGTCCATTCTGCTTCCAGGGAAAGTATCACAGGTAGGTAACATCACCATTGTGTTTTTGTAAAAGTTGTGAGGGAAAAGCACTTGGAAGTGTATTGCTATTGCAGACTGGTATCTTATCAGTATGTTTGCCAAACATGCCCTCTCCGTGATATATTTTCATAAGTGCTGTGCTGATTTTTTTTTACAGCAACCTTTAAAAACGTTGGCATAGAGGCATTTATGCAAATACCTCAAGGGTTTGGGGGGGGGGGGAGGGCGGGGTTGGAAAACAAAGTAGAAGGCATGGAGTGTTATTTGCATAAAAATTCAGAACTCTGCATATTTCATTTAACGTGCATTAGAATGGTCTTCTTTTTTCTTTTTTTTTCCAATCTTTCTGTTGAGGTCTAAACACGATGTCCTGTGCTAAAATAGAGTTGATAAGCTTCAAAAAGCCCATCCTTGCAGCATAACGTTACTATCGTCGTTACTATCATTATCGTACCTCCATCCTCCCTCTTTCCAGGCCTTTCCCAAGTTTAATCTTTTAATCTTCTTTTTTTTAATTTGCTACCATCTGCAATTTTCTATAATTCCAAAATAAGCCTAAGTAGGCAACATTATTCAGAAGGGATCTAGGAAATTGCTTTGAATAAAATTGCTTAAAAGGAAAGAATGAAACAAATTTAATTAAGAAAATTATTCCATATACTGTTTATTTTAAACCATATTCACTCCATGAGAAAGCAAATAAATATAAATTAGTCAATGTCAAATTTTAATAGCAAATATTAAAACATTCAAACAGGAAATATTTACAAAGTTAAAAAAAAAACTAGAATACTGAGTTTTAGACCTATGGATTACGTAATGGATTAATCTACTTTGAAATAGTAATTTTGTTACATAGGGCCTTAATAATATCCAGAAAAATTTCTTTACATAATGTAAGCTAAGAAAACTTGAAATTGCAGTTTTATTTCATTGCTAGAGGAGAGATAATGTGGGTTTTCTGTACTAGAGTTTATTTCAGAAGATATTGGAGATTTATCAGGTAAATGTGTTTAACAAAGCTTTCACGTAAAGGACTCTGGCAGAGAATTAGAAATCTATTAGAAGAATTATACATTAATACCCTAAGTTTAAAAATTGTATCAGGCTTAAAATCCAATTCTTAGCTACACCAATAAACCACTGTCTTGGTCTGATCAGTTGTTAAAATGTATCAGATCAAATGTTTACTCAAAGACTTGAAAATGAAAGAAATAGTAACATGCTTACTTTCAAAACCTTAAAAAGGAGTTCATAGGGCACTCTGATAACATAATGGATTCCTACTTGAATGCATTTAATGAAAAGTGGCCTTGAATTTACTGGAATTAGCTTAAGGGAATGTCCATGAAAGCAAAACCAATTTGATTTATTCAATAAAAATCCACTCAAATTGGAGGGAAACATTTGCTAAAAGAAACATCTTAAAGGTATATATTAAAATAAATAATAAGTAAAAGATTAAAGAAAAAAGATATAATTCATTCAATAACGTGTTTCTGACCTCTGTATACACTTTTTGAAAAATTGTGAGAGTGTTTTAAATATCACTTTAATGTATATCAATGTATCCAGTATAATGTGGAAAATTTTAAAAGCCTACTGATCATTTAGCTTTTCAGAATTGGTCATTTCATTTTGCTCTTTTAACTTCTTGTAGAAGGATAATAGTTTTTATTTTCTAATTTTAGTTAAGTGGCCTTAATTCCTTTATTGTATTTCCCTCTTAAAAATACATGTCAAAGGCCTTCCAGGAAAATATTTCCAAATACAAAATCTAAAGTTCAAACAGTAAATTGTTATCCCTACCTTTTTTTTTTTTTTTTAACACAGTTCCCTAAACTTTAGCAAAAGAATTAATGCCATTTAGGAAAAGAGAGGCATTTAGATGGGAGTGTTTATGTGTTGTCTTTCTACAAGAGGAAATGTGTAAATGATAAGAGTTATCAGCTGTAAAGTACCCACGGTAAATAAAGAAGTTTTTATTGGGAGCCTCTCTTAGTTTACTTTTGAAAGAATTGCTGTGTGGCTATCAGCAAAGATGTTGTGTGGGTCCTGAAAGGGTAAATGAAAAGGACAAGGAGGAAAATTACAAGAAGACAAAACAAGGTAGACTACTGTAAGGAACAAGAAAATAATGAAAAACAGGCCAATAGGACAAAGGATAATAAAAGGAAGAAGGGAAGTGCATAGTATACTGTACACAAAATACATAAGAGATGGACCACTAAGAAAAAGAGATGAGGGTACTAGTAAAAAAAAAAAAAACCAGGGGTAGGGGGGTAACAAAGAGTGAAAACAACAGCAATGGAGGAAAGGCTGAGAGCAACAGAGACAAGTCAGTAATATGTGATTTGGCAAATATATATTCATAGTGTTTACAAGAAGGGGCAATAAGAGTATGTAGATTAAAAGAGCAAGATTAACCAAACTAGAGGAAGATACCACAGAACGTAGTTAAGAAAACACCTGTGAAAAGAGATGAACGGGAGTCCTTAGAAAAGGGTTGGCAAGCTATAGCCCAGAGCACAGATCTTGCCAGGGAGTTAACATTGTTTTTTACATTTTTAAAGGGTTGTTGAAAGAAGAAAGGAGAGAGAGAGGGAGGGAGGGGAAAAGAAAGAGAGAAGGAAGAAAGGAAAGAGGAAAGGAGGCAGGCAGGGAAGGAAAGAATGAGGAAGGAAGGAGGAAGGGAGGGAGGGAGGGAAGGAGGGAGAAATGGAGGGACGGAGGGAAGGAGGGAGAGACGGAGGGAGGGAGGGAAGGAGGGAAAGATGGAGGGAGGGAGGGAGGGAGAGACGGAGGGACGGAGGGAGGGAGGGAGAGACGGAGAGACGGAGGGAGGGAGGGAGAGACGGAGGGAGGGAGGGAGGGAGAGACGGAGGGAGGGAGGGAGAGACGGAGGGAGGGAGGGAAGGAGGGAGAGACGGAGAGACGGAGGGAGGGAAGGAGGGAGAGACGGAGAGACGGAGGGAAGGAGGGAGAGATGGAGAGACGGAGGGAGGGAGGGAGAGACGGAGGGAGGGAGGGAGAGACGGAGAGACGGAGGGAGGGAGGGAAGGAGAGACGGAGGGAGGGACGGAGGGAGGGAGAGACGGAGGGACGGAGGGAGGGAGGGAGAGACGGAGGGAGGGAGGGAGGGAGGGAGGGAGGGAGAGACGGAGGGACGGAGGGAGGGAGAGACGGAGGGACGGTGGGAGGGAGGGAGAGACGGAGGGACGGAGGGAGGGAGGGAGAGACGGAGAGACGGAGGGAGGGAGGGAGAGACGGAGGGAGGGAGGGAGAGACGGAGAGACGGAGGGAGGGAGGGAGAGACGGAGGGAGGGAGGGAAGGAGGGAGAGACGGAGGGACGGAGGGAGGGAGGGAGAGACGGAGAGACGGAGAGACGGAGGGAGGGAGAGTCGGAGAGACGGAGGGAGGGAGGGAGAGACGGAGGGAGGGAGGGAGAGACGGAGGGAGGGAGGGAGAGACGGAGGGAGGGAGGGAGAGACGGAGGGAGGGAGGGAGAGACGGAGGGAGGGAGGGAGAGACGGAGGGACGGAGGGAGGGAGGGAGAGACGGAGGGACGGAGGGAGAGACGGAGAGACGGAGGGAGAGTCGGAGAGACGGAGGGAGGGAGGGAGGGAGAGACGGAGAGACGGAGGGAAGGAGGGAGAGACGGAGGGAGGGAGGGAGAGACGGAGGGAGGGAGGGAGGGAGAGACGGAGAGACGGAGGGAGGGAGAGACGGAGGGAGGGAGGGAGGGAGGGAGAGACGGAGGGAGGGAGGGAGGGAGGGAGAGACAGAGGGAGGGAGGGAGAGACGGAGGGACAGAGGGAGGGAGGGAGAGACGGAGGGACGGAGGGAGAGACGGAGAGACGGAGGGAGAGTCGGAGAGACGGAGGGAGGGAGGGAGGGAGAGACGGAGAGACGGAGGGAAGGAGGGAGAGACGGAGGGAGGGAGGGAGAGACGGAGGGAGGGAGGGAGGGAGGGAGAGACGGAGAGACGGAGGGAGGGAGAGACGGAGGGAGGGAGGGAGGGAGAGACGGAGGGACGGAGGGAGGGAGGGAGAGACGGAGGGAGGGAGGGAGAAGGAAGGAAAGAAGGAAAGGAAGAAGTAAGGAGGAAAGGAAGGAAGGAAAGAAGAAAAATGGTGAAAAAATTCAGGCAACAGAAATCTTACGTGCCTTGCAAAAGCCTGCCATATTTACTATCTAGCACTTTATCGAAACAAGTTTGCCGACTCCTGGACTAGCAGAAAGGAAATGGTGTTGAAAGTGAAATATCAGAAAGAGGCAAATTCATAGAGACAGAAAGTAGATGAGAGGTTACAGTGGGCTGGCGTGGGATGGGGGAAAGGAGAGTTGTTGTTTAATGGATACAGAGTTTCTGTCTGTAATAAAAACAAGTTTTGGAGATAGATGATGACGATGGTTGCACAACATTGTGGATGAAACTAATTCTACTGTACGCTTAAAAATGGCAAAGTTTATGATATATATATTTTACCACAATAAAATAAAAAAAAATTTAAAAAGTGAGTGAGACAGTAAGGATTTCATGACATTATCGCAGTTTATGGACAGTTGGATAGTGATTGTATGTCTGTTTTTCGGATTATATTTGCATTTTGGGAGAACACTGAACTGGATCAGTTTGTCAAAGCGATAGGTCTTTGAAACGGCAAAAAAAATTCAACCATACCAAAAAATCTCATTGCTGTTGAGTCGATTTTGACCCATAGCAGCCCTATAGGACAGAGCAGAACTGTCCCTCCCACAGGGTTTCCAAGGCCATAATCTTTACAGAAGCAGACTGCCACATCTTTCCCCATGGAGCAGCTGCTGGATTCAAACTGCTGACCTTTTGGTTAGCAGCTGAGAAGTTAACCACTGTGCCTTTTTATACTTACCATAGAGACTGGAAAATAAAAGTTGTATGTGATCAAAAACTTCAATTAGAGAAACAAAGGTGCTTATGAAACTGAGCTTTTTAATAAAATCAGTAAATCCTAATTAAATAAGCCCTCCTCCTAAACCTCTGGGCACTACTGAGGAGTTTCTTTGGCTAGTATTCCATCTTTTAGTTTTAAATTTTAAAATCTAAACCCCTGAACTATATGGACACATCATCAGGAAAGAGAAATCACTAGAAAAGGACATCATGTATGGTAGGGGGTCAGCAAAAACAAGGGAAATCCTCCAAGAGATGGATTGACCCAGCAGCCACAACAAAGGATTCAAACATACCAATAATTATGAAGAAAGCACAAGTATAGGAAACATTTCTTTTTGTTATTAATAAGGTCATGCATCTGTCAGTTTGTTGTACTGTGGTGGCTTGCATGTTGCTGCGATGCTGGAAGCTATGCCACTTGTATTTCAAATACTGGCAGGGTCACCCATGGTGGACAGGTATCAGCAGAACTTCCAGACGAAGATAGACTAGGAGGAAGGACCTGGTGATCTACTTCTGAAAACCTTATGAATAGCAGCAAAACATTATCTGATATAGTACCTGAAGATGAGCCCCTCAGGTTGGAAGGCACTCAAAACACAACCGGGAAAGAGCTGCTTCCTCAAAGTAGAGTGGACCTTAATGACATGGATGGAGTCAAGCTTTCGGGATCATCATTTGCTGATGTGACAGGACTCAAAATGAGAAGAAACAGCTGCAAACATCCATTAATATAGGAACATGGAATGTACCAAGTATGACTCTAGGAAAACTGGAGGTCATCAAAAATAAAATGGAACACATAAACATCTATATCCTACGCGTTAGTGAGCTAAAATGGACTGGTATCGGCCATTTTCAATCAGACAATCATATGGTCTACTATGCCAGGAATGACAAATTGAAGAGGAATGATGTCAAAAAGAACATTTCAAGATCTGTCCTGAAGTACAAGGCTGTCAGTGATATGATAATATCCATACATTTACAAGGAAGACCAGTTAATACAACTATTATTCACATTTATGCACCAACCAGTAAGGCTGAAGTAATTGAATATGTTTATCAACTTCTGCAATCTGAAATTGATCAAACACTCAATCAAGACACACTGATAATTACTGGTGACTGGAAACAAAGAAGGAACAGTGGTTGGAGAATATGGTCTTGGTGAAAGAAATGTTGCTGGAGATCACATGACAGAATTTTGCAAGACCAACGACTTCTTCGTTGCAAATACCTGTTTTCAACAACATAAATGGTGTCGGTACACATGGACCTCTCCAGATGGTATACACAGGAATCAAATTGACTACATCTGTGGAAAGAGACAATGGAAAAGCAAAATATCAGTCAGAACAAAGCCAGGGGCTGACTGTAGAACAGATCATCAATTGCTCACATGCAAGTTCAAGTTGAAGCTGAAGAAAATTAGAACAAGTGGACGAGAGCCAAAGTGGGCCTTGAATATATCCCACTGAATTTAGAGACCATATCAAAAGCAGATTTGATGCATTGAATGCTAATGACTGAAGATCAGATGAGTTGTGGAATGACATCAACGATATCATATGTGAAGAAAGCAAGAAGTCATTGAAAAGACAGGAAAGAAAGAAAAAAACAAAATGAATGTCAGAAGAGAATCTGAAGTTTGCGCTTGAAGTAGAAAAGCTAAAGTGAAAGGAGAAAATGATGAAGTAAGAGAGCTTAAGAGAAGATTTCAAAGGGCAGCTTGAGAAGAAAAAGTAAAGTATTATAATGTCATGTGCAAAAATCTGGAGTTGGAAAACGAAAAGGGAAGAACACGCTCAGCATCTCTCAAGCTGAAAGAACTGAAGAAAAAATTCAAGCCTTGAGTTGCAATATTGAAGAATTCAACGGGGAAAATAGTAAATGACAAAGAAAGCATCAAAAGAAGATGGAAGGAATACACAGAGTTACTGTACCAAAAAGAATTGTTTGATGTTCAACCATTTTAGGAGGTAGCATATGATCAAGAACTGATGGCACTGAAGGAAGAAGTCCAAGCTGCACTGAAGGCACTGTCGAAAAACAAGCTCCAAGAACTGACGAAATATCCGTTGAGATATTTCAACAAATGGATGTAGCACTGGAATTGCTCTCTTGTCTATGCCAAGAAATTTGGAAGACAGTTACCTGGCCAACTGACTAGAAGAGATCCATATTTGTGCCCATTTCAAAGAACGGTGAGCCAACAGAATGCAGAAATTATTGAACAATATCATTAATATCACACATAGTAAAATTTTGCTGAAAATCATTCAAAAGCAGTTGCAGAAGTACATCAGCAGGAAACTGCCAGAAATTTAAGCCTGAATAAGAAGAGGCTGTGGAACAAGGAATGTCATTACTAATGTCAGATGGATCTTGACCGAAAGCAGAGAATATCAGAAAGATGTTTACCTGTGATTTATTGACTATGCAAATGCATTCGACTGTGTGGATCATGACAAATTATGGATAACATTGTGAAGAGTGGGAATTCCAAAACAATTATACTCTTGAGGAACCTGTACATAGAGTAAGAGGCAGTTGTTTGAACAGAACAAGAAGACACTGAGTGGTTTAAAGTTAGGAAAGGTGCCCGTCAGGGTTGTATCTTTTCACCATACCTATAAAATCTGTATGCTTAGCAAATAATCTGAGATGTTGGACTATATGAAAAAGAATGTGACATCAGGATTGGAGGAAGACTTGTTAACAACCTGTTGTGCAGGTTGACACAACCTTGTTTGCTGAAAGTGAAGAGGACTTGAAGCACTTACTGACGGAGATCAAAGACTACAGCCTTCAGTATGGATTAAACCTCAACTAAAGAAAACAAAAATCCTCGCGACTGGCCCAATAAGCATCATCATGATAAATGGAGAAAATATTGAAGTTGTCAATGATTTCATTTTACTTGGGTCCACAATCAATGCCCAAGAAAGCAGTAGTCAATAAATCAAATGTTGTATTGCATTGGACAAATCTGCTTCTAAAGATCTCTTTAGTGTTAAAAAGCATAGATGTCACTTTAAGGACTAAAGTGCACCTGACTCAAGCCATAATGTTTTCAATCACCTCATATGCGTACAAAAGCTGGACAATGAATAAGGAAGACCAAAGAAAAATTGATGCCTTTGAATTATGGTGTTGGTGGAGAATATTGAATATACCCAACAAATCTGTCTTGGAAGAAATACAGCCAGAATGCTCCTTAGAAGCAAGGATGGAGAGACTTGTCTTACATACGTTGGACATGTTGTCAGGAGGGACCAGTCCCTGTAGAAGGACATCATGCTTGGTAAAGTAGAGGGTCAGTGAAAAAGAGAAAGACCCTCAAAAAGATAGATTGACATAGTGGCTGCAACAATGGGCTCAAGCATAACAACTATTGTGAGGATGGCGCAGGACTGGGCAGTGTTTTGTTCTGTGGGTCGGAACAGACTCGATGGCAGGTAACAACAATAAGGTCACAATGAGTTGGAAATGACTCTGCAGGAACTAATAATAACATTCCATGCTATACAGGGCATTTAACTATTTCAAAGTATACAAATCCCTATATAAAACAAACTCCTCAATCCACGAATGGATGATCCCTACAAGCAAAGACCTAATTCTCTGTGATCATATATCATTTCTATTTTATAAACTTAATCTGCACTTCCTCTTTAAAATCAATCACTCATAAATTCTCTGCATTTATCATGGGTTGTCCAACTTTGAAAACTAGTCTAAGAAGTTTTGTTAAGGGCAGTGGCGTGCTTATGTTTCAAAAAACCCTGATTTTTCTTTTTTTTTAAATTGTGCTTTAGGTGAAAGTTTACAGCTCAAGTTAATTTCTCATACAAAAATTTATACAATTGTTGTTATGGAATATTAGTTGCAATCCCTATAATGTGACAGCACACTCCCCCTTTCCATCTCGGGTTTTCCATGTCCATTCAACCAGCTCCCGTCCCTTCCTGCCTTCTCATCCTGCCTCTGGACAGGAGCCACCCATTTGGTTTTGTGTATTCACTTGAACTAAGAAGCACGCTCTTCAAGAGTATTATTTTATGTTTTATAGCCCAGTCTAACTTTGAAGAGTGGGCTTTGGGAACGGTTTTAGTTCTAGGTTAACAGTGTCCAGGGGGCATGGCTTCAAGGGTTCCTCCAGTCTCATTCAGACCATTAAGTCTGGTCTTTTTGTATGAATTTGAGTTCTGCTCCACACTTCTCTCCTGCTCCCTCAGGAACTCTGTTGTTTTCCTGGTCAGGGCTGTCACTGATGGTAGCTGGGCACCATCTAGTTCTTCTGGTCTCAGGCTGATGGAGTCTCTGGTTTATGTGGCCCTTTTGTCTCTTGAGCTAATATTTTCCTTGTGTCATTGATGTTCTTCATTCTCCTTTGCTCCAGGTGGGCTGGGACCAATTGATGCATCTTAGATGGTCTCTTGCAAGCTTTTAAGACCCCAGACACCACTCACCAAAGTAGGATGCAGAACATTTTCTTAATAAGCTTTTTTATGCCAATTGACCTAGATGTCCCCAGAAACCATGGTCCCGATACCCCAGCCCCATCTCTCTGTCCCTTAAAGTGTTGGTTTTATTCAGGAAACTTCTTAACTCTTGGTTTAGTCCAGTTGTGCTGACTTCCCCTGTATTGTGTGTTGTCCTTCCCTTCCAACAGATGATTCTTGTCTACTGTCTAGTTAGTGAATTTCCCTATCCCTCCCTCTCACCCTCATAACCATCAAAGAATGTTTTCTTCTGTGTTTAAATCTTTTCTTGAGTTCTTATAATAGTGGTCTCCTACAACGTTTGTTCTTTTACAACTGACTGATTTCACTCAGCATAATGCCCTCCAGATTCATCCCCATGTAGTGAGATGTTTTAAGGATTTATCATTGTTCTTTATCATTGCACAGTATTCCAGTGTGTGATTATACCATAATTTGTTATCCATTTGTCTGTTGATAGGCACCAAGTTGTTTCCATCTTTTTGCTATTGTGAATAATGCTGCAATGAACATGGGTGTGCATATATCTATTTGTGTGATGGATTTTATTTTTTAGGATATATTCCAAGGAGTGGGATTGCTGGATCGTATGATACTTCTATTTCTAGTTTAAGGTGAGGCTTCACATTTTGTTCTTCTTCTTCAGTAATGCTTTACTTATCTGGGGCCTTTTCCCTTTCTATATGAAGTTGGTGATTTGTTTCTCCATCTCATTAAAATATATTGTTAGAATTTGGATCAGGATTGCATTGTATCTGTAGATCACTTTGGGTAGAATTGACATTTTCACAATGTTGAGTCTTCCTATCCATGAGCATGGTATATTCTTCCACTTTTGTAAGTCTCTTTTGGTTTCTTGCAGTAGTGTCTTGTAGTTTTCCTTGTATAGATCTTTTGCATCTACTGGTTAGGTTTATTCCTATACATTTTATCTTCTTGGGGGAAAAGCCCTGATTTTTTATGTATGTCAAATTTGGTGGTGGAAATACTCCCTCCTTGACCCATTTCAAGCTTCCAATATAGCATTGCTGAACATGGACTTGGGAAGAGATTTATACAATCACTCTTGTGAGCCAATGGAAACCATCTCCAGCACAGAACTGGTTTAGGGTATTGATGCTTTTGAAGCATTTGTTTTAATATCTGAGCCTGCTTCTAAGAAGTAGTGCTCTGGCCTTCTTGTTTTGGGCCACAACAAAGTTGTTTCTGTGGGATCTATTTATGCCTCCTTGATATCAACTTTAGGCTAACTATGTTATATGGGTAAATCAGGTTACAATGTGCAATGCTTTACAAAAGAAATTCCAGTTTTGAGGTACTAGATTGGGAATTGAACTTCAAACACAAACATCAGCCTAATCACTGGCTTTACAGGCCCTGACAAATGAGATCCTTGTACCCAGTTATCAATTCTTGTAAAGCTTCTCTTTGATCTGAATGAATATGCTCATCATAAATATGGATTTTGTATGTTTCATAAATATTCAATATTATATTGAAGATACCACAATACTTAGACTCAATTTCACACATATAAAAGGGGAGCAACTTTGGAATGACAAAAGGTTGCAGTGAGTTTGCTGTGTTTTCTTAAAATATAAAAATAGATTACAGGCACTATTTTACAGAAAAAGATAGCACTGAAATTTGAACAGTTTAAATTGCCTGTGTTCAAATAAGCACAACGATAGTAACATAGATAACGATATACATGTCGCTTTGGTAGCTTTTCAAGAAACAAAATGATAAAAGAAAAACAAGTAAATCTTCCCTTGGATATTTGAGCAGGTTGCTCTTTTCGGTTTGGAAACAAGTTTTCTTGTGCAGAAATCATGTAAGATTGTGGGATTTATATATTTAAATACATGATTAATAAAAATAATGGAGGCATTACATGGCACATGTATAATGTGGTTTCAACTTACATTAGTGAAAAATGGGATTTTTATCATTGTCATGTTATTGGGCACATCAGAAACTTTCATGTCCAATGGGAGAAATTAAATACATAGTTTTAATCTATGAAAATATATTTGGCAAGGATTATTACACTTACACAGAGCAACAAAAGTACAAGAAAAATACTGTAAATTGCTAAAATCCTAAACACTAGTTCTACCACTTAGGAGCTCATAGTCTAATCAGAGTGTATGGAGAAATAGATTAGGCAATTATCCACTGCAAGGAAGACCAAAGTCCACTGCCATTATGTATATCAGGATTATCGTGCTCTTAAAGAACCCACTGCTGTTGAGTCAATTCCGGCTCACAGTGACCCTGTAAGACAGAGTAGAACTGCCCCTAGGGTTTCCAAGGCTGTAATCTTTATGGAAGCCAACTACCACTTCTTTCTCCTGCAGAGCAGCCAGTGGATTCGAACCGTAGATCTTTCGGTTAGCAGCTGAGTGCTTTAACCACTGCTCCACTAGAGCTCCTTAAGAGGGAGGAAGTTCAGGTGATTTTCTGAGCTACTAAAATATTTCAGGCTTGACTCTTTCTTGGAACCAATGAAAAACTAACTTGGGTTATCTATGGGGGGTGGGGGAGGTGATGAGGTATAGTGATTTTGTATATGAATTTTTAAGCTCTCCCTATGGTGCGAGTGTTTGTCAGAGGTGGGTGATCTTAGTTTCCTTGGACTGGATTTGCATAACGGGCACAGTGAGCAGGGTTAAATAAAGGGAGCCCAGACAACTCACACCTCAAAACTCTCTAGCCTCTATTCATTTCTTGGGGCCCTGGTGGCACAGTGGTTTAAGAGTCTGGCTGCTAACCAAAGTGTTGGCAGTTTGAATCCACCAGCTGCTCCTTGGAAACCTTATGGGGCAGTTCTGCTCTGTCCTGTAGGGCCACTATGAGTGGGACTTGATGGCAGCTTTTTGTCGTTGTTTATTCATTTAATTCTAAAGTCACATATTTTTTGGTATTTGTTACATTATTGGAGATGTTACATTGTTTTTCAAAAATTTTTTTGGTTCCCTGGAAGAGAAACCTTACAAAAATATGCCCTTTCCCTGAATATCTAGTGTTTTCAATTATTCTGATTTACTCTTTCACAGATAGACAGGTATATAGATATATACATACATATACACATATGTACGTATATATACATATCGCTTCTTTTTTTTTTACATGTTCATTAATTGTCATGCAAGGAAGAGGTTTATCTACACCAATGTTTGCCAAGAAGCAGAATGTGTGGCTTCCATTTATTCTACCCTCTCTCTCTTTGGATATGAATATATATTCGTATTTCCCACTGTCCACCAAGCTTTTATCTAATATGAATCTGCTTGGCTGAAGTCTCTAAACAGAAGAGATTAAGTATTTGTAAAACTATGATCTTTACAATGCATTGTTGATAGGACTTTTATATCTCACTCTAATAACAAGTCTTTACTTTTCTGGGTGATACGTTCTATTGTGTTACAGGGTCCCTTCCCTCCCAACACATAATCTTCATTTCCTACATAGGTGGTCACTGGGTATGGTGGAGGATAGAAGAGATGCTATGGTGCACTAACAAAGGAGCCGCTGTGTAGACATTGTACACTGTCTAGTTTTCTGATCCCAGGGAGACACCAGAGGGCTATTAGAACGGGCATGGTGGGTCCACTGTTGTGTTTTTCATTCAGCTTAATGACATTTATAGTTAGTGGAAATTCCTCCAGAAACTTGGCAATGGGTTAATTTACAACAGTAGTTTATAGTGTTGTGTGACAAGTGAGGAGGGCTCTTCATGGATATTTTAAGAATAAGTTGGCATAGAATATGCCAGGCACCACTAGTCACTTTAAATTGGAAGAGTCCTAACATTTAAAGCAGAAATGGGTAAGTCCAGTGCACATTGATTCATAGCGTGAACAAGGTATTCTGAGGAGGATGTGTATATAAAGTGCCGTGGGGACAGCAAACCAGTTGCCTTGATAAAAAGAAAGTCTTCACTGAGCACTGCCATATGCATTCTGGTTTCTCCGATTCTCTGAGAACCTTTGATTCTTTTCTTCCTTAACTGAGTTTCTATTTACTTCAACTGGGCCTTTTCACATTTTTTACACCTATTCCTTTGTGGGTAATGTTAAAAAAAAATTTGTTACAATAATTTCAGCTTTGTATATTTTTTATACTTGGGTCTTTCTTAGAAATATGATTTAACTGCTCAATCGTTTTCATTAATCTAATCAATATGTTTTATGTTGTTACAATGGAAGCCTGAGAGAGTCAACAAAGCTCAGTAAATGAACACTTCGAGCTTGTTTCCTTCCTTCTTGTCCACCTCCCAGTTAAACCTGAAATTTTGTATTCTGCCCCAGAACACAAATGCCTTCCTTAACACAACTTGGTCCAGATTATTATTATTGTATCTCCATTCCTGACTAAGTGCAAAGTAAGCAATTTGCGGTATTTCACTGTGAACTGACATAACTCGAATTCCTGCAATTGCTGTCTGTATCTTAACACTGGCAAGCATTCACGAAGGTTGAAACATCAGATGCTCTCTGCCAATCTGACGTTACGTTACTTACAAAAAGTAGCTTTTTTTTTTTAAACTTAACTTCTTCAATTAGCTTTTGTTCATTCTTAATTTCCCCATGTGAAACTTTGTTCATTTAAAGTTTGTAAAGAGAAATTCAACATTAACATTAATGGTTGCAACGATAATCATGATTCAGTCTAGCTGAGATTGTAATTTAGCTCCCATGTGGAAACTGTAAGTAACCGTAGTGCCTGTGTTTCTGGCTATTTTCTTTCTTTCCACTCTTGCTGCTTCTTTTTTTTTCCTCCCTAAGCCTCCTCAAGGCTGACTGCTTAGGAGAGTAACAGAGCCAGGAAAGTTCATTTTTAATAATAGCTTTTTTTGGTTGAAGTGAATAAAAAGAGACTCTTCCTTGAAATACCTTCCATATGTTTGAACTCAGTGACAACTGAAAAGTTAAAGACATTCACCTAGTGAGTAGAGTCTCTGGTTGGGGCAAACAGGTAACACACTCGGCTGCTAACTGAAAGGTTGGAGGCTTGAGTTCACTCAGAGGTACCTCGGAAGAAAGGCCTGGTGATCTCCTTCTAAAAAATCATCCATTGAAAACCCTATGGAGCACAGTTCTAGTATGACACACACGGGGCTGCCATGAGTCGAGGCTGACTCCACAGCAACTGATCAGTATTTTTGGTTTTATCTAGTGAGAAAAGAAAGATACTATACCCATTGCCTTTGAGTTGATTCCCAGTCATAAAGAAAGACAGACATGGCATATGGGAGAGGGCAAGTCCCAACATGGACAGTAAGTTTGTAGAATATAAGAGTGGGAAGAAAACATTCTGGTGACGTTTTCTTTTCTATATAATAAGGTACGTTGGGTGCTGATTGGGGAAATGTAGCACTCCCTAACCCCAAGTAAGCAGGGATTGCCTTTTTGTTGTTTCTCTTTTGAATTCCTATGTCACTTCCCAACTGTGCTAACAATTGGCATTGAATCATATTTTGTGGCTTTCAGACTTACATTTGGTTGAATGATTTGCATTCCTTCCTATGAATGCTATCTAGGAATGGCCAGTTGTAGGGACACAGAGGTGCCTCTTCTCTCCCTGCCCTCCCTGCCTAAAATTCCCCATTGTCCACAATACCTACACCTCCCATGCCTTACCCCAGGCTGGAGACATCTGCTTCTGAAGAACCCAGCCCCGCCCCTTCTCCAGGTGATGGGGGAAAGGTTGTGGGGCAGTGCTTCTTTCACCTTCCTCACTGCTTTTCTCAGTCTCCCCTCCCAAGTGATTGCGTTTTTGAGTCCCATGCACCTTCCCTTAGCTCTCAGGAGCACTTAGGATAAAACGTACAGAGAGTTGTTTTTGTTGTTAGCTCCCTGAGTTGGTCCTCAATTCACTGTCACCCCATGAACAATGAGACAAAGCACTGCCTGGTCCTGCACCATCGCAATGATCAGTTGTGGATCGAACTGAACTGTTGTAACCCGTAGAGTTTTCGTTGGGTGATTTTTTGGAAGTACATCATAAAATCTTTCTTCCTAGCCCATCTTAGTCTGGAAGCTCTGCTGAAACCTGTTCAGCATTACAGCAACACACCAGCCTTCACTGGCAGACAGGAGATGGCTGCACATAAGGTGCACTGGCTGGGAATCAAACCCGGGTCTTCCGAATGGAGGTGAGATTTCTACCATTGAACCACCAATGCCCCATGCACAAAGAGCATAAACACCTGAAATCAAATTTTTCTGCTAAGATGTAAATAAAATACATTCAGAATACCCAAGATTCATCATTATAACATGCACTGCCTCAGTGTTTGCTAAAGGTTTCATGAGGGAAGAGGAAGACAGAGAGAAAGGGAAGGAGAAGCAGAAGCTGGAGCAGGAGAAGAAGCAGCTCTTTTGACTTAGGTATCTTTTCTTAGAATTAGTCGCAGTAGTTACAACCTTTAGAAATCCTCAAGCAGCCTATGCACCTGCTTCAGGGTCTAGAATGTAGAAAAATCTTTGAGACTGTCTCTACCAGAAGAAGGCAAGTAAAGAGTCAGTTAGGTCACTGGATCAACAACTGCAGGCCTTCAGAAGTTAGAGGGAGCAAGAAAGAGAGACAATTAAATGAATAGAATCTCTCTGACTTATGCAAACAGAAAGGCCAAATTTTCCGGTGTTTCTGAATCCACTTCCGTCTCTCTGGGACTAGGTTTGCCAGATAAAATAGGAGATGCTCAGTTCCATTTGAATTTCAGATAAGCAGCATTTTTTTTTTAAATTTATTATAAGTGTGTTCCAAATATTTCATGGTGCTGTAGTGGTTAAGAGCTTGACTGTGTACCAGAAGGTGGGCAGTTCGAATCCGCTCCTTGGAAGCTCTGTGGGGCAGTTGTATTCTGTCCTATAGGATCGCTATGGGTCCGAATAGACTTGACAGCAGCCGGTTTACTTATACAAAAAAAATTTAAAAGAATAATTTATCTGAAATCCAAGTTTAACTTGTCATCCCGTTTTTTATTTGCTAAATCTGCCACCCCTACTCTAAGACTCTACCTCTCTTGGAGGTACTGCCTTACCTAGGAACAGTTCAGAAGAGGGCCCCTCTACCTGGCACTTGGAGGAGATTTGCTATGCTGGGTCCTGTCCTTCCAGCTATTGTCATGGTGCATTTTTTCCCGGGTATGCTGAAAGACCTTCCAAGGAGCGGCGGAC
Source organism: Dugong dugon (assembly GCA_030035585.1). Classification (NCBI taxonomy): domain Eukaryota; kingdom Metazoa; phylum Chordata; class Mammalia; order Sirenia; family Dugongidae; genus Dugong; species Dugong dugon. The sequence continues at coordinate 6,517,021 of CM057473.1, forward strand.
GGATTTGAAACTGCAGACTTCTTGATCAGCAGCCAAACTCTTAACGACTGCGCCACCAGGGCTCCTTACAAGACATAGAGTGATTTAATATTTATAGGGTTTCCAAGAAGCGGCTGGTAGATTCAAACTGCTGACCTTCTGGTTAGCAGACGAACTCTTAACTGTTGTTGTTGTTCCCTGTGATGTTCGTCTTTCTACTTATTTGTCCTTCCTTTCACTTATACAAAAAACAGAAAATCAAAGTAGTTAAAATCTTGACTGTTGAAATCTTGATGTGCTCAAGAATTAAATAATTATTTTGGAAGAATACACTCATAAAGATTGCCTGATTTGAGTGGCTGGGGAAAAGTCATAAAGAAAGAGGATGTTTAGATGCTGGAGGCAGTCAGCCCCGCTGCCTCATATGAGGCGGTTGCTGTTGTGGTTAGGTGCTGTCAAGATGATTCTGACCCATGATGATCCTGTGTGACAGAGTAGAAACACCTCGTAGGGTTTTATTGGCTGTAATCTTTGTGGGTGCATATTGCCCAGTCTTTCTCCTGCAGAGCTGTTGGGTGGGTTCGAACTACCCATCTTTTGGTTAGCTGCTGAGTGCTTAACACTTCAGCCACCAAGGCTGCTATATGAGTATGTGACAGGGATAAATTTCAGGGAATAAATGCATACAAAAGATGTAACTTTTTGTATACGTCCATTTAAATTTTAATTGGAGTCTCTATTCCACTGGATGGGTAAAAGCATATTGTTGTTAGGTGCCGTTGAGTCGGTTCCAACTCGTAGCTACCCTAAGTACAACAGAATGAAACACTGCCTTGTCCTGCATCATCTTCACAATAGTTGTAATGCTTGAGCTCATAATCATAGCCACTGTGTCAATCCATCTCACTGAGGGTCTTCCTCTTTAGCGCTGATTTGCTACTTTACCGAGCATGATACCCTTCTCCAGGGACTGATCCCTCCTGATAACTTGTCCAAAGTACCTGAGACATAATCTCACCATCCTCGCCTCTAAGGAGCATCCTGGTTGAACTTATTCCAAGACAGATTTGTTCATTCTTTTAGCAGTCGATGGTATATTCAATATTCTTTACCAACACCACAATTCAAAGGTATCTGTTCTTCGGACTTCCTTGTTCACATGCATATGAGGCAATTGAAAACACCATGGCTTGGGTCAGGTTCACCTTAGTCTTTCAGATGACATTGTTGCTTTTCAACACTTTAAAGAGGTATTTTGCAGCATAGTTGCCCAATGCAATATATCTTTTGATTTCTTGACTCCTGCTTCCATTTTTTTTAAAATTTATTTTATTTTATTTTTTTTATTTAATATTTTATTATACTTCAGGTGAAGGCTTACAGAACAAACAGTTTCTCATGTAACAGTAGTACACATGCTGTTTTATGACTTTGGTTAACAACCCCACAACATTTTAACCCTCTGAATTCTCAGCTTTTTTTTTTTTTTTTTTTTTTTGGTGAAAATACACATAGCCAAAGATACACCATTTCAAAACTTTTTACTTACACATTTAAGTGACCTTGACTATGCTCTTCCAATTGTGCTGCCATTCTTGCCCAAGATGAAGGCTTACAGGACAAAATAGCCTCCCATTTAATAGTTACTACAAATGTTGCCCTATAACAGTGGTCAACAATCTCACAACACATCAACAGTATCCTTACTCAACTTGTGTTCCTTATCATCAGCTTCCTACTCCCCCTCTGCCTTCTGGACCTCGTCACCGGACTCCTGTACCTCGTTAGTCTCATTTAGTTTTACTGGGCTGTCCACTCCCAGGCTAAACATCAAACCTCAAAGGTAACTTACCTCTGAGCTGAAAGGGTGTCTGGGGGCCACACTCTTGAGGTTTCTCCAGTATCCTTTAGGCCAGTAAATCTGGTTTTTTTTTTTTTGGGAGTTAGAATTATGCTCTACATCCTTCTCCAGCTCTGTCCAGAACCCTCTGTTGTGATCCTGGTCAGAGCAGTCAGTGGTGGTAGCCGGGCACCATCTAGCTGTACTGGACTCAGTCCGGTGGAGGTCTTGGTAGCTGTGGTCAATTAGTCCTTTGGACTAAACTTTTCGTTGTATCCTGTTCTCTTCATTCTCCCTTGCTCCCGAAGGGATGAGACCAGTGTAGTATGTTAGATGGCCACTCAGAGGCTTTTAAGACCCCAGACACTACTCACCAAGGTAGAATGTAGAGCATTATCTTTATAAGTAGTGTCATGCCAATTGAGCTAGATGTTCCCCGAGACCATGGTCCCCAGAGCCCTCCGTCCAACAACTCAGTCCCTCGGGGAGTTTGGATGTGTCCATAGAGCCTCCATGACCTTTCCTTGTGCAGGTTGTGTTAGTTTCCCTTGTACTGTGTACTGTCTCACCTCTCACCCAAGGTACTACTTATCTATTGCCTATTTAGTATTTCTCCCCACCCCATTCCTGGTAACCAACAAGGATTGTTACATTTTGCATGTGTATTTTTTCATGGGTTTTTACAATAGAGGTCTCATACAATATTTGTCCTTTTGTGATTGACTTATTTCACTCAGCATAATGCCCTCCAGTTTCATCCATGTTATGAGATGGTTCACCGATTCATTGTTCTTTCTCGTTGCATAGTACTCCATTGTGTGTATGTACCATAGTTTGTGTATCCATTCGTCTGTTGATGGACATCGAGGTTGTTTCCATCGTTTTGCTATTGTGAACAATGCTGCCATGAACATAGGTGTGCATATGTCTATACAAGTGACGACTCTTATTTCTCTAGGATATAGTCCTAGGAGTGGGATGGCTGGATCGAATGGTATGTCTATTTCTAGCTTTCTGAGGAAACGCCATATCATTTTCCAAAATGGTTGTATCATTTTGCATTCCCACCAGTAGTGTATAAGAGTTCCCATCTCCCCGCAGCCCCTCCAACATTTGTTATTTCCAGTATTTTTGATACGTGCCAGTAATGCCGGGGTGAGATGGTATCTCATTGTGGTTCTAATTTGCATTTCTCTAATGGCTAGTGATCGCGAGCATTTCCTCATGTGTCTGTTGGCCATTTGAATGTCTTCCTCGGTGAAGTGTCTGTTCATTTCCTTTGCCCATTTTTTGATAGGATTGTTTGTCTTTTTGTTGTAGAGGTGTTGGATTTTCTTGTAGATTATGGAGATTAGACCTTTGTCTGACTTGTACTGTCCAAAAATTTTTTCCCAGTCTGTAGGTTCTCTTTTGACTCTTTTGGTGAAGTCTTTTGAAGAGCATAGGTGTTTGATTTTTAGAAGATCCCAGTTATCCAGCTTATCTGTTGGGTTTTGTGTGTTGATGGTTATGGTTTGTATCCTGTTAATGCTGTGTATTAAGGCCTGAAGTGTTGGTCCTATTTTTTCTTCTATGAACTTTATAGTTTGAGGCTTTATATTCAGGTCTTCAATCTATTTTGAAGTAGTTTTTGTATATGGTGTGAGGTATGGGTCCTGTTTCATTTTTCTGCAAATGGATATCCAGTTTTGCCAGCACCATTTGTTAAAAAGACTGTCTTTTCCCCATTTGATGGACTTTGGGCCCTTGTTGAGAATCAGGTGACTGTAGGTGGATGGATTTATATCTGGGTTCTCAATTCTGTCCCATTGGTCAATGTCTCTGTTGTTGTACCAGTACCAGGCTGTTTTGAGTACTGTAGCTGTATAGTAGGTTCTCAAGTCAGGTAGAGTGAGTCCTCCAACTTTATTCTTCTTCTTCAGTAGTGCTTTACTTATTCGGGGCTTCTTCCCTTTCCATATAAAGTTAATAATTAAGTTTTCCATCTCTTTGAAGAATCTGGTTGGTATTTGGATCGGGATTGCATTGTATTTGTAAATTGCTTTAGGTAGAATTGCCATTTTCACAATGTTGAGTCTGCCTATCCATGAGCATGGTATGTTTTTCCATTTATGTAGATCCCTTTGGGTTTCATGCAGCAGTATTTTGTAGTTTTCTTTGTATAGGTCTTTTACATTCCTGGTCAGATTTATTCCTAAGTATTTTATCTTTTAGGGGCTATTGAAAATGGTATTGATTTCCTGATCTCCTTTTCATTGTTCTCTTTACTGTTGTATAGGAATCCAACCGATTTTTGAATGTTTATCTTGTATCCTGCTACTCTGCTGAATCTTTCTATTAGTTCCAGTAGATTTCTCGTGGAGTCTTTAGGGTTTTCTGTGTATAGTATCATATCATCTGCAAACAGGGACAGTTTAACTTCTTCATTACCAATTTGGATGCCCTTTATTTCTTTCTCTTGCCTTATTGCTCTAGCTAGAACTTCCAACACAATGTTAAATAGGAGTGGTGATAAAGGGCATCCTTGTCTTGTTCCTGTTTTCAAGGGGAATGTTTTCAGCCTCTCTCCATTAAGAATGATGTTGGCCGTTGGTTTTGCATAGATGCCCTTTATTATGTTGAGAAATTTCCCTTCTATACCTATTTTATTAAGAGCTTTTATCAGGAATGGGTGTTGGACTTTGTCAAATGCCTTTTCTGCGTCAATTGAGATGATCATGTGATTTTTTTCTTTCCTTTTATTTATGTGGTGAATTACGTTGATGGGTTTTCTAATGTTAAACCATCCTTGCATACCTGGTATGAATCCTACTTGGTCATGGTGTATTATTTTTTTGATATGATACTGAATTCTATTGGCTAGAATTTTGTTCAGAATTTTTGCATCTATATTCATGAGAGATATTGGTCTGTCATTTTCTGTTTTTGGGATGTCTTTGCCTGGTTTTAGTATCAGCGTTATGCTGGCTTCATAGAATGAATTTGGAAGTGTTGCTTCCTCTTCTATGCTCCGAAATAGCTTGAGTAGGACTGGTACAAGCTCTTCTGTAAATGTTTTGTAGAATTCTCCAGTGAAGCCATCTGGGGCAGGGTTTTTTTTTGGTTGGGAGTTTTTTATTACCTTTTCAATCTCTTCTCCTGCTATGGGTCTGTTCAGATTTTCAATATCACTTTGTTGTAGTTTGGGTAGGCCGTGTGTTTCTAGAAATTTATCCATTTCCTCTAGGTTTTCAAATTTGTTGGAATATAGTTTTTCATAATATTCTGTTATACTCCTTTTTATTTCGGTTGGGTCTGTTGTAATGTCCCCCATTTCATTTCTTATTTGGGTTATTTGTGCCCTCTGCTGTTTTTCTTTTGTCAGTCTGGCCAGTGGTTTGTCGATTTTGTTGATTCTTTCAAAGAACCAACTTTTGGTTTTGTTGATTCTTTCTATTGTTTTTCGGTTCTCTGTTTCATTTATTTCTGCTTTGATCTTTACTATTTCCTTTCTTCCGGTGGTTGTAGGCTTTTTTTGCTGTTCTCTTTCTATTTGTTTGAGTTCTGTATTAATGTTTTGATTTTGTCCCTTTCTTTGTTTTTGATATGTGCATCTATTGCTATAAATTGTCCTCTGAGGACTGCCTTTGCTGTGTCCCAAATGTTTTGGTGTGATGTGTTTTCATTTTCATTTGATTCTAGGAATTTTTTAATTCCATCTCTGATTTCTTCTATTACACATTGATGTGTAAGCAGAGTATTATTCAGTTTCCATGTGTTTGATTTTTTTTCCTTGCTTTTTCTAGTGTTAATTTCTACCTTGATGGCATTGTGGTCAGAGAAGATATTGTGAATTATCTCAGCATTTTGGATCTTGTTGAGGATTGCTCTGTGGCCTAAGATGTGGTCTATTCTGGAGAACGTTCCATGTGCATTGGAAAAGAATTTGTAATTTGCAGCACTTGGATGGATTGTTCTATATATGTCTATGAGGTCCAGTTGGCTGATTGTGTCCTTTAGGTCTTCTGCATCTTTGCTGAGTTTCTTTTTAGTTGTTCTGTCCTTTACTGAGAGTGGTGTGTTGAAGTCTCCTACTATTATTGTGGAACTGTCAATTTCTCTTTTCAGTGCTGTTAGAGTTTTTTTTATGTGTTTTGGAGCCCTGTCATTGGGTGCATAGATATTTATTATGGTTATGTCTTCATGATGGATCGTCCCCTTAATCATTATATAGTGTCCTTCTTTGTCTTTTATGGTAGATTTTGTTTTAAAGTCTATTTTATCTGAGATTAGAATTGCCACTCCTGCTCTTTTTTGGTAGTTGTTATCTTGATATATTTTTTTCCAACCTTTGATTTTTAATAAATTCACATCTTTGTTTCTAAGGTGTGTCTCTTGTAGACAGCATATTGATGGATCCTGTTTTCTTATCCATTCTGCCACTCTCCATCTCTTTATGGGTGCATTGAGTCCATTTACATTCAGTGTAATTATTGATAGATGGAAGTTTGTTGCTGTCATTTTGTAGTGCTGAAGTTTTCTTTGTTCTTCTTACTCTCTTGTGCTGAGTTACTTTTGTTTGTGGATTTTGTGTTCATTTCTTTTGTTTTTGTAGGTTTTGTTTTTGCTGAGACTTTATGTTTTTCGTCTTTATTTTTATGAGTTGGTTTGTTAACTTTCTTTGTGGTTACCATGAATTTTACCCTTATCTTTATAAGTTTGAAGCAGTCTACCCTTACTTGGTATCTCCTTGCCTTCCTCTCCTTTAGAAGGTTCTATACCTATGACGTTTGTTCCCTCTTTCATTGTTTTGATGTTGTTGTCATCCTTTGATTGATTGCTCTGATTCCCTGTTGTATTTCTTTTGTTTTTGGATAGTCCTCTGTAGTTCATTTCCTAGAATGGTATCTGATTCGTATGAACCTGCGTCCTAGGCCCTAGGTCCTGCCTGAGGGCTGAATCTGGTTGTCCTCAGATCGAAGAACTCCCTTTAATAATTCTTGTAAGTTTGGTTTGACTTTTGCATATTCCTTTAGTTTCTGTTTATCTGGAAATGACCTAATTTCACCATCAAATGTGAATGAGAGTTTTGCAGGATATATTATTCTTGGCTGACAATTTTTTTCTTTCAAGATTTTATATGTCATCCCACTGCCTTCTTGTCTGCATGGTTTCTGCCGAATAATCTGAGCTTAGTCTTATTGTTTCTCCTCTGTATGTGACTTCTTGTTTTTCACGAGCTGCTCTCAGGATTCTTTGTTTGTCTTTAGTTTTGGCGAGTGTGAATATGATATGTCTTGGTGATTTTCTTTTGGGGTCTCTTCTATATGGGATTCGTTGAGCTTCTTGGATGGCCATCTTTTCATCTTTCATGATATTGGGAAAGTTTTCTGTCAGCAGTTCCTCAATGATCCTCCCTGTGTTTTCTGTTTTCTCCCCCTGTTCTGGTATGGCAATCACTCGTAAGTTTTTGCTTTTAATTGTGTCCCACATAACTCTCAGGGTCTCTTCATTTTTCTTTGTTCTTTTTTATGAGTTTTCCTGAAACAGAGTTGTATCCAAGTATTTGTCTTCAGTTCCACTGATCCTGTCTTCCACGGTTTCAAATCTACTTCTCAGCCCTTCTATGACACCGTCCATTTCTGAAATCTTGTTGTTTATCTTTTGGATTTCTAATTGTTGTTTTTGTATAATTTTGAGTTGTGAATTTATTTTGGCATTTTGTTCCTGCATCATCTTCCTGAATTCTTCCAATATTTTGTCTGTGTTTCCTATAAATTTGTCTATTTTTTCCTCATGTTTGTCAGCTTTTTGCCTCAGTTCTTGGAAAATTCCGAGTATTAGTGATTTGAGTTCCGTATCAGGTACTTCTAGTGCATTTTCTTCCACAGGAGAGTTATCTGGTGTTTTAATTTGGACGCCTATTGGAGCCATCTTGTCTTGTTTTTGTGAATGTTTTGATATTGTTTGCTGTTTTCAGGGCATTCAGTAGATACTTCTCTCGTTTATTGATTGTAAATTTTTTTTTTTCTCGTCCTTGTGGTATAGCTGGGCATTTATAGCTGAAGAGGAGCCACTGGGATGGGTTGTTTGTGGCACTCACCGCATCCACCAGGACGGTCGGTAGTCAGTGCTGGGCAGGTTCCAATAGGGTGTTCTTGCACAGCTTGGTGGTGTGATGTCAAGTGCACGGTGCAGGTAGGCAGGATGCAGCGGGGAGATGGTTATGTGTGAAGCTAAGCTGGTTATGGGACAGAGGAGAGAGGAGCAGGAGCGAAAAGCATACAAACATAAGAGAATGTTAGGGGAGCTTGTTGTTGGAATGGACAGATGAGAGACTATGGGTTGGAGAAAACCAGAAGGGGGAAGAGAAAGAAAAGGAAAGAATGAACAAATAAAAATCAGAAAAGTTAAAGAACTGCAAGTTCCCAGGGATCCCACCAATGCAGCTATGAGGTCTGGGGGAGTCGGTCTCAGGTTTCACAGCACAGCCTGGCCAGTGCAGAGGCATACTTCGTCTGGTATTCAGGGATCGGAAAGAGAAGGAAGAGATAGAGAGATGAGAAATTAAGTAATGAAGAAAGACAAAAGGGAAAAAGAGGGAAAAGAAAACAAAACTAATCAAAAAAGAAAATTAAGAAAAAAAAAAAAGCAACACCAGCAGTCAATGAATGGCACTCAGAGAGCCAGCCTGTGCGGGTTGGTGTTTCTGGGCAAGAGACTGTGTCCGTGGGAAACAGAGGAGGCTGAGTGTGAGTGAATAAGGGTGGAGAGTGGAAAGCATATATCACAAATTGCCTGCACTCTGGGGACCCTCAGAAAGGAGCTAAGAGGGTGCAAGGAGCCAGGCACCCAAGTGAAAGGAGGGGGAGGTGGTGAGAGGCAAGTGAGAAACCAAAGGAGCAGGAGGAAAAGGAAAGAAAAAAGAAAAAAAGACAAAAGGCAGCACTAGTAGCCAACAAATGGCACATAGAGAGCCGCCCACCCAGGCACGCAGAATCCAATCAGCTGGCAGACCCCGGTGAAGAGACTGCGGCCACAGGAAGCAGAGGGGCTAACGAACAAAGGTCCCGGGATCTCACCAGCGCGGGAGCCCAGACCTGGAAGCAGCCACACGTCCGAACGCAGCCCCACAGCCCCGCAGGAAAGAGCAAAGACGGCGCTCAGAGCCAGGCACTCGAGCAAAAGGAGGGGGAGGCAGCAAGAGGGAAGCGAGAAACCAGAAGAAGCAGAAAAAGCCACACCAGCAGCCAACTAACGGCACCCAGAGAGCCCCCGCTCAGGCGCGCGGATTCCAAGCAGCCGGCTGTCTCGGGTCAAGAGACCATGGCCACGGGAAGCAGAGGGGCGAATGAACAAAGGCGCCGGGATCTCACCAGCACAGCAGCCCAGACCTGGATGCAGCCACACGCCCGAACGCAGCCCCACAGCCCCACAGGAGAGAGCAAAGACGGCGCTCGGAACCAGGCACCGGAGCAAAAGGAGGGGGAGGCAGCAGAAAAAGCTTCACCAGCAGCCAACAAACGGCTCTCAGAGAGCCGCCAGCCCGGGTGCGTGGAATCCAAGCACTGGCGCCCCCCAGCCCAGGGACCCTGGCCACGGGAAGCAGGGGAGCCCCAGCCGAGGCGGAGAGGGGTGGGGTGTGGGAAAGCGCACACCGCAATTTACTTGTCGTTCCGTCTCCCACTGGACGCTCTGCGAGGCTGCTCTCCCGTTCTCCCGTTTGCTGCTCTCCGATAGGAATCCAAGATGGTGGATCCGCGCTGCGTTAGCTGGTAAGGAATCTCTGCCTGAGTCTCTCCTCGCTCTCCATTCTCTTTCAGTATTCTCACTCCGTTTGGTGTTTGGCTGAGTTCTTTATCTCTTCATTTGATGTTGTAGGGTTTCAGGATTGTTGATTCTCTCTTAGGCTTAGTTTTTTGGATCTTTGCTGTGGAGGGACGGCGTGGTGCTTCTGCCTAGAGTGCCATCTTACCCCGCCTCCCCTGCTTCCATTTTTTTAATCTGATTTTTTCTCTTAACCTTCCTGTGGGTTACTTAAACAATATTTTAGAGTTCCATTTTGATTTACGTGTAATGTTTTTGAGTATATTTCTTTATATAGTTTTCTTAGCTGTTGCCCCATGTATTACCCTATACATATGTTACTTGTCATAGCCTGCTGGTTGCAATGTTTTACCACTTCAAGTAAAGTGTAGAAACCGTACGTTCATTGAGATGCCTTTATGCTCTCATTATTTAAACATAATTATCTTAAGTATTTTACTGACATATGTTCAACACCAGATTGTGTTATAAGTTTTGTTTAAACCATGCAGTATGATTACAGAAATTCACGAGGAGGATACTCTATTTTGTTTACTTCTATTTTTACTAATTACATTTTTTCTTCTTTTCTTTCTGAAGACCCCACCCAATGTTCTTATGTTATCATATACTTTGTATTTGGAGAATTTCTTTTAGCCATTTTTAAGGATACTGTCAGTTGGCTGCACATTCTCTTATTTTTATGTCATCTGAGACTATCTTGATTTCCACTTCATTCCTGAAGGGTATTTTCACTAGATAGAGAATTCAGAGTTGACAGTTCTTACTTCTCAGTGCTTAAAAAATGCACCATTTTTTTCTGGTCTCCATTTTTCAGAAGAGAAATGGACTATCACTCAAATTGGTGTTCCTTTATAGTTAATGGCTTGTTTCTCTCTGGCTGTTTGAAATGTTTTTCTTCACCTTAAGTTTTCAGAAGTTTAATTATGACGTGTCTTAGTGTGGATTTCTTTGAAGATATCTTATTTGGTGTTTGCTCAGTTTCTTGAATCAGTAGACTTATGTCTTTCACCAATTTGGGGAAGTTTTCAGGCATTATTTCTTCAAATATTTTTTTAGACCCACACTCTTTCTCCTGTCTTTCTGGAATTCCAATGATACAAACGTTAAATCTTTTGGCATTAACCTACAGATTCTTTTTTAACTTTTTTCTCTATCTATTTCTCTCCATTGTTAAGATTGAGCAAATTCTATTGTTCTGTCTTCAAGCTCACAGATTCTATCCTCTATCACTCTCTCTACTATTGAGTTTATTCAGTGAGTCTTTATTTTGGAAATTGTATTTTTCAGTTCTATAATTTCCATTTGTGTATTTTTAAAACTTCTATTTTTTGATTGAGATATTTTATTTTTATTTGTTTTGAGAGAATTGATAATTTACTGTTGAAGCATTTTTAAACTGCTTTAAAATTCCTTGTGAGATAATTCCAACATCTGATTAGTTACAGTATTGGCCTCAGCTGATTATCTTTTTTTATTCAAATAATCGTTCAACTGGTTCTAGAAATGACAAATGATTTAAAAAAAATTGTCTTGGACATTGTATTTATTATGATGAGACTCTTTCTCCTATTTAAATCTTTTATGTTAGCAAGTATACATCTTGCTTAAGTTTAGTGTGTGGGTTCTTGCCTAGTTTTGTGAGCTTTAGTTCTAATAATAGTTCAGTTTTCTGAATCCTTGCAATGTTACTCTGGTTGGCTTCACTCTTTTGGCACTGCTGTGGTTCCTATTCAGTCCCTGCTGGTGTTGTCTGTGGGAGGTGTGGGATAAAGCACTTGGTTTGGTATTTTGTCTCTGATTATTAAAAATAGCCCTTGGAATTTGCCAGCAATCAAAGGCCCTTTGTTTTATAAAATAACCAAGCAACACATAAACATGTGTAAATGAGTAAGGGCTACAAAGACCCCATCCTGGTAACAGGCCTCAGGAAGGGAGATGGGCATCCATGTGCAGGAAAGCGTGGAACATCCCTAGGGACAATGGAAGTCTCGTGTTTTGACCTCTACCTGACCTTGCCTCATGCATCTCTTCACTTGTATACTTTCTGGTTATCATAAATGGGTAAATGTACATATAGGTACTTCTGTGAGTTCTGTGAGGCATTCTAGGGACTTACTGAACTCACAGGTGGCAGAGAGAGAAAACGCCGCGTGGTGTAAGAGATGGAGAAGTGGAAAAGTGGGGATATGAGTTATCTTCACATATTTGGAAATTAGCCTTACATAAGTTGTTATCAATGTAGAGGACAAAGGATTTTTTGAGGTCACCTCCTGTTTCTGGACAATCTTGGGGTGGAGACTGTAGCCCTCAGGTCTGGGTCTCCTTATTAACATGAGTGGTAGCCGGGGACATGCATGGTGTGACGGCTAATTTCACGTGTCATCTTGCTAGACTATGGTACCCAGTTATTTGTTCAAACACTAGCCTGGATGTTGTTATGAAGTATTTAAACCCTTTGTCATTAAGTTGATTTTAATTCATAATAACCCTATAGGACAGAGTAGAACTGCCCCATAGGGTTTCCAAAGCTGTTATCTCTATAAAAGCAGACTACCACATCTTTCTCCCACAGAGCTGCTGGTGGGTTCAAACCGTCGACCTTCTAGTTAGCAGCTGAGCGCTTAACCACTGTGCCACAGGAGCTCCTTCTATGAAGTATTTGCCTGTGATTAAATTAGTAGGCCTTAAGTAAAGCAGATTCCTCAGCATAATGTGAGTGGGCCTCATCTAATCAATTGAAGGCCTTAAGAGAAAAAAAAAAAAAAAAAAAAAAGGCGGTGCCCTGAGGGAGTATTCTGGCGTTAGACTATGTAATTAAGCATCTTGCCAGAATTCCCTCTCTCCCTTATCACCTGACCTGCCAATTCTGGTACACAAGACTACTGGAATTTCCAGCCTCTCACCTGACCTACAGATTTTGGACTTGCTGGCCGCAATAATTGAGTGAGCCAACTCCTCAATGTAAATCTCTTTCTTCCTCTCTCTATCTCCTCATAGTAACCCTATAGGACAGAGTAGAACTGCCCCATAGGTTTCCAAGGAGCAGCTGGTGGATTCAAACTGCTGACCTTTTGGTTAGCAGCCCTGGCTGTCAACCACTGTGCCACCAGGGCTCGCCAGCCCGAAATGCTGATAGTGCCTAGGGGGAGAAATCTTGCTCCAAAATGGTATGAAATGAACACATCAATAAATTCCTTCATGTTTTCTGTAATCTACAACTCGCTGTTCGAGCTCATTCAGTTTGGAAGAATAGTAAACCTCAAGTGTGAGACATGTTTATATAGGCGAGATTTGTGATGGTGCTCTAGCAAAAATCTAAGAGAAAGGAATCCTCCTTCAAGGATTCAAGTGCCATTTTGGTTGCAATCAAAGTTCATAAGTGCTCTGCCGGCTACAACTGCTATTTTATTATATAAAGAAGGTTATTATTGAAATGAAAGTAAGAAAATACGACAGGCAGATAAAACTCGTTTTAATGGATGTGAGTGTTTGCTTTTAATGTACGGCACTGATTAAGTAGCTTTCTAACATCTCAGTAATGATAGCATTAGGCGCTGCCACCTCCTAACTTTAAATTAAAGTAATTGAAGTGTACAAAGCGGAAGCACTGTGAGGCTATGGTTTAGTGCTAACCAGCCATCTCACAGACCTTTCCCTTAAATTTAATAGAACTCCTTTCAGCCTTTAAGAAATTAAAGTACCAAAACATAAGAAAAGAAACCATATCTTGAAGAAATTGTAATGAGAATTTCCTAACTATAAGATCTATTACCAACATACATGTCCTCATAATGAAGATAAATTATTTTCCTTGCACGTTTTTGATTTTATTACTTTGTTGAATAACATTTAAATGTTTTAGACTTTGTGCAAAGTTTCCTTTACAGCCATTTACCTTAATAAGAGTTGCTGTTCATATTAGGAAGAGTAATAAAGATGTATTATTTATATAAAAAAATTTAAATATTTTTATATATTTAAATAAATGATAATTTACTTCTTTTAAAAATCCCTCTGGAAGAATTATATATTTTTCTCTCAAGAATGCATTAATTAACTTAGTGGACTCAGTTGAAAGCCTGTGCTATCTTTTAGGGGAAAACACTTAATTTATTATAACTCAGTTTCCTTGCTGGCCGTGATGGTTAAGGCTATGTGTCAACTTGGCTGGGCCCTGATTGTCAGTTTTTTGGCAGTTATGATGTAGTTTGGCAGTCATATGATGATGTGATCACTTCCATGATGACATTTGATACAATGTGATCACCTCCATGATGGGATCTGCTGTGAGTAACCAATCAGTTGAAAGGGAGCTTCCTTGGGAGTGTGGCCTGCATCCAATATAAGTGGATGTTCTGGCAAGGCTCATGGGCTTTTGCTATCTCTGGATTCTGTAGCTGGCTCCTGTTTGTCCGACCTCATGTTCTTGGGACTTGAGCTAGCAGCTTACCTGTGGTAATCTTGGGATTCATCGATCTCCGCAGCCTGTGAACAAGAGCCCTGCTCTTTGACCTGTCGATCTTGTGTTTGCCAGCCCCTGAGGCTACATGAATCAGGAGAGGCCTCTATCCTGACTCACGGACTTGGGATGCTCCAGCTTCTACAACCGTGTGAGCCATTTCATGGCTATAAATCTCTCTCTATATATATATGTATGCTTTACTGGTGTTGCTTTTCTTCAGAACCCAGCCTAAGATACTAGCTAAATAAAAGTAATGGCAATCAACTATCTCCTGAGGCTATTTAAAAAGCTCTAACTATGGGGTTCTATACTTGCCAAGAGTAAAACAGTAAGGTAACCAAAAGGTCACAGAAGAAGAAAGTCTACAGAGCCACGACCTCATCTACCCTGAGACCAGAAGAGCTAGATGGTGCACAGCTATCACTGCTGACTGTTCTAACCAGGGTCACAATAGTTGGTCCCAGATAGAATGGGAGAAAAATAAGGAGCAGAACTGCTCCCCACCCCTCACCCCCCCCAAAAAAAAGCCAGACACGCTGGAACAGTAGAGAACAGAGGACTCCCTGAGGTTATTGCTCTGAGACGCTCTTTGAACCTAAAACTGAGCCTATCCCCTGACCTTACCTTTTAGTGAAACAGCAGAGTGGCAAACACTATAAAGGATGTAAGCTATAAGATCAGTGCCCTACTTAAAAACCATCAGTATGAGACAAAAGGTCAACAATTACTTGAAAGCAAAGACGAGAAGATAAGGGAGCAGGAAGACTAGAGTACTGGAAAGGGAACAAACAGGACACAATTAAAGAGAACACTGACACATTGTGATAAATGTAACTCACATCACTGAACAATTTGTTTGGAAATTGTCAAATGGGATCCTAACTTGCTGTGTAAGCTTTCACCAAAAACTCAGCAAAATACTATAGTTAAAAGAATGTAACCAATGTCATGAACAATATGTATAAAATTGTTAGTTGGGAACCTACTTTGCTGTGTAAACTTTCACCAAAAACACAATAAAATATAATTTTTTTTTAAAAAAAGCACTAAAACATTTTGAACAGCATAGATTTCCAGATAGCCTCTTATTTGGTCATAGGAGAGCTAATAAGAAAGTTAGGAGTGGGTGAGCACTGAGCTAATTCATTATAAATTTCTGATTGTTAAGATGCAGAGAAAAAGGTTTGCTTACATAGGTATTGCCAAGGGCTAGCCTGGCTAAGCACGCAGACATCAGAGTCTACCACAGCTACAACACACATTCCAAATAATTACTTGTGCTTGCTGTGTAAGTCAGTCTCTACCACCCACACTTCCGCCACTAAAAAACCCGTTGCCGTGGAGTCA
The DNA here is from genome assembly GCA_030035585.1 of Dugong dugon. NCBI lineage: Eukaryota > Metazoa > Chordata > Mammalia > Sirenia > Dugongidae > Dugong > Dugong dugon. Next base: position 6,532,458 of record CM057473.1, read on the forward strand.
ATTCCGACTCATAGTAGAACTGCCCCATAGGGTTTCCAAGGAGTGGCTGGTGGATTCGAACTGACAACGTTTTGGTTAGCAGTCTACCCCTAAAAGCAACTCCAAATAAACATAAAATCAGGTAAAAATTGTATATAACTTCAAAACAATGCCTCTTGTAGTTATTTCTCAAAGCATATTGCCACACCTCCGCTTCTCCTACACAGAAATTCTAGAGTGCCTACTCGTCCTCTAACAACGGGATAGTTGTGTCTAACTGAGTGGATGGAGTCCTGAGTAGTGCAAATGGTTCACTCACTCGGCTCTAACTGAAACGTTGGAGGTTCAAGTCCACCCACAGGTGACTTAGAAGAAAGCCCTGGCCATCTATTTCCAAAAGATCACAGCCATTGAAAACCCTACTGTCTTAGTTATCTAGTGCTGCTATAACAGAAATTCCATAAGTGGATGGCTTTAACAAACAGAAATTTATTCTCTCACGGTTTAGGAGGCTGGAAGTCCCAATTCAGGGCACCAGCTCGAGGGGAAGCCTTTTTCTCTCTGTCGGCTCTGGGGGAAGGTTCTTGTCATCAATCTTCCCCTGGGTCTAGCATTTTCTCAGTGCAGGGACCCAGTGTCCAAAGGACGCCCTCCGCTCCTGGCTATTCTTGCTTGGAGGTAATGAGGTCCCAATCTCTCTGCTCGATTCTCTCTCCTTTTACCTCCTGGAATATAAAAGGTGATGCAAGTCACGCCCAGAGGAGGCCCCCATTACGTCGGACCAGGGCTGTGACCGGAGTAAGGGTGTTGCATCCCACTCTAATCCTCTTTTACATAACCTAATCTTGCCTCATTATCCACAGGTAGAGATTAGGATCTACGACACGTAGGAAAATTACATCAGATCACAAAATGGGGGATAACCATACAATACTGGGAATGAGGGCCTAAACAAGCTGACATACATTTTGGGGGACACAATTTGATCCATGACATCTACGGAGCACAGTTCTACTCTGACGCACATGGGGCCGCCGTGAGTCGGAGTCAACTCCACTCAAGTGCTTCTTCCAGTTAATTAAATGGATGCACAGTAGTTGTGTGGTTATTAGCATGTCCTTTATAAGGTGGCGTGGCCCCGACTGGTCCATGTCGCTTTCCCTTCAGGAGTGTGATGCCTGTGTTGGGGAGAAGAGGGTTGGAGACATGGGAATTCTCTCTCTAGCTACACTCCAGCCTTGCATTCCACCTGGATTACCTTTGCCAAAGAGATTTAAAGCATCTTGATCTTTGTTATTCCCTCAACCCAGCCCACCCCACCCTACCAAGAACAGGAAGATGGCCAAGTTCATGATACAGTCTCCAGAGCTGCCTTTTCTTTGGAAGGGAAATGATTTTGTTATTTACTGTGATCAAAGGAAGTACAGAAATTCACAGTGAGAGAACGAATCATTTTTGTTCTTACTTGGCTGAAAGACAAAGCTTATGACTGTCGTTTACAATTCTGTTGTATCAAATGTGCATAGCAATCTGTTTGCTGCAAATCATTCATTCTTCAGTTGATGGCCCATAAGGCTACAGACCCCCAATAAAAATAAGGGACTAAACTGGGATTCACACGCTTTACCTTAATACTCATTATGCTGCTCGTTAGGTATTCCCATGGGCTGCCTAAAAATATAAACACCCTCACCAGTAAAATTATCCCAATCCTGATGAAGCCACTCATCCCAGGCTCACTGTGAAACACTGCACGGCATGTGGAAGAAATCCCAAAAACCAGGGATAGAGAATGAGCTTTATGATAAAAATACTGTTTTCGAGGCCAGAATAGTGACATTAATTATGCAAGCGGTGCTAATCTGCTTAAATCCCCTCAGCCTCTGTATTTGAAGAGCCTTATTAAATAGCTATGTCCCTGTGTATTTAAAGAAAGAGAGTTTTATCCGTTTGATTAAACCATTTTTACTGTGTAGGGTTGTAGGGTGATAATCCTGTGCATTTCCCTTCTCCTCCCACTTCCCTCCTCCTTCTTCCCTTCCCCAGCAAGGTGCACAGGAGGAAAACCAGTATGATTTCAGTCACACAATCTTCCAAAGTAAAGGAAATACATGACATTTCAAGAGGGTTAAAAAGAAAAAAGTAGAGAAGGGAGTCGGTATAAAATTGCCACTTGCTCCTGACAAAAGTTCCTCCTAAGTACTTCAGCCTTGACGCATTTGTTTAAAGTAATTCCGAATACCATTCAGATAGTTTCCCCTCGCAGAATGAATTAATTTTAGCTAACAGAGTAACAGTCTCCACTCATCTCCAATTCTTGTTAAGTAAGCAAGCGACCCACTCCCAAGGAAGGAACGGAAGCTACTGTTCTTTCTCCTTTGGTAGTTTTAAGAAAAAAAATAATGAGCTGCGTGCCTTGGAACAAATTCTTCCCTGGAGAGAAATGCCTTCACATCTCTGGAAGGGCAGTCACTGTGGTACACACTGTTATTTGTATTAAAACCAAAGAACATTAGGGGAAGAAAAAAAAAAAAGTTGCAGTAGAGTTGATTCCGACTCACAGTGACACTGTAAGACAGAGTAGAACTGCCCCACAGAATTTCCAACGAGAACCTGGGGGATTCAAACTGCTGAGCTTTTGGTTAGCAGCTGTAGCACTTAACCACTACCGCCACCAGGGTTTCCAAGAATGTTAGAGCCATGTGCAAAAGTTAGCTAACATTTGGCTTTCACAAACCACATTTTTTGTTGGTGTTTTGGAGCTAGTTTATTACAGTGTCACCAGTTCTTTGGTGAGCTTCCCGAGATTTGAGAGTGAAGCATTCCTTGGCCTTTGGAGCAGCACGGAACTGATGGAAATGGGGGTGGAAGGCAGCAGATCCAGAACCTCCTCTGTGTACTCTGATAGAGCAGACAAGGGGGTTATGTTAAAATTTGATGCCTCCTGCAAAGATGCCAGCTACGTAATTTTAACTATTCCGTATTAGGACTTACCAACTTGAGGCTAGAAGAACTCAAAGCAACGATGTGGCCTGCTTCTATGGAACATTTGATTAACGATAGGATTGTGTCAAAAATAATATTAGCCTTAGGGATAAATACTGAAGCAATGTGTGGCAGGTGATAAAACAAGTTCTGGGCATTTTTCCCAGCTGTTAAAGAGATGTCCTGAGTCAATTCAACACTCTCCTTTGGGTTAGCTACTCAAAAGACAAAGGAGTGATTTCTTTAAAAAAAAAAAAAAAAAACAAATCATAGATAAGTAAGGGTCAGCTTTTAGCTTAATGCTCTGCTGGAGATTGACAAGAGAGTTGGATCATATCAACATGCAGAATATAAAAAAGAATATTTAGCTATGAAATACTTGAGATGGTTGCTTGTCAGCAGAGTTTCTTTTCAAGTCGTGTTGCTTATGCTAATTTTAAAATACGTAGATATATATTTTCGCATTTTTTGATTATATACTACAGACATTAATTTGACATGGGATGAAGGCTAAAAGTGTTAATGTCATCAGTGAAACAATAGACTAAGTGTCTGGTTCAGAAAGAAAATTGTGACAATCAAGTTAACAAATTTGGCTATTCTGGAATCTTTTTAGTAAAGATTGGCCAAAGAGCCCGTTATTAGTAAGATATGTGGTTTAGGATAGACAACCATCTTCTATGTGATTTTCCTGCCAACTTTTTATTTTGAAAATGTTCAGTTTCAAAGCTAAAACATTACCATGTACACCTATCAACATCTGACTGAGACTTATCAGTTGTTAACAATTTGTCACCTTTGCTTTACTTTGATCTGTATCTCTCTCCGTATATGCTATTTATATATAATTATTTATGATACAACAATTTATTTTTGAAACATATAGAGACATAGTTTCCTTGTGTGTGTGTGTTAGGTAACATCGAGTCAGCTCTAACTCATAGCGACCCTATATATAACAGAACGGAACACTGCCCAGTCTGGCACCATCCTCAGAATCATTATGTTTGAGCCCGTTGTTGCAGCCACTGTGCCAACCCATCTCGCTGAGGGTCTTCTTTTTATCTGATCCTCTACTTTACCAAGCATGATGTCCTTCTCCAAGGAAAGATTCTTCCTGATAACATGTGTATATAAGCAAGATGGAATTTTGCCATCCTGGCTTCTAAGCTTCTAAGGAACATTCTGGCTGTATTTCCTCCAGTATAGATTTGTTTGTTGTTCTGGCGGTCCATTCAGTATTCTTTGCCAACACCATAATTCAAATCGCTCAGTTCTTCGTCTTCATTTTTCATTGTCCAGCTTTCGCATGAATATGAAGCAACTGAAAAGACAATGGCTTGGGTCAGGTACACCTTAATCATCAAAGGGACATCTTTGCTTTTTAAGATTTTAAAGGTCTTTTGCAGCAGATTTGCCCAATGCGATATATCATTTGATTTCTTGACTGCTGCTTCTATGGGCATTGACTGTGGATTCAAGTAAACTGACATCCTTGACAATATTTCAATATTTCAATCAATATCAATACTTCAGTATTTTCTCCATTTATCATGATGTTGCTTATTGGTCAGTTGTGAAGATTTTTGTTTTCTTTATGTTGAGATGCAATCCATACTAAGAGTCTTTGACCTTCATTGGGAAGTGCTTCAAGTCATCCTCAAGGTTGAGTCATGTGCATATTACAAGTTGTTAATGGGTCTTCCTCCAACCCTGATGCTGTGTTTTAATTCGGATAGTCAGATTATTTGTTCAGCATACAGATTGAGGAAGGTGAAAAGATTCAACCCTGACGCACACCGTTCTCAATTTTAAACCACACAGTAGCAGTATTCCCTTTGTCTGTTTGAATTACTGCCCCTTAAGCTATGTACAGGTCTGCATGAGTACAATTAGGTGTTCTGGAAATAGTTTGCTACATAAGCGCAATAACATTTTCACATGTAAGGATATGTAAAACATATTATATAACAATATACTTTATAATATAATAAAATTAAGATGATTAGTTTTCTAAAGTTCTGTGTCATCAAAAATGTTGACAATATTCAAATATTCCCAATTGTCTCCCTAATTTTATTAGAGCCATAAATCAATGCTCGTGTATTGCCTTTGGTAATTATGTTCTTTATTCTCTTTCAGTCTAGAACATTCTCCTGTAGTATTTTGTTGTTCATGATATTGAATTATTTTTGAAGAATTCTGACTAGTCCTCTTGGATTTGTTTGATGGTTACTTCCTGATTAGATTAGAGTTTAACATTTCTGGAAAGGATTTTTCATATGTTGTATGTACACCTACTCCTCACTTATCGACTGTCTCGTTATCCAATGTTTCGCATTTGCGACAATAGTGAAAAATCTACTAACTAACTGTTTTGCACATTAACAATGTACATCTGGCAATAATGAATGCCAAGGTGCCAGGAGGGCGTAATGCTGGCTGTGATGGTTAAGTTTCTATGTCAACTTGGCTGGGCTGTGATTCTCAGTGGTTTGGCAGTTATGTAATGATGTAATCTGGAAGTTATGTAATGATGTAGTCATCCTCCACTTTATGATTTGATGTGGTCATCTGCATTTTGACATAACACTGATTTTTGCATCATATCCTGGTCTTTGGAACCTAACCACGTCAATAAGTGAAGAGTGGGCGTACTTCTTTCTGTATCGTACAGAAAGGCACATGATATCAAGTTGTCCACTAGTGGTAATGATAACTTTGTTCACTTGGGCAAATTGGTGACCATTAAATCTCTCCGTAATAAATGCATACTTATCCTTTGTAATTGATAAGCAGTATCTAGGGTGATTCTTTGAGTCTGTAAATATCTGCTTTCCAACAGCATTTCAGCAAATAGTTACAGCATCCATTGATGACTTTTGCCAAAATGAAATATTGCTTTAGGGGTTGAAAAATGGTGATTTTTTAGAAGTCTGATTGTCTCTTCTGCATATATTAGCTGACATTTTTCTTTCTGCTACTATGTCTTCATACAAAATGTGTAAAAGAAGCATCATTATGAATCCAATGGGAAAAATAGTTTATATTTATACAACTCACAATAAAATGTGTAATAGGGAATTGAAAGGAACTTCGGAGAACATTTTGTTCATTGCACTACTCTAAAAAGAATTATGCATTCAATATTTGGACTGAAAGACTGTTGTGGTCTTTGTACTTTTCACTGGAAATACAATGATGTGTAAAACATGGCCCTAGGTCTTGAGATGTTCAGATATGCATAGTGAAGGAGGCAGAGATGTAAAGCTAACTAAAGTGCAACCAATTAACTGACTTAATACAAAGATGAGAGTCAATAATTCTGCCAGTGGCGATCAGGAGGAGCTTCAAAGAATAGGCAACATTTGAACTGGATTTTAAAGAATAAACTTGAGTTCTTACAGTAGAAAAGAGAAGGTGAGAAAAATATTTCAGGAATTGAAATGGAAAGGCAATTCCTATTCTGTATGTGTAAAGCACAGGTTGGTGGCAGGAATGGTAAGACATAAAGCTGAAGAGGCAATGATAATGCAATGATGCTGGGGTTTATTCTATAAACTCTAGAATTTTCTATGTTCCAGTTACTGTTCGGTTTAGTTTATATGAATTAAATAATTTAATCCTCACCTAACCAAAACCCATTGCAGTCCAGTTGATTGCGACTCATAGGGACGCTATAGGACAGAGTAGAACTGCCCTATAGAGTTTCCAAAGAGCGGTTGGTAGATTCAAATGGCTGGCCTTTTGGTTAGCAGCCGAGCTCTTAACCACTGCACCACTGGGGATCTCTGTTAAATCCTCACAGGTAGTATTATTGCCCTCCTTTCACAGATGAAGATAGAGACATTAAGTAACTTGTCCAATCACAAACCAGCCAGTGTTGGAGCCTGGGAACAGGATCCCCATTACTGTAAACTAGGTCCTACTGCTTCTCTTTTAAAAGTCACCACCTCTTCTTGACCACCGTGTCCCAGGCATTGAGCCAAGAGCTATAGCTGTATTATTTCAATGATCCTTAAAACATCTCCACAAATCAGAAAACTGAGGCAGAATGTTTGAGCAATTTGTCCTAGCTCAAACAACTCGTAGGCTGAAAAGTTGTCACTTACATACTTTTAAGGTAATCTCTTAACTATCACTTTATAAGTATCTATGGAGTCCCGGGGTGGCAAAAACAGTTTACAGTTCAGTTATTAATCTACAGGTGGGAGGTTTGAGTCCACCCAGAGGCAGCTCAGAAGAAACGCCTGGTGATCTAGTTCCCAAAAAATCAGCCATTAGAAACCCTACGGAGCACAGTTCTACTCTGACATGCATGGGGTCACCATGAGTTGGAACGTACTTGAAGGCACTTTTTTTTTTTTTAATATATATACAGTACGAGGAACTGTTCTTAGTGCTGTGCAGACCTTAACTTATTTACCATAAAACCAAAAAACCAAACTCAAAGCTGTTGAGTCAATTCTAACGCATAGCGCCCCTAAAGGACAGAGTAGAACCTCCCCATAGGGTTTCCAAGAAGCAGCTGGTAGATTGGAACTGCCAACCTTTTGGTTAGCAGCCAAGCTCTTAACCACTGTGCCACCAGGGGGGTCAATGAAAGAATTACAGATGAGAAAAAAGCCCCAAAAGTATCAGGGGACAGATGAACACAAGGATGAAGTGGGGAGTGATAAAATAAAAGATTTAAGTAAACACCTTCAGTCGTACCAGAGCCCAAGATACAATTCCATCGGCTGCTTCACGAGCCCAGGGAAGAGTTTCAGCAGCTTTTCATTCTCCAGCACAAGAACTTTTGATACTGAGCTGCAGTGGTAGCTTCTTTGTTATTGTGCACACTGTGTGTGTTCCCAAGTTAGACTGGCCTGGAAGAACTCCTATTACAGCCAGGTATGTAAACTGAAGGGAACCCATATATCCACTTCAGACAAGATTCTTGTTTCCCACAGGCCCTTGGTGGCATAAATGGTTAAACGCTGAACTACTAAGCAAAAGGTTGAGGTTCAAACTCACCCAGAGGTGCCTTGGAAGAAAGGCTTGGCAATCTGCTTCCTAAAGGTCACTGTCTTGAAAACCCAATGGAGCAGTTCTGCCCTGCATGCATAAGGTCGCCGTGAGTCGGAATCGACTTGATGGCAGCTAATGACAGGAACTTGTGCTCTTGTGAGTTGTCGTCATTACAAAATTGACTCCATGTCCATGGAAATGACAACAGCCACCTCTAGGCAGCTATTACGCATTACCCATGGACAGTTATGTTTCCATCATAGGGGAGGTTATTGCATCTGAAAGTGTGAGTGGACAATGCTTGTCCTGCACACAGACTTCCAGCTTGTCAGAACTATTTTCTCTAACTGGAATATGTAGGAGATTCCCATTCTGACAGCATAAGAGAAAAATCTTTTAAGATTTTTTGGAATATTTTTATAATTTTATTTTTACTTTTAAAACTTTGCTTGACCTGGAGATTTTATTTTGTTGTAAAGCAGTAAGATAGAAATGCAAGTTTGTTTTTCCTGGTGGCTTCCTAGAATCCCAACACCGTTAATTGAATAGTGTTGTATCCCAGTAGCTTTTTTTCTGCTGATACATACTACTGCCTTTTTTACACAGTAACAATCTAAATGAAGGTGTGGCTATTCCTTGACTTTATACACTGTTGCCATTGATTGGTCTGGGTATCTATGAAAAAGAACACTGTTAATTACCTGATCATTCTAATAGGGTTTACACTGCTACAGCCTATTCCCCACCTTCATTTCTCCTCTTTACTAAAACGTTTCTGGCCTTTGTTAAATGTGTGGTTTTCCGAAGTAACTCTCTACACCACCTGTATAGTTTTAAAGACTTCAAGTGGATATTTTCATGGAATCACAATTTTTTAACAGAATTGAGTATCCTGTCAAAGAGTACTTTATAACTTTTAATTTATTCATCCTTTGTTTGTAACTGGTTTATTATCTAGATCTTGTTAACATTTCTTGATACGAGTATTCTTAAGCACTTTTATTATTGTTTTGCTATTATATGAAGAAACATTTTCATTATATTTTCTAATTGGTTGTTGTGGATTTTTGGATATAATAATAATATATTTTCAATAAAGAAGGATAAATGTTTTAAAATTTAAAAAAGTAATGCCACTTTAACAAGTTAACGATAAATATTTATTAGTAAGGTGTCTCACTTAAACTTTTTGTTCAATTATCGTGAGCACATTTTCCCATTTTGTTTTTCAAATCATTGTTTTTAATTTACTGCAATAAAATTTATACTTTGCGGCACACAGTTCTGTGAATTCTGAAAAATACAGAGTCATCACCAAAACTGAGACACAAACCAATTCTATCACTGTCACTACCACGAATCCCCTCATGTTGTCCCCATGTAGTCATTCCCTCTTCCTATCCAACCCCTGGAAATCAGAGATCTATTTTCCAAAGTTATACTTGCTTTTGGCAGAATGTCTTGTAAATGTAATGATTTAGTGAGTCCAGCTCTTTCACCAAGCCTAATGCATTTGAGATCCATCCATGTTGCTGTGTGTTGTCAACAGATTATTCCTTTTTATCGCTCCCTTGCATCCCATCGCATGGGTGTCGCACAGGTTGTTTATTTCTTCAATAGTGGAAGGACAATCCCATTGTTTCCAGTTTTCAGCAATTATGAATAAAGCTGCTAGAAACATTCATGCACAGATTCTTGTGTGAACATAGTTTTCATTTATCTTAGGCAAACACCAAGGAGTGGAATTGCTGGTCATATGGTAAATCATATGGTAGCTCCAAAACAAAGTCCTAAACTGTGTCCTAAATTGGCTGAATCATTGCATTCCCACAAACAGTGAATGAGAATTCCAGTTTTTCTGTTTTCTTTGGGTTTTTGTCAGTTTGATTATGATGTGACTGGGTGTGATTTTCTTTAAGTTTATCCTATTTGAGTTTGCTGAGCTTCTTTAATTTATAAATTTATATCCTTCACCAAATTTGGAAAGTTTTCTGCCTTATTTTCTGCTTTGAATTTTTTGTTGATATCATTTGTTTTGATGAATGGAAGCATGCTGAATCATTGAATGTGTCTGAATTTTTGGTAGGTAATATGGATTTTTTTTTTTTTTTTTTTGCCCCTTCCCACAAGCCTACCCTAAGAATTTAGTGGTACATATAAAGCATCACTAATTATACCCCAGAGTCCCCACTGGGGTCTACTGGTACATATGCATAACAAATATTTTTCAAAATTTTTCTTTTTCCTATCAAAAATTCAAACATCTCATAAAATACCCTGTAAAACAGTAATTTGCAGCACACAACTATTTCTTTGGTTTCAAAGAGTCATAAAGGGCCCTGCTTTGTGGCTGCATGCACTGTCAATGGTACAACTGCCCCCAAGAAACCCCAGAGGCTGATAAAGTTCACGGTCACTATATGGACCGCCAGGCACGGAAGAGTTATACTGCCCCATAATTCCATAGGCTTTGTTTATTTTTTTCAGTCTTTTTTTTTTTTTAATTAGGTAATTTCTATTGATCTGCATTCAGGTTAAATTACTCTTCTTTCGTCTCCGCTCTGCTATTGAGGCCATGCAGAGGTTTTTATATTTTTACCAAATGTTGTATGTTTCAGTTCTAAACTTTCCATTTTGTTGCTTTTTGAATAAATTTTATTTCTGTGATAAGAACTTGTACATTTCTATTCAAGAGTGTTTACCGTTAATTTATGGAACATTGTTATAATAGCTGCTTTAAAGTCTTTGCTTGATAATCCCAACATCTGCTTCATCTCAGAATTTGCATCTGTTGATTATAATTTCCCTTGAGAATTGGTCACCTACTCTCGTCTGTTTTTAGTTGAGTAATTTTAGATTGTATCCTGAACATTTTAAATATTATGTTGTGAGACTCTGGGTCCTATTAAAATTCTTTCAGGAATGTTGATTTTGTTTTTTATTCTGGGAAACAAACAGTCCCATTACCTGCCTTCTGTGGTCCTTGATTCTAACGTTAGTTCAATTTTCAAGGTCAACGATATGCTGTTTCTGCCTGTCCCAACCATGCACCACTCAGGTGATAACCTGTGCCTTGGATGGTGGTTTATATTATACTTTGGTTCCTTAGCTACACTACTTTGGGTCTGTCCCACAGTGGTGCAACTCAGAGGTGAGCCAAGGACTTGTGCTGGTTCAACACAGAATTAGGGGATCCCCTTCTCCAGCCCCTTTCTCTCTGGGATCCTTTTCACACACTTTAGCCCCTAGAGGCTCTTTTTCTCATCCCCCACCCAGAAGATGGGATTTCTCATAGAGTTTTAGACACTAAGAGTCTGCTGTGCACCTCATTGTAATTGGCACCATTTTCAGTGCAAAACAGTGATTAAAAAAAGAGAGAGAGAAAATAACGGGGATTACCCTACACCCTTAGTGCCACCATCAGCCGCTTTTCCAGTCCTTCTACCTGGAAAGATGGTGTTTCTCTCAGAGTCTTAGCCGTGATGCACAGTCCTGGACTGGTCTCAAGGCAGGGATAGGAGAGGAGAAGGGAAACCCTTAAATGGGGGATTTCGCTTATACCCCAGCTCATTATGTGGTCCTCTGGTCAGACTGATGGGGTTTCTCAAGGAATTTTTGCTGCCTTCAACTCATGCGTTGGTCTGCATGTGAAGATGGAGCTCGTAAAGGTTGAGAGAGAAAAAGAGGAGGAAAAAGAAAAATCTCCCCATATGGGATGTTCTTTAAGTTTTTGCTCCCCGCCACAATCAGCTATGATTACTTTTTAGATTCTTCAGGTGTATTTTACTTTAAATCAGAGGTTTTAGTTGTGATCAGTAGGCGAGATAGGCTGCAGCTCCCCTACTCTTGGTCAGCACCCGAAGTCTCCACTCACTTTTAAAAAGTTATGGTCAATTTTAGAAGTGTTCAGGAGCACACAGAAATGTTAAAGAATTAAAAAAGTAGATACAATTGTCTGTTCTAATCACATGGTTCGGAACCCTGGCATATTAACCAGCTATGGTTTGAACCATTGAGGCACTCCAAAGCTTCCTTTACTTTTTCAGACACTTTTACCATCTCCGTTTGAGTTAAAGGCTGGTGGTCTTCTCTTTGTGTGGAAAATACAGGTGTGGTTTTGAAAGTTCACAATGAAATGCAACTTTGCTTCCCATATGGCTGGTGTTTAAAGGGCATAGCTTTCCCTTTATCCAACAGTTTGAATATCTGTACTAAAAGCTCCTCTCAGAATACTCAATCATTAATGAACTACAATCCAGCTTTTCTCAAAGGTTCGTTTAAGAAATCAGATATTTAAGAGTTAGTCTAATGGACGTATTAACTGTGCATTCTTATAGCTCCTATAAACTCTGTTAAGGAATTAGAGTGGATAAATAGAAGTCAAAGTGTATCTGAGCTGTACTGTCTAACTTTGGCAAAGATGCTTTTACTTTATACACAGATATTGGGTGCGTGAATTATTTATAGCAACAGTATTTTTGTCCTTGTTAAAACCAGAGATGAAAACGTTAGCCATTGTGTTAGCAAATGACTTTTTTGGTAACTACCACACTCCTTCCTAAGGTGGTGGTGGTTCTGTGCCATTGAATCGATTCTGACTCATAACAACCCTAGATGACAGAGAAGAACTGCTCCATAAGGTTTTCTAGGCTGTAATCCTTATTGGAGCAGATTGCCAGGTCTTTTCTTTCACAGAGCCGCCGGTGGGTTATAATTGCTGACCCTTTGATTAGGAGCAGAGTGCTTAACAACTGGGACACCAAAGTTCCTTTTCCAAAGGTTCGTTTCTTGGAAAACACTATACCTCAGTGTATAAGTTTCTGTGATTTCTGTGGTTAGAAAAATAAAACAATGTTAACCAATGTGTTTGTCTTTTGCTCTTGCTGCCAAAATAATTAACAGCAAATGTAGTCCCCAGTTGTGGTAATCTGCTCATGCCAGGGACATGTTTACATCTATTCCTGTTCCTTATAACACAGCCTCTGTTTCTGCTTTTGAAATCAACTTTATTGAGGAATAATTTGCATACAATAAAACATACCCATTTTAAGTGTACAGTCTGATTTTTCTTGACAAATATATTCAGGCTTACGATGATTACAGCCAAGGTGTAGGATATTTTCATCACCTCAAAAATTGTTTTGTGCATCTTTACATTCAATTGTCCACCCCATGGGCAAACACTGATCAGTTGTAATGGGCACCATTCCAGGGCAAAGCAGTGGTAAAAGAAAGAGAGAGAAAAAATAACGAGGATTACCCCCACACTCTTCGGGCCACATGAACTCCTTTTCCAGTTCTTCTGGCTATAAGGTGGGATTTCTCGCAGTTTTAGCCAAGGCACAGTGCTGGACCAGGACTGAACTCCGGGCAGGGATAAGAGAGGAGCAGAAGGGAAAAACATTACATGGGGATTTCCTTTATATCCTCCAGCTCACAGGCACCTCCATTTCAGTCCTCTGCCTAGAAAGATGGGGTTTCTCATGGAGTTTTTTTCTGTCTGCAACTCTTGCATCTTGCTCTATTCTATGTGTGGAAATGATTTACTTTTTCCCGTTCTAGAATTTCATATAAGAAAACAAAATAAGCTTTTTTGTGTGTCTGGATTCTTTTGCTCAGCATATTGCTTTTTAAGTTTTGTTAACAGTACTTTTTTTTCCCAAATGACATGTCTGTGCTTATTCTTAACTGTGTCCCTCTATGTGTAATGATACGTCCTTTTTTCTCTGGTTGGCTTTTATGAATTTTCTCTCTGTCACTGGTTTTCAGAAATTTGATATTCTACGCCTTAGTGTGGTTTCCTTTGTTTTTATTAGGCACTTGGGTTCATTGATCTTTTGGGTTTTGCGGGCTTAAAAAAAAAAAGAAAAGGAAATATTTCAGCCATTATTTCAAAAAAATATTTCTTCCGCGCATACCCCATAGGAGTCCAATTATCTGTGTATTATTGTCCCCGGGGTCACATTACTAAGGTTTGTTAAAACCAAACTCATTACTGTTGAGTCTATTCTACTCATAGCAACCCTATAAGACACCCCTATAGGACAGAGTAGAACTACCTCATAGGGTTTTCAAGGCTGTAAAGCTTTTCTGAAGCAGACTGCCTCATCTTTCTCCCATGGAGCAGCTGGTGGGTTCAAACTGCCAACCTTTAGGTTAGCAGTGGAGTGCTTTAACCACTGCACCACCAGGGTTCCTTTAAGGCTTGATTAAACATTTCTTTTAAGTCTTTATCTTTCTATCTGTGTGTCAGTTTGGCTAGTTGTTACTGTTACGGCTTCAAGTTCACTGACCTTTTTTCTTCCCTCTCTAATCTCCTGCTAACCCCATACAGTAAAATTTTCATTTCTGATACTGTAAATTTTTCTTTCAGAAATTTTCCTTGGTCTTCCCCTCTTCCTTTTTTAAATAGTAAATTCCCCTTTGCTCTTTCTTATATTCACGCCTTCCTTTAAACTCTTGGCAGTTTGACTGTTCTTACCTAGTAGTCCCATTATCTCTCTCATTTCTGATAGTATTTAAAGTAACTAATTTTTCTCCTGGTTATGGGTTACATTTTTCTGTTTCTTGACATTTCTGTGGCTGTTGTTGTTAGGTGCCATAGAGTAGATCCCGACTCATAGCGACCCTACGTACAGCAGAACAAAACACTGCTTGATCCTGCACCATCCTCGCAATCACTGTTAGGTTTGAGCCCATTGTTGCAGTCACTGTGTCAATCCATGTCATTGAGGGTCTTCCTCTTTTTTGCCTATTCTCTGCTTTAGTAAGCATGATGTCCTTCTCCAGGCACTGGTCCCTCCTGATAACATACCCAAAGTATGTGAGGCAAAGGCTCACCATCCTTGCTTCTAAGGAGCATTCTGGCTGTACTTCTTCCAAGACAGATCTGCTCCTTCTTCTGGCAGTCCATGGTGCCTTCAGTCTTTGCCAAAACTGTAATTCAAAGGCATGGATTCTTCTTTGGTCTTCCTTATTCATTGTCCAGCTTTCATATGCATATGAGGTGATTGAAAACACCATGGTTTGGGTGAGGTGCACCTTAGTTCTTAAAGTGACATCTTTGCTTTTCAACACTTCAAAGAGGTCTTTTGCAGCAGATTTGCCCATTGGAATGTGTCTTTTGATTTCTTAACTGCTGCTTCCATGGGTGTTGATTGTGGATCCAAGTAAAATGAAATCCTTGACAACTTCAATTTTTTCTCTGTTTGACATGATATTGCTTCTTGGTCCGTTTGTGAGGATTTGTGTTTTCTTTTTTTGAGATGTAATCCACACTGAAGGCTGTGGTCTTTGATCTTCATCAGTAAGTGTTTCAAGTCCTCTTCACTTTCAGCAAGCGAGGTTGTGTCATCTGCATATCGCAGGCTGTTAATGAGTCTTCCTCCAATCCTGTTGCTGTATCTACGCAAAAAAACAAAACCAAATCCATTGCCATCGAGTCAATTCCAATTCATAGTGACTTAATTCTTAATATTGTAAATCTTACATTGTTGAGTGTCTGGATTTTGGCTCCTTTCTTCAAAGAAAGTTGGATTTTGCTTTGAATCAGTCCAATTACTTGAAATCATCCTGATCGTTTTAAAGCTTGATTTTCAATGTTAGGACGGGACTAAAACATCCTTTCCTCTAGAGCTAGCTAAGCCTACTACCGAGGTGTCAGTCTTCTGGGATCTGTACTGAATAGCCTTGGTGTTCAGCACCCCACTCCATGCTGGCTGGTTAGAATCCACACGTCACTCACTCCTGCATAAGCTCCAGGATTAGTTCAGTTTGCAGGTCCCTGATAACCTTTTCTGGTTCCACGGAGTTTCACTCTACTTGTACGCAGATGTTATGCAACAGACTCAAAGAGACTACTGTGCAGATTTCTGGACTGCTGTTTCTGTGTAGCTGTCCCTGATCTGCCACTCTGCCTGTTAAATCGCAGCTGCATCAGCCTCCCAAACACTAATTCTTGTCTTCTTCTCTCAGCGAGACATTCACCTTTGGTTTGGTCTGCCCTCCTTGTTCTGTGTGCCACCAGGCACCACTGGGCAGAAAGGCAAGGTGACCAAAGGGTTCACCTGGTTTGTTACTCCCTCCTCAGGGATCACAGTCCACACTGCCTGTTGAGGAATATCTGAAAACAGTTGTTTCACATATTTTGTCCAGTTTTCTAGTTGCTTATCAGCAGGAGGACAAGTCAAATACTAGTCACTCTGCCATAGCAGAAGTATAAGTCAGTGGCCTTTTTTTTTTTTTTTAATAATTTTAATTTCTTTAGCTAAAAAAACAAAGTTGCCATTGAGTCAATTCCAACTCATAGCAATCTGATGTGTTTCAAAGTAGTGCTAGGGTTTTCAATGGCTGTGATTTTTTCCAAAGTAGATTGTCAGGCCTTTCTTCCAAGGCACTTCTGGGAGGATTCCTTTGAGTTAGTAGCCGAGCTGAGCACTTGAGCATTTGTGCCACCCAGAGAATCTTTAGCTACACAGTGTTTAATAATGTACCAGTTACCAGTTGCCATGGACTCAATGTCTACTCATGGTGACCCCGTGTGTATCAGAGTAGCACTGTGCTCCATAGGGTTTTCAATGTCTGGTTTTTTGGAAGTAGATCACCAGGCCTTTCTTCTGAGGTATTTCTGGGTAGACTCGAACCTCTGACCTTTTGATTACCAGCCCAGCGCATTAACCATTAACCAAGGATTCCATATCCTTTTGGAATACAAGTGTATACATTCTATGTAAGCATACAAAATATATTTTAAAGAAATGGAATTTTTTTTTTTTTGAAGCAAGAACTAAGGAGCCTTTCCACTATTCCCAGACATTTATAAATGATGTGGTGACTTGTTTTTGATAAAAATCCAGTGCACATGTGACACTGAATGCCCATGCTGTCTGTACAACTGGCTTCTTTTTGTTATTTGGAAATCAGCTTAAACCTGACTTTTCCAGAAAGACCTTTTCCAATCTCCCAAACTAAAATAACCGTTCTCTAGCACATCTCCTTGTTTTTAACTTCTGTGTGACACTTGTCACAGTTCAATATTTTTCTTGTCTGTGTGTTCATGTGTTTGTTTGCTCACCTACTTGCTTATTTATTTATGGTAATCTCTGGTTCTCACTCCCCACCCGGTACTTAGTTGAAGCGTTAGATGGTACTGAAGGCATGCTGTTATTCTCTTGTTCACAGATATGTATTGCCGGGCCTAGAACAGCACTTGACGAAAAGAGGAGACTCAAAATTCTGTTAAATTAAGAATGTGATAAAATACTGTAGTCAGGGAAGTTATTGAGGAAGTGATTTCCATCTCACCTGCTACGTATAAGGAGGTCCCGAACAATGAAGCAGTTTTTTATTTTCCTTTTATAAAACCACAACTAAGTTTACTGTTGTTGTTTTCAGTGACCATTTGATTATTGTGCATGAAAATTAATCATAACAATCCATTACAATTGCTCTAATAAAGTTATTATAATGTTTGGCTTTACAGTTTGGTCAATTAGGGTGATTAAAGTGGCGAAAACTGGGTTTGGTTCTTAGGAAGAAGTCCATTTGAGTGATCAGAAAACAGTACTTAGAGTTCCAGAATGTAAGTTGTATTTACCATGTACATGTACGTGGTATTCTAATACAAAATTATTAGTTGTTGCTAGCTGCTGTGCGGTTGGTTTTCAATTCATAGCACCCCATGTAACGGAGTATAACTGCCCCACAGGGTTTTCTAGGTTGTAATCATTATGGGAGCAGATTGCCAGGTGTTTCTCCTACGGAGCCGCTGGGTGGTTTTGAACCGCCAACCTTTCAGATAGTAGACAAGCATTTAACCATTGTCCCACCGCGGATCCTTCTAATATAAAAAAAAAAGAGAAGAAAACCATTGTTGATTCTGACTCATAGCAACCCTATTGGACAGAGTGGAACTGCCGCATAGGGTTTCCAAGGAATGGTTGGTGGATTCGAACTGCTGACTGTTTGGTTATCAGCCGAATGCTTAACCACTGTGCCACTAGAGCTCCAACATAAAGTAATGGGGTGGAAATAGAGAACGTTGAGACTGCTAATTAAGTGAGTGACATCAACATGCCCTGAGAGGCAGGCGTGAGGAAACATGAGAGAATTCTCTCTGTAGAACATTTGGACCCAATCAGAATGTCAAGAAAGGGACAAAACAAGACAAGGTCTTGGAGGAGGTCTAAGGGCAAGAAAGGATCACAGTTCTCAGAGCTGACACAGCTAAGTATTTCTCCCATCAAGCTGCAAGCCAACAATAGCTGATTTCCCCACTGTGGAGCCATAGATTACATGAGATCTTTCAAGAACATGGGCCCTGGAATCAAATCATCTTACTAGCTACTAGATTACTAAATAATCTTGAGCCAATTACTTTTATTTTCCAAACCTTATTTTCTTCACTCCAAAAATGAGGCAACATCTACTTAATTAGATTACTGGCAGAATTAAGAATAATCTATGTAAAAGTTTCAGCACAGTCTCTATGAATGTGATGTGAATTGTTGCTTTTGTAATTATTAACTCTGTTTTTGGTCATCAGAAAGGGCCAATTGCTGGAAAAAGATATCATGGTTGTTAAAGTAGAGGGTCAGTAAAAATGAGGGAAACCCTCAATGAGATGCATTGACACAGTAGCCACAACAATGCACTCAAACATACCTACAATCATGAAGATGGCACAGGACTGGGCAATGTTCCATTCTGTTATACATAAGGTCACCATGAGCTGAAGCCGACTTGCTGGAAACTAACAACAGCAATTCAGACCATAGTCAGCCTCAAGGATGGTAACAGCCATATGGCAGACTTTGGGTGACATATTGTGCAGCAGTGGGGGGTTCAACTTGCAGAACTTGAGAACTTAGCATACTTCGGCATTCTTTAGGCATCTCATTTAAGGAATCTAGAATAATTCTGGCTAAGACCTTTATGCTTCATGGAGAGATGGTCCAATGTAGGGTGCGGATTCACACATTACAGCTATTTCATTTTGCAATTATTGATTTCTGTTGTAATAGTGGAAACACTGGGGGCATAGTGGTTAAGAGCTACGGCTGCTAACCAAAAGGTCAGCAGTTCAAATCCACCAGAGGCTCCTTGGAAACCCTATGGGGCAGTTCTACTCTGTCCTATAGGATCGCTATGAGTCAGAATCGACTCGGTGGCAATGGGTTTGGTGGTAATAGCAGAAGGGATGTAACTGAAGACCAAATGGTAAACATTATATCCATTAAAATAATTTAACATAGAACTGTATCTCCATTGGTTTGTTTGAAGCCACGATTTTTAGGCATTGGCAGACCTTGTAAAGAAATCTATTATTCACTAAGAGACATCATATAGCAGACATTGAACTGTTTTAGTTTAGCACCAAGCCTTCATTATTCTCGGGTACGAGGTGTAAATAATCACACTCTTTCAAAATATTTCATAACATTCTTTGATTTTCAATAGATACCACCAAAATGATAAAAAGGCTTTATGTTCTAAGCTCTATTGCATGAAAAAGTGTATCAGTTAAACTAAAAACAGATTTAATTGAACTCAAACAAAATGACTTTTTTTAAAAATAATGGAATAAAGCTCAACACTTACCTAAAAGGAAGTTATGAAAACACAGTTTCACACTGTGATCCAAGAAATAATTTCCAACTTATTCAGAAAGTTTTGAACATCATAATTTTTCAAGTATGAAGGAGCACTATGAACTGATTTTCAGTAATTTCACACTTAAAAAGAGAAAAGAACAATAATTAGCAAAACCACCAGAATAGTTCTTAAAAAGTCAAAATAATCATATTTCTTCATGACATAAGGTCAAAAGGGCATTTACCACTTCAAAAAAATAAAGCATCATTAAATGAAAAGATGAACTCATTAAAAGTGATTAAATAGCTCTTTCCTTGTTTGTTTTGACTATGTTCCATAGCATAAATTAAGGGTTCCTAATATCAGGGTTTTAAGGAAAAACTATACATGTGTGTGCAGAAAATGACTTATACCTGTACAGATTATTTAATTTCTCAGCTTTAGAGTTACTTTATTATCGTTAAAACACAAATCAACAACAGCATTATGTATCCAAATTGCAATAACGGAAATTTCAAGGTAGAAACTCATTGATCCACTTGTTGCAACAATTTAGAGGCCATCGGTGGAATGTTCTTGGAGGCTATGTCAACGTTTGGGAAGCCTGGATCCCCTTGACCTGTTTCTTAGTTTCCTAGGGTAGCCGTGACAAAAACTACCCCAAGAGGTTGGCTTTAAAGAACAGGAATTGATTGTCTCACAGTTAGGGAGGATAGAAGTCTGAAATCAGGACGTGACTTTAGGGGAGGGTCCTTCCTTGTCAGTAGCCCAGGGAGTCCCTTGGTGTTCTTTGGCATCTGTCTCTCCCCTGTGTGTGTCTCTGTGTCTATTCTGCTATTTCTTTAAGACATCCCTCAGAAGCGATTAGGTTTTGGGCCCAGCTACTCTGGCATGACCTCACTCACATAACGGAAGAAAACCTTCGTTCCCAAACAGGGTCACATTCACAGGTACAGAGGTTGAGACCTCAACATAAATTTTGGGGGGGACACAACTCAATCCATAATGGCCTAAATGCACTCCAGAGTGAATTATCAATGAGAAAAGGAGGGATCCGTTGAAGCCACTAGAGTCTTCCCAGGGAGGACATTTTCAGTATTTCTCCTAGTGGGTGTTTCAGCCGCTCTTGAAGGAACATGAATTGTCAGCTACATTCAGTGGAGAGAAATGAGCTATTTTGACTGAGATGTATTATCCTGTCCTGCTTTGTAGCAAAAAGGCAGTAAACCGTTGCTGCAGGGCAAGTAACAGAAAAGTCATCAGCTAGAGGCAGGGAAGGCATTCATGCAGCAACATAATAGAGTGGACAGAATGTGAATTAGGCTGAAGTCAAGGATTACAAAGGAGAAAAAAAAAAAAAAAAAAAGCATCAGTCCGCAATACAGAAGGCCTCGGACTCCGAACACATGGCCCACGTTACAATACAAGCTATTACCAATGCTGACAGCATCGGCACCAGCCAGCCGAAATACACGTATAAAGGTCTCATTAATCCAGAGGAGGTCGCTATACCTAAGTGCTTCGTTTGCTTTCCTGAAAGAGGGTCTTTTAATTTCTAAACGGTGTTTGAAAATGAAAAGAATGTCTTCAATGCATGCAAACAAATCTGTGACATTACTAACAGAGGTCTTCTTTGAGACAGATACGGCTTGTCAGTATATGCCAAAAAAGCAGTTGCCATCGAGACGGTTCCTACTCACGGCAACTCCACGTGTGTCAGAGTAGAACTATGCTCCATAGCGTTTGCATGGCTGATTTTCCAGCAGTAGATCACCAGGTCTTTCTTCCGAGGCACCTCTGGGTGAACTTGAACTCCCAACCTTTTGCTTAGTGGCCGGGCGGGTTAGCTGTTGGCACCACCCAGGAACTGGGTTAATACACAGACCCTGGTATAGAGCAGGAATCATAGGGCAGTGCCTGGAAACTTGAGCCGTGAGGGTGTTTGTGCCTCCTCTGGTCACTACGAGAATCCTCTCTCTCGTTGGCTGCTTTTCTCCTTCTATTCTCCGTGGCTTCTCATTTACACGGAAAACATTTACTGAGCATGTAATATGTACTAGGAGCCCTTGGGAAATCCTGGTGGAGTACTGGTTAAAAGTTACAGCTGCTAACCAAAAGGTAGGCAGTTTGAATCCACCAGCCGCTCCTTGGAAACCTGTGAAGCAGTTCTACTCTGCCCTATAGGGTTGCTATGAGTCGAAATCGACTTGACAGCAATGGATTTGGTTTTTATTTTTAGGAACCCCTGGGGAGTGCAAATGGTTAAAGTGCTTGGCTGTTAACTGAAAGACTGGAAGTTTGAGTTTACCCAGAGGCACCTTGGAAGAAAGGCCTGGAGACCAACTTCCAAAAAATCAGCTATTGAAAACCCTGTGGAGCACAGTTCTGCTCTGACACACGTGGACTCAGCATGACTCAGAGTAGACACAATAGCAACTGTTTCTGTTTTTTGTTTTTTTAATATATGCTAAGATCTATGCTAGAGCCCTGGTGGCACAGTGGTTAAGAGCTCAGGCTGCTAACCAAAAGGTCGGCAGTTCGAATCCACCAAGTGCTCCTTGGAAACCCTACGGGGCAGTTTTACTCTGTCCGATAGGGTCACTATGAGTCAGAATGGACTTGAAGGCAAAGGGTTTGTTGGTTTTAAGATCTATGCTGAGGATTTAGATTTAAAAAACACCTCTCTGTTCAAGAAATATTGTAGGGAATTGGTAGGAAATGAAGTCGTATTAATGTTCTCCAGTAGATAATGCATTGGTACTGCTGACATATGTTTAAAGAGAAAAATATGTAGGGGGAAAAAAAAAGAACGGATCTGCTTATAATGAAATTGTGATTCTACTGTTGATCCTATTGCTCGTATTTTATGAGCGAATGCTTAGTCTTTGACTATAAGAGGAGAGAAGTGAGCAAGGTAGAGACTAGGATGGGGTTCTTTGCATTGCTTTGCAAACGTTTAACACAATTAGTGAAGTAGTTTGTCATTTCATTTGAAAGAACTGGAATCTTTCATAACCTCCTTTCTGTTTTTAAGTGTGTGTAATGTAGCTTTTAATTTGAATTTGATAGCATAGGTCTAATTTAGAAGAATATTGTTCAAGTGGAAGGGGATAAACTACAGTGTTCTTTTTAACTCTTAAAAAGACACTGCCAAGGTGATTTACATAATTGAAATTCCATATTTGTAACTACAGACGTGCCACCAATTCAGACCAGCAAGCAGTCTGTCACAAGTTTCACTGGTTTCATGACAAGGAAAGTTTTCCCGAATCTTCGTTGGTCCTCACATAAACAGAGCTGTTTTGGGAAATAGAGAAAAATAGATTGAAGACCTTTTTATTTCAAAGCACCTGTAAATAAACAAATCTTTAGGTCATGGATTGAATTGTGACCCCCCAAAATAGCGTCAACATGGCTAGGCTATGATTCCCAATATTGTGTGATTGCCCATCATTTTGTCATCTGAGGTGATTTTCCTATGTGTTGTAAATCCTACCTCTATAATGTTAATGAGGCAGAATTAGATGCAGTTATGTCAATGAGGCAGGACTCAATCTACAAGACTAGGTTATGTCTTTAATCTCTTTTGAGATATAAAAGAGAGAAGCAAGCAGAGAGACAGGGGGACCTTATACCACCAAGAAAGCAGCACCAGGAGCAGAGCGCGCCCTTTGGACCCAGGGTTCCTGCTCGAAGAAGCTCCTAGTCCAAGGGAAGATTGATAACAAGACCCCTCCCCAGAGCCAACAGAGAAAGAAAGCCTTCCTCTGGAGCTGATGCCCTGAATTTGGACTTCTAGCCTACTAGACTGTAAGGGAATAAACTTCCATTTGTTGAAGCCATCTGCATGTGGTATTTCTGTTATAACAACACGAGATGACTAAGACACCTTATACAAGAAAAAGAAAAGGCAAAAACTACAATACTAAAGACAAAAAAAAATTAAACAATCTGCTGCTATTAGCCTTTAATATTTATAAATGTTAAAGGATTTTTTAGAGGTAGTTTGGAATTCTTTATTTATAAATCAATTTAAAGAATCATTAAGAAATACAAACTTTTAACTTACTACAATTGGATTTTTATTTTTGGCCTTTACAGCTTTAATGTCGGTACTTTGTGGATAAAATTTGACACATAACATCTTTTTAAAAGCATACTGAAGTTCTTTTATTTTTTTATTGCCAAATACAATTTGGTCGTAGAGAGTCCGAGTCATTTCTTTTTTGGCCCAATCAGTCTTCTGTGTCATTTCTAGAAATAAGGAGAAAGCAGACACATACAGAGTTCACTGGATGGAAAAAGAAAGCAGTATTTTAGAGTTATGACACATTTTTGCCCTTATCTTAAAATAAAAATAACATTAGTTTAACTCTCATTTATATGGGGTTTTTCAAATAATTATTTTTAATGTGTCATGGTAGATGTTGTTGCTATTGATAGTCGCTGTCAAGTTGGCTCTGACTCATAGCGACCTGATGTATAACAGAAGGAAACATTGCCCAGATCTGTACCATCTTCATGACCCAGTATGTCTGAGTCCATTATGGTGGCTATTGTGCCATTTGGGTTTTCCTTGCTTCTGCTGACCCTCTACTTTACCAATCAAGATGTCCTTTTCTAGCAATTGGTCTTTTTCCATGACATGTCCACCTCTAAGGAACATTCTGGTTGTATTTCTTGTAAGACTGATTTGTTCATGGTAGAAAACTCTATGGATCACAGCAGAATACCGCATGGTAGATAGTATGATGTTAATTTCCTATCCCTATCCCCAGAGTGAGCCCTGGTGGAGCAGTGATTAAGAGCTTGGCTGCTAACCAAAAGGTCAGCAGTTCAAATCCACCAGCCACTCTTTGGAAACCCTATGGGGCAGTTCGACTCTGCCCTATAGGGTCACAGAATATTTGCAGGTAATTGTATAAGCATGTAAATTATGTATATACAATAATTCACCTTTTTGAGATTTAAATCTTAAATTACTTTCAAATCAATAAGATCTTCTCTTTGGTGAGAACAACAACAACAAATCAATTCCATGCTATTTTCTTAAATCTCTACTGCAACAATTCAACATTGTATTAATGAGTTTCTCCATTATGCCCCAACTGGAAGCATGCATTAATCAACTCTGTGCTCCCTCATCTGCTTTGCCTGGTGAGAATGAAGTTTCTTTGAGATAATTTCTGTGGTTCAAACAGATAAAGCATCCTGCCTATTGAAGAATGTATTAGTGTGAAGACTGAGTTTCTATAACAAAGAGGCCCCAAAATACAGTGGTTTAAAGAAAATAAGTTCATTTATCACTCACGTAACCTCAAGTAGACAGTCTGGGCTGGCAAGAGACTCTGGTTTATGCAGTTATTTAAAAAATAAAATAATAATAATAATAAAACATTGCTATCAAGTCGATTCCGATTCATAGCGATCCTATAGGACAGAGTAGAACTGCCCCATGGAGTTTCCAAGGAGCAGCTGGTAGATTAGAATTGCCAACCTTTTGGTTAGCAGCTGAGCTCTTAACCACTGCGCCACCAGGGAGGCCAGAACTTTCTCATACTATTAGCTTTTTATCTCCTGGGACAATATTCTCAACTGAACATTCAAGGCTAGGTCCCTTCCAAGGAACAGAGGAAAGAACATAGAGGAATATATGTTCAATTTTCTAAGACTCGGACCAGAATCTGAACTTGCCACTTCTGTTCACATTCTAATATCAAGAATTTAGTTACATGGCCAAACATAGCTTCAAGGGGGACTAAGAAATATTGTCTTCCTCTGGGAAGTCAAGTATCTAGTTACAACTCTTTCTGTAGAGAAGGTAAGAAAGGATTTCCATAGACAGTAGAAGTCTTTTCCAAAGACATGTTATTAATATAACAGTAAACATGTTATTAATTGTTTGCTGTTAAGAATATCGATGGCTTAACAATATAGTAGAGAGTAATGGCTTAAGCCATTTAAACATCTGATAGTTCTGAATATTTGCCTTTAACAAGTCCCCTTGCCAATATACTTGGGTACCATTTAAAGCATTTTCAAAACAAAATTTTATATTCAACTTTAAGGTTTAATTAAATTTTATATGAAAGGATGCTAAAATGATATGGCAAATAAATATCAGTTCGTATATTTATTGAATGGACTGAAGCAAGAAATTCAAAGCAATTCCTATGAATTTTCCCAAAAGATCTCTTCTGAAATCACTAGAGAACGTTTAGGATTGCAGAAGCTTCTATAATGATAGTTGCCTTCCCGCCCCGAACTGGCTCAGACTAGAAAATTCTGAGTATATTTCAAATTATTCATTTATAAAACACCAGATTACCCGTAATTTATTCCGTAACGAAAGAGATATAGACAAAGAAAGAGGCATACAGAGAGAGAGAGCACCCCATGTAACAAAATAAATCTATTAAGAAGCGGAGAGGTTCAAGAGCAACAATGCATTTTGTTTACTAGAGAAATGAATTTGAAGGTCATAGAAAAATGTGGTTCTTGTTTGTGATAATTTCTGTACAACATCTCTTCACTCAGTGGATCCTTTTTTCGGTTCCGGAAATTACCACTTTCAGTCAATAAATATATTTCCTTCCTGGTCCTTCCAGAGTCCATGTTTTTCTTTCTCTCTTAACTCAATAAAGCAGTTATCAGTGAGTTTTGCAAATTACAGCACCGACTGTTTCGGTTTTATTTCATTAGATGAGCTCCTTTCTAAAAAGTATTTCATGCTAGGTTCACATTTTGAAAATAAAATAAAATTTACATTGATTCAGGATTGTGTTACCTGGGGTTTTTATGTGTTCTGTTCTTCCTTGAGAATTTTATGATATTCCTAAGGGTGCTCTGAGAGGTTGCAAAAATAGGGTTGGGAATAGTTGCTGTAAAAGGGTTAACATTGCGGTTATGATTGGGGCATATTCCTACACATCCAGGCAGAAAACTATCACAGGCATCAGGTGGGCTCTCATTTCCTCCCTTGTATCTACAGCGGTCTTGTCGTGAAATCTTTCTTGGAGCATCACGCTACGTCAATTCGTTTTCTCATGTAGAATTAAAACACCCAAATGCTGGCCGTAATAACGGCCCTGGGTGACTGCAAGAGGCTTAATCAAAGATATCAAATTACCTTCTTTGCTCTCTGTTTGCTAGGACAAAGAAGAAGACAGTAGCCTTCCAAAACATAAAATTAACTCTACAGGGAAGAACAAAAATACAGACAAACGAGAAACAAAAGTTTCAGAGTAACTCTTAACCCAAGTGGTAGGTTTATCTGCACGCTCCTGTGGAAAACGTTCCAGGCATATCCCCTTGCTCTTACTCCTTCGGGGCAGGCAGGTTGACTTCCAATGGCCAGTACCTGCGTTTCTGTGCCTGAGGGCTTGCTCTGTTCTCTGGAGCCCATTCTGCCTATGGACACAGCTGGCTGGAAATGCCAAGCACAGCCTTGCAGCAACCCTCCCAACAGCCTCACTCTCACGTAATGACTCTGAGTTGTGTGTTCTTTGCTTTTCTCAGAGTTCCCCCAGAGATTAAGCTTCTTTTCCCTACAGTTGTAATTTACTCAACAGAACACAATACCACCTGTCCATATGTCCTCCCCAGTCCACTTTCTTACTGGTATCTCCCAGAATCACCTCCCAAACTACTTACCCTCTGTATGGGTTTCCTAGGAGTTCCTGCGTGGTGCAAACCGTTAAGCGCTTGACTACTAGCTAAAAGGCTGGTGGTTCGAATCCATCCAGAGAAGCCTTAGAAGACAGGCCTGGCAATCCGCTTCCGAAAGATCACAGCCTTGAAAACCCTATGGAGCGCAGTTCTACTCTGCACACACGGGGTTGCCAGGAGTCAGAATCGACACAACAACAACTAACAAGCAAAATATTGATTTCCTAGGGCTACCCTAGCTAAATGTCACAAACTGGGGCGCTTATAAGAACAGCAATGTATGACTTTGCAGTTCTGGAGTTTAGGATTCTGAACTGGGGCATTGGCAGGCTCGGAAGGCTCTAGAGAAAGAGTCTTCCTTGTGTCTTCCAGCTTCTGGTAACCTCACGTGTTTCTTGGTGTTCCTGCGCTTCAGATGCATCTTCAAATGCCCTCTTCCCCCTGTGGGTCTCTCCATGTTTGTTCTCTTCTTTTATAAGGATCCACCTTACTGCTGTATGACCTCGTGTTAACTAATAACATCGTCAAAACCCTATTTCCAAACAAGTTTGCGTTCACAGGTCCTAGGGGTTAGGAGCGCAACATATCTTTTTAGAGGACACTATTCAATCCATAGCACATTCTAATCCTGACTCATCTTTCAACTCTGTAAAAACTGAAATTGACTAGCCCTAATCGTTGAGCAAGAGCCCTGATGGTACCATGGTCAAGCATTCAGCTGTTAACCAAAAGGTCGGCGGTTTGATCCCACCAGCCGCTCTGTGGGAGAAAGAAGTGGCAGTCTGCTTCCATAAAGATAGAAACGCGTTGCCCGTCAAGTTGATTCTGACTCTTAGTGACCGTATAGGACAGAGTATAACTGCCCCATAGGGTTTCCAAGGAGCAGCTGGTGGATTCAAATTGCCCACCTTCTGGTTAGTAGCCTGAGCTCTTAACCATTGCACCACCAGGGCTCCTCCATAAAGATTATAGCCTTGGAAACCCTACAGGGCAGTTGTACTCTGTTCTATAGGGTCATTATGAGTCGGAATCGACTTGACGGCAACGTGTTTAATCATTGAGCATTCCAGTAAATCAATGTTTACGTTTCCCATCCATTATGTCATTTATTTTCCTTAGTCTAGAATAACTAGCGTATATAATCATTCAACTGGTGATAACAAGGCCTTTAAAATCCAGTGGTGGTTCATCGGTAGAATCCTCACCTTTCATGTAAGAGACCCAGGTTCAATTCCCAGTCAATGCACCTTATGTGCAGCCAACACACGTCTGTTGGTGGAGACATGTGTTGCTAGGACACTGAACAGGTTTCAGTGGTGCTTCCCGACTAAGATGGACTAGGAAGATAGGCCCTGCAATCTACTTCTGCAAATCAGCCAGTGAAAACCCTATGGATCACAGCGGTCCAATCTGCAACCAATCATGGGGGTGATGCAGGACTGGGCAGCATTTCATTCTGTTGTGCCTGAGATTGCCATGAGTCAGAGACAAGCTTGATGGCAGCTAACAAGACCTCTAAATTCCTCCTGCTCTTCATTTTATAGATGAGGAAACTGAGTCAGAGAGACCACTTGTTTCTCTCGGGAGCAGTTGGGCTGAACAGTGAAGAACGCAAACTCTCAGGTTAGGTAACCTGGCTTGAATCCGGGCTTAGCCTCTTACTGGCTAAGTGGTTTGGAGCATTTGCTTGGCCTTTCTGTGTCTCCAAATTCTTTTTGAAAAACAGGAATGATGATAATCATACTGAGCTCATAGGATTGTTTTGAGGATTCAATGCATACAAAGTAAGTGGCATACTAAACTCAGTAATCATTAACTTTCTTTGCTCTCACTGCCAACATGGCAGGAGTGGAGTAAATTCCAGGTCCAATGCTGTCCGCATGCTGCCATCCTCATTATCCTTAGTGAAAGGCTGCATCACACACCTTTTATAGAGGTGGTGACTAACATTGAAATCCATATCTACAGTGCACTTCTACAACAAAGGAAAATTCCTGTTCTTTCCACTGGCGTGCTAACAAATCAGCTCTCCTCAAGCATCGTTTTTCTCATTTAATATGTGATACAATATAATTTATTTTATAGCATTTTTTTCCCCGTTTCTGACATGGAGTAGAGCAACTGTTTTATGTGTATTTTTTTGGTTAATAAACTGAGTACCTTAATCTTAAGTCTATGTTTAATTAAAAACATCAAAGCTGAGAAACCCGACATGTGGTAGTAAAGCACAAATTACAATTGAAATGCACCGTGCAGGTTCAGAACATGATCATGGTAAAACTTTTCTTCTTTAATAAAAAATGCCAATAAGCAGGAAAGCTGCAATGAGCATAGACCATATTGTTGTTGTTAGGTGCCATCGAGTCAACGCTGACTCATAGTGACCCTGCATACAACAGAACAAAACACTGCCCAGTCCTGCACCATCCTCACAATCATTGTTGTGCTTGGGTCCAGTGCTGCACCCACTGTGTCAGTCCATCTCATTGAGGGTCTTCCTCTTTTTTGCTGACCCTCTACTTTACCAAGCATGATGTCCTCTCCAGGGACTGGTGCCTTCTGATAACATGTCCAAAGTAGGTGAGACAAAGTCTTGCCATCCTCACTTCCAAGGAGCATTCTGGCTGTACTTCTTCCAAGACAGATGTGTTCATTCTTCTGGAAGCCCATGGAATATTCAATATTCTTCACCAACACCGTAATTCAAAGGCATCAATTCTTCTTTGATCTTCCTTATTCATTGTCCAGCTTTCACATACATTTGAGGCGATTGAAAAAACCCTGGCTTGGGTCAGGTACACCTTAATCTTCACAACAACATCTACTGGTACCACTGTAGTTTCTATTTTCTTATTGCCCCTTATTCCAAGATACTCTATTGCTTATTAATTTTCTTGGCTCCCCACATTCACATCAGTTTTTAAAGTATCATTTTATAAATTTCCACTTAATGTTGTCAACATACTTCCCAAGTAAGAGACTGCAATTGGGACCAAAAAAAAAAAAAAAGAAAATTAGAATGCTTCCTCAAATTTATCTTCCATTCTGTTTTAATTAGAGCAGACTCAGGAGAGATATAAAAATAAGATTATTGACTCATCTGAAAAGATCCTCATTGTGTTTTCTCCAAGAAATGTGGCATGACTCTTGTTAAACAATGATTTTCCCATTTTAATTACACTAAATTCTGCCTCCCTAAATTCTTACTGTCATGCTACTTAAAGGAAAATTTCTCATTTTCTGCACAGAAGGTGTGTTTTGGTAGAGTTAAACCTATGTTACATAATCCCCTAGAGGTGTTTTGCACGTTATAGTAGGTGAAGCTATTCTTTACTGTCAGATTAGTAAAATGCTTAAAATTCCTTGCAGGTGATATGTAATATAAGACATAAACACTTGCTATAGCATTTCATCCAATGGAGAAAACACTCAGATGCATACATAGTGAAAAAGAAATACGCAAGCCAGTATTAATGCTTTCAAAATTCCTTGTGAGTCAAACACATTCTTGAGACTATGCAATGTATTGTGGGACACTGTCGGTGGCTTTTCCAATAGCCATTTTCCTCTTCTTCCTCACTAACAGATCCCAAATTTTGTTCATTTATCTATGGATGTCTATTTTCCACCCTCGAGGATGACATTCTGAGGATGGCAGACTGGATATCCTGTAGAACTGTGCTTGTGTGGCTTTTATTCAATTACAACATACTAAGCAATTAGCACTGGTGGTTCAGTGATAGAATCCTTGCCTTGTTAGTTGCCCTCAGGTTGGCTGACCCATGGCCACCCCACGTCCATCAGAACAAGACATTGCTCGGTCTGGCTCCATCTTCAAGATCATTGGTGTGCTTGAGTCCATTGTTGGAGCCACTGTGCATTTTGAGTGTTTTTCAACCAAGGCGGCTCTTCGTCTAGCACTATAAACCGAAACCCATTGCTGTCCAGTTGATTCCAACTCGTAGCGACCCTATAGGACAGAGAAGAACTGCTCCATAGGGTTTCCAAGGAGTGCCTGGTGGATTTAAACTGCTGACCGTTTGATTAGCGTGGAGTTCTTAACCACTGCACCAGCAGGTCTCCTCTAGCACCATATCGGACAAAATTCTGTTGTGATCTATAAGATTTTTCATTGGTTTATTTTCAGACATCCTGGTTGCACAGTGGTTAAGAGCTATGGCTGCTAATCAGAAGGTCGGCAGTTCAAATCCACCAGATGCTCCTTGGAAACCCTATGGGGCAGTTCTACTCTGTCCTGTAGGGTCACTATGAGTTGAAATTGACCCAACGGCAACGGGGTTTTTTTTGTTTGTTTAATTTTCAGAAGTAGATTGCCAGTCCTTTCTTCCTAGTCTATCTTAGCCTAGAAGCTATGTATGGAAATACCAGTGGTACAGCTTCCAGCATCACAGCAACACACAAGTCACCACAGTGTGACGAACGGGCAGACGAGTGGTGGCAGAGATAGTAAACTCTATGCAACAAAACGTTCACTTGTGCTGTTGCCACTAATGCCACCTACTTCCTTCCCAGGGAAGGTCAGTCACAAAGCTCATGCTTATCCAAGGACTGGAGCATGAAATAGCCTTTTAGTCACTTCATGTAATAACTGACTGATGGACTGCTGACTGAATGATTGACTGAATGACTGAATGAATGAATAAACCCCATTCTGTGATGTCGAATAGAGAAGAAATGCTGCAGGAATTTTCTCTGTGTAATAAAGACATCCAGACAAAAGAGGAATGTGATTTCTCAAAAGGCAACATGAGATTTCTGCAAACCTTGCTTTCAAAAGTCTTCTCTCAGAGGGCTTGAGTCAATGTCTTATTTTAGCCAAGTTGGTTTTCACTTCTGCCAACTATTATTAGAGTTGTCGAGTTTTGCTTGTAAGTGTTGTAGATCTTGTGGTTCCCACGTTTTGTTAAAAAAATAGAGTCACCTGAAAATATTTCTGTGGTGGAGATGTGCAATGAATTTAGTGGGCTGCTGGAACTCTGCTCTATCGTTCTGCCAGCTTTTTGTTCTGTCTTCCTGCTGGTTCTCTTGACTCTTCTCTCTAATTCTGAATATGGTTAAGGGAGGGGAAAAGAAAAGGCAAAATAATGGTGTATTCTGAGCCTGATATCACCACCCATGACTAACTATATACTGTATTTCTGACCCTGGACATTTTTATCATTGCCAAATCCTGTGCCCATAAGTTGAAACCTCCATTTTATATTCATATGGCCTAAATTTAACACATTGTGACAGATAACATGTGTGCTTTACTGAATGTTTGAAAATCTCTTTCTCCTTTGTTGAGGCAAATGGGAGAGGATAGTGAGTAAATAACAGTAATTGTTTGTTTGTTTTTAGATGTTTTCATGCTGTATCTTCATAGACCAACCAAAATCATTCATATACGTGGAATGAATGCAACTCCGAAATCAAACGTGAACAAGACAGACAGGAGTATCTGACACAGACAAGTATGATGTCGTTTGAAGAGAGAGATGGGAAACCAAGACTGTACTGCCGTGAACAACCACCTATAAGTCAGAAGTTCACTGACAATTTTAGTCCTACTTTGCAAATAAAATAATGATGACTTTTATGTATGCCATTTAACTCAGTAGTTTATGATCTTAAAGTTTTGGTTTATTTGGGGGATCATATACCTTTTCTCAATGTCCCAGAAGGGAGAGTCCTCATGTCTTTCTCACAATGTAATAAATGCTGACAAATGAATGGACTGATGAATACAAGCCTAAGTTGAGAAGCAGCACAGTGTAACTGGCGAAGTGATGCATGAGCAGAGTAAATCTCCTTTGTGATTTGGAATGAAATATTGTAGCCTCTTGGTGATGGAGTTCCTCCTTGTACCCACCAGCAAGAATGAACTTTATTTTTAAAAATTTGCTTTGAAAGATAAGTAAGGCTGATGGTGATGCAGCAGTGAGAACGTTTGCTAGTTGAGCAGATTTTCTATCATTTGAGGCAGGGTCAGGCAGAAGCGTAAAGCCACAGGTATCTTGTTCCATATCTCATTTCTCTTTTGCTGGTTCTTCCATTGAAGTAGCTATATACAGCTCAGTAGAGGAACCGTCCTGATCTTGTGGTCACAGGCAGAGATGTAAGAGGCACTAGCAAGGTGACTCCAGAAGAATAAGGTGGAGACAGAGTGTGCCCTCGGTGTGTCTGGTCCCCAGCATCCTGGGGAGAGTCCCATCTCCACACCTGCCTGGGATGCAACTATGCGCCATGGAAGATTCTCTGTGGTGGTTGCTGGAGATTCCGCAAACCACATTTTTTACATTCTCCACTTTTTCATGGTGTGCACCAGACAGGAACATACGGTTCCAAATGTCTGTGGCAGTTGTGTAGAGGGCACAAGAGAAAGGGTTGTTTTATGCTGAGGATATAAAAAAGAGGAATAAAGCATGCAATGAATTGGCCACTGTAGACCAAAGACCTTCAACAGCTCAAAAATGCCTATTATGGATGTTAGAGAAGAGAAACAATAGAGACAGTTAAAACATTGATAATGTCTACTGCTGTGAGGGAGAAAAAAATATTCTCATTAGTTACTGTAGAACTCTTCAGTGATAAAAATCAGTTTTACTTTAAGATATTCAGTTGCTAGTCTAAGTAATATTACAGAATAGAGATACTCTGTAGCAATATTTTATGGAAGGCTGTCATTTTGAGGGTTTTAAAAGCTAAACAGAGAATGTGATGTGGTTTCCTGTGTGAATTCTCAGTTGAATCATTTGTCCTGTGGTGGGAGAAAATTTGTTGACCTTGCCCTGGGATAAATATTCATCTGACTGGGCTCTTATATCTTCTTTCCTCATGACGTAGTGAGCTTCTAGAGAGCACTTCCTATGTCCCAAATATCTGAGTTTCGCAGAAGTAATGCATTTCTGTGCTTGCTCATTTGGCATTTAGTGACATTCTATGACTCAGGTCACCTGCTCTCACCTTGCCATTATGCTGCAGATGATTCAAAGGCAGTTAGTACACAGACTTGGAGATGCTTCTAAAATTGACTGTCCGGGGACAAACTCAGGACATACATTTCCTCTTAAATATGGAGATGCATTACCTTCTGTCTTAGTCATCTAGTGCTGCTATAACAGAAATACCACAAAGAGAAATTTATTCTCTCACAGTCTAGTAGGCTACAAGTCCAAATTCAAGGCATCAGCTCCAAGGGAAGGCTCTCTCTCTCTCTGTGTCAGCTCTGGAGGAAGGTCCTTGTGATGCATCAGTCTTCCCTTGGTGTGGGAGCATCTCAGCACAGGAACCTCAGGTCTAAAGGATGCGCTCTGCTCCTGGCACTGCTTACTTTGCGGTATCAGGTCCCTCTGTGTCTCTGCTCACTTCTCTCTTTTACATCTCAAAAGAGATTGGCTTAAGACACTATCTAATCTTGTAGACCTCGTCGGTATAACTGCCACTAATCCATCTTGTTACATCGTAGTGATAGTTTACAACACATAAGGAAATCACTCAGATTACAAAATGGTACACAATCATACAACACTGGGAATCATGACCCAGCCAAGTTGATAGGTATTTTTAGGGGACACAATTCAATCCATGACATCTTCCAAAAGCAGAAGGTAGCTTGCCATAAAGAAAATCAAAATGTAAACAAACCCATTGCCGTTAAGTCAACTCTGACTCATGGCAACCCCATGTGTTACAGATTAGAACTCAGTTTCACAGGGTTTTCTTGGCTGTAATCTTCCTAGAAGCAGATTGGCAGAACTTTCTTCCATGGTGCCACTGGGTGGATTCAAACCAGTAAACTTTTGGTTAATAGACAAGTGCAAACGTCTTGTGGCAACCAGACTGGCCATCAAATACGATTCTTGTGACCATGACCTGTGTTACTGTGGCCAGGACATTAAGGATGAGATTAATCACCCAACTCTCAAAAGTTGTAATTATCTAATAATTAAGAGTCAGCTAAAATAATAAGGCAGGCAAAAAACATAAAGAGGTCGAGGAAATGTGCTTCTGGATTTGAATGTTAGTTAACTGGGGAAGTTACTCAGGGAAACACCAGTAGAGAGGGGGACCGGAAGACAGAGAAGAAGAGAAAGTCAAGAAAAGATGCACGACCAAGCAAGGGGACAATCACAACTGAACGTCTCTGTCTCTGGGGAAGTTTGGGGACAGTGTAGAACTCACCTCCAAGTCACCTCAACTGAGGAGCTGCCTCCAAGGGCACTGGCTCTCTGGCACTGAACACAGGCATGCTCCCCCAGCCAAAAAAGAGAAGAAGCAGCCCTCAGGCAAAGAGGCCCAGCTGTTTTTTACAGGAAACCGTGTTCGCATATAGAGGCGACTGCTGAGAGCATATGGGTGGGGCATTGAGAGCATCTGCTAAGCCATTTATTCTAAAAGTTATAAAATTACTGCTTCTGGATAAGGGTGGAGGACTGAACACATTTCCTCCCCAAACCGCTAAAACTATGATCAGAACACAGAGATGAGGAGAGAAGATGCTTATAGAGGAGTGGAAACTTACTTGGCTGACTGAAAAAAAACCAAACCCACTATCAGAGAGTCGATTCCCACTCATAGCGACCCCATAGAGTTTCCAAGGCTGTAAATCTCTACAGAAGCAGATTGCCACATCTTCCTCCCTTGGAGCCTCTGGCGGTCTTGAACTGCTGACCTTTTGATTAGCAGTCAAGTGCTTTAACCACCGCGCCACCAGGGATCCTCTATTTTGGCCAGTTTTTAGCATTGCTAGAAAAGAGTTATTGCACACACATGCACTCTAGAGAAACCTAAGGGTAGCTGATGGGATAATGCTGTTAAAGGGCCAAGATCTCACACATCATGATAGAGTAAATAGATAATAACTCAAACTGATGAATCCACCCAGAACTGTGTATGCATATTATGTAGAAACGTGGAGATGCCTAAACGCTGAAAAGAAAAAGAGTAGGAGTCCAGAATAAATTGGAGGAACAGGGAGAAGTGGTGCAGGGAGCTGCTATTTGGCTATGATTTTAGTTCATGCTATCCCTGGTTATGTGCTCAGCTAACCAAAGGGTCGGTGGATTGAACCCCCTAGTTGCTTGCTCCTTGGGAGAAAGAAGTGGCAGTCTGCTTCCATAGAGATTTCAGCCTTGGAAACCCTATGGGGCAGTTCTACTCTATCCTGCAGGGTCTCTGTGAGCCAAAATCAACTTGACAGCAATGGTTTTTTTGTTTTTATCCAACTTTTAAAATTATGTGCATGTATTTCTTTGATCTACCACCCGTCTGTCAGTTTGTTGTACTTTGGTGGCTTATGTGTTGCTGTGATGCTGGAAGCTTTGCCACCTGTATTTCAAATACCAGCAGAGTCACCCATGGTAGACAGATTTCAGTGGAGCTTCCATATTAAGACAGACTAGGAAGACAGACCTGGTGGTCTACTTCTGAAAAAATTGGCCAGTGAAAAACTTATGAATAGCAGCAGAACATTATCTGATATAGTGCTGGAAGATGAGCCCCTCAGGTTGAAAAGCACTGAAAATATAACTGAGGAAGAGCTGCCTCCTCAAAGTAGCGTCGTCCTTAATGATGTGGATGGAGTCTAGCTTTCAGGACTTTGATTTGCTGATGTGGCGCGACTCAAAATGAGAAGAAACAGCTGCAAACATCCAGGTCTAGAGGATGGCTTTCTCTCTCTGTTGGTTTTGGGGGTAGGTCCTTGGTTCCTTGGCAATCTTGATGTGGTGTGGCATCTATCTTCCCCCATCTCTGCTTCATTCTCTATGCCTAGTCTGCTCTTTAAATATCTCAAAGGTATTGGCTTAAAATACATCCTACACTGATACGGTCTTTTAACATAACAAATAAAACCCATTCCCAAATGGGATTATAACCAAAAGTATTAAAAAAAAGAAAAACCCTAAAACCAAACCTATTGCCTTCGTGTCAGTTCTGACTTATAGCTAGCTACCCTGTAGGACAGAGTAGAACTGCCCCATAGGGTTTCCAAGGCAGAAATGTTTATGAAAGCAGACTGCCACATCTTTCTCCAGAGGAACAGATGGTGGGTTCGAAACACTGGCCTTTTCAGTTAGCAGCTGAGAGCTTAACCACTGTGCCACCAGGGCTTCTAACCACAGGTATACAAACCTCCTACTGATAGTCCATTCTGACTTACAGTGTAGGGGTTAGGATTTGCAACACATATCTTTAGGGGACACAATTAAATCCATAACACTCCTCAAAATTCTTCCTGCTTTTGCCCGCTGCCCAATTCCAAAGTAAATTCCACATTTTTAGGTATTTGTTACAGCAGCGTCCCCCTTCCAGGAACCAAAGTCTGTATTGGTCTCCCATTCTGCTATAACTAATCACCACAAAATGAGTGGTTTAAAATAACACAGATTTGTTCTCTTACAGTTCTGGAGGCAATGAGTATAAAATCAACCCCGTGGGGTGAAATCCATATGTCAGCAGGGCTGGTTCCTTTTGGAGGCTCCAAGGAGAAGCTGTTTTTTGCCTTTCCAGCCTACAGAGTCTGCCAACATTCCTTGGCTGACAGCTGCTTCACTCCAATCTCTGCTTTTGTCTTCTCATCACTTTTCTAGACTCTGACCTCCTGTCTGCCTCTTAAATGGACCTGTTGATTACACTGGATGCCCCGAGTAATCAGTACAATCTCCCCATCTCAACACTCTTAATTTAGTCACGTCCCCAAAGTCCTTTTCACCATATTAGGTAACATTCACAGATTGAGCATTATTTAACATACCACATGGACACTCCAAAGGAGTACCAGGACTTACTGAGAGACCAGAACAAGGGACACTGCATGGTTTATAGTCAAGAAAGGTGGGCATCAGGGCTGTATCCTTTCACCATACTTATTCAATCTGTATGCTGAGCAAATGATCCAAGAAGCTGCACTATATGAAGAAGAACACTACATCAAGACTGGAGGAAGACTCATTAACAACCTGTGATATGCAGATAACACAACCTTTGCTTGCTGAAAGTGAAAAGGATTTGAAGCACTTACTGATGAAGATCAAAGACCAGAGCCTTCACTATGGATTACACCTCAACATAAAGAAAACAAAAATCCTCACAACTGGACCAATAAGCAACATCATGATAAATGGAGAAAATATTGAAGTCGTCGAGGATTCATTTTACTTAGATCCACAATCAACGTTCATGGAAGCAGCAATCAGTAAATCAAACAACATATTTCATTGGGCAAATCTGCTGCAAAAGACCTCTTTAAAGTGTTAAAAAGCAAAGATGTCGCTTCGAGGACTAAGGTGACCCTGACCCAAGTCATATTTTCAATCACCTCGTATGCATTGAGCTGGACAATGAATAAGGAAGACGGAAGAAGAACCTATGTCTGAATTATGGTGTTGGAAAAGAATATTGAATATACCATGGACTGCCAGAAGAACAAACAAATCTGTCTTGGAAGAAGTACAGCCAGAATGCTCATTAGAAACAAGGATGACAAGACTTCATCTCACTTATTTTGGACATGTTATCAGGAGGGACTGGTCCCTGGAGAAGGACATCATGCTTGGTAAAGTACAGGGTCAGGGAAAAAGAGGAAAATCCTCAACCATATGGATTGACACGGTGGCTGCAACAGTGGCTCAAACATAGCAACGATCTTGAGGATGGCATAGGACTGGGCAGTGTTTCATTGTATTGTACATAGGGTCACTACGAGTCAGAACTGACTTGACAGCACCTAACAACAACAACTTAGAGACTGGATATAAACATAAAGGAGAGCAATGTATCAAAACTGGCCACTAG
This sequence comes from Dugong dugon, assembly GCA_030035585.1. Taxonomy (NCBI): domain Eukaryota; kingdom Metazoa; phylum Chordata; class Mammalia; order Sirenia; family Dugongidae; genus Dugong; species Dugong dugon. The sequence continues at coordinate 6,571,488 of CM057473.1, forward strand.
TATCTTCCCATGCAAGCCAGAATGAAGGATGGGCCCTTCCACTTGGAATTGTGGAGATTAGAAGCTGATTGGGAGGAGGAGAGGAAAAGGATTTCACTTCCAACATTCTGAGGTTGAGGTGGTGGCACAAGCGGAGATTCCCACAAGCAGCTAATATAGGCAGGTGATGTTTGAAGCTGTGGGAGTAATCTGATTTACCAAGTGAATAAAAGGGGAGACAAGCTGAGTCAGGAAGAGCACTTTAGGAGGACCCCCTGAGTTAAAGGAGCAGGAGGTGGATAAGGGACCAGCTAATGAAATGAAGTGATGGGGAAGATGGAGTGGGATGCTTCCTTAAGTCCCCTGTGCTTTGAGTCCTCTGCTTTTCGTATCTGAGATTGCTCTGCCGGTGGGCATATCCATCTGGGGGCCAGCCCTACTCCTACAGAATCCTAGTCTAGAAGATCAGTGTACAGCACTAAGACAGTCTTGTTTCCCATACTGTTTGAGCTTCTTTCCACTCTCATTCCAATAACCAGGCCATTGCCATGTTCTCGTGGGATAAAGACCCCACCAGGTGCAGTGGTTAAGAGCTTGGCTGCTAACCAAAAGGTCAGCAGTTCAAATCCACCAGCTGCTTCTTGGAAACCCTATGGGGCAGTTCTACTCTGGCCTATAGGGTCGCTATGAGTTGGCATCAACTCAACAGCAATGGGTTTGGTTTTTTTGTTTTCTCACAAACAGGTCAGATGATCAGCTTCCTCTCTTGCTCATACACTCCGAGTCTTAATTCTTTGACTGCCATCCCAGTCTTACTCGGTCTTCCCCTCACTTTTCCTTATCTTCTACCCGCTCAAATCCTAAGGTTGCAGTCACCGTGGCAGTCCTCCCACCTTCCCGATGCCAATGACCACCTACTTGAGCAGCCCATAACAACTGGGCTTCAGAATTTCTGATGATCAGATTCTAACTCCCAGTTTTTCTTAGTCACACTGTATCCCAAGCTTGGGAGAGGCAGGCAAAGGGTTATCAGCAAAGTACGGAATGACAGAAAGCACCGGAGGGAAATTTCTGCAAAGAAAAATGGTCTCACCTTAGAGACAGGTATAATTGAGTTGTTAAAAGTGAGGGCTCTTAATTGTACATGTAGAAACTTTCAAAATGGTGTATATGGCTACATATATTTTCACCAGAAAAAAAAGTCCTCAAGGTCGAGAAGGGGGAGTGTTGACATGTAGTGGGGTTGTTAACCAATGTCATAAAACGGTATGTGTACTGACTATTTAATGAGAAACTATTTTTCTGTAAAACTTCATCTAAAGTATAATAAAAAATATTTTTAAAAAGTGGGGGCCTTACACTTATATGAAATATCTAGAATAAGCAAATGTATAGAGACCAGAGTTTATTAGTGGCTACCAAGAATGGGAGGAAGAGAGGCAAGGAGGACTCATTGTCTAGGAGGTATTGAGTATCTGTTAATGAAAACCAAACTACAATTAAAAAGCAAAAATATGGGGGGGTCTAGAACCAGAGAGGCTGGGCTCAAATTCTGGGTCTCACATAAGTGGGTATTTTCTAACATGTTGCTTAACCGCTTTGTGCCTCAGTTTCCTCATTTGTGACATTTACATAATAGTAGTGCTAACCTCCCATGGTTGGTATGAGTATTGAGCAAGCTACTACATGAAAAGCACTAAGAACAATTCCTGGTATGTAGTAAGAACAAAACAAATGCTCCTTAAGGAGAACCCTTTCCTATTTATATCTAAAAGAGAAGATTGTCAAGAGCTGTGAGCCCATCCTTTATATAATTTCTATAGTTTACATAAACTTCTAGAGCTGGAAGGAGAAATGGAGAACATTAGTCTACCAACTTTATATTGAGGTTGAGATAGTTGAGGCTTAATGAGGCTATGTGATCGTCTAAGAGCACTGAGCTGTAGTGAGTGGCTAGGTCAGGTCTGGGACCCAGGTCTCCTAACTTCCTGAGTGGCTGGCCTAGGCCTTTTCTTCTTGACCCTTGGATGAGCCTCACTTGTGCATGGAGGTTGCTGAATACCAGCTTGGTTCAGACCTTCCAAATGCCTGACTTCACACTCTCAGGTTGCTATGATAGGATGCAAAGGGATGAATAAATAAGACACATTTTTTTTCAAAGATTTCACTACAGCTGCTTTCCATGGTGCTTTGGAAAATGCCATACCAGTGTTGGTATGGAAATAACAGTAAAATTGTTAAGATGTGTGTAATGATAGCAGACAGGGTTTAAAAATGAAATGTTAAGAGATACCTCTACCCCATGCGTGTTTTGCTGAAATTTGAAGAAACACACCTAAGATTATAGTCTAGTTTCATTAAACCTTGTGCGCTGTATTTTTTTTTTATTGTTGTAATTAAATGAAGTTCACATTTCAAGTTACTCCTCCATACAGAATTTTTTTTTGACATACCTTGTTATGAGACCCCAACTGCTCACCCCATTCTGCGACAGCACACTCCTCCCCTCCGCCCCTGATTCCCCATGAACATTCAACCAGCTCCTAACCCTTTCTGCCTTCCCATCTCACCTCTGGACAGATGCCACCCCTTTGGTCTGTTGTATCTACTTGATTAAGAGGCACATTCTTCACAAGTATCACTTTATGTCCCACAGTCCAGTCCAATCCCTGTCTGAAGAGTTGGCCTTGGAAATTGTTTTAGTTCTGGGGTGATACAGAGACCAGGGGCCATGCTTTCCAGGGTGCCTCCAGTCTCAGTCAGACCATTAAATCTGGTCTTCTCACTAGAATTTGAGTTTTGCATCACATCGTTCTACTGCTCCATCAGGGACCCTCTGTTGTGTTCCCTGTCAGGACCTTCATTGGTGGTAGCCGGGCACCATCTAGTTCTTCTGGTCTCAGGCTGATGAAGTCTCTGGTTTATGTGGCCCATTCTGTCTCTTGGGCTAGTACTTTCCTTGTGTCTTTGGTGTTCTTCATTCTCCTTTACTCCAAGTGGTTGGGACCAATTGATGCATCTTAGATGACCATTTAGCAAGCTTTTAAGACCCCAGATGCCACTCACCAAAGTAGGATGCAGAACATTTTCTTAATAAGCTTTGTTATGCCAATTAACATAGATGTCCCCTGAAAGCATGGTCCCTAGACCCTGCATCCCTGCTACTCTGTCTCTCAAAGTATTTGATTGTATTGAGGAAACTTCTTAGCTTTGGTTTAGTCCAGTTGTATGCACCGTATTAAGGTACTGAATATAAGAGTAAATATAAAGTGATCGGTGTAGGGAATTTACATGAAACCAAAAGATAAGTTTGGCTCATTATTAAGATCAGTCTTACAAATTTGTAGGTTGGATGGCTTATGAGATTCATTCATACATTTATTCAGTTGGTGGGTATTTACTGAGTGCCCCCTAAGTGGTAGGCACAGTGTTAGACACTGGAGTTTCAGGTAAACAAAGCAGACAAGGAGTCTGCAATCACTGTGTTTATAATAAAATAAATAAAACAATTAGAGAGTTGATAATGACTGTCTTAGGTATTTAGTGCTGCTATAACAGAAATACCACAAATGAATGACTTTAACAAAGAGAAATTTATTCTCTCACAGTTCAGGAGGCTAGAAGTCCAAATTCAGGGTGCCAGATCTAGGAGAAGGCTTTCTCTCTGTTGATTCTGGAGGAAGGTCCTTGTCACCAATCATCCCCTGGTCTAGGAGCTTCTCAGCCCAGATATTTCAGATTCAAAAACCCGCTCTGCTCCTGGCACTGCTTTCTTGGTGGTACGAGGTCTCTCTGTCTCTCTGCTCACTTCTCTCTTTTATATCTCAAAAGAGATTGATTAAAGACACAACCTAATCTTGGAGATTGAGTCCTGCCTTATTAACACAACTGCCCCTAATCCTGCCTCATTAACATCATAGAGGTTGGATTTACAAGGCACAGGAAAATCACATCAGATGACAAAATAGTGGACAATCACACAATACTGTAAATCATGGCCTAGCCAAGTTGACACACATTTTGGGGGGACACAATTCAATCCAGAGCAATGACCAGGAGGGTACTAAGCAGGGCATTGTGAGGGACATTGATGAGAGGAACTGATTTAGATCAGATAAACAGAACATATGTTGTTGCTAGCAGCTGTTGAGTCTGCACCCGACTCATGGTGACCCCATGTGTGACAGAGTAGAACTGCTGCATAGGGTTTTCTTGGCTGTAATCTTTATGGAAGCAGTTTGCCAGGCCTTTCTTCTGCAGAGCTGCTAGGTGAGTTCAAATAATCAGTCTTTAGGTTAGCAGCCTATCCCAAACCACTTGTGCCAATCAGGCTCCTAACAGAATGGATGAAACAAAAAACTGAGCCCGTGGTCGTCGAGTCAATTCTGACTCATGGCGACCCTATAGGACAGAGTAGAACTGCCCCATAGGGTTTCCAAGGAGCGACTGGTAGATCTGAACTGCCGACCTTTTGGTTAGCAGCCTGAGCTCTTAACCACGGCACCACCAGGGCTCCACGGAGAGAGGCAAATGGGGAGAGAAGGACAATTAAGAGTCAATTGTAAAAGACCAGATGGAAAATCATGGGGATCTGGGCTAGTGCAGAGGACATTTGGCAACGTGTGCAGAGATTTTGGGTTGTCACAAATTGGGAGGGGGGTGCTACTGACATCTAGTGGATAGAGTCCAGAGAAGTTGTTGAACATTCTATAATGCCCAGGGCAGACCACCACAACAGATAATTTTCTGGCCCAAAATGTCAATAGTTTTGAAATTGAGAAACCTTGGGTTAACATGGCAGCAGTGGGACAGGAGAGAAGTAGATTAAAGACATCTTTTGGCGGTAAAACCAGTAGTGTACGAACATCAGTTGAATCCGGGAAAAGAAGGTAAGGGAAAAATCAAAGACAACCCCCTAAGTGTCTGGTTTTAATAGCTAGATGAGAGATGGTACTCATACTGAAATGAGAAAATTTAGAAGAGGACCAGGTATAGGGCAATGACATGGTGCAGAACCAAGTTTGACATCTGGAATTCTCCCTGTTATAGCAGGAATACTCATTAGAACTGGCTACATAAATCTGGTGCCCTGGTGGCACAGTGGTTAAGAGCCTGACTGCTAACCAAAAGGCTGGCAATTCAAATCCACCAGCCAATCCCTGGAAACCCCAGGGACAGTTTCACTCCGTCCTATAGGGTCACTATGAGTCAGAATCAAATCAATGGCAATGGGTTTGGTTTTTGTGTACGTAAATCTGGAATTCAGATACAAGATCCCTGCAAAAGGCAAAAATTGGGGATTCTTGGTTTCAAGGTAGTTTTTAAAGTCATAGGAGCATATGACATCATCTTGTAGACAAGACAGCAAAGAAATCAGGATTTTAATCCCAAACTGGCCACTCTTTTTCAGCAGACCCTAAAAGCCACTTGATCTTTTGCTTTCAGTCAGCGCACTGAGTAACTTAAGAAGCATACTCAAGCATACTCGCCACATCTCAAAAATACAGCTATAACATTTGGGTTCTGTAGTTTAAGTTATGTCTTTTCGTATCTGGTTATCTTCTAAAAAGTAATTTTAACTGGATCAGTGCGCGTAATGCGGTCATCTCGCATCGGAAGCAGCCGCTGCAAGCTACGGCAGCGCCTCACTGTTAACCGCACTGCCTCAGTTGAAGCTTAAATTTGGGGACTGGAAAAAAAGACGGCAAGCATTCAACTGAACATTTTTCATCTGAAGAGGGCACTGTCAAGAATTGTGAATCAAAAGTGATAAACATGGCCGTTATGGGTTAAAAATAACTGGATGCATATATATGCGCACAAAATACAGTCTTTCTAAAACGCACAAAAACAAATTAACAGCAGCTGCTGATCACTCATGAGTAACTCAGCGCCGTCCGCCTGTGTACATGAGCAGTGGAGGGAGGCATTTTAACAAGGAAATACAGTTCAGTTTTAAGCTTTACAGAATTTTACAGATGATACAGAAAAGTAACTTAGGTGTGCCATTAAGAAACCTACGTTAGGATATGCAATCTTTCTAGTTATCTCTAAAAATCAGGAAGAACTGTTTGCTCTTCAACCAAAGGTAGAAAGCAGTAAAACTTTCTTAAATTGTATGTTGCCCAACAGTGGAGCAAAATTGTTAGCTGATTTCCCACCGGACAAAATATTCTAGTGTCTGCCATCTGGGGCACATTTAAATGGTAATGTAGAGGTATAGGTTTATTTGACCAGTAAAGTAACCACCATAAACAAACAAATACATAGGGAGTAAGGAGGGCCTGACAGGTCCATGGGTGGTGCAAAGAGTTTGTGCTTGACTGCTAAAGGCTGGCTGTTTGAACCCATACAGTGGCACCATGGAAGAAAGGTCTGGTGATCTGCTTTCTTCTGATGATCTGCTTTCGTAAAGATTAAGTCAAGAAAACCCTATAGAGCAGTTCTACTCTGTAACATGCATGCTTGCCACGAACTGGAAATGACTGGACAGCCATAGGTTTGGTTTGGGTTTTGGAACAAAGGCCTTGGGAAATATATGTAATAGCTCATATAATTATCCAATGGCCCTACTGTGGAATTTTTGTTCTCCTTTTATACATGAGGATAAGAAGTCTTAGAAAGTTTATCAGTGAGTATAGAGCTGATTATGCTGCAGTGACAAATCTCACATTTTTGTGGCTTAACCTATAAAATGGATTTCTTTCTCACAGGAAGTTTGGTGCTAGTCTGTCAATGGTTCAAGGAAATTCCCTTCCAGAGCATGTAGCTTTCAGAGTTATTCTGGCAAAGGAAGAGAGTGCTGGAGTGCCGCACATGGCCTTTTCATTGCCTCAACTTGAAAATGGAGCAGACCACTTCTATTCTGATTTCATTTCAAAAACTGACAGGGGATTCCGCCTGACTGCAGAAGTACAGGTTTTCATGTGCCCGGGAGGGAGAGAACTGTGTATGGAGAAGCACCACCAGCAATTTCTATCAGGAGAGTTATGTGGTTTAACCAAGGCTACAAAGCCAGAATGTGATGAAGTCAGAATCCAAACACGGTTTATTCAAAAGCTGCCTTAACTCTAGACCTTGTGTCTTCAAGCACTAGCTGTAAAATATCTACTACATATTGGCTCTGGATGTACCAAGAAAAAATAGAAAACTGGATATGCCTAATACAAATATTAAGGTTTAAAAAAAAAACAAAAAACCCTCTAACAGACTTTATATATATTTTCCCTTTAAAAAGTACTTACAGATCACTTACAAACTATCCATTCTTTCAATTATGGCTGAAGGATTATGTCTTAGTTAACCAGTGGTGTATGACAGAAACACCACAAACGGCTGGGTTTTAACAAACAAGAAATTCATTTCTCACAGTTTAGGAGGCTCGAAGTTTGAATCCAGGGTGATGGTTCTGGGGGAAGGCCGTCTCTCCCTGTCGGCTCTGGAGGAAGGTCCTTGTCTCTTTTTGGGCGTCTGCTCCTGGGCGATCTTCATGTGGCTTGGCATCTCTCTTCCCCCACCTCTGCTGCCTAGCTTGCATTTAATCTCTTTTATATGTCAAAAGAGATTGACTAGACACACCCTACACTAATCCTGTATTATTAACATAACAAAGACAACCCATTCCCAAATGGAATTATCACCACAGGCATAGGGGTCAGGATTTACAACACATATTTTTGGGAGACACAGTTCAATTCATAACGGGTCACTTCCTCATGCAGCCTTTCTTAAACCACTGGATGAGGTTACAAACTGCCATTGAGTTGACTCCAACTCATGGTGACCTCATACGTGTCTGAGTAGAACTGTGTTCCATAGGGTTTTCAATGGCTGATTTTTTGGAAGTAGATGATTGTCAGAAATTCCTTCCAAGGTGCTTCTGGATGGACTTGAACCTCCAACCTTTGAGTTAGCAACAGAACACCCAGGGACTCCAGACGAGGTTAAATTGCCCCTTCGTGCTCATAGAACTGTTTTATAGAACTCATCACACTCCCTTAATGCCTGTGAGTTTCCTAATGCCAGCAACTATATCCCTGCTGTGTCTCCAGGGCTTGGCACAATTCCTGACACAAAATAGGCAACTAATAAGTATGCATTGAATGAACGAATGAATGAATGCATGGAGAGACTGACTCCTTTCCGAGAAGGTCATGCCGTTGTTTGACACTTTTCTGTCTTAAATGCTGTCTAAAATGAGGTGAAATTTACTCCTGCACAACCTCCATCCAATATTTTTATTTCTTCCCATTAAACTAACATTGAATAAGGCTCATCTTTGAACCTAAGAGTTCTTCAAATTTCTGAAGGTAGCCAGCACATGCCCCTAACTCTTTCTGTTTTCCTCAACTCTTCCATGAGTAAGATATCTTCCTGAATTTCTGTCAACCCTTCTTCTTATCTTTGGTTTTGTTAGCCTTCATCCCAAAGTGTAGTGCTCAGAACCAGGTACACTACTCAAGGTGTGAACTGACTGGTTTAGAGCAGTGGGATTATAGCCTCCCTTGGAGCAAGGATGGTGTGTTTTTTCCCCCCACTATAAAATCCCCAGTAGAAACTACAGTGTCTGGCTCCACATACAGGATACCAGTAGATTATTTGTTGAATGAATAGATGAATGTGTGCACCTTAAGACAGATTTATTTTGTAATTGTTTCCCATTCTTGGCCCATATATCTATGGACGTCTTTTTTTTAGATGGAGTTACTCATTTTAGGTGAGCTCTCGCTCTCCAAAATCCATATTTAAAAAAAAAAACCTCTGCCAGATGTTAATACAGAACAAGCAAACACTTACATAGAACATTCCCCCACAAAGCCCTGAGGAAATTAAGCCAAAAATGATCAAATCCTGATGATTTCCCCAGAGAAGTGACCTTGCCCTTCTACAGAAAATCGTCTCCGAACCTACATTGCAAAAATAGCCTATCTTCCAGCGTTCCAACGTGACAGTCAAAAGAAAGAAATAAGAGAAGCAGCAGCGCTGGGACGCTGGAAGCGGCTCTTCCCCAGTTCTGCACGTGTAAATGGAAGCAATTTACAAGAAGACATTATCTCGGGTCTGAATAGGAAAGAAGCCTCTCTCAGAGTACAGAAGGCTTCCGATTCTTCGCCTTCCCTTTCTTCTCTTCCTTTTCTTCGACCTTGTCAGAGTTGAGCCAGAGCTAGGATTTTCTCTGAAATATTGGCGTCCAAGAAGTCTGTTTTCCATCAAGTGATGGGACGAGCCATAGCTGGGAACCTCTAAGGTCCCCAAAAGCACAGGAGCACTACCAAGGAGGCCCCTCTGCCGCTCAGAGCAAGCACGAGAGGCTGCCTCTGCTGGGACCAACAGGGTAGATTTGGTTTGTCTTCAGGACGCCACATTCAGCTGACTTTCCAGCGCCAGAGCGCAAAGTTGAGGGAGAGGGAGAATGTGCGTGCGTGTGCGCGCGTGTGTGAGTGTGTCTGGACCCGCGGAGCTGGGGCAGGCAGGAAATAAAGGGTGGGGCCAGCGAGGGGAGGAGGAAGGCAGGGATTGAGAGGAGCCAGAGCGTGGCTCGGATCCCAGTTAACCTGCCGGAGCTCATCCTGCTGCTCAGAGCTCCCGCGCCAAGTCCCCCAGTGCCCTCTCTCCTTCCCCGTCCGCCTGCTCGCCCCTTCTTCCCTCGCTGCACCCTCCTCCTCCCCCCACTTTTGCGTCTGACCTGAGGACGAATGAGGAGGGGGACGTTCCCACAAATTGGGGCAGCAACTTTCCCCTGCCGGTCCCTGGGCTCGGGGAGCAGGAGCGCGCTGATGGCCCGCGGTCTGCGGCCCATGGAGCAGGAGGAGGAGGAACCGTGATGGGCTAGCGGCAGCAGCCAGCAGCCCCGAGCCAGCCCGCGCCCCGGCCAGCTCGCGTTCCCACGCCCGCTCCCTCCATCCCGCGGCGTGGTGCGTGCAGGGCGCAGACCCGAGCATCCACAGAGAATGAGGGGGAACCCGGCCCGAGCAGGGTGCATCACGCGAGCGGGCGGCAGCGGCTGTGCCTCGGCATGAATTAAGAAGCCAGGAAGATGGAGCGCGGCACACTGCTCGCCCGGCCTGGGCTCTGGACCAGGGACACTGGCTGGACACTCCTCTATTTCCTCTGCTGCGTCCTCCCCCAGAGCGCCCCGCAAGTACTCAGGATCGGTGAGTGAGACCCCGGGAGCTCCCGAGGCTGCCGGCTCGGAGGACGTGGCCGCTCCTGCGGCCAGCGCGGGCTCAGCGTGTGCCCGGCAGAGGCAGGGCGCACCGGCGCGGGGACAGGAGCTGGGGGTGGTGGAGGTCAGTGCGCACAGGAGGCTCCTGGAAAAGGGTGGCCGCGTCACTGCGTCCCTCCCCGCGACCGCAGGGCTTCCCCGGGAGGCACCGTTTGTTGGGGGCTGGAAGGGTGCAGGCAAGGGTGCTGGAAGGGTGCAGGCTCACCCAGGCTGGCACCACCCTCGGGCCTTGGGGTCGCGTGCGGTTGCAGCCAGTTGGTATAGGCACAGAGATGCTCTCTCCCAACAGCCTGGGTGGGCGTTGGAGCGCAGGGATCCGCGGCCCTGGTCACAAGCAACCTGGGCTGTGTAACCTACAAGCACGCCTAGATCTCAAGGGTCAAGTACTGGGACCACTAAGAACGCGGGAATATCCTGGCGCCTTCTATTCCCAAGCCTCCAAGTTTTCATGCCTAAGTGGGGTTCTTCCACACGGAGTCTCCTAAGTCCCACGAATTCCACTAAAGAGCGGCAGAGTCTGAATCTGACTTCCAGCTGAGGGCTCTAGCACCATCAGCGGCACCTCAGTTTCTCACTTGCTCCCAGATCTCCCTGGCTCACACCTGAGAATAATCCAGTCCCCAGTCCAAGCAACTCCGAATCTTCTGGGGGGACTTTGGGCTTCTTTCTTAGAGTAGGTAAACGAGACAAAGATTGAACGTGGGAATCCTGGGGCTTCCCAAAGAGAGTAAAGAAGCAAAGGGATGGAGGGGGGGCACCTTTGCCAGTGTGCAGACACCAGTATCTAAGTGTACAGCGCCCACCACCAAGATTTGGTCTATGAAGGCATTGAGCAATTTGGGGACCGTCTTTGGGATGACAAACCTCTCCACTTCTCTAATGTTCTCCCTTTCAAACCAAAACTGTCTTAGTTCCGATTGCCCCACATCTTCCCCAATCAGTTGTGCTTCTTGGAGACACGGTCACAGAGAGCCACAGGTGAAATGGTGACAGCACGCTGCTCTCCCAGCTTCTCGAAGTCCCACATTAGTAGCAAGAGGGAAGCCAGGGGCTCTGAGGCTTCTAACTCACACCCTTTGCAGGAACTGACAGCGTTCAAGGCACAGTTACACGGCAGTGGACTAGTGGCACTCCTGGGCGGCTGCAGTCTCTCAATAACTTTGCTAGTTCTGACCTACAATTGTCTACAAAAACCATATGCCACTGAGTTGATTCCGACTCATGGCGACCCTCTTTCCAAAGATTCAGAACCTGGTGCCTGCCTTTCAACACACCCATTAAAGATAAATAAATAAAACCCAGAAGTTTATTACTTTGGAGTGCATTTTCTCTGGGTATGCATGAGCTAATTTTCAAGGCAAGAAAAGATTCCAGATCCTAACTTTCACTACAGATTCGTGATCTTCTAGACTGTGGATAATGAGAATGTGCATTTTATGATATAATTTATGTGTACTTAAGGATAAGTTAGCCTGTTCGTTAAAAAATTTCCAAAGTATTCTTTTACGAAAGAAAAAATAATAGTACTCTTAACAAAATATTCTTCACCCCTAAATACAGTCTAGTCTTAAAATATGGTTTTTAGATGCAATCAGCTCTGCCTACTTTGGTTTAAAAAAAAAAACAACAATCCTTTGAACAATGCAAAATAAATGATGAGCATGTACTACAATCTCCGATGCTTACTAGATTAATTGGTGTATTGCTTATGCCTTATACATTTTAAAAGAGCCAAATATAGAGAAGTGGCTCTGTCAGTCAATATTCCTCCTCTTCTCTACAACAGACTTAAGTTAGCATCTTTCTTCTTCAAGTCCCCCAAACCTAAAGGAACTCAAGGAGCAGAAAAAAAGATTTTTAGGATACTTTTGTTCACAGACCTGTGTATTTATCCAAGCTCCAAGTAATCACGCCAGCCCATTTAAAATTAGTTTTCAAAGTGAGAACAACCAGCATGATTTGCTGACCATTAAAATATACTCGTAAGATAATGAGATCTCCTGGCCGAAATGGGGGCTACCGTGCAGAAAAAGCGAAACTGCATGGCCAGGTGCTGCTTCTGTGCAGTGCCGGGGTTTCACTCCTTCCGGCCCCGAGTGACCCTGGGTATCCCTAAGGATCGGTGCTTGTTGTAAAATGGACGATTCAGCACCGTGGGAACCAGCCTTGGTTGAGAAGAAACCTTCCTGGTCTCTTGTGTCGCTCGTGTCTGTCACAGAATACAAAATATCAAAGGAGTTGGGAACTAAGCAAAAGTGTGTGTGCGTGCGTATGCGTGCATGCGCGCGCGTGCGTGCGCGCGTGTGTGTGCGCGTGTGTGTGCGTGTGCGTGGATGCATCACATGGCCGTTTGTATGTAAGGAAGGAAAATTGTATTCCTCTTCATCTCTCCTCTCTCCTTTCTCTTTGCAACAAACCACCAACCATACCATTGGTCAACCCACCAACCCACAAAAAGGAGTTCTTGCACGTTTTCAGTAACTGAAAATACCCTAAAGTGAAGTACAGCGTAAATGCCAGGCACTTAACACTGTGGTTATATACAGAAGGCACTCAAATGCCTGAATGAATTAATTGCTGGTCTACTTTCCTTGCTAGAGTGTCTGTTTAAACTTCAGCTATTGAGAAAAGCCGATGAAATGTGTAAAGTTGGAGATAACATTGATGCAAAGTAACTATTTGGGAGCGCGATCATCGAATCTGCATATATACATGGCTCTAGCACATGTTGTGAACCTCTGCTGGAAAAGTTTCATAATCTTATGGCACAGTTTAGAGACGCACTAGTAACCAGCTGCTATCTAGTCAGCCTTGACACATGGCAGCCCCATGTGTGTCAGAGTAGAACTGTGCTCCCTAGGGTTTTCGATGACTTGTTTTTTGGGAGTAGATCACCAAGCCTTTCTGAAGAGGCATCTCTGCTTAGCAGCAAGTACGTTAAGCATGGCAGCACGCAGGGGCTCTTAGAGACACAAAGGGATGTCCTATGACATGGAGGCATTCAGCATTTATGGGCCTAAATATCTTCATCTGTGAGCTGACAATAATGGTATCAGCCCTTTCTGTTTCACAGATGAGAATCAAATCAAGGAACCTTTGTAATTTGCACACAAACCACTAATGCATAAACTATATTACTAATGGGAGTCCCTGGGTGGTGCAAACAGCTAAGCACTGGGCTGCTAACCAAAAGGCTAGCAGTTCCAACCCACCCAGAGGGGGTGCAGAGGAGAAGCCTGGCAATCTGCTTCCAAAAGGAGGCGGTGAAACCCCTATAAAACACAGTTCTGCTCTGCAGCACACGGGGTCACCATGAGCCAGAATTGACTCAATGGCAACTAGTGTAAGTGTGTGTGTGTGTGTGTGTGTGTGTGTGTGTGTGTGTGTGTGTGTGTGTACTATTATGTAATCAAGTTCAGCATATACAAATATTGTGAAAACGTATACAAATAATGTGCAAAGTTATAATGACAGTATAATTTTTGGAATGCTTCCCTTTTTTCTAAAGAGAGGTACAACTGTGGTTTATGCAAACCATCATACTGGATCCAGCATCATTCTTTCAACATTTTAACCCCAAGGGTCAGAAAGTTCCAAGTAATGTTCACAAGCTACACATTTGTTCATTTTTTTTTAAATTGTGCTTTAGATGAAGGTTTACAGAGCAAATTAGTTTCTCATTAAACAATTAATACACGTTGTTTTGTTACACTGGTTACCAATCCCACAACGTGTCAACCCTCTCCCCTTCTTGACCTTGAGTTCCCCATTTCCATTCATCCAGCTTTCCTGTCCCCTCCTGCCTTCTTGTCCTTGCCCCTGGGCTGGTGTGCCCATTTAGTCTTTGCATACATGGTTGGGCTACGTGTATTATTGTTCGTTTTATGGGCCTGTCTAATCTGTGGCTGAAGGGTGAACCTCAGGAGTGACTTCAGTACTGAGTTAAGAGGGTGCCCAGGAGCCATACTTTTGGGGTTTCTCCAGTCTCTGTCAAACCAGTAAGTCTGGTCTTTTTCTGTGAGTTTAAATTTTGTTCTACGTTTTTCTCCAGCTCTGTCTGAGACCCTCTGTTATGATCCCTGTCAGAGCAGTCAGTGGTGGTAGTCAGGCGCCATCTAGTTGTGCTGGACTCAGTCTGGTGGAGGCTGTGGTAGTCATGGTGCATTAGTCCTTTGGATTAATATTTCCCTGGTGTCTTTGGTTTTGTTCATTCCTCCTTGCTCTGGAACAGGGTGGGACCAACCAGTAAAGCATCTTAGATGGCTGCTCACAAGCTTTTAAGACCCCAGACAGTACTCGCCAATGTAGGATGAAGAACACTTTCTTTATAAACTATGTTATGCCAGTTGAGCTAGATGTCCCCTGAATATTCGTTCATATTTTTGTTTGAGGGTACGAAAGCCTGTGACTTCCCTTTTTTGTTACTAAATTCTTTCATGATTTTAATAGTCATTCTTTATTCAGCAGATATTTATTGAGTGTTTACTCCCTTACCATGTATGTACCAGACACGCTTCTAAGTGCGGGACACGGGAATGAACAGAAGAAACAAAAATTTCTGCACATTGGAGGCTCACATGCTGGTGACTGACAATCTACGTTACAGTTGAAATTTTTCAGTCAAATCGCCAATGCAGACAATGTTTTTTTTTTTTCAATTTCAAATATTATTCTTGGAGAGCTTTACCTTGATATCCTGTCATTCATTGATTTATTATATTAATTGCATAATCAATATAGGATAGTTTCAGGCCCCTAGGTACACAGAATATAAACAGAGGGTTCATGGCACCGAATCTGTAGTAGAAACTCAAAGAAGAGTTGTTTTTTTTTTTTAAGATGACCTGTTTGGCCTGAGGTAGATTCACCCTGAGAGAGACGCCTGAGTGTTGGAAAGCACGGTGATCCCAACATTAACTTGTGAACACCGACTTGCCCTTGAAAAGTCCGGAAGGAAATGTATCTGGTAGGTAATGAAAATAGGGTATCTGCCTAATGTTAACAGGGGGTCCCTGGGTGGTGCAAATAGTTAAACATTTGGCTGCTAATCAAAAGGTTAATGGTTCAGGTCTACCCAGTGGTGCCTTGGAAAAAAAGCTTGGTGATCTTCTTCTGAAACATTGGCATTGAAAACCCTATGGAGCACAGTTCTACTCTGACACACATGGGGTCACCATGAGCAGATCTTGTGCCTTACTATTTTATCTGCATAATTCACCTTTTTAGTTAATATTGATTTACAGGCCTAATGTTAACACTAAGGTGCTCTGGTAGCCCAGGGTTAAGCACTTGGCTGCTAATCAAAAGGTGGTTCTGTGGGAGCAAGACCTGGTGTCTAAGTTATCTAGTGCTGCTATAACAGAAATACCCCGAGTGGATGGCTTTAACAAAGAGAAATTTATTCTCTCACAGTCTAGGAGGCTAGAAGTCCAAATTCAGTGTGCTCGCTCCAGGGGAAGGCTTTCTCTCTGTGTCTGCTCTGGCGGAACGTCCTTGTCATCAATCTTCCCCTGGTCTAGGAGCTTCTCAGCACAGGACCCCAGGTCCAAAAGACGTGCTATTCTTCTGGCTCTTACTTCTTGATGGTACGAGGTCCCCCTGACTCTGTGCTCACTTCTCTCTTTTATATCTTAAGAGACTGGTTTAAGACACAATCTAACCTTGTGGATTGAGTCCTGCCTCGTTAACATAACTGCCACCTATCCCACCTCATTAACATCCTAGAGGCAGGGTTTACAACACACAGGAAAATCCCATCAGGTGACAAGATGGTGGACAATCACACAATACTGGGAATCAAGGACTAGCCAAGCTGACATACATTTTTCAGGGGGGACATGATTCAATCCATGTTAACACTAGATAGACCTGAACTGTAGCTACTTTTCTGTATGGCTTATGATCTCCAGTTCTCATTGAGAAGACTATGACTTGGAGTTTTTCCACAACTTGAAACTACGTATTCTGAATTCAAGTTTCAAACTCTTTGCATTAATGTATGCTGTATTGTGCATGAGTATCCTAAGCTGAAACATAATAGAAATGAACTATTGCTCTCAGTTATTCAGGTATAATTAAATAAATTAAAGTTAGTGTGATTTATATTTGAGCGTACCTTAGGTCATGAGCAAAGATAAAAGTTGGTCTTATCAGTGGAATCTTCCTAATTTCTGCATAGCAAGGGTTCAAGGAAGAAGACTGATTTGGAAGAGGAAGCCTTGCTACATATGCCCAGCAAATACAGTTTTTAATTAGCTCATCCACTTAATTGAGGGCATTTGAGGGAGAATTGATGGAGCAGTGGGTGTGGTGGCGGTGAGTTCCCATAACCTCTCAATCCACTTCTGTTGTTGCACTGATAATTATCCATATAATCTAAAAAATATCACTCATGTCTTAAATTTTTCCCCAAGAAATTTGGACTAGAAGAGGGAGGGTTGAAGGACTCCAGATAGAAGGGAGTTCACATTTCTAAATGCCTTTTTCTAGTCCACTGACCTTGAAGAGACTAGTTTTTTTTTTTAACCTTTTTATTTATCTATAGAACAGGGAGTAACAATAGCAAACTCACGGGTTTGTTGTGAGGATGAAATATGATATTATACGTAAATGCCTGGCATATGGTAGACCATGATAAAGGCACTTCTCTCCCTGTCCAGGAGCCCCGGTGGCTCAGTGCTTAAGAGCTTAGCTGCAAACCAAAAGGTTGGCAGTTTGAATCCACCAGCCTCTCGTTGGAGATTCTATGGAGCAGTTCTATTCATCCTGCACAGCTGCTATGAGTCGGAATTGACTCGGTAACAATGGGTTAGGTTTTTTTTCTCCCTCTTAAAGAGCAAGGTAAGAGTTTTGTGTTCTAGAATAATCTATTTGTCTGGTCTAATAAAGGTGGGAAATGCTCTCTTGGAGATGATGAGTTTGAAATCCTGCACCTAAGGAGCCTATTTCTTTTGTTTAATTCAGTAGTCTCCACATTTTAAATATCAGGGGACCCTTTTTGGAATCACTACTATTAACATCCTACTACACTCACGCTCTCCAGAATGCATTGAGGAAACAATGGCCGGCAAAGCCACTTAAATTTAAATAAAGCTTTAGGAGTAGATTTATATTTAGATACTTGTTGCTGTCTATTTTTTAGGTAACGTTTAGAAAGCTATATTACGTATCGTAAACCATTGCTGTTGAGTCGATTCCGAATCATAGCGACCCTATAGGACAGAGTAGAACTGCCCCATAGGGTTTCCAAGGAGTGGCTGGTGGATTTGAACTGCTGACCTTTTGGGTAGCAGCTGCACTACCAGGACTCAATGTATTGTAAAAGTTGTTTGTAAGCTTTTATGTATTGTAAAAATAGTTATCATTTTTATAAGCCTAAAATAAGGGATCTGAGGCCATTTTCCTGAATTTTTTGTAATTACATTTATTATTCTAACATTATTTTAAATAGAAAAATTGTATTAGGTTATAATATCATTTGTGGGAATATAACAGGAGAAAGATGTGGGCAGTCTGCTTCCATAAAGATTCCAGCCTTGGAAACCGTATCAGGCAATTCTAGTCTGTCTTACACAGTTGCTATGAGTCTAAATTGATTTGACAGCAATGGGTTTGTTTTTTTTGGTGGGGTGGGAATATAATTTGTAGTAAATTAAAGGTCTATCAATATTTAAAGTTCAACCTATTATTTTTAAATGCACATCAGAGTTTTTCAGTGATAAATTTTCACATGAAATGGACATAAAATTATAAGGAATACATTCCAACATCACGACTTCATGAATTTCTTCTCTACTTTACTATTGAAACCTTTAAAATAACTGTCTCATGTCACTTGGACAATATCATACTCTCTGTTTATTTATACTGAAAATGTAAGGTTTTCTTTTTAACCATTTTCTTTAATAATGCTACATTAGCATATTTATGAAATCTCAGGTAAGATTAGTTACAAATTGGGATTAAGAAGCTATGACATTGACTAAATAAAGACTTAGCTATTGACCACAAATCAATCTCACAGTCTCACCTTCCAACAGCTTGACAACACTTTCTGGTAACTGTCTAAATTCTTTAATATTCTGTTTGAAGCATTAGTTGACTAAATAAATCTGATGCATTAGCCCATTTTGCATCTTGAATTACATTTTATATGTTGAATTATAAGCTTAGTGCTATCCTGACTAGGGAAAGAGAAAACAGGAAATTAAATAACACAGAAAAGTCTATCAACAGTCTTGCAATTGCTGCTGAGTAATGTTTTAAAGGGAGTTCAACAATTGAGATGTTTTATATTAGAATGCTTTATGTTTGTTTCTATTTAACAGAAATCCTGATGATTAATAATTGCTATTATTGCCATCAGTCATCAATTTGGAGGCTGGTAGTTCATTACAACCTACTATTTTCCTTTAAAAATGCAAAAAAGGAATTCATTGAAATGTATTATTTTTTACACTGAACAAGCCTAAGAGTACAGATAATGTTAAGCCAAAATATGTATTTTATTTAATGATTGATTAAACCTCAACCCATGTACTGGTTAGTATACACAATTATATTCCTTTGCTCTGTTGGCGAGCCTAGAAGCAATGACATTCTCTTAGCTATGATAGGACATCTAGAGCCCAAGGCTCCTTGGAGAAATGGCTGATTCTAGGACTGAGAAAGGATGAGCCTGGAACATTTTGTAGTGCCAGAAAATAAGGAAGTGTTCAAGAAAAACAATCCACCACCACCAACAGCAAAAAGTCCCACAATGACATAACCATGCTAAAAGGATACAGACTCCAACTCAAAGAGTTCCCAATGGCCAACGCTGGGACAAATGAGTAACAAAACAAAAAGGTAGCGTAAAATAAATATCCATGAATACATACTGATATGAATAAGTAAATAATAAATAAGTGAGGGGGAGAAACAAATCCCCCAAGTAGAAGAGCCAGGTGATCAAGGTCAACGGTGACAAGTCATGTTGATAGTATGAACCCCTGATATGGTGTGATGAAAATGGTACTTTACCTCTATGGTCTTCCTCCCAAAAGCCTACAATCCCAATTTAATTACTATAAAAACAACAGACAAATTCCAGTAGAAGGATATTCTACAGAATATCTAACGAATATTCCTTAAAAAGGTCACGGTCACAAAAAAACAAGGAAAGCCTGAGAAAATGTCATTGCCCAAAAAGCATAAGGAGACATGACAAATAAATATAATGTGGTATCCTGAATGGGATCTTGAAACATAAAAAGGACATTAGGTAAAACTAAGAACACTTGAATAAAGATGTTTCTTGTTGTTGTTAGGTGCCGTTGAGTCAGTTCTGACTCATAGTGACCCTATCTACAACAGAATGAAACACTGCCTGGTCCTGCACCATCCTCACAGTCAATGTGATGCTTGAGCCCATTGTTGCAGCCACTGTGTCAATCCATTCATTTTAGTAAATATGTCATACCAATGTAGATAGAGACAGATAGTTGCCATTGAGTCAGCACTGACTCACGGTGACCTTATGTACAGCCAAATGAAAAGCTGCCTGATCCTGAATCATGCTAATGATGGCAAGCGAGTTTGAGTCCCTTGTTGTGGCTGTTGTGCCAATCTATCTCACGAGAGTCTCCCTAACCCTCAGTGGCCCTCTACTTCACCAAACATGATGTTCTCCTCTAGAGATTGGTCCCCCTTGATGACGTGTCCAAAGCAAGTGAGTTAGACAATGTTCCGTTTCTGTAGGGTTTTCATTGGCTAATTTTCAGAAGTAGATCACCACACCATTCTTCCTAGTCTGTCTTAGTCTAAAAGCTCTGCTGAAACCTGGCCACCATACGTGACCCTACTGGTATTTGAATACCAGCGGCAGAGCTTCTAACGTCATAGCAACGCACAAGCCACCAAAGTAAGACACACTGACAGATGAGTGAGGGCCATACTGATATAAGTTGTTAACAATAAGGGAAACTGGATGTAGGATATATGTGAACTCTCTGTATGGTCTTATCAATTTTTCTGTAAATATAAAACTGTCCTAAAAAAATTAAGTCTGAGCAGACTTACGGAAAAATGGCACTCTAGGCAAAAGCACCACACCGTCCCTCCACAGCAAAGATCCGAAAAACTAAGCTGAGCAGAGAAAACAACAATCCTGAAGCCCTAAAACATCAAATGAAGAGACAGAGAACTCAGCCAAGCACCAAATGGAGTGAGAAAACTGACTGCGAACAGAGAGCAAGGAGAGATTCATGCAGAGGTCCGGTATCAGCTAATGCAGTGCAGATCTGCCATCTTGGACTCCTATCAGAGACCAGCAAACAGGGGGTACGAGAAAGCAGCTTCATGGAGCTTCCAGCGGGAGACAAAACAACCATTTCTCGTCTCTGTATATCATCCTTCTCGTTCTGTTCCCTGAATACCTGGCGTTGTATACCTCTATGCCTTCTAGCCAGGCTGTACTGCAACACCTGAGAAAAACTTCCCCAGACCTCATAGCCGAACCAGTGGGATTTCTGGGAATTTTGCTGTTCTTTTCCCTTTCTGATTTTTATTTATTCATTCTTTTCTCTTCTTTTTTTCTTCCTCTTCCCCTTTTTGTTTTTCTCCATTTCATAGGCTCTCATCTCTCCCCTCCAATGGCAAGCTCACCTAGCATTCTTTTTTGTTTGTATGTTTTTGGCTTCTATTCCTCTCTCCTCTCTCCCATATCCATCTTAGCTCCACACATAAATATCTCCCTGCTACATCCTGCCTACCTGCACCATGTGCTTAACATCACACCACCAAGCAGCACAGGCACGGCCTACTGGAACCTGCCCTGCACTGATTACCAACCCGCCCTGGTGGCTGTAGTAAGTGCCACAAACAATCCATCCCAATAACTCCTCTTCAGCTAGACCTGCCCTGCCGTACCATATCTGAGTGACAGACCCTGCCAGTTGGAGAAAGAGGCAAAAAGTATTGTGCCCAAAGACGAAAAACAAAGAACACACAGCCTGCCTGCTCAGACAGAGCCAAATTAAACAAACAAAAAAAAAAGATGAAACAAACAAATCTACAGTCAATAAACAAGAAAAATAACTACTGAATGCCCCAAAGACAGCAGACAATAACATTTACAAAAACAGGACAGGATGGTTCCAGTAGGCATCCAAAATAAAACACCAGATGGCTTTCCAGTGGAAGAAAAGGCACTAGAACTATCTGATAGGGAATTCAGGTCTCTAATACTCAGAATTCTCCAAGAGCTAAAGCGAAAAGCAGACAAAAATGAGGAAAAAATAGAAAAATTCATGGAAAATACAGACAAAAAATTGGAAGAATTCAGGAAAATAATCCAGGAACAAAATACCAAAACAAATTTACAACTAGAAATTATACAAAGACAACAATTAGAAATCCAAAAGATAAACAACAAGATTTCAGAAATGGATGGTGTCATAAAAGGGCTGAGAAACAGATTTGAAATGGTGGAAGACAGGATCAGTGGAATTGAAGACAAACACTTGGATACAACTCTGTTTCAGGAAAACTCAGACAAAAGAAGAAAGAAAAATGAAGAGACCCTGAGAGTTATGTGGGATACAATCAAAAGCAAAAATTTGCGAGTGATTGGAGTTCCAGAACAGGGGAGAAAAACAGAAAACACAGAGAGGATCATTGAAGAACTGCTGACAGAAAACTTTCCCAATATCATGAAAGATGAAAATCTGGCCATCCAAGAAGCTCAATGAACCCCGTAAAGGATAGACCCCAAAAGAAAATCACCAAGGCATATCATAATCACACTTGCCAAAACCAGAGACAAACAAAGAATCCTGAGAGCAGCTTGTGTAAAACAAGAAGTCACATACAGAGGAGAAACAATAAGACTAAGCTCAGATTATTCGGCAGAAATCATGCAGGCAAGAAGGCAATGGGATGACATATATAAAATCTTGAAAGAAAACAATTGCCAGCCAGGAAGAATATAACCTGCAAAACTCTCCTTCAAATATGATGTTGAAATTAGGTCATTTCCAGATAAACAGAAATTAAGGCAATATATAAAAACCAAACCAAACTTACAAGAATTATTAAAGGGAGTTCTTCGATCTGAGAACAAACAACTTCAGCTGACAGGGAGAATCTAGGACACAGGATCGTACAAGCCAGGTACCAATCTAGGAAATGAACTCTCAAGGACTATCCAAAACCGAAAGAAATACAACAGGGAATCAGAGCAGTTAATCAGTAAATGACAACAACATCAAAACAATAAAAGAGGGAATAAACGGCATAGGTATAGAACCTTCTAATGGAGAGGAAGGCAAGGTGATACCAAGTAATAATAGACTTCTTCAAACTTGGAAAGATGAGGGTAAAATTCATGGTAACCACAAAGAAAGTTAACAAACATACTCATAAAAATAAAGAGGAAAAACTTAAAGTCACAGCAAAAACAAAACCTACAAAAACAAAAGAAATGAAAAACAAAAAATCCACAAACAAAAAGTAACTCAGCACAGGAGAGTAAGAAGAACAAAGAAAACTTCAGCACCACAAAAAAAAGCACTACAAAATGACAGCAACAAACTCACATCTATCAATAATTACACTGAATGTAAATGGACTCAATGTACCCATAAAAAGACAGAGAGTGAGATAATGGATAAGGAAATAGGATCCATCAATACGCTGTCTACAAGAGACACACCTTAGAAACAAAGATGTGAATTTATTAAAAGTCAAAGGTTGGAAAAAATATATCAAGCTAACAACTACCAAAAAAGAGCAGGAGTGGCAATACTAATCGCAGGTAAAATAGACTTTAAAACAAAATCCACCATAAAAGACAAAGAAGGTCACTATATAATGATTAAGGGGATGATCCACCATGAAGACATAACCATAATAAACATCTACGCACCCAATGACAGGGCTCCAAAATACATAAAACAAACTCTAACAGCACTGAAAAGAGAAATTGACAGTTCCACAATAATAGTAGGAGACTTCAACACACCACTCTCAGTAAAGGACAGAACAACAAAGAAGAAACTCAGCAAAGATACAGAAGACCTAAAGGGCACAGTCAGCCAATTGGACCTCATAGACATATATAGAACACTCCATCCAACAGCTGCAAAGTACACATTCTTTTCCAATGCACATGGAACATTCTCCAGAATAGACCACATCTTAGGCCACAGAGCAATCCTCAACAAGATCCAAAACGTTGAGATAATTCACAGTATCTTCTCCGACCACAATGCCATCAAGGTAGAAATTAACAACAGAAAGAGCAAGAGAAAAAAATCAATTACATGGGAACTGAATAATACCCTGCTTATACATCACTGGGTAATAGATGAAATCAGAGATGGAATCAAGAAATTCCTAGAATCAAATGAAAATGAAAACACATCATACCAAAACCTTTGGGACACAGCAAAGGCAGTCCTCAAGGACAATTTATAGCAATAGATGCACATATCAAAAAAGAAGAAAGGGACAAAATCAAAACATTAACTACAGAACTCAAACAAATAGAAAGAGAACAGCAAAAAAAGCCCACAGCCACTGGAAGAAAGGAAATAGTAAAGATCAGAGCAGAAATAAATGAAATAGAGAACAGAAAAACAATAGGAAGAATCAACAAAACCAAAAGTTGGTTCTTTGAAAGAATCAACAAAATTGACAAACCACTGGCCAGACTGACAAAAGAAAAACAGGAGAGGACACAAATAACCCAAATAAGAAATGAAATGGGGGACATTACAACAGACCCAACTGAAATAAAAAGGATTATAACAGATATTATGAAAAACCGTACTCCAACAAATTTGAAAACCTAGAGGAAATGGATAAATTTCTAGAAGCACACTACCTACCCAAACTACAACAAAGTGATATTGAAAATCTGAACAGACCCATAACAAGAGAAGAGATAGAAAAAGTAATAAAAAAAACTCCCAACCAAAAAAAGCCCTGGCCCAGATGGCTTCACTGGAGAATTCTACAAAACATTTACAGAAGCTTGTACCAGTACTACTCAAGCTATTTCAGAGCATAGAAAAGGAAGCAACACTTCCAAATTTATTCTATGAAGCCAGCATAACGTTGATACCAAAACCAGGCAAAGATGTCACAAAAAAATGTAGATAACACAATATTTGTTAGCTGAACATCTTTTATATGTACAATTCAGTGACACTGATTGTATCAATTGTGCAAACATAAATGTTGTGCAACCATCACCAATATCTGTTGCCAAATTTTCCCTTATCATAAATATAAACTCCATGTTTCCTAAACAATGATTCCCCTTTTACCTCTCCCTCTTGCCACTGGTAATCACTAATAAACTTTAGTCTCTATAAAAAAATAATAATAATAATAAGCCTATTAAAAACAAAGCAAAACAAAAACATCAACCCATATCAAGATTTCTTCTGCTGTTACTGTTCCTACCTTCTCTGCAGTATGTAAGGATCTGCAACGAATTACAACAAAGGAAATAGAAGGAAAAACTATTGTGAATTCTGTACCATATGCTACATAGAGAATTTTCTAAGAGTATCACTGAAGCAAAGATAACAGCATTTAATGTTGGAAAAATCATTAAAGAAATAAACTTTACACAAGAATCATTATTGATAAAATGTGATGGCTATATGAATTTTTCAAGAGTTCTGTAATGAGCTTATAGAAAATCAGACATTCCCTGTTTCTCTCCCTTAGAATCTAGGTTGTCAACTATTAAGTGCTTTTTGTTTAAGTATAATTTAACTTTGAATATTGATTCAAGTATTGTAGCATACTCTATCAGGGCATTAAGTACTGATGTCTTTGAATGAATACTCATAGCAAACTGTTTGCAAGGATTCCTTTTAACAAAATTGTTTAAATACGCCTTTTAAAAAATCAGTACTGAATTCCCAGAGCCAATAAAGTTCTTCATAATTCAAACCTGCAAGGGAATGGTAAAAATCAAGTGTTTCCCCATCCCCAGTATAATGGCTTAATTACAAGTTCTAAGTTTTTTTATTTTATTTTTTTAATTTTTAAACTTTTAAAATGTTAGTTTACATACTTTGGCAGTCCATAAACACAGACTGCATTCTGATGACCTGACTATGTTTATATTACATAAGAAGCTATCATATTTCATCATCTAAAAATGGATTAATCAGATAGAATCACCTTTCAAATCTAAAAGCAATATTTGCCCTGTGGATTCTGGGCAGTGTATGTTCGTTTTGTTCTCAGGATATGTTTGAACCCTAAGGCTATTTCTACACATGTCCACTAAATCGGCAAGAACCTTTATAAATGATTGCGAATCATCTAACCTTTCAACAGGAGGCAATGGATAAGAATAGTATAGAAAAGAATGCATCAGAGAATGATGGATCCAAAAAATATGATATTTATAAGGAAATTTATGTATTAGGCTAGAAGATACTCAGAAAATAATATCGAGCAAAGGGAATAGAGTACGATTTAACACACCTTGGACTGGGAATGTATATAGAGATGAGAAAGAGAATGTATATAGAGATGAGAAAGAGAATGTATACAGAGATGAGAAAGAGAATGTATACAGAGATGAGAAAGAGAATGTATACAGAGATGAGAAAGAGAATGTATATAGAGAGGAGAAAGAGAATGTCTATAGAGAGGAGAAAGAGAATGTCTATAGAGAGGAGAAAGAGAATGTCTATAGAGAGGAGAAAGAGAATGTCTATAGAGATGAGAAAGAGAATGTCTATAGAGATGAGAAAGAGAATGTATATAGAGATGAGAAAGAGAATGTATATAGAGAGGAGAAAGAGAATGTCTATAGAGAGGAGAAAGAGAATGTATACAGAGATGAGAAAGAGAATGTCTATGGAGATGAGAAAGAGAATGTTTATAGAGACGAGAAAGAGAATGTATATAGAGATGAGAAAGAGAATGTCTATAGAGATGAGAAAGAGAATGTCTATAGAGATGAGAAAGAGAATGTCTATAGAGATGAGAAAGAGAATGTCTATAGAGATGAGAAAGAGAATGTCTATAGAGAGGAGAAAGAGAATGTATACAGAGATGAGAAAGAGAATGTCTATAGAGAGGAGAAAGAGAATGTCTATAGAGACGAGAAAGAATGTATATAGAGATGAGAAAGAGAATGTCTATAGAGACGAGAAAGAGAATGTCTATAGAGAGGAGAAAGAGAATGTCTATAGAGAGGAGAAAGAGAATGTCTATAGAGAGGAGAAAGAGAATGTCTATAGAGAGGAGAAAGAGAATGTCTATAGAGAGGAGAAAGAGAATGTCTATAGAGAGGAGAAAGAGAATGTCTATAGAGAGGAGAAAGAGAATGTCTATAGAGAGGAGAAAGAGAATGTCTATAGAGACGAGAAAGAGAATGTCTATAGAGAGGAGAAAGAGAATGTCTATAGAGACGAGAAAGAGAATGTCTATAGAGAGGAGAAAGAGAATGTCTATAGAGACGAGAAAGAGAATGTCTATAGAGAGGAGAAAGAGAATGTCTATAGAGACGAGAAAGAGAATGTCTATAGAGAGGAGAAAGAGAATGTATATAGAGACGAGAAAGAGAATGTCTATAGAGACGAGAAAGAGAATGTCTATAGAGAGGAGAAAGAGAATGTCTATAGAGATGAGAAAGAGAATGTCTATAGAGAGGAGAAAGAGAATGTCTATAGAGAGGAGAAAGAGAATGTCTATAGAGACGAGAAAGAGAATGTCTATAGAGAGGAGAAAGAGAATGTCTATAGAGAGGAGAAAGAGAATGTCTATAGAGAGGAGAAAGAGAATGTCTATAGAGAGGAGAAAGAGAATGTCTATAGAGAGGAGAAAGAGAATGTCTATAGAGACGAGAAAGAGAATGTCTATAGAGAGGAGAAAGAGAATGTCTATAGAGACGAGAAAGAGAATGTCTATAGAGAGGAGAAAGAGAATGTCTATAGAGACGAGAAAGAGAATGTCTATAGAGAGGAGAAAGAGAATGTCTATAGAGACGAGAAAGAGAATGTCTATAGAGAGGAGAAAGAGAATGTCTATAGAGACGAGAAAGAGAATGTCTATAGAGAGGAGAAAGAGAATGTCTATAGAGAGGAGAAAGAGAATGTCTATAGAGAGGAGAAAGAGAATGTATACAGAGATGAGAAAGAGAATGTATATAGAGAGGAGAAAGAGAATGTCTATAGAGATGAGAAAGAGAATGTCTATAGAGATGAGAAAGAGAATGTCTATAGAGATGAGAAAGAATGTATATAGAGATGAGAAAGAGAATGTCTATAGAGATGAGAAAGAGAATGTCTATAGAGAGGAGAAAGAGAATGTCTATAGAGATGAGAAAGAGAATGTCTATAGAGATGAGAAAGAGAATGTCTATAGAGAGGAGAAAGAGAATGTATACAGAGATGAGAAAGAGAATGTCTATAGAGAGGAGAAAGAGAATGTCTATAGAGATGAGAAAGAATGTATATAGAGATGAGAAAGAGAATGTCTATAGAGACGAGAAAGAGAATGTCTATAGAGAGGAGAAAGAGAATGTCTATAGAGAGGAGAAAGAGAATGTCTATAGAGAGGAGAAAGAGAATGTCTATAGAGACGAGAAAGAGAATGTCTATAGAGAGGAGAAAGAGAATGTCTATAGAGACGAGAAAGAGAATGTCTATAGAGAGGAGAAAGAGAATGTCTATAGAGACGAGAAAGAGAATGTCTATAGAGAGGAGAAAGAGAATGTCTATAGAGACGAGAAAGAGAATGTCTATAGAGAGGAGAAAGAGAATGTCTATAGAGACGAGAAAGAGAATGTCTATAGAGAGGAGAAAGAGAATGTCTATAGAGACGAGAAAGAGAATGTCTATAGAGAGGAGAAAGAGAATGTATATAGAGAGGAGAAAGAGAATGTCTATAGAGATGAGAAAGAGAATGTCTATAGAGAGGAGAAAGAGAATGTCTATAGAGACGAGAAAGAGAATGTCTATAGAGACGAGAAAGAGAATGTCTATAGAGAGGAGAAAGAGAATGTCTATAGAGAGGAGAAAGAGAATGTCTATAGAGAGGAGAAAGAGAATGTCTATAGAGAGGAGAAAGAGAATGTCTATAGAGAGGAGAAAGAGAATGTCTATAGAGAGGAGAAAGAGAATGTCTATAGAGAGGAGAAAGAGAATGTCTATAGAGACGAGAAAGAGAATGTCTATAGAGAGGAGAAAGAGAATGTCTATAGAGAGGAGAAAGAGAATGTCTATAGAGAGGAGAAAGAGAATGTCTATAGAGACGAGAAAGAGAATGTCTATAGAGAGGAGAAAGAGAATGTCTATAGAGAGGAGAAAGAGAATGTCTATAGAGAGGAGAAAGAGAATGTATACAGAGATGAGAAAGAGAATGTATATAGAGAGGAGAAAGAGAATGTCTATAGAGATGAGAAAGAGAATGTCTATAGAGATGAGAAAGAGAATGTCTATAGAGATGAGAAAGAATGTATATAGAGATGAGAAAGAGAATGTATATAGAGATGAGAAAGAGAATATATATAGAGAGGAGAAAGAGAATGTCTATAGAGAGGAGAAAGAGAATGTATACAGAGATGAGAAAGAGAATGTCTATAGAGAGGAGAAAGAGAATGTCTATAGAGATGAGAAAGAATGTATATAGAGATGAGAAAGAGAATGTCTATAGAGACGAGAAAGAGAATGTCTATAGAGAGGAGAAAGAGAATGTCTATAGAGAGGAGAAAGAGAATGTCTATAGAGAGGAGAAAGAGAATGTCTATAGAGAGGAGAAAGAGAATGTCTATAGAGAGGAGAAAGAGAATGTCTATAGAGAGGAGAAAGAGAATGTCTATAGAGACGAGAAAGAGAATGTCTATAGAGAGGAGAAAGAGAATGTCTATAGAGACGAGAAAGAGAATGTCTATAGAGAGGAGAAAGAGAATGTCTATAGAGACGAGAAAGAGAATGTCTATAGAGAGGAGAAAGAGAATGTCTATAGAGACGAGAAAGAGAATGTCTATAGAGAGGAGAAAGAGAATGTATATAGAGATGAGAAAGAGAATGTCTATAGAGACG
Organism: Dugong dugon; assembly: GCA_030035585.1. NCBI lineage: Eukaryota > Metazoa > Chordata > Mammalia > Sirenia > Dugongidae > Dugong > Dugong dugon. The sequence goes on from CM057473.1 coordinate 6,600,750, forward strand.
AGAAAGAGAATGTCTATAGAGAGGAGAAAGAGAATGTCTATAGAGATGAGAAAGAGAATGTCTATAGAGAGGAGAAAGAGAATGTCTATAGAGACGAGAAAGAGAATGTCTATAGAGACGAGAAAGAGAATGTCTATAGAGAGGAGAAAGAGAATGTCTATAGAGAGGAGAAAGAGAATGTCTATAGAGAGGAGAAAGAGAATGTCTATAGAGAGGAGAAAGAGAATGTCTATAGAGAGGAGAAAGAGAATGTCTATAGAGAGGAGAAAGAGAATGTCTATAGAGAGGAGAAAGAGAATGTCTATAGAGAGGAGAAAGAGAATGTCTATAGAGAGGAGAAAGAGAATGTCTATAGAGAGGAGAAAGAGAATGTCTATAGAGACGAGAAAGAGAATGTCTATAGAGAGGAGAAAGAGAATGTATATAGCGATGAGAAAGAGAATGTCTATAGAGAGGAGAAAGAGAATGTCTATAGAGACGAGAAAGAGAATGTCTATAGAGAGGAGAAAGAGAATGTCTATAGAGAGGAGAAAGAGAATGTCTATAGAGAGGAGAAAGAGAATGTCTATAGAGATGAGAAAGAGAATGTCTATAGAGATGAGAAAGAGAATGTCTATAGAGATGAGAAAGAGAATGTCTATAGAGAGGAGAAAGAGAATGTATACAGAGATGAGAAAGAGAATGTATATAGAGAGGAGAAAGAGAATGTCTATAGAGACGAGAAAGAGAATGTCTATAGAGAGGAGAAAGAGAATGTCTATAGAGAGGAGAAAGAGAATGTCTATAGAGACGAGAAAGAGAATGTCTATAGAGAGGAGAAAGAGAATGTCTATAGAGAGGAGAAAGAGAATGTCTATAGAGAGGAGAAAGAGAATGTCTATAGAGACGAGAAAGAGAATGTCTATAGAGAGGAGAAAGAGAATGTCTATAGAGAGGAGAAAGAGAATGTCTATAGAGACGAGAAAGAGAATGTCTATAGAGAGGAGAAAGAGAATGTCTATAGAGAGGAGAAAGAGAATGTCTATAGAGAGGAGAAAGAGAATGTATACAGAGATGAGAAAGAGAATGTATATAGAGAGGAGAAAGAGAATGTCTATAGAGATGAGAAAGAGAATGTCTATAGAGATGAGAAAGAGAATGTCTATAGAGATGAGAAAGAATGTATATAGAGATGAGAAAGAGAATGTCTATAGAGATGAGAAAGAGAATGTCTATAGAGAGGAGAAAGAGAATGTCTATAGAGATGAGAAAGAGAATGTCTATAGAGATGAGAAAGAGAATGTCTATAGAGAGGAGAAAGAGAATGTATACAGAGATGAGAAAGAGAATGTCTATAGAGAGGAGAAAGAGAATGTCTATAGAGATGAGAAAGAATGTATATAGAGATGAGAAAGAGAATGTCTATAGAGACGAGAAAGAGAATGTCTATAGAGAGGAGAAAGAGAATGTCTATAGAGAGGAGAAAGAGAATGTCTATAGAGAGGAGAAAGAGAATGTCTATAGAGACGAGAAAGAGAATGTCTATAGAGAGGAGAAAGAGAATGTCTATAGAGACGAGAAAGAGAATGTCTATAGAGAGGAGAAAGAGAATGTCTATAGAGACGAGAAAGAGAATGTCTATAGAGAGGAGAAAGAGAATGTCTATAGAGACGAGAAAGAGAATGTCTATAGAGAGGAGAAAGAGAATGTCTATAGAGACGAGAAAGAGAATGTCTATAGAGAGGAGAAAGAGAATGTCTATAGAGACGAGAAAGAGAATGTCTATAGAGAGGAGAAAGAGAATGTATATAGAGAGGAGAAAGAGAATGTCTATAGAGATGAGAAAGAGAATGTCTATAGAGAGGAGAAAGAGAATGTCTATAGAGACGAGAAAGAGAATGTCTATAGAGACGAGAAAGAGAATGTCTATAGAGAGGAGAAAGAGAATGTCTATAGAGAGGAGAAAGAGAATGTCTATAGAGAGGAGAAAGAGAATTTCTATAGAGAGGAGAAAGAGAATGTCTATAGAGAGGAGAAAGAGAATGTCTATAGAGAGGAGAAAGAGAATGTCTATAGAGAGGAGAAAGAGAATGTCTATAGAGACGAGAAAGAGAATGTCTATAGAGAGGAGAAAGAGAATGTCTATAGAGACGAGAAAGAGAATGTCTATAGAGAGGAGAAAGAGAATGTCTATAGAGACGAGAAAGAGAATGTCTATAGAGAGGAGAAAGAGAATGTCTATAGAGACGAGAAAGAGAATGTCTATAGAGAGGAGAAAGAGAATGTCTATAGAGAGGAGAAAGAGAATGTCTATAGAGAGGAGAAAGAGAATGTATACAGAGATGAGAAAGAGAATGTATATAGAGAGGAGAAAGAGAATGTCTATAGAGATGAGAAAGAGAATGTCTATAGAGATGAGAAAGAGAATGTCTATAGAGATGAGAAAGAATGTATATAGAGATGAGAAAGAGAATGTATATAGAGATGAGAAAGAGAATATATATAGAGAGGAGAAAGAGAATGTCTATAGAGAGGAGAAAGAGAATGTATACAGAGATGAGAAAGAGAATGTCTATAGAGAGGAGAAAGAGAATGTCTATAGAGATGAGAAAGAATGTATATAGAGATGAGAAAGAGAATGTCTATAGAGACGAGAAAGAGAATGTCTATAGAGAGGAGAAAGAGAATGTCTATAGAGAGGAGAAAGAGAATGTCTATAGAGAGGAGAAAGAGAATGTCTATAGAGAGGAGAAAGAGAATGTCTATAGAGAGGAGAAAGAGAATGTCTATAGAGACGAGAAAGAGAATGTCTATAGAGAGGAGAAAGAGAATGTCTATAGAGACGAGAAAGAGAATGTCTATAGAGAGGAGAAAGAGAATGTCTATAGAGACGAGAAAGAGAATGTCTATAGAGAGGAGAAAGAGAATGTCTATAGAGACGAGAAAGAGAATGTCTATAGAGAGGAGAAAGAGAATGTCTATAGAGACGAGAAAGAGAATGTCTATAGAGAGGAGAAAGAGAATGTATATAGAGATGAGAAAGAGAATGTCTATAGAGACGAGAAAGAGAATGTCTATAGAGAGGAGAAAGAGAATGTCTATAGAGATGAGAAAGAGAATGTCTATAGAGAGGAGAAAGAGAATGTCTATAGAGACGAGAAAGAGAATGTCTATAGAGACGAGAAAGAGAATGTCTATAGAGAGGAGAAAGAGAATGTCTATAGAGAGGAGAAAGAGAATGTCTATAGAGAGGAGAAAGAGAATGTCTATAGAGAGGAGAAAGAGAATGTCTATAGAGAGGAGAAAGAGAATGTCTATAGAGAGGAGAAAGAGAATGTCTATAGAGACGAGAAAGAGAATGTCTATAGAGAGGAGAAAGAGAATGTCTATAGAGACGAGAAAGAGAATGTCTATAGAGAGGAGAAAGAGAATGTCTATAGAGACGAGAAAGAGAATGTCTATAGAGAGGAGAAAGAGAATGTCTATAGCGACGAGAAAGAGAATGTCTATAGAGAGGAGAAAGAGAATGTCTATAGAGACGAGAAAGAGAATGTCTATAGAGAGGAGAAAGAGAATGTCTATAGAGAGGAGAAAGAGAATGTCTATAGAGAGGAGAAAGAGAATGTCTATAGAGATGAGAAAGAGAATGTCTATAGAGATGAGAAAGAGAATGTCTATAGAGATGAGAAAGAGAATGTCTATAGAGAGGAGAAAGAGAATGTATACAGAGATGAGAAAGAGAATGTATATAGAGAGGAGAAAGAGAATGTCTATAGAGATGAGAAAGAGAATGTCTATAGAGATGAGAAAGAGAATGTCTATAGAGATGAGAAAGAATGTATATAGAGATGAGAAAGAGAATGTCTATAGAGACGAGAAAGAGAATGTCTATAGAGAGGAGAAAGAGAATGTCTATAGAGACGAGAAAGAGAATGTCTATAGAGAGGAGAAAGAGAATGTCTATAGAGATGAGAAAGAGAATGTCTATAGAGAGGAGAAAGAGAATGTCTATAGAGAGGAGAAAGAGAATGCCTATAGAGAGGAGAAAGAGAATGTCTATAGAGAGGAGAAAGAGAATGTTGAAAGGGGAAGCCAATTTGTTTTGTTACCCGTTGCCATCAAGCTAAGATGGTGTAATTGTGCGTGAAGTTTTTCTTTCAGTTTCATTCCGATTAATGTCCTTTGCCCAATTAAAACAACATTGGTTAAACGATGGTTCTGTAGACTGTAGAGGTTTACTGTAACAGCCGTCTGCGTGCCTGCTTTCTTAGAGCTGTTGTAACAGAAATACTACAAGTGGATGGTTTTAAAGAACAGAGATTTATTTTCTCACAGTGTTGGAGGCTAGAAGTCCCCGAATTCAGTGTGCTGGCTCTAGGGGAAGGCTCTCTCTCTCTCTGTGGGACCCGGGGAGATATCTGGTCTCTTTCAGCTTCTGCTCCTCAGTTCCTTGGTGATCTCCACATGACACCTGTCTTCCACCCTTTTCTGCTTTCTTGCCTCTCTCTGTGATGATGCTGCCCTCTAGTATCTCAAAAGTGGTTAGGTTTCAGACACAGCCTACACATACGGCCTCATTAACATAGCAAAGAAAACCCTATTCCCCAATGGGATCACAGCCACAGGTAGAGGGGTTAGGATTCCAACACGTACTTGTGGGGGAAACAATTCAACCCATAACAGTACGGTTGGGTGCAGTAAAAAGTGCGCTGGAAGGAGAGTACTTCCAGTTCTGGTGTCTCTGTTTGGCCACGTCACTTAACTTGTCCGTGATTCCATCCATCGGAGGTGAGCTGGTGGTGAACAGGTGCATGGGTGCACCAGCTCATCCTTCCAGATCTAAAATTCCCTCTTCAGTGTCCAACCTACTTGTCGTCACTGGGGTGAACTCAGGTGTTGCATGAAGACGCATGACTCTGTTGTGTTCAACATTTACAGCCACGGCACCAAGCGTGCAGAAATAGAGCTTTCTTCATTTCCCCGTAATTGAACTTAACTAGGCACACAGCCCCTCTTTTTACTGGGCTTGGTCCTCACTTTCAATCCAAAATGCAAATTTTTAGGAGTCGCTTTCTCTCTTCTACCTGAAGTGATCAAAAAGCTCTGCCTTTAGGGGAGAGGCTTTTGCTGCCAGTTCTCAAGGGCGTACACCGTGGTGTAGCTCATCCTATCTGATCCAGTATGGGCTTCTAACTTCGTTGCATTGACTGTACACATCCTGGTTGGACACTCACGGAGCTTGCACTGGTGCTGCTGACCCTTTGGGGCTCAGCCACATTTCACGTCTGCTCTCTCAAGGGAGCTGCTTGCCCTGCACCGCAACAGCACTCAGCTCCAAGTTACCTTTGGAGTCCAGTTGTGATGCCAGGCCCTTCCATCCAAGCATACAATGCTTCCATCTTGATTTCCTGCAGGCACCCCATGTGGCTAAGTGCACACCACGGTGCTGTTCACTCCCAGAGTACCAGCCGGACGTGGGCACAAGCCTACCCAAGTCTGAGGCATTGGATTGCCCTCTTATCTCAATCAGGGCTTCCAAATTGTAGGAAAGGGAAACAGGGAGCTGGATTCTTATCACACATTTATCTGAACTCTGAGGTTCAGACTGTTTAAAGTAAAGCTTTTAAAATCAATGCAGCAACAACAGCTTCAACAATAACAGTAAATTCTTCTTTTCTATTTTTTGCAATGGAAAGCCAGGCTTTTTCTGCATGTATATAAAATATATATACAAAATGGAGTCCTGGTGGCACAGTGGTTAAGAGCTCAGCTGCTAACCAAAAGGTAGGCAGTTCAAATCCACCAGCCGCTCCTTGGAAACCCTGTAGGGAAGTTCTACTCTGTCCTGTAGGTTCACTGTGAGTCGGAATCGACTCAACGGCAATGGGATTTTTATATATCTAATATATTATTTATATAATTGTACATAAAATTGTAATTTATATATAATACTGTGTATTATATATAACATTATGTAATTATATATTTCTCTATATAATAAATATAATTATTCATATAATGTTATATTTCTATATATTATTCTATATTTTTCTCATAATTATTACATATGCATATATTATTGGATACATTATTAACATATATTACCGATAATATATAATTATATAATATAGTACGTAAATATACTATATACATGTACAAATAGTCCTCAAGTTATGAAATATTCATGTTAGGCTGAACCGCACTTAGAACGTTCTGAGTTGTTTTTTTTTTGGTACTTTGTATCTTTAGTAATTGGTACTACATAGGATGTAATTTGCTGATGTTATCATTCTCAGATGTTCACTCACAGATATTCAAAGACAAATAACAATCAGATTTATGAAGATACTGATAATAAAAGGCTATAATAATGAAAACTAAAAAAAATGAAGGGGTATTCAACTTATGTCCGAAATGACTGATGGCAGAGTTGTCAGAAGGGAACCCTGTCGTAAGTCAGGGACTACCTGTGTATTACACGTGTTGTGGTACGCCATCGAGTCGATTCTGTCCATATGTGTATATTAGAACTGACACTGACATTTTTTTCTGTGATTTGTCTGTTCTACCCAGGGGGACATTGCATACAAAGCTACCATTGCATTTAGAATAAGAAGCAAAGGGCGATGCCTGTGACTGGTGGTGGTGGGAGAGAGAGGGAAAGGCAGGACACAAGAACGAAGGGTAACACAGACCGTGACAACGTATGTCTCCAAAAGAGTCGCACAGGCCAACTGTTTTTGAAACATCTGTTCTGTGAGCCATGAGAACATCCTTGTTGGTCAGCTAAAACAGCATGGGACACGTGATCATCGAGGGCCTAATTAATGTGAGGGTGATGATGACATTTTGTTGCATATATGGAGCATTTGTCAGAAAATAAGTCAGTAGTAAGTACAAAGAAAATGCCTGAAAACAAAATAATAGATTATTAGGAAATACAACCAATCTGTTATAAATGCTCATTCATTCTTAGTTTTGCATATGCAGCATGGTCTTCTAGGAACTATAACCAAGCGGTAAATAAGTAAGAATCACATCTGGAAGTCCTTTTCAACAAGCTGTGAAGAGCACATAAATGAGAAATCACAGTGCTTACGAGCAAGGAGGGCCTTTTAAAGCTTCTTATGAGATCCAACTTCTTCATTTGATAGATAAGAAAACAGGGGCCCAGGAACCAAGTTGGGATAAATACTCAGTAGTTGAGCCACGGTTCTGACTTCCATCTCAAGGTTTTTTCCCTTGTTCTTTTTTTTTTTTTTTCCTACACAACTCATATGAGAATTGTTAAAAATTAATATTCGAATGTGTGTGAAATAGTACTCAATCAGTAAAATACATAAAAGTTCCAAATGACAGTAAGCACAGGACTAATCAGTGTGGTTTCTTTAAATCAGAATGTTCTTTGTGGAGAAGTTTAGCGGTGTGGGAGAGAGAGTGGATGAGGTGAGGGAGGTGAGACATACTCTAGGTATAATAATTATTGCAAAGATTAAAATTCAGGGTTTTTTTCTGACATCCAGGGAACATATCAATACAGAAATCTAAACAGAAACTTGTGATACATATTTTTAGATTTTTTTGCACTTTGTGTTATTCAGGCATTCCTGATCAACTTATCTGACAGTTACTCGGGAGTGCAAAAACATTGTCACACCTGAAGGGAATCTTAGAGGAAAAAAATAGCACTTACAAGTGTATGGGCTACAGCATAACAATTTAGAATAATCAGTGAGGATTGGTATTATATTTTGAATGACCCTACCAGGATTACCCTTCAGTTAGGCTAAATGCACGTGAGTATGAGGGGAGAACACTGAGGAATAACGTCCATAACTCATTGTTTGAGAATGTCATCAAAAATCAGAAAGACAAGCCACAGAGTGGAACTTGAGGATTCATAACTCCACCTGTATATCAGATATAAGGAAACTGGAGAGAAATGGATCATAAATGTCATGCCTATAAAAAAAATCAGTGAACAATTCCTGGAGAGAATGTTAAAATCATTTGGGTGTACCATCCTTGAAGTCTATACTAACTGTTGTTTCATATGAAGTATCATTCCCATTGACTTCTGGTTCCTGCCAATAACGTTTGGGCTTTTCTTCTCCTTTCAGAGGATGAAGTTTTAACTTATGGTTTCGCACACTCTCCATCTTTTGCTCGTTCATTTTCTTGTTCTTGTATTTAGAGCTTGTCTTATTCTAAACATATTTCAAAGGTTTACAGAAACACATGTATTATAACCTGATACAGATACCATAATGAAAATGGAGGAAAAGGTGAAATAAGGTAAAGTCAGGGGTGTTGTCCCTGGAAGGTGCCAAAAGTGAACCAGAGAAATCTACGTGAGGTTTCTCAAAGTTGAAGTAAAAAAGGGAAACAGGACAAATTATAAAGTTCAGAGGGTCTAATTGCTTCAAAGAATTACCCGTTTTCTAGGCTACAGATCATGAAAGAAATTCATCCTCTGAGTTTTCATGGAAGAAAATGATGTGATGTGGATAACACTCTTTTGATGAAATCAGTAGCAGGTTCCCTATGGTTGTTTCTTATGAAGTTGTTCAGTACTACTCTGCCAAGGAACCAAATAGTAATAAGCACACGTCTACGAAGATGGCATAGTTGTTAAGAGCTCAGCTGCTAACCAAAAGGTCCGCAGTTCAAATTCACCAGCCGTTCCTAGGAAACCCTATGGTGCAGCTCTGTCCTATAGGGTCACTGTGAGTCGGAAGTGACCCAATGGCACCTAACAACAAACGAACAAGGCAAAACATCCTGGAATGAAATTCTCGTGTGGTTTGTCTTGATCTAAGGCTAAAATCTATAATATCTAGGTGAATGGATGGACTGCATATCATCTCACAACTGTCCATAATTATTGTTTCTGCAACTTGGGCTTTATTGGAAGGCGAGCAGCAAAAAATTCAAGGGGTAGGAAGTGATGAAGAACGTGTATATTTTGGTTAAAAGTAGGTCCATCAACATTGGAAGGTAGAGATAAGATCCTTCTAAGAAATGAAGACACCCATGTGATACTTCCTTGAATAGAAGACAACCTCACACAGGGCAAGCATTTTACCCAAAAATCCTTCTAAATTCACTACAATAAATGGACAAATGGGTCCTACTCTTTTTTCTACACTGGAGAACAAGGCTGTAATAATTTTAGGAATTATCAAACATTGACCACAGCCACTAAAAGAATAAAGGGAAGAATCTATTGTTTTTGTTTCTTTTAATGAAGCTCTTTCAGACATTTAATTTAAATAATTTGTCTTTCAGATCCTATTAAAGAATAGAATTTTCAGCATATTCTGCCCAACGTGGTGACTTGGGTCTCAGAGCAGTTGATCTTAAGCCCTTCTTTCTTACAGTAGTGATGTCACCCTTCATGAATAGATATATGAATATATATATATATATATATTCATATATATATACACACACAAGCGAAAGCTGGACAGAGAATAAGGAAGACCGAAGAAGAATTGCCTTGAATTATGGTGTTGGCGAAGAATACTGAATATATCATGGACTGCCAGAAGAACGGAGCTTAGAGGTGCAGTGGTTAAGGGAACGGCTGCCAACCAAAAGGTCAGTAGTTCAAATCCACCAGCCGCTCCCGTAGGGGCTGACCTGTAGGGTCGCTATGAGTCAGAATTGACACAACAGCAAGAGCGTTTGGTTTCATTCGGGTGGCCAGAAGAATGAACAAATCTGTCTTGGAAGAAGTACAGCCAGAATGCCTGTGAGAAGCAGGGATGGCGAGACTTCCTCTCAAGTTCTTTGGACGTGTTATCAGTAGGGACCAGTACCTGGAGAGGGACATCATGCTTGGTAATGCAGAAGGTCAGCAAAAAAGAGGAAGACCCTTGATGAGATGGATTGACACAGTGGCTACAACAATGAGCTCAAGCATAGCAGTGTTTGTGAGGACTGTGCAGGACGGGACTCATAGGATGGCTACGAGTCAGAACTAACTTGACGGCACCTAACAACTATATATATATGTATATGTGTGTATTTATATACACTTGTATATTTTTATATTATTTTGTTCCCCTTAGATTTGTAATTTATATTTGTTTAACTGTGTATTTTGTTGTTTTTGTTTATAATGGATGATAATGTAGCTTTCATTTTTTTCTCTTCCTTCTGGATCTTTCAAATGCACCTCTGTAATCCTAATAATCTTTTCTTAGAAAAGCCTATTTTATCTAACAGGACGGTTGATTGTGTAAGGATGAAAGCGGCAACTTTAAATGTTGTTTTTTAGTCAGGGTCCTGAAAGTCAAATTTGCCTGCCTTTCTTTAGAGGCTACATTTTGCAGTACTATAGCCCGTTTACAGTTTATCAACAAACCTTGAAACATGGCATGTTTTGATTTGAGGTTTTGATCTTTCTCTGTGGATCCTGAAAAACAACTTTAAATTTTGCAGAATTTCTTTTCTTTTTCTTTTTTCTGAGAGAAAGGAAACATTTATTAAAACTTCATGATACATTTCATTTCCAAATCCACACCACTATACTCTGAGTTGAAAAAATTTTGATAAAGCAAGACTCCCGTCAAATGTATAAAATGCCAAGGTGAGCTATGAATTGAGTTATGACAGCTGCCTTCTACTTCATATGTTTATTGTTGCATTTTTTTTTTTTTTACAATCTCAATCTAGTTTCCACTCTTTCAAACATAAATATAAATGCAATACCTAAAAAAATTATGCAGAAGTAGAAATCTTCCATTATAGCTGCCTGAGAAAATCTTGAAACTGACATTTCCACCAAAATGTGCTGGCTTTAAAAAAAAAAAAAAAAATTCAGGGCTTTGAAAGTGGGGAAATGTCACATTATAAATCAGTTTGTGACCATACAAATTAGAATTGTATTTCATAAGTGTATCCACAGTATACTGTGCCCTGGTGGCACACTGGTTAAAGCAATCAACTGCTAATGGAAAGGTGGGTGGTTCGAAACCACCAGCAGCTCTTCGGAAGAAAAGTGTGACAATCTGCTTCCTTAGAGATTTACAGCCTTGGAAACTCTATGGGGTCACTATGAGTCAGAATTGACTCAATGGCAGTAGGTTTTCTTTTTTTTTTTTGATCCACAGTATAATTCATACACAGTCTAAGGAAATGTAATAAAACTCCTTGTGGAAAGAACCATTTACCAGCTGCAGTCAAGTCGATTGTCACTCAAGGTGACTGCATGCGTGTCTGAGTAGAGCTGTGCCCTGTAGGATTTTCAATGGCTGACTTTGGGGGTGTAGATGGTCAGGGCCTTTCTTCTGAGGTACCACTGGGTGGGCTAGGATCTCCAACCTTTCAGTTAGCAGCTGTGTGTGTTAACCACATGACACCAAAAAGAACAACAAAAAAAAAAAAACAGACTCACGTAAATCTGAGCACCAAAGTCCATAAAGGCCATGAAAAAGTTATTGCTCCACCTATGAGCAGCTGTTAATTGACAGAGGCTCAAAGTCCTTTAATTGGGGAAAAGACAGTCTCTTTAACAAATGGTGCTGGCAAAACTGGATATCCATCTGCAAAAAACTGAAACAAGACCCATACCTCACGCTATGCACAAAAACTAACTCAAAATGGATCAAAGACCTCAATATAAAATCAAAAATTATAAAGATCATGGACGAAAAAATAGGGACAATTCTAGGAGCCCTAATACATGGCATAAACACAATATGAACCATAAGTAACAATGCACAAGGACCAGAAGAGAGACTAGATAACTGTGAGCTCCTAAAAATCAAACACTTACGCTCATCAAAAGACTTCATCAAAAGAGTCAAAAGACAACCTACAGACTGGGAAAAAAATTTTGGCTACAAATCCGATCAGCATCTAATCGCTAAAATCTACAAGATACTGCAAAACCTCAACAACAAGAAGACAAATTACCCAATTGAAAAATGGACAAAGGATATGAACAAGCACTTCACCAAAGAGGATACTCAGGTGGCTAACAGACACATGAAGAAATGCTCATGATCATTAGCCATTAGAGAAATGCAGATCAAACCTACAATGAGATATCATCTCACCCCAGCAAGGCTAGCATTAATCTAAAAAACACAAAATAATAAATGCTGGAGAGGTTGTGGAGAGACTGGAACACTTATGCACTGCTGTTGGGAATGTAAAATGGTACGATCACTTTGGAAATGGATTTGGCACTTCCTTAAAAAGCTGGAAATAGAAGTACCATACGATCCAGCAATCCTGCTCCTTGGAATATATCCTAGAGAAATAAGAGCTGTCACACAGATAGATATATGCACAGCCATGTTCATTGCAGCACTGTTTATGATAGCAAAAAGATGGAAACAAACTAGGGGTCCATCAACAGAAGAATGGATACACAAATGATGGTATATCCACACAATGGAATACTACCCAACCCAACCATAAAGAACAATGATGAAGCTGTGAAACATCTTATAACATGGAGGAATCTGGAGGGCATTATGCTGGGTGAATTTATTCAGTCACAGAAGGACAAATATTGTGTAAGACCACTATTATAAGAACTCAAGAAAAAGTTTAAACACAGAAGAAAACATTTTTTGATGGTTATGAGGGTTGGGAGGGAGGGTGAGGGTTATTCACTAACTAGATAGTAGACAAGAATTATCTTAGATGAAGGGAGGGACAGCACAGACTATAGGGGAAGTCAGCACAACTGGACTAAACCAAAGCTAAGAAGTTTCCTGAATACAGTCAAACACTTCGAGGGACAGACTAGCAGGGGTGAGGGTCTGGGGACCATGCTTTCAGGGGACACCTAGGTCAACTGGCATAACAAAGTTTACTAAGAAAATGTTCTGCAACCTACTTTGGTGAGTGGCGTCTGGGGTCTTAAAAGCTTACAAGTGGCCATCGAAGATGCATCAATTGGTCCCAGTCACCTGGAGTAAAGGAGAATGAAGAACACCAAAAACACAAGGAAAGTAGTAGCCCAAGAGACAGAAAAGGCCACATAAACCAGAGACTTCATCAGCCTGAGACCGGAAGAGCTAGATTGTACCCTGCTACCACCAATGACCACCCTGACAGGGAACACAACAGAGAGTCCAACATGGAGCAGGGTAAAGGTGGGGTTCAGAACTCAAATTCTGGTAAAAAGACCAGACTTAATGGTCAGAGTGAGACTGGAAGAACCCCAGAAAGCACGGCCCCTGGATTCTCTATCAGCCCAGAACTAAAACAATTTCCGAGGCTAACTCTTCAGACAAAGATTGGACTGGACTGTGGTACTGATACTTGTGAGGAGTGTGCTTCTTAGCTCAAGTAGATACAGGAGACTAAATAGGCAGCTTCTGTCTGGAGGTGAGATGGGAAGGCAGAGAGGGTCAGGAGCTGGTTGAATGGACATGGGAAATCAGGGGTGGAAAGGAGGAGTGTGCTGTCACAGTATGGGGAGAGCAATTAGGGTCACTAACAATCACTAACAATGTATGTATAAATTTTTGTATGGGAGACTAACGTGAAATGTAAACTTTCACTTAAACTACAACAGTAAACAAAATAATAATAAGGAGAACTACTAAAAAAGAAAAACAACAAACAAAGTGAATGCTTTTCAGCCAGTGTAGATTTGGCGAAACCATTCTATGCCCTGAATTCTGGTTCTATAACCAAATGCTAATATTCGAGATTCTTCTTGGTTAAAAAAAAAAAAAAAAAAACCCAAATCTGTGTTATTGCAAAAAGCTGCTCAAGAAAGTTTGGCACATACAAACGCAAGACCAAGTCATTAAAATTAAGTCAGAAAAAGAGCGAGAAAAGCAGCTACAGGGCAATGAGTTTCAATCTTGGTCATTTTTAAACCAAGTAGCTGTTCCTTTTCTTTTTTTTTTTTTTTAAGGATCCCTTAAGTAAATATATTTTTTTAGCCTGTAACATGAAGACATTTTGTTTAAAGTGAAAACAAGTGAATTTAGGTAGCTCTGAATTTATGTTGCCAATTTTTTTCTTTCCCCAAGAATTGTTTTTCCTGAGAGTCATAGTATCCTTTCAGCACTGTTAGGATTAATTAATTTCTATATAACGTCAAACTATAGGTATATTAGGAGCCCTGGTGGCACAGGAATTAAAGTGCTCAGCTACTAACTCAAAGGTGGGCAGTTCCAACCTGCCAGCCATTTCTCGAGAAAAAGATGTGGCAGTCTGCTTCCGTTAAGATTTAAGCCTTGGAAACTCTATGGGACACTGCTATTCTGTCCTACAGCATCGCTAAGAGTGGGTATCAACTCGACAGCAGTGGGCTTAGTTTTCTGGATTATACCAGGTCAAAATCAAACCTGTTGCCTTCGAGTCGAGTCCGACTCTCAGTGACCCTATAGGATAGAGTAGAACTGCCCCATAGGGTTTCCAGGAAGTGGCTGGTGGATTCGAACTGCCTACCTTTTGATTAGCAGCTGAGCTCTTAACCAGTACATCACCAGGGTATATTAAATTATCAAAGGATATAAACAGTAATAAAAATATATACTTTTATAAAATAACTGTAAAATCAGTTTTATTCAACCCACAGATTTTTTTTTCCCCGATAGTGGTGTGTTTTGAAGAAGGAAACAATTTAGAAAACTTATTTCAAAAATAAAATATGTGAGTGGTTTTATTGGTTCACTTTAAAATTCAAATATTGTTTGTTGGACACTGATCACATGATACACGTTTATATACCACATCTTCATTGTTGCTCCAAAACAGAAAGTAGGTCTTCCTAATAGAATCATTTTATCAAGGGGAAAGCTCTGACCAGATTCCATATGCAAAATCAAGTCAAAGGCACTCGGGAAGGGGGATGCATTTTTCTGACACCATTGCCCAATTTAATTGCTTTCATGCTCGATATTCAGGTGACTGGTGACCCTTCCTTACATCTGCTTTGACTTACTGAATAGTATCAACCAGCAGGATGATTCTCATGTACCATCAAAATACAAGGTATATCCATTTACCTTAAAAACCACTCCTACCTTATTTAAAGGCAATGAGCATCTGGTACCTGAAGAAATATGGGAACTGTGTGGTAAGTAGTAGCTTTTAAATTAAAAGTTTAAATTTACTACGACTAAATTTCATTTAGAACCTTGCCTAATTCTATTTTTCAGGCTTACAGCTTACATTAATTTGTATAGCTGTATTAAAGTGAGCTTATGTACTGAGAAACGAAACTAAATTCCAAAGACTCAATTAAAAGTTTAAGAAATCAGAGGGAAATTTTAGATATTAAAAGTCTAACCTATGCTGACCTATTATTTCTTGATTCATAGGATTTATAAAGACTCAACTTTTACTTGAAAACCCCTAGGGAATGATTATGGATTGAGACATTTTGGAAACTGTAAAATAAAACCATTAAGGATGGCAGCAATTTGAATTCATGATGCTCTTAGTGGGTCATGCAAAGAGAACGAACGTGCAAAACCATTCCTTTCTGTTGTGAAATATGTTGAAAAGCTTTGCCCTAGCATTTCAACAGCACCTTTCCATTATGCTTATACATTTATCAGAGTCTGTCACTTAACCGAACCCACTGCTGTTAAGTCGATTGCGACTCATAGCAACTCTGTAGGACAGAGTAGAACGGCCCCATAGAAGTTTCCAAAGCCGTAAATCTTTCCTGAAGCGGACTGCCACATCTTTCTCCCAAGGAGTGGCCGGTAGGTTTGAACCCTCGACATTTGGGCTGGCAGCTGAGCACTTAACCACTGAGCAACCAGGGCTCCTTTCCTCTTGAGCAGTGGTACTCATTGGGAATAAGGTCCTCCACCCCTCCAGGGGACATTTGAAAATGCCTGGAGACATTTCTATTTGTTTGGACTTGGTGGAGAGCTGCTACTGACATCTAGTGGGGGGAGGCCAGTGTTGCTACTAAACATCCACACAGAACAGCCCCCACAGTAAAGAACTACCCGGCCCAGAATATCAGCAATGCTGAGGGTGAGCGACCCTGGGATAGAGATTATGAACAAATCTAGTGGAGTTTAGTGTAGATGCTTTGGAAATTTTGCTCCTGAAAAAAAATAAAATCAAACAATCACATATTCTCAGATGGTATGGACAAACGTGACACTGGTGATATTTCTCCATGAATCAGGGACACGTTTTTTGAGGACATTCCCTTACACAGCAATAACAGTGCCTCTTCTGAGGCAGTGTCCCTGTGAAAGAGAAAACAGTAAGCATGTACTTCACTCAAGGACTCTCCAGCCTCTTTGAGTGTCTCCTACGTGCTGGACGTCCGGTATACGTTAACGAGCACAGTGAACAGTCCTGTCTTTATGGAACTTACGGAGTAAGAAAGGGGTATGGACATACATCCAATGATCATGCAAAGAAATTCCATTGTGAACTATGGAAAGCACTGTGAATGAGAGGGTCTTGGTGCTATGAGTTCATTTACTAGGAGAAACTGATAAGGTTTAAGGGGATCAAGAAAACTCTCCCAGATTAAGAAGTGATTGAGTTTAGAACTGAAAGAACAGTACAAGTTGACTAGGAAGAAAGGGAGGGGACCCCATGTGGGGGGATTGCATGTGTGCAAGCCCTAAATTGGACGGGGTGAGTCTTCAATGACAAGTTCAATGCGTGTTTGTCTGGGTGCATGTGCGTGCAGCGATTCTTTTCCAGTAATGCTAGAAACTGGCAAAAATAAAGTTCTTCCTCAGGTTATAATGGCAGTATATGACCTGTTATAATAACCAGTAAGTTTTCTCCCGCAAAGATATAGTCATGCCTATTGGGTTTACTGTCTTCTCTTTGAAGACATAGAGAAATGAAATAGAATGTTTTGATCATTCCCTGAAGGACTATGAACAAAAAAGCCCAACTGAGACTTTCTGGAAAAAAAAGTCAGAAAAATATGTTTCTTTGGCTACATTTTTGTTGACTTCCATCCTACCCTTTCTCTGGGAAAGTATTCTCCTCTGTATGGGAGCAGGCTTTTTTTCTCATCCCTGGGTAGAGGACACAAGGAGTCAGAGAATATCAGATCAGGAAAAATTCACACCTTTATTTTTACAAATGAGGGAAACTGAGGCAGAGAGTGGTTCTCCCTTTTTAGTATTTATTAAGCAAATCAGTAGTATCCTGAAGCTTGTTGGTCCTGGTGAAGGCTGAGTGTTTTCAGCACACTAACCGTTCAAAACACAGTGTAAGTTTACACAATCAAATGCTTTGTAAGAGCACAGAGGTCATTTAATAAAATGGCTTAAGACTGAGTTAAATGAGAGTTGTTTTTTTTTTTTATTAAATTTACCCAGTGAAGTTAAGTAGACAGATGACGCTGTGTCGGACAAATTCTTGGTCTTCCTACAAGCAGTTCAGGTAGTTCTGCTGTAAAAATGGCGTGGGGGAGGCATCCGATCTCCTCTAACTTCACATGTGGGAAAGAAAATCAAGATCAACAGCCCAAGGCTGATTCCTATGAGGTGAAAGTCAGACACGCCTCCTCTCTCTGCCGTCTTTACCAACTCTGACACTAACCGTCCCTCGCAAGACACTCTCTACTTCTGTGCTGGGTTGAATAATTCATTGCAATGGTCACACAGAATTCACAGACAATACTCACGATTATGGGGTTTATTAGGGAAGTAACAGGTTACAATTCAGGTTCAGAACGCTCAGAATACAGTTCTTCCATCAGGACAGCCTCTTCCTAGCCGTGCCACAGGCAGGCTTCTCCTTGGCCCTCATCCTCTGTTCTTCTCATGCAAGTGTTACAAAGCTTTTAAGTGTCCAGAGGGGTCCCAATCCACCAGTAAGCCTTGGCCTGAAGGCACTCAACTTTCTCGCTCTGTGGGCCAGGAAGCCCACTGTGTGGCCCCTCAATAAATATTGGTTGAATGATTAGATGTATGAATAAGTGATTTAGCTATGTTAAGTTCAAATTTAACCACAAGATAGTTTGTGTGTATACATTTACAATAGCTATGATTCTTATTTTCAAGCAAATGGCTTCTGCTCAAGTACCAATTTAAAGAAATATCTGAGGGCTGCAGTTGTATGTGACAAATCCCAGTGTGTTCTGTCAACCATCTGTTCACTGGACATAAACAAACTCTCCCTAAGTAGTTCCACACATTTGTTCTGTCTTTTCACCAGAGGGAGGTTGCGAGTGTGTTTTTGAATGAGCATATATAGTACAAAAAGAGTTTACAAAACTGATGGATTGAAAAAGCACTATACATGTAGACTTCTGTTATTTCTTCAAAGTCTTCATGATTTAATTGACAGTCTTCTTGGGTTATTGCTTTTGCATGTAGCATCAGTATTTCTTTAGAAAGTTATGGGAAAAAAAACCAACCACAAACATATTGCATCTTTTAAGAGAATAAAAAATATGTATACCTAGATGAAAGTAGCTAAAGAAGACATTTTTATTTATTTGGCATATGATCCACAGGTAGATGTATCAGCATTTGTTAATGCTACAGTAACAAAGAACACTCAGATCCCAGTGGCTTAAAACCACAAAGGTTAATTTTCACACACCAACACGCTCAATGCAGGTTGGCAGGGAAACTCTCGCAAAGGCTTCTGCCCTAACGTGGCACACATTTCATTGGAAAAGGCAAGTTACATGAACACACCTCACTTCCAGGGCCTGTGGACAGACAAGTGCAATGCTATCCTGTTCCCAGAAGGAAGAGAACTGGACTATTTGGGAAACAGGTCAATAAATACTATAGTTGGTAGCCCAGAGTTGGAACAGCCGCTCAGTGAAGTCGGGCCTCTAAAGGGTATTTCTGAGATTATCTAGGCTTTTCCTTCAGAGCTTTGAGATGACTGACGTTGACCCATGCCTCAAGTTTACCCAAGACCATGTCCCAAGTAGGAAGGAAAGTGAGAAGTAGAAAGAGGGATTTCTCTTCTTGCTGTTGGTTCAGGAGTCTCCTCAGAACCACAGCAGAGGTCTCCTTGTGTCTTGTTGGCCAGCACTGGTCACCAGCACCCCTAGAATAGTTCCTCTTATGTGGGAATGGAGCCACCATGATTCACTTAAAAAGTGCTCCTCCGTTGGGTGCAACTTTGCCTCCCCAAGCCCCACGGACATTTGGCAACATCTGGAGACATTTTGGGTTGCCACAACTGAGCAAGGGATACCTCAGGTATCTAGTGAATAGAGGCCAGGGAGGAAGGATTCTAAACATCCTGTAACATGCAGGACGGCCCCTCACCGCCAATAAAGAATTATCCATCCCAAAATGTCAACATCCCAAGGTTAGTAAGTCCTACCTTATACCAGGCAATATTCATCCTTTGAGCCTGGACACACTGTGCCAGAACAAAATTTGAGCTGTTTTGGCCAAAGAGAAAGTGGAAATGGATGTTAGGTGTACAATTAACAGTGTTTGCCATGAGCACTAAGGTCCCTGGGTGGCCCACATTGTTTGCTCTCAGCCACCAACCTAAAGATTGGCAGTTCAAACCCATCCATCAGTGGCACGGAAGAAAGACCTGATGATCTGCCTTCCTAAAGATTACATCCAAGAAAGTCCTATGAAACATAGCTCTACTCTAACACACAGGGGCACCGTGAGTTGGAATCAACTCAACTGCAACAGGTTTGGGTGTTTTTTTGCCACAAGTGCTGACTATGTATTTGTATTTGAAAGAGAGCTGTCAGGCATGCATGTAACTTAAAAAAAAAATAAAAAGGAATAAAGAAGAAAATGATTAGAAAATTAGTGAACTGATATTCATACTGCCAAAAGATTTAACTGCCTCAAAAGATGTCTTCATTTGAAGCCAACGCAATTTTGCCTACAGAGACCCAAGCGCAAGTGTTTCTGTGTTCCATTCATTTAAATCCACTATTTTCTTATGACAGTCTGCATTCTACATAGCTTATCTTTCCTGGATTGTCACGAAGACACTAACCATCTTACTTTAGGTCTTTTAAGAAAGTCTTATATCATACTTAGGCTTGAAGAAGATATTTAATTTAAATATTGTCACTGGTTATTAGACACGGGATAGCTCTTGGCAAAATCATAAAGCAGTGGACATTTTGTCCACCATACCCTCTTTCTGTCAAAACTCTTCTTTTGTTTATCTGCCATGAAAAATTTACATAAGAAAAATTTTAAATACTGAAATATATTTTGCTTTTAATATGTGCCGTGTGCTTTACAGTTATCCATTTTGAGTTTTTGAGTTTCATAATAGCTCAGAAAGATAGATTTTCATCCCTCCAATTCATACATGGAGCCCTGATAGCGCAGTGGTTAAGTGTTCGGCTGCTAACCAAAAGGTCAGCAGTTTGAATCCGCCAGCCGCTCTTTGGAAATCCTATGGGCGGTCCTACTCTGCCTTAGAAGGTCGCTATGAGTCAGAATGGACTCCAGGGCCACAGGTTTGGTTTTTTTGGTTTGGAATTCATCGGTGAGGTCCCAGAAGCTCAAGTGGTGAAGTCAGTTTCCCTAGTCATAGAGCTAGTTAAGGGCTTTCTCAACGTTATGCCCTTTTCAAACTCCTCGGGCAATATTCAGGTGGCTAGGACTGGAGTTCAAAGTGGAAAGAAAAGGGAAAACTCACTTTCACAAAATAGCCTTTATATTTGGTGGCTATTGGGGGTAAAATGCTTTATTAAACACACATAATACAGTCATAATTATATGCAAATAAAGAATTATTTCTTGATACATGAGCCATTGCCAAATGGAATTCTGTCAAGTATCCAAAACAAGTAAATGTGTTTGAAATTCTCTATTTCAGGTATATAGACTAGTGGATGATACTTGATATTACCTGAAATAAAACTTTAGTGGGGGCTATCTTTGTACCCCCTCTCTTTAAGGACAAGTTGTCATCAATATCTCTCCTTTTTGTGAATGGTTTGTCAGCCAGCTCCTAACCCATGACACAGATTTAGCCTGTTTGTTTATACTTTAAAACTGTTGAAATGTTTTACAAGCTGGAATAAATCATGTTTATCACCCCCTCCATGTCCAAGGCTTTAGAATAAATGCTCTAATTTGACAGAAAAATTCACAAGACAAGTTCTATGACCTGCCATATAGCTTTACTTAATTTCTCTAATCATTAACCCCAAATACTCGTGTTGTTTCTTAAAGACCAAGGATGTTGACCTAAGCATTCACGATACAATTGTCAATAATCAGGAAATTTAACAGTGATATGAAACTATTACATCTTGAATTTATAGATTTTATTCAGATCTCATCGGTTATCCAAATAGTGTCCTTTACAGTACTTTTTGCTGCTCCAGGACCCTATTGAGAACTCCTTATTGCATATGGCGGCCATGTCTCCCTTTAATCTGCAAGATTGCTCAGCATTTTTTTGCCTCTCAGGATATTAAATATTTTGAAGAGTACATGTCAGCTCTTTTGTAGAATGTTCTTCAATTTAGTTACACTAAACATTTTGATCCTTTATTTACAAATACATAGTAGTTAAAGACAAAGATTATGAAGTCCTTTTGCCTAAGTTTGAGTCTTGGCTTTGCCAGTCCCTAGCTTTGTGAACTTGGGAAACTCACTCAATCTCTCTGTGCATTAGGTTTTCCTCATACATAAAATAGCAGTAATAGTAACTATCTCATACAATTCAGTGAGTTAGGATATGTCAAGCACTTAGAACAATATTTTACATATAGAAAGTTTTATATACATAATTTAGTATTATTGTTGTTGATATTACTATTATTGATGCCTAGTGTTCACTTGATATTAAAAATAAACAGTTGCTGTCAAGTCGATTCCAACTCATGGTGACTCCGTGTTAAGAGTAGAATTGTGCTCCACAGGGTTTTCAATGGCTAATTTTTCAGAAGTCGATAGTTAGACCTTTGATCTGAGGCACCTCTGGGTAGACTTGAACCTCCAACCATTCAGTTAACAGCTGAGCAAGTTAACCTTTTGCACTATCCAGGGACTCCACATTTAATATAGAGTGTGTAAATGATAACTGAGATAATGTAAAAAGTCATGCATGTTTGGAATATGGGGTGGTTTCTAGTGTTCTGGCCCCCTACAGAGCACCCTGGGTGGTGCAAATGATTAACTTGCTTGGCTGCTAACCAAAAGGTTGGAGGGTCAGATTCACCCAGAGGCACCTCAGAAAATAAAGGTCTATCTACTTCTGAAAAATCAGCTGTTGAAAACCCTATGGAGCACAGTTTTTCTGTGGCACACATGGGGTTGCCATGAGTCAGAATCGACTCGAAGACAATTGGTGGTTTAAAAAAAATATGTTCTGGTAATATAGACTTCTGAAAAACCACTTCAAACCAATGTGCTCAGTCTTAGAAAAGAAAATTAGCTGGTTCCTTATTAGTGCTTTCTCAGTAGGCAAGAGAGGACAGCATGGTATCTCAGATTATAGCCACACCCTTTCAGGATAAACTCCACAGCAACTGGTTTGGTTTTTATGGAGCTCTGGTGGTGAAGTGGTTAAGAGCTCTGACCGTTCACCCAACGGTCGGCAGTTTGAATCCACCAGCCGCTCCTTGGGAACCCTATGGGGCCGTTCTACTCTGTCCAACAGGGTTGCTATGAGCCAGAATCGACTGGATGGCCCACAATAACAACAACAAGTAAGATTACTATGGAGCCCTGGTGGCCCAGCAGTTAAGAGCTCAACTGCTAACCAAAAGGTCAGCAGTTCAAATCCACCAGCCACTCCTTGGAAACCCTATGGGGCAGTTCTACTCTGTCCTATAGGGTCGCTGTGAGTTGGAATCGACTAGATGGCAATGGGTTTTTAGGAGATTATTATAATCAGATGTAAAGCTTCATGGAGGAATGGGTGTAAAGTATAATGCAGCATTTCTTGTAAAGGGCCTACTGTGTGCCAGAAATTTGCACATCACAGCCACCAAAAAAAAAAAAAAAAACCATTGAATATTTCACTAACATTAAACCTTTAGCTCCTCTCACTAGTTAGACATCAGTATCCTATAATCCCATTTCAATTTACAGTAGGAACTCTCCCATGATCTTGTTTGATGAAGGAGAAGTGTCAGCCCTCTTTCTTCTTCAGTTAAAGAAAACTCTGCTAATTGGTCATTTCTGCCCTTTACAGACCTCCCAAAACGACAGAGGTCTGTTCCAGATTATTTTCACTTGAGGAAGATTCACTTTCCTTGATGTCAATAAAAACAAGCTAGATAGAAAGGGTGGCTTTTTTCCTTCACACATATGAAACTGTGCCCACATGTTTTGGCAAAACTAAAAGGAAAAAAAACAAAAAACTTGTTCTTTACATGTCACAGGGGTTTATTTCAATTCTCCTGAATTGATCTGTAAACTGTTTTACACAGTGGGTAGGTTTACAAAGTCCTGTCTTATTGAAAAGTTCTGTTCAAGGCCAGCATGTTTCTTGGTGGTGTTTTCGAGCAGGTGTTCGGTCTACTGCGTTAGACTATTGTTTCCTCCAAGCGCTTGCAAATTAAATATATATATATTTAATGGTTCATCCCTGAATCTTTTGAGGAATATAAATTATGCTAGTAGATCTTTGATCTTCAATTATTTCAATAAAGATTTTTAAAGACAGCTCCATACTGCTATTTCCCAATCACCTGGGATCATCCCACTTTTGTACAAATCCCTGGATAGAATAATGAATGCCTATGTGACTTTTCAGGAGGAAATTTCTTGAGAACTTACCACCTACCCAGGATTGTCATTCTAAAAGGATTAGATCATATCTACTTTAACAAAGTATTCTATTCTTTATTTTTTTTTCTAAGTAAGATTATTTAACTCAGCTTCCAACAAACTCTATGAAATCTGTTTTAGTTGGAATGTGCCAGAATGTGTTGCTTTTTGGTAACTACATAAGAAGATGAAAGTCTCACAGGTATGTTGTTGTTGTTAGGTGCCATCAGGTCGGTTCCAACTCGTAGTGACCGTCTGCACCACGGAACGAAACACTGCCAGGTCCTGTGCCATGCTCACAATCCTTGTTATACTTGAAACTATTGCTGCAGCCACTGTGTCAATCCAACTCGTTGAGGGTCTTCCTCTTTTTCCCTGATGTCCTTTACTTTACCTAGCATGATATCCTTCTCCAGAGACTGATCCCCCCTGACAATACGTCCAAAGTATGTAAGACATAGTCTCGCCATCCTTCCTTCTAAGGAGCATTCTGGTTGTACTTTTTTTGGCAGTCCATGGTATATTCAGTATTCTTTGAATGATGCGATTGAAAATAGCATGGCTTGGGTCAGGCACACCTTAATCTTCAAGGGGACATCTTTGCTTTTTAATGCTTTAAAGAGGTCTTTTGCAGCAGATTTGCCCAATGCGATGCGTCTTTTGATTTCTTGACTGCTGGTTCCGTGGGTGTTGATTGTGGATCCGAGTAAAATGAAATCCTTGACAACTTCAGTCTTTTCTCCGTTTATCATGGTGTTGCTTATTATTCCAGTTATGAAGATTTTTATTTTCTTTATGTTGAGCTGTAATCCATACTGAAGGCTGTGGTCTTTGATCTTCACCAGTGAGTGCTTCAAGTCCTCTTCACTTTCAGCAAGCAAGATTGTGTCATCTGCATAATGCAGGTTGTTAATGAGTCTTCCACCAATCCTGATGCCCCTTTCTTCTTCATTTAGTCCAGCTTCTCAGATTATTTGCTCAGCATACAGATTGCATAGGTATGGTGAAAGAATGCAACCCTGAGCACACCTTTCCTCATAGGTATAGTTTTACCTTATTCACAGTTAGATTTTAAAACCATAATCATATATTAATGACCATAGAGATCTCTGAGAAATTACGTTGCCATAGCAATAACCATTATAAAAATGCACGGAAGAGCTGATAATTTGATTAAGCATTTTATAGAGTAATAAAAGAGCCCTGGTGGTGCCGTGGTTAAGAGCTAAGCTGCTAAACAAAAAGTCGGTGGTTTGAATCTACCAGCCACTCCTTGGAAACCCCATGCGGCAGTTCTACTCTGTCCTATAGGGTCACTATGTGTCAGAATAGACTTGATAACAGCGGGTTTAGAGTCATAAAGAAAAAATGAGATGAAAAAGCCTATACAATTATTTCTTTTCATCTTTAAGTCTCTAACTATACATCTTGAAAACCCTTGAGGACCACTACTAAGTATATATTTTTTCCATTTTGAGAAAGTTTAATTTTAAAGAATGGTGACTTAATTTGTTGAATGTGGTAGAAATCATTTCTTTTGAAGCTGGATTGCTTGTTAAGGAAGAGTTTCTCTAAAATGGGTACAAAATGTGTAAAAAACTCAGGTGAGGGCTTTTTAATGAAATTTAAATGCATAAAAAATTGATAAGAGCTTTTTTGCTATCCCTACAAAGATTTTTTCTGGACCTACAATTGAAAGTTTATGTAGCTAGTTCACCTAGAAAAAAAAAGTTAATCTACCAAAGACATTTTATAGAGGAAAATCTTGAAAAGAAGCTTTTAGCATTTCATTGAATAATTTATGAGTAGGGGCCACAACTGCATTAGTCAAATGAAATAAAGTGTCACTGTTAACAAAGAAATCTTATTCATTGCTGAATTTTCTACAGTCACTTGAGAAATGGGAAAATCAATTGTAATTGTTTATCCCAGTTACATACATGGGTAAATAATACCAGCTCCTTGTAACATCCTAGAAAGACATAATTTATATTATAATGAATCACATTGACTGGATATCATAAAATACAGATGACTGAAATGCAAATTTGCTCAACTAGTGAGGCAATGTGTAATTATTAAAACACGTTTTGGAAGTCTTTTTTTAAAAAGACTATACCTTGGTTCCTGGTTTGTCTTATGTGGAGGGAATAGGTGGAAAGTTCCTGAAGCTCCTCCCTGCTGCTAAGCTTCCTTGCCACAATACTGCAGATTTGGCCAGCTCTGAGAAAAAACATCAGCAGGAAGTTGGACCAAGACTGATTCAGCCAACATGGCCCAGGATGAGACAGGAAGAAACTGGTAACTGAGGAGGAGTGGGGAAAGAAATAGGTCAGGACAGAAAATGGGAGATGGCTGGAAGGCAGGTTGGTGTATAGAAATGTAGATAATAGAGAATTAGGGAAATAATAAAAATGATTAGGTTGAATATGTTTCTGTTTAAATAAAATTATAAGTGAGTAAAATCTGCCTAAACCCATAAAACATAAAAAGAGTTCTATTTCTCCTGGCTATATAAACTTGATTAATAAATGTTAATGTTTTCTTAATCTATATAAAACACTTAGAATATGGACTTGTGCATAGTTAAGTGCTCATTAAATGTTAACTATTATCATGTGGCGTAAATGGTTACTGTGCTCAGCTGCTAATCAAAAATTGTAGATTCGAGTCTACCCAGTGGTGTCTCAGAAGAAAGCCCTGGAGATCTACTTCCAAAAAAATCAGACATTGAAACCCTAGGGGGCACAATTCTACTCTGACACACGTGGGGTCACCATTAGTCACAGTCGACTTGAAAGCAACTGATTTTTTGGTTTTTATTATTATATTTATCAAGTCCAAAGGGATTGTTTGCTTGAACTTGCATAGATTTTAGAGGATTTTGCATCTGTGAGAGGTATTTTAAAAATGAATAGAAGTCACTTTTCAACAAAATGACAGTAATAAAATCTAAAAACAACTGCAGATTTATATTAGCTGTAGCTATATTATATTGGTTTTTAACGTAATGGAGGGCACCATTTCTAATGCTGAAGTAAGAATATAAAACTTACCATGATTGTACATTAAATTTTTCTCCTTTTTTTGTACTTGTGTTCTCGAATTCAACAGCAGACCATGGACCAAAAACCAGTTGCCACTGAGTAGATTTTGACTCCTGGTGACCCCATGTGTGTCAGAGTAGAACTGTGCTCCATAGAGTTTTCAGTGGCTGATTTTTCAGAAGTAGATCACCAGGCCTTTCTTCAGAGGTGTCCCTGGGTGGACTTGAACCTCCAATCTTTTTGATTAACAGCTAAGACCATTTACCATTTGTATCACCCAGGGACTCGGGGTAGAGCATTAATATTTGGCATGTGATAGTACCTACGAGTCGCTGTGACTCAGAATCTACTCAACGGCAATGCGTTTGGTTTGGTTTTAGCAGCTACATGGATGGAACTTCTCCTTCAACTTCTTGGTTTTGCTAGATTTAATTTTCATTGTCATTCACTTAGAATGAATTTAATTATTTCTCTTTATACATAATAACTTTTAAAATATGTATAATAACTATTTAATTGAAATGCGTCAGTTGAATTTAGAGTCTCACCATTGTTTCTCTTTGCAAAATAATTTATATACTTTCTGAGCTACTAAAAATAATAATTAAAAATACATGGAAAGAGTCTGACTTAGATCATGGTTTGTGACACGTTTCTCACCTCCTTGAATATGTTAAGCAGTTGATTATTCTATAATGAATTGAAAACTGTCATGTAATCTAGAAAATAGTTTCTATTATAAAATCTAGAGTATTCCTTGGTACTTTCTCATGGAGAAACAAAACTCAGTTTTTCAAGACTTGTGCAATTAACAGGAAAGGTAAGAAATAACAGACAAGAGCACTGAAACTTTTAGGATACTCTGAATTTTATTTTTGACTCTTACTTCTCAACCAAGGTGGATTGTACTGAACTATGGTCATATAAATGTAGTCGGTAATCCTAGCAATTACTCCATCCCATCCATGGACATTTATAGCAAGTGGATTGTTGGAGAATGCATGCTGTGTACTTTGCAGAAAATCAAGACACTCTTCGTTGGTTTGGTTTGATTTTTTTCATTCTTGATTCATCTCTAAAGGGGACGGAAAACTTTTCCAGATCTGCAGTAAGTTACTTTTCAGGATTGCACCAAGCCTTAGTCTTTGCTCAGTTACAGCTGCAACATGGTGTATTATTGAACATGCTGCAATCAAGCTTTAATCCTCCGTGTGGTTAGTCAGACCTATGGCATTTTTTTTTTTTTTCCATCAGAAACAAGAGCTGCTCAAAAGCAGGACCTGGGAGAAAACAGACACCATGTTCTCAAAGTCATCCAAGAACATAACCCATCAAACGTGATGTCAGAAATAAATTAATTTGTAAAAGATAACAATTTCCCCTAAATATTATTTTAACCATTTGCTTTCATTTTATTTTCCCTCTTAAATCGCCTTTGACATCATTTTTGCCTTTTGCCTATCTATCACCATTTTTTAAACCCCTCAAGCCTATAGACTAGAGTCTGTGTGAGTAAGTGTAAAATTTAAAACCAAAATGAAATAAAGGCAAATTAGGAAATAACTTCAATCAACAGAGACAATAACAAGCGTCAATCTCCCTGAAAAGTAATTAAATACAGCCTGTAATGGAAAACAAAACAGCTTACAAAAAATTTGAAATAAAATATTTCATCACTTAAAAATATTTGCATTGTTTTCTGAAACTTTAAGTGACATAGTATGGACCTTAAAAATAATTTATAAAGTTGTTTCCTCACACTAAATTGGATTTGTACGGTAATTCTGTATACAATATATCACTTCCTCAGCTGTTTCTCATAGCCAACTGAGGATTGTATTTCCTTACAACAGAGCCTGATTTTGTAGCACTCAGCAATAAATTGTAACAAACAAGGAAACTGAAGTATCCAGAATGAGTTGAAATTATTGTCCCTTTCTTGCATCTTTCCAATGACATTCGGTAACATTGATGAAAAGGAGCCCGCTTTAATTCCTACCTAATATAATTTTCAGTTGATAATCCCCTAAATTGCCTTGTTTCTTAGAGAATACGATATGAAAAAATTCCCCAAAAATGTATGCAAACACACACACACACATACACCACACCCACAAAAGAAAAGCTATGCTTCTTACAAATTAGTTTTGAAAAACGTTTTGCTTGGTCTTTGCCATCTGGTCCTTCTAGAGCCTTTCAAGCACCAGCCCGTCTCATTCCAAATGAATCAGGAAGGAGATGGTTGCATGGTGTCTTAGTTATCTAGTGCTGCTCTAACAGAAATACTACAAATGTGTGGCTTTAAAGGTTGGATATTTCTTTTCTCACAGTTCTGGAGGCTAAAAGTTCAACACAGGGTCTCATCCACATCGATTTCTTCCTTGTCAGTAACCCCGGGCATTACTTGTTCTTGGTGATTCTCACACAGTGTTTGTCTTCACTGCGTGTGCCTAAAACAAAAATTAAAAAAAAACCCTTTCCTGTTGAGTTGATTCCAACTCATAGTGACCCTACAGAACAGAGTAGAACTGCCCCATAGGGTTTCCAAGGAGTGGCTGGTGGGTTCGAACTGCTGACCTTTTGGTTAGCAGCCAAACTTTTAACCACAGTGCCACTGTGTGTCTATTCTGGTCTTTTTATGATTCAGAAATGATTAGGTTTAGGATCCACCTTATACTAGTATGACCTCATTAACATACCAAAAGAGAAATCCAACTTTCAAAGACTATCATATCCACAGGTACAAGGGCCAGGGAATTCAACATATATATATATATATATATATATATATATATTTTTTTTTTTTTTTTTATTGTACTTCAGGTGAAGGCTTACAGAACAAATAGTTTCTCATGAAACAGTAGTACACATATTGTTCCATGACAATGGTCAACAACCCCACAACATATTAACCCTCTATCTTCTCAACCTTTTTTTTTTTTTGGTGAAAATACACATAGCCAAAGATACGCCGTTTCAAAAATCTCTACATGCACAGCTCAGCAACACCAACCACGCCCCTCCAATTGCACTGCCACTCTCACCCCAGATGAAGGCCCACAGAACAAAACAGCCTCCCATCCAACAGTTAGTACACATGTTGCCCCACAACAATGGCCAACAACCTCAAACACATCAACACTATCCTTATTCAACCTTGGGTTCCCCATCACCAGCTTTCCTGTCCCCCTCTGCCCTCCAGCCCCTGTCCCTGGACTGTTGTGCCTCATCAGTCCCATTTGGTTTTCTGGGGCTGTCCACTCCCTGGCTGAACGGTGAACCTCAGAAATGACTTCACCACTGAGCTAAAAGTGTATCTGGGGGCCATACTCTCGGGGTCTCTCCAGTCTCCTTTAGGCCAGTAAATCTGGTCTTTTTTTTTTTTTTTTTTTTTTTTTTGTGTGTGTGTGTGTGTGTGTGTGAGTTAGAATTTTGTTCTACACCCCTCTCCAGCTCTGCCCAGAACCCTCTGTTGTGATCCCGGTCAGAGCAGTCAGCGGTGGTAGCCGGGCACCATCCAGCTGCACTGGACTCAGTCCGGTGGAGGCCCCAGCAGCTGTGGTCCATTAGTCCTTTGGACTAATCTTTTCCGTGTATCCTAGTCTCTCCACTCTCCCCTGCTCCCGAACAGATGAGACCAGCAGAGCAACCCAGATAGCTGCTCACAGACCCCTAAGACCCCAGACGCCACTCACCAAGGTAGAATGCAGAACATTGTCTTTATAAACTGTGTCATGCCAATTGAGCTAGATGTTCCCCGAGACCATGGTCCCCACAGCCCTCCGCCCAGCAAGTCAGTCCCTCAGGGAGTTTGGATGTGTCTATGGAGCTTCCATGACCTTTCCTTGTACAGGTTGTGCTGGTTTCCCCTGTATTGTGTACTGTCTCACCTTTCACCCAAGATACCACTTATCTATTGCCTATTTCCCCCCCACCCCTCCCATCCCTGGTAACCAACAAAGATTGTTAAATTTTGTTCAGCATATATTTTGGGAGGACACAATATGATCCATTTTATAGGTATTAAACCAAATGCACTAGTTTTGAAAGTAACAGGGAGATCCTTCTCTATGTGGAAACTTCTACATTGGTTTCAGGTAACAAGGTTGTTCTCTAATACTTCAATGTCAAGCTTGGTCAGCATCTCTGGGAAGACATGCTAGACTCATCAGGGTTGAACTAACCCCCTCTCACTTCACCGTGCCTGTCCCTGGGTGGGCAAATGGTTAACATACTCAGCTGTTAACCAAAAACTTGGAGGTTTAAGTCCACCCAGAGGTGCCTTGGAAAAAAAGCCTGGTGAACTACTTCCAATAAATCAGCCATTGAAAACCCTGTGGAGCACAGTTCTACTCTGACACTCATTGGGACGTCAGGGGTTCAAGTTGACTCAACAGCAACTGGTGGTCCCTGCAGAGCTCTTAGCCCACCCACCATTGTTCATCAGCCTTTCCTAGTACATTTCCTCATCCACAGTATCAAGACAAGGACCTGTTATATGCTTAGTCCTAGGCTGTATATAGGGCACAATGGCACTCACGAGTGTTGGCTGAATTAATTATTCAATTCTACCAAAATATAAGCTTTAGAGGGTACAGGGTTTTGTTTTCCTGTTCACTGCTAGCATAATAGCACCTAGCAGGATCTACTCATAAAATATCTGCTGAGTAAATAGGTAATTAAAAGTGTAATTAGTGGTTTAGGGAAGAAAAAGGAAAAAATAAAAATCCTGTTAGGATACTTATTATATCAATCCAAGACTAGACTATTGGAATACCCGTGAGTGACTGAATTAAGAACAATAGGCCAGACGAAGACCTAAATTTTAGCCCCTGCGTGGTGATTTGGAAAAGTCGTTTACCCTTTCAGAGCGTGTTTCTTCGTCTGTAAAGCATAACTGTGAAAGTTTCTCCTGCTGGCTTCACACAATTGTTCAATAAGATGAGGTATATGACAGTTTTATTCAAATGTATGTCAAAATGAATTTTGTTAATCGTCTTATATATGTCTGAATCAATAACATATGTATGCTTCAGAACGATCGCAGTGAAGTGGGAATTACCATGCCCGTGTCTTATAGCTGAAGAGCATAAAGGGAAGAGATAAAATAACTTGTCCTGGGTTAGGCCTCTCAACTGCAGAGTCTGGATTCTAACCCAGAGCTTGTAAGGTGTCCTGCGGTCTTTTCAACCACCTCATAGACATATGACAGCTGGACAATGAAAAAGGAAGAGAGAAGAATCTATGAATTCTAAATGTGGAGATGGTGAAGAATATGGCATATACTATCAGAAGACTATCAGAAGAACATTGACTATCAGAAAAACAAACAAAACCAATCTCAGAGCAAGTACAACTAGAAAGCTGCTTAGAAGTGAGCCTGCTTACTTTGCTTTTTTTTTAAAATTTTTTTATTGTACTTCAGATGAAGGTTTACTGAGCAAACTAGTTTCTCATTAAACAATTAATACACATACTGTTTTGTGGCCCTGGTTGCCAACCCCACAACATGTCAACACTCTCCCCTTCTTGAACTTAGGTTCCCCTTTACCAGCTTTCTGGTCCCCTCCTGCCTTCTCGTTCTTGCCCCTGTGCTGGTGTGCCCATTTAGTCTCGTTTCGTTTTATGGTCCTGTATAATCTTTGGCTGAAGAGTTAACCTCAGGAATGACTTCGTTACTGAGCTATGAGACTGTCTAGGGGCCATGGTCTCAGGGTTTCTCCAGTCTCTACTAAACCAGTAAGTCTGGCCTTTCTTGTGTGTGAGTTGGAATTTTGTTCTACATTTTTCTTCAGCTCTGTCTGGGAGCCTCTATTGTGATTCCTGTCAGAGCAGTCAGTCGGTGGTGGTAGCCGGGTACCACCCAGTTGTCCTGGACTCAGTCTGGTTAAGCAGTGGTAGTTGTGGTCCATTAGTCCCTTGGACTAATCTTTCCCTTGCATCTTTGTTTTCTTCTTTCTCCCTTGCTCCAGATGGGGTGAGACCGGTGGAATGTCTTAGATGGCCGCTCACAAACTTTTAAGACCCCAGATGCTACTCATCAAAGTAGAATGTAGAACATTTTCTTTATAAATTATGTTATGCCAATTGAGTTAGATGCCCAGAGATCAGCTTGTTTACTGTGGATACATCATCAGGAAAGACCCATCGCTAGAAAATGACATCATGTTTGGTAAATTCCAGGGTCAGTGAAAATGAGGAAAACTCTCAATGAGGTGAATTAACACAGTAGCCACAACAGACTCAGACGCACCAATGATCATGAAGATGGCACAGGACTGGGCAACGCTCAGAGCTGACTCAATGGCAACTAACAACAAATCATTAATTCACCCCAACTCCTGGACCAAGCTTCTGTCTTGTAGCCTGAGCTCAAATTACTTCTAGAGCTTTCCTGAATATTGGTTTTGCCTTTAGCATTAATTCAAAACTTTCCAAAAATTAAGCTGAACCATTATTGAAATTGCTTAGTGAAGAAGTGTGAAACCACTGTAACCAATTACGTGCGAAGTGAGGCTGACCTGTGCAGAAAACACGTGTTCGAAGGTAAGATAACTACCAATGTATTTATTCTCCCCATTTCCCCGCGGTTATGTAATTAAATTCTCTATCATGCTCTTCAAGACTTTAAGATAATATTCCAGTGTCAGCTTCATTCCATGTCAATTTCGTTTCCAGGCAGGCTGTACTGTCAGGATCAATAGCTCTTTGTAATTTAAACTGAGTTCACTCTGGCTCTTGGTACCGGCTGCCACCCATCTGGATAAGCTTGGCTTTGACAGACACACTGCTCTCTTTCTAAGTCATTAATAACACTTTGGAAATAACTTCACACTTGCCACACATCACTGAGAGAGAGACATAAAAAAGATGAAAATTATTAGGTCAATGTTGGTTGTTGTGCAATGGAATTGTTTTAAAATCCATTTTTCATTCACTGCAAAGAAATTTTTTTTTTAGCTTTAATTTTTTTACTTTATTTTATTTTACTTTGTTTATTGTTGTTGTTTAAGTGAAAGTTTACATTTCAAGTTAGTGTCTCACACAAAAATTTATGCATACGTTGTTAGTGACCCCAACTGCTCTCCCTATACTGTGACAGCACAGTCCTCCTTTCCACCCCAGATTTCCCGTGTCCATTCAACCAGCTCCTGACCCTCTCTGCCTTCTCATCTCACCTCCAGACAGGAGCCACCCATTTAGTCTCATGTATCTACTTGAGCTAAGAAGCACACTCTTCACGAGTATCATTTCATGTCCCACAGTCCAGTCTAATCTTTGTCTGAAGAGTTGGCCTCAGAAATTGTTTTAGTTTTGTGTTGACAGAGAGTCCTGGGGCCATGCTTTCTGGGGTTCCTGCAGTCTCAGTCAGACCATTAAGTCTTGTCTTTTTACTAGAATTTGAGTTCTGCACGCCACCTTTCTTCTGCTCTGTCAGGTAACCTCTGTTGTGTTCCCTCTCAGGGCGGTCATTGGTGGTAGCCGGGCACCATATAGTTCTTCTGGTCTCAGGCTGATGCAGTCTCTGTTTATGTGGCCCTTTCTATCTCTTGGGCTAATACTTGCCTTTTGTCTTTGGTGTTCTTCATGCTCCTTTACTCCAGGTGGTTGGGACCAACTGATGCCTCTTAGATGACCGCTAGCAAGCTTTTAAGACCCCAGACGCCACTCACAAAGTAGGATGCAGAACATTTTCTTAATAAGCTTGGTTATGCCAGTTGACCTAGATGTCCCTTGAAAGCATGGTCCCCAGATCCCTACCCCTGCTATTCTGTCCCTCAAAGTGTTTGATTGTATTCAGGAAACTTCTCAGCTTTGGTTTAGTCCAGTTGTTCTGACTTCCCCTGTAATCTGTGCTGTCCTTCCCTTCACCTAAAATAATTCTTATCTACTGTCTAGTTAATAAATATCCCTCACCCTCCCTCCCCACCCTCGTAACCATCAAAAAAAAAATGTTTTCTTCTGTGTTTAAACCTTTTCTTGAGTTCTTATAATAGTGGTCTTATACAATATTTGTCCTTCTGTGAATGACTAAGTTCACTCAGCATAATGACCTCCAGCTTCCTCCATGTTATGTTTCATGGCTTCATCGTTGTTCTTTATGGTTGCATAGTACTCCATTGTGTGGATATACAATCATTTGTTTATCCATTTTTCCATTGATGGGCACCTAGGTTGTTTCCATTTTTTTGCTATTGTGAACAGTGCTGCAATGAACATGGGTGTGCATGTATCTATTTGTGTGATGGCTCTTATTTCTCTAGGATATATTCCAAGCAGCGGGATAGCTGGATCGTATGGTACTTCTATTTCCAGCTTTTTAAGGAAGCACCAAATCGATTTCCAAAGTGTTTGTACCATTTTACATTCCCCACAACAGTGCATAAGTGTTCCAGTCTCTCCACAACCTCTCCAGCATTTATTATTTTGAGTTTTTTAGATTAATGCTAGCCTTGTTGGCGTGAGATGGTATCTCATTGTAGTTTTGATTTACATTTCTGTAATGGCTAATGATCGTGAGCATTTCTTCATGTGTCTGTTAGCCACCTGAATGCCTCCTTGGTGAAGTGCCCGTTCATATTCTTTGCCCATTTTTTTTTTAAATTTAATTTTATTTTTTTTGTACTTCAGGTGAAGGCTTACAGAAAAAATAGTTTCTCATGAAACAGTAGTACACATATTGTTTTATGACATTGGTTAACAACCCCACAACATATGAACCCTCTAAATTCTCAACCTTTTTTTTTTTTTTTTTTGGTGAAAATACATATAGCCAAAGATACACCATTTCAAAAATTTCCACATGCACAGTTCAGTGACATTGACTACACTCTTCCAATTGTGCTGTTGTTCTCACTTAAGATGAAGGCTTACATAACAAAATAGTTTCTCATTTAACAGTTACTACAAATGTTGCCCTATGACAATGGTTAACAATCTCACAACACATCAACAATATCCTTACTCCACCTTGTGTTCCCTATCACCAGCTTCCTTGTCCCCTTCTGCCTTCTGGCCCTTGTCACTGGACTACTGTACCTCGTTAGTCTCATTTGGTTTTATGGGCCTTTGCCCATTTTTTAATTGGGTGATTTGTCTTGTTGTTGACGTTTTGCAGTATCTTGTAGACTTTAGAGATTAGACGCTGATCAGATTTGTCGTAATCAAAAAATTTTTCCCAGTCTGTGGGTGTCTTTTGACTCTTGGTGAATTCTTTTGATGAGCATAAGTATTTGATTTTTAGGAGCTCACAGTTATCTAGTCTCTCTTCTGGTGCTTGTGCATTGTTACTTATGGTTTGTATTCTGTTTATGCCATGTATTAGGGCTCCTAGGGTTGTCTGTATTTTTTTTTCCATGATCTTTAAGGTTTTCAATTTTATATTGCAGTCTTTAATCCATTTTGAGTTGGTTTTTGTGCATAGTGTGGGGTGTGGGTCTTGTTTCAGTTTTTTGCAGATGCATATCCAGTTATGCCAGCACTGTTTTTTAAACAGACTGTCTTTTCCCCAATTAACAGACTTTGGGCCTTTGTCAAAGTGCTTTAATTTTGTTTAATGCAACTTTATGATTCACATATGAAGGAAATGTGTGTCATGTAGTCTCACGAGTTTCAGAGCAGAACTGCACCCCATAGTGTTTTCAATGGCTTTAATCTTCCGGAAGTAGATCACTGCCAGACCTTCCTTCCGAAGTGCTGTTAGGTGGATTTGAACGTTCAAAACCGTTGCCGTCAAGTTGATTCCGACTCCGGTCAGAGTAGAACTGCCTCATAGGGTTTCCAAGGAGCAGCTGGTGGATTCGAACTGCCGACCTTCTGATTAGCAGTCAGACTCTTAACCACTGCGCCACCAGGGCTAGTAGCTAAAAGCAAATCATTTGCGCCACCCAGTGACCTTAAGAAATCTGTTTTTAAAAGAAACCTAAAGTGTTCAAAGATTTTGCCTTTTGCCTCAAATTTGAGAACACAGACTCAGAGCTGCATTTGCTGCAAAGGGCCCTGGGTGATAACCTACTCAGCGGAAAGATGGGGAGCCTAGGAAGGCTAGATGTGCGCAGAGTCACAGAGGAGCTCCCTGGAGGCCACTCTGCTTCCGGGCTTTCTCTCCAGCTCTCAGGTGCTGATTCAGACCCAGCAGCCACATCTCCAGCAGTGAGTCAAGGAGCTAATCTTTACATTTGATTGGCCAGTTCATTCTTTTATTCATCTATTAAACATCTAATGTACTAGCAATGCTAAGATAATGACTTCCAAAAATCTTGCAAAATGTTAGAGAAATTCACAATAATAAAGGTATAAACCATGCTGTCAAGTCTATTCTGACTGTTAGCGACTCCATAGTTTCCAAAGTTGTAAATCTCTACGGAAGCAGATTGCCACATCTTTTTCCCACCGAGCTGCTGGTGATTTCGGACTGCTAACCTTTTGGTTAGCAGTCAAGAGCTTTAACCACTGCACCACCAGGGCTCCTTAATAAAGGTATACTTGGTATATATACCAGATACTGGGCTAAGCAATAGTCCCTGGGTGGTGCAGTTTGTGCTCAGCTGAAAGGTTGGCAGTTGGAACTCATCCAGCAGCGCTGCAGAAGAAAGACCTGGTGATGTGCTTCCGTAAAGATTACAGCCAAGAAAACTATGGAGCTCAATTCTACTCTGTAGCACATAGAATTGCCATGAGTCAGAATTGACTCCATGGCAATAGGTTTGGTTTTTTTCTTTTTCTTTTTAGTTGGTGCTAAGCAATTAAGATAGATAATTCATTCATTAAAAGTTTATTTAGTGTCTACTACGAGCCAGCTACAACCTGACTGTCAATTTATCACACTGTGGTGGTTTGTGTGTTGCTTTGATACTGGAAGCTATGTCACCCGTATTTCACATACCTGCAGGGTCGCACATGGCGGACTGGTTTCAGTGGAGCTTCCAGACTAAGACAGACTAGGAAGAAAGATCCGGTGATTTACTTTAGAAAATTAGAACGTTAGCCAATGAATCACAACAGAAACATGTCCGACCCACCTGCGTTGGACATGTCATAAGGAGGGACCAACCGCTGGAGGAGGACATCACTGTGGTAAATTAGAGGCCCAGCGAGGAAGAGGGAGGATTGGCATAACTGAGATGGAGTAGCACAGTAGCCACAATAATGGACCCCAACATGCCGGTGGTCACGAGGATGATGCAGGACCGCGCAGTGTTTCCTTCCGTTATACACAAGGCTGCCATGACTTTGAGTCAACTCGACAGCAGTTATCTATCTAGCTTGTTCTTGTGTTGTTAGGTGCAGTTGAGTTATTCCGACTCATAGTGACCCTATGTAAAGAGAACGGAAGGCTGCCCAGTCCTGCGCCATCCTCACAATCGTTGCTATGTTTGAGCCCATTGTTGCGGTCACTGTGTGAATCCATCTCACTGAGCTTCTTCCTCTTTTTTGCTGACCATTTGCTTTACCAAGCAGGATGTCCTTCTCCAGGGACTGGTCCCTTCTAATAACATCTCCAAGGAACTTGAGAGGAAGTATCTCCATCCTCACTTCTAAGGAGCATTCTGGCTGTTCTTCTTTCAAGACAAATGTGTGCATTCTTGTTCGTTCATTTGTCAATGATGTATTCAATATTCTTGGCCAGCACCATAATTCAAATGCATTAATTCTTCTTCAGTCTTCCTTATTCACTGTCCAGCTTTCACATGCGTAGGAGGTTATTGAAAATACCATGGCTTGGGTCAGGTGCACCTCAGTCCTCAAAGTGACATCTTTGCTTTTTAACATGTAAAAGGAGTCTTTTGCAGCAGGTTTGCCCAAGGCAATGCATCATGTGATTTCTCGAGTGCTACTTCCATGGGTGTTGATTGTGGATCCAAGTAAAATAAAATCCTTGACAATTTAATCTTTTCTTGTTTAGCATGATGTTGCTTATTGGTCCCATTGTGAGGGTTTTTGTTTTCTTTACGTTTAAGTGTAATCCATACTGAAGGCTGTGGTCTTTGATCTTCATCAGTAAGTGCTTCGAGTCCTCTTCACTTTCAGCAAGTGAGGTTGTGTCATCTGCATATCACAGGTTGTTAATAAGTCTTCTTCCAATCCTGATGCTCCATTCTTCTTCATATAGTCCAGTGTCTTGGATTATTTGCTCAGCATACAGATTGAATAAGTGTGGTGATAAGATACCAACCTGACACACACTTTTCCTGACATTAAGCCATGCGGTATCCCCTTGTTCTGTTCAAACGACTTTCTCTTGGTGTATCTACAGGTTCCTCATGAGCACAGTTAAGTGTTCTGGAATCCCCATTTTTCACAATGTTCTCCATAATTTGTTATGATCCACACAGTCAAATGCCTTTACCCAAATGCAGATGATGGAGAAGCTCAATGTCATCAGTCAGAACAAAGCCAGGGGCCGACTGCAGAACAGACCATCACTTGCTTATGTGCAAGTTCAAGTTGAAGCCGAAGAAAATCAAAACAAGCCCACAAGAGCCAAAGTCTGACCATGAGTATATCCCACCTGAATTTAGAGACCATCTCAGGAGTAGATTTGACGCATTGAACACTAATGACCAAAGAACGTACAACTTGTGTGATGACATCAAGGACATCATGAAGAAAACAAAAGGTCACTAAAACGACTAGAAAGAAAGAAAGGACCAAAATGGATGCCGAAAGAGATCCTGAAACTTGCTTTCAAACGTAGAGTAGCTAAAGTGAATGGAAGAGATGATGAAATAAAGAAGCTGAACAGAAGATTTCAAAGGGCAGCTCGAGAAGATAAAGTAAAGTCTTATCATGTTATGTGCAAAGACCTGGAGTTAGAAAACCAAAAGGGAAGAGCACATTCTGCGTTTCTCAAGCTGAAAGAACTAAAGAAAAAATTCAAGCCTCCAGTTGCAATATTGAAGGATTAACGAGCAAAGTATTGAACAAAGCAGGAAGCATCAAAAGAAGATGGAAGGAATACACAGAGTCACCGTACCAAAAAGAACTGGTCGACGTTCAGTAATTTCAGGAGGCAGCATACGATCAAGAACAGATGGTACTGAAGGAAAAAGTCCAAGCTGCGCTGAAGGCATGGGTGAAAACAAGGCTCCAAGACTGCTGGAATACCAACTTAGATATTTCAACAAACAGATGCAATGCTAGAAGCGCCCACTCGTCTATGCCAAAAAAAATGTGGAGGACAGCCACCTGCCCAACTGACCTGAAGAAGTCTATATAAGAAAGGTGATGCAACAGGATAAGGAAGTTATCAAACAATATCATTAGTGTCACATGCAAATAAAATTTTACTGAAGATAATTCAAAAGGGGTTGTAGCAGTATATCTACAGGTAACTGCCAGAAATTCAAATCAGATTCAGAAGAGGACGTGGAACCAGGGGTATCATTGCTGATGTCAGATGGATCCTGGCTGAAAGCAGAGAATACCAGGAAGATGTGTTTTATTGACTATGCAAAGGCATTTGACGGTGTGGATCTAGCTAGCTAGCTTGCTTCTACGAGTCAGGCGGTGTTCCAGGCACTGGGGAAATAGCAATGAATAAGAGAAGCAAAAGTCTCCATCCTCAACATATGTATCGATCAAGTAAAGTCAAATAGGATCTATACCAAAAATGTGTAACATATATAGCATATTAGTTTGTAGCGGTGCTGAGGAACAAAAATAAAGCAGAGGAGGAAGATATGAAGCATTGTGGAGCGAGACCAAAATTTTGCATAGGATAGCCAGGAAAGACCTCACTGAGAAATTGAATTCTAAATTGCATTTTAAATGTCAAAACTATATCAAAGGCAATAATGTATAAACGTAGCATTTTAGTATAATTATTCCTCCTGATAGAACATCTTTTCTTTACAGCATATTTCCTTCCAGCCTTGTCAATATGCACGCAGGTGTTTCATATTACAGCCAGTGGCATTTTCCTCCCTATGATAGCTATGTAACAGCAGATGACTTTTGTGAAAAGGTTTGAAAAAAGTGAAGGAGCTAGTCAGGCGAAGAACAGGGAGAACAGAACACGACTGTGGTATTCCAGAGACAGCAAGGACGTCGGCGTGCTCGGAACAGAAGGAGCCACGAGATGACGTCAGAATGCCACGCAGAATATGGTGAGAAGTCAGGGAAGGTAGTCCACTTTTGACAATAGGTTTTGCCCTTTAAATGTTAAAAGATGAGACAAACTGAGGCTAAGAGAGGGCCAATTGATTCCCCAAGGTCATTTGGCTAAGTGGCAAAATTGAGATTTTAAACCCTTATCTGCCTGATTCCAAAGTCTATGGTATTAATCATGACACCATCTTACAGATATTAAAGGAAGATGAACGTAAAAATACCTGAAGGCACCGGTACAAATGTTATTGTTGTAGTTGGCTGCCATCAAGTCAACTGTGACTCATGGTGACCTTAGGTCCGACAAAACAGGACAGTTACTTGGTCCTGCATCACGCTCACAATTGCTAACGTGGTCAAGTCTGTCATTGTGGTTACTGTGACGGTCCGTCTCATTGAGAGTCTCCTACACTGATGCTGGCCCTCTATTTCACCAAGCATGATGTTCCTCTCTAGCGATTGATCCCTCTGATAACGTGTCTAAAGCAAGTGAATAGGACAATGCTTTTTTGTGATCCGTAAGGTTTGCATTGGCTAATTTTTGGAAATAGATTGCTAGGCCTTTCTTCCTAGTCTGGAATCACAGCTAAAACCTGTCCACCATGGGACCCTGCTGGTATTTGAAATATCAGTGGCGCAGCTTCCAGCATCATAACAACACACACGCCACCACAATATACAAAGTGACAGACGGGTGGTGGGCTAGTGCTATAGATGAAGTAAAATCGAGTGCTGTGAGTGTGCTCGTTATGTTTGGAAGGGTGTGACAAGCCTTCTTGAAGTATCTGTTGTTAAACTAGGGCCTTGATGTATCTTTCAAGAGGCAGATGAGGTTAAGGGCAATCCAGGGAGATGGGCAAGAAAATTTCCTTTTTTTTTTTGTTTTTTTAAGCACTACATAGGGGAAAGGGCAACGGGCTCAGATTTAAAAGACATGAATGAAGATTTGGGCAACATCTGTCCATCCGCCTGCCTCTTGGATACCCCTTCCATTGACCCATGGATTC
The DNA here is from genome assembly GCA_030035585.1 of Dugong dugon. Classification (NCBI taxonomy): domain Eukaryota; kingdom Metazoa; phylum Chordata; class Mammalia; order Sirenia; family Dugongidae; genus Dugong; species Dugong dugon. The sequence goes on from CM057473.1 coordinate 6,642,552, forward strand.
CTTAAACTCACAGGTCTAGAAGTAAACACATAATCTTCACTCGTGAACCTACTTATGGGCATTCACTCTTAACGCATGTCACCATCATCTGCTGCTAAAGTCCTGGTGGCGCAGTGATTAAGAGCTTGGCTGCTAACCATAAAGGTTGGCAGTTCAAACCCAGCAACCACTCCTTGGAAACTCTATGGGACATTCTACTCTGCCCTAGGGTCTCTGAGAGTCAGAATCATCTCAACAGCAAAGGGTATCAACCACTGAGCTGACCAAACTCTAAATCTGAAAGTTGTTCTAGATTAGCTCTTCTTCATGTCTCCAATTCAATCTTTCTCCAACAATTGGCAACTTTTTTACTTCAATCTCTCTTGAATCCATCACTTTTCTGGTGTCCCCTGCCATTGTCATTATTAGATCTTTATCATCTCACACGGATGACAGAGAAATAAAACCTCTGAACCAGTTTTTGCTTTCAGTCTTCTTCCCCCATTTCCATTCATTCATTCAGTACTGATTGAGTACCTACTTCTTGCCAGGCATCAAAAAAATGCTGAGAACAGAAAGACAAATGATGTCCTCAAGGAACTTACCGTCTGGTAGGAGAAGGGAAAACAGCCACGTCAACAGGTGATGGTATTGCAGTATCAATATGCTCAGACAGAAGGGGCCCCAGGAGGCACTCATCAATATTTGACAAGGAGAACCTAATCATAGCATCTCTCTAACGAAAATCTTTTAATTGTATCTCATTGTCTTTAGGATAGAGAACACATATGCTGGCAATGCATTTGACAAGGCCCTTCTTCATCAAAGGATCTCTGGTAGCTCAGTGGTTAAGAACTTGCCTGCTAACCAAAAGGTCAGCAGTCTGAATCCACCAGCCACTCCTTAGAAGCGCTATGGGGCAGTTCTACTTTGTCCTATGGGGTTGCTATGGTCAGAGTCGACTCAGTGGCAATGGGTTTGGCCTTTTTTTGTTAAGGCACTATGTAACTACTCAGTCCCACTTCTCACTGTCCTCGCATACAGCTTATCACCAACCATACAAAACCATCTCCAACTTCTCACCTCTTGTATTTTCTCTAACCCTAAGCATGTGCCTTCTGTCTAGCTGACCTATTCTCTGCCCCCAAGTGACTTAAACACATATACTCTGCCCTCACCTCACTCCATGGTCTTCTGAAAACTCCTACTCATTTTTGAAGTCTCAACTCAAACAACATCACCAACAAAGACTTGTCCCAGACGCACAAAGACCAATTTGAGCCTTAGGAGAGACGGGGCGGGGGAGCTTGCATGGTAGAGCTCATCATGTTGACTGTAGTTGTTATTTACTTTCTGTCATCTGCCTGGACTCTGAGCTCCTTGAGAGAAAGAGCCATGTCTTTCCTCACTGTATATTCTATAGTGGGTGGTGACAAAAAACAATGAGAATAGCCAAATACATAGAGACCAAAGTTTCTCAGTGGTTAGCAGGGGTGAGTGGGAGGGAGAGATGGGGAGCTATTGCTCAAGGACCTCTTAGTTTCTATTAAGAGTGATGAAAACAATTGGAAACAGAAAGTGGTGATGGTTGCACAACGTGGTGACTGTAATTAATGTCACTGAACTGTACCTGTAAAAATGGTTGGAATAACAAACGTTCTGTTATATTTTATCACAATTAAAAAAAATCAATAAGAATAATAACAACAATAACCACCACAAACATAGCTAGTGTTTACCGAGTGCTATTTGCCTCTCTTTCTGTCCCTTTCTCTCTTCCTTTTTCTCTCTTTCTCTTCCATTTCACAGAAGAGGGACCTGAGTCACGGAAAGATTAGGTACCTGGTCCAAGTTTACATTACATTGCTTGTGAGTGGTGGAATCGAATTAAACCCAAGGAGTCTGGCTCCAGAGTATATACCATTAACCACCATGCAACGTTGTTCCTAGGTGCCGTCAAGTCGGTTCTGACTCATAGCGACCCTGCGTAGAACAGAACGAAGCACTGCCTGGTCCTGAGCCAGGCTCGCAACTGTTGCTATATTGGAGCCCACTGCTGTAGCCATTGTATCAGTCCATCTCTTTGAGGATCTTCCTCTTTGTCACTGACCCTCTGTTTACCAAGCATGATGTCTTTCTCCAGGGACCGGTCCCTCCTGATAACAAGTCTCAAATTTCCTAGGGCTGCTTTGACTTTAAACAACAGAAATTTATTGCCTCACAGATCTGGAGGCTGAGAGTCTTAGATCAGGATGTTGGCCATGTTGATTCCTTCTGAGGCTCCTCTTCTAGCTTCTGGTAGCTCCAGGCATTCCTTGGCTTGCGGCTGCAGGGTCACATGGTGTCCTTCCTCTTTCTATTTTGGGATTAAGACACACCCTACTCTGGTATGACCTCATTTATCTTAATTGATACATCATCAAAGAATCAATTTCCAAGCAAGATCATGCTCGCTCACAGGTACCAGGTGTTAGGACTTCAGCATATCTTATTTATGGAGGGCACAATTCAATCCGTAACAGTTACTCAGATAATAAATGGGAAGTCAGGATTTAAACTCAAGATGAGTTTGACTCCAAAGCCCATGATAGATGAATAAATGGATGAATGAATGAATGAAATCCTTTCATCTTTCTAAATCTCAATCTCCTTGTTTGAAAAAATAAAACAGTTGGACAAGTTAATCTTTACTTTTCGGTCCAACTCCAACAATTATTTTCTTTTTACTTTTTAAATCACTCAGACTTTTTTGGTTTGCTCTAGAAGTGTTACGATGACAGAACAAAAAAAAAGTCTTTTGTATTGCTTTATGTACAGATTTGATATGTGAGAAAGACACAAAAGATTATGTTTCAAGAAAAAGTCAAAAATAGGAGTTTCTTTCACATCACAACATAGAGTTCTCTGAAGGGAATAGAGGAGTCTGTAGACCATGGCTTAAGTGTGTGTATTCTACTGCAATAGCATTTCTCAGCCTTGGCTCCATATGCTGCCTCCCCACAGCCAATCTGGGCTGGGTACCACTGTGCCAGCCTTCCAGGAATCCAGGAGCCTCAGGCCTGCCAATCCATTCTTCACCCAGCAGCAGTCATCCTCCACCACTGTTGTTTTAATCACGTCAATCACTTTCCCAATGCTGCCTTGCATCACATCCAAGCTCCTAATTATAGGTTTCAAATCTCTCCACCAATTATTCCTCCCTTCATATAAATAGAAACATCTCTTCTCACTGCATGCTTATGACACTGCTCTCATTCCAAGATTTCACTTGGTTCCCTCTTTCTCTCACCCTCCAGATTCCCAAACATATTGCTTTCTACTGTCCAAACTATTCAGAAATCCTTGTCTCTGTCTAGTTTTCCCAAACCTACACCTTCTGGCTTTGGTATTTCTAGTCTTTCTAGTATCTACTGAGACGTTACTGATAAGCGAAATACATTTGAGACCAAGATACTAACTAACAGGGTCTAATGGAAAGCATATGAATCGAAGTCAGAAAGAACCATTCTAAGCTTTAGCTCTATAGACAGACTTCCAGCAAATTATTTTATTCTCAGTTTTACCCATCTTTAAAATGGAGAAGGATATCATGCTTGGTAAAGAAAGGGTCAGCGAAAAAGGGGCAGACCCTCAATGAGATGGACTGACACAGTGGCTGCAACGATGGGCTCGAGCATAGCAACACTTGTGAGGATGAAGCAGGATCCAGTAGTGTTTCATTCTATTGTACATAGGGGAGCTGTGAATCGGAACCTATCAAACAGCACCTAACAACAGTGGAGCTATCAATATCAACTTCATTGCATTATGGGAGGTAAACACTCTTTGATCAATGCATTTATTCAACACATATGTAGGGTACCAACTGTGGGCTGGACAGTGATCTGGGAATAAGGCATTTATTCAGTAGATGATAATAACAATTTCCTTGTGGGTGACCAAAATGATATTTGTATATTCCCCTTTTTAATTATAGATGCCTTGATATTGGTTGTAGCTTTCATACTGTATTCCTTTTGAATACCTTGTACAGTAAATGTTTTTTAACAGTAGAGCTGAATAATCATTCATAACTGAAAAATACTCATTCATTTCTTTGGTAATCTCAGCTCAAAAGAAAATGTGAAACCCTTCCCTCCACCCAACCGCCCAAACTCCCAGCCACATTCAACCATCTGAAGGGTTTGATTTAGTAAAGATCAAACAGGTGTTCTATCTTTTTGACAAGCTCAATGCTTGAAAATTCTGCCAGAATCTACTGTTTTATGATAAGAACAGACGGTCACAGATGAGCTATTGATTCAGCTATTGATGATGTTGAAAACAAATCTTCATCACAGAAAGGGGAGAGGATAGAATTTTTAGAACTAACCATTTTCTAGATATAGATTGCATTGCACACACCGCACAGGCTATCATGGTGATCATAATGGAATGGAATCCAAATTTAAAGGGCTGTTGATAAAGTGATTGGCTGCCTTCCTACATGGAGTGCAGACTCCTTCCCTTTGCCACATTTGAAATGAAAATATTTTATATAAGGTATTTGTGTGGGCCTCTTGATGATACTGAATGATTTGATCCGTAATAAAGATATTTCACTTTTTATGATTGATTTAAGTGCTTGGCATTTTCTTTGGCTTTTTTCACAAAAAGGCTGATGGAAGAGAATAAAAGAAGTACCACTGTTATCAAAATGATCTAAAAATGATTGGTTTTATTCTCACAGAACATCTTAATGTATCACCCAGTCCCTGAGGCATGAGCTTTTAGTTAATTTTTTAATTAAATGTCAAAAGAGATACTATTTCAGAAAGTTTGTGTGGATCAGTTGAAGATATTCTAGCCCCCCAATATCAATGAATAGTGTCTTGATGCAGATAGGCATTTTACAGATGATGGTGGTGTGTGAGTCGCAGATTTGCAGAAAGGAACATATGAACAGACCCTTTTTTGTATTATTTTGTTTTCTGGCACTTGATTTTATAAATGGGTTTTGTTTATCTCCAATTCTTTCCTGCCAGTTTGTATAGCAAGGGCAGCTTCTTGGAGTTTTTTTGTGCTTAGGAATGTGTGTGTTGGGCCAGGAGCAGTGTGGCATTTCTATAGAGTTCCTGTCAATTCCAGCCTCGGCTATAGATTTCTGGAGAATCTGTTGACCAGACTGGCAAAATCAGGGCTATTTCCTGTTGTTGTTATTGTTACTGTTGTTGTTAGTGCCCTTGAGTCACCTCTGACTCGTGGCAACCTTAACAGAATGGAACGTTGCCCAGTTCTGTGCTGTCTTCACGATCGTTGGTATGTTTGAGCCCATTGTTGGCTATTACTTTCTGTTAGAATACGGAATTCTTAATTCTGAAGCATTTCAGAAATGCTTCGTCGTGTGCTTCAGTTATGCTAGGATCACACAAAGTATATGATCATAGTTTTGTGAAGAAACATAGGTTCCACAGCTGTACTTAAAATTACACAGCCATCAAGAACTCTGGGCCAGATTTCCATTGGTTGGGGTGGTTATTATCTCCTGGCGCCTTGATTCCTTCAGACTGTTCACTGACAAAGAGAATGCACAATGAGCGCTGGGCAGAAAATCCAAACACTTAAAGTCTCAGCAGAAAGTAAAACCCAAGAACTTGAAAGGAAGTTGATGGTGAAAATCCTTTAAGAAGCTAGTCAAAGTTCGATTTGATTTACGTATGCATGTCCTGTATTAGATCATTCCATATGCACTTAAACAAGATTGTCATTTCTAGAGGAGAAATGTAGCATTTAAGTTTGGGGACGCTAGTTTGCAAGGAATTGAGAGCAATGAGGAAAGGCGGACTATCTTGTGGGTTTTGCAGTCTAATTGGTGAGATAATGAATACATGGAAGTATTTACGTGATTAAAACTTAAGTATAACTCCGACAAGGAGAGTCCCATGGTTAACTGTCAACTTAAGGGCATATCTTGAACGTAGAAGGGAACACTATCACTCTAGCCCAAGTGGTCTGGGAATTTTCACAGATGAGGCAGGGCTTGTGTTGGCATTTGAAAATGTTTTCCAAAAACTCTTAAAAAGGACACAGCTATTGAAAATATATATTATGAATTTTCAAAATAATGACTTAGGTGTATTATGGACTTATACCGAGCTTTTCTCTTCTTTGTTTGGTGGCAATTTCTGTCGAAGGGCATTTAGAAATTACTCAAAATACAGACCATCAAAATGTAAAGTAAATCAATCTTCGTCTCCTTTTATTTGCTCTTTGGCAAAAACAAAATAATTTTAAATTGGGAAAGTGGAGCAAGTACAAGTCCAGCAAACTTGGAGGAGAAGATTTGATTTTCCTTATTGCATGGTAATTTAGATCACATATGTTACAAAATCTTTGTTGCATGACTAAAAGACTTACAGAGTGCAATGTCATTTGATAGCCTGCTGTGCCATGTTTATCATATAGCAGGATATTTAGTAGGGTAGAAGGAAGGGGAGGAGAATGAGGAAGAGGAAGAAGAGAAGAAGGAGAAATGCAAAGAGAAAGAGAAGGAAAAGGAGAAACAAAGGACAAGCCCAGGGTTAATGCCCATGGAAAATTCTATGGGCAGGTACAGACTTTGCTCCTTGGTTCAACCTAATCACAGTGAGACGCAGTAGGCATAAACGCCCACTCTTGACTTAAAATGAAAGATCTCCTCTACTCCTTAAGACAATTTTAAGAATGGAAAAACGGGTAAGTACCTCTTCTACCTTTCTAAAGTTGAAAACATAAAAACACTTCCTTAAGAACATATTTACAAGAAAATACATCATTCTCGTATTTCTCTTAATAATTACCATTTTTATTACCTTGTCCACACATAGTTGTATAGTCAAATAATCATCTAAAACTTTATTTTGTATTCTATAGTTGAACATTTCTAATATATTTTTTTAAAGAGTTGGTCTTCTTTCGATTCAAATGAGAAGATTTTAGAAGTTCAGTTCTGCATTCTAAGAGACCCTTGCAGAGACTCTGTCCTTGAGAAGTTGACTTCCTGATAGCTGTTTTCAGAAGCAGAAACTAACTGATTTGGGCCATTTTCGAGAAGACTCCAGGAGAAAGTCAACAAAAATAGGAGGGAAGAATTTGAGTTGCCGTTTATAAAAAGGGAAACCATCTCAATGATGGAAAGTGGGGACAATCACTGTTATTCAAGGGAGTTCGCGGAAAAAGCAAAAAAACAACTCCTTTAATCTAAAGAGCCACCATAATGATGGCCAGTGGTGGAAGGCTTTGGTGAGTACCGATTTCCAGCCTTTGAGGTCTACCTCATGGTGCTTGCAACTGAGTCTAAAAGACTCCAGGCTGCTCAAGCTACACACTGGCTCTCAGTTCCTGAACAGTTCTGTTAGTGAGTTTAGGAATGTCACTCCTAGATTTGAGGCATTTGTGAGCTGTTCAATGTCATTCTTCAGATTTGTCTCATTTGTTAGCAGTTGGGCGGGCCAGGGTTTCTCAGAAATAGAGGACCTGTCTGTAATAAAGCTTTCGCAAGGCCAGGACAAGAGGGGTTATGAAATGGAGACAAGGAGAGAAGGCTCCTTATTGATGGGCCTCTTGACCTTTTGAGACTGAAGGGGAAAGGAGACACATAAGTTGAGGAGTTGGATTTTACCATAGTTCACTGACATTCTTAGTTACCAACCTAATATCCTTCTCTCCTTCTTCCCTGCAGATAGAACCCTGATTTTGTTCAAAATATCACTATGCCTAGCTCTGGGGAGATTATTTTCCCAGTCTCCCCTTGTCTTGCTCATCTAGTGCTGCTCTAACAGAAATATGACAAGTGGATGGCTTTAGTCTAGGAGGCTAGAAGTCCAAAGTCAGGGCGTCAGCTCCAGGAGGAGGCTTTCTCTCTCTGTCAGCTCTGGAGGAAGGTCCTTATAGTCATCAATCTTACTCTGGACTAGGAGCTTCTCTGCGCAGGAACCTTGGGTCCAAAGGACACACTCTACTCCCAGCACTGCTTTCTTGGTGGTACGAGGTCCCTAATTCTCTGCTTGCTTCCCTTTCCTTTTATCTTTTGTAAGACAAGAGTTGGTGCATGTCACACCCCAGGGAAACTCCCTTTACATTGGATCAGGGATGTGACCTAGGTAAGGATGTTAGAATCCCACCCTAATCCTCTTTAACATAAAATTGCAGTCACAAAATGGAGGACAACCATACAGTACTGGGAATCCTGGCCCAGCCAAATTGATACACACGTTTTTTGGGGGACATAGTTCAATCCAGGATACCCTTGGATTGGCCGTATTGCACATTTTTGGATAATGGGATATAAGCAGACCTTTGCTGAGAATTTCTTTCACTTCACTCTCCTCCTGCCACAAATACAGATGTGATGTCTGGAGCTGCTGCAGCTATCTTGTAACATATAAATATAACAAAATACATGTTATCTTATACTTCTTCACAAGAGTAAGAAAGAATGTCAACACACTGAGGAATAAGAGGGAAATGATAGCAAGCACTTGGGTCTAGGATGGCATTATTGAGCAGCTGAACAAATACAAGAGCCACTTACCTGTGATTTACTTATTAGATGAGAAAAATAATCCCAAACGTGTTTAAGCTGCTGTTGGTTATGTGTTTTGTTACTGGTATCCTAGCACAATCCTAACTCATACCCAGGTATAGTAGAAAGACATGTGCTACTTTCATTGTTTATTACCTTGTGGGTGTGTGTGTGTTAGATGAAGGTTTACAGAGCAAATTAGTTTCTCATTAAACAAGTAATACACATATTGTTTTGTGACATTGGTTGCCAACCCCATGACATGTCAGCACTCTCCCCTTCCTGACCTTGGGTTCCCTGTTACCAGCCTTCTTGTCCCCTCCTGCCTTCTTGTCCTTGCCCCTGAGCTGGTGTGCCCATTTTAGACTCATTTTGTTTTACAGGCCTGTCTAACCATTGGCTGCAGGGTGAACCTCAGGAGTGACTACAGTACTGAATTAAAAGGGTGTCTGGGGGCCATACTCGTGGGGTTTCTCCAGTCTCTGTCAGACAGCAAGTGTGGTCTTTTCTTGTGAGCTTGAATTTTGTTCATTTTTCTCCTGCTGTGTCTGGGACTCTCTATCATGATCCCTGTCAGAGAAGCCAGTGGTGAGAGCTGGGCACCATCTAGATGTGCTGGACTCAGTCTCGTGGAGGCTGTGGTAGTTGTGGTCCATTAGACCTTTGGATTAATCTTTCCCTTGTGTCTTTGGTTTTCTTCAGTCTCCCTTGCTTCAGACAGGGTGACAACAGTGGAGCATCTTAGATGGCCGCTCATAAACTTTTAAGACCCCAGACGCTACTCACCAAAGTAGGATGTGAAACATTTTCTTTATAAACTATGTTATGCCAGTTGAGCTAAATGTTCCCCGAGACCATGGTCCCCAACCCTCAGCCCTGTAATTTGGTCCTTCAGGGAGTTTGGATGTGTCTATGAAGCTTCCATGACCTTGCCTTGGTCAAGTTGTGCTGACTTCCCCAGTATTTTGTGCTGTCTTACCCTTCACCAAATTTACCACTTATCTCTTACCTTGATCTACCAATGTCTAAACTCCCCAGGGGCCTACTTAATGAACGTAAAGGTTTGGATGAGGTCCCTAAGGAAGGTTCATTGTCTGTTCTAGATAACTCAAAATGGAGGAAATATGGTGGGTCATAGCTTTTTGAATGACCTGGATTACTGAGTTAGAACTTCCAAACATCTCATCTCTTACCAGGAAGTATATTACGCACCTTCGAAAAATGCCTGAAGTTCTTTGGAAGCAACAAAATTAATGTGTAGTAGAAGCAACGGCTCCGTGGTCTGATAACTCACAATCCTTCACCCTTCAGTGTCATGCAAGAGATAATGCAGCCTTCAAAGTAGTCCAATTTAGAATCAAACTAGTTTGCACTATTTAGCCAGAAAATCTTGCTCAAGATTTATAAAACTGCCATACAATTAGCATAAGTTCACATGCCTATGGTGAAGAAATACGTGAGAAGGAAGACTCAAGCAATTTTAATGAGGTCTGCCGTAAGCATACCCCCAATAAATCGAAGACAGTAACTCCCTTCAACTTCCGTTTGAGGTTTTTTTCTCCCTTAACTAACTGCTCCAGCTACACCTACACCCAGAGACACATACTTATCTTTGAAATAGCCTCTGTTATCCTTTATCTCCTACCTCACTGTTCTCTTTGCGTCTGAGTACACGTGCACATTCAGAGATTTATGTTTATACATACACTCCTATATTTGACTGTCAACTTCGCCGAGAGTTCTGTTAACTTGGTGAGAAGGGAAGACGTGATGAACCCCACAAAAGGGCTGTAAGAACTCGTCATAAATAGGAAACGGAAGCAAATTGATGAGATGTTTTGGGTCAGTTGAATTTACCTTTAACGTTACTGTACACAGAAGAGACATTTTTAAGACTAAGTTGTAAGAGTTTTACTTACTTTTTTTTTCTTTTTCTTAATTTTTTTTTATTGTACTTTAGATGAAGATTTACAGAACAAATAGCTTCTCATTAAACAGTTAGTACACGTATTGTTTTAAGACGTTGGTTAACAACCCCATGACATGTCAGTACTCTCCCTTCTCGACCCGGGGTTCCCTACAGTCAGCTTTCCTGTCCCCAGCTGCCTTCTAGTCCTTGTTCCTGGGCTATTGTGCCCCATTAGTCTCATTTTGTTTTATGGGCCTGTCTAATCTTTGGCTGAAGGGTGAGGGTTTTACTTATTTTAATTCCCTACAGTGTCTTATCCAAAAGGTCACAGCCTTAAATATGGAGCAGTTCTACCCTGCACACATTGACTCCACAGCAACTAAAAGCAACAACAACAGTATCTTGTGCTTGGTAGACATTAATAGAGAACAATCAGCTGGATCACACTTCTCCACCTTTACAACCTATGTATTAGAATACTTCCCTTCCTGATTTCTTGGTCTTCCACTGTCAGCCTACCAATGAAAACATCAAGGTCCCATCCCAGTTCCATGCTTTCAAACCAGACCTCCCACCGATACACATGAGGAACATGGGGCAACACACAGAATGAAGTGAGCCTGCGAGAGCAGTAAGAGGACCTGGAGCTTTTATTTTTACCTCTGCGTAAAAGCAAAGTGCACTTACACTCATCACGATCCTTTGGAACTCACAGACATTTCCCATCTGAACTCAGGCCCTGTTCAGCTAATCCCATATTGTAAGTAAAGTTAAAAATAATAAGAATTATAATTGGTGCCCAGCATGCATTGGACTCGTGTGTCATTTGGGAAGAAACTGCACTGTTGATGGAACATTTTGCAGGTCAGTCTGCATCTGTGGCAATAACACATTCTAGGTCTATAGGAAGAGTGTTTTTTAAAAGAAACATATTGACGTCAAATAGGCCACAGAGGATTCATACACTGATCTTCCACTGATGTTTCCTCTGAATTCGTTAAGACCGCTAGACTAACAGTGGTTCTAAGGGGAAAGATAAAGAAGACCAAATGGTGGAGAGACAGCCATTTAGAGGTTTAATTCAGGTTGTTTAAATTTATAGCTGTTTATATCCATTATAAATTCAAATAACTGGCCATGTTCAAACTGACGACAGCTTTGAATTCTTTGATGGGTTATTGTGGTCCGTTCACCTCCTAACTTGAACTGCTTGATATAAAACAGCCAATAGGTCCCCATTGTCAAGGAGAGACTGGGGACAATGATAAGCCAATTGCAGCAGACAAACATCAGCACAGTAACTCATGAGTTCACTGAGGTTAAGGTAGGAATTTTGGCAATATTGCCCTTCCCTCTACCTTTGAAGTAATATTTTCTTTGATGCAAGTTTCCTAAACAAAGTATTTATTCACTACAATTTCTAAATGGACAACAAGTGTTGCGTTTGATCAAGGACTAAGCCCTCCCCCTTCCACATCCTATATCACAAAGTTTTTCACAGAGCTCCAAGAAATGATTGGTTTTTCTTATGCAAGAAAAAATAAAAATCCATCCACCTGAATCCCACTCTAGAGTGACTATAGCCAGGGCTGTGAAATGGGGGAAAACCAACAAACAAACTTGTAATAGCCAGTGGTTTACTGGAATCCACCCAGGAGGTGAAGTCTTTGTTCACATCACACGCTGACCACAGTCCTGGCTGGGAGTTCCGCCATACATGTGGGGATCCGTGAAAGCAATCCCTGGTCAAAATGCAGTTCATTCTGAATCAGTTGCTGTGACCCAGAATCCAGAGATTTTTCCCTATAATGCTAATGATATGCAGATTTTTCCATTAGGATTCCTATCTTTTACGAAAGCTTGAGGAATGCTGCTGCCACGTGGCCCAGCGTCTTCCTCTGATTGGAGGCTTTTTCTGGATAGTTCCGTGGATGAAACCTGGGTGTTCAGTTAAGGTCTCCCTTCCGGTCATCAGCAATCATAACTTTATGGATGTACGATATGCAGTAAAGAGCAAAGGATTTAGCAGTCTGTCTTAACACAACTAGCCAGTTCACTTAATCTCTAACTCTCGGCTGTCTTGTGTTTAAGCTGGGGTAATGATAGACCTTAGGGAACGCATATGGCACAGCATCTGATACTGGATATACTGTTTACAGTTAATACTACTAATATCTGACACTGGATATACTGTTTACTGTCAATCTGCTAATGTCTGATACTGGATATACTGTTTACAGTTAATACTACTAATATCTGACACCGGATATACTGTTTACTGTCAATACTGCTAATGTCTGATACTGGATATACTGTTTACAGTTAATACTGCTAATATCGGACACTGGATATACTGTTTACAGTTAATACTGCTAATATCTGATACTGGATATACTGTTTACTGTCAATACTGCTAATGTCTGATACTGGATATACTGTTTACAGTTAATACTGCTAATATCTGACATTGGATATACTACTAACGCAACATGGCTCAGAAGTCCCTAATGATTGGCTCAGAAGTGTGTGAACTTATCTGGTCAGAAGTCCCTAATGATTGGCTCAGAAGTGCGTGAACTTACCTGGAGAGTTGAAAAATTGAACCCAACTCTCAGGGTTTCTTCCCTATTATGTTATCAAATGACTTAGAGAGGAGCCTGACCATCAAGAAACTTTCTCCCTGACTCTATCAGTTATTGGCCTCCTGCTTCCCTGGCCATTAAAGAAGAGTTTAAACCTGTTGCCATTGAGTCGATTCTGACTGACAGCGACCCTATACGACAAAATAGAACTGCCCCATAGGGTTTCCAAGGAGCAGCTGGTGGATTCCAGCTGCTGACCTTTTGGTTTGCAGCCAACCTCTTAACCACTGTGCCACCAGGACTCCAGAAATAAGAGTTTAGGGGAGTTTACATTACCTCCCCTGTGGGGAAAAACTCTGATAAAGCTGCCCTGGCTGTCTACCGTACTAAGAGAAATGCTCTCAGTTGTGTTAAATAAACAGGTAACCAAACAGACAAAACACGAGTCTCTGTCGAGTTGATTCATGGCAATTCCCTGTGCGTCAGAGGAGAACTGTGCTCCACAGGGTTTCCAGTGACTGATTTTTCAGAAGTAGGTCACCGGGCCTTTCTCCTGAGGTGCCTCTGGGTAGATTCAAACTTTAAGTCTTTCAGTTAGCAGCTTAGTTCATTACCAGTTTGTCCCACTCAGGGACTCCCCACTTAATCCAAAAATATTTTATGTTAGGATGGTGAAATTGAGGGGTCTTTTAAAAGGCACCCTGGAAAGTTTACAAAGAATAAATTTTTATGTTTAGAAGATGACATCATACTTTGGAATCTGGTCCTGTGGTCCATGCATCCTTGAAAACTCATTCATCTGCCTGCTCTTCCAACTTCCATTATAGATAATGTGTTTTATTGCTTACCTCTTACAGCATAGAGATATGGACAGATAAAACCCAAAACCCAATGCCGTCAAGTCGATTCCAACTCATAGTGACTTTATAGGACAGAGCAGAACTGCCCCATAGGGTTTCCAAGGAGTGCCTGGTGGATTCGAACTACCAACCTTTTGGTTAGCAGCTGAGCTGTTACCCACTATGCCACCAGGATTCCATTGACAGATAAAAGAACCATAATACAAAGAATTTCTATTTGCCAGTAGACACAGTCTTTGTCTAAAATGGAGCAGGATGTGAAAGTGAAGAGGACTTTTTAAAATCTCATTTCTTATTGATTTCTTATTGAATAGAGCTACCCTCCTATAAGAGAGAGTCAAGGATGGAAAGGACCTCAGTAACTCAGGCCTGAAGAAAGCCTGCAGTTATCCTGAGCTGAGAGCCTTCGCAATGTGTCTGCTCTAATTTTCTCTCAGTGAGGAAAACAAAACAAAACAAAAAACTGGGCTATGAGAAGAAACAGACAAATATTCAAAAATGTTTAAATCACTGTGAACCAACTTTCCTAGTTCCATTCAGCATCTCACAGGGTCAACACTGATTTCTTTATAACCTGCTACCTACTTAAGCTAATACCTAACTTGATGTCCTGTGTGTGCCTGAACTAGATCCAGATTTGGACAGCCAAAAGAGCTTTTGTATTTTATTTTTATGTTCCATTTTGAAGGAAAATGTGCATTGCTTGCCTTTGTGGCAAGTCGGGGACCTCAGAGGTCAGTGCTAATAACTCCCTGTTCATTAGTTATGGATTTCTTGTCTGAAACAGCCATTAGTCAATGGATCGTAGAGTAACCTGATGAAGTAGAACCATTGCAAGTTTATATACTTGAAGATTCTTTACTTGCTAAAGGTCAGAGGTAAACTCATTATTTTTATTTGCTTTGCCAAGCTTACATTTCCCTTTTTCAAGGTTCTCATACTCTTTCATGGAACCTCAAGAGTTTATGAGGTAAATTTAAATGTTTGCAGAAAGACGGGAAACATTTCTTGTACTGAATATACAAACCCATTTTCTACCCTTCTCAGTATTTGAAAAGGACTCCTAGTGGCACAGTGATTAAGTAAGTGCTCAGCTGCTAACGGAAAGGTTGGAAGCCACCAGCCACTCTGGGGGAGAAAAATGTGGCAGTTCTGCTTCTGTAAAAATTTACAGCCTTGAAAACCCTATGGGGCAGTTCTACTCTGTTCTATAGGGTGGCTATGAGTTTTAATCGACTCAAGTGCAATGGGTTTGGGATGGTTTTTCGGTTTCAATATTTGAAGACCAGTAAATGGGTCAAGCTGTTTCCCAAATATACTGAATATTGCCACCATAGAATAGGAGACCATTGAATGAATCCCTTAGGTATTAGCCATCAGACAAGCATTCATTCCATGAGCCTAGCACTGTGTTAGAGCCAAAGGAGATGGTAACCTAGGATAAGGCTGAGGCTCTGCTTTCAAGGACCTTGGGAGCTGGTTGGGGAGAAAAGTAACATATGCAAGATAATTAGCCATCATGAAAGGGCAACATTTTGTGCCATTGAATATTAGTCTAAAAATAGTTAAGGAAAATAGAGGTCTATATGAATTGGAGTGAAAAAAAGAGCATTTTATGGAGAAGGATAAACAAATCTCAAAGGATGAATAAGAATTACATGGGTAGAAGAATGGAAGAAAATTTCTAGATTCATTTATTTACCCATGCACAAACATTTATCTAGCTCCTATCATTGGCCAAGGGATATGTCTATAAGTCTCTTGTCTTCAAGAAGCCTTTTTATTTTTTTCTGTGAACATAGCAAGCTCTTTTCCTTCTCAAGTTCTTTACACATGCTCTTCCAACTACCTGTTTATCAGTTGTTGCATAGTCCCTAGGTGGTACAATTGGTTAATGCATTGGCTGCTAACCAAAAGGTTGGAGGCTTAAGTCCACCCAGGGGTACCCAGGAAGAAAGACTTGGTGATATACTTCCTGAAAACCCTAGGATGCACTGTTCTACTCTGACACACATGGAGTTGCCCTGAGTTGGAACTGAGTCAATGGCAACTGTTACTGCTGCGTAACAAGCTGAACCACGACTCAGTGGCTTAAAACAACAGACATGAATTCTCTCTACTAATTTTGTGTTTATACTGGGCTCAGCTGGGTGGCTCTTCTGCTCCATGGGATGTTTACTGGGACTTCAGTTTTCCGGAAGCTCAAATGAGCTGGAACCCCAAGGATGGTTGGCAGTTGATACTAGCTATAAACTGGGAGCCCACTGAGGCTTTCAGCCAGAGTGCCTCAGTCTTCCTCGCTGTAGCAACTCTGTGTGGCTGGGACTTCTTAAGCATAAGTTGGGTTCCAAGAAAGACTGTTCCAAGTATATGAAAGAAGAAGCTACAGATTTATTATGCCCCAGCCTCAAAAGTTACATGGAGTCATCTACCACATTCTATGGGTCAAAGCAAATCACAGAGGTATTTTGATAAGTACGCTATGTTAATTTTTTTTTTTTTAACAGTAACATGTAGAAGAGGATTGGCATGCCAATTCTTGTAAGGGTGTCTTTTGGGCAGAGGGCATGGCCTGCAAACAGACAAACAAGGCACATGTTATTTGCATAATGTCATCTCTTTCAATAACACTTAACTCCCCACTCTGTATAGTAAGTTATCTTTCCCCGCCATCACAAAATGTATTCTATTATATCTTATACTTGTTTTGCCCATTGCTCATAATCTATTATAATATGTTATTACTATGTCTATGTTTTCTTTGAAGCCCTGGTGGCGCAGTGGTTGAGAGCTACTGCTGCTAACCAAAAGGTCGGCAGTTCAAATCCACCAGCCACTCCTTGGACACATTATAGGGCAGTTCTACTCTGTCCTGCAGGTTTGCTGTGAGTCGGAATGGACTCAAGGGTAATTAGTTTGCTTTTTTTGTTTGTTTGTTTTTGTGTTTTGATGTTATGTACTGCAGGGGTCTTCTCTGTACCATTGACCGCTATATCTTTAGAGATAAGGATAACAACTGGCCACAGAGGAAGAAGGAGAGTCAAGAATAGGAGGAGAAAAGGGAATGTGTGGCTAATTGCCTCCATGAATAACTGCCACCTTTGCCATAAGACAAGAAGAACTGGATGGTGCCTGGCTACCACTACTCAACATTTTGATCAAAGATCTACAGCAGAATCCTGACCAAAAGGGGGAAAATGAAGAACAGAATTTCAAATTCTCATGGACTCCAGACTTTTTTCAGCCATGAAGGTTGGATAAACCCGGAAACTATTGCCCTGAGATAATCTTTAAACCTAAAATATCCCCTGAAGTCTTCTTAAAACAACAATAGTCTGTCTTAACTAGTAAAAAATGTCTACCTTGAACATTATGCTCTTTTAAGACTAAATTGGTAATATCAGTTTGAAAGATTAGATAAGAACCTTAGGGGTCAGTGAGTTTATGTTAATGGGGGAGGAACAACTCATAAAAGACAGGTGAGAATGATAGCACAACTTGAATAATGTAATCGATGTCACTAAATTGTACATGTAGAACCTGTTGGATTGGTGTATGTTTTACTGTATCTATTCTCAACAACAATAAAATAAATTTAAAAAAAAAAAGAATAACACCCGGCACACAGTAGGTACTTACTAATATTTGTTAAATGAGTATATTGGGAGAACAAAGTTAACTATTATATATCTTGACTGAAACTTTAAGGCCCATTCCAATTTACAAAATATAGTTATAAACATTAATTATATATCCTTGTCATGTTCTGTGGAACAAAGTGAAAGGTCAGTTGATCAGATCAGGCAATGAGAGCAAGCTTTGCTAGAGGAAGTGGCAGTTGACCTGAGTCTTCAAAGGTTGAGCAAGATCTCGATAGAGAACATGTCAGATGTGCCAATAACTTGAGCAAAGGAGAGGGAGGCACTGGAAAACTGATTCCTGTGGTGAATAAACAGGGTACCTAGGCACTAGCTTATGAAGCGAGCTGATGGGAGAAATGACGGAGACCCACCATTCCCTTGAAGTCTTCTGCATCCTGGACTTCTTCCCTCAGGAGCCAAACCACAAAGTCAGAGTGTCACTGTGAGAGCATAGAATTGTGAAGAAGACATCATAAGCAATTCTTGTGCAACCATTATTTTTCTTTCAACATCTTTCTCAATCATAAAATATTTCTGTTGTAGTAGCATTTTCTCATGACAGAGGGTAAGGAGTATGAGTGAGGAAGAAAATAGGCAATGAGGGTTGGAGTCTAAATATATGAAAGGTTTTATGTTGGTGAATCTTGGGAAATATATTAGGGGTGGGCCATGCTCCTTACAAGCCAAAAAAGCAATCTAGGAATAACAAGGTAGTTGCCAGAGAACAGTGGAATGAATGAATATGGAGAAGAAAGTGAAACTTATGGCAAATTTGTATGGCAGTCAACCTACCCTCTTGAATATATTTTCCAAAATATCTTCCAAGAATTTATCATACATAAGACAAGTTTCTTCCTTTCCCAAACAATAATACCACCCACATGTCCCATCTTCTCCTAAACTACGTACAAATTTCTGTCCCAGGTTCCATTTTATCTCACTATTCATTATTGCTGTTGTTTGTTTAATTTTTCTCTATCTTTCTCAGTAGAAGCTTTTCCCTAAACACTTTTGTACAACTATCTCTTTTCCTTTTTGTTCTATGAATTCCTTGAAGCCAAGGACTGTTGTCAGTAGGCACTGTTAAGTCCATTTTTGACTCATCGTGACCCCGTGTGACAGAGTAGAACTGCCTCATAGGATTTTCTGGGCTGTAATCTTTATAAGAACAGATCACCAGGTCCTTGTCCCGCAGAGTAGCTCGCTGGGTGGATTCAAACCGCCAACCTTTCGATTAGCAGCCGAGCATTTAACTACTGTGCCACGGGGCTCCTTGAAGCCAATAACTATGTTGTATTAAATATTTAACTCCCATCACCTGGCATGGTGTGTGTAGCTAATATTGGGGGCTCCATAAATGAATGAAAGAAGTAAGTGAATGAATGGTGCTCCTTTGAAAATAGAAAATGTACTTCCTAGAAAGGAAGTTTTTGTCTATTTTTTCTGAATTCAAACAAATTTATAGTACTTTTGAATATTATGTTGGAGAATAGTTGACTAGCAATGTCAGTAAATCTTTATAGTTCTTTATATCAGGGAATGATTCCAACTGATAGGTTGTTGTTATTAGTTGCTGTCAAGTCGGCTCCAGCTCATGGTGACACCAAGAGCTACAGAACAAAATGTTGCCCTGTCCTGCACTATCTTCATAATTGTTGGTATGATCAAGTCGATTGTTGCAGCCACTGTGTATTGTGTAGTGACTTCCAAGCAAAAGGCTCATCTTCCAGCATTATATTGGACAATATTCTGTTGTGATCCATAGGGCTTTCATTGACTAATTTTTGGAAGTAGATCACCAGGCCTTTCTTCCTAGTCTATCTTAGTCTAGAAGCTTCTCTGAAACCTGTCCACCACGGGTGACCCTGCTGGTATTTAAAATACTGGTGGCATAGCTTCCAGCATTATAGCAATGCTCAAGCCAATGCAATACAACAAATTTTACAAACTCTTAAGTAAACCCATTGCCATGGCGATGACTCATAGCAACTCTGTAGGACAGAGTAGAACTGCCCCATAGGGTTTTCAAGGGGCGCCCAGTGGATTCCAACTGCCGACCTTTTGGTTGGCAGCCATGGCTTTTAACCACGCCTCCAGGATTTCCTCAAGTAATATAGGGGAACTGAATTCCCATTCTAGACAAAGGAGTCATGTTGCAGCAGAAAGAGAAAGGGACAGGAAGTCAGATGAGCTTCACTCATATTCTGATTTTACCTCCTGTAGCCAGGACAACCTCTGCTTATGCCTTAATTCTCTTGGACATTGGTTTCCTTTCTACAAAATGAGGGTTAAGTGACATCGTTGTATTTAAACATTTCCAACAGAATGTCAGGCACATGGGATGAGCGGACCCTCATGTGGAAGGGCACATTCATCTGCTGTGTCGTCCAGAGCAAGCCACCCAGCCTCTCTGCTCTTTACGTCTCCACTTGCCAAATGAGAATCTGTAGACTCTGAGCACGTCTTCTTTTACCAACTCTGCCTTGTGGTTGAATCACCAATAAAATACCATTTTTTAATTCAAATTAATTTAATCATATTACTAAACATAAATACATATACACTGACAGCATTTTAGGACTAGTAGGGAGGTGTCTAGCTCCCAGACAAGACCAAGAGATTGGGCATTAATTAGAGGAGAAATGAGGCAAGCCATCCTAAGAGAGAAAATACTCACAAAAGATAGAGCGGGTGCAGAGGACTTGAAGTCGTTTTAACTTACTTCTGCTCTACAATTATTTACTGCCCATTTACAGAGTACCAAAACTGGTTGCACAGTGGTTAAAGCACTCTGCTGCTAACTGAAAGGTCGGCAGTTAACCCACCAGCTGCTCTGAGGAAGAAAGATGTGGCAGTCTGCTTCCATAAAGATTATAGCCTTGGAAACCCTATGGAGCAGTTCTACTCTGTCCTACAGGGCCGCTAGGAGTCAGAATCCACTCCACGGCAATTGGCTTGGGTTTTGGTTTGGTTTAGGATCTATGTTTGGGTTAAAAGATAAATCAGGCTCAGTTTTCTCCTTAAATTCAGTCTTGAGACTGTTTTCCACCTGTGTGCACATCAAAACAAATCACATTAGCTGTTTCTATAGCTCCCACCATCAGCACTACCAGCCCAGAAGGCCTTGACGAGTTCACTGAACCTTCCTAGACCTCCATCTGCCTGTTTATAGAATGGTCGTCTCTTCCGGCTTGGGCGCTTCAAGAGTTACCGTGGACGATATTTGCTAGGTGATGTTGCAAGCCTGGTCCTGAGCCACTCCCAGCCCCTAAAGGCGTCCCTGGGCCTGAAGAGCCTGCAGCACCATCCTGATGACCACAAATCAGCATTAAATGTGGCATTTATTGTATCTGAAAAGACACACCATCTGCGGATCGCCATTATTGTGCGAGGTTGCCACGAACAATCTGCTTTGCAATCTGCACATATAACAACAAAAGGAGACGTTCAGCAGCACCTGGAAATGAACTGGGGCTTTGGAATTGCATTTCTTTGATGTGGTTAGTGGCTGGTCTGTCCCCACCACTTCACCTTCCACTTACAGGAATGTAGAACTAAGCAAATTCAAACAGGGAAAAAAAAACACCTCGTCTTTTAACTTCCTATGTGAACAGGAAGGAAGGGAGAAGATAAAGGTAATAAGATTCTCTGATCATAGGAAATTGGAATTTGTTATCTTGCTGGACCATTATTCTTAATGTACAACTGAAGTTGGCTACATCTCCTTGGCAGAGAAATAAAATGATTCTGACTCAAAGTAACATAAGATGAGTTGGTAAAGATTTTTCTAATAATAGCTTTTTTAAAAAAAATTTTGCTGACCAATAAAAGATGACTATTCCTTTTTCTTGTCCATATTTAAGCGATGTCAATTGTACATTCAATAATACAGACTTAAAGTTTGTAACTGTATTTAACACCTCAGTATTTGATTACTTTCAAGGTGAATTAGTACCATGTGTAAAACACAGTGAAGCCTGAGTAATTGTGTTTCCTGATTAGGGTTATTATAAAAATTGGATTTTGAAAATCTGTAGTCCCCCTGTAATGGGAAGGCACCAGAGGGCTTTGAGGAATCATTATCTTAACAAGTCCACATGTAAAATCTTGTCACCACAAAATAAAAAAGAGGTTAAATGCTAATAGGCCGTTGAAATTGTTTGCTTGAGGTTTTCTTCATCTCCTGTTTGATTTCAAGCATTTTATAAAAAAGAAAAAGAAAGAAAATCAGAACTGAAGCGGTATGAAGAGCTTGTTACTACCGTTCATCTAAAGGAAATGAATAGAAGACAGTTGCAAAATTGCTTGGCCTTATTATCCTGGTTTTTTTTGCGTAAAATAACTCTTTAATGAGCTACTGTTTTTTCTAAAGATGGGAAGATTGGGACTGTTAATTTTTCTGCTAGTTTTAAATTTAGAGAAAAAAAATCAGCAATAGAAGAGAAACCACGAATCAACATTACAATCATCGGTTTTTAAGATGATAAGTTAAAACTCTGGAGCTGACGCTAAATATGCCTGATGAAAAGAAAAATCAAGAAGAAAATACTTTCTCTTGAAGTTGTTGTCAGATATGCTTAAGCACACCCAAAGAGACGTCCAGTTATCTGGTAGTTTTCCATGTGCAACTTGTGTATGTGAAAGATATGGTGGTTAGTGGAGTATAACCAAATTGCTGTCCAGTCTATCCCAACTCATGATGAACCCATGTATGTTCTCACCATGAGTCAGAGAAAGCTCTATGGAACCCAGCGTAGAGCTGTTCCATAGAGTTTTCGATGGCTGACTTTTCAGAAGTAGATCTCCACCAGTGTGCATGGACTCGAACCTCCAAACTTTTGGTAAGCAGCCAAGCATATTAACCTTTTGCACCGCCCAGGGACTCCAGGGTAGTGTAAGTGCCTTTTTAATTGTCTTCACTAACTCTTCTTCTTCTTTGATGGCCTCTTTTTATTCTTCAGCTTCTGGACACCCTAGTCTCTGCCATTTCTCTATGCTGGGGACTCACCATTAATACCTCTAGACTTCACCTCCCCTGTGAACTCCAGACCACCAATTCCAAGTGTTTTTTGAGCATCTCCAGATCGATTCCGCTCAACTGATTCAAACCCAACATGTGCACAGCTATGTCTTCGATGCTTCCTAATTCTGCTAATGGCATCAACAGTCTTAGACCTCTTTTCTCAGACCAGGAACTTCAGATTCATTTTAGCTCTTTTCTGCTCCCCCTTCAACCATTAGTGGCTGGATACTGTTGCTTCACTTTTGCAGGGTCTGCACTCCATTGCCTTCTCTCATATCCTCCATTTCACTCGGACTGATCCTTTTATCCCCCGGCCAGGGGAGGCGCTCCTCCTGAGTGTTTCAGTGGCGCCCAATGCTTACTCTCTGATAGCCCCGTTCACACTGCAGTGTAACCTCCTCCATCCTCCTGTCCTCACCCCCCAGCATCCAGTTGTGCTTAATAAATGCTTGTTGAATTAACCTTCCACGCACCACTCCAGTTCACTTTCCTATTACCTCTTGCCAAGATTATAGCTGGCCTTTCTTGCCGGCCATCCGTTGCCCAAAATCTAAGTAAACATTGTCATTTAATCACTGGTCAGACCACTTCCCCATGTCCCTACTAATTCCATTCTCTAAATTTTACTTTTCTACTCCTCTGCTTTTGCCCATTCCGAGGAGAAAGATTTCTTCTCCTTCTTCTCACGGAAATACAATAAAATAGATGTATTCTGAAGAACATTGTTCAAACGTTTTCTCCAAAAATCCTTCTTAGGGCCCATTCTAAGCAGAATCAATCTCTTCACATGCTATCTATATTCAAAAGTGTTTTTTCTACTTCTTTTATTATATCTTTAATTGGTCTTATATTCTAGTTATTTTTTCCAGGCTTGATTTTCTTATACGATTGTGGAAGGTACAAAAGATGACCCTCTCATCTCTGTGGCTCCCGTATATGCAGCACCAGTCAGGGACTCCAGCGTAGTGGAAGTACTTTATTAAATGCTTTCACTAACTCTTCTTCTTTGATAGCCTCTTTTTATTCTTCACCTTCTCCTGGACACCAGTCTCTGCCATTTCTCTATGTTGGGGACTCATTCCAATCTGAGACTTGACCTCCCCTTTGACTTCACACCACCAATTCCAAGTGCTTTTATTAGAGTAAAAACTTGCTAAAATATTCCTAAGATAGATCTTTCAGAAATCTGTACCTTCATATGCTGTGACAAAGACTAATCTTGATTTATGCTCTTGCAATAGAAGTGGTATCATCTTTCTCCTCTGATATATAGAACTCTGATATATGTATATATATACATATATATATATCTCCTATGATATATAGTGGTATATGTCTTTCTCCTGTGATATATAGAAGACATAGGTACAAAATACATGTGTGTACAATTAAACTATTCTTATGTTTGAGCTAATGATTCTGAACTAATTTAGCTACAACTACAAAATAACAAGCTTTAAGTTCTATTGGATCTTGTTTTATTGTAATAATCATGTTATAGATAAAATCTTGACATATAAAACATCATTGGCCACGTAAAATAATAATAGGAGATACATCTGCCACAAATATTTCCAATACGATTCATTGTGAAGCTGTGAAAAGACCTAATTCAAGATCTGCAATATAGCACAAGACATCATTTTGTGGATTGGGTACCCTGTAGTCTTAATAATCCAGTTCTTTGTGATTTATATATTCCATCTCGTAAAATTTAGTTAAGGAATTACTTGATGCTCTGGCTTTGTTCTTGTGAATGATAGTAGTATAATCCTTCTCATTTTATCTAATGCCTGTTAGCTACAATTTTGAGAATTAATGAGGTAATGCCTTGAAACATTTTCTCATTAATCCTTAAAAGACCCCTCTACAATAGATTTGTAGATGATTAATTAAGGATTAAAATTCCTTCACAAAGAAGACCACATCTGTATACTATTCCCTGGATAGTGTCAATGAAATTTTAAAGTTATAAAATATAAAGGAGCTATAAAATATTTTATTGCTGCAGGCACCAGAGGAGAAAGACAACATTGCTTTTATTGTAAAAGCATAAATAGATATTGATCTTCGTCATGGCATATGGAGATGCAGATTTCTAAAAGATATAGCTTAGGAATATTTTAGCAAGTTCTTACTCCAAAAGTAGTTGAAGGTAAACCTTTTACCATGTATCTTGTGAGAAGGTCTCATTTTGTATTAGGGAAAGCTTTATATTTGGAGCCAGTTTTATTTACATTCCTTTGAGCTAATGCTTCCTCATTTGTGGTTATTAAATAGGTTGTAATTTCTTATGCAGAGCGTGTTCTTGATTCAGTGATTCCTCTAGGAAGCACAGTTGATGAACCATAATTGTTTTCCAAAAGCTAAAGGAATGATCAAACTTTTGTTATTCAATTCATGTATGTGATAAAAGTGAAGAATTAACCAAAAGGTTCTAGATGCTTTAAAAAATATAGCATACTTACATGAGTTTCTAACTCTGATTCCAAAATGAACTCCAAAGAAGATGCTAGATGAAACTGCAGAGACACACAAGTACATGATTTAATAGCACTGGGATAACATTGGTGTAATCCCAGCCAGTAACTCATCCCAGAGCAATGCATGCATCATAAGATGTGAATACCAGCAAAGTACATAGTAACAGCAACATAAAAAGCAGAGATGCTGGCTGTAATTTTCAAAAAAAAGAACAAACTGATGAAAAAATGCACATTGGTAGGGGGTTGATTCCAATATTGTCAAAGTCTCCATGGAATCAAGATAATCACAGCATTCAGAGCAATGAGACACAAATGTATTGCTATAGTTTTTTAAGAAAGACTGTCTTCAATGTAAAGAAAAGTGAAAGGGAAGAGAGATTATCACCAGCTACCAATTACTTAGTACACGCCGGGTATCACACGAAGCACATTCAATAAGCTATTTCATGCAATGTCTCAACGGTCATTACCAGTGAAGTAAATACCATAACAATATCTTTACTTTAAAAAACTGAGACCCAGGAGTTCTGGCAAAATGGTGCTCTAGGCAGAAGCACCATGCCATCCCTCCACAGCAAAGGTCCAAAAAACTAAGCTTAACAGAGAATACAACAATCCTGAAACCCTAAAACATCAAATGAAGAGATAAAGAATTCAGCCAAGCACCAAATGGAGTGAGAAAACTGACAGAGAATGGAGAGCGAGGAGACATTCATGCAGAGGTCCCCTACCAGCTAACGCAGACAGATCCACCATCTTGGACTCCTATCGGAGACCAGCAAATGGTGGTACGAGAAAGCAGCCTCACGGAGCATCCAGCGGGAGACAAAACAACTGTCTCTAACCTCTCTATTCCAACGGCAAGCTCCCCTAGCATTCTTTGTTTGTTTGTATGTTTTTGGCTCCTGTTCCTCTCTCCTCTCTCCCATATCCATCTTAGCTCCACACATAACAATCTCCCCACTGCATCCTGCCTACCTGCACCGTGTGCTTGACATCACACCACCAAGCAGCACAGGCACAGCCTATTGGAACCTGCCCTGAACTGATTATCAACCCGCCCTGGTGGCTGTAGTAAGTGCCACAAACAACCCATCCCAGTAACTCCTCTTCAGCTAGACCCGCCCTGCTGTAGCATATCTGAGTAACTGACCCTGCCAGTTGGAGAAGGAGGGGAAAACTATTGAGCGCACATACGAGCAAACAACAAAGAACACACAGTCAGCCTGCTCAGACATAGTCAATTTTTTTTTAAACAAAGGGAAGAAACAAACAAATCTACAATCAATAAATGAGAAAAATAACTACTGAATGCCCAGAATATGGCAGACAATATCAAAACATTTACAAAAACAGGACAGGATGGTTCCAGTAGGCGCCCAAAATAAAACACCAGATGATTTTCCAGTAGAAGAAAAGGCACTAGAACTACCCGATAGGGAATTCAAATCTATAATACTCAGAATTCTCCAATAACTGAGGCAAAAAGCTGACCAACATGAGGAAAAAATAGACAAATTCATGGAAAATACAGACAAAAAATTGGAAGAATTCAGGAAGATGATGCAGGAACAAAATGCCGAAATAAATTCACAACTGGAAATTATACAAAAACAACAATTAGAAATCCAAAAGATAAACAACAAAATTTCAGAAACGGATGATGTCATAGAAGGGCTGAGAAGCAGATTTGAAACAGTGGAAGACAGGATCAGTGGAATTGAAGACAAACACTTGGATACAACTCTGTTTGAGAAAAACTGAGAAAAAAGAACCAAAGAAAAATGAAGAGACCCTGAGAGTTATGTGGGATATAATCAAAAGCAAAAATTTGCGAGTGATTGGAGTTCCAGAACAGGGGGAGAAAACAGAAAACACAGAGAGGATCATTGAGGAACTGCTGACAGAAAACTTCCCCAATATCATGAAAGATGAAAAGCTAGCCATCCAAGAAGCTCAATGAACACCATATAGAAGAGACCCCAAAAGAAAATCACCAAGGCATATCATATTCACACTTGCCAAAAACAGAGACAAACAAAGAATCCTGAGAGCAGCTCGTGAAAAACAAGAAGTCGCATACAGAGGAGAAACAATAAGACTAAGTTCAGATTATTCGGCAGAAACCATGCAGGCAAGAAGGCAACAGGATGACATATATAAAATTTTGAAAGAAAAAAATTGTCAGCCAAGAATAATATATCCTGCAAAACTTTCATTCAGATTTGATGGTGAAATTAAGTCATTTCCAGATAAACAGAAATTAAGGCAATATGTAAAAGTCAAACCAAAGTTACAAGAATTATTAAAGCAAGTTCTTCGATCTCAGGACAAACAGCTTCAGCTCACAGGCAGAACATAGGACACAGGATTGTACGAGCCAGATACCAATCTAGGAAATGAACTCTCAAGGACTATCCAAAACCAAAAGAAATACAACAGGGAATCAGAGCAGTTAATCAATAAATGACAACAACATCAAAACAATAAAAGAGGGAATAAACGGCATAGGTATAGAACCTTGTAATGGAGAGGAAGGCAATGTGATACCAAGTAATGGTAGACTGCTTCAAACTTATAAAGATAAGGGTAAAATTCATGGTAACCACAAAGAAAGTTAACAAACCAACTCATAAATATAAAGACGAAAAACATAAAGTCTCGGCAAAAACAAAACCTACAAAAACAAAAGAAAGGAAAAAAAAATCCACAAACAAAAGTAACTCAGCACAAGAGAGTAAGAAGAACAAAGAAAACTTCAGCACCACAAAAAAAAGCACTACAAAATGACAGCAACAAACTCACATCTATCAATAATTACACTGAATGTAAATGGACTCAATGCACCCATCAAGAGATGGAGAGTGACAGAATGGATAAGAAAACAGGATCCATCAATATGCTGTCTACAAGAGACACACCTTAGAAACAAAGATGTGAATTTATTAAAAGTCAAAGGTTGGAAAAAAATATATCAAATTAACAACTACCAAAAAAGAGAAGGACTGGCAATTCTAATCTCAGATAAAATAGACTTTAAAACAAAATCTACCATAAAAGACAAAGAAGGACACTATATAATGATTAAGGGGATGATCCACCATGAAGACATAACCATAATAAACATCTGCGCACCCAGTGACAGGGCTCTAAAATACATAAAACAAACTCTAACAACACTGAAAAGAGAAATGGACAGTTCCACAATAATAGTAGGAGACTTCAACACACCTCTCTCAGTAAAGGATAGAACAACAAAGAAGAAACTCAGCAAAGATACAGAAGACCTAAAGGGCACAATCAGCCAACTGGACCTCATAGACACATACAGAATACTCCATCCAACCACTGCAGAGTACACGTTCTTTTCCAATGCATGTGGAATGTTCTCCAGAATAAACCACATCTTAGGCCACAGAGCAATCCTCAACAAGATCCAAAACGTTGAGATAATTCAAAGTATCTTCTCTGACCACAATGCCATCAAGGTAGAAATTAACAACAGAAAGAGCAAGGGAAAAAAAATCAACTACACGGAAACTGAATAATACCCTGCTTACACATCACTGGGTAATAGAAGAAATCAGAGATGGAATCAAAAAATTCCTACAATCAAATGAGAATGAAAACACATCATACCAAAACCTTTGGGACACAGCAAAGGCAGTCCTCAAGGACAATTTATAGCAATAGATGCACATATCAAAAAAAAAAGAAAGGGACAAAATCAAAACATTAACTACAGAACTCAAACAAATAGAAAGAGAACAGCAAAAAAAGCCCACAACCACCAGAAGAAAGGAAATAGTAAAGATCAGAGCAGAAATCAATGAAATAGAGAACAGAAAAACAATAGAAAGAATCAACAAAACCAAAAGTTGGTTCTTTGAAAGAATCAACAAAATCGACAAACCACTGGCCAGACTGACAAAAGAAAAACAGGAGAGGACACAAATAACCCAAATAAGAAAAGGAATGGGGGACACTACAACAGACCCAACTTAAGCAAAAAGGATTATAACAGAATATTATGAAAAACTATACTCCAACAAATTTCAAAACCTAGAGGAAATGGATAAATTTATAGAAACACACAGCCTACCCAAACTACAACAAAGTGATGTTGAAAATCTGAACAGACCGACAGCAAGAGAAGAGATTGAAAAGGTAATAAAAAAAAAACTCCCAACCAAAAAAAGCCCTGGCCCAGATGGCTTCACTGGAGAATTCTACAAAACATTTACAGAAGAGCTTGTACCAGTACTACTCAAGCTATTTCAGAGCATAGAAGAGGAACCAACACTTCCAAATTCATTCTATGAAGCCAGCATAACACTGATACCAAAACCAGGCAAAGAAATCACAAAAAAAGAAAATTACAGACCAATTTCTCTCATGAATATAGATTCAAAAATTCTCAACAAAATTCTATCCAATAGAATTCAGCATCATATCAAAAAAATAATACACCACGACCAAGTAGGATTCATACCAGGTATGCAAGGATGGTTTAACATTAGGAAATCAGTCAACATAATGCACCACATAAATAAAAGGAAAGAAAAGAATCACATGATCATCTCAACTGACGCAGAAAAGGCATTTGACAAAGTCCAACACCCATTCCTGATAAAAACTCTCAATAAAATAGGTATAGAAGGGAAATTTCTCAACATAATAAAGGGCATCTATGCAAAACCAATGGCCAACATCATTCTTAATGGAGAGAGGCTGAAAACATTCCCCTTGAAAACAAGAACAAAACAAGGATGCCCTTTATCACCACTCTTATTTAACATTGTGCTGGAAGTTCTAGCTAGAGCAATAAGGCAAGAAAATGAAATAAAGCGCATCCAAATTGGTAATGAAGAAGTTAAACTGTCCCTGTTTGCAGATGATATGATACTATACACAGAAAACCCTAAAGACTCTACAAGAAATCTACTGGAACTAATAGAAAGATTCAGCAGAGTAGCAGGATACAAGATAAACATTCAAAAATCAGTTGGATTCCTATACACCAGTAAGAAGAACCATGAAAAGGAAATCAGGAAAACAATACCATTTTCAATAGCCCCTAAAAAGATAAAATACTTAGGAATAAATCTGACCAGGGATGTAAAAGACCTATACAAAGAAAACTACAAAACACTGCTGCATGAAACCCAAAGGGATCTACATAAATGGAAAAACATACCATGCTCATGGATAGGCAGACTCAACATTGTGAAAATGTCAATTCTACCCAAAGCAATTTACAAATACAATGCAATCCTGATCCAAATACCAACCACTTCTTCAAAGAGATGGAAAAACTAAACATTAACTTTATATGGAAAGGGAAGAAGCTCCGAATAAGTAAAGCACTACTGAAGAAGAAGAACAAAGTTGGAGGACTCACACTACCTGACTTCAGAACCTACTATACAGCTACAGTAGTCAAAACAGCCTGGTACTGGTACAACGACAGAGACATTGACCAATGGAACAGAATTGAGAACCCAGATGTAAATACAGCCACCTACGGTCACCGGATCTTCGACAAGGGCCCAAAGTCCATCAAATGGGGAAAAGACAGTCTTTTTAACAAATGGTGCTGGCAAAACTGGATATCCAACTGCAAAAAAATGAAGCAGGACCCATACCTCACACCGTATACAAAAACTACTTCCAAATGGATCAAAGACCTGAATATAAAGCCTGAAACTATAAAGTTCATAGAAGAAAAAATAGGACCAACACTTCAGTCCTTAATACATGGCTTTAACAGGATATACACCATAACCATCAATGCAGAAACCCCAAAAGATAAGCTAGATAACTGGGATCTTCTAAAAATCAAACACCTATGCTCTTCAAAAGACTTCACCAAAAGAGTAAAAAGAGAACCTACAGACTGGGAAAAAATTTTTGGACAGTACAAGTCAGACAAAGGTCTAATCTCCGTAATCTACAAGAAAATCCAACACCTCTACAACAAAAAGACAAATAATCCTATTAAAAAATGGGCAAAGGAAATGAACAGACACTTCACCAAAGAAGACATTCAAATGGCCAACAGACACATGAGGAAATTCTCGCGATCACTAGCCATTAGAGAAATGCAAATTAATACCACAATGAGATACCATCTCACCCCGGCATTAATGGCATGAATCAAAAACACTGGAAACAACAAATGTTGGAGGGGCTGCGGGGAGATGGGAACTCTTATGCACTGCTGGTGGGTATGCATAATGATACAACCATTTTGGAAAATGATATGGCGCTTCCTCAGAAAGCTAGAAATAGACATACCATTCGATCCAGCAATCCCACTCCTAGGAATATATCCTAGAGAAATAAGAGTCGTCACTCGAATAGACATATACACACCTATGTTCATGGCAGCATTGTTCACAATAGCAAAACGATGGAAACAACCTAGATGCCCATCAACAGATGAATGGATAAACAAACCATGGTACATACACACAATGGAGTACTATGCAACAAGAAAGAACAACAATGAATCTGTGAAGCATCTCATAACATGGATGAAACTGGAGGACATTATGCTGAGTGAAATAAGTCAATCACAAAAGGACAAATATTGTATGAGACCTCTAGTGTAAAAACCCATGAAAAAGTTCACACACAAAATGTAACAATCTTTGTTGGTTACCAGGGATGGGAGGGGTGGGGGGTGGAAATACTAAATAGGCAATAGATAAGTGGTATCTTGGGTGAAGGGTGAGACAGTACACAATACAGGGGAAACTAGCACAACCTGTACAAGGAAAGGTCATGGAAGCCCCATAGACACATCCAAACTCCCTGAGGGACTCAATTGCTGGGCGGAGGGCTGTGGGGACCATGGTCTCGGGGCACATCTAGCTCAACTGGCATGATACAGCTTATAAAGACAATGTGCTACATTCTACCTTGGTGAGTAGTGTCTGGGGTCTTAAAAGCCTGTGAGCGGCCATCTAAGATACTCCACTGGTCTCATCCCTTCGGGAGCAAGGGAGAATGAAGAGAACAGGATACAAGGAAAAGATTAGTCTGAAGGACTAATCGTCCACAGCTACCAAAGCCTCCACCAGACTGGGTCCAGTACAGCTAGATGGTGCCTGGCTACCACCACTGACTGCTCTGACCAGGATCACAACAGAGGGTTCTGGACAGAGCTGGAGAAGGATGTAGAGCATAATTCTAACTCACAAAAAAAAGGACCGGATTTACTGGCCTGAAAGAGACGGGAGAAACCTTGAGAGTATGGCCCCCAGACACCCTTTTAGCTCAGTGGTGAAGTTACCTCTGGGGTTCACTGTTCAGCCAGGGAGTGGACAGCCCCATAAAACCAAATGAGACTGACGAGGTACAGGAGTCTATTGACAAGGGCCATAAGTCAGAAGGGGACAAGGAAGCTGGTGATAGGGAACCCAAGGTTGAGTAAGGATATTGTTGATGTGTTGTGAGATTGTTAACCATTGTCATAGGGCAACATTTGTAGTAACTGTTAAATGAGAAACTATTTTGTTCTGTAAGCCTTCATCTTAAGTGAGAATAACAGCACAATTGGAAGAGCGTAGTCAATGCCACTGAACTGTGTATGTAGAAGTTTTTGAAACAGTGTATCTTTGGCTATGTGTATTTTTCACCAAAAAAAAAAAGGTTGAGAATTTAGAGGGTTCATATGTTGTGGGGTTGTTAACCAATGTCATAAAACAACATGGGTACTACTGTTTCATGAGAAACTATTTGTTCTGTAAGCCTTCACCTGAAGTACAAAAAGAGAAAAAAACCATGAGTCCCAGTGCCTTTCCAGTGGCCGTGTGCCTAGTAATCAACAGCTGTGGGAGATATAAGCATATCTCCCTTTGTGGTGGTGGTTGTAAGCTGCCATTGAGTCAGCCCCAAATTCACAGCAACCGTATGTACAACTGAATGAAACACTGCCCTGTCTTGCACCCTCTCCATGATTGGTTGCAGGCCAGGCCATTGTGATCCATAGAGTTTTCAATGTTCGATTTTTGGAAGTAGATCACCAGGTCTTTCTTCCTAGTTCATCTTAGTCTGGAAGCTCTGCTGAAACCTGTTCAGCATCATAGAAACACACAAGCCTCCACTGACCAATGGGTGGTGGCTGCACATGAAGTACATTGGCTGAGAATAGATCCCAGGTCTCCCTCTTACCAAAAAAAAAGAAACCCAAACCCATTGCTGTCAGGTCGATTCCGACTCATAGCAACCCTAAAGGACAGAGTAGAACTGCCCCATAAGGTTCCCAAGGAGCGCCTGGTGGATTTAAATTGCAGACATTTTGGTTAGCAGCCCTAGCTCTTAACCACTGCGCCACCAGGGTTTCTGGTCTCCCTCAGAGAGGGTGAAAATTCTACCACTGAGCCACCACTATCCCCTTATCCCTCTTTAGGACTATGTAATGAAAAGTAAAATAAAATATAAACAAGCAAACAAATGAAAATCCACAAGGGTGACCCTGAGCCTAATTGGCAAAGTTGCCCCTGAGGGAGTCGATCATCATTTCATGGAGCAGTGGAGCGCAGGGGAAGCTGCGTGGAGTGGCTGCCCAGGACAGCCCTCTGCTCTCCAAAGGACTGAGACCAGGCAGCTGTTCCAGCTGTATCGGGAGCATCAAAGAGACCTCATGACCAAGAGCCTCCAATGTGAGGAGTTGCCACCACTGTTTTCATGAATCAGGGTATGAACTTTAGAGTCAGCCAGGCTCCGAAATCCCATTGGGCATTTCTGAGCTTTAGTTTTCTCATCTGCAAAATAGACATAGTGCTTCCTACCTGATAGAGTTGAGGGCAGATTAATCTAAGATACAAACATGAAAATAGCTGCAAAGATGACTCAAGCATATTAACAACCATGAAGATGTCGCAGGACTGGGCAACACGTCATTCTGTTACACAGAAGGTCTCCATGTGTCGGGGCCAACTCAATGGCAACCAACAACAACAGCGTATATGAGGGGCTCAGTACGGTATTTGGGTTGTGATGGGCTCTAAATAAACGGTGCCTTAAAAAAGAAGATGAGGAAGTAAAGAGGAGGAGAAAGTGAAGGAGGAGGAGGAGGAGGAAGAGGGAGAGGAGGTGGGAAAGGGGAAGGAACTTCCAAGACTCATGGTTTCCAGAAGCTATCCTGAAAGGAAGGGCCTAATGAGACCTGATGTATGTCACCGGGGTCGCTGCAGCCCATCAGAAATGCTATTGTTGCTCAATGCAAAAGGCATTTGGGATTTACCCCCAGGGGTGACCACCAGTAGGAAATGGTGCATTCAGAGCAGCAGAAAAGAGATTCAAACCACAGCCACTTTGGAGCAAAATGCAGCTCTTCTTTCTGTCCTAGGGTGAGACTCTCTTGACATCTGGGAAATGTGTAGTGATTATTGATTTCAATGCATCACTGAATGAGGAGGGTAATAATTTCTACCCGGAAGCCTGGTGGAAGTGATGGTCCAGGATTTGGAGGGCTTGCTTGAGCCAATTACAGAGGCAAAAAACAGCAATCTGGTCCTCAAATGTCCAGGGAACACAGACTATAATTAGAAAGAAGTATTGGTAAGGTGGTTCTACAGTTAAAACAAATCTACTCTTTGCAAGCTTAATCATTTTGAAGGAAATGGCAAGAATAAATTGACAAACTGTTTATACACATACACACCCTTTTTAAAAGAAATAAACAGGAACTATTATACAGGAAAACTGATTTAAAAAATATCAGAACCAATACCATAATTGTTCTTAATAAACTTTAGTTTTGGAAATCTTATCTGCAATGTTGAAATAGCAGGCTTTTGAAATGCAATCATGAATCAACGTGTGTGTTGTGGTTTATAACGGGTGGAAGTTAAACAGCCAACGCAGAATTAATCACACGTTTCCTCCATTTGTAGCTCTATAGCGTCTCTCGCATTCAACCCTTCCCACCACTTTCTACCCCCTTGGTCCTGGCTCTTATTTCCGCAGAAGAAACTATGGTACTTCATTCCCTATTGGCTGTCCAGACTCCATTCTTTCCCACTCGGTACATACTAACCAAACCCAACCCGTTGCAGTCAAGTCAATTCCAACTCATAGAGACCCTGTGGGACAGAGCAGAACTGCCCCATAGGATTTCCAAGGAGCGGCTAGTGGATTCGAACTGCCGACATTTTTGGTTAGCAGCTGAGCTCTTAACTACACTGCCACCAGGGCTCCACCCAGAGTATTCACACTATACTCTTCCCTAAAATGTGGCATGCCATTTCTCTGAATAGTTGTAAACTTCCCATTATTTATAGGATGGAGTCCAAACTTCTTGTCCTAAAATTCGAAGATCTTCAAAACTGGCCCCAACTTTTCTCGTGGGCAGTAATTAACTAGATCAGTATTCCCCCATGTATTCTCTAAGAAACTTTGTTCTGCTAGATGCTTCATGATTATAAAGGGCTCCATGATCAACTAAGTTAGAAAATGCTGAACAATATAACCATAAACTAGCTAACACTTGCTATGTTTTTCCTTTGTGCCAGAGGCCAAGGGCACCACATGCATTATATTATTTAATCTTCACAATTCTACAAGGTCGATTTATAGTGATCTGCACACTGTTATGTCAGACTCTGGACCCTGAGCTCTTGAACACAAGGATTCTGTCTCTCTCCTTCCTGCAGGGTTACAGGAGATTTTAGCACATTAAAATCCCTAAGAAGTCCTAAGGTGCAAAATCCTGTGGAGTTTTGTTTAAACTACTCCACCTTACTTAACTGTAGAAGATGTGTTTCATGAAATGCCTTTTAACACCCGCACAAAACTAGCTTTCTAAGTAGTTCATTTTAGGAAATGCTAATTTTTAAGGCCTTTTCTAGCTCTCCGTTTTATAAGTCCTGTTTTCCAGGACTTGTCCTCCAATTCCCTACTTGGGCTTTCAGCTCATTTAAACCATTTAGTTACAAGTGATTTTGGTCTCACCTCATTCCTTGTTCCTAGAATGCCCTCCACCTTTCTCTTATGGGAATCTTATTTATACCCATCAGCACTGATGTTGTGGAGTGAATTGTGTCCCTCAAGAACACACATTGCAATCCTAACTTCTGTACCTGGGAAGGTGATCCTGTTTGGAAATCTTGTTTTTGTTTTGTTAGGTTGATGAGGTCATACCTAATCCCTTCTGAGTGGTGTCTTATAAAAAGAGAAAACAGACATGGAGAGAGACACACAGACACGGGGAGAAGAGACCGTGTGAGGATCCATCTATAAGCCAAGGAACGCCGCTGAAAGCCCGGAATGCCAGGGGCTACCAATGAGGAGGAGCCTCCCCTAGAGCCAATGCCCTGATTTGCACCTCTGGATTCCAAAACTCTGAGACATACGTTTCTGTTCTTGAAAGCCATCCATGCATGGTATTTTGTTACAGCAGCCCTAGGCAACTAAGAACACAGCACACTTGTTACCTTCAAGTCGACTCTGACTCATGAGGACCCCATGAGTGTCAGAGTAGAACTGTGTTCCATAGGGTTTTCAATGACTGATTTTTCAGAAGTGGACCATCAGGCCTTTTTTCTGAGGCACTTCTGGGTGGACTTGAACCTCCAACTTTTCAGTTAACATTTGAGTGCATTAATCATACCATTAAATCCCGTCTGTCTCTGAAGCCTTTTCACGACTGCCCATATATACCATCTCATTTAGCCTTCCTCAGATCTCTTGTGGCATAGGTTGAGGGCATCTTGAGTTGTACCAATGTACAAAAGAGATGCAGTACAACTGATATTCTGAGAACTGGCTTTCACTAAGTCACTTCCTCTTACTTCTTCCTGTGTGCAGGTCTTGAGTAAACACCAAAATCCGTGATTCTAAATTCTAAGTCTTCTTTTTTTTTTTTCAATCCTCAACAGCATCCATTGTCTTGAACCACCAACTCTTTCTCCATATGTACGTGTCTTTACTGATCTACACTGAAAGCTTTTTCAGGGCAGAAACTTCTTTTCATCTCTGATCCACTTACAATAGTGAGAATTTAGTTCACAACTGAGTCAAATTTTGGCTCTTCCACTTACGAGCTGTATCTTTAAACAAACTGTTTAGCCTCTTTAGTTTTACCACCTATAAAGTAGATAGAGATAATATTACCTAATTCATTGAGTTTTTTATAAAACTGAAGTGAGTCAATGTGGATAAAGAAGACTTAGTAGCATAATGTATCAAAATTTTTAAGTGTTTTACAAGTGTTGGTTTGTTATTATTCCTATTGTTGTAAATTAGTCACCTAACGTGTTTCAGGCATTTTACTAGTCCATGAAGTCAAGTGAATATGACATAGTCACTACCCATAGGAAGCTTGTGTCTCGTGGGACTTAGTTACAGAAGGGAAAGAGTGCAAATAAGGTGGGTGGGCGTGGTAAATCTCTCCAAGGACAGGAAGAGAGGGGTGACAGAGAAGACAGGCATCCTGCTGAGCCCAGAAGGATGGACAGGAGAGGGCATTTCAGGCATAAGGAGTAGCACTTGCAGAGACCTGGGTAAATGACATGATCTAGGACACCTGGGGAACTACCACAAGTCGATCCATATGACTGAAATGTGAGGGGAAGGAGGTGAGCTGGGAAACTAGACAGGCCAGATGTTGAGTATCTTACTTGTCTCCAAGGGTCTTTAACTTGATCCCATTGATAATGGGGAGGGAGATAGTGGGCCAGTTAAGCATTTAAAGCAGCAGAGATTTGATCAGATTTATATTGTAAATATAATCCTGGTTATGTGATAGAGATTAGTGGAAGGCAAGACTGGATTTAGGGAGGAGTTAAGTGAGATATGAACAAGAAAAAAAACAGGGAAATGGCAGTCTGTTAAACACAAAATTACAGATTGGAGAAGAACCAACAGTCTGAGTGGCTAGATATAAATTAACTGATTGTTTTTAAAGTGTTAATAATGCAAGGGGATACTTTTAATACAGATGATTACATTAAAAACATTCTATTTAGTGCAAAATACATGCACTATTATTCACCTTCCAAACTGGCTAGGATTTTAAAAAGTGATTATAACATGGGCAAAAAAAAGGTGAAGACAGTACAATTTTGCAGTTGATATCATGGATTGAAAACATTATTCTTGCACTTGGGTTAATACAGCCAGTCCCTGGATTACGAATGTCCTATTTATGTACAACCCGCAGTTATGAACCAACCTCTGTAAAGCCTATTATATTAAAAATTTGAGGCACATACAATGGTTTGTAATAAAAAAACAGGCACTACTTTGCTACATGCATCAAAACATTATTATTTTTATTGTATTATTATGTTAATGATGTTTTAGTATATCTGGAAGTGTTTCTTTAATGCTTTTTTATGCACGGAAAGGCACACTATATACTATATACTAAGACAAGCATTTGACTGACATTAGATACAATTTAATGTTTTTTATGCATAGAAATGTACACTACATACGATATACTAAGACATTTTACTGACATTAGATATGAACCATACCTAACTGTTCTGATTTATGTACAAATTTGACTTAAAGACAGATAGGAACAGAACTCATTTGTAATCGGGGGACTGCCTGTAATTTCATTTCTGGGCAATTTAATGCAGCAATACTTACCAGAATGAAAATTGGAAATATAAATTTGCAGCAAATAGGGAATGGATAAGTACCCAACTACGTTATAAAAATGTAATCTGTTATTGTGAAGACACTTAAAATTATAATTATTATGTATTTTACATAAAAATACAGGCTGCTCAACATTTGGGACATACTTATACTAAAAAAAAATTCATTGTTTTTCTGAAATTCAAATGTAACTGTGTGTCCTGTATTTTTATTTGCTGTGTCTGGCAACCCTAGTTTCAAAGGGCCTGCAAAAGTGCATAGTTTTCACTGTTTAGAAATGTAAGACAAAAATATGTATAATGTACATGTAATTACAAGAAAAAAACGTATGCCTTGAAAAGTAACTGTAAGGACATACCCCAAAATGCAATCAGTGGTTATTATTATTTGTGGTGGAGCTTGATTAAAGTTTTGTTTTGTTTTAAGATGTGATTATTTTTATCTTTATATTTTTGTATAATGAGCATTAATGATTTTGTAATCGGTATATACGTATATGTTCTTGTATAGTTGTGCGGCAGTTTTAACATTGGCATTGACCTGCATTTCTGAGTGGTACAAGCTACGATCTCCACTGATTCCCAAATGACCCACAAAGCTTTCTCAAGGAAACCCTAGCTCCTGTGGAATAAAATCAGGACTATATTCAGTTCTTAGCTTAAATATCACTTCATTAGTAAAGACTTCTCCATCCACCCTATTTTAATTCTCCTCCACCAGCACCTTCAGTCCCTAATATCACCCCATTATTCCAGAGCAAACTGTTCGGTTTGGTCCATACCACTAAGTTGGGCATCAGTATGTATGAAAGAAATAGTGAATGAATAAAAGAAATAAGACTAGTAGTATTAGACGGTATTTCCCATTAGACTTAACCTCGTATATATTTAGATCCCAGTTGCATATGTTAATGACTTCCCAGTATTATCCTAGCAAATATCAGAGCAGAAACTGTCAAAGAATAAGAACGCGAACTCTATTAAAATAAAGTAAAGAGATTTATTGAAGGTTCAAGACAGTTCAAACCAGAGAGACGCTTAGTTCAACCAAAAACCAAACTCGGTGCCATCAGGTTGATTCCAACTCATAGCGACACTGTAGGACAAGGCTGTAAATCTTTAAGAAAGCAGACTGCCACAGCTTTCTCCTGCGGAGCAGCTGGTGGGTTGGAACCACCAACCTTTCAGTTAGCAGCCAAGCACTTTAACCACTGCACTGCCAGAGCTCCTTTAAATTGCAGAAGTATATGACTAAGGGGGGTTTACAGGGTGGTCACAAGGAAATCACAAGACAGACTTTCTGAGACTATTCTGTTAAGATAGTGTCTTTAGCAAACATTCCCTTAGAATTGCTTAACTGCAGAGAAAAAACATTTCCTTAGTTACAGGATTAAGTCTGCGCAAAGGTTAAATGGTTGCCAGGAAAGCAAGCACAGGCTTAAGATGGAGTTGGGGCTCAGACCCAGGGAAGTCACATTGACAGAGTCAATTTTGAGGCTCTCAACACAAAATACAGGCTCCCTAAAAATGGATATAAAGAAAAATAAAGATCAGTAGAAAGAAATGTTTGTAGAGAAAACTTAGTGGACTCAGGAGTCTGGACAGATGTCTAAAAAACCAAAACTGGAACAAGATTCCAGAGCATCTTATAGCCTCCTGGCTTTTTTCCCAAGTGGACTTGAATGTCTTTCCTCTTCAGGTGATTTCTGTGGAAGCTTGCCTTCCATACAGATGATGGCATCTATGTTCTAGACTGTCTTGCTAAAAACAGATTTGTCTTTCATTCTACTATCTTTTCAATCTCTTTTTCATGCACTTACTGTAGAAATTAAGTGTTTTAAAAAAGAAACCAAACAAAAACAACATTACACAAACCCACCGTCTTTTCAGAACTGATTTTGAGTAGAACTCTGTTAAAAGCTGTTACTGATTGAATTGTGTTCCCAAAAAGATAGGCTGAAGTCCTAACCTTTAGTAGCTGTGAATGTGACCTGGTTAGAATATAGGGTCTTAGAAGATGTAATTAGGTAACATGAGGTCATACAGGAGTAAGGTGGGTCGTAATCCAACATAAGAGACCTCCTTATAAAAGAGGAGAACACGGAAATGCAGATAGAAGATTCATCCCCAAGCCAAGGAGTGCCTGGGGCTACCAGAGGCTGAGAAAGACAAGGAAAGGATTCCCTTAGAGCAAACCGAGAGAGGATGGTCTGTCCAACGCATTGATGTGAACTTCTGGCCTCCGGGGCTGTAGGACAATACATTTCTGTTCTTGTAAGACATTCGGTTTGTGGTGTTTTGTTACAACCGCCTTAGGAAATCAATACAGAAGCTTATTAAAAAGCAGATGTAATGTGGATGGGTCTCTTACACAGTCCCTTCCCACGCCTGCCTTTCTCTCAGCCTGTTTTCCTATACCATCATTATCTACGGTGAAGGAGCTCTGGTTAGACACGCTTCCTCTTCTGTCTTTCTTTCTTTTATTAATCACTTTGTTCTACTTTTTTGAAGTTCTGTTTATGTTTCACTTCTTCATCTTTATTACATTGTCCCTCTTTCTTTCATTGAGAGAAACGACTTTATTACCCTTGTTCCTAGGGGCTTTTTATTCTAATTCATGGAGGCAGTTCCCCACTAAGAGGCCAGCTAAGTGGTCCTCAGTGCTTCTAAACTCTAACAGATCTCAACGTCACTCATTTCCCCCAGAACCAAGAGGCCATGAGTGTTTTATAAACGGTTGTTGAGCATATGCTAAAAGGCCATTATACCTTTTGCTCTTAAACATTCGTTTATAATTTGTTAATAAAAATCTATTGAATGTCCTCTGGGTTCGTGCAACTAAACGAGACTCGTGTATTGAATAAACTGGATGCTTGGAAGAGCCAAAGTGAGTGAGGACTTGGAAGGAAAAGAAATGCTGATATTCCAGGGTATTTGGTTGGAAGAAATTTGTTGTTTCTTGTTCTATATCCAGCTTGTACCAGAAAGAACATCAGAACTGATTTTCAATACTGAGCTGAAAGTTACCTTCATTTTTCGAGAGTAATACTTCAAAACATTGTTTCGATTACATGTGCCATCTGGATAGTTTAATATTCCTTTTAATGACAAGGCGTAACCTTTCATGTCTTCACACCTTTGTATATATTCTGTCCATCTAGAATGGCTTTGCCACTGATTCTGTTTCTACTCCCAATTTTTAGATCCATAATTCCCCCACGCTCACCCATCACCACCTCGGCCAAATTTCTAGATTGATTTTCCTTTTCAATCATAAAAAACAATGTTCACTGTGAACATTTTAAATAGTAACTAAAAAGCTAAATCGAATAGTAGGAATTTTCTCGCCTCCTAAAGCTCATTGCCTCACCTCAGAGAATGCAGCGGACACAGTGCCATGTGCTCCTTTTCAATGCAGTTAAAAGCCATTAAAGTGCAGAAACTTTCTGCTTTTATGACAAACACAGGGTGTGTTCCCCTACCAACTTGTGTCCATCTTCTTTGTTCTTCTAAGTGACTGAAATGCATCACATTGCAATTGCACGCAAGTATCATAATCTGTAGGAGCCCTGGTGGCACATTGGTTAGGGGCTCGGCTGCTGACCAGAAAAGGTCAGCCGTTAGAATCCACCAGCCACTCCTTGGAAACCCTATGGGGCAGTTCTACTCTGTCCTATAAGGTTGCTGTCTATCAAAATCAACTCTATAACAACAGGTATCATAATCTGTAGGAGCCCTAGTGGTGCAGTGGTTAAGCACTCAGCTGCTAACCAAAAGGTCAGAGGTTCAAACCCACCAGCTACTCCATGGGGTAAAGATGTGGTACTGTGCTTCCATAAAGATTGCAGCCTTAGAAACCCTATGAAGCAGTTCTACCTGTTCTGTAGGATCGCTATGAGTTGAAATTGACTCGATGGCAATGGGCTGTCATAGTGTGTCTGCTCTATTTAACCACCCTCCTACTGATACCCCTTTCGGCTGTTCCCACTCATCACAAACAATAGTGAACATCTTTATATATATATTTGTGTATTTGCACACCATAATTTGTAAAAGTGGAATGGCTGAGTCAAAGGATATGTGCATATTTTATTTTGAAAATTATTGCCAGATATGTTTCAAAATTAGTTTGCATTTCTCTCTTAATATTGTAGCACAAATTCTCTATGTCACTAAATAAAAACTCCCCATTGTTAATAGCTCGGTAACATTCTCTCACAGATATGCCCCATAATTTATGCAGCCATGCTATAATTTATGTGCATTTGAGGTTCCAAATGTTTGCAGAATAAGTCTCCTTGCTGAAATCTATTTATTTTCATCTTTTGTTATGGTTTGAATTGTGTCCCCCATCCCCAAAATATGTGTTGTAAATCCTAGCCTCTATGCCAGTGGTTATAATCCCATTTGGTAAGGGGTTGTCTTTTTTATGTTAGTGAGGCAGATTTAGTGTGGGGTGTTTCTTTTTTTTTTTTCCATTTAATTTATTTCTTTATTCAAGCATTCCAAACACTTTTTTAAAAAAATTTTTATTGTTGAAGTTTACATTTCAAGTTAGTCTCCCATACAAAAATTTATACATACATTGTTATGTGACCCTAATTACTCTCCCCATACTGTGACAGCACACTCCTCCTTTCCACTCCTGATTCTCCATGTCCATTCAACCAGCCCTTAACCCTCTT
The DNA here is from genome assembly GCA_030035585.1 of Dugong dugon. Classification (NCBI taxonomy): domain Eukaryota; kingdom Metazoa; phylum Chordata; class Mammalia; order Sirenia; family Dugongidae; genus Dugong; species Dugong dugon. Next base: position 6,685,878 of record CM057473.1, read on the forward strand.
TGCCTTCCCATCTCACCCCCAGACAGAAGCTGCCCGTTTAGTCTCTTGTATCTACTTGAGTTAAGAGGCACACTCCTCATGAGTATCACTTTATGTCCCACAGTCTAGTCCAATCCCTGTCTGAAGCGTTGGCCTCGGAAATTGTTTTAGTTCTGGGCTGATAGAGAATCCAGAGGCCATGCTTTCTGGGGATCCTCCAGTCTCAGTCAGACAATAAAGTCTGGTCTTTTTACTAGAATTTGAGTTCTGCACCCCACCTTTCTCCTGCTCTATCCAGGACTCTCCGTTGTGTTCCCTGTCAGGGTGGTCATTGGTGGTAGCCAGGCACCATCTAGTTCTTCTGGTCTCAGGCTGATGAAGTCTCTGGTTTGTGTGGCCCTTTCAGTCCCTTGGGCTAATACTTTCCTTGTGTCTTTGGTGTTCTTCATTCTCCTTTACTCCAGGTGGCTGGGACCCATTGATGCATCTTAGATGGCCGCTTGCAAGCTTTTAAGACCCCAGATGCTACTCACCAAAGTAGGATGCAGAACATTTTCTTAAAATACTTTGTTATGCCAATTGACCTAGATGTCCCCTGAAAGCATCGTTCCCAAGCCCCTTCCCCCTGCTACTCTGTCCCTCAAAGTGTTTGATTGTATTCAGGAAACTTCTTAGCTTTGGTTTAGCCCAGTTGTGCTGAGTTCCTCTGTAGTGTGCTGCCCTTCCCTTCACCTAAGATAATTCTTGTCTACTATCTAGTTAGTGAATAACCCTCACCCTCTGTCCCCACCCTCGTAACCATCAAAGAAGGTTTTCTTCTGTGTTTAAACCTTTTCTAGAGTTCTTATAATTGTGGCCTTATACAATATTTGTCCTTCTGTGACTGACTACATTTACTCAGCATAATGCCCTCCAGATTCCTCCATGTTATAAGCTGTGTCACGGTTTCATCGTTGTTCTTTATCATTGCATAGTGTTCCATTGTGTGGATATACATAATTTGTTTATCCATTTGTCTGTTGATGGGCATGCAGGTTGTTTCCATCTTTTTGCTATTGGGAACAGTGTTGCAATGAACATGAGTGTGCTTATATCTATTCGTGTGACGGCTCTTATTTCTCTAGGATATATTCCAAGGAGCGAGATAGCTGATCGTATGGTACTACTATTTCTAGCTTTTTAAGGAAGCGCCAAATCAATTTCCAAAGTGGTTGTACCATTTTATATTCCCACCAACAGTGTATAAGTGTTCCAGTCTCTCCACAACCTCTCCAGCATTTATTATTTTGTGTTTTTTGGATTAATGCTAGCCTTGTTGGGGTGAGATGATACCTCATTGTAGTTTTGATCTGCATTTCTCTAATGGCTAATGATTGTGAGCATTTCTTCATGTGTCTCTTAGCCACCTGAATTTTTCTTTGGCGAAGTGTCTGTTCATATCCTTTGCCCATTTTTTAATTGGGTTATTTGTCTTTTTGTTGCTGAGGTTTTGCAGTATCTTGTAGATTTTAGGGATTAGATGCTGACAGGATTTGTCATAGACAAAATTTTTTCCCAGTCTGTAGGTTGTCTTTTGACTCTTTTGGTGAAGTCTTTTGATGAGCATAAGTGTTTGATTTTTAGGAGCTCCCAGTTATCTAGTCTCTCTTCTGGTGTTTGTACATTGTTACTTATGGTTCGTATTGTGTTAATGCCATGTGTTAGGGCTCCTAGCATTGTCCCTATTTTTTCTTCCATGATCTTTATTGTTTTCAATTTTATATTTAAGTCTTTGATCCATTTTGAGTTAGTTTTTGTGCATGGTGTGAGGTATGGGTCTTGTTTCAGTTTTTTGCAGATGGATATCCAGTTTTGCCAGCACCATTTGTTAAAGAGACTGTCTTTTCCCCAATTAACGGACTTTGGGCCTTTGTCAAATGTCATCTGCTCATAGGTGGATGAATTTATGTCTGGATTCTCATATCTGTTCCATTGGTCTATGTATCTGTTGTTATACCAGTACCAGACTGTTTCGACTGCCATGGCAGTATAATAGCTTCTAAAATCAGGTAGTGTGAGGCCTCCCACTTTGTTCTTCTATTTGAGTAATGCTTTTGTGCCTCTTCCCTTTCCATATAAAGCTGGTGATTTGTTTCTCCATCTCATTAAAAAAATGCCGTGGAATTTGGATCGGGATTGCCTTGTATCCATAGATTGCTTTGGGCAGAATTGACATTTTCACCATGTCGAGTCTTCCTATCCATGAGCAAGGTATGTTTTTCCACTTATGCAGGTCTCTTTTCATTTCTTGCAGTAGTGTCTTGTAGTTTTCATTGTATAGATCTTTTACGTCTCTGGTTAGATTTATTCCTAAGTATTTTATCTTCTTGGGGGCTATTGTAAATGGTATAATTGATTTGGTGATTTCCTCTTCGAGGTTCTCTTTGTTGGTGTAAGGGAATCCAACTGATTTTTGTATGTTTATCTTGTATCCTGAAACTTTGCTGAAATCTTCTGTTAGTTCCAGTGGTTCTCTTATGGATTCTTTGGAGTTTTCTGCGTATAAAATCATATCATCTGCAAATAGAGATACTTTGACTTCTTCCCTAACAATTTGGATGTCTTTTATTTCTTTTTCTAGCCTAATTGCTTTGGCTAGGACCTCCAGCACAATATTGAATACGAGGGGTGATAAAGGGCATCCTTATCTGGTTCTCGTTCTCAAGGGGAATGCTTTCAAAGTCTCTCCATTTAGGATGAAGTTGGCTGTTGGCTTTGTGTAAACGCCCTTAATTATATTGAGGAATTTCCCTTCGATTCCTATTTTGTTGAGAGTTTTTATCCTGAATGGGTGTTGGACTTCGTCAAATGCCTTTTCTGCATCGATTGATAAGATCATGTGGTTCTTGTCTTTTTTTTTATTTATGTGATGGATTACACTTATTGTTTTTCTAATGTTGAACCATCCCTGCATACCTAGTATAAATCCCACTTGATCATGTGAATTATTTTTTTGATAAGTTGCTGAATTCTATTGGCTAGAATTTTGTTCAGGATTTTTGTGTCAATGTTCATGAGGGGTATTGGTCTGTAATTTTCTTTTTTGTGGTGTCTTTGCCTGGTTTTGGTATGCTGGCTTCTTAGAATGAGTTTGGGAGTATTCCATCCTTTTCTATGCTCTGAAATACTGTAGGGTGTTTCTTGAGTTAATCTCTTTTGAGGTATAAAAGGCATTTAACAAACAAACTAAGAAGCAGAGACCGGGGAAGAGAGATGCCGAACCACATGAAGATCATCCAGGAGCAGCTCACGAGTCAAAGACCTCCCTCTATAACGGACAGAGAGAAAGCCTTCCCCACAAATCAGCACCCTGAATTTGGACTTCTAGCCTCCTAAACTGTGAGAAGATAAGCCTCTGTTTGTTTAAGCTACCCACTTGTGATATTTCTGTTATGTTGTTGTTGTGTGCCTTCTAGTCAGCTTCAACTCTTAGTGATCCTATAGATAGAACTGTCCCATAAGGTGTCCAATGTGCATTTGAACTGCTGGACTTTTGTTTAGCAGCCTGAGGGCTTAACCACTTTGCCACCAGGGCTCCGTTTCTGTTATAGTAGCACTAGATGACTAGTTAAATAGGTAGCTAAGACAATTGTGTTTACAGGGTTCATCATGATTACTGTCCTAGAACCAGCAGGGCTGATTACTAGCTCTCAACTGAAAATCTGGAATTTTACATGTTTATTTTGGAAAGAAATAGCATGACAGTGTTTGTACAGAAGAGATCAGAATTCTATAAACGTATGATATGTTTCAGAAAATTTAAAATGGTAAATGAACTGAGGTACAATGTTTTATTTATTTATTTATTTTTTGTTTTACGGGAAGAGGGAGCAGGGGGGTAGAAAGAGAAGTCTGCACTAAACAATCACAGGTATTTTTGAAATGAATTAACATTTCAATGTAAGCATCCTTTGTAAATGATGTGCTACTATAACAGTGTTTCTAAATTATCAGTTGACCCACTTAAGGCAGGCAAGAGTTTGGAGAATTCTCTTCATAGAAACTGACTGGCCCAAGGTAAAACAGTCCTATCATGTACTATAACGGGGCCTCAGCAAAGCAGCTAGGACCCTGCCTTCTTATCACCTTGTCAGAGTTTAATCAACAGTGGCGATGTTGACATTTGGGGCCAGATAATTATTTCTCGTGCGGGGGAGGGGGCTACCTGTACGTTGTAGGATATTTAGCAGCATCCTTGATGACCTCCACCTACTAGATACCAGTAGCATCCCCTACCCAGTCATGACAATCAAAATGTCTTCGGATAACACCTAATGCCCAAATCCCTTTGGGTTGAGAAGCACTGCTCTACAGTGAAGTCCAGAGTTCCTGGGTAATGCAAATGGTTAACACATTTGGCTGCTAACCAAAAGGTTGGAGGTTAGAGTTCACCCAGAGATGCTCAGAAGGCCTAGCAATCTACTTCCGAAAAATCAGTCATTGAAAATCCTATGGAGCACTGTTCTACTCTGACATACGTGGAATCACCATGAGGCAGAATGGACTTGATGGTGCTGGTAACTGGTACAGTGAAGTCAGTCAGGCTCACACAGGTTCAGAGAGCTTCAGCTTTGTAGTTCCACGTGCTTAAGGATGAATGGGCAGCTGAAGATCAACAGACACTTGTGTACAATTCCAACATTAAAAGCAAAATGAGCAAAACAAACAAACAAAAAAGGGAAAACAAGACCAATGTAGGAAGCGGAAAAACAAGTTCAAATGTATTATCATTCGAATCTTCAGAGAGATAAATTTAGATGCAGCATCCATAAAACAGTAACCGGCTCTTATTTAAAAAGTAGAGAATAAGAAAGACTCTTGGTTATTAAAATTATTATGCCTGTAATAAAAATTAACCACAGCACTGAAAGGTAAAATTGGGAATTCTCTCAGAAAGTCAAACAAAAGGGCAAATACATAGAAATTGAAGCAAATAAATAAAATAGTAAGATTTGAGGATTGATCTACAAGGTCAAAACTCAGAGAGAATAAGTGGAGGAAACAATCAAGGACATAACATGAGAAAAATGCCCCACATGCAAATGCTCAGGAATCAGAGTCACATTAGACTTTTCAAGGCAATGGAATCGTATTTTTAAAATTTTGAAGGAAAACGATCTTTAATCTAGACATTTCTAGAAAGCCTCGCTATCAATCAAGTGTGACGGCTGAATAAAGACATTAGCACAAATACACAGTTTCAAAACATGGACTCTGTCTTAGATAACTTCTTTTGGGTAAACTTCTTAAATACGAGGGAGGATGTGTCCGGCCGAGAAAGTGGAATATTTGGAATCGAGGAAAAAGGGAATCCAGATAAAAAGGAGCGTGAGGAGAATCCTGAAAATAACAGTGAAAGGATCTTCCACGCTATAGCTAATCTAGAGAACAATTAATTGATATCAGAACAGGAGGTTGAAGGGTATAAGACAATGCCTCTAAGGGAAAAGAAAAACAAAACGTGAGACTGATAGATGAGTCCATGTGCCCGCCCTGGTTTGGAAAGTAATACAATCCTGCGAGAGAGGTGAGGAAGAGTATGTAGTAGCTATCCATAGAAAATTAAACAAACGTGGTTCAAATAGTTAACATGCTCAGCTGCTAACCCAAAGCTTGGTGGTGTGAGTCCACCCAGAGGCAGCATGGAAGAAAGGCCTGGTGCTCTACTTCCAAAAAATCAGCCATTGAGAACACTATGGCTGGAGCGCAGTTGTACTCTGACACACGTGGAGTTGCCAGGAGTCGCAATTAACCCAACAGCAAGTGGAATCCATAGAAAATTAAACAAATTTTATAAATTACTTGTGGGAGAAAGCAAAGGACTGTGAAAGAAAGGAAATAGTTCACTGCATGCGTCAACTGTCAACAGTACTTACATTGCTGTAATAATGAAAACATTGACTACTGGTCTGTTTTGTTTTCTAATTTTGCTAAAACTGCATTGGAAAGGTGACAGGCTATTAAGAAAGAATGTAGCAGTGGTTCCCAAGTGAGGAAGATTCTTGTCTTTCATAATAGAAAATGCCAAAAGCTGAAAAATCAAAGCAGGGTGGTGTAAACATAATATTTAGAAATATGCATGTAAATGCCACAAGGAGCCCTGGTGGCACACTGGTTAAAGCACTCGGAGGCTAACCGAAAGATAGGCGGTTCGAACCCACCAGCTGCTGTGCGGTACAGCAACAAGGTTGGTTTTTTGGTTTTCTGTAAATGCCAAATGCAGCAGCTAAAATAGTTAGAAGCAGATGATCTGGGATCAGGATCTAGGAGCGTGGAGTGTACCAGAGGGGACCGTTCTATTGCAGTATTTGTTTACTCAGTTAATGCTCTACTATGCAAATTGAATTACAAAATGAAGCAATTCTGGGCAACCACGCAGAAAAAGCCTTCAGGGTGCTAGCAAAAAGTGTGATATGCGATTTCTGGACCTCCATCTCAGATTTACCAAATCGGAGTTTCTGGCAATGGAACCCAAGCATCTGCATTTTTCATAAAAGCCTCCCCAGATGAGGCTTATGGAAATTTATGTGTAGATATCACCATAGACAGTGTTCAGGTGTTAAAATCTCAGGATATGATTTGCAAAAACAATATCAAAACAGTTTTTTTGGTCCAGCATTTGTGGAATATTTCAGTATATGGCTTCACATTGATCTGTGTATGTGCACACATGTTGTATGCACGTATTATGTACTGTGTATACACACATTATATACACATACACCTCGCAAAAAGTGAAAACATGAAACTCAGAGAAAACAGAATCTTTATATGGTTGCCCATCATCATTGGAATACTGCCAGCAGACCGAATGTTAAGGTCTTCGTTGTCATAAAAAAATTCCCTTGCTGGGTGCTTAGTTCTGTTCTGTGCTTAGTAGAACAAATAAATCTTCCATCCCAGGGCCTGGATAGTTGCATCATAAATGTAACTATGCTGCCTAGGGGGCATTTGACTGATCTGTCTTTACAAACAAGGGGTTCACTAAAAGCATAAGACGGAGATCTACTGAATGTTTGGCATATTGCTTTATCTCCTGCAGTCTGCTCTTTGTTTCTTACCGTAAGTAAAAGAACATAAGTTACTTCTACACAGAACTCAGCAGGTGATTTGAGTGCAGCTGACGTGGCTGTAAAGGAGGAAGGTTGTTGCAGGATGAGGCATGCAGCCTGTACCCCACCAATGAAGACTTGAGGAATTGGGGAAAGGCTCTAGATACCCTGGATTTTTATCTTAAAGTTTGTCTAGGTCATGGACAGCTAATAAATCCAATTTTACAGCTCAATGCTGAGCAAATAAACTAGATAATAAATTAAATCCTGCTAGAATTTTTTTTTAAATATAATCTCTGTAAAAGGTTTAGACTTAAAAGATTTGATTGTAAAATATGGAGTACAAATACTGAAAATAAGGATGTGGGTGAGAAAAAAGCTGAAGGAAAAAGTCTATATAAAAATAAATAATGATTATGAGGCCAGTTTTGCTTTGACACCAACACCAGGCAAAGATAGTGCAATAAATAAATAGGTAAACAAACTACAGACAAATACATCTCAAAGACTTAGACGCAAAAATCTTCAACAAAATGTTAGCCAGCTGAATCCAACAACGTAAAAATAGCCTTATTGAACACGATCATGTGGGGTTTATTCCAGGTATGCAAGCCTGGTTTAATATTTGCAAAGATATCAGTGCAATCCACCATATCAGCAGTCTAAAGACGAAAAAAAATTTGACAAAATCTAATATTTATTCATGTTAAAAAACACGTTAGGGAAAAGGAGGAATGAGAGGTCATTCCTCATTGATGAAGACTATCTACAAAAAAATCTACAGCCAACAGCATACTTAATGATGAAAGACTGAATGCTTTTCCCCTAAGATTGAGAGCAAAGGAAGGATGTCCACTCTCACCCCTCTTATTCAACACGGTGCTTGAAATTCTTGCCACTATAATAAGGCAAGAAAAAGAAATAAAAGTCATGCAGATTGGAAATGAAGAAATAAAACTACTTTTATTTGCAGATGACGTGATTGTCTACGTAGGAAATCCCAAGGAATGCATATACATTTTTAAAAAAAGAAAAGTAAGATTTAAGTTCAGCAAGGTCACAGGATGTAAGAACAACGCACAAAAAAAAAATCGTATTTCTATAGACTAACAATGAGCGTGCAAAAATCAAAATTAAAAACACAATATCGTTTGTAATTACTGCAGATAAATGAAACAGTTATACACTTTAGCAAAATAGGAGCTCTGGTGTTGAGAGCTTGGCTGCTAACCAAAAGGTCGGCAGTTCAAATCCACCAGCCGCTCCTTGAAAACTCTATGGGGCTGTTCTCCTCTGCCCTATAGGGTTGCTATGAGCTGGAATCCACTCGATGGCAATAGGTTTTCTTAGCAATGTATGTACACGATCTGTATACTGACAATTACAAAATGCTGATGAAGAAAATCAAAGAAGACTTAAATAAATGGAGAGATATAATGGGTTCAGGGACTGAAAGCCTCAACATCACAGTAAAGACATCAAGTCTCCCAAAACAGATATATAGGCTTTATGCAATTTCTATTAAAATCCAAGCAAGATTTTTACTTTTAGACATAGACAATTTTATTCTAAAGTGTATGTGGAAAGGAACAGGCCCTAGAATAGCTAAACAATCTTCACACACACACACAGACATAAAGTGGAAAGAATCACCCTACCTGATATTAAGACCCACTATAGAGCTACAGTGATTAAGAGTGTGGTATCGGCAAAGAGACACATAAACCAATGGAACAGAATAGGGAACACGAAAATATACCCACACAAATATGCTCAACTGATTTTTGACAAAGATGCAAAAGCAATTCAATAGAATAAAGATAACCTTTCTGATAAATGGTACAGGGGCAACTGACATTCATAGGCAAAATAATAAACCTTGACCTAAATCTCACACTTTATACAGAAATGAACTTTAAATAGATCACAACTTCAATGTAGAACTATAAAACTTTTAGGAAAAAAAATGGAGAAAATCTTCAGGATGTAGGGCTGATCAAAGCATGATCTGTAAAAGCAACAATGATAAATTTGACCAGATCAAAATTTTAAAAATTTCTATTCAGTGAAAGCCTATGTAAAGATGATGAAAAACAAGCTAACGTGGGGGTGAAAATATTTGCAGTCTCATATCCAACAATGGACTAGTATTAGACTACATAAAGAACTCATAAAACTCAACAGTAAAAAAAAAAAATTTCAAACAAACCAATGACAACATGGGCAAAAGGCATGAAGAGACATTTCCTCAAAGAATATATACATATGGCAAATAAACACATGAAAATATGTTCAACGTAATTAGCCATCAGGGAGAGTCATGTAAAACAGTGATATATCGCTACTTACTTTTTACAATGGCTAAAATAAAAGAGTGGCAGCACCAAACTCTGCTAAGGATGTGGAGAAACTGGATCACTCATACATCGATGGTGGGGATATAAAATGATGCAGCCACTCTGTAAAGCAGTTTAGCAATTTCTTATAAAACTTAGCATGCAATTACAATACAACTCAGCAATTGCACTCTTGGGCATTAATCCCACAGAAGTGAAAACCTACGTTCACACAGAACCCAGCCACACATATGCTCGTAGCAGCTTTACTTACAGTAGTTAAAAGCTGGAATCAGTATAAATATCTTTCAGCAGGTGAATGATTATACAGACTGTAGTCTATTCATCCCGTGGAACATTACTCAGCAATAAAGAAGGGTCAATTGACACAATAACGTCAATTCATACTTACGGAATTATACTGAGCAAAAAACCAGTCAATCCCAAAACATACTGTACGTTCCATTTATATAACGATTTGAAATGAAACAGTTTTTAGAAATTGAGGATGGATTAGTGGTTGCCAGGCATTAGGAAAGGGAGTGGAAGGCGTGGGGGGAGGTTGATACAGTTGGTGGTGCAGTGGTCAAGAGCTTGGCTGCTAACCAAAAGGTCTTCACGGTGTTGGAACTGTTCAAGACCTTGACTGTCGTGGTGAACCCATGAACATATACAAGTGATAAAATTATAAAATAACACACACGTGCGCACGCAGATGAATACAAATAAACTGGGGAAATCTGAATAAGATTGACGTAGCAACGTCAATATCCTGTTTATGATATTGTACCGTACTTGTGCCAAATGTTACTGTTGATGGAAAATGGGTAAAGGGTGTGAGGTATCTGTATTATTTCTTACAATTGCATGTGAACCTACAATTATCTCCTTAAAATTTTAAATTAAAAATCAGTAATAACAACCTAAATATCCATCAACAGATGAATATATTTTTAAAAACGTAGTACATACATACAATGGAATATTAAACCAAACCAAACCTGTTCCCGTGTAGTCGATTCTGACTCATAGGGACCCTGTAGGACACAGTAGAACTGCCCCAAAGGGTATTCAAGGCTGTAGTCTTTACAGAAGCACACTGCCATGTCTTTCTCGAGCAGGGTGGCTGGTGGGTTCCAACGGCCCCCCTTTCGATTAGCAGCTGAGCACTTAACCACTGCACCACCAGGGCTCCTAATGGAATAATACTCAGCCATAAAGAGAAATGAAGTCCTAATTCATGCTCCAACATTGATGAACCTTGAAAATATTATGCTGAGTGAAGTAAGTCAGCGAAAAAAGGGCAAATATTATATGATCTCACGCATATGAGACAGCTAGAATAGGCAAATGTGTAGGGACCACAGTATATTAGTGGTTACTAGGCGTGGGGGTGGGGAGTCATTGTTTAGAAAACACTGAGTTCCTGCTGCTGGCGATGGAAGCTTAGCAACGGATGTTGGTGGTGATTACACAACAGGATGAATGCAATTGATGTCATTAAATTATGCACTTGGGAAAAGTGAAATTGGCATACGTTGTGTATGTGTATATTTTATAACATAAAAAATCAACAATAACAGTTAAAATTATGGAAAATAAATAAGGCATAAATATAGATGCCTTGGTGGTGCAGTGGTTAAGAGCTCAGCTGCTAATTAAAAGGTCGGCTGTTTGAATCCACCAGCTGCACTTTGGAAAACCTCTGGGGCAGTTCTCCTCTTTCCTATAGGGTCATTATGAGGCAGAATCGAGTCGACAGCAATGGGTTTGGTTTTTTTAGGTATAGAGTTTAATACAAGTGTCTGAACTTGTTATCAGCTGGCAGTGGATGGTATTCGACAGACTTCTCAACAAAAATACAACAGTTTTAAACAAACAGAAAACACGTGTACACACAAACCAAAAGTACCTTGGAAAATATCTGATACAATAACTTAATTAACGTTTATTAAACACACAAAGTAGTCACCCTTGCAGAACATTTGTAAACCACCATATACATATATATATTTAATTTTATTGTGCTTCATGTTAAAGTTTAAAGCACAAATTAGTTTCTCATTCAAAAATGTATACACAAATTGTTTTGTGACACTGATTGCAATCCCCGCAGTGTGTCAACACTCTCCCCCTTTCCCTTCCACTCCGGGTTCCTGGTGTCCATCCGTCCAGCTTTCCTGTCCCTTCCTACCTTCTCATCTCTGTTTTTGGGAAAGTGTTGCCCATTTGGTCTCTTATACTTGACTGAACTAAGAAGCATGGTCCTCACATACGGTGGTGTTTATTTTATAGGCCTGTCTAATCTTTGGCTGAAAGGTGGACTTCAGGAGTGGCTTCTCTGAGTGGCTTGAGTGAGCAGGGTGTCTGGGGGCTGTAGTCTCAGGGGTTCCTCCAGTCGCTGTCAGACCAGTAAGTCTGGTCTTTTTTTTGTGTGTGTGAATTTGAATTTTAGTCTACATTTTTCTCCCGCTCTGTGCGGGGCCCTCCATGGTGATCCCCGTCAGAGCCGTCAGTGGTAGCCCAGCACCATCTAGCTCTTTTTTTTTTTTTTTTTTTAATTGTGCTTTAGGTAAAATTTTACCGAGCATATTAGTTTCTCATTAAACAATTAATACACAAATTGTTTTGTGACATTGGTTGCCAACCCAGCGATGTGTCAACACCTTCCCATTTTCCACCCTGGTTTCCCTGTTTCCATTCATCCAGTTTTCCCATCCCTTTCTACCTTCTCATCTTTGCTTTTGGGCTGGTGGGCCCATTTAATCTCAGATACATGACTGAATTGAGAAGCACATTCCTCACGTGAAAACATCATATATTATTTTAGACATCACCTTTGTGAGCTTCAGTTTGCACATCTATAAGATAACGACTGTGGTCTAGAACACCATTGTCCAATACAGTGTGAACCACAAACATGAGTCACATATGTGATTTTAAATTTTGTTGTAGTTACCTTGAAAGAAGTTTAAAAAAAAAAGATAAAATGAATTTTAATAATATATTTTATTAATATATTACCCTCCAACTCATAGTGACCCTATAGGACAGAGTAGAACTTCCCCATAGAATTTCCAAGGCTGTAATCTTTAAGGAAGCAGACTGCCACATCTTTCTCCCACTGAGCGGATGGTGGATTTGAACCAATGACCTTTCAGTTAGCAGCCAAGCGCTTTCACCACTGTGCCACCAGGGCTTCAGAAAGCAAAGATCTAACTTTGACAACTAAGATGTGCCTGACCCAAACCACGGTAGGCATGCAAAAGCTGGACAATGAATAAGAAAAACCAAAGAAGAATTGATAACGTTTGAATCATGGTGTTGGTGAAGACTATTGACTATATCATGGACTGCCAGGAAAACAAACAAATCTGTCTTGGAAGAAGTACAGCCAGAATCCACCTTAGAAGCAAGGCTGGTGAGGCTTCATCTCACTTTCTTTGGACACATTATCAAAAGGTACCAGTCACTGGAGAAGGACATCATGCTTGCTAAAGCAGAAGATCATCGAACAAGGAGAAGACCCTCAACGATATGGATTGACACAATGGGCTCAAACATAGCAACGACTGTGAGCATGGTGCAGGATCAGGCAGTACTTCGTTCTGTTGTACATACGGTTGCTATGAGTCGGAACCGATTAGATGGCACCTAACAACAATACATTAATATAGTAGAAAATATTCAGCATATCTGAAATATTATCATTTAAACAGATACTCTTGTTAAAAATTAATAAGATATTTTCCTTTTTCATACTAAATCTTCAGAATTCAATGTATGTTCTCCACTTACACCACACTCAGTGTGGACTAAGCCACATTTCAAGTGCTCAAAGAGTCACAGGTGACTAGAAGCTGCCATACTGACAGCGCAGATCTACATGAACTCTGAGACTACATTTCTAACTTGACACTTCTAAAATTCTAAAACATATCAATACTTAAGGGTCTAGGATGCAATAATTACCTTTAACCTCCTTCTTCTAAATCACACTCATACCCAGCTACACCCTTTGCATTTAAAAGCAATCAAATAATCAAAGGTTTTGTCAAGGAGTAATTGCAAATCCAAGGGCAGAGGTCTTACCCACCTCCTGGTGTCAGACAAAGAATCTCTGACTCTTTTATTGACAGTCATTCACAGGGAGTGCAGGTGAAAGGACAGTGAGAGGGGCAGATGACTTCTCTATGGGCCCAGCTTTTTCTCTGCTTCACTCTGTTCCTCCCTGCGAGCGGGCATTCTCTGGTGCCTTTGTCTTGAGCCAAAGGAGAGCTGGAGCAGAATCCAATTGTGCCATTGCATCCCCAGGTTGGCAGTGACAGCAGCAGCCTGTAATTCTGCCCAAGGCTCTCAAGCTGAAGTTGGGAGGTTTCCAGCTGGCAAAGAACTTAGAGTAAACAGCCTCTTATTTTCTCTAGCGTTCCTGTGCTGCCTGGCAGAATCATTTAGACACCCGCCCCTAGGTTAGAAGGCACTTGAAATATACAGCAGTCACAACAATGGACTCGAGCATACCAACGAGCTTGAAGATGATGCAGGACCTGGAAACATTTCGTTCTGTCATACATGGGGTTGACCATGAACCAGAGTCAACCTGAAGGTAGCTGTCTTAGTTATCTAGCACTACTCTAACAGAAATTCTACAAGTGGATGGCTTTCACAAACAGAATTTTATTCTCCCACAGTCTAGGAGGCTAGAAGTCCAAATTCAGGGTGCCAGCTCCAGGGGAAGTCTTTCTCTCTTTCTCGGCTCTGGGGTAAGGTGCTTAACATCAATCTTCCCCTGGTCTAGGAGCTTCTCAGCACAGTGACCCCAGGTCCAAAGAACATGCTCCACTCTCAGTGCTTCTTTCTTGGTGGCATGAGGTCCCGCTCCTCTCTGCTCAGTTCTCTGTATTATATCTCAAAAGAGATTGACTCAAGATATAACTTAATCCTGTAGATTGTGCACTGTCTCATTAACATAACTGCCTCTAATCCTGCCTCATTAACATCATGGAGGTTAGGATTTACAACATATAAGATAATCACATCAGATCACAACATGGTGAACAACCATACAGTACTAGGAATCACCGCTTAGCCAAGTTGATAAACACTTTTGGGGGACACAATTCAATCCATAACAGCAGCTAAAAACAATAACATTTTTTGGAAGACCCGCTGTGTGCCAGGATGAAAACTAGGTGCTTTCTAAAGGATATCTCATTTACTTCTCATAATAAACTTGGTGGATAAGTATCACTATGTCCATGGTACATCAAAAGGAACTGATATATTGTGAAGCTACCTGCCTGAGCTCTCCCAGTTAGAAAAGAACAGAGACTAAATTCAAACTCGGGTTGGTCTCACTCAGAATTCCAAATGAAATCCCATCTTGAAAGTACACTCTCAGGCCTAGTGAGATAATACGTGGTGCTCATCAAGAAGAAGAATTGGGAGCTCAGGTGATGCTCTCCCTGCACAATGAATCAAAGCTATCCAGTATCAGGTTCTGCCTTTGATGTCAGCTAGCCAAGAGCATTGCTGTTGGCCTTGTAGGAACCTTCAATTCCACCCTCCTGGCAAGAGAGGATGGAGCCCTCGTGGCACAGTGGTTAAGAGGTTGGCTGCTAACCAAAAGGCTGGCAGTTTGTATTCACCAGCAGCTCCTTGGAAACCCTACAGGGCAGTTCTACTCTGCCCTATAGGGTCGCTATGAGTCGGAATTGACTCAACGGCAATGGGTTTGGTTTTTGGTGACATGAGAGGACAGGAGTGCCCTCTACATTCAAGTAACTTCCAAGGAAGCTTCTTATCTGTTCACCATTATCACTTAAGGCTAGAAGAGGGTAGTGGGATCATCAATGATTTGAAATGCATTTCTCCAACTAATATGATTCTAGAATTCTTTGACAATTTAGTTTGTATCACTCTCTTGAGGAATTTCGGAATTGCCAAAGCTGTGGGTATGCAAAGAAGTTGTGAATTTAGTCACTTGATTATGAGTTCCCAGTATTTCTAGGATGGACTAAGGAGCTTTTCTGTAGAAGTAAATCTCCCGAAGGCGAATGAGATTTTGCACCAACGAAAGGGCCAGGCTCTGCACAGCGTGGTATCTCGTGTTGCTGGATTCTTCTCTTACACAACATCATGTTTCCTTGAACACGTTCCTCAAAAGAACTCTGTGCAGCTGCTCTGAAGGGAAGTCCTGTGATCTGTCCTGATATCTCAGAACTGAGCAGTCCAGCTAGCTACTACTGGGATATCTGTGTATTTTTCTACAAATAAGAGGAAACAGGGAACACCTGGCACCCCACAGGAGCAGCCACGGGAAGTCACTTCCTAAGTGCTACGATTAAGAGGCTCCGGGGGGAAATGGCAAGTGTTGGCAAGGATGTGGAGAAACTGGAACCCTCATGCGTTGCTGGTGGAGTTGTAAAATGGTAGAGCTGCTGTAGAAAATAGTTCAGCAAAAAGTTAAACATAGAATTACCATGTTCTCCAGCAATGCTACTCCTAGGTATATACCCCCCAAATGGAAAACAGGTACTCAAACAAATACGTGTACATATGTGTTCACAATAGCCCAAATGTCCTTCAGTAAACCAAAAAAAAAAAAAAAAAACCGTTGTTGTCAAGTCAATTCCAATTCATGACAACCCCTTGTGCCATGGAGTAGAACTACTCCATAGAGTTTTTTTGGCTGTAGTCTTTACAGAAGCAGGTCATCAGGCCTTTCTTCTTTGGCACCACTGGGTGGGTTCAAACCGCCAACCTTTAGGCTAGTACTTGAGCACAAACCATATGCACCATCCAGGGACCTGTGGTATATACAAACCATAAAATATTATTCAGCCATAAAATGAAATGAAATACTGATACATGCTACAACATGAATGAACCTCGAAAACATTTTGCTAAGTGAAAGAAGTCAGACACATGTCACATATTGCAGATTCCATTTCTATGACGCATACAGGCTAAGTAAATCTATACAGAAAGAACATGGATTGTTGGTTACCAGGGGCTAGGGGAAGGGCGGAATGGGGAGCAATTTCTTAATGAGTTGGGATTTCCTTTTGGGTCATGAAAATATTCTGGAGCTAGACAGAGGTGGTGGTGGTTGCACCACACTGTAAACGTACTAAATGCCGGTGGTTTGTGCCCTTTATAATGGTTCATTTTCTGTTATGTGAGCATCACATTAATTAAAAAAGAGAGTGAAACACTCCAGGAAGACACCGGGAGCCCTTGACATGAAGGATGCTGCTTCAGAAGGGGACCATGTGCAGAGTATCACGGTAAAAAGACATCATTGTTGAAGAATCCAGCCTTCTCTATAGGGGTCATTCTCCATTGTATGCCTCTTAGAGAAAGCAGAGGGACTGTTATTCTTTATTTTCTCACCTTTCATTTCTCTGAGAATTGAAAATTATTGATCGTCATCATAGGTCACTAGGGGGTGATGGACATTTAATGATTTAAGGTGGGAGCTGAAGCTAGTTATAAGACCTGACTCAATAAGTCAAATCTTAGCTTCAAGGTAGCTGGGCTTGATCCAAAGAAAGGAAATATGTTGAAATCTGTAATTGTAGGATTATTATTTAGTTATCAACTGCCAACTGTAACTAAAATAGCTTATTTATTATCATTTTATTATAAACACTAATTCTTTAAGTTTTCAGTGCAAACTTTACCCTTTTAATAACAACAAAAATAATTTATTGTTTACATAGAAGTCTTTTGGTAGTAGCCAGCATCTAACAAAAGATCTCATAAACGCCTGTCCAAGTCTTTACATAGTTTCCCATTGGAGGTTTAACTCACTGCCTTCATTGCTATTTCCCAGAGAAATCTGATGTACACGCCTTAAAGAAATGCCAAGGGTGTCACATTAATGTATTGTTGTAAGAGAAATTTCTCGGTAACTTGGCGTGCCTCTGCAGAACTGACTCCTGAATTATAGCCAAATTGTGATGGATCACTGAGCTTGAGAGGCAGTGTGAAATAATGGGAAAGAACACAATTTTGAAGGCAGACAAGTCCATTGTGGGAGTCTCGGCTCTACCATTTGGCACTCTGCTCTACTTTCATTTCTACCACCTTATTTCAAGCCACCATCTTTACTCCACCGGGCCACTACAATAGCATCCTAATTGGTCTCTCTGCCTCCTTGCTGGTGTTCACCCCTTATAATTCATTATCTACCTACACAAGCACGAATGTTATATTTCTGAGACTAAAGCTAAACTCCAGGCTAAACCCCTCTAATGAGTTCCAGTTATACTTTGAACAACAAAATCCAAAGTACTTCCCATGGTTCTACATGATGGGCTATCTGTAGCTGTCTGACCTCACCTCCTAATACGCTCCTCTTGGTTTTTCTACCTTGTCAACACTGAGCTCCTGGAAGTACCTCAAGCGCAAATTCATTCCAACATCAGGGTCCTTAGACTTTCTCTTCATTCTGCCTAAAACACTTTTCTCTCAAAGTTTGTATGTCTGCCTCCTCCTCATTCAGATCTGTGTTCTCAGAGATTCCTGTACTACTCCCATCTCTTCATGCACTCTGCACTCCCTTATACTACTTTATTTTCATCATAGCATTTATTATTACCTGAAATTGAATTACTAGTCACTTCTTTATTGTTTAACTTTCTTAAAAAGAATGTAAGCTCCAGGAGAGCAAGACTTGTGTCTGTATTTTCTCCCTCTACATCATCAATGCTTAAACAGAGCCTGGTACTTAGGAGAAGCTAAGTAAATATTTCAGAATAAATGAATTAATGATTTGCAAACCAGCAAAAATGCATCCCTATGACAAGTCCTGATTTTGCATATGGCTTTTCATTTCTTTCATAAGCATCCATTCTGTGTCTACAACACACAAGGGACAGTGTCCTGCCATTGAGAAGCTATAAAAACCCACTGCCATCAAGTCGATTCCAACTCATAGCACCCTATAGGACAGAGTAAAACTTCCCCATAGGGTTTCCAAGACTGTAAATCTTTATGGAAGCAGACTGCTACATTTTTCTCCAACAGAGGGGCTGGTGGGTTGGAACTACCCACCTTCCGGTCAGGAGCCTAGAGTAAACCACTGCATCGCCAGGTATCCTTGAGAGGCTATTAAAAAAAAAAAAAAAAAAATCAAACCCGTTTCCGTCGAGTCGATTCTGACTCCTAGTGACCCTATAGGACAGGGAAGAACAGCACCATAGTGTTTTCAAGGAGCCGCTGGTGGATTCAAACTGCTGACTTTTTGGTTAACAACCAAGCTCTTAACCACTGCGCCACCAGGGCTCCTGAGAGGCTATAGTGACTATCATAATAGCCAAATCAAAGGCCATTTCTCTTCTTTTTTCCCTTGACTCCTCAGAGGTATTTAACATAATTGGCCACTCGATCCTCTCGGCTTCTGTGACACTACACGCTCATAATTTTTCTCCTAACCTGCTACCCCGTCCTTCTCAGTCTTCTTATCCTCCCTCCTTGGGGGTGATGGACGGTTAGCGATTTGGAGTGGGAGTTGAAGCTGGGTAACTGCCTCATTCTCTGGATGTAGACCAGACGTTGACCTGGAGACCTCTTCTCATCTCCAGCTGTACAGTCTCTCTGAGTGACTTTCCAAGTCCCATGGTATTAAAAACCAGTCACCGTTGCTGGCTCTCAATCTGTAACTCAGACACAAGATTGCCCGAGAAATCCAGACTTGTGTAGCCAATGGCCAAACTGACACCTCTACTTGGATGACTGCATATGAATTTGAAACTTAAAGTTTCCAAATCTGAATTCTTGCTTCCCTCCCCAAATGCTTTTCTCCCTAAGTTTTCCAGAAAGGTACCACAAACCACCCAGTTGCCCAAGACAAAATTCTAGGAGTTACTCTTGATTCTTCTCTATTCTTCATCCATCACATTTAATCCATCAGAAAATCTTACTGACTCTTTCTCCAAAAATTATCCTCAATCCATCCACCTCTCTTCACCTTTGCTACCATCATTCATCTTTCATCTGAGTTTCTATGACACCTCCTTGCTGGTCTCAGTGCTTCCAGTCTTTCCTATCCCTGTCCCCCGAGGCTATCTATCCTCACCAACCCCCCATCTCTGATCTTTTAAGAATACATATTAGAACATATCATGCTGTGCTTCGAACCCTTCTTTGGTTTCCCATTATAGAGAGATAAAATCTAGATCCCTTATCATGGCCTACAAAGCACTCCTAGCCTCTGTCTCCTTCTCTGACAATGTCTTTCTACTGACTAGATAATTCACCTGGCCTGAGACATTGGCCTGCTTTCTCCTATCAAGCTCATTGTTGCCTTTGGCCTAATTATTTCCTCTGCTGGAAAGTTCTTTCTCCTGTTCCTTCTGCTCGTTCAGATCTCAGCTTATGTATCACTTGTTTAGAGAAGTTTCATTGGCTTCCCGTATGAATTTGCAGTACAGGCTTTTAAACACATCCCTGTATTTTAATTATCTTCAGTAGTGCTTATCAGTACGTGATATTATTCTTTTTTTTTTTTTTTTTTTTTTTTTTTTTTTTTTTAGTTTTCTACTTTATTTTTTGTCTTTCACTGTGTGAGAAGTTGGCTTGGTGAGAGCTGAGACTTTCTCTTTCTCATCGCTGCCTCTGCAGCTGCAAGGATAATGCCTGGTACATCACAGGGTCCCAATATCTATTTGCTGAATTGATAATACAAGATGACTGCTTATAACATCAGAGCCAGAGCCCAAGTTCAAGTCTTATAAAGGCCCACAGTGGCCCAGATAGCTTAGTTCCTGGCTTGTACAAGTGAGTTCAGGTCTCAAGTCAATGATTCACTTTGTTGAATTAAAAAATGTATTCAAAAATCAACTCTCCAGGAAGCCTTCTTCTAAGATACAAATACTCTTGGGAGAAGAATTATTAAACCATTCACTCCTTCACGTGCATTTCTGCATCAGTTCAATAGTCCTTTTTCTTCATAAGATCTTAAATGGTTGAACCCCTAGACTGTTTAGTTTTGATCAAAGAAGAAGGAAGGGATTGTTCAGGAGTGTGGACATTGAGGGAAAAGACTAACTGGAGGGACATTACTCCAGAGGTCCTTGAACCATCATGACCAGGGTCCTGAGTGCAGGAGACAAAAGATAATTGAAGAGAAGTAGAAAAAGAGAAAATTTTTTTTCACTGTTTTGCAAAGATCCTTCCCTGACAATGGTTCATTCGTCCTTTACAGAGACCTGTAAGGCCTTACATGATCTCCGTTCATGCCTCATTCTCTGGGAATACTCCCTACCTCTCTTGCCCCCTTCAGTCCACTCCAGACCAAAGCCAAGCTAGTTGCCCTCCAGTTGATTCTGGCTCATGGTGCCCCATGAGTGTCAGAGTAGAACTGTGCTCCACAGCATTTTCAATGGCTGATGTTTTGGAAGTAGATCACCACAATTTTCTTCCAAGGCATCTCTAGGTGGACTCGAACCACCGACCTTTCAGTTAGCAACAGAATCACTTACCCGTTGTAACACCCAGGGGCCCAGTCTACTCCAGGCCCACTGAATTTCTTGTTGTTCCCCATCTATTCCAACATGTCCTCTCTTCATGACCTCTGTCCTTGCTGTTTCTTCTGCCCAGAAGTCTCTTTTGACCAGTACCCTAAGACTTGCTCGCTTACCTCCTCCAGGTCTTTGCTCAGATGTCACTTTCACAGAGAAGCCAGCCCTGACCATCTATGTAAAATTACAGCCTCCCCCACCCCCAGGTACTCACTGCTCCCCCAGCACACCCAGCACCTTTTACTGTTCCTTTAATGTTTGCCTTAACATTTATCTGTACCTGATACACTACCTGTTCCGTTTGCTTTTTTGTTTATTGTGTTGCTTCTTCTGCTAGGATATAAACATCATGAAAGCAGAAATTTTTGCCTGGTTTTCTCGTATTTTCCCATTACATAGAAGAATGCATATCACATAGTGGACACTCGATAAACAATCATTTAATAAACACCCCCTGAATATTTACTACCGGGTACTTCAATGTTGTTGTTGTTGTTGTGTGCCGTTGAGGCAATTCCGACTCATAGTGACATTTTAGGACAGAGTAGAACTGCCCCCATAGAGTTTCCTAGGCTGTAATCTTTACTGGAGAAGATCGCCAGCTCTTTTCTCCCATGGAGCCACTGGTGGGTTCAAAGAATCGACCTTTTGGTTAGCAGCCAAGCATGTAACCATTGCGCCACCAGGGCTCCTTAGATATACTTCAATAGATGAGGGAAATCTGACATTTCCATGAGTTGCATGCAATTGTCTAGGGGAAAAGATAATAAGGTCATTTGTTTTCCTCCAAAAAGCTTGATTGGGCAGATTGATTTACAAAAAAAAAGAGAAGAAAGGAAATCAAAACTAACAAAAACCACTGAATACTTCTACTACTGCCATGCTCCTCAAGTACAAGTGATTTTGCCTCCCAAGGTATATTTCGTGATGTCTGGAGGTTTTCTTACTGTCATGATGCGGTTTGGGGGAAGGACGTGGCATCTCATGAATCAAGGCCAGGGATGTTGCTAAACATCCTGAATTGCACAGGACAGCCCCCACACCTAAAAATTATCCAGCCAAAAATGTCAGCGCTGAGGTCGAGGAAGCCCTATATGACTGTTAAGTCTTCTCTTGTTCTGAGTATTGAGCTTTTTCTTACTTGAAAGGAAGATTAGTTATGGCACAAATTTCATTGTTGTTTCTTCTGAATTACGAGGGTTTTTAAAGATAATATAAAATATTTTGCCAGTGGAAGGATGAGGAAAAGTGGTTTATTTAAACTCTTCTATGAAGCTCGAATCCCTTTTATATTAAAAAATACACATTTTTACTACTTTTAGAATGACACAAAATAGTACTCTAAGAATGAGAAAATATGTTGATTTGATGTACAGCTTGAGGCTTTAGAATATATCATCCGCATGAATTATGTTACCAAAAGGTTTTGATCTAAACACTCTACATAGTTTATTGATAAATATGGTATATTTATGAGAGAAGCATTATAAATTAAAGAAGCACTAAAATAAAAATATATTCCTGCTGAATCTTGTACCTAAGGTTGAAATACTGTAATTTGACACAAGTGACAAGATTTAAAAAAAATAGTTGTCAAGTTGACATAAGCAAATATTCTCCTATATCATAGTGAAAGGCATAACACTTTACATTGTATAAACCATTCACCAGCTGAGAAACATTTTGACATACGTAGAGTATCCTAAATGATTTGCATATTTATGTGGTCGTTCATTTGTTCACTTCAACTTCCAATTCAGTGCCTACTATGCACCTACTATCACAAAACGGTGAGCCGTGCTCTCAAGTATCATACAATCTAGTAGTAGAGGTAAAATACTTACGTTGTTGTTAGCTGCCATTGAGTCAGCCCCAGACTCATAGCAACCCAGTGCACAATGGAATGAAATGCTGCTCGGTCCTGCATCATATCCCCATGATTAGTTGGGTAGTGGACTGTTGTGATCTATAGAGTTTTCACTGGCTGATTTTCAGAAGTAAACCACCAGACCTTTCTCCCTAGTCTGTCTCAGTCTGGAAGCTCTGCTGAAACCTGTTCAGCATCACAGCAACACTCAAGCTCCCACTGACAGAGGAGTGGTGGCTGCACATGAGGTACATTGACCAGGAACTCAACCAGGGTCTCCCGCAAGGAAGACAAGAATTCTACCTACCATCAAATCATCAATATAAAGTGCAAGTGATAAGAGGCAAAAAGGCTAGCTGGGCATGGCAGGATGAAGGAAGTCCTCGGATAGCAGATGACTTTTAATCTGAGCCTTGAACGAGAGTTAGAATTCTCATAGGGAGAGATCCTTCCTGGCAGGAGCAACAGAATGATCAAAGCCTCAGTGAATGGCAGTGCCCATGTTTTAGTAACGGCTCAGTAACAGTGAGCGTTGGCATTTGTTTTGAAAGCAACTTAAAAATATGTTATCAGGGAGAGTCCGATTCTTGCAGGCTTTGGATAATAAATTGTTGGTATGGGGATCAAATTTGCTGTTGCTGTTTGGTGCCCTCAAGTCAGCTCCGACTCATAGTGACCCTTTGCACAACAGAAAGAAACACTGCCTGGTCCTGTGCCATCCTCACAATCGTTGTTATGCTTGAGCCCATTGTTGCAGCCACTGTGTCAGTCCATCTCATTGAGGGTCTTCCTCTTTTTTGCTGACCCTCTACTTTACCAAGCATGATGTCCTTCTCCAGGGACTGGTCCCTCCTAAAACATGTCCAAACTATGTGAGATGAAGTCTCGCCATCCTTCCTTCTAAGGAGCATTCTTGCTGTACTTCTTCCCAGACAGGTTTGTTTGTTCTTTTGGCTCTCCATGGTATATTCAGCATTCTTCACCAACACCATAATTCATAATTCCTGGCATAGTAGACCATATGACTGTCTGATTGAAAATGGCCAATACCAGTCCATTTCAGCTCACTAATGCCTAGGATATCAATGTTTATGCATTCTGTTTCATTTTTGACAATTTCCAATTTTCCTAGATTCATACTTTGTACATTCCAACTTCCTATTATTAATGGATGTTTACAGCTGTTTCTTCTGAGTCATGCCTCAGCAGCAGATGAAGATTCCGAAGGCTTGACTCCATCCATGTCATTAAGGTCAACTCTACTTTGAAGAGGCAGCTCTTCCCCAGCTGTACTTTGAGTACCTTCCAACCTGAGGGGCTCACCTTCTGGTACTATATCAGACAATGTTCTACTGTTATTCACAAGGTTTTCACTGGCCAAATTTTTTCAGAAGTAGACCACCAGGTCCTTCTTCCTAGCCTGTCTTGGTCAGGAAGCTCTGCTGAAACCTGTCTATCATAGGTGATACTGCTGATATTTAAATACCAATACCATAGCTTCCAGCCTCACACAACACACAAGCCCCCACAGTATGACAAACTGAGAGACCCGTGAGGGTGGGGATCAAGTAGTAGGGAGAAAAGTAATGACGTGATAAGAGGGGTTAAGGAAAATCTTTTTGAGAATAAGTACAGGATAAATTGATGTGAACAGAGGCTACAAAGTCAGAGAGAACCACTGGATGTCCATGGAAAGCGCTCAGAAAAGAGAGAAACCAGGTCTGAAGTAGGATGATATTATGGATTGTATTGTGTTTCCCAAAAATGTGTGTCAACTTGGCTAGGCCACGCTTCCCCATATTGTGTGGCTGTCTACCATGTTGTGATCTGATGTGATTATTCTACGTTTCATAAATCCTGATCTCTATGATGTTAATGAGGCAGGATTAGAGGCAGTTATGTTAACGAGGCAGGACTCAATCTACAGGATTAGGTTGTATCTTGAGTCAATCTCTTTTGAGATGTAAAACAGAGAATCAAGCAGAGAGGAGGGGGCCCTCATGCCACCAAGAAAGATCCTTGGGAGTTGAGTGCGTCCTTTGGATCTGGCGTCCCTGCTCTAGGGAAGCTCCTAGACCAGGGGAAGATTGATGACAAGGATCTTCCCTCAGAAATGACCCAGAGAGAAAGCCTTTCCTGGGAGCTGGTGCCCTGAATTCAGACTTCTAGACTAGCCTTCTAGACAGTGGGAGAATAGGTTTCTGTTTGTTGGAGCCAACCACTTGTGATATTCCTGTTATAGCAGCACTAGATAACTAAGGCAGATGGTGACAATGAGAATAGATACAAAGGACTCCGTGGAAGAGAAATGGTACAACTTGGCAATTCTTCCATGCAAGGGCAGAGTTATAGAGAAGGGCAAAGATGACTCTGTTATGTCATACCTAAGTAAGCGGGGGAATGGAGGTGCCTATAAGAGAAACCAGTACGTTAGGAATCAGTGCAGATTTGAGAAAATAGAAAATATACGGGATTTTCCAACATGTTGAATTTGAGGACACAACATCACATCCAGATGAGTTGGTGCTGAAGATGCTGTTTGGGAAAATGTTCAAGTAGCCATGAGAGACGAAGGCAGGATGCAGGCGAGTGGGACTGGCCCTGGACTAGGTGTTGTATGTATGGTTTCCACGGAGGAGAGACGGGGCCAAGGGGCGTGAATTAACTTAGGCCTGATGACACAGCTGGTAAGAAGCAGAACCAGAACTCAAGTGACGGTTGGCCAACTCTGTTGTTTCCACTGCATTATATGGTTAAAGCTGCTAACCAAAAGATCAGCAATTCGAATCCACCAGGCACTCCTTGGAAACTCTGTGGCTACGAGTCCTGTATGGTCCTATATGGTCGCTATGAGTCAATATTGACTCGACAGCAACAGGTATATGGTTAAAGCAGGGACCAAAGCAAGGAACAGGCTGAAGATGGAATCCTAGAAGATGCCAATTTATGGGCCAGAGGGTGCTGTTCTCATTTATTTATTTATTTTTCCCTTTTGTCTCTCATTGTCTTTATGAGCAAGCTGTGTAGCACAAGGAATGATACTCTCGTGTCTCAGAAAATCCTTTGTAGTTGAGTCACTTTTGATAGATGCATGTTTTGATTGATCCTAAAGGGTTTGTGCAAACTGACAGTTATGAAAAGTAGGAATGGTGTAATTGGCATTTTCTGAACTAGCTTCGGTTGATACAGTACGTCAACGTTTGCTCCAGAGGTATGCTCTCTTAAAATATTAAAATTCATTTTGGGATATCCTCTTGCTTTTATATAAACATTGCTACTTACTTGTTAGTCATTATATAGCATCAACCATTCCTCATCTTATATCCATGATTCCACTTCAGAATGAGCTGAGAATGTGACTCATGAGTTTACATAAAAGGAGAACAGTAGTTTCAATTCTTAATGAAGAGTATTGGTATGTCTGGCACATTGGTAAGATTGTTACAGAACCCTAGAAAGTGGGTCCTTGTCCGGCATGCTCAGACTTGCCAATTATCTGGACACCTGTCTTTGAGAAAGCGAAAGTAACTTTATTGCAATGCGCAGAGCAAGGAGCCTGGAGGGAGTTCCCCAAATCGGGCTCCCTGAGCTGTGCGGAAGCAGGGCTTATATGTGATTTGGGCAGCAAGATGGCGGCCGCACAGGCATACTGGGAAGGAAAAACTCCAGAAGGCGGCCAGGAGACAGAAAGTGACGTGGTTCTTCTCAGACTTCTTGCTTCAAAATAGGGTCTGGGTCATGATTTTCCTTCTCATTCATTCCTCCAGTTGCTCGTTTGTCCTCTGTTGAGGTCAATTAGCGGTCACAGCTGGCCCTTCTGCGCATGCGGGGTGGGCCAAATCTGATTTGCGCTAGTTTAAGGACTAAAGGAAATTTCCTGGCATTAGTAAGGTCAAATTACAGCATCAAAGAACTGTCGGGGTTGGGGTGGAAGGCAAGAACATAAGAGATTATGAGCACAAAGTAGAAGCTCAAAAACTACTTTATCAATAACTTCCTGTGACGACAGCATCCATTCCTGGATGTAGTTTGTTTATATGCTGTGTGGTTGTCACTGCTGGGGTTGTTACCTTGGATAAGCACCATCAGGAAGGAGGATAGGATGCCTGAGACTGGATGCAGGGTGTGGGTGATTCGAACATGAAGCCTGCAGTCATGTTTAACCTTGAACACCTTAGAAGTAAATGAGTGACCACACATAGCCAGGCATCTAAGAAACAAGGATTATAAAAATAACCTACAAGCTGCTGCATTTATATCCCTAAAGAAAAATTTTGCATCTATTGAATTATGTTCATCTAGGATTTAAAAAACCCTTACTCAAAAATCCACATGAATATTCAGCTTTATGAAAAAGAGAAGATTATTTTGAGAGAGTATTTAAATATTTCAGAAAGATTTTGAGACTTTTCTGTTGGCAAAAGTTAATGAAATCAGAAAAACAGTGTTATTCTTTAAGTCAACAATCGAAAGAGAACCAAAAGGAGCAGGCATAAACTTCATGAGCATATCCTCTTTCAGGATTTGCATACATTTCTGCACACTTAATATGTGAGTTTCCATAGTTTGGGGACAGCTGTTCTCTCACTCTCCACCCCCACCCCCACCCCCAAATATATTGTAAGAAAGAGCACCCCCTTTAGCAGTGGCAGGGTTGTTGGGTTCAGCACTTCTCCCTTAGAGACACTAGAGGGCACTAGAGGGCATGGGGAACAGAGAGAAAGCCCCTCTGTATTTCTTAACCTTTATGCTGTTCTTATTGCATGCCATCAAGTTGATTCCAACTCATAGCAACCCTGTAGGACAGAGTAGAGCTGCCCTATAAGGCTTCCTAGGCTGTAATCTTTATGGGAGCAGATCACCAGTTCTTTTCTTCCACAGAGCCACTGTTGGGTTTGAACCGCCAATCTTTCAGTTAGCAGCTGAGCACTTAACTGTTGCACCATCAGGGTGCCTTACCTTTACAATAACTTCTACTATAATTAAGGAGTCCCTGGTTGGTGCGAATAGTTAACACAACTCACCTGCTAACTGAAAGATTGAAGATTTGAGTTCACCCACAGGCACCTCGAAGGAAGGCCTGGGGATCTACTTCCAAAAAATCAGCCCTTGAAAACTCTAAGCAACACAGTTCTACTCTGATATACACGGGGTCATCAGGAGTTGGAATTTACTCAGTGGCAATTGGTTTTACCATAATTGACATTTGCAGGATCCTGGGATAGCTTTCTCAATGTGCTCTTGAAATGCACAAGCTTTTAAGAGTCCTTGTTGATACTCACTTTGAATTTAGTGCACGTTCTCTCTGAAGAGATGGGTTAAGAAACTGAGGTCAGAAAGCTAAGTGGAGAGAAAGGAGCAAAAATTGCATAGACATTGTCTTTGGCAGAGAAGAAGAACAAGGACAAAAACAAATGGCCTGTTTTTTAGTAGCCTTTTCTCGTCCCTGCCATCATCCTGCACCTGTGTTTTCCATGGTGTCGTGGATTGAATTGTGTCCCCCAAAAACATGCTTATCAATTTGGCTAGGCCACGATTCCCAGTACTGTGTGATTGTCCGCCATTTTTTCATCTGATCTGATTTTCCTACGTGTTGTAAATCCTATTACTATGATGTTAATGAGATGGAATGGTGGCAGTTATAATTGACAAGATTTACAAGATTAGGTTGTGTCTTAAGCTAGTCTCTTTTGAGCTATAGAAGAGAGAAGTGAGCGGAGAGATATGGAGACTCCCTACCAGCAAGTAAGCAGCATCAGGAGCAGATTGTGTCCTTTGGACTCAGGGTCTCTGTGCTGAGAAGCTCCTAGACCAAGGGAAGATTGATGACAAGGACCTTCCTCCAGAGCCTGCTGAGAGAAAGCCTTCACCTGGAGCTGATGCCCCGAATTTGAACTTCTAGCCTTCAAAACTGTGCGAGAATAAACTTCTGTTTGTTGAAACCTTCCACCTGTGGTATTTCTGTTATAGCAGCACTAGATAACCTGGACACATGGTGTCTTGTAAGAGCTGTGACTGATGTGCTAAGCGAGGATGGACACACAAAACTAAGCATTGTAATGAGACCAAGGAGGCAAAGCTAAAGCAACTTTAAAACACAGAATTTAGTATTTAGGAGCTTTTCCCATACAGATGGATGCTTGACTGATTTTATCGCATCATTAACCTTGGAAGCTATTAGCAAAGGAGATCACCATTTACCATCTGTGATGTCCTGGCCGTAACTTAATGTTGTTCTGAAGCTTTAATTCGAATCCATCTAATTCAGCAAACATTTATTAATGTCATCAGTGCTGGCCACCATGAAAGGGGAAACAGGGATACAATGAAGAATCCAATGTTTATTACCTCAAATAATTTAAAACCTTATAAAAATAGTAAGACAAGTATATTAGAAAGTATAATACAGTGTAGAACATGGTAATAAAAGTTATGAACAAAGTCGTTAATCATTCATTTATTCACTTGTAAATAATTTAGCACCTACTATATGCCAGAGGAGCTCTAGTGGCTCTGTGGTTTAGAGCTCAGCTGCTAACCAAAAGGTCGGCAGTTCGAATCCACTAGCCACTCCTTGGAAACCCTATGGGGCAGTTCCGCTCTGTCCTACAGGGTCGCTGTGAGTCAGAATTGACTCGATGGCAATGGGTTTGGTTCAACAGGTATATGTCAGAAATAAGGAGCCCTGGTGGTGCAGTGGTTCAAGAGCTTGGCTGCTAACTGAAAAGTTGGTGTTTCAGTGAGGGAGAATGTACAGAAAAAACAAAAGATGGAAGGAAAGAGGAAGGAAGGGAAGAGGAATGAAAAGGACAACGGGAAAGAAGAGCAGAGGGCTAAGAGTTATGCTTTTAGGAATCCCTAAAATCACGAAGAAGAGGAAAATGATTCACTGAAAGAGAAAGGAAGAGAGATAGGAAGATAAAACATCCGAAAGGCAGAATGAAGAGGAACCAGTAAGATCAACAAGAAGCAGATTTGGAGAAAAGGATGAGGTTTCCACTTAAACAAGGTTACATCTTTAGACATTATCTTACTAAAAAGAAAATATATAATGTATATTTATATAATTTACATATATGCATATACATATATGTATAAAATCCATTGCCGTCGTGTTGATTCCAACTCATAGCCACCCTATAGGACAGAGTAGAACAGTCCCAGAGGGTTTCCAAGAAGCAGTGGCTGGTGAATTCAAACTGCTGACCTTTTGATTAGCAGACAAGCTCTTAATCACTGTGCCACCAGGGCTCTCTCTCTCTCTCTCTCTCTCTCTATATATATATATATATGTATATATATATATGAATCCAAGAGGCCTGGTTGCACAGTGGTTTAAGCTCTCAGCAGCTAACCAAAAGGTCAGTGGTTTAGACCCGCCAGCTGCTCTTCAGGAGAAAGATGTGGCAGTCTAATTCCATAAAGATTACAGCCTTGGAAACCCTATGGAGCAGTTCTACTCTGTCCTCTAGGGTCATTATGAGTCAGAATCCGCTCGACAGCAATGAGTTTTTTATACGTGAAACAATGTTAGAACTATAAACTTAATAGATTTATTAAAGAAGAGGAAGATGTGCCAAACCAACTGTCAAAAGTTGAGGCTTGCGATATTTCCTTACTAGTGCATGCAGACCCCAGCTGCAGGTTTAATTTTGATCTTCAGATGTTATTGCTACTATGTATTAGCAGATGTCACATGCTTAGTAGCACTGATTAAATAGTCTGAGAACTGCAGAAATATACTGCATGCAAAGCTAAAACAAATCAGGGTTCCTGATCGTTAAAATTTAAAATAAATCCATATTTATAGAAAAAAATTGAAATTAAGCAAGAAGAAAAATACAGAATGACGGAGACATCTATTAGAACAAACATCAAATTAATACCAATAAACCACTGAGTGTTTACTCAGGAGACATCCTTCCTTTCAAAATGGCTTGATGAGGGTGTGAGTCTGACTCCCACTGTCACTCTGCTGTCAGAAATGACAGTTGCCTGTATCAGCTCTACTCCCAGAGCACTGACTATCATAGAGTGAAAACTTGGATGTGACAGAACCAACATCCTGCCCCCAAACTGGGAGTCTGTAGGGACCAAAAGTCAAAAGGAAGAATCAACACTCTAGAGGAAGCAAATGTATAAATTTAAATCACCAGCAAAACAGAGCTCCTTTACTGAAGGAAGAGAGAGCTTGTTCCCAATTATCTTCCTTAGTTAATCACCCTCTCCAACGCCTACAAATTGGCCTTGGTGATAGAAACAAAGCCTAATATTGCACGATAAGGTTTTGCATGACCAGCGACACAGTCATTGGAAATACCTTTCTTCAGCAACATAAGCAGCGACTATACATGTGGACCTCGTCAGACGGGATAAACAGGAACCAAACCAATTACATCTGTGAAAAAAGATGATAGAGAAGCTCAAATATCATCAGACGTAACAAGGCCAAGGACTGACTGTGGAACAGACCATAATTTGCTCATATGCAAGTTCAAGTTGAAGCTAAGGAAAATTAAAACAAGTCCACGAGAGCCAAGGTATGATGTTGAGTATATCTCACCTAAATTTAGAGACCATCTCAAGAAGAAATTTGACATGTTGAACACTAATTACTGGAGACCAGATGAGTTGTGGAATGACATCAAGGACCTCATACATGAAGAAAACAAGAGGTCATTGAAAAGACCAAAAATGGATATCAGAGAGACTCTGAAATGTACTCTTGAACATAGAATAGCTAAAGCAAATGGAAGAAATGATTCAGTAAAGGACCTGAACAGAAGATTTGAAAGGGCCGCTCAAGAAGACAAAGTAAAGGATTATAATGAAACGTGCAAAGACCTGGAGTTAGAACACCAAAAGGGAAGAACACGTTCAGCATTTCTCAAGCTCAAAGAACTGAAGAAAAATTCAAGCTTCAAGTTACACTATTAAAGGAGTCTATAGGGTCTCTATGAGTCGAAATTTACTCAACGGCAATGGGGTACGGGTACGGGAAAAATGGATCCCTGATGGCATAGTGGTTAAGAGCTTGGCTGCTAACCAATAGGTCAACAGTTTGACTCCACCAGCCACTCCTTGAAAACCCTATGGGGCAGTTCTACTCCACCCTATAGGGTCGGTATAGGGTCGCTATGAGTCAGAATTGACTTGACGGCAATGGGTTTGTTTTTTTTTTTTTTTTTTTTTTTTTTTTTGGCTATGGGCAAAATACTGAACAATGCAGGAGGCAGAAAAAGAAGAGAGAAGGAATACATAGAGTCAATTGTACCAAAAAATATTGGTCAATGTTCAAGAATTTCAGGAAGTAGCATATGATCAAGAACCAAGGGTACTGAAGGAAAAAGTCCAAGCTGCACTGAAGGCATTAGCAAAAAACAAGGCTCCAGGAATTGATGGAATATCCATTGAAATGTCTCAACAAACAGATGCAATGCATTTGTCTATTCCAAGAAATTTGGAAGACAGCTACCTGGCCAGTGGACTGGAAAAGATCCATATTTTTTCCCATTCCTAAGAAAGGTGATCCAACAGAGTGAGGAAATTATAAATAATATCATTAATATCACACACAAGTAAAATTTTGCTGAAGATTATTCAAAAACAGTTGCAGCAGTACATCCACAGGGAATTGCCAGAAATTCAAGCTGGATTCAGAAGAGGATGTGGAATAAGGGATAGTATTGCTGATGTCAGACGAATCTTGGCTGAAAGCAGAGAATACCAGAAAGATGTTTACCTATATTTTATTGATTGTGCACAGGCGTTCGACTGTGTGGATCAGAACAAATTATGGATAACATTGCAAAGAATGGGAATCCCAGAACACTTTATTGTTCTCATGAGGAGCCAGTACGTAGACCAAGAGGCAGTCATTCAAACAGAAGAAGGGGATCCTGCATGGTTAAAAATCAGAAAAGGTGTGGGTCAGGGTTGTATCCTTTCATCATACTTATTCAATCTGTATGCTGAGCAAATAACCCGAGAAACTGCACTATATGAAGAAGAACGGGCATCAGGATTGGAGGAAGACTCATTAACAACCTGCGATATGCAGATGACACAACCTTGCTTGCTGAAAGTGAAGAGGACTTGAAGCATTTACTGATGAAGATCAAAGACTACAGCCTTCAGTATGGACTACATCTCAACCTAAAGAAAATAAAAATCTTCACAACTGGACCAATAAGCAACATTGTGATAAATGGAGAAAAGATTGAAGTTGTCAAGGATTTCATTTTACTTAGATCCACAATCAACGCCCATGGAAGCAGCAGTCAAGAATCAAACAACTTAAAAGCTTGCTATCAGCCACCTAAGATATATCTACTGGTCCCATTACGTCCAGAGCAAGAGATAATGAAGAAAACCACAGACACAAGGGAAATATTACTTCAAAGGACTAATAGACCACAAGTACCATAGCTTCCACCACCCTGAGCCCAGAACAACTAGATGATGCCTGGCTACCACCACTGAACACTCTGACAGACATCACAATAGAGGGTCTTGGACCCAACAAGAGAAAAAGGTAGAATAAAATTCAAACTTCACACACAAAAATAAAAGACCAGACTTACTGATCTGACAGAGACTGAAGGAACCTCAAGACTATGGCCCCCAAACACCCTTTTACCTCACAGCTGAAGTCACTCCCAAAATTCAGATTTTAGCCAAAGATGAGGCAGGTCTACAAAACACACAATAATACATGTGAGCAGTGTACTTCTTAGTTCAATCAAGTATATGAGACCAAATGGGTAATACCTGCCCAAAAGCAAAGATGAGAAGGCAGGAAGGGACAGGATAATGGGACAAAATGGAAACAGGGAACCCGGGGTGGAGAAGGATTGCAATCAATGTCACAAAACAATTTGTGCATAAATTGTTGAATGAGAAACTAATTTGCTCTGTAAACTTTCACCTAAAGTACAATAAAAAGAAAAAAATCAAACAATGTATTGCGTTGGGCAAGTCTGCTGCAAAAGACCCCTTCAAAACGTTAAAAAGCGAAGATGTCACTTTGAGGACTAAGATATGCCTGACCCAAGCCATAGTATTTTCAGTCACCTTAAATGCATGTGAAAGCTGGACAATAAATAAAGAAGATCAAAGAAGAACTGATGCCTTTGAATTATGGTGTTGGCAAAGAATGTTGAATATACCAGGGACTACCAGAAGAATAAACAAATCTGTCTTGGAAGAAGTACAAGAGGAAGACCCTCAACACGATGGACTGACACAGTGGCTGCAACAATGGGCTCATGCACAGCAATGACTGTTTGGATGGCAGTGTTTTGTTCTATTATTATAGGGTCACTATGAGTTGGAACCGACCTCACAGCACCTAACAATAACAACAACAGTTAGTCACCCTCCTCAACCCCAACAACTGAATTAATTTGTAGGTCTATTCCTGCTAAATTAAAACCCGTCTATTTTTCTTGGAATTTTCTCCTCCTATAGAAATGGAAGTTTCTCTTTGCTGCCTTTCCTCTGAAGATCTCATCAGGAACTAGAATTCTAGATAAGAGATCTATTAAAACATCAGGTCCACATCTCTTACACGTAAGGAAAATGTAATGCCTTTCAAGTAAAAAATCTTATTTTCAACAAACTACAAAATATTGGAACAATTAGATTTATGTAGTCATCAAACATCAGTATTACTTTTCTATGTTTCACATTTTTCAAAATACTCATTTGATCTTCACTTACTTGGCTGCTAACCAAAAGGTCGACAGTTCAAACCCTCTCCAAGGGAGAAAGTTTTGGCAGTCTGTTTCCATAAAGATTTACAGCCTTGCAAATCCTATGGGGCAGTTCTACTCTGTCCTATAGGATTGTTAGGAGTCGGAAATGACTCAACAGCAGTGGGTTTGGTTTTGGTTTTTTATATGTCAGATGGAGTCCCTGGATGGTACAGATGGTTAACATGCTCAGCTGCTAACCTAAAGGCTGGAGGCTCAAGCTCACCCACAGATACTTTGAAAGAAAGGCCTGGAGATCTACTTCTGAAAAATCAGCCACTGAAAACTCTATGTAGCACAGCTCTGCTCTGACACTTGTGGAGTCACTGTGAGTTGGAATCCATTTGATAGCAACTGGTTATGGGTCAGATGGTAATAAACCCAACGCTTATTGCTATGAAATCTATTCCGACTCATAGCGTCCCTATAGGACAGAGTAGAATTGCCCCATAGGGTTTCCGAGGCTGTAGTCTTTACAGAGGCAGACAGCCATATCTTTCTCCTGTGGAGCAGCTGGTGGGTTCAAACAGCAGACCTTTTTCGTTAGCAGCTGAACACTTAACCACTGTGCCACCAGGGCTCCTCAGATGCCAATAGCTCTACATTTTTTAAGAAAATAAAATTGAAAACAAAGAAAAGCTCTAATTCCTCAGAAGTTCAAGTTACAATGAGAGCAGAACTGGATGGGACTCAGGGGTCCTGATGCACATTCTGTGTGGGACAACTATCCTGAGCTGCAGCGCGCACCACCTCGGATGGATCGCTAGAGGTATTCAGCATGCATCATTCTCTCATGAACCAACACAACAGCTGTTTTAAATGCCACCCTTTGACCATGTGAATGTACTGGGAAGACAGTGTTCTTTGATTTGTTCCGGCAGTCTATGAATATCTATTGAACTCCTACTACATCTATGCCATCCATGGAGCTTGGGAACTCAGCAGATGAAAAAAGAACCTGTCTTCAGGGAGATGTAAATAAATACTAGGAATGTAGGGTCAGAAGTATATAATATGAAACACCCACTTAAATCTCCTTTGTTTTAACTTGTTGTTCATTGCGGTCAAGCCAACTCTGACTCATGGTGGCCACATGTGCAACAGAATGAAGCGTTGCCCAGTCCTGCATCATATGCTTGAGTCAGTTATTGTGGCCACTGTGTGTCTGAAGTACCTTCTAACCTAGGGGCTCATCTTCCAGCATGATACTGGACAATATTCTGTTGTGATCCATAAAGTTTTCATAGGCTAATCTTAGGTACTAGATTGCTAGGTATTTCTTTCTAGTCTTAGTCTAGAATCTTCACTAAGACCTGTCCACCATTGGTGGCCCTGCAGGAATTTGAAATACCGGTGGTATAGCTTCCAGCATCATAGCAACACATGAGCCACCACAGTGCAATACACTGACAGATGGGGAGTGGTTGCTATAACTTATACCTGCACTATTGTTCTAAAATCAATCATTAAGCATATGATCTCTAGAAAAACGATCACCCAGGAAATCCAACTAGGTCTTAAATTGTAAGCCCGTAGAATTAGGGGAGTGTTTTTCATAGATATTAAAACAACAACAACTAGCATACTTACTGTATTGAATGCCAAAATATTAAGCTTCCTGCCAGGTAAGAACGTAAACAGCAAAGATAAGAATTTTAATAGCATCATGATATAAAGAGTTAATGTTGACTTGGCCACCAGGTATTTTTGAGATGCCCCTGCCTACGCTTTGTCCTTCTCCCGTTGATTATAGTGAGAAATGATGAATTTTCACCATTGGAATTGACTGGTCTATCATGATCAAAAAACAAACATTTTAAAATCTAAGTTCCAAAGAACACACTGCTGTGCTAAGTACTGAATACAACATCTTTCTTCTGAAGTTAACAATATTAAACTGACCCCAAGCATGTGGACACAAACGTTTCCAAATATGTAGCAGAGCAATCCTCTCTTCCCTTCACTTTATTTCACCATTTCTCACCTCATTGTCTGTTCCTAAGAGGGAAGGATATAAGTATCCACTTGCAGCAAATTCTCCATTTTCCATTCTCAACACAATTTCAAATCATCATGAAAATAAATAGAAATAAAAGCAGGAGGTAAACTATATTACATTTCTGATTACATTCTCTCTGGACCATCAACCCAAACAAAAAGATGTATAATCTCTTGAATATTCACTTTGGTAAGCAAACAATGGCCTGGGTGATTTGAAACAGTAGATTTATCCAGATTATTTGTAATTGGCTCTGTAATGCATTACGTGTTTTTTGGTCAATCAGACTGAAGCGTTTGCTGAGACAAAGCACATAGAAAAAGAGACCAACCAGAGGCTTAGCACATCCTGTAATAATTCACCCAGAAATACTAAAAATGGGATCATATGAGACAGAGTCAACAATTAGGAGGAAGTGTCGGGCCTGAGAAGCAGCCTAACGTATACAGAGTTGAGCTTTGTTAGTTTTGTGGCTGAGGTGATGGTGGGGATTTGGGGTGAGCATCCATCAACTTTCATTTGCAGGAAAAGCTTCCAAGAGAAAAGGGTCATCGAAGAAACTAAGTGTGGAAGATCCAGGAAGTTTGTTGAAACTGTAAGTAGGAATTAGTAGATGCCTGGTCCACCACTTTTCAATAATGATGGCATGGTCCTGGTGGCATGGAAAGACACCTGATTTGTCACAGGTCAGATACACCCAGTCATAGCTTATTTTGTCTTGATTTGTAAATGATGTATGTCCCTTTGTGGATCCTGGTGACATGTGGACTTGTCAACTCTATTATGTCCGTATTGTTATTGTCAGATGCTGTTGAGTCAGTCACCCGCTCATGGCTATTCCATGCAAAATAGAACAAAAACTCACATCCCCACGATTGCCGGTAGGTCAAACCACTGTGATCCATAGGGTTTGCATGGGCTGTTTTTTGGAAGTAGATCACCAGGCCTGTCTTCCTAGTCCATCTTAGTCTAGAAGCTCCACTGAAACCTATTCAGCATCATAGCAACATGCAAGCCTCCATGGACATATGGGTGGTAGCTGAGCATGAGGTGAATTGGCTACGAATCAAGCCCAGGTCTCCCCGATTGTTGTTGTTGTTGTTAGGTGCCACCAAGTCGGTTCCGACTTATATCGACCCCATGTACACCAGATTGAAACACTGCCTGGTCCTGCACCATCCTCACAATTGGTGTTATGCTTGAGCCCATTGTTGCAGCTACTGTGTGAATCCATCTCATTGAGGGTCTTTCTCTTTTTTGTTGACCCTCTACTTTTCCAAGCATGATGTTCTTCTCCAGGGACTGGACCCTCCTAATCACATGTCCAAAGTATGTGAGATGAAGTCTCACCATCCTTGCTTCTAAGGAGCATTCTGGTTGTGCTTCTTCTAAGACAGATTTGTTCATTCTTCTGGCAGTCCATGGTATATTCAATGTTCTTCACCAACACCATAATTCAAAGGCGTCAATTCTTCTTCAGTCTTCTTTATTCATTTTCCAGCTTTTGCATGCACATAAGGCCATTGAAAATACCATGGCTTGGGTCAGGCGCACCTTAGTCCTTAAAGTGACGTCTTTGTTTTTTATCACTTTAAAGAGGTCTTTTGCAGTGGATTTGCCTAATGCAGTGCGTCTCCCAGATAGAAGCCAAGAATTCAATCACTGAACCATCAATGTCTCATGATGTCTGCACCTAGACTCCGTATTCTAATTTCAGAGGAGATGGGGCAAAAGAGAGAATAGCTCTAACATTTCTTACCACTACTGGAAGAATAACTACTTGGCTCCTTAGAATAAAGCAGAAGCAGCATGCCATCCTCAGACAGAGATTAAAATAATTCTTAAGTTCTCAAAAACATCTAAATTCACAGAGCATGGAATCTAAATTCACAGCACTTGCCACAAACAGAAAGAAGTAATGCATGAGTTTATACCATTCTGATGCACACTTTACAAATTTGGAAGTACTCAATTGGCTATCATGGTTTATTTTTGCTAAATTCATTAAAGACATATTGGTTATCAATTGAGAGTAGAAAGTTATTACAGTTCTCATAATGAAGTGAAATATAACTCACTGTCTAATTTGTGGTCGTGTGTGTGTTTGCTTTAAATTTCATCAAAAGTAAAATGTAGTTGAAACAGCTTTTCTATTCTGCCTATACAAGTAAATACAAAAATAAAAGAAGCCAAATGTTTTATATGTTTTTGCTTGCTAGCTAGCTGAACAATGCCAAACCATCCAGATGTAAAGTTAAATGTCATCACGCACTTGCTAAGTTCTGTCCTGTTCCCGTTTATTTGCCAGGTAGAACCTCCTGTCTAT
This sequence comes from Dugong dugon, assembly GCA_030035585.1. NCBI lineage: Eukaryota > Metazoa > Chordata > Mammalia > Sirenia > Dugongidae > Dugong > Dugong dugon. The sequence continues at coordinate 6,724,757 of CM057473.1, forward strand.
GTTTTTGTAACTGGTGTGTGTGCTTTATAAAACTGTGGCGGTCAGGGCAGCTGTGTTTGCGAGCTGTTTACTATAGTGCATTACTTTTAAATTCAGCCTTAAGCTTTCTTGTCTACACTGAGACTCACCAGGATATTTTAGCAAGAGAATACTAGAAATGTCATTAATTGTTCAGACAGAATGTATAAAACAAATTATTTTAAGCTCAAACAATCACTGGATTTATTATACAGAAAATCATCTTCTCATCTCCTTGTTAAGTCAGCCCCTTGTCAAACTTGAACCATCCTCTGAGTAACTGTTTGCAAAATGATAGTTTCTATAGGTTAGGTACTGATTCCTCAAGTCCACTGTAGGGATGTTTTTAGAAAGTGAATCGCAGGAATTCCAGTTGGATAAAGGATTATTGTTGTGCTTTCTCTTCTCCATTTCAAAGATTTTCAAGGACAACATAATATGAAAACAGTCAAACAAGAAAGATGAGGCTACTAGATGTTGTTAGGTGTTGTTGAGTCAGTTCCAACCCATAGCAATCCCCTGTACAACAGAACGAAACACAGCCTGATCCTGTGCGGTCCCCACAACCGTTGCCGTTTGAACCCATTTTTGGAGCCACTGCGTCAATCCATCTAGTTGAAGATCTTCCTCTTTTTCACTCACCCTCTACTTTACTAAGCATAATGTCCTTTTCTAGGGACTGGCCCCTCCTGAAAACATGGCCAAAGTACTTGAGATGAAATCTCACCATCCTCTCTTCTAAGGAACATTCTGGCTGTACTTCTTCCAAGATAGATTTGTTTGTATTTCTGGAAGTCTATAGTATATTCAATATTCTTCGCCAACAGCATAATTCAAATGCATCAATTCTTCTTCAGTATTCCTTATTCATTGCCTAGCTTTCACATGTACATGAGGTGATAGCTTAGGTCAGGGGCACTTTAGTCCTTAAAGTAACATCTTTGCTTTTCAACACCTTAAAGAGGTCGTTTGCAGCAGATTTGCCCAGTGTAATATGCCCTTTGATTTCTTGACTGCTGCTTCCATGGCTGTTGGTTATGGACCTGAATAAAATGAAATCCTTGACAACTTCAGTATTTTCTCCATTTATCATGATGTCGCTTATTGGTCCAGTTATGAGGATTTTTGTTTTCTTTATATTGAGATGTAATCCATACTGAAGGCTGTGGTCTTTGATCTTCATCAGTAAGTGCCTCAAGTCCTCTTCATTTTCAGCAAGCAAGGTTGTGTCATCTGCATATTGCAGGTTGTTAATGAGTCTTCCTCCAATCTTAATGCCCCTTTCTTCTTCATGTAGTCCAGCTTCTCGGATTATTTGTGCAGTATACAGATTGAATAAGTATGGTGAAAGGATACAATCCAGACGCACACATTTCCTGACTTTAAAACATGTAGTCTCCACTTGTTCTGTTCGAATGACTGCCTCTTGCTCTATGTGTAGGCTCCACATGAGCACAATAAAGTATTCTGGAGTTTCCATTCTTTGCAATATTATCCATAATTTGTTCTGATCCACACAGTCAAATGCCTTTGTAGAGTCAGTGAAACACAGGTAAACATCTTTCTGATATTCTCTGCTTTCAGCCAAGATCCATCTAACGTCAGCAGTGATACCCTTCGTTGCACGTCCTCTTCTGAATCTGGCTTGAATTTCTGGCTGTTCCCTGTTGATGTACTTCTGCAACTGTTTTTGAATGATTTTTGGTGAAATTTTACTTGCATGTGATATTAATGATATTGTTCGATAATTTCCAATTTCTGTTGGATCACCTTTATTTGGAATGGGCACAAATATGTGTCTCTTCCAGTCAGTTGGCCAGGTAGCTGTTTTTCAAATTTCTGGGCATAGAAGAGTAAGTGCTCCCAGTATTACATCTGTTTGTTGAAATATCTCAATTGGTATTCCATCAATTCCTGGAGCCTTGTTTTTTGCCAATGCCTTTAGCACATCTTGGACTTATTCCTTCAATAACGTTGGTTCTTGATCATATGCTACCTCCTGAAGTGGCTGAATGTCGGCCAATTCTTTTGGTTACAATGTTTCTGTGTATTCTTTCCATCTTCTTCTGATGGTTCATGCATCATTCAGTACTTTGCCCATAGAATCCTTCAACATTGTAACTCGAGACTTAAATTTTTTCTTCGGTTCTTTCAGCTTGAGAAATGTCAAGGGTGTCCTTCCCTTTTGCTTTTCTAACTCTAAGTCTTTGCATATTTCATTAAAGTGCTTTACCTTTGCTTCTTGAGCTGCCCTTGGAAATTTTCTCCTCAGCTCTTTTACTTCATCATATCTTCCTTTCCCTTTAGCTACTCTGCGTTCAAGAGTAATTTTCACAGTCTCTTCTGACATCAATTTTGGTCTTTTCTTTCTTTCTTGTCTTTTTAATGAACTTTTGCCTTCTTCATGTACGTTGTCCTTGATGTCATTCCAAACTTGTCTGGTTTTCGGTCATTAGTGTTCAACGCATCAAATACATTCTTGAGATGGTCTCTAAATTCAGGTGGGATATACTCAAGATTGTATTTTGCCTTTCATGGACTTATATTAATTTTCTTCAGCTTCAACTGGAACTTGCATATGAGAAATTGTTGGCCTGTTCCTCAGTTAGTCCCTGACCTTGTTTTAACTAATAATATGGAACTTCTCCATTGTTTCTTTCCACAAATGTAGTTGATTTGATTTCTGTTTGTTTCATCTGTCAAGGTCCACATGTATCATCACGGTTTATCTTGTGGAAAAAAGATATTTCCAATAAATGTATCATTGGTCTTGAAAAATTCCATCATGCAATTTCCAGTGTCATTTCTGCCAGCAAAGCCATATTTTCCAAGTACTGATCCTTTTTCTTTGTTTCAACTTTCAAATTCCAATTACCACTAATTATCAATGCATTTTGATTTCATGTTTGATCAATTTCAGACTTCAGAAGTTGGTAAAAATCTTCAATTTCACCTTTGACATTATTAGTTGGTGCATAAATTTGAATAATAAGCATATGAACTGGTCTTCCTTGAAGGCATATAGTTATTATCCTATCACTGACAGCACCATACTTTAGGATACATCTTGAAAAGTTCTTTTTGACAATGAATGGGATGCCACTCCTCTTCAATTTGCCATTTTCAGCATAGTAGACTGTATGATTGTCTAATTCAAAATGGCCAATACTCGTCCATTTCAGCTCACTAATGCTTAAGATATCAATGTTTATGTGTTACATGTCATTTTTGATGATTTTCAATCTTCCTAGATTCATACTTCATACATTCCATGTTTCCATTATTAATGGATGTTTATAGCTGTTTCTTTTCATTTTGAGTCGTGCCACATCAGCAAATGAAGGTATCGAAAGCTTTACTCCATCCATGTCATTAAAGTTGACTCTTCTTTGAGGAGGTAGCTCTTCCCCAGTCGTATTTTGAGTGCCTTCCAACCTGAAGGGCCCATCTTCCAGCACTATATCAGACAATATTCTGCTGCTGTTCATAAGCTTTTCAATGGCTAAATTTTTATTTTTTATTTTGCTACCTAAAAAAAAAAAAAAAAAGGCCTCTTAGGGACTACAAAATTCAACTTGTCCCTTCTGGTACATTTCTGGAAAGTGGAAATGACCAGGAGTCATTGCTTTTAGAAGGATCGAGAAGAAAGTATTAATATTCCTGAACACTTTTGAACTTCAAATCTCTTTTCCTAACAGCTATGTTATGTTGTATTGCTATTGAAGCATGACTTCCAATCACATATTTATCTTATTTATTTATTTTCTTAACTGTGAGTTGGAGTAAAAGAAGGACAGGAATGAGAACAGTTTTCTTCAAATCACAGAATTATATAATCTCAAGGTTAAAAAAAGGACATTGAGTCATGAAGTCCAAATTATAATCTTATTTTTCAATCTCTATACCATCTGAAAGTTCCCCCTATGCTTTAAAGGAGAGCAATTCCATTTTGAGCAGCATTCACCCTTAAAAACTTGACATTGTCAAACTCTTCCTTCTATAAATTTCCACCAGTTGGTCTTAATTGGAGTACTTGGGACTATTTAGAGTAGTCTAACATCTCTTCCAGATGAAAATCTCTCATATAAGGACGGCCAACTCCAACCTGACCCCCCACCAGAGACTTGTTTTCTTCTTACTAAATAGTCTCAGTTTAATGAACCATTCCTTGTAACAAATGGTGTTGGGTTCTATCTCAATTGCTTCTTCTACAAATTTACTCTAAATTCTCCTTAAAATGTGAGACCCAAAGAGGATAACCTTACTCTAGATATGGTCTGAGCAAAATAGAGTTGGGTGGGACCATCATTTCTCATGTCCTGGACAAGGATCATTGAATTTGTCTCTCATAATAGCTCCCTAGTAATTCAAACTAAATTCACTCCAGTGAAGGTAGGAATCCAAACTCCCTGAGAGTGGTTGAGGGAGGGATGTGAGGCATGGGTCACTTACAACTTCTTAACCCATCTTGGCCTTCAGTTTCCACTTACTAAGGCCAATGCACCTAATGCACAGCCACTACCTGTCTCTCAGTGGAGGCTGGTGTGTGTTGCTATGATGCCGAACAGGTTTCAGAGAAGCTGAAGAGGAAGCCAGTCAGTCAATGAAAGACCTATGGATTACAGTGGTCTAATCTGAAACCCGTCACGGGGATGGCGTAGAACCAGGCAGCATTTCATTCTGTTGTGCCTGGGGTCATCATGAGTCAGAGATTCACTCGACAGCAACTGGCAACAATAACAATAACAAACCCAAATTTCTGCTTACTAAAAACTGTTTTACCTTTTATCTTTATTTTTTAATGCAAACACAAGAGAAGCTAAAGGAATATTGAGGAATCTCTTTTTTCTGTGATATCCATCTATGTCTATGTCTCACCACCATCGAGTTCTTCAGAAAACATGAAACTATGCTGTTGGTTATTCAACTCATTTTCTGTAGCCTCTAGTTGGCTATGACCTCAGTTTTCCGAAACTCCTCCTATGTTGTCGTTGTGTGCCATCATGTTGATTCGGACTCCTAACGACCCTACAGGACAGAGTAGAACTGCCCCGTAGGGTTTCCAAGGCTGGGTTTCCAAATCTTTACAGAAGCAGATTTCCACATCTTTGTCCCATGGAGCAGCTGTGGGTTTGAACCGCCAACCTTTCAGTTAACAGCTGAGCATTCAACCACTGTGCCACCAGGGCTCCACTCGTCCTCTAGGCCTCTTTAATCCTATATTCACTTTTGGATCTTGTGGTTCCTCTTTTCCTGTTATGAGTCCCATAAGCTCTTAATGTCTGAGTTCTCTGGGTGGGTCTTTTGCAAACATGCTTTCTTAACCAATTATCCCCTTTCCTCTTTCTTAGAATCATTTAGTGGCTTTCATACAGAATTTAACCTTTGAGGGCCTCCCAGACCTTTTGAACCATCATTCTCTCCAGCATCTAATAATACATAATCATACCTATTACCTGTCTGAAATTTTGAAATTTGTCTTCCTGTTTAGACTACTAGAAAGTAGACTTTAGTTTGCCCAGAAATATGAGGTTCATTAGTGTAAAATATAGAATACTGTTTTTTTTCATTTTTTTATGGCATTTTCCACACTCAGGACATTGGAGGCTTTATACTATAGGGCTATTGCATTTTTTTCCCAAATACCTTTGAAATGGAACACTTGTACTGTTTATTAGACCATAGTTTTTGATATTCTAAACCTAATTACCACAGCAGTGGTCCCTGGGTGGTGCAAATGGTTAACACACTCAGCTCCTTACCGAAAACTTGTAGGTTGAAAGAAAGGCCTGGTGATCTACTTTGGAAAAATCAGCTATTGAAAACTCTATGGAGCACAGTTCTACTCTGACACACATGGGGTTTCCAGGCTTCAGAATAGACTTGATGGCAACTGGGGGTAGAAACAAACACATAGAAAAAGTTATGGACGCGTGACTCAGGGTTTAGTGGACAGTTGTCTAATTTCTCACATAGTGAGATTTGTGAGAACATGTTAATTTTCTGTGTGTGTGTGTGTGTGTGTGTGTGTGTGTGTGTGTGTGTGTGTGTGTGCAGTATTGAGCTATTTACATAAAAAAAAAAAACCCACTGCCGTTGAATCAATCCCAACTCGGAGCCATTTAATATGTGTCTTGCTTTAATTACTATAATTAATAGTTCCACTGTTCCTAGGGAGCTTACATTAAGCAGAGTAAACTAGCTAGGAAAAAAAAGAAGAAGAAGAAGCTGCACGGCATAGAAACAACCTAAAATTAACGTCTGCAAATAAACCAGGCGGCATGTGTCTGTCTCCATGTGTCAGAATCATTTGCAGAGACTGATAATCTGACTTCGTCCTTTTACATAGCTATCCTTTTCCTACCTGGCCTCCAAAAAATGTTATTTCAAGATCGGTTCTTTCATTGTCTTAAAAAGAAGAAATAAGAGAATTTTCTCTTAAATTTTCCCTTGCTTCAGTTCAATTTCCCGCTGGTTGATGTCTGCTTCCTGCTTTGATTTCTAAGAAATTATACTCCTTCCTTCACAAAGGGCAACTCATTGTCGGCCTGAAATGAACGTGCCTGGTAATAAAACAATGGGAAGCAGCCAGCTGGGGTGACGTAGGGTGCACCATGCTATTGCTCTCAACAGGAACAGACTCTTCCTTCTCTCTCTTTGACTCAAGTTTGCAGGCCACATGCAGTGGGCGGGAATGAACATCCCCATGGCTTGCGGAAGACAAATCTGGCATCAAGAACAGGTCACTCTGAGTCAGTGTTGTCTAGTCAGACTGGACCAATGGCACCAGACCATTGCTAGCCCTGGATTTAGCTTTTCAGAAATGACGACCAAACAGCAAGTTATAAAATAAGAAGAACAACAAGTTATTCTTAACTAAGACTTATTTAACAAACACCAAGATGAAGCAGTGTTACTAGCATTTAGGGCCAGGAACCAAATGTATTTATTGAATATAAAATGTGATTTCAGAGATGCTAGAGAGGCCCCAATCCCTAAAATCTCTTCCCTCACTGTCTGGCTTGGTACCTCACAATGTCTCCATCAAGCAGTCAATTATTTTGAGAGATGTGTTATCTTCATTTTGTTTTCCTGTTGTGGGATTCCGAAACTCCAGTGAACTCTTGAAACATAATTATGCTCTCAACAAGGTTTTGATGAATTAGATGCTTGCATTTGATGGACAGTCCCAGAGTAGCTTGAAAGCATGTGGGAAACAAAGACAAAGAAGCAGTGAGAGGAGGTGGATGGGACACTGGAAACAATATATGTTATGGCAAAATCTTACCCCAGTGCAGCAGTCCTGAGGCCACCCTGCACAAAAGGCCCCTGGAATTGCCCTACTCTCTCACCTGTCCCAGGACTCTGGGCTGGGGACCATGGCCACCAGCAAGTAAGTAAGCAGGTCAATGCTGGGAGAAGCTTCCAGGAGCTGTAGGTTAGTAGGATGGGTGAGTACCCACCCAATTTCCGAAAACATTGCAGGAGACTCACAAAGGTATACACAATATAGCAACAGTAGAATGAACTAGAAGTAAGATGAATAAAGAAAGGAAAATAATATTGAGTTAAATGAGGACCAAAAGAAGCCTAATCAGAGCATAGGTGAATGCGTGGGCACACTACCTGGAGTATCTGAGAGCAGAAAGAACACAGAACCGCAGGGCCCCAGGGAAGCCTGAGTGTCCAAAGTTCAACATCAGAAAAGTCAAACCTCATCGAAACCAGAGGAATGGAAATTCAAGACAAGTGTAAAAAAAAAAAAAAAAATACTAAGAAGAAAACCTACTATTTATTGAGTACTAATTTGTGCCAGAAACTCACTAAGTAATTTGTAAGCATTACCTCATTAAACATTCACAAGAACTGTGGAGTAGGATTTGTAGTCCCAGTTTCTGTATCAGGATGCTGAGAGGCAGAGAAGCAATGGTGATAGAGTACAGTGGGGGAGCCAGGACTCAAACCCAGGTCTGCAGCAGCTCCAAGCCCATGCTCTTCATCCCTCTTTTACAGTATCAAGGAGAAGGTGATAGTTCAAGCAGACACTGGAATTAACCAAGGAGAGAAAAAACAATGAGGGAGTGAAGAAAGGAGGCCCACCACAATTTCTCCAATTGCTTATTTTCATTACTCACCCGTGGCGGCAATGGATCGTGCTGCATAAAAAATAACCTATTATTCCCATAACCAACATTATATGTATACATATATATACATATGTATTAGAATATTATCCCTCCTATTAAACAGTTTCCCAAAATGTTAATACCTTTCCAAGTACCTATTAGACTTTGGTAGAAATTAATATAGGTGCCTGTCTGAGTTACCCAAGGAGCCCTGGTGGAGCAGTGGTTAAAGCAATTGACTGCTAACTGAAAGGTTGGCTGTTCGAAACCACCAATGGCTCCATGGGAGAAGGGTGTGGCAGTCTGCTTCCGTAGCCATTTACAGCCTTGGAAACCCTGTGGGGTCGCTGTGAGAATCAACTCAACATCAGTGGGGTTGGGTCTTAGTTACCTAGTGCTGCTGTAACAGAAATACCACATGCGGGTGGCTCTAAAGAACAGACTTCTTTTCTCACAGTGTAGGAAGCTAGAAGTCCAAATTCAAGGCACTGGCTATAAAGGAAGGCTCTCTTTCTCTCTGTCAGCCCTTGGGGAAGATCCTTGTCTCTTTCAGCGTCTGTAGCCACTCAGTTCCTTGGAAATCTTCATAATCTCTACCTGGCGTCTGTCTTCTCCCTGTGTGTGCTTCCTTCTGCATCTAATCTGCTCTTTTTATAGCTCAGAAGTGGTTAGGTTTAAGACACACAACTACACTGGGCAGATCTGCTGCAAAAGACTTCTTTAAAGTGTTAAAAAGCAAGATATCACCTTGAGGACTAAGGTGCGCCTCACCCAAGCCATGGTATTTTCAGCCGCCTCATATGCATGCAAAAGCTGCACAATGAATAAAGAAGACCGAAGAAGAATTGATGGCTTTGAAATATGGTGTTGGCAACGAATATGGACTATACCATGGACTGCCAGAAAAACAAACAAATCTTTTTTCAAAGAAGTACAGCCAGGATGCTCCTTAGAAGGGAGGATGGCGAAACTTCATCTCACGTACTTTGGGCATGTAATCAGGAGGGATCAGTCCCTGGAGAAGGACATCATGCTTGGTAAAGTAGAGGGTCAGCAAAAAAGAGGAAGACCCTCCATGAGATGGACTGACAGAGTGGCTGCAATAATGCGCCCAAACATAGTAACGGTTGTGGCTGACTTGATAGCACCTAACAACAACAGCAACAGCAATAACATTGGGTTAAACACAGTATGTGATTAAGGAGACTCTAAGCTTCATGGGGCAGGCATATATCTATCATGTTCCCTGCTCTATCCCCAGTGCCTTGCTTGCAATGTGTCTAGCACACAGGACTTTTTCAATAAGCAATTATTCATTGCTTTTTGAAATTAAAAGGAGAGGTGGAATGTGTGCACATTTTCTTTAATTCATTTTTTTTCTGATTTAATTTGCTCTGCTTTGTATATGCGTGTGTTTGTATATGTGATTAATACAGGGGTTTATTTCCTATGGAGAAGACAAAATAACACACACACACACACAATGATAATTAATACAGAACAGGCTTCTTGATTCATGTATTTTCATGGTTGGAAAGTTTTTATGTGTAGATTTTTCAAACCAATACTTTCCAATCATCACCAGCAAAATACCCTGTTTTTGAACATGTGGTGTTAGATTTCACAGATTGCTTCATATTTCCTAGGCCTTGTGAATGTAGGTGTTTCTATTTTGGAATTACTTCTGAAACAATGAATATTTTGACAAAAAGCAACGAGCTTTCTCTTCTTCCAGCACATCTCTCGCTTAGTTGGAAACTGGAGAACCAGTTACTGGTGAGATTAGCTGAAGTGTATTCTTACATGTTTTTCTTCTCTGTGAAAATGTTTCCAGTCTTTTTGATTATAAATGTTACAGGGTATGATGTGGGAATCAATCCTATCTGTGCAGACACAGCAGACTGAGAGGTATAATGATGTAGGAGTGAAGTGTCAATGAATAATTCATATGTGACAGCGTGCGGTATTGAGTTCTATCAGGCAACTTTCCATGGCACAGAGGCCCTCAAAGCCTTCTTAAATTCACCTGCACCTGCTCATTGTGTTTCTGCTCGGGTGGCAGAACCGATCATTTAGAATGAGGGATATGCCATTCAGTGGTACTGCTGCTAACACAGACAGAAAAATATGCAGGTATTTGTCACCACCAAACTTTCATTCAACAAATGTTCATTGAACTCCTGCTTGCTTCCTGTAGGGGGTTCAATGTTGGAGGTTCAAAAAAAAAGTATTACACAGTCTCTGACTCTATAGAGCTTACCACCATTGGTAGAGATACGTAAAATAAAATCATTACATCTTACTAGGATACATGTTATAAAGAGGCCCCAAGTTGACAGAGATACTTTGCTTACACTTCAAGAAGAATTTGAGTAGCGTAATATATGGAGAATATGCCTTCACAGAAAGGTCTAGAATAGGCTTTTCTTAGAACTAGTGCCTGGAGCCATCAGGTCTATTGATCGTCAGGGTCTCTTGAGTTCATTTCATCATGTAATGTGATGCTTACTAACTTGTGTCTTTATTTTTACCCAGAAAACAAAATGTCTATGAAACTTACACAGAGCTATGGAGGTTCAACTTAGGCTTCCCATATTTCTGATGTTCAGCCACATTGGAAATTAATTCAAATTTGACCTAGAAAAGAGAATCAATCAACTTCATGGTGATACCGGTTGCCGTTGAGTCGATTCCGACTCATAGCGACCCTCTAGGACAGAGTAGAACTGCCCCACAGGGTTTCCAAGGAGCGGCTGGTGGATTCAAACTGCCACCCTTTTGGTTAGCAGCTGATCTCTTAACCGCTGCGCCACCAGGGCTCTTTCATGGTGATGGACCCCTGGAATTTAGGAAGTTGGACTTCTAAAACTAGATGACAGCCCCATCAGCTGGTTTAAATGCTCTGCTGATTTAAGTGATTGGCTCTGCTGTCCAGCTGTGTGATCTTGACAAAGTTTAAATATCATTAAGGCCTATTCCTCATCTGTAAAATGGACCTAATAATGAAAACCTATCTCATTAGGAGGTATATGAACTTTGCACCAAGCCTGCTTTTAATAAGTGTCCAATGATGTCAGGGTGATTATGAAAGTATCCATTTTATCGTAAAATATCTTATTTAATTTAACAATATTTCAGTCCACTTAAAGCATAAGCTCACCTATACTCAAATAATTTACTAAGGTTTTCAGACATAAATGGCTTTGTGCTCATGGCATTCTGTTATACTGGCAACCTCCAACGAACCACACCTTCTGTGTTATAAAAACAAAACCAAAAAACCAAACCCACTGCCATGAGTCGATTCCGACTCCTAGCGACCCTACAGGACAGAGTAGAGCTGCCCCGTAGTGCTTCCAAGGCTGTAAATATTTATGGAAGCAGACTGCCACATCTTTCTCCCTCAGAACGGCTGATGGGTTAGAACCGCCAACCTTATGGTTAACCACTGTGCCACCAGGGCTCCCTTTTGTGTGTCCTGTCCTCTTTAACTTGTAAGGCCCCGTGACTCACTTTGGAAACCTTGGTGGCATAGTGGGTAAGTGCTATCGCTGCTAACCAAAACGTTGGCAGTACGAATCTACCAGGTGCTTCTTGGAAAGTCTATGGGGGCAGTTCCACTCTGTCCTATAGGGTCACTACGAGTTGGAATCGACTCGATGGCAACGGGTTTGGTTTTTTGGTTTTTTTGTGACTCACTTTAACCAGTTGAATGTAACAGAAAAGACGCTGTGCCAATTCCAGAGCTAAGCTTTCAGGAGTTCCAGCAGCTTCTGCTTCTGTACTCTTGAAAGCCTTGAGTCACCCTGTAAGAAATCCCACTATTTTGCTAGAGAGACCATTTGAGGAGGGAGAGTTCCGGAGACTATATGCAGAGAGAGACAGGCTCAGCCACCTCAGTGCCCCAGCTGATTCCAGCCTCCAGCTAATCCACTAGCTAAATGCAGACATGCAAGCAACCACTGGCGAGACTAGCAAAGGAACCACCCAGTAGGGAACAGCCCAAGTTGAGAATTATGAGCAAATAAAACAGTGTTTGTTTTAAGACCTAAGTTTCAGGGTGATTTTTAAACAGCAATAGGTAACTGAAATAGGTCTGTGATTTCTCCCCTCACTTTCTCACCTTTTTGCCCCCCCTTTTACTGACCACCAGTTAGCAGATGCATAAAAGCCCTTGGAACATGATCTAAAATATCACTCTGGAATCATTTCCAGTATTCATGACACACGTTAATTGGAGGATAATAGAATTCAGGGAGACCTGGGACATCCAACCCTCTTGTTCGTGGTGACTGATCATTATATCAAATACTGTTTATGAGAGTCTTTCCACAGGAGTGGCATCACGTATATTCAATCATCTAAAACTTCTCATGTTTTGCCACTTGCTGTGACTCATGGTTGACTCATCATGGTTTAGGCGTTGTAAAATATTGTGATATTTATGTGTATTCATAAAACCCTCATTGTCCATTCATCTTTTCTTCTGTTGGATTCTGATATTCTTTGAAGTTGTAAAAAGAATTTTCACCTAGAGCTTGTGTCCAAAATACAATCTGCTTTAAAATATGTGGGTTTCAAAATTAAAATAGCAACTTTAAACCCTAAATGTAAGAATTTAAAGTGTTGAATTGTAGTCCATTTCTTCAACCTGATTCTGATTGCATTTCTTTATTGAGTCAGAATTCTCTGGTTGTACTTAACCAGTTAGCTGACCCTAAAACACAGTAAACTTTTTATTGAATACGCGTTTGAACAAATCTAAAAGTTCATCAAAAGGGGTAATTCTTTTGCCCCAGTGATGTAGCTGTGTCACTTTAACATGACAATATGGTTTGTGGTAATAACTAAGTCATTTGCCCTTGAAATGGAAGCACAAGTTTTCATGAGAATATCCTTAATTTAATCTGTTGGTATCATGTAGAAGACTTCAGGAACCATTTCTTGAGTCTACGATATAAGCAATTTATTCTTCTACAGATATTTTGAAATTAATACCTGTTGGGATTTGAGGAGTGGTAGGTAATTAATTATTCATGTCCTTCTACCCCAGCTTGAAATGTGAGCCAACTGAGAAATAGTTTCAGTTATCAAACAGATGGAATTGAAAATCAGTGGTGCTAGAGTCAAGGACATGGCTTAGGCCAATGGTCAACTGGGCTTCTTCAGATTCAACCCTTCCCACATTATTGATCAATGTACAAACCCTCACCCAGGAAGCATGCCACAGGAAGAGAGGAGACTGTGAAGAGTGTGGGAAGAAAGCCCAGGCCATATGCACACACTCTTCAAAGTCTCACCCAATCTGATGAGTCACTACCTTCCCTTGGAGAGGAATGAATGCGGGTGCAGAGAAGACTACAGATTTTTTTTTTTTTAATTATTCTGAATGAGTGGAAGTTCCTCTTAAATAAGATCAAACAGATTTGAGTGGGGAGGGAAAGGATCATTCTCTAAAGTAGCATTTAAATCGACATTTCAGACCAATTCTGGTTTCAACTCTAAATAATCGTGATCCAGAATCTGACTGTCTGCGTTATCTTAAAAATTAGGTAAAAGATGATCTTGTAAGTCATCTATAAATCTCAAACACATTTCTTAAACTTATCTCTTTAGACTAGCACTCCTTTTCTCTAAGAATAATGTGAGATTTTGACAATTCTTACAGCTTGCTTATTTTTCTTTTTATGTGGCCTCTTAAAATAACTCACACAAATTTACAAGTACTACTGACTGGCAAAGTAGCCCATCATGATTAAACATAGCTGCCTTATGTTTTTTTAACCAAAAAGTCATTAAACACCATTTGTCCTCATTTTGCATGATATTAAAATTTTGATCCAAAATATACTTATTGTTGTTAGGTGCCATCGAGTTGATTCCAACTCGTAGCGACCCTATGTACAACAGAACAAAACACTGCCCGGTCCTGCACCATCCTCACAATCATTGTTATGTTTGCACCCATTGTTACAGCCACTGTGTCATTCCATCTCGTTGATGGTCTTCCTTGTCTTCACTGACCCTCTACTTTGCCAAGCATGATGCCCTTTTCCAGGGACTGGTTCCTCCTGACAACATGTCCAAATTATGTGAGATGAAGTATCGCCATCCTCACTTCTAGGGAGCATTCTGGCTGTACTTCTTCCAGGATAGATTTGTTCGTTCTTCTGGCAGTCCCTGGTATGTTCAATATGCTTCACCAACATCATAATTCAAAGGCGCCAATTCTTCCTCCGTCTTCCTTATTCATTTTCCAGCTTTTGCATGCATATGAGGCAATTGAAAACACCATGGCTTGGGTCAGGTGCACCTTGGTCCTTAAAGTGGCATCTTTGTTTTTTAACACTTTAAAGACGTCTTTTGCAGCAGATCTGCCCAATGCAATATGTGCTTTGATTTCTTGACTGCTGCTTCCTTGGGTGTTGATTGTGGATCCAAGTAAAATGAAATCCTTGACAATTTCAATATTTTCTCTGTTTATCATAATGTTGCTTATCGGTCCAGTTGTGAAGTTTTTCATTTTCTTTATATTGAGGTGTAATTCATACCAATGGTTATAGTCTTTGGATCTTCATCAGTAAGTGCTTCCAGTCCTCTTCACTTTCAGCAAGCAAGGTTGTGTCATCTGCATATCACGATTGTTAATGAATCTTCCTCCAATCCTGATGCCCTTTCTTCTTCATACAGTCCAGCTTCTCTGATTATTTGCTCAGCATATATAAACGTATAGCAACAGTAAAATAGCATGAAGCTGGGTTTCAATCCAGCTCTGCATTAACTAGCTGTGTGAACAGGGGCAGATTTTCTGTACCACACTTTCCTCAGCTGTAAAATGGGAAGTATAGTAACTTACATATCATAGAGTTGTGAAGATTGAGTTAACACACTTGAAGCACTTAGAAAAATGGCTGCTATATTTCTAATATAGCACATTGTCAGACGCAACAAAGGCACCATGCTTTCTAAAGTTTTCATAGGTCCCAATTTTATAGAATGTTGCTCCGCGTTTTCTAGATAATCAACTGAGTTGGTGGTTCCAAACGCTGTGGGCATAGAAAAGACAATTATCATTCTCCCAGTGGTCAGATCATTCATTCATTTACTGGGTGGGAGAACTTGGGTAAGGTTCTTGACTTCTCTGTGCCTGTTTGTCATCTGTAAAATGGTGATAATAATCATGATGGTTTAGGAATAAATCAGTTAATCCATGTAATTAACTTAAATCAATTGTTGGCACATGATAAACTTTCAACATTGTTATTATTCTGCCCTATTAAAACAATTTTTGCTTTTCCTAATTTGCTAAATGTGGTTTTTTCTCATTAAGTATTTCCCTTTCAAAGTACTTTACAGAAGCATAATGGAAAGTAGAAAGAAACACGATGAAAAGCATTGGAATTTTAGCTACTATTTCAAAGCAATGACCACTACCCATCTCTCATTTTGTCATATTGTGGTGGTTTGCATGTTGCTGTGATGCTGAAAGCTATGTCACCAGTATTTCAAATACCGGCAGGACCACCCATGATGGACAGATTTAAGCAGAGCTTCCAGACTAAGACAAACTTAAGTTCCGGGTGATCTACTTCCAAAAATCAGCCAATGAAAACCTTATGGATCACAACAGACATTGTCCAACTCACTTGCTTTGGACATGTCTTCAAGAAAGATCAGTCACAGGAGAAGGATATCATGTTTGGTGAAGCAGAGGGCCAGTGAGGGTGAGGTTGACCCTTGGTGAGGTGGCTTGGCACCATAGCTGTAATGACCATCATCCCAGTGATCATGAGAAGGATGCAAGGCCAGGCGATGTTTCCTTCTGCTGTCACCATGAATCAGACTTGACTTACTGGCATATCCACCTACCTACCTACCTAGCTACTTATCTATCTATCTTTCTATCCGTATGTCAGTCTGTCTGGCACTCTGTCTATCTACTATCTGCCTACCTACCTACCTATCTGTTTGTCTGTTTATCTTTCTATCTATCTATCCATTAAAAAATATCTGTAACTTTATTTTAATTAGCATTAGCAGGAGAACTACAGATCACAGAGTCCAGAATTTTCCATCCAGTGTGTGGGGATACATGAATGCAACAGCAGCCCTCATTGGTGGGTTGCAGTGATTTTTTTCCTGCAGTCCTGACTCACCCCTGTGACATCTCATACCCTTGGGTTCTGTGCCATTTCTTCTCTTCTCTCCTTTCCACCACTGATTTTTACCACCATATCCTTTCTATTTCCCTCATAATAGAAATTCTATTTAGAATTTCTCAAGAAGCTTCTCTTCCCAGGCTTCCATTTCATTCCTTATTGTCTTTACATGGAACACTGCCAACACGTCAAGAAAGATAAATTCTGAGAAATGACTGTTGCATTTATGGTGGATGTCATCGGTGTCCATGATAAAGGCAGTCACAGTGGACTAATGGAGGTAAAAACTTGATTAGACCGAAAGTGAGTGCAGAAAGAGAAAAATGGAAACAGTGAGTTTTGACAGCTTTTTCAAGGATGACCTGAATCCTAGAAGTTGAGTGGCCCATAGTGTCCTGGACATGAGTCCATTGATTACTATGTGGCCAGTGAGCTTCTTTTTATCTGGAATGGCGTCGTGTGTAAACCATCTACAGCATCTCTCATACAGTGAGCACTCCGGATGGCAGCTTGCAGTTGTTGTGAACTTAGAGAAAGTTCCAGAAAAAAAACAATTTTCTTTGGTCATGTCTTGTTTCGAAGTCTTGTGTATTTAATGCTTAAAAAAAAAAAAGAAAAAGCTTAGTCTTTGCCTCAGATCCATCCTAGCCTCAGTGATTTGAACAAAGATCAGCAGTTCAGTTTGGCAATTTGATGAGGTGAAAGTGTGGTGGGAAGGTGTTGGTGGGTGTTCCTTGTCATCGAGGTTAGGGTCTGAGGCAGAACTTGATCCTTTGACCTTGTCTGCTCTGTTGGAAAGTTGTAATTCTTTTCTTAGCTTTTATTTCAAGTGCTGATGGCTGTGCCCTTCAAGCCTCAAGCCCAGAATTTCTGTCATATTTTCTCTGGGGGAGCAGGAATTATGTTGACCTCATGGAAGTTTGTTTTATATTCTCCATTTAAACCCAGAGGATATATGACTCATAACCTACCAGCATCCATGTTGACAACCTGTACACTGTTCCAGGGTTAAATGCAATTTGATTGGAAATAACCTCAACAGTAAAGTCCAAATATCATGCTATAAAATAGAAACAGGAAGAAGAAAAAGAAAACTCTCTCTCTCTCTCATACACACACACACACACACACACACACACACACACACACACTACACACAAACACACAAACCATGGTGGCAGGCCTAGAATTTGTCCTTTCTGATTTTTATCTTGGCTCTGTTTTTGAAATAAACAAGCATCTGCCATAATACTGTGAACTTTATGGGAATATTTTTCTCCCCTGTAGCTCAAGCTATGAGTATTTCTAAGCAGTCAGTCTTCATGCATAAATTGGAGCGCTTCAAGCTCATTGGAAATGGAAGTGGTGTCTGGTGAGACTGGGAGAAAGGCTGCATTTTAAACTAATAAATAATCATCATCCGTGCCTACCTGGCAAATAGCTTTCTTGTTGAATAACATTTTAATATATTATATCTTGAAATGAGGCTGCCATTATGAATATAAGTATAGCTTGCCATACAAATCCTACAAATACGTATACGTGAGGCCTACATTACTCTCTGGGTCTGCCTTTTCTTGCTTAAATTACCTTAAGGAGAAACCCATTTAGATGATATTAGGGCCAATTAAGGGGCGGGATAATGATCATGGCACAGTGTGAAGCCTGTCTGCTCTGACTTCCCTCTCCTGCCAGGCTAGTGAGCTTGTTGAACAAATACTCCAGGCTGTCTTCCATATTCACAGGTCAGATTTCTGGGTGACTAGTGAAGACCTAGGATTAAAACAAGGTCAGATTCAACCTACATGTGACCCACACCACATCCAAGGCTCCTAGACTAATCTACTGTGCCACTGTATCTGAATTTCAATCAGGAGGAACAAATCTCTTGGAATCCTTGTGTATGCCAGTGGTATTATGCTGACCTTTGAATTACAAATAGACACTGAGAAAGAAATCCCAGGAGCAGGCAATACCCATTAAATAACAATTATGAAAAACTGTTTGCCTTCTGGAATGGCTTTTCCCATAATGAGGATATGACCAAGTTGGGAGGCTGGGGAGTGATGGGACTCATGTTACAGAGTTCCTAATTCTGAATTATTCATGTCTGAGATGGAGAGAAATTTTCCAAGCAGAGCTAAGAGAGAAAGTCAAGGAGCCCCAGGGGCCTTTCTTAAGGCCAGGGTTTAGACAGAAAGGGCCATAGAGACCGTGCTGAGAAGCTGGAAGAATTAGACTAAAACCCAGCTTCTTTCCTTCATGAGAATTTACATTCTTTGAGTGTGATTCAGCCTAGTTTGGGTTATGCGTTTGAGTTACCTAAGGAAATCCAATGCCGTAAAAGATTTAATTCTAAGAAATGCTGATCATTTCTCAATATTTATTACTTTTGAATTTGTCCAGAAAATATTCTGTGCATTTTTTCTCATGCTTTTTTATATATAGAGAGAGAGAATTCTCAGGTTGAACTATATGGAATGGCTGAAATTTGGCCATGTTTGACCTTGAAATCCAGTCATTTCATATGGTTTGCACTAATAGTTGCCATCCTCAGAATGCAGTACGCCATGTAGTCTAAGACTCCAGACTCTGAGGTCCAATAGTCCTGGGCTGAAGCCCAGCTTGGCCCTTGGTAAGTTATGTAGCATGTTATTTGACTTTTTTTTTTTTTTTTGACTCTGTTCATTTGTAAAGTAGTAATAATAATATCTACCTAGCTCATACGAATAGGGAGAGGATAAAATGAGAGAATGTGTTTAATGCTTATCCCATGAAAATCAGTTGCCATTGAGTCAACCCCAACTCATGGTGAACCCATGTGTCATGGATTGAATTGTGTCCCCCAAAACTACCTGTCAACTTGGCTAGGTCATGATTCCCAATATTGTATGATTATCTACCATTTTATCATCTGATGTGATTTCAACTATGTGTTGTAAATGCTATCACTATGATGTAATAAGATGGATTAGCGGCAGCTATATTGATGAGGTCTACAAGGTTAGCTAGTGCCTTAAGCCAACCTCTTCTGAGACATAAAAGAGAGAAGGGAGCAGAGAGACATGGGAACCTCATACCACCAAGAAAGCAGTCCCAGGAGCAGAGTGCTTCCTTTGGACCTGAGGTTCCTGTGCAGAGAAGCTCCCAGACCAAGGGAAGACTAATGAAACAGACCTTCCTCCAGAGCTGACAGAGAAGGCATTCCCCTGGAGCTGATGCCCTGAATTTTGGACTTGTAGCCTACTGGACTGTGAGAGAATAAACTTCTCTTTGTTAAAGCTGTCCACTTGTGGTATTTCTATTATAGCAGCACTAGATGATTCAGACATCATGGATGTCAGAGTAGAACTGTGCTCCACAGGGTTTTCAACAGCCAATTTTTTTGGAAGTAAATCACCAGACCCTTCCTCCAACCTGCTTCTGGGTGGATACAAATCTCTAACATTCTGGTTAGCAACTGATCACATTAACCATTTGCACCACACAGGGACTTCATGCTTACCCCAGTCCTTAATAAATGGCTCTACCTTTATTATTCACTTCCTACTGCAGCATCAAACAACCCTCAAATTCCAGTGGCTTATACTAGAAAACATTTAATTTACTGATCTTGATGCACCATGGCTGCGAGTGGCTGTGATTCTGCTGCGTTCTGCTTGGCTCAGTTGGGTTCCACGTGACTTCTTTGAATCAACAACAATTCTGTACGGCATGCCGCTGGCATAGCAGAGGGCAGAAACTCAAAAGGGTAAGCAAAAACTCAAGATGCCTCTTAAAGCACCTGCTCAGAACCAGTACTTTGACACTTCTTCCCACCTTCCATTGATCAAAATAAGTCATATGTCCAAGTACAAAGTCATCAAAACAGGAAAGTGTGTTCCACCTCTAGGAAGGGAGTGAAAAGTTGGAAACAATAATCCGATCTGCAAAGTAATGATTTTCTATTATTAGGTGATAACTATGAAGTCATAAAATTTCAATTTTAGTGGTAATCGGGAGTTAGGAGACATTACATTTTAATCAAATTTAATATCTATAATTTTCATTTCGTAAATATTAACAATAATAGTTGTTGGGGCTTATTATACTCATAACAATGATAATCATAATAATGTCATATTGTTTCTGGTAGGTAGATTGGTAAGGCCATTCTTTTTACAAATATACTTTTATATGTACTTTGAAGAGCTCTGGTGGTGCAGTGGTTAAGTGCTTGCCTGCTAACTGAAAGGTCTGCGGTTCAAACCCACCAGCCGTTCTGCGGAAGAAAGAAAAGACAGTCTGCTTTGGTAAAGATTATAGCTTTGGAACCCCTATGGGGCAGTTCTACTCTGTCCTATAGGGTTGCTATGAGTTGGAATCGACTCGACGGCACACAACAACAATATATGTACTTTACATGTACCCTTTTTATAATCACATTTAAGACTAGAGAAGGGAAAATTCATAGATTATATTTCTTTAGTCATTGGGAACTCTTATTCTAAAAGAAAATTGGTACTCTAAGCAAGTCTAGCCCAGCCTGTTGCCATTGAGTCAATTCCAACTCATAGTGACCCTACAGGACAGAGTAGAACTGCCTTACAGGGTTTCCAAGGAGCAGCTGGTGGATTCAAACTGCCAACCTTTTGGTTAACAGCCGAGCTCTTAACCACTGGGCCACCAGGGCTCTATACTCTAAGCAGAACCCTGAATTATGCCACAGTGTTATGGCTGCTGAAACCATCCCAGACTCACTCCCAGCACCCTGTCACCTCATTAGTCTTAACTGCCGTGACTAATAATATCAGCTCACATCAGCTGAGCACAGCACTAAGCATCTTGCAGAGATGTTCCCACTTATTCCTAAAAGTATCTTGTGAAATATCCACTACAAATATTTTCATTTTACTGACGGGAGAGTTGAGGCTGGGAATAGTGAAGAGACTTGCCCAAGGTCATACAGCTAGGAAAGGATGAGAGCAAGAACTTAAACCCAGGCCAACTAACTCCAGATCCTTCAGGCTTCTCATACACTATACCATGTCCTGTGAAAATATGGATCAATCATGACAGCCAAAATACTCACCACTTATTACAGTCCCTGGATGGCACAGTTTGTGCTCGATCACTAACTGAAAGGTTTGCAGTTCAAACCTATCCAGCAGTACCTTGGAAGAAAGTCCTGGCGATCTGTTCCTGTGAAGATTATAGCCGAGAAAACTCTGCGGAGCAGTTCTACTCCGTAACACGTGGGGTCGCCATGAATCAGAATCGACTCAACCGCAACAAGTTTGGTTTATGTTTTATTGTGGGTAAGACATTGTTTCAGTGCATTAACGCATGTAGTCTTCAAAACAAACTTGTTTAATGGGGCTCGCTATCGTCTCCATTTTGCAGACCCAAGGAGCTGAAGTAACTAGCCCCAGGCTGCACAGCTGGTTAAGTGGTAGAGGCTAGTTTTACAAAAGGCATTCTGGTATCAGAGCTTGCACTGAAACTCTATGCATTATTGCCTTTATAAAAGTAAAATTTCAAAACTTCATTAACTTCAAAATGCCCACACTCACCCTAAGTGCAGGCCACCCAATATTTCCAATCTATCTCACACATACAAATTTTAAAGGTGAGTTCCTGCTCATGTGATTTTCTCTCTCTGCTTCCTAAGTTATTTCTCCTCCCACAACCTGCAATACACAGTTGGAATCGTTCAGGAGAGAGGCAGAAGGGAGAAGTGTTTGATGTATCACTTTCAGGGGTCCTCTCTGACATCTTTATCTCCTCCTGGTGAACTTTGGGCATCCTGTGATCTACAGCACTGCCAGTTAGGCTGTAAACGGCCCAGCTGCCTCTGTGACACCTGGCTCTGGAAGCCCAATAGGACACTTCTCATCCGTATGCATGCTCTACCAACACCCAGGCTCCTGAAGTCTGAACGGGAGGAGCATCCAAGTTACATGAAGCCTGGATGGAGTACATAAGGGAAAAACACCACCTACATCTGTCTCTTGTCTTCTTCATCACAAAGGGACCACAAACTGCTGCAAACTAACGGAAGATATGGGATGCCTCCAGATGCCCCTCTCCTTCCCTAGGGAAACGAGGAAGCCAGAAAGCAGGGCACTGCCCAAAGTGGAGAACAAGAAAAGAAAAGTAACACTTAGCAAATGCAATCTAGCTCTAGAAATTCCTATCCCTTAGTCAGGGACCAAGGAGCCCTGGTGGTATAGTGGTTAAGTGCTTGGCTGCTAACCAAAAGGTCAGCGGTTTGAACCCACCAGCAGCTCCTGGTGAGAAAGATGTGACAATCCGCTTCAGTAAAGATTTACAGCCTTGAAAACCCTATGGGGCAGTTCTACTCCGTTCTATAGGGTCGTTATGTCAGAATCTACTTGACGGCAATAGAGTTTTGGGTAATCAGGAACCAAAATAGCTTTTCCTACCTTCCTATTGAGCATCCACCTCTTATATATATATTCTTTAATTGTGGTAAATATGTACGTGACAAATCATTTACCTTTTCAACATTCTTCAGATGTACAACCCAGTGACGTAAGTTATGTTTCTCACTCATCACCATAATCCACTTCCAAATTATCCCATCACCCTTAACAAAAGCTCAGTGTCCCCTAATCAGTCAATCCCCCTTCTCCCCACCCTCCCACCTGCCCCTGGTAACCACGAATAAACTTTCGTCTCTATGCATTTGTCTGTTCTAGATATTTCGAATAAGTTGAATCATACGATAGTGTCCCTTTGTGACTAACTAACTTACTTCACTCAGCATAACATTTTCAAGGTTCCTCCATGTTATCACATGTGTAAAAATGTTTCTCTTTATGGCTGGGAGAAAATTTGGGGGGAACCATGTATCGTGTAATGATTTAATACCCCCTTTTACATTTTCATCAATACATGAGACTAAAAAGTTTTCCCTGTGACAAGGGGATTTATATTTACCAACTTTGTTGTTGCTGTTGTTAGGGCTGCTTATCCAAAAAGCATGCCATAAACCCCAAGTGAAAACATGTGATTATGGATTGCACTGTGTTCCCCAAAAATGTGTGTCAAATTGCCTAGGCCATGATGTCCAGTATTGTGTGGTGGTCCACCATTTTGTGATCTGATGTGATTGTCCTATGTGTTGTAAATCCTACCTCTATGATGTTAATGAGGCAGGATTAGAGGCAGTTATGTTAATGAGGCAGGACTCAATCTACAGGATTAGATTGTGTCTTGAGTCAATCTCTTTTGAGATATAAAAGAGAAAAGCAAGCAGAGAGGAGAGAGACCTCATACCACAAAGGAAGAAGTGCCAGGAGCAGAGCACATCTTTGGACCCAGGGTCCCTGCACTGAGAAGCTCCTAGACCAGGGGAAGATTGACAACAAGGTCCTTCCTCCAGAGCTGATAAAGAGGGAAAGGATTCCCCTGGAGGTGGCGCCCTGAATTCAGACTTCTAGCCTCCTAGACTGTGTGAGAATAAATTTCTGTTTGTTTGAGCCAACCACTTGTGGTATTTCTGTTACAGCAGCACAGCACTAGATGACTAAGACACATGTCAACATCATTTACATATGAGGGACTTAAGGTCTGAACTGCTCTCTGGCCCTAGAGCTTCCTGTGTGATGGATAGACAAGCCACTTCACCTCTTTGGGTCTTAGTTTCTTCATCTGGAATTGGGAGTGTTTGTGAATCTGGTTTCCATTACAATATTGTGTGAGGAGAGCAACTCAAATAACATAAGGAAACCTATATGTCAATCATGAGTCTTATGCTCCAGGAAGGAATTACGACCTGGGTGGTATGAGTGGTTAAGCACTCGGCTACTAACCGAGAGGCTGGTGGTTCAAATCTACCCAGACGTGTCCTCAGAAGAAAGGCCTGGCAATCTACTTCTGAAAGATCACAGTCATTGAAAAGCACAAGGAGCACAGTTCTACTCTGACACACACGGGGTCACCATAAGTTGGAATCGACTTGATGGCAATAGGTTAATTTTGGGTTTTTAATATATGTTGTTATCATTAATATAAAGGCTACGTATTAACATACAGGCTATGTATTAATACACAGGCTATGGGTTAATACACAGGCTATGTGTTCATATACAGGCTATCTTGACTGCCCTATTCTTTAGACACAGCTACATAAGACACATTCTACGTTTGTTTAAAATCACACATCACTGTTTACCCCAATATCCAAAACACTCAACGACACTGGATTTAGAAGTTTAATTTTTTACTTTGATAGAAAAATGTGTGAATCCCAGTTCCTCAACAAAACACACAAATGTATTGTCACCATCTGTGATACTGACTGACTTTCTCCGGTATTTCTCAGATTCCTTATTCTCTTGAGCTCCTCAGCTGAGAACATCCACCTATTTGAAATGAGACTGAATCAACACACTAGTTTGAAGAAAGTGCGAATTGCCCCTTCTTTTGGCAAGAATTCATTCCTGGAGGCTCTACTTCAAACCATTTAGTAGCATCTCAGTCCCAAACTATTCTTAAGTCAGTACTCACAGTGCCTTAGGTATGTGATATCAGCAGTTTCATGATGCCCCTTGTCACCAAGTCTTGCTAACACAACCTTCAGTAATGCAAGCTTTTATATGCATGTAGACTATACATATATTGAGTCCTGGTGGCACAGTGGTTAAGAGCTTGGCTGCTAACCAAAAGTTCGACAGTTCAAGTCCACCAGCCACTCCTTGGAAACCCTATGGGGCAGTTCTAGTCTGTCCTATAGGGTTGCTATGAGTCAGAATCAACTAAATGGCAATGGGTTATATATACATATATATATACATATATGTATGTATGTGTGTATGTGTGTATGTATTGGATGCTTCTGAAAGAGCTACTTAGAGAAACTCTACAGACCCCAGTTGTCCAATAGCAGGTTCCAAACGACTAAATTGCTGCATTCACTGCGTTCACACGATGCACAGAAAAGGCTGTTACGTCTACTGTACCCAAAATATCTTCATTTCTTATGGATAATTTTTTTCTCTTAGAATGCAAAAAATCTATTCCTTACATCTATGCACTCAGTCACAAAGAATGAAATGCTTCAAGGAGATGTAAAATGCATCAACCAAAATATTTCTGCAGGTTTCTCACCTGTGGAAACTTTAGCACCCTGATCTGGGCAGACCCTTCCATGAGGCACAGGGGAAGGGACTGACAGCATCCATTCCAGGCTAACCTGGTGTGGCCTGAATGTTCTGGAACAAGAGTCAAACATTCATGCATCTGTGTTTTTTCCAGTGGCTTCACAAATGAGCTTGCACTAGACACTAAATGTTGGTGATTTTATTTGTGGGAATCCAAAGGTAATTAAAGTCTTCACAAAGGAAGAGAATGCAAGCTTGTCACCCGGATCCAGTCACAATTGTTCTCACACCATGGGGCCTTTCAGACAGATGTTGGGACACACTGTTATCACTGTTGGGAGCAATTTATTACTGATGGAACTGAAAAAAAAATAAAATTTGAGAATGAATTTCTTTACAAATATATTTCAAAGGATTCAAGGATCTGCTTTGATGGTGATCACCTTTATCCATTTAAGTTCTGATATGCTTTCTTGAGTGAGCAGGTGAAGGACAGAGTTATAGGTACGTGGTCAGCAGTTTGATGAGCATCATTTGATAAGTTTGATAAGTATCATTCTAACCTCCCTGCTGTGGTACCATGCCTCTCTTTCCCTGATTCATTCACTGATTTGCCAAACACCTAAAGAACCCAACTATGTGCCAAGTGCTATTCTAGGGGCTGTGGTTACAGCTGTGGACAAGAGAGGCAAAATTCCATAGAGCTTATTTTCTGTTGGTAGAAGGAGAAAATAAAAAAGTAAATGAATTTATATATATTGGGGTTTCACATGGGAGATGTTATAGATTGTACTGTGTCCCCAAAAATCTGTGTAAACTTGGCTAGACCATGATTCCCAGCATTATGTGATTGTCCACCATTTTGTCTCTGATGAGATTTTCTTATGTGTTGTAAAACCTATCTCTATAATGCTAATGAGATGGGATTAGTGGTAGTTATGTTGATGAGGCAGGGCTCAATCTACAAGATTAGATTGCGTCTTAAGTCAATCTCTTTTGAGATACAAAAGAGAGAGGTGAACAGAGAGACACGGGGACCTCATACCACCAAGAAAGCAGTGCCAGGAGCAGAGCTCATCCTTTGAACCTGGGGTCCCTGTGCCTGAGGAGCTGCTAGTCCAGGGGAAGATTGATGATGAGGACCTTCCTCCAGAGCCAACAGAGAGAGAAAGCCCTTCCCTGAAACTGAAACCCTGAATTTAGGCTTCTAACCTTCTAGACTGTGAGAGAATAAATGTCTGTTTGTTGAAGGCATCCACTTGTGATATTTCTGTTATAGCAGCACTAGATAACTAAGATAGGAGATAAACGACATGTAGAAAATAAATCAGGTAAAGGGTAAAGGGTGACTTGGGTTTGAGGAACTATTTTTCATGGGGCAGATTGGGAAGGAAATAAGAAGAAAGGCTTGGAGATCTTCTAAAAATTAGCCAATGAAAATCCTATGGATCACAGAACACTGTCTGAGACTTTGACTCACTTACTTTGAATGCATCATCAGGAGGGACTGATCACTGGAGAAGAACATCATGTTTGGTAAAGTGGAGGGCCAGCGAAGGTGAAGGAAATCTACAGTGAGATGGATTGACACAGTGGCTGCAACAATGGATTCAAACAGGCCAACAGTCATGAAGATGGTGCAGCATGGGACAATGTTTCCTTCTGTTGTGTGTGGGGTCGCCAAGAGTGGGAGCCGACTCGACAGCAGCTAACAGCATGTTAGGGAGGCTTTCTGAGGAGGTGACATTTCAGCAGAGACCTGATGTAGTGAGAGAGGGAGCCATCTGAGCATCTGGGAAAATAGGTTTCCAAGTAGAGGCAAGTGTGAGCAGAAGAGCTCAGAGCTGAGTTCATGCCTAGCGCACTAGAGAAACAAAAGGCCATCCTGGATTTTGCAGGAGAGTGACAGAGAGCATCTAATAAATGAAAATAGTAGGTAAACATACAGGGTAAGGCCTTTGATTCTATTCTAGTGAGATTTTGAAGTTGTTGGAGGCTTTTGAGTAAGGATGAGCAAATCCATGTACGACATTATGAACAATTTCCATGCTCGCATATAGTGGGACATCACACTTGAGAATGGACTCCCCCGTATGTGATTTAGAGTGCAAGAAAGGTTAAGAACTAGTGCTTTAAAAGTCTCACTGAACATATAAAAACATAAGGGAGGGCATGGTAGATGGAAAGAAATTGTTTCTTTGGCCCCATTCAGTATTTGTTGGACTGCACTTAAAATTCCACTCATGGTTCAAGTGAAGAGAATGGAGCAATTCACCAAATAACACTCTATTTATAGACCTACAATTGCACAATTTAATGAAAATGTGATCTCTGAAAAGTAAACACACATGGCGCAAATATCAATATGCTCATTAACTAGTTCCTGTGGACAGGGTGCACGGATGAGTGAAAATACGGTTTTCTGACTTTGCCTAATGCCTTGGAAGATAGAGATAATTCAACCAATTTCAAGTTACTCTCCTCTTGTCCAACTTCCCTTCCGTGAAACCAAGGCTTGATTTACTTTCTGAAGAATCTAATTTCACCAGGATTGCTCCGGAGTGCCTTTCATGGCGCCCATGGCTGACACTTCCACTTGCTGCCAGCAGCACCGTGCACCACCAAATTACTGTATTGTGAAGCTGAATGAAATAGCGTCATTCATCGGAGCTAAGTAAAAATAAACAGTCGAAATTGCCTGTCAGTCTCACTGGGGAAATAAAGGGTCTGTAAAAGATATCTTCCGTTTTAGTGAGAAATTTTATTACTCTGGAGTGTGTGGGGGTTCCCACTCCCAGAGTCACCAGCTGCCACATCACCTTTGTCGTCGTCTGAGCTTGTACGCCAGTGGTATGTGGCGTCCTCATGCACAGGACCGAAAATAGATGCCTGATCAATACTCCCAGCTGGTAGGGCTGAAACGAAGCATCGTGGAAGAATATTGAGTCAGCTCTTGCTCCTTCTCTGTCGTTTTCCCTTGCCCTCTAAGCTCTCTGCTATTGGGCTGATACTGCGTTCGGTTCCTAAGATGACAAACTGCAGGCATGTCTCTTTCCTAGATCTATTAAACAGAAGCATCAAGTGAAACGGAGTTGTACTCCTAGAAACTGACATACCTAGCAAACGAGATGAACTGACTTTAAGGAAAAAAATGGGAACCATATGAGCTGATGATGTCTGATCACACCGTTTCACCCGTAACAGAATCATTGCTTTTGTTGTTGTTCTTAGTCACCTTCGAGTAGGCTGTGATTCGTGGTGACTCCATGCGCAATAGAATGAAACCTTGCCCCATCATGCACCATCTTCGTGGTCATCGGTTTGCTCAAGTTCATTGTTGAGGCTGCTGTGTATTTTGAGTGCCTTCCTACCTATGGGGCTCATTTTCCAGCACTACGTTGGACGCTATTCTGTTGTAATCCATTTTTCAGTGGTTAATTTTTGGAAGTAGATCACCAGGACTTCCCTTCCTAGTCTGTGTTAGTCTGGAAGCTCCATTGTCCATTATGGGAGACCCTGCTGGTATTTGAAATACTGGTGGTATAGCTTCAGGCTTCATAGCAACACACAAGCCACGACACTATGACAAAACGTCAGATGGGCTGTGGCCATTGCTTTTAAATATTAGATAAAATTGCATTCATCATGTTTCTTTCTACTTTCCCTTATGTTTAAGGATAAGCAAGAAAGGTTCCAACTGAGAAAAAAAGATGGTCTGAGAAGGAGAAAGAAAAAGGCAATTATTTAAATAGGTGTATAACAGCAAACGCAAACCTTAGCCAATCCCTTAAGATCCAAAGGGCGCATCAGACTCCTTGAACTTGAAGGAGCCTTGACTTCCTCTGTGTGTTCCAAGTATATTGCTTTTCCATGGTTTTGTAGCTTACCCAACACATCACAGGGTCAGGAGAATGGGGGATTGATGAAAAGTACAAACTGCATCTTGAAAGGCAGGGGGCATTGGAGGGGTTGGCTAACTTTGAAAGCTCAAAATTAGAGAGACACATTTTCAAAAGGAATTATAGATAAGTAGCATGTATTACAAGCACACAATTCCCTTTAGTGCCTCTGGAAGGAGCCAAAAAGTGAATGAAGAGCACTGGCATCAGATGCTACTAGAACTTCTAAAAGAAATGGCCTTGCCTTAGATGACTCCTGTTCATCTGCTAATATAAAAACAACCCATCTTCTGTTAACAAGTCCTGTCTTTGAATATCTCAGTAATTAATACATATAACGTCTCAAATTGGTGGTAGACTAATCTCCCTCAAAGGCTGGCCCAGCAGTGACAAGTCCTGTTCTTGGTGCTGTCGGTTGGTGTGTATTCAGAAACTGTGCATTCTGCTTGTGAGCCGGAGACAAGCCCATTCACTTTTCAGCTCTTGCCAGCATTCGATTCTTTTCCAGCTGCTCAGTAGAGGAGCAGATCACTGGAACTCACCAACGAGCTTGGGCTCCTGCCTGAGAGTCTAAACCGTGAGTGTTGGGGAGAGGAATTAATCCATCTGTGGTTTTCTTCAGAGCCTCACACATCCTTGTCAGATGCTTCCGCTCTGGCTTGAAGACCAAATTTGCCTCCCTTATTCTGGAAATGTTTATGAAGATGAGAATTTGCAATCTTCTGCCTTCTCTTTTTTATCCATCATTCCCAATGGGGCAACATCAAATCCAGTGGGGAAGAGGCAAACTCCAAAAGCTCAGTCACCCTTGATTTTCCTCATCCTAGGGTTTCAATATATTCCCTTTGTAAAGTGACCCTGCACTTCTCCATGCCCCTCAGTGAGGAGATCTCAGGCTTGGATTGTGCCCAGTGCACATCACCATGGAAATTGGCTGAGTCTTCAGCAAAGAGGAAGCCGCTTCCACAGACAAGGCTGTCAGGAGGCCATAAGTCAGCCTCAGCACTCACTGCCAGGCTAATGCTCCATACACCCCATGAGAAATTATTAAGGATTGGCATTAGTGCTCCACCTATTCCAAGCCCATGAAAGAAACAGCGGTTGGGTCTGGTCCTTGGAAGCATCAAAGAGCTAATGTATTAAGGAGAGCAGAGACCTTTGTTGTGTTACAGGGGCGGATTAACCAGTAAACAAGGTATACATGGGCTGTACCTTGCTTATTGGGTAATCCATCCCTTGTTGTATATAAATATGTACATGCAAATTGGCTCTTGAATTTTTTAATTTGTTGCTATGTTTCATTATAACAATAAATTTTGAAGCTAATTTCGTTAAGAACAATTTTAAACTTGTACACCAATGGTCATTGCAGCACTGTTCACAATAACACAAAAAAAGAGGAAACAAGCCAAGTGTCCATCAACAGACGAATGGATAAAAAACTGTAGTACATACATACATCGGGATACTCCACCACCTCCACATTCCCACTGATGTCAAGTCAGTTCCAACTTATAGGGACCCTGTAGGACAGAGTAGAACTGCCCCATAGGGTTTCTAAGGCTGTAAATCTTTATGGAAGCAGACTGCCACATCTTTCTCCCACAGAGCAACTGGTGGTTCGAATAGCTGACCTTTCGGTTAGCAGCCGAGCATTTTAACCACTGCACCACCAGGGATCCTGAATGGAATACTACTCACCCATAAAGGGAAATTAAGTCCTGATATGTGCTACAACATGACTGAAATTTGAAAACATTATGCTAAGTGAAATGAGTCAGTCACAAAAGGACAAATATTGTAGAATCTCACTTACATGAAATAGGCGCAGGTATGGAGACCAAAGCTTATGATTGATTACCAGGGGTGGGAGGGAGGGCAAAAGGAGAGCCATGGCTCAGGGGGCACTGAGTTTCCATTAACAGTGGTGGTGTAATTTGGAAACAGGTGGTGGTGATAGTTGTACAGCATGATGAATTTAAGAGTCACTTAATTGTATGTATAAAAAATGTTGAATTAGCAAATGTTTTGTCATGTATATTTTACCATAATTATAAAAAGAACAATTTTGAAAGACTATCTCAACAGCTTGAAAGCCATTCTATATTGTCTCTATTTTTTTTCTTTAGATTTTGATCACAAGACTATGACAGAATCATAGATACCAACTGTATTAGTTAATGTACCACTAGCTGCTGTAACAAGCAAACCCCCAAATAGTTCATGGTTCAAAAATAAATCTTTTCTTTCTAGCTCCCTGACTCTGTGCTCCAAGGTGATCCTGATCAACCTCTACCTTCCCTCCAAGTGGTGATTTCAAGGCCCAGGTTTATTCTGCTGTGTGGTTCCCATTGTTGCCATTCTTGTCTCCATCAAGCTGGTGGATCATGAGGGGAAGGTTTTAAGAGCCATGGCTGGAAATGGTGCACCTGACTTCCTAACACACTGTGTTGCCTAGAACACAATCGTATTACCTCATCTAGCCAGAGAGGCAGCAAGAAAATATAGCCTAGATGCATGTCCTGAGAGAAAAGGAAATGAGATTGGTGAACGCTTAGCCAGTCTCTGACACACAAACTCTATTGATAATGAATATAATCCTATTTTTATATATATAATATGTATATTACACATTGTTTCTCATTTCCTTAAACAAAAGTACTACAATCTTTATTGAACTCTTGCATATAGACATAGATATGCATGAAATTAAATTTCCACACGGTGAAAGACGAGCTAATGCGTGAATTCAGTTGCAAAAAATAAATAATGAAATAAAAAGCTTCTGGCTATTTGCCTCATAAAACCAAAAACCAAACCGGTTGCCGTCAAGTCAATTCTGATTCATAGCGACCCTATAGGACAGAGTAGAACTGTCCCATAAGCTTTCCAAAGCGCAGCTGGTGAATTTGAACTGCTGACCTTTTGGTTAGCAATGGAGCTCTTAATCACTGTACCACCAGGGCTCCGTTTGCCTCAAAGAAAGCTCACAATTTTAAACTGAATTTAGTACAAACCAAACCAAGGCTAAGAATATGTCACCGTAAAACAGGTCCTCACCTTAGGATAAGAAAACCACTAAGATCATTCTGTAAGCTACGTGACTAGCTCTGTGAAGCAAGGAATTACTACACGAGCAAGACAGGGATACTTGCAAGTTGATGCTACAGAAACACCTGCCAGAAAAAGAAAGGGGATTTAAGCTTCAGGGCTCCCTCTGATCTGACCATTCTCACTTGCCTTTCCAGTTTCACAGACAAAGATGAAGCCGATTAGAAGGATGCAGAATCAAACCAAGGTTGTGCCACCCCCAAGAAACTGTACACACAAATCTATATCTCTTTCTCACACCCACAGCTGCCACAGGGAAGTGATACTTTGTTCTCAGGTTATCAGGGAATTTCAAACATCACTGAATCTCCATAAATACAGTTAATTACCAGTCATGAGTGATAGCTTTTAAAAGAAGCTTCAGTTCACCTCTCAGAGAACCGTTGAGCCCGATGTAAGAGACCACACTGACCGTGAGCGTGTCCAAACCCTGCAGAAGTGTCCTCAAGAGCAGGAAGACTGGGATGGTTGGGATGTGCATCTTAATTGGGTAGCACGAAAAAGGGGCTGAGGGAACTGCTCAATGGGAAAGGGTGAGGACTACCTATGTAATAGGGGTCCAGTGGTGGTAGAATTCTCACATTCCACGCAGAAGACCCACTGCCCAACTGGACAGCAGCTAACAACACCACCAACAGCAACCTATATTATAATTCAATATATTAAAATACCTTTGAGTTCATTGGTCATGTCCAAAGCAACAGCAAATACTTTTTGTGAAAGCTTTAAAATCATTTAAGCTATGAATAGGTATAATTATAAATGGTTGTTATTGTCAACTTCTGTTCCACTAATGAAATACCAGTATAAGCCCCATATGGGTAGGAAGTAGATGTTTTGTTTATTACTA
The DNA here is from genome assembly GCA_030035585.1 of Dugong dugon. Lineage (NCBI taxonomy): Eukaryota > Metazoa > Chordata > Mammalia > Sirenia > Dugongidae > Dugong > Dugong dugon. Next base: position 6,758,027 of record CM057473.1, read on the forward strand.
TATGTCTCCAGTGCCTAAAGCAGCATCTAGCCCAAGGGAGGTATTCAGCATATGAATGAGTTAATACTAGACTTCTGTAACAACTAACCTAAGGGTTAGAGGTTCAAACCCAACCAGCAGCTCCATGGATGAAAGGCCCGGTGAACTGTTTCCATAAAGATTACAGCTAAGATAATTCTATAGAGCAGCTATACTCTGTAACACATGGCGTCGCCATGAGTCATAATCAGTTTAAACAGTGACTGGAGAGTTCCTGGCTGATGCAAATGGTAGACACTCTCTGCTGCTAACTGAAGGCTAGCAATTCAAATCCACCCAGAGGCACCTCAGGAAAAAAGACCTGGGGATCTACTTCCAACAACTCAGCCGTTGAAAAGCCTGTGGAACACAGCCCTACACTGACACACACACGTGGTGGCTAGGAGTCGGAATCAGCTGGTTGATTAAATAGTGATTTATTAACGTAAGTGACATGCCTTAGGATTGAAATTTGAATAAAATTGAATAGCTACATATACAGTTAATAAGACAGGAGAGGGTCAAATGAAATTATGTTTTAAAATCCTTTCTGGAAGAAAAAAGTATTACTATCTGGCTTAGTTATCTAGTGCTGCTGTAACAGAAATACCGCAAATGGATGGCTTAAATAAACAAATTTATTCTCTCAGAGTTTAGGAGGCTAGAAGTTCTAATTCACGGCGCCAGCTCCAGGGGAAGGCTTTCTCTCTCTGTTGGCTCTGGGGGAAGGTCCTTGTCATCAATCTTCCCCGTAGAGGAGATTTTCAAGGCAGGAACCCCAGGTTCAAAGAATGTGCTCTGCTCTCGGATCTTCTTTCTTGGTAGCATGGGGTCTCTCGGCTCTGCTTGATTCTCTCTTTTATATCTCAAAAGAGATTGACTCAAAATAAAACCTAATCCTGTAAATTGTGTCCTGCTTCATCAACATAACTGCCTCTAATCCTGCCTTATTAACATCATAGATGTTAGGATTTACAACACATAGGAAAATTACATCAGATCACAAAATGGAGGACAAACACAGGATACTAGGAATCATGCCTAGTCAAGTTGACACACATTTTGGCAGGACACAACTCAATCTGCAACACTACCACTATCAAAAATTTACTAATTTGAGTATTGCTGTAAGATCGGAGGAATATTTTGGATTTGTTTATTATCTAGAGTCTTTTTTATTGAGGGAAAAAAAAGTTTTTCAAACTGAATTGTGTAACTGGTTTGTTATTGGCTGACTGATTTGTTGATTTTGAATAAACTGGGCCATTCAATCACACCAAAAAGGCCTATGTAAATGAAAACATCAATGCCCATTAAAAGTTCAATTAGTATTTATAACAATTTATAGATCAGTTTTACGTAAAATTTATGATGCAACAGAATTATAATTTCATAAGCTGTAAGCACCATTCATAGTATATTGGGATGCCTTGTAAAATAAATGCATCCAGTAAATTTAGGCCTGTTTTGTACACTTCAGAACACAATTTTATTATTTATTTTAAATTATCACAAACATTTATGCAATTTTTTTCATTATTCTGTAATTTATAGAATATTAATTCCTTAGTTGACAATGCAACTCCCAACTATAATAGTGTTCCTATAGAAAAATACTGATTTACAACAAAGTGTTTTCACAAATGTCCAAGTTTATATTGTAGTACAAATGAGTGATTACCTATATCAGTGATCACTTGATGACTGCGGCTACCTGGAGCAGTGTGATGAGAAGGCAGGCTGGCACAACAGAAGCATTCTCATCATTGATTAGTGGTGCCTGCATGGATATCAGAATGAGCACTTTCATCATTGATTAGTGATCCCTGCACAAGTATCAGAATGGGCACTCTCGTCATTGATTAGTGATGCCTTCATGGGTATCAGAATGAGCACTCTCATCATTGATTAGTGATGCCTGCACGGGTATCAGAATGTGGACTCCCGTCATTGATTAGTGTTGACTGTGTGGGTGTCAGAATTGGAAAGCTATTGCCCCATCTATCTGACATCTCTGACCTACATTAACAAACATTTAAGAAGCAAAAAATGTGTATTAGCGACTGCTTTACTGACCTGAATTAATTTAGCTTTACAAAGTGTCAATTCTCTTGGAGTTGTTTATCCACTGGAAGAAAATAATTTTCTTCTTAGTTCTCAAAATGTACAAGACAGGTGAATTAGTTAGCTGCCTTTGGTCCAGTCAAACTAGCTTAAAACCTAAAGGAGATTTACTGGCTCACAAAAGTTGAAGTTTGAGGTGGGTCAGGCTTTAGGGTCAATTTTCTCAGTGTCTCAATGATAGCATCAAGGAACTGATGGCTTCTGTCTGTCTGCTCTGCCTTTCACGCTGTTAGCTTTATGGTGGCAAAGTGGCTGCAAGAGTTCCAGGCTCCACAGCCACAAACTGCACTATTTATGATTGAAAGAGCAAAGCCTTGCCCTAGCATTCTAAGAACAAGGCCTTTGCTCTTTGTGGCTCTGTTAGGTCACAATACCTCTCCTGAGCTAATGGCTGTGGCAAGAGGAACGGTATGTGCTAAGTGACTTTTGCCATCCAGGCTCCGCTCCTACAGCTCGGAGTCGGCTCAGTTTCCCACGAAGTTCGTGGGCTGCACACCCCATCAAATATGTGGGAAATCATGAGAAGGGAAAAATTAAGACATAAAGGCTGGGTAGGCAGCCAGAAAGGAGCTCTGGTGGGACAGTGGTTAAGTGCTTGGCTGCTAACCAAAAGATCAGCAGTTCAAACCTACCCAGCTGCTTTGCGAGAGGAAAGACTTGGCAACCTGCTCCCATAAGGGTTAAAGCCCAGAAAACCCTGTAGGGCAGTTCTACCCTGTCATCGAGTGTCACTTTGAGACGGAATTGACTCGACGGCATACAACAACAGGCTGCCAAAAGCGTCTACTCCATTACCTAAGAGACGGCCCTAAGAAGCAAAGCTACCTGGGGGTTAGGAGCACAGGCTCTGGAGCCAGACTGCTGGCATCTGAACTTTGCTTCCTCGTCTTACTAGCAGTGCAATCTTAGCCAAATTGCTTCAACTCTCTCTGCCTCAATTTCATAATCTGTAAAACGGGAGTAAGGATAATTCATACTGCCGTTAAGAGGACAAATGGCAATTATATATGTGACAAACTTAGAATAATACCTGGCATAGTGTAACTACCATACAATCCTTTGCTATTATTATTTTTGGTGGCCTGGATGTATAATTAAAAAGTCCCTTTTTTAAATTAAAACGGTTTGCACTTGACTACTAACCTAAAAGTCAGCGGTTTGAACCCCCCCAGCAGTGCCGTGGAAGAAAGACCTGGAGATCAGCTTCAGTAAGGATTAAAGAAAATCCTGTGGAGCTCAGTTCTACTCTGCAACACATAGGGTCACCATGATTGGGGATTGACTCCATAGAAATGGGTTTATTTGGTTTGGTTTTGATGTCTAATTAACCTCCCTCAGATGCTAATATTTCTTACATACATATGAGGATTTGCACGCTAGGATGACCAAAAACCAAACCCGTTGCCATCAAGTCGGTTCCGACTCACAGTGACCCTATAGGACAGAGTGGAACTGCCACATAGGGTTTCCAAGGAGGGGTCGGTGGATGCGAATTGCCTACCTTTCGGTTAGCAGCCCAGCTCTTAACCACTGTGCCACCGCATGGGAAAATTCACAAACTCCTTGTAGTCCACAGTCCTAGAAGTGCTCAGGAGCAACTGATAACGTAGACTATGTCATTTCTTCCTATAGAGAAGGCATCACAATTAAATTGAAAGGTACTTGCCCTACTCTCATGCAGTGCAAAGCGCATTAACCTCCATATCTTGATATTATCATTTGCTGACTTTAAAACTAGATTCAGTTTCCATATTCATTCTATTCAAATAACATTGCACTCAGTGAAGAAAGTTTTGTGCTTTATTTTTATTTTTACAGTCAGTATTGAAAATGGACCTTGCCCTGTTGTCTAATTAAAGCCATCTCCTTTTTCTCATGAAACACTTTGAGGGAAGCATTTTCAAGTCAAGTATAGAAACTAGACATACTGATGAGCAAGGATAAGCAGCAATTCTTTAGATTCTCCTTTTCTCTGGTGGGAAACCCTGGTAGCACAGTAGTTAAGAGCTATGGCTGCTAATCCAAAGGTGAGCAATTTGAATCCACCAGGTGCTCCTTTGAAACTCAATGGGACAGTTCTACTCTGTCCAACCTTTCAGTTAGCAGTCAAGTGTGTTCACTGTTTGCACCTTCCAGATACTCCTTTATAAAGGGGTGTTGTTGTTACTGTTACTGCTGTCAAGTCAACCCCAACTCATGGCGACCTCATGCACAACAGGATTGGACCATTGTGATTCCTAGGGTTTCCACTGGCTGATTTTTAGGAAGTAGATCACCAGGCCTTTCTTCTGGTCCATCTTAGTCAGGAAGCTCCGCTGAAATCTATTCAGCATCATAGCAACATGCAAACCTCCACTGACACATGGTGGCTGCACGTGAGGAGCATTGGCCAGGAACTGAACCTGGATCTCTCGCATGGAAGGCAAGAATTCTACCACTGAATCACCAATGAGTGGGAGAAAAATAGTAGCCATCAGAGCTGGGAACTTGTAAATGGGAAGATAAAATAAATATTTCCCCCTAACTTATCGGTTCTCCAAGGCAGCCAGACAATTGTGACTTTGAAAGGAGCTGAACAACATCTTCACGGAGGTAGGGAGGTAGTAACCCACCCCTCGGCTCTGTGGAGTCCACATACAAGTATATGTGCCTGAACAAGGCCAAACACCAGCCCGTGGACATGCTCTGAGGAAGAGCCACCAAGATCCCTCTCAGCAGCCTCCATCCAGCACTGCCTTTGGGGTTCATAGTGGGGGCCAGTCCCAGAAAAATCTCTCATCTCACCACGGGGCATTCTCTGGAAGTTTGTTGACTCTTCTCTGAATCCTGCGCCATGCACAGGAGTCAGGAAATGGAAAGAATAGTTGTAAGATGTTCATTTGCTTATGTAGTGCATACGGAATTGCTGATTAGTTTGGCACTTAGATATATGCCTTAATATTTTTCTTGTGAGAGGTGAATAAATTCCCCCTGCAGGAACCATAACTATGGCATTTCTGACTTGTCAAAATGCTCTTTTTTGCATTTCATAAAATCATTTTAAAAAATAAGTAAAGGATCAAATCTCACCTAGGAAGCCATGGAGAAGCTGGGAAGACTGAGTTGTGGCTGCTTCATAAGGACGGGCCTTGGCTTCCTGCACTAGCCTTATCTTCCATGTGACTGCCACATTGTCTACTAAGGTGTGATTAGCCCATGGCACAGATGGTTAAGCACTTGGCTACTAACCAAAAGGTTGGTGGGTTGAATCCACCCAGAGATACCTGGTGGAAGAAAAGACCCGGTGAAGAACTTCTAAAAGATGATAGCCTTTGAAAACCCTGTGGACCACAGTTCTACTCTGAAACACGTGGGTCTGCCATGAGTCAGAGTCAGCTTGCTGGCAACTGGTTAGTCCACTCATCTGGCCTAAACTCTCAAATATTCACATCTCATCCAGCCTTCAGGTCTGAATAAAACTACAGCATCATGTAATGAAATTGTGCTCTTTGTTCGAGGTTTTGGATAATTAATCAGTTAATAAGCAACCTTCATATCTATAAGACTATGCTGGACACTGTGAATAATGACATAGTCTCTCCAGAAGCACGCAACCTATTGTGAGTCATATAAAAATATTAAAGAACTATTAGGGATCAGATTCTAAGTGGTAATTGAGAAAATCAGTTAGTATGGACTTCATGTCAGCTGGATTGGTCAAGATACCTTTCTTGGAAGACACAAGGATTGAAATGTGTCTTGGATGATGGATATGCAGCAAGGGATTATTCTGAGTCTCTCTTTCCATGATTGGTATAGACACAGAGGGTTGAAATTACATTGCAGGCAGTATGAATAACCTGAGCCAAACCACAAGGTCATCTTAGAAGGTTGTGTGAATGTAGAGAGCATGATGTCCAGTAAATCATGTCGGGAGGGTAGAGGGGAGGATAATGAAAGCCAGACACAAAGATTCCCACTTGGTACAATGGACGAGAGAGAGAGGTCAATTGTTGAAAGACAAAAGTAACAAGCCCGGTGCTTATTGAAGGCATGTGGTGATAAAGCCTTAAATTAAGGTAGTGACAGAGACATAATGACTAAGGCAGGTCATAAAGATATTTTTATAAAAGGGAACAGCAGCGTTTGATGACATTGACATATAAGAAGAGAAAGAAAGAATCCCAACTCCACAATTTTTGGACTGGAAGACGGTTGAGAATTCAGACATTGCTGTTCATGTTGGGACACTACCCAATTCCTTCCAACAGTCGAGAGGACTTGTTTTCACTAATTGTGAGTATGACTGGAAACATCTCAGCTTCTGAAATTACTCCATCTATTTTTCCAGCAGGGACCAATGAGTGCCGTGATGTTTGTGAGAAATTCCTTGCATCTTTGAATTTCTGTCTCCCAGCCTGTCTTTACTCGTGTTTGGCTTCTCTCACGAACACTAACAAAGTGCTTGAAGGAATGCTAATCTCTAACAAAAGAAAAAGAAGAGGAAGTAGAAGGTGTCATATTTAAAGGAAAGATGAGAGAACCGGTTTGTGGAGTAAAGCCCAATAAAATCATAGGTTATCATTGCCACAGGGTTAGGGTTGGTAGAAGAATAACACTTGTTTTTTCTCACCAATGAGTTTTGAGCTCAGAATTGTTTCTGAAAGTGTTCGTGTCTCTGTCTATACATGTATAGTTGTAAACATATGCATATATATTGCTAGTGAGCCAATTCCAACTCATGGCAACCCCATGCCTGTCAGAATAAAACTGTGCTCCATAGGGTTTTCAATGGCTGATTTTCCGGAAGTAGATTGCCAGGCCTTTTTTCTCAGACACCTCTGGGTGAAGTCCAACCTGCAGTATTTCAGTTAGAAGCTGAGCGCATTAACCCTTTACACCACCCAAGGATTTCCGTTAGAAGCTGAGCACATTAACCCTTTACACCACCCAAGGATTTCCGTTAGAAGCTGAGCGCATTAACCCTTTACACCACCCAAGGATTTCCGTTAGAAGCTGAGCGCATTAACCCTTTACACCACCCAAGGATTTCCGTTAGAAGCTGAGCGCATTAACCCTTTACACCACCCAAGGATTTCCGTTAGAAGCTGAGCGCATTAACCCTTTACACCACCCAAGGATTTCCGTTAGAAGCTGAGCGCATTAACCCTTTACACCACCCAAGGATTTCCGTTAGAAGCTGAGCGCATTAACCCTTTACACCACCCAAGGATTTCCGTTAGAAGCTGAGCGCATTAACCCTTTATACCACCCAAGGATTTCAGTTAGAAGCTGAGCACATCAACCATTTACACCACCCAAGGACTTTGTGTGTGTGTGGCGCAGTGGTTAAAGCTCTCAGCTGCTAACCAAAAAGGTCGGTGGTTTGAACCCACCAGCTACTCCACAGAAGAAAGATGTGGCAGTCTGCCTCCTTAAAGATTACAGCCTTGAAATCCCTGTATAGCAGTGCTACTGTGTCCTATAGGGTCCCTATGAGTTGGAATCAACTCGACGGCAGTGGGTTTTTGTTCATATGTATACGTATATATATGTGTGTATGTATGTTTGTAAAACTGAAAAAAAAAACAAAAAAAAAACTTTTTGCCATCAAGTTGATTCTGACTAATAGTGACCCTATGAGATAGAGTAGAATTGCTCCATAGAGTTTCCAAGGATTGCCTGGTGGATTCGAACTGCCAACCAGTCGAGCTCTTAACCACTGTACCACCAGGGCTCCGTATATATTCGCATGTTTGTGTGTGTGTATATATATATGTGTATGTGTGTGTATATATATATATGTATATACATACATATGAAAATTTGTCCAAAAAGTTATAGAACTTCACATCCCTATATCCTCAAGCAGTCTTCTCATGGAAAGTACATAGCTGATCTCAATTGTATTGAAAGAGCTGCCAATCAGTACACACCAGTGGTCATCGCAAATGGTGATGGATGGAGGTGTCACCAAATAAAAGTTTGTTCCCTTTCAGGTTTCAGCAAGTTAGTGAAGTCTGAATTCAATCTGAGTACTTGATTCAAGCCCCTGAACAATAGCCTGAGTAGAAAGAAATGACGTGTGACTTTTTCTACTCTTTAAAATAGGTTGGCTATATTCAAAAAAAAAAAAAAAAAGATTAGTATCCCTTTGAAGAATAAGTCAAAAAATAAATGTGTGGATTGGGGTACAGTGTGGAAGAAAGGTTGCATTTAAAAGCATTCGTCACTAATCAGCCGTGTGATCTTGGATGTAACATGTCATCCCAGTCAGCCTCTGTTTCCTCACTTGTAAAATGGGAGGGTTGAAAGTGATGATCTCCAAAGTCCTCTGAATCTCAAATCTCTTGTAATACTTTAAGGTGGGAGTCTCATGACCCATCGTTTGCAAACTAGTTGTTGGCATCAGAATTGTGGTGTTGGAAAACCAGAGTAACTAATATTCTTTGTCCTTTCACATGAGATGCTTGGCCCTTTGACACACTCAGCATCTACCACTGTTCCTCTCTCCCCTCTCGCTGCACTGAGTTTGCTCTTCCCAGTGCTCCCACCATCCCTGATGGCCTCCTTCTCTGAACTCCACTCCCCCTTTTAGCTTGTCTAAGCACAGTGTCTATATATTTTTTGCTCACTACTTCTGTGATTGCTTTTTTTCTCCCAATATACTATACGATCTTTGTGGTATAGACCATGTCTTATATTTTCTTGTGTTCCCCACACCATCTGCCCTAGTGTTAGACACAGAGCAGGTGTTCAGCAAAACCATGATGGGTGGGAAGGTTGGTTCATTTAATTAACAGGCACTTCACTTTCATTTGAAGAACTCTCAGTCTAATGGGCTGAGCAAATAGGAATCCATCAAACACAATATATGAACATTATACCTATAATATCAATCTTAGAAGAAACATAACTGGAATGCTCTTTCCAAGTGAAGATGGCACGACTTTGGTTCACTTACTTTGGACACCTCATCAGGAAAAACCAGTTACTTGAAAAGGACATTATTGTTGGTAAAGTAAGGGTCAGCGAAAATGAGAGAAACCTTCCATGGGATGGACTCAAACAATGGATCATGAAGATGGCACAGGACTGGGCAATGTTTCATTCTATTGTATATAAGGTCACTATAAGTTGGAAGGAAACCCTGGTGGCACAGTTGTTAAGAGCTACAGGTGCTAACGAAAAGGTCAGCAGTTCGAATCCACCAGGCGCTCCCTGGAAACTGTATGGGGCAGTTCTACTCTGTCCTGTAAGGTTGCTACAGGGTCGCTATGAGTTGGAATCTACTTGGTGACAATGGGTTTTGGTTTTTATAAGTTGGAGCAGACTTGACAGCAACTAACAACAATATACCTGTAACGACTAGGAAATAAGAAGAACATATTTTGCTTCTGAAGTTCCAAGAGTACATACTCTTGAGACAGTCCATTCTGTCATCTGTGTAAAAAGACAATAGGTCTGACTTGATATTTGCATGATAAAGGTGACTTATTTTTAAAGATTTTAAGCAGGAGTGGGTAAAATGGGTGGTCAGATGTGTGCGTACACCCACACCCACACCCACACCCACCCACACACACACACACACACACACATACATGCTGGAGAAAGTTTGCGTTCCCTTCTGTTTGTAAAGTCACTTTCTGCTGTTCTCAGAGACAGACTCTGACACAGAAGAAAGGAAGTAAGTGTAGTATTGAATTACTGCATGTCTACAGGAAGCACCAAAAAAGCCAGCATTTTTGGCAATGGAGGCTTTACAAAAGCCAGCTCAGGTGCTTCATTTTTGTGACCCAGATAACTCATAAGGGATTTGCTCTCACATATCCACATAAAAAGGAATTGTCTAGATTCTCAAGATGTGGTGTAAGAGAATGATATGCTCTTCAAGTGGGAAGGGGCCTAGGAGACTGCCAGTACAATGACCTCATTTACGGAAGAAATTCTGAGAGCTCCCTTATGATTAAATAAATCTGATTATTTTCTGCTTACCAAAACCTTTTCACATTTTATTGTAGAGCAACTAATTGTTTAACTTTAAAATGATCTGTTTATTAATCTCGTAACAGGGATTTCTACTCAAATATAAACATTATTGTTGTTAGCTGCCCTTGAGGTGGCCCAGACTCATGGCAACCCCATGCACCGTGGGATAGGACTGTGGTAATCCATAGGGTTTTCATTGGCTGATGTTTGACAGTAGATAACCAGGCCTTTCTTCAAAATATCAGCATTAATTCTGTTAACTTACATATTTTACATATATATATATATATATATATATATATGAGATCAGATACATCTGGGTTCAAATTCCAGCTAGGTTTGCACTAGCTGTGTGACCTTGGAGAACTCGCCTAATGTCTTTAATCCTTAGTTCACTTTACCTGTTAAATGGAGGACATTCTATCTAGCTTTTACTTTAACTGAGATAATGCATGTGGAGAAAAAAATAATGTCGGACATGTTGTAAGTGTATCTGTGAAAGAGTTTTGTTAAGTAGAACATCAAGACGGGGCCACTTGGAGTCCTCATATTTATTCAAGCCACAGAATTTTGGTGGGAAAAAATCTGAACATCTAAATCACCTCGTGGCTCTAAGCTATACAGTTGTAAGAAAAGGAACTACTCTATTTAGAATTACATGAAACTACTTAGCATCATTCACACTGAAGGAATGAAAAATAACCTTTGTACACAGAACAGAGGTAAATTTTATCAATGCTACTACTAGCTTTCTTTTCAATGCACTCACCATGAAAACATAAAATTGGGAATCTAGTAAGCCATTTCTTTCCATTCTTCTAAGAACTTCTAGAAACTGTATCCTTGGATGTTAAGAGAGGGTCCTAATAAAGCTTATTATCAGGTTGGATCAATGCAAGAAACAGAGCCAAGTATATTTTAAAAGACAGCAGATAGAAAGGACATTTAATAAATGTAGTCACCCTCTTACGATCTGTATTCAGGACTCATCATGGCAAATAGATGCAATCTACCCTCAATAATCTGTTTTAAAAGTACTTTGGAGACTCATGTACAAAAGCAAGAGAAGAAAACATGTTAGTCATTGGGATTAAAAAAACAATATACTAGAACAAAGGGCTTTATCTGAGTCATCACTAAAGAAAGACCTGGATTTCATGAAGAATATTGGTGAGTGTATCTACTAGAAAGAGGAAATAATTAAGACAGAGTTAGGACATTGCAAAAAAAAAAAAAAACTTCATCCAATGGAAGAAAACCCGGTAATTGTTTTGCCGGAAGAGATCCAAGCAGGGCCTGTTGAAGAAGAAAAGAACAAGCTCAGGTGTATAGTGTTGACCTCTCTTTAGCACTCCCCAGGTTTTAAACGCAACTGTCCTTTTCAAACTGATCAAAAATCAGCCTTGCAAATCCAACCATCCACTTCATTATACTGAGAAATGCAATTACTTGTGTCTGTGTCATAGGTTAACTTAAAGGGTTCTGAGATGACTTGAAGGAATTACTTTGCCCAAGCAGGAATTTATCAATGCATGAAAAATGAAGGCGTGCGTCCAGAATGCACAGGTTCCTTGCGTCCATGGCTTCAATGTCACTCAAGCCAGACACTCCAGGAATAGATTTGTAATAAAATCAATGGGAGACAGAAGCCAAGTATCACTGCTCGTGACAGCCTGTCAAATCAAAAACTCATTTATACGTGTGACAGGTGATCCATCTCAAAACACCTGACAGGCAACAATTATTCTCTGGCCACTGATGCTTTCTGTGCGGTTATCTCAGACCCTCCCCCCTTGGGCCAAGGCGCAAAGCAGACTGGGAACATTTTTCATGCAAGCTAAGAGAAATGAGAGCTGCTTTTCCCTGCACAGCACGGAGGGTCGGTACAATTCTGGGCTCCATTCCATCTTCTTTGTTCAAAGCTAAAGACACTGTCTTGCTGGCAGCTTGATGGTAGATCATCTGACTACGGGGTAACAGGACAGCTTCCCCTTCTACCCTAGCCGTTTAAAAAGGTTCCTTTTGTACTAGTACATAAGGAATTAACTAACTTCTGCTTTAATCCTGACTCAGATTCAGTTTTTTTCCCACTATATGTAATAATAATAATAAATTTTAAAAAATGTTGCTGTCAATTCAATTCCCACCCCATGTTTTACAGAGTACAACTGCTCCATAGGGTTTTCTTGGCTGTAATTTTTATGGAAGCAGATCACCAGGCCTTTTTTCCATGGCACGGCTGGGTGGGTTTAAACTGTCAGCCTTTGGATTAGTAGTTGAGCATAAGCCGTTTATGCCACGCAGGGACCTTATATGGAATAGCCCTGCCCCCCGCTGAAAAAAAATGATAAGCTGCACTCATTGTAGTAGAGATCAGAACAACTGCTGATTGGTGACTAAAATTATAAAATAATGCATATAATATTTTATATGCTATACCAAACCCATTGCTGTTGAGTCGATTCCAACTCATAGCAACCCTATAGGACAGAGAGGAACTGCCTTCATAGGTTTCCAAGGAGCGGCTGGTGGATTTGAACTGCCGAACTTTTGGTTAGCAGCCGAGCTCCTAACCACTGTACCACCAGGGCTCTTTATATGATATAGAATATAATAAATACATATTTATATAAACCCATTGCTGTTGAGTTGATTCTGACTCTTATCGATCTTTGTGGATCTCTGTAGGACAGAGTAGAACTGCCCCATGGGGTTTCCAAGGAGCAGCTGGTGGATTCAAACTGCCGATCTTTTGGTTAGCATCTGAGCTATTAACCACTGAGTCACCAGGGCTCCTGTGTATTTCTAGAATATATAATGTTTTGATGCTCTTAAGGATAAAAATTAATGATTTAAAATATAAAAATAAAATTGATCTGTATATGTTATCACTAAATTGATTGGGGCTGACTCTTTCCCCAAATTTTACTTCGATCTCCATCAGTTAAACCAACAATCTAAGAACCACTGTAATGTGATCTAAGAAGACTGGAATGTGGTGCCCATCCTTGGAGTTAAATTCTTATAGACTATCAAGCGCTTTGAGAATCAGTTACTTAATTTCAAATTTCTGAAGCTTGCAGATGTATGGGTATGTGTTTACATAAAATTATTTAATAAATATGACTATAATTACAAATTGCCTACAATATTTAAAGTAGTGAAAATTGAGCACTATCCTTTATTTCAAGAGACATATCTAAGAATTGGAAACATATACAAATGGATGAATTACATTTATCATAAGATAACTAAATATACAAATTTGGCCATTTCTAATTTTCTTTACTTAATCTGTCCATCATGGAAGAGGCAGATTAAGTGAAGAAAGAATGATTTGGGGCATCCTGGGGAGAATTAGAGCTTATACTCTAAATATGAGAAAATTTAAGCAAAGACCTGCAGGCAAGAGAAGGAAGACATGGACCCTCCAACCTTCAGAACGGAAGATTCATGCCGTGAAAAGAATCACGCTAGTAGATAAAAATGAGCAAACAAAGTAAACTGTTGGGAAATTTCAAAGGTGATAAAGTCTATCTACTGGCAGGGTGATCAAAAGTTATTAGTGTAGAAATCACAGTTGCATGGTCAAGGAGTATTTGGGAAATGTCCTAGCTGTTGTTTTGAAAACTTGAGTGAAATTATTAGCATCAGAGAAACTATTAAAAAAAAGAGATTTACATTAATTCAGATCTGGGGTAATATGATAAAAACCAGTTTCCCTTGGATCGATTCTGATAAGAAAGGGATAATAACGTTGGTCCCACGTGGAGAAGATGAGAAAACTAAGCAGATGCATCAAAGGACTTCCAGCGATGTGAGATGTGAAGGCAGGGACCAACAGCGAAGCAAGCTGTGTCACAGAGAAGGGGACAGAGAAGATGGCTCAACGGGCAAGGAGTTTCACAGCGCTCTGAGCTGGTGGTAAGAAATCAGGCAAAAACATATAAATTAGTCAATCACCCGGGTGCAAGAGAGCAAAGACCCAAGAAACTCAAGAGCTTCCTAAGCCACAGGGTGACCTTACATCCTGTTGGCCCAGGACCCAGCCTCCATTTATGCCTATTTGACCAGCACTCAGAAATGCTCTGATTTGGAAGATAAATCAGGTTTCCAGCAGAGCGAATGTAGAAGAAGCTTTCTTTCACACCTGTCTCTAGACAGAATCTACTATAAAATTACTAGCTATAGCCAGATTAATTTGTTACTTGGAGATGCATTTTTTGTTGCTGTTGTTAAAGCTTTCTACTAGCCATGAAAAGCTAATTGTATCATAATCCAAGAAACTAACAAACCCAGCCACCTTTTCTTGTCTCTGAAAAAATCACAACTTCTAAAGGAACCAATCCCTAATGCATGATATGTTTTATCCAGCTGCCCCATGTTATTCAGAAAGCAGAGCCCTCACAATGGTTAATTCATGGATTCACAAAAGACTTGATGCTTTTGGGTACCACTTACCTGTAACAGCGATGATGATGTTTCATAGCTTGACAATTATGGGATGGCAATCATTGAGACAGAACCCAAAATTACTTCCTAAGATAACATTTCAAGTTTGGGAAAGTGTTTCCTGGCTTTAAGCGGTAGATGTTTCTCTTAAGGCAGTATCATCCACAGGTGGAATTTTAATGAGGCACGCTTTTGTCAGATTTAAAATTGATCTCTAAAAGTATACCCGTTATTCCATTGATTTAATAATAATTATGGTTGCTATGCATTACATTTTCATAGTGATTTACAAAGATCATTTTCATATACATCATTACCTTTGAGTCTTATAAAGACTCTGGAATGTTGAGAAAAGAAAAAAAAACTAGGAGTCAATGGTAGCGCAAGAGGTTAAGTATTCGACTACAAGCTGAAAGGTTGGTGGCTCAAACCCACCCAGAGACACCTCAGAAGACAGGCTAACTGCTTCTGAAAAGTCACAACTTTGAAAAGCCTATGGAACAATTCTACTCTGCACACGTGGGGCCTCCGCGAGTTGACAGCAACTAACATCAACGTAATTATCTCTATTTTACCAAACAAAAGCCTACTGCTTAGAAAGATTAAATGATTGATCCGGGTCACTCTGGAACTAAAACAAGTTCTTGTTGTTGTTTTCCCAATATACAATTCTGCCTTTCTATTCTCATTAGATCTCTTTATGTGCTGTACATAAACTTGCATTTCAGTAACTGTCATAATTTGGGCAGAGTTGTGCTAAAATTGACCTTCTGTCATCCATAAGGCAAAGCTCGTGAAGAATTTTAATGAAGTGCATGGAAACTTCTGATTACCTTAAAACACACCCATTTCATACACAAACAATTATATGTGAATTACACATATATTTTTAAAGCAATTCCTCTGAGATCAGCTACAGGCAAATGTTCTAAGCCTCTGTTTATTGTACTGATTTGAAAGTAAGAGCATTAAAAATTTTTTTATCTTTCAGCTAATTCACTGGTCTTCCCCTAACCCTATCTAGTTAACCTGAATTACGTATCCAGTAAGTGAATGGATACATAAATATTAGGATATTTCCCTTCCAATAGAGCAAGGTTGTTTTCCTTTCTCTGTTTATCTTCCTTCTGCTGCATCCTCTTTGTTTAACAGAGGGGGGTAAGAAAGAAAACAAGTAGGAGAAAAAGGAAGAGGGGAAGGAGGAGGATTAGAAGAAGAGGAAGGAGAGAAAGAAAGAGTTTAATTGATCAACTGATTGATTCCCACTGAAGATAAAAAAAGAGCCTTGACCCGTAGGAAGGTCATTATTTATGGCTGAAGAGACCTTCTAGAGTGCCCCAGTCACATGCACTATACTGTGAGCATGCCCCCTGGAGTTGTCCATGGGTGGCCCTAAATAGTAATATAATCATTATTCACTTGGCGTATAAACAGTCCCAACTAAGCACACACACAGCGATAGCCTTGTGTTCAGATCATCTGGCTAAACGCCGTTGATCCTCAAAGTTGCATGGCATGCTAGGTGCACATACAGTGAAGTAATATGTGTGTATACAAAGGAGAAGTGGCCTCTACCCTCAATTTTACGTGTCTCTTTACGGCCATTTTCATGGGCCAGATGTCATTCACAACCAGAGTGTGAGGGAGGGATCCGTACGTGCTCACACACAATGAGGATGCGTCACTTTATACAGAAGAGCAGGAAATTGGAACATTGAGTAGGATGTATTGCGCTAAGTGCTACTACAATGAGAGAGGGAATTATTCCGCTCAGATCTCGAGGAAACGTACTAAAAAAATTAAACAAATAAAGCACCTGTTCTTCCTTTCCCCCGTAAAACAATCACTCTTCCTGCTATAAATTTAAGTTTAGTAAATGCTACTGATGAGGTTGTTTACATTTGTACTGTCACTTTCACACCGTGACTGCCACAAACAGGAATGGGTGTGCTTCACAATACAACCCAGCATGGAGCCTGCACAATGCCTTTGGAAGTCCATACATCATATGGCATTGAGCAAAGTGAAGAAAAGATTGCAGAGCAGCCATGTTTAATTAGCCATAATGGACGTTTTAGCTACAGCTAAATCATCAACACACCACCAGCTGCTCAAATGGTATCCATTCAGCGTACATTTATGCAGTGCCTACTGCGTACTTAGGACAAAACTTGCTTTTAGTGGTGCCCTAGGATTTCACAGGTTGAGAGGGCTGTGCCTTTTAGGAAATTACTTCACAATGATGGAGAATAGCAAACCATGCCTGAAAGAGTTAATGCACCCTCTGGAAGTAATTTTCTCACCTCACTCATAAGAAATTTCAAATAACAGTGGACATGCGCACTTATGTAACACCAAATTTATAATTTCACCATCCCTCAAGTGACCATGGCAACCATAGGGATCCTGGCCTTTTCCAGATGGAACAAAGAGAAAACACCTCTTACTCTAATAAACTCAAAGATTTTGTCTACTCAAGCTATATATATATATATAAAACCCAACCCAACCCAACCCATTGCTGCTGAGTCGATTCCGACTCACAGCCACCCTATAGGACAGAGCAGAATTGCCCCATAGGGTTTCCAAGGAGCACCTGGTGGATTCGAACTGCCAACCTTTTGGTTAGCAGCCATAGCTCTTAACCACTGTGCCACCAGTGTTTATATATATATATAAAATAGTTGGCTTCCTATTTAGAAATGAATCAAATTCCAAAATCTATGTGTAGCATTATTATATTAAAACCTGAAACCTAATATTTTGTATAAAAAATAGTATCAATCATAATTTCAAGTTGTGAGGACTGTGTTCTTCAATCACTATATAAAGGAAAAACTGTGTATAGTCAATGAAAGTCCTGCAAAAGACCCAAAGTCTAGAATATATGCATTTGCATATACATTCCATATGCTTGTAAGTATTTATCACATTTACAATATTATAAACACACAGATCCAGGGAGACAGCTCATATTCAGAAATGAAGATACTTCAGAGTTTTCCTGCTTAGACATTTCAGTGGCTCTGTTAAATACTAACGTGCCAGTTCTTGTTCACAGTCATCTTTTTTCTCTGCTGTAAACTGTTTCATCAAGCCCTCCAACTTTTCATTAGTCTATATTTTTCTAGGTCTTTCAATTGCTTTTAGTAGACTATTACGAAGCCATCACTAACGGATTGCCAAACCCCTTGAAGAATAAATTGCCTTTCTTGCCAAGGCTAAGAATCCATTAAAATCTTTGAGGCTTTCTTTTCATAAGTTTCAGCTTTATGCATTGACTCTTTCAGGCTCATTGAATTACTGAACTATTTAGATGGTTCCTTCTCCTCACCACCCTCTCTCCCTTGCCTCTCTCCCTCCTCCTGTGGGTAAGTAATCATTCTGCGTGGAACCAAGAGGAGTCAGAGTGCTAACCCACAGTAACTACTCCAACCACATAAATCGGTGTTCTTTCTCCAAGCTTGGACAAAAGAGAGTCTCCCTTTTTGTTCTCTGTCCCTAAGGGTAGACGGTTGTTGAGTGCCTCAGAGCCGATTCCAACGGATGGCAACCCCATGTGACAGAGTAAACCGCCCAGTATGGTTTTCTTGGTTGTAATCTTTGTGGAAGCGGGTTGCTAGGTCTTCTCTCCCATAGAGCCTCTAGGAGGGGTCAAACCACCAACCTTTTGATTAGCAGCCAAGCGCTTAAATGTTTGCACCACCTGGGCTCTTTGGGAGTAGACTGAGGCAGGGGAAATTCTAATAGGGACAAGGTCTCCAGCATCAGTGACTCACATGTTATTATGGCTTTCTGTCACACTTAGAATAAAATTCCAACTCTTCAGCATGTCCTATGGAGCCCTGGTGGTGCAGTAGTTAAGAGTTTGGCTGCTAACCAAAGGTGGGCAGTTCGAATCCACCAGCCGCTCCTTGGAAACTCTATGAGGCACTTCTGCTGTATCCAATAGGGTGATTATCAGCTGGAGTTGACTTGACAGCAATGAGTTTGGTTTGGTTTTTGGTTTATGGAGTCCCTGGCTGGTACAAACAGTTAATGTGCTTGGCTGCTAACCAAAAGACTGAAGGCTCAGGTTCACCCCGAGGCACCATGGAAGAAAGACCTGGTGATCTACTTTAGAAAAAACTAGCCATTGAAAACTCTAAGGAGCACAAATCTACTCTGACACACATGGGGCCACCATGAGTCAGAATGACTCAATGGCAACTTTTTTTTTTTTAAACATGTCCTATGAGGTCCTATGGTCCCTGGCTCTAGCTTCCCTCTCTGCCCACATGTCAGAGCACACTCTCCTCCAGATCCGTCGGCAATGACTTCCTTCTGTTCCTGGATAGCCCAGCACTTGGCCCTTCAAGACATTGACACTAACTGTTTTGACTCCTTCTCAGCTCCTGTCAGCTACTCCGAGATGCCTTTCCAAACCACCCAATTTAAAGTCCCCATCCCCCCATTACCCTACCATTCTGTTTACTTCTTTCATGCCAACATCCACACTTCTTTTAAATTCATTATTTATTTGAACCCTTATCCCTCAATTAGAAGCCAAGTCCCCCAAAGGCATGAGTCTTCACTCATGACTGTATCACACAACCTGGAATAGTATCTGTAAAAGAGGCACCTACTAAATATTTGTGGAGTGTCTTAGGTATCTAGTGCTGCTATAACAGAAATACCACAAGTGGGTGGCTCCAACAAACCGAATTATTCTCTCACAGCATAGCTCTCATCTGTAACACATGGGTCGGCATCAATCGGAATTGACTCAGTGGCAATGAGTTTGGCTTTTTCTTGTTGTTGCTTGTTTTGTTTACCTTCAGTACCATTGGTTCCTTCTTCCTAGTCTGTCTTAGTCTGGAAGCTCAGCTGAAGCCTGTCCGCCAATGGGTGACCCCGCTGGTATTTGAATACCAGTGGCATAGCTTCCAGCATCACGACAACATGCAAGCCCCCACAATACAACAAACTGACAGACACTTGGGGGGATGAGACTTAGTCTCATGTATTTTAGACATGTTATCAGGAGGGACCAGTCCCTGGAGAAGGACATCATTTTGGTAGAAGGTCATCAAAAAAGAGGAAGACCCTCAACAAGATGAATTGACACAGTGGCTGCAGCACTGGGCTCAGACATAGCAGTGACTGTGAGGATGACGCAGGTCCAGACAACGCCATGACTCAAAGGCAATTAACAACAACAGACTCTAGGTGATCTGACACTCTACATCCCATCTCACCTTTGCTCACTGACCTCAGGGCTGCTCTGTACTAGGCTTATTCCTGCTCCAAGGCTTCTGGGCTTGCTCGTCCCTCTGCTTGAAATGCTCTTCCCCCAAATATCCACCTGACTTTCATTGACTTCAGGTGTCTGCTATAACGTCATCTTTTCAGGAAGCCTACCTTGACCTCCTTACATATGAGTAAGTCTTCCTCCTGCCTCATTTTACTTGGTGGCACTTATCACAGTCTGGTGGATTGTATAGTTTTGGGCTTGTTTTGGTGTCTGTCTCCATTAGCAAAAATAGAAACTCCAGGAGGGCAGGGACTTTGTCTGTTTTATTCAATGATACATCGTTAACACCTACGACTATTTATTAAATGATTGAATGAATGAATGGAACTAAGTATAATATCTCAAGGTGAGAAACTTTGCTCACAGAGTCTTCACTAGTGTTTAAGAAGTGATTTTTTGGGGAACCCAGAGGGAAAGGGGACCAAAATGAGGGACACTAAAATGAAGAGCTATAAAACTTTGACACTAGAAATTGCCAAAGAAATGCATAATTTATTAAAATTTAAGTGAAAAACACTAAAAAGATAGATGCAAGTTGCCAGCGCTCTACCAGACCATCAGTATATAGCAACACATTGGAGTGGACCTAGCCTTACAAAGAGGTATAACACTCCTGTAGGATAAGGATGAAAATGTGGAGGAGATCTCTAAATATATTGGAAAACTAAAAGTAGGAAATAGTAATTGATTATGTTGTAAGAATAAATACATGACTTGTGTTCCAAATCTAAATAGACTGGATTAATCAAATGTCACACTGACATTTCTAATAATGATTGTACTGTGCAAATTCCATTAGTGAGCTATATCTGCCAAAAGAAAAGTTACAGAGGATCAATTAAATAAACAGGAAATTATCTTCCCCCCAGATAGTCCATGGATCTTACCATTTGCAGTGGTGCCTGCATCCTTTGAAAATTAGGTAGGCATTGGAATAAGATTAATAACTCCTCCCGTTCTCCCTTGCACCCCCAAATCACTCTATGTTGTTTAATGCCCTAGAGTTATCGAATATCTTTGAAAAGGAGAGGCTTTCTATGATAAGAGCAAATTAAAAATGGCTCACTATGTCAGAGAGGATCATGGCATTCTAACAGCAAGACCCCTGTATTAATAAGCACACCTGCAGTGTTCCCAAAATTAATGAGAAATATCTTGGCGGAATTCTTTTGAGCAGTGAATTTGCCTGCTTATACTTATAGATCACCTTAAAGTCACCTGCTTGAGCACAGACAATGATATCATAAATATGTATTTGAAACTACGTTTAAATTTTAGGGAAGCAATATCCATTCATTAAACAGGAGGAAACAAATGCATTACAATGAATCTCAGGTAGCTGAAAGGGGCTGAATCTAGACATATGAAAGGATGTCTTCTATGTGTGGGTTTGAGCATATTGTTATTGGAAGGAAGGCTATGCATCAGTTGATCCCTTCAGAGCCACTCTTATCGGAGGGCTTACGGGATGTGGGTTCAATTCCTATACACTGAGTCTCTCAGAACTGAGATATCCTAGGTTAAAATTCCAGGATCACATGTAGGATTTTGCTGTCCAGAACCTTGCATGAAGTACAGAAGCTCCCTGATTTTTAGCCTCCATATACAGAATCATTGAGGTCCCTGGGGACTAACCAAAAGATTGGTAGTTCAAACCCACCCAATAGCACCATGGAAGAAAGGCCTGATGATCTGCTTCAGTAAAGATTATAGCCAAGGAAACCTGATAGAGCTCAGCTCTGCTCTGTAACACATGGGGTCGCCATGAATCATAGTCAACTCGAAGGCAATGTGCTTGGTTTTTTGTTTTTACAGAGTCACTGCTGTTCTGCTCAGGCCTTTTTGGTACCATAGGGATCTTGTTGAGCAGGGAGATTCTTCAGAAGCCTTTTCTATGCAGACGTCTCTTTAAAAAGCAAAAACAATGAAAGAAGTCAGACACTGAAAAGGACATACTGTATAAATCCACTTACATGAAGTTAAGAACAAGCCAAACTTAACTACAATGATAGAATTCAGAATAGTGGTGTCCTGTGTTGAATGATATCCACACCCTCACCCTTGGAACCTATGAATGTGACTTCTTTAGGAAAAGGATCTTTGCAAATGTAAGGTAAACTCTCAATTTAAGATCATCCTGGATTGCCCAAATGAACCCTACATTGAAAGACAAGTGTCCTTACAAGAGACACACAGAAAGACACAGGGAGGAGGAGAAAACTGTGTGAAGACAGAGGCAGAGACTGGAATGGTGCAACCACAAGCCAAGGAATGCCTGGAGCCACCAGAAGCTGGAATTGGCAAGGACGCATTCTCCCCCAGAGTCTCCAGAGGGAGTGGAGCCCTGCTGCCATCTTGATTTCAGACTTCTGATCTCCAGAACTGGAAGAGAATATATTTCTCTTGTTTTCAGCCACCAGGTTTGTGGTGATGTGTTATGGCAATCTTAGGATCCTGATACAAGGGGTTACCTCCAAGCTGGGTAGGTATAAGCTGGGAAGGTACACCAGAGAATGCTAATGAGTATGGGAAATGTCCTAATCTTCTCTGTGAGGGGGCTACAGGGTCCACAAAGCAGACACCTCAGGTGGGTGCATTTTATGCACTTTACAGGTGTCTGATATACCTCAGTGCTAAACAAAGTAAAATAAAATGGGATAATGTAAAAAGTGAAAATAAATACTCTAAGTTTAACTTTTTAATCAACTAGAATCTTCTGATAGCAGTAAGTATTCAGGCAAATATTGACATAACTTGTTTATGCTACCGTTATTTTGTTAGGAAAAAAAAAATTTGTAATATAATCACACATTTTTCAATATACCTGAAAAGCTTGATTTTAGAAGGAACTATTTTCTAATTGTTTGTAGTGTAAGTAATCATCTCATGTTTGTTTCATTTTTTGTAATATCAATAATAATTGTCAAAGTCGTAAGCCAAATTATGATTTGCCCTGAGTAGAATTTATTTTAGTCTATTTTTTCCCCTACAGGGACCTTCTCATATTTTGCTCAGAAGCTACAAAGTACCATTTGAATGAAAATCAAACAACTTGGGAAAGTTCTTGACTGGTTCATAATATTTTTTAAATAAAATTTATTTTTTAAATAGAAATTAGAATAAAATTTAAAAGCAAACAGTGAAAACTATAAAATATATGAACACTATTTATTCAACAAACACTTAATGAGTAGCTGGAAACACTTACTGAGTAGCTAAGTGCTAGAAAATGGGGAAAAGATGTGAACAATACTGGCGTAGACTTCGCCGTTACAGAGATCACATAAATACTAGTACTACTAATAATATTCTAATAGAAAGATATTTACAAAGAACACAAACCAAAATTTCAATAAATATATCTAAAGCATTCATCCTCATTAAAATCAAAGAATAAATATAAAAACAACATTGTAATATCAGATTCCTAAAGACTGATATATACAGTATTGGCAAAAATGAAGAAAATGGATATTTTCATACATCGTATGTGGGGTACAGCCTTTTTGTAGGAAAATCTGACAATGCCCACCAAAGCATGACATATGTACGGCCTTTCCAAGAGTCATCTCATATCTAGGATTTTATACTAAGGAAACAAGCGATCAAGTACGTAAGAACGTACATGAGTAAAAATATTCATTACAGCAATCTCAATGTACACTACTAAAGGTCTGATTAAATGAAGTAAAATAAAATGAAATACAAGGGAATTCTATGGAGCCACTGAAAGCGTTATGAATTAGTTATATTCATTAATTGAGAAAGATATCCATACCACCGTGAGGAAAACTAGGTTCAAATCTATGACCCTTACTATGGGGAAATCTTTACCCATTTCATGAGAAATAGTTCCAATCCATATCTTCAATACAATGAGGTCCAACGGGTAACCGGGTCTCTGTCTCTGTCTCCCAGCCTAGGTCAGACATACTCTGAGTCAATCAAGAGTGACTGCCTGTAGTCACAAAGGGAATCACAGACCTCTTTGTGCTCAGTCTCAGGTGGCTGACCACCTCTTGTCTTTCTGCAAAATCAGGACGTAGTAAGACCAGAGTCTCCAACAACATCAAAATCATTAATGTTGACCCACTAGCAACTTCGCACATCTAGTTAAATTAAGTACAAACTCTCCCCATGACCCAGCAATTCTGCTCCTGTTATATACCCCAAATAAATTTCCTGAAAAATCCATGAAGGGGCAACTAAGAAAATATTTGTTACTGAAGAAGAAGAATAAAGTAGGAGGACTCACACTACCTTACCTCAGAACCTACTGTACAGCTATGGTAGTCAAAACAGCCTGGTACTGGTACTACGACAGACACATTGACCAACAGAACAGAATTGAGAACCCGGATGTAAATCTATCCACCTACAGTCACCCGATATTCGACAAGCACCCAAAGTCCACCAGATGGGGAAAAGACAGTCTTTTTAATAAATGATGGGGGCAAAACTGGTTGTTCATCTGCAAAAAAATGAAACAGGACCCATACCTCACACCATATACAAAAACTAATTCAAAATGGATCAAAGACGTAAACATAAAGCCCAAAACTGTAAAGTTCATAGAGGAAAAAATAGGATCAACTCTAGAGGCCCTAATACACAGCATTAACAATATATAAACCATAACCAACAACACACAAACTCCAGAAGATAAGCTAGATAACTAGGATCTTCTAAAAATCAAACACCTATGCTCTTCAAAAGACTTCACCCAAAGAGTAAAAAGAGAACCTACAGACTAGGAAAAATGTTTTGGACAGTACAAGTCAGACAAAGGTCTAATCGCTATAATCTACAAGAATATCCAACACCTCTACAACAAAAACACAATCCAATTAAAAAATGGGCAAATGAAATGAACAGACACTTCATCAAAGAAGACATTCAAGAGGCCAACAGACACATGAGGAAATGCTTGCGATCACTAGCCATTAGAGAAATGTAAATTAAAACCACAAGGAGATACCATCTCATCCCGGCATTACCTGCACGAATCAAAAACACTGGAAATAACAAATGTTGGAGAGGCTGCGGGGAGATTGGAACTCTTATGCACTGCTGGTGGGTATGCATAATGATACAACCATTTTGGGAAATGATATGGCACTTCCTTAGAAAGCTAGAAATAAAAATACCATACAGTCCACCAATCCCACTCCTAGGAACATATCCTAGAGAAATAAGAGTCGTCACGTGAATAGACATATGCACACCTACATTCATGGCAGCATTGTTCACAATAGCAAAAAGATGGAAACAACCTACATGCCTATCAGTAGATGAATGGATAAACAAACTGTGGCACATACACACAACGGAGTATTACGCAACAACAAAGAACAATGACGAATCGGTGAAGCATCTTATAACATTGATGAAACTGGAGGACATTACGCTGAGTGAAATAAGTCAATCACAAAAGGACAAATATTGTATGAGACCACTACTGTAGAAACTCATGAAAAAGTTTACACACAAAAAGAAACAATCATTGTTGGTTACAAGGGATGGGAGGGGTGAGGGGGAAATACTAAATAGACAGTAGATAAGTGGTAACTTTGATGAAGGGTGAGACAGTACACAATATTGGGGAAGCCAGCACAAATTGTACAAGGAAAGGTCATGGAAGCTCCATAGACACATCCAAACTCCCCGAGGGATTGAATTGCTGGGCGGAGAGCTGTGGGGACCATGGTCTCAAGGGAACGTCTAGCTCAATTGGCATGACACAGTTTATAAAGACAATGTTCTACATTCTACCTTGGTGAGTAGCATCTGGGGTCTTAAAAGCCTGTGAGCAGCCATCTAAGATATTCCACTGGTCTCACTACTTCAGGAGCAAGGTAGAATGAAGAGAACAGGATACAAGGAAAAGATTAGTCTAAAGGACTAATGGACCACAGCTACCAAGGCCTCCACCAGTCTGAGTCCAGTACAGCTAGATGGTGTCCGGCTACCACCACTGACTGCTCTGACCGGGATCACAACAGAGGGTCCTGGACAGAGCTGGAGAAGGATGTAAAACAAAATTCTAACACACAGAAAAAGACCAGATTTACTGGCCTGACAGAGACAGGAGAAACCCCAAGAGTATGGCCCCCGGACACTCTTTTAGCTCAGTGGTGAAGTCACTCCCAAAGTTCACCGTCCAGCCAGGGATTGGACAGCACCACAAAACAAAACGGAACTAATGAGGCATAGCAGTCCAGGGACAAGGACTCTAAGACAGGAGGGGACAGGAAAGCTGGTGACAGGAAACCCAAGGTTGAGAAATGACAGTGTTGACATGTCGTGGGGTTGTTAACCATTGTCATAGGGCAACATGTATACTGTTTAATGAGAAACTATTTTGTTCTGTAAACCTTCATCTAAAGTACAAAAAAAAGAATTATCTGTGTGAAATCAAATTGACAACAGCAACTCAAAAGGTTTGATGGAAGCCTAGGGGGCAGTGAGTTGAAGACAATGGTGATGGAATAATTTGGAAAAGGACAGTGAGAATAGCAGCACAACTGGAAGAATGCAATCGATGTCACTGAAGTGTTCATGTAGAAATTTTTGAAATGGTGCTACTTGGGCTATTCATATTTTCACCAAAAAAAGAAAAGGTCCTCCAAGGTCGAGAAGGGAGAGTGTTGACATGTTGTAGGGTTGTTAACCAACGTCATAAAACAATATGGGTACGGACTGTTAAATGAGAAAGTATTTGTTCTGTAAACCTTCACCTAAAGTACAATAAAATATACACATCTAAATTTTTTAAAAATGATAAGTTCCCAAAAAAAAGAAAATATTTATTGTGTTGTGCCTAGGGCAGCAACCTGGCGGTAACCAAATGCACATGACTGAGGAATAGAGAGAGGAGGCAACCCACAGACTACTAGGCAGCTGTTAGAAGCAATGGACTAGATCACAGCAAGATTGGTGTTGAGCAAAGACGATACTGAAACAGAAGGATATCTGTAAAACAATAACATGTAAGTTAGAAATGCATGCAAATAAAACTATACACACGTTCCAGATACAAAGGAAAAGACAGCATTAAACTCATTGAATGGCCACCAGCTTGGGTTGGGGAGGAGGGTAATGGGAGTGGGGAATAAGGATGAAGTGACATGCGCGCGCACTCGCGTGCGTGCGCGCGCACACACACACACACACACACACACACACACACACACACACGCACATACTTATAAAGAGGCATATTACAAGGACTAATAGTGATAATCTGCTGTGAATGGAGATATATAATTAATTCAGCTTTCTGTACTTGGACCAAAAAAAAAGGTAGAAAAGGAGGAAAGTGGGATGGAAGAAAAAAAGTAATGAACAGAGGGCTGGAGAGAGGGAAGCAGGAAAGGAGGAAGGAAGGAGGGAAGGAGGGGAGGAGGGAGAGAGGGAGAGAGGGAGAGAGGGAAGGAGGGAGAGACGGAAGGAAGGAGGGAGGGAGAGAGGGAGGGAGAGAGGGAAACAGGCAGGGAGGGAAGGAAGGATATGATGCAGAGCAGTACCTATAATATGGTCCCATTTATACAAAATTGTGTTTGTGTATATACATTTGTGTGCATGTGTGTGTGTGCATGTCTGTATATACAAAGAGATGTCTAAAAGAATAGTGAATGGTCACTAAAAATGTTCATTTATGTCATCCCTGCGAGTGAGATTTTCAATGAATTTTGCTTTTTTCTGCAATACTTCTTTTGTGTTGCTTGACTATTCCAGAAAGGGATGTTTATATCTATAATCCAGGACGCAGGGGTGACTTAATTTAGGGTAGTGAGGAGAAATAATCCATCTAGGCACAGAAGCTCAGGTGTCTTGCTCTCCTGACATTTCTTTCATATAAACATCATCTCTAATCATTTCCCCTCGTCCTCCCATGTGTCAAATGCAAGGCAAATGTGACAGAAGCGAGAGTGACTTAGTTATAAAACATATAAACGTGCTATGAAGATAGATAGGAAATCCATAAGATGCTTCTTCTGTAATTAAAAACAGTATCTAACCATCAGAAACAAGTTTCCTGGCTTGATATCAAGCAATGAAATGATGCTGAGCCCTCAAGGGACTCTTGCCTCAGTTCCCCTGAAGCTGATTGTTCTCCTGCAGACTTGAGTTGAGCTGCTTCTGCCTGTACTGTTGCAGGCACAGCTACCCTGGCAAAGAGTCTATTTCAGGCAGGGCTACACTAGCAAAGTGAAATGAAGCCATGGGCAATCTCTGGGGGGCACCGGACAACCAAAATAATTCAGGGTGTAGCACCCAACTTCTTCTTCAAAATACATGTGTTTTCCTGAATTGTATAATATACTAAATTTTTCAATGTTAACATGTTTGTAAATATGCCAATAATATCATGATACAATAATGGATAAGCATGTACAAGATGGGTACATAGTTTAAATCCAAAACATGTAACTCTTGAAATCTCATGGACGAGTCCCTGAGTGGTGCAACAGTTAATGCGCTTGGCTGCTAACTGAAAGGTTGGAAGTTCGAATCCACCCAGAGGTACCTCGGAAGAAAGACCTGGTAATCTACATCCAAAAAATCAGCCATTGAGAACACTATCAAGCACAGGTATCCTCTGATACACATGGGGGTACTATGAGCTAGAATTGACTCTACAGCAATTGCTTTTAATTTCATGGAAAAAGTTGAAAGGATTAATGTTGCTCAAAGTGGTAGTCTCCACAAGTAAGTTTCAGAAAATTGCATCTAACATCACCAATTTCAAAGTAAATAGAGACTAGCTAGCACCTAAGAAACTGTTTACATATTCCATCTCATTGAATCTTCCATATTAAGAGGTAATGTCTACTTATGAGATAGGTATAGTTAGTTCAGTTTTACAGACGAGCAAATTTGAGGCCATAAAAGTGAGGTAACTTGGTCAAGACCACAAAGCTAATGAGTGCCAAAGCTGAAGTTCAAATGCAATCACTGCACAGTATTTAGAGCTCCAAGGAGAAAATCCAGGCACGGGCTGTTCTTTCTCTTTGCACCTGGGTTGTGTAGGTCACAGCCATATAAGTAATTAACCTTCACCAGTCAGAGTACCTACACTTTGTCAGCTAGATACCTCCAGCAAAAGTCGCTCCATACAGGTGTAGCTTTTATGAGGTCAAGTCTTTAAAAAGATACTATCACAACGAATTAGTGACTTTCAGAGCCCAGTAAATTTGACTTAGTCACTGTGTCCCTAAGTTGTTTCAGAGAAAAGACACTGAGGAGAGAATGTTCATTCAGGTTTATGTGTATTTATGGCCATCAAGCCTTCCCTAGTATAGTTTCTTGAATACCTCTTGAATCTGCCTAAAGTCCATATTGTGTGGGTGGTAGAGATGATTATGACAAATGGGCAATAGCAACTTTAGTTGGGAATATATATATATAGGTATATATAGATATATATATGACATGAAAGGACAAAACATACAACTATTGCTTTAGTTATAAAAATAAAACCAAACCCATTGCCATCAAGTCGATTCTGACTCACAGCGACCCTATAGGATAGAGTATAACTGCCCCATAAAGTTTCCAAGGAGCGGCTGGTGGATTTGAACTACTGACCTTTTGGCTAGCAGCTGGGCTCTTAACCACTGTGCCACCAGGGCTCTAGCTATAATAATGGTGGAAATAAACTTGATGTTACCCAACATCATAAGCTCTCTTCACACAACTCAAGCACACCCACACACACAATGGCTCCAATAATATTTTATTTATGGCAGAGGAGAAAATGGTTTTTCTGTCTGACTCATCACATGCATTTCATGAGGAGTCAAGGAAATCTGACATATTTTTCTGAAGATAAATAAAGCATTACAATGCCTGTTGCTTTAGGGATTGAAAGCAAATACTTTACACCTTTGTAAAAGTAATAATCAATTAGGAAATTGGAACACCCCTGCTTCCTTTCAGGGGCTCATCCTTAAGGTGAGCTTGCCTTGTGCTTGGCCAGTGGTAGATGATGTGTCTGTGAAATCACCAGAAATTCATTACCATAAACTCAGACCAAATAGAAATACGGGTTTTCTTGGGAGCATTGTCTCATAATTCAAAAAGGAACACCTCAAGGAAGAGAGCCTCAGAAAACTTTCCCAAGTCATTTTGAACTCTTATAATTCCATTTGCTTTGAAAATCCCCCTGCCTTAGTAATATAAGAAATAAAGATGTTAGAGGAGCAAGTCAAAAAGTGTCAAACCAAAACCAAACCGGTTGCCGTCGAGTGGAGTACAACTCATGGAGATCCCATGTGTTACAGAGTAGAACTGTTCTGTAGGTGTTACGGATTGAATTGTGTCCCCGCAAACTGTATATCTACTTGGCCATGATTCCCAGTGTTGTATGGTTGTCCACCATTTTGTGATCTGATATGATGATCTTATGTGTTGTAAATCTTAACCTCTATGATGCTAATGGGGCAGGATTAGATGCAGTTATGTTAATGAGGCAGCACTCAATCTACAGGATTAGGATGATCTTGAGTGAATCCCTTTTGAGATATAAAAGAGAGAATCGAGCAAAAGGGATGATGGACCTCCTACCACCAAGAAAGCAGAGATGGCAGTGGAGTGTGTTCTTTGGACCCAGGGTCCCTGTGCTGAGAAGCTCCTAGACCAGGGGAAGATTGATGACAAGGACCTTCCCCTAGAATTGAGAGAGAAAGCTTTCTCCTGGAGCTGGAGCACTAAATTTGGACTTTTCTAGCCTCCTAGACTGAGAAAGAATAAACTTCTGTTTGTTAAAGCCATCCACTAGTGTTATTGCTATTATAGCAGCACTAGATAACTAAGACAATAGGGTTTTCTTGACTGTAATCTTCATGGAAGCAAATCACCAGTTCTTTCTTCTGTGGTGCTGCTTGATGGATTTGAACCACTAACCTATAGGTTGGTAGTCAAATGCAAATTGTTTGTGCCACC
Organism: Dugong dugon; assembly: GCA_030035585.1. Taxonomy (NCBI): domain Eukaryota; kingdom Metazoa; phylum Chordata; class Mammalia; order Sirenia; family Dugongidae; genus Dugong; species Dugong dugon. The sequence goes on from CM057473.1 coordinate 6,788,832, forward strand.
CAGGGACCGTCACAAAGCACCAAGGGCCAGTAATTCCCCAAGAGTGGTCAAGATAGCAAGCATTGCATTGATGTTGAGACTCTAAGTCAAGGATTTTCATCTAGGAGACCATATTTGTTTGAAACCAACTCAATCACCCTCCAGTTGCTGACCTGAACCCTGGAGTCCAATTTTTGTTACACTTTTAATGTGGGGAAAAACAAAGCAGTGGTCAACAGATTGCATTCATGATAAAGCACATGTAGAGTAAAACCCTATTAAAGCATTGCTGATTATTGGGTGGATTTGTTCTATCCTAGGTCAAATAATTTCCTCTGAAGCTTAAGTACACACAGAAAAGTCCTGATAAGAGTCAGCATATAAAGTAGACATTAGTCCTGTCCATCAAATACCTGTCATAAAGCGGTCCCAGTATAAACACGAAACAATAAACTGCTCTTAGGAGACAATGAGTCAACGCAAGGAAACAGACTTGAGTGTTTCTTCAAATATTTCCTGAAAATCACTTTTTAAAATTTTAATTGTATTTTGTAAAAATCGGCAAAATGAGAAAACAAAGGATTTGCCTTTCCCTGTCTTTTGATTCAGGTGTAGTGTAGTGGTGCTACTATCTTGGTTTTCTCCTTGCTACGGTTGAGAGCACATATATTTTTAGGTGGAAAATGAGAACTTGTTTCTTTTTTTTTGTAAAATTTTTTTTTCCTTTTTTATTCTGCTTTATTCTTTTTAAATTTTTTATTGCTGTAGTTTAAATGAAGTTTACATTTCAAGTTAGTCTCCCATACAAAAATTTATACATACATTGTTATGTGACTCTAATTGCTCTCCCCATACTGTGACAGCACACTCCTCCTTTCCACCCTGATTCCCCATGTCCATTCAACCAGCTCCTAACCCTCTCTGCCTTCTCATCTCACCTCCGGACAGAAGCTGCCTGTTTAGTCTCTTGTATCTACTTGAGCTAAGAGGCACACTCCTCACAAGTATCACTTTATGTCCCACAGTCCAGTCCAATCCCTGTCTGAAGAGTTGGCCACAGAAGTTGTTTTAGTTCTGGGCTGATAGAGAAACCGGGGGCCATGCTTTCTGGGGTTCCTCCAGTCTCAGTCAGACCATTAAGTCTGGTCTTCTTACTAGAATTTGAGTTCTGCACCCCACCTTTCTCCTGCTCCATCAGGGACTCTCTGCCGTGTTCCCTGTCAGGGCGTTCATTGGTGGTAGCCGGGAACCATCTAGTTCTTCTGGTCTCAGGCTGATGAAGTCTCAGGTTTATGTGGCCCTTTCTGTCTCTTGGGCTAATACTTTCCTTGTGTCTTTGGTGTTCTTCATTCTCCTTTACTCCAGGTGGTTGGGACCAATTGATGCATCTTAGATGGCCACTTGGGAGCTTTCAATACCCCAGATGCCACTCACGGCAGTAGGATGCAGAACATTTTCTTAATAAACTTTGTTATGCCAGTTGACCTAGATGTCCCCTGAAAGCATGGTCTCCAGATCCTCACCCCTGCTACTCTGTCCCTCAAAGTGTTTGATTGTATTCAGGAAACTTCTTAGCTTTGGTTTAGTTCAGTGGTGCTGACTTCCCCTGTAGAGTGTGCTGTCCTTCCCTCCACCTAAGATAATACTTGTCTACTACCTAGTTAGTGAATAACCTCACACTTCTTCCCCATCCTTGTAACCATCAAAGAATGTTTTCTTCTGTGTTTAAACCTTTTCTAGAGTTCTTATAATTGTGGCCTTATACAATATTTGTCCTTCTGTGACTGACTAAATTCACTCAGCATAATGCCCTCCAGATTCCTCCATGTTATAAGATGTTTCACAGTTTCATCATTGTTCTTTATCATTGGGTAGTATTCCAGTGTGTGGATATACATAATTTGATTATCCATTCGTCCATTGATGGGCACCTAGGCTGTGCTGCAATGAACATGGATGTGCATATATCTATTCGTGTGACGGCTCTTGTTTCTCTAGGATATATTCCAAGGAGCGGGATAGCTGGATCTTATGGTACTTTTATTTCTAGCTTTTTAAGGAAGCACCAAATCGATTTTCAAAGTGGCTGTACCATTTTACATTCCCACCAACAGTGTATAAGTGTTCCAGTCTCTCCGCAACCTCTCCAGCATTGATTATTTTGTGTTTTTTGGATTAATGCTAGCCTTGTTGGGGTGAGATGATATCTCATTGTAGTTTTGATTTTCATTTCTCTAATGGCTAATGATCATGAGCATTTCTTCATGTGTCTGTTGCCACCAGAATATCTTCTTTAGGGAAGTGCCTGTTCATATCCTTAGCCCATTTTTTAATTCGGTTGTTTGTCTTTTTGTTGTTGCAGTTTTGCAGCATCTTATAGATTTTAGAGATTAGATGCTGATCCAATTTTTTGCAGCCAAAAAATTTTTCCCAGTCTGTAGGTTGTCTTTTGACTGTTTTGGTGAAGTCTTTGGATGAGCATAAGTGTTTGATTTTTAGGAATTCCCATTTATCTAGTCTCTCTTCTGGTGCTTGTGCATTGTTACTTACGGTTCATATTGTGTTTATGCCATGTATTAGGGCTCCTAGCGTTGTCCCTATTTTTTCTTCCATGATCTTTATCATTTTCGATTTTATATTTAAGTCTTTGATCCATTTTGAGTTAGTTTTTTGCATGGTGTGAGGTATGGGTCTTGTTTCAGTTTTTTGCAGATGGATATCCAGTTATGTCAGCACTATTTGTTAAAGAGACTGTCTTCCCCAGTTGATGGACTTTGGGCCTTTGTCAAATATCAGCTGTTCATAGGTGGATGAATTTATGTCTGGATTCTCAATTCTGTTCCACTGGTCTATGTATCTGCTGTTGTACCAGTATCAGGCTGTTTTGACTACCGTGGCGGTATAATCGGTTCTAAAATTAGGTAGTGTGAGGCCTCCCATTTTGTTCTTCTTCTTGAGTAATGCTTTTACTTATTCAGGACCTCTTCCCTTTCCATATGAAGTTGTTGATTTGTTTCTCCATTTCATTAAAAAATGCTGTTGGAATTTGGATAGGGATCACATTGTATCTGTAAATCGCTTTGGGTAGAATTGACATTTTCACAATGTTGAGTCTTCCTACCCATGAGCAAGGTATGTTTTTCCACTTACGCAGGTCTCTTTTGGTTTCTTGCAGTAGAGTTGTAGTTTTCATTGTATAGGTCTTTTACGTCTCTGGTTAGATTTATTCCTAAGTGTTTTATCTTCTTGGGGGCTATTGTAAATGATATTGATTTGATGATTTCCTCTTTGAGGTTCTCTTTGTTGGTGTATAGGAATCCAACTGATTTTTGTATGTTTATCTTGTATCCTGAAAATTTGCTGAAATCTTCTTACTTCCAGTTGTTTTCTTGTGGAGTCTTTGGACTTTTCTGTGTATAAGATCATATCATCTGCAAATAGAGATACTTTGATTTCTTCCCTATCAATTTGGATGCCCTAGCTCTGGCTAGGACCTCCAGCACAATGTTGAATAAGAGTGATGATAAAGGGCATCCTTGTCTGGTTCCCATTCTCAAGGGGAATGCTGTCAAAGTCTCTCCATTTAGGATGATGTTGGCTGTTGGCTTTGTATAAATGCCTTTAATTATATGGAGGAATTTCCCTTCTATTCATATTTTGTTGAGAGTTTTTATCCTGAATGGGTGTTGGACTTTGTCAAATGCCTTTTCTGCATTGATTGATAAGATCATGTGGTTCTTGTCTTTTGTTTTATTTATATGATGGATTACACTGATTGTTTTTCTAATGTTGAACCATCCCAGCATACCTGGTATAAATCCCACTTGATTATGCTGAATTAATTTTTTGATATGTTGCTGAATTCTATTGGCTAGAATTTTGTTGAGGATTTTTGTGTCAATGTTCATGAGGGATATTGGTCTATAATTTCCTTTTTTTGTGATGTCTTTACCTGGTTTTGGTATCAGGGTTATGCTGGCTTCATAGAATGAGTTTGGGAGTATTCCATCCTTCTCTATGCTCTGAAATACCTTCAGTAGTAGTGGTGTTAACTCTTCTCTGAAAGTTTGGTAGAATTCTCCAGTGAAGCCGTCTGGGCCAGGGCTTTTTTTTTTGTTGGGAGGTTTTTAATTACCTTTTCAATCTCTTCCTTTTTTGTGGTTTTTTTTTTTTTTTTTTTTTTTTTAGTTGTTCTACCTCTGTTTGTGCTAGTTTAGGTAGGTAGTAAGTTTCTAGAAATTTGTCCATTTCCTCTAGTTTTTCAAAATTGTCAGAGTACAATTTTTCATAGTATTCTGTTATGATGTTTTTAATTTCAGTTGGGTCTGTTGTGATATCGCCCATCTCATTTCTTATACGGGTTATCTGCTTCCTCTTCTGTTTTCCAGTTTGGCCAATGGTTTATCAATTTTGTTGATCGTTTCAAAGAACAAGCTTTTGGTCTTGTTAACTCTTTCAATTGATTTTCTATTCTCTGTTTCATTTAATTCTGTTCTAATTCTTATTATTTCCTTTCTTCTAGCACCTGAGGGCTTCTTCTGTTGCTCTCTTTCTACTTGTTCCAGTTGTAGGGTTAATGGTTTGATTATGGCCCTTTCTTCTTTTTGGATGTGTGCATTTATTGCTATAAACTGACCTTTGAGCACTGTTTTTGCTGTGTCCCAAAGGTTCTGATAGGATGTGTTTTCATTCTCATTTGATTCTATAAATTTCTTTATTTCATCCTTAATTTCTTCCTTAACTTAGTAGTTTTTGAGCAAGGTGTTGTTCAGTTTCCATGTGTTTGATTTTTTTTTTTTCCTTGCTTTTTCTGTTGTTGATTTCTACTTTTATGGCTTTATGGTCAGAAAAGATGCTTTGTAATATTTCGATGCTTTGGATTTTGTTAAGGCTTGCTTTATGGCTTAATATGTGGTCTATTCTGGAGAATGTTCCAAATGCATTGGAAAAAAAAGTATACTTGGCTACTGTTGGGTGGAGTGTTCATTATATGTCTATGAGATCAAGTTGGTTGATTGTAGCATTTAGCTCTTCTGTGCCTTTGTTGAGCTTCTTTCTGGATGTTCCGTCCTTCACCGAAAGTGGTCTGTTGAAGTCTCCTACTACTACTGTGGAGCTGTCTATCTCTCTTTTCAGTGCTATTAGAGTTTTTTTAATCTATTTTGGAGCTTTGTTGTTGGGTGCATAAATATTTATTATAGTTATGTCCTCCTAGTGTACTGACCCTTTAATCATTATATAGTGTCCTTCCTTATCCTTTGTGGTGATTTTACTTTAAAGTCTATTTTGTCAGAGATTAATATTGCCACTTCTGCTCTTTTCTGAGTGTTGTTTGCTTGATATATTTTTTCCATCCTTTGAGTTTTAGTTTATTTGTGTCTTTAAGTCTAAGGTGTGTCTCTTGTAGGCAGCATATAGCCAGATAGCATTTTTTTAACCCAATCTGCCACTCTCTGTCTCTTTATTGGTGCATTTAGTCCATTTACAATGAGTTTAGTGCCGTTATTTTGATGTCTTCTTTTGTGGGTTGTTCACAGTTTCTTTGTTCCATTTAATTTTCTATGCTGTTTCATTTTTCTTTATGTATTTTCTTTTCATTGTTTTTGATTTTGTGTTTGCTGAGTCTTTACATTTTTCTAGTTTTTTATTTTGACTTGTAGGATTGTTAGTTTTCTTTGTGGTTACCTTAATATTTACTCTTATTTTTCTTAGTTTGTACCAGTCTTTTACTTCTTTATATCACCTTGACTTCCTCTCCATATGCAAAGTCTATGTATATATTTTTTTAAGACCCTTTTTGTTTTAATGTTGTCATCTTTTACATATTGACATCTGTTTCCCTATTTTCAGGGTTTTAGCTTTGTTTTATTTTTGTGACTTCCCCATCTGGGTTGATATTTGGTTGCTCTGTTCTGTGCTCTAGTCTTGGGTTGTAATCTGATGTTACTGATTTTCTAACTGGAGGACCCCCTTTAGTATTTCTTGTAATTTTGGTTTGGTTTTTGCAAATTCCCTAAACTTCTGTTTATCTGGAAATGCCCTAATTTCACCATCATATTTGAGAGACAGTTTTGTTGGATATATAATTATTGACTGGCAGTTTTTTTCCTTCAACACTTTATATGTCATCCCATTGCCTTCTTGCCTGCATGGTTTCTGCCGAGTAGTCTGAGCTTATTCTTATTGACTCTCCTTTGTAGGTGATTTTTCTCTTATCCCTAGCCACTCTTAAAATTCTCTCTTTATCTTTGGTTTTGGCAAGTTTGATTATAATGTGTCTTGGTGACTTTCTTTTGGGATCTACTTTATGTGGGGTTCAATGAGCATCTTGGATAGATGTCTTGTCATCTTTCATGATATCAGGGAAGTTTTATGCCAACAAATCTTCAACAATTCTCTCTGTATTTTCTGTTATCCCCCCCACCCCATTCTGGTACTCCAATCACTCATAGGTTATTCCTCTTGATAGAGCCCCACATAATTCTTAGGGTTTCTTCTTTTTTTAATTCTTTTATCTTATTTTTCCTCAAATAAGTTGGTGTCAAGTGCTTTATCTTCAATCTCACTAGTTCTGACTTCCATTGCCTCAATTCTGCTCCTATGACTTTCTGTTGAGTTGTCTAATTCTGAAATTTTATTGTTAATCTCCTGGATTTCTGATTGCTGTCTCTCTATGGATTCTTGCAGCCTGTTAAATTTGTCATTATGCTCTTCTTTAATCTTTTTGATTTCCTCTATTGTGTGTTCTGCATTTTGATTAATTTCCTTCCAAATTTCTTGAAGAGCTCTGTATATTAATCTTTTGTATTCTGCCTTTAGTAATTCCAAATTTTTCTCCCCTGGAAAATTTATAGATTCTTTATTTTGGGAGCTTGCTGAAGCCATCATGGATTGCTTCTTTATGTGATTTGATATCGACTGTTGTCTCTGAACCATCAGTAAGTTATTATATTTATTTATTTTATGTTTGCTTACTGTGTCCTAGCTTCTTGTTTTGTTTTGATATGCCCAAATAGGCTGCTCGTGTGAGCTAGTTTGATTATTGGCAGCTTTGAAGTTCTAATGTCCTGTCACCAGCTGGTTAGATCTGTTACTAGGTATGTGAGCTCAGGAGTCTACCCACTCCTCCTGTATGGATTCAGCTCAGGTGCCCAGGTAGATAGCCATCAAGTGTGTGGTATAGGCACTCACCTACAGTCCTAGACAGGCATGTGTGATTGATGTAGGCACAGGCATCTGACTGCAGCAGAGGGACACACTCTGAGCAAGACATGGGGCCGACAGCTGCTCCTGAGTATACAGGAGGAAGGCATGTCCCTGTTCCCTAGAGCACGTAGGTGGGTGGGTTTTACAGATGGACTATGAGCACCCAATGCTGCTGGCTGTAAGGACTGAGGGTGCCTCTTATTCTTGAGCCCCTATTGCAGGTGGCTAGGTGGCGTGAGTGAAGCCACCAGTCCTCAGGCCCCTGATGTGGGTGGGTGAATACCCTGCTTAATGGGCAGATCAGTGTCAAATGTCAAGAACCTGCCACTTCACAGCTGAAACGGGTCAAGTTAGACTTCAGGTACATAACCTGTTGTTGTACTGTGGTAATGAGGGCCTACACTGTTGAAATGGGCCCACACAAGTCTATGCAGGGGGAAAGGCACTCAAAGTCCATGGATCCCTTATGCCTGTGCCTAGGCAAACGACCCATGCCAACTCTGGGTTCCTGGCTGAGGGGAGCCTGCAGTTTACTTTTTCCCGTTTGTTAATTTGTTCACTCTCCAAGGCCAGGAGAATGGCTCAGGACATGTGACAGTTCCGACTTCTGGCCCAGGGGACTGGGCAATTGCTGAAGCTCATCTGGGACCCAGTGCAGAGCAGAGAGGGGGGAGGGAAATGGGGGAGAGTTTTTTCCCTAAGGGGGGTGTTTTTGATCCCCACGGGAGGCCGTAAGCAAGTACTTATCTTTCGCCTATCTAAGGCTGCTTCTCATTGGTTGTGGGTGGCCGAGTAGACTCTCTGCAGCTGGGTCTCTCCAGTTGCGTAATACGCCTCCCCAGCACGGCTACTTACCTGCCTCACCGCTCACCCCCCGAGCTGATCAGGCCTGTAGGGCTCAGGCTCTCTCCTGGTCAGATCTGGCAACTCTCTGTGCTTCTGACTTGTCTCTCCCTCCCGCTTCCACTCAGTCCAGTTCCTCAACTTTGCCTTAGATGTTCAGGGCCCCTAGATTGGCATATATAATTGATTCACTTGCTTTTTCGGGTCTTTGTTGTAAGAGGGTCGACTGGAAGCGTTTGACTACTCTGTCATCTTGGCCCCGCCTCCTTTTTATTGTACTTTAAATGAAGGTTTATGAACAAACTAGCTTCTCATTAAACAGTTAGTACACATATAGTTTTATGACATTGGTTAACAACTCTACAGTATGTCAACACTCTCCCTTTTCGACCTTGGGTTCCCTATTAACCAGCTTTCCTTTCCCCTTCTGCATTCTAGTCCTTGCCCCTGAGTTGGTGTGCCCGTTTAGTCTCATTTTGTTTTATGGACCTGTCTAATCTTTGGCTGAAGGGTGAGCCTCAGGAGTGATTTCATTACTGAGCTAAAAGGGTATCCAGAGGACATACTCTCAGGGTTTCTCCAGTCTCTGTCAGGCCAGTGAGTCTGATCTTTTTTGTGAGTTAGAATTTTATTCTACATTTTTGTCCAGCTCTGTCCAGGACCCTCTACTGAGATCTCTGTCAGAGCAGTTGGTGGTGGTAGCCGGGTGCCATCTATTTATACTGGACTCAGTCTGGTGAAGGCTGTGGGTAGTTGTGGGCCATTAGTCCTTTGGACTAGAGGAGAACATATTTCTACTGTAAAGCATTATTAGAAACCCAAAGTTATGTACTTGGAGATCTGTGCTTTTGCTCAGCAGGGACAAAGACTGTATGCTAAGTCAAGAAGGCAAGAGGTACAAGAACTAAGTTGTTGTTAGGGCAAAAGGAATATGGAATGAGTAGTGAAAGAAGGTAGTCCTAAATACCAACTACGACCACGTTAAACCAGTTGCAGAAACAAGAACTATAATTGTTGTAAATATCTCTTCCTTGTTTTGTTGTATGTTTATGTGTGTGTGTATATATGTGTATATGTGCATGTATATATGTATGTGTGTGTGTGTGTGTGTATATATATATAAAATCTGGGGCCTTGGTGGCAGAGTGGTTAAGAGCTACAGCTGCTAACCAAAAGGTTGGCAGTTTGAATATACCAGCTGCTCCTTGAAAAGCCTATGGAGCAGTTCTACTCTGTCCTATAGTGTCAGTATGAGTCAGAATTGATGCTACAGCAATGGGTTTGTTTTGTTTTGGTTTATATATATAATATCTTTGTTTTCTTCCTTCCTTAATCCCATTACTTGTTATAAAATATAAGATGTAAAAGAGGCTAGTGCATTTTTTGGTTGCATGCATGTTAGTTGAATCATGCTAGATGCAAGTATTACTTTAAAATTGTCTTTATTTAAAGATTATGTATGGTTTAAGATGTGTATAGGTGCCAAGTTGACAAGAAGTGGACTGCAGTGGTTAATGTTATGTGTCAGCTTGGCTGGGCTATGATTCTCAGTGGTTTAGCAACCTCATGTGTGCATAATAGAACTGCTCCATAGGGTTTTCAAAGCTGTGATCTTTCAGAAGCTGATCCCCAGGTCTGTCTTCCAAGGTGCCTCTGTGTGGGTTTGAATTGCTAACCTTTCAGCTAGTCGTCAAACATCTAACTGTCTGCACCAGCCAGGGACTCCATAAACCAAACCAAACCATTTGCTTTTGAATCCATTCCGACACATAGTCACCCTATAGGACAGAGTAGAACTGCCCCCATAGGGTTTCCAAGGAGTGGCTGGTGGATTTGAACTGCTGTCCCTTTGATTAGCAGCCAAGCTGTTAACCACTGCACCACTAGGGCGTCTCCCCAGGGACTCCAAGAACTACATATTAGGTCCTATGTTAAGTATTTTACCCTTGACCTCATTTAATCCTCACAACGATCTTATGGTATAGATATATCTATTCCTCCTTTAAATATGAGGAACCCAAAGCTGAAGACAGCTATTCTGCTGACATTTACACAGCTAGTATGTCACTGACCAAATTTCTTTGTTTCATATCACGCTGAATGGTCTCATCATCCACCTAGGTTTCCAAGTACAAAACCCAGGATTCACCCTGGACCGCTCCCTCGCCTGCACCCATGAGCACTCACCAGTTTTCAAGTTCTTTGGATTTACCCTTGAGATTGTTTACTTCTTCCCATCTACTTCACCACCAGAGTTACCACAACAGCCTCTAGTCTGACTCTGTTAATTTATCAAAATGAGGATCCAATTGCGCCATCTCCCTACTTAAAATCCTTCCCTGGGCTTCACTGGATGAAGGATGAAGTACAAACTCCTTAGTATGGTTTACAAGGTCACCCACGATCTGTTCCCTACTCACCACTTCAACTTTATCTCTAAATACTCCAGAAAAAATAAAAGAATATTTCACCAAAAAAGCCGTGTTAGCTTGTTTAGACAGTCTATAACAACCTCTTCTAAAATTCAGGCTCATCTGTTTTTAACAACTGGGAGTCAAAAGATTAAAAATAGTCTCCTAGTTGCCACTATTTATAAAATAGCATCGGCCTGTTCCATCCTCGGGAATGAATGCAGTTCCTGTCTGTCCAGTTTTTCCTCTTGTTTCGGTTGGGTGCTGCATAGCTGTGAAATGTCACTGCTGGTTCAGCGGGAGAATTCTCGCCTTCCGTCTGGGAGACTCGGGTTCTGTTCCCAGTCAGTGCACTTCATCCGCAGCCACCACACCTCTGTCGGTGGAGGCCTGTGTGTTGCTATGACGCCGAGTACGTTTTAGCAGAGCTTCCAGACTAGGACAGATGAGGAAGAAAGGCCTGGTGAACTACTTCTGAAAATCAGCCAGTGAAAGCCCTATGGATCACAATCGTCCGATACCCATTTGATCATGGGGATGGTACGGGACCCGCGGGCAGCATTTTGTTCCGCTGTGCATGGGGTTGCCATGAGTTGGGGGCCAAGTTGATGGCAGCTAACACACATAGCTGCGTAGGTTTAAATCTCAACCCATAAACAAAATGTGAGAAACCCCTCTTCTTTTGGACGCTATTCCCTAGAAATCCCTCCATGTCTATCTTCTTTTTATAGCATCTCAGAGTATATGTCTATCACATGAGCAATGCTTCGTGGATACAAACTATGTTAATACTCACCTTATACAACCCAAATATTTGATCACAGGATGTTACAGTTTAAAATACAATTTCTTATCAAGTTATGTGATGAAACAAACAAACAAAGTTAAAATCATATACAAATTAAGTTTAAAAAGAGTAAGGGGGAGGTTTAGCTACTTTAAATCCAAAACGGAAGTCTGCTCATCGAGTGAGGGAATTGCGGAGGGAAGCGAAGAAGAACAGACTTGAAGGAGAGGTTACAAAATGGAAATTTCTTGTTGAAGCAAGAGAGAGGTAAAAAGGGACTTTGCAGGGAGTCGCTATGGTAATGGTAGTAAACTCAGAGCTGATTTGGAGTAAAACACCACACAGCTGGACAGGGCTCACCACAGAGCAGAAAGGCAGGACACCTGGCCTCCTCTCTTCTCCTTTTAGGGTATTTTCTGTTCTGGTTTGGAAGGAGGAAAGTTTAAGGGACAAGGGTTGGCAGGGAAATGCCACCGATCAGATGAGTCAACCAGGTCTTTGCCAGGAGCCGCAGAAGGCAGGGCCTGATAAGCAGCTGGACGCTGTTCTTAACACCTCTAGTCATTGACTGAGCTAGCTGATGGCTGGAGAGAGGAGGCAAGAAAAGGTGCCTCTCAGCTGGAGTGCAACATGTCCCCAAGTTCTATAGTACAAGGATTCCAAACTTCTCAGTCCCTAAACAGTTTAAGGCTGTTGGTTGCTAAGGCAACCGTGTGTTTTGTGGGCTGGTGAGCAACAAAGTCAAAGAAAGCACTAATCACAGAGCATCAACATCGCAGGCAGGACCCACTACGTAATTTGTGGTGCCCAGTACAAAATAAAACTGTGGGACTTCGGGGTTCAAGTTTTAAATCAATTAAAAAAATAATTTGAGACAATGATTAATTAGTTAATTAAAAATATGGGCTCCTTGGTCAAGAAATGTCCCTACTTGGTGCAAACCGTCTGTGCTCGACTGCTAACCTAATGATTGGAGGTTCTAACACACCCAGAGGTACTGTGGAAGAAAAGACCCAGCGATCTGCTTCTGTAAAGATTAAAGCCAAGAAAACCCCATGGAGCAGCTCTACTTTGTAACACATGGGGTTGTTATGAGTCTGAATCGACTCTACAGGAATAGGTTATTCAAAAATTAATTAGTTAAATTGAAGATGACAGCAGAGAGCATGAAACCAAGCGTGGGGGCCTTATGAAGCCCAGGACCCTGTACTAGTGCCTGGATCACAAGACCATGAAGCTGATCCTGCTTAGGGGTTCCAGAAATGGTGCATGGTTCCCACATGAATATCCACTAGGTATCCATTGTGATATTCTGTCATAACAAAATTGTATCTGGAATATATAATGTTTTATTTTCCTAACAGAGTTTGAGTTGCTTAAGATGTTTAATATTTGATGGATTTAGCTAAAGAGAAGCAGACTACTGGTTTAGTGAGCCAAGGGGACAACAATGCTTTCTGTTCATAAAGCCGGAAAGCAGTGGGTATAAGGGTATGATAGTTCACTGTGGAAGTCAGAGAGAGTTGGAGGGGAAAGTAAGGGAGAAAAATCAATGTCCTACTGGTAAAGCTTAGATTCAGAAACATATAAAAACCCACTAAGTAAGGGAAACCGTGACATCCTTATCATTGTGTGCCTCATCTAGCATTGAGGCAGAGAGCCTAGCTATTTACAGTCTAACAAGGTTTTAGATTGAATGAATGAATGGATAAATGAATGAATGAATGATTTGTCAGATGGAAAAACGGGACCAGATCTATGATGTCTGGTGCTTTGCTACTATTGCAAGCTGAGTGAGTGCAGTCCCAGGTGTCTTTGTCTCCGATAGAGTTCCCCACCGGGAGCATGCCTGCCCCTTGAGTAGCCTTCAAATGTGACATTGTCTCCTCCCACTCTCATCCCTCTACCCCAGTGGGCTGTACGCAGCTTCGGCATGTTCTGGATGTGCTATGGTGTGTAGGCAGTGGGAAGGCACTGCCCGCTGCTTGTAGCCCGAGTGGGACTATGCCTAAGTTTGATGAAGGAGCTTGTGCTCTTTGTAGAAGGTGATAAAGAAGGCAGAAGAAAACACTTCACAAGTCTACCGTGGTAAACAGCAGGGAGCCATATGTCACAAAGAATTGCCAGCATAGCTCCAGGGGACAAGGAGGAGGCTTGGGAATACAGAGGCGGGTAATGATTACCTCACCCAGGTGAGATGCAAGGCCGGCCTTGTCACTGATCATTTGCCAGTGCTCATTTAAAATATTTCCAGGATATACTGTCCAGGGCCAAAAAGAGTTGAAGCCTAGAGGAAATAAAGCCATTGGTGTCATGCACATTTGTCTTCTGCATGTTCACATGCATGCAGAATGTTCAAAAGCAGAACTGATGGTGAGGACACAGAGCAGGTAAGAGCCTTGCTCCTTACTGCTTTGTCTTAAGGTAAAGAATGCAAAAAGGTATTTTTTTTTTTTTTTGTAAGAGGTCATAAAGCACTAATTTGCCTAGCCTTCTTGATGAAGAATTTAGGTAAACGCTCACAACCATCTATAATTTACACAGGCTTCTTATCAGCCTCCTCCTCAACGTCATTACCATCACCATCGCTATCAATATTTGTTAATCGCCTCTGTATTCCTAAACGGAGAAATGATTGTTAGTTGCCATCACAAGTCAGCTCGGATTCATGGCAACCGGTGTATAACACAACGAAACATTGCCCGGTCATGCGCCATCTTCATGATCGTTGGTATACTCGAGTCCACTGTTGCAACTATGGTATATTTTGAGCGTCTTCCAAACTAGGGGGCTCTTTTCCAGCATTACATTGTGATCCACAGGGTTTTCATTGGCGAATTTTCAGAGGTAGATCACCACGTCTTTCTTCCTAGTCTGTCTTAGTCTGGAAGCTCCAGTGAAACCTGTCCACTATGGATGACCCTGCTGCTATTTGAAACACCAGTGATATAGCTTCCAGGATCAGAGCAACACACAAGCCACCACAGTATGACAGACAGATGGGTGGTGGTCTTGGCATCTAGGAAATTTAAATCTAGGACATAAAGTTTGCCACAGAAGAATATATGAATTGTCTAGTGTCTAGTGGCAAAAAAATATGAATTTTAAAAAACTCTGTAACATAGAAAGGGCCACATAAACCAGAGACTGCATCAGCCTGAGACCAGAAGAACTAGATGGTGCCCAGCTACCACCAGTCACCTCCCTGATAGGGAATACAACAGAGAATCCCTGATGGAGCAGGAGAAAAGTGAGGTGCAGAACTCAAATTCTAGTAAGAAGACCAGACTTAATGGTCTGACTGAGACTGGAGGAACCCCAGAAAGCACAGCCCCCCAGACTCTCTGTCAACCCAGAACTAAAACCATTTCCGAAGGCAATTCTTCAGACAAACATTAGACTGGACTACGGGACATAAAATGATACTCATGAAGAGTGTGCCTCTTAGCTCAAGTAGATACATGAGACTAAATGGGCAGCTCCTGTCCAGAGGCGAGATGAGAAGGCAGAGAGGGTCAGGAGCTGGTTGAATGGACACGGGAAATCCGGGGTGGAAAGGAGGAGTGTGCTTTCATAGTATAGGGAGTGCAATTAGGGTCACATAACAACATATGTGTAAATTTTTGCATGAGAGACTAGCTTGAATTGTAAACTTTCACTTAAAGTACAACAATGAAATAAAATGAGTTAAAAAAAATTTTAAAAATGAAACTTCTGTAACATGGTATTCATGGTATGTGCAATGCTGCCATGGGGAGGAAGTGGACTCACTGACTGTGCAGCTTCTTCTGCCTAATTTGTTTATGGTTCTTCCCACATGCTTAATACTTGAACCTTTTAAGGACCTCTTCCTTGGGTTACGAGTACACGAATTTACAACCTGACTTTAACCAGGGCTCTTTCTTAACAGGGAAAATTTTATGCCTGCAATTAGTTTTTGCTCAGGAAAAAAAAAAAGGGAATGACAAGTAGTTAATTGCATTCGTCTCCAATAAGATATGTAAGTTAAAGCTTTGTCCTTGGTTACCTGGAAGACCAAGTCCTTATAACTTGCAGCATTTCACCATTGATTTTTGGCTCTGTTGAAATTGTACATGAGGAGTTATTTACACCAGCTTATTGGAAAATTACAAACATGCTCCAAGATGGCGTGCAGGAAAGGTTCATTCATAAATGTTTGAATGCCATTATGGGCGAATCATCTGCTCTTCAAAAACAAGTTTTAACTGAAATTATATTTTCGTCATTTAAATATAAAAGGCAGCAAACACTTTTAAAATAAGTCTTAAGGCCTTTTTCAGTAATGAACAAAAATTGCATCAGATTGATTTTCTACCTTATGGACACATACAATTCAATAAGAAGCCTCCAGAGTGTTTAAACATTCCCTTTTAGAATGATTCAATGGAGTGAAAGAAACATCATATGCCAGGGAAAAGAACCAGGTTTTCCAAGATGAATTACTATTATTATTAGTTTTTTCACCACAAAATGCACTGACTTTTGGGAATAGATGAGTTTCAGTGAACAATCTAGCAGGCTAACATCATGATTTCGGGGATGATACTTAAAATATATGAGCCCTGGTGAAGCAATGATTAAGTGTTTGGCTTCTAACCAAAAGGTCGGCAGTTCGAATCCACCAGTCGCTCCTTGGAAACCCTAAGTCAGCTCTACTCTGTCCTGTAGGGTCGCTATGAGTCGGAATCAACTCAATGGCAACAAGTTTGGTATTTGCTTTTTTTGTTATGACAACCGGTAGGCTTGCGTCAGCCAATAAGAAGGGACCTGGCTCTCACAGGGTTGTTGGAGCCCTGGTGGCACAGTGGTTAAGAGCTCAAGCTGCTAACCAAAAGATCAGCCGTTCAAATCCACCAGCTGCTCTTTGGGAATGCTATGGGGCGGTTCTACTGTGTCCTATAGAGTCACTGTATGTCGGAATTGACTCAACTGACTTTTTTGTTTTTTGGGTCCCAGACCTGCAGCAGGAGGCATCTGGCTTGCTAGGTGCTGGAACTGGAAGAATCCCACAGGAGGAACTAGGGAGGCTGCAGAGTGATAGGGAGGGTGTTTTAGTCATCTAGTGCTGCTATGATAGAAATAACACAAGTGGGTGACTTAAATAAACAGAATTTTATTTTTTCACAGTTTAGAGGCTAGAAGTCCAAATTCAGGGCACTGACTCTAGGGGAGGGCTATCTCTCTCTCTGTTGGCTCTGGGGGAAGGTCTTTGTCTCTCTTCAGCTTCTGTTCTTTGGTTCCTTGACGCTCTTCATGTGATGCGACATCTATCCACCCCCGCATCTGTGCTTCCTTGCTTCTTTGCCTGAACTGCTCTTTTATACCTCAAAAGTGATTGGCTTAAGACATACCCTACACTGATATCACCTCATTGATATCACGAAGTAAGCGCTATTCCCAGATGGCTGGCGGTTAGGATTTACAACACATACTTTTGAGGGACACAGTTCAATCCCTAACAGAGGGGGCTCTCAGGGGCTTAAGGCAGCAGCTGTTTGACAACTGATGTGCAAGTATTTCACTATCTTAATTAAATGGTAGAACCAAAAGGTGCTTATTGGCAGAGATCAGCCTGGCCTGACTCTCACTATTTTGGTCAGTGTTCTCTAGAGAAACAGAAGAACAGTAATTAGGTAGATTGATTGATTTAATTTAAGGAATTGGCTCACACAATTGTGGGGGCTGGCAAGCACAAATCTGTGTGTCACGCATCAGTTGGAGATTCCTGCAGTCTTGTGTTCCAAAATCCACAGGTCAGATGATGAAGAAAAGGGAGGAGACTTCCTGGCAAGATGTCTATTCATAGTCCAGAGGCAGAATACACCCTAGGGAAACTCTCTTTTTGCTCATAAGGCCTTCAAATGATTGGCTGAGGCCCACTTACATGTTGGAGGGTCGTCTGTTTTACTTAAGGCCAGCTGATTTAATCACATGTAAGTACTTCGTAACAGCATCTAGACTAGTGTTTGACCAAACAGTTGGGTACCTTCGCCTAGCCAAGTGGACACATAAAATTAACTATCAGATTCACAAAAAGGGCCTTGTTTATTTATCAGTGAAGTTCATCCCACACTGGCATGGGTTCGATTCACCCACACCTGTGACTTCACGTGACCTTTCCCATGAGTCAGGTAGTAATCCTGTATTAGAGAAGGACAAATGGGAGCTCAGGCCTGGCATTTCACTGGCCAGAGAACTCTGCTTCAGCCCAAATGTAGCCTTTTAACCATGACCTTGGCCAGACCTACCACGATGGTGGGGTAGCCACTCACACTGCTGGCCTTGGAACAAAAGCCTTCAAAGGGAAATAACAGTGGCTATAATTAGTGCCTCAGTAAACTCATTTTCCCCAGAAACTTCTACTTCATTTCTTTCACTAGTTAGACGCTATGTTAGGCGTTGGGGTCCTTGTATTTGTGAGAGTTCCTGCCCTACCAAATTCATGTATGAAGTTCTCTGGGAGAAAGCTAGAATGCGTAACTCTTTTTAGGGTGGCGATATGAGTTTTAGATTTTTAAAACACTTTACAGGAGCTGTAAATAATTCAGATAAAAGAAAATGTTGACATTGTAATTTAAGCACTTTATTGGCATTATTAAGGAGCCCCTGGTGGTGCAATTGTTAAGTACTTGGCTGCTAACTGAAAGGTTGGTGGTTCAAACCCAGCCAGCAGCTCTGCAGAAGAAAGACCTGGTGATTAGCTCCCGTAAAGATTACAGCCAATAAAACCCTATGGGACAGTTCTACTTTGTCGCAAGGGGTCGCTATGAGTTGAAAATCGACTAGACAGCACCTAACAATAACAACATCATTGGCGTTATTAAAACCTCAAATAATTAAAAATGGTCGGTATGGTTGTATGCATATTTTGATGGAGTTACATATGCAAACATATTAATAAAGTACCAGAACAAATTGTAATACGAAACCATATTTAATTTAAAATTTCCCGATATATCCACATTCATTAAATTATTTTTACCCGTCGGTGTCTAATTCCCTCCTGACCCATCCCACTTACTAATTTAGAAGACTTATTAAAAAGAAAAGAACTGTTTTCTGCTGCTGGCCGGAATAAAGTAAAATGATGCAAGTTACTCAGCTCTGCATCAGTCACCACCCAGAACTAAGCAGGCACGTATTTTGCCTTCATGAATTTCTCATGAAAGCATTTTGAGACTGCTGTTCCAAAGGCAATGTCTACACAACCAGAAACAAATAGTGAAATAAGATATTTCTATTAATTATCCTTAATGAGGCAAGTTGGCCTAAGAGGTGTCCACCAGAGTACCAATCTGTTCGCACACCAGCAGTGAACAGGGCTCCTTTGGGTCACAGCTGCCAGGTACTCGGCGAGGCATTTCACAAACGAATAAGACACAGTCACTGACCTCCTGGTGTATAACAACCTAGCGGACATGATAATTATTGAGATAAAAAATAATTTTAGAATAGCAGCTGTTGATTTATTCGTTGCTACTTCCAAGCCTGAGAGTGTGCTTAAAAGCCTTACAAGCATTTCCTGTTTTGATCCTCAAAGCAACACCATGAGGTAGTCACTGTTCCTACAGTTACGAAAGTCTCCCTGGGGAAGTTATAGTTGACTTGGGCTTGAAGACTAGATGAGCGGTTCTTTAGCTGAAGGAGAAGCTGCACCAGGCAAACCGCATGAGGGAAGCCACAGAGGTGAGAGCGTAGCCTGCCTAAGGAAGACAGAGTGATCTGATCTGGCTTTAGGGGACTGAGATGTGCAACCAGGTGATTCTTCACCTTTAGACTGTGCCACCCGCCTTCCACTTCCTGCCTGGGCTTCTCTGACCTGCAGTATGGGATTCAGGTGGGGTCCCTCACTGCACGTGTGTCCATACAACCCAACAGTGTGGAGAAGTTAACACCTGTTAACCAATGGGAGTGGAAACCAATACATCATTGCTTCCCCTTGTGTCCCCTGGGTGGACCATTCTGAGATACCATTCAATACAGCTCTCAGAAGGTTCCAGTGGAATCAAACACCAGCAACTCACAGTGGTGGCCACCATGCCATGCATTCTGGCATTGTCTCTTCCACCTTCCTTATTTGACTCTCCCATCTGTGTGGCTGCTCCCTGAAATCACAATTTCTAATAAACTACCTACCCACAAGCCTTGGCCTTGGGTCCTACTTTCAAAGGACTCCAGATTAAGATAGTATCGGATTGTACTATCCTAGTTCCAGATGTGGAAACAACTGATTGATAAATAACTTTTTTCAAAGCCATACAACGTTAGCAGTACCCAGAATCAGCACCTCAGTCTCCTGGTTTTCTGACAAAGACTTCCCCCATAGGAGAGATTGTCCAATCCAAAATCTCTTGCTTATCACTTTCCCTGTCTGAGCACCTTGAAGTCCCTGGCATGCAGGCAGGCATTTCTTGCTCCTTTTTACCCCATCACCTAGGGCATAGAAGAGGGATCGCCGGACCTAGCACTACAGAACAATTTTCTCGAAGAGAAGCAGAGGGATAAACTGATCTGAAGTAAAACTGAAAAAGCAAGTCATGGAAGTAAGAAGCAAATTTCCTGTCTCTTAGAGCCTTCCCATTATACAAAAAAACAAACCACAAGAATTTTAACTGAGGAGAAATTAACTAGAACCACAAAGAAAGGGAAGTGGACTCCAAGGCAAGCTTGCCTGAATGGTCTATGTTGCTAGCCAATTAGAAGCTAAAGCACGGAAGCCTTTCCAGACCTCTAAAATTGTTCTCTCTTTATTGTCACAGAGTTTCTGCTTTTGAGAAATAAATACATTAATGAGGTGCTTCCTCCCACAATGTCCAGAGCCCTGTATTTAACAAGATTATGTTTTATAGAAGACTTTTGCTTTGGAATTCTTCTGTTTGTGCTCTTTTCTTCTGAACAAACTCTTTTTGCTGTGAAGGTCACCCCAAGTTCCTTAATGCTGGGGAAACTGTAAGAGCGCTAACAGCTACACACATGTGAGCAAATTGCCAGTTAGATTAACTATAGCAGATGTTCAAAAGAATTCCATTATCATCACATATTCCATTAAAATGCTGTAATGCATAGATAATAATCCTGTTTTATCACAATTGACTTCCATATTACATCTTGGAAATGTATAGAATAAGATATAAGATTTCAGGATAGTTTAAAAAACACACACTATCCCTTTCTTTTATTTGACCATGTCCCTGATTTTTGGATGCATTAAGGCTCTGTGGTTTTGTGGCTCTACTATACCTTATAACTCTCAAATTTTCTTTTTCCCTTTTCAAAAAAATCATTGCTGTCAAGTCGATTCTGACTCATGGTGACCCATGGGTGTTAGAATAGAACTTCGCTTCCGAGCGTTTCCAATGGCTGATTTTTTGCAAGTTGATTGGCAGGCCTTTCTTCTGAGGCACCTCTGGTAGACTCAAACCTCCAACTTTTTGGTTAGCAGCTGAGCACGTTAACCATATGCACCGCCCAGAGACGTCCATTTCCCGTAGACTGCATTCTGTCCCTCCTATGAGTGAAGTAGATGACAGTCTCCCAGCCCCACTGAAAAAGGTGCTGTCCAGCCAACGAATGCTTTCTATTTTTAGACAGACCCAGTCAAGTGCTATGAGAAGGGTAACTACCAAGTGTACACCTGTCTTAGTGTTAACCCTTCCAAGACCCAATTATTTTCTGCTTTGAATTTTTTGTTGACACTACGTGTTTTCAGTAGTGGGATGCATGCTGAGTCATTGAGTGTGTTTCAAGTTTTGGTTGGTGATATAGATTTTGAGAAATATAAAGTGAAAATACATGATTCGTGGGAGCCCATCTGGCCCACCAGCCTTGGGTAACAGGCTTTACTGGGAGGTGCCTTCCATTGGGGTACATGGAGCACCTCTGGTTTTGCCTAATACCCCAGCTATTTTGCTTTCGCCTTTCACCGTTACACAAGTCCCCACTGGAGGGAAGCAAATACTTTCAGCGGGAAAAGTATCTTCCCAAAAAGACTCCAGAGGCATAAAAAGTGAGTGGGATACCATATGCTCAACGAGTCACAAAAGGGTTAAACCAGTTAAGGCTTAAGAACCCTCAGCCTTTGGCAAACAGTGCAGTGCGCAGCCTCTTGTGCATTTGGGAAGTTTGTTTCATAAAGAGAGACAGATGGAAGCAACTGTGAAGAAAATACCCTACACTGTAGCCTCAAGAAGATTTAGAAGGAGGATAAAACTATTTTCAAAGAGGCTATTTTCAGAACACATGCTTCCCCAGAGGAGAAAAAAAAAATCATACTATTCTTTTCTCTTATATAGACACATTTTCTGAGGAGTCCCTAGATAGGGTATGGTACTCGTGGACAGCTGTCTTGATGTATGAGAAAGAATATTTAGAAACGAGTAGCTATTTACTCTGGCAATGCTAGTGTGTGCTCTCAAATCCTTGACAAACTGCTAGTTTTGATTTTGGTTGTGGGATAAAATCTAGAAGTTGATATTTTCAAAAGTTTTGCGTGCTTCTCAACCAGGTCTTCAGCATTTCATGGCTTCAAGAGAAAGGAAACTTACCCCTGTATCAGGGTTTCTCAACCTCAGCATGACCGACATTGGGGCTGGGTAACTCGTTGTTGGGGAAGGCCATCCTATGCATTGGGAGTCCCTGGGTGGCGCCAATGGTTGAGCGATTGACTACTAGCCATTGGCAATTCGAACTCACCCAGAGGTGCCTCACAAGAAAGGACTGGTGATCTGCTTCTGACAGATCACAGCCTTGAAAACCCTATAGAGTGCAGTTCTACTCGGAACTCCTGGGTCGTCATGAGCTGGAGCCAACTCAATGGCAACTGATAACAACAATAACAACAACAAAGCAGAATCCCTGGCCTTTACCCACTACATGGTGACAGCATTCTCCCAATCACGACAATCAAAAATGTCTCCAGGCATCGCCAATGTCTCATGGGGGCAAAATCACCCCTAGTGGAGAACCACATCCTTCTTGGCATTTCATTTGAAGGCTTGTGTCTGAGCATAGGATACACCATGAACATACTGAGTTTTAGAGTTTCACGAAGTTTCAAATTGTCTGGAACAATTTTTTTAGACAAAATTGAGGACCAATAAGACCAATAATAAAGGAATATTGAAGGGAGATGGAGAAGCACTGCTCCTGGCCCAAAAGTACAATCCCAGCTGGCTGTCTTTGCCAACAGGAGTCTTACCTTGCTCTCCCTTTTCCCCACTAGCTCCCGTTCAAGACATTATCTACTGTCCCTAGGCAGATGGGGGTCCCGGGTGCAGCTAAAGAGCATCTATTTCCCGGAAGGGCCTCTCAACAACGACCAGGAAATAAACTACCAGAAAACATGATGTTAAATAGCCAATTTAGGGCTACGAAGGGAGGAATTTTACAGAGTTTGAACTTGAACAGTAGAAGGCAGAAGGAATGTGATAGTTGAATCTGTGCTGGTGTCTGCGAGGCCCTGAGTGATCTGTCAGGGTCTGAGATAGCAAGGAGGCTTCTCGAAGTGGGGAAAGGAGAAAAGAAAGGTAGGAGGGAAACTACACAGTGGAGAAGTGAGGTTTTTCCACTGCCCGAAAGCGTCATCTCTACTCCCAAAGGCAAGCAAGCAAAGATACGTATAGAGACTCATATAGGGTACATGCAAGATGCTCAAATAACTTAAAAATAAATAGAGGTCTTTTCTTGACCTCTTGGTGCTGTGTCAGCATATCCCTTTGTTTTGCTAAGAGCATGCACCTTTGCTAGAGGCAGGCGAATACTAGAAGGGAGATGGCCCTGCGAAGAGGTCCTGGTCTTCTAACAGGAATAGATTTCCATACTTCTTTCCCCACTTGATGATAACGTTTTATTTCATCCTATTAGCTTTTATGTTTTAAAGCCAGTAATAAAGTGTAAAATGCCTAAAAGAGCTTGGAACATGCTTTATAGGTCGTCTGGGAAATGAAGACTGAAGGCCCTAGATTTTCTGAATCCGTAATTTTAATGAGGGGCGCAGTGGTTAAGAGCCACGGCTGCTAACCAAAAGGGCAACAGTTCAAATGTACCAAGCGCCCCTTGGAAACACTACGGGGCAGTTCTACTCTGCCCCATAGGGCCGCTACGAGTCGGAAGCCACTCGACGGCAACAGGTTTGGTTTGGTTTTGGTAGGTTCCAGTATATAATCCATTGCAGATAGATAAAATTTAAGTTTACAATGAATTTAGTTTTTGTGCTCAAACCATCAAAAAGTGAGCTGTGCTCAAACTATCAAAAAGTGAGCTGACAACGGCTTTAACTCTGATGCATTCCCGGAAGGCAGATATTTTCCTGATCTGTGGTACTGTGTAGAAATCTAAAAATCAATAGTCTTACCACCTTTACGATAGAGTCACTCACTCAGGAGGATATAAGCTCTGAGCCCTGTTTCAATATTGATCTTGATTTGGGAGTGTAGGCATCCAATTTTGGATTTAAAGATCATTTCTGTGGAAGTTAATTAGCTCTTTGTTGGTGGTGTTCCCTTTGAATGACATTCAGGGGAAATGGGAGGGTCTGAGCTGACACAAAATTTTAGATGACTTTGCAATAGGGAAATTACTTTTTTATGGATATGGGTACACTAATGCTGTTAACTAACATTAATTAACTCTGCCTGGAGAGCGTCCCAGGAGCTGTATGGAGTTACATGATGCTACCCTACAAAGTCCCTGCAATCTTCCCACACTGGTAAGGGAGGGAGGAACATAAGTTTCTGCTCTGGTGCTGTTAAACTAGACATTGATACTAAATCCTAGGCAATGCTGTTGGCTCTTGTGCTTTTTTCTTTCTTCATTCTGCCAACACGTGGAAAGATAGGAAGCCGGGGAGCCTCTTTCTTCCATTCCCCACATACACAATGGTCCACTCAACCAGGTCCCTACATCATCTCCTTTCTCTGGCTTGTCTCCCCCATTCTCTCTCCCTCCCAATTATGCTCCTGAACACATCTGTCTAAGACAGAAGAAGAATGGAAAAGAAACTGGTGTCTTTCTTGGAAAACTAATGCGTTCATTCATTTAACCAACATTTTCTTTATACCTACATTGTGCCCAGAAATACACAAGCTTTGGAACATCTCTTTTCAAACTGGCAGTTTCCAAAATGAGGGTCTATCCCAAACTGAAACCAAATGATTTCCAGAAATTAAATGTAAATCCAATTGTGCATAATTTAATCACAAGATTATGCATTCTATCTACTCAATTGTATCAGCAATGGTTATTCAAAGGCAACGCTTTAAATGTCATGGAGGCTGGAGCCCAGCACACTCTTCTGTTCTGTTCTTATCTTGCCTTCCTTTGGGGTGGAGTGTTTGGAATCTCAGCCATGTGGAACTCTTTACTAAAGCAGCAAGACTTTATTTGGTTCCTATTATACTGTTAAACTCACCCTACCCTCCTGGCTGACACTTCTAGGGGTGGAGAAAGGGCAGGACAAAAGTAGAAAGATAGTAATATGCAGTGATCTTCAATTCTGGCTCCAAGGCCCCAAGCCATGAGTCCCAATTAGAAAAACTAATTAGACATCATTGGCCAGAGCGCTCCTCTGTGCTTTCAAATTCTGTTCACTCCCCTTAGTCTCTAAGAAAAAAATAGAAAAAAACTATTGCCCTTGAGTCAGCTCCAACTCATGGCAACCCCATGTGGTATAG
Organism: Dugong dugon; assembly: GCA_030035585.1. Lineage (NCBI taxonomy): Eukaryota > Metazoa > Chordata > Mammalia > Sirenia > Dugongidae > Dugong > Dugong dugon. The sequence goes on from CM057473.1 coordinate 6,813,749, forward strand.
AGTAGAACTGCTCCATAGGGTTTTCTTAGCTGTATTCTTTTTTTTTTTTTTTCAAATTTTTTATTATTCCTTAGAATAAATTTCCAAAAGTGGGATTACTGGGTAAAATGGAAAACACATTTTGTGGTTCTTGGTTCATCTGTCAAATTTCCCTAAGGATCTGACCAGTTTACAGTGCTATAGCAATGTCAGAATGGATGACAGTTCCAGTTTTACCACACCCTCACTAATAAGGAATTTATATTCTTTGATTCTTAATTTCATCTTAATAGATAAAAATTGTTGCTGTTGTTGTTTGTTGCTGTGTGCCGTCGAATCGATTCCAACTCATACCAACCCTATAGGACAGAGTAGAACTGCCCCACAGGGTTTCCTAGACTGTAAAGCTTTTTTTGTTTGTTTGTTTTCTTTAATTTTATTGTGTTTTAGGTGAAAGTTTATAGCACAAAGCTGTAATCTTTATGGAAGCAGACCACCAGGTCTTTTCTTCCCCAGGTTGCTAAGTGGATTCGAACCACCAACCTTTAAGCTAATAGTCAAGCACGAATCATTGGCGCCACCCAGAGATAAGAACCTCGTGCTACTTGAGGAGGCAAGGCAGCTTATTTTCAGAAGTGAAAGGTCGAACTAGGAACCCAAGGGAAGTGGGAGAAAAATCTGGTTTTGTATCTTTTCCTTGTTAATTGGATTCGTGGAACTATAGAAGATAACCTGAGCTTTCCATGTGATGCATCGAGTACTACACTGAACATGTTGTCAGGGATTCATGCATCTGGAAATGAAATTAAATGACATAGAAAGAAAATTGGGACTGGCTAGTTAGATGGGAAAAGCGTGACTGTGCAGATCAAGGTGACTTCAGAGAGGCAGAGTGGCCTTGTCCTCCTGAAGCTGCCAATATCGAATTCCTACCACACAACAGACGTTACCGAAAGCAAATAAAGATAGACTCACATTTAGTCTTCTTTTCTCTTATTTAACCAAATAAATGCCAGTAAGTGTCCCTGAAAAGTTATTTATCTGTTTTCCTATCATAATTCATGGAGTTCTAGTAGCATTGGAATTGCAATTATCACTTTAGTAGTTGTAATAACTTAAGACGAGGGATGGAAAACTTGTCAGTGACTGATTTACCTTCCAAAGTGTTATTGTCGTTGTTGTTAGGATCCGCGGGGTCGATTTTAACTCACTGTGACCCTATGTACAACAGAAAGAAACACTGCCCAGTCCTGTGCCATCCTCACAATCCTTGTTATGCTTGAGTCCATTGTGGCAGCCACTGTGTCAATCCATCTCATTGAGGGTCTTCCTCTTTTTCACTGATCCCCTACTATGCCAAGCATGATGTCCTTCGCCAGGGACTGGTCCCTCCTGATAATATGCCCAAAATACATGAGACAAAGTCTTACCATCCTTGCTTCTAAGGAGCATTCTGGCTGTACTTCTTCCAACACAGATCTATTTGTTCATTCTTCCAGCAGTCCATGGTATATTCAACGTTCTTCACCAACACCATAATTCAAATGCATCAATTCTTCTTTAGTCTTCCTATTCGTTGTCCAGCTTTCGTATGCATAGGAGGCGACTGAAAATACCGTGGCTTGGGTCAGGAGCACCTCGGCCCTCAGAGTGATGTCTTTGCTTGTTAACACTTTAAAGAGGTCTTTTGCAGCAGATTTGCCCGATGCAATAGGTTGTTTGATTTCTTGACTGCTGCTTCCACGGCCGTTGATTGTGGATCCAAGTAAAATGAAACCCTTGACAACTTCAATCTTTTCTCATTAATCATGATGCTGCGTATGGTCCAGTTGTGAGGATTTTTGTTTTCTTTATGTTGAGTTGGAATCCATACTGAAGGCTGTAGTCTTTGATCTTCATCAGTAAGTGCTTCAAATCCTCTTCTCTTTCAGCAAGCAAAGTTGTGTAATCTGTGTATTGCAGGTTGTTAGTGAGTGTTCTGCCAAGCCTGATGCCCCATTCTTCTTCATATAGTCCAGCCTCTCAGATTATTTGCTCAGCATACAGATTGAATAAGTATAGTGAAAGAATACAACCCTGATTCACACCTTCCTTTACTTTAAACCCCACAGTATCCCCTTGCTCTGTTCAAACAACTGCCTCTTTGTCTATGTACGGGTTCCTCATGAACACAATTAAGTGTTCTGGAATTCCCATTCTTCGCAGTGTTATCCATAATTTGTCATGGTCCACACAGTCAAACGCTTTTGCATCGTCAATAAAACACAGGTAAACATCTTCGTGGTTGTGGTTGCAGCAGTACATTGACAGGGAACTGCCAGAATTCAAGTCAGATTCAGAAGAGAACGTGGAACTAGGGAAACCACTGCTGACGTCAGATGGATCTTGACTGAGAGCGGAGACTACCAGGAATACAAGAATACCAGAATACCTTCCAAAGTAATCCCCAATATTTTAAAAAATGAAACAATAGACACACTGTTTCTTTTATGATAAATTAATCATTGAAAAATGAAAGAAAAGCTGTGGTTTTAAAAATTAACTCTAATACATGTTTGATTTTTCTTTTAAATTAACCTTCCAAGTTATCTCAGAATGTTATGCATAGTGGCACTTTACAATGAAGATTACCTCTCTGAAAGAAATGAAGACTGGCATTTAGATTAGTTACTTCCAAAGACAAAATATCTATGTCCCCTTGACTGGGACAGAACTTTACATGAAGGAAGCTGTGAGCAGCTAAAAAAAGAATCTTTCTACTGATAACACAGTGCTTCAAAAATCTTTATGTGGCAAAATGTTGGACTGCATAGTTTTATGTTATTTCATGTAATCGGAATTTTTCTGGAAGTCTAACTGTAGTTAAAAGCATAAACAGAATCCAAATTTACATACTTAGTTGGTGTCACACAATAAATCCTTTTGAAAAAATAAGGAATTTTTGGAAACGAATATTTACCCTAACTTGCAGTATGATTTGGTTTCTATTAAAAAAAAAAAAAAATTCAGCATTGACTTTCTCATTTAAGGGTATACCTGTTGCTATGGAGTCGATTCTGACCCATAGTGACCCTATAGGACAGAGTAGAACTGCCCCATAGGGTTTCCAAGGAGCGGCTGGTGGATTTGAACTGCCGACCTTTTGGTTAGCAGCTGGGCTGTCAACCACTGCACCACCAGGGCTCTGGTTAAGGATATACAATCCAATCCAATAATATTCAATAAATTTCTTCAACATATTAATTAGGCCTTTAGTAAGATTGAATGGTGGGGCCTGTTTTTAGTACTCCAAAGAGATAAAGCGCATTTCTCTGCATTCACCTTCTTTTTTCTGGATCTGTGCCATATTGGGTCTATGGTCTAGCTATCCAGCTGGTGTGGTGGCCAAGGAATGCTGAATGCTCTTGTAAGTCCCAGAGCCTGCGTTCCTGGTTGGAGGTCCACACCAGAGCATGAATTAAGTGCTAGAGCAATGAGTAAGAAGCTAATGGAAAGGGCCAGATGGGTCAGGCTGCAGGGAATTGTGGCTCACCAGCCATGACACCAACTTGACAAAGTGCGTCTCTGGGAAATGGGGAGGTTTTGACATCTTGAGCAAGCCCTACAACTCATCATGGAGCTGATAATCATCGACACCTAACCCACAGTATAGTAGATCCCCAAGACATGATACTACTCTTGTAATCACCAAATATCACACAGGAGCTCTAGCAGGAAAGGTGGGTGTTGATGTCGTTGAGTCAATGCTGACTCGTGGCGACCTTATGTACAACAGATGAAACATTGCCTTGTCCTGCGTCATCCTCCCATCCTGTTGTCTATGATGCCAATCCCTCTCAAGGAGGTTCTCCCTCGCCCTCATTGGCCCAGCTACTTCACCAAACATGATCGCCTCCTCTAAAGATTGATCCCTCCTGACGACGCGTCCAAAGAGAGAGTCAGACAGCGTTCTGTTGTGATCTGTAAGGTTCTCCTTGACTAATTTTCAGAAGTAAATTACCAGGTCTTTCTTCCTAGCCTGTCTTGGTCTGGAAGCTGCACTGAAACCTATACACAATGGGTGATGCTGCTGGTATTTGAAATACTGGTGGCAGAGCTTCCAGCATCACAGCAACAGTATGACAAACTGACAGACAAAGGGTAGATTAAAACAAAAAAAAAAGTAAGTCCACAAAATTGTGGAGTCACCTCCACAGTCAGTTTTCAGAAACAGAATCACCTAGAGTCCATCCAGAATGTTTCCCCATCTGAATTACAAGAAACCCTTTCAAGAGAAAATTAAATATTAAAACTATATAAACTATGAATCACTGGCAGATATCTGTAAATGCACAATTTTCTATCTGTGTTTATATCTACAGTTTTAAATGTAGAAAATGACTCAATCTATATAGTTTTTGAGAAGCCTCCCCAAGATGGTATATAAACAAGCCCTACTGGAATTACTTCTGATAGCTTTCAAATCCAGTAACTGTTTTATTGTGGAAAGCTGTTAGAGAGAATTAAAATCTCTGAACCATCCCTGTACATCCTGGTGCCACCACCCCACGGCAGCACTGATCGCTCTCCATGGCGAATTTGAATATGTGCCACCTTTAATGGTGGAATGGGAAAGTTTGGAAACACTATCAACCTCAAATAACCCCCCCCCCCCCGTCCCCTAAGTTCACTTTTATTTAAGTTGCAGAAAACACCCAGTGTCTCTTATGTAAAGGTCCGATACTCTTATGCTTATACTCTAGGGGACCTACCTGGGTCACACTCTGTGTCTGATGTGCAATTAAGCCATCCAGGGAATCCCCACTTTTACTCACCTGTTACACTGCCTCCGTCAATGGGAGTTTTCCTAGGCATGTAATCTGACAACCACGTCATGAGCATGTTGGAGGCAAAAGGAGAAGTAGTAGAACAATGTCAGGCAACACTGCACATGCCTGAAACAACAGAAGGGCAGGACTTGGAGTCAGAAAACCTGGATTCCAATCCCAAGACCTTGGCCTTGGGCCAAGTACTTAATGTCTTTCTCAGCCTCAGATTCTCCACCTGTCAACAGGAAGACAAAACCTTCTTATGCAGGGAGTTACAGGAACTGGAACAGACACGTAGTAAAGGTTATTATGGACATCAATAAATGGTGGCACTCTTTATTACTATCATTAGGAAAGGTTTGAACAGCTGCTAAGAATTATGGTTTGGGGCTACTCAGAATTCAGAAATCCTGTAGAGAAAATGTGCTTATTAAGACTGTCTAGGACAAACCAGTCTTAGCATCTGTCACTGCCTGTCTTCCAGGGGAGTCAAAACCAAACCAAACGCACTGCCATTGAGTTGATCCCGACTCATAGCGACTCTGTAGGACAGAGTAGAACTGCCCCATAGGGTTTCCAAGGAGCAGCTGGTGAATTCGAACTGCTAACCTTTTGGTTAGCAGGAAAGCTCTCAACCACTGTGCCACTGGGTTCCACAAACCAGATAGAGCTAATAAAATTATTCTTTCTCAGGCTTGAAGAATGCATTCTATTTACAATTAAGTTCGATATTGCCTAATTCTCGATTAAAGCTGCATTGCACCCAACATGTCTGTTTCTAGTCTCTTCTTTCGTTCTGGTTTCTGACTTCTGGACTCCCTCAGCTTCCTCTTCTTTCTATTCTCTTTCTGATCACTCACCGTCTGCCAGTCAGCCTTAAAAAAAACAGTTACTGTCGAGTTGATGCCAACTCATAGTGGCCCCATGTGTGTCAGAGTAGAATTGTTCTCCATAGAGTTTTCAGTGGCTAATTTTTCATAAGCAGATCATCAGGCCTTTCCTCCAAGGCACATCTGGGTGGACTCAAACTTCCAACCTTTTGGTTAGCAGCTGAGCACATTAACTGTTTGTAACCCCCAGGGACTCTGTTGGTCAGCCAAAAAACCAAACCAAACCCTTTGCCATCAAGTCAATTCTAAGTCATAATGACCCCATGTGTAACAGAGTCTACTGCTCCATAGATTTTTCTTGGCCATAGTCTTTACAGAAGCAGATTACCAGGCCTCTCTTCTGCAGAGGCGCTGGGTGGGTTCAAACTGCCAATCTTTAGGTCAGCAAACGATCGTAAATTGCTTGCACCACCCAGGGACCTGTCAGTCAGTCTATAGATAGTATGATCTATGATTCCCAGGAAGTCAGAAGTACATAAATAAATCCCATTGTGCCAGGCACTGCATTCACTAGGTGCTTTACCTTCATTAATTCAGCTAACCTAAACAACAACCTTGAGAGCATAGCATCCTTCTGTTACAGATAAGGCAAATGAGGCTGTTATTGGGCTAAGGAATACCTGATAGTCTCAAAGCTCGTGAAGCCTGAATCGGAGCCCAGTGCTAGAGCTGAATGGCCATCTTAGCAGACATCCTTAAGTTAGAGCCTCGCATTTTGTTTTGTTGTCTGCTGCGGTTATTTGTTTGACCTTCATGTGAATCCAGAGATAGCAGATCACAGGTGCTACTTTTGCTGTAACCCTGATAGATATGAGATGGGCTTGAAAGACCCAAAGGGAAAATTGGACAAGAAGAGGCAGCAGTATTCCCCTAAGTGCCCACTAATGACCTTGTGCTGTAAGGATCAGCATGAATCCAGTCCCCGAAATGCAGAGACTGATTCACATTCGTGCTTCTCCATCTTCTTCACCAGCCATCACCATGACACTTTCTGTCTCTGACCCTAGCTACCCAGAGTGAGGTCCGAGCTCACAAGTTAAAAGGACACAGTCCTTCAGACTTAAAAATAGACAAACACCAGCCCCAAGTTTGAGGAATCCACAAGATGCCTCAATCTTCTGACCTGCTGCCCACAAATCCAGGGCTGGTTTCAGGATGCCAGCACAAGCTCAGGAGTCCACACAGCACACTCACTTTCTGACCTCCTGGCTCTCACTGCCCCTTTGGGTTAGATAATCCCCTGGAAATAGTCATGGAATTCACAGAGAGTCTACCATACTTAGAACCCTGGTGGTGCAGTGGTTAAGAGCATGGCTGCTAACCAAAAAGGTTGGCAGTTCAAATCCACCGGCCACTCCTTGGAAACCCTATGGGGCAGTTCTACTCTGTCCTATGCACTCGACGGCAACGGGTTTTTTTTGTTTGTTTGTTTGTTTTTGTTTTGATTCCCTAGCTTCTAGTGACTACTGGCAATCCTCAGCGTACAATTGTTGCTTACAAATGTATCTTCACATGGTGTCTTCCCCCAAATGTGACTCTGTTTCTATGTCTGTCCCCCCTCTTTTATAAGACATCAGTCATATAGGATTCAAACTCACCCCACTGCAGTATGCCCTTGTTCATTTAACTGACAACATCTGCAAAGAAAAACCCTATTTCCCCAGACAAGGTCACATCCACAGGAGCAGAGGCTAAGACTTCAACATATCTTTTGGGGAGACACAATTCTAATCCATTACACCAACAATCCTTTAAAGAAAAATTTAGTTTTCAAAATTCAGTGTCATCCAGGTGGTTACTAAATTTATGTTTCAAAATTGTTATATTTAAGAAATTGTGCTAGTTAAACAAATGGGCAGATTTAGGAAAACAAAGGGCATCTCTTATTTATAGAAATAGTGCAGTCTGTTTAATGGATTCACTTAAATTCTAACCCTAACAACAATAATATTAGCCCTGTGGGGAGAATGTTGATGCCGTTTACCAAAACAGTTAACCTGAAAAATTAGAAGGAAGCTTTCACCTTGACTTTTGAGTTCCTGCTTTCCTCTGCAGAGATTTACCAGTTACAGCAAGTTCTATGATGTGACTTGGAGCAAAACTCCCAGCCACTTTCAAAGATGATATGAGAACTCTCCCTGGATTTTATACATTTGAGTCACTGGTTTGGATTTCAAAAGACAAACTAAAGGGTACAAATATGATCGAACATTTGTAATCCTTTTAAATATCTAATCTCCATATTAAGAGTTTCCATAAATGTTCCTTAAGCACCAACAGGTCTCGAAGAGATTTTATAAATTAGACGGCCTTAGATAACTACGGCCTCGATCACACAGGCAGTTGGTGGGGTGCGCTTGCATTTCCCATCCCATCACAAGACTGAGGCCAGCTCTTGCTAAAACTTTTTCCTGACCTTGTTGCTCAATCCATGACAGGTATATTGAGCATGAAGTTCCTGGGTGGCGCAAACAGTTAATGCACTTGGCTGCTTGCTAACTGAAAGGTTGCAGGTTCAAGTCCACCCAAAGTTGCTTCAAAAGAAAGGCTTGGCAGTCTACTTCTGAAAAATCAGTCACTGAAAACCATATAGAGTTCTACTTGACATACATGGGGTCGCTGTGAGTCAGAATTGACTAGATGGTAACTGTTTTTTGGGTTTATTTTGTTTTTTAATTGAGCATATCTTCTTCCCAGGCACTGAGGTGGATTCTAGAGATTCAGAAATGACCAAAACATGGCCCTTACACTGACTCTTGTCTAAAAACACACCAATTTCCACCAGGTTGATTCCATGTCATGGCGATCCCACGTGCTTCACAGTAGAACTGCACTCCACAGGGTTTTCAAGGCTGTGACCTTTCAGAAGCAGGTGGTCAATTCTTTTTCCCAAGGTGTCTCTGAGTGGGTTCGAACCACCAACCTTTCAGTTAGTAGTCAAGCACTTAACTATTTGCGCTACCCAAGGAGTGACCCATAGTCTAACAACTCTGTTTTCCCCTTAGCTCCCCCTACTCTTTTCCTAGCTCCTCTTTAGTTCTCCTACAACATAGACCTACTGTGGGTGCTGCAGGCTTTAGGGTTTTCACTCTTCTGGCTAGATGCCTGCCCGTCTCCTATCTTCCAGGTAAAGACCCACCCAAAGTGGGACTTCCTCTCTACAGCCACGTAACTCTGTAGAATCGTGTTCTTGCCATGGCCATCATGGCTCTACCACATTCCAAACTCGTTGTTGTCAAGTCAATTCTGACTCACAGCTACCTCATGTGTTACAGAGTAGAACTGCTCCATAGAGATTTCTTGACTGTAATCTTGATGGAAGCAAATCACCAGGCCTTTCTTCTGTGGAGCCACTGGGTGGGTTCAAACTGCCAACCTCTTGATTAGTAGTCAAGCACAAACATTTTGCTCCACCCAGGGACACTCCAGTATAAGTAATTTAAACCATCAGCCTCTGACATCCCACCTGGAAAATGGGACTAATAGTGGTACTTACCTCTTAGAGTTACTGTAAAGATTAAATAAGTGAATGTCCATTGTTTACCTGTTAAGAACAATGCCGGCACATGTAAATGGTCACTTATGTTGATGCTGGTGCTGGTGTTCTTACCATCACAAATCCTCCCACCCTGCTCTCAGACTTGGAAGCCAACCTGCTGTGTGCCTGACCCCTCAAATCCAGGCTATCTGACCATGTGATGACTACTCTCTAAATCAATGATTCCATAAGAATACACTAATGGGAAAATGCTTTGGGGAAATCCTTGGAGGAGACTTCCTTTCTCCTCTATTTTAATCTAGTGGGGTGAGCAGAAAACAAATATTTGCTCTTATCAACTATTACAGTGTGATAGAAATGTAGAATTTGTGAATTCAAATATATACCTTTATATTTATATTATAAAAGAAGTAATATTTTGAGGTTCCTACTTGTAGTAGTCAAGGTTCCATCAGGGAAACCACTATCTTATTGGTTCTATTTTTCTGGTGGAAATTTGATACAAGTAGGAACCCCAAAATAATGTTTTATCCCTTACATAAATCATGTACATAACTATACTGTTGTTGTTAGGTGCCATCAAGCTGGTTCTGACTCATAGCAACCCTATGTACAACAGAACAAAGCACTGTCCAGTCCCACGCCATTCTCACAATTGTTCCTATGTTTGAGCCTATCGTTGCAGCCACTATGTCAATCCACCTGGTTGAGGGTCTTCCTCTTTTTCACTGGCTCGCTACTTTACCAAGCATGATGTCCTTCTCCAGGAACTGGTTCCTCCTGATAACACGTCCAAGGTAAGCGAGACAGAGTCTTGCCATCCTTGCTTCCATGGAGCATTTTGGTTGCAATTTTTCTAACACAGATCTGTTCGTTCTTCTGGCAGTCCATGGTATATTCAATATTCTTTGCCAACACCATAATTCAAAGGCATCAGTTCTTCTTCGGTCTTCCTTATTCATTGACCAGCTTTTGTATGCATATAAGATGATTGAAAATATCATAGCTTGGGTCAGAGGCACCTTATTCCTCAAAGGAACATCTTTGGTTTTTAACAGTTTAGAGAGGACTTTTGCAGCAGATTTGTCCAATGCAATGCATCCTTTGATTTCTCGACCGCTGCTTCCATGGGCATTGATTGTGGATCCAAGTAAAATGAAATCCTTGACAACTTCAATCTTTTGTCCATTCATCATCCTGTTGCTTATTGGTCCAGTTGTGAGGATTTTTATTTTCTTTATGTTGAAGTGCAATCCATATTGAAGGCTGTGGTCTTTGATCTTCATCAGTAAGTAACAGCAGTAAACATAACTATATAATATATATACAGAGAGGAGAGATGTACTGCAAAGAATTGATTTATGTGGTTATAGGAACTGGCTAGGCAAGTTTAAAATTCATAAAGCAGATCGTCAGGAAGGGCAGCCTGGTGACTCTTAAGTAGGAGCGGAAGCTGCAGTCCACTGGCAGAATTTCTTCTTCCTCAGAGAAACGTCAGGTCTGTTCTTAAAGCCTTTCAGCTGATTCGATCAGGCCCACCCACATTATCAAGGATAACCTCCTTTACTTAAAGTCAACTGATTGTAGATGTTCATCACATCTACAAAATGACTTCACAGAAATACTTAGTGTTTGATTGAATAACTGGATATTGTAGTCTAGCCAAGTTAACACGTAAAACTGACTATCGCACTACTGTTTGCAGACACAGCACTTTGATACTTACTTCTCATAGGAACTTTACAGGGTAGCGATTATCCCCATTTTGCAAGTGAGAAAACTATCATTCTGTAATCTGAAATATTACGTAACTTGACTAATTTGGCGGAAAATGGTAGTTCAGTGGTAGAATTCTGGCCTTTCATGAGAGACGCTGGGGTTAGATTTCCACCCAACGCACTTCATATGCAGCTACCACCCATCTGTCAGTGGAGGCTTGCCTATTGCTATGATGCTGAACAGGTTTCAGTGGAGCTTCCATACTAAGACAGACTAGGAAGAAAGACCTGAAGGTCTACTTCCAGAAATAAGCCAATGAAAACCCTGTGGATCACAACGGTGCGATCTGCAAACAATCATGGGGATGGTACCAGGACTGGGGCAGCATTTCATTCCATCATGCACGGGGTTGCCATGAGTCAGGGGCCGACTAGGCGGCAGCCAGCAACAAGAAGACTAAGTGGTAGAACCAGGATCTGAAGCCTTGTCCGCCTGGCTCCAAACCCTGTTTTATATACGTGTTCTATAGGAAGTTTAACTTTCCCTCCACATTATTGGTCTCATGCCTGGAACCTAAGACTCAGCAGTAGGCGTGATGCAGAAGGAAGTGGAGTTAGAGACAACACATATGTCTGATCACCCCTCTCCAGGTATATTACAAAGCCACACAAGGATTATTTTGAACTTTTCCATTGTTTTGTATTCCCCACTTATAGGAAACTCTATGGAGCAGTTCTACTCTGTCCTATAGGGTCGCTATGAGTTGGAACCAATTCAACAGCATTCAACAACATAATACAAGTGCAGCAGTCCCTGAGCAGCACAAGTTGTTAAGCACTTGACTACTAATCAAAAGACTGGCTATTCAAACCCACTAAGAGTTGCTTTGGAAGAAAGGCCTAGCAATCTGCTTCTGAAAGGTGACAGCCTTGAAAACCTTGTAGAAAGCAGTTCTACTCTGCAACACTTGGGGTTGCCATGAGTCGGAATCGAATCGATAGCAACCGTTTTTCTTGGTTTAAACATAATTGCAGAGTTTATCCAATTGTTTAATCACACACACCATTACTCCTTCTGAGGCAAGTAGAAATTTTCCCCAGGTCTTTGTACTGTTCACCTCAAAAATTCTATACACCTGTTCGTGAAATCAAAGATCCGCTTTTGTTTTTGAATCAGGAAATGGAAAATAGGAAAGGAAAGGAGTTATTTTTGAATAGACTTAAAAAAAAAAAATCCTGCCAGCATATGTTTTTATACTCTAAAATAGAATGAGTGATTTTTTTTTTTTCTTATTTTTTATTCCCACCTCTGTATCTTGCCCTGAAGCTATTTAGGAATTAGTCAACACTGCTGTGATTTCCCTGGGACAATTTTTATGGTAATTGACAGTAATAAGAAGCCCCTCAGCACCAGAGGCCCTGGCTGTACAGCCCACTGTCTGTGGAGGGTCCCACAATGATCTCCCTATAGACTTTGCGTCGGGAGCAGACTGTTTGCCTCTAAGGTATTTCCGTGGCCAGAGAGTTGAGATGTTTTCTCGACAGGCAGCCAAACATGCCAAGTACAAGATTCATTTTCTTAGGAGAGAAAGAAATCTTCCCATTAATTACCTCTTACCTATTTGGGCAACGCAGACAAAAGTTTTCTTGCTTGTTTGTTTATGTAGTCAAAGCATACGTAGTCCCTGGGTGGTGCAGACCGTTAAACACTCAGCTACTAACTGAAAGGTTGGCAGTTAGAATCTATGTAAGGGCGCCTCAGAGGAAAGCCCTGGAGATCTACTTCTGAAAGACTACAACCATTGAAAACCCTCTGGAATGCAGTTCTACTCTGACACACATGGGGTCACTAGGATTCAGAGTAGACTCTAGGGCAACTTTTTTTTTTTGGTATATATATATATATATATATATATATATATATATATATAGGAAACCCCGGTGGCATAGTGGTTAAGAGCTACAGCTGCTAGCAAAAGGTCAGCAGTTTGAATCCACCAGCTGCTCCTTGGAAACTCTATGTGGCAGTTCTACTCTGTCCTATAGGGTTGCTATGAGTCGGAATCGACTCAATGGCAACGGGTTTGGTTTTCACATATATATATATATATATATATATATATATATAGTTTCATAAATACCTATATAGTTGTTGTTGTTGTTAGGCGCCGTCAAGTCGATTCTGACTCGAAGCAACCCTATGTACAACCAAAGGAGACACTGCCTGGTCCTGCACCTTTCTCATAATCACCCTTAGGCTTGAGCCCCATTGTTGCGGCTATTGTGTCAATTCATATCGTTGAGCGTCTCCCTCTTTTTCACTGACCCTTCAATTTACCAGGCATGATGTCCTTCTCCAGGGACTGGTTCCTCCTGATGACATAACCAAAGTACATGTAGTGAAGTCTTGTCATCCTTGCTTCTAAGGAGCATTCTGGCTGTACTTCTTCCAAGACAGATGTGTTTGTTCTTCTGGCAGTCCATGGGATATACAATATTCTTCACCAGCATGGTAATTCAAGGGCATCAATTCTTCTTTGGTCTTCCTTATTCATTGTCCAGCTTTCTCATGTATATGAGGCATTTGAAAACACTGCAGCTTGAGTCAGATGCACTTCAGTCCTTAAAGTGACATCTTTGTTTTTTAACACTTTAAAGAGGTCTTTTGCAGCAGATTTGCCCAATGCAATACATCGTTTCATTTCTTGACTCCTGCTTCCATGGGCATTGATTGTGCAAGTAAAATGAAATCCTTGGCGACTTCAATATTTGATCCATTTATCAGGATGTTGCTTATTGGTCCAGCTGTAAAGATTTTTGTTTTTTTTATATTGAGGTGTAATCCATACTGAATGTCATAGTCTTTGATCTTCGTCAACAAGTGTTTCAAGTCTTCTTTACTTTCAGCAAGCAAGGTTGTGTCATCTGCATAACACAGGTTGTTAATGAGTTTTCCTCCAATCCTGACTCTGCATTTCCATATCATACAGCTTCTCGGATTATTTGCTCAACATATAGATTGAACGAAAGGATACAACCTTGATGCACACCTTTACTAATTTTAAACCGTGCAGTATCCCCTTGTTCTGTTGGAAACAACTGCCTCTTGGTCTATGTACATGTTCTGCATGAGTGTTCTGGAAATTCAATTCTTCACAATGCTATCCATAATTTGTTATGATCCATGCAGTTGAATGCCTTTGCTTAGACACAAAATACAGGTAAAAGTCTGTCTGGTATTCTCCCTCATTTGGCATCCTCTTCTGAATCCAGCTTGAATTTCTGGCAATTCCTGTGGATGTACTGCTGCAACCGTTTTTGAATGATCTTCAGCAAAATTTTACCTGTGTGTGATATTAATGATATTGTTCAATGATTTCTTTATTCTGTTGGATCATCTTTCTTTGGAATGGGCACAAATATGGATCTCTTCCAGTCTGTTGGCCAGATAACTGTCTTCCAAATTTCTTGGTGTAGATGAGTGAGCCCGTCCAGCAATACATCTATTTTTTGAAACATCTCAATTGGTTGTCCATTAATTTCTGGAGCCTTGGACTTCTTCCTTCAATACCATCAGTTCTTGATCATATTCTAGTGACTGAAATGACTGACAGTTGACCAATTCTTTTCAGTACAAGAATTCTATGTATTCCTTCCATCTTCTTTTGATGCTTCCTGCGTCATTCACTATTTTGTCTATCCACTTGTCATTGCCCTGAAGTGGATTCCGACTCATAATGATCCTGTATGACAGAGTAGAACTTCCCCCATAGAGTTTCCAAGGAGTGGCTGGTGGAGTAGAAAATCAGCAAAAAGGAGGAAGACCCTCCACAAGGTAGACTGACACAGTGGCTGCAACAATGGGCTCAAACATAGCAACAATTGTGAGGATGGCGCAGGACCAGGCAGTGTTTCGTTCTGCTGTACAGTGCAGAGCCAAGACTACCTTGAAGGCACCTAACAACAGTAACAAAGATTACTGGAAGGGTAAGTGAAACTGTGCTGCTGACATCAGCTTCAACTTGAACTTTCAAAGGAGCAATTGATGGTCTTTTCCGCTGTCGGCCCCCTGGCCTTGTTCTGACTGATAACGTTGAGCTTCACCATCATCTCTTTCCACAGATGTAGTTAATTTGATTCCTATCTGTTCCATCTGGTGAGGCCCACATGCATAATCACCATTTATGTTGTTGGAAAATAAGAAAAGGTATTTCCAATGAATAGGTCTTTGGTTTTGCAGAAGTCTATCATATCTGGCGCCATACCAGACAACGCTCTGCTGGTATTCATAAGGTTTTCACTAGCCAGTTTTTTCAGAAGTAGACCACAAGGTCCTTCCTTCTAGTCTGTTTTAGTCTGGAAGCTCCACTGAAACCTGTCCACTGTTGGTAACCCTACTGGTATTGGAAATATGGGTGATATAGCTTCCGGCATCACAGCAACACGCAAACCACCACAGTACGACAAACTGACAGACGAGTGGTAGAGTAATCTTTAGGAGAACCTCATCCTTCAGCAGTCTCTGATTTTTGCTTCTCTCATTCTGCTTTCTCCCTGCTCCCTTCCTACTGAACCTTCCCTTCCCTGGATCAGAAACACAGAGAGATTTTGGCCAGATTCCCGGCACTAAGTTTAGAAGGAAATCTGCCTCAGCAAGGAGGGGCTGAGGACAACCATGGCGGCATCTTTTGTGTTTACGTCCCTGGAAGGTTCCCAGACAACAGCTATGGTTCTGAGTCTCAAGTCTTTATAATTCTAGGTAAAATACCTACTTCCTTTGGCTCTACCAGATGTCTCCTGTAGTCACTGTTGACACAAAGCTCTGGCTCCAGGTGACTTTAATGCCTTGTGATTTTCTTTCCTTTCCTTTAGAGTGTGTCAATTGGGGGGAATTTGTCAATGCAGAGTGGATGCGTGTTAAATTTTTTAAAAAAGCTTAAGAAGTACTAGTACTTTTCAAAATGGTATTAGAAAGGCCCTTCTTCCCCCCCAGTTAAGTCTTCTACCTTGATTTGAGCCATATAAGTCATTAAAAAGTAATTTGTAGTTCTTAACACTACTACTTCCACTATTACTACTACTGTAGTACTACTCCCACTATTACTATTATTACTACTATAGTACTACTCCCACTATCACTACTACTATTACTACTATTCCTCTACTTCCACTACTACTAATATTCGCAAAATATGTAAATAAATGTAAATAAACAATACAAACAGTAAAAACTTCACATTTCAGATTGTGTACTTTAGATAGGAAATTGAAATGTACACCTTTCAAATACACGCTGCCTTTTTAACTTCATTGTAACCCTGTTGTTGTTGTTGCATGCCATCAAGCTGTTCTAACTCATAACGACCCTATAGGCTGGAGTAGAACTGCCCCATAGGTTTCCTAGGTTGTGATCTTTATGGGAACAGATTGCCAGGTCTTTTCTCCCACGAAGCTGCTAATGGATTGGAACCATCATCCTTCTGGTTAGCAGCCGAGCATTTAACCATCACGCCTCTAGGGCTCATTATTGCAACCCAACAGACTAGGTATTGTTATACAGATAAGAAGTTGAAAGGAATACATTAGTCCAAAGGAATAATGGACCACAACTACCCCAGCCTCCACAAGACTGAGTCCAGTACTACTAGATAGTGCCCGGCTACCACCACTGACTGCTCTGACAGAGATCAAAATAGAGGGTCCTGGACAGAGCTGTAGAAAAATGTCGAATAAAATTCTAACTCACAAAAAAAGAGCAGACTTACTGGCCTGACAAGATTGGAGAAACCCCAAGAATATGGCCCCCAGACACCCTTATAGCTCAGTAATGAAGTCACTCCTGAGGTTCACCCTTCTTCCGAAGATTAGACAGGCCCATAAAACAAAACGACACTAAAGGGGCACACCAGCCCAGGGGCAAGGACGAGAAGGCAGGAGGGGACAGGAAAGTAGGTAACAGGGAACCCAAGGTCAAGAAAGGGAGAGTGTTGACACGTCATGGGCTTGGCAACCAATGTCACAAAACAATATGTGTATCAATTGTTTAATGACAAACTAATTGGCTCTGTAAACCTTCATCTAAAGTGCAATAAAAAATGCAAAAAAAAGAAAAGAAATTGAGACTCAGAGAAGTGAAATAATAAAATTCACACAGATAATAAATTACACAATTGAAATACACAGGCAGGTTCTGTGACTTCAAAATATGCTTTTCTCGTCCACAAATATCAGAGTTCAGTCTTTTGGTTACAGCCTTTTAAAAAATGTAAATACACTTTTGTCAGGTACTGCATGTTTTATATATCGCAGTTGCCATCAAGTTGATCCCAACTCATGGCAACCCAGTGTGTGTCAGAGTAGAACTGTGCTCCGTAAGAGTTTTCAGTGGCTGACCTTTTGGAAGCAGCTCACCTGGACTTTCTTCCCAGGTGCCTCTGGGTGAACTTGAATCTCCAACTTTTTGGTCAGCAGCCGAATGTGTTAACCATTTGCACCAATGTTAATGTCTCTGTGCTTCTCCTGTTGACGGAGACACCAAAGGTGGCAGAAAGGGCACAAAAAAGGGAGGCAAAGAATACAGACAGGAACACTCAGGACTGGGCAGTTATGTCAGGGGTCAGCATGGCCATAAACAAGGCTCTGTGGGATCAAACAGGAGTTTCATTAATAACTACGTAACAAAGCAGTTAAAGGTGGGCCTAGCTCAAGACTCTCACCAAACATTCTCAAGGTTGTTTGGCACAGCCAGCGTCCCGTATCCAATCGATGTCAAAGCCAAGCCTGCCACCTTCCAGTCTAGAGCCTTCCATCCCCAAGTCCTGTGGCTCTAAGTGACCGGCTGCATGAATTCTGAGTAGAGCCTCTCCGCATATTGTTCCATATCCACCATGATGTGCAAGTTACTAATTGGAGAGGTAAGGCTGACTTGTTCCGCAGGTGCACAGCAAGAGAGGCAGAAACAAATCATTTTTAGTAATGAGGACGTTCTCTCAGAAGTACCTCTCACGTTAAAAATGCACTTAGAAATGATGAGTATGCTCTCAGCATTCTGATTGTCCTGGCTTTCTGAAGCAAAGGCGTTGCAGGAGCACCACGGCAGCTTTGATCAGCAGCAATCAAAGGAGACTTGGTGTAGTTTCTAGGGAGACGTGGATGCCATTGGAGCCAGAGCTCTGCTGCGCAGTCCAAGAAACTGGTAAAGAGCCTCCTTGCATTCCTAATTCCAGATCACATTAGGATCAGAAGGCTGTGGTCGGACCCCAGGAAGCCTGTGGTTTTAATTTTCTTATCCACATTGTTCTTCCCTGCCCACCCCAGGTAACTGTCACAAGCAATATGAAAAGGCTGTTTACTTGTTGGTTAGTCTTTGTTGCTTCTTGCTTTCCCGTTCACAGCAAGGAAAAGAGCAATTGTTTCTACTGGTCGTTTTGGCGTTTGGAAGTCGTATGTGTGCAAGTGTGATGGTAGGCTCAGCACAGTCAGACCCAACATTTGAAATGTGGATTTAAACCAGATAGAATCTTTTGGTATTGATGACAAGTGTTTATACTACTCTGCCACCACCCCTCTGTCAGTTTGTCGTACTGTGGTGGCTTGCGTGTTGCTGTGATGCTGGAAGCTATGCCACTGGTATTTCAAATAGCAGCAGGGACATCCATGATGGACAGGTTTCAGCAGAGATTCCAGACTAAGACAGACTAGGAAGAAAGGCCTGGAGATCTACTTCTGAAAATTAGCCAATGAAAAAGCTATGGATTACAGAATATTGTCCAAGACTTTAACTCATTTACTTTGGATGTGTCATTAGGAGGGATGAATTGCTGGAGAAAGACATCATGTTTGGTAATGCAGAGGGCCATCAAAAGCGAGGGAAGTCCCCAATTAGATGGAGTGACACAATGGCCCCACAACAGACTTAAACATCCCAATGATCATGAAGATGGCACAGGACAGGGCAACATTTCGTTCTATTATACACAAGTTCACCATGAGCTGGAGCCTCTTTTGATAGCAGTTAACAACAGCAACGATACTACTCTGCCTAGAAAAATTGGAGTCATAAAAATCTCTAAATGTAAAATATTGCAAAAAACCAAACCCATTGCCATCAAGTAGATTCTGACTCATAGTGACCCTATAGGACAAGATAGAACGGCCTCATAGAGTTTCCAAGAAGCACCTGGTGAATTTGAACTGCTGATCTTTTGGTTAGCAGCAGGAGCACTCAACCACTGCGCCATCAGTCTTTCCAAATATTGCACAGAGTGCTCCGAGGTGCCATGTCTCTAGCCCAATTTGTGAAAATAAAAGAAAAGAGTAATCCAACTGGGTTTTAGCTACAGTTTGGAAACTTTGGGTCTTACATTTTCTCAAGCCATTCCAGAAGGTTCCAGACTCTAAAATCTGGAGTAATGGTGCAGACTGACAAAGGTAGCCGAGAAAAGAGACCTTCCTGATGACAAGGGTGGGCAGGACCCTGTAGCACTGATTCCAGCCCTGTGACCCTCTCTCTTCTGAGGTTTCACTAGTGACTTTAGCCTCCTCTGTGTTGAGCTTCAGGTCCCTAGAAGGCACAAATGGTTTGCGCTTGACTACTAACCTAAAGGTTGATGGTTCAGACCTACGCAGTGGTACCTAAAAAGAAAGCCCTGGTGATCTGCTTCCATAAAGATCACAGCCAAGAAAACCCCATGGAGCAGTAACACATAGGGTTGCTATAAGTTAGACGTGACTCAGTGGCAATGTTTTGTTTTGGTTTTGGTACTATGTTCAACGGTGATTGATCTTTCTTTATACTGCCTTGGACAAGTCTGGGCAAACAACCCCACTCTTGAATCTATACAGCATAATTGAAATACCACTGGAAAATTATAACAAGACTTTACTCAGTCTTAGGAGGAAACAATAAGTAAATAAACCCAAGAAGATAAATGAGTAGAGTCAATAAACATGTATCTTGCTTTCACAGTTTTAGTTGGGACTCAGAGAGGTGTGTTGTTGGAAAGGTGGTGGTTGTGTGCTAATTTTATTTGTTGTTTAAGATGCCAGAGGAGTAAGTCTGTTTCAGTTCCAATGGGGGAAAAAGTGTCAGTTGAAAGTGCAGAGTTGAAAGCACTGGCGATAAGTCACAGGGTATTTCCTCTGCAAATGACTGAAACTGCCGTTGCCTAGAATCACTGTTCATGCTTCCCACTTTCCTCAACTGACATGGTTGGTTGGTTTGTTTGTTTGTTTTTTCCTTTATCTCTTCTGGGCTCTGCCTCACTGCCCTACCCTATTAGGTCTACACAGGAAGCCAGATCACAGCTGGGAATTTCCTTGCTGAGCATGCAATGAGAATTTGGGAGAAAATCCAATGTTAAGTGCAGGATACATCCTACTCAAAAGGATGGCCTTACTCATTGGCTAGGATAGTGCTTAAATGGCATGGCCCACATGGGTTCTGGGGCTTTCTTTCCTCTTCACCTCCTATGATAGTGCAGCCACCTAAGGATGTTTTCCTTCCTTAATACTCTAATACATTCAGGAAGGCTACAGTCAAGTCTTGCAGCCCTAGGAGTTCGTTTGTCTATTTAATGTAACTGTGACTCTCTAATTTGTTTATTATTCTTTTGTTTCATATTTAACTTTCAGAGGGCAATTTTATTTCCTTCATTTCCAATTTCTTCAGAGACACTTACGGTATCCCGTATAAACTGATATGAAAGACCACTATTAAGTAGTTTATCGAGACACAGCAATACAAATTCACTACAAATAAACCTATGAAAAATTGATTTTTGATCTGAAGGGGAGTAAAAAATGGCTAATCCCAATGATTTTTTTTTTTTCTTGTTGATTCTTTGTGTGGCAGTATCTTGATAATGGGGGGGGGGGGGGGGGAATTGTGTGTAGAAACCACCAAAAGTTATTTTGAACATAAAAAAGGACAACATTTTGAATTGCTTCTCCGATGGTTCACCCTCAGTTGGCAAGTCTCTGGGTTTTATTTATGTGCCGTCTCCCCAGTGTCAAGTCTCTAAGCTCTGCTGTCCAACAATGCGCTGTGATCAGTGAGGCCTGACTTCAGATCGGTCAAGTCGTTTCACTTGAGCATTCTCTCATAGTCACTTTTCAATTTAAACTATTGTGTAAAATATTAAGTGTTCTGAATAAACATTTATGCTTTTCTGGATTAGCAAAAAATGTATATCTATAAACGTATGTGTGTGGAGAGAGAGAGAGATAAAGAAAGCAAGACAAAGCAGAGATGGAAGGTCATCCCACTTGATTGTTGGTTTATCCTCTATTCCCACAGTTCTTTGTCCAAACACGGATTAAATCACTTATCCGATCATACAACGATGTCACTATTTGCATTTTGATCTGACCCTCTACATTGTTTTATCCAACCTTGAATTCCAAGAGCTTGACATGGAGGCAGAAATTCAGAAGATGGTTAGCAAACATTTGATAAAGAAATTAGGCTCAGATTAGGGCCCATGTGTGCTCCTTGATTCATATTCTAAGGCAAAATTATATTAAAATTGTTCCACTAATGTTACAGTGATCAGGCAGAAGTGTCAAATAAAACAGAATGTTATTTCACAGTACACACAGAGGGTACTCACCCCCACCCCTACCCTCACAAAGTGTTAATGGTAACCATTGGGATTTTCCTCCAATTTATTTCTTTGATTTTCTCCCAATATTTTATTTTGAAAATTTTCAAAGCATGAAAAAAGTTGCATAAATCCTATAATGGACACTCATATGCCCCTCATCTAGATTCACCACTTGTTAACATTTTGCCATATTTACTTTATCTACTTATATTTAAACGTACACATACATTATTTTGAGAGTTCATTACAGAAATTCTGACATGTTACCCCTAAGTGCCTCTAAATAAACATTCCAAAATATCTAGGAACAATTTAAAAAAAGAAGAGCAATTGGGGGTAGAGGATACTGAAGACATACCCAGCATTAAACCATAGTATAAGGTCTCTATAATTAAAACAGTGTGGTACTGGAACATGACTAGACAGACATATCAGTGAAAGAGAATAGAAAACCCAGAGACAGATTCAAGTACATTGTGCAGGACAATGGGTTTCTCTTTATATATGGCCTTTCTGGCCCTGGGTTTATAGTTATGCCGACATGATTTACTAGGTCACAATCTTGCAAAGGGATTGGACAGTTTACTATGCAAATAAGATGCATAAAACCCTTGCAGGGATTGGTCAATTACTATGCAAAGTAGGTGACTGTGGCCTACCTAGGGGATTGGTTAGTTTTGCCATCGTGCTAGGCTTAAAAGGACCAATCCTGCAGAGGTCAGTGGTGACCTCCCTACCATCAAGAGGAAGAGCCAGGAGCAGAGGGTGTCCTTTGGAAGCAGGGTCTCTGCACTGAGAACCTCCTTAGACCCAAAAGACAGAGGGAGCTGTAACACTGGAGACAGAAGGTGCAAGACGGCACGAGACAGCTTAAGATGGTACGAGATGCCAAGAACAAGGAGACTGACGTGAGACAACTGTGGTGGGCTTCCTGGCCAATGGAGCCAGGAGGCTGCAGCGGGCTCATCAACTCAAGGAGAAAGAGAGCTGAGTGCCAGAAGGCTTCCTAGTGGAGCAAGGTGCCCCTTATCTGCAGAGCTAAAGAGCTGTAACACTTGCCTGAGCAGGACAGTAGGCCCAAGCAGAAGGGCCCAATGGTAGTAGGCCCAAGTGAAGGGCCCGGCAACAGTAGGTGCTGAGGGCTGTCTTGGCTGGAAGCCACCCTGATTGATGAACAGTATCCTGTCTCCTGAGTTGTTCCTGTTACTTCCAAGTTGATTCTGAGCTGAGTTGTAATCTGTCTTATTTCCCTGATAAACCCCATAATTGTGAGTATGGTCTGTGAGTTCTGGGTGTCAGTTACAACAAACTCTCAAACCCAGCAGAGAAGTAGAGAGTGCCATAGGAGAGACAGCTGGTGTCGGAACTGGTAGAAAGTTTGGAGAGTGGAGATATGCCTGACTTCCAGCTCATAGGAATCAGCTTTGGGCTGATGATTGGATTCTCGTTCCCCCTCCTGAAGTTAGACGAGGTCAGACACTGGGAGATTGCAATATGGAAATTTAGAAGCCAAAGGTTGACATCTCAAAGCAATAAGAAAAAGAGGCACTTTCTCACAAATGGTGCAGGGGAACCTGTACAGCTATCTGGACAAATGTAAATTTGGATTCATTCCACTCATAAAAATACTTCCAAAGGGACCAAGTATCTATATATAAAAAGTGGAACCACATAAGCACTAGAAAGAAAAAAAAATGAATGGATTTCTGTATAACCTAGGCTTAAGAAAACCCAGGGACAATTTTAAAAATTGATATATTTGGTTGTATAATTTTTTTTTAAATGACAAAAAATGAAATTTGTTTAAGAAATTTGTCCACAAAACCACCTGCATCCTTATGTTTACTGAATCAGTCAGCAGGGTTTATTATTCAACAGCAACTGAAGTCCTGTGTGTTCTGACAGAGCAGACTTCTCTCTCTGAGATTGTCATTAGGCATGTGTGGCTCTCCGGTATATAATGTTGTCCTAGTCTCGGGAAACGAGACTTTGTCCTTGGAGAATCTGCTCACTGCACCTCCAATCCTAGTATTTAATATCCTTCTAAGTATGCTGTCAGGTTCTCGCTCTTCTCTCTCTTTATACTTAATTTTGCATTTAATGCGTTTCCAATAAAAACATGGTACCCAGTACTAAAGATATTCACTGTGAATTTGGAAGCATAAAAAGACAGAAACCATTCCCCTCCGCCCTCCCTTTTAACAACAGAAATAAATTCAAATCATTCATGTTTGTGTGAATGATTCTACTTTCATTTAAGGGAATCTTGTATCCCAAGATTTTACATAGTTAGGTAACTCCTTGCCAGAGTTTTCCTAATTCATTTATTTTTACTTGAGGACATATAGTAAGATTTGCGCCTTGACAGAATACCATGAAATTAATTTTGACGTCTTGCTGTAAATGAGGCCATTGTACCACCTCCATGATTAAATATTCACAAACATCACCCAGAGCTTTCAAAAGGGCTCTGTTTCCTTCCCACGGCAGCGGCCTGGAGAGTGATAACAGCCCATTTCTCAGCGAGAGGCAAATGCAAGAAAATATATGAGGAACCAAGGTGTCAGATGAAACAACAGTGATCAATTTTCCAGCACTCTACTTGCGGAAACATGTAAAATCCCTCATGAGATTTCAGACTCAGAAAGTCACTGCTGGAGAAGTTAAAATATGACAGTTTAATAAAAATGGTCATGTTTCAACAGATCATTCTGCCAGCAAGCTCTGTAAACTTTTAGAGATAAAATTAATACGTCAAGATGGCTTCTGTATCCTTCTAGAAATATGTGTCTTTTAGGAGGACTGTAAACTGTTTACATTTAAATAACAATTTTTATTAATATGACTTTAAAATGATTCTAGAATTCCAAGC
The DNA here is from genome assembly GCA_030035585.1 of Dugong dugon. Lineage (NCBI taxonomy): Eukaryota > Metazoa > Chordata > Mammalia > Sirenia > Dugongidae > Dugong > Dugong dugon. The sequence goes on from CM057473.1 coordinate 6,838,119, forward strand.
ATAGAAATAGGAAAGGTTTTTTTCCCTTATAGCAATTTAAAAAAAAAAAAATACATTATTTGATTATATCGTATCTATTAGCAGCTGCATCCACAATGCTTTCAGTACTATCTTCCTATCGCTCACTTTTATTCACAATATGTACCATTTTATACATGTTACTACGCTGTTTACGCAGAGGCACCTCGGAAGAAGGGTCTGGCGATTTACTTCTGCAAAATCAACCTTTGAAAACTCTATATAGTTCTACTCTGACACACATGGGGCCTCCATGAGCCAGAATCAACTCGACAGCAGCTGAGAGATGGCTGTTTACCAGTGATGAAAAATGGATCAATGCTCCAATAAAGTGTATATTAACCTGATGGGAACTGGCCATGCCAGAAAGCCAACCATGTGATTAGAAGGTTGGAGCTATGAGCCATGAGACATCAGCCTGACCCTCCAGGAAGGGGAGGGCGCTGGCTATTGAGTTCAGCCACGTAACCAATGATTCAATCAATCACACCTATGCAAGGAAGCCTCAGTAAAAAACTCTGCAAACTGAGGCTCAGGTGAGCTTCCCTGATTCTGTGTACACCCATGCGCTGGGAAGGAGATGGGTCGCTGGGAACAAGGACGCTTCAAGTTTGCGCCCCTCGCTGACCTCACCCTCTGCATCTCTCCCTTCAGCTGGTTCTGATTTGTTCTTTCGTTATAATAAAACTATAATTATTAGTTTCACTCTTTCGGTGAATTCCGTGAGCTGTTTTAGCAAATTATTGAACCCGAGGGGGTAGTGAAAATCCCTCATTGTTGTCCGCAGCCAGCTGGTCAGAAGTGAGGTGGCCCGGTGAAGCCCCCAAGCTTGTGGCTGGGATCTGAAGAGAGGGCAGTCTTGTGGGGAACTGTGCCCTTAACCTAGAAAAGTTGGCATGATTTCAGTTAGTTGGTGTCAGAAGTCACTGCAGCATGTAACACAGAAGGAGTTCAAAGAACTGAGTAGCAATGCTCTAACGGGGCTCTTGCCGTTCCCACCTTCTTGTCTGACTGAACAAGATCTCTGAGCTACCTCATCCTGTAGTTGTGAAGATTAAATTAAAATAAAATAGGAAAAACAGTTGGAACAGTAACCGGCATATAATAAGCACTATATGAGGGTTTGCTGCTATTATTACTGTTAAATTGTAACTTTTTTTATGCAGCCTTGATGGATTGTGTACTAATAAAAAATAATAATACTAATGGTTGTTCGGTCCACAAGAAAAGTTGTAACACTTAAATCATCTCGGTCACAGAAAACTAAAATTAATCCATGTTATAAACATGTGATCTATGTGTGTGTGTGTGTGTGTGTGTGTGTGTGTGTGTGTGTGTGTGTGATCTGCAGAAAATATGATAGGATAATCCACGAAACATTTCCAAATCATAAAAATATATTATTTTAGGGTAAGGTGAAAATCTGTGGAGAAAGTTCTAGGAGAGTAGTTGATAACGTAAAAACTGTAAAAGCAACATATTATCCATTTTTAAATGGATGACTAAAGGAATCGAATCGCCTTGGAGTTTATATCCTACTGGGTGCTTTTAGCGGCGTGAAATCACAGTTATTTTTAAAGTCAATATTTTGAGTATGCTGGAAATTATATCTTTTATTTAAACATATTATGTATCATTTTAGACATTTTTCCAGATTGTTTTTTAGGGTGAGGAGTGAACAACAACGTTTGAAGCCCTCTGGTTTGCACGATATAAAAGAACTGCATGACCCACCTTCTGTTTTCCTAATCACATCGCTGCAAGAGTAACTGGCTAAGACACAGCTCTGGCTTCTTTTTATCCAGCGGTGTCTCTACAGTTGGTGTCACCCCCATGCAGTAACTCATGGTGTCAGCCCCACGCCCGTGGACCTCCTCCTGTACCAGACCATACAGAATCCTTAGTAATGTTTTCTGTACTATTTTTTTCTCCTTCTTTTCCTTTAATTACAACTTCTTTCTCAAAAAAATGTTATTGGTATAGATTCACAAATACTAATTACCACAATATTGTAGCTAAAACACCAGAAAATCTGATAAAACCAGCAACTAGAAAAACACTAGCAGCAGCAAAAACAACAGCGTGAGCTTGGAGCACGTGTATATGAAACCACGTGATTGGAAGCATCATTGTAATTGGGTAATCATGACAGCTCTGACCAGAGCCCGTTCTTATTGCCATCAAGTCCATTCCTACTGATAGGGACCCTACAACACAGAGGAGAACTGCCCCACAGGTTTTCCAAAGAGTGGCTGGTGGATTCAAACTGCCAACTTTTTGGTTAGCAGCCGTAAGCTGTAGCTGTAACCTCTGTGCAGCCAGGTCTCCTGAATGCATTAGAAGGTTCAAAAGTAAATTAGCATAGAGTTTTAGCCTTGTCAGTATATTGGTACATGTAAGCTGGGCTTATGAATAATGTTTCTATTGTTATAACTAACTTTAGGGATATTTTAATAAAAAGTAATAAATTTCTGCTGAAACACTGCACAAAAAAATTTATAGACCGCCATTCTGGTGTTACCCCTTCTGACAGTGTCATCTGGTGAAGTCTGTACCCCCCACACCCCTTAGTGACACCCCTGTTTTTACCCACTCCTTTCAAGAAAAATCCAAACTCCTCAGCACAATTTACCAGCCTCTCCAGTACTGCCCCACACCCTTACCTTAGTTGTCTGCTGCAATTTCCCATGGCGCTCTGCTCCGTCCACAAGAACCACTCAACCTACCCCTTTCTTTTACCGCTGCATACCTTTGACATTTGGTTCCCTGTCGCTTGAATGCCTGTCTTCCCATTCTCATCCATTCAGTTCTCTGTTTAAATGTCATCTCGCTGGAGGGGTCTAGTTGGTCCATCTTATCTAAAACAGCACTGTGTCTCCGTCATCCTTGATCTCCTCACCCTGCTTTATTATTTACTGAGTGAAACTATACACAACAAAACATTTGCCAATTCAACAATTTCTACACGTATAATTCAGTGACATGATAACATTCTTCAAGTTGTGCCATGATTATCACTATCCTTTTCCAGATTATTCCACCAACATTAACATAAACTCAGTGCCCCCTGTTATGGATTGAACTGTGTCCCCCAAAAATGTGTATCAGCTTGGCTAGGTCAGGATTCCCAGTATTGTGTGGTCGTCCACCATTTTGTGATCTGATGTGATTATCCTGTGTGTTGTAAATCCTAACCTCTATGATGTTAATGAGGCAGGATTAGAGGCAGTTATGTTAATGAAGCACAACTCAATCTACACGATTAGGTTGTATCTTGAGTCAATCTCTTTTGAGATATAAAAGAAAGAATCTAGCAGACAGCAAAGGGACCTCATGCCACCAAGAAAGAAGAGCTGGGATGGAGCATGTCCTTTGGGCTGAGAAGCTCCTAGACCAGGGGGAGGCTGATGACAAGAACCTTCCCCCAGAACTGACAGAGAGAGAAAGTCTTCCCCTGGAGCTGGTGCGCTGCACTCGGACTTCCAGCCTCCCACACTGTGAGAGAATAAATTTCTGTTCGTTAAAGTCATCTACTTGTGGTATTTCTAGTACAGCAGCACTAGATATCTAACACATCCCCTAAGCAAAAACTTTCCCTTTTTCCCTCCCTCTCACCCCTGGTAGCAACTAATAAACTTCGGTTTCTGTATATCTGCTTATTTCGTCTAAGCAAGGTCATACGGCATTTGCCCTTTTGTGACTGACTCATTTCCCTCAGCACAATGTTTTCAAGGTTCCTTCATACTGTGGCGCGCATCAGGACTTCACTTCCCTTTCTGGCTAAGTAGTATTCCGTTGTATGTATGTACCACAGTTTGTTTATTCGTTCATCTGTTGATGGACATTTTGGTTGTTTCCACCTTTTGGCTATTGTGAAAAGGGCTGCATGCACACACACACACACACACACACACACACACACAAAGGATGGGGGATTAGGGAATCAAGGGAATCAGTGTTGACAAAAATCACCAGTGTGGGCCTCACTGAAATCAGTTCATCCAGGCCTCCCTTTCTGCCTGGTACAACCAATTTCTTCTCAGTTCTGGTCAGATCCTCCGAGTTGCCCTTTTAGACTGGCTTCTTGGGTTGTCTCTGTGACTGTCGTCAGCCATTTCTAAGCAGCCCACTTGAGTAGTGTTTTGGGGGGAATGGCTTCACATGATCAAATAAATTGAGTTTTTCAAGGAGCAGAGGAGTTTCCAGAAAAATCAGTACAGTATAAATAAAGTTATCCTAGTGGCAGATGAACAAGTAGCTATGATGCCACCCCGTCATGTCCCCGAGCATAAAATACCCAAGACCTGTGTTTCTGAAGTTAATAGGTTCTAACAGGCATATTTGCTCAGATATCTACTTTGTGGTTGCATGAACGCTAAACTCGTTTTCTCCCAGGTTTCACACAGGAGCAGAAAACCTTCATAGGATCTCTACCCTCAGTGCCTCCCATGGAATGGTAAATGTCAATTTGTATTAAAAGGGTGGATTATCCCAGAAGGGCTGGCAGAGCCTTCCTTGGATGCATTCGCGTAGGAGTCTGAATGAGCACGTGAGAGGGAAAGCTAAGAACTGACTGATAACGGTGTGGCTGTGGAACGAGGAGAGCGTAACTGGCATGCTAAAAACAGTCTTCTCTTTACTTCTCCTTCTGGAGTCCTCTCCTCTTAGTATGTCATTCTTGGCTTGGCTCCCCTCTTTCCCAGCCTCCTCTGTCATTTCATTCTGCCTGAGTATTTCCCTTCCAAAATTTTGGCTGAACATTCAGCTTTGTTAGCAGAAATGCAAAGTGAGCGCTTTGAAGCCTACCCCACTACAATCCAGTTTTAAAAAGTTAGAGCTACAACTTTCCCCATCTCCTGGGAGATGAGTCTTCCGTTTGTTTGTGCTTCAGGCAGAAATGTCAGAGCCAGAATTACCACCCAGGCCAGAGTCTTGCCAACACTGTCAGGTCAGCTCCTAGGCAAGAGCTGGCAGATTCCATTGGAAAGGACTTCTCGGAGAGATCAAACTGCCTTTTGAAATTGTCAAGCATCAGTGACTTTTACGTTGTATTGGATAAACCATAAATGGAGTACATCTGGAGGTATAAACATAAGTATTCGTTGAAAGAACTCACATCTCCGTCAGTGAACAGTAATAAAAATTTTGTGACCAAAACTAGCATCTTTGAAGTCTTAAGAAAACATCCCTCTTCATAAAAATGCCAATATAATTTTTAACCTAATTGATGAAACATATCTTTCAGGTTAATAATACTGGTTTTCAGAAATCATCTGATTTTTATAACTTTTTCTGAGGAGGTAAATACTGTTGCCCACTTCACAGATAAAGAAACCAAGGTCTAAGGGAAATACCTACAGTCAACAATTCAGAGTTTAAACTTGGAGTAAAACTACACTTTAACACTGTGTCCATGTTTCTGTTACACAAATGAGTGGGGAACGCGGGTATCTCTTTTCTTTCTCTCTTTTATCCTTCAATTTGTTTTCCTGGCTGTAGATAAAAATAAGGCCATCTTTTAGACAGTGAGATCATTTGGATGATATTTTTGCTTTGCTAGAACTTAGACCATGAACTGTATCTGAACAGGCTGTCTACTACTATTCTGTGAGATTACTCATCACAGTGTGTTTTAATTGCTTTCTATGTCCTTGGATTTAATTTCATTTCTAGGTCACAGTAAGGAAAAAAAATGAGTTTGATTTCTTTTCATATTCAACTTAACTTTCCTAAAATATCGTTTGTGATTGTGACCTTTCCTTAGCTCCTTCCGTTCATCGCTTTTTCTTTGGTACTGGGAATGTATCAAGGTATTTCAAATTTTGAATTATGCACAGACTTACTCTCAGTAAAAGTGTGCCATTCTAGTTGCTTAATCATAGCTAGGAGTTTCTGGGTTGTGCAAACAGTGAATGCTCTCAGCTGCTAACTGAATGTTGGAGGTTCCAGTCCACCCAGAAGTGCCTCAGAAGAAAGGTCTGATAATCTATTTCCAAGAAGCCAACCGTTGAAAACCCTACAGAGCACAGTTCTACTGACACAATTAGGGGCGCCATGAGTTGGAGTCAGCTTGATAGTAACTTTTTTTTAATCATATACTTGCATCCTCTTTTCTCTGGTTGAGATAGCGAACAAATGCAAGTTGTATAAGACATTAGATCATCATGGCTACAATGAGGAAAATGACACATTTTCAAGTATGAAACAATTTTCAAAGTGCATTAAAGACAGAAAAGTGTAATTTGGCAGTGGTATGAAATCAGGGCTGGCACCAGTCCACAGGACACCTTTGTGAGAGGTGCAAACAGACCTTCTCTGAGTGGACACAGCCCTACTGTCCTCCTTGGTCTCCATGGTTCTTTCCCGCTGGCCCACTGACGGACTGGGAGACGTGCTAGTGGACTTCACCCAGAGTGAATACATTTCAAAATAAAATATAATCAAGATTTATGTATGCATTCAATAAATATTTATCAGTTCTTATTATGTGTCAGATAGTATTCTAGGCTCTGGGGATACAACAGTGAGTAAAACAAAGTCCCTTCTTACACATATCCTTATCAGGAAGACAGTAGATAAACAACTAAATATGCAGCATGGTAGGTACTGATCCTTGCTATCAAGACCAAGGAGGTATAAGGTAAGGGGAGAGAAAACAGACAGGGCTCAGGGCATGCTATTTTCTATCAGATGGTCAGGAAAGGGCTCTTTGAGGTGAGAAGATTGGATCAGACATGAGGCAAGTTAGGGAGTGTGCAGGTTGAGGGGTCTTCGAATGCCAGGACGAGATAGCAAAGTGCAAAGATAGTAAGGCAGAGCTCTATGGGGGAAGAGAGGGGTCCGGGGGAGGGGAAGAACTTCAAAGAGGCCAACAAGGTGGGAGCAGAATAGTGGTAGTAATAATTGTTAATAAGAGGACATAGAGGTGATTGGGGCCAACCCAAAGAAGCAGTGGTGATGGGAACATTGGGTTTAATTCTGAGTAAGAAGGGAGGCCATTGGAGATCTTAGAAAAGAGGAATGCTGTGACTACACAGTGGTTAAGACCTCCGGCTGCTAACTAAAAGGTCGGCAGTTCAAATCCACCAGCTGCTCCTCGGAAAATCTATGGGACAGTTCTACTCTCTCCTATTGGGTCACTGTGAGTTGGAATCACTCAATAGGTTTTTTTTTTTTTTTTTTTAAGATCTAAGAACAAGGCACCTTGGTAACACAAATGGTTAAACATTAGGCTGCTAATCATAAGATTGGTGGTTCGAACCCATCCAGAGGCTCTGCAGTAAAAATAACAGGCAGTCTGCTTCTAAAAAGGTTACAGCCAAGAAACCCTATTGGGCAGTTCTACTCCATCCCATGGGGTCGTTATGAGTTGAAATAGACTCTACAGCACCCAGTGACAACAGTAGCATGATCTAACATGGCGATTGAAAGGATCACTCTGACTGCAGTGTAGGAAGCAGAGCCATGGGGCACGAGGGAGCCAGGGAGGACAGAGAGAAGGCCACGCAGCAGTTCTGAAAAAGAATATCCATAACCTGGCTGGAGTGGCTGCGATGGGAATACTGTATGTTGCTTTCTCTGATCCGGTTAAGTTTCTTTTGATGAGTGCAACGGTGTACTGAAGCTGGCTAGTGCCGGCTCACAAAAGCCAATAGTTAAAATTTTCAGGAATGTTGCAAGCCTGTTGGTTACCATTGCCACTGTTAAAAAGTGAATTACATAAACTTATAACTAAATAAATGACACTAACAACAAAGGCAATAAATACTCAAAATGCATCAGAGCCTAATTATTTTGCTATTATTATATCATTATATTTTACTACTACCTATGTTTTGAGATTATTTACATCTATTGTACTCATATAGTGCAACTATTATATAATAGTGTGCTACTACATATTTCATCCCAAATCGGTGCTGAATGACATCACATTAGTAGATTAAAATTGCCCATTGTGGAGCATGTATCCCATGAAAATCTACATCTGCAAACACTAAATATCAGAAGTTGGCTTGTTGTTTTGTTGAATGTCTAGACTTCAGGAAGTGTTGGAGAAAATGTTAATAACACAGCTTAAGCTTAAAAATGTATTGTCTATTGTGAAAAGGAAAGAGGGTTCAGTTTAATGAATATCAACCCCATTGCCAGTGAGTGGATTCCGACTCATAACAACCCTATAGGACAGAGTAGAACTGCCCCCGTAGGGTTTCCAAGGAGCGGCTGGTGGATTTGAACTGCTGACGTTTGCGTTAGTAGTTGAGCTCTTAACCGCTAACCCCCCAGGGCTCCCTATTAAGGGCGAAATAATCGGGCAAGGGTGAGAAATAGTTTAGTAGTAGACAACTGATTTAATTACAATAAAATTATTTGGCAACAGTGGATAAGATACAACTCCCTTTGTAAAAATCATGATTGAGCTGCAATTATGAATTAGCCACAGATATGAATTTGGCAAAAATGTTCTGCAAGAATCAATTGGCTATATGGAATTCACAACAAGCAGTATTGGATATTGTGTTACTATTTGCAAATTGTTTGCTCTACATTCTTACGACAGCAAAACTTACAATAAACTTGTGGCTTTTGAGAGCTGGTTGTTAAACAGTCATCGACATGCCTCTGGGTTAGGCTCTTCTATGTTGGCATTTTGAAAATCAAACACACAAACTCTACGTGGTAAATCAAAATTAAAAAAAAAAAAAAAAGTCCCCAAAACGTGGAGCAAAGGTTCACTCTTTAGCAGTAATAAGCCCCCAAGGAACAGTATTAAGAGCACGTGCTTCTCAGCCAGATGTGACCTGCTGTCAGAGTGAGACCAACTTCATGCAAGTCTTACACAAGAATTAATCTCAATACTACATACTCTCTAAATGGAGATGCTTCTCCATCTGAGCCATTAAACATGTTCCTATAGTGCCATCACCCATGACATTTTTTTTACACACGCCTTGTTCACCAAAAACCCTATGGGGCAGTTCTACTCTGTCCTATAGGGTTGTTATGAGTCGGAATTGACTCGACAGCAACAGGTTGTTCAAAACAAGGAAATCAGCCACGGATATTACCTAACAAATTGTTGGCATTTTGAACCAAGGTTTCAAACTGGTTCATTCTGGTTCGGCACTCTGCCGAGAATTTGCATTTCTAACAACTTCCCAGGAAGCCAGGGCTCCATACTAGAAGTTAGAGAGATAAATAGGCAAGGAATAGGCAGACAAGGATTTACCAGGATTCCATCTTGCTAATAGCAACTCTGGAGCCCTGGTGGCTCAATGGTTAAGAGCTCGGCTGCTAACCAAAAGGTTGGCAGTTTGAAACCTTTGGAAGCCCTATGGGGCAATTCTACTCTGTCCTTCAGGATCGCTATGAGTTGGAATCAACTCGATGGCAGCAGGTTTAACAGCAACTCCAAGGTGTACCTGTAAGCAGGTGTAAATTACTCTTTGTTTGGTATAACGGGCTATTTGAAATCTTCCATGTAACTTCTAAGAAATTTTCTCTTTGAAAATCTCAGTTACATTGAAAAAATATGCTTTAGAACATTGATATTCACAAATAACTATCTTTATAAACAATCCCTGTATCATTCCGGCAATATTTTTGGTGGTGCTAAGTAAGAATACAGTCCCTCAGCTTTTCCCCGTCTACATGCATATTTTAAAAGGCCTGCCTCTCAGAAAGGAATGAAACATGATAAAAATTCCTTCAGGGTGGTGTGAAAAACATAATAATCATCGTAAGTGGTTCACTTGGGCTATGGAAAGCGGAAAAATCAATTTAAACCCCAGTTATGTACTTTGTAAAACTGAACAGCTCCTACACATATAGACGGGCTAACTAGGGGATTAGGCAGTGTTTACGAATTGCTGGGTGTACTGCCATAACTCTTACAGATTCCGCTTGGCTGGAAAAGGAGACCACACTTAAAGTAATAAAGCCATTTGGGAAACGTCGTGATTACCATACACGCTCAGCAGAATCACTTCAAAGCCACTTATCTCGACGTTTACCTTATTTTCTACTTTCAAAGAGAGATTAAAGACTAAAAATGGGTTATTAAAGCAGCCTTATCTTTTTCATAGACATCCACAAAAATTTGAAAACAGCTTTCCCGAATTCTTAGACACCCAAAATCGTTTCAAAACTCTTAATGAAAACTCAGTCAAAAACCACCACCCAGCACAGAACCACCAGTCTTGTATATGGGAAGACATCCAGAAAGCTCACCTGGCTCCGCTACAGCTACAGACTTGAAAACACCTGAGTGGGGAAAACCGAAGTAGCCCGGGTACTTTATAGATGAGGTTCCCAAGCCCTTGCTAAGGCTTATTATTACCAACCCCATAGTTTTCACATCCCTGTAAGTATAATTTACTTATTCTAATGATTGTTTATTGTCCCTTTTAAACCCATTGGAAAAAAAAAAAACCCAACAACTTTTGCTATCAAGTTGATTCCTGTTCATAGCAACCCTACAGGGCAGAGTAGAACTGCCCCATAGGGTTTCCAAGGCTGTAAATCTTTAGGGAAGCAGACTGCCACATCTTCCTCCTGCAGAGTGGCTAATGGGTTCAAACCACCCACCTTCCAGTTAGCAGGCGAGCGCTTAACCACTGCACCACCAGGGCTGAGTTACCCTGTTTACGCTGCTAGAATGTAAGCTTACGTGGCAGGGAGTTTTCTGTTATTCACTGATTATCCCAAGAGGTGCCTGCTGGTGTTCAATAATTATTTGTGGAATGAATGATATTGGCCACAGTATCAACAACAACAATAGCAAGATTGGCGGTGTTACTTGTGTCCCTCGTCACTGAGCAATGGGCTTGGGGGGAAACCAAGTACAGGCATCCACTTTCCAAATGCCAGGCCGCCACAGGAAGCCACTGTTGGCCGGATCACCACAGCGTCCTCCCTGTTCCTGAAGCTGTTCGGAAGCTGTGCTCAGCGGGAGTCGTCAGAGCCCCTGGACTTCCCTCTACCCTTATTCAAACCCACCTGGCAGCTCACCTCTCACCACCTCTTCTGAGGTCCCTACTACCTGAGGTTTCCCCTGAGCTGTCATGTAAAGAGAACTGCCCCCCCCCCCCCCCCCCGCCACCAAACTCCCTTCTTTTCTCAGCACTCCCAGAAACATCTAGGTTTGGGAGGGGAGGACGAGCTGAGCAGAGAAACCTGAATGGACTTGAAGCTCACGGCTGCAAAGGGTGGTTTTTCTAGAACATTGGTGGTGCAGTGGTTAAGTACTCCACTGCTAACCAAAAGATCGTCCACTGGAATCCACCAGCTGCTCCTTGGCAACCCTACAGGGCAGTTCTACTCTATCCCACAGGGTCACTATGAATTGGAATCAACTAGATGGGTTTGGTGTGGTTTATGAGTCAAAGAAGCTTCGGAACATAGTGAGGGAGGATTGCCTGGGTGCCCAATCACAACCATCATCTCATTTCTTTGTGGAAGAGAATCCTGCGTTTCAACTAATTCAAACACAGGTAACAAATTGGAAAGCCACATGTTCAACCCATTTATAGGGTGGATTCTTCTGCCCTGCTTTCTCATCACCATTTGGCATACTATATGTTTTGTGCATCTAGTTTGTTTACTCTTTGTCTCCCACAGTTCCACTAGAATATCACCTCCATGAAGTCAAAGGATTTGTTTTGTTCACTTGTGTATCTGCAGTGCTTTGTGCAGTGGCTGCCGCACAGTGAGTGTTGAATGATTCTTTGTTGGTAGAAGGAGTGAGTAACTGAGACTTTGCAATCTCCATTTATGAGCTATCATCATGCAACTCTTCAGCCACGCTGTGATGTAATGATTTATAGCACTGAACTATGAGAAATAAGTGACAGGGCTAACTCTCACGTCTTCACTCACTCGCCACTTGCTGGTGGATCTCAGCCAGCTTTCCAAACCCCTCGGCCCTTCCTTCCTCTGCAGGCTGAGTCAATTATAGCTTCCTTTCTTCCTTATCTAACCTAGACCCCCCCACCTGTACGTCAAATTTCCTCTCAACAGTTCACACACTGCTCTTGACGTTCTATCACACCTACCCGAGTAGCCAATCAATCACCATGGGGGGAAAGATCATGATTGCATGGATGCTACCACAAATTTATGGTTCTGAACATAAAACACGTGTGGTTGTTGTTGTTAGGTGCCGTCAAGTTGATTTATATTGTATATAAATAGACGTTGTTGTTGTTAGGTGCTGTTGAGTTGATTTTGACTCGTGGTGAACCTACGTGTACAGAGTAGAACTGTCCCATAGGGTTTTCAAGGCTGTGATCTTTCAAAAGCAGATCGCCAGGACTGTCTTCGAGGCACCTCTGCGTGGGTTTAAACTACCAACCTTTTGGCTAGTAGCTGAGAGCTTAACCGTTTATGTCACCAGGGAATCCCTATATACATAGACATACACACACACACACCCATATGTATACACATACACACACACGTATATGCATACACACACGTATACATATACACACACACACACACCCATATGTATACACATACACACACATATACATATACATACACACATACACCCGTGTGTATACACACACACACATATACATATACATACACACATACACCCGTGTGTATACACACACACACACGACTGCTGATATCACAAAATTGTAAACAACCTAAATGTTTGCCCATAATGTAAGGAGAGTTAAATAAATTGTTAATACATTTTTCATAATGGGATTTTATGCAAACATTAAATCATAAAACTGAAGTTTTTTAATCATGTGAAATGAGCACAATGTGATGTTTTGTGAAAACGGAATTATATAAAACTATGTATAGAATTTAACAGTGTTTTATAAATATGTGGCCAAAAGAAATATTCCAAAATATGAAGAAAGTTTTCTCTTCGTGCTGGGATTGTAGGCGGATCTATCATCTTCTTTATGTGCAACATTATTTAAAAATAATAATGACAAATGCTCTATTTTAAAACTTTTATGTTGAAGCATGTATATCTTGACTTCCCATTTTGGAAGGGATATGTGTGTGTGTTTATATATGATTAGGGATAAAGAACACTTTGGTTTATTAATGTCAGGTAAACTATGTATCGTCTATAAGACAGAAAATCAGGTGCTTTGAAGGAACTATAAAAACACGATCAGAAGAGCTGATAAGAAGTTAAATACCCCGATATTGTGACTCTGCTTATTTTCATCCAAGATTTTTTTTAATATTCACTTTTTCTCTTCATGTGACAACTGATGAGCATCCTCTGGTCCTAGCTGCATTGGTGACAGGGAGAGACTTTGTAAGGAAAGCAACCACAAAGGCCTTTCCTCCTAATTTCCCTATTTTGATGTGAGTGAATAAAAACCATCCTTCCAACCCGAACCGGATCCCATTCTAATGGGTATTCAAATCCCTGTGAAAAGGTATTAGTGCTCCATTTCTAAGATACCTTCAGGAGAGTGTTATAGTGCAAAGTCTGAAAAAGCAGAAATCCTGCCTTATTTTGCACATGGGAGGCGGATGAGACAATCATTTACTGTGCAGAAAAAAAGCTACGCTCTATTTGGGCCATTACAAAAGCAGTAATTTTAGTTTGAAGTTCTCGAGTTTTGTTCTCCTGGTTTATGGTTTTTATGCTAAAATTATGGCTTCGTAATGGGTTGTGAGGCATACTTTATGCACTATCATAATATAAGCTACTACAGTTCATTCGTCATATCAGGATGCTTTTATGGACGTTTAAGTGAAGTTTCCGACAATGAAGCTGCGGCTGTCATAGTACTGCATTACGGCCACGCCTGGCAGCGTGTAGTTTCTCCATTTTTCTGTTATAAACCGTCTGAGAGAGGAAGGTGGGATTTAAAACCTCAGCTGCCTGTCTCACAGTGTTCCAGAGCAGCAGGTAGATTTATCGACCCATTTATATTTAAGTAACTTGTATGCTTTTTGCCTCACCGAGCCACATAACCATCAAAGAGAGAAATCACCCTGATGACGTCAGGTTCTTTTGCCAAGGAAGACACCTGAATGTTTGAAAACACCAAGCACAGTGACTCACTTGTCCTTTTTCCTCCAAACTGCAGAGTAGCATTGACATGTTGCTACTTACCCGCCAATGTTTACATATTAGAAATAATCTGTTAGCATGTACCAGGGCCATTTTTCACAGTATTTATAACATTTACTATGGTTCTGTTTGTTTGTTCGTTTCTTATTTTAAAGGCTGTTGGGGTGGCCGTCTTATTTACAATCACCAGCAGTTGGGCATTATATGAGAGCTTGCGAAGGGTAATTAATCATTTTAAATGTCTCAGGAGGCAGCCGAGTTTCGTTATAGGTGATGAGGGGGCTAAGGTTTCAATAGCTTTGTAAAACAAGTCCATTGAAGTCGGTGAAGAATCACCCAACAATATGAAAATGGGATTATATACTGAGTGCAAAAATTCTACTTTAAATGACCTTCAAGAAAATCTAATTGAGAAAACAACACTAAGAAAACATTACGCACTGCCAGTAAGCAAGACTGTGAGAAGCGCTTATTTAGGGCTCAAGCCTTATTATGCATAGGAATTAGGGCCCATATGGTCTTCTATCAAACGGTTCCACACCACTGGGAAAGTATTTATTCCATCAACATGAGCTAAGTATTTTTCAACCATGACTGTGAAAATGCAGCCTTCTAAAAAATCTAATGTATTCTTTTAAGCGAAGCCAACAGTATCATAAAACACCTCTTTCATATCTGCTTGTAGAACCTCTTTGGCTTCCTTTTCAAAGACTCCCAACCCTTGCCTATTTTAACACATCGATAAAGCTCCAAATGCTGGGGGGCGGGGGTATCATCTGTTTTCCCACAAATGCTTTAGAATTCACTAATGAAGATGAGAATGAGGGACTCCAAATATGGAAACAGCCCTCAGTGGATGAAGAAATGAATCCTGCCAGATCGATAATGGCAGCAAGAATCAAATCTCAGAGACCTGATCTAATACTCTCTTACAACGCAGGAAGCACCCGTGACTAAGGCTTGTTCTCACGAGGAATGATTGCGTTGTAATCATCCATACCACAAAAATGAACCAGTTGCAAAATTTGGGGCAGTGAGACAACAATTTTGACTGAATTTGTTCTAGAGGAATTATCTTGTTAATTGCTTGGGCATAACATTGTCTTATGGTTGAGGTTATATTCATATTAAAGCTATCTTATGCCACATACATAGCCCAGGTGAATCTTAAGAAAACTACTCACGTACATCTCTAAAAGAGGACCCAGCACTTCAAACCAATTAGACATCATATTTCTGGACAGTTGTTCTTGTTGATTATGTTGGTTTCTGTGTGGAAAGTGAAGGAGAAGACCTACGAATCAAACTGTGTTACCAGTGTCTACTTGAATTTACATACCAGTGACATTACGAGGCTAATGTTAGGAAGGAAAAGCCAGTTACTTTGCTTACAGTTGCTTCTGTTAGCCTTAGAATGTGTAAACCAGTTGGCCTCAAGCTGATTTCTACCCATGGCAACCTCATGTGTTTCAGAGTAGAACTGTGCTCCATAGGGTTTTTAATGGTTGTGATCTTTTAGAAGTAGATCACCAGGTCTTTCTTCCCAGAAGCCTCTGGGTGGATCTGGACTGCAATATTTGGGTCAATAGTCGAGGCCTTAACCATTTGTGCCACCCAGGGACTTTTTAGAAAGTATACCAAGTTCAAACCAAACCCGCTGCCATCAAGTCGATTCCAACTCATAGCGACCCTGTCAGACGGAGTAGAACTGCCCCACCGCGTTTCCAAGGAGGGGCTGGTGGATTCAAACTACTGAACTTTTGGTTAGCAGCCAAGCTCTTAACCACTTAATCATTTAACTCCTTAGAAAGTAAAGACAGAGTGAAAGACAATATTGGAGATGGGACAAAAGAGTAAAATATCAGGAGTAAAATCATTTCACTATTCATCACCAGGAATATTTATAAAAGCTAATTCATCATTCCATGCACATTAATTGTGAATATGCTTACAGAATGATCTCGTATTAGGAAACTTGCACTCTAAAATAGTATCTCTCAACCTCTCTGATGATCTGGATCACCTGGGGAGCTTATTTAAACAAAAAAAAAGAAACAAAAAGCAAATTTCTTGTCCCACACTTGGAGACTCTGGGAATATGTTTATTTGTTTGCTTTAATAAGCTTCACTTCTCCCTCATGTCCACTGATTCTTATCATGAGAGAATTTGAGAACAGTCACTCTAAAACTGCTGATAAGCAACACACGGGCCAATCCTTTACCAAATCTGTAACATGCAACGAAGAGTTGAAGGATACAATATTTCAGAAACTAAATTAATAAATTAACAATTGCAATAAAGTTAACAGTTCATTTCTATACTGACGTTAGTTGCTGTTGAGTTGATTCCAACTCATGTTGACCCCCTGCTTTTCAGAGTAGAACTGCACGCCATGGGATTTTTAATGGCTGTGACCTTTCCTAAGTAGATCACCAGGACTTTCTTCCAAGATGCATCTAGGTAAATTTGAACCGCCAACCTTTTAGTTAGTAGCTGAGCGCCTACCCATTTGCACCAGCCAAGGACTTCTAGTTGCTATACTATTTTTGCTCTCACTGATAGGTGCCGGTGAGTTGATTCCCACTCATAGTGACTCCACGCACAACAGAACAAAACACTGCCTGGTCCTGTTCCACCCTCATAATTGTTGCTGTGTTTGAGCACATTGTTGTAGCCACTGTGTCAATCCATCTCATTTAGGGTCTTCCTCTTTTTCATTGACCTTCTACCAAGCATGATGTCCTTTTCCAGGGACTGGTCCCTCCTGATAACATGTCCAAAGTACGTTAGACAAAGTCTGGACATTCTCCCTTCTGAGGAGCATTCTGGCTGTACTTCTTCCAAGACAAATCTATTTGGTCATTCTTCTGGCAGTCCATGGTATATTCAATACTCTTCACCAACACCATAATTCAAATGCATCAATTCTTCTTCGGTCTTCCTTATTCATTGTCCAGCTTTCACACACATATGAGGTGATAGAAAATATCATGGCTTGGGTCAGGTGCACCTTAGTCTTCAAAGTGACATTTTGCTTTTTAACACTTTAAGGAGGTCTTTTGCAGCAGATTTGCACAATGCAACATCCTTTGATTTCTTGACTCCTGCTTCCATGAGTCTTGATGGTGGATCCAAATCAAATGAAATCCTTGACAACTTCAGTGTTGTCTCCATTTATCACGATGTTGATTATTGGTCCAGTTGTGAAGATTTTTGTTTGTTTGTTTGTTTATATTAAGGCTTAATCCACACTGAAGCCTGTGGTCTTTGATCTTCATCAGTAAGTGCTTCAAGTCCTCTTCACTTTTAGGGAGCAAGGGTGTGCCATCTGCATATTGAAGGTGGCTAATGAGTCTTCCTCCAATCCTGAGGCCATATCCTTCTTCATATAGTCCAGCTTCTCAGATTATTTGCTCAGCATACAGATCGAATAATTATGGTAAAACGATACAGCTACAACTTTGATGTACACCTTTCCTGACTTTAAACCACATAATATCCACTTGTTCTGTTCAAACGACTGCTCCTTGGTCTATGTACAAGTTCCACATGAGCACAGTTAAGTATTCTGGAATTCCCATTCTTTGCAATGTTACCCATGGTCTGTATGATCCCCACAGTGGAATGTCTTTGCACAGACAATAAAACACCGTTTCTGTACTAGTTGTTATGCTAGTCACCTCTATTATGAGAATGAAAGTCCATTCAACGTTATTTGCTGGAGAATACCTCAGCATCTTCAAATTTCAAAATTAAACAAATGAATATAATTTATTTATTTTTCATTTAAAAGAAAAAAACCAAATTATACATTTTAGGAAGTAAATATTTAAAAATATTTTCTCAAATATTTGGTGTTACTTGAAGAACATTTAAAATTGAGATACACATAAAGAATAAATTAAGAATCAGCTATAATCCAATTTCCTAAAATATCTGCTTTTAACATTTCATTGAACATATTTCTAGACATTTTTTAGTCATAGAATCCGAATTGTAATTAAATAGTTTTCTAACAAGTCTCAATTCAGTAGTATTATGTTTTTCTTCTCAGTGTTTGAAGGGTAGGAAAAAATATGCTGACAAATAGCAGAATACATTGGTGGGAGATAGAGAGGAAATTAAGACTATTTTGTTGTCTAGCTCACTTACAAATAACTGCCATACAGTGTATGTAAGACTGTATATTTTAAGTCATTGTTTCAACTGCCAGCTAATCTTAGTTTATCTTAACCATAGACGGTTAAGCGCCTGACTACTAACTGAAATGTTTGCGGTTTGAACCCACCCAGAGGCATCTAGGAAGACAGGCCTGGTGATCTGTTTATGAAAGGTCACAGCCTTGAAATCCCGGTGGAGCAGTTCTACTCTGCACAAGTGGGGTCGTCATCAGTCAGAATCAACTTGAGTGGCAACTAACACAACACACACACACACACACACACACACACACACACAGAAACACACACACAAGAATAGAAAAGAGTCATCCTTGCTCCCCACCCCCCACCCCCGCCCCCACTGGTAGTATCTTCCAAACGGGCTAGTATTTCAGTGGAAGCAGTCCCAAGTTGCAGCTGGTTGGCTTCTCTAATTAGAGCATGCATTACTAATGGTGTCCACAGGGAGGGCAGTATATCCTCTAGCCTGTCATTGGGTGAGGGCTGAACACACCCCAGCTCTTCTAAGGTTGGGGATTTATTTTAATAAAAAATTGTAAGTGGAGGCCATGGTGGTTCAGCGGTAGAATTCTCACCTTCCAAGCAGGAGATCCAGATTCAATTCCAGGCCACTGAACCTTATGCCTAGCCACCACCTATCTGTCATTGGAGGCCTGGGTGTTGCTATGACACTGAACAGGTTTTGGCAGAGCCTCCAGACTAATATGAACTAGGAAGAAAAACCTGGCAATTGACTTCCAGAAACCAGCCAACGAAAACCCTATGGATCACAACAGTGTAACCCACAACTGATGGTGGGGATAGCGCAGGACAGCGTTTCGTTTGGTGGTGCATGAGGCCACCATGAGTCAGGGGCCAACTTGACAGCAGCAGACAACAATAATTATAAATGAGCTTCATCAGAAACACAAATTGCTTAGCTAGTAAGAATTTATCACCGTTCTTGTGAAGGAAAATATCTTTATGAATTTTATCATCAAAAGACTCTTCTTCCAGAGGATTTCTCCCAATGAATGTCACACGGTCCTGGATTTGCTGCCTTCCTTGGGATGGAGCAACAGTCGTCAGGAAAAATGGATGGGAATATGGAGGACTGAGAATGGGGGACTATTCATGGGTGGATGGAAGATGCACCAAGCATCAACTTAAACCTTTCACAACTCGCTAGACCTGGCTGTTGAACACGTAGTGTTTTTGTCTTAACACAGTCAGAGATTTTGGTCTCTATTTTACACACACACACCCCCCACAACCTTAAGCCAGTTTTTATTTGTTGCTTATTCACTTGCTTGTACATTTTTCACTTGGGGAGCTTAATATCTGACTTTTTTCTAGCTCTTCTTCTCTTTCATTGTTTCACATATATTTTTCTGCTTTGTTATTATTAGTTGCCATAGAGGCAGCTATGACTCCTGGTGACCCCGACAACAGAAAAAGACTTTGTCTGACCCTGTACCATCTTCACGATTGCTAGTACGCGTGAGTCTACCGTTGCAGCCACTGTTCATTTTGAGTGCCTTCCAAGCTAGGCACTCGTCTCTCGGCACTGTATCGGGCTACATTCTCTTGTGATCCATCAGATTTTCATTGTCTGCTTTTCAGAAATAGATCTCCAGGCCGTTTTGCCTAGTCTGCCTTAGTCTGTAAGCTCCACTGACACCTGTCCATCCTGAGAGACCCTACTAGTATTTGAAATACCGGTGGCATATCTTCCAGCATCATAACAGCACGCAAGCCACCACAGTACAACAAACTGGCAGACGGCTGGTGGATTTTCCGGCTACTTTCTTTTATTCCACTTTCTGTCATGAATGGCTTTCTTTTTGATCACTTCCATCTTTTTCTCTTGCTGGTTGTCAGCTCAGCTTTCTGCAGCCCTTCTGATGAAGGAAGGTGTGGAGACCTCCCCACAGCTTTAAGCTATTCTGCGTGTAACCTACTGGGAGCATTTTCAGAGAAAATCCCAGGTTTATGTTTGCAGTCTTTCCTTGACCTTTCCATTAACAATGTTCCCCCAAAGTCTTAAATTTTATCAAGTTTCCTGTCTGATAAATCTCTGTAAATTAGCATAAACATCTATAAAAGAAGATGTAATATCATTGGGATGTGAATTCTAACAAAATTTGAGGGAGGTTTGTGTTTGTTTACATTTAGGAAGCAGTCATTTATCTCTCAAGGAGCCTTAGTGGTGCAGGGGTTAAGAGCTCACCTGTTAACCAAAAGGTTGGCAGTTCAAATCCACCAGGTGATTCTTGGAAACCTACTGGGCAGATCTACTCTGTTCTATAAAGTCGCTGAGTTGGAATCGACTAGACAGCAATACATTTCCTTTTTGGTTTCATTCCTCTCTGAGGAAGTGTTCCTGAGTCATATAAGCATGTTCCAGCAGGGGGAGGAGGTAGTACAACCTTAAGAAAACCAAAACACCAAAACTGTTGCCATGGAGTCAGCTCTGACTCCTGGTGACCCAGGTGCTGAACTCGTGCCCCCTGAAGTTCAGTGAGTCCACCAGCTGATCTTGAAGCTGCTCGGGGGTGTCAGTCTATTCTGAGCAGGATGAGCCCCACATACCATTGCTGCTTATATGTCCCCAGTTCCTCTACCAGCTTCGAATGAACAAGACAATTCCAAGGGCCTGGTGTGAAGAGACTGCACCCCAAGGACATATAAACTAGCACAGGTTCTAAGGCATGTTAAGGGGAAAACACACACTGGCAGCGTTAAAACATAGCAAGGATGATTTTTATTCCAAAGGATAAAATTCTCTCACGATGGGGGAGAAGGAACACTGAGGTGGGGGAGAGAGATGCCCCAGCTGTGTCTGAACTCCATTCCACCAAGACCCACGACTGTGCTTTGTAAAAGAAAGCCGGGGGGGCGGGGGAGGGGTCTTGGTAAATGATATAATGAGGCTCCATTTAGGGCCGGTTTGCTGGAAAGATTTTCCTCTTTTTATGACAAGACCACTTGGATCCTGGGGGACCAGAAGGGAAGGAGAGGGAGACAAGGAAGGGAAAACTAAAGTTATTCAAACGCAGTAAAATCATTAAGACTTGGTCAGTTTCCTCGCAGTAAGCCCCGCCATCTTCTCAAACATAAAAGGATTCAAGTCCCTGGGTGGTGCAAACAGTTAACGCGCTAGGCTGCTAACGAAAAGGTTAGAAGTTTGAGTCCATCCAGAGGCAGCACTGAAGAAAGACCTGGTGATCTACTTCTAAAAAATCAGCCATTGAAAATTCTATGGAATGAAGAAAACTATAGACACAAGGGAAAGATGAGTTCAAAAGACTAATGGACCACAACTACCACAGCCTCCACCAGACTGAGTCCAGTACAACTAGATGGTGCCCAGTTACCACCACGACTGCTCTGACAGGGATCAAAATAGAGGGTCCTGGACAGAGCTGGAGAAAAATATAGAACAAAATTCTAACTCACAAAAAAAGACCAGACTTAAACTGGTCTGACAGAGACTGGAGAAACCCCAAGAGTACAGCCCCCAGACACCCTTACAGCTCAGTAACGAAATCACTCCTGTGGTTCACCCTTCAGCCAAAGATTAGACAGGCCCATAAAACAAAACAAGACTAAGTGGGCACACCAGCCCAGGGGCAAGGATGAGAAGGCGGAAGAGGACAGGAAAGCTGGTAATGGGGAACCTAAAGTCAAGAATGGGAGAGTGCTGAAGGGGAGTAGGAAGCTGATGATAGGGAACACAAGGTTGAGTAAGGATACTGTTGATGTGTTGTGAGATTGTTAACCATTGTTATAGGGCAACATTTGTAGTAACTGTTAAATGGGAGGCTATTTTGTCCTGTAAGCCTTCATTTTAAGTGAGAATAACAGCACAATTAGAAGAACGTAGTCAATGTCACTTAAATGTGTACGTAAAAAGTTTTGAAATGGTGTATCTTTGGCTATGTGTATTTTCACTAAAAAAAAAAAAAAAAAAGCTGAGAATTCAGAGGGTTAAAATGTTGTGGGGTTGTTAACCAAAGTCATAAAACAGCATGTGTACTACTGTTACATGAGAAACTGTTTGTTCTGTAAGCCTTCACCTGAAGTACAATAAAATATTAAAAAAAAAAAAAAGCTGAGAATTTAGAGGGTTAAAATGTTGTGGGGTTGTTAACCAAAGTCATAAAACAGCATGTGTACTACTGTTACATGAGAAACTGTTTGTTCCGTAAGCCTTCACCTGAAGTACAAATAAAATATTAAAAAAAAAAAAAAAAAAAAAGAATGGGAGAGTGTTGATATGTCACTGGGTTGGTAACCAATGTCACAAAACAATATATGTATCAATTGTTTAATGATAAACTAGTTGGCTCTGTAAATTTTCATCTAAAGCACAATAAAAAAAGAAAAAGGAGAAAATTCTATGGAGCACAGTTCTACTCTGACACTACTCTGTCACCATGAGTTGGAATCGACTAGCTGGCAACTGGTTTACTGGTTTAAAAGAGTTGGGGGATTTCTATGACAACGGGTTGGAGGAAAATTCAACTTTCATTTAGGAGTATCAGGATTTTTCTGAATTAGAGATAGTTATAACTGACACTAGTTTGTAAATAAGGGAATAGGTCCGTATAACTCAAACAGCTCATAGTAAAATAATCTGTATTTTATACACAAAGCAAAATAATAATCTGAGAAACATCTACATACCATTTCATAAAACCTAAAACCATCTTTGCATTTAATCACATAACAACAGTGATTAATGTACATTGGAGAGCGTGGAGCTGTAATAGCAGGGGCTCTATTTATTATCTGGATAAATAATAATTTTCTTTTGCACTTCCTTTAAAATGTAGACACGTGATCAGAAGAAATCTAATTAGAAATCAGAGCATCTGAATATTAATGACTTTTTGACCAGCTCGGATCTCTTTCCTACTTAAAATTATTTTCAAAATGAAAGAAAAGACAGTTTAGAGATATCATTCTGATATGATTAGCTCTTAACCTGCCTTTCTGAAATGTGAATACATTACCTAAGTGAATCAAGACAAATAATCCGTTTTCTTTAAAAAAAAAATGGGAGAGGGACAAATCGCTTAGAAATCTTGAAACACGATTTATGCCAATCGGTCCTTTGGGAAATATCTCTCCATCAGGAAAGCTTCATTCAAATTGATCCCTTTGGTGAACTGCGAGTTTCGTTGCTCAGTAAGTGTAATGGGATTTTTGTGTGTGTGCAGAAGTTGTTGTCAATGGTGCTATGGACACACTGCTTCAAGCTAAGAGTTCTAACAGAGAATTATGGCCGTGCTTGCTGGAGAAAAAAACAAACAGAAAGAAACTCCTGTGAACCAAGGTTCCTGGCTTTCTTCTTTGATGCTTAGTTGAGCATTTGAAGCCTATATATTTTAAGTTCCTCTGAAGGAATACAATCATAATTTTACAAAAGTTGTACTCTGATGAAAAACTAATTGGCATTGTAAACTTTCATCTAAAGCAAAAGAAACATTTTTTAAAAATTAAAAAAACAAATAACTCAGAACACCACACACACCAAAAAAAGTTATATTCCGACAAAGAAGTACAAAAACAGAGTTGGAAGTAGAACCTCAGCTATCTAAGAGTGGAAGCAATTACTTTACTGGTGGAAAATCCCGGAAGTTTCAGGGTCTTACCTCATCAATCCGCTCATACAATAGACCCAGGGAACTCTTCCTCACGTCTTGAGCGAATAAACTCTGAAGCTGGTAGACTTTATAAAATAGACAATGGTTAGAGAAAACTTTTCATCCAGATAAAGTACGAGCTTTCATATCCCTTCTACTGTAAATACTAGCCCAAAGGCATGAGTTCTGTATCTATTCCCATATCTCCAAAGTCAAATCTATTTTGACTTGAACAGAAGTAGAAGCAAAGTGCAGAAGCAATAGAATTGTCGCTGTGGTTTTTCTACATTATAATTTTTAGAGAAAGAGGCTTCACAGTTTCTCTTTCCCAACTTCCTTGGAGAAATCTAAAGGGTGACTTTGAGTGACACTAGTAGAGTTAAGGAGCCCCAGGGCCTCAGAGCATGCATGTTACTTATTTTCCAAACAGATTCTGAGGACTCACTGCTTCGGGTCAACGAGGTCAGTAATAAACATGTGATCATGCTTTGCCATTGTCAAATGCTACTGAGTACCTGCTGCTTTCAAAGCTCTGTTCTATGCACAGTAACTATGCGTAATAGCTATGCCACTGGTATTTCAAATACCTGCAGGGTCACCCATGGTAGACAGGTTTCAGTGGTACTTTCAGACAAAGACAGACTAGGAAGAAAAGCCTAGTGATCTGCTTCCAAAAAGTAGTCAATGAAAATCCTACAGATCACAGAACATTGTCCAGAGACTGATCATTGGATAAGGGCATCATATTTGGTAATGTTAAGGGACAGCAAAGGTGAGGAAACCCCTCAATGGTAAGGATTGACACAATGGCCGCAACAATGGGCACAAACGTACCAATGATCATGAAGATGGTGCAGTACCAGGCAACACTTTGTTCTGTTATACATGGGGTCTTCATGAGTAGGAGCCTACACAGCAGCAACTAACAACAACAACATGCATTATAAAGGCATCATTTAAGTAAAATTTTGCAAGAACCATGTCCATGACATTCTTTCGAGTCACTGTACAATGGGATCAGAAACTCAGAAATGAAGCCAAGACCTGAGTCATCCTACTCTCGTCATTGCTTTATTAACAGTTCTACCTTTCACCATTACTTGGCTAACAATGGCTCAAAGCAACAGAAATTCTGGTTCTTGCCTTTTGATAAATTCTCTGAATCCATTTTCCCAGGAAATCATACATGTGTGTGTTTGTGACAATGTATTATTTTCTTATTCAGTCATCTGTGTTTTAGATACAAGTTGGCACTTGCTTTTTAATTACTTCACTTAATATTGCAATTTTCTTGGGTCAATGAATGAGTAGTAAATAAAAACAAGGGTTTTGTAACCATACTGACCTAAATTCCAATCCAGACTCTACTATTTACCAGCTGCTTACCATCTCTAAACCTCAATTCCCACTTCCAGAAAATGGGGATGATAACATTCATCACATAAGGTAGTTAAATGGAAGGATTAAATAAGATAATAATGTATGTAAAGCACTATATGCCTGACACAGAAAGACTGTGCAATAAACGTGCTATTATTATATTTTTAGTGCCCAAGGGAGCCCTGGTGGTGCAGTGGTTAAGAGCTCAGTTGCTAACCAAAAGGTAGGCAGTTCAAATCCACCAGCCATTCCTTGGAAACCCTATGGGGCAGTTCTATGCCAACCTCTAGCGTCACTGTGAGTCAGAATCGACTAGACAACAATGGTTTTTTTGT
The DNA here is from genome assembly GCA_030035585.1 of Dugong dugon. Classification (NCBI taxonomy): domain Eukaryota; kingdom Metazoa; phylum Chordata; class Mammalia; order Sirenia; family Dugongidae; genus Dugong; species Dugong dugon. The sequence goes on from CM057473.1 coordinate 6,863,723, forward strand.
TTTAAGTTACGCTCCAGTAATAAGTGATGCAGTGGGAAGTTGTGTTAACTTTTCTACCTTACCACCGAAATAGAAACAGTACATTTCAGATGGTCAACTCTACAACACAGTAGGTGGGAATGCTAGGCTACCCTGTCATGTGACAGTGGTTCACAACTTCTTAAGTACAGTCATGAGCAGGGTCAGGAACAGGGTAAGACAAGTACAGGGATAGATCCTGTCTTTACTCATGATTTAGATATTTTGTTCATTATGGATTGCTTTGCATTAATTTGATCTTTTTAAATATTAAAATATTCATCTTGGTTACTGAATTTGTCAGTGCCCCTTTAGATTGTATGTTATTTTTGTTAGGTGCTGTCGAGTTGATTCCGACTCATAGTGACCCTATGTACAACAGAACAAAACACTGCCTGGTCCTCACCATCACTGCTATGTTTGAGCCCATCGTTGCAGCCACTGTTTCAGTCCATCTCATTAACAGTCTTCCTCTTCTTTGTTGTCCCTCTACTTTACCAAGCAGTACGTCTTTCTCCAGGGACTGGTCCATCCTGATTATGTGAGACGAAGTCTCACCATCCTCACTTGTAAGGAGCATTCTAGCTGTACTTTTTCCAAGACAGATTTGTTTGTTTTTCTGGTAGTCCATGGTATATTCAATATTCTTTGCCTACACCATAATTCAAAGACATCAATTCTTCTTCGGTCTTCCTTATTCATTGTCCAGCTTTCACATTCATATGAGATGATTGAAAACACCATAGCTTAGGTTAGGCGCCCTTAGTCCTCAAGGTGACATCTTTGCTTTTTAACACTTTAAAGAGGTCTTTTGCAGAAGGTTTGTATACATGAGGTGAATGCCTCACTCTCCTCACCCTAATCCCAGCCCAGGCTCTTGAGACTTATGATCTCCTCTCTCCTCACCTAGCACATTTAGAATGGTGTGAGCCCCTTTTCCTTGTGGGCTAGTGTCATCTAGTGCTGCTATAACAGAAATACCACAAGTGGATGGCTTTAACAAAGAGTTTATTCTTTCACAGTCTAGTAGGCTACAAGTCCAAATTCAGGACATCAGCTCCAGGAGAAGGCTTTCTCTCTCTGTAGGCTCTGGAGGAAGGTCTTTGTGATGCATCAGTCTTCCCTTGGTCTGGGAGCATCTCAGCACAGGAACCTCAGGTCTAAAGGACGCTCTCTACTCCCATCACTGCTTTCTTGGTGGTATGAGGTTCCCAATTCTCTGCTTGCTTCTCTTTCCTTTTATCTCTTGTAAGATAAAAGGTGGTGCAGGCTACACAATAGGGAAACTCCCTTTACATTGGATCAGGGATGTGACCTTAGTAGGGGTGTCATACAATTCCACCCTAATCCTCTTTAACATAAAATTATAATCACAAAATGGTGGGCAACCACACACTATTGGGAATCATGTTGATACACACATTTTTCAGGGGATATAATTCAATCCATGATTGTCCCAAGGTCCACTACAGACTCATCACACCCACCTTTACTATCTCGGCAGTCACCATCATATCCTCCTGTGCTAAGAAAATTAGTGCAATTTTAGTTCAAATTATGGTGCTTAGTATAGCGCTCTAGTGGTGTAATGATTCAGCCTCAGCTGCTAACCAAGAGGTTGGCAGTTAGAACGCACCCAGTGGCTCAGTGGATTTTTTTAATATTTAAAAAATAATAATTTATAGCTTTAATTATATTGCACTAAAATTCCAATTAATAAATAGCAAAAATGTTCAAGAAAATACTGTTTAAGAAAGTAATTGGAAAGGAAGGATCCCACCAAGTATTAAAAGCTGCATTAACACAGTGCAGTGCTAGCATATACATACACAAAATGGTCAGCTGAGCAGCATATAGTCCAGAACTTAAATCATATAATAATTCAGTATATGAAGAGGGTGGTGTATAACACATCAGTAAGAAATTACATTCATATACAGTGAAACCTGTAAGAGTCGGAACTCAATGGGACGGCCTTGTTTTTCTGGGTCTCGCACATTTTCCGCCTTTGGCAGGGTGCAGTCTTACCACTTTTCTGTAGCTACTCATGGAAAATATTTGAATTTTCCTTTTCTGACAGGTTTCCGCCTTATACAGTTTCCAGCATTCACAAGTTTTAGTGTATATGTGTGTATATAGTTATAAATAGTATATGTAATTATGAATAATATATATACGTAATTATACATAAAACCAAAAACCAAACCCATTGCTGTCAAGTCAATTCCGACTCATAGTGACCCTATAGGACAGAGTAGAACTGCCCCACAGGTTTCCAAGGAGCAACTGGTGGATTCGAACCACTGACCTTTTGTTTAGCAGCCAAGCTCTTCACCACTGTGCCACAAGAGTAAAGAATGGCAATAACTTAGATATTTCCAAAAGAAAGATTGTGTAAGTAAATCACAATATATGCAGATAATGAAACATTAGACAATCACTACGTAATAGGGTTGTTTTCAAAGGGAGATGCCTATGGTACGCTGTTGTTGCTGGGTGTCGTCAAGTTGATTCAGACTCATAGTGACCCCGTGCGACAGAGGAGAACTGCTCTGTAGGGTTTCCTAGGCTGCAATCTTTATAGAATCAGTTAAGCCTATGTAAAAAAATGGTAGGAGATAATAGGTACAGTATCATCTCAATTATTTCAAAGAAAATTCAGTATGAACAAGAAAAGCATGTGAGGAAATTCACCAAAATCTTAATAGTGATTATTTCTCAGTGTGATTGTATCTTATTTTCACTCTTTCACTTTTTACCTAATTCATATGTGTGTTTTCAAAATGAAATTATTCAGAAAAAAATGTGCACATAGCAGACAGTGATGTCCGCTGTGAGAGTTCCCAGATCACAGTATATTTGAAAATATGTGTAAATGAGGAGCAAAGGGACCTTCCAGATTTTAGTACTTTTTAGATAAACGGTGTGTATTTCCGAAGGTTCCTGTTAGTGGCATTTAGAACACACCCATCTGTGACATGATGTTTAACTGTGCTTTCTTTTCAATCAGCTTGTAGCTTTCTTGAATACCTGTGTTCAAAAAAAAAAAAAAAAAACCATTGCCGTGCAGTCAATTCCAGCTCATAGCAACCCTGTGTTAGTCAAGCTGATCGCTCTTCTTCTGGGACCTAAATGTTTCACAAAGAGATTTTCTCTGAGAAATTACTTTCATACAGCCTATTAATCATTCCTGCCAGTGCAAGCTCACTGTTCATTTGATTGTGTTGGATATTAAAATGTAACTGAGAGCAAATCTAGCAAAGTATGAGCCACTGAAATACTGTCTGGATGCTGGGATACTTGAGGAGCAATAACAAACACAGAATTTCAATCTGAGACTCTTTAAAGGAAGGGGCTTGTATCTAAATGTTGAAATCTGAGCTTCGGTAACCTTTTCAGATGTTCAAAAACACTACTGTTGCCTGTTGTTGTTATTAGGTGCCATCGAGTCAACTTCAACTCCTAGCAACCCCACGTGACAGAATAGAACTGCCCCATAGGGTTTCCTAGGCTGTAACCTTTTGATTGTCAGGTCTTTCTCCTACTAACCAAAAGGCTGGCAGTTTGAATCCACCAGATGTTCCATGGAAACCCTATGGGGCAATTCTACTCTGTCCTATAGGGTTACTATGAGTTGGAATCAACTTGACGGCAATGGGTTTGGTTTTTTTTCTTTTTCTCCTGTGGAGCTGCTGGGTAGGTTCAAACCACTAACCTTTCGGTTAGCAGCAGCCAAGCACTTAACCATTTCGCCACCAGGAGTATACCATTTTTGCACAATTTTAAAATTCAGTGAATGACATTTTTACATTAAAAAGATTTTTCTTTTTTTTAATTTGCAAACACTGAGATACTAAGAAGTACAATGAGTTGTTAAAAAAAACCAAAGGGAAAATAACAATAAAAAAGAAAATGTAGCAAAGGACTTTGGATTTTCAAATATTTACATTAAATGTCCAGGACGTGTGTCCTACCTGCAACATGTCTTTGAAATGATAGATTTAAAAAATGCCATTTTTCATAAAATGCAGACCATCTTCATGCTCAGGTTATTTTTATGAATGGAAAAAGAGTAAAAATTCATGGCATAAGTCTCATATAAATTTCTCAAAAGGAAGTGTCATAATTAGGGAGCTTTATTTCTGATAATGGAGCCCTGGTGGTACAATGGTTAAGGACTTGGCTGCTAACCAAAAGGTTAGAGGTTCGAGCCCACCCAGCTGCTCCTTGAGAGAAAGACCTGCTTCTATAAAGATTCCAGCCAAGAAAAACCTATGGGGCAGTTCTGCTCTGTCACATGGGGTCACTATGAGTCAGAACTGACTTGATGGCACCCAACAACAATATATTTTTGGTCAAATACCTAGTGTCTAACTTTTCATAAAAATGAGCACAAAAACAATGGTTAAGAATGTAAATGATCTTATTTAGTCTCAAATCAATCAGGTCTCTGAATCAGATTTCTCAGAATGTGCTTCTCAGGGCAACAATTCCACTGCATACGCCAGTTAAAGAGAAAACTGTCCTACGCTCACGTGAATTTGAGAACACCGTGTGAAACAAGGTCAAATGGCTTTCTTTACTGCAGAACTTCTGGAGATGCTCACGTGTTACCATGCAGTGTGAATTTCCGGGAGGGAGAGAGTGGTACTGAGCGGTGCTTCCCAAACACACTTGCCACTGCACTCTCTGAGTAGTGTCTCATGGGGACATCTGTACACACACTTTGGTAAGAAGCTGCGAGCTTCCTTCCATTTGTTCTGGCTTCTGACACCATGTCCTCTCTTTAACAGCAATACTTCCTTCTCAGCAAGAAGAAATTCCAGCTTGAGAAACAGTAGAGATAGAGGGGAAGAAAAGGAGAAAATTGGGATGAAATGCCCAACACCGCTTCCCTGGAACGACAGCTTGGGAAATTAGCATATTTCACTCATTTAATTAATAAGTAGATAAATAGGATTGTGAGCCCTTTAGCGTGAATACGTGTCATTTCACTGAGATGTTAAAAGCTAAAAATCTAACTGCTCTCAAGAGACTTTAGAGAGATCACAGACTTCCCTAAGGATAAAAGTGTGGCACGAATCTTTTCGCAGTATTCTTGGTTCTCAATTGGCATATGCAGTTGAATAAGGGATGGGGCATTCCTCCATGTTATTAAGGCACTGGCTTCCTGATGAAAAGTGAGTGTTTAGAGAGGATCAGAGATTTGAAAATGCTCAGGGACAGCGGACCATAATGGTGGGGAAAGCAAGCAATCACTGCTGAAAGGGAATAATGGAGAAAATCAGGCCAGCTCGCCATGTGTCCCAACAACCACCCTTGCCTTCTCTTCCTCTCTCCCAGGCCTCTTTGTCTTGGCAGAGCACACTTCTGTGTCAGGCACAGTGTTAAGGCACAAGGAAAGGAATCAATTCCATTGAAGGGTTATTTACTGGGGACAATGTACTATGCCCATGTAACGTGACCCAACGAATGCCAGTAAACTTCCGTTAGTCCTTAGACTAGCCCAAGCCAAATTTGGCCCATCCTGCATGCGCAGAAGGGCCAGCTGTGACCACTAAGTCACCTCAACAGAGGACGCAGCAATAGGAGGAACAAATCAGAAGGAAAATCATCACCCGGACCCAATTCCTAAGTGAGAGGTCCAACAAGAACCATGTCATCTCCTGTTTCCTGGCCGCTTTCTAGAGTTTTCCCTCCCCAGAACACCTGTGCGGCCGCCATCTTGCTGCTCAAATCACATATAAGCCCTGCTTCCCCATAGCTCAGGGAGCCAAATCTGAGGAACTTCCTCCGGGCTCCTTGCTCTGCACATTGCAATAAAGTAACTTTCTTATTCTCAAAGACCGGTGTCCAGATCATTGGCAACTCTGAGTGCACCAGACAAAGACCCACCTTCCCAGGTTTGGTGACACCCACATCAGTGCATTTAGTGCTGGGGGAGGGTGGTGAGGCATTACTAAAATTCTGCCCCACCTGTTGTTAGCTTCCTAGTGCTGTTGTAACAGAAATACCACAAGTGGGTGGCTTTAAAGGACAGACGTTTATTCTGTCACCATTCTGGAGGCTACAAGTCCAAATGAGCTGTATTGATTCCTCATGTGGGCCACTCTCCTAGTTTCTAGGGACTCCCATCCATGCGCGGCACTCCTTGGCATCTTTCTTCCCCGTGTGTGTCTCTGTGTTTACTCTCCTTTTTTTACAGCTTATCAGCGATTAGGTTTAGGACTCATTCTACTTTAGTAACAGGACAAAGACCTGGTGATCTGCTCCTGCAAAGATCACGGCCTAGGGAACCATGTGGGGCAGTTCTACTCTGTCACTTGGTGTTATGGATTGAACTGTGTCCCCCAAAAATGTGCATCAACTTGGCTAGGCCATGATTCCCAAGATTGTCCACCATTTGGGGACCTGATGTGATTTTTTGATATCATAAATCCCGCCTCTAAGATGTTAATAGGGCAAGATTAGAGGCAGTTATGTTAATGAGGCAGGACTCAATCTACAAGATTAGGTTGTATTTTGAGTTAATCTCTTTTGAGATATAAAAGAGAGAAGCAAGCAGAGAGATGTGGGAACCTCATACCACCAAGAAAGCAGTGCTGGGAGCAGAGAGTTCTTTTGGACCCAGGGTCCCTGCTCTGAGAAGCTCCTAGACCGGGGGAAGATTGATGACAAAGACCTTCTCCCAGAGCCAACAGAGAGAGAGAGCCTTCCCCTGGAGCTGGCACCCTGAATTCAGACTTCTAGCCTCCTAGACTGTGAGAGAATAAATTTCTCTTTGTTAAAGCCATCCACTTGTGGTATTTCTGTTATAGCAGCACTAGATGACAAAGACAAATAGGGTCACTATGAGTCAGAATCAGCTAGACAGCACACAACAACAATAACTACTCTAGTAAGACCTCATTAACATATCAAAAGAAAACGCCTATTTCCAAGCATGGTCATATTTATAGGTACAGGGGATAAGATTTCAACCCATATTTTGGGGAGACACAATTCAATACATAACACTACCCTCAAAGAACAATCAGGCTCCAGACTTAAGATTTCACACCAAAATGTATTTTTAAAATATGTAGGTGTTGTTGTCGGATGCTGTCAAGTTGATTTTTACTCAGAGCCACCCCATGTGACAAAGTAACATTGCCTCATGGGTTTTCTTGGCTGTAATCTTTACAGAGCAGATTGCTGAGTCTTTCTCCTGCAGAGCCACTGGGTAAGTTTGAACTGCCAACCTTTTGGTTAACAACTGAGCACTTAACTGTTTGCACCACTCCTTAAAATATGCAGTAGATTTTATGTTATAAGAAGAGCGGGAGAGTCTACCTCTGGCTGGAAGAATCAGGAAAGACTCCACGTAGGAGGGGACAAAGAGTGAGCTTCTTGTTATTTTGATAAAATAACTGACTGCTGTACCTCATTTCCTTTTCTGTGATTTTCCCCCAATAGTGCACCCTATCCCAATAAACTAGAAGCTCTGCTGAGGACAAAAACAATGTGCTTTGCCTCTTTGTCTCTCCACTGCTGGTAGCATATGCTTAGGCATGAATAACCAACCAACTGGTTGCCATCAAGTCGACTCCAGCTCATGATGACCTCATGTGTGTCAGAGTAGAACTGTCCTCCATAAGGTTTTCAATGGCTGTTTCTTATGGAAATAGATTGCTAGGCCTTTATTCCATGGCACTGCTGGGTGGATTAGAACCATCAACCCTTTGGTTAGTAACTGAGCACAAACTGCACACCCAGGAATCTCAATCGATGACTAATATTGTTTGATAGATTGAATCAAATAGAGCATTGAATAATATGGGGGTAGGAGTACCTTTAGCCTTGGATAATGATTTTAAAAAGTGTGCAACTTAAATTGTCAAGAAAAATTACTAGTAGCACCTGCTAAACTGTCCATAACCTATAACATTTCCTTTAGTGGGTACACTCTGAAGCACATCAGATAATCATATTTTCTTCCTCCTCAAAGACTGTTCCTACTGTTTGCAGCTCTCATTGAGGCATCACAGAGAGCAAGTGGATGCAGTTACTGTTTCAACAGTGACATTAAACCCCATTCTCCTCTTCCAGGGTCATCCATATCTGATACCCAAAGATACCTGCAGTTGATTTAGGAGACAGCCAGGCCATCGAGGTTACCCACAGCTCTGTGTAAAACCCAAGACTTCCTAAAACACAAAAAAACAGATACCACTCCCTCTCCATTAACTCAGAAAATGACTGCTTCCCACCCAAATTCATCCAGCCTGAGGTCTTTACCAGGACTGTCTCAGTCATCTAGTGCTGCTGTAACAGAAATACCACAAGTGGATGTCTTTAACAAAGAGAAGTTTATTCTCTCACAGTCTAGTAGGCTAGAAGTCCAAGTTCAGGGCGTCAGCTCCAGGGGAAGGTTTTCTACGTCGGCTCTGGAGGAAGGTCTTTTTATCAATCTTCCCTTGGACTAGGAGCTTCTCCTCACAGGAACCCTGGGTCCAAAGGATGCACTCTGCTCCTGACACTGCTTTCTTGGTGGTATGAGGTCCCCTCTCTCTGCTTGCTTCCCTTTCCTTTTACCTCTTGTAAGATAAAAGGTGATGAGGTCATACCCCAGGGAAAATCCCTTTACATTGGGTCAGGGATGTGACCTTAGTAGCAATGTTACATTCTCACCCTAATCCTCTTTGACATAAAATTACAATCACAAAATGAAGGATAACCACATAATACTGGGAATCATGGCCTAACCAAATTGACACATATTTTTGGGGGACAGAATTCAGTTCATGACAATCTCCAATAGTAAAACAAGAAGAGGGAAGCTGAGTGGGGAACAGAACACTTATCTAAGGAGATCTTTGAATTCAAATGTGTAGCCTTGAAATTAAGGTGCAGTAAATATAGGCCTCTAGTAAATTGCTTACGATGTAATCAACTAAAATTATGGATGTAGCAATAAAGAGAGGCAATATAATATTTTTATATTTAAGGAGCAGCTATCAGCAAAGGAATAGATCAAGTTGTCATCTTGTTTTCTATTGTTAGCTTCTGGAGTGGTTATCATTCCACAGGAATGCAAAACAGGAGTCAAACGGGACTGAAGCTTTCCATTCCTTCATTGTCAGCTATTGGTTTTACCCTTCCTTCCCGGATGACCTCGCAATTTGTCACAATGGGGCGCACAGCAGCGAGTTAAGGGAGCGAGTGGCATTTCCTTGAATATGCACGGTAATATCCTGGCCCAGTAATACTCAGAATAAAATTGAAAACATAATAAACAAAACACCCATTGTGTTCTCTGATACACCTATGTGCTTTATTTGCAAAATCAAGCTGAGGAGTAGAGACTGGTATTGGAAATACTGAATAAAATAACATTTTACAGAGATGATAGAAATACAGTCATTAAAAGCAGCCAGCATCGAAACATTCTTAAGACAGTTGGGATAATAAATCTATTTGCCAGCGAGCACACCTACAAGGCTTTGGTGTCTTGTCAGGAGAAAAAGTCATTTTCGTGCTCTGCATTTCACCTCCCTTGAGAATACACACACAAGGTCAGATTCCTTTTTTCTTAAGAAAATTTGGGGGAAAATAAGTGCCTTTCTCCAGGTGAGACTTTGAGCTTCTGTCTACTTGCTCCCAGGTGATGTCATCAGTCTCATGGGTTTGAATACCACCTCTACAGTAGAGGCTCCCAAATTTATATCTCCGTGAAATCCAGACCAGTGCCTCTAGCTTTCTAGCAGACAGCTTCATCTGGATTTCTAATAGGTATCTCAGAATAACCAGGCCCCAAATCAATGTCTTCTGCACTGTTCCTCATCTTTCAGGCCAAAAACGTTGTTGCCAATCTTGTCCTCTCTCTCTCATGTGTGGTTTATCAGTAAATCCTGCCAGCAGTACCTGCAAATTTTACCTAGAATTCAAAGATTTTCCACCACACCCAATACCGCTAACCTGTACCAAGCCACCATAATCTTTTACCTGTATTATTGCAATAAACTCTTATTGTAAGTATCTATTATTGTAATAGCTTCAACAGCAGATCTCCCTGCTTTTTGTCCTTGCCCCTCTCCTCCCTTCTAACCACTTGTCCTCGAGTTGGTTCTGACTCATAGTGACCCCATGTGTGTCAGAGTAGAACTGGGTCCCATAGGGTTTTCAATGTCTGATTTTTTGGAAGTAGATCACAAAGCCCGTCTTCTGAGGAGCCTCCAGGTGGACTCAACACCAACCTTTTGGTAGGCAACTGTACGCTTAACCATTTCTGTCATCCAGGGATTCTCTCCTCCATTCAATCCATTCTTAATAAGGAAGCCAGAGTGATCCTCTTGAAACATGTTATATTGTCTCATTCTTCTGCTCAAAACCTTCCAATGGCTTCGTATCTCACTCAGAGTAAAACCTACCATCCTATTATGGCCTACAAGATCCTTCATGATCTGCTCCAATCCACCCTCCTCAGTTCTCTGAGCTCATCTCCTACAAGTCCAACCCTGGTTCACCCACTGTCTTAGTTACCTGATGCTGCTATAACAGAAATATCACAAGTGGATGGCTTTAACAAACAGAAATTTATTCTCTCATAGTCTAGGAGGCTAGAAGACCAAATTCAGCATGCCATCTCCAGGAGAAGGCTTTCTCACTCCGTCAGCTCTGGGGGAAGGTCATTGTCATCAATCTTCTCCTCGTCTAGGAGCTTCTCATTGAAGGGACACTGGGTCCAAAGGATGTGCTTTTTTCTTGGTGGTATGAGATCCCCATGTCTCTCTGCTTGATTCTGTCTTTTATATCTCAAAAGATGTTGACTCAAGATACAACCTAATCTTGTTGATTGAGTCCTTCCTCATTAACATAACTGCCTCTAATCCTGCTTCATTAAAATTATAGAGCTAGGATTTACAACACATAGGAAAATCACATCAGATGACAAAATGATGAACAATCACATAATACTGGGACTCGTGGCCTAGCCAAGTTGACACACATTTTGGGGGTACACAATTCAATCCATAGCACCCACCTTCAGCCTTCCTGTTCCTCAAAAATAACACCAGGCATCTCCTACCTTAGGAAATTTTGTTTCTTCTGTCTGGAATGTTTTCCCTTCAATATCTTCACTTCCTTTAGGTTTTTACTCAAAAGTCATCCTGTCAGTGAGGTCTTCCCTGGCCTCTCACCCTGTCAATTTCCTCTACCTTGTCAATAATCGTCCTCTTTCTAGAACATAAGTGCCAAGGGGCAGAAATTCTTGTCTGTTTTGTTCATTGCTGTATCTCTAGTGCCTCATACAATGTGTGGCTCATGGGAGGCTAGGCCATCAATAAATAAATGAATAAATGAGTGTACAAACAACTGAATGGATGAATGAACTCTTCAATAGAGTTAAGGACATGGCATATGCAACCACTAATTGAAATAAAAAAATTTTAAAAAGCCTATATGTTAGATGTAATGTTATTGCATTTTAGAAAGTTTATTATTGACTATATTTGCTATTATAAGGTAAGTTGAGTCAGAATAATATTTTCTTTTTACAGGAACAAGATTAACTCTTATTATTTTCCTGTGTGTTTTCTCATCGTCAAATGAACTGGATTCCCAGCTTTTATCTCACCAGCTGTCACAATGGAGCTTTTTTTTTTTTCCCCTTAAATTAGCTTTGGGAGGAAGGGACTAATTTTCATACCTCCCATCCATCACCCAGACTCAGGCCTCATCAGGAGGGGGCTGATGTGGAGTCAACAGGCAACAGTCCAACTGCTTTTCTTTACAATATGTGCCTGTGACAAGGCCTCCGTTTCCACCCAACACATTATACTTACACTGACTTTGATTAGGACATCTCCACATTCCATACAAAGCTAGAGACTTCTCAGTGCTCTTTTGGCAGGGCTAAACACAGCTTTCTTCTAGAAAAGCAGGTAGGTACCCCCAGCCCTAGAACAGTATGCCCGCCACAATGATACCTGATAGATGCTTGTTGAACTGAATTAAACTGAGTTGTAAAGTTATAAGATCAGTGGAAAAGGACTTTGGCTGAAGACAGTGGTATGGAAGCAGATTAAATAGTCCCAGAACATAAAAAAGGAAGAAAAAAAAAATCAGTCAGTGGGACTTAGAACCAGACTGGGTCCTTTTCATATACAGATTGCTGGGCTCCATCCCTGGATATTTTGATTCTGTACCTATGGGATGAGGACGAGGAAAGAGTTGAAAAGCATTGCTTTGGATTTACTTTAGTTATATCAGTAAAGACACAGCATTGGGTCCTAGCTTTCTCTAAGGTCTGCCCATTGCCTACAGCGATCGCATTGTAGTGGAGTTCGTGATTATGAACAATTCTCTTGGAAGTCAAAGTAGACTTATGTGGAGCAAATCACAGGCTCTCATTTGACCTCCCATTGAAAACAACCTACTACATTTGCATGATGTCTCCATCTGTGGTTTCCATCTGTGGCCATGATGTCAAAAAACACAACTGCCCAATGTCTGAGTTTGACCTCACTGGTTCAGGACTCTACCCAACAGAGATGGAAATACTGCCGTGGTAACGGAACTCTACTACTAACTTCGTACTGAGATTCTCGTACCGTAAACTCAGAATCTTGTTGGAAGAGGATACTACTTACATAGACGTGATTTTTATTAAATTATCCATTTTCAACTTCAAGGTGCTTGAGGGAAAAAAAGATGATGTACAAAACATGCACACACACAAATGTACACTGTTCTGAGTTTAAAACTACTCCAGGACGTGAGCACACATTTTATCATTCCATATCCTTCGTTTAGTGACTACGTGGGGCACCTTTCCTCAGATGTGGGAATGCAGAACATAACAGACAGAGCCTTTTAGCATTAGCCTTATTTTGTACCAACCTCTAGCCTTTCCAGCAAAGTATAGTGGGAAAAATCAAGACAAGAAACTTCAGTGCCCTGGTAAACAAAATTTAAGTACATACGTTTGTTAAGAACAGAAAACCATTCATTTTTCACAACTCATAGTAACTTTGGTGTTTACAAGAAATGTGCTTTTACCCTTATCATTTTAAATGACACAAACATTCATATAGGAAGTTAAAGTCTGTCTCAAAAACACTCCAGCCTCTTCCACTGTCTGACTCTTTTTGCTTGGCCAGTGTGTCCAAATCACAGTATGCTCTGACATCAGCAGCAAACAGTGGGGAGATGGGGGCAAGGCTGGGGAGGTGCACGTTAACGACCCCCTGTAACCAAAAACCAAACCAAACCTATTGCTGTCGAGTCGATTCCAGCCCATAGCGACGCTATAGGCCAGAGTAGAACTGCCCCACAGGGTTTCCAAGGAGCAGCTGGTGGATTTCAACTACAGACCTTTTGGTTAGCAGCCAAATGCTTAAACCACAGTGCCACCAATCCTTGCTTAAGCCCCCTGATGGTAACCATGTCCACTCTATAAGACCTGAAGTGTCAGCTGTACTCATTCAACCTGATTCACATAATAGAAAAGGTAAAAAGCAGTTTAACAATGCTTCTGATATTTCCGGTACATATGAGGGGTGCCTGTAAGTAAGGAGAGTGAACACAGAAAGCCTAGGCGCATCGATTTTGAGGGCTCACACCCTCATGCCTGCCATCTGCCATGCTCCGCTTCCCAAGAGTCACAGGAGAAAGAAAAGCCTTGTTTTTGTTTGTTTGTTTATCTTGGACTATCAAATTGCTGCCTTCTTCCCTCACCGCTGACCTGGTTTGGTCAATTGAGAAAAAAAGGGGGGGGCTGCTTTATCTCCCCCTCTCGAGCTTCAGCTAGTTTCTCAGTTTCATTCTTCCTAAACCTTCCATTAAAAAAAAACCAGTTGGCACAGAGTCGGTTCTGACTCATGATGACCCCATGTGTGTCAGAGTAGAACTGTGCTCCATAGGGTTTCAGTGACTGATTTTTCGGTAGCCATAGACAGCTACCTGGCCAACAGACTGGAAGAGATCCATATTTGTGCCCATTCAGAAGAAAAGTGAACCAACAGAATGTGGAAGTTATCAACCAATATCATTAATATCACACACAAGTAAAATTTTGCTGAAGATAATTCAAAAATGGCTGTAGCAGTACATCGACAAGAAACTGCCAGAAAGTCAAGCTGGATTCAGAAGAGGACGTGGAACAAGAGATATCATTGCTGATGTCAGATGGATCTTGGCTGAAAGCAAAGAATACCAGAAGGATGTTTACCTGTGTTTTATTGACTATGCAAAGGCATTTGACTGTGCGGCTCATAAAAAATTATGCAAAGATTGGGAATTCCAGAACACTTAATTGTACTCATGAGGAACTTGTATATAGACCAGGAGGCAGTCATTCGAACAGAACAAGGGGAAACTGTATGGTTTAAAATCAGGAAAGTTGTGTGTCAGGGTTGTATCCTTTCACCATAATTATTCAATCTATATGCTAAGCAAATGATACGAAAAGCTGGACAATATGAAGACGAACGGGGCATCAGGATTGAAGGAAGACTCATTAACAACCTACTACATGCAGATGATACAACCTTGCTTGCTGAAAGCCAAGAGGATGTGAAGCACTTACTGATAAAGATCAAAGACCACAGCCTTCAGTATGGATTACACCTCAACATAAAGAAAACAAAAATCCTCACAACTGGACCAATAAACGATATCATGATAAACGGAGAAAAGATTGAAGTTGTCAAGGATCTCATTTTACTTGGATCCACAATCAACACCATGGAAACAGCGGTAAGAAATCAATGTATTGCATCAGGCAATTCTGCTGCACAAGACCTCTTTAAAGTGTAAAAAGGAAAGGTGTCACTTTGAGGACTAAGGCGCACCTGACCCAAGCCATGGTCTTTTCAGTCACCTCATATGCATGAGAAAGCTGGACAATGAATAAGGAAGACCGAAGAAGAATTGATGCCTTTGAATTATGGTGTTCCAAAGAATATTAATATACCCTGGACTCCAGAAGAACGAACAAATCTGTCTTGGAAAAAGTACAGCCAGAGTGCTCCTTGGAAGCAAGGATGGCGAGACTTCATCTCGCATACTTTGGGCATATTATCAGGAGGGACCAATCCCTGGAGAAGGACATCATGCTTGGTAAAGTAGAGGGTCAGTGAAAAAGAGGAAGACTCTTAATGAGATGGATTGACACAGTGACTACAACAATGCGCTCAAGCACAGCAACAATTGTGAGGATGGCACAGAACCGAGCAGTTTCGTTCCGTTTTACATGAGGTCAGTGAGTTGAAACCAACTGGAGAGCAACTAACAAGAACAACAGATTGCCATGCCTTTCTTCCAAGGCACTTCTTTGTGGACTGGAACCTCCAGCCTTTCGGTTCACAGCTGAGCATATTAACCGTTTATATCACCCATGGACTCCAAATCTTCCATGTTGCTGTTGTTGTTATTAGGTGCCTTTGAGTCAACTCTAACTCACAGAGACCTTATGAACAACAGAACAAAATATCGCCCAGTCCTGTGCCATCCTCACAATCGTTGCTATGACTGAGCCCATTGTTGCTGCCACTTGTCTATATATCACCCCTTAAATTATGAGGAGTAGAAGTCATGCTCAGCTTAGCTCACATGAAAGACAGAAGGAGATGCACTGACCTCAGAAGAAAAGGGAAAGAGAGGGAAGGGATGTACAGGAGGAGGGAAGGAGGAGGAAAGAACAAGTTAGAGATTCCTGCTCTTGAGCCCATACGACCCCGGGTATCTAAAAGGCGGAGGCCGGAAGTTCACTAGATTGAGAACCCCAAGGGCTTGAAATGTCTTCTTGGCAAGCCCACACCCACAAATCCCCAAAAAACCTTGTGAGCACCCCTAGGTGCATCCTTCTACTCCTCCTATCAAAGACTCCTCATCCCAGTTTTGAGGAGGCTGGAGCCATGAGGAGGAGGAGGCGAGGGGAAAGCAATGATGTTTAGACTGTCTGCCTTCATGTGAAGTACTGGGCTGGCTCCTATTTATAACTTCCTTCCGTTTCTACCAGACCACACCACCTTGCTTTGCTTGGTGCCTCCCCAGCCCTCTATCTACAGGTTGCCCCCAAAATATGACAGGGTTCCGTTCCGACGACTCCATCGAAAGTCGGTTCTGATGTAGGTCTAATGTATCTTTTTTTTTTTTTTTTTAGTTTTCATTATTATTGCCTTCTATTATCAGCTTCTTTATAAATCCGATCTTTATTTGCTTTTGAACATCTGCAAGTGAACATCTGCGAATGATGACATCAGCAAATTACACTATTACGTATTACATATTACTAGTGGTAACAAGTACAAAAGAAAAACAAAAAACAGACAGTTGTCTGGTTCATGGTAACTTGAATCATCGTAAGTTGGGGACTACCTATACCTCACCCCCCTGTAGGTTTTTCATATTTACCAGCAGCCCTTTTCTAAGGAGAGAAGGGAGTACGATGGGATACGGAGCTCATGACACCATTTAGAACACTGGGTGGTGAAGGAATGAAGAAAAATGCCCCCAAAATGACAAAACAGAGTTCACACACACGCTCCCTAAACACGATAGTAACGATTACAATTCACGGAAACCCAGGCCCTGTCAGCTTTATGTATGAGATAACTGTACACCAAAGAAGCAGTTTGGAGGTGGGCGGGCAGATCTACAATCAGTGCAAATCCCCTTCTTGCCCTCCTTATCCATGCAGAATAATGGTGCCAACGCATGTCTGGGGGGACAATGGCGTCCTCAGGGTGTTTTCACTGCATTATCTCGTTTGCTTTAAAGAGCTATGCTCTAAGGTAAACGAGGCAGCATTGTCCCCCAGATGTAGAGATGAAGGACACCAAAAATAACTTGATGTTAAAAAACATTAGCTGGGGAATCAGGCAAATCTGGTTTTGAACTCCTCGTTTGGCACAGACAAATCTTTGTGACTTTGAATATGTTGGGTAAAATGTATAAGCTTCCTTTTCCTCTTCTTCGTTTATAAAAACAGGAATAATACCTCCTACTCTGAAAGTGAAGGAGCCCTGGTGGCGCAGTGGTTAAGCGCTTGGCTGCTAACTGAAAGGTCAGCGGTTCAAACCCACCAGCCGCTCCGCAGGAGAAAGATGTAGTCTGCTTCCATGAAAATTATCTGTTGCCATTGAGTTGATTCCGACTCATAGCAACCCTGTAGGATAGAGTAAGATAGCACATAGGGTTTCCAAGGAGCTGCTGGTGGATTTGAACTGCTGACCTTTCGGTTAGCAGCTGTAGCTCTTAACCACTGCACCACCAGGACCCCTCCATGAAGATTAGAGCCTTGGAAACCTTGAGGAGGCAGTTCTACTCTGTCCTAAAGGGCTGCTGTGAGTCCAATTGACTCAACAGCGAAGGGTTTTTGGACCTTTGAAAGTAATGAAATTTAAGTGAAATATATGTGGAAGAGCTTTTTCATACTAACTTTTCTTCCTGAGACATAAAAATCCATCTCAAAAAGGAAGTAGGTGGACCAAGGTCCAAAATTCAGAACTTCTTCCCAAGTGTTCTTTCCCTCAACCAGCTGACATTACTCAGATTGACGGTGCTCACGTCTGGGCCAATGGTTGCATTTTTCTCTAAATCAGTTGCAATACGAACGTCTTAAGATGGTGATTATGAATAAGACACAGTCCCTCAGCTTGGGGGTTCCCACTGTGTGATTAGGGACGCAGACAAGTAAACAAATAACTGGTAATAATTACTGTGGAAGTCCTGTCACAAACAGCTCTCTTAAATCAGTTGTGGGTCAGCTTGATTGTGGCAGTAAACCCACCTCACCTCTAGCCCCTCAGCTGATCATGAGTCTGTGAGCTTACCACCTGCTGCTGAGCATCCTCTAACAGTTCTGAGAGACTGAATCCCGCTCGCAAGATCCTGGGCTAACCATTGTCTGACAAAAGAAAAACACAAACTCACTTGAAAAGCAAAATTTGTCCTAACGCTGATTTCAGAGTAAATTTCCGATATAGATTCTTACATAAAGAATTATAGGTTAATCTAGTCACATAATTGTGTTTTCAACTATGGTTTCTCCGAAGACAGGGGAATGATCTAGAAATAAACGTCTCTTATATTATCAGCCCATAAAAATCAGAGACATTTCCAAAAGAAGCTAAAATAATTCAATACAAGTCTTAGCTTTTGCTACCTGGCAGAGTAGTTGATTATTTAATAAAGAAATCAGTTTAGCAAGAAATTGCAATAACAGCAACAACGAGAGAGAGAGAGGGATGATGGATCCCTGGTGGCAGAATGGTTAAGCACTTGGCTGCTAACTGAAAGGTCAGTGGTTTGAACCTACCAGCTGCACTGCAGGAGAAAGATGTGGCTTCTGTAAAGATTATAGCCTTGGAAACCCTATGAGACAGTTCTACTCTGTCCTGTAGGGTCTCTGGGAGTTGCAGTCAATGGCAATGGGTATATATATATATATATATAACTTAAGAACTGTGGATGTCAATCTGTTTATCTTAAAATTTCAGAGTAAGATCAAGGTTATTTCTTTTAATAAGAGCCTGTCAACAGGAGTTCTAAGACAGAATGTGCATAATGATGCATTACTTGTGATTTTTTGCTTTTCAGTCTCAGATTTTTCTTTCTCTATACCCTTTTTTTGAATGGATAGAGAACATAAAGCACTTGCAAAGCAATCTGGCATACACAAGTTTGGAGGGAAAAAAAAAACTACAGCTGACCTTTAGTAAGGAATAGCTCAATGGTGAGAGTAGAAAGATAGCAGCCTGCTCGTTACATATATTCAGCATTTCATGGGAATCAGTTAATAAGTTTTTTTCAAAGAAATTGAAGAAGATTGGCCAAGCAAAGAGTAAGTTAAGTGGAAGCCAGCTAAGGGAGCTTCTGCTGTATGTCCTGTGTATACTGATAGTCCCGAGGCAGCTCTTAAAGAACATCAAGAATGTGCAGTTCACAGTGTTTAAATTGTTTCTATCAATCACCAATGTCTCAGGCAAAGTCAGAGCTGAATTCTGTAATGAATGCTTTAAGCGTGAAGGCACGTGTTCTTGCTCAGTGGAAGAACGTACCATTTCTCCAGAGATAGGCTGCAAGTTGGCTTTTGGGCAGGACCAAAAAACAAAAAAGCTCTTTGAGTCTGCCCGTGCACTTTGGAAAGTACTAGAATATGGCCTCAGATTTCTGAGTCACAAAATACAGAGGAGATGTTTTCTTTCTGGAAAATCTAAGTATTTCTATGTCCCATCTCGTCCTCAAGCAACTCTCTGTGTGATTCCTCTAGAGTCTAGAATGTCTGCTTCTGAATAGAAAGCTCTTCATTCTCATAAAGGATGGTCCTACCAGGATACGGAGCTCTGGTAGTGCAATGGTTAAGCCCTTGGCTGCTAACCAAAAGGTCGGCGATTCGATTCCACTAGCCACTCCATGGGAGAAAAACATGACAGTCTGCTTCCATAAGGATTACAGCTTTGGAAACCCTATGGGGCAGTTCCATTCTGTCCTGTAGGGTCACTATAAGTCAGAATCAACTCGACAGCAATGGGTTACCTGGATACAGCTCAAATTATGTTTAGGTCAAGCACAGTGTGATTCATGGCCAAACTGAAGAAAGTCTCTCTCCATTGTTTATCAGTTGTACTTGATACAGTACTCGATATTCAGAACACACTTGCCCTCTGAAAGGTTTATGCAATCCAGCATTGGAATTGAAATCTTCAGCATACGTATGCAGTTGAATCTATTTATCTTCATGTGACCTCTATGGAGAAACTTCACTTTGAACACTGGGTTTGGGATCTGCTCTGACCTTTCCTATAATTACTGTTTTGGGTCTGTAGCTTGCATAATTCATATTCTTCTTTTATAAATAAAAAAAATGTACATATATATGTGAATAATGTAACTAATGCTTTTCATGCATCTCTTTCACTTCTGCAGGAGGGATTTTTGAAACTGTGGAAAATGAACCCGTTAATGTTGAAGAATTAGCTTTCAAGTTTGCAGTCACCAACATTAACAGAAACCGAACCCTGATGCCTAACACCACGTTAACCTATGACATCCAGAGAATTAACCTTTTTGATAGTTTTGAAGCCTCACGGAGAGGTAACTATTTTTACGCTTTTAAAAGCTTCTTTGTGTGATGTGCCTACCCTACAAGTCAGCTTTTCGCTACGTGCCCTTTTTCAGCGTGGACATCTATGTGCGAATAGGTTGCAGGAAATCTCCGTCTTCAGTGTCACTGACCAGGGCAATGTGAACCAACCTAATGGATGTTGCCTAGCACTGTTTTCTGGGCCTTTCTGATTAGCTTACCCTTCAGTGCCCCCCACTCTATGATTAACTGGTTCGGCTGTGAATGGAAAATGTCAAGCTTGATCTGTTTTTCCTTCCTGAAGCCGAGATACCAGCATGAATTTGTACAGTGCCGTCAAATAAAACTTTGTGGAAGGTCATACCCACCCAGCCTGTGGAAATACCCATGACACACACAATTCAAGAGTTTAACTAACATCTTCTCAATTTTTTTTTTAAATTCCTCTCCTCAAGATCAGAGAATATGAAGATTAAGCTTGTGAGACCAATCTCTACATTTGTTTTTCCCTAAAAAGTCATCTAATTTCTATGTAGGCCACCAGACTTCTCTCATGGGAAGACTCATTGGGAATCGTAGGGCTCATGTAGACGTCCCCTAGACACTTCTCGAATGACCTTTGGAAGCACGGTCACATTCGATGTAGTTGAAGCTTGGCTGCTAACAAGGGCTCCGTCGAGTCTCCAGATGTAGGTGTTCATGTGGAAACAAAGCCTGCTTGTCACCCCAGAATAAGAGGGCTCTTTACCTCAAAGAGGAATAACTTGCTCATTAAAAATCACCATTGGGTGGCTTATCATGGAAGCCATGTTCATGCTAATTTCGAAGTAACTAAATACTGGTTGTTTCCATACAGAATTAGCCTAGTTATACTGTAGGATGTGTTCAGCCAATACACCCTTATGCAAGAATCCTAGTGTTCTTCCCAAACAAATGTGAAACTCTTTTTCCTAGGTGCACAGATAGAAAGTAAGTAAATAGGATGATTTTTTTTTCCTATCTATAGCATGAACTTAGTATAAGAATATTTTCTTGTTTAAGATGGATAGAGTTGGAGATACTATATAGGTCAGAGTTGTCTATGAACGAATAAGAAAGTTTATGTAGAGTTTACAAGGCATCTTCACATACATTCCCTCTGTGGATTAGATCTTGCTCTCTCTCTTTTTCTCTCTCTCTCACACACACACACAATGTTGAGCAAATACCTTAGAAAACCAATCACATTTAGCAGTGATACATCAACCCACATAAAATTTGAAAACTTTCTTGTGATCTGAAATATCTGCCATACTTATAAATTAAACCCCAGAACTTCTTAAAACAGGTAATTTGCTGGCAAACAGAATTCAAAGGGATTGATTTCCTGTCAAGTAATATTAGCTAGCATCCCAAAGCTAAATCTTAGCAGGAATCTCAATCCACCACTCATGCAAGATAAAACAGCACTTCACATACTCTCTTGCTCTCATTTGTTTCTTGCCAACCAATGAAAACACATCCAGAAAATGAACTTCTGAGGAAAAATGACAATTTACCCTTAGGTACTTCATGTAGTAAATTATACATTGCTATATCTCATGTGGTCATTCAGCACTGAATTAGGAAGCATTCCTTGTAAACGGCTGTCAACATTTGCTGTCCCATAGATATCTAGACTATGGATATCAAAAAATTCTTTGTTAATTATTCTCTCTAAATCAAGTCAGGTAATTTTTACAAAGCCATGTAATTTTTCTACTTACTTTTTTGTATAGAATGACATTATCATAAATAACATAATTTTGTGTATGTATTTAGCTATTATTTAATTCTGATATTCAATTATTATCCCTCAGCAGATCCAAATTTATTTAAGATGGTATTAAGATACAAATTTGAAAATATGCTTAAACTTATATTTAATGCCTGCCAGCCCAAGATGTGTAGGCACTATGGTACCTGATTGAGAGTAGAAACTGTCCCAGCCTTTCCGGAAAGGAATTGGATAGCATGTGTCTAGAAACTTAAATATCAACGCCCTTGAATTATAGCTGGTAATCCAAACCCTGAGGATCTGCTGTAAGAAAGTAATCTACGATTCGGAGAAAAATATACAACTGAACATGTTAATAATAGTATCATACTATTGTTTATAATAGCCAAACATTAGGAGTAACTTAAATGCCCAATATGATAGGAATGGCTAAATAAATCATGATATATCCGTGTAATGGACTATTCTACAGACACTAAAAATATATTTCTGAAGAATTTGTAATGACTTGGGAAAAAGGGCATATTATCATGTTAAATAAAGAAAGCAATTTATCAAATTATATCTATATAGTAATTCCATTTTTTTTTTTATAAATTGAAACATCTAACTATCAATAGGTATTATCTTAAGATGATGGAATTACCAGACCTTTTTTTTTTTCTCTTTCTCATATTTTTAGCTATGCTAAATTCCCTCAATGAGTATGTATACTCTTATAAGGAGAAAATGCATACTATAAATGTTATAAATTAATTTTTAAATAATATCAACTTAGTTTTGTAAGGCTAAATGTTGGCTGATACTGAGGTAGAGACACACCTGCCATTGAGCGGATGTTCCTGGGCTCTGGGGTTCCTGGGCTCTGGTTGATATATGCCACTGCCCAGTGATCATGATTCATTCCAGGGTCTGTGAAATGAGTGGGTTGGACCCAATGTCTTCTAAGATCCCTTTTAAGCAATGCTATTCCATCATTCTGTGATTGATTGGGCATCAGTACCACTTACGAACATTCATTGGCAGTATTTCAATAACCTGGAGCCCCTTTTTGAATTATGGGAAGACAGGAGCTAAATCACTTTGCAATCATCCAGAAGGTCTTTCTCCTGAATTCTTCAACCACATTAATACCTTCATTGCCACCCTGCCATATGACAGAACTTAATTCATATAACGTTCATTTGGCAAATGGCTTGTGGAGTACCTCTGAATGTTCTCAGGTATGACCACACCAAGCAAGGAACTTAGATTCCATCTGATTACAAGTAATGGAGTGAGACTAACCCAAAAAAAACCAAACCACCGGATCAATTCCGACTCATAGTGACGCTATAGACCAGTGACTCCTTTTTATTTGCAGGGAGTTGGCCCTGTGATGTATTGCTAATCAGTTCTGCATTTACAACTATCAGTAGCTTAATATCTGACGAATCTTGGAAACTGGACCAAGCATATTTCCTCAAAGTACAACAGGGAGTAGCAGGGAAGTTTTCGACAGTGACTGAAAAGAGGAATTGTGAAAAGGAAAAATGAAATTCACAGAACTCTCTCTTTCTCCTCCCTCTTCCCTTCCCTCCCTCTCCGTCCCTTCCTTGTCCCCGGACATCAGCATGTGACCAGCTGGCCCTTGGTGTGGCTGCCCTGTTTGGTCCTTCCCATAGTTCCTCCGTCAGTGCTGTGCAATCTATCTGCAACGCTCTGGAAGTTCCACACATACAGACCCACTGGAAGCACCCCGCGGTGGACAATAAGGACTTGTTTTACATCAACCTCTATCCCGACTATGCAGCTATCAGCAGGGCTGTTCTGGACCTCGTCCTCTATTACAACTGGAAAACGGTGACCGTGGTGTACGAGGACAGCACAGGTATGGAACTCCCGCAGTGCGAGACTTCACCTGACCAAGTCTGGTTTGAAGAATGGGAACCGAAGTGTTCCCTAGGCATTAAAATCATCAGCTGTCGTTCTTGAAAAAACGTTCTCTTGTATGAAGCGGATTGAGTTTTCTAAAGTAATTTCGGAATGACACGTGTAACCAATTCACAGTTCTTACGGTTAGTTGATCCTTTCTAATGATCTTTTCATCATCAAACTTAGGGAGTTTTTTATAAAAATATCACTTTATTGATATATGTTGCAATCCAACCGAAATATTAAGGATGTCATTTCATTCATCCAACTCTGTTAAGACTGTGGCCACAATTCTATTCCTTACATAATGCAGAGAAAGTCTGAAGATTACCATGGAGTACAATTCCAACTTAATTAGTAGCTTACGTAAGCCATTTCCATTGCCATTAAGTCCATTCCGACTCATAGCAACCCTACAGGACAGAGTAGAACTGCCCCATAGGGTTTCCAAGGAGCGGCTGGTGGATTCGAACTGCCGCCTTCTTTGGTCAGCAGCCAGGCTCTTAACCACTGCACCACCAGGGATCCAGTAGCTATGTAAAGGTCTACAAAAGTTTCTAAAGTAGATTAACAAAGACGAAGTCAGTTAGAGGTTCTGTTTCGTGGAAAAGGGACTACAAGCTCTGGTGATCAGCCCTTAATAAAGTGTGCATCATTGCAGCTGCTTGTTTTAGGATGAAGGATGGAAGTATGCTGCTCAGTGTCTTGTTCTCAGTAGGCACTTTCTCTGACTTCTCTAACTCGCTGATCCTCCTCCTTTGAAATTTCTTTTCCTAGGACCTCCTTTTGGCCTTCTGCTTATATTTTAAGACTGCTCAGAGTTCAGGCCCTCTTGTCTTCAGTTTAAAGTCTACCAATCAGTCTCTGTTGTCCATATGACAAAATCTAAACACAAAAAAAACTAAACCCAGTTGCCATTGAGTCCATTCGGACTGTTAGTGACCCCATGTGTGTGTCAGAAGAGAACTGTGTTCCACGCGGTTTTCAATGGCTGATCTTTCAGAAGCACGTTGCCAGGCCTTTTTGCTGAGGTGCCTCTGGGTGAACTCAAATTGCCAACCTTCAGTTTAGCAGCCAAGTGCTTAACCCTTTGTCCACCCAGGAACTCCTAACCAAATACCTACTCTTCTCATCAAAGCCCGTCACCACCTAGCTGTAAACTGCCTTTTCATCTTTATTCACCCAGACTGTAGCCCCTGTACGTACCCTACTCCCTCCCAACAGCTGGGATGAAGAACTCACTGCCTGACGTATACAGTGTTTAGTAAGCACCGGTTGAAGGAATAATACTATTGACCTTCTGAGTATTTTTTTTTTTTTTTTCAAGGATGAAAGTTAGTTTCTTTCTTTGAGCTACTAAAAAAAAAAGTTACCATGGCATTAAGTCTGACTCATGGCAACCCTATGTGTATCAGGGTGCTCTATAGAGTTTTCAATTGCTGATTTTTCAGAAGCAGATTGCCAGGCCTTTCTTCAGAGGCACCTCTGGGTGAACTTCAATTTCCAGCCTTCCAGTTAACAGCTAAGCTTGTTAACATTTTGCATCACCCAGGGACTCCCTTCGACCTATACATTTGGTAATAAGACTGACAAAATGTTCAGTGAAAATTAATACTTTCCCACTTTTTAATGTGATTTCCATTTTCACCAAGCCTTTCACCAAGCCCTAGCTCTTGCTATCCCCCAGGGAATGAGAGTAGTGTCTTCCATTTGGCACTGAACTCCGATTCCATTTTATACTGTCAGATACAGTGACTGCTATGGCTGGAAATATGCATGTATGCCTTTTCTTATACCTCAGAAAGAAGTGAAGGTAGATGATTGGACACATAATTCATAAATATTATATTCAAAATAGTCATCAGGAAGAATAATCCACAGGCAGTCATATTTTTAGAGATTCATCAACTTACTGTGAAGGAAGAAAACATATTATCAAATGAACCCCGACAAGCTTATTCAAAGAGACTTGAGATGGAATATTATGTTTTGAACATAAGCATAGTTAGATTTTCCATGTTGCCTATCTTTGTTAAATAAAGAATTCCGTGGGCTGATAAAATCATGGTATTTCTCGGTCTGTGGTGGTCTCTGCAGCAAAATCTTCTCTCATCGTTTCTATCAAGGCTAGCAAAGCAAGACTATCCAAAAGAAAAACAAATCAGTGAATGATGTTCAGACTCCATTGAATTAAAGAAAGATTTAATTTAAGAAAGAGATTGGCTAAAGGTGTGGCATAATTGTTGTAGATTTCAAATTGCGTTTAGACAAACTATAATCTGGGAAAGGATGTCACAAAAGATGGCGCCCTAACCACCCTTCTGATGTCAGGTGAGTCACCGTAAGTAATGACCATTTTGTACAACAGAAAAATGAAACTATCGTTTCTATCATCTTTTACAAAAAACCAGACTGTTCCTTTTTATCCCCGTGAAATTCACCTGAGCACAGTTGGTCAATAAATACTTACTTACTGAAATTGCAAACCCAAAATGATTTTAGATGTTGCCCATCAGAGATCATTCATGTTAAAATGATTTTGCCCACAAAGACATTAAAAATGTAAATGAATAATCGATTGAGCCATGAAATTGGAACCCAGAGAGTAAACAGGTCAACTGAGATCAATAAAAGTAGATATCTTGTGACTGAGAACAGGTTCAATACTGCTTTACTCAGGGTTCTTGGTCAGTGATTTCAAGCCATGAAAAGGAGAAAACTCACTAAACCTGCAGGAAAAGAAAGGACTTAGGTGTACTCAGCCCCGCCACCACCCCAGTTAAGTACCCATTAAAGGGCACTTCACTGGGATTTGTTTAGGAGTTGGGTAAATAGCCTGAAGCCAGCACAGATGCTGTGGGACCAAATGGCCCATTACTCCCATTGAAGTCAATGAGAGCAGCGTGCAAGTCTCTAGGGACAAAATTCAATTCACTAACTCCTAGCAGGCAGAATTTTGTCCTCTAGAAGTTAAAATGTAGAAAGATTCTAGAGAACTCTTTAAGAGTGGAGACGTTTTGTCTGGCCTCAGCTCTCCATCTCCTGGATGTCCTTGCCATCAGTTTTACTTTTCTCTGATTCTGTCATTCGGAGGGGACCCCAGGCAACTAGAAATTGCTGTCTGTTGGTCATCCACTGTGCTTCATTAAGCCCCTGATGGAAGCCTGACTTCCATCCTTCACAGCCATCAAAAAAAAGCTGAGAAGCTGAGCGCCAAATGCAGTGTGGAATATAGTCAGCACTTTCTGCTTTCTCAAGGCCAATGGCAGTGAAATGTAGCCACAGCCACTTCCATAGAACAGGGCTCAGCAAACTTTTTTCTGTGAAGTGTTGGAGAGTAAATAGTTCAGACTTTGCAGGCCATATGGTCTGTCACAACTACTCAACTCTGCCATGGTGGTGGGGAAGCAGCTAGAGACAATATGTAAATGAAGGGGTGTGGTGTGCTTAAAAGTTTCATTTTTCTAAAATTATAAAAAGAAATATTAGAAAATGTTCAAATGAAGAAAAGTGGAAGAACATAAAAACATCTAAGAAAACAAACACATGTACAATTTTGGTATATATTCTTCTAGACTTTGCATAGATTATTGATTGATTGATAGATACATACATATGTGGATAGAAGGGGGATGGATGGGCAGGTAGATAAATACATAGATGATAGATGAATAGGTAGATATAGATAATAGATGATAGATAATAAACAAATAGATGATGGATGGATGAAGAGATAGATGGTAGATGATGGATGGATGCATGGATGGATGGATGCATGGATGCATGGATGCATGGATGCATGGATGCATGGATGCATGGATGCATGGATGCATGGATGGATGGATGCATGGATGCATGGATGCATGGATGGATGGATGCATGGATGCATGGATGGATGGATGCATGGATGCATGGATGCATGGATGGATGGATGGATGGATGCATGGATGCATGGATGGATGGATGGATGGATGCATGGATGCATGGATGCATGGATGGATGGATGCATGGATGCATGGATGGATGCATGGATGCATGGATGGATGCATGGATGCATGGATGGATGCATGGATGCATGGATGCATGAATGCATGGATGCATGGATGGATGGATGGATGGATGGATGGATGGATGGATGGACGGATGGACGGATGGATGGATGGATGGATGCATGGATGCATGGATGGATGCATGGATGGATGGATGGATGGATGGATGCATGGATGCATGGATGCGTGGATGCATGGATGGATGGATGCATGCATGCATGGATGCATGGATGGATGGATGGATGGATGGATGGGCAGATGGACGGATAGATAGATAGATGGATAAATAGATATGTATTCCCTTGTTTTATAAACACTTACAGCCAGGCATTGTTCTTTGCACTGGGGATATACCACAGACAAAAATCTCTCTGACCTCATGAAGCCCACAATCTACTTAGCTAATGAACAAAATAGATAAGTAAATATTTGGTATGTTATATGGCAGTAAATTTTATGAAGACAAATAAAGCAGCAAAGCGCATTTGAGAGGCTGAGGCAGGTGACAGGATCTGCAATTCTAAATAAGGAGAGCCAGGAAGACCTCCCTGGAAAATAACATTTGAGTAAAAAACTGAAAGAGGATAAAGAGTAAACCATGTGGGAGAGCATTTCAGATTTCAGGCAGCAGGAACGGCAAAGGCCCTGAGCAGAAACATCCCTCCGCTGGCAGCACTGTGCCTGACAACACCACCATCAAAAGTCTTCTGTATGTTGAAGGATATGCATTTGCATATGCAAATACATGAACAAAGAGCAGTATCGTGAATCATTATTATAGGTCTCCTTAAGCTATATATTTATGCGAAATCTATGTAAGCAAAAGAAGGGAGAAGGTGTTTCAAAGAGATATTTTTCCTGTTCTGCAACTCACCTTATGGATAGGTCTGCCTCCCCAAATCCAGAACTACCCCAATACTTACTTAAGTATAGGTAATATGGTCATTGTGAAGGTTCACATGCAAAATATATGAATAAGGTTGAAAGAATTAAAATATTTAGACTGCAAAGAAAAAAAAATTAAAGACTTAGGAGGCCAGTGGCTACTGTGTCAACAAATATCTGAAGAGCCATTGAGTGGAAGAAGCCTTGACCAAACTGTCTGGGCTTTCACAGTGGGTGCAGGGTTAGAGGAGCAGCTTTGGCATAAGTAAAAGGAAGAACTTCTAACCCCTAGAGCTCTCTGGGGATGGAATGCATTTCATCCCAAAGGACCAGGCTCGTCAACCCCGGAAGAGTTCAAACACAAGTTGTAGGACCCTTTGTCACAGATGGAATGACAAGGATTCCTACCATACCTGAGAGTTGCCCTGTATGATACTAAATTCATTTACAACTCTGAATAGGTTTGTTTCTAAGACCCAAACTTCCATTGCATGGTGCCATTTTGATGCCACCCTCTTAGAGCATGTTTCTTTACACTCAATAATGCTCTCTGATTCTGCCATTCAAAAGTTTTTAATTGAGTACTTACCATGGGCTGGAGCCCTGGTGGTGCAGTATTAGAGCTCAGCTGCTAACCAAAAGGTCAGCAGTTCAAATCCACCAGCCATTCCTTGGAAACCCTATAGAGCAGTTCTACTCGGTCCTATAGGGTCGCTATGAGTCCGAATCAACTTGACAGCAACAAGTTTGGTTTTTGGTTTGGGTACCGTGTACCAGGCACTGTTCTAAGCAGCTCCAATATATTAGTAAACAAAACAGACAGAAAGCCCTGGCCTCAAGGAACTTAGTTTCTATAGGAATAAACAATAAGCATCATTTATTTGTACTACCTAAAATTAATTACATCATATAAAAGAAGATGACAAGTTCTATGGAAGGAAGAAAAAGTAGAGCAGGGTGAAGGAGATCTGGAGGCAGGAAGTTCAGGTTGCGGTATTCAAGGTTCTTCCACATTGTGAAGATGAGATTTGAGGTAACCACCACCATTCTGACTCATGGTGACCCAACGGGTGTCAGAGTAGAACTGTGCTGCATAGAGTTTTCAATCGCTGATTTTTCAGAAGTGGCTCACCAGAGCTTTTTTACGAGGTACCTCTGGGTGGACTTGAACTTCCAACCTTTAGGTTGGCAGCCAAGCACATTAACCATGTAGGAGATAAGGGAGTGAGCTGTTTGGTTCTAGGCAGAGACAACAGCTAACTCTTAAGATAAGAGGGTGCCTGGCATATTACACAAACAGTGAGAAGTCCAGTGTGGTTGGAGCACAGTGTTGGGGGGGGGGGGGTAAGAGAAGAGGTCACAGAGTGGTGCCTTATAGATCATAAAAGGCCTTGTAGACCTTTGAAGAAATTTAGCTTCTACTCTGCCTGAAATGGAAAGTCATAGGAGGGTTTTCGACAGAGGAGTGATCTGATCAGATTTACATTATAAAAGGATCACTCCTACTATTATATTGATAATACACAGTAGAAAAAAAAAAAAAAACCCATTGCCATCAAGTCAATTCTGACTCACAGCAACCCTATAGGGCAGAGTAGAGCCACACCATAGCGTTTCTAAGGAGCAGCTGGTGGATTTGAACTGCCGACCTTCTGGTTAGCAGCCATAGCTCTTAACCACTGTGCCACCAGGGCTCCATTCACTATAGGGAGGCAAGGATAGAAACATGGTAACCTGCCAGATGGCACCTACAGAAACCCGGGCAAGAGATGGAGGTTACTTGACCAAGATGGTAGTAGAGGAGGAGTAAGAAATGGTCAAGTTCCAGAAACATTTTGAATGTAGAGCTGGCATGATGTCCTAAGGGAGTGGAGGCCAGGTGAGAGAGAATAGGAGGCGTCAAAGACGACTGTAAGCTTTTTGGCCCGAGTCAAAGAATGGAGCTGCCATCACCTGAGATGGAGAAGGCTGTAAAAACCAAAACCAAACTCATTGCCGTCGAGTCGATTCCGACTCATAGCGACCCTATAGGACAGAGTAGAACTGCCCCATAGAGTTTCCAAGGAGCACCTGGTAGATTTGAACCGCCAACTTCTTGGTTAGCAACTGTCACACTTAACCACTATGCCACCAGGGTTTCCTGAGAAGGCTATAGGTGGATCTAAACCAAACAAACCAAACCCATTGCCGTTGAGTTGATTCCAACTTATAGCTACCCTATAGGACAGAGTAGAACTGCCCCACAGGGTTTCTTAGGAGGTAAGTTTTACAGAAACCAACTGCCAAATGTTTCTCCAGTGGAGCAACTGGCGATCTGCTTCCAAAAATCAGCCAATGACAACCCTATGGTTCACAATGGATCATTGTCAGACCGCCATCCAATCATGGGAAAGCTGCAGAACAGTTCCACTGTGCATGAGGTCACCATGAGTCAGGGCTGACCTTACAGTAACCAACAACGTCAAGGCTATAATTCAAATAGTGACTTAGATCTATTACACTTATTATATTTCCTTCCATTTCCCCATAGAAAACAGAGCCAATAAATTGTCCAGAGCCAGTAATCTTGACAGAAGCTTAACGTTTGGACTAGAAGGAAATTAATATTTAGCATGGGTGATCAGGCCAAAATGAAAGATGTTCTGTACACAGTAAATGCCAGATGCAAGAATAAGTGAATCATTTCACCATCAACGATCACAGCTCACTCCTTGGTGCTGTGAAGACCACCCATGCTGCCTTCCCACAATTCCACCTGAAAGAGCTGGAGGATGGAAAGTCCTTGGCACTCAGTACCAACGTGGCAATAAGTTACGGTTCTTTGTCTCTCTCCCCTCACTCTTTTCTACCCTTCATATACACCCACCCCAGCCGCTGACCAGAACCTTATTCCAATTCTCAGAATTCTACTCAAGAAACCAATCTTTGTATATTGCATGTCAGCTATATTATTTTTAGCTACTATGGGTATGAGCCAGAATTCAGGACCAAGATATGCTGGTGGAGCTAACTGCAACACAGTTAATCTCAAATGTGTTGACTAGATTCTTCCATGAGGTCCTTTATGATCAAGGAAGACACTTTGTCTTTGAGGCCATCTCCAGCTAGCCTTGCACATGTTGTGCTTTTGAAAAGTCGTGTGTGTGAAGATCTTCCCCAGGTCATTTCCTCAATTACCCATTTCCCTTTCTCAGTTCTGGTTCTCCCTCCTCTCTGGAGGGTGCACACTTTACACTTAGATCACCTTAAGAATCCTATTAGATGTGGGTCTATTACTATACCAACAAGTTGGTGAAATGCCATTTTGCATGTTTCTGAGTCCAGAGGAAGAAGAAATTTACATTTAAAACGTGCAGTCTCACTTCCGGGCCCCAAGGGTGTATTACATTCATTTTTAGGGCATCAAACCCACTGATGTGATTTAATGAACTGGGGATTGCTTAAGACTCAAGAAAAACCAGGTGCTTTTCTTTGAACTGATGCTCATTACATGTAACTAAAGCTGTTCAGAAATGGATCGTGCTTCAACATAGAGAGATTTTTCCCAAAATGAGGGGTGTTCGGCAGCAACTGTGTAGAGAGGGCTCATGCATCAGGTAGGGGGTTTGACCTTTCAGGTCCCTTCCAATTCCTAGCATCTGTGACTCATTTTCAGGGCCGATCCAAACAATTAACCTCGCGGTGCCTCTCTTCCCTCGCTGTAAAATAGTGCTGACACCTAGCCACCTCAGAGGTATATTCTAAGGTTTATTGAGCTATTTATATGGCATGTAGCATACTTTGCAAAGGGGGGCAATATATACATATATATATAGTGAAGCTTATTATTATTTAAGGAGAAGGCATGGGAAATTTTAAACACCTACTGGAAATAGCAGGTTCTTTTTTTGCCTTCCATATGCTCCACCTGTTCCCAGAGGAACTCGGTGTGCATGCAAATCAGCATTTTTCTGTGTCATATCCGAGAGCACAGAGTAGAGAGGTGGCCAAAGGAAGTGTGGAGAATTGGCCATTCAGACGGTTTTGAAAGCAATCTCTATCTGCAGAGCCTCATTCAAGCCCACGGGAAAGAAACAGGCTCCTTTCTCTAAGGGGAAACCCTGGTGGTGCAGTGGTTAAGAGATATGGCTGCTAACCAAAAGATCGGCAGTTCAAATCCACCACGCACTCCTTGGAAACCCTATGGGGCAGTTCTGCTTGGTCCTCTAGAGTCACTATGAGTTGGAATCGACTTGACGGCAACAGGTTTGGTTTTGTTTTTTTCTGTAAGGCAACGCTCAGACCAAAGGTGCTTTTCCAGTTTCATTCCTGCAGATTGGAGTAGGAAGGAGGCTTTCAGGACAGGGCTTTACATCTGCAACCTTTGCCGTTTGGTTTAGAAAGATTTAAACTTAGAGAAATGTTGCAAGAAGTGTTTTATGAACTCCTCCACACCCTTCAACTAGACACAACGCTTGTTATTTTGCCACATCTGCTTTAATGCTCGATCGTCCTCTCAATATAAAAACAATAATAATAATATGTAGAAGTATTGTTGAACATTTGAAAGTAAGTTACTGATGTAATGATCCTTTTACACCTAATTACATTAGCAAGTAAAACAAGGACCTTCTTTTATATTCACATTACCCGTTGCTGTCAAGTTGATTTCAACTCATACCGATCCTATAGGACAGAGTAGAACTGCCCCATAGGGTTTCCAAGCCTGTAATCTTTACAGAAGCAGACTGCCACATCTTTTCTCCACCATGGGTCCCAAACATCAACCTTTTCGAGTAGCCCCCAAGTGCTTAACCACTGCGCCACCAGAGCTCGTAATATCCACGCGACAATTATCAAAAACAGGAAATCAAACACTGATCCAGTACTGTTATCAAGCACACACACCATATTCCAGTTTCACCAATAATCATCCTTATAGCCTTTTTTTTTTTTTTTGGTTGGGGGGCAGGGGGAGTGGGGCTCCAGAATCCAGTGCAGGGTCACTTACTAGCTGTCTTGTCTCTTTAGTCATTTTTGGTCTAGAACAGTTGAGTCTGCCTTTCCAGATACTGACATTTTTTGGAGAGTCCCGGTCACTTTTCCTGTAGCATGTCCCTTACTTTGAGTCTGTCTGGTTGTCTTCTTATCTGCATTTCACTTTTAAACTCCCTCCACCATGGTCGGCTAGGGAAAGAAATAAATGCCGTTACCATCTCCACACGCACTGTTACGTTCTCTGCAGCTGGACCCGAGGCTGGCAGCACTGGGTCAGCCCAACAGGGCTAGCATCCAAGCACAGAAGGACAAGCAGCCATGTGAGGAGATATACGTAAATCAATTTTCTTTGCCTGAAGAAATTATTTGTTTAGCAATTTTTTTTTTTAATGATTCATTACTGTGAAATGTAAATTACTGCCGGATTTGGCTGCAAAATGCAAATATAAGGGCAAGCTTTATCTCCATTTTATCTCCTGTGAACTAAAAAAAAATTCAAATTGTAAATTTTACATCGTTTGTTAATGAAGAGAGAAAGGTTTTTCTTAAGCAAACAAATGCTTGGAGAAAAAAATGCAAACTACACCGTTCTTTGTACATTGTTCTTCCCCCAAGCTTAGTCCGTGATCTTTCAATGAGACCGCTGGAGTGAAAGCAGCGTAGCAAGCACCAGTTAGCATGAGGGGAAAGAAGTCTGAGGCTTCCTGTAGCCCTGTGCCTCCCCCTTGTAAAGTGCTTCTGTTTGAGAACGGATCAGCTCAGCGGATTCACACACGTGGCGAAGCAAACATTCTCCCTCAAGCTGGTTGGCTGTGTGCCCTTTCTTACAATCGCCAACGGCGAATTTTTATTTTGTTTCTGTTTTTATTATCATCATCTCTAAACATTCTCTGGTTTTGTTTCTTTTTAATCAAGTAAGGACTTCCAATTCAACGTTTAGTCATAATTAGAAAGTGAGTATAATGAACCATTTAAAAGTAGTTTTATATGGCAGGAACTGGAAGGTTATCTAAACCAGCCAAACTAATTGACTGGTAAACAGTGTGTGATGCATGAATACTTGATGAAAGGCTTATGCAAGTTCATAGCCCTAAGAAAGTCTAGTATTCTTCTGGCTTTTTGGAGCCCTGGTAGCACAGTGGTTAAGAGTTCAGCTGCTAACCAAAAGGTCAGCAGTTCAAATCCACCAGCTGCTCCTTGGAAACTGTATGGGGCAGCTGCTCCTTGGAAACTCTGCTGTCCTATAGGGTCACTATGAGTTGGAATCTACTTGACGGCAATGGTTTTATTGGCTTTTTAAGTGAGTAGGTACTCACCATTTTGGGGAGGGCCCCTTTAGAAATTTCAAGGGACATTTTGTTAACAAGAATTTTACAGTTGCAGACTTGATTTGTTAAAGATTTGAGGTGCTGGCTAGCAGCTGGAGAGGACAACATCATTCTAGATAAATTTGAAATGCACTTGGGAAAATTGTGCTTCTAAGCCACACGTATCCACAAAGAGAAAATATCAGTAAAATCCACCACAGAAAGGGATGACAAATGGGAAGTCGATAATACAACGTTTAGGTAGGCAGCCACTTGATACGTTTTGGGAATGATATGAGTTTGACTGTAAATGCCAATGAACAATATGCTTTCAACAGAACAGTTTCTGCTGCACGCTTGCATGTCGTTTTCTAGGCCTAATTCGTCTGCAGGAGCTCATCAAAGCTCCCTCCAGATACAACATTAAAATCAAAATCCGCCAGCTGCCCTCTGGGAACAAAGATGCCAAGCCTCTACTTAAGGAGATGAAGAAGGGCAAGGAGTTCTACGTGATATTCGATTGTTCACGCGAAACCGCCGCTGAAATCCTTAAGCAGGTGAGAGGGGCCGGAGGTAGGCGGAAGCATGGTGGAATGTCGTTTCTCTGTATCAAAAATGCCATCTGGTTTTTACTTCGTTGCAGCATGATAAAACTGCAGCTGTCACATTTATGCTGAAAATAGTTTTCAGGACCATTCCAGTGAGGAGGCCCAGAAAGTTCAAGTGGCTTCCTGACCTCCCTGAGTGCCCCCCCACCCCACTGAAATGGTGTGTAATGGTAGACGTGTGATCTGATGTATGCTTTTCGAAGTACGGGGACCCTGCTAGCAGAGACTGAGAGGAAGAGGGGTACAAGGATAGCTCTGAGGATGAGAATCAGCACAAAGCTGATTCCCAGAAAGTGGAGATTAACCCAGTCCCCACATTTCCACTTCTTCATCCTTTGACACCAGCCGCCACACAGCAGTCTCTCTCTCTCATCCCAGCCATCTGGGCTAGATTAGACCTTACAAGTCAAGAGGACACCATCCTTGGGTTTGTTAATTTGCTGGAATGACTCACAGAACTCATGGAAGATGTACTTATGACTACCGATTTTACTACAGCAGGAGTATATCGATCAGGATCATCATAGGAAAGAGATGTACAGGTGAGGTCTGGGAAGGTCCCCAGCATGGAGCTGACGTGTCTCAGAGAAGCCATGTCACTCTCCCTTCACTGACCAGGTTTTATTGGCCAGTCCTACTTGATAAGTTAAACCATGCTTCCTGAGGCTAGCCGATATCAGCTTCCAGGTGAGTCTCTTCTGGTCTGACCAGCCAGTCCTCACACAAATCCTCAGGTGTGTCCCAGACCAAGGCACCCCAATTATTCCGAGGGCTATATCTCAGGAACCAAGGACAAAGGCCACCTTCCTTTGGGTAAAGCTAAATTCTTTACCCCACAGGGGTATCATTCCAAGATGACTAATCATCTGAGCCAGATTTCACTTACACAATACCTGACTTGTCCCAAGCACACCCTCCTCATATCGGGGCCTCTTTTGTCCTGCAGGGTTCCAAGCACAGTAAAAAGAGGCACGGGGACAGTCACTGAAAATACCCTTCTTTCTCCCAGTTTGCTATAAGCAGCGCACTGCCATGCATTAATCCGTGTGGATAACGAGGGTGGAAACACTTGGTAAATTTTGAAGTCCTATATAAATGAAGGAGCCCAGGTGGCACAGTGGTTACGAGCTCAGCTACTAACCAAAAGGTTGGCAGTTTGAATGCCCTGGCCGCTCCTTGTAAACCCTATAGGGCAGTTCTACTCTGTCCTATAGGGTCACTATGAGTCAGAATCGACTAGACGGCAACAGATTTGGTTTGGTTTTTCGGTGTTAGTAATATGAAGAATATCCACAACAATAACAGTAAAGTAATAATTTCTGAGCATTTCAGGATATACCACTAGACGTATGCCCAAGGGGGAAAAAAAACCAAAAGTGGAAAAAGATACAGATTTGAACTGTCCACCTTTCAGTTCGCAGCCTGGGCTCTTAACCACTTCAACCATCAGGGCTCCCAACAAAGAGCTATCCAGCCTAAAATTCACTAGCGTCAAGGCTGAGGAACCCCGGTAGAGACAACAGAACAAAACGCTGCCCGGTCCTGCGCCCTCCCCATAGACTAGTGGTTCCCAATCTGGAGTGATTCCCCTCCCGAGTTCCCCCACCAGGGACTTTTGGCAATGTCTAGATATATTTTAAGGAGCCCCGGTGATGCAGCAGTTAAAGCGCTTGGCTAATAAATGAAAAGCCAGTGGTTTGAATCCATCAGCCGCTATGCCAGAGCAAGATGTAGCAGTCTGCTTCTATAAAGACTACAGCCTTGGAAACCCTATGGGGCAGTTCTACTCTGTCCTATAGGGCCGCTGTGAGTCAGAACCAACTTGACAGCAAATGGGTTTTTGTTTTTTTAGATATATTTCTGGTTGTCACAATGGAGGGGGCATTCTACCGGCAACTAGTGGATAGAGGATAGCAATGCTGCCAAACAAACATTCTAGGATGGACAGGACAGCCCCCTCCCCACAACAAAGAACTGTTGTTGTCATCGTGTGCCATCGAGTCAAGTCCAACTCATAGCAACCCTACGGGACAGAGCAGAACGGCCCCATAGGGTTTCCAAGGAGCAGCTAGTGGATTCAAACTGCCCACCTTTTGGTTTGCAGCCTGGGCTCTTAAACACTTCACCACCAGGGCTCCCAACAAAGAGCTATCCAACCTTAAATGTCACTAGTGTTGAGGCTGAGGAACCCCGGTATAGACAACAGAACAAAACGCTGCCCGGTCCTGCACCATCCCCGTGATCGGTTGGGCATCAGACCTCTGTAATCCTTAGGGTTTTCCTTGGCTGATTTTCAGAAGTAGATCGCCAGGCTTTTCTTCCTAGTCTGTCTCAACCTGAAAGCTCCAGTGAGACCTGTTTAGCATCATAGCAACACGCAAGCCTCTACTGATGGACAGGCGGTGGCTGTGCATGAGGTGCATTGGCTGGGAATCGAACACAGGTGATCTGCATGGAAGACGAGAATGCTACCACTGAGCCAACAACGCCTCCCTCTCGCTTTATCGGAGGTAAAAGGACTTTCCCAGAGCCGCACAGCCAGGATATGCCACTCAGACCCCCTGACCCCACCCAGTTCTCTCTCTGCTGTGAGATGGTGACTCTCCAACTGGGCGGAGGACATCTGTTATTTATTTCTAGACTACAGCTGCATTGACAGATCTTTAGATATCATAATTGTCTCCCAGGAAAGAAAGCAAGCTTGTTGCAGTAATTCCAGCAACTACAGAGCTTTAGAGGTAGGTACATCAGTGCAGTAAGCAGCCCTTTATGTTAAGGCTTCGTTGGAGAATTTTAACAGTCCGTTAACGTGTATAATGGAGTGTGGAGCAAAACTGGGAAAAGCACCCAGGTTTTATGTGCAGCCCTCAAAATGCAGAGAAGCATCCCTTCCCACGAGCCCGTTACAGCAGAGTCTGGGGGCTTCCGTGTCATTGAAAAGAACCATTTGCTGATGAGGCTTCTCTTGGTTGGACACCCACAGACTCACAGAGCTAGCTACGTCTCCCCAGAGGGTGGGCCTGGGACAGGCAGGAGGGGAAGCGCCCTGTGGGCGTGGAGAAGGGCTGCCAGAGCTTCTCCTTGGTTGGATACATTTTGACATCAAATGCCTATGATTTAAGTGGCTCTTGCCTGCTGGTTTGGAGCTCTGGTGGAGCAGTAGTTAAGTGATACGGCTGCTAATCAAAGCTTGCAAATGCTGTGGGGCGTTTCCACTCTGCCCTATAGGGCCACTAGGAGTCAGAATCGGCTCGATGGCAACGGGTTTTTTCGGTTCCTGCTAGTCCAGAGATTACATTATTAAAAAGACATTTAAAAAAAACACACTCAAAGAGAAGCAGTATCAGTCTGGTTTCTCCAGAGAAACAGTACCTGGAAGAAGAGAGAGAACATCCTGATGGCAAAGCAGTTAAGCGCTCGGCTGTTAACAGAAAGGTCTTCGGTTCGAACCCACCAGCTTCTCTGTGGGAGAAAGATGTGGCAGTCTGCTTCTATAAAGATTACACCCTAGGAAACCCTATGGGGCAGTTCTACTCTATCCTACAGGGTCATTATATGAGTCAGAATCGACCTGACAGCACACAACACGTATATATGTGTGTATGTATTTTACATATATACGTATATATATAAATAATATAAATTAAAAAATTATACACACACACACACCCCCCTGGGTGGTGTAAATGGCTTTCACACTTGGCTACTAACAGAAAGGTTGAAAGTTGGAGTCCACCCAGAGGCACCTGGGAAGAAAGCCTTGTATTGCACATAGAAGCACAATTGGACATTTTGAAATAGCAGCGAAGGACACAGATGGAGTCACTGGACCTTCAAGAAGCTGCTGTTGTTTGAAAAGTGATACCCGAGATTTTAGGACTTTCTGTAGGTGGTGCAAACAGTTCTGTGCTTGACTGCTAACTGAAAGGTTGGCTGTTCAAACCCACCTAGCAGTGCTGCAGAAGAAAGGCCTGATGATCTGCTTCCATTAGTATTATAGCCAAGAAAAGCTATGGAGCTCAGCTGTAATCTGTAACACATGGGGTTTCTATGAGTTGGAATTGATCTGACGGCAAGATAGTCTGTGGTAGTTGTTTCTTTATTTCTTTATTTTTAAATCTGGTTAAGGGTCTCTGGGCAATGCAAATGGTTTGTGTTCATCTACTCATCAAAAGATTAGTGGTTCGAATCCACCCAGTGGCACCGTGGAAGAAGGGGCTGGTGACTGTTCCATAAAGAATATAGGGTTTTTGTTTGTTTACTCTGGTTGAAATGAGGTACAGGCATGCAGCTACTCTGCTCCACTCTTACTTGCTCCATTATCCCAGGGCAACAACCTCTGGAAGCAAAGACAGCCACCTTGCTTGCAGCTAGCCTGCTGAGTGCTTCCCTGGAGAAGGAGGGCTCAGGCTGTAAGGGGCTGGCTTCTGGCTCCCTTTCCATCCTTTTCCTACCAGAGGAAGGATGGAGCTGAACACCTTTACTGAGGCCCCTGCCAGGTGCCAGTAATGGTGGTGGGCAGGCTGTAGATCATCTTATACAATCCTCAAATCTCCCCCGAGCTAAATTCGGTATTCTCATTTCAGACTAGGGGAAGCAGAAGCTCAGATAGGTGAAGTGGCCAAAAACAGGTCACCCTCTGAGCAGGGGCAGATTACCCAGTGAGCAAGGTAAGCATGAGCTTCCTTGTGCTTACTTCCTAATCTGTAGCGAACAATTTCACAAGGGTTTCATCACATTTTTCATGGGGTGAAAAACGTGAAATTGTTCACTGTAGATTAGAAAGTAAGCACAAGTGAGCCCGTGCTTACCTTGCTGACTAGGTAATCCGTCTCTGTTAGGAACTATAAATGTAAAAGGAGGCTTTGATTCTGTAGGAAGGTGCTGTGGGTTTGGAGACAGACAGGTGCCAGCCATACCTACCAGAAGAATCTTTGATGTGGTGAAAAAATGTGAAATCATTCACTGCAGACGATCTGGTAAGCAAGGTAAGCACCGCGATTACCTTGCCTATTGGCTAATCCGCCCCTACCTCTGAGTAGCCAGGCATCCATCTGGTCTCCAGTGAGTCTAATCTCAGAGCCTCTGAGCACTCATTCCACCATGAAGGGCCCCCATTTATAGTCAATAACCACTTTCTAGACTTCCAGAAAAGTCTGGGAAAAATGCAACCACTTACTGCTGGTCTTTTTTTCCTTGAAACTAGTATTAACAGCTTTTACTTTTTTTGTGACTAAAATCACTGCTGAAAAATGTTTTCTGCCAGGTCAGCTTTATTTTCCTCTCGTTTGCATTTCCCGGCATTTTCCCACAGTTCCCTGCACCTCTCTTATATTTTCCCACGTTTTGATGACTCTTCGGAAAAGAGAAATCAAGCGCAACTTTAAAGAAGGTATTTGACATTTATCTTAAAGTAAAAATTGGTGGGGGGACTCTATAGTTATTCTCAGGCACGCTAATCACTCCAGCAAAGCAATTGTTTCCATTCATATTGAACAAGTCGTATATGGTGAGAATCTGAAAAGTTATTTTCCCAAGATCAGTGAGAAATTCAAATGTCAAGGCTTGATTAAGCTACAGAGGAGCAGGGTTTTTTTTTTTTTTTTCCCACGATTATGGGGTTTATTAGGGAAGTAACAGGTTACAATTCAGATTCAGAAACACTCAGGATATAGTCCTTCCATCAGGACAGCCTCTTCCCAGCCATACCACAGGCATGCCTCTCTCTGGCCCTTTAGCCTCTGCCGTCCTCAGGCAAGTGTTACAAAGCCCTTTTAGCTCTGCCAATAAGTGCCCAAAGGCACCCTACTGCACCAGCAAGCCTCCTGCCCAAAGGCACTCAGCTTTCTCACATCGTGGGCACGGAAGCCCACTATGCCATCTCCTACCATTGTTTCTCTGCCACCGCTTCTCGAGCTCTTTCTCTCTCTGACTCTCTGTCTCCTGGTTCCAGGAGCTTCTCAGTGCAGGGATTCTGGATCCAAAGGTCACATTGGCTCCTCTTCTTTGGTGG
This sequence comes from Dugong dugon, assembly GCA_030035585.1. Lineage (NCBI taxonomy): Eukaryota > Metazoa > Chordata > Mammalia > Sirenia > Dugongidae > Dugong > Dugong dugon. Next base: position 6,905,321 of record CM057473.1, read on the forward strand.
TGGTGGGATCCTCTCTTTCCTGCCTCTGGGGTGGCTCATTTCAAGTCCAGCAGAATGGCAAAACTGACCAATCCCTTTGGTGGCCACAATTACCCTATCTGCACAGTCCCATCCAATCACTTTGATAGGAGTTGCAAGACCATGGCAAGAAAGGCCACACAAAAGTGTTGCACTGCAGTGTGTATAAGAGTGATTGACATAAAGCACTGTTTGAGCAGGGCTTTTTTATGAGCAAACTGTCTTCATGGCAAGGCTGAGACTTCAGACCAGGGACTAATGCTTCAAAGCCTGAGTTGCTCTGATCCTCTAAATGGGCTACTTTGAGCAAGTCCATTGATTTTTTTTTCCATATCAGGCCCTTCATCTATAAAATAAGATCCTTGGATTTGAATCTTGCTAAGGTTGCCTTCATCTCTGAGCTTCCACAAACAGAAGTGATCAAAAATTCTTTACTACTGTCTAGACATAAAGAGACGGCATTGGTGGTTGCCATGGATTGAATTGTGTCCCCCAAAAATGTCTGTCAACCTGGCTAGGTCATGATTCCCAGTATTGTGTATTTGTGTGTTATAAATGCTATCACTGTGATGCAATAAGATGGATTAGCAGCAGTTATACTGATGCGGTCTACAAGATTAGATAGTGTTTTAAGCCAATCTCTTTTGAGATATAAAAGAGAGAAGTGAGCAGAGAGACATGGGAACCTCATAATACCAAGAAAGCAGTGCTGGGAGCAGAGCATGTCCTTTGGACCTGAGGTTCCTGTGCAGAGAAGCTCCTTGACCAAGGGAAGATTGATGACAAGGACCTTCCTCCAGAGCCAACAGAGAAAGCCTTCCCCTGGAGCAGATGCCCTGAATTTGGATTTGCAGCCTACTAGACTGTGAAAGAATAAATTTCTCTTTGTTAATGCCATCCACTTGTGGTATTTCTGTTACAGCAGCACTAGTTGACTAAGACAGTGTTTCAGTGGTGGAATTCTTGCCTTCTGTGTAGGAGACCAGGGTTCAAGTCCCAACCAATGTACTTCATGTGTAGCCACCACCCATCTGTCAGTGAAGGCTGTGTTGTTATGATGCTGAACAGGTTTCAGCAGAGCTTCCAGACTAAGACAGATTAGGAAGAAAGGCTTTCAAATCTGCTTCTGAAAACCAGCCAAAGAAAACCCTATGGATCCCCCAGTCCAATCCTGTAGTTAATGGGTTCCCCATGAACCAAGGTCGAGTCCATGCAGCTAACAACAACGACAGACATAAATAACTTACACATAGCCTTGTGTTTAGTTGGCGCTTAAAGAAGTGGGGAATTAATTAAGTAGTTCAATCTTCTTTAAAGTTCCTGGAGTCCTTTGATAGTCTTTGAGCTAGTTAACTGATGATAAGCTCATTACTTTGGATAAATCCTGACAATATAATAATGATGAATCTCAGTTTATACTAACTGGATTGTAATTTGTAGCATATCATATAATTATTTTGGCAGCACATTCTCATCCTAATTATGTTTGTCTCAGGCTGACATTAAAATCTATTTACATTTCCTGACTGCATAGTTACTTTTAGTGGTAAGAAGTAGTTTGTAGATACGAGTGTTATTAAATATACACAAGAATTAATTTACCTGTACAAATAACCAACAATTTATTGATGGTATGTGCAATTTGTCTATATTCTCTGTGTCCAGATGCTCATTTGAGGATTCTCAAAAGCTTCCAAAGAGTAGATTTGGAAAAGGTGTAGATTTGCTTCAACTTGGACTTCAAACTAAAACCCAGACCCACTGCCATCGAGTTGATTCCAACTCATAGCATCCCAATAAGACAGGGTAGAACTGCCCCATAGGGTTCCCAAGCAGCTGCTGGTGGATTCGAACTGCCAACATTTTGGTTAGCAGCTGAGCTCTTTAACCACTGTGCTACCAATCCCCTCAACCTGGATTGGGAGGCAATAAAAATCACATATATACCTGAGAAATAATCTAAAGTTTAATGGAAGCTACATCAAAATTTGTCTGTAATAGGAGAAAAGAGAAATTGTCATTGTACTGGGGGGTGGAGTACTTCGGAAGAAACCATGTTGAGGACATGTATATTGGAGCGTGTCATAAGTCTATAGCCAGATCAGTGAACTTCAGCTTTATTCAAAATTGTATGTGTTGGGGAGAGGGATGCCCCTGAATATGCCTTTTTGGAGGCAAGGATTCATAGCTTCTACCACATTCTCTAAAGAAGCCTGCACACTAAAGTGGATTAAAAACCACTTTGCTTTGTTAACCATATCTGCTTCCTCGATGCTTCACAGATGCAAGATTTTGCCAAGAGGACCCTTCCTCCTTACCTTCCCCGCACCTGTTAGCCAAATCCTCTTGTATCATAAGTTTCCTGTGAGATGTAAAATTTACCCATTTATTGAGTGGTTTCTATGTGCCAAAGTCTGTGTCAAGGAAGAAAGGGGAATAAAATACCATTAAGGACTCTGAGGTGGGGGGAACACTAAATAGACAATAGATAAGCAGTAACTTTGGTGAAGGGTAAGACAGTACACAGTACTGGGGAAGCCAGCACAACTTGTACAAGGAAAGGTCATGGAAGCCCCATAGACACATCCAAACTCCCTAAGGGACCGAATTGCTGGGCAGAGGGCTGTGGGGACCATGGTCTCCGTAAACATCTAGCTCAATTAGTATAACATGGTTTATGAAGAAAATGTTCTATATTCTACCTTGGTGAGTAGCGTCTGGGGTCTTAAAAGCCTGTGAGCAGCCATCTAAGATACTCCACTGGTCTCACCCCTTCAGGAGCAAGGGACAATGAAGAAAACAAGCTACAAGGAAAGATTAGTGCAAAGGACTAATAGATCACAATGCCATGGCCTCCACCAGACTGAGTCCAGTACAACTAGATGGTGCCCGGCTACCACCAGTGACTGCTCTGACAGGGATCACAATAGAGGGTCCTGGACAGAGCTGGATAAAAATGTAGAACAAAATTCTAACTCACGTAAAAAGACTAGACTTACTGGCCTGACAGAGGCTGGAGAAACCCCGAGAGTATGGCCCCTGGACACCCTTTTAGCCCAGTAATGAAGTCACTCCCAAGGTTCACCATTCAGCCAAAGATTAGACAGCCCCATAAAAAAAAAATGAGACTAAAGGGGCACAACAGTCCACGGACAAGGACTAGAAGTCAGGAGGGGACACGAAAGCCGGTAATGGGGAACCCAAGGTTGAGAAGGGAAAGTGCTGACATGCCGTGGGGTTGTTAACCATTGTCATAAAACAATATGTGTACCAACTGTTTAATGAGAAACTATTTGTTCTGTAAACCTTCATCTAAAGTACAATAAAAAATAAAATAAGAAAAGAACTCTGGTATATTGGAACCCATTGCTGTCAAGTCAATTCTGACTCATGGCAACCCCAGAAGTTACAAAGTAGAAATGCTCCATAGGGTTTTCTTAGTTGTAATCTTTGAGAAAGCAGACTGCCAGGACTTTCTTTTGCAGCACGGCTGGTTGGGTTCAAACTGCCAATCTTTAGGTTAGTAGCTGAGTGCAAACTGCCTGTGCCACTCAAGGACCTAGAACATATTGGAAGAGGTCATCTTTTAGAAGAGAATCTAGTGATTTGTTATTTTCCACATCTGTAAAATGGGGATGTAATAGTACATACCTCAAACTGTTTTGAGAAAGTTCAATGAGATAATGCATATAAGGCATTAAGCCTAGAACTGATGCGTGAAACATTCCACGTGTTAGAGATTATCATCATTGTTATGTTAACATGTCATGTCTGGGTAAAACTACAGTACTGATAATTAAAGTTCCTAGTTCAAAGGGCATGTTGTTATTGTTGTTAATTGCCATCCAGCTGACTCTGACTCACGCTGACTCCATGTGCAAGACAACAAAACACTGCCCAGTCCTGTGACATCTTCACAATCGTTAGCATGCTCAAGTCTGTTATAGTGGCCACTGTGTATTTTGAGCGCCTTCCAACCTAGCGGACTCATCTTCCAGCACTATATTGAACAATATCCTGTTCTGATCCATAGGATTTTTTTTTTTTGACTAGTTTTCAGAAGTTGATCACCAGTCCTTTCTTCCTAGTCTGTCATAGTCTGGAGGCTCCATTGGAAGCTGTCCGCCATGGGTGTCCCTGCTGATATTTGAAATACCGGTGGCATAGTTTCCAGCACGCAAGCCACCATAGTACGACAAACCGACAGTGGTGGTCAAAGACGTACACCTTGTTAAAATCTTGTCTAGAGCGTTTCCTAACCCTTCTCTCAGCCTGACTTACCAACTTTCCGCATCTTATGAAGATCTCCCCTGATCTGAAGTCTCCGCATCACAGACTTAACAAAACAGAGCACATTGCATCTCATTCCTTGTCCCTCCCCCAACAAACCCGTTTCTCCTCCGATCTTTTGGTAACTAGAAATACCATCCAATTACTCAAGTCACCAACCTAGGAATCCACTAATCCACTTAACTCTCCTGCACTTTTCCTGCTTATGAGTTACCAAATGTTGTAGATTCTACCTTCTGAGTAGGTTTCAGATTCAACCTCATTTTCTCCGTCTCTCTCATCAACTTTCTCCTCTTCTTGTAAGATTGATCTCTCTGCCGCAAGTCCCCTCCCTCTCCTTGTCACTATCTGGCCTCAAAAACTGTTCACTCCAAACAAATTATCAGACCTTATCCCTCCCATGTTTGAAATTCCTTAGTGTAATTTCCTTTGCTTTAAGTGTGAAGTGCACGCTGTTTGATCACCAAGATGGCGGGGGATTTGGCCACGTTTCGTTCTGTTATACATAAGGATGCCATGAGTCAGAGCTGACTTGATGGCACCTAACCACAGCAACAACATCACATTGTTTACTATGATGTTCAAAGCCCTCCACACTTGTACACGCAGTTATTATAACATCTATTGGATACAGTATCTATTATTATATCTATTACATAATTGTAACAAAATATGCATTACAATTGTTCACAAACTGTCCTATCTTGACGAAAGCTGACTCCATCAAGGAGATTGAAGTACCTCCCAAACACCACTAAAGTGTTTTAGCTTCTCAGCGCTACCATAGCAATACACCACAAACCGGGTGTCTTATCAGAACTGACGTTCATTGTCTCACATTTCTGGAGGCTAGGAGTCCAAATTCAAGGTTTGGCGGGGCCATGTTCTCTCCATAGGCTCTAGGGGATAATCTTTTCTTCTCTCTCTGCTTCTGGTAGCCCCGGGTGTACCTTGCAACTGCAGCATAACTCCATTGTCACATGACCCTCTTGCCTCTGTCTGTCTGTCTCTTCTCTTTTATAAGGCTACCACTCTGAATGGACTAGAACTCACCCTACTCCAGCATGACCTCATGGTCATGGATAGCATCCTCAAAAACCCTATTTCCAACAAGATCACCTTCACAGGTACTAGAGGTTAGAACTTCAATATGTCTTTGGGAGAAGGAGGACACAATTTAACTCATAACACTAGGGGTTTTGAAATCACAAGAAAAACAAGGGTCTAATTAACTCTAATACCTGAAGAGGTATCATCATAGAAGAGCAATGTAGGTCTGAATTTCTGGTAAAAGGAGGAACAGTGAGTGAGACACTTCATGGCACCCGAAGCATCATCCAAGAGAGAACTTTTCATGACTGGGTCCAGCTACTGGACGGGAGAGAGATGAAAGTGGATGAGCAACTCATCAAGAGCTCTTGCTTGATGGATGCATTCCTTACGATAAAGCTCCAGATCATGTGGTTCTAATTTTGCTGTCACCGAACAACTATGTGCCTTCACTTGAGTTCTCAAAGTCCAGAAGAACTTTGTACAAGTGACTGAATTTCCTGCCACACACATCTCCCATTGTCTATTAATAAACGAATATAGTACAAAGAGCCCAGGACTGAAATAGAACTTGGGATCATATATTAGAAGTATACGTTGTTTTTCAAATCGAAAAATTGAGGATAACACTTCTCCCAATAGTATGTAAAGCACCTATCACTGTAGTGGACATGTTGTTGTTGTTAGGTACCATCGAGTTGGTTCTGACTCATAGTGACCCTATGTACAACAGAAGGAAACACTGCCTGGACCTGTGCCATCCTCACAATGGTTGTTATGCTTGAGCCCATTGTTGTAGCCACTGTGTCAATCCATCTCGTTGAGGGTCTTCCTCTTTCTCGTCGGCCCTCTAATTTACCAAGCATGATGTCCTTCTCCAGGGACTTGTCCCTCCTGATCACATATCCAAAGTATATGAGACAAAGTCTCATCATCTTCGCATCCAAGAAACATTCCGGCTGGACTTCTTCCAAAACAGATTTGTTCATTCTTCTGGCAGTCCATGGTATATTCAATATTCTTTGCCAACACCATAATTCAAAGTCATCTACTACATCTTGTAGTAGTCAGCAAATGGTAGCTATAATCATTATTATTATGGCTTAAATATATGAGTCTGGTTCATATAAAATAGTGGTTTTCAACCCTGGCTGCACATCAGAATCACCTGGAGAGGTTTTAATAGATATCAATGCCTAGAATATAACCAGGATCAAATAAATCAGAATATTTGAGCACGGGGCTCAGATATTGATATTTTCTAAAAGCTCCTCTGAAGAGTCTAATGAATTGAGGAACTCTGATATCAATATTTACTTTTTAAGCTTGGTAGAGAGGAGCACTGGTGACACAGTGGTTAAGCGCTCAGCTGCTAACCAAAAGGTCAGTGGTTCAAACCCACCAACTGCTCCATGGGAGAAAGATGCAGCAGTCTGCTTCCCTAAAGGTATACAGCCTGGCGAACCCTATGAGGCAGTTCTACTCAGTCCTATAGGGTCGGCATGAGTCGGAATAGACTCAACAGCAATGGGTATCGTGGTAAGCTTGATAGCTAGGGTATAAATTGACAAAATAAAGTCAGTAAGCCCAAAAAAGCTAACGACTAGGGCCCATACTCTGCATGACTTTACAAAATTACAATAAAAAGAGCCAAGCCAGTTGCCATCAAGTCGATTCTAACTCATGGTGACCCCATGTGTTTCAGAGTACAACCGTGTTCCAGAGGGTTTTCCGTGGCTGTGCCCCTTCAGAAGTAGATCACCAGGCCTTTCTTCCAAGATGCCTCTGGTTGGTTTGAACCGCCAGCCTTTCAGTTCGTAGCCGAGCACTTAACCATTTGCGCCACCTAGGGACTATTTAGATGCCTCGTGAAATCTGCCAGACTGCCATTTAACAGCTACGCCCCTGTGTCTCCTTCAGATGCTACCTTCAGGCAAATTGAAGATCTAGTTTATTACCACCATTGTGAAAGAAGCTTATTACAAAAAGATTACACATATTCTCTTAGCTTTCCAGCTTCTGGATTTTGTTCAATACTTTGTTGTTAACACTTTTCTTCCACTGTACTCTTCCCCACACAGCCTCTTTTAACCAATTTCCCCTGGTTGCTGCAGAGAGTTGAGTTTTTAGATTCCTGTAATCCTTCAAAAGCTCTGCTCTCTCCTTTTTGCCAGATTGCCTAGTTCGTTCTGCCACAGGAAATCTTTTCTCCTGCTCTGTCCTCAACAGCCGGTACTCCTTAAATAGCCCGGTCTCTTCTGTGGGACACCTGGGTGATGCAACCTGGCTCTTCTGGTAGGATTATCTCACCCGGTTTATTAATATCTATTAGTATCATCTTCCCTCCTCCTCCCCATCATCTCTCTGGAGAGAGGAGCTTATAAAGGAGTTAAGACTGAAAAACACTCCTAAGCACTGCAGCTTATTTCGCTCACCAAGACTTTATAGAATATCCTTTATAGATTGAATTACGTCCCCCAGAAAGATCTGTTGAAGTCTTAAATATGACTCTGTTTGCAAATACAGTTTTCTTTTGTTATGTTAATGAGGTTAACTGGAGTACGGTGAGTTCTAAACCTAATCCCTTCTGAGTGCTGTCTTACAAAAAGGGAGAACAGACACACAGACTCACACGCAGAGGACCCGTCTACAAACCAAGAAATGCCAGAAGCTGAAAGAGACAAGGATCGTCCCTTAGAGCTGATGCCCTGATTGCAACTTCTACCCTCCAAAACCACAAGACATTTCTATTGTGTCAAGCCACCCACTTGTGGTATTTTTGTTGTTGTTGCTGTTACAACAACGCTAGCGAACTAAGACATATCTTTTACTTTTTTATTATTATTATTATTTAACTTGGAGGCAAGGGGAAAGTGGGCTGAGTTTGTAAGTGGTATAAGCGCTGTCATCCAAAAGAAGGAAAACTTCCAGGCTCTCTTTGTGGGTAGCTTGTATCTATGTGCATGTATGTAGTAAGAGTGTGTATGTGAGTATGGACGGGTGAGCACAGAGAAATTTAAGAAGTTGTCAACCTCAAGCAAGTTGTGTTTCTCTGTGGTACATGCACTTGATGGTAATATACCAACTGGCACAGTTTCATACACCGTAACTGGAGAAAGAGGAAAAAGCGAGGTCATTGGTTTCCTAGTGTTGCTGTAATAAATTACTACACACTTAGCGGTTTATAGCAACACACATTTATTCTCTGACAGCTCTGGAGGTCAGAAGTCTAAAACCAAGGTGTTGGTAGGGCTGTGTTGCTTCTGGAGGCTTCAGGAGAGAATCCACGTCCTTGCATGTTCCAGCTTCTGGAAGCTGTCCTCATTCCTTACTTGCCCCAGGTCACATCACATTTGGTCCCTCTGCTTGCGTTCTCATGTCACCTTCTCTGCTGTCTGACCTTCCTGCTTCCCTCTGATAAGGACCTTGGTGATTACATTGCGCCCATCTGGATAATCCAAAATAATTTCACTCTCTCAAGGTTCTTAAGTGAATTATATCCTCAAAGCCCTTTTTACCATGTAAGGTAACATATTCACAGGTTCTGGGAATTGGGTTATAGACATCTTCCAAGGGACAGTAATCAAGCTACCACATGAAGAAAAGAGTATTTATCTCTATCTGAGGGTTTTTTGGTGTCCAATGCTATTCTTCTATAAGTTCCATTGCTATTTCTGTAGGCGTAAGTCATAATCATTTAATGTTGCATGAGTGTGTGCATGTTTTAACAGCAATAGACTGCTTTAAAGGCCTGCTTATACATCGCTTGTTCTACTGATGACTCACATTAAAAACTGGGTGGCAAAATGAGTGTTTTGCTCAAAGGATAACATAGCTGCAGCCTGTGATAGCACAGTTGACAAGTAAGAAAGAACTATACCCTGGAGCACAAACGCTCTCCTTAAAACTACAGCTCTGAGATATAGTAAATAACTTGGTATCGGCCAGCTGGTTTCCTGGAGGTTCCTATACTGAAATAACATATTTCTATCTTGAGGTAAAACCATTATTCTAGCCACTATGCATGTCTCACATTTGGAAGTTGTTCACTTCAAATTGTTGACTAGAAACCACGTCTGATGGTTTAGAATTTATCCTGATATTGGGAAGGCTATAAAATGAGCAATATACTTCAGGTTAGTCAATATGAATGTCCTAAGACACCTATTTTTCAATGGAGAGAAGCAGTAATAAAAACCCAAATAAATATTACAAGAACTCCTCAAAATTGCTTAGGAGCATTCTGGGTTCTATGTTAAGTTTCCGCTGCCCAATAGCTTCTTTATGCCAATTGTTTGTGACACATGAATTGCCTTACATAATGGATTTTGAGAATTTGTAAAGAAGAACTTTTGCAGGCTGTCTCCATAGCACGACATTGCCTCCTGGGAAATGATGAGGTTGAAATATGGTGCAGACATCTTAGAACACTCGAACATGTTGTTGGAAGACTTTGATCCAATGATGCTCCAACTTTCTGACCAACCTCAGGCATCAGAACCCACAAATCACGTCTTCATTATCTTCGTCTAGACTTGAATGATGATTTACAAGACACACTAAAACATGGTCTTGGTGTTGCTCAGGGTCTACTTGATAAGAAGTACAACCAGAATGCTCCTTAGAAGCAAGGATGGCGAGACTATGTCTCACATACTTTGGACATGTTATCAGGAGGGATCAGTCCCTGGAGAAGGACATCGTGCTTGGTAAAGTAGAGGCTCAGTGAAACAGAGGAAGACCCTCAACAAGATGGATTGACATAGTAGCTGCAACAATGAGCTCAAGCATAACAACGATTGTGAGGATGGCACAGGACCCGGCAGTGTTTTGTTCTGTTGTACATTGGTTCGCTATGAGTTGGAATTGACTTGACAGCACCTGACAACAACAACAACAAATCCAAGAGATAGTTTTTGCCAAGAACAACAGAGCTGAACTGAGAAGAGTCAGTGCTACTGTGAACAAGGTCATGAGGGTTTTGTTGTACAAACTCAGGAAAGCAGTGAGGCCAGTGTGGTGTCACCATTGATAATGAGCGCTAATGGCAACCCAGAGTAAACTGATAATGGTGGTCCATTAGAGTTGTCCTTTCACTGAGTTTTTTATCCTGTCCTCTGAGGATTCTTTTAAACTACAAATAAACAAACAAAAACAGTAGTTATTTCTAGCTACTGAAACTACAGAAGAGTCAACCAGCATTTCTCTCTTAAGTAGCACAATTCAAACCCAAACCCACTGGCATCAAGTCAATTCCAACCCATAGTGATCCTATATGACAGAGTAGAACTGCCCCATAGGGTTTCTAAGGCTATAAAACTTTATAGAAGCAGACTGCTACATCTGCCTCTTGCAGAGCAGCTGGTAGGTTCGAACCACCAACCTTTCAGTTAGCAGCCAGCCGCTTTAACCACTGTACCACCAGCACTCATTCACCTAAGCACAAAACCAAAAAAAAAAACCAAACCCACCAACCTTTCAGTTAACAGCTGAGCACTTAACCACTGCACCACCCAAGCACAAGGGACCAGAAAATTGAATCCTATTGTGTGCACTTCAAGGTGGAAAACTGACACCAGTAATGACTTCCACTCCATGGGTCTCCCAAAGGAAAGAGGGGTAGTAGATGCTCAGCACATCTCCTATATAGACATGTAATGTATCTACACATTATGAATGTGTTTACAGATGCATGTATGTACGAAAGGGCTAGGTTTTTACTATCAGACTAAGGCTAAGTCAAATATAATGTCAAAGGCTCATTTAATAAGAATAATTCTATGAGGAAACAGCTGTTATTAAAAGAACTTTTTGGTAGAAGCAATTAAGGGGACTATGCTATCAATACTAATAGTGTTGATAGCCACAGTGGTTAAGAGCTCAGCTGCTAACCAAAAGGTCAGTGGTTCAAAACCTCCAGACACTCTGCAGGAGAAAGATGTGACAGTCTGCTTCTGTAAAGATTTACAGCCTTGGAAACCCTATGGGGCAGTTCTATTTTGTCCTGTAAGGTCTCTACGAGTCGGAATCGACGCTGTGGCAGTGGGTTCTTTGGTTAGCGTGTGTGCTGTGATGTGGGGGTGGTGCCATTAAAAACTACTTAGATAAAGTCAGAACTAGTCCCTAGCAGTACTGCCTGGTAAAGTATGCACACTGGTGTACACACAGCACCCCCTGCTCAGACCAGCAGACAAGTAAAGTACGGAAATTCAAAGAAAGCAGTGTTTCTTGGGTGGGAAAGATGTCAATTTTACAAAGAACCAGAAAACTTCCACAGTGATTATATTTTTTATTTTAAAAACTGGCATGTATCTTGATGTGACATTTTCTTAATCCCTTAATGACTTTTAGGTGGAATACCAACAGGCAGAGAGAAAATCATAGTGTGGTGCAAACTTGTATTTGTAAAATATGCTACTGTTAGAATACAGGGCTGCCAATCCCAAACAGTCTACAGACCATTACAAGGACTACTGTTTAAAAAGCAGGACCCTTTATGTCATTGGAGCCCTGGTGGCATAGTGGTTAAGAGCTTGGCTGCTACCCAAAAGGTCGGCAGTTGGAATCCACCAGCCCCTCCTTGGAGACCCTATGGGGCAGTTCTACTCTGTCCTCTAGAGTTCTTATCAATCAGAATCAAATCAACAGTAACAGGTTTATGTCATTGGCTTTGTGGTTTTTATCTAGAAAATTTCTCATTCCCCTGGGTCCTCGTTTGTCTGCAACATTGAGCAGGTCAGTGATTAATGATTGCACTTGTTCTTTAAATTCCCGTTTCTAGGAAATTCAAGGAAAGAGCCAGGAGGCACTGACCCAAGCAACTAGCTAGGGGTGAACAGGGATTTTTTTAGGACACCAAATAGAAAGTATACCTGGAGGACAAAGGGGTTCTTTTGCAATTAAAACACAACTGTTAGCTGTTTACTCGCTGCATGGTCACGTCTCTTTTCGAGCCCTGAAAAAGAGGCACATCCAATTTATCTCCAGGAATTACAAATAATAAAAATAATAATAATCAGTTGAAAATGTTGCTTTAAAAAAAAAAAAAAAAGCCTAAATTGTCAATCGGGGATCAAACACTTCCATAATGAAGTTTAAAAAAAAAAAGTTAGCTCAAGTGAAAAGCTGAAACTTCTGGTGCCTTTGAAATTCCTTTTCAGTTCCAGAAACAATATTGTAGACCTCAGGGTCCACTTCTCTATCTTGATGTAAAACTCACCTAGTTCCCATCAAGAAGTAGTCTTAGCCACAATTACAGTATTTAATGACCAAAGTGAAAAACTGGATTCCTGACTGACCCCAGCACGTTAGCTCTTTATGCTCAAATGATGTAAGAGACCAGCTAAAAAGACCCCACCGTGCACGCCTTTAAATGTTATTGAAGGCCCTAAAGCAATTCTACTCTTTTTAAAATCCTTTTGTGCACTGGGTCTTGTTGTCACCACAGGAGTGACTTTCCCGCTGTGGGCTCATGAGTCATAGACAGAGCTTCCTGTCATTTGTCTTACCTTTGTGACATTACAATTTCATTAAATATTCCTCTGGTTTCCATGCTGGCGGGCAGCGAGTAAGGACGTAAGGACCGTGGGATTGGCGTGCGCCTCGTGTTACGTCATCGGATCCTCTCTTCATTTTTTCTTTCTCTTCATGTAAAATCTTTCTAGTTTGCATACCTTTCAGGCACCCCCCAGGACCTCTGATAACTGGGGCTGCCTTTCCCCAGACCTTTCCATCCATCCCTTCAACTGGAATTACGGAAGTCATTCTTTAATGCAAATGTTCACGTTTTTCAAAAGCAGTGATGGCCGCTCCTTGCTGCCGAATACAGAAGCCCAGGTCCCACCCCCAGAGATTCTAATTCAGGACGTCTCCAGGGTGGAGCCCAAGAATCTCTGGATGCCTTAGGGTCCCAGGGCTGCCACGACAAAGCACAAAAAAGTTGGTGGCTTTTAACCGAAATTTATTGTCTCACATTCTAGAGGTTGTTGTTGCTATTGTGGTGTGCCATCAAGTCGATTCCAACTCATAACAACCCTATATGACAGAGCAGAACTGACTCACAGGGTTTCCTGGGCTGTAATCTTTACGGGAGCAGATCGCCAGCTCTTTTTTCCCATGGAGCCGCTGGGTGGGTTCAAACCACCAATCTTTCGGTTAGCAGCTGAGCATTAACCCTTTCGCCACCAGCTAGAAGTCTGAATTCAGGATGTGAGATCCTGAGCAGGGCCATGATCTCACGGAAAACTCTAGGGGAAGATCCTTGCTTGTCTCTCCCAGCTTCAGGTAGCCCCAGGCTTTCCTTGGCTTGGAGATGTGTCTTCATGTGGCTGTTGTCCCTCTCTGTCTCTCTGGTGCTCTTCTCGTTTATAGACCACCACTCCGTCGGACCCACCCTTCTCCGGTATGACCTCACGTTAACTAGTCACATCTATTTCCAAACAAGGTCACCTTCACAGGTACCAGGGGTTAGGACTTCAACAGAAATTCTGGGGGAGACACAATTCACTCCATCATGCAGGCTGAAAAACTTCCCCAGGCCATTGTCATTTGCATCCTGAATTGTCAGGATTATGGGAAAAGCGGAACTGGAGATTTGATTTTTTGTTTTTAATTTTATTCTGCTTTAGGCGAAAGTCTACAGCGTAAATCAGTTTCTTATTCAAAATTTATACACAAATTGTTTGACATCGGTTGCCACCCTGCAATGTGTCAGCACTGTCCCCCTTTCCACCCTGGAGTTCCGTGTCCGCTTGTCCAGTTTTCCTGTCCCTTCCTGCCTTCTCACCTTTGCTTTTCAGCAGCTATTGTCCATTTGGTTAGTATCCATGATGAACTAAGAAGCACATTCCTCACGTGGCGTGTTGTTTGTTTTACAACCAAGCACGAAACCCACTGCCATCGAGTAGACTCCAATTCATAGCGACAGGGTCTAATCTTTTCTGAAGGTGGACTTCAGGAGTGGCTTCACTTCTGAGTTAGCAGGGTATCCAGGGACCATAGTCTTAGGGTGGAGATTTGATTTCTGAGTCATGCCTTTTCATTTCCACACAAAGGCCAAAACACAGCACCAAAGAAATCATTTTCATAACTTGCTCCAAGGAAGTATATCCTCAATTCAGAAGATTTAGAAACAATACAGGCAGTCCCTGGATTACTATCCGTTCCTAAGTCTGTCTTTAAGTTGAATTTGTAGTTAAGTCAGAACAGGTACATACGGTTCCTATTTAGCTTCAGTTAGTCAAATGTTTGTCTTAGTATATAGTATATACTTTACCTTTCTATGCATATAAAAGGAACCCTGGTGGAGCAGTGGTTAAGAGCTCACCTGCTAACCAAAAGGTCAGCAGTTCGAATCCACCATCTGCTCCTTGGAAACTCTATGGGATGGTTCTATTCTGATCCACAGGCTCCTTATGAGTCAGAAACAACTCGACGGCAATGGGTTTGTTTTGGTTTTGGTTTTATGCATATAAAACACTTAAGAAACACTTTCAAATATACAAAAACATCTTAAACAGAAAGTAGAGTGTGCGTTCATGATTACAAACCATTGTATTTAAGGCAAATTTTAATGCAGTAGGCTTTATGACAGTCTATTCTTAAGTACCAGTTGGTAAGTCAGATGTTTGTAACCTAAGGACCAGCTGTATCTTCAAAGCAAATGCAACATTTTCTTCTCAGTCGACGTCATTTTCCAGGAATCCAAAGTAAGATCACAGCTTAACAATCTCTGGCTCTGTAGCAATGGTTCAGTGGCGGAATTCACACCTTCCATGAGGGAGACCAGGGTTCGATTCCCAGTCAATGCACCTCAAGTGCAGCCCCCACCCATCTGTCAGTGAAGACTTGCATGTTGTTAGGATGCTGAACAGGCTTCAGCAGAGCTTCCATACTAGGATGGACTAGGAAGAAAGTCCTGGTGATCTACTTCTAAAAAATCAGCCAATGAAAACACTATGGATAACAAAGGTCCCATCGCATTGTGCACAAAGTCACCGTGAGTTGGAGCAACAGCAGCTAATAATGGCAACCATCTCTACTTAGAACACTTGTCCTTTCTGCTCACCTCCTTCTGCCCTCCCCAACAAAGTAAAAACAATACACACTCATAGAATGTCTGGAACTACCAAGTTCCAGATTATTGCATTGGGTACATCTGCTGCAAAAGACTTCTTTAAAGTGTTAAAAAAGCAAAGATGTCACTTTGAGGACTAAGGTGCGCCTGACCCAAGCCATAATAGTTTTAATCACTTCATATGCATGTGAAAGCTAGACAATGAATAAGGAAGACCGGAGAAGAACTGATGCCTTTGAATTATGGTGTCGGAGAAGAATATTGAATACACCGTGAACTGTCGGAAGAACGAACGTATCTGCCTTGGAAGAAGTACAGCCAGAATGCTCCTTAGAAGTGAGGATGGTGAGACTTCGTCTCACATACTTTGGACAAGTTTTCAGGAGGGACCAGTCCCTAGAAAAGGACATCATGTTTCGTAAAGTAGAGGTTCAGCAAAAAAGAGGAAGACCCTCAACGAGAAGGATTGACACAGTGGCTGCAACAATGGGCTCAAGCATAACAATGATTATGAGGATGGTGCAGGACTGGGCAGGGTTTCATTCTGTTGTGCATAGGGTCACTATGAGTGGGAACCAACTCCACAGCACCTAACAACAACAACAACACACCAACATTGTCAATTCAATGTTTAATGAGTTTACTCTAAGGGAGGTATTATACTGAATACTAAAGCCAAGGATACCAATAAAATATGTACCTAAGCATGTACTAGGGAGCAGTGGTTTGTTCTGTGGTAGAATTCTCACCTTCCATGCAGGAGACCTGAGTTCGGTTCCCTGCCAATGTACCTCATACGCAACCATCACTTGTCTGTCAGTGCAGTGTTCTGTATTGCTATGGTGCTGAACAGATTTTAGCAGAACTTCCAGCCTAGGAAGAAAGACCTGGCAATCTACTTCCAAAAATTGGACAATGAAAACCTGTGAATCACAATGGTTCGATCTTTTGTGCATGGAATCATCATGAGTTGGGGTGACTCCAAGGCAGGTAACATGGAATTACTCAGAAACATAGGCGGGGCAGGGGGTAAGGCTCTGTGCCACCATGGTAAACTCCAAATATAACATTTGTTAACATAAACTATATTTAAATGCATCATATGACTGATAATTTCTATGTAAGTCAAACATGGGGTAATGGAAAGAGCGTTGGATGGAGAAGATCAGTGATCTGGGTCCTTGCCCCATGTAGGTTACTAATTGGCCTTGGACTTCTGATCTACTGCGTCTGGATTTCCAAAGTCCTTCCCTGTTCCGTGTTTCCAAGCTTTTATAGTCACCCTACTAATTATCAGAGCCCTGGTGGTGCAGTGGTTAAGAGCTCAGCTGCTAACCAGAAGGTCAGCAGTTCGAATCCTCCAGCCGCTCCTTGGAGCAGTTCTACTCTGTCCTATAGGAGCGATATTATCAATTTCTTATTACAGTTCTGTTTCTTATTCTTATCTCTTATTTCTCTTTTGCAGATTCTGTTCATGGGCATGATGACCGAGTACTATCACTACTTTTTCACAACCCTGGTAAGACCTTCCAGTATAAACAGTATTCCACGAGATAGGAAATATCTACCCACTGAGTTAGTTTAAAGTCAACCCTACCGGTGTCAAAGGCAGGATACCGTTATGGAGCTTCACCTTTACTTTCCTACAAATTCTCTAAACCCAGTAATGCTGAACAGCAGCACTTTCTTTTTTTCTTTCCTTTCCTTTTTTTTTTTTTTTTTTTTTTTTTTTTTACTAGCATGAATGCATGTGCATCCAGAAAGGGATTAAAATAAAAATTCCATTAAATAGAAACTGTCAAAGTGCAAACTATCCATAAAGAAGCATCAGCTAAAATTTCTATATTCATCAGAAGGAACGCCGAAGTGTGACTCTGCGTTCTTTGATCTGATGCGCCTGTATCTGGTAGATAGTTGGGTTAGCTGGGGATCGTCTGTCAGGTGTTTGGAAGACCATCAAGACGGGAGTTTGGGAAATGCTCTGTGCATTGAACATTTTGCATAGTTAAGAAAAACCATGATTTTGTAGGAATCCAAAAGAAACTGAAAAACCAAGACCAAACCATTTGCCATGGAGTCAATTCTGACTCATGGCAACCCCATATGTGTCCAAGCAGAACAGGGCTCCATAAGGTTTTCATGGCTGGGGGCCTTTCAGAAGCACATTGCCAGATCCTTCTTCCCAGGTGCCTCTGCATGGGTTCAAACAACCAACCTTTCAATTAGCAATCGGGCGTCTAACTATTGAAAGCACACGGGGACTCCACAACACCTTCAACTGGGAAAGACTATCAGAATCAAGAGAAAACGATTTAGAGTATTTAACACATCAAAGGAGCCCTGATGGCACGGTGGTTAAGAGCTCTGCTGCTAACCAAAAAGTCCACAGTTCGAATCCACCAGCCACTCCTTGAAAATCCTATGGGGCAATTTTACTCTGTCTTATAGGGCCTCTATGAGTCTGAATTGACTCCATGGCAACCGGTTTAGTTTCTTTGGTTTTACCACATCGAAACTATGTGATATCTCTCATGCAATCAGTTTCTGAAATTCATCGCTTTCCCCTGATACACACACACACACACACACACACACACACACACCTACTTGCATGAGAAGAAAATACAGATCCAGCCTCTTTTCTAATCGTAAAGGTGTGTCAATCGAAATCTACCCAGATTCCAGGGGATTCAGTAAGAGGACATTTAACTAAATAAAAATTAGTGAGTAGGCAAGTCAAAGAATTCCGAACAAGAACGAGGCAGCTGTCATACTCATACTATTTGTAGAAGTAATAAATTACATTCCCCACCCAAGTTCTCCACGAGCGTGGAGGGTGCACAGGACTTCACAGGACAAATGCTCTGGGGCAGTGGCCAAAATCATTGCTTCCAACGAGCATGGGGTGGAAGAGTTAGGGTGCAGGACAGAAGTTTCTGAACTAAGGTTTCGGTGGTCTTTCCCATCTTGACTTCCGGACATTCTGGTTAGGTCCTCTGTCGGAACAGTTCAGAGAAAACTTGGGAAATGCAAAGAGCAGAATGTCTCACTCTGAACTCAGTATGCCTCCTCCTTGGTCACCATGAACATGTGGGTATGGCACAAGGCCACTTGGCTGTCTGTCTCAGAACTCTACCAACCCTGGCTCTATACACCCCATCGTCGTTAGTTGACATCAAGACGATTCCACCTGTTGATGACACCATGTGTGCAGAGTAGAACTCTTCCATAGGGTTTTCAAGGCTGTGACCTTTCAGAAGCAGATCACCAGACCTGTCTTCCAAGGCGCCTCTGGGTGGGTTAGAATTGCAGCTTTTTGGTTAGTTTGTCAAGCGCTTAACCCTTTGTGCCACCCAGGGCCTCCTTATACACTCCCAATAGCTGGTTTTGGAGAGGTTTGAGAAAAAATATGAACAATGGAACCTATGAAGGCTGACCTTCAGTGGAGACCAGGAGGGATGAACAAGTTGCTATACTTTTTATTCCTTTTCACCCCTCACACTCTTGCTTTCCTTGTTCTTCATTCAAAGGGAAATATTGTAAATCACACCTTGGGCATTCCACATTCTATGTTACATAGAAACTTCACACTGTAGGTCAATCTAATTTTGCACGTTTAATGTATTCATTTCAGCACATTGAATTCATGTCATATTGAATCCACAGGGGACTCAATATGCATTCTGGAAGTTTCTGCCTACCCTTCTATAGCTTGAGTAACTTCGCTTCTGTTGAATTAGTGCACTAACAAAATTGTCTTTTTGCAGGTCTTATTCTTTTAATTTGCTTCTTGAAGTACATGCCTTTGGTTTCATCTTCATTCTGTCCTGTTTTGCTTTCCTATTCCTACTATTCTTGGCCATAAGTATTAACACAACTTAAAGAAAAAAGAAAATTAGTTACTCGTGCAAGGAAAAAAAAATTTTAACATTTAAAAAGGCAGCACACCTTTTCTGATACTTAACTAACTAGCAGTACAGAGCCGTGCCCTTACAGTTCAACCGCCTGATCCAGAGCTTTCCTGGGAAAGGGTGTAGATGTAGAGAAGAGTTATCCAAAAGAACGATTTTGTACACATCTTCTGCACATACAAATCATGGAGTGTTTCTGAAGCTGCTTCTGTTCAGTGACCATTGCCATGGCTGATTTGTACTGTCTTATGTGGTACTTTTCATAATCCAGTCACATTGTTAGGACGATTTATGAAAGCTTCTCCTTCCAGCAAAATGTTCTTTCGAAAGTTTATCCTTCGAAGTGATTTATTTTTAATGATATATTTTAGAGTCTAACCTTTTTATATAAGAAAAAACTAAGATTATCATTTAAGTCTGTTTTAAATGTGAATCAACTTAAAAACTTCTGGTTTCCATGCAGCCTTTTCTGTAATGGAGAACACTGGGGTGTACTTAACGTTGTTTCCTGAAACACGGTCTGAAAGGGAACGAGTTCTATAGTTAAGACGCTCACTCCCACACAACCAGATGCTCCAGCTCATTCTCCAAAGAGAACCTTTGGTTCTTATTCCAAGCACGTGTCCAGCGGGCGTTTTGCACATTCTCACCGTATGGGACGTGGGTTACTGTCCGTGAGCCCAGGGTAACATTTTTTCCTGCTGGGAAAGGCAGCAAGTCTGAGGCAACAGTCTGAGGCAGCAAGATGTGATGGGGAGAGGGGTGCCGCCCCCGAGGAGTCCTGCATTCCTGGACCGGTCCCATCGCCACTCAGCACCTCAGTCTTCTAATCTGTAAAATAGAAGCGTTGAACCCAAGGAACGCAAAGATCCCCTCCAACTCCACAAGGACTGTATCCTAGGAAGAGAATTCTCTGACTTCTCAGGTGTCATATCCTGTGTCCAAGGGCGTATTCCTTATTGGCTTCCAAATTTCTCCCCTTGGCTTATCAAAATTCTAACCATACTGCAAAAAAAATGGGCGAAAATGAGAAACTGCTCACTGCCATGGAGTTTCTCAGGCAGCGCGTGACGGAAAGCACTGGGAAATGTTCTTTTATGGAAACTGTGTAATAACAGCTGTCATTCTGGTCTATTTGTTGCTTCTGCAGTCATTAATTCCCTTGTGCCTAAAGAACATTGCAAATGCTAACTCTTTTCCACTTTTGTTGTTTGTAATACTGCACAGGACTTGTTTGCTTTAGATCTGGAACTCTATAGGTACAGCGGCGTGAATATGACTGGATTTCGCCTGCTGAAGACTGACAACCCAGATGTGTCGTCCCTCATTGAGAAGTGGTCCATGGAGAGACTGCAGGCCCCACCCAGGCCCAAGACTGGCCTTCTGGATGGCGTGATGACGGTAAGTCAGTTTCCTCTTCTTTTTTATTGTTGTAAGAACTACATATAACACAATGTTTGCCAGTTCAGCTGTTTTTACACGCACAGTTCAGTGACACCAATTCCGTTAATCATGTTGTATACCATCACCAGTGTCCGCTGAGAAGTGTCCCGTTACCCTAAGCAGATGCACATTACTTCCGAAACGATGCTTCCCTCTTTCCCCTCTCCTGCCCCTGATGGTTGCTGTCGTCAGCTCTGTCAAGCCGGCCACTGACTCACGCTGACCTCAAGGGTGTCAGAGCAGAACTGTGCTCCATGGGGTCTTCGGTGGCTGATTTTTCAGAAGTAGATCATCAAGCCTTTACCCCGAGGCACCTCTGGGTGGACTCAAACCTCCAACCTTTCAGTTAACAGTCAAGTGTGTTACCTGTTTGCACCGCTCAGAGATTCCTGGATGCCCCTGGTAACTGCTAATAAACTGTGCTCTCTAGACACTTGCTTTGTCTTTTTGTGATTGCCTTGACAGTAAGCAGTTTTAAAATAAAATCGTTTTGAATAAGGTTTGAATTCCTTAGGAGTTAAGAATGTCCTATGCCTTCGATGAAAAGTGTTACGACTCCCATGAGAGAAGGAGGAGTAGGTTTGTTAGATAATATTCAAACCTGTGCCCAGCTACTACCAAAAACTGCTATTTTTACTTTCCTGACTGTACGTGACTCAGTTGAAGTTGAAACCGGAAGGCAGCGGCCTCAGCCAAATGAAGACAAAGCGGGAACCAAAGCAAGGGCAAGTAAAGAGAGTTTTCAGCCCCAGGACGTGGCCTTGGGGAGGCGAGGGGGGTGGAATCACCTGCGTGAAGGTGGAGCAGAGTCAGTTTGCCCTCCTTGCTTCACCACGTCTCAGCAAGCAAAGCACACGTGGAAAAACGCCAGATCTACACAGACTCGGTGCCTTCCTGGTCTTCATATCCTGGACGGGTACAGGCACACCTCTGCAGACAATGACAGCGCTTGACGCCAGCCACCTGTCACTCTAGAAGCGGATGCCACGCCCACCTCCTGACAAGTCAGAGGTACTCGGCTGAACAGATAAACGGAAAATTGCCTCATCCGAGAGCTTCTCACTAACGTCAGCCGTCTTTTGCTGTCATATGCACCTTCCCTCACTTTATTTCTCTAATGAAGCTCCCCGTGTGATGAAGAAAATAGCAGGAAAAGAAAAAGAAATTCTATGTCTGAACAGCGTCCTCTAAGGGGAAAGATATTGGGCAAGCTGGCAGGTAATAGCATTTTAAATTGGCATAGTGTTTCATTGTCTGTTCCCATCGTCCAGAGACGCACTCATAATTTTTAAGATGCAATTTACCGATAGCTGAAAGGTGCCATCTCCCAGAGAAATGAACTTGGGATTTCTTTTCTTTTTCCTTTTTTTAATGAAAATTAGATGAAAAGAAGAAATAAATGAATAAATGAAGTGGTTCTGGATGATTCCGTGTTCAAGGTCCTTGACTGTTTTTCAAACCTGAAATAACCCTTAAAACATGCAAAGTGAAATGAGAGATAATGATAGAAATCATTTTGGTACAAATGAGCTTTGCTGTGCTTTGGAACACTGCTTTGCATATGAGCTAGTAGACAAAATCCAGTGAAATACTAGACTTCTGAAGCGGGCGGGGGGCGGGGAGCCAGAGAGAAAGAGAAGGAGAGAGAGACACAGAGAGAGAGAAGCTAATGTGTTAGCGTTTCTCTTCTTTCGCTTGGATTATAATTCCAGCAAATTCCAACATGATTCAAAACCCTCTGCCCACCTCCCAACAGATTTCCAGCGTAGGAGGAGAGCTCAGATAATTTTTTACCTGAGCTCAGGATGCACCACTAAGAGTTTACAGTTTGAAGCAACGTGAACACAAATTGTGGATTTGTGACAAACATTAAACATTCATCTCAAGTACGGCTTAATTTACCAAAAAAAGCCTCCTTTGTGTTCAGTTATTCTGTGCTGACAGGACAGCTTGTACATATCCACTGAGATACAGAAGACCGCTGAGCGAGGGGGATGGTGCCCTGCAGTTCACACCGAATCAGCCCGGGCATGAGGCACGTTGCTCCTCAGGGCTGCTACCGCGCCTGGGCAAATGGCGGTCCATGGGGCAGGGAGCGTGGCAGAGGCAGGTCCCAGGAGATGGGAGAAGTTCTGTTCTGCCTGGAGTTATTACTCTCATCCCATCTAAGAGAGAGGTTTCTGAGCTTTGTTATTGTTGTAGTTCATATTATTCATATGCAAACTATAAAATGGAAAATAAGGATGAATTAGTCCAGAAGAGGGTGGCTCATCAGGGGCCTGTAAAAATGGGTAGAATAGCTGTATCAGGTCATGTCCAATACTAGTCAAAAAAGTGGTAGAATGCAGGGCCCACCAGAAGCTGGACCCAAAAGTCATGCAGATACAGCTTTGAAGTTGATCATGTCAAGCATAGTATTGACCTTTACTTACCCAAAAAGTCCACTTTGCAGTTCAGTGTTTCGTTCTGTTGGTGGTGGTGATAGCTGCCTCCAAGTCAGTTCTGACTCATGGCGACCCCATGTGTGTCAGTGCAGAACTGCACTCCATGGGGTTTTCAAGGCTGTGAACTTCCAGAAGCAGATGGCCAGGCCTGTCTTCTGAGGCACCTCTGGGTGAGTTTGAACCACCAACCTCTCTGCCAGTACTCCAGCACTTAACTGTTTACACAACCCAAACCAAACAAACAAACAAAAAAAAAACCTCATTGCCGTTGAGTCAATTACAACTCATGGCAACCCTAGAGGACAGAGTAGAACCACCCCATAGGGTTTCCAAGGAGCGACTGGTGGATTCGAACTGCCAACTAAGCTTTTAACTACTGCGCCACCGGGACTCCCAGTGGGCTAATTTGGGAATGTAGAAACTGGGTCAAGGAGAGGTTAAAGGGTACATACAAGGCTGTCCAACGGATCAATCACTGAGCCAAGAAAGCCTCCCAAGTTCCCAAGCCCAGGCGGGATGTTGACACATCTTTTTTCTCAAGTTGCTTCTGTATTCACTGTTTCTTCTCCACCTGGAATGTAAAAAACTTTTGGTTTCAATTCCTTTGGGTCTATTTATCTCAGACCCTGGTGGCGTAGTGGTTAAGAGCTACGTCTGCTAACCAAAAGTTTGGCAGTTGGACTCTACCTTGGAAACCCTATGGGGCAGTTCTACTCTGTCCTCTGGGGTCGCTATGAATCAGAACAGACTCACCGGCAACACGTTTGGTTTTTTTGGTTTTTTTCCTGCCTTTCATTCATTCTTGCATGTCAAGCACTTGCTGTTTGCACTGCCTGCAGCCTTTCCCTCTCTCAGATATTTAAATGTCTGGCTTCTCATGATGTCCAAGGCTTACTCAAATGTCACTTCACAGACCGTCTCTGAAACCCCTTCCTAATATGGCAACCCCTGCCCCCATCATTCTCTCTCCCTTTCCAGCTTTCCACGTCTTCAAAGCCCTTATCACCTGATATATTACATTTTGATCTATTGTTTATTCACTGCCTTCCCCACAAGAGTATAAAATCCATGAAGGCAGAGACTTTATTTGTTTTTTGTTTGTTTCTGCTCTTTTCCCAGCACCGAAAGAGAGCCTGGCACCAAGTAGGCCCTCAATAAATATGTATTTAATAAAGGAATTAATGTACTAAATAAGTATGTATTAAGCTTCTGCTAAGATTCAAGATGTTCAATGAAATATATTAATGCAGCTCTTCAATACATTTCTGAAAGTCCAAAGAGAGTTCCATTAAGTAAGATATATGCACAATTAGAGAAGATAAAGATTATTTGAAAGTAATAATATTATTTCAAAGATTAGTCATAGGCTACTGTTAATGTTTAAATAATGCTGCTACTATCATAGAATTGCGTTCTCCAAAAGTATAGGCTTTTTTCCACTATTCTACAAGATGGATTCCCCTGTAGTCCTTTTTAGTTATCTTTTTGTGTGTGACACATATCTATATAGATCCATGTATGAATATACAGAGGATCTATACAGAGGAATTTCTTTAAAAATATAAGAAAAATCCCTGTATTTTGACTTCCTATCCACTTACCTATTTTCCTCTTTGATATTATGTATAATTAAGGATTTCTTAGAATTTCATATACTAGAAATATCTTTGAAAGATATTATTAAATGTCAAAATAATTTAAAACTGAAAATAGAGAAATAATTTTGTCCAAGTCTAAAAAGTCTTAACTCCAGACTTAAGAACAATCGATTCAATTAAAGAAAAAATATCAACTTTAAAAACAGGGTTAAAATTGAGTTAATTAAGAAAACTTTTACTGAGTCAATAGAGTTTAAAAACAGTAAAACTCATAAAGAAAAAAATCCTGAGATTAAAAAAAATAGAGTATTCTATCAACCGAAGGATTAACTCGCTAGAAGTTTTGAACGATTTTGTAAAAAATCAGCTTTCTTCCTTTTTATTACCCCTGTCAAGACCCAGTAATTTTCTCCTTTGAATTTTTGTTGATACTGTGTGTTTTCACTAATGAAGTCATGTTGATTAAAGGACCAGTTGAGAATTTTTGTTGTGAGTTATGGCTTTTGAAACTCATTATCTGGGATCGCTTATGTCCCAGCAGTTTCTGGAGAACATAAATCCTGCCAATGTTAATGATAAAATCGTTTTTTGTTTTTTGTTTTTCCTTTGAAAATTTGTAAAACACAAGGTTAAACACGAAGGCACCTGGCAATGAGCGCACATACATTTTATTCTCGTCTCTGTCTTCTTAGCCTTTTTATTATTTTTCATGAAACTTTTCAAAACATGGTACAATGCATTCTTCCTTGCTACAAAAGCAGTACTTACAGCCAAAATAAGTAAAGCAAGGCATTTTTTTTTATCTTGGGAAAATTACCACTACAATGCATTCTTCATTACTGCAAAAGCAGTACTTAGTGGCAAAATAAATAAAACTAAAGGAATTTGAATCTCAGGAAAATTACCACTACTATGTATTATTCATTATAACAAAAGCAGTACTAACAGCTAAGAAACAGAACCAGTGGTGCATTCCACCTGTTACATGTGGAAGCAGTGATTGGGCCGTAAGATTGAATGCAGGGTAGGAATAACCTGTAGGAGTTCCACTCTCTTGAAAAGTACCACTGCGATGCTTTATTCCCTATTGGAAAGGCATTATTTGCTGTTCAGAAGCTAGAAAAGCATGGAGCCAATAACACCTGGAAACAATGAATGGCATAAAGAAGAAAAAGGCCACCATGACTGAATGAAGACTGGCAATAGCTTATGCTTGTGATAACTACATTCTCAAGAGAACATAGTAACTGGGAAACATAGTGAGGAGGCTTATCTCACAGAAATAAAGGCAAACCTGTAAAAAATTTAGAAAATTCATACATCCGGGAGGTGTCACCTAAGACAATGCTCAATCTACACAAAAATGAGGCTCCCACTCAGGATTTTTGAGTTTTATGCATTTCAAAAGGCTCCCACCTTGAGGCTACACATGTTAAAATCAGGCTACCCCCTTTCCGAAGAACTCCAGAGGCATAAAAAGTGGGTGGGATACCATCTGTCCTATGGGTCTTGGAAGGGCTACCTGTAAATTTTCCTCAGCACTGGAGTTGATTCAATCTGTTGGCTTTTTGGATAGACTGGGGCGGTGAGATGGCCCATTCTCAGATGGATTCTTCGAGGATTGTGGACCAAAATTGTGTACGATTCAATACAACGTATGAGTCACAGAAACAACAAAACATTGATCCGTCACCTGTCTTCCCAGTT
Organism: Dugong dugon; assembly: GCA_030035585.1. Taxonomy (NCBI): domain Eukaryota; kingdom Metazoa; phylum Chordata; class Mammalia; order Sirenia; family Dugongidae; genus Dugong; species Dugong dugon. The sequence goes on from CM057473.1 coordinate 6,931,857, forward strand.
CTTCAAATGTGTGTGCATTACAAAGTTAAGTCAGCAGCCTTACCCCCTCTATTACACATAAGCATTTCCCACCTTACAATCCACAGGGCAGACATCTTTAAGTCTCCACTTTGCGTGTCCAATGCTACTCCTTTGATGAAAAACAATGGGCGTCTGAATTCAGTGGAAGGAACAAGATCTTTCTAGACAAGGAAAGCCTGGGTGTAAGTCCTGTCTAGGTCCCCTACTTAACTAGGTGACCCAGGCCCTGCTGTTTTGCCAGTTTGTAGCCAATAAAAGGACAAAAGGCATTCTGAGATACCAAGAAGATAAAGTAAGAATTCATTTGTTTTCATGAATCAGATTCCTTGGCTTGCATGTGTAGCCCAGGATGAGCTTTGCCTGGAACATGTGTGACCTTGTATGTCCATTGACTCACCCAGATGTGTTTTCCAACTTGACATATAGTCCTCTTTTCCCTAGTCCTCACTTTCTGTCTCCAAAGCTGACAAATTTTCATTGAGACTCATAACATGCCAGCCTCTCTCGCACTTATTGCAGTTGCTATCCTATTCACTGAATTTTTGGGGTGTGAGTGCATGGTAATATCTTTGCTACCTTCCCCAGACTGTTTCCCAGTTCACATGTGGGTGGCTCTTCCCTTCCTCCCGGGTGTCAGGTATTCAGGATGCTCAATACCCCTCCCACCTCTTTGGCACTCAGCAGCATCCACTCCCGCAAACTCATGCTACCAGCCAGGGCTCCTCCAGGCAAAGCCCTAGCACTCCCACCTTTATCAAAATCCTCATTACTTCCATGAGACATATCTCAAAAAAGAAGGAAACGAGCCAGTTCACACTAAGTGGGGAATTCTCCACTTAGTATGAACTGACTTGTTTCCTTCTTTTTTGAGTTGTGCCTTGGGGATGAGATACTTGGATTTTAACAGAGGCAATTGTTAACACCGAGACAGGCAGCTCAAGAAATGGGAGGGTGTATTTGGGAGCATGTCCTTCCCAGAAACTGCCTTGTCCACCTACATCAGAAAGATGAATGCTTCCAAGTTTGGAGCGAATATGGGAATTTTACCTTTGTTGTCCATTTCTTCTTCAGAGACTAGACGTCCCTTCACAACTGCCACTTCTTCTCATTTTTTTCAGCAACAGCTACATACCAGGGAGGCAGCAAAATCTGGGAACTCTGTAAGGCCATATAGTATTGTTAGTCCTTCTCCCTAAGGTGAAGTAGCATCTCATGGGGTATATTGTGTTGGGGGTCCCCAAGACCACTCTCAGGTGCAACGATTCACTAGAAAGACTCAGAGAACTCAGAAAAAGTGTTATAATTATGGTTATGGTTCAGTACAGGAAAGGATACAGATTAAAATGAGCAAAGGGAAAAGGTTCAAAGAGCAGAGTTCAGGAGAAACCAAGTTTCCAGTTGTTCTTTGCCAGAGGAGTCACATGGTCAGTGCTTAATTCTCTCAGTAACAATGAGTGACAACATGCAGATAGTATTGCCAACCGCGGAAGCTCACTCAAACCTTGGTTCAACCAGTTGCCTTCAAGTCATTTCCAACTCATGGAGACTCCATATGAATCAGCATAGAACTGTGCTCCACTGGACTGTCAGTGGCTGATTTTTGGAATGTGCAGGGTTTAACTACCCCAAGCTCATTTAGTTCACCCTTTACTGCACATTGTTGCAATACCCTGAACACAGTGCACTGGGAAGAAGCCTACTTTCAGGACATTTATTTCATGATCCATGGTGTGGTAAAATATATTAATTAGGTTAAGATGTAAGTGTATATAAGCAAAGTTTTTCTAAAAACTTTCTTACAGGCATTGAGGAATGTCATTGCAGCCACATTTTTAATATAAATAAAATGCAAACATAAACATATCTGGAAGAAAAACATTTGCAATGTGGGCCAATTTTCTTTTACATTTACCTAAAATGACTTGAGAGTTGCTTTTTGGTAAGCAGGCTTCCCCCAAAAGGAAGAAAATTCGGTGGCAGGTTATTAGCACTATAGAATAGTTATAGTAAATGTCTCTTCTGTCTAAGAAAACATTTTATGTCAAAGAGAAGCATATTTCTAGAATAAATTGTTTTCTTCTTTGGATTTGAAAGGCACTGATGAGACCCAGGAGTCCCTGGGTGGTGCAAACGGTTAATGCCCTTTGCTGCTAACCCTAACACTGGAGGTTTGAGTCCACCAGAGGAGCCTCAGAAGAAAGGCCTGATGACCTACTCCCAAAAAAACCAGCCATCAAAAACCCTATGGAGCACAGTTCTACTCTGACACACATGAGGTTGCCATGAGTCAGAATTGACAACAGCTGGTGTGTGTGTGTGTATGTGTGTGTGTGTGATGAGGCCTATAGTTCTGAATATTTTTATTGCCCATCCCAGTGGGAGGCAGCCTTCAGTTTATAAAAAGGTCTTAAACTGAGTTTATTAAAAGGTCACACTTTTGCAATTCTACTCCTTCTACTTCTCTATCAAATCAATCATCAATCAATTAATAAATACACAGTTTTAAAGTATATTCTCCCCTGAAAAGGCCCACATTGCCATAGCATAGTAGCTAAGGTTGTCAGCTCTAAAATCTGAGCCTGCACCCTGAGTTGGAATCCTTACTCCTTACCTTATGGTGACATAACTTTAGTTAAATTGCTCTACATTCTCTCCTCAATTTCCCCTTCTGTAAAATAGGAACAATGAAATCTATTTCAAAGGTCTTATTTCAAGAATTAAAAGAAATAACACATGTAAAATGGTTACAATGTCTGGCACTATAAAGTAAGCTGTTCATTAATATTAACTTTAATGACCTACTATTGTGATTATTGAGTCACCAGACACATCTCTGGTTTAGAAGTAGCTTGGCTTCATGGTTAAGGGCATAAACAGTAGCACCAACTTCCTGGATTTGAATCTTGGCTTTGCCTCTCACTGGTTTGGAGATGTCATTTAACCTCTCTCTGTGCCTGAGTTTCTTTATCTATAAAAGAGTACAGGTTATAGTGAAGATTAAATATTTGCAAAGTATTTAGAAAAGCCATAATCTGCCAGTAGACTGCTGTTCTTAGTTGTTGATGAGTCCATTCTAACCCACGGTGACCCCATCTGTTTCAGATTAGAACTGTGCTCCATAAGGCTTTCAAGTCTGTGACCTTTTGGAAGCAGATCATCAGGCCTGTCTTCAGAGACATCTCTGAGGGAGTTTGAACAACCAACCTTTGGGCTAGTAGTTGAGTGCTTAACTGTTTGCACCACCCAAGGAGTCCTGCCGTGTGCCATCAAGTGTGACTCATAGGAACTTCATAGGACAGAGAAGAACCGCCCCATGGGGTTTCTTAGGCTGTAATCTTTGTGAGAGCAGATGACCAGGCCTTTTCTCCCACAGAGCCGCTGGGTAGATTCAGACCACCAATCTTTCAGCAGCTGAGCACTTAACCGTTGTGTTATCGGGACACCTTGCCAATAGATTACTGTCTCCTAAACAAACTAAATTAGTATAGCAGAGTGATGGAGAACATGGGTGTTAGAATCAGACAGACAGGCGTTCAAACCCTGGCCTGAAACTAATTAGCTTAGTGGCCTTGGACCAGTCTCTTAAATTCCCTGAGATTCAGTTCTCTCATCTGTAAAATGAGTTGTATCTGTCTTGAATTGATATTACCAAAATACTTTCAAGCTTTAGCGATCCCCATCACCACCAATCTAACTTCTATAAATGACAATCATATGAGTAAAGTGATTTATCTCAGAGATACATCTTAACTACTTGGGATTGTAAAGCATTCGCATGCAAAAAAGATGCATTTTATTTTAAGGCATGACATAATTTTAATTTCTCAGCTAACCGTAAACAACGTTTATGTGCCAGGAAATATGTTAGCCACTAAAAGTTCAAGTTGAGCCATTTCTGCCTTCTAAGAAACATATGTTCTTATGGAGACGCAGATATGAAAAGAAATGATTCTAAATAACAAGATAAACGCAGTGAGAGGGACCGCACGGGATAAAGATGCAAAGCGGAAGTGTGCTCTGGCCTCAAAGACGGAAACAATGAAAAATGTGTTAACCCCTATCCTCTCTTTCTACTCCCACCAAGAGATGCCATGTAAATGTTGAATGAATCAACTAATTTGGGGAAAAAATACAATCCCTTGCTCTCTAGTCAATTCCAACTCATAGCGACCCTATAGGACAGAGTAGTACTGCCCCATAGGGTTCCCAAGGCTGTCAAGTTGATTCCAAGTCATAGCAACCCTATAGGAGAGCAGTACCCCTCCATAGGGTTTCCAAGGCTATCAAGTCGATTCCAACTCATAGTGACCCTATAGGACAGAGTAGTACTGCCCCATAGGGTTTCCAAGACTGTAATCTTTACGGGAGCAGACTACCACATCTTTCTCCCTCATAGCGTCTGGTGGGTTTAAGCCGCCGACCCTTCAGTTAGTAGCCAAGCTCTTAACCACCGCACCACCAGGGCACAGAAAACCACATGATAATCTATCTTCATTCTGTGACCTGGATCCCAGCGTTAGCACTGTCAGCTATTGGCTGTATGTATGACCCTACACATATCGATATTGGGTCTGGAGGTCGGTGTCTCCATACAATAAACAGGTTTACCTATTTGTGCCGTTGCTTTGGGGAAGAGGCTTGCTGAGAATTTTAAATGAATGTATTGAAGCTGCAGTGGAAACCCTCAAGTAAAATGGGAGGGTGTTACCAGATTTCATCCCCAAACAAACCACAGAGAAGTATATTTTATAAAACGCTGAAAATATCATGTCAACTTTTGCCAATGAGAGAAATTCAATGAAGAGAGGAAGAATGAGCTGCCCAGCCCCCAAAAGAAACCACCATTTTCAGTCTCTACCAGGAAGGTAAGTGCGGTCAAAAGCAGGCAAATTGGGAGCAAGTTACACATGTCTATTCTTTAAAGAGTTCCCCAAGCCTGCTGTTGAATTTGATTCCACAGCTACCACCTTCTTGACCCTAGAGAATGGAAGCGACCAACCCAAGTATCCTTATCTGCAAATCACCTGTTAGTTTTGCTGGCGATCGTGTTTTTCTACCAAATGCAACTAAGTGAGTAGGTAGATAAATACTGAGAAACAAAATCTGCTTTGGAAATATTGAGCTTTAGTAGCTTCTAACTCAATGTAATTGATCTTAACACAGTGCTCAGCCTACAGACATTCCAAAAATAGCTATTCCCCGAATCAAGTCTTTGTGGCTGACCTGAGTTGCTTTTATTTATTTATTTTTAAGAACTCAAAACAAAGTATAGCTATTATTCCAGTTTACTCTGGAGCGGGAGGTATTATTCTGGGGAGAAACAGCTATCGGAGAGTGAACACTGCTCAGCCGGAGAATACACAGCCATTTAGATCGGACAAACGTGAGCTGAGCAAGCAGGGTGTGAGATTAAGCAGGGAAAGAAGGTAAGCGAAGGTGGAATTGAAGGTGCGGTGTGTGTTTTCCTCCGCAGACTGAAGCAGCTCTGATGTACGATGCTGTCTACATGGTGGCCATCGCCTCCCACCGGGCCTCCCAGCTGACTGTCAGCTCCCTGCAGTGCCACCGACACAAGCCTTGGCGCCTTGGGCCCAGATTTATGAACCTGATCAAAGAGGCAAGTGCTGCTCCTCACTTCGGCTGAGCGCTGTTTGCGTCGTCCATCTGGTGTGGTGCTTCCCGCTTGGTTCTGCGGGCGTGAAGTCTGTAGGGAGGGGAAGCTGGGACTTTGGTGGTAAAAGTTGGTCTAGAAGAACTGCCAGGAATGTTCCAGTGTGATGTTGGGAAGTTCAAAGAAGCTTGTTGTTTGTTGCCATCAAGTTGGCGCTGACTCATGACGACCTTGTGTGTAACAGAACAAAACGTTACCTGTGCCAACTTCATGATGGTGGCTACGTTTGAGTCCACTGTTGCAGCTATTTTGTCAATCCATCTCATTAAGGGTTTCCCTTATTTTTGCTGACCTTCTGATTTACCACACATGATGCCCTTTTCTAGTGATTAGTCTTTCCTGCTAACGTCGGTATGGCAAACTGACAAATGGGTGGTGGTCAAAGAAGCTACCATATTGTCACTCTAATCATCTTTCATTTCGACTATGGGCCCAGCTAGTTCTGACTCTCCACGCACGTACAGGGGAGCTCGTGGGTGCTCATTCCATGGTGCGTGGGGTCAAGGGGAGGGTTTGTCCATCAATGAAGGGAACCAGAGACATCTCCCATATGTCAACCCACCATCCCTCCTAAGGCTTGGGTTGTACATGGCTGAATGGTTGGATGTCTTCATCTTAATGATATAGTAACTATTTTGTCATTTGTCAGTTAACTTGAAAAGTCTAGTCCCATTCAAATCCTACCCAGTGTGCTGAAGGAGTTTGAAGAGTATAGAGTTTCTCACTGTCCCCTGGAATCCCAGACTATCTCCCATCCTTCCCTCTTCTCTGAAGCAATTTGACTCACCTTCACCTGACTCTTCTAGGATCTCAAGACTGCCTGTCTTAGTTTCCTAGTGCTGCTATAACAGAAAGATCCAAAGTGGTGGCTCTAAAGAACAGACATTTATTTTCTCACAGTTCTGGAGGCTAAAAGTCCAAATCAGGGCACTTCCTTGTGGGAAGCTCCGGGTTTTCTTGGTTCCTTGGTGATCATCACAGGGCATCTGTCTTCCCCCGTGTCTGTGCATGTACCTGTGGCTATACTCTTCTTTTTATAACCCAGAAGGGATTAGCTTTAGGATTCACCCTATACTCATACATTACATTACACGCACAAGTACAGGGGTTAGGATTCCAAAACATATTTGGAGTGGCAGGGCATGATTCAATCTCTGACACTCCTGATGGATACGTATCCTTGAACTACCTTTGTCTCCAACCCACACCTCAGGGTGTGTCTGGACTTTCTCAGGGGCAGCCAGGCCTAAGTATCCACCTTATTTGTGATGCTGCTTGAATATTTTCTCTATAGCGTACAGAAATTTACCTCTTAGGTGAAGAGCTTCTTTTTCTTTCCCCTCTCTCTGTACCTCAGAAGGTTGGGGTGAGACAAAGAGAGGAATGGGAGGGAGCATGGCACAAAAGAAGAACACCCAGCAGAGAGGGGCATAAATCCCATGGAAAGATGCTTGCTTTTGGCTCTGTTTCCTCTGGTCTCTTTAGGACCAGCAGAGCCTCTCTCAACTCTTCACTTCACTTCCCTACTGAAGGCCTACTCTGACCCATAAAGATGAGGCTTAGAGAGACAGGATGTATAGGGGTTAAATATCCTGGCTCCAAAGCAAGGCTGCTTGCAGCTTACAAGTCTGGGACTAGAGAGTGACAAACAGCAAAAGAAATGCCTGGGCTCATGATTTAAGGAGGCACTCACTTTCAGGTGTGAACCTGCATTTGCATGAATCTGAGAGTGAGTGCTTCCTTAAATTGTGTTCCCTGGGCAGCGCTTTTATGTCTCCCTAGTCCTGGCCCTGGCTGCTCTGGCTTAAATTCCAGCTCTGTTAACATTAAAAACAAAGAACAAACCTGTTGCAGTTGAGTTGATTCTGACTCATGGTGACCTTACAAGACAGAGTAGAACTGCCCCATAGGGTTTCCAGGGAGCACCTAGTGGATTCAAACTGCCAACCTTTTGATTAGCAGCCATAGCTGTTAACCACTACATCACCAGGGTTTCCTGCTAACATTTAGGGGCCATATAACCTGGGCAAGTCTCAGTCTTCTCATCTGTAAAATGGGGATCATAACCGCATCTACCTCATAGCATTGTTGTGATGATAAAGAGTAAGGTTAACAGATGTGGAGCACAATGCCAGCCCATAGTAACAACTCTGAAATGATGGTGCTCTTCCTATCATTGGAATGGACCTCTAATATCAGCCTCAGTCAGTCTGCTGAGGAGGCTGCCAGAGACTTAAAGCTGGCAACAACAACAAAGAAATCACAAATAGGCATGAAATGAAATACCCTTTCTGACATACTGTGCCTAATAGAAAAACATCACACAGTCCCCTTGTCTCCCCACAGCAATCACGGTGATGTCCTGAATCGTCATCCTGATTACCTTGATCTTTAACAAGGAAACAGCTGGTTTCGTTTTATCTCATACCAGTGCAAGGAGAGGCATGAAGCCACATGAAAGTTTGGGATCACACACTCAGAGCACCCCAAGCAGTTTTTTGCACGAGAAGGTGAAATTATCAAGTCACATGTATGTATGTTTAAAGAAATAACAAGCTCCGAGATGGGGGACCAGATTGCAAGCAAGACAGCATCTTACATTCACTCACTCCAAAGACTAAATTCTCCCTCTGTGGCTGGAGTGGGGAGGGGACGCATCAGAACCTTTATCATCATTCTGCTCATCCTCTCCTTTGTCCCTTGAGTCACAATGCCAAATGCTACCGTTGGCAGAAGGTAGGTACCTACAGAAAGATGGGGCAGGAGTTAACCAGCAGCAATGCCACAGCCTGTCAGAGGACCAGCACTGAGGGACTTCTGAGATGAACTAGAACATACAAATGTGAGAAAATGCAGATGTATCGTTACTTGAGTATATACCTCAACACCAGGCAGCTGGGTTTATTAGACAGAGAGCTGCTGTCAAGGCAACTCTGACTCATGGTGCCCTTACATACAACAGAACAAAATGTTGCCTGGTCTTATATCATCCTCACAATGACCAGCACGTTCAAGTCCATCCATCACTGTGGCTATTGTGCCAATCCATCTGACCGAGGGTGTCTCTCGTCCTTGTCGTCCCTTTACTTCACCAAAAGTGATATCTTCCTCCAGCGATTGATTTCTCCTGATGACCTGTCCAAAGCAAGATAGTTGGATAATATTTTGTTGTAATTTACAAGGTTTACATTGGTTCATTTTCAGAAGTAGATCACCAGGCCTTTCTTCCTAGTCTGTCTTAGTCTGGAAGCCCTGCTGAAACCTGTCTACCATGAGTGACCTTGCTAGTATTTGAACTACCAAGAGGATTTATTAGGAAACTTCCCCCCAGTCCTTTCTTTCAGTAATTCTCACATGTTAAAGGATTTTGAAAACTCAAATCAGAAATAATGTAATGGAACAAGTCAGCAGCTTGAATTTATGGAGTGAAGATCACATTCAGCACAGGAGGTAAACTTCCCAAGAGTAGAGGTAGTTGTGTATGCACTGTTGTTGTTGTTAGGTGCCATCGAGTTGGTTCTGATTCATAGTGAGCCCGTGTACAACAGAACGGAACACTGCCTGGTCCTGCGCCATCCTCACAATGGTTGCTGTGCTTGAGCCCATTGTTGCAGCCACTGTGTCAGTCCATCTTGTTGACCGTCTTCCTCTTTTTCCCTGACTCTCTACCAAGTGTGATGTTCTTCTCCAGGGACTGATCCCTTCTGACAACATGTCCACATATGTAAGATGTAGTCTCGGCATCCTTGCTTCTAAGGAGCATTCTGATTGTACTTCTTCCAAGACAGATTTGTTCATTCTTCTGTTAGTCCATGGTATATTGAATATTCTTCGTCAACACCACAATCCAAAGGTGTCAGTTCTTCTTCGGTCTTCCTATTCATTGTCCAGCTTTCCCATGCATATGATGTGATTGAAAGTACCATGGCTTGGGTCAGGTGCACCTTAGTTTTCAAGGTGATATCTTTGCTTTTCAACTAAGAGGTCTTTTGCAGCAAATTTGCCCAATGCAATGCGTCTTTTGAGTTCTTAACTGATGCTTCCATGGGTGTTGATTGTGGATCCAAAAATGCTTATTAGGAAATTATAAATCCTCACATCAAAAAGCATTACTGGGACTTTATTTTGGAAATAACATTAACTTGTGACTATTGGAGATACCATCCAAAAAAGTAGAAAATGTGGTTCTTACTTCATGCATAGCCACCATCCGTCTGTCAGTGGAGGCTTTCCTGTTGCTGTGATGCTGAATAGACCTCAATGGAGCTTCCAGACTAAGACAGACTAGGAAGAAAGACCTGGTGATCTATTTTAGAAAATTAGCCAGTGAAAACCCTACGGGTCCCAATGATCATCTCCCATTGTGCACAAAGTCTCCATGAGTCAGGGGCCATCTCAATGGTAACTAGTCACAACAACAACCATTAAATGGAAGGGTCTGTAAAAAATGGCATAATAATAGTATCTACTTCGAAATGTTGTTGTCAGGAAGAAATGGGTCAATGCACATAAAATATTAAGCATAGCGCCCAGCACAGAGTAAGCACTGTGTGTTTGTTATTACTGTTATCATTGTTACTTTTATTGGAGCTTGTCTTAGTCACCTAGTGCTGCTGTAACAGAGATACCACAAGTGGATGGCTTTAACAAAGGTAAGTTTATTCTCTCACAGTCCAGTAGTTTAGAAGTCCAAATTTGGGGTGCCGGCTCCAAGGGAATGTTTTCTCTCTCTGTTGGCTCCGGAGGAAGGTCCTTGTGATGCATTAGTCTTTCTTTGGTCTGGGAGTATCTCAGTGCAGGAACCTCAGGTCTAAAAGATGTGGTCTGCTCCCGGCACTGCTTTCTTGGTAGTATGATGTTCCCAGGTGTCTCTGCTCGCTTCTTTCTTTTATATCTCAAAAGGGATTGGATTAAGACACTACCTAATCTTATAGATCTCATCAGTATAACTGCCGCTAATCCATTTTATTACATCGTAGTGATAGAGTTTACAACACATAAGGAAATCACATCAGATTACAAAATGGTACACAATCATACAATACTGCAAAATCATGACCCAGCCAAGTTGACGGATATTTTTGGGGGACACAATTCAATCCATGACAGAGCCCAAGATGAAGTAGTCATGTTTACACAAAGGCAGACAAGACCTAGCAGAGGGAAAGCAAGAAGTGCCATGCAGCATGCACGGGGACAACTGCAAGGATGCCCAGGAATGAGGAATCAATCAGTCAGTTGCCACACATGCCATTCATTGTTTAGGAGGAGACCAAAGACAGTAGGCAATGATCAACCAGACTGAGCTGCCAGAACACCCTGGCAAACCCCATCTCACATCAGTCAAGGAAATGATAGCTGAATGTGGGGCTGAGGAAGCTTTAGTATGTCCTTCCTGCCATCAGAGTTACTTTGGATCCAGGACAAGCTCCACCTGGCCCTGGGGAAATTAGGGGAACAGCTGCCAAGGGAGGGAGTGCATGGAGGTATTTGGGGAGAAGACAGTCTCCAGTCAAGGGTGCTGGGAAGAGCGACAAACTGTGGGTACCAGAAAGCAAGTCAGATTTTAGGTTAAGTCAATGGTTTTTAATTTTGTTCAGGGTCACAGACCCTATATTAAAACTGATTTAAAGCCTGGGTCCATTTTCCCCTCAAACGCACACCAATTTTCTGCAATCTCAGACTGTAATCTCAGTCTTACAGACATCCTGGGTTTCCTGAAACTCACATTAAGGGGGTTTGGATAGTGTGTTGAAAGTAGAATTTGGTTGAAGGAGTGTGCCATTATGGTGAACCAAACAAAACAAAAAAACCAAACCGTTTGCCATTGAGTCGATTCCGACTCATACAAGATGGTGAACAACAAAAGCATAAATGGAGTCAAAGGAGTTCTGTTAGGCCCAGATGGAGTGGTCCCATGTAGGAGTGGTAAGAAATAAGTTCAAGTAAATACAGAGGGACAATTGGTGGAAATTGACTGCTGAGCTGAGAAAGTCAAATTTGACTGTTAAGTGGGCGGGAACGCAACTATTCTTGAGACAGAAACAAAACTGATTATCTTGGTAGTTATGCTTGGGTTGACTGAAACAGATAGAACCAGAAAGACTATTGAGGAAGGAATTGTAGACAGCTTGGTTTAGGAGTAATCATCACTCACGAAGAGCTGAAAAGGAAGGGGATTTGTTCAAGAGAAAGATACAAGTGTTTCTTGAGTATAACCCTAAACTTTCCCTTCCTGTTTAAATTCACCCAGTCACCTCCCTATTGGACAAATCTACTAGGATGTCCTGCTGCTACCCCCCAAATCAATAAATTCCCAGACTGGTTATTTTAGCTACTAAATCTATTTTTATCACAATAGGCCCAACGTCAATTAACGACAATGTGACTAGTATAACAAACACAACTGAAACTACTGAGACAAGAAAGTCAACTTATCTGCGCTCCCACCATCCATTTAAAACGATTCGGTGATGATTGGGGTAGATTCCATGACTCTTTTGTATGATTAAGGTAATGATGGCCTTAGAATCCCTTTAAATTGAAACAAAACCTTAATTTAGTAACTACAAAATCTAGTACAAGGTCTTAATCAAAACTCCAACTTGATTCAACTTCAAATCTCTCCCTTCCCCCAGCTTGAACCTGCCAGAAGATTCTAGTGAAACGGAGAACATGGTTGGCTTCTCTTTTCTCCTTGCCTGGCTTACTTCTTCCCCATTCTTTTAGCTGTTTCACCTCTCACTAGGGTCAAAAAGAGATGGGACAATCCTTACATGGGTGGGCTACTCCGTGCTTTCTGGACTTAGATGGTTGAAGCTGGTGTCCCTTAGGTGGGCCTGGGAGATTTTTAAAGCTAACTCCCTTGAGGCACTTTATTTAGCTCTTTAAGGGCTCCTCTTGGACCATCTCTTCTGATGTTACTTTGACCTTAGTCAATGGATCCCTGTTTCAGGCAGAAGCTTCCACTGCTTCCTCGGCCCCTTAGCATTCAGCAATACACCTCTCGCCTCTTTCTTCTGAAGCTTCCTTAGCCCTCTGGGCAGTCCTAGTAAATATAACTCAGGACAATCCCATTGAGGTGCTCTGGGTCCAAGCCTGGCCCACAGAAAACACCTGCTTATCCTTCACTGGAAATTCTGGAGTGCATTTAAATCACAATGCACCAAACTTCTCCTCTTTGGATCACCAAAACAGTGGGTCACTCCTCTCCAGCCCCCTTTTGTCATTTGGAGTCACATCACAGTCCATGGTCCACCTTGGTTTCCTCACATTTGAGTCAGCCATTGGTCCTCTGCCTCTCCAACCATAACAAACCTATTTCAGATCCCTCTGAGTGGCCTCTGGAAGCTTCCCTCACTAGGCATGGGGTTAGAAATAGCATCACAAAGGGAGAGGGATGTCGACTCACAGATAGGCAACCACTCTCCCCAAAGAAATCCCTACACCCATTACTTCTTCTACCTTTTCATACAGCCTTGATCTCAAAAAAACCTAGCACAATCTCTGAGGGGCACTTCTTTCAACGTATGCCGAGGGGACTTGGGGACGTCTATCTACCCACTAGAAACCCTGGTGGTGTAATGGTTAAGAGCTACATCTGCTAACCAAAAAGTTGGCAGTTCGAATCCACCAGGCACTCCTTGGAAACTCTATGGAGCAGTTCTACTCTGTCCTATAGGGTGGCTATGAGTTGGAATCAACTCGAGAGCAGCAGGTTTTTCTACAGGTTTTTATCTACCCACTTTGGTATCCTGACATCTATCATATGGGTCACTACGAGTCAAAATCGACTCCGTGGCGATGTTTTTTTCCTTTAAACATAAGGGTACCTGAGTTTGAAATGTTAACAGTTAAATAGAACAAGTTACTCAAACCAAACCCCTGAAGGTTGCCCAAGACTTCCCCACCCTCCTCAGCACACGCATCTAATTAGCTGTAAAGTCCTGCCAATTTTCTGTCTTGAATATTCCTTAGGACACTTCCTGGCCCAGTGCCCTCATCATTTCACACCTGGACTGGTAAAACAGCCTCTAACGAGGCTCCTGAGTGCCAGTCCTTTTATAACCATTGTTCACATATAAGCAAAGCAATCTGTCTAAATGCAGTGTAGGTGGACTACCGTCTAGAAACACAAACCTGCTTGTAGTTTCCTGCGTCCACGGTGCTGCTCTCCACACTGTGGAGACAGACCGGTCTCTCTTTTCCTGACCAAAACCTGCCTGGTATACACTCCTCTCAACCTGCAAAGCTTGGCTTCCTGTTTTTTAGTTGGGCTAACTCTTACTCTTACTCAGGGGTGGTGGTGGTTCAAGGGTAGAATTTTCACCTTTCGTGTGGGAGGCCTGGGTTCAATTCCCAGCGAATGCACCTCACGTGCAGCCATCACCCATCTGTCAGTGGAGGATTGCATATTGCTATGATGCTGAACAGGTTTCAGCGGAGCTTCCAAACTAAGAATAGGAAGAAAGGCCTGAAAATCCACTTCCAAAAATCAGCCATTGAAAATCCTATGGATTGCAACAGTCTGATCCCATTATATATGTTGTCATGGATTGAATTGTGTCCCCCCAAAATATGTGTCAACTTGGCTAGGCCATGATTCCCAGTATTGTGTGGTTGTTTTCCATTCTGTGATCTGATGTAATTGTCCTATGTGTTGTAAATTGTAACCTCTGCCTGTGATTAAGGAGGCAAGATTAGGTTATGTTAAAAAGGATTAGGGGGGGATACAGCACCCTTACTCAGGTCACAGCCCCGATCCATGTAAAGGGGGTTTCCCTGAGGTGTGGACTGTATCACTTTTTATCTTACAAGAGATAAAGGAGAGAGAAGCAAGCAGAGAGAGAGGGACCTCATTACTACCAAGAAAGACGAGCGAGGAGCGAAGCTCATCCTTTGAATCCGGCGTCCCTGTGCTGAGAAGCTGCTAGACCAGGGGAAGACTGATGACAAGGACCTTCCCCCGGAGCTGACAGAGAGAGAAAGGCTTCCCCTGGAGCTGGTGCCCTGAATGCAAGCTTCTAGCCTCTTAAAATGTGAAAGAATAAATTTATGTTTGTTAAAGCCATCTACTTGTGGTATTTCTGTTACAACAACAGCACTAGATAACTAAGACACCATGAGCTGGAGCTGACTCAGCAGCTAACAACAGCTCTTACTCAGAATTTGTTATCTATGGCCAGCCTCTTCTGAACGTTCATTTGAGGATAGGTCTACCATCAGTCATCACAGATCTGTACATCTCTATGTTAGCACGTAACATGCTTCATTCAGATGCTGGAAGATCTTTCCACAGGACAGGGACAAACTCAAATATCTTTGAGTCCTCAGAGCATCTTGTCTGTCCAGGCAGACATGTAAAAGAGGCTGGTTAAACTGAACCCAGGAAGTTAAAATCTAGCAGACTCTTAATAAAAATTCTCTAAACTAATATTTAAATTGAAACCATATAAATAGTTTCTAATTGACCTGTTCCAAAATAAATTTACTGCGTAGAATAAAAAATTATTTCCAAATGCCAATGTATATGTGATGTTACTGACAGCTATATAACATACGGGCCTCTTTCTGCCACTGTTTTGCTATGAAAATGTAATTTATTGATTCTATTTTGATGGAATGAAGAGTATAAATTTGAGTATATTTAAATTGTAGCTTTTAAAAATCAAGGTGCAAAAGATAAAATTCTCCACTGAGGCACCTACATTTGCCCTGACATTTATTTGGACTTTTACTTAGTAGGTCAATACAGAGTGGGATTTTTTGTATGGGATCTGGGTGAAAAATTACAGAATTGAAAAAAATTAAAGTCCCTAGGGAAACATAAGGCGTGACATATTTTTATCCTACTGTGACTCTGCTAACACTTCCGATTATTGCATGCCACTTGATTTTGATTGCCAGGACAAGCTGTCCCTCGGATTGATTAGATAACATTAGATGTAGCAGCAAACTCAGTCAAATTTTGACTCTGGAAAAATGTCCAGAATATACTGCTCATTTTGCACCTCTTAAACAAAAATGACCTGCCTATTCCGACTCCTCCTCCCTCAGCATCACCAGAGAGCTTACACTGTGTAAAAGCAAACCATTTATCCCAGCACCGTCTCACATTTAAAACAGTCAGACCTAAAGGAAGAATGGATTGTTCAGGTCTTTCCCTCAATGCCCTATGCAACTCTGGGCAGAGAAATGAGATCAGTTCTTAAACCTTTGCAGTTAACAGACTTAACCAGTCATCAACTCTATCTTATACAGAGCTAAGATGCTGAGACATCTGTTCCTGGGATATTCAGTCGGTGGCAAGGACAGCAATCACCTGTCAGAAATGTTGAGAGATCTGCCAAACTCTCCTTAGCTTATATGATTCTAAATGACATCTGTATTTATAAGCCAGTATCCAGAGACTCATGTCAATTATCCTCTTTCTCTCATTCACTACTAACATCCTAGTCACTGCCCCACGCTGATATGGTATGTGTACATGTGTATGTGTGCATATGCACATACATACGTTTTATTTACTAAAATGAATGTCATTATATGTGTGTGTATTGACACACACATGTATGTATGTAGTGTTGATTGTTGTTAGGTGCCGTCAAGTCAATTCCAAGTCATGGTGACCCCACGTGCGTAGAGTAGAATTGCTCCATAGGGTGTTCAAGGCTGTGACCTTTCAAAAGCAGATCTCCAGGCATGTCTTCCCAAGTGCCTTTGGGTGGATTTGAACAACCAACCTTCCGGCTAGCAGATGAGGGCTTAACTATTTGTCCCACCCAGGAACTCCTACATACATATATATACACACACATACAGATGTATATTTCATTCAACAATTTGCTTCTCCAATCAATCTTAAGTTTCAATACATATCTAAGTTGATGAATATTGATCCGGTTTGTTCATTTTCACTGAGGTCTTACCAGTTGCCATTAAGTCGATCCCGATGTGTTTCAGAGTAGAACTGGTCTCCAAAGGGTTTTCAATGGCTGTGATATTTTGGAAGTAGATTGCCAGGTCTTTCTTCTGAGGCAACTATGGGTAGGTTCAAACCATCAACCTTTTGGTTAGTAGCCAGGTGCTGAACCATTTTGCCAAGCAGGGACTTCTCATTGAAGTCTAGTGTTCCTTATTCATTCATTCAATCAAAAAATATTTAGAGTGTCTGTATGTGGCAGGCACTATTCTAGACACCAAGAATGCAATAGTGAGAAGTGGAGAATAAAAGTAGTAGAGGAGTGGGTGTAATTTCATCATGTAATTAATATAAAAATTACTGAGTTGATAGCTTTAAGGTTCCTGTTAATAGCTCATTAAGACCACCCCAGTTCCTACACATACTCCTGGCTCTTAGTCCTTGCTTCTTTTAGATAGCGGCAAATTATAAAAAGAAAATAAAAGATGCGTATCGTAATATTTGTCCATAAAACTGTAATTTTCTCAAGCAAATGGGAGAGGTTTCTTTCTTTCCCACTTGGATTAATTTCACTCCAATTTCCCCATAGTCTTGCATTTCAACGCTTTTAAATATAAATATATTTCTTATGTTTGTAATGCTTTCATGCTTTAAAGAGAAATTTATTGAACGCCTACTATGTGCGAAGCAGGGCTGTTGGGTACTAAATTGACAGTAAAACACACTGTGCCTGTCCTCATGGAGCTATCAGTCTGAAAGGACTGTCAGGTACTGAACAATCACACAAATAAATATGTACATCTACACTGTAAAAAAAAATTATCGAGTTATTTGACAATTATTTATAACAGATCTTTTAAATGTAGTGTGTATTTTAAACTTACAGCACACCTCAGTTCAGACTAAGCTACATTTCAAGGGCCCACTAACCACATGTGACCAGTGACTACTGTATTAGATAGCACAGCTCTAGATTATATGCCTAGAAGTAGTACTGTTGGCTCATGCACATTTTCAGCTTTACCAGTTTATTAGTATTCTATTGCTGCATAAGAAATTACAACAAGCTAGAGAACTTAAAACAACGCCCATTTTTTAATCATAATTTCCAGTGGTAGCTGGGTGCTTGTTCAGGGTCTCACAAGGCTGAAATCAAGGTGTTGGCTGGGACTGGGGTCTCATCGAAGGCTCACATGGTTGTTAGGAGAATTCATTTACTTGTGACTATAGACCTCATGGCTTCTGAGTTCTAGATCCCCTTCAAAAGGATCCCCTGATTAGCTTAGGTCTACCAGGACAATCTGACTTTTGATTAACTCGACGTTAACTGATTAGAGACCTTAATTATATTTGCAAAGATTCCTTCACATCTGCCGTGTAACATAAGCTAAGCATGAGAATGACACCTATCATATTCACAGATCAAGTAGGAGGGAATTATAACGGGTGTGGGTCATTGGGTGTCATCTTAGAATTCTGCCTACCACAACCAGATATTGTCAAATTGCATCACAAAGTGGTTCTACAGTTTTCTGACCCTTCCAGCTTACTCATTTCCTTATCCACACTGGACTTTTCTGTTGCTTCATTTAGACCCTTATTCTCATGTTCCCTCCATTCCAGTATAGCCACCTCATCTTGGCTTCTCTTTCTTTCCAACACCATCTAAGCCCTATTGTTGATCATCTGAACAACTCTTTCACCAATGCCCGTAATTCCTTTCGACCCCATTTCTGAGCTACACCCACCTAAGAAAATCCCATTATTAGATCAATACTATAATTTGTGTATCTTCCCCTACACCCAAGTGACCAAGAATGATGCTAGAAAAAATCATATATCCTTCCAGTTTATCTCCTTGCAAATCTATGGTCTCCAACAGTACCTAGACCCTCAGGGGCACCTCGCAATCTTTTTACTAGCCCATGCCTCTTACTAAGTATTCCACAGATTTATCATTCTTATTTGGCTACAGTTCATCATCTACCACCCTCATCCTCAGCTTGCCTCCAACCTTTTTATGAATCGAATCCAGCAGGTGCAAACACCTTCAATTTGCCACTCCCACTTTCCAGTACCAAACACTTCTCAAACTCATCCTCCTTCCCCAGAATCAGAGAATGCGGCATGGCGCCTTTATCTCAGTACTTACCTGGGCTGCTGCTCAGCTTGTGCCCTCTGCTGCGAATGCCTTTCCTGCTACTTCCTCTTCTTCTGACTACCTCAAACTGAACCTATGTCTCAGCCCAGCATCACACTTTCCAGAAAGTTTCCCCTAGCAACATCTCCTACCCACATTTTTCTCCTTCTCTGTTCTCCCAAAACGTTGTGCGTATCTCTACCATTGCATTTATACCGTTGTCTTATAAATATATTTTTATGAGTTTATCTCCCTAGTATACACTACGTTTCTTGGGAACAAAAATTGTCATATTCATTTTAGTAACCTAGCACCTAGCTCTATTCCTACAGATAGTAGGTGCTCAATAAATGCTGGTGAATAAATGAATATCTAAATAAATCTTTTTAAATACAATGTCCCACCCAACTACCTACCTCCTCCAGCAACCTCCACCAACCAGCCTAAAGAGGACAAGATATGAATTCAACTGATGTGAGATCCATACTTCTATCTTCATAGACAAATAACATATTGATTAGTTATAATAATAAGCATCTTCCCAACAAAGGCGATTACATGATTAATGTGGTCAAAGTAATTTGTGTAATTCAAGACGAAATTATCTAATGTATGCGTTTTATTGATCACATTATTTAGATAATTAGGCAAGTACCCTATTGCCACTCACTTCCTGCTATATGAATGTTTCAAATCTGTGGTCTTGCCCATTTTGTTGATTCTCACATACAGAAGTCAATTTATCCCACTTCAGAAAACAAGCCATCACCTGAACCAGAGCAATGAAAACTAGTTTTAGGAAATTCAGGTGCATATTCTAAGATAAATCCTTAGGAAATAAAGATTCGTTTACTCAGAGTGTGTAGCATAGAGATAGTTAAAGTCAGCAGATTTAGAGTTGAAAATCAAATATTGGCAAGAAAAGCCATTATATTTTTAAATTATGCAGTGATCCATGCAAGCTGTTATTGCAAGATAATGGGTTATAAACAACACACATAACAGTTAAAATAAATTATATATTGAACAGATGAGAATATGATAAATGCATCATTTCGGTTCCTGAAATAGCTGACATCCAAGGAAGTTATATGGTCTAAAGGTTATGTTTATCATTTCTTCCTTTGCTTAATGTATATTTTCATCACCATTATTTTGCATACTTCAGATTTGTTTTTTAATAGCTTTTCTGGGCACTGGCTTAAAATCGTGGGTGACTGGCCAGAGATCACTGCTGCTTCGAATGAAGGTGAATTTCAGATATTTGTCATCGTATCATACTTCGGGGACCTCAACAAGGCAGTAATTGTATGGTTAGTCCATCGGGACCGTGTTTATAAAATAGATACAGAGTGAGCCTCCTTTAATTAAAAGCAAATGAAATAACACAATGAATTGCACTTATTAACTCTTCCATTCAGGCAAGAGAGTGGAGTATAGATAGGATTTTGAAATCTATAAAATTCCTCCTCTATTCTCTTTTCTCTGCACTGTTTCCCCCAAGGGCGCCCTGGCCTCTTGATCTTACTCTCAATAATCCCATGTTAAAGTGTTAGCAAAATGCAAGTTTGCTAAACGAATGAATGACTGTATTAATTCATGCGTCAATGAATGTTACTCCTGTTATGAACACTTGCAGGCCCATAGGGAATTCTTAAACTTGTAAAGCCTTCAACATTCAAAGAAAAACATCCTTAGAGTTGGTCGATAGGTATAAGAGCTGACTTTGTGGGGAAGGGGGCAAGTGGACCAAGACTGACTTGCCTTCCAATCCCACCACCATAAACAACATGGCCTTGAAGAGCTCACATGGTTTCACCTTTTGACTTGCAGGTTGTAGAGTTGGCTTGTCCACATCTTCCAGGGAGGAACAGAAAAATATGGGGGAAGGGGGTGGAACACAGAAATATATTTTTCTTGCATTGTAATCTTGTATTCCTCCCCCCCACCCCACCAAGTTGTGACGGCGAGCAACAAACAGATCCTAGTTTCTCAGGTCTTCCACTACTTCAAGTGTGTAACTTTTAGGCGTGGTGATTTATTCAGTCATAAAATTCCACAAATATTTTGTATACCTACTAAGTGCAGATAAGGGAATTCAAAGATAAGTAAAACCTTCCCTGTCGTCAAGCAACTAACGATCAATTGGGGAAAAGATTGCTAGGACAAATAGCTGGCATAATACATAACCATTATATGTAAATACATAGGAATCCCTGAGTGGTCCAAACGCTTAATATGCTCAGCTGCCAACCAAAAGGCGGGAAGTTCAAGTCCACCCAGAGGCTCCTCAAAAGAAAGGCCTGTATTTTTATGCAGATAACGCTAGCCTTCTACATTTGTTTGCCAACCTCACCATCTCCCGGAAAGGTATTTTCGTAAGCGTGCTATGCTATTTCTTTTAAAGCAACAGGTAAAAAAATTGGCATAGTGGTGCTTATGAAAATACCTCACTGGGTGAAGGCACCACTGGCAAACAAACATGGCAGGTGCACGTTATTTGCATAAAAATACAGTACTTCCAAAAAATCAGCCACTGAAAATCCTACGCGCAAAGCACAGTTCTATTTTGACATACATGGGGTCACCATGAGTCCAAATTGACCCGACAGCAACTGGTATAAATACATAATAAATACATAATTAACATAATACAGACAGTGAACATAAATAGTTACATAATACAAGACCAAATGAAATATGGCAAAGAGAGTTACCCAGTAGCCCTCAAGAACACCATATATTCCCTTCTCAAAATATTTGCACCATATTACTCAAACCCTATGGATCACAACAGGCAAATCCCATTGTGCATGGGGTTGTCAAGATCAGGAGCCAAACTGAAAGCAGCTAACAACTATAACGATCTGAACAGTAAGTTTTAGGATAAGCCCTCTCTCTACTGTAAAACTTCTGAAAAGTGACTCGATAGTCATTTCAATACGCAGCACTTGTTTTCAAAAACTGCATTGCTATGGAACCCATTCTTTAGGCACCCAGGGCAAAACGGTTCATACTGAAAATGTGCTGGGTGATTTGTTCAGTATAACTGATTATTCTTCAGGATTCCCAGACTATAAGTAATATGCTCACCAACTCATTAAAAAATTGATGGTGTTAAACATGGATACCAATCAATAAAATTATGACCAGAGTATATGAATTAATTAGCAAAAACTAGAGAAAAAACTGTCCAACACTGCCCTACTGATAGAAATTCTATTTGAAATACAAATGAAAGAAAAATGAAGCTTTCCAATTGTGTTCAGGCCTGCCAAGTATTGACACCTACAACTCAGCAGTTAAGTGGCAGCTGCTTAAAGCTAGAAGATTCTGCCATTACTGCTAAATCTAGATTTAGTAAGACAGATAATCAGGAGCCAGGTACACTATTTTATTTTGTCAGCTTAGTGTGTTTGGCTCAGCAAGTCAATTAACTGTCTGTCATGACCTGGGGACAGCCCAACCCATTAAAAGAAGGAAACCCTAAGGTGTGCACTGGTGTATATACATCACAACTTTTCTTAAAACATTCCTCAGAGTATTTGTTAAGGTGCTGTGTTTCTCGTTGTAATAATCTGGGTAACATCATCTTTGAATATGCATATGTGCACACACATACTCACATATGCATACACACACACACACACACACACACACACACACACACGAGTTGGAGTCAAGAAACAGTATGCCCTCATTTGGGTCCTCTCAGTAATAAGCTAAGTGACTTTGGACAAGTTGCATCAACTCTTTGGGCCTCAAATGTGAGGTGCAGTCCAGTCAGTTCCAACTCCTAGAGACCCTATGTACACCAGCACGAAATACTGCCTGATCCTGCACAATCCTCATAATCATTGTTAAGCTTGATCCCATTGTTGCAGCCACTGTGTCAATCCATCTCGTTGAGGGTCTTCCTCATTTTCGCCAACCCTCTACTTTAGCAAGCATGATGTCCTTCTCCAGGGACTGGTCCCTCCTGACAACACATACAAAGTACGTGAGATGAAGTCTCGCCATCCTTGCTTCTAAGGAGCATTCAGGCTGTACTTCTTCCAAGACAGATTTGTTCGTTCTTCTGGCAGTCCATGGTATATTCAGTATTCTTCGCCAACACCATAATTTAAAGGCATCAATTCTTCTTCGGTCTTCCTTATTCATTGTCCAGCTTTCCCGTGCTTGAGTCTCAGTGATCCCCTTCTATTCTAAAATTGAGTCTGTTTCTTTATAGTAAATGCCCTAAAAAGTGGGAGGGAGGCTGATCATCTACTTTTCCACCCTAATAATCTCACCCACCTCCTGAGTACCTGCCTTTATGTCTTGTGTCAGACAACCCAGGAACATTGTATAGGAATTATCTCCTATCCGTGTGAGGATGCCACTGGAATAAAGTCTATATAAGCTTGGTGGTCAGGTTTACTCCACAGTATCCACTCACACAGTTGCAAGAGCTACCCAATTTGCTCAGTTCACAATCTGGAGTGCTAAAATATAGAGGTTTTTCTTTTCTAGTAGCTGAGTGGCTTCAGGTGATTGTCTTGTGGAGAATTGCAAAGACCAGTGTGGTCCTTGCCAGCAAGGAGCATACAGCCTAGGAGGACCACCTTGGATGTTTCATGAGGGTCCAGGACAGAGGTGAGGTAAGGACGTCTTTAAGATCCTGAAGCCAATCACATTGGAAGCTCCTTGTCCCCTCCCAAAACTGTATTAAATTAAATATATCAGATGCAAATAAATCACAGTACAGTTGGAAGGAAGTATGAAGAAGGAAGAAGGGGCAGCATCCAACATCCCCCCTAGTTCCTTGTGTTGGCAGTAATTGGTGGAGGGGTCCTGACATGACCCATGGATCTTTAGTACCTAACCCACACCTGTTGACTTTGAGTCAATTCTGACTCATAGTGACCCTGTAGGACAAAGTAGAACTGCCCCATAGGATTTCCAAGGCTGTAATCTTTACAAGCAGACTGACACACCTTTCTCCATGGAGCCACTGGTGAGTTCGAACCTCCAACCTTTTGTCTGGCAGCCAAGCGTTTCACCACTGTGCTACCAGGACCCCTATTTTGGTAGGGAATTCTTGTCCCTTAAAGAAGCTCTGGTGGTGCAGTGGTTAAGAGCTTGGCTGCTTCCGTAAAGATTACAGTCTTGGAAACCCTGTGGGGCAGTTCTACTTTGTCCTGTAGGGTCGCTATGAGTCGGACTTGACTCACTGGCAATGGTTTTTGGTTTCTCATCCCTTACTGCTTGCCTAAAGGGCAGGTGGGGTCTGGGATTAATCCTTTCACGTGCCGAAAGCTGACCTTTCTCAGAGTGCTCATGTACTGAACAGAAAAAGAGAATCATTGCCAAAGCTTTGTGCTGGGCGAGGTGTACACCTTTCTGAGATACCTTCAAGACAAGTGTTGGAGAGCATTTGGAGGCTTAGCAGGGAAATCATATTTGTTGGACAAGAATAATTAGGAACTTACGATGTTTTAAGTGCTTTTTATATACAGGCAGTCTCTGGAGTACCAACAAGTCCCGTTCCTACATTTGTCTTTAAGTTGAATTTGTACACAAGTCAGTATAGCTAGGTATGGTTTGTATCTAACGTCAGCTAGTCAAATGTCTGTCTTAGTATATAGTGTGTAGCATACCTTTCTATCCATAAAATGCATTAAAGAAACACTTCCAGAGACACTAAAATATCTTTAACATAATAATACAGTAATAATAGTAACAGTGTTTTGATGTGCCCATTAGTTATTACTAACCACTGTATGTATCTCGAATTTTTAGTATAACAGACTTTACAGAGATTGTAGGTAAATTGGATGTTTGTAACCCGGGGACTGCCTGTATTTGCTCATTTGGTCCTCACAACAAATCATTTTACATGAGGAAACTGAGGTTTAGCAAGGCTGGGTAATTGGCCCAAAGTTATAAGCTACAACATGATCCAGCTGGAACTCTTACACGGCAAAGCCAACGCTTTTCTTCTCTTTACTCCCTACCCAGTCTAAGATGCCAGAATTTTAGGATGGCTGAATAGAGCTTTAGTCTCTATCCAGTGGTACCCAATTAGCATGCCCCACAACACTTGGCTATACTTCTTTATTTATGTATGCACTTTTATTTACTTAAAAAATATTTCTAGGATCCTGGTGGAATTCAAAACAGTCAGCAAATTTCCACAGTCATCCTTGGCACGGCTGTGCTTCCCACCCCATAATAGTCTGAAAGGGCGCAGAGTTTTGCTCTGCTGTGAAGAATGAAGTGATCAAGGGTTGTATAGCATCTCAGTCCTCCTGGCCAGCATGTATGCAGACTTCTTTAATACAAAATGTGACTGTGTCCGCTACATTTCCTCTTCTTCTCATTTGTACTTATAGAATCCAGAAAGCATTAGAGAGCTTCAGATTATAAATATAGCAGCCTGTGCCTTTTCTGCGGCTTGATTATTCAGCATCTTCACCTATCTGGCAGATTTCCCTTTGTACTCTCTAAATGGCATCATGGAATGGTAGATTGTTAAAGTGTAGTGAGAATGTGTCCATTTCTCACATTTCCTCATATTTCAATTGAGGAAGCTGAAATCAAGGACTAAGCAAAACGCATCAGAAACAGATAAGAGAGAGAGTCCTTTGAGTGTTTTGTTCTTCTTCAGATACTATTCTAAAACATTTGATCATCTTCTCAGTGGAGTGGAAACCCTGGTGGCGTAGTGGTTAAGAGCTATGGGTGCTAACCAAAAGGTGGGCAGTTCGAATCCACCAGGCGCTCTTTGGAAGCCCTGTAGGATGGTTTGACTCTGTCCTATAGGGTCACTATGAGTCAGAATGGACTCAACTGCAGCGGGTTTGGTTTTTTTTTGGTTCTCTCAGTGGAGTGGTATCTTTGGAGTCAGGAAGTCTGGGTCTGAATTCCCACCTTGTTCCTTATTAGCTGTGTGAGTCTCACACTTCCATCTAGTAAGACAGAGCTAATGGTTCCTATTTCACATAGCTGGTGTGAGAATTAAAGGAAATAACATTGATGAAAATGCCCAATATATTTGACACTGGATGGAGAGAGTATTTTCCAGAGACGAGATATATTGTAGTCATTTGTATGTTGATTGAAATGCTCCAGTCAGACAGGGAGAAGTTGATAATGAAAGAGAAAGAGAAATTGCCAGAGCAAGTTCCTCGTGTAAGTGAGAGGAGACAGAGTCTGGTGCATATGTTGCACAGACGTGTGGAGTGTCCATTGCTAGTCATAGGAGGTAGCCAGAGCACAGAGACGTCCTAATTGCCGTCGAGTTGACTTTGACTCATGGCCACCCCATGAATGTCAGAATAGAACTGTGCTCCATAGGGTTTTCAGTGGCTGATTTTTCAGAAGTAGATCACTAGGTCTTTCTTCTGAGGCACCTCAGAATGGATTCGAACCTCCAACCCTTCAGTTAGCAGCTGAACGTTTTAACCTTTTGCACCACCCAGGGACGCCTGGCATAGTTGGGTGTGATGAAGGCGATGGATGTGGTGGTGGAAGCTTGTTGCTTCTATTTTCCAAGATTATCAGCTGAGCGTTAGGATGAACACAATCAGGATTCTTGCAACAGGGAAGAAGGTGGAACAATGGGTGTCAGCCACATCAGCCATATTAAAAAACTCTTCCTGAAAGGAACCATTTAAAGAAGGGAGAAATAGTCATACGCACCACTTACCAAGATTACCAAAAAATTCATTCTATGAATACTAGTGAGCTAGATGTACTCTGGGCCCAGAACTGTTGTAGGAGCTGTACCCATACAACAGGTAAGATATGGTCCCTGATTGCAAGGGGAGAACCATCCAACATGAAGACAAGTGAGCAAATACGTGCCTTCCCCTGGGCTGAGTTTTAGGCTAGGGTTGCCTATAGGGTACTGACAGGAGAACAAGGGCAATGGTGCTTTCCACCTAGAGGTCCACTTGGAGGAGATGAAGGTTGGCCACAGCTCTGAAGAATGAATTGGAATGTAGCTGGCAGCATAGTGGGGAAGGACTAATTAGTGGCTGAGAATTAATTATGGTAGGAGGTAAAACAGTAGATGGTCAGTAGAGGCCAAATCATGAAGGACCTTCTATGCTGTGTTAAGGATTGGAGCAATTCTGTAGGCCAGAGATACTCAAAATTCAGTGTGCATCCAAATCACCTGGAGAAATCACTAAAAAAGAAAAACAAAATTACTTCCCATTCAATTTTCAGAGATTCAGATAATTCTCATGCCACCTTGAGAAACACTGCATTGTAGGCATCAAGATAAAGTTAAATTATGTTGCCCATCCTTTATCGCCTATGAAATCCAAAACCTGTCACCGTCAAGTCAATTCCTACTCATAGCGACCCTATAGGACAGAGTGGAACTGCCCCATAGGGTTTCCAAGGAGCAATTGGTGGATTCAAACTGCCGACCTCTTAGTTAGCAGGCGTAGCTCTTAACCACTGCGCCACCAGGGTTATCCCCTATATATTATTTAATTTATCACTAACCACTGATGAGAGGTATGTTAGTGCTTTATACTGTAGCATTATTCATAAATAAACTCTCAGAGGGCTCCACAATATGGAAGATACTAAAAGAGACATTAGTAAGACATAAACCAGAAGAAGCATGGCCACTGGCCCCCAAGATGTCAGATCTGAGTGAACATTTCACAGAGAAACACAGAGCAGCTACGAACTCATGCTGAGGGACAGGAAGCAGTAAGAAGGGGAAGAAGAAAGAGCAGGATCAAACCTTTGTTTCTCCCCAATTTTCCGAACAGCAGGAGAGTCAGGGATATGCGCAGAGGAGTGGATGCTGCGCAGAGGAGGGCAAGTATCCCATCGCCATCTTTCTACTTTTTCTTCTTGGTCTTACACGGGCCAAACAAAAAGTCCAGCCCACAGCTGGGGCTTTAGTCATTTACATTATTGCCATTACAAGCCAGTGATTTGAACTCCAAGCTGATTATCACTTGAAAAAAAAAATATTTGAATACTGACTCCCTTTATGGGCAGCATAGGAAGGGGTACTTAGAGTAATAAAAGGAAAATATTCATTGTTGACTTTATGTAAATATATGAGCCTAAGGTTTGCCTGGGAAATTCAGGTTTGACACTAATAAGTTGAGCTGACCTTTTGGGTATAAATGTTAAAGGTTTTCTGCTCATCCTTCCTTTCATTGATTCCATGGTAAATACAGCTTTAAAGTTTATGTGGCATGATAAATAAGAGTAAAGGCAATCCCTTTAAGAGGAGGCTTTTTCTTTTTCCTTCGAAATGCCTAATGTCCTTTTAAAATCAATATTCTGAACCCATAGCTAACAGGCTGGTACCAACATTATCTAATTACCCAAACAATCTAGACTTACTCAAATAGTCTAATCTTAAAATGTAACAAAAAATAATCTAATCAAGGTGCCACACTATTTGTGGTTGAGTTATTTTCAGAGTGAGGGGTTGAAAAGAAATGTTTTTTCTAAATGTGTATACGTGGTGTGTGGCTAATGTCATATATTTTAAAAGACAATTCCAGCACTGGCAAAGGTTTTAGTTATAACGAAGATTTGTAAACATGACAAACTGTTGGTTTAATGTTGAACCTTGACTAAATTTGTTCCCTTCGATACTTTCTTTTCATCTTGCTATTATTAGAAAAGGAAGTAGAGTCTTTACACGAAACAATGCCTTCACCCAAGGATTGTAATTACCTGCACAGGTTTCACATTTTATCAACAAAGCATTTAGACAATAAAGACACTAAATGAAATTCTATCAAGGAAAGTCTACCTGAGCAATTAGACAATTATTCTGCATATGCTTAGCTTGCTAGAATTCACACCTCAGATATAATGTGGACTCGGTGCATAATGTTAAACTATTGCATGAGGTCAAACTTAGTGACCAGATTACACAAGGGCTTTTTATCCATTCTATTTTAATTATTCCAGGTATACACTCTTAAAATTAATTACGGCTTATGAAAAAAATCAAGTTTAACCATTCTCACTTTGATTATTCATGAGATGACTTCTTACCCTTTGAAAGATGACAAAGTCTTTGGAATGAGATATCTAAGTTAAGCTTGGGTTTCCCATTAACTAATGACCTACCTCTGACTCAGTTTCCTACTGGTAAAAAAAAGGAGATAAAAATACGTACCTTGCAAGATTTGGCTCGTGATTAAATTCGATGATATATAACCTCACCTAATTCCCATCTTCCTCCACCTGTACCACCTAGGGAAAGTTTCCATGTTGTCTTGAAGATATTACTGTTACTATCATGAATGGCCAAATAAATAGTAGTGAATTTCCCAGGGTTGAATAAAAGTTTAGTAAAGTATGGATTCATATATCATAAGATATGGTAGAGGTCAAGTTCCCTAGCACAGCCCGAGATGGGAACTCTCATGCAAGTGGTTTATAAAGAGAGCAGCACGCTCAGGAGAAACCAGTAATGGAATGAAGGAAGTGGGGGTAGGGCAGAAGAAGAAGCTAGAAGAAATACAGCATCAGCCTGATTCCATCGGGATCTCTGGAGCATAAATGTCTCCCCAGAAGCGGTCCCCTGGAAGACCAACACACCCCAGGCTTACTCATTCATTGGCAATAGGCACCTTCTGGCAGGCTGGAGAGAGTCTTCCAAGCATCTCCTCGCTAGAGGTTTCACGTAGACCAAGGGAAATCATGTGGAGAAGGGTGTGAACCCTTAGCAGCCAACATCCCTCAAAGCTGGGGTCACAAGCCCACAGACTGGTGAAGGGGAATTGGGTGGAACACTAACAGTAACGGCCACAGGTAGGAGGAAAAAACTGATTTCAGTCACATTGATTCTACTCTAAATCAGGCACTCTGACATAGGGCGCCCCAACTGAAACAAGACCAATATGCCAATTCATTTTTTTGTACTCAAATGCAAGAATGACTCGCTTTTAAAAAAGATTTACTACAGGACTCTTTGGATAGGAAGTATTCTTAGAATATCTCATGTTGGATTTTATAAGCTAATATTTTATTTGCCCTCAAATTTTAAGAATTAGATAATCCCTGAGGTCTTATTCAGCAACAGGATTCTATCAGCCCATCAAGGGCATGGAGTGAATTTGCAGCTAGATTTTGAGACACTCTATTTTACTGATTCAGAAATTAAGACATCTTAACTGATATTTTGAGTCTTCTTACTGGGAAAAAGGGCCTTATAGCAGTTGTCCTAGAATTAGCATGATCAGCTGTCCCAGTTTGCCTGGGATCTCCAGGATACATAAGTTTGAGTTTTAAAACCCAGAGAAAACCAAAAAAAAAAAGAACAAAAACCAGTTGCCGTCAAGTCTATTCCGACTCACAGAGGCCCTATAGGACAGAGAAGAGCTGCCCCATAGGGTTTCCAAGGAGTTGCTAGTGGATTCAAACTGCGGACCTTTTGGTTAGCAGCCAAGCTCTTAACTACTGTGCCACCAGGGCTCCAAAACCCAGAGAATCCTGGGCAAATCAGAACACAAGTTTGTCAGTCTACCTGGAATTAATAGAAAGGAGTTTCCTTATTCCTACGAATTAAAAAAATTAGTGAGTTTGGCTCTTTGGTTTGGGATTATGTAGATGCATAGCTCCTCCTCTCCAGGTCTGAGAAAGTGCAAACAGTGTAGGTGTTAGATTCTCCTTGCCCCCACCCCATGCCAAATCCTTGAAAACTTGTTTTTGTATAAGGTTCCCGTGATATAAAAGGATTTCTTCAAGTGCCACACTTGATCGTTTTTAAGAAGAAGCTGGAAAGTGGGACCATTTTTCCATAGTTCATCCCTGGTTTCCCTCAGCAGGAGCCTGGGTGAGGCTTTGTCTGTATTCAGAAGTGCTGTTTTATTTATTCATGTCCCTTTGTTTCTGGTCATTTGGGAGACTGGAAGTTTGTCCTCTCTCAAATTGAAAGCTGGCTTTCTACTTTTCAAAATTCAAGAAGGCACGTTGTCGGCTACATTAATTCACAGTTTGATTTAGTCATGTACCCAAAAGCTTCTAGATGTGTGGTATAGAGAAGAAATTGAATTTTAACTGATTTTGCTAGAGCAATGGAGAAAAAAAAAAAGTATATATATATATGCATATGTGTGTCGATTGATATATAGAAAATACATTGTTATGGATTGAATTGTGCACCCCAAAAATATGTATTGGAATCCTAACCCCTAAACCTGTGGATATAATCCCATTTCAGAATAGGGTTTTCTCTGTTATATTAATGAGGTCATATCAAACCAAAAGCCAAACCCTTTGCCGTTGAGTCGATTCCGACTCATAGCGACCCTAAAGGACAGAATAGAACTGCCTCATACGGTTTCCAGGGAGCGGCTGGTGGATTTGAACTGCTAAATTTTTGGTAGCTGCTGAACTCTTAACCACTAGGATGTAATCCCACCTGGGAATAGGGTTTTCTTTGTTATATTAATGAGGCCGTATCAGTGCAGGGTAAGTCCTAAACCTAATTACTTCTGAATAATAAAAAGAGCAGATTAGATACAGGAGCAAGAACAAACGGGAAAGAGAGATTCTATGTGAAGGTCACCAAGGAACCAAGGAACGATGGGGAGACAGAAGCTGAGACAAAGATCTTCCCCCACAGCCAACAGAGAGAGAGGCTTCCCCTAGAGCCACTTCCTGAATTTGGACTTCTAGCCTCTTAAACTGTGAGAAAATAAATTTCAGTTCTTTAAAGCCACCCACTTATAGTATTCCTGTTACAGCAGCACTAAGAAACTAAGACATGTGTGTACCTTTTACGTAATTTATGCTGAGACCAGAAGTAAAGCACATCCTTGTCTTATCTCAGCTTCAGGGTCTTTGCCCGGGAATATTGTCAACTTCTGGCCAGCCAAGTGCCTGGAACGTGCTGTGAACTTCCTCTTTCACAGCTTTTTCTGATCCGAGGCATACTGCTGGCATCCCAGCCCAGAGTAAGGTGTAAGTGAGGTTTACGTTCAGAAAAGAGAATGAAAAGAGGTGGCAATCCCTCTCCAAGCAAGTCTGACAAAATGCTTGCCCTTGAAGGTTGGGGCATGTCCTCTCTTTCAAGGCAATTTAAAGAAAGGCCATGATAGAAGCAAGCCATTTCTTTCAACAAATCACTTGATTGGGTTCCAATTCCAACTTTATTCTTGCCTCGTAACGCTTTCAAGTGTGATGCCCCGGCCCACTGAAACTACTGTAAACCATGCACGAAACCCCCTGGTGATTTGCTGCAAGAAAAAGGCCACTCAGTACAGAAACACCTGCTACATCTTAGTTAATATCCAACACTTGAAAACTACAGAGCTGATGCTTGCTTTTACATGCTGCCTTATTAAATATTAAATATTGTCTCAGCCCCATCAACATCCAAGTTAGCATGTATGCAAACAGACACTTTCTAAATTAATTGGCAAATAACTTGTTCTCAGTATCATGTGATCTACGCTAGTTTTCTCTTAGTCACCTAGCGCTGTCCTTACCGAAATTCCACAAGGGGGTGGCGCTTTAAAGAACAAAAAAGTGTTTTGTCACAGTTCTGGAGGCTGAAAGTTCAAATCGGGGTCTCGGCCATGTCGATTCCCTCTGCAAGCTTTGTTTCTGGAGTCTGGCAGAGATCCTTAGTGTTCTGTGGTGTCTGTCTTCCTCCTGTTTGTGTCTCTGTGTCTATTCTGGTCTTTTTCTAACTCAGAAGGGATTAGGTTTCCAAACAGGATCACATCCACAGGTACAAGGACCAGGCTTTCAACACACAATTTTGGGAGACACAATTCAATCCATACCAGGGCTCATAACTGCATGTCTCTATAAGCATGCATGTCCAGATAACATGGCATCTCTAACGGCAGAAATAGATCCAGTTCCTGCACTGAAGGGCCATCTCTAAGGAGTAAAGAAACTACGGTTGTCTTCGGTCATTCTCTGATGTTAGACATGACGCACAGTTTAGCTCTCATCCTCACAACATTCCTGCAAGGCAGTTTTTTTTTTTTTTTTTCTTTATTGTACTTCAGGTGAAGGCTTACAGAACAAATAGTTTCTCATGAAACAGTAGGACACATATTGTTTATGACATTGGTTAACAACCCCATGACATGTCAACCCTCTCCCTTCTCGACCTTTTTTTTTGGTGAAAATACACATAGCCAAAGATACACCATTTCAAAAATTTCTACATGCACAGTTCAGTGACATCGACTATGCTCTTCCAATTGTGCTGCTATTCTCACTTTAGATGAAGGCTTACAGAACAAAATAGTTTCTCATTTAACAGTTAGTACACATGTTGCCCTATGACAATGGCTAACAACCTCACAACACATCAACACTATCCTTACTCAACCTTGGGTTCCCTATCACCAGCTTCCTTGTCCCCTTCTGCCTTCTGACCCTTGTTCCTGGACTGCTGTACCTCCTTAGTCCCATTTGGTTTTATGGGGCTGTCCACTCCCCGGCGGAACGGTGAACCTCAGAGATGACTTCACCACTGAGCTAAAAGGATATCTGGGGGCCATACTCTCGGGCTTTCTCCAGTCTCCTTTAGGCCAGTAAATCTGGTCTTTTTTTTTTTGTGAGTTAGAATTTTGTTCTACATCCTTCTCCAGCTCTGTCCAGAACCCTCTGTTGTGATCATGGTCAGAGCAGACAGTGGTGGTAGCCGGGCACCATCTAGCTGTACTGGACTCAGTCCGGTGGAGGCCTTGGTAGCTGTGGTCCATTAGTCCTTTGGACTAATCTTTTCCTTGTATCCTGTTCTCTTCATTCTCCCTTGCTCCCAAAAGGATGAGACCAGTGGAGTATCTTAGATGGCCGCTCACAGGCTTTTAAGACCTCAGACGCTACTCACCAAGGTAGAATGTAGAACATGGTCTTTATAACCTGTGTTATGCCAATTGAGCTAGATGTTCCCCGAGACCATGATCCCAACAGCCCTCCACCCAGCAATTCAGTCCCTCAGGGAGTTTGGATGTGTCTATGGAGCTTCCATGACCTTTCCTTGTACAAGCTGTGCTGGTTTCCCCTGTACCATGTACTGTCTCACCCTTTACCCAAGATACCACTATCTATTGCCTATTTAGTATTCCCCCCCCCCACCTCTCCCATCCCCGTTAAACAACAAAGATTGTTACATTTTGTGTGTGAACTTTTTCATGGGTTTTTACAATAGAGGTCTCATACAATATTTGTCCTTTTGTGATTCACTTATTTCACTCAGCATAATGTCCTCCAGTTTCATCCATGTTATGAGATGCTTCAGAGATTCATCGTTGTTCTTTCTCATTGCATAGCACTCCATTGTGTGCATGTACCATAGTTTATTTATCCATTCCTCTGTTGATGGGCATCTAGGTTGTCTCCATCTTTCTGCTATTGTGAACAATGCTGCCATGAACATAGGTGTGCATATGTCTATTCGAGTGACGACTCTTATTTCTCTAGGATATATTCCTAGGAGTGGAATTGCTGGATTGAATAGTATGTCTATTTCTAGCCTTCTGAGGAAGAGCCATATCATTTTCCAAAATGGTTGTATCATTTTGCATTCCCACCAGCAATGCATAAGATTTCTGATCTCCCTGCAGCCCCTCCAACATTTGTTATTTCCAGTGTTTTTGATTCATGCCAGTAAGGCCGGGGTGAGATGGTATCTCATCGTGGTTTTAATTTGCATTTCTCTAATGGCTAGTGATCGCGAGCATTTCCTCATGTGTCTGTTGGCCATTTGAATGTCTTCTTGGGTGAAGTGTCTGTTCATTTCCTTTGCCCATTTTTTAATAGGATTATTTGTCTTTTTGTTGTAGAGGTGTTGGATTTGCTTGTAGATTATGGAGATTAGACCTTTGTCTGACTTGTACTGTCCAAAAAGTTTTTCCCAGTTTCTAGGTTCTCTTTTTACTCTTTTGGTGAAGTCTTTTGAAGAGCATAGGTGTTTGATTTTTAGAAGATCCCAGTTATCTAGCTTATCTTTTGGGGTTTGTGCATTGATGGTTATGGTTTGTGTCCTGTTAATGCTGTGTATTAAGGCCTGTAGTGTTGGTCCTATATTTTCTTCTATGAACTTTATAGTTTTAGGCTTTATATTCAGGTCTTTGATCCATTTTGAAGTAGTTTCTGTATACAGCGTGAGGTATGGGTCCTGTTTCATTTTTTTGCAGATGGATATCCAGTTTTGCCAGCACCATTTGTTAAAAAGACTGTCTTTTCCCCATTTCATGGACTTTGGGCCCTTGTCGAAGATCAGGTGACCGTAGATGGATGGATTTACACCTGGGTTCTCAATTGTGTTCCATTGGTCAATGTATCTGTCATTGTACCAGTACCAGGCTGTTTTGACTACTGTAGCTGTATAGTAGGTTCTGAGGTCAGGTAGTGTGTGTCCTCCAACTTTATTCTTCTTCTTCAGTAGTGCTTTACTTATTTGGGGCTCCTTCCCTTTCCATATAAAGTTAATGATTAGTTTTTCCATCTCTTTGAAGAATGTTGTTGGTATTTGGATCGGGATTGCGTTGTATTTGTAAATTGCTTTGGGTAGAATTGTCATTTTCACAATGTTGAGTCTACCTGTCCATGAGCATGGTATGTTTTTCCATTTATGTAGCTCCCTTTGGGTTTCTTGCAGTAGCGTTTTGTAGTTTTATTTGTATAGGTCTTTTACATCCCTGGTTAGATTTATTTCTAAGTATTTTATCTCTTTAGGGGCTATTATAAATGGTATTGTTTTCCTGATTTCCTTTTTATCATTCT
The DNA here is from genome assembly GCA_030035585.1 of Dugong dugon. Classification (NCBI taxonomy): domain Eukaryota; kingdom Metazoa; phylum Chordata; class Mammalia; order Sirenia; family Dugongidae; genus Dugong; species Dugong dugon. Next base: position 6,967,344 of record CM057473.1, read on the forward strand.
CCTTATTGGTGTATAGGAATCCAACTGATTTTTGTATGTTTATCTTGTATCCTGCTACTCTGCTGAATCTTTCTATTAGTTCCAGTAGATTTCTCGTCTTACAAGGCAGATTTTTGTATTCCCCCTTGACAAATAAGGAAAATGGAACTCAGTGGCTTTGACCAACCAGCCTCACTAGGAAAGATGCAGGAAGGCTTTGAATCTGGGATTGTGTGATATCATACTGCCTCCATTAAAGACAATTCTGTTTAGCATGTTTACCTGACAGACTCAGTCAATGCCAAAGTAAGAATATTTTATACACATTTTATTAAGCACTAATAGCCTTGTGGTTGTTAGTTGCCTTCGAGTCAGCTCCGACTCATGGTGACTGTATGCACAACAGAACCAAACGTTGCCTGGCCCTGCACCATCTTCAGGATCGTTGGTATGTTTTGAGTCCATTGTTGCAACCATTGTGTCAATCCATCTCATTGAGAGTTTCCCTCAGATTCCATACACTCAATGAATCAACAGTCCAGGAGGAGAGGCAGACAAGTCAACAGTATTTGATGAGGATAATTAAAGGATGCTATAGGAATCCTTGAGGCATTGGTGTTTCAGTGGTAGAATTCACCCATGCCAGAGACGCAGGTTTGATCCTTGGCCCATGCAACTCATAAGCAGCCACCACCTAGCTGTCAGTGGGGGCTTGTGTGTTGCTAAGATGCAGAACAGGTCTCAGAGGAGCTTCCATACTAAGATAGACTTGGAAGAAAGGCCTGGTGATCTACTTCTAAAAATCAGCCAATGAAAATCCTATGGATCCCCAAGGTCTGACCCCAACTGAACATTGAACGGCACAGGACCAGACAGCATTTTGTTCTGTTGTGCCTGGAGTTGCCATCAGTAAGGCAGATAATAACAACAATAGCAATCTGTAGGAAGGATGCCTAAACTAGTCTTAGAGGTTTAGGTAAAACTTCTTGCAGAAAGAGCCATCAAAGATGAAATCTAAAGGGCAATTAGAGATTTTCAAGGTGACATTGGGACACTAGGTTACCCCAACCATTGCAGGCAGGGTAAATGTGATAAGCTAGAACTGAGAGACTATTGAATATGTATGGAATCAAGCCAAACACCAAATACTATGAAAAGGAAGTGCAAATGCAAGTGAGCACAGAGCAATGAAGAATGAGCATATTCTAAAACAAATAAGCCGCTGCAAATTCTCCAACACTGAGCCACACAATACCAGTCTCGACAGCTTCTCAGCCTGCACGGTGGCCTGGAGCACATTAAGGATGCAGGGGGAGATGTCAGAAGCTGACACCACTCTCCAAGCCTTTGTCAACATGCAATTTTTGTTTAATACTAAGTAGAATACTGAAAGCAGATGTAAGATGATCATCTACTCCCTGTACACAGTTAATTTACATTAAATGGAAATAAGCAGCCGGTCTTAATCGCTGGAGGATGACCCCTCTGCAGGCAGCTTCTGACAACATTCCTGTCTGGAGCATTTGTAAGGCCACTGCCCCGAGCTAACTGTGCTGTGTGTGGCAGTTACGTGGAAGGCAGGTCAGAGGCGGGAGCATCAGCAATGGTGCACAACTTCGAAAAGAGAGTTTTTATTAACTGTTCACTTGTGTGGAGCCCTGGTGGCACAGTGGTTAAGAGCTCGGCTGCTAACCAAAAGATTGACTGTTCAAATCCAATGTCACCTTGGAGATCCTATGGGGCAGTTCTACTCTGTCCTATAGGGTCGCTATGAGTTGGAATCGACTCGACAGCAACGGGTTTACGGGTTTTGTTCACTTGTATGCTTACGAAATCATTCAGATTCAGGACCTGTGGCTCATACTTGCCTGGGGGTACAGTCTGTAGCAAGGACTTAAAGAGCACTGATGTTGGCGCCACAGCTATTGGACAAGGTGAAGAAACTGACTGTCTCAGTGATCTAGTGCTGCTGTAACAGAAAGACCACAAGTGGTGGCTTTAAAGAACAGAAGTGTATTTTCTCATAGTTCAGGAGGCTAGACGTCTGAATTCAGGGCACCAGCTCCGGGGGAAGGCTCTCTGTCTGTCGGCTCTGGGGGGAAATTCTCGTCTCAGCTTCTCTAGCACCGGTGTTCCTTGGTTTCTTGTCCATCTTCACGTGGTGTCTGTCTTCCCCGTTTGTGCTGGCTCATCTCTGTGTCTGCCTTGCTTTTTATATCACCCAGAAGACACTAGGTTTAGGACACACTCTATACTGATATGACCTATATTCCCAAATGGGATTATGTCCACAGCTATAGGGGTTAGGATCCCAACACATATTTTTGGGGAACACAATTCAATCCGTAATACTGACTCTTGACAGCTGTATAATTGAAAGGGAGTTCCTGAGAAGTGGAAACAGTCAGGGTGCTCAGCTGCTAATGGAAAGGTTGGAGGTGCCAGTTCACCCAAAGATGCCTCAGAAGAAAAGCCTGGTGATCTACTTCTGAAAAATCAGCTATTAAAAACCCTGTGGAACACAGTTCTACCTTGACACATATGGAGTTGCCAGGAATTGGAATTGTCTTGATGGCAACTGGTTATAATTGAAGGATGAAGCTTGAAACTATGAAAGAACCAAGTTCACGCGCTTCGTTCCCAGGGCTAATAGACACTGACAATATCTATGGCTCCCCGAACTGTGTGTTCCCGTCTCGGGAAGGTACTTTCTGTATTTTTAATGCAGTGGCAGCAACATTATCAAAAAGTAAACTGGAGTTGTACTTTCATTAGCATATATTTTCAAAGTAGTTTCCTAATTAGAGATCAGGAAAGCCCATTTTTATAACTATTTTTTCTTCTTTTCAAGATTTTGTTTTCAATGAGGGCTGAGAGTAAATTTTGCTCCATACCAAGAGCAAGAGAATGGAACTAAGCTGACCCAAATGAGAACAAGCCCAGCATATTCTAATTAGCATGATTCAATTGAACTGTAATAGTATCAGAACAATTGACTTTTACCATTCCGACTTAATTATTCTACAATAGGCTGAGTAACGGACGTTGCTTCTTGATAAAACCAATTTTGAAAGCAACACCTTTGAAGTATAGCACCGAGTAATTTTTTCTCACCCACGATTTGTGAATATTGTTTTATAACATCATTAAGTCGAATAACCAAAGTCTAATTAAGTGTTTCGTGGATTTGAGGCGGTTTCATGAAATGCCACAGGATTTATTTGCCTCTTTTCTTCGCTTGACTGAAGTTCTTGAGAGGATAAGTGAATCTAAACCGCGGAATCCTAGTCCTGAGGAAATCAATGCGGAAGAGAATTTGGGTTGAAATAGCATTGCTTAATGTGATGCTAGAAAAACAAAGCTGAAGGGCTTGTTCAGCAATTCTGCCAAAATATCATGACACTGCTTTAGGCAAGTCCATTCACATTTTCTTGCTCTGATGGGCACAGCTGCAAAAAAGCTGGAGGTAGATGAGCTCCTGAGATTTAGACCATGAGAATCTGTCAAAGAATAAAGACCCCAAGAACTAAAAAAGGGGGAAAAGCTAAGTTTATTTTTTCAGTGGGCAAGGGAGTGCTATGGCTCTCAAGAAATGAGTCCAACAAGTCTCTTGGAGTTGAAAGCAATAGGATGAGTACAGGGACAAAGAGGGGCATTTGTTCCATGCAAGGAGGGAGTCTCAGCATTACGTTCTGACTGATTCATTTGGGAAATGGACAATTTCTCCTTAAACTGGCCATTTTTTCTGGCTTAACTTACAAAAGGGAAGTCTCCATTGTCAAAGAGGTCTACAATGGGTTACGTAAGACTCTGCTGGGCTCTAGACTCAGGCAGGAGATGTTTGTGAGTAATATGTGCTGAAGATTTGGCAAATTTCCTACCCAGGTAGAAAAAAGGAACAGAGCCTATGGACTTTTAGAAATTATTCTGTTCAACAACTCCATGCTGTAGTAGAAGACACTGAAGTCCTGTGAAGAGAAGTGATTTTCCCAGAATCACAGAAATCTTGCCACTTGGCAGGGAATCCAAAGTTACAGTAGACTGAGATTGGGCAAAACAGGTCATATTGTGATCAGGTAGAGCCACAAATGTCTCTGACATTGGAAGGTTTGACAGAGAAGAGATCATGCTGTTTCGAAATAAAGTATATTTGTTGGCATCTTCTAAAGTTATAGTATTAAATAAGTCTTAAGTAAGAAGATCTTACTAGGAAATTCAATTTAATTAACATGTACTAAGTATATTCTAAGGAGCCCTAATGGCACAATAGTTGAGTGTTCTGCTGCTAATTGAAAGGTCAATGGTTCAAACGCACCAGCCACTCTGCAGGAGAAAAGACCTGGCCATCTGCTCCCATAAAGATCACAGCCTAGGAAACCCTACAGGGTGGGGTGCGGGTAGGTTAGTTCTACTCTGTCTTATAGGGTCTCTAGGAGTTGGAATCTACTTGACAGCAGACAACAACAATGCAAGTATAGTCTATGCATGTAGCCTTATTAGACGCAAGAGGAGTGGTAAGCAGTAAGGCAAAGGATAAATACAATACTGCCCTTGCCTTTGAGAAAGGTATATGATCTGGAGGAAACATACACAAAGAGGCTGGATAAAGTAGAGGGTCAGTGAAAAAGAGGAAGACCCTCAACGAGATGGATTGACACAGTGGCTGCATCAATGGGCTCAAGTATAACAATGATTGTGAGCATGACGCAGGACCGGGCAGTATTTCATTCTGTTGTACACAGGGGTCACTACAGGTCAGAGTCAACTCAACGGCACCCAACAACTATAATACTAAGACTGCTACCATGTGGGCTATCATAGGATGCAAGTAAAATACTGTTAAAACCCAGAGCAAAAAGCTTCATATCTGACTGAAGCGATTGAAAACAGCTTTAGAGAAGGGGTGACATTTGAACTAGACCTTGAATGATTTTTTTTTTCTCATTTAACAAGTATTCAGTGAGCACTTACTATGTGCCAGACAACATCGGTAATTGTGATGTGTCAACGAACAAAACAGATACCCATCTCTGCCCTCATGAGGCTTATATGCTAACAATGAGCAGGGCAGGGGATGGAGAATTCCATGTTGAGGGAGCAGCAGGGAAAAAATCCATGAAAGATGGACGTGCATAGAGTCTGGGGAAGACATCCACGTGGCTGGAACACAAGGTTCATGTGCAGCCAATGAACACGGCTGTAGATGGGGAGGGAAAAGACAGTTGGAAACAGCCTCAATTAGTATATTGGGAAGTTTTTCTCTAAAAAAAATCCAAGACCAAACCCATTGCTGTCCAGTCAATTCCAATTCACAGCGACCCTATAGGACAGAGTAGAGCTGCCCCATAGGGTTTCCAAGGAGCAGCTCGGGGATTCGAGCTGCCCGTGTTTTGGTTTGCAGCCAAGCTATTAACCACTGTGCCACTAGGGCTCCTATTACTCTCTAGGCAGTTAAAATATTGCTTCAGGGAAATGCTCTTATGAGGAATCTGAAGCTCCAGGGTACATTGGAACTACAGTGACTGTTGCTTTGCAGTAGCATCAAGAAATTCCTGGAAATCTGTGTAAATGCCTCCAGGATACAGGACTTCGTGGACCATGGGGACAGTACTGAAACTTCCAGACCTTCTTCAGATTCACCAGCGCGTGAGCTGTGGAGTGATGTGGGCGTGCCATGGAATCCAGTGTATCACCATTGAGGCAAATCTGGGGAAAACAGTTTGATGCCATGCTAAGAGCTGATGCCTCCATCCCCAAAGGAGGGCCTGTGAGGTCTGGGTGACCCCAGGGGTACCTGCAACAATCACGATAATCTGAGGGCAAGCCTATTTTTCAGAACAAACACAGACTTTGAAAAGTCTCAGAAGATCTTCCTTGCCTACCAAAACACACAGACCAAAAAAAAAAACCCAGACCTGTTGCCACGGAGTCGATTTTGACTCATGGTGACCTTTTGTGTAACAGAATAGAACTGCTCCATAGGTTTTTCTTGGCTGTGACCCTTAGGAAGCCGACTGTCATGCCTTTATTTTTAGTTATTTATTTTTCTGTGGCACCACTAGGTGAGTTTGAATCACCAACTTTTAAGTTAGTAATCGGTCACAAACCATTTGCACCACCTGGGGACCTTCTTTGCCTACAACACATCAGAGTGGTCTATATTATTTGTAGAAATTTTCCTAGAATACAGGAACACAGGTTCCAATCAGTACATGATGACAGTATTTCTCTGGCCCAGGTCAGTGCTAACAGACTCAAAGAGTATGTGGTTTTTCAGATCCTGCATAGCTTCCATGACTGATTCAAGCCCATCTTCTCCTAAAAACTGAACTGATCGTACCAGCCACAATTCACTTTTCTCTATTCTGTAAAACTTTTATCAGTGCCACTCGCTTACTTCAGAACTATATACTCCCTTGTACTGTTAGATAGCTTGATAGATGATAGATAGATGATAGGTATATAAAAATATAAACAATAGATGATAGATGGATGGATGAAGATAGATGATAGATAGTAGACAGATAGGTAAATAGATAGGCAGACTGATAGGTGGGTACATACATACATACAAACATACATATGTATATACACACATAAAGAGATACCAAACCAAAAAACTAAATACATGTGAGTCAATTCTGACTCATGGCAACCCCACGTGTTGCCGAGTAGAACTATTACATAAGACATTCTTGGCTGTAATCGTTATGGAAGCAAATCATCTTCCATGGCCACTGGGTGGGTTTGAAACAACAGGTTCGAACTGGCAACCTTTAGGTGAGTAGTTGAACACAAACCTTTTGCACTATCCAGGGATCCTATAAAGAAATACAACAGAGACAGACAAATACCAAACCAGTTTCTGTCATGCGATCCCATGTGTTTCAGAGTAGAACTGTGCTCCAGAGGGTTTTCGATGGCTGTGACCTTTCACAAGTAGATCACCAGGCTTTTCTTTCAAGGTGCCTTTGCGTGGATTTGAACCACCAACCTTTTGGTTAGTAGCCAAGCACTTAACCATTTGTGCAACCCAGGGACTCTAATAGACAGATAGATAAATCATCAGATTGTGAACTCCTTCAGAACTGGAATCAGATTCCAGGACTGATGGCTGACTGATAATTGTTTGGTGAGGTTATTCAGCAAGCACAGATAATAAACACGTAGGGTCTATGGCGCTGACAAGCTGGGAGCCATATTTCTTTGATTCTTAAGAGTGCAATGTGAGGCCTTTCGGCATCAGAACCAACGAGCGTGGTGGTTAAAAAAAAAAAAAAAAGAATGCAGATTCCTGACTCCCACCTCGAGCAAGTGCCCCAATGATTGTTGTGCACATTGAAATGTGACAGGCACTGCATTAATAAAATCCATGGTGCAGGAAGGCATGCAGGGAGTCTCTGAGATAGAGCAAGGCTCATCGCAAAATGGTTCTACGTGTAATCACATAGCTGTGAGGAGAGTTAAGAAATCTTAACTTGGTCAAGATAAGAAGGGAACTGGGTTTTTATTGAGCTTCCACTCTGGTGACACCCTGCTAGATGCTTTGAAGCATTATCTCTTTTAATCTTTGCAACAACTGTGTGAAGAGAGTACTCATTTTTGCAAAAAGGGCCTGAAGAAGTTAAGTAACTTGCCCAGAGTCACTCAGCTAATCAAAGATAAAGACAAGAATCAAACCTACAGTATTTGATTCCAAAATCGTCCTCTTCCCAATGTGCCATACTCAGAATTAAATCCTGGTAACAATTAAAATTAACTACTATTACGTTGAAAGGCATCTTGTTTACCATGCCAGGTTAAAATTTGTTCCTGAGCAATACGTGCGCAACAATGAATTGACTATTAGCTGTATTTTTTTTAATGCGATATGTGATTTTTTGGGGGGTGGAGCGGTTAGGCTAATAGAAGCACATCAGTTTACTGTTTTATTAAATCCTCCTGTTTTACCTGAAAACTTTATATTTTCTACACCACTTTCTGAACCACATCACTGATTATGTCAAATGTTGTCATGTGACGTATTTTATAAAACTCAAGGTGTCGTTGATATTTCAGGAAAACTGAAAAGGAGATATTTTTATATTGGTGAAAAATGAGCAGAAGACAATGTACTGAAGGAAAACGGATCTGGTGATATCAAGCGGGAAGGTGCAAAGTAAGGGAACTCGTGTGATGAGAAAAAGGCCATTAAAGCATGATCCACAGTCTTAGAATTAAAATTTAAGTCAGCTAAAGTCACCAGTATTTACGGTTAAAATTCAACATGGAGGGAAATCCTGGAACATACAACCATCCTGAGACCCAACAAGCAGAATGGGGTTCTGAAGGGGTGGAAAGTTCTAGAAGGAAAACGAGAGATGTTTCCAGCACTAGCATGAAGCCAGTTCAGATGCTTTCTAGATGCTTCCCTTGTTCGGAATCTTGATGACAATTAGAACAGCAGGTGTCAATTCCAGTTGCCCAGGGTCTCTCACGCACGAGACTGCATGAAAAAGGTTGACGACTTCTTTGTTTCTTCTCACGTTGTCAGCACTTTCCAGCCCTGTGACACTGGTTCTCGGGACAGGCTGCTTTACGCTAGATGAAGCAGAGACACTGAGAAATGGGATACTTGAAGCCAGTGCAAGAGCTTCTGTCTTTCTAACTGAACCCAGTAGATCCAAGATGGATCAACTGGGCAACATAGGCTTCAAGCTTGTCACTAAGTTAGTGGGATGTCAGATTTCAGTGCTAATTTAAAATTTTTCATTTATCTTCCTTTTGTGTGTGTGGCTTGAGAATGTCCTCTCCTCATGATCCGTGTGAATTCCAGCGTAAGGGTTTCCTATGGGAGAAATCAGCCTAAGTTGCCTCATTTTCTTTCTCATGACCTTATCCATGGGAACGTAGTGTGGTGAAAGAGAAAGACCAGATTCGAAATCCTTCCATCTGAGACTCACTCACTATAGGAACTCTTTCCTTCCTGATAAATTGGGGACAGTCATATTTAACTTACCCGGTTGCTATTAAGATAGTATATGTATACCACTAAGCATTTGTCAATATATAATTTTATGAAGTTATAAACAATCCTATGAAATACAAAGTAAGCGCATGCCAGAAGTACACTTACCTCCTTAATGATGAAACCAGCAAAATGGTAAAGCTGGTTAAAGGAAGAATTAGAGGAACAGTGATTATACAGTCCACCAGGAAAGGCTAACTGAAATCAGTTTGTTGAGTTAGAGACAAAACTGGCTTATTTTTATTTTACTGTTTTACGTGTTTTAGTTTATTACAGGGCAATGAAACCATAACCATTGAGTTATCTTTTGTAACCCAGTTATCTTTTATGGATTGAATTGTGTCCCCCCAAAATATGTATTGGAGTCCTGACCCCTATACTCATGGATCTAATCCTATTTGGAAACAGGGTTTTCTTTGTTATGCTAATGAGGGCATAGCAGTGTAGGATGTGTCTTAAACCTAATCCCTTCTGAGTATACTAAGGAGCAGCATAGACACAGAGACAAGGAAGCACAGCTAGGGGAAGATAGACACCAGGACATGTGAAGATGGCCAAGGAACCACGGAACGCCGCAAGAGACAAGGTTCTTGCCCTTCAGAGCCAACAGACAGAGTCCTCCCCTAGAACTGGTGCCCTGCATTCAACTTTCCAGCCTTCTGAACTGTGAGGAAATAAATTTCTGCTTTTCAAAGCCACCTATTTGTGGTATTTCCATTATAGCAGCGCTAGGAAAGACACAGACGCAAATTATTTAGCCCTGCTGGCACAGTGGTTAAGCACTCACCTGTTAACCAAAAAGGTCAGCAGTTCAAACCCACCAGCTGCTCCTTGGGAGAAAGATGTCACAGTCAGCTTCCATAAAGATTACAGTCTTGGAAACCCCATGGGGCAGTTCTACTCTGTCCTATAGGGTTGCTATAAATTGGAATTGACTCAGTGGCAATGGGTTTGGTTTTTTGGTATAGTACAAAAATCTACAAATAATATAGTCTTGACCCTAAAAAAAAAAAAGAAAACAGTAAAACGAACAAAAATGCAATCCTGCAGAGAATTAAATCATCCTTGGGTGGCCTGTTAGACAATGGTCCAGCATGACCTTGAAAGTACATGCAGTCATTCTTTTGCTTTATTTCCAAGTTTTAGATAATTTTTCTCAAGGCCTCTCTTGTATCATAAGTAACCCTTGAAGATTAGTTATATCACAAAAAGTTTAGATCTGATTAATTGACATGGGTGCAGTAAGAGGTGATAATTAACCACACAGGCCTCATTGAAGAGAGTCAGCAAATCTAGAGCTAGAGTTTTGAGCATTTACTGAGGCCAGAGAATTAACTGCTCTATGGAACTTTCAAAAGGGATCTCAGGTTGCATTTTCAAAGCCTCTCTCTTTCCAGAAATGTTTTTTACTGCTTATTGTCTCTTTTTTTTCCAAAGTGTATTAACCAAAAAACCAAACCAATTGCCATCGAGTTGATTCCAACTCATAGCAACGCTATAGGACAGAGTAGAACTGTCCCATGGGGTTTCCAAGGAGCAGCTGGTGGATTAGAACGGCAGACCTTTTGGTTAGCAGCCAAGCTCTTAACAACTGCACCACCAGGGCCCCTCATATTAGCTTCCTATTATTCCTGAAACAAATCACCACAAATTTGGTGGCTAAAACAAATTTACTCTCTTACAGCTCTGGAAATCAGAAATCTGACACAAGGGTCTCACTCGGCAAAAGTCAAGGTGTTGGCACTCAGCAGTGCTGGTGTCTTCTGGAGACTCTAAGGGAGAATCCATTCCCTGGTCTCTTCCAGTTTCTGGAGACCACCCGTAGTCCTTGGCTTGTTGACGTCTTTCCACTGTCTTCAAAATCAGCCTCATGGCGCCTTCCAATCTCTTTCTGCCTGTTGCTCTGCTTTTGTCATCGCATCTCCTTCTCTCTGACTCCTCTGTGCCCCTCTTACAACCCTTGTGATTACATCGGACCCACCCAGATAATCTAGGATGATCTCCCCACCTTAGACCTTTAACATGACCACATCTGCACAGGCCTTTTTGCAGTATGAGGTAGCATTCCAGATTCCAGGGTAGGACATTAGGATGTAGACATTTTGTGGAGGTGGGAGGAATTACTCAACCTACCACACAAGGGCAAGAAACTAAATCCAAGAAATCCATCTGTATAATATTATTCCCATAGTGCCTGTACATTTTGGTCACTTTCTTTTTCTTCGAGGTACCCAACATCTGGTAGGTTTCCTGGTCTACCAGGAAATGATCTTCCTCACCACTTGTAAACTATAGAATAAGTAACAGACCAGTTTCCTGAGAGGGCTTTCTGTACCTTGGTTCCACATTTGAAGTGCAACCCTTGTTCCTTAGTAACGGATTTGCCATACTTGATTAAGAGAGATTTGTTCCCAAATACGGAAGTCCTGGCATCTTAGGGTTCTCTATAGAAACAGAATCAATGATATATACATATATATACACATACGGATACACACACACACACACACATACACACACACATATACATATATGGAGCCCTGGTGGCACCATGGCAAAGAGCTTAGCTGCTAATCAAAATGTTGGCAGTTCAAATCCACCAGCCACTCCTTGGAAACCCTGTGGGGCACTTCTACTCTGTCCTGTAGGGTTACTATGAGTTGGAATCAACTCAATGGCAACAGGTTTTATATATATATAAAAAGAGAGGGAGAGAGAATCATCTCAAGAATTTGGCTTATGCAATTGTGCGGGACTGGCAGGTCCAAGATCTGTAGGTCAGATGACAAGCTGGAGACTCCTACAGGCTCACAAGATGGGGGCGGTGGGGGGGGCGGGGGGTGGCAAGTCCAAAATCTATAATCAGGTGATAAGAAGAGTGAAGAGTATTCTGGCAAAGCATCTATTTACTGTCTGGAAGCAGAACACATCTTAGGAAAACTACCTTTTTGCTCTTAAGGTCATCAACTGATTGATGGAAGTCTGCCCACATCGTGGAAGGTAATCTACTGATTTAATTACATGTAAATGCTTTATAATAGCAACTAGATTAGTGTTTGACCAAACAACTGGGCGCCATAGGTGTCTTAGTCATCTAGGGCTGCTATAACAGAAATAACACAAGTAGATGGCTTTAACAAAGAGAAGTTTATTTCCTCACAGTAAAGTAGGCTAAAAGTCCAAATTCAGGGCATCAGCTTCAGGGGAAGCCTTTCTCTCTCTGTCAGTCTGCTCATCAATGTTCCCCTGGACTAGGAGCTTCTTTGCATAAAGACCCCAGGTCCAAAGGACGCGCTCTGCTCCCAGCACTGCTTTCTTAGTGTTATGAGGTTCCCCGTCTGTCTGCTTGCTTCTCAAAAGATTGCCTCAAGACACAATCTAATCTTGTAGACTGAGTCCTGCCTCACCATCACAACTGCCACCCATCGCCCCTCATTAACATCATAGAGACAGGATTTACAACATATAGGAAAATCACACAATACCAGGAATCATGGCCCAGCCAAACTGATACACACATTTTTTGGCGGACATAATTCAATCCATGACACTAGGCTAGCCAAGTTGTTATATAAAATTAACCATCACACCTGGTATGACCTTGGTTACCCAACCGATTTGTCCAACTCTATCCTGGTAAAAAGCAGGACAAATTCTGATTAATCTCATGCAAAGAACCACATTGCCATAAAAACTAGTGAGTTGTGTCTGAATTCTGAGAGGTCAGAGAGAATAAGGTACCATATAAAGAATGTGTCATTCATAGCCTACTAACCTGAAAGTTAGAGATAGATCTAGAAGAGAAAGGATCTCTTTATTTCCTTAAAAGAACATTTAAAAACATACTAGCAATATTCAAAACCAAACACTCACAATTAGATTTTGCTCTGCAGTCCATTTAATTCTGCTTGTGTCTTGCATAACTGGATGTTGGCTCGGCACTCTGCTTTCACGAGGTCTTCGGCTTCTGGTCTATTAAAAAGAGTACTGGAAATCCTGCTTCAGTCCTGGTACAGCCACAGTTGGCTAAGTAATGTTATCTTAAACTCCCAAGCCTATGTCAATGACTCTATTGTAAGAGTATCTGGCACTGTCTTCCCATGAGGCTCTGAGACTGCCATTCTCTGCAAAGGTCCCACTTCCAGCCTGTAGCTTAGAGAAGAACTTTCAGGCGAACACAAGAGGAAAACAGAAGCCACTTGTTGATGGGAGGACTGAAAGACTATCTGAGCAGATTAACCAAAAGCTAAAGAGTACATTTTATGTCTTCTAAATACTTCATGACTAATTGCCATTTTAAAGGAAAAAATAAAGCTCTGGTTTTACACTATGGTTGTATTTGGCAGAAAAGGATTCACAAAACTTGAAGCATGTATCTCTTATTTATAAACCTATCAAAACTCTGCAAACTGCCAACACTTTAACATATTTCAATGCTTTTACTGAGGCTTATAACGTGCAGATATTACACTCCAAGGCAAAGAGAATTCATTTCCCTCAAACCTCTGCAGATAACACATATTTATGTTTTTCCCTTCACTATACTGTTTCATAGTTTGAAATGTATTTTCTCTTCCCCTTGATAAATAAAGGTATGCATATCCCATTACCTTACATGCATGAACATGCATAATACAACTCCTTAGAGCCACATATATATTGTGATCATCTTCATCAAAGTAGTAAAAGTAAATATGTTCAGTAACATGAGTCAAAGTAGTTACAGCTTCTCTAAAATCTTAAAATAATAAGGTACATACAGAGAGAGTGTGTCAGATAAATATGTACATATAAACCAAATCTATCGCCATCGAGTCGATTCCAACTCATAGCAACCCTATAGGACAGAGTAGAATTGTCCCATAATGTTTCCAAGGAGTAGCTGGTGGATTCCAACTGCCAAGCTTTTGTTAGCAACTGAGCTCTTAATCACTGGGCCACCAGGGACCCATATATACATATTTATATATATGTAGACACATACTTATGGTGACCAACATGCCAGCATTATCTCTTACTTAGAAATTATCCACTAAGGATTACCCATTAATCAGCTCAATGTAATACTAGTTCAAGGTCTTAAACATAACTAAGAAACTTGGGAATATGTTTAAACTGATACATCACAAAACAAAAAAATTAGTTGGAATTCTAATTCAATTTAATTGCATGCATAATTTTATAATTTCTTGATTTTAAATATTGTGGGGGCAATGCCTGCATGAGTTTAGGAGGTTCAGATTAACCAGCCTCTCCATCAGAAAACAAAAACAAATACTATTCAAAAAAAAGTACACTTGTATTATAATTCGCATTGATAAAAATGAGAGAAGGACAATATATGTTTGTTTTCTAAGACCGTTGTAACAAAATACCACAAGGTGGGTGATTTTAGAAAAGAGAGATTTATTGCCTCACAGTTCTGGAGGCCAGGAGTCTGAATTCAGGGTGTTGGCATGGCCATGCTCTCTCTGTCCACTCCAGCAGGAGCAACCCTTCCTTGTATCTTCCAGCCTCCGATGTTTCTTGGCATTCCTTGGCTTGTAGGTGGATCTTTACATGGCTGTGTCCCCACTGTGTGTCTCTCTGTGTCTCTTCTCCTCTTTTATAAAGGGACAGCACTCACATTGGATTGGAGCCACCCTACTTCAGTATGACCTCATGTTAACTAATAACATCATCAAAGACCCTGTTTCCAAGCAAGGTCACTTTCACAGGTACCGGGGTTAGGACTTCAACATATTTTGGGGTAAACACAATTCAGCCTATGACAATATATATATTTTTTTATCTAAGTTAAAAAGCAAAAACCATTAGATATGCCCAAAGATATGTCCAAAGTACGTGAGACATAGTCTTGCCCTCCTTGCTTTGGACATATTGTCAGGAGGGATCAGTCCCTGGAGAAGGACATCGTGCTTGGTAAAGTAGAAGGTCAAAGAAAAAGAGGAAGACCCTCAACGAAATGCATTGACGCAGTGGCTGCAACAATGGGCTCAAACATAGCAATGATTGCGGGATGGCACAGGACCGAGCAGTGTTTCTTTCTGTTGTGCATGAGTTGGAAGGGACTCTATGGCACCTAAAAACAACAACATCATGCCCAAAGATAATCCTTGAATACATGAATTTAGATTTTATACGAAAGTTATTTTGAGCTAGCAGTTGCTATAAGAATTTTTTTTCTAAGACTGGTACATGAAAGCTATCCAGTTTCTTTATTTTATAGGAATCTTGAGTATATTAATTTATATAAACAATCAAATCTATAAACCGATAAAAACAGAGCTAATTTTACTTGTAAGATTTCATCATCTAATTCATTAATACCTTGCGGGGGTAGGAATATACTCATATCATAAGGCAAAAAGTCTTTTCTCATTTATAGACTCACAGACGGAGGGTTGCAGCTTCAGTTCCACAACGTATGGGTTAAAAGTAAACATTGAAAGCTAAAACTCACGGGTACAGAACCCAAAGGATGTTTCTCCTTTCCAGTGAATCTAAGACATAATCTTGCCAAACAGACGAAAGAAAAGACTAACAAACCAGATTTTTCATCATCTCTCACCCACCGAGAATTAGATTCCCATCATCTACCTGACAGACAACCAGATGATCAAAACAAAATGCCAGAGTGGCCATCATTGCTGCCACGAGTGGGGAATAACTTACTGGCCACATGCAAATCACATTCACATATGCAGAGGGTATTCTCTTGACTATAGACTTGAGACTGGATGAGCAGTCAAAAACCTGCCAGTCCCCGGACTTGGTTGTGGCCCAAACTAGAAGCTTCTGAAACACAACGTGCTCTCTTAGCTATGCAGTGGAGAGGCTCCAGTGGTCTGAGACAATACATGGATCCCTTAGTGCCCGCACCAGATGTAGAAGAAAAATAGTCCACGTCATGCTTTCAGAATAACAGACTTGGACAAAACTCAGAATGAAAACACAGAATCAGAAGAAAGAAAGGAAAAAAAAAAAAACCCAGAAACAGAGAGTCAGCCATAGTAAATTCTATTACTACTTGAGATTTGCTCCCAGATGAAAAAATAAATAAAAATAAAAAAGATGCTTTTGAGCTCAAATGTTCCATAAAGTTGACTTTAGCAGGTAAGTCTACTTGGCATCTTGGCAGGACAAACTCCAAAGCAAAGTAAAAATTTAAATCAGTTATAAATGAGACTCTAATACAAACAGAAAATGAGCACGTGTCAAAGATGTATTTAACTCTGAGGGAACCAGCAGATGGCAAAGCTCATTCAAAGGAGAACTAAAGGAACAATGGTTATAGAGGCCACCAAGAAAGGCACATGTTAATATCCTACAGGGCAATGAAATATAATCTTTGGGGTTACTTTTTCTATTAGACAGAAATCTTTTACATCTCTACCAGAGACCAAACCAAACCAGCTGCTGCCGAGTTGACCCTGACTCATGGTAACCCCAACTCCTGGCAACCCCATGTGTGTCAGAGTAGAACTCTGCTCCGTAGGGTTTCCAATGGCTGATTTTTCAGAAGTAGATCACCAGGATGTTCTTTTGAGGGGTCTTTCAGTTAGCAGGCAATGTGTTAACTGTTTTCACCACTCAAGAACTCCTTACCAGACACAAAATCTATAAATTGACATGTCATTTCATAGAGTCTGGACCCTAAACAATAGGAAATTGCAAAATAAAGATGCATTTCCCTAGAGAATCAAACCATCATTGGGTAAGCCTGTTAGACCACGGTCCACCAGGACAAAGAAGGACTATGAAGTCTATTTGTTTTGCTTTATTTGCAAGTTTTTATAAGTTTTATTAATACATATAATAAAACACATTGCCATAGAGTTAATTCCAACTCATAGCAACCCTATAGGACAGAGTAGAACCACCCCATAGGGTTTCCAAGGAGTGGCCGGTGGATTCCAACTGCTGACCTTTTGGTTAGCAGCCAAACTCTTTTAAACACTGAGCCAATATAATAGTCACTTAAAAACTATCTACTTCTCTCTTTTTGATGTAACATTTGGGTTTGCCATGAACCTTCTATTCACAACGTTATTACAAGAAAGCATAGTTTCTAACAGATAAAGGAAGAAATGTTAGAAACTATTATCTTTAAAAGATCAGGTTTATTAGAAAAGCACATTCTTTTCTACTGTCAAATAAGAAGTCTCTGCAATTCAGTAAGAAACTCTTCCCTGTGGCAAAAGAGAACAGCTGTGTCAGGGAAATTTTTAGAAAAGGAGAATTTACATTCTTTTACATATTTAAGTTCCCTTTGGGGGGTAAAAAAGAAGGAAAGCAATCATCTTAACTAACTGAAGTTAAAAGTTGGCAATTATGTATTTTAGCTAAAGTACATAGTTTGGGGCTTCTGAGTGATTGATGTGATTCTTATACTTGACAGAAGTAATGAGTGTGTGTTGTTGTAAGTTACTGTTGAGCTGATTCCAATTCATGGACCCCATATGTGCAGAGCAGAACTGCTCCATAGGGTTTTCAAGGTTGTGACCTTTCAGAAGCAGATTGCCAGGCCTTTCTTCTGAAGCACTGCTGGGTGGGTTTCAGCTAGTAGTCGAGTGCTTAATTGCTTGCACCACCCAGGGACTCCTATGTGTAATTATAGTCATAAGCCAGGTCACAGTTCACTGAAGATTAAGAGCCTAAAGTTAGGTGCTAACCACTTCCCAGATAAAATTAGGACAACAAAATATTTAGAAAAAGAACATATGAGTAAGACACTAATAAAAAGTGTTTGTTTTTCTTCTTTTACCTTTAGATTCCTCTTAGCCATCAGATGATGTATTGTAATAAGAGAAAAGGAAAAAAAGTCACAACAAATGATGTAGTTGCTTTTAAGCAGCGTTATCAGGAGGTCTAACGCAGGGTGGAAATTAAAGCTATTTTCTAAAATAAGGACAATAGTTTAAGTATTGTTTTCAGTTAAGTGTATTATAATTGTCCCCTGTGCAAATGCTTCCCCATAAGGCAACCAGACTGTAATTATGAATAATATAATTATACATTATCATCTAAATTGTATACGCTACTTGTCTCAGAAAATGGATTCTTTAAGGATCTCATTGGCCATGCCCAGGAATTAGGCGTTGTATACTTACCCTAATGAAGAGTGCAGTTGATGATTAATAAATGCTCATCAACAATTGGTTTATTAAAAAAAAAAAAAAAAAAAAGAATTTTACAGAAATGCAACTCAGGGATGGAAGTCAGGGAGATACAGGTAATTGTTGCAGTAAGAAAACTTGACTTTGAAGGTCAATAGATATCTCAGTTCAGTGAAGAACCAGGCGGGGAATCTTTCTGGATATTTGAGGCCAGAAAGGAAACACTGTTGGAGCATGAAAAGGGAGCTTTTTGCCAGTTGGATGAGCATGGAGGAGAGGCGAGAAGAAGTGGGACTTTCTCTGCAACAGTGATTGGGTCACTACATCCAAGAATAAAACCAATATAACAGAATCTGAACAAAGGAGCACAACACACACAGAGCAGATAAAACTGGATTTCTAAACTGGGTTTTCAGACTCCGCTATGAGTTATACGTTACATTAAGAGACAGCTGCTACAATTGTGTTCACGCCCAGACAGCTCCACTAACTCTGGACAATGTGCTGAATCGACTCACAGCATGACCCCCATAAAGCAGAAGTTGCCTTTAGGGAAAAGCTTTCTGAAAACCCTGTAGAACTTAAGGAAGATAATTACCTCCTTCCAAACAGATCCGGAGGAGGATAAGAACTGCACTTTTTAGGGGCATAAGGAAGAGTTCCAAAAACAGATTTAGTTCAAACCTCTGACATAGAACCTTCCACTGAACAAAACCTTTGACAAACTGTTCTCAGCTGTCAGGCAGGTGCTCCAGCCCGAATGTAGTAGCTTATCTCAGGACGCTCATTTACCCCATCACTTCACAAAGCCAGCCTTTAGCTTGCAAAGTAAGAAGTACAAAAAGTAGGATGGGGGTGTGACGGGGAGGAAAAGGAGGGATACCTGAATATACATATGAGGAAGCAGTCTACGGGGATCGTTTTCACCCCAGTCCTGAGACTTGGTATTAACCGACATCTCAGTGAGTGCAATAACAGGTGTTACAACTGATCATAAAAATGAGGTATTTCTTTTTTAAAGCTGGTGCTAGTGTTTGGCTTCATGGTCTCCCTAGGCAGTAAATTCTGGAGGCTAAGTCCTAGGATCTTAAAAAGCATTTTTTTCTTTGTTTCTCATTTGAACAACTCGTGTTTAACCTGCTGCCATGAGTCGATTCTGACTCATAGCGACCCTGTAGGACGGAGTAGAACTGCCTCTTTGGATTTCCCGGGCTGTAAACTTTATGGAAGCAAACTGCCACATCTTGCTTTCACGGAGCAGCTGGTGGGTTGGAACCGTCAACCTTTCAGTTGGCAGCCAAGTGCTTTAACCACCGTGCCACCAGGGCTTCTTAACTCATGTCTAGTTTGGCCGCAGGTAAGGGAGTAGGAGCCTTTTTTGCATATGTGTCATTTTCTTACACTAGTTTGCTTTAACTGCCAGCATGATCGAGTGATAACATGGATTCCTGTCATGATATCCAGTCCATCTAAATGGTAGAACATATGTTTTCGCTCATCGTGTTGACTCCTGACATTTAAGTTGATTTTTGAATGTACTCTTTATTCAGGGATTTTAATGGCAACGCTTTCTTGAAAAACCCTATCCATTCTGCTGTGACTCTATTTCCACTGATATTTAGCAGAGTACAAATTGGTGGGACATGGAAATAAAGGAATTATCATGTCCATATGTTCATATGGGGGCATAGGAAGATGATTCCATAAATTTTGTTCTATGAGAACCACCTGCTAACCAACGCTTGCTTACAATCTTGACCTTCTCCAAGTCATCCTCCCCAATTCTGCTGAAATGATTTCCCTATAATGCACACGTGACACATGTTTAAAACACCCCAATGATTTCCAGTGTCTATAGAGCTAAATTCAAGCAAACTAGCATGATTTATAACAGCTTTATGAACAGCCACCTACTTGCCTTCCCAGATCCATGTCTTGTCATTCTTTCCCATGCATTATAGAGCCATGGTTAACTTGTACTTTACTCTGTAGTTCATGCCTTTGCCCAGGATGTGAATCTTTGCTTAGCAAAACTTCTCAGCTTTCCAGAGCTCAGGCATCCTTTCCTTCAGGAATCTTTTGCTAACTCTTTCCCTGCAGTTGGGATAAATGATTTTTCTCAATAGTTTGTGTAAATCTTTATCCTCATACTTAAAAAAAAAAAAAAAAAAATTGTTGCTGTCAAGTCAATTTGACTTATGACAACCCCATGTGTGCAGAGTAGAACTGCTCCGTAGAATTTTCTAGGCCATGACCTTTCAGAAGAAGACTGCCAGGTCTTTCTTCCAAGGCATCTCTGAGTGGCTTTGAATCACCAACCTTTCAGAGAGTAGTCAAGTGCTTAACTATTTGTACCACACAGGGACTCTGTTCTCACAATTACAGTGGTGCTTTCTTGAAATCCATTACTGTAATAAACTGTAAACTAAGTGCTGTATTCTCAGCATAGCTCCTAACATGGAGATCAAAAGAAAACCAAAGCCACTGACATTGAGTCATCGACTCATAGCGACCCTATAGGACAGAGTAGAACTGTCCCATAGGGTTTCCAAGAAGCAGCTGGTGGATTTGAACAGCCAACCTTTTGGTTAGCAGCCAAGCTCTTAACCACTGTGCCACCAGGGCTCCTGGCATGGAGAAGATAACTCATAAATAAATATTTTCCAAATGAATTAATAATGAAAGAAATAAATGAACCACACTCTGCAATAGTCTTTTCTTACCATTCAGATAATGTTTTACATTAAAACTTGAGGACGGCAGCTCTGTCTTATGCTTTACATAGCCCAGCGTGCAGATGGTAGATGATCAATGAACGATTGCCTACTAAGCCCTCTATTGCATGTCTCTTACAGTTGTAGAATTCCAGAGCTAAAACTCATTTTATTGAAAACTCTCATTTAATGCAATACTTCTCTGAGGCCTGAGAGAAGGCAAGATGTCTTGACCAAGGTCACACAGCTAGATCATGATGAAAGAATAAACTCGGCTTCTTGGCTCCCAGTCTAGAGTATTTTTACCATTTTCCAACCAGGATTATCATTTGAGAAACTGAAGGTTAAAAAAATAAAAAAAGGAGGGAGAATTGATGAAGGCAGAATAGTAAAATATGCAAATAAATGAAACTTTGTTTTAGAACAAATTAGATCAGGAGAAAAATTAAAGTACCCAAGGGCTATGTCCCTAGGTAGTACAAATAGTTAATAAACTTAGCTGTTAACCAAAAGGTTAGAGGTTTGAGTCCACCCAGAGGCATCTTGGAAGAAAAGCATAGTGATCTACTTCCAAAAAATCAGCTGTGAAAAACCCTGTGGAGGTGGAGCCAACATGGCACTATAGACAGAGGCACCATGCCATCCCTACATAGCAAAGACCAGAAAAACTAAGTAAAATGGAGACAAACGTCAATCCTGGAACCCTAAGTGTCAAATGAAGAGATAAAGAACTCAGCCAAGAATTTAAAGGAATAAGAAACTGACAGAGAACAGACAGCGAGGAGAGATATGAGCAGAGGTTCCTTATCAGCTAACACATCACGGATTCACCATCTTGGACTCCTGTCGGAGATTGGTGGACAGACAGTACAGGAAAGTGGCTTCACAGAGTTCCCAGCAGAGGACAGAGCACCCGGTAACCAGTGATACAGGCTTTCCAACCCCCCACTCTTCCTCCCCCTGCTCAGCCTCTGCCGATACCCATCTGGCTGTGGTCGTTCAGCTGGCCAGGAGATGCTGGCTCTGTGCTGCTTGGATTCGCCCTGCTCACACCAGCCAACTCCTCCAGTGCCATTTCTTTGTTGCAGGTGTTGCTTTTTTTGGCTTCTTGTGGTTTCTTCCCTGCCTCTCACCTCCTCCCCTTCCTTTCTCTCCAACACCTGGCTCCATGTGCCATCTTTGCTTCATCTTGACAGGCTGTGAAGTGTCGCTAGGCTGGGGAACTGCTTCCCCGGTCCTCGCCACCACACTGGTGGGATCCCTGGGGACTTTGTTTTGTTTGTTTTCTTTTTTTTTCGAGGCTTGGGAGTCCCTTCTAGCCAGGTTGTACTGTGAGGCTTGCGAGCCACTTCTCTGGTCTGCACAGCTGTGCCAGTGGGATCCCTGGGGTCTTTTTTTTTTTCTCTCTTTCTTTTCTTCCTTTTTGTCTTTCTTCATTTCTGTTTCTCCTCTCTCTACTTATGTTCTTTCCCTGCCTCCTGAATACCTGGCACTGTGGGCCTTGTCTGCCTCTTCTAGCTGGGCTGTACTACAAGGCTTGTGAGCCACTTCCCTGGTCTGCACAGCTCTGCTGGTGGGATCCCCTGGGGCCTTTCTTTTTTTCCTTATTTTTTTATTTTTTATATTTTTTCTTTTCTCCGTTCCTGTTTTGCTTTTTGTTTTTCTTCATTTCTTAGTTTCTCATATCTCTCTGCTTTCCTTCCCTTCCTGTCTCCTGAATACCTAGCACTGCCTCTTGTAGATGAGCTGTGTCCCAAGGCCCGGGAGCCACTTCTCTGGTTGCTGGTGGGATCCCTGGGGGCATTTTTTTTCTTTTTTTAAATTTCTGTCTATTTTTTTTCCTCTTCTTCTTTCCTTTTTGTTTTTCTCCATTTCTCAGCTTCTTGTCTCTCCACTCCAATGGCAAGCTACCTCAGCACTTGTTTTTGTTTTTTTTGTTTATTTGACTCCTGTTTCTCTCTTCTTGCTCTTCTTTCCCATACTCATCTTAGTTCCACACATCACAACCTCCCTTCTCCCTCCTGCCTATATGCACCATGTGCTGAACATCACACCCCCAAACAGCACAGGCACATCCTACCAGAACCTGCCCTCCACTGACCCCTGGCCCATGCTGTCAGCCCCAGTACTTACCACAAACAACCCATCCCAGCCCCTCCCCTTCAGCTGGATGTGCCCTGCTGCACCATAGCTGAGTGACTTGCCCTACCCACTGGACAAGGAGGTGAAACGTATCGTTCCCACAGATGAGCAAACAACAAAGAACACACAGCTCGCCTCCTCAGACATAACCAAATAAAACAGAAAAGCAGGATGAAACAAACAAATTTGCAATCAATAAATGAGGAAAATAACTACTGAATGTCCCGAAGACAGCGGACAATATCAAAACATATAAAAAAAGCAGAACAGGATGGTTCTAGTAGGAGTCCAAAATAAGACACCAGATGATGTTCCAGTAGTAAAAAAGGCACTAGAACTATCTGATAGGGAATTCATATCTCTAAAAATCAGAGCCATCCAAGTGTTGAAGCAAAAAGCAGACAAAAATGAGTAAAAAATAGACAAATTCATGGAAAAGGCAAACAAATTCATGGAAAATACAGACAAAAAAAAAATGGAAGAATTCAGGAAAATAATACAAAATGCCAAAATAAATTCACAACTATAAATCATACAAAAACAATAATTAGAAATCCAAAAGGTAAACAACAAGATTTCAGAAACAGTATCACAGAAGGGCTGAAAAGCAGGTTTGAAACGATGGAAGACAGGATCAGAAAAATTGAAGACAAACGCTTGGATACAAATCTGTTTGAGAAAAAATCAGAAAAAAGAACCAAGAAAAATGAAGAAACCCTGAGAATTTTGCTGGATACAATCAAAAGCAAAAAATTTTGAGTAATTGGAGTTCCAGAACAGGAGGAGAAAACAGAGAAATGATCATTGAAGAACTGCTGACAGAAAACTTCCCCAATATCGTGAAAGATTAAAAGCTGACCATCCAAGAAGCTGACCATCAATGAACCTCATATAGGATAAATCCCAAAAGAAAATCACCAAGGCATATCATAATCACACTCGCTAAATCCACAGACAAAGAAAGAAACCTGAGAGCAGCTTGAGAAAAACAAAAAGTCACATACAAAGGGGAAACAATAAGACCATACAGGTAAGAAGGCAATGGGATGACATATACAAAACCGTGAAAGAAAAAAATTGTCAACCAAGAATAATATATCCTGCAAAACTCTTGTTCAAATATGATGGTGAAATTAGGGCATTTCTAGATAAACAAAAATTAAGGGAATATGTAAAAACCAAACCAAACTTACAATTATTAAAGGTAGCCCTGAGAACAATCAATATCAGGCCATAGGACGAATCTAGGAATCAAGATTGCACCAGCCAGATACAAACTTAGGAAATGAAGTTACAAGGACCATTCAAAACCAAAAGAGTTGCAACAGGGAACCAGGTGGGTTAATCTGTAAATGACAACAATGTAAGAACAATAAAAGAGGGAATAAATGATGTCAATATAGAACTTTCTAATGAAGAGTAAGGCAAGGCAATACCAAGTAATAATATACTGGTTCAAACCTAGGAAGATAAGGGTAAATTTCAAGGTAACCACAAATAAATTTAACAAAGTCTCAGTAAAAACAAAATCTACAAAACTAAAAGAATGAAAAAAAAATCCACAAACGAAAGGAATTCAGCACAGGAAAGTAACAGGAACAAAGAAATCATCAGGACCACAAAAAAAGCACTACAAAATGACAATAAACTCACACCTATCAATAATTACATTGAATGTAAATGGCCTAAATGCACCTATAAAGAGAGAGAGTGACAGAATGGATAAAAAACAGGATCCATCAATATGTTGTCTGCAAGAGACACACCTTAGAAACAAAGACACAAATTAATTAAAAATCAAAGAAAAGGAAAAATTATATCAAGCAAACAGCTACCAAAAAAGAGTAGGAGTGGAAATACTAATCTCAGATAAAATAGATTTTAAAACAAAATCCACTATAAAAGACAAAAAAGGGCACCATATACTGATTAAAGGGATGATCCATCATGAAGACATAACCATAAAAAATATCTATGCACCCAATGACAGGGCTCCAAAATACATAAAACAAACTCTAACAGCACTGAAAGGAGAAATTGACAGTTCCACAATAATAGCAGGAGACTTCAACATATGACTTTCAGTAAAGGACAGAGTATCTAGAAAGAAACTCAGCAAAGATACAGGAGGTCTGAAGGGCACAATTAGCCAACTTGACCTCATAGATATATAGAACACTCCATCCAACAGCTGCAAAGTACACATTCTTTTCCAACACACATGGAACATTCTCTAGAATAGACCACATCTTAGACCACAAAGCAACCTTCAACAAAATCCAAAACACTGAGATAATACAAACTATCTTCTCTAACCACAATGCCATCAAAGTAGAAATTAATAACAGGAAGAGTAAGGGAAAACAAACAAACAAACAAACAAATTACATGGAAACTGAATAACACCCTGCTTAAAAACCACTAGGTAATAGAAGAGATCAGAGATGGAATAAAAAAATTCCTGTAATAAAAGGGTAATGAAAACATATCACACCACAACCTTTGGGACACAGCAAAGGTAGTGCTCAGGGGTCAATTTATAGCAATAGACACACACATCAAAAAAGAAGAAAGCGACAAAATAAAAACATTAACTACACAACTTGAACATATAGAAAGAGAACAGCAAAAGAAGCCCACAGACACCAGAGGAAAGGAAATAATATAGATCAGAGCAGAAATAAATGAAATAGAGAACAGAAAAACAATAGAAAGAATCAACAAAACCAAAAGCTGGTTCTTTGAAAGGATCAACAAAATCAACAAACCACTGGCCAAATTGACAAAAGAAAAACAGGAAAGGACTCATATAACCCAAATAAGAAATAAATTAGGGGACATTACAACAGACCCAACTGAAATAAAAAGGATCATAACACAGTACTATGAAAAACTATACTCCAAAAAATTTGAAAACCTAGAGGAAATGGACAAATTTTTAGAAACACACTACCTACCCAAACTAACACAAAAAATGATGCTGAAAATCTGAAGAGACCCACAACAAGAGAAGAGATTGAAAAGGTAATAAAAAAAAAAAAAAAAAACTCCCAACAACAACAAAAAAAAACCCTAGCCCAGATAGCTTCACTGGAGAATTCTACCTAGCATTCAGAGAAGAGCTTACACAAGTACCACTCAAACTATTTCAGAACATAGAAAAGGAAGGGATACTTCTGAACTCATTCTATGAAGCCAGAATAACCCTGATATCAAAACTAGGCAAACACATCACAAAAAAAGAAAATTACAGACCAATATCTCTCATGAATATAGATGCAAAAATTCTCAACAAAATTCTGGCCAACAGAATTCAGCATCATATCAAAAAAATAATACACCACAACTAAGTAGGATTCATACCAGGTATGCAAGGATGGTTCAACATTAGAAAATCAATCAACATAATCCACCACATAAATAAAAGGAAAAAAAATCACATGATCATCTCAATCGACACAGAAAAGGCATTCAACAAAGTCCAACACCCATTCCTGATAAAAACTCTCAATAAAATAGGTATAGAAGGGAAATTTCTCAACATGATAAAGGGTTTCTATACAAAACCAACAGCCAACATCATTCTTAATGGAGAGAAGCTGAAAACATTCCCCTTGAGAACAGGAACAAGACAGGAACGCCTTTTATTACCACTCCTATTTAACATCGTGCTGGGAGTCCTAGCTAGAGTAATAAGGCAAGAAAAAGAAATAAAGGGCATCCAAATTGGTAATGAGAAAGTTAAACTGTCCCTGTTTGTGGATGACATGATACTATACATAGAAAATTGAAACGACTCCATGAGAAAACTACTGGAACTAACAGAAAGATTCAGCAGAGTGGCAGGATACAAGATAAACATACAAAAATCAGTTGGATTCCTATACACCAATAAAGAGAACGATGAAAAGGAAATCAGGAAAACAATATCATTTATAATAGCCTCTAAAAAAATAAAATACTTAGAAATAAATCTAACCAGGGATGTAAAAGACCTATACAAAGAAAACTAGAAAACACTACTACAAGAAACCAAAAAATATCTACATAAATGGAAAAATATACCACGCTCATGGATAGGTAAACTCAACATCATGAAAATGACAATTCTACCCAAAGCAATTTACAAATAGAATGCAATCCTGATCCAAATACCAACAACATTCTTTTAAAGAGATGGAAAAACTAATCATTAACTTTATATGGAAAAAAGCAGCAGCACCGGATAAGTAAAGCACTATTGACGAGGAAGAATAAAGTAGGAGGACTCACACTACCTGACCTCAGAACCTACTATACAGCTACAGTAGTCAAAACAGCCTGGTACTGGTACAACGACAGATACATTGACCAATGGAACAGAATTGAGAACCCAGATGTAAATCCATCCACCTACAGTCACCTGATCTTGGACAACTGCCAAAAAGTCCATCAAATGGGGAAAAGATAGTCTTTTTAACAAATGGTAGGGGCAAAACTGGATGTCCATCTGCAGAAAAAGATAAAACAGGACCCATACCTCACACTGTACACAAAAACTAATTCAAAATGGATAAAAGACCTAAATATAAAGCAATAAACTATAAAGATCATAGAAGAAAAAATAGGATCAATGCTAGAGGCCCTAATACTCGGCATTAACAGGATTCAAACCATAACTAACAACACACAAACTCCAGAAGATAAGCTAGATAACTGGGATTTTCTAAAAATTAAACACTTATTTTCATCAAAAGAGTATAAAAGAGAACCTACAGACTGGGGAAAAAATTTTGGCTATTACAAATCTGACAAAGATCTGATCTCTGAAATCTACAGGAAAATCCGACACCTCTACAACAAAAAGACAAATAGCCCAATTAAAAAATGGGCAAAGGAAATGAACAGACACTCCACCAAAGAAGACATTCAAGTGGCTAACAGACACATGAGGAAATGCTCGCGATCACCAGCTGTTAGAGAAATGCAAATCAAAATCACAAAAAGATATCAACTCACCCCAGCGTTCCTGGCACAAATCAAAAAAACAAAAAATAACAAATGTTGGAGAGGCTGCGGGGAGATTGGAACTCTTATGCACTGCTAGTGGGAATGCAAACTCATACAACCATTTTGGAAAGCGATATAGAAAGCTAGAAATAGAAATGCCATATGATCCAGCAATCCCACTCCTAGGAATATATCCTAGAGAAATAAGAGTCATCACAAGAATAGACATATGCACACTCAAGTTCATTGCAGCATTGTTGACAATAGCAAAAAGATGAAAACAACCTAGATGCCCATCAACAGATGAATGGATAAACAAACTATGGTACATACACACAATGGAGTACCACACAATGTTGAAGAATAATGATGAATTTGTGAAGCATCTCACAACATGGATGAATCTAGAGGGCATTATGCTGAGTGAAATAAATCAATCACCAAAGGACAAATATTATATGAGACCACTACTATAAAAACTCATAAAAAGGTATACACACAAAAAGAAACAATCTTTGATAGTTACAAGGGAGGGGTGGGGGAGGGATGGAAAAACACTAGACAATAGATACGTGGCAACTTTGGTGAAGGGTAAGACAGTACACAGTACTGGGGAAGCCTGCACAACTTGTTCAAGGCAAGGTCGTGGAAGCTCCATAGACACACCTAAACTCCCTGAGGGACCGAATTGCTGGTACCATGGTCTTGGGGAACATCTAGCTCAACTGGCATAACATAGTTTGTAAAGAAATGTTCTACATTATACTTTGGTGAGTAGAGTCTGGGTTCTTAAAAGCCTGTGATCAGCCATCTAAGTTACTCTGCTGATCTCATCCCTTCGAGAGAAAGGGAGAATGAAGAAAACTAAAGATATAAGGGAAAGATTAGTCCAAAGAACTAATGGACCACAACTCCCACTGCCTCCACCAGACTGAGTCCAGTACAACTAGATGGTGCCTGGCTACCACCATTGACTGCTCTGACAGGGATCACAATAGAGGGTCCTGGACAGAGCTGGAGAAAAATGTAGAACAAAATTCTAACTCACAAAAAAAGATCAAACTTACTGGTCTGGCAGAGACTGGAGAAACCCCGAGAGTATGGCCCCTGGACACCCTTTTAGCTCAGTAATGAAGTCACTCCCGAGGTTCACCCTTCAGCCAAAGATCAGACAGCTAAAGCGGCACACTAGCCCAGGGACAAGGACTAGAAGGCAGGACAGGACAGGAAAGCTGGTAATAGGAAACCCAAGGTCAAGGAGGGAGAGTGTTGACATGTCATGGGATTGTTAACCAATGTCATAAAACAATACGTGTACTAACTGTTTAATGAGAAGCTACTTCTGTAAACCTTCATCTAAAGTACAATAAAGAAGAAAACCCTATGGAACACAGTTCAACTTCGATGATACACATGGGGTCTCCATAAGCCAGAGCTGACTTGATGACATCTAGCCTGGAAGAGCTGTGTCAGTTTGTTGGATACTAGAGAGAATACAGTTTTTAAAGAGAATAAGATTTTGCTATCAAGCTTCTAATTCATCTGAGGATACAATGCATTCCAAACTAAAAAAGTGTAAAGATAAGTAATAACCAGTTGCAGTCAAGCTGACCTGGCTCATGGTGTCCTCATGTGTGCAGAATAGAACCTCTACATAGAGTTTTCAAGGCTGTGACCTTTTAGAAGCAGAGTTCCAGGCCTTACTTGTGAAGCACCTTTGAGTGGGTTTGAACCACCAACCTTTTGCTTAGTAGTCAAGCACTTAACCATTTGCACCAACCAGGGCCTCCTAAGTGGAGAAATACTCGTAAGTACTAAACTACAAGTGAAATCACAAGGCAATACTAGTTCGAACGGTACAAGTAGCGAGCACGGTGCTTCAGAGGCGAGAATGGCGACTGAGTCAGAACAGCGCAGTGATATGATCTTGAAGGATGCGTAGGAGCTGGGTAGTCTGAGTAGAGGATGAAGGACATGATGAACAAATGAACAGAAGCTGGGTAGACCGGGCCTATTCCAGATGAGGGTTTCCTAAGGGAGCACCCAAAAAAACCAAACCCATTGCCGCTGAGTCGATTTCAACTCATAGCAACCCTATAGGATAGAGTAGAACTGCCCCGTAGGGTTTCCGAGGAGCAGCTGGTGGATTCAAACCGCCAACCTTTTGGTTAGCAGCCGAGCTCTTAACCAGTGTGCCACCAGTGGGGGAAATTCCAGAAAGGTGGGTGAGACACAATTCTGAACGATGTCAAATGAAAAGTCAGGTGTTGAGACTGATTTATAGACGGCAAGAAGCCATTATGTGCTTTATGTGCTGGGGAAATTACATGAATATGAAAATTGTTTTCTGGGACAGCGAATCTGAGGTTGATTTGTAAAATGAAGTACAGTGGTGACTAGTAAAGAGTACAGATGTGAATCTTGACACGTGAGGTAATAAAAACCAAAACCTAGGGTTATGAAGTTAGGGGGTGGAAAATAAAAGAATTTCAAAATAATAGTAATTGTTGTAAATGTAAATGCTTCCTGTGTGTTAAAAATTATGTAACAGGCCACTCAACCCTCACAAAAACCCTGGACGGACCAAACACTGAAATATGAGACAGTGTAGTTTCAGTGAGGTTAAGTAAAAAGAAAGAAAGAAACCTTTGCCATCAAGTTGATTGTGGCTCATGGCGACCCCATGTATACAGACCAGAACTGCTCCACAGGGTTTTCAAGGCTGTGACCTTTCAGAAGCAGAACACCAGGCTTTTCTTCCATGGTGCCTCTGGGTGGATTCGAACTGTCAACATTTAGGTTAGTAACCGAGTGCAAACTGCTCGTACCATCTAGGGACCTCAGTTTAAGTAGTTTGCCTGCAGTCACCCTTCAGAAATTCAAACCCAGATCTGTGGAAGCCTCGGGCTGTGCCACCACATTGCTCCACCTCAAATAGGTCGGTGCATACAGCAGACGCACGCTGGCTCCAACAACTGCGGAGAAAGTGTATAACTTTAAGATCTTCACATCTGACGGGTGTCTCAAGGATGTGGCAGAGTCAGAACTTTAAGATCTTCACATCTGATGGGTGTCTCATGGATGTGGTAGAGTCAGGAGGAAGAAGAACAGTTAAGGTATAAAAAAAACTGAGGTCTCATTTGTCCCCATTTGTAAGCTAACTCCTATTAGACAATGTTGCCAAAAATCACCCCAACACTGAAGCTAGACTTTCCTGGAGGTCACGGTCTTATTTAATGAAACCAATAAAGATGTCCAATGTGAGTTCTCTGAAGGACGGACTATTGGGATTTTTATTCCCTGAAAGGATGTTGATATCTGTGGTAGACTGAATAATAGCCCCCCAAAAGATATTCATATCCTAAACCCTGGAACTTATGAATGTTACTTACATGGCATAAACAGACTTTGCAGATGTGATTATGGATCTTGAGATTACTACCCTGTATTATCCATTCAGATCACAAGTGTCCTTATAAGAGAGAATGTGAGGGACATTTGACCCAGAGAGGAAAGGTCATGTGACCATGGAGGTAGCAATTGGAGTGATGCAGCCACAAGCCAAGGAATGCCAGCCGCTACCAGAAGCTGGAAGAGGCAAGGAATAGATTCTCCTGCAGAACCTCTAGAGGGAGCGTAGCCCTGCCAACACCTTGATTTCAGACTTCTGGCCTCCAGAACTGTGACAGAATACATTTTCTTTCTTTTAAGCCACCTAGTTTTTGCTAATTTGTTACAGCAGCTATAAGAAATGAGTACAATACCTAAATGACATTATCACACCAGCTGTCATCCAGTCAACTCCAACTCATGGCAACCCCATGTGTGTCAGAGTAGAACTGTGCTCCATAGGGTTTTCGATGGCTGATTTTGTTTAAGATTAGATCACCAGGTCTTTCTTCTGAGGCACTTTTGGGTAAACTCAAACCTCTAACCTTTCACTTAGCAGCCAAATGCATTAACCATTTGCATCAACCAGCGACTCCAAAATGGCACTGTTATTGTGGTAAGCCATGGAGTCACCCAGACTCACAACTAAATGAAACACTGCCTGGTCCTGTGCCATCCCCGTGATTGGCTGCATAGGGTCTTCATTGGCTGATATTTTGGAGTAGATTGCCAGGCCTTTCTTCCTAGTCTGTCTTAGTCTGGACTTTCTGCCAACACCTGTTCAGCATCATAGCAACACGCAAGCCTCCACTGACAGATGGGTAGTGGCTGTACCTGAGGTGCGTTGGCTGGTAATGGAACCCACGTCTCCCACGTGGGAGGTGAGAATTCTGCCACTGAACCACCAACGCAGCCAAAAACCACAAACACCCTGCAAGTTTGATAGCATACCATTGGATTATATCCTTTGTAAAGGGAAAGGAGAGGGAGTGGTTACTTCTCTCTCAGAAATACTTTGAGGGGATTTGAACGGACCTTGGAAAGCTTAGGATTTCTCAGGCTTTGTTTCCTCCGTGTGCGGGCTGTTTCACAGGAATTCTTTCCACGCTGGCCACGTTGGTTGCCACTGTTGTAGGTTTGACTGGCGTTAAGATGTTAGAACGGACAAAATAAATGAGCGCCAATAAAAGGGCGAAGTGTTCTGCTAGGAAGTCACTGAGCCAACGCAATGGTTTATAGCAGCGTGATGAAAGCGAATAATTGGATACTGTGATGAATTTGAGGTATGACAATTTTGATGATCTTGGGATTATAAGTGGTAAGTGTTACACAGTGACACCACGTTCCTTTTGCCCATAGGCTCGGTGGGACGGCTTGACTGGACGTATCACCTTCAATAAAACCAATGGCTTAAGGAAGGATTTTGACTTGGACATCATTAGTCTCAAAGAGGAAGGAACTGAAAAGGTAATCTCCTGAGTAATCAGTAAACAAATAAATAAAATGAAGAGCACTCTCAAGCAGTGCACGTACAAGTTACACATACAAGCAGGGATATTGCACATACAAGTGGGAAAATGATAATAGGATTCTTCCGGTGTGTTCCTTTATGTCCAGTTTTCTAGATCTACCTCCCTCATCTTCAAACAGATGTTCATGGGCCAGATTCTTAAATTGTGCTTCCATGGTCATGATGTTAACATTATGTTATTAACATTTATATAGTGGTTGATTTAGAAGGCAAGTGAGCATGTATTATCCCACTCATAAGCCTGTGAGGGGTGTCCTCAGCCCCACCTCTCAAAGGTTTTGAGAAGCCGAGTGCAGACTTGGAAAAATCAGAAGTTGTCAACGGTTTATCGATGGAATGGCATCCAATGGCTACTTAGAAATTAATAGCAAGCATGTAACCAATGTCATTGAACCGTTCATGTAGGAATTGTGAATGGATATATCTTTGGCTGTGTACAGTGGCACCAAAGATAAATAAAATATTTTAAGAAAAAGAGAAATTAATTGCAATGCATGCCATTTGAGATTGGGGACAGAATGAAGCATGATAGGAAGGATTTACGAGGGCAAATTCATTCTACATCCCTAATTTTAGGACAACTGCTAAAAAATGTATTTCAATATCGGGTTCCCTTTTTAGGATTATTTTCTTGTAATTCGCAATCTGTCAAAGTTTAAAGTTCCATTTAAGTTATATTTAGAGTAATGCAAATGTAAACTATTTACTTAAATAATATAATAATAATAATAAAAGAATTTGGCTTCTCAGTATATGACAACATGCTAATTTTTGTATTCACAACTATAAACCAGAAAACCAAACCCGTTGCTATCAGGTGGATTCTGACTCCTAGCGACCCTATAGGACAGAGTGGAACTGCCCCATAGGGTTTCCAAGGAGCAGCTGAACTTGAACTGCCGATCTTTTTTGTTAGCAGTCAAGCTCTTAACCACTGCGCCACCAGGGCTCCATTCACAAATACAAGATAGAATTAACACTTACAGCTTGAAGATTTTGCCCTTTAAAACGCTTGAAGAGAAAGATTCTGCAACGCCCAAAACAATTGTCCAGGCATCCCAGCTCTATAATCCAACATTTTTTCCTGCAGTGGGGAAGACAGTGCCCTTAATATAAACGAGTGGGTTTGGGGAGAATTGACTGCTTCCTTAAGAGTTGCACTGATTCTTAAAATGAGGTTCTCATTTCTGTTTTGTTGCTTTTATTAACTGGGACACAGTCCCCCCCTCCAGGTAATAACTACCTCCCCCCACCCAGCCACCCCCCACCCCCACCCCAGCAAATAGCAGTAATTGAAACAAAGACTAATTAGGCTGACTGTAATACAAGGTGGTCACTGATGTTGACACATTGGGAGAAATAATTAGTTTGCAGCTTTGAGACGATTCATTATACATACAGGTTTCCCTTTCAAAAATTCTCCCTCTCTCTCTTCTTAACTTCTTGCCTATCTGTAGGTTTAATAAGCTCTGGCAGAGCCCCGTCATCCACCCAGCCTCCACAGTGGGGGGTGGGATGTGGGCTGCAGAGTCTGGCAGAGCCCTGTCATCCACCCAGCCTCCACAGTGGGGGGTGGGATGTGGGCTGCAGGGAACAAAAGGAAAGAAAGAATGCTTGCTATGGACTAAAAGCACATAATGGGTTTTTGTCTTTTTTGTGTTTTTTTTTTTTTAAGAAAATGTCTGCTTCTCTATGAACATCCCTTCCTCCCCCCACTTAATGTGCAGAAGTGAAGGGGGAAGAAAAGCTGTTAAGGAAACATGTTTTGGGCTCAGATGGGTGATGAATTTGACGGTGTTATTGTTACGCTTTCACTGCTCTTTATACTCTGCAATGTTATGCACACTTCACCGGTGTTTTTCCATCAAAGGCAGAAACAAATTAGATAAAGTGTTTTCTCGGCTTGTTTCCTATCCTTTCAGCATTTGCAATAACTTGTCTTTCTTCAGGTGACTTGGGATCGATTCCTGAGAAGGCTGAGTGGGCCTTAGCGCGGTGGGGGAGGCCCACCGGCCTCTCTCAGGAGCCAAAGGCGTAAAGGCCCTATCTTCTCACAATCAGCCCCTCCTGGGGGCCAAAGGGAAAACTGTTAGAAAAAGCCCATTTTCTCACTTTCCGTCAAGTTTCTGCTCTCTGAAAGCCCATAACCGAAGAATAAGTTATCTAGTGTGCTTTCTTCCTCTAGCTTAGGAATATATATGTAGTATATACATATACACACACATATGTATATATACATGCATATATAAGTATATGTAAATGTATGTATTGTCAAAATAAGCATATGAGGTTTATTCGAGCAGTTAGTCTGTAAACATGCAAGGAGACCTTTCTGGTGAGAAAAACAGGAAGGCTTTTCTCAGGCTAGTTACAAGGAGTTTTTAAAAGAGAAAAGGAGGAAGCAGAGAGTAGAAAATTAACCAACCACTGGCGGAGCTTAGCCTGATTGACTGAATCAAATTCCCCTTCCTGAACCAGCTGATAGCAGGCCACCAGGTGGTTTCTGTGGCCTGGCCAGCCCCCTGTTCATTGTACAAATTCTTACGGATTGTCCGGAGTTTTTAAATATAGATGTATATACTTACTTTTAGTTATAAATACTAAAATTAGAGAATACTAGATTTCTTTAAAATCTTAAGGAAGGACAGTGAAGGCCCTTTAATTCTGCAGCACAGTGGTGCACATTCAAAAAGGCTTTAAGTCACCTTTCGGTTATGTGGAAGTGAAAGTGAACATCACCACACCCACATATTTAGTTCATCTCTTTACGTGGCTATTCTCGAACTTTCTGTTGAATGAAGATACAGGATCCCAGATACTGGGAGGGGAATGTCACACTGTCAACATTTGCGTCCATGACACCTTTCGGGTTCCATGCTCTGTTTTAATTAAGTGCTGTTTTTATTTTTCCCTCTGAAAACCAAGGCTGGCGAAGTGTCTAAACACTTGTCTAAAGTGTGGAAGAAGGTCTGTACCCTGACAACAACTGCAGGAAACCTGGGGCTGGGGTGGGAGGTGTCAAAGACAAGCCTGCACCCCCTCACTTTGCCAGACCAATAGACGCCCAACTGCAGTTTAGAGGTGACGTTCTATTCAGAGGGAAAGGGGGTGATTGAATACATTGTCTCTCAACAGCATTACCCGTGAATTGCAAACAGGTTTGCGAGGGATTAAATAAGGATGGATTAAATACTTCCCCCTAGATTATTTTTGCTTCTCCCAGGCAGGATCAGTCCCAGTTAGGACTGGAAGCAGGTAACTGCAACAGAAGCAGACGCTGGCCCAATTATATTCCTTCTCAAATCACTGAATATTATCCCTAAGGGGAATGAAAACTCAAATAGATTTGATCCATCAGACCAGTCAGATGGGCTAGGACCTCAGAGGGCGAGGACATTCCCTTCAATGTCACCACCACAAAATGTGAACCATTTCCAGAGATTCCCTTTTCTTATCAATCAGCCATCTTCAGCTTGCACAGCCTCTTTGTCGGAGCACAGTATATCCCATAATTTGGTTTAGAAGCACAGTTTCCAGAAGACAAAAACATTGAAGACCTTGGAAGGAAATGAAATTATCTTGTAAACTGTAACACCCACTATTTCATAGTTCATTGTACAGTATCACGTCGCCGATGAATGTGCACAGATTATATTGGACATTAACATAGCATTTGGATCAGGAAAATGTCCCAGTGATATGCAAACACTGTTCCTCATTCTCACGCTCTCTCTAAAACTACTTGCTAAAATATCTATTGATCGACAGATGGACCTTAAATTATTTCAGGTTGTTCAACGTGACTGGTTTTGTCAAGTTCGTTTTTGTCTTTCAAATTAATCTTTTGAAACTGTAAAGTTTCAAAAAGCTTTTCTCCTTCTTGGTAGCAGTCAGTAGAAAAGCTCAAAAAATGTCCTCCTTTTAAGTTAAAAAAGCAATGACCTTGTTTGAATCTTCAGTGAATCAGGTTCCTACTGACACTTAGATAGTAATTCCAGTTCTCACTGCTGGTAAATAGATGAACCTAACTGTCATCCAGAAAGAAGTTTATTATACTAATTCGGCTTGACACCCCAGGCACTTGAGACAACGTTGAATTAATTCAAACCAAATACCTGAGAGATGGAACCCAAACTTGGAAATTATACCTCGGAGGAGGGGAACGTTCTTTATTTGTCACTAAACTGCAACAATCCATCCCCGCCTTCCACAGTTGTAGCTTCTTGACCTTCCTCCTCCGTGTCTTTATGTCTCTGCCTCTTTCCTTCCTGATAAGCCACCATCTCCCACACTGTAGTTTGTATTAACCATGGTGTGTTGATCCGTCTTAAAATTCTTCGTCAACAGTTCACAGTAACCAGAGTGCTAGCACACAGGGCAATTCAGACAAGGCAAGCACATTGTACCTTCCTAAGAAAACTCCATCATTAACGAGAAGGATTCACCCTCATCACATTTAAATTCCAAAAGCTCTCCTCGGGCACTCTGACCTTTTTAGTATAGAGGAGAAAGAACAAACCAGCTGCTACCAAGTCATTTCTGAATCATGACGACCCCATGTGTGTCACAGTAGAACTATGCTCCACAGAGTTTTCAATGAATGATTTTTTTGGAAGTAGGTCACCAGGTCTTTCTTGCAAGGCACCTTTGGGTGGACTGGAACCTCCAATCTTCTGGTTAGCTGCTGAGTGTGTTAACCATTTGCACCACCCAGCGACTCCTTAGTACAGAATAAAACCACCAAACTAAACCCATTGCCATTGAGTTGATTCTGACTCATAAAACCCTATAGGACAGAGTAGAAGTGCCCCATTGGGTTTCCAAGGAGCAGCTGGTGGATTCGAACTGCTGACCTTTTGATTAGCAGCCAAGTTCTTAACCACTGCACCACCAGGCTCCAGTATAGTTCATCTGAAATTCTTTCCAAAAGACGGATGTAGCAATCTTTACAAAGCCCCTCACTAAAATATATGTTAATAAGACTTATCTGACAGGAAACAGATATTTTTCTTCCTAGATAGTTGGTCTTACCCAGCAATTTTGGATTTTGAGTGTATGTGAATTGCTATCGCCTAGGCTTGGAAGGTAGACCCTAGGCACTTTCTGGGCACCCTTTTGTTGTGGCACATTTTTTAAAAAAGTTTGCTTAATATCATTTGGGCATTCGGTTGTCCTAGATAACAAATGGCTGTTCCTTCATGCCAGCTGACAAAGTGAAAGAAGGCAGGGCCAGACAATTAGCCATTGGGTGTTCCTCGCCACCAGTGATTGACCCACCCTCCACTACTTCTCACTGGTAAATCACTGCTGTCTGCTCTCGCTATACGGTTTGAAAATTGAGGTCTCACCTCCTGGAGGCAATCCTCCAAGGTCACAGAACAGGACTGAAATGTGAAATGTCCAGGCATCTGGTTTACTGCACCCCTCTTCCCAACACACACGGATCACGGGATCTCTCTCCATCAGAGAAGATTCATTTGCTGACAACATGCTCATTTACTTTGATTAACAGGTAAAGCTAGTTGATTATTTATACCAAAAAACAAATTACTCTTCTGTTTTGCTTATTATGAACTTTGAAAACAGAAGGCTGGGGTGATTCAAATTGAGTGTATTCCCTGTCCAATTTCCAGGAATAAACCAAAACCCAAACCCACTCCTTTAGGGTCATTTCAACTCATAGCAACCCTATAGGTCAGAGTAGAACTGCCCCATAGGGATTCCAAGGCTATAAATCTATACAGAAGCAGACTGCCACATCTTTCTCCCGCAGCTGGTGGGTTCGAACTGCCAACCGTTCAGTTAGCTGTAGAGCCCTTTAACCACTGCACCACCAGCGCATCATGCTTTATCTTTATTTTGACACTCAGTCTAGACGCAAACGAATTCTTTTATGAAGATAGAAGAAAAAAATATTCTCCCTTTTCTCATTTTATTGAGGAAAGTTCACACTGAATGAGACTCTATGACTTAGTTGATTGGAAATGCAAAAGACATGCTGTCGTAACTTTCTGCACTTTTAGTGGGGACGTAAGAGGAATAAAAGCTAGATGTCAAGCTGTGAGGTGTGAGGTGTGTTTGTCTACACTTTCAAGTTTGTATCTTAGAAGGAAATGATATGATGAGTGTTTAACACCGCCATTTTTAAATATTAGGATAGTTTCTTTAAACACACATGCGCACACACACACACACTTGACATTAATAGAAATAAGAGTCAAAGAGAACATATTCCGTTACGTAATGAATTGGCTAAAACCACAGTTATCTTCTTCACCCTTCAACACTTAATTAAAAATTAAGTCCCAGTCTCCCCAGTGCCTACTCAAGATTTAATCTGGAAGTACACTGGAGCCCACTTTAGACGCGGTCTTCAAAGAGTTAGAAGTCAGTTGTTCACTATCTAAAGGATAGCTTTTGATGAAAACAATAGGCTCCCAGGTGTGCTCATCCTGAGATATGTTTCCTAGAAGCAAAGGTCCCTGACTCAAAAAAGTGGGACAAAGGGTGGAAGTTGAGAAGAGAGAAAAGGAAACATTGTCCCCTTTTCTTGGGTTTAAACCTAACCTAACCCGTTGCCGTCAAGTTGATTCCGACTCATAGCAACCCTATAGGACAGAGTAGAACTGCCCCATAGGGTTTCCAAGGAGCACCTGGTGGATTCAAACTGCTGACCTTTAGGTTAGCAGCCGTAGCTCTTAACCAGTACGCCACCAGTGTTTAAACCAGTCAAAGGAAACTGAAGATTCTTCAATCAACACGTATGTATTGCATGCATTCTAAGTGACAGACATCACTCTAGGTCCTGGAAAACTGACATTATTTAGGACGCTGGCTTACACCCCAACTCTAGTATTCTCTCTTCAGACAGGATCACAACACTTCCAAATGCATAAAATACCCCTAAGTCCCCATCCAGGCAAGTAAAGCATTCTACCTAGAGCTATCTCCTTATTTTTCCAATCCGTTTTCTCAACTAACCCTAATTAGGAGTAGAAAGAAAATAGCAAAACTGAAATAGTTTACGCTAATTTGTAAATGTGTGATAGCCCTTGACATTTCCTCACAGCATTTAAGTGTCTAAAAAACAAAGACTTGTCAACCTAAACAAATTTTTGGCTGTTGAACATAGGCAGTAAATCAACATAAAGAAATAGGAAAGGAGAAAGAAAATGGCTTAACATTTCCACATGTGATGTTTTATTAATTAGCAGAAAAATCCTGTTCTCTCCATTATGCTAATGAGGAAACTGAGGCCCAGGAGGGTTGATTAATTTACCCAAGGTCACACTGGGATCTCGACAAAAGTCTGTTTGCAAAACTCATATTAGATCAAGCCCCCCAAATGTTCTTCCACTGGGAGAATGTATTTAAGGATCAAGTATAGGTGCATCCTGTCCACCGAAAAATATGTCAAGGGGAGGCGTGGTCAACATGGCAGACTAGTTAGACGCTTCCTATATCCCTCTTACAACAAAGACCTGGAAAAATAAGTGATCTGATTCTATGTGAACATCTGACAGCCCTGAACAAGGCAAGGTTAAGAAATCCATCTGAGTCATACGGGAGAGGAAGACCGTTTGGAAGAGGTGAGGAGCGCTAGAGCTGCAGCAGCAACGCAGCAGAGCCAAAGCCACGCCAGGCCACGGTGAAGCAGGCAAACACCTGTGCTGTGCACGTGCTCGAGAAGCAGTTTCCACATCGAGAGAGACCCGGCAGCAGAGATTCTGCTGGGACACTCCGAACCAGAGAAGAGCAGCTCCCAAGAGGCTAGGATAAGTACATGTGAGCACCCTTTCGTGGTGAGTTAAAAAAAAAAAAAAGCCCATTTGGGAAAAACCTCTCTCCCTTTTACCTCCTACCTCCACGCTCTGCACTGGATTTGGGGAAAAAACTCTCTCCCTTTTGCCGCCTACCTCCGCGTTCTGCACTGGATTTGGGAAAAACTTCTCTCCCTTTTGCCGCCTACCTCTGCGCTCTCCACCGGATTTGGGAAAAACCTCTCTTCCTTTTACCACTTCCCTACCCGCTCTGCACCGGGAGTCTACTTGGCCGGAAATAGATCCCAAAAGGTGCCCTGACCCATTCTCCTGGCCTTGGAGAGGGAACAAATAAGCTACTGGCTCCCCTAGGCCAGGAACACAGGGTCAGCACAACTCCTTTGCTGGCCACAGAAATCAGGGGTCCGCAGACTCTGAGTGCCATACACCCCTGTATAGACTTGTGGGGACCCATCTCAACAACGTTAGCCCTCACTGCCACAGTACAACAGGGCAAACATCTGAAGTTTAACTTCAACTGCTTCAGCTGTGAACGGGCAGATTTGTGAGCCTCGACACAGCCCTGCCCCTCAAGTAGGCACTTTTATCAATCTGCAGCAGGGTCTTGAGAACTGCTGGTAGCTCCTAAAGTGCCTAGTCACCTGCTACAGGAGTTCAAGAAAAAGTGGTGCCCTCGAGTCTGCAGCCAACATTGTGGGGGACTCTTAACCCGGCTGCAAAACTCACCTACCTATTCACCCTAGAGAATAGGGACACGCTTTTCTTTCAGACTCTCAGGGGCAGCAGTCAGCCCCCTGCCTGGCTCAGCGTGTGATCCCCTACCACAGCCAGAGTCCAGTTCCTGCACCAATCACCCATGCCTCTCTAGGACTGGGGGTGAAAGCCTGCATCACACACTTGGTGACCGACTGCCTGCACGCCCGAGCTGATCCCATATAGGAAATTTTAATGAACTCCGGCGTGCACATGCTTAGCTACAGAACCAACTACCTAGTGACAGGACATTAGAGATCAAAAGGTGTCAAAAATCAAACTAGTGCACATGAGCAGCCTATTTGGGCATATCAAAACAAAATAAAATAAGAAGCTAGGTCTCACTAAGCAAACACAAAATAAAATTATAATAAACTATTGATGGCTCGGAGACAACAGTCAGTATCAAGTCACATAAAGAGGCAGTCCATGATGGCTTCAGCAAGCTCCCAAAATAAAGAATCAATAAATTCTTTGGAGGAAGAGAACTTCTTGGAATTGCCAGAGACAGAATACAAAAGATTAATATACAGAACTCTTTTAGAAATAAGAAAGGAAATTCAACAGAGCGCAGAAACAGCCAGGCAACATACAGACACAGGAGTAGTGGAACTTAAAAAAGTTATTCAAGAACATAATGCCAAATTTAATAGGCTGCAAGAATCCATAGAGAGACAGCAATCAGAAATCCAGAAGATTAACAATAAAATTTCAGAATTAGACAACTCAATAGAAGGTCATAGGAGCAGAATTGAGGCAGTGGAAGTTAGAATTAGTGACATTGAATATAAAGCTCTTGATGCCAACTTATCTGAGGAAAAATCAGATAAAAGAATTAGAAAGAATGAAGAAACCCTAAGAGTCATGTGGTGGGACTCTATCAAGAGAAATAACCTACAAGTGACTGGAGTACCAGAACAGGGGGGTTAACAGAAAATACAGAGAAAATTGTTGAAGATTTGTTGATAGAAAACTTCCCTGATATCATGAAAGATGAGAAGATATCTATCCAAGATGCTCATAGAACCCCACAAAAGGTAGATCACAAAAGAAAGTCACCAAGACATATTATAATCAAACTTACCAAAACCAAAGATAAAGAGAGGATTTTAAGAGTGGCTAAGGATAAAAGAAAAGTCATCTACAAAGGAGAGTCAATTAGAATAAGCTCAGACTACTCAGCAGAAACCATGCAGGCTAGAAGGCAATGGGATGACATATTTACAGCCTTGAAGGAAAATAACTGTCAGCCAAGAGTTATATATCCAGCAAAACTGTCTCTCAAATATGATGGCGAAATTAGGGCATTTCTGATAAACAGAAGTTTAGGGAATTTGCAAAAACCAAACCAAAATTACAAGAAATACTAAAGGGACTCCTACGGTTAGATAATCAATAACACCAGCTAACAACGCAAGACTAGAACACAGGATAGAGCAACCAGAGATTGACTCAGACACGGAAATCGAAATTACATCAAAGCTAAAACATTGAAAATAGGGAAACAGATATCAATATGTAAAAAAAAAAAAAAAGAGGATAATATTAAAACAAAAAAAGAGGGACTTAAA
The DNA here is from genome assembly GCA_030035585.1 of Dugong dugon. Classification (NCBI taxonomy): domain Eukaryota; kingdom Metazoa; phylum Chordata; class Mammalia; order Sirenia; family Dugongidae; genus Dugong; species Dugong dugon. The sequence continues at coordinate 7,010,320 of CM057473.1, forward strand.
AAACGGAGACATTGATTTTCTATATGGAGGGGAAGTTAAGGCGATATAAAGTTGTAAAAGACTGGTATAAACTTAGAAAATTAGGGGTAAATATTAAGGTAACCACAAAGGAATCTAACAATCCTACAAATCAAAATAAAAAAGTAGAAAAACATAAAGACCCAGTAAGCAAAAAATCTACAACAAAGAAAAAGATGGAAAAAAAAAATACATAAAGAAAAACGACTCAGCACAGAAAATTGAGGAGAACAAAGAAACTGTGAACAACACACGAAAAATATGTCCAAAGATTGTTGTTCTGGGGTGCCATCAAGTCCATTTTAACTCATAGGACCCCATGTGACAGAGTAGAACTGCCCCACAGGATCTTCTAGGCTGTATTATTTACAAGAAGGAGCCCTGCTGGTGCAGTGGTTAAAGTGCTCTGGTGCTAACCAAAAGGTGGCTAACCACCAGCCACTCTGAGGCAGAAAGATGTGGCAGTCTGCTTCTGTAAAGATTTACAGCCTTGGAAACCCTAGAGGGTCACTATGAGTCAGAATTGATTCAGTGGCAGTGGGTTTTGAGTAATCTGTATGCGAGCAGATAACCAGGTCTTTTCTCCCGTGGAGCCACTGGTTGGTGTGAACTGTCAACCTTCCAGTTAGCAAATGAGCTCTTAACCATTGCATCACCAGGGTTAGTGTCGCTAAACTGCCCCATGTTTAGTAGCTTCTTTACTTTATCAGCTTCTGAATTAAAAAAAAGAAAAAAAAAATTTGATAATTCCAAGTTCCTTTACAACCGGGCAAGTTTGAAGAATACATTTTACTGGGGCAGTCAAATGAATGTTTTTTATTATTACTGCACATTTGTGTAGCTCTTAACACATACAAATACCTTCACATATATCATCTCATTTGTTCCTCTTAATATCCGGACAATGCACTTTACAGTTAAAGAACCAAACTTCAGAAAGGTTAGCGTCTTGTCCAAGGGCACACAGCAATGAGGTCCGCCTAGCTCTGAAGCACACCTGCATTCCATCTGATCAAGCTGGTAGTAAATACCTACAGGAATGCATCAGAAAAACAGCACCACTCTCTAAGGCCCTTCTCCTGGGCTCCTCCAGAAGCTAAACAAATCAATATTCTTCTACCGGGAAAAATAACTCAGGAGTGTGTTGGCCACTGGAGAAAATTGTGGGTCATTATTTAAAAGACCAATGGACTTCATTGAATGCCAGTCACCATGGTTGGGTCTGTGATAGAGAGATCAATGGCCAATAAAAGAAGAATGAAGTCCCCGTGAAAAGCTCATGTCCAAGGGGACAGACAAGACAGGTAAACAGATGACAACAGAGGATGCTGGGTACCATGATGGATATAAACAGAGTCCTACTGGGGTCCACGAGAGCCATCTTTCACCCAGCATTGGCTCCCCAATGGAGACACACCCAGAACTTAGTCTACTGCTCATCACTCTTCTTCATGATTCCCTTTTAGATAACCAATCACTCCACCATCCACCCTCTCCTGTCATCTCCTTCTTTATAAGCTTTAGAGACACTGATGCTGTCACTTTGACGTCATAAGGTTCAGTAGAATGTAAGCTCTTCAATGGCAGGAACTTTGGTCTGCTTGTTTACTACTATGTCCCCCAGTGCCTAGAACAGCTCCTGGTACTGAGTAGGTGTTCAAAACTTATACATTGATGAAAAAAATCTGATATTCAATTAAGAAAAATGAGCTTAAGAAATTAAAAGCAAAGACTTCTCCCATGCCTCACCCCACCCCACCCCACAATGAATAGCACAGATTTTCCACATCCATCTATATGCTCATCCCTCCATTGTTTCCCACATTTAGTAGCTTCCACCGTGGTGTCCTGGTGTCCTCTTCCCAGACTGTGAGCTTCTATGCCCCTTCCTGGTGTAGAAGGCGTCTCCCTTTCTCATAAGCACTGTCACTGGTAACCAGCAGCCTCTGATGTACTGTGTTCTGTGTAGATTGGAATTTGGAACTCCAATAGTGGGCTAAACATGACAGACGGCAACAGAGACAGGTCCAACAACATCACCGATTCACTGGCCAACCGAACGCTAATCGTCACCACCATTCTGGTAAGTGGGCTGCATGGAATTCCTACAGTCTAGATTCCTACCCTAGGCACTGAAGAATTCCTGCTGGTTTCTTTCATGCCAACAACTCTGCCTGCAAATGTCCTTTGTTAATTATTGTATATACATATAAAAAAGAAAAACTCAAACCCACTGCTGTCAAGTCAATTCTGACTCATAGTGACCCTATAGGACAGAGTAGAACTGCCCCATAGGGTTTCCAAGGAGCATCTGGTGGATTCGAACTGCCGACCTCTCGGTTAGCAGCCAAATTCTTAACCACTGTACCACCAGGGCTCCATACACATACATACGTGTATGTATATATATATTAAATTTTTTTTAAAAAATTGCTGTTGAGTCGATTCTGACTCATGATGACCCCATGCCTTCCAAGGCACTTCTGGGTGAGTTCGAACCACCAATCTTTTGGCTAATATTTGGGTTCTTAACTGTTTGCACCCCCCAGAGACTCATCAGTAGTATAGTAACTATTATAATCTTATAAAATAAAATCATCTTTCACTTAGGCAAGTGAAAAAACCAAACCAGTTTCTGTCAAGTCGATTCTGCTTCATGGTGACCCCGTGTGTTCTGGAGTAGAACTGTACTCCATGGGATTTTCGAGGCTGATTTTTTGGAAGTAGACCTCCGCACCTTTCTTCCAAGGTGACTCTGGGCAGACTTGAACTTCCAAGCTTTCAGTTAGCAGCTGACTATGTGAATCGTTTGCACTACCTAGGGTGTCCATAGATCATGGCAGTAAAGGAGAAATGTCCATTATTCATACACTAGGGGATTTATTACGTAAGCACATAAGCAGAGAATTGCCAGATGTGAGATTTGAGGTAATTTCAAATAAGAAAGTGAGACTCATGATAAGAGAAGACACAGAAATGGTCATTGGAATGAGATTCCCTAATAGAAATCAGCCAAAACATACAGAGAGAAGTGAATGGTTAAGATGAGATGAAATATAGCTGGGAGATGAGGCAATGGATCATTCAGTAGACAGCACATTTGAGGAAGGAGAAAATCTAATTGTTCATATAGATTTCCCTTTTGTAAGTAGGTGAGGTTCTTAGACTAAAACCAGGAGGTAGGCTAGGTCACCCAGAGGAAGTCTAGCCAACGCTGCCTTTGCCCCGCCCCCTTCTCAGACCCAAAGCGGCAACATCAGAGCACCCTTATCACACCATTCTCTCCCAGCACTGCCCCCACACTGGAGGAAAAAGCTCCCATCCAAAGAGGCAGGTGGGAGAGGAAGGAAGAACCATCCACCAAGTCTTTGCACAGGGTGGAGAGAAGATGAGCAAGGCAAAGGCAGGGAAGTGAGCAACCGAGTTCAATCCTCTCAAATCTTAAAAAATCATTTGTAAATATTTTATATCTTCAAGCTGCTAGTGGAACTTGCCACAGTAAATTCTGCCTTTCATTATAACAGTGCTTTCATATTTGGTTTGTTTCATATAGGAAGAGCCCTATGTGATGTACAGGAAGTCTGATAAGCCCCTATATGGAAATGACAGATTTGAAGGATATTGCCTGGATCTGTTGAAGGAATTGTCAAACATCCTGGGTTTCATTTACGATGTCAAGCTAGTCCCTGATGGCAAATATGGAGCCCAGAATGACAAAGGAGAATGGAATGGGATGGTTAAGGAACTCATAGATCATGTAAGCAAAACTGTGTCTCCTAAATAAGGGTCACATTTGTCTGGAAAAATAAATGCATAATAAGAGGAAGTAAGACGAAAGAGAAAAACTGGGTCAGTCAGTGTCAGAAGAAATTTAAATCTGTTTTGAATCATGTTAGGTGCCATTAAGTCGGCACTGACTCCTGGTGTCTCCATGTACAACAGAACAAAACACTGCCCAGTCCCGTGCCATCCTCACAAGATAATATACTGTTTTGATCCATAGAGTTTTTGCTGGCTAATTTTTAGAGGTAGATCACCAGGCCTTTCTTCCTAGACTGTCTTAGTCTAGAAGCTCTGCTGTAACCTGTCCGCCATGCGTGACGTGCTGATATTTGAAACACTGGTGGCGTAGCTTCCAGCATCATAGTAACACGCAAGCCACCACAGTGGGACCAACTGACAGATGGGTGGTGCTTTGAATCACAAAAAGGATTAAAATGTAGGAGGGAACACCTAGAAATGGAGTTTGCTTCCTTGGAAGGGCAAGAGAGGATAAAAGGGTGAGTCCATCCATTATACTGAAGAATAAGCCTGAGTGATTCTTAAATTAGGTAAAGAATTCCTAAAGTTCTCAGCTCAGAGTGAAACCTCATCTTGCCAGCTATTATGACCCAGCTGCTAATACCTTGCTTTTCTCACACGCCCCTCTTAAAGAAACCCTGCGGGGATTTCTTAGTTTCGTGTATATGTATGTATGTGTGTGTGTGCACGTGCATTTACACACACACACGTTTATACCTTCTGATTTCTCTATGCTAGTAAATATTGAATTAATAAAACATAACTGTATAAATCCACTCTTTTTATATCAAAGCCAATCATCACAAGAAACTGCTTGCGTGAGAAGCATTGTTGTTAGTTGCCATTGAGTCGATTCTGACTCGTGGCGACCCCACATGTGCAGAGTATAACTGCTCTGCAGGGTTTTCAAGGTGTGACCTTTCCCAAGCAGATTGCCAGGCCTGTCTTCCAGGCACCTCTGGGTGAGTTTGAATAGCCAACGTTTTGTCTAGTAGTCAAGTGCTTCACCATTTGCGCTCCCCAAAGACTGAGAAGCCTTAGGAGTTGAGAATAGGGATCATCAGTGCCCAGGAGAAGTCCAGACATTTGCAGAGAAGCTAGACCACTAAGGTAATCATTTCTGGCTTGCTTTTGCAGAGAGCCGACCTGGCCGTGGCTCCTCTTACGATTACCTATGTGCGGGAGAAAGTCATTGATTTCTCTAAGCCCTTCATGACCCTGGGCATCAGCATTCTCTACCGGAAGCCCAATGGTACCAATCCGGGCGTCTTCTCCTTCCTCAACCCCTTGTCTCCTGACATTTGGATGTATGTGCTCTTGGCCTGCCTGGGGGTCAGTTGTGTGCTCTTTGTGATCGCAAGGTAGGTTCAAGGACTACTGAACTTCCTGCCACAGGTCTAGGCCGGTCTCAGATTTACCAGTGGGTTCTACAGGGAGACCAAGATTAAGAACTTCAAAGTGCTATTTTCATTTTGCCTAGTTCTATTTTGTCATTAAAGAAAGCCACAGTGTAAGCGAATATTTTCTAATTATTTATAAAGGTACTTTAAAAAGAGAGTAAGGCAATAATTTTGTATGAATTTCTTTCTTTCAGTACTGCAAGCAATATAAAAGGATCATTTGCCCAATTTCCTTCAGTCATATTCCAACAAAAATCGTGCCTCAACTAATAAATGTAAAATGTTTCAATAGGAATAAATAAAATGATGTCCAGATCGCTGGAATATTTGGTTACACAAATCCAAGAGAAAAGTCAGCAAAGAATTATTGTAGCAAATAAGAAACACTGGAATCAAACAAGATTGTGAAATCCTCAGGAATAAAGACAAATGTTTTTGAGAAGTTTATGAAGTTTATTTTTAAAAAACATTTGAGAATGAGCAAGAGAATTCTAGAAATAACTAGAAAAGGATAGATCACTCACATACAGACTCTAGAGGCATAAAATCGTTATGCCACCACCAAGATGATTCGGTTTAGGTTTAATTTGTTGAGATTTAATTCTATATTTAAACCATTCTGCTCTATGCAGTCTTCAGAGGATTTTTATACCTTGCAGTACATCATGTTTTCGAAATACCTTGATGCTGAATTTGAAACATAGCTACTTTATCTTTCTGTGGGCTTAAACATTTGATATCCCTAGATAAACCATGTAAAAAATAATTGCTTTTGTCTGCCCCCCCTACTTGTTCTTCATCTTTTTCACCTTTTAACAAAACCCAGTGAACTTTTTCTCGAATCAATTTTTGTTTTCCCTCCAGGAATTTCTAAAAGACATATTTCTTCATGCTAGCTGTTTGTCATGGTCCACTGTCTGGTTTTGATTAACGCCAGGTAGCATTTTCCCTGGTGTAACTGTACAGAAAGCTTAGGAAAATAACCCAGTCTGGAAAGGCCCTAAAGATCCACAAGGCAGACGTAGCCAAAATGAATACACGTGTGCTCTCACATGTGAATATTTACGCATCCAATAAGAAAGGTTTTGCAATTTTATATACATAATAAATTATACCATTACCAAATCCCAGATGGTTTCCCAAATTTTGGGCAAACATTAAACTACATCTAAATAGTAACCAAAGCTCTCTTTCCATGCACCTTAACTCAGAAAATAAAATAGCAATATTATTGATACTTTAATACTCTAAGTGAGTGGTTCTCAGTCGGGAGAGATTAAGCCACCCCATGGGACATCTGGCAATGTCTGGAGATAATTTTGGTTGTCACAACTCGGTGACCGGGTGTGCTGCTGGTATCAGGTAGGTAGAGTTCAGGACGCTGCCAAATACCCTATAATGCACAGGACAGTCCCCTACAACAAAGAATTTTCAGGCTCAAAATGTTAATAGTGCCAAGGCTGAGAAACCACATTCTGTCTAATTAAAGATGATGTTGCTTTGAGTATCAAATTTTTAAAAATGAAGTGCTCACCTTTGGAGGTTCATTTCTCATTTCAGACTCCTGGGGGAAGTTAATACCCACCTACAATGGCCATTTAACAAATGACTACCCTAAGGTGACAGATGCTCTCATGAATAAGACATCTTGCGTTGACCTGTTGCTCCATTTCTGTGCTCTGGAAAGACCCACACCTATTGGGTGATATGAAGACTAGTAGACCAACCCAAGCAGCAGAGGCTGACAGAAGAGTGAGCTTCCATATCCCCCAACTTGTGATTCTATCTAGGCAATGGTGCCGATGAGTACAACAGGCAAGACAATGGTGATGAGCAAGCACATTATTGATTATGCTAACTTGACCAAAAGAAAAAACAACCCCGTTGTCATCGAATCAATCCCACTCATAGCTACTCTACAGGACAGAGTAGAACTGCCCCATACGGTTTCCAAGGAGCAGTTGGTGGATTTGAGCTGCTGACCTTTTTGGTTAGCAACTGAGCTCCTAACCACTGTACCACCAGGGCTCCGTGACCGAAGACAGTGGGAGAAAAAAACATACCTGTGGCATCCAGACGTTTTCACAAGCACAACAGGCTCAAAGTACCCCTTTACACTTGTTTTTGTCATCAGGATACCTTACCATAGTGTAATATTCAGTCCTTATTTTGTCTGTTCCTCCATAAATTCTAGGTGACCGAGACCCTTGTATTTTCTGACTTCACACATTCTATTTCCATCACGATAGCAGGTCCTCCCCCAATCAATATTATTCACTCAGTACTCCAACTCATTGACAATACCATTTATAAATCAACCCAAACCCATACCCATCGCCACCGAGTCAATTCTGACTCATAGCGATCCTACAGGACAGAGCAGAACTGCCCCATGGTGTTTCCAAGGAGCAGCTGGTGGATTCAAACGCCGTCTTTTTGGTTAGCAGCCAAGCTCGTAACCATTGCACCACTAGGACTCCAATAAACCAGATCTTCCTTATTTAGCTTATTCTCCTTGCCTCCTCTCACTGCATCCCTCTTACTCTGGGTCTCGGGGGAGTGGAGGGCTAGATACTATGCATTAAATACAAACTTGCAAACATAGTGGTGAAAGATAGAAACTATCGAAATATAGAAAGTAACTCCCTGCAGTGCACAGGGAGTAGGAGGAAATTCTCAGCTGCATTCATCTTCTCTGTATCTTTGAGTGAGCGTTTCCAGTACTGTATCCTCTTGGTGAAACATCTTAACTGGCATTCTGTCTTCCAGGAGGCTTGTTTTTGCTAATGCCTTCAGTGCAGCTTGAATTTTTTCCTTCAATACTATCAGTTCCTGATCATGTGTTACCTCCTGAAACGTTGAATGTCAACCAATTATTTTGAGTACAGTGACTCTGTGTATTCCTTCCATGCTCTTTTGATGCTTCCTGCATCGTTCAGTATTTTGTGCATGGAATCCTTCAATACTGCAACTCGTTGTTAGGTGCTATTCAGTAGGTTCCTACTCATAGCGACCCTATGTACCACCCTCACAATCATCATTATGCTTGAGCCCATGGTTGCAGCCATGGTGTTAATCCGTCTCTTTGAGGTTCTTCCTCTTTTTCACTGACCCTCTACTTTACCAAGCACGATGTCCTTCTCCAGGGACTGATCCCTTCTGATAACATGTCCAAAGTACATGAGATGAAGTCTCACTATCCTTGGTTTGAAGGAACATTCTGGCTGTACTTCTTCCCAAAGAGATTTGTTCATTCTTCTGGCAGTCCATGGTATATTCAATATTCTTCACCAACACCATAATTCAAAAGCGTCAATTCTTTTTAAGTCTTACTTATTCATTGTCCCGCTTTCCCATGCATGTGAGGCAATCAAAAATACCATGACTTGGGTCAGGCGCACCTTAGTTCTCAAAGTGACATCTTTGCTTTTTAATACTTTTAAGAGGTCTTCTCCACCAGAATTGCCCGATACAGTACGTCTGTTGATTTCTTGACTGCTGCTTCCATGCATGTTGACTGTAGATCCAAGTAAAATGAAGTGCTTGACGTTAATCTTTTCTCCATTTATCATGATGTTGTTTATTGGTCCAGTTGTGAGGATTTTTGTTTTCTTTATGTTGAAGTGTCATCCATACTGAAGGCTTTAGTCTTTGATCTTTGTCAGTAAGCACTTCAAGTCCTCTTCACTTTCATCAAGCAAGGTTGTATCATCTGCATACCATAGGTTGCTACTAGTCTTCCTCCAATCCTGATGCCCTGTTCTTCTTCAAATAGCCCAGCTTCTCGAATTATTTGCTCAACATACAGATTAAATAAGCATGGTGAAAGGATACAATCCTGATGCACACTTTTCCTGACTTTAAACCACACAGCTCTGTTCAAATGACTGCCTCTTGGTCTAGGTACAGGTTCCTCATAAGCACCGTTAAGTGTTCTGAAATTCCCATTCTTCCCAATGTTATCCATACTTTGTTATGATCCACACAGTCAAATGCCTTTGCATACTCAATAAAACACAACTAAACATCTTTCTGGAAATCCTGGTGCAGTAGTGGCTGCAAACCAAAAGGTCGACGATTCAAATCCACCAAGCACTCCTTGGAAACCATATGGGGCAGTTCTACTCTGTCCTATAGGGTCACTATGAGTTGGAATCAACTCAACGGCAACGGGTTTTTTTGTTTTTGTTTTTTTTAAACATCTTTCTGGTATGCTCTGCTTTCAGCCAGGATCCATCTGACATCAGCAATAATATCCCTGATTATAAGTCCTCTTCTGAATCTGGCTTAAATTTCTAGCAGTTCCCTGTCAATGTGCTGCTGCAACCACTTTTGAATGATTTTCAGCATAATTTTACTTGTGTGTGATATTAATGATATTGTCCTATAATTTCTGCATTCTGTTGGATCACCTTTCTTTGGAATGGGCACAAATATGGATCTCTTCCAGCCAGTTGGCCAGGTAGCTCTCTGCCAAATTTCTTGGCATAGATGAGTGAGTGCTTCTAGAGTTGCTTCCATTTGTTGTAACATCTCAGTTGATATTCCATCAATTCCTGGAGCTTTGTTATTCACCAATGCCTTCAGTGCGGCTTGGACTTCTTCCTTTAGTACCATTAGTTCTTGATTATATGCTACCTCCTGAAATGGCTGAACGTCACCAATTCTTTTTGATACAGTGACTCTGTGAATTCCTTCCATCTTCTTTTGATGCTTCCTGCATTGTTCAATATTTTTCCCACAGAATCCTTCAATACTGCAGCTTGAGGACTGAAATTTTTCTTCAGTTCTTTCAGCTTGAGAAATGATGAGTGTGTTCTTCCCTTTTAGTTTTCTAACTCCAGGTCTTTGCACATTTCATTATTTTACTTTGTCTTCTCAAGCCGCCCTTTTAAATCTTCTGTTCAGCTCTTTTACTTCATCATTTCTTCCATTTGCTGTAGCTACTTGACATTCAAGAGCAAGTTTCAGAGTCTCCTCTGACATACATTTTGGTCTTTTCTGTCCTGTTTTTTTAATGATATTTCTTTCTTCATGTATAATCTCCTTGATATCATCCCACAACTCATCTTGTCTTTGGTCGTTAGTGTTCAGTCTCTCAAATCTGTTCTTGAGATGGTCTCTAAATTCAGGCGGGATATACTCAAGGTAGTACTTTGGCTCTTGTGGACTTGTTTCTTCTTCAGCTTCAACTTGAACTTGCATATGAGCAACTAATGGTATTTTCTGCAGTCATCCCCTAGTCTTGTTCTGACAGATGACGTTGAGCTTCTCCATCGTCTCTTTCCACAGATGTAGTCAATTTGATTCCTAAGTATTCCATCTGGTGAGGTCCACATGTACAGTCATCGATTATGTTGTTGAAAAAAAAAGTATTTCCAATAAATAGGTCACTGGTCTTGTAAAATTCTATCATACAATCCCCAACATGGTTTCTATTACCAAGGCTATATTTTCCAACTACTGATCTTTCTTCTCTGCTTCCAATTTTCACATCCTAATCACCGATAATTATCAATGCATCTCGACTGCATGTTTGATCAATTTCAGACTGCAGCAGCTCATAAAAATCTTTAATTTCTTCATTTTTGGCATTAGTGATTGGTGTGTAAACTTGAATAATAGTCATATTAACGGTCTTTCTTGTAGGTGTATGGATATTATCCTATCACTGACAGTGTTGTACTTCAAGATAGATCTTGAAATGTTCTTTTTTACAATGAATGCCATGCAGTTCCTCTTCAATTTGTCATTTCCAGCATAGTAGACAATACGAATGTCCAATTCAAAATGGCTAACACCAGCTCACTAAAGCCTAGAATATAGACCTTCAAGAACTCCTTTTCATTTTTTACGACTTCCAATTTTACTTCATTCATTTCGCATTCCGATTACATGTGGATGTTTACAGTTGTTTCTTTTCATTTTAAGTCACGCCACATCAGCAAATGAAGGTCTTGAAAGTTTTACTCCATTCACGTCATTAAGGTCAACTCTACTTTGAGGAGGCGGCTCTTCCCCAGTTGTATTTTGAGTATCTGCCAATCTGAGGGGCTCATCTTCTGGCACTGTATCAGACAATGTTCCACTGCTCTTCATAAGGTTTTCACTGGCTGATTTTCTCAGAAGTAGATTGCCAGCTCCTTTTTCCTAGTCTGTCTTAGTCTGGAAGCTCTGCTGAGACCTGTCCACCATGGGTGTCCCTGCTGGTATTTGAAATACTGGTAGCATAGCTTCCAGCATCACAGCAACACACAAGCCACCACAGTATGACAAACTGACTTTTTCTGTTTCTTTTATAAAGGGAAAATAAAGACTGTCTCTGTATCTAGATTAATGCCCTCACAGGATAGATACTTAAGAATCATTTGCTAAACTGAATTGAATTTATAAAGTGGTAGACATCAAAGGGACTAACTAAAGAAAATTATACAAAAATTTTAGTTACTATGACTTGCAGCAAGTGTGGGTGTTAGTGTTTTTGTTTTTGTGGTTGACATTTTTTCTAATTACTCCTTGAGAAATATATGTTGTTGTTGTTGTTAGGTGTCATTGTGTCGGTTCCAACTCATAGCAACCCTATGAGTACAACAGAATGAAACACTGCCCAGTTCTGCACCATTCTCACAAGCCTAGAGAAATACATAACCCCAAGGAATTATATTCATCCTGTAACCTCAATTTAAGTAGACCAAATATCCAAATATAATGTCTGCTTATATTATATCATTTATGTTTGTCTTCTTAAAACTAAACGTATTCTTAAGTTGGCATTTGGCAAAAATAATAATAATAATGATAACCAAGAAAGCCTTTGAAAGTGAACTCCAAATATACTACAAAACCCATGGTTATATTACAAGTTCAAATAGAGCTTTCTTCTTTAAAAAATGAAGGGTCTCCCAATTCTTAATGCAGCCTAATGTCCATTCTCAGCCACACCAAAAAAAAAAAAAACAAGTCCCTTAATTAAAGATCTTTAGTATGAAGATCTTTTTATATCTCCGATTCAAGTACAAGCCTGGCATATATTAACATAAACCCAAAATGAACCTTCACGTTTCAACAGAATCCTTCTCTTCTCTATGCAAGTTTTGACTTAAATTCTAGGCATATCTGTCCCTTTCTCTGCTGTTTTACTAAAGATCAGTATCGATTTCTTGAGGCTCATTTGAGGGTGGACGTTTCAGGCTATCCCTGGTGCAGGTTATTAATCTTTTCCCCAGACCTCCTGATGCAGACACTACCATTGCGCTGGCTGTCTTGTAGCAGGTGTCAGGAACTTCAAACTGAAATATCTCCACCCACACAACAGGTGGGCCTATGGCATTATAAAAATCCAGCGTCTTCCAGCAGAGCATCCTGTTGTCACTTAATATTCCCCACATCACACTCTTCTCAAGTCACTCAAATTCCCAGAAAGAACCTAAAATACCTCCGCAAAGCAGGCAGAAGCCCGCTGCTATTTAGACAGCTTTCCTTCTTGACGGAGGAAATGAGATTAACTGCTCACTTACAAGTGCAAAGTATGAAACCCTGAAACAAGTTAAAGGCAGCATTCCAGAGAGAGACATGCTGAGCTCATTGATTGGAGCATATCTGGGGGAGACATACTAGAGCATCAGGGTTGCCAGGTTTTATGGGTCTGCCTGGAAAAAATCTTTCTCTTGAATGCACAGACAACCTGATTTATTGCAATTAATATTTTTAAATTATTGTACAAGTGACGGTGATATTGTTTAAGGAACAGCATCTTTACTCTGCATACTGTTTCAGTCAGTGGGTTCATTAATATCGGTATTCATTCCTTCAGCTCAGCAGACTACTATGATTCTAAGTGGGTATAAATTCACAATTTAATTATATTGTTGAAACAATTTATAACTTAATTATATTGTTGAATCAGTAATTAAAATGTATTGGCATGGCATTGGCAATTAAAGGTATATTCATAAGCTTCACAGGAGCCTCCACTGGGCGCCCCACAGTGGTGGAGAAGCCACAGTAATGAGTCAGATATCCCAGTCCCCCTAAGATTTGATGAGGAGACACTGTACACTCTCCAGACGGAGTCCAGGGCTTCAGAGAATGGTTTTTCATTAAGAGGAACTGTCTACCCAGTTCCTTGCACATGATTCAGAGCGTGACCTGCTTTTCTCTATAATGTATTTTCTCTATAATGTAATCTCTCTTCTCCCCAGCGTGTCAGCAGCCTGATATTGTTTACTGCTGAAGCCTTATGGCTGGAGAGCATTCCGTATGTTCTCATCAGCGTTATGGTGGTGGAACATTTCTCTAGCATTCCGGCTTGCATTGAAAGCACCCAATGGGAAATGGCAACGCTTCCAGTGCTAAGAACGACTGCATTTTAAATCATTTCTAGATCACTTTGCTTAGTATCTGCTAATGTCTCTTTGGAAAAAATAAGTGCTCCTTAGCAAGACAGCCTTAAAAAATAACCACAGAATAGACTTCCTCTGGGCTATTATAGGTCGGGCAGATGTTTAGAAAATAAAGAATCAAAACTTCATTCAGTCCCCCAGATTTTCTTAAGCACACCCCCAGATATATCTGGATTCTCTCCTCTTCACAGGTAAGGAAACCGATGCTAAAGAGGCTGAGTGACTTGTTCAAGGTCATTTTCCCAGATTATGAGTTGTTTTTCTAGAATGTTTTGCTGCCTGTGGTTCACCACTCTGTAGGTAGAGCTACAATCAAAACAAAACAAAACCAAAAACCTGTTGCTGTCAAGCTGATTCCAACTCATAGAGACCGCATGTGTTACACAGTATAACTTAGCTCCATAAGGTCTTTGTGGCCTTTTTGGAATATCTCCAGGCCTTTCTTCCATGGTGGCGTTGGGTGCGTTCAAACCACCACTTTTTGGTTAGCATACAAGCATAAATGGTTTGCACCATCCAGAGACTTTTTAGAGTTATGATGACCCTGTCGAAATCTTATGCCTTAGCTAACTAGGGTTGATGATGCGGGATCACAGTCCATAGATCTGGGAACAATTAGATTAAAATGAAATCAAGAGGGAGTTATAAACCAAAAGCTCTCCAATGAGACATGTCACAGGCCAGGAGACTTCAAGCATCGTCTCTTCGTTCAAGGATTGTGATTTTGTTTCCAAACACAATCCTGAAAATATGCAATATACCACAAATATCCATCCCTTCTTTGCTCACTAATTGTTTTCAGCTTGCAGCTCCCCTGAACCACTATGAAATTGCTAGGGTGCGTAGACCCCTTCTAAGCATCTGTCCATAGAAGCCCCTGGAAGCGAATCCCTCCTCTTCTGTCTTCACAGCACCTAGCAACAAGGTATCTTGACATTATAGTTGATTATGCAACAGGTGTGTGTCACCGTCATCACCAGTTGGTGGGGTCAATTCTCAGGACGGGTGAACCCTTCCTTACAGGCCATCTAGCTGTTCAGTAAAATGGAAATGACTGAAAACTCGGAAGCGTTCAGTAAACAGAGATCTTGGAGTCCAATTCCAGCCGCCAGTGGGCTTTGCCTAGACATAAGAAGCCTGGTAAATACTAACGTCGCAAGGCTCCTTTGCACTTTGCCTGCCAAAGCCGTAAATTTGTGACTGTGGTCTTTAATGTGTGGGTTTGATGCTTTCACCATTGTGGGGTTTTCTGCATTGTTCAGCAGGTGGCGCCACGTGTCTTCACCCGATGTTTACAGACTGTTTCTGTTAACTACTGCAGGTTTACACCCTACGAGTGGTATAACCCCCACCCGTGCAACCCTGACTCAGACGTGGTGGAAAACAATTTTACTTTGCTAAATAGTTTCTGGTTTGGAGTTGGAGCGCTCATGCAGCAAGGTACACCGGTCAGCCCTCTTTGTCACACGCGTCCCACAGTTTGCTGACAGGTTTTTTGTGCTGGCAAACTCCATCATGAGGCCAGAGGGTAGGCGGAAAAAAACAAGCTCAGGAGGTAAATTAAAAAAAAAACAAAAAAAAAAAAGCAACTGACTTCCTAGCCAGTTCCAAAGACAGAGACTAAAATGACCTAAACGGAACCCTTTGGTATATAGCTGACGTAACCCTTCTAATAAGCAATAAATACAGATTTTCCTGTGGGCAGCAAAGGATAAAGGACCTTAGAAGTTGTTTACAAATTTGCATAATGGGAGGTGTAGGTCTTTTTCTTTTAAATCGTAATTCCACAAATCAAAGTTTTGAAAGGAGTGGAATTTGAATCCTGGGACGTTTAAGTTCACGTAGATTCTTCCAGCGGCCGCAACACCTAGAACTTCTACCTGTTCACCACACTAACAAACCCCACTGGATTTCTCTTAAAGCTCCCAATAACTTAACAATCCCCCTCAACTGATAACCATAGCAGCCGTGAGTAGAACTGCCCCATAGGGTTTCCAAGGAGCTCCTGGCAGATTCGAACTGCCAAACGTTGGGTTAGCAGCTGTAGCTCTTAACCACTACACCATCAGGGCTTCCAAACATAGGGGTAGGGGAAGTAAAATTCAAATCACAGAAATGTAATATATTTTATTTACTTATTTTTTTTTTTTATAATGATTTGGGAGCTTTAGCTTTTGTTGGGAGGGTGAGATATTTTAACACTTGGAAAAATATCCATCTCTTTTGTGGATTTTCTGAAGCTTTGATTCCAGGCATATGGTCTCGAAAAATACTTCCAAGATTAAATGCATTCATTTAAGAAAATCCTGAATCACAGCTGCTGTTGTGTTTGGAATATCTCCTCCTTTGACAATAAGCTGTAAAATAAATTGGCATTGAAAAGTTCAGCTGAGATATACATTAAACATGTTTGTTTGGGGGTGAACCCTAAGGCTTCTCATCAGGGAGTTATTACCATACTACTTGAAATATTTACACTCTATGTCTCCAAATTAGAGGAAGAGAACTCAAGGGTATCCAGTGTGGAAATCCCAAATATTTGAGGAAAGTGGGTAAATCCTCTAGTTATGCAATTAAGTATAGTTTACTTGGGCGCTGTTAAATAGATGTAGACGTAGCAACTGATTTACTAAAAATCATTGGCATAAATTTAGAGCACAGCACAGAACTATAAATCCTCTAGAAACACCCATTAAAGCCATATACTTCTTTACTAGTGCATTTAATTTTTAGAGCATTTATCTTGTGAGCAATTACTTTTCAAGAATGCAAGAGACCACCCTATTTCCCTATCTCTTGCCTTCCCCAGCCATTAAAAAAACACCAGTTACTGTCAAATGGATTCCAACTTATAGTGACCTCGTGTGTGTCAGAACAGAACTGTGCTCCATACAGTTTTCAATGGCTGATTTTTTGTAAGTAGATCACCAGGCCTTTCTTCTGAGGCATCTCTGGGGCGGCTTGAACCTCCAACCTTTTGGTTAGCAGCCAAACATGTTAACCACTTTCTCCAAGGAAAACATATACTTGGGTCTTCCAGAGCACGCAGCAGGTTCGGGGACACAGACGACCTTGACTGCCTTCTGTCCTTTGAGTACACCCGTCCCCAGAACTTCTCTTTAACATTCTACCTGTTTGGAGTTTACCATCATTCACAGCAAACCGTGGGATGCAGTGTCAGCTCGTTACCACTACCTTGGATACATGACAGTCAGCCCCAACCAGACTCTGCTTGTCTTTCAAGAAGTTTAAAAACATTTGTCAGGTGGAACAAACATTTCCGTAGACAAACTTGTCGTACTTGTGACTGTCGGGCATCTGTCTTTGTCGTGTGGCGTTGGACCAGGTAGCTAATCTCGGTATCAACTGTTATGCTCCCGCGTGTTAGCAGAAGCTTGTCACTGTACTCAATTGGAAACCATTTGGCTTCATTCCTTTTGTTTAATGTGATGATCAGGCTTTCTCTTTTCTACAGAGCGTGAGCAAAGTCTGCATCAGGGCTGGCTGTCATGTCTGCCGTAAACGGCACTAAAGAGAAGTCAGCAAGTATTGTCTCTCACCTCAGAGGTTTTCTAATGATGGTTCACTCTGCATTGATTGCTTTCATCACTTCATCCTCTAGAGGTCTGGACTTAGACAAATCACCTCTCCTTCAGAGTATGCCAATTACACAGAGAGCCGTGAAATTCACAAAATCGTGTGAAAATGAAAAAGCACGGTAAAACGCTGTGAAGGAAGACAAGTTCATGCCGCCCACCACGAGTTCATAATGTAGCCTCCGCAGGTTAAAATCCATGTTTCTATGTATATTTTTCTCAATTTCCAAGACATCTTCATCCAAAAATAGAAACGCAGGTTTTAAAGCGTGGAAGACATGAATTTATATATCTTATTGTATGTCAATAGTAGATTATCCACCCATCTATCCAGTTTTACTACCATATAAAATAATTATACAAGTATGTAAACAGTAAGTTAAAACCTTATCTTTTCATGAGTATAACTAAATAACCTGTGGAAGAATTCAGAGCAAAAACCTGCATCTGTCAGCTAAGAAAAATATATCTATTAACTGTGTTATTTATTTCCCATGTCTATTTTATGAAATAAACAGCATTTTAATATTAAACAACTATAGATCTAAAATAAGATCACACTGCCACAAGGCTGCTAGATCAGTTCAGTGGGTATTAAGCATATACATTCACAGGCATAGAAATCCATTAAACCACAAGATTAAAACAAGAGCAACAAACTCTTCCACTAAATTCTTGGAGGCAATTTAATGGAAACTTATCAATCTAGGTAATATCACACGCCTAAATTCCAACAAACCAACAAAAGAAGGAAATAACAAACTCTAGTCGAACCATTTACCTCATTAAAAGGGAATAAAGCATGAAGATACCAAATAGCGTTCAGAAAACGTATCCATTAATTCAAAGCCTAGAAACTCTGCCAACCTTGATCTGCTTATCATGAGCCTTGGGCTGGCTTTGATGTCATGAGGAGTATGTGTGTCTGTTTATAGATTAAACCCAAGCATAAACTCATTTATTTACTGCTTGGTAGGCTCCAATTTTCCTTTCCATCTTAAGCCATAACTACAGAACTTCAAAACACCCAATCTGTCTAGTGCAAAAATCCTTTATTACGCCTTATGTCTGACCCTCTGTACTTTTTCCTTCCGATTTTTAAGTTTAGGATGTTTTTCTTCCACTTTTTGACTGCCTGCATAAGCTCTGCCATGCCTCCAGGTCACTGGAGAAAATGCTAAGACCGTTGGTGAATTTCAGACAAACCCATTAGTCAAAAGCCATCCATGAGCCAGTACAACTGAAGTGAACCCTACAAATACCCTTCTGGTTCCTTCCAAGTCCACTAATCGTTCCTCTATGTGGCCAAAAGTTTTGAGCTAGAGACTTTTCACAGATGTGTGTGCTTCATGAAGTACACTTGGCCCACATGCCCTGACCTTTAGAGAGGAAGACTTTTTTGGTAAACACATTAAGTGCCTCTATGTTATCTTTTTGAAATAATCATGAATGTCACGGGGATCACGTGGAAAATGTAAACCAGGAACGGCCTCTCTCCATCTGAGAAAAAGCCGCCTTTGTAATGTAATTAAGAAATAATATCTTATTTAAGGACAAAATAATACTTTTTAGCGAATGTATTCTTTTTAGCCAAAGTAAGAGTGTATGTTGGAAAAAAGAATTGTGACTTTAAAAGTTAACATAAAGCAATGAAAAAATAATTCATCCACGGTCAAGTCTGGCTGCATCTTGTTTCAACTGACTTGAATTATTCCAGTGTTTTACTACAAGTCCATGTGATGAATGGCAAGGTATGTGAATCTTTTGAAAGTTTCTCACATCATTTAACCTTAAATAAGTTAGGATTTCAAAGGTTTTCATAGTTATACCAAGACTTAGAATGTTTTATTTCACTCAGTAACATTGATTTTAGACAGTCATAAAAGGCCAGAAGTCCTGGAGTTGTCTTTTCATCAAAAACAAGCATAGAAATGCAAATACACACAAATAAAACAACTCTATAAATACTAGACATTAAATATCTCAGAGTTAAAATAATTTTCATATCACCAAATATGGATAAATTATATTTTAAGCAGCAGCTGTAATTCATGATAAAAAAGATGATTTCGATTTTGCTCCATTTTCTTAAAAATACATTTATTTCACCTACACACAAGATGGTAAGTCCTTGACAGACTTATGATCTTTAGGTCACAAAAATGCGTGATCTCCCTAGAACAATGTCAAGCCGTAAGTCTTCTCTTTTTCTCTGACTCCGTTTAACACTCTTACTTTGATGATACCATCACAGGATCGGAGCTGATGCCCAAAGCTCTATCGACCCGAATAGTTGGAGGGATATGGTGGTTTTTCACCCTAATCATCATTTCATCCTATACCGCCAATCTGGCTGCCTTCTTGACAGTGGAGAGAATGGAGTCCCCCATAGACTCAGCTGATGATCTAGCAAAGCAAACCAAGATCGAGTATGGAGGGTTAAGAGACGGATCGACGATGACCTTCTTCAAGGTAAGAACCTAACAAGTGTTCTCAGCGGCCATCTCATACCGAGGGAAGGAATGGTTTTGCAAAATGAAAGAGTCTGTCTAAGTAATAATAATAATAAAAAGATGTTGGGCAATTTTTTTTAAGGAAATAAAATGTATGGTGATCCAATTCCATTAGAAGGAACCATGTGCTCTCAGTTGTCAGCATAAAGCAATCTCTTTGGTCCTCAACTAGTTATCATTCTCTCTCCCCAACTTAGTACCCTCAGATCCACAGATCGGCATCCTCTCATCTTTACACCAGGAAAAAAAATTTTAAAAAGTTGTTTTCTGAAGACAGCCTAACCACCCTTTTAGGGAACCCACAGAGTAAGGATTTCTTAATCTGAAATTCTGACAACTGGACGTGAATATCATTACGTGGTTCTTTCTCTTCTGTGCTTTATGAGATAGAAGCAGATGGCAAGTGAATGTGTTAATATAGGGATTTTCTTGGTGAATTAAAAACAAACGTCCCCAGGGGACTGTGGTCAAACATTGCAATGCCACCAGCAAAGGACAGTGTTCCCAGGGCTGCCTGAAGCTCTTCAAATGCCTGGAGTGCTTTTTGAGCCCCCAAAGGAAAACTGAGTCAGAGCTGGCATAGTTTTCATGTTGAATGCATTTTATTGTTCAAGTTGTTTCAATTATTTTCCTACAAAAAAGAACCTGATTTCTGCCTTGCTTATGGAATCAGCCTTAGTATTTTTATTGTCAAACCTCAGATATCATAACTCTCCTGGAAAACTGGATCTTAATAGATCCAAAGAGGTTTAGAGATGGAGAAGGGGCCTCGTGGTTTTGCCTTCAAATCGATTCAGGCTCATGGTGACCCCTTGTGTGCAGAGTAGAACTGCTCCCTAGAGGGTTTTCAAGGCTGTGGTCTTTAGGAATCAGATTGCCAGACCTGTCTTCTGAGGCACCTCTGGGTGAATTTGAATTGCCAACCTTTCAGCCAGGAGTTGAGCACGTAATCATTTGCACCACCCAGGGGCCTTAGAGTTCTTGAAATCCAACCTCTTCATTTTACTTATGAGGAGAAAACTCTTCAGAAGTGAAGTAACACACCTGGTCCTTGAAGGAGATGGGGCTAGAACCATCTTTTAGGAGAGTACAACGGAGCTAAGTGTGCCTGTGAATAAAAGGAAGCTAACAATCACAACCAAAATAAACTCAGTGAAGACCTTTGTCAAGGTTTCACAGCCACAGTACCCAAAACAAAGAGTTGTTGTTCCAGGAATGAGTGCATTGTTTTGATTTGTGAAAAAAATGTTCGTTCAGAAACAAAAAAGTAAGGGCAGGAAAGAGTGGGCACTTTGTATAACGACATTGGATTCACCAAAATAGACACTCTCTATGCAGGAAATTTTGCTTAATAATGAATAATTATCAATGATAATAAATAAAAAGACATACTTTGATTTAGGAGTAAACTATACCTAGCGTTTCATCAAAAACAAAAAAAACTAATATAAAACATAGGACTTGCTTTTCTCCTATGTTAAAAAGGTGATTTTAAATGTTCTTTTCACAATAAGAAACACGTCAAGGCTTGTAAAATCACGGTAATTGTTTTTCCCTGGACAAGTAATTGTTTAGGGTAAATGACAATTAAATGTATGCTCTCCCAAACTTATGAAAACATTTTTCTAAAATCAATAGTATGAAGAGGCAAATGTTCCCCAAGCTAGTGATTCATCCCGGTTCTTTTCAGGAACCAGGAAAGTCACCTGCAAAGCAAGCAGGGCAGAGGGACACTGCCAAAGTGGAATGTGGCCTATCAGAAAAAAAATTATCTGAAAAGATTTACCTCTCTCACTGATATTCAAGAGCTTTAACGTACCGGGACGTGGACTCGCAGAGGCAGGAGAGATTCTCCTGTCTTCTAGATATCCCATTACCAACGGAGAAGAGAGGAGCGGTTGTCCTTTAAGAAAGCGACAGACCTGACTTTGCCACTGTGCAGATGATCTATGTACTTACAAAGTGTCCCTTCAGCTCATTCGATTTGTTTGTGCTCACACACCTCTTGGAATGTAGAGGTTCCCAATTTTCCTGGCAGGGCGCTGTGGTGATTGCATCTGAGGCGCACCTGGACAGCGCACGTCCACAGAACAAGTGTGTGCTACTCTCACAGTTCCTGCCCCTGCGACATCTTCAGAGAGGGCTCCTGCTTGCTCCCTGGGGCAGACATGAGGCACGAAAGAGAGTGCTCTCTTAGCTCAGCAGACAAACGATGAGACAATCAACAGCTCACAACAACAATGAAAATAGCAGCGTACTCTGAGCACTAACTAAGCCACAGGCTGTGTTTCTGAATGCTTTACACATAGTATCTCATTTTACCCTTACAAAGGCCAGCTGAGGTAAGTACTAATACCATCCCCATTATATGTTGAGGAAAATGAGGCACAGAGACGTTAAGTAACTTGCCCCAAAGTCACACAGCTAGCGAGTAGAAGAGTCAGGGCCCAGTCAAACTCCAGAGAGTTCTAGAAGGAAAGATTCTTGAGGGCAGAGACTGTTTTGTTTGGCATGACACCCCCGGTGTCATGTGACAAACCGTAGACACTCAGAAAGTATGAGATCAATAAATGAGTGAATATATTAATGAATTCTTTCAGAGAGAGAGAGACAGGCAGACAGACAAATAGACACAGAGGTGGATGAATAGGTAGAGACCCACACAGGGAGGGACAAACGTTGCTAAGTTGCTCCTTTTATAAGTGAGCATATAGCCCGGCAACCCTATTTATCAAGAAGGAATTTATTTGCAAAAAGAGAACAAGGACTAAATCTGATTTAGTTTTCCCGTTGAGGGAGGCAAGCTGTCACAAAGCTTCAGAGGGATACACACTCAGGGTTCTTAAGCTGGATTATTCCACAAGGGGGAAAAAAACGTTCCAGACTTTTAGCTCTCAAGGTGGTTCCACCCTAGTCACTGAGTGACAGCAGAGACAATCACAAGGACTCTGTCTCTGACCTGACTAAGTATTAACATTCACCTCTCTCTAGCTCTCACTCTGAGTTAAAGGCAATAACTTCTTGTGGGCTGTTGAATAATAAGTAAAGCTGCATTTTCCTATTCTAATCTAACACATTCTGATCAGTTGCTGGGACATAAGTGTTTGCTCAGGAGGATCCCATCTCCACTCAGTCACAGGAAACGTCTAATAAGGAATATTGTCTCATCACACACAGTGTAACTTAAAGTGCCTTTTGTTCCGAGAAAAAAAAATATATATATCTATCCCTCTGGCAGCACCCAGATGCTGGAAGTCTGTCTCTGTATTTTCATTTGCACCAGTTAATTTTCAGTTGTTTTACAGCTAAAGAATAGACAGTGGCAGTCAGGAAACCAGTAACCAGTTGCTGTCGAGTTGATTCTGACTCATGGTGACCCCACGTGTGTCAGAGTAGAACTGTGCTCCATAGGGTTTTCAATGGCTGTTGTTTCAGAAGGAGACTGCCAGGCCTTTCTTCCAAGTCACCCACCTCTCGGTGGACTCGAACTGTCTACCTTTCGGTTAGCAGCTGAGCATACAAGCCATTTGCACCACCAGGAACTACACAGCAAGGAACCTATTGCTGTCTAGTCAATTCCAGCTCCTAGTGACACTATAGGACAGAGTAGAGCTGCCCCATAGGGTTACTAAGGAGCAGCTGGTGGATATGAACTGCCGACCTTTTGGTTAGCAGCCGAACTCTTAACCACTGCACCACCAGGACCCCTACACAAGAGAAGTAGGATTCAATCACAAATGCAATTCCACGTATTTTCACAAAGCTTTAGATGGACACTTTGAGATTCTAGCTGATGTCCATAAAGAAAAGAATGACTCTAGGTTTTGTAGCCAAGGTCACTTAGCTGATGACATTTATAAAAGATTATATTTTCTCCAGGTCATCAGCAGGCTGAGTCTTGAAGTCTTAAGCACTGTGGAGAATATAATAGCCTCCTTGGTCAAAAGGTGTTGGACATTATGAGACCAATTAGCAGGACAAGGTTAAAGAGGCATAGTATTTTATCAACAGTTCAAGGACTCTCAGAGACGTTGTTTTAGAAAATTCTTCTCTGAATATCAGGGGACCATTTCTTTCTCTTTGTCAAGTCTTTAATTCATCAATGGATACTTTTTATAAGTCAGTGTATTAATAATTCAGAGTTTTAAGAGACTTCATTTAAGAGTTTTTCAACAAACTCGCTTTTGTTTCCTACTCAGGATAATACTAATTAGTAATCGAATATTAACTAGGTTGGTTTCTCAGCTCTCTGCTAGCGAATTTTGGGTCCTTCCAATTGTTTCAGAAGTCTGAACAACAAAGATTTTTCCTGCCTTCCCTGAGACCCCAGCACCATCTTAAAAATCAGTTGGCCTGGAGTCAACTAAGACTCATGACAACCTCATGTGTGTCCAAGTAGAACGGTGCCCCATAGGGCTTTCAGTGGCCAATTTTTCAGAAGTAGATTGCCAAGTCTTTCTTTCAATACGCCTCTGGGTATACTCAAACCTCCCACTTTTCAGTTAGCAGCCAAGTGTGTTCACTGCACCAGCCAGGGGCTCAGTCATCATCTTGGGAAGTACAAATAGCAATCGGTTCATGGCCAAGTTCTGTGGACACAACTGATGGCTTCCCTAGGGCTTACGTGGCCCATCACCCTCTTTTATACCCAAGAAAATTGATAGCAATGGCTCCAGTTACAACTTTTCCTGTCATGAATGGGGCACTGAGATACTGTTGTTTTTTTTTTGTCTCCCTCACAGAAAATAAGAAGCATACAAATATGGTGGTTTTTTTCCTCCTTGTTGTATTTCTATTAATTACTTTTGAAATGAGGTCAACTAGAGTAGAGTGGGTCCCAAACCTTATCACTTCTCAGTTATAAAAAAGAACAGAATAGACACAGAGACACACACAGAGGAAGACAGGTGCCACGTGAGGACCCGTAGATAAGCAAAGTAACACCAGGGATAGCCAGAAACTAGGAGAAAGGCCCAAAGAAACAGTCAATGTGGCCAAGACTTTGACTTGGACTTTTAGATTCCAGAACCACGAGAAAGCACGTTTCTGTTCTTTAAAGCCGCCCACTTGTGGTGTTTCTGTTACAGCGGCACTGGTTAACTAAGACACTCTGTCAGTGCCTCTGGGGTTAAGAACTCTAGCATGGTCTTTGCTCAGCTTCCTTGTTAGCAGTGACCTCTGGCATGTGTGCCTTCTGCTAATGGACAGAAGAGTCCAGAGGGAGTGCCAATTGCCCAAGATCTCTAATCTTTCCGAAGGCAGGCCAGAAACCCTGCACAACTTTGGAAGCTTCTCTTGAACAACTACATCATGCTCAGGGAAAAACCACTTCCTGGATGGTAGGTAAGTAACAGATAGTGAGGCCGCCCTTAGAATTCAGGTGATGAAAAAAAATTAGGCAGTTCAATTTAATTCAGCTCAATTTATATTTCTTCCAGAATCTACAATATGGTCATGACTGAAGTTGACACTGTAGGAGACAGGGAAAGAAAAGGCATCCAATCTTGTACAAGACTTGAAGATCTGAAACAGCCCTAGAGAAAAAAGATGCCTGTATACTTCCTAAATATATGCAACACGTGGTTAGGTATCATCTGTTGTGTAGACAAGAAGTGGTGTGAACATCAGAATAATTCCTTGTGAACTAGATGGGTTAGGAAATAATCATGTAAGAAATGCTACTTATTAGAAGTTTGCTTTCTAACAAATTGCTATCCCCCCAGACTCAAGCCAGGGGATTATATAGATTGGATCATGATTCAGTCTAAAATGACTTGGATAAAATAGATTTAGAAGAACAAAGATCATTAAGAGACTTGTCATTCCTAGTTTTCATGGTGCAGGGACTTTGGACCAGCTGTGGGAACAAGGGACTATCTAACCTTTATAGTCTCCTTCCACGGAGTGGTTACATGCTGTCATCCTCCAGAGAGACACTTCTAGAAAGTTATTGAGCACTGCACTAGTGGAACTGAGGCAATGAGCTACTGGGGAGAGACAGGTTTCAGACAGAAATAATCATTTAAGGAAGTGCAAGATGAAAGACATCACTTCAACTTATCTGCATAGGAAGGCAATTCTTCACATCAGAACTATTGGCTCATGTTGGAAAGATACAGCTAATTTTACCAGCAGGGTCAGAAATGTGAAGTCCCTGTAGCTTAAAAATGTATTTGTTTGGAAAGAAATCCATGAGGTCAGTTGACACTAACCTTTTTCAAAGGCTGGGATATTGCCTGTAATGGACCCATCTTTTAACTCTAGACAGGAGAAAAACATGAGAAGTGTTTTAGTAAAGGTGTTTTGGTCCCACTGAGGGAATTTTTTAAAAAGGAAAGCACACATTTTTGAAACTTTGGTGATTCTGCAAATGCCATTTCTGTCTATCAAGGCACCGATCACACTACATACACTCGAAGGACGGAGGCGCCTAACACTACCATAGGTTTTCCTTCTGATAAGCTGTCTTCAAAGCATTGGTAAATTATATCATATTGTTTTAAAACACCACAAGAATATATTATTTGATAAAATAATATATTGAACCATTTGTCAAAGAAATGATAGTTTTTAAGGCAACTAATACCTCTAATGGATCTGTTTCACACATTCAGGTTTCTACATAGCTGTTTTCCATGTCTCTGGATGATTTTTAAGGCTTTTCTAAAGTAAAAGTATATCACAGATTTTAAAATGTAATTGTTCTTGATATTTCAATTGTTCACTATGTATCTATTTAAAACATTTATAATATCACCTTTGATAAGGTAACAAAGATCAAATAGCAATGATTTATCCCCAATGCGTATGTACGTGTGTGGAGTTATATATGAAAATATGAATATATAAACATGGATCTGTGTATAAAATCTTCAGATATTTTGGCTTGAAGTAGAATTCCACAGTTCTTGATTCTACTGAATAATAGCATTATACATCTTCACTATAGAGACCTTATAACCTGTTTGAAAGAGTATTGTTGTAAATAATGCTTATCTCAATCAAAACAAAACTCTCGGGGGAGCTATCTACATACCACAAGTTCTATCAGTCTTCATACCATATTAACCAAAAACAAAAACAAAATCAGCTGCCACTGAGTCGATTCCAACTCACAGCGAACCCACGTGTTTCAGAGTAGAGTGCTCTATAGGGTTTTTTTTATCATTGTTGTTGTAGTTTAAATGAAGCTTATATTTCAAGTTAGTCTCCCATACAAAAATTTATACATACATTGTTATGTGACCCTAATTGCTCCCCCCATACTGTGACAGCACACTCCTCCTTTCCACCCCTGATTCCCCATGTCCATTCAACCAGATCCTAACCCTCTCTGCCTTCCCATCTCACCTCCAGACAGAAGCTGCCCATTTAGTCTCTTTTATTTACTTGAGCTAAGAGGCACACTCCTCACACGTATCATTTTATGTCTCACAGTCCAGTCTAATCCCTGTCTGAAGAGTTGGCCTCGGAAATTGTTTTAGTTCTGGGCTGATAAAGAATCCGGGGGCCATGCTTTCTGGGGTTCCTCCAGTCTCAGTCAGACCATTGTCTGGTCTTTTTATTAGAATTTGAGTTCTGCACCCCACCTTTCTGCTGCTCCATCAGGGACTTTCTATTGTGTTCCCTGTCAGGGCGGTCATTGGCGGTAGCCCGGCATGATCTAGTTCTTCTGTTCTCAGGCTGATGAAGTCTCTGGTTTATGTGGCCCTTTCTGTCTCTTGGGCTAATACTTTCCTTGTGTCTTTGGGATTCTTCATTCTCCTTTACTCCAGGCGGTTGGGACCAACTGATGCATCTTAGATGGCCACTTACAAGCTTTTAACACCCCAGACGTCGCTCACCAAAGGAGGATGTAGAACATTTTCTTAAGAAGTTTTGTTATATCAATTGACCTAGGTGTCCCCTGAAAGCATGGTCCCCAGATCCCTACCCCTGCTATTCTGTTCCTCAAAGTGTTTGATTGTATTCTGGAAACTTCTTAGCTTTGGTTTAGTCCAGTTGTGCTGACTTCCCCTGTAGTGTGTGCTGTCCTTCCCTTCATCTAAGATAATACTTGTCTACTACCTAGTGAATAACCCTCACTCTCCCTCCCCACCCTCGTAACCATCAAAGACTGTTTTCTTCTGTGTTTAAACATTTTCTTGAGTTCTTATAATAGTGGTCTTGTACAATATTTGTTACTCTGTGACTGACTAAATTCACTCAGCATAATGCACTCCAGATTCCTCCATGTTATGTTTCACGGCTTCATCATTCTTTATCGTTGCATAATATTCCATTTGTGGATATATCATAATTTGTTTATCCATTTGTCCATACATGGGCACCTAGGTTGTTTCCATCTTTTTGCCATTGTCAGTAGTGCCACAGTGAACATGGGTGTGCATATATCTATTCATGTGACGGCTCTTATGTCTCTAGGATATATTCCAAGGAGCAGGATTGCTGGATCGTATGGTACTTCTATTTCTAGCTTTTTAAGGAAGTGCCAAATTGATTTCCAAAGTGGTTGTACCATTTTACATCCCCACCAACAGTCTATAAGTGTTCCATTCTCTCCACAACCTCTCCAGCATTTATTATTTTATGTTTTTTGGATTAATGCTAGCCTTGTTGGGGTGAGATGATAACTCACTGTAGTTTTGATCTGAATTCCTCTAATGGCCAATGATGGTGAGCATTTCTTCATGTCTCTGTTAGCCACCTGAATGTCTTCTTTGGTAAAGTGCCTGTTTATATCCTTTGCCCATTTTTTAACTGGGTTATTTGTCTTTTTGTTGTTGAGCTTTTGCAGTATCTTGTAGATTTTAGAGATTAGATGCTGATAGGATTTGTCATAGCCAAAAATTTTCTCCCAGTCTGTAGGTTGTCTTTTGACTCTTTTGGTGAAGTCTTTTGATGAGCATAAGTGTTTGATTTTTAGGAGCTCCCAGTTATCTAGTCTCTCTTCTGGTGCTTGTGCATTGTTACTTATGATTCATATTGTGTTTATGCCATGTATTAGGGTGCCTAGCATTGTCCCTAATTTTTCTTCAATTATCTTTATTGTTTTTGATTTCATATTTAAGTCTTTGATCCATTTTGAGTTAGTTTTTGTGCATGGTGTGAGGTATGGGTCTTGTTTCAGTTTTTTGCAGATGGATATCCAGTTAGGCCAGCACCATTTGTTAAAGAGAATGTCTTTTCCCCAATTAATGGACTCTGGGCCTTTGTCAAATATCAGCTGCTCATAGGTGGATGAATTTATGTCTGGATTCTCAATTCTGTTCCATTGGTCTATGTATCTGCTGTACCAGTACCAGGCTGTTTTGACTACTGTGGCAGTATAATAGTTTCTAAAAACAGGTAGTGTGAGGCCTCCCTCTTCGTTCTTCTTCTTGAGTAATTCTTTACTTATTCGGGGCCTCTTCCCTTTCCATATGAAGTTGGTGATTTGTTTCTCCATCTCATTAAAAATGCCAGTGGAATTTGGATAGGCATTGCTTTGTATCTGTAGATCACTTTGGGTAGAATTGACATTTTCACAATGTCGAGTCTTCCTATCCATAAGCAAGGTATCTTTTTCCACTTATGCAGGTCTCTTTTAGTTTCTTGCAGTAGTGTCTTGTAGTTTTCATTGTATAGGTCTTTTATGTCTCTGGTTAGATTTATTCCTAAGTATTTCATCTTCTTGGGGGCTATTGTAAATGGTATTGATTTGGTGATTTCCTCTTCAAGGTTCTCTTTGTTGGTGTAAAGGAATCCAACTGATTTTTGTATGTTTATCTTGTATCCTGAAACTTTGCTGAAATCTTCTACTAGTTCCAGTAGTTTTCTTGTGGATTCTTTGGGGTTTTCTGTGTATAACATCATATCATCTGCAAATAGAGACACTTTGACTTCTTCCCTACCAATTTGGATGCCCTTTATTTCTTTTTCTAACCTAATTGCTCTGGCTAGGACCTCCAGTACAATGTTGAATAATAGTGGTGATAGAGGGCATCCTTGTCTGGTTCCCGTTCTCAAGGGGAAGGCTTTCAAAGTCTCTCCATTTAGGATGATGTTGGGTGTTGCCTTTTATAAATGCCCTTAATTATATTGAGGTATTTCCCTTCTACTCCTATTTTGTTGAGAGTTTTTATCATGAATGCATGTTGGACTTTGTCAAATGCTTTTTCTGCATTGATTGATAAAATCATGTGGTTCTTGTCTTTTCTTTTATTTATGTGA
Organism: Dugong dugon; assembly: GCA_030035585.1. Lineage (NCBI taxonomy): Eukaryota > Metazoa > Chordata > Mammalia > Sirenia > Dugongidae > Dugong > Dugong dugon. The sequence goes on from CM057473.1 coordinate 7,040,262, forward strand.
TGGAGTATATTGATTGTTGTTCTAATGTTGAACCATCCCTGCATACCTAGTATAAATCCCACTTGATCATGGTGAATTATTTTTTTGATATGTTGCTGAATTCTATCGGCTAGTATTTTGTTGAGGATTTTGTGTCAGTGTTCATGAGGGATATTGGTCTGTAGTTTTCTTTTTTTGTGGTGTCCTTACCTGGTTTTGGTATCAGGCTTATGCTGGCTTAACAGAATGAGTTTGGGAGTATTCCATCCTTTTCTATGCTCTGAAATACCTTCAGTAGTAGGGTGTCAACTCTTCTCTGAAACTTTGGTAGATTTCTCCAGTGAAGCCATCTGGGCCAGGGCTTTTTTTGTTGGGAGTTTTTTAATAACATTTTCAATCCCTTCTTTTGTTACAGGTTTATTTAGTTGTTCTACCTCTGTTTGTGTTAGTTTAGGTAAGTAGTGAATTTCTAGCAATTTGTCCATTTCCTCTAGGTTTTCGAATTTGTTAGAGTACAGTTTTTCATAGTATTCTGTTATGATTCTTTTAATTTCAGTTGGGTCTGTTGTGATATCACCCATCTCATTTCTTATACGGGTTATCTGCTTCCTTTCTTGTTTGTCTTTTGTCATTTTGGCCAAAGGTTTATCAATTTTGTTGATCTTTTCAAAGAACCAGCTTTTGGTCTTGTTAACTCTTTCCATTGTTTTCCTATTTTCTGTTTCATTTAATTCTGCTCTAATTCTTATCATTTCCTTTCTTCTGGTGCCTGAGGGCTTTTTTGTTGCTCTCTTTCTACTTGTGGCAGTTGTAGGGTTAATGTTTTAATCATGGCCCTTTCTTCTTTTTGGATGTGTGCATTTATTGCTATAAACTGACCTCTGAGCACTGCTTTTGCTGTGTTCCAAAGGTTCCGGTAGGATGTGTTTTCATTCTCGTTTGATTCTGTGAATTTCTTTATTCCATCCTTAATTTCTTCTATAACCCAGCAGTTTTTGAGCAAGGTGTTGTTCAGTATTCATATGTTTGATTTTTTTTCCTTGCTTTTCATGTTGTTGGTTTCTATTTTTATGGTTTTAAGGTCAGAAAAGATGCTTTGTAATATTTCAATGCTTTGGATTTTGTTAAGGCTTGCTTTATGGTTTAATATGTGGTCTAATCTGGAGAATGTTCCATGTGCGTTGGAAAAGAAAGTGTACTTGGCTGCTGTTGGGTGGAGTGTTTGGTATATGTCTATGAGATCAGGTTGGTTGATGGTAGCATTTAGCTCTTCCCGTGTCTTTGTTGAGCTTCTTTTTGGATGTTCTGTCCTTCACCAAAAGCAGTGTGTTGAAGTCTCCTACTACTATTGTGGAGCTGTCTCTCTTTTTAGTGCTGTTAGAGTTTATGTATTTTGGAGCCCTGTTTTTGGGTGCATAAATATTTATTATAGTTACATCCTCCTGGTGTATTGACCCTTTAATCATTATATAGTGCCCTTCCTTATCCTTTGTGGTGGACTTTACTTTAAAGTCTATTTTGTCAGAGATTAATATTGCCATTCCTGCTCTTTTTTGAGTGTTGTTTGCTTGATATATCTTTTTCCATCCTTTGAGTTTTAGTTTGTTTGTGTCTTTAAGTCTAAGGTGTGTCTCTTTTAGGCAGCATATAGACGGATCATGTTTTTTTATCCAATCTGCCACTCTCTGTCTCTTTATTGGTGCATTTAGTCCATTCACATTCTGCATAATTATTGATAGGTATGAGTTTACTGCTGTCATTTTGATGTCTTTTTTTGTGTGTTGTTCACAGTTTCTTTGTTCCACTTAATTTTCCGTGCTGTCATTTTTCTTATTTATTTTGTTTTCATCTTTTTCATTGTTGTTGAGTTTGTGTTTCCTGAGTCTTTATATTTTTCTAGTTTTTTATTTTGACTTGTAGGATTGTTAGTTTCCTTTGTGGTTATCTTAATATTTACCCCTATTTTTCTAAGTTTATACCAGTCTTCTATTTATATCGCCTTGACTTCCTCTCTATATGCAAAATCTAAGTCTACATTTTTTAGAAAATGTCCCTCTTTTTTGTTTTAATGTTGTCATCTTTTACATATTGACATCTGTTTCTGTATTTTCAGTGTTTTAGCTTTCATTTATTTTTGTGACTTCCCTATATGAGTTGATATCTGGTTGCTCTGTCCTCTGTTCTAGTCCTGGGTTGTTATCTAATGTTATTGATTTTCTAACTGGAGGACTCCCTTTAGTATTTCTTGTAATTTTGGTTTGGTTTTTGCAAATTCCATAAACTTGTGTTTATCTGGAAGTGCCCTAATTCCGCCATCATATTTGAGAGACAGTTTTGCTGGATATATAACTCTTGGCTGGCAGTTTTTTCCTTCAAGGCTTTATATATGTCATCCCATTGCCTTTTTGCCTGCATGGTTTCTGCCGAGTAGTCCGAGCTTATTCTTATTTGACTGTCTTTGTAAATGACTTTTCATTTATCCGTAGCCACTCTTAAAATTCTCCCTTTAGATTTGGTTTTGGTAAGTTTGATTATAATTTGTCTTGGTGACTTTCTTTTGGGATCTACTTTATGTGGGGTTCGATGAGCATCTTGGATAGATACCTTGTTATCTTTCACGATATCGGGGAAGTTTTCTGTCAACAAATCTTCAACAATTCTCTCTGTATTTTCTGTTATCCCCCCAACCCCATCCTGGTACTCCAATCACTTGTAGGTTATTCCTCTTGATAAAGTCCCACATAATTCTTAGGGTTTCTTCATTTTTTTAATCCTTTTATCTGATTTTTCCTCAAATTAGTTGGTGTCAAGTGCTTTATCCTCAATCTCACTAATTCTGACTTTCATTGCCTCAATTCTGCTCCTATTACTTTCTATTGAGTTGTCTAATTCTGAAATTTTATTGTTAATCTCCTGGATTTCTGATTGCTGTCTCTCTGTGGATTTTTGCAGCCTGTTAAATTTGTCATTATGCTCTTCTCTAATCTTTTCGATTTCCTCTATTGTGTGTTCTGTGTTTACTTAATTTCCTTCCTAATCTCTTGAAGAGTTCTGTATATTAATCTTTTGTATTCTGCGTCTGGCAATTCCAAGAAATTTTCCTCCTTTGGAAAATTTCTAGATTCTTTATTTTGGGAGTTTGCTGAAGCCATCATGGATTGCCTCTTTATGTGATTTGATACTAACTGTTGTCTCTGAGCCATCAATAAATTATTATATTTATTTATCTTATGTCTGCTTGCTGCGTCCTAGCTTCTTGGTTTGTTTTCATATGCCCAAATAGGTTGTTCATATGAGCTAGTTTGATTATTGGCAGCTTTGAAGCTCTAATGTTCTGTCACCAGGTGGTTAGATCTGTTACTAGGTATGTGAGCTCAGGAGTCTTCCCACTCCTCCTGTATGGATTCAGCTCAGGTGTCCAGGTAGTTGGCCACCAAGTGTGTGGTGCAGGCTCTCACCTACAGTCCTAGACAGACATGGGTGATTGATGTAGGCACAGGCATCTGGCTGCAGCAGGGGGACACACTCTGAGCAAGGGAAGGCAGGGGGCTGATGGCCACGCCCGAGTGTCCAGGTGAAAGTTCTTCCCCTGTTCCCTAGAGTGCATAGGTGGGTGGGTTTTGCAGCTGGACTATGAGCACCCAACACTGCTGGCTGTAAGGACTGGGGGGCACCTGTTATTCTTGGGTCCCTATCGCAGGTGGCTGTGTGGCATGGGTGGAGCCACCAGTACTCAGGCCCCTAATGTAGGTAGGTTAAGACCCGGCTTAATGGGCAAAGCAGTGTCAAATGTCAAGAACCTGTCACTTCACAGCTGAAACAGTTCGAGTTAGACTTCAGGTGTATACCTTGTAGTACTGTGGTAATGAAGGCCTATGCTGTTGAAATGGACCCACACAAGTCTCTGCAGGGGGAAAGGCACTCAAAGTCCGTGGATCCCTTATGCCTGTGCCTAGGCAAAGGACTCGTGCCTACCCTGGGTTCCTGGCTTATGGGAGCCAGAAGTTTATTTTTTCCCCTGTTTGTTAATTTGTTCACTCTCCAAGGCCAGGAGAATGGCTCAGGGTGTGTGACGGATCCTACTTCTGGCCCAGGGGACTCAGCAGTTGCTGAAGCCGGTCCAGGACCCAATGCAAAGCAGGGAGCAGGGAGGTAAATGGGAGAGAGGTTTTTCCCTAAGGGGGGTGTTTCTGATCCATGCAGTAGGCCATATGCAAGTACTTATCTTTAGTCGACAGAGGGCTGCTTCTCACTGGTTCTGGGTGGCCGAGTGAACTCTCTGGCACTGGTTGTCTCCTAGTGCAGAAAAAGTGCCTCTGGAGCACTGCTGCTTGCCTGCCTCACCGCTCACCCCTGAGCTGACCAGCCCTGAAGGGCGCAGGCTCTCGCCAGGTCAGCTCTGGCAACTCCGCACTGCTTCTGAACCATCTCTCCCTCACCCTGCCACTCAGTCCGGTTCTTCAACTTTGCCTTAGATGTTCAGGGCTCCCAGATTGTCATATATAATTGATTCACTTGTTTTTTGGGGTCTTTATTGTATGAGGGTCCACAGGAAACATCTGACTGCTCCACCATCTTGGCCTCGCCTCTCCATAGGGTTTTCAAGGCTGTAACCTTTTGAAAGTCGGTCACCAGGCCTTTCTTCTGAGGTACTTCTGGGTGGATTTGAACTGCCAGCCTTTTTAGTTAGTAGCTGAGCACTTAACCATTTGCACCACCCAGAGTAAGACAAGAACATGTTACACCCCTGAACTTACACACACTTTACATCTTATAGCAGAAATCCTGCGAATGGAAACAGTGGAACTGTATGGAAGGCAAAATACTGTTAAAGGAAAGGGGGAAAATAAATGAACAGTATCTACATTTTCCTTCAGGTTCCACCTGTTGTACTTCCTAAAACACTGTAAAGAATTTTTGTCTATGCAAACGTAAGCTGCCCAAAATTCACGTAGATAGATTTCGTACATTATGTAATGTGTACAAGAATTACAACAACCCTGATTACAACTGAAAGACCCAGCCACAGCTACTTATTTCAATAATGCCTTTGGAAAATTTGTCAATGCTGTTAAAATATTAGCCAGAATATAAGTATGATGCTCTGTGGATTAAAACAAATATACATGGTAGATTCCTTATAGTTAAGTAGACCCATGGCCATCAAGTTGATTCCAACTCATAGCGACCCTATAGGACAGAGTAGAACTGCCCCATAGGGTTTCCAAGGCTGTAATCTTTACAGAATCAGAGTGCCACATCTTTCTCCCGCAGAGGACCAGTTAGCTCGGTTAGCAGCCGAGCACTTAACCACTGCCCCACCGGAGCTCCTTATTAGTTAAGACCACAACCTAAATCCAGATTGCCAAGGTCAGATCCTAGCGTCCTCACTTCTTCATGTGGAAATCCTCTCTAGGCCCCGTTTCCTCATCTGTACAAGAGAAATGATGCTACCTTCCTCACATGATTGTTGTCAATGTTAATGAATGAATATATGCGAAGCGGCTAGAATAGTGCCTGGTGCATACAACCACCGCGTGTGCTAGCTGTTATTACTATTTTCAATAAGTAGATTTTAACTGCGCCCAGACACATGGTCAATCATTCCCCAGGGAGTGTTTAACTTGCATGCATTACAGGGAAAAGAGAGAGAAATAAATGATGGTCATCAAATGATGAAAAATGCTTATTCTTTGCCAACAATGTTTCGTCACCTTCAGAATAGCCACATAATCAAGTTTCAATAGGCAGAATGAATTTTATCTAAACCTGATGCCTCTCCACAATTTAAAAAAAAAAAGCCTAGATGATTTCAGATTTAGTAAATGAGGCTTTTGCAGTTTAAGCAACTTCTGCTAAGAAGCTCCGAGTACTTTACAGATATTCTAATTAACCTTTGCCATACACAGTAAAATAAGAGGTGATCACTGTTTCCATTTTTAAAAATATACGTTTAGAGTGATTTAGCAAGCTGAGACTATTGTGCATTTCAAAGTGAAAAAACACCCAGACTGTCATTCAAACAGTTGGCTTGGTCTTTCAGAATTTCTAACAATTTTCTATGAAGTATCATACTGTTTTTTTTTAAAGAATTTTAAAGATTTGTGTCTTTAAAAACGGAAAATCTATTGAAAAGGGATAAATCTGATTAAGTGCTACTAGAATAGTCTTTTTTGACAGAATACAAAAATGAACATTACTGAGCATGGAGTGGCAGTGGACAGAGCATAGGACAGAGGGAAAGAGACCTGAATTCTGCCCTGGTTCTTCAACTAACTAAATGTGACTTTCAGTGTGCCACTTCACTCATGCCCACACCTTGGAGTCTGTGTATGTAACATGAAGGGGTTGGTGTAGTGCATAGACACTGGGGGGTTGAAGGATCCTTAAAACTCTTCCAACATGAGGCTCTCTTTTTAGGTTTCCAGTGGTAAGAAGCTCACTATATCCTAAGGTGCTTGAGCCTTCTACAGATATTTCTAACGGTTAAAAAAAGTTATCCCTTAGCCACTGTTTTAGTCATCTAGTGCTACTATAACAGAAATACCACAAGTGGATGGCTTCAACAAAGAGAAATTTATTCTCTCACAGTCTAGTAGGCTACAAGTTCAAATTTAGGGTGCCATCTCCAGGGGAAGGCTTTCTTTCTCAGTTGGCTCTGAAGGAAGGTCCTTGTCATCAATCTTCCCTTGGTCTAGGAGCTTCTCTGCACAGGAACCTCATGTCCAAAGGATGTGCTCTGCTCCCAGCACTGCTTTCTTGGTGGTATGAGGTCCTTCTGCCTCTATGCTCACTTCTCTCTTTTATATCTCAAAAGAAATTGGCTTAAGACACAATCTAATCTTGTAGATATCATCAACAGAACTATTGCTAATCCATCTCATTAACATCATAGTGATAGGATTTACAACACATAGGAAAATTACAATCACAAAGTGGAGGACACCACACAAAACTGGGAATCATGGTCTAAGCAAGTTGACACAATTTTGGGGGGACACAATTCAATCCATGACAGTCACATTTTGTGTCTTCCTGTGAACTCTAGGCATCTCAAATGGCCTATAATTCTAAGGGCGGGTTACGATGGTGCGCCATCTTTCAAATGATGAAAGAGAACTTTAAAAGAAAGCAGAAGGATGCTTTTCTCTGTCCCATTATGCTCACCATTATTAGGCTAAAAAGAAAATAAAAACAAAAAAACCCAAACTCACTGCTGTCCAGTTGATTCAGACTCACGCCAGTCCCATGTGTTACAAAGTAGAACTGCTCTATAAGATTTTCTTGGCTGTAATCTTTACAGAAGCAGACTGCCAGGCCTTTCTTCCAAAGCACTGCTGGTTGGGTTCAAACTGCCAACCTTTAGGTTAGTAGTCGAGTGCAAACTATTTGTACCACCCAGGGACTAAGAATGTTGTTGTTAGGTGGCATCGAGTCAGTTCCAACTCATGGTGACCGTATGTACAATAGAACTAAACACTGCCTGGTTCTGCACCATCCTCACAATTGTTGCTATGTTTGAGCCCATTGTTACAGCCACTGTGTCAATCCATCTCGTTGAGGGTCTTCCTCTTTTTTGTTGACCCCCTACTTTACCAAGCATGATGTCCTTCTCCAGGGACTAGTCCCTCCTGATAACATGTCCAAAGTATGTGAGACAAAGTCTCCCCATCCTCCCTTCTAAGGGGCATTCTGGCTGTGCTTCTTCCAAGACAGATTTGTTCGTTCTTCTGGCAGTCCATGGTATATTCAATATTCTTCACCAACACCATAATTCAAAGACATCAATTCTTCTTCGGTCTTCCTTATTCATTGTCCTTCTTTCGCATGGATATGAGGCAATTGAAAACACCACAGTTTGGGTCAGGCGGACCATTTGCGATGGACTACTAACCTAAAGGTTGGCAGTTTGAACCCACCAGCTAATTTAGGGACTTGTCCAAATTGAAGATGCAGGAACTGTTAAAAGTTCCTTTTATCCTCTGCTATTCTCAGATTTGCATTGAGCAAATCTGCTGCAAAAGACCTCTTTAGAGTGTTCAAGAGCAAAGATGTCACTTTAAGAGCTAAGGTGTGCCTGACCCAACCATGGTGTTTTCAATTGCCTCAAATTCATGCGAAAGATGGACAGTGAATAAGGAAGACCAAAGAAAAACTGAAGCCCTTGAATTGTGGTGTTGGCGAAGACCCTTGATAATAAGATTGAAATGATTCTCAGAAGAATCACAGCACTATGAATACCACCCCCCCGGGCCACCATGGTACAGTGGAGCACTGACGTCGACAGTCCTGAGGCCCAATATCTGCTCTGGCACTAACTAGCTTTTGGCTATTGTGAAGACTCTAAAACTTCTGAACCAAAATCTTTTTCTCAGAGAAAGTGGCAGCTTGAATGAGCTGATCTCAAAAGTCCCTGCCATCTTTAACATTCCATAATTCTGGGAAAGTTGTTTTCCCTTAAGGTAGTAGCCTCCCAATGGAGGACCAATTTTCCCAGGTGTGGGCTTACTGCCCAGAGACAGACCGACCTGCGCGCTTGTACGAGCAGCTCTTTATTATAAATTTCAGATCACCAGACTCTCCGAGGCTGAAAGCACACGGCTATGAGGGATTGACTCTGACCCCAAGCCGTGCCTTTGGTGGGGAGACACAGGCTCCAGTTTGCAGGCATCTCCAGAGTTGAGGGGGTAACTTACAGGGGCCAAATCACAACGGAATGGGTTCCATAAAATACCAGTATCTGTAAGGTGCGGTTTATTGAATTGTTTGCCCACAAGACCTGCCTCAGGGGGCTCCTCAAATGCCTAACAATCCAAAATAAAGCCATCTGTCCTCCCCTAACTCATAAAGCCTACAGCTTTAACCCAGGTCTTAAACAGAGTTAGGAGGTGAGTGGGCCCCCCAGGAGCTCATGAGCATGAATTACCACACTAGAGTTGACTCCACAGGTACACCACTGATTGCTTATGGCCCGGATCATGCTTTAAGCTTCTCCGCTCTCCTGAGATGATAGACCCTGGGCTTGGGAAGGAAGCTACCTAATGCGTGTGGTCTCCATATATCTGGCGAGTGTTGGGTTGGCTTAGAAAGATCAGTGATTCCTGTTATCTCTCTCATCTTTGAAATAAATGAAGAGGGGGCATTAATGCAAATGAAGACAAATTCAGAAAAAAAAATTGGGGGAATAATATGGATGTTAGAGTCAAATGGAAAATGTCTAATCATAGATCACTCTCCAAAAGAATGGAAAATTCATATCTAAGCAATATGAAAAGTCACGTAGTATATTTTAACAAAGAAAGTAAGATAATGAGGTAATAGTGAGTATGTATAAGTGCATACGTAACATATATTGAATAAATATACATGGTTTATTGTTGAATCTGCCAAAAAGCTTAAGAATAAGGGAAATGACAAAACTGTAAAACACTTTAAAAAAAATTATGTTGTCCTCATTATCTAAAATATGATTGTAATTAAAAATTGAATAGATATAAAAAGATATATAAGCACAGTATAAAGAGTTTTATGACCTGAATCATAATTTGAAAGGAGTACTAAACTGTAGTTTTTTCCCTAGAAAAGATAAAAATGAATGGCAGTTCTTTCACAAATAGAGCAAAGTAAGCAAGGAGCCTTGCTGGTGCAATGGTTAAGCGCCTGGCTGCTAACCGAAAGGTCGGCGGTTTGAACCCACCAGCCGTTCTGTGAGAGAAAGATATGGCAGTCTGTTTCCGTAAAGATTTACAACCTTGGGACAGTTCTACACTGTCCTACAGGAATCGGTTTTTGATGAGCCAAGATTTATCCTAAGGCTGCCCCCAGCAAACCCTGGATCAGGTCTTGAAATGTACATGCATGCCGGAAAACAATAAAATAATGCCTGTAGAAGTTGCGTGGTTGAAGGGGAATGCAGTAAATGGGTAGAATCTGGAGTGAGCTCACCAGCTTGGTCCAGGACCACAATGCTTTGTTCTTAGGTGGCCACAGTTCATTAGATAAATAGTTGTTACTGCTATCAAAGATCTTTCTTCCCCAACTGAAATCGACAAAACCAGTCTTATATCAGTTGGGCCAAGTCTCCCTTTTCTCAACAACTGCCCCCAACTGTTTTCACGTAGAGAACTGGACTCTTCTCCACTACAAAGGAAGCTCCAGGAAAATCAGTCTAGGTTCCCTACCTGCAGAGAAAGAATCTTCCCTCCACACTTTGAACCACTAACAATCCAAAAGAAAGTCATTTAATTAGAAGACATAAATGATAACAATAATAATAAAAATCTAAATTATTGGGATTTTCAATAGTGTTAAGACATCTTTTTCCAGCGCTCTTCAGCCTATGGATGTGCTTTCTTTCTCTGCAGAAATCGAAGATATCCACCTACGAGAAGATGTGGGCTTTCATGGGCAGCCGGCAGCAGACTGCTCTGGTGAAAAACAGCGATGAGGGGATCCAGCGAGTGCTCACCACCGACTACGCCCTGCTGATGGAGTCCACCAGCATCGAGTATGTGACTCAGAGAAACTGCAACCTCACTCAGATCGGAGGACTCATTGACTCCAAAGGTTACGGAGTGGGGACACCCATTGGTAAGAGGGGTGAGACATTAGCTGGGATAGAGTCCCTGGATAGTGCAAAAGGTTAACACACTTGGCTGCTAACAGAAAGGCTGAAGTTCGAGGCCACCCAGAAAAAAAAAGCAGACCCACTGCTGCAGAGTCGATTCCAACTCATAGTGAACCCACAGGGTGCCAAGGCTATAAATCTCTCCGGAAGCTGACTGCCAGTTCTTTCTCCTATGGTTTCAAACCGCCAACCTTTTGGTTAGCAGTCGATTGCTTTAACCACTGCACCACCCAGAAGTACCTTGAAAGAAAGGCCTAGCAACCTACTTCCAAAAAACGAGCTCTTGAAAACCCTATGGAGCACAGTTCTACTCTAACACACATGGGGTCACCATGAGTCAGAACCGACTTGATGCCAGCTGGTTTGGTTTGAAATGAGCGATGCTGATTACAAAGTATGGAAGGGAATGGGCTCAGAGCCCTCCACTCCACATTCTGAAAGGCTCTGCAGCATCTTTAGGGGACCAGTAAATACGGAAAATGCCCTTACAGATCAGAAGCACAGTCTGAATTGAAGAGTTCCGGATATTGGATCCAATGAATGGCCAGCCAGTGTTTCTTTCAAGTTCCACCACTATACAGATTAAGTGTATGTAGAATGTATTATTTTATCCCAAACCAATATCTTAGAAAGAATACCTTCCTAATGACCCCTTCTCTTCACATTTTTCTTCAACACTTATAAAATCATTTATAGATTTTCTGCCTTAAATTATAAGAAAATTAATTCTGCATGTAGATGACAACAGTTAAGAGGACTAGTGTTCCCTGTTCCATAGACAGAAAAGCAAAATTATATCGACCAAAAGAAAAAGGACAAGATTAAATTATAATTATACCATGCTCAGGCAATATCTTAGAGTCAATCAACAATAAGTAACTAAAGCCTCGGGATGATACTATTCTTTGGTCCTATAACACCACCCTCCCTGGGGATATTACAGCCTGTGCACAGACAGACCCATACAGCGAGATCTTCTGGTGTGTCACTAATGGCCCCTTCATAGAGAAACGCCTTCTGCTGTTTCTTTCTCTATAGACAAGCTCTGGTATGGTGAGTTATTGGTAATTAGTTGTAAGCACTCCAAAGGAAAGGGATGGTGAGCCGTGTTAGGCCACTGGGCCGGTTAGACAAGCAGAAACCTTAGTTGCAGCCAAGCCAGACAATTAAAGAGCCAAGGTCGATTTGATTTGTTTGGTTAGTTGGTTTATGTTACTATTTTCATTCTTTGAAAGGATTATCCAGTCTGACCCTCAAAATCAGGCAGGAAGCACAGACTCAAGTGCTTTCAGAGGAGAACAGTTATGAGAACTGAGTAAAGCTTGTCTGATTGAGGAGGCAATAGGGTATGGTGGCAACTATGGCAAAGCAGAGATCACGTGACTTATCAAAAGAAGGCAGCTGCCATTTGCTCAGTCAATTGTACCCATGGGGGAATTTGGGCACAAAATTGTCATATATTCCACTTTAAACAACAACAACAGATTTTTTAGGTCAACTTTCCTGATGTTTTAATTTGTATATCCTATACTAATTTTACTAACCAGATAAAGGTCAACCCTCTTTATTTCTCATCGTGAGGAACAACTAATTTGATTCCCTGCTCTCTGTAGTGTTGCTATGAGTGGAAATTGACTGAACGGCAACAGGTTTGGTTTGGTTTGGTATCTGGTGTTAGAATATTTGTTATGGAGAAATGAGATTTACTATTATTGTTATCATTTATATCTTCTAATTAAATCTGCAAAATGATTGGGTTTGGGAACCTCTAACTTCCTTCTCATTCTTTTTCACCAATAACTTTTCCTGATGCAAATACCAATATTACCAGTGACATGCATATTTTCTCGCCAAGTCACAGGCTCTCCTGTAATTTAGTAGTAAATTCTGCAGGGGGCTTAGTGGGATTGTTAAACACTAAATGAAAGGACACTGTGTAACTTTTTTTATTTTACAAACACTGTCCTATCTCCCTCACCAAGCTGTGTCCCCTCCTTTTAATAAGAAGGGTAGGGAAAGTTAGACCTTTTTTTTTTTTAAATATCCCACCACTGCTGATTTTAAATGGGCCATAATTCAGACAAGATCAGCAGGAATGGGTGCGTTTGCCTTAATCTTTTTAGAATTAAGACTCTAGGGTTGATTGTAATATATCCTGCAGCTTCTCCGGGGAACAAATTCAGTTTCCTTGTAGGATGGAACCATCTGTAGATTAAACTATAAAGTTGAAAAGGTGCACCTTTAATCTACCCCCAGCCTTGCCCCAACAATCTATCAACAGCCTCTTCTCCCGCCAAATTTCCCCGCTGGTGGGGACAGAAAATAACAATACGTATTACTCCTCCTAGGAGCATTTACACTTTAACAGGAGAATTTTAATGGGCGTTCTTCTACAGAACGGAATGTAAACTCTAAAGACAAAAAGTCTGGTAGGATGGTGAATAGCATGGGGGTCTGGAAATTGGGGAACAAGAGGTTCCTCTCTGCAACACTCCTAACTTAACGCAGCACTTGGAAAACCACCCATTCTGTCTTCACGTGAATGTGGCTGACCCGTGACAAAGATCACGACATTTTATATAACATGATAGAGATCTGAATGGACCAGTTCCGTCTTCTTTTGCCAACTTCATCCACCCTCCAACATAAAAGTTCCCATATTGAAGGGCCTTCCTCCCTCCCTAGATAAAAAGAAACATACTCCAGGAATTTTTCACAGTGGTTATAAACCTGTCATGCTTTTAAACCAAAAACAATGAAGGAATAATTGGAACAGATGGCCAACCTCAAAGAGAATACATCCATTGGGAATACAGCTGTTGGATAAATTTGCGAGATGCTTCTTCTGTGATGAACTGACTGTTCAAGAAAGATCAGTTGCCATTTGGGAAGATCTGCATGGATACATATATATTTGTTTTTCAAGTGACTTGAAATAAATCACTTCCAATGTCAGTCTGTCCGCTTAAGCAACAACAAAGATTGGTGCTAAAATATATTCAGATATAAAAACATTTTGTGCACCTTGCCCTGGCTGACTCCCTCGGGACCCGAACTCTTTCCCATCATTGCAGATTGGCAATGTCGACACAAATTTGAAGACTTAGCTTTTGCTCTCAGGACAGCAGCTCTGGAAATGTATATCCTGAGGGATTTAAAATAAAACTTCAAGAGAACGTGAGCGGTTAAGACTTAAACACGTTACAGGAAGGCTGGAAATTATCTTCCTTAGAGATCACCTTTAAACAGAGACGGGATCCCATCTGTCTGGAGTGTTTTCAGCGTCGTGCAGCCTGAAGGCAGATGGAGAGCTTCAGTCAACATTTATGGAGTGCCCACCGTGTACCCCGCCAGGATGCCAGCTGCACCAACTACCATCAGGAACATCCTGGCACTCTTCAAAGTACTTTCACTTGCATTAAAGCAAAGCTCTCCGGCTTCACTTAATTGCTCACATGCTCTGGAGAAGTTAATGGTGCTAATTTGGACACTGACTATTATTTTGGGAGTGTTTACACAAGCAACCAATGTCTTTTCATTTGGCTTTCAAAGCTATTTTCTCACCTCAAATCCATACTCCTAATTAAGCGAGCCACAAACTAACTCCAAAGCATTTTGTTCTTCTTTTAAACTTGATTTCAAGTGCTGACAATTACTTTAGGATGGGGTGGGGAGGGACAGTGACAAAGACCACAACTGACAGCCCTCTGCTTTTCTAACATAAGGAGTCCCTGGGTGGGTACAAAAGGTTAAGCACTCAGCTACTAACCAAAAAGGTGGGCAGTTTGAACTCACCCAGAGGTGCCTTGGAAGAAAGACCTGGCAATCTACTTCTGAAAGATCACAGCCGTTGAAAACCCTATGGAGCACGGTTCTACTCTGAAATGCATGAGGTGGCCATGAGTGGGAATCAACTCGAAGGCAACTGGGTTTTTTTTTGTGTATTTGTTTTGTTTTATGGTTTTCTAACATAAACTATGCCACAGAACATTAGACATAGGTGGGAAGGGGGAATTTTTTCATGGAAATAATAGTAGGCTAGAAGTAAGGAGGATGGAGTTGGATTCTTGGTTCTGCCGGTAACTATTAGTTCCACTCATAATTTAATTCAAAAATGAGTGGCCTGAAGTAAAGAATTCCTAAGATCCCTTCTCTTCTAAGATGCCACATTTTTCGATGCACTTCCACCATTAATGACTTTCAAGGTGGCAAACAGAAAGAGCTGTGGTGTCTCGCTTTCCTACTGCATCGAAGAAGTGGTAGTGAAAATGCTTAGTGCCCAAGAGGAAACTGAGTAAAAGAACCTCACCATCTCTGTGTCTCTTCCTTTGCATTGATTAATGTAGGAATCCAGTACTGAGGGAGTTACTTTGGACCTATGTGTCTGCTCCCTAACTAACAACATGAAAAGTTTAATAGCATTACTAGAAGATAGAGTATAAATAATATCAGTAAGATTCGTGCAAATTCTCTGAGCCCAATGGAATTGGACTTTTGAATTATTCAAAACCTACTCTTGTCTGTCTTTCTGTGTGTATTAGTCAGCATGGATTAACACTTGCAGTGGCTCACGCAGGAAGAGTTCATTTCTTGCTTTTTTCCGTCTAATGTGTGCTTGCAAAGAGGCTCTGCTTCTTGCAGTCATTCCAGGCCCAGGGTTTCTTCTATTTGGTGACTTTTTTTGTTATTGTTATTGTTGTTGTTAGCTGTCGTTAAGTTGGCCCAACTCATGGTGACCCCATGAGAAACACTGCCCAGTCCAATATTATCCCCATGATCGGTTGCAGATCAGACTGTTGTCCTTTCATTGGCTGATTTTTGAAAGTAGATCACCAGGCCTTTCTTCCTAGTCTATCTAAGTCTGGAAGTTTCACTGAAACCTGATCAGCATCACAGCAACACTCACACCTCCACTGATGGACAGGTGGTGGCTGCACATGAGGTGCATTGGTCAGGAATTGAACCCAGGTCTCCCACATGGAAAGCAAGAACATAGTGATAACACCTTCCTTAATGACTTCAAATTCTTTCATTCCAACTGCATATTTGAGGACAAGGGAGAAAGAGAATAGAGGATCCTGTTGAGGGAATTTACGTGCGATGCCTGGAAGTGTCACACATCACTTTTGCTCCCATTTGATTGACTAGAGATCAGTTACATAACTGCTCTGAACTACAAGGGGGCCTGGGAAATGCTTAGCTCTTCACCTAGGAAGAAGACCAAACAATGCTGGTGATCATTTAGCCAGGCTCTGTCACAACATGAAACAGCCAACAGCCTAGAAGTAGAATCTAAACAATGAAACCCCCCAATGCTGAAGAATGCACCAGCGGCAGAGCTATGAGGCAGAATTTCTAGTTTGACTTTTCTTTATGTAGCAGGGATAGACAGTCGGGGCCAAAGTTAATCTCAAAATGTCAGCTATCCCTTTTCCAATTACTTAGAGACTTCAGAACATAGGATTGAACTTCGCTGCCCTTTGCTAGACAATATGTGGGTTGAGGTTTTCACAATAATCACGGAGTCCCTGGGTGGTGCAAACAGTTAACGTGCTTGGCTGCGAACCAAACGACACCTTGGAAGAAAGGTCTGGTGATCTACTTCCAAAAAATCAGCCATCGAAAGCCTATGGAGCCCCGTTCTACTCTGACACACGTAAGGTCGCCATGAGTAGTCGGAGTTGACTTAACGGTAACTGGTTTTTGGTTTTAGCCACCTCTAAGACAATAATACTTCTTGGAGTGGTCCCAGATGGGAAGTCTAAGATGCAAGAAAGAATGAAGAACAAAGAAAATACCTAATATGAGTAAATCTATGGCCTGGCAAATAAAACAATAATGATGTTTTGTGGGTTAAAAATATGATAAAATTAAAACATACAACAATCCTAGCATGTACATCAATAGGGAGAAAATAGGGTTCACGTGTTCTCAGGTTGTTCCACATCCACAAAGAGCATAAAGTGGTTTTATGAATGTTTACTTTCTAATTCTTTGAACAGTTCATCTATGATTTACGTACCCTTCAGAATGTATATTTAAAAATTAAAAAATTGTAAAAACTGAAAATATATATATATATACGTATATATATACACTTCTTGATGCTTTCTCCAGTCTTTGGGTGACCAATATCCAAATGGCCTTCCCCCCAGGTTCTCCTTACCGGGACAAAATTACAATCGCTATCCTCCAACTACAAGAAGAGGGGAAGCTCCATATGATAAAAGAGAAGTGGTGGCAAGGTAATGGCTGCCCTGAGGAAGACAGCAAAGAGGCCAGTGCTCTGGGAGTGGAAAACATTGGGGGCATCTTCATTGTCCTGGCCGCTGGACTGGTCCTCTCTGTGTTTGTAGCCATTGGAGAATTTATATACAAATCAAGGAAGAACAATGATATCGAACAGGTGAGTCATCCCTTTCAAGGACTGGGTAGTTGGTGTTGGTGTTATCTGTCTTAAATTTGAGGTTTTTAAGGGTATTTTCCCTTATTTTGTAACAGTTTATTGAATTAGATGTCCAGAGACCCATTTTTGAGTTAGAGCAAAGAGCTACTGAATCCCTGCCAGGTGCTGCTGGCACTGCAGACCCATCATTTATGGATGAGAAGAAGGAAGTGCCTTATACACTAAATCCGATTCGCGCTACTTGGAATGACTGTGCAGAAATCCCAAACTCAGTTAATTTCTCGAACAGTTATTTGCTCTAAAGATAGAAACCCTAGATAGACCAAGGAAGAAATAAAGGCAAAATTGGAAAAGATAGAAAAAGAACTTTTGAGAGAAATGATACCATCTCTGAAGTATAGATGTCAAGCACCTATACTAACACAAAACCAGTTGTATAAAGACGTGAAAGTAGTATTTTGAAATGGAGCATTCACCTCTATCAAAATATGATTTTTAAAAGGATAATTCACCTGAAAGTTGTTTTTAGTTTTCTTTTATTTTTGGCCAGGAATACGATTAATGATACAAAATGACAATGAAGGATATTTGCAGACTTTATTTTTCAAAATCGTATTTAAGGCTGCAGAATGACTTCAACAATCAGCTACTGTATTGTTGACTGTTGCTTTCTATTTTTGAAGGAGATTACATCAAGAGCTTCAATTCATTTGAATGAGATGATTCTGATGTAAGATCATTCTTCCTAAGCAGACTGTGATAAACATAGTACAAAGCTCAAGGCCATTGTAATGCATGAGCCCACCCTTTCAATTTAAAGATAGTGTTAAAATATTGAGACCACAAACTATTAGTGACAGCGCCGGCTTCATGGGCCTGCAACCTGGGCAGCCACACAGGGTCTCATATTTCATTTAATGCTCCACTATCGCTGTCTCGAAATTCTTAAAATTTTTGAACAAAGGGCACTGTGTTTTCATTCTGCACTGGCCCTGCAAATAACGTAGCCACTTGTGACTGATAATCTGATACCAGTCTCACTTCCTTTAAGTGGACACCCAAATCTAGGAATGAGTGACTGGCATCTGGCTTCTCATCATCAAAAAAATCTTCCCTAGAATTACAAGGAAGCAGTGAGAACATGGAGTACCCCTTTACTAGACCATGTGAGAGAAAATCATACTCAGTTAAAAGAGTGAATGGGCGGGTCTGCTTTAACTTTCAATTTTCCCTTGAGGTGCCTTGTTGTATGCTACTAATTTGAAAAATAAAAGCTTGTATATGTTATGCTTTAATGTGCTTCTCATAATTGCCAGCTTCGTTTTATTTAAGTTTTCATTGAAACATTCATTTTCATTTCTGATTTATTCATGTTTCTGTATTTTTTTTTTTATTTTATTTCTTTTGCATGCAAGGCTTTTTGCTTCTTTTATGGACTACAGTGTAAGCAAACCCATCCAACCAACTCCACCTCTGGCAACACTTTATCTACGGATTTAGAATGTGGCAAATTATTTCGAGAGGAGAGAGGGATTGGAACACAGTCCTCAGTTCTTACTGTGTAATCAGTTTAAAAACAAAAACAAAAATGGTGTGCCCGCTGGAAATTGTTCCTGCTAATCAGTGTCACTGATGATATCTGCATCTACTAAGCATAAATAACCATAATTCCCAACCCCTTTAGAATAGTAAACTCATGTCCTCTAGACTTTGGATCCAATACACTGGAAACAGATGTGCATTTGTCGAAATGGGGGCGTATTACGAGCATACAGGCTCCTGCATACGTGTGTTTACTGCTATTCCGCAAAGAGAATGATCAGTCCCAAGGAGTTATCTTACTTCTATCTTCCTGCATTAAAAATAAGCAACTCCTTCCTCATGAAAAAGGAGATCCAGACTCCAACCAGCGCAAAGCATGACAACAAAATGCTAATTTTGTGGAGTTCTTTTCATCTTTGTGAATCTTTTTTTTTTCCTCTTCTTTCTTTCTCCCCATCTCATAGATTCTCAAACTATCCGAAGCCACATCTTTCCAATAAGCATATAACTTCATAACAACACTCATTTTAGATTCAAATTGATTTCACTACTTAAAATGCATTATTTAGACCAAGACTCACAGTTGTCTTAGATTTTAAAGATTCAAAAAAAAACATGGTCCTAAGGAAGAAAAAACACTCGAAGCCTTTGCTGTCACAGAGAAGCATTAGCCAAGTTGGACATTACTCACCAGAGGCACGACACAGTCAAAAGCGGTCCCTGGGTAGAAACTCATTAACATCAGGCTCTCAATCACATTTACTTGTAGAGCTTAATAATCTTCTCTAAGTTCAGCTAGATAATATGCTCAGAGTCTCTAAGGAACTGTGATTTTTCTTTTTCAAGCTATATTATTTCCTTTAAGCTCCAAGCAAAGCCCTGAGACATGAACTAATTCATTGCATTTTCTCGTGTGCCCTCATTCGTTGCGTTGAAAAACATCTTTCACAAGATGCTATTTCATTCTCCTTCCTACTCACCCAGGATAGAGTGGTTGTTCTTGGAGGAATATTTCCTGAGCATTGTCATTTGGACACTCATTTCTCTGGATCTTCTGCCGTTATTAAGTCATTCCAAGTGTGTTGTGTGGAAAGGGCAAGGGGAGGAAACAGACAGAGGGATTTCCATACGCATTAGTTACAGAGCTCTGTAGATTTACTTCCCACCTGCATTCAAAGTGCTGTAAACAATCCCACTCTAACTCAGCTTGGTGACATGGAGAGCCCACAGCATACTTAATTGTTGTGATGGAGGACGTCTGCTTGTCCCCCCGGGCCTGTTTCCTCTGCACAGTGAGTAGGGGAATTGAAGATGCCTTTCATCTTCCCTCAATAT
This sequence comes from Dugong dugon, assembly GCA_030035585.1. Taxonomy (NCBI): domain Eukaryota; kingdom Metazoa; phylum Chordata; class Mammalia; order Sirenia; family Dugongidae; genus Dugong; species Dugong dugon. The sequence continues at coordinate 7,060,151 of CM057473.1, forward strand.
GGGACCAGTTGGTCTTTATTCTCCTTAATGGGATCAGCCTTTGAAACATGAAGTGATCCTCCAAAAGGCATTCATCAGAAGTAGAAATAAGCCACCTGTGCAATCATGTAGCATTTTGTCTTCTTCTCTTTCCTTAGCTTTAAATGGGTTCCAATGCATCTCCCCAATCAACTCTATATTTCCCCGGTAAAGCATGTTCAGGAAAGTTGATTCTTGCCCCCATTGTTTCTCAGCCTTGCTTTCCGCTTCAAATAAATGCACTGTTAACAAAATATCTATAAGTTACACTAACATTTATTTACTGTTATTAAAGTAAAAACAACATACTATTTGCCCTAGATCAGCGTTCACATTTTCCCAGTCAATGGAATCAGATGTTGGGATAAATATTACATTATTCTCGGTTTCATACTTCATTCATTCAATATACAGAAGTTACAAATTGCATGAGTTTATTTTCCCATGGCTCATTTAATACACCAAAAGTGCTACCAAAAATTTCAGGAGTGATTGAAGATATACAGACGATTTTGGGTTAACAATAACACAAAACTTGCCTTCCTACAGAGACCATACTTTAAAAATGTAATTCAGAGATCTGGAGAAAGAAATAATCCCTTCCAAAAAATAACATCTGTGTACTACTTTAAACAGTATACTACCTAATTCTAGTAGTTTTATGGGTTTCCAGATGCTTTCAGGTACAATACTACAGTCCATCCTTTCAACAAGTCTATTTCAGTTTTATTAACAAAGAAAAGGATATGAACGACCCAGTGACCGGGAGTCATGGACTTTAGAATAAGAATTTTCTAAATCAGCCAAAATTGGGTTTAAAACAGTCACATGCTGAATGACCATAGGCAAGTTACTAAATTTCTCAGTCTTGGTTTCTTAATTCATAATACCAAGGCATAATTTCTAGATTTCCAGTTTGTTTTGAGAGGGTATTTTTCAAAATGGGTTCCATTGGCAAGCGTTATCAAATAAGACGTCCATGGTTGAAGAATCCCTGGAGCAGCACGCATTGTTGTCTAATCTGTCTCCTAACAAGTCTCCTCTAACTTAATAAAGGAAAAAATAAAGGTTTGCATTTTATTTTGTTTTAGACTATAATGATGAATTATTTTTGGAGTTTTTCCAGCAAAACTGGAACTACCTAAGGAATTCACAGTGGGTAGGGATCATGCCCTTAGGAAAATAAGCTGGGTCATATGATTATAAACCTAGCCAAGGAAAATTATTTCCAAATACCCTTTCTGAATTTGACTAGCATTATATCATCTTCTGTACGAGCTATCTGCGGCAAAGCAGCCATACAATGAATCCCAATTAGTCTCCCAGCACACGACCCTTACACTGTAAGGTCTCCTTCCTAGTAAGCAATTTAAAAAGGAGCCTGAAGAGACCTGAAAAGCAAAAGGGAAGCAAAGCATTCTTACTTATTGTACTGTTTTCTGCACATCTAACTGTGCCAAACGGCATTATTAATTAACTCTTAGAGATAATGAAAAATTTCTGCTCGATGCTGCAGTTTTAACTAGCCTTTAGGAACCATCTCGTTACGCTTCTCACAGTTACGGAACTTTATGTCCAGATGCACGAGCACAGTAAAATCATTTTTGCTTTCAAAATCCTTTCCGAAGGGACTGATACCATGGAAAATGAGATTCTTCCTTAAATTTTCGAAGAAAGGCTGTTTGCAAAGACAAGGGCATTCTTGCAATAGAAAACCAACATCGCAAAAGGGCTATGTGGTTTCACACTCCGCAAAATCTGAACGTGGGAATTGTCAGAGCAAACACAGCTAATGCGCCCAGCTGTGTATCCATGTCACAATGTATACATCAAGACACACACAAAAATAATGAGTAAGACCTCAATGACCTAATGAAGACACTGCAGTTCCCCCAATTACTTAAACGAGATTAAGTTAGCTGGACCAGAATTGTCTTTCTGCCCAGTTTTTCAACTGAATGGAGCATTCAAACTTCAAATATTCAGATTTTCCAGCTACCAGAAAAACAGGTTGCCCATCACTTAGTCTTTACCAACTACAGAAACTAAGAAACTCCTGCCCACAGGTAGCCTGCCTTGGCGTGGCATTTATCTTTCCTTAAAGGCATTTGGCACATTTTACAGGTGCTTCCAAGAGTCCGGGATTTCATTTCCTCTGTAGCCTGATCAGCTTATTTAGCAAGAGATTCGGAGAAGTCTCTTAATCAGGTTGTATTCGTAATTGTGCGAAGAGGCTTTCCTTTGCCTGGAAACCCAAATATTCATTAATTTATCAAAGAAGCCAGGAAGCAATTAACATCCATTTAGAAATAACTTTTGCAATGTCCAAGCTGACAGTGTCTTATAAACTAAACAAACCTTGAAACATGTCTGTGGCCCACAGGAAAGGTGACTTGAGAATCATAAGCCAAGAATTCAGGTCCCATGCTGCCGCTAAATGGCTATGTGTCTTTGGGCAAGCCACTTTATCACCCTCATCCTCAGTTCCCTCATCTGTGGACTGAGGAAGTTGCATTAAAGTTTCTTCCAACCAGGATTTTTTTTTAAGTCTAGAAGAAAGTAAGGGAGTCCCTGGGTGATGCAAACGGTTAAGCACTCTACTACTAGCCGAAAAGTTGTCAGTTCAAACCCACCCAGAGATATCTCTGAAGAAAGAACCGGTAAGCTGCTTTCAAAAGGTCACAGCCTTGAAAACCCTGTGGTGCACAGTTCTACTCTAAATGGGGTTGCCGTGAGTCAGAATCAACCCGACGGCAACTAACAACAAAGCAAAAAGTGGGAAGGATACAGAAATACAGAATCAGTGCAAAATAAACCTTAGACTTACGTATGCTTTTAATATGGTGGCTATCTTGAACACATTAAATTCTTATTGCAATAAGTGTGAAAAGATCTGCTAGGATATAGAGAAAACAGCCCAACTATCCATCCATCATACCATCAAGGATTGAGAGGGTCCCCATAAAATCAGTCACAAGCAAAACATTATCACCACAATGAAGATTACGGAAGTGGAATTGTTCTTGACCTTAATGAGTTACAGACTAAGTAAGGCAACAAGGCACGTACCTACTCAAAGCTATAGAACTGATTACATGCTCAGTCACAATTCAGAAAAAGGAGACCTAAATGGGGCTGCGGTGCACAGGGAAGACTCTGTTCTGTGAGTGGAATTTAAGTATTTCTGCTAACCAGAGACAAAGGAATATGAAGGAACAGGACTGCAGGTTTTTATTGCCCATTTTTTTTTACCCCTACCCATGCTCACACCATCAAGCTTCTGGGTTTTCTATACACACTGCTCCCAAGCCAGAGATGAGTCAAACTCTTACCTCTCAAATTTTACGTAGACTTTACAAATTTGTAAGCGACGACAGCAACCTTCAAAAGTATAGCTTTCAATTGCAAGGTCCAGGTGTTTCACTGAATAAGTTAGCTGTTTTAATTCAGAAAGTTTACCTTTAATTAGCGAGAGCCAAAACCCAGAAGACAAAGGTTGGAGAAACACACATGATGACGTTTTCTGGCCCCAGACCAGTTCTTGACCAATAGGAAAGAAAGAGAGAATTAGAGGGAAGTCATTAACACTTAGATGCTACCCGGGTCCCTGAGAAGAGGCCCAATGACCATTCTTGAACCAAGTCCCAATATGGGAAACAGAAAGTTCAGGAGGAAGCATGAAAAGTATAATACTGCTGTCACAGGTTGCAGTAGCTCAGGAGATGGCAAGACTTGTAGAGGAATCTTGCACCTTCAGTAGGCATTCTTGTCTACTGAATGGCAGAATAATAATATCTAGGCAATGAGTCTACAAACAGCTTCATACAGTTCTGCTCACTCCAGAGTGTTCCTTTTGGAAGGACTGAAAAGACTAAAGAGTTGAAGTTGGGGTGGAAAAGACGTGAATTATGTGGACCAGATGTGGAGACCATGGTAAGACCATGGGCAGCCCAGAGGATACAGCAGAGACAGAGACCCATGTTCATGATCTAAGAGGATGTTATGCCCCAGTAAAGGCCAAAAGGACAAAGGAAGGTCATGGACTTGCTGCTCCCACTATCACGGATACCTGGGCTCTTTATAAACCTCCCCTAAACCCACTTAGTCACTTTGAGGACTAAGGTGCACTTGACCCAAGCTATGATATTTTCAATCACCTCATATGCATGTGAAAGCTGGGAAATGAATAAGGAAGACTAAAGAAGAATTGATGCCTTTAAATTATGGTGTTGGTGAAGAATATTGAATATACCATGGACTACCAGAAGAACGAACAAATCTGTCTTGGAAGAAGTACAGCCAGAATGCTCCTTAGAAGCAAAGATGGCGAGACTTCATCTCATCTACTTTGGACATGTTATCAAGAGGGACCAGTCCCTGGAGAAGGACATCATGCCTGGTAAAGTAGAGGGTCAGCGAAAAAGAGGAAGACCCTCAGCAAGATGGATTGACACAGTGGCTGCAACAATGAGCTCAAACACAGCAACGATTATGAGGATGGTGCAGGAGGGGGCAGTGTTGTGTTCTGTTGTATATAGGGTCGCTATGAGTCTGAACCAACTCAACGGCACCTAACAACTACAACAAACCTAGATGCCCTTGGGAAAGAAGAGAAGAAGGGAGTTGGGAAGAAGGCAGCATAACTTGAGCTATTAACCAAAAACAAAACTAAGTTTTAAACCAAAAGTGAGTTACCTTGAGTTAACAAGCTCCACTAGCAAATCCTTAAACCCTTTAAGCTAAAGTAAGTTGTTATAATGAAAGAAAGGCATCAAATGGTTTTTTTGCACACCTGAATTTATAGCTTGAGAAAAATTTACATCCATTACATGTGGGCATAAGCTGGTACCCCAAAGACTCTCCATGTAGTTCACAGGTGCACTGTGGACAACAAAGCCCTAGATCAGGGTCAGTTTATCTCAAGGGCAGGGCCATTTCCTGCATGAGAAGGAGCAGGCAAAGAATTTCATGGAAATTTTGTTTTATAGCCCTAACTCAGCCGTTTGGAGTCCCTAGGTGATGGCATTGGGTAACATGCTAGGCTGCTAATGAAAAGGTTGGAGGTTCAAGTCCACTCAGAGGCAACTCAGAAGAAAACCCTGATGATCTACTTCTGACAAACCAGCCATTCAAAATCCTAGGGAGCACAGTTCTACTCTGACACACGTTGGGTCACCATGAGTTGGAGTTGCCGATAACTGGTAACCCAGCCTCCAAGTCGCTAGAAGGACCAGGCCATTCTCTGAGAGACGAGGGAAGGCCAGTCCCCACCAGTGACATCTCAGCCCTTAAGCACATATGTCTGGTCACATACATAAGAGACTAATCTTTGGAGGAAGAGTACAGACTCCGAGCCTGCAAGAGGAGCTGAGGCTCAGGAGATGAAGGGAAGTCAGAGAAAACCCAGAGGGCCAGAGGAGGAAGTCAATTGGCCTCTGACAGTGACTCCAGAGAGAAGAAAGACACTGTGGGTGGTTTAGATTAGAGTGAAAATCCACATTTATGCCACTTTCAAGTAAGGAGAGCTGTGTACCTCTGGATAAGCAAGGCCTATCAGAAGCTTAAGGTCCTTGGGTGGCGGAAAAATTTGCACTCCACTACAGCCAGAATGCTCCATTTGAGCAAGACTTCATCTTGCTAACTTTGGATACATTATCAGAAGGGACTAATCCCTGCAGAAGGACATCATGCTCGGTAAAGAAGAGGATCCGTGAAAAAGAGGAAGACCCTCAATGAGATGGATTGACACAATGGCTGCAGCAATGGGTTCAAACATAACAACAACTGTGAGGATGGCACAGGACCAGGCAACATTTAGTTCTGTTGTACAGAGCAGTCACTATGAGTCAGAGTCAACTGGACAGGCAGTGGTGCTGTGGAAGAAAGGCCTGGGAGTTTGTTTCCATAAAGATTACAGCCAAGAAAACCCTATGGAGTGGTTGTCTCTGGCCATTAGTCTTGGGTGGTCATCTTGCATCCTCCTCTCCACATCCATCAGCTCACATGTGGTAGCTTCTGTGCCTCTTGCTGGGACAAGGTAAAGTTTCTGCAGTTCTTGAGTTCCTTTGGAGGCCCTAGGAGACTCAGAGGACAGTCTCAGGCTGTCCTGGTGGAAGAACCCAGTGATATTTCTTCTCGTGAGTGACTGCCTCCTCTGAGAGTCTTAGGCAGACCAAGCCAAAACCAAACCCATTGCCATCGAGTCAATTCCGACTCCTAGAGACCCTATAGGACAGAGTAGAATTGCACCATAGTGTTTCCAAGGAGCACCTGGTGGATTCAAACTGTCGACCCTTTGGTTAGCAGCTGAACTCTTAACCACCACACCACCAGGATTTTCCCTTAGGCAGACAGCAGGGCACAATTTTCCTGTGTTCTCAGGTCCCCAAATCTATCAGGCTCCTTTTCTTTCCTACGCTATGAGAGTCTGACCCTAGAAGGGGCAGGTGAGGGGCTCCTTCTCAGGTACTCAGAACGGCCTAAGCTCTAGTCAAGACTCTTTAATCACATGGTTGGAATTTCTTCCCTGAGGGCAGATAAAGACCAATTGTATCATCACCTTCCATCCCAGTCCTACATGCTAAATCCTGAAGGCTCTAAGCTTGATATTTAAACTTTTACAATCCAAAATAACTTCTTTTTCCTTCTTTCAAACACTTTGCTGCTGTACTTAATAGCTTCAGTGACTGCCCAGTCTTCTATAGATTCACAAAGTCTGTTTAAGAACCCAAAGCTGCAAAGTTGACCCTTTTTTTCTTTTCCTTCCTTCCTTCCTTCCCTCCCTCCCTCCCCCCTTCCTATGTCATCCCTACTCAGATGGCAATGGTGGTTCAGTGGTAGAATGCTCACCTTCCGTGCCAGAGACTCGGGTTCGATTCCCAGTCAATGCACCTCATGAGCAGCCACCACCCATCTGTCAGTGGAGGCTTGTGTGTTGCTATGATGCTGAACAGGTTTCAGTGGAGCTTCTAGACTAAAACAGACTAGGGAGAAAGGCCTGGTGGTCTACTTCCAAAAATCAGCCCCAGAAAACCCTGTGGGTCCCAACAGTCCGATCCACAAGTGATCACGGGGATGGCGCAGGATCAGACAGTGTTTCGTTCCGTTGTGCATGGGGTTGTCGTGAATCAGGGCAGACTGGCAGCTAACAGCAACATAAGGAAACAAGGGATTCTAGGACTTGCATTCATGCAAACAGAGAAGATGAATATAAGAGCTAAGAGGGCAAAGACGTTAGCACCAGCCCCACGTGTGAAGCAAAGATGCAATAGGGGAAGAAGAGAGGTAAACAAGACAGAAAAGTGGAGAAAACATAACATTAAAATTAACATTAAATGAGTCAGTGGAGTCACGTTCTACAGCCCGAGGAAGGGAAGAAGAGGTTGTAGGAAGTGACTACCTATGGGGAGCCAGTTTAATCATGGACAGTGCAGGAAATGGGCTGGGCAAGGAGTGGCTGCTGGGTCATGGGTGGGGATAAGGGTGGGTGATCACACCCTGAAGCTTTATTCCAATGTCTACAATTCCTTCACCCCAACATTGTTGGCACAGACCCAGGAGATAAACATCAGTTCTCTCCTTCACTCTCAGGCACAATTCAATACAACCACTATTATGGAAGCCAATATGGTGACCAACTCTCAACATTTCTGATCCACTTTTGAAAAATTCCAAGGATGAATGCATGAAAGTGGGTCCGAGGATTCCAGATGAACCCAGGAAACTGATAAAACGAGAGTAAATGGTGCCCAACCCCTCAGTTCTGGAACGCAAGAACCTCACACAAATGTGGTGGACAGAACATGTAACTACTCCAAGAATCTCCCTGCACCTGTCTTTACATAACTAATGGGGGATGACTCAAGCCTAGTATCTCCTCTGAGAGGATCATAACTTATCCTGTGAAGAAGGAAAACACTTGTCCAGATAGATTAAAGGACTTTCCAAAGTCTTAGTGGTAGCAAACCCAAGGATAAGATTCTTCTGTCCCTATTTCTAAATAAGTTCCCTAATTCTCAGCCTTAAATATGTTGAACATTCTAGACTTAAAAAAATGTTAAGGATGTGAGTGCTTAATCCTTCTTTTTCGAAAAGAAAATTCCATCCAGGCACTGCCTTCACAGAATTGTGACACTAACTTGAGCAAGCCAGGGGAACAGTAATAACAGCAATCCTAGTATTTCTCGGTGACCTCTTCCCTCGATATTCTACATACTACTGAGAAATAGCCTTAAAAAAAACAAGACTTCATAGCTTGCCTTCAAGTTATAGCAGGTCTATATATAGAATGAGAGATTTTACATTTATAAAATGACCATATTATCTACATTTTCCTTGTCTTCTTCACATAATTTGAAGATTTATTAGACAATGTCACAGACACTTCTAGTGTCTTTGGATAAAACCTGTTGCCGTCAAGTAGATTCTGACTCATAGCTACCCTACAGGGCAGAGTAGAACTGCCGCTTAGGGTTTCCAAGAGCAGCCGGTGGATTTGAACTGCCGACCTTTTTGTTAGCAGCTGTAGCTCTTAACCACTACACCATCAGGGCTCCATCTTTGGATAAGGGGCCTAATAAATTAAACGGAGAAACCTATACCAAATGGAAGACTTACATTATTGGCTAGGTCAGAGCTTCTAAGAAACAATGTGTTACAAATCCTTGAATGTACGTGTCTCAATTTGTTAATGCTGCTATAACAAAAATACCACTAGAGGGTAGCTTTGATGAACAGAAATTTATTTCCTCACAGTTCTGGAGGCTAGAAGTCAGAAAGCAGGGTACGGGGCTCTAGAGGAAGGCTGTGTCTGTCCACTCTGGGAGGAATCCTTGTCTCAGCTTCTCTAGCGTTCTTCTTGGTGTTCCTTGGCATCTCTCTCTCCCCCATTCACGTTCGCTTGCTTCTGTGCCTCATCTGCTCTGTTTATATCTAAAAAGTGGCAGGTTTAAGACACCCCTACGCTGATATGGCCTCACTAACATAGAAAACACTATTCCCAAAGGGGATTACATCCATAGGTATAGGAGTTAGGATTCCCATACATACTTTCAGGGGGACATAATTCCATCCATAACAGTCTGCAACCAAAGTGTTTCTCCCAAGTGTCCCAAGGAATGGAAGAAGGGAATGCATCAATGCTAAAAATATTCACAGCGCATGATGCCATATTTGCCACTAGCATAAAGGCCAATCCCAGATAGCTTTGCCTGCACTCTTTCAATATTGCAAGTGCAAATCAAATTCTAGCACAAAGCTTTTCCCACCATTTAAAAAAGAAAAAAAAAGGAAAATAAAAACCACATCCCTCTCCCGGCCTGGACCATTTTTTCGGAGCCTGTTCATTTTAGGTACGAAACAAAAAGAACTTCATCAGTTTTCCCCACCCCTTTCAGAGCAACATTTGCAGTATGAGGATAACGGCATGAGGAGAGAAGAATTCATAGTCAGGCTCACACAAACACCAAGAAATCAAACATATGGGGTTCATCCAAAGGAGGTGCCGTGCAGTTGGTGATCACAAAGGGAAACCCACCGAAGGGCAAGGGAAGAGAAGGAAGGCAGCTCTCCCACAAACACACCGCAGGCACCGCAGAGGCAGAGAAGAACGACTTTTGGCAAAACCGGAATAAACAAACAAGTCCCTCTCCCTATAAAGCTGGGAGAGCTACCGTTCTAGCTGAAGTTTGAGCTGCAGTCTCTAATACACTAACAATACACTAACGTCTGCTTATGGGCTTCCTATTCTCTAGAAAGAGCCTTGGTGGTGCAGTGGTTAAGTGTTTGGCTGCTAACCAAAAGGTTGGCGGTTCAAATCCACCAGCCGCTCCTTGGAAACCCTATGAAGCAATTCTACTCTGTCATATAGGGTTGCTAGGAGTCAGCATTGACTCTATGGGTTTGGTTTTTTGTTGTTTTTTATTTTCTAGAAGGAAAGTGGCTTCAGCTCTCTCTGTGTTTCTCTCTCTCTCTCACTACTTTACCTACGGATAGTGTAAAGAATAGCACAGAATGAAATATAATGGCTCAAATTCAAAAAGTATAAATTTTTTTCACTGCCTTCACCCCCAGAAAATGTCAGCCAGTGTCACAGAGTTAAAATATGTTCATTGTGGTGTATAAAATATTATTTTAAAGGAAAAGAGTACTTACAATGTGCCAGGCATTGTGCTAAGGGTTTTAAACATCAACTATTTGAATTGTCATAATAGCCCCATCTGTTTTAGTTATCTAGTGCTGCTGTAACAGAAATACCACAAGTGGATGGCTTTAACTAACAGAAATTTATTCTCTGACAGTCTGGGAGGCTAGAAATCCCAATTCAGGGCACCACCTCCAGGGCAAGTCTTTCTTTCTCTTTCAGCTCTCGGGGAAGGTCCTTGTCTTCCCCTGGTCTTCTCAGCACAGGGACCCGGGGTCCAAAGGACGTGCTCTGCTCCTGTATCTTCTTGCTTGGTGGTAATGAGGTCCCTCTCCTCTCTGCTCGCTTCTCTTTTTTGTATCTCAAAAAATACCAACTGAAGATACAACCTAATCTAACTAACATAGTAGAGGTTAGGATTTATAACATATAGGATAATTCCATCAGATCACAAAATGGAGGACATCCACACAATACTGGGAATCATGGTCTAGCCAAGTTGACACACATTTTGGGGGGACACAATTCAATCCATAACAACTATTAAAAAGATTCTACTATTATCCCCATTTTACAGATATGGAAACTGAATCAAAGAGTAAATAAACATCTTGCCCAATATAATCCAGCTAGTAAACAGCATAGTTATATTGAAACTTCAGCATTCTAACACCAAGGGCCAATTCCCAACTATAATCTAACAGCCACATATATGTTTTTGTTGTTGTTAGCTACTGTCCAGTTGTTTCCAACTCATGGCAGCCCCATGCACAACGGAACAAAACTTGCAGGTTGGACAGTATTCCTTTGTAATCCATATAGCATTTTCATTAGCTGAATTTTTGGAAGTATATCGCCAGGCCTCTCTTCCTAGTCTAACTTAGGCTGGAAGCTCCTCTGAAACCTATTCAGCATCCTAGCAACACACAAGCCTCCACTGACAGACGGTTGGTAGCTGCATATGAGGTACGTTGGCCAGGAATCGAACTTGGGTTCCAGCGTGGGAAGTGAGAATCTGTCACATAAATAGATCCATTAAAAATGTGAACTCCCTCCATTAGAGAAACACGGGAGAACCTAGGATCCAGGCTACTGGGGTATTTCCAAAGCACCAAAGGATGCTGCTGAGCTACTGTACCCCGATTGTCCTGCCTCTGGAGCAAGGTAGCTAGCTGAATGTCATTATGTTTGATAGATCTGTTGGAATTAGAGCTTAGGAATTTAAACCCTTATGCTTCAACATCATTTTTCTATGGAACTATGCACATGAAGGAGTTCCTGAAAGCCAAGCCCAGTGACAGAAGCTTTTACAGCCACTGTAATTTTGATCCTGCTTCAGAGATCCAGCCTTTATGTTATACGTATCTTTAATTCTGAGATTATAAAAGGCGAATTAACTATGAACAGGAGCCCTTCCCATGCCTCTCTGCTGGGGCATGACCTTCACAATTTCATGTCCTGTGGCTACGGGAGTGTGTGGTTCATGAGAGCTCATGGCTGGTAGGGGCCTTAAAGGTCATCCTGCCTTGTGACTAGAGTAAAAATGTGCCAGCAGAAAGGTCAGCCCCAACACCTTGCCCTTTTCTTCCTGACAGTTTGGAGACAAAGTGAGAGTCAAAAGAAATCATAGTTCATGACAAAGACTGAGAAACGAGGCCACTGAGAAAACTATTTATAGTTACTCTCAGACTGGTAGCAAGAAACAATTTCTTGGGGTGCAGCAAAAGAATAAAGATGTGGATTGTATTTTAAAGCAGTATAAAATCTGTGGGGAGGATTGCCTTTACAAAGAAAAATATAATTGAAATAGTTTGTTAAGATCAGATCTGGGACCGTCTCTCTATTCAAAATAGGAAAGGGGTTTTCGGGAATTCCATTCCTCATTGCTTCTCATCTGTGAGTCACACTTGGATACTCACATGGACTGTTATAACATAAAGTGAAATGAAATGTCTAAAATTGTCATAATTGAATCGTGTCCCCCCAAAATATCTGTCAACTTGGCTAGGCCATGATTCCCAGTATTGTGTGATTGTCTACCATTTTGTTGTCTGATGGGATTTTCCTACATGTTGTAAACCCTACCTCTATGATGCTAATGAGGTGGGATTAGCGACAGTTATGTTAATGAGGCAGGACTCAATCTACAAGATTAGATTGTGTCTTAAGCCAATCTCTTTTGAGATATAAAAGAGAGAAGAAAGCAGAGAGACATGGGGACCTCATACCACCAAGAAAGTGGAACCAGGAGCAAGCGTCCTTTGGACCCGGGGTCCCTGTGCTGAGAAAGTCCTCGATGGTGAAGATTGACGACAAGGACCTTCCTCCAGAGCCAACAGAGAGAGAAAGGCTTCCACTGGAGCTGGCACCCTGAATTTGGACCTCTAGCCTCCTAGATTGTGAGAGAATAAATTTCTCTTTGTTAAAGCTATTCACTTATGGTATTTCTGTTAGAGCAGCACTAGATAACTAAGACAAAAATTAAATGCCTGAGAATTCAAATAAAAGAGAAAGACTGGAATTTCTTAGCATATATTTATGTTTTATGAGAAAACAATCCACAAAAAGCTATAGTGATTTTTAAAAAGAAATAAAAATCAAGGTGTCAGAGATTTCAAATGAAAGCAATTGGGTTTGGCGAGTCGAACGGACTGAGACCAAGTGAAGTATTTTCTTCTTACTATCCACATTTCTTGGGCTAGTTACTTAATATCTCCAATAGTAAATGTCCCCGGCTATACAATGGGGATAATAACTCCTTCCTTGTCTCTGGAAGTTGTTGTGAGGTTGTGAGGTTTATATATAGTAAACCAAAAACCTAAACCAGCTGCTGTGAGTGGATTCTGACTCATAGTGACCCCACGTATATCAGAGTAGAACTGTGCTCCATACAGCTTTCAATGGCTGATTTTTCAGAAGTAGATCACCAGGCCTTTCTTCTGAGGTGCCTCTGGGTGGACTTGAACCTCTAAACTTTCAGTTAGCTGCTGAGCATGTTAACCATTTGCACCACCCAGGGACTCCTTTATACACAATAGCATTAGTAAAATGCTTGGCATTCCTTCTTCTCCTTCCCCACTTCCTTCCATTTTAATAATCCTCCAGAAACCAGAAATATCCTGTGCAAAAAAAAAAAAAGATTCTTCCAATGAAATACTTTTCTAAGCAAAGTTTTAAAACCCCACTACAACCCTATCTATCACAATGGCACTATAAAATATTCATTTGATCCAGTAGTAACACATCAACTTGACATTACAGTATGTTACCAAAAATTATTATATTTTATTTGTGATATAGTTGCTGTCACTTTTTTTTGAAATATAATTCATAGGAAATGTTTCTGAATTTTTTCTTTGTGTAACACGATACTTCTCCCCATTCACTGAAGCCACAACCTGCCAATGGGAAGTGAATTAAACACGCATGACCTGCATTTTAAGTTTTTAGCATCACAGAACACTGCAAATGAAATCTGGATCCTATAAAAACTTATGCTTAAAAGAGACAAAAGTCATATGCAAACAACCAGTTTTTATGAGGCATTTGTCTGGTGGGCTAGTAATTTACATCTAGAACCTAAATTTATATGGATAGATTTCAAATCAAGCCCAAAAAAATACTACTCATCTAAACGACATCAAATTCTTCTTTTGGAACAAAATGGAAATTTTAAAATTCTTAAAAATAAACATTGCGCATTGATATGTAGGGACCACAGTGGATGCTAAGTATTTCGCAGGAAGAGGCTGTCAATTCTTTCAACACAACACTTACAGTCTAGATAAAGCATATGGTGGCATATTGTCATTTTGATTTTCAACCATATTCATTTGGGGAGCAAACAGTAAAAGAGCAACGCTTGTACCTCCATATGCTCTCCCAGTGGCTTTTGGGTTTTCAGAGGATGTTTTCAAATTAACCTCATCAAAAACACCACTACTTTACAGAAATCCCAATAAGCAGGAATTTATCACTCAAATATCTGATTGTGTCTGGAAGAAATGACAGCAAATTATTAGGACATTTATACACTGTGCATGTGACTAGATAGAGTGTAACTGTAATGTATATGGATATGTGTGTATATATATCATACATATATGCCCTCTGCATATGTACAGTATTTTAGAATCATAATTTCATTTTCCTTTTGTATTACACCGTCACTTTTGCTGTGCAGTTCAGTACCACGTTATTTTCATTTCAACCACAGCTGCATCATTGCTGCTGCCAGAATCTCTGTTTTTTGGAGAAAATATATAATTTAAAATTGTTTTTTTTTTCTTTTTTTTTATCAGAAAGGAAAGTCATCAAGAATTAGATTTTATTTTAGGAACAAAGTAAGGTTTCATGGGAGAAAAAAACAAAGCCTTGGTGTAGAGAAGGTTTGTTCATTTTCTATAGCATTACGAAGTGTCCGTATGCCTTGATATACCTGCCAATGTTTGCATCATCCTAACGGGAGAAATGACTTAATGTAATTCTATTTTGGTGTCTCAGCAAAGGTAAGTTGTCTACTTGGAGAGCTCTGAGTTTTCTCTGACTGGGGAATTTTATACCACTGCATTTGTGAGTGAAACCCCAAAGTCTGCCCAGCTCACTTGCTGCCTCAGTTTCCCCAAGTAGAAAAGGTGGGTGGCCGGCGGGTGGAGGAGGAGGTGATGGGAACTGGCTGGGAACTTACCTTGCGGTGGAGTTGTCTTAGAATCAATACCTTGTATTCATACTAGCCTAGGTAAACGACAAAGCCGTGGTAAGATGAAGAAGTGTAATTAAACTGATGCTCTATTATTTCACGCCCTCTAGTGTCTCTCTTTCAACGCCATCATGGAAGAGCTAGGAATCTCACTCAAGAATCAGAAAAAGTTAAGGAAAAAGTCAAGAACTAACGGGAAATCTTCCTTCACAAGTATCCTTACTTGCCATCAGAGACGAACTCAGAGAAAAGAGACTGTGGCATGATCCAAGGAAACATCTGCAGGAAACTTTCAGGGAACAGAAAAGGATATGCTCATGGCCGACTTTCGGTGAAAAGATTTCTGACAGGCATGCCAGGACTTTCCATACATCTGTGCACATAACTCCGGTTATGTATACAGATATAAGAAACACGCGAGCTGCAGACTCTCACATAGACGGATATTCCTTGGGAAGTGACACCGGTTCTTTTGAAATGAATTTGTATGCTCATGTATTTTTCATTTTCTCTCCCCCCCACCCAAATAAATTGCTGTGCGTGCTTTCTAAATAATAAAACCACAGGGTTTTTGTTTTTGTTTTCCAGAATAAGTCTGAGTGTCCATTTGTTCCCCATTGCTCACTGCCATTCACAACATTGGTTACCAAGGGTCACCTGTGGCAGGGAGGTAGCGAGGGTAGCCAGGGTAGTGAGCACCAAAGGGCAATCTCTAATTGCGCCCTCCCCCCAATTTCTAGGTGAATGCACGTTGATATTGGCAACGCGTCAGCAGAAAGACTTTCTCCCTCTTGGCCAGCTGCCTCAGTCAGGCACCTTTCATATTTGTGGCCTTGGAATGTCATTCGGTACCTCGTCTCGTGCCCATTTGGACTTGATCCTGGGGGCAATTGTCCCCTTATACTCCCCACCCCGCGCTGCATCTCTGATCCCGTGGTTGAGTTTGCTATTCTAAAAAATCCTCTTACCTGTTGGCGTAGTGGTTAAGCATTTGGCTGCTCACCAAAAGGTCAGCAATTCAAATCCACCAGCCATTCCTTGGAAACCCTGTGGGGCAGTTCTGCTCTGTCCTAGAGGGTCACTACGAGTCAGAATCAACTCCACGGCAAAGGGTTTGGGTTTTTGGTTTTTTTTTTTTCCTTACCTGTTTAGATAAAAAACATTTGCTGTGGAGTCGACTGTGACTCATGGCACCCATGTGTGTCAGAGTAGAACTGTGCCCCATAGGGTTTTCAATGACTGATTTTTCAGAAGTAGATTGCTAGTCTTTTCTTCTGAGAAGCCTCTGGGTAGGCTCGATCCCCTGACCTTCCGGTTAGCACCCAAGGGTGTTAACATTTTGCACCACCCAGGGACACTACCTGTTCAGATAGACACAGTCATTTCTAAGTTAAAAAATTCTTTCAGTTTATGCCAAGTACCTAGTTACTAGGTGAAACCATTCATCTCTGTGTTTCAAAATCTAATTTCATAAATAGTTTACATGGCAAAGGAGAATGACGAGCACCATAGACACAAGGAAAGTATTAGCCCAAGAGACAGAAAGGGCCACGTAAACCAGAGACTTCATCAGCCTGAGACCAGAACTAGATGGTGCCCGGCTACCACCAATGACAACCCTGACAGGGAACACAACAGAGAGTCCCTGATGCAGCAAGAGAAAGATGGGGTGCAGAACTCAAATTTTAGTAAAAAGACCAGACTGGAGGAACCCCAGAAAGCATGGCCCCTGGATTCTCTATCAGCCTAGAACTAAAACAATTTCCAAGGCCAACTCTTCAGACAAAGATTAGGCTGGACTATGGGACATAAAATGATACTTGTGAAGAGTGTGCTTCTTAGCTCAAGTAGATACATGAGACTAAGTGGGCAGCTCCTGTCCAGAGGCGAGATGAGAAGGCAGAGAGGGTCAGCAACTGGTTGAATGGACATGGGAAATCCGGGATGGAAAGGAAGAGTGTGCTGTCACAGTACAGGGAGAGCAACTAGGGTCACATAACAATGTATGTATAAGACTAACTTGAATTGCAAACTTTCACTTAAAGCACAGCAATTAAAAAAAAAAAAAGAAATAGTTTACATGGCACTCAGAACGTCAGTGAGTATAAGATAAAGGGATACTGGGAAGGGAAAATTCATCTAACCAATGAAAGTGCCTGCCACATTCTGGGCACCATTCCAGTTTCTGGGGTTAACATGATGAGGAAGACAGATATGGTTCGTGCCCTCACATGGTCTATTGTAAAATGAAGAAGAAAAGCAACCTATTACTCAAAGCAGGATTAGCACTTCCTCTAGGGAAGTCAGATGCTAAAGGAGCAGACCAAAAAAAAAAAAAAAAAAAAAAAAAAAAGCCTGTTGTCGTCAAGTTGATTCCAACTCACAGAGACTTTATAGGACAGGGTAGAACTGCCCCATAGGGTTTCCAAGGAGCAGCTAGTGGATTGAAACTGCCAACCTTTTGGTTAGCAGCTGAGCTCTTAACCACTGCACCATCAGGGCTTCAAAGAAGCACACAGCAGAAGTATTTAACCTGGAGCAGGGGCAAAGAAGACTTCCTGGAAGAAAACAACATACGATCAGACAAGTCACTCAGAGTTATTCAGTGAACGGAGGTACAAAAGACGGGGCAGTCAGTGTTCCAGGCTGAGAGAGTAGCATTTTCGAACGGATGGAAATGCAACAGAAGAGGGCCAGGATGTTGGAGGAAACAAAAGAACTTGGTGTGACTAAAATGTCACCCTGAAGACTAAGGTGCACCTGACCGAAGCCATGGTGTTTTCAATCATCTCCTATGCATGTGAAAGCAGGACAATGGATAAGGAAGACAAAGAAGAATGGATGCCTTTGAATTATGGTGTTGGTGAAGAATATTGACTATACCATGGACTGCCAAAGAACAAACAAATCTGTTGGAAGAAGTACAACCAGAATGCTCCTTAGAAGCAAGGATGGTGAGACTACATCTCATATACTTTGGACGTGTTGTCAGGAAGGATCAGTCCCTGGAGAAGGACATCATGCTTGGTAAAGTAGAGTGTCACCGAAAAAGAGGAAGACCCTCAGTGAGATGGACTGACACAGTGGCTGTAACAATGAGCTGAGGATGGTGCAGGACCGGGCAGTGTTTCACTCTGTTGTACATGAGGTCACTTTGAGTCAGAACTGACTCGATGGCACCTAACAAAACAACAATGAAATGTAAAATGCAAAAGGATGTGATGGATCTGGAGTCCTTGTATGGTACAAACAGTTAACATACTAACTGAAAGGTTGGTGATGCAAGTCCACCCAGAGGCACCTCAGAAGAAAGTCCTGGTGATCTACTTCTGAAAAACCAGCCATTGAAAACTCTAGGAAGCAGTTGTACTCTGACACACATGGGCTCACCATGAGTTGGAATCCACTCGGCAGCAACTGGTTTTTGTAGTGGGCCTGGCAGGTAAGAATCACTCCGGCTAAGGATAGAGAAAGAACTGACTAAAGGAAAACTGGAAGGAGGAAGACAGGGAGTTCACCCAGAAGGCTCTTTCAGTAACCCAGGGGTAGGATGATATTGTGGCCTGGGCCAGAGTAGTGGCAGATAAACTACCAGATGATACCAAAAAAACAAAAACAAAACCGTTGCCATTGAGTCAATTCAGATTTATAGCGACCCTATAAAGACAGAGTAGAACTGCCCCATAGGGTTTCCAAGGAGTGGCTGGTGGATTTGAACTGCTGACCTTTTTTACAACCAAACACTCTCTCTACTAACTCTTAGAGGCTGTATATTCTCAGTCAAACCCTGCTCAGTCCTGGTGTACAAGATCTCCTAGCATCCCCTCCACAGCTTCAAGAGGTTGGCACTCTGTATTACTATCTCCATCGCAGAGAAGGAAACTGCCAGAAAGGACGTTAGGGAGCTCAACCGAGGTCAGACTGATTTTTTAGTTAGAGAGGCAAGACTTTCATTTGAATGTAGAAGATTCCAGAACCTGGACTCTTAACCACAAACACTACACCATCTTATCTTTGTATTTTAATACAAATCTTGACTCACTTTTTAAAGAACTAACCGTAGAGTAATTAATCATCTCCTACCATCTTGGAGTAGAACTGACGGCAAAATAGCTATCAGCATCTCCTGGAAGCAGCACTGAAGCATACTGGCACATTGCCAAAGCATTTCAGTAGAAAAATGTCATGTTCTAGTTCTTAATATTTAATAAAATGAACTCCTCCCCTAATCTCTGGACTAGCTGTGTTACTCATTTGAAATTACTCTTTGAACACCTCTCATTCCCAAGGCAAGCCATTCAGGTCATATTACTGAAGACACACAAATAACATGATGTGATAGACCCTGTGAGCTGCTCAAGCCTCTTCATGCTTCCATCAACCTCAGGGTAAACCATTAGATTGTGATCTCCCAGCTGATAATAAACTTCTAGAGGAATGAACCTAATTATCCGTTTTACGCTTCAGTCACTCTATGTAACCTGTCCAACCTCTTGCAGTAAAAAAAAAAAAAAAAGTTGCTGTCGAGTTGATTCCAACTCATAGCAACCCTATAGGACAGAGGAGAACTGCCCCATAGGGTTTCCAAAGAGCAGCTGGTGGATTTGAACTGCCGACCTTTTGGTTAGCAGCAGAGCTCTTAACCGCTGTGCCACCGGGGCTCCTCTCTTGCATGTGATGAGCAGTAAACAAAGACTTGTCATTGGTGGCTCAGTGGTACAATTCTAGCGTTCCATGTGGAAGACCTGGGTTCCATTCCTAGCCAATGCATTTCATGTCTGGCCACCACCCATCTGTCATTGGAGGCTTTCATGTCCCTATGGTATTGAACAGGTTTCAGCAGAGTTTCCAGACTAAGACAGACTAGGAAGACAGGCCTAGTGATCTACTTCCTATGGATCACAACAGTGTGATCCTCAGTCGATCATAGGGATGGCACAGGACCAAGCAGCATTTAGCTCCGTTGTGCATGGGATCACCATGAGTCTAGGGTCAACTTGATGGCAGCTAACAACAACATAATGAAGGAAAAACCTCCCGCACACACATCATGTAGATAGCTGCTACAGATCATGAAGACAATATAGTCCTTGCCTTTGAGAATATTAGAACTGAATAGGTCAAATTTCAAAGGGAAAGCTTTGTTGAGACAGTTGATTTTTGGAGGCCATAATTGTGAATGTCGTTGAGTTTTCCTTAGATTTGCATCTCCGTCTGCTCACAAGGAACACATGCTGGTAGATTCTTCAGTCAGAGACCAAGAAATATAGTAATCTTAGGAAGAGAGAACACACACAACATAAAGATTTTCAAGTAACCAGTGTTAGAGAAAATTTTAAATGTGTTTATAGCTTCTTCAGTACTTGTAGATCTGTCATTAAGCTACTTGCAGAATGTCTCTGAAAAGGCAGACTGCTTTTCCTTGTCTTCATGAAGAATTCTGTACCTAGGGCAGTAAATTAAAGTGAGACCATTTTTAAGAAAGCCTCACCAAGATTTAAAGTAGTTTGGTGGCATTAAGGATAATAAGCCAAATTTCAGTGATGAAAGAAACATTCTCATTAAAGGTTTAAAAAATGACACTCAAAACTCCAATGTAGGGATGGAATTGAGTCTGCATTATCCCAAGGGACCCAACATAATAAATGACAGCTAGAGTTTTAAGCTCATCATAACAACATATAATTAGTTTTGACCTTTTCACAACATCCTAACAAATGTAGTGATTCATAAGCATACATGTGGCAAATAAAATTAATTGCAAGGGTACCTTTCACTGAAATGTTTAATGATCTCATCATACAGATTTCCTGGATGATTTCCTTCTGACTTCCTCTAGAAAATAATGCTATTAGGAGCTATGCACCAGGTTAATTTCATCGAACCAGAACCAACCAGCATCTACAAACCGTGCCTGGTTCATGCTGCCCTATTTATGGGGAAACTTTTAGCTATCCTGCTGTCTCTCCTCACCTCCACCTCTCCATGTCTGAACTTCGCTTAAACGTTCAGGTCAAATGACATGGATTACATGAAACTTTCCCTGATTCCTTCCCCTCTCTCCACTGACCTTTATCTGTACTTAGTAAGTTTGACCTTAAAGTCATTTGGCCCATGTTTGATAACCTGTACAAGAATTTTGTTTCCTGTCTAAATCAGCCCCTCTATCACCACTCCAAGTGGATGGCTCACCCATGGAATGTGCAAATGAATCCAACTGAGGCCACAAAATTACCCTCAAAATGAAACTTTACTCATCTTCTCCCTTCTGAAACTCTCCTGGAGAGAACTTGGGTTCATGTTTTCCCTCCTTCCTTCCTTCTCATGTTTTCCAGATTATCTTTACCCAAAATGTATAATAAATGTTTACAAATTCCCTGAAACTCACAAAGCACGTCATAACTTTCAAGCAAATGTCCATGTCTGGAAAATTCTTCCTGAATTGATATATTAATATTTGCCTTGGCAACCTCGGACATCATTTGTGAAATAAAAGACAAAAGTCTAACTCTGACCCTAAAGTTATGTAACATGTTGGCACAGGTGACTACACGCCCACAAAATGCAAAGATTCAGGACTAATAAACTGAAAGGAAGGAATAAAGGAAGGGAGAAAAGAAAGAAGGGAGGGAGCAAGGTAGGGAGGCATGGAAATAGAAATAGAGAGAGAGGAAGAAAGGGAGGAAAGAAGGGAGGGAGGGAAAAAAGCTCCTGAGATGAGTTAAAGAACAACTAAGCAAAACCAAAAAACCTAACCCCGTTGCCTTCAAGTCGATTCCGACTCATAGCAACCCTGAAGGACAGAGTAGAACTGCCCCATAGGGTTTCCAAGGAGTGGCTGGTGGATTCGAACTGCCAACCTTTTGGTTAGCAGCCGAGCTCTCAACCACTGCCCCACCAGGGCTCCAAAGAGCATCTACCTTCACATTTATAAGGATAGACTGGAATATGGAGCTAAATAGTTCTATACCAGCACTGAAGAAGGAAGAAAGAAGGACGTAAGCTGTAAGCTGAAGGAGGTAGGTTGTAACTGAGTTGGACACTCTGCTGGTTATGGTCAAGTGCTAGCATCAGTTGTTAAAGGTGACAAACACCAACTCTTTGAAAGAACTACAGGGCTTCTAACTTGTCTGAGATGGCTTAAATATTATGCTTCTTTAGAGTAGAAAAATGGGCGGGAAGATCTACCAAAGACCCAGCCAATTTTATTGCTCTAGCTGGCATTAAGAGTCATTTATGATTTATCAAATATGATTTTTCATTTTACCCCTAAATTAGCTACCAGGGATGAAAATTGAGAACAATGAAACATCAAGTATCCCGCTTTCTGAAAAATGCCACAAAACACGTGGCCAGGTTCACCTTTCAGGTCTTATGAACCATAACCCCAGCCACGCCCTCATTACCCTTTCCTGTTCCCCAACCCATGAAAGCAGAGATCTACAAAGGACAAAGCATGAGAGACTCTTACAATCATCTGCCTATTGAAGACTGCTGCCTTCTCCCTACGGGCACAGGGAAGGGGTCTTCCCCACCACCACCATCACCAGTCAATGAAGGGGCTCCAGGGAAATCCATCAGAACACATGGGAAGCCTTAAAGCTAGAAAGGCTGGCATACAACTTCCCAGTGGATACTTTTGCAAGTGACTAGCTGAGATAACCCCACCCTATCTGAGCAGGTGAGGTAGATGATTGCAGACAGAGTGGCCTCGGAACAGCCCACGTTGCCACTGTTTAGCACAGGGACACACCAGAGCAGCTTTGCTTTATGCAAAGGATGAACAGCTTATTCGGAGAAAGGAGTTGGAGCTCATCATGAGTATATGTTTTCAAACTATTTTTAGAATATTAATCCTCACTGTGGATCTTTCAAAAGACACACCATTATCTTTAATCATAACCTCAAACCACAGTGACATTTTCCCCTTTACATTCATTCCAGGGGCTACAGTCATCCCTAAAACAACAGTTTTCTCACTGTTGAGCTACGCCCTAAAATTTTCATTTAAAAGTACATTGCTTTTAAAGTTAAAATATCAGGAAAACTATTCATGCAGCTATCAATCATGAAAAGGTGGTAATTTTGCAAAGTCAGAGGTAAATAGATTCTTTTATTGATAGTATAATTAAAGACATCAGAGAATTATAGGGAGAATCAATTTAAGATCAAAATATTATTAAAACTGTTTCCCTATGGATAAGATTTAGTAAGTCAATATTGTAGATGAAAATCTAAAAGAAAGGGACATTGGTGGTTCAGTGGTAGAATTCTCACCTTCCATGAGGGAGAGCCAGTTTCAATTCCCAGCCAATGCACCTCATGCACAGCACCACCCATCAGTGATGTCCATCAGTGGAGGCTCGCATGTTGCTATGATGCTGAATAGATTTCAGAAGAGCTTCCAGACTAAGATAAACTAGGAAGAAAGGTCTGGTTATCTACTTTTGAAAATCAGCTAATGAAAATCCAATGGATCACAACAGTTCTATCCACAACTGAGTATGAGGATGGTGCAGGACTGGGCAAAATTTCATTCCATTGTGCAGACGGTTGCCATAAATCGGAGGCCAACGTGAAGGCAGCTAACTACTACAACAAATCTGAAAATGTCCGTGATCATCAGCTCATCTTACACTGGTGGTTCTCTGAATGCCTTTAGAGGAACTGGCCGTGAGATACATCAAAAGCTGGTTGGGCACCACAGAAGGGCCACTGGTTCTCAGGTGAGTTTTTGTCGTTATTCCTCTTGACAAAATTATTTCTTTAAGGTCATCTAAACCTGTCCGGTTTTCCACTTAAGGGTCAAAGAAGGTGATTCTTGTATGTGGGTTTTATTCTTTAACTTACTAATTTTTTAGCTTTGGGCAAGTCACAAAATATTCTCACTTAAGGCTCCTGGCAGGAACCAGGTAGCACAGTCAAATGAAGTAATGAAGGCAAGTTTCATGAGGACCTGAGTAGTGGGCATGGTTAGGGGCAGCAACAGCAGAGGGCTGTTACAACACTTAAGCCTACAGGAGCAAGGGGCAGGAGCAGGTCCTAAAAGAGGATCACCCAACAGGAGCTACAGCCTTCCGTGGAGAAATGCAGCCACTGCAAACCCAAGGTCCAGATGGCATGCAGTCATTGGAGCCATGATTTCACATTTTTCTCAGGCTCTGATCTTCTGGTCATGCCTCATATTAGCTGAACTCAACCAAGACCCATAGGCAAGGGACTGTAAACAAGTTGGAACACAGAGGTGCAAACATAGAATGTCCAACACAGCATTTTTCTTCTATATTAGGGTTTATGTGGATCAATACAATAAGTACCATTCAAAGCTAGAGTGTTACCATTAGGCATTTTGAAGTGAAATCCAATACGTCTTGCGAAACCTACTTTAGCACACGTGGTGGTGGTTGTTGTTTGGTGCCATTGAGTCAATTTTTGACTCATAGCAAACCCATGTGACAGGGTAAAACTGCCCCATAGGGCCCTAGGATTTTCTGGGCTGAAATCTTTATGGAAATCCCTGATGTCATAAGTCGTTTCTGGGATAGAGTAAAAAGGTGAAATAAGAATCAATACAGCAAAATCTAGAAGTGGAAAGACAGGAACATGTTCAATGCTCAGGATTTGGAGTTAGGCAGATCTGGATTGAGTCTCTGCTTGGCCACTTACCGTGTGTGTGAGCTTGAATAATGGACTTCACTTCTCTCTAGACCTCCGTTTCCTAAGGTCAACAGTGAAACAAATGACAGTCCCTTCCTCATGCCCGACACAAAGTATTATCTTTACTACCATCATCGTCACCATCATATTAATATTAAGGCTAAAGTTAGGATGAAAGAAACTCTGCCAGGGTATCTATCTGGTGTCAAAGCAAAATCAGAGCCAGAAGAACTAGATAGTGCCCAGCTACCACCATCAGCTGCTTCTGACAGGGATCACAATAGGAGGTTCTAGACAGAGTGGGAGAAAAACGTAGAAAATTCAAATTCACAAAAAAAGACCAGACTTACTGGTCTGACAGAAGCTTGAGGAACCCCCAAGACTATGGCCCCCTGACTCAGAACTGAAGCCACTCCTGAAGTCCACCTTTCAGCTAAAGATTAGATAGGCCCATAAAACAAAGAGTAACACACGTGAGGAACATACTTCTTAGTTCAACCAAGTACACGAGACCAAATGGGCAACACCGCCCAAAAGCAAAGACGAGAAGGCAGGAAGGTATAGGAAAACTGGAGGCATGTACACAGGGAACCCAGGGTATAAAAGGAAAGGGGGAGAGTGCTGACTCATTGTGGGGATTGCAACCAATGTCACAAAACTATTTGTGTATAAATTTTTGAAAGAAACTAATCTGCGCTGTAAAATTTCAACTAAAATACAATAAGATAAAAAAAAGAGAGAGAGAAATGTAATGGGCAGCCATGAGTTTCAACGTGTAATTCACAGTTAAACAGCAGTACCCAGTGGTCAAAGGGCCTGCCCTCCACCAAACCATAAAGCAGTGGTTCCACAAGTTCATACAGGGAATTCCTATACGACTGCCATCTTTAAATTCCAATATGGAGCCCGTCAAAGACAAACAAGCTCTAGCCTGGTTCCAAAGAGCAGGAAGGTCTTGTCCTAAGCATATTGTTGTTGTTGTTAGGTGCTGTCGAGTCAGTTCCAATTCATAGCGACCCTATGCACAACAGAACAAAACACCGTCCAGTCCTGAACCACCCTCACAATCGTTACTATGTTTGAGCCCATTGTTGCAGCCGCTGTGTCAATCCATCTTGTTGAGAGTCTTCCTCTTTTTTGCTGACCCTCTACTTTACCAAGCATGATGTCCTTCTCCAGGGACTGATCCCTCCTGGTAACATGTCCAAAGTACGAAAGACGAAGTCTCCCCGTCCTCACTTCCAAGGAGCACTCTGGCTGTACTTCTTCCAAGACAGACTTGTTCATTCTTCTGGTGGTCCACGGTATATTCAATATTCTTCACCAACACCACAATTCAAAAGCCTCACAATATACCAGTCTGTGGGATGTGGATGGAACTTACCAGCAAGTGTCTTGACTCAGGCACACTCAAAAAAAACAAAAAAGAAAACCACTGCTGTAGAGCTGATTCCAACTCATAGAGACCCTATAGGATGGAGTAAGACTGCCCTGTAGGGTTTCTGAGGCTGTAATTTTTATGGAAGCCGACTGCCACTTCTCTATCCAAAGAGGGGCTGGGGAGTTCGAATCACTGATCTATAAGAGCTGCCATTATTGTCATAAGCCCAAAGGGGCAGAGAGAAGCAATGATGTTACCTGAACCCAGTGAGGGCTTTAGTCATAGGAGAGAGGTCACTCAAAAGGAATTGTGACTGTAGGTACAGGAATACAGCATCTGTTGATACCACAGGCCACCGGGTCTGGGGAGGGGGGTAGTATGGAGTATGATAAAACAGGACTTCTCATTGGCCAAACCCAACTAGAAGCCACAGGGCCAGGGAGCCTGAGTGATGAAGTCTGGAGAAATTGACCTCTTTCCAGCACTTGGAGGAGGGCAGAGAAGTGCAGAGAAAGGATCTGTAGGTAAGGATGATGGAGACTATCCACCTCAAGATCTGTGAAAAATTAAAACTAGGCACTTGCAAAATTATTCATAAGAAAAATACTCGCTGCCATTGAGTCGATTCTGACTCTTAACAACCCTATAGGACAGAGTAGAACTGCTCCATAGGGTTCTTCCAAGGAGCGGCTGGTTGATTCAAATGCTGACCTTTTGGTAAGCAGCTGAGCTCTTAACCACTATGCCACCAGGACTCCATAAGAAAAATTTTCAGACCCAGAGAATGTTGCCCATTCTTCAGAGAACATCAAGGACTGAAAGATGTCAAACGTTTTAATAGAGCTAGTTAAGCTACTTGGCCAAACAGCAGAAAGAATCTCATATGTCTTTTTAGCAGTTATTTTAAAATATACTGTGTCTGGCTTCAATGCTCATCCAGAGCTTCAACTCACTCCATGACTAACCAGTTTGTCAGTGTCTTTTATTCCCTACTAAAATACTTGCCAAGAAATTTGGAAGACAGCTACCTGGCCAACCGACTGGAGATCCATATTTATGCCTATTCCCAAGAAAGGTGATCCAACTAAATCAGAAATTATCAAACAATATCATTCATATCACACACAAGTAAAATTTTGCTGAAGATCATTCAAAAGCAGCTGCAGCAGTACACCAAAAGGGAACTGCCAGAAATTCAAGCCAGATTCAGAAGAGGACGTGGAACCAGGGATATCGTTGCTGATGTCAGATGGATTCTGGCTGAAAGCGGAGAATACCAGAAAGATGTTTACCTGTGTTTTATTGACTATGTTAAGGTTTTCAACTGTGTGAATCATAACAAATTATGGATAACATTGCGGAGAATGGGAATTCCAGAACACTTAATTGTGCTCATGAGGAATCTGTACATGGATCAAGAGGCAATTTTTTGAACAGAACAAGGACATACTGCACGGTTTAAAGTCAGGAAAGGTGTGCGTCAGGGTTGTATTCTTTCGCCATACATATTCAGTCTGTATGCTGAGCAAATAATCCGAGAAGCTGAACTATATGGAGAAGAACAGGGCATCAGGATTGGAGGAAGACTCATTACTAACCTGTGATATGCAGATGACACAACCTTGCTTGCTGAAAGTTAAGAGGACTTGAAGCACTTACTGATGATGATCAGAGACCACAGCCTTAAGTACGGATTACACCTCAACATATCGAAAACAAAACTCCTCACAACTGGACCAATAAGCAACATCATGATAAACAGAGAAAAGACTGAAGTTGTCAAGGATTTCATTTTACTTAGATCCACAGTCAACTCCCATGGAAGGAGCAGTTAAGAAATCAAAAGATGCATTGCATTGGGCAAATCTGGGGCAAAAGACCTCTTTAAAGTGTTGGAAAGCAAAGATGTCATCTTGCAGACCAAGGTGCACCTGACTCAAACCATGGTGTTTTCAATCACCTCATATACACGGGAAAGCTGGACAATGAATAAGGAAGAAGGAAGAAGAACCGACGTCTTTGCATTGTGGTGCTGGCAAAGAATACTGAATATACCATGGACTGCCAGAAGAACGAACAAATCTATCTTGGAAGAACTACAACCAGAATGTCCCTTAGAAGCAAGGATGGCAAGAGTACGTCTCCCATACTTTGGACATGTTATTGGGAGGGATCAGTCCCTGAAGAAGGACATCATGCTTGGTAAAGGAGAGGGCCAGCGAAAAAGAGGAAGACCCTCGATGAGATGGATTGACACAGTGGCTTCAACAATGGGCTCAAGCATAACAACGGTTGTGAGGATGGCACAGGACCAGGCAGTGTTTCGTTCTGTCGTACATAGGATCTCTATGAGTCAGAACCAACTCAACGGCACCTAACAACAACAACAAAGTACATGCGAGATAATATGACTTGAAACTGAGCCCAAGTTCTGTCTAGCCAGTTGGCACCATAACTGGAGGGAAGGCTCACAGCTTACGTCATGCAATAGACACAAAAAGAATACCCACAGCTTCTGTGGAATTTCGGCAAACATCCCCTTCCATCCCAGCAGCTCTGAAGGTGAAGGGTTCATCAGAGCAGTGAGTGCTAGACTCTGGCTGTTTTTCCCTATTCAGTTGACTCGGCATATGAATGAAGTTCTTCTGGAAAAGCATTTCATTGTTGTGACTACTCAAGTTAAAATGTTAATAGTGGTTGTCTCTGGGTGACAGTGGTTTACGTGTTTATTTCTCTTCCTGTTGTTATTGTTGTGGGAGCCCTGGTGGCGCAATAGTTAAGAGCTCGGCTGCTAACCAAAAGGTTGGCAGTTGATATGCACCAGCTGCTCCTTGGAAACCCTGTGGGGCAGTCCTACTGTGTCCTATAGGATCACTATGAGTCGAAATCGACTAGACGGCAACCGTTTTGGCTCGGACTCAGGGGAACTTATATACAAACGGTGCTTGGTCTTACGCGGTCTTCACGATCATTGGTGTGTTTCTCTTCCTACCTCACTTTTCTGTGTTTTCCAAAATTTCAAGAATTCAAAAATGGAAAAATAAAGTAAAATTTCTTGTTTAAAACACTGAACCCTAGAATTTTGAAAAATTTCTATATGGCAAAAACAGTTTATGTAAGTGCCTGGAAACAGAAACATAACTTAGTATGGAGAGAAAGACAAGAATAGAAACACAAGCTAGAGTTAATGAGGGTCTCCTTTTGTAGGACTGATCTCCAGTGGTCCTGCACACAGGAGCAACGACAGTTGTTTTCTCTTTGAGGTTCATAATATACCATGACCACGTTGGGTTTATCTTAGGAATTCAAACACAAACATATCAGTGTAATCTACCACATTATCAGACTAAGGAAAAAAAAAAGGTATTATATCACACAATGCAAAAAGTAAAGAATAGCATCAAATAAAATTTTATTTCTATTATGATATTTTTAAAAGCCTTTTCGACGAGAGAAATTGAAGAAAATTCTATTAAGGTAATAAAGATTAAATATCAAAATCTAGAGACACCAAATATTATATTAATGAGAAACTTTAGGTGCATTTCCTGTACCAATGAAAACAAAACGAGTACAATCACTAATACAGCTACTATTTAACCTAGTACTGGACAGCAGAAATCATTAGGGAGGGAAAAAAAAAAAGAGAGAAAATGTATAAGGATTCTGGAAAAAAATAAACTGTTATTATTTGTAGATATTGTGATCATCTCTTGAGAAAAACCAACAGTGTCAACAGACAACCTATTAAAACTAATGAGAGTTTCTTCTTCAGGATTGCTAGGTATGTGAGCGAACTACAAAAATCAACAGCGTTGCTTCACACCAGCAATAGCTACTTGGAAAATATCATACAAATGGGATCTTACTTATAATAATAAACACTATAAAGCATCTTGAAACAAAGTGAACCAAAAATTAACAAGAATACAATAGATAAAATTTTAAAATGCTAATAAAGGGCATAGACGATGAGCTGAATAGATGGGGACACAGTTAAGGCTGTTAATGGCCCGCAAATTAAACTACATACAAATCCGACGGCAACCCATAGTTGGAATTATTTTTCTTTTAAGAACAGGATGAGTATGCTCCAATATTTATATAGAACAATAGAAGCCCACATGTAGCTAAGTCAACCTCAAAAAAAAGAGGAAAGAGAGAAAACCTAATATACCTGATATTGATGTACCTCGGAATGACAGTAAGTAAAATAAGGAATGTATTGGCAAAAGAAGCAGACAAATTGACCAACAGAGAGAACAGAGCTCAGAGACAGATGCATATATATGTGGGAAGCTAATATATGACAAGGCTGCCGTCATAAATTAATAGACAAAGGACAGAGTATTCAGTAGGTGATGTAGCCAAAAATGATTCATTACATGGAGAAAATAAAAGTGAATCCCTACCCCCAAACATCTGAAGGGTGGACTCTACATGTTGAAAGGTGACCAAAGGGATGGGAAGGATTCCTTAATAAGCATTTTTTAAGTCTAAAAAGATAAATTCAACATCAACAATATTCTTCGAATAATAATAAAGACAAGAACTACAATGAAAAGATGAGCAAAGAATACAGCTCAGCAAACTAGAGAGGTGAAGATCCAAGGGTTAACAAGAATATGAAGAGATGCTCAAAATCAATAGCAACTGGAAAAATGCAAATTAAAACAATGAGGTATTTATTTATACGTACTACCTGCTGCTGTCGAGTCGATTCTGACTCGTAGCGACCCCATAGGATAGAGTAGAACTGCCCCATGGGGTTTCCAAGGAGCGGCTGGTGGATTCAAACTGCCAGTCTTTTGGTTGCAGCCGAGCTCGTAACCAGTACACCACAAGGGCTACTTATACATATTAGTCTACCAAAATAAGAAAGCTGAAGCGTGGCAATTGCAGACGAAGATGTGAGGACAGGGGTGACTGGTGTTGCCAGTACAGACCGCAAAGGGACCCACCTTGACCAAAATGAGTATGTGCACACCCTATGACCCGGTAACTCCATTCCTGGGTTTATAAGCCAAGGACATTAGCATGCAGGTCCACGGAGTACAAGAAAGGGGATGTCGGCTATGGCATCATTTTTAGTTGTAAAGAACTAGAGGCAATCTAGCTGCCCACCCGAGACAGGGTTTACGTGTGCAAGAAACCACACTTATCACCAAGCCTGTTTCCTCTTCTTCCAGAGTACACAGCGAAGCACACTTCCCAGCACCTTCCTTGAGGTTAAGTGAAGCCAAACAAAGGATGGATTCCAAACAAAGGAGCATTTGGCTGGAATTCAGTTGACCACTCGCAGGCCTGGCCATACAAAATCTTCCCTGTGCAATCCTCCCCGCTTCTTCCCCTCACCTGGCTGGAATGGAGATGACCCCTAGGGAAGCTTTGGGGTCCACGCATTGAAGCTGGTGGAGCCATAGGATAGAAGGAGCTTGAATCCCTGAATCACTGCTTGGAGGAGAACCACGCAACCAGGAGCACCCACTTTGGACTGCTGATTTCAATTTAAATTTATTTTGAAATTTTAAATTTAGTTTTACACTTGAAATTAATTTAGTTTTAACTAATCTGATATCTTGTGAAACTCCTGAAATTTTGGAAGTTTATTCGTTACTCTTTTAGGGTTACCTTAACTAATGTAAGAGATAAAATGTGATGAACATATACCATGGAGTATTATGCAGCAGTTAAAAGTAATAAGGAGCCCTGGTGGCACAGTGTTTGAAGTACCTGGCTGCTAACTGAAAGATCAGCGGTTTGAATCTACCAATTGCTCTGTGGGAAAAAGGTGTGGCAGTCTGCTTTCGTAAAGATTTACAGCCTTGGAAACCCTATGGGGCAGTTCTACTCTGTCCTACAGGGTCGCTGTAAGTCAGAATCAACTCAACGATGGCAGTGGGTTAAAATTAATGGATTAGATATAAACATAGCATCATGGATGGATCTTAAACACACAGTGCTTAGTGAAAAAAAAGGGGAAAAATGATTCGTCACCCAACACTATTTATGTTAATTAAAAAACATATGCACACTGCCTTTTCTTCCCCCTTTCTCCTCCATCCAGCTTGGAATGCAGATGTAAAGCCTGGAGTCCCAGCAGCTCCCTTGAACCATGAGGTGACCTAAGAATGGAAGCCAGGGCTCCAGATGGCAATGTACTGTTTTCATTTCCAAGGGCTGCCGGAGCTAACTGCCATAAAATGGATGGTTTTAAACAACAGAAATGTATCGTTTCATGGTTCTGGAGGCAAGCAATCCAAATTCAGAGTGCCGGCAGCCATGTTTTCATCAAAGGCTCTAGGGGAAAGCTCTATCAGCTTCTGGCAGGTCCAGGCATTCCTTGGTCTGCAGTTGCAACATAATTCTGTGGACACATGGCCACCTCCCCCCAGTGTGTCTCTTTGGTTCTCTTCTCCCCTTCTAAAAGGGCACCACTGAGATTGGGTTAGGATTCCCCCCACCCCAGAATGACCTCGTTAACTAATAACACCTTCGGAGACTCTACTGCCACACAAGGTAATGTTCACGGGTACCAGGGCTTAGGACTTCAACATAAATTTTCTTTCCTGGGGTCCATTCAATCCATAACATGTGTGTCCTGGTGATGGCCTCCTAATGGCATGGTGGAGACACCAGGACACACTCGGACTTCTTTCACATGAAAGAAACATAGACTACCTTGCTTTTAAAAATCACCTCTACATAAAACAGTACACGTTTTTTTTGGAATGCACACAACAAGGAGACACACATAAAAGATGACAAATTTTACGTGTGACATGCTACAACATGGATGAACTTTGAAAACATTATGCTTAGTGAAGTCAGTCACGAAAGAACAAACATTGTCTGATCCGACTTACACAAAATACATAAAATAAGCAAATGTATAGAGACCAAAAGTTTATTAGTAGTTACCAGAGGCAGGAAGGAGGG
The DNA here is from genome assembly GCA_030035585.1 of Dugong dugon. Classification (NCBI taxonomy): domain Eukaryota; kingdom Metazoa; phylum Chordata; class Mammalia; order Sirenia; family Dugongidae; genus Dugong; species Dugong dugon. The sequence goes on from CM057473.1 coordinate 7,092,986, forward strand.
AGGGAGGGAATCACTGTTTAGAAAGCATTGCGCATCTGTTAATGGTGATGGAAAATTTGGCAGCAGATACAGTGATAGCTGTACAACAGAATTAATGTAATCAATGTTACTGAATTGCACATGTAAAAAATGGTAAATTGGCCACCCACAGGGAAAAAAAAAAAGATGGAAAGAAAATAAGTAAATTTAAACTGCCTTGCTCTATGATCTCTTCTCAACGAAGCAGCTTCAACTAGTGTTTCCTAGTTCAGCTGAGTTGTGTAGAAATGGAGGAGAAACACGTAATTGCGGAGCGCTTACCACGTGCCAAGCAGTTATGTGCTGTTTACATACATTATCTAAACTGTTTCTTGCAATCTCATAATTTTTGGTATCAATCTCCCATTTTAAAAATGCAGAGGAAAAATGAGATTCAGGAAGGGTAGGGTCAGATAACTCTTAAGAAGTCAGCTGAGGGTTTGAGTGCACCTTGTCTTACCATGAGGTCCACTGTATTTCTAATTAGCCATGCTTCCTCTCTTAAAGCTTACTGTTTAATGGTCAAAGATCTTGAATTCACGCTCCAATGACTTAAAAAGAGAAAAAAATCACAAAGTAACCCTGTTATACTATTGGCCTCTAGAGGGAGAAAGGGGGAAAAAATGAGAAGGGGTGTGGGGTGGAAGGGAACAGCTGTGTGACTGAGTGAGTAAATGAATAAACTTAGGGAGGGGCCTCGCGCCAATCCCTGGTGACAGTGTTACATGAAGTGAGGGCTGTGATCAATTCAATACCCAGTTTATTAAAAAATTAAAAAAAAAAAAAAAAAAGACTGAAGGGAAATCTGGTCAATGTGGAGGACCACAACCATCATCCCCAGCTTCCTCAGTCCAATTTTTTTCTTTTCTTTCTTCCAATGTATGTCTCAAAAAAGAATGTGATGCAGGTCTCGGGGAACATCTAGCTCGATTGGCATAACACAGTTTATAAAGACAATGTTCTACATTCTACCTTGGTGAGTAGCGTCTGGTGTCTTAAAAGCCTGAGAACAGCCATCTAAGAAACTCCCCTGGTCTCATCCCTTCAATAGCAAGGGAGAATGAAGAAAACAAGATACAAGGGAAAGATTAGTCCAAAGGACTAATGGACCACAACTACCATGGCCTCCACCAGACTGAGTCCAGTACAACTAGATGGTGCCTGGCTACCACCACTGACTGCTCTGACAGAGATCACGTTAGAGAGTTCTGGACAGAGCTGGAGAAAAATGTAGAACGAAATTCTAACTCACAAAAAAAAGAAGACCAGACTTACTGGCCTGACAGTGACTGGAGAAATCCTGAAAGTATGGCCCCTTGACACCCTTTTAGCTCAGTAATGAAGTTGCTCCCAAGGTTCACTGTTCAGCCAAAGATTAGACACCCCCATAAAACAAAACAAGACTAATGGGGCACAACAGCCCAGGGAGAAGGACGAGAAGGCAGGAGGGGACAGGAAAGCTGGTAATAGGGAACCCAAGGTCAAGAAGGGAGAGTGTTGACATGTCGTGGGGTTGTTAACCAATGTCATAAAACAGTACGTGTACTAACAGTTCAATAAGAAACTACTTGTTCTATAAACCTTCGTCTAAAGTACAATGAAAAAAAAGAATATGATGCAGTTGTTATTGCCTTGCAATCCGTCCTTGTCAACTGCCTCTACACCCCTCAGAAGATAGGTCAACATAGAGGATTTCCTATAAAGTCCCAGCAGGAAGGCCACTCGGGAACCAAGGAGAAGTGAGAAGCAAAGAGTGAAAAGAAATTTCTTCTGCTGCTTGAGCAAATTCCCCTGAAACTGATCACAGAGGAAACGCTCACTTAGCCCATGAGCACACCCCAAAATGGGCCATTGTACCACTTCCAGGTTGGTGCAATAAGCATGGCAGTGCTTTGCCAAGGAGCTCAGCACTTTTGTCTGTGAATGGGTATGGATGGGCACAGGGACAGCACTGAACTCATTTCTACCTTTATCTGGATCTATCCTGCCCACCGTACCGAGAAGAAAACAAACCGAATTGGTGAGGCCACCCAGTACATACTCACACACACCCAGTCTCAAGCAGCACTAAGTTACCTGGAAGTGTCTCAATTAAAGAGAATTACCACCCTCTTTAAGCTGCAATCACAGCTATCATGTGTCATCGGGCTTAAATCAGTTCCCTGGGAGATGTCCTGATTAACAGATTTCCCAATTAAGCCCGTCCCAGCTGAGTGGAGCACGACATTCTGATTAGATTCCTAATTTATATGGGACGCTTTATACTTTATAGAAAGGGAAAAGGGGAGTTGAGGAAGATTGTCAGCCTCTGGAATGTCTCCCTGTGCTTTTAGCCATCCAACAACAAAAAAACAAAGTGAATCGGAGAAGCCAGAAGCACACACACGCTCACGCCTAGCACACTCTGACAAATGGAGGAATTCACTAGCCAACGCCGTTCTAAACTGCTTAAAACGCGAATCATTCCTTGTGGAGCCACAACTGCCCCTCCGGAACTGCCGGAAACATGGATGACACGCCCTTGTGGGCAGACCCTCTGACGGGTCAGCAGCAGAGAGGAGCACAGAGGGAATGAGTGGCCACAGCGCCCACAGCGAAGCACACAGAGTCCTTGCACCTTTGAAAACATCTTTTAAAGTGCACTTTCTAATAAACGTAGATGAATAATAAATGCCTGGAGACTGAGTGAATGGCACGCCTGGGCATCAGGGCAGGATAAGAAGCCAAAGCATACTGTTGTTGCACTCACTGACAGCAGATTGCCATGAAATCAGGGGAAATGTTGGCAGCAAGGCTTCACTGAAAACGTATTTGGCTTGGCCATCGGCCAAATCACGTCAACACAGTGTCAAACAAAATTACAAATCTTTTCACGAATGCTCCCTCAGAGGGGTGTTGGTACAAAACTGTCTGGAGAGTTTTAAATACAGACCAACATGGAGACAAGATAATGTTCCATGACTTTGAAAGTGTCACCAAATCTCTTCAGATTTCAGTTTCCTCATCTGCAAAATGTACCACTGGGCTTAAATTACTTCCCTGGGAGAGATATGAACCATATAATTTCAGAGGTCATGGCCAATGTTCACATTCTGTAAACAGAAGCCAATTATAATGGAAAGAGCATGGTTTTCGGAGTTTGAATTCTAACCCTCCCATTTACCAGTGATGGAACCTAGACAAGTGGCTTGAACTCTCCTAGGTTCATTTTTCTCACCTAACAACCAGAGATAATACCATCTACCTCTTGGGCTGAGACGATTATGTGAAGGACCATGCATAAAGGGTGAGGCACACTGCAGAGTCCCCAGGTCTGTTTGCTCATCTATGAGATGAGAGTAATTACAACTAGTCCATAGAGTTTTTGTGAAGATTGAATTTGGTAATCTCAGTATAACTGGTTTTTGATGTGCTATAGTCGGTAGGATGGAAGCAGAAAGTAATTCCATTCTTTCTTATCACTAAATGGAAAGATACTTCTCACTTCCTATTTTCTGTCCCTTAATGATAATTGGAGCCCTGGTGGTTAAGTGGTTAAGAGCTACGGCTGCTAATCAAAGGCTGGCAGTTGGAATCCACCAGCCGCTCCTTGGAGACCCTATGGGGCAGTTCTGCTCTGTCCTATAGGGTCGCTATAAGTCAGAATGGACTCAAAGGCACACAACAACAATGATAACTTAAGCACATCCCAGAGTTATTAGAGCTATTTCTGGGTATTAGAAAAATGCATTGCACACCCAGTCTAATCTAAAGCAACATTTCTCTCTTTTATCCAATTAAAACTTCTCCCCTTCCTCAGGTTGGGCTTCAAATTCTGCAGAGCAACATGGAGAAGGGAAGAGGGGGCTATGTGCTGTTGTTTCACGTGGCTGTACCCTGCTCTTCCACTCCTCCTTCGCCATTCATTATCCTGAGTCTCATGGCCCTGAGTGAGGTAGAGCAGGAAGAGGCGGGCAGGAGACAGCTAAAGGGCCAAAGGCCTTGGCACGTGCTGCTCTTATCAAATGAGGTGCTCTCTCTGTAAGCAGATGTCCAAAGGCTGACTGGTTCTTCAGAGCCCTCTCTACAGACACGTCCTATACTTTTCTGTACTCTAATTTGGGAAATTCTCTCTCTGACTGACTGCTTATGGCTCCTCTTTAGCCCCTGCTCCAATGGCACATCCATGCAGATTTGTCACCTGAGGTCACCTCACCCTGGCAGGAAATCCTCTTTGCTTAGCTACCTTCTAGTGCCTCTGTAGTAGATGCTGTAATGTGTCACCTACATCCTTCTTTCAAGACTGAAGGGTTTATTTCCCCAGCTGCTGGGCATACACCCAGCCCTCAGCTCTCAGGGATTCTTCAAGAATTGCCTTGAGTGATGAGAGATGCCTTGCCTATAGTCACTCTGATCAGCCTGTAGCCAATGACCAGTGAGTACAAAAGACCAACCCCCTCAGGACAACTCTGTAGGGCCATCCCAGCTTCAGACCTCTCTGTGGGGTAAGCTGAGGGCTTCACTCTGACTGCATCACAGCCTAGTTTCTCTGCTTCCTTCCCTTTCCTTCCACAAGAGTTGATCACAGCAGCGCACCCCGATAAACTTCTTGCACACTAATCTCAATTGTGGGGCTCTGGTGGTGCAGTGGTTAAGAGCTCACGCTGCTAACCAAAAGATCAGCAGTTCAAATCCATCAGTCGCTCCTTGGAAACCCTATGGGACAGTTCTACTTTGTCCTATAGGGTCACTATGAGTCAGAATTGACTCAATGGCAACGGGTTAATCTGCATCTTATTGTGTGCCCCCCAGGGAACTTGACGTACAACTTCTTGTTGTTAGATGCCACTGAGTCAATTCCACCTCATGGCCACCCCACACGTACGCAGTAGGACTGCTCCATTAGATTTTCAAGTCTGTGACATTTTGGAAGCAGATATTTCGAGGCACCTTTAGGTGTGTTCAAACCACCAACCTTACAGTTAATAGTTGAGCACTTAACCATTTGCTCCACCTAGGAACTCCTTGACGGCATCCACTAAACAATGGAAAAATCTGGCATCTTTTCTCCATTATACATACTTATGTGGCCCCCAAAAATTTGTTACCTTTAGAATCACTCAGAAAGATTCAGGAACCAATGTCCGTGTCTCCAATCAAAGGAGATACAAGTAAATTTTTACTAAGAATTCACTGACCAATTCTTGTTCAGGTAGCTTAACGGAGCAGGTCCATGAACTTCTATTGATCAAAGCATGAGGGCTGAAGCGGCACTTGGCGGGGATGTAAAATTCCCCTTCACTTCCAGACATCCCAACTCTCTGCATATGATCTCTTTCTTAGCTAGGTCCCCAGAAAACAAAACATTAAGAGGGCATATAATGTTATCCAATCTCAGAGATAATCTCTCTCATCTCTTCACATGGATAGCTGCGCTTGTTACATGGCAGCCAAAGGCTCCCAGAGTAGGATTCCTAAGATAAACCACAGAAGCTACATGTTTTTGTTGTTTTTCCACTTAGCTTCCAAAGCCATGCAGTGTCACCTCCACTGCATTCTATTCATCAAGAAAGTCACAAAGGTCCACCCTTTGTGTCAAATGGAGGGGACATAGACGCCACCTCTTAGTAGAAGAGTATCAAAGAATTTGTAGACATGTTTTAAAACCAACACAGCCGTCCCTCACAAACTGGTTATATACTTCCCACATGAAAAATACACTCATCTCCTCCTAAACCAAAAAAAAAAAAAAAACACAAACCAGTTGCCATCAAGTCAATTCCGACTCATGGTGACCCTACAGGACAGAGTAGAACTGCCCCACAGGGTTTCCAAGGAGCTGTTGGTGAATTTGAACTGCTGACGTTTTGGTTAGCAGCCAATCTTTTAACCACTGCACCACCAGGGCTCCCATCTCCTCCTAAGACCCCGCCCCCCGCCCCCACCAAAAGTCTCATCTACTATGGTATCAGGTTCAGGTTCAAGGTCCAGGATCTTATAATTTCAGTCAGATTTAGGTACAGATGAGGCTTCTCTGGTGTATTTCCTCAAAAACAATGCACTGAGTACTGCTTCTCTCAACATGAAGATCTATGAGCTAAAAGACAAATGATCAGCCCGACACATACATTCAACGTACAATGGTGACACAAGCATAGGATATCCCACTAGACACATTCAAAAACAGGGAAAATGGAAAGTGCCCAGTAATTACTGGCCCATCACAATTTTGAAATCCAACTAGGGACCACTGCCAAGTCCTTGATTAGGGTCTAGTACTCCTGTACGCAAATGATTCTCCGCTACTCTTTTTGCTCTGCCTCTATGCCTTTTTGTATGCTTGCAGAGTAGAACTGCTCCGTAGGGTTTTTAAGGCCATGACCTTATGGAAGCAGATCTCCAGGCCTGTCTTCCGAGGCATCTTTGGGTGTGTTCGAACCACCAACCTTTCACTAATAGTCGAGCGCTTAACCATTTGTGTCACCCAGGGACTCAGATTGCTGGCTCAGTCTTCCTTTTCCGTAAGAAAAGGTTGGTGTTTTCAGCTGAGTAGAATCCTCAGTCTGCTTTCTGCTCATAGTAATTTGGGAGTGCTAAGACCTCTTTATATTTTGTATTGTCTCTCTCCCTTTTAATCCAACCTGGTTGTCTTAGTTAGCTAGTACTGCTCTAACAGAAATACCACAAGTGGATGGCTTTAAGAGAAAGTTATTTTCTCACAGTCTAGTAGGCTAGAAGTCCAAATTCAGAGCGTCAGCTCCAGGGAAAGGCTTTCTCTTTCTGTCGGCTCTGGAGGAAGGTCCTCGTCATCATCAATCTTCCCTTGGACTAGGAGCTTCTCTGAGCAGGAATCTCAGGTCCAAAGGACACGCTCTGCTCCCAGCACTGCTTTCTTGGTGGTATGAGGTCCCCAACTCTGCTTGCTTCCCTTTCTTTTTCTTCCTTGTAAGATAAAAGATGGTGCAGGCCACACCCCAGGGAAACTCCCTTTACATTGGATCAGGGATATGATCTTAGTAAGGGTGGTACAATCCCACCCTAATCCTCTTTTACATAAAATTATGGTCACAAAATGGAGGACAGCCACACAATACTGGGAATCATGGCAAGCCAAATTGATACACACATTTTTGAGGGGATATAATTCAATCCATGACAGCGGTGATGTTCCTACTATTAAAACTCTCTTTAAAAACTTTGTGGGTTCTCCACGATTTTACTGGTGCTCACACAGTTAGACAAAAGTCACAATTACAAACCTCTTCAAAATTAGCCCATCTCTACCTTGGCTGCCTTCCAGATAGCTGTGGGACAATAACCTTAAGATTTGTAAAAGTCCCACTTTTTAATAGAGAAGATCTGATAGGCACAGTCTTAAGATCCTTAGAAGTCCTTTTGTGTGTCTGAAAGATTCTCTGAGGTTCTACCTTAGAAGGAATTTATAGTCCCCCCCCTCCCCAGATATGACTTTCTGTCTGAGGTTGTATCTTAATTTTAGACTCCTCTGCTATCTGAAAAGGATGCAAATGAGATAGGATTTTATTTTCTAATCTACAAGTTCTGGATTATATATCCTTATTTTATTATACACAGCTAAAAGAAACAAGCTGGCACTTTTAATATTCTGCTTAGAAATCTTAGCCAAATCTATCACTTCATTAGATTCATTAGGCAAATATGTAGCTAAATTTTCCACCACTATAGAACAAGGGTCCCCTTTCCTGCAGCATCCAGTAACTTTTTCCTCAATTTTCTTTAAGTCATCACTGAAATTCTCCTTGAAAATCAAGGTTCTACTAATAGTATCTTCATGGATGCTATAGTAGCACCCCACTCTTAGTACTAAAATCTGTTCTGGATATCTATTCATGAGTCACAAATTATGCCAAAACAGTGGTCAAAAGTAATAACAACTATTTATTTTGCTCACAAATCTGGGGATTGAATGAGTTTAGCTAGGCAGCTCTCACTTAGGGTCTCACATGTGGTTAAAATCAGATGGTAGCTTGGACTGGGCTCATTTTCAAGACTTCTTCACACACATGTCTGGCACAAGGACTGGAAAGACTCAACAGCTCAGGGCTGAAACAGCTGGGGCTCCTCAATCATCTCTCTCTTTCTCTATGTCTTTGTTCAGGGGTCCCCAAGACTAGTCTCAGGTTCAATGATTCACTAGAAAGACTCACATAATTCAGCAAAGCTGTTATACTCACAGTTATTAATTACAGCAAAAGGATACAGATTGCAATCAGCAACCACAAAAGGTATATAGAGGAGACTCCAGGAGACATACCATATACAAGCTTCCCTTTGTCCTCTCCCAGTAGAGCCATGAGGATAGTACTTAATTCTTCCAACATGCACAACATACATAAACTATTGCCAACCAGGGAAGCTCACCCAAGCCTTGGTGTCCAAGGTTTTTATCAGGAGTGGGTCATGGAGATATGGCTGTTTACCCTCATGGCTGACCTTAGTCTTCCAGTACTTACAGAGGTCACGTTGATACCATGGTCCAAGGCCCCCACCCGAAATCAAACTGCTAGCATACACTGTCTGGCTCAAGGGCTCAGGTAAATAAATACATTCTTAACAAACAAAATATTCAAAGACTTAGAGATTATCTCCCACTTGCTGAGCAAGGGCCAAAACTTTCTTTGGAATGTAAAGGGTTTGGGCAATTCAGACCTGCTGGATTAATCCTTAACCATGCAATGTCTCTCCACATTGTTTCAGGGCACCTGGACTTCATACATGGTGAACGAAGACGCCCAGAGCAAGTGCCCAAGAGAAACTGCAGAAGCAACACAGCCTTTCCTAACCTAGCCTTAGAAATCACACAGCACAACTCTGCCCCATCGTATTCATCAAGCCAATCACAAAGGCCTACCCAGTTTCAAGGGGCAGGGCCTGGACTCCACCTTGTGATGGGAGAATGTCAAAGCATGTAAAAACAGATTTCCAAACCACCACAGAAGGTGATCGATATTCAGTTTCAAAGTCACAAAGAGAGTTCCTCTTGCCTCTCCTGACTGCTAATAAGAATTTTCTTTTTGCTTCAGCTTCAGGAAAAAGCACTCTCAAGTGAAAGGAAGTAAACACGGAGAATTCTTCTTCCAAGGTGAAACACAGTCCAGGCTCAACCACAGAAACTTCTCTTAGCTGGAAGAGAAGCTTTATTTGTGTGACTTAGCACCGATACCTGCTGTGGGCGAAGCAGCCAGGAGACCCCCAAGCTACCTGGGAGGGCCTGAAGCTGCCCTGTTCTCTTTTATCAGGTTTGCCTGAAGGAACTGCATCTGTTCATAAAACCTGCCGACAAGGCTCGCTGTTTTCCTTCTTCTTATATTTTGTTTCTCCCACTTCAAACTCTGTGTATAGAATCTTGTATGAATACTATTCTTAAATGCCAGCAATCCTCTTAAAGAAACATCTATGCAGCTAACCTGATAGATGTCCTTGCAAGAAAATTCTTGTTTTTACAGGGATGGGAGTGGAGAGATGAGTGGAGACCTTTACTTGAAAGCCCATGACATTTATGACCTGCTTATTTCTTCCACAAGAAATTGATTTCTAAGTTATTCTATTCAGCATTCAGCTCACCACCTTAACTTGAAACTCTATGAAAAGGAATTTGCTTTTGGAAACAACCCCAAACTTTTCAGAAGATGGTAGGACTCTTGGCTTCGAGAAAGCCAGTACGGAATTACCAAAACAGAGCCTCTTACCTGGCTCCAGTGTGGGTCCCGACCTCCTTCCTTCCAGAGAGGGGAATTTGCTGCAGGTGGTCTGGGACTCTAAGAATAAAAGCTCAACTGTTCAAAGAAACATCCTGCCCATTCACCTCAATCTCTCACTGCACACCAGTAGCACAACAGTGCCAAGAGAAAACGGTCTACAGAAAATGCTCATGCAGCACAAAACCAGAAAGCAATGAAGATGACCCCTAATGAGTCATTAGGAATCCCTTGCAGATGTCTGTCTTGCAAGGCAGTCTGGAAAGGCAGCCACCTAACAAGGAAAAGCCCTGCAATTTTGGAGCAAAATCCTGCCACAAGCCAGTTCATCATTTTGGAGGAGGTCATTAGCAATGGTCCTCATGGCTTAGAAAATCCCTGTAGGTAAAAAAAAAAAAAAAAAAAAAAAAACATTGCTGTCGAGTCAATTCCAACTCATAGCGACCCTACAGGACAGAGTAGAACTGCCCCATAGGGTTTCCAAGGAGCTGCTGGTGGATTCAAACTGCTGATCTTTTGGTTAGCAGCTAAGCTCTTTAACCACTTCACTACCTCTAGGTAGTTACATGGAATTCCCTTGGATCTCACTCAAAATCTTGTTTCAAAGTGAACATGTGCAGAGCGTGCAAAGAGAAAAGACAGAGTCTAAGGAGGTTTTTTGGAGCCCTGGTGACACAGTGGTTAAGCACTCCATGGGCAGTTCAAATCCACCAGCCACTCCTTGGAAACCATATGGGGCAGTTCTACTCTGTCCTATGGGGCCACTATGAGTCAGAATCTACCCGACAACAACAGGTTTGGTTTAGGGAGGTTTTGTTTTTCTTGTTTTTGGTATTGAGTTATTCTTCTAGGCTTCCAAAGAAAGTGGGCTTATTTGCAGTGCTGAGAACACCGTAGACAGTTAAAACACAAAATGATTTTCAAGTTTAATTTAGATTTCACCCTCCTGGCTATTTGTATTTCCCTTCACTTGAACAATAAAGTAGCTTGGACGGTTCCAGGCATGTGGTTCAGCCTTTTAATTTCCTGGCCATCATGCTCAGCTGCTTACTCTGTATCCTGTCTGCCATTAGCATAGCAGCCAAATTTTTAAACTGTTCGTTGGTATCTTTAGCCCAATATCACTGCAATATTTTGTGTATATGTCATCCTGTCACATCCATCCAAACCGAAGTTTGATGACATCTGGCCCCCTCGACACTGTAGCAACTGCTCTTACACTCTGTTAACCACTCCGTGACAACTTAGAGACAGCAATTCTTCAAAGACATGGCCTGCATCTTAAGCAGAATGAAAAGGGCACTGGAGAAATTCTAAATCCTTCCACACTTTTGAAGAAATTTGTTCTTTGCTTATGCTAGGACTCTGAGGCTCAGGAAAATATTTTCCAAATAATAAGGAAGTCATTTCTACTATTCTGAAACATCTTTCTTTTTTCAGTGGATCAAGGAGCTTTTATCTTCAAGAGTAGTTTCTTTGGAAGTAGATCTTGGTACTCATGGTGCCATTAACTTGCCAGTGCGTGAATCAGCCTGAGTGTGTTCATCTTTTCTTAACCATCTGACTATATGTTCTCTCATGCTCTTGTTTCTCTCCAGACTGGGCTGTTTTGTTTTCAGATTAGTTGTGTGTACAGCTAGCATGATGGATGATTCAGGGCTGAGAGAAGGAAGATCCATTTCCAAAAAGTAGTATCTTCACATGCAGACTTCCCTGCTGTGGATTTTTAAGCTTAATTGCGTCAAAAGTGGGTATCATATGGAAACACAAACATATATTTTTAGATGGCATTCGACTTCAACATGTCATTTTGGGGAAGAATTTATACGTAAGAAACATCTACACAGCTCCTACCAGCACTGTGATAAGTGCATTAGAGAGGCAAAGATGAATTACAGCTTCCACCCTTCAAGGAATTTACAATCTGGAAGAGAAGGTGGAGGAAGCAGAAACATACACAAATAAGAGAAGAGTATGAATATAAGGGGGAGAGATCCATGAGTCACCTGGGAGTAGGGTGGGTGTTAGAGAGTCTAACCGGGGTTTCGAGGCATGAGGATAAACTAGATGGATGAGAAGCTACTTTAAAATCCCATCTCAGCAGTTCATGTTAGAGTCATTGTCAGATTTTAGGATAGGAGATTAGATAAGATTGGGGAGTGTCACTAGACACCCATGAACTTACAAGCAGGATAATGTTATGCCAGCCCAAGTCACTTTATCATCAAGAAATCATTCAGGAATAAGCTACGAAGTGTGGGAATTACTAGGTCAGGGGTCAGCAAACTATGGCCCACCACCAGTTTTTGTACAGCCCACATGCTAAGAATGTTGTTTCCACTTAAAAATGGTTGAAAAAAATCAAAAGAAAAATAGCATTTCATGCCACATGGATGGACCTTGTAAATATTACATGGGTAAGATAAGCCAGACACTAACGGACAAATATTGTATGATCTTGCCTCTACAAAATATCTAGAATAGGCAAGGAGCCCGGGTGGTGCAGTGGTTAAGAGCTTGGCCGCTAACCAAAAGGTCAGCAGTTCAAATCCACCAGCTGCCCCTTGGAAACCCTATGGGGCAGTTCTACTCTGTCCTATAGAGTCGCTGTGAGTCGGAATCGACTCGAAGGCAATAGGTTTGGTTTTCATCTTAGGATAGGCAAATCCATAAAGACGGAAAGCAGATTAGAGGTTACTAGGGGCTGGGGGAAGACAGGGATAGGAAGTGATTGCTCAGTGGACACAGAGTTTCTGTCTGGCGTAACGAAAATTTTTAGAAATAGGTAATGGTGATGGTTATACAACATTGTGAGTGTAATTAATGCCGCTGATCTTTGTCCGCTTAAAGATGGTTAAAATAGAAAATTTACGTTATATATATTTTGCCACAATAAAATTTTTTTTAATGGGGATACTGATTGGAACTGCCACACGAGTTTAGGAAGGATTAAATGAATTATTACACATAAACTAGCAGGACCAGTAGCAAGGCACTCGCCTTAGGCAGAAAATTTAAGGGGATGCCAAAAAACTCAGTAATCAAGATAAATAATATTTTAATACACTCTTTTTTAAATTATAATTAATGCCAGAAAAATCCTTAGTGGACAAAACACCAACATTTAAATAAGGACAGAACTAGTGTTGTGAGTTGCCATCAAGTTGATTGCGATTCATGGTGATCTCATGTGTATCAGAGTGGAGAGCTGTGCTCCGTAGGGTTTTCAGAGCTGTGATCTTAACGCAGCAGATCACCAAGCCTATCTTCTGAGGTGCCTCTGGGTGGGTTCAAACCTCCAACCTTTTGGCTAGTAGTCAAGGGCGTCACTGTTTTCTCCACTAACTCCAAAGACATAATTAGCATTACTGATTTTTCCTTTTGCCTCAGGCTCCAACATGGCTTGGTACAGCACTTATAACAGTACTTGGTAAAGTACTTATAACAGTGCTTGGCACATACCCTGGTGGCTCAGTGGTTAAGAGCTCGGCTGCTAACCAAAAGGTCAGCAGTTCAAATCCACCAGCCACTCCTCGGAAACCCTATGGGGCAGTTCTACTCTGTCCTATAGGGTCACTACAAGTCAGAATTGACTCGACAGCAACAGGTCTTGGCACATACCAAGTACTTCAACCAATTTTAGTTGTTATTACTATCCACCTTTTCCAAGACCTCTACCAGGCCACTGGAGAGAAGTCCAGCCTTACAATCACATACCAGAAATAAGAATTTCTCTAAACAAACGAAACTAATCCAATCTATTCTATTCTTATAATGGGGAGTTTAATTCTCTGTCTATCACCACTGAGCACTGAGTGCCTTCTATTCTCTCTTTCCCTCACCAATGACTCACCAATCCCAGAGGCAAGAGCCTTAAACTCACGTTCTTGGGTGGTACAAACAGCTAACACACTCGGCTGTAAACTGAAAGATTAGAAGTTCAAATCTACCCAGAGATACCTTGGAAGAAAGGCCTACAAAAAACTAGCCACTGAAAAAACCGTGGAGCACCCTTCTATTCTGACACACATGGAGCTGCCATGAGGCTTTTCAACTGAGGCATTGCTGAGAAAAAAGGAGAAACAGCTTAAGTCCTGGTCCCCCTCACTATTTTCTAAGATTATTCAGTGTGGCAACAGTAATAAGAAATTACATGTATTACATGCTTGGTGCAATGTCAGGGACCGTGCCAAGTGTTTTGTATGAGTCAAAGACTCTGGGAGGTTGGTACTGTCATTATCCCCACTTTACAAATAATGAAGTTGAGACCCAAGAGGTTAAGTAATTCACAGCTACGGAGTGAACCACTAAGGCTGGTTTCTTTCCCCTGTGTCCACATCCCTTTCCCAAGTGCCCGTCTTCTCCACATCTACAAGAAGGCTTATTTCAGCTCTTTTCCCACTCATTCACTTCTGACCAGTGATCTGGCTCTTTTCCTCAATTCCTGTAGGACCAAAGTAAAGCCTTCCATTTTTCTTCAAAGTCATAATTTCTACTAAGCACAAAAGACCTTGCTTTCATCTTAGTAACCTTTTCTCATTAATTCAAACCACCACCTCCTCCTCCCTCTCTCTGTGTTAGATTCAGCAACCAGAAGGATATGGGAAATCTGGTCTCCTTCAGAGGCACTTCTCTTAGTGTGTGCCCACCTTTCACCTGTTCTAGGAGGGTCTGATCAATGTTTCCTTGACCTGCTCCATTTTCTTCCACAGTCAGCAACAGTGTCTTTAGCCTTAATAGAAAAGTAGACACTTTGGCTCTCATTCAATGAAAAATAGCAAGAAATTCTCGACATTCCCCAGTGGTAATTCCAGATTCTCTAAATACTTGGCCTCAATGTCAGAAGCATTATTCACCTTAAAGCCACAAATGACTTCAAACATGGTGCCTCTGACTCTTCATCAACCTTCTCCTCTCTCATTCAGTACTTTCCAGTCTTGCCCCATTACAATAGTCAGCCTCATCTATTGTTCATAGACCTTTTTCCGAAGCAGAGATAACACTATTGTCTTAGTTGGGGTTCTCTAGAGAAACAAGAACCACTGAGATATATGTATGTATAGAGAGAGAAATTTACTTCAAGGGATTGGTTCGTAGGATTGTAGGGCAGGCTGCAGGTTGGAGACTCCTGAAGGTTTGCCTCTCAAGATCTGTAGGTCAGGTTATGGGAAGAATGCAGAGTCAAGAAAGTGAGTTCTGCCAAAATATCTATTTATAATCCGAGGGCAGACCACACTCTAAGGAAACTCCTCTTTCAGCTGATTGTTGATTACATTAGATTACAGTATGAAAAGTGATTACATCACTTGACATTGCATTACATTATGGTATGTTACATCGCATTATGTTACATTACATCATGGAAGAGCAGCTAGTCTAGTGTTTGGCCAAACCACTGGGAATCATACCTTAGCCAAGTTGACACACAAAATTAACCATCCCAACTACCTAGAACACTCTGTTTTGAATACCTCATTGTTTATACTATAGGATGAACAGCCTTCTACATGGCTGATACAACAATATATTGACCAATGGAAGCATACTCAGACTTGAGACCATGAAGCTTTTCTTAAACTCAAGGACCCTGGTCACATCAGACTGCCCACTCCTATTGATCCAGAGACCTGGATAAGGGGTATAAATATCTCTTTCTATAGATTGTTCTTTCCTGATATGTTAATGAGAATAATAAAGTAATTAAAAATTCTTACAAACTTCCATATGCATTCTCTTACCTCCTCTACAGGAAATGAACAGAATCTTAGCTCGCAAATTCAACCATTCAATAAAAAATCTACTTTTTTTCTATACTTCAAGTTAGTTTTTTGAGTTCCTATTCTACTGGGATGACAGAAACTTAATCTCAGAATATCTCTCCTTCCTTACCTGTGGATATGTTTATGTTAGGGGGGTGACTTACTTGGTGCTAAGGTGTTGGGTAGAGAAGGAGGGGGGTGGTCTCTCTATCCCAGGTCATCCGTCTACCCAAGAGCTACTAAGATGGCTTCCGTTGCTATCCAAGTGGCCTTGTTCAGGCTGAGTGGCTCACGCCCTTAGTGCTGGTTCCCTGCCACACCTGTATGCACAGGATTCACTCAACTGCTTCTGTAGTTGGCTGGGAATTAGGAATCTCCATTTGGCTATCTGTGGTCCACCCACCTAGCCTTAAATTTCAGCCATTCCCTTGCTAGTGCCTTCTCTTTCCCCAGGACACCCTTCTCTTTCAGCCTCACAAATCCAACTAACGTTTTGCAGACTTCCTAAGACTCTGCCCAGAAAGCAGGGTCCCAGGCACTCCCATTATCACTCTCTGGCTTTTTGGGAAAGGTGAGATGAGTATTTTTATTGTGTGAACAGCTGCAGAGGAGGGTGAGGTCCTGCTCTCAGAGTCCGTGTTCCCATATCCTTCATGATGTAAGCAACAAATTACAAAGATGGCTGCAGTTCTTCTCCTTTCCCTGTAGGCAGCTCCATTGCAATGTGTCTTCGTGACTCCTCCCTTTAATCTGGGCTGCCCTTGTGACTTGCTCTGGCCAACAGAACGTAGCAGAAGTGACATCATGGCAGTGCTGGCCTAGGCCTCAAGAGGCATTGCACACAACTGTCATCTCTCTTGGAATCCTAATGCCAAACCTTGTGAAGAAGCCAAGCTTAGCCTGCTAGAGGATGGGAGACACAGGGCCAATTTTTCCAGTCATGCCCACCAATTACGAGCCAATCACTAGACATGGAATGGAAGCCAGCTGACTGACCGCAGACCCTTAAATAAACCCAGTCACGATCAGCTGAGCATGGCCCAGATCAGCAGAACAGGGCAACAATAAATGGTATTTGTGTTATGCAGCTAACTTTTGGAGTGATTTGTAATCCAGCAAAAACTAATACAGTGTTTCTTCACAACAATTTTCCTTGCTTCATATCTTTGAATTTCCCTAAGATATTAGACTTTTTGGAGTCTCCGGGTGGTATAAATGGCTAATGCACTCAGCTGCTAACCAAAAGGTTGGAAGTTTGATTCCAACCAGAGGCACCTCGGAAGAAAGTCCTGGTAATCTACTTCCAAAAAAATCAGCCATTGAAAATCCTGTGCAGCACAGCTCTACTCTGACACACATAGGGTTGCCATGAGTCGGAAATGACTGGATGACAACTGGTGGTTTTATTAGACTTTTCAAGCACTTACCTCTCATCTTCTCCCCTTAGCAGTAAGCTCGGAACCAAGGATCTGCTTGAATTACAGGGAGTGGAAAGTAAAGGATGAATACCTGGAGAAAAAACAAACAAGAAAAACCTGTTACCACTCCCGAATGTCTTACCAAGTACACTGGCTAAGATTCAGGGCCACCAATTGTAAGAGCTCGCCAGCCTCAACTTCATCATTGTCTACTTCTATAGCCAAAACCGGCTGGGATTTTTTAAATTCCTACTCTTAAGTGTGCACAGTCATGTAACATTGTTACAGCCACTGCCTCAGGCATCAGTGAAATTCAGTTCTGAGACACCATTCAGTGAATTTGGGGAAGTCCACTCTTCCTTCTCTCCGGAGTTGCTCCTCCCCACATACGGCCAAGGAGCAATACTGTGAGAACACTGGCTGACCTAATCCACCAGGTCCATTTGCAGTATTATTACCCCGAAGTCTGGTCAGTTGCCCAAGGCCCCGTTCTCTCCTGCTGATTTTCCACAATACGACCCCGTTCACACAGACGCGCGCGCACACGCACACACGCACACGTGCACGCACACGCACGCGTGCACGCGCACTCACAGTATCACGCAGACTCTGTATGTTTCAGAATCAATGACAAGTTCTGGCACTATCATGTGCTGAGCTCACAACCAAATCCCTCTCACTGATTTTTTTTAAGCTTGGATACAATCCTCTCCCCTAACGCTCTAGAAGAACAGCAAATGGTTCAGAGAGGCAGCCTCAGCTGCCTCTTAATGGGAATGTGCTCAGTTTCTGCTCCTAAATTCAACCATTCAAGAAATACACTTCTTTATTTTCTGTATTACAACTTGAGCTCCTCAAAAAAAAAAAAAAAAGTGGATTATTCAATCATAAATATTTCCACGTGAGGCAGTAACTAAAGTTAGTTTTTAATCGAGAGACAGCTACTGAAGTTCTCCTTCACTGCACAGACCAGAGGTGAAGACTCCATTTACGTGATGAAAGAGCAGAGTCTGGACAGGGATAAGCGGTGACAAGTTTTCTCTGAGAATCATAGACAGCTTCTAGTCTTCCATACAGAAATAAGTGACCCACCCTAGAATACCCCCAACCCCCCAAAAGAGCCATTTAACTCCAAGGGTTTGAAAATTTTTATTTACAGGAACTGAAATTACTGGCAAACCCTCCCCCCAAAAAAGAGAGTTCTCTGCCTACACTTTTAAAAATGGCATTCCTTCCTTTTTGGGCTCCCCACTATGGCGTTTAATTTTTCCAAATCTTTAAATACGTGATGCATTTGTATCTGCCTGGGAAGGATGAACGACTATTCTGCCTTCAAGCCACATACAAGCTGTATTATTCTCAGATCTCGTAATTCTGGGCCACACGTAGAATATTTCCCACTAGAGTTTCTACCAATTCTCAGCTTCTTCATTAAGGAGCAGAGAATGAGAAGTGATTGCTTGAAAGTCCCATAGAGGCAGGAAGGGACATTAGACCCAGGACTGGGGAGTGATGCCATTTTTGTCCTTTAACCAGTAAAGGGCCTTCTCCCTTTGAAAATGAAAGCGAGAAAGAGCATGGCGAATCTTTGGGAAGGTTTACCATCTTTTGGTTTGTTAAGAAAATAACACCGCACACTTTTCAGAATTCCCAACCCTCAATAAGCGATATTGAACCTTTGCCCCTGTGATGACAAATTACTACTTGAAAAAAGTTACTTTCACATTTAGACAGTTTCTACAAAGAAAGAGGGCACATTTCCACACTAGATGCCTTATTTCCCAGAACACTATGCCCATTTAGGAGAAAAGAAGCCCAGCTGGGGTTCTAAAGAACAGAATCTTTGGTGGTTCCGGCTGTTGCGTTACAAAGCCACAAATAAAAGATCTATATAAATAGACATTATAACTAACTTATGAAGAAAGCCTAAAGGCAAGATGTGTCAACGGCTTGGGAAATGCCCAGATCTTTCCTTTTCAGCATTGTTGGAAAGAAAGACTATGAAGAACATTGCGTCTAATTTTGCTTTCAGCATTGGCTTAATAAGCATGGCTACATTGTACAACACACTCATTATTTGTCTACTTCGAGTACATTAAGTCAAGAGCGTCTCTACTTTCACCCATCACCTAAAGAGTTATTTTTGAATACGACATGTTATGTTTTACCTAGTAGAGTGTCTTTCCTACAAAATGCACCTAAAAATATGACTCTAGGTTAAATAAATAATAATAGTGATCAGAGAAAAATGAGATGGTGTTAGGCAAGAAGGGAAGAGATCATCTCAAGCTGAGTTTTCAAAAGCAATGTGGAGTTAATGAGGCGGGAGGATGCGGGAGGATGCAGGAGGATGACTGCAAATGACAAGTGTGACGGAAAATATCTCTGTGCCAACAGAATCGTCTCAGGCAAAGAGAATTACAGGAAAATAAGAAAAGTTTGAAACTCCGAGTCACATCTTTTCATGGACAATAAAGAACCGAAGAACTTGTTTTCACAAATGGAATATCGATGTAAGATAAAAATAAAAAAAAGATTCATGTGGGAAAGGTAGGATCCGCACATCTGGACACATGGCATAATTCTAAGCAAGCTGCTCTCATTCTCTGCCCAACATACAGAGTTTGGTGTGTGTCCTACATAGGGCGGCAGGAGGGGAAATCTCCGTGGAAGAAACTCGATGTTCTGCCTGAAGCGCAGTTGACAGTTCCTTACTGGTCTCCCCCAAACCAGCCCTCACCTCATCCATTTCTGAGTCTTCTTTGTAAGAGAGCCCTTCTCTGTCTTTGCCTCTGATCTCTCCTCGTAAGTTAAAATCTATAATGGGTCAATACCATTCCACCCACCATGAGACCATGTTCCACTCCCTTCCACAAAGAGAAAGAATGTGTGACTTTACAGATGACCTTTTCTGACATGGATGTATCACGTGCCTGGCATTTAAAATGGACAGACTTTGACAATTACTACCAATACCTTAGAAGCGTGGGCCACCAAAGCTTGGGGTTATTATTCTGTCTTCTCCCCATTTACCACATTAAAGTCTCCCCTGCTCTACAGTATACAGAGGGCCAGAATTTAATACCATTACCTAGTTTCCTAGCTGTAGAAGGCATTGAAATGCTCAGATCAAGCTTACCTCTTTCTTAGACATCTAGAATTGGTCATTTTTCTTCCTCTGTGCAATTTAACCATGATGTGGGTATTTGAAGAAACGTCTAGTAATGACTGATGGTGAAGAAATACTATGGATCTAAAATGGGTTCCCAGTTCATTCATTCCTTTTTCATCGCGCAGATTTTATTGAGTATTTCTTATGTGCCACAACAATGGATTCCAACAGGCTGGCAATTACGAGGGTGACACAAGACCGGGCAATGTTTGGTTTTGTTGTACATGAGGTCAATGTAGTCGGAATTGACTCAGTGCAGCTGTCTACCTATCTGTCTGTTTCTCTGCCTGCCTGCCTATCTATCCATCCATCCATCCATCATCTATCTATCTGTCTGTCTGCCTGCTTGGCTACCTACCTGTTTATCTACCTACCTATCTTATCTATTTATCTATCTACTTATGTATCTATCTATCTATCTACCTACCTGTCTATCTAACTATTATCTATCTTACATGTCTGGAATTGTGTTTGAGGCTGGCAACATAAAGATGGGGAATAAGGCCCTGCTCTTAGGCAACTCAGTCTAAAGGAGACATCAGTATATAAATTACTGTGATAACAATGTGTTATCATGCTGGGTGCTTTTGGAGACAGAGACTTCAGGCACTACCTTCTCAGAGCCTCCAGAAGGCAGCAGAGGCAGCTACAGGGACAGAGGGATCACAGGTTCTCTATCTGTACAAACTTCTCGTCTGCTCTACTCTGCTCCCCTCTGTGGAGGGGGCCCAGGCTGTCTCCACCTAGTGCAGAACAGGATGGTTGTCTCCTCCCTGCCTGGGGATCCATCCTACTGGCCCAGAGCCACCCACGAGGGCAGCCCAGCCTGCTTCCTGCTATCTGCTGCCCCCTACAGGGCCCATGGTGAATGGGCTCATTAATTTCCAGGGACATTTTCTCAAACCAACAGAGCCCCTTCCTGAAGCTTAGGGGCCAGTGACTTCAAGTTAATGGTGGTGGAATAATCTGGAAAAGGATAGTGAGAATACTTACACAGCTTGAAGAATGTAAGCAGTATCTCTGAATTGTACATGTTGAGTTTGTTGAAATGGTGTATCCTTTGCTGTGTATATGTTGTTGTTAGGTGCAGACGAGTCGGTTCCAACTCATAGTGACTCTGTACAATAGAACGAAACACTGCCCCATCCTGCACCATCCTCACAATCGTTGTTATGTGGTGCCTGGTGGCACAGTGGTTAAGAGCTCAGCTGCAAACCAAAAGGTCAGCAGTTTGAATCCACCAGGGGCTCCTTGGAAACCCTCTGGGCAGTTCTACTCTGTCCTATAGGATCGCTGTGAGTTGGAATCGACTCTACAGCAACGAGGCTGTGTATATGTGTTCATAAAAAGAAGATAAAATTGATATTAAAATTTTATTTAAAAAAAAAAAAGGCAATTGCTGAACTGGCAGTGAAAAAGAAGGGAAGCTGAGGCAGTAACTCCGAGTCAGTATCCACAGGCCCCACTGTGCCCCAGGAAACCAGCTGACCTCCCTACCACAGGTATGAGCGTCACTGACAAGCGACCATACGGTTTTACATGTCCCCGCGGGAAAGGATTTCTTCCGAACACCACTACTACCCTTCTTAGGACCCGCTGACTTTTTTCATCTTTTCCGAAAAAGTGACGACAGGAGTAAAACAGAATGCTGAACAAAACCAATTATTTGTCTATTTTCTGTCTGAAAGAATAAGGAATTCAACCAGGAGTGTGGATATTGGGGGACTAAGGAGAGGCAGCCTTCAGGAGACCAGGAGGCTCTGAGCACACTGAGCTTGGAGGTGGGAATCAGTCCCCAGTTCAGGGACGTTTTCTCTCAGTTGTTGCCCCTCATCACAGCACTTGAGGAGAGCCCTCACGACGCCAGCTTTCCCCTCAGCCATTGTTATGAGTTGATCTGCATCCCCCAGAAAGGACATGTTCAAGCCCTAAACCTCAGAAACAACGCGATGGCAACGGGTTTTAGACCAAATAATACTGCTATTTCTAAAATTACTTTTTATTTCTTTTTCACTATTTTTTTATCTCTTTCCCCGTCAACCCCTCAACTTCTCCCGCCATCCAAATTCATCCAGGGCTCCTGACAACTGTTTGAACTCCCCTCTCTCCGCAGACCTCAGAGGCTGTTTCCTCCTGATTTTCCAAAGGAGGCAAAATGAAGGTTCAAGTTCACAACCGCAACAACTCAGTGCACGCCTCCCCACACATGACTCAGATCTGCTTTTAATCATTCCTGTGTCTTTATAAGCTGACCCTCCCAGAGCCAGCAGCCTGGGAGAACAAAGTGTTTTTATTAAAATTAACCTCTAAATGACAATAGCTTTTACCGTTTACTGAATAGCAGAACTTATAGGAAGCCCTCGAAGACCTCTCAGTTATTTCTGGGGCTCCAGGAATCCCTCACACAACAGCAAGAAAGAAATCTGCTCATGGGCTTCTATTTCAGCCTCACCTGCCTGCCATCCAGTGTTGTACTTAAGGAGGTATCCTGAGGATGCATCGCTCCATGACTTGACAACCCTCTAAGAGAACAGGGGTCGTGGACCTTCTCATTGCATATAGGAACTGGGTGCCATATTTCTTCCCTGGTGGCCGCCCGGAAGTTCCGGGCTGCCTCAGTGACAGTAGGATGATGGTCTCAGTCAGCTTTTCCACCAGAGTCTCAAAGTCGCTCCGTCTATGCCCACATTCACACAAGGTCCTCAAGCTTCTGGCTCAAACTACTCCCCAAAAAAAGAAAACCAAACAGGTTGCCTTGGAGTCAACCCAACTCAGGGAGTCCCCGTGTGTATCACAGTAGAATTGCGCTCCACAAGGTTTTCAATGAACGTTTTTCTCCATAGGGTTTTCAATGACTGGTTTTTCAGAAGTAGATTGCCAAGCCTTTCTTCTGAGGCACCTCTGGGTGGACTTGAACCTCCAACCTTTCTGTCAGCAGCTGAGTAGTGTTAACTGTTTGCACCACCCAGGGACTCCAAGCTACTCCCCTATTAGGCCATAAGGAGTCCTGGTGGCACAGTGGCTTAAGAGCTTGGCTGCTAACGAAAAGGTCAGCTGTTCAAATCCACCAGCTGCTTCTTGGAAACCCTATGGGGCAGTTCTACTCTGTCCTACAGGGTCACCATGAATTGGAATCGACTCGACAGCAATGGGTATTAGGCTATAAAGCTGACTCTTCCAAACCACCCCATCCTTTGCATAGTCCTATTGTCTTCCTTCTCTTCAAATGCCTTTGCCTCCATTTCACCCCCATATCCTCAGCCTGTTCTTCCACTTACTTCTGCCAAAAATAAAAACTCACCTGTGTATCCACTCAAGCAGACAGAAACGGGGGGAAAGGTGTCACCTAACTGCTTCAGCCACAAAGAGCTGGTCCTGGCTGAGCACACTACCAGGAAATGGGTGTCTCTTTCTTGCAGGACCATTTTGTTTACATTTCTTCAAGTCAAAAGCTATATTTCTTAGAGTTCTGCCTACTAATCTTATAAGCACTCATTATACAACCTACGATTGTACTGAAAATTAACAGAATTTTACTCTACCACTCATCTTGCAACTCCACTCCCTCTCCTTGCCTGGTCAACAAGCACAGCCATCCATATGCTGACAGAGGCAGAGCCCACCTTCTAGTTTCTGTCTGAATGCCTAAGGTAAGGATTACTAGGTCTTCTCAGAACCCAGAACTGCTGCCTCACTCAGCATTCTAATTTACACCAAGCGTCTGTTCATAGGCTTCTCTCTGGAACAGAAAACATACACAAGTTCCTTCCAACCTAAAAGTTGTGGATTGAATTGAGTTCTCCCAGAATGTGTGTCAACTTGGCAAGGCCACGATTCCCAGTATTGTGTGATTGTCTACCGTTTTGTCATCTGATGTGATTTTCCTATGTGTTGTAAATCCTGTCTTATGATGTTGATGAGGCAGGATTAGCAGCAGCTATGTTAATGAGGTGGAACTCAATCTACAAGATTAGATTGTGTCCTAAGTCAATCTTTTTTGAGATATACAAGAGAGATGAGCAGAGAGACACGGGGACCTCATAGCACCAAGAAAGCAGTACTGGGAACAGAGCACATCCTTTGGACCCGGGGTCCCTGCACTGAGAAGCTCCTAGTCCAGGGGAAGATTGATGGCAAGGACCTTCCTCCAGAGCTGACAGAGAGACAAAGCCTTCCCCTGGAGCTGACGCCTTGAATTTGGACTTCTAGCCTACTAGACTGTGAAAGAATAAACTTCTGTTTGTTGAAGCCATCCACTTGTGGTATTTCTGTTATAGCAGCACTAGATAACCAAGACAAGTTCCTTCCAACCTAAAACCCATTGTCATCAAATCGATTCCTACTCATAGCGATCTTATAGGACAGAGTAGAACTGCCCATAGGGTTTCCAAGCAGCAGCTGGTGGATTAGAACTCCCGACCTTTTGGTTAGCAGCCAAGCTCTTAACCTTTAAGCCACCAGGGCTCCTTCCAACCTAAAAGACCTCCCAAAAAGGAAAACAAAAACAAACACCAAAAACTCCCTCCACCGTGTTCCCTCCTAGCGATCCCTCTCTCCCAGTCCTTAAGAGACAAGCTTCTTAAAAGAGAAATAATCTTTTGGGGCTGTACTTAGAAGCTTAAATTTTGCCTTTAGACAGACCTAAGTAAAATTTCCACCACCCATCATCAGTTTGTGGCACTGTGATGGCTTGCTTGATGCTATGATGCTGGAAGCTGGGCCACTGGATTTCAAATACCAGCAGGGTCTCCTGTGATGGACAGGTTTCAGTGGAGCTTCCAGTAAGACAGAAAAGGAAGAAAGGCCTGGTGATCTACTTCCAAAAATCAGTTAACGAATACCTTATGGATCACAACAGAATATTGTCCCGTATAAGCTAGAAGGTGAGCCCTCTAGGTTGGCAGGCATTCAAAATACTTGGTGGCCATGACAGTGGACTCAAGCACACCAACAATCATGAAGATGGCATGGGACCAGGCAACATTTCATTCTGTTGTACGTAGGGTCGCCATGAGTCAGAGCTGACTCGACTGCCACTAACAACAAGAAGTAAGAATTCAGCTCCAGAATTCAACATGCGATTCTCTCTGGCCTCACTTCTTCCTGAAGACCCAAATGAGGTCACAGAGTCAGAGTACAAGAAAACAATGCAAAATGAGCAAGGATGATGGACTGAATGGGCAGAAAGGCCTCTTAGAGGATAAATGGGGACTAGAAACGAGGCTCTGTGGATCCCAGGGTAAGGAAAAGGAGAGATAGATTTGAAGTCAAAGGAAGCATATTAAGGACACCTGACCCTCTAGCTGAGCCAGCAAGTGCTTGTTACTTGGGAACCAGGAGCTGACAGAAGTTGAGCAGGCAGCCACTGGCGATGGGCCTGCTTGTAGCTTCTAAAACTCTCACAGATCAAAGCACAAGCATCTGGAATGCTGACCGGCAGTGCCAGAGACACACCAGATACCCAGAGATGGTTTTCTTCCTGGATGCAGGAGCAGAGCATATGGCATCCAAGACAGGGGAGATGTATCAAGGATAGATGTCCAGAGTATATTCTGGAGAGAGTACAAGGTGGCACATTCAGGGTACTCTACAATAGCAGGAAGACCGCTTCATAAAGCAGTCCACACCCCAAAATTTCCTGGCTGGTAATGAGTGGATTTTGCCAACTAGGATTCCATAGGAATTCTCGATGTCCATATAGAGTCCACAGACATATTTGTGTAATTGTAGGTGGCTGCTGAGTGACCCAAATGGTTAAGCATTGACTACTAGCCGAAAGATCGGTGGTTTGAAAGATTGGCGGTTCAACCCATCCAGAGACACCTTGAAAAACAGGCCTGGTGATCTGCTTCCCAAAGGTCACAGTCTTGAAAATCCTATGGAGCAGTTCTACTCTGCACACACAGGGTTCCCGTGAGTTAGAACAAAAACTAACAACCACCACCACGTAATGAGATTACTTTTTTGTTTTTCCTTCTTTAGCAAAAGGGGTTTTTAGTATCTCTTTATGTGGGCAGAGACGCAACATCACCTTGAGTCAGATCTCCAGAGAGCTCTTTGGTTATGCAGGTGAACGCTGGGCAACATCGCAGAATATCATTTGTGCCCCAGGCTGACAAAAGAGACCCCTAGTTGTATTTGATGCATGAAATACAGTCTTTTATGTTAATTAAATGTTTCAATTTAACACAGTGTTGTTTAAAAACAAAACATGTCCTAGGAAAGCTGGTAATAGGGAACCCAAGGTCGAGAAGGGAGAGTGTTGACATGTCGTGGGGCTGTTAACCAATGTCATAAAACAATATGTGTACTAACTGTTTAATGAGAAATCATCTGTTCTATAAACCTTCATCTGAAGTACAATAAAAAAAAATTAAAGGAAAAAGAAAAAAAAAACATGTCCTGTTAAGAGCAGAGACTCAAATACTTCTCTACCAATATTCATACCAGCATTAGTCACAATAGCAAAAAGGTGGGAAGAACCTAAGAGTCCATCAGTAGATGAATGGAAAAACAAAATGGGATCTCTGCATGACATGGAACATTATCCAGCCATGAAAACAGATGACATTCTAGTACCTGCTGCAACATGATGAACCTTGAAAACGTTATGCTAAATGAAATGTCATCTACAAAAGGACAAACGTGTTATCATCCCACTTCTGTGAGATATCCAAACAGGCAAATGTATAGAGACAGAGTAGATCAGAGTTTACCAGGAGCTGAGGGAACGGGAGGAGGGGGAATTATTTCTTAACAGGTACAGAGATTCTGCTTGGGGTGATGAAAAAGTTTTGGAACTAGACCGATGATAATGGTCGACCCACATTGTAAATGTAATTACTGTCACTGATTTATACGATTTAAAAACAGTTACAGTGGCAAATTTTATGCTATGCGTAACTTGCCCCTTTTTTTAAAAAAAATGTGTCTTGCGTTCTTGAAATTTCTAGGCAGGCATAGAAAAAGGGAGATGACCCCAGGAATTTGCTATGAAGCAAACCACCTGGGGAAATTGTGGAAAACAGCATGGATTGTGGCCTTACCTGAGGAGAGTAATTCCTGGTTACTTGTTTACTTGGTTGCTAAGAGGATTAAAATCAAAACGAGATCAGGAAAAAGAAAGCACTATCAAGATCTTATAAATTGAAGCTGTCACTATCATTATTATTTCTAATTCGAAGTGATTTAATGGAGATTACATACTTGGTGGGAGGCTGCAAACTCTGTGATCTGGCCCTCAGATGCACAGAAAATTTCTAATTAAAATACTAACTACCAACTTGTTACCTACAGGAGGTTTCTCAACAGCAAATAACTAATAGCTATGGCAGTTGGATTCTGCTGATTCCCAGTCTTCCTTGTTCCAGCCCCGTCTCCCCCAAACTCTTTTAATACAAACACGTTCACAACCACACTTTAAGGGTGTCCTGGGTATACATCCGTTTAACTGGAGTAGCCTGCGCAAACTACCTTAGTAAATATTTTTTAAAAACAAGCAAACAAAAAGTTGCCCTCAGTTCGAGTCTGTGCGTCAGTTTAAAAGTGTGCTCCACAAGGGTTTCAATGGCTGATTTTACTGAAGTAGATCGCCAGGCCTTTCTTCTGAGGGGACTCCCTGGAGTGATGTAAATAGTTAGCGCACTTGATTGCTAACCAAAAGGTTAGAGGTTTGAGTTCACTTCTGAAATATCGGCCACTGAAAACCCTTGGCACACACTTCTGTTCTAACACACATGGGGTCGCTGTGAGTCAGAAGCAACTCAGGGACTGATTTTTGTTTTGTTTTGCTTTGTTTTGTTTTTTGTTCTGAGGTGCTTCTGGGTAGACTCGAACCTCCAACCTTTTAGTTAGCAGGGGAGAGTGTTAACCGTCTGCACCAGCCAGGGACTTCTAGTAAATGTTAGTATCTTTAAAACAGAAAAAGGAAAGATTTTTGTCCTTTTCTTATAATCCTATCTGAACAGATTTCTCAAACTAGCACAAAGCTTATTTTACCTTTTCTTTAAATGTGCTTTCAAAAATCAAAGTGGGGAAAAATAAATCGTGACTGACAAAGGAAGACACGGGAATGTAGCTTCTGCCGATTGACCGGTCTGTCAGAAATGGCCACAGCTCTCCTGAAAGTGAGATTACAAAATCACAACCAGAAAATGACTTTTGTAATCAACCTCCAAAACTAATGCCTGTCGTCA
This sequence comes from Dugong dugon, assembly GCA_030035585.1. Taxonomy (NCBI): domain Eukaryota; kingdom Metazoa; phylum Chordata; class Mammalia; order Sirenia; family Dugongidae; genus Dugong; species Dugong dugon. The sequence continues at coordinate 7,121,264 of CM057473.1, forward strand.
GGTACCTTCTGCTGAAGCTCCTGGAAATCCTCCTACATGCTGTAAATCTGCGTTTGCAGACACCACCAGGAGCTCAGTGTGTGTGCTGTTCAGTGTCTGACTAGATTTATAAAGAGCTGCTTAGGGAGTTTTAAATACAACATGGATGCCTGATGAAATGCCGGTGAAAGCAAGGGCAGCAACAGAGAGAAGAGAATGGGCAGTAGGAACAAAGGCCCCATTTGCTGAAAGTTCCGTCCCTTCCAGTCCTCTGCCCCCAAACTTTTGTGTACCTACTCTGACCTCAAAGTTTCCCGATACTGGGGGGCATGTGGAAATGGAATAAGCCAGGTTTCTGCACGTCAGGGAACTTAGAATCCACCCAAAGAGGTAGGACTAGCACAGGAACAATGAGCTCACAAAACAAACCAGTATGTACTTAAGTGCTAAATGTGATGATTTTTAAGTGCCTTAAAATATCATTAAAAGGAATTTCAGTGAGAACTGCTGAAGCAATCTGGAAAAGCTTCAAGAGGAAGTGAGTGACTTAAGATGGTCTTGAAAGCTGTGAAGCCTACAGGTACTTGTGGAGCAAAAATAAGTCTCCGCAAATGAGGAACAGCAGGATGGAAGGAAACAGACTCTCATTAATGTGCCTATATGTTACTTTGGAAACCCTGGTGCCATACTGGTTAAGATCCATGGCTGCTAACTAAAAGGTCAGCAGTTCAAATCCACCAAGTGCTCCTTGGAAACCTTATAGGGCCGTTCCACCCTCTCCTACAGGGTCACTATGAGTCGGAATTGACTCGATGACAATGGGTTTTTGTTTTTATGTATTACTTTGGAAGTTTTTAGATAGATGGATGTACAATAGATAGATGGATGTACAATAGATGGATGGATGGCTCAATCGATGGATCAATGGATCAACGGATTGACAGATCAATAGATCGATAGACGCACAGATTTCCTTGGGTATCACTCCCAGAGCTTCTAATTCGTATGTATATGCAAAGAAGGGTCCAGAAGTCGAAATTCCTAACAAGATGTCCCACACACACTCAAATGAAGAGGTGGAACACAAGTCACACTTTGAAAAACACTGACATAAAAGCAAGATTGCCAGCTCCTACTCTCCTTTACAACAGGGAGATTTTATAAATTGGCTTGCCTCAAGGTAATTTTATTACTATAGTGCCTTTACATTTTGAAAGTACTATCATAACTGTAATTTTATTTCAGATAGTAGGATTGTTACTATTTTATGTCTATTTTAAATTTAAGATAAACCAGAAAAACCAAAGTTGTTGCCCTTGAGTCAATTCTGACTCATGTCGACCTATGTGTAACAGAGTAAAACCGTTCCATAGGGTTTTCTTGGCTGTAATCTTCATGGAAGCAGTTCACCAGGCCTTTCTTTCACAGAGGTTCAAACTACCAACTTTAAGTTAGCAGCCAACAGCAAACTGCTTGCACCACCCAGGCTCACTATAAATTAGGATACCAAGGCGCAAAAAAGTTGTGTACCTTAACCAAGATTACACTACTAGTTAGTGGCAATGGGACCCAGGTCACCTGACAATTAGAAAAATACTCATTCCACTAGATCTGACAAGCAAAAATTTCCTCACCCTAAAATGAAAATTGTTATTTTGGCCTCCATTAAGCTGAACAAATACATAGCTGTATAGGTCTACACATCTATAGATGGCCTTATATTTAAAGACAGAATACTCAACTGCCGAACTCCCAAAACTCACGCCATAGTTCTTCTTTGCTTTGTATATTCATGTATCCCTTCAATTTCCTCACAAATTTACAGACATGCCTGACATGGTTCTACATTCTGGGGAAAGAAATGGTCTCTTCCCTCATGAAGACCACCGTCTAGGTGGGACATTAAACAACTTACTAAAATTCTGATTACGATTTTACCAAGTGGGGAAATACAGGATACTATCGCCCCAACAGAAACCCTTGTGGCGTAGTGGTTAAGTGCTACGGCTGCTAACCAAAAGATAGGCAGTTCAAATCCATAGACACTCCTTGGAAACTCAATGGGGCAGTTCTACTCTGTCCTATAGGGTCACTATGAGTAAGAATCGACTCGACGGCAATGGGTTTATCTATCTGATGGAGCCCTGGTGGGGCAGTGGTAAAGAGCTTGGCTGCTAACCAAAAGGCCAGCAGTTCACATCCACCAGCTGCTCCATGCAAACCCTATGGGTCAGTTCTACTGGTCCTATAGGGTTGCTGTGAGTCGGTCGAGTCGACTAGACGGCAGTAGGTTTGTTTTTTGTTTTGTTTTGTTTTGTTTTCTTCTTTATCAACCCAGCAGCACACAACAACCACATGGGGCATAAACAAGGGGATTCAGAGAAGTCCTACCAGGGAAGTGACTTTTAAGTTGAGATGTGAAGGATGATTAGTAATTAAGTGAGAAATTGGGCCGTGTATGTCCAGCAGACAACATAAGAAGCTGAACAAAGACTTGATGGCTACAGAAGTGAACCAAGAAGAGAAGAACATTTGATGAAGCTGTAGATTCCTGCAGGAGGTGCTGCTCCTGGGGGCCCAGCACTGCTGAGCGCCACAGAGGCTATCCATTCCAGGCCCCATGGGAAGGGCGTCTAGGTTGGTAGAGGGTCCTCACAAGCTACGGCAAGGCCTCAGCTGTGTCACAGTATGACTCCAAAAGGATCATTTTCCTCCTGGAGCTAGTTCTGGTTAAAATCTCAGCAAAAAAAAAAAATAATAATAGTGAAACTTCCTGTATTAAGTTTTTTGGTTTTTTTGTTTAAATTATCTCTGGTTTTTATTTTTTCCTATGAACCCTGGGGTGGAGAAGATTTGTCTTCTTGCCAGTGGGAAGACCCACTTTAGGTGTGAGGACAATTTAGCAGTGATGTCTATCACCCCATTTGCCACCAGGGTTGATTTGGCTGGTTAGTTTGACTGGCCAAGTTTTCTTTTTTCTACCATCCATGAGTATTTTAATGGAAGTGGTGGGCTCGAATGGACAATCCTTTCAGAAACAGGAAGGCAGCTCTTCCGAGTGGAGTAAATGAAGAGCTAAACTCCCAGAAAACTTCCACGTTTTACGCCTGCTGACAGAAGAGGTTCTGCCCAAAGACAGGAATCATGGGAATATTCTCTTCCTTCTGTTCTGTCTCAAACATTGGTCTGAATTCAAAACATCAAAATGCTAGTATTTTCTGTACAGCGTCTTCCTCCTGCACTCGACAGGGCTCTGCTCCCTGTCGCCACAGAACATTAGGAGGCAGCGCTGTGGTTTTAACATCTTGTTTCACATGTTCTCTCACCTTGGGCCATTTCACCTCAGCCCCCGTTTAATGCGCATCCTCTGGGGACCAAGAGCATCCTCTGGGGACCAGGCGTGGAACAGAGCACAGTGGATGATACGAAGAAGCGTAAAGATGGACGGGTAGGATGAGGACCCCAGAAAGACGCGTAAACATCAGCATCTGGGATCAAACTGGCAGCCTCTCTAAACTTTCCAAAACTCCAGAATAATGACAAGAACCATCGTTAGAGTATGGAATTCCAGGCCATGACCTGGAATCCACAGAAGCCTGGAAGTTACTCCAAAAAGGAGCATAATGGGAGTAGAATGGAGAAGAGATACAGATGTTCAGAATGCATAAACACGCAAACTAAAAATAAAATAACTTGTGCTCCTTTTAAAAAATCACCTATATGAGAGCAAATGATCAACAACTGCTTTAAAACAAAGATGAGAATGTAAGGGGGCAGAGAAACTAGTTTAATGGAAACAGAACAGCCAAAGGCGAAATAAAGAGAACGTTCATGCATTGTGAAGAACATAACCAATGTCACTGAACAACTTGTGCAGAAATTGTTGAATGGGAACCTAAGCTGCTGTGCAAACCTTCACCAAAAACACAATAAAGTATTATTAAAAAATAAACAAAAATAAAACTCCCATTTATTGGATGTTAACTATGGACCAGCAACTGTGGTGATTGCTTTATATAAATAATCTCATTTCAGTCCTCACAAAAACTCGGGAGTATTATTATCTTTATCCCATTGTGTAGACAAAGAAACTAAAGCTTAGAAAGATTAAATAAATCATCCAGAGTCACAAAGCTGTAAATAGCAGAGCCTGGAATTGAACCCAGAACCTGGATTCTGAGCTACGATAGGCAATGAGGACTATCCTCCTGGTCTACCCCTTTCTCTTTAGCAACCTCATTCCCAGCCTCACACCAGACACCAAGGCTGATTTCTCCACCAGTTATAGTAGACACAGTGCCCAGGGACCATCATATCTTTAGGGGCCCACAAAAATATTTTAATTTTATTTCTTTTAAACGCAGAAGGAAAAAAACGAATATATAATAATAAATCCAACATGAATTATGTTCATATTCCTATCATCACAATCACAAAATATATTTTTTAAAAATTTTTTTATGGAAGAAGGGCCCCTCCGAGGTGAATGTGCTTGGGGGCCAGGAAATCATAACTAGGCCCTGTCTGATACCATCTCTTTGACACAATGGTGAGAACTGCATTCTCTTTGTTTTCTATGTCCCTTCAGGCAGCAAGTTACACTTGAGGTAAAATAAAAAGAGGAGCAATCAACACTTAATTCCTGTCAGTTGCCAGGCATAGTTTCAAGAGTTTCATATGCGTGCTTTAGAATACTCTATGAAGGAGATACCATTATTGACTCCATTTTAGAGACAGCATTTGATGTGCCTTTCAATCACACCCCTCCCACGTGAAAATGCCAAGGCTTGCTGTCATATGTCTCCAACTCTAGAATCCTCTGGAATAGCTTCACTCATTCACTCATTAATTCATTCACTCACACATCCATTTAGCATACTTAAGGAAAAGGTGCCCTGGTGGTACAGTGGTTAAGCGCTCAGCTACTAACCAAAAGGTCAGTGGTTTCAACCCACCAGCCGCTCCCAGGAAGGAAGGATGTGGCCGTCTGTTTCCGTAAAGATTATAGCCTTGGCAACCCTAGGATCCTACAGGGTCGCTGTGAGTTGGAATCGACTCCACGGCAATGGGTTTGGGTGTTTTTTTGGTTTGTTTGTTTGTTTTTGCTTTTAGTGAGAACTCACCCCAGAGGATTAACTTTGTTAAACTTTTTTTACAAGCAGCTCATATAAGTGATAACATGAACGTGAAGAATTATTTCAAGCTGTGAAAACCACAGTTTTCTGTCACTATTGGCACTCAGGATCAAGTCCGTTGGATTGACCAGCTGTTTTTACTTTTCAAGCACGGAACAACTGCACACCCAGCCTGATATCATTAAGATAACTTGAGGATGACTACCCCATGTTGGCAAAGGGAGAGCTTCACTATCGTGGTTAAATAAAGCAACCACACTGATTGTTAAAATCCCAACCCCTTCTCCCCCACCTCACAGTTTGCTGCTATTAAAACAACTTTCATAGAAATGAATACATCGTCAAAAATCTAATTTCTTCCTTTTTTTTTTTTTTTTTTTTGCTGTTGAAACCTCTAAGCCCTTCTTTGAGTAAATTGGGGCCCCAATCAGTGGGTCCTTCATTATTATTGTTATTATTATTATTGAGAATTTCAACCCGATTTCCATTTGCACCACCTTTTATAACCATTTTTGTTTTGTCTCTTGTTAAATACTACTTGACCGAAAGATAGTGGATTCTTTCTCCATAACAATACTTATTTAAAATGTTCCAATATTATTTGCAGGAAACTTTGACCTTCCTAGCTGACTATCGTATTTAACAAAGCCTTTCTGTGACTGTAGAAAGCGGAGTGAGGCCATTGCTATCACTTGCATGCACATTTTAAGCAGAGAATGTGACCTTCATTTAGGCATTGAATAGAGGCAGTCCCTGGTTATGAAGGAAATCCCTTCTAAGTCTGTCTTCAAGTCAAATTTGTAGGTAAGTCGGAACAAGTGAACACAGTTCTTATATAGCACCAGTAAGTCAAATGTTTGTCTTAGTATTGTTGTAGGGGAAAAACATCGCAAAGTTTAGTAAAGCAAAAAGAAAGTTTTATTTGGCGTATATTCAAAACGGCAAAAGTGGGAAGCGGACAACCATGCTGCCAGAGCCATGTCTGTCCAAGTCCAAGGACGTTACGGGATAGACAAGAGCAGGAAAACAGACAAGCACGCTGCCACAGCCATGTCTGCCCGAGTCCCAAGAACATTACAGAACCATCAGCATATATTAACGTCACAAATGGGCAAAACCCTTGAAAGCTTAGCCTTTTCAGATTGGCTAGAAACTGCAATCCTACGTTTTGAATCGTCTTTCTTAACAGTCATTGGTACAGGTTTCAGTAACAAAAGTCAGGAGCGTCTTCATTGGTCCAGCAAATCTCCGTGCACTAAATGCGAATGGAAAAAGACAGGAGTGGAAAGTCTTTCGTGTTGTGTTTGATCGGCTTTATGTGAAAGTTTCCCGAAAAGATATTTTCCAAGATTATCCTAGCTAGTGTCTTTATACCTCACGGCCCGGTTGACACGTCCTTGTGAGTCCTTGTGAGTCCTTGTGAGCCCAGCTCCAGCTGGGTCAAGTTCTCTATGCTCAAGGACAGGGAATAACCACTCCAATATTATTTCCTAAATCATTATATAGTGTATATTTTATCTTTCCATGCGTAGAAAACACTTAAAAAACACTTACAAACCGCACAGTGTTTTCACGAGCTTCACAAAGTAGTGCATGCGTGCATTTGTTATTACGAACCATAGTATTTAACTCAAATTTTTACTATAACAGGCTTTAAAGCAGTCCATTCTCAAGTACGCGTTGTCCATAAATTAGATGTTCGTATCCCGGGCACTGCCTGTAACGTTCTAAGCTTTATCCATCCTGCCTGCTAACCACCACAGCCACAACAGAGTCCCATGTAGTGCAACTGAATTGGTTTGTAAATGAAAAGTAAATTGTCTATTAGCTTGTCTACACATTTTCAAGAACAGAGAACTCCCATAGAAAGGTCACTGAATGAGACTCTGAATGAGACATACAGGGTCCCAGCTAGATGAGGTAGACAAGCACATTCCAGTGATAAGAACAGCTACTATTTTTCTTTATTTGTGTTTTAAATCCCTTATTTGGGAAATAAAGTCCTATGGTGTCACAGTTAAAACTCACCACCAAAAGCAAAGTAAAACCAAAAGAACCAAACCCACTGCCTTCAAGTTGATTCTGACTCATAGCGACCCTGTACAACAGGGCAGAACTACCCCATACAGTTTCCAAGGCTGTAATCTTTACAGAAGCAGACTGCCACATCTTTTTCCCAAGGAGCAGCTGGTGGGTTCAAACCGCCAACCTCTAGGCTACCAAGCAAGTGTTCTACCAAGTGCTTCAGCAACCAGTTTTCCTCAAAGCAAAGCAAGGGCCTAATCAATCCTTTTTTATCTTAAAAAGTAGATCTACACTAAACCAAAAAAACCAAACCAGTTGCCGTTGAGTCAACTCCGACTCATAGTGACCCTATAGGACAGAGTAGACCTGCCCCATAGGGTTTCCAAGGAGCATCTGGTGGATTTGAACTGCTGACCTTTTGGTTAGTAGCCAAGCTGTTAACCACTGAACCACCACGGCTCCACATACTGATATTACATCCCAAAAAACAAAACGATTTTAGCTTATAATGCATAAATTTATACCTATTATAACTAGTCCAGATGGAACATTTTAAACTTTCTGAAGTGCTCCTGTGAGAAGCAGGAGAGAGATTTGAAATTTCTTATAATTGATGTAAATCCGTTTGCATGATTCTTTGGCAGGTGGCAGGCTACTTTCAAGAAATGAGCCATTGGCAGAGGGGGAATAAGGGTGAAGAGACGGTCCATTGAACTCAGAAACCACATATCCTGCAGCAGATTCCATTAAATAAACATTCTGGATCTTTAACAGTTCTATCCCTGGTGACCATTTGCATGGTAAACTTATAAAAGCACAATTTTAAAATATCTTTTTTATGTAGGAAGGAAAACAATAATTTATGGTTCTTTCCTGCCCAGAAGTTTACATTCTCTACTCCTGAAAGGAAAATTGTATGTCATCAGCAAATATATAACGAGAAGCCACTTAAAATTCTGGTTTCATTAATCATCATTTGCATTTGCTTTTCTAGTCTGGTTCTCTGCAAACTTCAGTGTATGAACACCCAATAAGTACACACACACACACACACGTATATATGTGTGTATATATCCTATATAAACATACATATTTATGTGTGGATATGTTGATGTATACATATTTTTTAGAAGCAAGGATGTTGAGATTTCAATTCACTTACTTTCAACACGCAATCAGGAAAACCAGTCACTAGAAAAGAACACTCGTGTTTGATAAGGTAGAAGGCCAATGGAAATGAGGAAACACTCAGTGAAATAGATTGACAGAATAACCACAACAATGGATTCAAACATTGCAAAGATCAATCATGACGATGGCACAGGACTGGGCAACATTTGGTTCTGTTATACATAAGGACGCTATGAGTCGGAGACTGCTCAGCCACCATTAACAACAATTGTATGTGTAGGTACGTGTATCTCCTGTGGTTGGTGGACTCGGCTGATTAGAGCCTGCTGTCACATGACTCTAAGCCTGCTCTAAGGTCAGGACTTCTTAGACGCTGCTCCAAGGCCAGGAACAGCACCCTCATCTCTGATTACAGACAGTGAGTCACAAGAGGGAGCAGGTGAGAAACTGTCAGTACAACAGTGCAAACCATCCGCGTGACTGAGAGAAAAAAAATCGTCTTGCAAGACCTGCTGAAGGCAAGTTAGAAGGTCTGAGACAGAGTCCCCACAGCGTGGCATTAAAAATAGTGTTTCCTTTGCCGCCCTCCCTGTCACCTAGCTTTGCATTTAAATCCTGCTTTCGCTTGGAGGTTCTATGGAAACCCTATTGCGCCTGCACAGTATGATCAAGAACATTGCTGTCATGACCTGTATGAACTCCCTACTTGTAAACCCCTTAAAAGCCACTGGTCTGCTCACCTTGGGGAGAAGTCTTGGCAGTGGCAGCACTGACTGACTCCGTTTCCTCCAACAATGAAATAAAGGTGCTTTCCTGTTCTCCTTCCTCGGTCTCTCCTTTATTGGCCAATACAAGTCATGCCGAGCAAGAACCTGGGGTTTCCACTCAGTAACTGGTTCATTTGCACAGGTACCATTTCAATTGCAAGCATATCTATTCAAGGCACAGAGTGTAACTTAAGGACGCTAACCTTCAGCTTTGGTAACTGAAGAATAACCGAAAGAACATCTCACAGATGTGTGTCTTCCTCCTCTGACATGTTACGCCGTCATACGTTAGCTTTCAGGGTAACATTGTGTGTCTGTTTGAGTGCATGAGTGACACACACATGGACATAGCACATACACATGCACACACTCATACTCAACACACACACTTTAACCTCTGGGCAGGTCTCTGTGATTCATATGCAGCATGTAATGGAGGTAGGTACGCAGCACTCAATAACCACTCAAAGACCCAGGCTTAATGGGAAACGTCTCCATAACATTCATTCCATAATCCGCTGCTCCTCATCTTCCACTGTACAAGTGTTGTGTACCAACACCCCTTCCCTAATTTACTTCAAACCTGAGCATTGTTTCTCTCACCATCTGACCTTTTGGCTTGATCACTAGAAGCTGATGGTTCACTCTCCAAAATATAACTTCCAGTCTCTGCTCTCCAGTGTTATTTGTCATCACCATGGGCAGGCGGAGACCTGGTAACTCAGTGGCTAAGAGTGCAGCTGCTAACCTAAAGGTTGGCAGTTCGAATCCGGCTGCTCCTTGGTAACCCTACGGAGCAGTTCTACTCTGTCCTATAGGGTCGCTATGAGTCAAATCGACTCAACAGCAAGGGGTATGGGTAGGCAGTGCCCAACAACCTGGCTGGTAAGGAAGATGAACACAAATAGAAACACATAATAGGACTACAAAACTGAGGATGGCACCTTTGATGGCTGAAACAAGGATGTCAGCATCCCCTTATTTCTCATGAGTCTCGTTTCCCTTTCTGTGGCTGGTATGGTAAATCAGAGCTGTGGAATCTTTGTGGGAACCCTCCGTAATGGAGGATTGCAGGTGTAGCTCTGCCTTGGGTCTTATAAAAATGGTATGGGGACAGCACCTGACCTCCTCTAACTTCACAAGGGGAAAGAAGAATCAAGATCAACAGCCTAAGGCTGATTCCGATGAGGCGGAGGTCAGATATGCCTTCTCTCTCCGCCATCTTTACCAACTCTGATACCAACCATCCCTCCCACGGCAATCTCTACTTCTCTGCTGGGTTTGATAATTCATTTCAATGACCACACAGAACTCACAGACTATACTCACAGTTGTGTGGTTTACTTGGGAAGTATGAGGTTACAATTCAGGCTCAGGAATACTCAGAATACAGTTTTTCCATCAGGACAGCCTCTTTCCTGCTTTGCTCACAGGCACACCTCTTCCAGGCCCTCAGCCTCTGCCCAAGGGCACTCAGTGTTCTTGCTCCATGGGCTGGGAAGCCCATCATGCCAGGCGTCTGCTGGCAGGTCTCTGCCACTGGTTCTCACCATCTTCAAGGTTAAAGCTTGCTCTCTGTCTCCTGGGTCCAGGAGCTTCTCAACACAGGGATCCCAGGTCCAAAGGACATGCTGTCTCTGGGCTGTTCTTCCTTGGTGGTGGTGGAGTCCTCTCTTTCCTGCCTCCGGGGTGACTCATTTCAAGCCCAGCAGGATGGCAAAACTGACCAATCACCTTGGTGGGCCACAATTACCCTATCACACAGTCCCACCCAATCACTTGATGGAAGTTACAAGACCATGGCTAGAAAGGCCACACGAAAGTGATCCATCACACTGCAAGTCTTAAAGAAGCAGGATATAGGCATTCTTGACTCTTTCTCCACCTATCTCCCCCTGAAGTTTTAGAATTTAGGTTGTTTGGGTTTTAGATTAAAAAGTCCTTTACTCGAGAGGGTCAAAGATGCCCAGGGGGAAAAGAGGAAAGGCGCTGGCCCAGTTCTCTCTGGGCTTTAAGGGATGGGATCATAGGGACAACACTGTGTATTGAGTTTACCAGGGAGGAGAAGAGCACAGAGGGATCTGGCGAAGAAGTCCTAACCAGGAACAAAGAGCATTCCTTCGTTCAAACTCTCTGGAACCCTAGAATAGCTGCAGGACAAGATGGGAGTCCAGCGAAGGAGAGACAAAGGGAAGCCTGATATGACTGGGATACCAATAAAAATATTTCTGTGAAAGTGTTGATGAACATGTGCATCACCCTGGAAGATTCTGGAGCTCTAAGGGAGCTGCATTGTCTTCAGTGGGGTCTTCAAAGATGAGGGCTCGAGAAAATCTGAGAGTTGAGCAAGGCAGGCTGAAGTAGGTAAGCAAGAAAAATTGCTCCAAATAGCTCAACACAAATCAAGAAAAGCTTGCGGGTTATTGAGGGCCTGAAGCCAAAAAGGCAGTCAGTGTTCAAAGACCCAGTTGTGATTAAAAAACATCACTATTTCCAGCAATATTCTACACAAAAGTCCAAAACAGAAACCAGACCTCCAGAGCTTGCAGAGCCCATGGCAATTTAGGGAAACTCAAAATATCGCAGTAAAGATCTTGATACCTAAGGTTGTTGTCATTGTTGTCGTTGTTAGGTGCCCTCGAGTCCATTCCGACTCATAGCGACCTTATGTACAACAGATGGAAACACCACCTGGTCCTGCGCCATCCTCGCAATTGTTATGCTTGAGCCCATTGTTGCAGCCACTGTTTCAATCCGTCTCATCGAAGGTCTTCCTCTTTTTCACTGATCCTCTACTTTACCAAGCATGACATCCTCCTCAGGGGACTGATCCCTCCTGATAGCATGTCCAAAGTATGTGGGATGTAGTCTTGCCATCCTTGCTTTTAAGGAGTATTCTGGTCGTTCTTCTTCCAAGACAGATTTGTTCATTTTTTTTTGGAAGTCCATGGTATATTCAATATTCTTCACCAACAGCACAATTCAAAGGCGTCAATTCTTCAATCTTCCTTATTCTCGCCCAGCTTTCACATGCGTATAAGGCGATTGAAAACACCATGGCTTGGGTCAGGCACACCTTAGTCTTCAAGGTAACATCTTTGGTTTTCAACACTTTAAAGATGTTTTTTTGCAGAAGATTTGCCCAGTGCAAGCCGTGTTTTTATTTCTTGACTGCTGCTTCCATGAATGTCGATTGTGGATCCAAGTGAAATGAAATCCTCAACAACTTCAGTCTTTTCTCCATTTATCATGATATTGCTAATTGGCCCAGTTGTGAGGATTTTTGTTTTCTTCATGTTGAGGTGTAATCCATACTGAAGGCTGTGGTCTTTGATCTTCATCAGTAAGTGCTTCAGGTTCTCTTCGCTTTCAGCAAGCAAAGCTGTGTCATCTGCATACTGCAGGTTGTTAATGAGTCTTCTTTCAGTCCTGATGCCCCATTCTTCTTCATATAGTCCAGCTTCTCGGATTATCTGCTCAGTATACAGACTGAATAAGTATGGTGAAAGGATACAACACTGACAAACACTTTTCCTAACTTTAAACCATGCAGTATCCCCTTGTTCTAAGCTAAGAAGGACAGTGGAATGTCATTTAGGAACTTATTGGATCCAGAATGGCCTCAAAGAGTTGAAGGTGAGCTTGTAAGAGGAAGAGATATTTTACCTTCCCTATTGCCTGGAACTGAGTCCCTGGGTGGTACAGTTAACACAGTCGGCTGCTAACTGAAAGTTTGGAGGTTCGAGTCTACCCCTTAGAAAAAAGCCCTGGCAATCTACTTCTGAAAAATCAGTCACGAAAACCCTATGGGGTACAGCTCTACTCTGACACACACAGAGTCGCCATGAGTCAAAACTGACGTCCTGAACGAGGAACTAACAATATTGCTTACAAAGGCTCTGATACAGCCAGCGTGAACATTTCAAGGACAAAAGACTTGCCTTCATGTTTGTTCTGCTTGGGTCTACAAATTAAGAAGGTCATTAACAGGTTCTTACTATTCATTACTTTGGACATGTTATCAGGAGGGACCAGTTCCTGGAGAAGGACATCTTGCTCGGTAAAGTAGAGGGTCAGCGAAAAAGAGGAAGACCCTCAACGAGATGGCTTGATATAAAGGCTGCAATAATGGGTTCCAACATAGCAACGATTATGAGGATGGCGCAGGACTGGGTAGTGTTTCATTCTCTTGTATGTAGGGTCACTATGAGTCGGAGCTGACTCAACGGCACTTAACAACAACTAACGGCGCTCACTGAGAAGACCTTAACATCCTGTCACTTGTATACCATCATCCACAAGGCATATTGAGCCAATGCTAAGGCAACAGCTAACACAGAACTGGCTGAGGCGGTAATGTTTAGCGGGAAATCATGAATACACCATGTTGTTACACCCATCACCTCTCGCCAGCTGTGAAGAAAGGAAGGAAAGAGGAGTAAGTAGTGGATGCGATCCCAACCTTACAAAGCAAGATGGCAGAAGAAGCAGCCATGGAAACCAAGCTCTAGTTCCGATGTTAGAAGATCTATCCGTAAAATCTGGGGAGTTGTTCTTCCATAATGAAAGAAAAATCCAAATAACCAAATAAGACAACTGAAGAAAACAATCAAATGCAGTGCTTCAGGATACACATCAAGGCCATTAATAGCAATTAATGTCTTTTGTTCATGGTATTATGTACAGGGCATTGTAACTTCTATATACTGAAATGATCTATTTTTCACTTCATTAGTCAGAAAACATGATCATTGTGATCCAAAACGTGGCCTCATTTTACTTCCCAACCAAGATTTAACAGCAATTGCTGACAACGAGGAAGACACCCTCAGCTGGTTAGTCCGTAGAGTGTGGATTATTATAATAAATACTGAAAGCCACTTATCAAAATAAAGAGCCAAAGCATGCTCTGCAGTGCAGTGGGCCTGCTTTTTCAATCAGTCTCTCACTTGTTAATTGGAAGTACTCAGGGCTCCAAATGGTTCATCTCATCTTTGGTGTGAATTAAAAAGGTTTTACGCTGGAGATCCTTTAGCATTTTCCCCAACTAGGTCACCCTCATTATGCTAGCTCTGAAGCCCCTGATACATTTCTTTCTTCTATGTCAGTGCAAGAAAGGGGTTTTCGGAGATAATAATGCCGACCGTTGCAGCCAATGACCTACCAAGCAGCTACTCCCTACAAAGGCAGCCATATAAACAGCCGCTGGCCGTGGGCAAAGAAAATCAATTTATTCCAGATTATTAAAGCCATGTGATTTTATTTATTTTACAATCTACCAAACTCCCGTGTGGAGAGCAGGCTGGCTTATTTTTATATGTTAACGTACTGATTTATAAGGGTGTATTAAAGAGATATCGGACAAATTAGAAAGATTGTCAGCAGATGTCTTTGCTTTTTTTATTTTAACTTTGGCTGGAATGATAACAAAGTTGGAAAAACCACATTATCTACAGATACAAGACCGGGCATTCTGCACAGGGCTTTCACCGGGTCTCACAAAGCCGTGGCGGCCGACAAGGAGCAGATGAAGGGCTGTCTGAGAGGGGTGGACGAGGACCATGAGGCCGGGAGGTGACAGGCGCACAGAGCAGCAATCCACTTGAGGAAAATATTCATTTCCTCTGAAGGCAAAGGGATGAAGTGTAACACCAGCAGGCTCAAACGGTCAAGTACCCTCTGTAAATCGGGTAACATGAAGGTGTAGCCCCCACCACAAACAGTGCACCTTCTCCTGCCTCAGGCTGCCACCTCTCTGAACGACCCTGAAGGCCAATACCCAAAAACCAAACCAGTTGCCGTCGAATCAGTTACGACTCACGGCAACCCTGCTACATGTGTCAGAATAGATCTGGGCTCCATAGGGTTTTCAATGGCTGTGACTTTTCAGAAGGAGATCGCCAGGACTTTCTTCCAAGTCACCTCTGGGTTGATTCAAACCATCAACCTTTGGATTAGTAGCTTAGCATTAACCGTTTGTGCCACCCAGCGAGTTTCCACTGAAGGCCACGGGTTGGTAAGTATTGTGATAAATGCACTAAATCTAACCCTTTACTTTCAACAAACATTCTGTTTGAAACACTCCCCAACACTCAAAAAAAAAATCAGCCTCAAATGTCCCAGAACCTGCCACCTGCCTGCCTGGTCCTTTGAGCAGGAGCAAAGGTAGAAAGGTAGCCCACCTGGGGGCTGAGAGGATTACTTCCTAAGGCTTCGTTAATTACCACAGTCTCATTATCAACCAAGCTCCTTTCAAATGAACTGACTCCGAAGATTAGTCTCAGAACCCAGGCCAGGGCAAGAAAACCAAAGTACTGCTCATTCACCTTCCAGTTTTTGTACATGTGGATGAAGGAAAGACAACGTTCTGAGTTTTACAGTGCGCAGCATAAACTCCTACAGCCAAAGGAACATAGTCAATAAAAAAACCTCAATGAAAACAAAAGATGCTAGATGTTGGCAACACTTCTGCCCCCCTAACTGGGAATGAAATGTGCATAAATTCCTTTGTGTTGACTAACCTGCGGTGGCTGCATTCCTAACCTCACCCCTTGCAATTGCGTACTTATGGGCACCCTTCCCCATCTGGAGACCCTGGGGGTGGCGCCCACGGCTAAGTGCTCAACTACTGACTGAGAGGTTGGCGGTTCGAGCCCACCCAGAGGCGCCTTGCAAGAAAGACCTGGCAATCTGCCTCTGAAAGGTCACAGCCTTGAAAGCCGTGTGGAGTCCAGCTCTACTCCACCACACATGGGGTCACCATGAGTCGGAATCATCTCAAAGGCAACTTCTTTTGTTTTCTTATACGAGTACTTCCACATGGAGCAGTTATAAAATTTTGGGAAAAAGAGAAATAACGGCGGAAGCAGTTGTTGTCACTGTAGAGTCAGAAATTGCCAGCGGAACACTGCGGATGGTGGTGAGCGATATAGAAACTGGGATCCTTTCATCTCTATCCGCTGAGGACTCGGCTCTCCAGTCCTGCCCCTGTCTTATCTGTTAGGTTTGGTTGCTGGGTTTTGATGGGATTCTGATGGCTCCACACCTGTAATGTCTGAAGAGACCCAGGAGGGAGAGGAAACTTCTTCAGCAAACTCCACTCCAATGCAGAATGGACCTTCGCTGAGCTTCTCTCCTCCTTTTCCCTCCCAATTGTCCTTTTCTTCATTCTCCTTCTCAGCCAGAGCCTGGTTCCTCGGTTTTTAGTTTTTATCGTTTGTTCGCTCCCCAAAACCCCCTACATTTTTTCATACTCCTCACCAATGTTGACCCATGTTTTTGTACTAGCCAGACTTCACTTGGCAGGGTTATCCCTGTTTCCTCAGCATCTTTATGTACTGCTCGGAATACCTTCCGCTATCAATGTATGTTAATAGTCTTTTCCTGAATCCCTTCTTCATGAATCTGTGAGCATCTCGAGGACAGGGATTCTAATTTATCATAATACATAGTGCAGTGCCTAAACCAGAAACCAGAAAAACAAACCAGATGCCATCAAGTCGATTCCAACTCATGGCTACTCCATGTGTTACAGAGTAGAACGCTCCATAGGTTTTCTTGGCTGCAATCTTTACAGAAACACATCACCAGGCCTTTCTACTGCAGTACTGCTGGGTGTGTTGGAACCAACAACCTTCAGGTTAGAAGTCGAGTGCAAACCATTTGTGCCACCTAGGAATCTGCCTGGACCATCAAAACCAAAACTGTTGCCATCGAGTCAATTCCAACTCATAATCATACTATACAGAATAGAACTGCCCCATAAGGGAGCCCTTGTGATGAAGCGGTTAAGCGCTCGGCTGCTAATCGAAAGGTCAGTGGTTCAAACCCACCAGCCACTCTGCAGGAGAAAGATGTGGTAGTCTGCTTCCATAAAGATTTACAGCCTTGGAAACCCTATGGGGCAGTTCTGCTCTGTCCTATAGGGTCACTATGAGTCGGAATTCGCTTGATGGCAACAGGTTTGGATTTGGGGGTTGGAATCTTTACAGAAGCAGATTGCAACATCGTTCTCCCATGGACCGGTTGGTGGGTTTGAACCGTTGACCTTTCAGTTGGCAGTGGAGTGCTTAACCACGGTGCCACGAGGGCTCCTTTTTTGCTTTCTTCATTCTAGTGTAAAAACGTGGGCATTTGGAGAGGATTTGGGGCATGGACGTGTGCTGGGGAAATGGAGTTTGTTCATAAGGGTCTGGGTCTGAAGCTAGAATGTCTGGATTTCAAATCCCAGCTTCATCATTTATAATCTGTGCAACCTTGAGCAATTTACATAATCTCTGTTTTCTCATTGCTAAAATGGAGATTATAGACTTGACCTTATTCATGGAGTTCAACAAGATAAGGTGTGTAAAGAGCTGGTAAGCATCTAGCCCCGACCTAGTAAGCTCTAGGAAGTGCTCAGTGCCACTTTGTGTCAATGTCATCATTAAACTGTCACAACATTCTTAATGTCGCTGAGAGAAGGTTCATCCAAAGAGATACAAAGGGGTGTGAGCGCCAGTTTATCCTCCCACCTTTCCATCCATCATGAACACGCGCACACCACTCCCCACTCACAGCTCCGGAAAACCTTCCCTGTACGATGCAAATGACATCAGAAACTCTGGGAAACACTGGTTTTTCACCTCATGGGAACTTTAAACGTATTTATGACCTCCGTTGCTCAAGTTGTAGCTGTATCTCTGAGTCCCACAGTCTATTATTCTCACTCATTCCATCATAACAGCGAACAGTAATAGCTACCATTTTTCGAGTGCTTATAATGTGCCTTACAAGTTTTTAACTTATTTCACCTTCAAAACAACCTGTTAGAAAGACAGGATTATTAACCTACTTTCCAAATGAGGAAACTGAGGCAAAAGGAGACACAGTTAACTGTTTATAATTCAAAAATGCATTAAATTTTTTTTTAAAAAGAGGGAAAGACACACTACAATAAAAAGATTTTTCAAGTGTGGCAAATTACCAGCTGGTCTAGGTAGCCTGTCTTTCAGAAAAAAATATGTAATCATATCAAAATACATGCAAGCCTTTTCCAAAAATTCTAACAAAGATCACAGATATTCATAAGGCTGAAAAATTTGCGGCTTTCTGCAATTAAACTTGAATAAGTTTAGATAAAATTCTGCAAAGAAAGAAAGCAAAAAAAAAAAAGGGAAGAGAAAGAGAAGGAGGAGGAGGAGGAGCAGAAAGGAAGAAAGGAGAGAAATCAGTGCAGGGAAGGGAAAAAGGAAAAGGCCTTGTTAAACCCCTAATTTTGTATAAGGCATCCTTTTAGGACTATTTCGTTTGTATCACTTGCTAATACCCTAAGCCCCTCTGCCTTTCCCCTCTCAGTATCGCAGCCATCTGGTGAGATCCCGACCTTTCTCTCTGTTCCCACAGTCTGGCAGTTGGCTCATATTTTACCCTCGAAACTGTCCTCCACCTGTGTCTCCTCACTCAGAGAAGAGCCCACCAGACATGCAGTTACCTAAGACTGAATGACTGGTGACACTCCATCCAATTCACCGCAAAGTTCAGTCCACTTTAGGGCCTACCTGCCTCTTGAGCTGTCAGCTCCAACCTCGGCAGTGCTCACTGTTTACACCAACGCTCTCCCCTCCCACCCCACTGCCCTTTCCCTGCTTAACGCCAACTCATCTTTCAGGGTTCACCAGAAGCCTAACTTCTTAGGGGGACTTGCCTGACCCGCCAGCCTGGATCAGAGGCTTTGGTTAGTGTATTTCTACAACAAGTTCTTTTCCTTCTGAGCACTTACCTCCGTCTACCATTATACAGTCTCTGGATGGTGCAAATGGTTAACGCGCTGGGCTGTTGGAGATTCAAGTCCGCCCAGAGGCACCTGAGAAGAAAGGCTTCGCTGAAAACTCATCCACTGTAAACCCTGTGGAGCACAGTTCTATTCTGACACACATGGGGCCGCCATGAGTCGGAGCTGACGTGAGGGCAGCTCATTATGATTACACACTCCTTTGGGTTTTTGTTTGAAGGCAGGCTTGTTCTGCCCACCTGACTCTGTGCGTTGAGCTCAGGAACCATGTCTGGTTGTACCTCTCACGTTGCTCAGCTCACTCAGCACACTACCTGCCACGTACGCAGCGCGCATTGCCTGAATGATTTCCTCTAAACTTCACCACAAACCTAACTGTTATTGTGCCTAAGGACACACTGCAAGTACAGTCACAAATGTTGGCTTCAGCTTTCAGAATCAACTCCCTCCAAGCCCAGCTGGCACGGCTTTCTAAATCCCCATCCCTAAGCCAGCAGCTGTCATGCTGAGTCTGACTCATGGTGCCCCCGTGTGTCAGAGTCGAACTGTGCTCCATCTGCTTTTTAACAGCTGATTTTTCAAAAGTAGATCACCAGGCCTTTCTTCCGAGGTGCCTCTGGGTGTATTCAAATCACCAACCTTTCAGTTAGCAACAGAATGCATTAATATTTTGCACTACCCCCACAAAAAAAAAAAAAAAAAAAAACTGTTGCCATTGAGTAGATTCTAACTCATAGCGACCCTACCGGGAAGAGTAGAACTGCCCCATAGGGTTTCCAAGGAGCGGCTAGTGGATTAGAACTACCGACCTTTTGGTTAGTAGCCCAGCTCTTAACCACGGCGCAGCCAGGGCTCCACCCACCACACCCTGTATCTAGACACATAGGAAGGTAATGAGTTTGCAAAATCTTTTTTCTTCTTCTGGGTGCTAAGAAGAAGACTCAGTTTGCTACTGGGTCCTTGTAAATGAAATTTTGTTACTAACAAATGAACCAATTAGAAAAGACTCATTTGGATTAATTCATTAATTTTAATGAAGCAAATTTCAACTCCCCTCCCCGCCTTAAAAAAAAAAAATCACACCGTCTGGTACAAACCCAAAGAAAGCTCGCCCTCTAATGCTATGTGCAGACAGGAACACTGACTCGGGAGAGGCAGTTTTCTCTCTCTGATGCGTAAGGATTTGTAGGAAGTCTGCGTTCTTTGAGAAAACTTTTCCCGGAAAGTAACTAACAGCAGTTTCACATTCTCAACATGTCAAGCAGTGTTTGAATTAAATGACAAGACAAAAGAAAAAGCTCCAAACCAACGGAGACTCCAAACTGCTAAATTTCCTCCAAACTGTGTTAACATAAGCAGAACCCGAATATACGATATTCAGAAAGCATCGCAAAACTTGGCTTCACAGAGCTAATGAGGGCTCAACAACAAAACAGATATTGTCAGGGAAAACAGAGCTTCCACCAAAAGCAGAAGTAGGCAAGGCTCTGAGGGACGGAGGAAAAATAATGCTTGTCACAGAGAACCACAGGGTCCCCAGCGGCTGCCAAGCAAGACCCAGCATTCATGGACGGTTGCCACCAAGTGGCCACTGATAACGTTACACCAACTTGGAATGTTTTAATTTCAAAGATTCTTCCAGAGAAACTACCCGTGAACATTCTAAAATGTAGAAATAACATAGGAATCCCTGTGTGGCACAAATGGTTAAGCGCTCAGCTATTATCCAAAAGATTGGCAGTTCGAACCTACCCAGAGGTGCCTCGGAAGAGAGGCCTGGAAATCTGGCTCTGAAAGGTCACAGCATGAGAACCCTACGGAGGGCAGTTCAACTCTGAAACACATGGGTCGCCATGAGATGGAATCAGCTCGATGGCCACGGGCAGAAATCACGTCCTGGGATTTTCATTACTCTACCAATCAAATCATTGTTCTGAATGATGGGAGGCAAAATCGAGATAATAGTTAAGTTGAACAATCATGTCTCATAAAATACAACTTTATTTTTGTCTCCTCTCTGTCCCTTAAAATGTACGCGGTAAGGCTGGTTTTTCCCTTGCTTCTGGATGAAAATTCCGGCAGCTTAATATTTTCTGGTTACTTAAAATCCTATCGCAGTTTGGTAATTAAAATAATCAGTCCTATGCACTGGCCAAACCATTAACCTAGTGTTAAAGGGGCGTTAACTCCAGCTTGGGCTGGAATCTAGTGGGAAGCTGGCTGTTGGGGAAGGAAAGGGATATGTTGTCTCTATCTTTGATTGGCATTTCTAAGTCTTCTTGCATTAGGCTGGCTTCAGTCTCTGACCCATCTAAGGTTGAGCCTCCGGGAGGGACGAAGAGGCAGGAAAGTTCTAACTGGGTAGCTACTCCTTCTTCTGTTGTTTTTGTGGATTCTTGAGGGACCCTGCCACCAGGCTTTCTCATCTGTGGTTGCTCTGGCTGGGTGGTGGTGTTGTTAGCTGCCATCAAGTCAGCTCCGACTCATGACAACTTCATACATAACAGAACCAAACATTGCTGAATCCTGTGCCATCTTCGTGATCTATGTTTGAGTCCATTTTTTACAGCTATGGTGTCAGTCCATCTCACGGAGGGTGTCTTAGTTATCTAGTGCTGCTCTAATAGAAATACCACAAGTGGATGGCTTTCACAATGAGAAATTTGTTTTCTCACAGTCTAGTAGGCTACAAGTCCAAATTCAGGGTGTCAGCTCCAAGGGAAGTCTGGAGGAAGGTCCTTGTCTTCAATCTTCCCCTGGACTAGGAGCTCTCCGCGCAGGAACCCCAGGTTAAGGGACATGTTGTGCTCCCAGTGCTTCTTTCTTGGTGGTATGAGGTCCCCCCAACTCTCTGCTTGCTTCCCTTTCCTTTTATCTCTTGTAAGATAAAAGATGGTGCAGGCCACACCCCGGGGAAACTCCCTTTACATAGGATCAGGGATGTGACCTTAGTAAGGGTGTTACAATCCCACCCTAATCCTCTTTAACATAAAATTACAAGCACAGAATGGAGGACAACCACCCAATACTGGGAATCATGGCCCAGCCAAACTGATACACACATTTTTGGGGGGACATAATTCAATCCATGACAGAGGGTTTCCTTCGTTCTTGCTGACTTTCTATTTTAGCACACATGATGTCCTTTCCTAGCAATAGGTCTTTCCCGATGGTGTGTCCAAAATAAGCGAGCTCAGGTCTCACCATCCTACCTTCTAAGGAGCATCCTGGCAGAAGGGAAGGTATAACCTTAACTGGGTGAGTGTGTCTTTATTCTGGATGGTCTTGTATTCCCTAATGAGCCCCAGCAATGCAACTGCAGCTTCTCTCTGCTGAGGTCTGTTTGCGTCTCCAGGAGGCTTTCTTGCATAAGACCTAAGACAACCTCATGCCAGCCTTTGCTATTGCGGTTCACAGCTGTTCCTTAAGAAATTCAATTTTCTTTGTCTTGAGACAAAAGGGTACAGGCCAGCACCAAGGCAACTGCAGTTTTTTGATTCTTCTTCTGCATGGGTGGATAGTCAGCCTGTCTCTCTCCTAAATTTACCACATGGGAGTCAGACACCCACCTGTGTTCCCGTCTGAATTCAGGGGACACAAAGGAAGGCCTCTCTCATGACTTGAGGTGAAGGAGGAAGCATCACCTGTGCTTCCCCCCCCACCCACCCCCAAACAACAGTTGTCTCCAAAAATTCTCTTCAAAAGCCCTTGTCTAGTAATTTCTTGAGGCCCCTCTTACTGGGCTTAGGGTGAGAAGGGAGCACCACTTCCCTCACCTGGGGATAGGACGGAAAGCCAACTGTCTTCTAAGGAGCAATTTCCTCATACCCTTCTCTCATTCCTTCTATGCCCTTCATGTGGGTAAGAGATCTAAGAGTCATCTAACTGGGTCTTGACCACCTCCTCCGTAAATTGTGGTCTGGCACCTCCGCATTATCTGTTCTTCCCGCTTCTTCCTCACCAAGTGAATTCTAATTGTCCTCCATGGTGGCAATGTGCACTACCCCAGGGAATAAGCCACGCTTGGTGTCATACTGTGATGGTCACTCTGAAGATGCAAGGTGGAACCTCGCCCAAAATTTGGTTCAAATGTCAAGACTGGGGATGCCACTCACACCCAAAGAAGGTATGAAAAGGTTTATGATTTACATAATGAGGTTTGCTGGGGGGTGTAGGGCAGCTCCCAAACAGGTCCAAAAATGGCTTGAGAGAGCCATAAAAGGAGACCAGCTTGGGGTTTTTACGGTGGTTAATTGTTAGAAAGGGACATCATGTTTGGTAAAGTAGAAGATCATTGCAAACGAGGGAAATCCTCACTGAGATGGACTGACTCAAATATACTGTCATGGTTTGAATTATGTCCCCCAAAAAAATGTGTGTATCAATTTGGCTGGGCCATGATACCCAGACTTGTGTGACTGGCCTCCATTTTATGATTGTAATTTTATGTTAAAGAGGATTAGGGTGGGATTGTAACACCACCCTTACCCAGGTCACATCCCTGATCCAATGTAAGGGAGTTTCCCTAGGGTATGGCCTGCACCACCTTTTACCTTACAAGAGATAAAAGGAAAGGGAAGCAAGCAGGGAACTGGGGGACCACATACCACTAAGAAAGAAGCACCGGGAGCAGAGCGCGTCCTTTGGACCTGAGGCTCCTGCTCAGAGAAGCTCCTAGTCAGGGGGAAGACTGATGATGATGAGGACCTTCCTCCAGAGCCAGAGAGAGAGAGAGAGAGAGAGCCTTCCCCTGGAGCAGATGCCCCGAATTTGGACTTGTACCCTACTAGACTGTGAGAAAATAAATTTCTCTTTGTGAAAGCCAACCACTAGTGGTATTCCTGTTAGAGTAGCACTAGACAACTAAGACATATACCAACGATCCTATCAGCTTGTCCAGATGTGGGCCAGAAGGGGAAGAGGGAGCAGTGAAGCATAAAAGCTGTCAGGGGGGAAAATCATCAAAAATGGAGTCAGACTCTTTATTACACATAGCCTGAGGCAAGAGTTTATGCACTACTGCTTTATGTGGTCCCAGGAAGCAGGAATGAAGGAAAAAGCAGGGAAAGAGGGGGAAAAAAATACACCAAATAGAGGGGGTGTGTCTAAGTTGGCTACTGCTTAGGAGTCGATGTGGCTGATCACTGGATCTCACAGGACATCTTCAGAGAAGCCTTATTACCTACTGCTCTCAGGACACTCTTGCCAGAGAAAGGGAGGGAGAAGAATGGATTTGTGAGTGCCCATCTCCCATTAGACAAATTCTACCCCATGGGTAAACTCCCTCCCCAAAACTTACAGGTTGTGCGAGGGGGACTCCAAAAATGGGTCCTGTAACATCTCCTACCCCAACAGCATCGAGGAAGTCCCAGAGCCAGAGATGAGAGGGATCGTGTGTGTGGGAGGCTGTCAAATTCTGCCTGTGGACAACACGGAGGGATGGCACAGCTGTTGTGGCACATAGCAGCTGTGGCAGCAGCACAAGGGGCCCAGTTCTCATTTGCAGGAGCATGTGAGTTGCTATGACCAACAGCAAGGCACGTGTGCGGACATGGGCTGATGCAGAATTGGAATCCACTACAATTGCTGATACTATGAATATACCATGGATCACTGTCTTAGTCACCTAGCGCTGCTGTAACAGAAATACCACAAGTGGACAGCTTTAACAAAGAGAAGTTTATTCTCTCACAGTCCAGTAGGCTACAAGTCCAAATTCAGGGTGTCAGCTCCAGAGGAAGGCTTTCTGTCTCGATTCTAGAGGAAGGTCTGGGTCATCAATCTTCCCTTGGTCTGGGAGCTTCTCTGAGCAGGAACCTCAGGTCCAAAGGACGCGCTCTGCTCCCAGCACTGCTTCCTTAGTGGTATGAGGTTCCCATGCGTCTCTGCTCACTTCTGTCTTTTATATCTCAGAAGAGATTGGCTTAAGACACTATCCAATCCTGTATACCTCATCACTATAACAGCTGCTAATCAATCTTATTAGAGCATAGTGATTGAATTTACAACACATAAGGAAATCACATCAGACTACAAAATGGTACACAATTATACAATACTGGGAATCATGACACAGCCAAGTTGACAGATATGACGACCACCAAAAGAACCAACAAATCTGTCTTAGAAGAAGTACTGCCAGCATGCTACTTAGATGCAAGGATGGTGAGACTACGTCTCACATACTTTGGACATGTTGTCAGGAGGGATCAGTCTCTGGAGAAGGACGTCATGCTTGGTAAAGTAGAGGGTCAGTGAAACAGAGGAAGACCCTCAACGAGATGGATTGACATAGTAGCTGCAACAATGAGCTCAAGCATAACAACGATTGTGAGGATGGCACAGGACTGGGCAGTGTTTTGTGCTGTTGTACATAGGGTCACTATGAGTCAGAACTGACTCAATGGCACGTAACAACAGCAACAACACAATTGCTTAGTCCAGTCACGCCTATCTTGTTTGTTGTTGCTGCTGTTGTTCACATACTTCCCTGTTCAACCTGTCTTGCAATTTGCACGAAGGAGTGTCCGGGTGACATCATTCTAGCCATTGAGATGAAAAGCAAACTCTTGGTGGAGAGATGTTTCTTCCCTGATAAAAGAAGAGAGAGTGGTGTGACAATTTCTCTCTCTCCCCTTTCCATCTTCGAGTGCCATGCTGACATCTAGGATACTGCAGCTGGACAGCAGGCATCTTGCAACAAATACACATTAGGTCTAAAAACCTATAGACTGAGGATGGCGAACTAGAAGGATGGAAACCGTCTCTGCCCATACTGACGTTACTGAGTTGCTGGCCCACACCTGGAAGCATCTATCTGTAGATTTATTATAATGGGAGGTAACCATGCATCCCTATTAATCACGTTTTCAGTCACTTGCGGTGGAATGCCTCCTCATACAGAACAGAAAGGACAAGTTATGATGTGAACGCAACAAAAATATGACTCCAAGCCCTTCTGTGTGAAGTGAAACAAAGAGAGGCATAAGTGGGTCCCGTGGCTTCGTGCTAAATCTGGCCACTTTTTTGGCAGCCTCTATTCCACCCTGACTGCTGGTGGAAAGGCACAGTGAGTGACTTAGTAGATAATTCAGCTCCAAATAGCCTTCAATGGAGACGTTTCTACCTGGCAGAAAAGAGGTGCTAAGTTATCATCTGCACCTCACAACACATCTATTGTTATTTAGATATGGAGAAGAAGCAGAGGCTGTAGCAAAATGCCAAATAATAGCATTAATAGTAATAATGAGAAAACTCCTACTAACTCATGAGTTGCGAAGACCCTCAAAATACAGAAAGTACACAGGAGCTCACTTTTATTATCACACTGGATCTCGGGAAATCTGGTTTTACTAGAGTTGCTGTTGTCGGCCCCAACTCATGATGATGCCACGCACAATGGAATGAAAAGTGCCATTCTTTTGATGGGTTGCAGATCAGACCATTGTGAGCCATCGGGTTTTCACTGGCTGATTTTCAGAAGTAGATCGTCAGGGCTTTCTTCCTAGTCCACTTTACTCTGGAAGCTCTGCTGAGCCCTATTCAGCATCATGGCAACACGCAGGCCTCCACCGACAGATGGGTGGTGGCTGTGCACGACAAGGTGCGTTGGCCAGGAATCGAATTCAGGTCTCCCACTTGGAAGGTAAGAATTCTACCCCTGAACCACCAATGTCCTCATTTACCCGGATCGGGGATTTGAATATTGGCAGCTCCTGATTTTTATGCATTTGACTTGCACTTAACTCTCACTCTCTCACACAATGTATTGATCCCCCTACATCGGCTTTAATATGACAAATGTGGACTCTCAGGGCTCTGCTGATCAATAAGAACATGGGATGGTACCTGCCAGCCAACAGGCCAGTTCCAGCAACACTGCCATCTCGATTGAAACCACGGAGTTGGTCAAAATATCTTGAAAACCATTTTTGTTACATTATAAAATCAATAGGAAATAAAAAATAAGAGCTCCAGCGCTAGAGACAAAAAGTACAGATATCCTCAACTCAATAAGATGAAACAAGGACAAGATTCAAGGTAGAAAAATAAGCAAATACTTCACCTCAGTCACTCCTTAATAGACACAAATCAGTTAATAACGTCTTTCATTTTTTACAAAAACAATTAAATAATATATACCAGATAGTAGAAATATATTGGCAACTATTGAGGTTTAAAGGACAAGAAAAATTCCTTGGTCTTGTAATATTTCTTAGTCCTCTGGCAAATGAATCACCCACGCATAATAAGTAAATCTCTTTCTCCATCTCTATACGTTGATTCTCTTACATGTTTTTGTAAATATGTAATGTACTTAAATAGGAGATCGTGTATATCATGCATTGTTCACATCAAAGTCTTTGATAAAAGAATAAGAGAATAGGCCATCTCATTGTTGTTGGTTGCCATTGAATCAGCTCTGACCCAGATGACCTTATGTATGACAGAACAAAACGTTATATGGTCCTGTGCCATCTCATTATACCAGTTGCCATACAGTCAATTCCGATTCATAGCAACCCTATAGGACAGACTAGAGCTGTCCCATAGGGTTTCCAAGGCTGTAATCTTTACAGAAGCAGACTGCCACATCTTTCTCCCATGTAGCAGCTGGTGAGTTTGAACCACCAACCTTCTGGTTAGCAGTCAAGTGTTTAACCTCCATGCCACCAGGGCTCCTATGCCATCTCATTAGCTTCTCCCAAATATTTGCAGTTAAACTACATTCCACTCAGCTACTGTGTTGTAGTTCAGAAACCAGACCACAAAAGAAAGACACAGGTCCTCTCAGTCATTGCTCCATGCTTCTGTAATAAACAGAATGTCTACGTGTACCAAGATAGGACGTCTATCCCAGTCAGGAGCTAATGGGCCCCCAGTGAGTCGGCAGCTGGCCTTAGCAGTGATCTTCTAACAATCTCCCAGGAGAATTACGCTCAGAGCCCAACCTCTGACTGATCATAGACCGGTGACTGGGTCACTGCCACATTATCCGTTATTTACTAATAAATGTCCTCGGCCTTGCACACCACCATCAATTCTGCTCTTTATAGGATCCTCAAGAGCACCCACTTGCGCCAGACTTTCCCCAACCTCATCCCAGAGATGTGCCATTTATCCATGAGCGGCTTGCATTCTGCTTTTTGCCCCGAAATACTTTTCACACAAGGGTCAAAACAGCCTTCATTTCTGCACGAAATCCGTCTCCATACACTTTCCCTTTCAAATGACTATGCTATTAAACATTTTTATTATTTAACTTCCGTCCCTTCAGTCCAGTTACCTCTTTCATCATCTCTCCCTTGCTGGACCGATTACTCATCCTCTTCTTTCTTTTAATAGCAGCCATTAATAGTCTCTATTAATAGGCTCTTTCTTCAACCTAATCCCACTGAAATTCTCTTCAACACCCTCCTTTTTCTACAGTGTATTCTACCAAAGCTCTGCATTCATACTTTTGGGCAGCACCCATCCTGAATACATAAAACAATGAATATGGGCCTGAGTATAATGGCAAGACTTCATCCTGCTTATTTTGGACATGTCATCAGGAAAGACCAACCGCTAGAAAAGGACATCATATATGGTAAAGAAGAGGGTCAGCAAAAGTGAGGGAGACCCACAATGAGATGAACTGACACAATAGCCACAATGGACTCAAACGTACCAATGGCCATGGGGGTGGAGCAGGACCAGACAACGTTGTGCTGTTATACGTAAGGTCGCCATGAAATAGAGCCAACTCGCCAGCAACCAGCAACAACATTAATAAAATGTGAAGAAGTATTGAAGGATCCTTTTAAAAGAAATGATAGGAAATGAACATAAGGCAATACCAGTTGGTGGAGTTTAATAAAATACTCGAATATAAGCTCATGATTTTATGAAGAACTGTAACCAACTGTTCACATTTTTTTCTTAACGTTTGAAAAAGCAAAAATTGATGAGACTTTTCAGCTCCATTGTTTGTGAGAAAAATCAAAATAATTCTGACAAAGAAGAAAAAAACTACTGGCAGGAAATGTTATTAGATATTAAAATTAGTTACCAAAAAACTTTGGTGAAAGGTGAGACAGTACACAACACTGAAAAAGCCAGCACAACTTGTTCAAGGCAAGGTCACGGATGCTCCCTAGACACATCCAAACTCCCTAAGCGACCAAATTGCTGAGCTGTGGGGAGCATGGTCTCAGGGAACATCTGGCTTAATTGGCCTAACATAGTTTACAAAGAAAATGTTCTACATTTTACTTTGGTGAGTAGCATCTGGGATCTTAAAAGCCTGTGAGTAGCCATCTAAGATAGTCCACTGGTCTCACCCCTTCAGGAGCAGGGAGAATGAAGAAAACTAAAGATACAAGGGAAAGATTTGTCCAAAGGACTAATGGACCACAGCTACCACAGCCTCCACCAGACTGAGTCCAGCACAACTAGATGGTGCCCGGCTACCACCACTGACTGCTCTGACGGGGATCACAACAGAGGGTCCCAGACGGAGCTGGAGAAAAATGTAGAACAAAATTCTAACTCACAAAAAAAGATCAGACTTACTGGCCTGACAGGACTGGAGAAACCCCCAGAGTATGGCCCCCGGACACCCTTTTAGCTCAGTAATGAAGTCACTCCCGAGGTTCACCCTTCGGCCAAAGATTAGACAGGCCCATAAAACAAAATGAGACTAATGGGGAACAACAGCCCAGGACAAGGACTGGAAGGCAGGAGGGGACAGAAAAGCTGGTGATAGGGAACCCAAGGTCGAGAAGGGAGAGTGTTGACATGTCATGGGGTTGGTAATCAATTCATAAAACAACATGTGTACTAACTGTTTAATGATAAACTATTTGTTCTGTAAAACTTCATCTAATGTACAATAAAAAAAATAATAAAATTAGTTACCAGAAGAGATGGTGAAGCCCTGCCCTTGAGTGAATGAAATTACAAGATGAATTCTTGTGTCCTGGGAAGGAAGCAGGGGATGATTTTAATGAGCTCTGTAAGCCTAATGCTGTCCAATATTGTCATGGATTGAATTGTGTCCCCAAAAAATATCTGTCAGCTTGACTGAGTCATGATTTCCAGTATTGTATGATTGTGTACTCTGATTTGATTTCCTTATGTGTTGTAAACTCTATCACTATGATGAGGTTATATGTGATTTCCTTATGTGTTGGAAACTTTATCACTATGAGGCATAAGATGAATTAGCGGCAGTTATACTGATGAGGTATACAAGATTGGATAGTGTCTTAAATCAATCTGTTTTGAGATATAAAAGAGAGAAGCGAGCAGAGACACATGGGAACCTCATACTACCAGGAAAGTGGTGCCAGGAGCAGAGCACGTCCTTTGAACCTGAGGTTCCTGCACAGAGAAGTTCCCAGACCAAGGGAAGGCTGATGACACGGACCTTCCTCCAGAGCCAACAGAGAAAGCGTTCCCCTGGAGCTGACACCCTGAATTTGGACTTGTAGCCTACTGGACTGTGAGAGAATTAACTTTTCTTTGTTAAAACCATCCACTCGTGGTATTTCTGTTAGAACAGCGCTAGATGACTGAGACAAATATTATCACGTCTGAGTTGCACAGAGGTTTTATTTCTTTTTAAAGGATCAAAATGTGCAGCAGAAAGCACAAGAGCAATTGAATGCAAACGCAAAGTGTTTTCAGGAAAACATACCTCTTGATAAAAGGCTATGAGCAGCTCACAAAATCCACTTTGCATGTCACTAAAGGTTTGTGTTTCAGATTAATTCTGGTTGTAGACCCATTAGGAATGGTACAATGTATTTAGGGAGGTGATAAAAAATTACAACCACTTCTCACGTCATTAGGAGAAAAGAATCAGTTAAACATTTTTTAATGTGCATGATTGCAAGGACTTGGGAGCAAATTAATAAAACATCCCCTTGTCTTCCATTAGGAAGTATATTCTACCTTGTTGAAGATATATTTATTTAGCCTAATGAAATAACCAATAAAGAGTCAGAACTATTTATAATCAAAAAAGTAGCAATTTGGGATTATAGAAGAATTCTGTTACTATGCAAAAATGGTAGGAAAAAAATCACAGAAAATTTATAGGTGAAAACTTTAAGAATGAAGCGAAATTGAAGGACTCAGAACTTGTCACATTCAAGCAATACCTCTCTTTGATTAACCCATGTTCCAAAGGCTCATTTTGAAATACTTGTCTAGAATTTAGAGCACGTATTTCCACACAATTGTAGAATCTATGAGTTGGAAAGATCCTTTAGGGCAACCGATGCTCTGAGGTTTAAACCCCACTTACACCATCCCTGCCAAGTAAATAATGTTCTAAATGGCAGTGCAGTCTTCAGATCACATCACCAAATTGTGGTTACATCATAAAGTACCCTAACATATGTACTAAACACACAGTCATGTAGCATTTTCCCATTCTGTGTCGTAATGTTTCTATGAGAAGATAGCATTAGATTATAGTTTTAATTTGGGGTGCTAGCTACACAGCAAAGGAGCCTTGGTGGTGCAGAGTGGTTAAGTTTCTGGCTGCTAACCAAAAAGTTGGTGTTTCAAACCCACCAGCTAGCTACTCCACAGGAGAAAAATATGGCAATCTGCTTCCATAAAGATTACAGCCTTAGAAACCCTATGGGGCAATGTTACTCTGTTCTGTAGAGTCCCTATGAGTCGGAATTGATTCGACGGCAATGTTTTGTTTTTATTTTTGTTCTTTAGCTATGCAGGTACGTCACCCACAGCCCCAAACCCCAGTCAGAAACAAGCCCTTCCTCCATCCTTATGAGGCGGTGCCAGGAAGTTGAGGACAAGAAACTAGGGCATGAGTGTGAGGGTGTCTTGGTTACCTCGTGCTGCTATGACAGAAATACCACAAGTGGGTGGCTTTAACAAACAGAGATTTATTTTCTCATAGTTTGGGGGACTAGAAGTCCAAATTCAGGGCACCAGCTCTAGGGGAAGGCTCTCTGTCTGTTCTGGGTAAAAATCCTTGTCTCGGCTTCTCCAGGGTTCTTCTTGACATTCCTTGGAGATCTCTCCATGTCATCTATCTTTCCCCCATTTGTGTTTGCTTCTCCCTGGGTCTAATCTGCTCTTTTTATATCTCAAAAGTCGTTAGGTTTAAGACACACCTACATTGATAATGGTCTCATTAACATAACAAAGAAAACCCTATTCTCAAATGGGATTACATCCACTGGCATGGGGGAAAAAAAAAAAAACCCTGTTGCCATCAGGTCATTTCCAATTCATAGTGGTACTATAGGACAGAGTAGAACCACCCAATAGGGTTTCCAAGGAGCAGCTGATGGATTTGAACTGCTGACCTTGTGGTTAGCAGTCCATCTGTTAGAGATTTCGAATTCCATCCACAGGCATAGATTTAGAATTCCAACACAGATTTTTGGGAAACACAATTCAATCTATAACAGAAGGTGAGGACCGTGGTGTGGAAGAGAAATGAGCTAAGTAGGAAAGAGGTGAGGAAGAGATCGCAGATAATACAGAGTGATGAGGTTTGTAACTTCTCCCTTTCCCTCTGCCCTTTCTTGCCTGCCTCCCCTGGGAAGGCAAGTCTCCACTCTGATGAAGCCTCCTACATGCAAGGTGGAAGACCTGAGTATCCAGTTCAGTCCATCATTAAATCACTCTTTCAAAATTTATTTCCACTTGGCACTCTCTATCACTTTATCACTTAATATGCTCACCAGGTTCCCTCTGTGAGCTGAGATCCCTGGAACACAGACATCATATGTCTTAGTTATCTAGTGCTGCTATAAAAGAAATACCACAAGTGGATGGCTTTAACAAAGAGAAATCTATTCTCTCACAGTTTAGGAGGATAGAAGTCTGAATTCAAGGCACTAGCTCCAGGGGAAGGCTTTCTCTCTCGGTTCTGGGGGAAGGTCCTTATGGTCAATCTTCCCCTGGTCAAGGAGCTTCTCAGCACGGAAAACTCAGGTCCAAAGGATACGCTATGCTCTTGGTGTTTCTTTCTTGGTGGTATGAGAGCCCCAAGTCTCTCTGCTCGTTTCTCTCTTTTATATTTAAAAAGAGATTGACTTAAAATACAACCTAATCTTGTAGACTGAGTCATGCCTCATTAACACAACTGCCCCTAATCCCACCTCATTAACATCATACAGTAGGATTAACAACACATAGGAAAATCACATCAGGTGAACAATCACACAATACTGGGAATCATGGACTAGCCAAGTTGACACACATTTTTGAGGAGGGTGACATGATTCTATCCATAACACCATATACTGTTTATTTCCAGATAACCAATATCTAATCATGACTGCAATCACTCATCTGTCAGTTTGTCATACTGTGGTGGCTTTCACGTGGCTATGACGCTGGAAGCTATGCCACTGGAATACCAGCAGGGTCACCCGTGGTGGACAGGTTTCAGTGGAGCTTCCAGACTAAGACAGACTAAGTAGAAGGGCCTGGCACTCTACTTCTAAAAAAATTAGCCAATGAGAAACTTATGAATAACATAGTTCTGGAAGATGAGCCCCTCAGGTTGAAAGGCACTCAAAATATGACTGGAGAAGACCTGGCTCCTCAAAACAGAGTCGACCCTAATGATGTGGATGCAGTAAAGCTTTCAGGACATTCATTTGCTGATGTGGAAGTTGTCAAAAATGAAATGAAACAGGTAAAGATCAATATCCTAGGTATTTGTGTGCTGAAATGGACTGGTGTTGGCATTGTTATTCAAACAATCATGTGGTCTGCTATGCTGGGAATGGCAAATTGAAGAGAAACGGTGTTGCATTCGTTGTCTATCCTAAAGATTTATGCTGAAGTACAACACTGCCAGTGACAGGATACTATCCATATGCCTACAAGGAAGACCAGTTAATACAACTATTATTCACTATTATTCAAATTTACGCACCAACCGCCAATACCATAATGAAGAAATTGAAGATTTTCACCACTTCTGCAGTCTAAAATTGATCAAACGTGCAATCAAGATGCGTCGACAATTATTGGTGATTAGAAGGCAAAAGTTGGAAACAAAGAAGAATTAGTAGTTGGAAAATATGGCCTTGGTGAGAGAAACAACACTAGAGATCACATGATAAAATTTTGCACAAGACCAACGAACTATTCATTGGAAATACCTTTTCTCAACAACACAAACGGCAACTATACACATGGACCTCGCCAGATGGAATACACAGCAATCAAATCGACTACATCTGTGGAAAGAAACGATGGAAAAGCTCAATATCATCAGTCAGAACAAAGCCAAGGGCCAGCTGTGGAACAGACCATCAATTGCTCATATCCAAGTTCATGTTGAAGCTGAAGAAAATTAAACCAAGTCCACAAGAACCAAAGTACAATCTTGAGTATATCCCACCTGAATTTAGAGACCATATCAAGAATAGACTTGATGCATTGAACACTAATGACCGAAGACCAGACAAGTTGTGGAATGGCATCAAGGACATCATAGGTGAAAAAAGCAAAAGGTCATTAAAAAGACAAAAAAGAAAGAAAAGACCAAAATGCATATCAGAAGAAACTGAAATTTGCTTTTGAACGTAGAGTAGCTAAAGCGAAGGGAAAAATGATAAAGAACTGAACAGAAGATTTCAAAGCACAGCTTGAGAAGACTAAAGTATTATAAAGAAATGTGCAAAAACCTGGAGTTAGAAAATCAAAAGGGAAGAACACACTCAGCATTTCTCAAGCTGGAAGAACTGAGTAAAAAAAATCAAGCCCCCAGTTGCAATATTAAAGGATTCTGTGGGCAAAATATTGAACAACACAGGAAGCATCAAAAGAAGATGGAAGGAATATACAGAGTCACTGTATTAAAAAGAATTGGTCGACCTTCAGTCATTTCAGGAGGTAGCATATGATCAAGAACTGATGGTACTGAAGGAAGAAATCCAAGTTACACTGAAGGCACTGGCAAAAAACAAGGCTCCAGGAATTGACGCAATACCAACTGAGATGTTTCAACAAACGAAGGCAACAATGGAGGTGTTCACTTGTCTATGTCAAGAAATTTGGAACAGAGCTACCTGACCAACTGACTGGAAGAGATCCACATTTATGCCCATTTCAAAGATAGGTGATCCAACCAAATGCAGAAATGATCAAACAATATCATTAATATCATAGGTAAGTAAAATTTTGCTGAAGATAATTCAAAAATGGTTTGCAGCAGTACATCAACAGGGAAACTGTCCGAGATTCAAGCTGGAGTCAGAAAAGGACTTGGAACAAGGGATATCATTGCTGATGTCAGATGCATCTTGGCTGAAAGCAGAGGGTACCAGAAAGATGTTTGCCTGTGTTTTATTGACTATGCAAAGGCATTTGACTGTGTGGATCATAACAAATTATGGATAACATCATGAAGAATGAGAATCCCAGAATACTTGATTGTGCCCATGAGGAACCTGTACATAGATTAAGAGGCAGTCCTTCAAACAGAACAGGGGATATGTGTGGTTTAAAGTCAGGAAAGGTGTATGTCAGGGCTGTATTCTTTCACCATACTTATTCAATCTGTATGCTGAGTAAATAATCCGAGAAGCTGGGCTATATGAAGACGAATGTGGCATCAGGATTGGAGGAAGACTCATTAACAACCTGCCATATGCACATGACACAACCTTGCTTGCCGAAAGTGAAAAGGACTTGAAGCCCTTACTGATGAAGATCAAAGACGACAGCCTTCAGTATGATTACATCTTAACAGAAAGAAAACAAAAATCCTCACAACTGGACTAATAAGCACCATGATAAACAGAGAAAAGATTGAAGTTGTCAAGGATTTCATTTTACTCGGATTCACAATCAACACCCATGGAAGCAGCAGTCAAGAAGTCAAGTGACATATTGCATTGGGCAAATTTGCTGCAAAAGACTTCTTTGAAATGCTAAAAAGCAATGGTGTCACTCTGAGGACTAAGATGAGCCTGACCCAAGCCATGGTATTTTCAATTGCTTCATAGGCATGTAAAAGCTTGACAATAAATAAAGAAGGTTGAAGAAGAATTGATACGTTTGAGTTACAGTGTTGGTGAAGAATATTGAATATACCATGGACTGCCAAAAGAAAGAACAAATCTGTCTTTTAAGAAAGACTACCAGAACGCTTTTTAGAAGTGAGGATGGTAAGATTTTGTCTCACATACTCTGTACATGTTTTCAGGAGGGACCTGGAGAGGGACATCAT
Organism: Dugong dugon; assembly: GCA_030035585.1. Taxonomy (NCBI): domain Eukaryota; kingdom Metazoa; phylum Chordata; class Mammalia; order Sirenia; family Dugongidae; genus Dugong; species Dugong dugon. The sequence goes on from CM057473.1 coordinate 7,157,291, forward strand.
GCTTGGTAAAGTAGAAAGTCATCAAAAAAGAGGAAGACTCTCAACGAGTTGGACTGACACAGTGGCTGCAACAATGGGCTCAAGCACAGCAACGACTGTGAGGATGGCGCAGGACCGGGCAGGGTTTAGTTCTGTTGCACTTGGGGTCACTATGAGTTGGAACTGACCTGACTGCACCTAAGAATGACAACAACAACAATGCCTGTGAGTAGGAGCCCTAGTTGGCACGTGGTTAACCAAAAGTTCAGCCGTTCAAACTCACCAGCCACTCTAAGGGAGAAAGATGTGGCAGCCTGCTTCCGTTAAGACTTACAGCCTTGGAAACCCTGTGGGTTAGTTCTACTCTGTCCTAAAGCGTCCTTATGAGTCAGAATCAACTCAACGGGCAATGGGTTTTGTTTTCAGGTTTATACCTGTGGTTACAATCCCATTTGGGAATAGGTTTTCTTGGTTATGTTAATGAGACAGTATTAGCGTACAGCGAGTCTTGAGTCAATCTCTTTTGATATAGAGAAGGAACGGATTAAGCAAGGAAGCAAAGAAGTGGAGAAGGGCGAAGATAGATGCCATGCCATATGACAACACCAAGGAGCCAAGGAAGAGAAGCTGAAGAGACTTCTTCCCCGAGAGCTGACAGAGAAAGAAAGCCTTCCTGAAGAGCTGGCGCCCTAATTTCGGACTTCTGGCTTCCTAAACGATGAGAAAATAAACTACGGCTTGTTAAAGCCAACCACTTGTGTTACTTCTATTACAGCAGCACTAGGTAAAAAAGACCCCCACTCTTATAGACACCTCCTCTAATCAGGGCTGAGTGGTTTGACCCAGGGGAACTGGGGGTCATGAGGCTATGATTTCAAGAAACAAGAAGTCTGAGGAGTGAGAAGAAAGAGGAAAGGAAGGAGAGAAATTTCCAGGCGAAACGGAAGAAAGAGGTTATTCCTTCTGTGGCACAATGGCCCGTGCTCACTAAATATCCATAGGCTTCTCCAAATATCCCACCCCCCGCCTCAGAGTGGTGTCACGTGACTGATTCTTGTCAATAAAACTTGAGCAGAAACAATACATCACATCCTATGTGAAAAAGTGAAAGTGGTGTTCCTTTTCCAAGATTGCTCTTTGCTCGGCTACTCTGACCTTAACGCTCATTTGCCGCAGGTTACGTCACTACAAGATGGATGAGAACTGAAAGACACAACCTGGATATTAGAGGACGATGATATAAGCATTGTGTGTGTGTGTGTGCAAAGTCACTGTGGTTCGGGGACTTGCTGTTACCAGAGTACAGCCGAGCTTAGCTAACGCTCCTTATTTATCCATCTGGGATAACCACTAATAGGAAAGAAAAGGGTGCTAATCAAACCTATGGATCAAAGGTTGCCTGGCTTAGGACAATAACATCTCATCCACAGCTTCTAATCCAAGGTTTGAAACCATCTCAGAGTCACTGCTTCCTGTGTCTCCCTTTCACTAATTAGAAGATACAACACTGTTTAAAAGATATCAAAACAGTGTGTCCTAGCTACCCTGAAATCTACGCCTGAATGATGCTGCCCCAACAGAGCTACACAGGTTACACTGGTCACCTTGTGGAATCACGGCAAGCTCAGCATGAGGCCACCGGATCTAGGAATGCTACCAAGACAGACATGTGAATCTCACTGAAGGATCCACAGTACAGAATTTGTGGAGGGCTGCTCATTACATTGTACAGTGTTCTCGGGATAAAGGTCCTCTGGAAAATGTTCTTTCTTGTCATAGCATCAGGAATAGTTATTCTTCTCCTGTAAACAAGATAGTAATTTGTGGGAGTAGTAAATTAGGAAATGCATTTTAAAAGCTTTAAAATGATTCCTGGAACAGTTGCCGTCAAGTCGATTCCAATTCATGGCAACCCCATGTGTGTCAGAGTAGAAATGTGCTCCACAGTGTTTTCAATGGCTGCTTTTTCTAAAGTAGATCGCCAGGTCTTTCTTTCAAGGAACTGTGAGTGGACTCAAACCTCCAACCTTGCAGTTAACAGCTGAGCACATGAACCATCTGCACCACCCAGGGACTCCACCTGGGACAGACTAGGCACCTAATAAATGTTTGCAGTTATTCAGAATTTTAAAAAAAATATTAATTGAGCTATACACTGTGTTCACACTCAATATGTTGGCTAATAAGCAAAAAGCAAAGCTGAAGCCAACTCACAGCAAATCCATCTTCTGTCTCCGACTTTGCTCTTTGTTCTTTATTCATCCTCTTCCAACGTATGTAACTTTGCTGTAAATTTTATCGAAGCTTTTAAGCTGCTCTAAATTCTTTCCAGAGCTATACAGGCTATAAATAAATAAAAATTAACAGAATAAACCCTAGTTCCTTTACTTACCTTCCATTAACATTTGGAGAGGGAAAATGAAACGAGGAAAGCTTATGCATATAGAATGCTCTTCATTATAATATTCTCCTTCCTTCCTACTGATATCAAAGGTGTCAGCCTTAACACCTAGGACTGGGGGAACACACAAGCTCCAACTAGGCTCCATCACTGAGTTTAACTTTGACACCTCAATCAAAACTTTACAATAGGGCATGCTTTCCAGCTAACCAGTCGTCAAACCACTCATGCTGACAACCTCTCAAAGCTCACTCTGTTCGTGAGTCTGAGACACATAAGGACGCTTTGGACAAAAGCTGTAACTGTGGTGGCCATTTTCCAAATAAATCCTTAGGACCCATTGTGTGATAATATAATAAAATGGTCTGAGAAATCTGGGCTATAAGGTCATCATGCTAACAGACATAAAACATTATTGCTCCTAAATTCAGAGCAAATTCAGTTCTGTTCCACTTGATAAATAGCTGCAGTCTTTCATTCCCTGGGCATTAGGCTTGGCTCTGGGGGTCTAAAGATAAATAGGGTATGAGCAAAACCCTCCAAGTTTCCGTAATTGGATAGAGAAGATAAACTTCAATAACTATGCTGTATTACTAAACACTCCTCATTGTTTTCATAGCACTTATCACAAGTAGTAATTACACATTTATTTGTTTGCTTACATGTTTACTTTCTGCCTCCTCCATTAGGCCATTAGCTCACTGGGGCAAGGATCATGTCTGGTTTGTGAGTTCAGTGCTACCACAGAGCCTATCACAAGGTGAACACTCAAATCTTTTCTAAATAGTAATATAGTCATACATAAAATCAATAGAAATCAAGAGCTTTCATGTATACAATCACTTAGAAGATGTAATGGAAAAGATTCAGTTGTAATAGCAACAACAATAATTTTAAAAAGAATGAAATAGTCAGGAATAAACTTAACAAGGGATGTGCAAATTCAACATGAGAAAAATTGTATAGATTCCTGAAAGTCACAGAAGAATCAAACAAAAGGAAAGACATGCCCACATGTAGATAAAAAGACTTAATGTTATAAAGATGTCAATTCTCCCTAAGATAATTCATAAATTTAGCAATTCAAATTAAAATGTTTTTTGTAATTTATTCTAGAATGAGACCTGCTACTTGTCAAAGTTTATATGGAAAAATAAACTAGCAATAATAACCAGGAAATCTGTGAAAAGAAAAGTCTTATTAGGCAATAAGCATATTATAAAACTTCAATAATTAAAACAGTGTGGCATGGATATGTGCAATAGGCCAAAAGAGAAGATAAATTCGAGAAACAGATCCCAATCTATGTAAGAACTTAGTATATGACGAAGGTGGTGCTTTAATCTATAATGGCAAAGATGAACTTTAATAAATAATGTTGAGACAACTGATTAGCCATTTGGGAAATGATACAGTTGGGTTCACAAATTATACCATATTCAAAAAAAAAATTCAAATGGCTTAATGATTTAGGTGTAAAAAGTAAAATCATGGCATGATTGAATTCCTTTACAACCTTGGAATGGAGACAGCCTTTATAGCTATTAATCAAAAACCAAAAGCCAAAAGAGAAAAGATTGATAAGTTCAGCCACATAAAATTCAGAAACACCTTAAGGGCAAATTGGAGGAAAATATTTGTAATTCATATCATAGACAAAGGGCTACTCTCCCTAAGATAAAAACAGCCCCTGGAAATTTAGAAGAAAAATAACAAAAAGTTAGTAGAAATATGGATAAAAAAACTTGAATGGGCAGCTCACCCCTCAAAAAAAAGCATATGGCCATTAAACATACAAAAATCCTCAGAATAAAAAACAGGCAAATTAAAGCTACATTTCACAGTGATAGGCATAATTCTAAGATGACCCCATGGCCTCCACCCCCTAGTGCTAAGTTCTGTGTATTTCTTCCCCTTGAGTGTGGTCAGGTCCTGTGACTTGCTTCTAATCAAATAGAACATGGCGGCAGTGATGGGTATTATTCCCTTGATTAGGTTATGTTATGCGGCAGATGTGATGAGACAACGTTCTGTGATCATATTACATAATAGAAGACCCCATCATAGCAGACTGGAGTGCTCTCTCACTGGCCTTAAGGAAGCAAGCTGCTGTGAGGTGAACTGCCTATGGTGGGGGTGGGGGGGTCACACGGCAGGGAGATCAGGGAAGCTGCTAGGAGCTGAGGACCTCAGTCCTACAACCACAAGAACTGAATTCTGCAAGCCACCACATGGGCTTGGAAGAGGACCCAGAGCCTCAGATGAGATCCCAGTCCCAGCAGATGCTTTAATTGTAGGCCATGCGAACCTGAGCAGAGGACCCAGCTGAGCAGAGGACCCAGCTAAGCCGTGATTGGGATCCTGAGCCACAGGAACTGTGACGTATAAGCATGCGTTGTTTTCAGCATCTACGTTTGTGGGAATGTGTAATGCAGCAATGTCGTTGTTGTTAGCTGTTGTTGAGTCTGCCCCCGACTCATGGAAACCCCATGTACAACGAACTCACACTGTTATGATCCATAGGGTTTTTGTTTGCTGATTCTAGTCCATCTTAGTCTGGAAGCTCTGCTGAAGCCTGTTCAGCATCATAACCCATTGCCATCAATTCCGACTCACAGCGACCCTACAGGATAGAGTGGAGCTGCCCCTTTTCCAAGGCTGTAATCTCAACAGAAGTGGACTGCCACATCTTTCTCCTGCAGAGCAGCTGATGGGTTTGAAACCACTGATGTTATGGTTAGCAGCCAAGTGCCTAACTACTGCGCCACCAGGGCTCCTTGCTCAGCATCACAGCAACTGCAAACCACCTCTGATAGATGAGAGGTGGTTGTGCTTGAAGCGCATGAGCAAGGAATCAAACCTTCCCGCATGGAAGGCAAGAATTTTACCACTGAACCTCCACCGCCCTCTATGAAGCAACAGGAAACCAATACACTGACCCATCATACTGGCAACACTACAAAAGCAGGCAACACTGTGTGTTGTTGAGCTGGGCCCCCGGGCTCTCTCATACATTTCAGGGGTGTGTGTGTGACGTGGCTTATTGCCTGTGATGGAACGTCTGGCTATATCTAGCACAATTACAGCTATACCTGCCCATTTGGTCCATCAACCCCATTTCTGAAAATAGATCCTGCACATTTAGCGAACAGTACCCACTTCATTAGGATGTTGTGAAGGTTAAGAAACGGGCTAATTCTCATTGAGCACTTTGAACTCTACCTGGAATATGGTAGCTACTCAACAACTGTTAGCTTCCACCACCACCATCATCATCAAAATCATCATGATTATTATCGTTCTACAGATGAAGGTAGCAAGGGCTAGATAGGTAACATGAATTGTCCACATCATACTGTTGTTGTTGTTGGGTGCTGTCAGATTGGTTCTGCCTCACAGCGACCCCGTGTACAACAGAACGAAACACTGCCCGGTCCTGCGCCATCCTCACAATCGTTGTTATGCTTGAGCCCATTGTTGCAGCCACTGTGTCAGTCCATCTCGTTGACGGTCTTCCTCTTTTTTGCTCACCCTCTGCCTTACCAAGCATGATGTCCTTCTCCAGGGACTGGTCTCTCCTGATAACACGTCCAAAGTATGTGGGATGAAGTCTCGCCATCCTTACTTCGAAGGAGCATTCTGGCTGTACTTCTTCCGAGACAGACTTGTTCGTTCAAATCTTACTACTATGAAGCAACACAGAAGAATTCTAATCTCCTAGCAGCTAGTCCTGTGTTCTTTCCACTGTTCCACACAGCCCATGAGGTCCTACACTGTACTATTCTACACTATACTATCTTGTGCATAAAGTCTTCATCAGGCACATACCTTAGAAAGGAAAGAACTCAGAGATGAGAACATCTAGAAGGGCCAAGTTTAGAAGTCTCAGGCAAGGTCATATAGGTCAAAGTGGCTGCTGACACTTGTCATTTTACTGTCGTTGTTAAAGGTTCCTACACCCAATATATCCGCCCTATCTGGAGCCCTGACGGCATGGTGGTAAAGCGTTCATCTGCTAACCAAAAGGTTGGCAGTTCAAATCCACCAGCCACTCCTTGGAAATGCTATAGGGCAGTTCTAGTCTGTCCTATAGCGTCACTATGAGTCAGAATCGACTCAACGGCAACAGGTTGGGTTTTTGTTTTTATCTGGTGCTATCCCTAAGATTTCTTTTATATGAGGTACAACTTTTCATTACAAAATAAAAGACAGTATTTAAATTATAAAATCTCCACACTGGCATTTATTCAGATTGTTGTTGTCCGCTGTCATCAAGTCAGCCCCTGACTCATGGCAACCCCACGCACAGCGGAATGAAACGCTGCCTGGTCCTGTGCCATCCCTGTGATCAGACGCGTATTAGACCATAGTGAACCAGAGGGCTTTCTTTGGCTGATTTTCAAAAGTAGATTGCCAGGCCTTTCTTCCTAGTTCATCATAGTCTGAAAGCTCCCCTGAAACCTGTCCAGCATCAAAGCAACATGCAAGCCTCCATTGACAGATTGGCTGGGAGTCGAACCCAGGTCTCCTGCATGGAAGATGAGAATTCTACTCCTGAACCAATGCCCCATATTTACATTATTCATATCGAAATATTACTTTTAATAAATGCAAACATCAGATAACAGCATATAAACATATAATAATAATAACATAGTAAACAAGAACATAAGCGCATCGACCATGGAGAAGGGGTCACTGAGGTGTGGAACGAAACAGTAGACATCAGACGCTTCGGGTATCGAAATCCAACTTCCCTTTCTCACAATTTGCGAAGAGCAGTAAGAACACCTCCTGTGGGCCCTACAGCCAGGAAGGGAGTAGAGCTGCACCACGAGCCATTTCATGGATGAGGAGCTGGGAAAATGAAGGAGAGCTGTTTGCTCCTTCCACAAAACACCAATGCCACTTCAGAGCTGAGTCAAGCTAGGTCTAGAGCCATGCAGAAAACCATCATCCCAGGGACCCTGTGGGAGAGCCAGTAAAACTCTCTGATATCACATCTTCTCCTGATTCCTGTGGACGTTTATTCCAAAAAAAAAAAAGTCCTTGTACAGATATTTTTTATAATCCCAATTTTTACATAGCATGAAAAAGAAAGAAAAAAGAAGCCATTTACAAAATTGCCATCTACTCCTGTATTCTGCAGGAACAATACTTTGCCCCACCCAAAGTGCCTTAGACATAATTCCTCTTTGTACTAGAAGTCTACAGTATGAAGTCTACCGTGACTATAAAAGCATCATGAAAATCCAGAGATTTACATCCCGAATGGCTTTTCCTTCATTCCCATGTAGTGCTTGCAAATCACGTTGATGCATTACATCAGGAATCACACTGACTCCAAGTGGAGCTATAAAAACAACTTGAGCACAAAATCTCATTTTTTAAGTTCTTAGCTTTAAATATGGAGGTCTGGTGGTGCAGTGGTTAAAGTGCTCTGCTGCTAACCGAAAGGTCAGCTGTTCTAACCCACCAGCGGCTCCACAGGAGAAAGATACGGCAATCTGTTTCCTTAAATATTTACAGCCTAGGAAACCCTATGGAGCAGTTCTACCCTGTCCCATAGGGTCACTATGAGTCAGAATGGACTCAGTGGGCACGGGTTTGGTTTGGTAGCTTTAACTATGCATCATCGCGGTAGGGGCTGTTACCTTCTCCCCGTTGCCCTTAAGTACTATGCAAAGTATTTGAAGATCACTAATCCTGAGAAATGCTACTAACTGAAAGGTTGGCAGTTCGAATCTACCCACAAGTGCCTTGGAAGAAAGGCCTGGTGATCTGCTCCTGAAAGGTCACAACCATGAAAACCTCCTCGACAGCACTTCTACTCCAAAACACAAAGGGTCACCATGAATCAGAGTTAACCCAACAGCAACTAGTTATTCCTGAGTGAACTTGGTTGTTCTCATGCTGGCTCTGTCACATCAAAGCCTTATTTCTTTTGCAAGAATCTATTTTATCTGCGTAGCACTTGTTCCTCCCCTGCCACTACACGGACAACTCGGAAGCACTGATCAGTTGGGGCAATTGTTTTAATGTCAAAGATTGATTTTATCATGTTGACAATATCTTGCTCTTTTCTTGATGACACTCTATCCTGAGAATCCAAATGCTCAGTTGCTACTCAGAGTCTTTACGTTGTTGTTGTTGTTAGGTTCCGTCAAGTCGGTTCTGACTCATAGCAACCTTAAGTACAACAGAGCGAAACACTGTGCCATCCTCACAGTGGTTGTTATGCTTCAGCCCATTGTTGCAGCCACTGTGTCGATCCATCTCGTTGAGGGTCTTCCTCTTTTTCAGTGCCGTTCCACTTTACCAAGCATGATGTCCTTCTCCAGGGGTTGGTCCCTGCTGGTAACGTGTCCAGAGTATGTGAGACGCAGCCTCAGCATCCTCACTTCTAAGGAGCATTCTGGCTTTATAACCAGCTTGAAACTTCCGCTATCAAATTGCCTTATGGGAAATTACTGCTTTGCCTCAAATATACATATACAGGAAGGTATGTATATTGTCATGGTTTGAATTATGTCTCCCTAAAAATGTGTGTATCGGTTTGGCTGGGCTATGATTCCTGGTACTGTGTGACTTTCCTGTATGTTGTAAATCCTACCTCTGTGATGTTAATGAAGGAGGTTGGGTGGCAGTTGTGTAAGGCAGGACTGGATCTCCAAGACTGGATTGTGTCCTGAGGCAATCTCTTGAGATATAAGAGAGAAGTGAGCAGTGAGACAGGGGGACCTCATACCATCAAGAAAGCAGTGCCGGGAGCAGAGTGCATCCTTTGGACCGGGGTCCCTGTGCAGAGAAGCTCCTAGTCCGGGGGAACACCGAAGAGAAGAAGGCCGACAGAGAGAAAAAGCCTTCCCCTGGAGCTGACGCCCTGAATGTGGATTTTCAGCCTACTTTGACTGTGAGGAAATAAACTTCTCTTCGTTAAAACCATCCACTTGTGGTATTTCTGTTGTAACAGCACTAGATAAGTAAGACATATATAAATACATATTTAAAAACAAAACCAAAAACAAACCAATCCCATTGCTGTCCAGTCAATTCTATCTCACAGTGACCCTATAGGAGAGAGTAGAACTTCCCCATAGGGCTTCCAAGGAGCAGCTGGTAGATTCAAACCGCTGAACTTCTGGTTAGCAGGCAAACGCTTAACCATTGTGCCATATACAGGATGGCAATTTGCTCTTCTCCAAATCTATCCTCCCTTCTTGTCTTCCTCACATACCATTAAAGCACCCATTTCCTAGAGGATGCACTTAGCTAGCCAGAAAGAGAAAAACTGACTGATGGAATGGTCGCTATCTAGTTTGTCCCCTTGTTCACAGTGTAGCCAACAAATACATGAGGGACATCCGTTAGCTTAAAGGGAAATGAAACATAGATAAGGACTGAAGAACTACAGAGTAAACCAAGTGCAGTTTCCACTCAAAAGAACAGCACAGAACTAGGCATATAGTGGAACCCTGGTGGCGCAGTGGTTAAGAGCTCGTCTGCTAACCAAAAGGTCAGCAGTTCGAATCCACCAGCCTCTCCTTGGAAACCCTATGAGGCAGTTCTCCTCTGTATATACCTGTGTATATTAGATGCTCAATGAATAGTTGCTGGTGCAGCTGAGTTCATGGACATTGTTATTTACCTTTTCTAGGAAGACACAATAAATCCCTATGGGTGGAATTTAAGGTATTATGGGAGACAATGAAAGGTTGCTTTTTTTGTTTTGTTTTGTTTTCTCTTGATTCCCATTAAATTGCATCATGTGGTCAATCACTTAACTTTGCCTAAAGGCAAGTTTGACCCTTTGACTGAAAAAAAAGATCAAGGTTAAATGAGGTGGGCTCTCGATATGGTCCCTGATTTAGTATTGGTTTGGTAGACACAGGAATAAATCATTCTTAGATGGATGGGGATAGTCTTGAACTTTCTCCTTGATGTGAATGGAGACAGAATGTGATCTACACTTTGCAATTAATCACAGACTCATCAGGGAGACTACCCACAACTAGTTCATTAAAGGCAAATACTTTTCTTCCCAAGCTTTTCTTTTCCCTTACCACTATCAAGCATGGGAAAAACAAATGAGGTAAAAAAAATTGTTAAAAATTTTAAAAAGAGGATGAACAAAGAAGCCAAAAAAAACAGGATTTTTTCTTTTTTTTTTTTTTTTTGGAGAGGGAGTAGTTTTTACAATGACGTTCAAAAAAAGTACAGTATAAATACCTGAGTATTACACTGTATGTGTGTAGAGAGAGAGAGACACACACAGAGAGAGGCTGACATGCATGTTTCAATAAACATCAAGATTTATCATGCCTTTGGAAACTACAGACTAGGCTGAAAGTCAGTCAATACATCTTGATGTTCACCACAACAAAATCGATAATTGGTTAATAATTTACCAAGACTCACAGGATTTAATGCATCTGATGGCCACAAAGTAGAGTGAAACCATTACCTTTTCAGCATTAGACACTGGGAACTATAACTCGTCCCCTGCCCCTCTGGATTAGGTGAAGGCAACTGAAACATCATCTTTCCCAGAGTTGTGGCTGTGACACCCGTGCGATTCGAGCAAGGATAGAAAAGTAACATGAAGGAACCTCAAGGAAGAAGACAGCGCTCATTGGAAACCTGATTCAGCATCACAGGTGAATGTGGATTTCAGTTCTTGAGAATTAAACAGCGGACCTCTCCTAATAAATATAACCTCATCCACTGTGTTAGGCTTCGGACTTGCCTTATGTTGATTGCTCGTTTGTCCTTTCATAGACTCCCCCTGATCTCCAGAGGTGAATAAATGCAGGTCATTCAGATGCCTTGACAATTTGAACCACAATCCAAAGGGGCCTGCGTGACAGACTTAGAAAAAGAAGTATCGGCACGTTTCTATCATTGTCTAGGATCAGCTTAACATGTGTTTCCACGGAAGGCAGACAGAAGTTGAAGGATGGCCAGTCCTCTGCCAAGCAGATATAATGATTCATTCATAAATCAGAAGATCCAACAATACAACCAGCCATAAAGCCATTCACCTTAAATCCCAGAGAAACTCTATACACTGAATTGTGGGTATCTGTAATATGAAACCCTGGTGGCGCAGTGGTTAAGAACTCAGCTGCTAACCAAAAAGTCGGCAGTCTGAATCCACCAGCCACTCCTTGGAAACCCTATAGTGCAGTTCTACTCTGTCCTATAGGGTTGCTATGAGTTGGGATTGACTTGACGGCAACAGGTTTGGTTTTTTTAGGTAATATGAATTGGAGTCCTTGGGAGGTGCAAATAGTTAAGCTTTGGCTACTAACCAAAATGTTGATGGCTTAAACCCACCCAGAGGTGCCTCAGAAGACAAGTCTGTAGATCTACTTCTAAAAGGTCACAGCCTCGAAAACCCTATGGAAAAGATCTACTCTACAGCATATGGGGTCACCAAGAGCTGGAATCAACTTGATGGCAACTGCTTTGGTGATATGAATCATCTGATCAATATACAGAATGAATGCTTTCCAGTGCTTCTAAACGACATTAATAAGTCGAGTTCTGGAAGTAAAAACAGAGGTCAAATCAACCAGCAGAGTAAGGAAAAAACAGGCTCCCTCCAGAATAAATTTCTAATGATGACCCTCTCCAGAAAATTGCCAAATTACCTTTAGCTGGAATTACAAAAAAGAAATTTGCTTGCCATTGTGCGTGGTCCACACAGGGGAATAGCAAATGAACAACTGTGGGTTACAGAGATTAATGGCGGCTAGTTTTCTCCAGAAGAGAAGAAATAGTTGAGTTGTTCTTTGCAGACATTGCCGATAGATTTAGGCAGAGGCAGAGACTTAAAGTGGCTTTGGGTTTGCTAAATGTAAGGGAAGAGAAAAAGAAAACAAAAACAGATGCAGTTACAAGAATAAAAATGCAAGAGAAATAGTCACCAGGAATCCCAATCTACCAATCAGTGAAATGGTTCTAAGAACAAGATTGTCACTTATCTCCTGCATTCACGTCGGGGAGCATCAGTAATGATGAAACTCTTCATGTGTATGACGGCTTTATGTTTTCAGTGAGCTTGCCTATGAATTATCATAATTGAGCCTCACAAAAAAATGTTTAAATGGCCAGGAAAGACGTTATTATCCCCCCTTAACAATCAAGGAAACCTAGAATTAGAGACATGTAACTAGTCCAAAATCATGCAATTATTAAGGGACAGTGCTGAATTTAGGGCCATGTCTTCTGATTCCAAACCAAGGCACTTCGTTGGAGGTCTCGAAGAGCCTTTTATACAACAACAGCAAAAAAAGAAAAGTTGTTACCACCATTGCCAGGACTGTTCTTTACATCAGAAGAATTAGAATCATAAGATTCTAACAACTGTGTTTGCACGTTTTCTAGAACAAGCTAACCTACTATGAGTTAATTAGATAAATTATTCTTTCACATGTCTACCTCTAACCTTACTATAGTGACAGTGGTGATCCGTGGTAGAATTCTCGCCTTCCATGCAGGAGACCTAGATTCGATCCCAGCCAATGCACCTCAAGCACAGCCACCACTCTTCTGTCAGCGGAGGCTTGCTTGTTGCTGTGATGCTGAACAGGTTTCAGCAAAGCTTCCAGACTAAGATAGGCCAAGAAGAAAGACCTGGCAATCTACTTTCAAAAACTTAACAAATGAAAACCCTATGGATCCCAACAGTCCGACCCCATTGTGCATGGGGTTGTCACAAGTCGGGGACCAACTGGACAGCAGCTGACGACAACTACATTACAATGATCCATAGGGTTTTCATGCTTGAAATCCTGTTTGGTAAAGTAGAGGGGCAGTGTTTGGAAAGCGAGGGGAACCCTCACTGAGAGATGCATTGACACAATAGCCACAACAGTGGACTCAAATAGACCGACAATTATGAAGATGGAGCGTGACTAGGCAGTGTTTCATTTTGTTATAGGTAAGGTTGCCATGAGTCAGAGCTGACTCCATGGCAACTAACCACACAACATCGCTACATTCAGTTCCACATTCTCCTTTTATGTGGCTTAGAGCACCATCTTACTTCAGGTGTTCAATCCATTAAAGCTATTGTGAAACACGCAGAATGGTTCTTCTATGGCAACCAGACTGGGGAAGCGCCCCACGGTTGATCAGACCCCAACTCGTAAATGATATAAACTAACGTTTCTAAAAGTGGAGCCCATAGACTGCCTTCATCAGAATCAGCTGGGGCACTTGTTAAAATGCAGATTCCTAAGTCCTATCCTAGGAGTATTGAATCAGAATTTCTAGTGGTGGGTCTTTGAAATCTGCGTTTTACCAAGTACCCTAAGCAATATTCATGTGTTACAGTATAAGCACCACTAACTAGAAGATGAAAGCAGTGAGTAGTGAGTATACTAATCAGGCTCAGGTGCAAACACAGAGCCCTCTGCTGACCATGTAACTAGACATTATCCCCTGGAGCTACCATCTGTCAGTTAACATGGTTTTCTCTGTTGATCTCTACTTGGCTGCTCTTGGGATTGTTGTTGTTAGTTGCCGTGGAATCAGCTCTGACTCATGGAGATCTTATGTATAATGGAAAGAAATGTTGGTCAGTCCTGCGCTATCTTCATGATGGCTGTGAGTTGCTGTGATACTGGAAGCTATGCCACCAATATTTCAAATACCAGCAGGGTCACCCATGGTAGACAAGTTTCAGCAGAGCTGCCAGACTAAGACTAGGAAGAAAGTCCTGGTGATCTACTTCTGAAAATTAGCCAATGAAAATCCTATGGATCACAACAGAATATTGTCCAATATAGTGCTGAACATCATCAGGGAAGATCAATCCCTAGAGAAAGACATCATTGTTGTTAGGTGTCATCAAGTTGGTTCTGACTCATAGCAACCCTGTGTACAACAGAATGAAACACTGGCCAGTCCTACACCATCCTCACAATCGTTGTTATGCTTGAGCCCATTGTTGCAGCCACTGTGTCAATCCATCTCGTTGAAGGTCTTCCTCTTTTTCACTGACCCACTATTTTACCAAGCATGATGTCCTTCTCCAGGGACTGATCTCTCCTGACAACATATCCAAAGTACATGAGACAAAGTCCGCCATTCTCACTTCTAAGGAGCATTTGGCTGTATGTCCTCCAAGACAGATTTGCTCATTCTTCTGGTAGTCCACGGTATATTCAATATTCTTCACCAACACCATAATTCAAATGCATCAATTCTTCTCCAGTCTTCCTTATTCATTGTTCAGCTTTCACATGCATATGAAGAGATTGAAAATATCAGGGACTGGGTCAGGCGTTGGTAAAGTGAAGGGCCAGAAAAAACAAAAGAAATCCTCAGTGAGGTGGATGGACACAATGTCCTCAACAATGGGTTCAAACATACCAGCTATCATGAAGATAGGCACAGGACTGGGCAGCATTTCCTTCTGTTACATAGAGATCGCCATGAGGCAGAGCTGATTTCATGGCAACTAACAACCACCCCAGGTGCAGCCAAGTAGAGATGATGAGAGAAACACACATTTAAAAAAAAAAAATCTCAGCTTTGGCAAAAAACAAATAAAGACATTAGGTCCTGTCGTATTCTTACCAACAAATGTCCCAATGTCCAGTAAAAGTGAGAGACAAACACATAAATGTCTATAGAAGATGACTTTGGGAAGGTAGGGATAGATCTATAATGCAGGATGATAACTGTGGGCTGTCAACAGTAAAATGGAATTACACCATATGTGGCACTCCGCTATAGAAAGCACTCCATCAGCACAGACACAATTTTAGCCCATCAAGTGCCCTGTACGTGAAACACTGTCTTTTTTTTTTTGCAGAGGTTTTGAATTAGAGCCCCAGGAGATAAGTGAATAAATGCAGGGAGAAAAAAAAAAAAAGGCAGTGCTGTCCTGAGAAGCAGAAATCTAAAGCTTGAGAAATAAGCTTTCTAAAAGAATTGTAGTCCTGGAACAGATCACAATTATCAAGTCCATTTCCCTGGTCTGTGGCTTCTCAGAAACTTTCATCACAGAACGGAATTTTCTCCTGGTTCAAATCCCTCCAAGGGAGACTCTGCAAAGCCTCTTTTTAACATCTAATATGAGAGGGCTTCATTCGTAAAAGTAAGATATGCATATTAAAAAGACCACATTACTAAAACATTCTTCGGTTTATGGAACATTTTATAGAGGGTCATTTTAAGTAACGAACATAACTGCGTTTTAAATACTATGCAATCTAGAAGAGTTAATTTTACACACGGCTTTGTGGGAATGTGTCCATTGAAAGAGAAAAGTAATCTGGTAGTGGTTTCCAAATGACCCTTCATCTTGTAATTTTCAAAACATGTCAGACCCAGTAAAACAAAATATAAACTTGTTTTTAATTAATGCTAATTAACCTAGTGTTTACTGAACATTAGTGTAAAGAGCAATGATCTGGAATTGGAAAAAAGGGGTTTGATTTATGCTCTTTCCACGTATTAATTATATATATGTCCACAAATGCAGTACTTAACCACTGTCAGACTTATTTGTCTTTGCAGCGTGTGTTAACAGACCCTCCTCACGGCATTATTTTTAACATTCCTAGCAGGATTTCTGAGTTAATGCAACAAATTTAGGCTGCAACACAGAACATTCCTTCCCCGATAGCTGAGCAAGTGAGCAAAAAGCTCACTTGACCAGGAGTTAACAGGAATCAACAAAAAGAAGAAGAAACAAACTAGATTTTTTTAAATCATGGAAGAAAAGCTACAGGGGATTTTGGAGTGGTGGGGAAGGATGCAACACAGCTTCATTCCTAACCGCTCCTCTCCTACTCCACCCACCCCATCCCAGAAGGAGTGGCAGAGAGTTTACAAAGTCCCCAAATTTTTCAGTAATACCCCCAAACCTGAACAGAGGTAGGCTGAGTTTATATCCCTGTCTTTTTCTTCTCTTAACTGAGGAGTAATAGAATGGCTCCTGGGGTGAAGCAGGTAAACTGAGGAAAGCAGGCAATGCCGAGACTCTCTCTGATAAAAAACGAAGGTTCCAGAACTACATCCTGAATTTAAAAACAAGCTAAAGCTCAAGAGATATCCCACCCCCCAATAAAAAATGTGATATGCCTCTATCTAGCTAAGTGTATTGAACTTGTGTGTTTAATAAAATCTTGGAGCATATCCCTAAGTATTCTAAAAGAGAAAATAGGGAGACGAAGAGGAGAGGTCCTCTCCTGTATTTTCTCCTTAAAAAAACAGTTTCCACTGAGTCAATCCTGACTCATGGTGATCCACAGTAGAACTGTGCTCCATAGGGTTTTCAATGGCTGATTTTTTGGAAGTACATTGCCAGACCTTTCTATCGAGGCATGTTTGGGTGGACTCAAACCTCCAGCCTTTCAGTCAGCAGCTAAGCACAACAATTTGCACCATCCAGAGACTCCACTGTCCCCTAAGTCCACTTAAAAATGGTGGAAGACAAAAATTTGGCTCTCAAACTGTATCTTGGGAAGGAAACCAAATACTTCTTATATAAGACAGAAAGAGTGTTGAGAAAAAAACAGCTCCATGTCAGATCATAGAATGCCAGGAGGGAGCCATCAAAGCATGAACAAGATAAAAAGAAATAGCACAACCACTGTGCAACCATGACAGCTATAAGTGGTGGCAAGGGGAGCGGAAGAATATAAAAAAGACAAAGAACCAAATTTGGAAGAAAATATTACTCAAGGAACAGAGGGAGATCCCTCTACAGAGGGATGCTATAAAACAACATAATTATTAAATGATACAGTGAGATGATAAAATGAGATGAAAAGACAGATTGCAGAGCTAAGGCAATAAATTAATGCTCAAATCATTAACTTTTCTGAACTAACAAATATATTAGAACTAGCAAGGAACCAAATAGATATTCCTAAAGAGCAAATTACTGATGTGGAAATTTTTAAACAAAGACAATGAATGCAGATTAAAAAAAAAAAGACATTCAAGCAATTACAGAAGAGTTAAATGATACGTAAGGCAAAGATAATCCATCTTAAGAAGTATTAGTGTCTGTGAGTTAGGGAATTCAACAAATTGAACAAATGTATATATGTACATATATGTGTGCTGTAAGTTAAAATACAAGGAAAAAAAATACCCTGAAATTCAAAGAAAAACTGAAATGGAAGCATGAAAGAGCACATTATGACTGAGCACATCACATGTGATAAAGGACTGTCCACTGAGACCCATCTACTAGACTACTGACCATCAAACATAAAGAATTACATAGGCATTCAGAAAAACAGAGCAAATCATCCACGCGCACACACAAAATCAGGGTGCTCTTAGACTTTTCCATGACACCATTTAATGCCAGATGACCACGGAATGTGTATTAAATTCTGAGGGAAAGAAAATGTGACCCAAGAGTATTATACTTAGCTAAGAAGTTGTTCATCTATAAAAGCATCAAACAGACATTGTTGAACATAAAAGAAATGAGGGACAAGCACCCATGAACCCCTTAATGGCAATGAAATCTGATCAATTAATAGGCTAATGAAATGAAGAACTCAACACTGAAGAAGCCATAGTAAAGAAGTGGTGCTAAGCATCAAATACATTGTACTGTTTTTCAATTTTCCTGTTTGTTAGAAAATGTTCATATTAAGAAGTTGGAGGAAAAAGATTAAATGCAATAACAAGTGTAATAATATATGTTGTGAGTACTACGTTTTATGAGGATGGTGAAGCTGAGTGATAGATGGTACCGTCTATGTAATTGAGAAAGCATCCAGTCTCAATCCCTTAGGAGTAATACTGAGCATAAAGTGTGGGGAGAGCACCTCTCAGCAGTCTCCCACCCCGCCATGGTGCAGGCAGACTTGTATTTACAATAATTTTTGAAATTTAAAAAAGGTTACTTTTGATAAGTGGGAAAGTTGAGAATATGGGACAGGACCAGAGCCTTGGGATGGGACAAAACCATCAAAGGGGCCATTAGGCTACTCAGTAATACATCTTCTTAAAAATTTGTTTGCAATACTCCCCTAGAAAAATTAAAAATGCATGACTCTGCTCTTGGAGATATTATCTACTGTCATCATTGTGTGATGTGATAGAAAGATCATTTAACCAAATGTCAGGGAAGTTGAGCTTGTAGTTCATTATATTATATTATCTATAGATACAATATACAACCTATGGATTAAATTTTAAAAATCATGTGATAATTTCAACAGCGGCCATCTTAGTCTAGGTTCTCTAGAGGAGTGCATAGAGACAAATTTACTTCAAGGAAAGGGTTCATACAATTGTGAGGGCTGGCAAGTCCCAAATCCATGAGTCAGGCAGCAGGCTGAAGGCTTCTTCTGCTGGCTCACATGGTTGCAGGGGCTGGCGAACCCAAAATCTGCAGGACAGGAGGCAGGCTGGAAGCCTCTGCTGACTCTTGGGGCTGTAGGGACTGACACATTCAAAATCTGCAGGTCAGGCAGAAGGTAAAGACTTCTGCAGGCTTACATCCCAAGAGCAGCAGGTCAGCTGACAAAAAGAGTGCAGGGTAAAGAGAGAGAGCCAGCTTTGCCAGAACATCCATTTATATACTGGAGGCAGGCCACACTTCCAAGGGAACTTCCCTTTCAACTGATTGGCAGCTCATATCAGATCACAAAATGGAAGATGATTGCATACTGTCTGCTAAATCACGGAGAATCATAGCCTGGCCAAGTTGACACATAACATTAGCCATCACAGATACTCCAAACATGTCTAAGAAATAAAAATAATATTAGGAAAGAAGGAACTGAAAGATCACTATATATAATTAGAATAATTACATAACTAAAAAAAGGCTATGAATCAGCTATTAGAAATAAATTACTAATTAGAAATAACAAAATAATTTAGTAAAATGGAAAGATAAGGCATCTAAAAAGTCCATAGAAGTTTTGCATTCTGTAATAGGTAGCTAAAATATAATAATAAAGGAAATCTATTCTTAACAATAATAAAATCATAGACTATTAATGAAAAAGTTTAATGAAAGATATATAGAACTTTTATGATAAAAAATTTTAAGTAACAAATATAAAGGAAATTTTTAGTATACAGAGAGTTATAATTTACTTCTAGATAAAGAGATTAACATATTCTCAAAGTTAATTTATAGAGATATTGTTACCCCATTTAAATCCTCAATAAAAGGTGGTAGGGAGATAATGAAATGCTTCTAAAATTGATTTTGGAAAATAACTTGGAATAATTGGAATATCACAGAAACTTTGAAAAGAGGAAATACCACAGGCTTTTATAAACATGGCAAAAGAAAAGTATTGCCGTTGTTATATGCTGTCGAGTCAGTTGACTCATAGCAACCCTACGTACAACAGAAGGAAACACTGCTTGATTCTGTGCCATCTTCACAATGGTTGCTATGTTTGAGCCCATGGTTACAGCCACTAGGTCAGTCCATCTCGTTGAGTGTCTTACTCATTTTCACTGACCCTTTACTTTCCTAAGCATGATGTCCTTCTCCAGGGACTTGTTCCTCCTAATAACACGTCCAAAGTAAGTGAGACAGACTCTCACCATCCTCACTTCTAAGGAGCATTCTGGCTGTACAGATTTTTCCATTCTTTTGGCAGTTCATGGTATATTCGATACTCTTTGCCAACACCATAATTCAAAGGCGTCAATTCTTTCTTCAGTCTTCCTTATCCTTGTCCAGCTTTTGTATGCATATGAGGTGACTGAAAACACCATGGCTTGAGTCAAACACACCTGAGTCTTCAAGGTGACATCTTTGCTTTTCAACACTTTAAAGAGGTCTTTTGCAGCAGATTTGCCCGATACAACGAGTCTTGATTTCTTGACTGCTGCTTCCATGGGTGTTGATTGTGGATCCAAGTAAAATGAAATCCTTGACAACTTCAATATTTTCTCTGTTTATCATGATGTTGCTTATTGGTCCAGTTGTGAGGACTTTTGTTTTCTTTATATTGAGGTGTAATCCCTACTGAAGGCTGTAGTCTTTGATCTTCATCAATAAGTGCTTTAAGTCTTCGATTTCAGCAAGCAAGGTTGTGTCATCTACATATCGCAGGTTGTTAATGAGTCTTCCTCCAATCCTGATGCTGCATTCTTCTTCATATAGTCCAGTTTCTGAGATTATTTGCTCAATATGCAGATTGAATAGGAAAGCATTAGAAGAATTAAGTTCTAGCACATATTAAAACACATTACAAAACAACAATTATAAAAACAGTTTGGTTCTGTGCAAAAATAGAAATAAGATAAGTAGTACAGAATAGAGAAGTCAGAAACTGACTCAGCTTTTTATAAAAACATAATATTAGTAAAGCAATGTTTTGAAAAATATGAGAAAAGGAAATACTATTAACAAATTATTTTGATAAAGGAAGACAGCAATTTAATAGAAATCAATTTAGATCTTTACTTTGTCATTAATTAAAATTAATTAGTTAATTTTAACAAATTCATAAAATCAGAATAATTAAAATATCTGCTATATCTACTTAAGAATGATAACTTTCTCAAGCTAAATGCCCAGGTAAAATAACAAAAGATTAACAAATTTATATACGTAAAATTTAAAACTTTTAAAAAACAAAAAATAACTCAACTGAAAAGGAAACCAATAAACTATTTGATATTAAATATGCCAAATATTTATTTCTATAGTATATAATCTCTCATTAAAATGTTTAAGAAAGGCAGCAATAACCTAGTATTAGAATTGAAAATAGGCAACAATTCATACATGAAAAACACAAATACATTTAAACAAACAAATGGAAATATGTTCATCCTCACTAAACATCAATGATATGCAAATGGAAGCAAACTTGAAATACTAGCATGCATCTACAAATTAGAAAACATTTCTGCTAAAAACACACAAATTTAACGAGGACATTATCACACTAGAACGTTTCTGCACAATTGGCAACATTGCAAACTGGTATAACTGATTTGAAGGGCAATATTACAGAATAAATACCTTGAATATCAAAAGCCATAATTTTTTTTTCTTCTGTTTTTACCACTCTTGGGAGATAATGGAATAGACGTAAGCTTTGAGGCCAAATATATACGAGCTCCATTTCTGGTATTATGTCTCAGACTCACTTTTCTTCATCTATTAGAAGGTGATAATAATAACTACCACTAAGATCTCTGTGAATATTAAATGATAATGACACCCATAAAATACCTACCACAATGCCTAGCACATTGTAGAAACTAAATAGATTTTACTGATTATATGTTTTCTCTCTTTTTTGCTCCTCTCTCGCACCCCAATACTTACCATTCCCCCACAACACACACACACAAACATGAGTGCACATGTACACAAAGGCACAGGAAAATTTAGTTTAAAGAAATAATTTAGTCAAACAAAGCCTTGTGCCATTGAGAACTGAGGGGGAAATGGAAGGCCATTCCCGTAACACTGTCTAGACCATTCAAAGCGATCGGGAGCTCTCTAGTTACAAACGTGACCATCTAAGAAAGGCAGAGCCCAAAGGGACACTGAGGATGAGGGAAATCTTACCAAGTCTGGCAGACAACACCCAGGGTAGGGTCAAGGATAGGCTCAAACCAGCCCTCACCCATTGCCACAAGGTCAAACAATCCTCTCTCCATACACCTAGACTCCATCTTAGAGAAAGAAGCTTAGGGAGAGAAGGATGTCTTGAGACATTAAAAATTATCACACAACAGAGTCTGGACTCTTCTTAGTGGGATTATTATTCATCAGATTGGCTTAAACTTTAAACTGGCTTGTACAGTTAGGTAACTTTTCCCTCCACTGATCAGCAAATGTGTTCTCAAGAAAAAGGCTAGATCAGTTGAGAAAAAAAATTTTTCCTCCACCCATCAAAGTTCTAGAACAAGTTAAATTTGTAAATGTTGCCTGTGAAAGCCCCCTGAAGAAACTAAAGAGCAGGTGAATCTAAGACATTATTGTTACTAGACTTGCTCAGCTCCCTTGTCCCTGTTTTCAAGTTGATGCCTCCAAAGTAGGTTTAGAGTCTAACAGTGTGCAGCCGCGATGTGTGGGACATTCAGTACAAGTTGTGAAAGCCTTTTTTTTTTTCAGGATGAATTATTAGAATCTGAGAATTGTAAGATTATTGATTATTGATTCTTATTGCTAATGACGATTCATATTTTTACTCCTGAAATGACAGCAAAAGATTATAGATTTCTGAAGTCCCTGACTTGTGATGTTCTCTCACGGTACATGCAACCTGATGTCTGGAAGGCACTTGGGTCCATAGATGAGGGGAAGTCTCTTTTCTCTCTGCTTATTCAGGCTTTTAGAGAACACCTACAGAGCCCAGTTCTGAGTCTCTTACTGATGTTTTCTCAGCTTCTATTGTGGCCTTCCTCCATCTTGTAACTGCTCTCTTGTTTCTTCGTTCTAGTTATAGCTCTGTTTTTCTATTACACTGTTGGAATGAGTTCCAGCTGCAACACTCTTTCAAATATTTTGGGGGCAGATAGGGGGGACTCATCTTCTACAAAAATAGCCAACCTCAAAGCAATTCATTTCATCGTCCAGGCCTTTTTATGCTTGAAAGAACTTTTTATATTATTCATGAATCTAAACTGATTCATCCATATAATTTAGGTTTTAAGCTTTTAGGTTAAGGACTACAATTTCCCAATGACATTTTCAGTGCTGGATAGAGAGTCTGCACTGAAATTGATGTTCTTTCTTAAAAAAGAAATGTTAGCACTTACTCTACCTTTTCACTGAGGCTGCAGAACTAAAGAAACAGGTTTATATTCTTTCAGGTGGGAAGGATTCTTAATAACTGCCTCAAGTGACAAGTGGTTATAGGAAGTGGATTTTGCACTAATGGATTTCTGCTTAATAAAATCACATTTTATGTAAATCAATATAGGGAGACCATTATGTGTGGGTGTACTACTTTTTAAAATTGCTTTTTTTGTCCATTCTGAAAGTAATGTGTGGTTGTTACGGAAAATAACAGAAAAAGGAAAGAAAAAGAAAAAATCAGCCATACTCCTGCCATCCAAAACAATACTAATGTTAACACTTCACGAACTGATTCTCTTTTTTTCTAAGTAGAATTTGGTTTGTTTGTTTACACATTTTTTCCTTTACTTTTTGCTTTGACATAGTTGTGATCATTCTGTATAAGGAATTCTGTACCTTGCTTTCTTTACCTAAATTATGGCACGAACACTTCTCCTATTATAAATTTTTCCTAATGCATTTTAAAATAATTACATAATATCCCACTGGGCAGTAATACCTGAGCTTATTTAACGGTCTTACTATGTGGCGCGATCAAATGGTTTTCAATTTTTCACTATTTGAGCAGAAATTTTTTTCATTATTTGGGCTTAGTTCCCTAGGATTCGTTCCCATAAACAAAATTATTAGCATAAAGGGAAGAAATATTTGAAACGTTTTGGGTATATCTTACCAACAGTTTACCAAAAGACTTGCAATAATTTGCGCTCCTTCCTACCGAGTAAATTGTACCCTTATCTTACCAGCTGTAAGTGTTCTCAGTTAAAATATATATATATATAGATATATATTTGTTCATTTGCTGGGGAAGAAATAACATCTTATTGTCATTTTAATTTGCAAGGCTTTGATTACTGTGGAGTTAAGAGCTTTTCCACATGTTCATTTATTTATGAGTTTTGCTCATCTTTATGATTTGCTGATAATGATTTTTGCACATTTATTTATTGTGGTCTCAATTTTTTTTCTTACTGAGTTGTGTTTTTTCATAGTAAAGATACGGAACGTGATACACAGTTGATTCAAAAAAAGTTTCCCAAGTAATTTTGATGTTTTCATAGGCATACGTCTTCACTTTGATAGTATTAACGTACATCTCTGCCCTTATGATTTGTTCCATCGCTTTTACATTTAGTCTTTCCTCATCCAGAGATTCAGTGGTTTTTTTCCAAGCTTTTTAATGATCTTCTACTTAATTAAAGCCCTGGTGGCACAGTGGTTAAGTACTACGGCCACTAACCAAAACGTCGGCAGTTTGAATCCATCACCCACTCCTTGGAAACCCTATGGGGCAGTTCTACTCTGTCCTATAGGGTCAGAATTGAGTCAGTGGCAACAGGTTTGGTTTTTACTTAATCACTTTAATCCTTATAGATTTTTGTTTGTTTATGGTATAAAATGAGGAACTAAAGATATATATTTTTTAAAACAGATGCACTGGTTTCCTTGGGCTTCAGTAGCAAATTACCACAAATTGGGTGGCTTAAAACCACAGAAATGGCTTCTCTCACAGTTCAGGAGGTCAAAGGTCCCAAGCCAAGGTGTCAACAGGGTTGGTTCCTTCTGGAGGCTTCATGCCTCTCTCCTAACTTCTGGTTGCCAGCATCCCTGGCTTTCCTATCCTGTGGACCCATCGCTCCAAATCTCGGCCTCCATCTTCACGTGGCCTTCTCTCTTCCTTCTCTGTCTTATAAGGACACTGGTTGTGATGGTTAACTTGATGCATCAACTTGGCTAGGCCAGTTATTTTGTCAAAAATTAATCTAGGTAGTAAAAAATGTCTGCCTTGAGCGTTATGCTCTTTTAACAATTGTCTATATGGGATCAAATTGACAACAGCCACTCAAAGGTTAGGTAGGAAACTTAGGGGGCAGTGATTTTATGTTACTGAGGGAGGAACACCTCAGAAAAGGAGGGTGAGAATGGTTGCACAACTCAAACAATGCAATCAATGTCACTGAATTGTACATGCAGAAACTGTTGAGCTGGTGTATGATTTGCTCTGTATATTCTCTACAACAACAACAAAATAAATAAAAATTGGGGGGAGAAAAGGATTACACCCTTGGAAACCCTGTGGGGCAGTTCTACTCTGTCCTACAGGGTCACTAGGAGTCCGGATTGACTCGAAGGCAACAGGTTTAATGAGTTGATTCGTTAACATTGAGCTCACAGCCAACAGCACTATAACTCATAGCTGAAAGAAGCTTATCTACAAGGTACATCACAGCCTTCTAGTGCTTAAGAACATTATTAGCACCATGCTTGGGGGTCATTTTAAACAATGAAATCATTCACAGAAAGCACAAACATGCTGAAAATGTGACACTAAATAGACTATGAAAAGGACATTTACAGTATGAGCTGAAACAAGAAGGCGGAACATCACCTCATTTGACCTCAGCTGGGAATTTCTGGCCACTATGCATATGTCCACAAATGACCGCGAAAGCACTGCAGGTATGGGTTTTGGGGTTACACATTTTAGTGAGTAGGTGTTATGGATTGAATTGTGTCCCCCAAAAATGTGTGTCAACTTGGCTAGGCCATGATTCCTAGTATTGTATGATCATCCACCATTTTGTCATCTGATACAATTTTCCTATGTGTTGTAAATCCTACCTCTATGATGTTAATGATGCAGGATTAGAGGCAGTTGTATTAATGAGGCAGGACTCAATCTAGAAGATTAGGTCGTGCCTTAAATCAATCTCTTTTGAGATACAGAAAAAGAAGTGAGCAGAGAGTCGGAGGGGACCTCATACCACCAAGAAACAAGAGCCAGGAGAATAGCAAGTCCTTTGGATCTGGGATCCCTGAGCTGAGAACTTCCTAGACCAGGGAAAGATTAATGTCAAGGCCCTTCCTCTAGAGCCGAAAATACTTTGGTAACCCTGGGGTATAACCAAACATGAAATAAAAGCAAACGTTTCTAGATAAAGCAGAAAACAAGTACATCTGGTAAATATCTGAAGGGCTGCAGAGGGCTGCCTCTAGAAAATAGTTATACACATACAAAAAGTCACAGAAAGGCCAGGTAGCAGAATTTGGTGGGTAGAGACACATGAAAGCCGTCTTTGGTGGATTGTTCCTGGATGGCACCAGCAGATTGTACTCGACTGCTAACCAAAAGTTTAGCAGTTCAAACCTACCCAGCAGTGCTGTGGAAGAAAGCCCTCTCGATCTGCTTCCATAAAAACTGCAGCCAAGAAAACTCTACGGAGCAGTTCTACTCTGTAACACACGGGGATGCCACACGTCGAAATCAGCTCTATAGCAACAGGTTTGGCGGGCTTTTTTTTTTTTTTTTTTTGGTGGAATCCAGAAACAAGTAAGTAGCAGGATCTTAAAAGGTAGCCCTTCTTGTCTCACAGTTTCACCTGAGACCTTAAGCAGAGAACGTCCCTTGACACGAGTAACCAGTTGCCATTGAGTCCATTCCAACTCACGCTGGGCGACCCGCTTTGTGCAGAGTAGAACTGCTCCATTGGGTTTTCAAGGCTGTGATCTTTCAGAAGCAGATCATCAGCCCTTTCTTCTGAAGCACCTCTGGGTGAACTCGAATCACCAACCTTTCGGTTAGTTGTTGAATACTTAACCATTTGTGCCACTCAGGTGCTCCATATCCCCTGACAAGTACTCTCAAAATTCTAAAGTGACATGCAAGACCATATAGGTAGGATCTGCAAGAGAGTGACCACAACCCTGTGCTGACAGCTTTCACCCCGGCCAGACAGGAGAGAAACGCTAAGAACGCTGCCTGAGGGGGCGGAAATGATGGGGGGCTGAGCGCGGCCGAGCACTGTGGTGCTTCCCCCCCCACCGCCTGTAGACAAGCTCACCCTAAGCCAAGTGAAAGGAAGGTGGCAGTAAGACGACCACTGAGAGGATGTGTGTCCCGTAAACTTTGTTGTTATTGGTTGCCATGGAGCTGACTCCTATTCATGGCAACCTTATATCTAACAGAACAAAACTCTTCCCTTTCCTGTGCCATTTTCATGATCGTTGATATGTTTGAGTCCATTATTACAGCTATATATATATATATATATATATATATATATATATATATATATATATATATATATATATATATGTATATGTATATTACATTGATGCCTTTGAATTATGGTGTTGGTGAAGAATACTGAATCTACCACGGACTGCCAGAAGAACAAACAAGTCTGTCTTGGAAGAAGTACAGCCAGAATGCTCTTTATAAACAAGGATGGTGAAACTACGTTTCACATGCTTCAGACATGTTATCAAGAGGGACCGGTACCTGGAGAAGGACATCATGCTTGGTCAAGTGGAGGGTCAGCGAAAAGAGGAAGACCCTCAGTAAGATGGACTGACACAGTGGCTGCAACGATGGGCTCGAGGATAACAAGGATTGTGAAGGTGGCGCAGGACTGGATAGTGTTCCATTCTGTTGTACACAGGGTCAGTATGAGTTGAAACCAACTTGATGGCACCTAACAACAACACGGTGGCTATCGTGTCGTGCCTTCCAACCTAGGGTGTTCCTCTTGCAGCACTATATCAAACAATACTCTGTTGTGATCCGTAGAGTTTTCACAGGCTAATCTTTGGAAGTAGATCACTAGGCCTTTCTTCCTAGTCCGTCTTAGCCTGGACCATCTGTCAGTTTGTCAGACTGTGGCGACTTGTGTGTTGCTATGATGCTGGAAGCTATGCCACCAGTATTTCAAATACCAGCAGAGTCACCTGTGGTAGACAGATTTCAGTGGAGCTTCCAGACTAAGATAGACCCTAAATTTTAGGAACAGGTACTGGACTTGCTCACAGAAAGTCCAAACATGAGAGACTGGCTACGGCAGCCTGCCAGGAGGGACAGCCAAAAGGCAGGATCTTGTTGGGACTAGCCTGTATGTCTAGTGTAACCAAACCAAACCTGTTGCCATCTAGTCGATTCCGACTCACAGAGACCCTATGGGACACAGTAGAACCTCCCCAAAGGGTTTCCAAGGAGCAGCTGGTGGATTCAAACTGCCAACCTTTTGGTTAGCAGCCGTAGCTTGCTGTAGCTCTTAACCACTGCACCACTAGGGCGCCATGTCTAGTGTAGATAGGACAAAAGTAAATAAAGAAGCAAGATCTGAGCAGCCAGAATTGAGCAACTGAGGGCAAAACAGTAAGCAGCCAACTGGAAGAGGCATCTCCTTGTCAGAAATCTGCAGCTGGAGGTCCTCAGGGGTGAATCTCCCAGGAAGCCACAGAAGTGTCCCATGAGAGGGGGGCAGCTATGGACAACTGCCGCTGTCACCACCCTCACAAGCTGGGCCTCCTTACTGGAGGCCTCCCGCTGTAGACTTTAACTCTAGAGAATCCAGAACAGCATGGGGCTCGGGGTTGGGGTAGAGTAGAAAAGCGAGGTAAGCAAACAGTGACGAAATTGCCCACGATTCTCTTCTCCACAGCAGATTTACAGGCTGCAAGCCAAAACCCCATAGCCGTCAAGTCGATTCCAACTCATAGAGGCCTTACAGGACGGCGTAGAACTGCCCCATAGAATATCCAAGGAGCGGCCGGTAGATTCAAACTGCTGACCTTTTGGCTAGTAGCCTGAGCTCTTAACCACTGCGCCATCCAAACTAGAATAGGGGAGAAGTTTTAACTTCTTGAATGAGCAATTACATTCCATGGAAATGGATACTTTAATACTAAAAAGTCATCAGAAAATCTACGGGATGTGCCTGGGATTTCTTCCAGAGTGAGGAAGAAAAATATTGACAGAAGTTTTTTTTAAAGGGGCAGTGGTGAAAAAGAATAAAGTTGCTTTTTCCACACACCACGCCACACACTGTATTCAGTACATTAGTTAGAGGAAGTTCCACCGGGGTGCTGGAAATGGCTAGTGAGAACCAGTTACGTGCAACTCTTCCCAACTCTGAGTTCAGTGGCTTCATGTTCGTAGTTTGAAATTAGCCTTGGTGGGGATATTTGCACCACGGAAATTGGCAAATGCTCAAATCAGGCTTTTCGTCTTCTCCTGAGAGGTGGTTGTTACGCACTTACCAGTCACACTGGATAGAACCTCTCATTTGGAGTTGAGATGGGCTGTAGAGAAGTTTTGATCTTAACCGAAGAGTGGAGCTGGGGACCAGCAAAAAAAGACCTTGGTAAACTCAAGAATCAAGCCAACATGGAAATAATAACCTAAAAATCAACTCAAGCATGATAATATTATAAAGGCTACCTCACCATTAGACATGTCATTTGGACTAAACCAGATTGCCATTGAGTTGATTCTGACTCATGATGACCCCATGTGTGTCAGAGTAGGACTGTGCTCCACAGGTTTTCAATGGCTGATTATTTGAAAGTAGATCACCAGACCTTTCTTCCAAGGCAGCTCTGGGTGGACTTCAGCCACCAACCTTTCGGTCAGCAGACGAGCTTCTTAACCATTTGCACCACCTAGCAACTCCTTTTGAACTAAAGGTCAGTAAAAATTAGCCTAAAGCTTTGTGAAGAAATCTTTGAATTCCAGGGGTACAAAAACCCAGGAAGTGAAGACCAGAACAGTCCAGGGACGAACAGTGAAAGAGCTAATGGACCTCGGGCTGACTCCTGAGCATCCTGGGCTAATACCCAATATAGCCAGGACCTGTAGGGAAGAATACTAATGTAACAATAGGAAATATCCATGGGAGGAATCAGGAAAAGAGGCTACTAGAATGTATATGTAGCCCTGTTTAAATTTCAGAAAATTCTAGAGACAATCATCATGGTATATTTTAAGATTCCTTAAAACTTCACAATTTCTTTGAGATTTGTTTTATCTGTCAATCCATATATGTTTTCCCAAATCTCCTAGCAACATAAACAAATAAAAATGAAAGAGAGTCATAGGCTTGCCTCAAATACATCAAGGCAAGGGAAAGATAGGGACAATATATACATAGGAGGAGCCTGGGGACAGAACTGGACAGAGGGACGTAAACAGCCACAGCTGGAAAAACAAAAAGCAGGATGAAATATCTGAAGAATGGGCGAGCTAATGTCCTGGAGGATTATTTGGCAGGATACCTCCAAGCGTCTCATTACTTCTCTGAAGTTCAAAATCAGTACCATTCACAGAAGGAATTTTCTTAGAAAATACACACTCCTGCATCAGGCAACTCATTACCTTGTGGATTTGCTGCAAAGTCCTTTCCCTGCATGGAAGGTAATTTAACTGAGCCTCTGACCTTTATCTTACTGTTAGTCATGATTTGATGTGGAATTATAAGCCCCACTAAAATGGCTTAAACCTCTTAGATAAGTCCAAGGGCTGCCGTTCTGTTGGTGATGAGATCACTTGAAGATAACAACCGTAACTGTCCACTGTGACCAAACAGTCTTGCTTGTGCATAAATAAATCTTGGCATCGTTGATCCTTCAGGGATGCTAATGGTCTGTCAGAATCACCGTTGATTTTGCATTTCTCCAGCAAAGACAAACCATCAAACTTAACAGCTTACTTTCTACAGATGTTATATCTTTATCCACGGTGGGCTATGGAACTGAAAGATGATGTAATTGATCCTATCCGTCTTATAGGTAAGTAACCCAGTACCAGAAAAGCCCCTGACTGGCTCAAACGGTTTGTGCTCAATTGTTAACTTAAATGTTGGTGGTTTGAATCCACCCAGTGGCTCCACGGAAAAAAGGCCTACTTATCTGCTTCTGTAAAGATTAAAGCTAAGAAAATTCTATGAAGCAGTTCTACTCTGTAACACACGGGGTCTCCATGAGTCAGCATCAACTTGATGGCAACAGGTTTTTTGTTTTGTTTTGTTTTGTTTTTAACCCTTTACTCCGAGAAATTAAGCAGTTTATCCAAGACCGTACAGTTCGGTAGAATTCCATTGATCTATATGACAGCTGGAGCCCCGGCGGAATGGTGATTAAGAGCTCAGCTGCTAACCAGAAATCCACCAAATCCATCAGCCGCTCCTTGGAAACCCTATGGGGCAGTTCTACTCTGTCCTATAGGGTCACTATGAGTCAGAATTGACTCGACGGCAATGGGTTTGGATTTTTTGGTTTGGTATGCATCAATTAAACATTTAACACTTGGTTAATTCAAAACGTAAATAATTGAGAGACACTGGACGTTGGAGTGAATGCATTCCGTTTTTCTATACCTGAATTAGTCTGATGCCTCTACATAAAGAGCACCAAAGTGAGCCGAATTGAGGCACAGATAGGTGGTTTCCTATTTATGTGATTTAAGGTAGAACAGAAAGGGCCTCCAGCCATAAAAGTCACCAAAAATGTGCCCCACCGCCTGCTAGCCCATGGTTAGAGATTCGTTTCTGTGGATTAACCCAATATACCTCTGAAAAGTATGCTATTAAAGCCCTCAAGATTGCATGCCTGGGGAAAGTCACATAATTTTCTGAGCCTCAATTGACCTTTAAGCTACTTCCCAATTATCTGCTGCAAAAAACCTCTTTAAAGTGTTAAAAAGTAAAGATGTCACTTTAAGGACTAAGGTGTGCCTGACCCAAGCCATGGTATTTCCAGTCACCTCCTATGCATGTGAAAGCTGGACAATGAATAAGGAAGACTGAAGAATTGACGCCTTTGAATTACGGTATTGGCAAAGAATATTGAATATACCATGGACTACCAAAAGGACAAACAAATCTGTACTGGAAGAAGTACAGCCAGAATGCTCCTTAGAAGGGAGGACGGCAACACTTCATCTCACATACTTTGGACATGTTATCAGTAGGGACCAGTCCCTGGAGAAGGACATCATGCTCGGTAAAGTGGAAAAAGACCCTCCACGAGACGGACTGACACAGTGGCTGTACCAAGGGGCTCAAGCATATCAACGGCTGTGAGGATGACGCAGAACCAGTGTTCCGTTCCGTTGCGCACAGGGTCGCTATGAGTTGGAACTGACTCAACGGCACATAACAACTAACTACAACAACTATAAGTGAAATGGAAATGAAACTTGAGTGTGCAAAAAACAAATGTTATTCATCCGCTCTAGGAGGCACGTTTTTAAGTTTACAACCTGACGTCTTCTTAAGGAGCCCTGGTTGCACAACGGTTAAGGCTTGGCTGGTAACCGAAAGGTTGGTGACTTGAACCCACTCAACAGCTCTGCAGGAGAAAGACTTGGCAACCTGTTTCCATAAAGATTACAGCCAAGACAACACTGTGGGGCAGTTCTAGTCTGTCAAAGGGTCACCATGAGTCAGAATCGACTCAACGGCACCTACTACCACCACCACCAGCATCTTCTTACAATCACTGTCAGCCAGGTGGTAGTTGTGATGGAGTTACCATTTTCCGGCTCAGTTGTTACTCCTGTTGTCATGGTTGGACAATTGCAAGTCCTGGACATTTCAGTCGACACACCACTTAAGGACCATGTGGGGAAGCAAAGTGAGTCCTGGTTGCTGTCTAAAAATTTTAAACTGACTCCTTCTGGTAAAATCAAGAAAGGCCAGCATCAAAGTTTGCAGAATCACTGTGAGCAGCTTGGAAGAAAATTCCAAGGACAATGGTGGAGCACGCTTTTAATAAATGTTGCATCTTCAATGCTCTTGCCACATAGAGAAAGATACTGGAAAGAAAAGCATGAACATTGACAACTCTGAATCAAAAAGAGATTCAGAAGAATAGGGCTCTGAATGAGAAGTCTTAGGAATATGTTAAGCAATTTATTTTGCTATTTTCTTTTTATTTATGCACCAAAACCCATTGCCGTCGGGTTGATTCCGACTCATAGCAACCCAATAGGGCAGAGCAGAACTGCCTCAGAGGGTTTCCAAGGAGCAACTGGTAGATTCGAGCTGCCAACCTTTTGGTTAGCAGCCGAGTTCTTAACAACTACACCACCAGGGCTCCTCATTATTTATCCACAGGGGTGCTAAATGAAAGAATTCTATGCCTAGTGAAATCTAAATAAGTTTTCTCATAAGCAAAAATAAATAAATAAAAATCCCAGGAAATAATAATATGTTGTGGCACATTTTAATACAACATTTTTTATTTCTTAGTGGAACAAAATGATCTGACATCTTGGAGTAGGTGACATCTTAGGGTTCATGAAACATGATACCTTAGTCCTTAGTTTTCTGTAAACCAAGTGCATTTCAACTCTGAGCCTTCATTCTGACAACCTGCTGGTAAAGCCAACCTCAGTTATTCTACGACCCCTGGGCCATGTTTTAGCTCACGTTAATCTTTGGCAAAAAGGAGCTCTTGTGGTGCAACAGCTAAGTGCTTGGCTGCTACCCTAAAGGCTGGCTGTTCAAACTGACCCAGTAGCTCTTCAAGATAAAAACTTGGTGATCTGCTCTTGTAAAGATTACAGCCAAGAAAACCCTATGAGGGAGGCACTTCTATCCTGTCACACGAGGTGGCTATGAGTCAGAATCAACTCAACAGCACCCAGCAACAGTCTTGGCAAGGTTGGTAAATCAGGTGTCTGGGGTCCTGCCTTTCCAGACCCACACAAACAGCCATTTCTTTCTCAGGTCTTGTCATCTTCCCTGAGTGTGGCCAGTATCTCCCCGTACGAATGCAGGGAAATTTCTCCAAGTTCATTCTTTCCTCTTGGGAGGATGGCTTCCTCCTCCAGAAGAAGGGAGTCTAGTACTTAACATTCCTGGCCATCCACCCCCACCCCCTCGATTATCCAAGCCATAGAGATGGAAGGAGAAGCATTCATCTTGTTAATGAATGTGGGATAAACAATTGACTTTATCCCTTTCCAGTCTCTTTCTTGTCCCTATCTCTTGGAGAGGGCTACCTCCTCTGCTATTCCATGCCTAAGTTCTTGCACACATAGCCCATGACTGGAAGGATAAGCCTGTCTGTTTCTTGGGTTCAGGATCAGGGCATCCACTTCCTTGCAGATTCACTTCATTCTGCAAAGTCAGCTGTATTAGTAATAAAGACAACACTTGGCCTCGTGCCTCCATTTATCTTAATCCTCAACTGGTTCTGAACCTGGGCTGATAAGAGAAGTTCTTCTCCCAGATACACATTCTCTCTCCTCACTCTTATTCTTTTTAAATGGAATTTGATGTTCCTTCAAACTCTATCATAAGCAACCAAAAAATTAGTTCTCTTCAAACACTTCTAAGAAATGAACGGAAGTATCTACATTCCAAGACATTGGTGGTTCAGTGGTAGAATTCTTGCCCTTCCATGCAGGAGACCTGGGTTCAATTTCTGGCCAATCCACCATATGCACTGCCACCAACTTTCTGTCAGTGGGGACTTGAGTGTTGCTATGATGCTAAGCAGGTTTCAGTGGAGCTTCCAGACTAAGATAAACTAGGAAAAAAGGTCTGATGATCTACTTCTAAAAATTAGTCAGTGAAAATCTTATTAATCACAACAGAACATTATTGTCTCACTCACTTTTTCTTTGGACACATCATGAGGAGGGATCAATCACTGGAGGAGGACATCATGTTTGGTGAAGCAGAGGGCCAGAGAGGGCATGGGAGACCCTTGGTGAGATGGATTGGCACCATAGCCCACATGATGGAATTGAACATGCCAGTGATCGTGAGGATGATGCAGGACTGGGCAACATTCTAGTCTGCCAACTCCGTGGCAGCTGGCAACAACAAGTGCCATCACACCAATGCTGGTGGATTATTTTCCTCCATGGGTGCTATAATTCAGCATTTCCATTTGGACTCCACCCTTTGCAGGTGGTTTTCCTCTGAGAGGTGTACTTTAAGAAAATATTATTTTCTGCTGTCCTTTGTTCCCAGCATTTATCTGTTAACCACTTCGCTTGTGGTGGGCTGTTATGGTGGATTCTTACCAAACACACAGTTATCCAGCCTGGCAGGCATGAATGTTGCATTAATTTTCCATGCTTTGACATGGAAATTAAACTGTTCTCCAAGGTTTTAAGAATTCGACATTGCTAAGTAATCAATTCCCTGACCATCATGGGTTTTTTTTTAGATTAACACTTGGTCTTTAATTAATAGCCCGTAGAACCTCCCTTGGAGCTAGCGAGGAGGGCCACAGCCATCTGTATGATCTGCTAAAATAAACCACGATCCACCTGTGCCACTCCTCATCAAAAGTTCAGAGACCAAAGGGCAGGCAACTTTCCTTTCCAGGCTCACACCTCACCTGCCTACCCCAGGCTGCAGTCCTGACTTACTGATGAGATGAAAGGTTTTGCCTTCAGTGGCTCCCTGCCAGCTTGGTGATAAATTTACCAGAGCAAATCAGGATCCAGGATGATACTGCAATTCCACTTTGCTAGAGGCAGCTGATTTTCTTTTTAAAGGTGAGTCAGCTCCTACTTCCTGAAAACAAATTTTTCTCCTCAAATTCAGCTTTCACACATTTGCAGAATCCATTCTTAAAAGTTTTTTTTTTTTTTTTTTTGCTTTGTTTTGTTTTGTCTATTAGGAGACAATTCCTGAGACCAGAGCGTACCCTAAACAAAACAGAGAAGTAGGGAAGATTGGCTTTCTCAGCCCTCAAAACCACCATCTAACCCTCCCTGGCTCTCTCCCTCTCAGCGCCATCCATGCCCTCTGTAAAGGCTTTTTTGATGAGTCAACTTGGCTCGTCTATACTTCCCAGTTATTCAATCAAACACTAATCTAGGTGTTTCTGGGAAGGCATTGCGTACATGTAATTACAGTCCCTAATCAGTTGGCTTTAAGCTAGGGGCATTATCTTGGATAACTGGGTCCAAACCAAACCCACTGTTGTCGAGTCAATTCTGACTCATAGCGACCCTATACTGCAGAGTAGAACTGCCCCATAGGTTTTCTAAGGCCGTAAATCTTTACGGA
This sequence comes from Dugong dugon, assembly GCA_030035585.1. Lineage (NCBI taxonomy): Eukaryota > Metazoa > Chordata > Mammalia > Sirenia > Dugongidae > Dugong > Dugong dugon. Next base: position 7,193,259 of record CM057473.1, read on the forward strand.
AGCAGACTGCCACATCTTTCTCCCATGGAGTGGCTGGTGAGTTCATTTGAACGGCAACCTTTCAGTTGGCAGCCGAGCACTTAACCACTGCGCCACCAGGGTTCCTGGATAACCTGGATAGACCTAACTTAATCAGTTGGAAGGCCTAAAATTCAGAGACTTTATTATCAGAAGAACCTCCACCCGTGGGCAACAGCTCTGGCCAGTGCCTATGGAGAACCATGTGCTTGTGGCCATTCCTTCCTGACCACCTGTGGATGACAACTTCAACCCACGCCCATGGGTTCCAGCCTGCCAGTGATCTTGAGTGTGTCTGTGTGCATGTGTTGTGTGTAATCTCCTACTTGTTCTGCCTCTCTGGCTGAACCCTAACTGATACACCCTTACAGTCTGCCACACCCATACCCACCTGGGAACATCTTTCTGGTGCCCTCATGCTCTGCACCACCCTCCCCCTCTTCTCTCTTCCTAAATTTTATCTGTATGCCACCATGATGGTGCTCCTGGAACAAAACACTGGGACCTGTGGTCTGACAACAGATTTTTTAATTGCTCTGTGGAAGTGTTTAAATGATACATCTTATAAAGGCATAAATATTAACTTCTGTTTAATTATGCATATAATGACTCATATTTATTGAAAGGGATACAATTACTTGGAATTGGTATAGCCAGGATAATCTAGGATCACCAAACCTGTACCCAAACCATCTAACTTCCAGTTAGAAATGAATGTATGCTGAGGTGTAAACAGCCAGATGTTGGATGTGTATGTCATACAAGCATAAACATTTACATGTTACACATCTCGTGATGTATTTTTATTTTTACAGAACTCTCCTAAAGACATTACTTCATAAATCAGTGGTTCTGAAAGTGAGGGCCCCAGACCACCAGCATCAGCAGCGTTTGGGAGATAGAAACACAAATGCTCATACCCACCCCAACCTACTGAATCAGAACTTTCAGGGGTGGGTTCCAGAAATCTGTTCTTTGATGGGTCCTCCAGGGGATTCTGATGCGCTCTAAAGTTTGAGAACAATTTCCTTAATTCAAAAGTAAGAAGCACAGTATTGGTAACACATGGGATATTTTTGAAAGGCAAATTTGTGGGGAGTTAATTAGTTCAAGTATTGCTTGAAAAAATAACAATCAAAAATAAATTTATTGACGAGTATTTGAAAAAAAAAAAAAAAATAACCCCCGTTGCCACGAGTCAATCCCGACTCATAGTGACCCTATTGGACAAAGCAGAACTGCCCCATAGGGTTTCCAAGGAGCTGCTGGTGGATTCGAATTGCCAACCTTTTGCTTATCAGGCAAGCTCTTAACCACTGAACCACCAGGGCTCCACAAAGAGTTTAGTGGTATATAACTCTGGACACCAAGAGTTTAACAGGCAGCTCCAGCACCTTTCACAACCATGCTCATGAAGCGTCCTTCTAGAGCATACCCATTAGCAAGTCAGCTCCCATCTTTCTACAGCTACTACTTCTTAGTTCAGAACACGAAATTCCAGGGATCAGGACCAGAAAGGCTCAGCCTAATGCAGGGGTCACCCTAGGAACTTGAGCCAGATCGCTGAGTAGAAATGCTTCCATGAACAGCTTCCATTCATGGATCAAGGACTGTTCCTAGAGAAAGGAGAAAGTTTGTGAGCTGATCGGCCATCCCAATCAATACCTTCTCTAGGGGACCTCTTAAAGTTGCCTTAATTCTCACACACTACACTGACCACAGCTAAAGCCAGTCTTCCTCAGTATAATGCCAGAGTATGCTACTCCTAGTCATCCTGGCAGTCTACTTCTGGAAATTAGCCAATGAAAATTTCAAGGATCACAACAGAATATTGTCCAACATACTGCAGGAAGATGAGCCGCCTAGGTTAGAAGGCACTCGAAATACACAGTGACCCCAACAATGACCTAGAGCATACCAGTGATCGTGAAGATGGCACGGGACCAGGCAGCATTTCATTCTGTTATATGTAAGGTCGCCATGAGTCAGAGCCGACCCAACGGCAACTGATAACAACAACAGTCATCTTTCATAGCTCATTTTAAATGTTATTTCCTCCAGGAAGCCATCTGTGATTGTTAAGGTTGTATGACAACTTGGCTGGGCCATGAATTCTCAGTGATTTGGCAGTTATGATGTAGTTTGACAGTCATATGATGATGTGATTACTTCCATGATGAGATCTGATAGAATGTGATCACCTCCGTAATAGGATCTGCTATGAGTAGCCAGTCAGTTGAAAGGGTGTTTCCTTGGAGGTGTGGCCTGCATCAAATATAAGTGGACTCTCTGGCAAGGCTCTGCGGCTTTTGTTTGCTCTGGATCCTGCAGCTGGTTCCTGTTCATCTGCCCTCTGGTTCTTGGGACTTGAGGTAGCAGCTGACCTGCCTTCCTGCTTGCTGATCTTGGGATTCATCCATCTTCACAGCCTGTGAGCAAGAGCCTTGCTGTCTGACCTGCTCATCTCGGGTTTGCCAGCCCCTGCGGCTACGTGAATCAGGGGAAGACTCCACTGACCTACAGGTTTGGGATGTTCCAGCCTCTACAACCTTGTGAGCCATTTCCTTAATATAAATCTCTTTATATAGGTATTTATACACTTTACTGGTTTTGCTTCTCTAGAGAGCCCAGTGTTATACACCATCCATGGCCCTTTAATGAGGGCCTTTAGCTGCCCTTTCTCATGCTCTCATACACTGATCCTGAGTCCACATCAGCCCTTATTCTCTTCAGATTCTGTCCCTGCCTCCCCTCCCTTGCCATACCATTCCATCAGACTGTGCCTCAGCGTTTCTACCAGACATAAACATATTTGGAATCTTTGATGGGGGCGGGGGGGTCAGGAAAAGATTATTTCAATATGTTCAAACTACACGTTTTGAGAGCATCTGTAAACTCAGTAGACAAGGAGTTATATATGAGCCCCCACTCTCTGGAGAAATTGAAAAGGACCGAGTATTTGGAAAATATTATGAAGTTCAGCTCTGAATACATTTATCCTTTTATTCAGAAATTAAGAACAATGAACATATCTTGAGATAATATTGTGAAGTATTAACCAATTACTCTCCCTATAAAAGAGGAGAAGGTAGTAAGAAGCTAAAAGGGATGATCTTAATGCCCCTTCAAGCTCTTGCTTGGGGTCTCCCCCACAGACACGGCCCCCGAGAGAGCACCCCAAAGGCACAGCAAAAGCAGACAAGCGCGCCTGCAACTCTCCAAGTCAAAGGCAAGTTGTTCTCATGTTCAAACACCCTAAGTGGGAAAGAAACATGGAGAGGCTGGAGAAACAAGGTCCATACGGGGGCAATCTGTGAAAGCTCACTGACCTCAGAATCATGGCTTCATGCTTGAGATTTCTCAGAAGATGAAAACTGAAATTTTGATTTCTCTTGAATTGATGTTATTTCCAGAAGCTCTCAGACTGTCTGGTATTTCCAAGCAGTCCAGCATCACTTTTTGACCCCACAGATTTTCCAACACTCTCTTTTAAGTGAAGGATCAAATATGGTGAACGTTCTTTAGATCTTTCTCTCCTTTCCTGCCCACCACTTCTGTCTCATCTTTGCTCCATTTCTTCCTTCTCCTTCTATATCAACTGTTCTTATCTTCCCCTTTAATTCGTAGCTCCTTATTTCAGCCTTATATGGGGTATTTGAACTCTCTGGACTCACTTCTTACTTGGGTAAGAAATAGGTCCACCTATCACTGTCTCTTTGTATCAGTGTTTTGGAACCTGCTGTTGCACAATTTCATTGCTCAATTTGTCTTGGAATCAGAATTAGGAGACCTACTTTCCAGCCCTACACTTTTGTTCTCTAAATAACTAGGAAACACATTTAATTTTTAGCCATTAGTCTCCTCATCTGTAAAATAAAAGAGCTCAGCTACATTTCCATGAAGGTTTCTTCTAGTTGTAAAATGCCATGATTCTCGGTGGAAGAAGACCCAGTATCTAAACTCAGATTATTCAGAGGAAAGGATTTAATTTTGTTTCAGGAACAACTAAAGATTCCTCTGCCTTTTAAGAGAGAATAATATAAAGTGGCTATATCAGGTATTCATTCAGAATCAGTACAACCAAAAATATATTTTCCCTTATTTTCTTCTGTTTCACTTTCTCGCTCTCTTCTGATGTATTAATTTCTCCACTGATAGGTGTTTTCACAGAGTCTTTCCCCTTCCTGGCTTGCAAGATGAGAAACTCATCTTATGCCCGGTTGTCTTATGCCTAGCTTATGCTCAGACCTACCAACAACCATGAAGACAGTGCAGGACCAGGCAATGTTTCGTTCTGTTGTCTGTGGAGGCACCATGAGTTGGGGCCAACTTGATGGCAACTAACCACGCAAACAATGCTCAAACCTTGACTCCTTCTCTACAGGACTAAAGAAAAAAACAAACCTGCTGCCATGAAGTTGACTTTGACTTGTGATGCCTCCATGTATTACAGAGTAGAATTGCTCCATGGGGTTTTCTTGGCTGCAATCTTTATGGAAGTAGATTGTGAGGCCTTTCATTTGTGCACCACTGGGTGGGTTTGAACTGCAAACCGCTGGCTCCACCCAAGGACCTTCTATGTGTCCAGAGCCTCCTATTCTACTTCCTCTAGAAGTCACCCAACACCCATCTCTGTCTTCACCTTCAACTCTTATTTCTCCCTATCCACACAGCAGTGTCAAGGTTCAATTAGCTCTGTCTCCACCTAGCTACGTGACCTTCATATGAGCAAAGTAGTTTCTTATTTGTCTTTGTATCTCCAGGCCTGGCCAGCACCTGATACAGGTATGCATCCAATGATTGGTAATCAAATTAATTAATCACAAAAAAGTGAATGAACCTACTTCAAACTCATTCAGCTCACTTGGTTTTTTCTAATTCACTTTATAAGACAGAGGAGGGTGAAGACAGCTAGACAGATTCGCATAGTTCACGCTGGCATGAAAACTAGATTCTAGGCCTCCTACTTTCAGGCCCAAGGACTTCTTCTATAGCTGACTTACTTTTAATTCAGGTCTTGTTTACCTTTTAGTTGGTGTCTCTCTCAGGTAGCTTTTTGCCTTTTTTTTCTTAGCTTTTCCTGCAAACTGGGCATCGTCTATATCATTTTCTTGTCTGTCACTAATCAGCAATTAATTTCTAAAAATTCAGCTCATTATCAATAAACGTTGTTACTACATAGTCAATTAGAAAGAATGCCTCCCTAGGATTCATGGTGTCATTAATTCTCAGATCTAGCCTTGGTGAACTCAGACATTAAGACCCAGGTCACAGAGGCTTATCTGCAGTGACAGTGACAAGAGGTGGACCTGCTCGGGCCGTGCGGCGGAGTCCAGCATCGGGCTGGCGAATCCATCTTCCCAGGATGGCATGCCGTCACAGCTGGCAGACTTACGCTGTAATTATGTGGTCGTCTTTTGCAACCCCTACAGTTTAATGGGCGTTCCACTTTCTTCGAGTCTAATGTCCATTTTGAAATGGACTGTAATGCCATTAGCTTTCAGGTTCGGGGGGACTTGCTTCTTCCTAAGAAAGGATGGTTCCAAATGTATCGATTGATTCACTCTTGTCTAATGCATCAAGGAGAGCTCTTCTTCAAGCTCGCCTTCCCACAAATGGAGCAGCGCCTGCTTGCCTTAGAGAACTCGTTTACGGAACTGCATTAATCACCCCCACGTAAACCCACCTCTTTGAACGTCCCAACGTTTGGGTCCCTCCTTTCCGAAGCACCCCCACCCCAGTTGGCAATGCAAGGAACCACAGACAATGAGTTGTGACCTCTTGAAGGGCAAAGGGGCCTCCTCAGTCACCCCTGGCAAATGATCACAAGAATTCCTTGTGCAGGGTGCAGTGCAGAACATTTATGTTGAACCAATACTCGGGCTTTAAAATGCCTCCAGGCAAAACACAGCCTGGGTGTCTCTGTGCAGCGGCATCAGACATATTCGTTTTCAATCGGGATACAGTCTTCTTTTTCTCTCCCTCTGCAAGCATATGACAGAGCAGATAGGACAGAGGCAAAAGATGAATGATTTCTTTTAAGTGAAGAAAGAGATAACCCATAGGCTATTTTCTCTGATCAGTTAACAGCTCAATAAGTGAGTACAATGAAAATGGAATTGGTGGGGCAAGATTGTTCAACAGGTAATGACTATTATCGATTATGGTGGTATGAAAAGAAATCCACCTATGCAGATTTTTAAATATGTGCTGGCGGAAGATGATGCCAGCATTAAAAAAATCATTGTTTAGGTTGCAATGAGTTTTTATTTATGGGGATGGAAAAACTGGTAATGGATATTGGTGACGGTCGCACAACATGATTGATGTAATTGGTTTTATTGAACCATACAGGTGAAAAATGTTGAATCAGCAAGTGTCGCATTATCTGTATGTTTACAATAAAACATATTTTAAAAGAATACAAGACCATGGTAAAATATCACTACACCTCTATTAGAACAGCAAAAATTAAAAATAGTGGTGTCATGGATTGAATTGTATCCCCCCAAAATATCTGTCAACTTGGCTGTGTCATGAATCCCAGTATTGTATGATTGTATACCATTTTGTAATCTGATGTGGTTTCCTTATGTGTTGTAAACTCTATCCCTATGATGTAATAAGACGGATTAGCGGCAGTTATACTGATGAGGTATACAAGATTGCATAGTGTCTTAAGCCAATCTCTTTTGAGATAAGACAGAAGTGAGCAGAGACACATGGGAACCTCATACCGCTAAGGAAGCAGTGCCAGAAGCAGAGCACGTCCTTTGGACCTGAGGTTCCTGCATAGAGAAGCTCCTAGACCAAGGGAAGACTGATGACACGGACCTTCCTCCAGAGCCAACAGAGAAAGTGTTCCCCTGGAGCTGATGCCCTGAATTTGGACTTGTAACCTACCAGACTGTGAGAGAATAAACTTCTCTTTGTTAAAGCCGTCCACTTGTGGTATTTGTTATAACAACACTAGATGACTAAGACAAGTGGTAATACCAAATGCTGGCAAGGATGTGGAGAAAGTAGATCTCTCATACCTTGCTGGTGGGAATGCAAAACGGTAAATCCACTCCAGAAAAGAGCTTGGCAGTTTCTTTAAAAAACTAAATATATATTTACCATATGCACCAACAAGCACTCCTGGAGATCTACCCTAGAGAAATGAAAACTTGGGTCCACAGAAAACATGTACACAATTGTTCATAGCAGCTTTATTTGTAATAGCCAAAATCTAGAAACAACCCTGATGTTCTTCCATGGATGAGTGGTTAAACAAACCGTGGTACATCCATTCTGTACCACGGAATACTACTCAACACTAAAAACGTTCAACTTAGAAAGATGTGCGACAATTAGGATGGATCTCAAAGGCATTGTGTTATCAAAAGGTCACATACTATTCAAAAAAAACCAAACCCGTTGCCGTCAAGTAGATTCTGACTCATAGCGACCCTATAGGACAGAGCAGAACTGCCCCATAGGGTTTCCAAGGAGCACCTGGTGGATTTGAACTGCTGACCTTTTGTTTAGCAGCAATAGATGTATTGCACAACCAGGGTTTCCTCACATACTATAGGATTGCACTTATTTAACATCCTCAAAATGACAAAATTATCAAGATGGAGAACACACTAGTGGTTGCTTATCAGGGGGTTAGGGACGGTGGGGGACAGAGAAATGGGTATGACTATAAAGGAGTAGTAGAGGAAAGGCTTTGTGGTGGTGTGTGTCCGAGTAAAACTGCTCCGTAGGGTTTTCTTGGCTGTAATCTTAACAGAAGCAGATCACCAAGCCTTTCTTCCACTGCACTGCCAGGTGGGTTTGAACCACCAACCTTTAGGTTCGTATTCAAGTGCAAACTGTTTGCGCCACCTAGAGGCCTAAGTTCTGTGTGCATTGTTCCGTATCTTAGTTGCAGCGGTGATGACAAGAAGCTCCACATGTGATAAAATGACAGATACACACACATTATACTAACGTCAATTGCCTCGTTGTTACGTTGGACTGTAGTTATATAACCATTGGGAAATGGGGTGAAGGGTATGTGGGACTTTACTGTTTGTAAATACATAATTATTTCAAAATTTTAAAAAAGATTAAAAAATAATATTTAATAACATAAGGAAATACCCACGTTATAAGCAGGATACTGAATACATATGCAGAAAAACCATGTATATTTAAACACCACTCCCAAAAAGTGGTTGGAAAGAAATACACCCCTATCGGTGTAATAGTGATTGTACCTGGGTAGCAAATCATGAGTGGTTTAAACTTTCTTTTTCTTTTCTGTATTTTACATATTCATTTTATAATCAGTCCCCCGAAATTCTATTTCCTTGTGCTCCACTGGAAAGATGGTCCTTTAAAAATGCTAAGTAATGTATAAAAAAATAAAACCAAGCCCACTGCCATTAAGACGATTCTGACTCATGGTAACCCTATGCGTGTCAGAGGAAAACTGCTCCATAGGGTTTTCTTGGCTGTAATCTTAACAGAAGATCACCAGGCCTTTCTTCCATGGTACTGCTGGGGGAGTTCGAAACAACCTTTAGGTTCGTAGTCAAGTGCAAACTGTGCCGCCTAGAGGCTTAAGTTATGTATGTTGTTGTTGGGTGGCATTGCGTCAATTTCAACTCCCAGGGACAAGCAGAACTGCCCCATAGGGTTTTCTAGACTGTAATCTTTATGGGAAGTAGCCCTGGTGGCGCAATGATTAAGCATTCGGCTGCTAACAGAAAGAAAGGTCAGCAGCTTGAACCCACCGGTGGCTGTATGGGAGAAAAGACCTGGCAATCTGCTCCCATAAAGATTATAGCCTAGGAAACACTGTGGGGCAGTTCTACTCTGAACTATAGGGTTGCCATGAGTCGGAAACGACTTGAGGGCACATAACAACAACAACAATCTTTACAGGAGCAGATCACCAGGTCTTTTCTCCCGCAGAGTGGCTGGGTAGGTTCAAACCACCAACATTTTACTTAGCAGCCAAACACCTACCCTTTGCACCACCAGGACTCCATAAGTTCTGTATACTCTCCTAAAATTAACAAGCGAGAACTTGTTGAATGAAATTGCAGAAATAAAAGACTTCTTTCCCCCAAGAGGATCAACTAGTTCCCCAATATAAAAATCAAGCAGAATCCCATTATTAATAACAAGGGTTATACATATGTGTGTATTTTTAAGCTAATACAAACCCAAGATTAATAACATTACCAAATACTATGGTTACTGCCTTTAAATCAGGTACGCTAATTTTGTACCTCTTAGACCCACGGTGTGGATTTGGTTGGGCTGTATTTCCTTTTCTCAACAAGGTAACAATCAGAAAGCATGAACCACTCGCTGTGCTTAATATCAATTGTCCCTTATGTGGGCGAGAAGGCTGACCGTGGGGTGACCGATAAATTACCTGAGATACACGTAAGTGCTAAAGTCTTCATTGAGTTACTTGTATTCAGTAATTACTATGGAGCTGCGTGCATTACCTGCTTCCCCTGTGATGTTCCTTTGTGTGCATATATAAAAAATAAATTAATCATCCTGTGTATATTTAATACGTCATGCTTCCTCTTTGGATAACTTACATTTATGAATTTATCTTGTTTAAGTATTTCTCAAACAGACTCCACACGTCTCCAGAAAGAGTTTAATGGCAAGAGATAACTGGGCTTTATGATTTTTCCCAGCTAGGTCTGAAAACAAAGAACAGCCTATTTATTATTCAGATGTAAAAGCTGTATCCCTCACAACGGTACTGAGTTCACATTTTTAACCAAACTAATCCTGAATTATCTTAAGTCATGAAACAAATGCCATCCAAATTGGAATTTCAAGACAGGCTCACAATCAAAGAGAATACAGCGCTGAGTGGAAATTCAAATAGATGTTTACGTTCACCCTCCCCCCCCACCCCATTTTTTTAACTTGAATAGCAGCGATGTGAAAGAAAAAAATGCACACATAAATAAAAATTCCCTCAAACCAACTGACACCAAAAAAGAAAACCCTGCCTGCTTTTATGTCAGAAATAGAAATAGAAATGCGAGCGTCTTAGCTGAAAGAATAAAGCAAATATACAGATAGATGTAGAGGGCGTGGTTAGAGAGAAAGGACAGATGAACACAGACCCGAATGTGGCTCCCAGAAGGCTCACAGATGAGCAGTGAGGAAGCTCAGGGCCAGACCAGGTTACAGCCTCTGTTTAGCATTGACCTCCTCCGGTTAGCGTCCCACACCCCAGTGCACAGACGCCCAACTTGTCAGTGCTGGTCAGGCCAGTGCTACACCCCGAATCTTCTGGATTTTTCAAAGCCATTGACTCACATTCTCACCTTGGTCTGAGACCTCCCATCATCCCTTCATTGAAGTGATAAAACCTGGGTGAGAAAACCAGTCATCTTAAGGATCTTCCTCCCACCCTTCTTGAATCCCTTCTACTATCCTGGCTATAGGGTTGCTATGAGTTGGAATCGACTCGACAGCAATGGGGTTTTTTGGGTTTATCCTGGCTAAGAGAGATAAATCGTCACCAAGTCTCTGCCGGGAATCACCACACAGGAAGTATGCCATTTTTCAGGTGGTTCTACTCTCCCCCAGCACAGGTTCTGATGATTCCACATTCTGAGACCACACAGAAAAAGCTACATCTTTTGCTGCATTATCATCATCATCATCACCTCTATTATTGCTAATATTTCTTGGCCCTTTCTTCCTATAGCAGACACTCTGCTAAGAACTTTACCTGTATAGCCTTGTTACATCCAACAGCTTCAATTGGCAGGTTCTAATATTCTGTTCCATTTTACAGAAGAGGAAACTGATGGTCAGAGAAATTACATAACTAAGCTAGTGAGAGGCTGGATCAGAATTTGAACCCAAGCTATCTGATCCTCCACTCTTTTTTTATTTTATTTTATTTTATAGTACTTGAAGTGAAAGTTTACAATTCAAGTTAGTCTCTCATACAAAAATGTGTACACACATTGTTATGTAACCTTAATTGCTCTCCCTAAACTGTGACAGCACAATCCTCCTTTCCATCCCTGATTTCCTGCGTCCATTCAACCAGCTCCTGACCTTCTCTGCCTTCTCATCTCATCGCCAGACAGAAGCTGCCCATTTAGTCTCATGTATCTACTTGAGCTAAGAAGCACACTCTTCACGAGTATCATATTATGTTCCACAGTCCACTCTATTTGTCTGAAGAGTTGGCCTCGGGAATCGTTTTAGTGCTGGGTTGACAGAGAGGCCAGGGGCCATGCTCTCTGGGGTTCCTCTAGTCTCAGTCACACCATTAAGTCTGGTCTTTTCACTAGAATTTGAGTTCTGCACCTCACTTTTCTCCTGCTCCATCAGGGACTCTCTGTTGTGTTCCCCGTCAGGGCGGTCATTGGTAGTAGCCGGGCACCACCTAGTTCTTCTGGCCTCATGCTGTTACAGTTTCCGGTTTATGTGGCCCTTTCTATCTCTTGGGCTAATGCTTTCCTTGTGACTTTGGTGTTCTTCATTCTCCTTTACTCCATGATCCTCCACTCTTAACCATACATCACCTTCCACATATCAGGCAACAGGTCTATACACTTCTTGAGACTGTTCTCATGCAGATTAAACATTCTTATTTTCAAAGCAAAGAAAATGTAACACTTCATCCAATGCAGTGATCATCTGGACATTGTCTCAGAGATCCTAACTGGAATGCAAATAGTTAATTAGAATGACTGGTCAAATTCAGAACCTGGTGAAAATGGCATAAAGAGAGGAACTCAGAGGAGTTGCGTGTGTGCAATGTCAGAACTGGAGTGGAGACAGCTGTGTTAAATTACCCACAATCCTGCTGCCCAAGATGCCTCAGAGGGCCCTCGTCATTCTTCCTTCTACCATTTCAAGGGTTACAGAAGACACTCAAAGAGCCTTGCTCCTAAGTGATGATTAAGGCGATAAACTGGACTGTTTAAGACCTGACTGTGTGAGTCTTAACAAAATAGGACTTGTCTAATGAGTTAAAAAGGAGCCCTGGTGGCGCAGTGGTTAAAGCGCCCAGATGCTAACAGAAAGGAGAAAGATGTGGCAGTCTGCTTCCATAAAGATTTATGGCCTTGGAAACCCCATGGGGCAGTTCTACTCTGTCCCATAGGCTCGCTATGCACAGAATCAACTCGACAGCAGTGGGTTTTAACGAGTAAAAAGGGCAATAAAGCTGTGGGATCTTCCCCAGATTTCAAGCAGGGATAAGAAAAGGGGACCTGGAAGAGCACATTTAAAGGCAAGAAACCAAGAAACCAAACCAAATTCGTTGCTACTGAGTCCATTCCAACTCATAGTGAGCCTCTAGGACAGAGCAGAACTGCCCCCATAGTGTTTCCAAGGATCGGCTGGTGGATTCAAACTACTGACCTTTTGATTAGCAGCTGAGCTCTTAACCACTGCACCACCAGGGCTCCTTACAGGCAATAGGTAAAGAAAAATTAAATTGTTCCCTATTTCTACCCTTATTGAGTTCAGCTCACTCAACAAACCAATAGCACTTCATTTTCTCATGCACAAATTATTGAAAAAAAAAATTTCCAAACTGGCCTCCCTCCCAGAAATCCTCCGAGTTATCCTGTACCCTGACACCGGGTTCATATTCTTCAGACACTACTTCTACCCCATTATTCCTCTGTCCAAAATTCTCCATGGACTCTGTGGCCCAGAGGATAAAGCCCAGGGTTTCCTCCTGAACTCTAAAGGCCTTCCCCACCCGTCCTCTTCTCCAAAGGCTTGATGATCCGTCTTTCCATTTTAGGGGTTGGGAGGGCTAGCACATTCATTTCCCAGGGGTCCTCCCATCATGCTTTGGGGAGATCTTGAAATAAAGGGTGTATCTCAATATCTCAATGGTACGAGTACGGAAAACCAAAGCATCCTCCCCTCACTCAACTCTAAACATGCTGGTTGCCATGTATAAGGAGTCTGTGACTCTCCATCAGTCCAGGTGCCTTACAGGGTCCATGTTACCACACTAAATGGAGTTCCACCATTTTTATATCTGACATTTCTAATTTTGGGAGATCATCTATCAGGGCCTGATCATGAGTTCCCTTTCATATTTGGACCTTGTGCAGGAATCTAAAGTCTAGCGTTTAACATTTATTATAGTCATCTTTGGTACTATTGTTGTTGTTAGGTGCCATTGAGTCGATTCTGACTCATAGAGACCCCATGTGACACAGTTTTCTAGGTTGCAATTTTTATGGGAGCAGATCGCCAAGTATTTCTCCCATGGAGGTGCTGGTGGATTCAAATCACCAACCTTTCAGTTAGCAGCTGAGTGCTTAACCAGGGCTCCTTGCACCACCAGGGCTCCTTGGCATTAAGTGGGGCAAAAAGAATGCGTAATGTAGGTCTTTTTAAATTACCCTGAGTTTCTCAAACTCATTGTCCCCTCCCACAGAGGGCAGAGGCAAAACCTAAAGGACTTACTTGATTCTCTCACTCCTGAAGAGATAAGGCTGTAAGGAATAGGGACTCCAAGATTCAAGGTGTGTGGAGGAAATTACTCAGTCTTCGTAGAGCTTCCTTAGACTTGTACATCTTCTTGGAAGAAATGACATGTTTAACAGCATTGGATATTACTCGTAGGAGATCAAGAAAATACTTACACTTGCAGGATCTAGAATCCAGTCTGGTTAAGACCAACATTTTTCTCTGGTCTTTTCATTTATTTCTTTAAAATAGTTTTATCGTGACCATGCAAGCTGGTGCCTGAATTACCATCTTTAACCCTTTCATGACCTGATTATTTTCCCTTTTAATTTTTTATTGATACTACATGTTTTCAGTAATGGAGGGCATGCTGAATCATTGAGTGTGTCTGAATTTTTGGTAGGTAGTATAATTTTTGTTTTATGCTTCATTCCACAAATCATACCCTCAGAGTCCAGAGGTACATATGTATACCTCTTGTGAACACAAATTTTACTACCAGAATCCAGAGATACATAGGTGTACCAAATAAAAATTTTCAAAATTCATGTTTTTCCTACCAAAAATTCCATGATTCAGCACCACCTGATACAATACCCTGTAAAAACAGTAATTTGTGGCACGTGCCTGTTGTTTCTGTTATATAGTGCCCTGCCTGGCGACAGCATGTACTATCAATGGGAAAGTAGCTTCCCAGTGAACCCTAAAGGTACAAAAAGTAAGGGTTTTCATAAGACAATGAGAATTTTATTTCTCAGATGCCTGATGACCATATTAACCTCTCCTCAGTCAAATTATTCATTACAAGTTCGGCTCACATCCCTCTGGTGTGACTTCCAAGGAGAGAGAGTCAGAAGGCTTCTCGGGGAGGGAAGGACACGTTTATGGTTGTTCTTGAGGGAGTGTTTGTATAATTACTGGAATGATCAAGGAGATGGTTTCTAAAATAGACAAGCATACTAAGTTTTAACAAGTTTCGTGAAAATGCATGAGACATGAGTGCGTGTTGGACCTGATGTAGCACCCTGCGGGTCGCCAGAATAAATAAATACGTGGAGAGGGGCTAGGATGAATTCACTCACGGTCATAAGCAAGAAGGGGGAATGAGCTTTGGTTCTTGACAAGAGAATTGTTTGTGATCTGAATGAGGACAGCTGGAGAGCCTGGGGACATGAAGGCTTAGATGCCTTGCTCTAATCCCGCGTTGTAAAGGCAGCTTGACGTAAGGGAGGGGTGCGGGGGGAGCTTTGATGAATTCTGAGATTGGCGCTAAACCTTTTCTAATTTGTCTTAACTGGTATTTAATCTTGTAACTGTGCATCGTTAATCAAAACTCAGAGGGAATCTTTAATCTTGTGGATGTAAAACAAGATGATTAGCGGCTCCTGACCTGCCTGTGCTTCCAGACTGCTTCCTTCTTTTCTATTTTCTAGGCACTTCCTGTGGCTGGTCTTATCTCCCAGTAGCCCTAGCTGGAGAAGAATGGTATTCTGAAGTTTTAGAACAAATATGAAGAATGTCCTAGTTAAATAGATAGGCCGTAACTTTGGTGAAGGGTGAGACAGTACACAATACTGGGGAAGCCAGCACAATTTGTACAAGGAAATATCAGGGAAGCTCCATAGACACTTCCAAACTCCATGAGGGACTGAATTGCTGGGCAGAGGGCTGTGGGGACCATGGTCTAGGGGAACATCTAGCTCAATTAGCATAACACAGTTTATAAAGACAATGTTCTACATTCTACCTTGGTGAGTAGCATCTGGAGTCTTAAAAGCCTGTGAGCAGCAATCTTGCAGTTTAAAATCCCTTTCATAGAGGATCATAGACTTGAACAGTTTCCAATTTTTAATTGTTGCTGTTGTTAGGCACCTTTGAGTCAGTTCCGACTCATAGCAACCCTATGTACAACAGAACGAAACCCTGCCCAGTCCTCCGCCATCCTCACAATTGTTGTTATGCTTGAGCTCATTGTTGCAGCCACTGTGTCAGTCCATCTCGTTGAGGGTCTTCCTCTTTTTCCCTGACCCTCTACTTTTTAACTAGCAATTCAATTACGTCTTCAACTGTCACAGGCTACACCTTCCCTCAAGATCCGAAGTAAGGCGCTGCAGGAATCCACTCCACATTAAGGAAGCTTGGAGCAGGGCTTACTTTCATATTTGGGATAAAAGAAGAAGAAGAAGAAAGAAAAAGACAACAACTGATATTGGCTGAGATCCTACTATTTGCCAGGCGTTCTGCTAGGCTCTGGTAATGCAGCACTACACAAAATAGACAAAGTCCCTGTTATCATGGAGCTTTGATTCTCGTGCGTGGAAGGCGAACAACAAGCAAGACAAATAAGTAAAATATGCTTAAACTTCAGGAAGTGGGGATCTTTGTCTTTCATTTAATGCTGCATCCCAAGTGCCTAGAATGCTCCTTGACACATAGTAGAAGGGCGACAAATACGTATTGATTACTGAATAGTGATACGTTCTGTGGTAATAAGAAGGAAAGGAAATATAACAGGGAGTTGGGGGGTGCCATTTTAAATGGGAGCATCAGGGAAAGTCTCATAGAGGAAACATCTGCAGGAAGTGAGGATGGAAGCCATGGGCTTATCCAGGAAAGAGAAATCTGAGAGAACAAGCTGTGCAAAGGCCTCGAGATGGGAGCGTCCTTGGTGTGTCCACGAACAGCATGAGGCAAAGGGAGGGAGAGCAAGAGTTGGAGGAGGTGAGATACGAGAAGTAAGGAGGGTGGTGGCTAAATCAGGGAGGGCCAGACGGGCCACTGCGATGAACTTGGCATTTACTTTAAGCAGTGGGAAGCCACTGAGGGCTTCAAAAAGTGAAGTGATAGAAACGGCTTATCTATACATTTTTATTATACTTTAGATGAAGTTTTACAGAGCAAACTAGCTTCTCAGTAAACAATTAATACACATATTGCTTTGTGACATTGGTTGTCAACCCCGCAACATGTCAACACTCTCCCTTCTCGACCTTGGGTTCCATCACCAGCTTTCCTGTCCTCTCCTGCCTTCTCGTCCTTGCCCCTGGGCTGGTGTGCCCATTTAGTCTTGGGACTCTCATATGCTTCTCATGGGAATGTAAAATGATATAACCACTTTGGAAAACCAACTGACAGTTTCTTATAAAGTTAAACAATACACTTACCCAGACATCCCACTCCTAGATAATTTACCCAAGTGAAATGAAATCATATGTCTCCATAAAGACCTCTACTGAAGGCATAGCAGCTTTATGCATAATAGCCAAAATCTGGAGGCAATTCAAAGGATCACCACCTAGTAAATGCATAAACAAATAGTGCAATATGCATTTAATGGATATTAACTGCAATAAAAAGGAGCAAAATAGCAATACACACGGTAGGAATGAATCTCATACTATTTAGTCTAAATGAAAGGAGCAGACACAAAAGAGTGCATACTGTATAATTCCATTTATATGAAATAAAGAAAATATAAACTAATCCTACAGTGGCAAAAAGCAGATATGATGTCCTGGGGACAGAGGTGGAGGGAAGGCTGGTGGGCAGGAGGAGATGGAAATGTTCTCTATAATGATTGTGGTAGTGGGTTCATGGGTGCATGCATCTGTCAAAACTCATTGAATTGTACACTTTAAATGCATGGGGCTTTCTGAACATAAATTTTACCTCAAAAAGTCAATAAAAAGGAAAAAAAAAATGAAGCCAGGATTTTTAGCCTGAGTGCCTGGAAGGGTGAAGTTGCAATTTACATAGATGAGAATGACTGAGAAAAACCATTTTTGTTGGTAAGGAAATATCAGAAACTCAGGTTTGAGATGTCTATCAGACATCAAAGTAGAGATGCTGAGTGGGAAGTCAGATATATCACTCTGGAGTTCAAGAAATGGGCCAGACTGGTAATATAAATACGGATGCCATCAGCACACAGATGGTGTTTAAACCCATGAGATGAATAAGACCATTAAGAGAGTGACTGTAGACAGAAAATAGAAAAGATCCAAGGAATAATCCCTCCGACACTCCAACATTAGGAGGTAGCAGAGATGAGGAGGAACCAGCAAAAGAGCCGGAAAAGGATTAAGGAAGAAAAGCAGTAAAGCCTGGTATCCTGGAAGGCAAGTGAAGGAGGAGCTTCAGGGAAATGGAAATGATACACTGTGGCAAAGGGCAGTGATGAATCAGTTCCGATGAGGACTGACAACTGGCTGCTGGATTAAGCAACCTGGAGGTCATTAGTGACTTTGATGAGGTGACGGAGGGAAAACCTGAGTGGAGTAGATTCAAGAGTGATGGGAATTTCAAATTCTCATGGAATCCAGACTTTCTGGAGCAATGGAAGCTGGATGAACCCCCAAAACTATTGCCCTAAAATAATCTTGAAACCTTAAACCAAAAATATTCCCTGAAGAAAAGAAATCTACTGTCATGGACTGAATTATGTCCCCCCAAAAATGTGTGTATCAATTTGGCTGGGCCATGATTCCCAGTATTGTTTGGTTGTCCTCCATTTTGTGATTGTAATTTTATGTTAAAGAGGATTTGGGTGGGATTGTATAACACCCTTACTAAGGTTATATCCCTGATCCAATGTAAAGGGAGTTTCCCTAGGGTGTGGCCTGCACCACCTTTTACCTTACAAGAGGTAAAAGGAAAAGGAAGCAAGCAGAGAACTGGGGACCTCATACCACCAAGAAAGCAGTAACAGGAGCAGAGCACGCCCTTTGGACCTGAGGTTCCTGTGCTGAGATGCTGCTAGTCCAGGGGAAGATTGATGTCGATGAGGACCTTCCTCCAGAGCCGACAGAGAGAGAGAAAGCCTTCCCCTGGAGCTGACGCCCTGAATTTGGACTTTTAGCCTACTTTACTGTGAAGAAATAAATTTCTCTTTGTTAAAGCCCTCCACATGTGGTATTTCTGTTATAGCAGCACTAGATGACTAAGACAACCACCAGAGAAAAAGCAAATATGTATATATATATATATATATATCCCCTGAAGTCTTCTTAAAACAAACAATAGTTTAGCTTAACTAGCAAAGGATATCTGCCTTGAGCATTATGCTTTCTTAAGAACTATCTATCTCTATGGGATCCCACTGACAACAGCGACTGGAAACATGAGATAGGAACCTCACGGGGTCAGGAAAAGGAAGTGAGAACGGTTGCACAACATGAAGAATGTAACCAATGTCACTGAATTGTACAATTAGAAATTGAAATTGGTGTATGTTTTTGCTGTGTATATTCTCAACAACAACAACAAAAATAAAATAATTTACTTTAAAAAAAAGAGTGCACGGAAAGAGAGAAACTGGAGTTAGCCTATACAGTTAACTCACGCATGGAGCTTTTCTGTAATAAGGAGAGAAATGAGGTAGTAAGGGTGAGTGGAGGGCAAAATGGGGCCAAGGGAGAGATTTTTTAAGACAGGAGAAATCACAGCATGTCTGCACGCTGATGAGAAAGAGGTAATGGAGAAAGACATTTTCATGCTTTAAAGGAGGTGGGGAGACTTGTTGGAGTGATGTTTTTGAGTAAGTGGAAGACAGTGGGATCCAGGGCACAGAGGGGCTTGGCTTGCTTCAGGAGCCAGAGCGCTCATTAGCTGTAGCTACAGACAAGGAAGAGGATGAGGGCGTGATGGAAGGCAGTGAGCAGAGGGGGGTACTGAGGTCTTTTCTGGTTGTTATCATGGAGAGGAAGGGTTATGGAAAAGCTGTTGGAGGCTTAAGAGGTAAAACCATGTAACAGTCAGGCAGTGCAAACCAAGGCCTATGGGCCCCACCTGTGGCCGTACGGCTTTCCAGCTAAGAATGGTTCTCACAATTTTAAAAGTAATGCGTAAAAATGACTTTCCGTGACAAGGGACGTTCAAAGAGTTGAGAATATTTCCTCTTGGGCCACAAAGCCTATGCCATTTACTAGGCACCCTTTCCAGGAATAGTTTGCCGATCCCGATCCAGGAGAGTGAGCACGTGAACCGACTAAGGCTGTGCAGCATGAAATGTCAGCAACAGGAAAGCACTGGGCAGGAGCTCAGCCGAGCGTTGTTCTATTTTGATTTAGAAGATAATAGTGGAGCCATTATTCCCTGTCCTAAAATGCGACCCAGCTGGAGCTGGACTCACAAGGACTCACAAGGACACGTTAACCGGGCCCTGAGGTATAAAGACAATAGCTAGAATCGTCTTGGAAAATATCTTTTAGACAACCTTCATATACACAAATCATAAAACAGAACACAAAAGAATTTCCACTCTTATCATCTTCTATTAGCGTTTAGTGAACAGAAAATTCGTCAGACCAGTGAAGACCCTCCTGACTGTCGTTACTGAAACCTGTACCAGTGATTGTTAAGAAAGATATTCAAAATGTAGGATTACAGAGGTTGGGCAGTTTTGGAAGAGGCTGCATAGGCCCGGCTCACTATTGTTTACTCCCCCATTGCTAACCGCCACATTGTCTCATGATCCTTTTTTTTTCTCCAGTCTCTACAAAAAGGTTCAAGATTAACCGATGTTCCTCCCTGGAAGGTAGAAAACAAGTAATCATGATCTAAGAATGAGAAACCAAACAAAGCATCCATCTTGTGACAAGAGTAAGCAGGATGTAATCCCCAAAGATGTCACCGCATAACCTCTAAGAATACCAGTCGAACGTTAACTCATCTAAGACATCATCACCTCAGAGAAAAACTATCATAAAAGATCTATAATCCTGTCCCTATAAAAGACTCCACCCGATCTCCAGTGGGGAGATGGGTTTTTTGGAGGAATCTATTCCCCTCCGTCTCCTATAGCTCGATATATAATAAACATCTTGCTGCTCACCTCACCCCGTCTCAGAACTGGCTACTGCGGCAGGCGGCTCCAATCCGCATTACCGCGGTAACAGTTTCTAGCCAATCTGTGAAAAGGTGACGCTTTCAATGGTTTTGCCCATTTGTAATGTCAATATATACTGACGACTCCATAATGTTCTTTGGACTCGGGCAGACATGGCACTGGCAGCATGCTTGTCCACGTCCAACTTTTGCCTTTTTGAATATACGCTGAATAAACCCTTCTTTCTGCTTTACTAAACTTTGTGATTTTTTTCCTTACAACAATGTAATCCTCCCACAAACCCTATAAGTTAAGTATTAATAACTCAGTTTCAGCAGTGAGCTAGTTGGGTGTGAGAGAGGTTTGGTAACCTTCTCAAGGTCACAAGGATAGTCAAGTGGTGGGATCAAGGTTTATCTGACAAACGAAATGCCACAGAAGCCTGTTTCTTTATCATTAGGCCCTGCTGCATCCCAAGGACGGTGACCTCCTTAGCCTGGATTACTGCGTATACAATGCAGTGTGATCCACACAGAAGCGGCAGAGAAGCCAGCTTTAGAGCCAGGTAGACTTAGCTTCAGACCCCAGGCCGCCCCTGACTGGCTCTGTGGCCTTGAACAAGACATGGAAGATTTCCAAGTCACAATACTCCCACCCATAAAATCAGATTAATAATAAATTGAACCATTTGAAATTGCTGTTATTCGGCCATTTTTTGACTTTTAAAAATGGCAATTTCATGTGGTTCAAATTAATACCGACCATTCCAGGATATTGTGTAAATTTAATATACATAAAGCACATGCACTTTGTAGGCTCTCAAATGGTAGCCATTTTGTGAACTGGTCCCCTGATGGCACAGTGGTTAGGAGCTTGGCTGGTAACCAAAAGGTCAGCAGTTCAAATCCACCAGCTGCTCCTTAGAAACCGTATGCGGCAGTTCTACTCTGTCCTATAGGGTCGCTATTAGTTGGAATTGACTCGATGGCAACGGGTTTGGAGTTTTGTTTGCTTTCTTTCAGAAACTATTATAGAAGCATCCTTATGTGTGAAGTCTTTTTATTTAAGGGGAAACCAAAACCAGGTGCTAACGAGTTGACTCTGACTCACGTGTTCCAGAGTCGAACTGAACTGGTTTTTCGGAAGTATATCACCAGGACTTTCTCCCAAGGTGGCTCTGGGTAAACTCGAACTTCCAACCTTTCAGTTAACAGCTGAGAAACCATTTTCATTCTCCTGGAATCCAGATTTCTGGGTCCATGGAGTTGGGGTGACCTACCCAAGCCATTTGCCCTTAGGTGTCCTTTTGAACCTTGAGCCTTGAAGCTAAAAAGTCACCTCTGAGTCAAACAATGGTCTAGATAAACTAGTAAGACCATTTTGCCTTCGGCATTATGCTCTTTTAAAGAATTCAGTCAGTTTCCGGAAACAGAATCTTCAAAGGTCAGACTGGGAGCTATGTTTTAGGGTAAATCCGTAATTATTTTAATTGTTCTTCAAGACAATGCTGAATGAAAATCTTTCCTGACCACAAACTGTTCGTCAGTTCTGTTCCAGCCCTTTTTTCCATGGCAATGCCGATAAGATTTGCTATAAGAATTTTGAAATTTCTTCTCCATCTTTAGAATATTTTTGACTCTCTAGTCCTGGTGTGCTCTGGTGGCACAGTGGTTAAGAGTTTGGCTGCTAACCAAAAGGTCATCAGTTCAAATCCACCAGCTGCTCCTTGGAAACCCTATGGGGCAATTCTACTCTGTCCTAGGGTCACTATTAGTCAGACTCAACTCAACAGCAATGGGTTTGATTTTTTTGGCTTAGTCCTGGTGGTGCAGTGATTAAGCGCTCGGCTGCTAACCAAAAGGTCAGCAGTTCAAACCCACCAGCTGTTCTGCGGGAGAAAGTCTGCTTCCGTAGAGATTTCAGCCTTGGTAAGACTGGTTCAAAGGACTATCACAACCACCACAGCCTCCACCAGACTGAGTCCATCACAGCTGGACGGTGCCCGGCTACCACCACCCACTGCTCTGACAGGGATCATAAGAGAGGGTCCCGGACAGAGCTGGGTAAAAATGTAGAACAAAATTCAAACTCACAAAAAACGGCCAGACTTACTGACCTGACAGAGACTGGGAAAACCCTGAGAATGTGGCCCCCAGACACCCTTTTAACTCAGTACCGAGGTAACTCCCGAGGTTCACCCTTCAGCCAAGGATTAGACAGGCCCATAACAAACAATAACAAAAATAGCTCAGCAATGTATATGAGACTAAATGGGCACACCAGCCCAGTGGCAAGGACGAGAAAGCAGGAGGGGTCAGGAAAGCTGGATGAATGGAAGTAGAGAACCCAAGGTCAAGAAGGGAAGAATGTTGACACATTGCGGTGTTGGCAACAAATGTCACAAATGTCACAAAACAATACATGTATTTTAATTAGTTTAATAAGAAACTAATTTGCTCTGTAAACTTTCATCTAAAGTACAATAAAAGAAAACACACACACACACACACAAAAGGATTTCAGCCTTGGAAACCCTCTAAGGAAGTTCTACTCTGTCCTATAGGGTTGCTAGGAGTTGGAACCTACTCGACCGCAATGAGTTTGGTTTTAGGGTTAGTGGAAATGTTACACTGATTTGCAAATCATATCTTAAGTAAATTTCAATCAATTTCTATTATTGGCTTAATATGATTTTTGTTTTAACACCGCCAAGCGTGTTGACCACCCAGGGAGTCCATATAGTGGGGAGGGGCTATGAAATTATCTGAACTCTGCCCACTCAGCCCAGAGCAGCCAGGAAAAATGAGAGGCGGGGGTGCTGCAGGCATCTGGAAGCCACCAGTCAACCTCAAGTTAAGACAGGGCTAGAGCCATACAGGCATTTTTTCTTAGCCTCAAGACAGCCCCTCACCCAGCCTACTTCCTGGAGTTCTTTCTTTTCCTCCTCAGAACCTCCTTGAAGAGAAACAGCCACAGGCTGACTAAAACCAGTCTTGCCTTTCCCCATCTTGGCACTCGAGATGACCTTTAGCTCATTAACTGCCTCATGCATGGTAAATTTTCCACCCCTAGGTGGCGAGCCCACGGGCTAATGAACAAAAATGGCTAAGTTCCTTCTGCACAGGGAATCGAACCAGGGCCTTAGAAAATGCTTACTCATTCTAAAATGCTCGGCGCCTGTGAGCACATCATTTTGTATTCTGAAACTGATCCTGCCTATATAAACCAGCCTCAACAAGCTGCCTGCAAGGCAGTGTTAGATGGCACACAGCCCCCTCTGTCTCCTTGCTTGGCCAATAAATAAAGTTGCCCAACTCGGTCTCTGTCTTTTTGGCCCTGGACAGAGCTGCGCTGAGTAGAACCCAGAGTTCCTGGTAACAAAGTCACACCAACCCTAAGTCTGAAGTCATCTTGATAACATTTGGCTGAGGAGCTCTGAGGGATACTTGGTGGCCAACGTTCAATACTTGGAAGACTTTCATGGGGAGGACAGAATCCTCTTACTCTATTTGGTTCAGAGGACAGAACCAAGACTAGCGGGTGGAAATGACATGGAGAGAAATTTATATACCATGTAAGTTAAAACTCTCTGATAATTAGAATTTTTAACCATGGAATGAGCTACAGTGGCAGATAAAGAGTTTAAGGGAAGGCTTGGAATGCAGTGGATAATGTAGTCCTAGAGGAATCACATATTGGGTAAGGACTGGAGTAAATAACATTTGAGATTCTTTCCAACTCTAAAATTTTATGAGTCAGTAGTCCCTGGCTCTGGCCTAGCCATGCTCTAAAGTCCAACCAGCTAGTCAAGTATGTAGTATAAGCAAGCATTTAAGGAAGGTTCGCCCCTTTTTATCATGGTTCCTATGCCCCTAAGTGCAAGAAGGCCTCATAAGTTGCCCTATTATTCAGCAACTGTACTATAAAACCAAAACCAAACCAGTTGCCATTGAGTTGATTCCGACTCACAGTGACCCTACAGGACAGAACAGAACTGCCCCATAGGGTTTCCAAGAAATGGCTAGTGGATTTGAACTGCCAACCTTTTGGTTAGCAGCCGAGCTCTTAACCACTGTGCCACTAGGGCTCCAACTGTACTATACTTTGCCCTTTATATGAATCATTTTGATTTACCATCTGTCTGCTAATTAAGACATCGAATAGGAAAGAGCTGATTTAAAAAGTCACCAGTCAAAATTCAAATTTGAATCCAAGTCTATTCTTATGAAACTGTTATCAGATTAGAGCCCAGGATTTTCATGTTTGAGTTGGCTTTCCCAAGATCACTGGGATTTATATCATTAATAGGGAAAGAAATTGTTTTCTAAGAAGACAAGATTGAAAAGAAGCAATTATCATTTGAGCGAGATTCAGATCACCTCACTCATAGGTAGGATTGGCATCTGAGTGAGATTCAGGTCACTTCACTCATAGGTGGACAGAATAGAAATGAAATGGGGAAAGGTGAACATTGCTACTTACATGGTGTCTTCCCAGATCATAGTCTGCAGCAAATTTTTATACAAAAGACCTTTCCCATAGTATGACGATTTGAGCAAGCGCCCCTTCCTTCCCTTAAGAAAACAGAATAAAAATAGGAAATTTTCTGGATACAAACACTTTTAAATTATGGTAATGGGAAGACCCACACCCACCACACCCCCCAATTAAAGGCAACAGAGAGCTCTTGGAAAGTCCTTCATGTCTTCTAAGGACCTGGTTTGAGGAGCACTTTTGCACAGGGTTATGTACCTGGAGCCAGATGGTCTTAGTGAGAATCTTGACTCCATGGTCTCGTAGCTCAGTGACTTTTGGTGAGTTACCCAAGTTCTCTAAGCCTAGTGTTTCATCCATAAATGAGATCATAATAACATCAACCTAATAAGGTCATCAGGAAACCCTGGTGGCATAGTGGTTAAGTGCTACGGCTGCTAACCAAAAGGTCGTTAGTTTGAATCCACCAGGCGCTCCTTGGGAACCCTATGGGGTGGTTCTACTCTGTCCTATGGGGTCGCTATGAGTCGGGACTGACTCGACAGCAACTTTTTTTTTTGTTTCTTTTCTATGTTAAAACAGAGGAAAAAGACAAAGACGCAGTGATGAACAAGATGATGATCTTGAAAGACTTTATAATGTCTTCCTTAACCAGAATACCAAGATAATTAAAACCAATGTAATAAAGTCACAGTTAAAAAAAAAAAGTTTTAGAGCTGATAGTCCTAAGTATGCAGAGCAAAAGGACTCACTCACCATGACCCAGAAAATAAATAGCTAAGTAAATAAATCACACATACAAAAAAAAAAAAAAAGCTCGTTGTTGTTGAGTGATTTCAACTTAGAGCAACCCTATAGGACAGAGTAGAACTGCCCCATAAGGTTTCCAAGGAAGGCCTGGTGGATTCAAACTGGCAACCTCTTGGTTATCAGCCAAGCTCTTAACCACTATGCCACCAGGACTCCTCAGGGAGATACAGAATCAAGAAAGTGTGTGTGTTGTTGGTGTTGTGTTTAAGATAGAGTTGAAAAATTAGAGTATGGTTACAGAAATGATCCATTAGAGGGCAGGGAGAAGTTGATAAAAGAAGAGAGAATAACGGGAGTGAAGTGTTTTTGAAGGTCAAAGAGCACCGAATCCAGAGAACAAGGGGAGGGACTGGGATTTGCTTTAAAAAAAAAAAAAAAAAATGCCATTGAGTCCAACTCATGGCAATTCCATGTGTGTCAGAGTAGAACTGTGATCCACAGGGTTTTCAATGGCTGATCTTTCAAAGTAGATCTCCAGGCCTTTCTTCGTCATAGCAGGATTCAAACCTCCAACCTTTCGGTTAGCAGCTGAGCACATTAACCATTTGCACCATCCAGGGACTAGAAAAGGTTTGCGTTAGGAATTTTAGAGCTGTCTGGAGGCTTTTATTTCACTTAAGTAGGAGGCGAGATGGACAGCTGAGTGAGGGTGGAAGAAAGAGGGGTTGTGGGTGGCTTGAGAAGAATGTATGAAATAGCAGTTCTGGGGAAGTATAAGAGGGTTTCTGGGTCATAGTGGGTGTGTTTTGAGGCTTTAGATCATCAAATTAAGGGAAACAGTTCAATTAGATATTCTCAGGTAACATGCAGGTGCTCAGGCACAGGTGCAGAGAAGTTGTTAGACAACTGTGATAAGGGTAAGGGGAAATAGGGAAGCTGAAGTACTTCTGAGGGAATGAATGTAATGATGGACCACGGAATACTTAATGATCTACATGCACAGAGCAAGAGAATAGAGGGCAATTCAACCAGATGTTTAAAATGGGCTATTTCTGAGTGCAGAGAATACAAGTGATTTTCATCTTGATGTGGGTCTTTATTCTCTATATTTTCTACAATAAGCACATTTTAGTTCTAAGTGTGGTTAAGAAAAAATAACCAAAAATGATATAAAAGCAGTTACACACTAAGTTTAGGAGTAATCTTTGTAAAACTGAAGTGAAGACAATTTGAACATCCATTGCAACCCAATGCAATAGATGAAACATATAAAATAGATAAAATATTTTTCAAATATATAAAATTATATATATTAAAATACAAATATATAAAATACTTAGGTTCTTAATGATATTTGGAAAACAGAAACCTCACTGGTCACAGTTAGAAGTGGCTAGGGCACAAGCTCATTATTCTGAAATTGGACAAATAAAGGTACAGAATCAAGCACTTATCTCACCTCTTCCTTTATAAACTGTGCTTCTGGGAGGCCAAAATAGATGCAAGGGAAAGTTCTTCCCCATAGAAGAATTTCAACTAATAAATGTAAAGATAATGATTAAGTTAGAACGATGTCACTTTGCAACCCTCAAGAAAATAATGAATCTAGCCAATATCGGCAATAGTTGCTAAAGCCATGGGATAAAATGTTGACAGGAAATTTGAGAACGATAGGTCAGGTTGGCAACACGTACACCCACATCAATCTTAACATCACTAAAAGTAGGACAAACAGACATCATGCCACCTGATGTGATGCAACAGGAAGTACCCAACATTACTTATGCCACATCCATGCCCCACCCCCAAAATAACTGAACCTCAGTTAAACCAAGCTTCTAGACTTAGCTACCAGTTCCCAAGAAATATGGGACTTTTTTTTTTTTTGTCCAGTTGACATTGATTCCAACTCATGGTGACCCCGTGTGTGTCAAAGTAGAACTGTGCTCTATAGGGTTTACAATGGCTGATTTTTTAGAAATAGATCACCAAGCCTTTCTTCTGAAGTGCCTCTGGGTGGACTCAAATCTCCAACGTTTAAGTTAGCAGCTGAGTGGGTTAACCATTTGCACCATCCAGGGACTCCATGGGACATACAGAAACAACTTAAACCATATCACAAGGATGCCATCAAACAAAGTCCAAGATGGGGGTAATTCAACAGGAAAAATGACTCCACTCTTCAGCACACAAATAGTACGGAAAAAAAAGAGAGGGAGGGAGGGAAGACTCTTAAATATTAATAGAGGCTTAAGAAACAGATCAATCAATCTCAATGATGTGCCCTATTTTGGGGTCCTGATTTGAATCAACATGCAATAAAAATTTTTTGAGACAATCTGGGAAGTTTTTATTAGAACCGATAACACTATTGTAGTTATATATTTTTAAGTCCCTTATCTGTTAGAGATTCATACTGAAGCATTTACAAATAAAATTGTTATAGCCCAGCAGTGAGAAGTAGTTAAACACAATTGGCAAAATACTGATAATTGAGGCGAGGTGATGGTACTGTCAAGGTTCATTACACTATTCTCTCTAATTTGGGGTATGTTTGAAAATTTCCCTAATAAAAAAAAAAAAAATTAACGCCGAAGTTGAAATGAAAAAGACAATGTGCCATTCATATCCAAGACAGTCTTGAGACCTGGGGCTTATAAAGCCCTTTCAGAATTTTAAACTGCCTACAATTTTATATGATGCAAGAATGATCCAAATATCAATGTCTGTTGTTATTCTGTTGAATTGATGTTTGCCTGTTTGCGGTGTCTTTATAGGAATTGATAATAACGCCAGCCATCCAACAGCCTGTGAAGAGCTGCGCGTCTTTACAATCTGGCAGAGACAGAAACAGGTTTCTAGACTCACTAAAGTACCCACCCACCCCAGCCTTCAAGCAGGTGAATGTGTACAATGGGATCAAAATTCACAGCCAGTTACCAGCCACTCACTCGCACACACTCCTTACAGCAGGGGCAGAAAAACAAGGAAACCTAAGTAGTAGCTGTGTGCAGTCAAACGTACAAATATTAATCTAGCTTACTCCACCACTGCACAGAGTTCTAATGTGTAGTCTGAGAGCATAAAATGCAGATACCAGTATTGTATGTGACTCTGAGACATGACAGCTTAGCAGCCCCTATGGGCCCTGGAGCCCTGGTGGCACAGTGGTTAAGAGTTCACCTGCTAACCAAAAGTTGGCAGCTCAAATCCACCAGCCGCTGCTTGGAAATCTTATGGGGCAGTTCTCCTCTGTCCTGTAGGGTCCCTATCAGTCGGAATTGACTCAACGGCAATGGGTTTTGTTTTGTTTTGGTTTATGGAGCCCTAGTGGCGCAGTGGTTAAGAGTTCAGCTGCTAACTATAAGGTCAGCAGTTTGAATCCACCAGCGGTTCCTGGGAAACCCTGTGGGGCAGTTCTACTCTGTCCTGTTGGGTCGCTATGAGTCAGAATTGACTCGATAGCAGAGGATTTTTATTTAAATGGGTATCTTAGTTATTTAGCACTGCTCTAACAGAAATACCACAAGTGGATGGCTCTCACAGTCTAGTAGGCTACAAGTCCAAATTCAGGGCGTCAGCTCCAGGGGAAGGCTTTCTCTGTTGACTCTGGAGGAAGGTCCTCGTCATCATCAGTGTTCCCCAGGACTAGGAGCTTCTCTGAGCAGGAACGTCAGGTCCAAAGGAAGCACTCTGCTCCCGGCACTGCTCTCTTGGTGGTATAAGGTTCCCATGTGTCTCTGCTCGCTTCTCTCTTCTATATCTCAAAAGAGATTGGATTAAGACACTATCTAATCTTGTAAACCTCATCAGCATAACCTCATCACAGTGATAGAATTTACAACACATAAGGAGATCACATATAACTCATCATAGTGATAAGAGTTCACAACACATAAGGAAATCACATCAGATTACACAATCATACAACACTAGGAATCATGACCTAGCCAAGTTGCTATACACATTTTTTGGGGGACACAATTCAGTCCATGACAGTGGTTTCAAACCCTTAGGATTTTTCAATTTTAAGATTTCCGTGGCTATTTTGCCTTTCATTTGCTTCTTTTCCCAAATAATTGTTTTAATGGCCTTTCTTTTGTCTGAGGGAACACTATTTCTGTCAAAAAGTTTTCTGGAAGTCCTAATGCAACTTTGACTCTTACGTTACTTTTGAAGACAGATTAGCAGTTGTCTTAGTTATGTTGTGCTGCTATAACAGAAATACGACAAGTGGATGGCTTTCACAAACACAAATTTATTCTCTCACAGTTTAGGAAGCTAGAAGTCCAAATTCAGGGTTTCAGCTCCAGGGGAAGGCTTTCTCTCTCTGTTGACTCTGGGGGAAGGTCTTGTTATCAATCCTCCTCTGGACTAGGAGCTTCCCCATGCAGGAACCTCAGGTCCAAAGGATGCGCTCTGCTCCCAGCACTGCTTTCTTGGTGGTATGAGGTTCCCCTGTCTCTCTGCTCACTTCTCTCTTTTATATCTCAAAAGAGATTGGCTTAAGACACTATCTAATCTTGTAGATCTCATCAATATAACTGCCGCTAATCCATCTTATTAACATAGTCATAGCATTTACAACACACAGGAAAATCTCATCAAATGACAAAATGGTGGACAATCAAACAATACTGGGAAACATGGCCTAACCATGTTGACACATATTTTGGGGGCACACAATACAATCCATGACAATGGGTACTTAAACCATCAGAAGAGTTTCATTCTGGTGAAATCCAAATGGGAGAAGCGCCCGGCTGTCAGGGACACATCAGGTGTCTCTTTCCCCCTTCCCTTCTCACTTACACCCCTGGGGCCTGGGCTCATTCCAGAATCTCTATGGCTACCTCACAGTGATCTACCATTTCAGGCTTTTCTATGTCTAGGTCCTGCCCTGGTCAAGCTGTACCACCACCACCACCACATACACACACACACACACACACACACACACACACACACACACAACACACATACACACACACACACACCTGTGGAATCCTATTTACTTGCTCATTGTCCCAGAGCAGTGTATCTCAACTGTGGTCCTGAGACCAGCAGCATCAGAAGCACCCAAAAACTGGTTAGAAATACAAATTCTTGGGCCCCACTTCAGATCTGGAGTCTTTGGGTGGTGCAAAGGGTTAATACAGTTGGCTGCTAACCCAAAGGTTGGGAGTTCAAGTCCACCCAGAGGGGTCTTGGAAGAAAAGCCTGGCAATCTACTTCCAAAAGATCACAGCCATTGAAAACCCTATGGCGCACAGTTCGACTCTGATACACATGGGGTCACCATGAGTCAGAATGGACTCCACGGCAACTCCAACTGGTCTACTCCAGACCTACTGAATGAGAAACTCTAGGGATGGGGCCCAGCAACCTGTTAACAAGCCGTCCAGATAATTCTGATTCTCACTCAAATTTGAGAACCACGGAGCCCTGGTGGTGCCGTGGTTAAGAGCTCTGCTGCTAACCAAAAGGTCAGCAGTTCGGATCCACCCACTCTTTGGAAACCCTATTGGGCAGTTCTATTCTGTCCTATAGGGTCACTATGAGTCGGAATCAACTCGAAAGCAACACATTTTGGGTACTATAGAATGGGGAAAAAAAAAGATACATGCCTACAGAGGAAGGTGGGGTTTTGTAAACACTGCAGTTCCTTCTAATCCTTAAAAAATTAGGACTGGATGAGGATAAGACGTTCTAACTTTACACAAAAGAGAAAGGGAATGATTAAGAAATCAAAAGATGTATACTCAAAAAAAGAAAAACCCACTGCTGTCAAGTCAGTTCTGACTCACAGTGACCCCAAAGAGCTTCCAAGGCTGTAAATCTTTACAGAAGCAGACCGCCACATTTTTCTCCCACTGAGCCACTGCTGGGTTCAAACCGCTGACCTTTCGGTTAGCAGTCAATTGCTTTACCCACTGCACCACCAGGGCGCCTTCAAAAGGTGCATAGTCAGTGTGAATTAGCTATAGAAATGGTTGTGAGGAACAGGTCAGATAACACAAAATTAGTGTTAAATGACAGCTATTGTTTTATCACAACTCAGCCTCCAAATTTAGTTTAATATTAAAATTGGTTTGCATTTATCCAATTTGCCAACAAGCATTAACTGAGCACCTTTGACGTTCATTTCTTCAAAGTACCCCAACTGGTGAAGACACCTGAACAGACAGTATAGAGGAACACCCCGAAGGGTTTACAACTTTAAAATCACAACGTGAATACTATGTGTTTGTGTAATTGATCCTATAACAATTGTTACAATTTTAAGAAATGTCTGAAACAGTCAGTCATTTAACACTTATTTTGTGTTACCTGGCCTATTCCTCCCTACCTTTTCAATAGTTAGTTCACATTGACCATATATCTTTAGATTTCTTCATTATTTTCTTTCTTTCTTGCGTAAAATGAGAATGTCTTATCCTCAACCCCCCAAAAAACTAGACCTGTTGCCTTTCAGTCAATTCTGACTTCGTGACCCTGTAGGACAGGGTAGAACTGTCCCATAGAGTTTCCAAGGAGTGCCTGGTGGATTCAAACCACCGACCCTTTGGTTAGCAGCCATAGCTCTTAACCACTATGCCACCAGGGTTTCCTATCCTCACCCAGTCCTAGGTTTTTAAGGACTAACCCTTTCAAGACCCGATTACATTCTGCTTTGAATTTTGTCTTGATACCATGTGTTTTCACTAATGGAAGCATGCTGAATCACTGAGTGTTGTTGAATTTTTGGTAAGTAGTATGGATTTTTTTTTTTTGGCTCTCACCAGTAATCCTACCCTTTGAGTCCTGATGGAGATTTGTTGTCCCACTAATTCTACCCTGGATGCCCACTGGAGTCCAGAGGGACATACTGTGTCCCAAAGAAAAATTTTCAAAATTTCTGTTTCCTACCAAAAAATGCACACACCTCATACAATACCCAGTAGAAACAGGGATCTGTGGCACACACCGATTTTTTCAGTTTCAAACAGTCATAAAGTTCCCTGCCTTGCAGCAGGACACCCTATCAGTGGAAAGACAGCTTCCCAATGAACCTGAGAGGTGGAAATAGTGGGTGGGCAACCATATATCCCAATGGTCATGAAAGGCTTGAAAGAAGCTGCAGTGTTTGCAACAATCCGCTTTTCTTCTGTACGCGTGAATCTCCTTTAGTTTTTCCATCCTATAGCATAAAACCAAAAGCCAAACCATTTGCCATCAAGCCCAATTCATGTTGACCCTGTTTGTGTCAGAGTAGAACTGTGCTCCATAGGGTTTTTCAGTGGCTGATTTTTGGGAAGTAGATCACCTGGCTGGTCTTTTGAGGTACCTCTGGATGGACTTTAACCACCAATGTTTTTGTTACAGCCGAGCACGTTAACTGTTTGCGCCACCTGTTATGGATTGAACTGTGTCCCCCTAAAAGTGTGTCAACTTGGCTAGGCCATGATTCCCAGTATTGAGTGAGTGTCCACCATTTTGTTGTCTGATGTGATTATCCTGTGTTGTAAATCTTAACCTCTATGATGTTAATGAGGTGGGATTAGAGGCAGTTATATTAATGAGGCAGGACCCAATCTACAGGATTAGACTGTATCTTGAGTCAATCTCTTTTGAGATATAAAAGAGAGAAGTGAGCAGAGAGGAGTGGGATCTCATGCCACCAAGAAAGAAGCACCAAGAGTGGAGCATGTCCTTTGGACCCGGGGTTCCTGTGCTGAGAAGCTCCTAGACCAGGGGAAAATTGATGACAAGGACCTTCCCCCAAGACCAACAGAGAAAGACTTCGCCTGGACCTGGCACCAGAATTTGGACTTCTAGCCTCCTAGACTGTGAGAGAATAAATTTCTCTTTGGTGAAGCATCCACTTGTGGTATTTCTGTTATAGCAGCACTTGATAACTAAGACACCTCCTATAGTGGTCTTGAACTTTAGCAAGCACAGAATTATCTGGAGGACTTGTTAAAACAGGGATTGCTAGGCCTCATCCCCAGAGTTTCTGATTCGACAGGGTATTCAGGGGTATTCTCTCCTCTGCCTCTCTCTGTCTAAAGAATAATAAAAATCTATATTTTTAGAGAAATAAATAAGGAAAACAATGCTCACTGACTATGAAGTTCTACTTTCCTTCTTAGTTCAAATGTGAAGTAAATTATTGCTAAATTTGGATTCAAAACCAGGTATCCTAATTTTGAGCTTATATTTGCTAGGCCCTGGTGGCACAGTGGTTAAGACCTACAGCTGCTAACCAGGTGGTCGGCAGTTAGGATCCACAAGTCGCTCCTTGGAAACCCTATGGGGCAGTTCTACTCTGTCCTATAGGGTTGCTACGAGTCTGAATCGACTCGATGGCAATGGGTTTGGTTTTTTTTTTTTTTTTTGGTTGAGAGAAGGTCCCAGCATGGGCAAATGGTTTGCACTCAGTTACTAATCGAAAGGTTGGCGGTTCAAACCCACCCAGCTTCACCACATAAGAAAGACATGGTGATCTGCTTCTATAAAGATCACAGCCAAGAAAACCCTGTAGAGCTCAGTTCTACCTTGAATACATGGGGTCACCATGAGTCAGAAATGACTCAACAGCAACGGGTTTAATTTTTTGGTTGAGAGGGCACACACAGGGTCTACCTCTCTGAGACATCTCCAAGGAAAGCACCTCTAGAATGAGGATTCTGAAGTGCAAATGGGTGGGTAACATTTCTAATTTCCCAAAACATGTATGATTTCTCATAATTAAAATGGCCACAGTTTTTCTTTTACTTTCATTTTTATTAGGTTATGAAACTGGTGGGATAATTATTCATGTTAAAAAGACTTACTTTCATGTTCTAGGCTATCACCATATTTCAACCTCTTTTCATCTCATCTGAATTATGGTGAGACTGTAGAGTATTTATAAGTGTATATAAATACTTTATATACACTTTATTTATAAAGTCACCCAGATGACAATATTTTAAATTCTCCCTGCATTCTTTTTAATTAATAACCTAGAAGCTATCTTTTGCAGAAGTAACTACCTTAAGCTTCAAAAAGTTTTCAGTTTGAAAGTAACAGAGTTCAACATTTTCAAGTGGGCTGAGTTTTATTACAAATTCTAGTGGTGACAAGAGAAACTGGGAAAGTGACCCAGGGAGGAGACTCCTCCAAGCACCCTAAAGGGAAACCTCTCCGTCCTCTTCAACTTTTGTTGCTGTTGTTGTTGCTGTTGTTAGGTGCCATCGAGTCAGCCTCCGACTCAGGGCGACCCCACGCACAACAGAACAAAATGCTGCCTGGTCCTGCGCCATCGCCATGATCTGTTTGGGATCAGACTGTTGTGATCCATGGGATTTTCTTCCTTGTTTATTGTACTTTAGATGAAGGTTTACAGAACAAACTAGCTTCTCATTAAACAGTTACTACACATATTGTTTTGTCACATTGGTTAACAACCCATGACAAGTCAACATTCTCCCTTCTCGACCTTTGGTTCCCCATTACCAGCTTTCCTGACCCCTACTGCCTTCTAGTCCTTGCGCCTGGGCTGGTGTGCCCCTTTAGTCTCATTTTGTTTTATGGGCCTGTCTAATCTTTGGCTGAAGGGTGAACCTCAGGAGTGACTTCATTACTGAGCTAAAAGGCTGTCTGGGGGCCATACACTCGGGGTTTCTCCAGTCTCTGTCAGGCCAGTAAGCCTGGTCTTTTTTTGTGATTTAGACTTTTGTTCTACATTTTTCTCCAGCTCTGTCTGGGACCCTCTATTGTGATCCCTGTCAGAAGAGTTGGTGGTGGTAGCCAGGCACCACCTAGTTGTGCTGGACTCAGTCTGGTGGAGGCTGTGGTAGTTATGGTCTATTAGTCCTTTGAACTAATATTTCCTGTGTCTTTAGTTTTCTTCATTCTCCCTTGCTCCCAAAGGGGTGAGACCAATGGAGTATCTTAGATGGCCGCTCACTGGCTGATTTTGGGAAGGCCTTTCATTCTAGTCCATCTTAATCTGCAAGCTCCACCGAAACCTGTTCAGCATTATAGCAACACACAAGCCTCCACTGACAGATGGGTGGTGGTTGTGCACGAGGTGCACTGGCTGGGAATCGAACCTGAGTCTCCTGCATGGAAGGAGAGAATTCTACCGTGGAACTACCACTGTCTCCCCTTAAAGTTTCATGGACTAGAAAAGGTTCTTGTTATTCCTCTGTATTGTGGTTTGCCATTTTACTGAAGGCCTTTATTTTTTTTTTTCTTTCTTTCTTTTTTTTTTTTTTAATTGTACTTCAGGTGAAGGCTTACAGAACAAATAGTTTCTCATGAAACAGTAGGACACATATTGTTTTATTACATTGGTTAACAACCCCACAACATGTCAACCCTCTAACTTCTCAACTTTTTTTTTTTTTTGTAAAAATACACATAGCCAAAGATACACCATTTCAAAAATTTCTACATGCACAGTTCAGTGACATTGACTACGCTCTTCCAATTGTGCTGTTATTCTCACTTAAGATGAAGGCTTACAGATCAAAATGGTTTCTCATTTAACAGTTACTACAAATGTTGCCCTATGACAATGCTTAACAATCTCACACCAACAATATCCTTAGTCAACCTTGGGTTCCCTATCACCAGCTTCCTTGTCCCCTTCTGCCCTGAAGCCTTTATTATTATTTTGATTATCTAATAATTAGCATTGAATATATTCCCAAATCAATTATAATGTAATATGCAGTTGAAATATTGGTGTAATTCAGATCCAGATCCAGAATGGGGTATAGTCGGGTGCCTACCTCTGTGGGACTTCAGGCCCAGCCACCAGAAGGAGTTTCATGTAATTTCACTTGCTTGAGAGCCCAGGCAGTGTAGACATCCTGCTAAGTCATATTAGGAAGCAAATTGGAGCTAGTAGCCCCAGGACAGAGACCAGTCAGAAGAGACAGATTTGAGAACAGCGTCTCTTGCTCCTGGGCCAAGTGGCACGAGCAAAGTAGCATAAATGAGCAAAGGGTCACAGGGACCTGGAATCTGTGTACCTAGCCTAAACACGCTCAAACTCAGATCTCAAAAACGCTGCACACCAAACAAAACTCGTCTGCGGGCAAGGTGGCCCAGACCCCCACCCAATCTGATATTAAGCCAGTCATGCACTGGTGTGGCCATATGGACTGATCAGTTTCCAATTCTATCGTGGTAACTGTCTTAGTCATCTAGTGCTGCTCTAACACAAATCCCACAAGTGGATGGCTTCAACAAAGAGAAACCTATTCTCTCACAGTCTAGTAAGCTACAAATCCAAACTCAGGGCACCAGCTCCAGGGGAAGGCCTTCTCTCTCTGTCGGCTCCAGAGGAAGGTCCTTGTGATGCATCAGTCTTCCCTTGGTCTGGGAGCATCTCAGAGCAGGAACCTCAGGTCCAATGGACGTGCTCTGCTCCCAGCGCTGCTTTCTTGGTGGTGTGAGGTTCCCATGTCTCTCTGCTCGTTTCTCTCTTTTATATCTTAAAAAAGATTGGCTTAAGACACTGTCTAATCTTGTAGACCTCGTCAGTATAACTGCTGCTAATCCATCTTATTATATCATAGTGATAGCATTTATAACACATAGGGAAATCACATCAGATGATGAAATGGTTGACAATCATACAATACTGGGAATCGTGACCTAGCCAAGTTGACAGATATTTTTGGGGGACATAGTTCAATCCGTGACAGTACTCAAGACAACTGACTTGTAAATACATATTTTGGATATCACCCCCTCGAAGGCAAGAGAATTGGGGTGCCCCCCAAATGATGGTGGTCAAGAATAAATGATTTAGGATGTAGTTTTGCAGGTATGTTCAGCTTTTCTTCCAGGCTAGGCCCTGGGTAACTCGTACCAAGCTTTGTTTGAGTCAGAGCAGCATAAAAACCTGAAAGAAGGAACCAGAGAAAAATGTACTCCTGGTGAGAAGAAGGTGCTCGTTCCTTGATAAGTAAGAGCCACAAGAAAGTTTTGAATCTCAAAATCACACATTCACGATAGTCACCTGGGCAGGCTGGAAGGCGAATCATTGCCAACTTTAGCTAAAACACAGTAAAATATTGTTAAAAAATTAAACTTAAAATATATACTTTTTCTTTTTTTATTATTGTGCTTTAGGTGAAAGTTTACAGCTCAAGTTAATTTCTCATTCAAAAATTCATACCCCTACTGTTTTGTGACATTAGTTGCAATCCCCGCAATGTAACAGCACATGCCCCCTTTCCACCCCGGGTTCCCTGTGTCCATCTATCCATTTCCTGTCCCTTCCTGCCTTCTTGTCTTGCTTTTGGACAGGAGTTGACCATTCGGTCTCATATATTTAATTGAATTAAGGAGCACGTTTCTCACGTGTGTTATTTTTTGTTTTACAGGCCTGTCTAATCTTTGTTTGAAAAATAGGCTTCAGGAGTGGTTTCAGTTCTGAATTAGCAGAGTTTCCGGGGGCTATAGTCTTGGGAGTTCTTCCAGTCTCTGTCAGACGAGTAAGTCTGGTCTTTTTTCATGAATTTGAATTCTGTTCTATATTTTTCTCCCATTCTGTCCGGAACTCTCCATTGTGATCCCTGTCAGGGAGGTCAGAGCATTCAGTGGTGGTAGCCGGGCACCATCTAGTCTGGTCTGGAGCTGGCGGAGTCTTTGGCTTATGTGGTCCTTTAGTCCTCTGGGCTAATATTTTCTGCCTTTGGTTTTCTTTATTCTCCTTTGCTCCGGACGGGATGGGATCAAATGTATCTTAGACAGCCGCTTGCAAGCTTTTAAGACCCCAGATGCTACTCACCAAAGTGAGACGTAGAATATTTTCTCTATGAACTGTTAGGCCAATTGACCTAGATATCCCGAGACCATGGTCTCCAGATACTTTCTCCCTCAAAGTGCTTGGATGTGTCTAGGAAACTTCTATGCTTTTGCTTTGGTCCAGTTGTGCTGACTTCTCCTATATTGTGTGTTTTCCTTCCCTTCACTGAAGTTGATCCTTGTCTACTACCTAGTTAGTGATTTCCCCTCCCCCTCTCTCCCCAATCTCATAACCATCAAAGAATGCTTTTTTCTGTGTGTAAACCTTTTACGGAGTTCTTATCATAGTAACCTATTGCCGTTGAGTCATTTCCGACTCATGGCAACCCTATAGGACAGAGTAGAACTGCACCATAGGGTTTCCAAGGAGAGGCTGATGGATTCGAACTGCTGACCTTTTGGTTAGCAGCCGTAGCTCTTAACCACTGCACCACCAGGGCTCCTTGTCTCATACAATACTTGTCCTTTTATGACTGATTTTTTTTTACTCAGCATATGCCTTCCAGATTCATCCATGTTGTGAGATGTTTTGGGGATTCATCACTGTTCTTTATTGTTGCGCAGTATTCTATCGTGTGTATGCACAGAAGCCATTTTTAACCCGTTTATATAACACCTGCTCAAGGACAAAGATGCCCAGAGAGAGGCAGGTAGTAGTGCAAGAGCAGACCAAGCCTTCTGTCCACTCTACTTCCTGGGAGAAGCATGGCCAGCTGGGAGGAGGGGAGAAGACAGACTCCCATCTGCCTACTGGGTATGAATTCTACTGGGTATGAAATGGATACTTTAAACTTGGCCGTCCTTTTTTTTTTTTTTTTAAATACTCAGATATAAACAAAAGTTTATGAAACTCTGTGGGCACAAGACAGAATTTTCTCCAAAAGTGGGTAAATATTTGCAGGGCTATGGCTGGAAAAAAAGGTCCTCCTTCACAGAGAAATGTGTCCCTGTGGTCTGAGAAGCACCATGATAAACTCACAGCAGCTAGGAAGTGACCCCTGCAAAGGACGTAAACTCCAGGACATTGTTCCCTTGGACTTCAGAAAAGGAGAATCGCTAAGTAGGTAGGTTTAAATGATTTCCCTCATGATTTCCCCAGCCCTTTAATAAAATTTGGTACAGTTGTGTCTCAAGCTTGAAATAAGTGAGAGACTGGGCCATAAAGAGAGAGAGAAAAAAAACTTCCCGCTTACTCAACCCTCCTCCCGCCCTATCCTCATCTCTCGACTTTGCAGAGGTGGTAGTATTGCACCAGGGTGGGGGTCCCAAGACCCTGGCCCAAACCAGAAAGGCAGTGACTAGGTACCTGCTGTGGCTCAGAAAAGACTGGGGAGGAAAAGGCAGCCGAGAGAATCAGTAGTCAAGTGGATTGTGCAAGAACAGATGTGAGAAAATTCCCCAATCTTCTCCCTGACCCAGTAAATACGCTAGAGCGGTGCCTTTGGATTTCAAAGTTCTTGTACCAAGCCCTGCAGTAAAAAATACACTATACATCATGACCCTATGCACACATACATGCATAACTGATAAAACAACACGTACTCACCATGTACAATACAGGAGCCCTGGTGGCGGAGTGGTTAAGCGCATGGCTGCTAACCGAAAGTTCAACGGTTCAAACCCACCAGGCGCGTCTTGGAAACTCTATGGAGACAGTTCTACTCTGTCCTAGAGGGTCGCTATGAATTGGAATCAACTCAACAGCAGTGGGTTTGGGTTTTTTTTTTTTTTTTAAATGTGCAATACAGGAGAACCTGGTGGCGGAGTGGTTAAGGGCATGGCTGCTAACCGAAAGGTCGGCCGTTGGAACCCACCAGCCGGTCCATGGAATAAAGATGTGGCAGTGGGCTTCTGTAAGGATTGCAGCCTTGGAAACCCCATGGGGGCAGTTCTACTCTGTCCTATAGGGTCGCTGTGAGTTGGGATCAACTTGACAGTGAAAGGGATGTGCTATTTTATATCCTGTTCTGTTTTTGTTTTTTTTTTTTTTAATGCTGGTTAAAACTCACATAAATTGATTTCCAGACCCTTTTGGTCTATGAACCCTCATTAGAGGGAGACAACCTAAGGGGAGGGAAAGTTTGGCTTGCACAAGCAGAGATCATTGTTTCCTCTCTCTGAAACACGTCTCCCCCGCCTCTCTTCACCATCCGACTGGAATCCCCTCTGGAGTTCATCTCTCCCTGCTGGTTCTCTTGTCTGACCACCCTCAGTGCCTTTCTAGCTCTCCCCGTTGTACATGGGTTGGACACTCTTGCGACTAACTCCATTAATTACCTCCCAACCCCGTCTATACCCAAAAAACCAGTTGCTGTCAAGGCAACTCCAACTCATGGAGATCTCATGTGTGTCAGAGTAGAACTGTGTTCCACAGAGTTTTCAGTGGTTGATTTTTCAGAAGTAGATTGCCAGGGCTTTCTTCTGAAGTGCCTCTGGGTGGACTCAAACTGCCAATCTTTCAATCAGCAGCCAAGTGCGTTACTCGTTTATACCACCTGCGGATTCTTTCAATACCCAGCACAACTTGTCCCCAGGAGCTTCTTACCAGGCATGTCTGAATAATGATATAACAGGTAAAACCCAGAGCCATCAAGTTGATTCTGACTCATAGCAACCCTATAGCACAGAGTAGAACTGCCCCATAGGGTTTCCAAGGAGCAGTTGGTGGATTCCAATTGCCAACCTTTTGGTTAACAGCCATAGCTCTTAACCACTGGGCCACCAGGGCTCCATAGCGTTTATATAATGCAAGGATGTGTCAGTCACTGCTCTCAGTCCTATTACATCTCTGTATCTGCAGTCCTTATAACAACCCTGTAAGGTAGATATCATCGTCAACATCACCTCAGAAAATAAGGAGACTGAGAAAGGTTGAGTAAGAGCACACAGTTGTTAAGTGATGACCTGTGCTTTGAATACAGGTGTTCTTGGGAAACTTACAGGCCACAGAGAAGCGTGGATGTATAGGATAAGTGTGACCATCCAATGGGAGCGGGGCAATTTATGAGACACAGAGCGTTGGTGGGTCCTATGCAGCGCCTCTTCAGGACTTTATGCTCCTAAAAGAACAACCGCTCTTGTAGACCAAGGCGTTCAAACTGAAGGACATCCTGCTCTCTCACAAAGACGTACATCTGTTCACTGAGGCTTTCCCATTGACCACTGGGCTCCCCGTGGACCCAGATGAATGAGAGACCTTCCGGAGGCCCTTGTTTCTAGATATGAGGACACGGGGAGACTGGAGGGCATCTGGCACTCCTGCCTGTTGCCCTGTCTAGACAAAAGGGAATGCTAATAAATAATAAATACCTGTAAATAAATCCTGTCCAAAGGTTTCAGTCACAATTCATACTTTGTCACCTAAATCTTGAAATAATTTTATCCTCACAAAACTAAGAAGGAAGATATACATTGTGATAGTATATGGATTTGTTAACAACCTTCTCCTACCACGTCCCTAGTTTCCAGAGTTGAAGGTCTTGGATTAGCTGTAGTATTGCCCAGGAAAAAAGGGCAGGCCTCCCAAAGATAGGGTTCTCATGGGTCCCGGGGACTGGTCCTCATTTTTTGTAGTTTAATGAGAGTAGAGTCACCTCTCAGGCACACAAATCATGCACAGATAGCATTTATAACGGATGATATTCTTTTCCACTCAGAGCCTCCAGGGGGCACCATTCACATAGAATTCAATATGAATGGTAGTTACAAGGATTACACAAAGGGATGGTCGGGAAAAATAGTCATGCTTGAGACGGTCCTTACGGATACTAGATACATGAGAACTTGAGAAATCACACTAAATTAATCCAATTAATGTTCAAACGATTGCTTGGTGTCCAGGGAATCAGGAAGAAAGGTAGAAACTGACTCTTAGTTCTCCCTCCCAGATGGAGAGTGTCGGATACGTTTTCTGCCCCATTTCTGAATGGTTCTATTCTAATTGTCCACCTATGATAGACATATTCTCTTTATACACGCTAGTTTTATCATTAGTCAGGGCTTAGTCTCAACCACTCTATCTAAGATGATTTTGTAGATATCTGATCTCAGTCCCGTAAGGCTGATTTTCACATCAAACTCAACTCTCTAACTTCCCCCTGAATGCAGTGGTTTTCAAAGTATGATCCCTGAACCAGCAGCCTCAGCATCACCTGGGAGATTGTTAGAAATGCAAATTCTTGGAACCCAATAACCCAGACCTCCTGAATCAAAAATCTAGGCATGGGGCCAGCAATCTGTGTTTTTATAAGCCTTCTAGGTAATTCTAATGCATGCTAAAGTTTGAGAACCAGTGCCTTAAGACACAGTGTCCGGCCCAGGTGACACACTAA
Organism: Dugong dugon; assembly: GCA_030035585.1. Lineage (NCBI taxonomy): Eukaryota > Metazoa > Chordata > Mammalia > Sirenia > Dugongidae > Dugong > Dugong dugon. The sequence continues at coordinate 7,235,940 of CM057473.1, forward strand.
AAACAACCATGAACTTTTTAAAACTACAGGTGTCCTGGCTCCACTCCCAGAGCCCTGGGGGCAGTGGAAAGAACTTTGGAATTAAATGGACCTGGATTCAAATGCTAGTTTTATCACTCACCAGCTGTGTGCCTTGTTGTAACTCCATTTTCTCATCTGTATAGCAAGGGTAGGAGCCCTGGTGGTGCGCTGGTTAAGAGCTCCGCTGCTAACCAAAAGGTGGACAGTTCGAATCCACCAGCCAGCTCCTTGGAAACCCTATGGGGCAGTTCTACTCTGTCTTATAGGGTTACTATGAGTCGGAATCACTCGACAGCAGTGGGTTTGGGTTTTGTTTTTTTATAGCAAGGGTAGTAGGAGCCGCCTTCTAGAAGTGTGTTGGAGATGAGGTGCAGAGATTGACACATTGTAGTCCTCTTTCCTGGTCTCCCCTACAACTGGAATCTCATTTGTTCCTCACGTGAGGATGCAGCTCCCTTTCCTCAGAACCACAAGATGAGTAAGAAGAGTTGCTAGAAGCTGCTTTCTGAAGTTTCTCAAGTAGCCTACCATTTTCACAGCAGTTACTGGGGTTTTGCCACAAACTGAGGTCTCACAGAGCTATTGATGAGTAGGGGCATTCGTATGAAGCAACACTCACCAATCGAGAGCATTATAACTGTTAATGTAGCTCTTATGAGCCAGATCAGATTCCTGCTGAGAACAGCCAAGTAAAGAATTAAAATGGTTGCCTAGAAAATTTAGAGGCAGCTCCCCAAGTTACCTGCCACACACAGGTTTGCTTTTCTTTAATTATCTGGGTAATTGCTTCGGTTCCTCTACTTGCCTTTCTACCCAGGGTCACCTGCCAGATGAGTGAGAGATGAAGATGTTTATGGGGCTGCCTGTCGAGTAGAGCTTCAGACTCCCCATCCAGTGGCAGTAACTCTTCTGCTGTCAGTGGGGTGTTCCTCTCAACTCCCCCTCTGTCAGAAATTAATGAGGCCCTTCTAATTAACCTGGATCTCTGCTCTTGAGGAATTGGGTGGATTAAGCTAGTGGAAATTATCAGCCTAAAATCAAATCCTTTCATTTAAAAACATAATACTCAGATTGGCTTCCTAATATACAAATTTGGGGAAGTGTTAAGACAGAAACTCTCCGGTTTTTGTCAAGGGTCCAGTAGTTTCCTCAAATATAGTTTCTGATAATTATGTACAAATCACACTAAAGTTCATCAAACACACTCTCTGAATTCGTTTGAGGGCAGTGCTGACCAGACAGCTATTACTAGAATCTCTGATGGGAAAAAATTAGATGTAGAAGTTGATATTGGGGCTAGTGAGAGAGTTAACAAATACATCATCTACATGGAAGAAAAGAGATGTGAGAGGAATATAAATATACTTCTTGAAGGCTTGGAGGTCTTCACAGCCTGCAAAACCAAAACCAAACTAATCGCCATCGAGTCTACTCACTGTTACAGAGTAGAACTGCGCTCCATAGGGTTTTCAAGGCTGTGACCTTTCAGAAGCAGACCACCAGGCCTTTCTTCCGAGGCACCTCTGGGTGGGTTCAAACCACCAACCTTTTTGTTAGTAGTTGAATGCTTAACCACCCAGGGACTCCTTTCAGTCTACAAAAGCAAAAAAACCAAACTCGTTGCCATCAAGTCAATGCTGACTCATAGCAACCCTGTAGGACAGAGTAGAACTGCCCCACAGGCTTTCCAAGGAGCCGCTGGTGGATTCAAACTGCCGACCTTTGGGTTAGCAGCCGAGCGGTCTACAGATACTCAATAATACGGATCAACTCCCCCTTCTGGACGGCAGCAGGAGGTTCATTCTTCCAGTCTACTTTCTTTGTATTCGTGAAAAATCCCATTATGTAAGTCAAGGTAGGCTGTGTCAGGCTGCAGTATCAAATGCCCAAAGCTTCAGTGGCTTACAACCACAGAGGTTTCCCTCTTGCTCACCTGACATATCAAGTAGAAGTCAGCTGTGGCTGTGCACCCCCTCCTCATCTTCATTCCAGGATGCAGGGTGATGGAGCAGCCTACAATACGAGCCCTGGGGATAAGGGAAGAGAAACGTGGAGAGCTGTGCACCAGGTCTTAATGTTTCTGTTCAGAAATGCCACGTCATGTCTCCTGCCCACACTTCACCGGTCACAGCACGTCAAAGAGCCCCTCCTGAGCTCGACAGAGCAGGAATGTCAACTCCTTCCACAGCAAAAGGAGGAGGAAAGAGAAAATATCTAGCAAATAAATACAATCCACCGTAACAATGGAATTCACAAATTACCTCTCCTTTTCCACTGCTCAGGGACTTCCCCTCAGAACACCGCTTGTTATCGCTTCTTCTTATCACTTCTCACACAGGCCAGGCTCTTGCTGTATCCAATGAAGAGTTACAGCCCCTCCCTGAATATCCAAAACCAAAAAAAAACAAACCCACTGCCCTTGAGTCGATTCCCGACTCATAGTGACCTTACGGGACAGAGCAGAACTGCCCCGTGGGATTTTCAAGGGTCGGCTAGTGGATTCAAACTGCCAACCTTTTGGTTAGCAGCCCAACTCTTAACTACTGCACCACCAGGGCTCCAAAACTACCATATGACCCAGCAATTCCACTCCTAGGTACATACCTAAAAGCCTTGAAAGCAGAAACTCAAACAGAATTAAATGTTCATTGCAGCTCTATCCACAATAGCCAAAAAGTGAAAATAACTTAAATGCCTATCAACAGATGAATGGATAAACAAAATGTGGTACATACATAGAGTGGAATATTATTCAGCCAGTAGGAGAAACTAAGTCTTGATACATGATACAATATGGATGGAGCTTGAAGACACTATGCTGAGTGAAATAAGTCAATCACAAAAGCACAGATATTGTATGACCTCTCCCATATAAAAAGACAAGAAAAAGCAAATGTATAGAGACCAAAGTGTATTAGTGATTACCAAGGGCAGGAGGGAGAGGGAAAAGGGGGATTAACGGTGATGGAAAAATCAATTGATTAAGGGTAGTGATGGGCAACCAATGATTGCAACTGCTGTCAGTAAGTTGAACACCGGTAAAAAGTTGAACTGGCAAAAGTTGTGTTATAGATATATTTTCAATAACAACAGAGAAGGAGAGTGAGGAATAGGAAGAGGATGTGGAATGCGTGGCTAATTGCCTCCATGAACAACTGCCTCCTTTGCCATGAGACCAGAAGAACTGGATGGTGCCCAGCTACCATTAATGAACATTTTGATCAAAGATTCTATAGACGAGTCCTGATCCAAAGGGAGAAAATGCAAACAGAATTTAAAATTCTCATGGGCTCCAGACTTTCTGACGCCATGGGTGCTGGATGAATCCCTGGAACTACTGCCCTGAAATAATGTTTAAATTGAAACCAAAAATATTCCCCGAAGTCATCTTAAAACAGAACAATAGTTTAGCACAACTAGTAACCATGGTCTGCCTTGAGCATTGTGCTCTTTTAACAACTATCTATATGAGATCAAAGTAACAACAGAAACTCAAAAGATGGGATAGTAAACTCAGAGGGCAGTGAGTTTATGTTAACGGAGGAGAAACAAGTCAGAAAGGAGGCTGAGAATGGCTGCACAACTCAAAGAACGTGATCAATGTCACTAAATGGTAAATATAGAAATGGCTGAATTGTATGTTTTGCTGTGTATATTATCAAAAACCACAAAACAAAATTTTAAAAAATACCACACAGAAAAAAAAGAACATTTTTAATTGTATATGTGACTCAAATTTGTGGCCCTCTGGATGGTACAGTTAACATGCTCAGCTGATAACTGAAAGGTTGGAAGTTCAAGTCTCCTCAGAGGTACCTTAGAAGAAAGGCCTGGCAATCTACTTTTGAAAAATCAGCCACTGAAAATCCTATGGAGCACAGTTTTACTCTGACACACATGGGTTTGCCTGAGTCGGGGTTGACTCAATGGCAACTGGCTCTGTATTTTTATATTTTTACTGGCCAGCACTGATGTAGGCCTAGAAATTCACCAGGACCCTGACACCCCATTGCCTTGTGTGAAGTGTTTCTGAACTTTTCACATTGTTGCTGACAATAACAGCAAAATAAGCATACAACTGACTAAAAATGTGGCATACAGTAGACGGTAAATATCAAACTTTATGCCCATGCAAACTACTCTAAACATTAAATAAGTTTTCATCTAACTTAAGGAGCAGACATGTTTGATAGATAAGGACCACGTCTTCCTTTTTATTACTAAGGAGTAAACTGGAACCTTATCATCTTGTAAAGGTGACTTCTGCTTAAGGTAGTCACTTTTTCACTTACCTGCGTGAGAAAAATGAGGCTCCCTAGCAAGGGTGATTTTATTAATAATTCCATCAGCATGGTACCGACCATTATTAAAGATGGTTTACAAGTGAAATGCTGCATATGCTTCCTGCAGATAAATCATGGGTTACATAGTGAAGTCCCATAAATGTAGATGGATTGCGCTTTATTAAATGCACTGGGTTATAAATACTCTGACCTTGTTTATAAAAGAAGCTGGTTCGCTCACGTAATGAAGACATTAATTTGCCGTCCAGCTTGGACTGATTACTCATCAGCTCTTGTCTCTCCTGACGAGCAGCTCTGACTTACAAACCCAGCCCGTTTATTGGATAGTAGATAGTGGTGTGCTGCCATCTACAGACGGAAAGAGAAAAGGAGAGTTTGCAGCAGGTTCTGACAAAGCATGACTATAGAAGAGACTTATAGTGGAAAAAAAAGAGAGGGAGCTAGAATAACATACTTTCCAAGGTATACCACTATGGACCTTTTCCCCATGTTAAAATCACTGTTAAGACCTTGATTAATTTACAAGCAAAATAAAGCCTAGAGAAGGCAATCCACATGATATATCACAGCTTCAAAGCCTTCACCCAGGTATTCTTGGTTGGGCAGGAGCAATAAAGTCTCATATGATACAAGAGCTACTATAATCATTTCCCAAGTAAGCCCTTGCCTGCATTTGCCAGAATCGCCCTCAGGAATGTTTTTCACTCTTCAATCCTTCACTCTACTCCAGGACAACACCATCAGCAACCTTCAACAGACAGTTTTTGAAATTCTCCCATTACAGGTATTGTCCTAGGTATCTGAGGTACAGCATTTGTTGTTGTTGTTAGGTGACATCCAGTCGGCTCCGACCCATAGCAACCCTATGTACCACAGGACGAAACACTGCCCAGTCCTGCACCATCCTCACAATCGTTGTTATGCTTGAGCCCATCGCTGCAGCCACTGTGTCAATCCACCTCGTTGAGGTCTTCCTCTTTGTCACTGACTCTCTACCAAGCATGATGTCCTTCTCCAGGGACTGATCCTTTCTGACAACAAGTTCAAAGTATGTAAGACATAGTCTCACCATCCTTGCTTCTAAGGAGCATTCTGGTTGTACTTCTTCCAAGTACAGCATGGACCAAACAGATCCGCCCTTGAGATGCTCACATTCTAGTAAAGTGAGACGAACAATAAATGCTACCAGTACAAGCCGCCATCAAGTCAATCCTGACTCATGGCGACCCCATGTGTGTCAGAGTAGAACTGTGCTCCACAGAGTTATCAATGACTGGTTTTTGGGAAGCAGATTGCCATGCTTTTCTTCCGAGGTGCCTGGGGATGGACTCAAACCACCAACCTTCCAGTTAGCAGCTTAGTGTGTTAGCCATTTGCACCACCCAAGAACTCCTAATAAACACTAGACAAAATACGTAAGACAACTCTACAGTATGTTAGCAGGCAATAGGTGTTATGGAAAGAGAAAACGGAGATCAGGAGGTGAGAAATTACCCTGGGTAGAGTAGAGGTAGGATGCAGTCTTCAGTAGAGTGGTCCAGGTAGCCTGCTTGAGAGGGTGACATCTGGGCAGGTGTCCCCTTGAGTGAGTGAGGGATCTCTGCAAGAAGAGCATGTGGGAAGCTGGAACAGCCATGCAAAGATCCCACGGTGCAACAGTGCCTGCCATGTTGAGAAAGAGGGGGCCAGTGGACACAGTGCAAACAGGAGGAGAGGGCACCCATTGTGAAAGGTCTCACAGTCCACCACTAGGATTTCAGCTTTTAGTTCAGTGAAACGTAACTTCTGGCTTTTAGATTTCAGACTGACATATTTCCGAACTTCTCTCTCTCTCTCTTTTTTTTTTATATCATGTTAATACTCTTTTTTTGGTGTTGTTGCAAAAGTCATGTGTAGTCATGAAAGCAATTTTTTCTTTTCTTGTGATAAAAGATATCTAACAAAACATTTGCCCTTTAAACCCTTTTTATGTGTACAATTTAGTGACATTATGTTCACTAGGTTATGCACTTGTTTGAACAGAACAAGGGGATACAGCATGGTTTAAAATCAAGAAAAGCGTGCGCCAGGATTGTATCCTTTTACCATAACTATTCAATCTGTATGCTGAGCAAATAATCCAAGAAGCTGGACTATACGAAGAAGAACAGGGCATCAGGACTGAAGGAAGACTCATTAACAACCTTCAATACGCAGATGACACAACTGTGCTTGCTGAAAGCAAAGAGGATGTGAAGCACTTACTGATGAAGATCAAAGACCACAGCCTTCAGTATGGATTACACCTTAACATAAAGAAAACAAAACTCCTAAAAACTAGACCAATAAGCAACATCATGATAAATACAGAAAAGTTTGAAGTTGTCAAGAACTTTGTTTTACCTGGATCCACAATCAATGCCCATGGAAGCAGCAGTCAAGAAATCAAACAATGCATTGCATTGGGCTAATCTGCTGCAAAAGATCTCTGAGAAGTGTTAAAAGCAAAGATGTCACACTGAGAACTGAGGTGCACCTGACACAAGCCACGGTGTTTTCAATCACCTCATACACACGTGAAAGCTGGACAATGATAAGGAAGACCAAAGAAGAATTGATGCCTTTGAATCATGGTGTTAGTGAAGAATATTGAATATGCCATGGACTGCCAGAAGAACAGACAAATTTGTCTTGGAAGAATGACAGCCTGAATGCTCCTTAGAAGCAAGGATGGTGAGACTTAATCTCACTTGCTTTGGACATGTTATTAGGAGGGACCAGTCCCTGGAGAAGGCCATCATGCTGGGTAAGGTAGAGGGTCAGAGAAAAAGAGGAAGACCCTCAACGAGATGGATTGACACAGTGGCTGGAAAAACGGGCTCAGATATAGCAACGACTGGGAGGATGGTGCAGGACTGGGCAGTGTTTTTGTCCTGTTGCACACAGGGTCACTATGGATCAGAAACTAACTCAATGGCACCTAACAACAGCAGGTTATGCAACCATCACCAATATCCATTTCCAATTTTTTTTCATCACCCTTAAGAGCAACTCAATACCCTTACTCAATAACTCCCCATTTCAACCTCCCAGCAGCCCCTGGAAACCACTAACAAATATTGGCCTCTATGCATTTGCCTATTCTAGATATTTCATATTAGCAGGGTCATACAGTATCTGTCTTTCTGTGTCAGGCTTATTTCACTCAGCGTGATTTTTTCAAGGTTCATCCATGTCGCAGCATGGATCAGAACTTCGTTTCTCTTCATAGCTGAATAATATTCCATTGTATGTATATACCACATTTTTTTATTCATTCATCTGTTGATGGACACTTGGGTTTTGGCTATTGTGAGTAATGTTGTAATGAACACTGATGTACAAGTATCTGTCTGAGTCCCCGCTCAAGGAGTAGAATAGCTAGGAGTGGAATTGCTGGGTCATATGGTAATTCTATGGTTAACTTTCTGAGGAACCACCAAACTGTTTTCCACAGCAGCTGCAACATTTTACAATCCCACCAGCAATGGATAAGGGCTCCAATTTGTTATTTTCTGTTTTTCTAATAGTCATCCTGTGCAGAGGTAAAGTGTTACCTCATTGCGGTTTCGATTTGGTGACAAGCAAAAAAGTGCTTAAAAGCTAGATCTGCTAACCAAAAGCTTGGCAGTTCGAATCCACCAGCCGCTCCTCGGAAACCCTATGGGGCAGTTCTACCCTGTCCTATAGGGTCACTATGAGTCGGAATCGACTCAACAGCAACAGGTTTTTTTTGGAATGACTAATGATGAGTATCTTCTCATGTACTTACGGGCCAGTTGTATATCTCCTTTGGTGAAATGTCTATTCAAGTCCTTTGCCCTTTTTTTTTTTTTTTTAAGTTGGGTTGTTTTTTTGTTGTTGAATTGTAGGAGTTCTCTACGTATTCTGAATATTAAATCCTTGCCGGATCTATGGTTCCCAAATATTTTCTCCTATTCTGTAGATTTTCTCTTCACTTTGTTGATACAGTCCTTTAATGCACAAATGTTTTTAATTTGATGAAGTCCAATTTATCTACTTTGCCCTTTGTTGCTCATGCTTTTGGTATCATATCTAAGAATCCATTGTAAAAAACAACCAAAAAAAAAAAAAAAACTAGGTCCCAAAGTATTATTCCTGTGTTTGGTTCTAAGAGTTTTATGGCTTCAGGTCTTACTTTTGAACTTTACATTCGTTTTAAGTTCTTACATTTGTTCTTTACATTAAATGGTTGTTGATCCATTTTAAGTTAATTTTCATATACGGTGTGAGGTAGGATCCAGCTTCATTCTTTTGCATGTGGAGATCCAGTTGTCCCAGCAACAAAAGCAAATTTAGTAAACAGAATAATAAAGAGAAGCGGGGGGAAAAACCCACTGCAGACACTACCCAAACACAACTGTTCACCTTCAATGGACTTCTTTTCAAGATTTTTTTATTCACAGATTTTAGCTGTAGTCACACCAATTTTTTTATTCACAGAGATTATAACTGTGATCATACCAAAGTATCCTGCTTTTACATTTGAAATCTTATCATGAGTATTTCTCATGTTATTTCAAGCTCATCATAAACATTAGCTGAATAAAAATCTTAGAGGATATAAAATATCCACCTTTTGAGGTTATTATGAGGAATAAGTGAAAAAAATTCATCAAAGGGCTGAGTGTAGTGTTTAAAAAAAAAAAGATCAAACCCATTGCCATCTAGTCAATTTCGAGTCATAGTAACCCTGTAGGACAGAGTAGAACTGCCCCATAGGGTATCCAAGGAGTGGCTGGTGGATTCAAACTGCCAATCTGTTGGTTTGCAGCTGAGCTCTTAACCACTGCGCCACCAGTCCTCAACAAATCTAAGCTTTGAGTAGATGTATAGTAATTTACTTTTCCCTATTTCTAAATATGTACTCTGGTAAATAATGCTATGATGAACATTTTTGTACAAAAAGGAATTTTTAGTACTATTCCTCAGGATGGGGTCCCAAGAAATTTTACTGCGTCAAAGGTTTACCTTATAAAATTACAAATTGATTTCCCAAAGCATGAAACTCATTTTAAATCTTACCCTCCATGTGTGAGAATGCCAATTTTACCACTTTTCATTTTTTATACATTTTCTAATTTTACAGATAATTTTTATCTATTGTTCTACCTTCCATAAAACCCATTGCCATTGAGTTGATTCCGACTCATAGTGACCCTACAGGACAGAGCAGAACAGCCTCGTAGGGTTTCCAAGGAGCTGCTGGTGGATTCAAACCGCCAATCTTTTGGTTAGCAGCCAAACTCTTAACCACTTTGCCACCAGGACCCCATTGTTCTACTTAGCATTTTTAAATTTTTGATGAGATGACAAAAATAATATAACACTTAAATACTCTATGTGCCATGGATATTCTAAGAGCTTTCCATTTATAAACTCTGATACTTAAGTGTATGAGTTAGGTGCTGTCATTATTATTATTGTTGTTGTTATTACTATTCCCATTTTACAGCTGAGGAAAGCTGAGATGTAGAGAGATTAGGTAATTTGCCCAGAGATACACAGGTAACAAGTGGAGGAGCCAGAATTTTCACCTATGCAGTATGCCTCCAAAGTCCCTGAGCTTCTTGCTAAATATTCTGGTTTTCTCTTTAGGAAACTGCCTGTTCATGGCTGCTGCTCATTCATCTTTGCGGTTTGGTGTTCTTTTTACTGAATTGCATCAAATGTTTATATAAGAAAGATCTTAGCACTTTAGCTGTTGCTTAAGACACTGTGCTTTCTACTTTAAATCTTGGTCCCAAATTACTTTTCATGTTTACATTTCATGGCATCATCTGAAAGCATCCTTCCTTCCTGCCTCCATCCATGCAGGGAAGGGCAGAAGCCCCGACTTGACCACAGTAGGAGAGTCCGCCTTCTCCCGCCGTGTCCAGGGCAGAGCGCCAGCCCTCTCCCTGGTCCAGTGACTCCAGCAGATAAGCACAGGAAAAGGAGAAGTGAGAAGCCACACAGAGCTCTTGGTGGTAGGGCTGGCCTGCTCTCCCACAAATTCTAAGGGCTGTGCAGGCTGCAAGAGAGACAGGATCTGATCCCAACAGCTCTTATAAGAGGAAATAAAGTTGGTCCCTGAAAACTGGTCTCCTTCTCTTCTTGTTTTTCTTAGGTCCTTTTCCAACTCTCTTTCTCTAATGTATCCCTGGTACCCGGAACAGTGCCTGGAATCTTCTGGAACTTAATAGATTTTTACTGAGGGAAAGAACAAGATGCCTTCTAGATGGGGCAGATCCTTCTCCATGAAACGTCCTTCTGTCTGCTGAGTCCTTGCGACGTTTTGTGCTTGACGATGGTCTAGCATTGACCCTGCGGGTTGCTACTGGAGAGAGCTGAACTGTTGTACATATTCCAAAGAGAAGAATGTGGAGTCCCTGGGGGCAATCGAGGAGCTGGAGGGAGAAAGGGCCAGTGGGATGACGTGGGGCTGAGACACAACAGTAGGGTGGCAGTTTGTGAAAATTCCCCAATAGGAGGGGAAGTGTTGCGATCTCATGGTGATCTGACAGTGTTTGCTCTGAAGCTGTCTGTATTGCTACGATATAAATACATTATTTTCCAAATTTTCAATTAAGTTTACTCACAGAAGTCTAGTTTCCGAGGTATCTGAGCTAATTTTTTATCTTTTGGCGGAGCTAAAGGAAGTGGTGGGGTTTAGTGCCCCCATCAACGAAGTGTAAAACATACTACAAGTGACAAGTCAGCTGAGACAGTCTCAGATTCCAGGCCAGCCATACTACTCACACTTCACATTCACATTCAGAAATTCCCTCCCCTCTCCCAAAATTCCAGAGAGTGTTCAGGAAATGTGGTGCGTTGAACTGATGATTTGCTTTTTCACAGGGTGTGAATAGTTGGAGTCAATCTTCCTTTGATCTCAAGGGCCAGAAGACTGGATATAAGAGATGGACAGTTAAGGAAACTAAGTCACTTTCCTGTGGCTATACAGTAAGTGGCAAAACCAAGCTTCAAAACTAGATCTCGCTTAATTCTAGGTCCAGGCTCTTTCTATTCGTCCACACGGTCCGTTTACTGAAAGACCTTGGAACTGTGCCAAGTCCTTGCCTAAATGTGTGTGATTCCTTTAGTCCTAAGTGCATACTTTGTACTGACCCTATTTTTAGCATACTTGCAGCTGTCTGCGCTCCCAAACCCAGTGAACACAAGGCCGGTCTATTAAGGGTGCCTAATTGCCAAATTCTCCTACCCTTAGAGCAGCCAGATCTCTCTTAATTTATACGTGCTCCACTCCTCTTTCCTGTAAGCATCAAACCCTGTTCTTTATTCCCCAAAGGTCCCCTCCTAGATCCCACCCACTTCTCTGGTTAGCCAAGACAGACTGCTGGAGCAGACACCCAAACAACTAGGAATGGTATGGAATACTTCTTGGCTGATTTTATTTTGCAAACCTTCCATAAAATCCAAACCAAACCCACTGTCGTCCATTGCGACTCATAGTGACCCTGTAGGGCAGAGTAGAACAGCTTCACAGGATTTCCAAGGCTGTGATCTTTACAGAAGCAGACTGCCACATTTTTCTCCCTCAGAGCAGCTGGTGGATTCGAACTGCCAACCTTCTGGTTAGCAACCAAGCTCTTAACCACTGCACCACCGGGGGCTAAGATCCCTCAAATGTCAGGTGGTGGACACAGAGTTGAGCTCCTCTAAAAATCAGATAAAAAGCTCAGACAAGGCCAAAACATGGTGTTAAAAATAAACAAAAACCCTCTTTCTTCAGAAAATTTGCTTTTAAAGGTACCATTAAACAATAGTCCTATACCAAATATATGAAGCTACCATTTAATATCATTTAAACCAAAGTAAGCAAGCCTATTTGTATAGTATATTTGTATAGTATATAGTGGCAAAGGAAGATTCTTGAAGTTTAACCAAACCCAAACCAACAAACAGCAGCCACTGAGCTGCTTCCAACTCATGCCAACCTCACGTGTTTCAGAGCAGAACCTGCTGCACAGGGTTTTCAATGGCTGTGATCTTTTGGAAGTAGATTGCCAGGCCTTTCTTTCAATGCACCTCTGGGTGGATGTGAACCACCAACCTTTTGGTTAGTAGCCAAGCACTTAACTATTTGTGCCACCCAGGGAGTCCTTTGAATTTAACAGCCCAAAGCAAAAAACACAACAAAACAAAAAACTAAGTTTCTGAGGTGGACAAAGAGATACAACTTTAGAAGGATTAAATTATAAGGGATATTTTCATATTTAATAGTACCCTGGTTATTATTAGTAGGATTTCCTTGCAACAGATTAATATCACCTCAGAAACCTGTATATCAAGACGGTATCAAGAATATTATTTGCATCTCGTCTCCTGAAAGAAGGAAATTAAATGTTTAGGAAACATCTGACTTTCTGGACAGTGACTAAACGTGAACTAAGAAAAGAGACAGAAAACGATCTACCAGAAAGACAACTTGCTTTGTAAATGGAAGAGCAACGCACTGTGCTCATTGTAAAAAATATTTTCCATTCCTTTTTCATTCATACTTCCAGAACAATGTAGGTAATAGAGGCGAGGAAGAGGAAAACGAAGTATTTGTGGTTCGGCACAAGGTAGCTAGCTAGCTAGATAGCTGCCGTCAACTCTGACTCATGGCGACCCCATGTACAACAAAATGAAACGTTGGCTGGTCCTGTTCCAACCTCGTCCATCACTGCAGCTATGACCTTTGGGAAGCAGACTGCCAGGCCTGTCTTCTGAAGCTCCTCTGGGTGGATCTGAACTACCATCCTTTCAGTTAGCAGCTGAGCGCTTAACTGTTGGTACCGCCCTTCTGACTCCCTTCTGGAATCTACTATCTGTGATCTTAAATTCGGTAGACAGAAATTGCTTTACAAGGCCTCCCCTTGGTGGTCTCAGGAAGCCGGTGCAATGTGGCAAAAATTAACTCCTGGGGAGCAGCAGGCGCTTGGGTGGCCTCTCCAAGCCCAGCAGGACAGCAGCCTTACAAGCCAAGACCTGGCAGCACAAAGGCCTCAGCAGGGGCCGCAGTCGACAGAGGCAAAAAGATTACAGTGAAAAGAGAGACGTTAAGGCGTTGGAGGCTGAACGGGGAAAGGGAATACGTATGTTCTGCTTTTCAACTGTTTTCAAGACGGCTGGATTCCAGTGCGCTGGGAATGCCCACCAGGGGAGGCAGTGCCACATTAAAACCAAAAAAAACCCATTGCTATCAAGTCAATTCCAACTCACAGCAACCCTACAGGACAGAGTAGAACTGCCCCAGAAGGTTTCCAAGCAGCAGCAGGTAGATTCAAACTGCTGACCTTTTGGTTAGCAGCCGAGCTCTTACCCACTGAACCACCAGGGTCCCCGGGCCACACTGGCTGTCTCAAATTCCACTCTGCATTCAAACCCAAGGAGGGAATGGCGGAGGGCCTAGCCTTGGATCCAGATGGCTTGTCTGTAATTGACTCTGGATTACTTACGTCTGGGTCGCCGTTGATTCCAACTCACGGGTGACCCCACATGCTGGATAACTGCTCCATAGGGTTTTCTTGGCTGTGATCTTTATAGAAGCAGATTGCTGGGCTTTTCTTCCATAGCTCCACTGGGTGGGTTCAAACTGCTAACCTTTAGGTTAGCAGTTGAGTGCGAACCGCTTATGTCACCCAGGGGCCTATTCCATTGCAAGAGGCAGGCCAGACACGCCCTAGGGCCAAGGCTGAAAACACCAGTATGCAGGAGTATGGCTCCTCACAGCCCCTAGAGGGAGCCCTCGTTCAGTCAGTCCTTGGTGCTCGGAATACATCATTGGGAGAGAAAATGTAAATTAGGGCGTTAGGTAAAGGTGAGGTCTGTTCCCCAGAAATGATCCATCGCATAGGGCAAAAATCAAGCCCTTTCTGAAGGTTCTCCCAACTGAGTTTAAGATCACAGGCTGTGAGTTCCAGAAAACTGCCATCTTGAGGAAGCAGAAACCGAGATTCTTCTGTTCTTAGACACCACTGAGTTTCTACTGTGGTCTGGCAGCACTGGGTTCTGAGTTCAGGGAACAAAGTTGTGCCTGGGATAACTGCTTATCCATTGAAACCGCTGCCATTGAGTTGATTCCGACTCCTAGAGAACTACAGGACAAAGTAGAACTGCCCCATAGTGTTTCCAAGGAGGAGCTGGTGGATTCGAACTGCCGACCTTTTGGTTAGCAGCCGAGCTCTTAAACAACTGCACCGCCAGGGCTCCAGGGACAACTGGCTCATTTCAACTCTTTGTTGTTAGTTGCCATCCTGTTGGCTCCGACTCATGGCCATCTTACGTGTAACAGACGGAATCACTGCCGGGTCCTGTGCCATCTTCACCATGATTGGTATATTTCAATCTGTTGCTGCAGCTATTGTGTAGTGCCTTCAAACCTAGGGACCTCACCTCCCAGCACTATATCGGATAATAGTCTCTTGTGATCCATAAGGTTTCCCATTGGCTGGTTTTCGGAAGTAGACTGCCAGGAGGTAACTCTTCAGATCCTTTAAAAAAGGGAGCACATCAGGGATTGAACCTTGAACCTAGTTCCTTCTGCGCCTTGAAGGAACCACCACCTCATGAGAGGCGGTTCCAGCTACAGCATCTGAAAACCCATCAGCCCAGGCAACAAGAACTCCTCTGGCTAAGGCTGATCCGAAAAAAACAATTAGGGAGGACAGTTTCAGGGATTTATTTTTACTTAAAAGTTGTGTACGTTGAACTGACGAGGACAAGATAGTTTAATTCTTTAATTCCTCTAGACTCACATCCTGGGCAGATAATTCTTTGTGCAGTGCTGGGTGTTTGGCCGCATCCCCGGCCCTACCCGCTAGATGCTCTATCCTAGGTCTGTACCCCATTCCCCATCCGCACCCCCACATCTGCACAAAGCTGGACTAAAAGGGCCGGGTTAGAAGTCAAATGCAACCCTCTAGAGTTCACTCAGCAGATAAAGAAGAAAACGTGACTGATAAAGATAAAACCAAAAACAGCCATTGCCATCAAGTAGATTGTGACTCATACTCTATAGGACACAGCTGAACTGCCCCACAGGATTTCCAAGAAGCGGCTGGTGGATTTGAACTGCCAACCTTTTGGTTGGCATCCAAGCTCTTAACCACTGTGCCATATCCCTTAAAACGTCCTACGTTGCTATGCAGAGGCTGAAATTAAATAAATCAGAAATAAGGCTGGAATCTGTGCTTCCTGAAATCTAGGAGGGCTAGGAATCTTTTTTTTTTTTCCCCAGACATATAATCAGCTAATTATTACAAATGCTACAACAATGCCAATTACTGACCCAAAAACTAAAATTAGTACATCCACATAGCAAAACCAAACCAGTTGCCATCAAGTCGATTCTGACTCATAGTGACCCTACGTGTGTCCGAGCCGAACTGCACTCTACAGGGTTTGCAATGGCTGTGACCTTTCAGAAGCTGAGAGCTGAGTTCCAGGGCCTTTCTACAAAAGTGAAAACATGGGGATGGAATGGACAACTCTGTTCAATTAGAGAATTTTATTTAACTGTCAATTTATCACTGACATCTGACATTTATAGTTTTGCTACATTTGGGTAAATACATTAGGAAGAAAATGTAAATTAAATACTCTCAAAGTGTATTATTTTTAATGAAACATGGTCTTAATAGGACATGGATCTATAAGGTCAGCGGTTTTATTGCATTGTTAGAAAATGATCTTCCGAAAGATACAAAAAAAAAAAAAAAAAATCAATGGATGTTATTATTTATTTATTTTACAATCAGTATGCCACCATTTACCATTATGGCTTTAAATTTTCATTCTGCCCAACACGTTTCAAAGAACAGTTTATTACATGCCTTAATAAAACATTTAAAATATTTACAAATTCAAAATAGATGTTTCATTACTGAAAAATGTTCACCTGAGAATTCATTATAACATTGCCATTTGTTTGATTCGTTTTCTTTCCCAAGTTGTTAACGTGGCTGAGGGTCCACACACAACCTGTATCGTCATCAACTGCATTAAATATATTTAATTCCTTATTTGCAATTGGTTTAGCATTAAGCTATAGTAAATGATAACATTTACACGGTAGAACCGAGATTATATCCACATTTGTTTTGAATATAACAAGTCAACAAATTATCTGCTATAGCTACAGAATTCAACTAAGGGGAAAAAATTTAAGGTAATTGTTATTTTACTGAATTAGACATAACAGCCTTTTAAAAATCACCAAGCACTGAGAAGGTCAGCTCATAATACAAGGAGCAATGATCACGTTAATATGCAATGTACAAACTAAAAACAGCCTTTTCGAAATTCTGCATGAAGGAGAAGGTATACACTGTACACACATCATCCTATCATTTGTCTTTGGCAGCCTCAAAAAAAAACAAAAAAAAAACCACTTGGAATAAATTTTCCTAGAAAAACTTCTTTAGAAGTTAATGTGAAAAGAGGCATAAATGTGTAATGCTATGCAATATATAGAAAATTTCCCCCATCTTACGGCCAAAAGACAGATAAAATCTTTTTTCTCTCTCTGTCCATCTGTATTACAACTTGAAAAATCATGTGGGTATGAGGTAGTGTAGTTATCTGTATTACATCCGGGCTATTCAAAGTAATGCTATATTTTAAGAATTATTACAGTTGGCCAATAATCAGAATACCATTCAAATAAATCGGTAATGCTAAACTGCTTATATGTAGAGAGAAATTTAAACCAAGTGCCTTAAAAATCGTATTTAATCTCGAGACAACTTGATTTTACTGTAAAATAGTAAGTAACCTTTCAAAGCAGATATTTACAGAGGCAATGTGAGCAAAAGATTATTTGACATTTGCACATATACAAACTGATATGACAAACAGCTGAGTAGACACTGAGGTAGAAAATCAAGGATTCCACCGGCTTGTGTATGAGTTTGCATTTTGTAAACCAGCCAAGTTTTTATATTATTTTATATTGTGAAGCTGAAAATTAAAATTGCAAGTATCCAAGAAATAGCTATGTGGGGATATTTATATACAATTCTTCTGTAGTATGAAACGCACTGTCGTAGGATTGTCAATTTTCCCAGACAAATTCTTGAGTGTCTTCATAAAAGCCTCTAGAAAATAAACAAGCCCAACTAGTTTCCTCTTAGAACTAAGTCAGTAACAGAGATAGCATACAAACCACTGAAAATATCCAAAATCATCACACTCGCACACACACACACACACACACACACACACATATCCATCAAAAAGGGTAACATCTGACCAATTACTCTGAAATATTAAATCAGCTCCCCATGTACCCTCCCAGTAAATGTCCACTTGCTTCAGGCTCACTTGTTCATGATGGACTGCTGTCCCCCACATCACCAGGGCCCTTCACTAAGCTCAGGGTGCAATCTATAGCAAAGTCTCTTTCAGATGTCTGAAATGAAGTCCTTTCTAGCCCAAACACTATAAACTACTTCTTTGGACCCTTTAAAACTGGGTTCTGCAAATGTTTCCATGAATGTGAATATACGCTTTTTTTTTTAAATTGTTGAAAGGGTCCATAACTTTCATTTGACTCTCAAACCTACAACCCCAAAATGGCTAAGAACCACAGCAAAATGTTATGGGGTGGGCACTCAGATTACAAAAACCACATTTAATAACACAGTTGGATAAACATGAAGACTGATTTTCAAACGCTGAAGTTGAAATGACTTTTGTGCTCTTATATCACAGAGTTGAGGAAGAGGGCAAGGATTAAATCTGGGTTTCCAAGTTCACACTCACCGTGGAACAAGATCTCCTTTACCGCATTTCAGCCTACTTCACACACCTGGGTGGTTACTGTAGGTACGTTTGTATCTACCTAATGTTTCTCAACAAGTAAACCACAGGCCTTCAAAAATAAGGTGGAAAACAAACAACTGCTAGTCCTGGTAAATGGAAACAATTTCCGTTGCCCCTAATACCTGGTTTTCTTGCCATTGGGTAGCCTATGGTGGGAAGGTAAACAGGCTTGTATTTTGGTAAGCTCTCCAGGATCCTAAGAAAGCTAAGATAACGCAGCCAATGCATTCATTCATTCACTCATGCCACTGTATCCTGAGTCCTACGTCTTCTTCCAAAGGGACAAGAACATCAGGAATGGGCCCAGGTGTGGTAGAGACTGCACAGGGAAAAGAAAATAGGGATCGTGATGCTTTTCTACTGTCTGTGCAGCCAGAACGTCTATAGTCCATACAGGGAGGCTTCCCAACTTAAGCCAACCACCTGCCCTGGTCATTAAATAGTCCCAATGTAGCTTAAGAGTCAACAGTGGAGTCCAAACTACCTCTGGTTTTAGAAGGAGCTGAAGAGCAAGTTCTAGGATTTAGACAAGACGACTTCTTTATTTCTCACACTGCAGGCCTACAAAACACACAGTCCTACAGTGGCCCAAACCCTACTTCTGATTAGAAGAGAACTCTATCGTCATTGCTCAGGAGGGGGGACCTTTTAAATTAGTATACTGCAAAAAGGTCAGATTATTCAACTCTTGCAGGCTGCTGCTTCAGAAGGAACTAGCTGTGGATGTTTCAAGTTGTTAAACTGCTGTCTGATAAGTCACGGTTCTCGTGCTTGTATTTATCTTGAATACTGGGAAGAGTAATTAGTAATAGTTATTATTCTTTAAAACATGAGTTTTAAAGGTCTACTGCATTTTCACATGTGATTTTCAGTATCCAGGAGGTAAATCATTTCTGCATCTCTTGTGGAAATCAAGAAGTCAGGGCTGACTTAAGAGAAATTCCAAAAAAAAAAAAAGGTTGTTAAGAGACAGATGGCTGTACTGGGCTTTGAGGACAATGCCAGGACTTCGGGAGGAAATCAGATGGTCTGAAGAAGTGAATGCAGAGCCTAGCTTACTCATCAGTAGTACACTTATCAGTCATCTGCTGACAGAAATCAGAGATGGCCCCGCTCTGACGACACTGCTCCAGGAGCCCAGCGTGCTCACCAGCAGCTGTGGGCGTCTGACACGACTCCGGCCCCCGCCCACCCCCGGGCTCCTTGTTCTTTCTGGAGCTGCGGTAGCAGCGGCTTTGCTCACTGGCCGGCAGCACAGCGGGAGGCCCATCCCTTAAGCTAAAAATGGACGGCAATGCCGGCTCACCGTCGGAAGTACTTTCTTCTTTCTCAGAAATTAAAAACGAAAGCGGGCAATCTGAGGCTGAATACTTGGCGAGGATGTGTATTTGTTCCGGACTTAGAGCTGCTTCTTTGCACACTTGCTGGCAAAGTCCAGTCAGGTTCTGCTTTGTCTCACCCAGAGTTGACAAAATGAGATCTCTTTCTTTCAACAAGCTCTCCTTTTCATTTTGCTGTGAAGAGGGGAAAGAGAACACAGTGACTTGTGTTTATCAGCTCAGGACCCAGTCAGCACCTCTAAGATGAGCAAACATTCGCATCGACAGCCCCTTCTCCTTAAATAAGATCAAGTGGGACTTTTCCTTTCAGTTCGATTCACATATACAAGTACCAAGGGCCACTTCCCTCATCCAAAACCCTTAGTACTACAGATGTATCTTGGAATTAAGACGTTCTCAGATTTAGAAAGATAATATGGGTGCATGCATAATTCCCCAGCAGGGTCTGTGGCAGCACCCCATAATCAAACATCTTAACATAGTTACATGAGCATTAAAATATCAAATAGCGCATGAAGTAGGATAAAGACTCTATAGCCTGATACCAGTTGGGGACAGGTTTTTTGACCAAAGGGTTTGCAACAAACTTATATGGTTTTCAGAGTTCTTTGGATCTGGGTGCTGCAGATAAACAAATGTATTAACATGTTGGACAGAATAAAGCAACAAAGTCCTCTTAAACAACTACAGCGAACTTAACTAGTCACAGACAAATCATTGCAAGAGTCTAACGACTGATGTTTGTTGAGCATTTACTGTGGGCCAGATACCGTGCTGGGTGTTTTCTAACATGTGATCTCAGCTACGTAGTTCACACACTGACTTGGCTGATTTAAGTGATATTAAACCCATTTTAGAGATGGGACTTAGAGGTTAGCATCCCCAGAGTCAGGACGTTGGTGTGTTAAGTTACTAAAGCGTGAAAGAGCTTAGGGGAAATTTTGTGTTTGTGAATTATTATTTTAAATTTTATCCCTACAGGAAATTCTGCCACAGAATTTTTCACAAGTTTTTCCTAATTCCTGTCTTTCTGTCCACCATCACTACTGCTGACAACATATCTTTTTCTATCATCATCCCACCTCATCCTTCCTATTCTACCATCTTATTACATCTAATCTACTATGAGCTAAGAAAGCAAATAATAAAGCCATTCATAGGTACAGTAAATAAATTCTAACTAAAGGTCAAAGGTCTGCTTTGTGAAATTTAGAACAGTTCTCTTGACAACTAAGAGGTCTCGTTCTGCTTCCTGTCTGCTTCTTGGCAGGTTCTGGAGATTTGAGGTTGCCAATTAACATTTAGACAGGTTATTTCATAGTGCTATCTATAATCCCATCCTTCAAATAGATTCCTTTCTGGAACAAAAATAGCTAAAAGCGTAAAAGAACCTTGCTTTATTCAAACGTACTGTTAAAGGTTTATACAAAAGAATTCCTAAAAAACTGTGTATAATGCTAATTAATAGTTATTGGGTTTTAAATCCCTATTTGTGCTCATTCCATACAAAGGTGACCCAACAGAATGTGGAAATTATTAAACACTATCATTAATACCAAACAAAGGTAAAATTTTGCTGAAGATAATTCAAAAAAAGTTACAGCAGTACATCAACGGGGAACTGCCAGAAATTTCAAGCTGGATTCAGAAGAGGATGTGGGAAGGGGGATATCATTGCTGATGTCAGACAGATCTTGGCTGAAAGCAGAGAATACCAGAAAGATGTTTACCTGTGTTTTATTTACAAGGCAAAGGCATTCGGCTCTGTGGATCAAAACAAATTACGGATAATGTTGCAAAGAATGGGAATTCCAGAACATTTAATCGTGCTCATGAGGAACCTGTACATAGACCAAGAGGAAGTCACTGGAACAGAACAAGGGGATACTGTGTGGTTTAAAATCTGGAAAGGTGTGCGTCAGGGCTGTATCCTTTCACCATACTTATTCAATCTGTATGCTGAACAAATAATCCGAGAAGCTGCACTACAGGAAGAAGAACAAGGCATCAGGATTGGAGGAAGACTCATTAACAATCTGCGTTATGCAGACGACACAACCTTGCTTGCTGAAAGCAGAGAGGACTTGAAGCACTTACTGACGAAGATCAAAGAACACAGCCTTCGGTATGGATTACCTTTCAACATAAAGAAACAACATCCTCACAACTGGACCAATAAGCAACGTCATGATAAACAGACAAAGACTGAAGTTGTCAAGGATTTCATTTTACTTGAATCCACAATTAACACACATGGAAGCAGGAGTCAAGAAATCCAATGATGTATTGCATTGGGCAGATCTGATGCAAAAGACCTCTTTAAAGTATTAAAAAGCAAAGACGTCACTCTGAGGACTAAGGTGCACCTGACTCAAGACATGGTCTTCTCAACCGTCTCCTACGCATTCGAAAGCAGGACAATGAATAAGGAAGACCGAAGAAGAACTGACGCACTTGAATTGGGGTGCTGGTGAAGAATACCGAATGTACCATGGGCTGCCAGAAGAACAAATCTGTTTGAGAAGAAGTACAGCCAGAATGCTCCTTAGAAGTAAGGGCATGTTATCAGGAGGGACCAGTCCCTAGAGAAGGACAACATGCCTGGTAAAGTAGAGGGTCACTGAAAAAGAGGAAGACCCTCGATGAGTTGGACTGACACAGTGGCTGCAACAATGGGCTCAAACATAGCAATGATTGTGAGGATGGCACAGGATCAAGCAGTGTTTTGTTATGTTGTACATAGGGCTGCTATGAGTCAGAACCAACTCCACAGAACCTAACAACAGCAAGAGTTTTTGAATATTTTAAGGCCATCTGTCTTAGGCTGGGTTCTCTCGAGGAGCAAAACCAATGAAACGTATGTGTGTGTGTGTATAAACCAAAACAAACAAACTCATTGCCATCAAGTAGACTCTGACTCATAACAACCCTATAGGACAGAGTAGAACTGCCCCATAGGGTTTCCAAGACGCGGCTGGTGGATTCAAACTGCTGATCTTTTGGTTAGCAGCTGAGCTCTTAACCACTGTGCCACCAGGGCTCCAAAACATATAGAGAGAGATTCAACTCAAGGAAATGGCTCACGCAGTTGTGGAGGTAAAGAAGAGTATGTCTGGAATACAGCAGACCCCTTGGCAACTTGGCACCTGTATACATCTCTTTAAACCATACATAATCTCTAAATAAAGACAATCATAAAGTCATATTTGTGCCTAACATGATACAACTAACACGTGTACAACTGAAAACGTACTAGCCCCATTTATATCTTACATTTTATAATATGTAATGGAATAGGGAGGGAAGAAAACAAAGATATTTGCTATATATATACACACACACACACACACACGCACACATATACACATATGACACACGCACGCATATACACGTATAACGAAACAAAGAAGAAATACCAAAAACAATTACAGCCCTCGTTTCTGCAACTGGTCAGGCGGCCGTAGCTGGTATTTAGAATGAACTTCTTCCACCACCCATTCCGTATTCCCTTTGCCCTCAGCAAGCATGTCAGCTGGTCATCATTCTTTGCCCGGTGGGGTGACCCAAACCTTCATTCCTGGAGAGTCTGGGCCATTAGTAGTCATGTCAGAATTGGGCTGCCGGAATGTTCCATTGGCTTTAATCACAAGGCATGGTAGGACTAACAGACGCCATCTACAGTTCATGCCAACAATTCAACTTTACATCCAAATCCACATTTTCAACAGCTTGTGTACAATATTTGTTAAAATATAAGGTATTTTTAAAATGGATTCTAAATATATAACTCACCCAATAAAGACAAGGAGTACAAGAATTTGACATTGAAATGGCCAGATAACAGGGACAACAGACTGTTGTTAGTTGCTGTCAAGTTGATTCTGACTCATGGTGACCCCATGTGTGCAGAGTGGAATTGATCCATAGGGTTTTCAAGGCTGTGACCCTTTTGGAGGCCTGTCTTCTAAGGCACCTCCAGGTGGGTTCGATCGGCCAATCTCTCAGCTAGTAGTCGAGGGCCTAACTGTTTGCGCCACTCAGGAACTTCAACAGTGCTCATGGCTAAAAAATGGTCACTAAAGTTCCTTAAAATTCAAGACTTCTGAACAGACAGTTCAGAGAAAAAGATACACAAATGGCCTTTAATGATATGAATAAAAATTCTTAATTTCACTCATAAGAAAAAAGTTTTAAAAGCTACCATGAGATACCAATTCTCACCTACCAGACGGGAAAAAAATCTAAAAGCTGACAACAAACTCTTCGCTGAGCTGTGGGAAACAGACAGACACACTGCTGGTGGGAGGGCAGCAGGACACACCCTGTGGAGGTGAGTTCCTTAACACCTACACAATCACATGTGTTTTTACCCTTGCTCTAACAGCCTCACTTTTAGGAAGCTATCCTAAAGACACATCTCACTTAATATGTAAAAACCATGTAAAAAGTTATTCACTATAGCATCCCAAATGTCCGTCAGTAAGAAACTGGTTTGAATAAACTGTGCTAGAGCTGCAACTGAGTACTGCAGAGCTGTGAAAAGAATGACAATCTCTGAACTGAAGAGAGTATTTCCTAGAAGTTACTCCTTAAATGAAAAAAGCCCAGAACACTGCATATAGAATAATACTTCTATGATGCAGAAACAGAAGTAAAAATCCATATAAAATAGCAACCTGTCTTTTAAAAAGGAAACACAAGGGGAAAAACAAGCAAACAAACAAACAAAACCAGAAACCAAAGAAAATGGTTACCTATAGAAGGTGCCTATGAATAGGGTATAGGCAAACGGAGGGGGTCAACACTTTGGAGCATATCTTTTTTTAAACATAGTTTTAACTTTTGAAACACAACTGTGTTACATATTCAAAAATTGTTGTTGTTAAGATAGTCCACTGGTCTCACCCCTTTGGGAGCAAGGGAGAATGAAGAGAACAAGATACAAGGAAAAGATTAGTCCGAAGGACTAATAGTCCGAAGGACTAATTGTCCACAGCTACCAAGGCCTCCACGGGACTGAGTCCAGTACAGCTAGATGGTGCCCGGCTACCACCACTGACCGCTCTGACCAGGATCACAACAGAGGGTTCTGGACAGAGCTGGAGAAGGATGTAGAACAGAACTGTAACACACACACAAAAAAAGATCAGATTTACTGGCCTGACAGAGAGAGACTGGAGAAACCCTGAGAGTATGGCCCCCGGACACCCTTTTAGCTCAGTGGTGAAGTCACTCCCAAGGTTCACCATTCAGCCAGGGATTGGACAGCCCCATAAAACAAAATGGACTAATGAGGCACAGCAGTCCAGGGACAAGGACTAGAAGGCAAGAGGGGACAGGAAAGTTGGTGATAGGGAACCCAAGGTTGAGTAAGGACAGTGTTGACATGTCATGTGGTTGTTAACCATTGTCATAGAACAATATGTGCACTGACTAATGAGAAACTTTGTTCTGTAAGCCTTCACCTAAAGTACAATATAAAACAATTTGAAAAAAAAATTGTTGTTGTCGTTAGGTGCCGTCAAGTCAGTTCTGACTCACAGCAACCCTATGCACAACAGAACGAACCGCTGCCCGGTCCTGCACCATCCTCACAATCCTTGCTATGTTTGATCTCACTGTTGCAGCCGCTGTGTCAATCCATCTCATTGAGGGTCTTCCTCTTTTATACTGACCCTCTATTTTAGCAAGCATGATGTCCTTCTCCAGGGATCAATCCCTTCTTATAACATGTCCAAAGTATGTGAGATAGAGTCTCGCCATTCTCGTTTCTAAGGAGCCTTCTAGCTATACTTCTCCCAAGACAGATCTGTTCGTTCTTCTGCCAGTCCGTGGTACATTCAATATTCTTCTCCAACACCATAATTCAACGGCATCAATTCTTCTTCAGTCTTCCTTATTAGGAAAGGTGCGCATCAGGGCTGTATCCTTTCACCATACATACTCAGTCTGCATGCTGAGCAAATAATCTGAGAAACTGGACTATATGAAGAAGAACATGGCGTCAGCATTGGAGGAAGACTCATTAACAACCTGTGATATGCAGATGACACAACCTTGCTTGCTGACGGTGAAGAGGACTTGAAGCACTTACTGATGAAGATCAAAGACTACAGCCTTCAGTGTAAATTACACCTTTACATAAAGAAAACAATAACCCTCACAACTGGACCAATAACAACATCATGATAAATGGAGAAAAGACTAAAATTGTCAAGGATTTCATTTTACTTGGATCCATGATCAACACCCATGGAAGCAGCAGTCAAGAAATCAAACGACCTATTCCATTAGACAAATCTGCTGCTGAAGACCTCTTTTAAAGTGTTAAAAAGCAAAGATGTCACATTGAGGACTAAGGTGCGCCTGACCTGAGCCTTGGTATTTTCAATCACCTCATATGCATGCATGAGAAAGCCAGACAATGAATTAAAAAATTAGACTTAAATAAAAAAATGTAAAGAGAAAATCCTAGTGATAAATACAAACAGAAATAAATTACCTTAATTGTATTTCAAACTGGTAACACAGACCAGAATTACTTCAAATACCTTTTAAACTTTAAATGTCAGTACTCTGAGACATATTTACAGGGGGAAAAAAGCAAAGAAATATTAAATTTTTTTCAATATGTTTATTGTTATAGTAATACCGACACTAATTTTGTGACTATTTCACACATATTTTAGAATAAAGCAAACCGTAAGTATATTAATGTAATTTAAAAAAACCCATTGCCGTTGAGTCCCCATAGTGTTTCCAAGGCTGTCATCTTTATGGAAGCAGACTGCCACATCTTTCTCCTGCAGAATGGCTGATGGATTCAAACCACCAACCTTTTAGTTGGCAGGTGAGCACTTAACCACTGTGCCACCAGGGCTCCTAAATAGTGCAATAAACCAAAACCAAACCCGTTGCTTTCGAGTCGTTTCCAACTCATAGCGACCTTATAGGACAGCGTAGAACTGCTTCATACGAATTCCGAGGAGGAGAAAATAGTATACTTACTTAAGTCAAATAGTTTGTAAAAACCCTCATTTTTTAATTTCGTAAGCTTTCTGGAAATGCCATATTTTATGCCATAATTTATTTTCCTTAAATGGTAATTGGTACACTTTAAAATTAATGTATAATTGAATACTGTATGTGACTCAGGAATTTAAAGTTATTTCCTCTACAAATAAAAAGGAAGGGAGGGAGGAAGGAAAGAAGGGAGGGAGGGAGGGAGGGAGGGAGGAGGAGCAAGCAAAGAACCTAGTGGAATTTAAATAATAAGAAACGTGCTACACCTACCAGCTTCTCAATCTCTGATTCCAGATTCTGTATACAGTCAAGTTTTCTCTTGCGACAGCGCTGTGCAGCAATCCTGTTTTTACTTCTTCTTCGGATGTCATGGATACAATCCAGCTGTTCTGGGGTCAGCTTGTGCATTTTCAACAACGATTGAAAATCATTTCGAGAGAGTGAAATTATTCGTTGTTCATTAAATGGCAGTTTTACCTAAGATGTGAAATAAACGTGAGTAACTGCTGCTAAAAGTATATTACGTTATAGAAAATAGAAAAATGTTATACTTAAATCTAGGAGAATGAAACACACATCTAGGGTTTCCTAGAACTTCATTTAGAATTAAAGGAAAAAAAAATAGACCGCTAGTCCCAATTTCTATATAATCCCTTACAAGACAGAGTAGTAATCATTTAGTATTTCTAGTCTCTATTATAGAGGGTTCAGAGGATAAATAGAGAAGTGAACTTCTTTTCTCAGTAAGTTAAACAGTACTAACCTGAAAAGACAGACATTGAGAGTTATTTAATTAGGGCATGTTAATACCCCACAGATATCCTTGGGCCTCTTTCTAAAGTGTCTATAATGTGTTTTTGTTCAAACAAAAAAAAAAAAACTACTTTACTTTTTGAATGATACTACTGAGCAGCACTGATTTAATATTCACATGATTATGCTAGTAATTTCTAAGGCATTTCAGAAAATTTATTTTTCTGTCAGGAAAATGGTAGCTTTAAGTAACTCATTTAAAAGCTATACACTTCACTTCCCAGTGTAGGAAAAAAAGGCTTTAGAAAAAACCTTATGATTATTTTAAAGTCATTTTCAACATACTTCAATTTGGAAAAGGAGATCACAAGTCTTTCTTTAGTAACAAAATTGTGAGTTTAGTTACATTATCAAAAACATAAATGCAACATGTCAGTTCTGACAACCTACTCAGCTTGTCTTTCAAGCTTATAGAAACTGGTTGCACAAAATGTTTTCAAATTTTTTAAATGCTGTATTTTCAACACTCTAATACCAAATACTGCATTTATGCCTTATCAATATCTCCTGCATATGTATCATTTCTTAGGTTAAATCAGCAATCACCTCCTTCCAAAGTCAAGGGGAAAAAAAAAGCCTCTTTCAAACCTATGATATCCAACGGCTATAAAAATCAAAGAAAATAATAAAGAACTTTGCTGTTGTTAGCCGTTGTTGACTGGGTTCCAACTTGTGGCAACCCCATGTGAGCAGAGAACTGCTCAACAGGGTTTTCAAGGCTGTGACATTTCAGGAGCAGACTGTCAGGTCTTATGTCCAAGGTGCCTCTGCATGGTTTTGAACCGCCAACTATTCGGTTAGTCGTCCAGCGGTTAACCATTTGAACTAACAGACCCATATTACTGGAATTATAGTTAGTAATACTTTACAAAGAGCAATATTAACTTTGTACACAAAGTACACAGATCATACCAAGGTCCCTAGGTGGCGCAAACAGTTTGCGCTCGATTACAAACCTAAAGGTTGGAGGTTCAAATCCTTTAACTGTCACCTGTTCGTATACAAAATAAAAACAACAAATACATCATTTGAAAGCTGTCTAATCGGTATATCCAAGATAAGTAAAAAAGGGAAAGAAATGAATAACTTATTTGTGATAATTACAAAATATGTATTTTCATTTAGTAATAAAAGAAAAAAATATTCCCAGCAGTACTGAGGAAGAGAAGGCCTGGTGATCTGCTTCCGTTAAGATTACAGCCAAGGAAACCCCGTGCAGCAGTTCTAGTCTGTAATACATGGGGTCGCCATGCGTCGGAATGGACTGGACAGTAACTAACAACATTAACACTATCGTACACAGCGACACTTAACTCACGCTACATTATTAAGACATTCATTAAACTAACAGCCGAAATGGCCAAGGGAAAATTAAAAAAAAATTAATGGCCATGGAAACCAGGTCCCAGAAAACTTTACATTAGGAGCTCCATTCCTAAAATCAGTCACTGTGAAGCGACAAGGCTCAGATCTCTGATCACAGGATCGTTTTTCTGTCTCCTCCTCAGACAAGGAATCTCATTTAAACAAACGGCTAACATGTGAATCTACCATGGCTAATGTCATACACCCACAGGGTGGCTAAGAGTCAGAACTGACTCCACAGCAAGGCGTTTTTTCTTTTTTTCACCTTAAATGTATGAACAAAGAAGTCCTTCAGCCCTCACCTCACTGTGTAGGTATTTATCCCACAGTTTTATAGTTACCTGTGGATGAGTGTCTTCCTCCCTCCCTGAGCCCTTTCATATCTCTAGTGGTGCAAACAGGAGCTCACACAGAGCAAATCCCAATTCCAAACATGTGGCCGTCAAGTCGATTCTGACTCATAGTGACCCTACAGGACAGAGGAGAACCGCCCCATGGGGTTTCCACGGAGCAGTTGGTGGATTCAAACTGCCGACTTTCGGTTAGCAGCCGAGCTCTTAACCACTGCGCCACAGGGCCCCAAATCCCAATGAGCCCCCTCACCTCACACTCCTGTTCTCTGGCTGAGAAGGATTCACTGTCCCCTTCTGTGTCCGTCTCAGAGTCATCTCCCAGGCTGATCACACAGGCGTAAGGACAAGGTTCCTGCTGCGCCTCTGGAACGTAATCATCATTTCCAATTTCCAAACTGCTTGAGCACCCTTCGGTACTCAGAGTACTTATAAAAGGGCAGTTGACAGACTTCAATGTCGTGAAGGTCCTCTGACCCGGTTCTGGGCTCTCGCTGATCCTGATACCCAACCAGGGACACTCAAAACGTTTCTGTGAGTAGATCTGTTCTGGAACATCTTTGGCCACGGCAGGTGACAGCTGCATTTGGCAAGGAGAGTCTGTGCTGCAAATGTCACTCCAGAAGCCTTTGGCGAGGTGTTCGGCCACCTCCCGCTCCACACTGCTCCGGTCGCCAGAGGCCAGGCTACTATCTTCCCTGGGACCAGGGTCAGATTTCAAATGTAAATCCTGACTTCCACCCAGCGTGTGCTCCTCTTGGCCGTCTGCACCTGACAAAGGCTTTTCTGTTAACACTGTTGTGTTTTGCATACTAGCAAAACTCAAGTCACCATACTGGTCATACGTGTGTAAGAGAGACAGAGTATACAGCCCGTGAGGGTCTGTGGCAGAACTGTGAGCGGAAGGAGTCGCCTCCGCCTTCACTGCCGGATGCTCAGAAGCAGAGTCTTGCTTCTTCGTTTCTTCATGTCCCACTGGCATTTTAGTTTCTTCACATTTCAGAATTTTCTGCAGATCTGCACAGTCCTGGACTCCGCCGAGACATTCCTTCTCAGGTGTCTCATTCGGCTGAATGGGAGAAACCTGACTGTCTTTGACGCTGGAGTCCACAGAGTGGACTCTGTCGGTTCCAAATGCTTTCTGGAATTTTCTGTATTTGGGGCATAAAGATGGCAGAGTCAGAGCGGTGTCCTTTTCTGAGCATGTGGACTCGCTCGTCTGGCTGGTGCTGTCGTGCAGTGCAAGGGACGCTCTTGCGTCTCCCTGATGCCGGCTGAGTTTACACTGAGGAATCGGAACGTGCTCGCTTTCCAGAAATTCCTCCACTTCGTCAATTTCCAGATCCTTCTGGTCCAAAGGTGAGAGCTGCAGGTCTGTCTTCTGACAGTGGGACAGAATGCACTCTTTTCTTGGGCCTTCCTGCTGGTCTGCGGTGGAGTCCAGAAACTTAAATTTAAGAAACTGAAAGCAGGATTCCTCGATGTTGTGGACGCCCAGGAAGTCCACACACCTGCACACGTCGTGCACATTGTCCTTGCTCAGGATCAGCTTGGCAGTGTAGGCGAACTGGATTAAAGGCTGGAATCCTCTCACCGTCACCTGCGGACACGCCAACACACACAACAAACGCATCATTCGAAAGCTAACAGGCAAATCCAAGGGGAGAAAAGGGACAGAGATGAATAACTTCCTTGTGATCGTTACAAAATAGGCATTTTCACTGAGTAATGAAAAGAATTCTTCTAGGAAATGGAAAGCTAAGGGAGTCTAGACAAGTCTGCACATCACACCCTATTTGTTGGGACCACGCCTTCCACTTTATAGACGCTACTCCCAACTGCACATGAGCTACGCTTTCCTCACGTCACATAAAGGCATACAATGAGAGCAGTCTTCCCGTACTATCGGAGATAAATCATCTATAAGAGAGACACCACCAGCAGCACACACATCTGAAGTGCCAGACACCTGCTGCCAGTCCAGCTCCATGTGGCCACTGTATTCCAAACAACTCCAGCTGCTAAATACAAATCAAATGGATTTTTTTAAAGAGAAAAAGTACATGTAAAGTATCTACAAAGTCGTCCCGCCCCACGGCAGATGCTCAGTAAATGGTAACTATTATCTTTATCTCACACCAAAAACATTTAATGATAAAATTGTTAAAGGATTGAGATTAAAAAGAGAGCTAAGTGAAGTACTAAAAATCATGCCTGACCTGTTTCAGCAAGGTTCACGGGCTCTAAGAAACAAAACCTTTAAGAAGAAACTTGGACACTTCCATCAGACCATCCTCTGCAAAGGGAGGTGCAAATGGAACCTACTGGCATGCAGAGAAAAGCCTGGTGCTGGGTTAAAAGGGTGAAAATAATCTTCAAACACTGAGCCCATGTAAGAGTGACCGTGTTGTTATTACTTGTGATCTTCTTAAAAACATGCTAATCAGTAAGTACTTAACTAACTTTTAAATGGCTAAAATAAAAATCAGTGACGACGACAAATGCTGGCAAAACCAGCTGTGGAGAAACCAGATCACTCACAGATTGCTGGGGACAACGTGGAACGACACAGCCGCTCTGAAAAACAGCTCACTAGTTTCCCATAAAACTAATCAGTAACTACTATGTGACCTAGCAATTGTTCTCCTGGACTTTCATCCCAGAGAAATGAAAACCATGCTCACATGCAAACCTGCACATGAACGTTTACAGCAACTTTACTGGTAACAGCCAAAACCTGAACTCAAACCTATTATTCAACAGATGAATGGTTAAACAAACTGGTACATACATTCCCTGGACTACTACTCGGCCATAAAAAGGAACTACTGCCATACACGACAGCTTAGATGAGTCTTTAGGGAATTATGTTGTGGAAAAAAGCCAATCCCAAAAGATCACAAACTTTCTGATTTCATTTCTATAACATTTTTGAAAGGACAAAGTTTTAGAAATGGAGGACAGAATAGCGGTTTCCAGGGGTTAGGGACAGTGAAGGGAGGCTGGAAGGAGGTGGATGTGGTTATAAAAGGGGTCCTTGTGGTGTCGGAACTGTTCAGTATCTTGACTGTGGTTGTGGGTACACAAACCTCCACATGCAGTAAAATCGGAGAGAACTTAGCGTACACACACGTGAAGGTTTACAGCCTTGGAAACACTACGGAGCAGCTCTGCCCTGTGCCACAGGGTCACTGAGTAGGAACTGACTCGATGGCAGTGGGTTTGGTCTTTGGTTTTAAACCTAGTAACAGCCTGCCATCAGAAGATCAGGTCCACAGGGACAGAACAGCACACAGCACACCCTCTCCAAAACAGGGCCTCTCCAAGTGTCTTTAATCCACTGGGCATGCCCTGTTTTGGCCATTCGGTCAAAAACAACACAAAAGCCAGTCAGTCAGTTAATATTCAATAAGTATTACTGGCTTACATGCAAAATTAATGACGCATTGGTGCAGTGGTTAAGAGTTTGGCTGCTAACCCAAAGGTCAGCAGTCGGAATCCACCAGCAGCTCCTTGGAAACCCTATGGGGCAGTTCTACTCTGTCCTACAGGGTCGCTAGAGGTTGGAACTGACTCGATGGCAACCGGCTGTGTGCAAAATGTCGTAATTTCTATGAAAAAAGCAAAAGAAAAGAGCTCCTGCGGCGCCTGGGAGCTGCTCCTCAGCTGAGACCACCACCACCATGTTTTATTTTGATTTCATTGACCATGTGAGAGTAAGTCAGATCAGATTAAATCTACTGCGATTTCCAGAAGCATGGCTGCCCTACCTCTTCTGGAAGGGTGATGCTAAGCTCGGCATCCGTCTGGCCTACGATCCTCGCGTGGAAGTAGCTGCTGCATGCCGCCAGCATGGCCCGGTGGGCACGGAACCGCTGGCCCTCCACAAAGACGGTGACATCACACAGCACATCTTTCTTCCGCTGGTCGTTGAGGCTGAGCAAGACGTTGGCGCTGTGCACTGAAGATTCATAGGCAAAAACCAATTTCTCACTCACAGACATCCTGCGGAACAAACGGCAGCGTCGGGCAGGTCAGCAGAAAGCATGCTTCTCATCGTCGCCAAACCTGCAAAGATATACGTGAAATCCTGTTAAAATGTTAAAAATGAGAAAATGTGCAACATAAACTAAAATACACAATCATCACTGAGTGTGTCATGTCTTCCAAAAAGGTATGCTGAAGGCTTAACTCCCAGGACCTGTGATGGTGACCTCATTTAAAAATAGAGTCTTTGCAGATGTAATCAAGGTAAAAGGAGGTCAGATTTGACGAAGCTGGGCCCTACGTTTACTGACTGGTGTAATTACAGTGTTGTTGCTGTCAGGTGCCACTGAGTCGATTCAGACTCATAGCGACCCCATGTGACAGAGTAGAACTGGTCCATAGTGTTTTCTAGGCTGTAATCTTCACGAGGGATCACCAGGTCTTTCTCCCGAGGAGCTGATGGGTGGGGATTCAAACCACCACTTTTCGGTTAGCAGTCAAGTGCTTAACCACTGCGCCACCAGGGCTCCTTATGTCCTTAGAGGAGAGGGAAATCTGGACAGACAGAGACACACAGAGGGAAGACAGTCATGTGAAGAAGAAGACAGACATTGAAACAACACAGCTGCCAACGAGGGACTGCCAAGGATTGTTGGGGAACCACCAGAAGCTGCGAAGAGGCAAGGACGGATTCTTCCCGAGATCCTTCGGAACTGTGAAGGAACAAGTTTCTGCCATGTCAAGCCATCCAGTGTGTGGTACTTTGTTGCAGACGCTCTAGGCAACTCGGGATAAAAGAAAATACAAGCCTCTAGAGAAACCACCTTGAAGCATGTATTCAGTATGCCTCATTTAAAATAGCAATTTTTCAAGTTAATTTTAGGAAAAAAAGTTCTTGGAGTGAAAGAGAAAAGAATCTTTTGAACCAAGGAGTTTGTGGCTTTCCTACAGGGACACTTCACAGGGATGGGGCTGGGAAATTCCTGGGCTGTGCCAGAGCCTGGCATCCCAGCCTTGTTGCTTTAGGACATTTAATGGGCATGTTATGTGGGGGGAGGGGGGTTGTGACACTTTGGGATGAGGCTGAATAGAGGAATGGGCATAGGCACCCACCATTCTCCACACCACATTCCCCAACATCTGCCAGACCATATAGTGGAGTTTGGTGCTTCAAAACAAGGATTCCATTCTACAAAAGGTAAAGCTCCTCCAATACAAAGAAAACATGACTCAGATTGGTCAGGCCAGATCTCAGCAGTGAGTCTTTGCATATAACAAGTATGGTTTACACTACAAAAGGCAGGCGACAAGTCAAACTACTTCAACATTGAGAGGATAGTTTAATCACACATAGAAACTCCTGGTTTTCTCAAAATGTTAAAACATAACGGAGAGTTATCAAAAACGGGTATTTTAAAAATACATTCTACCATGTAGCTGCCTCCAAATTCTTTTTGCACACGCTTTACTTGCAAAAAAGAGCACCGCTGATAAACCATATTTTTATGCAAAAACACACACATTATGTTTTTTGCCAATTACACAACTCTCCTGCGCCTCATTTTCATAAGCGTTATGTGTGTGGGCACGTTATTTGTGAAAAATACAGTATATATGTTTATCCATATATTACAGACTATTATTCTAATATGTGTTATAAAACACAAGTCCCTAGGCGGTGCAAACGGTTTGTTTGACTGCTAACCTAAAGGCCGGAGGCTTGAACCCATCCAGCAGTACCACAGAAGACAGGACTGGCAATCTACTTCTGTTAAGATTACTACCAAGAAATCCTATGGAGCAGTTCTCTGTAGCACATGGGGTCACCATTAGTCAGAATCAACTCAACGGCAACCAACATCAACAACATAAAACACACAGAAATTTAAAGTAGAGGTTAAAAGACAAGTTCTAAAATTGTCTTCCTGCTCCCAATGGCCTCTGGTGAGCCCCTCCAGGTTGTGTGTACCCCACTGTGTTCATCACACTGATGGAGACCCAGAAGCTCCTGAGAGGTGCCAATCCTGCGCATTCATTTTGTTCCTGACACCTTACTCACTGCCCGAAACACAGAAGACCGCAAATGGTCAGTGAGTGAACAAACGTTACTGTTTTCAGATCTGCTATACTCCAAACAAAAACAAAAGGAAAAATCGAAACTACTCAAGTTCAGACAGACTGGGCCCAGGCTGCGGGTAAATTCCACCTCAGAGACAGGCTATTTTAGTTACAAACACGAGGTGTATCTATAAATTCTCTTCTACATACGTTTATTTTTTAAGCCCTCAGTATAGCTGAAACGTTAAGTTCCTCAAAGTAATAAATAAAAACAAAACCTCTCCATTACTATGTGATTAAACTTCACCCAAGGTTAAGGATCACAACCTGTAATTTACTGAGATTCAGCACACCACATGAAATCATCAGTAACTTTAAATACTAGAACCATCTCAGTTTGGGGTTGCACCATAAAAAATAGTAAATTGTTTCTAGCAATTGGTCGTAATACTTCAGTTATCAACACAAGGAATTAGTGTTAGGAATAGAAGAGAGGAATTATCATCCGAAGAAACTATGTATCTTCACTACCCTCCAGGTTCCCCAGACTGTACAAGATGTGCACCCTGCCTAGAACACATCGACCTCCCCAGCCAAGTCGGACTCAACAGCTGACCACTTGACCCAATCTGTCTCTGCTCCCAAGACCCCAGCCTCCTTGCTCTTTCCTAGCATCTGCCCTACAAACTCCTAAAACTAAATCAATCTTACCTTGTATCTCATCATTCTGCTGAACGCAGCACAGCCAGGAAAACTGTAAAAACGTGCAGACTGGTGTCACTATGAATTTATGGTGTGCAAACTCAGGATCTCAGCACTGTTTATTGATTCTTTTATATGTCCCCGTCTCCTGGGGACATATAAAAGCCTTCCAGGTCACCACTGCTCTCCTCAATCAGTGTCTCTCCTAGTGCTGTTGTTGTTGGGTGCTGTCAAGTCAGTTCCAAGTCACAGCCACCCTGTGTATAACAGAGCAAAACACTGCCCAGTCCTGCGCCATCCTCACAACAGCTGTTACGCTTGAGCCTATCACTGCAGCCACTATGTCAATCCATCTCATTGAGGGTCCTCCTCCCTTTTGCTGACCCTCTACTTAACCAAGCATGATGTCCATCTCCAGGGGCTGGTCCCTCCTGATAACATGTCCCAAGTATGTGAAACAAAGTCTCGCCATCCTATCTTCTAAGGAGCATTCTGGCTGTACTTCTTCCAAGACAGATCTATTTGTTCTTCTGTCAGTCCATGGTATATTTAATATTCTTCACCAACACCATAACTCAAATGCAACAGTTCTTCTTCGGTCTTCCTTATTCACCGTCCAGCTTTCACATGCATATGAGGCAACTGAAAATATCATGGCTTGGGTCAGGGACACCTTAGTCCTCAAAGTGACATCTTTGCTTTTGAACACTTTTAAAGAGGTCTTTTATGGCAGATTTGCCTAAAGGAATATCTCATTTGATTTCTTGACTGCTGTTTCCATGGGCATTGATCATGGATTCAAGTAAAATGAAATCCTTGCTGACTTCAATATTTTCTCCATTTATCATGATGTTGTTATTGGTCCAGCTGTGAAGACTTTTGTTTTATGTTGAGATGTAATCCATACTGAAGGCTGTAGTCTTTGATCTTCATCAATAAGTGCTTTATGTCCTCTTTGCCTTCAGCAAGCAATACTGTGATCATCCGCATATCTCAGGTTGTTAATGAGTCTTCCTCCAACCCTGATGCTGCATTCTTCTTCATATAGTCTAGCTTCTTGGATTATTTGCTGTATAGCATACCAACTGAACACGTATGGTGAAAGGATACAACCCTGACACACACCTTTCCAGATTCTGAATCACACAGTATCTCCTTGTTCTGTTCAAATGACTGCTTCTTGGTTTCTGTACAGGTTCTTCATGAACACAAGTGCTCTGGATTCCAACTCTCTGCAATGTTATCTATAATTTATTATGATCCACACAGTCGAATGCCTTTGCATAGTCAATAAAAACATAGGTAAACGTCTTTCTGGTACTCTCTGCTTTCAGTCAAGATCCACCTGACATCAACAATGATATCCCTTGTTCCACGTCCTCT
Source organism: Dugong dugon (assembly GCA_030035585.1). Taxonomy (NCBI): domain Eukaryota; kingdom Metazoa; phylum Chordata; class Mammalia; order Sirenia; family Dugongidae; genus Dugong; species Dugong dugon. The sequence continues at coordinate 7,273,137 of CM057473.1, forward strand.
TCTGAATTCAGCTTGAATTTTCTGGCAGTTCCCTGGCGATGTGCTGCTGCAGTCGCTTTTGAATCATCTTGAAATGGTCTTTTTGACAATGAATGTGACACCATTCCTCCAATTTATCATTCCCGACACAGACCACAGGACTGTCCAATTCAAAATGGTCAACACCAGTCCATGTCAGCTCACCAACGCCTAGGGTATCTATCTGTAAGCATTCCATTTCATTTCTGACAACTTCTAATTTTCCCAGATTCATATTCTGTACTTTCCACATATAATACTGCTATATAAAGTAAAACAGTGTTTCGCATATCAATATTTTATCCTTACTACATGCAAAGTACTTTGATACTTTCCACTTTTTTTTTTTTTTAAATCCTGATTGAGATGTACTCAATTTCACAGCCCACTAATAGATATTCATCCCATACATTGAAAAGTACTGCTTCAGTGGTTAACAGTACAGGCTCTAAAATGTACATCTGCTGGGTTCAAATCCCAGCTTTGCCATTTACTAGCTATAGGACCTTGGGTAAGTTGCTTAACTTGGCTGTGTCTCACTTCCCTCCTTATAAACTAGCAATAACAACAGCACCTCACTAGGTTGTTGCATGGTTTACATAAAATCATGAAGGTAAAGGGTTTAGCACAGTGCCTGACTCAGACCAAGCACATAATAATAAATGTTAGTTGCTATAAATGATGATAACGATATTAACGAAAGCCTAATTTCCTCTTGGTCCCCTCCAGCTTACTCCCACCATGTCAGTCACAGTGACTTCTCCCTTGCTGAAAATCCTACAATGTCTTCCAAGTGCTCTCACCATCAATTCTAAATCCCATACATGTCTTTTATGCCCTACAGGGTTAGATTTTCCATATTAATACAGCCTTTCTCAAGCCACTCTCTCCCTCTTCAAGATCACCATCCTTCCTTCCTGTCCCGTATGCACCAAGCTCCTTCGTATCTAGGGCCTTTACACATACTGTTACCTGGACTTCTTTTCTCCAGATGGCTGGCTCCTCACCTTTGACTCTCACCTCAAATGCCTTTACCTTACCTGACTTGTTCTCTCCTATAACCCCAGCACATTAACAGAGTACCTGGCCCACTGCAAGTACCTGAACAAATGATTTGGCATTTTTAGTACCAATCTAAAACCAAAATCACTAGATCTCCCTCCAAATGTAGCCCAGTCAGCTATTCCAATATACACCCCTCAATATCCATGGGGGATTAGTTCCAGTACCCACCCCGACAGATACCAAAACCTGTGGATGCTCAAGTCCCTTATATAAAATGGTGTAGTATTTGCATATAACCCACGAACATCCCCCCGCATGCTTTAAATCATCTCTAGATTACTTATAATACCTAATACGATGCAAATGCTACAAGAATAGTTGTAATCCTGTGTTGTTTAGGGAATAATGACAAGGAAAAAAAGGGGTGCACACAAGTAGTGAACAAACGACATGTGGGGCGAACAATTCTCAAACAAACGATCCGCAGTTGGTTGAATCTGTGGATGTGGAACCTGTGGATATGGATGGCCGATTGTACATGGAAACACCACCACTGAGCCAAGCGCTCAGGGGAAGTCTCTGGATAGTTTTTCTAGAAGCTTTGAGGGACAACAGAGAGTCCGTACATCCCACGGGGAGCAAGAAACATACCTGCAACACAGCTGGCCAAAGAAGAGCACGGGTTGGCACCAAGAAACAAAGCCAACAAAGCTGACTTACACGAATGAAAACACGTCAGCGCCGGCCTTATGAGCGTGGGGCACTACAGAAAGTTGTTCTGAAGATCGTTTTTCCTAACTCTGAAAACAGTCAGCCATCCGTTCTACCCAATAACGAAACTGTGTTTAGTAACTCTAGCAGATTAATGGTGCATATCCTCCTGATGGTCGTCAGTCACCGTCTAACATTTCTTAAACCTAGAAAGGAAAATCCAGATCTAAAATGCTAGTAATTTATAAACACCAAATTTAGATTCCTGTCGTATCTTAATTCTTCTGTATTCTTGGAAAGGCATACTCTTGCTATGATTCAAAATAAAGGTTTGCTGACCTTAACTGATTGCTGATTCATTCAGAAATGCTGATGAAGGATGAACAGGCATTTTCAAGCTTCCTGTACCTCAACGTGGAACTAACTTCTGCTCAATACTCAATAAACACAACTGGAGTTTCAATACAATTCCCACTTGAAGTTTTTGTTTTCAAAATGATAAAATGAAACAAGATGCTGTGGCTTTGCCACATTTTAATAACTTTAAAGACAAGTTACACAGAAATAACCCTAGGGTAAATATCTCATCACAGAGTCTGGTCTACGATGCTTCATTTAACAGAATTCCAAAAGATAACTGAGTACAAATATAAAGTTCCAGGTGCAAAAAAGGGCTGGAATTCCACTTACCAAGTCTCAGAACTACTTTGTGTTTTAAATCTCAGTGCAGAAGGGTACACAAAATCATCTAATGCCAAGATTTGTTTAAAAGAAAAAGGTTACTGTCCAAACTTCCTTTATCTTCAGTGAACAATGAAGAATGTTCTCTCTGTAAGTGCTTAAATGTGTGTGATACAAAGAACGTGATTTGGCCTTTTTCTTGGATTCCTGAAATACAGCCCTAAGAATTCCCCAGCAATGGAGGTACCTTATTCTTCTAAAACAGCCAAGTAACACTCGAATGTGTGCAAATGAGTAGCGGCCATAAAGACCACCCTGTCACCCTGTCACCCTGAGAAAAGGAAGGGGCATGATGCAATCAATCATGCATATTCAATGACTCGATCAATCGTGACTATGCAATGAAGCCAACAAAAAGCTTTGAACACAGAAGTCTGTGAGTTTCCTGGACTGGTGAGACCATCCGCTGTTGGGAGAGTGCACGTTCCCGGGGACAATGCAAGTTCCGTGTGTCCTGAACCTCATTGTCATTTGCGTCCTTTCCGGTTATAATAAACAAGTAACTCTAAGTGCGGTAACACTCTCCGTGAATTCTGTGAGCCGTTCTAGAAAATTAACGACCCCACGAGGGGCAATAAGACAGCACAGGCTGGTGTGTCTGCCTGTTTGGCAGTCAGAAGGACAGAGTCCTTCTGACTTGTGAACTCTGACTTAGCTCAGAGTGGCTAATTCAGAAAGGGCTGCACAGGCAGTTTATCAGAAGGACAGAGTCCTTCTAACTTGTGTTTTGACCTGGTTCAAAGTGGGCAGGGATGAGACGAGCTGGCCCCGGAGGGTTAGGGATGAGGGAGAGTGCTGCTCAGAGTGGCTGGCGATAAGGACTGGTGAGAACTGGATTCATGCCAATCCTTACCATGCATGAAGTTAGCAATGAAGGTGGAATTTGCCTATCTTGCCCCTTCTTTAATAGTACAACGTGCCACATGGTGAACTAAACCAAAAAACCAAACCTGTTGCTGTCGAGTTGATTCCAACTCACAGCAACCCTACAGGACAGAGTAGAACTGCTACACAGTGACTAAGTCCTATGAAGACACAGATAAAAGACAGTCCCTGAAGTGATCACAACAGAGGTCTTGGACAGAGTGGGAAAAAATGTGGAACAAAATTCAAATTCATTAAAAAAAAAAAAAAAGATCAGGCTTGCTGGTCTGACAGAAACTGGAGAAACTCAAAGAGTATGGCCCCTGGAAACTCTTTTAACTCAGTACTGAAGTCACTCCTGAAGTTCACCCTACAGTCAATGATTAGACAGATCTACAGGGCCAACAATAACACACATAAGGGACGTGCTTCATAGTTCAATCATGTATATGAGACGAATGGGCACACCAGCCAAAAGCAAAGACAAGAAGGCAGGAAGGAACAGAAAAACTGAACAAACAGGCAAAAAGGGAACCTGGGGTGGAGAAGGGGAGAGTGCTGACATATCACGGAGTTGGCAACTAATGTCACAGAACAATCTGTGTATTAACTGTTTAATGAGAAACTAATCTGCTGTGTAAATTTTCACCTAAATCACAATAAAAATAAATACAGTCCGTGAATTCAAGAAGCTCAAAACTTAAGAGAGACATTCAGAATGAAAACGACGTTTCAGTGTGACAGAGATAAGAAGATCATTATACTCAATTTTTGCCAGGAATGTGGACGTTCGGAAAGGTATCTGTGTGCAGTAAGTCTTCAAACAAAAACTACTTTCCGGTCAGCTCTCATTTAACTATAATATTCAATTAATGTGAACAATTATTCCAAAAATAATTCTGTTAGTCCAAAGTTTGTGTCTTTGTAGATGGATGATATTGACCTGTAGACATGAGAAATGGGCATATATGGGCAATTGTCTTGGCCTTAATATGAAAGCAGCACCCTGGATCTGCCAAACCAAAAACCACGCCTGTTGCCGTCAAGTCCATTCCGACTCACAACGACCCTACAGGACAGAGTAGAACTGCCCCATGGGGTTTCCAAGGAGCGGCTGGTGGATTCGAGCTGCCGACCTTTTGGTTAGCAACCACCAGGGCTCTCCTGGATCTGCAGCCCTGGTCAAATTCCTTAGAACAGGCCTTCCTCTTCTCTCTAGGGCCCATTTAGAATTTCCACCTTTTCTTCCTTACTGCTTGTGCCTACCACCACTCCATCATCCTGTCAATCATTTCGCCTCACTCAGCTTCAAGGCAGGGTCTTCAATGGCTCACCAACAGGTTTTTTTACCTCCAATAAACAAACCCAAGCTGATAATCTTAAGTTTAGAATAGCTTGGAAGAGAATCAAAGAAGAAAAAAGAGAAGGAACATAGAAATTTAAGTCCCGGAACCAAAACAAGAATAAGGGAATTTCACTGTTATACCTTCTTATTGCAAAGAATCAAAGAAACAATTACGTATTCTATTTGCTTAACTTCTTTGGCAGCTACCTGATTATTACAGATCATTAGATCTCAATGAATATGGCTAGTTATGAAAATATCAACTAGCCACTAGAATTGTTCCATACCAACAAACCTTATTTATTTAACACACATTTTGTATCAAACATTTGTCAGTACGCTACTTTTTTTAATCAACTCTGAGGTATGATTTACATATAATCAACTAATATCAACTTAAAATGTAAAATCCTGTAAGTTTTCATACCTGTATATGCATGTAAAAACCACCACCACCACAATCAAGATTTAGAAATGTCTGTCATTCCTCAAAATTCCACACGCCTCTTTGAAGTCTACCCCTTCTGTACTCCTGGCTCCAGGTACCCAGCTTTTTGTCACAGGAGATTAGTGGGCATTTTCTATGATTTTTACATAAATGGAATCATACATTATGTACTCTGGTTTCTGGTTTTGTTCACTCAGTTCCATGATTTCGAGATTCATTCATGTTGTTGCATCTATCAGGTGGGTGCTCCTTTTTCTGCTGAATACTATTCCATTTAATGGATGTACCACAATGTGTTTATCCATTCAGCTGCTGGACTATTGTAATAAGAATGGACACTTTCATTTTTTCCAGTTTTCCAAGACAGTACAAGTGGGTATTGTAACAAAGCTTCAATGACATAGGCATGGACATGTATTTTCATTTTGCTTCTGTAAATGAGTATCTAGGAGTGGACGAGCTGAGTGTTAGGGTAGGTGCATGTTTAAACTTAGAAAATGTTAAATAGTTTTCTAAAGCACTTGTATAATTTTACCTTGTTACCAGCAAAGAATCACAATTCCAGTTGCTCCACATCCTCACTAACCCATGGTATTGTCAATCTTCTGAATTTCAGCAATTTTAATTAATATATTGTGGTACCTAATTGTGGTTTTTAATTTGCATTTCCTTGATAACTAATAATGTTGAGCATCTTTACATTTGTTTATCTGTCAGAAAATGAAATTTTAAAAGTCCATCTACAGTCACTCAAAAAAAATATAAAATACTTAGGAATAAATTTAACGAAAGATGTACAATGCTTTTTTACTAAAAATATCAGAATAATGCTGAAATTACAGAAGACCTAAAGAAATGGAGAGACATGCCCTGTTGATGGGTTAGTATAGTTGATTTGTTAGACATCAATTCTCCCAACACTGATTTATAGATTCAGTGTACTCCTAATCAAAATCCTACTGGTTATTACAACTCAATAACAATCAAAACAAAAAATAGGCAGAAGAGTTGAACAGACATTTCATAAAAGCAGAGAAACACAAATGACTGCTGGGCAGAGGGGAGTGTGGTAGTTACTACCCCAGTTAGGTCAGGGCTCCCACACGAGCTCAGAGAAGAAACAAAAGCAAAGAGTGAAAATTCCCAAAGACAGTGAATTTCTCAAACTCATTCAGCCTCCTTCAAGGGGGTATATCCCCATGCCTACACTACTTCTAAGCAGTAACACCCAAGGCATCCTGAGATTCCGTAATCAGGTGCTAAAGAGAGCAAGGACAGAGCTGTTATCAGGGTGTATGCCTAAAAACTTAAAAGACTCCGTCGCTCATACACATACACACGCGCGTGCGCGCCACACACACACAATCACTGTAATCAAGTTAACTCCGACTCACAGCGACCCTATATGACAGAATAGAACTGCCCTATAGGGTTTCCAAAGCTGTAATCTTTACAGAAGCAGACTGCCACATCTTCCTACCACGGAGCAGCTGGTGGGTTCGAACCTCATCTTTCAGTCAGCAGCCGAGCACTTTAACCACTGAGTCAGCAGGGCTCCGGAACCTCATAAACATAACAGCTGACTGCTCTAGACATCACTAGGGGCAGACAGCACAAAACAACATACAACCTAACCCAAATCTCCTGCCAGGTGAGCTTTATATCTCTACCTATGACAACTTCTTTATCTTTTTTGGGGGGGGAGGGGGACGGGGGAGTGGTAAAAGTAGGCACAACGTAATAGTCCACATGGTTGTTGGGAGAATCAAATGAAATCCCATATAATGTTCTTCGGACAGCACCTGACACATAGTGAGTATTCATTAACTGTTAGCCCTGGTGGCGCAATGGTTAAGTGCTCGGCTGTGAACCAAAAGGTTGGTGGTTCAAACCCACCAGCAGCTCCGCAGGAGAAAGACCTGGCTATCTGCTCCCGCAAAGATTACAGCCTAGAAAACCTTATGGGACAGATCTACTCTGTACGTGGGGTCACTATGAGGCCCAATCAACTCGATGGCACCCAACATTATTTGAGTGGATACCAGGAATGTTTTCTGAGTGACAAAGGGTGACACAATGGTAGGAAAAGCAAAGTATGATCAATAGCATACTATTTAGCTTCACAGTGCCCAATACTGACACTGTTACAAACACACTGTTAACTGGTTTCAACTTTCAGGATAAATCAACAATGGAAGACTTAATTACAGTTCTAAAACAGAACGTACATATTATTAACCTTGACAAAATAAAAGTAAAACCAACAGACCAGGTGGAAGACAGAATCAGAGAGAAGGAAGAATAGTATTTCTACATGACTTGTAACATACAAAATCAAGAGACACTGTCTTCGATTAATGACACACATACACACAAAAATGTCTGGAGTTGCAGTGATGACCAATAGTAGAAATGGAATTAATGATATGATTATACACGTAGGCAGGGGATGGGATAAGCAAACAAAATCACCATACATCGTAACAGGAAGTCAGCAGATAAAGTCTTAGATTGACAAAGAAACTGATGTAGAAACATCTTATTTAGAGATACAGATATAACCACCAAAAAAAGCAAAAAGAGCAAACATGCATATAGATCTATAAAGCAGGACAAGGGATGAGGGAGGGTACATCAGATGAGGCGATTTTTCATTATAAAACTCTCTGTACTTTTTTTTTTTTTTAACCAAGAACCTGTATTACTTTGATTAAAAACACAAACTTAAAAAATGTTTAAATGCTAAACAAAGAAAGTAGTAAAAGTATAAATTTTTGATAACTCAGTGAGTCTTAATGCAACTTTTAGAAGATTCTTGAAGTAGAAAGGCATTTGATAAAGGAGAAAATCATCCTGAACTAACACTTTAGATTATTTTGACAAAACTAGGAGGTAGAGAGGATATAAAACTAAGATGTCCTCTTGATTGGCAAGAATGTTATACATACTACTTAATATTTTATACTGACAAAGATACCAATTTGAACAAGGTTTTTAAAATTTTAAGGGAAGCCTCTAGAGAAACAGCTGTTGAATTTCCAAACCAAACCACTGACTCTCTGCCTTTCAGAATCTGATGAAATCTACACTGACTTTCTACCAAGATAATCACCCACATAACAAAACTTTGCATTTGCTTTTGTAGAACTCATGAATTAAACCAACAGCTGATTCTTGGAAAAGACCAATAAAATTGACAAGCTTCTGCAAAGTCACACCAAGAAAAAAAATGAGGGGAAAAAATGAATACACATTCTCATAGCATAGAAAACATACTGTAATGGCTCTTAAAATAAAATCCCTTGACTCTCCCCCAGGCCCTCTGCCTACTGTACCATTCTCTGCTCTGCTTTACAGCAGAACTCCCCCAAAACACTTAAGACTCCAAGTCTTCATCCTCCTTTCTTCCCAATGTCATTTGAGTGCACTAAAATCAGGCTTTTCCCCCTCCACTCCACGTAAATACTTCATGAGGATGCCTGCAGGGTAAAGGTTTCTCTTTATCTGTGGCCTTTCCGGCCCTGGGTTTGTAGTTCTGCTAAAATAATTTGCTAGGCCACAATCTTGCAAAGGCAGTGGTTAGTCTACTACAGAAATAAGGTGTGTAAAACTCCCGCAGGGACTGGTCAATTACCATACAACATAGGTGGCTGTGGCCATCCTAGCACGCTTCAAAGAGCCAACCCTACAGAGGTTAAGGGGGACTTCACTACTAACATTAAGAAGAAAAGTTGGGAGCGGAGCACGTCCTTTGGACCCAGGGTCCCTGCGCTGAGAACCTCCTAGACCCAGGAGACACAGAAAGCTGTAACACTGGAGACAGCTTGGTGCTAGACAGTACAAGCGGCAAGAACCAGGAGGCTGGCGTGAGATGGCCGCACTGGGCTTCCTGGTCCACAGAGCAAGCGGCTGCAGTGGGCGTGCCAACCCATAGAGTGAGAGCTGAGTTCCTTCAGCAGGAGGCTTCCTGGCGGAGTAGGGTGCCTCCAGGCACTGATCAGCAGGGCTAAAGAGCTATACACTCGCCCAAGCAGGGCAGTAGGCCCAAGCAAGGGGCCCAGCAGCAGTAGGCACTGAGGGCTGTCTTGGTCAGAAGCTGCCCTGATTGATGAACTGTATCCTGTCTCCTGAGTTGTTCCTGTTACTTCCCTAATAAATGCCATAATTGTGAGTATGATCTGTGAGTTCTGTGTGGCCACTGCAATGAATTATCAAACCCAGGAGAGAAGCACAGAGTGCTGACGGAGGGACGACTGGTGTCAGAATTGGTAAAAAGGTTGGAGACTGAGGTACGTCTGACCTCCACCTCATAGGAATCAGCTTTGGGCTGATGACAGTGATTCTCACTCCGCCTCCAAAAATGAGACGGAGGCCCGTCCCCACCTCACTACAATACCAATAGCCTCGGAGTCACCAGATGGCAAAGTCAATCCTCTTAAGCAGCCTCTCAGCAGCATTCAACAGGCTGATCATTCCCTCCCTGAAATCCTCTCGCCTGGCTTCCAGGGTATCACAATCATCTGATTCCCACCTGCCTCACTTGTCAGTTTTCCTTGCTGGCTCCCGCTCCTCTTCCAAACCTCTAAATGCTAGAGTATCCAGAGCTTAGTCCTCCTATCTCTGCTCTTCTCTGCCTGTCTGTACAAACTCCTAGGTGAACTCATCTGCGCCCACAGCTGGGACATGATCACTCATGGACTGGCATATACTCCCATATTTCTGTGTGGTCAAGACCTGCCTTCTCCCTTGAACTTCATACCCATGTCTTCAACCGCAATTACTTATATGTCTAACAGGCATCTCGAATTTAACATGTCTAGAAATCTTGGTTCTCCCCACCCCCTAGTGAGGTTATATACCAAAATATTAACAAGGATTACTTCTAGGTAATTTTTACTTTCTTCGTTAAGTTTCTGCATTTTCAAATTCTTAATAATACATATTTCTTTATAATCAGAAAATATTAGTAGAAATAAGCAACACCTACCAAAAAAAATTTGCCTTGGTTAAAAATGCAGTTCACATTAATTTCCATTGTGTTGATGCCTCCCAAGGAATGCCAAATACTTTTTCCTTCTTTATAAGAGATTTCCCTCTGTCAGCAGTGAACAGTAGTTTGTGACTCTATGGAAAATTCATGAGCAACTCTAAAGCACAGCAGATCCACTAATACCTTTGCAGTAATCACTAAAGAATAAATTAAATGCCAAAGAAATCTAAAATGAAAAGGTGGTTTGCTGTGGAAGGGGGGTGACTCATCAAGTCAGGAGGTCATCCTCTGTGAAACTGAAATACCTCCTGCCTTACTTATAAGGAGCCCTGGTAGCGCAACAGTTAAGCACTTAGCTTTGGCGGTTTGAACCCACCAGCTGCTCTGCGGGAGAAAGATGTGGCACTCTGCTTCCATAAAGATTTACAGCCCGGGAAACCCTATAGGGCAGTTCTACTCTGTCTTGCACGGTCACTATGAGTTGGAATTGACTTGATCGCACTGGGTTTGGTTTTGGGTTTGGCCCTACTTATCTCACAAAGTTCCTTCACATAAAGCCCTTTGAAACGTATAAAGTGCTAAACAAATACACAGAATTATGAAATCAAGTTCTAGGTTGTTTAACACTATAGCAGGATAACACTGGAAAGAACTGGAGCACGGGGTAAAATTCAGGCTCTGAGTTAACTGCCGGGTGATCTTTTGCTATCTAGCTTCTCCAGGCTGAGTTCCTCGTCAACAAAACGGCACCCACAGCGACTTACCTTAAGGGTTAAATGATATAGTGCGTTTCACAGCACAGTGTCTGGCACAGGACCGTTCGTATCGTTATTTCCATGACTATGCAAGGGACCAAAAGGAAGCTGAGTTCTTAAAGGTTCTACAAGTCTAAGAACCATGTGACAAAACACAGAGATTTCTGGGCCATTTACAATAAAAATTCAGTAAGCCTAGTAAGGACCTCAACAAGGTAAAAACATTAAAAACTGCACAAGTCTGTCCAAGATAATTGCGGATTTTACAGAACCAAACAATTTCTAATTGAAAGAGCACATCCATCTAGTCTTATGTTACACTTACGTTATATATGAGGAAACTGGGGGCCTGAGAGATTCAGTAACTTAAAGTCAAAAAGTTCTGCCCCCAGGTCCAAATATTACACTTCAATTAAGTGGCATGTTGTGGGGGTAGGGGGCTAAAAGGGGAGAGGGACAGAAGAACCCAGAGTAAAGGGGCTCAAGTGACCTCTAATAATGGGTATTTAAGTGATAGCAAAAGTTCCCTTATTACTCAATATTTGGTTAATTAATTTCTGATTAATATTTCTTGGATTATATAACCAATTTTGTATATCATTAAAAGGAACCTGACACTAAATTATGCTGAAATTAAATCAAAGTCTATAGTTATTCACAGCTGCATATGGAAAATTCAACAAGGAAAGAATACCAGGAGACATTTCACTAAATGCTACTTTTATTAAGTGTCAAGTGCCTGCAGCTTAAATTCATAATGAAATACTGAAGATTCTTGGTATGCCATTCTGTTTTCAAACTATAAAAATTATAACCCTGATCCAATTTTTTTGTTCGTTTGTTTGGATCCTGGAGGAGGTCAAAGTCCTAAAACTAGTTCAAGGTCAGAATGATCAGTAACTGAAAAAAACAAGAGAGAACAGCAACAAAAAAAGTGCCCTTCAAATTCCCAATCATTCCTTAAACCCCATCTAGCTCCAGCTCATACTAAAAAAAAAAAAAAAAAAAAAACCTTTTTGAGTAGAAAATAAAGGAGTAACAGTAAAAGGAATGTTAAGAAACAATTAAATGAGGCAGCAGTTACAAAGCAGAGCAATCAGATTAACACACAAATCACAGATCTGCAACTTTTTAGTTCCAGTAGAGATACTAAATTCAAATGCTTTATTTAAAAATAACTAAATCCACTAATCCCTGTGAGCTACCACAGTGCTACCATATCTCAGTATACTTACCTAAACTCAAATGTTTAAATTCATTTTTGTTGCTTATGCTTAACTTAGAAGTCAAAATAATCATTTTTAAAATGGAGATTACCAAGCTTTCCAACCTAGCCCTCAAAAGCTACTTTCTCCTAAAACCAAAACCAAACCCACTGCTGTTGAGTCAATTCCAACTCATAGCGACCCTACAGGACAGAGTAGAACTGCCCCGTAGGGCTTCCAAGGAGCAACTGGTGGATTTGAACTGCCGACCTTTTGGTTAGCATCTGAAAGCTTAACCACTGTGCCACCAGGGCTCCACTTTCCAATAATATATAAGATTTAGTCAAATAATTAATGATCTGGGCCTGTGGAGAAAGGCTGAAATACCTCAATTTCAAATATTACTGAGGAACAACTGAGTAGGTAAATACTGTTTCATTTTACCTGAGACAGGAATTAGTTCAGCAGCATTATAAGCCTTTCTAAATTCTATCCCCCCAAAAAGCAGTAACATTTCAGAAGCCTACTCTGACCACTCACCACATTCCATTAAGTTACTCTCAAACAGAGAAAGCGACTAGCAATTAATTTCTAGTTTGTGAATTTACACCGTGTTCATGTATTAAATTATTTTCTGGCTTTTCACAACAACACAGAAACACCACCCTGACACTGATGGAAGGAGCAAGTATAAAACGCATGAAAGTAAACGTACAAGAGTGCTTTGAATGGTTCAGGGGTGCTACAGGAACATGTGAGGGTGTTTAGCGGTGCTACAGAACACTGCATAAACCTAAGGTGGCATTATTCATGAAGTCTAAGAAGGATGATGAATTCACCAACAGGACAGCTTTCCCTCCTAGGGTGGGAATGACGGATGTACAGAGAATGGCTGTTCCTGCTTGGATTCCTGATTCAAAAGTTTACGTTCCAAAGACTCCTGGCCTGTCCAGATAATCTACTGACCGTTCTATTTGAGCAAGGCTAACACTCAGTAGTGACCACAGAGATCACAGGCAGGGCATGCTCTTCAGATGAACAGCTTGTCCTCTTGGTATAGACACAACTAGCAGTTACAAAGGAGGGCCCAAGTGGCGTAAACAGTTAAGCGCTCAGCTACTAACTAAAAGGTTGGTGGTTAGAACCCACCCAGAGAGGCACGTCGGAAGAAATGCTTGGTGATTTGCTTCCGAAAGGTCACAGCCATAAAAACTCTAGGGAGAGCAGTTTTACAATGAAACACACGGGGTCGCCATGAGTCAGAATCAACTCAATGGCAACTAGCAGTGGTGGTGGTGAAGTTCCAAGATATAATTATATGTTCTCCTTCCCTGGAAGTATTAAAAGAATGACAAAGAACGTTAGAACTGTTGAGAATACTGAAAGGCACAGAATCCTTCCATACATAATTTTTTGGTAGAAAAGGGAATTTTCAAATTTTTTTTAAATAAAACGTTTTACTTGATTTGATTTTAAAAGTAACACTTTTATCACTGTAGAAATTATAGCATCAAAAATTTTTACAAAGTCTCCTTAAATTCCAAACCTGAAGACAACTCATTTCCTTTTTCTACTTAAAGGTACCTGCCTGTGCACATACAGGTGTGCAGCGGTGGTGGTATAAGCAGCAGACAAGGATGACACTGCAGACTGCCTGCCAACGACCGTCCACCACTCCTTATATTCTAACTAAACCTTGTGGTCACACACCTTCCCTCTACCCTACACCATGTAGCACATCCCAAGATGAATCACAATCAATTTAAGCCAACTGAAAACAAAACCAAACCCATTGCCATTAAGTCAATTCCGACTCATAGTGACCCTACAGGACAGAGTAGAACTGCCCCATAGGGTTTCCAACGAGCAGCTTGTGGATTCCAATGGCCAATCTTTTGCTTAGCAGCTGAGTTCTTGACCGCTGTGCCAACAGGGCTCCTCAAGCCAGTTACAGTAGTCCAATTTCCCTTGACATTGGCTGGTTTAGACACGGGCTTGTATGCAATGTTGGACATGAAGAGAGAGAAGCAAGATGGGATAGCATCTATTACGAAGCTTTGGGGAAAGCTTTTTCTGACTGATGGACACTCTGGAAAAAAATATCTTTCTTCTTCGAGAAACTCAGTAATATCTACCTGTGACACTGGAACTTGTGGCGGCCATCTTGCAGCCATAAGAAGAACTACCAAGGACAAAACCAGGACATTGCCTGCATCTTCAGCATTTTTCCACCAACCAGATCCTTTCCACAAGCATCTAAACACACACACACACACACACACAATCTTTCTGGCCCAACCTCTCCTGACTAAAATCTCTCACTTCTAGTCTACCCTTCGTCACAGGTAAGCATCTCAAAAGAGCTATCGATATAACAAGCTGTTTTCTCCACTAAACTATGTATTCATCACTGGCATTCCTATGGCTTTCCTGATTTCCCCAAATTTAGCCTTCTCGTATTCTAGGGTCCCAAGGAACATTTTACATGTTGCTATCACAGTCCTACTCTGACACACATGGGGTCGCTATGAGTCGGAATCGACTCAATGGCAACTGGTTTTTTATTACAGCAATTAACACGTTCACTGGTAATAGTTTTCTTGTCTATTAGATTATAACTTCTGGAAAGTTCTGTATTGCCAATATCTAGAAAAGTCCTTGGTATTTTAAAGGCATAAATTATTCGTTTCACGAATGAAATGTAACCTCTAATGCCTAATATAGAAGCATGCCACAAATGTTGAAATGAATTTAGCAACACTACGATCTAAACCCACTAAGTGTTGAATTTTTGTGTATCTGTGTGGTGTGTGTGTGTGTTCAGGGACAGGGGTAGCATACACAGTGTTATGGATTGAACTGTGTCCCCCCAAAATATCTGTCAACTTGGCTAGTCCATGACTTCCAGTACTATGTGACTGTCCACCATTCTGTCATCTGATGTGATTTTCCTATGTGTTGTAAATCCTATCTCTATGATGTTCATGAGGTAGGACTCAATCTATACGATAAGATTGTGTCTTAAGCCAATCTCTTTTGAGATATAAAAGACAGTAGCAAGCAGAGAGACATGGGGACTTCATACCACCAAGAAAGCAGTGCTGGGAGCAAAGCGTGTCCTTTGGACCCAGGGTTCCTGCACGGAGAAGCTCCTAGTCCAGGGGTATGTTGATGACAAGGACCTTCCTCCAGAGATGACAGGGAAAGACAGCATTCCCCAAGGAGCTGATGCCCTGAATTTGGACTTGTAGCCTACTAGACTGTGGAAGAATAAACTTCTGTTTGTTGAAGCCATCCACTTGTGGTATATCTGTTATAGCAGCAGTAGATAACTAACACACACAAGGAGATAAGAAACCGTAAGTGCCCTGAAACTTAAAAACACATTTACTTTTTACTCTCCAGGGAATAGCGAGCTGCACAAAGTTAATTCAACAGAAGAGGGAAGAAAGTGTCCACACTGATACCTGGGAGGTAACAGGGGTTAGCACACTAGTACTGGAGCTCCTCTGCCCCTGCTTAGTACGCTGCCAACCTGCTCCAAACAGGAGAAGGCGTCCCAGGCCGCCTAGGGGCTGGAAGAGACAAACTAGGCCAGTGATAACAGGCATGCATGCCCTCAGAGCCAAAACACATTTAAAAAAAAAAAAAAACCTAAAGAAACTTACTCACTCTAGAATTTGATCAAGACTTGTTGACAGTCCTTTACCACACAGACCCATTTAAGGAGGAAAGTCACATAGTAGCTACAGACTCATCCCCAACTGGCAGTTCCTTCCATTTCTCTGGATAACAGCTCAGAGTGAAGGCACGGAGGCAAAGAACCCTATTCAGCTCAGCAAAGTGCTTTTCTATTGCTAAAGCCTTTTACTGATGTGTTGGGAAACGTATTAAAAAGAGTCAATGGCTTTTTTTTTTTTTCCTTCACACTTCTCCGTCTAATTTGAGTATGCAATGACTCCTAGCTAGGGGAGACCCTCTAGCCATGCTGAGAATACTGCTCGGATAAGCAGAGTCTATATAAAGACACTAAGTATTTGGAAAACGAAAAAAGGGTCCTCAGCCAAGATTTGATAACTACTTTACATTTTTTAAAATAATATTTAAGTGTAAAACACACATAGATAAAATTACTGGTCTTACCAAAAAACCACGTACTCTGAAATCACAGCCTATTAAATTACGTATTAATAAACCTTTTACAGCTGCACATTTTATGACAAGCTCTCTGAGGGATGAGTGACTCCACTGATTTAGCTGACTTCCTAAAGATGCTGGCACACTTCGAGGAGGAGGGCATTAAGGGTATAAAAACACAGTGAGGCAGGGAGAGGGAGAAACCTTGTGCAGGAAGGTGAGTGGGTCTCCTTAGTAGCAGGGCCTTAAAGAGTTCGCCTCCTTTGGCAAAAACCATCTCCCCTGGGAGTACTGGAGGCAGACAAGTCAATAAGAAGGTGGGGAAGCTGGGGGTGTCGGGGAAGGAAGAGATGTGAACGCAACACATTTCCCTTTACCATTTAATCCATAGCCTTGGACGTGGGACAGTGCGAACACCACAGAAACTGAAAAAAATGACCCCACTATGTAACACTTTTTAGTGCAACTCCACTTTAATGGGGGGGTAGAGTGCAACTGCCCATCATGACCGATTTAACCTAAGAAATGACAAAAAAATGAAAACCTATTTACCAGATAAAAACTGGGGATGATTATTTTATTCCTAAAAGTATTCTTCTGAATGATGAGTTTACTAAGGCACGCATGCAAAAGCTGGACGATGAATAAGGAAGGCCGAAGAAGAATTGATGCCTTTGAATCATGGTGTTAATGAAGAGTATCGAATAGACCGTGGACTGCCAGAAGAATGAACAAGTTTATCTTGGAAGACGTACAGCCAGAATGCTCCTTGGAAGTGAAGATGGTGAGGCTTTGTCTCACACACTTTGGACACGTTATCAGGAGGGACCAGTCCCTGGAGAAGGACATCACACTTGGTAAGATAGAGGGTCAGTGAAAAAGAGGAAGGCCCTCAACGAGATGGACTGACACAGTGGCTGCAACAATGGGCTCAAACACAGCAACGACTGTGAGGATGGCGCAGGACCAGTCAGGGTTCCATTCTGTTGTACACAGGATCACTATGAGTCGGAACCGACTCGATGGCATATAATAACAAGGCATTAAGTAAATGATTTATACTTACTTTGTACAGGACATGATTTGCACATAGCTTCAGCTGCATTAAGGTACTGTTTTCAAATTGTGCCAGCGCTGAGAAAGGAATCCTTAGCAGCCAGGTACCTTTACAGCCTGCCCATCGCGCTCACACACCAGTCATTAACCACCAAGAGCCTGGCAACTTCTATTCCTTTGTTACTCATGTTTGCTTCGGAACCATTTCTATTACTCTATTTAATATTTTCTAAACTGTCCCTGATCCTAAATAAAACAAAGGATCTTTTCCAGATGAGTAATGACACTAAAGAAAAAGTATCCAATGTGTAAGAGATTTAACATCCAGACAACCCAAATCATACTTCATTCAATTCAATTCTATGTCAATCACAGGCAAAGATAAGTCACAAGACAAGTCTTCTATCTCAAGAGATGAAATAAAATGATTTAAATCCAGCTGCTTCCTCAATAACCCAGTGACAAAAACAGAAAATAGAAGTCTAAATGACACAAAAGAGTTTCAACTCTGTACACACTTAACATAACTTAAGAGGGACAATGCATAATGTTCTCTCCTTCGATTAGTTAAAAATTCCCAAGTTTCAAAACCACAGAACTAGAATGAACCCACAGGATACCATTCAGTGCAGTCAAGAATGGTTTACTGAGCAAAAACGGAAAAGGTGCATTCAGTGTGCCATGGGAGATAGAGAGATAGAGGGCATAGATCTTCACCACGGAGAACCTTACCCTCCTCCAATGAAAGGACGGTCAAACGTCTGGCACAATCTGAAATACGAGCGGGTGGAAGAACATGCTTAGAAGCCTCATGATAAACACATCCAGAGTTTACCACAGATAAATTTTCTATATTAGCATACATTCGTCATCTAAAGAAAATACAGTACTTGGAAGTAATAGGTTAATTCACATTCCAAATGTTCCCAAGAGACTGGATGAAGCACCAAATGAGAACCAAGAAAGCCTGGTTCTGTGCTGACAGCAAGGAGCAGGGAGAGAGTGGCCAGTTTTACTGAACATGCTGGGGCCACAATATCATCAGCTCTAATGTGGTGAACAAACCAGATAAAGAATGACAAGCGTTCTGCATTTCAAATGCCAATTCCTATTAACTGGGGGTGACTGCCTTTAGAGCACTCTGCCGAGACTGTTATGATTCCTTTCAGTAAAAAGCTATGTCCTTACTCCTCACTCTAAGAAGCTGTGTGTCTGAGATGATGCTACTCAGGATATATTACTCACCCATCGGCTCTCCTCGCTCTCCCTTGCGATCAACGGCTACAATTTGGCTCACGGAGGCCGCAAAACCTGGCTGCGCAACGAAGCACCTACCTGACTTTGGAGAACAGATGGTCACAACTAACATCTACGGATGTTTAACACGTGGCAGGCACTGTTCTAAGCACTTCAGTTATATTAGAGGAGCCCTGGCAGCGCAGCGGTTACGTGCTCGGCTGCTAACCGAAAGGTCGGTGGTTTGAATCCACCAGCTGCTCTGCGGGAGAAAGATGTGGCAGTCTGCTTTTGTAAAGATTCCACGTGCATGGTTAAGAGCTTGGCTGCTAACCAAAAGGTCAGCATTTCAAGTCCATGGGCCGCTCCTCAGAAACCCTATGCAACAGTTCTACTCTGTCCTATAGGGTTGCTACGAGTTGGAATTGACTCGACGGCAACGGGTTTGGTTTCAGGTGACCTGTATTAATACATTTAATCCTCACAACAATCTCTCTGATGGAGAGTCCATTATTCTCACCCCCACTTTACAGATGAGAAACTGAGGCAGAACTAGGTGAAGCAGCTTGCCCAAGGCCTCAGACATGGTAAGCAGCAGAGCCGAAACTGGCCCTGAGGCTGTCTGGCTCCAGATCCTCCACGTTTTTGCTTGCTGCTTCTCTGTACAGTGGTCCAACCCATGACTTCAGTTCCCCAAATGCACTCAGGAAGCCAGCAGCCCAGCTTTCATGGCGGTGGAAGTCTGTCTTTTATCTGCAGCCCTGAAATGTTTACTCTCTCCAAGGGGCCTGGATTCTGGCAAATAGCACTCAAATCACCCAAACGTTGGCCATCAGCAGATTATTTCACATCTTTTTTAAAAAAGTCAAAATTATCTCATCAGTCATCTGTTCCACCACATAAAATAAACCCTCCAGTAAGTAGAATCCTCAGGAAATGTGGGTTTTAGGGTTAAAAGAATTCTCCCAATAACAGAGCATTAGTCAGAAAATTGGAAGGGGGGAGGCAATTCCTAACACATTAGTCTTATGGGAACAGGATAGCGAAGACTCTGACAATTGGTCATTTTCAAGGGCTCTGCCATTGTTATTCTGAGCATCTCTCACAGAACAGGGTGTAAACGGCATATGGCATCTGAGGTTTAACTGAATAGTAAATACTAACCACCGCCACCAACATGCCTCAGAGGTTGCTCTTCTGAATAAATCCCATTCTCCTAAGAGAGGGAAATGCCACATCCAAAGAGTTTTGCTGAATTTGCAGTTTTATTAATCCTCGTTAAGGGAGTGTAAACTTGGAGGAAAAATATTCAGACTTCAAGGACTAAAGATGATAAATTTTTTAAAAATTTGTTATATACATAGTATACTCCAATGTATAAATTATCTTCAGGTGTTCCCACTGCACCTTTTTATATATTACTACACTTATGGTTAATACACTTGGCTGCTAACTGAAAGTTGTAGGTTCAAGTCCACCCAGAGGTGCCTTTGAAGAAAGGCCTGGCAATCACTGCCAAAAGAATCAGCCACTGAAAACTCTATGGAGCATAGTTCTACTCTGACACACATGGGGTCATCATGAGTAGGAATCAAATGGACAGCAACTGGTTGGTTAGACACTTAAGATAATGCATTATATGCATTAAGCAAGCTAACCACTTGACTTGTATCAAATTCAAAATATTAACTATATCAAATATAATGGGCAATTGTTGTATTTCCACCCCAGTCATCGACAATGTAGAAAGAAATTTACACTCAAGCTTCTCATCTTTAAAGTATAAAGAAAACAGAACTACATATAGAATAAACATTAAATGAAATACTAGGAGCACATAAAGAAATGATAACTCTTAAGAGCAAATCCGAAGTTAAAAAAATAAAAAAGCAATCCAGTTGTTGAAAGAATGTTATTGGACAGTGGTTAACAACTCTTTATGTTCTCCAACAGAAAGAAAGTATACTCACACTATATAATATGCATGTACTACCGTTAATCTGGAGCCCTGGTGGCGCAGTGGTTAAGAGCTCGGACCCTAACCAAAAGATCGGCAGTTTGAATCCACCAGTCGCTCCCGGGAAACCCTACTCTGTCCTACAGGGTCGCTCTCCGAGTTGGAATCAACTTGACAGCAACAGGTTTGGTTTGGTTTACCATAGATCCATACCTTGAGGCTTGATGTCTTTTTTATTTTACATAAAATTAAATTTTAAGTCAAAGTTTTAATATTTTCTTCTCAAACGAATTATCTTGCACCCACCTTGTAGACATTACTACCTAAAAAATCCATGATTTCGAATCTCCTCTAGTCTCAAACTTAAAGCAACAACATTAATCAATTTTTCTAATACAAAATGTTTTGAATGAACTACTATCAACAAAAATTACAGTCATTCCTTTGATTACAAGCAAGGTCTATACCCCCCTCACCCCACCCTACCCACACATTTTCCATTTGTAGAAGGTGTTTGCAATGGGAACTAGTATGTTTGGGTTATGCACTCATGTTTAAAGCATGGAGAAGTAATGTTACAAGATGTAACAACCAGGATGTAACCACAAGAACATCAAATACCAAGAGAAAGAGACAGATACATATGGTTTGCCTTTCCTTCAGAAGGCTCTTTTTAGACTGACCCGAGGAGACCTGTGATTTCCACCCAATGTTCTCCTTACCTTCCAGTCTCTGCCACCAGCGACTGCTACTGTAGGCAGGAAAAGCCACAGGTCATGAAAACCAAGAGGAAGGTCCCTTCTGTGTTCTCATAATTTTTTTTACGAAGAACAAATTAAGTCACTTTTTGAAATGTACAGACCACACAACAAAAATCCCAAAAGCTTAGAGGGAAGGAAAAAAAAAAACCTACAGTAAGAGTAGTAACTATTTTGTGACAATCCTGTTTGGTGGGTTACTCCCACTCCTAGCTGCAAGCCTGGCCAGCCCCAGCTGTATCCTGCACAAATGCATTCCCAGGCAGCAGGTCACCAGCCCGCTGTGTTTAAACACCACCTCAGCACTACTGAGCCACTTCCTGAGCGAGCACTTGAACAGCACCTACTGATTACCTACCTGTCTGGAAACAGCCCCCGCTGGGTCCCCTTCAGCTTTTGAGTGCTCCTTGCTTTTACAGTGGAGGCATGTGATGACAGTATCTGCACCAGCTGTTCCTAATTACCTCTCAGGCTGGGGCGAATGACTCAGCAACCCAACTTTTTTAAGGCGAGTCATCCTACCTTGTCATCCAACCAACCTACTGAACAATGGTAAACCGCTTCACACAGCTAGAGGTTACACAATAACAACAATAATAATCACTAGACTAAGGACACCCCCCCCCCCCCAAGTCTGACTCACCAGGAGCCTCTTCTCCCTGGACTTCCAAAGGTCTCCAAAGGCAGAAGTGACAAGTCTCCAAGCCCAGCCCAAGCCGTTGCACCACTGCCTAAGACCAGGAAGAAGCAAGCAGACCTCTTCCCATTTCTGGGCCTGACCATGGGAAGCGCTCAAGTATAAAGCCAGGTAACACTTCGGTGTTTGCATCCTTTATCTTTATGGGCTTCCTTGAAACTGCCTTAAAATGCAAACCCTCTGGGATTTAAGGAGTGTTAAAATAAATGCACAAAGACCTAGTAATGACATACTCCACAGCTAAAAGTCCCAACACTGATGTAACTCTCCAAAAAGATTAGCATCCCTGCAAGTCTTTGTTCCTTTCAACACGACACTGTAGCTTGTTTTTCCCACACACGTTCTTCCACATTTACCAGCACACCCTACCTTGAATCAGCCCAAGTTTCAGGCAGAAGCTCCCTGCAAAAAAGCACTCTGCACAATTCTACTCAATGACATGAAACTGCCGTGTAAGAATGAGAAAGCTGTGGCACTCGAGCTACATCAGACGACGAGCACAAAGCTGGTGTCTCTATAATCAACACCCACTCTCCCCATACTGTGAGAGTCTTCATTACAACGTGCGGGCAAAACTCCAACAAAGGAGCCATGGGCTCTCCAGTCCCCAAAACCGTTCCTCATAAATGCAACACGGCAAGGTAGTATTTTTCGCCCGGCCACGAATCCAGCCTTTTTTAGGTGATTACAAGGCGACAGACACCCAGGCTGAAAAGAGCGCACGGCCGCGGCTGCGGAGGGTGGTGGGTGCGGGCGGGAGAACAATGCGAGTCGGCGGCCAAGCCGCGAGGGCGCTGCTGATGTGTCACGGCCGGCGGCCCGGGCTCGAACCCGGGGCAGGCGGGCGGTCGGGGCTCGGACCCGGGGCAGGCAGGTGGGCAAGCGGGTGGGCCGGGCTCGGACCCGGGGCAGGCAGGTAGTCAGGCAGGCAGGTGAGGCAAGCGGGTGCGCCGGGCTCGAACCCGAGGCAAGCAAGTGGGGAGGCGGGTGGGCCAGGCGCGGACCCGGGACAGCCTGGCGGGCGGACGGGCGGGCCAGGCTCGGACCTGCGGCTGCCGGGAAGGCGGGCGGGCGACTGGGGTTCGGACCCCGGGCGGCGGACCCCGGGCGGAGGGTCCCCGCCGCGGCGCGGCCCCGCCCCGTCCCGCGCGCGCCCGCCCGCCCGCCGGGTAAAGTACACGCGGGCCGGTAAACAGCAGCGCCTCCGCGCGCAAGGAGCCGCGGCGCTGACGGGCGCCCTTTCCGGCGGACGCGGCCACTTCCAGGAACAGGGGCCGCAGCCGCCCCCCGCAGGCCCCTCCGAGCTCCAGCGCCCGGAAAGCCGCCGGGGCCACCCCTCGCCGCCTCGCCGGGGCTGCCCGCGGGCCGCCCCTCAGCCCGGCGGCCCCGGCCCGGCGCGCCGCCGCGCGAGCCTCCCAGGGGAGCCACTCACCAGAGCCGAGGCGCGGCGCGGCCCGACGGACGGCGGCGAGCGAGCCCAGCGGGCGGCGCGGGCAGCGGTCAGGTGACTCACGCTCTGCCCGCGGCCGCGGGCCGCTCCCTCCCTTCCTCTCTTCCTCCCTCCGTCCGCCGTCCCCGCCCCCGCCGAAACCACGCCCGCCTCGCGGCGCCCCGCCCACTTGAGGCCCTGAGGCCGCCCGCCGAGCTAGAGGCCCGCCCACCTCGAGGCTCCGCCCCGCCCACTCGAGAGCCGAAGACCCGCCCGCCGAGGTAGAGGCCTCGCCCCGCCCATCGAAGGTCCCACTCCACCCACCGGCGCTAGAAGCCCGCCCGCCCCGCCCGCCCTGAGGCCCCGCCCCGCCCACCCCGAAGCTCTAAGCCCTGCGGGCCTGCGCTAGAGATCCTGTCCGCGCGCGTGGGGGCCGGGTGCTGAAGAGAGGCAACGTGCCCAGGTGCCCCGGAAAACAGGAGGGAGAAGGAGTGCTGGTCCCACGTCCCTCCCCAGAACGCCACAGGGGGCGCTTCTGGAAGCCCTACGGGCAGAGCTCCTCTGTCTTCTCTCTCGGGACTGGCCAGGCGCCCAGGCTCGCAGGGCATGGGAGCTTCCCGTTAGGGATGTGTCAGGTGCATCCAGGATTTTGTGGAAAGCATCTGGCAAATATACTCTGTCAGACGAAGATAACGGCGTCCGCTAACAGGTGTCCCCTTTCCCCTGTCGCTGCCAGGAAACTTGGAGCCAGGTCCAGCGCTCAGAGGAGTCGGGCTCGTCCCAAGCCCTGGTGGCGCTTTCGCCCTCTGATGCTTTTTCTGGGTTTACCCCAACAGTCAGTTTTAAAAAACTGTGTCTCCAAGCCAGTTAGCATCTCGGGAGTCTCTCTGGAGAGAGGGAGTGCAAAGTGAAAGCTTATCAGTTGAGACAGGGAGGCCAACGCACTGCAACAGAGCTGATGGGAGTTTCTGGAGAGGTGGTGCCAGCCCTGAGGCCTGTCCGCAGGGGCTGATTTGTGTGAAAGGCTTTGTCCTTGGCTTTGGCGTTCAGGTTGAGAGGGAGATGGAGAGAAATTGCTGGCTGGACAGTAGTAGCCCCAGGTTGTAAGGATTCACCCTTGAACACAGCCCTGGAGCAAAAGAGGCTTCCAAGATAATAAATGCAGGTATTATCTTTAACATAACTGCCTTTGTACTCACAGACTGTGGGGCCTAGGGACATGTGGGTTACATCACAAGACGTGAGAAGATGACCTAAGTGAAACTGTAGAGACACAAGCATGGAAGTTTAAGGGATGAGGGGATTCACTAGGACCTAGAACGAGGGAAGTCTTCCTGGAAGAGGTAGCATTTGAACTGGGTCTTAATTAGGAAGGATGGAGCCCAGCAGTCCAAAGAGTGAAGAGCATATGCCAAAGTTCAGAGGTAGGAGGCAAACGGTTCTAGGCTGCCTGAGCTCCTGATGGGGGTGTAGACATTAGTGAAAAATGAGGAAAGACAGTTGGGAGTAGACCACAAATGGAGAACTGAGCTTCTTACAGACGTGAGGGTTTTTGAGGTTCCCCTCCTTCCACCCTGTCTCATTGTCCTAGTGCTGCTTGTACCACAAGTGAGTGGCTTTAAAGAACAGACATTTATTTTCTCACAGTTCTGGAGGTTAGAAGTCCGAACTGCGGCTCTCTGGGAAGGCTCTCTCTGTCCTCTCCTGCAGTTTCTGTAGCCCTGGTATTCCTTATGTCCTGGGTCATCCCCTCATGGCATCTATCCCCCAGCCCCCACTACCATTTGTGCTTGCTTCTCTCTGTGCCTAATGTGCTCTTTTCATATCTCAAAACTGATTATGCCTAAAACACACCCTACGCTGATACGCCCTCATTAACACAACAAAGAAAAACCCTATTTCCAATGGGATCACATCCACAGCTACATTGTTGTTAGTGGCCTTCTAGGTGACCCATGGCAACCTCACAGAGTAGAGCTGCTCCATGGGGTTTTCAAGGCTGTGACCTTTCAGAAGCAGATCCCCAGACCTGTCTTCAGAGGTGCCTGTGTGTGTGTTCAAACCACCAAGCGTTTAACCACTTCCACCGTCCAGGGACTCCATCCACAGGTATTACTGTTGTTAGGTGCTATCGAGTACACCCTGACTCGTAGAGACCTTATGTACAACAGAACGAAACACTGCCTGGTCCTGCGCCATCCTCACAATCGTTGCTATGTCTGAGCCCATTGTTGCAGCCACTGTGTCAATCCATCTCATTGAAGGCTTCCCTCTTTTTCACATTTTAACGTATTGCAATGGTCAAATCTGTAGCAAAAGACCTCTTTAAAATCTTCAAAAGCAAAGATGTCACTTTGATGACTAAAGTTGCCAGACCCAAGCCGTGGTAATTTCAGTTGCCGCATGTGTGCGTGAAAGCTGGACAATGAAAAAGGAAGACCAAAGAAGAACTGACGCCTTTGAATAATGGTGTTGGCAAAGACTATTGAATAGACCATGGATGCCAGAAGAACAAACAGATCAGTCCTGGAGGAAGTACAGCCAGAATGCTCCTTAGAAGCAAGAATGACAGGACTTCTTCTCGCTTACTTTAGATACGTCATTAGATCTTTAGGAGGGACTGGTCGCTAGAGAAAAACATCCACGCTTACAGGGCTTAGGATTCCAACCCAGATTTTGGGGGGACGTAGTTCAATCCATAACACACCCCAAGCCACTGACATTCTTCCTTCCTCCCTCCCACACCAATGCAGTTTCCTTTGGAAGGAACACTTTCTTCTTTACCCTAGATAATGAGGGTGGTATTTTCTAGCCAGAAAATGATGAAATATGATCTGATATTTAATTACGTGATATCTAAAACAATCATAGGTGTCTGAAATGTGAAAAACTGCCATTTGACACCTCTTCCCTCAAAAGTGATGTGGTTGAAGCCATAGCACCCGCCCCCACAGGGTGAAAGATTTTGTGGAAAAATGAACATATTTCATATTAGAAGACAGTGAGGACTTCTTAGATAGGATGACTGCTTTTCACACCCTGTCTGTCAACTTGGCTAGGTCATGATTCCCAGTATTGTATGCTTGTCTACCATTTTATCATCTGATGTGATTTCCCTATGTGTTGTAAATGCTATCCCTATGATGTAATAAGATGGATTACTGGCAGTTATATTGATGAGATCTACAAGATTAGATAGTGTCTTAAGCCAATCTCTTTTGAGATATAAAAGAGAGAAGTGAGCAGAGAGACATAGGGACCTCATACCACCAAGAAAGCAGCGCCGGAAGCAGAGTGCATCCTTTGGACCTGAGGTTCCTGCACTGAGATGCTCCCAGTCCGAGGGAAGACTGATGCATCACAAGGACCTTTCTCCAGAGCCAACAGAGAGAGAAAGCCTTCCCCTGGAGATGATGCCTTGAATTTGGACTTCTGGCCTGCTAGACTGTGAGAGAATAAACTTCTCTTTGTTAAAAGCCATCCACTTGTGGTATTTCTGTTATAGCAGCACTAGATGACTGAGACAGTGTCCAAACAGGAAAAACCAAATTGTGCTTCCAAAAGACCAGTAGGAGTCTGTGGTGAATTAAAGATGACTGCAAACTTTTTGTCACTCTCCCCTACCAAGAGGGGGAGTTGATTTTCCACCCCCTCCCCCTTAAACCTGGGCTGGCCCTGTGACTTCATAACCAGTAGCACACAGCAGAAGTGACGCCACTATTTTCACCTAAAATGACAGTCTACCTTGCCTGGCTCTCAACAATGAGGGGGTCAAACCACATGCATGTGAGTCATTTACCATTTGCCAAAAGATAGGTGGCATGTTGATGGCTGTAAGGGACAGTAGGCATGATACTTGGACAATAAGGCATAATATCTTATTGTTGTTGTTAGCTGCCCTGACTCGGACATGCACCACCCCATGATCTGTTACAGATCGGACCATTGTGATCCGTAGGGTTTTCACTGGCTGATTTTCAGAAGTAGATTGCCAGGCCTTTCTTCCTAGTTGCCTTCACTGAAACTTGTTTAGCATCATAGCAACACACAAGCCTCCATTGACAGTTGAGAAGTGGCTGCACTTCAGGTCCACAGCCTGACATTGAACCCAGGTCTCCCACACAGAAGGGGAGAACTCTACCACTAGACTACTTCTGCCCCCAAAGGCATAATATTTATTCTGGAAAATCCTTAATGTGCAGTCACTGTAGCCCTCTTCTCCTGCCTCAACTTAGGAAAGATCTACACATCCACAGGTATTCTTATCCCCCATTTTGAATCCTCCTTTCCAGAGATGCCATGTGACATCTGCAGCCCCCGCACATCATTACACCCCTCAGGCCCCCTCGGAACTTCATTCCTCTTGTCTTCATTGGTGCAGCTCCGTTTGTCTTTGAATATTCATTCACTAATTCAATCAACAAAATTTGTTTGGGCATGGAAAACCAGACTTTAAACTGTGGGGAGGATGGGCAAGATAAAACAAGCATGTTGTTGTGTGCCACTGAGTCAATTCCAACTCATAGCGACCCTATAAGACAGGGTTGAACTGCCCCATAGGACTTTTTTTCCAGGGAGTGGCTGGTGGATTTGAACCGCAGACCTTTTGGTTAGCAGCCAAGCTGTTAACCGCTGCACCACCAAGCTGTATATATGTCGATAGATAGACAGATAGGATAGACAGATAGACAGACAGATAGGATAGACAGACAGACAGACAGATAGATAGATAGATAAGTGTTTGGGAGTAGAAAGTGAGACCCTCAGGGCACTGGATGTAGCCTGATTGCTCTGCCCCCAACTGGGGAGGTGAGACAGGAGAAGAGAGTAGAGTTGGAGTCAGAAAGATGAGAGAAGACTGCACAAAGCTTGATGTAACCGAGCCCTCATACCTGTGATAAAGTTACTAAATGTCTAGTTTCAGTGCTTTCTGATGGAACCAGTGATGTTTGTGCATGGTGCAAAGTTAGAGATAGCATATACGCAGTCTTCAGCCAGAGTCTCACGTCTGCAAAGGACAGAGAAAAAATCTCGCCTGATAGATAGATAGCCTTTGTCATGAATTGAATTATGTCCCCCAAAAAATGTGTGTATCCATTTGACTGGGCCATGATTCCCTGAATTGTGTGGTTAGCCTCCATTTTGTGATTGTAATTTTATGTTAAAGAGGATTAGGATGGGATTGTAACACCACCCTTACCCAGGTCACATCCCTGATCCAATGTAAAGGGAGTTTCCCTGGGGTGTGGCCTGCACCACCTTTTATCTCTCAAGAGATAAAAGGAAAGGGAAGCGAGCAGAGAGTTGGGGGCCTCATACCATCAAGAAAGCAGAGCCGGGAGCAGAGCGCGTCCTTCGGACTGGGGTTCATACGCAAAGAAGCTCCTAGTCCAGGAGAACGCCAAAGAGAAGGCTGACGGAGAGAAAAGCCTTCCCCTGGAGCTGATGCCCTGAATTTGGACTTTCAGCCTACTTTACTGTAAGGAAATAAACTTCTCTGTGTTAAAACCATCCATCCACTTGTGGTATTTCTGTTATAGCAGCACTAGATGACTAAGACAGCCTTGTTACATATAGTTGCTGATGCTTACACCAAGGATTGTAGCCTGGAACTCTTGATCTTTTTCCTTAAAATTCACGTAAGTTTTAAATTCTACTCCTCAACATATGTTTTAATAAAAGTGTCCTAGAAATATACATATATATATATAAAGGAGCTCTGGTGGCACAATCATTAAAGCACTCGGCTGCTAACCAGAAGGTCGGTGGTTCAAACCCACCAGCTGCTCCGTGGGAGAAATACTTGGCAGTCTGCTTCTGAAAAGATTTACAACCCTGGAAACCCTATGGACAGCTCTACTCTGTTCTATAGGGTCGCTATGAGTTAGAATCAACCTGATGGCAGTGGGTGGCATGCACACACACACACATATACATATATGTACATACGTACATATATGTACATACATCCACCACTCGTCTGTCAGTTTGTCGTACTGTGGTGGCTTGCGTGTTGCTGTGATGCTGGAAGCTATGCCACTGGTATTCAAATACCAGCAGGGTCACCCATGGTGCACAGGTTTCAGCTGAGCTTCCAGACTAAGACAGTCTAGGAAGAAAGACTTGGTGATCTACTTCTGAAAAAAATGGCCAATGAAAACCTTATGAATAATAGTAGAACACTGTCTCATATAGTGCTGGAAGACAGCCCCCCGCCCCGATTGGAAGGCACTTAAAATAATTATCAGAACGTGGAATGTATGAAGTGTGAATCTAGGAAAATTAAAAGTTGTCAAAAATGAAATGGAATGCATGAAGATCGATATCCTAGGCATTGGTGAGTTGAAATAGACTGGTATCGGCCATTCTAAATCAGACAGTCATATGGTCTACTATGCCAGGAATAATAAACTGAAGAGGAGAGGCGTCACATTCATCCTCAAAAAGAAAATTTCAAGATCTATCCTGAAGTGCAATGCTGTTAGTGATAGGATAATATCCATACACCTACAAGGAAGATCAGTTAATGCAACTATTACTCAAATTTACACACCAAGCATAATATGCCAAAGATGAAGAAATTAAAGATTTTTACCAATTTCTTCAGTCTGAAACCGATCAAACATGCAATCAGGATGCGTTGATAATTACTGGTGATTGGAATTCAAAAGTTGGAAACAAAGAAGAAAGATCGGTAAAAATGACCCTGGTGATAGAAACGACACTGGAGATTGCATGACAGAATTTTGCAAGACCGATGACTTATTCATTGCAAATACCTATTTTCAACAACATAGACGGCAACTATACACATGGACCTTACCGGATGGAATACATAGGAATCAAATTGACTACAACTGTGGGAAGAGATGATGGAAAAGTTCAATGTCATTAGTCAGAGCAAGTGCAGGGGCTGACTGTCAAGCAGACCATCAATTGCTCGTATGCAAGTTCAAGCTGATGCTGAAGAAAGTTAAAACAAGTCCACAAGAACCAAAGTATGACCTTGAGTATATCCCACCTGAATTTAGAGATCACCTCAAGAATAGATTTGATGCACTGAACACTAATGTCCAAGGAACAGACGAGTTGTGGGATGACATCAAGGACAACATACATGAAGAAAGCAAAAGGTCATTAAAAAGACAGGAAGAAAGAAAAACCAAAATGGATGTCAGAAGAGACTCAAACTTGCTCTTGAACGTAGAGTAGCTAAAGCGAAAGGAAGAAATGATGGACTAAAAGAGCTGAACAGAAGATTTCAAAGGGCAGCTCGAGAAGACAAAGTAAAGTATTACAGTGAAATGTGCAAAGACCTGGAGTTAGCAAAGCAAAAGGAAAGAACACACCTGGAATTTCTCAAGCTGAAAGAACTGAAGAAAAAATTCAAGCCTCAAATTGCAATACTGAAGGATTCTATGGGCAAAATATTGAATGATGCAAGAAGCATCAAAAGAAGATGGAAGGAATAAACAGAGTCACTGTACCAAAAAATTGGTTGACATTCCACCATTTCAGGAGGTAACATATGATCAGAACCGGTGGTATTGAAGGAAGAAGTCAATCTGCACTGAAGGCATTGGCAAAAACAAGGCTCCAGGAATTGATGGAATACCAAATGAGATGTTACAACAAACGGACGCAACTCTAGAAGCACTCACTCGTCTATGCCAGGAAATCTAGCAGATAGCTACCTAGCCAACTGACTGAAAGAGATCCATATTTATGCTCATTCCAAAGAAAGGTGATCCAACAGAATGTGGAAATTATCAAATGATATCATTAATATCACCCACAAGTAAATTTTGCTGATAAATCAAAAATAGTTCCAGCACATTGACAGGGAACTGCCAGATTCAAGCCGGATTCTGAAGAAGACGTGAAATGAGGGATATCTTTGCTGATGTCAGATGGATCTTGGCTGAAAGTAGAGAATACCAGAAAGATGTTTACCTGTGTTTTATTGACTATGCAAAGGCATTCCACTGTGTGGATCATAACAAATTATGGATAACATTGGGAAGAATGGAAATTCAAGAACACTTAATTGTGCTCGTGAGGAACCTGTACATAGACCAAGAGGCACTCGTTTCAACAGAACAAGGATATTCTGCATGGTTTAAAATCAGGAAAGGTGTGTGTCAGGATTGTGTCTTTTCACTGTATTTATTCAGTCTGTATGCTGAGCAAATAATCCCCGAAGCTGGACTACATGAAGACGAATGGAGCATCAGGATTGGAGGAAGACTCATGAACAACCTGCGATATACAGATGACACAAACTTGCTTGCCAAAAGTGAAGAGGACACTACTCATGAACATCAAAGACCACAGCCTTCAGGAGGGGTTACACCTCAACATAAAGAAAACAAACATCCTCTCAACTGGACCAGTAAGCAACATCATGATAAATGGAGAAAAGATTGAAGGTGTCAAAGATTTCACTTAACTTGGTTTGACAATCAATGCATATGGAAGCAGCAATCAAGAAACCAAACGACAAACGAAGAAAACTAAAGATACAAGGGAAAGATTAGTCTAAAGGACTAATGGACCACAACTACAATGATCTCCACCCGACTGAGCCCAATACAACTAGAAAGATGGTGCCTGGGTCCCACCACTGACTGCTCTCACGGGGATCACAATATAGGGTCCCAGAGAGAGCTGCAGAAAAATGTAAAACAAAATTGTAACTCACAAAAAAAGACCAGACTTACTGGCCTGTCAGAGACTGGAGAAACCCCAAGATTATGGCCCCTGGACACCCTTTTAGCTCAGTAATGAAGTCACTCCTGAGGTTCACCCTTCAGCCAAAGATTAGACAGCCCCATAAGATACAACGAGACTAAAGGGGCACACCAGCCCAGGGGCAAGGACTTGAAGGCAGGAAGGGACAGGAAAGCTGATCATAGGGAACCCAAGGTCAAGAGGGGAGAGTATTGACATGTCATGGGGTTCTTAACCAATGTCATAAAACAATATGTGTACTAACAGTTCAATGAGAAGCTAGTTTGTTCTGTAAACCTTCATCTAAAGTACAATAAGAAAAAAAAAAAAAGAAATCAAACCATGTATTGCATTGGGCAAATCTGCTGCAAAAGACCTCTTTAAAAAAAAAAAAAAAAAAAAGCAAAGATGTCACTTTGAAAACTAAGGATTGCCTGACCCAAGGCATGGTATTTTCATTTGCCCCATATGTCTGCGAAAGCTGGGCAATGAATAAGGAAGTCTAAAGGATTGTTGCCTTTGAATTATGGTGTTGGCAAAGAATACTGAATATCCCATGGACTGCCAGAAGAACAAACAAATCTGTCTTGGAAGAAGCACAGCCAGAATGCTCCCTAAAAGCAAGGATAGTCAGGCTTTGTTGCACATACTTTGGACATGTTATTAGGAGGAACCCAGTCCCTGGAGAAGGACATCATGCTTGGTAAAGTAGAGGGTCAGTGAAAAAGAGGAAGACCCTCAACAAGATGGACTGACACAGTGTCTGCAACAATGGGCTCAAACATGGCAACAATTGTGAGGATGACACAGGACCGGGCAGTGTTTTGTTTGGTTGTACATCAGGTCTCTGTGAGTCGGAACCAATTCCTTCTGTTTGCCAACTGCTCCCTCCTCCGACTATGTATTTTCATAAACACTGCTATGCCAATTTATTTTTTCGCATGTTGCTATAAAAAAAATTAGCATAGCACACTTAGGAAAATACTTCATGAGGAGGACGTGGTTGGCAAACAAACATAGAAGTGCACATTATTTGTGTAAAAATACAGTTTGTGAATATATATATGTGTGTATGTATGTGTGTGTGTGTGTGTATATATATATATATATATATATATATATACTTTTTTTTTTTAGTAAAACTTCTGCAGCGAGTAGAGGTGCTGTATTTTGAGCCACAGCATCACTCAGTCCCTTAGGATTACCACATCACTCATCCAGAGCAGTGGCTCTCAACAGGGGATGATTTTGCCTTTCAGGAGAATTTGGCAATTTCTGGAGACATTTTTGTTGTTACAGCTGGGTGGGAGGCAGGTGTTACTGGCATCTAGCGAGCAGAGATCTGAAAAGCTGCTAAGCATCCTACAATGCACAAAACAGAGTCCACAGATAAAATACTGTGTGAACAAGGATGCCTTATTCTCCATTCATAACAAAGAATTATCCGGCCCAAAATGCCGATAGGGCCAAGGTCGAAAACCCTGACCTAGAAGTACTCATGCACCCGTATTTGTGTAAACTTAGAGGAAAAGAAGAAAGGAAATAAATGGAACGAAAATCAAACAGAGCCAAGGAAGAAAGAGGCTACAAAGTCCGTGTCACGAAGCCTATCCCTGATAAAAGTGAGCTACAAATTCAACTCTAGCTTCCGGATGCTCCGAACGGTTAAGTGCTCAGCTACTAACCGAAAGGTTGGCAGTTGGAATCCACCCAGAGGTGCCTCAGAAGAAAGGCCTAGCTACCTACTTCCAAAAAATCAGCCCTTGGAAACCCTACAGAGAGCTCAGTTGTACTCTGACACACCAAGGGTGGCTATGAGTCAGAGTCAACTTGACAGCAGCTGGTTTGGGGTTTTTTCCCTGAGCAGCCAAGTACAAAGGGAAGCCTGATCAGGACTGTAGTGGCCACAGCGGGAGGAGGAAATACGGAACTCATAGTAAAGAGAATATGGGCCCGGGCCACAGCAATGTCACAACAACCCATCCCCTGGACCGGAGTGCCATATGTAGGAAGTACTTTAGAAACGGACTGCAGTGACCTTGAGATTTAAAAGTTGTAACATAAGACTTATTGGGTCAGAGAAGAGATATATGTTGTCATGGATCTAATTGTGTCCCCAGCAAGTTGTATTGAGACACTGTACCTGTAAATATGATCCCGTTTGAAAATTGGGTTTTTGTTCTGCTAATGAGGTCATACCTGAGTAGAACCCAAAACCAAACCCATTGCCATGGAGTTGATTCTTACACATAGTGACCCTACAGGACAGAGTAGAACTGCCCCACAGGGTTTCCAAGGAGCAGCAGGTAGATTCGAGCTACCGACCTTTTGGTTAGCGGCCAAGCTCTTAACCACTTAAACCTAATCCCTTCTGAGTGGTGTCTTATAAAAAGAGCACAACAGAGGCAAGCACATTCAGCGGGAAGGCAGATGCGTCTACAAACCCAGGAACACCAAGGATAGCCAACTGCTACAAGAAGCTGAAAGAGACAAGGAAGGATCTTCTTCTAGAGCCAATACTCCGAGTTTGCACTTCCGGCCTCCTGAACTGAGACGATACATTTCTGTTCTTTAAAACCACGCAGACAAATGTATTTCTGTTACAGCAGCACTAGGTAACCAAAACACGTATGTTAACATACAGAGACAGAATGGTCGCTCAGGGGTGCTGGATTTCACCATTGGCCTATCCAGACCAGCTCTCCAGCCTTCTCCTATTGCTCTGAGCCCCAGGAGGCAGGCTGTCATCAGCATCCAGGGGGTCCTGGGCCCTTCATTTCTGGTTGTATTTGGATACTGAGAAGCATCAGAAGGAATTCAGCTCTCTCCCTACCAGGCCATGGCTTGGCTGTGACTGCATTTGTCTATCAAAGTCCCATCACTCTAGGGGTGCTGAAGCCTCCCCACTATGGGTAACCCCAGGGTGCTGCAGTGTCCCTTGATGAGTTCCCTGCCCTCACCATTGTAAGTCATCCCCTTATTAAGCATCTGTTTCCTGCCAGTTCTCCAGCTGATTCACCAGGTCAAGCCTTCAAGGTTGTTGTTAGGTGCTGTCGAGTTGGTTCCGACTCACAGTGACCCTGTGGACAACCCAACAAAACACTGTGTCCTGATAACTGGTTCCTCCTGATAACGCGCCTGCAGTACGTGAGACAGTCTCACCATCCTCACTTCCAAGGAGCATTCTGCCTGTACTTCTACCAAGACAGATTTCTTGGTTCTTCTGGCAGTCCATGGTATATTCAGTATTCTTTCTGCATTCTGTTGGATCACCTTCTTTGGAATGGGCACAAATATGGATCTCTTCCAGTCGGCTGGCTAGGTAGCTGTCTGCCAAATTTCTTGGCATAGACGAGTGAGTGCTTCTAGAGTTGCATCCATTTGTTGTAACATCTCAATTGGTATTCCATCACTTCCTGAAGCCTTGTTTTTTGCCAGTCTTTCAGTGCAGCTTGGACTTCTTCCTTCAGTACCATCAGGTCTCGGTCACATGCTACCTCCTGAAGTAGTTGAACATTGACGAATTCTTTTTGGTACAGTGACTCTCTCTGTATGCCTTCCATACTTTTTTGATGCTTCTTGCATCGTTCAATATTTTGTCCACAGAATCCTTCAATATTGCAACTCGAGGCTTGAATTTTTTCCTTCAGCTTTTTCAGGTTGAGAAATGCTGAGTGTGTTCTTCCCTTTTGGTTTTATAACTCCAGGTCTTTGCACATTTCATTATATTTTACTTTATCCTCTCGAGCCACCCTTCAAAATCTTCTGTTCAGTTCTTTTAGTTCATCATTTCTTCCCTTCGCTTTAGCTACTCGACATTCAAGAGCAAGTTTCAGAGTCTTTTCTGACATCCATTTTGTTATGGCCGCACTAGGTAACTAAGATGCATCTAAGGAAAGAATGTGACTGTCAGAAAGAGGAGTTAACCAGAACCGGAAGCCAAGAAAACGCAGCCGGAGGCACAAACACAGGCAGCATATCCCTTGCGCTGTCTAGGGGTGAGATGTGCTGACCAAGGACGCAGTATTTCCATCATGGTTACTGTTACCAGGTGGACATGGTGAGCAAGGGAGCCTCAGGCTACCCTGGCTTGGTTTCAGTAGATTAGCTATGGAGTTCATCCAGCACACGTCCCTCTTTGATTTCTTTCTAACAATTATTTGGCTTTGCAATTCTTTGCAATTCTAACAATTCTTTGCCTACAGGGAGAGATCATTTGGTTAGTGAGCATCAATATTTGATACTTGTACTGGCTGTATTCTCATTGTCAATTAAGAAGTTATCAATCCAATTTTCTTTCTTCCTCTGCATCTTCCGGTGAGTGTATATCCAAAGGGTGTATCACCACTGGCGTGCTGACTGTTCAGGTCTCTGGATCTGCAAGTTCAGAATCAGAGTGAATTCAACAAGGTAAAGCCCCCAGTGGCCGGCCCATGTGGCACCTACTGCCCAGAAACACCCTTTCTGTTCATTATTAGTGGCTTTAGGACTGACCTTCAAGACATGTTATTCCCCATTCACTTCTGTTTCCCTAAATCCCTTTGGGGACGAGACTGCTAACTGCCTACCCAATATCTATTTCTTATTCTTCTTTTCTATAGAGCGGACTCTGACTCATGGCAACCCCATATGTGTCAAAGTAGAACTGTGCTCCACAGAGCTTTCAATGGTGGATCTTTAGAAGCAGATTGCTAGGCCTTTCTTCCGAGGCACCTCTGGGTAGACTGAACCTCTAACCTTCCGGTTAGCAGTTGAGCACGTTAAATGTTTGCACCACCCAGAGGCTCCAAGTGTGCAATGTACCCTATTTGGAAACACCTCCCTCTACTCCCTTGGCCATGTGACCTAGTTGGCCAACCTGTTATAAGCAAATATGCACTTGATGGAACTTCCAGGAACGTTGTTACTTTCCTGCAAACAAAAGACAAGTCAGCTGCTCTGCACCTTTGCCCTCTGCAGTCCTCTCTTTGAATGACTGGACATGCAGCTCTTTGCTTGCAATCATGAGGATGAAAACCGTCCACTAAAGACAGCATTGCAGAAAACTAGAAAGAAGTCCAGGTTCTTGATGACTTCCTTGAACAGCTGGCCAGCTCTAGCTGCCCGAGTCATACTTCTTATATCAGAGAAAGAAATCCCCATTCTTCACTGAGCTTCTAGAGTTGAGTTTCTGTTACACGAAGCCAAATGCAATCTTTACTGGTTTCCCTGCTTAATCTCAAGGCTTGGACAGGTCCCGCATGTCAGTCTGTGTAAACATATATGCCAAGAACCCCGAAGTCATGCATCCCAGGTTGCATGGGAGTATGTGGGTTTTTATGAATATATTCAATCTCCAGGTATGACCCAGGAAGCCTGCAAGTGAATAGCATGTAGTAAAAGTACTCGAAGAGTGAAAAATATATCTTATTTTGACATTAAAAAGAATATTATTATTAGTGATTTTGGGATTGCCACCCCCCCCCCCTTTTAAATATAAATAGGTCACAAATAAAAAGCAGAGATGCCGATAAGCCCTTAAAAACACTCTTATAAAGTTCCAGGAAATGGCTCTTTGAAACACGGGACAGCTGCCAAAGAGGAATGTGGAGAGGAAGTTAATATCCTTCAAAAACAATTTCATGGCTCTAAGCTGTGTGAAAATATTGGGAGAGCATAAGAAATTGTATGGAATTATTCTGATAATTCTAACTCTTCCTCTTTCATTGTGCATTTTATAGCTGAATACCTAATAAGAGACCTGCACCCTGTTAATAGATTACATGAATTGAAAGAGAGGAGCCATATCTACTTACATTACCAGAATAAAGAAACAAAATATACGCTAAACCCATGTCTATGGACCAAGCCATAGGAATGAGGCAATATTGAGTTCCATTCAGTAAAAGGAAATATCTTTTTTACTAACAATTTGAGGATTTTACCTAAATAAAAGGAGGCTTTAGAATTAATATTAAGCTTAGAGTTCTAAAAGCATCAATTTAAACTGATTAAGCACTAGAAAATTGCCTGTTGACTAAATAAGATTTCCAGAAGGTGTACTGTTGGGAACGTTTGTTATATCCCTTAGCATCAACAAGGAAAGGAAACAACGGGTACATCCCTAATTAACTGTATGCGCCCCTTGGGCCTCCAAAAATAAGCTCTAATAGGATTTGCTTTTCATCCTCAGCAATAATAAGTCAAGCATAAAACCATCTGTAAGCGCCACCTGATAGGGCACAGAAAGGAAACACGTTAATCACAGACATTTCTATCATTTTTTTATAGACAAAAAAAAAATCTATGTTTCTGGCCATGAGAAGTTTTACTTCTGGAGAGATCAGGCTTTTTGCCTTTCTTGTTGTGGAGACTGATTATTTGGGGTGAAGGCTTTGCATAGTCCGAAGTTTTCTGTTAAAAGACAAAAAGAATTTTCAGAGGGCAAGCACATTGAGCCACAATCAAGGACAATCACTATGACTCTAGTGAGAATAGCTTATAAAATGGAGTTTATATTGCTTTCCTAAGACTGGGAAACAAAATACCACAAATTGGGTGGCTTATAAGAACATGACTGTATTGCCTCATAGTTCTGGAGTCTAGCAGACCGAATTCAGAGTGTCAGCACGGCCATGTTCTTTCCAAAGTCTCTAGAGGAGATCTTTTCTTTAGAGTAGACCTGCCCCATAGGGTTTCCAAGGCTGTAATCTTTATGAGAAGGAGCCCTGGTGGTGAGGTGGTTAAATGCTTGGCTGCTAACCGAAAGCTCGGAGGTTTGAACTCACCAGCTGCTCCGCGGGCGAAAGATGTGGTGCTCTGCTTCCATAAAGATGACAGCCTTGGAAACCCTATGGGGCAGTTCTAATCTGTCCCACAAGGTCACTTTGAGTCAGAATCCACTGGACAGTAATGGGTTTGGTTTTTGGGGTGGGTGGTTAATCTTTACAGAAGCAGACTGCCGTACCTTTCTCTGGAGGAGCGGCTGGTAGGTTCAAACTGCCAACCTTTTGGTTAGCAGCTGAGGGCTTAACCACTGCACCACCAGGGATCCTCCAGGTCCTATGAGAAGCAGACACCAAGAAGGGATTAAATTCCAAAGGATTTGACTAGGAGGAATGCTTACCTGAAAGGAAATAGGGAGGGACCCAGAAAAGGCTGGAAAAGCCATCAGATTCGCATGCAGGTCTGACACCAAGGAATGGAAAGGAGAGAAGGTTGCATGGGAACATCCTAGAAGCACCATGCAATCTAAGGGAAGTGCAGCAAAGCCATCAGGATGTCCTTGAGCCAAGGTTGACAGAACAAGGAGGCCCTGGCTCCCATGAACAGGTGTGTCTTAGTATTCCGACTCCACTCAGTCACTGACCGGGAGCAGCCCCTGGGAGGTGTGGGTTTTTTCAAAGCTTAGCAGCTGGTGCCCTGGGTTGATTACAGTTACTCCCTGAGCGGGAGGACTGGGAGCTGTCTTCTCATGGGTGCTTTATCAAGTTTCCAAAACATCTCTGATTTAATGTTATAAAGTAGCATTCCTCTTGTTCTCAATGTTTCACAGAAAAATAACGAAACGAGAAAACCAAAACCAAACCAGTTCCAGTGGAGTTGATTCCAACTCATGGTGATCCCGTATGTACAGAGCAGAACTGTGCTCCATATGGTTTTCAATGGCTATGACCTTTTGGGTGTAGATTACCAGGACTTTTTTCTGAAGCATCTCTGGGGAAATTCAAACCACCAAGCTTTTCAATTAGTGGCCTTTTTACAATGCAACTAGTCACTTTTTATTTAGCACTTGATGTGTACCAATCACTGTGCTACCCACTTTATGTATGTTTTCTCTTATGATCCTCAAAGCTGCCCTCTAAGGAGATATTATTCCTTTTTTACAGATGAAGAATCCAGGGCTTGGAGAGGTTAAAGAACTTGCCCAAAGATACACAATTAGTAAGGGGTAATGCCAGGATTCAACCTAGACATTCTGACTTCTGGTGCAGGTCTCCATATTGTCAACAATAATAATCATAATACCAACTGCATAGCATTGTTGCGAGAATTAAATGAAATTGTCCATGTAAAAGTCCTTAACACAGTGTGTGATCAGGTAGTAAGAGCTCAAGGTATGTTACAGTTATTCGGTGGCTGAGCCAGGACTCCAATCCAGCTCTGACTGATGCGGATGTCTATGCTCTTAGCCACTAATTCTGTGCAGCCATGAGTGCAAATTCAGTACTACGATCAGATCAGATTGTATTGGCAACAGCTGAAAAGGCATTAAAAAGGAAAGGAGGGCTAGAACTATAACTTTCTTCAAGAAATAGTATCAGATCAAATTCAGTGATAGGAGTTACTAGAAATGCAAGGTATGCTATCTTTGGCTCCCCAGGGAAGAAAGTCACATAGGTGTGGCCTGTTATTGCTTATTCATAAATAGAAATATGTAAGTTTTATGAAACAATGCCAATGGGAAAAGGATGAGATAAGCTATTCTCTACACTTTTTTTTAAAAGAAAGCAGAGAGAATCCCATCTGGAGCAAGGGAGAATGAAGAAAATCAAAGACACAAAGGAAAGATTAGTCCAAAGGATTAAAGGACCACAACTACCACAGCCTCCACCATACCGAGTCCAGAACAACTAGATGGTGCCCAACTACCACCACCGACGGCTCTGACAGGGATCATAATAGAGGGTCCCAGACAGAGCTGGAGAAAAATGTAGAATAAAATTCTAACTCACAAAAGAAATACCAGACTTACTGGTCTGACAAAGACTGGAGAAACCCCAAGAGTATGGCCCCCGAACACCCTTTTAACTCAGTACTGAAGTCACTCCTTTAGCCAAAGATTAGACAGGCCCATAAAATAAACAGTAATACACATAGCTCAACCATGTATAAGAGACTAAATGGGCACACCAGCCCAGGGGCAAGGATGAGAAGGCAGGAAGGGACAGAAAGCTGGACAAATGAAAATGGAGAACCCAAGATTGAGAAGAGGAGAGTGTTGACATGTCATGGGGTTGGAAACCAATGTCACAAAACAATATGTGTAATAATTGTTTAATGAGAAACTAATTTGCTTGGTAAACCTTCATCTAAAGCACAATAATAATAATAAAGAAAACAGAGGGAAAAAAAGTATTTGCAAAAAAGGCATCTTGACTTCTGCTCATGAACAAGATAGAGTAACAGGGACAAAATTTATCCTCCCACTGGAAACAGCTGGGAAAAAAAAAGTGTGGAACAATGATTTTTAGATATCAAATTCAGGCAGCATAGGGCAGTGAACTCTGAGAAAGGGGGAAAATACAAGATAGGCCTATGAGTGCCCAACTTATTGTCTGATAAGTTTCCAGGCTGCAGACAGGGAGAGGGAACCCAGGTGGAGCTTGGTGGTCAATGGAGCTGAGGAGATGAAGCTGGACTGATAATCTGGAGAAGCCAAGACAGCTAGAATTCACAGACAGAGTCCTAGAGAAAGAGAGCTGCACAACAAGAGAACTCCAGAAATCTGCAGAGCCCGCCTGGTGTCTTCAGCTCAGTAATCACGCCTGTGTAGGAGATGCTGGAGGACAAAGAAAGAATTACCTAGATGCAGAAGGAACAGACACTGGAGTCTACACTGGGCTGGGAATAGCTCAGGTCTCTGCCAGCCAGAGTGGAAAACCTCATAACTAATGAGACAATAGTGAGTACTCAGAAGGGTACTGCTTCAGTAGTGGAGCAAAATTATGCCCTAGACTAAAGGCTGCTCTTGTCCCCTCATCAAAACTTAAAAGCCAGCCTTGAAATAATCAAACTATTCCCATTGCTGCATCTTAATAAAGTTCAAGAATATTTATAGCAATAGAAAAATATCCAGCACCCCAACAGGGTAAAATTCACGATGAATGGCATCCAAACAAATATTAGTAGGTATTCAAAGAAGGAAAATGAGATGACCCATATGCAGGGAAAACCCAACCAATAGAAACAGACCCAAAAATATGGGTCCACAAATTAAAATTAGTAGACAAGGACTTTAAAACTGTTATTATAACTATATTCCATATGTACAAGAAGGTAGAGAACAGACTGTGAACATTTTAAATAGAGGTGTGGAATACATTAAAAAGGCCCAAATATAACCTTTAGAAATGAAGAATACAATGTCTGAAATGAAAATTCCATCTGATAAATGAGATTAAGGCAGATTAGACACTGTAGAAGAAAAGATTAGTGAATTTGAAGACATAGCAATAGAAGCTATCCAAAATGAAACACAGATAACAACAATAAAAAGTTTTCCAAATTTGACTTAAAATATAAACCTACATGCTGTGTAGTATTTTAACTTAAATATAAATAAAGAAATGCTAGGTTTGACATGCGTAAACTCATGTAGTTTATTGCAAGGTAGTCATGGTAAGACATGCAAGTAAGGCCTCACAACGTTCATTTAGAACTGGAGAATCAGAATCAGCAATAACAATCACAATGTTAGTTCAGTGGTTGAAGTTTAAATCTTTAGATCTCAGGCATTTAGGAGGAAGGCTTGACCACAGCTCTAACTTGGTGAAGGTCCCTCATAGTTAGGGTCCAAGGTTAGTGGTAGAAGGCAGCATTTCATTCAGCAGGCTCTCAGTAGAGATTAAGAAACTAGAGAAATATACCTTTGCCTCTGCCTTCTCTCATCAAATGAACCAAAATACAGGGTTTGTATGTGAAATTCTCACCTTGGCTTCATGCAATACGGGCCAATGTGACGTCAAAGACCATTATGCTATTGTCTTTACTCCAGGGTTAGAGATTAACCGAATATCACATTTTTTTCTTCAAGGTGAGTGATAAGGTATGTTGTTTAGACTTATGTCTCAAGGCTAGTTTACAAAGATTAACTATGTTATGCCTTCTTTTATCACAGCATGCTGGGTCAAAGTCAGCTTAACTTAAAGGTTGATTACCACATTCTTCAAATATTTCACAAGCTTCTATGTCTAAGCTAAAAAATTTTCTAAATAGCTTTCTAGTGAGTTACAGGTTTCTAATAACTTATAGTTAATATTAGAGAACCTCACAAAGTAAACACATTTCTATTTATAAGTTTATATTCCAGAATGCTCCTTGGAAGCAAGGATGGTGAGACTATATCTCACATACTTTGGACATGTTATCAGGAGGGATCAGATCCTTGAGGAGAAAGACATCATGCTTGATAAGTACAGGGTCAGCAAAAAAGAGGAAGATCCTCAATGAGATGGATTGACACGGTGGCTGCAACAATGGGCTCAAGCATAACAACGTTTGTGAGGATGGTGCAAAACCGGGTACTGTTTCATTCTGTTGAACATAGGGTCACTGTAGGTCGGAACCTACTCAATGGCACCTAACAACAACAACAAGTTTATGAGTAACTTATGTATCTGTGGCTTAGGATCATTACAGAAGCAGCATTACAGAGTCATATATGATATGAGAGCATTACAGAATCATATGTGATTTTAAAAAAATTACAAAAAGCACACATAACACTATATATTCAAGAAACTCAACAAACTCCCAAGTGCAGAAGAAGCCATATTACTGCACAGTGCAAACACATTTAGAATGGATTGATTACACAA
Source organism: Dugong dugon (assembly GCA_030035585.1). Taxonomy (NCBI): domain Eukaryota; kingdom Metazoa; phylum Chordata; class Mammalia; order Sirenia; family Dugongidae; genus Dugong; species Dugong dugon. Next base: position 7,316,798 of record CM057473.1, read on the forward strand.
CTATAAAAGTTTCCAACATAAGGAGATACTCCCAAAATAATACTCAATACAAACAATTTAGAGCTTTTATGCAGGAAGGTCAAGGTAAGTAGGAAACCTCCATCCAATTCATTAAAAAACAGATGAGGTTATATATAGGAAGAGAGCAACTAGAAAAGTCAAATAGCTTAAAAGTTTATAGACCAGAGAAAAATGTAAAATAAAGCCAAAATAAAACCTACTAAAAAGGATGATCTAAATACTTCATACAATTGTCCAAAGTGTAAAAAATACGAACTCTGTATGGAAAGAAATGATAGTTTTATTGAGAAATACAACTCAAGTTGGGCAGTACTGAGTAAAATTACAAAGTGCTCCAACGTTCACAAAGAAATGCAAGGTTTTTATACCAGAAGTCTAGCATGACTGCAACCACAGACAGACCTTTCTTCACATAGGCTAATCTATTTTCAAATGCATTTTTCCTGAGGGCAAGCATTATTTTCCAAGAACAATCTACACACACTTCCTGGAATTATAGTAAAGCAAGCGTAACCACATTTGTTTGCAAAACAAGACTTGTTTACCCAAAAGTGGTGCTCGTACTTTACAAGCAACAGCAGGGGTTTAAAACAAAATGGAGTGTGATCCAGACCTATGTCTGCCATTGTAGTTATGCCAAGAACCTCAGTTTTAGAGTGCTGTTTCACATGATGATGGCAAAACAATATCTCTATCTCTAACCTATCTTCTACGCTTCAGATTTACTTTCAATTGCCCCTGGGCATATTTATGATTCCCAAATTCCTCAAATTCAGTCTATCCATCTTACTGCCTTACTGCCCCCATCACCCCATCTCATTCCTCATTCCCCAACTCCTTCATTGCTTATATTCTCTCTCTCCAATAATGGTATCTACCACTGATTTAGTTATCTAGTGCTGCTATAACAGAAATACCACAAGTGGATGGCTTTAACAAACAGAAATTTATTCTCTCACAGTTTAGGAAGCTAGAAGTCCGAACTCAGGGAGCGGGCTCTAAGGGAAGGGTTTCTCTCTCTCTAGGTTCTTCGAGAAGGTCCTTCTGTCCTTTCAACATCGGTGGGCCTGACGTTCCTTGGAGATCTCTGTGTGTCTTGGCATCAGTCTTCCCGTGGGTCTTGGCATCAATCTTCCTGGGTCCAAAAGACATGCTCTGCTCCCACCTCTTCTTTCTTGATGGGAATGAGGTCTCTCTCTCTCTCTGCTTGCTTCTCTCTCCTTTTATCTCTTGTAAAATAAAAGATGATGCAAGCCACACTCCAAGGAAATTCCCCTTACATGAGACCAGGGCTGTGACCTGAGTAAGGGTGTTATATCCCACCCTAATCCTGCCTCATTAACATAACCTAAACCTCTTTAACATGTCTTAATCCTGCCTCATGAACATAACAGGCAGCTTACTCCCAAATGGGACCATAGCCACAGGCATAGAGGTTAGGATTTAAGACACATCACAAAATGGAGGACAACCACACAATACTGGAAATCATGACTTAGCCATGTTGATACTTATTTTGGGGGGGCACAATTAAATTCATGACAACTATCTTCCACCAAAGTATCTTCTTCTCCTCTATGATTACTCCATCTTCCTCAAAACCAATCAATCACCAAATCCTATGGATTTTATGTCTCAAATACCCTTAAAATCAAGTACTTTTCTCTGCCCCTCTATTCCCAATGCCTCAGGCTGTCATTTTTTAAAAATTTAACGTAAACCTTTTGTTTAAATAAAGCATATGTACAAAAAATACACAAATCATAGTGTACAACAAAATTTTTAAAAAAGTAAATACACCCCTGTAACCGTCTATAACAAAACATAGAATTTTTCCAGTACCCCAGAAGATTCCCTGAAGTCCTCTCCCAATAATTATCTGTCCTTCGAACCATAAGCACCATCCTGAAATATAGCACTATGGATTGCCTACTTTCTGAACTTCTGGTAAGTGGAGTTACACAGTATATAGACTTGCATCTGGCTTCTTTAGCTCTACGTTATTTTTTCAAAATTCTTCCCTGTTATTAGAAATAGTAGTAAATTGCATATTTCATTGCTGTGTATGAATGTACTGTAATTTATGTCTCCATTTTGCTGTTGATAGACATGTGGGTTGTTTCCAGTTTGGAACTATGATTAATAAAGTTATCATGAAGTTAATTGTACATAGTTTCTGGTGAATGCAGAAACTTCCAGGAGAAGGAGCCCCAGTGGCACAACGGATAAATGCTCTGCTGCTAGCCAAAAGGTGGGTGGTTTAAACCCACCAGCCACTCCTCGAGAGAAAGACGTGGAGGTCTGCTTCCTCAAAGATTTGCAGCTTTGGAGACCCTATGGGGCAGTTCTACTTTGTCCTTCAAGATCTCCAAGAGTCGAAATCAGCTCGACAGAACCGAATTTGGTTTTGGTATATACCCAGAAACAGAATTGTTAAATCATAGGATATGCAGATGTTCAGCATCTGTAGATACTGCCAAAGGATTTTCCAAAGTAGTTACTCAATTTACACTCCTACTAACAGTGTATGAGCATTCCAGTTGTTTTACATCTACCAAAACACTTGGCATTATCAATTTTGAAAGTTTCACCCATTTTGGTGGTTGCATAATGATCTTTCACTATGGTTTTAATTCACGTTTCCATGATGTTAAACCCATTTCATAAGTTTATTGTCCATTGGGAGATCCTATTATGTGAAGCCTTCATCAAGTCTTTTGCCATTTTCTATTGATTGCCTGTATTTTTATTAATGAGTTCCAGGAAAATCTTTAAAAATATGTATACAGATATATGTCCTTTTTTAAATATATATATATTCAGATATGTGTCCTTTGGAGCCCTGGTGGCTCAGTGGTTAAGAGCTACAGCAAGCTACAGCTGCTCACCAAAAGGTTGGATCCACCAGCCACTCTTTGGAAACCCTACGGAGCAGTTCTACTCCATCCTATAGGGTCGCTATGAGTCAGAATCGACTCGATGGCAATGGGTTTATATGTCTTTTGTCAGTTTTCTCTCACTCTGTGGCTTGACTTTTCAGTCTGTATATTGGATTTTGTTTCGTTTAATCAACTTTATTATATCTTAACAACCTTGACTCTTTCAATGCATGAACATGGAATATTATATCCAAGGACATATTACCCAATAAGCAAGGTAAGCACGTGCTTAGGGCATCAATGAAACAGGGGTGCCAGTTGTCCAAAGCAAAGACCACAGATGCCAAGCAGCCAGGACACAAGGAAAAGCAAGCACCACAGTGGAAGGGAACTGGCAGGGCACTAAATGAAATTGACAGCATTTTATAAATTTTGCATATGATAATAATTCTATTTTCCTTTTCATTTTGGACCGATTGGGTATAACCTCACATTCAGTTCTCTCTTGTTGACCACATAAGAACACGTCAATGGCACTATAATCACATGACTTGTAATGTATCTGGTCCTGCATAAACTAACCAAAACACATCTTCAGACTGAGCATACCCTTGTATTTGTACTATGCTCTTTGCAATCACTCTTGCCCCCTTCAGATATCAGCAGTAGTCCAGTGGACTGTGAAGAACACGTTATCAAAGGACAGAAAGTTAATGTGCGAGTTTTTAAGTATTATTTCAAGACAAAAAATACTCGCGGAGATCTGCGAAGGGCCCACCAACAAACATCGTACAAAAAACTAATGAAATTATTTCCAACTGCCTTGTAAGTACCATTTCTTTTGATTATTTCAGACCTGAAGAACAAAATTACACGTTCCAAATCAATATCTTTTACTTACTAATTTTCAAATATGAATTTTTGTGTTGACATCTATCTTAGGCTGGGTTCTCTAGAGAAGCAGAGAGAGAGAGTTATTTATATCAAGGAAATGGCTCACATGATTGTAGAGGCTATAATTTTCCAAGTCCATGGGTCAGGCATCAGGCTGGAGGCTTCTCCTAACTCAGCGTAGCAGGGGCTGACAAACCGAAGATTGGCAGGTCAGATGGCAGGCTCAAGTCTAAAGAACTGGAGGTCAGATGATCACGAGCCAGTAGCAGGATCCTGAGTGAGCAAAAGCCAGTAAGCTTTGCTAGACAGTCTGTATATATTGGATGCAGACCACACCCCCAAGGAAACTCCCTTTCAACTAATTGGCTGCTCATAGCAGATCTCATCATGGAGGTGATTACACTGTTACATAACTGCAAACTACATCTTAACTGCCAAACCACTGAGAATCACGGCCCAGCCAAGTTGACACACAACCTTAACCATCACAGTACACCCCTTGTCAACTTGGCACCTGTACACATCTCCTTAAACTATACATAATCTCTAAATAAAGACAACTATAAAGTCATAACTTGCATCTTAACATGATACAACTCACATGCATACAACAGAAAACACACCAGCCCTGTTTACTTCTTACGTCAACAGTCAGGCTAACTGGCATAGTCTTTAGGAATTATGTAATGGCTGTTAACAAATTATAACCTCCAACATAGAGTTGTAACTTTTAAAAAATTGGAAGCATTTATCTTAGGAAAATGTAAATACTTAAGAGAGATAAAACTTAGTACTTTCCCTTTTAGGAGGCGTATTAATCTTTTATGATTCCTTTTTATTCTCATAATAAAGTAGTTCGCTCACTAGCCTTAATTAATTAATTAATAATTAATTATTAAGGTGAAATATCTTTATAATCAAATTGACCTGCAGCTAAATGGCTAAATGTTTAAGTATTCCACCTAAAAAATGAAATATAAAATAAAGAGAAATATATTTTAATGAAGCAGTATAACTGCTTTTCAAGCAACCATCAAAAATAAGGAAAACATAAATAATGTCATTCTATATTTCTCCTTTTTTCAGCTGTACCTTGTGAATGACACCTCTGACTGGTGATTGACTTCCTCTCTGTAGGTCTAAACGCACTGCCGTCAAGTCAATTCAACTCATTGCCATCCTATAGGACAGAGTAGATCTGCCCAACAGGGTTTCTGAGGCTGTTATCTTTACAGGAGCAGATCGCCAGGTCTTTTCTTCCTCCGAGCGCTGGTGGGTTCCAACTGCCGGCCTTTTGGTTAGCAGCTGAGTGCTACAACCACTGTGCCACCAGGGCTCCTTCTCTGCAGGTCTAGCTCTTCTAATTCTTCTAACTGAATGAGATATTGAACATAAAGGACTTAGAATAATCCATACCCCTGGTAAGTGTTCAACACACATCTGCTATTATTCATTTTGTAAATAATTTATAGAAATCAGTGCTTTTGGTAAGGCAGAACCATAGATAATTTGGGGGTTTTAATTTAAACAATCAATGGGGAAAAATGAGAATTAGAAAAATCTATAAGGGTATTCATAAAAACATAAATTCAACAATTTGCTGTAACCGGTCTAACACAACCATATTTAAGTTTGTGTTTCTTTTTAATAAAAGTTTTAATATGCCTAAAGGAAAGCTCCTCGTGTTATAAGTTAGATATTTAGCCTTAACACTTTCATTTCCATTATCTGGCGTACCAAAACAGGAAAACTCACTGGCTTATTGAAATATACTGAACAATGTTTATATTATATAAACAGTGAAACATAACATATCAAAAGTTATTTTTTGAAATAATTTATTATTAATATGTTGAACATCAAGATTGTTACTCTTGTTGTTAGTTGCCAAGTCATCTCTGACTCATGGCAGCCTTATGTATAACAGAACTAAATGTGGCCCAGTCCTGTGTACTTGGTAGGTGTCTTAGTCATCTAGCGCTGCTACAACAGAAATACCACAAGTGGATGGTTTTAACGAAGAGAAGTTTATTTCCTCACAGTAAAGTAGGCTAAATGTTCAAATTCAGGGTGTCAGCTCCAGGGGAAGGCTTTCTCTCTCTAGGCCTTCTCATCAGTGTTCCCCGAAACTAGGAGCTTCTCGGCTCAGGGACCCCGGTCCAAAGAACACGCTGTGCTCCCGGCACTGCTTTCTTGATGGTATGAGGTCCCCCTGTCTCTCTGCTCACTTGTCTTTTATATCTCAAGAGATTGCCTCAGGACACAATCCAGTCTTGTAGATCCAGTCCTGCCTTACTAACACAACTGCCACCCATCCTCCCTCATTATCATCATAGAGGCAGGTTTACAACATACAGGAAAATCAGTACCAGGAATCATGGCCCAGCCAAATTGATACAAACATTTTTTGGGGGACATAATTCAAACCTTGACATTCCACCCTTTGGCCCCCCAAAAATCACATCGTTGCAACATGGAAAACACATTCACCCCATCATATCATAGCAAAAGTCTTAACTCCAAGTCCAAAATCCAAAAATTCCTCTTCATCTGTGAAATCTAGAATACAAGTTATCTGCTTCCAAAGGTACAATGGCAGAACAGGCACAAGTTACACATTTCCATTACAAATGGGAGAAACTGCAGGGAAAGAAGGCATAATAGGCACCAAGCAAGTCAGCAGAACACATTACATTAGCCCTCAAGGCTTTGAAAATAATCCTCTGCTCTCTGAGACAATTTACACAATGGCCCTGCCCTCCAGACTCTAGGTATTGGCCACAGTCTCTGGATTTTGAGTGGAGGCCCCTTGGCCCTGGGCTTCAGCTCCGCCTTCCAGGCCCCCTGGGACAGCAACTCTGCTCCCTTGGCTTTAGGCGCACCATTCTCCTAGTCCATCAGAGTGACAACTCCACCCTTAGAAACACCAGAGGCCATGGCTCCACCCTTTGAAACCCCTGAGGTCATGGCCATACCTTTTGAGGCTGAAGCAACTCGGCTTCTTGTGTCCCTTGTCTCTTCAGCTTCTGCCTCCTATGGCATCTCGGCCCTCAGGCCTCACCCCCGCATCTGCCCTGCTGGGGCAAGTGTTCCAAAGCTCAGTATCTCCACCGGTATAAGTGCCTGGAGGCACCCCACTCCACCAGAAAGCCTTGTGCACACAGACACTCAGCTCTCTCGCTCCGTGGGTCGGCAAGCCTAGCTCCACTAATAAGTGCCTGGAGGCACCCCACTCCGCAGGAAGCCTCCCGCGCACAGGCACTCAGCTCTCTCGCTCCGTGGGTCGGCTCCAGCGCCATCTCGCACTGGTTTCCTGGTTCTGCTGCTGTTGGTTCTCTGCCACTGCTGCTTCTCTGCTGCTGTTGGTCCTCTGTCACTGCCGTACGTCTATCTATTCACAGTTTTAAAACCGCTCCCACATTTTAGGTATCTATTAGAGCAGCACCCCACTCTCTCGGTACCAAGTTCTGTCTTAGTCATCTAGTGCTGCTACAACAGAAATACCACAAGTGAATGGTTTTAACGAAGAGAAGTTTATTTCCTTACAGTGAAGTAGGCTAAAAGTCCAAATTCAAGGTGTCAGCTCCAGGGGAAGGCTTTCTCTCTCGGCCTTCTCATCAGTGTTCCCCCAAACTAGGAGCTTCTCGGCTCAGGGACTCCAGTCCAAAAGACGCGCTCTGCTCCCGGCACTGCTTTCTTGATGGTGTGAGGTCCCCCGGTCTCTCTGCTCACTTGTCTTTTATATCTCAAGAGATTGCCTCAGGACACAATCCAGTCTTGTAGATCCAGTCCTGCCTTACTAACACAACTGCCACCCATCCTCCTTCATTAACATCATAGGGGCAGGTTTACAACACACAGGAAAATCACACAGTACCAGGAATCATGGCCCAGCCAAACTGATACACACATTTTTGGGGGACATAATTCAAACCATGACAGCAGGAAAAAAAGAAATAACCATTGGAAGGATGGATTTAAAAGAACAATGATTAACCTTGTATGGGTTATCTACTGCTGTGTATAAATTACTGTAAATCTTTGCAGCTTAAGACAATAGTAAACATTTATTATCTCACAGAGTTTCTGTAGGTCAGGAATTTGGGAGTTGTTGGCTGGGTGTTTCCATCTCAGATTCTCTCAGGAGGTTATAGACAAGATGTCTTCCAAGGCCACAGTCATCCAAAGGTTTGGCTCGGGTTTCAAGATGCTTTCCAAGATGATGCGCCCACATACTGCTGTTTGTAGGCAGGAGGCTTCAGTTCTCCTTCTCTGGGCTACTCCATGGACGGCTCGAATGTCCTCATGAATAGCGGCTGGCTTCCCCCAGAGTACGCAATCCAAGAGAAATCGAGATGGAATCTTCAGAGTCACACACCGTTATTTCCTCAGTATCCTATTGGTTATACAACTTAGCACTACTCACTGTGGGATGGGCCACACAAGGGCATGAACTCAAGGAGGTGAGCATCATCAGAGGTCATCTTGGAATCTGGCTACCACGAACCTTAACTGAAATCTACTGCTTAAGAAGGGGAGCCCTGATGGCACAGTAGTTTCGAGCTTGGTTGCTAACCAAAAGATTGGCAGTTTGAATCCACCAGCTGCTTCATGGGAGAAAGATGTGGCAGTCTGCTCCTGTAAAGATTTACAGTCTTGGCCATTTAAGATACTCCACTGGTCTCATCTCATCTGGAGCAAGGGAGAATGAAGAAAACCAAAGACACAAGGGAAAGATTAGTCCAAAAGACTAATGGACCACAACTACCACAGCCTCCACCAGACTGAATCCAGCACATCTAGATGGTGCCCAGCTACCACCACTGACTGCTCAGACAGGAATTACAATAGAGGGTTCCAGACAGAGCTGGAGAAGAATGTAGAACAAAATTCTAACTCAAAAAAAAAAAAAAAAAAAGATTTACTGGTCTGACATAGACTGGAGAAACCCTGAGAGTATGGCCCCTGGACACCCTTTTAGCTCAGTAGTGAAGTCACTCCTGAGGTTTACCCTTCAACCAAAGATTAAACAGGCCCATAAACCAAAGCAACACTAAAGGGTCACACCAGCCCAGGGGCAGGTGACTGGAAGGCAGGGGGAGACAGGAAAGATGGTAAAAGGGAACCTAAGGTCCTAAAGGGACAGTGTTGACATGTTGTGGGGTTGGTAACCAATGTCACAAAACAATATGTGTACTAATTGTTTAATGAGAAGCTAGTTTGTTCTGTAAACCTTCATCTAAAGCACAATAATGAAAAGAAAAAGATGTTTAGCCTTGGAAACCCTATGGAGCAGTTCTACTCTGTCCTATAGGGTCACTATGAGTCAGACTTGATGGCAACGGCTTTTGTTTTTGGTTTGTTTTGGTTTAAGAAGTGCTACGTAAGGAAATTATCAATTTTTAAAATTACATTAAATTCAACTCAGAAAACTTTTTTTTTTTATTGTACTTCAGGTGAAGGAACAAATCGTTTCTCGTGAAACAGTAGTACTTTTTTGTTTTGAGTTTTCGTCTCTATATATTTCTAAAACATACATACTTTTATTCTCGTTGTTTTTACCTTTATATAAAATAGATAGTATACATCAACTTCTGTGTCGACTGTCCCCTAATTTTTAAAAAATCATTTATTATTTTTTTCATGTTGAATATTCTCAGAAGAGACATTTATTTTTCTTGGGGAAGTTGAAGCAGTTTCCAATCAGGAAAATCTCTTGGCACTTACTTTTTCCCATTTAATATTATATTTGTAAGATTTATCCATATTGTAGGTGTTACAGTAGTTTATTATTTAAGAATGCTGTGTAATATTCATGGTACGATTATACCACAGTTATTTAATTCTCCCATTGATGGGCATTTGGGCCATTTCCAGATTTTTTGCTACTGTAAACAGTGCTGCTATGAACATTCTTGTACATGTTCAAGAGTTTCTTTTGGGTAGATGCTAAGGGTAAACTTGCTAGGTCGTCTGGTATATGAATATTTAGCTTTAGGAGATAAGTCCGATCTGTTTTCCAAAGTGATGGCATCTATTTACCTTCCCACTGTTGTTAGTTGCTGTGAGGTCATTTCTGACTCATGGTGACCCCATGTTGCAGAGTAGAACTGCTCCATAGGGGTCTCCAGTCTGTGACCTTACGGAAGCAGAGTGCCAGGACTGTCTTCCGAGGCGCCTCTGGGTGGGTTTGAACCGCCAGCTTTTCAGCTAATAGTCTAGCACTTAACTGTTTGTGCCTAGTGATGCATAAAACATCCAGTATAAATTAAAGATTTGTTTTCATTTTATGTTGTTATTTGAGCACCTACTATGATCTCGGTGTTGTTGTTAGTTGGTATTGAGTCAGCTTCGACTCATAGCAACCTTATGTATAAAGAACGAAATGTTGCCTGGTCCGCACCATCTTCTTGACCGTGGGTGGGTCTGAGCCCACTGTTGTGTCTGTTGGGTCAATCCATCTCATTGAGGGGTTTCCTCGTTTTCCCTGACCCTCTGCTTTACCAAACATGGTGCCCTTTTCTAGGGATTGGTCTTTCCTGATGACGTGTCCGAAGAAGACTAAGTTGAAGTCTTGATACTATTCGAAAAAGTAAACAGGAAATGTAACTCTGCCCTGGAGGAAAACACAATATAAATAAAAAGAAAAATAGTATCTAAAACACATATGCAACCATTCCAAGACATTATATACATATTGTGGTAGTTCCTTATAGATTGATAGTATGTCTCAGTGGTTTCTGGGACTGTACCCTAGTGCTAAAGCAACATGAACATGCAGCTTGTCCCATTCATACACCTCCCTCTCACCACCATCTCCCCACCAAGGCTAGAGATATAGTATGTACCTCAAAATTTATTTGAAGGTTGTCTTAGTCATCTAGTACTGCTCTAACAGAAATACCACATGTGGATGGCTTTTAACAAAGAAAAATTTATTCTCTCACAGTCTAGTAGGCTACAAGTCCAAATTCAAGGCATCGGTTCCAGGGGACGGCTCTCTGTCAGCTCTGGAGGAAGGTCCTTGTGACACATAAGTCTTCCCTTGGTCTGGGACCATCTCAGCACAGGAACCTCAGGTCCAAAGGATGCGCTCTGCTCCTGGCACTGCTTTCTTGGTGACATGAGGTCCCCAACTCTGTTTGCTTCCCTTTCCTTTTATCTCTTGATAAAGGGATGTGACCTGGGTAAGAGTGGTGTTACAATCCCACCCTAATCCTTTTTAAGGTAAAATTGCAATCACAAAATGGAGGACAACCACATAATACTGGGAATCATGGCTTAGGAAAATTGATACACACATTTTTGGGGGGACGTTATTCAATCCGTGACAAAGGCTCATGTTTCTTTGTGAATTTTTTTAAATGTTTTCCTGCTACTGCAAAATATAACCGTTTGGTTTCCATATAAAATAATATTTTCACCATAAATCTCTGAGTATAATTGATAACCCAAAAATACGTGGTAAGTTTATAATGTGTTAATTCATTCTCCCTGGCATATTCACGAGTGTGTATACCTCAAAGTATACAATTATCAGTGTCTTGTATTTTCTTGCACAGCCTCAACATCCATTTTTGGAAGAAAATGGTGTATATTGGAAATATTTTCAAAAAACTGTTTCCAAAAGGCTTTTTTCACACCACAAGTTTATTCCGAAAGAGAAGCACTTTCCTACCAGCTGCCATCAAGTTGATTTCCACTCATGGTGACCCCATGTGTTCAGAGAACTGCTCCATAGGATTGTCAAAGCTGTGACCTTTCAGCAGTAGATCGCCAGGCCTTTCTTCTGAGATGTCTCTGGGTGGGTTTGAACCACCAGTTTTTGGTTAGTTTTGGAGCACTTAACCGTTTGGACCACCCAGGGACTCTTGACACTTTCTTAGTCATTGTTAAGACAGCTTATTTACTTTAGGGGAATAGATTAAGTGTGTTGATTGATTGATTGATTGATAGATCTAGTCAATGACTGGTGCTATAATCTTTCTTTTAGTTTTGGGGTTTTTTTAAATTTTTTTAAATTTTATCATGCTTTAGGTAAAAGTGTACAGTGCAAATTAGTTTCTTATTGAAAAATTTCTACCCAGATTGTTTTGTGACATTGGTTGCAATCCCTCAGTGTGTCCTCACTCTCTTCCTTGCCCTTTCCACCAAGCGTGTTTATTTCGCCAAAAACATTTGCTAGAGGGCGTAAGTCTGACAACCACTTGTCTTTACAAGAAAAAAAAAAATCCACAAATTTGGATCGTTTATATTATGCATGCCATTTTAAGTACATCTTTTAAACACTTTGCCAGAAATTAAACAAGGAATTCTGTGCTGTAAGAGATTTTAATGGTTTAATACTTCCATCCTGTGATTGCTTGAAAAACAGGCATAAAATTCTGCCCATTCCTGCAATGTGACTTTGCAGCGCTTCCCGTCAACAGGCAGAATCTATTTCTCCAATCCTTGTATGTGAGCTTGGCCAGGTGACTTGCTTTGGCCAATAAGACATTAGCAATGATGATTACAAGCAAAGGCTTGAACGTGCTTATGCATGCGGCCGGCTTGCTCTCTCTTTCTGCAGTTGGAAACCCTAAGATTGCCACATGTGAAGAAGCCTGAGTTAGCCTATTGAGGATGAGAAACCATGTGGAGCAGAGACGAGTCATTCCAGCTGAGGCTCCCCCTAAACCACCTCTCCTGCCAGCTTGTAGACTTGTGAGTGAAGGACATCCTAGCCCTCCAGGCCCAGCTGAGCCAGCTTAGTACAGAAGAGCCACTCAGCCTACCCTCAGAATCATAAGAAAGGTTGCTGTCTGAAGCCACTGAGTTTCAGAGTAGTTTGTTAAATGCTGACAATTACACTTCATCTCAAATACCTTCTACTACCCCAAAGTCTTTGTTATGAATTGAATTGTGGTCCTCCCAAAAATACACCTAACGCAAATACCTGTGGATGCCATCGAGTCTGGAAGTAATGTTTTCTTTGTTATGTTAATGAAGCCACATCAGTATAGGGTGTGGCCTACACCTAATCACATCCGTGTCATGGGGCACAGCATAGACACAGAAGTAAGCACAAATGGGGAAAACTAGATGCCACATGAAGATCACCAAGGAACCGGGGAATTCTGGAGCTACTAGAAGCTGAACGAGACAAGAATCTTCCCCCAGAGCTAACAGAGAACCTTCTCCTATAGCCCCTTAAACCCTTTGCCATTGAGTCATTTCTGACTCATAGCGACCCTATAGAATGGAATGGAACCGCCCCATAGTGTTTCCAAGGCTGTATCTTTACGGAAGCAGACTGCCACATCTTTCTCCCGCAGATCACCTGGTGGATTCAAACCGCCAACCTTTTGGTTAGCAGCTGAGCACTTAACGACTGTGCCATCAGGGCTCCCCTATAGCCAGAGCCCTGAATTTGGATGTCTAGTCTCCTGAACTATGAGAAAATAAATTTCTGTTCTTTAAATCCACCCACTTGCAGTATTTCTGTTGTAGCAGCACTAGCAAACTAAGAGTCCTATAGTTACAAATTAACACAAAGGTGACTTCCTGTAGCATATAACTGACTATGGGTTCCAAATTTTAAAAAAATAAACCAGTGACTGAAGGAACCATTTTCAACCCTTCCCCACTAGAGAGCATGCATTTTTCTGACTTACTGACCCACTGAAGGCATCGGTCTCAATCTGTATATTCAATATCAGTAAAGCTTAGTTTATAGTTGACATTTTTAGGAAAATAAATCAATAAAAATAGAATCTCTAACATTTTCTTCATTTACCTCCATTGTGGAGCTTAGCGGTCTGGTGAAAATTGAGGGCAAGGTCGACTTTTCTTCTTTCTTGTCTTCTCTCTCAGAGACGACACCACAATAAGAAAAGGAGCAATTTATAAAGGTATGACAGTCTCATTTTCCTTGTCACTAAATAACTGTTCTATTCGTTTAATATTGAATTGACACCCATAAGTGAATTCTAAGTATCTTTTGGGGTTTTCACTGAAAGTAGCAAAATAAGATATGAATCCTGTGTCGTTATGTTGAAAGTCCTTTTTTTTAATCTTCAGTGACTTTGAGTGACCAACCTTTCCGGTTTTCCAGCGACTAGAGAGTTCCTGGGATTTGGGGTTTTCAGGGCTAACGCAGGGAAGATCCCAACAAAGTGGGATGAGTTTGTCACCCTAACTGATGATCATTGAGCTGGCTTTCAGGTATCTTGATACATGTAATGGATTGAATTGTGTCCCCCCAAATGTGTGTCAACTTGACCAGTCCATGATTCCCAGTATTGTGTGGTTGTCCACCATTTTGTGATCTAATGTGACTTTTCTATATGTTGTAAATCTTACCTCTATGATGGTAATGAGGCAGGATTAGAGGCAGCTATGTTAATGAGGCAGGACTCAATCTACAGGATTAGGCTGTATCTTGAGTCAATCTCTTTTGAAAGACAAAAGACAGAAGTGAGCAGACAAACAGGGGGACTTCATGCCACTGAGAATGAGGAACAAAGAGGGGAGCGTGTCCTTTGGATCTGGGGTCCCTGTGCTGAGAAGCTCCTAGACCAGGAGAAGATTGATGACAAGGTCCCTCCTCCAGAGCTGACAGAGAGAAAGCCTTCTCCTGGAGCTGGCGCCCTGAATTCAGACTTCTAGCCTCCTAGACTGCGAGAGAATGAATTTCTCTTTGTTAAAAGCCATCCACTTGTAGTATTTCTGTTATAGCAGCACTAGGTAACTAAGACAGTACATCTTTTTGCTGAGTGGCTTTTATTTCACCTTTCCTACACAAGACGTCTGAGGAAACTGAGAACGGTGGGAAGCACAAAGTAGAGGAATGTTGGGTGGTTTTTGGTTTTCTAAATGTTTTTAGCAAGAGAAATACCACAAAACTTTACTGAAATAATACTTCAATATTTTGCCTAGCAGTTACTTAAAGCTCTAAAGCAGCTGGGATGACTCTGAATGTTACTTGTTGCAGGGAATTTCTTCAGATAAAAAGGTAGTATAAGCTTAAATAGACTTGGGTGGTTTTTTAAAGTTGCCTGGACAATTCTGAATCTTCCCCTCAAAATGCGAACACAATCATGTATTTAAATATTAATTAAATAATACTTGTAACTGTCATATAATTTAGAGAAATTTCATATATGAGTCATATTTATTTTATATTACCATATGTATTTTTATAGCAAATCGAAGTTCTTCACATAATTAACTTCATAGTACGTTTTTGTTCATTTTAGTGGAGTCAAGGCCTTAAATTTGACATCATAAAAGGTTTATAGTAATTTTACTTACAGCTTTTTCTTTTATGATGTTTTTAGTCAGAGCTATGAAACATTTCATGTTGAGTCCTTGGTCATTAATATAACCCCCAATTATGTCATTAGCCCTATGACAAAATACTACCTCTAAAAGATGATATTTCTGAGAATACACTACAAATAAATGTAAGGATGTTCTTGTATTATAATAAGACATTTCAAAATGCAAAATCCATATTTATCATTTATATAAATACATATTCAGTGTGTGGGGGTGGGGAGAAGGAACAACTCTTATCTGGTAGCAACAGGAACTGTCTTTAGCTCAATGTCTCTCAAACATTACTGTGTGCATGGATCACCTGGGGAGCTGGTTAAAATGCAGATGTTGATTCTCAGACAGGTGTGGGGTGGTTCCTGAGATTCTGTGGTTCTAACAGACTCTCAAGTGAAGTCCATGCTCCTGGTCTGCTGACCACACTTGGGGCATCAAGATCCTAGTTAAGCTTGTAGTGGGGTGCCTCCAGGCACTTATCGGTGGAGCTAAAGAGCTTTGGAACACTTGCCCCAGTAGCACAGACATGGGCAGTGAGACCCCAGGGGCCAAGAAGCCAAGGAACCTGGAAGCAGAAGCTGAAGAGACAAAGAGCACAGGAAACAGAACGGCCTCAGTCTCAAAGGGTAAAGCCAAGGCTTCTGGTGTCTCAAAGGGTGGAGTAGCCACACAGATGGTCTAGGAAAATGGGACCTCATTACCACCAAGCAAGAAGAGCCAAGAGTTCCTGTCCTTTGGACCTGGGGTCCCTGCACGGAGAAGCTCCTATACCAGGGGAGGATTGATGACAAGGACCTTCCCCCAGAACCGACAGAGTGAAAGCCTTCTCCCGGAACTGACCCTTCGGATTCTGACTTCTAACCTCCTAGGCTGTGACAGAATAAATCTCTGTTAAGGGCATCCTCTTGTGATATTTCTGTTATAGCAGCACTAGATAACTAAGACAAGCTTGTATGCAGTAGCAGGCGCCCTCCCCAGAGTCAGTCCCGATTGCTTTAAAAACCACTTGTCATTGAGGTGACCCCATGTGTGGCAGAGTGAAATTGTGCTCTGTCAGTTTTTCAACGCTGTGATCTTTCAGAAGCAGATTGCCGGGCCTTTCTTCTGAAGCATCTCTGGATGGGTTCGAACCATCAACCTTTTGTCTCATAGTGGAGCATGTAACCATTAGTGCCACTAAGGATTTTCTCCTATTACTTTACCTGCCGTATTTTCTTCATAGCTCTCTTCTCTGCCTGAAAAGTATTATTGCCCTACTTATTTATAGGTTCATCATCTGTCCTCCCACCATGACCCGCATCTGTGGGGGCAGGGACCTGGTCTGTCACATTCACTCCTGTATGTCCAGTTTCTGCAACACAAGGAGCCACTAATACTAAAGATCTGTTGGCTGAATAATTTCTATGCACAAAGACACGATGTATGTGCAGTGTATGTCGTTAGCTACTGCAGAGTTGGCTCCTGACTCATGGTGACCCCAAGTACAACAGAACAAATGCTGCCCGGTTCTATGCAGCCCCATGATGAGTCATGGATTGGACCATTGTGATACACAGCGTTTTCATTGGCTGCTTTTTGGAAATAGGTCACCAGATCTTGAGTGGTGAGGAAACAGAAATATTGAGAAGCTTTTTCTCATTAGAGACAAGTAGTGCTGAAAGAATGCAGTCCCTGGGTGGTGCAAACTGAAAGGTCGGAGGTTCCAGTCCACCCAGAAGCACCTTGGAAGAAAGGCCTGGCAATCTACTTCCGAAAAAAATAGCTATTAAAAACCCTATGGGGCACTGCTCTACTCCGGCACACATGGGATCGCCATGAGTCGGAGTTGACTCAACTGAAGGAAAAAGACAGCATCTGAGGAGGTTTCAAGATCAAAGAAGATTCCTTGATGGGTATTGGACAGATGAGGGCACTGGTTATTTTTTAGTCCTGTGTACTTAATGCAACTCCATATTTCTTGTCCTGTTTAGTCAGGCTCTTCCGTTCTCCTCCAGACAGGTGGGTCTCAAACCTGACTGCCCATTAGAATTGCCTGGGGAGCTTTCCAATTGTACCAGTTCCCAACCAGCTAAAGCACAGTCCTTGGGACTCCGTCCCAGACATTGCTTTATTGTTGCTGTTTTCTCAAAAGTCCCCAGGCGACTCTAATATGCAGTCAGCTTTGAAAACTGCTTCAGACCTTTAAATTTTATTTACATCCACATCTCTGGGTCTTATGTCAGCAAACGTTCGACATACTGATCAAAAATCGTTAAATTTGCCGCTTCAATAGTTGTTTACACATTTGCTGCTTTTTATACGTGATGTTTTCAATTTTATTGAATGAACATATTCCCAATTTTCTAGTAAAATTCCAGGAAAAGCATAACCTGATATGTGGGAATTTGCTTTAATAATAATATGTATTTGCTTTTATTTGGGGTGGAAAAAAAAGATGCATACATATAAATATATATAATAGGAATGTCCCAACTTATTAATTAAATTATCCAAATCCTAAACCTGGTAAATGCAAGATGAAGAAAAAAATATTTTTCTGTAAGTCCCTCATACTAAACTCTGCCTGGCCTTCTTTTTATTTGGGGTGTCGAAGTCAGCAGGAGAGCAGCAGTGACGTGAAGAGGAAAGAACAAACCCGGAGCTTCTCCGAGCCCGTTTCTTCATCTGGAAATGGGAATGATGTTGTCTCTTTTCTTCATCTGGAAATGGGAATGATGTTGTCTCTTTCTCCAGGTTTTTTTGAGGATTGTTTTTGTTGTTACCTGCCATCAAGTCTGCCCCTGACTCATCGTGACCCCTGACACGTGGCAACCCCATGCACAACTGAAGGAAACCCTGCCCAGTCCTAGCCATTCCCATGGTCAGCTGTGGATCCGACCACTGTGATCCACAGGGTTTTCATTGGCTGGTCTTTGGAAGTAGACCACCAGGTCTTTCTTCCTAGTTCCTCTTAATATGGAAGCTCTGCTGAAACCAGAGGTTGGTGATGCAGTGGTTAAGCACTCGGCTGCTAACCGGAAGGTCAGCAGTTGGAACCCACTCACTGCTCCTGGGGAGAAAGATGTGGCAGTCTGCTTCTGTAAAGATTTACAGCTTTGGAAACCCTTTGGGCCAGTTCTACTCAGTCCTGTAGGGTCACTATGAGTCAGAATCAACTTAATGGCAATGGGTTTGATTTTTGGTTTTCTAATGAAACCTGTTCAGCATTATAGCAATACGCAAGCCTCCACTGACAGATGGGTGACGGCTGTACATGAGATGTATTGGCCAGGAATCGAACCCAGGTCTCCAGCATGGAAGGCAAGAATTTCTACCCCTGAACCAACACTGCCTCCTGTTTCTGAGGATTAGATGTAATAACAATTATAAACACCGGAGCAGAGCATCTATCATGTTGCAAAGACAAATACCACTACAACAGACAACGGGAGCAGATAATGTCCACCGATTATTTTCTATTTGCCATTCACCAGGCTAAGTGCTCTATATATCTCACTTCATTTCATTGTAACAACACTTTGCTCCTCCTGCACTGTAGGAGAGGGAAATAAGAATGGGATAGCAAACTGAGGTTCAGGCTCCTTGGCATGGCAAGGTCAGGAGTTCCCCCTTACTGCCTGATGCAAATCTACACAGAACTTGTAACATCTTAACACTTTTAAAATAAGCCCCCTGTCTAAATAGCCACACGTGCTCTAAACGGCCATCAGATATGGAGAGCTCTGTCACTCACTGTGATGTGTGTAAAACTGAGCGTCTTTTCTCTCTTATATACTTGGCTTTATAAATACAGCATTACAGAAATTGTAAGTGTCCTTTAAGTTACTGACTTGCAGTAGGATGCAGACTCAGGCTAGGTAATCCGAGGCCACTTAACCACTCTACCATTCTGCCCCATGGCAAGGGCAGCGTCTTAGTCATCTAGTACTGCTGTAACAGAAACACCACAGGTGGGTGACTTTACCAACAGAAGTTTATTCTCTCACAGTCTAGGAGGCTAGAAATCCGGATTCAGGATGCCAGCTCCAGGGGAATGCTTTCTCTCTCTGTCGGCTCTGGAGGAAGGTTCTTGTCATCAATCTTTCCTTGGTCTAGGAGCTTCTCTGCGAAGGAACCCCAGGTCCAAATGACATGCTGTACTCCCAGCACTACTTTCTCGGTGGTATAAAGTCCCCATGTCTTTGCTCGCCTCTCTCTTTCTATCTCAAAACAGACTGATTTAAGACACAACCTAATCTTGTAGATTGAGTCCTGCCTCATTAACAAAACTGCTTCTAATCCTGCCTCATTAACATCATAGAGATAGGATTTACAACACATAGGAAAATCACATCAGATGACAAAATGGTGGACAATCACACAATAGTGGGAATCATGGGCTAGCCAAGTTGACACACATTTTTGGGGGACACAATTCAATCCATAACAAGACAGAAGCAACTAAGTCAAAGAAAATATAATGCAGCATGATTTCCATTGAGTTAATGTTTTCCCCCCTAAAATAACAAAAATGTAAATATTAACGTATATTACACTCAAAGAGCAAATATCATTCACATTATTACCTAGGTATAGTCATCTCGGTTACTAACTTCTAACCTTTCTGAATCACTGCTTTATCTAATCCTGTTTTTTTCCTCTGATTTAAGTAATTCTGATTCATGCTGTATCTCTTAATTGGGAGATTGAGTTTTCCATAGCTTATCTGATTTCTCAGCATCTTTATGTCCAAAGACCCTGCAAGGACTTTTATCTAGCCCTTGCTCTCTTTAAAGAATGTGGCTTTTTGTTACTGCCGACAATGTATTGTGAAAAAGTTTCTGTTATTTTTTCCAAGTTTCTCTCTCTGTGTGTCTCTTTCCTCTCTCATTTTTGGATGAGGAGAAGTATTAAGCGCACCATCACAGGCTGACTTGAACAAAACATGATCTTTTTCAAATGTATAAGCTCCCCGACAGCTTCCTTCTGTCTTAATCAGTGTTTTCTATTTGAAAACATCTATAGCTTCCCCTATTCAATTTCTGATCAGTATCTCAAATATAGTTTTTGGAGACCCACATCTAACAATGCTTGCTTTCTATCAGCAAGACTGAGTTAATGAAAGGTCAACCTA
Organism: Dugong dugon; assembly: GCA_030035585.1. NCBI lineage: Eukaryota > Metazoa > Chordata > Mammalia > Sirenia > Dugongidae > Dugong > Dugong dugon. The sequence continues at coordinate 7,337,018 of CM057473.1, forward strand.
CAATAGATCCTAACTCTTTAAAACATATTTAGCTAGCATAAATTAAAATTTGAAAGCAAAGATATCAGGTATTCTCTTCATCGTTATAATATTAAATTATAATATATAACACCTGTATTTGATGTGGAAGCCCCGGTGGCACAGTGGTGAAGAGCTCGGCTGCGAACCAAAAGACAGGCAGTTCGAATTCACCAGCTGCTCCTTGGAAACCCTATGGGGAAGTTCTACTCTGTCCTGCAGGGTCGCTATGCGCCTGAATCAACTTGACAGCAACGGGTTTGGTTTGGGGTTTATATTTGATGTTATATATAAAATAATTTTGCAGTATTATTGTGGAAATCTAGCAACTTTTAAATCAAGTCTTGTGAATTCTCACAGAATAGACAATTCCTAAGAGACTATGCCAGATGCTGTGCCTTCTGCTGTGGCTACTAAGTTGCCAGATGAACGTTTAGACAATAATAACAATAGCTAACACTTAATAGAACTTTACCAGGCGCAGTCTCCAATCTAACCTCTTACATCTGTTAACTTATTTAATTGTTACAGTAACACTGTGAGATACTTCTTATTCTTATCACCATTTTATTAATTAAGAAACTGAGATGAAGTAACTTGCAAGACGTTACCCAACTAATTAAGGTTAGAGCCAGGAGGCAGACTCAGGCCACCTGACTTCCATGCACTTAACCATTCCCCCACACTGCCTCCAAGTAAGCAGAGACTTGTACTTGCTGGTTCATTCACTCACTCATTTAACAAATACGGTAACACCTGCGAAAGCTGGGACCTGTGTAAGGCAGAAACCTGGCGGAGAAGGAAAACTCAACAATTTTCCACTAATAGAGAGCATAGAAAAGTGATAAGTCTGCACCCTATCAAAGGCAGAAAACTTTTGAAACCCGGAAAAACAAGGCAGTGCCGTTGAGTTCCAGCTCTCACAGGTTTCACTGTATTTATTTAGTGTCTGCATTCACCAAGCTTCCTAGGGGATGGGGTACAAAAATCATAAGACAGGGCGCTTGCTCTGAGGGGCAGTCGGCGCATCTGAAAAGAACATGGTATTATGATTACTGTTGTTAGTTGACATTGAGTCAATTCTGACTCCTGGCAACCCCATGTGTGCAGAATCGAACTGCTCCATAGGGTTTTCAAGGCTGTGACCTTTCAGAAGCAGATCCCCAGGCCTGTCTTCCAAGGCGCCTCTGGATGAGTCTGAACCACCAACCTTTCAGCTAGTAGCTGATCACTTAACCATTTGTACCACCCATACAACAAACCAATCCATTGCTGTCAAGTCGATTCCGACTCATAGCGACCCTATAGGGCAGAGTAGAACTGCTCCATAGCATTTCCAAGGAGCAGCTGGTGGATTTGAACTGCCAACCTTTTGGTTAGCAGCCGAGCTCTTAACCACTGAGCCACCAGGGTTCACCTGGTGCACCACCAGCAAACTCCTGTTTGTTGTGCCTACACCCACAGGCACAGCAAACAGGAGTCATAAAAGAGTGCATAACCCAGTCTTGGGGGCATTAGAGAAGGTCCCCAGGGACAAGTGATATCTAAGTTGGATCCTAAACAGTTAGTGGGAATTATCCAGGTAAAAAGAAGCTGTAGCAAAGAACTGGATGGTGCCTGGCTACCACCAAAGACCGCCCTGACAGGGAACACAACAGAGAGTCCTGGATGGAGCAGGAGACAGGTGGGGTGCAGAACTAAATTCTAGTACAAAGACCAGACTTAATGGTCTAACTGAGACTGGAGGGACCCTGGAAGTCATGGCCCCCCAACTCCCTATTAGCACAGAACTGAAACCATTCCCGAGGCCAACTCTTCAGACAAAGATTAGACTGGACTATGGGACATAAAATGATACTCATGATGAGTGTGCTTCTTAGCTCAAGCAGATACATGAGACTAACTGGGCAGCTCCTGTCCGGAGGTGAGATGAGAAGGCAGAGAGGGTCAGGAGCTGGTTGAACGGACACAGGAAATCAGGGGTGGGAAGGAGGAGGGTGCTTTCATAGTATAGGGAGAGCAATTAGGGTCACATAACAATGTATGTATAAATTTTTGTATGAGAGACTAACCTCAATTGTAAACTTTCACTTAAAGCACAACAATAAAATTAAAAAAAATTTTTTAAAAGCAGTTGTAGGGGTGATGATGAGCTTTTCAGGCAGTGAGAATAAAGGTACAAAGGGCAAGAAGAGGGGAGAGAGAGAGAAAGGGTCTTCAGGTAACCTTTAAGTATGACCAAAACATAAAGTAGTGGGTGAGGGTGCGTAGGAGGAGTTACAGTGACAGGCAGGGGCCAGATCACGCTACCCTGAGTGTGATGATGATGCCCTTGGGAGATGCTATGAAGGTCTGATCAGATGTTCTCTTCAGAAAATGATTGCTCTGGCTTCAGTGTGTTCAAAGGCTGGAAGATGAGCAAGTCCAGAGCCAGGGAGACCACCAGGAGGCTGTCTGGTAATTGCAGCAAGGAGTCGAAGTGGTCTGAGCTGAGCTGACAGTAGCAGAAATGTCAAGAAGTGGCAGATTATCTTGTGATATAAAGTTATGATGCACAAAAATAATTATACACCAATAGTATATGTATAATGAACAAAAAATACATATCTTAGAATATACTTTTGAGTAAGCTACCCCTGGAGAGGTTGTAGAAAGCAAATGTAAAGCTGTAGATGTTTAAAAAATAATTATTATTTAAAGATGCCCAAGAGAAAGACAGCCAATGACAAAGAAACTACATTTAAAAAATGAAGGAAAAAAAAAAAAAAAGTAAATCAGGAATAAATCCTCAATAAGCCATTAAATTGGAGTTACTGTAAATAATCACGTCCCAGAGGAAATCTCAAGGGGTAAGTTTTTCCTGCAGCGATAAAGCTAAGGAAATCCTAACAAAAACAAACAAGAAGATTGCGCAATTTGCTGCAATTTAAAAAAGAGATGGCTGTTTCGAGGGAGGCAACAGGCACAATCATGTAGGCATAGCCTCCAGAAATTGGAAGTCAAGGACAAACACGTGCCAGGAGGCTGTACCCAAATTCCAACTCCTCCTATTACATGAATTTTCTTCCACCTTCCCTTGGCTTATTCCAGGAGAAAATCAGTCCTGAGTCCTAGGTTTGCCCCGTGCTCTATAAGGTCACTATGAGTTGGAATCGACTCGACAGCAACGGATTTGGTTTTGGTTTTCTATCACCCATGTGCCTTCCTGCCTTTTTTCTCCTAAACTTTCAGATTGTCTTTCACTTCTTACTAAAATATACTGTTTTGAGTTATCTCACGTCCATGAGTAGCACCACATAGCAGCACTTCAGGTAAAAATGACTATAACCAGCTCTTCCAATCCAGTTGCCATCAAGTCAACTCCAATTCATGGTAATGCCATGTGTGTCAGAGTAAAACTATGCTCCAAAGACTTCTCAATGGTTTATTTTTCAGAAGTAGATCTTCCAAGGTATCTTTGGGTGGACTTGAACCTCCAAACTTTATTTATTTTTTTAGTACTCTTTTTTTAATTGGCTTTGGGTGCAAGTTTACAGCTCAAGTTAATTTCTCATTCAGAAATTTATACTTATATTGTTTTGTGACATTGGTTGCAATCCCCACAATGTAACAGCAGGCTCCCCATTTCTACCCTGGGTTCCCTGTGTCCATTCATCTAGTTCCTGTCCTTTCCTGCCTTCTTGTCCTGCTTCTGGGCAGGTGTTGCCCATTTGATCTCTTACGTTTGGTTGAATTAAGAAGCACATTCCTCATGTGTGTTATTTTTTATTTTATAGGCCTGTCTAATCTTTATCTGAAAAGTGGGCTGCAGGGATGTTTTCAGTTCTGGGTTAGCATCTAGGGCCCATAGTTTCAGGAGTTCCTCCAGACTCTGTCAGACCAGTAAGTCTGGTCTTTTTACGTGAATTTGAATTCTCTTCTCCAGCTCTGTCCAGGAGTCTGTGTTGTGATCCCTGTCAGGGTGGTCACTGGTGGTAGCTGGGCACCGTCTAGTTCTTCTGGTCTCAGGCTGGTGGAGACTCTGGTTCGTGTGATCCTTTAGTCCTTTGGAATAGTATTTTCCTTGGGTCTTTGGTTTTCTTCATTCTCCTTTGTTCCTGGTGGGATGGGACCAATAGATGTATCTTAGATGGCCACTCACAGGCTTTTAATACCCCAGACACTACTCACCAAAGTGGGATGTAGAACATTTTCTTTATAAACTTTGCTATGCCAATCGACCTGGAAGTCCCCCTAGACTATGGTGAACATCTAAACGTAAGACTAGCAAGCGTGTTAACACTCTGTGCTACCCAGGGACTCCTGACTAGCTCTTAAAACCAAAAACCTGTTGCCATTGAATCAATTCTGACTCATAGTGACCCTACAGGACAGGGGAGAACTGCCCCATGGGGTTTCCAATGCTGTAATCTTTACAGAAGCAGACAGTCACGTATTTCTCCCATGGAGCAGCTAGTGGGTTCAAACCACCAACCTTTCGATTAGCAGCCAAGCACTTAACTACTGTGCCACCAGAGCTCCTTGACTAGCTGTTAGCATCTTTTCAATGTGGTCCGTATTCAGTATGCCTTCAGTCTCTAAGTGTCAGTGAAATAATTCTGGTCGCCAAAGGAAGGAGAAGGAAAGTAACATTTTCGAAATACCCACTATGCACCAGGCACCAAGACAAATGCTCTTCATAAGTTTTCTTACAGCTTTAGTTGTCACAATCCATGAAGAAGGAGTCTGTGCTATCTACATTTTATAGTTAAGGACACTGTTTAGGAAATTCGCCAAAAGTACTCAGAGCTTTAGCATCAAAGTCAAGATTGGAGCTTCAGTGTGATTCTATACTCTTGATTTCATCACATTTTAAAGTCTTTGTTTAAAGTCCTTGGACAAAAGCATCCTGTCTTCTTCCTTCTTTACTTTATTAGGACATCATAGGATTAAAGAGAAGATTAAATTGAATTAATCCCAAGAAAAATGGCAAAATACAAAGCATTGCAGGAAGGTAGCTTCCTTTGGAAAGTCCCAGAACTCTGATTTTTGCCTATTTTACAATTTAAGTCAAGGTGTTATTTTAAAAAACCGCTTCTCACAAAGAATTACATACAAATGTTCTTTGAACAAAGAAGCAGGTAGTGTGGAGAAATGGCAATGGGTTCTTGGATAGACAAAAATCCTACAGTGCTGGCTGGCACTTAGGAACTACAGAGCCTTGGGCAACGTCTTAGTCATCTAGTGCTGCTGTAACATTACTACCGCAAGTGGATGGCTTTAACAAAGAGAAATTTCTTCTCTCACAGTCTAGTAGGCTAGAAGTCCAAATTCAGGGTGTCAGCACCAGGGGAAGATTTTCTCCCTCTGTCAGCTCTGGAGGAAGGTCCTTGTCATCAATCTTCCCCTGGACTAGGAGCTTCCCCACATAGGAACCCTGGGTCCAAAGGACGCACTCTGCTCCCAGTGCTACTTTATTGGTGGTATGAGGTCCCCCCACTCTCTGCTTGCTTACTTTTTCTTTTATCTCTTGTAAGATAAAAGATGTTGCAGGCCACACCCCAGGGAAACTCCCCTTATATTGGATCAGGGATGTGACCTTAGTAAGGGTGTTACTACCCCATCCTAATCCTCTTTTAACATAAAATTACAATCACAAAATGGAGGACAACCACACAATACTGGGAATCATGGCCTAACCAAGTTGACACATATTTTTGGGAGACACAACTCAATCCATGACAGGCAAATTATTCAATCTGCCAGACAATCTGTGTCCTGTTCTGAAAGATAAAGGTAATAGAATTTGTTTTGTTGTGAAGATTAAATAATAGAGGTAAAGAGCCTAGCATAGTGCCCATTGTATTGTGTTGTTGTTGTTAGATGCCATGGAGTCGACTCCAACTCATGGTGAGTTTGGCAACCTTACGTGTAACAGAAGGAATAATTGCCCAGTCCCACCCCATCTCCGTGATAGTTGCTATGTTTGAGTCCATGGTTGTGGCTATCACGTCAATCCATCTCACTGAGGGTTTCCCTTATTTTCAGTGACCCTCTACCAAGCATGCTGTCCTTTTCTAATGATTAGTCTTTCCTGATGACATACCCAACATAAGTGAGCTGAAGTCTTGCCATCATCCCATCTAAGAAACATTCTGGTTGTATTTCTTCTAAGACTGATTTGTTCATTCTTCTGCTAGCCCACGATATTCAATATTCTTTGCCAACACCACAGTTCAAATGCATCGGTTCTTCTTCTATCTTCCTTTTTCATTACAGCACATTGTAGGTGTGCCGTGGATTGAACTGTGTCCCTTAAAATATCTGTTGACTTGGCTAGGGCATGATTCCCAGTATTGTGTAATAATTACCATTTTGTCATCCGATGTGATTTTCCTATGTGTTGTAAAGCCTGTCTCTATGATGTTGATGAGACGGGATTAGTGGCAGTTATGTTGATGATGCAGGACTCAGTCTACAGGATTGGGTTGTGTCTTGAGCCAATCTCTTTTGAGATATAAAAGAGAGAAGTGTGCAGAGAGACATGGGGACCTCATATCACCAAGCAGCAGCACTGGGAACAGAGCGCGTCCTTTGGACCTGGGCTTCCTGCACAGAGAAGCTCCTAGACCAGGGGAAGATTGATTTACAAGGACATTCCTTTACAGCCAAGACAGAGAGATAGCTGGCACCCTGAATTCGGATTTTTAGCCTTCTAGACTGTGAGAGAATAAATTTCTCTCTGTTAAAACCATCCACTTGTGGTATTTCCTTTATTATAGCACAAGATAACTAAGACAAGGTGTTTATAAACTATAGTCATAAGAGGCATCAGTATTTTTTAAGCTCTTTAGATGATTCATATGGGTAACCAAGACTCAGTGGTTTTAAAAAGTACTGGTGCCTGGTATACCCCCCAGAGATTCTGATTTAATTGGTCTGGAGTAAAGTCTGGGCATTGGGAGCTCTAAAGCTCCCCCACATTATTCCAATGCACAGCGGAGTTGAGAATCTCTGGGCTAGAACGCTCATGGTGGTAGATGGTAGTGGTGGTAGATGGTGGTGGTGGCGGGGGAGGAGTAAAGGTTCTGCCCAGCAGCCTTCCTAAGAACTTTGGCACATCCCAGGGAAGGCAACATGTGGATTCATGTCACCCAGAAGGCATTGCTGATGGATTGGTCAGTGTTGGCCAGGGAAGCTGTAACAAGAAACCAAACAGCCTCATCCCCACCTCATGTAGGGAGACCAGCTTATTTTGCCCTTTCCCACTGGCCAATACCAGAGGGAAGTACAGGGTAGCAGGAATGGGGAAATGTATGAAGAGAACATGTCTTCACCTCTCCTTCAAAGTCATAGAGAAACATACAGATTCAGCCAGACCCAGGCAGCAGTGATGAAATAAGCTTTGTATCAAATTTGAAATTTTAAAATAAATAGGACTGAGTTTTATATACGACTCCAATTATCTGCTGCTATGTAACATATCAGAGCCCTGGTGATGCAGTGGTTAAGACCTTGGCTGCTCACCAAAATGTCGGCAGTTCGAATCCACTACCTACTCCTTGGAAACCCTGTGGGGCAGTTCTGCTCTTTCCTATAGACTCCCTGGGAGTCAGAATCAACTCGACAGCAACAGGTTTGGTTTTTTGGTTATGTCACATACCACCCCAAGATTTCAGGGGCGTAAAATACCACCCCGTTTATTCTGCTTGCCTCTGTGAGTGAAGAAAGGCGCCCTGGTGGTGCAGTAGTAAAGTAATGAGCCGCTAACCCAAAGGTTGGCAGTGTGAACCCACCAGCCACTCTATGGAGCAAGGTGTGGCGATCTGCTTCCATAAAGATGTATAGCCTTGGAAGCTCTATGGGGCAGTTCTACTCCGTCATGCAGGGCGACTGGGAGTCAGAATTGACTCAACAGCAACAGGTTTGATAGGTAAAGAATTCAGAAAGCCCTCCCAGACTCCCTTTTAAGTCAGTACCGAAGTCACTCCTGAGGTTCACTCTTCAGTCAAAGATTAGACAGGCTCATATAACAAAGTAAGACTAAATGGGCACCCCAGCCCAGGGGCAAGGACAAGAAGGCAGGAGGGGACAGGAAAGCTGGCAAAGGGAACCCAAGGTTGAGAAGAGGAGAGTGTTGGCATGTCGTTGGGGGTGGCAACCAATGTCACCAAACAATATGTGTACTGTTTAATAAGAAATTACTTTGCTCTGTAAACCCTCATCTAAATTACAATTAAAAAATAAATAAATAAATGACCAAGGGAAAAAAAAAGAATTCAGAAAGGCATAGTGGGGATGATTCTGTGCTCTAGGATGTCTGGGGTCTCAGTTGGACTCAAATGGTGGAGGCTAGAATCATCTGGAGACTTTTTCACTAACCTCTCTGAGCTAGGATGACTCGAAATCTCATCTGTGGACCATAGTGCTTAAATATGGCCTCTCCATGTTACTTGGAATTCCTCATAGCATGGCTGCCTCAGGCTAGTCCAGCTTATTACACGGTTCAAGACTCCAAGAGCAAATATTTCAGCAAACAAGGCAGAGGCTGCCTAGCACTTTATGACCTCATCTCAGAAGTCACACAGTATTACTTCAGAGGCTCTCTGATGGTTGAAGCAGTACCAAATCCAACCAGATTCAAGGTAAGAAAACAGAAACTACACCTCTCAATGGAAGGAATGGCTCAAAGAATTTTCAAATACATAAGTCAGTCTGATCTAATACCTGCAGTGACAGGAAGTGAGAGAATCTGGCCACGATGTTGCTACGGGACCAGATACTCAACAGGAAAGGGAAGGGAAGATAGGTACTATGTGCAGTTGAGTAGGAAGAAGTTATTGAAACGAAAGTTTTATGTTTATATCACATAAGAGAATCCTCAACAAACCATTAACAACAACTTATTATATGCAAGAAGAAAACAGATTCCCTACACTTAGGCAAAATCATATAGAATTCAAAGACGTCCTGTTGTCACATGCTGTCTCTTTGCTTAAGATTCTAGTTCCTTTTGAAACATGTAATAATTGAGAATATTTTGAATCTGGTATATTTTCAAACTTCAGATAGGAAGAGTATATATCTAGTAAGTTTTTTTTTTCCCCCCCCTTAATTTGGCTAATCTCTTTATAAATCTTGTTGGTACATAATCCTGCCAACATATTATAATGTGTAGCATGATTCACCCATTTTCAAAAACAGAAAAATGAGATTGAGGAAAGTAAGTGTCGCATTCAAACTCATAAAATGAAATTATGTAAATCCCACATTTTAGCATATGGCCCAACTCCTGAGACGGATGCTACTGGGAGAGCAATGGCTGAAATAATATATCTTGTTGAAAATCACCTTTAATAGCCTTTTATAGCTAGACTGGACAGGAAAAGTATGTGATTGCACGCCCTTCCATACAGCTGGTTGCTCCAATTTGCTGCACTCTTTTTCCTAGAGAAATAATGACTGTGAACCATACCAGCTCCCGTGTTGACAATAGTCCACAGACACTGTGAGCAGATGGTCTGTTTGGCAGCAGTAAACCCTTTTCTATCTGCTGCAGGTGAGGAGTAGCCTGCCTTCTTAAATAAGCTACAACAGCTACTTCAAAGGCTAGCAGATTACAGACGTGATAGCCAGCTTAGAACAGTGTGCTATATGTATTTAAGGAAGGCTGCCAGTCTTTGAACTTTACTCAAAGGAATTTGCACATAGTAGAAAATTGTAGTCAATCCAAATATCATAAACCATGCCAGTTTTCATAGTTGTATATTCTCTAGAGAGTAAACAGTGAATATTTCTTCCACACAGGCAAACACTGCAAACACCAATAAATTTAGAAGAACTGAAATCATTCATAGATATATAGCATATTCTGGGACCACAATGGAATCAAACTAGAAATCAGTAACACAAAGATAAGAAGAAAATCACCAAACACTTGGACAAACTAAACAACACACTTCTAAGTAATCCATGGGCTGAAAAGGATGTCTCATGGGAAATTAAAAAAAAAAAAAAAATTCACGGAGCTGAATGAAAATTAAAACACAACATATTAAAACTTGTGGGACACAGTTAAGAGTTCTGAGAGGGAAATTTTTAACTAAACGCATATGTTAGAAGAGATGAAATGTCTCAAATCAATAATCTAAATTCAACCTAGAAAAATACAGCAAAATAAACCTGAAGCAAGCAGAGGAAAAGAAATAAGAGCAGAAATCAGTAAAATTAGAAACAGAAAATGATATAGAAAATGAATGAAAGAGCTAGATCTTTGAAAAGATAAAAAAATAGCAAGACTGAAAATGAAAAAATGAAAGAAGACACAAATTACCAACATCAGGAATCAAAGAGGAAATATCATTACAGACAGACCCTGCAGACATCAAAAGGCTAGTAAGGGAATACTACAAACAACTCTAGACAGATAAATAAGGCAACTTAGATGAAATGGACCAATTCTTTGAAAAACATAAACTCCAAAACTCACAATGTATGAGGTAATCTGAACCCTATAACCATAAAGGAAATTGAATTTGTAATTAAAAACCTCCTCCTTCAAAAAATCTCCCGGCCCAGATGGTTTCAGTGGAGAATTCTACTCAACATTTAAAGAAGAATTAACAAGAATTCCACACAATCTCTTCCAGAAAACACAAGAGGAAGAGGAAACACCAATTCATTTTATAAAGCTTCTTTTTCATAATTATTTCAACTATTCTGGCTTCTTTGCTTCTCCAGATAAATTTTAGAATAATCTTGTCTACATCTACAAAAATTCTTACTGTGATTTGATAAGTCACAGGATACGTGATAAACATTAGAGAAAAAAAAGTGGCATTTCCATATACCTAGCAATGAAGATATGGACACTGAAGTAAAAAATACAATATCATTCACAATTGCCCAAAAAAATTAAATGTTTAGCTGTACATCTAACAAAATATGTACAGGACTTATCTCCAAAACCACAAAATGCTCATGAAAGAAGTAAAAGAAGATCTAAATAAATGGAGAGACATACCATATTCATGAAATGGAATATTCAACATAGTAAAGACGTCAATTCTCTCCAGATTGATATTCAGGACTAATGCAATCCCTACCAAGTTTGGAGGAATCAGTCTATTTGATTTAAAGACTTAATATATGACTATAGTAATCAAGACTGTGTGGTATTGACAGAGGGATAGACTCATGGATCAATGGAACAAGATAGAGAACCCAGAAATAGACCTCAAAAAATATGCCCAATTGATTTTTGACAAAGGTACAAGAACGATTCCATGGAGGAAACACAGCCTTTTCAACAAATGGCACTGGAGCAACTGGACATCCATGGGCCAAAAGTAAATAAATAAATAAATAAACTTCTGCCTAAGCTCCGTATCTTATTTTTTTAAAAAAACTCAAAAGGGCTAGGCAAAGAGTTAGTAGGCTTGACATCAAAAGCACAATCCATAAAGGGAAAAATGGATACACTAGACTTTATCAAAATTAAAAATTTTTTCTCTGCAAAAGGCCCTGTTAAGAGGGTAAAGCAACAAGCTGCAGATGGGGAGTAAGTATTTGCAAATGTTTTGAGTGCGTTCAGTGGTGCAGCTAGACTATGGTTGCCAGGTGTCCTTTCTCTGGTGGGGTTTATGCTAAGTGCCCTCATGCTGTAGAAGCCATGAGGAAACCTGTGTAGGTCTATCCATCCTGCAGCGTATATGAGGACACCCACCTTAGCACCAAGAGGACCTTCCTAGGTGCTGTCCTATCAGGCATGCAGGGGTGATTCCAAGCCTACATTAAATATTAAGATAGCCATTAAAAATCTGTGGGGGCCTTTCCATTTTAAAGTAGACCATCAACATTGGTGTAACCATTTGTAGACAACCCGACATCTACGTGTGTGGCAATTGGTATTTTAAGGAGGCACAAATTTGACTGTGTGCTCTCCAAAGCTAGTATGTTGGAATAAGCCATTTAGATGGTTCTGGAACCAGCCAACTCTACAGTTTTTACAGGAGAAATTGTATAAAACAATAGTTTTGTGAATTTAGAAATTAATAAATCACTTTGGATAATTGTTGTTGTTAGGTGCCGCTGAGTCAGTTCTGACTCATAGCAACCCTATATACAACAGAATGAAACACTGCTGGGTCTTGCACCATCCTCACAATCGTTGCTATGTTTGAGCCCATTGTTGCAGCCACCGTGTCAGTCCAGCTCCTTGAGAGTCTTCCTCTTTTTTGCTGACCCTCTACTTTACCAAGCATGATGTCCTTCTCCAGGAACTGATCCTTCCTGTTAACATGTCTAAATTACATGAGACGAAGTCTAGCCTTCTTCACTCCCATGGAGCATTCTGGCTGGACTTCAAGATAGACTTTGAATATACACCTCATTAATATCAAGTTTCTACTGGAACTTAATCAAGACCGTCTAGTATTGATATAAGGAAAGATATATTCTACTCTTATTTACATACCCAAGAGAAATAAAAACATATGTCCACACAATATGTGCATACAAACGTTCACAGCAGTTTATGTAAAATAGCCCAAAACTAGAAACCACGCACATGTCCGTGAATAGGTGAATGGATAAACAAATTCTGGTACATCCATGCAGTAGGATACTGCTTGACAATAAAAAGAAACAAACTTGTGATAGATACAAGAACATGAATGAACCTGAATGTCATTATGCTGAGCAACAGAAGTTGGACACTGAAGAGTATGTTCTATGAGTTTCTACTTACATGAAATTCTAGGACAGGAAAGCTAGGCTATTGTGATAAGAGAACATCAGTGGGATTTGCAGGGTAGGGAGTTGATTGCACAGAAAATAGAAGACACTTTTTGGTGTGGTGAAAATATTCTGTATCTTGACTGTGGTGGTAGTGGTTGTCTGCTTTGTTACTAAGCCCAGCCTACCTAGTTTTATCCTGGTTCTGCCGCTTACTTAGCCAAGTTATTTAAGCTTTCTGTGCCTCAGGCTCCTCATCTGTAAAATGGGCATAATAATAATACCTATTTCTTAAGGTTGTCATAATTTTGTTAAAGAGCTAATTAATACAAAGATGTTGGAATATTTGACAGATAGTTCTACGTAAGTGTTAGCCATTATTATTGCTAGCGAAATTACATAAATAAATGTTTGTTGCAGGCGTGTTTATAAAAGCAAAGACTACCTTGCATGATAGTGCAAACTGCAATGCATTCACCCAGTGGACTATTAGGTAGTCAGAAACTACATTGTTGAATGTTAGAGAATCTGAATCGGAGAATATTAATATTAATAGTTCACATGAGAAAAATCAGGTAACTATCTCAATAAATCCAGAAAAGAAATGACATAAAATCAAACATTCATTCCTGACACAAAGCAAAATAGATTGATTGTTATACTTAATCACATCAAAAGCCAACATCAAATTTAATGGTAAATTAAAAATTGTTCAATTTTTTCAGGAAATTTGTAAAATTGGTAAAAACTGTCCTGGAAGTAAATTCCAATGCAATCAGATAAGAAAAATACATAAGCAGTGTACATATTGGAAAGGAAGATGCATAATTATCATTTTTTGGAGATGGTATGACTGCATAAGAGGATTACATAAAGTGGCTAGTTAAAAATGTGATTGACAAAAACGAATAGTTTTCCCATATATAAATCACAAGGAGAGAAAAAGCAATTGAACAAAATTTCACAGTTGTGAAATAAAAACAGTTAGGAATCATCTAAATAGTGAATGTGCAAGAGAAACAGGAAGAAAATGTTATAACTTTACTGAAAAGACGTAAAAGGAGAGTTGAGAAAATGTTTCTTATTTAGTCAGGATGCTCTAGAGAAAAAGAACCAGTGAGTACACAGAGAGAGGAACAATTATTTTAAGGAATTGGCTCACATAACTATGCGGGGTTGGCAAGTCCAAAGGAGCCCTGGTGGCACAATGTTAAGCCCTCAGCTGCTAACCGGAAGTTTGGTGGTTCTAACCCATCAGCTACTCCACAGGAGAAAGATGTGGCAGTGTGCTTCCTTAAAGATTTACAGCCTTGAAAACCCTATAGGACAGTTCTACTCTGTCCTATCAAAAACTTTCTTGCCATCGAATTGATTCCTACTCATAACAACCCTACAGGACGAGTAGAACTACCCTCTAGGGTTTCCAAGGAGTGGCTGGTAGATTCAAACTGCTGACCTTTTGGTTAGCAGCCAAGCTCTTAACCACTGCGCCACCAGGGTCCCACTCTGTCCTATAGGGTCTGTCGATCAACTTTCAAGAAGAAACAGGACTTTCAAGAAGCAGCAAGACTCTGGGAGGAATTTGACAAAATGACACTAAGTTCACCTGGAAAATTAAGTATACCATAATAGCCAAAAGGAAAAAAAAAAAGAACAAAATAAAATGCGAAAGAATTTGTTTTATCAAATATTGAAACATATTGTGAAGCTACTGGGACTAAATCACTATGGCAAGACTAGTGCATGGGCTACCTATTGCTTCATAACACATTTCCCTAAAACATAATAGAACAATATACATTACCCCACAATTTCTGTGGGTCAGGAATCTGGGCATAGTTTGGCTGGGTTCTCTGGCTCTGAGTCTCTCACAAGGCTGCAACCAAAGTATTGTCTGGAGCCACAGTCTTCTTAAGGCTTGACTAGAGAAGGATATACTTTCAAGCTCATTCATGTGGTTGTTGGCAGCACTTCATTCCTCACAGGCTGTTGGACTGAGGTCCTCAGCTCCTCCCAAGATGTTAGACCAAATGTCTTAGGCTGGGTTCTCTAGAGAAGCAAAACCAGTGAAGCATATATATATGTAGAGAGAGAGAGAGAGATTTGTCTCAAAGAAATGGCTCACGTGGTTGTAGAGGCTGGCCACGTATATGGGTCAGGTGTCAGGCTAGAGACTTCTCCTGACTCACGTAGCTACAGAAGCTGAGGAACCCAAGAGCACCAGCTAAGACGACAGGCTGCTGGCTCACAGGCTGTGGAAATGGATGAAGCCCAAGTTTTACGATCCCATTTCTTCCCACTCAATGCCCTCACTTTAACTTCGGATACCATATGAGGTTGGGAATTCAGCTGGCATTGTAACTCAGCCACTCTTAAGATCCTTGGTTCCTTGCCACAGGGCATCTCCATAGGAACAGCTCACAACATTGCAGCCGGCTTCATCAAAGGAAGCAAGGGAGAGGACAAGAGACAGTGTGCAATAGCAAGATGAAAGTCGTAGTCTTCTGCAATCTAATCACAGGAGTGACAGCCCATCACTTTTGTTGTCCTCTAGTTATTACAAGCAAGTCACTCGGTCCAGCCCACACTCAAAGAGAGAGGATTTTTTTTTTCCAGTTGCCATTGAGTCAACTCAGCACTATTCAGTGTGGGAGGGGAACGCAGAGGGTCATGAACACAAGGAAAGGAGGACAATTAGAGGTCGTTTTGGAGGCTGGCTACCACAAACCTTAATTGAAATCTATTGCTTAAGAAGTATTAACCAGTTGCCATTGAGTCAATTCCCAGTCATGGTGACCCCATATATGTCAGAGTAGAACTGTGTTCCATGGGGTTTTCAATGGCTGATTTTTCAGAAATAGATCACCAGGCTTTTCTTCCGAGGCACCTCTGGGTAGACTCAAGCTTCCAACCTTTTGGCTAGCAGCCTGACACGTTAAATGTATGCAATGCCCAGGAACTCTGAGAGGATTACACAAGGGTTTCAATACTAGAAGGCAGAGATCATTGGGGGCTATTTCAGAAATCAGCCGATTACAACCGGAGAAGCAAAGCAATGGGAAAAAATGAAGAGCATAGAAACAGACCCAAACACCGTTGGGAGTTTAGTTCTATAATAAAGATGGCATTTCATATAAGGGATGAAAAACTGCCTTGATGGTTACGTCATTGCCAAGTCAAATCCCCTTCAAATCATATTGCTAAGTAACTAGACATCTAAAAAAAAAGCAAAAAATCTAGATACCCACCTCCTTCTTTCCAAAATAAATTCCTCATGGATCAAACCTTTGCATGTAAAAAAATAATAAATCCTAGAGGAAGACATAGGGTTTTTAAAAATTATTATCGCAGAGTAAGGAAGACTTTCTTAACATAACAAAAAACCCAGAAGCCAGGAAAGAAACATTTTATATCATTTGCCTGTATACAAACTTTTCAGCATCCATATGGAATGACAAATTGGAATAGAATGTTTGCTACACATATGACAAAGCCAATTTCCTTATATAAAAATACACCTCCGAATAAGTGAGGAAAAAATTAACATAATAGAAAAATGGATTAAGAATGTGTAATATCCAATCAATGTGTGAAAATATGCCCAACTGCACTTGTAATTATTTTTTAAAATGTACTGTCAAAGAGAAAAATGAGATAGCATTTTTACCTATCAAAATGGCAAAAAAAAAACTTAAAGTTTACTAAAACCTAGAGTTGGCAAAGATGCAGTGAGAAGGTTAATTGAGATATCGTCTTGGATGACCCTTTGGCAAATTCAAAGTTAGAAATGTATGTAACATTTGACCTAGAAAATTCCACTGCTAGTAATTTCCGCTACGGAATTCACACAAGCAACGAAAATCACACACACACACACACACACGCACGCACACACACACACATCTTTTTGGTTGCAGCCAAGGGTGCCATGTATGGTCCACGTTGTGCTTCAAGGTTGAGGGGAGTGACTGGGAGAGGGGAGTGAGGGCTGAACTGCAGCACGAGCTGCAATCCCCAAATCAAACAGCCTGGTTTGGGACTGTTTTTTGTGGAGAGGAAGGTGTATCAGTCAGAGTCCTAGCAGGAAGCCCGGGGTGCCCTCAAGCTGGGTACTCTGAGCTAGAGAAAAATGGGGGAAACTAGAGGAACAGAGCAGGGTGCTGGGGCTGGAAGGGCAAGAAAGGGAGCAGTTATTGGAGGAGAAGGGTAGAAGCTTGAGGCAACGAGTTTGAGGGAGAAAGCCCACCGAGAGTAGCAGGAAGGATAAGAGTCTGGGGAGTAAACACCCCGACCTCACCTTGCTTCCTCCTTCCAATTTCTTACAGCTGCTTTCCATTAGCTGAACCCAACCGCAAGCTAGACCCGCAAGGAAGTACATCGACGGGGTCCACGTGCAGCTTGGTCTCCCAGGGAAAGAGCAAGGTGGGAAGGGTGGAGAGTGTAACAGAGGGACCCACAGAAGACATCCTGACAGAAGGCTGTCGTTGCCTAATGTGCACAAAGGCATCGCAGGAGTTGGCAGCCACACGAATGTCAACATTTTGTAATTGAAAATGGATGGATGGATGAATGAATGATCTACATGCTCATCACTAGGACACGTCACCATGATACAACAGATTGCTACCATTGATACAATATTGTGTCATATCATACTACACGATACAATAGAATGCTACTGACGTACGAAAACATGAGGACTGTCTATACGTACTGACGTGAAAAAAAACACTAACGTATTTTATTAAATTAAAAGGAAGGTATAGAATGGGTGATTTCCTCAATGTATGTGTGTTCACATACACAGACAGCTAACAGATAATAAAGGAAGTGTTCTGTTACGTAAGGATACACTTCTGTATGCCTAGAACCCCTGGGTGGTACAAATGGTTAAGAGTACAACTGCCAACTCAAAGTTGGTAGTTTGAGTTCACCCAGAGGTGCCTTAGAAGAAAGTCCTGGTGATCTACTTCTGAAAAATCAGCCACTGAAAATCCTGTGGAGGAGAGTTCTACTCTGACACCCATGGGATTACTATGAGTTGGAATCAACTCGATGGCAACTGGATTTTGTACGCCTGGGAATTTCTGGAAGGATACCTGAGACTCTTACAATGGTTATCTCTAGCGAGTTCTAGAGGAGCCATGTACAGAAGACTTCATATTTTCATTTTTCATACTTTACTCTTATAATAATAAAACAAATGGACTCAAAAGGTTCTTTTGGCGAAAACAATGTTTAACGTTGCTTACCGGAGACGTAGTTAACGCTACGGAAAATACATACAATATTAAGTGAGAAAACAGACAAAAACCTCTCTGCTGTCGAGTCATTCCGACTCATAATGACCCTATAGGACAGAGCTGAACTGCCCCACAGGGTTTCCAAGGAGTGGCTGGTGGATTCGAACTGCCGACCTTTTGCGTAGTAGCTGAGCTCGTAATCACTGTGCCACCAGGATTCCTAAGTGAAAAAGGCACAGCAAAAGTACATACACAGAGCGAGTGTAGAAGTATTTTTAAAAACATATGCAGGGGAAAAACCAGAGACAAAAAAGAGATTTTAACAGTGGTTATGTTTCAGTGATGGTTTTTGAACTTTTAAAAAGGTAGAAATTATTTTCAAATAAATTCTTATGCAGAACCCCAGTGGACAAAGAAGGCATTTTAACATTTTCTGGGTGAATTTTGAATTTTTAAATAAGTGAAAAAATAGCTGGGGACACCAAAAATATATTAAGATGTTAAAACATCTTTAATCTCCTGGTATGAAAACTGCAAAAAAATGGATATCATTATCAACCATCACTCATGGTGACCCCATGTGTTACAGATTAGAACTGCTCCATAGAGTTTCTTTGTCTGTAATCTTTAAAGAAGCTGTTCACCAGGCCTTTCTTCCCGGGAGTCGCCGGAGGAGTTCGAACCGCCAACCTTTAGGTCAGCAGCAGATTGCAAACTGCTTGCACCACCCAGGGGCCTTTTAAAAAGATGCGCATGCACGTTATTTGTATTTTTTAAAACAAGTTCTGATTTCTTAGATTTGGCCTTGACTGGATGAAGAACAGATTATAGGAAAAATTTGCAAGCTGGAAATGTTGACTTTAAACATGAAAATAAAGAAAAATTTTAGTCCTGAACAGGAAGTTCAGTCCTAAAATCTCTGCAAATAGCCTTCTTAATAAAGAGAGGAGAGATCAACATAAATTACACAATTTCAAGGGCTTGGATGGAGCCCCACATTATTAGAGTCTGGAACAGGACAAGGACAAAGGGGTGTTTGTCTTTTCTTTAGCAGCACTGACTCCCACCCACACACTTATCCACACAGAACGAAAGCCATGTTGTAATAAACGCTGTTTCCCGCTTGTGACTAAACGCACCATCGGAATGCTTGCTGCCCGTGGTATGATCACTCTTACAGGAGGTTAGCCAATTTTCTTCTTGGAAGAAGAAATGAAATTATCCAAAAAAAGCACACTGGGAACTATGATGAAAATGGGGAAATAAGCCCTTCCTCTTGTGAGTAAGAAAACCCTGGTGGCATAGTGGTTAAGAGCTATGGCTGCTAACCAAAAGGTCAGCAGTTCGAATCCACTAGGCTCTCCTTGGAAGCCCTATGGGGCAGTTCTACTCTGTCCTATAAGGTCACTATGAGTCAGAATTGACTTGATGGCAACCGGTTTGGTTTTTGGGTTTTTTTCTTGTAAATAAAGACCCAGTGTTACCATATCTAATAGTGAAATAAACTCAAAACATGAAGTGTTTAATAGGGGGCTTCATTTCTGTTACTTGCAGAAAGATAAATTAAATAAAATTCTATTAGAAAAAAAATCATTCAGTAATATTTGTTTCCCTTTCCAACGACTATTTCCTGTATGTGGACAAGAATCATTCATACCTAGTCAGGGGCAAGCAGCTAACTGGGTGCTGCACAAAATAATATTGGACAATTGCAACTCTTTTTTGTTGTGTTGTGTTTGATTACTTCTTTTTTATTGTGGCAAATATGTAAGTAAGAATAGATTTCCCGTTTCAATCATCCTTACATTTATAGTTCAGTCACAGGAATTATGTTTATCATATTCTTCCACCATCACTATGAACCATTCCCAAGTCTTTCCAACCCCCTTAGCAGAGGCTCAACGTCCTCTGAGCATCGTGTCTCCTTTCCCCTTTCCTCCTGCCCACCCTGGTAAACACTGACGAACTTTGATCTCTGTACACTCGCCCATTGTAGATATGTCATATGAGGGAAATCATTCACTAGTTGTCCTTTTGTGACTGATGTCTTTCACTCAGCATTACATTTTCAAGGTTCATTCATGTTGGACCCTGTATCAGGGCTTCATTTCTCTTTATGGCTGAGTGACAATTTTTTTCTTTTTCTTTTTTGATTTTAAGTTAACACGAGGAGTGTGCAGTTACAAGGACTTGAGATGGAGGAAATTAACTAAAATTTTCCAATTTGGAAAATTAGAAAACCCACATTCTTACCAGAGGTTGACTCAAAGGTCTTCGCCTCCATTTCCTCACCTTCTTTATCAAAAGGATCTGACTTACGAGAACTCTGCCCGTAGCCGTTCTTAAGACGGATGAAGAAACGGTTTCCGCTTTTCACCTTGTATTTGCAATTTAAAATGAAAACATTAGATGCGAAGCGTGGATGTAACTAGTTTTCTAGTGTTATTTCTTGATGGGAAAAACAGTCCTCAAAAGCATATTCAAGCCCTTCCCTGGGCTTGAGAGCGGCCAACCTTAGATTAATTTCCTTGCATACATTTTGCAAAGCTGCCAGGTGAAGGAATATTCCTTTTAGAAGGGAACCTGTGGTCTGCCGGGAACTAGCAAATGGCTGGAAAGCAGAAAACCTGGTTTTCAGACTCTGCTCACCCTCAGAAGCTTTGAGCAAGTCACAGCTTCACTTGACTTCAGTTGCTTCATCTGCAACACGCACAATCCCCATGCAGCCATCATGTCCTGTGATTCTCACCGAGTGTCGCTACGTAATCACTTATTCTAACAAGTACACGTTCAAGGGCTGATTGTCCTACAGCCTGGCTTAGTGATGTTGTTTTGGATTGAATTGTGTCCCCCCAAAATGTGTGTCAACTTCTCTAGGTCATGATTCCCAGTATTGTGTGGTTGTCTACCATTTGGCGATCTGATGTGATTTTCCTGTGTGCTGTAAATCCTACCTCTATGATGTTAATGAGGCAGGATTAGAGGCAGTTGTGTTAATGAGGCACGACTCAATCTGTAAGACTGGATTGTGTCTTAAATCCTTCTCTTTTGAGATATAAAAGAGAGAAGCGATCAGAGAGATGTAAGGCCCTCGTACCACCAAGAAAGCAGTGCCAGGAGCAAAGCGCACCCTTTGGACCTGAGGTCCCTGCCCTGAGACGCTCCTAGACCAGGGGAAGACTGATGACAAGGATCTTCCCCCAGAACCGACAGGGAGGGAAAGCCTTCCCCTAGAGCTGGCGCCCTGAGTTCAGACTTCTAGCCTCCTAGGCTGTGAGAGAATAAACTTGTTTGCTAAAGCCACCCATCTGTGGTGTTTCTGTTACAGCAGCACTAGATGACTAAGACAGTTGTCTATCTTTCCCTCTCAAGATCATTTATTTAAATATTTTAGCTTCCGTAAGAGAATACCCTTTGATAAGCCTATAAAATAATTACTTATTTCTCTTATCACCAAACATTCCAAAGAAGAGAGCTCTTTAGCTAGCAAAGTAGCCTACACATGACTATTTCTTTAAAAAAAATTGCTGAAATGGATTAAAGAATATATATAGTCTATGCGTTCTTCTTATCAGCTTTTCTCCAAAATTATTAAAAAGCATCAAGTAAAAGTACCTGCTATATTTTCTTTCTCTAATCATTTTTTTATGAAAACAAAATTTGAACTGCAGCAGTCATAAGACACTAGTACACACCCCCACATGACAACGTCAATACTGGTGCTGGCGGCAGAGGAAACTCGGTTCATTTGTACCCGCTAGCTTGATGGCTTTGCGAAACAGTTTGGGAATGGCGTCAAACCCCTGACGTTCATTTTGTCGTTATGGCGTCGAACCCCTGACGTGCATTTTGTCGTTATGGCGTCGAACCCCTGACGTGCATTTTGTCATTATGGCGGTGGCGTGCTTGCGGTTTCAGTGGTTTTGTTTATACAGAGCGGGCAGAGAGCGAGACATTCACTGAAATTTATCTGATCAAGATCTGCTCTGAGGTGCAAGTGCATAGCCTCTCTGTGGAGCCGAAAAAGTCAGACAATTCACAGTAACAACATAGCTGGATCAGGCTTATGCTGATAACAGCGGATCATTCGGTTGTTGACAGAAACGTACGCCTAAAATGAGTTCACCCTCTTCAGCTGCAAGGATCGATGACTCCTTGAAGCAGGTCTGAGCTGTTTTTAGGGGCATGGCTCGGACAAGCTGTTGAGAAATGTGGCCTGGTGCACGCAGGATTCCCGACATAAGTAATTAGAGCTGATGGTCCAGGTTCCAGAACTATCCAAAATTACAGAGGAGGCGCATGTGGGGTCTGGGCTTGCCCCGGCTCTGTCATCATTGTTTCCTGTTTCCCTGGTAAAGAGCCGGAGGAGATGCCTGCCAAGATGAGCACACAGAAGACCAACTTACCCAGTAGTTGGCAGATCAGAAACAGACTCAATTGCCTGAATTTTAATCTAGTATATTTCCCAACCACTCTTGTGGAGAGTAAATAAACCATGGCTATTTTAATCATTTGGCTATGAAAATAATATTTTCGGCTTTCCAGCATATTGCATCAAAACAACTCCCTTTGCAATATGCTCTGATTTGTGTACAGTCTGTGCCCACAGATTTGTTTTGGGGGCTCCTGGTTGAGCTGCTTTCAGTTCAGAAGAAGGCTCCTGAGGAACACTGTAAAATCCTTGAAATATTGTAGGCTCCATCTTCCGAATCTTTAATGCACCACCTTTTAACAGAATTGATTTGTGTATTTCAGCCATGAAACTGTAAGAACTCAAATGTGACTATGAGGTCTTGAGAACATCCTTCTTGAAAGTGCTAACGTTTGTTTGAATACTTCAAATATTCAAGAATAAGTATGTGCCACAAATTCCTAAGTAACATGTCATGGGACATCGTCCTTAATCTCCCCAAAATTTGTGCCAGGCGTTCCTTCATGCAACTGCTAATTGATTCAAGGCAGTCACTTGACTTTCTAATCCTTTATTAATAAGGCATGAAGAGAATTGTTGCCATTGGTGATAAATCCAAACGCTTACAGAGATGGTAAATATGGGCAAAGCCATCAAAAAAGTGGAGGGAAATGGGAACCCTCCACCCTCCCAAGTTCAAAAGGCATGCATGGACTAGGACCCTACAAATGTTAGAGCTGGAAGGGACTTCAGAGTCATCTACCCCAAACTCCTCCTTTGCTGGAGGAGAACGCTAAAGGAAACAGATTGGCCAAGATCAGGAATCCCTTAATGACTGATGGAGAACTAGAAGATAGACTGCCTATCTCTTTCCATGAAACCATTTGTCCATTGCTTAAATCCAGGTAAGTCCATGGTGTTCTAGAAGAAATGCTGCACGCCATTCGAGCTTTTGTCAACAGCACGCAATCCTAGTCTATGTTTCACAGTGTAGAAAGAGTAAAGTAGAGATAAAACAAAGAAAATATTTGAGCTGTCAGAAATACGTCCTTGAAGAAGCTAAGTGGCTACTTCCTTATGACAGTAGATATAAAGGTAAAAGGCCAGGTTCCACAAAGTCAGGAAACAGAAAATAAACTCATTTCCCAACAGCATGGCAGTTATATTTTCAAAAACACATTCTCAGTCTGTATTTCTTCGATTTCCAGATCCCTTAATAATGTAATAAATACACTGTTTTCCTTGTGTTTCTGAATTTTTGGACAGTCGATAGTGTTTTACTACAGTTTTTTTTTCTTTTTCAGATTAGCAATTAGGCCCATTGCTGTAATTCTAGAACAAATCCACCTCACCTGAAAACGTCCTGAGCATATTATTAGAAAATGTAAGCAACATACTGATTTTTACAAAGTTTATCCCGTTTCCTGCCTTAGCAGATATCTTATAGAATAGGGACTGGAAGACAAACATAGCAAGAAACTATTTGTCAAGAAATGCAGTAGATTAATAATGTAAGCTGGCAGCTAGACGAGTGCCTAAGGCCTTTTGAAAAACAATACTTAATATATAAAGCTACCCTTAAAGATGACCAAGCTAGATTTTCGGCCTGTGCCTTTTTAATGCCTAATGCAGAATACAGATTCCACAAGGGTAGGGTTTTGTTCATTGGAAATCTTCAGCACTTCAAAACGTGTCTGGCACATGGAAAGCATTTAACACATATTTTGAAATAAATATTGCCATACATGGAAAAAGGATTAAGTTGATTTGGTGAGCTAGACAATCAGAAACTCCTCTGAATATTAGTGGTTAAGCAAAATCCCCAGAGCTTCTTGCTCAAGGACAGCTTGCATAATGAGAACCAGCTAAGTTACCTGGGAATGACAGCAAATATGTCAGCGTAACGAACAGACCTCGGTGAGTTAGCTTGGGAATTCATTTGCCTTCTGCATGTCTAAGGAAATGCGGCACATTTTGACAGAGAGTCACATATCATGATTTTGTGGCATATTTGGCACAATTACAGCCCATAAAATAAGTTTTTCTTGCTTTTGGATAGATGTTACTATCTTTTAAGGCAAGGCATTTTTTTGTTTTGTTTTGTTTTTAGCAGAGGCTGTAAACAGTGAAGAACAAATACATCACAATTATATAATGTATGTTAGCATAGTTCGTTTTGTGAAAACCTTCCTCATTCTAAGTGTTGAATTTGTCATTTTATGTTCATAATATACAACCATAATTCTAAGAAACTCATCTCTTGGTTGGTGGGGTGGAACAAAGGCACTAACAAGCCTAAATGACTCACAGAGAAAACTAGAAAGTGGAAAATATTGAGCATTGAGACAAGAACCACCAACCAAGCTCTGGGTTTCTGTGGTATCAGTAACCACCGCTCTGCAGTGAGAGATGAAATTCTAACTGCCTGACATAGCTTTTGGACGAGCTAAGTTCGTACAGATGGCGGCATTGGTGGTTCAATGACAGAATTCTCGACTTTCATGCAGGACACCCAGGTTCAATTCCCTGCCAATGCACCTCATGCGCAACCACCACCCATCTGTCAGTGGACACTTGCATGTTGCTGTGATGCTGAATAGGTTTCAGTGGAACTTCCACACTAAGACAGACTAGGAAGAAAGGCCTGGCAATCCACTTCTGAAAAGCAACTAATGCAAGTCCTATGGATCACAATGGTTCAGTCTATAACCAATCACAGGGGCAGCATTCGTTCAGTTGTTCACGAGCTCGCCATGAGTTGGGCACCAACCACAAGGTCAGAAAGGGGAGTGGAGTGTGGCGGGGAACCAGAAAAAAATTCATGCAGAAGAAGAGTTGGGTTCATTTTGAAACAAAGCTAGAGGCATGGGCAGAAAACCCAGGCAACCTGACTGTGAAAATGCCACCCCAGCAATGGCCGCAAGGCAGCTCACTGAACCTTAAGAAAGGGGAATATTCTGCTAAGCAAATCTCTTTGCTGCACTAACTAGAGTTATTTTACTTGGAAATAGCTGCTTTTCAGAGCCTAGGCTGTGAAATCAAATACTATTGTGCTCCACGGAGAGTCACCCCTGACCAGCTGTGGAATACTGGGCAAATAATAACTTTCTCCAGGCCTCAGTTCCACATCCCTAAAGTCCCTCTTCTCGCATCTGTGGAGCCTTTTACACAGGGCTTGGCATACAGCAAACAGTCAGCAATTGGTAGCTGTTACTTTTCATCATTTATATGGAGGATGGGAATTAATTTTCACTTCCTTTTATATTTTTTCCCTTGGTATTTTAGTCAAGTACTTTTTGAAAATATTGGGCTCTGTTCAGTAGTGCCACAGTAAAAAAAAAAAAAAAAAAAGTGATATTTTCACTACTTTGACTTCAAAGAAAGTAACAACGCGAGGGTCCCAGGATAGCAGTCACAGTTCTGAGAGCTAACTCCGCAAGGAAGGCAGAAATGCCAAGGAAGAGAGCTGGGGGACCTGGGGCAGTCATTCCCTCTCTATGGACCGGTCTGTATTAGATGTTCTTTTCTTGAGCAAGATTGTGTATTTTTTCATTCATTCCTTTAGTTATCCATTTTATTCAATACAAATGCCAGGCATTGTGCTAAGTGGGGAATCCCTGGGTGGTAAACACAGTTAACACACTCGGCTGCTAGGTTGGAGGTTTTCAGGTCAGATATGCCATGGAAGAAAGGCCTGGCTATCTATTTCTGTTTAAAGTGTTAAAAAGCAAACATGTCACCTGGAGGACAAAGGGGCACCTGACCAAACCCATGGTATTTTCAATCGCCTCATATGTATGTAAAAGCTAGTCAATGAATAAGGGAAACAGGAGAAGAATTGAGGTATTTGAATTAGGGTGTTGGCGAAGAATATTGAATATACCATGGACTGCCAGAAGAACGAACAAATCTGTCTTGGAAGAAGTACAGCTAGAATGCTCCTTAGAAGTGAGGATGGCGAGACTTCATCTCACATACTTTGGACATGCTATCATGACGACTAGTCCCTGGAGAAGGACATCATGCTTGGTAAAGTAGAGGGTCAGCGAAAAAGAGGAAGACCCTCAACGAGATGGATTGATACAGTGGCTGCAAGAATGGGCTCAAGCATAGCAACAATTGTGAGGACGGTGAAGGACCAGGCAGTGTTTCGTTCCGTTGTACATGGGGTTGCTATGAATCGGAACTGACTCAATGGCACCTAACAACAACAATCTACTTCTGAAAAATCAGTCATTGAAAACCCTATGGAACACAGTTCTACTCTGATACACATGGAGCCGCCATGAGTGGGAATCAACTCAAAGGCAGCTGGTAAGTAAGGAGAGAAGGGAGACAAGATGGCCGAAGCCTAAGCTCTCTCAAAGCCCAAGTTCCATGAGAGGATCAGACAAGAAAATAGACAAGTGTACACACGGGGTAGTGAAGGAGAAGTTTCAGGAGATGTTGCCATGCAATCCCATTGCTGATAAAATACCATCGGTTTTGATGCCAAGGAGCATGTAGATAGGGTAAAGTACTTTTAGGGACATTTGTTGAAATACTTATTTACTGTTTTGCAAATAGACCAATAAAAATAAATGATTACAGCAGGGTTCATTTTACTTTATCAACAAAGATGATTTATATACATGCTGGAAATCGTTTTGACTTCTGGAAAGAGAAGGAATTTCTCTGATTATCCTACACTAAAATCAGATTTTCTCCCTATTTCGTGATGTTATTAAAAGAATTCATTCACAGGTGAGAAGCACCCATAGTCTTCTAGACTTTCACTGAAAACAAGAAAAAATAGCTTCATCATCTAAGCTGCGTGATCCGTGTAAAAGACTCACTGATAAAACAGCGAGATTGTCCAAAAAAAAAATCATACGGGATAAGTGAGCAATAATATTCGTTTTTACGATCCCTGTGAAACTGGGAAAACAGATGCATTTATTCTTATGCCCAGCTCTTCTTCTCTCATGGCTACTGCTTGAACCTGTATTGGAACCAAGAAGCTCCGGTCTCTGACTATGTGATTCCGCGTCTTCTGGTCTGGTTCCAAACCACAGTGATTCTGAGCTGCAAGAGCACCCTTTCAGAGTCAGCTGAAAAAGAGCAAAGTGGATGTTTCCAAACCCTAAAGCCACCAAGCCATCAAAAAATGAAGTCAAACAAATTGAAGCAACTCGCAGAAAAGGAGATATGGCAGGATTATCTAAGGCAGGAATACATGAACCTCTAGGCAGTTGAGAGAATCAGATCTCGTTTCATAAAAAGGACCTTGATACAGACACCCCCCAATCTTAAGAACCAAGGAGATCTTCTTCCCTGTCTTCTTTATAGGACTGTATTCAAGGATAGGAGAGACAGATTTACGGGTCAGAGGCTTCCGTCCAGATGCCTCGCCTTTCTCATGAAATGACTTGTTTGGTATGTCAGTCTGATATGATAGATTGTATTGTTGTTCCCCATACTGGCTCTCTTCCCTGTAGGGTGACTGTGCCTCCCAGCCTGTTGCCAAGTAACTTGCAGTGCTTCTTTATAGGTGGGGTCTGCTTCTCTGCCACGTCATCAGGCTTGGCCATGTGACGTGTCTAAGCCAATGAAAGGCGAGCAGAGGTGATAGTGGGCCAGTTCTAAGCAGTTACTTTGACCCATTACACTTTTCATCCAATCCTCTATTTTTCCTCCCTGACAAGAAGGAAATAGCATGTCCTGAATAAGGGCTGCTACTTTGCCTCTAGAATGAGACAACACAGGGCGCAGAGTAGCAGCAGTTGACCCACGATCACCAACATGTAGGTGGAGTGGGAAATAAGTTTGTTGAGTGAGCTGCTGAGATCCAGGGATTGATTGTTACTGCAGCTACGCTGACTAATATGTCTGATACCACAAAGTAGTAACCCAACTGCACTGAGATAAGCATCCATCTTTACAGGCATCCCATCTCTTAAGGGGGGTTGGGTTTTATTCTAAAGATGAGCCCAAGGGGTGTTATGGTTGAATTCTGACTCCCCAAAATATGTGTTGGAATCCTAACGCCTAAACTTGTGCATGTAATCCTGTTTGGAAATAGAGTTTTCTTTGTTTTATATTAATGAGGCCCTATCAGTGCAGGGTGGGTTCTAAACCTAATCACTTCTGAGTTATAAAAAGAGCAGAATAGACACAGAAGCAGGCGTATACAGGGGAAGACAAATGCCACATGAGGATTGCCAAGAACCAAGGAATGTACGGGGCTACCAGCAAGGAAGGAATTGACATGGCCGAAACCCTGGTTTGAACTTTTGGCCTCCAGAACTGTGAGAAAATACATTTGTGCTCTTTAAAGCCACAGCTGCACCAGTGAACTAAGAGCAGGGGTTAGACAGAGTTGGTTCAAGCCCCTTGTCATCTGTGGTCAGAAGGAACCAGGGATAAAAGAGCAACTGCTGTCCTGTCCTAGAAGAGCAGGGACCTATAAGATAAACCATAGTTATCCCAGAGGTCACCTGTCCTGCAATTCTGGAAGTGCCCATGAGCTGGATCGGCCTTAAAGGAGTGGGGTACAGTGTAAGTTTATATCTGCCCCATCGCAACCCTCTTCTTGGACCCCACAGCGTGTTAATCTGCACTCTACTGCTGGGCTTAGACTCAAGGGGATAAACACGCAGACTCAGGGCTATTAGTCACTAAACAGAAAGTGCTTCTTTTGGCTCCTAGTTTTGCAACTGCCTTCATGGCCCCACCTCTTCCTTTAATTTGTTTACTTACGGGCCGTTTGACAACTCTACTGCCAAGCCAGTTGCCCTTGGGGTGCAGTTACAAATAGTTTAAAACTCAACGTTAGCATGTTTTTCAGATCGATTAATACTATCTGTGGAAGAAGCCAAGAAGAAGGAAAGTCCTGGCCACCTGGACAAACCCACGGGAACCCTTAGAGCTTGACAAATCTAGTCTTTCCAGGACCAGAAGGGGACGAGACTGCAAGATTCAGAAAACGAGCTGAATGGCAAGACGGCGTGACTGAGCAGAGGGGATTTGTTCCTCGAATGCTGCTGCCTCATCCAGGAAGGACAGACAGGGCCGGGAAGTGGATCTCCAGCATAGCTGTGGGAGCAACGCCCCGCTCCTTGGCAAGCGTCGCTTTGGTGGTGGGGCCTGGGCCTCATAAGAACAGCCAGCAACCCTCTGACTGGCTCAATTAGAGAAGATTTTTACTGTCTCTGGAGTGATTTATTCTTCAAAAGATTAGTAGCAAAGAGGATTCACTCTTTGGCTAGACCAGTTTGAGGGGATGACTCATCCCCCAGGATTTATGCAGTCTGGGAAAGGATGAAGAGAAGGAGCAAAGCTCATCGGGAGCAAAATGAGGATTGTCTAACAAGGAGGTCTTATCACGGAGCAGCCACAAGCTGGTTTCTTGTTGTAAAACTATTTTATAGATGAGGAAACTAAGCCGGTTGTCAGCTGTCATTAAGCTGGCCTGTCCAGTCCTGAGCCATCCGCATGATCCATTGCAGATTGGACCCTTGTGATCCATAGGGTTTCATTGGCCAAGCAAAATGACTCACCCAAGGCTACCCGACAGCATGGTGGAGGCAGAGCTGGACGTTGAATTGCCTGGTTGTTGGTGAGAGCTCTTCCTTCATCGTCACACTGACCTAAATTAATTGTAAAGGTTTCGTCGGAGCCCCTTAAGTCAAGTTCAGGTCAGCAGACAGAAGGTGTGACTACAACAAGGAGGGTCCCCCCAGCAGACCAGGAGCCTGGTCCCTAAAGGAATTAAAACCCACTGCTACGAAAGGGAATCTGAAAATCGCAAATCTGGAAAACCGTTGCAATTAACAAGTAATCAAACCCAAGACATTGAGGTTTCCAGAAAAAATAGTGGTAAAAGACACCATTGTCTAGATATTATCTGCAGGTGGAAAAAAAAAAAAAAGATCAAACCACATGATGCCCAACCTGAAACTTCGTATCTGAGAATTCCATAAGTTGGCCATCATTGTCAGTTTTAAGGATCCTCCCCAACGAGAAATACGTAAAGCTTAAGTGAAACGCACCTCACACCATTTGGGGGTAGGGGTGGAGAAGGCAGATGGGAGGGTTGGGAGGGACCCAGAGAGAGGAAGAAGGATGAGCAAAGTGCTTAGCAAAAACACTGACAAACCATGAAAACGAAGACCTTGGCTCGAGTGGATGCAACTAAATTTTCATATGAGAAACAGAGTAAAGGTTCTTAAAATGCTTGCAGGTAGTCTGAAAGCTGTTTGAATACACTGAATTGGCATACAGATCTTAGAAATAGGTAGAAAGTCCAAATGTCTGTAGATTTCCCTCACTCTTGCCAGCTGCCATGCTTCCTTTTCCTCCCTAATCAGATTCTAAATATCCATCCAACAAAATACTATACATGAGATCATAGACAGACAACTCCAAGTATCAGAAAAGTGAGTTAACATCATTCTACAGATACTACCAGGCCCCAGTAGAAGATGTTCTTTCTTTTTTCGTTTGATTGTTTCTGGGCTTCACAAAAGCATGGACTTAGCAAGAGGGAAATGGTTCTGTAGCACTTGCTAGACACACGTAGTCTCTTCCTTTGACTGCCTCTCGTGGAACGCACTATTGCACTTGGGCGAGACTATGACCAGGGATTCTCTTTGCATAAACCACATAATAGCCATGACCTCGGAATAGCTTTCAGGGCTTACTAACCTGTGACCAACTCAAACATCAGTGTGAGCTAAGGGGTGTCAAAGACTCACAGAGATATCTGAGTCCTTCTGAAATGATTCTGTCTTCTGACCATCTATGAGGGATTAAGATGGTTTAATTTGGAAATTAAGAGAGGAGAAACTAGACTGGCAATGTGATCACAGAAACGTGGGCTCTTCCTCTGGAAAGGATGGAAAAGTAGACACAAGAGGGCACTTGAGCCCATAATCATTTTAGAAGCAAATTCCTTGTGACCCCCCGCCCTGGCCCCTCCAACTCCCACCTTGGGTCCTCACTGCATACCAGGGACCTGGTCCTCAAAGGAATGTGGCACAGTGGTTAGGAGCTCAGCTGCTAACCAAAAGGTCAGCAGTTCAAATCCACCAGTTGCTCCTTGGAAACCCTTTAGGGTAGCTCTGCTCTGTCCTATAGGGTCACTATGAGTCCGAATCAACTCAACGACAACAGGTTCAGTTACTACAAAAAGGGAGCCCCAGTGATGAAGTGGTTAAGAACTCAGGCTGCTGACCAAAAGGTCAGCAGTTCGAATCCACCAGCCACTCCTTGGAAAACCTATGGGCCAGTTCTACTCTGTCCTATAGGGTCGCTGTGAGTCGGAATCAACTGGACAGCACACAACAACAGCTACAAAAGGAAACATATTAAATGGGCTGCTTTTGTGTGTCACATAATCATGCAGTATGTATCAGGGTGACATTGGTGTTAGGATTGATATTAGAACAGAAATTTGGTCTTTCTCCCATGTGGTAAATTTACAGCCAGCTCATGATCACACAGCATGATGGGGGTCAGGGAGAGACCTCAGTTTACAAATAACCCCAAAGCCTTTTCTAGCCTGCAGTTTCAAAATCACCCTCCCAAGAAGGGTGAGCAAAACGGATGTCAGAGAAACCAGATTGGTTGGTTGGAGTTTCATTTCCCTGCACTCAAGAAGTAATGCTGAAACACCAAAAATGCTACTTTAAAAACTACGTGGATTTCCCAGGTTCTTTTAGATCACCTCATGAGAAGTACCAGAGAAGACAAATGTAGAACAGTACTGGTTTTTTGTATGTTTATTTGTTTGTTTGCTCATTTTTTACAAGTTGAGGCCTCAGTTAGGTGCTTGCGCTTTTCCGGTGTAAGTGCATCACGTATTGCATACATCGGTAAATGAGAAATTAACCACCCGGCAGTCACCTAAAAACTATGAATCATTTCTCTCTCATATTTAATGCTTTGTTAATCTCTAATGCCATGTCTGCATAATTGAAATAATTGCTCCATCAGTGTGGAGGTCTGGGCTGTCTGATTCATTATATTTGATCTAACTATGTGGATATCAATCTTCACAGTTTGTGACTATCATCTCTATGTTACAGATGGGAAAAATGAGGCCTAAATGTTTACGGTGATTGGAAATTTGGCAACAATTGTGGGTGATGGTTGCACCACATGATCAATGCAACCGATATCACTAAACTGTACTCCTGAAAACTGTTGAATTAGCAAACGCTGTGTTATATATATTTTTACAACAATTAAAAAAAAAAAAAGAAGAAGCCTAAAAATGCTAAGTTCAAGATCCCACAACTGGAAAAGGGCAGGGCTGGGATTTGAACCTAGGTAGTCCAAGTCAGAAGTTGTAACAATTAGGCAAGCCTGCCTCCCCAAGCGGGAAGAAGACAGGCTTACAAGCTGAGCTTCAATGGCTGAAAAAAAGGTAGCATCACTGACAGAAGCAAACAAGATCCCAACATTTTGTTTTGAGGGAAAAGATAATGAGTTGGGTGTTTCCATCTGTTAACCCCAATGGAGATCCTTAGCAAAGAGCTGGGAGGGGTAGGGCAGAGCTCATGGTGGGAATACTGGGGTTCTTCCACTTCAAGCACGGAAGTAGACAATATCTCTAAGTGGAAAATCACAAAAAGAGAAAAGAATTTATGAGGACTCCATTTAGGTGGGGCCACAATTAAGATGAGGATGAAGGAGAAGAAGCTGTGTACAAGCCAGAAAGGCAGAAAATAACCAGAAAGCACAGTGTCCAGGTGGTCAAAGGTAAAATAATTTTAGGGATAAGGTGAATGACAAACTCTGCTGATTTGTGTTAGCAAATTGTAAGTGTTACCTTGAACTATCTTTCACTCTTAGCTTTACTGGCAATTGGTTTGATTCAAACTTTTCATTATTGAGATCATTTTGAGTACTATGTAATAAAAATTAGCATTTTTCAAAAAAAAACACTAAATTCTCTGTGTTCTCTTGGATATGGAAAAATTATAAAATACAGAGAAACAGAAATATTATTGGCTTTGCAAATAATCACAACAATCTTGATATGAAATGATGCTGTAAAATTACTTCTTAGATTCAGGGAAAAAAAGTATTTGAGGGCTTAAAAAAATCAGCAGAGAGAGCTGACAAAATAGCGAATATCAGTAATGCAAACATCTGATAATCTCTAAATTACAATAAGAAAAAAATAAAAATGTCACCTAATAAGAAAGAACTAGAAAGTGTTGCTTGGCTCAACCAGTGGAAAAAAAATGGTTGCTTGTGGTTATTGGAAAAGTGCTTACATCCCATACATTTATTATCCTGTTTCAAAGAATTATACTGACTCTTACTACTTAATATGGAATCTTTGGGTTGGAAAGGCCATATAGGCAGTAATTCCCTCTGCAATGGTCCTAACAGAGTGCCATTCTGTGCAATAGTCCACATCATTGTCTCTATTAATTATAGAAAATTTCTTCTTAATATTGAGTTTAAGATTGCGTCCCTGTAACATGGATCAGAATTCTTCCCTTGGAAGAAGTCTGAACCAAGGAATTAGCCTGTCTCTTATTAATCTTCCCTTCTACACCCCCCTCAGTCTCCCACTGGACCTCCTACTATGTGGTTTTCAGACCCTCCCCCGTTGAGTTATCATTATCTGTGTATTCCGGATTATCAACTGATCCTTAAAAATGTGACAGTCAAATTTTAATAAACACCCCAGCTATGTCCTGACCATTATAGTTGTTATCCAATAAATCATACCTGAGAATGAAGTGAAAGACATTGAGCTGGATATTGGAAGTGGTTTTTAGAACCCAGATCTTCTGGGTCCTCTCTGTAGTACAAGATGGTGTCGACTCTTTTGGGGGCTGTTCGGCATTGTGGGCCCACAGAAATTTCTAAGTCAATTGGTTTGACTATGTTTTGTGTTCATTGTCACAAAAGCTGCTGTTGAAACAGGTTTTGTGTCTTAGTACCTTATCTTGGTAAAATTGGTCTTTTGGAGTTGAAATATAAACTAACATACACTTAACATTATTTCAGAGCCGGTTGTCCAGCTTGGTGAGATCACTTAGAGCCTTTCATCTTTTACCCTTAGCTTTACTGGAAATTTGGTTAACGTGGCTTCTATGTTTACATCCAAGTTATTGAGCCTAATTTTTTATGGGAAAAGTCCAAGAACCAAGAACTGTGGCATGCCTGGAGAAATTTCCTTCCAGGTTGACCTCTGTTGATTTACATCCTTTTCTTGTCCAACTATATGGAAAGTCATCTGTTTGTCACATCAGCCATCCCAAATGCCTGTTTTGTTCATAAGGTTAAATATAGTC
Source organism: Dugong dugon (assembly GCA_030035585.1). Classification (NCBI taxonomy): domain Eukaryota; kingdom Metazoa; phylum Chordata; class Mammalia; order Sirenia; family Dugongidae; genus Dugong; species Dugong dugon. The sequence continues at coordinate 7,371,700 of CM057473.1, forward strand.
TTTACCCAATGTAATACAATAATAAACATTGTGGAGGGTTCATTTGTGCTGTTTATAGCTACTTCTACGGAAAGAAGAAGACGAACTGCACAAATATCTAACTGCTAAGAAAGCCACAGGAGGAACCAACCACAGAAACAACAGCAGAAACTGTACCTAAATAAACTCAAGGCTCAGATAGTGGGGCACACCACCAAATCAGGTGCAAAACAGACCTGAGAGGGCAGAAATACAAAACCCATTAGGAAACTCTCATGTTTCTAGGAAATATGCTTCTTCACTCCCTTAGTAATACTATGGAATAATACAGGGTGTGTTAAAGGAACACACTGAATAAGTATATTATAAAATGTAGTAAACACAATAATAATAGAGATGAGGACATCTGCCAGGATGATGGGAGGTGAGGTCTTGGTAGACTTTGGCTTGAGAGCTGATAACTCCTCTTCTAGATGGAAGAGAATTCTCTTCTAGATATTCCTCTTCTTGGTCCTTATTGGTTATCAAAGTTAGTTTTAATAGGAAGTTGTTTGTTACTTTTCCCATATGGATTTTGGTCCAATGATAACAACCAGGGAATTCCAGAAATAACAAGAATACATTTCTTCTTTCCTACTATTTTATTGTGAACATTCAATCTAGGAAATCTATGATCAAAGGAAGAGGGAGTTCACTTTGCCTGACCTATTCTCAATGTTGGTCCTATTGATTGCTACTTTCTGTTCCAAGTGTTCATCAACAATCTATCTAACAAAACATTCTAGAATTTCTCAGATCTATTTCTTAAATACTTTGACATTTCCCATATTCTTTCACCTATTCAGTTTTCTAGCATATCTGATAACACACCTAGAAGATCTTTTATACTGAGAGGTAACTTATCTAATACTCAAGGTATGACCACATTTAAGATCTCTTGAGGTTCTCCGACTCTCTCCTCCCAAATCCCAGCTTTGGTGGTAGAGTGGAAAGAGACAAGCTTTGGAGTCAAGTAGTCATATGTCTGGCTCCTGACTCTTAACACTTATTAACTGGGTGACTTTGGGCAAATTATCGACACTTCAAAGCCTAATTTTGCTTTTCTATAAGTTGAGGATACTTCTTAATTCATGGGGTTACTGTAAGAATTAAATGAAAATATGTGAGCAAATAAAACTAATGACAGCTATTATTATTCTCACTTTATAATTGTTATTAGCCTTTCCAGTTGGAATATCTTTTCCCTTAATACAGAAGATATGACATTCATTCACTTAATAGTTATTGAGTACTTAACCTTGTATCAAGATAAACGTTATATATGCAAACATGAAAAAGACAGAGTCCCTGCCCGAAAGGAGCTTAGACAAGCAAAATATAGTACTGGTAAAACAAAAATCTTATTAAGCCAATAATAGAAATTGATTGAAATTTATTAAATATATGATTTGCAGATTGAGGTAACATTTCAACAAGAGTGTCAGAAATGTTCTGAAGATGAGAAGAACTTCCAAAATTCTTATACTAAATCTTAGCAAGATTGTCATGGAAAAAAGAGTGGAAACAGAACTGATAAACAAATTTGTAATCCGGAGGGATTTTCACACAACATTACCTTGAAGAACAATCAAGATAATTACCAGTTTACCCTAAACATAGCTCCCAGTCTGTGATGGTTAAGGTTAGGTGTCAACTTGGCTAGGCCATGATTCTCAGTGGTTTGGCAGATATTATGTAATCTTCCTCCATTTTGTGATCTGATGTGAGCAGCCAATCAATTGAAAAGTCAATCAGTTTACTCAGGGGTGTGGCCTGCATCCAATATATATGGATGTTCTGGCGGAGCTCTCTCTGGATTCTGCATCCAAATCGTCACTCTCTGACCTCTGGTTCTCGGGATATGAGCCAGCAGCCTGCCTCCTGACCTGCTGATTTTGGGTTTGTCAGCTCCTGCAACCAGGTGAGTCGGGAGAGGCCTCCAGCCTGACACCTGACCCACAGATTTGGGACTTGCCAGCCTCCACAACTGCATGAGCCATTTCCTTGTGATGAACCTTGCTCTCTCTCTCTCTCTCTCTATATATATATATATATATGTTGTGTATATATATATATGTAGTATATATATATATATGCTTCACTGGTTTTGCTTCTCTAGAGAACACAGCCTAAGACATAGTCTGATCTTTGGAGTATACTTCCCGAAACTAACTGAATTCTTCAGAAGAGCACAATGCCCAAAGCAAAATGGTTTTACTAGCTTATCTGGACCATTCTTTGACTCAAAGGTAGCTTTTAGGAGTGAGTTTTTTTTAAGTCTTCAGGTTCAAAAGGACACCTAAGGGCGATGGCCTATGTGGGTTACCCCAACTTCCATGAAAGCCAGGAATCTGGATCCTAGGAGAATCAAAACTCTTTTGTCAGTACATATCAAGCAGTACACCTAGGATGATTTGAGAGCATACAGAGGATTGAGATGGGGAAGGTGAGAAAGGCCAACTTTCTGTAAGGAGAAATTCAAATTGAAAATAAGAGGTTTTGATTCTCCCTTTTGAGAATAAGGGCAGAGGCTCTTCGTCTCCCCTGTTCTTTCAGAATTCACTTTAGATAACTTGTAACTGTGAATTCTTTCTTTGTCTCTTTGAAAAGTACGTGAAAATCTAAGAGGTCTCCTCAAAGATATGGCAGCTACCTCTTTGAAATCTAACTTCAGGTGATCCTCCTCTACCCTCCTATTTCCAGGAAGGAGATTAGCATAACTTCAGTTATCTTGCCATAAAGATACCGGAAAATCAACAATTTTATCTTAAACACGGATGGAACAGGTTGCTTCTACTTAGGCATATAAACGGTCAGATTCCTTTCTGCCTCTGCAATCTCTTAATTGGATTGCCTGTGATGCATCACATGCTGGTTTAATACTTATTCAACAATAAAACTTTTTTTTCTCTTCTATTTTTATGGAGTAGTTTTCTGGGTTGGGAGTAGATTTTGTTTTTAGTAACTTTTTCCCAACACTCTTAAATTGAGTCTTTTAAGTGAGCCTTGACCAGGAGAAAAGATGTGACAAAGGCAAGCACTCCAAGCATAAAGAGAAGTTTGTGTAAAGGCACAGTAGTGAATAAAGGCTTGATGAAAAAACACAAATGGATCAGTTTGGATGGAATACAAGGATGAGAGGGCAGCAAGATCTGATGACGGACACTGGCAGAGGACTGATCACAAAGCAAAACAAAACCAACAAAGAAAACCAGGAACAGCATGCCTGGGAGTTTATTCTTTGCTTTAACTGCTACAGAGGATCTATGAAGGATTTTCAAAAGGGTAGTTAGGCACTCATATTCACAATTCAGAACATGGCTTGGCTACAACATGTAGAATAGTTTAGGAGGGAGGTAAGACCAGAGGCAGAGACATCCTTTAGAAAGCTACTGAAAGAATATTGGAGAGAAATAATAAGAGTCTGAGAAAAAGCAGTACTGACAGGCTAGAGAAAAGGGAATGTATCCCAGATGTATTAAGGAGGTAAAAATGTCAAAACTCAGATGCCAATTAGGCAGTCAGGGAGAGGGAGAAGTGAAGAAGCACCCTGGTTTTTGCCTTGGGTGAGTGGATGGTGCCATTTGCAGAAGAATGGTATATAATAGGAAGAATGATCTGGGAGTGTGTGGTAACAAATCACCTTACAAAAAAAACAATTTGACCTTTGTCCTTGGTTCTTGAGAGACAACCCTTGGAATCTCCTGAGTAATTGAGGTGTTTTATTACATAAAACCTCTAGACCACACCTGAGGATTATGCTAATAAGCAGGAGATGGCCAGACCATAAAGACCACCTGGTAGCCCAACAACGAACCTCAGGAGGCATGATTTAACCAATCACGTATATTAAGTGAGGCCTTGATCATGGCTATGTAATTAAGCCAATAAACTTTCTGAACATGGAGGCTCCGAGAGCTTCCTGGTTGGTGAATGGTAGGTGACATGCCCTCTTTGGGATATGGAAGTTCTGCATTGGGAACCCTCCAGACCTTGCCCACACGTCTCTTCCTTGTGAAGAACCTGATTTGTATCTTTTTTCTATAATAAATCTGTAATCATAAGTATAGTACTATCTGTGAATTCTGTGAGTCATTCCAGCAAGTTATTGAATCGAAAGGAGTAGTGGGGGCCAGCAGATGAAAAGAGGTAGCCCAGAGGAGGCCCCAGAGCTTACCGCTGGCATTCTGAAGGGGTAGTGGGAAAACCCCAAATTTGTGAGCAGCAGGTCAGAAGATAAAGGTGTGTGGACTCCTGAGTTTGTGGTTGACATCTGTCCATTTGGCAGTCTAAAGGACAGTGTCCTTTTAACTTGTGAACTCTGACTCAGCTCTGGGTGGCTAGGGGCAGAGAGAGAGAGTGTCACATGGGCAGCTGATGTCAGAGATGATTGAGAAGTGGGAAAGTGGGGATTTGATTAATTAAAGGGTTTCTCTGCCTCTGGTCTTACCCCTTCTAAATTATTCTACACATTGCAGCCAAACCATATTTTAGGTATTGGATTTATGTTGATTCTTATCTGTGAAGGAAGACATACGATGAAATTGGTTCATATTGAGATTGAACTCAAGTGAACTCAAAATTGAACATATTGAGAAGTACATACATACACACTTATCTATAAATAAAAAGGATCTGAGCAAAAGCAGTACTGACAGGCTAGAGAAAAGAGAATGCATTCCAGATATATTAAGGAGGTACAAATGTCAAAACTCAGATGCCAATTAGGCAGTCAGGGAGAGGGAGAAGTGAAGAAGTACCCTGGTTTTTGCCTTAGGTGAGTGGATGGTGCTATTTGCAGCGGAATGGTATATAATAGGAAGAGAGGATTTGGGAATGTGTGGTAATTATATATATATAATTATATATATATATATAGAGAGAGAGAGAGCCCTGGTTGTGCAGTGGTTAGGAGTTCAGCTGCTAACCAAAAGACTAGCAGTTCGAATTTACCAGCCACTCCTTAGAAACCTTATAGGGCAGTTCTACTCTGTCCTATAGGATTGCTGTGAGTTAGAATCGACTCGACAGCAATGAGGAGATATATATATATATATATATATATATATATATATATATATATATATATATATATATATATACAGATAGATAGTTAGATATACACACACAACCCCCCAAACTCCTCACTTATCAACATGGTTAGGTTCCAAAGACCAGGTCATTATGCAAAAATTGGCATCATGCAAAAATGGAGGATGACCACATCAGATCACAAAATGGAGGATAACTACATCCTTATATTACCACCAAATTACATCATTACATAACTGTCAAACCACTGTGAATAACGGCCCAGCCAAGTCAACACATAACTTGAACCATTACGGCCAGCATTACTCTCACCTCGTACCTCAGCATTCCTCACTGCCAGGCATACATCATTAATGCTTAAAATAGTTAGATAGTAGATTTTTTACTATTGCTGTAACTGCAAAATGTTAGATAGCAAGATAGCTGTAAGTGAGGAGTAGGTGTGTATGTGTGTGTGTATATATATATATGGTGCAGATGGTTAAGCACTCGACTACTAGCCAAAAATGTTGGCAGTTCGAACCTACCCAGAGGCACCTCGGAATCTGCTTCTGAAAGGTCACAGCCTTGAAAATCCTATCAAGCAGTTCTACCCTGCACACATGGGGTCGCTATGAGTCAGAATCAACTCAACTAACAAAAACAGCAATGCATATATGGACCTAACCAAAAAAAAAAAAAAAAAAAGTTGACTATTTCTCGAACTGGAATGAAAAAATTTACCAGCAGCTATCAAACATCGTGGCACAAAACTCAATGTCGAACTTTAATAAATAAAAATTAAAAAGAAGCATAAGATTGTTCAATACAGCAGAATACAACAGCAGGGCACAGCACCTAATTTCTTTCCTACTCTTCAAGAAGTCATGTTAGTCTGTCAACAAAATCCTGAGAATTCTAATACACACACACACACACACACGCACGCACACACACACACACACGCACGCACACACACTCACATACACACACACACACACACATCCCTGAAAAAAAAGCAGCTGAAAATACAATTGATTTTGTTGTTGTTGTATCCTATAACTTTGCTAAACCTACTTATTGCTAGGAGTTTTTGTTGTTGTTAGAAACCATGGGGATATTCTTGTAGAGAATCATGCCATCTGAAAATAGGGACAGATTTCTTTCTTTCTAATTGGAATGCCTTTATTTCTGTTTGTTGCTTTATTGTACTCGCTAGAACTTCCATTATGCTGTTGAATAGGAATGGCAAGAGTGGACATCCTTGGCTTATTCCTGATCTTATAGGAAAAACATTAAAGTTTTCACCATTAAGTATAATGCTACAAGAAGGTTTTTTGCAGATGTCCTTTATCAGGTTTAGAAAGTTACTAAGGTTTAGGAACACCAAGTTGTTGTGTTGTTATATGCCATTGAGTTGATTTCAACTCATATGACTCTACAGGACAGAGTGGAACTGCCTCATAGGGTTTCCAAGGCTGTAGTCTTGACAGAAGCAGACTGCACATCTTTCTCCTGCAGAGTGGCTGGTGGGTTCAGACTGCTGACTTTTCAGTTAGCAGCTGATCACTTAACCACTGCACCACCTGGGAACACTGTAAGATGGGAAAAAAAGAATACTATTCTCAGCAAATGAAATGAGGACCAAAACAACAGCATTAAAAATAAACAAGTTAAAAACAATAAGAAACAAATAAATATGATAGAAGAGTAACAAACAATATCAAATAACTAACATTTAGAAAAAGATGGTGATATCACAGTAATGAAAATGAACGCCGGGTATTTAAACAATCAGAGAGAAACTACTAAATATGGAAGACAAAAATAAGCAATCCAACCAATGTGTACTTGGAGACTTAGAAGACAGCAACTCAATAAGTGGAACAAGGAAAGTATTCAAAGACATAAGAAAAATATTCCTGAAATGAATTCAATTTGTACAGTGAATAAATATGAAAACTAGGTATGAAATTCTTTATATTGATATATGGTTAAGTTATTGAATTTCAATAATGAAGAAATAATTATGCAGGCATCAAGAAAAACCTAATCACCTACATGGAGGGGAAAAAAAAATCAGACAGACCTCAGACTTCTATATCACAACATTGAATATTCAGATATAACTGAGAATTGTCTGTAGTGTGTTGTCTAAAGTGATAGCTATTAGCTTCATTCGGCACTTGAAATGTGGTTAGTTCAACCTGAGATATGCTATAAGCATAAAATACACCCTAGATTTTGAAGACTTATTATGAAAAAAGAATGAAAAATCTCATTGATAATACTTTATGTTGATTACAAGTTGAAATGATATGTGGATATATTGGGTTAAATAAAATATATTATTAAAATTTACCTAGTTTTGTTTTGTGATTTTTAAAGTGTCTACTAGAAAATTTTCAATTACATATATGGCTCCCATTATATTTCTATCAGACAACACTAGTCTACACAGTTCTTAAGGAAAGAACATAACAGCGAGCCAAGATGTTTAAAAAAAAACATGTAACAGACATACTTTCTCAAATATATAAAAAATGAAAGTCATATCTCAGAAACCCTTATTAAAGAAACTACTTGATTAAATCAAAAATAATCAAAATAAAAGACTCATAATTAGAGGAGACATGGTAAAGAGGGCTGGCGGTGAGCAATGTATCCATTTACATATAAAATGATACCAAAATTGTGGTATCTAAACAGAATATAAATAAATGCCATAAACCTTGGTATCTTGAGATACGGTGTGATTTAAAATCGGGAAAGGTGTGAGTCAGGGTTGCATCCTTTCACGATAATTATTCAAGGTATATGCTGAGCAAATAATACAAGAATCAGGACCATATGAAAGAGGAAGTCTCATTAACAATCTGTGATATGCAGATGTCACAACCTTGCTTGCTGAAAGCAAAAGGACTTGAAGCGCTTACTGATGAAGATCAAAGACTACAGCCTTCAGTATGGGTAACATCTCAACAGAAAGAAAATAAAAATCCTCACAACTGGACCAATAAGCAACATCATGATAAACAAAGGAAATACGGAAGTTGTCAAGGATTTCATTTGATTTGTATCAACAATAAACACCCACAGAAGCAGCAGTCAGGAAATCAAATGACACATTGCATTTGGCAAATCTGCTGCAAAAGACTTGTTAAAGTGTTACAGCAAAGATGTCAATTTGAGGACTAAAGTGCACCTGACCCAAGCCGTGGTATTATCATTTGCCTCATATATGTGCAAAACCTGGACAATGAATAAGGAACACTGAGGAAGAATTGAGGCATTTGAACTATGATGTTGGCAAAGAATATTGAATATACCATGGACTGCCTTCTGAATGAACAAATCTGTCTTGGAAGATGTACAGCCACAATGCTCCTTAGAAGCAAGGATGTTGAGATTTCATCTCACATACTTTGGACATGTTATCAGGAGGGACCAGTCCCTGGAGAAGGACATCATGCTCTGTAAAATAGGTCAGCAAAAGAGAGGAAGACCCTCAATGAGATGGATTGACACAGTAGCTGCAACAATGGGCTCAAGCATAGCAAGGATTGTGAGGATGATGCAGGATCGGGCAGTGTTTCGTTCTGTTGTACACGGGGTCGCTGTGAGTTGGAACCGATTTGAAAGCACCTAACGGCAACAAAAATAATATAAAAATTAAAAACTTAACACAGGGATCAGCAAACTTTCTGAAAATGATCAGGCAGTGAATATTTTAGGCTGTGTGGTTCATACGGACTCTGTCAAGACTGCTCAAATGCACTGTTGTAGCTCAAAGCAGGGATTGGCAATGCATAAACAAATGGGCATGACTTTGTTACAATAAAACTTTATTTACAAAAAACAGGCAGTAGACCAGATTTTGCCTTTAGATTGTATTTTGCTGACCTCTACTATAGCAGAGAGGAGGGAAAATAAATGTGATATGATAAAATCCCTGTCATGGTTTGAATTATGTCCCCCCAAAAATGTGTGTATCAATTTGGCTGGGCCATGATTCCTGGGACTGTGTGATTTTCCTGTGTGTTGTAAACCTACCTCTATGATGTTAATGAGGGAGGCTGGGTTGCAGTTGTGTTAGTAAGGCAGGACCTGATCTACAAGACTGGATTGTGTCCTGAGGCAATCTCTTGAGATATAAAAGACAGAAGTGCGCAGTGAGACAGAGGGACCTCATACCATCAAGAAAGCAGTGCCGGGAGCAGAGTGTGTCCTTTGGACTGGGGTCCTTGTGCCGAGAAGCTCCTAGTCCAGGGGAACACTGATGAGAAGGCTGACAGAGAGAGAAAAAGCCTTCCCCTGGAGCTGACACCCTGAATTTGGACTTTTAGCCTACTTTGACTGTGAGGAAATAAACTAGTCTTCATTAAAACAATCCACTTGTGGTGTTTCTGTTATAGCAGCACTAGATGACTAAGACAGAATTTGGTCCCGGGAGTGGGGTGCTTTTCTAATAGATACCTAAAATGTGGAAGTGGTTTTAAAACTGAATGGATAGACGTGCGGCAGTGACAGAGGACCAGCAGCAGCACAGAACCAACAGCAGCAGAACCAGGAGACCAGTGAAAGATGGTGCTGGAGCCGACCCATGGAGCGAGAGAGCTGAATGCCTGTGAGCAGGAGGCTTCCTGGCGGAGTGGGGTGCCTCTGGGCACTTATCGGTGGAGCTAGGCTTGCCGACCCATGGAGCGAGAGAGCTGAGTGTCTGTGCGCAGAAGGCTTCCTGGCAGAGTGGGGTACCTCCAGGCACTTATACCGGTGGAGCTACTGAGCTTTGGAACTCTTGCCCCAACAGGGCAGATGTGGGCGTGAGGCCCGAGGGCTGAGAGGCCATAGGAAGCAGAAGCTGAAGAGACAAGGGACACAAGAAGCCGAGTTGCTTCAGCCTCAAAAGGTATGGCCATGACCTCAGGGGTTTCAAAGGGTGGAGCCATGGCCTCTGGTGTTTCTAAGGGTGGAGTTGTCACTCTGATGGACTAGGAGAATGGTGCGCCTAAAGCCAAGGGAGCAGAGTTGCTGTCCCAGGGGGCCTGGAAGGCGGAGCTGAAGCCCAGGGCCAAGGGGCCTCCACTCAAAATCCAGAGACTGTGGCCAGTACCTAGAGTCTGGAGGGCAGGGCTATTGTGTAAATTGTCTCAGAGAACAGAAGATTATTTTCAAAGCCTTGAGGGCTAATGTAATGTGTTCTGCTGACTTGCTTGGTGCCTGTTATCCCTTCTTTCCCTCCAGTTTCTCCCATTTATAGTGGAAATGTCTAGCTTCTGCCTGTTCTGCCATAGTACCTTTGGAAGCAGATAACTTGTATTCTAGATTTCACAGATGAAGAGGAATTTTTGGATTTTGGACTTGGAGTTAAGACTTTTGCTATGATATGATGGGGTGAATATGTTTTCCATGTTACAAGGATGTGATTTTTTGGGGGCCAAAAGGTGGAATGTCATGGTTTGAATTATGTCCTCCAAAAAATGTGTGTATCAGTTTGGCTGGGCCATGATTCCTGGGACTGTGATTTACCTGTATGCTGCAAACCTGCCTTTATGATGTTAATGAGGGAGGTTGGGTGGCAGTTGTGTTAGTAAGGCAGGACCTGATCTACAAGACTGGATTGTGTCCTGAGGCAATCTCTTGAGATATAAAAGACAGAAGTGCGCAGTGAGACAGAGGGACCTCATACCATCAAGAAAGCAGTGCCGGGAGCAGAGCGTGTCCTTTGGACTGGGGTCCTTGTGCCGAGAAGCTCCTAGTCCAGGGGAACACTGATGAGAAGGCTGACAGAGAGAGAAAGACTTCCCCTGGAGCTGACGCCCTGAATCTGGACTTTCAGCCTACTTTACTGTGAGGAAATAAACTTCTCTTCGTTAAAACCATCCACTTGTGGTGTTTCTGTTATAGCAGCGCTAGATGACTAAGACAATCCCCATCTTTCATAGTAGATGTTTAAAAACTACTATCTAAAATTAAGATGCACTGTTTTTAAAACATACAAAATCCACTTAAAATTAGTTTACTATATTTTTCTTTAAACAGGAAATTTTTTACATAAAATGTCTTTTAGAGTTAAGAAACCTTAGTCTAAAATTCAGTTATTTCCTCAGCTTCACCTAAATTTATTTTCTGTATTAGTTGAATTAAGATAACATTGAAAAATTCTATATTTTAAAAAATTATTCATGGATTATTTTCTATGCCATGATATTAACAGTGTTCCTTCACTGCTCTATAACCCTTTTATAACCCATACCAAAAAATGAGTTTGTGTGCCTCTCTTTAAAGTGGTCATTGAAAAATCTTTTTACCCAACAAGATTTCGATTGGGACTGAAACACTTCAGAGTGTAAAATAAGCAATTATGCTACAATTATGATCCGCCATGTCAGGCTCTGTCTTAGAACTCTTGTCCACGTTTGCCCTGTTACTACCCTCTCAGAGTTCTCTACTGCTCTTCTGTCTGGTGTTAGCTATTTTTTAAAATGAGGTATCATTTTTGTTTTTTCAGCTTAGGTTCTTTGGTCAGCTGAGGTCAACTGCTCTGACACCATGCGATCCTTTCTTATGTCATCTGATCCTACCAATATGTCCCTCCAAAATCAAAGAATATATTTTTCTTCAAAGTCAGACTTGATTTATATTTTGGCAGGTAGCAAATTCTTAAACTAAAGAATTATAACTAAGGGAATTTCAACATGGAAAGCGCTAGGTTGAGAAGATTTTTGTTAAGGCCCTGTGTCCAGGAGCCTTTTCTGATCCAGATTTCTCCCTTAGAAGAAAGATCGTCGAAGGGTGGAGTGTTGTCTATAGAACATGGCTAAAATCAGAAGGGACCTCCCAGTTCTCTGAGCAAAGCAACAACTGCAGCTTCATACGAAAGTGCCAGTAACTCATAAACAACTCAAGTATCTTTTACCAGGGAGACTGTAAAATGATAAATCTGTTGCCTGATACTGGTTCACGCATGAATTCAAACCATCTGAACCCTTTATCAGATACTGTCTTTCAGTATAATTTCTTTGTTAATACTATAAAAATCTTACTATGATTCATGACTAAGATACCTTAAGCAGGATTGCCGATCATCGATTAAATGCCAACCATTTAAATCTTAAAACTTTTAAATCATTTCTACTGTGTATTTACTGTGGTGAAACCCTGGTGGCACAGTGGCTAAAGAGCTCAGCTGCTAGCCAATATGTTGGCAGTTCAAATCCACCAGGTGCTTCTTGCAAACCCTATGGGGCAGTTCTACTCTGTCCTATAGCGTCACTATGAGTTGGAATTGACTCTACAGCAAAAAGTTTAGTTCTTTTGGATTTACTATGTTTTTATTTTCCATAAAAATCCACTGTCATCGAATCGATTCCGACTCATAGCAACGCTGTAGGACAGAGTAGAATAGCCCCGCAGGATTTCCAAGGCTGTAATCTTTACAGAAACAGACTGCCACATCTTTCTCCCGTGGAGCAGCTGGTGGGTTCAAACTACTGACCTTTCAGTTAGCAGCTGAGCATATTAACCACTCGCAGGTCTCCACAGACAAACTAAAGACAGGGTTTGAAGCGTTAACCTAAATATGATAATTTAGGTCTAAAAAGAAAAACAAAATATATTTTCACATGAATAGTCCACATTACACCTCACAAATAATCTCATCTCAATAACCATCCATTTTCTGAAATTCACTGTTACTGCAACAGGGTGAGTTTATTGAAAAAGAAAAATGAAGTCCCTGGTAGACTCTGTCAGTTATATCCATCTTCCTCTGCTCTCACCATGGTTTTTAAGCTGTGTCATTGTGATGACATCGTAAATTGCAGAATAATTTTCATGCCCGATAACATTTTATGAAAAGGTCATCAAAACATCTAAAAATCCGTTTTCTCTTGAAGAGAAACATCTATTCCAGACTTCAGATAGGATAATTCACCAGCACTCCTTAAATAGTAAGGCGGGTCATCAAACCCCAAATGCCAAACACTCAGGGTTCCTACCAAAATAGTCTGTCTGTTTGTTCAGCTGCACATCACCCCACATATCTCAGTTCCATGCGTGCTCGGTATATTTAGTAACCGATCAAGTTGCTTATCTTTCTTTAGCATATTCCTTAATAATCCTAAGGAAGAAACTTCTGCTGCTATCAGGGATGTAGCCCCACTTTGCTTAGAGTCAATGAGTCTTGTGGCTTGAGAGTCTTTCACTCTCTCTTAGATTCAGAAGAGGGTATTATTCCTTCTCTGGAATATTCCATCAAAAAAGCTCAGATAAGAGATGGGATCATATTAGTAATGTAGGAATCAGGGGTTGTCTGCACCCACATGTCTGAGCATTGTGCCACCGTGGGAGTCGGAATGGTGGGGTGGATCCCTTTACTTTGCTCCACTGTGTCTTGATTCATGCTTCTGGGTGAACCTGAGGGGAATGAGTGAGCAAAGGCCATGGTGACTTTGTATCAGTATATCCAAAATGTCAATAGGGGCTTTTTGGATTCTAAAGAAAATGGATATATTACTGAGTAATTTCTAATCTAATCCAGCCTCTAATTTTGTTTCCAGGAAGACAAGGAGGAGGTAATCGTATTTATCCTTTTTCTTACCATGAATAAGGATGGAAAACAAAAATGATGATAGGTTTTTAAACTGCAACACATGAGTTCTAGATTAGACTCTGGGGAAGGATTTTTACACCCATCAGTTAAATATGGATACGGATTGCTTACCGGGTGTCTTTGTTATCTAGTGCTGCTATAGCAGAAATACCATGAGTGGATGACTTTAACAAACAGAAATTTATTCTCTCTCAGTCTAGGAGGCTAGAAGTCTGAATTCAAGGTGTCAGCTCCAGGGAAAGGCTGTCTCTCTCTGTTGGCTCCGGGGGAAGGTCCTTGTCATCAGTCTTCACCTGGTGTAGGAGCTTCTTAGCGCAGGGACCCCAGGTCCAAAGGATGTCCTTTGCTCCTGGCTCTTCATTCTCAGTGGTAGGAGGTCCCTCTCCTCTCTGCTCACTCCTCTTTTATATCTCAAAAGAGATTGACTCAAGATACAACCTAATACGGAAGATTGAGTCTTGCCTCATTAACATAACTGCCTCTACTCCTGCCTCATTACCATCATAGAGGTAAGATTTACAACATATAGGAAAATCACATCAGATGACAAAATGGTGGACAATCACACTATCCTGGGAATCATGGCCTAACTGTGTTGACACACATTTTTGAGGGACACAATTCAAGTCGTAACACTGGGTGAAGTGGTTAACATTCCCAAAGCAGGGTGTTAAAAAGAGCCTGAGCAGTCATTAGAAAACAATTACAGTGAAACTTGCGAGAGCCAGAACTAGTCGGGACGGCCTTGTTTTTCCAGGACTTGCAAGTTTTGCACTCTTGACAGAGTGCAGTGTTACCACTTCTCTATCGCTCGTTTTAGTGGAAAATATTTGTTTTCCTCCTCTGACAGGTTTCTGCCTTACACAGCTTTTGCAGATTTACTGTATTTGGACTTACAGATAGCTAGAGTTTCTTTGTTTTTGTTTTTTAAAAAATCATGGGGCCAGGACTTCCGGCAACCTGGCACTCTAGGCAGAAGCACCACGCTGTCCGTCCACAGCAAAGAACTGAAAAACTAAGCCAAACAGAGAAAACAGCAATCCTGAAACCCTAAAACATCAAATGAAGAGATAAAGAACTCAGTCAAGCACCAAATGGAGTGAGAAAACTGACAGAGAATGGAGAGCGAGGAGAGGTTCATGCAGAGGTCCCCTATCAGCTAACGCAGCATGGATCCAGCATCTTGGACTCCTATCAGAGACCAGCAAATAGGGGATACGAGAAAGCAGCTTCACAGAGCTTCCAGCAGGAGACAGAACAACCGGTAATTGATGATATACGCTTTCCCACCCCCTACACTTCTTCACCCCCGCTCGGCCTCCTCTGCTTCCCGCGGCCACAGTCTCTTGACCAGGAAGCACCGGCTGCTTGGATTCCACCCGCCCACACTGGCCGACTCCCTTTGTGCCATTTGTTGGCCGCTGGTGTTGATTTTTTCTGCTTCTTTTGATTTCTTCCTTACCTCTCACCACCTCCGCCTTCTTTTGCTCAAATACCTGGCTCTGTGTGCCATCTTTGCTTCTTCCTGGAGGGCTGCAGAGCTCCATTCGAGTGTGGAACTACTTCCCAGTGGGCTGCCACTCTGGTGGGATCCTGGGGCCTTTGTTTGTTTGTTTTGTTTTGAGTTGTTTGTTTGTTTTCTTTTCCTTTTCTCGAGTTGGGAGCCCGTTGCAGCTGGGCAGTGCTACGCGGCTTGAGACCTACACCCTCAGCTTGCGCAGATGCTCAGAGGGATCCCTGAGCACATTTCTTTTGTGTGTGTGTGGTTTTTTGTTTTTGTTTTTGTTTTTTGGGGGGCTTTTCTTGTTTTCTTTTTTTTATTTTGTTTTGTTTTCCCTCTTTTTCCCTTTTTGTCTTTCTTCATTACTCAGTTTCTCGTCTCTCCACACCTTCCTTCTCTTCCTGTCCCCGGAATACTGGTGCTGAATTCCTCCATGCCTTCTAGCCAGGCTGTACTGCAACACCTGGGAACAACTTCCCCAGACCTCATATCACACCACTGGGATCCCTAGGAGCTTTGCTGTTCTTTTTTCTTTCTAATTTTTATTTATTCATTCTTTTTTCTTCTTCTTCTTCCCCTTTTTGTTTTTCTCCATTTCACAGTCTCTCATGTCTCCACTCCAACAGCAAGCTCCCCTAGCACTCCTTTTTGGTTGTTTGTATGTTTTTGGCTCCTGTTCCTCTCTCCCATACCCATCTTAGCACCACACATCATAATCTCCCCCCTCCATCCTGCTTACCTGCACCGTGCACTTAACATCACACCACCAAGCAGCACAGGCATGGCCTACTGGAACATGCCCTGCACGGATTACCAACCCGCCCTGGTAGCTGTAGTACGTGCCACAAACAACTCAGCCCAGCAACTCCTCTTCAGCTAGACCTGCCCTGCTGTACCGTATCTGAGCGACTGACCCTGCCAATTGGAGAAGGAGGTAAAAAGTATCATGCCCACAGACGAGCAAACAACAAAGAACACACAGCCTGCCTGCTCAGACATAGCCAAATAAAACAAACAAACAAAAAAAAAAAGGACAAAACAAACAAATCTACAATCAATAAATGAGAAAAAATAACTACTGAATGCCCCCAAAGACAGCAGACAATATCAAAACATTTACAAAAACAGGACAGGATGGTTCCAATAGGTGTCCAAAATAAAACACCAGATGACTTTCCAGTAGAAGAGAAGGCACTAGAACTACCTGATAGGGAATTCAAATCTCTAAAACTCAGAGTTATCCAAGAGCTGAAGCAAAATGCAGACAAAAATGAGGGAAAAAAAGACAAATTCATGGAAAATATGGACCAAAAAATGGAATAATTCAGGAAAATAATGCAGCAACAAAATGCCAAATAAATTCACAACTAGAAATTATACAAAAACAACAATTAGAAATCCAAAAAATAAACAATAAGATTTCAGAAATGGACAGTGTCATAGAAGGGCTAAGGAGCAGATTTGAAATGGTGGAAGACAGGATCAGCAGAATTGAAGACAAACACTTGGATACAACTCAGTTTGAGGAAAAATCAGAAAAAAAAGAATGAAAAAAAATGAAGAGACCCTGAGAATTATACGGGTTACAATCAAAAGCAAAAGTCTTCGAATGATTGGAGTTCCAGAACAGGGAGAGAAAACAGAAGACACAGAGAGGATCATTGAAGAATTGCTGACAGAGAACTCCCCCAATGTCATGAAAGATGAAAAGCTGACCATCCAAGAAGCTCAATGAACCCCATATGGGGTAGACCCCAAAAGAAAATCACCAAGGCATATCATAATCACACTCACTAAAACCAAAGACAAACAAAGGATCCTGAGAGCAGCTCAAGAAAAACAGAAAGTCACATACAGAGGAGAAACAGTAAGACTAAGCTCATATTATTCAGCAGAAACCATGCAGGCACGAAGGCAATGGGATGACATATATAAAACCTTGAAAGAAAAAAAATTGCCAGCCAAAAATAATATATCCTGCAAAACTCTCATTCAAATATGATGGTGAAATTAGGTCATTTCCAGATAAACAGAAATTAAGGGACTACGTAAAAACCAAACCAAACTTACAAGACTTATTAAAGGAAGTCCTTCAATCTGAGAAAAAACAGTATCAGACCACAGGCTGAATATAGGACAGAAGGTTGTACTAGCCAGATACCAACCTAGGAAATGAAATCTTAAGGACTATGCAAAACCAAAAGAATTACAAAAGGGAACCAGAGAGGTTAATCTGTAAATGACAACAGCATCAGAAGAATAAAAGCGGGAATAAACGGTGTAGATATAGAACCTTCTAATGGAGAGGAAGTCAAGTGATACCAAGTAATAATAGACTGGTTCAAATCTCGGAAGATAAGGGTAAATTTCACGGTAACCACAAAGAAAGTTAACAAACCTACTCATCAAAATAAAGAAGAAAAATATAAAGTCTCAGTAAAAACAAAAACAAAAATGAAAAAAAAATCCACAAACAAAAGGATCTCAGCACAGGAGAGTAAGAGGAACAAAACTGGAGGACATTATGCTGAGTGAAATAAGTCAATCACAAAAGGACAAATATTGTATAAGAACTCTACTGTACAACTCATGTAAAAGTTTACACATAAAAAGAAACAATCTTTGTTGGTTACGAGGGATGGGAGGAGTTGCGGGGGGAACTAAATAGATAAGTGGTAACTTTGGTGAAGGGTAAGACAGTACACATTACTGGGGAAGACAGCACAATTTGTACAAGGAAAGGTCATGGAATCTCCACAGACAAATTCAAACTCCCTGAGGGACTGAATTGCTGGGCGGAGGGCTGTGGGGACCATGGTCTCGGGGAATATCTAGCTCAGTTGGCATAACACATTTTATAAAGACAATGTTCCACATTCTACCTTGGTGATAGCGTCTGGGGGTCTTAAAAGCCTGTGAGCAGCCATCTAAGATACTCCACTGGTCTCAACCATTCAGGAGCAAGGGAGAATGAAGAGAACAAGATACAAGGAAAAGATTAGTCCAAAGGACTAATGGACCACAGCTATCACGGCCTCCACCAGACTGAGTCCAGTACAGCTAGATGGTGCCTGGCCACCACCACTGACTGCTCTGACCGGGATCACAATAAAAGGTCCTGGACGGAGCTGAAAAAGGATGTAGAACAGAATTCTAACTCACAAAAAAAAGACCAGATTTACTGGCCTGACAGACGGAGAAACCCCGAGAGTATGGCCCCCGGACACCCCTTTAGCCCAGTGGTGAAGCCCCTCCCGAAATTCACTGTTCAGCTGGGGATTGGACAGCCTCATAAAACAAAACAGGACTAATGAGGCACAGCAGTCCAGGGACAAGGACTAGAAGGCAGGAGGGGACAGGAAAGCTGGTGATAGGGAACCCAAGGTTGAGAAGGGACAGCGTTGACATGTCATGGGGTTGTTAACCATTGTCATAGGGCAATATATGTACTAACTGTTTAATGAGAAACTATTTGTTCTGCAAACCTTCATTTAAGGTACAAAAAAAAAAAAAAGAATTATCTATGTGAGATCAAATTGACAACAGCAACTCTAAAGGTTTGATGGGAAGCCTAGGGGACAGTGAGTTGAAGATAATGGTGATGGAATAATTTGGAAAAGGTAGTGAGAATAGCAGCACAACTGGAAGAATGTAAATGATGTCACTGAATTGTACATGTAGAAACTTTCAAAATGGTGTAACTTCGGCTATGTATAGTTTCACCAAAAAAAAGTTCCTCAAGGTCGAGAAGCGAGAGTGTTGACATGTCGTGGGGTTGTTAACCAGTGTCATAAAACAATATGTGTACTGGCTGTTTAATGAGAAACTATTTATTCTGTAAACCTTCATCTAAAGCACAATAAAAAAAATTTTTTTTAAATTCATGAGGCCCAAAATTTTGATCTGTACCCTTCATTAGTATTGCCAGGTTATTTAATACAGTAGTTAAAAGCATTAACTCTGGAGCCAGACGGTTGCTGTTAGTTAGGTGCTGTCAAGTTGGCTCCAGCTCATAGTGACCCCATGTATAATAGAACTAAACACTGCTTGGTGCTGCGCCATCCTCACAATCATTGTTACGCTTGAGCCCACTGTTGCAGTTACTGTGTCAATCCATCTCGTTGAGGGTCTTCCTCTTTTTTGCTGACCCTCTACCTTACCAAGTAAGATGTTCTTCTCCAGGGACTGGTCCCTTGTGATAACATGTCCGAAGTACGGGAGACTACCTGAGCTCAAGCCCTACCTCTGTCTTTTATGAGCTTGGACAAATTATTTAACCTTCAGTTTCCTCATCTGTGAAACAGAGATGTTAATAGTATCTACGTCAAAATGCTGCTGTGAGAATTCAGTGTATTAATGTGATGTGCCTGGCAAATGGTGAGCAAGACCTGTGATCGCTTCTGCTCTCTTCATTGGATGTTCCACACTTCACTTCTTGTTGAGATCAGATACGTTTTTATTTTACTTTCTTAATGCCTTTGCGGGAGTCCCTGGGTGGCACAAATGGTTAAGCCTGTGACTATTAGCAGAAAGGTTGGTGGTTCAAACCCACCCAGAGACACCTCAGAAGATAGGCATGGCGCTCTGCTTCCAAAAGATCACAGCCTTGAAAATCTTATGGAGCACAGTTCTACTCCGCACACATAAGGTCGCTATGAGTTGCAGTGAACCCAACAGCAATTCAGGCAACAACAACAGTATCTTTATCGATGTAGTTTACTGGGGAAACCTGGCTTAAAGGCAAAGACAGAAAAAAGTTGCTGGTGAGTGGATTCCAACATGGCTCCCCATCTGTGACAGAGAAGATCTGTGCTCCACAGGGTTTTCGGTGGCTGATTTTTTGGAAGTGGATTACCAGGCCTCTCTTCTGAGGCACCTCTGGGTAGACTCCAATCTCCCACCTTGCAGTTAGCAGCCGTGCAGGTTAACTGTTTGCATCACTCAAGGATTCCTAAAGGCAGAGGCAAAGGAACTACAAATTCTGCTATTCTTTCTTTATTTACTCGTTCATTCTTTTATGTCTTCCTTAATTCATTAGTTTGGCATGTATTGTAGACCTCGTATGGACCCTGGACAGTGTAGGACTCTGAGGATAGAAATAATGTAAATAAACATGATCTTCAGGGAGGCAGAGATTGCCATGTACAGCAGTAAGCACACCAACGTCACGGTGTTATGGTAGAAGAATGAACGGTTCAGAGACCACGATTATGAAAACTCATGAAAAGGTTTACGTGCAGAAGAAAACCATCTTTGAGGGAAGGCGGGCTGAGGAGGGAAACCACTCACTAGATAGTAGACATGTGTTAACTCTGGTGAAGAGAAAGGCACTACACGCATAGGGGAAGTCAGCACAACTTGACTAAGGCGAAGGGAGCCACTGAGAGACAGGAAAACCAGATGAATGGCAACGGGGAAGCAGGGAAGAAAAGGGAGAGAGTGCTGACACATTGCAGGGACTGCAACCAATGTCATGAAACAACTTGGGTACATTTTTTTTTGTTGTTGTTGTTGCCTTGATTTCTATTTTTTTTTTTTTAATTGTGCTTCAGATGAAGGTTTACGGAACGGTTTCTCATTAAACAGTTAGTACACATATTGTTTTATGACATTGGTTAACAACCCCAGGACATGTCAACATTCTCCTTTCTCGACCTTTGGTTCCCTATTACCAGCTCTCCTGTCCCCATCTGCCTTCTAGTCCTTGTCCCTGGGCTATTGTACCCCATTAGTCTCACTTTGTTTTATGGGGCTGTCTAATCTTTGACTGAAGGGTGAACCTCAGGAGTGACCTCATTACAGATTTTTTGAATGAGAAACTAATACGCTCTATCAATTTTCACCTAAAGCACCATAAAATGTTCAAACTCATAATAATAATGGTGCACAGTGGTGGTATGAGTGAGGAGAACATGAATTCTGCTGTGGAGGAGAGTTACGGAAGTTTTCATTGAGGGACAGTCGAGCTGAACACCAAGCGTTGTTCCTCTGGGGCCCGGGTTAGTTTGGGGACAGAGCACTATGGCAAAGCAAGACATGAGTACAACCACAGCGAGTAAAGCAGAGGCCCTCCAGCAACGTGGCGTGCAGAGCTGACACAGGTTCTCTCACATGCTGGGTAAGATGTCAGAAGAAAAACTTAAAAAAAAAAATAGCCAAGCTTGAAAGAAGGAAAAGAAAACAAACTCACACATTCAAGAAATACAGAGGAAAATCAAATATGGAATAGTAAATCAGGTTAGGGAGGGCGTGGTGGCTCAGTGGCAGAATTCTCACCTCGCATGTATGAGACCCAAGTTCGATTCCCAACCAACACACCTCACGTGCAGCCACCACCCATCTGTCGGCGGAGGCTTGCGTGTTGCTATGATGCTAAACAAGTTTCGGCAGAGCTTCCAGACTACGATGGACTAGGAAGAAAGACCTGACCATCTACTTTGAAAATCAGCCAATGAAAACCCTACGGATGACAACACTTCTATCCCATTGAGCATGGGGTTACCCTGAGTAGGGGCCAACTCAACGGCAGCTCACAACAACAAGAACAACAAATCAAGTTGATGAGGTAGCCTGCCAAGGGCTCCGAGTCCTGACAAGCGGGGGCTGAGTTTTCATGTCCAAGCAGGAAGAACATAAGGGGACTGAGCCCTTGTGAGGTGGAGAGCTGGAACTGAGCCCTCTGCACTTAGCCAGGCTCTTCTGGGAAATAATCCATTCGCCAGCCTAGAGAAGTAGCAAGGAAGCTTGTCGTCCACCTGGGACTCTGTATGAGGAAAACTTAGAAACCCAAAACCTGAGGCAGACATGCGTGTGAGATCGCAATCAGGATGTTATCTTTGTATTAAAACCTCAAGCAAAGACACAAACATAAAATTAGTTGTCGTTAGCCCCCAACTCATGGCTGCCCCGTGTGTTACAAAGTAGAACTGCTCCATAGGGTTTTCTTGACTGTGATCTTTGTGAAAGTAGTTCACCAGGCCTTTCTTCCGCAGAGCCACTGAGTGGGTTTGAATTGCCTACTTTTAGGTTAGCAGCCAATGGCAAACCACTTATATCACCCAGGCCCTTTAAGCTAGTCTAGGACCTATCAAACACAGGGAAATGGGAAAAGCTGATATTTCCACAACCTAGGGCACGTGGGACTCTCATGAAAAAAATATCAACCCCTGCTGAAGATGACCTCACAAGTTAAATAAATAAACACACACATTCACAGGAACAATCCACCACCGTGAGAGAAAGTCAGTGATATAATAAAGTAGAAATTACACCACAAAAACTAGATACAATAGACCTGAATGAGTCTATAAAATAAATAGTAAAGAAGAAAAGAAAAAATAGAAACAACGATGAAAGAACAGGACAATGATGCAAAAAGGCAAAGAGCAGAAGTGACTAGTTGCATTATGGAGCCCTGGTGGCACAGTGGTTAAGAGCGCGGCTGCTAACCAAAGGTCAACAGTTCGAATCCACCAGCCGCTCCTTGGAAACTCTATGGGGCAGTCCTACTCTGTCCTATAGGGTTGCTATGAGTTGGCATCAACTCGATGGCAATGAGTTTTTGGGGTTTTTTTTAGGAGTCCCTGGAACATGCAAATGATTAACTTAGCTGCTAACCAAAAGGTAGTTCAAGTCTACCCAGAGGTACCTTGGGATAAAGGCTTGGAGATCTACTTCTGAAAAAATCAGCCATTGAAAGCCCTATGGAGCACAGTTCTACTCTGATACACGTGAGATCACCCTGAGTCAGAATCAGCTCAATGGCAATTGGTCATGCAATGTGGTGTGTAAAAGAAACATATGAACAGAAGACTGGGGAGGCTGAGGGCACAGGAATGTTGGCAAAGGCACTGTAGAGAAGGGAGCATTTGCATTGAATCTTGAAGGAAGAGTAAGAACATTCAGCATAGGAGGAATTTTCTATCAGCAAAGACTCGTAGATGTGACCAAATGAGTATTTCCTATGACTGGAATATAGGGAGTGGAGGATAGCAAAGGGAGAGTGTGATGGTTAAGGTTGTGCATCAACCTGGCTGGGCCATGATTCTCAGCAGTTTGGCAGTTATGATGTAGTTTGGCAGTTATTTAATGATGTAAAACCTCCATAATGAGATCTGATATAATGTGATCACCTCCATGATGAGATCTATT
This sequence comes from Dugong dugon, assembly GCA_030035585.1. Taxonomy (NCBI): domain Eukaryota; kingdom Metazoa; phylum Chordata; class Mammalia; order Sirenia; family Dugongidae; genus Dugong; species Dugong dugon. Next base: position 7,395,015 of record CM057473.1, read on the forward strand.
GTGAGCATCCAATCAGTCAAAAGAGAGTTTCCTTGGGGGTGTGGCCTGCATCCAATATAGGTGAACTTTCTGGCAAGGCTTGCTGGCTTATGCTCACTCTGGATCCTGCAGCTGGCTTCTGTTCCTCTGACCTCCAGTTCTTGGGACTTGAGCTAATAGATTACCTGACATCTCAGCTGCCAATCTTGGGGAACAGATTCTTCTTAAGAATGTGCTATTTTGTTGAGCAGCTGGTATTAATTGCACCTTCCCATGCAAAAGCACGTTAGAGCTAGTAGAATCTAAATTGCTTTCTCTTTGAGGAAACTACCCTCTTGATTGGAAATTACACATCATTGATTGGACACCAGATCTTTAGGTCGCTACTAAATTGTTGAGAAGATTACTATTCCACCACCATACGTTGTTGTTGTTAGCTGTAGTGGAGCCAGCTCCAACTCGTGGTAATGCTAGGTACAACAAAACAAAACATTGCCCGGTCCTGTGCCATCTTCATGATCGTTGGTATGCTTGAGTCTACTGTTGTGGCTATTCTGTCAATCCATCTCATGGAAGGTTTCATTCATTTTTGTTGCCTCTACTTTACCAAACATGATGTCTTTTTCTAGCAGTTGGTCTTTCCTGATGATGTGTACAAAGTAAGCCATCCGAAGTCTCAGCATCTTTGCTTCTAAGAAGCATTCTGGTTGTATTTCTTCTAATTTGTTTGTTTTTCTGGCAGTCCATGGTATATTCAATATTCTTTGCCAACACCATGATTAGAATGTATCAATTCTTCTTCTGTCTTCCTTTTTCTTTGCCCAGGTTTCACATGCATATGAGGCTATTCACCATTATATACGCTCATTCAGATATATAAAACTTCTTTGATTTCTGGGAAAGAACACGTATACACAAATAAACTCTAGGTGTGGAATTAGGTCAAGTTAGTAAACAACTCTTAGTTTACAGCAGGAGCTGGCTAACAAGAGCCCTTGGGCCAAATCTGCATATTGCCTGTCTTTAAAGTTTCATTGGCGCACAGCTACACCCAGTCAATATTTATGTATTGTTCATGACTGTTTTCCTGCTACAAAGGCAGAGTTGAATTGCTGTGAATGAGACCATATGGTTTGCAGAGTGTGAAATATTTACTACCTAACCTTTTACAGAAAATGTTTGCCAACTCCTCTTTAGTCTTAGTTTTCTTACCTGCAAAATAGGATTAAGAAAACACCTTGATCCTGTTTCCCCCATTCAACACACATTTATTGAGTACCTACGAGCACCTACTTTGTAGTAGGTGCTGAAGTAGGCATGGGGCAAGGGGCGGGATATAAAGATGAATACGATGTGGTTCCTATTCAGAAGAGCCATCATTGTAAGTGCTGAGAAAGAGGTAACGTGGATGATTTTGAGTTGGATGCTACGTCCTGAAATAGAGATATGCTCTGAGACCACGAAGGCAATATGAGAGAACTTACCAGAAGATAGACAACGTTTTGTTACTATCCGTAAGATTTTCAACATCATGATAAATGGGAACAAAAACAGTTGTCAATCATTTCATTCCACTTGGATCTACAATCAATGTCCATGGAAGCAGCAGTCAAGAGACGAAACAATGTATTGCATCGGGCTCATCTGCTACAAAAGATCTCTTTAAAGTTTTAAAAAGCAAAGATGCCCCTTTGATGACTAAGGTGTGTGTCTTGGTCATCTAGTGTTGCTATAACAGAAATACCACAAGGGGATGGCTTTACAAAGAGAAATTTATTCTCTCACAGTCTAGTAGTCTACAAGTCCAAATTCAGGGCGTCAGCTCCAGGGGAAGGCTTCCTCTCTCTATCCGCTCTGGAGGAAGGTCCATGTGATGCATCAGGCTTCCCTTGGTCTGGGAGCATCTCAGCGCAGGAACCTCAGGTCCAAAGGACACACTCTGCTCCCGGCGCTGCTTTCTTGGTGATGTGAGGTCTCCATGTCTCTCTGCTTGCGTCTCTCTTTTATATTTCAAAAGAGATTGGCTTAAGACACTATCTAGTTGTCTTAGTCATCTAGTGCTGCTATAAGAGAAATACCACAAGTGGATGGCTTTAACAAAGAGAAATTTAGTTCTTCACAGTCAGGTAGGCTAAAAGTCCAAATTCAGGGCGTCAGCTCCAGGGGAAGGCTTTCTCTCTCATCAATTTTCCGTAGGATTAGGAGCTCCTCTGTGCAGGGACCCCAGGTCCAAAGAATGTGTGCTCTGCTCCAGGCACTGCTTTCTTGATGGTATGAGGTTCCCCTGTCTCTCTGCTCACTTCTCTCTTTTTATCTCAAGAGATCACCTCAGGATAGAATCCAATCTTACAGACTGAGTCCTGCCTCACTAACACAACTGCCGCCTAACCTCCCTCATTAACATCATACAGGCAGGATTTACAACCTATGGGAAAATCACACAACACCTGGAATCACGGCCCAGCCAAATGGATACACACATTTTTGGGGGGACATAATTCAATCCATGACACTAGTCTTGTAAAGCTCATCAATATAATTGCCACTATTCCATCTTATTACATCATAGTGATAGAGTATACAACATGTAGGAAAATCACATCAAATGACAAAAGGTAGACAATGATACAATACTGGAAACCATGACCTAGTCAAGTTGACAGTTATTTTTAGGGGACACAGTTCAATCCATGACAGTGTGCCTGACCCAAGCTAAGGTCTTTACAATCAACTCATATGCATGCAAAAGCTGGACAATGAAAAAGGACGATGGAAGAAGAATTGATGTATTAGAATTGGGGTCCTGGCAAAGAATATCAAATATACCATGAATACCAGAAGAAAGAATAAATCAGTCTTAGAAGAAATACAAACAGAAAGTTCCTTAGAAGAAAGACGGCAAGACTTTGGCCAGCTTACTTTGTACATGTCAACAGGAAATATCAAGCTCTGGAAAAGGACATCATGATTGGCAAAGTAGAGGGTCAGTGCAAACGACCCTCTATACAAGAGAAGTAAGGAGATTCATAGAGTTGTTGTTGTTTTCCCAAATGCTTGCTCTCCCTCCCCAAGAGTAAAAGGGGTATTCATCTCCTTTTCTCATGCCAAATGAGGGCCTTCAAGAGAACCACTTGTGAAGCCTGGGGTGTCTACAGAAGCCTGTCTATGGAAAACAGCACCTATGGCACTTAGTTTTAAATTGCTGAATGATCTCTCACAGCTCGCTGTGGAAACTGCAATGGCCCATGGAAACTGCTCTTTAGCGCTCCTCCTCAAGTACCTGCTGTACCTTAGTTACACCTCTGGGTGTCTGGCAGGAGGGGTGTTTGACATCTCACCACTACCACCCCCCCCCACCATCGTCCAAACCCAGCCAGTTGGATGCCACTGAGCTAGAGCAGCTCCTGAGCCCCAGTGACAGCATGAGCCCTCAATGGAAGACGGTGATCTGGATTCTTGGGAAAACCGGACTAAGTGCCCTCGATTTGTGGGGACACAGAGACAAGTGCCTGACTCTCACCTGGCAAAGTCTAGTGAGTTCCCACCTAAGAAAAGTGAAGAGGAAGCAACTGGGGTGAGACTAACCTACACCTTCAAGGTCTGTCTGGAGCCCAGTGCTGAGTGTTCTGTGGATTAAATGGGCACTGTGGAAGGTAGCCATCTTGAAAGTCTTGGAAGGACCCTATCAAAGGGGTCTGACCATCAGGGCAAAGCAATTCCTACAGAAGAGGCTGTGGGAGATACTCCATCAGATACGGGGGCTAAGCAGGCTCATAAGCCATATTGGGGCATGCAGCTTACTTCATAAGGAGACGGTTTTGAGTCTCAAAGCCAAAGAATGAGGCAGTGAGAAGCCTTTGGGCATTCTCACAAACCACCCCAGGATAGAAAATGTGAAGTGTGCATTTGGGCATATGTACCCCCAAAACCAGGAACCAGTTGCCATCGAGTTGAACACACTCCATGTGTGTCAGAGTAGAACTGTGCTCCATAGGGTTTTCAACGACTGATGTTTTCAGAAGTAGATCACCAGACCTTTCTTCCAAGGCAACTCTGGGTGGACTCAAACTTCCAACCTTTCGCTGAGCAGCTGAAGTTAACCATTTGCACTACCCAGAGACTCCATATGCCACCTCCCAACCCCAGGTGGCTCTAAACACCAAATTCCAATGGTGCCCATCAACAAAAAACTTTGCCACTGGTCCACTGATCCTCCCTGCACTTCTGTATCCTACCTTGGAGGCATGGAAAACATAAGATAGCAAGTGAGAGAGGATGGTCTGGGGAAGAACAAAGTAGCTGACCATACCCCTCCTCCCATTGTAGACTTCCAGGTCCAGACAGACCCAGAGCTGTGGCAGATGGGAGAAGGTTTAAATTGGAAGCATTATTGAATGTGTGATATTATTGGATTTTCTAATACCTGAAAACAAGACCTGTAAGACAGATATTATCCAGGGGCAGGAAAGGGAGATCTAGAGGGGATTTATTATTTTCTATGTTGCTTCCCAATAAGCCCAGTCCATTCAAAAATGAGTTATATATGCAAAGCATAATTACCACATCATGAAATTGGTCTCTTTGGGTGTCATATAAACCAATTCTGAAGGAAAGACTGGAGGAGAACAAATGATGTTTTTCAAGAAACACCATTAGCGTTACATTTAAAATAAGGAAAGAGGTCGTAGGGTGCTTCTTTGGAAGCTACCACAATCGTTGGTTTGTTATCTGAAGGCTTTGTAGGCAATAGGACCACAGGCAGGCAGTGTCTGCGTTTAAAAACTGAGTCTCCTTATTTAGTCTCATCTCAAATTCTAAACACCAGTCAGAAGAGGACAAAACATGTAATCCTTTTATTTATCCCCATATAAATCAAAAGGTCCGGTAAAACTATTCAAAACTATTAAAAGTAGAAACAGAAGGAAAGAGAAGATGGCAGACCTACAGAACCAGCAAGAACGTCATCACTGTGTCTGTGTTTCCCTCCATCCTTTCCAATCAAACCTCCCACAGGGATACCAGTGTTAGGGTATCTTGGCCTTTATGTCAGTGTTATATCTTATGACATTGTCTAATGGGGGAAATGGTGGTTCAGTGGTAGGATTCTCACCTTGCACGCAGGAGACCTGGGTTCAGTTCCCAGCCAGATCACCTCAGGCACAGTTACCATCCAACCGTTAGTGGCAGCTTGCACATTACTATGATGTGAACAGGTTTTAATGGAGATTTCAGAGTAAGACAGACTAGAAAGGCCTGGCAATCTACTTCTGAAAAATCAGCCAGTGAAAACCCTATGGATCACAATGGTCTGATCTGCAACCAATCATGGGGATGGCACAGGACCAGGAAGTATTTCATTCTGTTGTTCCAGTGGGGTCACCATGAATCAGGAGCCAACCCTCGGGCAGCTAACAACAATGAAACGTTCAGTCATTATTTCCAAAAAAATCTCTAACGAATAGTACTAAAAAAATTATGCAGTTTATTCTCAAAAAGTGTTCATTTAATATACATATAAACTAAAAAATAATGTTGAAAATTAAAAATATTGCTCCAAATTTTATTTTAACAATGGACAGAAAATATTCTTAGGGCTGCCTTGTCCAATACTATAGTTACTAGCCACATGTAGCTATTTAAATTTAAATTAAATCAAATTAAGCATCAGTCACATTAGCCACATTTCAAGCGTTCAATAGCCACATGTGACTGCGGCTGTTAGGTGCCGTTGAGTGGGTTCTGACTCATAGCCACCTTGTATAGAACAGAACGGAACATTGCCTGGTCCTGCACCATCCTTACAATCATTGTCATGCTTGAGCCCATTGTTGCAGCCACTGTGTCAATCCATCTCATTGAGGGTCCTCCTCTTCTTTGCTGATGCTCCATCTTACTAAACACGACGTGATGAGTAGCTACCATCTTGGACAGTACAGATACACAACATTTTCATTACCGCAGAAAGTTCTGAAGAACAGTGCTGCTCTAGGGTTTCAGAGCCAATAATTTTTGAAGCTGAGAAAACAACTCCTGTTTTCTCTGCATGACTAGGTTCTTAATATTTTAATCCTCAATGAATTTGAGCTTCTGTAAAGTATTAAGATATGTGATGTCAGAGGCTTGTAAGTGCAAGATATTATTCCTCGTTTTAGAGACAGGCTGAGCTCCCTTGATACTTTATTTTTTAAACACTCTCATTAGGCCCAGCATCAAGCAGAAGTCCAGAGTTGCAACACTACTCCCTAAAAGCCTGATTGCCCTTTGGATTAGTTTTGAACAGTAAAAATTCAGCAGTGGGGAATTCAAAATGTTGAGTTATGATCTCATTCATTCAGCTTTTTCTCAGAAGTCTTCTTGGTTTCTCTGCTAAACACGTAATGCACTTCTTTGTATCACATTCTTTTCCCATATTTGTAATTTTCACTTCTCTTTCACATAATGCGTATTTTAATATACAAAGGCCACATTATTTAGATGCTAGTGGAAGTATTGAAGAAGAGAGAACTTTCATAAGCGTTTTTGGGATTCTGTCATGTTAAAGACTAATAAATCTATAGACGAGTTATTTACTTGAAACAAAGAAAATCATGAGTTTTGGATATTTCAGATTTCTCTCAGTAGCTCTTCTTCTCCACCAAAGAACAAGTTGGATATATCTTTTCAGAATTTAAATTTTTTCTCTAACTCCTTCCTTCAGAAAGATGTAGAAGATTGGGCCATCAAATACTATGTTCATTGGCTAGCGAAGACCTGCTCAATCCTAGAAATTCTATCTAGTGTCTAGCCAGAATATGTTACTTAATCTGCCTGTTGTTAGCAACCATCAAGTTGGCCCCTGACTCATAGCGACCCCACTGCCTACAGTAGAACAATATAGTGTCAACCTATAGCTTCTCCTTGTAATATTGTTTTAAACTTTCCCTGAATGATAGGGAGACTGAAAGGATATAACACATTTACAAAGAAAATGGTCACCAACACAGAGCAACACCTTGACCCATCCCGGACCAGTGAAGCCAATGGGAAAACAATGTCACTACAGAATTTTAGATGTGATTTTATGATATTTACTGTGGCTACCAGATATGTATCTAGCAGTCATACTTATGAAAATAAACTATTGTGATAAAGAATGTTATAGTGTCATACACATAAAGCTTGTATTTTATCTCATTGTTGTTACTGTTGTTGTTAGCTGCTGTTGAGTCAGCCCTTGACTCATGGTGACCCCGTGCACAATGGGACCAAACACTACTAGGTCTTGCACCATCCATCTCCATACAATCAGTTGCGGATCGGAATAGGGTTTTCATTGGCTGAGTTTTGGAATTAGATTACCAAGCCTTTCTTCCTAGTCTGTCTTAGTCTGGAAGTTTCACTGAAACCCGCTCAGCAACTCGCAAGCCTTCAATGACAGACAGGTGGTGGCTGCACATGAGATGTACCAGTGGAAATCAAATCCGAGTCTCCTGCCAGAAAGGCAATCATTCTACCACTGAACCACCACGGCCCCCTCTGACACACACGGGGGTCCCCATGAGTCAGAGCCGACTTCATAACAATGGCTTAAAGGGCATAGGAACTGAATATTGCCAAAATGCAGCTTTTGATTAAATCGGTCTGGAGTGGAGCTAAGATTCTGCATTTCTCACAGGCCTCCAGGTAATGCTGATGCTGTGCTTCTAACGACTACCTTTTGAGCAACAAGGCTCTGATAAACTCAGTTGTCATAATCACTTAATAACTCATGTTTATATTGACGCTTTGAAGTCTAGGACTGGCCTGCATATATTTTACCTCATTTGATCATCAAATGAATGCTACAGGATTCTGTGAAATATTTGGTCTTGTTTTATCTGTTACGGCAACACACTCAAGCAGACCTCAGGGACTGATCACCATACCACACTCCAAGCTCTTTAATGAACTCTCCTTCTAACAAGTTCTGAAGATCACCTCGAATCTTTTACAGCTGCCTTTTCCAAACAGGGTGTTATTAGATATACAAGTGATAAAAGCGTTCCATGCTCAAAGAAGCTTGAAAAATGTTGAGTTAAACACAGTTTCTTTACTACAAGACTATTCAGAGCCTTTAACACAAATGTTCATTATAAATCTTCAAAAGAGAGACTTGACCACGGACTTAATGCTTTTTTTATGTTAAATCTTTTAACAGGAGTCCCTGGGTGGCAAAAACAGTTAAGCACTCGACTTCTAGTCAAAAGTTTGGTGGTTCAAACCCCCCGCCAGAGGCACCCCAGAAGACAGACTTGAAAGGTCATAGCCTTGAAAACCCTATAAAGCAGTTCTACTCTGCATATACGGGGTTGTCATGAGTTGGAATCAACTCTATGGCAACCAACAAACTCAACAACAAACAATGACAACCAACAACCACAAACCTTTTAATTTCTCCTGGGAAGCGAGTTACGAGGTCTCATTGTTCTTAATTTCACAGACTCTAGTTTATCAGTGTAACTGGTGACCTAGACTTTGTCGGTCACTGATAGAGGGTTTTGAAAAGCAGCCAGGACACCAGGTGCACCAGTCAATCCAGTGGGGTTAGGGAGCGTCCTAGTCATCTAGTGCCGCCATGACAGACATACCGCAAGTGGATGGTTTTAACGAAGAGAAGTTTATTTCCTCACAGTTAGAGTAGGCTGAAAGTCCAAATTCAGGGCATCAGCTCCAGGGGAAGGCTTTCTCTCTCATCAATTTTCCGTAGGATTAGAAGCTTCTCCGTGCAGGGACCCCAGGTCCAAAGGACCCACTCTGCTCCTGGCACTGCTTTCTTGATGGTATGAGATCCCCCTGTCTCTCTGCTCACTTCTGTCTTTTATATCTCAAGAGATTGCCTCAGGACACAGTCCAGCCTTGGAGACCCAGTCCTGCCTTACTAACACAACTGCCACCCATCCTCCCTCATTAACATCATAGAGGCAGGTTTACAACATACAGGAAAATCACACAGTCCCAGGAATCATGGCCCAGCCAAACTGATACACACATTTTTTGGGGGACATAATTCAAACCATGACAGGCAGAGAATGGCGACCGTAGAGAACATTGGAAAGAGCATCACGCTGAGAATGTACAGAAGGCGTGTTGAAAACTGCCATTTCAAAGGGTGGAGCAAAGCTGCGACCTGCAAGGGAATGGTAGCAGCAAATGGGACAGATCGGTCTTCAGAAAGGGAATGGCTCATCATAAGGAAGAGGAGAGTGCTCAACCCAGGGACTGTAGTTTAGGTACAAGTCTTCCAGTCCACACTCCGCAGGGCCGCACGATCACTGCGTTTGCATGTGAAGAGCAAGGACAAACACGTTCCATCATTAGACTTGGGAAGTCTGGTCTCACTCTTGTCCACTGTGATGACTGGTAGAGAAGCTTCTAACTATCTAAAATGTGTAAAACCCGAAAGCGTCAAGGACTCCTTCTCTGACCTTTTCTTGGACTGGTTAAAAAAACAAAAACCAAACCTGTTGCCTTTGAGTCGATTTTGACTCATAGTGACCCTATAGGATAGAGATGGACTGCCCCAGAGGGTTTCCAAGGCTGTAATTTTTTTTTTTTTTTAAACAGTTGATACACATATTGTTTTGTGACATTGGTTACCAGACCCATGACATGTCAACACTCTCCCTTCTCAACCTTGGATTCCCTATTACCAGCTTTCCTGTCCCCTCCTGCCTTCTCATCCTTGCCCCTGGCCTGGTGTGCTCATTTAGTCTCATTTTTTTTTATGGGCCTGTCTAATCTTTGGCTGAAGGGTGAACCTCAGGAGTGACTTCATTATTGAGCGAAAACGGTGTCCAGGGGCCATCCTCTCGGGGGTTTCTCCAGTCTCTGTCAGGCCAGTAAGTCTGGTCTTTTTTTGTGAGTTAGAATTTTGTTCTACATTTTTCTCCAGCTCTGTCCGGGACCCTCTATTTTGATCCTTATCAAAGCAGTCAGTGGTGGTAGCGAGGCACCATCTAGTTGTGCTGGACTGAGTCTGGTGGAGGCTGTGGTAGATGTGGTCCACTAGTCCAAGGCTGTAATCTTTACAGAAGAAGATTGCCACATCTTTCTCCTGTGGAGCAGCTGGTGGGTTTGAACCACCAACCTCTCGATTAGCAGCTGAGCGCTTAACTACTGCACCACCAAGGCTCCTCTTGGACTGGTTAGGTTGAAAAACTAGTAGATTCAGGTTTTGCTTGCAGAAAATGGATGCTGAGTTTTGATGGGCCACTTCCTACATAAGATTTGAGTAAGCAGATAACGAACTCCTTCCTTTTAATATAAGAAGTGAAAAAGAGCTTCTAGCAGACTGACTTTCTTTTTTCAGACATATGTAGAATTTTGTGCTTTCAAAATGCAAGAAGAAGTAGCAAATATGATCTCATGGTGCCATGGATTGAATTGTGTCCCCCAAAATATGTGTATCAATTTGGCTAGGCCATGATTCCCAGTATTGTGTGATTGTCCACCATTGTGTCATATGATGTGATTTTCCTATGTGTTGTAAATCCTATCTCTATGATGTTGATGAGATGGGATTAGTGGCAGTTATGTTAAGGAGGCAGGACTCAGTCTACAAGATTAGATTGTGTCTTGAGCTGATCTCTTGCGAGATATAGAAGAGAAAAGCGAGTAGAGAGACAGGGGAGCTCATACCACCAAGAAATAAGCACCAGGAGCAGAGTGCATTCTTTGGACCCAGCATTCCTGCGCAGAGAAGCTCCTAGTCCAGGGGAAGATTAATGACAAGGACCTTCCTCCAGAGCTGATGGAGAAAGCCTTCCCCATGGAGCTGATGCCCTGAATTGGGACATCTAGACTACTAGACTATAAGAGAATAAACTTCTGTTTTTTGAAGCCATCCACTTGTGGTATTTCTGTTATAGCAGCACTGGATGACTAAGACACACGGTAACTAATAAATCTCCCTGTTATCAAAGTTCTATCTCATAGGAAACTAGAATGTAGTGGTTCTCAAATGTTAGCTGTCAGAATCACCTGGAGTGCTCATTAAAACACAGATAATGGGTTCCCACCTGCAGAGTTTCAGTAGGCTGTGGTAGGGCCCAAGAATTTGCATTTCTGATGATTTCTCAGGTGATGCTAATGTTGCTGGTCTGAGGACCACACTTTGAGGAACACTGCTGGAGTGCAAGGAGCCTTAGTGACCACCTGGTCCCTCACCTTACAAGTAGGAATCTGAGCCACAGAGAAGAACAGATCACCCAAGATAAGGCCATTAACAGTCCCTTGACCACAAGTCCTGTGTACCACCCTTACATTATGCTCAGTCTTCATCCACTGTTTCAGTGAGACATCCAGCCTTTCAAAATGTCACGCATCCCCACCCTACACTCTTCTCCTCCCCACTCACAGTCACAAAAAATTGGGAAAGATTTTAATATCTGCAAAAAAGATGACTGGGTGTCCTAGTTACCTATCTACAAATGTCCCTGGGTAGCCCAGGGGGGTTGTGCTTGACTGCTAACTGAAAGACTGGTGATTTGAACCTACCCAGCAGGATCTGCTTCTATAAAGATTACAGCCAAGGAAACTCTATGGAGCAGTTCTACTCTGTGACATATGAGGTCTGTCTTTGCCATCTAGTGCTGCTGTAACATAAATACCACAAGTGGATGGTTTTAAAAAACAGAAATTTATTCTCTCACAGTTTAGGGGGCTAGAAGTCCAAATTCAGGGCACCAGCTCCAGGAGACTTTCTCTCTCTGTCAGCTCTGGGAGAAGGTCCATGTTGTCCATCTTCCCTGGGTCTGGGAGTTTCTCAGCGCAGCGACACTGGATCCAAAGGACACACTCTACCCCCGGCTCTTCTTGCTTAATAGTATGAGGTCCCCCTCCTCTCTGCTCAATTATCTCTTTTATATCTCAGAAGAGACTGACTCAAGATACACTCTAATCCTGTACCTTGAGTCCTGCTTGATTCACATAACTGCGTCTAATCCTCCCTCATCAACATCACAGAGGTTAGGATTTACAACACATAGGATAATCACATCAGATCACAAAGTGGTGGCCAACCACACAATATTGGGAATCATGGCCTAGCCAGATTAATACACATTTTTGAGGGGCACAATTCAGCCCCTAACAGGGTCGCTATGAGTCGGAATTGACTCAAGGGCAACAAGTTTTTAATCTGTCTCCATTTCCAGCGTATCTCCACCTTTTTACTGTCTCTGAGCTGTTTTATAACTCCATATGTTGTAGAAACCTGATAATAATGCAAACGGTACTTGTCCAAAGACAGTAAAATAAAGTGTGCCTTATAGAATACAATTTATCGTGGTGTAAATATGGACCAAATTTCCGTCTATTTGTAAAACTATTTTAACATTCTTGATTGCCTGTGTATGTATGTATGGGTGTGTGTTCTTTGAATTCTCTTTTGATTTATTTATAATGTCATGCTGGTCTCCTCATTAATTAACGAGTTAAATAAAATATTTGGCATGTATTCATTTTATATTTGTACGAAAAGTGATGATTTTATCTTTTTAAAAATTGTTCTTTCACATCTTAAAAGGAAGAGCCTTTTTGAAATGGCAAAGTAACACCCTCCAAAAATCCACTTCTCCAGAAATGCAATGAGAAATGCACCAGGGGAAATCATCAAAATCAACTTTTTCAGAACTCTGGAAAGCAACTAAAGGGTCACAAAATTCCAAGAAGTGTTTATTCAAGAAGAACAGCTGAATCTTGGTAAGAACAGTAAGCTTTGTGACATTTTCACTTGCTCTAAGCCATCCCCCTCTCCTCAGAATAAAGAAATTAAAGTAAATATTTAAAGAATCTGTCAACATTAGCCTTGAAAATCAATAGTCTACAACTATGATGGCTGTGAAAACCAGCAGCTTATCAGCCATAGGGGGAGGTAGAATGGTTTTGGAGCTCCCCCAAGACCCCTAACTGTTACGTTTTACATGTCTGGCAGCTTGATGAAAAGCTCCATTCTCAGGATTTCCCTTTATTGGACCTGACTCAGTACTTGCTCTGTGTGAACAGCCCTCTCCCTAGGGCAATTTTTGAAAAAAAAGGAAAATAAGCAGCAATTATTTAATATTAGGTGTTGTTACCAGTTGGGGCTAACAGGAGGCTGATGAAAAACTTAAAAGGGAAAATGGAGGATAAGGTGTCCAGAAGGGGCCTTCAAAATCTGCAATATATTCCTGGGAATCTAGAAGGCCATGCACGTGTGCAGGGCTCTGTACATGCCAAGAAAATATCTGAGAAAGTCCTAATCTTTCAACTCTAGCTGGCCCTCAGGCTCTGCATAAGCAGGAAATGAAGGCTAAGACAGTGTTGTAAACTGTCTGACAGAGCATTGGAGACATACTCCAATACACACAGAGACCCTCCTCAAAAGCTAGGACTTATTGTTTTAAGGCATTTATGGGACTCTGGGTCCAACCACAAGCTAATCACTAAGCTAACCAAACAGAGGCTTCAATGGCTGCACAGAGAATACACACTTCACAGAATTAGTCCAGGCAAGTCACTAAACAAACAGCAACAACAGCAAACAAAAACAAGAAACCCTTGAGATGAAGGAGAATCTGAACACCACTGACTTCATCAAAATAGAAAGACTTAGAAGAGAATGCCACAGATGATTGCAAGTGAACAAATTAGAGAGCCTAGATGAGATTAAAGTCCTAATAAGAAATAAATTCTCAAAACTAAATCAAGAAGAAATATAAAATCTGACTAGAAATTTAACAAGTAAAGAGATTGAATTAGTAATCAAAAAACTTGCCACAAAGAAAAGTCCAGGTCCAAATGACTTCACTGGTGAATTCTACCAAGCATTTAAGAAGAATTAACAACAATCATTTATGAACTCTTCTAAAAGAGAAAGAACACTTCTCAACTCATTCTACGAGGCCAGTATTACCCTGATACCAAAACCAGACAAAGACATCATAAGAAAACTACATATTAATATCTCTTATAAATACAGATGGAAAAATCCTCAATAAAATAGTAGCCACCAAATCCAGCGACACGAAAAAGAATTACATACCATGACCGAGTAGGACAATGCAAAATTGGTTCAATATATGAAAATCAATCAATGTAATATACCATAGTAATAGAATAAAAGACAAAAACCACATGATCATCATAATAGATGTAGAAAAAGCATTTGACAAAATCCAACACCCTTTCATGATAAAACCACTCAATAAACTAGGAGTAGAAGGGAATTTTCTCAACATGATAAAGGGCATCTATGAAAAACTCACAGTTAACATCTTACTTAATGGTAAAAGACTGATGCTTGTCTCCTAAAATCAGGAAGAGCATAAGGATGCCTGCTCTCGCCACTTCCATTCAACATTGTACTAGAGATTCTAACACATGGGGTTGTCATGAGTCAGAATCGAATCAACAGCCCCTGAATGAAACGAAAGGCATCCAGATTAGAAAGGAAGAAGTAAAACTATCTGTATTGGCAGATTACCTGATCTTGAATATAAAAAAATTCTAGAAATAGTCTTAAAAAAAAAATTTAGAACTAATAAATAAGTTCAACAAAGTTCCAGGATACAAGATTAATATTAATTGTATTTCTGTACTTTTCCAATGAACAATCTGAAAATGAGATTAAGAAAACAATTCCATTTACAATAGCACCAAAAAGAATAAAATACCTAGGAACGAATTAAACCAAAGACACACAAAGCTTCTACTCTGAAAAACTACAAAACATCATTAGAGAAATTGAAGAAGAAAAAAATAATAAAATTTTTAAAAAAAGAAATTGAAGAAGATCTAAATAAATGGAGAAATATTCCATGTTCATGGATCAGGAGACTTAATATTGTTAAGATGGTAATATTCCCAAAATGAGCTACAGAATCAATACAATTCCTGTAAGAATCCCAGCTAACTTCTTTGTAGAAACTGACAAGCTGATTCTAAAATTCATATAGAATTGCAAGGAACCCAGAATAGTCAAAACAATCCTAAAAAGAAGAACAAAATAAGAGGACTCACACTTCCTGATTTCAAAACTTACTACAAAACAACAGCAATCAAGACAGTAATTGAAAAATGTGTCTGTTGAGTGTGGCCCCTGGACACCCTTTTAGCTCAATAATGAAGTCACTCCTGAGGTTCATTCTTCAGCCAAAGATTAGACAGGCCCATAAAACAAAATGAGACTAAATGGGCACACCAGCCCCGTGGCAAGGATGAGAAGGCAGGAGGGGACAGGAAAGCTGGTAACAGGGAACCCAAGGTTGAGAAGGGGAGAATGTTGACATGTTGTGGGGTTGGCAACCAATGTCACAAAACAACATGCGTATTAATTGTTTAATGAGAAACTAGTTTGCTCTCTAAACCTTCATCTAAAGAACAATAAAAAAAAAAAGTGTCTATTGTCAACTGATTTTCGACAAGGATGCCAAGGCTATTCGATGGGGGAAAGAATAATCTTTTCAATGAATAGCGCTGGGACAACTGGATATCCACATGCAAAAGAATGAAGTTGGACTCTTACCTCACATTGTATTTAAAAAAAAATAAAAGTGAATCAAAGACCTAAATGTAAGAGCCAAAAGTATTAGAAACTACTCTCAGAAAAAAGCATAGAGGTAAATCTTCATGACCTCTAATTTTGCAAAGGATTCTTAGATATGATAACAAAGGCACAAACAACAACAAAAAATAGATAATTTGGACTTCAGTTAAAATTAAAAACTTATACACTTCACAGACACCGCCAAGAAAGTAAAAAGACAAACTACAGGATAGGAGAAAATATTGGAAATTATGTATCTATTAAGGGACTTGTATCCATAATATGTAAAAAGCTCTTACAACTTAACAATAAAAAGACAATCCAATCTAAAAGTGAGCAAAGGATTTGAATAGACTTTTATCAAAGAAGATATACAAATGGTAAGTAAGCACATGAAAGGATGCTCAACATCATTAGTCATTAAACAAAACAAAAGTTGCCGTTGACTTGTTTATGACTCATGGAAACCCCATGTGTGTCAGAGTAGAACTGTGTTCCATAGGGTTTTCAACAGTTGTGATCTTTCAAAAATAGATTGCCAGGCCTTTCTTCCAAGGCACCTCTGGGTGGATTCAAACTATCAACCTTCAGTTAGTAGCAGAGCATTTACATTAGTCACTAGGGAAATGCAAATCAAAACCACAATGAGATATCACTTCGCACCCATTAAATGACTAGAATCCAAAAGTCAGATAATAACAAGCGTTGATGAGAATGTGGAGAAATTGGAACCCTCGTACATTGCAGATGGGAATGGAAAATGGTGCAGCCGCTTTGAAAAACAGCAATTTCTAGGTACATACCCAACTCCTACTCCTAGATATAGACCCAAAAAGATGAAAAACATACGTCTACACAGAAACTTGTAGATAAACATTTATAGCGCATTATTCATAGCAGCCAAAAAAAACACAAATGTCCATCAATTAATGACTGGATAAACAAAATGTGGTGTATCCATTCGACGTAATATCATTCATCCATAAAAAGGAACAAAGTACTGATACAACAGGAACCCTGGTGATGCAATGCTTATGCACTCGGCTGCAGCGGTTTGAACACACCCAGCAGCTCTGCAGGAGAAAGACCTGGCTATCTGCTCTCATAAAGACTACAGCCTAGAAAACCCTATGTCTACTCTGTCCCATGGGGTTGCTATGAGTCGAAATTGACTCAACAACACCTAACAACAATAGTTAAACATAGTTCAAATACTGATCCATATTACAACATGGATGAAGTTTTAAAATATTATGCTAAATTAAATTAGCTTGACACAAGGGGTCACATATTGTATCATCCCATTTATATGAAATATCCAGAAGAGGCAAATTCATAGACAGAAAAGCAGATTAGTTGTCGTTACAGGTTGTGAGGAAGGACAATAGGGAGTGACTACTAATCGGTACCGGGTTTATTTTTGGGTGACAAAAATGTTCTGAAATTAGATAGTAGTGACGGTTGCAAAACTCTGTGAATATAATATAGGTTGCTGAACTGTACACTCTAAAGGGTGAATTCTATGGTATGTGAATTATATATTAATAAAGCTGTTATAGATTTAAAAAAAAAAAAAACTAAACTAAAATGATACACCTTCCAAGCTCCTTCCTCACAGCCATTGATCTGGTTATTTTAAGCTGATTTTTCTTTCCATAATAGCCATTGACTACCATTCAAAACAAACAAACAAAAAAGATTATAGTAACATATATCATAAAATCTCTAAGATTCAATTTCTTGAAATCAAATCAATCCAGAGGAGAAACTGTACATACCTAAATAAGAATCTTAAGTTTTAATTTTGAAGGAATCTTTCGGATTATTTTCCAAATCCCTCCCTGCCCTCATTGTACAAATGAGGAAACTAAGGGAAGCCCAGGTAAATGAGTTCCCACATCACCATGATATACTGAGACCTAAGTCAAGCCAAGATTCCCTCTATGATACCACGACGCATCCTCATATATGGGAGTAAAGTAAGTCAATGTCACCACTTGCTGAGGTTCCTCTACATCTGGTACAAACCAAAAAGCCGAACGCGTTGCCTTTGAGTAAATTCTGACTCATGACGACTTCATGTGTTTCAGAGTAGAACTGAGCTCCATACGGTTTTCTTGGCTGTAATCTTTATGGAAGCAGATCACCAGGGCTTTCTGCTGTGGTGTCACTTGGTGGATTCACACTGACAACCTTTTGATTATCAGTCAAGCTAGTAATCTAATGCATACCATTTGCACCACCCAGGGACCTTAATTATGCTACAAAAGAGCTTCCTAAAGAAGTGATAGGTAAAGCACAGCCTTAGATAAATATCCTCATCCCTTCTACATCTACTGCCAAGCCTGGCCCCACTTCCTAGGTGGTATAAATTTTAGAACACCTTTCATTGTATTCCTCCCCAAGACTAACCCGTTCCCACCATCCTACATTCTTCTCTGCCTCCCTCCTCTTTCCCCATTGGTAATGACAAAGAAAGAATCCATCAGGTGCCTCAGATTACCCTCTCCCCCTCCTAGGGCCCTTCTCTACAGAAAATATCTTTATCTTCAGAAGAAGACCATTCCTACTGCCTAGTTAACTGGCTAGAAGGTTGGCTTGCACAAGCTGTAGAAGCACAGTAAAGGGTGGGAGATGTTGCCCTTGGTAACGAGCTGGAAAGCTGAATGTTATCTTTCCCACAGATCAGGGCTTCAAACCAGTTTTTCCTGGTTCAGTCATGACCAAGGAAGCAAAACTGGAACAGATGACAATTTTTTAAATTTGAGTGACCAGAACGATAACCAGAATGGGAAAAATTACAGATTGAAGCCTTGCTAGAAACATAATCTCCCTCTTAGAAAACAAGTGCAGTGTACTTGTTGCATAGCAACCAAATCTCTTGCCTGGTGGATTTTGAGCTGAGTCAGAAACAGCAGTGCCCCACTCAAAGACGGCGGCCTACCGCTCTGCTTTGAATGTGTGTCAATCTCCACGGTCCAGCCAATAATCCAATCTCACACGTCAGGCTCCTGAAAGGGCTCACTACATCTCTTCCAAGTCTTCCATTCCAGGGCTTCGACCTGTAATTTCTCCCATTCCAGATCAACCAAACTGTAAAATTCAAGTCTGTTCCAGTTTCGCTTGGTCGGCCATGACTGATCCGGTTCGAACAGATTTAAAGGCCTGCCACAATATTCCATTCGTGAGGGGTTGGCTTCCAGGTCAGCCATCAAATGCTGTGTCTGCTTCAGCCACTAGGGGCTAGAATATGCTTGGGTGGGCAGTCCATGAGCCCTCCTAAGCACCATGTTGTTAGCTACCATCCAGGCCCCAACTCATGGTGGCCCCATGCACAATGGAAGTCCGCTGACAGACAAGTGGTAGCTTTGCATGAGATGCATTAGCAGGCACTCAAACCAGGAATCCTGGGTCTCATGCATGGAAGGCAAGAACCCTACCACTGAACAGCAAATGCCCCCTGACCTAACCACCATGGAGGACATACAAGAAACAGAAGCTGCATTCCCACTTCCAAACAACTAATTCTTCTGTTCTTCAGTTGAGGATATTTTGTGCCTGACCATCTTTTCTATAGTTACTGTTGTTTTAAAATCAAATTATTCCTATACTCTTGCAGAAAACCCCTAAACATGTGTTTTGAAAACATAGTTTCTGTGATCCAGAGAGGACACAGAGCAAGAGGAAGGCCAAGTAGGGGTTTTCCTGAGGGTGTGGCAATAGTCATGATTCATGGTACTTCTTTGTTCTGACCCTTCCCGCTAGCCAGATGGAGAAAGCCCAGAGTCAGACCTGGGGGCAGCCTTCTCTAGAGGTGCTGTTAGTGCAGTGATTGCTTTTCGTTTTCCTTTTTGCCAAAGCAAAGCTTTATGCGAAGCAAAGCAGTGAAAGTTTAGAATTGTAACTATAGGGCAAGAAGACAGATACATCTGTAAACGAGATTAAATGTCATATACACTAAAATTTGTTCCCTGGTGCGTGGAAAAAAATACTCAAACTCAGCGTATTTCTTTTGTGTGTGTGCATAGTCAGGTACTAAATTATTCTTTCAGCATGCAAAGCAGATCAACAGAACAAAGACAAAGGAAAGGAAGTGCAAAGGAGAGGGTAAATGTGAACCTAAATTTGCTTTCCAATGTGGGTAGTCCAGATACTATCTCACTTCCCCAAATGGCCTTTGTTTTGTAATGTCAGATATTTCTTTCAGATGTAATTTCAGCTGTTTTTTCTTTTTCTTTTTTTTTTTTTTTTTCTCTGAATGGCTAGAAGTCAACAGTTCCAGACTCAAAATTTATTAAGGCAAAACACTCAAGTCCTTTTCAAGTCTCTCCACTCATGAAAAGAGGGGTAATTGAGGTTTTTATACCTTGAGAGATTTTTCAAAGCACTGCACGGAGATTAGCCATCGGCAGTTATATAAAGCTACCCATAACTTACAGCTGAGGGGTAAGAAGTCACCTTAGGGAGAGAACCGAAGCCAAAAGGTGATCGCTGTTAAGCTCACTGAACCATGAAATACTTTCTAAATACTGTAATTCAGATCATTCAGCAAAACTTGTTTGGTTGAGAGTTCTTCTTCATTAAAAAGATGGATTTAGAGGAAGGAAGGCATGAGCTGCTAGTCCGTAAAATAGGCATAATTACATCCACTATAAGTGGCTTTATGAAAATTAAATTTTTTAAATTATAGATAAAATGCCTAGCTCAGTGTCTGCCTATGTTGAGGGCTCAGGAAGGCAACCGGACTGAGGCCTGCTCCATGCGGCCACCGAGACAAGAAACGGGTGAAGGCAAAAGAAGCAGCTTTATTTCGGCGGCCAGGCTAAGGAGCACACCAACACTTGCGTCGCCAACATGGCTCCCAGAATAGCCCCAGGGTCTGGGGTCTTCAGGAACTCCTCGAGGTGGGGCCAGCTTGCTGATTGGTCTGGCCCAAAAAGGCGTTCCTGGGGCAGTCCGACCTTTCTGAACTTGCTCAGTCTAAACAGGGGAGGTCTCTCACACTGGATCTTAGGCTGGGACCCCGCGCTTCAGAAAGCCTTACCCCAATCTTGGCCCGCTAAAGTTTGGTTCCATTGGGTGGGAGGAGAGTTCCGGGGTCATCCAGAGGATGGGGTCGATGGTTCTGCACATGTCAGGCCTGCCGGATCTAGTTCTTGGCAGTTTCAGCTGGTCCACCTCGTCTTGTTTTCTTCAACTTGGCCAGAAACAGGCAGCATACCTAAATAAGGAGATTGCTTAAAGACAGGGAGTTCGTTCCTGTATCACAGAAGATGACAGGCACAGCCCTTTGCCGATTCAAGATGGCGGGCAGTCTACCAATCTCAGTAAGACTGTTTTTATCGTTGTTGTTTCTATGGTTATCATGGAGGTGGTTCTGGGAGTTACAGGGAGGTTGCTGGTAGCTGGATAATTGATCCAGATCATTCAGAATGTTTATACTGTATTTCATGGACCATGTCCAGAAAATAGAACAATATTTCATTTTTTGTGACAAATTATAATTAGTTAATGCCAGACCCTCAAAAGAACCCTTGATTTTTAGCTTATTATCTAAGATGAATATAAATATTTCAATGCCATTTCAATGGACTTCAACAACAAATTTAATTTACTAATTAATTCCTGGATCTTGATTTATTTATCATTACAAAGAAGAAGTCAGATGCACCAAAATCACCCTGTAAGGAGGGAATAAAGAATATGTAAATTTTTTTTTTTTTAATGTGAAAAACTTTGAAATTTACTGGGTGTCCTGTCTAGTTCATCCATCTGGGTTATCTATGCCTTTTCGCCTCTATTTCACAAACCTTCTATTTTACAACCCTCTAGATGTAGAATTCAACTTGGAGAAAACTGATAATAATGCGAATAATTCTGGTCCATAAAATTTTCAAATTGTGTCCATGTGGACATTGATCAGTTTCATATCTATTTGTAAATCCATGTCATACTCCTTATCTGACTATGAATGTGAGGTTCCCTTTTGATCTGGTTTCAACATCTACTGGTCTCATTCATTTATGAGTTATTATCTTTGACATGTGTTCAGTTCATACTGTATAAAAGTCATAATTTTATCCTCATTTATTTAAAATTAACCCTTTAATAAATATAAGCACCCAACTTACATTACTTGCTGAGGAACAGATATGAGATTCAAACATGTTAACTTCCTTGCAATGATTCTCTCCAAGACCAGAATCACACCTTTCTTTCCGTAGCTTCTAGACTGTCAATATCAGAAAATCAGTCAAGTCAGAGATGGCTGCCTACACTTACTGAGTGAGGAGCAGTGCCCTGGGCATTATTTTTTTTTATTATTTTTAAGTTTATTCTGTTGTAGTTGTTGAGAATATACACAGCAAAACATCCACCAATTCAACAGTTTCTACAAGTACCATTTAGTGACACTGATTACATTCTTCAAGGTGTGCAACCATTCTCACCCTGCTTTTCCGAGTTGTTCCTTCCCCATTAACAAGTTCACTGTCCCCTAAGGTTCCTATCTAATCTTTCAAGTTGCTGTTGTCAGTTTGATCCCACAGAGCTAGTTCTTAAAAGAGCGTAATGCTCCAGGCAGACATTTTTTACTAGTTAAGCTAAACTATTGTTTGTTTTTAAGAAGACTTCAGGGAATATTTTTGGTTAAATGTTTAAAGATTATCACAGGGCAGTAATTTCAGGGGTTTTTCCAACCTTCATGGCTCGAAAAGACTAAAGTCCATGAAAATTTTAAATTCTGTCCTGAAGTTTCCCCCTTTTGATCAGAATTCTTCCATAGAATCTTTGATCAAAATGTTCAGTAATGGCAGCCATGCCCGGGGCATTTTTTAATAGCTTTTTTTATACAAGAAAAGCCTGCAGGTCTACTAAGGCAACATAAAAAAATAAGTTGATGAGAGAAAACAAGTAAGCATTAACCAACAAGTTTTCCTGGAGAGAGAGGATTCAGAAGGCAGATTTGGGTTAAAGAACAGCAATAATAGCTCACTTCACAAGGGAGTATTCAAGACAGACTCTTTGGTGTTTTAAATTCAAATTTGATTAATGTCTTTTGAGAAAACAAAACATCGAAAGACATTTGGTTTCTCATATTTTATCATCATAGTTGTATTTTTTTAATTATGTTGTTGTTAGCTGCGGTTGCACATGGAATGGAAAGCTGCCAGGTCCTGCAACATTCCCGTGATCGGTTGCAGATCACTGTTTAAATCCATAGGGTTTTCATTGGCTGCTTTTCAGAAGTAGATCGCCAAACCTTTCTTCCTAGTCCATCTTAGTCTGTAGGCTCCACTGAAACCTGTTCAACATCATAGCAACACGCAAGCCCCTGCTGACAGACAGGTGGGGGCTGAGCATGAGGTACACTGGCCAGGAATCAAACCTGGGTCTCCCACATGGAAGGCAAGAGTTCTAGAAAATTATAGGATCAAACTATTTTTTTAAGTTTTCTCCAGGGAACATGTTGCTAAAATTTCAAGTCCCCCCCCCCCTTTTTTTTTTAACTTCCTTTAACCTTACATAATTACAGAGTTTAATATTTTAAAACCACAATACACTGCAGTTATGTAAGTAACATTTTATATACTTGAAATAATTGTGTGGGAGGAATTTAGTCAACCCAAATATATTAATCACTCACTCAGGTTACAAGATTGTAAAGAAGTTTAAAACATATTTCTGTGTGAATGTTGATGTTTCTATAAAAATGGCACCATAGTATAATCATATAAGTAGTTGAAAATCATAAATAATAACAATTTAATGAGTGTGACTGATGATGTTAGTGGGTGTTTAACAGAGAATGGGAGCAAGTATGAGAATTTAAATGTGTGTCATCAATGTGAAACATTTCACGAAAGATTACGGATACCTAGTGAGAAATTTTTAGAAGAAAATACAATATCCGTTTTTTAAACTATAATGCTTCTTTTACCTGAGTATTTTACATACACTGCTGTGAGTTGGAATCGACTCAATGGCATCACTGGGTATGGTTTTTTTTTGCACATTATTAAGCCCATTAGTCTGTAAGATAATGCTGTCAGTCGCCACTCAAGCATCACCTACCCTTTGAAGCCATCTTTGACAGCCACAAGAGAGAATTAGGGGTTACCTCCTTCCTGCTCCCACAGCGGATCTGCCGTACACTCAATAACGGTTAGTCATCTGTGGCTCTATATCTGTAGGTGTAGTGTAATGGAAACAATATATATGTTGGGGTCAGACCAGACTTGAAATCCAAAGTAACTACTGACTAGTTAAGTGATCTTAGACAAGAACTTAAACATATGAGCTGCAGCAAGATGGACGTAACAATTCTTACACTGTTATTATGAAGATTAAGGGAAATGACTCGTTATACCTGGAACATAGGAGGAGCTTGGTAACATTTATTTAAGCATTTCCACCTCTTTCCTAGATAATAAATCAACTATTTGTACTATTAGATTATATACTTCTATGTAGAATCCTATATTGTATATAATAATATATAACGCTGTTGTTAGCTGCCATGTGATCGACTCTGACTCGTGGCAACCTTAGCTACGAGAGGATGAAACATTGCCCTGTCCTGCGTCATTTTCATGATCACCAGCATGTGTAAGTCCATCACTTCAGCCTTTATGTCAATCCATCTCAGGGAGGGTTCCCCACACCCTCATCCCTCTACTCTTCCAAATGTGATGTCCTCCTCCCAGCAAGGAAGTATTATTAGCATCACAGAGCCACAATGCACGCTAGCCAGGAGAAGTCTTAAAACTGAAAGGCCTCTTTACCTTATTTCACCCAGTGTTTCTCTAACGTATTTGACCGTGAAAAGTTGTTTTCTTTTCTCACTGTCTTCTTTTCTCTTCTTTTTTTTTTCAGAAGCGCTTACTAACGTTTCAGACGCTGGTGTTGAAAGACATAGTTTTAGAAATGGAGCCCTGGTGTCACAACAGTTAAGTGCTCGGCTGCTAACCAAAAGGTTGGCAGTTCAAACCCACCCAGTAGCTCCACGAGAGGAAGAACTGGTGATCTGCTCCCAAAAGATTACAGCCTAGAAAACCCTATAGGGCAGTTCTACTCTATCACATGGGGTCACTATGAGTTGGAATCAACTCAACGGCACCTGACAACAAGACTGAGATTTAGGGTAAATGGAAATTTCCTGCCTGGGCCTTAACCCTAAATCACAAACTCAAATCCAGCTTTGTCAGACGTCTCTACTTTGGGGGTTTCAGCACTTGGCTAACCATAAAGACATTCCTTGTTTCCCATTTCTCAGTTAGGTAGGGAAATATCAATTAATGCCATTCAGTAGGCTTAACATAAGCTATTGTTATTACTATCACTACTATTATTGTTGTTAGGTGCCGTCAAGTAGATTCTGACTCATAGGGGCTCCATGTGACAGAGTAGAACTGCCCCATAGAGTTTTCTAGGCTGTAATCTTTATGGGAACAAATCTCCAAGTCTTTCTCCTGTGCAGTCGCTGGGTGGTTTTGAACCAGGGCTTCAAACCGCTTCTTTCCGGTTCAACCCCCTGCTGAGTAATTAGCATTTCCACCTCAGATATACTGAACCAGAATCTACATTTTAACAACATCCCCATAAGAATCAGCTGAGAAGGTGCCGATCCTACCCAAATTGATCTACAGCTATAAAGCAATCCCAATCGTAATCCCAACAGCATTCTTTAAGGAGATGGGAACACAAATCACCATCTTTATATGGAAAGGAAAGAGACCCCAGATAAGCTAAGCATTATTGAAGAAAAAGAACAACACTACCTGATCTCAGAACCTACTATACAGCCACAGTAGTCAAAACAGCCCGGTAATGTTGCAACAACAGACACATAGACCAATGGACCAGAATCAAGAATCCAGATGTAAATCCATCCACCTACGGTCAGCTGATCTTTGACAAAAGACCAAAGTCCATTAAACGGGGAAAAGATAGTCTTTTTAACAAATGGTGCTGGCAAAACTGGATGTAAAAAAAAATGAAACAGGATCCATACCTCACATCATACATAAAAACTAACTCAAAATGGATTAAGGACCTAAAGATAAACCTACAACAATAAAGATCATGGAAGAAAAAATAGAGACAATGCTAGGGGCTCTAATTCATGGCACAAACACAGTACAGGCCATAACTAATAACGCACAATCACCAGAAGATAAATCAGATAACTGGGAGCTCCTAAAAATTAAACACTCATGCTCTTCAAAAGAGTCACCAAAAAAGTAAAAAGAGAACCTACAGACTGGGGAAAAAAAAATTTGGCTATGACATATCCAACAAGGATCTAATCTCTAAAATCTACAGAATACTTCAACACCTCAACAACAAAAAGACAAATAATCCAGTTAAAAAATGGGCAAAGGATATGAATGGATACTTTACCAAAGAAGACATTCAGGCGGCTAACAGACATATGAGGAAATGCTCACGATCATTAGCCGTTAGAGAAATGCAAATCAAAACTACAATGAGATACCATCTCACGCAGACCTTACTGGCACTAATCAAAAAAAAAAAAAAAACAGAAAACAACAAGCGTTGGAGAGGTTGTAGGGAGATTGGAACTTTTATGCACTGCTGGTAGGAATGTAAAATGGTACAACCACTATGGAAAACAATATGGTGCCTCCTTAAAATCTAGAAATAGAAATACCATATGATCCAGCAATCCCACTCCTAAGAATATATCCTAGAAAAATAAGAGCCGCCACATGAACAGACATATGCACACCCATGTTCATTGCAGCATTATTCACAACAGCAAAAGGATGGAAACGACCTAAGTGCCCATAAACAGATGAATGGATAAACAAATGATGGCACATACATACAATGGAGTACTATGCAACAATAAAGAGTAATGATGAAACCTTGAAACATCTCACAACATGGATGAATCTGAAGGGCATTATGCTGAGTGAAATAACTTAATCACAAAAGGACAAATATTGTATGAGACCACTATTATAGAAAGCCAAGAAAAGGTTTACACACAAAAAAACAATCTTTGATGGTTATGATGGAGGGGAGGGGTAGGGAGGGGAAATCACTAATAGGTAGTAGACTGGTTAATTTTGGTGAAGGGAAAGAGGACACAAATATAGGGAAAGGCAGCACAACTTGACCAAGGCAAAGTCATAGAAGCTTTCTAGACACATCCAAACACCTTGAGGGACTGAGTTACTGGGGCTGAGGGCTGGGACCATGGTCTCAGGGGACATCTAGATCAATTGGCATAACATAATTCATAAAGAAAATGTTCTACATCCTACATTGGTGAGTAGTGTCTAGGATCTTAAAAGCCTGTGAGCAGCTGTCTAAGATACATCTATTGGTCCCATCACATTCACAGCAAAGAAGAATGAAGAAAACCAAAGACACAAGGAAAATATTAGTCCAAAGGACTAATGGACCACATGAACCACAGCCTCCTCCAGCCTGAGCCCAGAAGAACTAGATGGTGCCCGGCTATCACCACCAACTGCTCTGACAGGGATCTCAATAGAGGGTCCTGGACAAAGGAGGAGAAAAATGTAGAACAAAATTCAAATTCATAAAAAAAAAGACCAGATTTACTGGTCTGACAGAGACTGGAGGAACTCCCAAGACTATGGCTCCCGGACACCCTGCTAACTCAGAACTGAAGCCACTCCTGAAGTTCACCCTTCAGCCAAAGATTAGATGACAAGCCTATCAAACAAACAATAATACATGTGAGGAATGTGCTTCTTAGTTCAGTCAAGTTTACGAGACCAAAGGGGCAATACCTGCCCAAAAGCAAAGATAAGAAGGTAGGAAGAGACAGGAAAACTGGACAAATGGACACAGAGAACCCCAGGATGGAAAGGGAAAGGGGGAGAGTCCTGACATCTCAGGAATTGCAACCAGTGTCACAAAACAATTTATACGTTTTTGAATGAAGAACTAAATTTGCACTGTAAATGTTCACCTAAAATACAATTTAAAAACAATAATCATTTAGGGATCTTGTTAAAATGTAGATTCTGATTCAGTATATCTGGAGTGGAAATGCAAATTCTCAGCAGGGGGTTGAACCGGAATGAATCTGTCTGAAGCCCTGGTTTGAACAACTCCTTTAGGTTAGCAACTGAGTGCTTAACCGTTGTGCCACCAGGGCTACTTACTACTATTATTAGCACCCTAAATGCCAGCATTTATAACATTCACATTGTTGTGTAACAGGTCGGGAACGGGGCTTAGTGCATTCAAGTACCCTCAGTGCTCATCCATCTCTATAGAGGGAGAAAGTACAACGCAGTTCACAGTGGCTCTGGGATGAGTCTTGAGTCTTGCTTCTTGCCTGGGATCTGGGATCTGACCACTATGTCCATGTTGTTAGTTCCCAGAAATCACAAGTCCCTAAGATTGAGTTGGCAAACCAGATGTTCTCAGAATTCCTCCAACTAGGCACAGTAACAATTTAAATGAAAAACAAAACAAAAATAAAAACCAAAGGGAAAAAAATGTTAACCGTGACTGATTTCTTGCTTTTTTTCCAGCTATTTTTAAATAATCAAATCACCATAGTATCTATGGCATTTTGGATTTTGCAGGGTTTATGAGTCACATCCTTCTTTACAGGAATAATGGGGAAAGTTAGCTTGTTCGGCATTTACTCTGTTTATGAGAAGTGAGAAGGCAGTTAAGGAGCTGGGGGGAAGCTTCATGTATAACTTTACCTATTATCTCTTTATCTTTCATTTTTCAGGATTCAGACCTGAGCGAACAGCCACTGCCCAGACACGTTCGCTAACAGAAAAAATAGAGTGCAGCAGTGTGCAAATGCAAATTCCTCTTCTCTTGGTTAGTGAAAAACTTGGCTCCTCCTTAATGCACACTGACTCAGTCCTTCTGCTCAGAATGCTCGTCTTTAACTCCTTAGTCCAAAAGCAACCAATAAAAAGTTCTAATAAGTCAAACTGCTTAGGGAGAAACCTTGTTTTCCAGCTTTGTGTGACTCAGGCCACCACCTCATGGTCGTTACGGTAGCCTCAATAATGTAGAATCATAAAAGTCTCCCGTTTTATTACTCTGTCCTCAAAGATGCCTGAGCAGTATGCACGTATCAGGGCTGAATACGGACAATTCAAAGTTTTAGAGAGCAAAATGGAAGAGTTAGGATTTCAACACTACAACTTAAACCTCAGCTGTTGTAACTGTTGGTTGCTGTTGGGTTGGCTCCAACTCACAGTGACCTGTGTAACAGAAGGAAACATTGCTTGATCCTGGGCGATTTCCACCATCTTTACTACGTTTGAGTCCATGGTTGAGGCTATTGTGTCAGTCCATCTCATTGAGGGTTTTCTCTGTTTTTGCTGACCCTCTACTTTACCAGACATGATATCCTTTTCTAGCAATTGTTCTTTCCTGATGGCGTGTCCAAAGTAAGCGAGCCAAGGGCTCACCATCTTGGCTTCTAAGGAGCTGAACTTCCAGTTGTATTTCTTCTAAGACTGATTTGTTCGTTCTTCAGGCAGTCCCTCGTATAGTCAATGTTCTTTGTCAACACTACAGTTAGAATGCATCAATTCTTCTGCCTTGCTTTTTGTTGTCTGGCTTTTGCACACATATGAGGCAATTGAAAAGACCATGGCTTGGGTCAGGTGCACCTCAGTCATCAAAGTGACATCTTTGCTTTTCAGTGCTTTAAAGAAGTCTTTTGCAGCAGATTCCCCCAGTGTAAAATGTCATTTTATTTCTTGACTGCTACTTCCATGGGCATTGATTGTTGATCCAGCTAAAACAAAATCCTGAACAACTTCAATTTTTCTTCCTTTATCTACTACGTATATTTTTCTTTCAAGGAGTGTTTGTTTGTGACCGTAAGAAATGAAAGAATATATTCCTAGCTAATTAAAAAGAGAATGTTAGAACTGGAAGGGGATTCAGAGACTCTAAAGGTTAATTCTGTCACCTTCGTGGGTTATTTAATCTCTGCCTTTATACGTTTAGCATTCTGTGTTCACGTTTGGCATGATCTACATTCCCGTCTCTACTTATGATCATCTTTTAAAAATAACAAAGGCAGGTGAAAAATGTTGTTTTAAGGGTTTTCTTTTTAAAGTTGCCTTATTTTAAGTTGCTTAGAGTGTTGAATAGGGTTATTTATACTGAACACATTTCACTTGGAAAGTCAATTTAATGAATATTTTTCTACTTAGAGAATAAGTAAACCCTCAGCAGGATCCTGCCTGAATGTGAAGAAAACAAAAATCCTCACAACTTGGCCGATATACAACATCTTGATAAACGGAAAAGAAGTTCAAGTTGTCAATGATCTCATTCTACTTGGATCAACAATCAATGCCCATGGAATCGGCAGTGGAGAAATCAAACAACGTATTGCATTGGACAAATCTGCTGCAGAAGACCTTGTTAAAGTGCTAAAAAGCAAAGGTGTCACTTTGATGACTAAGGCGCACCTGACCCAAGCCATGGTCTTTTCAATTGCCTCATATGCGTGCAAAAGCCGAACAACAAAAAAAGAAGACAGAAGAATTGACGCATTTGAATTGTAGTGTTGGTGAAGAATATTCAATATACCATGGACCGCCAGGAGAATGAACAAATCAGTCTTAGCAGAGATACAACCAGATTGCTCCTTAGAAGCAAGGGTGGCAAGATTTGGGCTTGCTCACTTTGGACACATCATCAGGAAAGACCAGTCACTAGAAAGAGATGTCATAGCTGGTAGAGAGCAAAAAATAGGGAAACCCTCAATGTGATGGATTGATGCTACAATGGACTCAAACATACCAATGATCATGAAGATGGCACAGAACCAGGCAGTGTTTCATTCTGTTATACATAAGGTCACCGTGAGTCAGAGCCAATGGCACCTAACAAGAACAACAGGATCAAGTAGTTTGACAAGAATAAAAGGCAGACTGAGTCTACATCCACTGTCACTTGATGACATTAATAATCCTCCTTTGTATGAAAATTGCTGCAATCTACCTATTCTATAATGCTCAGCTGAAGTTTCAAAGTCACCAGACCCAGAGCTCGTAACCAAATACTTGTATTCTTAAGCAATTAGAACATGATCACCATTCCCATCTCTGCATACATAAGGGAAACACTGTCCATCTGAATGAAAGTATTAGTAAAGTTTTTGCATTTTCATTAGAAAACATCAACCTTACCACTTGCATTCAACAATACCAAATACTTGAACTTCAGAGGAATAGGGGTGGGGCATGGATGCCATTCAGGCAGCCAGGTAGGTCTCAGGGACCCAGATGGGCAAATCACATTGCAGGGGTGATCCAGGCCCCATGTTCCTTTCTGACTGTAAACATAAGCTGCCTACATTCTGCCTTAGATGTTCTCTTCGTCCCTCTGTTCACTGTCACCCTCGTGACGCCATCCACCTTCCTGGCTTCTAATATCACAACCATTCAGATGGTTTCCAGAACATACAGCACCACATGTAGAGCAGTCTCGGGGAAAAAAAAATCTGAATTTGATCAAGTTTCTAGAGTTATCTATCAATTTATAGGAAATATAGGGGGCAGAGGAGTAAGTTAAACAGCATCTTGGAGTCAGAAAATCCAGGATATGGGCAATTCTGCAGGACAAACTACCTAGTTCCTTTACGAAAAAAAAAACGTAGAGGGTCCACCAAAAGATGAATGGATAAACAGAATGTGGTAGATCTACATAATGAAATATTATTTGGCAGTAAAAAAGGAATGAAGTACTGGTACAAGCTACAACATGAACGAACTTTAAAAAAACGTTACGCTAAGTGAAAGAAACCAGGAACAAAGGCCACGTATTGTATGATTCCATTCTATATGAGATGTCTGTCATAGGCAAATCCATTGAGACAGAAACTAGATTAGAAGTTTCTAGGGGCCGGGGGAAAGGAGGAATGGGGGTGACTGATGGTTGGTATGGGGCTTCCTTTAGGAGTGGTAAAAAAAGTTCTGACGTTATAGTGCTGATAAGTTATAAATGATATAACTATAAATTATAGCAGTGATGGTTGTACAACTGCGAATATACCAAAAACCACTGAATTGTGGTTGTTTAAAAGGGAGGTCTTTATGGTATGTGAATTATATCTCAATAAAGCTCATATTTTAAAGGAGGATAAACTATAGACTAAGAGACACTTAGAGTCATATCTACCAACTGCAAAGTATGGACATTATGTTGATCATAATTCAAAGAGCAAACTATATAGTTACATATACATATATGAGAACAATTGTGGTAATTTGAACACTATGTATAGGATGATACCACAAAACCTGTTGCTGTGGAGTCAATTCCGACTTCCAGCGACACTATAGGACAGAGTAGAACTGCCTCAGAGTTTCCAAGGAGCAGCTGGTGGATTTGAACTACCAACTTTTTGGTTAGCAGCCGTAGCACTTAACCACTATGTCACCAGGGTTTCCAAGTATAGGATGATATTGAGTATTTATTGTGAGGTGTTATGATTGAGTTGTGTTCCCCAAAAATATGTGTTGAAATCCTAACCCCTGTACCTCTAAGGGAGCCCTGGTGGTGCTGTGATTAAAAGCTCACTGCTAACCAAAAGGATGGCAGTTCAAATCCACCACCTACTCCTGGGAAACCCTGTGGGGCAGTTCGAATCTGTCCTAGAGGGTCTCTATGAGTTGAAATCAACTCAACGGCAATGGGTTTTGGGTTTTGGTACCTGTAAGCATGACGCTGTGTGGAAACGGGTTTTATTTTGTTACGCTAATGAGGTCATACCAGAGTAGGGTAGATTCTAAACCTAACCCTTCTGAGTTACAAAACGCAGAATAGACAGAGACGTGCCCTGGAGGAGATGAAGACAGACCCTGGAGACTGATGCGTCTACAAGACCTGGGAGGCCAAGGATTGCTGGAAGCTACGAGAAGCCAGAATAGACAAGGAAGGACTTCTCCCTCGAGTCACGCCCTCAATTCAGACTTCTAGCCTCCAGAACTGTGAGAAAATAGATTTCAGTTTTTTAAAGCCACCCACTGTTGTTATTAGTATTAATATAGCACTGGGTAACTAAGGCATGGGGGTTGTTTGTTTGCTGGTGTTGTAATGCTATTGTGGAGAAGTTTTTAACAAGACCAGTCCTTTACTTTTAGACATCTATACTGAAAATTGCATAGATGAAATGATATTATGTCTGGGATTTTTAATCTGGGAGTGGGGGTGTAGTGGTCAGTGGGGCTTAGATGAAAAAAAAATTTGGTCGTAAGTGGAGAGTTGTTGAAGCTGGATGATGACTACATCTGGTCCTTCAGAGTGTTCTACTTTCACAAATGTTTGAAATTTTTCCTGATAAAAAGATTTTTACTTGGCTTCCGAGTCCGTATCTTTAGCCCCAGCTGTGTTTTCATATTCTTGGAGTCATGTATCCTGTTTCCTCTAGGAATGAACCTCAAAGCTCTAGCAGCACCCCAAAGTCACCATAGCCCTGTCCCTCCCAGTCAGAGTTAGGGGCTCTGACCTCCATGCTAAGGAACACTTTGTCATACTCCAATGATGGCCCGTAGAACTACAGTTAGTTATACCGTGTGTCTCGGGAGCCCTGGTAGCGCAGTGGTTAAGCATTTGGCTGCTAACCAAAAAGTCAGCAGTTCAAATCCACCAGCTGCTCCTTGGAAACACTATGGGGCACTTCTACTCTGGCCTACAGGGTTGTTATGGGTCAGAATCGACTCGAAAGCAACAGGTTTGGTTTGTTTTTTACCTTTCCCTATAGACCATAAATGTCTTAAAAACATGAATTGTATGTTGTTCATCTTCATATCTACAGTATCTAGCAGAACGGCATATGCTGAATACAAAATAAATACACGGTGACTGAATGGAAGGAGCCCCTGGTGGCATAGTGGTTAAGCACTCGGCTGTTAACTGAAAGGTCAGCGGTTTGAACTCACCAGCCACTCCTCAGGAGAAAGATGTGGCAGTCTGCTTTCATAAAGATTACAGCCTTGGAAACCCTATGGGGCTGTTCTACTCTGTCCTATTGGGCTGCTATGAGTCGAAATTGACTTGACAGTGAAAGGTTTGGTTTTGGTTTTTTGACTGGATGGATAGACAGACAGATAGATGGACGGACAAAGAGCTGAAAAAGTTACTTTATCATTGCTCCTCCTCCTGATTTCCCTATTTTTTCTTTTGACATGCTCATACTTCCAGTCATCTGGGCTTGACATCTGGAGTTATCTTCAAACAGAGCTGTCTTTTCAAAATCTGGTTTGACCAATTCTGATTGTCTTATTCCCATGCTTACAATTCTTCAGTGGCTTCCATTGCTCTTAGGATTAAGGTCAAAATTCTTAACGGGTCCTTCAAGTTCCTTCCTTTTTCTAAAGTCTCATCTTGCACCACCCTCTCCCTCTCTCTTCATGTTCATCCACACTGGCCATCTTTCAAGTCTCTGAACATGCCCCAGGGCCTTTGCGCATGTCTTCACTCTGTCTAGCTCTTCTCCCTTCATCTGCCCTTTTTGTCCCTGTAGCCCTAATCCAGCCATCAGATTTTATCTCAGTAGTCACTGCTTCATGGAAGCTATGCCAGACTCCTCATCTCAGTCAGGTTCCTTTCTGTATGCACGTTCGTAAACTGGGTTTCTTTCCCTTGTAGCACTTACCTCATTTGTTTGGTGTATTTTTACCTATTACCGCATAACAAATTATCCCAAAACTTAGTTGCTTGAAACAACAAACATTTATTATCGTAAAGTCTCTGAGGATCAGGAACCAGGAGCAGCTTAGCTGCGTGGTTCTGGCCAACAGTCTCTCAGGAGGTTGTACAAGATGTCAGCCAGGGCTCCAGTTGTTTGAAGTCTTGCCTGGGGTTGAAGGATCTGCTTCCAAGCTCACTCGTGTGGCTGTTGGCCAAAGGCTTCAGTTCCTCACCACGTGGGCCCTTCCATAGACCTACAGGACTCTGTTCACAACACGACAGCTGCTTACCCCGGAGCAAGTGATCCAAGAAAGAGCAGTTGAGAAAGAAGTCCCAATGTCTTCTGTGGTCTAGTCTTGGAAGTCACACAGAGTCATTCTGCTCTACTCTGTTCATTAGAAACAATCTTTAAATCCCAGCCACCCGCAAGGGGAGAGGAATTAGGCTCCACCTTTTGAAGGAATTTTTCTGGCATATTTTAGAGCTACTCCGTGTAAGTAGGTAAACGTCTACCTCCCTAAGGACCCATGTTTGTACTGTTTATCATTGTCCCTGGAACTTGTCAGAATGTCTAGCAAGGCATAGACATTCAATTTTTTTTAATTGTGGTAAATATATATGTGTGTGTGGTGGTGTTGTTGTTAGGTGTCATTGAGTCGGTTCCAACTCATAGAGGCCCTATGTACAACAGAACAAAACACTGCCCAGTCCTGCACCATGCTCCATCATCATTGCTACGCTTGAGCCCATTGTCACGGTCACTGTGTCAGCCCGTCTCACTGAGGGTCGTCTTCTTTTCCGCTGACCCTCTACAAATATAGATACATATTTAATAAAATGTTTGCCATTTTAACATTCTTCACATGTACAATTCAGCGACGTTAGTTATGTTCATCATGCTGTCCAAACAACACCCTTGTTTCCAGATTTTTCCATCATTCTTAACAGAAGCTCGGTGTCCCCTAAGCAATGTCAATCTTTATTGAAGGAAGGAAGGAAATCTTGTGTTTGAATCCCAGCTCTGGGAAACATTGTACAAATTACGGAAACTTAGTTTCTGGTTTTGGAGAATGGGGATAATTACAGCTACCTTACAGGTTGTTGTAAGAATTAAATAACGCAGCCTATACGAACCATGTAGCCCAAAGAGGGGGCTCATTAAATGTTGGTTCTCTTCATCTTCCTTGCTTCAGTCGCACACACAGTCCATTCCAAGTCACATAGATTCTACTTCTCATACGCCTTTCCCATCCCTACTGGTCTGTTGCTGTTGTTGTTGCCAGTTGCTGTCCGACTCATGGCAATCCCATGAGCGGAACTGCTTCATAGAGCTTTCAAAGCTGTGACCTTTGGAAGCAGATCACCAGGCCTGTCTTCTAAGGTGCCTCTGTCTGGGTTCAGTCTGCCAACCTTTCAGCTAACAGTCGAGCACTTAATCATTTGTGCCACCCAGGGAGTCTGTTACTTCAGTTGCTACTGCTCTAAGGCGAATTTTCTTCAAGTCCAGCCCTGACCCTTCACTCCCCTTTTCAAAATAGTCATTTTGTCCAAACTCCCCCCACAACTAGGTCCTGGCGGAACTTTCCAGCTTAATTTCTCCCTATCCCCTTACATATACTCTTGTAAGGGAAGACTACTTACTGCAACCAAATGTGGGGCTCTTACCTTGTGATTCTCCAGCACTGTGTCTCTGCTCATATTATTCCTTCCTTCTTTGAACTCTATTGTAAACTGCATTTATCTTACTGCGCTTATAATCATTCTTGTCTTCCAGAAGCCAGAGTCCTTGTGCTATTCCTGTTACTAAATTAGAAAACATATGGAGGGTGGATTATGTCTTCTTCCATTTTGCATCCTCTGTGGTAAATGTGATGGAGTCTGCAAGAGGTCTGCAGTTCAAATCCACCAGCTGCTCCTTGGAAACTCTATCGGGCAGTTATACTCTATCCTATAGGGTGACTATGAGTTGGAATCAACTCAGTGGCAACGGGTTTGGTTTTTTGGTTTTGGTATGGTAAGTGTCTAATACATTTTCGTTGAACTTGAGATGCCAATCCCTTTTAGTTCTTTATTTGCACTGAGTTAATAAGACATCCAAGACCAAGTACCAGGATGAGATAAACACCCTCTGCCAAGACCAATGGTGAGGGATTTGACTTCTAGCCATCCATAACCACATTCTTTTCACGTCTACACGAAATGAATGACCCCAAAATAGCAAATTCTTTGGTAGAGCAATTGCAGAAGATAGCGTGGGTTATATTTTCCTTTAATTCTAGCTCAAAAGCAATCTCCTTCACCCTAATACTTACAGAACTTTTGTGCTCATTTCAAATGCTCCATGCATAATAATTAATGTAAATATCAAGAATATTATAAATGTTTCAAGATAGAAAACTCTTAAATTGTATGTCACATAGATAATAGGAGCCCTAGTGGCACAGTAGTTTAGAGCTTGGTGGCGAACCAAAACGTCAGCAATTCAAAACCACTAGCCGCTCCTTGGAAACCCTACAGGGAAGTTCTGCCCTGCTCTATGGGGTCACTACGAGTCGAAATCGACTCAACAGCAACGGGATATAGACAATAGGCAGTGATAAAGAAGACTGGTGGAACTTGCCAAATGCATGAAAGGATGGTACTGATAATGTAAGATATTTTGCCTTTTGATTTCTCTGAACATACTGTGAAAGTAGAAGATATTTTCATGTTTTTAATTACTAAAAATCTGCTGGAAAGTCACACATTTAGGCATATGCTTGCTTCTGAGTTGCAAATATATGTCTTTTGGAAACACACTGCCCAATTTCAGGCTGAGACTAGCACAGGTATGAAAACTATGCGCTCAGTGACTCTTTAATATAAACCAGTGCTGTTCAAACATTTTAACCACGTTGGTTTCATTCTGGTAGAGCAAAGAGATTTTGGAACTATGTTTCTCTGATTCCCATTTTCTAGAAGGACCGTGACTGTTTAAATTCTGTAGATGTATGTAACAGCATGTATGGGCGTCTAAATGCAGGGCTAGGGACCAAAAGCTCATCCCTGTATTGAAAGGTTGGTAACTTACCCTTCTTCCTCCCATTCCATTAAGCCTGGATTTGTATAAATTTAGTGAATAAACCCTCCTTTGTTTTAGTATTTATAAACCTTGAGGTTACTCTGAAAGAAGGTTCTGCCAGGACAACAGAGACTTCAGCTTGGGTCAGATGTTTCAGGAGCCTTAGGGCTAACAGGCTTACATACATTAAAACTGGAGAGAATGTTTTAAGAGCTGTTGAAAAGCTTCATGTTACAAACGAGGAAAACAAAGGCCAAGATGCTTCAGGGACTTGCAGACTGTGCCCCACTGCCAGAAACAGGTGGCCCTGCATGGTGCTTCCCTCAGCATTTGTCCAAACTCCCCAGTGATGAGTTTAGCCCAGCACGTCTCCATCTCAGCACTGCTTGGGATTGGATAATTCCCGTTGTGGGGGCTGTTTTATGCATTGCAGGATGTGTAGCGGCACCCTGGCCTTTATCAACTCTGTATGAGTAGCACTTCCCAAGCCCATTTGTGACATACAAAACCCTCTCTATACACTGCCAAATTGCCAAATGTCCCCTGGAGGAGGGGGACAAAATCACCCCAGCTGAGAAACAGTGGTCTATCCCAGGTCATTTTACTGTTAATCCAGTTTTCTTTTGTTTTTTTTTAAATAGTGTCTGGATAAATATCTCAAGACAAAAAGGCATCATATTCCGTACGAAAGCTCTGAGTTGTTTGTGTGAGGAACCACAGACCTTTCCAAGAAAAGGGGCTTCACTCCTTTTCTGGGACATGTAAGTATGGCTAAGAACAATGTTTGACTAGGGTCAGGCAATCCCATTGTTTCACTTACAGGGGTTAAGAAAGAGGCAGACACAAACTGACAGTTTTGATCCATGTTTAATGAAAAAAGTTACATGAATAGAAATGGACGTATAACAAAGAGATCGATTTGGGAAAATATAGTGATAGGTAGAACAAGGGGAAGAAAAAATCATTTTAATCCTCAATTTACTCACATATTCCTATGACTTATTACTGATCCAAAACATCTCCTGAAATCCAAAGCAAAGTGGTAGCTGTAATTTCACTGTGTTTTCATGGGAGCTCACCAAGGTCATGTCCAAATGATACTTTTCCATTTCCCCCGTGCCCCTACAACGTACGCCAGCAAGCGAGGGCAGAGATGTCAAGCATGAGGTAACATCGCGTGAAGAAAATGCAGCCTTAACTGTTTTTTATTACAACAGCAAGTTAGCACTGGCAAATGTGCTTTTGGCACTGAAACCTGCTTTCT
Source organism: Dugong dugon (assembly GCA_030035585.1). NCBI lineage: Eukaryota > Metazoa > Chordata > Mammalia > Sirenia > Dugongidae > Dugong > Dugong dugon. The sequence goes on from CM057473.1 coordinate 7,433,553, forward strand.
TGCTCATCTTTTCATGAGCAAGCTTTTTGGATATGCAGCCATTTATTCTGAGTACACTCAATCATTGAGGGATTAAATCTGACGCTGGTGAACGTAAATATATGCAGAGACGTTTCTGACGGTTTAGATTTGAGCACATTTGAAATATCAAAGACGTGAAGTTTTAAAATACACAGATGGTGGGTTGCAGTGAGCATTTCACTAGCTAGTTTCATGGCTTAACTTTGCTCTGCTCATGATTCTTAGTGGGACCACTTAATACTCTATTTTTATCATCTACCCTGATGGACAGTCTGATCATATCTTCCTAAATAAGAAAAAATATCCTTGAAGAAGAATTCCGATCTCTGAAAACATATAATAGGAATAGATTCCATTTAATTATCTTACTTAAAAGATCCTTTCTCTCAGGCTAGAAGCTGGCAAGCATTATACTCATCATAGGCCTTTGCCATGTGGGTAATAAAGCTATGATAGATTTTACTCTTATCCCTTGGAAATAAAAATCTTTTGGCCAGTGCACAGCAGGCACTAACCTCTAAAGCTCCCGTTGAATAATTTAAAGTTAGGATGAGCCCTGTCTCTTCTGATACTGTATTCTAAGTTTTTCTAGTTGTTCTACACACTGCGACTGAGCCAGCTTCAACGTCCGGTTCTCCTCCATCAACGCCTCGTACTCCTGGGCTAGTTGAGCAGCATCCACCTTCTCCTTTTCCGCCTGATCCAGCTTGGCAATGAGCTCCTTTCTGAAGATTCAGGGGGGCACAGGAGGAAGGAGTACACACTTTAATGCAGAATATTGAATTACATCGTAATAGCACAATGGAAATAAAATGTTCCCATTTTTACCACATCTACTTGCTTCCAATAACTTTTATTTTCCCAGCTGCACAAGTTTTCGCTAGTTGCTGTCGAGTCAGTTCTAACTCATGGCAACCCCTTGTGTCAGGTAGAACTGTGCTCTACAGGGTTTACAATGGCTGATTTTTTTTTTTCTTTTCTGGAAGTAGATCGCCAGGCCTTTCTTCTGAGGCACCTCTGGGTGGGCTCAAACCACCAGCCTTTTGGTTAGCAGCAAAATGCGTTGACCGTTTACACCACCAGGGACTCCTCACACGTTTTAGATCCCTTTATTTTAGTCTAGCACTCCTACTGAAAAAACAAACCCGTTGCTGTCGAGTCGATTCCAACTCATAGTGGACCCTGTAGGACAGAGTAGACCTGCCCCATAGGGTTGCCAAGGAGCGCCTGGTAAATCTGAACTGCCCATCGGTTAGCAGCCGAGTTTACTAGACACATTCAAAACACTACGTGTACACACAGAAAGCCCAAAGTTCCTTCAACAGTACAAAAAAAATTAAAAAGTGATCTTTTTACGAGTACAACACATTATAAAAATGACAATTTAAGAAGAAAGCAGAATCCGTTTATAATTTTTTAATTTAAGACACGCCTATTGTCTTGTAGGTAAGAGAAGTATGGTGTGCCGCTTACCTAATCTTCGCCCTCTTCGCCCTCCAAGATTTAGCTGTTCTCTTCCTTTGTTTTCCTACTTCTGAGCTTAGCAAATCTTTACTAGGCTTCTTGCAACTAAAGAATTCCACCTCCTTCCTTATAGATACTATTTTCCATACCTTTCCCTGGTGGCATAGTGGTTAAGAGCTATGACTGTGAGCAGTCCAAACCCACCAGGTACTCCTTGGAAACCCCATGGAGCAGCTCTACTCCGTCCTATTAGGGTCACTATGAGTCGGAATCAACCCGGCAGCAGTAGGTTTTTTTTTTTTTTCTGTTTCCCCCTAGTCCTTACAGATACATTGAAGCCCTAATTAACAAAAGGTCCCTGGTTGGCGTAAGTAGTTAGCACTCAACCACTGACCAAAAAGCTGACAGTACGCACCCACCTAGCAGCCCTGCTAGAAGTTGAGATATTCCTATGTATGTGTGCACTCAGAAATTATACACATATGCTACTATACTAATATATTTTGCACATTATAAAGCACATTCAAATGGAGATACTTAAAGGGGTGAGATGGAATGCTAAAATTACTGGGGGAATGTTCAATGAGGAACAAGACATTTTCACAGTCTCAAAGTATCTCCCCACAAATTACTTACTAAGCGCGAAAGGGCAAAGTGTGGAGAAGCCTGGTAAACCACCGTAAACAAGCGATCAAACTTGACGTCATAGTCATGGGATAAATAGTTATCCCATGCACTGAGAAGAACACACATCATTTCTGCCGTATTCCCACCACAAACGCACAACTGGAATCTACTCAGGAGGAACCCTAGACAACCTCAAGCTGAAAGAAATCACTATCCTGTACTTCAAAACAAAGTGAAGAGCTGTTCCAGATTTAAAGGACAGTTCTAGATTTAAAGAGACCAAAGAGAAATGACAACCACATGTAATGTGTCATCCTGCACTGGGGAAAAAAGAATAAATGTGAAGCACGTTATTGGGAAACGGATGCGATTTGAATATGGACTGTGAATTAGATAATAGTACGGTATCCATCATCGCTGCAACAACGGGCTCAAACATACCAACAATCGTGAAGCTCGTACCAGACTGGGCAACGTTTTCTTCTGTTATACATAAGGTCTCCATGAGTCAGAGCCAACTAGACAGCAGCCAGCAACAACCGGATCCACACTAAGTTTCCAGATTTCAATTATTGTACCATGGTTAAGTGAGAGAAGGTGCTTATTCTTAGAAAATATTCACTGGAGTATTTAAGTGCAGTGGGGTACAATAGTGTGTATACAGGCAGTCCCTGGGTTATGAATGAGATCCATTCGTAACTGTGACTTAAGTCTCTAAGTCAAATTTCTAGGTAAGTAGAAATAGGTGCATAAAGTTCCTATTTAGCCTTACTTTAGTGCAAGAAACAGCTCGAAGCCTTTACAATGATTTAAAAGCTGCATGTGCAGCCAGTGAAGGTGATTGTGATGAAGAATTTGTTACAAGCAGGAGTTGGTTCAATTGTTTCAAAGTGAGGCAAATTGACATAACATTGAAGGGCAAGTACAAGTTGTCCGTAAGTCGGACGTTTGTAACCCGGGGACTGCCTGTATATGTACAGACATGTATACACGTACACATATACATAGAGACAGAGAGAAAGCCGTATGCAAACATGCTAGTGGGGTCGGGGGTAAGAGGATAAAGCAATAGGTAAAATAGTAATAACTGATGAATCCAGGTAAAGGATATATGGGAATTCTATTATTTTTTTCAACTTTCCTGTAAGTTTAAAATTGTATCCAAAATAATAAGATACACCAAAAAAAGGATAAAGAGAAAGTTGGAATAGAAGTTGTAGTATTTTGTTCTTGCACAAAATGAATTGCCTTGTGCACCCATTTCGGTGACCACTGAATGAAATTAAGTAATGGGGAAGTAAAAAAAAAAAAAATGCCCAATCAAGGGCAGATGGAAAATAATCAGAAAAGCTGAGAAAACTACAAACTGCTCCTTTGGGCTGTTATTGATCTTTGGATCCTCTATGGTGTTTAGAGTATAACAGAGATAGATAGGTAGCTGCTGTAAAGTGGACTCAGACTCATGGTGACCCTTACAAACGAAATGTTGCCCAGTCCTGCCTCATCCTCACGATCGCCAGCAAATAACAAACCGGTTCAAAGCCCTGGATAGAAACGATAAACAAGAAATCAGAGGGTTTGTTTCTGGCTGTTTCTTATCAGCTGTGTATCTTTTTCAGTTAGATGAGCACGTTAAGCTTCTGTTTTCTCATCTTTAAAATGGGATAATTAATGACACTTGCTCTCATCTAGCCATTTACAAATATTAATTCACTCCTCAGATCATCTGTTTGTAAGGTTGTAGCTTGATGTACCAGAGTTTAATTATAAATTGCTAATGGTTGAACATAAATACGTCCATATAAATAGGTCCTGGACAGGGGACAACAGATATTTTGACAGTTTTCACTAAATATATGTATAATTACTTACCAAATACATGACACTAATTTATTAAACGATCACTTGAGTCATTTGGATTCCAGTGAGGAAGGAATTATTATTGACTTTCTCTGATGTGAGAAGATTGGACTAGAGATTTTCTATGATCCCATTTAGCTGTAAAATCTGTAATTTTATGATTTACCATCCCTACCAGTCAAAACTAATAACAGATGACTTTGGGAGTTTTAAACAAGTTCAGATATGGAACTAGGAAAATAGTCATTGTTACTTCCAGTATTGCCAACTCCCAGATCAGGATTTTGAAATCAAAACTCTATTCCACTTGAATTATTTGTATGACGCAGTTGATCTGAAAAGAAAAAAAGTAGAACAGGAATAGATGATTCAATGGGTGGGGGATTTCAAAGCATGTCTCTTTTATAAAGGTTTATTTTAGCAATTTCTTTAAAATAGTTATATGAGGAAATTTACTAATCAATTATCCTGTTTATGGTTTAAACTATGCTTGGGGTAAAGAGCGCTAAACATTAATCAGAAGGTTAGATCTTGTTTCTGGCTGTTTCTATCAGATGTGTGACTTTTTCAGTTAAATGAGCACTTCAGGTTCCTATTTTCTCATCTTTAAAATGGGACAATTAATGACATTTGCTCTATCACCTGGGCTTGTTGGGAGGCTCAAACGAGATAATTAAGGAGGAAAAAAACAGCTTATAAACTGTGGTGAAATGCAAAATATAGATTTTTTTTTTTTTTAAGCAGAATTATTTATGATGGCCGCGTACTTCTACAGCCAAACCGATTTTGTTTTGGCTTTTGTGTTCTGTTTTGGCTGACCTCATACACATTATTTGTCTCTGAGGTACCTTATTCTTCAATTATTCAATCAGCAACTATTTACTGAAGGTTTTGCATGTTGCCATTATGCTGTGAGCTAGGCGACGGTATTTCAGATACGAGCAGGGTCACACGTGGTGGACAGGTTTCAGCCAAGCTTTCAGACTATTCAGATTAGGAAGAAAGGCCCGACAGTCTGCTTCTGAAAATAGCCAATGAAAACTTTACGGATCACTAAAACATATGGTCTGACCTGCTTGCTTCGGATGCGTCATCAGGAGGGACTAATTTGCAGAGAAGGACACTGTGTTTGGTGAAGCAGAGGGCTAACAAGGGCGAGGAAGATCCTCAGTGAGATGGATTGACACAGTGGCCATTAATGATGGATTCAAACCTGCAAATGAACTCAAATCCCATGTCTTACGCAGAAGGCCATATCAGACATCTTGGGAAAGAAAGGACAGGACTTTTTCCCCACATTACTATGTAACCTGCAAACACTTGGGGACAAAGATCTGTTTACCATTTCTTTATGACAGTGGAGACCTAAATTCCAGAAGGCTGGGTAAAAATTTAAGAAAAATATCCTTGGAACATAAAAGTGGGATTTGGTTTTCAATGTTTTCTAGCCGTGGAATCCTTTTTCAAAGAAAATCTTACACTGAAGCGAAGCAAATAAAACATAAAACTGGACCTTCTCTAGTTGATTCTGGCACAGTTCCCTGCCCGCCACCCTCTATCTCCCCACTATCCTTTGAGAGGCTTCTAAGAACACAGTTTAAGAACTTGTACCTTTGGAGATCTCCTAAAGAAATCAATATTTCTGGCTAAATATAGAAATTGTCTAGTATTAGAAATTTTAGAAAAAATCAAATGCCATGACTGAAAACAAAGCAGGGCTAATTTTAGACTAATTCAGACGGATTTTGCAAATTACATGTGCTCCTCTTTCCTTTATCCTGATATGTCCCCCTAGAGGAGATGCTGCTCACCCCTTCATCCTATGATATATTTCAAAAAGACATGAGAATATAGGACTGCATGGTTATGTTATCTCCATAGGAAAATCCTCTTTAACGTTTGCCTGAAACCCACTAAAAGCATATAATATTTTTTCAACTCAATAATAAAAAGACAAATAATCTGATTTAAAATAGGTAATAGATTTGAATGGATATTTCTCCAAAGTAGATACACAAATGACCATACCCACTGCCGTCGAGTCAATTCCGACTCATAGCGATCCTGTAGGACAGAGTAGAACTGCCCACAGGTTTTCAATGTTGTAATCTTTACAGGAGCAGATTGCCACATCTTTCTCCTGAGGAGCTGTGGGTGGGTTTGAACCACCCACCTTTCAGTTAGCAGCCCACTGCTTAACCATTTCACCACCAGGGCTCCTCACATATGACCAAAAGCACATGAAAAGACACTCAACATCATTAACTATTAGGGAAATGCAAATCAAAACCACAGTGTGATACCACTTCCCATCCACTTAAAAATAAAACAGTTGCCCTTGAGTTGATTCCTACTCAGAACAACCCCAAGTGTGTCAAGAGTAGAACTGTTCCCCACTGGGTTTTCAATGGCTAAAAAACGACAAATAATAACAAGTATTGGTGAGAATGGAGAGAAACTAGAACCCTCATATACTCCTGGTAGGAATATAAAATGGTACCGCTGCTTTGGAAAACAGGCTGGCAGTTCTTCAAAAGAGTTATCACAAGACCCAGCAATTCCACTCCCAGGTACATATCTAAGAGAACTAAAAGCGTATGTCCGTACAAAAACGTCAACATGAATGTTTATTTCAGCATTATTCATAATAACCAAAAAGAGGAAGCAACCTAAATGGTCCATCAACTGCTGAACGGAAAACAAAATGTCGTCTGTCCGTACAATGGAAAAGCAGCAATAAAAAGGGATGAAGTATTGTACTGATTCATGCTCCTGTGTGGCTGAACATTGAAAACGTCACGTAAGTGAAAGGAGCCAGTCCCAAAGACCACATCATTATATGATTCTATTGTGAGGAAATGTTCAGAATATGCAAATCTATAAAGACAAAGTAGATTAGTGGTTGTTTAGGACTGGAGGAAAGAGGGCAGTGAGGAATGACAGCTAAAGGGTACATGGTTTCTTTTTTGGGTGATGAAAGTTTTGCTGAAGTTGATTGTGGTGATGGTTGCGTAAATCTGTGAATAAACCGAAAACCACTGTTTTAAAAAAATCATTGTAACATGTTTCAGCCTGACTTTTCTAAGAGTCTGTCTCTGTATGACATTCTAAGTCGATCTTCTAAACCACTCAGTCTCTAGCACAGTGTTCTGAAATGGGGCACAGCCGGTGGTCTCTCCTTTGAACAAGGTAAAGTACTCCATCCAGAGCAAAGAAAATTTTACAGCTGATCAAATTGTAGTTTAATCATATACTTTAAAAAACCTTCTGTCAGACCCGTAAAGCAAACGATAATACACGTAGTTCAACCATGTATACAAGACTAAATGGGCACACCAGCCCAGGGGCAAGGATGAGAAGGCAGGAGGGGACAGGAAAGCCGGACGAAAGGAAATGGGGAGCTCAAGGTCGAGAAGGGGAGAGTGTTGACATGTCATGGGGTTGGCAACCAACATCACAAAACAATATGTGTGTTAACTGTTTAATGAGAAACTAATTTACTCTGTAAATCTTCACCTAAAGCACAATAAAAATAATTATAAAAAAATTTTTTTGAAAAAAGAATAATATTCCTAACCAAGAAAACAAAATTTCTGTCAAACAACCTGGTGATAGATTTCAAAGGCCATAAAATGTCTATATTCCATTTCCATGATTTTACATTATATACACCAAAAGCTATGTGAGCTATGTAAAAATTCTTATGGTAAAATATTTTGTGAAAAAGATTTGCTACAAATTCCATATTACTATGTATGCAAATATATAAAAATATCAATTCATATACAAAAGGCCTAGAAAGAAATATGCAAAACTGACAGCAGCAATTCTGTAAAGGTGTCAGAATTCTTGGTAATTTTTCAAACCTTGCTATAAAGTTGTTTTTTTTAACAGCGGGAAGAAAAAAATTTCCATAAAAATAGGAAAGGGCTGCTTCTACATCATTTGTCAACAAGAAGCGGTTCTTTAAATTAGACTCATCCCATGCAGTTTATAGTCCTAGAAAATGTTTTACTTTCTTTATTCATTCCATAGACACGATTTAAAATAATAGTTGTATCAGCTCTTCTTGTCACCATGCCTCAAGTTCCCCCAAACAGGATCCAGGGAGACCCCCTCTGGAGATAAGAGAGAAGTTCAGCTTAGTCCAGACCTTGAGCTGTGCCCAAATGATTTCAAGAGACGAAAACTCTCTTTCCAAACATCTTAGCACCTCTCTTTGTGTCTAGCTTATACTAACCAGTCGCCAGAGGCAATATTAATCAGTTACTCTGTGAAATGATGGGGAAGATTCTCATTAGAATCATCAGAAAAACAGAAAGCTAATTTCTTGGATCAAATCCATCTGGCCCAATTTACCTTGGTTAAAAACAAAAACAAGGAAAAACTGTTGCAAAATGACTCTTCAGTGAAGTGCTGAAAACAGTGAGCACTATAAGCTTTTGGAGAGCCAACCTCATTTATTTACTAATATAAGATATAACCATACCTCCTAATTTAACAGTGTATCTCAGTAGCACTTTGTTGCATACATGGACTCTGTGTTTTAAATACATTGTTGTTGTTGTTAGGTATCATTGATTCTGACTCATAGTGACCGCATGTACAACGGAAGGAAACACTGCCCGGTCCTGCACCATCCTCACAATCCTGGTTATGCTTGAGCCCATTGTTGCAGCTACTGTGTCAATTTCATCGAGAGTCTTCCTCTTTTTCGCTGACCCTCTACTTTACTAAGTATGATGTCCTTCTCCAGGGACTGGTCCCTCCTGACAACACGTCCAAAGCATGTGAGACATAGTCTCACCATCCTTGCTTCTAACAAGCATTCTGGTTGCACTTCTTCCAAGACAGATTTGCTGGTTCCTTGGGCAATCTATGGGATATTCAACATTCTTCACCAACTCTCAGTTCAAAGGCAGCAATTCTTCTCCCTTCTCCCGTCTTCTATGTTCATTGTCCAGCTTTGACATGCATATAAGGTGACTGAAAACACCAAGGCTTGGGTCAGGCGCACCTTAGTCTTCAAAGTGACATCTTTGCTTTTTAACACTTTAAAGAGGTCTTTTGCAGCAGATTTGCCAATTGCAATGGGCAAATCGTATAGACCATACAAACTACAACGAAAATAATGTGTACACAGAGCATATTACTCTGGTGGCACTGTGGTTAAGAGCTCAGAATGTCAGCAGTTCGAATCCACCATCTGCTCCTTGGAAACATTATGGAGCAGTTCTACTCTGTCCTATAGGGTCCCTATGAGTCAGAATCGACTCAATGACAATGGGTTTGGTTTTTCTTGTTTTGGAGACCTGGTGGTACAGTGGTCAAGCGTTTGGCTATTAACGAAAAGGCTGGCAGTTCAAATCTACCAGCTGCTCCTTGGAAACCCTGCGGAGCAGTTCTACTCTGTCCTGTACGGTCGTTATGAGTTGGAATTGACTCAACGGCAATGAATTTTTTTCTCCCTTTTTTTAATATAGTGTTAACACCCACAGTTACCATTGCTGTCAACACAAGCAGTAGGGATTTCAAAGACAAGATATGAATCACTCTCATATCATTACCCTATCTTATTTTTTTAATGCAGTACACAAAAATATAAACTTACAGAACATATACGTCAGTAGGTGAGTCTTGTGTTACTCCATCCCCCAAAATTAAAGGCACACATGGGGTTACTGTAAATAACAACATCCGCCATTACCTTCAAACTGAAGAGCTTACAGGTAAATACATAATTATCTGGTTTTCTCTGTCACACCACCACAGTTGATCACACACACACACACACACACACACACACACACACACAGGAAGATACAACTTGACTACACATCATACAAGCCCTCTTTTGACTTCAGTAGTGGTCACATTAATTAATGGGCTTCAATTCCTTTGGAGTCCCTGGGTGTAAACGGTTAAACAACACTTGGCTACTGACCAAAAGGTTGGAGGTTTGCATCCATCCAGAGGCACCTCAGAAAAAAGCCCTGGTGATCTACTTCCAAAAAGAACAGCACTGAAAACCTTATGGAACACAGTTCTACTCGGACACACAAGAGGTTGTCATAAGTTGGAAGTGACTCAATGGCAACTGGTTTTCAATTCCTTTATGAAACTTTTTTTAGGACTGAGATCGTGTGTAAATGTACAATCTAAGTATTCCAACCAATTTATCAAAACTCTTAGACCAAAAAGAAAGTCTCAGATTCATGAGGGAAAAGTTGTGTTTCTAATCTCCTAATGAGCATCTTTTAATTCCTAGAACCAAAGTCCAGGTCTAATTTTTATGTTTTAAGCACAAGAAAGCAAGAGGTAGGGAAGGCTTGGAAAGTGGTGAGGTCTTACTGCAAGTGCAGAAGCCTGGTCCCAGTGCCCAAGCTGCCTTCCACCATGTCATCCTGTCCTTCCACCATTCCAGAGAGCCTCAAAAGAGTCCTGGGAATTTCACAAACGTCTCAAAACAAAATATGCTCCATTTGCTTTCACTTAAGAATTCAGTAATAAATCTGTATCGTGTATTACTCAAGTAAGAGGAATGGGAGTAGAAGTAGAAAGTTAAAGCATCACAGGATATCTGGATTATGTATCACTCAGTATCTACACGCCACGGGCTGTGCTGGGCTCCAGGAATACACTGGTGAGCAACACGTGACCATCTCTTTTTTTCTGGCACTTACCTCTTAACTAACCGATTGCAGTCGAGTCAATTCAGACTCATGGCTAACTCATGTGTGTCAGAGTAGAATGGTGCTCCACAGAGTTCTCAATGATTTTTCAGAAGTAGATCACCAAGACTTTTTTATGACATGCCTCTGGGTAGACTCGAACCTCCAACCCTTCAGTTAGCAGCCAAGCACGTCAACCATTTGCACCATGCAGGGACTCCATACCACTTAGTCAAAACCAAAACCAAACCCGTTGCTGTGGAGTCGATTCCGACTCATAGCCACCCTATCTAACAGAGTAGAACTGCCCCATAGGGTTTCCAAGGAGTGGCTGGTGGATTCAAATTGCTGACCTTTTGGTTAGGAACCGAGCTCTTAACCACTGCACCACTTAGTAGGAGATACAATTATTAATCAAATGACCTCTGTAACAAATGTGTAAGTACAAGCTCTGGCCAGTGATATGAAGGAAAGGTGTCCGATGCTTGGAAAGTACAAAAGAATGTGGGATCACCGCGGTAGACATCAGCTGGATGGAGTCCAATTAAAACGGGAGCAAATTCCGCCACACGAAGTTATGAGTGAGTAAAATTAGAGTACTTTAATTAACACACTGTAATGGTAATAGAAGCTATCAGGATAAAAAACTTACATGGACCATAAAATGCAGCCAGTCAACTAACACAGCACATGATTCCAAAGCGTTCTCCGGGGGGCTTCCACATTCGGGGTGGGAACCCCGTCACTGAACTAATTAAACTTCACCCCAAGCCAGAGTACTCTGGGACCTCTGGGCCCCTTCATAGGAAACACAGTGTGGCTCTGGGTGGTGTTTGGGCATTTTTAATTCCCTAAACTGAAAATTCTTTATTTAAAAAACTGCGTTTTGAGTGAGAAGTACTCATGCCGTTCCTTTCACTGCTCCATAAAGTAAAGCGTTTAATTACATTTGCGCCATTTCTGTAATCAACAGTAGCATCCACGGAAGTTGCCTGGTAACTTTGGAACCACGAAATGTTGGTTCCCGACGGCGCCCCAAACTCTGCACACCCCGTCCCGGTCACCCCCCCTTATCATCCCCTCCCGGTCACCCCCTCCAGGTCACCCCTTCCTTATCACCCCCTCCCGGTCACCCCCTCCCGGTCACCCCCAGTCCACCAGCAGTCGGCAGTGCTCAGAAAGAGGGCACAGCGCTCAGGGGGAAGTACTTACTTCCTTTCCTCCAGCAGGGCGATTTCTTTTTTAACCTCATGGTATTCTTCCGCGATCTGGCAGTGCTGCTTGAACACCTGCATGGATTCTGGGGACTCATGACAAGGCGGCAGAGGCTTCACAAACAACAACGAGGAGAAATCAGTCCACTGGTTTGCATCAGAGTAAAATACCAGCCATTTTCCACCCTCCATATTCTTTACAGGAGCCCTGGTTGGCAATGGTTAAGAGATCGACTGCTAACCGAAAGGTCGGCAGTTCAAATCCACCAGCCTCTTTCTTGGAAACTCTACGGGGCAGTTCTACTCTGTCCTGCAGGGTGGCTGTAAGTCCAAATGGAGGCGACCGCAACAGGGTTTTTCTATTTTTCTGCTTGTATCAGTTGTCCCCAAGTGATTCCAACTCATGGCAGCCCCTGTGTGTCAGAGCAGAAGTGTGCTCCATAGAGTTTTCAATGGCTGATATTTCAGAAGTAGATCACCAGACCTTTCTTCCCAGGCACCTCTGGGTAGACCCAAACCTCCAGCCTTCCAGTTAGCAGCCTAGTGCATTAACCACTGGCACCAACCACTCAGGGGCTGCCTCAGCTGACTCTACTTGACTGGAAAATAGAGAGGTGGATCCCTTTGTTAATCTTCCAGTATCATCCACGGGCATTTTCAGGCCTGACGCAGAACCCCGAAACCCATCACATGTCAGTTATCTATCATGTTTTAGATTAAAATTAAGTCTCCTAATGATTCTGCAATTCGCACTAGAGATCTTGAATTCTGCTTTAGAGAAGGGCAGTGATGGAAAGATATTTCAGTTGTCTGCGTCAATTGCCTCTTGCTTTCTGTTCTTGTAGCTCAGGGAATACTCTCATTTTTGAGAGCAGAGCAGTCCTACAGGAACGAAGTTCTTCTAAGAAACGTGCCCAACCTGAAGAAATGGTGCTGGGCCGGAAGTAATGCTTGCAGGGTTAAGAACCAGTATAAAAGACCAAAGGAGCCCTAGTGGCGCAATCGTTAAGCGCTTGGTGGCTAACCAAAAGGTCTGCAGTTGGAACTCACCAGCCGCTGGTGGGTGAAAGATGTGGCAGTCTCTTTTCCTAAAGATTTACAGCCTTGGAAACCCTATGAGGCAGTTCTACTCTGTCTTACCGGGTCGCTATGAGTTGGAATCGACTGGACAGCAGCAGATTTCTTTTTTTCAGTTATAAAAGACCAAACCCCAGATGAAAGCATGCTTGCTACAGGTGAGGCAGAAGAAAGCACAGATGATGTCTTTCCTTTCCTTCCATCCATGACACAAACACACACCAGCAACGGCAAAACTTTCTGATCAGAACATGGTGAAAATTCTACTTCCATAAATTTTTATTTAAAGAACTGGTTTTCCCTGACCTTGTAATTCTAATTTCTAGTTAAACCAGTTGCCCTTGATTCAATTCCAACTCATGGCAACTCCATGTGTATCAGAGTAGAACTGTGCTCCATGGGATTTTCAACAGCTGATTTTTCGGAAGCAGATCACTGGGACTTTTTTTTTTTTTTTTTGAGGCACCTCTGGATGAATTTAAACCTACGACCTTTGGAAATTGCCAAGGCCATAACCATCTGCAGCACTCAGGGACTCCAATTTCTAGTTGACAACACTTTATGAAAACCATTACTTTTAGGGACACTAGTTAATAGTCTTTTAGAGAGTTTTTTGATTACCTTTTTCAATTGTTTATAGCAAATCCTTCTATAAAATCTGAGAAATATGAATTCATTGTTAAAAAGGCTCTTTAAGTGCTGATACAATGCGGGGATTGCAACCAATGTCACAAAACAATTTGTGTATAAATTTTTGAATGACAGACTAATTCACACGGTAAACTTCCACCTAAAGCACAATTTTTAAAAAAGGCTCTTCAGCCTAACTTGCTTCACAAAAAGTCTATGCATGTAAACTATATGTTTAATTAGGTCATATCCTCACCCAATTTTATATTAGTAAATGGAAAACTAATGAATTTCTTACTGTTTGCCCCCTCTTCTCTTCACATCCCGCAAGAACACAGGTTTCTTTGTGTACCTTATTTAGCAATCCACCAACGATGTAATAAAAATTTTATAAAGTTTGCTGTCGGATTGATACATAGGATAACTTTTTTTCTACTTACTATGAGGCCCCTCAGTAGATCTTCTAAAGGAAATGAAATTCCAGGTGAATTTGGATAAAATTTACCTACATGTGGGACATTGGTCATATCCTGATGGAAATTTCCTACTCTTACAATTCCTGGAAAATCTAACAACAATCATGTCACATAGCATCTTTGCCTACTTCCCCCTGAACACATGCACAGCATAAGCTTAGGCTGCTGGAACCATTGTCCCTTTCTATACAGAAATAAGTTGGAAAGGAGTACACAGCAGTATTACAATATTACTTACTCCAGGAGATAAAGCTGTTGCTAAAGGAATTCAGAACCCCTGGCTCCTCCAGTCTGTATCCTAGAAGTCACTACACCCTCCCCTTGTCAATTTTTACCTGTTACACTGGCACATGACCAGTTAGGGGCAATGAAACTCACCGAGCAGCCTTTAGAGCATCTCTGCCCTATTAAAGGGTTTGCATCCTGCAAGGTCCCGAGACTCTATGCATCCTATTCCTATCCTTATGAAAACCACATGTGTTATTCTCAGTTCAAATAAGAGTTTAGTCCATAACTTGCCAGGTGTAGGTAGCTGAACCAATAATTCAACGTAATTCAAGACGGTCAAACGGTTCTAGGATTTCTGTGTACAGGATTTCCCGTAACACGACTCCAGAGGATATAAGTGACAGCAGCCAAGATAAAAGAAAAATGCCTTTACTGCTACAATTAAAGAAACTGAAATTTACATATATAATGTGTTCTTTAAGAAACGAGAGAGGTCTCTTTTTCCCCTTAGCGTTGCATCCTGCAAAGCTTTTAAATTAAGTGGGAAATTTTGTTCGTTTGTTGGCTCTTTTTTAGTTGGCACATCTTAATTTTGGGAAAATCTAAAAATATTATCATGTATAGGCAGCCTAGGCGTTCCTGGCGGGGCACAAATGGTTAAGCACCAGACTGTTAACAGAAAGGTTGGCGGTTCCAACTGATTTCTGAGGCGTCTCAGAAGTAAGGCCTGGCAATCTGCTTCCCCAAAATCAGAGCCTTGAAAATCCTATGGCGCAGTTCTACTCTGCACATGTGGGGTCACCATAAGTCAGAACTGACTTGACAGCAACTAACAACATAGGTAGCGTGATCATGCTGCTAAGGGTGTATGAGGGTAGGTTGTACTTCACGATGTGCTCAGTATCCTCATGTGCTCTTAGCAGGATGATCACGCTACTTATACATAATAAGATTTTCAATATATTTCTCACAACTAAGAAATGCTGGTTAATACAGAACAAACAAAAATATTTCAGATTCGATGTTTCCGGTAGTAAAATGGGTCAGGCGTCACTTCAGCCTTAGCTCCTGCAAGCTCCATCGTCACCCCAACCTACCATATGGCTCAGCACCCCTTCGAGTTTCCCCAGTTGGCACGGATGCATTAAAGAGCAGTATAGATTTCTTTTCACAGCAAAAGGTGGCGGAGGCAAGTCATACTGCACAAGCCATCACGGCATCAGAAAATGATCTCGTTAGATCTTTCCAAGTCCTCCTTCTAAGCCTCGCTACTAGGGTTCCTATCTGAGGCTCCTTCCACGTACACCCAACCTTGCTCTGCTTCCCCTTCCCAAACTTCTCCTGCAAGAACTTCAGATTTCTCGCCTTCTACAACCCTGAGCCATTGACCGCTAATCCCAAATGTCGACAAGCAAATCAAAGGGGACTGTGGACATGGCCAGCCACCATCCTTAGAAGGTGATGTGCACACGCAAGGGCCCTTCACCCTAGCCCAGGAAACGCATCAAAGAATTTGCTTTAAACACATATAATTCTCATCCCAACCGGAATTCTGTTGAATAAAAGTATGAAGATATTTGGATTTTATATTCAATATGAAAAATAGAGCTACAGATTAATGAGATACGTCATTCTGAAAGACACAGAGATCACCTTCATTGCTTCATGATATAATAGGTGTTTGTGAGTCCGTGGGAAGCCCTGGGTGATGCAAATGGTTAAGAGCTTGGCTACTAATTGAAAGGTTGGTGGTTCCAACACACACAGAGGTGCCTTTGAAGAAAGGCCTGGCAATCTTCTTCTGAAAGGTCAAAGCCATGAAAACCCTAGGGAGTGCAGTTTTATTCCGAAACAGACGAGGTCTCCATGAGATGGAATTGACTCTACAATATCAACTGGTACTGATGTTGGTGAGTACATGTGCATCATTACAAGGTCCTCGCTGAGGGTGACTCTGGCTTATCTTCTTACTACCCCTCAAAATAACCAAAATAATATGTGCCCAACAGTGTCCAATGAATAGACTTTTTTGCCTGAGGAAATAAATTCCTAAAATTCAAGCACAAGAATCAAGTTTCCAGTTTAAAAATGGAGCTACCGCTAGACTGAAGGAACATAATGTTTAAAACTTTGGCACTCACGAATTAATTAGCTATAAATGGGTCTGAGATTATGTCTAACACACGTTCAAATTAAAAACTAAAAAAAAAAAAAACTTAAAAAAAACGCTTGCAATAACCAGATGAAAGACATCTATAACTTCTTGGAATAAAAGTAACACTATTTCAAATCTCATTGCTTGATTTTGACTACTCTTGACAGAGAGATTTCTGTGGTTACAATCTCCATATTGGTAGTGAATATTTTTCACATCAGAAGGAGAAAATTTCCTTGTTATTTCTGCATACTCTCACACTTTGTATATATTTATAACTGTCCCTTACTTAGCTGTTGTCACTGTGTGCTATCGAGTTGATTTTGACTCATAGCGACCTATATGACAAAGTAGGACTGCCCCATAGGGTTTACTAGGTTGTCATCTTTATGGGAGCAGATCACCGGTTCTTTTCTCCCACAAAGCTGCTGCTGGGTCCAAACTGCCAACCTTTTGGAGCTGAGTGTGTTAACCATTGCACCACCAAGAGGACGTATTGCGCTCCACAGAAAAGGAATCCTAAGATATTAAATTTGAACATGAAAAGTGAGATATTCTTAATGTGGAATCCCTGAGTGGTGCTAATGGTTAACGCACTAGGCTGCTAAGCAAAAGGTTGGAGGTTCGAGTCTACCCAGGGGTACCTCGGAAGAAAGGCCTAGTGATCTACTTCCAAAAATACCAGCCGCTGAAAACCCTGTGGAACACAGTTCTGCTGTGACACACACAGGGTCGCCATGAGTTGGAATTGACTGATGGGAACTGGTTTTCCCCAGAAGCTTTTCCCGTGCGTGGAATATGATGGTATTTGGGCTCTCTTAAATAGCACAGAGCTCTAAGGAAGTTAAATTAAGACATCCTCCTAACAGTGCCTCAAGCCAACTTAGAAACACATTTTCCAAGACACAGTTTGGGACTCGGGTGAGGTCAGAGCCCAGGAGGGACCCTGTCTCCTCACCCCCTTTCTTCCTCCTCAGCCTCCTCCTGCTGCTGCCCGAGAATGGAGCTGGCAGGACTTTAAATTACACGGCCGTGCCACCGAGCCACTGCCATCTCTGGGATCCACCCCAATCATCGGACAGATTTAACAAGATGAAGTAAGAGAGAAACCACAGGGTCCTGTTCCAAGAATGCTGGATTGAGCCACTCTGTACTGTCTCTGCTCTCTGCCCAGCCATCAGATCATAGCAAGCTCCTCCCCAAATGGACTCACTTCTCTGGAAAAGGGCCCCGTGGGAAAGGGCTGAGCCAAGCATCCCTCAGCAAGGGGCACAGCCAGCTTAAGCGTTTCCTTTTCTGCTTGGCTTCTTCAAATACTACTGGCTTCATCCACTTCAAAAATGAAAGAATTTAATTTTCCTATCTCAGCTTCCCTCCCACACAGAAGATATATTTAGGAAACCTAAACGTGCTACAGTCACTGAGCAGGTTTTATATTTATTCCTTGATTCTTGGTGTTACCTTTATTTTGGGGGGATGTGGGGGTGTCCAGTTTAAATTTACGTTGCCTTTTAATGTCTTAAAATTAACAAACCCTAAGAGGGAAAACCTAGCCCACGCTAATTCTAATACATTCAAAACGCTGTTATCTTAAAATTTTTAATATTTTTTAAATATTTGAAGGCCTGACATTTTGATAGTATCTCGATTATGGTCAAAATCTGCACTAGTGATTAGACTGCATACCTTGTGCGTTATACAAGAGTGGAGTGAAGTATATTTAAGTCATTTCTAGTGACTTAACATAAGTCCTTGGATGGTACAAACAGTTCAGTGCTTGGCTACAAACTGAAAGATTGGTGGTTCGAATCCACCCAGTGGCACCTCAGGACTTCTGAAAGATCACAACCCATTGAAAACCCTAAGAAGTAAAACCCTGTGGAGCACTGTTCCACTCTGAAACACATGGGGTCGCCATTAGTTGGACTGGACAGCAACTGGTTTGCGTTTTGGGGTTTTTCTTTGTTTTGTTTTTGTTTTTTTCTTGACTTAAGCAATATAGAAGGAAGAGATAACTCAAGTTTCTCTCAAACTTTCCAGCAACACATACCTTAATGACCACCACAAATGGGCTTCTCAAAAAAAAATTAAAATTAAAATTAAAGGTACTATTATAAAGCCCCAAGTTACGTACGTAAATGCATGTTTTCTGTGTGGTCACAATAGCTAAAGAATGAATGTAAGATACTTTTCAAAATGTGTGTGAGAGAGAGAAAAGGGTGGACATTTTCAGTATTTTGGATGAGACTATCGCATTCCCGGATGTTCTGGATTAGAGTCGCAGAATCCTGGAATGCTAAGGTTTCTTCCTTTTCTACCATTTTCATTTCCCAAACAGCAGGTGAGACACTGATGCAGGACCTATAAGAAGTGTCTGGAGAGGCTCTCGGATAACAAGCTGTGGTGACCACAATTGAAGCCACGGAAGTGTTTATTTGTGGAGGTGATATCAGTTTCTGGACTTACCTGACTCTGTCTGAGAAAGTTCAGTGTGTACCACAGAGACACCTGTTACTGTCATCTCAACTTAGATGGGAGGACTTCAGGAGGCATTGAAGCCACTGCTCAATTTGATTAAAAAAAAAAAAAAAGGCCATATTGTTTTCCAAGTACTTTGGCTTTGCGAAAAGAAGAGGGTATCAGAACCTGTATCCCAAAACCAAAAATCCAAAGTGTTGCTTTGTTTGTTTCATGTTAAATGTGGAAAGGTAAATTACTCATTATTAAACATGTCTTTCAATAAATGATGTCACTAGGGAAGGAAATTAACATTTAATTGAGCAATTATCTTGCCAAGCACTGTGCTAGATCCGGAGTCCCTGGTGGCACAGTCAGTTAAGTGCTCAACTACTGACTGAAAGATTGGCGGTTCAAACCCACCCAGAGGCACCTCAGAAGAAGGGTGTAGTGATCTGCCTCCTAAAGGTCACAGCCTTGAAAACCATCTGAAGCGCAGCTCCACTCCGCACAGAATCGGCTCGACGGCAACCGGCTTAGTTTTTTTGGTTTGGTGCTAGATCTACTCACCATCACATTCGATTTCCACAGCGGTCCTGTGAGACAAGTATTGTTATCTCCGCTTTACAGATGAGAAAAGTGAGGCTTAGAGGCTCAGCGAAAATGAGGGAAGCCCTGGGTGAGATGGACTGACCCAAAAGCCTCAACAATGGGTTCAAATGTATCAAAGATCACAGAGACGGCACGGGGCCAGGCAATCTTTCATTCTGTTGTACAAAGGTCATTGTCTTGGTCAGCTAGTGCTTGTTAGAACAGAAACACCACGTATGGGTGCCTTTAACAAGCAGAAATTTATTTTCTCACAATTGAGGAGGCTAGAAGCCCAAATTCAGGGTGCCGGCTGGTTTTCTCTCTCTGTCAGCTCTGGAGGAAGGTCCTTGTCTCTTTGAGCATCTGCTCCTGGGCAGTCTTGGCGTGGCTTGGCGTCTTTCCCCCCCATTTCCGTTTCTCTTGACTGTTTGTTTCATCTCTTGTACATCTCAAAAGAGATTGATTTAAGACACACCCTACACCAATCCTGTCTCATTAACATAACAAAGACAACCCATTCCCAAATGGGATTATAACCACAGGCAAAGAGGTTAGGATTTACAACACATATTTTTGTGGGACACAATTCAATCCACAATGGTCACCGTAAGTCGGGGCCAACTCCACATCAACTAACAACAGAGAGAGTACACATCATGTCGAAGATCACAAAACCAGTAGTGGAGAAATTCAAATCTAGGCCAATCTAATGCCAGGACTCATGCTTCGGTCACTAAAATTCCGGTAGGAAGTTTATTACAATCTACTTGTTAGCATGTACTTTAAACCAAAAACCCATTGCCGTAGAGTCGATTCCGACTCATAGCAATCCTATAGGACAGAGTAGAACTGCTCCACAGAGTTTCCAAGGAGCAATTGGTGGATTCGAACCACTGACCTTTTTTTGGTTAGCAGCCGAGCTCTTAACAACTGTGCCACCAGGGCTCTACCTGATTATAAAAACATATTCCTGACTCCAACGCAATTGGAACGGCATTACAGCACAGCTTTGAATTGTCTACTGGTAAGACCACAGCCCCCAAAACATAACAACATGGTTAGGCTGTAAGACAAGCATGGTTTGGGCCTAAGCCCCAGGACTATTAAAGGATCCCGCTATTAGCTATGGAGAGAGAGGTCAGCCATTATCTCCGAAGGAAACTGAGGCCCAAAGAAAATGAATGATTTTTCATCCATTCTTAGAAGTGGAAATAGAATTGCACCTCCTTCCTTCTTACTGTATGGTCTAAATTAGCTTTGTCCAAACACTGCCACTCATGGGCATGGAGGATTAAGAAACCTAGTCCTAGAAAAGGAATCTGAACAAGATACAATCAACCTTCCACCTGCCCCTGGGCTGCGGCTCAAGGCCCACAAATGGACATTATAAAGAGACGTTCACTTTAACACCTACCTTACCCTGAGCTCTCTTGCCCAACGTTTTGCATTAATAGAGACATCAAGAGAGATGTTTGTCACTGCTATTCTTGCACAAGGCTTTTTTTGGCTTCTGTGAAAATAGAAGCATCATGAATTACAGGCTCAAACATGCCCGCATTCTTGGCAAAGCAACGGAAGAATCTCAGGGGCCAAATTGGCCATAGAGCATCTACCAAATAGATATTTTATAGCTGCATTTCATAATCCACAAATACACGAAAGAATGTGCCATGGTATCAGAATGCCAGAATAGATTTTACAAGGTTTTATAACCGTGTTATGGTAACCTTGCAAATCAGGAAGAAGAAAAGAAAGTCTCCATTTATCAAAGCAATTTGTGTAGCCCATCGATTTCATAGAAGATGTGAGGATAAGAGGGTTCTCTGATTTCAAATCAGAGATCTGGTCTGAATTCTTACTCTGAAACAGCAATTTGTTTAGTCCAAAATTTAACCTCGAGTTTCTTATCTGTAGAGCGGAGATATAAGAGTTAGTTTCCATAATTGTTGCAAGGATCAGATGAGATCATTTGTTGGGAAATACTCATTGCCCAGTAGGTATTCAATGTGCATTGGTCGGGGTTAAGTCTGAGGGTGTGTAGAGAATAGGGCTAGTGGTCATCACCTGGCACCATCTCTTTTTCACTAGGCAACTGTTAAGAGAGAATCAAGAGTCAGTTCATCCTCAAGCAAAAAAATGACAACCACAAGGCACTTGCTATGCCTTTGTTACCTAACTTTGACATCTTCCGTAGAGGATTAGGGCAGTGGGTACAATTCCAAGAGCCATTACTGCATGATGAAAGCGCATGATGCCGATTGTAAAGCCAGCCTGCTCCATGGAACACATGGTTCCCTTCGTCCATAAAGCGTTTTCATTGCTTTCGAGACAGAGACTTCCTGCTGCAGAAAGGCTTAGATTCACATGCTCACACTTGCTAAGCGTGGACACAAGAATCTGCTTTTCGACGCCCTTTACTGCGTGAGGTTTCTCATCTCCATTCTCATCGCTTTGAGTTTTCGTCACTCGAGCCCTGGAGCACAGAATAAAGGTAACAGGAAACAGCCCCAGGCAGAGGCAACCCTAACCCAATGGCTTGGCAACAGGCAAATGTTCGTAACCAACCCAATCATGCCCTTCACCCAGCAAACAAGCACCTAATCAAATGCTTTTAGTTGTGATGCTGCTAACTTTCTCTCTGTTCATGAAGAGATAAATCAATATCATATTTTAAGGGGGCGGGCAATCAAAACCCGTGAGCTGGAAACAGTCTTCTCAACCGTTTAGCTCGTTAAGGATCAGTGGAGATAAAATAGCCTCATCGGATTAAAATAATTGAACAGACTTAATGAATTAAACAGAATTAAAGCTGTAAAATTCATATGGATATAGTAAGGCTTTGGCAGAAAAATTATCTGGATAATTGCCAGGAGTGCCGTGAACTCAGTAGAGAGCGATCCATGAGCCTGGAAAACCATTGACGTTCCCAAAGGAAACAATATTTTCATCGGTACAAAGAGGTGGAATTGAAGATCCCCACTTGGACAAGGGAACGAGAACCTGAATATGATTTTACTGTTTGATCCTCAAAATTTGTTTACTCCTTATTTGCCTCTAACTTCCACGACAATGAAATAGCTTTCAGGCAACAGTCAAATAAAGGAAAGAATTCTGGGACTGAGGGAAAATGGTTATTTAAATTTTACAATCCCCCAGCTCCACGAGCAGCAGCCTACACGCGCCCCCATCTGCAAGGACAGAATGTAAGCAAGGAACGTGGTGTGCCTTGTGAGCAGGCCCGAGGGAAACACTGAGTAAGCAGTGAATGGTTTCTGCATGGTGAAGAGAGGAGATGTCGGGGGATATGGTCAGTTACCAGAAACAAAAAGAGCTAAATTGCTGACCCAGACTGGCTAATAGCTGAAAAAGAAATTTTACGGGAGAACAGAACTATCTTTTGAGAGTTGTGTGGTGATCAGTATAACCCTCCCACCTTCTAGACGAAAAAAAAAAGAAGCAGTGGCCATCATCAGGTTGACCCCAACTCATGGCAACCCTACTTGTGTCAGAGTAAAACTATGCTCCATAGAGTTTTCAGTGGCTGATTTTTCAGAAGTAGATCACCAGGGCTTTCTTGCAAGGCACCTCTGGGTGGACGCAAACCTCCAACCTCTGTGATAGCAGCTGAGCACGTTAACTGTTTGCGCCACCCAAGGGTTCCATCTCCTAGACAATCTTCGGTAACATCTATATGACTCTATAGGCAGGTTTCCTGGTGGAGAGCTATAACAAGTCCCAGGACTGCTACAGAGGTGTGAAGGAGGACTAATAGAGGCCAAGAGGCCAGGTAACCAGAGTTTTGCTGGGTTGATTTTGGGAGGACACCCCCACATGGCAGCAGTAGCTGTTTGAAGCTATTTCCTTCCAGATGTTTACTCAATGCACTGGGCACTAAGATAAGAGCTGGAGTGAACCAAAAGAAGCACCATCTTGGGCTGCATAAGGGCTCGTTCTCGGTTCTTCACAGCTCTGTCAAGGACTGTTCAGGACCAGGGGTCCAAACCCAAGAGCCTTGTGGACACCAGGCATGCCCCAAAATGGGAAAAGCTGTTAGGTGTAAGACAATAGGGAATATCAAGGTTTGTTGGAAACTGGAGATTCCAGACCACGCCAAAAACTTTCAAAGTCAGTAATTTTGGTGAAAAAATTGGTGACCAAACAAAATGTCTGTACACAGCTTTCAAGAACCCTACTGAACTCATCTAAATGTGATCGCAGTAAAATACTCAAGTGAACAGCTGACCCAAGGCCAGTAGCCAGGTATTTCAGGCACAACCTCTTCCCAAAGCCATCTTTGCCCATAACCATCATATGTTATCTAAAGAAAATTAAAATGTCATAAATTAACTCCTTTCAGATAATTCTGTATACTAAAAAGGGGGTACCTTTTGCTAGATCATCCACAAACTATGGATACAAACTATTTTCTCATGGGTCAAACAAGGCTTCAGAAGGTTTAACTATGAATAATTACATTCCCATAAAAGTTGTCAGAGAACTGGGGAGGGGGCAGGAGTGGAGAAAGTAAGATTACCCAGAAATCTTGGAAATCATGGCAAATTCCTGCCGCAAAATTTATCACTAAATTGCTAACCCAAATCAGGGCCAAACTGCAGTAACCCAGAGGCATCCACGCCCCAGGAGAACAGGGATCAGCCCTTTGCCTAGGCTCCAGAACTCTTAAAAGTAGAAACTAGTTTACACTGTAAGTTCTTGACATCATGGACTATTCCATGAGGACCTCTATCTGACTTTAAATCAACCAAACGGTTGCCACTGAGTCGACTCCAACTCGTGGCGACCCCTTGTGTGTCAGAGTAGAACTGTGCTCCATAAGGTTTTCAACGTTTGCTCTTTGGAAGTAGATCACCAGGACTTTCTTCTGAGGCTCCTCTGGGTAGACTTGAACCACCAACCTTTTGGTGAGCAGCCGAGCAGGTTAACTGCTTGCACTACCCAGGGACTTTGGGGCTCTGGAAATACAAACCTGGGTAACTAGAAGGCCCCCCACTTTTGTGGGACATCACTTCTCAGGTCAGTATACTTTGCGAAGCTGAGGAGGGAAGAAAGAAGGACTTTAGAGAAATCCTTACCTGTAGCTGCTGGTCTAGTTCTGGAAAGACCAGAGGACTGGAGTCTTCAGGAGGTGTATCATCTAAAATGAAAATAAAATAACTCTTTACTAGATAGATCTTTCTCTCAAGACAGTCATCCTGCTGTTACCATCCTCAAGCCTGCGTAATTAAACCATCAACACATACGGCTTCGGTCATTTTGCCAGTTCAATTGAGAACGGATTGAATGCAGAGAACATTTTTACTTATTTTCTGTGCAAAGAGAAACATGGCAAGCTTAGTCGACCTGCCCCAGATTTTGCAAACTAATGTTAAAATCCTCAAACATTCGGTCTGATCGCTCTCCAGTAAAAGGTACCGCTTGTCTTTCAGTATTCCTATGTTAGCCACAACCAAAAAATAGGATATGCAGAAAAGTGCTTTGACAAGGTATTGATGAGGTGACCAGAACAATCTCAATGGGACAGAAAAACATATTAGTGAAAAAATGAAAGTGTTAGTTCTACTCTGAATGACTCCAAGTATGGCAAGCTCTTCCAGCAAACCACCCCAAACAGGCAGTTAACCAGAGCCTCATTCTCTGCTGCAGAGAGGGTTGTGGGCAACAACCCAGACAGCACCAGGCAGCACTCCCAGCCTCAGGCAGAGCCCACAGCCCGCTGCAATGCAGTCCTCGGCCACATAAAAGGCCTCCTGGCAATAGAAAGGTGTTGCTGGATCAAAATGCAGTTCTCAGATCCATCAGAGGAAACCTGACAGAAGTTTGGCCTAAAATGTCTAAGTCATCCCCGTGTCTCTTCTAGAACATGCCGCTGGCTCAGCCCTGGTGCCAGACGGCAGCCCCTTGTCCTCAGAACCTCCGTCTCTCTGGGCCGACCTCTCGTTCTGGGAGGTTCCTTGTCCACCCATTTCCATTCCCAGCTTATCGACAACTCTAGTTAGTACATCTGCTATGACAACAAGACAGAATACAAGCTGAAAGAATAATTTTAAAAAAAAAAAGATTTTAAATTTTAATAAAGAAAGGAAAGATAATGGTTTTCATGTTCTGACTGCCATAATCAAATGTATTTGTAAAAGCTGATGGATGTTCCATTCGAACTAGAGGAAGTGCTCCGGGCCGCACCCAATGCAGACACAAGCGCCCTCTCTCTAGCACGGTTTGCTGATAAAATGCAGCAGGCAGGGGGCTCTTGGCTTCTAAGTGATTACCTATCTTTGAAGATAATCACCAGAAAGGTAATTCAAATGAGAACAGTATTAACCTCAGCCAGACACCTTAAGAATCACAGCATTTAAGAGTCCCTGGTATATTTTAGTCAAGGTAGTATAATAATGTCCTCTTTTAAAAGTAGCTTAAGAAAATGATAATACGTCACCAAATCCGTCGTGTACTTGTACCTGTGCCGTGACGTATTCACTGACACTATCTAGTGTCACACAACAAGTAGAAACTGAGACATATTCCGCGAGACCCTTGCCACAGGCTAGAGGACTGCCTTAAGAGCAAACATGGAGATTCAATCCACAGGTCCTTTTAATGCTGTCTTCCTATTCAGACTGCTGTTCTTGTGTGCTGTCATTCTATTCTGACTCACAGTGACCCCAGGTGACACAGCGGAACTGCCCCATAGGGTTTCCTAGGCTGTAATATTTACAGAAGCCTCTGCCACCTCTTTCCCCCACAGAGCAGCTGGTGGGTTTGAACCACCGACCTTTGGGTTAGCAGCGGAGCACTTAACCACTTTACCATCAGGACTTCTTACTAAAACCAAAAGCCAAACCAAACCCACTGCCGTTGAGTCGATTTCAACTCATAGCGACCCTATAGGGCAGAGTAGAACTGCCCCATAGGGTTTCCAAGGAACCGCTGACCTTTTGGTCAGCAATCTGAGCTCTTAACCACTGCACCACTAGAGCTTCAGGCTTCTTACTAGAGGCGACTAATTCTGCCAACTACTGTCGTTTTTTAAATCCACAAAGTCGTTTGCAAAGAACTGGACAAAAGACAGAGATCTTCCTTTTGTACTGCTGACCTTCTGGAGGTGGTTGTCACTATAAAAACCACACTTCCTAAAACTGGCTTTGCTCTTAGGTGTTTCCACATTTACTCAAGCACGATGTCAATAACCTAGATATCACGATTATGTTTGCTTGTTGGCTTCAAGGCCAGAACGATTTGGCGCAGGTGAATGAGAACACATTATGCTTTGGCATCCCAGCCCTAGTGATCATAAGTGTGCAGCTGGGAACACATTATATTTTGGCATCCCAATCCTAATAATCATAAGTGAGCAGACCCTCTGGAAGGAGAAACCATTTCTGTAGAGTACTGGAGTAAACTGGGCATTCTAGAATTCTAGAAGACAGATGGATACACGACTCAGGGCTTCCTGGGACGATCCAGCTAGCTCCCTGTGAAGTCACACTCCTTCCTGCTCACTTACAAAAAAGGAAAGAAAAAGTTATCCATCTGTTTTACTGCAGGGTTAGCAACTCTGATGTAAATAGCAAATACCTGGCATGACTCAGAATCAAAAAGGTCCATTATGGAAATCTACGTAGTTCACTACAGTCACACCACGTGCTGTTGTTGGGAGCTGCCATCTAGTTCATTCTAACTCATGGCGACCCCTCGTGTGCAGAGTAGAACTGCTCCGTCGGGTTTTCAAGGCTGGGACCTTTCAGAAGCAGACCAGCACATACAGGTGCGTATGTGTGACCATGCCGATATTTTTGCAGATAAATCAAGCCTTAGGACTGGATTCCTTGAGCTAAAATAAAAGAATAATGGATTGACATCAAAATTTAACATGACTTAGAGAGACAAGCAAAATCAATGTAAGACTTCTGTTAAAGAATGGATCAAGCAGGATCTATCAGAGCAGGAGACGGCGCAGAAACGAGAAAACCGAAGCAGAGATAAGGATACTACCAGGTCTGAAGGCCAGACCTCCACTTTACTAGTAGACGCCACCTGGTTTCGCTGGCATCCCAGCCAGCCAGAAATTTCCGGGCTTACGAAGCTGCTTACAAAGCTGCTCTGAGTTCATGTGTGGTGTGTTTACTTTTAAACGGTGGCTGCCTTCTTTGACTGGTTTTAAAAATAGGCAAGTATTCTAAAAGCAGAATGATGAATCACAGGACTAGGCCAAAAGGAAGAAGGAAAAAAGGCTCAGGCAGAGTAGGAGCACAGCTGTTCCACAAACATTTGGCCGTGTCACCGTAAAACATTTTGACGGTGACACTGGATCAGAGTTCCTCAGAGCAATTAAGCTTGTTTTGACAATTCCAGAAGCACAAAGCAAAGTACAGTAGGTATGCAAGAGAAAACCAGAAACCCAAACCCACCGCCGTAGAGTCGATTCCGACTCATGGCAACCCTGTAGGACAGGGTAGAACTGCCCCATAGGGTTTTCCAAGGCTGTAAATCTTTAGGGAAGCAGACTGTCACATGGCTCTCCAATGGAGCAGGTGGTGGGTTCGAAACACTGATCTTTTGGTTAACAGCCGAGCGCTTTAACCACTGTACCACCAGGGCTCCTTCTATGCAAGAGACCCCTCTGGAAAATTCAGCTTTTTAAAAAACAAGAACATTTGGTAGATATGTTTATAGTGCAACAACATCACAGTACAAGTACATTTTTATTAAAATATATTTATTTACCAAATATTTATTGAATGTCTATTATGTGCAAGGCAGGGACTAAGTGTCTGTACTAAGATGGAAAATCATTTTATCATATTTTTTTGATGCATTAAAGAAGTCATTCGTGGGCTTCCTTTCCAAAATGGCATTGTGGAGTTAATGGATGAAGCAAAATATATATATATATCCTAAGAATTTTGTTGAAGGATGAAATATAAAGGAAAAAATAAAGAGGAATTTTTTTTTTTTAATAAGCAGATGTTCACTGCCTGTTCGGCAAACGCAAAGTGACTAAGTCAATGGTACTTAAAATAGAGCTTTCCTCTCTGAATCCCGACCATTATGACATACCATAGTACATTTTTGGACAGGCTTGTCTCAGCATCTATTGAGCAGCTGTTGGGGTGTTTTTGTGGTTATTTTGTTGTCGGGTTTTCTGAAATTGCCTCCGCTGCCTTGCTCCATGAGTCAGATAAGTGGGACACATGGGGTCTGTAAGCCAAACCCGCGCTGTTATTCAGCAATGAGCGCTATGCATTGAGAGTGGTCAGAGAGAATGTGGAAGCTGGAAGGGGCGAAGCCACCATCTGCTCCTGTACCCTCCGAGCAGAGCTAAGGACAAGGACCCTGAGAGCAGAGAGAAGCCACCCAAAGCTTCACAATCAGCGGCCAGGGAAGAGGCAGGTCTTGTGACTCTCCTGTCTTTCCCCCTCACCACTCTGCCCTTCTTCACCTTGGATCCATGGATTCCCAGGCTTTTGCACAAACTTTCCCCAAAATCCTGGGAATCACGTGTTAGATTGTCCAGCTTCTTACTTGACAAGTGAAGATTATTTTAAAAACAACTACTGTGTACCATCATTATCACTTTCAGAAGAGAGAATATTTTAACACCACAACAGTAGGACACCCATAAGCTTAGGATAAAGGATTATCCATTATATTGGATAAATTTAGCTTTATAGACAAAAGCAAACACACACACAAATTAAAAAACGGCCACGTCCTGATCTCTTTTGTTTCATAGGAGAGAGGTGAAGACGTCATCAAAACCAGACTAGATCTGCTGAGTAGCATTTGAGAACCACTTTGCTCTAGGAGATTAACCGGAAAGTTAGTTGTTCAAACCCACACAGCCACACCATAGAAGACAGTCTTGGTGGTCTGCTTCTACAAAGACTTCGGCCATGAAAACCCTACAGTGTTCAGTTCCACTCTGCAATACATGGGGTCGCCATGAGCCGGAGTTGACTCGGCAGCAACAGGTTTGGGGTTTTTTTTGGTTTGCTTCTAGACAATGACTTGATTGGACTCTGAGGTCAGTTATCTCCCCCTCCCACTGTGCTCACCATCATAGACATAATCAGGGTCTAGTCTAGGAAGCTTGAAATCTCTGGTAGAAAGATTTTAGGTTTCCATGCAGTGGAGAAGACCTCAGGAGACGGGGAGCTGCTCAAGAAGGACATTCCCAAGCTCCATCTCACTCCCCTACCAGGAAAGCGAGAGGCAGCCCTGCCCAGGAGCCACTCAGTCTGTCCACATTCCCTGCAGTCAGGTACAGCTTCATGAGCATGTGACCTGTCCAGTTATAAAGAGCCCTCCACTCAGAAACCCATTGCTGTCGAGTCGATTCCGACTCATAGCAGCCCTACAGGACAGAGAAGAACTGCCCCATAGGGTTTCCAAGGAGCAGCTAATGGATTTGAACAGCCGACCTTTTGGTTAGCAGCTGAGCTCTTAAAAACCCACTGCTGTGGAGTCGATTCCAACTCATGGAGACCCTATAGAACAGAGTAGAACTGCCTCATGGGATTTCCAAGGCTCTAAATCTTTGTGGTAACAGACTGCCACATCTTTTTCCCACAGACCTACTGGTGGGCTTGAACTATCAACCTTTTGGTTAGCAGGCAAGCGCTTAACCACTGTACCACCAGGGCTCTATAGAAGGGCCCCATGCTTAGTTTAATGCTTTACAGTTACCATCCTGAAATTCTTAGCAGTTTTTGAACAAGGGACCCTGCATTTTTATTTTGCATTGCGTCCCATAAATCATGTAGCCGACCCTGCCTGCAGTAAGTCCTACAGAGCACCTACAGACCACAAACTGACACTTACGAAGCAAGTACGTTTGGGCTGTGGCTGTAGTTCTGAGACTCGTACAAAAACATTCCTGGGAACGGTTTGCCTTTGAAGGCTCTCAACCAGTCAGAACACAGTGGGTTGGTAGAACATTCAATAAGACAGACAGACTGCATTTGAATCTCAGCTCTGCCACTTTCTAACTGTGTGACTAGGAAACCTCAACGTAATCTCTTTGAGACTCAGTTTCCCCATGTTATTAGTAAGAGGAGGCATGTGTCAATCACTTAGCCTGATGCTTACCAGTTGCCATTAAGTCAACTCCAACTCATGACAACCCCATGCATGTCAGAGTCGAACTGCCCTCCGTAGGGTTTTTAGTTGCTGGTTTTTCAGAAGTAGATTGTCAGGCATTTTCTTTCAAAGCACCTCCAGATGGACTTGAATCACCAACATTTTAGTTAGCAGCCAAGGAAATTTACTGTTTAAACAACCCAGGGAAGTCTAGTGTGTCGGAAATAATGAGTACCGTAATAATAATGGAGCCCCAGCAGTGCAGTGGTTAAGAGCTTGCCTGCTAATCAAAAGGTCAGCAGTTTGAATCCATTAGCCACTCCTTGGAAACCCTATGGGGCAGTTCTACTCTGTCCTGTAGGGTCGCTATGAGTAGGAATTGGCTTGACAGCAATGGTTTGGTTTTGGTTTTTTGGTAATAATAATAAATGCTCAGTATAATTGGGTTTCTTTTCCATTCCCTTTTATCATAAACCTGACCAAAGGGGTAATAGAGAGGTTAGGCAGCGTGTGTGTGTGCGTGCGTGTGTGTGTGTGTGGTGGCGGGGAGATTATTCTTCATCATCTGACTAATACAAAGAGAACAGGCAGGGTCAAACTTCCCACTGCCATTGAGTCAATTCTGGCTCATAGCAACCCTATAGGACAGTAGAACTGCCCCACAGGGCTTCCAAGGAGCAGCTGGTAGATTTGAACTGCCAACCTTTTCGTTAACAGTCAAATGCTTAACCACTGCTCCATGAGGTCTCCGAACTAAGAAAAGGCAGGTGCTCCCCACCAAATATATTGCATCTTTTTTTCTTTTTCCCTACTGTGCAAAAGCATGCCCCAATTAATTTTCCTCCATCATCTGCCGTGACTGTTGGGGAAGCAATTTGCTATCAGTACCACTCATGTTTATCGCTTGTTACATGGGCATAACCTCTGAATTGGAAACGGAATAAAAACATCCCCAAGCACCAGGCTTGGAATCCCTTCCTACTTATTCATTAATTGCTTGATTTGGAGAAAGTTACTCAGTCTCCCTGATCCAACGTTCCCACTTCTGTAAAATGGGTTTAACAACACATTCCTGCAAGGCTTTTGTCAGTGCTAAGTTGATGAGATAATACAGGTAAAGGCACCTAGATACTCAGTAAACATTCACTTGTTTTCTGGGCTTTCTTTATAACCGTAAGCAACAAATTCCAACCAATAAATCCAGTTGTATCTCAAAGAATGTTCATTTGATACAGTATAATGTACTCAAGGTGGTCATAGATATTATATTACTGTATCAATTCTAAGTATTTGATAATTAAGTTTTTATTCTTTTCCTCAACTCCATGCTCTATAAACCCACTGCCGTAGAGCAATTCCAACTCATAGCGACTCTATAAGACAGAGTAGAACTACCCCATAGGGTTTCCAAGGATCGGCTGGTGGATTCAAACTGCCAACCTTTTGGTTAGCAACCGAGCTCTGAACCACTGTGCCACCAGGGCTCCACCGTGCTCTATAAGGGAACATAAATATAGGAGACACCCCCTACCCCACCCTGCCCTTGAGATGTTTTTAACTGACTGCGGTCATTGCACGTTGAGCAGCTCTAAAGCTAGGGTCAGAGTTGGGACAGGGAATGACTTACAAAAATCCAAGCAGACTCCCCCTCACTCCACTGCCCACAATTGCCTCCTTGCCAAGTTGGTTGGTCTTTAAAATTCCACTTGGAACTTTATCCCTCAGCTTCCTACTGAGCCCCTGTGGATATGCAAGTAAACCCTGAGAGGGATAAAAGGATAAACCTCAACATTCATTGACAGTTTAGAGTGAATGAGATTGTCCAGGGTTTTTCCAGAGAAAACAGGGATTGCAATCACGGAGAGAAAAGAGTACAGAAAAGCTGGGGCCCTGAGGAGCAAGGGGGAAATAATAGCAAAGATAAAAAAAAAGTCAAGGAAAGGGGACAATGACAAGGGACGTTTCACCTGTCTCACAATGTGGCTAAGAGCCTCTTTTGCATGTGTACACAAAAAGACACACCCAGCTTGTTTCATTAGATACAAGGGTGACTATCTCCGCTATTGCACATAACTCCCACTGCCACACAGAACACCTTCATAAAAATACTGGAAGACAAAATGATATTGTTTTTAAAGAGACACCAACAGCATGGGTCTCGGACCTGTCTTAACTAAATGGCACATGATTAATACATACTGAGATGCGAAAAACTCTAATAGCTTGAAAGAATTTTTTAAAAAACACAATTTTGAAAGCCACCATCTTGGGCTGATACCAGCATCAGTGACTCTTTCTAAATAAAAACTGAACTTTTTAAAAAAGAAAAAAGAACCCCAGAGTCAAGGTCTAAATTTACATGAGCATATACCAG
This sequence comes from Dugong dugon, assembly GCA_030035585.1. Classification (NCBI taxonomy): domain Eukaryota; kingdom Metazoa; phylum Chordata; class Mammalia; order Sirenia; family Dugongidae; genus Dugong; species Dugong dugon. The sequence goes on from CM057473.1 coordinate 7,466,495, forward strand.
ATTTTAGCTCAGCTTAAGGTAAAGAAAACTCTCAAGTAATTAACAAGAAATCCATATGTCACTCCAGCTCTAAATTCTTTCTATTTGGAAAAGGGACAGTGAGTCTCCAATAGCTCAAGAGATGGGATTCATAATTTTCTTCTGCACATTTTCTATTGGAAAAATGAACTCCACAAAGGTTTCAGTTTAGGAAGTTAAATCTTTGGAATTCCCAGTTTGGAAATAATATCAATCATATACCATTAGCTTATTCAAGACAGGCATTGCTGCCTCCGGAAATTACGATTCGCTAAGTGTTACTTCCACCATCCGTCAGCTTATCATACTGTGGTAGTTTACATGTTGCTAGGATGCTGGAAGCTATGCCACTGGTATTTCAAATACCAGCAGGGTCACCCATGGTGGACACGTTTCAGAGGAGATTCCAGACTAAGACAGACTAGGAAGAAAGGCTTGGTGATCTACTTCCAAAAAATTAGCCAATGAAAACTATGAATTACAACAGAAAATTGTCCAGTATGGTGCTGGAAAATGAGGCCCCTAGGTTAGAAGGCACTGAAACTACACAGTAGCCCCAACAATGGACTCATTCATGAAGATGCTCATGAAGATGATGCAGGACTGGGCGACACTTTGTTCTGTTGTACATGGCATTGCCATGAATCGGAGCCAACTTGGCAACCACTAACAAAAAAGTGTTACTTAATGAAGGGTTCTGATGATAGGCTAAAATTGGTGCTGTATTTTAAAGGACTGTATTTTTTTCAAAAAACGTGCTTCCTTTATTTAAGCCCCTGGAGGACCATGGTCTATTTGGAGTCTCATGTGGCATTCTGCTATCAATGAACGATGACGGATTCCCCATCTTCCAGGACCAGTCTGTCACCAGGGTCCATCTGTCACCAGGGCCCTTCTGTCACCAGATCCTTTCAGTCTTTCCTTCAAAATGTCCCTTGGATTTAGTAGTCCTTCTTCGTTCTCTAATCCAGGGTCTTAGCACTTTGCTCTGTGCCATTACAAAAAGCCTCTCTGTAGTCTCATCTCTCCGCCTTTCAGACTATTCCACTAGTCAAACCTTTACCATTTTATTATATTACTCCCTTGCTAAAGAACTTTTTAGTCACTATTCCTTCTGATCAGGTGCTAATTCTTTTGTTGAACTTTTAAGATTGGCTTGCTAATTCTTGTCTATTGCTACGTAAACTGAGATGCCATAGCTGACCTCTCAGCACTACATCGGACTCGAGCGGGGCTCAGGAAACGGCGCATCACCGATGTGCGCAGTTCAGATCTCTGCTCCAGTTGACTGGGGTTGTAGTATTTCCTGAACATGCCATGCTGCTTCCTTACTCTTAGGTTTTGCTCATGTTTTCTCTTTGGAAAATAAAAGGAAGAGGAATGGTTAAAGGATGTGAAACCTCCTTCTTGTCCTGAATACACCTTTCTGACACCGCCTTTCCATGTCCAAACAGCCTTCAAGCCCCCAAGTATCGCCTCCTCCAAGAACTGCTCTGGAGGAGCAGACTTTCTCCTTCCTCAAATCTTTGCCCTTATAAAACCTGTGGGAGGGATCATGTTGTACTCCTCTTTTGCACATCCCACCCAACTTTGGCAGGGTTCTGGGAATGTAGAAACTAAATAATTGATAGGAAAAGAAGCAGGGGCACCCACAGTCCACCAACTGGATAACTTGTCCCTAAATAATTGCAGGAGTTCCTGGGTGGTGTAAATAGTTAACATGCTCCACTGCTAACCAAAAGGTTGGAGGTTTGAGTTCACCCAGAGGTGCCTCGGAAGATAAAGCCCTGGCAATCTACCTCTGAAAAACCAGACCTTGAAAATCCTATGGCGCACAGTTCTGCTCTGGCACACATGGGGTCACCATGAGTTGGAATCGACTGGACAGCAACTGGTTACTGGTTAAATAATTGCAGGTCGATTGTAGTATAAACTCTACCTTGACATCAAGTAGAAGTGTGAGTTGCAGGTGGGATGCACAACTGCTTAGTGGGTTACATTTTTCTTAATACTCCAGAATCAATTATCATAATTTATAGGGACCAGCTGAGCGCTTAATTTGTGTCAAGCACTGTGCTAGCAGCTTTACCACATTGTTGTGGTCGTTAGGTGCTATTGAGTTGACTTTGACTCCTAGAGACCCTACAGTACAGAGTAGAACTGCTCCATAGGGTTTCCAAGGAGCAGCTGGTGGAGTCGAACCGCCAACCTTTTGGTTGGCAGCCAAGCTCTTAACCACTGCACCACCAGGGCTCCTGACCTATATGTTGTCATTTAATTCTTACAACAACCCCGTGAGTTATTACTATACACATCTAATGGGAAACTGAAGCTCAGCAAGCTTCAGTGACTTACCCAAGAGCATACAAATAGTGGTGGAGATGACCTCAAACCCAAAGCCTGACTCCAAAGCCCTGCATCCTTAACCTCTACACCAAATCGTTTCGGGAAAAAATGCAAAAAGAACAGTCAGTCCTAACATTAACCAGAGGCAAAAAGGTACAGTATTAGCTTCATAGGAAGTGGACAGGTCAACACTCGCAGGTCAAGATTCTCCTTGTCTGTGGACTTGGCTCACTCGTGTATAATAAACCCCAACAATTTAGAATTACTCTCCCAACAGTCCACTACAGTCTCCCCATTTGCCATGGAAGTCTCAGATATTTTCCTTTGTTTTTCCCTGAAACATGTGACCTGCAGGCCATGGGCACTGGAATTCCAAAGGCATGCACTGTGTCCGTGATAACAAGTGTTGCTGTGTATGACACTCCACATGTTCCTTATTCAAGAATCCAGAGGGAGTGTCCCCAGATATCTGAAAAGCATCTTGCTCTACACTCATAGTCTCATGTGCAACAAGCATTGCACTCATACCCAGCCCAATGGTTCCCAAACTTGGCTGATCATAATGTTCTCGCAGAGCACGTGTCAAAAACACAGATTCCCGGGCCCTCGCCTGGATCTACTGAATCTAGAATATACAGGAGCGGGGACTTGTAATCTGTATTTTTGATGGGTGCTCTCAGGTGGTACTTTTAATCAGGTAAGAAACACTGAACCCCAGGTCCTGCCTTGGATTCGCCAGTGAAGGCATACAGAGACACACTGATCCTAACATTAATATATTTAATTTTAGTGGTCATGTCTTCATAAGGCTTTGCAAGCATCTTTTTGTGGGACCAGAAAGTAGGAAAGACTTATAAATGACAGCCCCTTTTTGAAATGATTGTATAAAAAAAAATTTAAAAAAAAAAGCATGCATTTCAAAGCGGGCCTTCTTAGGACATTTGAAAGAAAAGAAAGACTGGAACAAATCGATCTAAATTGATTGATGAAAAACATCCCAGAGTCCCAGTCAGGAGCCATGAGAGTTCACGGGAGGGCGGCAGATGGATGACAGGTTGTACACCTCGTATTTCAAGAAGAGTCTATTCACGGGAACCCAAAAATTGAGACTCTCCTCTCCATGGCTCTTTTCTGTATGTGAACTAGATTCTGTTAAAATGAAGCCAAGAGAGCAGTATCTTTATTTGTCTGCTCTAAAATTATGATGCAATAATATTACTTGGAGTAAACAAGCTTTCTATGCTGAAATTTTCCAAGGCTGTTTGTTGTTTCCAAGAAGACTTGCCCTACTCACAAGGGACAGGAACAGAAGGAAAAAAAATATGCATTCTCCTTCTCCCTGGAGCCCTGGTGGCACAGTGGTTAAGAGCTCAGCTGCTAACCAAAAGGTCGGCAGTTCGAATCCACCAGCTACTCCTTGGAAACTCTATGGGGCAGTTCTACTCTATCCTAGAGGGTCGCTATGAGCCAGAATCGACTCAACGGCGATGGACTTGGGGCTCCTTCTTCCTGGATTTTTGGGTTTGTGTATGAGCGTCTTGAGAACTAATCACTCAAGCCCAGATTATTCCTCAAAATCTTGCATTTATGAAAATGCATTAAAACATTCTTAGAGAAGCCAGGTGGAATAATAGAGTTCAGACTTTCAAGTCTAGGGATCTGAGTTTAAATGATAACTCTGTTACTTACTAACAGTGTGTTGTTCCCTGGGCCTCAGTCTCCATCTCTGTATAATGGGAAGACTGATGTCTACACTGCAGGGCTATTTTAAGGATCAGAAACGATACATGTCAATGTGTAATAAGAAAAAGAAATGTACCTAAGAGCAATTGTCATTTCTATGTTGGGGTGGTTTGGTTTACCTGTTGGGAGGGTTTCCCCTCACCACTGTCTTTTGGGGCAGGGCTTTGAATCAGTCTGTTCTGGTTTGAACCCTTGCTGAGAATTTGCATTTCTAACAACTTCCCAGGAAGTTATACATAAGACTCACCCTGGGGTGAGTATGTATAGATTCTGATTCAGTATATCTGGGGTGGAAATGCAAATTCTCAGCAGGGAACTTGTTAGAAATGCAAATTCTTAGCAGGGGTTTGAACCAGAGGTGGTTTGAAGCCCTATTTTTGGGGCAAACCCTGAGTTAGGATAGAGTGCAGCAGCAGAGGCCAGGGAAGAAAGATGGAAAGAAAGACCTTGAAGAGGTGGGCTTCCCTTCTCCCTACACCGGCACACAACTTCCACTGGGATTACACGGTCTAGAAGTCCCAGGGTGGATGCCTCACCCACATAACCACTTGGTAGAATAACCCCAACCCTCCACTGGCCATGTCACATCAGGCTCTGCAGAACCCAGCTCTTTTCCTTGACATGATTTTGAGATGAACCTGTCTCTTTCCAATCATTACTTTTGAAAGCATCACCCCTACATGGGCATTGTAGGAAGACAGATAAATAAATAAATTAAGCTGGTCCTCAAAAGACGCAAAGTTTAAATGGTAACGTTGTTGAAGCATGTGATCATAACAGATGGCATCCGACAGAGAGAAATGGTCAACACCAGTGGAACAGAGCCAAGCCTTCCCTTCCTCAAAGCTGTGACCTCCCCCCACTTGAGGTCCCCAGTTCAAAGCCGGTGCAACTCAATATGTGTGTTAAGAGGTCACTGAGGGGCTATGAGAAAGGGCTCCCAGGATGACGGCCTCACCTCAGACCTTGCTATTTTGGGAGGTCCTGCCTCACCTGTCCCATTCATCACCCTGACTAAAGTCTGTTTATCTGGCCAGAAGTGTGGGCACACCAGCGAAAAACCAGCGCTGGGAACTCAGGCTTCAGCAAATAGTGCTGGAAGCGCGACAGGGATATTTTTATGTCATCTAACCACCTGCCAAGCTCTTAATAAACATTTCCTCATACGTTTCAACAACGACGCTTTGCCACCGTTAGAAATGGGTATAGCATTGGACATGGGGAATCAGGGACAGAAAGGAGAAGTGTGCTGTCGCAGAATGGGGTGAGCGATTAGAGTCACATAACAATGTATGTATAAAATTTTGTACGGGAGACTAATTGAAACGTAAACTTCATTTAGACTACAACAATTAAAAAAAAAAAGAAAAAGAAATGGATACAGTGCTATGAATTTTATACTTAAAGCTAAAATGGGGGATAAAAAAAGAAAAAGAAAAAATGTGCTAAAACAAGCAAAGGATTGGAGGTGGGGAAGCACTGCCAGACACTCTGGGAGCCACGCTCTAACGTGCACGGTGAAGAATCACACTCAATCTCCTCAGGTTTTGCCAAGCATGCAATGCGAAACGTCCCTTGTGGAGTGGAGCTAGACATCAGGATGGCGGAAAGGCAGGAAGGCAGAGCAGGGCGTACCTGAGGCGTCATTGAGGCTGAAAGCGATGCGTACTGGCTTATCCGCAGGTACCCTGGCTGTGCTGATCATGTGGGCACCTGAGCCTCCGCCTTCCCCTGGGTCTTCCAGCTGTTTTAGGACAAGAGAGAGCCATGGTCAGTTTAGCTGGTGTCATCTCCCTGAATACTGGAAAATTAGAGGGAGGAGTTAGCAAACACTGCTTTCTTATTTTAAAGGTCTGCTAATTCTGAACTTCCTTTCCTTACATCAGAAGTATTCACCTGCCCCATTTCAAATTTTGTCTGGCTTGGAAAAAAAAAAAAAGACATCACTGCTTTGGCCATATACATCCAGAACGGTGTGTACAAGATGTGGCAACCATCTCCACCCAGTTTACTTTTTCAGGAATGCTTCACACTGACCAGCTCAACCCCGGCTCTTCAAGGTCTCATACTGTATTTTATTTTTAATTGAGAGGGATAAAGAAAAGATACAGTTTTAATAGTGTAGCAGATGACTTCAGATTAGACTAGCTTTTCATAATGAAAAGCCTAAATTGGATCTGAATTATTGATCTGGGAATGGCCAAGAGTCAGTACCATGGAATCTTATAAGAATACCAAAGGCTATTTAAAAATATCCAACAGTTACATTGCGAATATTAGGTACTTTATGCATCTGATTAACTACTTATAAATCTATCAAGCATCAACTAAGTTTGCACATCTTAACATGAATGATACAAGCAAAGGGAAAAAAATTAAAAATTATCCTATTGATGTTCTACTCCCTCTGTTAAATTATTATTTAATTAATAAACTAATAATGAATGGAAAACCCTCATTCTACAGATCCGATGAGGTAGGGTGGGCAAAAACACATGAATCTTTGTTTAACAAGAAAGAATTCAACTCAAATACATTTTAACCAAGATATTTGATCGTTTGATATTCTCAGGGACTAGGAAAAGATGTTGTTATAAATACATGATGTACTTGTTATTTGAACACATATATTTAACTTTTCTATTTTTAGTCACGCTTCTCCTAAACCCTCTACTTTCCTTCTCACATAGATAGTAAACTGAAAAACCTGAATGCTATTTTGAAGTATAATTTTCTAAAAATGCCAAAATAGAAATCATTCCTTTAGCTATCCTTCACAAGATTTTCTGGGAATTGCTTCAGCAATCCATTTTCTCGTAGCTGAGTTGCTGATTCTTTCCCAAAGCTTTTCCTAGCTAAAAATAGCACCTAAAACACTGAATTTTGTTTGGATATTTATAGAGCTCAAATCAATGCATATATAGACATGTATACTCAAACATGCATATGGAATCATCCACCCAGCATAAGGAAAGAGAACAAGCTTTTATTAAACACCTAGTATAGTTTTGAAGAAAAACCAGCAAACTGTTTATCACCCAGTTTGGATTCTATTAGGTCCATTCATTTAACACTACAGATAGCAATGAACAGTAAAGCACTCCACTTTCGAAGTCATGTAATTCTAAGTTAGAAAGAAACGATAGTACAAAGCATGACTTTAAGGACCAGGCAATATATAGTCGCTATTACTTGACAGAAGATTTGTTTTATCTCAGCTGTGACACACACTTCTGTGTCGTCTCGTCTGCTTAGAATCAAGTGTTTTCTTAGCCAGCTGTTCCTAGCGAATAGAACGGAACGTATGAAATTTAACAAAATAAACAGTAAAAATCCCCTTACAGTTGTAGATAAAAGGAAAAGGCTCGTTGTTAACGCGTTGTACCATAACCAACTATCTTATCATAACATCTAAGGAAGAAAAGTTATTTGGCTTTTTTGGCTAACTCTCCCAACGCTTTCCTGCACCGAGAAATAGAGCGCAAGAGGCAGAAATTTGCCTTCGGCACTGTGTAAAGAGCCCTCCGCTCGTCTCCCGCTAAGGGAAATGGAACAGACAAACACAGCTAATTGGAGTCCCTCCCACCTCCCAACAGAGAACATCTGTCTGCCTCCAGAAGGATGGCTGTCGCGTTGAGTGGATATTCGGTTCCACGCGGTGTCCATCGCGACAGCCCCTGAACCCACTTGCCTTTTCATCACACTGCCTGGGGAAACTGGCCCCTGATTTCCTTCTCTGCGGCTGCAACAGAGCTTTGGTTAAGTTGCTGGTACTCCGCGTGTGTAGCTGGCTTTTCGCACCTGCTGCCTTACCTCACTTAGTTGAGTGTCTACACTTGTGTAATCCAGGGCCAGCCACTGCCCTGGCCGGTCGTTGCTTCGTGGAGTAAAGACTCAATAAGACAGCAGGCTGCACCTGCTGCATAGCAGCCAGTGACAAGCTGAGGAACGGAGACAGCTGGCGGGGCGGCACGCCACTGCCTGCTCTCCCCCAGACCCCCGCGTCCCATGGGACCTCCCTGTTCCGCTTCCTTCCACAAGCCCTCTCTCCTTTCCGTGCCTCTCCAACAGCCAGGATGTTGTCATGCTTCTAGAAAAAGCAAGAGCAAAAGAAAACCCTCCTCCTGTAGGCATTTTGTGGAGAGTCCAAATGTTTTAATTCATTAGTCCTGGCAAACCTAAAATACAAACAGACTTGCTTCACAGGACAGGAATGTCTTCAATGTGACCCAATCTGTGTCTGTCTATTCCAGCGAACTGCCAAAGATAGTATGACTGCAGTCAGCAAAAATGCTGGCCGCTCCGAGCCACTCAGCGAGACCCAGCCAACTTGGACAGGCCACAAGGAGGCTCGCAGATGGTAGCAGCAATGATCCCCATTAAGAACGTGAGGTTTGAGGTTGGGCTGGTGATTGGGCTTGATGGCCGGATCCCATCTACAAATGCAACCAGCTGCAAAACGAGCCAGTAATGTAAACAGGAATGGAGCGTTAAAATTGTTCAGCCTTCCAACAGCTGGAAACCTGAATGTCCACAGTGCTTTAAAATAGTTGTATGAAGAAGTTGAGGTTAAATAATTAAACAAATAAAAGGACTTAGCAGGTTTCCCTGAACTAATGAGCGGAAGGCTAATTGGCTATGATATGCACAGCACTAAAGCTGTATGGACTTAGAGCATTTGCGTATAAACCTGTCTACCTTTCCAAATGCAAGTCTTTCCAGGAATTAATATTACTGTTTTGATGTTATTTTATGTATTTATTTATTTAATAATATCACCTTAAAAACAAAAAGTTCCTGTCGAGTAGATTCCAACTTATGGCAACCCCAAATGTGTAGAACAGTGCCCATGGGGCTTTCAATGGATGGTTTTTTTGGAAGTAGACCATCAGGCCGAGAGGTGGATTGGAACCTAACCTTTCAGTTAGCAGCCGAACACGTTAACTGTTTGCACCACCAGGGACTCCATAATATCACCTTACGTGGTGCATTATAATTTATCAAATCAATTTCCTATCCATTATCGCATTTTCATCTTCCCGACAACCCTAACAAGTAGTCATGGTCGGTATCGTCATCTCTACTGGACCAATGAGGAAACTGAGGCTCAGAAAATTCAAGTAAGAGGATCAAGGATAAGCAGTCATTATGGACTAAAGGACCCAGGTAGAATCCAGGTTTTCTAACTTTTAGTTCATGATATTTCCACTATGCCAGGGTGCACACTGTATTTAATTGAATTATTTATTTAAGATTCAGTGTGGCTCTCAGCTTTTGGCTTAGAGGAGGCTGGTCCAGCATCCAGCTCCATCTCACACCAACTGCCTCTATCATGACGTTCAAGTTCAACCCCAAACAGATCAAACATGTGCATCGGATGTGTGCCAGTGGGGAAGAGACTGCTATGCATGCATTGGCTCCCAAGTTGACCCTTTGGGTCTGTCTCCAGAAAAGCTAGTGATGGCATTGACATTGCCAAAGCGATCAGTGACCAGAAGGGTCTCCATGACAGTGAAAATGACCCTTCAGAATGGACAGATCCAGTATGACATAGACCTTCCACCTCTGCCTCTATCATCAAAGCCCTCAAGTAAACACCGAGAGAAAGAAAGAGGCAGTTACACATTAAAGACAATAGATGTATCACCTTTTATGATATCGTCAACAGCATTTGACAGATGCGCTGTAGACTTCTAGCCAGAGAACTCTCCAGAAGCACTAAAGACATCCTGCGGACTAACCAGTGGGTGGGCTGCAATGTCCACGGTGTTCATCCTCACAGCATCAAAGATAACATCAACAATGGTACAGTGGATACCCAGGTGGCTAAGAGCTACGAAGGAAAATATCTCATTAAAAGATCGTTTGACAACGGCAAGAAAGGAACAAAAAGAATAATCTAAATAGTCTAAACATGCTCTCTCCGAGTTTGATAATATAAATTCAAGAGTTTCAAAATAATAATTAATATTTACCAGTTCTTCTGTCCCCATAAGAGCAAGGATGATTTTCTTGGCTCTTTATCCAAACACTGCCAAAATGGCAACAAATCTGAAACCCAAGTGAAATCCCTTCCCACAACTGAAACCCAAAATAACTAAATGGTATTTTAAGAATTCAATAGAATTATATTAATTCAATCCAGAAAAGACATGTGTGTGTGTGCATCAAATATTCACAGTATGTCTCTGGGTAGTAGCAGTATGTATATTGTTTTCTCTTCTTTTCAGCAATAAATATGCTTTTACTGTTATAGTATTCAAGAAGCTTTTCACACGAGCTTTAGACTTCCTTCTGAATTATGACTTATAACGTGTACCGTGGCTTGTGGTACGAAATCCTGTCCCAGTTGAAAAACCAAACCCGTTGCCATCAAGTCAATTCCAACTCATAGCGACCCTATAGGACAGAGTAGAACTGTCCCATAGGGTTTCCTGGGAGTGGCTGGTGGCTTCAAACCGCCAACCTTTTGGTTAGCAGCCAAGCTCTTAACCACTGTACCACCAGGGCTCCCCTGTCACAATTATGTGATCTCAATTTCTCAATACAATTGAATAAACATATTTTAAAGATTTGATATGTTCCAGACTAATGTTCCCAAATTTGCCTGATCATGCCTTTTAAAAATACCCATTCTCAGTCTCTGTCATGAACAGGGCTTTGGAAGGTCTGAGTGGGTCTAACCAAACACCAAAACCAAACCTGTTGCCGTTGAGTCGATTCCGACTCATGAGTGGGCCTGGGGTTCTGTAAATTTAACAAAGAAACAGCGATGCCTATGCACTAGCATAACCCTATGGGATAGTTCTACTCTGTCCTATAAGGTTGCTATGAGTCTGAATCGACTCAATGGCAACGGGTTTGGTTTTGGTAGGGTACGTGCCAGTACAGGTCGCCATGAGTTGGAGCCAACTCAGCAGTAACTAACATCAACAACAACAAAGAACCACTGAACTACTCAGTGGTTTCTCCTTCTTGGGCCTGTGGTTCCCTCTCGGTTTTTTGAGGGGGCAGGACAACTTCATAGGTAGTAAATACTATTCTTTTAAAAGAAAAAAATATTCTCCCAGTATTAACGTATTGGGAGCAGTGGTGGTTTGGGGTACAATTATTGCTTTCCACATGGAGAACCTGGGCTCGATTCCTGGCCAGTGTACCACAAGCACGCCACCACCTGTCTGTCAGTGGACGCTTACATATTGCTATGATGCTAAACAGGTTTCAGCAGAGCTTCCAGACTAAGACAGACTAGGAAGAAAGTCCTGGCAATCTACTTCTGAAAATTCAGCCAATGAAAACCCTAGGAACACAACGTTCTGATCCCATTGTGCGTGGAGTCATCGTGAGTTGACAGCAGCTAACAGCAACATGAGGCCTTCCTCCAGCAATTGATCCCTCCTGATTATGTGTCCAAAGAAAGCGAGTCAGACAAAGTTTTGCTGTGATCCATAATGGCACAATGGTTAAGTGCTCAGCTGGTAGCCAAAAGGTTGGCAGTTTGAACGCACTCAGTGGCTCCATGGGAGAAAAACCTGGTAATCTGTTTCCATAAAGATTACAGCCAAGAAAACCCTATGCGGAAGTTCTATTTTGTCACATGGGGTTGCTATGAGTCAGATTGACTCGACAGCACTCAACAACAAGTGTCAGAAGTAGATCACCAGGTCTTTCTTCCTAGTTAGTCTTGGTCTGCAAGCTCCACTAAAACCTGTCCGCTATGCTGGTATTTGGAATCCCAGTGGCATAGCTTCCAACAGCACAGCAACAAGCAAGTCACCACAGTATGACATACTGACAGGTGGGTAGTGGACTTGACAGGACCAAGACAGGGCCCAGGTTTTCTGCTATTTCCACTACGCCAGGATGCACTCCGTATGGAAGAGTTAATTGAATTATTTATTTGAGAATAATTCTCACTCTCAGCTTTCAGCTTAAATAAGAACAAACACGAAACGATGCATCAACTCCTTAGAAAACCCTCACAAAATCAAATCTATACATTTATAAAGCTCTTGCTAGACCCAATTTACAAATTAAATACAAATAAAGCAACAAATCTGAAATACAATTTAACCACATTCATCTAACATGAGAGAAAATGTTTTCCTGACACTAAACAGGCACATCCAACGTACGTGTACTACACGTTCTACGGTGCAGGGTTGCTGAGGCGCCACCTCCCCATGCTGCCATCACATGGGGACTGAATCCTTAAGAGGCTTCTCTCCATGACTGGCTTTGAAGTTCATGTTTGATTGGTGCCCCACGACATTCTTCAGCCTTCACAAAGCAGTCATGCTTTGTGAGGGAAGTGCTGAACACCTGGTGTCAATAAACATTGGTCATCTTTGTTTTCCAACCACAACTGCTTCTTTTTGTGCCGCATTAACCCACAAACACATGCAAGGCCTAAACAGATGTACCCCAAATGCCTTTCAGACACTTCTCCAACATTTCTTATTTCAGACACTTTTTAAATGAATTTCAGGTTTAAAATGCAGAACAAAATCCAAACTCACAAAAAAAAAAAAAGACCAGATTTACTGGTCTTACAGAGACTGGAGAAAACACTGAGAGTATGGCTCCCAGACACACTTTTAACTGAGTACTGAAGTCACTCCTGAGGTTCACCATTCAGACAAAGATTAGAGAGGCCCGTAAAACAAAACAAGAGTAAATGGGCACACCAGCCCAGGGGCAAGGACAAGAAGGCAGGAGGGGACAGGAAAGCTGGTAATGAGGAACCCAAGGTCAAGAAGGCAAGAGTGTTGACATGTCGTGGGGTTGGTAACCAATGTCACAAAACAATATGTGTATTAATTGTTTAATGAGAAACTAATTTGCTCTGTAAACCTTCATCTAAAGTACAATAAAGAAAAAAAATGAACTTCAGTTTTAAGGTCACATCTTTACAGAGATTATTAAGAAAACTCATAGAACTATTTCTAAAAATCCCAAACACTGAGCTACATGGCCCATTATATGCTGGCCATCTACCCTTTCTGCACGTCTTTACTTTAAAAGCCTCCTACAGCAAGAGAAGGACCAAATGCCGGCAAAACTTCCCATAGTCCATGAGAATGAAGAAGTGGGGGAAGAAGCCTCAGCTCTGAACTAGCCAGGATTCTTTTAGTTACAAGATTCAGGAACTGATTTAACACTAGCTTGAATACCAAAGGGTATTTATTGGCTGACAGAACTAGGAAATCCAGGGACTTTCAAGTTTCAGAAACGGATTAATCCAAAGGCACAAATGATGTCATCAGGAAACTGTCTTTCTCCACTACCTGGTCACCTTTTCTCTGTCAGCCCCATTCTCAAATGGAGTCTCTCCATAGATGGTCACAGCAGCGTCAGCTTACATCCTACCAGCTTTACAGGCCCTGTGGAAAGAGAACACGTTTTTTCTTCAGAATTCCCAGGTGGGACAGTCATTGGCCAAAGTTGAATGCCATACCCATCACTGTGGACAAGGGGTTATTGCTTCTGTTGGCAGCTCAGACTCATGGAGACTTCAGGTACAACAGAACAAAACATTACCTCACCCTGCATCATCCTCACGTTTGCCAGCACGTTCAAATCCATCGCTGCCACTATTGTGCCCATCCAACTCCGGAGGGTCTCTCACAACCTCATTGGCCTGTTACTTCATCAGGCATAATGGCCTCTTCTAGTGATTGATCCCTTTTGATAGCACGTCCAAAGCAAGCGAGTTGGACAATGTTTTCTTGTGATTCATAAGGTTTTCATTGAAAAATATTTGCAAGTACATCATCAGGCCATTCATCCTAGTCTGTCTTAGTCTGGAAGCTCTGCTGAAACCTGTCCACCATGGGTGACCCAGCTGGTATTTGAAATACCAGTGACATAGCTTCCAGCATCACAGCAATACACAAGCCACCACAGGATGACAAACTGATAGATGGGTGGTAAGAAGAACAAGGGGTAGAGTACTTGATTAGTTGAGGAATGTGTCATGGGCCCACCATGAAGCTGGGTAGGGAGAGAATTATTCCACAAATTGATAAATTAATGTTGGATGTGCCGAGAGAGAGAGAAAGAAAGGTTGTCCACTAAAAGATCTTCAGGGGTAGAATGTGTCAGTGTCTCATGAGACATTTCTGGTTTCAAGGTGGTGGTGAGAAATGACCTTTATGGGGCAAATACTGTATGCCAGGCACCCAACTAAGCTCTTTTCATACACATGACGTCATGTAGTGTTCAAAATACCCCTTTAAGATAGCTGCTATCATTCCTGTCCTGTAGAGGAACAAACTGAGACCCAGAAAGTTTCAGTTATGTGCCCAGAGTTCCACAGCTCATGAAGTATCAGAGGTAATCTTATGCAAAAATAAATGTCTTCACGTACAAATCAAAATGCTGTTGAAGACATGTAGCTAAAATTGCCCTCGTAGGAGATGCCTTTTCATATTGCAGAGCAGGAGTCTCAAAAAGCCATTTCTTTAGGAAGAAGAAACTCAAAGCCTTGGGAAGTACAAACAGGTGTGTTTTAACAATCTAATACCAGTAGATACAAATATGATTGCCTCATCCAATGGATAAAACAATGTGTTACTCCTCATGCAAGAAATTAACGTCCCTATAGTTAGCAATTAAAGAAACACAGAATATTGGAGTGAGATTGGAGCTTAATCTAACTCCTTTTTTTGAAGAAATTTAGGCCCAGGAAAAAAGAGTTATGGCTTTGGACTGGAGAACCAAAGAAAGAGGATTCAGTCTAGAAGTTTACACCTTGAAAGAGACTTCTAGCAGCAACATCCTTCTCATTATCTTTCATTTACACAGGAGTTCATATATATTAGCCAAATAGTACCTTTGAAAGCAGAACAGGACTCTAAGAAGGAAGGCATTTATAACATTTCATGTTTGAAGAAAGGGTAGAAGAGGTTTAAAAAAAAGTTCCTTATCTCTCTGATCCTTTTCACACCAGGCTTCCTCTCCTTTCCCTCTTCATGAAAAATTGGCAACCAAATCCTGTGAATTCTACCTCAGAAATGGATCACAACACCTAGGTGGTTACTTGAAGCTTTATCACCTAAACCCTATCTTGACTCTCTTCTGGATCATTAGTCACCCATCCACCATTGTTTGCCTTTTTTTAAAAAGAGAGATATGAATCACCAAAGGAACCCTAGTGGCGCAGTCGTTAAGCGCTCCACTACTAACGAAAAGTTCTGTGGTTCAAACTCACCAGCCACTCCGTAGGAGAAAGATGTGGCAGTCTGCTTCCATAAAGATTATAGCCTTGGAAACACTATTTGGCAGTTCTACTCTGTCTTATAGGGTCACTACGAGTCAGAATCCACTCATTGGCAGTGGGTTTGGTTTGGTTTTTGTTTAAGAATCACCATCGCATGCTAATGAAAAGCATCTATTGAGCAGGAGCCGATTTCAGGGACCCTCCCGCACATGGACTCCCTCCAAGGCTCTCCCAATTGGGTTCGCGTGGTCCTGTGTCTATAAAATTTGCGAAAGTGAAATATTTTAACTGCATCAGTTAAGACTGCTGTTTCTTACCATTCTGACTTCCCCTTTGTCACACTTCCCCTTGTGTTGGGTGGTAATGAGTAGCTGTGGGAATTTGGGGGATTTGCTCATGGGGAAGTTGAGTTTGGGATACATTTGGTATCCATATATTTAAGTGGTTCTCAGCCTCAGTGTAGCTAAGTTGTTGCTTGCCATCCCAATGCAGAAATGGCTTCCAGTATTATCCCCCCCACCCACTGTGCTAACTCATACAGAGTTTTAGCATAAAGATACAGGACCACTGGTCATCTTGTGGTATTACAGTGTCCTACAGGGTGTTCACATTCACATAGCTTTTATCTCAAGCAATATTCTTTGAGCTACAAAACCTAGATTCACATCCCTGGACTTCCATGTAAACATGGCAGTTCGAACATTTTCTATGTCCAAAACCTTACTAAAATGATAGCAAAGTTTTATTACTGTTATTGTCACTTTTTGGTTTTGTTTTGCTTTTATAAATCCACAAGGATGGGGAGATCTGGGACAGATGAACTAGCAAAACTATGCAAGCTGGAAAGTAGGTGGAAGAACGGCAAGAAGTAATGCAGTAGACCTGAGAGAGCTGAATCAAACTGGAAGCGGGGAAAGCTGAGAACCAAAACAAATTACACTACAACCCCCACCAAAAGCTCAGGAACTGGCATCACCAAGTACCCCTAAAATTGAAGGTAACGGTGGAGCTAAAATTAGAAGGGTCAGATGAAAGTTTGCCCAAGAAACAGCCAAATGCAAATGAAGACCACAGTGAGATACCACTACACACACACCAGAATAACTAAAATAAAAAAGACTGACATTGACAATACTTTGGTGAGGTTTTTGAATATCTGGAACTCTCATACGTTGTCAGGGGAAACGTAAAACAGTATAACAACTTTGGGAAAATATTTGACAGTGTCTTATAAAACTAAACATATACCTACCCAATGACCTGGCAATTCCACCCTTAGGTTTTTACCTAAGAGCAACAAAATATAGCTTCAGAAGAAGTAAAATGTCATGTTCATAGCAGCTTTATTCATAAGAAACAAAAACCGGAACCATCCAAGGTGTTCATCAATAGGAGAATGGATAAACAATCTGGTATATTCTTACAGCAGAATACTACTCATCGATAAGAAGGAACTAACTACTAACACATATAAAACACGGATGAATCTCAAGAGTAATTTTCTGAGTACCAGAGACTTTCCACAAAAGAGCATATACTGTATGATTCCATTTACATGACGTTCTAGAACAGGCAAAACAAATTTATGGTAAAAAAAAAATCAGAAAAGATCACCCCTGGAGGTGTAGTGTAGAGACTGACTGGAAAAGAATGTAACAGCACTATGTCGTGCGATCGTAATGCTCTATATCATGATAGGGATTTAGGTTACATAAGTCTAAGCATTTGTCAAGATTCAGAGAATGTATACTTAAGATCTGTGCATTTCACTGAACGTAAATTTAATATCAAAAGAAAAGTCTTAAATAAATACTGAACTTGAGTTAATGATATGCACACTTAAGTATTTAAGGGGAAGTGTCCTGGTGTCTGCAATTTACTTTGAAATGCATCAGAAAATAGGATGGATTGATGAATGGGTAGGCGGATGGATAGATGGACGATATGCGATAGAGCAAGGATAATAAAATGCTAATGATAGAATCTATGTAGCGATTATACTGGTATTTAGTGTAAAATTCTTTCAACATTTCTGTACGTTTGAAATTTGTCGTAAAAAACGGTGAAATAAAAAAGAAGTAGTCAGATCCTCAGATCTCTTCCTCTACTCTGCTCAGCCAAGAGACCACTCTCTCCCACCTTGGGGTAAAATTGGTGTGTAGCATATAAAAGAGGGGGTCTCTGGACTTGGAGATGAAAGACACAGTTGAGGTAGATAGAACATTACTGAAAAGGGGAATTGAGTGAACATATCCATTCTGCATTCTAAGATCTTCATTCCCATTCCTCTTTTCCCACTTGGCTTCCAAAATGCTGGCAGCCAGGCCTTCAAACTCCAGTGCGGAGATTGGAAGAGTCTTCCCTGGAGAGGAAAAAAACCAAATGCATTGCCATCGAGTGATTTTCAACTCATAGTGACCCTATAGGACAGAGTAGAACTGCCCCATAGGGTTTCCAAGGAAGGGCTGGTGGATTCAAACTGCCAATGTTTTTGTTAGCAGTCGAGCTCTTTAACCAGTGCACCACCAGGGCTCCCTGGAGAGGAAAGACCTAAGATTACAGACACTGGAATTCACCACTATGGGCTGGTCAATAGTGAAGCTCACAGTTGGCATGCCCTATTGACACTTTCAATCAGTTTCGAGTCACTCTCTCACACTCTCATATATATAAGCAACCAGTCAAAGGCGGCCAGACATCTGAGGAATGTCTCTAACATGACAAATACAGAACACACATATAAACAAAAAATAACTTGGAGGAAACAGATCTAATAAGGAGAAGAGAACGTCCAAAACATTAGCTTTTAAAATGGTCACAGAGAGACAAAGGAAGATGCTGCACACAAAGCAAGGAATATTCATAGAACAAAAAAGTGCTCTTGGAAATGTGAGACATGAAATCAGAAATAAAAACCCAAAAAGAAGAGGCGGGATGTGAAGTTAAGAAAATCTTCCAGAAAGTAGAGCAATAAGGTAAATAAATGGAAGACAGAAGGTAAAACAATAGGAAAATTAGAAGACCAGTCAGTCCAAGAACTTCAACAACAAAAAAAAAGGAAGCATATGGATACAGGAGACAGAAGACCCAACACAAAAGAAGGTAAAAGGAACTCTCAGAAAAACAGTGAAAGGAGATTTCAGAGTCTCGACTGTATATACCATTTGAAATTGGTCAAACATGCAATCAAGATGCATTGTTAATTACTGGTGACTGGAATGCGAAAGATGGAAAAAAGAAGGATCTGTACTTGGAAAATATGGCCTTCATGATAGAAACAATGCCGGAGATCGTATCCTAGAATTTTGCAAGACCAACAACTTCTTCACTGAAAATACCTTTTTTCAACAACATAAACTGGGACTATACACGTGGACCTCACCAAATGGAAAACACGGGAATCAAATAGACTATGTATGTGGACATTTGTGATGGAAATTCTCAATACTATCAGTGAGAACAAAGCCAGGAACCGAGTGGGGAACAAACCATCAATTGTTCATATACAAGTTTAAGTTGGTGTGAAAATGAAAAGACCAATCCAACAAGTTCAACAACCAAGTAACAGGAATTCCAGAAAGAGAATAGAGAATATTTAGATAGGAAATCAGAGAAAAGACTCAAGAAAATTTTTGGAGAACTAAAGGTCATAACTTTCCAAATTGAAAGTGCTTGCTGAATGTCCAGGAAAATGGCTAAAATATACATCCAAGCACAGCATCATAAATTCCAAAACTAGGAACTAAAGATCAAGCTTCCTAAGAGGAGAAAAATAAGATCTCGTAAAAGAATCAGTAATCAGAAATATTTTGGAGTTCTCAGTAAGAACACTGGAAACCAGAAGGAAATGGAGCTAGTCTTCAGTATTCTAAAGAAAAAATTATTTCCAACCTAGAATTCCTTATTGGACCAAACTATCAATCAAGTTTCAATCAAGTTAATTTTCTTCAGCTTCAAGTCCATGAGAGCCAAAATACAATTTGAGTATATCCCACCTGAATTTGGAGACCATCTCAAGAACAGATGTGATGCACTGAACACTAATGACCAAAGACCAGATGAGTGGTTGGATGACATCAAGGACATTATACACGAAGAAAGCAAGAGGTCATTAAAAAGATAGGAAAGAAAGAAAAGACCAAAATGAATGTCAGAAAAGACTCTGAAACTTGCTCTTGAACACAGAGTAGCTAAAGCAAATGGAAGAAATGATGAAGTAAATGAGCTAGACAAAGGTCAGCTTAAGAAGACAAAGTAATGTATTATAATCAAATGTTCAAAGACTTGGAGTTAGAAAACCAAAACAAAAGAACACACTCAGCATTTCTCAAGCTGAAAGAACTGAAGAAAAATTCAAGGCTTGAGTTGCAATACTGAAGGATTCTACAGGGAAAATACTGAATGACACAAGAAGAATCAAAAAAAGATGGAAGTAATACACGGAGTCACTGTACCAAAAACAATTGATTGACGTTCAACTATTTCAGGAGGTAGCAAATGATCAGGAACTGATGGTTTTAAAGGAAGAAGTCCAAACTGCACTGAAGGCATTGGCGTAAAACAAGGCTCCAGGAAGTGATGGAATACCAATTGAGATGTTTCAACAAACAGATGCAATGTTAGAGGTACCTGCTCGTCTATGCCAAGAAATTTGGAAGACAGCTATCTGGCTAACCAGCTGGAAGAGATCCATATTTGTGTCCATTCAAAAAAAGGTGATCCAACAGAATATGGAAATTATCAAACAATATCATTAATATCACACGCAAGTAAAATTCTGCTGAAGATAATTCAAAAACAGTTGCAGCAGTACCTCGAAAGGGAACTGCCAGAAATTGAAGCCAGATTCAGAAGAGGACAGGGAACAAGGGATATTGGTGCTGATGTCAGATGGATCTTGGCGGAATGCAGAGAATACCAGAAAGATGTTTACCTGTGTTTTATTGACTATGCAAAGGCATTCCACTGTGTGGATCATAACACATTATGGATAACATTTCGAAGAACGGGAATTCCGGAACACTTAATTGTTCTCAAGCGGAACGTGTGCATAGACCAAGAGGCAGTCCTTTGAACAGAGCAAGGAGATACTGCATGGTTTAAAATGAGGAAAAGTGTGCATCAGGGTTGTATCCTTTTCACCACATTTATTCAGTCTGTATCCTGAACAAGTAATTTGAGAAGCTGGACGATATGAAGAAGAACGGGACATCAGGATTGGAGGAAGACTCATTTACAATTTGCATTATGCCGATGACACAACCTTGCTTGCTGAAAGCGAAGAGGACTTGAAGCACTTACTGATGAAGATCAAAGACCACAGCCTTCAGTGTGGATGACACCTCAACACAAAGAAAACAAAAATCCTCACAACTGGACCGATAAGCAACATCATGATAAACAGAAAAATATACTGAAGTTGTCAAGGATTTCATTTTACTTGGATCCACAATCAACACCCATGGAAGCAGCAGTCAAGAAATCAAATGACACATTGCATTGGGCAAATCTGCTGCAAAAGACCTCTTTAAAGTGTTGAAAAGCAAAGATGTCACTTGGAGGACTAAGGTGCACCTGACCCAAGCCATAGTATTTTCAGTTGCCTCCTACGCATGTGAAAGCTGGACAATGAATAAGGAAGACTGAAGAAGAATCGATGCCTTTGAATTATGGTGTTGGTGAAGAATACTGAATATACATGAACTGCCAGAAGAATGAACAAATCTGTCTTGGAAGATGTACAGCCAGAGTGCTCCTTGGAAGCAAGGATAGTGAGGCTTTGTCTCACGTACTTTGGACATGTTATCGAGAGGGACTAGTCCATAGAGAAGGACATCATCTTGGTAAAGTACAGGGTCAGCGAAAACGAGGAAGACCCTCAACAAGATGGATTGACACAGTGGCTGCAACAATGGGCCCAAACATAGCAAGGATTATGAGGATAATGCAGGACCACGCAGTGTTTCGTTCTGTTGTCCACAGGGTTGCTATGAGTTGGAACCAACTCAGCAGCACCTAACAACAACACCAACAATAGTAGAGGACATTCATTCCCCAAGGACACAGATCAGAAAGCTGCAGAAATAACTTCTTTAGGAATAGGAGAGAGACTACTTGAATATATTGAAAGGAGATTTAGACGATTGTAAAAAGGGCAGACTTTTAGGATTAAATTGATGATAAGTACATGGAATAAAAAAGCAAACAAAAATATTAACTCAAAGATCAGGGCTGAAAGTCTGCAGGAAAGTAAAAGTAATCATAGTTGACTATGTGTCTCAGCTATGAATAACATTTACAGGGTGGTTCAGTGGTAGAATTCTCGCCTTCCATGTGGGAGATCCAGGTTCTATTCCCAGCCAATGCACCTCATGTGCAGCCATCAGTCTCAGTGGAGGCTTGCATGTTGCCATGGTGCTGAACTGGTTTCAGTGGAGTTTCTAAACTAAGACAGACTAGGAAGAAAGGCCTGGTGATCTTCCTCCAAAAATTAGTCAGTGTAAACCCTATGGATCACAATGGTCCAATCCTGCTGTGCATGGGGTTGCCATGAGTCGGGGACGAACTCAAGGAGAGCTGGCAACAACAACAACAGTAATGTAAACACTGAATATTTATCTAACTTAAATTACACTGATAATCAAATGGAAAAGTCTGAGTTGGTGATTTGATTAAGGAAATATCACCGCCATCTATAACAAAACGTTTCCATACCAGCAGCTTCTCATTTCAATGATTGCTGCAATTCTCCATGTCACTGGTCTCTGAGACACTACTCAAGACTAGTGTCGTAACCCAAAAGTGACTGAGCCCCTTTAGGTAGCCTCTGTTGTCACCCCACAGAGCCAACTTTGAGTTCTTTACCTTTCCAAATTATACGACTTGCTTCAGTAGGATGTGGCATAGGAAGCCTGCTTGCAGTGATGGCATGGGGTGAAGAAAGAGAGCTCAATCCGCATCCTCCGTGGCAGGAAATCAAGAAATAGGAATGCAAACACTTCGTATAGAATCAGGAGGTAAAGCCCAACATGATCATCTAGAGAGTGGTCAGCTCTGGTATGGAGACGACAAGAAGAGGGCTGTCAGCTGGGGTCTGTCATTAGCAACCTGGCAGAACTGTTAGACTCTTTCATATACGTCCATGTAAAACTTAAATAAAAATAAAAATATTTAAAGATCCACTGGTTGACTCACTCTTGCCTAGAGGAGGAAGTCCTCTCACTGGGCATCCAAAGGCCGCCATGATCTGTTGTCTTCTCCTCCCGTGCTCATTCCGTGTTCCATCCTCCGTTCAGTTGGGCCACACTGAACATCTCAGCCTCTCAAATACTGCAGACTTGGTGTCAACTGTGTGCCTTTGCAGTTCAGGGGCATCTCTGCAGTCACCTCCTTTGTAGTCATTCCAGCCTTTGTACTCCCAAAGCCCTTTGTTCCTTCTCTTGCTAAAGCATTTAGTAGCACATAGTGTGGCTTCATCTCTTTACAGGGTTATCCCCCATGAGACTACTAGAGCAAAGACACATGCACAACGCTTGGTCCATAGCAAGGGCTCAATAAATATTTCTGGAACTAAATTGAACCTGGGATACCATTGCCTAGTAAGGAAGGCTGGGGACAGAAGCCAGGCACACAAGGAGGAAATTTAAGAGTTACCTGTCTCCTCGGCCAGTATCTCTCATTTTGTCTTCTTCTAGACCTGGATCCAAGTTAGTCTTTTAACTTTGTTTTTGTGAAGAATCGGTAGCCCAAAAGCCACAGATATGACCAAATGAATTGAGCCACCCCTCCCCAAAAGGCCTGTTTGAGGAACATAAAAATACTCCTTGTTCACTGCAGCCTATTGTCTTGCTTGGGATGGGGTGTGGTAGGGGCATGCATTCTTTGAACCAGAGCTGAGTGGCTCCAGAAAATAAAGATTTCAGAAACTGTGCAATGAAAAGGAAGTGAAGACAAAAAAAGACCAGACTTACTGACCTGACAGAGACTGGAGAAACGCCAAGAGTATGGCCCTTGGATACCCTTTTAGCTCAGTAATGAAGTCACTCCCAAGGTTCACCCTTCAGCCGAAGATTAGACAGCCCCATAAAACAAAACTAGACTAATGGGGCACAACGGTCCGGGGACAAGGACTAGAAGGCAGGAGGGAACCGGAAAGCTGCTAATAGGGAACCCAAGGTCAAGAAGGGAGAGTGTTGACCTGTCGTAGGGTTGTTAACCAGTGTCATAAAACAATATGTGTACTAACTGTTTAATGAGAAACTATTTGTTATATAAACCCTCATCTAAAGTACAATAAAAAAAAGAAATTAAAAAAGAAAAGGAAGTGAAGAAAGAGGACCAGGAAATGGGACACCAAGGAGAGAAACGGCAAGGACGTCCAAAGGGAGTCTCAATCTTTCTGTGCAGTATGTGATGACACCGGCCTTTCTATCGCCCTATGAAACGGTCAGTAAAATCCACATCATTCACCAATGCTTCTGCAGTTGTGTATTTCGGAGATGTAAAAAAGTACTGAGTTAGAACTCAAAGTTGGCGATGGGGTGACAACAGAAACTACTCAAAGGGGCTCAGCCACTTTTAGGTACGACATGTCTCAAAGTAGAGGGCCTTGGGTAGCACAAACAATTAAGTGCTCCACTGCTTTTGAACCCACCCAGAGGCACCTCGAAAGAAAACCCCGACAATCTGCTTCTGAGAGGTCACAGTCTTGAAAACCCTACAGAGCAGTTCTACTCTGCAACACATGGGGTTACCGTGAGTTGGAATCAACTGGAAGGCAACTGGTTTGGTATTTTCGGTGTAGCGTCTCAAAGACCAATGACGTGGAGAGTCATAGCAACCAGCCAAATGAGAAGCTGCTGGTATGGAAACATTTTGTTGTTGATGGTGGTAGCATTTCATTAATCAAATCACCAACTCAAACTTTTCTATTTGGTTATTAGCTTAGATATAGTCAATCTTTTCAGAAAACCAAAAAACCAAACTCGTTGCCGTCAAGTCGATTCTGACTCACAGACACCCTATAGAACAGAAGAGAACTGTCCCATAGAATTTCCAAGGAGCACCTGGTGGATTCAAATTGCCGACATTTTGGTTAGCAGCTATAGCACGTAACCACTACGCCACCAGGGTTTCCAATCTTTTCAGAAAGAGGGTCAAAAGTAAAACAACATGGAGGCACAGCAGGGTTAGGGAATGCTGTAGCAATTTGCCTTTTAATGGAAAAAAATCAGATTAACACAAAGATATAGGAAACAGGACTTGAGTGTTCCACAAAATGGCATCGAGCAGGCTGTGTTAGCTTTTTTTTTTTTTATTGGTCTTGGCTCTATCTCTCACTAGTTCAGGCGTGTTGAGATTATCATTTGCCTTCTCTGAACCTGTTTTCTCATTGGGAAGGGAGATGTTTAAAATTGATGCTCTCTAAAGTTCCTTACAATTCTTAATCCTTTCATTTTAGGAGGTGGAGCTGGACTGAAAATGAGAAATTAATTATCCACAGAATGCCTTCCCCCAGTTTGTACTGAGTAAAGAGTCAACTGGTTTGTAATAAACCAAAAATATGTTTTATAGCAATCATCAGGAAAAGAACAGAATGAGGATAATCCCTTTCCCCTTTCCTGTTGAAGCCAGTTACCAACACCACCCCCCATTTTACTGCCAACCCCACTTAGTCATCACATATTTGGTACCCGAGCAAAATCCATTCAGTCCTTGATTATACTGTGAAACCCGAGGACATCCAAAACAGTGACAAGGAAGAGATCCTGTTTTGTTCATCAAAACACTTTTCAAATTAAGCCATCATATCCTAAAATAGTAGATTAGAATCACCCATCAGGACTTCTTCCTGAAAGCATGCAAATGCACACTCCTTGTTTAGAAGTGGAGTGTCAATTACTGGTGCAGACACAAAAATGACTAATAGCTAAGGCCTCATAAGACACCTGTCAATTTCCCTTTTTTAGCTTAGCTACTTTCAATTCGTAGGAGTCCTCCAATGCAAACAGCATTTTGCTGACAGTTCTGTATGTGCCTGAGGAGTGATAGCATTTAAACAAAAATGGAGTTGCGGTTATTTCCAGCCACTTCTTAAAAATACATTTTAAGAGTTACAGTATTAACCACAAATGAATGGCTGCCTAGTTTCTCAAAAGAGACACAGAAATAGCATTGCTAAGTCCATCAGCGAGGGGACAGCTTCCCATCACTGCTCCGGCTAAATGAGGATGAAGATTTCCTAGAAGAAGCCACAAATAGAAACGGACATGTTCCTGGAACAGAAAAATCCCAGTGAAAGACAGGAGATCATCTCCTTTTGAGACAGGAGAATATATGAAATATAAAAAACATATCAATAGTTGAGGACAGAGCTCATAGATGGTTTTGTGTTTCAGATGAGAGTGTGTGTTATTTATTAACCAAAAAAAAAAAGGCTTGCTCCAGGTGAACATGACCATGAAAAAACTCAAAGTGATATTTCACATGTCTCCAAAGGAATCCAAACAATTCAGGTTAGACAAGTCCGTACTTCGAGACCCTTTGTGGTCTGAGTCTCATGAAAATGGAGGTTATTTATGTGTTAGGAAAACAGCTCTAAACCCTAAAAAAAAAAAAAGTTTATTGCTTTAAAAAGCCCTCTGGACTAACTATAGCTAATTCATACTCTGAATGGAAAATTATTCATATATTCAGATTTTTAAAGAACTGTCTGCAGAACCTAATTAGCATACTTTTAGAATTCTCTTTCCAAATTTAGATTCTGAAATTCACAATGAACAAGAATAACATTCCCTTTTTACCAAAACAAAGGAAATGAAGATTAATCAGACTATAGCAGAATAGTATTTTTATTCCTTTTAAGTTTTTTAAACAAAGATTTTAAGACAATTTTATCTGCCATTGAGCTGAGATGTTTTTAAAATTTATCTAAGGACACATTAACAATAAAAAATATAGTACTTGTAAGTAGGTCTTTCCAATTGCGTCTACATGGGCAGTAAGAAAAAACATTTGGGTCGTATGTTACTATATAACTAATGTTAGAGCTGGATTTATTTTAGATCATCTAAACCATTCTCTTGATATACACATGGGAAAACTCATCCATCATTATACTTACATTTAACTTTTAAAAATAATTTGTATTTATAAATTTTCTTCATATTTTGTTGACGAAAATCCCAGTGTCATTTATGTAACTCTTCTAAGTTCTCACTACTCATAAAGTAAGAACTCCATGGGGTGTTTGATGACAGAGTTGGTACATCCTGAGGACTAGTGACTTGGAATCAACTCAACAGCAACTAATGACAACAATAGTTTGTCTTGCGTAGGAGTGAAGATGACAAGACTTTCACTAACTTTGGACATGTCATCAGGAAAGAGCAATCACTCGAAAAGGACACCATGTTTGGTAAAGTTAGCCTCAATGAAAACCCTCAATGAATGGATTGACACAGTAGACACAACAATGGACTCAAACATACCGTAGGGTAAAGAATTTAACTTTACCCAAAGTAAGGTGGCCTTTGTCCTTGGTTCCTGAGAAATAACCCTTATAGTAATGAATCTTAATCTAGGACTTCCAGGCCACACCTGAGGATTTGTACTGGCAAGTGGGGGCTGGCCAGACCAGAAAAGGCTCACCTGGGAGGCAGATATCTACTAGCCTCAGGAGGCATGATTTTACGTATCATGCAGGACTAGCCAATAAAAGCCTGGAACACGAAGTCTTGGGGAGCTTCCTGGTTGGTAAGAGACATCCATGGATCTGAAAGGATAGAACGTCCTTTGGGACATGGAAGCTCTACACTGGGGAGGGACCCCTCCCAGACCTCACCCATTCATCTCTTCCTCATGACAATACTGATTTGTATCCTTTTGCCATAATAAACCTATAATCATATGTATAGTACTGTCCTTGAGTTCTGTGAGCCATTCCAGCAAATTATGAAACCCAAAGGAGAAGGAAAAGCCAGCAGGTGAAAATAAGGGTGTCAGACTTGTGGCTGGCATCTGCCTATTTAGCAGTCTAAAAGGACAGTGTCCTTTTAACTTGTACAATCTGCCCTAGCTCCGGGGGCCAGGGTCAGAGAAAAAGTGTGCCGCACGGGCAGCTCGTGTTAGAAATGATTGAGAAGTGTGAAGCTGAGGACTGGATCAATCTCCACATTTTGGGAAGTGGATTCATGCTGATTCTTATCCATGAAGTTTTTCATGAACATACCAGTGATCACAGGGCCAGGCAACGATTCCTTCCGTTATACATAAGGTCACCACGAGTTGGAACTGACTCGACAGCAACTAACAAGTTTGTCTTCTAGAGTGCTATGTTGTTGTTGTCTTTAGGTGTCGTCAAGTCAGTTCCGTCATAGCGACCCCACCTACAACAGAACAAAACACTGTCCAGTCCTGCGCCATGCCCACAATCGTTGTTATACTTGAGCCCATTGTTGCAGCCACTGTGCCGATCCATCTCGTCGAGGGTCTTCCTCTCTTTTGCTGACCCTGTACTTTATCAAGCATGATGTCCTTCTCCAGGGACTGATCCCTCCTGACAACATGTCCAAAGTATGTAAGACATAGTATCGCCATCCTTGCTTCTAAGGAGCTTCTGGTTGTACTTCTTCCAAGACAGCTTTGTTCATTCTTTTGGTAGTCCATGGTATATTCAATATTCTAGAGTGGTATGGCACTCTAGAAATAAATAAAAATCAAATAAGCAAAACTCTTGGGCTACATATTGCTGCTGTGCACCGCTGTGCGTGGAACATAGCGAAGCATTCACCAGTGCTGATTGAATGAATGAGCTTCACTGAAGAAAGCAGTTGAGTGTCGGGAAATAAACTATGCAGAGAACCATAGAACAGAGAGATCCTAAGCTTCATTTGGCTTCTAACTCTTTGCCTTATCCTGAGCTAGTAAAAAATCTCTCTGGCTCCCAGATTCCCCAATTGTCATTTTTTTTAGATTTAACTATGTTTCTATACATTGCATGTGTGCCAGGCACTACTTTAAGAGCTTTAAATGCAATAATTCACTTAATCCTAATGACAGTCTATGAGCAAGGCCAACTTCATCAGCACTGGCACAGGGGCCCACACCCTTCCAGTGCCTGGTTGAATACTCTGCTATTACCATCTTGAAGCCCTGATGGCACAGTGGTTAAGAGCTCAGCTGCTAACCCAAAGGTTGGCAGTTCGAAACCACCAGCTGCTTCTTGGAAACCCTATGGGACAGTTTTACTCTGTCCTAAAGGGTTGCTATGAGTCGGAATAGACTTGACGGCATCGTGTTTGGTTTTGGGATTACCATCTTGAAATTTTAACAAGGGGCCCTGCATTTTCATTTCATTGAAATCAGAACAAGAGGCTCTGCAAACTGTGTAACTGGTTCTCTCTGTGAGATTAGAATTATTAACACCATTTTGTTGTTATTGTTGTTAGCTGCCATTGAGTCAGCCCCCCGACTCATGGCTACCCCATGCACAACAAAACAAAATGTTGCCCCCTCCTGTGCCATCCCTGTGATCGGTTACAGACTGGACCATCATGATTCATACGGTTTTCCTTGGCTGATCTTCGGGAGTAGATCAGGCCTTTCTTTCTAGCTCACCTCAGTCTGGAAGCTCTGCTGAAACCTGTTTAGCATCATAGCAACACACAAGCCTCCACTGACAGATGAGTGGTAGCCATGCATGAGGTGCATTGGCCAGGAATTGAACCCTGGTCTTCCTCATGGAACGTGAGAATTCTACCACTGAACCACCTTTGCCCCCATTACCATTTTCCAGATGCAGAAACTTGGGCAAAGAAGTTAAGTAACTTGCCCAAAGTCAAAAATCTGCTCCTTATTGGATCCAGAAATTACACCCAGGCTGGCTAGCTGGCTAGTCCACAACTGTAACCATTCTGCTCTCCTGCCACTCACAGAGAAGACTTTGGAAGTCCTTATTGATAAAGTTCCTGGTAGTTTTGCAGTTCCAACTAAGGTCATTTATTAACAGGAATGTTGATTTCCCTCTCTCCTCCTTCCATCAATGCTTTTTATAGATGCAGAATTGTAATGGATAAAGAAGAGATGTCGTATTCACAAAGGAGCCAAATCTGGAAAAAGAACTGCTTAGCTAAATGAAAGGTGAGAACATTTGAAATGGTCGAGGCAGGGGCTTAGCTATTTAAATGACATGCTGAACAAGATACCTTTGGGGCTATTTCAGGCTCTGGTACCCAAATTAGAGCTTTTAGGGTGGGATCCAGGGCCCTAGATGGAGAAGACCAAGTTAGCCAGGAATGGCAAAGCCATGGCAGAGCCGGGACACATCAAAGGAAGCACTCAGCTCTGCCTTTTATAGATGTGAAAACAGCCGAACCACACTGTAGTCCAATGGGCAAACATAAATAAAAGGCTTGCATCAGCTGAGGATCAAATAGTAGAGAAAACGGTCAAGATTTCCTCCGGGCTCTGAGTCAAAGATCGAGTCCCCTGCAGAGAGAAGCTTCTGGCCTCCTGTGACTCTCGGAGGCTCCTGCCTAACCCTTTTCTGCCCCAGCATCTATCCAAGGCAACCGTAGGTGTTTTGTTTTGACTAAAATCTGCAAGCTCAAGGGGATGGAATGTAGACACTCCCGCTAACCCCGGGCCTGATGTACAACGGACAGATTCTGGAAGGTTATTTTTTATTATTATGGTTACTATTGCTTGGTTGTCTATCTACATTCTGCATTTGATTTTTTAAAATGAGAATAAAACCCTTTTGTTTTATTAACCGCAAAATTAACTTCCCAAATGTAAGTCAATAAAAAAACCATCCAGAGTATGGCCCCCGGACACCCTTTTAGCTCAGTAGTGAAGTCACTCCCAAAGTTCACCCTTCAGCCAGAGATGAGACGGGCCCATAAAACAAAATGAGACTAAATGGGTACACCAGCCCAGGGGCAAGGATGAGAAGGCAGGAGGGGACAGGAAAGCTGGTAACAGGGAACCCAAGGTTGAGAAGGGGAGAGTGTTGACGTGTCGTGGGGTTGTTAACCAGTGTCATAAAACAATATGTGCACCAACTGTTTAATGAGAAACTATTTGTTCTGTAAACCATCTAAAGTACAATAAAAAAAAATTTAAAAAAAGAAAAAGACAGAAGCCTACTAAAGATACATTATTTTAAAAAAATAAAACAAAAAATAAAAAGGTCTCTCAGATTTGGGCAGAAATGCCTCCGAAGAGAGTGATGGGAGCTGCTAAATCCTGCTTGTTCCTCATGGTCAAATGCCCTTACCCGGTGCAAACTAGAACCATGTGAGTAACACCGAAAGGATCCAGTAACTGACGGTGAAGTATTAAATGGAAACGAAGGGTTTTAAAGAATCTTACCACCATCCATCCGTTAGTTTGTCCTGCTGTAGTGGTTTGCATGACGTTATGATGCTGGAAGCTATGTCATGAGAATTTCAAATACCAGCACGTTCACCCACGGTGGACAGGTTTCAGCGGAGCTTGCAGACTAAAACAGACTGTAAAGAAAGGCCTGGTGACCTACTTCCGAAAATTAGCCAATGAAAACTTATAGATTGTGACCCAACAATCCCAAACCTAGGTATATGCCCAGAAGAAGTGACAGCAGGAGCATAAACAGAAACCTATACACAAACGTTCATTGTAGCACTATTCACAATAGCCGAAAGACGGAAATAACTTAAATGTTCATCCACAGATGAACGAATAACCAAGATGTGGTCCATACACACAATGGGATACTACTCAGCCATAAAGAGAAATGAAGTCCTGATGCCTGCCACAACATGGATGAACTTGACAACATCATGCTGAGCAAAATAAATTGTCAGTCATAGAAGGACAAACACTGTATGATCTCACTTACGTGAAATAAGCAATATATAGAAATCAAAGATTAGTGGTGGTTACTAGGGTTGGGGGGCGGGGAAAGCAGGAGTCTCTGCACAGGGGGCATTGAGGTTATGTCGACGGTGGTAGGATTTGGAAAGGGATAGCGAGAATAGTTGCACAACTTAAAGAATGCGATCAGTGTTGCTGAATTCTACAGGTAGAAACAGTGGAGATGGTGTATGTTGTGTTATGTATATTTTCACCACAATAAAATTTTTAAAAAAGAAAACCTATGGATCACAACCGAGTATTGTCTGACAGTGCTAGAAGATAAGCCCCTAGGGTGGAGGGCGCTCAAAACACCCGGTGGCCGTAACGATGGACTCAAGCATACGGACGATCGTGAAGATGGCTCAGGACCAGGCAATGTTTCGTTCTGTTATCCTTGGGGGTCGCCAGGAGTCCGAGTCAACTTGACAACTCATTGGCAACTAACAACAGCAAAGAATAGTTCTCTGATAAAATTTCATATCTCCCGATTGGATTAAATAAGGCCAATGGGAATCCATAGTTCTCAGACTATTGTTGTTCTCTGATTGGTCAATAAGGGCCTTTATGCCTTAATATTTAATCAGTTAGTCAAAAACAGTCTCTTAAGAGGTTCCCATCCAGCCTCCCTGCTCAGAACTACCAGGCACCAGGTGTGGGTTCTCAAAGAGCCTTGCCTGCTCCAAATCCATTCTGCACTTGTCTCTTGTGGGACCGCCTGTCCCTGCAGTCTGGCCTGGAATTCCTTTGAGTGGCGTCATTGTTCTGTGTGCAACCGCAAATCAGAAACAGTGATCCTAAAAGCCAAATTGAAGGCGCTGGCCTTGTGAAGGCCATGGCTGGGAGCAGGAGAGTACGGAAGGATGATATCTGACCTTGACTCCTGAACCCTGGGAACATCTGCAACCACACAGCTCACTGTCTGTATTAGCATCGCTTTACCATTCCAGGAAACTCTTGATCAGGAAGATGAAGTTGCAAATGACGTTCATGTTTGTTTCTGGAACTTCCCAAAATTTCATTTATCAGGCACTGAGATTCCCTCCACCAGACTCATCAAATGCCTATTTATGTTTCGTGATTGCTTCCCAACCCGCTATGTCACCAATCCCGAACTATTCTGTAACAAGTGTTGTCCAATCCCGATCAACCCTGCCCCAGTGAAACACCCGCCTTAACCAGACCCCGTAGATATCCTGCCTTCGCCCTCGCACCTCGGAGACACTGCTTAGACTCTGC
Organism: Dugong dugon; assembly: GCA_030035585.1. NCBI lineage: Eukaryota > Metazoa > Chordata > Mammalia > Sirenia > Dugongidae > Dugong > Dugong dugon. The sequence goes on from CM057473.1 coordinate 7,498,956, forward strand.
CTTTTGCTTTAGCAACATTCTGATATTCTGCGTCATGTAGTTGAAATCATACAGTATGTAGCTTTTACAGACTGGCTTCTTTTTACTTAGCAAATTACTTGAATTTCCTCCATGTCTTTTCATAGCTTGACAGTTCATTTCTTTTTATCGGTGACTAATATACTCCATTGTGCACATGTACCACAGTTTGTTTACCTATTAACCTTTTAAAGGATACGTTGGTTGTTGCTAATTTTGGCAATTATGAATAAAGTTGCCATAAACATCCATGTGCAGATTTTTATGTGGACATATGTTTTCAGTTCACTTGGGTAAATACCTGTGAGTGGGATTGCTGGATCAGGTGGTAAGCGTACAGTTAGCTTTGTAACAAATTGCAAGACTGTCTTCAAAAGTGGCTGTCCCTTAGGAGACACTGCGCTTCTATTAAGGGTGATGGAAAACCTTGGAAACGGATAGTGCTGACGGCCGCACAGAATGATGAATGCAGTTAATGCTACTAAACTGCACATGTGAAGAACGTTAAAGTGGCGAATGTTTTGTTACAGATACATTTACCAAAAAAAAAAAAAAAATGATATTTTGGTGATCTTTGCAGGGAGTCAGCTGTCAACACTCCCTTCCCCTCCAGGACCAACTCCAATTCATCTAGGCGCTGATTCACATGAATGCTGAGCAATAAGCAAACGGACGCAAGGAAGGCCCCGGGCTCTGTGGGATCTTCAGAGAGAGGACCAGCGCAGGGCCTTCTCCCCAACAGGACAAGAAAGGACTGGGACCAGCACTGGAGAACCCAGCGTGGCCTGCTGAGGTCTATAGACCCCCAGGGAAATGGTCTCCCTGTTCCCGAAAAGGATCCCTAGGTGGCACAAATGATTACGCACTCAGCTACTAACCAACAAGTTGGTTTTCAGAGGTGCCTCAGAAGAAAGGTCTGGCAATATTCTTCTGAGAGTTCACAGCTGTTGAAAACCTATGGAGCACAGTTCTACTCCGCAGCACATGGGGTCACCATGAGTCGGAATCAACTCAATGGCAACTGGGTTTTTTGGTTTTGTGGGTTTTTTTTTTTTTTCTTTTTTGGTGCATCCAGAGGTGAGCTAACCTCTAACTCACCTTGAGGCTGGGAAGACGTGAGACAAGGAACGGGGACTCTTGCTGCGGGCATCTCAGCCTGCCTGTCTCTATTCAGCCTTCCCTTGAGACTTGGTTCCCAGCATTTGGAGACCCAACAACTAGAACTAAACCATAGTGAGCAGACGAAGAAAATTAGACCTGCATGTAAAGAGGATGAGCAACAGAGAGAGCAATCAAGTCAGATTGTTTACATTTCGCACCTGCCAAGAGAAACAGAGATGAGGGACAGAGACAAAGGCGAAGGGAAACTAATGAAGGACATCCAAATTCAGGTCCAAAAAACAGTCTGGAGCTAAAAATTACAATTTTCCAACTACCATTTCAAGAGATGAATTAGAGGGAAGTGTGGCCATGTTAAGACCCAAAATAGAACCCTGAAATATCTAATGAAATAAATAAATCACAAAGAGAGAATATAAATAGCTGGAAATCATAAATCATAAAGTTTCCTTACAAAGTTATAAAGTTTTCAGTAAAGAATTTTGAGAGAAAGGGACTACAGTCCAAGAATCCTATATCTAGTCCCCCGCCAGGACTAACCTTAACAGAAATCCCAAATCAGACAAAGATGAAAAGAGAAAACAGGAATGAGTAATAAATTTTGAATATACACATATATGTTTGAATATATATATATATTTGAATGTATGTGTGTATAAATAAATAACAATATAATATCTAGGAATGTGTGTAAAAGCATTAATAAATTAACATTTATTGAGCTATTACAACTATGAACGAGGTGCTCTGTAAGTACTTTTCATTCATAACTAATTTAACCCTTATAAAATCCCCGGGAGGATGGTACCAGTATTAACCCCATTTTACCAAAGAGGAAACTAAGGCGCAAAGTGATGAAGTAACCAATCCAAAGTCACAAAACCAGAAAGTGGCAGAGTCAGAATTCAAACCCAGGCAGCCTGGCTCCAGATCCCCAGTTTTTAAACATTATCTCCCCCAGATTATTCTCAAATAGGAACTCTTTTTTTTTTTTTTAATTTTTTTTGTTGTACTTTAGATGAAGGTTTACAGAACAAATAGTTTCTCATTAAACAGTTAGTACACATACTGTTTTATAACATTGGTTAACAACCCCACGACATGTCAACGCTCTCCCTTCTCGACCTTGGGTTCCCCATTACCAGATTTCCTGTTCCCTCCTGCCTTCTAGTCCTTGCCCCTGGACTGGTGTGCCCATTTAGCCTCATTTTGTTTTGTGGGCCTGTCTAATCTTTGGCTGAAGGGTGAACCTCGGGAGTGATTTCATTACCGAGCTAAAAGGGTACCTGGGGGCCATACTCTTGGAGTTTCTCCAGTCTCCGTCAGGCTAGTAAGTCTGATCTTTTTTTATGAGTTAGAATTTTGTTCTCCATTTTTCTCCAGCTCTGTCTGGGACCCTCTGTTGTGATCTCTATCAGAGCAGTCAGTGGTGGTAGCCGGGCACCATCTAGCCGTACTGGACTCAGTCTGGTGGAAGCCGTGGTAGTTGTGGTCCGTTAGTCCTTTGGACTCATCTTTCCCTGTATCTTGTTTTCTTCATTCTCCTTTGCTCCCAAAGGGGTGAGACCAGTGGAGTATCTTAGATGGCCGCTCACAGGTTTTTAAGACTCAAATAGGAACTCTTAAAAGATAAGAAACATATAACCCATAACCCACTGCCATCGAGTTGATTCTGACTCATAGCAATGCTACAGGACAGAGTAGAACTGCCCCATAGCGTGTCCAAGGCTGTAAAACTTTATGGAAGCAGACTGCCACATCATTCTCCCACGGAGCAGCTGGTGGGTTTGAACCTCCAACTTTTCGGTTAGCTGTGGAGCACTTAACCATTGCATCACCAGAGCTCCTTAATAAACATACCAAACCAAAAAAAACAAAACACATTGCCATCGAGTCCATTCTGACTCATAGCGACCCTATAAGACAGAGTAGAACTGCCCCATAGGGTTTCCAAGGAGCGGCTGGTGGATTCAAACTGCCGACCTTTCGGTTAGCAGCCAAATGCTTAATTACTCCGCCACCAGGGCCACAAGAAACATACAGCAAGGGGAAATTCTAATAGAAATGCAGAGGTAAACGTTCTCAACTATTTCACCAAAATACAGAATTTGACACTGTGGGGAATGAAGAAAAGAAGGGACAAGAATTCGGCCCCCAGGGGCTTGTGATCCTGTGGGAGAGACAGCCAGGTAGGCAGATGATCAGAACAGAATGTGATCAGGGCTGTGCGGAACAAGGAAGGATGAGTAATTTTGCCTGAGGGGAAAGTTTGAGAGGAAGAAACGGGTACTTTATATTAAAATTTAAAAATTTAAAGATTGAAAAAAAAATGTTCTGCTTCCAAGAGCAATGTATGATTGTTTATTTTTTAAGAATTCATTTAACTTGAGATCCAATGGGCACCCCAGCCCAGGGGCGAGGATGAGAGGGCAGGAGGGGACAGGAAAGCTAGTAATGGGGAACCCCAGGTAGGGAAGGGGAGAATGTTGACATGTCATGAGGTTGGCAACCGGTGTTACCAAATAATGTGTGTATTAATTGTTTAACGAGGAACTAGTTTGCTCTGTAAACCTTCATTTAAAGTACAATAAAAATTTTTTTTAAAAGTACAGAATTTGATAATCCTATTAAAAAATGGGCAAAGGAAATGAACAGACACTTCACCAAAGAAGACATTCAAATGGCCAACAGACACATGAGGAAATGCTCGCGATCACTAGCCATTAGAGAAATGCAAATTAAAACCACAATGAGATACCATCTCACCCCCCGGCATTACCGGCATGAATCAAAAACACTGGAAATAACAAATGTTGGCGGGGCTGTGGGGAGATGGGAACTCTTATGCACTGCTGGTGGGAATGCAAAATGATACAACCATTTTGGAAAATGATATGGCGCTTCCTCAGAAAGCTAGAAATAGACATACCATTCGATCCAGCAATCCCACTCCTAGGAATATATCCTAGAGAAATAAGAGTCATCACTCAAATAGACATATGCACACCTACGTTCATGGCAGCATTGTTCACAATAGCAAAACGATGGAAACAACCTAGATGCCCATCAACAGATGAACGGATAAACAAACTATGGTACATACACACAATGGAGTACTATGCAACGAGAAAGAACAACAATGAATCTGTGAAGCATCTCATAACATGGATGAAACTGGAGGACATTATGCTGAGTGAAATAAGTCAATCACAAAAGGACAAATATTGTATGAGACCTCTATTGTAAAAACCCATGAAAAAGTTCACACACAAAATGTAGCAATCTTTGTTGGTTACCAGGGATGGGAGGGGTGGGGGGGAAATACTAAATAGGCAATAGATAAGTGGTATCTTGGGTGAAGGGTGAGACAGTACACAATACAGGGGAAACTAACACAACCTGTACAAGGAAAGGTCATGGAAGCCCCATAGACACATCCAAACTCCCTGAGGAACTGAATTGCTGGGCGGAGGGCTCTGGGGACCATGGTTTCGGGGAACATCTAGCTCAATTGGCATGACACATCTTATAAAGACAATGCTCTACATTCTACCTTGGTGAGTAGTGTCTGGGGTCTTAAAAGCCTGTGAGCAGCCATCTAAGATTCTCCACTGGTCTCATCCCTTCAGGAGCAAGGGAGAATGAATAGAACAGGATACAAGGAGAAGATTAGTCCGAAGGACTAATTGTCCACAGCTACCAAGGCCTCCACCGGACTGAGTCCAGTACAGCTAGATGGTGCCCGGCTACCGCCACTGACTGCTCTGACCAGGATCACAACAGAGGGTTCTGGACAGAGCTGAAGAAGGATGTAGAGCATAATTCTAACTCACAAAAAAAAAAAAAAAAAAAAAAGACCAGATTTACTGGCCTAAGGGGGACTGGAGAAACCTCGAGAGTACGGCCCTCAGACACCCTTTTAGCTCAGTGGTAAAGTTACCTCCGAGGTTCACTGTTCAGCCTGGGAGTGGACAGCCCGGTAAAACCAAATAAGACTAACGAGGTACAGGAGTCCAGGGACAAGGGCCAGAAGGCAGAAGGGGACAAGGAAGCTGATGATAGGGAACCCAAGGTTGAGTAAGGATATTGTTGATGTGAGATTGTTAACCATTGTCATAAGGCAACATTTGTAGTAACTGTTAAATGAGAAACTATTTTGTTCTGTAAGCCTTCATCTTATGTGAGAATAACAGCACAATTGGAAGAGTTTAGTCAATGTCACTGAACTGTGTATGTAGGAATTTTTGAAACGGTGTATCTTTGGCTATGTGTATTTTCACCAAAAAAAAAAAAGGTTGAGAATTTAGAGGGTTAATATGTTGTGGGGTTGTTAACCAATGTCAGAAAACAACATGTGTACTACTGTTTCATGAGAAACTATTTGTTCTGTAAGCCTTCACCTGAAGTACAATAAAATATAAAAAAATAAAATAAAAAAAGTACAGAATTTGAGAGTTGGCTTAGAGGGCGGGGCGTGTATACAGTCAAAGTTCCAAAGGTCTTATTTGCTGGGAGGAAGAAAAAAAGAGTCAAAGTATCCTGAAGGAATCAGCTAATCAAGATGGGAGGGAAGCACAGATCAGTATAAAGCACATGTTGATAAGGACAATAATTGCTGCCTTGTTTTAAAAAATAGTACCTAAATATGTATATTATGATGAGGGCCAAAGAAAGACAGATAGAGTGGAAAAGTATAGTACTTAGCAAGGGAAAAGGAATAAATCACAACTTGATCAAACCTATCAAGAGAAAGGAAAAAGAGAAAATAACAATATAAATATATATATTTAAAATTAGATGGAAGGAATAAAATCTAACATGCATTGTTAAACCACAAAGCAGAGACTGTCAGACGGGGTTAAAAAAGCAAAGCCCAGCTATACACTAAAGATGAGGAGCACACATCAAACAAACTGGTCGAAAAGATACAAAGATAAAGGGCTGCAACTCATTTTCATCCTCCCCGAAAACCACAGCAAAAGGCTCTGTAATAAAGGTCACAGAACCTTAAGGACAGGGAGAACTGGAGAGGAAACTACACAAAATTTGCATTTGAAGAGCAGAGGAAAGAGCGACAGAATGCTTAGCATACCGGAGGGTGGGGAAGGTCAAGAGCCAATGTGATTTACAACACACAAAGGTCCCAAAACTTAAGAATTGGTGTCACCAGGTACCCTTGGAAGTGAGAAACTAAAATAAAGAGGATTGGTTGAAATCTGCTGAAGACAGAGTTAGGCCTTTAAATCCCTTTCCTACACCACACTCCCTTCCTCATCCCAGTAGAAACCTGTTCAGTTACCCTCAAGTGACCCTATAGGACAGAGCAGAATTGCCCCATAGGGTTTCCGAAGAGCGGCTGGTGGATTCAAACTGCTGACCTTTTGGTTAGCAGCGGAATCCTTAACCACTGCGCCACCGGGGCTCGGGATTACCAGACACCTGAGGAGAATGTTCCATGGGAGACAGAGACCAAAAATAGCAACTTGGAAGAAACAGACTGCAAAGAAACAAAAAAAAAAATACTTTAAAAAAATTATATACATATATATTGTGTGTGTGTGCACAGATTTAAAATACATTGCAGTCATAAAAAAAAGTTGTTATTAGCTACTGTTGAGTCAGCTCAGACTCACCAAAACCCCACATACAACAGAACAAAACATCATCCTATCCTGCACCATCTTCAAAATCGGTGGTATACTAGACTCCATTGTTGAAGCCACTGTGTATTTTAAGTGCCCTCCAACCTAGGGGAGCTTATCTTCCAGCACTATATTAAACAATATTCTGTTGTGACCTATAAGGTTTTCAATGGCTAATTTTCAGAAATAAATCCCCAGGCCTTTCTTCCTAGTTTGTCTTAGTCTGGAAGCTCTGCTGAAACCTGTCCACCATGGGTGACCCTGCCAGTATTTGAAATATCAGCGGCATAGCTTCCAGCATCACAGCAACACACAAGCCACCACAGGATGACAAACTGACAGACAGGTGTTGGGGAAAAAGAATAGGATGGTATTCAAATGGAACATTCAGAGAACAAAAAGAAGTTCTTGAAAATCAAGGACACGAAAGCAGAAATGAAAAATTCAATAGAAGGGGTGGTAAAAAGATCCAAAAAGCACAGAGATGGAAAATTGGGGTGGGGGAGAAGGGCTTTATGAAAATTAGAGAACTGTTCCTACCAACATATGCATACAGGGGTTCTAGAAAGCAAGAAAGCAGAAAATGTAGAAACGAAATCACCAAGATCAAAATTCAATATTACTTCCCCAAACAGAAGATAATTATAAGGGCCTGTCAAATTCTCAACAGAATGAATGAAAACTGACTCACATCAAGACACATCATTATGAAATTTCAGAAGCCTGGGGGGAGAAAAGAGACCCTACAAGCTTCCAAGGGAGAGAGAGAAGTCACATACAAAGGATCGCAAATCAGAATAGCTTTGGACTTCTCAACAGTATTGGAAGCTAGAAGATAATAAAAATGTATCTTTAAATTCAGAAAATAAATATTCCTGATCTAAAATTCTACAGTTATCCATGCTATTAATCAAGTCTCAGGGTGGAAACAAAGACTTTAAAGACACGCAGTGTCTCTAAAGAAGTGATTGAAGGGTATTCTCCACCAAAATATGAGTGTAAACCAAGAAGAAGGAATAGAAGGAATTCTTAAAATATAAGATTCAACTAAAGAAAGAGTTGAAAGCAGAGATGAGCAAACTTTTTCTGTAAAGGGTCAGAGAGTAGATATTTTAGGCTTAACCTTACCTTTCACTGTAGCGTGAAAACTGCCGTAGACAATACCTGAATGAATGGGCATGATTGTGATCCAATAAAACTTTATTTGGAAAAACAAGCAGTGGGCCAGAGTCGGCCCATGGGTCATAGCTTGTCAGCCCATGCTGTAAAGGAATCCCCAGAATCATAGCGAAAGGAGAAGCCTAGAAAAGAGCTGTGCACCAGTCCAGATTTAAGTGGCAAGAAAGCTCTGGCCAGAATTGCTTCGAGGTGATCCAACTGATGAAATCGAACCCCTGCTTGAATGTATCAAGATGAAATTTGGACAACTGGTAGAGCATTTGGAGCTGAAGTATGAATAAGTCCATAGAAATACTATGCAAATGAAAAATGAGACAAGTATTAACTCTAGGGGAAATAAATCTTGCATAAAAGAAAACTTATCATTTACTGCATGGCTCAATTCTTCAAAGCATTCATAAGATAAAAGTAAAAATGTAAGAAAAGCTGAAAATAATGAGATGAGTTAATGTAAGCAGAGAGAAAGCACAAGTGGCGATAATATCATCAAAGGCAACTTCAAGGTTAAAAGCACCAAATGGAATAAAGAGGGACATGATGTAATAATAAAAGATACAATTTACAATGATAAAATAGTCATAAGCCGGTAGGCTATAGTCGTTGGGTGCCGTTGAGTTGATTTTGACCCATAGTGACCTCATATGACAGAGCAGAACTGCCCCATAGGATTTTCTAGGCTGTACTCTTCACAGGGCAGATCGCCAGGTCTTTCTCCTGTGGAGCCGTTGGGAGGGTTCAAACAACTAACTTCTCGGTTAGCTTAACTATTGCACCACCAGGGCTCCAGAGCCTGCATGCACCAGATGATACAGCACATAGCTATACAAAGCAAAACTATTAAGGACACATTGATTAAAATAAAAGTATAATAAAGCATTTCAATACAGCTTGGAAACTGGAAAAAAAGGCAAAGCTTGACTATGAGGCGAAAAAAAGAGATTGCTTGATCTTTTATGCCATATTAAAACATTGTCTAACAAGCTGGCCTAAGGATCATCTGATGCTGTAGATAAACGTAACCTAGTTTGATTTACTATTCACTCTTAATTAGGGCTGAGAGTCTGTAAAGTTAGATTTTCACTTAAAGAAAATTGACAAGTTTCGAATAAATTTTCTTGGTAGAGATGCAAATGATTCCTATCTGATATTGAAGATAACCCAAAAAAGTGATGGGTTCATTGCCCTTTAGGAAATTAACCAATTCTGCGTCTACTTTGCTATCTTATTCCAGCATTGTTTCTCCCACTGACTGATATATATGACAGAGCCCTGGTGGCGCAGCGGTTCAGAGCTCGGCTGCTCACCAAAAGGTCAGCAGTTCGAATCCACCAGCCACTCCTTGGAAACCCTATGGGGCAGTTCTATTCTGTCCTACAGGGTCGCTATGAGTCAGAATCAACAGCAAAGGGTTTGGTTTGGTTTTTGGTATATACATGACAGGGTGTTGGCGAAGACTATTGAATATACTATGGACTGCCAGAAGAATGAACAAATCTGTGTTGGAAGAAATACAGTCAGCATGCTCCTTAGAACCAAGGATGGAGAAACTTTCTCTCACGTACTTTGGACATGTTATCAGGAGGGATCAGTCCCTGGAGAAGGACAGCATGCTTGGTAAAGTAGAGGGTCAGCAAAAAAAGAGGAAGACCCTCAATGAGATGGATTGACACAGTGGCTGCAACAATGGACTGGAGCACAGCAACGATCATGCGGACGCCATAGGACCAGGCAGTGTTTCTTTCTGTTATACGTAGGGCCGCTGTGAGTCAGAACTGACTCAATGGCACTTAACAACAACACCATAACAGGGAATCCCTGGGTGGCACAAAGGGTTAAGTGCTGGCTACTGACCGAAAGGTTGTCAGTTTGAATCCACCCAGAGACAGCTCAGAAGAAAGGCCTTGAAATTTACCTCCAAAAGGTCATGACCACGAAAACCCTATGGAGCACAGTTCTACTCTGAAACATGGGGGGTCACCATTGGAAGAGGCTGCATAGGCCCGGCTCACTGTTATTTACTCCCCATTGCTAACCGCCACATTGTCTCGTGATTTTTCCCTCCCTTTCTAGTCTCTACAAAAAGGTTTAAGATTAGCTGATGTTCGTCCCTGGAGGGTGGAAAACAAGTGATAATGACCTAAGAATGAAAAACCAAACAAAACATCCATCTTGCGACAAGAGTAAGCAGGATGTCGTCAGATAATCCCCAAAGATGTCACCACATAACCTCTAAGAATACCAGTGGAAGGTTAACTCATCTAAGACATCACCACCTCAGAGTAAAACTACCACAAAAGATCCATAATCCTGTCCCTATAGAAGGCTGCAGCAGATCTCCAGTGGGGAGACGAGTTTTTTGGAGGAATCTATTCCCCTCCGTCTCCTATAGCTCGATATATAATAAACATCTTGCTGCTCGCCTCACCCCTGTCTCAGAATTGGCTATGGCGTCAGGCGGCTCCAATCCGCGTTATTGCGGTAACAGTCGTGAGTCGGAATCAACTCAATGGCGACTGGTTTGGTTTGGTTTTAGATACGCGGCGTTCTTTCACACTCTCCTTTGAACCATTCTACGGTTCTCACATTAATGAGAAACTACATCTGGGACACGTGCTCACTGTATATTTATTTGGAATCATGGGGTTTTTTTGGGTGATTGTTTTTCACTTTTTGAAAATTTAACAGTATTCGAGATCCCAGCAAGATGCCTGGAAGGATTCATCTCTTGAGTCAATTTAACTGCATTGCCGGAGAAGTGTACCTTACGGGCTGTTTAAGCCCAAGCACATCTTTTTGTGGGTTCTGGATTAAATCCCAAATTGCAATGGAAATTTGTCTTTGTGACTCTGGGTTTTTGTCTTGTTGTTGTTTTCCTCTAAACTGTTTTCATTTTGGTGTTTTTCGTTTGTGTGTGTGTGTGTGTGTGTGTGTGTGTGTGTGTGTGTGTGTGTGTGTCCGCACATGCGTGTGTGTGCGCATGCGTGTGTTTGCGTGTTTTCCTGGTTCTTGGCCAAATTTGGTCCTGGTTCTGGTTTGTGCACAGCTGATAATGTATCCTCCATTGGTGTCAGCAATGATTGCAGACGCTGTTTTATGGTCTGACCACTTAGTAATGGGGACGGGATCTTTCCCAGGTAGTAAGGCACGGCTGATTTCTATCCGGCACGTGGTGGAGATCCGTTCCCGACTGACCGGGAAACACGTGGTCAGCCAGTCTCATCTGTCTTTGTCTGAATGTTTTCATGTTTACTATTCCAGTTAAGAAAACGTATCCTGTCCATTCAAAACAAGAACAATTCCTTGTTATCTGGACCAGTACGATTTTATGTTCTGTGGGGGTTTTTCTTTCTTTTTTTTAACCTGTCGCTGACGTTGTAGAGCTGAAGCTGCAAACTACCCATGGGTCTATGTATCCATGATAAAAACCCTCAAAAAAAAAAAAAAAATTTACTCTTTTTGCAGGAATGCAAAATATTTTTCTACTTCTACGGTACCATACCCGTTGCCCTTGAGTCGATTCTTGTAAGGTTACATTCTGTATTGGGACATGCACAGGGAAATGTGTATTTGTTACACCTATGGGTGGGGTGCCGGAGTCCCTGGGTGTTGCAAATAGTTAAGCCGCTTGGCTGCTAACCAAAAGGTTGGCTGTTTGAATCCACCCAGAAGCACCTCAGAAGAAAGGCCTGGCAATCTACCTCTGAAAGATCACAGCCATTGAAAATTCTATAGAACACAGTTCTACTCTGAAACACAAATGGTCAACATGAGTTAACTGGCAACTGGTATTGGAGTGGTTCCAACTGATGCAATGTTTCTGGAGGACAACTTGGCAATACATATCGAAAGCCCTGGTGGCACCGTGGTTAACAGCTACGGCTGCTAACCGAAAGGTCTGCAGTTCAAATCCACCAGCTGCTCCTTGGAAACCCTATTGTACAGTTCTGCTCTGTCCTATAGGGTCGCTATGAAATAGAATCAACTCAACAGCAATGGGTTTGGTTTTTTGGTTTATCGAAAGCCTTAAAAAATGCACACCCTTTGAGCTAGTAATTCCTCTTCTAGGAAATTAACCCAGGAAAATAATGCAATATATGTACAAAGATGTTCCTTGCAAACAATGTTGTAGGGCAAACACTTTACACTTCTGACCTTCAGTTTACTAGTATCCAAAAAAGAGCAATAAATACCACATCAAAATGTTACAAAATGTTACACATCTGGCACAATGCCCAGCAAATAATAGTTTCCACACCTGCAAAGATAGTTTCAGCAGCAATTAACAGAATGCTCAACAGAAATGGCTTAACCAATGGACGTTTAGTCTCTCACACACAGGAAATCCAGAAGCAGGACTGCTTACATAATTCAGCAACTCAATAAAGCTCTCCTTTGGCTTTCATGGCTTGATTTCCTCATGGTGCCAAAAGGGCTGCTGCAACACTGCACATCACATTCCCACTTGACAACTTCCAAAGGTGGGTAGGGGTGGCACAGGAAGAAAATCTGTCCCAGAAGCCCTCAGCCAACATCCTTAGAACTGGGTCACGTGTCTACCCTAAACCAATCACTGTAAAAAAAAAAAAGAGAGAGAGAGAGGATTATCATGGTTATCTTAGATGCATTGTTATCTGAACAAAATAGGCATACAAGAGGGAAAGAGCTTTGGGGTAGACTACCAGGAGTTTCTAGAAGGATCTGTTCCTGAGATCTCACCCTTCAGATCAGACCAACTCTCTTTAAGTCAGAATTTAACACACCCCAGAATTTGAATGTCAGGCACTTCCCTGCCATTAGCGGCTAGTGCTAAAATCCCACACAGACCAAGGTCACTGGGTAAGAAAGCAATAAGAAACAGCAAGACAGGGGCCTGGGCTTGGGAAACTGGCAGAGTAAACAGCCTCTCATGACAGAGCCTCGAGGGCAGAGAGCAAGGCAGAGACCTGCTCATATAGACTGGTGCACAGTATGGTCTGGGTCCCATGAGGGTCTATGGTTGGAACAAGAGCAAAGTGTACTGGTCAGGACACAGAGCCAAAGCCCCCTGGTCAGAACTGAAGCATCAGGCCAGAGGGGGGCTTGTGGCAGTGGTGATTCGATTCCAGGTCTTCCAGCCCTTGGATTCATACCTCATCCTGAAAATTCTCCGGCCAGTGGGCATACGCTTAGGCTGCCGCCCGTGGCTGTACGGACTGTGAATGGCCCAAAGGCCCTGGCCGAGAGGAGCAGACAGACACCAAAGCCCACCTCTCCCTTCCAAGCTGTAGCCCCATCACTGGGCTACGTCTCTCTGGAGAAGAGGACACCTTTTTTCTGCAGAAGGGCTGCCTGTGCCATTCACAAAGGAGTCTCAGGCTTGCCAAGCCCTGGGCCACCCAGAGAAAGGTGCCTTTTTCTAATTTGTGTGGAGACTCCATGAGCATGACCTGTCAGGCTTGATCCCGGGGACTGGGGACTGGGGAGCACCGGCAGATGAGAGAACAGGCGTGTTCAAGGAACCCCTATTGTGGGAAGAAAAGTCTGGGAACCAAGCAAGGCCTGCCTAGAACCTGCTTTTGGAGAGATGCCTTCAGCAATGTTTTAAAACCCAAAACCCGCTGCCGTCAAGTCGATTCCGACTCGTAGCGGCCCGATAGAACAGAGCAGAACTGCCCCATCAGGCTTCCAAGGAGCAGCTGGTGGATTTGAACTGCCAACCTCTTGATTCACAGCCGAGCTCTTAACCATTCGGCCACTAGGGCTCTACCATGTTTTAAGGGAGAAGAATTTTTTTCTATCCTGCCCTGAAATACAGTCCCCTTCCTTCCGTACTTCGACAGAGCCAGAGTACGGGGCCATATGCATTCCAGCCGCAGAGTAACTCTGGATAGGGCTCCCCTGGAGTGTGTATGCAGTGTGGGTTAAAAAAAAAAAAAAGTTATCATCGAGTCGATTCCAACTCATGGCGACCCCATGTGTGTCAGAGTAGAAGTGTGCTCCTTGGGGTTTTCAAGGCTGCAGCCTTTCAGAAGCAGATCACCAGGCCTTTCTTTTGAGGCACCTCTGTGTGGGTTTAAACCGCCGACCTTTTGGTTAGTAGTCAAGCGTTTAACCGTCTGCACTACCCAGGGACTCCTACGTGGTGTGGGTAAAACCAAACCGAACCTGCTGCCATCAAGTCGATTCTGATTCATAGCAGCCCTATAGGACAGAGTAGAACTGCCCCATAGGGTTTCCAAGGAACAGCTGGTGGATTCCAACTGCTAACCTTTTGGTTAGCAGCCAAATGTTTAACCACTGTGCCACCAGGGCTCCATGTGGTGTGGGTAGGTGATTTAAAATGCTCTTAGATGTCACCATCCCTTCTTCCCCACACTGGCCCTTCCACACTGAGCTCCTAGAATAAGATCTATGAAAAGATTTTTTCCTCCAGCTGAACCCCTTATAAGCTCTTCCCGGAGAATACCATGTGGGTTCGGACCCCTGTGCCCCTGTCTGTAATATTTATTCCCCCTGCCTGGAATCTCCTTCCCCTGGCCCTCTTCTCCTCCTTAAGAATTATTTGCTCCTTCCTCAAGGATCCCACAGAACTTGAATGTCCTTTAGATCATCTATCACAGTTTACTGGGATGAGCACTTCACAGGTGTGCCTCAACAACTGTACAGGACCCTACTCCTCAGGGCAGAAGACCTCATCCTTTCCTTTCTGTGTTAGCTCAGAGACCGAGGAGCTCAATGGAGCAAGTGCAGTGAAGAACGCAGGGCGACATCTGACCTGTTGACGGTTAATAATCAGTATGGCATGGGGAGGAGTGGAAGAGAAGGTTTGAACACCTGCCGGAGGATTGGGAGAGGTCAGAGAGAAGCGTCTTCCTTAAACAAAAAATCCTCTGGGCAGCTCTGCTCCCAGAATTGGAGCCATGGAGGCAGAAAACAAAAGATCTGGATTGGCCCAGCAGCTGAGCAGTAACTGGGTGTCACCACTAAGCCAGGAAGGTCCCTGGGTGGTGCAAACAGTTTACTCACAACTCCTTACCTAAAGATTGGAGGTTTGTGCCTGCCTAGCAACACTGCAGAGAAAAGGCCTGGCCATCTGCTTCCATAAGCAGTCCGGCCAAGAAAACCCTATGGAGCAGTTCTGCTCTATAACACATGGGGTCACCGTGAGATGGAATCTACTGGACGGCAACAAGTTTGGTTTTTCAGTTTACTAAGCTGCAACTAAGCAACAGCAAGATAAATGGAGAAAGGATTGAAGTTGTCAAGGATTTCATTTTACTTGGATCCACAGTCAACGCCCATGGAAGCTGCAGTCAAGAAATCAAACGACACACTGCAATGGCCAAATCTGCTGCAAAAGACCTCTTTAAAGTATAAAAAGCAAAGATGTCACCTTGAAGACTAAGGTGCGCCTGACCCAAGCCATGGTGTTTTCAGTCGCCTTGTGTGCATACGAAAGCTGGACAAGGAATTAGGAAGACTGAAGAATTGATGTCTCTGAATTATGGTGTTGATGAAGAATACTGAATATACCATGGACTGCCAGAAGAATGAACAAATATGTCTTGGAAGAAGTACAGCCAGAATGCTCTTTAGAAGCAAGGATGGCAAGACTTCATCTCATATGCTTTGTTATCAGAAGGGATCAATCCCTGGAGAAAGACATCACGCTTGGTAAAGTAGAAGGTCAGCGAAAAAGAGGAAGGTCCTCAACGAGATGGATTGACACGGTGGCTGCAACAATGGGCTCAAGCATAGCAACGATTGTGAGGATGACGCAGGACTGGGCAGCGTTTCGTTCTGTTGTACGTGGGGTCACTATGAGTCGGAACCAACTCGATGGCACCTAACAACAGCAACAAGCTATGACTGGATGAAACCAAATCCGAAGCAATTGCTGTTGAGTAGATTCCAGACTCATGGCGACCCTGTACATTTCAAAGTAGAGCTACATTCCATAGGGTTTTCAATGGCTGTGATCTTTTGGAAGTAGATCACCAAGCTTTCTTCCAAGGCACCTCTGGGTGGATTTGAACTGCCAACCTTTCCTGAGTGGAAATCAAATGGCTCATGGCAGAATAAAAGGCTGTCAATGGGAACTCCTCCCTTTTTCCTCAGGAAACGTGTTCTTCTCAGTGGGAGATAGCATCTGCGTCTCCAGCCCCCTATGCACGGCCCTTCAATGGAACCCGGAGTTTGCCTGAGGAGAGCTGGTTACCTTCAAATAACTATTAAGTATCCCTGGTGGGAGGCAAAGCTAAACTCACCTGCCCCCTCCTCCCCCGGGGTATTCTGCGAGTGAGTCACCGCGTTATGAAAGACCACAGGAAGGATGCCGTTTGGAAGAAACGGTGCATGCAGAAAGGGCATGTCCACCTCGGTTAATGAGGATTAGCGGAGGACGTGCAGTGGTTCATAGCAGGCGTACTTTCGGGGTGATGCTTCCTGGAGTGCTGTAACTAGAGACAACCACACACACATTCTACCGTTCAGGCAGGTCAGCGAATATCCAGCCTTTTCCTGAGTCTGATTCCAAATACTCCTGGCTCAGGATAGTGTCAGATTTCCACGCGGGACTTTTCTAATCCAGACAAGCTTCCCCTGCTTCTGCAAAGGAGGTTCTCAAATTCACGGTATGTGCGTAAGGCCTGCCGGCGCAGATGTGGAAACAGTGACGCTTGCCTCCCCGTGGAGGGTTGGCTTATCCTTCCGTCCGCCGCGCAGGTGGAGAAAAAACCACTACCGCGTGCGCCCTACGCTTAGACCCGCTCAATGGCGCGGAAAGAAGTCACAGCATTTAAAAGGCCAGGAAGGTTTTGTTTTTGTTTTTCTGTTAGGGCAGCAACAGTTTCAATGTAAACCATAGCTCTTGATGAGGGGAGAACTGGAGAACATTTCTGAAAGGAGACCAGAAAGCACCTTGAGAAAAAAATGTCTGTTGTTTTAAAAGGACCATCTGGGGTGGTGCTGATGCTGCTGGTCCAAGGGCCACCCTTTGAGTAGCAAGGGCTTCGGGGACACAAGGCCTGAGACGGGCTTGCAGAGAGATGAGGATCAGGGAAGAATGTAAGCAGCATGGTGGTGGGAGTTGGGAGTTGAATGGAGACTCTCAAGGCAAGCTGAGAACCACTAGGTGGCCCGGCAGGTTGGAAACCTGGGAAGGAGGAGGAAGCCATGGCCCAGGATCAATTAGCAAGGAGCAAGCAAGAGAAAGAAGTATGGGGCTGCTCTGGGTCAAAGACTGACGCAAGCAGTGAATAGACAAAATGCCACATCCAAGCCCCACCTAGTCAAGGCCAGGCTAAGGGTGGGGCTGGGTCCTAGGAACAGTTCTGACCCCCTCAGACCAAGCTCCTCCTTGCATCCTAGACCTCTCTCTGGTCAAAATGGAGACAGGATGTCTCCAGCCTCCTTAAACAACAGCCACCGTGAAAGCAACAGGCATGTCACAGGCATGACTTTGCAGTAGGAAAGCAGCCATAGACAATACATAAACAAACGGGCATGGCTGTGTTCCAATAAAACTTTATTTACAAAAACAGGCAGCACACTGGATTTGACCTTGGGCAAGTTACTTCAACTACTTAGTAGTTAGTTTCCTCATCAGTAAAATTAACAACTGAAAAAATTTTAACTCATCTCTGATATTCTTAACTTCATTACCCCTCCTCTGCCTTATCCATGGCCAAAGAAGCAAATTTAAATGAATTTTATCTTAAGGAATTTTGGGGAGACATGGGTTTGAAAATCACTTAACTGAAGGAATACAGCAAAGTCAAAAGCCACAAAAGCTTTATGTCTCCGTTCCAGCTGCCATGGAGTCGACTCCGACTCTCGGCAACCCCACATGTGTCACAGTAGAACTGTGCTCTGTTGGATTTTCAATGGCTGATTTTTCAGAAGCCGGTCACCAGGCCTTTCTTCTGAGGCACCTCTGGGTGGACTCGAGCCTCCAACCTTGTGGCTAGCAGCCAAGCTCGTTAACCATTTGCACCACCCAGGGACTCTTACATACCTCCATAACCCCATTGCCGTCCAGTCAATTCTGACTTACAGTGACCCTATAGGACAGAGTAGAACTGCCCCATAGGGTTTCCAAGAAGCACCTGGTGGATTTGAACCGCCAACCTTTTGGTTGGCAGCCGAACTCTTAACCACCGCACCACCGGGGTTTTGTGTACAGTTTTATATGTAGCTGATGTCAGCAGCATTCTATACATCCCAGTGCTGTCACACAGAGGATAAAGCAGGGAGGAGATCTCTTCCTTAAGAGGAAACAAAGAGGAGTTTTCTAATAGTCTGACCAACTATTATGCTGCTGTCCCTTCACAGGGGTCATCCCTGATGCTAATGAAGGTGTAAAGCTTACTTCTGCTACAACGCGGCATACATACTCCTAATACAGCGATGCCCAACTCAAGGAATATTGGAGCAATGCAGGAAAAGAGGGAAGTGTAATGTCAAGGAGTGACACTGTGGGTAAAGACGATCGAATGAACAATGTGATCATTGGGTGTGTGTTTGTATACACTGAGATGTTGTTTTACACGATTAGGATTTGTTATCATTATTACCGATGTTTACATGTCTACTGTTTTGAATCTTTTAACCCCTTCAAGTGTGCCTTCCAAACTCTAGTATTTTAAACTGTGCCTCAAACCCAAAAACATGGGGAATCACTTCTCTAAACTGTAGGACAATGGCCCGACTCGGTAGGGAAGGGGGCTTCTTTTAGTATAAAAACCAGTTGTCTGTCAAGTCAATTCTGACTCATGGCAACCCCACATGTGTCAGGGTAGAACTGTGCTCCATAGGGTTTTCAATGGCTGATTTCTCAGAAGTTGATCACCAAACCTTTCTTCTGAGGTGCCTCTGGGTGGACTCAAACCTCCAATCTTTTAATTAGCAGCCGAGTTCATTATGTTTGTGCCACTCAGGGACTCCTTAATTGGGATACCACCAGTTGCAATAGAGTGGATTCTGACTCATGGTGACCCTGTGTGTGCAGAGTAGAACTGTGCTCCATAGGGTTTTCAATGGCTGATTTTTCAAAAGTAGATCACCAGACATTTCTTCCGAGGCACCTCTGAGTGGACTAGAACCTCCAACTTTTCGGTTGGCAACCAAGTGCACCACTACTGTTTGCACCACCCAGGGACCCCTCCTTCAGTAAAAACTCTGCCAGAATTTGACCTGCCACTTTGGAATCTTTGGTAGTTAAAGGAATAGAGACATTCACTTCTAACCTTATGAGAAGACTATTGTAATCATAATTAAGGAAGCAAAGTCCAAATAAATAAGCAGATAAAGTAGATAAAGATGCTGTTACAGACTGAACTGTGTTCCCCAAAAATATCTATCAACTTGGCTAGGCCGTGATTCCCAGTATTGTGTGGTTGTCCACCATTCTGTGATCTGATGTGGTTTTCCTATGTGTTGTAAATCCTAATCTCTGCCTGAGATTAATGAGACAAGATTAGGTTATGTTAAAGAGGATTAAGGTAGGATGCAACACCCTTACTCAGGTCACAGCCCTAATCTTATGTAAGGGGAGTTTCTCTGGGGTGTGGCCTGCATCACCTTTTACCTTACAAGAGATGAAAGAAGAGAGAAGCAAGCAGAGAGATAGGGACCTCAGGCCACCAAGAAAGAAGCACCAGGAGCACAGCACATCGTTTGGACCTGGGGTCCCTGCACTGAGAAGCTCCTAGACCAGGGGAAGATTGATGACAAGGATCTTCCCCCAGAGCCAACAGAGAGAGAAAGCCTTCTCTGGAAGCTGGAGCCCTAAAATCGGACTTGTAGCCCCCTAGACTGTGAGAAAATAGATTTCTGTTTGTTAAAGCCATCCACTTGTGGTATTTCTGTTATAGCAGCACTAGATAACTAAGAGATACCAAGAATTCCTCTCTTCCTAAAATGAAAGAAGCCCAATAACAAATCTTTAGGGCTTAATAATGGATTGGCACAGTGGCTGCAACAATGGGCTCAAACAGCATATCGTGAGGATGGCGCAGGACTGGGCAGTGCTTCGTTCTGTTGTACAGAGGGTCACTATGAGTCGGAAGCAACTCGATGGGACCTAACAACAATGATAACGTTTGGCAATGCAGCTAGTTGAAAGCTTATAGAATTTTCTGTCTAATCTTTCATTCCTTTTTTTCCTCAACTGCTAGGTGAACATAGACAAGTTATTTATCTTCTCTGAGCTTTAAATTACACGTTTGCAAAATGCGAACGATGATATTTCCCTTAGGTATTATTGTGAAGACTGTGGTTGTTATTGTTAGTTGTCCCTAACTCATGGAGACCTCATGCATAGCAGGATTCCATAGGGTTTCCAAAGGCTGAGTTTCAGAAGTAGATCACCAGGCCTTTCTTCCTAGTGCATCTTAGTCTGGAAGCTCCACTGAAACCTGTTCAGCATCACAGCAACACTCAGGTCTCCACTGACTGGTGGCTGCACAGGAGGTGCGCTGGCCAGGAATCAAATCCAGGTCTCCCGCGTGGAAGGGGTAAGTTCTACCACCGAACCACCACTGCCCTCATTGTGAAGATCAAAGAAGATTAGTTATTTGAAAGAATGGTGGACAGTGGCACAAATAACAGGAATCCAAAAAATGTTCGGTTTCCTTCCTTCGCATTCCTTTTTCACTTTTCTCAGGAAATTCAGACCTGATGTATGTTTTTAAAAAAATCACTCCAGCTGCTCTATGGAGAAGGCGTATAAATGAGGGAGAATAGGAATAAATAGAGACATGAGTCAGGAGGTTTCTGCAGTTGTCCAAATGGGAGCTAATAATGGTTTGGCCTCAGAGGGCAGCCGTGGAGAGGGAGAGAGGTGGGTGGCTTTAGGATGTGTTTTAAAGGTAGAGTCAGCAGGACTTACTGTGGGGCATGAGGAAGGAAGAAAAGCCTTGTTAAAAATTTTATGTAGCTTATTTCATCCCAAGGAAAGAGGACTTGACCCAGGATGCTTCTAGATCAGCACTGTCCAGTAGAATTTTCTGTGATGATGGAAGTTTGTTTATATAGATGCGGGTCCACTAGGGTAGACACTATCCATATGTGCCTAATGAGCATTTGAAATGTAGCTGGTGAGACTGGGAAACTGAATTTTTTATTCTATTTTAATTAATTTAAATCTACTACATCGGACAGTACAGGTCTAGGTAATACACAGCCCAGATGCTTTCCACTATAACCAGTAACTAGTTGCCCTTGAGTTGATTCCAACTTATGGTGATCCCATGCGTGTCAGAGTAGAACTGCACTCCGTAGGGTTTTTTTTTTTTTTTTTAATTGTACTTCAGGTGAAGGCTTACAGAACAAATAGTTTCTCATGAAACAGTAGGACACATATTGTTTTATGACATTGGTTAACAACCCCACAACATGTCAACCCTCTTAACTTCTCAACCTTTTTTTTTGGTGAAAATACACATAGCCAAAGATACACCATTTCAAAAATTTCTACATGCACAGTTCAGTGACATTGACTACTCTCTTCCAATTGTGCTGTTATTCTCACTTAAGATGACGGCTTACAGAACAAAATCGTTTCTCATTTAACAGTTACTACACATGTTGCCCTATGACAATGGTTAACAATCTCACAACACATCAACAATATCCTTACTCAATCTTGGGTTCCCTATCACCAGCTTCCTTGTCCCCTTCTGCCTTCTGGCCCTCGTCACTGGACTACTGTACCTCATTAGCCCCATTTGGTTTTACGGGGCTGTCCACTCCCAGGCTGAATGGTGAACCTCGGAGATAACTTCACCACTGAGCTAAAAGAGTGTCTGGGGGCCATACTCTCGGGGTTTCTCCAGTCTCCTCTAAGCCAGTAAATCTGGTCTTTTTTTTTTGTGTGTGAGTTAGAATTATGCTCTACATCCTTCTCCAGATCTGTCCAGAACCCTCTGTTGTGACCCTGGTCAGAGCAGTCAGTGGTGGTAGCCGGGCACCATCTAGCTGTACTGGACTCAGCCGGTGGAGGCCTTAGTAGCTGTGGACCATTAGTCCTTCAGAGTAATCTTTTCTCCATAGAGTTTTCAATGGCTGATTCTTTTGGGAGTGGATCACCAGGCCTTTATTTGAAGCTACCTCTGGGTAGCCTCGAACCTCCAAACTTTTGGTTAGCAGCCAAATGTGTTACCATCTGCATCGCCCACGGACTTCTTTTCCCTTTAATCCCCTCAAATTACTCAAATATAACAATTTACAGAACCCACAATTTTGCATCCTCATACACACTTATGTTCCTGTCCAATCTTAGCTGCTCAACCAGTTTCTCTTAACTGAGCCAAAACCTGAAAAAAAAAAAAAAAAAACAAGATTCTTCATCATAACATTAATGGATGACCCATTTTGACCAGTGGTAAACATTATATAAATTATATCCTTGCATATTTTAATTCAGTTGGAATATCGCTCCTCTGCCTAATTTATGTGAAATCAATTGTTGTGGTAACCACATATCATATTACTTGCCCGTAATGCCTACAGGAGAAATGATTAATTTCAGAAAGACTCAGAAGGAAGGCTACGACCTAAACAAACTGCTCATAAATCTGTCTTCTAGCCTAACAACTGAAGTTGTCACCACACCACAAATAGTCAGCAGGCGTCCCAAGATTGACTTGAGAGTAATTGCTGTGATGGTGATAAAATTGAAAATCCATTTTAATTCTGTTCTACCTCCTTATATTTCATGCTCAGTGGTGATATCGTCAATTTATAAAAGCCCTCGTCTCTTTCCTCCTTTTCTCTTGCTTTCTCGCTTTTCTTAGGCAAGCCCCAAGTGTCTATGACTGTACTGGCCATACACAACTCAACAATGTTTTTGAAACCAAACTCATCCTCTGAGATGGACTTAGGAAAAAGACCAAGTCAAAACAAAAATTTTTTTTAATTAAAAGTGTATAACAAACAAGCAGGAAAAACACCGTGGCACGGATACTCACTCTGTGCTCCTACCTCTGAATACTTGTAGTGAATAGTTTTTGTTTCTGCTGCCTAGCATCACTTAGCCTCTTTTTTTCTGGTAACCGCCACCCCTTTGGAGCGCTGGGGGCACAACGAATAAGTGCTCAACTGCTAACAGAAAGGTTGGAAGTGCTAACCCACCCAGCAGCTCCATGGAAGAAATGTCTGGTGATCTGCTTCCATAAAGATGACAGCCAAGAAAATTATGGGGCAGTTCTGCTCTGTCACTTAGGGTTACTATGAGCCGGAGCCAACTCAAAGGCACTCAACAATAACAACCATCCCTTTTCTTTTAAGTAATATCCCTTTATCCCTCCTTGTGATTTTAGTGGTATAGCCAGTCATAGTACTTCCCCACCCCCCATTCACAGTGACTGGCCTAGGATGGTACATGATGCAAGCTAGATCAATCAGAGTTCTAACCTGGGACTTTATACACATCCTGGAAGAAAAGAAACACTTTTCCCTGTTGTAGCTAAACCAGGATGCTGTAAATCTTGAGCTGTCTCTAGCCACGCCCTGCCGTCTCCCAACCACATGGAAAAAGCTCTTCTGAAGTGGGGGAGGTTGAAATTAGCGCATAGAGAGAAGTAGAGGAGAATAGAGTGCAAAGAGACAGAACTGATGATTCCATTGCATGGTCCTCTGAGGCCAGCTCCACTCATGGACTTCCCAGTTTCATCAGCCAACAACTTCCTTTTTGCTTAAGCTCCTATGAGTTGAGTTTCTGTCCCATACAGCCAAATGTGTCCGGTCAAACAGAGCACCTCTCCAAATTCACAGAGAGCCATGTGCCTCACTCCCCATGATCCCATCATACTCCAACAGTCTGTCTGGCTGCTGTGCTCTGTCATCACTGGCCCTCTGCCTGGACCCCTTTCTTTCAGATCTCCACTGAACATCCCTTTCCCAACTTTTAGATGAAGGTGGTTTGTCTGCTTTTTAGATGAAGGTAGCTTGTCTGATATAAGCTCTCATGACACCCTGTACTTCCCTCATCATAACACCTTACTTTATTATAATTACCTCTTTGATGCTTATCTTCACCACTAGACTCCAAGCTCTGTGAGGCCAGGGACTGTATCTGTCTTATTCACTAATATTATTCCCCAACACCTAGAATAGTGCTTGGCCTGGAGTAGACAACCAGTGAATATTTTGAACAGACAAATGACTGAATGATGTTTTCACTTATACTTTCTCATTTGAAACCTGACAGCAAATCTCTGAGTGTTGTCAATAAATTGTCAAATCAAAATATATGTTTTCATCCCGACTTTTTAACAGATTAAGGAGCCCTGGGGGCGCAGTTGTTAAAGCGATCGACTGCTAACCGAAAGGTCGGTGGTTCAAAACCACCAGGGGCTCTGAGGGAGAAAGATGTGGCAGTCTGCTTCTGTAGAGATTTACAACCTTGGAAACCCTAAGGGGTCACTATGAGTCGGAATCCACTCGATGGCAGTGGGTTTGGTTTTGATTGGTTTTAACAGATAAAATCAAGCTGTAGACATGAAATTCTCTAAGATTCCACAGCTCAGAATTACTAGGCTGGAACTGTGATTTTGACTCCTAATTCAGTTTACTTCTCACTATAAAGAAGCCCTCGTGGCACAGTGGTTAAGAGCTCGGCTGCTAACCAAAAGGTCAGCAGTTCGAATCCACCAGCCCCTCCTTGGAAACCCTATGGGGCAGTTCTACTCTGTCCTACAGAGTCACTACAAGTTAGAATTGACTCGATGGCAACAGATTTTCACTATAAATACCTGATCCCCAAAACACTTTAGGTACAAAACATGATCAGTTCCTTAGGTGAGCGGGGTTTGAGCACAGCTGTTCTAAAATAACCTTCTAATTTAGTTTATCTTAGAAAGAGTTGATACCACCAAGTGGTAGCACGCTGATTGTTTCATGTGTATTAATTCTAATTCTCTTCATGAAATTGTTAGCTCCTTAAAACATCAGTCTTGCTACTCAAATTGGAGTCACTGGACCGGCAGAATCAACATCACCTCACCCCTTTTGAGAAATGCAGAACCTCAAGCCCCACTCCAGACCTATTGAATTAGCAACCTTGTTTTAACAAGATCCTCAGTTAACGCCAATATACAGCCAAGCTTGAGAACCATGCTGTGGAGTACTCATTCATACCAGGTGTCTTTGTACCATGACATCTGTATTCACAGTACAGAGGTCCAAGGGAGTTTGTAGATAATGAAAACTAATATTGGCTGTTGAGCAATCAGGTATCGAGGTGGTCAGTTAGGACAATGAGCCAAACTGAGAGTAACAATCAAGGCTTTATTTACTTACTATGAAAGTGACGCAAGAGGCAAAGGAGAGATGCCAGCTCCACCTGTTCCATTTTTCTCCAAAGAATGGCACCAGGCAAGAATCAGAGGACACACAACATAGATGAGGGAGCCATCTCACTGCTGACGAACCACAAACAAAAGGCTCCTGACTCTCTGTGGGCCTGTGGACCCGGGGTTGAATGAGGGGAAAGGGCTAGGAGTGGAAAGGTACTAGGACAAAGGAAGAAAATGCCTCAGGCAAGGCCCCTGATAAGAAGGTCTCATTGGAGGTGCCTTGGGAATACTTCAGCCAAGGCCCAGATAAGGAGACCTTTGAATGGAGGCACCTGGCTAGGAATGCAGCTATGCCTATGATTTGACTGCACCTTCCTCCAGAAAACTGTGCGCACTGACTGGGCACCAAGTCTGGTTCAGGGCACATTCCCCATGAGGCCTGCCAGGCAAAGCCTTGTCATTGCTTATGGTCCGGCCTGAGAGAGCAGACATAGAATTTTGGCCTGGAGCCAGACTCCTCGATTAGCTGATGCAAACAGTGTACCATTTAGCAGCTAAAGACACTACCTTGTCAATGGACTCAGCAAAGCAGTCCATCAGATCAGCTGATGCATGCTGATGAATTCGTCTCTAGCAATGGTTCTTAAAGTGTGGTCCCCAGACGGCCAGCAACATCAGCATCACCTGGAGCTTGTTAGAAAAGAAAACAAACCCCTTGCCATCGAGTTGATTCCAGTGCATAGCGACCCTATAGGACAGAGTAGAACTGCCCCATAGGGTTTCCAAGGAGTGGCTGGTGGATTCGAACTGCCAACCTTTTGATTAGCAGCCAAGCTCTTACCCATTGGTAGACATGCAAATTCTTAACTCCACCATAACCTGTTACTGTGGAGTTGATTTTGACTCAAAGTGACCCTATAGGTCAGAGTAGAACTGCCCCACAGGGTTCCCGAGGCTATAATCTTTAGGGAAGCAGACTGCCACATCTTTCTCCAGAGGAGCCGCTGGTGGGTTCAAACTACTGACCTTTCGGTTAGAGCCGAGTGTTTATCCACTGTGCCACGAGGGCTCCTTTGGACTCCAACCTAGACTTACTGAATCAGAAACTGTGAGGATGAGGGCCAGCCATTTCTGTTTTAACAAGCCCCCAAGTAATGCTAAAGTTTGGGAACCACAGCTATAAAGCAGGGTTTCTCAAACTCAGCTCTATTGACATTTGGGGCCAGAGAGTTCTGCATTGTAGGGGCCTGCCCTGGCATTGTAGGATGTTTAGAAGAACCCTTGACCTCCACCTACTAAACACCAGTAGCATCTCCCCAGATGTGACAACTAAAACTGGTTCCAGACCTTGCTACATTGTCCCTGCATGAGAATCACTGCTTTAGAGTAATAACTATGGTCTAAACTGGTCCGAACCTAAATCACGATATATGAACAATCATGTCCATGTCATATGTACCTCTGAATGGCCACAGATGTGTAACACACTGACATAAACGAACATGTGACTAGTTGGCAGCTTACAAAGCACTTTCACACATGTGTCATTTGGTCCTGACAATACTCCTGCGGGGGAGGTAAGCCTCATCATTCTCTTGTTATCGGGAAGGAAACTGAAATCCATACCGGTGACTTGACATGCTCAGGTCACTGCCTGCTAAGTGGCAGAGCTGGGACTCAAACCCAGGTCTTCTTTTCCCCATAGATAAACAGCATTATCTTGTTAGTGAGTTATAGCAGGGATATTCCTAGCCTTTACTCTTAACAATATCATTTCTCTTGGTACAAATTCAATATCTGGGAAACAAGTTATAGGAACACTCACACAGATTGTTCAATATGAAAAATGTGTGTTCAAAATTAGAGTAAGAGTATCTGTAGGTGTCGACATGCGTTACAAGGCTATTATTCAGAAATAAAGCCCGTGTGATAGTCATCATAGGCCTCAGCCAGAGACAGCGGGGAGATCTGCGCTCAAATCACAGAAGCAAAAAATAGCACAATTGAAGAAATTCAAGAATAGTCTCTCTCCGCTAAGTCACACCCTCCGTTGGGAAAGTGAAATCAAATCCTAGGGCATTGGCTGAACGAGAGAGGAGGAGGAGACCCGGAATGTCACAAAGCCATCCGTCCCGCTCTGACCCGGGTCCCTGCAGAATGAAGCACTGCCTGGCCAGTGTTAGGCATCCATGGAGCAGTGCGCAAAAAGCTATGGAGCTCACGGCTCCCAGTAAGAGACTGGACTACTCATCCAGAGGTGAGCTGGGGATTTCCACAGGCGCAGTAATAGACTTTGGCTTCTGACCGAGCACCCAATCGCCAGCGGCCAACTTGCTGACCTTTGAATGGTCCTCCAACACAGCCAAACTGGTTGCAGAGCATAAAACTGAAATGCTAAATAAAGATCAAGTTCAAGTCAAAGTCACAGGGAGACAAATGACCCCAAAGAAACCTTTTGATGTCAGTTCTTTTTTTGCCCTGGGAAGAATTTGAAACCGCTTACCTCCTCTTTACAGGGGCTTGTTAATGGTCCTGTAAACTGGAGTTTAAATGCGGAAACATTTCCACTCAGAGCAAAGAGTGATGGGCTTGGAGTCAGAAGGCCTGGGTTCTATCTAGTCCTGGATGTTCAACGGAGCAAAACCACTTCGCCTCCCTGGGCCTCAGCTTTTGCTTTTTCTATAAAAGCGATCCAACAAGAAGCACTCTACGATTCCTTCCACTTCTCGAATCCTACGCTTTACCAACACCCTAAAACTGCAGCTAATGTACCTACTACTTTGGAGATGCTGAAGTCCCTGAGTGGCGCAAGCGGTTAAGCACTTGACTTCTAACCGAAAGGTTGGCGGTTCAAGTCCACCCAGAGGTGCCTTGGAAGAAAGGCCTAGTGGTCTACTTCTGAAAAATCAGCCATTGAAAACTCTACGGAGCACAGTTCTGTTCTGACCCACGTGGACTCGCCGTGAGTCGGAATCGACTTGACAGCAACTGGTATGGAAGACACCATGTATAAAGTAAAAGAAGCTGGGATTTGGAGTCATTTAAACCCAGTTTAAAATCCCATAGCTGCCATGTCTCACCTGGATCATGTCGGACAACTCCCCTAACCCTCCCTATCCTCAGTTTCCTCATCCTTAAAATAGAGGTAATAATAATAGTACTTACCTCAAAAAGTTATTACGAATACTAAATGGGATTATAGGTGTTATCAGGGGCAGATTAACCGGTTAAGCACGGTGCGCATCAGTTTACAGTAAACAAGGTGCTTAATTACTAATCTGTAGTGCACAATTTCACCTGGTTTTCACCACATCACACAGCCACATTAATCAAAACAACCTGGTACTGGTTCAATGACAGACACATAGACCCATGGAATAGAACTGGGAATCCAAAAGTAAATCCATCCATCTATGGGCAGCTGAGGAGCCCCGGTGGCACACTGGTTAAGAGCTCAGACTGCTAACCAAAAGGTCAGCAGTTTGAATCCACCAGCTGCTCCTTGGAAACCCTATGGGGCAGTTCTGCTCTGTGCTATAGGGTCGCTATGAATCGGGATCGACTGGACGGCAACGGGTTTTTGGCTTTATGGGCAGCTGATTTTCAACAAGGGGTCAAAGTCTGTTCAATGGGGAAGAAACAGTCTCTAACAGTGGTGCTGGCAAAACTGGATATTCCTTTGCAGAAAAATGAGACAGGATCCATACCTAACACCATACACAAAAAATAACTCAAAATGAATCAAAGACCTAAAAGTTAAAGCTAAAACTATAAAGTTCCTGGAAGATAATACAGGGACGAAACTATGGGACCTAACGTTTTTCAGTAATTGAACACCAAACACAACTTCAAATGCACTAGCAACAGAAGACAAACTAGATAACTGGGAGCTCCTAAAATCGAGTACTTACACTCATCAAAAGACTTCATCCAAAGAGTGAAAAGGAACCTACAGACTAGGGGAAAAAATCTTTGGAAACTATATATATATCTGATAAGGATTTAATCTCTAACATATACAGAAAACTTCAACAACTCAACAACAAAAGGACAAACAACCTAATCTTTGAAATGGGCAAAGGACATGAACACACTTCACCAAAGAGGACATTCAAGCAGCCAACAAACACATGAAAAGATGCTTGTGATCATCAGCCAGTAGAGAGATGCAGATCAAAACTACAATGAGATACCATCTCACTCCTGCAGAAACGGCACTGATCAAAAAAAACAGAAAATAACAAATGCTGGCGAGGATGTGGGGAGATTGGAACCTTTATCCATTGCTAGTGGGATTGTAAAATGGTACACCCACTATGGGAAATGGTGTGGTGTTTCCTTCAAAAGTTAGAAATAGAATTACCTTATGACCCAGCAATCTCACTTGTAGGTATATACCCTAGAGATCTAATAGCAGTGGCATAAATAGACATATGCACACCCATGTTTACTGCAGTGCTATTCACAATAGTAAAAAGATGGAAACAACCTAAGTGCCCATCAGCAGATGAATGGATAAACAAAATATGGTACATACATACAATGGAATACTATGCAACTATAAAGAATAATGATGAGTCTGCAAAACATCTTATAACACGGATGAACCTGGAGGACATTATGCTGAGTGAAATAAGTCAAGCACTAAAGGACAAATATTGCATGATACCACTTTTATAAAAAGACAAAAATAGGTATACGTACAAAAATCCGTGTTCTTTGGTGGCTACCTGGGATGGAAGGGGACTCACTCTCTAAACAGTAGACACTTGATATTTTTGGTGATAGGAAAGGCAATACCAAATGTGGGTGAAGTATGTACAACTTAACCAAGGTAAATGACAACAATAAGAAATACACAAGATTAAGGGACCTCATGGGTAAATGCTGTAACGTGCAATTTGGCAACAGTAACACTAACAACCAAAAAATAAGTGAGTGGTTACGTAGGTAGGCATATATGCATACATGTGTATAGCAAGGTATATGTGTGTATACATATGTGCATATATAGGTATATCCATAGGCATAGATATACAGATGTTTGTGTGTGCTGCACGTATATTCATATACATAATAAAGCACACAGGGGACACAGTCATGCTTACCTCCCAGACATAACCAAGCACCTCATAGGATTGGTTTACTGGGTTTGAAGGCTTAAGACCATAGTCTCATGGGACAACTCAGTCAATTGGCACAACATAATCTATAAAGTTTATGTTCTACATCCTAGTTTTGTTAAGTAGCGTCTAGGATCTTAAAAGCTTGCAAGTGGCCACCTCAGTTACAACTACTGGTCTTTACTCATCTGGAGCAAAAAAAAAAAAAATGAAACCAAACTCCAAGAAGAATCTAGCCTACAGGACTAATTACCTACACAAACCACAGTCTCATCTATCCAGAGACCAGAAGAACTAGATGGTGCCCAGCTACTACTACCAACCTTTCTGACCAGGGACACAATAGAGGGTTCCGGATAGAATGGGAGAAAATTGTAGACCAAAACTCTAATTCTTATTTTTTTTTTTTTTTAATTTTAAAGGCCAGACTTACTGGACCGGTATTGACTAGCAAGGTGTATCACCCTGACATACCCTTTAAACTTTGAACTGAAACTACTCCCAGAGGCCAACTTTCAGCTAAATACAGATTGGCTCATAAAATAAACAATATCACCTATGAGTCTTGTGCTCCTTTTTAAAAAAAAATCATCTCTATGAGACCAAATAGTCAACATTTACCTTAAAACATAGATGAGAAGCTCAGGGGGGTAGGGAAACTGGATTAATGGAAACACAACAGAATGGAAATATGGAGAATGTTGACACAGTGTGGAAAATGGAACCAATGTCACTGAGAAATAATGATAGAAATTGTTACATGAGAATCTAATTTTCTGTGTAAATTTTCACAAAAACTCAATAAAGTATTCAAAAAAGAGAGAAGAATACAAACAAAAAAACTGAGGGAAAAAAGGGGACTTTTAGAAATGTAGAAAGTTGAAAAAATATCAGTTCATGAAAAAGGTCAAGGATATTAGCTCATTGTAAAGAAAGGAAATCACCAAAATTGATTTTTCCATTAGTAGGGGAAAAAAGCTAAAAGATACCGCATTCCTTTTGCCTCTGAAATAGGCTATCTTGCAACCTTTGGTAAAGGCAAGAAAAGAGAAGCTGGGCTGGTGTCTTCACCTTTTTTCACTGGATAAATTGTAAAGCTTATACAACAACTTTTAATCAGGAACTGGGTGGAAAGATGCAAAACTAAGGAAAGTGCGCCCTCTGCAGGCCACTGGGTAGCGTTTTAAAAGAAAAGTTGAAAGTCACGGTGAAGAGTTGTGTAAAAGCAGTGTAGAATGAGTCAATGAATGAGTTACATTTCACGTTATAACATTCACTGCTTTCCTCATGAATTCAATAATGAAAATAAAGACAAGGGATCAGAACTGATAGAGTAGAAACTATTATTAGGTCATTTCAACCCTTCTTTTCTTCCCTCCTGCCCTCTTTCTTTCTTCCTTCCCTCCCTCCCTCCCTCTTCCCTGTCTCCTTCCTTCCTTCCTTTCTCTCTTCCTCCCCTTCTTCTTTCCTTCCTTTCTTTCATTTCTTCCACCCGTTGGACAGCTAGGGCAAACCTTTTCTGTAAATGCCATGTAAAGACAAAAAGCACAAAGCCAAACTCAGTTTAGGTATTTGCACTACTTATTTCTAAAGGTTCTATTTGTGAGGTTAATATTCATGTTTCTAAGCCCAGGCTGGCAGGCAAGGTCAAGAAATAAGGCCACAAAATTTCTCTAGCTACAAACTCAGTGTTGTTGTCATGGATTGAATTGTGTCCCCCAAAAATGTGTGTCGACTTGGCTAGGCCATGATTCCCAGTCTTGTGTGGTTGTCCTCCATTTTGTGATTGGCATTTTATGTTTAAGAGAATTAGGATGGGATTATAATACCCTTACTAAGGTCACATCCATGAGCCGATGTAAAGGGAGTTTTCCTGGGGTGTGACCTGCACCACCTTTCATCTTACAAGAGATAAAAGGAAAGGGAAGCAAGCAGAGAGTTGGGGACCTCATACCACCAAGAGTGAAGCACCAGGAGCAGAGAGCATCCTTTGGACCCTGGGTTCCTGTGCAGAGAAGCTCCTAGCCCAGGGGAAGATTGATGAGAAGGACCTTCCTCCAGAGCCGACAGAGAGAGAAAGCCTCTCCCTGGAGCCGACGCCCTGAATTTGGACTTGTAGCCTACTAGACCGTGAGAGAATAAATTTCTCTTTGTTAAAGCCATCCACTTGGGGTATTTCTGTTATTGCAGCACTAACTAACTAAGGCAGGTGTCAAATAGGCAGTTATAATTATAGATAATTATTATCTTTCCAAAAGGCAGTTTATATGTTGGTTGTTTAGAATTAGAAATAGTTTTCTTATGTGTTCCTGGGTCAGTTTACAAATAAGGGAAACCTGTGAGAGACGGAACTCGATGGGACGGCCTTGGTTTTCCGCCTTCGACAGGGTGCACTCTTGCCACTTTTCTATCGCTCTCTATTAGTGGAAAATATTTGAGTTTCCTTCTCTGACAAGTTTGTGACTTACAGTTTCCCACTTTCCCAGGTTTTACTGCATACACATACACATTAACCCATAGTGTATCTGAGACAGACTCTGCTAACATCATTCTTTCTGCTTTCTCAAACAGTAACATGTAACAGATGTTTAACGGGAAAACACAAATGTTAAGACCCAACGGGCTCTAAGGAGCCCACCCTCCTTTTCCCAAGCCCGATGAGGAGTTTTTCCCCAGCTTCTTGATTTGGGGATGAGTGGTCCAGCACCAGCAACTTGCTAGCTCTCTCTATTGCTGAAACAGAAGCTACCTCACTGGGGACAGTCACACCTCAAGGTTTTGGAACAGGAGAACAAAGGGAAGGTCTCCTCATCATAGGATCAGAGGAAGCAGGACGGCAGAAGGTAGGAGCTCCCGGCCTTCCTCAATGCACGCGCACACGTACACACATTTCCTTGCGTCACCAAAACTCACGTCATCAATTGGTCGACAGTCTGGGACTGCCGGCCGTGATAACGACTGGGCTTCCGTAGCCTCAGGAGATACAGCATCAGTGTTACGGACTGTGTTTCCTGGTGACGTTTTTATTATTTGCGGCATTTTTTTTTTAAAAATCAACTGCATTCCTTTTAACCTACTAAGTAAAAGTAGCGTGATTAAATGAAACTTCTGCAGGGTGTGAAATGACCTAAGGAGAGTTTGTGAGAGGGAGTTTGGAAGAACCCACAAATTAATTCTGTTTACAGTTTACACAAGGTGCAGTGGTTAAAGCGCTCGGATGCGTACCAAAAAGTCGGCCGTTGGAACCCACCAGCCGTTCTGTGGGAGAAAGATGTAGCAGCCTGTTTCCGTAAAGATCACAGCTTTGGAAACTACGGGGTGGTTCAACTCTGTCCTGTAGAATCGCTGTAAGTTGGCAGTGGGTTTTTTATTATTATTATTATTCTTTACATGTAATTCCAAGCCTGGTGAGAACAACTCCAGCCTGCAAACTTGTGAGCTTTTTGCCAAATGCTGATTAGATATTTTTAAAACACACTCGCAGAAGAACACAGCAAAAATGATAGCATTGATTATTTGGTTTTTTTTAATGCCTATGTGAAATGTCTTAACTGCTTAACTTGTTGCCGTGGAGTTGATTCCAACTCCTAGCAACACTATAGGATAGAGTAGAACTGCCCCATAGGGTTTCTGGTGGATTCAAACTGGCAAACTTTTGGTTAGCAGTGAGCTCTTAACCACTATGCCATCAGGGCTCCATTAATCAAAAATATTTAGAGCAGTAGCTTAAATTGTATGTCTGTTTAAGCTTTGTTTCTCACAGTTAAACTGCTGACAAAGTAAAAGCATCTGTCTTGATCTGAGTTACTAGAATGTAAGTGAAATATGTTTGCAGCTTTGCTCTCTCAACTCTCTGAAATTCAGCACTTTTGAGAAATATGGCCAGTATTCAATACAGAAGCTCTTACCCACTCCATTAACTTGGTAGGTAGATTAAAATACAACCACAGTTTCTCTCTTGGATGCCCAAGTTTAGTTTTGGGCTGTAACCTTTACATGATTCCAGGTGTGATGTACAAAGATCTCTTAATCAGAAGTTTATAACATGATGGTTAAGAAAATGGGCTTTGCCCAGACAGCAATCCCTGTAACAATGTACCCAAAATGGCCAAGACTCGATTAATAACAGGCAGCTTCCTTAATTTTTGTCCCCGACTCCAACTTAGGACCAACTAGAAAAAGCCAAATATGCCCCCCTAGCCAATCGCATAAAATGCGCCACTTCTAGTTAGCCTCCAGCTTCGCCCATGCCAGCAGCCTCCTCCAATCAGAGCATACCTGAAGCCTTCCCTTTTTCCACTATAACGCTTTCTACTCTCAGCCTGCCTTTGAGTCTCTGCCAAATCAAAGTGAAGGTGGCTGACTCCCTTGCTATAACAAGATCTGAATAAATTGTTTGCTCTTAGAAAGAATCTTTGGACTTAAGCTTGGTTAAATTTTGTATGAGCCATTAGGGGTTGTGTGGCCTAATACAGATAACCTCTCTATGCCTCAGTTTCCTCATCTAAAAATTGGGTTCATCGAACTCCTACCGTGTGCTAGGATTCCCTGTGTGCTGCAACAGTTACCCCGCTTGTCTGCTAACCAAAAGGTTGACAGTTCGACTCCCTGCAGAGTTGTCTCAGAAGAAAAGCTAGGTAATCCACTTCTGAAATATCAGCCATTAAAAACCTTATGGGCTTCCGAGACTATGGCCTCCCCGGACACCCTGCTCACTCAGAACTGAAGCCACTCCCGAAGTCTACCTTTCAGCTAAAGATTAGACAGGCCTATAGAGCAAACAATAACACACGTGAGGATCATGCTTCTTAGTTCAGTCAAGCAGAAGAGATCAAATGAGCAACATCTGCCCAAAAGCAAAGATGAGAATGTAGAAAGGGACAGGAAAACTGGATGAATGGACACATTGCAGGGACTGCAACCAATGTCAAGAAACAATGTGTGCATAAATTTTTGAATGAGAAACTAGTTTGCTCTGTAAAGTTTCACCTAAAGCACAATCAAATCAATTTTTTTTTAAATCATCCTTATGGAGCATAGTTCTACTGTGACACACGTGGAATGGTCATGACTCAGAATGACTCAATGGCAACTGGTTGGGTTTGGGTTTGGGTTTGGGTTTCATGTGCTGAGCACCGTTCTTAAAGCCAAGAACGAAATGATAAAGGGCACAGTTGGTGCAAACTCTCAGAGTGATTACAATCCAATTAGCCGAGAAGAGAATCTTAGAAATTATTAATTAACATGAAAAATTTTAGAAAGTATTCGGAGCCCTGGTGGTGGAATGGCTAAAGAGCTCAGTTGCTCAGCAAAAGGTCAGCAGTTCAAATCCACCAGCCATTTCTTGGAAACCCTACGGGGCAATTCTGCTCTGTCCTATAGGGTCGCTATGAGTTGGAATCAACTCAACAGCAATGGGTTTGTTTTTTTGTTTGTTTTTTTTAGGTGTTATGATGAATATAAAAGAAGATGATGTGAAAGAATGTTGAGGATGTTCTTCAGACTGAGTTGTCCAAGGAAACCTCTCTGGGGAAGTGAGAATGGGGATGAGATTTAACTGAGACCTGAAAGACAAGAAGGAGCCATCCGTCTTAGTTCTCCACTGCTGCTATAATAGAAATACCACAAGTGGGTAACTTTAACAAACAGGAATTTATTTTCTCACAGTTTAAGACGCTAGAAGTCCAAATCAGGGCGTCAGCTTTAGGGAAAGGCTTTTTCTCTCTGTTAGCTCTGGGGGAAGCTCCTTGTCTCTTCAGCTTGTTTCCTGGTTCCTTGGAGATCTCCATGTGGCTTGGCATCAATCTTCCCCCATCTCTGCTTACTTGCTTGCTTGTTCAATCTCTTTTACATCTCAAAAGAGATTGACTCAAGACACACCCTACACTAATCCTGCCTCATTAACATAACAAAGACAACCCATTCCCAAATGGGATTATAACCACAGGCATAGAGGTTAGGATTTACTATACCTATTTTGGGGGGACACAATTCAATCCATAATGCCACTCAAGCAAAGAGCTGGGAGAAGAGCAGTCCAGGCAGAAGGAACAGGTAGGGTAAAAGCCCCAAGGAGGGAATGAACTTGGCATGTCCCTAGAACCATAAGAAGTCCAGCTTGGCTGTGGCAGAGTGGGTAGAAAAGTAGCAGGACATGAGGTAGGCAGGGGCTAGATCATGCTGGGCCTGAGAGGCCCTGCTATAGAGTCTGACTTCTACTTTAAATACAACAGGAAGTCTTTGTCGTTGTTGTTAGCTGCCCTTGAGTTGGCCCCCGATTCATGGCAACCCCGTGCACAACAGAACCAAATGCTGCCTGGTCCTGTGCCACCTACCCCCATGGTCAGTTGCGGATCAGGCCTTTGTGATCCATCAGGTTTTCACTGGCTGAGTTTCCAAAGTAGATTGCCAGGCTTTTGGAGTCACTGGAGGATTTTAATCAGGGGTTGTGAAGATTAGATGAGAAAACGTACTTAAAGTGCTCAGTACAATGAATAGTGCAGAGTGAACTGTCAGCTGGAGGTGGCATCATTATCGTCATCGTACGGTAAAACCCCTGACACAGACACTGTAACTCAGGTTCAAAAATACTCATTCATGTGAAATTTGGGGTCATTATTGCAAGATTCGTAAAGTGAGAACTGGGTCTGAGAAGAGGACAGAAGTCAATTCCCAGTCTCCACGTAGCCGGAGTTCCCTGACCGCGGGGCGTGTTCCGCTGTGTTGTCTTTTTGTCATTATCGTTCTCGCCATCAGCATCAATATCAGTGAAATCAGAGTGACGTCTTAGACTGGCGCTGTTCGCCGTCCTTGCTTTTTGCCTTCTGAAGTAAAATGGCCAACTGCCTATGGAAAATGAGCCTGAAGGAGTGATACACAATGCTGTGATCACTGTGAAATGGCATACCCAGAAAACCCACTGCCATGAAGCTGATTCCAACTCATAGTGACCCTACAGGACAAAGTAGAACTGTCCATAGGGTTTCCAAGGAGCAGCTGGTGAATTCGAACTGCCGACCTTTTGCTTAGCAACCGTAGCTCTTAACCACTGCACCAGCAGGGCTCCGTGAAATGGCATAACCAGTCCTTAGTTTCCACTACAGCATCAACAGGCAAGTGGACTTCCTAATTCCCAAGCTTAGTGAGAATCCTTCCGCCCATTTCTCAAACTGATGGGCAGCAAACACTTACTGGGCTAAGAATGTTGGGAGGTCCATTTCACGTTGGAACCCACATGGGCGCATCAAAGGTTTTTTCTGTCCACACGTCTGTGCCTTTCCTTTTTGTAGGAATGCCATATAAAGCAATCCTTACTCGGTAGATCATTTAGTTTACTAAATCATGGTTTATTTTTTCCTCAGGATATCACATGCTATTTTAGAGTCACTTTTCAAAAGGTTTTAAATGACTTGGCTCCAAATTGGCTTTGTATTAAGGGAAAGAACCTGTGTCCCAGAGTTTCAATCAGCACCTTAACAAATAGGCTCCTGACCTCCCACAGATTGCCAGAGATTGCCAACAGCAATAGTTAGCTAAGAGACTTCCAAGGTTCATTTCTCTCTGCTTCTTTTCCTACACTGTTTTCAATGGAGGAGGCTTGGTGGCACAGTGGTTAAGTGCTTGGCTGCTAACCGAAAGTCGGCAGTTCAAACCCACCAGCCGCTCTGAGGGAGAAAGATGACAGTCTGCTTCCGTAAAGATTACAGCCTTGGAAACTCTATGGGGCAGTTCTTCTCTGTCCTGTGGGGTCATTATGGGTCAGAACCAACTCTGGCAGTGGGTCTTACTTCACTGAAAACAGGATTACAGTTGACAATTTTATGAGAAGAGACTGGCAGAGGGTGAGCATGCAGTAAGATCTGTCGCCACATCCCACGTAACTTCTAAAGATGCAATGATTTGAATAACCTGGTCTCTTTGCACAGCAGTAACTACCTATTGGGTTGTCTCTTATAGGGAGAAATCAAGAGTTATGACTCTGCATCAAAGCCATCAGAACCCTGCTTCAGATAACACACTAGTCATGCTATTGACATTCAATTACTGTTAAATACAGTAACACTTCATTCATATGTAATACCGAGGAATTGGGGTTTTCTATATAAATGAAAATTCCAGGTAAGTGAAGCTCACCCTTTCAAGAACCAAAAGTTGTTTTAAAATTTTTTAAATCATTTTTGATAGACTTGAAATGTATTTTACAGGTTCAGTGACCACTTAAACAAGGTGCACGGATCATTATTTATTTTGTTTATTCAGGACCAATTATCACCTTAACTGTAACACACTGATACACACAATGGCTTCACTAAATAGCCCCCACTGCGCGTTTCTAGTTCTAGGAGTCTCCTTTCAGTATGTCAGACGCTTATCTGTCTGGCTATTAGCTGTCAATTCTCGCTACTGTCACTAGTTGTCAGTTCTTACTAGTCAGGAGACCTGATTGCTCTTAGCTTACGCATTCCCACGCCCGTTCTCATTTGCTCTGTGTCTTAGTTATCTAGTGCTGCTATGACAGAAATACTACAAGTGGATAGCTTTAACAGAAGTTTATTCTCTCACAGTCTAGGAGGCTGGAAGTCCGAATTCAGGGCACCAGCTCCCAGGGAAGTCTTGCTGTCTCTGTCGGCTCTGGGGGAAGGTCTTGTCATCAATCTTCCCCTGGTCTAGGAGCTTCTCAGCACAGGGACCACCGGTCCAAAGGATGCACTCTGCTCCCAGCACTTCTTTCTGGATGGTAGGAGGTCCCTCACCTCTCTGCTCGATTCTCTCTTTTATATCTCAAAAGAGATTGACTCAAGATACAACCTAATCCTGTAGATTGAGTCCTGCCTTACTAACATAACTGCCTCTAATCCTGCCTCATTAACATCATAGAGGTTAGGATTTACATGGGATAGTCACATCAAATCACAAAATGGTAGAAACCACACAATACTGGAACTCATGGCCTAGCCAAGTTGACGCACATTCTAGGGGGACACAGTTCAATTCATAACACTCTGCATGAGAAACTAGACTATAAAGCTTGTTGAATCAGTGACATTATTTTATAACAATTCTCACTCAAAGAGAATTGTTATAAAAGTCATTCCATATCTCAAATGAGAAAAAAAGCATGTGGATTTGGAAACAGGCCTTTTTCCTTGCTAGCTTTTTTTTTCCTTTGTGATTTTTTGATGAGGTTTGAGAGCCATCTGGAGATAAATAACTGTGTTTTATTACATTTTCTAAACATATTCCTTTGTACCTCTCATTTCTCACTTCCCATTCCTAAATAAATTTTCTTACTCATCTCAGAAAGAAAGTTCATGTCTAACTGTTGCTAGAATATATTTTCCTAAGTTGTCAAAAATGACTGCATGATGCAATGGAATATTACTCAGCTGTAAAGAGAAATGAAGTCCTGATACATGCTACAACATGGATGAGCCTGGGAAACATTATGCTGAGTGAGGTAAGTCTGACACAAAAGGACAACTCTTGCAGGATCCCACTTACATGAAATAGGCAAATGTATCAAAACCAAAGCTTATTGGTGGTTACCAGGGCTGGGAGGGAGGGAGGAACTGAGTTTATTGAATAATGGTGGAAGAATTTGGAATAAGATAGTGGTGATATTTTCGCAATATGATAAATGTCATCAATATCACTGAATTGTACATGTAAAAACTGTTGAATTGGCAAATGTTTCATTATATATATTTTTACTCCAATAACATTTTTTAATCATGTGATGATGTAGGACGATAAAAGATCTTTTGGAAATGGATTACCTCCATTACCCTCCTTCTCCATCAGGATTCCTGATGTGATTTAACTTTCACTGTGCAATTTGGCATAAAATCACAAGAATGAATATCTGTTAAGGAGTAGAAAAAAGCTAAATCAAATAGCAATGAGAAAACATAATTGCTGTAGAAGATTATTATGTAAATAGACACATATATCCTTTCTTAATGTTATTCCCCTAGTGAGACTAATGACCGACCCTAATGAAAATCCTAGAAGAAATCATTGTAACAAAAATAGCCAAAACATTAAGAATAGGACAAGTGAGAATGACGATGGCCGATAAGCATTTGAACCATCAAGGATACTTACTAATCCAACCACAAAAATAAATGCTGGCTCATGGACTAAGTACCTAAAAGAAATCAAGGACAATCTTATAAAAATCAATTAGTGCGTGGACCTTAAGGGAAAAAGGTCTACCATGATCCTCTAGTTCCCTCTTATTGTTTTTAATGGAATCTATATATAGTAACATAAAAAGGTCCCAAGCTTGTTTTTTACTTTGGTGTTGTGCTACGTACAGTGTGGTTGTGTTTCTAGTTCAAGGAACAAATTGTAAATTTTTCTTCCTACCTTAGTAAAAACCAACAGCAAAACACTCTGGAGTGAGGGCTATAATCCCTTTAATTATCCCTAAGCCATCCGTAAATACATCAACTTTTAAAAAATATTTATACCCCACCTCATAAACAATTTGAAGTGGCTTATAAAAAATAAGGTCCCTGGGTGATGCTAATTGTTAATGCATTTGACTGCTAACCAAAGTTTGTTTGGCATTCTACTCCACCCAGAGGCACCTCAGAAGAAAGGCCTGGTGAGGGTTATACATTGAATTATGTCCCCCAAAATCATGTGTTGCAAATCCTAACCCCTATGCCTGTGGTTATTATCCCATTTGGGAATGGGTTGTCTTTGTTATGTTAATGAGGCAGGATTAGTGTAGCTTGTGTCTTAAGTCAATCTCTTTTGAGATTTAAAAGTGAACAGGGGAGAGTTGGGGTAAGACAGATGCCAAGACACATGGAGATCTCCAAGGAACCGGGAAGGAGAAGCTGAAGAGACAAGGACCTTCCTCCAGAGCCGACAAAGAAAGCCTTCCCCTAGAGCCAGGGCTCTGAATTCATACTTCTAGCCTACTAGACTGTGAGAAAATAAATTTCTGTTTGTTAAAGCCATCCGCTTGTGGTATTTCTGTTACAGCAGCTCTAGATAACTAAGACAGAGATCTACTTCTGAAATATCAGCCACTGCAAACCCTATGGAGCACAGTTCCATTCTAACACACATAGGATCTCCATGAGTCGGCATCAACTCAACAGCAACTGGACAGGTATCAAAACAAACATCATCAATGGGAAATTCACCAGAGAACATTCAAATGGCCACCAATCACATGAAAAAGACGCTCAGCATCATTATCCATCAGAGAGATGCAAATCAAAACCACGATGCCGTATCATTTCACTCCCACTAGGACAGCTAAGATTTAAAAAAATGGAAAACAACAAATGTTGGTGAGGATGTGAAGAAATTGGAACCCTTATCCATTGCTGGTGGGATTGCAAAACAGTACAGCTGTTGTAGAAAACAGTGTAGCAGTTCCTCAAAAAATAAAAAATAGAACTACCATATGACCCAGCAATTCCACGCCTAGGTATATACCCAGAAGACTTGAAAGCTGAGACTCAAAAAGAGACTTGTATACCAGTGTTCATTGCAGCACTATTCACAATAGCCAAAAGGTAGAAACAACCCAAATGCCCATCAACAGATGAATGGATAAACAGAATGTGGTACATACCTACAGTGGAATACTACTCAGCTAGTAGGAGAAATGAAATCTTGATACATGCTACAGTATGGATGGAACTTGAAGACATTATGCTGAGTGAAGTAAGCCAATCACAAAAGGACAAATATTGTATGACATCACTTATATAAAAAGACAAGAAAAGGCAAATGTTTAGGGACCAAAGTTTATTAGTGGTTACCAGGGGTAGCAGGGACGGGAAAAGGGGGTTAATGATGATGGAAAAATTGCATTGATTAAGCTGATTATTGTAATTGCTGTCAATAAGTTGCACACCTGTAAAAAGTTGAATTGGTAGCGGTTGTGTGAAAGATATATTTACAACAATAACAAAAAAGAAGAAGAAGAGTAGTTGCTGAGGCTGCTAATGTATGACCAAACACCTCATGGGATTTTGTTCCTTGGCTTGGAGGTTTAGGTTCATGGTTTCGTGGGACATCCTGGTTAATTGGCCTAGTAACATGTTTAGTGCTT
Source organism: Dugong dugon (assembly GCA_030035585.1). Taxonomy (NCBI): domain Eukaryota; kingdom Metazoa; phylum Chordata; class Mammalia; order Sirenia; family Dugongidae; genus Dugong; species Dugong dugon. The sequence continues at coordinate 7,541,392 of CM057473.1, forward strand.
CTCTTCTACCTCCAGGTTTGTTGCGTAGTGCCTGAGATCTCAAAAGCTCGCAAGCAGCCATTTAGGGCACAACAGTTGGTCTCTATTCACCTGGAGCAACAGAGGAAAAAGTGCAGTCAGGAATAAGAGAAGGGTATGGAATGGGTAGTAATTGCCTCCATAATCAACTGCCGCCTTTACCATTAGACCAGAAGAACTGGATGGTGCCTGACTACCATTACTGAATATTTTGATCAAAGATTCCATAGAATAATCCTGATCAAAAGGGGGGAAATGCAGAACATAATTTCAAATGCTCATGGACTTCAGACTTTCTTAAGCCATGGAGGGTGAATGAACCCCTGAAACTATTGCCCTGAGATAATCTTTAAACCTTAAACCAAAAATATCCCCTGAAGTCTTCTTAAAACCAAACAACAGTTTAGTTTATCTAGTAAAAAAGGTCTGCCTTGAGCTTTATGTTTTTTTAAGAACTATATGGGATCAAATTGACAACAGCAACTTGAAAGATTTGACAGGAACCTTAGGGGGCAGTGAGTTTATGTGAATGAGAGAGGAACAATTCACAAAAGGAGGGTGAGAACGTTTGCCCAACTCAAAGAATGTAATCAATGTCACTAAATTGTCCGCATAAGAACTGTTCAGAAAAAAAGATAATGGTGATAGATTGTGATAAATGGAACTAATGTCACTGAACAATTTGTGTGGGAATTTTCAAATGGGAACCTAATTTGCTGTATATGTTTTCACCAAAAACTCAATAAAATATTGTTTATCAAAACAATACGAAATTTTTAAAAATTTGATACAGTCTTTGCAAAACAGAAACAACAAGCAGAAAAGTAATAAAGCCGAGTGGTAAGGGTAGTATACAGAAACGTTTTCTCGTTGCGCTCTATGTTTGGTAGAGACACACTGCACATTTGGCTCAAAGTTTCCAGCAGTTAAAGTAAGGAGAGAAGCAAAAAGATCGCAAGATTCAGAGACCATAAAATAAAAACACACAGGTTAAATCATTAGATCCATTTTCCCATGAGTCACATAAAAATGAAATATTGACATCCACAACAAAACAGGCCTAGAATAGAGACAACAGTCTATTACATTTAGGTGGTCCTTTTAATATCCTTTGTGATCAGACAATTGCATGACACCAAAATGCAATTTATCAAACTCAATTCTCCAAAGAACTAGAACTTCGATGATCTGGCTTGATCCAAGGGCAAGTCTTATTGTGTAAATGAGAATGTACTGCCTGCCATTCAAGGGATTTCCCACAAACCATTTTTGCAATAAGGCTTTTAATAAGGGTTGGCTATAGGATGGTTAAAAGTTATATCTCAAACTAGAATCCCAGGTGCATATATTCTCTGTAGTGGAGTAGGGCAAAGAAAACCTGGAAAGTAAACAAGGCATACGCATGAATGATGGCTATTCTATGTCCATAGAAAGTACCTTCAAAAAGAACCAATACTGTACCCTCAAGAAACTTGTGGATTCACTTCAAAATATAAATAAATGGGAAAGTAAGACACAAAAACTCTACAACACAAAGAATTACTATACTAATTTTTAGCCTGAATTTTTTTCAATTTCAATACAAATACTGCCAGTCAACAGTTGTTCAAAAGCAGCTGCAGCAGTATATTGACAGGGAACTGCCAGAAATTTATGCCGGATTTAGAAGAGGATGTGGAACCAGGGATATCATTGCTGATGTTGAATGGATCCTGGCTGAAATACCAGAAAGATGTTTGCCTGTGTTTTATTAACTATGCAAACGCATTGGACTGTGTGGATCATAAAAAATTATGGATAACATTGCCAAGAACAGGAATTCCAGAACACTTGATTGTGCTTGTGGGGAACCTGTACACAGATCGAGAGGCAGTCATTTGAACAGAGCAAGGGGATACTGCGCTGTTTAAAGTCAGGAAAGGTCAAAACAGCCTGGTACTGGTACAACAACAGATACATTGACCAATGGAACAGAATTGAGAACCCAGATATAAATCCATCCACGTACGGTCACCTGATCTTTGACAAGTGCCCAAAGTCCATCAAATCGGGAAAAGACAGTCTTTTTAACAAATGGTGCTGGGAAAACTGGATGTTCATCTGCAAAAAAGAAAATGAAACAGGACCCATACCTCACACCACACACAAAAACTAGTTCAAAATGGACCGAAGACCTATTTATAAAACCAAAAACTATGAAGAGCATAGAAGAAAAACAGGATCAACGCTAGAGCCCTAATGTACGGCATTAACAGGATACAAACCATAACTAACAACACACAAACTCCAGAAGATAAACTAGATAACTGGGATCTTCTAAAAATTAAACACTTAAACTCATCAGAAGACTTCACCAAAAGAGTAAAAAGAGAACCTACAGACTGGAAAAAAAATTTTGGCTATGACAATTCCAACAAAGGTCTAATCTCTAAAATCTACAGGAAAATCCAACGCCTCCACAACAAAAAGACCAATAATCCAATTAAAAAACGTGCAAAGGAAATAAATAGACACTTCACCAAAGAAGACATTCAAGCAACTAACAGACACATGAGGAAATGCTCACGATCACTAGCCATTAGAGAAATGCAAATCAAAACCACAAAGAGATACCATCTCACCCCAGCATTACTGGCACCAATCAAAAAAACAAAATAACAAATGTTGGAGAGGCTGTGGGGAGATTGGAACTCTTATGCACTGCTGGCAGGAATGCAAAATGGTACAACCATTTTGGTAAACGATATGGCGCTTCCTTAAAAAGCTAGAAATAGAAATATCATAAAATCCAGCAATCCCACTCCTAGGAATATATCCTAGAGAAATAAGAGCCATCACATGAATAGACATATGCACACCCATGTTCACTGCAGCATTGTTCACAATAGCAAAAAGATGGAAGCAACCTAGATGCCCATCAACAGATGAATGGAGAAACAAACTATGGTCCATACACACAATGGAGTACTACACAACGAGAAAGAACAATGACGAATCTGCAAAGAATCTCACAACATGGATGAATCCGGAGGGCATTGTGCTGAGTAAAATAAGTGAATCATAAAAGGACAAACATTGTATGAGACCATTACTATAAAAATTCATGGAAAGGTTTACACATGAAAAGAAATAATCTTTGATGGTTACAAGGGAGGGGAGGCGTGTGGGTGGAAATACACTGAATAGAAAGTAGATAAGTGGTATCTTTGGTGAAGGGTAAGATAGTACACAATACTGGGGAAGCCAGCATAGCTTGTACAAGGCAAGGTCATGGAAGGTCCACAGACACATCCAAACTCTCTGAGGGATTGAATTACTGGGCTGAGGGCTTTGGGGACCATGGTCTTGGGGAACATCTAGCTCAATTGGCGTAACATAGTTTATAAAGAAAATGCTCTACATTCTACTTTGGTGAGTAGCGTCTGGGGTCTTAAAAGCTTGTGAGTTGCCATCTAAGATACTCCACCGGTCTCACCCTTTCGGGAACAAGGGAGAATGAAGAAAACCAAAGACACAAGGGAAAGATTAGTCCAAAGGACTAATGGACTACAGCTACCATAGCCTTCACCAGACTGAGTCCAGCATAACTAGAGGGTGCCCGGCTACCACCACTGACTGCTCTGACAAGCATCACAACAGAGGGTTCCAGACAGAGATGGAGAAAAATGTAGAACAAAATTCTAACACGCAAAAAAGACCAGACTTACTGGCCTAACAGAGACTGGAGAAAGCCCGAGAGTATGGCCTCAGGACATCCTTTTAGTTCAGTAATGAAGTCACTCCTGAGGTGCACCCTTCAGCCAAAGATTAGACAGGCCCATAAAACAAAACGACACTAAAGGGGCACACCAGCCCAGGGGCAAGGACTAGAAGGCAGGAGGAGACAGGAATGCTGGTAATAGGGAACCCAAGGTCAAGAAGGGAGAGTGCTGACATGTTGTGGGGTTGGTAACCAATGTCACAAAACAATACGTGGACTAATTGTTTAATGAGAAGCTAGTTTGTTCTGTAAACCTTCATCTAAAGCACAATAATAAAAAATAAAATAAAAATAAAGTCAGGAAAGGTATGTGTCAGTGTTGTATCCTTTCACCATACCTATTCAATCTGTACGCTGAGCAGATAATCCAAGAAGCCAGACTATGTGAAGAGCGGGGCATCAGGGCTGGAGGAAGACTCACTGACAACCTGCGCTATGCAGATAACACAACCTTGCTTGCTGAAGGTGAAGGGGACTTGAAACACTTATTGATGAAGATCAAAGACCACAGCCCTCAGTATGGATTACACCTCAACATAAAGAAACAGAAACCCTCATAACTGAACCAATAAGCAACATCATGATAAACGGAGAAAACATTGAAGTTGTCAAGGATTTCATTTTACTACGACCCACAATCAACACCCACAGAAGCAGCAGTCAAGAAATCAAAAGACGCATTGCACTGGGTAAATCTGCTGCAAAAGACCTTTAAAGTGTTGAAAAGCCAAGTTAGCACCTTGAAGACCAAGGTGCGCCTGACCTGAACCATGGCGTTTTCAGTCGCCTCATATGCATGCAAAAGCTAGACAATGAATAAGGAAGACTGAAGATGAATTGATGCCTTTGAATTGAGGTGTTGGCAAAGAACACTGAATATACCACGGGCTACCAAAGAACGAACAAATCTGTCTTGGAAGAAATACAACCAGAATGTTCCTTAGAAGCAAGAATGGTGAGAATATGTCTCACATACTTTGGACATGTTATCAGGAGGGATCAGTCCCTGGAGAAGGACATCACGCTTGGTAAAGTAGAGGGTCAGCGAAAAACAGGAAGACCCTCAATAGAATGGATTGACACAGTGGCTGCAACAATGGGCTCAAGCATAACAGCTAGGATGGCACAGGACCAGGCAGTGTTTCATTCTGTTGTACGTACAGTCGCTATGAGTCAGAACCGACTCTACAGCACTTAACAACAACGACAGTTGTCTTTCAAGGAAAAAAAAAACTCGGTAAAGTACCAAAAGGACATCTTATTTTAAGTAATATTGCTTTCTAGTGAATCCTCCAAGGTAAATTAGTAAATTTATTTATCTTAAAGTTAATTAAATATTCTTTAACAAATAATTTGACTTGCTCAATGGAATTGTTGAATACAAAGTAAGTGAATGTTGGAAAATTCTTGCCAAAAAGGATGATTGGGGTTTTAGAGTGGCTGTGGTATACTGAAGGAGCCCTGGTGGCACAGTGGTTAAAGCACTTGGCTGCTAACCGAAAGGTCGTCAGCAGTTCGAACCACCAGCCACTCTGAAGGAGAAAGATGTGACAGTCTCCTTTTGTAAACATTTACAGCCTTGGAAGCCCTAAGGGGCACTTCTACTCTGTCCTATAGGGTCACTATGCATCAGAATTGACTCATTGACAGTGGGTTTGGGTTTTTTGGTAGTATATTAGCTGAACTCTTGTCCCCAGTTTTCATGCCCTCTTGTATCAACACTCTTTGATAGTGCCTCCCACATTGACTCTGGACGTGGCCATGTGACATACTTTGGCCAATGGGCAGTAGCAAATTTGACAAAGTACTTGCGTATTTCTGCTTGCTCTCTTGGAACTCTCCACTGCCATGATAGCTTGCTGGCGGATGAGACCATGTGAGACAGAGATGAATAGTCCCAGCTGAGGCCTCCGAAACCAGTCAACACCCAGCTGACCACAAGTACATAAGCAAGCCCTGTCTGATACAGCCACACTTGGTCAAGACCAGCCAAACTCCCCAATCAATGCTAGGTTTGTGAGCAATAATAAGTGGCTGTTGTTTTAAGCCACTGTCATGGATTGAATTGTGTCCCCCAAAAAATACGTGCATTAATTTGGCTAGGCCACGATTCCCAGTATTGTGTAATTGTCAACCATTTTGTCATCTGATGTGATTTTCCTATGTGTTTTAAATCCTATCTCTGTAATGTTAATGAGATGGGATTAGCAGCAGTCATGTTGATAGAACAGGATTCAATCTACAAGATTAGATTGTTTTAAGCCAATCTCAGAGAGACAAGGGGACCTCATACCATCAATAAAGCAGCTACAGGAGCAGAGCATCTCCTTTGGACCCAGGATACCTGTGCCTAAGAAGCTCCAGAGCCAACAGAGAGAGGAAGCCTTCCCCTAGAGCTGGCAACATCTATTCTAACAACTTCCTCCAGAGCTGACAGAAAGAGAAAGCCTTCGCCTGGAGCTGGCACCCTGAATTCAGACTTCTAGCCTACTAGACTGTGAGAGAATACATCTGCATACATGACCTCAGCCTAATCTATATCCCACTTCTGAATCCAAACATGCCCCCCACCCCACCCCGCATCAGCATTTGGAGTGAAGGAAGTATAAGCTATCTGGACCATAACACCCACCCTGATGCTTAGCTCACAAGAGATTCAAATCATCTGGAAACAATCCTCTTTGACTGTCACCAGAAAAAAGTTTTAGCAGTGACCACTGAAACCATCTACACCCACAAACTTACTATCCACATTAGCATGACTTTACTATTCCACTGTCTTCAACGCTGGTCTCCTAGTTCTACTGCCTCCGTTTCTCTGCCATCACTTCTCACCGACTTCAATGTTACAGCTCTCTCTCTTGGTCTCCTGGTTCCAGGAGCTTCCCATTGCAGGAATCCTGGGTCCAATGGGTGCACTCCGCTCCTGGCTCTTCTTCCTTGGTGGTAGTGAGATCCTCTCTTCCCGCCCCTGGAATGGCTCTTTTTAAGCCTAGAAAGATGGTAAAACTGACCGATCTCCTTGGTGGGCCACAATTCCTTTATTTGCACAGTCCCACCCAATCACTTGGGTGGGAGTTACAAGACCATGGGGAGAAAGGCCACATAAAAGCGATCCATCACCCGGCAACTCTACTATCATTCAACCTTTGTTTATTGTAAAAAATATATATATATAACACATTTGCCAATTCAGCTTTTAGTGTACCATCTAGTGCTATCAATTGATTATAATCAGCACCAAATTTCACCATAAACACTCACTAATTCCTAAACATTGGCCCTCCCTCATTCAATCTTTTTTAATCAACAATCTGTTGACGTGGGAGGATTCAGAGGTCAGGTTTTGAAAGATTCTAGGAGAGTAAAAGTCCCTGGGTGGCGAATGGTTAACGTGCTCAGCTGCTTACTGAAAGGTTGGAAGTTTGAGTCTACCTAGAGGCACCTCAGAAGAAAGGCCTGGTGATCTACTTCCAAAAAGTCAGCCATTGAAAACCCTGTGGAGCACAGTTCTACTCTAACACTCATGGGGTTGTCATGAGCTGGAATTGCCTGGATAGCAACTGATTAGGAGCGTAAAAGGGATTTCCACCAGCTGTCTGCTGGTTTGTCATACTGTGGTGGCTTTGCATGTTGCTATGAAGTTATTGGCACCAGTATTTCAAATACCATCAGGGTCAGCCATGGTGGATAGATTTCAGCAGAGCTTCCGGACTAAGACAGACTAGGAAGAAAGGCCTAGTGATCTAAAAATTAACCAATGAAGATACATGGATCATAACAGATTATTGTCTAATGTAATGCTGGAAAATGAACTCCTTCGGTTGTTTGTTGTGCCATTGAGTCAATTTCCACTCATAGTAGAACTGTGACAGAGCAGAACTGCCCTATAGGGTATTCTCAGCTGCAACTGGAAGAGGCTGATTAGGCCCAGCTCACTATTATTACTCCCCATTGCTGACCGCCACATTGTCTCATGATCTTGTCTTTCCCTCTGGTTCCAGTGTCTACAAAAGGTTTAAGATTAACCGATGTTCCTCCTTGGAGGGTGGAAAACAAGTGATAATGATCTAGGGAAGAAAAACCAAACAAAGCACTCATCTTGTGACAAGAAAACCAGGATGTCGCCAGATAACCCCCAAGAGTACCAGTAAAAGATTAACTCATCAGAGACATGACCACCTCAAGGGGGAACTAACACAAACTTTTAAACCCACAATCCCGTCCCCTATAAAAGCCTTCAGCCGATCTCCAGTTGGAGGAATCTATTCCCCTCTGTCTCCTATATATATACGTTTTTTTGATGAATCTATTCCCCTCTGTCTCCTATATATCAATATATAATAAACCTCTTGCTGCTCACCTCACCCGTCTCAGAATTGGCTATTGCGGCAGGCGGCTCCATTCCGCGTTATGGCGGTAACACAATTTTTACAGAAGCAGATTGCCAGGTCTTTTCTCCCTCAGAACCATTGGGTTAGCAGTCCAACACTTTTGTTTTTGCCACCAGGACTCCTTAGTTAGAAGGCACTTAAAATACACGGTGGCCGCTAGCAACAGACTCAAACACACCATCCTAAAGATGGTGCAGTACCAGGCAATGTTTCGTCCTGTTATAAAGCGGGTCGTCATGAGTCAGAGCCATCTTGAGGGCAACTAACAAAAACAAAGGGGATTTCTATTTCCCGGAAGAAGCAGAAAAAGGGAATATAGATACCGGTTAAGAACGTGCGTTTTGTTTTTAAATCCATCTGGGTAGGAATCTTGGCTTTAACATTTCCTAGCTTTGCGGTCTTGGGGAAATTATTTACTACGTGTGAACTTCAGTTTCCCCTTCTATAAAATGGAGATAATAGTTAACTCGTTAAGATTGGCCGTTAGCTAAGATATTATACGTAAAGCAAATAACAGAGCCTGGAACATATGAGTCCTTGATACGTTGCTGTCTTCATTAATGATTTTAATCTTCACCGTCACGTCCCCAGCACTTCCTACAACGCCTAGCACACAGGCGACGCTCCACTCTGTGTGTGTACATACGTATACATATATATACGTTTTTATGAGGACGGGTGCTCTGCCTTGGAAAGAAGAGGCACACTTGCCCTGATGTTGGTGGCTGAGTCTGGGATATTAAGCCCAGGAGTGGTGGTTTCCAGGTCAGAAACCACAAAAAATCAACCTCCCCCCGCCAACACTCGATTGCGAGAAAAACCCTCAGCCTCACACCCAAACGGCCTAGGCTTCTTGCGCGTCTGTTGACCGGAATGCGCGGCCTGCGACTAGCCCGATTGATCGACTTGATCGAAGATCGTCTACTCAGTTCTGGCTGCGGGAGCTGCCCTCGTTCTCGCGAGGCTTCATCCCTGGCGGCTGAGGACTAAATTAGAGGGAAGGGCGTGCCCAGCTGGAGCCAGTGGGAGCGTGAGGCCGCGGCACGCAGCGCTCCCAGGAGGCTGTTCGCGCTCCTCGCTTCCTCCAGGAGCTGCCGAGAGAGCGCGTGAGCGTCTCTGTACAGCCTGGCCATGGCGCTTCACGTCCCCAAGGCTCCGGGCTTTGCCCAGATGCTCAAGGAAGGAGCGAAAGTAAGAGATGGAGGAAGAGGGTCAGGTGGGGGAGTCAGCGTGGGGCTGCGGTCGCCGCTTGTCAGAAGGGCCTCTTAACGGGCCGGACGCGGTCCCCCGGCGCCGCGGGCGGGGAAGGAGAAGATTCCAGAAAGGGGGGAGATCTCAGTACGGGGCTCGGCCGCCGAGGCCCGCGGGCATTTCAGTTCTTTCCCGGCCCGGGGAAGGCCAGGTGGGCCGAGGGGCAGAGGCGGCGGGCGAGGGTCGAGGCCGCAGGATTTGCATTTACTTCTTAGCTGGGCGAGCGCAAAGCTCCTCGTGCACGGTTCCTCCATCCGTCAAAAGGGGCTGATTAGGTTCCCCACCTTTAGAGGGTATCGTGAGGATGAGGACTGCTTTGGGTCTGCGAGGTCAATTCTTGCACAGCTCTTGGTGTAGTGTTTGAGGTTATGGGATGGGAAGGGCCAAGGGGAGGGAGATGTAACGAGGGGAGCGTAGAAACAAGGACCAATTCTTGGTCGACTCCTTCCAAATGAGAAACGGAGGGCTCCCGCATTGCGTTTTTACCTCGCAGAAGCAGGTGTTAGAGTAGAACGGACACTACGTGCAATCCATGTGGGGTCTGGTGCCAACTTCTGTGAGCTGGGTTGGGGTAGAACTTAGCCCGTTAGGTCTTCGTTCCTCATCTTTAAATTGAGGAGATTGGACCAGCAGACGGTACTTTTTCAGTTCTAACCATTTGACTTAACTGTGTAACCCCCAAGATAAGTGACACTTACCCCAATGAAATCATTTTGTTTAATGGTCAGGTCTTGAACATTCAAACAGTGGTGTTCTGGTACTCCTTCCCCAGATTTTCTGTGCTTAATGAAAGAAATAGATCAGTGTGGTTGAATTTAAGGTTTTCTGGGAGGTAGAGAGGACACTCACACTTTTAGAAAGGTGGGTTCGTAGTACTTGCAGGATGCACTTTGGGGATAACTTGGGTATAGTAATGTTAGTGTATAATGTAAATGTTGGGGAAGCATCTTTGCTGAAATGGGCAGTGGCTGTTCCCCTAAAAAAAAAAAATCAGGATGAAGACTTTTCATTAATATGGATTTGGAAAGTTGTTCTGTATCACAAAGCGTTATTTAAATGTCATTCAGATGGTAGTAGTTTTCTGCAGATCGCTGTATGTGAGATGATCATTCAGTAAATAGAGTCTTGCAGGACTGCAGTGAAAGAAGTCTCAGCTGTCCTAGATTTTCTTCTGAGGAAGAAATAATAATCAAATCAACAAGGAAGAGCATTTCAAGTAGTGACCTGAAGAAGACAAATAGTAACGTAGTAGAGAATGACAGGACGTTAAAAAAAACTGTCTCTCTGAAAAATAAAAGGGTTGGGGTAAATAAAACAAACGAGATGCCTAGCTTAGTGCCGAGTTGACAGGATGGACCAGCCAGGATCAGGTGGAAGTGTTCAAGTACAGAGACCTTGAGGATGAAATGAATTTGACCTGTTAAAAGAACAGGAAGAAGGATGATGGGGCTGAGGCTTACCAAGGGAAGACATGAATGAGAAGAGATGAATTTAGAGGAGCCGTAGGCAGGGGCAGGGAGCCCTGGTGGTGTGGTGGTTAAGCACTCAGCTGCTAACAGAAAGGTCGGCAGTTTGAACCCACTAGTCACTCCGTGGAAGAACGTGGCCATCAGCTTCTGTAAAGATTTACAGCGTTGGAAACTCTATGGGGCAGTTCTACTCTGTCCTACAGGGTCTATCATTTCAACTTTGAAAAACAGGACTTTTAAGAACGTTAAGAAGCAACAGGATTTGGGGAGGAATAAGTTCACCTGGGAAATTAAATATACCAGAATAGCCAGAAAAGACTGGGTCACCATGAGTCTGGATCGATTCAAGGGCAACAGGTTTTAATATGCAGGGGTGAGACCATGTTGGATGTTGTAGCCCTGAAGAGGGATTTAGGTTTCATTCTAAGAGTGATGGGAAACCATAGAAGGGTCTTAGGTACAGGAGTGGTGGGGTCTGAATTCTGATTTAAAAAAAAAATCAGTTTGTTTCCCAGAATGAGGGTGGGGGCAAGGAGCAAGAGTGGGAGCCAGGAAATCAGACTAAATACCACTCTACAGGAGTCCAGCTTGTTTGACTGAAAAAACTTCTAAAGGCGTCCTTAACGCTGTTTTGAATCACAGCTGCTTTTGTGAATATTTTTAAAGCGATGCCTTATCTTCTAGAACAGTTCAGCCCAGAACTTTCTGTGTTGATGGAAATGTTCTGTATCTGCACCAATACAATAGCCACTATCCAGATGTGATTACTGAGCACTTGCACTGTGACTAGTACAGCTGAGGAACTGAATTTATTTTAAATAGCCACTGTGACTAATGGCTGCTGTATTGGACAGCGCAGCTCTAGAAAAATGCTCACGTGTGCAAGAAGCTCATGAAGCCTGAGGCCCCAAATTCCAGCTGTAAAAAAGAGTGCAGTGTAAAATTGGAGAATTTTAGTATTCTGAGCATTTCGTCAGTTTTTCAATAGGTATGCATAGGAATTGTGTTGTAATCAAAGTACCATTCAGAAATCTGTGTGCTTTAGTCGCTAAGTATTTGGGGGCAGATACTTAGTTTCATTTACTTTTTAAGTGGGAATTCCCACTGAACACCTAAGTGCTGGCCGTAAAACCTAGGCTGTTAACACAATAAGAAAAATGTCCATACCACATTTTAGCTTTTAGTTAGAAAGTACAGATAAACTCTGAAAAGGTGTTTTACCTGAAACACTTTCTCTGATCAATCTGGCACTCTTCCCCACACTGCCTTTTCACTGCATTTAAAAAAATGTATGTAGGCTCTATGTTTTGATGTATAGGTAGAAACCAATGGTCCCTAAAAATGTCATGCTTTATTCATTCAACTAGTAAGCAAATTTATGGCTCGCTTATGAATACCAAGCACTGTGCTTTACATATATAAGTCTGTTTGATTGTCTCAACAGTCCTGTGAAGTAGACACTATTGCCCTCATTTTACAGATAAAAAAGTGTCAGGAATTGTCTGAGGTCAGGTAGTTAACCGGAAAATTAAGATTTGTAGCCAGGCAGTCACAATCTGAACCCCATCTGCCAAATTCCTAACCTATAGACTACCTCTTTATTATAAGCAAAATATGCAAAGACATCTGTTGTCTTTGAAAATTCTTGTGTGTCACTGTCCTGTCTAATCCGAAGTGTTTTACAGCATTTTTCAGGATTAGAAGAGGCTGTCTACAGGAACATTCAGGCTTGCAAGGAGCTTGCCCAAACCACTCGGACAGCATATGGACCAAATGGTAATTTCTAAATGCACTGGAGTCAAAATGGGACTTTTTATCCCATTGAGAGAATAGAAAAATTATGGCATTTTCATCATTAAGATAGTGCCTACTGTTCATTGTGACAAACTCAACATTTCTTTTAACTAAAGTGACATACTTTAAAGAAGAAAATTTCTCCATCTTGCCCCCTACCACCGAGTTTAATTGATACAGATTTATAGAATAAATATACTTCTAAGTGCATTAATATAGTTCTATTTATTGAGCACTTGCTTCATCCTAAGCATGTTGCAAATGGAAGATACATAAAGTATTAGAAGGCAAAGTTCTGCTCTCCAGGACTTTGCAGTATTGTTGAAAGCAGAAGATACTTGTTTTTTTAAAAAAAAAGTGAAGTCAGCAAAAATGTGATAAGATTTGTCATCCCCCCGTTTTAAAGTGTGAATACATTTTATAGTTCTTGACTAGGTTTTCTTGGGTATTTGTGGAAGAAATTGAATAATAATAATAGGTTGTGTTTTTTTTTGTTTTTTTTTTTTAACCTTTTGAGGAATGAACAAAATGGTTATCAACCACCTGGAGAAGCTGTTTGTCACAAATGATGCAGCAACTATTCTAAGAGAGCTAGAAGTAAGTAACATCAAACATTAAGTATATTGTCACCCAGAAGAAGAAATCACTTTTATTTCAGATTAGATAATAGGGACTACGGTGAAACCTGTGCGAGCTGGGACGGCCTTGTTTTTCCGGGTCTCTCAAGTTTTCCTCCTTTGACGGGCAGTCTTACCATTTTCTCTTAATGGGTTTCCATCTTGCACAGGTTCTGGCTTTCACAGGTTTTACTGTATAGCTGATTTTTTTGCAACTTAAAATTTATCCAGACTTTCTTAATTGTGAAGAGTTCTCCTTAGGTTTAACAGTTTAGGCACTAAGAAAAGTATCGAGTTATTAGTTCATGAAGCAATCAGTTGTGATAAAAGTGTATATGTTAATAATCAGATGTAATTGGTTCTGTTGTCTCATAGATTGACACTGACGTGAATTATTCCATAATGTAGAATAGCTGGTCCTTAAAACAGCTGTTTTGAACAACAGACCGTTTGTTTGACTCTGAAAATAAAACAGGTGATGGGATTTTGCTTCCCTGAGCTTCAGTTCTGATGTGACAGAGTCTCTAGGATGGGTACTGCCGTCAGCATTAGCGAGAAGGTCTGGCACGCCCTAACACACAGCCATTCCTTTTTCAGTCGGTCTGTAGCTGAAGGATTATAGCTCAACCTCAAGGAGTTTTTTGTAAGCTTAGCCCTTAAGCCACCAGAAGTTTATCTTGTATTTTAAACGAAACTATAAACACATTCACATTTCTTTAATCTCTTAAATAGCAACATACTCTTAAAGATATAGACCAAACCTTAACACATACTTTGTGATGGGACTTGGGGAATGTTGATGTTACACACAGTGGTGATGGAACGGGCATACTGTCTTCATATTAACCATAGTACTGACTTTTTAGGTTTGTTTTTTAAGAAAAATTTTATACTTTTTTTTTTTAAGTTATGAGTGATGTCCGTTACAAAAAGAACATACACACAGTCAGATAAAGATTGAGGCCCATGAGAAGGAAAGCGATGTCTGTCTCCAAAGCCTTTTTCTTTTTAATGTCTAGATTTAGTGGTTGGAGCTATTTTGTTTTTTATTTTAATGAACACATAATGAGGTACGGAACCTTCCGTAAAGATGACTGACCATCAGAAGAGGTACACTGGGAAGTTACGTTCATTCATAGTGATGCGTTTGTGTGGCTAGGCCCAGAGAGAATTGCAGTTTTTTCTTGTGCTCGTGCTGTAAGCGTATAGCAGTGGGATCAAATGGAATTACTGGGCCCACAAGGAAATGAAAGTCTTCGTTTAAGAAGAAATGGAAATGAATGGTTTTGTACTGCTTTGAGGATAAAATGTTTCAGCTTGATGTTTAAATTCAAACCTCTTCTACCAGGTACAACATCCTGCTGCAAAAATGATTGTAATGGCCTCTCATATGCAAGAACAGGAGGTTGGAGATGGCACCAACTTTGTTCTGGTGTTGGCTGGCGCTCTTCTGGAATTAGCTGAAGAGCTTCTGAGAATTGGCCTTTCGGTTTCAGAGGTGAGCGTTTCTCTGTAACTATTTAACTTTTGCCAACATGTACCTACTGCCTTAAATTTAAATACAAATTATCATCATAGTAATAGCTAATATTGTGTTTACTCTTGCCAGGCATGGTAGTACACATATTTGACATTTCTTATTTTATCCTCACAGCCCTATGCGTGAGGCCTATTAAAATAAACCCTGTTTTGTATGACACAAAGTGAGCTGGAAGCTTAAATAAAAACACCTTACCCAAGATCTTGTAGTTAGTAAGTAGTGGAGTTGGGACTCAAATTTGAGCTGTCACCAGAGCCTATCGGCAGAGCCTACACACTCGTAGGTTCTCCCATATGTGTGGTTTTTTTTGGGGGGGGGGGGGGGGGCTTCTTTATTGTTTTATAATGAAAATACCCGTTTCTCTTTAAGAAGAGCAGTTCCTCTATCCAGTTTTTCTTCTTTACATTTCAGGTCATAGAAGGTTATGAAATAGGCTGTAGGAAAGCCCTTGAGATTCTTCCTGATTTGGTCTGTTGTTCTGCAAAAAACCTCCGGGATGTTGATGAAGTGTCATCTCTTCTGCACACCTCCGTCATGAGCAAACAGTATGGCAGTGAGGGCTTTCTGGCCAAGCTTATCGCTCAGGCGTGTGGTAAGTCAGCGGCAGAGAATACAAGGGTCGCCGATGACAATGTCTTTGTTTTCTCTCTCATCCCAAGATCCCTTTTGATATGTTTCCTTTTTCTTAACAGTGTCTATTTTTCCTGATTCCGGCCATTTCAACGTTGATAACATCAGAGTTTGTAAAATTCTGGTAAGTTGAGAAAATTGGTAACGTTATCTAGATAAGTCGTCGTTCTTTGCAAAAGAGTATTTGTGCTATCTAACCTAGTTGTTCTCTCATGTTTTGGACACTGAGGACTTAACTGTCTTTGGAAAGGTGCATCAGTTTATAGTGTTTGGTATTTCTAGGTGGTAATACCACTGCCTTTTAAATTTGAAAGGGTATTGACATACTATCATAATATTGCGAAGTCATCATTTCTCCGTGACAGCGTGCAGATTGAAAACGGTGCATAAACAAAATGTTAATTTCTTTGGTATTCCTGACTTAGAAAGCAATCTTGAATGGGATGAAGATCGTCCTGTTGGCTTTATGATAAACTTCACACTAGGATGTTAGTATTGAGATAGGGTATGTTTTTGATGAAACTGCTTGATACAGTAAAATATATAAGTGGAATATTTGCACATTAGCATTCTAATTGTTAACGTAGTTGGGTTTGGGCTGTGTTAAGTGCATGGGATACGTATATATACTTATGTGTGTATATGGAGTGCCAGGTTACATATACACACGTGCATACTATACACACACGTATACCTACACCGCATGTACTGTCGTGCCTGGTACATCGCAACCAAGTATGTACTTGGGGAGTGAGGGAGTGAACAGCTGAGAGCGACTGTTCTCAACCTCTGGTTCTGAGTGCACTGAGGGCCTCCCTCCCTAACAGTTGACCGTTCCATGGTGGTTCCTGCCTCGAGCAGAGTGTAAATGCTGTGCTTCTCCCCCAGAGTCACTGCCTTGGTATGGAGCTGATTTTAGAAAAGGATGCTTTTGTACTGTAGAGTCGTAACTTAGCCCTAATATCATGTCTGTGAGCTCACCGATGGACGATCTTGGTGTTTGCTCTGTAGGGCTCTGGCGTCTGTTCCTCCTCTGTGTTGCACGGCATGGTTTTCAAGAAGGAAACCGAAGGGGACGTAGCGTCTGTCAGAGATGCAAAAATAGTAGTGTACTCGTGTCCCCTTGACGGCGCGATAACAGAAACTAAGGTATGTACACTCAGAACTTCAGAGTTCAACGCCACGCTGTTGGGGTGTCCTTTTCAGGTTGTTTTATGATCCTAAAATTTTGAGGTAGAGTTTGTTCCTTTCCAGTGAATATTGTGTAATTACTGAAAACTGCCAGGTCATATCTTTTTAAAATCTGGTTTATATTCTTTATACTTCTAAGTTCACAAAAATACTAAACTTGAAAAAATACGGTGGCAATATTATTTATATAGTAACGTACAGACCTTGGCTTTAAGTAGTGCTTGTCCATTAAGCAAGCTGAAGTGCTCACTGCGGAGAACGGGAGTGCCCGCACTGCACTCTTCAGGAAAAGTATTACTTGACAATGCTCTAGCGTCTGAAACAAAATTACGCTAATAGAATTTAAAGTTGACAAGTCTTTTGAAATTGATGTTGAAAAGTTTGAAGTTTATGGTTACAGTCACTTTTGACTTCTCTAGAATTCTTGAAATGCAAGTTTTTGGCTTAAATTTTTTTTCATGGAAGAGGGAAGGTGTTTGGCATTTCATCCACAGACTTTAAAGTTTGAAAGTAACAATTTGTTGTTTTGGTGACATGAATTGACCTTTGTCCAAAGAGAGACTCCCTAGACAGCTGCCCAGCATAGCTAACGTAACGGTCCTCCTCCAGCTTTCTCACAAGAGGGCATTTGGTTTTGAGGGGGAAGGGCTACTAGCAAGCTGGGCTTCTATTAATTCCATGTAGATTTTGTATTTTGCATCAAAATATAGTTTTATCTTATTTTCTCTCAATTTTTTACATTATTTCCTTAGTAAAATGTTACCTATGACTTGAACACCAGAGTATTGAAATAGTTTAAAGAGGGTGCTTGCTTGCTTGTTTTGCAGGGAACAGTACTGATAAAGACAGCTGAAGAATTGATGAATTTTAGTAAGGGAGAAGAAAATCTCATGGATGCACAGGTCAAAGCTATTGCTGATACTGGTGCCAATGTCATAGTAACAGGTGGCAAAGTGGCAGACATGGCTCTTCATTACGCGAACAAATACAGTATCATGTTGGTGAGGTAAGAAAAAGCTGTGTTCTGTTAAGCTGGCATTATAAATGGTTATTTGGTGGTGGTTCAACAACTCAGCCAACTGTGAAGACTTTTAGGGGAAGAAAAGTTTAAGGTATCAGGTGAAATAGCAGAGGGGCTTAACCTAATCCAGGGGAACAGGAAATGTCTCTGATGAAACATACATTTAAGCTGAGAGCCCGGAGAATCAATCAACAGATAGATGTGTGTCAGTTAAAGAGGAAGAGGGAAGAGCATTCCAAGCAAAAGAAATAACTTGTTTAAGAGATCAGATCAAACCCTGGTGCTAGATTGTGGGGTCAGGAGCACACTGTAGTCCATAAACACATTGATGGGGCATGCTAAACAACTTGTTGACCCATTCCTGCCTCTGCCACCATCCCCCGCACTTGCTCCAATCTGCAAAGTAAATAAATCTCCACACGTGATTGCACCACGTGAAGCCAACATTGTCTGTATACTCTTGAGTTCTGCAGGGGCTTCCTTGGTGCTTTAGAAGTATAGATTCTTGACATCCTAAGGCGACTTCAACTCTCCCAGTTCTGGGAAAACATAAAAGCTTACGACGCAGCCTTAGGATGTGGCAGTGCTGGCAGGCTGGCCTCTCTCCCTTGGCGCACAGTGCAGCCGCGGACATCATGTTCTGGGCTGGAACATACGTGGTCAAGGACAGTGACTTGGGGCCAGTGCAGTTTCCTGTGTAACCCCTGTGTTTTACTGTGCTGTCTGGTGGAATTAAAACTCTAGTAAGTTTTTTTTTTTTTTTTTTTTAAAAGACTGAACTCAAAATGGGATCTCAGAAGACTGTGTAAAACAGTTGGTGCTACAGCTCTTCCTAGATTGGTATGTATTTTGGACAACATTTAAAGGTAGTTAAACGTGCTTGGATTATTTTTATTACAATGGTCTTTTTTTTTCCCCAGACTCCACCTGTCCTCAAAGAAATGGGCCATTGTCACAGTGTTTATCTTTCAGAAGTTGGAGACACACAGGTGGTTGTCTTTAAGCATGGTACGTAGTAATGGTAAGATGTGTTTAGATAAATGTGAGATGTTTATTTTCTTTTACTTAATCCCCAAATATATTTAATTTTTTGACAGAAAAGGAAGATGGGGCTATTTCCACCATAGTACTTCGAGGCTCTACCGACAATCTCATGGATGACATAGAACGGGCAATCGATGATGGTGTTAATACTTTCAAAGTTCTCACAAGGGTCAGTACTAGCAATTAGTGATTTGTAAGGCCTTAAAAACATAATTGGCAGACTCCTGAATACCGTGAGATCTTCAAAGTAAACAGCCTATGTAAAGTAAAGCAGTTTTTTGTGTCCATTGGTGATGAGTATGATAGCTTTCCAGAATGACTACGCAAAGGGGATACATCACAAAGCGAGGGTTTTTTTTTTTTAGTTTTTTAAACTGAGACATAGTTCACTGTTGTTGTCAATTATAATGAACCTTCACTTGCTAGTATACCGACATAGTTCACTGTTGTTGTCAATTATAATGAACCTTCACTTGCTAGTATACCGCTATCAGCGTCGTACCTGTGGAAACGTAGGTAAGGTATAGTGCCGTCCGTAGTCTTCTGTGGGCTTCCCTTGTCACGTATCAGACGCTGTACAGTAAGAGAGTTTGCCCAGATCACTTATAAAGTCTGTAATTACAACAAGTAACAATGCCTGATTAAGAACACGAAGTCTGGTAGAGTTAATGGAAGCTGGCGAAATCAACACACCGCCTCTTAGTGACTGTGTGTGTGTTGCTGTTTATTATAGGACAGACGTCTTGTACCTGGAGGTGGAGCAACAGAAATTGAGTTGGCCAAACAGATCACATCATATGGAGAGGTGCAGCTTTCTCTGAATTAAATAACTTTTTTCCCATTGCTTGAATAAAATATAACAACAAACACATTTTCGTTTTAGACATGTCCTGGACTTGAACAGTACGCTATTAAGAAGTTTGCTGAGGCATTTGAAGCTATTCCACGGGCACTGGCAGAAAATTCTGGTGTTAAGGCCAGTGAAGTAATTTCTAAACTTTATGCAGTACATCAAGAAGGAAGTAAAAACGCTGGATTAGATATTGAGGTATTTGAGGGAAAAAAACTGAACTTAAATTGTTTTGTGAGTGCACAGTCTAAAAACAGAGGGCAGTAGTCTTTAACCACAGGACATTTCAGTGAGAAACAGTGTTCTGATTTGTAAGAACATGATTTTCTTAATAGTGCTTACAGAAGTTATAAGAAAATCTAGTTTTGTTTCTGTCTCGGGGGTAGTGTGTTGCTATAGTGCTTATGCTTGGTTACTTTGCTGGTACTGTTTTTGAGGAGCTGTATGTTTTTATTGAGTATAAACAGAGTTTTGTGTTGACAGGCTGAAGTCCCTGCTGTGAAAGACATGTTGGAAGCTGGCGTGTTAGATACCTACCAGGGCAAGTACTGGGCCATCAAGCTGGCAACCAATGCTGCCGTCACCGTGCTGAGAGTCGATCAGGTGAGTGATAGGCAGGGTTCTGATCCTAGAAGATGCTAGTTCTAATTCTGCTTAAAGGAGTATTCCTCACTGTTACATCTTAGAGTTGTTAAAGTGCCACAAAAAAAACTTTTCTTTCTGTTAGAATTATAGCTTTAAATTGTATCGAATGTATTTTAACTAATTTAAAATGAAGGTCTTTCCAGTGAAGGAAGCCTTTTGATATCTTTAAATTGGAATGGGTAGAACAAATCTGATCTAGACCCATAGTTTTTCAGCTTTTGTTTTAGTTTAGATCCATTTGTATAAATAATCAGGAAGAAGCGTTAATAGTAATATGGCATACATAAGGATTATTATAAGGGCCCAAAGTGGACACTGCAGACCACCGACTAGACAAGCCTCGGCCTATTTGTGGAGAGGATCTTGGCACTGAAAGTTTTCCCTGCTGTGACGTTATGGCTTGAGGTACTGAAGTATCTTAGAGGTATTCGTACCAGCATTTCTACCCTTTTTTTTTGGAGCACGTGGCAGAGAGGGTACAACTAGACTGTTACGTATCTCGAGGTGAACTAGAATTCCTAATTATTTTCCAGAAAGGTGTTTTCTAGTGAACTTAATGAGATTTCATTTCTCCACAAAATTCTCAAAGTAATTATTAAACTGTTCTATTATTTTATGTACTTATGTACTTAATATTAGAAAATCGTAATGGCTGGGAGCATGTGTAAAATCAGTAAGCACTAATTAGCCTTGGGAGAAGCAAGCCTTAGGTGGAAGTTACTGGAAAAGATGTTAGACTTAACTCTAAGCATAATCCCATTGGTGGTAATTACAACAAATTTCAGCCTGGGGCAAGGAAGGATTTCTTCATAACCAGAAATGATCAAAACGGAATCAGAGTCCCGTTTCTACATTGGAAATGAGAGCAGAAGCTGGATGTCCATCTGCCCTTTATTAGTAGGGGGGTTCTCTATCGCTAATGTCTCGTATTTAGAGGTGGTGGTAGAATAATGCTGAATAATTTAAACTATTTTCTCAGCAAAGCTGTTTTGTAATTTACAAAAAAAAAAGTTTTAGCAGAGAGCAGTGTTTTGGAGTTTTTAATAGAAGTGTAAGGAAATGTTATAGAAGTAAACTTGTGGCTAAGAATAGAAAGGGGGAGCAAAAATAGAAGGGAACAGGAAAAGCCAAATAGACTGAAGCATGAGGTAAGCAGAAGTTCTGACAGTGGACGTTCCTTCACTGGGGAACTGTCTGAATGTCAGTTACCCAAGTAAGGCACTAACTGTAACCCTTGGTCACAAAGGCACATCTGAATTTTGGTTTTAAGTGGCAAACCTGTGTTTTATTTTTATAGAAGGGGGAAGTTGTTGATATGTACCTCTGATCTCTGCACTCTATACATAAAATATATATCTGAGGAAGCCATGTGACTATTAAACAGCTTTATTATTATAATGAATTCTCATTACTTTAAAATCCAGTTGTACCTAATTTTGTGCAGTAGATATACTCTGGAGACTTGCAAACCAAACTTTAAACATTGGGCAGTGTTGTAGGGGCTGGATTAATCTTTTCTAAAATGGCTGTTTCACTGGTTCTCGATGTCCTCAAATCATCAGCATCACTATTACCTGAGAACTTGTTAAAAATTCTCAGCCCCACCCAGACTCATGGAATGAGAAACGTGGAGGGAGGCCTAGCCATGCACTTCAGTACACCCTCCAGGTGGTTATGATACCCCTTAAAGCGTAAGGACTGCTGTTCTACTTAAAGTCAAGAAACACTTATGTTCTAAAATTACTGTCTTTGATTCAATCTGAACTTATTCTCAGTAAAATGTTACTCCAGGAATTTCAGGTTTACGTTGTTAGTAGCCACCTAATCACAGGAGCTTCTGAAAAGGGGTGGAAAATATTGAAGGTGTCTCAGCATGTGTTCCTTGAAACACAAGCCAGGCCCACTGATGTCACGTGGAATTGGAGATCTGTTAATCGTACAAATTTGGGAAGCAACGAATATTATAATCCCAGTTTGGAGATTTAGAGTACACATTAGAGGTTCAGAGTAGTTCTGTGAGGAAAGGCAATTAATTTAGTTTAATTTAGCTTCTACCGAGTTTATTTTGAGCCGAAAGCTACTACCACAACTTAAAAAAAGACGTAAATCCTTTGAAAATGCTAGGTTAGCACTGATTAAGTTACCAAAGAACTAGATAGAGGCTTGGGCTTTTGTTTGTGAACACTTCCCTGCCACTTGAATGGTCCTTACTTACGGGTAATAGAAGATGTCAGTGTTGAACTTATATATTTATACGTACCACCTGCTTTAGATTGTAATGGCCAAACTGGCAGGTGGACCTAAAACTCCTAAACCACAAGGAAATTGGGATAAAGACGATTGGCAAGATACACTGCATATATAAATAGCGAATCAGGTGCCAAACTGACTTCTAGAAGTGATGCATGCCAGTATTTTCACATGCAACTTAATTGAGCTACTGAAGTGCACATCTTGGAATGTGCTTCACTGATGTGTGGATTTTGTTGCTGCTGTTGTCCAGGAAGATAGGAAGCTCGATGGTGCTTGAAGTTTGCAGGTTAATTTCTGACGAGGAATCTAACAAACTTTGCGCTGCAGTGTTTTCGAATGTGGCATATGACAGAGTACTGATTCTAAAATGATTGCTTTATCTTGAATCAGGATAAAACAAATATTTTAAATATGATCTTTCTCTTCTTTCTAGAGGTTGAGTTTATAACCGTACTTTGTTTTATTGTGTAGATCATCATGGCAAAACCAGCCGGTGGGCCCAAGCCTCCAAGTGGAAAGAAAGACTGGGATGAAGACCAAAATGACTGAACAGCTTCATTTTACTGTAGGTGAAGGTCACGTTTGTAGTCGTCAAGGAAATGCCCAAGGGTTCTCTACTCTCCTTGAATTAAGAAGCGCTTTGTGTTTATATCCTCAGTTGGATGATACAATAAATGTGTTGTTACTATCAAAGCCTCACTGTCCAATGACCACTGTTAAATGTCTGTTCCATTTAAGTGTTTAATGATCTAGGGAGAGCTTGAAAGCATGGGATTAAGTGTTTAACTGACCTTTTACATAAAAAGTTTGCTGATCCCTGGATTAAATTTCCAGAGTCTGTCTCCCTCTGGAAATACTCTGGATTTACTATAGGTCTGGAAATGCTAACACTCTAGCATCAGTGAATGATCTGCTGAGTGGCAGACTTACAGATAGTCTAGGAGTAGTCTGGGGTTACGGGAAGGTTGCTAGATTACTAGGAAGGTAACAGGAAATGCTCATGACAGAACTGAAAATACACTTCCTGATGTGTAAAATTACGCAGGTCAGTTTGATGAAGTAGAGCCTGTTTTTCCTTTAGATCAATAAGGATTGTTGAAAAGGCAAAAACAACTGTAAACAGTCAGGTGATGCTGACTTGGTAAGATGTACTGTTGTACGTGTTGAGTAAGATTCCTGAGTAGCACACTGTTTGAAACCTTATGTTTCTGATAGTCTTTCAAAGGAATTTTGGAGGTAAATATGGGTGACTGGTCTTGGATTAACTCAGCAAGGTGTTAGGACTGTCCCAGAGAGGAGAAGGTTAACTAGGATCGCAAAGAAATCCTAATGGAGAGCCTTACCAGAAGGTTAGACGTGCTGCTGTCCTTAAGGCTCTCTGATGTGCAAGCAGCTGAAGCGATGAAAAACATTAGTATATGGGCTTGTCTGGAAGGCTGGCACCCAGGCACCCTGTCCCAGTTACTTAACAGCCCCAGGAGGGAGGCTGTGCGGGCAGTACCAGGAGCTTCTACCTGGGCTCAGTGCCACTGCACAGGCAGTGCAGGCTGGGCCTGTGTCCAGCTTCCGCACTGCGCGGCATCGGAAGGACTAGATCACGTGTCTCCTGATCCCATACTGCCTGCCGACATCATACGTCATGCTTCCGGGGCTAACACACCGGTGCTGAAGGTTCATTAGCTGGTTGGAAAGAGTATTTTAAAATAGTTAACCTGGTAGGGTGAGTCAATACAACATAAAATCTTCTAAGTAATAAAACAAGTCTCTGGGGTAAGTCAGTTTATTGATGTGTTTTGACCCACGGCCCACACATGTTAAACACAGGACTTAAGGAATTTCCTTTCTGGAAACGGGTAAAAACCACTATGACAATACAAAACTATTGTAAATTTTTAGGCATTGTCCCTTGAATATTTCAAAGAGCATGATTTCTTCTGGCATATACTTAGTTTTAAGTGAACATAATTTACCACTAGTCTTTACTTTTTTATTATTACAGCATTATAAAAGCCTTAACCGTGTTTTTGGAGAAAGCACGTTAGAGTATTCTCTCGTAGAACAGGAGGTACGCTTGTGAGCTCAGCACTTTCGCTGTGGGCACAGCTTGCACGTGTGTATCACTGATGTGGAACCACTGCCCTTTAGTGGATTCCGCGTCAAAATCTGCCAAGAGTAAGTGGAAAATTAAACACAAATGGGAAGACTCAAGTTCCTTAGTGTTTGGTTTCGCCATGATGCTGGAATTTTCCATGACGTCTTACCTTGTGGAATATCGCCGTGGAGAACGAGGTTAGAGAGATGACTGTTGGCAGGCCTTGCCCTGCTGTAGGCAGTGTAATGTCCAGACCTCATGGTGCCGCTGTGTTCTACGACTCCGTATAAGGAATAGAGGACCCTTGTGTTTTCTTCGGCGACATTCTTCAAAAACGAAGAGAAGGGAGAAATGTTAGTTCTTCTCCCCATTACACAGATTTTGCTGACAAGATGATTTCGAACTATCGACTCTGAGAACAGAGGAGTAATTCCGGAGTCTCCGCCCTTAGCCGTTTCCCCTCCCTCCCCTCAAGTCTCGTCACTAGGATCTCAGTAAGTTCTCACTGGCGTCACCAATACCATCTCTGCTCGAAGGACAGACGCAAGGCCATTTGTGATCCGTTTCTTCACCCAGATACTGAACAACTGAAACTGCCACCGTAATTCCTAAATACCTTAACATCCCTAACTATCATCCTGGTCCCTGCCCAAAAACGTCAGCCTTCGACAGGAAGAGGTAGCGTTTAGGTTGTACCAAAAAGCACCCTTACGTTTTCAAATGCTCTCTAGGAAGCTGGTGAGCAGCACATTCACCCTGTCTCAAGGGCACACTTTTCCCTGCAGACATCAAGAGTGGAGGCTGCTTGCTCACTAAGACCCCCACGTGCCACAGGGCTAGGGAAAGGACTAGGGTTCTCTGAGCTCCTCAGGGCCACTTCCAGACAACTACTCCATGATGTTCTCCCACAGAAAGCCCTCTCAGACAGGATTCACAGCCCTTCAGCTGTACCTGTTCCTAAGCACCCAAATTCACTGAAGAACTTGGTACTTCGCCACCCCGACCAAGTCCTGTCAGCTCCCTTGAGGATTTCAGGGTGTATCAATGAATCTCATGGTATTTTCACTGCCGTTCCATTTTAGCCAGCCACAGCCTCAACTAGATTCTGGACTTGGACATAGCTCAGAACCCTGACCTCTGAAATCTACTAATTGTCTGGTTTTGGTCCACAGTCCTTCCACCTCTCATCTTTCTTACTCTGTATCTTTAACTTCACCAAAAACCCAAACCCACTGCTGCTGAATCAATTCCGACAGCAACCTTGCATGACAGAGGAGAACTGTCCCATAGGGTTTCCAAGTGTTAGAAACGTGGTCCATGGACCAGCAGCATCAGCCATTGCCTGAGAGTGTCCTAGAAATGCAGACTCTCGGACTCTAGCCTAGACCTACTGACCCAGAGTTTGTATTTTATCAAGATCCCCAGGTAATTCATAAGCACTTTAAAGTTTGAGAAGTGAGACCACATGCATCACTTTTACAAATAACCACTTATACCCAACACCAACCTTGTCACCACACCCAATTCAACACAAAATCCCACTTTGAATCTCCAACCCCAGACCAGACAGCTGCTGCTGCTAGGGAACAATCACATAACCATGCAGACTGGTAAACTTAAGATCTTCCGCCTCATCAGGGGCCTCAAGGTGACTATATTATCCTGTCTCACACACGGATGTGCCCTTCACAGCAACTGACCCAAACTTTCACCGCCCTTCCGGTTCCAGTTACCACGATTCGATTCTGACTCATGGCGACCCCATGTGTGTCAGAGTAGAACTGTGCTCCGTAGCATTTTTAATGGCTGATTTTTCGGAAATAGATCACCAAGCCTTTCTTCTGAGGTGCCTCCAGGTGGACTCAACCCTCTGCCCTTTCGCTTAGCAGCCAAGTGCATTAACCGTGTGCACCATCCAGGGACTCCTCACCTCTCTTAGCCTCTCCTTACCCCCCACCCCTAGTCCCCAGAGCTGACCTCACCTCCCACCACAGCAACGAGACACACCCTACCCCACCACAGGCTGCCCGTTCTCAGGAAGGTGAGGTATCCCCTCCCTTCTGTTCATCCTTGCCCCTCTGGCCTCCTCCAGGGCCTTGCTCAATTTTCCCTTTTGTCTACACCTTCTAGTTTTTCCTCTTGGCCTACAAACCTACTTAAGCCTCCCAAATATTAAAAAAAAAAAAAAAATTCAGTGATCCACCACTTTTTCCTTTTTAGCCAAGCCTCTTAACATACCTTACACATATTCTATCTCCAATATTCTGATTCATTTCTCAACCCGCTGAAGTTCTCTACACTGCTCTTACAAAATTCACCATGACCTCGGTACTGTCTAATCCAGAAAGACTCCTAGTCCTCTGTCTCTGACATGCTGACACAGAGGCCACTTAGTCCTTTCCTTGAAAGTGGAACCCAGGGCAATGGCATTTTACACAAAAGGCAAAATCCTGATGACCTGAAGACAAATTCAACCAAAGGTACTTCTGTTTACCAGCTACAGTGGCCCTGCCCCATGGTGTTAACATAAAAATAATCACAACCCACTCTACCTACCAGCTATGAAATTACACCTTTCTTAGAGAATTTTTAATTGGGAGGGAGGAGGGGGAACTCCCATCATTTCAAATTTTGTACAAAAAGACTATTACTATGTTTATATTGCAGTATTTGAAGTCTGCATAGTGTACAAATGAACTACCCCGGTATAGCTACTCTGACTCCAGGCTGATTCTCCAAATTCTTCAAGACAGAGATTCTCTGAGATCCTCTGTAGTGTCCTCCCCTTCCCGCTCTACCTCTTAACTCGGACGCTTGCGAGAATTCTGTTCTCGGTCATCCCTTCTCTTTCTCCCTCCACGTTCTGAACGAGCAATCCCATCCTCTCAGGGTTTTAATTACCACCTATGTATTGATTTCCACATCTTTATCTCCAGCCCTAACCTCTCTGCCCTGTTCTTCAGACATGCGCATCCAAGTGTCTTCCAGACATAACCACACACGCATCTCAAAGAGAGCTGAAATTCAACATATCCAAAACCAAACTCATTATCCTTTCTCCGCTCCCCAACCTACTCTTCCTCCTGTGTTTTCTGTCTCCGTTTATGGCCCCTCATCTGCCTAGTCACTCAAGCCAGGCCCCAGGAGTCACTGTCAGCATCCATCTAAAGGTCTCTGCCTCACCCTCCAGAGCCAATCCTAAGTCTAATGAATTTCGCCCCCTGGAATATTCCTTTGATCTCCTCCTCTCCACCCTTCTCCTGACCACCCCAGCTTAAGCTCTCATCATCTGTGGACTGAACTAATTCAACAGTCTCCTAACTCGTTTCCCTGTCTCTCATCTTTCTCTCCTACTAAAGCCCAGGCTCCATACGTCAGTGAATAACCTCGCTAATATAGATCTGACCACGTCACACCACTTTGAACCCTTCAGGGGCTCTCCACTGCACACCTAATCGTCACCATGACAGCCCTCCAAAACCTCATTCCTGTCTCACCTGTCTTCATTTCCCAAGAGTCCCTATACCTTGTACCGTAAGCTCAGCTGTTGTTAGGTGCTGTCAGGTCGATCCCGACGCGTAACAACCCCACACGGCAGAGCGGAGCTGCCCCATAGGGTTTTCTAGGCTGTTCCCTTTACAGGAGCAGATTGCCAGTTTGTTCTTCCGTGGAGCCGTTAGGTGCGTTCAAACCACCCACCTTTCCGTTAGCAGCCAAGCGCTTTACCATTGTGCCACCAGGGCTCCTTCTCTAAGCTCTAGAACTGCTTCTGTTAACAGTTCTGGCACGTCATGCTATTTTACGCTGCCGTGTCTTTGCTCCTGCTGTTCCTTCTGCCGGGACAGTTCGTCACACTCACTCACTCCCCATTTCAGTGTTCCTTCACTGAAAGGATGGTCTACACCACAGAGCCTTCCCTGAACCACCAGCACGGTGGGTCAGGTGCATACCATCCCTGCTCTGTGCGCACCAGCCTTAACACTCGCCATATTACATTGAAATCAGCCATTTATATGTTTACTCCCCTTTAGTTTTGTGCATCTCAGCTCCCCAGACATCACCTGCCACAATAATCAGGGCTCCAAAAAATGTTTGCGGAGCTGAAATAACAGCCTAACATTCAAAATGACTCATCATGAACCCTGCAATTACAAATACACAAAGACAAAAGATCTCATCAACTTCACATCTGTATGCGCTGCTCCTGGAATACTTCACAAGTTATGATTTCCCTTTAAATAGATTTCTAAAACGATTATCCAAATAAAGACCATTTTTACCTACCTTACATTTAAGGGTACAAAAAGGAGCCAAATCTAAGATTTCCGGAAATTTTATAAGTTTGTTAACTTTGCGCAGGTTAAAACCAGCCTGGAAAAAAATGGGATAAGAGATTTGAGTTCTGAAAAAGCTATACACAGTAAGCCAACAGTAGTTCCTCTCCACTGCCCTAAAGAATGCCAACACTCAGCCCCCGTTCAGTCTTCTTAGAGACCCTTCTTCCAAACCACTAACTGATGCTGCTGAGCTGGTCTGCTTTTGTAAGTGCATGCACTCACAGCCCGCAACCTAGTGAGAAAGCTGCTCCCGTGGAAACAGCCTGAGCCACCCAGAGAAGGCGGGTCAGACCAGACGTCTGGAGTGTCTGAAACTCAGCAATAGCAGGACCACCTTCCTGGGAAGCCCACAATCTGTCTCATTCTCTACCCAAGTTTAGGGAATGGTTAGACAGACCCAACTAGCCAAGCCCATACCAACCACAGGTGGAAAAACATTCTGAAGACACTGGAACTTGGAACTGAAGTTGAAAGTTGTACTGTTCATAGCAAAACCTTTCCAGAAAGGAGGGGCTCATCAAAATAATGAAACTGCTATATCTTTTATCAAGGGTCATTAAAAAGAAGATACCACACATAGAACGGGAAGGAAAACATCACTAGAGTACCTAAGAGGATAATGAAGAGTTCACTGTCGTATTTTCCACAGTTTAAGATGCAGCTAGTATACTGGTCTTTTCTCTTAACCTGAAAGTAACGTTTAAATAAAATGCTAATATTACCAAAAAGAGCAACATGAGCTCTAGTAAAAGCGAGCAGGGATTGTGCCTAAATTGCTCCTCCACCTTGACGTGTATCTTCATCAAACACTTTCTTACTCATATTTATTTTTCACTTTCCTACTTCCTTGCTGTTAACATTAAGAAATAACAGAAAACCAAAGAAATACGTAATATACAGAGATGATAACAAATGAACATGTTACATATTGTTATGGACTGAACTGTGTCCCTCTAAAATACGGGTTGGAATCCTAACAGCCTGTGGATACACCCCGTTTGGGAACAGGGTTTTCTCTGTTACAGTAATGAGGCCGTATCAATGCAGGGTGTGTCCTAAACCTAATCACTTCTGACTTATAAAGAGTACATTAGACACGGGTGAGCAGACACGGGGGAAGACAGATGCCACGTGAGGGGAGCCAAGAACCAAGGCCAGGAGCTACTGACAGCTGAGGCCCTGATTTGGGCTGTTAGCCTCCAGAGCTAAGAGAAAATTAGTTTCTGCTCTTTAAAGCCACCTTCCTGTGGTATTTCTGTTACAGCAGCACCAGCAAATGAAGACACATATTTAAAACAGACTTTGAGTAACAGAGACAAACGAGGGGTACCTGCTGAAACCTCTTTAAGTGAAGAGTGAGAACAGGAGGGGCAAGAGAAATGAGCATCTGCTTTTTGGCACTGGTGTAAACGTGCTTCCTTTCACCTAAAGAAACAAAGACATTCAGTGGGGTGAAAACCTGGTTGAGACCTCTGAAACGTGAGACATGCGGTAAAGCCACTGCAGACCTCCAAATCAAGGACCAGCAAACTTCTTCTGGAAAGGGCCAGATAATCCAAAAGAGAAACTTTTCCACAAATTTTTACTGATGAAATTCCAAACAGAATAACTGAATATAATTTCTGTAATAGAGGCTTACTAACTAGCAAGAAGAGTGGGATTCTTTTGGGGGGATGTTTCACTTAATTGAGGTTCAGAGGCAGTGCTCCCTCTCATCAAATCAACTGCAAATGCCCATGTATAAAAACCATCTTTAGCTCGCAGATGGCACAGTAATAGGCAGCACGCTGGACCTGGCCTGTGGTTTGCGGACCCCTGCTCTAAAGCAGACAGAACTGCTTTAAAATCAACACAACTTACTTGCTGCATCTACTTGTAAATAAACAAAAAGCTAGACTGAAAACTCTGCAACAATTCTAGCTGAGTCCTTAGGAATCTGTGCCCCCTCCCCACAATCCCACGACCCAAACTCAAACAAAGGAGGGGGAAGGCTGTAAGTTTAGGTTTCTGTTCCATACTGGAGGGAGACTAAGAAAGCACTGTCCTCCCAGTACCTCGCACAGGACATGTCACATCAGCACACTGATGCATTAGTGTGGCTTCCCGGGGACCAGGGAGACAAGGGCATCACGAACGCTAACAGAACTGCCAATACCGAGGCAGGCACCGTCCGCCAGGAGGCCGTGTGGGAGCACCCGATGGGGTGATTTACCCACAGGGAGGGGTGTGCAGCAAACGACTCCCCTTTAACTGCTGCTGAGAGGCCGTAAAGCACTAGCCGCTTCAACAAAGCTCTGCTTCGTCCATCCTTCTATCAAGTATCTACACAGCAGAGGGCATTAGTTGATGCCATCCAACCGGGATACACCCATGCAGTGCAAGATGTGCTGGGCATGCTGATTTTACTTAGAGTAAGAGAATCTAAGTACCTTTTGTATTTGCCTTTGGTCCGTTACACTGTCTCCGTGAGCACACTTCACAGAGCAGTTTATTCGCATCTCGAAGGTTCTCATTACGGGTGAACTGATATAAACAGTGCTCGACTGAACACTCACAGGTATGGAAAGCGTCCCTGTTGGCAAGAGTACAGAAAGCAGTTTCTGGATCTTCATTTACAACCTCATAGATCTTTGTCCCTGCAGTATGACTGTCATTCAGAATCTCTGTATTTATTTCCTCGGGTTGAAGAGCAGCATTCAAGTTAAGGTTTTTAAAACCACGGGAGATGTCCACTTCTCCATCACTCCCTTCTTTCAGGTAGATGCCATTTAAATCCTCAGGGCACTCAGTGGGGGAAGACACCAAATCCTCCCGGTCATTCTCCACGTGGACATTCCCCACGTGGACATTGCCCACGTCCACTTCCTCTGTGGATTTCCGATTGTCAGTTTCATTTTCTAGCACTTTTTCTCGGCCATTCAAGTCTTTCTGATTGACACAGTTCTCTTTATCGATAACCTCCTCTGGTGAGATATGGTTGGATTTAACATCCACTTCCCCCTGGAGTAACACTTCAGCATCACGCTCATTATCCTCGGGATCGTCCATGGTACAAATATCACTTAAAAGGAGAACCTTCCCTTGGATTTTCTGTTGCCTTCGTTGGTTCTGTGTAAAGGGCATAAAACACTTTTTTAAAACAGAGAGCGAGAGAGCGTGCATGTGAACATGTGCACCACTTCAGGTTTTGTTGCTTATTAATCAATCAAAAAATAAATAACTGAGTAAGGGAGACTCTACTCTCAGAATTTTCATCTTAAAAAAGTTCCTTTACTATTACGAACCAATAAATTATGGAGGAAAATTCTTTAATTGGAAGCAAAAAACCATGATCAACCATTTAACATTGTCACACGGGGGCAGATACGTGGACACAAGACATGGCCTCTGCTGTAAGAGACCCACGTCTAGGCCGAGCACTAAGACTGGAAAACGAAATAACCAAGTATTAAACCCCATGGTGTCTCTGACCACACATACAACAGGAAGAGATGAATCAATGTGAGGTGTACTGACTGGGTCGAGGTTTTGCTAAGGAGATAAAAAATGAACTGAAAATTCCAGGGTGTACACGTATGGGACTGGTTTGGACAGAGGCATGGAGAGACAGCACTGCAGGAAACTAGTAACCGAAGGTGAAGGAAGGCGGCGAGGAGGCCATGTGGACAGAGAACGGTAAAGGATGGGTGCCCCTAAAACCGCCTTCGTTGTCATTTGCAGCCTAATTCCAAGTAGGACCCAAAAGGCGTTGCATCACGATTTCTGTTGCCTGGACGCCTGAAGACCCAGAGGGGTTCACAGTGTGGTCACTACTGAAAAGACAGTCCCTGTGGAGCTAACGTGTGACACCAGAAGGCCGAAGGGGGCATGTGGGACACAAACAGCTGCTGATGTGTTCCAGTTAACAACAGAGTAGCACACAAGGGGACCATGCGGAAAGGCGATGAGTGAACACGCCACGGAAAAGGAAATACATGTGGCTTTCAAACAGAAAACATGCTCAACTTCACTTACGTGAAAATAAATGCAAAATGAAACTATATGGAGATATTTTCCATGTATCAGATTGGCAAAAATCCAAAAGTTTGATAACACACTACTCTCAAGTACAGAGAGAAAAAGATTGTCTCATGTATTTCTGGTGGGAATACAAATTAGTACCACCTCTGTGCAGGACAATTTGGCAACAGCTGTCAAAATTACAAATACAACCCCTCTTCTCGGAATTTACCCTACAGACAACATATGAACAGGGTAACTTACTGCTGGCAGAATTGGCTATTACAGAAAAGGACTAGAAACCACTTACATCAACAGAGAAATGATTAGACGAATTAAGGCAGATCTAGCAAACGGAAGAGGCCCGTGGGTGGCACAAGTGGTTCACAATCAGGCGCTAACCTAAAGGTTGGCAGTTCAAACCCACCCAGCGGGACCACAGAAGAAAGGCCTGGTGATCTGCTTCCATGAAGATTACAGCCAAGAAAACCCTATAGAGCAGTTCTACTCTGTAACACATGGGGTCATCATGAGTTAGAACTGACTAGACAGCAACGTTTGGGTTTTTTCTGTTTTTTTTATCCTTTTTGGTTTATAAAATGGAATAGTACGCAGCTGTTAAAAAACAAAAGGAATAAAGCTCTGTGTCCTGATATAGAAAGATCTCCAAGTATCTAATTAACTAAAATAAAAGCCAAGATCCACAACAGCCTGTACAGTAAAAAAGGCGGGAAACAAGACTCTTTATTTGTATTTGCCAACACATGCCAAAAGAGGCTCCAGAAAAATACATAAGAAACTATTGAAAGTGGTTACCTATGGCAAGGAATACTGGACAAGATAAAAGGACAAGGTGGGAGGGTGGCTTGTCGTACACCTTATTATATATCTCTGGAGCCCTGGCAGCACAGTGGCTTAAAAGCTCAATGCTAACCAAAAGTTCAGCAGTTCAAATCCACCAGCCTCTCCTTGGACACCCTACGGGGCAGTTCTACTCTGTCCTAGTGGATGGCTATCAGTCAGAATGGAATCGACAGCAACAGGTTTGGTTTTGGGTTTTTTATTATATCTTTAAACTTATGAATGTCAGTGTAGTGATGATTCAAAAAATTAAGTTAAAGATGAACTAAAACTTTTTAGAAACAGTTGTCAGAAGTAATACAGGATTCTAAAAGAGCACAAATTTTTCTTCACATCTACTGAAAGATCTGCCTCTGCAGAGAGTAAGTACTAAAGGAGCGAATTCTGAAATGGACAGAAAATGAAACACCGGCTCCCATGTCATACAGACTACACACGCTAGTCCAGAGCGCAAGACAGAAACACGGGGATGGCGTGGCGGTCACCCACCGTGGCGGTCACTGACCTTGGCAGTCACCCACCTTGGCCTGCTTTCTGGCCTGCTTCTTGGCTTTTTTCTCCAAGTGTTTACTGGTCCCCGAAGAAACGTCCTTCCTCTCCTTCATGTAACTGTCATTGTCTTTTTCTTCCTCACTGTCTTTATCTTCACTCTCCATTGTCTTTTTTAGATTCTTATCATTTATACTTTTCTTGCCACTCTTAAAATACGAAGAGAGTATGAGTCAAAAATAAATTTTCACAACTGCTGTTGAGTGGAAGGGTCAGGTTACCCAGATATTTTTCTACTCCTAGTTTACACTATGAGCCGGAATCCACTCGACAGCAGTGGGTTTGGTTTGGTTTGATTTTACACTAGACCAATTTTCTACAACATCTGAAAATATGTCCAGGACAAAGTACATTCACCTCCTATACTAGAAAGCGATCTTCACATTGTAAGAAAACAAGCAAACAAAACGAAAAAGGGCAACCTCACACGCAAATCTAACAGAAAGAACTGCAGTGACTTTTCCCGCCTACGTGCCTGCTTCACACTGAACACACATCCATTTCGAAATGCACTTCCTGTCTATCAGTGATTCACACGTCACAGCAGGGCTTTCTCTGTTCTTTCTCTGCACATAAGTGATGGCCTCAGAGAAAGAGAAAATAGAGCGAGTTTCCAGAGACTTTAATCTTGCCAGGACGAGAGACCCCCTTGAGATGAAGCTGAATGATAATTTATCCAAATAAAGTCACGTGTTCTCTTTTTCACTACTATTATTTGTAATGAACCGATTAATATGCCTTAAAAACGAGATACTCTCTACTTGACATTCATGGACTCAGGACCATAACAGAGTTGCGGTCAGCCTTAAATAATAAGTAGCTAAATTTTAATGTGAGGAAAATACTTACCAATATTTAAAACAATAAAGGTAATTAAAGAATTCTAGGCACACCAACCTCTTTTAAAGAGAAAAAAAAAAAAAAGTATTTACCCCGTTCTCATATCTTAAAAATTATTCTATCTCAGACAGGACTAGTAATGCACAAACTTGGAGAAGGTAACATGGCTTTCCCCCATAAAATCTAATGGAGGAAAAACAATCTACTTCAGTAAAATCCACCCAGTAGTCTTACCTGGTCATCTAAAACGGGGAGAGACAAGTCAAGGAAAGACTCGTGAACCAAGGAGACCTTAACCAACCAAAAAAGAAAATGTAAAAGGAAGGAAAAGATTCACTTTAAACATTATTCAGTAAGCTCTTCCCATCCTGAGTTTTAAAATAAAGGCTAAAGAAAACGAAATTTAAAAATCACAGAAATGCCGAGAACACCGGGTTAGAGTGTTGAATTAAATTCTTCAAGCCTTAAAAAGCGTTAATACTCCCGGCAAAGAATCATGCAGACTTGGAGAGCTCAACAAAGAGTATCTCACGATGTTAGACATTTCTGGTTTTCAAAGAAAAAGCCGATAAACCTCTCTGTTAATATTGATAGATCAGTGCAGCTCTACCCACACCTACTCACAGTTCGGCATTCATCACACATGATCATACTCGTCAGTTCACCACCAAAGATGCGGTCCACAAAGCTGGGTGCTGACTTTTTCTTTTCGTAATCTATGAAGGAAAAAGCGTTCTCAACTACCCTTGTATAACTGACTGAATAAGTTAAAACTACTTACTTACCTAACTTTTATTCTTAGTTTCTTACACTTTTTAACTCTCTCCATAATTATCACAGTTTTATTTTTACGTGACAGGCAGTCAACAGCACATACTCTACCTTAAAGCATAATGATATTCTATAACACATCACCTTTCATTAGTAAGAAAATAAAGTTCTTATCCAAGATCTACCCGTTGCTGACTCATAGCAACCCTATAGGACAGAGCAGAACTGTTCCACAGGGTTTCCAAAGAACGGCTGGTGGATTCAAACTGCCAACCTTTTGGTTAGCGGCCAGGCACTTAACCACTATGCCATATCAAGGCTCCATCCAAGATTTAGTCAGTGGAAAATAAACCGTTCAAGTCAGTGGAACCTCCTACATATCAACATCTCCAGTAGTAAAACGAGCATATCAGACTAGGCTAGTTGACATCCTAGCTTCTTTCTGGCGCTGACATCCTCCATTCAATAAAAAAAAAAAAAAAAAGCATGGTAGCAAACTTAGAGAGAATGCATGTAATTTGCTGTGTGAACACCAAGACTGAACTCCTTTTTTATTTAAAAAAAAACTTCTAGGAAAATGTTTTAGATGAAATCTTCCCTTTTAGTTTTCCCATTTCCCTGAAAAGAGTACTGATGAGTACCTGGATACTTAATTTTCTAATTACATGAAGCCAGGTGTCCATGTATGCAGAAACGTATTTTTACGACAGACAGTGTAATGATTCTGTTACTGGACAGGTCCTAAAGGGGACCAAGAAGAAACGGTGGCTGGCTCTGTGTTGATTCTAATCTGTGCTATGTAATACAGTAATCATTAATCATGTATGGCCATTTAAGTTTAAATTAATTAAAATTCAATAAAAATTTACTCCCTCAGTTGCATTTGCCATATTTCAAGCGCTCAACAGGTACTTGTGGCTAGTGGCTCCTGTGCTAGACAGCAAAATAAAGAACATTTCCATTGTCAAAAAAGTTCGACTGGACAAAATCCTAAATCTTTAAACGTCTAATAACAATAAGAACTAAGAAGAACTAAGGCGGCTCCATGATTAATAACCCAGCCACTGCCATACTTTATAAAGGCAAATGCAGTTCTCTCATCACTAATTATAATCCTAAGCTTTTGAAAAATAAAATTGGAATGTCATTTTAGCTCTATCTTTATAAATTTCATTGT
This sequence comes from Dugong dugon, assembly GCA_030035585.1. Taxonomy (NCBI): domain Eukaryota; kingdom Metazoa; phylum Chordata; class Mammalia; order Sirenia; family Dugongidae; genus Dugong; species Dugong dugon. The sequence continues at coordinate 7,578,495 of CM057473.1, forward strand.
AACACTGCATAAAAAGACTACACCACAAGTTAGGTTTTTCTACAGTGTTCACCTTTGGAGGACTGAATGATTAAAAAAACGATGAGGATAAAGAGAAGTTATGTGGTAATAATCGTGGATTTGAAGTACACTGCCAGCAATCGTGACCTAAAATACAGAGGAATTCAACTATAGCGTTTTAGTTCAGAAAGTCAGACATTACCTTTAACTTTATTTTTTAGTTCTTCATCCAATTTTTCGGTAGAATTACCAAATGCTTTAAGAATTCCTTTACTCACTCTCTAAAAATAATAAAACGGATATATGTACTATTAAATTTTATAGTAATTTTCCTTAGAAAAGACATAATCAAGACAAAAGTGACCAAATGTAGCTCCACAGACTTACTGAAATAAAAATTAATAGTTTCAAAATCACATTTTCAAAATTACTTCAAAGAGATGAAAAGAATTTTGCTTATACTAAATGGGCACACCAGCTTAGGGGCAAGGATGAGAAGGCAGGAGGGGACAGGGAAGCTGGTAACAGGGAACACAGGGTCAGGAAGGGGAGTGTTGGCATGTCACAGGGCTGGCAACCAGTGTCACAAAACAGTATGTGTACTAATTGTTCAATGAGAAACTAATATGCTCTGCAAAACCTTCATCTAAAGTACAATTTAAAAAAAAAAAAATGTGCTTATAAAACAATCACTAACCACTGAATAAAGGCACTGTCTTAATTTCAAGTTCTTAACCTATCCAAACCAAAGCTTTTTAGAACACGCCCACCTCCTTTGGAAAGACCACTGAAATACTCCATGCTAAGAGCAGAGTGGTTAAGTGGGAGCTCCAGGAACAGACTCTTAAAGCTCAAAGCTCGGCTGATCACCAGTGGGCATCCTTGGACCAGGGACTGAACCCGTCTGCGTCCTAGCTTCAGAATCTAAGAAACAGGATGATAATAACAGCATCTGCTTCGCAGAGTGGTTGTCAGGACTGAGTAAGGCAACTCATACAGAACACTGAGCACAGTGCTTGGCATAAAGTCAGGGGAAAATAAATGATGATTACTGTCACCATTACTATTACTGTTATTAATATATTTACATGCCCAAACATTGTATCTTGGCAGTTAACAAAAATTTTAAATTGGTAAGAAATATTCCCTGACTCTTACAAAACGGTAACACTTCCTAGAGTCAAAACTTCTCAGTGGCACCCAGGAGGGTGTGCTGAACCGGAAGTTGTCTGGGAAGCAATGTTTTCCAGCACGCGCAGCTGTCCGGGCAGAGGCTAGCACAACAGAACCCTGACGGAACAACGCTGCAAACATCAGCAATCCAGAGCACCGCAGAAAGGAGCCGCACTGCTCTCTGACTCACTTTAATGATTAACACATACTGGCAGACGTGGCCAGTGTATAAAAAACGTTAAGAAGTGTAATGGCCCTAATCACTAGCCTCCACTGCTTTAACAACCCTCAAAACATCAAACCATAGACAAGTCAATGAAGATGGGATATAAAATACAAAGGCGGTAACATGCTCACTTGGTGTTCTTCTGCTCTCATCCCATCCAGTAAGTAGCGAAGGAGCTCCTGGCTGTCTTGCTGCTGATAGCCTTTAAACCGCGCTGCTCTATGGGCAAAAAAAGAAAAATCGTGAGTCTACGAAGATATGAAGCTATCTGTGCAAAACCTGAGGCCTGAATCTCAAATCTCACAGTGTCTCTACTTTCTCAAAATTTCTGTTCAGTCCAATAAAAACCTTGGCAGATTTAATTTTTGTTTAAAATATATTTTTTTAATCCAAGTGAAATAAACCATGCTTTAATATATACAAGGGTAAGTCAAAAAATATTGTTACAAAATCACAGAAACCTTTATTAAACAAAAATATCAAAATGTGAAGCTACTATTTCTTGACATACCCTCCACCTAGGTCTACACGCTTCTAAAGGCGGTGCTTCCATCTTTCTAATCCTTCCCCAAAGAATTCTATGCTCTTTGATCTACATGTCAAAACAGCAGTTTTGGCATCCTCCAGGGACTTAAATTGTGTTCCTTTTAAATGTTCTTTGAGTCTAGGGAACAAAAAGAAGTCTGAAAGGGCAAGATCAGGACTGTAGGGTGGATGGGGTAAGCTCTCCCAGCAAAATTCTCCTAGGCGAGCCCTTGCTGCCCTTGAGGAGCGAGCCGGTGCATCGTCGTGATGGAAAAAAGATCCTCAGCGCAACTTTCCTGGCCTTCTTCTCACCGGTGCAGTTTTCAATTTTCTTAAAATTTCTTCACGATAAGCTCCTGTGATCATCCTGCGAACAGGAGCCCTAGCAGCAGTACTTTCTGACTTAGTCTTGTATACTCAGTGGGCTCTAATGCAATGAACTGTTTCTATTTCTCAGCATCTTAGTGATGCACTAAAAGCACAACCAAAGTGGATACTCACTTTTTACAGACCTGAGAAAAGAGTTCTTTAGGTGTCACGACGCCCTTTTTGGTCTCCTGCATCTCAGTAAGAAACTGGCTCATGGCCAAGGTAAGAGGGCCCGGAGGCTCCAGGGTTATTTCTAAGGGTTCCTGAATATGAGAATAAAATTACTTTCTTCAGTCACGTTGTGGGATAATTTACTTTACCAAAATGTAATTAGTTACCATATACTGTCAATATTGCTCATAGAGCTGCCCTGTTTCAAAGTTTCAAACGTGCATCACAAGATAAAGAAACTTTCTGCTCCTACCAAAACCTAAGCCCCTTGCCATCAGCTCCTTGCCAACTCAGAGCGACCCCAAAGGACAGAGAAGAACTGCCCCACAGGGTGTCCAAGGCTGTAATCTTTACGGAAGCAGACTGCCACATCTTTCTCCTACAGAACGGCTGGTGGGTTCAAACTGCCGACCTTTTGGTGAGCAGCTGAGTGCTTAACCACTGCACCACCACAGCCCCTTTTCTGGCCCTAGACTGTCCTAAAAAGAATTTAGTCCTACTATTGGCACAGTCTGCACTTGACTACCAACATAAAGGTCAGTCTCTTGCACCCAACCAGCAATGCTGCAAAAGAAATGCATGGTGATCCACTCCGATAATGATTACAACCAAGAAAACCCTATGGAGCAGTTCTACTCCGAAACACACAGGGTCATCGTGAGTCGGAATGTACTCAACAACAATGGATTCTGGGGTTTTTTGGGTTTTTTAATTTTAGTTTTAGATTATCAAGAACTTACTGCCATATAAGAACAGAAAAGACAAAGAAAAATGTAAACAATGAAAACAAATAAGGTAAACCTCATTTGGCAACATAGCAATCACCTTAAGAGAAGTTAAAAATATAACGCAAGCCTGTTGTTATTAGGTGCCGTCCAGTTGGTTCCAATTCATGGCAAGTCTATGGCAAGAGAAAAAAACACTGCCCAGTCCTGCACCATCCTCACAATCCTTGTTATGCTTGAGCACATTGTTACAGGCACTGTGTCAATCCATCTTGTTGAGGGTATTCCTCTTTTTCCCTGACCCTCTACTTTATCAGGCATGATGTCTCTCTCCAGGGACTGGTCTCTCCTGATAACATGTTCAAAGTACATGAAACAAGATCTCACCATTCTCACTTCTAAGGAGCATTCTGGATGTACTTCTAAGACAGATTTGTTCAATCTTCTGGCAGACCATGGTATATTCAATATTCTTCACCAACATCATAATCTAAAGGCATCAATTCTTCTTCAGTCTTCCTTATTCCCTGTCCACCTCTCGCATGCGAGGTGACTGAAAATACCATGGCTTGGGTCTGCTTTCTCAAGTACTCAAGGTGATATCTTCAATTTTTAACACTTCAAAAAGGTCCTTTGCAGCAGATTTACCCAATGCAAAACATCATTTGATTTCTGGACTGCTGCTTCCATGGGCACTGATTGCAGATTCAAGTAAAACGGAATCCTTGACAAAATCAGTATTTTCTCCATTTATCATGATGTTGTTTATTAGTCCAGTTGTGAGGATTTTTGTTTCTGTATGTTGAGGTGTAATCCATACCAAAGCCTGTAGTCTTTGATCTTCATCAGTAAGTGCTTCCAGCCCTCTTCACTTCCAGCAAGCAAGGTCATGTCACCTGTATATCACACACTGTTAACGAGCCTTCCCCCAATCCTGATGCTGAGTTATTCTTCATATAGTCCAGCTTCTCAGGTCATTTGCTCAGCATACAGAGAGACTGAACAAGTACAGTGAAAGGACGCAATCCTGATGCACACCTTTCCTGATTTTAATCCCCTTGTTCTGTTTGAATGACTACCTCTTGGGCTATGTACAGGTTCCGTATGAGCACAATTAAGTGTTCCAGAATTCCCAGTCTTCATGATGCTATCCATAATTTGTTATGATCCACACAGTCGAATGCCTTTGCACAGTCAATAAAACTCAGGTAAACACTTTTCTGGTATTCTCTGCTTTCAGCCAAGACCCATCTAAGATTAGCAATGATATCCCTCATTCCCTGCTGTCTTCTGAATCTGGCTTCAATTTCTGGCAGTTCCTTGTCGATATATTGCTGTAACCGTTTTTTAATGATCTTCAGCAAAATCTTACTGGCATGTGATACTAATGACATCATTCAATAATTTCTGCATTCTGCTGAATCACCTTTCTTTGGAATGGGCACAAACATGGATCTCTTCCAGTTGGGTGGCCAGGTAGCTGTCTTCCAAATTTCTTGGCATAGACGAGTGAGCACTTTTAGCACCACCTCTGTTTGAAGAAACATTTCAATTATATTTCGTCAATTCCTGGAGCCTTGTTTTTCGCCAATGCCGTCAGTGCAGGTTAAACTTCTTCCTTCAGTACCATCAGTTCTCGATCACATGCTAACTTCTGAAATGGGTGAACATCAACCAACTCTTTCGGTACGGTACTCTCCGTATTCCTTCCATCTTCTTTTGATGCTTCCTGTGTTGGTCAATATTTTGCCCACAGACTCCTTCAATGCTGCAACTCGAGGCTTGAATTTTTTCTTTAGTTCTTTCAGCTTAAGACATGCCAAGCATGCTTTTCCTGTTTTGGTTTTCTAACTCCAGGTCTTTGTACATTTCATTATAATACTTGATTCTGCTTTCTCAAGCCACTCTTTGAAATCTTCCATTTGGCTCTTTTACTTCATCATTTTTCCCATTCACTTTTACCTACCACTCTACGTTCAAGAGCAAATTTCAGTCTCCTCTGACATCCATTTTGGTCTTTTCCTTCTCCTTTGTCTTTTTAATGACCTTTGGTGTTTTTTCCTGTATGATGTCCCTGATATCATTCCACAACTGGTCTGGTCTTCAGTCATTGCTGTTCAATGCGTCAAACCTATTCTTGAGATGGTCTCTAAACTCAGGCAGGATATACTCAAGGTCGTACTTTGGCTCTCGTGGACTCATTCTAATCTTCTTCAGTTTCAAGGTAAACTTGCACATGAGCAATTGATGGTCTGTTCTATCGTCTGCCACTGACCTTGTTCTGACTATTGATACTGAGCTTCTCCATCATCTCTTCCCACAGATAGCCTACTTCATTCTTACGTATTCTATCTGGCAAGGTCCACGGGTACAGTCACCATTTATGTTGTTGAAAAAAGGTATTGCCAATAAATATGTCACTGGTCTTGCAAAGTTCTATCATGTGATCTCTGGCATTATTTCTATCATGAAGGCCTTGTTTTCCAACTACCGATTCTTCTTCATTTCCAACTTTCACCTTCCAACCACCAGTAATTATCAATGCATCTTGATTGCATGTTTGAACAATTTCAGACTTCAGAAGATGGTGAAAGTCTTCAAATTATCTTTGGCATTAGTGGTTGGTGTGTAAATTTGACTAATAGTCATATTAACTGGTCTTCATTGCAGGCACATGGATATTATCCTATCACTGACAGCACTGTACTTCAGGATAGATCTTGTTCTTTTTGACAATAAACGCGATGCCGTTCCTCCTCAATCTGTCATTTCCGGCATAGCAGACCATGATTGTCTGATTCAAAATGGCCAACACCAGTCCATTTCAGCTCACTCATGCCTGGGATATCAATGCTCAAGCGTACCATTTCATGTTTGACAGCTTCCAATTTTCCTTGATTCATACTTTATACATTCCATATTCTGATTATTAATGGGCGTCTGCAGCTGTTTCTTCTCATTTTGAGCTGTGCCACAACAGCAAATGAAGGTCCTGAAAGTTTGATTCCATCCACGTCATTAACGTCAACTCTACGTTGAAGAGGCAGCTCTTCCCCCGTTGTATTTTCAGTGCCTTCCACCTTCAGGCGCTCATCTTCCAGCACTATCTCAGACAATGTTCTGCTGCTATCCATAAGGTCTTCACCGGCCAAGTTTTTCAGTAGACCGCCAGGACCTTCTTCCTAGTCTTAGTCTAGAAGCCTTGCTGAAACCTGTCCACATGGGCAGACATGCAGGTCTAGGGCTTCACAAATATCGGTAATATTCTTAAGAAGAAAGCCAAACACGAACACAGAAGAACATGACCCTCAAAGACAAAACTAAATTTAAGAAGTCCCTTATAATCTCTATTAGCCTAAAAACATTTAACTTGGTAGTCTAAAACGAAACAAAAGCAAATAAAAAAGGTGGAAATGAGTGTGAATTCTTTCAAATAATTTAGAATGTGGACATTCAGAGAGAGGAAGGTTACTGACTGTAAGAGAACATTCTGAAGTACATACTGTGAGGGCCAGATCAGGTGGTTCAATTTTCACAATTGTTCCAGACATTTTTACTTCTTTCAGTAGTTCTCTAAGTACTGGAGTTTGTGACAAATTCTGGAATGAAGAACGGAAAAGAAGAAGAAAATTATTTTAAAGGATAATTAATTTATCCAAATATTTCTTAAGTGTCCAAGAAACCAGAAAATCACCACCGACACTACCATATTATGACATCTACACCTGGGAAACGAAGAGCTATGGTGTGCTTTTCTCTCCACTCCACTGGCTGATTCACACTCCAGTTCCATCTCCTTCACCTCACAGGTGCATTCTTCATCCACCCAACCTGAACAGCTATCTCTCCCCAACCACCACCACCACTTACCACTACCTGTAACTAGAAATTTGTTTCTGTTCTAGGTTATCCTTTGCTTCCTCACCCAAGTGCAAGCTACATAAAGGCAGGGACCATATCTGTTCTGAACCCCACTGTATCTCAGTACTCAACACAGTGTTTTACTGTAATGCAAAACGAAACGTTTCTTTTTTGAAAACACAGAAACATATTACATAAGAGACAAAACTCCCCAGAAGAATTAGATGATGCCCGGCTACCACCACTGACCGCTCTAACAGGGGATCACAACAGAGTCCCGGACAGAGTGGGAGAAAAATGTAAAACAAAATTCAAATTCACAAAAAAGGACCAGACTTACCAATTTGACACAGACTGAAGGAACCCCTGAGACTATGGCCCCCGGACAACCTGCTAACTCAGAACTAAAGCCCCTCCCAAAGCCCACTTTTCAGCCAAAGATTAGACAGGCCTATAAAACAAACAGTAACACACATGAGGGATGTGCTTTTTAGTTCAATTAAATATACAAGACCAAATGGGCAACTCCTGCCCAAAAGCAAGACAGGAAGGGACAGGAACTGGGTGAATGGACACAGGAACCCATGGTGCAAAGGGGAGACATTGCAGCGACTGCAACTAATGTCACAATTTGTGTATAAATTTTTAAATGAGAAACCAACTTGCCCTGTAAACTTTCCCCCAAAGGACAACAAAATTATTTTTTAAATACCATACAGTCAATACTGTAAGTAATAAAATCTATAACATAAAGAAAAGACTAAAAGAGTCCTTAAAGAAGGGAAAAAAGGTAATACTGGCACCTGCATAACTGCATTGAAGAAACATGTATTTCCCAAATTACTGAGTCCTTTCACGGTTATCTGGGAAGTAGAATTCATGGAAGGATTTTCTTTAGCCATGTTTTCCTTTTTTTCTCTCTCTTGTTCATTTTTATTTTCTTTTTCTAATTTTTTATTTTCAAGTTCAATGTTCCCATTATCTTTTGCTGTTTTAAAAAGAGGGGGAAAAGAAAAATGATTTAGTAAAATACATAATACAAATGCAAAGTTATTAATTGGGACCTGAAATTTTTGAATGTTATCTAATGTCATTATTTGCACCTGTTTGTTTTTGAAGGTTGACTAATTAATACAAGTGAATTACCATGCAGAGAGAGAGAAACAAAAATATTCAAAGCTGATATAAGCATTAGCTGGACAAATGAAGCCAAACAGTGCTGTATATGCTCTGGTATAAATCTTCCCTTTTCTACTGCACAAAAATTCTTTACAAATCAGCATATCTTACCTTCAGAAATTAAAGTAGAAAAAAGTCTTTATTTCAAGAATGTGTATATAAAATAATTTTTTAAATGAACTCTGCAGGTCAAAAACCAATCCAGAAGCACGGAACAAACAATTCTGGCTCTGCCGAAGGTACTTCTGCGATCATCCTATCCCCTTCCCAGTAAAAATCTAATCGCACTTAAAGCAGATGCTGTAAGCCAACCCAATTAATTCAATTATTCATGACAAAAAACCTGAGACACATCAGGCTACTAGAAGTACTTTTATATCATCGCAACAAATGGACTGGTATCTTGCTATTACAAAATGGAATACAGTAAATTCAATACCAGGTCTACCTAAAGTACCACCCCAGGGTAGGGAGACAGAAGTTACCACCCGTTACCTCAGTCCAGACTCTTCATCGCATCTGACTAGCTCATCTCTGAGATACCTTCCAAATCTAGCACTTGTAATTATACACGTTTCCAATGCTTTACATTCTTAAACAAGAATAGCTTCATATTTCGAAGACCACTATAACTAATTTTACCCAGCTATACATAAATGCTGGAGCCCTGGTAGCACAGTGGGTAAGAGCTAGGCTGCTAACCAAAAGGTCAGCAGTTCAAATCTACCAGCCGCCCCCTGGAAACTCTATGGGGCAGTTCTACTGTCCTATAGGGTCTCTCTGAGTTGAAATGTACCTGATGGCAATGGGTTTTTATACGTAAATGCTAGAATGGCACAATAAATTTAAACGTCAGCACATACGTAAGTCAACGTTATCATATACACTAAGAAAGGGATGATTTTACCTGATTGCAGAGATGTAATGCCAGCTTGTTTTCTAATATAATCAACCACCTGCCCCAATCGGTTTGAACGGCAATACTGGACCTCATCATCACACATGTAACACCTGTCTCCCAATCGATCACAGAGAAGAAAAATGACAGACAGAGCAACCAAAAATAATTCCCGGACAACAAAACGCATATCCACCAAATTATTCTATTAACTGAAAACAAAATCCATTCAAATAAAAATTATTTGTTTTCTGGAAAAAAACTATCCATATTAACTCTGGTTTACTATTTACTAAGGTTAGCCAGAATTCTGGCTACATATACTGTGAAAAAACTCCAAACATACATTTTACTGGAATAGTTATTTGTAACACTGAAGTCAAAAGTTTTTTCTATACATATTTCAAAACTCATATGCATAATTCAAAATACTAACAAAATTAACAAATCTTACAATGCCAATGAACGCTGCTGTGGAAACACATGGGTTTTAAAAATACGAAAATCTGTTAAAATACAGGAACTACAACACACAAGACTGAGACTTATTGTTTTGTGTATTAACTGCCAACATTTTACTATATATTCAGTTTATGAAATTTGTTCTTAGTGTCCCGATTTTTAAAACAAAAAAGTAGCCCACTAAATGCTTCATAATACCACAAGAAAGAAAAAACAAACAGGTGAAGATTTCCTAAGTTTTCTACATGCTACAATTTTTGTTTGTCCAATACTAAGCAAAAACTTCATATAGCCTTCTAAAAGAGAAGTATTTGAACAAATATTGCAAAATTTTTAACTTTTTTGTTTCTTAAACATTGTCTTCAAGTATCTCTGTTTTCCAATATTTCAGGGAATTTCTCATCAATGTGCATGAGAGGTGAAACTCACCACACGCTCCAGGTGTCCAAATTAAGAACTAGGCAGTGAGGTTCAGATCTCGGTGTCATGTAGTGCTTCAAGGCATGCTGCTCCTGAGAATTTCTGCCACAGCCCTAGAGAACCATAACCACAAACCTCAGTCCCAAAAGTTCACGGAATGAGGAGAGAATGCATAATCTATAATGAACACAGAAGTAGCGCCAGTAATTCTGTCATTCATACAATTTTGAAAATAAGACATTAACAAAATAAAAATTTTCAAAATAAAACGTCAACAAGAGCCTAGACTTTAAAACTTGCGTATCTATATGCAACAAAGGACATTTAAGGAAAAAGGCATTTAGAAAACCATGCACTAACAGTACTGCTCCTCTCCAACCTGCCCTTTACAGCCCCAAGGAAACCACGCTAATTCACTCATTATGCCAGGTCTGAGCTACGTAAAGGCCTCTTAATGGTTCTCTTGACTTTAGCCTCCTCCATATACCTATTTTTTCAGCTTAATGCCCCTAAAACAAAACTCTGTTCACACACTCAATTCAAAAATCAGCCACTGGTTGGTTTTCTCGGACAGCTCAGAGATTGGCTCCATGAGCAGCACTCATGTGGCGGCGGGGGGTGAGGGGTGTGTGGATTATCAACTGTTCTTAATCTTCTAATGAACAAACCCAATTCCCTTGACCCCAACGTTAACTCCCATATTCTCCTATTCATATACCATCTAAAAACATAGGACTTTCCCAGCTATACAATTTCGTTCATGTAATTTCATTTGTCCTGGAATCCTTCACTGTTAACTACCACATGGTCAAATCCCACCCACTCTTCAGGATTTTGCTCAAAAACCAAACTCTCCCAAAAGGTTACGCTTAGCCTCCCAAAGAAAATATTTTATCCTTCCTGTAAACAAACTCCTAAAAAACACAGTGTAAATTCCTAGTGGTATTCCTTATTTTCTACCTTGTATTGACGTTATTAACGTTTACCTCTTTTCTCCCCTGGACTGTAAACCCTGAAGGCACAGATTATGTTTTATTAACCTTTCTAGTACCAAAAGACCTAGCACATAAGATACGGTCAATCAGCATTAACTGAACAAGTAAATGGAGACTTTCCACCTAAAAGATGTATAGGCTTAATCATAAAAGATCACAAACGGCTTTTCTGCTTCCAGCTAGTTAGATCACTGCTGAGAAATGCATCTTCGCTGTACGTCTATCTGAACCGGGCCACCAACCTCCGTGGGCCACACTACAATAACTACTCCTGTTTCCACTAAAGCAAAAAATATACTTTAAATGTAAAAAAAAAAAAAAAAATTGGCTGTCGGCCTCACCTTGAAGCTCTGCCTAGTAGTCCAGTTTAACGTATAAACTTAACTTGCAATCACTAGGGGTGAGCGACAGACCCTGCCCTTTAGCAAGGCCTGTAGGATGGTGTAGTGGATGCTGTGGCATGCCACCCAGATCCCTACTTTGGCACTAATAGCCCGAGCTGCCAGGAAAAATGCCTGCTGACAGCTCAGAGCCCAGCCATTCCTCAGGAATTATCCTCAACCGAAGGGGCAGCCCACATCCAACAGCTAGTCAATGAGAGGGTACAAAGGCCTGGCCCCTTCCTTAATTCAGGACATCTCTGAAGGGCCAGAGTTCACCGTGGGACTGGCTGAGGCCCTGGAGCAAATGCCTCTTAGCTCAACCTCTCCCTCTGCCTAATCCTGCCTCCCTCACTTTTACCTGGTGTAGTGCCTGAGAATATTCCCTAATAAACCACCTACACACAAATCTTCATCCCATCTGTTCCCAGAGAACGTGACCTATGCCAACTGGCATCCAAACCACTCACGCTGTATTTTTAGGTAATACCTCATAAAATAAGTTAAAAAACAAACCCACTGCCATTGAGTCAATTCCAACTCATGACAACCCCAAGTGTTACAGAGTAGAACTGCTCCATAGGGTTTTCTTGGTTGTAGTCAAGCACAACTGTTTGCGCCACCCAGGGACCTAAAATAAGTTCAGAGTTTCTGAAACCCCATACTGATCAAAGTTTAAGCATACCTGATGGCCACATTTAAGACACAGCCAAACGGAAGGGTTTTCTTCTGTTTCCTCCGCAGATTTACCTTTCATTTTATTATCGGTCTTACAATCTTGGCAAATATTCCATTCCACGCCCACTAGAGCCCTTTTCAGATTACTCGGCTCCAATCCTTTTCTAGTGTGCCTACACACAGGTTCTATGAAAACAAATAAAAAAGCACATGTTAATCTCAGAACTTACCTCTCATCCAAACTTTGAAAACCAACTTACTGTATAAACAAACTGTTAGATAACAAACTCATTTTTGTTTGATATTTAACATTAGGAGATGATTATGTGAGAAAGACATTTTATACAAATTTGAAATTTTACTTTTTTAGAGTCTGAAATATAACTCCCCATAAAAATCACTTCAATTCATTTAGCTATTTCCTTTAAATTAAGGCTCTTTATCTTAACAGGTCTGTAGAGAGGGTCCTTTATTCAGCTAATAACATGCCGACTGGGGCTGGGCCCTGTGCTAGATGCTAAGGAGCCTAGAAGTGACCAAGTCACAGCTCTTCTCTTTGAGCAGCCCACAAGCTGGCAGGAGAGACAGATAAATAAATGCGTAAAAATCTCCAAAACATGCTACAGCAAGCAGCACCGGATAAGGCTAAAGTTGCCGAAAGTTTCACAGGGGCAGTAACATCTGGACGGTCTTGGAAGACAACCACAGTAATAGAAATTTCTGATATTTGAGCCTGGCACCATGCTAAATGGCTGCATACTCATTCAATCCTCACAGCCACCCTAGAAGAAAGAGATTACTAACCCCAATGACAGAGGAGGAAGCTAAGTTTTACACCACAGACACTACTGAGGGGCTGCGTGAGAATCTGGACTCAGGTCTTCCCGATTCCAAAGCTCTAAATCGCGACCTCAGGGACAGAAGGGCGGTCTACAAAGTCCATCCCCCAGGAGCAAAGGCATGGAGGGATAAAAGTATCTGCTGTTCCCAGAATGACCAGAGCTACACAATGTACAAAACATGAACAGCTGGACCTGCGGCTGAAACTCCTGTTGGGGCCAGAGCAAGTGAAGGGCTTTGCAAGTTACTCTCAAAAGCTTCAGTTCTTTCAAAGGTCCTGGAGATTTAGGAAGTAGTTAAGGGGCACGATTAGCTTTAGTCCAATGAGCCTGCAATTCACCGAAAGAAATGTAAATGCAAGTGAGATCATGTGAAAAAATACTAAGCCTCAGTAGCAGCCAAAATACAACTCTAAACCAGGAGATACCTTTTTCCAACTAACAAGTCAGCAAACACTTTAAGAGATGATAGTTAACTAGTGCCGGTGAAGGCTCAGGGAAATGGGCATTTTTTCACGCCACTGCTGTTAGCTGCTGCCAAGTCAGCCACTGACTCTTGGCAACCCCACGCACAACAAATCAGACCATTACGATCCGCAGGGTCTTCACTGGCTGATTTTTGGAAGCAGATCGCCAGGCCTCTCTTCCTTGTCTGTCTTAGTCTGGAAGCTCTGCAGAATGAAAGCCTCCACTGACAGACGGGTGGTAGCTAGGCCTTTAAGTTGGTAAAACATTTCTGGAGAGTAACTGCACAATAGTATCAAAAAAGCCTTGAACATATTTATACCCTTTGATCTAGCAATTGTATTTCTAGAATTTGTACTAAGGAAATAAATGCACAAATTTAGCTACATAGATGTTTACTGTTGCTCCATTCATAACACTAAAAAGTTAAAGACTACCCAAATTTACAACAGGAGAGGGTTAGCTACATAAACCATGAAATATGCATTCCTGGCCCCTTACGTCAATGGAATATGATGCCAATAAGAATATTATAGCAGACTACTGAGTGACACGGAGGCACAAATACTAACATGCATATTACATAAAAATAAGGGACCCTGCATTTTTTTTTAAATTGCGTTTTTATACATATTTTAAAAATACATATCCATTTGGGGACATAAACATGACTCTAAAGATTTAAATAGTAAAATATACCTAAAGATTCAGAAGAATCATCAATCAGAACAGTTTTTCCCTTTGTCCGTTTCTTTCCCATGATGGTACTACTTTATGGATGACTTACTGACACAAAATAACAACCTAGAAAACAAGATAAAGTTAGCTTGACCAAAAAAGGGTATGTTTTCTATTTCTCTAGGAGAAAGTAATACAATAAATCACATATAGGATAGCATTTTGCATGTATCGCACTTTATAAAGACCACACATATATATGGCTTAATTTTCAATAAGAACTCTGTGCAGTAGGTAGAGTAGATAGTGTTCCCTGTTTTTCATAGCTTGAGAAACTGATCCTTAGTAAGGCTGAGAGATTTTAAATAAATGAGAAGGTGAGGCTGAAGCACAGGTCTTCTTACACAGACCTTGAAAAGTCTCAGCACTTCACACTATTAGCAATTTAATTCTTCATTACATAAATGTGGAATACTGGTGGCACTTTTAAACCTCAGACTGGTTTCCTTTCCTTTAAAGCTACTTAGTTCTTAGCTCTGCAGTCTATGCAGGTTAAACTGGTAATTTTCCTAAGAAAAATTAAAAGTAATTCTGAAAGGAGTTAGAAAATTAACAAAATAATTTCAAAGTCGAATATAAAAAGCAATACACTGTTCCACATTTTCCACACCAGGATTTCCTGGTGGTCCGGTAGTTAAGAGCTCGGCTGCTAACGAAAAGGTCAGCAGTTCAAATCCACCAGCGGTGGCTCCTCGGAAACCCCTATGGGGGAGTTCTACTCTGTCCTATAGGGTCGCTGTGAGTCAGAATCAACTCGAAGGCAATGAGTTTTATTAGCTAGCAGGGAACTGACTAGAACTGCATTCTCAACTATTTACATTATTATATTACTGCCAAAACCAGTTTGGGAGACTATGACAAACCCTGAGCTGCACATCCAATCTTCACCTCTTTAATCAACAATTCAAAATTAGAAAATATGAAAAGTGCTGAAACTACATACAAACCTACCTAACTGTCAATAATAATGGTTTCGAAAAGTTGTATTTTACATGTACTAAAAATAAGACTTATGAGTGTCAAAATCACCTAAATGACTAACTCTGTAACAGTTGTTTTACCTGGAATGTTTATTAAAATTCTGATTCCATATGTAGAAAGTGTGGCCAAGGACATATGTTTTGAAACACTGCCCAGTTAATTCAGCTATGTAGCTGTCATCACTGCTCTGGCTTAGAGTCTTAGATATATGTATTCCTCTTTTTAGCTCTTGATAGGCTAGTGTAATTAAAGGTAAGATAATTCAAAAGGCTTGTGTAAAAAATAAGTGCCACATCAAGTAATTGGTAAGAAAATCCTTCCAAGGATAATCTAAAATGTTTATAAAATCAATTAATAAACAACAAAGGAACACAAAGTATATGGATTTATATGGAACGATGTACATTTTATGTATTATTCCTCATCCTAAAAATGACATTTCATATAGTTTATCTTATCTAGAATAAACTGAAGATTTTACAGAAAAAAAAAAGGTACCAAAGTTCTTGCCTCCAACCCAACTCCCTCTAATCTGTGCTGCATGCCAGTACCAAATTCATCTTCCAATAATGTCATTTTCATCACATCACTGCCTTGATTGCAAGCATTTAACAGTTTCTCTGTCCAAACTCCTAGAATTTGCACTTATGGTATAATTTGGCCCCAACACTCTCGTAATCCTGACTGTCATTACTCAACAAGGAACCACTAAGTTTTTGGGTTTTGTTTGCTGTTTTTAATGTTTGTGTGTGTGTGCGTGTGTGTGGTAAATTTATTCAGTATATAACAACACATTTGCCATTTCAATATAAAGTTTTAATTATATAGTGCTTTGGATCTTCCGGAGCCCTGGTGGTGCAGTGGTTAAGTGATACGCCTGCTAACCAAAAGGTCAAATCCACCAGCTGCTCCTTGGAAACCCCATGGGGCGGGCAGTTCTACTCTGTCCTCTAGGGTTGCCATGAGTCGGAATCAACTCCACGGCAACGGGTTGGCTTAGGTTTGGTTTTTCTGGGTCTTCAAAGCCCTTTAACAAATGTCTTGTTTTACTTTCATAACTCTTTAGGCACTTCCTGAAATGAGGAAGCTCAGAAACAAAACACTGAAAGATGATAGAGCAGCAGAGTCGGAACCAAAACCCAGATCTTTAGATTCCAAGACTCTTTCCATTACAATCAAGCCCGTCCCTTCAGTATCCTCCACTCCAAAACACCTTGCCCTCATCTCTATGCCTTTATTTCCAGCAGGAATGTTCTCTCCATCTATCAAAATCTTACCCATCCTCCAAGCTCTCCATCTCAACAAAACCCGAGCCAGCTTTCCTACTCTAACTAAACCTCTCCAGTGAACTTCCCCAACATTTATACTGAGCGTTATTCCTCTTGTCCCCTACTTAATACCATAGCAAACTGCTTCTTAAATCTTTAACCTGGACCTGTTATTTCTCTACCCGGAATCTAAAGTTCTAAGAGAAAGAATTGTTTTAGGCGTTTCTTCTGAATTATCTATAGCATCTAGCAGAGTATTAGCGCATAGAAGACTCTCAAGAAATACTTCTTGCATTGAAATGGAGAAAGAGAATGGTACCTGAGCCATGAAGGATGATTATAAGGTGCAAAGATGGGTACACAAGAATGAAGCAGACAAGTTCTGGTGAAAAAGAAAAGGGTGAAGAGTGAAGAGGTCAGCAGGACTGAAGACAGCACTAGAAAATCTGGTTTGAGGACTGCAGAAGCCCAGACTCCCAACGAAAACTCGAAAGACGAATTGTAATTGCTGCAGGCAGAACACAGTAGGGGGTCATCACTTCAGTGCTGTGGAAAGAGCTTCAGTAAAGTTCTGACAACTATAAAAGGCATTTAATGAGTGAGTCTGAGAAGACAGTATTGTGAATGCCATAAAAAAAAAAAAACTATTAAATTTTCAGGAGTGTCTTCGGATGAGAATTAGATCCTTGGCCAAATTACTCTTTGTAGGACTCACGTCACATAAAATTTAAATCAAAGCTAGTCTTGCCAGTTTTTATATTAATCGTCTTCTCCTGCCTACTCCGTTCCATTAAAAATGCAAGCATGTAGGAAACTTCGTCAGAACGTCTTAAATGTTGCTTTCAAGTTTTGGGTAGTTGGATCCTCCCTCAGGAGCATTCAGTCGGGTAGGTAATGGATCCTGGTTTTCCTATTAATCACAACGTGGACGCAGCTGTAAACCGAGCCGCAACCTATGGGTGCTCTTAGCGGCGCGACACCCACCCACTCGCGCAGCACCCGCCACACCTGCCCTTCCTTTCCAACTGCTCTGCACCCACAGGGGAACCTCGGGGTCCACGGGGTCAAAAGGGGCGCCAGCGACGCACGGGTCAGCTCCTGGAACTGACAGGACATACCCCAATAAGAACGTGGGGCCCGGCCGGGACCCGGTAATGAGGTTAAGACAGACCGGCCGTCGAAAACAGAACGAGGTCGGGGCACAAAATTGGGGTCCTTCGGAGCGCAGGCAATCATGCGAGCCTTGACTGCGAATCAGTGGGGCCAGAACTCACCCACGGCGACAGCGCCCATAACTGCATCCCCTAGTGGGCCTGTGGGCTTGACAGGCAGCTCCGTCTTCCTCCCGGTGACGATTAGACAGCCACAGAGCCCGAAGCCCCAGTGAACCGGAGAACGCAACAACCTCCGCGACCGGGCATTATAGGAAGCGGCTTCCGCCCAGAGTTCAGCGCGGTGACGCTTAAGAATTGCGCCTGCGCACACCTACGCCGGAAGTGCGGGGGCCTCAACGCCTTGAGTGTTCACACTTCCATATAGCTGGGGGGTTATTTAAATACGAGGGCAGTGTGGGTGCTCAGTGAGGGCGATGGGTTCGGGACCTCTCTGCTGGAGTATAAGTAAATGAGTGCCGGTGTCTTCCGAGTTACCTTAATCACGTTACATATGAAGTCTCCATAAGAGGGGAACGGAACACTTAAATTTCACGCAGTTTCCCTAATTCTGTTAACTTCTAAAATTACGTAAATTGTCTTGAACTAACTTTGCCGTAGTACGTCAGAATTAAAAGGTAAAGCAGTGTGGGTGAGATTTAAAACAGAACTGAAAAGATATTAAAGGAACTACGGAGGATAAAATTGTCAAACCTTTACCGCTTTATTCGTTCAAACATGTAAGTGCCCACTTGTGCTGAGCCCTCTGCTAAATGAATTAAACATAGGCTTCGCCCTCCTGGAATTTATTTTAACACCAGAGACGCAATATTCAGTTAAAAAAAATGTGCCGATAGAAAAATAAGGGATGTAAGCAAGTAATTAACAAAAAACAGACAATTGGTCATAAAATACATGAAGAAATACCTTTGCTAGTAATCAGAAGTAGATTGAGATATAGTGGAGAAAACAAAAACGTATAGTTAAATTTGGGGACAAACTGCTCTCCTATCCTTTACTGCTACTGAGATAGAATTTTGTAAGATTTCTTGGCTGATTTAGAAATATTTGGAATCATTGTTCCTGACCATAAGCATGGAGAAATGTGACCCAGCTGGGGCTGGGCCCTCACAGACCCAAAAACACATCAACTGGGCCCTGAGATAAGACAATAGATGGGACAATCTCAAAAATTATCTTAAAAGAAGTTTTAACAAAAGGGCAATAAAACCTAACCCAAAGGACTCTTTTTTGTCTTTTTCTATTAACATTTAGTGAATAGGAATTTGTTGGACCAGTGAAGACCTTGACTTTCATAACTGAAACCCATACCAACGTTTGTTAAGAAAGATGATATAAAATGTAAAATTACAATTTCTAGCCAATCAGTGGAAAGGTGACGATTTCAATGATTCTACCCATTTTGTGATGTTGATATATACTGATGATTCTGTAACCTTCTTTGGACTCTGGCAGACATGGCTGTTGGCAGCATGCTTGTCCGTTTTTCCATTCTCACCTATTCTGTAATATTCTTTGGACATGGCTCTAGCAGCATGCTTGTCCATTTTCCCACTTTTGTCTGTTCTGTGATATTTCCTTGGACTCGGGCAGACGTGGCTCTGGCAGCATGATTGTCCGATTCCCACTTCTGCCCTTTTGAATATATGCTGAATAAAACTTTCTTTTTGCTTTACTAAACTTTGTGGTGTTTTTCCCCTGCAACACTGCTAATGTCCAGCCACACTGCCATTTTTTGTTGTTTTCCTATTCCAAAATACAGCCTTAAGGCATTGTACCACCTACTTCCCCTGCCTGGAATGATCTTCCCCTTATCTATCGTGGTTATTCTGTTCACACCTGAGAAGTCATTTCCTCACAGAAGTGTTTGCTGAGCTACCTGTGTAAAATAGCCATCAGATCACTCGGATCACCTTGTTTTACTTCTCTGACAAGCAATTATTACTATTGCGGATTTTTCTTTCGTATTTGCCTATATACTTGCCTCTCTGCCTCACCACAAACACACACATCTTTTCTTATTCATGGCTGTATCTCCAGTACCTAGAAGTGCCTGGAACATAATACACGCTTATAAAAATATTGAAAATAGTCATTACAAACGAAGTATTTGTACAAAAAATGTTCATAGCAGCTTTATTCATAATAGCCACATACAGAAAACAAAGTGGAAACCGCCTAGATTTCCACAAAAAAAAAAAAAAAGAGGAAAAACTGGTGTGTTCATTCAATGGAATGCTATTAAGCAATAAAAACTACTGATAAGAAGAACACAAGTGAATTTTTAAAATATACTGAAAGAAGCCTTACACAGAACAGTACTGTATGATTCCATTCATACGAATTTCTACAACAGGTAAAACTATGCTGGAAAAAAATCAGGATAGTGGTTGTCTCGGGGAGGTGGGTGGGGACTGACTGGAGACGGGCACGAAGGAACTTTCTTGGTCACTGGGCAAGACCACCTAAGGCCATCACGAGCCACCACCCACCTACGCTCACCTCTCCCCAATGCGTTGCTACGCAGTGTCTTTGGGGGTCTAGCAGCGTGGGGTTGGAGGCTGTTACAAACGCGCCAACTGGAACCCACCGCTTCCTCCCGAACTGGGATCTACACTTTAACAAGATCTCCGAATAATTTTACGTATGTTCAAGTTTGAGAAACGTTAACGATCATGCCTTGTCCCAGGTAAAGCTCCGGCTGCACTTCTCCCTGACAGTGTCGGCAGCTGGGAAACGTCGATAAGATGGGGATGGAAAGGTGTAAAAATGAAAACTCTGCACATGAGGAGACAGATGGCACGCGCCACCCCATTCCTGGGTTGCCCGGTCGCCGCACCAACGAGCCCTCACGGCTCGGGCTTCCGGGACCGACGGGCCGCGCGCGCGCACGCGCAAGCACGAGATTGAGCGGACTCACTTCCGTGAGGCCAGCCACAGAAGCAGTTTGTAGGCTTCCGGTCGCTGTGCCCTGAATTCTGAGGCTGCCTCCCAAAAGGACTGTGCAGCCAAAAAGCCCGGAGATACAGCATGAGGTTGCCCTCACTGCAGGCGAGTGAGTTTTCTATCCCGCTGCCCCAAGCGGGACGCTTTACGCCGACGCCGCGGTTCGCTCAACCTTCGGGGAATTGCGGGCCTACTGGCACCGCCTTCCCACGCGCTACGCGTCTGCTCATTGGTCAGAGCCGGCCTCGGCGTTTCCTGTCCCGCCCATAGCTGGGGACACCTCCCTCAAGGGGAGTCGGGGGAAGGGTTCGGTTGCTGGGGGTGACGGCAGGCTTGCTGGGCTGTGGTGATGGGCCAAGGATGCTTTCTGAATTCTTGCGTGGGCACTTGGGTTGCTGGACTCCTGCTCCGATTTAAAATTTTAAAAAACCTGCAAGGGAAAAAAAATAATTCCAGTCGGGATCTTACTTTTCATTCTACGTTTTAACAGAACAATTCACCGATATCTTGAGTCAGAAAATTCCGTTGAGGTTTTTTTTTTGTCGGGGGGAGGGCTGAAATTTTATCTGCGATAATAATTTGACAAATGACTGACTTGTGACATCACTCCCATAGTTGTCCGCTCACGGATCTCTTCATCCCGAATATCTTCCAGACCTCCATACGAGACAGGGCCCTCTGCACTTCACTCCCTCTCTGGGTGACTATTAAAATTATATCTCCAGCTGCATGTCTCCTAAACTCTAGAATTGTATATCCAACTGCCTGCTGCATATCTCTGCTTAATGGTGTCTTACTAGACACTTCATTACTAAGTATGTCTAGAACCAACCTTCAGATTCCACCACTTTCCCCATCTAAATACATGGCAAAGCCATCCTTCTGCTTGCTTGAAGACTTGGAGCCATTTTTACATATCCTACCTAATTCTTCAGTAAATCCTGTAGGCTCTGTTTTGACTAGGTGTCCAGAACCTGAGTGTTGCTCACTGCCTCAACCACCACAACCCTAATCCAAGCCACCATCATGTCTCCCTAGCTCATTGCAAAATCTGTCTGGTTTCCCCACTTTCATCCTGGTTCCCCTACAGTCTTCTCCACAGCAGCAAGGTATGAAACATCAAAAACTCTGAATAGTCATTTCCTTGGGAGAGGGACTTAGCAGGTAGTGGAAGAGACAGAGATAATATCTCCATTTTTCACCTTTTTCTACCATTTGTATTTTCTAGCCATGTACTATTTTTGTTTGTTTAATGTTAATGCGTTACTTAGGCTGTGGGATAATTATTCTGTATTATCTCTTCTTTACATTTTTTTGCTTTTTTTTTTAAATCAATAAACCTTAATTTTTAGTTAAGAAAAGAAATCTAACCATCCACATTATTAAACTGTCTTTTCCATTCACTCTGGGTTTCCCACCTAACCAGTTACATCCCCTCTCCAGCTGTATTATTGATACAGCTTTTTGACTACGTAATTAGTTTACTTCAGTGAAATTGCTTATTGTGGTAGCTCCAGGTGCCAGATCAACTGTGTTAATACAAAGGAATTTGGTGCCTCATTATTGCTAGAGTGTTATGACTATCCCTGGATTTTCCCATATTTTGGTCCTTGGCATATTACATCCAAAAGTAGAATAATGGAGAAAGAGACTGTAATTAAATTTCACACTTTATGAAGAAATCGAATGCATTTTCAGTAAGTACCCATATTGCTCGATTGAGTTCCCCCAAAAGTGTATATGTAAATTGTCTCTTATTCTTACCTCCTTAGAAACTTACAGGTATCGGGAAATGACTGAGCTTGAGCAGGCCGAGGCCCAGCTCTCTGAGTTAGAACTGCTGGCCAGTATGTTCCCCAGTCAGAAGGAGTTCATAGTGAATGACCAACTGGCTTTAGCCGAACTGAAAGATTGTATTGAAAAGAAGACCACGGAGGGACGATCTTCAAAAATTTACTTTACTGTAAATATCAACCTAGAGGTGTCTGAGAAAAAAATGGTAATTCATTACTGTTTTTGAAAGAATAGAAACATGTCAAGACTTAAAACAGCACTTAAGGCATTTTTGTCCTTTCTTACCAGGTGATGTTTTCACTGGCCTGTATTCTTCCTTTCAAATACCCTGCAGTGCTTCCTGAGATCACCGTCAGGTACGGTACAGAAATTCTCATCAAGCTTGGAGCTGAAAACCAATCTGAGACTAAAAGCGATTCTCATGTTTGTTTTTTGCTCCAAGAAAACTGATTTAATCTTTTCCCATATCTTTTCCATCAGATCAGTATTATTAAGTAGATCCCAGCAGACTCAGCTGAACACAGAGCTGCACGCATACCTGCAAAAGAACTGTTGCGGAGATGTCTGTATATTGAATGCCACCGAGTGGGTTAGAGAACATGCCTCTGGCTACATCAGCACAGACTCCACATCTTCCGCCACCACAGGAAGTACAGCCCAGTCACTTGATCTCATTCTCACGCGCCTCTGGATCTATAGCCATCACATCTACAACAAATACAAAAGGAAGAATATTCTAGAATGGGCGAAGGAGCTTTCCCTGTCTGGGTTTAGCCTGCCAGGAAAGCCTGGTGTTGTGTGTGTAGAAGGCCCACAAAGTGCCTGCGAAGAATTCTGGTCAAGGTTGGCCTGCATATATCTTATATGCTGTGTCATTAATTTTAGTACTGAACAGGATAGTTATTGTTGTTGTTATGTGCTGTTGAGTAGATTCCGACCTCATAGCGACCCTATAGGACAGAGTAGAACTGCCCCATAGGGTTTCCAAGGGGCGGTTGGTGGATTCTAACTGCCGACCTTTTGGTTAGCAGCCCAGATCTTAACCACTGTGCAACAGGATAGTAGAGATGTGGAAATAAGTATGTCCTTGGGGTTGTATCTTCATGGGGTTTTGATCTCAAGTCAGTGGATATGGTAGAAATCACATAATCAGCATCATCCCCATCACCTGACACAGTGCACATAGGAGATGTCCTGTAAACGTATGTTGAATGAATTGAGCCCCTAAACAAGATGCTGTCTGTATTCCTACCTGTTACTGTGGGTCCAATTCTTTCTTCATTTTAGAGATGCTGTAAGCCGTATACAGTGTAAAACCAGGGACTTTCTAGGAGCATGAGAATTTATACTAGCCTTCCGTTCTCTACTGATTCCCTAAAAGAGTTTCTGAGAAGTCCCTTCAGTAGTTTGAAACTCAACAGTTTCTATGTTTCTAGGATGTTGCTACAAGCCAGTAAAATTTGCTTGGGACGTTTCTTTTCAGACTCAGAAAATTAAACTGGAAGAGAATTTTAATTCGCCATCGAGAAGACATTCCTTTTGATGGCACAAGCGATGAGCTGGAAAGACAAAGAAAGTTTTCCGGTTTTGAAGAGAAAGCGTTCAGTGCCGACGGAGCCAGAGGGAACCACATGGACTTCGGTCAGCTGTATCAGTTTTTAAATGCCAGAGGATGTGGGGGTGTTTTCCAGATGCTCTTTGGTGTGGAGGGACAATGACAGAGCAGAGGAGTGGTTGCAGGTATCTTGTCCCTGTTGGCCTTTTGATTTTCCCACTCTTTCTTGAAAGATCAAGTCATTTTATTTTAGTCCCATCCTAGAAAGTTAGGGAGAAGAAGAAACAAAAAAAAAAGGAAAAAGGAGATCCTTAAAATGCATCTGTTAAAAGTATGTAAAATGTCTGATGACGGAGAAAGCATAATAATCATGATGGAAAACAGAACAGAACTGAGGTTCAAATTATAATCTTAAAAGTGTTGATAGAAATGTCTTGACACATAATGAAGTCATTATAAAAGAGAAGGTAGTTATACCTAAGCAAGGTAGTGTTGGAGGTCTAACTTGTCCCCCATTCCCAATCCCCGTTTCTTTTACCTGTCTCCACTAAAGAGTCTGGAAAAGCTAAAGGCTCACCCTCCAGCCTCAGTTACAGTTTGGGGTGGCCTGAGCACATGGCTTTGCTTAGGGGACTTCTGGGAAAGCTTTTGCTTTCCTGGTTAAAGCGACAGATGCAGCCAGGCCACCTCTTACCCTCTTTCTGCCACAAACACGAAGTGACAGCTGGAGCTGCAGTAGCTCTTCCTACCAGGTGGGAAGGAAGGGCCAAGAGAGCCACGGAGATGCCACCCCTGCATTGCTGAGGTGCTGGCCCAGCACCAGCCCTTGCCTATCTCAGGATGTCTTGTGTTTAAGTTTCTGTGCCTGTTGTTGCTTTGCAAAGAGATTGTTGTCAAAGCTTCAGTTTCGGTCTACCTCCAGCCATTTCATGTGCCAGTAGGTGAAGTTTTTCTTAAATGGCGTTTGCAGTCTGTCTCTGTTTCTGTGGACTTATGCTCCAGCCCGCCCCTGGGCCTGCCTCTCGGAAGCCTGAGGCCAGGGTAGAGCCCACCATCCTTTACCCTCCAGCAAACTGGCAATTTCGAGAATTTGTTGTCAGCAAGTTGGATTTTAACAAGTTTTTCATCCTGGAAGATGACTTCCTGTAAATTTATTTTCAGCAAATTGACCTGGAGTCGAATAAACACAAAAACCACTACCTGGTTTTTGGTGCTCTCCATCAATCAGTTCCAAAAGTGTTTATTAAACATTTACTAATTGCTAGCACTCAGGCTGGTACCACGTGTTGGATGTTCCTTAAAGGGTGAGACTCTGCTGAGGGAAAAGGAGCTCGCTTGTGTGTCTGCTCAGCTGCTGGTCAGCTAGGCGGCTGTGCTGACTTAGGTTCTCTTTCCTGTCTGGGGTGCTGCCTGGAACACCTCGATTCTAGTCCACGTGATCTTTCGTCCTCCTGCAGGCTAGCCCAGCTTGTTCACCTGGCAGAGTCTGAGGTCCAAAAGAGGTAGCAGAGCCCACCACACCTCTCAAAGCCTAGTCTTAGAGCTGGCATGCCATCACTTCTGCCACGTTGCATTGGTCAAGGCAAGTCACAAGGCCAGTCCGCATTCAAGAGATGGTAAAATAGACTGCATTTCTTGATGTTAGGAGTCCATAGTCACATTGCAAAGGATACTGAATACAAGAGGGGGTGTCAAAGTGGGGTTATTTCATCAACTGATCTCCCCCACTCATGAAATATTTCATTGCTCTTTAACTCTTCCTGCCCTAATTGCTGTCAGGTAGAGCCATTTCACTAGTTCTAGCCAAAGAAATGTGAGCACCTGAAATTCCACGTTGTAACCAAGAGAGTGGCAAGTCTGTAAGCAATTGTCTGTCTCTTTTCCTGCCACAGCTGCTGTTCCAGATGGCTTAGCTGCAAGGTGATATTGCCTTCATCAGTCTACGTCTTTGAAAATGTGAAGAAAAGACCCATGTCAATCCACGCTGGGCATTTAGCCTGAGTGAGAAGTAAACTTTCGATGTGGTATACCAGGGGTCAGCAAACTACAACCTCCCTCCCATCCATCCCACCCGTCTGTTTACTTATTGTATATGGCTGCTTTCACACTATAGCTACAGAGCTGAGAAGTCTCCCCAGAGACCACAGAGCCTGCAAAGCTGAAAATCATTATGTCTGTCCCTTCATAGAAAAGGTTTTCAGACCCTGCTAGACAATTACACATATTCCTGTGGTCTCACTTGAGCCCCTGGGTGGTGCAAACAGTTAACACACTTGGCTGCTAAATAAGAGGTTGGAGGCTCGAGTCCACACAGAGCTACCACATAAGAAAGGCCTGGCAATGTGCTTCTGAAAAATCATCTGTTGAAAATTTTGTGGAGCACAGTTGTACTCTGACACACATGGGGTCATCATGAGTTAGAGTTGACTCAATGGCAACTGAGGGAAAAAGTGGTCTCAATTGCTACCTACACATTAATGACTCCTAGATTATTTATCTCTAGAGTGATACCTGAGTTCCAGACCCACATAAATAGCCACCTGCCTTTTTAAGAGTAAGAGTAGACATCCCCACCTTAAGACCAAGATGCGGGGTGGAGGGAGTCACATTTTTGTAAATTTTGCAGAAGTGATATAGCTGTCTCTTTTCCCTCCAACACACTTCTTCTTGAATTGGGTGATTCTGGAGGGGCACAGACAGTTTTGATATCCATTTTTGCTGCAAATTGGAAAGATACTTCAGAGCAGTTCAATAAAAAAAGTAACAGAATCCTGATTCAGATGTAAATGAATCATTTTCCTATTTGACTTACTAAAGAGCTGAGAGGAAATTCATATAAATGTATTGAAAATGATTTTTTTTAAAACTGGAAAAAATGAGCTGAAATCTGTAGAAATTATTGGGAAGCAAATTCTAATGCAAAGTAGTTACTCTTGATGAACAGAGTAAATCTCGAATAGAAATAATAGATTCTTGAATTGTTTGGAATTGTATTATTTGGAATCCAGTTAATGAGAAGTGTGTGTCATAAGAACACATTAGAAAAAGACTTAAATCTTACGTGAATAATGACATCAACATTGTCAAAGTTACAGAATGCTTGCTGCAACGAGGCTATTGATGGCAATGTGGTCAGTGAGTGTTGTCAATTGAAAAGTTTTCTAAGATTAGCCACTGCATAGGAATACTTGAAATGACCTGAAACACTTCAGCCTGTATGTGAAGGAAATTTGAGAGAAATTTTTCCCAAATTTGACAAGGAGCCAAAATTTTCTTGACTTGATGATAATGAGTGATGAAGCCAAAATAATTTTTTCTAAACTGATTTAACTATAAAAGCTTTTTTTTTTTTGATGAAGGTCATGCTAGAGGAAAGCCTGAATTACCTCCTGTTCTCTCTATGGCAAATGTTTCCAAGTCATTGTCCTGTGAAGTAATGATCAAAGTGTATGCAGACAAAAAATGCAGGAAAAAGTGTAGTAGAGGTGCGACAGGCAGTTACTTAATAAAATATGTTGTTTTGCTAGACTCTGTGGTGTTTGCTGTATTTATTGGCTTTTTTGAAATGGCTATGTGTTGTGATTTTTTTTTCTCTTTATAAATAAATGTTCACTTTTAACCTAATCTTGTATCCTTCATCCTGAAGAGGGTGCCAAATACTGTATAAGCTTCAGGCCCCACTAAAACATGAATCCAGTACTGATGTAATTAAAAGTTTTTCTTGAATAATGCTCAGAATAAACCCGAGAAGAAAAATGATCAATAGTCTTAAGATAAATGTGATGGTCTTTTAAAAAATTGTCTTACTGTAGTTTTTGTAGCTTTTCTTCTTTTAAATTAGAGAAAACCGAGCTTTATTTAAACTCTTAATCACTGGCAAATTGAAATGCTTTTATTCAAGCAAGTGTGTTGGCAAATATTTTCAGATATGCCACGAAGCAGACATTTTATTATCACTCTGCCAATTTTTAAAGGGAACTACTGAATATGCTGCACTTGGGAGCAAAACGAGAAAGTCAGTCAAGAAAAGGGAAAACTGCAGGGAAGAGTGGAACTACTCGGGAAAACAAAGAAAGGTCAGAATCGCAAAATTTGTCTGTATAGCGGTCAGTCCGATTGGAGTAGGTGACAGAAGGTCTTGGGAGGGAGGTTTCTAGAGAGAAATGGTGGTGGGGTGGTTGAAGTAAATGAAATATCTAATGAAGTGTGAAAAACTTCAGATTATTAACCAAAATAATGCAACAAATAAAAAGGGAGGGAAATATATACTCCAGGAAAAACCAAAAGGTTCAAGAATGGCAAAGTAATCCTTTATACTACTTGGCTCTGCAGCAGACAGTATTTAAATATCTACAACAATATTAAAACCTACTAACTTTTAAAATAAAAAATTCAATGCCAAAATATATTAGACTTAATCGTGTGCATAAAACAGAATGGAAATGTTACCAGTTTGGGCAAAGTCAAGTCTAGGATCAGATGACAGAAAATGTTAGGTGGAAAGGGAAAGGAAAGGTGGATTTTTAAGGGTGCTAATATTCCCATCTCAAAAAGTCCATGGTTGATAACTAAGAAAGTTTGAGTATATATCTTAATGTTTTAAAGATAACCAATAGAGGACTTCGAAGATGGTTATCACTATGTGAAGAGGATGGGGACAAGGGAAGCCACCCAAGCATAGAGAAATAGAAATTATCTAAAGAGGAAAGGTAATCCCTAAGTGGTACAAGTTCCTGGGTTGTGCAAACGGTTAGAACACTCAGCTGCTAACCAAAGGGCTGGAGGTTTGAGTCCAGCCAGAAGCACCTTGGAAGAAAGGCCTGGCTGTCTACTTCCCAAAAAGCCATTGAAAACCTTATGGAACACACTTCTACTCTGAAACAAATGGGGTAGCCCTGAGTCTGACTCACCTAGAGGACAACTGCTTGGTTTTTAAGGAGGAAAGGGGAGGTTCTCTGAGGGAAGGGAGGGACAAATCCTGGGGTTTATAAAGCCTTTCTTGAGGATGTGTGTGCGATGCATTTTTACTTCTTATTTTCTCTCCTTGTTATGTAAAACATCTTAGGAAACTTTTTTTTTTTCTTAAGCCAGGTACACATACTACTTTTTAGGACAAACTGAGTCCATGAAAGTACTGCAAAGGTGTACAAAGAGCCTTCCATTTCTGCATGATCTATCAATCACCATGATCAAGTAGGGTTTATCCCAGGAATACAAGGATGGTTCGGCATTAGAAAATCAATCAACGTAATACACCACATCAACAGAATAAAGGAAAAGAACCACGTAATCGTTTATGTGAATGCAGAAAAAGCATTTGTTAAAATCAACACCCTTTCATGATGAAAACCCTCAAAAAGATTGGAATAGAAGGGAAGTTGCTCAATATAATTAAAGGCATATATGAAAAACCAACAGCCAACATTATACTTAATGGACAAAGACTGAGAGCTTTCCCCTTGAAATTGGGAGCAAGACAAGGGTGCCTGCCCTCACCACTTCTGTTCAATATTGTATTAGAAGTCCTAGCCAGAGCAATAAGACAAGAAAAAGAAAAGGTATCCAGATTGGAAAAGAAGAGGTAAAATTATCTCTATTTTTGGATGACATGATCCTGTGTATAGAAAATCCCAAAGAATCCACAAGAAATCTTCTAGAGCTAATAGAGGAACTTAGCAAAGTTGCAGGGTACAAAGTCAACAAACGAAAATCAGTCGGGTTTCTATAAACCAGCAATAATAATTCTGAAAAGGAAATTAGGGAAAGAATTCCATTTGCAATAGCATATAAGAGAATAAAATACCTAGGAATAAATTTAACCAGGGATGTGAAAGACACAGTAAAATTACAAATCACTGCTGAAAGAGATTAAAGAAGACTTACATGAATAGAAAGATATGCTGTGTTCGTGGACTGGAAGACTTAGTATTGTGAAGATGTCGACGCTACCCAAAGTGATCTATAGATTCAATGCAATCCTGATCAAAATTCCAACAGCTTTCTTTCCAGAAATGAAAAAAAAACAATTCTTAACTTCATATGGAAAGGAAAGTGGCCTTGAATAGCTAGAGCAACGTTGAAAGAGGAAAGCAAAGTTAGGAGGACCACGGTTGCTGATTTTAAAACATATTATACAGCTACAGTAATCAAAGCAGCCGGGTACTGGTATAATAATAGACACAGAGACGAATGGAATAGAATTGCGAGTCCAGAAATAAACCCACATATCTATGGTCAACTAATTTTTGACAAGGGCATTAAGTCCATTTACGGAAAGAAGAGTCTCTTCAATAAATGGTGCTGGGAAAATTGGATTTCCACATGTGGAAAACTGAAACAGGATCCATGCCTCACACCAGACATAAAAACAAATTCAAAATAGTATAAGGACCTAAATATGAAAACTAAAACAATAAAATTCTTAGAGGAAAATGCAGGGGCAGTGCCGTCAGGCCCAGGTTTTAACAATGGATTATCTTATATTAAAAAAGCACAATCAGCAAAAGACAAATCAATGGGACCTCATAAATACTAAGAACATTTCTTCATATAAAAGATTTTTAAAAAAAAAAATGGAAAGACAAGCTACTGACTGGGAGAATATCTTTGGAAACCACATAGTCAATAAGAATCTAATAACCAAAATATATATAAAACTTGGACAACTTAACAAAAAGACAACCCAGTCATAAAATGGGCAAAGGACTTGAATAGACCGTTCACTGAAGAGGACAGTCAAACACTCACCAAACACATGAAAAGATGCTCAGCGTCATTAGCCATCAGTGAGATGCAGATCAAAACCACAATGAGATACTATTTCACTCCCACTAGGATGACTAAGCTAAAAAATAAATAAATAACAAGTGTGGCAAGGATGTGGGGAAATTGGAACTCTTATCCATTGCTGGTAGAATGCAAAATGTTACAACCCTCGTGGGAAACAGTATGGCAATTCCTCAAAACAACTAAAAATAGAACTAGCATACCCATTACTGTGGAGTCAATTCTGACTCAGAGCGACCCTGTGGAACTGTCCCGTGGGGTTTCCAAGGCCGTAATCTTTATGGAAGCAGACTACCACGTCTTTCTCCTATAGAGCGGTTTTGGGGTTCGAACCACCAACCTTTTGGTTAGCAGCTGAGCACATAACCACTGGGCCACTAGGGCTTCTTAGAACTACCATGTGACCCAGCAATTTCACTCCTAGGTGCATACCCAAAAGACTTGAAAACAGAGACTCAAACAGATCCTCATACATGGACATTCATTGCAGCGCTGTTCACAATAGCCAAAAGGTGAAAACAACCTACATTCCCATCAACGGATGAATGCATAATCAAAATCTGATACATACATACAATGGCATAGTACTTAGCCATAAAGAGAAATGAAGTCTTGATACACACTACAATATGGAGGGAGCTTGAAGACATGCTGAGTGAAGTAAGTCAATCACAAAAGGACAAATACTGTATGACCTCATTTATCTAAAAACAAAAGAATAGGTAAACGTATAGCTAAAAGCAAAAACCAAACTCACTGCCATCGAGTGGATTCTGACTCATAGTGACCCTACAGGACAGAGTAGAACTGCCTCACAGGGTTTCCAAGGCTGTAAATCTTTATGGAAGCTGACTGCCACATCTTTCTCCCTCAGAGCGACTGGTGGGTTTGAATTACCGAACTTTCAGTTAGCAGCCGAGCGCTTAACCACTGCACCAACAGGGCTCCATAAATGTATGGATACCAACGTTTGTTAGTGATTCCCAGGGGCAAGAAGGAGTGGGAAAGGAGAGGTTATTGCTTATGGAGCACTGGGATTCAGTTTACGATGAGGGAAAACTCACCTCGATTTAGGATATGATTGCACAGCTGATTTACCGTGATTGCCGTCAATAAGTTGTACACCTGTAAAAAATTGAATGGCAAAGTTGTGTGATAGATATATTTCCAACAACAACAAAAGAGCCAGCTGCTAAGGCTGCTTATGTACAACAAAACACCTCATTGGATTTTGTTTCTTGGTTTGGAAGTTTAGGGTCATGGTTTCATGGGACATCCCAGTTATTTGGCCTAATGTCATGTTTAG
This sequence comes from Dugong dugon, assembly GCA_030035585.1. Taxonomy (NCBI): domain Eukaryota; kingdom Metazoa; phylum Chordata; class Mammalia; order Sirenia; family Dugongidae; genus Dugong; species Dugong dugon. The sequence continues at coordinate 7,610,407 of CM057473.1, forward strand.
TGCCTCTGTTCTGCCTCCTAGTTCATTGTGTAATACCTGAGGTCATAAAAGTTTGCAAGGGGCCATCCAACACACAACAGTTGGTCTCTATGCACCTCGAGCAAGGGAGGAAGAAGGAGAGTCAGGAATAGGAGGAGGTATTGGAATGGAGGGTAATTGCTTCCAGGAACAACTTCCCCCTTTGCCATGAGACCAGAAGAACTGTATGGTCCCTGGCTACCATTACTGAAAATTTTGATCAAAGAATCAGTAGAAGAATCTTGATCAAAAGGGGGGAAATGCAGAACGGAATTTCAAATTGTCATAGGCTCCAGACTTTCTAGAGCCATGGGGGCTGGATGAACCCCTGAAACTATTGCCCTGAGATGATCTTTAAACCTTAAACCCAAAATGTCCCCTGAAGTCTTACTAAAACCAAACAATGATGTAACTTAACAAGAAAAGAATGTCTGCCTTGAACATTGTCCTCTTTTAAGATCTCTCTGCAATCAAATTGACAACAGCAACTAGAAAGATTAGTTAGAAACTTCGTGAGCAGTGAATTTATATTAATGGACGAGGAACAGTTGTGAAAAGGAGGGTGAGAATGATTGAACAACTTGAAGAATCTAATCAACGTCACTGAATTGTACATGTAGAAACTGTTGAGTGCGTGTACATTCTGTTGTGTATATTCTCCACAAAAACAGCAACAACAACAAAATAGGTCTTTATGGCAGTTGGAGTTGACCTTGATAATCAACTTTCATAAAATGAATTAATGCCTAGTTTTATCAGCATTTTGATGATTGTCACTGTTGTAGGGGAAAAACATCACAAAGTTTAGTAAAGTAAAAAGAAAGTTTTATTGGGCATATATTCAAAAGGATAAAAGTGGGAAGTGGACAAGCATACTGCCAGAGCTAGAATGTCTGTCCGAATCCCAAGAACATTACAGAATACGCAAGAATGGGAAAACGGACAAGCATGCTGCCACAGCCAGGTCTGCCCGAGTCCAAGGAAGGTTACAGAATCATCAGTAAATATCAACATCACAAAATGAGTAGAATCATTGAAAGTGTCACTTTTTCACTGATTGGCTAGAAATTGTAATCTTAAATTTTGAATCATCTTTCTTAACAATCATTGGTATGAGTTTCAGTTACAAAAGTCAGGAGGGTCTTCATTGGTCCAACAAATTCCTATTCACTAAATGTTAATAGAAAAAGACAAGAGTGGAAAGTCTTTTGTGTTCTGTTTGATGGGCTTTTATGTGAAAGTTTCCCTAAAAGATATTTTCCAAGATTATCTTAGCTAATGTTTTTATACCTCAGGGCCCAGTTGATGTGTCCTTGAGAGTACTTGTGAGCCCTTGTGAGCCAGCTCCAGGTGAGTCACATTCTGTATGCTCAAGGAGAGGGAATAATAACTCCAACATTATTTCCTAAATCATCACTGAACTTCACTATATTTTTTATTTTGGCAAACTATACCTAAAAGTAGACTAAAGGGAAAAACCTGTCTGTTATTAAATCGGTTATCCAATGCATTTTCTCTACTTGTCATATTTTCATTCCCAATGTGTTCTCCCAAGCTGGTGGATGTAAATTCTCTTATCTTTGCCTCCTTAGCAAATCAGGAATTGTCACGTTGGCATAGAGCTAGCAGAGGCCCAGCTCTCTGAGCTAGACCTGCTGGCCAGTATGTTCCCCAGTGAGAATGAGTTCATCGTCAATGACAAGGTGGCTCTAGAAGACCTGAAAGATTATTTTGAAAAGAGGACTACGAGTTGCGATCTTCAAAAGTTAACTTTACTGTGACTTATGTCTTCCCAAAACATACCTTCAAAATCCGAACCCCTGTGCCTGTGGTTATAATCCCATGTCTTTGTTATGTTAATGAGACAGAATTAGCGTCGGGTGTATCTTGAGTCAATCTCTTTTGAGATCTAAAAGAAATTAAACAAACAGAGAAGAGATGGGGTAGGTAAGACAGATGCCAAGACACACAGAGATCGCCAAGGAACCAGGAAGCAGAAGCTGAAGAGACAAGGACCCTCCTCCTGAGTTGACAGAGACAGAGCCTTCCCCGAGAGCTGGCTATCTGAATTCGGACTTGTAGCCTTCTAAACTCTGAGAAAATAAATTTCTGTTTGTTAAAGCCACCCACTTGTGGTTTTTCTGTTATAGCGGCACTAAATAACTAAGACACGTAGAGATGTCAGATTGATCTATGGTACTCTATTTCCAGTTTTTAGAACAAATAAAGAAAATTGTGTAGAAGGAAATATCTTTTTTTATCCCATTTTTTAAAATTGTACTTTTTTTTAAATTGTGCTTTAGATGAAGGTTTACATAACAAACTAGCTTCTCCTTAAACAGTTAATACACATATTGCTTTATGACATTGGTTTACAGCCCCACACTCTCGCTTCTCGACCTTGGGTTCCCTATTACAAGCTTTCCTTTCCCCTCCTGCCTTCTAGTCCTTGTCCCTGGGCTGTGTGTCCCTTTAGTCTCTTTTTGTTTTATCTGTCTAATCTTTGGCTGAAGGGTGAACCTCTGGAGTGACTTCGTTACTGAGATTTATACTTGCAGAGCAATTGCTGTCGGGAAGTCTGTATACTGAACGCTACAAAGAGGGTTAGAGGACACACCTCTGAATATGACAGCAGGGATCCCATAATTTTCAGTTCCGAAGACAGTGCAGCAGTACAGTACACTCAGATTCCGTTCTCACTCGGCTGTGGATTTATAGCCGTCATATCTTTGTTGTTGTTGTTGTTAGGTGTCATTGAGTTGATTCCAACTCATAGAGACCCTGTGTAACAACAGAACGAAACACTGCCTGGTCCTGTGCCATCCTCATGACTCTTGCTATGCTTGAGCCCATCATTGCAGATCATATCTTCAGCAGACACAAAAGAAAGAATATCGCTGAGTGCATGAAGGAGCTCTCCCTGTCTGAGTTTAGCATGCCTGGGAAACCTGACGTCATTTGTGTGGAAGGCCCACAGAGCACACGTGAACAATTCTGGATAAGGTCTGCTTTTGTTTAAATTTTTTTTTATTGCAGTAAAAAAATTTGTAACAAACCATTTGCCAATTCAACACTTTTTACACACACAGTTCAGTGACGTTGATTACGTTCTTCGTGTTGTGTAACCATCACCGCTATCTTTTTCCAAATAACTCCACCATCATTAACAGAAACTCAGTGCCCCCTGAGCAGTGACTCCCCTTGCCCCCGCCTTCCCGCCCTTGGTGGCCACTAATAAGTTTTGGTGTCTAACATTTATCTATTTCATATAAGTGGAATCATACAATATTCGTCCATTTGTGACTGACTTATTTCACTCAGCATAACGTTTTCGAGGTTCATCCATGTTGTAGCGTATAACAGGACTTCATTTCTCTTTAAAGCTGAATAATACTCCACTGTATGCATGTACCACATTTTGTGTATCCATTCATTTGCTGATGGACATTTAGGTTGTCTCCGCCTTTTGGCTACTGTGAATAGCTATGTGTCGGAACTGACTCGATGGCACCTAACAACACCCTATAAAACGCTACCTTGCTAGGAGTATTGAGGTTGACTTAAAGCCATGTCCAGAGGAACAACCTAGTCTTCACAAATCTGGGGTTTCATTTTTTTTCTGAAAATGACCTTGAGCTTGTTTAAGAAGTTCAGCCATTTCCATGCTTCTAAACTTCTGTTCGTAAGGATCCCCGGTTACACAGTGGTTAAACTTGGCTGCTAACTGAACTGTCGGCATTTGAACCCACCAGATGCACTGGGAGAAAGATGTGATGATCTGCTTCCATAAGGATTACAGACTTGGAAACCCTATGGGACAGTTCTACCCTGTCCTATAGGGTCACTGTGAGTGGGAATCGACTCAACGGCTGCTGGCTTGTTTTTTTTTGGTTTAAACTTCTGTTCAGAGAAAGTGAGAACAAGAATAGGTGAGTTCTAGATTGAGATTAAGAATTGGATAATAATGAGTAATAAAAATGTATTTGTATAAAATAAGAATAACTTCTTTTCTATTGGCATTGGTGGTTTAAATGCTAAATCATTTTTAATACTTCTGAATACACTTAAATTTTCAGATACCTGATTCTGAAAATTTATTTTCAGACTCAGAAGAATAACTTGGAAGAAAATTTTAATTCATCACTGAGAAGACATTCTTTTTGGTGGCACTCAGTGAAATTGAAGAACAAAAAATGTTTTCAGTGTTTGAGGAGAAAAAAAATTTGCCGTGAATGAACTCAGAGAAAGTCGTGAATATTGGCCAGCTGTATCATTTCTTAAATGCGATGGTGATGTTTTTTAAATGTACTTTGATGTGGAAGGTCAGTAAATAAATTAAGAAGTATGTGGAAATATACTGTTAAGTGCTGGATGTCAGATATTCCCCCCTCAGAAACTTGTTTGAATGGATAAGAATATTTTAACATCAGACTTCTACTGTAAGACATGACCAATGTTTTCTTAGGGGAAACAGCTATCATTCTGATGTATAACTGTTAAACTGTGAAAGTAAGAGCTGTGAATGAGGAAGGCAGAGTTTCAAATCCTGACCTTAAAAAAGTATTCATTGAATACATTTTGGCAAGAATGAAAAATTAATTTTAATATTTCTCTGTCCAGAAATCTCTGCCGTTCTATTGCCTACCATATTGACACTCAGTTCTTTTCTGATTTCCAAAGCCTTATACAATCAAAACAAATTTTTGAGTATCCACTTGGGTGGGCACTGTTTAGATTCCAATGGTTTAAGACACTCATCTTCAAAGGATATACAGTCTTGCTGAAAAAGGTAAGCATGAGAGGAGTAATGGAGACTATATTCAAGGAGCGCTTGTGGCATGGTGGTTAAGCACTTGGCTGCTAATGGAAAGGTTGGCGGTTCACACCTACCAGCTGCTCCATGGGAGAAAAATGTGGCAATCTGCTTCTGTAAAGATTTACAACCTTGGAAACCCTATGGAACAGTTCTACTCTGTCCTATGAGGTCTCTGTGAGTCCGAACAAACTGGATGGCAACAGGTTTGATTTTTTGGTTTGATATGTCTTCGTTATTGTTTCTTTTTCCATGGAAGTAAATAATATGGTATTTTCCCAAAAAAGCGTTTTTATTGATTATTAATTTAATCAATGATATACTTGTATTAGTCATCTAATGCTGCACAACATATCACCCTGAAATTTAGTGGTTTAATACAACCAAAAGCATTTATTATCTCTCACTATTTCCATAGGTCAGGAATTCTGGAGAGTCTTAGCAGGATAGTTCTGGTTTGGGGTCTCTCATGAAGTTGCTGTCAAATCTTGGTTTGAACTACGGTCATCTGAAAGCTGACTGGGGCTTCAGTATCCATTTCCACGGTGGCTCCTTCACATGGCTGGCAAGTGGAGTCCTCTGTAAGTGGGCCTCACCAGAGGGTTGCTTGAGTGTCCCCATGCCATGACAGCTGGCTTCCTTCAGAGCAAGCAATCCCAGAGATCATTTTAGAAGCTACAATGCCTTTATGATCTAGCCTTTGAAGGCAAAGACCATGCCAGGCTTTTTGGGGGCCATCTTGGAGATTGCCTATGATAATACTATAGCTGAGGCAGGTAGAAATATCAATTTAATCTTTGAAGAGGGCTCTGTAATGAAGGCTATACAGTGGTGGTTCAAAAAACTTTATTCTGGGGATCTGTTTACAAAAATGACCTGAGGAGACCTAAATCTGTTTTAAATGAGTGCTAGTTAAGAGCCATAATTGGAGCTGATCCATAAACAACAATTGGAGCCCTTGTCAGAGACTTAGGAAACTTAAGCGGTTCTGCTGTTCCCATTTCTCAACACCTGGCTACTATAAAACCAGAAAACCAAACCCTTTGCTGTCGAGTCAATTCTGACTCAGAGCGACCTTATAGGACAGAGTAGAGCTGCCCCATAGGGTTTCCAAGGAGCGGCTGGTGGATTTGAACAGCCGACCTTTTGGTTAGCAGCCGAGCTCTTAACCACTGCGCCACCAGGGCTCCATCTACTACACAAAAGATGAGAAACATTGTATGAGTGAGTACCACACCAATTGGAGGATGACTGAGGACAGATGATTTGAGGTGTGTTTATTCTTAATATTTGAAACAAAAATAGAGAGTCATCAACCTGTGACAAAACATGGATATAAAACAATCAAAAGTGATCTGAACTGATTAAAATTCCCAGATTTGTGCTGAGATCATCAATGAAACTAAAAAGGAGTCTCATGACTGTATGGTGTCTGCAAAAGGCATACATAATTCACTATTTCTTTTTTAAACCTGGATGAAACAGTAATAGTTATATCCCATTGCCAAGAAATTGAAACAATGCATTGAAAATTGATCCCAAAGCAACCTATGTCAGTTAATAAAGACCCATATTTTCATATGACAATGCTTGACCCCATGAACAGGTCACAAATCACCATAGCTACATTAATTGGACTATGAAATTTGCCACCATACTTACTAGACATCTGTTGATCTGAATGGAGTTCTTTCTAAGAAACAAACTATTCCTTAATCAAAAGTAGTAATTGGAGGACTTGAAATATTTAGTCTAAAAATACTAAGTTTAAAAAGATGGAATATATCATTTAATATCCAACTGAGAGATTATTATGCTAATTGGGCATGTTTTGATCACATAAGGCTCTGCCAATCATATGGTATAATCCAATGTTTACTACCTAAAACTTAAAATTTATTACCTAAAATACAAAAGTTTTTAGCGATAATTATTAAAATATAGTTCTGAATGAGACCCTAATCCAAAACTATTTATTTTTTTATTTCCTTATCCCATTCAAAACTGTCTTTCCACCCCCAATATACATGAAATTAACTTGCTTGTCTTCGATCTAATCCTTCTCTTCCCAACCCCAATTATACTGCTGGATCTCTCAACCTGTTACCTGACTAGATACTACCTGTCATTGAGAAAAGTCTTTGATTCCATAAACAGTGCCATTTATGAACCAACCATTATGGTAATGTAGATCCCAGAGTATTATTGTATCTACAAAATCTTAGCATAATACCTATTGTCTTCAATTCCTGTATGAATCCGGATGAAGGGGAGTAAAAAGCATTTCTACAGGTAACTTTTATGCTATTTAGTTAGACAATGTTGTGGATTGAATTGTTTCCCCCAAAAATGTGTATCAATTTGGCTAGGCCATGATTCCTAGTATTGTGTAATTGTCCAGCATTTTGTCATCTGATGTAATTTTCCTGTGTTGTAAATCCTATCTCTATGATGTTAATGAGGTGGGATAATTGGCAGTTGTGCTAATGAGGCGGGACTGTACAAGATTCGGTTGTGTCTTAAGCCAATCTCTTTTGAGATATAAGAGAGAGAAGAGAGCAGAGAGACATGGGGACCTCACACTACCAAGAAACAAGAGCCAGAATAGTGCATCCTTTGCACCAAGGGTTCCTGTGCTGAGAAGCTCCTCCATCAGGGAAGATTGATGATAAGGACCTTCTCCCAGAGCCAACCGAGAGAGAAAACTTTCTCCTGGAGCTGGCATCCTGGTTTTGGACTTTAGCCTACTAGACTGTGAGAGAATAAATTTATCTTTGTTAAAGCCATCCACTTGTGGTAATTCTGTTATAGCAGCACTAGATGACTAAGACAGACAATGAGTACCAAGCCAACGATTTTCCTCTAAGATATCAGGAAAAACATAGCATCTAATTGCATTAACTAACTCCCAGTGCCTAAAATCTGTTATTGTTAGTTGATGTGGAGCTGGCTCCAACTCATGGCAACCTTATGTGTAACAGTGAACTGTTGTCCAGTCCTGTGCCACCCTCATGGTCATTGGTATGTTTGAGTTCATCATTGTGGCTGTTGATCCAGCAGTCATACTTTGAGTGCCTTTCAACCTGAGAGGCTTATCTTCCAGGACTATATTTTCCAAAGTAGATTAACATGCCTTTCTTCCTAGGCTGTATTAGTGCGGAAGCTCCACTGAAACCTGACCACCATGGATGGCCCCAAATCTAGCCCTATAATATTGCTTTTGTTTGGTCCTGTTTATATTTTTACCTTTTTGTCTAACCTGTTTAATTCTGTACATTGTCTCGTTATTTTAAGAAAAGTAAGTAGGTAAACATTTTATATTTTGCAGTCATTACAACCTCCAGAAGGGTTAGCTCTCGAAAGTTTGATATTTGCTGATTGACAACCCTACTCAACTCCGGAAGCAATTGGATACCATGGTGTGATAATTAGAAATTAAGGGTTCCTGACTGCGGTTCTTTAGTACTGCAGCCTTCTCCCTCTGAAGGGAAGTCTTTACTCAAACGTCTGTTTGTCCACTAGTGACAGCTCTGTGCGTCTGTCTCATTTTCCACACAAAGGCCGGCTACCTGCTTGCTCTTCAGCATTGCACAGTATCCCAATGGTCTCCTAAAAAAGCAATCTCTGATCCTACACTCCCTAAATTTAACATCGTTTATAAGGCCCTCCAGCCACGACAGCCTCCAAACTTCCAGTTTTCCGGAGATATTATTCATTCCTCAAATGGACCACTGTTCAGGCTGGCTAACTAACTCTTCATGCTTTGAATCAGTGAGCACTGCATTGGGTGCTCCCCTAATCCTTGAGGCTCAACCCACCTTAGCACTGCCCTTCATACACTGTATTCCTCTGTCTGCCCCTCTAGACTGAGCTCCCTGCCTGTAGACTGCATTTCTATCTTGTTCATCGCGGTATCTCCGGAGCCTCTAGGCACTTCACTCATTTATTCCTCCAGTAATTAACGACTGCGTGCCAACAATGTGCCATTTCATCATTCGAGGCGCTGAGATGCAGCAGTGAACGAAGCGAAGCGCTCAGGAAGCCTTTAGAGAACGGAGATATGCAAGCGAAGGAATAAATACATGAATTAATTTTAAGTGGAAGTGGTGCTACAGAAAAAAAACAGGGCTACAGAACGATAGGGTAGGTAAGGAAGACTTCTTTAGAGGAACTGAGGACCCCATTCATTAGAAGCTCCAGCACAACAGTTAACTCAACGGACCGCTACGCAAAGAACAAACTCTGCTCCGGAAAGCGCCGCAGGCGGTATGTGGTGCCGCGGTCCGATGCTTGGCTTTCTATTGGGCAGGACTGACGTCACTCAGCGGAGGGCGTTGCCTTCACTGTGACGTATCCGGCATCGGTTGGTTAGAGTCGCTGCGGGAGGCGGGTACGGAAGTAAGGGAGGGAGGGCGGGGTGGGCGGCGGAAAGGGAGGGCTCGGGGAAGTTGTTTCAGTGGGTCCTCTTCCGGTTCAGCGGGGAGGCCGGAAGTTGTGGCCCTGTCGCATCAACCTGGGGATTGCGGGGGTGGGGGTGCGGCTGCGACTGAGGCTGTGACCATGGGCGGGAAGAACAAACAGCGGACCAAGGGGAACCTGAGGGTGAGTGCGGGGCGGCCCGGCCACCGGGACGACTTCGCCTCGCAGCCTCTGTGCCCCGCGCGCTGTCGTGGCTGCGGGGAAGCGTGTGTTTGCGTTTCGGGTGTGATCTCTGTGTCGGGTGTGCGTCCCGGGGGGTGTGTTGACTCTCAGCACACTGGGGAGTTGTGAGAGAAGAGGTATTCCATGCCGTCCTTCCAGTTGAGCAGTTGTTAAGGAGTAGTTCAGTGTCAGCTTCCGCTGGAAGGTTCCCTGGCCTCAGTGGGCGGGGGAGGCGGAGGCGCTGGGAAGGAGGGAGTCGCAGTGAGCTTGGCGTGCAGGGTGACGCGCATCCTGTCGCCCCTTTGCTCAGAAGCGTACAGCAGCTGCCCGCATTGCTCGTGGGAACGGCCAGAGCCCTTAGGGTGGTGTACGAGGCCTATGGCTGGCCTCTCGCCCCTCGCCCCTTCCCGTCTTCAGCTCCATCCCGCCACGCTGACCTCCTCACCGAGCCTCCCCAACGCTCTTCTCTGATGACCCCAGGTGGTGGGGGACACCTCAGTGAGGCCGCCTGGGATCGCCCCCTTCTCGTTTCCTGCTCTCTTTTTCTCCGTTGCGGTTATGACTGTTAACATGTCACGTAATATATATGTTGCTTCACTCGAATGCACGTGCTATGACCACAAACCCAACCTACTGCTGTCCAGAGGATTCTGACTCATAGCGACCCTATAGGACAGAACTGAACTGCCCCATAAGGTTTCAGTCTGTACAGAAGCAGACTGCCACGTCTTTCTCCTGCGCTGGAGCGGCTGGTGGGTTAGGAACCACCGACCTTTGTGTTAGCAGCTGAGCACTCTAACCTCTGTGCCACCAGGACTTCTCAAGTACTATGAAGGCGGGGTTTTTTATCTGTTGCAGTATCTTGGGAGGATAGAACAGGGGGCTGGCCTTGGTGGAAATTCACCAAATACTTGTTTTAAGAGAACCTCAAGTGGATGAAACCGGCACGAATAAGGATGTTATTATAATGGTATTTTTTTATGGTACTGGGTTTTTTTGGAATAATGTCAAATTTTATGAAAATACTTTTTTTCCTGTTTCTGATTCAGTTTTTGTGATTTGAATACCACATTTTCTTAGATCTGTCGGTGTATCTTTGGAAGATGTGATAATAATATCAACAATAATAACAGCAACAGTGCCAGTGCTGTGCTATGTGCTTTACTTCCATTCTCATTTAATATTTTTTGTTATTTAAATATTTTTTCCAACATTTTATTTTTGAAAAACCCCAAATATGAGGGAAAGGTTGCAAGAATATTAGAGTGACAGCTCATACATTCTTTACATAAATTTACAAGTTGTTAATATTCGGCCACATCTGCTTTCTCTTTGTTAATATTTTGCCACACTTACGTTATCTCTAAATATATGTAGTTCCCTGAACCATATGAGAGCGAGTTGTAGACATCATGACACCTAACTCCTAGATAGTTCCACATGTATCTTCTAAATACAATGACGTTCTTCTACCTAACCATGAGAAATTATAACATGCAGAAACTTTAACTATGGTAGAATACTGTTAACTTGTATTCTGATTTCCACAGTCATCTCAGTAAAGTCCTCTATAACTTTTAAAAAATACGGTGTTTGAAAAACGTGAAATTCAGTCAAGGACCCCTCATTGTATTGAGCATTTTGGCCCTTTGATCTAGACAGTTTCCCAGTGTTTTGTTTATTTATTTATTTGGTCTTCTGTAACAAAAAGTTGGCACTTAGAACCCACCCAGGGCTCCTCCAGAGAAAGACCTGGCAATCTGCTCCCATAAAGATTACACTGTAGAAAACCCTATGGAGCAGTTCCATTCTGTCACATGGGGTTGCTGTGAGTTGAAATTTACTTGACCCTACCTAACAACAACAACAGGAGCCCTGGTGGCGCTGTGATTAGAGCACTCATCTGCTAACTGAAAGGTCAGCGGTTGGAACCCACCAGCGCTCCACTGGAGAAAGATGTGACAGTCTGTTTCTGTAAAGATTACAATCCTGAAAACCCAATGGGGCAGTTCTACTCTGTCCTACAGGTCGCTATGAGTTGGAATCGACTCAGTGGAAATGGGTAACAACAATGTCATTTTGGTAGTTGAGCTGAGGCATTTTTCCTCTTTTGATGACATGAATAAATTAATTTCTTTCAGAAGTTCAGATATTCTCTTTCTCTGTCACAGCTAAGCCTCTTATTTTTAGTACTAGGAGGTTGCTGTGTTGTGCATCAATAAAGCAAGTCACTGACTGGTTTAAAACAAAGGGGTATATCTTACATCTTCACCATCATATAGAATTTTGTGTCCATGATAATGTAATTTATAACCTTTGTAGCCCCAAGAGGTTGGGCTACACTTTGGGTATGTGGACATGAGTACGATGTGTCTTAGATCAGGGAACTCCCAGTCTGCCCCATGGTGGTGATTTTACACACACACACACACGCACGCACGCACGCACGCACGCACGCACGCACGCACGCACGCACGCACACACACACACACACACACACACGATGAGTAGGAGTCCCTGGGTGGCACAAATGGTTAAGCTCTCGACTACAAGCCAGAAGATCGGCGACCTGCTTCTGAAAGGTCACAGCCTTGCAAACCCTGTGGAACACTTCTGCTCTGTACACATGGGGTTGCCAGGAGTTGCAATCACTTCAATGGCAACTAACAACGTATGTGATGAATGAATGAAAAAAATATATTTTTTAAGTTATTTTTACATCATTATGCTGTATACATATGTATATATATACATACTACTTAGTAAAAATTAGAAAACAAAAATTTCATAACAGTGTTTTTACTACATGTGATACATTCTGATTTTTAAAAATTTGTTTCTTTGAAATGTGGGTCATGGCTCATTAAATTGATATCATGAGCCACTAGTGGGTTATAACTGAAGATTGGAAAAACACTGTTCTGATATTTAGAAAACCAGGAAGTAGCTCTTAGGATTATTATTGATAGATTCTTGATGGCAAACACATTTATCTTTGGGGAACATTGCAATAGATGAAGTCTTAGGCTAGGAAAAAAAAGAAGTGCTCAACTTAAAGCTCGTTCCAGCCATGAGAATAGTCAAGGAATTACTCTAAAGAACTTAAAATTTGAACTTTTTTCCTCCCTTCTTATCAGCCTTCAAACAGTGGCCGAGCTGCAGAACTCCTTGCCAAAGAACAGGGAACAGTGCCTGGGTTTATTGGTTTTGGAACGTCTCAGAGTGACCTGGGCTATGTTCCTGCTATTCAAGGAGCTGAAGAAATAGACAGTCTCGTAGATTCTGATTTCCGAATGGTGCTGCGGAAACTTTCCAAGAAAGACGTCACAACAAAATTAAAAGCAAGTTTTCTTATTTTCGTGAAAATGATCAAGAAAATCCTTTTGTTAAAAAATGGCATTGGCATATTTTATGTAAAGAAAACTTAGCAATAGTTTATCACTAATAAGTTTCTGTACAGTTGTGGTCATTACTGAGGAATAGACTTAAGCATGGGTGCCACTTATCTCCTGGGTTAGAAATTAGTTTTTTGCTCTAAACTTTTTTGAATCACTGTGGAATTTTGACTATAAGATTTGTCCTATCAGGGAATATCATTTTGACCTTGTAATTTTAAATGGATTTTGTTTGGCCAAATTTTACTTTTTAAAATTCAGCCAAACAGAAGTTTCTGCTGGAGTAGCCTGTGAAGGCACTGTTCAGGTTAGTTCCACATAGCACACACAGAAATACTGTGTTCTCCCATCACTTAAAATAGACTGTGCTTACGGAACAGAGTAGGTGTAATCCATAACAAATACAGTGCCTGTTCATCCCTGACCGTGTGACTGATTTACCATCAGGCAATGCAGGAGTTTGGAACAATGTGTGCAGAGAGAGACACGGAAGTTGTCAAAGGAGTTCTCCCCTACTGGCCGCGAATTTTCTGTAAAATCTCACTTGTAAGTATTAAAACTTCACTAGTTTATTTCTGTTATGTATCGTTTGGTTGATGTCATAGGGACTCTCAGATTTGAATGGTTGATTCTAGGTGAGGGATAGAAGTGTTGTGTCGCATTGTTACGCAGGTTGGATTGTATTGGGTTGTATAGCATTTGCAGGGAGGGTTTGCATTTGTAGAAATTAGGTCATTACTTGAGAATCACTAGATGCTTTCCAGTCATAATAAATTTCTGGGATTATTTTATTTTATTTCCTTGTATACTTGTTGCAGAAGAATGAGAACAAATCGCTAATTTAGGGCCCAGCCTCAAATCTGATACAATCTTATCAAGGCTAAGAGGGGCTGAAAAATTATGTCAAGCTATTTGACATAATTTCTGATATAAAAACCAAATTCGTGATATTTTGAAAAACTGACTTTAGCTGTGTATGCAGGTGAATTCTTAGTAATGGGTCATTATAGCATATCCAGGAAGGTCCACTTTGTTTTTATGGGCTAATTGTTATTTACAATTACATATTTTCAATAGGATCATGACCGCCGGGTTCGAGAAGCCACACAACAAGCTTTTGAGAAACTCATCCTTAAAGTAAAGAAACACTTGGCTCCTTATTTGAAAAGTTTAATGGGATACTGGCTAATGGCTCAGTGTGATACGTACACGCCTGCTGCATGTGCAGCAAAAGATGCATTTGAAGCAGCTTTCCCTCCCAGCAAGCAACCTGAAGCCATAGCATTTTGTAAGGATGAAATTGCAAGTGTAAGTTCTTGGAAGCATTTTGTATCTTTTTTTTTTTTTTTTTTAAAGTATATAAGGGATATAAGGCAAATTACTATGATAGCTCTTTTCATTGGCTTTGTTGGGGGGTGGGAATGAGTCAGTGAACTTTTTCAAACAGTGAAAGGTTGCCTTTTTAATATGATGCTTAACAAAATTAACCATTTTGGACTTTCAACAAAATTAGCATCTTAGAATAGATCTTTCTAAAATATTGAAATTTTCCATTTTTAATTTATAAGTCTTAATTTATCATGTTATCTAAAAATTTAGGCATATGCTTTATAATCCATAATCTAGAAGAATACATTTCAAAATAAATTTAAATTCATCTTCTCCCTGTATAAATGCATATAGATCTACTGCATTCTCTTTGTTGGTTTTTGTTGAATGCATTGTAGTTTATTTCACTTCTTTTATATTAATATACCTGCTGTTGTTTTTTTTTCCAATTTTTTATTATAATAAACACTGCTTCATTGAACATTCTTGAATTGTTCTCTTCATACCCTTGTGGGAGTGATAGTTACTCTAAGTAGATATGCTGGCTCAAAGGATAGGAACATGTAAAACTTTTATGGATATTGTAGGTTACCCTTCAAAAAGGCCATACAGATCTATACTCCCGTGAAGAGATCGGAACGTCTCTCCACGCTTGGCCGGCACTTTTGCTGGGTGGAGGTCCGCTCTAAGTTTTGCTGTTTTCTGTGTGTTTGTGTCTAATAGTGTCCTTCCTCATTTCTTCCTTCATTTCCACTCCCAGTAAACGGACTGGAAAAACTAGACAACCAAGCTTGTTAGAATTATATCAAGAAGGAACAGCAGGTGGACTGAGTGAGGTGGGAATTGAGGATTTAAAAACATCCATGCTTGCATTCATTTCCTTGTTTGGTAGAACCCCTGTGTTTCCCTAGCACCTTGTGTAATCCGACCTAAGCACCTCCCTCCCTCCCTCTGTATTTCCTTTCCCCTTTCCCCTTCGGTTAGTCAGCCCTCCTGTGGCTGCCCACTACCTTTACAAATCCAGACTCCATATCAGGGCGTACAGGGCTCTGCATGATCTGGCCCTACCTATCTGATGTCATCCTCCACCTCCCTACTGCCCCCTCACTGTTACACATTTTACTTCTTCATTTAGGTTCTTGGTTCTGCCATTCTTCCATGTCCCTATAGGACAGAGCAGAACTGCCCCACAGGGTTTCCAAGGAGCAGCTGGTGGATTCAAACTGCTGACCTTTTGTTTAGCAGCCCAGCTCTTAACCACTGTGCCACCAGGGCTTTTTTGTTTTTGTTTTTGTTTTCTCTGATCTCATCCTACACCTCCCTGGTCCCCCTTCCCCGCCACACACATTCTAGCTCTCCATTTAAGTTCTGGGTTCTTCTGTTCTTCACTCCGCAGGTATGCCTAGCTTGTTTTCTCTAGGGGGAGGGTAGCTTGCATCATATTCTCGCTGGGAGTTCTCTAATCCATCTGCAAATTGGGAGTCTGGTTTATTTAAAATACCAGGTGACAAATGTTACCAGAGTGAAGTCATGAGATTGGTCACGAAGAGTTTTAGAAAATGGATTTTGAGACAACTAATTTGGCTGTTCACAGATCTTTCTGTTTTGTTTTTGCTTCCTCTTTTGTTCTTGACTTTGTTATGGATGGATAACTGATCGTGTGGATTATTTTCTCTTTAGTTGGCTATGTCACAGCTCATTACAACTATTGCGTTTGAACTTGGAAAGGTTCAAAACCAATTGATTAGCCAGGAGCCAGGCACATGAAAGTCAAGATGTCAGAGCTGAAGACTTTATATCATACTGTTGTGCTGTCTGTAAGAATGTAGACTTTGGGCCGTGCTGTTGGGTTCCAGTCTCACTCTGCCATTAATTAGGTGTGTGACCATGGGCAAGTTGCTTAAACTTTCTGTGCGCCATTTCCTCATCTATAAAATGGGAATGGTACTCCATGGAGTTGTTGTTAGGATTAATGTAGTTCATGCATGAAATGTGCCTAGCAATGCCTGGCACATGAAAAGGCTCAGTAAATGTTAGTGATATTTATTGCTCTGAAGTTGGTCCTGGGACAGTGGGCTCCTTAGCACTGCACCCCACAGGTAGGCAGACTTAACAGATCCTTGGGAAATCTGGTCTTGCTCCGTGACGCAGCAGAGTGCAGAGTGAAGGAAGGACGAGGGAGAAGGAAAACCAAGGCCTGATTTCTCTCCAAGCTCACAGTTGGGTGTTCTCTGTTTGCAAGAGGCATGGAGGAGCCAGCGGCCAGGAGTGCTTAGCGGAGAATTCCTCCTGATGGAAACTGGAGGTATGGGGAAGAAGTGCGCTGTTCCTCTTACCCCAACAGCAGTCAACCCCGGGGGATTGATAACGAGAAGCAACCAAACCCCTTGCAGTCAAGTCGATTCCAACTCACGGCAACCCAATAGCACAGAGTAGAACTGCCCCATGGGGTTTCCAAGGGGCGGCTGGTGGATTCGAACTGCTGACCTTTTGGCTAGCAGCCGAGCTCTTAACCACTGTGTCACCAGGGCTCCCAGGGGATTGACAGGGGAAGAAAAACAGGTAAAATTTAATCCTTTTAGTTTGCTAGTTAATGGTCATTCTGCAGCTATTTTATCGGTAAGAGGGTAAAAACAATTAGTTGAGATGAGGTTCGTCGTGGTTTGAATTATGTCCCCCCAAAAACGTTTGTATCAGTTTGGCTGGGCTGTGATTCCTGGTACTGTGTGATTTTCCTATTATGTTGTAAATCGTGCCTCTTTGATGTTAATGAGGGAGGATGGGTGGCAGTTGTGTAAGGCAGGACTGGATCTCCAAGACTGGGTTGTGTCCTGAGGCAATCTCTTGAGATGTAAAAGAGAGAAGTGTGCAGTGAGACAGGGGGACCTCATACCATCAAGAAAGCAGTGCTGGTAGCGGAGCCTGTCCTTTGGACCGGTGTCCCTGCGCAGAGAAGCTCCTATTCCGGGGGAACACCGAAGAGAAGAAGGCCAACAGAGAGAGAAAGCCTTCCCCTGGAGGTGACGCCCTGACTTTGGACTTTTAGCCTACTTTGACTATGAGGAAATAAACTTCTCTTCATTAAAACCATCAGCTTCCGGTATTTCTGTTATAGCAGCACTAGATGACTAAGACAGAATTTGGTACCGAGAGTGGGGTGCTGCTCTAACAGATACCTAAAATGTGGAAGCGGTTTTAAAACTGTGAATAGATAGATGTACGGCAGTTGACAGAGGACCAACAGCAGCAGAGAAGCGGCAGCAGCAGAACCAGGAGACCAGTGCGAGATGGCGCTGGAGCCGACCCACGGAGCGAGAGAGCTGAGTGCCTGTGAGCAGGAGGCTTCCTGGCAGAGTGGGGTGCCTCTGGGCACTTATCGGTGAATCTAGGCTTGCCGACCCACGGAGCGAGAGAGCTGAGTGTGTGCACGAGGCTTTCTGGTGGAGTGGGGTGCCTCCGGGCACTTACACCGGTGGAGCTACAGAGCTTTGGAACACTTGCCCCAGCAGGGCAGATGTGGGCGTGAGGCCCGAGGGCCAAGAGGCCACAGGAAACAGAAGCAGATGCTGAAGAGACAAGGGGCACAAGAAGCCGAGCTGCCTCAGTCTCAAAAGGTATGGCCATGACCTCGGGTTTCAAAGGGTGGAGCGTTGGCCTCTGGTGCTTCTAAGGGTGGAGTCACTCAGATGGACTGGGAGAACGGTGCACCTAAAGCCAAGGGAGCAGAGTTGCTGTCCCAGTGGGCCTGGAAGGCGGAGCTGGAGCCCAGGGCTGATGGGCCTCCGCTCAGAATCCAGAGACTCTGGCCAATACCTAGAGTCTGGAGGTCAGGGCCATTGTGTAAATTGTCTCGGAGAACAGAGGATTATTTTCAAAGCCTTGAGGGCTAATGTAATGTGTTCTGCTGACTTGGCGTGTTGCCTATTATCCCTTCATTCCCTCCAGTTTCTCCCATTTGTAACGGAAATGTCTAGCTTGTGCCTGTTCTGCCATTGTACCTTTGGAAGCAGATAACTTGTATTCTAGATTTCACAGATGAAGAGGAATTTTTGGAGTTTGAACTTGGAGTTAAGACTTTTGCTATGATATGATGGGGTGAATATGTTTTCCATGTTGCAAGAATGTGATTTTTGGGGGGCCAAAGGGTGGAATGTGAAGGTTTGAATATGTCCCCCAAAAAATGTGTGTATCAATTTGGCTAGGCCATGATTCCTGGTACTATGTGATTTTCCTGTATGTTGTAAACCTGCCTCTATGATGTTAATGAGGAAGGACGGGTGGCAGTTGTGTTAGTAAGGCAGGAGCTGATCTACAAGACTGGATTGTGTCCTGAGGCAATCTCTTGAGATATAAAAGACAGAAGTGAGCAGTGGGACAGGGGGACCTCATACCATCAAGAAAGCAGTGCCGGGAGCGGAGCGTGTCCTTTGGACCGGTGTCCCTGTGCAGAGAAGCTCCTATTCCGGGGGAACACTGAAGAGAAGAAGGCCAACAGAGAGAAGAAGCCTTCCCCTGGAGCTGACGCCCTGAATTTGGACTTTTAGCTCACTTTAACTGTGAGGAAATAAACTTCCCTTTGTTAAAACCATCCACTTGTGGTATTTCTGTTACAGCAGTGTTAGATGACTAAGACAAGGTTTATGGGGATTTTTAATGGGTTTAATCTATGTGTGTTCTACCTGTTCATCATTGCCAGTTCTTTCCCTTGTCTAGGTGCTTCACGATCATCTTTTAAAAGAAACACCTGACACACTCAGTGACCCCCAGTAAGTCATTTTATTTCCCTGTGACTCATGGTGACGATTGATTTCATGTATAGATAAGCGGATGTTTAACTTCCGTGTGACTTTTTTTTTTTTAAAGAAGAGATTCTGAATGTAGAAATGGAAATATTTGATTTAATGCTATGTGCACATGCTGTTTTAAGGGTTTTTACTTGCAAATTGTCCTGCTATGTAACTTCGGTTATCTGGGAGTTAACACATACACATTTGGTTCTTCTAGAAAGAGTTTTTTTTTTTCTTCTTCTTTTTCAGATTTACCTCTTGTTAGTCATAGCAGGCACCATCTTAAGATCTGGTTGAAAGTAGTTAAGAGCCTTTAAGAGTTCTTTTGAAAGAGTAGCAGAATGTTCTGTTTACATTTGCTCTTATGTTCTAAACAAAGTTTTCAGAGCCCTTAAGGGGCAATAATCTTAAATGTGTTGGTATCCTTTCTCTAGAATAACCCAGTTATGTGCTACTGAGAGAGAGAGAGCGATGTCCTTGTGCGCTTACTTCAAGCTGTGGCTTTTCTTCCACTTTCCTCTTGTACTGGTAGTAAAATATGTGATTAAAACTCTATTTTGAGGGAAGTTGGCACAGCGGGAATAGAAGATAGAAATAAAGCAGTGTGATGTTAAAAAATCATATTTGTTTTGTCATTTGAAAACAGCTATGATAGATATTTAATGATAAAACCTTTAAAATAGGGGCACCAAATATGTAGTTTGACTTATTTTCAATCCTTATATATATTTTCTTTCTTTTTTTTTTTTTTAACGTCAAGAACTGTTCCAGAGGAAGAAAGAGAAGCTAAATTCTATCGAGTTATAACTTGTTCCTTATTGGCCTTAAAGAAATTGCTTTGCCTCTTGCCTGATAGTGAACTTGATTCTCTGGAGGAGAAATTTAAGTTTCTTTTATCACACAATAAGTTTTGGAAGTATGGAAAACACAGTATACCTCAGGTATTGTAATTTTTTTTTTATTTTGAGACATTTCTCTGATTTTTTTCCCGTGCTTTTCTCTAGTGTTATGTTTGAAACTCTGCAAGCACATCTTAGTGATGGGTCATTCAAGAGTAAATTATTTCTCTTACTAGACTATTTTTCTGTTTTCACATGCTTAGTTAGCTGTTTGGCCCTAAGGTTCAGAGTTGAAGGATCATACTCCTCCCTTTGTGGCACCTTAAAATTACTGTTGTGTGCAGTGCTGGTCTCAGTGTATTTATTTTCTCCCTTTTGTCTCTGTTGCCCTCCATCCTCCACCTCCACCATTATGTTTTAAGATTCAGGTTGTTGCATGTATCAGTAGTCCATTCTTTTTTATTGCTGAGTACTGTTTCATTTTATAGATTTTCCACAATTTGTTTTTCCATCCACTTCTGATGAACATTTGGGTTTCTAGTTTTTGGCTAATATGACTAAGTCTGCTGTGAAAATCTGTAACAGTCTTTTTCTGGACACAGGTTTTCCTTTTTCTTGAGTAAACACCGAGGAGAGGAATTGATAGGTTATATGGTAAGTGTACAGCTATATAACCCATGAGTTCTATATGGTTATATAAAAAACCCATTGCCGTCAAGTCAGTTCTGACTCATAGTGACCCTATAGGACAGAGTAGGACTGCCCCATAGGATTTCCAAGGAGCGCCTAGTGGATTCCAGCTGCTGATGTTTTGGTTAGCAGCCAAGCTCTCTTAACCACTGTGCCACCAGGGCTCCTGTGGTTATGTACTTACCATAAAAATAACCCAACCAAACCCATTGCTGTTGAGTCGATTCCCGATTCCCACTCGTAGTGACCCTGCAGGACAGAGTAGAACTGCCCCAGAGAGTTTCCAAGGAGCAGCTGATGGATTCGGACCGCCAGTGTTTTGGTTAGCAGCCGAGCTCTTAACCACTGTACCACTAGGGTTCTATATCACCTGTCAATTCCTCTCCTAAGTATTTACCCAAGAAAAAGGAAGACGTGTCTAGAAAAAGACTGTTTAGAGATGTTCATAGCAGATTTATTCATAATAGCAGAAAACTGTCCTGGTGGCACAGTACCTAAGTGTTGTGCTGCTAACCAATAGGTCTATGTTGCTATGAGTCGGAATCGACTCAACGGCAGTGGTTTTTTTTTTTTTTTTTTTAATGGTAAGTACATGTTTAGCTTTATAGCAGGCTACCAAACTGTGCTGTTTTACACTCAGACCAGCAACGTGAGAGACGTTCACTTGCTCTGTCTCCTCCTGTTCGGGATGATCAGTCACTTTTAAGTCATGCTTATGGGTGTAGAGATCAGGGATGGGCAGCTACAGCTCGAGGTTTAAATCTGGCCTACCTGTTCTTGTACCCAGTTTTAGGAATTGTCTGCAGCTGCCTTTGGGCTCCAAAGCAGAGTTGAGTAGTTGCAACAGAGCCCTTAGGGGGCCTGTCAAGCTTAAGATAGTTACTCTCCGGTTCTTTATAGAAAATGTTTGCTGCCCTCTGGGGTAGAAGTTTCTCACTGTGGTTTTAATTCACATTTCTCTGATGAGCAGCTTTTAATGTGCTTATGCTCAGTGGTTACGAGCTTAGCAGCTAACCAGAAGGTCAGCAGTTCGAATCCATTCAGCTGCTCCTTAAACCCTGTGGAGTTGGAATTGACTCCAAGGCAGCGGGTTTGGTTTTTGTTTGCATTGGCCATTTGTATACCTTTCGTGAGGCATCTGTTCAAATCTTTTACTCCTTTTTCATTTTATATACTGTGTATTTTATTTCTAAAATTTTATTTTATTTTTTTACATTTTATGTTTCTTTGATAAAATTTCCTAATTTTCCATTATTACCATATTTTCCTTTACATCATTAAGTGTAATAATAGCTACTCTAAAGTCTATTTCTGAAAGTAACATTGGGGTCATCTTGGGGTTGGCATCCATTAACTGTCTTATCCCTTGAGATGGGATACATTTTCCTGCCTCTTTATATGTGGAGTAATTTTAGATTGTATCCTGGACGTTGTAAATGTTATGTTGTGGATTCTGGGTACAAGTATTTTGTCAGATAAAAGTAGATAAATATTTTCTTCCAGTCTATGCCTTGCTTTTGTATTTTCTTAATGGTTTAGAAAGAGTACAAGTTTTAATTTTGATGAAGTCTAATGTATCACTTTTTTCTTTTATAGTTCATACTTTTGGTGTCTTACTTACGAAATCTAGAAGTTTTGCAGTTTAGGTGGGTAATCCATTTAGAGTTAATTTTTGTGTATGGTGTGAGGGTAAGAGTCAAAATTATTATTTTTTTCTATGAGTATCTGTCTGTTAAAAGACTATCCTCACCCTGGCTGTTACCTTTGTTGAAACTCTGTTGACTGTTGTTGTTGTTAGTTACCATTGTGTTGATTTCGACTTATAGTGACTCCATGGGACAGAGTAGAACTGCCCCATAAGGTTCTTTTTGCTGTAATCTTTAAGGAAGCCAGATCACTAGGTCTTTCTTCTGTGAAGCCACTGGGTGGGTTCAAGCCACTGACCTTTCTGCTAGCAGCTGAGCACCTAGCTTGTGCCACCAGGGCTCCTTCAATTGACCATGTATATGAAGTTTTGATTTTGGACTGTTTATTCTGTTTCATCGATCTCTATGTCTGTACTTATACCAATACCTAGTGTCTTGATTATTGTTCTTTTATAGTTAGTAAGTCTTGAAATCCTCCAGCTTTGTTCTTTTTCAAAATTGTTTTGGCCATTCTAGGTTCTTTGTATCCTAAAGTAATGTTTTATAATATTAAACACAGTAAGTTTTTGTTGCATTGTAAAATGGGCTTTCTTTTCTGATTACGTTTTCTATTTTGTTTCTGCTAGTGTTTAGGAATGCTACCCTTCTGTGTGTTAATTTTATATCCAGCAGCTTTTCCAAACTCCTATTGTTTCTAATCATTTGTCTTTAGATCTTTTTGAATATTCTTTCTAGCCCATTATTTTGCTGTAATTACAGATAGTGTTATGAGTTCCTTTCCAGTTCTTCGTTGTTTTTCCTTTCTTGTCTTTTTTGTGTTGGTTATGTACTCTAGGGAGCCCTGGTGGCACAGTGGGTGAGAGCTCAGCCGCTAATCAAAAGGTCTGCAGTTTGAATCCACCAGCTGCTTCTTGGAAACCCTGTGGGACAGTTCTGTTCTGTCCTGTAGGGTTGCTGTAGTTGGAACCAACTTGATGGCACCTAACAGAAACAGCAATAATAACAACAGCAACAATAACAACAGTACCTTGTTGAGTAGAAGTGGTGATTAGTGGTCATCCTTTTCTTGTTCCTGACTTGAATGGAAAAAGTTCTAGACTCTGGGTGTTAGGTATTATGTTTGTTGTAGATTGCATCTGGGTCAAGAATTTCATAATTTTTTTCTGAGGAGAGAACTACTGAGCATTTATATATCATGAATGAATGCTGAAAATTTCTTGATTGCTTTTTTTGATCTGTTTATATGATCATATGATTTTGCCCCTAGCATTGAAGAGACATACTTACTCATTCTATGTGTTTCTCTTTCTAAATACACCATTGATATTGATTTGGTAATAGTTTATATAAAATATACATAAATAAAATATTCTGTGGAGTTACATGTGTAGGTATGTTTTTTAACCCCACAGAACATTGCCTTATATTCTCAGTCTTCATTTAGATTCAGCTACATGTTTGTTGTTTTGTTTGCTCTGTATTCCTTTCTTCATTTCTTACCTTCCATCTGGGATTGTTTACCTTCTGTATGGAGGATGTCCTTTTGAATTTCTTCTGGTACTGGTCCGTTCTTTTTTGCACAATCAGAAGATATTTAATTTTATGCTCATTCTTGAAAGACATTTTTTGTGAGGTACCGGGTGACATGTTGGCAGTTATTTTCTTTCAGTCTCTTGAAGATATTCCACTGTTTTCTGATTCACATTGTCACTGTGAAAGTGAGCTGTTGGTCTGACTGTCCTTCCTTTGAAGGTCATCTGTATTTTCCCTCTGGCTAGACAAAGATTTTCTGTCTTTTTGGTTTCGCGGTTGCACCACGATGTGTCTCGGTGTGGATTTCCTTCTGTGTATCCTTTTTGGGATTTGTTGGGATTCTTAAATCTGTTGATTGTAGTTTTGATTGGCTCTACAAAATTCTTAGCTATAGCTCTTCAGATATTTCCTTTGCCCCATGACCGCTCTTCTCACCCTCTGGGATTCCGGTTAAATATATGTTAACTTTCCCACTCGGTCCTGCATGTCTCCTATGCTGTCTTGGGTGGTTTTCATCATTTTGTTTCTTCAGGCAGCTCCGTGGACAATTTCTTCTCCTCGCTCTCCCAGAGCAGTGATTCTCTCATCATCTGCTTCTAATTGTTAAACTGCGAATTGAACTTTAAATTTTCTTCTCTTTTAGTTTAGAAATTGTGCTTGGTTCTTTTGCATACCGATGAAATACTTTTCTAGGATCCTTTCCCTGCAGATGTCTTTAAATTTTTATTTCTTTAAATATAAAAAGCATTGTTACGGATTTTATAACTGACAGTTATAAAATTTAAAGTCTTAGATCTCTGTGTTGTCTTTTGTTTTTGCTGGTCGTGTCTCGCGGTGTCTTATTTTTTATGTTTGTGGTTATATCTGACTTTGTGCTGGCCACTGTACTGGTAGGAATCATTTCAGACCAAAGTGAAGGATTCTGCCTCTAGAGAGGTTTTCTGTTTGCTTCAGCCAAAGATACAGAAAGTTGAATTAATTCTTTCTTCTTTCACTTTTGGCCTGGTAATTCCTAATGTCTTTTTAGCCATTTTGATGCTCCTAAGAAGATTTTTAAAATATTTTTCTAACCTCTTTTAGTGTTATTGTTGGAAGATTAGTCCCAATAACCCATCTGCCATTACCCTACATAAAATACCTTGTCCTAGCTTTGTTGTTAGTTTTCATCAGGTTGGCTCTGATTCATGGTGACTGTAGGTATAACAGAATGAAGTTGGCTGGTCCTGCCCATCTTCATGATCCTTGGTGTGTTTGAGTCCATTGTTGTGCCTTTTGTGTAGTGCCTTCCAACCTAAAACTGAAAAACCTGTCGCCATTGAGTAGATTCTGACTCATAGCGACCCTATAGGACAGAGTAGAACTGCCCCATAGGGCTCCCAAGGGGCAGTTGGTGGATTCGAACTGCTGACCTTTTGGTTGGCAGCCGAACTCTTACTCACTGCGCCACCAGGGCTCCAACCTAAAGGGGGCTCATTTTCCAGCACTGTATCAGGCAGTATTCTGTTGTGATCCAAAAGGTTTTCATTGGCTGATTTTTAGAAGTAGATCACCAGGCCTTTCTTCCTAGTGTGTTTTAGTCTGGAAGTTCTGCTAAACCTGTCTACCATGGATGAGCCTGATGGTATTTGAAATACTGGTGGCATAGCTTCCAGCATCATAGCAACACACAGCCCCCACGGTACGACCAGCTGACAGACAAGTGGTGAATCATAGCTTTACTTAAATTATTTAGGTGCATTTTATTTAGGCTTCAATTTAATTCAGCTTTCCATTTCTTCTTTTAGATCCGCTCAGCTTATTTTGAATTAGTTTCTGCTTTGTGCCAGCGAATTCCATGGTTGATGAAAGATGAAGCATCCAAAGTGAGCCCATCTGTTCTGCTTAGCATTGATGATAGTGACCCTGTTGTATGCCCAGCTCTCTGGGAAGCTGTCCTTTATACGCTTACAACTATCGAGGTATGTTAGAGAGGTACATTTAGTACACTTTGGAGTACTTGTTTCCTTGGTTGAATTTTAGAAGCCCTACATGTCACGTAAGAGAGGGGCTATCAGATTATAGTCTCCGATACTTACTGGAAAAATGCTTTCTTGGAAATAAAATATTTAATTTAAAACTTGGTATAAATCTTAAACTGCATATAAAATGGCATAAAACTTTTATTTCATTTTTTCTGTTTAGCTAGTAATAATTATTATTTAAACCATATGTGGCCCACTACAATTAGCGTATCTGAATCTTGTATTTAAGATTAAAATCACTTTCAGAAAGCACGTTTGATAGGAATTTTCTAAATCACAGAATGATTTCTGACCAATATTGTCCCATAAGCATGTGGAATACATGAATACTCTATGTAATATATTTCTTATAATTTCAGAGTTTTAGTTTTTAATGGTGCTGAGAGATTATAGACTCTCAGGGTAAAAATAATTGGTTTTTATTTTTGAGAGCCCACTTTTTTTCTCTTAATTGGGAAAAGTAAGTTTCATGATTTCTAATTACTTTTATGCTGTCTTCTTTGTTTAGGACTGTTGGACTCATGTAAATGCAAAGAAAAGTGTGTTTCCCAAGCTGTCAGCTGTGGTTCGTGAAGGTGGTCGGGGCCTGGCCACTGTTATATATCCTTACCTTCTGCCATTTATCAGCAAACTCCCTCAGTCCATTACAGATCCAAAGTTGGACTTCTTCAAAAATTTCCTTACCTCTCTAGTTACAGGGTAAGGAAGTTAAATTCTCAATTTTTAAAGCAGAAGGGATTTTCTTGTTGCCATAAATGGTAGGATGACACACCTACCATCATCTTTCTTATTTAAATTTCCCTAAATTGTTTTGCTGTTCACTAAACACTGGAAAAATTTCAGGGAATTGCGATTTTAATTCTTTCCTTGGATCAAAGTGGTATATCAGGAGAGAGAGAACTGTGGTAAGACCCATAGGTGGAAATAGGCCCCTTTTCAAATGAGTCATTCTTTTGTATTTTGATATATACAAGTACTCAAATACAGAAGATAAGCCAGTGAAACTTTAACTTCCATCAGATTAAATATAATAGCTATTTAAATTTACACATGAATTATTTAGGTGCATTTTATTGAACATAATAAAAGATGCACGATTTTATTAAGTTTTTTTTCTACTACATTGTTATCTTTATTTGATTAAGTCCTGTCTTTCAAGCTTGTAGGTGGATAGATAGGAGATACCTTTTGCTTTGCTAAAACTTTTTTTTTTTTTAAATATATTTTATTGTACTTCAGGTGAAGGCTTACAGAACAAATAGTTTCTCATGAAACAGTAGTACACATGTTGTTTTATGACATTGGTTAACAACCCCACAACATATTAACCCTCTAAATTCTCAACTTTT
The DNA here is from genome assembly GCA_030035585.1 of Dugong dugon. Taxonomy (NCBI): domain Eukaryota; kingdom Metazoa; phylum Chordata; class Mammalia; order Sirenia; family Dugongidae; genus Dugong; species Dugong dugon. Next base: position 7,637,468 of record CM057473.1, read on the forward strand.
TTTTTTTTTTTTTAAAGTGAAAATACACATAGCCAAAGATACACCGTTTCAAAAATTTCTACATACATAGTTCAGTGACATTGACTACGCTCTTCCAATTGTGCTGTTAGTCTCACTTAAGATGAAGGCTTACAGAACAAAATAGTTTCTCATTTAACAGTTACTACAAATGTTACCCTATGACAATGGTTAACAATCTCACAACACATCAACAGTATCCTTACTCAACCTTGTGTTCCCTATCACCAGGTTCCTTGTCCCCTTCTGCCTTCTGGCCCTTGTCACTGGACTCCTGTACCTCGTTAGTCTCATTTGGTTTTACAGGGCTTTACTAAAACATTTTTGAAAATAAGTTTTTTTTTCACAGTTCTTCCAGTTTATAGTCCAATCAGATTAGGTTGTTTGTTAATTAGTTTTTAGTTGAAAATTTTTATTTAAACAATATATCCTCTTTTGGCATAATGACTTTTCCATGAGTGACTTTGGTGATTTGAGTTGCTTATTTTTTTCATGGAAGAGTAAGCCACAGGTATTTCTTATTTCTTAGGCTGTCAACAGAGAGGATCAAAGCCAGCTTTTCAGAGTGCTCAGCTATAGTAGCTGCTTTTTTTGAGTGCCTGCATTTTATAATGCAGCAGAACTTAGGTGAGGAAGAGATGGAACAGATGCTCGTCAACGATCAGGTATTTATAACGTGAAAGTCGCCAGTGCCTTTGTCCTGCGACTATGAAGAATCCAGCTCATTGCGTTCTGTTGCCATTTTCATTAATTAGCATTCCTTGTAAACATTTCAATTGTATAATGTATAAATTGAGTAATGTGTATTTTTAGCCAGGTAAATTAAAATTCTGTGCAGTCGGTTGCTAGCATAGTATCATGCCTGAGGACTAATCAATCTCTGGGTGTAAAAACTCTGGTTACTTTAGGGAGATGCAATGCAAAACAGTTTGGAAGATGTTATTTGTCATCTTTTTAAATTCAAATTTGTGTAATAAACATCTTATTCTGAAATACTGAAGTACAGTGATCCTTCTGTGAATAATTAGGTTTGATTTTAGAATCATTGATGACCAGGTTCTGGAATATGGTCCATTATAAATTAAAAAAGCAAACTGGCTGCTATTGAGTCGATTCTGACTCATAGCAACCCTATAGGACAGAGTAGAACTGCCCCATAGGGTTTCCAAGGAGCGGCTGGTGGATTCAAACTGCCTACTTTTTGGTTAGCAGCTGTTGCTCTTAACCACTGTGCCACCAGGACTCCTTGGTCCATTATAGTAGGAAGTTAATTAATGAGAGTACAGAAGCCCATTATAGTCGGAAGTTAATTAATGAGAGTACAGAAGCCCAGATCCTAGTTGATGGTTAACTTTTCTTGTATTTGTAATTTAAGAGAAAGGGCTCTGAATTCTGTTGTTCATATTGGCTTAAATCCTATCTTAGGTTTCCCCTGGGTGGTGTGGATGGTTAAAGCTCTCGGCTCCTAACCAACAGGTTGGAGGTTCCGGTCTACCCAGAGGTACCTTGGAAGATTGGTCTGGTGATCTGTTTCTGAAAAAGCAGCCGTTGTAAGCCCTATGGAGCACAGTTCTACTCTGGTGCACGTGGGGTTGCCATGAATTGCAGTTGACTTGACAGCAACTGGTATAAGGCAAAAAATCAAAAAACTTGAATAAGCTCAGAAGATGCAAAGAAAACTGAATTATTTGTTAATGACCAAGAATCTTTGTCAGTTATAGCAATAAAAGAAGTAATTCAGATGGAACACAGTTAAGTCATTAAGCTCTTTATAGGATGCGAGAGGGAGGTTCATGTTAACTGTTTGCAGAATTCTAGGGTGAAACTCATGTTTTTTAGTTATTAAATAATACGAAATTTTGGTGTCTTACAGATATCTTATTTAAATATTATTTTTCTCAAGAACAGATTTTTCATATTTTATATCATCTCTTTCAGTTGATCCCTTTTGTCGATGCAGTTCTCAAAGAGCCAAGATTGCAAAACGGGCAACTATTTCACCATTTAGCCGAAACTTTAAGTTCCTGGGAAAGCAAGGCAGATATGGAAAGGGGTGATAAAATGGCTCACAACTTGGAGAAAGTGCTGTTAAATTTCTGGGAGAGGCTGTCAGAGGTCTGCATTGAGAAAATTAATGAGCCAGACGCTGATAGTAAGTCTGTTCTGGGTGTATCTAGCCTGTTACAGGTTCTCCAGAAGCCGAAGAGTGCATTGAAGTCCAACAAGAAAAAAGTTGGTAAGGTTAGATTTGCTGATGAGATCTCTGAAAGTAATAAAAAGAATGAAAAAGGTGTATCTTCAGAAGGAGAGAACAGCGAAGGCTCTGAATTAGTTACTGAACCTCTCACTCAGGATCTTTCAGACCTCATATCTCCTCTGAGGAAAAAACCTTTGGAAGACTTAGTCTGCAAACTAGCAAAGATGAGCATTAATTACATCACTGAGCAAACATCAGAGCAACACCTGAAGTTTCTTTCCACTCTGCTCAGCACCTTCTCTTCCAGCCAGGTGTTTAAAGTGCTACTAGGTGATGAGAAACAGAGTATCGGCAAAGGTAAAACTCTTGAAATAGCTAAACTTGCACAGAAAAATCCTGCGGTGCAGTTTTTATACCGGAAGCTACTCGGTTGGCTAAATGAGGATCAGAAGAAGGATGCCGGTTTCCTCATGGACATTTTATACGGTGCCCTCCGCTGCTGTGACAGTAATATGGAAAGGAAAGATGTCTTGGATGATTTAACGGAGGTATTACTGTTGTAATAGCGTTTAAAACTAGAATCTCAGTAGGAGAGATTTTCATGGGGGTCGATTTTGGATTGTTTTTTTTATTTTTTATTGTACTTTAGTGAAGGTTTATAGAGCAAACTAGGTTCTCATTAAACAGTGTTTGGATTGTTTCGTGACTGAGACTCAATTTAAAGATAAGCAGTGCATTCTTGTGATTTGGGAAGTGTCAGATTGCTGGGTAGGTGCGTTAAGATGTTCAGTAAGTGCCTTAAGACGACAAAAGCTTGGTAATAAATGGGTGAGGCTTTCAGTCCACACTTTTTTTTTTTTTAATTGTACTTCAGGTGAAGGCTTGCAGAACAAATAGTTTCTCATCAGTCCACACTTCTTAAGTGGAGTACCTGGCTAAAAAGGTTTTAGTTTTCTATTGGTTCCATGGTCAACATTAGTTACGTTATAAAATTTTATTATTCCTTTTAGCAGATTGTTTCTTACTCTTTTTCACCTTTCAGGTGGAGCTGAAATGGGATTCTCTTCTTCAGGTTATTGAAAAGGTATCTTAAAGAAATTTTTGTTTGTTTGTATTTATGGGTATAGAAAAATTAAAACCACAGTCATATTCACAACTAGAATGTGATCAGGGGTCTATATTAAATAACTTCTTTTTTATTGTAATTTTCTTCCCATGATTTGGGAAAACATTGGGTATTTGCTTTCCTGTGGTTGTGTTTTTCTGGTTAGGATTATTGAGGAAGAATAAACAGGCTTTGGGAAATCCAGTGTTCCTTTCCTAGCATGTAACATAGGGCGAGTTAAATATTTTATTTTCTTTGAAACTAAGGCCACAGATTTCAACTCTTATCCTAGTTACTTTTTCTTCTGTAGAAATTGACTGGTTCTAGCTTTGGCTAGAGAGTATCAGGAAATTAAGCTTGCCCTACTCTGGAATGGAGCCCTGGTGGCATAGTGGTTAAGAGCTCAGCTGCTAACCGAAAGGTCTGCAGTTCAAATCCACCAGCAGCTCCTTAGAAACTGCGGGGCACTTCTTCTCTGTCCTTTAGGGTTGCTGTGAGTCAGAATTGACTCGACAGCAGTGGGTTACTTGGGAATACCAGGCAGACACGTTAAAGTCTTCCCAGCCTTTTTATGATTGCCACTTGACTAAATAAGAAAATTAGTGGTAAGAATAATAAAAGGAAATCAAGGATCATAAACAATTTAGATAATTTTAAAATATGGCTTACATATTGTTTCCTAATGAAGATGTAAATGATATAACTAACAGTAACACTTTATCAACTATATAAATGTTGACCAGCTATGTAAAATTCTTCCTGTGTTCATTTCTTCTTTTTAGCATTTTGAAAAATTATTTTTCTATTTTACATAGCAAGATAACCTTTTTAATTTACAAGTTTATTTTTCGAAAATACATACAGAACGTTAGTATTTCTCAGTGAGAACTGTAATTATCAAGCACACCCTTTGTGTTAGGATTATCATCCAGTACCTTCTCAAGCTGCATGAAAAGCCAAATCAGAAGGCTGCTGGGGAAGCCTGGAATTAGAGCAAGGGGAGTTAATTTTATAAAAGTAGACTGATGTATCTGTTTCGAGCTTAGCAGTGTGCCTGTTAGGTGGTGCAGATGCTTCTTGGAAGAATATTCTCTTCCCAGTTAGTGTGTGCAAGACTGTGGTGTGTTCCTCCTCTACTACCAGGAGTGAGGATCCTCCTCAGCCCCTGGACAGATTCTTTTTCTTAGATGTGTTAATACATTGGGAAGTTAAACTTCATGTCTGCTAACCTGAGAGACGTTTAATTCATTAGTTTATTTTCTCTACCAGGATTCTGTAGAATAGATTGATTTTCGTTTGCTGAACTATTTCAGAGAAGCCAGTATTAAACCCCTCTAAACATAGTTTTTCTGGTATTTATGCAGCCTGATAGTTTAAGAGCAGAGCTCTAAAGTCAGCATCTTTAAAAAGAAAGAAAAAGACAAACCTGAATTTTAGAACCAGAAAAGGACCTCAGAGAGTCTTTCTAGGTTAACCTTTTCGTTCCCAGGTTGATTAAGCGATATGTCCAAGATCACAAGGATAGTTTAGTGGGAGAGCTTGGGCTGAAATAGAAGCTCTGGTTACCTACATTTTTTTTTTTTTTAAATAAAAAGATAAGCAGTTTTTTAGTTACTACCCAATCCGCACTTGGATTTCTTTTTTTTCCAGATTGCTTTGAGATGAACCAAGTTGCAAATTCCTTTCTTCTCATCCCTTAAAGCAAAAGAAGCTCTGGGAATATGGATCAGCATGCTTTTGGGGATGGATTTACAACTTTTTTTTTCCTTTGCCTTCCACCCCATGAAAATAAACCAGTTGCAGTCAGATACCTGGCTCCAGCAACTTTATTTCAGAGAATCTGGGGAAATAATGTCCCGTTGTTCACATTGGAGCAACTTACCATTACTATAAATTAATTGTTCTTTAATTTTAGCAAAACTATTGAACAAAAATTTAATATTTATGGAGCATTAGTAAATCTGTCTTCAAAGTTCATCCATTCATTATTCCTTGAACGTATCTACACTGTTGATAGCAGGTATCCAAGAAGTTTAAGACAATCCCCACCCTAAAGGATTTGCAATCTCCTTGGAAAGACAAGACACACACACAGATGAAACATTTAAATAATACAGTTGAGTAAGTGCTGTAGAAAGTCAGAGGAAAGCAGTGATCGGCGTAGGCTCGAGTAGTTGGGGAATACTTCACGAAGCAGGTGGGATTTGTACTGATTGATTCTCAAAGTATGGATGGGGTTTTGATAAGTAAAGAAGAAGGAATATTTATGGTAGCGAAGATAGCATGAGCAAAGCATGGAAGTGGACATCAGCAAGGCTAATAAGCAGTCGGCTGTTAACCGAAAGGTTAGCGGTGCGAACCCATCCAGTGGCTCTGCGGGAGAAAGACCTGGTAATCTGTTCCTGTAAAGGTTACAGCCTAAAAAACCCTATGGGGTGGTTTTACTCTGTCATGGGGTTGCTGTGAGTTAAAACCGACTGGACGATAACCTAACAACAACAGCAGCAAGCGGGGAATAGGAAAGATACTAGGCTTCCTATAACTTGAGGAGGAAGAGTTGGGAATAGTGTTGTTGGGACCACAGAGATGAAGAGAGGTACTACAGTAATATTTTGAGCAGATTATTTTTCCATTCTGTTTCTAATTTTGCTTTAATTTTTATGTTTTTAGTCATGTTCTAGTTCAGATAAACATGCTTTAGTAAGTCTTTGGCTAAAAGGAGATATCCTTGGAGAGAAATTGGTAAACTTGGCAGATCACCTATGTAATATGGGCTTGGAATCCACAGTATCTTCAGAATCTTACTTCTCAGAAAGATGGACCCTTCTAAGCTTGGTATTATCCCAGCATATTGAAAATGGTAGGCAAAATTATGGCTTTTGGTATCTAGTAGGGAATAATCTAATGGGGGATTCCATAATGCTTAGCTTGCAGATTATTGATGAGAATAACATGACTTGGTTGATGCAAATGTCTTAATTTTGTAAACACACTAAATGTTTTTTAATCTTGGGAATGATACATAATGTTTTTAGCTTTGTATTCTACTAAAGGGTTTTGAATTTAGTTGAGGTCCTTATTCTCATTTTGTAAAGTATTGCTCTTTTTTTATTTAGAACTACTTTTTTACCTGAGAGCTTTTATGTGTGACAGAACAAGTGGATTTGTGGTTATGATTTTCTTTTGTCTAAAACATAAATGCCTTTAAAAAAATATGGAAAAACCGAAATGGTTATTAATCCAAAGTAAGGTACTGTTAACATGAAATGTACTGTTAACATGAAAGTAAGGTACTGCTAACATTCAAAAATGTACTGTTAACATGAAAACTTACGCTGAATGAAATAAGGCAGTCATAAAAGGACAGATATTGTACGATTCTACTTATTTGAAAAATCTAGAATAGGCAACTGTGTAGAGATCACAGTTTATTAATAGTTACCTGGGACGGGCAGGAGGGAGGGGGAAGAGAAGACAGTGCTTTGGGGACACTGAGCATCTGTAAAGGGTGATGGAAAAATTCAGGAACCGTCCATAGCTATGGTTGAACAACATGGTGAACATTTAATGTCACCAGACTGTCCATGTGAAGATTATTGAAATAGCAAATGTTTTCTTAATATTTTTATCACAATAAAAATGAAATGTAAAACATGCAGTTAATACTTTTCATTTTTTGTCTGTTTGAACGTTTTTTTCTCTAGATTACTTGATTGGAGAAGTATATGTTGAAAGAATTATTGTTAAACTTCATGAAACTTTATCCAAAACAAAGACACTGTCAGAAGCTGAGAATAGCCACTCATCGGTGTCTCGTGTCTGTGATGTGGCCTATAATTACTTCAGCTCAGCGAAAGGACGTTTGCTTATGCCGTCGTCTGAGGATTTGTTATTAACTCTCTTTCAGTTGTGTGCTCAGAGCAAAGAAAGAACACATTTACCAGGTAATGGCCTGCTACTTGGATGGTTTGTTGGGAAGCTCTGGTTCTGACCATCATAGTGAGTGTTGGTGTGCTGGTTTAACAATTGTGTGGAAGTTTGAAGTGCTTTAAGGGTTACAAATCCTATACGCTTTCAGCTTTAGAAACCATATTAAAGATGTGTATAGATGTTAACGTCTAAAGTTCTTCATATCGGCAATACTTTGGGAAGGGGCAATGATGGATGAATTGGAATCTCAGCCCCTCCGCTCAGTAGTTCTGGCAGGTTTTGTAATGCCTCACTTTCCTCATTTATAAAAGGGGGACAGTGGTCTCTCTTTTTTTGTCTTATAGTTAAAAACATTCAGTCTTGGCATGTCTCTAAATGAAATTAACATTGCCTTTTTGAGGACTGTTTTCTTGTCCTGGAAACCCTGGTGGCATAGTGGTTAACTGCTGTGGTTGTTAACCAAAAGGTCGGCAGTTTGAATCCACCAGGCGCTCCTTGGAATCTCCATGGGGCATTTCTGCTCTGTCCTGTAGGGTTGCAATGAGTCGGAATTGACTCAGTGGCAGCGGGTTTTGGGTTTATTCTTGTCGTTATACATTAATTCAGACTTATTTATGGAACCAAAACCCACCAAACCCACTGCCGCCGAGTTGATTCTGACTCATAGCAACCCTATAGGACAGAGCAGAACTGCCCCACAGGGTTACCAAGCCTGTAATCTTTATGGAAGCAGACTGCCACAGCTTTCTCCCACAGAGCAGCTGGTGGGTTTGAACTACCGGCCTTTCCGTTAGCAGCTGAATGCTTACCCACTGCACCACCAGGGCTCCTTATTTATGAAAGGAGTACAAAAACATAGTATTGATAGAGAACCCTCTTTCTCCAGCCACTTCTTTAATATTAACTTCTCTATTTGGAAAAGGTGTAACTTTTCTCATCTCTGAAAGGATAACTTTTGTAAGTAAGCTCAGATCAGGAAAAAAGTTAACTTTTAAAATCTTTATTGGATGCTTATGCCACAGTTATTTAGTTTTGGCAATTGAATATCAATTGTGTGTTTTCTTTTTTAAATGATGTCTTAAAAATTTCACGTCTGCAATGAGTTCTTTCAGACATTTGTACTGATGAGAGTTAATTCATTGGGATTACAAATTCCTGTTGACATCTTGATTTTAGACTCTCTCATCTGTAAACTGAAAAACACCTGGCTGTCTGGTGTACATTTCTTGGTCCATCAAGTTGACAGTACATATAAACAGAGTTCCTTCCTACGTCTGTCTGCTGTTTGGCTCAAGAACCAAGTTCAGTCTTCATCTTTGGATGTCAGAAGGTAACCTTGTTCTGTGTTTGGTTGCAGTGTCTTCTGTTTGATCACTGTCCTTAAGTAATTAAGAGTCTGTGATCTGTGTGAGCACCTATGAAAAGTGGCTTGTTATGTGAGAGATCTATGGAAATTCAAAAGAAGGTCCACACAACCCAGTTTTTCCAAAAGGAGTTTATTTTGACGATCACCCATCTAAATCTGAACAGTCGCTTAATTGAGGAATGGTTTGTTATAACACACCCTGCTGGACTCCTGATTGGCTTATGGTCAGTGATGGGATGGCGGCGGAGACAGGTGTAGATTGTAACCATAACCTCTCACTGGCTACCACGCATAGTGGTTGTTCTCGGTTGGTTGTTTTTGGGTCAGGTATTTACTGTTGTAAAGTTGAATTGCAAATGAGTTTCACTTTTTTTTTCTTTTCTTTCTTTCTTCCTTCCCTTTTTTTTTACCTAAAAGTGAAACCTGAGAGGATACACTCAGAGGCTGTTGAAATTAGGTTAAATCTTTTTTTGATCATCATACTCTTTTCTTTTAGAGTAAGGTAGCTATAGTTCAGAGATAACTAATCTGAAATGGCCACATCCCCTTCAGGTTATTATTTTTTTTATTGTACTTTAGATGAAGGTTTACAGAACAAGTAGTTTCTCATTAAACAGTTAGTACACATATTGTTTCATGACATTGGTTAACCACCCCACAACATGTCAACACACTCGCTTCTCAACCTTGGATTCCCTATTACCAGCTTTCCTGTGCCCTTCTGTCTTCTAGTCCTTGTCCCCCGGCTGTTGTGCCCCATTAGTCTCATTTTGTTTTATGGCACATCCCCTTCATTTTGAGGTAGAAGCAGCACTCAATTCCTAATCATAAACGTTGGATTAAATCCCAGATCTGACTCAGTGTGTGTGTCTGTGTGTGTGTGTGTCTATCTGTGTCTGTTTATACCTGTCTCCTTGTTCATTAGGCTATTATCTGCCATAGGGTAGCTAATGTGTATGAGAGGTGCTCAGATTAGTCACAGCATAACCACAACAGTAAGTTCTTTTCATTATTTCCAGTCTCCAGGTCCTCTTGTCTGCTGTTGATGATTTCCTGAATAAGCTGCTCGAGAGTAAAGATACTGACCTTCTGGGGGTTTGTATTGGAAGTGTTATGCCAAACGACAGTGAATGGGGGCAGATGAGACAGTCCCTTCCTATGCAGGTACGTTTGGGATGAATGAGTGCATAGTTCATTCTGACGTTTGGATTTCATGTAAGCCCAGATGCTTTTTATTTTATCCTGGGGAAGAAAAAAAGGACGTGAAATGAGTGTTGTGCTTGCCTTTATGTCTCTGAATGCTCGTATATTCGGTGTTTGCTCTTTGCAGGGCATCAGTAGGTGCTGGCAGGACCCGTGGTACAACAGTGAACAAAACTTCTGTCTTTAAAGACTCTTAAACAAATACACATGTTGATAGTTCTCTGTAGTAGAGACCAAACAGGTTCCTGTGGTTTTTACTAATAAAGTAGATATTTTCATAACTTCATTTTTGTTCCTAGTCTGAGTAGCTTAGGTAGTAAATAATTAGAATATCTAATGATTTTGTATGCAATTTCTTGTTTTCTTTATACAGTGGCTGCACAGGCCTCTTTTAGAAGGAAGACTGAGTTTGAATCATGAGTGTTTCCAAACAGAATATAAGGAAGAAGATATAAAGACCCTTCCCAGCCATTTGTGTACTTCAGCTTTACTGAGCAAAATGATGTTAGTTGCACTGAAAAAGGAAGTAGTCCTAGAAAACAATGAGCTTGTGAAAATAAGTAAGTATATATGGGTACTCAGATACAAAGTGATGTATGAATGAATATAGTTTTTAAACAGGTTTGATCACACTGCAGTTTAAATCTTTAACTCAAGAATCTTTAGCTTCCTGTTAACTGTTCTCGAGATGGGGAATTTGAGGTCACTCAAGTGATGTTAAATTGCAGATCAGATGAAAACATACAGAAACCTTGCTATAATCTTGTTAGCTGTAGAGCATAATTTGACAGAAGACCAGTTACTCAAACTGGAATGATGTCGGTATACGCAGAGCTCATGGGACATACCCTAAAAAAAAGATGAAATGAGACTCCGGTATTTGATTGCGGATTCTGAATTTTCAGTTGATTTTTCGGAACCACTAAACCTTTTTATTCATAGGGCTATAATTTTTTTTCCCTGGTAAATGGGAGGTTCATATGTTGAAATCCTAAGAAGATTTGGAGTCTTTGGGTGGTGCAAGCTTGGCTGCTAACTAAAGGTTGGCAGTTCGAATCGACCCAGAAGTGCCTTGGAAGAGAGGCCTCGGGATCTCCTTCTGAAAAAGTCATTGTAAACCCGAAGCGGCACACAGTTCTTCTCTGATGCACATGGAATTGCTGTGATTCCCCCATTCTAGGAAATGGCTTAGAATTGTAGGTAGCAAGATACTGTGAAAAGTAGGTGTTGCGTAAATCCTGTGTCAATCTTTTTTTCTAAGCCCTTGGCTCTAACAGTTACTGCTTATTGTCCTTTGAAAGAAGGCTGAAAACTGAAATAGCTCTTTTCGTCAGCCAGGTCCACGTTCTGTCAAGGGCAAAGAGATGAGCTCATGGAGAGACTCCCTCCAAACATAAAAATGGAAATCAGTCATTGTAATCATTTATTCTCATTAATTGTGCTACTAATTACAAACTGACAGTATTATTTAGCCTTCTTATCAGTCCTTTACATCAGACATTGTTTTCTTACCTTGATTGGTCAGAGTTACTGGGCTTATAGGGGACAGCCTTCGATTTTGAACCAAGTCTCGGATCTAATGACTTCAAAACCCATGTATAACTTAATAAAGGGGGCTTGTGACTGGTTATGGATTAAAAACCTACCATCTGTAAGGTTTTGCGGTAGACTCTTGGTCGTTTAATTCTTACCACAGTCCTGTGAGGTAGGTTTTACTGTCCTATTGGTAACCGTGTGTACAGCTCGCGGCAGAAAGCAGATCTGAGCCCAGGCAGTCTCTCCGGGGCCCATGCCCTTTCCTGTATCACGCTGTGACCCATTTCCTGACACGTCAGCATGAGCTGCTCATCCCACGTCTCGGGCCCCTCAGTTGTTTGTCCTTTCTCATCCCAGGTCTCGGGCCCCTCAGTTGTTTGTCCTTTCTCATCCCAGGTCTCGGGCCCCTCAGTTGTTTGTCCTTTCTCATCCCAGGTCTCGGGCCCCTCAGTTGTTTGTCCTTTCTCATCCCAGGTCTCGGGCCCCTCAGTTGTTTGTCCTTTCTCATCCCAGGTCTCGGGCCCCTCAGTTGTTTGTCCTTTCTCATCCCAGGTCTCGGGCCCCTCAGTTGTTTGTCCTTTCTCATCCCAGGTCTCGGGCCCCTCAGTTGTTTGTCCTTTCTCATCCCAGGTCTCGGGCCCCTCAGTTGTTTGTCCTTTCTCATCCCAGGTCTCGGGCCCCTCAGTTGTTTGTCCTTTCTCATCCCAGGTCTCGGGCCCCTCAGTTGTTTGTCCTGTATGCAGCCTCTTACCAGTTGTGGTGGAAGCACTAGCAGGATCCCTCCAGTGTCTCCAATGACTTAGGTCCCTGTCTCATTCTTAACTAGTCAGAAGAGACCAAGGGAGATTTGGGAGAGGGTGGTATTTCGTATCAGGCGAGTATTCTCAGTTTTCATTATCACTGAACACTCAAGGCTGTTTTGAGATGACTGGGCGTAGCAGTGTCAGATGATGGGGCGGAACCCTGAGAGCGAGCGGAGAAGTGTGAGCGATTGTAGGCTTGTCCACAAAGCACACCTGAAACCTGGTGCTGTCGTTGTGTTAGTTGCAGAGCTGCTCTATTCCCTGCAGTGGTGTGAAGAACTGGACAACCCGCCTGCTTTTCTGACCGAGTTCTGTGAAATGCTTCAGAGGATGAATATCACGTACCGTAACTTGTGTGCACTTGGTGATACTTCTGGCCTACTGAAACTGATATTTAGCAGGTGAGACTCCCTTGCAGTTTTCAGTTTTTGTGAGTATTTTGCTTGTTTATGGCTTTGACTTTTGTAAGATATAAGCCCACTTCAAATGCTTCTTGTGACTCGAAGAGTTGGTCTAAGTTAATCTTTGTTTCTTACTGATACACACTTTGTGGCTACTGAGTATGTGATTTACTCTTCAGGGGAGGTGCTTGGACTTTGTCTTATTGTAATATATAAATGTATTTACGTATTATACATTTACATTTAAGTGTATTGTAAATTGTGTATCATAAACATACATTATGAGTTATAAATGTATAGTATCTTTTAATGTATTATAAGTGTTAGTAGTGTAAATATACTGTAATTTATGTTTATAATGTATTTATAAAATACATTCTATGTATTTTATAAATATATATTATTTAATGTATTAATATATGTATAATAGTGCTAATGTATTATAAACGTAAATTATTGTAATAATATATTTATAAATGTACCATATAATTTATGTATTATACATTCAGGAACAGATGAGGGTAAAAGAAATAGATGGTGTGGAACTTGTTTTAATTTGTTACCTGTAACCCATCCTCCTCCTGCTCTCAGATTCAACCTTGCATGTTGCTCTAACTTCAAAAAAACCCAAACCGTTGACGTCGAGTTGATTCCAACTCATAGCAACCCTATAGGGCAGGGTGGACCTGACCCATAGGGTTTCCAAGGAGTGGCTGGTGGATTTGAACTGCTGACCTTTTGGTTAGCAGCCGTAGCTTGCCATAGCTCTTAACCACTGTACCACCAGGAGTGTGTCCTGATATAAGTACAGAACCCATTTCCCTGGATGAGGAAATATGTATGAAATGAAGTCCTTATGAGGTTATAGCAGTTAGGTTTTTTTTTTTTTTTTTTAAATTTATTTTCATGATTGTTATTGTTAGCTGCCCTCAAATCAGCCCCCAACTCACGGTGACCGCACGCACAACGGGATCAGACTGTTGTGATACATAGAGTTTTCACTGGCTGATTTTCCGAAGTAGGTTGCCAAGCCTTTCTTCCTGGCAGTTAGCTTCTTAAAATTACTTGTGTTTACCTTCTGTCTTTTAAAGAGTTTATTACTTGCCTATAGTGTTTTTACCATACTTTGCAGCATCAGAGGACCCAATCCCACTCCCATGTACCTGACACTCACAACTTTCCCAGTGGATGCTCGTACTCCCATGGTTCTTCAACTTCAGCCATTCTGGTTTTCCTATGGGCTCTGTCCTTTCCCAGCTGTAGCTACTGGTCCTCTTTAAGGTCAGCTCCCCTGTTAGGATTTGAGGGCTATGGAATTGCCTTGGAGTGAGAGCTCAATACCAGTTGTGAAGGAATATCAAAAGCCCAAACTCCCAACCCTTTGGGTAATGGCAGTTGCTTTGGTACAGATATCTTGGGTGAGTTGACCTCTTAGTTGGTGATTTAATTAATTCTGTAAAAGGAATCCAGATACCCAGTGTAAAAAGTCTTATTAAGTACTCTTTTAAAACGGAAAATAATTTTTCATTTTTTAGATCCAAAGCAAATGGCACCCTTTGGTCTCTTATCATCATTAAGTTGGTCTTCTCTCGAAGCATTACATCTGAGGACGTAAAACATCATTATAGGAATTCGGAAGATAGGTATTCTTGTTTAAAATGCTTTTACTGTGTAATTTAGTTTAATTGTCACCTTGGTGTAACCCCTGACTAAAGAACAACTCTAATAAATCAAGAATGTAAGATTTAGAAAATGTAGAAATTGAAGGAAATGAGGAAAAAATGAAGAATTTTATGTTTATTTTAAACCATTAGCATTGTAAGGGAGACCCACCACACCCTTACATTTTATTACAAAAATAAAGTCCGCATAAGGAGCTAAATGTAAAGGACAAATCTGTGAAAGTCTTAGAGGGAGAAAAAAGAGGAAGGCCTTTGAGCAGAGTGCAGATTCCAGAATCCATAAAGGAAAAGGTAGAAGCTTGTCTTTGTAAAAATGAAAACCACTTTATGACAAAAATTCAGTAAGCAAAGGTTAAGAGACAAATGACAAAATGGGAGAAAACATTTGGAAATTAACATAGGATTAATATCTGGAATCTGTAAATAGCTTCTATAAATCAGTTAAAGCATCCAAATCGAAAAATATGTCATGGATATGAGCAGGGAATTTGTAGATGAAATGGTGAAAGGATATGACTAAAAACCCATGGCTATCCAGTCAATTCTGACTCATAGTGACCCTATGGACAGGGTAGAACTGCCGCATAGGGTTTCCAAGGAATGGCTGGTGGATTCGAACTGCTGACCTTTTGGTTAGCAGCCAGACACTTAACCACTGCGCCACCAGGGCTCCTACCAGTAATGACAGAAGTACAAATTAAAAGAGGCATCTTTTATCCACCATATGTCCAAGAATGAAAAAGGTTCACATTTTTTGGTGAAAGTAGAAATTGATTATGCTTTTTTCAGAGAGTGGTTTGAAGTTACCAGAACATGTTGTTAGTTGCCATTGAGTTAATTGCGACCCATGGTGACTCCATGTGTACTGAGTAGAACTGCTCCATAGGGTTTTCAAGGCTGTGATGTTTCAGAAGCAGATGGCCAGGCCTGTTTTCTGAGGCATCTCTGGGTGAGTCTGAACTGCCAGCCTTTCAACCAGTAGTCTGAGAGCATAACCATTTGCGCCACCGCAGGACTCCTAAGTGTGTTGTTAGTCTATGCAGATCGTATGATTTTGTAACTCCATATCTAGGAATCTAACCTGCAGAGATATTTGCACATATATAGGATAGTATCTGTGAAGGACATTTATTGCAGCATTATTTATAAGAGCAAAAATTTGGAGAAAACCTAAATGTTCGCTAACAGAGAAATAGTTAAATTATGATACATTCATAGTACGAATTGTAATGAATTTTTTTCCCCTTGTTAATAGCTTTAAAATAGAATGATATAGATCTGCGTCACCTGACATGGAAAGATCTACAAAGTATATTTTTACTAAGTGGCATGTCATAGGACAGTATGTTTAGTGTGATTCTATTTATATACATATGCTTCTGGTGGCACAATGGTTAAGTGCTAACCAAAAGGTTGGCGGTTTGAACCCACATAGTGGCTCTGTTGGAGAAAAGACCTGAGATCTGCCTCCATAACGATTACAGGCTAGGATCCCTGTGGAGCAGTTGTGCTCTGTCACATGGGGTCACTGTGAGTTGCAGTCAAGTCCGTGGGGCCTAACAACAACATAAATATGCAGATATGTGAATATCAGCGTGTAGAAAGTGCTTTTTAAATTGAATCTTAATAAAAAAAATTGTACGTAGGGAAAAGTTACATATGCTTACTTAAAAAATTAGAAGCTCACAGGAAAGGGAAGAGGGAAAAAAGGCACCAGTTTCATCATTCAGAATCAGATTGTTAATCTCTTGTCATAGTTTCTTTGTTTCTTGCTTTATTTTCTATGTTTATTTTGCATAGTGGAATTATTGTCTTTTTGAGCGGTCTGAATAAGAATTTTTTCAAATAACTGCATATTTAGATGAAATATAATTGATATGTTTTCTTTTTAAACAGTTTTTTTCCACTAACAGAAGGTAATTTGCATACCATTCAGAGTCTCTGTCCATTTTTGTTAAAAGAAGAAAAGAAAAAATTCATTGCTGAATGTATACCTGCACTTTTGGCCTGGCCTAAGGATGATCTGTACTATATTGATGGTTAGTTGCTTGATCATAAATATTTCATTAGTTCAGTATTGCTTGAGATGAAAGAAGTGTTTCTTAATGTCTAAACCCAAATCTAAGGGACACAGACGGAATTACAATGGATTTTTGTTCCTAGCGTATGCTTCTGTCATAACAAGTTGGCAGTCATTAAAATGAGTGTCACTAGAGAGTGACTGTTGTCACTTCAGCAGTATGTAATGCTACAGTATCGAGGGAAGATTTACACCCGTAAATGTCCTCTGATCATTTCTTTTCCACGTATGGCTTTTTCAGCTAAGCCTCATTTCTCCCTTGTCAAGGGAGTCTTGACCAGTGACTGAACGTATGAAGGCCAGAGAGGAAATGATTTTTGTTATATTTGAAATTTCTTTGAACACTGCACTCTATTAGTTCATTCTCTTATTACATTCTAATAGACACTTAGTGAGTACCTGCTGTGTGTCAGTTCCTGTCCTAATCTGGTAGAGAAGACAGGCATGAAGTTACATCACGTGATGTATGGAAGCAGCAGAAAGGAAGTAGTTTTCCACTGTGTTTTGAGGTGCCAGGGGAGATTCACAAAGAAATACTTCAGTTGGGTGTTGAAGGATAAGTAGTTTTCCATGTGGATATAGTTGGGGAAGGGCATTTTGGGCACTGAAAATCATATACACTTAAAAGCGTGTAAGGGTGCACGTAGTTGAGTTTGTCTGGCATTTAAGGTAGAAAGTTGGGGGCAGAGGGTGTTTGGGTGTACCAGAAGATGAATTCTGAGAAATGGTAGGGACCAAATCATGAAGGCCTAGTTTTGTAGGTTAAGGATTTTGGACTTCAAGCTATAGGCAGTAAGGAGCCATTGACCCATTATTAAGTAGGAGAGTGAACGCGGGAAACACACTGGGTCAAAGGGAAGATGCATATGTTGAGAGGAGGACATAGGGGAGAAGGAGGGATGAAGATAGAGGAGAGACAGGGAACGATCGGTGAAGGACGTGTCCATTGAGAAGACACGAGAGGAGGGCAGATAGGCTAGAACCTACAGCATCTTGGAAATTACCTTGAATAGGAGGAGGGACTTTTCTGAGAGAAGGTAAGGAAGGATGCAAGGGTGGGTGCAGATGTGTAGAGAGGGTTGGGAAGCTTCATTTCCTCTGTGAAATAGGTTAGGCCGTTCAGAGAGTTGGAGCTGGATGGCGGGCTTTAAGAAGAGTGGTGAGAGTTGGGCACAGTAGAAGAGGCATCTGCCCATTAACGCACAACTTGCCAGATGGCGCTGCGCACCTGGCCCGTGGTACATGTGTGCGGCACTGAGCGTCACCGCTGACTTCACTTGCCTAGTTAGGCGGGGGTATTAGGTTGGGATTTGCAGTTTTGGAATAGGGACTGAGTTGAACTGCCTGCCTAGAGGAGAAGTACGTGATGGGAGTGCAGTTGATTTCTCCAGCGTAGACTGTAGGTCAAGGAGGGCAGAGTGGGAGAAGGGCTGTGTTGCACCCAACTCCACGCAGTGCTGTCCACACAGACCAGGGTGTGCACAGCTGCACCGAGCCCAGCAGGACGAAGACGCGAAGGGAGACAAAATCGTTCTGAAATTTGACAACCAGTTTTGCACTGTTAGCCAAAGGGATGAAACAATTAGCTATTTTTAGCTGTTACTAAAAGTCATTGGTTTCTGACTCTACTTGAGTCTCTTCTGTTTTGCCATGAGGGTTACCTTTCGGTAAAAAAAAAAAAAACCACTTCCTTCCTCGCCTCCCATTTGCCTGCAACATAATATCCAAAGTTCTTAGTTTAGCATCTAAGACATTTTATGATTATATTGCAACTGGTCTCTCCAGTTTTACTTTCTGCTGCTTCGACCTTGTACCTGGCCGTACTAACTTGTCATGATTTTTTGTTATATATATATCTTGTTATTGCTGTCAAGTCGATTCTGACTCGTGGTGACCCCATGTGTGCATTGTAGAACTCCTCCATAGAGTTTTCAAGGCTATGACCTTACAGAAGCAGATTCCCGGTCTGTCTTCCTAGGCACCTCTGGGTGGGTTCAGACTGCCAACCTTTCAGTTAGTAGTCGGGTGCTTAAATGTTTGCGCCATCCAGGGACTCCGTAAGCTGTCGTGATTTTCGAACATACCATACCTTTTTACAAATCAGTGCCTTGGCACTCCCTGCTGTGCCCCTTTGCTAGTCTTGCAAACTCTAAATCCAGATTCAAACACCAACTTCAGGAAGCCAGTCCTGACTCACCTAGATGGAGACAGTTGCTTCCTGTTCTGGGCGCCGGGTTGTATATTCCGATTTTTTTTTAAGTCATCCACATGGGTAGATGAGTCCCTTTCAGGTCAGAGACTAGCTTTTGCTCATCTTTCTCTCCCCAGCATCTAGCAGGCTATCTGGCATGCATTCATTTATTCTTCACGTAGCTAGTCAGAATAATTTTCTCTGTCTCGCAGGCATTGTGCTAGGATTATACAGTGGTGGATAGAACAGACAAGGTTCCTACCCTCATCTAATTGAGGAGGTAATAGTAAATCCATAAACAAATAATGACCAGGGATTTTAAAGAGTGGGGACCCAGAGGAGCTTTCTGGACCCAGTAGATGCATATTAAGTGAATATATGAATTACGGATCAGTATGCTCTATTTTACATCCTTAATTAACTTTGCACTCTACAGCTGTGGTTGTTTCGTTTTTATTTGAGAGATGGGTTTGCTGTATAAGTCCTGTACTTAAACCAAGACAGAAACAGCATCGGTGGTGTAAAGCACAATGCTATTTATTAAAAAATAAGAAAGAAAGAAAAAATCCTATACTGTGCTAGGTACTGGGCATGCTGATAGGTCTCTGCCCTGTGGAATTTACAGGCTCGTTTACTGATTGTTTCATATAAGCCCTTTGTAGAGTTCTTAACCTGAACACTTCTCAAAGTACAAGAGTTTCCTTTTTATAGTAGCAATGTGTATTTTTTTTACTTATTTGTAATTCTTACTTTGAATTTTACTTCAGGAGGTTTTGGATATTTTGCCATTTTCAATTCTTCTCTGCAAACCAAAAGCATAGATGATGAAGAGTTGTTACATGGTATATTAGAAGTGATAATGTCCTGGAAGAAAAATTATGAAGATATTTTTCTCTTCAGTTGGTAGGTAATGCTTTGTAGTACCTTTTTTCTTTTCTTTTTTTTCCCTTCCTGTACAATGTGGACCCAAATTGTGTATCTTACACGCACAACTTTATAGAGTACATAGCACGGTAGACGTTTAAGTCCGTCATTTCTAAGTATATAAGATACAGAATATTGTCTAATTGAATGTCAATATAACTTTAATGCTTATTTGTTTTGTTTTTAAATAATATGTTATTGAGTTTTTGATGAAAGTTTACGCAGCAAGTTAGGTTCCCATTTGACAGTTTCCACACAACTTGTTCATTGACATTAGTTGTATTTATCACAGTTTGTCAGTTTGTTCCCTTTTGGGTACTCTAGTTTCCCTGCCCCCTGTCGTCTCATCTTTGCTTTCAACTAGCTGTTGACCTTTTGGCCTCGTGCTGATGGTTTTTATGTAGGGCACTGATCTTACAGGTAGCACCCTTTATTTTGTCTGCCACTCTGCTATTTCGCTGAAAGGTAATCTTGGGATAGGCTCAGTCCTAGGTTAAAGAGTATCTCAGGGCAGTAATCTCAGGGAGTCCTCTGTTTTCTATTGTACCAGTTGGTCTGACTTTTTTAAAATAAGAATTTGAGTTCTCTATATTTTTCTCCCATTCTGTCTGGGACCAACTGTTGTGGCCCGGGTCAGAACTGTCAGTGGTGGTAGCTGGGCACCATCTGGTTCTTCTGGTCTCAGGGTAGATGAGGTTGTGGCTCGTGTAAACTTGTTTCTTCTCTGAGCTTTTGGTTACCGTCTTACTGTGTTGCTTCTGGTGAGTAGAGACCCTTAGTTGTGTCTTACATGGTCGCTCATAAGCTTTTAAGACCCCAGATGCTACTCATTTTACTAGGATGCAGATCATGATTTTTGTGAGCTGTGTTATGTCAGTTGACTGAGTTGTCCCATGAGACTATGGTTCTAAGCCTTCAAACCCAGAAAATCAATGTTGGAAGGTTTTTGGTTATGTATGAGAAGTATCTGTATTTGTGTCTTCAATGAATGTATGTGCCTACACCCATGTGTGTTTGCATGTACCTATAGATACTTCAGAGCCCTGGTGGCACAGTGTGTTTACACGTACCTGTAGATACTTCAGAGCCCTGGTGGCACAGTGTGTTTGCACGTACCTGTAGATACTTCAGAGCCCTGGTGGTGCAGTGTGTTTGCATGTACCTATAGATACTTCAGAGCCCTGATGGCGCAGTGTGTTTGCACGTACCTGTAGGTACTTCAGAGCCTTGGTGGCACAGTGTGTTTGCGCGTACCTGTAGGTACTTCAGAGCCCAAGTGGTGCAGTGTGTTTGCACGTACCTATAGATACTTCAGAGCCCTGGTGGCACAGCGATTAAGAGCTCGGCCGCTAACCAAAAGGTCAGCAGTTCTAGTCTGTCCTGTAGGGTTGCTATGAGTTGGAATTGACTCAACTGCAATGGGTTTTTTTTGGTTTATAGGGACTTCTGTCTGTTCTCACCTGTGTACATGCCTGTACCTACCCATAGACCAATTTGCCTATACCCATCCGTATGTGTGCAAACATTTGTTTTTACTTTGGTTGTGCCGTGCTCACTACGTCCATCACCAAAAATAAGTCTCTACGGACTAAAGCATACTCCCCACCCCACCTCTCCCTGGTAACCACCGGTGAACATTGGTGTCTCTGTATTATCTGTTGTTGTCTTCATATAAAAGAAGGATCATAACAATATTTGTCCTTACACGCTTGACGTATTTCACTTAGCACTGTGCTGGTCAAGTCTATCCATGTTATTGTATGTTTCAAGAACTCATTGTTCCTATGGTTGCATAGTATTCCACTGTACGTGTGTTACCACAGTTCGTTTATCCATTCATCCATTGATGGTTGTTTCCATTTATTTACTATTGTGAATAAAGCCACAGTGAACATAGGTGTGCATGTGTCTGTTCACATCATTATTTTTAGGTCTCTAGGGTGTATAGCTAGGTGTAGGATTGCTGGATCGTAGGGTAGTTCTAGTTCTCATTTTCTGAGAATGCTCATTTGTTTTGTTTTGTTTTTATCACAGTAATCTGTCAGAAGCAAGTCCAGAGACACTGGGTATAAATATAGAAATAATCCGGTTTCTTTCCCTGTTCCTGAAATATCGGTCATCTCCTTTGGAGGAGAGTGAGTGGGACTTCATCATGTGTTCCATGTTGGCTTGGTTGGAGGTAAGTTAACCTGAGGCCACATCACTTTTGTCGGGTCTTTGTGCATATCTAGGCACTGGAACTGCTTTTGTAATCTTGTTCTTTAAGTGTTGATTGTAACTAGATCCTTTGAAAACCACATTCACAACACTTAACAGACAGTCTCTTCCCCAGCTGATATTTTGGACAGCCGTAAACTGATAGGGTTAATGACTGTTAGCATAATTCAGTGACCATATCTCCTAACTGCTATTAGAATGGTCCCTTCATTAGCTTATTTGAATACAGTATTTGCAGCACAGACCTTGAGGTTTTGTCTTATTGTTTCATGACAAGTTTTCAAAAAAAATTGTTCTTGGTTCAGTTAAGTTACTCCTAAAATGTACTGTGTTGTTACTGCCAGAGTGATACATTAATGATAGTAAGCATGTTCAGAGGGAACTCATTTTCTTTTTGTGTTCCAGAGCAGCCAGATGTGTGATACCTGTGGGCTCTGAAGCAGGGTATCAGCCTGAGTTTGAATTGGTTTGATTCTCTGCTTTGCCTACTGTGTATCAGCTGTGATGCTTGGAGCTTTAAACTCAATTCATTTGAGCCTCAGTATTGTTATTTTTGTATAAACACAGTAACAACATGGAGGATTACTGAGGGGATTAAAAACGTGTATTTAATATGTCTGACTTGTAAATGGTACCTAATCGTATTTTGTTTCATAATTGTAGAAGTAAAAAAAGAGCAATTTCAGAGTAAATTGTCCCTTAATGATTGTAATTCTTAGTATTTAATTTTGAAAAATGTTATATTGATTAACACATCTAAAATTCTCCTGAGTCTGTGCACCTTAACTGCTTTTTATTTGAAAATGAGGGAAAAAGGGACTTCTCTTTCTTACCCTGGCTTATGGTGTTCTGGGAGAAGAGTCCCTAACTGTTGGTTTGTGTTGTTTCTTCAGACAACCAGCGAGAGTCGGGCATTGTATTTTGATCCTCTTGTACAGCTCTTTGCCTGTGTCAGCTGTGACTTGGCCTGTGATCTCAGTGTGGTTTTTGATTCCGCAACTCTGGACACCGTTTGCAGTCTTCCCCAGAATCTAATCAGTGAATGGAAAGAATTTTTTTCGCAAGGCATCCACAGTTTGCTTTTACCTCTGTTGATGACTGTTATAGGCAAGTGGAAAAGACTTCTTGAAAAATTCAAAACTATAACTTTGGACACTTAAGTCAAACAGTACTGAATAGTAAAAGAAAAGAGCCAGCAAGAAAGCTTGGTATCACAGCACATCGTATATGCTTTTGTTTTACAGACAAGAGTTGAAAAACGGCAAGATACCCAGAGACGATTGCAGTTAAAATAATAGCAATGCAGATAGCCTGAATAGATTATTCATAACTTGAATCTCTCTTTTGAACATTTGCTTTCTTTTTTAGGGGTGAGATAGAAGTCATTAAACTGAAATATAGATTCATTTCAGGTCTAATTAGAACTGCTGTAATGCATATGTCAGGTTTTTTTATTTTAGTGATATTTGATTGACTATGACTCAAGCTATATTACTCACTCTCTTTTGGGATGTGTTACTTTTTATCATCACTAGAGAGCAAAGATCCATCTGAAACATCCTTTCAGAATGCTCTGCTGAGGCCCATGTGTGAAACATTAACATATATCTCAAAGGATCAGCTGTTGAGTCACAAACTCCTTGGGGGATCTGTTGCCAGCCAGAAAACAAACTTCCCGGAACATCTCCAGACTTTGCTAGATACGTTGGCCCCACTGCTCCTCTTCCGAGCGAGACCTGTGCAAATCGCTGCATATCACATGCTGTACAAGTAAGAGTTCTCCAGACTGACTCAATGCTGTGCTGGTCTAAAAAAAAAAATAGAATTTATATTTAATCCTGACTTTGAGTCATTAAAAAAAGTCAAAGTAAAAAAAAAGAAAGGTAAACTTGGCCACCCACTTCAATAACAGGAATGCAGGGTTGTTTGATCCTTCAGGTCACTGTCGTCCTTGCAAAAATTATATTTAGATAGTCCTGGCCAGATGGTTATTTAAGGAAAAAACGCATTAAAAAATGTACTTATTACAGACCAGAAGAACTAGATGGTGCCCAGCTACCACCAGTGACCGCCCTGACAGGGAACACAACAAAGAGTCCCTGATGGAGCAGGAGAAAGGTGGGGTGCAGAACCCAAATTCTAGTAAAAAGACCAGACTTAATGGTCTGACTGAGACTGGAGGAACTCTGGAAAGCATGGCCCCCGGACTCTCTATCAGCCCAGAACTAAAACAATTTCTGAGGCCAACTCTTCAGACAAAGTTTGGACTGGACTGTGGGACATAAAATGATACTCATGAAGAGTGTGCTTCTTAGCTCAAGTAGATACATGAGACTAAATGGGCAGCTCCTGTCCAGAGGTGAGATGAGAAGGCAGAGGGTCAGGAGCTGGTTGAATGGACATGGGAAATCGGGTGGAAAAGAGGAGCGTGCTGTCACAGTATAGGGAGAGCAATTAGGGTCACTTAACAATGTATGTATAAATTTTTGTATAAGAGACTAACTTGAAATGTAAACTTTCACTTAAACTACAACAATAAACAAAAAAAGTACTCATTAAAAACTGAGTATTGACCTTTGTGCTCGTGACTTAGTAATGGGTAGTTTAATATAAAATGTTTTACGGTAATGCTCTGATTTCCAGATTGATGCCTGAATTACCTCAGTATGATCAGGATAATCTGAAGTCGTACGGAGACGAGGAAGAAGAGCCAGCCCTGTAAGTTTTTTTATAATTTGTTTTGTTAAATTCTTAGAATTCACCTCCCTTGCAGTGACCTAGAAGACCCAGACAACACCGGGGTCTGAATTCACGGTGCGCATAGCCCCCTTAGCCACGGTTTCGCTTTCTGTGGTTTCAGTTACCCACGGTCAGCTGCAGTCTGAGAACGTTAAATGAACAGTGTGATAAAATCTTGCACCTTCCTGCCCTGTCCCACCCCATCCCACCCCACCCAGGGACCACATGCACATAACTTTTATTACATTATATTGTTATAATTGTTCTATTTTGTTAATCTCTTACTGTGCCTAATTTATAAGTTAAACTTTATCATATGTATGTAGGTATAGGTCAAAACATAGTGTATATATGGGGTTTGGTACTATCTGCAGTTTCAGGCATCCATGGGGGGTCTTGGAACATATCTGCCACGGATAAGGGGGACTAAACCAAAAAACCTGTTGCTGTCGAGTCGATTCTGACTCATAGCGACCCTATAGGACAGAGTAGAACTGTTCCAGAGGGCTTCCAAGGAGCTGCTGGTAGATTCGAACTGCCAACCTTTTGGTTAGCAGCCGAGCTCTTAACCACTATGCCACCAGGGCTCCTACTGCATTATTTATTCAACAGATAGATCCTTCTAAAATCATCTGTAAGATATAAATGAAATCTAGAATTCATCCAAAAACGTTGTTTATGTGTCTTCTTAATTGTTCTTAAATCACAGTTTTAGTTTGCTACTGTTTAATAAAACTTTCTTTGGTCACATGGTAGCCATGGAAAGATTGTATCACCTCCAATATCTGTTGAACACACACTTTGTGCAGGGTATTGATGCTGAACAGGCAATACAGTGCTTAGCAAACATTTTTGTTTCTTAAGGATTTAGAATCTAATGTAATTATCTAATATAGACATTATTACCCTTTGTTATGGATTGAATTGTGTCCCCTCAAGCTATGTTGTAAATCCTAACCTCTGCGCCTGTGGTTATAGTCCCTTTTGGGAATGAGTATTTGTCTTGAGTTAACCTCTTACAAGATATAAAAAGAACAGATCAGGCAGGCAGAGATGGGGGAAGA
Organism: Dugong dugon; assembly: GCA_030035585.1. Lineage (NCBI taxonomy): Eukaryota > Metazoa > Chordata > Mammalia > Sirenia > Dugongidae > Dugong > Dugong dugon. The sequence continues at coordinate 7,662,924 of CM057473.1, forward strand.
GAGATGCCAAGCCACATGAAATCACCAAGGAGCCAAGAAATAACCTTTCCCCAGAGCTGACAGAGAGAGAAAGCCTTCCTCTAGAGCCGGCACCTTGAATTCGGACTTCCAGTCTCCTACACTGTGAGAAAGTAAATTTGTTTGTTAAAGCCACCCACTTGTGGTATTTCTGTTATAGCAGCACTAGATACCTAAGACACTCCTTAATAGAAGACATAGCATATGAGAGGTGCTAAGAAAAAGGATAGCTAGCTAGTATGGCAGCACAATTAACGCACCAGAAAGGGAAAACTTTCTCTTAAAGAAGAGAGCTTTAAGGGTATGTAAGCATTTCAGTAGGGCAGGGAAGACACTGTAAATTATGGAAATAGCATGCGCAAAGGCACTGAGGCACAAATGTTCAGGGAGTGCTGAGTACTTGCCATTAAACTTATTTATTGTCAGTATCTTCCTCCACTGGAATGTAAGCTCTATGAATGCAAGAAGTTTTGGCTTTGGTCCCAGCTATATCCACAGTGCCCAGAATATCTGGGTATATAGGAGACTCAAGAGTTGTACTCAGTTGTTGAATCAAAGAATAAATGAATGGTTTTGTTGGAGTAGGCAGGATGTAGGGGAAGATGAGGCTGGAAGAGTAGTTTAGGGCTGGATAATGAAGGGCCTTAAAATGAAAATTTTTAGGTGTTGAAGTATTTCTTGGTAGGACATAAGACACCATCAGCTTATTTTAGCAATACAGACATGCGCTGCGTAACTTCGATTCAGGCAACATCCAACTGCATATGTGTCCGTGGTCCCATAAGGTTATAATAGAGTTCAGAAATCCTGATTGGAGATCAGGACGTAGTGGACATGACCGGATGTAGCAAATGCCACAACTTCCCACACGCAGCATGTGTTTCTCGCGTCTCGTATACAAAGCGATCATGGTGCCAGGTACACTGCAGTATCCCATTAGCTTTGCTAAGTATACAGTACAGTTTCGCATAACATCCTATTTCACAAGACGTGTCATGGATGTTAAGTGATGCACGACTGTAACGTGAAGCACGGATTGTAGAAAGAAGCAAGCAGAGGTGGAGACCATTCCTTTTGCTGCTGTCTTTCCACTTGTTCAAGTTGTAGGGTTAATGTTTTGATTTTGGTCCTTCTTTTTGGATGTGTGCCTTTATTGCTATAAACTGACCTCTGAGCACTGCTTTTGCTGCGTTCCCAAGTTTCTGGTAGGATGTGTTTTCATTCTTCTTTTTTTATTGTAGTTTAGATGAAGGTTTACAGAACAAGTAGTTTCTCGTTAAACAGTACACATGGATTAACAACCCCAGGACATGTCAACATTCTCCCTTCTCGACCTTGGGTTCCCTATTATTAGCTTTCCTGTCCCCTCCTGCCTTCTAGTTTTTGGGCTGTTGTGCCCCATTAGTCTTGTTTTTTTTTTTTTGGGAAGTGTTTTTTTTTTTTTTTTCCCTTCTTTTTATTGTACTTTAGATGAAGGTTTACAGAACAAATAGTTTCTCAGTGAAGTTAGTACACATATTGTTTTATGACAATGGTTACCAACCCCACAACACGTCAACACTGTCCCTTCTCAACCTTGGGTTCCTGAAGGCAAGGGGCCGACGGCCGCCCCCAAGTGTCTGGGAGGAAAGCGTGTCCCTGTTCCTGGAGCACATAGGTGGGTTGGTTTTGCAGCTGGATTATGAGCCCCCAATGCTGTTGGCTGTAAGGAATTCTTAGACCCCTGTTGTGGGTGGCTGGGTGGCATGAGTGGAGCCACCAGTCCTCAGGCCCCCAGTGTGGGCAGGTGAGGAACCTTCCTAATGGGTAGAGTGTGTCAGATGTCATGAACCTGTCACCCCACAGCTGAACCAGTTGAAGTTAAACTTCAGGTATATACTCTGTTGTACTGCGGTAATGAGGGCCTGCGTTGTTGAAATGGGCCCACATAAGTCTATGCAGGGGTGAGAGGCATTCAGAGTCCGGAGACCCCTTATGCCTGTGCCTAGGCAAAGGAGCTGTGCCTACCCTGAGTTCCAGACTTTGGGGAGCCGGCAGATTATTTTTTCTCGTTTGTTAATTTGTTCCGTCTCCAAGGCAGGGAGAATGGCTCAGAGCACGTGATGGGTCCTACTTCAAGCCCAGGGGACGTGGCAATTGCTGAAGCTGTCCTTGACCTGGTGCAGAGTAGGGAGCGGGGGAAGTAAATGGGAGAGAAGTTTTTCCAAAGCAGGCGTTATTTAATCTACATGGTAGACCAGACGCAAGTACTTTTGCCAATTGCACGCTCATTTTCACCAGTCCTGGGTGTCTGAGTAGACTCTCTGCCATTGGGTCTCTCCTGATGTTGAAAAAGCCTCCCGAGCGCTGCTGCTTGCCTCACCGCTCATGCTAGCTGATCTAGCCTGAAGGGTGCTGACTCCTGCCGGGTCAGGTCTGGTGACTCCTCGCTGCTTATGAACCATCCCTCCCTCCCTCCCTCTGCCACTCAGTCTGGTTCGTCAACTCTGCCTTTGATGTTCAGGGCTCCTAGATTGTCATACATAATTGATTCACTTGTTTTTTTGGGTCTTTGTTGTAAGAGGGACCACCAGAAGCGTCTGACTACTCCGCTATCTTGTCCCCGCCTCCTGGAGGCCATTTCTGAGATTATTATCACAGTGCATGAGGGCCATGTAGAGGGTGGAGAGATTTCAGAACTGGTATTTTAGGATCTAGTGACTGTTTGGTATAGAATAGAGAATGGTTGGTACATGAAATGGAATTGTTGAAGGTAAAGACCTAAGGTCAGAAGCTTGGAGACTTCCTGTGTGTTTAGGCTGGGAGCCATAATTGAAGCCTCGAGGGAAGAAAGATCACAGAGGTGGAAGGAGAGAACTAACTGCGTTTCAGAGAAGAGATTTTGAAGGTAGCAGTTGGTTAACCAGCCGAAACGTGTTGCAGAATGTATGTGGAGAATGAGGCCTGTGAAAAGATGATTGGGTTTGACGATTCAGTAATTTAAGACAATCATTGAAGAGAGTGTTTACCGTAGGGCCAGGGAATTAGGGAGGATAGATTTCTGCTTTAATTTACGTAGAGGTCAGGAGCAGGAGAGACTGGGCAATAACTTTGAGGGGTAAACCAGTACTGATTAAATGTGGTAGAATTGAATCAAATTGAATATTGGCTTGATGCTAGATAGAATAGAAAGAATATAAATAAGCATTTCTTAAATGCTTACTGCTTTGTGTAGGGTGCTGGTCTTCACTAAAAACACGCAATGTTGGTGTTTCTCTCATTTTGTAGGAGGGAAAACAGGCTTAGAAGAGTGGAAGTAATTTACCAAAATTCATTTTATGAATAGTAGAATTGGGTTGTGGACTGAGGCGTCTCTGATTCCAGAGCCCATGTACTTTCTGCTGCATCACAAGAAGAGGCAAAGCAAGGCATAGAGATATATGCCGATGCAAGATTAATAGAGATGTCACAGGCATTGTGTGATAAACTGCCCGTGGCTTTTATGACAATTCTGGTGGTAGAGGAGATGTCACAGACATTGTGTGATAAACTGCCTGTGGCTTTTATGACAATTCTGGTGGTAGAGGAGATGTCACAGACATTGTGTGATAAACTGCCTGTGGCTTTTATGACAATTCTGGTAGTAGAAGAGATGTCACAGGCGTTGTGCGATAAACTGCCTGTGGCTTTTATGACAATCCTGGTGGTAGAGGAGATGTCACAGACATTGTGTGATAAACTGTGGCTTTTATGACCATTCTGGTGGTAAAGGAGATGTCACAGGCATTGTGTGATAAACTGTGGCTTTTATGACAATTCTGGTGGTAGAGGAGATGTCACAGACATTGTGTGATAAACTGCCTGTGGCTTTTATGACAATTCTGGTGGTAGAGGAGATGTCACAGGCATTGTGTGATAAACTGTGGCTTTTATGACCATTCTGGTGGTAAAGGAGATGTCACAGGCATTGTGCGATAAACTGCCTGTGGCTTTTATGACAATTCTGGTGGTAGAGGAGATGTCACAGGCATTGTGCGATAAACTGTGGCTTTTATGACAATTCTGGCAGTAGAGGAGATGTCACAGGCATTGTGTGATAAACTGTGGCTTTTATGACAATTACTGCAGTTGTTAGAGGGGGAACAGATGGTTGATGTTAGGGTAATCGGAGGACAGTATGGGAATAGGGAACTTTGAAAGGCAGGCTAAAGGAGTTGGTTTTTTTTTTTGAGCAAGAGTGACAGGATCTCAGTTATTACAAAAATGAATTCACTGGTAAGGTCTTTAAAGGTGCAAAGAGTGGAAAAAAACTGGAGAAGAGAAGAGGACCAGGGAGGAGACTGTTGTAGTGGCTCACATGTGAAGGGGTAGAGGTGTGATCCAGGAGACAGTGATGGGAATCGCAAGGGTGATAGTTTCTGCGTAAGACTAGGAGCTCAGCGTTAAGGTCCTTTATAATCTCGGTTCAAACTACCGTATCTTTACACACATAACACGGGTGTCATACGTTTTGGCCACTGTGCAGACCCCACATGCGTTATTTTTGTTAGTGTGCTGTGCCAGGCTTTTCTAATATGTTACTGACTTCAATTTCTAGATCACATGGAAACTTCACTTAAGGTAGGTCTTAACAACTTAATAGAAACAAATACACAGCTTTGATTGTTTATTTTCCAGTTAGTGGCTGATTACCAAACTCGATCCATGACTTCTTGACCATGGCTTATACCTTTATTATACAATTTTGATCAAAAGTAATATTTTCGGGTTATTTTTATACTCATAAGCCGGAAATTAAGGAAAATGAACAGAACAACATGATTTACCTATAGTATGGGAGGACAGGTGAGTGAGGCTGAAATTCACTTCTGGAAATGCCATGAGGTGTGGTAAATGCACGGACACGGTATATGCACGACACGCTATGCCAGAATGGTTTTACTTAAATTTCATCATTTCTGTGTGTTATATGTATGTGTGGGCACATCATTTGTGAAAAAATACGGTAACTGTCCACCTTGATTTTTGACTATCAGTCAACGTGAGTTTTGAGGCCACATAGAATAGGACAGTTACAGACGGTGAGTCACCAAGCACTGACTAGACTGAAGGGGCAGTGTGGCTGAACGCTCTTCCTGGGGCGTGGCTTTAGGCCGTATCTACACTGGGCAGATGAAGGAGCTGATGAGAACAAAAGCTGAAGGCACTGGTTGGGATTAGACATGGGAACCTTTGAATGTAACGATTAGGAATTTCTCTTTTATTTTTGGATAGTAATGCATCATTACAGAGCCCTGGTAGCACGGTGGTTAAGAGCTCGATGGCTAACCAAAAGGTTGGCAGTTTGAACCCACCAGCCTCTCCTTGGAAACCCTATGGGGGCAGTTCTACTCTGTCCTGTAGGGTTGCTATGAGTCAGAATTGACTCAACGGCAGTGGGTTTTTTTTTTTTTTGAATGCATCATTAAGCCCTTTTGGTTAGGAAGGTAACAAAGATGCCAACAATTAAATTATTTCAAGACAGTTGTTGCACATGAGTCACACTGTCAGGATGCATTTAAAGGACACACACAGGTATGTTACTTTTGGAAATGTCCTAAATTCACCTGAAAGTGTTAGTGAGTATAGTAGTTCAAAGAAGAAAATTAACCTACATTCTCATAAATTAATGATTTAGAAAATATTAGGTTTACTTACCTGAAAAGAGATAGCCTTGTAATAAAAAGTGCATAGTTATTTCCTGTACACGGTCATTCTGATTAACAGTGAGGATTGTGACATCTGTCTACTTTGTATTGCTGAGTAAGTAGGCAGTATGAAATAATACAGAAACTAGGATGAAATGGCAAAGTTTGAAGTCTTCATCCTCTCTTTCTTTTATAGAATGATAAAGGACTTGGTAGTATTTAATAGCCCTGACAATTCCTAGGAGCCCTGGTGGTGCAGTGGTAAGAGCTTGGCCGCTAACCAAAAGGTTGGCAGTTCAAATCCACCAGCCGCTCCTTGCAAACCATGTGGAGCAGTTCTACTCTGTCCCATAGGGTTGCCATGAGTCGGAATCAACTTGACGGCAACGGGTTTGGTGTTTGTTAATAGTTCCTCAGAGGACCCCTGGTGGCGCAGTAGTTAAGTGCTCGGCTGCTAACCAAAAGATCAGCAGTTTGAACCCACCAGCCGCTCCATAGGGGATAAATGTGACAGTCTGCTTCTGTAAAGATTAAAGCCTTGGAAGCCCTATAGGGCAGTTCTGCTCGGGCGTATAGGGTTGCTATGAGGCTGTAATCTTTACTGGAGCAGATTGCCAGGTCTTTTCTCCCACAGCTGGTAGGTTTGAACTGCACACCTTTTGGTTAGCAGCCAAATGCTTAAACATTGTGCTACCAGGGCTTTTTTGCCGTAAAGATTACAGCCTAGGCAACCCTATGGGGTAATTCTATTCTGTTCTTTAAGGTCATTATGAGTTGGAATTGACTCTCTGGCACACAACAACAACAACAAATAGTTCCTCTGTGGAGCCCCTAGCTGGCACAGGTGGTTAAGCTCTTGATTACTAGCTGAAAGGTTGGCGGTTTGAAGCCACCCAGAGACGCCTTGGAAGACAGGCCTGGTGAGCTGTTTCCAAAAGGTCACAGCCTTGAAAACCCCATGGAGCAGTTCTACTCTGCACACGTGGCTTTGCCACAAGTTGGAATCAGCTCTATAGCAACTAACAACAATAGTTCCTTTGGACTAATCATTTAGCCTCCTGGGTGTGTGATTTTTTTATTTTAGTCTCTAAAACAGAATGTTGTTTTCTAAAGATGTCTTTCCCTTAAATAGTAACTTTCAGAGTCTGTGTTTTTATAGCTTATCTTCCATTCTACAGTTGTCATTATGTGAAATTAGGAGGTAAAATTGGATCTGTAAAGGGAGGCTTTTAAAAAGGTTTTTGGAAAATAGAGAAAGGTTTTTCTAAAATGGCTTGATGTTTATAAATACTGTTAATTTGTTACAGGACGAGTTATGAAGAAAATCGGGGTGTTTTGATTTATCATTGATTTTTTTAGATCACCACCGGCAGTGCTGATGTCTCTTCTTAGCACTCAAGAGGACTTACTAGAGAATGTTTTGGGGGGTATTTCCGTTGGACAGATAGTAACCATTAAGCCACTGAGTGAGGACTTCTGTTACGTTCTGGGATACCTCCTCACGTGGAAATTAATACTTACTTTCTTCAAAGCTGCTTCATCTCAGGTAAATAAACACATGACAACTTTTGTTCTGTATGTAGTTCTCTATTCCTGACCTAAACCCCTTCCTTCTCTTTATTTTGGTGAAAAAAAAGACATGCTATACATTTTAATCTTATCTGGTGCACTTCAGATGTTCTACTAAATTTATTCATGTCCCCACTTCCCTACCCTCTCTTATCTGTTCACTGTTTTACTTAACACACACACAATTTTTGTAAAAGTAATTATTCCCTGGAATGTGGCTGGGTCACATTTTTTTTAATTGAATATAGTCACCAAGTCCTTTTATTGCAGGAAAAAAGATTTATATAACTTAATTTTGTACTACTGTAGTAATGATTTCAAAAAATGGGATCTTGCTGTTTTTTTCTTTGGTCAACTTCTAACTCTCTTGTGGAGTTTCCATTTGATAATATCATTGGAAATTTACCTTATTTGAAAATCAGTGCTTAGAGAAAGATCTTTGAAGCATTACCTGTATGATTCAAACCATTACCTCTAAAGGGTGAAAATATCCTATTACAAATCATTGTTTTTCTTCAGGTTATTCTAGCAGCCTCTAGATGACTCTGTTGTCTAGTGTTTTGGGAAGAAAGACTTCATTTCATTGTCCAGGAAGGAGCTGGAAAGCTTCCGTTTTTTTTTTTTTTACTTTTAGGCAGATCCGCACTTAAAGAATCTCAGTCAAACCCTGATTCAGTCATCCTTAATAACTTATGTGGTTTCTTCGACAGGTCAATACAAAAAAGACTTCGTTTATCACTTCATATTTAAAGTGTGATTAAATACGCATGGCATGTGTTGTCTGATGTGGTTTTCTTTTCAGAATTCTTAAATTTTAATTTATGTTGTTGCTTTTAATCCATATGTTGGTACAAACATATCAGTATATGCCTCTTCACATTTGTATACCTAAGGGAAGTATCAGATCACAGAGGCAACATTGATCTCGTTGTTAAATAGATTAGTTTTATTTCTCCTCAGGCCTGTCATTTGTTTGTGACTTCAGCTAGGTTTAGGTTCTCTTTTGCTGATCATCTATTTCAGGAGCTCCTTGTTGAGCTTTCACATTAGTTTCTTAAAATATTGTTGATCTCTTAAAAAAATTGCAGCAGATTGAGGCTTTTGTTGTTGTTACATTCAGAAATTAGAACCATGGTCACGCATCATCTTCTTATTAAGCTGGAGTGGGGGCAGGAGCAGGGCCGTAGAGTTTTACCGAAGTATTTATTGCGCCTGAACTTGAACTGAACTGTGGATAAACCAGAACAACCTGGTAAATAACACCAGTGAGCTCACCTCTGAAACTAACTGAAACAAAAGTTAGAACTTTAATCGGCCCCAAATTGTGGGTGGCTTTTTTCTGTTTTTTGTTTCTTTACTCCTCAAAGACACCTCGAGTGAAGATGGTGCCTGCCTACCACCAACGACTGCCCTGACAGGAATCACAACAGAAAGTCCCCGCAGAGTGGGAGAAGAATGTAGAACAGAATTCCAGTTCACTTAGAAAGACCAGCTTACTGGTCTGTCAGAGACCGGAGGAACCTTTGAAACTATGGCCCCCGAATGCTCTGCTAACCCAGAGCTGAAACCATTCCGGAAACCCACTTTTCAGACAAAGATTAGACCGGCCTGTAAAACAAACCGTAACACACGTGAGGAGTGTGCTTCTTAGTTCATTCAGATACACGAGACCAGATGGGCAGCTCCTGTCCAGAAGCAGGACGAGAAGGCAGGAAGGGACAGGAACTGGACTAATGGACACAGGGAACTCGGGGTGGAAGGGGGAGCATGCTGTCACATTGTGGGGATTGCAGCCAGTGTCCCGAAACAATGTGCCTATAAATTTTTGGATGAGAAAAAACAAAAATACCCCTAGTGAGTCAATTGAATAAAGATGTGTATGTGTGTTTTACAGCTTTATTGAGATATGTTTCACATACCATAAAATTCACCCACTTAAAGTGGACAGTTTGGTGTTTTTAGTATATTTGTGGAGTTCTGCAACCTCATCACTACCTAATTTTAGCACATTTTCAACTTCTCAAAAAGAAACACATACCCATTAGCAGTCACTTCCTATTTCTCCCCAAACCCCCAGCCCCTGACAACCACTAATCTGTGTTCTGCCTCTGTGGGTTTGCCTGTCGTGGACCTTTCCTATATGCAGCCTTCCGTGTCTGGCAGCTTTCACTTAGCAGGATGTTGTCCAGGCTTCTCCATATTGTAGCGTGTATCAGTACTGTACTCTTTTTATGGCTGAATAATATTCCATTGAACAGATATCATGTGTTCATAAGTTGATGGACTTTTAGGTTGTTTCCACTTATTTTGCTATTAGGATAAAACGACTATGAACATTCGTGTACAAGTTTTTGTGTGGACATAGTTTTCATTTCTCTTGGGTATATGAGTCTAGGAGTAGAATTGCTGGGTCATATATATGTGTGTTTTAAAGTCCATTGATATGGACTAATTATTTTTAAATTCTGCTTTCCCTCCAACTTTCTATTTTGAACCATTCAAATTTATAGAGAAGTTGGAAGAATAATCCATATACCCTTCTTCTAGATTCACCAGTGACTAACATGTTGCTACATTGCAGATGCTTTCTCTGTATTTCCTTTTTCTCTGCTGAACTACTTGAAAGTAAGTTGCAGACTTGATGATGTGTTACCAAAAATATTTACATATATATTTCCTAAGAAGAACCAAGGACATGTTTCTACATAAGTATAACTATTAAACACTTAAGTTTAATTTTGATAAAATAATGTTACCCATTTTGTATTTAAATTTCCCCAGTTGTCTTAGTAATATCCTTTATGGTATTTCCCCCTCCTCTATTCAGGATTCAATCAAGGGTCTTGTTTGCATTTGCTTGTCATATCTTTTCAGTTTCTTTAACCTATAATTCCTTTACCTTTTTTTCTCCCCCTTTCTTGCCACTGACCAGGCCAGTTGTTTTATAGCCTGTCACATAGTTTGCATGTATCTGATTGCTTCCTCATGATTTGGTTTTAAATAAATGTCTTCGTCAAGAGGACTTACTACCCAGGCGGTGATGTCAGTGTTTCCCCTTACTGGTGATGTGAAGTTTGGTTAACTCGGTGAAGGTAGCGTCCCCCAGGTGTCTCCAGTGTAAATATACTTTGATCAACACATATTAAAAATCAGTTCTAAATCCTGTGTCTTGCTCCTTGTGTTTGAGCATTACAGTGTTCAGAGAACAGTGTCTTTGTACTACAGGGAGATACAAAATAGCCTTACCCCCTTGGGGATTTATAGCGGAACAGGTGCGAAGACCGGACAGCTATAAAGTGAATTGAGAACAAACGCATACTGTACGTGATTGAGGGACAAGAAGGAGTTCTGAAGCACGGGTCCTACATGTGCCTGTGGTGGACCCATCAGTGCCAGATTTTCCCATTTTTAAGAGAGAAACCAGAAATCCATATTTTTATGTAAAATTTCTTAATCTGTAAGACACTGTGTGAAGTCCCAAGGAGTCCTGGTGGCACAGTGGTTCAAGCACTTGGGTGGTAACCAAAAGGTTGGTGGTTCAAACCCACCAGCCACTCTGGTAGTCTGCTTCTGTAAAGATTACAGCCTTGGAAGCCCAATGGGGCAGTTCTGCTCTGTCATATAGGGTCGCTATGAGTTGGAATTGACTTGACGGCAGTGGGTTTGCTTTTGGTTGACAAGAAGTTCCCAAGACGTTTTGGACTACTAGTTTGTGCTCTCTGTCCCAAAGGGATGCTGGAGTGTTTGATATAGGGTGGGGTCAGCCATGAAAATGGGGTTAGTTTTAAGCAGGAATTTGAAAGATTAAGGATTACGGCATGAAAGGAATGTGAGGAAGACTTGGGAGGAGAGTGAGCAAATCCTCTGGGGAATGGTGAATAGGGTTTCTTGGCTTGAGCAGAGACACCCCGCTCAGGTGAGCTTATCAACAGGGAGACATGTTTTAGAAAGGTATTTGAAGCATATGTCTAAAATGAAGGAGTAATGAAAACGTCTGCTGCTTTCTGAGGACAGGGAACAGTGCCATCAAAAAGGGCACATTTGGAAAGTAAGAACGTGGCATATATTTTGTAGGATTTCCATGTAATTAAAATGACTGCATTTGTTTATTAAGTGTTCTTGTACAGTCTGCTCATCTTGGCTTAACTGGGTTTACTTATAAATGCTCTGCTCTCCACCAGCTTCGAGCTCTGTATTCGATGTACCTTCGGAAAACAAAGAGTTTGAATAAACTGCTCTATCACCTGTTCAGGCTGATGCCAGAAAACCCAACGTTTGGAGAGTCAGTTCTCGAGTTCTCAAATAAGGACCCTAAGACATTCTTTACTGAGGAGCTCCGTTTGAGTATTAGAGGTCAGTAACTGTGTGTGTGTCTTCCTGGAGACTCGGTTCAGACAGGAGGTTATATCATGCTCTGCCCTGGAGGTATGGAGAATAACCCCAAACGTGGGTTCTGGCTGTGAGACACTGTGAGGTTAAAATGAAGGGTTTTTCTTGTTTCTTTAAGTAGGACATGTAATTAGATCTTGTGGATAAGGCTGTGAAGAATTTAATAAGTTTTTGAAGCTTAGTGTGTTGGAGCTGTTATCTTGAACTGTAAACAAATATAATTTGTTATGTGATAATGTAGGCTTGTAAATAAGCAGTCTTCAGTTGAACAGAGATGAGTAAAATTATTTCCTCCCCACTGGGAGTTCACATTTTAGCTGAGGGCACAGATACACATGCATCTAGCTGCACTAGAGTGTTATACTTGATTTCCTAAGCGCAGAACTTTTACAAATCCTTTGAAGATCTGCGGTTGGGACTGCATCTCGTGAGTAACGAGGTGGCCATTCTGCAACTCTTGCTTAGCTCAGCGACCTCCGGAGAAAGTAAAGGAAGCCAGGCTCCTTTTCATAAGTTATAATGGAGAGAATCTTTAATTGTCCCTTCTTTTTTTAAACACACGTGTTCCATTTTATCTGTCGTCATTCCCGTGAAATACGGAATGCTGTTTATAGGCAGATTCTTCAGTGTCCGTTGGGAGTTTCGCTCTATACTGTTTGCCGTTCTTACGGTTCATTTTGAAAACGTGGGAGGAAGCTGGTGCTCTCGGAGTTCTCGTTTCTTTGGTGTGTTTGTTTTATGAGCTTTGCCACTCTTGTTGAGGAATCAGATGATTTTCTAAGGAAAATTCTAATATTGGTCGGTTATTCTGCATAAGAAATACATGCTGCTAACTGAGAATTTGTTTTTTCCTCAGAAACAGCAACTCTTCCATACCAGATTCCACACTTGGCTTGTTCAGTCTATCATATGACGTTAAAAGACTTGCCTGCTATGGTTAGGCTGTGGTGGAATAGCAGTGAGAAGCGTATTTTCAATATTGTAGATAGATTTACAAGCAAATATGTCAGCAACGTGCTTTCTTTTCAAGAAATATCTTCTGTGCAAACAAGTACGCAGCTGTTTAATGGCATGACGGTTAGTATTCGCTCAACTTTCTCTAGAAAAGTTATTTGAGTATTGGTTATGTCTGTCATTGTAGCGATTATCATCACAAAATTATAGCCCTTGGTTCAGAATTTACAGGAATTGTCTGTTCTGCTTTCTGAATTTTGCGTGTTAAATCTCAAAATTACAGAAAGCATGGATTGAAATGGTGGTGTAATTTTATGGACTTCTTTACTCGTTAGATAGTTTGAGCACTCATAAGTTCGTATGAAGTTTGTATCGGGATACTTCCTGGATCCCAGGTACTACGTGCCAGTCTCCTGGGAAATGAACAGTTTAGGAAGGTTGGATTCCTGTCCTGTAATAGCATAAACTCTAACAGGGAAAAGACTGATGTGGATATTGATTTTTGCATTGGGAGCTGGAAAGTGTCCCATTGAGAGGCAGAGTGCTCTGGGATAAGAGTGGGAAAAGGTCTGGCTGAGGGGATAAGGTGAGACTTCATGGAGGAAGATTACTTTGAGATGGGCAGATTTTGTCAGGTGAAAAATGAGGGGAAAAGTATTTTAATGTATAGAAAGTAGTTTGGCAAAAACAACAAACGCAGAGATGAGAGTGTCACTTCTCCGATTGCCCAAGAAATGAGAACTAACCCAGTGTTCATGCAGAGTAGGATTCCTGAGGGGAAGAGTCGAGCGAGCAGACAGCTTGAACAGTGAGCGAGGGCCATACTGAGAAAGGCCTCTAATTACCGTCTGAGGTGTGTGGTCCTGTTCAGCCACTGAAGAGTTGTCATTCAGGCAGTGGCGTGGTCAGTTAGGATTTGTAAAATTGCTCTGGTGGCAATATCTAGCGAGGGATGTTGGCACAGAGATTGAACTCAAGTGAATCGTTAGGGAAGACTCTCGGTGTAGATGTTCAGAGCAGCGAGGAGGGCCTGAGTGAGGCAGTGTCGGTGGGAATGTGAAAGCACAAGGATGAGAGAGATTTTGTGCTGGTGATTTAGGCAGACTTGCAGCTAGTTCATATCCGGGCTAAGATGGAAGGAGGGATAAAGATGACACTGTGGTTTTCAGCCTGCCAGTGGGGAGGTCAGAAGAATATGTTTGTAAAGGATGATAGTTGGTGTTTTACCTATGTCAAGCTTGCAATGTCATCAAATCACTATAAAATATGCCAGATATTTAGAGCCATTTATTAAGTATCTCATGTCAAATAAATGAGTATGTCTATCTTCTTTTTCCTTGAGTGAAAACGTTGGCTGCTAATAGCCTATCAATATCAAAATGTTTTTTGAAAGAAAGAGAAATTTGGGGGGAGAAAATGACTTTTCATGTGTTGCAGGTTAAAGCTCGAGCTACCACTCGTGAAGTAATGGCTACTTATACTATTGAGGACATAGTCATTGAACTCATAATACAGCTGCCTTCCAATTACCCTCTGGGTTCCATAACGGTGGAAAGTGGGAAGCGAGTGGGCGTGGCTGTGCAGCAGTGGCGGAATTGGATGCTGCAGTTAAGCACTTACCTCACCCATCAGGTACATTTCTGGTTACAAGTTGGGCCTTCCAAACTGGCAAAAGCCTTACCATCTACTCTCTGAACAGGCGTTTCTGCTTATAAGCTGGGCCTTCCAAACTGGTGAAAGAAAGCCTTACCATCTACTATCTGAACAGACACTAAGACCTAAAATATATCTCTTCTGCTTACAATAGAAATATATTCTATTTCCTTAGATAATCACAGATGTATGCTTAAATGACTTCAACCTGCCAGCTCTGTTGTAATTTTTAAAGCTGTAATTCTCTGGTGTTTGGGAGGAATTGACTTTACTTCATTGACTTTGTAGAGGACGTAGAGCAAAACACGTTGCTGTTGTTGGCGTGCTGTTAAGTTGATTCCGACTCATAGTGATTCTGTGGGACCAAGTAGCACTGCCCCATAGGGTTTTCTAGGCTATAATCTTTATAGGAGCAGATCGCTGGGTCTTTTCTGCTGCAGAGCCACTGGTGGGTTCAGACCGCTGACCTTCAGTTAGCTGCCAGGCACTTACCATTGTGTCACCCAGGCTCTTTATTAAGGAAATCATCTGAGAGTGAATTTTTTGTAAGGTACTGGATGGGTGAATGGCTTCTGAGCTATACTTTTACATTTCAACTCTCTTCTGTGGTTAGAGAAATCGCAGTACTTTGAAAGACAAAGCACTTGATGTTTAAACAAACAATAAGCCTTCTCCATTTCTGCGTGCGCGTTGTGGTATTTCACAGGCAGTCTGTGATGATTAAATATTATCTGAAAACAAATGTGTCCACCAATATTGTAAAGTGGGAGTACATCAGCAGTTGGGAAGGTGAGATAATTAATCATTGTCAGTTGAAGCTTAGGAGAACTAATCTAAGTGACTTAAAGGGTGTCATCAGACAAGCTGAGACTAGGAGACTGAAGGTATCGGTGCACAAACCTTTCTCTTCTGTCTTCAATGGAGAAAAATGGCATATGGTTCCTAAAATTTGGGAGGTCATTTTAAAAACCAGCATTCAAAGCTTAGGGTGTGTGAGGATAGGCAAGCAGATTCTCTTCTCAGAATTATAATTCTGCTTTACAAGTGTGTGAAATTTAATACAGGTAATATTGGTGGTGTGCGGTTTATATTGACTTTTTTTTTTTTTTTCCTTCTTCTTGTTGACAGAATGGAAGTATTATGGAAGGCTTAGCGTTATGGAAAAATAATGTCGATAAACGTTTTGAGGGTGTTGAAGACTGCATGATCTGTTTCTCAGTCATTCATGGTTTCAACTATTCTCTTCCCAAAAAAGCCTGTAGAACCTGCAAGAAAAAGTTCCATTCAGCCTGTTTGGTAAGTCTAAAGAGAAATGAACTTTTGTAATATTTTATGTATATTTGTAATCTTTGGAAAAGACAACAATGGATGTCAGACTCTTAACTGTAGTTAGTTAATGGGAGACATTAAAAATGATTTTTCCAAATTTATTAAACAGAATTAGTAATTTACTGAGACTGGCAGCATCAAAGCACTTTAA
The DNA here is from genome assembly GCA_030035585.1 of Dugong dugon. Classification (NCBI taxonomy): domain Eukaryota; kingdom Metazoa; phylum Chordata; class Mammalia; order Sirenia; family Dugongidae; genus Dugong; species Dugong dugon. Next base: position 7,678,653 of record CM057473.1, read on the forward strand.
TAAATGGATGTTCCTTGGAGTAGCTCTCAGCACTCAGGATATAAATGGCCCTGTGAAATCTAGAGCATATCGGAGACTGAAAGGATTGGGACAGGAGTGTTGACAGTTGTAACTTGGAAGGAGGGAGGTTTACTTTTTAAGGTATGATAGAAATTGGAAGTTGAGAGGGGAGGAAAGGAGAAGAAAACGAACATTTTCATACTGTACACCGAGCTGATTTTACACACATACACACACACACACACACACACACACACACACAAACGTAGGTGTGTGTGTGTTTGTATGTGTTACGAGGCATCGGTGGTTCTGTGGTAAAATCTTGCCTTCCACGTGGTAGACCCAGATTTGATTCCTGGCCAATGCACCCCACGTGCAGCTACCAATCATGTGTCACTGGAGGCTTGTGTGTTACTGTGATGCTGAACAGGTTTCAGCAGAGCTTCCAGACTAAGACAGACTAGGAGGAAAGGCCTGGCAATCTACTTCTGAAAGTCAGCCAGTGAAAACCCCATGGGTCACACTGGCCTGATCTGCAGTTGATCACAGGGATGGCGCAGGGCTGGGCCACATTTCGTTCCACTGTGCATGGGATCGCCATGAGTCGGAACTGACTCGATAGCAGCTAACAACTGTGTGTGTGTGTGTGTGTGTGTGTGTGTATAAATGAGGACATGTATATGCTCTCATTTAATCTTCATGTCAACCTGCAGAAGTAGAAGATGATTTAATTCCTAGTGCATAGATGAGGGGACAGGCTTCCAGAGGTTAAGGAAGCTGCTGAGGGTTTGACACGTAGTAAGTGGTGGAGTTGTCCAGCATCAGAGCCCTTGCTCTTTTCAGACGTCCTACTGAAAGGAAAGTTGCCCTACGTTCACTTGCCTCCCAGGAGGTCTTCCCTACGTAGCTTGGTGGTTGTGTGCTTGAGCCTAGACAGAGAGCCATTCATAGTGTAGCCTTTGGAAGACCATTCAGTTGTGTTGGTTCTGGAGATAAATGGAGAGGGCAAGTCTTTCAGTGTTCTCTTTGTCACGTGCTCATTTTAAAGCTACTTTAGATGTGTGGAGCCCTGGTAGCATAGTGGTTAAGAGCTTGGCTGCTAACCAGAAGGTTGGCAGTTCGAATCCACCAGCCGCTCCTTGCAAACCCTAGGAGGGCAGTTCTACTCTGTCCTTGTAGGGTCGCTATGAGTCGGAATTGACTTGATGGCAGTGGGTTTTTTTTTTTTTGTTTAGATGGGTGTCTTTAAGATGTCGCCTTTAAAAAGTTCTTTTAACATTAAAATCTTTTTCTTTTTCAGTACAAATGGTTTACGTCGAGCAACAAATCTACTTGTCCGCTCTGTCGTGAGACCTTTTTCTGAGGTACTTTTGTCACTGGAAGTGATCCCTGAAGTCAGTCAAGTAAAGACATTGGATTTGGATCCATCGTGAAGTGTTGATGTGAAGAAGCCAGTGAGCATTACTTTTAAATAGGAGCGTCTCTGGGAAGTTCTTTTGGTTAATGTAATGATCCTGAAATCAGGTTTACTTACCTTTAGATTGCTTTGTAAATGTTTGGAAGCCTTTTCTTTTACAAAAGAATATAACATATTTGAGAGAAAATATTTATATTAATAGTTTAATCTATTTGTATATTTTAAAATAAATATGAAAGAAACCCTACATTACAGAATTGGAATTTGTGAAAGCCTTGCACCAACTATATTAGACCGAGAAATCTGTTCAGCTTGTTGATCTGTGCTGTAGAACAGTCCCGGGGAGGCACAGTGAGCTGGGAGGGTTAACGATTTACATCTACAGATATTTTAAGACTTGTTATTTATTAGTCTGACAAAAAAATACGTAAAAAGTTCTGATATTGGTGGTTTTTTCAATTATAAAAAGGACTAAGCTACTTAATATGGCTTATCTTAAGCTATTTGCAGCATGCTCTGAAATCCTATATAAAAGAGTGTAAACTGACTGTACGGTGTCTCCATTTATCAAGGATTATGAAATTTAGAAAATCAAATTCACTACACTGACACTTTGCTTGTGGAAGAATTTCCATGCATTCATGAAATCTGAATTGCAGACTTAACCAGTGAATTTATTATTCGGTTTGACTGAGTCTCCAGAGGGGGAGAATTTGAGAGAAGTAGGAATTAGATTATTACCTTCATGAGGCAGAAAGGTAGTCGTCCCTCTCATGAGAGGGGAAATAAACGAGTATTTCTGAAACATAAGATCTGGTGGAAAAACAGAAAATTTAAAAGTGTTGTAGAAAGCCTTCAATTTTGTAAACAAAATGTTGTTCTTATTAGTGGCCAAAGTTACACTAAATAAGGGATTTGTGGGAGCGAATTCTTTTGAGCCTTCAGAAATAAAAGTTAAGAATTTTAAGAGTAAAATTTAGTATAGTAGGCTGAAGTAGAGTGGGTGAAAACCTGTCTTTTGCCACAGCACTATTCCCCTTAATAATTGTGCCCAAAATATAGAAATGTGGAAATTTGAGACTTGGAATAGTTTTATTGCAGTCTTCCATTTCATGGGAAATATTAGCATATGTAATAGCTAGGTTACTTGAGATCAGCTGACCATTTCTGTTGCAAGTGTTTTATTGGCAAAAAGCAACTCATACTAAATAAAATTACTGCTTACCATCAACTGGGTAACATGGCTGTTATTGAAATAGTATGAATGTGGTCCCAGGATTACAGTCGGGAGCGGAGTATTACGTGTGAGTATTTATAGATGCCGTGTCCTACCCAGTTTTGTCTGTCTCCTAGTTTTTCCTGTAGTATTTATGATCTTCTAGCCTTGAGGCTCAAGGAGTCAGTAAGTGAAGTACAGATAGCAAAATCCTACTACCTCCTCTTAACCCCTGTCTTAAAATATTCTCCATCTTTCTGTGTCCCTTTCCAGTGTAGTAATCCCAAAGGATTTTGTTACTCCTTTGTGTAAGTTTTCTCTTCTGTTAAAAATGGTTTTATAATAATGCTTTGCCTATAACTTTTTTTGGTACTTCTTGTCTTCTGACCCAATCTGCAAGTAGAAAAGGAAAGGGAAGAATGGTGCATTGTTTTTCCTTGTTAGTATTAGGGCCTCAGGTCCCTGATGAAACCCTGTAATTAAGTGGGGTGTCCGCTCTTCATACTTGGAACTCTTGACACATTTCTTTCAGACTTACAGGTGCAGATGTAAAGCTTGTTACTGTCTATACGCTAAAGCAGAAGCTTTCCAAAAGGAGACTGGAATTCAGATGACCACATTAATTCATGTTTTTATTTATGTAGCGTTGACAACATTATCAAAAAGGGGAGCATGCCTTGAAATTTTTGCGTAAAGGACATTTTGAAATTGCATGAGATTCAAAGCCCGCTAGCCAGTTACTCATTTAAAACCCTAAAGTAAACTGCAAATATTAAAATTTATTTTTGACTCATTTATCACATGCTCTAATGTATGTATATAAGTTTTTGTGACTAAAAAATTAATGTTATTCCTTCAAAAGTTTTGTGGTGTGAATAATAATATTTGTTATACCATATGTGCCCATTAAAATTCTTTTTAATTACAAACTATTTCAAATATACTAAAAAAATAATAGAACATAAATGCCCTGATACTCTTCATGAACGTCTCTGCCACACTTCCTTCTGGGTTTTTAAAGAAAGAAACTACTGTTTTGTACTCGTCCCTGCCCCCATTCTTCTCCTTCTCTCCCTGGAGCTGACATATTATTTTGGAGTTCCTATTTAAGATTTTGGAGCCCTGGTGGCACAGTGCTTAAGAGCTCAGCTGCTAACCAAAAAGTTGGCAGTTCAAATCTACCACCCGCCCCTTGGAAACTGTACGGGGCAGTTCTGCTCTGTCCTGTAGGGTCACTATGAGTCGGAATCGACTTGGCAGCAATGGGTTTTTAAGGTTTTATGCTTTACCACGTGTTTGTATCCATAAACAATATATAGTATTTTAAAGTTTATATTCACGGTATCCTGTTTTATGTAATCTCTTGTAATTTGCTTTTTGACTCAGTGTAACTGTGGCTTAGGATTTACCGGTCCCCTCACCCTCCTGCCATGGTCACTTCAGGGTTTTTTTGCCAGTTTGAACAGTGCTGTAAGTATACATTCTTGACCATGTTTCCTCATGCAGACGTGCTAATACTGTGGCTATATGCCTGACTCTGGAACTCGGGCAGCAGGCTGTGCACACTCCCTGCCTTCGGGTGTCCTCAGGCTGCTCTCCAGAGCTGTGTGCAGGTCTGCGCTCCCACAGCAGCGGGAGAGAATTTTCCTTCCTCCCTCCTCACCAGACTCGTAACCTTTTCCAGTCTGGGAGCTGTGAGATGGGATCTCTTTGTTTTAATTAACATTTCCTTGACTACGAAGGATCTTAGTTTCATTTCTGGTATTTAGTGGGCATTAGTTTGTGAATTTTTGCTTGTCTTCTTTTTCATCGTAACGCTTTATCTGTTAAAGAGCTTCATTTGGAATGTGGCTTGTCTTTAATATGGTCTGTGATTATCTTAATTGTACAGAATATTTCAGTTAAATATAGCCAAATTGATCATTCTTTTCCTTTATGATGGAGCTTTTTTTTGATGTTTAAAAATTTTGTGCCTTCCCTGGGGTTTAAAAAAATTGTTATATCTTGTTCTAAAGTTTTAAACTTTTGAATTTCAAAATATGTCTAATTCACCTCGAATTAATTTTTGTGACTGCTGTGAGGTAGAAATCTGATCCTGTATTGATAGCCAGTTCTCGTAGTATTATTTCTTAAATAATTCATCCATTTCTCATTGACTTTGTAGTACGTCCTCTCTTATAGTACCACATCCCTTTGTATGTGTGGTTTGATTTCTGTTCTATTCCACTGGTCTGTCTGTGCTAATTGTATGAAACTTTCTTTAAAAATAGCTTTATAATTAATTCTGAAGGGTAAGTGGTAGGCCTCTAATCTTGTTGTTCTTTGGAATCGTCTTCATTATTCTTGACTTTCCTCTTTCATATTAATGTAAGGATCATCTTAAGTTCCACCAAAAAAAAAAAGCTGGGATTAGAATTGCACTATATTTACAGTATAGTGGGAGAATTATCATTATAGTGTTAAGTTTTCCATATTGTTCCATTTATTCACTTTTTGTCTTTCAATAAAGTTTTATAATTTTTGTCTATAAAGGTTTGTATATTTTGAAAAAAATTTCTGTGTACTTTATAGTATTAATTGCTGCTGTGAGTGTGATGTTAAAAAATTATACTTGTCTTATCATTTGAAAGCAACTATGGTAGGTATTTGGAACCCTGGTGATACAGTGGTTAAGAGCTCGGCTGCTAACCAAGAGGTCAGCAGTTCAAATCCAGCAGCTGCTACTTGGAAACGCTATGGAGCAGTTCTGCTCTGTCCTGTAGGGTTGCTATGAGTCGGAATTGACTTGATGGTAATGGGTTTGTTTTGTTTTGTTTTTTTTTTTGGTGAGTGGGATTTTTTTTTTTTATTGTAATGTCATGGTTTGAATTACGTCCCCCCAAAAATGTGTGTATCAATTTGGCTAGACATGATTCCTGGTACTGTGTGATTTTCATGTAAGTTGTAAACCTGCCCCTATGATGTTAACGAGGGAGGATGGGTGGCAGTTGTGTTAGTAAGGCAGGAGCTGATCTCCAAGACTGGATTGTGTCCTGAGGCAATCTCTTGAGATATAAAAGAGAGGTGAGCAGTGAGACAGGGGGACCTCATACCATCAAGAAAGCAGTGCCGGGAGCAGAGCGTGTCCTTTGGACCGGGGTCCCTGCGCCGAGAAGCTCCTAGTCCGGGGGAACACCAAAGAGAAGGCGGCCAACAGAGAGAGAAAGCCTTCCCCTGGAGGTGACGCCCTGAGTTTGGACTTGTAGCCTACTTTACTGTGAGGAAATAAACTTCTTTTCATTAAAGCCTCCACTTGTGGCGTTCCTGTTAAAGCAGCGCCAGGCGACTGAGACACACTTGTTTGTTCCTAATTTTTGGAATCGAGCTGAAGCTTCTTAGTTCTGCTGATACTGCTTTCAGATTTTCCAGACAGTCAAGGCCAATTTTGTGTCTTACACTTTACTCCTTATGTATTTTTGAAAGAAATAGAGCTTTGTTTTTGGATTCCATTTTCCAGAGGTGGTTTTGCTAGCATTCTAGCAGTTACTGAACCAAAAAATCTACACTGAGCCTCTGTGAGATTAGAAGGTGTTCTCTCTACTCATAGCAGGACCATTTTTATAGAATACAAAGATTACATCTTCTGGCATTAGAAGAAAAAACAAATTCTATCTTTCTAGAAGAGTTTGTGATGAATGTAAGGGTTGTTTAAAGCAACTACATTTCTTAGAAAACCATTTGATAATTGTGAAACCCATTCCCTCCCAGTGTGTTTAGTGGAAGCACAGGTTCTGTGCCTGGTGCGGAATTACATGTTCCTGCCTTCGGTTTCTTTTGAGCATCAGCTGGCCTTACACTTGAATCAGCCAGATTTCTATTGTTTCCTTGTCTTTTGATTATATTATTATTTTCAGTTCTAGTTTCATATATTTGCTCTTTTTCCAACTTGGTTTTCACATGTATGCTCCATTCAGCTTGCCTTCTCTGCGAGTTATTTTCATTTCTTCAGAAGTACAGCTCAAGCAGTATTTTATCAGCATAAGACTTACATAATTGTGCTGCTGTTTCAAGCGTTATCAAAATAACCTTGACTATTTTTCACCAGTCTTCTCTGAAACACCAGATATTCCTTTACACTGGCCATGAATCCAGCAGTTAAAGTATTCGTCTAAGTAAGTAGCAAACACTATGATTTTTTCCCCTCTAGGCTGCATTTTCTGCTTGAAAAAAAGTCAACACTGAAGAGTTAGTAGAAGGGAACATTTTGAACAGGATTAAAAAAAAAACATGTTATTATTTTTAGATTAGATTAAGGGGGGAGAGGGAGGGCCCAGTGTGTGTTTCTTTGGTCTCTATTCTTGTCGTTGGGGCTTTTAGGGGAACAGCTACAGCAGTAACTAGCAACATTACTGTTAAATTAGACACTCAGCAAATAAATCCAAACCAGAAGAATAGTTATACACATGTCTACTCTAGTTAAGAGCCAACATTCTCTCTATTCCAGGCTTCACGTCACAGATCCAAAGGTAGTGTCACGGGAGCTGGTAGAGGCGGCAGTTAACCAGCAGAACCCAGAGGGTCTGACGTCTTCATGTGCTGATAATTCTTACTGATTCCTCTTCCATGGGACTGTACTCCTCTGATAGAGGAGAGGTTTTAAGCACAGTCACTCCACTCAGGTGTTGCAACCTTCACCTTTGTTTGCCAGGTAGGTGAGACCAGGGTTTGATGTGGAGATGTTGGATGTTTGAGGAGGTAAAAGATGGTGGGAGAAGTTGTGGTTAGCAACTTGAAAGGATAGCTGGGATAGCTCCTGTCCCTACTGCAAAGGCAGAGTGGTCACAAATACACCAGGTGGTTCACAAAGACAAACATTTAAAATCTGGCCTTTTGTAGAAAAAGTTTGCTGACGTCTTACTTCTGCAGTTGTTTCAATTAAAACACTATCTCCAGTTGCTTCCCAAGGAAAGAATGTATCAAACAAAGTAAGTTTTTTGAGACCTTGTTTGTTTGAAAGTACTATCACCTTTGCTTGTTAACTTCAGGTATAAGAATTCTGGGTTGAGTATCGTTTTCCCTCAGAAGTTTGAGCCCTTGCTCCATTGTTGTTTAGATAGCGCCATAGAGAAGTTTGTTCCCATTCTGATTCCTGATTCTCGTGTGTGTGACTTCTTTTCTCCAAGCTTGTAGGTCTTTTTTAACTCCCTGGTATCCTACCCCCCTCCCTCCACCTGAGCCCTAGTGGCACAGTGATTAAGCTCTTGACTGCTAACCAAAAGGTCATCAGTTCGAACCCACCAGCCGCTCCTCGGAAGAAAGATGTGGCAGCCTTGCCAGAATGTTCACTTATATTCAGTGCAGCCCACACTCTCAAGGAAACTCCCTTTCAGCTGATTGGCTACTCACAGCAGATCCCATCATGGGGGTGATCACGTATCACACCTCCACAGGGAAGCGATCACATTATACGACTGCCAAACCACCGAGCAGCGTGGTCCAGCCAAGCTGACACACAGTCTGAACCATCACAGTGGGTATCAAATTGCTATGGTATTTAGCTTCTATTGGACACATTCAAATTAGTGGTATAAAGGTTTTTATTTTTGAGAATATTTACGGTATACCACTGGAAATTATCTTACTTGCAGCTTACTAAATTTATGATGAAAAATGTTCTTTTTCTATTTAAAGTTAATGTAAAGGGGTAAATACTTTGCCAAAACTTGTTTAGAGATACACAGGTAGTAAAGTTTGAAGACACTGTTCTGGCAGATACGGTAGCAAAAGTTTGGCTGGCAGGTTCCCAGACCAGAGTTAAACAGATGCACACTGACAGCTCTTTATTAATAATCTCACAGGGATTTAAAAAGGTCTCTTAGCTCTAGATTTTGTCCTGGGGAATCCGTCACGAGTAGCATGTCACACCCTCTCTTCCAGGTGAGCCAGTGCAAGTCATGATGCTAGAGATGTTGAAGACACTGCTTCACTGCTGGGATCAGATAGGATTATAGCCACTGGTGGGAGAGAGAGAGAGCAACACAGAACCTCTGTTTAGTCAAAGCCTAATCCTCCCCAGAAACAGAACTGACAGCTTTTACAAAGGTTACATTTTTTATCAATAAAAGACTATTCAATTTTGATGTGTCCTACTAGAAATGGTTTTGTATTTATTTTTACAAGATTGCAATTAATTCTTTTTTTTGGAATGCACTTTCTTATTCAACACCCCTTCACCCCAGTACACACACACTCTGTTCCTGCGTAACACGAGCTTTGTCATAGTTGCGTGGTAGGTGTTCTGAGTACCACGCTTACAGAATTTCACGTTTTCTCATCTTACTGTACTGGCAAGACTGCTGAGCCAGTGTCATCCGTGCCCTTTTCCTTGACTTTAACATGGAATATTTTAAGTCATTAAATGTGACAGACATTTATAGGTTTGGGCTCTGTATTAGGTTAGGACTTTCTTTCTATTCTTTGCCTGCTTATATTTTTTAAGTCCTGATTGGATGGTAAGTTTTATGAAATGTTTTTTCTACATCTAGTAAGATGACTCTTTTTTTCCCCCTCCTTCTACCTAGTCTTGTGAGGATTATGCAAATAGATTTTCTAATGTTAAACCATCCTTGCATTCTTTAGATAAGCCCTACTTGGTCATGATCAATGCTATTACTAATATGTGTGGATTTTTAAAACATCTGATTTTAAAATTGTACGTCTTTGTTCACAAATGAAGTCAGTCTGATAATCCTTGTTGTACTGCATATATATTCACACGTGAGATCAACCTATGGTTTTCCTTCTCATTCTGGTTTCTGCCTGGTTTGGTATCAGTGATACACTTGTGTCATGAGTTGGGGTCCTTGAATGTTGGTAGTACCTGTGAAATCACCTGGGCCTGGTGCTTTTACTTTTTCGTGGGAGGAGCAGTGGGTAGATACTCAACCAATTCAATTTCTTTAATGGCGATAGACTCATTTAGAGGTTCTACTTTTCACGAGTTAGTGTTCGTAAGTTTTCTCAGGAAATTATCCATTTCATCTGTTTTCACACTTACTATTATAAAGTTATGCCTGATATTTTCGTATGGTTCTTCTTATACTATGTTTGCAGTTATGACCTTTTTTTCCTTAATACTGCTTATTTATGCTTTACTTCTCTTTTTTCTTGATCAGTCTTGCTAGAGATTTATCCAGATACCACAAGTGGCTTTAAAGAGCAGAAATTTATTTTCTCATGGTTCAGGAGCTAAGTTCAAATTCAGAGCATGGCTCTGGGAGGAGATCCTTTCTTGTCTATTTCAGCTTCTAAACCAAACCCGTTGTCGTCAAGTCAGTCTTAGCTTCTAGTAGCCAGCAATCCTTGGAGTTCCTGGGATTGTAGATTCATCTGTCTTCACTGTCTTCAGATAGTGTCTGTATTCTTCTGTATATGCTGGCTTGTCTCTGTCTATGCTGCTCTTAATATCACTCAGCGGTGATTAGGTTTAGGACACACCCTGTACTGCTATGACCTCATTAACCTAACAAAGAAAACCCTATTTCCAAATGAGATCACATCCACAGGCGGTGGTGGTGGTGTGAGCTGTCCAGTCAATTCCATCTCATAGCAACCCTATAGGGCAGAACAGAACTGCCCCATGGGGTTTCCTAGGCTGTAATCTTTACGGGAGCAGATTGCCAGACCTTTTCTCCTGCAGAGTTACCGGTAGGTAGGTTGAACCACCAACCTAGGATTCCACCATATATTTTGGGGAGGCACAATTCAATCCATGACCCCCCCCATGACACTCCCTCTCTGACTTCCCCTTCTGCCCCAGGAGGTACCTTGCCCTGTTCCTCTTTGCTGTGGTGGCCCTGAGCTGTCTCTGGAAGGTCACTTGCTGGGAGGGTCTCTCCCTTCACACAACCCTGTCCGAGCGCCGCCCAATAAAAGGCTGCGTGTTAACTGCTGCTTGTGGTCCTGTCTCTTCCTTGATCAACCCCCAAATCTCTAACTTACCACATAGTACAGCACGGACCCCTCCGGCTCAGTATACACTGACCTGACTCTGTTTTTAATGGCTGCATGTTCAGTGACATGGCTGTACTGGACTTGGCATTATTTAGCCAATCCCCTTACTGATGGACGTTCAGGTTGACTCAACTGCTGTTACAAGTACTGAAATGAATGTCCTTTCATATATAGGTCTACACACACACACACACAAAACTTCCAAATAAAATTATATATGACATACGGATTCACATGTATAAATATTTCTATAGGCCTGATTTCCGTCTTTTTCTCCGTGGCAAACTTCTGACAAGTTTTCTGATAAAGCAGGGAATGACTTCAGCTTCAGCACATACTGAAGGCCAGCATCTCTCAGTGGCTCCTGGCACATGCTGTGTATCAGGACTTGGTGAACTTGAGGATTGAAAGGAGTTCTTGGCCCACCTGCCTGGAGAGTGTAGTGGTACCCTGTAGACCTCTTGTCTTCATTGTTTTAAAAATTTCTTCTAAAATAAAAATTAAAACAAACTGTAAAATCCCATGAAATCACTTGGTAAAGTGTGTAAACTAAACAGTTTAAAACAATGACAAACAGACTTCTTACAAATTATCTTCATCTGGGAAAACAATGTATAGTGAGAAAATTTCTATTAAATGAACTTGGACTTCAGATAGGTGGGAACCCTTTGTGTCTTCGAGGTGTTGCTGAGGATTCTAATCAGAGTGAATGGGCTGCTTTGCAGTGGACTCAACAAGGACAACAATGAGTCACACGTCACAGCAAGTGAGCAGTTTTGTAATCGCCTGGCTCCAGTCTCTGCCCTCCCTCTCTTCTTTTGGATGGAAAAGGTCAGTGAAGGTATGGGCAAGCTGAACTAGTGTGTGTTGCACAATGACAGTAAATGAAATAGCTTCTTTCAGGAGTATTAAGAAAGCAAATCATTCCTGTTATAAATAAATAAAACTAGAAAGATTGAACTAAGAAAATGGAGTTGCCAAAAATAAAACCAGTAATCATGATGAGATCTGAGGGCCTGAGGATATGGGGCGTAAGATGAAAATCAAACAAGATGTACAGAAGAAGAAAGGTTATGGAAGCAATCTGAAAATCAAGATACAGAAATGCATGTGCTGAGACAGCTTTCATGGTAAAACTTCAGACGAACTAGAGAAAATACAGCAGAATTGTCCAGGGCATGGAGTCCGGAGGGTGGAGAGAAAACCCACAATACCAAGGGGAAGGCGTTCAGAAGAAGAAATTAGAGGTTTTGTGTTTGAATATAAGTTTATGAATGGGGGGGAAACTGCCAGAAAAAAAAAAAAAAGAATATGATACTTTTTCAAGCCAGAGAAATATCTCAAAAATCTCTCTCAACATGAATGTAACTGTATTAGCTGCTGTCAGTAACTAAATTCATCAACAGACCAAGTTACTTTATAAATGGTAGTCTTCTGCATTGTTAACTTTTGGTTTCAGCAAAATAAATGGCTAAAAGATCCAGCAATCTGCATTACCTGGATTGTTTTCTTTAATGGTAACTAGATAGAATAATCCTCTTGGTGAAAGCAGATCTGAAGCCAGCGGAAAGAATCTGTCCATGACTTCTCGACCGTTTCTGCCACCAGCCCACGCTGCCTCTATTCCGTGGCTTCCCACCTGTCACCAGTTAGAAAGAGTGTTTTCTTTTGACTGAAGTCACATTACATTTAGAATCATAAACTGAATCTTTCTCACAAGTACTATTTGCCAAACAAGTACAGATTTTGTACTCTACTGTTGACAATGAGGCAGTGAAGTAGCTAGAAGGCAAGCATGGGTTCTGACTACCAAGCCTGTGTGACCTTGGGTAAGTAAATTACCTTTGTGACTGATTTCTCCCTTATCTGTAAAATTAGAGAAATAATAACAAAAATATTTTTCATCCACTGTTAGGAATAAATGAAGTATATTTAGAGTTGGGAGGACAGTGCCCTACACATAAAACCAAAACCCAAACCCGTTGACGTCGAGTCGATTCTGACTCTTAACAACCCTACAGCCCTACACACAGTAAGAGCTTAACTCTGGTTGTAACTATTACTACAATGTTTAAACTGAGTGACACAGGGAATGGTTGAACTTACTATAGAATTAGGAAGAAACCAGAAGTGAGAGCTTGTATTGTAAGAGACCTACTTTGCAGAAACAAAGTGTCAAAATGTCCCACTTCATCAGGCTCTCTTCTAGATTATTTAAAGTCTAAATCACACAGACCTTTTTTTAAGAACCCATCATTATATGAAGGTGCATGGAAGCACTGTTTCCTACAACAACTTAATTATACTCTAGAAAGAAACCCAGGACTTTATTAGAAATCTTTACTATTAACATCTTGTTTTCAAAATTGAAGAGTATTCTGAATAAACTGTTCAAAGATTAACCCTAACACATCTATTTTCTATTTCCTTCTATGGCTTTTACCCACTTTAAAAGAAGAAGAAATGATTTTATATACAATCAGTGCCTTCTGCTTTTCTTCATTTAACATTGCATGTATTTTCCCCATTACAATTTTTCTTTATATCTATACCCATATATGCATATCTAACTTCACAAAGGACACAGCCATGTCCATACACACACTTTAAAAGTTGCATTGTTTCCTCTTAAGTGTTTTGCTTGTCTGTCCCTCCATCTTCTCCTTGCCACCACATGCGTGCACACACGCACACACACACACCTTTTTCTTTTCTGTCCGTGGTTTACAAAAATGAGATTATACTCTACATTCTTAGCTGCATCTTGCTTTTTCTCACTCAGCAACACCTTATGGAAAGCTCTTTGTCTGAGCTGGTATAGTTCTAATTCATTCTTTTAACAGTTGCATAATAGTTAATGGTGGGAAGGTTTCACAGCTATTCACTGTGTCCATTTGCTTATTTTTCTTTGTGCCTATTTGAATCGTAACCTTATCAATACAACTTTTCACAAAGTTAATCATACTGGCAACGGTATCAGTTTCTATTTTTCTTCAAGGCTTTCCTTCTGGCGACGTCCCTTTCCTGGCATCCTCAGACTTCCCTTTGCTTTCCTCCTGGGTTAAATTCCCTCTTTGCCTGGGTCTTGTGTCTTCCTCTTTCTTAGGTTACTCCCTTATTTTGGTGGAACCCATTCTCTAGCTATTTCATCAGGTAAAATGGTCTGTTGACAAGAAGGCATGGGGATGACAGTCTTTGCCAAACCTGTCTCTCATCACTTTGCTCCAATTGGACAAGGAACCCTGTGTGCTGGTCCCAGTTTACGTGTCTCCTCAGGGATGCTAAGGCATGTTTATCTGGTGCCCTCTAGAAGATCACCTGGCACCAGCTGTATCCGTATAGGCCGCAGGAGGTTTCAGTCTTTGTGAGGAAAGCTAACTGAACTCCATCAGCATCCAGCGGCAGCAGTCACGGTGGAGATCTGCCTGCTTCTACCTCCTCTGCTGTGCTTGCTTCCGGCTGCTCATAGGTCACAGGCACAAACCGACGGCACCTTACCTGGTGTTTCTGGATGAACTAGCAAGTCTGAACATCTTTTTGTATGCAAAGACTCCCACTGTTTGTATACTATGTCTCCTGGATTTATCTTCCAAGGCTTGCTCTTACCTTTTACTTCTGTGGTTTCCTTTTCTTTATCTTCATACTCTACGCACTGAAAAGGTTCTTCCATTTGGCTTCCCGACCAGTGACTCAGGTCTTGATGGTTTGACTACATTCTCTTTAAATCCATTTCCTAATGTTTCATTTTGTGAAACATGTCTTTGAACTCCAGGAAACCTTTGTTGTGCTGCACTTTGATCCTGCTCTCCAGCTAATTTTACGACACTAACTCCCTGTTGGAATCACAACAGAATCCAAAGCACCCAATCACCCTAGGTCCCAGCGGCTGCAAGGCTCAGGAGAAGCACATAGTCTAGTGCTGGGAGCTGGAGAACGGAAGGCTCTTCAGGTCACCATGTTCCCAAAGCTCCTCTTTCCATTCCCTCGTCTTCCCAGTGTGTAAGCGTGATACACCTGATACACCAGGAGTCACCGACCTGCTTCTCTTCTGTCACCCATGCAGGTTCACATTGTCTGCCATCATAAATAATGAATTGAATGTGTTTTTGTGAATTTCTGTTTTTATTTCATTGTCAAGTGATCTTCTTGCATTAGCTCTGAAGGACTGAGATTACTGAACTGAAGCATTTTTATCACTCTTGGTATACACTCCCATAGCGCCTTCTTAAAGAGGTTTATCCAGCTGCTTGACAGTGGTTCCTGACATGATAATGACTTCACACGTCAGCAGAGCGACAGCTTCTCACTGGTTTAAAGTAACAGCAGCTATGTGGATCTTTCCCATCATGGCGGAGGTGAATGCAACATGTATCAGTCTTGCCAAAATATGATCATCAAAGAATAAAACAGGCACAATAATTAAAAGGAAAGCTGGCCTTAATCCATTTTTAAATTTTGTCTGCCTTGACCATTCTCCTTTCAAATTGGAAAATGATGACTATGGTTTACTTCATTATTGAAATTTCTTTTAATCATGTATTTTGAGATTATTTCTTTTCTCTACCTGAAATGAGAATTGGTTCTCTTCTCCCACTTTTTGGTAATCTCTCAAAAAGGGGGAAATCTGTTTAAGGTGAAATGGGAGAATGAGAGACTTTCAGAAAGAATTCTAATGCGAATTTAAGGTTCGGTAAGGATATCTGTTTTGCAAATTTGTCAATCATGATAAAGGATGTGTGTGTTTGTGAGTGTGTGTGCAAGTGTGTGTGTGCGAATTTAAACACAAATGCCCTGATATGGATGGGATTTCTAAGAATACATATGGGTCACAGTTTGTAGTTCCATTATTTGAGGGTTCTCTCCTTTGTCTACCAATAGCACCCAGTTACTGACAATTAGGAGTCCAGCTGCAGCAGTTGGTGTTGGTAGCAGCTGTGGCACGACAGATGCCATATGAACCTCATTTGACTTTAGAAACAAAACAGCCCAAAATACTCATGCTGACATTTTGTTGCATGTCTTACCTCTTCAGGTGGAGTCACTACATAGGGGGGGTTAAACACCAGAAGGTCGACTTTGTCCTTCAACCTTGGTAACAAGCCTTTGACCTAAATGTATTTAATAATAACCATCAGAATTTTAAGCCAGACTCTGAATAAAATAAATAAATATATACATATATGTGTATAAATTTTTAAATGCTCTCCCATGTTTTTAGAAAAATATGTTAGAGGGCCATACTTGTAGGCAGAAATGGAGATAAATATTTTTACATTTTCATCTAGATAAAGATTATAAATTATTATAAAATCTATAATTTGTTCTACATATTTTTATAGATTATAAACTAGAAATTAAATAATCTATCAGAATGAACAAAAACGGCTCAGCAAATTCCCGGTTCCTCAACAGCCCACATGCTCACGCTCTGGGGTCACTTCTAGAAGCTAAATAATGAGGCAAGCTCTGAATTTGTAGCAAATGCTCTGCACAGACTTGGACACAACTTTAAACCTGTAGCTGCGACTTTAAACATTTATTTTCTATAGCCAAGAGAAATGTTTTATGAGATGACAGAAAACACATCTGAATGACAGAGAATGTTAGAAGATGGATTTTTTTTTTTTTTTTTTTTTTTTTGCTTTCTACTTCTTAAATTGGAGTCTCTTGGTGGCACAAACAGCTAAGCAGTTGACTAGTAGCCAAAAGGTTGGCAGTTCAAATCTGTCTTAGTCGTCTAGTGCTGCTCTAACAGAAATACCACAAGTGGATGGCTTTAACAAAGAGAGATTTATTCTCCCACTGTCTCGTAAGCTAGAAGTCCGAATTCAGGGTGCCATCTCCAGGGGAGGGCTTTCTCTCTGTTGGTTCTGGGGAACAGCCCTTGCCATCAATCCTCTCAGCGCAGGAACCCTGGGTCCAAAGAACATGCTATGCTCCCAGTGTTTCTTTCCTTGAGGTAGAAGTTCCCCCTGTCTCTCTGCTCACTTCTCTCTTTTACATGTCTAAAGAGATTGGCTCAAGACACAACTCGATCTTGTAGATTGAGTCTTGCCTCATTAACATAATTGCCACTAATCCCATCTCATTAACATCATAGAGACAGGATTTACAACACATGGGGAGAATCACATCAGATGACAAAATGGTGGACAATCACACAATACTGGGCTCATGGCCTAGCCCAACTGATGTACATATTTTTGAGGAACACAATTCACAAAACCCACCCAGAGGCTCCTCGGAAGACAGGCCTGGTGATCTGCTTCTGAAAGGTCACAGCCTTGCAAACCCTATGGAGCACAGTTCTGCAAACATGGGGTCCCCATGAATTGGAATCAACTCTATGGCAACTAACAACAATTTCTTTAATTATAAATGTATTGTCTGAAACAAATCAGATATCAAAGAAAGAAAACATTGAAAATACAGTTGTTTGGCATTTTATAAATCTTCAAACTGGTTGCAATTTTCTATGAAACAACAAGAAAAATAGCTTTTTAAAGAAAGTATGTTTAGGGCAAAATGCCATTTAAAGTATTCCTCTGATTGTGTTAAATAACCAAACATTTTAAAAGTTACTGATTATGTCAACGTATGCCTTCACAGGCACAGTAACATAAAAACACCACATCTGGATGCGTTTTCACCCCTAAAAGCATTTCCTTTAGGTATCACTTTGTATTGACTCTTACTCATAAATTATGAACCTGTTTCTTGAGATGGAATATTTGTGTCTCAAGGCAGTGTTTCTATAACTTTAGTTATTTGATTAATATTCTCAAGATGTTCCCCCTATCTGCAGAGGGTACCTACCATTATTTACTTGAAATTTTTCTTTAAATGGATCTTGTTATTTAAAAGAATTTTCTGTAAGGGGAGATATACATGTCACTGTAAATGGAAAACCAGTATTACTTTCTCAAACAGAAATGACTGTAAAAAGTGTAAAACAAACAAATGTTATTATTAAGTTACAGCTACTGCTGCCAGTCTGAGTGGCCCAGGCCTGCTCTCTCGTTGTATAAAGGGGCATTTATTTGTAAGTGTTAAAAAAAAACAAACCCATTGCTGCCGATTCTGACTTATGGCAACCATACGTGTTGCAGGGAAACCCTGGCGGCGTGGTGGCTAAGAGTTTGGGCTGCTAACGAAAAGGTTGGCAGTTCGAATCCACCAGGCACTCCTTGGGAAACCCTGTGGGGCAGTTGTACTCTGTTCTCTAGGGTCACTAGGAGTCGTAATCGACTCGATGGTAGTGGGTTTGGTTTTTTTGGTTATGTGTTACAGAGTAGAACTCCATACAGTTTTCTTGGCTGTAATCTTTTTTTTTTTTTTTCCGATTTCTTTTATTGTACTTTAGGTGAAGGTTTACAGAACAAATAGTTTCTCATTAAACAGTTAATACACATTGTTTTATGACATTGGTTAACAACCCCACGACATGTCAACACTCTCCCTTCTCGACCTTGGGTTCCCTATTACCAGCTTTCCTGTCCCCTTCTGCCTTCTAGTCCTTGTCCCTGGGCTGGTGTGTCCCTTAGTCTCATTTTGTTTTATGGGGCTGTCTAATCTTTTGCTGAAGGGTGAACCTCGGGAGTGACTTCATTACTCAGCTAAAAGGGTGTCTGGGGGCCATACTCTCGAGGTTTCTCCAGTCTCTGTCAGGCCAGTAAGTCTGGTCTTTTTTTGTGAGTTAGAATTTTGTTCTACATTTTTCTCCAGCTCTGTCCGGGACCCTCTATTGTGATCCCTGTTAGAGCAGTCAGTGGTGGTAGCCGGGCACCATCTAGTTGTACTGGACTCAGTCTGGTGGAGGCCACGGTAGTTGTGGTCCATTAGTCCTTTGGACTAATCTTTCTCTTGTGTCTTGTTTTCTTCATTCTCCTTTGCTCCCGAAAGGGTGAGACTAGTGGAGTATCTTAGATGGCTGCTCACAGGCTTTTAAGACCCCAGATGCTACTCACCAAGGTAGAATGTAGAACATTTTCTTTATAAACCATGTTATGCCAATTAAGCTAGATGTTCCCCGAGACCACGGTCCCCACATTGGCTGTAATCTTACTGGAAGATCACCAGAACTTTTCTTCTGCAGTACCACTGGGTGGGTTTGAACTGCCAACCTTTTGGTTACCAGCTGGGCACAAACCATTTACAAACCATGTACCAGCCAGGGACCCTTACAAGGTACTGAAGAATGGCTCCACACCACACCTTCTAGACGTAATCAGAATGGTTGGGAGAGAATTAAAGAGGGTAGAGCTTTCACGTTATGTGATTCGAAGTTATTTAATATCCAAGTGTACCACCTAAGTATTGGGTGTATCACTGGGCTACTTACACACATTATGAAACATTATCTTAGAATTTCTATTTTATCCAGGTTTCTAAAAGCAACCCATTTTTTTCCATCTTTTTATTATGCAGTTCAAAGACAACACAAAAGTAGTACTTTTGAAGTGATGTTCACAGAAATAACTTTTTCTTGTTATTTAAAAAGAGGAAAGATAACCATTTTGGGAGGAAGTAATTCAGGTGTAACCTTATCTGCAAGTAGAAAGATCTCTAGTTAAATCTGCTATTTTCTCTAGTGAAGAAAAATACCTTTGAAATAACCAAAAGCTTTGTTTTCAATTTCATAAAGAAAATTTCTCAAATTGTAGACAGAACTCAAACATGTAATTTTCCAGAAATGTTGAGGAAGAAAAGTAGAAAATTATTTGCTTTGTAACTCTTTATGACAGCCCCTGAGGTCCCATGGAGTAATAATTATTACAGTAATAGATTTTAAATAAAAAAATCAAAATGTTTGGAATTAAAAAGAAAACAGATTTAAATAAGAAAGCCACCATGGATAGGACATAAAATCACATTAATGACACCCCTCACCCATCCATAGTCAGTTTTGGATAGTTTCCCAACCCTGGAACATAGCCAAGAACCGGGAAGTACACAGAAAAGGTCTCTGGAGAGATGTTTTAAATCCACACAGTAAAATGCATATACAGTCAAACCTGTGAAAGCCAGAACCTGTGTAAGGGGGAAACCTGTCAGAGAAGGAAAGCACAAATACTTTCTCCTGATAGAGAGCAATAAAAAAGTGTCAGACTGCACCTGTCAAAGGTGAAAACTTGCGAGATCCAGGAAAACAAGGCAGTCCTGGTGAGTTCCGGCTCTCACAGGTCTCACTGTACTTTATTCGTATGAGATGCACTTATTCAGAGTCCTCAGCTCTTAGTTTAACTACAAGTCTCAATCGGCTGTTTGGTTTTCTAGCATGAAGGACATGAAAGTGAATAGACGGAGAGGAGAGACAATAAAGACTCGAAGTCATTAAAGGCTAGCTGTTTAATGTAAAGGCGGACACGCCTGAGCAGGCCTTAGTCATGACCATATACAGCACAGAATAACTGACATTCATATTAATGACCCTGAGTCAATACGGGGTAAAATTATGTTCAGCTTAACAATGTAAGGAAAAGTGTAACACAAATTTTAAAAAAGGCTTTCTTCTAAAACTAAAAATGAAATACAATGAAAGTGCTACTTTTTAAAGGGTAAATTCAGCTCTCCAAAGCACAGATTTTATTGTATATGACAGGTATGGTAATCTGTGTACCCTGTTCTGAATGCTGATCACAATCCCCATGCTCCTGCCTAGCTCTTGCTTATTTCTTTGCCACAAGACAATATTCAGTATTGTGCTCAACTTTAACTACTGACCAACTGCTTCTGCCAGGGACAACCACCAAAACAAACAAACCAAACCCGTTGCCTTCGAGTTGATTCCGACTCATAGCGACCCTATAGGACAGAGTAGAACTACCCCATAGGGTTTCCGAGGAGCACCTAGTGGATTCGAACTGTGGACCTTTTGGTTAGCAGCAGAGCTCTTAACTGCTGTGCCCCCAGGGCTCCGGACAACCACTAGTGAAGCCCTAGAACAGTGGTGGGGCTGCTATACTTGGATTCTGCAGATCTGAGTTTAAGTCCTGGGTTTATCACTTTATTAGTTATGTGACTTCCAGCTTCCACATCTGTTAAAAAAACAGATATTCTGAATTTATTCTACCTCTAAAGGTTTTATTGTTCTACCTTACCAATAATACAAATTTTAATACTAATTACGGACACATTAAAGAAACAAGTTAAAAAATTAAAGATCAAAATTATGACACTGATCTCCTGCAGATCACTTGAGTATCTTTCTTGACATCTAGTTTTTAACAGCAGTAATGACTTCTACCAATATGTAAAGAATTTCTTAAGTCTTGGTTTAATTCCTTCCAAGCTGGAAAATCATTTGTGAATTTAAAAAAAGCAGGAAAGCTACCTACCCTCACCAGTATAAGAATACAGGACAGGAAGCACAAAAAAGAATATATATTTCTTATGCCCACCTGGTAATGCTATTACGATTTTTGCTTAAAAAAGGCATTTCACATTTATAACTAAACAAACAAAGCAAATTCAAAATTATCCAAGTCTTATACATAATCGAAAATATTTTAAAACTGCAACTTAAAAATGCATGATGTGTAGCTTCTTAAAACAAAACTGATTCTGTAGTTGTTACCTGTTGGTTTCACCTGCCCAGGCCCCACTGCCCCTTTCTGCTGATTACATCTCCTCGACTTTGGCTGGGGAAGCTCCACCTCCTCTGATTCACAATCCAAGTGGTTCAGGGAGGGTATATCCCAACCCAGATCCCAGGGTGGGAATATAACCCAGGTCTAAGCCAATCATCTCCATATTCCACACCCCTGGCCTCAGTGGGGGATTGAGAGATACGTCCAGCACCGACACTGAACCAAGCAGTAGTCACTCTGGGGCTTTTTTGCTACAGTAACTGAGTAGACAGGGGCGGGGAGGGGGTGGGGTGGGGATTGCTGCAAAATAAGATATAGACATGCAAGCACCTTGTTAGCGTGAAGGGATAGACTGCCAAGGAATGGAGCCACCAGAGATCTCTGAGAAAAATATGCCTGTAATATCCTTTGAATGCCCAAAGCCCGCTGTGCCTGAAACCATGACTCCTGGAATTTCCAGTGAAAGAAACCAAATAAATTCTTTTTATTTAAGCCAGTTTGAATTGAGTTCTCTGTCACTTTTAACCAAAAGATGCCTGACCAATATAAGCCAAAATACATTTCTTTTGAATTGTGGAGGAGACAGATTGTATAAACAGAAGAGTTTCAAACTGGAGGCCCCTGTGTTGGATGACGTACGAATGGCGGGTCCAATGTGAATTCCGAGGAAGCAAAAGGGGAGTATGTAAACCATTTGTTCGTGAAAAGAATGTGTTGAAATGTAAACAATTAGATCCCGGGAAAAATATGTTCATGGCTGAGAAAAATACGTTCATGACTGCAACGGTGTATAACCAAAACAGCTGGTGCCATTCACCTAACTCACTCCCTACTAGCCAAGTGGCCGACCTTTACATTTCCAAGGCCTTCACACTGAAGTTGATCTTATCTATAATCAGTCATTAACTCCCTACCTTTCCTTGTTCTCTAGGTATACAGAACCTTCCCTCAGCTTGAACTGCAGAGTGCTTTGTATTCTTACTTAGCACTGCCCAGTTCGAGCTGTGTTATTCCTCATAAAACTTCCCTTCTTTCACTCCTAACAGAGTATGAGATTTTCTTCTTTGACAATTTTACCAGTCAAGAATTTACATTGTATGGGGTATACTGTTTAGTGAGTTAACATTTAATTAATTACTCAAATTTCTTTGACCTAAATCAATTTGACCTTAATTTATTTGAAAGGGCAATTTATTATTATTGGACAAGGATTAACATCTTACCAAATCTGTAATTACGGGCTGGATGTGGACTTTGTTACAGCGTGCTGTCTCCAGGGTACAAGCTGCTGCTTTAGGATTGATATCAGTGCACCTATAAACAGAAAAGGAAGAGAAATATCTCCTATGTCCATGAGGCAAATCTGTTACTGAAAAATTCAAGGAATATTTCATTCTTTCTAAGTAGAGCAGATTTAGAAAAAAATTAGAATACTTTAATAATGGTGAAGAAAAAAGAACAAAAATGTGTTATACTGATGAAAAGATTGTTATGTTGATATAATGTCTTAGAAGAATACACACACAAACATATATAGCTGAAGGAATTTATTAAGTTATGATACATCCAATGAAAGAATACTACGCAGCCATTCAAAATGAAATTTAAAAAGAATCTTTGATGGGAAAATGCTCATGACATACAGGGAATGAATAAAATAGGAAATGAAAAAAAACTGGAAGAAAAAACACTTGATGGGGGGGTAAAATGTACACATGATTTTTATCTTCTTTCTCAAATTTTCTATAGTCTCAAAATTTCCGTAAAGAAATTTTAGTAGCTTTCAATTTGTTTCTGATAATGAAATTATTTACCTAAAATATAATCCAACATGAAGATGACCTACAATCATCCTGTTCCTATAATTATGTAGTAGGATACAGCAGTTTTATATATGCAGTTATAATTTCTAGACATGTATAATCTGTGATCTGGGTCCTTACTATATTTAACTAAAATAGTAGATATATATTCTCTACTTACAGAATGTTTTCATTCAGTCACATTCGCAGTGGATGGCTTAATGCAAGATTTGGGAACTGTAACGTGACAGACTCACTCACATGTACAATGCTTGAGGGCCTATCATGGAGGCCAGGAATGCCGACACCACGCCAGAGCCCGACCCTACTTCAAGGCATACTTCCACCCTAAAAAGAAACAGAATAAACATCAGTACAGTAGGGTCAAAATACACTTCACAGAAAATGATTCTCATGCTACTTCTAATGTATATTTCCCCAGTATCATCACTTACCTGCAAATATAAAACGAATTTATAATTTAATTTCTTACAACCACTTTATGCTCAAGTTTAATGGTATGTTCCTCAAAACTGTTAAAATTTTGGGTGTGTAATTTATCTTAAATCCACACAATAGTAATATATTACAAAAGGTGGCTTCAATTAATTGCAACAAAACATTACATAAAAACTATGGAATAAACAAGTTGTTTTAGAGTTCGAAATAATATGAAAGACAGCATCTCTTCCCACAAGGAGCTCACAGTTTCGTATTTCCTAAAATGATAGGATCCGTATTATTATAAAAACCTATTTATGAGAGATGTTTTCTCTACCATGTTTTAAGTATGTAACTTTGATAAATCCATCAGCATATCCTGGGGGGGAAAAGAGATCTCCGATTTAACTGATAATACATTTACAGCAGCAAAGGAAATCCATATTTGGACAGCTATATACTAAATTGGAAAAGTACCTAAATATCTGACTTTAGAATGTTATTAATAATAATCTTAAGAATGCTATTAAATATAATAAAATCTACATTCCGCTGTGCTTTATCCTTCAAGTAATTTGTTACAATTTTAAGCATGCATCAAAAGCACCAGTAATTCCCATTACAGAGATAAGTTTCATGGGATTTTAGGGGCCCCTATAGTCCTCCTTCTACCTAACTCCCCAAATGACTACCCAACAACAGACACTGGGCGTTTCTAACTTTTTGAAACAGTCCACACATCTGAAAAGCTTTTATTACGCTGTAGTATGATCTGCGAATCTTATCAGGCGGCTTCTATTTGAAAATAACTATCATGGTCTTGGAAACCCTGGTGGCAGAGCGGTTAAGAGTTTGGCTGCTAACCAAAGGGTCAGCAGTTCAAATCCACCAGGTACTTCTTAGAAACCATGGGGCAGTTCTACCCCATAGTCACTATGAGTTGGAATCGATGCATTGGGTTATTACAGTCTCATAAGTAATTAGAATTCCAAGACCACAAATATCCAAGACTTTATAACAAATCAGCTCCTTTTACAGCATATTTTGTAATGCAATTTGTGCTTGTAAATCTTTCTGGGATATCTTGAAACTAAAAGACAAGTTATAAAACAGTGCTGTTCCACTCTATATTCCAGTAAATCCAAACGTTCCATCATTTATAATGAAAACCTAGTTTAACAAAAGTTGGGGCATTTTACACATGGAAAAATGTGACCGAGTTTAAGAGGGATAAATTAACACAATATATAGATTTTTGAAACCTGACAGCTCTTTATTTCATCCTGAGAAAACCCAGTTCAAGTTTTGATCTTTAAATAAATCTAAATATCCGAATTCCTTCATTAAAAAAATTACAATGTATTCATTTTTTTAAAATCTTACTAACTCAAAACTTAGAGCAAGCACCTCAACAAGTCAATTTTAATATTTATAAGGCTCTAGGGCAGTGTTTCATTCTGTCACTATGAGCCAGAACCTACTCGACAGCACCTAACAAGAGGAAGGCCCTAGGGCAGATTCTACAGGCTGCTGTCCACTAAGGCAGCCACTAGCTACAGGTAGGAGCCCTGGGCGCAGTGGTTAAGAGCTTGGCTGCTACCCTAAAGGTCGGCAGTTCGAATGCATGAGCCGCTCCTTGGAAATCCTATGTGGCAAGTCTACTCTGTGCTATAGAGTTGCTGTGAGTGGGAACCAGCTGAAGGCACATAACAGCTACAGGTAACTATTTAAATCCTTTACAATAAAATGAAATGAGTAATCCTCAATCGCACCAGCCACATTTCAAGTGGCTAGTGGCTCCCTTACTGGGCAGCGTTTTCCCAGCAGAGTATGCCATCGGGTGGATATAAAAATATTCCCCACCCAGTATCTCACTACCATTTTATTTTCGTTGCTTTTTGTGTACTGGATAAATCAAATAGTGCCACGTGATTTTTAATATTTACTAAAAATTAATAAGAAGTAATGTTTGGGGGCTATTTTGTTTATGACTGACTAAGGGCATGCGCTCTTCAGATTGACAGCTGAAATCAAAGGATGATACACCACGGCGTGGTGAGAAGGCATGGAGCTCATGAAACCAAAGCAACACTGGCAAAAGAAGACATTATCCCTGGCACCGTCATTACATCACGAATCTGCAGGAAAAGCCTCATCTACGACTTAGGGGTGTCAATCGTCGGCAAGTGGGCGGGCTCCGGGGTGGGGGCGGCGACAAGCCTTTCCCCGCCCCTCCGCCGCCGCCTCGGCAGGGTTCCCTAGATCCTCCCTCGCGGGCCCCTCGCCCTCCTCGCACCCCGCAAGCTCTGTCGCCGCCGCCTCGAGCGCGTCCAGTAGCAGGAACGTATCCTCCGCGGGCTCATACACGTCGCTGAAGGCCCCGCGCCCCACGTGCCCGTGCAGCGGCGTGGGGTACCTCGGCGCCGCCATCTTCCTCCTCTTCGCTCTGCGCGCATGCGTTGCGGACGCGCACGCGCAGTGGCGCAGCTAGGTTGTGGGGGCGGGGCACCAGGGATGAGTGGACGCCGCGTCGCCTCGAGTCTGGCTCGTTCTAGCAGCTTGTCAGTAGGTGATGCTCTTGGCATTTTAAGTAGCCGTTTGTATAATCTGCGACTGTTGACATCTGCTTCTTCAGAATATTTATACTTATTTCATTTTATGGGTTAGCACCAGATAGTGGCATGCTCAATTGTTTTTTACTTTTCTGGGGATGCTTCTAATATATTTTTTTTGTTGTTCTAACGACATTTCAAAGTTGTTTTCTGTTGCTAGTTCCATTTGTAATGCTCACTACAAGGTAACTTTCTCGTGGATTTGGTGAGCTATCGTTAATGCGGTTTCTATGCCTGCTGTAGCAAAGTGCCACAACTGGGAGGCTTAAAACCCCAGGGTCTATTCTCGCACCGTTCTGGGGGCAGGAAGTCCGAAATGAGTTGTTGGCAGGGTAATGCTTCCTCCAAATCCTTTATGGAAGGATTCTCCTGCGCCTCTTTCAGCTTCTGGTAGCCCCAGATGTTCCTCACCTTGTGGCTTGTATATGTTGTAGGGGAAAAACATCATAAAGTTTATAGTAAAGCAAAAAGAAAGTTTTGTTTGGCATATATTCAAAGGGGCAAAAGTGGGAAAACGGACAAGCACGCTGCCACAGCCATGTCTGCCCGAGTCCAAAGAATATCACAGAACAGACAAAAGTGGGAAAACGGACAAGCGTGCTGCCACAGCCTTGTTTGCCCGAGGCCCAAGACCAGTTACAAAGCCATCCGTATATATTAACATTACAAATGGGCAAAACCATTGAAAGCTTAGCCTTTTCAGATTGGCTAGAAACTGTGATCCTACATTTTGAATTGTCTTTCTTAACAATCATTGGTACAGCTTTCAGTAAGTAGAGTCAGGAGGGTCTTCATTGGTCCAGCAAATCTCCGTGCACTAAATGCGAATGGAAAAAGACAGGAGTGGAAAGTCTTTCGTGTTGTGTTTGATCGGCTTTATGTGAAAGTTTCCCGAAAAGATATTTTCCAAGATTATCTTAGCTATTGTCTTTATACCTCAGGGCCCGGTTGATGTGTCGCTGTGAGTCTTTGTGAGCCCAGCTCCACCTGGGTCACATTCTCTATGCTCAAGGACAGGGAATAATAACTCCAATATTATTTCTAAATCATGATTCAACATAACTCCGTTCTGCCTCTGTCTTCACGCAGCCTGCTTTCCTCTTCGTGTGTCTTCCCGTGATGTTTTCCTCTCTGTGTGTGTCTGCGTCTCTTCTGTTTTTAGAAAGACTCCATTCATATTGGATTAGGACTCACCCTCCCCCAGAATCTTAGCTAATTATTCTGCAAAGCCCTATTTCTCTGGAACATTATCCCTCAAAGCCTCAGAAGGAATCACCATGGCTGACACCCTGATCTCAGACTCTCAGCTTCCTGAGCTGCAAGACAATACATTTCCGTTGGTTAAAGCCACCCACTTTGTGGTATTTTGTAATAGCAGCCACAAGAAACTAACACAGGGTCATAGGTGTCCGGGGTCTGGAGAGCAAGCAGCTCCATGGCTGATTTCTGACTTCGTTGGTTCCTGTCTGTGGCGGGGCCAGCTCAGTCCTGCAACGTGGCTTTAGGAATAGTTTCGGGAAGTTCAGCCCAGATCGGCGCTTCTTGAGACCTCCCAATGGTTGTGATACTCCTTGGGTATCCTGTAATAAATTCAGTTCAGGTTTAACTCGTGAGAGTGGATTCTGTTGTACGCAGTGGAACCCTCACTGACTAATAGGTATGGAGTCCCCATTTTTTCTGGTATGTTGAGGTCATGCCTTCTTATTTCAGAGATATTACAGATCGTTATTTTAAGGGCGTTTGGTTCCATCATTGCTGATGAGCATTGCTGGTACAGTGGTAGAACCGTGTGCCAGCCAGCCATTTTAATTTAGTTTTCCTAGCGATAATTAATTTTTCTCAGAGACAAGAGTCTAATAATATTGTGCAGCAAGGGATATTTCTACTCCTAAAAGGCTTTGGTCCAATTCTTTTTCAGTGTAATGGATGGTGGAGATAGATATCTGCCTTCAAGTCGACTCTGACTCATGGTGCTCTTATGTACAGCAGAACAAAACATTGCCCGGTCCTGTACCATCCTCATGATAGCTGGCATGTTCAAGTCCATTGTTGTGGCTACTGACTATGTCAATCCAGCTCACCGAGGGTCTCCCTCTTCCTTGCTGCCACTCCACTTTACCAAACATGATGCCCTCCTTCAGTGATCGTGTCCTGATGACATATCCAAAGCAAGCAAGTGGGACAGTGTTCTGTTGTGATCCATAAGATTTTCATTGGCTAGTTTTTAGAAGTAGATCACCAGGCCTTTTTTCCTAGTCTGTCTTGATCTGGAAGCTCTGCTGAAACCTGTCCACCGTTGGTGACCCTGGTGGTATTTGAAGTACTGGTGGCATAGCTGTCAACATCGTAGCAACATGCAAGCCACCACAGTATGCCAAACTGACAGCTGGGTGGTGGTAATAGATAGTACCCCTCCATTATTTTGCTAAGAAACATTTAGCTGGTCCTTTCCATTGTAATGGAGCCCTGGTGGTGCAGTGGTTAAGAGCTTGGCTGCCAAATGTCAGCAGTAGGAATCCACCAGCCGCTCCTTGGAAACCCTATGGGGCAATTCTACTCTGTTCTATAGGGTCGCTGTGAGTCAGAATCCACCCAACCGCATGGGGTTTGGTGTTTTTTGTTTTTTTTTTTGGTTCCGTTATAATGTAAGTCACCTAAACCTGACTTGTATATTGATGGAAACCACAGTTGCAGCTGGCTGTCTTTTTGTTATCTAGGAGTGGCACCAAATGTGACTAGATTCTAAGTCTCCTCTTGGTATAAGGGAATTCCCTAGAGGGTCCAGTTAGTTCCACCATAGTTTAGTAGTTAGTAAGATGATTAAACTATAATGCACAAATCTTAGGTAGGTCTTTTACAGTACACCTTCAAGAATGGTTCTAAACCTTGTCAACCAAAGAATTCTTCCGAAATGTCTTTTGTTTCTATAACATCTCACCCTTCAAGGTTGATCATTACACTTAAAGCACTATAAAACACTGAACAACAACAACAGTTCTTTTTTTTTTGCTTACTTGGTCAGTGTTATAGATTGAATTTTGTTCCCCCCAAATGTATCGGAATCCCAATCCCTATACCTGTGGATGTAATATGTAATGCAGCGCAATGTAATATAATCACTTTCCACATGTAATCTAATATAATGTAATCACTTTCCACAGTGCAATTGAATGAAATGTATTCAATTAATCAGTTGAGGTCATACCAGTGTAGGGTGGATCCTAAACCTAATCACTTCCGAGTTATATAAAGAGAAGCATAGACACAGACACACACACATACACACAAGGGGGAAGACAGGTATGGAGGGTCATCTGCAAGCAGAGGAACTCCAAGGATTGCCGCAGACACTAGAAACTAGAAGATAGGCTCACAGGACTCAACAAGGCTGAGACCCTGATTTGGACTTTTAGCCTCCAGAACTGTGAGAGAATGAATTTCTGTTCTTTAAAGCCACCCACAGGTGATATTTCTGTTAAAGCAGCACCAGGAAACTAAGACGGGTTTAGAAATGTACTTTTAAAGATCTTATTACTAAAATTATATTTAAGAGTGGAGTGAAAAGATAAGCATGGTTTTGTTAATGAAATGTCTTCTATTATTATTATCATCATCATTATTTTGACTTAGAAAATGTCAGTAACTAGCAACCAGTTGCCATCGCGTTGATTCTGACTCATGGTGACCTTGTGTGTTGCAGAGTAGAGCTGCACTCCATAGGGTTTTCAGGCCAGTTGAATTTCAAGATGGTTCCTCGTTCACTGGATAATTTCATAACCTCCTGTTAGACTTTGGTTTCTTTGGACACATCGTATCCTGGAAACACAATCTGAGCTCCCTAGTACATTCAGGAATAGTGGATCCATGTCCTTTTTCCAGCTGGTACTGGTAGAGTTTACACATTTACTTGTGCACCTTAGAAGTAGCTACTTGACGCGCTGAAGTGTGCACGCAATTCCATCACTTTGGCCCAATGGGAAGTCAGTAAAAGGAGGAGACTCTCTCAGCCTGCCCGTATTTAGAAAATTAATCCTTTCAAGTGCTTTTAAAAAAAATTTCTACAGGTGGTCAGATCTTATGAACCTAGGACCAGAAATGACCTCATCACCTTCAGCTGGTCTAAAAGTTAGCTTTGGCTTCTGCACAACCCATGAAATCTTGTTAATTATGTTTTTCCTAGTCATAAGCCCTTCTGGATAAATTTTATAAAACATTTATTTTTATGGCTTACATAACTACAGAAAATATTTTCATTGGTGTCAAAATGTCATGTTATTGCCAAACAGATTCTATTTCAATTTCTAAAAATTATTGGAAAGTTAATATTCACATTTTAATGGCACCTTTGCTGTAGCGTTAAATCATGCTTTACTGAAAGTCACGACAGACGTCGTAATTACATTGTGTTTATCCAGAATGAAGCACTAAAACAGTTATTCTTTGACGACTCTTCCGATTAATCACGGTGGTTAATGATTGCACCATCTCTTTAGACAAACAGTGAAACTGAGGTGTCATGAAAATGATTATCATGAATACTCATCATCCCCTCCTCTTTTCAGCACAGTGATATCATAAATTAGTTTTATGATCATAAATTTATGATAGTTTAGGAATCATAAATTGAATCTTTCTCTTGCCTCATGAAACTTTACTTGTTGCTGTCAAGTTGATTCCTACTCATGGCAACCCCATTGTGTGTCAGAGTGGCTCCATAGGGTTTTCAGTAGCTGTAATCACCAAGTCTTTTTTCCTCAGCGCCACACTGGGTAGATTTGAACCACCAACCTTTTGGTTAGTAGTGCAGTACAAACTGTTTGCACCATCCAGGGAGCCTTAAACCAGTTGCTGTCGAGTCTGTGACTCATGATGAGCCTGTGTGTGCAAAGTAGAACTGTGCTCCATAGGGTTTCCGAGGCTGTACCTTTCAGAAGCATATGGCCAGACCTTTCTTCTGAGGCACCTCTGGGTGGATTCAAACGTCCAACCTATCTGTTAGCAGCCAAGCATGTTACCATTGGCACCACCCAGGGGCTCCGAATTTTGGCTAGAAAATGCATTTAGGGGTTGCACACTGAGATCCTGAGAAATGAGCTTTCAGCAATAATCACATTAACTCTTTGTCCCCAGCCTGGGTGCCCCTCGAAGAAGCCCCCAGGATTGCTGGAGGATGGCTGAGGGGTAGACTCTGATCTGAGTCTTGTAGAGCACATCCATCACCCCTGAGGCTCTTCTCTGCCTGGATCCTGCACGTCACCAAAGGGGAAGGGATTTGGAGCCTGGGTACCTGCCAGTGATGCAGCAGGAAATTCAGACCGTGGTCCAAGCAGTCCAGAAACACATATTTTAAAATCTGAATTACTGCCTCAACACTCCCTTTTAGTGTATACATAAACCAAAGCCAGACCAGTTGTCATGGAGTTCATTCTGACTCATGGCAACCCCGTTTGTGTCAGAGTAAGAACTTTATAGAGTTTCCAGTGGTCCTTCACAGGGTTTTCAATGGCTGTGATCTTTTGGAAGCAAATGGCCAGGGCTTTCTTTTGAGGCACTTCTGGGTAGACTCAAACTGCCAACTTTTCTGTTAGTAGCCAAGCTCTTAACTGCTTGTACCACTCAGGGACTCCAGTGTATAAATAGAGTCTCAGAATAAGTCTCTTCAGTTGAAGAGACACCATTAATAGGGCATTTTTCCAGTGGGATTAAGGAACAGTTTGTAAGTCAAATTGCCTTTTTGTCTCTACTAATTTGCTGATAAAGGGAAAATTTAAAAGTAGTTGGTATTCTTAAGAAAATAGAAGGTATAGTTTACGTTATGGACTATTCAGAGCCAGGCACTGTGCCTTCCTCATAATATTCTCTTGAAATATTTGTTGATTTGATTTAAAATATTTTCTACTTCATAATATAAATTTAGCAAGGAGTAGGATTCCTATCAAGGATTTTATTACATTCTTGTGAGAAAGTATCATTTATGACCTACTCCATTCTCAATGTGGCACTAATTGCTTGGGAGTGAGTGTAGATTTTTTTCCTACCAAATTTGGAAAAGCAACTTCATAGCTAATAACCACCTGGAAAGTGTTTCTCTCTGGTCTTGACTTAGGCACCTATTATCTTGACTTTCCCTGAGTCATCGGAGCATCTACTTAAATTACTTCTGTTATTAGTTGTCATGAAGCCAACTCTGACTCATGGCAACCTTATGTCTAAGAGAAGGAAATATGCGTTTGGATCCATACCATCTTTATGATCATTGGTGTGTTTGAGTTCATTGTTGTGACCATTGTGTCCATCCAGAATTACTTCTAGAAATTGCCAGTACCTGCTTACTAAAAACACATGCCAAGCAGGTTATGCCTAATATTTATTGTACTGCATTTTTATTCTTATGAAATATTGCTTGAAACAAGTAAAGATTCATCTAGGACTTGGTTAGTTTTTGTCACATGTAGATCTATGTCATAACTATCATGTCTATGTCATAACTAGATGTGTTGTAACAGAATTTCCCTTGTAGAGCAAAGCTGAACATACTCAATTGTGATAGGCAAAATAGTGGCCCCTAAAGATGTTCATGTCCCTAATCCCCAGAACATGTAAATGTGTTACCTCATATGGCAAAAGGGACTTTGCAGATGTGATTAAATTAAAGATTTTGACTAGAGGGGATTATCCTGGATTAGCTGGGTGAGCCCAATCTAATCACAAGACTTGTTATAAATGGGAGTCAGGAGACTCAGAGTTAGAAAAGGAGGTGGTGATGGAAGCAAAGGTCAGAGAGACAGAGATCTGAAGATGGTAGGCAGCTGGCTTTGAAGATGGAGGAAGGGGCCACGGGCAAAGAAATGCAGGTAGCCTCTCGAAGCTGGAAAAGGCAGGGAAAGAGATTCTCCCCTAAAGCCTCAAGAAAAAACATAGACTTCTGACCTTCTGAATTGCAAGATAGTAAATTTGTGATATTTTAAGCCACTAAATTTGTGGTAATTTGTTACAGCAGCCACAGGAAACTAATACATTAGTCATCACTTATTTTATTTTCTTAACTGCAACATTATTAGTTGCCCATCAAATCGGCCTTGAGCCATGGCAACCCTGTGTGTAACAGAATGAAACATTGCCCAGTCCTGTACGATCTTCATGATTGTTGGTATGCTTGAGTCCATTGTTGTGGCTGTTGTGTCAATCCGTCCCATTGAGTGCTTCTCTGATTTTTGTTGGCCCTCTACCTTACCACACATGGTACAAATACCAACCTAAACGCAATTTAAACCTTAGGCGCTAGTTTTCAAAATGCTGAAGAAACAAGCATGGTAGTTGTAAAGGACTGGATAATTTAAACTTCTGACATGCATTGATACATCCAGTGGTAGGGATCATACAGTGCTTGTCCGATCCTTTAATACCCACCACCCTCTATCAAAGGAGCCCTGGTGGAGCAGTGGTTAAATGCTCAGCTGCTCACTGAAAGGTCAGTGGTTCTAACCTACCAGCAGGTCTGCAG
Source organism: Dugong dugon (assembly GCA_030035585.1). Lineage (NCBI taxonomy): Eukaryota > Metazoa > Chordata > Mammalia > Sirenia > Dugongidae > Dugong > Dugong dugon. The sequence continues at coordinate 7,712,226 of CM057473.1, forward strand.
GAGGAAGATGTGGCAGTCTGCTTCCGAAAAGGTTACAGCTTTGGAAACCCTATGGGACAATTCTACTCGGTCCTTTAGGGTTGTTATAAGTCAGAAAAGAATCGACTCAACAGCAATGGGTTTAGTTTTGGGTTTACCCTCTAGATCTGTGTTGTCCACTTCATCTGGGGCTACCAAGCACTGGAAACGAAGCTAGTGTGAAATAAGATGTGCTGCAAGTATGAAATATACCATGGATTTTTGAAAAGAAGAAACTAAAAAATCTCATTAGTAATTTTAAAAATATTGATCACATGTTGAAATGATACTATTTGGTTAAATAAATGAAATTTATCGAAATTTAATTTTAATTTCATTTTATTTTTTTAATGTGATGACTAGAACATTTAAATTACATGTGTGGCTCATCTTATATTTCTGCTCGACATTGCTGCCCTAAGCAAATAAAGTCTATGCAATGAAGTAATCATGTTGTTGGTGTTGTTAGTTGCCGTTGAGTCAGCTCCGACAGTATCACAGAAGGGAACTTTGCGCGGCACCATCTTTACGATCGTTGGTGTGTCTGAGCCTGTTGTTGTAGATGTTGTGTCAGTTCATCTCATTGAGGGTTTCCCTTGCATTCACTGGCCTTGCTGAACCAAATATGATATCCTTCTCCAGCATTCATTTCACTGGCCTTGCTGAACCAAATATGATATCCTTCTCCAGCATTCATTTCACTGGCCTTGCTGAACCAAATATGATATCCTTCTCCAGCATTCATTTCACTGGCCTTGCTGAACCAAATATGATATCCTTCTCCAGCATTCAATCCCTCCCGATGACTCATTTGAAGTAAGTGAGTAGAAGTCTCAGACAGTATTCTGTGATGTAGAGGATTTTCATGGGCTGATTTTTAGAAGTAGATCACCAGACCTTTCTTGCTAGTCTGTCTTAGTCTGTAAGCTCTGCTGAAACCCGTCTACCATGAGTGACCCTGCTGGTATTTGAAATATCGATGGCCTAGCTTTCAGCATCACAGCAACATGCAAGCCACCACAGTATGACAAACCAGCACGTGGGTGGTGGTAATTAATACAATAGAGGATATTTACCATATAAATTCATGTATTATTTACTCATTAATATACCAGTGCAGTTGAGAGTTTGTTTTATGTATTTTGTACATTTAAAAACCAATCTTTCCAGTTTTTGTAGGCACACTTTCCTAGAGTCTGATCTCTGCAAATCTCAAGTCAAACTGTGTTAAGTCAAACTTTGAAAAAACATCTGGAGGGAAAGCCTAAGGCGTTGTTGGAAGTACTGGGGGCAGCTCAAATGTGGCATTTTTGGATGTGGCAAGGTAGGGTTTTCTGTGATGGGATTCCTGCGCATATTTTGTTGTTTTCTTTCCAAGGAAGGAAAGGTAGTCTCTAAATATGAAGACGTTGTTATTCAAAAACCTTAATTTTAGGTAATGTCTCTTTGTAAAATCAAAAACATATTTTCCCCTCTTCTAGGAATACCTGTAGGGAAGGCTTAGAATTAGCAAGAGCAGACAGATTGCTTGGGTGGAATCACCCAATTGAAACCATTCGGAAAAACCTAAAAATTTCACATCCACTAACACAAATGTGTCTGGATGGGATGCTATCAAAAGAATGAGTAGGTTAAAGCTGCCTAGAGCATTGGTGAATTTCTATATGATTTAGGAATATACATGGAACTTGGCTTTGATGTTTGGAATACCTATGCCTTTTTACCTGCAGGCAGTGAGGTTGTAGTTTTGAATCATTTGGATGTTTGTGTCTTCTCACATGGACTTTGTGGACTTCATGCCTTTCTTGTCCCAAAGAAACATGAATTTCATTTGAAATCCAGTCAGTGTTTCATGAAAGCATCTAGCCAGTTTAATTTCCTGGGCCAGATTACTGTTTGTAGGATGAAGAAATTTTAGGAAACTAAATACAATCTGAAAGCAATTATATTTTGAGTAGCAATTACTTAGGGTTTAGTATGCAAAAAACAGTCTGTGTATATCAGCTATAGATGTGTATGTGGAATATCTATCTTTGAAATCTCTGTCTATATCTTATGTTTAATGAATGTTTGGTCAAAGTCAAAGATAGAATATCATTCTATCTTTATAATATATATAATTTATGTATATATGACCAGATATCTATCACCTAGACCATAAGAGTTATCATGGTTTGAACCTCAGCGTAAGCAAATCCATATGTTAAGGAAGTTTCTTCAAACGTCGGAGGCCTGGTGGTGCAGTGGTTAAGAGCTTGGCTGCTACCCAAAAGGTCGGCAGTTTGAATCCACCAGCTGCTCCTTGGAAACCCTATGGGGTAGTTCTACTTCATCCTATAGGATCATTATGAGTCGGAATTGTCTAAACAGCCATGGGTTTGGTTTTGGTTTATTAAAACTTTAAAATTTCAATATGTGAATAAATACTACATATCATTCTTAGTGGGAGGATTTCTCTTTAAATTACCTGGACATCTTCAGTTCTTTGCTTTATTTTTTAGGGGCTTCCATACCCAATATCTCCTCTTTAATATAAACGTTAATCGTACATGATGGTTTATGATAAGATAGCGACCTTTGAAAAGATTCTCTGCTTCCCGATAATAACCCAGTGTATACTTATTGTGGTATGTGTACAGGGAAGTTATCAGGGAGTAGGGAAAAACTTTTCAAAGAACACTTGGATTGGATAGAAGTCAGCTAGAGAGGTTGACTCCCATCAGCAAATGCCCTGTTTCTTTCGCAATATGTAATGGAATGTGAATTTCTTGGCTTTTCAGGGATATAAAACATCCCATTTATTAAACGAACTTAGCTTTTATGCTTCAAATAAATAATTGCCCTGATTCCTTAGATAAGATACCAATTAGATATAAATGCACTTAAGCAAGACCCAGCACACGCGGTCATCCTAAATCCAGGACTGTTTTTATGTTCGCAGACCACTTACGCCAAGCCTGAGTTCGCTAGGTAAAGTTGTCCAGGCATGAGGCTGAATGAGGACACACAGCTTTACCTACCTTGGGGCAATACTGGAACTGGTTGGCTTTCCTGGAGCCATAAAACGTTTTATTATTCTGCATATATCGTGCCATGGAACCGTGTGGCCTTCTGGAACTTCTGCTGCTAGTAAAATGGCACAATGTTTTTGTTGGCCAAAGTGCAGGGTGAGAATTGCTCATCACCCTTGCAGAGCAACTGGAGACCTCTTTTGGGGTTTGTTGGTTAACTTGCGCTGGAGGGCAGTTAACAAGCTGATGAGGGAAATGCTGACATTAAATGAAAATGTGTAAAGAAGGATTCCTGTGAGCATCAGATGAGCTAGACAGGGCAGGAGCATTAGGAGTTAGGATTTGGAGAAAGAACCAAGTGTCTTCTTCTTTTCTGAAATATGCAGAACTTGTTATTGCAGCAGGGCTGTGTGCCTTGAATAAGTCAGAGGTTAGAAACTCTGTGGCCCAACTTTACTGGCCAATCTTCATTTAGTGAGCAAGAGTTCCTTTAAATAGAAGCTTGCTTGCCTTACTGTGAGGATATTCATTGTTTTTGGAAATAACCAATATTCAGATTTCTACATATTGTTGTTGTTGGGTGCTGTTGAGTTGATTTGGACTCATAGTGACCCCATGTGACAGATTAGAACTGCCCCATAGGGTTTTCTTGGCTGTAATCTTTGCGGGAGCAGATCACCAGGTCTTTCTCCCAAAGAACCGCCCAGTGAGTTCGAACTGCCAGTCTTTCGATTAGCAGCTGAGCGCTTAGCTGTTGGGCCACCAGGGCTCCTCATTTCTACGTATAGTTTCATTAGATTTAAAAGAAATTGGCTTTTTAGTGATACAGAAGTTATAGATGGATTAAAGCCAAATACTTAAAATTTACCCCCAAAGTATATGGAATTGGCCCCTATAAGAAGTGTCTTTGGGACAGTCAGGCGGCTAACAGACACATGAAAAAATGCTCACGATCATTAGCCATTAGAGAAATGCAAATCAAAACTACAATGAGATACCATCTCAACCCAACAAGGCTAGCATTAATCCAAAAAACACAAAATAATAAATGTTGGAGAGGCTGTGGAGAGACTGGAACGCTTATACACCGCTGGTGGAAATGTAAAATGGTACAGCCATTTTGGAAATCGATTTGGCGCTTCCTTAAAAAGCTAGAAATAGAAGTACCATATGATCCAGCAATTCCACTCCTTGGAATATATCCTAGAGAAATAAGAGCCATCACATGAATAGATACATGCACACCCATGTTCATTGCAGCACTGTTCACAATAGCAAAAAGATGGGAACAACCTAGGTGCCCATCAGCGGACCAATGGATAAACAAATTATGGTATATCCACGCAATGGAATTCTACGCAATGATAAAGAACAATGATGAATCCACAAAACATCTCACAACATGAATCTGGAAGGCATTATGCTGAGTGAAATTAGTCGCGAAAGGACAAATATTGTATGAGACCACTATTTAAGAACTCAAGAAAAGGTTTAAACGCAGAAGAAAACATTCTTTGATGATCACGAGGGTGGGGAGGGAGGGAGAGGGATATTCACTAACTAGATAGTAGACAAGAATTGTCTTAGGTGCAGGGAAGAACAACACACAATTCAAGGGAAGTCAGCACATAACAGCACATAAACCAAAAGCTAAGAAGTTTCCTGAATACAGCTAAACACTTTGAGGGACAGAGTAGCAAGGATGGGGTCTGGGGACCATGGTTTCAGGGGACATCTAGGTCAATTGGCATAACAAAGTTTATTAAGAAAATGTTCTGCATCCCACTTTGGTGAGTGGCATCTGGGTCTTAAAAGCTAGTGAATGGCCATCTAAGATGCATCAGTTGGTCCCAAACCACCTGGAACAAAGGAGAAAGAACACCAAAGACACAGGGAAAGTATTAGCCCAAGAGACAGAAAGGGCCACATAAACCAGAGACTTCATCAGCCTGAGACCAGAAGAACTAGATGGTGCCCAGCTACCACCAGTGACCGCCCGGACACAGAACATAACAGAGAGTCCCTGACAGAGGAGGAAAGTGGGGTGCAGAACTCAAATTCTAGTAAAAAGACCAGACGTAATGGTCTGAGTGAGACTGGAGGAACACCAGAAGACATGGCCCCCAGACTGTCTGTTAGCCCAGAACTAAAACCATTCCCAGAGCCAACTCTTCAGACAAAGAATAGACTGGACTATAAGACATAAAATGATACTCGTGAAGAGTGTGCTTCTTAGCTCAAGTAGATACATGAGACTAAATGGGCAGTTCCTGTCCAGAGGTGAGATGAGAAAGCAGAAAGGGATAGGAGCTGGTTGAATGGACACGGGAAATCCGGGGTGGAAAGGAGGAGTGTGCTGACATATTACAGGGATAGCAACTAGGGTCACATAACAATGTGTATATATATTTTTGTATGAGAAACTAACTTGAGCTGTAAACTTTCACTTAAAGCACAATAAAAAAAAAAAAGTATTACTATGAAAGAATCAGGTGGATGGGATAACACATCAGATGTAAGAGGGTGATGAGAAAGGGTTTCCTAGGTTTTTAAATGTATGTTTCTGGCTGTCATGGATTGAATTGTGTCCCCCAAAATATGTGTATCAATTTGGCTGGACCATGATTCCCATTATTGTGTGATTTTCCTATGTGTTGTAAATCCTGTCTCTATGATGTTGATGAGATGGGATTAGCGACAGTTATGTTAATGAGGCAGGACTCAATCTACAAGATCAGATTGTGTTTTAAGCCAATGTCTTTTGAGATATAAAAGAGAGAATCCAGAAGAGAAACATGGGGGACCTCATACCACCAAGAAACAAGAGCCAGGAGAATAGCATGTCCTTTGGACCTGGAGTCCCTGCACTGAGAAGCTCCCAGACCAGGAGAAGATTGATGACAAGGACTTTCCTCCAGAGCCAATAGAGAGAGAAAGACTTCCCCTGGAGCTGACACCTTTAATTGGGATTTGTAGCCTCCTAGACTGTGAGAGAATAAATTTCTCTTTTTTAAAGCCAAAAAAAAGAAGTGTCTTTAGGCTGAAGAGTAAGTCGCGGTACAAGACATATCTTCTTGGTGGGTGTTTTAGATTGAATTATGTCCCCCCAAAATATACCTTATAAATCCTAACCTCTATGCTTGTGGTGGAGCCCTAGTGGTGCAGTGGTTAAACATTTGGCTACTAACTGGTTGGCAGTTCGAATCCACCAGCCGCTCTTTGGAAACCACATTGTGCAGTTCTACTCTGTCCTGTAGGGCCGCTATGAGTCGAAATAGACTCAGCAAGGGTTAACAGTTATGCTTGTGGTTATAATCCCATTTGGGAATGGGTTGTTTTTGTTATGTTAATGAGACAAGATTAATGTAGGGTGTATCTTGAGTCAATCTCTTTTGAGATATAAAGGAGATTAAACAAGCCAGCAGAGCAGAGATGGGAAAGAGAGATGCTGAGACACACGAATATCTCCAAGGAACCAGGAAACAGAAGCTGAAGAGACAAGGACCTTCCTCCAGAGCTAACAGAGAAAGAAAGCTTTCCCCGCCTAGAGCCAGCACTCTGAAACTGAACTTCTAGCCTCCTAAACTGTGAGCAAATAAATTTCTGTTTGTTAAAGGCACCCATTTGTGATATTTCTGTTATAGCAGCGCTAGGTAACTAAGACAGTGGGTCCTATTAAATCCTGTGATTCTCAATGATTAAAATTGAGCCAACTGGAATAACCCAAAAAGTGACAAGCAGTTTAATGCATCAATTATAAATCAGGCTGTTAGGGATTGAATTGTGCCTCTCAAAAATTTGTGTTGGCATTCTGACCCCTATACCTGTGAATGTAATCCTTTTTGGAAAAAGGGTTTCTTCGTTATGTTAATGAGGCGATTTCAGTGTAGAGTGTGTCCTAAACCTAATCACTTCTGAATGATACGAAGATGGGCACAGACACAGACAAGTGAGCACAAACTGGGAAGACAGACACTGTCTGATGACGATGGAGTCAGATGAATGTACAGGACCAGGAACTGCAAGGATTGTGGCTGCTAGAAGTTGGAACAGACAAGGAAGGACCTCCACCGAGATCCGTGGCCTGAATTCAGACTTTTATCCTCCAGAACTGTGAGAGAATAAACTTCTGTTCTTTAAAACCACCTACTTGTGGAATTTCTGTAACAGAAACATGGGGAAACCAAGATGCAGGCCTTGGAGTCAGCAGGCCCAGTTCCTGCTAATTTCAGCGCTACTTGACACAGTAGAATTGCAGTATGTGGCATAACAAAATAACTTCTGCAGAGTTTTTATTCACCTCTTTTGTTTGTAAAGAATAGTCACCTAGTCCAATAATTTAAAAAAAGAATTTTTTAATGTACCAATGGACATATATATTTTAGGAGGAGGATCTCTCCAAAATCCAAGAGCAGGATTCATAGTTGAAGCATCCTTGTGGAAAATGGAGTGGGAACTGGGAAGGATGGCAATCCAAGACAAGCCTGGAGTCCTCAGAAGGAGGAGTTCATTCATTTCCCTCTGGGTACCCAACTTAATGTGAAAACACCGTGCATTCCGGGCCTTCTTTATTCATTCCTCCCCGGCTATCAAGCAACCGCTCTTTCTGCACAGGCTGTCCCCAGGTTACGAACGAGATCCGTTTCTAAGTCTGTCTTTAAGTCAGATTTGTAGGTAAGTCGGAACAGGCACATATGGTGCGTATCTATCGTCAGGTAGTCAAGTGTTTGTCTCAGTACAGAGTACATATTTTACCTTCCTATGCATGTAAAACACTTGAACACTTCCAAACCTCACAATGTTTTCACGAGTGTCACAAAGTAGTGCGTGTGTTCATTATGATGAACCATTGTATTTAACTCACATTTTTAATATAATGGGCTTTGTGGCAGTCTGGTCTTAAGTACGAGTTGTCCATAAGTTGGACGTTCATAACCCGGGGACTGCCTGTATTTCACAAATCCAGTTCCTGAGACAGGCATGCTTGTCTGTTTGGGAAGCATTTATTGGCCAGGCCACATCGTAGCCCAGTGACCAGTCTATGGATTGGTTGGCTGTGGGGCAGGTCTCTACCCCTAACCCAATTACAGGTGGTCATTTAGGGCTCTTCCTTCAGCAGGAGGAGTGGGTGGCCAGCCTCCCTTCACTGGGGTTGTAGCTACGACTTGCACAATGACTCATTTGTCTGAGAGTCTTTGGAAGTTTGTTATGGTTAGGTTTGAGCTGTCTGCCATCTTATTTTCTGATGGAATTTCTCCAAAATAATTGGGCACGGGTGGAAAGAAGATAAAGGCCCTCATTATTTGAGGGCATATCTTCTGCAGCTTGAATATCCATTCAGTGAAACTCAGACACCTTCTCCAGGTAAGACTCAACTTTTTAACCTATCCGCTTCACAAATGTGGAGCAGAGGAGTTACCCCACAGGTAAGAACAGAGCAATGCCAGTCTTAGCCAAAGGGTCAGGTAGGCAATGAGGTTTTGTTGTCAGGGCCATTCTGTGCTCAACCCCAGAACCTTCTTACATGCTAGTTAACTAAAGCAACTGTCATTTGGTAGGAAGAGGATGTGATTAGAGTCAGGAGATACCCTGGAATCCACCTTTGCCCTGTAGCTTATGGCCTTGAGTAAATAAGCACCACTGAACCTTAATATCTCATTTGAAATGTAACTATTATATAAGGCTGTTGTTTTATTTTTGTTTATTTCTTTTCTTTTTGTGTCATTTTAAATGAAATATTAAATAAAATAACTGTAAGGTCCCTGGGTGGTGCAAGTGGTTTGCGATCAGCTGCTAAACTAAAGGTTGGTGGTTCAAACCCACCTAGCACTGCCATAGGAAAGAAATCTGGCTATCTAGTTCCTTAAAGATAACAGACAAGAAAACTCTATGGAAGTCAGAAGTGACACTGTGGCAATGGTTTTTTTTTTTTTTAAATTCAAGAGGTAGACTTAAGGTGAATGATTATTTAATAAATACTTTTTTAAAAAGTCAGAGACAGAAGAGGCAACTACTCACTTTACATACATGGAAACTGGGCTCAGAGAAGTTCTTTCACTTGGTTAAGTTCAACCAGCTACTTAACTGCAGTCACAACTAGAACCCAGGTCTCCTGACTTCCCAGGCCACTTTTGCCAACTCCCTCTAAGTTTCTCCACCTTTCTCCAAGCTTGCTCTTAAGAAAGGCTATGTGTGCATGTAAAGTCATGGTTTCCAGTGTCCTACAATGATCAAAAAATATAAGTAGAATAAAAACTCCTGAAGTTGATTTTTTGTGTGTGTGTGTAAAAAGAAAACATCTGATCCTTATTTACCCTGAAGAGTAAATTAATGTTAATAGCCTAAATTATTAAGTGTGTGAGAGGGACACAAGTTTTAATAGTAATCCACGTCTCAAAGGCGTGAAGCTCCTTTGCTTGGCATCCCTGGATCTCCCTGGCCTCCTGCAGTTCCCGTAGCCATATGGTTCCCTTCTGCAGCCCTCAGATGGTACGGAGGAGAGCCAAGGAGCCAATCCAGGGCTTCTCATTGGCAGTCAGATGCTCCAGTCTGAACAGCTGTGAAACACCAGGTGACCTTGGCTCAGCAGGCTGAACATCACAATCCAGAAGTGCACTCCATGCCACGCATTCCTCTGCCACGTGAGCTAATCCGGGCAAGGTACAGTGGAAACTCCGTGTAATCTGTTATATTTGAAACTACCCAGGAGTTGACTTTTAAGAAATGTTAACAGACTAGATGCCAGAATATCTTCTTAGTAGAACACAGTTGTTTTCTCCACAGAAGTGTTGGTTTTCTTTGTCCAGGAGTACAAGATTTATAAAACACATCTTCCTTTTTACCCTTACTATAATGCTATGAGAAACACTTGTGGCGTGGTAGTTTAGAGTTATGGCTGTTAACCAAAAGATCAGCAGTTCGAATCCACCAGGAGCTCCTTGGAAACTCTATGGGGCAGTTCTACTCTGTCCTATAGGCTTGCTATGAGTCGGAATCGACTCGATGGCATCGGGTTTGGTTTTTGGTTTTGGTATAACGCTATGGAAAACCCTCGTGGTGTAGTAGTTAAGAGCTATGGCTGCTAACCAAAAGGTCGGCAGTTTGAATCCACCAGGCACTCTTTGGAAACCCAATGGGGTAGTTCTCATCTGTCCTATAGGGTTGCTATGAGTCGGAATCAACTCGATGGCGGCGGGTTTTTTTTTTTTTTTTTTTTTGGGTATAATTCCCTAAGAGGCAGTGGTGGTTCACTGGTAGAATTCTTGCCTTCCACGTGGGAGACCCATGTTTGATTTCCAGCCAGTACGCCCCATGCAGAGCCACCACCCGTCTGTCAGTGGAGGCTTGCCTGTTGCTATGTTGCTGAACAGGTTTCAGCAGAGCTTCCAAACTAAGACAGACTAGGAAGAAAGGCCTGGTGATCTACTTCTGAAAAATCAGCCAGTGAAACCCTATGGATCATAACAGTCTAGTACTGTTGTGCATGGGGTCACCATGTGTTAGGGGCTGTCTTAATCATCTAGTGCTGCTATAACAGAAATACCACAAGTGGATGGCTTTAAAAAACAGAAATTTATTCTTTCACTGTTTAGGAGGCTAGAAGTTTGAATTCAGGGTACCAGCTCCAGGGGAAGGTTTTCTCTCTGTCGGTTCTGAGGGAAGGTCTTTTCATCAATCTTACCCTGGTCTAGGAGCTTCTCAGCCCAGGGACCCCAGGTCCAAAGCACATGCTCTGCTCTCAGTGCTTCTTTCTTGGTGGTATGAGGTCCCTCTCTTTCTGCTCCCTTCTCTCTCCTTTTACCTCTTATAAGATAAAAAGTGATGCAGGCCACACCCCAAGGAAACTCCCCTTACCTTGTATCAGGGCTGAGACCTGAGTAAGGGTGTTGTATCTCACCCTAATCCTCTTTAACATAACCTAATCTTGCCTCATTAGCCACAGCCAGAGATTAGGATTTCTAACACATAGGAAAATTACATCAGATCACAAAAAGGAGAACAACCATACCATACAGGAAATCATGACCAAGCCAAGTTGACATGTACTTTTGGGGGACATGATTCAATCCATGACAGGGGCTGTCCACAAGAACAATTCCCTCACAAACAGTTATTATCTAATTTGTGCAAACACTATGGGACGTACAAAAAAGTGTTCTGTGTCCGTTTTCCTAATGGAGCTTATTTTCCGGTTGAGATGAGAATGAAGCCTCCATGAGGTCTGGCATCTTCTCTGTCTTGTTCACCATTGGTGCAATGCCTGGAACAGTACCTGGCATAAATGGGGCACTCAGTAAATATTTGTGTGATACGTGAATGACTATATCTATATGGAACATTATTCATAGCTAACATTTATGTAGCTAATATAAATGCCCGGTAGGCTTCTATGTGGAGTCCCTGCGAGGTGCAAATGGTTAACACATTCAGCTGCAGACTGAAAGAGTGGTGGTTGAGTCCACCCAGAGGCACCTCAGAAGAGAGGCCCAGCAATCTTCTTCCAAAAAATCAGCCACTGAAGATGCTACAGAATGCAGTTCCACTCTGGCACACATGGGGTCATCATGAGTCGGAGTCAGTAGCAGCTGGTTTTAGTCTTCTATGTACAGTCACTACCTCATTTGATCCTCACAACTCTATGAGGAAGGAACTATTAATATTTCCATTTTACAAACAGGGAAACAGGCTTAGAGAGATTAAATAACTTTCCCAAGGTTGCCCAGCTAGTAAGTGGTATCACTAGGATTTGTACCTGGGTCGTCTGTCTCCAAAATCTGTGTTCTTAGCCACTGTACTCCATTGCTTCCGCATGCTATGTTGCCTTCTTCCTCCATGCAAATACTCATGACATGTTTTGAGAACTAAAATCGAGGGGCATTTACAATGGCATCAGATTTGTGGTGTAAACAGTTAGCAGATGGGAAAGTTTCATACAGGCTGAATCAGAAATGGAATTGAAGCTGAACTTGAGGGAGGGGGAGAATATGAACAGGTGAGAAATAGCGTATATTTCCCTTTGACTTCTGGGAGAAGATCTTGAAAATCCTCTCTATAATTTATTATAATATTATTTTTTATCTTTAACCCAGTCTCATCGTCTTAAATAGTCCTTGTGGGTGAGAATCCAGTCTTGTTCATATCTCTGTATACCCTCAGCACCTAGTGTGATGCCCTCCTCATTGTTTATTGAATTGATTAGAATGGAAATGAATTATCAGTAGGACTGTAAGCTTGATGGGCTGGGAAGACTAACTACACCAAGGTATCATTGCAGATCTTTGAATTATGATAGATTTACCTCTTCCCTGCTTTTCTCCAACTCTTCCCCTTCGTTTTCAGAAGTCCTAAAAGGGGGGGTGGGGGGCAGTGAACAACCAACTGTTCATATGAAATCGCTTTTGGCATCTTAGAGATTTCTCTAGGTTCTGACCCAAGGTTGTTCCATTCCACCTACATTCCTCCTACGCTTGAGGGATTTCAAAAAATGTACTTACTGATTTGGACTTGTTTAAATTTCCTCTAACTTATTTATTTTCTCTTGAGGCTAAGAACGTTTTGTAAATTCACAAGTATCAGAAGTATTTTGCACACAATGAAATAGCTTAAAAAAATTGGGTCAGATTCTGAATATTTCCCCAAGGAGAGGAAATGCACAAAATAATCAAATTATTAATTGAAAAGCAAAGCAAGGGGACTGAAATGTCTCTTGGAACGAGTTCCTAAGGTATGTCCTTTTCCACATTATGAAACACTGACTAGTTTGTGCTGCTTGTTCTTCGAAGTGAAGCTTTGATAGGAATATGAACAACTGAATCCCCTGTGTGTTTCAGGCTAACATTAACATTCTTTTTCTTGCCCAGCACTTTGCTGCAAGCTTAGGCATTTATCCTCAGTATGTTTTCCAGCCTGTTCAGGTGTTCATCTCTCTTGTTCCCAGTAAATACTGTATTACATTTTCAAGTCAAGCTCCTTGAAAGGTAAGTCTGCACATCTTTGTAGAGATTAGTAATAAGGCAAATTATATTTTCTTTGATCAAAATAAATAAAACAAACACCTGGTGTGATTTTTGCTCCATTAAGTAGGGTCTCTACTCTCTGGGGATCTGATGTTCTTTTCTCATTGTTGTTATTATTAGCTGCTGTTGAGTTGGTTCTCAACTCATGGCGACCTCAGCTGAGGCTTGCAATGTTGTGGTCCATAAAGTTTTCACTGGCTGATTTTGGAAATGGATAGCCAGACCTTTCTTCCAAGCCTGTCTTAGCCTGTTCAGCATCATCGCAGCACACAAGCCTGCACGGAAAGACAGGGTGGTGGCTGTGCTTGAGGTGCCTTAGCTGGAAGTTGAACGAGAGCTCTCCCACGTGGACGGCGGGAATCCAACCACAGAACCGCCGATGCCTTACTTCTTCTTCTTGTTTTTCTTTTGTACTTCCCTCAGGAGACTTTTATTTATTTTTGATTTTTTTTTGTGTTTTAGGTGATGATGGTTTACACAGCAAATTAGATTCCCATTCAGTAGTTCACACACAAATTGTTCTGTGATGTTGGTTACAATCCCTGTAACGTGTCAGCACGCTCCTCATTTCCACCCCTCCTGCACCACTTCCATCCCTCCAGTTTCCCTGCCCCTCCTTGCCTTTTCATCTTTGCTTTTGTGTAAATGTTGACAGTTTGGTCACGTATAGTTGATTGTTTAAAGGAGCACATTCCTCATGGGTGTTACCGTTTATTTTATAGGCCAGTCTGTTATTAACCTGTTGGTATTGAGTTGATTCTGACTGCGAACGACCCTATAGGACAGGGTAGAACTGCCCCAAGGCAGTTTCCAAGGCTGTATATCTTTATGGAAGCAGACTGCCACATCTTTCTCCCTCGGCTGTAAATTCTTCTCTGGATTTAAAATCTATGTATTCTACTTTTATTCTTATGATGGTGTCGTGGATTGTGTCCCCCCAAAATGTCTGTCAGCTTGGCTAGGCCATGATTCCCAGTATCGTGTGACTGTCCACTATTTTGTCATCTGATGTGATTTTCCTGTGTGTTGTAAATCCTACCTCTATGATGTCAGTGAGGCAGGATTAGAGGCAGTTATGTTCATGAGGCAGGACTCAGTCCATAAGACTAGATTGTGTCTTAAGCAAATCTCTTTTGAGATATATAAAAGACAGAAGTGAACAGAGACATATGGGAACCTCATACCACCAAGAATGTAGAGTCAGGAGTGCACGCCCTTTGGACCTCAGGTCCCTGCACTGAGAAGCTCCTAGAGCAGGGGAAGATTGATGACAAGGATCTTTCCCCAGAGCTGACAGAGAGAGAAAGCTTTCCGCTGAGCTGGCACCCCTGAATTTGGGCTTCTAGCCCCTAGACTGTGAGAGAATAAATTTCTCTTTGTTATAGCCATCTGCTTGTGGTATTTCTGTTATAGCAGCAGTAGATGACTGAGACAGATGGTTACTCCTAACTTAAGCACATCTTCATCTTTATTTGCTTCTATTGCATTCTTAAATTTTTCAGTGCCCATATTTCCCCTTAACCAGATAAGTAGTTTAGTGTGTTCTCACCCCACCACGACCCCACATCTTATGCTGATATTTTCTCGAATAATTCTGGATCGCTACGCAAGTTGATAGACATTTCTATTCTCTTGTTCTTTCTTTAGTCCTAGCCTTTTAAAGACTGTTATGCTGATATTTTCTCAAATAATTCTGGATCGCTAGGCAAGTTGATAGACATTTCTATTCTCTTGTTCTTTCTTTAGTCCTAGCCTTTTAAAGACTGTTCTCATTTTGTTTAAATCTTCTTTGCCCTTGCCGATGTTTTTAACCTGCTTGCTCTATTAGTTACAGGGAGAGGTGTGTTAAAATCTCCTACTCTGTTTGTGGATTTGCTGTGTTTTCTTTCAGATTTTTCAGTTTTTGCATAATAGATTTTGAGCCTATGTTGTTAGGTTGCCAAATTTAGAATTTCTGGGTCTTCCTGGTGAATTGAGTCTTTTTTCATTGTGAAATGCGCCTCTTTATTTTTAGTAAAGCTTTTTACTTTAAAGTCTGCTTTGTGTGATACTAATATAGCTATACTAGGTTTTGTTTGCATGTTTTAGCTATTTTCTCATTTTCCTTTCAGTTTTTTTATATATTATTCTTAGTTTATGTGTGTTTCTGATAAGTAGCATGTAGTTGTTTTGTTTTAATATACCTTGGTTTGGTTCTCTATTGCTATGTAACAAACCATCCCAAAATTTAGTGGCCTAAGACAATGCCAACGATTATTTTGCTCAGAAGTCTGCAGCTTGTGCAAGGCTCAGCAGGGACAGCTTGTCTCTGCTCCACTTGGCATTATCTGAGGTGGCTTGAAGACTGGGTGTTGGAATTATCTGGAAGTTCATTCACTCACACACCTGAAGGTTGTTGCTGGCTGTCAGCTGGGATCTCTGTTTGAGATATGACTGGAACACCGTATGTGGCTTCCCAAATGGCAGCTTAGCTTCCTCACAGCATTGTGGCTGGGTTCCTGGCAAGAGTGTCCTAAGGGGACCAGAAGGAAGCTGTGCAGCTTTTTATGACTTAGTGTCAGAAGTCATGTGTCATTGCTTCCACCATAGCTACAAGCCCGCCGAGATTCAGGGGGAGAAAACAGACTCACCTCTTGGTGGAGGAGTCCCCATGCCACGTGGTAAGAAGAGCAGGTGAGATGGGATATATTGTGTGACCAAATTTGGAAAATACATCACATAGTATGACAGTCTTTTCTTTTAATTGGTATATTTATTCTGTTTACGTTTAAAGGTGGTGAAAAAATCTTGCTCTTATTCTGTATAAAGCACAGCTATACATACAGTACATAAGCAGGTACATATCTATAGTATTAAAATTCCATACAGGGAGGATGATTAGGAAGAAAAATGTCTGAAAAGGGCACTGGTTGTTGTTAGTTGCCATTGAGTCTGCGCCAACTCACGGTGACTGTTACGGATTGAATTGTGTTCCCCTAAAATGTGTATCAGCTTGGCTAGGCTGTGATTCCCAGTATTGCGTGGTTGTCCACCATTTTGTGATCTGATGTGATTTTCCTACGTGTTGTAAATCTTACCTCTGTGATGTTACTGAGGCAAGATTAGGGGCAGTTATGTTAATGAGGCAGGACTCAATCTACAGGATTAGGTTGTATGTTGAGCCAATCTCTTCTGAGGATATAAAAGAGAGGAGCCAGCAGAGAAGAGAGGGACCTCATACCACCAAGAAAGAAGAGCCAGGAGAACAGTGCGTTCTTTGGACCTGGGGTCCCGGTGCTGAGAAACTCCTAGACACAAGGGAGATTGATGACAAGGACCTTCCCCGAGAACAAACAGAGAGAGAAAGCCTGCCCCTGGAGTTGGCACCCTGAATTTGGACTTCTAGCCTCCTAGACTGTGAGAGAATAAATTTCTCCTCATTAAAGCCATCCACTTGTGGTATTTCTGTTATAGCAGCACTAGATGACTGAGACAGTGACTTATGTATAACAGAAGGAGATGTTGCCTGGTCCTGTGCCATCTTCACGAACATGGTTTGCTCGAGTCCATTGTCGCAGCCACTGTGTATTTTGAGTGCCTTCTAGCTTAGGGAACTCATCTTCCAGACCTATATTGGACCATATTCTGTTGTGATCCACAGGGTTTTCACTGGCTAATTTTTGGCAGTAGATCACCAGCCCTTTCTTCCTAGTCTGTCTTAGTCTGGAAGTTCTGCTCAAACCTGTCCACCATGGGTGACCCTGCTGGTATTTGAAATACCCGTGGAATAGCTTCCAGCATGACAGCAACATACAAGCCACCACAGTCTGACAAACTGGTAGACAGGTGGTGGAAAAGGGTCTTTAGGGGAGCAACACTTTATACAACGGCTGAGAGACACCATTCTAAGTGGTGGGAATAGAGCTGGGGATTCTATGGCTGGCGAGGCCCTATGTTGTCTGGTCCTTGTCTTTGAGCTTGACCTCTTGAAACCATCATTTCCTTATATGCAAAATGAGAATGAGAAGAGTAATCACCTCATAGGATAGTTCTGGGGATTAAATAAAATATTCGTAGTTAAAGTCCTGGCATATTGTAAGTGCTTCATAAGTATCCCAAACCCAAAACCAAACCTGTTGCCATCGAGTGGATTCCAACTCCTAGCGTCCCTATAGGACAGAGTAGAACTGCCCCATAGGGTTTCCAAGAAGTAGTTGGTGGATTCAAACTGCCGACCTTTTGGTGAGCAGCCGAGCTCTTAACCACTGCACCACGAGGGATCCTCGTAAGTATTGCCTACTCTCAATTTTATTTTCACTGTCTTAATTATTATTATTATTGGCATACTAGGTTGGTAACAGAAAATTATAAGCCTCATATTTTTAATTCAGTCCTAACTAGAAATTATAATTGAATCTAGCAACTAGCAGCTACAACCATCAGTTAACAGTTTAATGAGGAAACAGTTGTCATAAAATTTGAGTTATAGCTACCCGTATCTAGTTTCTTTCCAAGTCTGTTTGCTAAGACTGGAAAAGAGCTTCTCTGTAATATCAAGGGATTTGGCTTAATAGTTTTAAGGACCATTTACTTCTAAACTTGAGAATTCCAACTTTAAATGTGGCTGTGAAGGTCCCTGGGTGTAACAAATGGTTTGCTCTTGGCTGCTAACAAAAGATTGGCACTTCTCACCACTCAGCGGCTCTGCAGGAGAAAGGCCTGGCAAACTGCTTTCATGAAGATTACAGCCAAGAAAACCCTATGGAGAAATTCTACTCCCCTAAGTCACAAATCAACCACAAAAACAAAAATCAAGAACAAATGCGCTGTGAAATGTGACCCGCGTGCTTGTGAAATTGCGTTAGCTTTTTAGATTGTTGTTGTTAGATGCCGTCGAATCTGTTCCAACAGAACAAAACAGCCTGGTCCTGCACTATCCTCACAATCGCTGCTATGTTTGATCCCATTGGTGCAGCCACTGTGTGAGTCCATCTTGTTGAGGGTCTTCATCTTTCTCGCTGACCCTCTACTTGACCAAGCATGATGTCCTTCTCCAGGGACTGATCCCTCCTGATAACAAGTCCAAAGTATGTGAGATGAAGTCTCATCATCCTCGCTTCTAAGGAGCATTCCAACTGTACTTCCAAGACAGATTTGTTGCTTCTTTTGGCAGTCCACGGTATAGTCAATATCCTTCACCAACATCATAGTTCAAAGGTGTCGGATCTTCTTCGGTCTTCCTTATACATTGTCCAGCTTTTGTGTGCATATGAGGTGATTGAAAACACCATGGCTTGTCTTATTATATTACATATTGGTTAAAGAAAAGTATATTTATTAGAATGTTTGTTATAAAAATTAAATTTACTCACTAAGCCTTATAATGCACACACCAGCGCTATGATCATTAGCTGCTATCCATAATTTCACTGACTTTATTCTGTGACTTCAGAAGAATGTTAGTGGCCTTTGTTCCTATGGGTCTGTTTGTAATAAACTTAATTATTCTAGCAGATTGAATTGGTAACGCAAATGCAAAATTTTCTCTGCCACTAAAAATAAAGCATTCTAGAAATAAACTTGTATCTTTATAAGGTGTCATTTGAGGAAGACAAATTCATGAAATGTCTTTATGCCATCAGATTTATGCTGTTATTCTGGAGTAGGGGTTTATTATTCCAATTTTGTCGGTGTGCAAGGGGGTCAGTAACTTCTTTAAGTTCACTAGCAGCTTGCTGTGTGACCAAGACCATAAACTGAAAGATATATTGCGAATTCTCTTCCAGATCTCTAACATTGCTGTACAAAATTGAAACACTTATGAGATGCCTAAAAACTCATAGGTCCTAAATCAGACATCAGCCCCTTTAAACAGAGTAGACTCTGCATATGAGAGTTGCTCAGAAACTAATAAAGATTATTTGCTGTATTGCATGGAATCTAAGAAACTATTTTATTTGGATTGTGAAAAATCCATTAAAGTCTCTATGTGAACGGCAATAAAAGTGAGCCACCGTAAAAGTTACCTGTTTGCTTATTTTGCCTGCCCTTTACGGATAGGAGCTTTGGCATGCCCACAAATGACCAACTTACTTTGGTTCATCAATTTCTTATAGCCAATTATTATTCCCCAGAAATTTGCCTGAGCCAGGTTTTACGGCCCAAGTAATCCGTTAACAAAAAGTAATTGTGAATAAGTATAATAACCCTGCAGAGTCGTATAAAATAGACAAAGCTGCCAACAAATGAAGGGCTACATGTATGGTTTATATTTCAAGGAGTAAATGAATATCAGTAAGAAGTAGCACACTTCCATCTGCTAGAAATATCACTTTTGCTGCTTGTAGGTATTGTCAATTACTGATACAATTAAGTAAAAATGGCAAAATCCAGAGATTAAAATATTGAACACTCAATCAATAAATGTGTTTCGTGTTTGACATTTTGATAGATTCTGTGGGAGATAAAGATATGTATAAAGCCCAGTTACTATTTCCAAAGACTCTGTAATTTGAGTAAAGCATATTTGCTACAGAAATAACAGAATTTTAGGGCTTAATTCAAATAAAGAAAGTTTTATAACTAAAAGAGACCTTAGAGGTCACCTAATCTCCCCTAGTTAATTTTTTTTTTTTTTTTTAGTGTGACCTTAAAATCACTTAGCTTTTTATAATTGTAACTTACATGGTAGGCTCACTTATTATTTCATATTTTTAAAATTTTCTCTCATCCTACTGAAGTGTGCCTGACCCAAGCCATGGTCTTTTCGGTTGTCTCGTATGTATATGCAAAAGCTGGACAATGAAAAAGGAAAACAGAAGAAGACTTGATGCATTCGAACTGTGGAGTGAGGGGAGAAGACTGAATATGCTGTAGACTGCCCAAAGAACAAACAAGTCAGTGTTTGAAGAAATACAACCAGAATGCTTCTTAGCAGTCAGGATGGTGAGACTTCAGGTCACTTATTCTGGTCACATCATCAGGAAGGACCAATCCCTAGAAAAGGACATCATGGTTGGTTAGGTAGAGGGTCAGCGAAAACAAGGGAAACCCTCAGTGAGATGGATTGACAATCGCCACAACAACGGACTCAAACATACCAAAGATCATCAAGGTGGCACAGGACTGGGCAACATTTCAATCTGTTGTACATAAGGTCGCCATGAGTCGGAGTCTACTCAAGGGCAACTAACAACAAAAGCTGAGTGTGTCTCAGTTCATTACTGTTGCCGTTTCTTAAGCTGGGGTGTCATCTCTGAGTAGGCGTTTCTCGTCACCTAGTGGTCCTCAGAAAGCATGCTGTACTTGCCCACTGATAACTGGAAAAGGGGTACTTCTTTTCTTCTTATTCTGATACCAAGTAATCTGCATTTCCCCCAAAACTGCTGGTCACTAATGATGGCAAGAGGCACAAATCCAAATGCATATGTGTGAAGGAAGAAAACAGACAATTACAAGCATACTGTAATGGAGCCCTGGTGGTGCAGTGGTTAAGAGCTCAGCTGCTAACCAAAAGTTCGGCGGTTTGAATCTACCAGCCGCTCCTCAGAAACCCTATGGGCTAGTTCTGCTCTGTCCTATAGGGTCACTGTCTTAGTCACCTTGTGCTGCTATAACAGAAGTACCACAAGTGCATGGCTTTAACAAACAAAAATTTATTCTCTCACAGTCTAGGAGGCTACAAGTCCAAATTCAGGGTGCCAGCTCCAGGGGAAGGCTTTTTCTCTCTGTTGAACCTGGGGGAAGGTCCTTGTCATTAGTCTTCCCCTGGTCAGGAGCTTCTCAGTGCAGAGATCTCGGGTCCAAAGGACACACTCCACTCCCAGTGCTTCTTTCTTGGTGGCATGAGGTCCCCCTCCTTGCTTACATGTCTCTCCTTTTATCTCTTGTAAGGCCGCATCCCAGGGAAATGCCCCTTACATGAGATCAGGGCTGTGACCTGAGTAAGGGTATCGTATTCTACCCTAATTCTCTTTAACATAACCTAATCTTGCCTCTCCCCACTCATCTGTCAGTTTGTCATATTGTGGGGGCTTGCGTGTTGCTGTGATGCTAGAAGCTATTCCGTGGTGCCATGGTATTTTCAGTTACCTCATACGCATACGAAAGCTGGACAATGAATAAGGAAGACTGAAGAAGAATTGACGCCTTTGAATTATGGTGTTGGCGAAGAATATTGAATATACCATGGACTGCCAAAAGAATGCACAAATCTGTCTTGGAAGAAGTACAGCCAGAATGCTCCTTAGAAGCAAGGATGGTGAGACTTTATCTTACATACTTTGGACATGTTATTAGGAAGGATCAGTCCCTGGAGAAGGACACCATGCTTGGTAAAGTAGAGGGTCAGAGAAAAGAGGAAGACCCTCAACGAGATGGATTGTCACAGTGGCTGCAACAATACGCTCAAGCATAACAGTGATCATGAGGTTGGCAAAGGACTGGCCAGTGTTTCGTTCTGTTGTACATAGGGTCACTATGAGTTAGAACCAACTCTATGTCACCTATTATCAACAACAACAACAACAACAACAATCTTGCCTCATTAAACATAGGCAGAGATTAGGATTTACAACATAAAGGAAAATTACATCAGATCCCAAAATGAAGGACAACCACACAATGCTGGGAATCATGACCTAGCCAAGTTGACACATATTTTTAGGGAGACACCATTCAATCCATAACATTCTGCCCTTTGGCCTCTAAAAATTCATGTCTTTGCCACATATAAAACACATTCACTCCATCATATTATCCCAAAAGTCTTAAATCCACTCCAAGTCAAATTCCATCCTGGGGCAAAATTCATCCTCATCTGTGAAATCTAGAATACAAGTTAGCTGCTTCCAAAGTACAATGATGGAACAGGCACAAGGTAGATATTTCCATTACAAATGGGAGAAATTGGAGGGAAAAGAGGAATAACAGGCACCAAGGAAGTCAGCGAACACATTACATTAGCTCTCAAGGCTTGAAAATAATCCTCTCTTCTCTGAGACCATTTAGGCAATGGCCCTGCCCTCCAGACTCTGGTGTTGGCCACACTCTCTGGATTCTTGGTGGAGGCCTCTTGGCTCTGGGATTTAGCTCTGCCTTCTGGGTCCACTGGAATGACAACTCTGCTCTCTCGCATTTGGGTGGCCCCATTCTCCTCGTCCATTTGAGTGGTGACCCTACCTCCACAGTCCTGGCAGGCCCTGTTCTTCTGCCCTTTGGGCATGGCAGCCCTGCCCCTCAGCTTTGGACAGCAGATCTGACCTCGTCTTCCTGGCACTCGTGAGCAGAAGCCCCACCCTCTAGCAGGAAGTTGGTGAAGACCTGACTCTTGGAAACCTAGGAGGCTGTGACTCCACCCTTTAAGACTCAGCAGGTTGTGGTTCCACCCTTTGAGATCCCAGAGGTTGTGACTCTACCCTTTGAGACTGGGGCAGCTCTGCTTCCTATGCTCTTTGTCTCTTCAGCTTCTGCTTCCTTGTTCCTTAGCCTCTTGGCCCTAGGGCCTTGGGCTAGCTTGGTGTATGCCCTGCTGGGGCAGGTGTTCCAAAGCTTTTTAGTTCTACTGATAAGTGCCTGGAGGCACCCCACTCTACCAGTAACCTCTGCTGGAAGGCACTCAGCTGTCTTGCTGTGGGTCAGCAAGCCTAGCTTCACCAAAAATTGCCCGGAGGCACCCGACTCTGCCAGGAAGCCTGCTGCACAAAGGCACTCAGCTCTCTCACTTTGTGGGTTGGCTCCCATGCCTTCTCGCACTGGTCTCCTGGTTCTGCTGCTGCTGTTTCTCTGTAGCTGCTTCTTGCTGTCTGCACCATCTCTGATATCACAGCTCTCCTCACTTACTTCTGAGTCCTCACCAGAATTGTCTTTGATGGCCATAATTCCACCAGTAGTCTCTTCAAGGCAGTCTAGGCATTTACTATTAGGCACTTTAAAACTCTTCCAGCCTCTACCCATTCAGTTTCAAATCCGCTTCTACATTGCAGTTATCTGTTAGAGTAGCACCCCACTCTTCAGGTATCAAATCCTTTTTATGTTTATGGAGAAAATCCTTAACAAAAACTAAGTGCCTGGTCCTGTGCCATCCCCACAATTGATGCTATGTTTGACCCCACTGTTGCAGCCATGGTGTCAGTCCATATCATTGAGGGTCTTCCTCTTTTTCGCTGACCTCCTACTTTACCAAGCATGATGCTCTTCTCCAGGGACTGATCCCTCCTGATAGCATGTCCAAAGTACGTGAGACAAAGTCTTGCCATCCTTGTTTCTAAGGAGCATCAATAGTTTTTAAATATACAATTTAGTGACATTGATTACATTGTTTGAGTTGTGCAAGCATTCTCATCCTCCTTTTCTGAGTTGTTCGTCCTCCATTAACATAAACTCATTGCCCCCTAGGTTCCTGTCTAATCTCTTGAGTTGCTATTGTCAATTTGATCCCTTATAGATCAATCTTAAAAGGGCATAATACTCAAGGCAGACATTCTTTGCTAGTTAAGCTATTGTTTGCTTTCAAGAAGATTTCAAGGGAAATCTTTCAAGGGATATTTTTGGTTAAATGTTTAAAGATTGTATCAGGGCAATAGTTCTGGGAGTTCTTCCAGTCTCCAGGGTTCCAAAAAGTCTAGAGTCAATGAGAATTTAAAATTCTGTTCTGCATTTCCCCCCTTTTGATCAGGATTCTTTTTTGGAATCTTTGATCAAAATGTTCGGTAATGGTAGCTGGGCACCATCCAGTTCTGGTCTCATGGCAAAGGAGGCAGTTGTTCATGAAGGTGATCTATAGATTCAGTACAATCCCAATCAAAATTCCAACAGGCTTCTTTACAGAAACGGAAAAGCCAATCCTCAACTTTATATGGAATGACAAGAGGCCCTGAATCACTAAAGCAATGCTGAAAGAAAAGAATACAGTAGGAGGACTCATGTTTCCTGATTTTAACACATATTGTATAGCTACAGTAATCAAAACAGCCTGGTACTGGTATAACAATAGACACAGACCAATAAAATATAATTGAGAGTCCAGAAATAAACCCAGACATCTATGGTCAACTTTTTTTTTTTGACAAGGGTGCTAAGTCCATTTGATGGAGAAAGAAAAGTCTCTTCAATAAATGGTATTGGGAAAGTCAGATTTCCACATGCAGAAAAATGAAACAGGATCCATGTCTCACACCATACAGAAAAACAAATTCAAAATGGATTAAGGAGCTAAATGTGAAAAATAAAATCATAACATTCTTAGAGGAAAATGCATGGGCAACACAGTCAGGTCCATTTTTAATAATGGATTATCTAATATAATAACAAAAGTACAAACAACAAAAGAAAAAATAAATAAATGGGACCTCATAAAAATTTAAAAACTTTTGTCCATCAAAAGACTTTACCAGAAAAGTGAAAAGACAAGTTACCAACTTGGAGAATATCTTCGGAAACCACGTATCTGGTAAGAATTTGATAACCAAAATATACATAAAACTTTGACAGCTTAACAACAGAAAGACAAATAACCCAATCATAAAATGGGCAAAGGATTGAATAGACATTTCACCAAAGAGGACATTCAAATGGCCACCAAACATGAAAAGTTGCTCTATGTCATTAGCCATCAGAGATATGCAAATCAAAACCACAATATACCATTTCACTCCCACAAGGATGGCTAAGATAAAAAAAAAAAACAAACAATAACAACAAAAACAGATAATACAGCTGTTGGTGAGGATGCGGGAAAACTGGAACCCTTATCCATTGCTGGGGGGAATTCAAAAAGGTACAGCCATTCTGGAAAATAGTGTGGTGGTTCCTCAAAAACTAAAAATAGAGCTACCATATAACGGAGCAATTCCTCTCCTAGGTATAAACCCAAAAGACTTGAAAGCAGAGACTCAAACAGATACTTGCGCTCTAGTGTTCATTGCAGCACTATTCACAATAGCCAAAAGATGGAGACGGCCCCAATGCCCATCAACAGATGAATGGATACACACAATGTGGTACACACGTACAGTGGAATACTACTCAGTTGTAAAGAGAAATGAAATCTTGGTACATGCTACAACATGAATGGTGAGTGAAATAAGTCAGTCACAACGGAAGAAATACTGTATAACCTCATATAAAAAGACAAGATCAGGCAAATGTCTAGAGAGACCAAGGTTTATTAGTGGTTACCAGGGTAGGAGAGAGGGGTTAATGGTGATGGAAGAATCACATTGCTTAAGGGTAGGATTGCACAGGCCATTATTGTAATTGCTGTCAATAAGTTGTACACCTGTAAAAAGTTGAATTGGCAAAAGTTGTGTGATAGATATATTTACAACAATGGCAAAAAAAATAGCTTCTGAGTCTGCTTATGTACAACCAAAAATCCCATGGGATGTGGTTTCTTGGTTTGGAGATTTAGGGTTGTGGTTTCGTGGGGCATCCTAGTTAATTGACCTAATAACGTGTTCAGGGCTTCTGTTCTACCTCCTAGTTCATTGCGTAGTACCTGGGTCTTAAGAGCTTGCAAGTGGCATCCAAAGCATGACAGTTGGTCTCTGTTCACCTGGAGCAATAGAGGAAGAAGGAGAGTCAGGACTAGGAGGAGGAAATGGATACATTTACTTGCTAAAGTTCCTAATATTCTGAGATGTAGACACTCTCTTTAGTCATTAACTATAGGTGTCTCTTGTAGAAGGCCTTTGGTTTCAGCTCTTGCCTCCAGATTTGCAGGAGTGGGAGGCGATGTTCAAGCATGGGAGCACTAGCTCTTCTGTCCCCACAGCCTAGCCTGCAAAGCTTCATGCAGCGAAGGGAGGATTCTCTTCAATAGAAGGTCAGGACGGTTTCTGGGGACAGAGGAGCAAGGTTCAACGAGGTCCAGGATTAAGAGCGGTTTCATTGATGCTGCTATTCTTACTCTGAAAAGCATGGGAATGACACAACTCTCCCTCTTGAGGGGGGCTCTTGAAGTTTATGGACTTCCAGAGATATAGAAACCCTCTGCATATACACGAGGGCATTTTGCCTCCGAGGGAACGTATGTCTAGCTTTGGTCAGATTCTTACTGGTGTCTGTGATCCCCCAAAATTCAGAACCAGTTATCATTTTCCCAAAGCCTAGTACCAAAACCAAATCAAACCTGTTGCTGTCCAGTTGATTCTAACTCATAGCGACCCTGGAGGACAGAGAAGAACTGCCCCATAGGGTTTCCAAGGAACGGCTGGTGGATTCAAACTGCCAACCTTTTGGTTAGCAGCTGAGCTCTGAACCACTGCGCCACCAGGGCTCCAAAGCCTGGTAGTAGGATAGAAACCTATGAAGCCTCAATATACCTTGTTTCAAGAAATAATGATTTAAAAAAAGATAAAGATCATACAGTCTGTTTGTTTATTCATTACAAAAACTAAACACTGAAGAAAATGATAACAGTAGGGCTTTTGGGAGCATGACGACCTGAATTTGGCTGCTTTTTTTCTCTGCATCCAAACTAGTGTTTTTTCCTGAGCTAAATAGACATAGGTGGGATCTGGGTGGGAGCAGGCGTAGCAAAGAGAATGGATGTTGTTTGTTCTCTTTGATGGGCCAAGGGCTCTGAGAACTGTAACAGCTGCTAGGATGAAGACTGAAAAATAGCAGATCCTGGGGGGAGCTGGCATTCAGAAATCTGAGGTAGGGTTTGCTCAGTCTAGCAAGGCACAGGGAGATTTGCCACAAGGGAAGAATTTGGGGTTACAGTCACTGAGTCCCTTGAGGTCATGAGAAAGCTGTTGGATGGGTGGATGGAGCCCTCCCTCGCCTTAGACTGGGAGATTATGGGGAGAGCAGACAGCAGAGAGGCTTCTTCATGGTCACTCTGTGGTCTCAGAGCCTGAGGCTTCCACACTCAGGCTAAGGGACTGAGGTTGCTTCTCCTTCCTGTGCCCATAGGAGTCCACCCATTCTGAACTCTCCACAGGATGACCTGGGTGCCCATGAGCAATCTAAGTGTCCCATGGGAGAGGGGGGGAAAAAAAAAAAAGGCAGAAAAACCAAGATTATAAGCCCAGTAGAAGAGAATTGTTGGAAGAATGCCTGAATAAGAAAGAAAAAAAAAAAAAAAACTGCATTTAAGGGAATTCAAGTACAGCAGCAGATAAAGCTCTTCTTTGAGCTTAGTAACATAATTTCTCAATGGAAGAATTTAGTAGACGAATTGAAGAAAAAGATGCTTATTGTTGACACGTGAGTTTGTGACCTGGCTGATCAGGTGCAAGGAATATCTCAAAACCCAAATGGAAATCCTGTTTGAAAATGTAGGTAACTTGGATGTAAGATCAGAGGATCCTTACTGTGGAAATGATAGGAGTTTCTAAAGGAAAACAAACAAACAAAAACCAACCAACAACAACAGATGCAGAAGAGGCCATAATTAAACACGTACTTGAAACAAATGGATCTGAAATGAATAAAGGTCCATGTCTGTAGGTTGAAAGAGCTCTCCAAGTTATAGGCTTTATTGATGAGAAAAGACACATACCTAGGCTTATCCTGGTAAAATCCTGGAACTTTTATATTGAAGAGACTATTATAAGCTTCTAGGCAAGGGGAACAAACATCCAACAAAGGAGAATCTCAGCGAAGCATTGGACAATGTGGTTAGGTGCCGTAGAGTCAGTTCTGACTCATAGAGACCCTACATACAACAGAACAAAACACTGCCTGATCGTGTGCTGTCCTCATAATTGTTACGCTGAGGCCCATTGTTACAGCCACTGTGTCAATCCATCCCACTGAGGGTCTTCCTCTTTTTTGCCGACCCTCTACTTTACCAAGCATGATGTCCTTCTCCAGGGACTGATCCCTCCTGATAACATGTCCAAAGTATGTGAGATGAAGTCTCGCCATCTTTGCTTGTAAGGTGCATTCTGGCTATATTTCTTCCACGAGACAGATTTGTTTGTTCTTCTAGCAGTCCATGGTATAGTCAATATTCTTCGCCAACACCATAGTTCAAAGACATCAGTTCTTCTTTGGTCTTCCTTATTGAACAATGGCCTCCTTTTTAATTTTTTAATTCATCTACTGAAAGCTGGAAGATGCTGGAATAGCTTCAAGCAAAAGATCACACCCAAAGGATTCTCAGGTAAGAAGATATTATTGACCTGTCAGAGTGAAAGCCAGATATACGAGGATAAATAAGAATTCGGAGAGTATATCAACCATGGGGAGCCCGGGTGGCACAGTGCTTAAGAGCTATGGCTGCTAACCAAAAGGTCAGCGGTTTGAATCCACCAGCTGCTTCTTGGAAACCTATGGGACAGTTCTACTCTGCTGCTGCGAGTCACACTCAACTTGAAGTCAGTGGGTTTTTGGTTTGGTATCAACCATGTTCCCCTTTTGAAAAAAATCCTTGAGACAATGCTTAACTGAACGATAAATGAACCACAACAGAAATCTTAAGATGGAGAAAATAAGGAGATAAGGCAGTGGTGAGGTGGTGAGCAGCAATGACTGTTCCTTCTTTCTCCCTTCCTGCCTCCTTTCTTCATCCCTCTTCCCCCCCCTTCCCCCCTCCTTCCCACCTCCTCTCCTTCTTTTTCCCTCCCTCCCTCCTTCCTTTTTTCTCTATTTCCTTCTTATTTGTTTTCATCTATACATCTACCTGAATAAGAACATAACGTCTTAAAATGCAATCAGTAGTGCTATGCAAGCTGTCTACAAACAGGAAGGATATGCTGTAAGGGAATGACTAGTACGCACTACCCAAGCTCAGGAAAACTTAGGAGTTGTAGATCTTGGGTAGCAGTGGGAAGCAGAAGCACTTTAAGGCTCTCATTGGGCCTAGGAAGTGAAGGGGGAGAGAAGAGAGGAGAAGAAAAGATATTCTACAGGCCTCATCTTATTGGGGGTGGGGAAGAAGCAGGGAGGAGGTAGACGGCCTGGTGGCAGGGAAAGACTGTGGCCAGAGACATAGTTGGGAGAGATGGTAGACTGGGGTTCAACTAAAACAGAGCTATTTGCTGTTTACAAAAAAAAAAAGAAACACAACCTCATTTATGCAGGGTTAATGGTTAAAATGAAAGATTGAACAAAGATATGAGACAAACGCAAATAACCCTAATAGAAAAACCGAAGCGTGTGTCGGAATTTTGCAGCTGGTTTGTGATCCCGTCACATAAAGATAAGACCAATGATAGAAAGTCTTTATGGTAGAATTATAGGCTGAGTTGGGTCAGCATGACCTATAAAACAAGAGATCTGTTACTGTCTAAAAGTCACAACCCACCACAAAACCCGACACAATGTGGGTAGTGTTTGCGTAAACGTCTGAGCACTCAAGAAGGCTGCTTTTAGAACATATATAGCTTTGTGACATAGATGCATGCTTGTTAAATAGTGTAAAGACTTACGTGGAGGGTGGCTTATAGAATGGAGGGTAGTTCATAGAATCCTCTTCCCAAAAGGAGGACATTCTTTGGCCATTCTTTTTTTGCCTTTTCTTGTCTTTTTATATGTGAGGTCATATAATATTTGTCCTTTTGTGATTGGCTTATTTTGCTCAGCATAAAGTCTTCAAACCCTGGTGATGGAGTGGTTAAGAGCTACGGCTGCTAACTGAAAGGTCGGCGGTTCGAATCCACCAGTGGCTCCTTGGACACCCTATGGGGCAGTTCTTCTCTGTCCAACAGGGTCGCTATGAGTCGGAACGAACTCCACGGCAATGGGTACGGGTACGGTAAAGTCTTCAAGCTCCATCCATGTATCATGTATCAAGACTTCACTTCTCCTACTGGCTGAGTAGCATTCTATTGTATGTATGCACCACATTTTGTTTGTCCATTCATCTCTTGATGGGCGTTTAGGTTGTTTCCACCTTTTGGCTATTGTGAATAGTGCTGCAGTGAACACTGGTGTACAAGACTCTTTTTGAGTCTCTGCTTTAAGTCTTTTGGGTATGTACCTAGGAGTGGAATTGCTGGGTTCGCCACTCTTAATAAGACCCAGAATGATCTATTTTCTGACATGAGTGCAATTTGTTTCATGCAGCAAATGGCAATATTAATAAAACACAAGGTCAAATTTAAAGCTACATGCACAGAACTACCAAGCTGAAACCCACTGCTGTCAAGTTGATTCTAACTCATAGCGACCCTATAGACAGAGTAGAACTGCCCCATAGGGTTTCCAAGGAGCAGCTGGTGGAGTCGAACTGCTGAACTTTTTGGTTAGCAGCCAAACGCTTAACCACTGTGCCACCAGTGCTCCAGATGCCCTGAAGAGGTACATTAATAATAAAAGGAAAATATTTATGACAAGTATATTACATTGATAAATCTGTTTGCACCAATCTTCATAGCTGCTTATGACACAAGCAAAATTTTTGGAAATGGAAGCAAAATACTTTAAAAAACAAAATATTCTTTTTCCAGAATTGGACTCATCTGTTTGGGAAAAAAGAGGACATATGGAAAACAGTTATACCCACCCACTGCCATCAAGTTGATTCCAACTCATAGCGGCCCTGTAGGACAGAGTAGAACTGCTCCAGAAGGTTGCTAAGCCTGTAACCTTTATGGACACAGACTGCCACAGCTTTGTCCCACAGTGGCTGGTGGGTTTGAACGATGGACCTTTTGGTTAGCCGCTGAGTACTTAACTACTGTGCCACCAGGGCTTCTTATGTGTTCATGGAATATTTTATAAAATAGGTCTTGTACTTGGTGTCAGAAAACCTCAACAATTATTATTAAGTACAAATTTTGTACTCAAATCCAATAAAACAAAAGAAAAATGATAAAAAGCTGGTCCTGAATTTTAAGCTCCTTGGAAATTAGTGGAGGCTGTGGGTGGTACACATGATTAAGTGCTTGGCTATTAACCAAAACATTAGCAATCTGAATCCACCCAGAGGCACCTTGGAATAAAGGCCTGGCGGTCTGCTTCCAAAAGATCACAACCACTGAAAATCTATGGAGTGCAGTTCTACTCAGAAACATATGGGGTTGCCATGAGTAAGAATTGATTTGATGGCAACTGATTTTTTTGTAAATTAATAGGCATACTACTAGATTACCCTTGTATTAAAGAAAAAACTCAAAAGGGAAATTGCAAACTACTTTGAAAACAGTGAAAAAGAATCTACTTCATGTGTAAACCTATGGCAGCCGTCAAAACTGTATGAGAGGAAAGGTTTTAGCTGTTAATATCGTTATTAAAGAAGGAAACCAAATAGATGGGATAATGACACGTCTTAAAAATTAGAAAAGGAAAAACAAAATAACCCAAAAGAGACTTGTTATAAAAAACGTGATCTGAAATTGATGACTTATAGGGTTTTCAGTGTCCGATTTATCAGAAGTAGATCACCAGGCCTTTCTTTCTAGTCTGTTTTAGTCTGGAATCTCTGCTGAAACCTCATCATGTCTGATAAAATTACTAAGTAAAATAGAATATAATGACATAGTTTAGTTAGTTGCCATGGAGTTGATTCCAACTCATGGCGGTCCCTTAAGAAAGTGTGAAGCCATTCAGGAAATACTTAAAATTTTTATTAAACACTAAAACTATATGAATTAAATTAGTTACTAGGTAGGAATGGAGTCCCTGGGTGGTGCAAACAGTTAAGCGCTCAGCTACTATCTGAAAGGTTGATGGTTTGAATCCACCCAGAGGCACCTTGGAAGAAAGCCCTGGCTCCACTTGCAAAAGAGCATAGCCATTGAAAACCCTGTGGAGTGCAGTTCTACTCTGAAACACATGGGTTTGCCATGAGTCAAAATTGACTGGATGGCAACTGGTTTTCTTTGGTTAGAAAGGGATACCCATTGTGACAATTATTATTTAACGTTGTCTGGGAGGTACAGTGAATGCAATAAGGGAAGAAAATAGAATAACTGATATCAACTTTGGAAAAAGACAAAATTATCTCTTTTTGCTGCTGCTATTATTGTATACCTAGAAAATTCAAGATATTCTAGTTATCACTAGATTTATAAAGGAGAATTTGGTAAGGGGATGAATACAAGATAAATGTATAAAAATCAATAGTTTTTATTTGCTTTAACATAATACTTAGAAAAAAATGGGAAAAATTTTCTATTTATGATCATTGAAAAAATATAAAATACTTTGGAATAACTTGAATAAGAAAGGCAAAGAACCTGTATAAGTAAAATGATAAAATCTTACTGAAAGAAATTGAATAGGATTTGAACAAATGGAAAGACACACCATGTTGGATAGGAGTATTTAATATCACAAACATTAAACATATAAACCTAATGGATGTATAAACTTAATGCACTGAAATGAAAACTGATACTTTTTTGGGGAGGTAACTGGTCAAAGAAAGTTAAAGTTCATGCTGAAGAATAAATGCCCTCAAATAGCTAAAAAAAAAATATACAAAGGAAGAATACTGAGAGGCTTTGCTGTACCAGCAGGGATGGATTATCCAACAAGCAAGGTATGCATGGGCTTACTTGTGCTTACTTACTAATCTGTAGTGCACAATTTCACCTGTTTTTCACATCTGTGGTGAATGAAACCCATGTAAAATTGTGCACTACAGCTTAGTAGGCAAACGATTAAGCCTGTGAGTACCTTGCTTACTGTAAGCCTGTGCGTACCTTGCTTAGTGGTTAATCCGCCCCTGTGTACCAGATATTATAAATAAAACCACTGCATCTAATTCACTGTGATGTTGGTAAAGGAACAGTCAGAAAAGCAAATTCATAAATTGAGTACAGTATATATGATAGTTTAATATCTTTCCAAGGTGTTAGTTCATTTTAGTGGAAAATGAATCCATTATTTAATGAATGATGCTTGTATAATTAATTATCCATCTGGAAGAAAAGAGAAGTGGATCCCATGTTATTTGCCATTTCAATTCCAGATGGCGGAAAAGCTTACATGGTCAAGATCCCCATGTTATTCTCCATTTAAATTGCAGATGGCAGAAAAGCTTACATGGTCAAAATAAAATTGAACAAGTCTTGCATGAAGAACTAGCAAACTGCATGTTTAAAATCAATATACTGAGATCATCTTTTCCCAAACCAGAAATTTAGAAGTTATAAAAGAAATGATAGACATATCTGAATTTATAAAAGCTAAGAAGAACTTTGATATGACAAAAGATACCATAAATAGGTCAAAAGACAAACATTCAATGTGGAATAAAATGTTGTTAACTAATTTGTACTAATGTCTAGAAATACGACAAAATGCATCCAAATGGCTATCTAGTGAGAACTGGAACGTAAGTAGAATATCTTGAATACTCGAGGTATACAATAATATCATCAGCAAAAACAGATAATTTTATCTTTTTCCAACAAACCACTTGAAAAATGAACAAAGAATAGTGGGTCCAAATGGCCAAAAATATATGAAAAAATTACCAAATTCACAATTAGGAAAATGCAAAGTAAAGTAAAAACAGAATACCATTTTATAGCAATTAGAAGACAACAATTAAAAAGAGCTATGATACCTATTGCTGGTGGTCATTTAGGGAAAGGCTAGTAGAAATATGATGTGTTACAGGTTTGGGGAAAGCCATCTGCCAACAGCTATTAAATTAAAAAATATGTATGTACCTTTTGGCCCAGCAATTTCAGTCCTTGGACTCTATCCCACAGAAAGAAAGTCGTTAGTATGTAAGGCCATGCATTTGGAGTGGCAAAAAAATCTCATAAAAATAACAAATTATTGCTATTGTAGTGATTTCCACAAAGTATTTTTGAGTGAGAAGAGCAAGACATAGAAATTGTAAGATCCCTTTTTCTAAAATACAAAATAATACTCATATATGTAGACATATTTACATATGTATTTTTATATAGGATTACATGGGCAGAGAGAAAATAGGAAGGGTTAGGCTTGGAGGAATGGAGAGAAAAGAGGTGGATAGTTAAAGAAAACTCCTTTTCTCCACTTACGAAGGATGAATACTAGCCACTGTTGAGAATATTCAAAATCTTATGATATCGGCTGTGAATAAAATTCCCAATGAGGAACTCAAACAATTAAAAGCTGTCAAACCGACTACACTAGAGAATATAGATATTCTGATATTTGTGTATGTATATGTGCTAGTGTGTATGTGTGTGTGTGTGTGTGTGTGTATACCAAAAAACCCAAACCAGTTGTCGCTGAGTTGATTCCAACTCTTGGTCACCCCATGTGTTGCAGAGCAGACCAGCATGCCATAGGGTTTCCAAGGTTGTGACCTTTTGGAAGCAGATGGCCAGGCCTTTCTTCTGAGGTGCCTCTGGGTAAGTTTGAACCTTCAACCTTCAGTTAGTAGTTGAGGACTTAACTGTTTGTGCCACCTAGGGACTCCTGTATATATATATATATATATATATATATATATATATATATATATATATAATTTTTTGGTCATGTTTACTTAGTCTCATATTTTTCGAAGTAGGTCTTACATAATGCATAAATAGACAATACGTTTTTAAAACTTTTAAAAATAGTCACACCTATGGTACCTTATGGAACCCTGGTGGTGCAGTGGTTAAGTGTCGTTTGGCTGCTAACCAAAAGGTTGGAACCCATCACCCACCAGCTGCTCTGCGGCAGAAAGATGTGACAGTCTGCTTCCATAAAGATTTACAGCCTTGGAAACCCTATGGTGCACTTCTATTCTGGCCTATAGGGTCACTATGAGTCAGAATCGACTTGGCAGCAATGGGTTTGGTACTTGCTTTTATAATAACTTTTAATAGCACATGTGATTATACATTTTATGTTTTATTTCTAAGCATTAAAAAATTCATATACCCTTAAAAACATCGTTTCACATTATATGGTCCCCCCTCTCCCATATTATACATTTTTTTTTTTTTTTGGTGCAGCAGGAGGCCCTTCAGAGAAATTGGCAAAGGATAATGGCATACAAAATAAAGTTCATTTCTCATTTCTCAATCATGAATATTAATATCCACAACATAAATATAAAATACATTCCCCTGAGTTCACATCCACAGAGCTGGCACTCATTTGCAGATAGATTTCATGCTATAACCAAGAAGTCCTTTAACCTGCAAGGAGACTCTGAGCCGCTAAAAGAACAAAGTGTTCTCTTCCTAACCCTTACCTTTCTTCCCAAAAATGATTGGCTAGGGTCCTCTTAGAAGCTTGTTATTACTAGTCTTTCTCTTTTGGAAGAACACCCTTCAATTATAATTGTTTAAGGGCTACCTTTTTTAGAATTCCCAGATAAAGGCTCTGCATGTTTGTGTTTACAAAACACATATTGAAACGAGTATATCAGGGTACTACTAGCCGTAAGTAAGAGAAGACTCAGCTGACAGTGACTAAACAAAATGGACATTCATTTTTATTACTTAAAAGCATATTGACTATACTATGAACTGCCAGAAGAGTGAGCACATCTGTCTTGGAGGAAGTGTAGCCAGAATGCTCCTTAGAAGCGAGGATGGCTTACTTTGGACATGTTATCAGGAGGCACCAGTCCCTGGAGAAGGACATCATGCTTGGTAAAGTAGAGGGTCAGCGAAAAAGAGGAAGACCCTCAGTGAGATGGATTGACGTAGTCGCTGCAACAGTGGGCTCAAATATACCTATTATTGCGAGGAGGTGCAGGACTGGGCAGTGATTCATTCTGTGTGTATACATAAGGTCACTATGAGTTGGAGCTGACTTAACAGCTCCTAAAAACAACAATAACATAAAGGAGTCTGCAGATCAGTAGTTCCAGGGTTATTTTAGCAGCTCAGTGATTCTATCAAGATTCCATACACTGTCTTTCCATTCTTCCATCTCCAGTGTGTTAAGGGTTATCTCCTTTCCTGGACTTGGAATGGCAGCAACAGCACCAAGCCTCGGGTCTCCACACGTGCATTTCTAAAGGTAAGAAGCAAGGTGGCAAAGGGACTATTCTAGTATCTATGTGTGTCTGTCTCTAAACCTCAGCAGCCTCCTGGGATATTCTCCCTGTATCTCATCAGTCGTAACTGGGCCAGTGAAGCACTGGCAGAAGGGAATGGGACTCCCAACACTGGCTTAGACCAATCATGATTCATCCTCCAGGACTGGACACATTACTAAAAATAAAACCTGTGTTTCTGTTAGTCAAGAGGTAATGACTTTGGGTGGACAATCAACAGTCTCTGATGATGAGCGAATACTTTCCAGATGTCTTCTTGTTCCGTTGTCTACAATGCATCAAGAAGGAGCAGTAGGTAGAACAACCAAACAGTACCTGGCCAATTGCCAACAAGCATCCGTATTGTAAGAACTAAAATTTCATGTGTTGCCTCACAGGATCCCAAAGGCCTAACCATGATTTCCCCTGCTCTTACCAGATATGCCCCCCACCCCCAGGACAGGCTCCCCACCTGGCTAATTCTCCTATCAGCTGGACCAACTTCACTTAACCTGGCCCTCAACCTAACAGATTCCACTTCCCTGCCAGCCCGTGGAATTCAAACAAGGCAATCACATCCTCCGTGGGAACCAAGGGTCACTCCCTCCTCTTGTTATTGCAAAGCCTGCCTTCCATAGCCTCTGCTGGTTCATTCTATTCTAAGTGCAACCTGCATGTAGTCCTGAATAGTGTGCGGTGTCCTCCTCCCCTGGATGGTAAGTATATGACTAATGAGCTGCTGTCCATCTCATCTGTCTAATGTCAAGTGTTTGGCCATTTAGTGCTATTTAGGGCGGAAAATCCCTTCTTCACCAGTGTGGTGAATAGAAAGTTATCAGAACAGCATCCAATTATTTCATAGAATCTGTTGATAGTCTTAGAAGTTAATATTTTACGATTCATATGTTCAATAGAAATTAGCTAAATCAACAAAGGACGAGGGAGTTAAATAAGAAATAATAAGTAAGAATTATTTTAATATTTTATTAAAAATGTAAAGACCTTAACTATATTGTTATATGTTATATATAATAAAGTATTATTTTATATGAATTGCTAATATAACATACAATAATATCAATAACACCCATTGAACACTCTGGGCCAGACATTGTGTCAAGTGCTTGACATGCACTATTTCATTAAATCTTCATAATAATCCTTTGAAGTAGTGTGTCGGGGGGGGGGCCCAAGACCATCCCCAGGTGTGGTGATTTGCGAGAAGTACTCACAGGACTCAGAAGTAACACAGTTATGGTTTATTATAGTGAATGGATACAGAGCAAAAGTAGAAAAGGGAAAAGATGCGTGGCACCAAGCCCAAAGAAAACCAGGTGCAAGCTTCCAAGAGTCCTTTCACAGCAGGGTTGAATAGGATGAACTTAACTCTTTCAGCAATGAGTTGTGACAGCATGTACAAAGTGTTGTCTACCAGGGAAGCTTGCCTGAGTCTAGAGGTCCAGGGTTTTTATCAGGGGTCAGTCGTGTAGGCTCATGATACCTTCACGACTGACCTCAGTCACTGAAGATCCAGATCCCCAGAAAGCGAGCAGGTGTTTACCATAAATTACATTGTTTGCACAAACTAGACAAACTGGTACAGTGTGTTTCAAGTCCCCGAATGTGCAAAACACTCTTAGCTTTTGAACATTCCGAGAGCTCAGTTCCCAGGAGCTGACCAAGGGCCAGTCATGAAAACAGACCCTTCTTGGGAATGTGCAAGGCTTGTGCACCTTAGGCCTGCTGAGTTAACTCTTTTCTGAGTCGTCATTGTTGTTAGATGCTGTCAAGTCATTTCCGACTCATAGCAACCCTTTGAACAACAGAATGCCCTGCGCAATCCTCACAGTTGTTGCTATGTTTGAGCCTATTGTTACAGCCACTGTGTCTACCCATCTCATTGAGGGTCTTCCTCTTCTTCTCTGACCCTCTGCTTTACCAAGCATGATGTCCTTCTCCAGGGACTGGTCCCTCCTGATAGCATGTCCAAAGTACATGAGACAAAAGTCTCACCATCCTTGCTTCTAAGGAG
Organism: Dugong dugon; assembly: GCA_030035585.1. NCBI lineage: Eukaryota > Metazoa > Chordata > Mammalia > Sirenia > Dugongidae > Dugong > Dugong dugon. The sequence continues at coordinate 7,750,161 of CM057473.1, forward strand.
CATTTTGGCTGTACTTCTTCCAAGGCAGATTTGTTTGTTCTGGCATCCATGGTATATTCAATATTCTTCACCAACACTGTAATTCAGAGGCATCAATTCTTCTTCGGTCTTCCTTCTTCATTGTCCAGCTTTTGGATGCATGTGAGGCATGGATACTATTGCTATACTTGTTTTACAGCAGAAGCAGCAGAGCAGAAATGAAGTTTAGTGATCTATCTCAGATCACACAGCAAGGCAATGATAGAGTCAGAATTCAAACCTTTCCTGTCCATTTCAAAGCCTGGGCTTGTAACTTCCATGAAATCGTGTCTTTACAAAGATATTTAGCTCAGTGTGCACAGCATGTGAGCAGTAGTGCAATCAACCTGAAATGTTCTGCTTTGTACTTAGGGCATTTAGTGAGAGGAGAAATATTTTCCTAGGGTTTGAGACTCAAGCTCCCAGTTTATGATGGTCCGAGAATAATTGTACAAGGCGATTACTTAGTATACATGTGACTAGGATTGTCATAGCATTTTTAATCCCCAAACAAACACGAAGCAAATAAATGACATAAGCTCCCCCACCCTGTGCCTGTCACTGTGGCAAACACTTTGATACAAAGTAAGTGTGATTTTATAAATACAATTATAATAAAATAGGAATAAATGTATGTCTCATTTGCCGCCTCAGATTGTTCAGGAAATGGGGCAGGGGGAGAGTTTACAAAAGAATAGAAATGACTGAAATTCCCCTTTAGCATACTGCTTTGAAAAGAGTTTTGAAAAATATGTTAGAATCTATGACCCCGAACCACATTAAAAACAGTTTTTTAATATTTTCCCCATAGAGCTTAGGAAGGATGAAAGCTGCAATTTGCAGACCACTTTAATGAGCCACTTTTTCTTAATTATTATTATTGTGCTTTAGATGGAGGTTTATAGAGAAAATCAGTTTCTCATTAAGCAATTAATACACATATCGTTTTGTGACATTGGTTACCAACTCCACGACATGTCAACACTCTTCCCTGCTTGACCTTGGGTTCCCCTCTCCATTGGTCCAGCTTTCCTGTCCCCTCCTGCCTTCTTGTCCTTGCCCCTGGGCTGGTGTGCCCATTTAATCTTGTATACATGGTTGAGCTATGTGTATTATTGTTTGCTTTATGGGCCTAATCTTTGGCTGAAGGACGAACCTCAGGAGTGACTTCAGTACTGAATTAAAAGGGTGTCTGAGGGCCATACTCTTGGGGTTTCTCCAGTCTCTGTCAGACCAGTAGTCTGTCTTTTTTTATGAGTTCAAATTTTTTCCTACATTTTTCTCCAGCTCTGTCCTAGTATGAGCCATTTTTGATAGCTGAATGGAGAAATAAAAGAGAAATAAGGAATTTACTTTTGATAGTAGATGACACTCTGCTTCAGTTTTTCATCTTATGTTTACGTACTGATTTTTTTTCCCTCATGTTCTTTGACTTCCTGTGTTTGGAAAATCCTCTGTTAAAAATTAAATTTGGACAATAAAATACGTTTTGAGGAGCGTTTCGTGGAGTGCAGCTGTCCTGCCGGCATTAGCCTCAGGAGACCTTCTCAGGAAGAAAAGCGCAGGATGTTCTTTTGCTCTCCGCTAATCTTCTAAGATATTGAACGCAGCATTGTTCACAGAGCTTTCAACAGTCAGATCAGCTAATTCCTAAATCCCTGTCTTAGTTAGTCGGTGCAGCTGTGACGCAAATACCACAAGTGGGTGGCTTTAAAGAACGGAGTTTAATTTTCTCACAGTTCTGGAGGCTAAAAGATCACACCAGGGTCACAGTTGTGTCGATTCCCTCCTTGTCAGTGGTTATTGTGTGCCGTCCAGCCGATTCCGACTCATAGCGACCTTATAGGCCAGAGTAGAACTTCCCCATAGGGTTTCTTAGGCTATAATCTTTATGGGAGTAGACTGCCAAGTCTTTTCTCCTGTGGAGCAGCTGGTGGGTTCCAACCTCTGACCTTTGCGTTAGCAGCCGAGCACTTTAAGCCACCAGGGCGCCTTTCCTTGTGGTAGCCCCAGGTGTTCCTTGGTTCCTTGGCTTGTAGACCATCCTCACATGGTGTGTCTCTTCTGCTGTGTGTCTGTGTGTCCATACTGCTCTTTTTATAACTCAGAAGTCATTAGGTTTAGAACCCACCCTACTCAAGTATGGCCTAATTGACATAACAAAGAAACCCCTATTTCCAAACAGGATCATATTTACAGGTATATTATTGTTGTTAGTTGCAGTCGAGTTGATTCCGACTCATAATTCTACTCATGTGTTACAAAATAGAACTGCTCCATAGGGTTTCCAAGGAGCAACTGGTGGACTCGAACGGCTGACCGTTTGGTTAGCAGCCTAAGCTCTTAACCACTACACCACCAGGGCTCCTTTATATGCATAGAAAGGTAACATATATACTATATACTAAGAGAAGCATTTAACTGGCGCTAAATAAGAACCTGTTCTGATTTACCTACAAATTTGACTTAAAGACAGTCTTAGGAACAGATCTCGTTCATAACCCAGGGACTGCCTGTATACCCTTTTATATCGTTTGAACTAAAAAAAAAAAAAAAAAAGCAAACCTTGAGCACTTAGTATACTTGTGATTTTGTTCTGAGCACTAACTGCCCATATTATGGATGAAGAAACTGAATCCCAATAATGTAAGATGCTCAAGTTTCCACAGCTGGTAAGTAACAGAGCCAGTGTTTGAACCGAGGCCGTCTAACTCCAGGGCCTATACTTTTACCTAAATGTGTTCATATATGTGTATGTATATGGTGTATTTTCCTTGTGTCCCCCAAAAATGTGTATCAACTTGGGTAGGCCGTGATTCCCAGTATTGTGTGGTTGTCCACCATTTTATGATCTGATGTGATTATCCCATGTGTTGTAAATCCTAACCTCTATGATGTTAATGAGGCAGGATTAGTGGCAGTTATGTTAATGAGGCAGGACTCAGTGTACAGGATTAGGTTGTATCTTGAGTCAATCTCTTTTGAGATATAAAAGTGAAAATCAAGCAGAGAGGAGAGAGAGGGGGACCTCATTACTACCAAGCAAGAAGAGCCAGGAGCAGAGCGTGTCCTTTGGACCTGGAGTCCCTGCCCTGAGAAGCTCCTAGACCAGGGGAAGACTGATGACAAGGACCTTACCCTAGAGCTGACAGAGAGAGAAAGCCTTCCCCTGGAGCTGGTGCCCTGAGTTTGGACTTCTAGCCTCCTAGACTGTGAGAGAATAAATTTCTTTTTGTTAAAGCCATCCGCATGTGGTATTTCTGTTATAGCAGCACAAATTTCAATTTTTTTTTAAGTTAAAAAAAAATTTCACTAATTTCGACATTTCAAGATAATGGAGTCAAGAAAAAGGGGTAGAATTTAATTTACATTTGTTCAGTTGGGAAATGGTTTCTTTTTAGTTAAAGTGAGTGTGCTATAAATATTTTTAAGAGTCGTTTAGAAACCTTGAGGTTATTTACCTGCCATAGCTGGAATATGTCACATCAATTTGTTCATGTGTCTCTGCTATAGAATTGTTAGTAGTAGTAGCCCCTCTGGCACAATGCTCCAGAGACTGAAAAGGTGTGATGTCACGTGTCATGTCTTTGGGGCTTGTGGTTTGTTACATCAGGTGTGCAGTAACCTAACAGCTCATGAACAAAGCTGACTCTAACTGTAAGTGGTTTCATTTCTTCCTGATCAAACTTTAAGTAGCTTTATTTTCTTCCTGATCAAACACTCTCATTCATATAGCAGGGAAGTTAAGACATGAATGTAAGAGAGAAAATATTGTCTATTGGAAAGAGCCAGAAGACTTAGGGTCAACAGAAAAGTTGTAAATCCTGGCTGATTGTATAACTTTGGACAAGTCCCTTAACCTTCCTGAGTTCCAGTTTCCTATGTGCAAAATAAAAATGCTAATGTCTACCATGGAAGTTGTTTATGAAGACCATATGAGGTAACGTGCTAAAGTAACTAGTTCAATACCTAGCATGTGATAAAAAAACAAAACCAAACCCATTGCCATTGAGTCAATTCAGACTCATGGCAACCCTATAGGACAGAGTAGAACTGCCCCATAGGGTTTCTAAGGAGTGGCTTGTGGATAGGTACCTACATAAGTTAAAGGACTTAGCTCAAAACCAAGCACATGGTTATTACTCAACAAGTATCAACTGAGTCCAGATCTGAGTTTCTTGAGAACGGGCACTCCATTCATACATGTTACTTAAATGTATGAATCGATGAATGAATGATTGTGGTTAACATAGTTGGCTATATGCCATGAAACATGTATGTGTTGAATCTTCTTATGATGGATAAGTGGGACAGGCAAAGACTCAGAGTGTGAGTATTTGTCACCCAGATTGTGAGTGTGGGAGAGTTAATGGTTCTTTGGTTGAGCATAATATTTTGAGAGACTTTTAATTCTGAGTATTGTTCAGAATGATCTCCTCAATTTAGATCATAATACAGGTTCTTTGGTGTTATGGAATCTGCCCTCAATTCAGTGACTTATTTGTTATTTTACTACTATTATTATACTTATGCTCAAAAGAGCCCCAGTGTTCCAATGCTTTTGCTTCCAGCTCTTATTACTAATTACTTGCATTGATGGTAACCGACACTCTTGGAGAGCTGGAGCGGGGAAAAGAACAGGAAGACTGCAGGTAACGGGAACACACTCAAGACAACTCCTGATTGCCATTTCCCCTCTCAGCCCGGCCTTGTGATTCTATCACCTTTGGCTGAAACCACATCCTGAAACATTACTGTGCCTCTTTGTCCTGGTTCAAAAATGTTTGTCCTACAATATGAGATTTTGTACCACTTCCAAGGAAGGATACTTAAGTCCAGCTCTGATAATAAGGCAGAGTGACTCCAGGGAGAAGTGTCCTGTGTCTGGAACCTGCTACATTGAGAAGATGCTGAAAAATGGAAAATCAAAAGCCTTTAGCATAGTAATTATGTTTTCAAAGTCTGGAAGCTGTACATAAATATATATGTAGAATATAGTTCAGAAGATATAGTTTAGTTAGCAAATCCCCATTAGCAGTTTCTAATAAATTAAGACTTGCTCCACCTGCAAATATTTTTTTTTTGCTTTTAAACAGAATTTATTAAGCTGCTTATGGATTTACAGAATACACATTTTGCCCAATTCTTAATTTTGGAAGATTTTTAGGAATGATTTTGTTTTTCTGGTTTTTTCACACATGTGGTGCTCTACTTTGTAGTCTTTTTTTTTTTTTTTTTAAGAAAAAAATTTTTTTGTTGTGCTTTAGGTGAAAGTTTACAAAACAAATTAGTTTCTCATCAAAAATTTATACACAAATTATTTTGTGACATTGGTTGCAATCCTTGCTATGCGTCAACGCTTTCCCCTTCCCCACCACAGGTTCCCTGTTTCCACCCATCCATTTTTCCTACCCCTTTGTCTCCTCATTGCTTTTGGGCAGGTGTTGCCCATTTGGTCTCGTATACATGATTGAACTAAGAAGCACACTACTCACATGTCTTACTGTTTGTTTTATAGACCTCTCTAATCTTTGGCTGAAGGGTGAACTTTGGGAGTTGCTGAAATTCCGAGTTAAAAGGGTATCTGGAGGCCATATTCTTGGGGGTTCCTTCAGTCTCTGTCAGTCCAGTAAATCTGGCCCTTTTTTTGTGAATTTGAATTTTGTTCTACATTTTTCTCCTGCTCTCTCTGGGACTCTCTATTGTGATTCCTGTCAGAGTGGCCAGTGGTGGTTGAGCACCATCTAGTTGTTCTAGACTCAGGCGGGTGGAGGCTGTAGTACTTGTGGTCCATTAATCTTTTGGACTAATATTTTCCTTGTGTCTTTGGTTTTCTCCATTTTCCTTTGTACCAGATGAGATGGGACCAGTAGATGTATCTTGGATGGCCGTTCCCAAGCTTTTAAGACCCCAGATGCTACTCACTGAAGAAGCATGTAGAACATTTTCTTTATGAACTATGTTATGCCAGTTGACCTAGATGACCCCCACGACCATGGTCCCCAGCCCTCAGCCCCAGTAACTCAGTCCCTCAGGGTGTTTGGATGTGTCTATGAAGCGTCTATGACTTTTCCTTGGTCAGGTTGTGCTGACTTCCCCTATATTGTGTACTCTTTCACTTTACCAAAGGTAACACTTATTTACTATCCAGTTATCTACTTTTTAATTTTGCTTTGTGGCCTTGGGCAAATCATCTCACCTTTATGAGTCTTAATTTTTTTTTTTAAATAATCCATTAAAGAAGATAAAAGTATTAGCTTCTAATAAATTTTTTTTTTTTTGGTGGGGAAAATGCTCTTTGTACAATGCCTGGCACCTAGCAAGTGCTCAATAAATGGTGGTGGTTTTGCTTTTGCTTTTTCAGTCTTTTAAAAAATTTTATAGTGGCAAAATATACATAATAAAAAAGAATGCAAGTAATTTTTAAAAGTAAACAATTTTATAAAACTAATTACATGAAAAAATCTGAATAAATATTTTTTTCCATTGACCTGTTCACAGATAGTGAAATGACGTAGACTGCAGATATCCATGGAACATGAGTCTGACAACACTTGGCATATTGTCTCAGGGACCAGTCACTGTTTGAAAAGTAATAAAGCTCCTGCTTATAACTTTTACTCATCAAGCTGTTGCTGTTGTATAGCTATGATATCCTGTTGCATCCTCTCTACCTTTACAAACTGGTTTCTGCTCATTTTCTGAATATCACTGGTCATTGGTCCATTAATCCACAATGCTGAGTTGAAATGTTTTTTAAATATATAATTTATCACAAAAAATATATATACATTTGCAGGGCCTTGGAAGGGTTCTGTGCTGGTGAGGGGCCTGAAGCTTCAATAGCTTCATGTGTTCATGTGACTGGGATGGTTAATGTTACATGTCAACTTGACTAGGCCAAGATTCTCAGTGGTTTGGCAGATATTATGTAATCATCCTCCATTTTGTGATCTGATGAGCAGCCAATCAGTTGGAAGGGGAATTTCTTTGAGGGTGTGACCTGCATCCAATATATATGGATATTTTGGCAAAGCCTGCCAGCTCTCTGTCTCGATCCTGCACTCTTCTCGTGGTCTGACCTCCAGTTCTTGGAGAAGACTTCAGCCAGCAGCCTGAGCTGCAGATTTTGGGTTCCTCAGCCCCTGCAACCACATGAATCAGGAGAAGCACTCAGCCTCCTGCCTGGCTCACAAATGTGGGACTTGCCAGTTCCCATAATTGTGTGAGCCACTTCCTTGAGGTAGATCTCTGTCTATATATTTATACATACGCTTTACTGGTTTTGCTCCTTTAGAGAACCCAACCTTAAACAATGACCTTCAATAAGTTACACAATAATCTACATTACATATGCACATATATAAATATAAAAGCATATAAGTGTGCACACACATGCATCCCTACGTACCCACCACTCAGGGATCTGTGGGGATGGAAAGAGATCACGTAGCCCGTTTAAGGTCTTAAATGAATTGTAGCGATTGTGGCTAGGAGTCACAAGAATTGGTTTAAATAAAACTGTTGCAAATTATCAACACAAATAAAGGAGTGTCAAAACCAGCAAGCGATTCCTTGTAAGAGTTCATCAAAGCGAAAACCAGTTGAATGTATTTATAATAATAATAGAATAAAAATAATCAATATAGGAGTTGTAAAAGGTCACTAGCAAGTGGATCCCACATAGTGAGTAAGCTCTTAGACTTGAGACGGGCTGTCTGGTTTCATCCTTGACTGACCCAGGGCAAGCTGCTTAACCATGCTGCGCGTCATTTCTCTTGATTTATAAAGTAGGAGTAAGAACGTTACCTGTCACAAAGGGCTTTACACACACTCAGTATAGTGCCTTCAAACCAAACAACAACAAAAAAAACCTCATTACCGTTGAGTCTGTTCTGACCCCAGCAACCCTATAGGACAGAGTAGAACTGCCCCGTTGAGTTTCCAAAGAGCAGCTGGTGGATTGAACTGCCAACCTTTTGGTTAGCAGTCAAGCTGTTAACCACTGTGCCACCAGGGCTCCCAGTATAATGCATGGCACGTAGTGAAAACCCATTGCTGTCAAGTCCATTCCAACTTGTGACATTATGTGTTACAGAGTAGAATTGCTTCATAGGGTTTTCTTACTTGTAATCTTTATGGAAGTAGATCACCAGGTCTTTCTTCTGTGGCATAGCTGGTTGGCTTTAAACTACCAACCTTTTGCTTAATAGCCGATTGCAAACCAGGGACCTTTGGCACATAGTAAGTGTTCACTAAATGGTAGTTGTTATCATTTTGAATAATAGTCAAAATGATATCATTCATCTTTGAATAATATTGATTGTCTTAGGCTGGGTTCTCTAGAGAAACAAAACCAGTAAAGCATATAAATATATATATATATATAGATTTATATCAAGGAAATGACTCACGCATTTGTAGAGGCTGGAATGTCCCAAGTCCGTGGGTCAGGATAGAGACTTCTTCTGATTCATGTAGCTGCAAGGGCTGGCAAGCCCAAGATTGGCAGCTCAGAGAGCAAGACTCTTGCTCATAGGCTGTGAAGATCGATGAATCCCAAGACTGGCAGGCAAGACCACAGATAAGCTGCTAGCTCAAGTCCCAGGAACTGGAGGTCAGATGAAAAGGAGCCAGCTGCAGGATTCAGAACGAGCAAAAGCCCACAAGCCTTTCCAGAATATCCACTTATATTCAATGGAGGCCACATGCCCAGGCAATCTCCCTTGACTGGCTCCTCACAGCAGATCCCATCATGGAGGTGATCACATCATATCAAATCTCATCATGGAAGTGATCGCAACATCATACGACTATCAAACCATGGAGAATCATGGCCCAGCCAAGTTGACACACAAACTTAACCATCACAGTCATTTATGAATCAGCCTCTGATCTCTCTTTACCTAACATCAGCTGCTTACCTAGATTCAAATCTGTTGACTCAACTATCTCTCTTGCTTATTTAACTATGGTTGTTGTACCATTTAACTGTAGTTTTTTTCCTTCCCAATGCTGCTTTCAGTTCAAATATTAATGAGAAAACAGATCATTGTTTTTTTCCATGAGTGACTCAAATAATTAGCTTCTGAGAAGGAAAGGCTTCACTCTTAGATGCCAAAACCGCCAGCAGCATTGAGAATAATATAAAGATTGGGGACAATTCTCCCTCTTTCTGTGCTTCTCTGGGGTTGCATGTATCCCTCTATTAGAAAATAGTTTTGTTGTACTGTAGCTATGTGTTAATTTGTCTGCTTACAACATTAGATTATGAATGTGTAGAGACAGGGGCTGTGCTCCATTACTTTTTGTAGCCTTCCTGTCTAGCACTGAGTCGGGCATCTAGCTGGCACGTAGCAAACATTTGTTGAAGAAGTGGTTGAATGAATGAGCAAACTCGTGCTCCTTCTGATGTTCTCGCTCAGATTGTCTAGGGGGATTTTCAGTCTTCTTCACTTCCTCTACAGGGTCGCTATGAGTCGGAACAGACTCGATGGCAGTGGGTTTTTGGTTTTCACTCTCTCTGTGCTCCCACTTATCGCCTGGGAGTGTTTCCTTCCTGGACCCCTCTGCTTCTGCTTATTGGATAACATGGCTCATTCAGGAAGGACGTAGTTGCATTCTGAAGAAGAAATTTTGAAGGATCAGGATTCTCCTCCATCATGAACACCCAGGATATGGGGGGGAGCACTCTTCTTTCTAACCCATTTAGGCTGAACTCCATCATCATAGGGACTATTTTGAGTGTCATGGTTTGAATTATGTCCCCCAAAAATGTATGTCAATTTGGCTGGGCCATGATTCCCAGAATTGTGTGGTTGGTCTCCATTTTGTGATTATAATTTTATGTTAAAGAGGATTAGGGTGGGATTGTAACACCACCCTTACCCAGGTCACATCCCTGACCCAGTGTAAAGGGAGTTTCCCTGGGGTGTGGCCTGCACCACCTTTTATCTCTCAAGAGATGAAAGGAAAGGGAAGCAAGTAGAGAGTTGGGGACCTCATACCATCAAGAAAGCAGTGCCAGGAGCAGAGAGCATCCTTTGGACCAGGGTCCCTGTGCAGAGAAGTTCCTAGTCCGGGGGAACATTGATGAGAAGGCTGACAGAGAAAGCCCTCCCCTGGAGCTGATGCCCTGCATTTGGATTTTTAGCCTACTTTCCTGTGAAGAAATAAATTCCTCTTTGTGAAAGCCATCCACTTGTGGGATTTCTGTTGCAGTAGCACTAGATGGCCAAGACATAGAGTATGACTGAAGATACTACTTCCACGTAAGCAGAATTCATCAGGGTTTACTTGGTTGCTAGGAGTCCCTGGGTGATACAAACAGTTAATGCGGTTGGCTGCTAACTGAAAAGTTGGAGGTTCGAGTCCAACCGGAGGCACCTTGGAAGAAAGGCCTGGTGATCTACATCTAAAAAAATAAGCCGTTGAAAGCCCTGTGGAGCACAGTTCTACTCTGACACACATGGAGTTGCCATGAGTTGAAATCAACTAGAGGGCAACTGGTTTTGGTTTTACTTGGTTGCTGGAAGGAATGGATTGAGTATCACCATTTGGAAGTTTTCTGCTGTTAACTTCTTTTTATACACTGTGTGGATAACCTTAGTGAAGGACATGTACGCAGCTGTTATTAGTGAGGTGCACAGTTGTCAGCTGTGGTCTTCATGCCCCCATCCTGGTGGAATATTAATTAGTTTAGGTCATAGAAGAAATCTGAAGTGGTTCTGGCTGGCTAGCTGACAGCACGAGGAATCTTAGATGGAGTTCACTTTCTAACCAGAGAGATTCCTTCTCTGGATTTGTTAGTTGCCGTCGAGTTGGCTCCATCTCCTGGCAACCCTATGTACAGCAGAACAGAACGTTGCCTGGTCCTGCGCCATCTTGATGATTGTTGGTATACTTGAGTCCGATGTTGCAGCCAGTGTGTATCTGGAGTGCCTTTCAAGCTAGGGGGCTCATCTTCCAACATTATATTGGACAATACTTTGTTGTGATCTACTGGGTTTTCATTGGCTAATATTTGGAAGTAGATTTCCAGTCCTTTCTTCCTAGTCTGTCTTAGTCTGGAAGTTCTGCTGAAACCTATCCACCATGGGTGACCCTGTTAGTATTTGAAATACTGGTGGCATAGCTTCCAGCATCACAGCAACACATTTAAATAACTCCCTAGATTTAAATCTTCTCTAGTATTTCACTTAGCTTTTTTTTTTTTTTAAATGTATTAACTAAAAGAACATGGGATACTCTGTTATATTTACACGTTTTTTTTCCTCGTGTGTGTGTGTGTGTGTGTGTGTATCTGGGCCCTTTAAAGCTATACAGATCGTCCCCAACTTACGACATATTTAAGTTAACTAGAACCACACTTAATGATCACCAGTTTTTTTTTTTTTGGTACATCTTATCATTAGCAATATGTACTAAATATAGTGTTGCAGTGCTTAATTTGCTGATGTTATCTTTCTCAGATGTTCACTTGGAGATGCTGAAAGATCGGATTTATAAAGATACTATAATAAAAGTCAATAATAATGAAAACTAAAAAAAAAGAGGTATTCGGCTTATGTCAGAACTGACTTACTAAGAAGTCGTCCGAAGGGAACCTCATTGTAAGTCGGGGACTATGTGTACTTACAACAGGATCCTGAGAGTGTGTGACAACTGTCAAAAGGTGGGATGGAAATTTCCATCCATGGGATGTCCGAATGCTCTGTGTTGAACTTTTCCGTGTTCATGAGTTTAGAAAACCAGTAGGTCTGGGGAGTCGTGTAATGTTTTTTGACCATTTAAAGCAAATGCATATAAGCACTTATAGAGCACGTTTCTGGACACCCTTTCTTCCTCTCTTGAGACCACAGGGCTGAAATGACCGTCCCGGCTCTTCCCATGTGTGCCTTCCTCTCTTAGAGCTGGAGACACCTGGCCAGGGGATGGAGGTGTATCTAGGCTTTAGTCGGCTGAGATCACTTCTAGGATGACCAACTGTCCTGGGATGAAGGGGTTTCCAGGTCCAGGACTTTCTGTACTAAACTCAGGAAAGTCCTGAGCAAATCAGGGAGTTGGCCTCTGAAGGCTGGTCACCCTACTTTTATCCTTTTCCAGGGAACTTTGTCGTTGTTGTTAGTTGTGACCTAGTTGGCTCCGACTTGTGGCGACCTTATGTATAGCAGGAGGGAACATTACTGAGTCCTGTGCCGTCTTCATGATCATTGTTACGTTTGAGTTCATTGCTGCATCTGTTGTTATGATCCATAGATTTTCATTGGCTGATTTTTGGAAGTAGATCACCAGACATTTCTTCCTAGTCTGTGTTAGTCATGAAGCTCTGCTAAAACCTGTCCACCATGGGTGACCCTGCTGGTAATTGAAATACTTGTGGCATAGTTTCCAGCATCACAGCAACATGCAAGCCACCACAGTATGACAAATGTTGGACTGGTGGTGGAGAACTTTAAGAATTCCTGGTTTGGTAGCACTACTGACTGGTCATCCACTCTGAGTCCTTGCATTGTTGCTGTAGCACTGAATTGTGCGTTGTTTGTAAGGCCAGGGGCCCACCTTGCACCTACATCCAGCAGAAAGGTGTTGGTCTTACTTGTTTGTGATGGTGGTCCTGTTCTGATGATCTGCCTGGTACTCCAGTTCCTTGTAGCCTGGATCTGTTAGCTCAGATTTGTTCAGGGCCTGGAGTCCTGGCCTTGGTCCTCAGTCCTCATCTCCTTCTAATAGGGACTATTTATAGCTGTCAAGGAAGACTAAAGAAGAATTGACGCCGTTGAATTATGGTGTTGGCAAAGAATATCGAATACACCATGGACTGCCAGAAGAACGAACAAATCTGTCTTGGAAGAAGTACAGCCGGAATGTTCCTTAGAAGCAAGGATGGTGAGACTTTGTCTCACATACTTTGGACATGTTATCAGGAGGGACCAGTCCCTGGAGAAGGACATCATGCTTGGTAAAGTAGAGGGTCAACAAAAAAGAGGAAGACCCTCAACAGGATGGATTGACACAGTGGCTGCAACCATGGGCTCAAGCACAGCAAACATTGTGAAGATGGTGCAGGACAGGGAAGTGTTTCGTTCTGTTGTTCATAAGGTCTCTATGAGATACAACTGAGACTCGCTGGTACCTAACAACAGCAACAACATTAGCTGTCTGATGCCAAGACACTACTTATACCGCTTGTTACCTATGTTCAACTGGAAGTCTACCTGGAATCTAGATCATTGGTTCTCAAAATGTATCTTGGAACCAACAACATCGGCATTGCATGGGTATATGATAGAAATGCAAATTCTCACTCCAGACCTACTGATTCAGGAACTCTGGAGGTGAGGCCCAACAATTACTGTTTTCTTTGTCAATTGTAGTAAATGTATATGTAACAAAACATCTGACATTTCAACAATCTTCACATGTTTAGTTCAGTGACTTTATGTTCCTCATGTTATTCAACCATCACCCTTTCCCATTCCTAAATTATACCATCACCCTTAACAGAAACTCAGTGTCCCTTAAACATTGAGTCCTCCTTTCTCCTCCCTCCTGCCCACCTCTGGTGACCACTAGCTGTGGTCTCTACACAATTGCCTATTGTAGATATTTCATTTAAGTGGAATAATACTGTATTTGTCCTTTTGTAGCTGACTCATTTAAGTGGAATAATACTGTATTTGTCCTTTTGTAGCTGACTTATTGCACTCAGCATAGTGTTTTCAAGTTCATCCATGTTGTGGCATGTATCGATACTTCATTTCTCTTTATGGCTGAGTAGTATTCCATTGAACGTATATACCACATTTTGTTTATCCATTCATTTGCTGATGGACATTTAGGTTGTTTCCACTGGTGCTGCAATAAACATTGGGGTACAAGTATCTGTTCCAGCTTTTATGTTTTAACAAGCCCTCCAGGTGATTCTAATGCTAACACATTCTAAATATTGAGAGCCACTGTTGAAGGTCATGCGCTCTGCTTCCCCCTAGACCTGAAAGCCTAAAGCCAAGTCTGCTCCCCTTAGTGGATGTCTGCTGTCTCAGTCCCTGCCCGTTGCCGGCCGGGCCTCTCTCCTTTCTCATCCACCTCACGTTCCCATTTCCACATAGATCCTCAAAGTGCTGTTTACGTCCACTGCTGGTAGAGACTGTCCAGGCTTACCCAGGACCAAGGGGTTTACTGGGACGTGGGACTTTCAGTGCTAACATCAGGAAAGTTCTGAGCAAACAGGGATGTGAGGAAACCCTATCTGAGCAAGCACATTAATGTATTCAACATTGTTGATCTGTGGAGACAATAGAAATGGGGATATAGGAGAACCACTGACGGTTTGGAGCCCCGGTGGTACAGTGGTTAAGAGCTCGGATGCTCACCAAAAGGTCAGCAGTTCGAATCCACCAGCTGCTCCTTGGAAACCCTATGGGGCAGTTGTACTCTGTACTATAGGGTCACTATGAGTCGGAAACGACTCAAAGGCAACGGGTAAGGGTATTGACCCTTTGGAGCCCTGGTCGCGCAGTGGTTAAGAGCTCGGTTGCTAACCAAAAGGTCAGCAGTTGGAATCCACCAGCTGCTCCTTGGAAACTCTATGGGGCAGTTCTCCTGTGTCCTATAGGGTCACTGTGAGTTGGAATCGACCCAATGGCAACAGTTTTGGTTTACTGACCCTGTAGGCCACTCCTTCCTTTACAAACAAAAGAAGGCAAGCTAAAGGAAAACAGTGTATCATGGGGGGTGACTGTACTGATGGACAATTTAATAATTTCCAGAATTGGACAGGTTATAGTTAAAACATCACTGCTTAAGGAATATATAAAAAGAAAAATTTTTTGAAGGAACTCCACCAGAGTTAAGTTTCTAGAATGAACTTGCTGTGTGCTCTCAAGCTAAGTAATGATCTCCTGCTTTGTCTGTAATTGGGACAGTCATAAATTCTTCTCATTACATTGTAGGACTGAACTGGGGATAAATGAGATTAAGTGGTGTCTATAAAATTCTCCATTTCTTGGATGAATGCTATATAAATATTTCATTTTATTAACAACAATAAACTCCTACACAGATACTTCCCAAAAAGAACATAATGTCTTTTGGAAGATATGAGAGGAAATCAAAGGTAGCCTCTGACCACCCCAGCTGGAAGTGATTTCTCCCTCTTGGAAATTCCTGTAGGGCTTACTGTCTAGAAGGAGCCCTAGTGGCGCAGCAGTTAAAGCACTCAGCTGCCTACGGAAAGGTCGGTAGTTCGAACCCACAGTTACTCGAACCCACGATTGCTCCGCGGGAGAAAGATGTGGCAGTCTGCTTCCGTAAAGATTTACAGCCTTGGAAACCCTATGGGGGCAATTCTACTCTGTCCTACAGGGTCACTATGAGTAGAATTGACTCGACGGCAATGGATTTGGGTCTTGGTTACCGTCTAGACTAGTGGTTCTCAACCTCAGCTGCACATGAGAATCACCTGGGGATGTTTTAAAGTATATACTGATGCCAGGGTTTCCCCTCCTCCGCGGACAGTTGATTTAATTGGTCTGCTGTGGTACCAGGGCATCTGCGTGTTTCAAATAGACAACCAGGTTGGAGAATCATAGGTCTAGAATATTTCTCAAACATTGATCATAAAATTAATCTGAGGAGCTTATTAGACATGCAGAATTAGCCCCCTGGCTCCAATCTGATAAGCATATCTGGGGGGAGGGGACACAGGAATCTGCTTGGAACACAAGCTTACGTTGGGATTCTCAGGAAGATGTGTGGCACATCTGATCACTTTCAGAAACCTTTGGCTGTGACATTAATTTGTAGCACAGTGTCTTAGTCATCTAGTGCTGCTCTAACAGCAGTACCACAAGTGGATAGCTTTAACAAACAGAAATTTATTTTTTTCATTTTAGGAGGCTAGAAATCCGAATTCAGAGTGCCGACTCTAGGGGAAAGCTTTCTGTCTCTGTTGGCTCTGGAGGAAGGTCCTTGTCTCTTCTGAGCTTCTGCTCCTGGGTGATCTCCATGTGGCTTGGTGTTTCTCTTCCGTCATCTCTGCTGTGCTGGCTTACTTGATTTCTTTCATACCTCGAAAGAGATTGACACAAGACACACCTGACACTAATCCTACCCATTAACATAACAAAGACAACCCATTCCCGAATGGATTATAACCGCAGGCAAAGAGGGTAGGGTTTGCAACACATATTTTTGGGGGACACAATTCAAACACTTGGTGGTTCAGTGGTAGAGTTCTTGCTTTCCACGTGAGAGACCTAGGTTCAATTCCTGGCCAGTGCACCTCATATTTTGTGCTGTTATGCTGAATAGATTCCATCAGCACTTCCAGACTAAGACAGACTAGGAGGAAAGGCCTGGCAATCTACTTATGAAAATCAGCCAATGAAAACTCTATGGATCACAACGGTCTGACCACAACCTGTCCCAGGACTGGACAGCATTTTGTCCCATTGGGCATGGGGTCACTATAAGTCAGGGTCCGACTTGATGGCAGCTAACAACTCAACACATGGGGGCTGCTTTTTAAGTTATCTGTCCTCAGCTAAGGTCCCTGGGTGGTGCAAATGGTTTGTGCTCAACTGCTAACCTACAGGTTGGCAGCTCAAAGCCGTCAGTGGCACCACGGAAGAAAGACATGGAGATCTGCTTCCATAAAGATGACTGCCCAAAACACCCTCAGGGGTGGTTCAAGTCTGTAACTTATGGGGTCATCATGAGTCGGAATCAACGGCACCGGGGTCAGTTTTTGTCCTCAGTGAAGCCTGACACAGACGCGTTGTTGAAAGAACTCAGTATACATATCCATAGTGTTCAGTTCCTTACTTAGCTGGAAAATGCCCTGACAGTAGGAAGATAACCCCACACTGTGGACTACTTTATAACCCGGCCTTGCGTTTCATCGTGTCTGAGATGGTGCGGTGGAACCCGAGATCCACTGGGGCCTTTAAAAAAAGTATCAGCCAAAGTAAATCAGCAGAGCGCTCGGTGATCTCCAAATCGATGATTTGTATTTAATTATTTTTCTCTCTGAGATCTCAGTTTCCCAGCCTGGATTCAGCAAACAATAATCCGTTGAGTCTGCCAAGTGTTATCACGCTTTGAGCTTTTCTGCTGAAAAAATCACCCGCCAACACACACAAAGACGAAACCCTCGGATATAAAATTGTCAAAAGCCTTTGGATATAAAATTGTCAACTTGGCAGTTTCACAAGGCCCACCTGTTTGCAGCAAGAGGCTTCAAGCCCGAGACAAGCAAAGACTCAGAGCAATCGCTTCGCGAATTAGCCTCGCTGCCCTCTGCACATTGCGGTGCATTTGCGAAGCCTGACAGCCATCTCTCACTTCCTGGAATGACAGCCATCTCTCACTTCCTGGAGGAACCAACTTTTTTTTTTTCTTTCTTCCCACTAAATTGACTTGTTTTCTCAGCCATGCCAACATTCCAGCTACATGAGAAAGCCCAAACAGATTTAAACCCCAAATTTAAAGTACTGTTTGTACTGCAGACATGTAACAGTTGTCAGAGCGCAGTACACACACACATGGGGCGGAGGGATGGAAATTGAATGGACGTTAATTTCTGAGGTGAGCTGCCAGGTCTAAAGCTGTATTTCAGAAGATCTATCCAGACTGTAAGAGGTATCCCTAAAGTCTGTATTCAAGGCATTATGGGACCAAGCTTTGTGGATGTTGATTACAGCAGCTTGGCTAGGTAATGGAGCCTTGGTAGCACAGTGGTTAAGAGCTCCGCTGCTAACCAAAAGGTCAGCAGTTCGAAATCCACCAACCACTCCATGGAGCAGTTCTGCTCTGTCCTGTAGGGTTGCTATGAGTTGGAACCGACTCGATGGCAATGGGTTTGGGTTCAGGGTTTGGCTAGGTGATTAAATCGAAGCTTCAGCAACAATTGGGGTAAAGAAGGCCCCAGCTGGAGCTTCTCAGCTATTTGACAGTGGAACTATTCTAACCATCCAACAATTAAGAGAGCCCAGGGACATTTGCATATATATAAAAGTGTGTTGTAACTGCTTTTATGACATGGCTCATTTTAAAGAAATAAACTAGAGAAATTCCACACATATTTTATTCCACAAATGTTCTATAAAATTTTTGCTGCAATTGGTCCCTTAAAATATCTTTTTGGAACATGGGCCAAGAGGTCCAGTATTTTTTTTTTTTAAAGTAAAACAAAGAGATTTATTGAAAGCATAAGAAACATCCAAATGGGGAGATGTTAGCCCACACAGAGTGAAGACCAACAAATCCAAGGGACAGCTGCTTTGCAGGGATAGTTACAGGGCAGAACCAGGAACCTCTCAGCAAGATTCTGATTGGTTGACCTTCCCCGGACTTTCCTGGACTTGCCCAGGCTTCCCCTGGCTTGGCTAGATGTAGCCATATTGTCTGTTGGTTCCACCCATCCAGAGTGCCAAGTCCATATGCGTATGAATGAGAAGAAGTCAAAGTTACATTTTCAGAAATGCAAAAGCAGGAGTTTGTAACAAAATGGAGTCAGGCCTGCCCCTAGGCCGGCCACCCTAAGTATGCCAGGCACTCTGTTCTGAAGTCCTTATTCATTCCCTCTTTTTGATCAAGAATTTCTGAGAAATTATTTGATCACATTATCAACTACCATTTTGGGGAGAGTGCTTTCTTCTGCATGGACTTGGATTTGTATTTCCCAGTAGGACAGCATGTTTAGAATATGTTTGAAGAAAGAGAGCTTTATTTTATTGCTTGCTTTCAGAAGTTCTTGTAGATAGCTGCTTACTATAATAAGCCTTTAAGACCCCAGATGCTATTTATAAATAGCTGGGCACCATCTAAAATCTTCACTATCCTATAGCTGGAGCCTCTACTTTTGCAGTGTTAATGTGGCCCATATAGAGTGGAAGTCCAGTATTTTTAAAGCAAATTACTATTTCATATGACTTGTGATTTAACTGGTAGGTATCTTGGTCTCGTCAATAGGAGTTAAAATACAGTAAATGTTTAAAGTAATTTTACCTTATTTTCTGCTTAATTTGGGCTGATACCATTAGATAAATTTGTAACTGCTAAAGAAATGAAAAAAAAAATTTTTTTTCTTTGTCCCAGATGGTATACGAGATACCTCCCCAAGTACTTCGAAACTCACTGGCTCCAGTGTCATGTACATAGGAAAATGACTTTTCAGAGTGTGGTAAATTGATGATTGGAATTCTGCAGTAGCATAAAATGTCCATAAAAAGGGTACAGATACTTGATAGTCCAGAAAAATATAATGATAAATCTTCTTTGTGGTAGTTGGTTCATGTTGCCTTATTCAGTTACTCTAATGCTTGTCTTTTTTCACTCTGTTAGCCATCCATGAGGTATTACTACCGTAAACTTCCAAATCCAGCTTCAAAGAGCCAGACAGTTAAAATAACTAGAATGCCTTTGCAGCTCAATAAATTACTAATGACTGTTCCCATCAGCAAATTGATATAGGGCAAGGTTTAGAAAGACCTTCTGACTTGTAAAAAATCCCAAAGTATGCTTTAATTTGAATACATTGGATTATATTAAAATTCTTTGAAGACTGAGCCACTAGTACGTTTTAGCAGCAAACAAATGTCAGGATTGTTGATCTTTTCGTTAGCTACTGGGGGAGGGGCAGTGGAAATTCTTGGGTAGAGTATGCTTGTGGGTCTTCTGAGACTATGGAAACTTGGCACAGGATGGTGGTGATTTTTCAGACAAACATTTTAGCCTCATTTTTTTCGGTACTTTGCCCTTGAATTTTCATTGAGATAGTTATGATAAAGAGTTTCAATGGTCAAGTGGTATGAGTTTATACACACAATCATTGCTATTGTTCTGTCCAAACTCCCCAAAGCAGAGAAAAGAAACTGGTATTCATAGCATATCATTAGGAGTCAGTTTCTTTCACACAGGTAAATTCATTTAATCATTTTAAGACTGCTACTCAGATGGTGCTATTATCCACTTTATGGATGGAGAAACTGAAGCTCAGAGACGTTAAACATCTTTTTTTTTTTTATTGTGCTTTAAGTGAAAGTTTGCAATTCAAGTCAGTTTCTCATACAAAAATTTACACACACACTGCTATGTGACCCTAGTTGCTCCCCCTCTCCTGTGACAGCACACTCCTCCTTTCTACCCTGGATTTCCTGTGTCTATTCAACCAGCTCCTGTCCCTCTCTGCCTTCTCTTCTCACCTCTGGACAGGACCTACACATTTAGTCTCATGTATCTACTTGAGCTAAAAAGCACACTCCTCACGAGTATCACTTTATGTCCCGTAGTCCAGTCTAATCTTTGTCTGAAGAGTTGGCCTCGGGAATGATTTCAGCTCTGGGCCAACAGAGAGTCCAGGGGCCATGTCTTCTGGGGTCCCTCCAGTCTCAGTCAAACCATTAAGTCTGGTCTTTTTATTAGAATTTGAGTTCTGGACCCTACTTTTCTCCTGTTCCATCAGGGACTCTGTTGTGTTCCCTGTCAGGGTGGTCATTGGTGGTAGCTGGGCACCATCTAGTTCTTCTGGTCTCAGGCTGATGGAGTCTCTGATTTATGTGGCCCTTTCTGAGAGATGTTAAACATCTTGTCTGATTGTTGTTGTTAGTTGGTCTAGAGTCACCCCCAACTCATGGTGACCCCGTGCACAATGAGATTGGACTGTTGTGATCCATAGAGTTTTCGTTGGCTGATTTTCAGAAGTAGATCTCCAGGCCTTTCTTCTTAGTCTATCTTAGTCTGGAAGCTGTGCTGAAACCTGTTTAGCATCATAGCAACATGCAAGACTCTTGCATGTTAACTGTGCTTGAGGTGCATCAGTCTGGAATTGAACCCGGGTCTCCCACATGGAAGGTGAGAATTCTACCACTGAACCACCATTGCCCTCGGTATCACACTCTTCTTATTCAGTGGGGTGGCAGGGATTCAGAGTAAAGACCCCTGATTCCAAAGCCCAATCCTTGTCCCACTGTTAGAACAGGTTTTGGAAGGTGTCAGTGATAGAAATGCGAGAGATGGTGGGATCCTCAAATTAAAAAGAGGGCTGTTAAATGAGTCCTAAGTCAGACCAAAGCCACATTTCAGACATTTCATCATCTGTACTTTGTTGATAACTTCTTTAAGAATTACCACATTTTAAATATAAGGAATGAAAACATTTGGTTTGTAGAAACCTTTAAAGAGGAAACACACTTGTTGGAAGTGGGAAGTGTTCCAACACTGCATTTGGGCTGTACTTGGAATTCAGTTTCTGATTTACGTGTTTGAAGAGAAGCCTGTTACTTAGGTATTTTATGTATGAAACAAACAAACGCATAGGATTGTTTCTGACTCTCTGCATTCAAGATATTTTAGATTCCCTACCTTTTTTTAGACAAAAAAAACCTTACTTCGTAAACATTAAAAAAATAGGTTCCAGAAATATAGTAAATCAAAGCTACATGCTTTAAAGCATTTGGACATTGTGATGAAATCTGGACTTTTTTTTTTTTTTTGTGTACTTAAATTTTTATGAAAAAGAAGTAAGTTGCCAATAGAATTTTTCCGGATTCTTTGGGAAAGTATATATTGTGTTATCACCTATTATAGTCTACTGCTGGCCTAGCTTCCCACATTCTACCGCTGAATCTGTATCTCTTGCAATAAATTAGAAGTCAGAATGACATTTATGAGGCATTTTAAAACAAGATATAATTGGTGAAAAAATCATGCATCTTAAGTGTGATGTGCCTGTTAGAGCAGGGACCTGGGGTGACTTTTTAAACGAAAGGAACAGAAATTTTTCGTATAAATTCTCCACTAACTAGAAATTCACTAAATCCAAAAAGTTGCCCTAATGTTTTTACTTACTTGGGTTGGTTGAATTTTTCAGTTATATGGACTTATCCCTATTCTTACATCAAAAAATTAAAAGTCTTCATAGATAAAGCATACAAAAATCCTTATTGTTTATAAACACATGAATGGCACAGATTTAAATGACCTGTTTTTTTTCCTTTTTTTCACTAATAAAATATATGGTAATATTTGGTTTGGGTGGCACATTTAGACTTTGTAAGACAAAGGCTTTGGGTTTCCTTACGACGTCATGCATACCCAGCAAAACCCTTCTAGTTTACTTGAGGCTTTATTATACCCTATTATTTGTTGGCATTTTCTTGAGCAACCAACAAAACTTCAAGAACTCCCGCTGTCTTCACGTATTCCCTAAATGAGGGTGATTATAGATAACCCACAGGTCTTAGGGTTGGAAATGTTAAAGAGGGGACAAATAAGGAGGCACACTGAAAACAAAACAGTAAATATTGGTGATAGTTTAGCTTACCAAATAGCGGTGTTTAAATTGGCAAGAACACACCCTTGGTATTATATTACTTTTGGCCTTTAGAAATGACCCCTAATTCCTGTCTCTGTAGTCCTATCTAATTCTCTCGGTGAGTAACCCAACATGATCTGAGTTGGGTGTGAAAACAACAGTTCTTTGCCTCCATGTGGCAGTGATCAGGGTGGAGCTACGCCAACACTTATAGAGAGCTTTACACATTCAGTATGGTGCGGAATTTATCCTCTTTTATGTCTTTTTTGAATTTGGGGTAGGAATGATAGTAGATATAATTGCTCCTCCTAAAATCTTACATCAATATGACATAACCTGGAGATACCATTATATTATCATTCAATAGCATCAGTTGCTCACATACTTTAAAAATACCACCACAACCTCTGACTAGATTGCAAATAGTTGTTGCCTAGTGCCCAATGCCTTAGTTTCAGACTTCTGGTCTCCAGAACTGTGAGAGAATACATTTTTCTTGTTTTGAGCCACCCAGTTTGTGATAATTTGTGATGGTAGCTCTGGGATATTAATGTAGGGGCTTAATCTTGGGTGAAGTGTAAGTGGGGCCCTGATGGTGCAGTGGTCAAGAGCTTGGCTGCTAACCAAAAGGTTGGCACTTCAAATCCACCAGCTACTCCTTGGAAACCCTGTGGGGCAGTTCCGTTCTGTCCTATAGGGTTGCTATAAGTTGGAATTGACTCGATGGCAATGAGTTTTGGTTGAGTAGTGAAACTGTCTCCACACTATTCCTGTACCACGGTAACCCACTGTCTTAGTCACCTAGCGCTGCTAGAACAGAAATCCCACAAGTGGATGCCTTCGACAAACAGAAGTTTATCCTCTCACAGTCTAGGTGGCTGGAAATCCAAATTCAGGGTGTCCAGCTCCAGGGGAAGGCTTTCTCTCTCTGTTGGCTCTAGGGGAAGGCCCTTGTCATCAATCTTCCCTGGTCCAGGAGCTTCTCAGCGCAAGGACCCTGGTTCCAAAGGATGCACTATTCTGCTGTCTCTTGTTTCTTGGTAATATGAGGTCCCCATGTCTCTCTGCTCACTTCTGTCTTTTATATCTCAAAGAGATTGAATTAAGACACAACCTGTCTTGTAGAGTGAGTCTTGCCTCATTAATCTAACTGCCGCTAATCCCACCTCATTAACATCATAGAGGTAGGATTTACAACATCTAAGAAAATCACATCAGATGACCAAATGGTGGGCAGTCACATAATACTGAGAATCATGGCCTAACCAAGTTGACCGACATTTTTGGGGAACGCAATCCATAACACCCACAAACTGTCAAACTCTGGAAAAAGTGGCTCTTTAAAGATGAGGTGTGGGGGACACTGGTTTCTAGGGGTGCAGATGTGATTAGAAGCAGGCACAACAGATCACAGGATAGGAAAGGAAACACGGAACCAGGTCTCTGGAGGAAAATCACCACAATAACAAGACTGTGCAGGAGGGAATCTAGATTTCCTGGGAGTGATTTCGGCTGTGGGATGGGAGTGGGGGCAGAGAGCAAAGGGAACAAATGTGTGCTTGGTATCATCAACTGGTTTTCACAGTATTCTCACCTTTCAAAGCCCAACCCTGCATTGTAGGGCTAAAATGCTGAAAATTATTTCCTAGTTACTTTTTCAGAAGTTTCCAGTCTAAATTCCCCCAATGTAGGAATGTGTGTGTATTTGGGAAAGCAGAAAAGAAAAAGCCATTGAGCTTTGGTTGCACTGTCAGACAGGTGGATAGGCATGAGAAGATGGTGGAAGTGAGGTTTTGCAAGCTCTGGTGCTGGTACCAATTTTGTGGGAATCTTACCCTGTCTGATTTATTGCATGTAAATGGAGGCTTCCTGTGATGGTTAAGATTGTGTGTCAACTTGGCTGGGCCATGATTCTCAGTGTGTATATGTGATCACTCCCATGATTGAATCTGCCATGAGTAGCCAATCAGTTGAAAGGGAGTTTCCTTGGGGGCGGGGCGGGGGGGGGGGGGTAGGTGGCCTGCATCCAAGTATAAGCAGACATTCTGGCTTTTTGCTTGCTCTGGATCCTGTGGCTGCCTCCTGTTCATCTGACCTCCGGTTCTTGGGACTTGAGCTGTCAGCTTATCTGCCAATCTTGGGATTTGTTGCTCTTCACAGCCTGTGAGGGGAGCCCTGCTTTCTGACCTGCTGATCTTGGGTTCACCAGCCCCTGCAGCTACATGAATCAGGAGAAGCCTTGTAGTCTTGCCTGCCCATCTTGGGATTTGCCGATATTCGCAGCCTGTGAGCAAGAGCCCTGCTTTCCTGCCAATCTTGGGTTTGCCAGCCCTTGCGGCTACGTGAGTTGGGAGAAGGCTCTATCCTAATCCACAGATTTGGGATGTTCCAGCCTCTACAATCGGGTGAGCTGTTTCTTTGATATAAATCTCTCTATATATTTATATGCTTTACTAGTTTTGCTTCTCTAGAGAACCCAGCCTAAGACACTTCCCAACTGTTGCTCCCCCAGCCCTATTAGCAGCTTTGTGAATTTCTGAATTCTTCTATTAAATCACTTCTTGCTGGAATACCTAGAGTGGCTTCTGTTTTCTTGACTGAACCCTGACTGAATCAAAGAGAAATGACTGCTGCTTGAAATGGACTCTCTCCAGAGGAAGCCCCCCAAGAACCAGAGGCAGGGATAGTGTTGAATGGAGAGGAGCGCATTTCTGGCAGGACAGGGCATTAGCACTAGGCTCAAGGGGTCTTCCTATACACCACAGCCACGGTGGTGTCAGCTGTTTAGACTTGTACAGCTTTGTTATATATCATTTCAGTGGCTTTGTAGACCAAGAAACTATGTGGGAGAACAAAGTAATGAGAGAATGCAAAGGAAATTTATATCCAGATATTGAAGTCCTACAAGCTTTGGGTCAACTGCTGTTCATCCTTTGAAGTATTTCCCTGGTATTTCTTTTTGTGTTTCAAAACTGAATCCCCCTTTGGAAGGCACTCAAGGTAGGTCTGACTCCTTATGAATACTATTCTGTAATTCATAGTTTTATAATGAGTCTGCAACATAATATAACAAAGCATTTAAATAAGATCAGAATGTAAGATTTTTTTCTCTAAACAATCCCACCCACAGAGCAGAAAGTTCATCCTCATTCCAGCACATTAACTGTCTATCAACCTTGTACTGAGTTATCCTTATAATATAGGATCCGTCATGAGGACTTCCAGCTGTTGCATTTTAAATGAAGTTACCAGATATGTCTTTAGGACTATGAATTATTGATTTTGCTTTGCAGAAATATGGGAATCAGAAAATTTTGTGTTCAATCCTATGTAGACTATCAGCAGTACTAGCATTTATACCCATTGTCTCTTCTCAGAGCTCAGGCTTTCTTTGGCTTTGGTCTAATTGGAAGATTCCCTCTTGTTATACTTTTCTGCTTAAAAACCTTTAAGTAAGTAGAAGGTGAAATCCAAAGTCAGTAGCCTGTCATTTGAGATCCCCTGTCATTCAGCTCCAGGTTTCCTCATAACAATTTGATTTGGTCTCTGCCTCTACCTTTGGAATGTGTTTTATGCATCCTTTTCTGTACCTTTGCTTACTCTATACCTACATCTTTCTTACCATTAATTGGAATACTACCCTTTCTTCAAAGTCTAGTTTAGATTTCTTGTTCTCTAAGCAATTTTCTTCCTTGGTAGTTCATACTACCTATCAACAATCGGTCTCCTCTCTTGAAGTCACAACATATATATCATCTCTATTGTGGGATTATGAATTTCTCTAGGACCAATTTATGTAGAAGAAAATCTCATTCTGCTTTGTTATCATACATTTAGCACAAACTAGGAAAAGACTAAATAAAAATTTGCTGAATGTCATGATAGTTTTAATTTGTTGTTCTTTAGTTCTTTGAAAATGAGTTATTTTTATAAGCATTAATAACACCAGCCTTTTAATTAAAACTATTAAATTCAAATAAGTTAAAATGCTTTTAGCTAAAAGGCATAAAGATCAGAAGAGAAAAAGTAACATTGTCTCTATTTGCAGACTTGATTATTTACATAGATAATTCTAAGTGGTCTACAAAACAACCACCAGAACTAATAAATGAATACAAGGTTAATATATTTAAAAAAAAAAAATTCTATTTTATAAACTAACAAACAATTGGAAAATGAAATAAAAGAACAATTCCATTTATAATAACATCAAAAGACACAACATATTTAGAAATAAATTTATAAGTTCCCTACACTGAAAGCTACGAAACAGTGCTGAGAGAAATAAAACAAGACCTACATAAATGGAAAGATATACCATGTTCATGGATTGGAAGATCTGATGTTGTTGAGATGTCAGTTCTACCCAAATTGATCTATTTATTCTATGCAATCCCCAGAATAATCCTAGAAGACTTGTGTGTATGTGTGCAGAATTTGACAAATTGGTTTTAAAATATACATGGAAATGCAAAAGATCTAGAATATCCAAAGCAGTCTTGAAAAAGAACAAAGTTGGGTGACTTACACTACCTGAATTCAAGACTTACTATAAAGTTACACTGAACAAGAGAATGTGGCAGTGCAATAAGATTTGAAAAATAAACCCATGGAACAGAAAAAAGAAAGCCCAGAAATAGACCCATACCTATATAGGCATTGAATTTTCAACAAAGACTCCAAAGCAATCCAAAGGGGAAAGGAAAATCTATTCAACAAATAGTTCTGGAATAACCCAAAGTCGGCGTGGGAAAAGATGAGCATCACATCATACAGATAAATAAATTTGAGACAGATCATATGCCTAAACATAAAAGAAGGCATTTAGCTGAATACTGGTGACCGCATGGTCTTCAGAGTAGAACTGCACTCCATAGGGTTTTCATGGCTGTGAGATTTTGGGAGCAGTTTTCCAGGCCTTTCTTCCAAGTTGCCTTTGGGTGGGTTTGAACCACCCATCTCTTGGTTAGTAGCCCACTACTTAACTGTTTGTGCCACCCAGGGACATGAGTCAGAATTGGCTCAATGGCAACTGGTTTAACCAAATACTAGATTAATGAGGTTTAAACAGAATTTATCTTTTATTCATAACAAGTTATTCAGAAGTAGTTGTTTGCTAGAATTGATTCAGTGACTCAATCCTCATAATTGCAAAATGACTTCCTTAGCTATTTTCATCAAGTCTACCAATAAAGCAGGAGTAAAAAGGAAGGGGGAGAGTCTGCATAGCTCTCCTCTGTCAATTTTATTTTGCAATAAAGACAAAAGCTTTCCAAGACACACTCCCATCCCATACAGAATTTCATCAGCTCTAATTGTGTCCCATGGCCACCCCTAGCTGCATGGGAGGCTGAAAATGTGAGTATAGACCTTTTCAGCATGTAGAGGAAGAAGTGGCAAGAGGGCAGGGGGTTTGGAATGATATTGGGTTAGCCAACCAGGAATGACTGCTTACCATATTGATTCCTGAAGAAATTGCAGGAATGAATTATGCTATTTTCTCTGCCTTATTCAGTTTGGAGCTATAGACAGAAAA
Source organism: Dugong dugon (assembly GCA_030035585.1). Taxonomy (NCBI): domain Eukaryota; kingdom Metazoa; phylum Chordata; class Mammalia; order Sirenia; family Dugongidae; genus Dugong; species Dugong dugon. Next base: position 7,778,033 of record CM057473.1, read on the forward strand.
TCAATCAACGTTAATTATTTAGTGTGTTCTGCTCTATATATTCCACAGATATCTTCTGAAAAAATGGATAGATTTATAGATAATTGAATGAAATATCATTTTACACTGATAGGACTGGTAATTTTAATGAAACAATTTCAGTTCTTATGATAGTGCCTTATCTTCTGGCACTATGGCAGATTCCCATAATCCTTCTAAACACAAAAGAATTAGGAAAACCTTTTTTGCCTTTCCCTTCCCTTCCCCGGGTTTCTGTGGCTTCTCTTTAGAATGTAAAGAGTAGGAATGGCAATAGGGGCAATATTGAAAATAATACTCTCATGTCTGATGCCACAGAATCAGACTCTGATTTATGAACGTTTGTCATTAAAGCCTTCTCACAGTCTGGGCATTTTGGAATCTGGAATTTTGATACTGATACATTCTCTGGCATTGTATATTCATGTGGAGCCCTGGTGGCACAGTGGTTAAGAGCTTGACTGCTAACCAAAAGGTTGGCAGTTCAAATCTACCAGTCACTCCTTGGAAACTCTATGGGGCAATGCTACTCTGTCTTATAGGGTCACTATGAGTTGTAATCGACTCAACAGCAACAGGTTTGGTTTTTTTTTTTTTACGTATAGAAGACAAAAAGCAGAATCTTCTTTCTTGGCATAAATATAACAAAAAACAAACCAACAAACCAACTGTCATTTATCCAGAATATGAGTAATTAAAAAATTACCTCTGAGAGAAGGAAAAAAAAATGTTGATTAAAAATATTGTTTGTCAGGTTGTTGATAAAAGTAGGTTCCAAAGTTGACAACAGGGTCACCGTAGACCAGCTGATCTCCCTCTACGTCTGTATCTGTAAGGAGGACTGGTGTGTGGGAAGATTATCCTAGTCCTGCATGGTCTTAAAGACCTTCTGAGTCACCAAAGAAAAATTGTTATTAGTTGCTGTCGAGTTGGCTCCAACTTACAGCAGCGTTACGTGTAACAGAACGAAATGTCCTCTGCCATCTTCATGATCGTTGCTCACCCTCTATTTTACCAAACATGAAGTTCTTTTCTAGCGATTGATCTTTTTCTGATGATGTGTCCTCAGTAAGTGAGCTGAAGTCTCATCTCCTCACTTCTAAAGAGTATTCTGTTCGTATTTCTTTTAAGACTGATTTGTTTGTTCTTTTGATAGTCCATGGTGTATTCAATATTCTTCACCAACACCCCATTTGAACACATCTATTCTTCTTCTGTCTTTCGTTTTCATTGTCCAGCTTTTACATACATATGAGGTGATTGAAGAGACCATGGCTTGGGTCAGGTGCACTTTAGTTATCAAAGTAACATCTTTTTTAAAACTTTAAAGAGGTATTTTGCAGCAGATTTTCCCAGTTCAATACATCGTTTGATTTCTTAACTGCTGTTTCCATGGACATTAATTATTGATCCAAATAGAATAAAATTGTTGACAGCTTCAATTTTTTCTCATTTATCATGATGGTGTTTATCGGTCCAGTTGTGAGGATTTTTGTTCTCCTCACATTTAGATGCTGTCCATACTGAAAACCCAAAAAAACCAAACCCATTACCAATGAGTCAATTCTGGCTCGTAGCAACCCTGTAGGACTGCCCCATAGGGTTTCCAAGGAGTGGCTGGTGGATTCAAACTGCTAACCTTTTGGTTAGCAGCCAAACACTTAAACCACTCCATCACCAGGGCTCCATACTGAAGGAGATGCCTGTTAGACTTTTAGTGCATGTTTTACCAATTTTCCTGTTTCATGGGTGTCATATATTAGTTCTATTCAGAGTCCCCAGTCACCTTGTCCTTCACCACCCACTTTGCTAGGTATCCTCTTTTCTTTAGGCTTACAGATATTTTGGAACACTGCGTACGGAAGGGGTAGTGGTGAAGTGGATGGGGGTCAAACAAGTATAAGCATCACACCTACTTTGTCACCAGGCAAAGTACTGGAAGCTGTTGATGGGAAGTCCTCCCTTGGCTCTGATGGCAAGGACAACTAGGATGGTCCCTGATCAAAGGCGATGGACTGGGCTTTGCAATGGCCATCGGGCAGTCTGTGGGTACAGACTTGGTTCCTACACAGCTCCTAGGTGCAGAAACAGTACCCCTCACAGGAGCTTTTTGTTGAGATGTCTGTCCTTGTCCCTGTCCTTGCAGACCCCTTCATATTCTGCCCCTTTGTGGGGGACCCCTGACTTCTCTGCTCTCATCATCTCCTCTTATGTCAGCTCTTTCTTCAGCTTGGGGCAGTCTTGTTTCCAGGGAGGCTGTATTCTCCTGAGACCTTTTACTTTAACTCAGTTTCTCCCAAACCTTCTTTCTATTCCTGTAGTTCCCTTAGCAGCAAATTTCCATCTTGGAGGATGTCTCTCAGAGAACTGATCTGGGACTTTTTTTTCGGTGGTAGACCTTATAGGACTCATAGATTGATTGGATATGGTGGCTGAAGAAGAAGATACAAGGATAATTCCTGGGTTTGGCTTGCGTAACTTAGTAGGTGGTGGTGTTGTTTACTAAGATGGAGTAGGTTAGGGCAGATTTGGGCAGGCATTGAGTTCAAAGTCCTGCTTTGTTCATGCTGATTCTGAGGTGCCCTTAGACATTCGAGAGTGGCTATCCAGGAAGAAGTTGGAGATTTCAGGGGTTCAGGGAGAGGTCACGACTGAAGATAATACTTTTGAAAGTAGTAGGATGTAGCTGGTATTTAAAGCCCTGGAGCTCTATGAGGTCACTTAAGCAAGGAGTGCATAGAAAAGAGAAGAGAGATCTCAATTTAGTCCTGGCTCTCACTGACATTTCCCAGCAGTCACAGTTGGTAACACCAGCAAGAGCTCCTACAAGGATTTTCTACCAAGTTTACCAAGTTAAAGGATATTCCTAAATCACAGTCACGTCACACATGGTTGGTGTATGACATCTTACGTTAACCAGAACAGTAGACACATTAAGCCCTTGCATTCTACGTTGATTCTGATTAAACAAGAGCCCATAATTATCTACCCTGACCATGTTTCCCTTACAAAGTCAATACTGAACACTCCAGAAGTATCACACGCCGATGAGGACAGTCACTGCGGAGGCACTGGAGATGCAATTCCTGGAAACACACTCGGATTCCATGAATACAGTACTTTACCAAATTTGTAGATAATAGCTGAAGAGCTGACTCATGTTCCTGGATTTTTGGAAAACAGATGCTACGCCACAGCACGTACTGATGGGCGTACTCCAAAAGCAAATGAGGGCAAACAGCTCTCAAAACTGCTGAAGAGTCAGAGCAGGCAGAAACACTATGTACTGGCCGAGTGCTCGGACAACCTCCGCTTCAACTTTCTGTCAAGGGTTTTGCTTGTTTCCGCGTTACATCATTTTTCACAGTTGTATGCTTTTAAAGCATGTCGGACCTATAAATACATGGATTTCAGAGCTAAGGAAGCAGACATGTTAAATAAAACAATGTAAAGTCATGCAGCAGTGTCTAGGAGACATCGTAAAGCTGGAAGGTTCAGGAATTCTCATCCTGTGTTTTGTTTTGGGAAGAAACTCAGAAGATACCAAAAAAAGACCCTGAACCTATTGCTGTTGAGTCGATTCTGACTCAGCAGCTTCCAAATTCCTGAATAGTTGTGTTGGATAGAAATGGCAAACTGTAACCACCAAACACTTCAGTTTTAACCAACTCTTCTTCCTTTATGGAGTCTTCAGATGGTGTAAATGGTTAACGTGCCCAGCTGCTAACTGAAAGGTTGAAGGTTCGAATCCACCCAGAGGTGCCTTGGAAGAAAGGCTCTGTAATCTAATTCTGAAAAATCAGCCATTGAAAACCCGATGTAGCACAGTTCTACTCTGACACAGGTGGGGTCGCCCTACGTCAGTCGACTTGACGGCAATTGGTTTTCTTCTTTTGGAGGCTATGGTTAGAGATAAGTAGGAAATAAGATATGGTACCCATTAGCTTCGTCTTTTTGCTCAAGCCACTAAGCAACATTTCATTATATAATAACCAATAATATAATTCAAGAACCTATGTACTGCTAAGTGCTATTGGTGGGAGTGGTGGGAAGGACAAATGGCAATGGTGAGCTAGAGCTGCTATGGACAGGCCACTGAAGCCACTGCTTAAAGCACAGAGAGCAAATGGGGTTTTACTGGGCTGTAGTACAGTCTAGTGACGAACGTATGGATTTTGGAGCCAACTTATTTGAGACTGACTAGCCAGCTTTACTTTGCTATCTAGGTGTTCTCGACAGGTTGGTTAATTTCTTTGTGTTTCAGTTTTCTCATCTACAGGACAGGAACAATGAAAGTCAGTCAATGGCATCGCAATAAAGAGTAAATTTAGTTAATAATACAGATTCTTGGGTGCCAACCAAGCCCAATCAAATCAGAAGTTCCAGAGGCAAGGCCTGGGACTCTGCATATTTAATGACGACTCAGGTTTAACAGATTCTCAGGGAATTTTGAGAAATGAACTAGATATAGTATGTGAAGTGCCATGAAAAGAGCTGTGGCATATTACGCACTTAAGGAATGTGGGTTTTCTTCTCCTTCCCTTATTGAACACGCGAGGATAAACCATGGAAGGTAGTTATAGGTGAGAAAGGTTGCGGGTTCGTTCTTTCAGTGTCTTTCAAACTCCAGATTATCAAGTGTTCTCATGATAAAACCACAATTACTGGTTTATGATCCATCAACCTACCAAATGCTGTATCTCTTCACCACAGGGTAGATCATTTGGGGAGTACATTGTACTTCTAAAAATGATTTCAACATTTAATTATATGACATACTCAAACTGATTACCAGAATTATTCTATTGTAAAAAAATCTGACTATCCTTATCTTATTTTGAATTATAAAATGTTCAAGTCTCATTTTGTGCTTTTTAAGCTTAAATGGTATCAGAGTATCATAGGCAGTGCTTGGGGTAGGATGAACTTGATAGAAAGTCAGAGAAGTTTGTTGGGGCCTCCTGATTCCAGAGGCTATGGAAAAAGTACTGACTTGTAAGAAGATAGCATTTTTGTTTTGGAGACAAATCTAATTACTACTGTCTGTTAATTTAACAAGGTCATTTAAAATGTCAATTCCATTTTTTTTTTAATACGTTGACAGAATGCTTGTTACTCATTACTGCATTCTAAAACAGCGTTCAGTTGTGACTTTTCCTAAGGAGCAGATCTGCTGCGCTCGTTTTGGGAGAGCGTCTGTCAACAGTGCAGCGTGGTAGAGAGTTAGAGGTGTTTCCAAGGGGCTGAGCAAGGAAAAAGATAATGATCATGAGAAAGCAGTTTTGCAAAACAAGCTATTTATTGGGGCTGATGTGTTGACAGTTGTTTCAAGTGGTGGGCAGTCCCTCAAAGCAGGAGACCACCCAAAGGCAAGCAGGGTGTGTGTGTGTGTGTGTGTGTGTGTGTGTGTGTGTGTGAGAGTGTGTGTGTGTGTGTGTGTGTGTGTGTGTGTGAGAGTGTGTGTGTGAGTGTGTGTGTGTGTGTGAGTGTGTGTGTGTGTGTGAGTGTGTGTGTGTGCCAGGGTAGAGGGGACTCAGGAGGAGGGACTTACGTGACTAGGTGACGTCCCTCAGGAGCAAGATGGGGAGCCTTTGGCCAGAGAGCTCCGAAGGACAGCAGTGTCTTGGGGTCCTCAAAACTACAAGATTTTATCTTATTTATCACCCTAAAGCCCTGGTGACCTAGTGGTTAAGAGCTTGGCTGCTCACCAAAAGGTCAGCAGTTCAAATCCACCAGCAGCTCCTTGGAAACCCTGTGGGGCGGTTCTAACTCTGTCGTTGACAGTAACAGGTTTATGGCTGGCAAATGTTGGGTTTAGTTCCATGGGGTAGGCAAAACAGGCAGGCTCTATGCCGTGTAGGACTTAGCCTTAGAAATTAACAGAGAGAGATACTTAGGTTTCTCGTGCATAAACACATTTAGTTTATTGCAAGGTAGTTATGGCAAGGCACGCAAGGAAGACCTCACATTCTTTTGAAGCCAAGAATCAGAACTAACAATTACAATCATGATGTTAGTTTGATGGTTGAGCCCAAATCTTTAGACTTCAGGCATTTACCTTTAAGAGGAGATCTTGAGAGGAAGGTTTGATCACAGCTCAAGCTTGGCAGAGGTCCCTCGTGGCTAGGGTCTGAGGTGGACGGTGGTGGGCAGAGTCTCAGCAGGCTTTCGGTGTTCAGAGAGAGTAAGAAACTAGAGATAGAGTCCTTTGTCTCTACCTTCTCTCATCCAGGAGCCCTGGTGGCACAATGGTTAAGTGCTATGAATATTAACCAAAAGGTCGGTAGTTCATAATCCACCAGCTGCAACTTGGAAACACTACTCTGTCCTATAGGGTTGCTATGAGTCAGAATTGACTTGATGGCAAAGGGTTTTTGTTTTTTTCTCTCATAAAATGAGCAGAAATTCAGGGTTTCTATGTGAAATTCTCCTTGGTTTCACACGATAAGAGCCAGTGTGATGTCAAAGACTAGAATGTTATGTCTTCTCCCCAGGGTTAGAAATTAGCCTAATGATGCATCTTTTCTTCAAAGCTGGAGATGAGGGAGTTGTTTAGACTTCTATCTCAGGGCTAGTTTACAAAGATTGACTATGTTATGTTTTCTTTTGTCACAGCAGGCCAGATCAAAGTCAGCTTTTCGTCAAACCGTTCCATGGAGCGTAGGATAAATATTTTCCATTTTCCACCCCTGGAGGTTTATCGGTAGGCATTTGAACCCCTTTAGTATGTTCTGGCATCATGGTGGATACTGGTGCAACTGCCTGAAAAACAGGGAAGCTGGTCTGCACCCCATTTGAGTGTTGAGAGCCATTCATATGAGGGGACGCTTCCTGGAGGAGTGATTGTGGGAAACTTTTGTGTCTTCTGGCTTCTATACGGTGAGATAAGGCTCGCAGGTATGTTTACTATTTCATCTGTGTTATTGGGAAGGTACAGTTATCGGCATTCAGAAAAATGGAAGTAAATGAGTTATTTTTTGGGTGAAAACAGTTTGTGGTGTACTTCCTGGGCCATGGGGCTGATATGTCCCACGAGTGTGATGTGCTTCATGGAACATGGTACTGATAGGGCCACTCTAAGCCAAACTGATAACAATTATGTGTAGCAAGTGCAATGTTTATTTAGTATTTCGTGTGTAGTTTTGGAAAGTTGAGTAAGATATTTTATGGCTCACGTGTAACTAGAAAGTGTAATGGGCCATGGGACCGATATGTCCCATGTGTGTCATGTGCTTCATGGAACAGGAGACCGATATGTCCCACGTGTGTCATGTGCTTCATGGAACAGGAGGCAGATATGTCCTACGTGTGTCATGTGCTTCATGGAACAGGAGACCGATATGTCCCACGTGTGTCATGTGCTTCATGGAGCATGAGACCGATATGTCCCACGTGTGTCATGTGCTTCATGGAACAGGAGACTGATATGTCCCACGTGTGTCATGTGCTTCATAGAACATGAGACCGATATGTCTCACGTGTTTCATGTGCTTCATGGAACATGTGACTGATATGTCCCACTTGTAATTGGTACCCCATTTTCTCAAATAATAAAAAACTACCAACAAACCATGATTCAGCATCCATTCCATTAGTGAAAAAACATAACATTACTAAAAAGTTTAAAAAAAAAAAAAAATCCATGAAAGGGTTAAAGGTTGTTTACCGCATTCTTCATATACTTCCGTGTGTCATGTCTAAATTCAGAAATTGTCCACTTCTGAGTCACATTATAAGTAATTTTTGCATCTGTGGCTTTAGATCATAGAAGCAACATAACCAGGTCATATATGATTTAAGAGCATTATAGAATCATGTGATTTGAGAACATTACAAAAAGCGTACATAACACTCTAAATGGCTACAAATTGGCTTAGTTCAGCAATATTTTTAAAAAATTGGAGGTATAAAAATTTGAGTTTGATACTGGCAGACTCTGCGCTAACAGGCCCCAGGCTATTATAAAGAAATAAACAACTTGGGGCCAGTACACAGAGGCCATCTGTGGCTCATTTATGTAACAAATGTTGATCACTGCAACTGGAACAGGAACAAAAATTACCATTTGCCAGTATGCACATCTTCCTTTCCTTCCCTTACACACTGATGACAGATCTGGCATTGCCCTGCAGTTTTTGCTCCCCCAACCCAGCCCTTATTATTACTGTAATCAGGGTGCTCAAGAAGTGGAAATGGAGGATTCACACTGCAGATGTGTATATTTCTTTGAAAGGAAGGAAAAGCGATGGAGGTAGGAAAAAATGGTGTAGGGGAGGAGAAGCCTATGTGAGTTGTGGGTGAGGAGGAACATCAAGGAGAGAGTTTTGAGAATCAGCTACCAACTGCATGTAGGAATCTGAGAAACAGAGGATTTTAAAGATTTTTTTTCTGGAAATTAAAAATGTATTTCCTTCTGTGGCATTTCTTAAGAGCCTGAAAAAACAAACAAAACAAAACACAACTTGGAAGTTCTTTTCGTTACTTTTTGGCGGCCAAATTATAATTCTTTGATTGCAACACTAGGCTGAGACTGAACCACATTGGACCCCAAGATTTATATGGATGTTATGATGGAAATGAATGTGGTAAAATAAAAACTTTTATTTCAAGAAACCCAACTGTGTGTACTTATACCATTTATAAGGACTCTGTTATCTTGGATGATGACAAATTTATGATCCAAGATGATTGGGCTCCAAAGCTCAATGCTTAGTGATGTCTATGTTAATCCCATTGGATTAAAATTAATATGTATTCAGATTAATTGCTTAGGAACTGAAGAACATGAAGCATGTGAGAAAGTAGAGGGAAATGGATTTTTCAAAAAGTTCTGGTACCTCTGAGAAGTAAATTGCTTTCCTTTGGGAAATACATTGTCTACATTTGAATCATCTGTGCTGGTAAGGCGGTCTGGTGGTGCGACGGTTAAATGTTTGGCTACTAACTGAAAGGTTGACGGTTTGAACCTACCCAGCCATTCTATGGGAGAAAGACCTGGTGATCTGCTCCCGTAAAGATTACAGCCAAGAAAACCCTATGGTGCAGTTTTAGTCTGTCACATGGGGTCACTGTGAGTCAAAAATCGACTTGATGGCATCTGACAGCAGTGCTGGTGAGTACAGTTGTGTACAACAGGCCAACTTAATGGGTACGCAACCGTGCAGCCTCACGTGGACGGGTGCATGTTTAGAAGGACACCGTGCTTGGTTTAGTGGTCTGATGTCTTGAAATTCTTAATAATTTTTTAACACAATGCCCCACATTTTCATTTTGCACTAGGCCCTGCAAATTATGTAGCTGAACCTGTGTACAAATTATATAAACAAAGATATCTTACCCAGATGATTTATTAATCAACCATAAGACTAATATATTTATTTAAAAATTTTGTTTTTGTTTTACATTTTTAAAATAAGTAGTTCATTGACCTATGTTATGGATTGAATTTGTGGCCCCCCGAAATGCATGTCAACTTGGCTAGTCTATGATTCCCGGTATTGTGTGATTGTCCACCATTTTGTCATCTGATGTGATTTACCTATGTGTTGTAAATCCTGCCTCTGTGATGTTACTGAGGTGGGGTTATCAGCAGTTATGTTAATGAGGCAAGAGTCACTCTACAAGATAGGTTGCATCTTAAGTCAATCTCATTTGAGATATAAAAGAGAGAGGCGAGCAGAGAGACATAGGGACCTCCTACCACGAAGAAACAAGGGCCAGAAGAATAGCATGTCCTTTGGACCTGGGGTCCCTGTGCTGAGAAGCTCCTTGACCTGGGAAGATTGATGACAGGGACCTTTACCCACAGCCGACAGAGAGAGAAAGGCTTCCCTTGGAGCTGGCACCCTGACTTTGGACTTCTAGCCTCCTAGACGGTGAGAGAATAAATTTCTGTTCCTTAAAGCCATCCACTTGTGGTATTTCTGTTATAGCAGCACTAGATGACTAAGACAACCTAGTCCAAAAGGTCAACAGGTTAAAAGGTCAACAGGAAAATATCTTTTCTGTCTCTGTCTTCCCCTTATCTATTTCCTACTCCTTCTCTGTGTAACTGGTATTATTAGTTTTGTATTTATCCTTCCAGAGTTTCTTATGCATACACAAAGAAATATGAACGAGGAGTCATATTTTTCTTCCTTTTTTTTTTTACATGGAGGGTAACACACAATACATAACTGTCTGCATCATTTCCTTTTCTTTCTTTTTTTTTGAAATGAGCAATTTAGTGATATTTCGTGCATTCACAATGTTTTGCACCCACCACTGTCTTAGTTATCTAGTGCTGCTATAGAAGAAATACCACAAGTGGATGGCTTTAACAAACAGAAATTTCTTCTGTCACAGTTTAGGAGGCTAGAAGTCTGAATTCAGGGCACCAGCTCTAGGAGAAGTCTTTCTCTTTCTGTCAGCTCTGGGGGAAGGTCCTTGTCTCCTTTCAACATCTGTGGGCCCAGTGTTCCTTGGACATCTTCATGTGTCCTGGTATCAATCTTCCCCTGGGTCTAGGAGGTTCTCAGTGCAGGGACCCCAGATCCAAAGGATGCTCTCTGCTCCTGGCTCTTCTTTCTTGGTGGTATGAGATCCTTCCCCTCTCTGCTTGCTTCTCTCTCATTTTATCTCTTGTAAGATAGAAGATGTGACTTAGCAAGGGTGTGATTTGCATAAGAGTGAATTGAGTCACACCATCTTGTAAGGCTGTGACTCAAGATACAGCCCACACTGATCCTGCCTCATTAACATCCAGAGGTTAGGATTTACAACACATTACAAAATGGAGGATAATTATATCAAATTGCAAAATGGAGGACAGCTACACAATACTGGGAATCATGGCTTAGCCAAGTTAACACATGTTTTTGGGGGACACAATTCAATCCATGACAACAACCTATATCTAACTCCTATACATTTCATCACCCCAAAAGGAAACTGTTCCCGTTAAGCAGTTGCTCTCCATTCACCCCTCTTTCCAGCCCCTGGCAACCACCAATTTACATTCTTTTCTCTATGGATTTACTTATTCTGGATATTTCATAAAATTGGAATCATACAATATGTGACCTTTTGTGCCTGGCTTCTTTCACTTAGAATAATGTTTTTGAGGTTCATTCATGTTGTAGCATGTTGCGATACTTCATTCCATTTTATGGATATACTGCCACGGACTGCCAGAAAAACGAACAAGTCTGTCTTGGAAGAAGTACAATCAGAATGCTCATTAGAAGCAAGGATGGTGAGACTTTGTCTCATGTACTTTGGACATGTTATGAGGAAGGACTAGTCCTTAGAGAAGGACATCATGCTTGGTAAAGTAGAGGGTCAGGGAAAACAAGAGGAACACCCTCAAGGAGATGGATTGGCACAGTGGCTGCAACAATGAGCTCAAACATAGCAACGATTGTGAGGATGGCGCAGGACTGAGCAGTGTTTTGTTCTGTTGTACATACGGTCACTGTGAGTTGGAATCGACTCCAAGGCACCTAACAACAATAACAATAACATGGGCATGCTGCATTATTTTCTTTTTAATTAACAATATTTCTTGGAGATCGTACAAAACCTGTACATAGGGAACTTTCTGTCTTTTTTAAGCTGTGTAAAATGTCATTGTATCAATGACCTATTATTTATTTAACTAATCCCTGTTCCTGGACATTTGGGTTATTCCCACTCTTTTTGCTGTTGCACCCAGGGCTGCCCTGAATGACATTGCATGCTCATCACTTTGCTTATGGGTAAGTGTAGCAATAGGATAAAGTCTCCAAAGTGAATTTACTTGATGAAAACAAAAACAAAAACAAAACCAAAAAAAAAAGCCATTGCTGTCGAGTCGATTCTAACTCATAGCGACCCTATAGAACAGAGTAGAACTACCCCATAGGGTTTCCAAGGAGAAGCTGGTGGATTCAAACTGCTGACCTTTTGGTTAGTAGCCGAACTCTTAGCCACTGCGCCACCAGGGTTCCCTTGCTTGATGAAAGCGTACGTGTATTTGTATGTTGAATGTTGTTGTTGTGTGCCATCGAGTTGATTTCGACTCACAGAGACCCTATGTGACAGAGTGGAATTTCCCCATAGTGTTTTCTTGGCTATAATCTTTATGGGAACAAATCATCAGCTCTTTCACAGAGCTGCTGGGTGGGTTTGAACCCCTAGCCTTTTGGTTAGCAGCCAAGTGCTCAACTGTTGTGCCTTAGAACCACCTTACATGCTAGTAAATTAAAGCAACTGTCCTTTGGTAGAAAGAAGATGTGATTTAAGAGTCAGGAGATACCCTTAAATCTGCTTTTGCTCTATATCTTGTTGTTGTTAGGTGTCGTCGAGTTCATTCTAACTCGTAGTGACTCCATGTGACAGAGTAGAATGGCCCCATAGGGTTTTCTTGGCTGTAATCTTTATGGAAGCAGATTGCCAGGCCTTTCTCCTGCAGAGCCACTGGTAGGTTGGAACTGCCAACCTTTTGGTTAGTGGCTGAGTGCTTAACTGTTGGGCCATGAGGGCTTCAGAGATATGTCAATTGACACCAACGCTATCTGAGAGCATCGGTCCCATAGCATCACCACCATAGTGAGTTTCCAAACTTATGGATTTTTTTTTTTCTCCCTAATCAGACAGGGCTTCGGTGTTGTTTTAATTTGCATTTCTTTTATTATGAGTGGGATGGAACATCTTTTCATACGTTTAACAGCTCTTAGAGCCACATGAAATGACTGATTTTCGGAACATTTTTGACATACAAAAACTTCAGTTTCACATGATTTAACATAACATTTTACTTCTTCTTTGAACTTTCTGTTAACATTCTTCATCTATTTTCTATTGTGTCGTTATTTTCTTTTATTGATTTTTAGGCAACTATTATATATCAGGGTGATTAGCCTTTTGTGATGTAAATTGCAAAAATTTTTTTTACAAATTTATTTTTTGATTTGCTTTTGATATTTATGTCTATATGGAAGTTTTATGTCATCAGATTATCAATATTCTCTTTTATGTGTATTGATTTTTAATTATAATTAGAAAAGTCTTTCCCAGTCCAAAATTATAACAATTTCTTTGTAACTTCAAGGTTATAAAGAAGTTGCGTCTTTTTTTTTTTTTTTTTGTTAGAATATTTATAGTTTTATTTTTCCTTTATAAATCTTTGCTCCATTTGTAATTTGTCCTGGTGTAAGATGTGAAGTATGCATCCAATATTATTTTATTCTTTCAGGTTGGTTACCCACTTATCCCAACACCATTTATTGAATAGCCCTTTCTCCCACTGATTTTATATGACACCTTCATCATATGTTAAATCCCTATAAACTCAGTACCTCTGTGCAATCAGTCAACGCAGGTTTAAAGTGCACCTCACGTGTTCAGAACTCGGATGTCAGAGCCATCGGGTGGGCACAGCTGTGAAGCTGGTGTTCTTTTTCCTTCCTCAGCATGTTCCTTTCCTTTTTCTTTGTATCTATCCCCACCTTGGTGCTCTGTCCTACTCCAGAGACATCTGTCTGTATGTCCTCCATCGCTACCGTTCTCACTGTTGTCAGCTGCTGTTTCATTGGCCTTGACGCTTGGTGACCCCATACACAAGGGATCAAAGGCTGCCTGGGCTTGCGCCATCCCCGAGATTGGTTGCAGATTGGACCGTTGTGATCCATAGGGCTTTTATTGGCTGATTTTTGGAAGTTGATGGCTAGGCTTTTCTTTCTAGTCTGTCTTAGTCTGAAAGTGTCTCTGAAACCTGTTCAGCCTCGTAGCAACACGCAAGCCCCCACTGACAGATAGGTGGTGATTGCACATGAGGTGCGTTGGCAGGAATCAAACCCTGGTCTTCTGCATAGAAGGCAAGAATTCTACCACTGAACTGCCATTGCCCCCACCATTCTCACTAGATTGCTTTATTTTTATTAGGGAGGAAGGCCGTATGAGAAGAACAGAAAGGTTATTTAGTCCATGTAGGGCCTGCGGGTATTCATCAGGTCATTTTATGTAGGAGACCATTTATTTTACTTCTCTTTTGCTGAAGTTGTTACAGAATAATGTGAATTCCTTGAAACTGTTGAAAATTGGCCTTTTCTAAAACAGTATTTACCCAGTAATTGATATTATTACTCTATGTTTTGAAAAAGAGCCACTTTTTCCAAAGTACAAGTATTATCTGGCCTTTTCCTCCACTATATTTAGAAAAAGGTTACATTAAGGGGCTGTTTGAACTAGACTAGTGGTTGGGTTCATTTTTCTGTCATAACACTGAGCAATCCAAGATTGTGTAGCTTGAGAATTTCACATATATGTAAGCACAAGATGAATAAACCTGGTATTTATAGAAGCTCCACTGCTCTAAAACAAAGGGTCTGCTTGAAAGCAAGAGGAAGATAACTCATACATGGTGACAGTGTTTTGACTCCCAACCAGTTGTAGGTCTAGCCCAATGGATACGGCCATTAGAAGTTTCCCTATCTTGGAAACTACGGTTGTGAATAAACTATACACCGTGTACGTAAAGCAGAATTGGCAAAGCTATAATGTGAGTTCCAGAATGTATACTGCTAGGCTTAAGTGTTCTTGGAAAATACTATGACTTGGAGAAATGAAAGATGTGTATGTAACTACTTGTTTGAAGCTGAGCCTTCTCATCACTGAGCCACAAAAAAAGGAAGTGTGGCTGGAAACTCATGAAGGAATAGTCCAAATGTGGGCATGCCAAACTTTATACCTGATCAAAATCAAGTGATAAGGGTAGTTTTGCATAAATAAAGAGACTCACATAGGATAAAAATACTAAAAAAAAAGAAGAAGAAGAAGGTTTGTGTAAACGGTAAACACACTTGACTGCTAATCAAAAAGGTTAGAGGTTTGAGTCCACCCAGAGACATCTGAGAAGAAAGACCTGGACATCTTACTTCTGAAAATCAGCCATTGTAAACCCTATGGAGCACAGCTCTACTCTGACACACATGGGGTTGCCATGAGTCAGAGTCGACACGATGGTAACTGGTTTGGTTTCTTATTCACATAAAACGCATTTTTGAAAATCTCGTAGGGCATTCTAAACTTTCAGGGATTGAACGCTGATTTGGTTATCAAAATACTGCAGAGAGTTTAAACTTATTATTTTACATAAAGAAATCAAGTTTATTGCAATGGCTTTGAAGTTTATTATTTTTTTTGAAAACCCTGGGCCTTTTGTTTAAAAAGTTTTACGAATATGGACATGGGGTGGCTGAAGGTCAATGCAGAAAACGGATGAAATCAAAACCGCTCTGAGCGAAGAGGGTCTGGGTCTTGGAACCCAGGTCCTTGGCGCTGCCGCCTGTCCTGTTAATGCTGCCGGCCCTGCCATTCCCAGGGAGGTGCCTTGGAATTTGGAAACCTTGGTGCTGTGCATGCGGCCCTGGTGGCGTGGTGGTTAAGAGTTCGGCTGCTAACCAAAAGGTCGGCAGTTGGAATCTACCAGCTGCTCCTTGGAAACCCTATGGAGCAGTTATACTGTGTCCTATAGGGTCACTATGAGTCGGAATTGGCTTGATGGCAACTGGTTTGGTCTTTTTTTCTTAGTGTTGTGCATGGTGCAGTTTGCAAACCACCAACTCAGAGTTAGTTTATAAACTTAGGACAGCCTTCAAATTAGGGTTCCAGAAGGTAGATAGAGAATGTTGAAAGATCCCCAGGAAAACACAGGGTGAGAGACATGGAAGCCTTTTGCTGGAGAAGATATGACTGTTCCACACCAGCCACACCTCTAGTAGTAAGAGTAGTGGCAGTGAGAGACGTGACAGAGATTTGTGTCCTTTGCACAGCCCCTGGAACAAAGTCATCCACAGAAAACATTGCCATTGCTCTTACTATTACTCCAGCACTCATCTGCCAGCTTTTCATACTGTAGTGACTTGCATATTGCTGTGATGCTGAAAGCTTATGGTACCAGTATTTCAACTACTAGCAGGGTCACCCATGGTGGATAGGTTTCAGTGGAGCCTCCAGACTAAGACAGACTAGGAAGAAATGCCTGGTGATCTACTTCTGAAGTAGCCAAAGAAAACCCTATAGATCACAACAGAATATTGTCTGATATACTGTTGAAGATGACCCTCCTAGTTTGGAAGGCAGTATATAATGGGCATAACAATGGACTCAAACATGCCAGTAATTGTGAAGATGGCACAGGACCAGGCAATACTTTGGTGTGTTGTACATGGGGTTGTCATGAGTCAGAGGTAACTTGATTGCAACTAACAGCAACATTACTATTATTATTACTAGAGATTTTACTGCTACTGCCATAATTCCTACTTTGATCACCATCACTGCTGCTATTAGTCTCTGTCAATTGGTAGGTAGCTCTGCTGCTGCCATTTTTTTTTTTTCCTGACCAGGACTCCAAAGAACGTAGGATGGTGATAGAAAGGGAAAAAAAAATGAGCTCTTTGTTTTAGTTTCCATTAGTGCTCTAGAGTTCCAGTTTTTTTTTTTTTTTTGCTGATAAATAGAATGATGGAAATAAGCAAATAAAATAGTTGGTTTCATTTATGCAGTTATTATCATTGTGTCTGCCCCAGGTAAGTGCTGAACACACATTTGAGGCAGACAGCCTCAGAGCCCAACCCTGCTAAGAGACACCTGCTCTGGCTTATTCTCCTACATCGAACAGAATAAACTACACTTTCTTCCGAAATTGTCCTTGACAAGATAACCACAGAATGGGCCATAGATGACCTCAACGTGCCTCTAGGTGGAGACTTAACATGCTAATGAAGAAAAGTCAACCTCTCCCTCCATCCCAGAAAATCGAACTCTTGTCTAAAGAAGATGCATAGTCATCCTCAGGCCCTGAGCGCCTGTGTGAAGGTCAACCCTGAATATTCATGATGAGTTTACATTTCCTTGTCTGCTCTTGTAAAAGCCCACCTCCCCAAGCTGCCTGCCAGCAGTCTTGGAGGCAACAGGCTCGGTTGTTCCTTTCCTTGCCCAACAAAATAAAGGCGTATTTCTTCTCCCACCTTGGCCTCTTGTTTATTGGCCATAACAAGTCATGCCAAGCAAAACTTGGAGTTTTCACCTGGCAACACATTATCTCATTTTATCTTCACAGCAACTCTATGGGTGGGTGCTTTTAATTCCCCAGTTTTATAGATGAGGAAACTGACGCCCAGAGATGTCAACTGATGTGTTCAAACTCACAGGGCTACCAAGTGAAAGAAGTAGGACTCTGTGGGACAGAGAACTTGGTTTGGCTTTTGTCTCTGGTTTCCTAAAAATAACCCTTGGAATTGGCCAGCAGTAGAGGTGCCTTTATGTGCAAATATGGTGGGAGCCCCAAAGACCACACCTAGGAAGGGAGGGGGTATGATGCAATCAGTCAGGCATATTCATTAATTGGATGGCTCATACGTATGCAGTGAGGCCCTAATCATTGACTATGCATGAGCCAATAAAAGCGTCGGTCATGGAAATTCCTTGGAGTTCCCAGACTGATGATGCATGTAAGGAGGACGGTGTGTCTCTGGGACATGGTGTCTCTGGGGACAGGAAGCCCCACGCAGAGACCCTCTCTGGACCTTGTCAGTGTATGTCTTCATGTACATTCTTTTTGTGTTTGTATCCTTTCTCTGATGCGTTGGAGATAACCCTTTACCAGGAGTTAGTGAGTCATTGCAACAAATTATCAGACCTAAAGGGTAGTGGGGTCAGCTAGTTTAAAGTGGAGGGGGGAGTCAAGTGAATGCCCTAACTTGTGGCTGGTACCCCTCACCTAGCCTTGGGTGAGAGAAAGGACTGTATGGAGCAGTTGGGGTCTGGATGGGCCAGGAAAGGGAAGCTAAGATTTCCCTGGGCTGGGTTGATACCACAAATCGGTGTCAATAGAAGTAGGATCCAACCCAACAACTCCCGATGCAGGGAAGCATGGGGCTTTAGAGGAGAAAGGATACACGGTGAGGGATTCTGGATGGGTACTTTGGTCTTTGATTTCTCAGTGGTTACTTTGGTTGATGTTATCTATAAATAAAAATAAGCTTCTTTCTGTAAATAATACACAGCCTTCAATTACCAACACTTTCTGTCCTGCATGCACTGCTAGATCATACTGGATGGACATAGCTCTCATGAAGTGGTTGATGTTGTTGCCACAGTAACGCAGATTGGAGCCGCCTGCTGCAATAGCCGATTCTGAGACAGGGGTGAGGTGAGCAGCAAGAGTTTTATTTTATATTGATATATAGGAGACAGAGGGGAATAGATTCCTCCAAAAATACATCTTCCCCACTGGAGATTGGCCAAAGGCTTTATAGGGACAGGATTATGGGTCCTAGAAGTTGTGTTAGTTCCTCCTTGAGGTGGTCACGTCTCAGATGAGTTAACCTTTTACTGGTATTCTTGGGGGTTATCTGGCGACATCATGGTTTTCTTGTCACAAGATGGGTGCTTTGTTTGGTTTTTCATTCCTAGATCATTATCACTTATTTTCTACCCATCAAGGAGGAACATAAGTTAATCTTAAACTTTTTATAGAGACTGGAACGGGAGGGAAAAACAAGATCATGAGACAATGTGGGGGTTAGCAATGGGGAGTAATAATAGTGAGCTGGATCTATGTGGCCTCTTCAGTGCCACTGAGTGGAATCCTCATCCCAGCTATCCTACTGCTGCTTGGAATTTGGAGGCAACCTGTGTGTGTGCAACACATACTCCAAAGTTCAGTACTATTCTGTTTGTGTTATAACGGTTTTAGAAATTCATCCAGAAAGGGTCAGGAGGCATTGAGGTTGTGATTTTAAACACCGAACCCAAACCCCAAGCTAAGGTTCACACACTGAGACTGCTCTGTAGTGTGTGTTTGGGGAAGCACTGGCAGCGGGCAGTTGTTACTTGATGTGTGAAGGGGAAGCAGCCTCAAGCAGGGAGAGCAGAAGGATGGTTTGGGGATGCTCGAGAGAGCTTCCAGAAAAACAGGGTCACCTGCTTGACCACATGATCCTCAGGACTGACCCTTGGCAGATACTAACCCTAAGAGGAGGCAGGGCCCCTCCCTGGTGCTCTAGCAACAACCAAAGGATTAAAAATTCATGAAGAACAGAGAAGTGTTTGATGGGCCTCAATGGACAGAATCAGTGGGCAGATGTAAACAGAAATCTTGATGGTCAATGCCATTTCCAAATAATCCTCTGAGCCTTTCAGTAGCTTCTTTATACCCACACATCACGGAATCCCTTATTTTTACCTCCTAGGGACGACGGGCACTACCTTTGTATCTTCTACATGTCACCTTCTATTTTACACTACCCAGTTTTCTTCACTGTTGTGGAGTTGTGCTTTATACTCTGGTGTCTGCCTATTTCAAGCTTTTAACTTGCACCCAAGTTATTATTTCTTACCCTTTATATTCGTAATTGAATTCTTAAGTCTCTAAGTTTTCCTTTTTCTTTTTAAAACTTACCTTGAAGGCCACTTCCTTGCCTGATACTAGATGGTTGCTTGGCCATCGCTCATCTCCTGTCCTTCCTTTGTCCCTGTCTTAGTCATCTAGTGCCGCCATAACAGAAATACCACAAGTGGCTGGTTTTAATGAAGAGAAGTTTATTTCCTCACAGTCAAAGTAGGCTAAAAGTCCAAATTCAGGGCATCAGCTCCAGGGGAAGGCTTTTTCCTCTCTGTCAGCCTTTTCTTCGGTGTTCCCCCGGACTAGGAGCTTCTCTGCACAGGGACCCCGGTCCAAAGGACGCGCTCTGCTCCCGGCCGTGCTTTCTTGATGGTATGAGGTCCCCCTGTCTCACTGCTCACTTCTCTCTTTTATATCTCAAGAGATTGCCTCAGGACACAGTCCAGCCTTGGAGACCCAGTCCTGCCTTACTAACACAACTGCCACCCATCCTCCCTCATTAACATCATACAGGCAGGTTTACAAGATACAGGAAAATCACACTGTACCAGGAATTGTGGCCTAGCCAAATTGATACACACATTTTTTGGGGGGACATAAGTCAAACCATGACAGTCCCTTTACAACAGGGATCTGCTGTGTATTCAATGATGCAAATTGCAGTGGGCCTTGGTGAGCAGTTAAGGTCTACATATTGTTGTTGATTTCTGCAAGGTGAGCATAAAATAAAAATATCTCAACTTCCAAGGCAATTCACCATCTCTTCAGCTCTACTGGAGCCCTGGTGGTGCAGCGGTTAAGCATTTGGCTGCTAACCAAAAGGTAGGCAGTTTGAATCCACCAGCCGCTTTTTGGAAACCCTATGGGGCAGTTCTGCTGTGTCCTATAGGGTTGCCATGAGTTGGAATTGACTCGATGGCAGTGAGTTTTTTTTTTTTCCCCCCCAGCTCTACTAGACATATTGTAGTCCTGGGAATTCTTGAAGGGCCCAACAATCGCCTAGGGAATATTTAGGTACCACCACCAAAACTCAAGATACACCAAAAATATAAATAAAAGAGTAACCCTAGAAAAAACTTAAATCACTGTCTAAAGTTCATATTGAAGTGCATTTAATATTAATTCACATCCAAGCAAACCACCAATGGACCTTTAAACAAAGTGCTGATTATTCTAACTCAGATTTGTAATATTTTTATCACACTTGGGCCAAAACTTCAGCATCACTGTAGGATAATTTCGTTTGGTCACATATCTAGGTATTACAAAATCCTGAATCAAATTTTCTTCTTGATCAGTGTTCAACTTCTAAGTTACCAAAGGTATGCGCCAAATTCATGCTGCAAAGAGTTCGTATTTACTGAACATTGTTGTTGTTATCTGTCGTCAGGTTGGCCCCCAACTCATGGTGACCTCATGCCCAATGGAACAAAACGCTGCCCAGTCCTGGGCCATCCCCATAACTGATTTTTTGGATCAGACCACTGATTTTTGGAGGTAGATCTCCAGGCTTTTCTTCCTAGTCTGTCTTAGTCTGGAAACTCCACTGAAACTTGTTCAGCATCATAATAGCATACAAGCCTCCACTGAAAGACTGGTGGTGGCTGCGCGTGAAGCGCATTGGCTGGGAATCAAACCCTGAGTCTCTCCGTGGCAGGCGAGAATTCTACCACTGAACCACCAAGAGTCCCTGGGTGGTACAAATGGTTAATGTGCTTGGCTGCTAACTGAAAGGTTGATGGTTTGAATTTACCCAGAAGTGCCTTAGAAGAAAGCCTGTCAATCTACTTCTGAAAAGTTAGTCATTGAAAACCCTATGGAGCACAGTTCTACTCTGACACACATTGGGTTGCCAAGAGTCAGAATCAACTTGATGGCAACTGGTTTACTGAACATAGGGCTATTTTTTGAATCATCATGATTGGGAGGTTATATATGATCGATACTTACATATAGGAAAGGCAAATACATCCAAGCTGTTTTGTATTTTCTTCACCCAAAGCCTTCCTCTTTCTTCTCCATCTTTTATCTTTTCATTCAGTGAATGTTCATTGAGTGGTTCTCATAGATTGAATTGTGTCCCCCCAAAATATGTGTCCACTTGGTTAGGCCATGATTCCCAGTATTGTGTGGTTGTCCTCCATTTTGTGATTGATATAATTTTCCTGTGTGTTGTAAATCCTAATCTCTGCCTGTGATTAATGAAGCAAGATTAGATTATGTTAAAGAGGATTAGGGTGGGATGTAACACCCTTTCCCAAGTCATGTCCGTGATCCAGTGTAAAGGGAGTTTCCTTGGGGTGTGGCCTGCATCACCTTTTATCTCTCAAGAGGTAAAAGGAAAGGGAAGTGAGCAGAGAGTGGGGGACCTCATACCACCAAGAAAGCAGTGGTGGGGACAGAGCACGTCCTTTGGACCTGGAGTTCCTGAATGGAGAAGCTCCTAGCCCAGGGGAAGATTGATGACAAGGACCTTCCTCCAGAGCTGATAGAGGAAGCCATCCCTTGGAGCTGACCCCCTGAACTTGGACTTCTAGCCTACTAGACTATGAGAAAATAAATTTCTCTTTGTTAAAGCCATCCATTTATGGTATTTCTGTTATACAAGCACTAGATGACCAAGACAATGGTTTATTAAGGGATGTTCACCGTGCTAGGTGTTGCAGACGTAAAGATGAAGAGACATGGTCCTTGTCGTTTATGAATTCCTGGTAGAGTCAGTTGGAACTGTGCGTAGGGGATGCACTTGGCTAGTGAACAGCTGATTAGAAAGACTTTTATTTGAAGCCCTAATAAGGTGGGGTCTTATCCTCAACCAGGAAGCAGCACAGGCTCTGAATTAGAAGGAAATTACTGGCTTGCAAGGACCCTGGGGCAAGTCCTTCAACCATTCTCGGCTTTAGATTCTCATCGCTTCAGGGAGAAAATCAGTACTGTTTTTTTCATGGATTTATAAATGAGAGTCATCATTATCTGGGCAACTCTCTTGCTCTTCTCCTTTCTCAGTGTGTCTAAACACTTTGAAAACCATGCAAAGGAAAAATAATGGAATAAGTTCAACTAAGACAGCACTGTCCTCTCTCATTTTCTGCCAAAATACTTACCTGACCTTATAAAGTAATTTTACATTTTATGCGGTGTTATGTGTGGATGTATTTACTAAGAAAAATGGCAGAACCTAACCCTTTGACACATCACAGTGCTACAGAACCAGGTGTGGACTTCAGTGGCCCCCATTTGTAGACTCTTGGGCTGCAGAAACTCATCAACACATTTCACGGAACCATCTTGTGAGCATACCACAGAATCAGCACTTCTTGCTTGAGTCTCGTATTACATAGAACCTTACGTTCCCTTGAAGGGAAAAAAAAAAATCAGCCTTCACCAAATCAGACATCAAACAGAGGCTCCTGGTGCCCCATTCCATTGTTGTTCCGTGGTTACTTGTCAACTCTTCTGTCAGTGAATAATTCAAAACAGACATTTTCATGAATTATTCAGCAAACCTGTGTCTACATGGTGTGGATGTGTGGATTCCACATCTCCTGAAGGGTATTCGTTGGCTTTGCTTCTTCATACATTCCTCCCCACCCCTTCCCAAATATTCAGTTACAAGATGACTTGCTGACCTGAACGAAGGGTGTATTAATGTCTTCATTCAATTGCATTGACATTGTTGTTTTCAATATTAACATGTCTTCCAGATACCTCACTTGATGGGCAATCCGTGAACATTCCTGGGGAATTTCCTATGTTGTCCCAGCAGGACCTGATATTCGAGCTATTACGATTACACATATCCATATTTAGGCAAAATTCTTGTTGCTTCACCTCCCGTCTTAGAAAGGAGCATTTTAATTTACGGATCCTTCAGCTTCAGTATTTTCAGCGAGGAACTTCTGGAATGAAAATTTTGATACCCAAAGTGCCTTTGCAAGTAGTGGTCAGACTGAAGTATTTATGTTATTAATCAAATAGCGTTGTATTATATTCTAGGCCAATGAATTTGCACATATGCCTTTTACGAAAAACAACAACAGAAAAAAAAAAAAAAAAAAAAAAAAACTTTAGGTACCTGGGTCTTTTCCAAACATGTTATTTTTGTTTCCTGAGGGAGAACATTGAAGAGGAAGAAGAGTAAGCTAACGTTTCGTAACTGACCATTTCACTTTGGATGCATATTAACTATTTCATAGCAAACACTTAACTTTCATCATATCAGTCGTTAAAAAAGAAAAAAAAACAAAAACAAAATAATATTGCCTTTGAGTCGAAAGCAACTCTATAGGACAGAGTGGAACTGCCCCATAGCATTTCCAAGGAGCAGCTGGTGGATTCAAACTGCCGAGCTTTTGGTTAGCAGCTGAGCTCTTAACCACTAAGCCATCAGGGCCCCACAATATCAGTCATATAACCCCTGAATTTAATAAACAAATTTATTTTACAGAATCAAGAAGTTGGTTTCCTTTATAGGCCCAGTTCAATAATAATAATTTATTCTGGAGATCTTTGAGACACAGCTTGAAAGTGGCAAAACTGATTTTTACACACAGTGCATTTTGTTTTATGTAGATAAATTGATCAGCCTTTTCCCCAAGAGCTTTGTTAAACTAGTTGCTGTCACATTGACTTGACTCAATGGCGATTCCATGTGTGGCAGAGTAGAACTGTGCTCCATCAGGTTTTCAGTGGCTGATTTTTCAGAAGCATATCACCAGGCCTTCCTTCCAAGGCACCTCTGAGTGGACTCAGACCTCCAGCTTTTGGTTAGCAGCCTAGCACATTAACCTTTTGCACCAAGCAGGGACTTTAAGAGCTTTGTTACAAGCTGAGAAACCTTGTATTTGTAATTCAGGGGTAGTCGCCACTAGATGGCAGTCTTGACTCATTAACCCATTGCCAACGAGTCTGTTCTGACTCAGCGACCCTATAGGACAGAGAACTGCCCCATAGAGTTTCCAAGGCTGTAAATCTTTATAGAAGCAGTCTGCCACATCTTTCTCCTGCAGAGCGGCTGGTGGGTTCGAACTGCTTACGTTTTGGTTAGCAGCCGAGTGCTTAACCACTGCACCATCAGTGCTCCTTTTTTTGGGGGGGGAGGAGTTTAATTGAACTTTAGATGAAGGTTTACAGAACAAACTAGCTTCTCAGTAAACAGTACACATCTTGTTTTATGACATTGGTTAACAACCCGTGACATGTTAACGCTCTGTCTTCTCGACCTTGAGTTCCCTATTACTGGCTTTCCTGTCCCCTCCTGCCTTCTAGTTCTTGCCCCTGGGCTGGTGTGCCCCTTTAGTTTCATTTTGTCCTATGGGTCTGTCTAATCTTTGGCTAAAAGGTGAACCTCCAGAGTGACTTCATTACTGGGCTAAAATGTCCGGGGCCATACTCTTGGTGTTTCTTTGATCTCTGTCAGGACAGTAAGTCTGGTCTTCTTTTTTTTTTGAGTTAGAATTTTGTTGTACATTTTTCTCCAGCTCTGTCCAGGACCCTTTATTGTGATCCCTGTCAGAGCAGTCAGTGGTGGTAGCCGGGCACCGTCTAGTTGTACTGGACTCAGTCTGGTGGAGGCTGTGGTAGTTGTGGTCCATTAGTCCTCTGGACTAATCTTTCCCATGTGTCTTTAATTTTCTTCATTCTCTTTTGCTCCTGAGGAGATGAGACAAGTGGAGTATCTTAGATGGCCACTCACAGGCTTTTAAGACCCCAGACGCTACTCACCAAAGTAGAATGTAGAACATTTTCTTTATAAACTGTGTTATGCTAATTGAGCTAGATGTTCCCTGAGACCATGATCCCCACAGCCCTCAGCCCAGCAATTCAGTCCCTCAGGGAGTTTGGATGTGTCTGTGGCGCTTCCCTGACCTTACGCCACCAGGGCTTCTTTGATTCACTAGAGAGCATCCATCTTTAGACTAATGGCTTCTTCAGGTTATGAGTGCTCAGAGACCTCCACTTGATAAGGCAGTTTTCGATTTTCTCGAAGTAAAATGAGTCAGTTAAAATACTAACATATATGAATAAACTTATACTCTATAGGAAGAGAAACGAGATATTGAGTTAAAAGAAAAATGCAAGGAGAACAGAATTCCCAGGGCTGTTGAGATGTCTTTTACGTTTCAGGCTGAGACTTTTATCCTGAATCTGGTTGCCTTACTTATACTCTTTTTCCTTTGGTGCAGCGGTCCTCCTCCTTGGCTGCACACTGGAATCCGCTGGGGGAGTTTTAAAAGATACTGATGACTTCTGGGATCTTAAAATCTAGCGAGCGGCCATCTAAGATGCATCAATTGGTCCCAACCCACTTGGAGTAAAGGAGAATGAAGAACTCCAAAGACACAAGGAAACAATTAGCCCAAGAGACAGAAAGGGCCACATAAACCAGAGACTCCATCAGCCTGAGACCTAGATGGTGTCTGGCTACCACCAATGACCATCCTGACGGGGGACACAACAGAGAGTCCTGGATGGAGCAGGAGAAAGGTTGGGTGCAGAACTCAAATTCTGGTAAGAAGACCAGACTTAATGGTCTGACTGAGACCGGAGGAACCTCGGAAAGCATGGCCCTCAGATTCTCTATCAGCCCAGAACTAAAACCATTCCCGAGGCCAACTCTTCAGACAAAGATTAGACTGGACTATGGGACATAAAATTATACTCGTGAGGAGTGTGCCTCTTAGCTCAAGTAGATATGTGAGACTAAATGGGCAGCTCCTGTCCAGAGGTCAGATGAGAAGGCAGAGAGGGTCAGGAGCTAGCTGAGAGGACACCGGAAATCAGGGGTGGAAAGAAGGAGTGTGATGTCATAGTATAGGGAGAGCAATTAGGGTCACATAACAATGTGTGTATAAGTTTTTGTATGAGAGACTAACTATAATTGTAAACTTTCACTTAAAGTACAAAAGATACTGACACCTGGGTGCCATGTCAGAGATGCTAATTTGCCTGAGCCTTGGGAGCAAAGGCTGAAAAGATCCAGAGAGAGAGAAAAGCAACATAGTTTATGGGAAGACATAGGCAGCTGCACTCTTGAGTGAACAGACACAGGGCAGTGTAGAGAGGAGGGAGGTTGTGAAGGAGCAGCAGTTGCTGAGAAGGTAGAAGCCTGGATAGGGAGAAGTGCCATGTCACCCTTGGGACATAGGTTCAATAAACAGCTGTTGCTGAGTGAGACCATGTTGCTATTTATCGCCCCAAGTATCCACCCAGTAAGCCCTCTTTACTTGAGAAAGCCTGTGGGACTTTGTTTTTTGCAACCAAAAGAGCAGAGCACTGAGGACTTTCCACTGGATTGTGAACTTTTCCCTGTGAAAACTTATTCCTCCTGTTTATAGAGCCCTGGTGGAGCAGTGGTTAAGAGCTCAGCTGCTAACCAAAAGGTCGGCAGATGGAATCCACCAGCCGCTTCTTGGAAACCTCATGCGGCAGTTCTGCCCTGTCCTATAGGGTCACTATGAGTTGAAGGCACTGCGTTTTAATTGTTTTTTTTTTTTTTTTTTAAGCCCACATGTGCACAGGGAATTTGGCTAATCCTCCTACTTCTGCTTAAAGCTTCTAAATGACTCCTGGTCAACCCAAGTACCAATAAATCCAGAAGCAGAACACGCTAGAGAAGTGGTGCTCAACTTTGACACTGCCTGAAACAAATTCTGTTGCTAATAGTTGTTGTTAGGTGCTGTCAAGTCGGCTTCAACTCATGGTGACCACATGCACAATAGAACAATCATGATTGTTGATAGGCTTGAGCCCATTGTTGTGACCACTGTGTATTTTGAGTACCTTCCACCCTAGCGGGCTCATCTTCCAGCAACAGGTTGAGGAATAGTCTGTTGTGATCCATAGGGTTTTTGCTGGCTAATTTTCGGAAGTAGATTGCCAGGCCTTTCTTCCTAGTATATCTCAGTCTGGAAGCACACTAAAACCTGTCCACCACGGGTGACCCTGCTGGTATTTGAACTATCAGTGGCATAGCCTCCAGCATCACAGCAACATGCAAGCCACCACAGTACGACACACTGATAGATAGGTGGTGGATTTCTAATAGAGATTTCTTGAAAAGACTTGTGCCCGGCTACCACCAATGACGGCTCTGACAGGCACCACAATAGAGAGTCCTGGACAGAGTGGGGGCAAAATGTAGAACAGAATTCAAATTCACAAAAAAAGACGACTTACTGGTCTGACAGAGACTGGAGGAACCCCAGAGACTATGGCCCCCAGACACTCTGCTAACTTAGAACTGAAACCACTCCCAAAGGCCACCGTTCGGTCAAAGATTAGACAGGCCTATAAAACAACCATTAGCACACGTGAGGAATGTACTTTTTAGTTCAATCAAGCATACAAAACCAAATGGGCAACACCTGCCCAAAAGCAGGACAAGAAGGCAGGAAGGTACAGGAACTGGATGAATGGACACAGGGAACTCCGGGTGGAAAGGGGTCACATGCTGTCACATTGTGGGGATTGCAACCAAAGTCACAAAACAATATGTGTATAAATTTTTGAATGAGAAATTAACTTGACATGTAAACTTTCACCTGAAGTACAATTAAAAAAAAAAAAAAGTACTTGTGCGTTTCTTTCAAACGTTAACTTTTATGAGGTTCGTGTCAAATGGAACACCACAAGAGGAAATTCGTTGGAAGAGTAAACATAGAACACAGTTTCCCTCAGGTCCGGGATTTTTTTTCAATTATATTCATTTCTGTGACCATGTTAGGTGGTCTTGAGTCATGGAGGGACAACGTCTCGCTGTCTGAGAAATGGAGGGTGGGTTTTTATCCATTCTTCATCTAGAATGGAGCTATATGCTCACTCTGATGGGCGAGGGTAGAAGCAGGGTCTGTATCAGTCATTCTCAACTTTCCTTGCATAATGGAACTCTCTTTAAAAATGCTGATGCCTGGGTCCTGCCAGAGATTTTGATTTAATGGGTATGGGGTATGGTCTGGGAACTGAGATTTTAAAAATCATGTGCGATTCATTTTAACATGCATCCAAGGAGGAGAACCCTTGGTCTACACACTCTCTGGAATCCACAGTTATAGTCATCATTTTCTAGGTCAAAACATGAGCCTACAGTTGGGAGACTATGCAGACAGAGGCATATCTTTTACCTTCTTTCTCAAATATTGTTTAGGAAAAACAAAATACGTTTAGAATATATGCATATGCAACCTCATTTAGATTTCCATAATACCTTTAGAATTCATCTTTCCTTCATTAGTCCTTCTTCCTAAAGTTAGAGAGAAGATATAGAAATATTTATTTATTCAATGAATATTTATAGATTACCCACTATGTATGTGCCTGGCAACGTTCTGTCAGATACTCACATTGTGTTTTTGCACACCCACCATGGAATAATCAAGTGCTCTGTCGTCCATGGCGTAAGGACAGATGGAAATGGTTTTACGCAGAACAGTCACACAATGTCCAAAACAAAGGATAAGCAAAATACCTTACCTTCAGTACCCCCATGGCAACACAAGAGAGATGTTTGACAAGTATGGACTCACTGATTTAAATTCTCTCTGAATAGTACAAAAAATTTCTTTAACAAAAAACATCCCTCAAACCTAACCAAACTCTCTGCTGGAGAGTGGTTTGGAAAAATGTTCTGAGTTCATTGCAGGTGTTTATCATCAAAATGGAATCACATTTCCAAGTTTGTGTTTTGAAAGCTGGCATCCAAACTGATTGCTGAGATGTTTCATGATGGAGTTCATTGCTTCCAGTTACCAAAACTTATTTCATTTTTGTAAATGCATCATACTGTAAAGTGATTACCTGCAAAGTGCTTGTAAAATGGCCAGTTTGGTTAAGTTGTTAAAAAAATATATAAAAGAAGCACTCTGAAATGAAACTAACAAGGCAGTGTATAAGAGGAGTTTAAGAGTGCTATGCTGGTGTTTTAACAACTGTTTAGACAAATGTTTAACAATAATAGAGAGACAGACAGCTAGCTAGCTAGATGATGGCTAGATGGATAGACAGACAGACAGATAGATGAATAGCTGTCAGTGGACCCCAACTCATGGTGACGTTATGTGCAACACAATGAAACTTTGCCCAGTCCTACATCGTCCCCACAATCTCTAGTATGTTCGAGTCCATCTTGTGGCTACAGTGCCAATCCATCTCACCAAGGGTCTTCTTCACCCTCATTGACCCTCTCCTTCACCACACATGATGTCCTCCTCTAGTGATTGATCCCTCCTGATGACGTGTCCAAAACAATCAAGTAGGCCAATATTTGGTTGTGATCCACAGGGTTTTCATTGACTAATTTTTCAGCAGTGTATCAACAGGCCTTTCCTCTTAGTCTGTCTTAGTCTGGAAGCTCTGCTGAAACCTCTCCACTACGGATGACCCTGCTAGTATTTGAAATACGGGTGGCATAACTTCCACTATCATAGCAACACACAAGCTAAAATATTAATCATGATATCTCCATCTAGGTACTTTTGTAGTCTTCTTGGATGAGATATCCTTGAAGCCCTTGCCTGTGAGTGATTTAGTGATTCTCCTCTGGTTGGGTCCAAATCCTTTGTTTTAGTTGCCTTTGGAACTGCCATCTTCTAGACCTCAGCAGGGTCTGTCTACTTGGATTCACACTGATCCAGGTGGTCTTGCAGACCTGCCAGTGTAGGAGCTGAAACAGACACCCATGGACTTGCTGTTGCTTGTAAGGCCTCCTCCAATTATTCATATAATCCATATGTTGACTGTTTTGTGCCAAGCTTTAAGTAGGATTTGGCACCTTTTACTGCCAAGAAAGAATCTACTCAAGCCCCCACCACTCCAAAGCATTAGAGAGCAGTGTAGATTTTTTCTAATGCAATTGTAGGGGCTAAGGAGGAGAATTTTATACCTCAGGAACATGGAATAATATGTTGTAAGTGTCCCTTCCTTATGTCCCCTCTCCCACACTCCTCAGGCCTCTGCCAAATGGCTGGTCTCTTTCTCTCTCCTTGCTGGCTCCAATCTTCCCCGCTTGCAGTTGGGCATCATTATCTCTCCCTCGTGTGAAGAGCAATTTAGCTTTGTCTCAACACATCACAGCCAAACCTGCAAACTCAAACGCTTAGAAAGCAATAGGGAACTAAAAAAGAAAATAAAAAAATAAATGAAAAGTTCATCCCTACTGCAAACACTGCATGGGACATACTTATATTAAAAAATTATTCCCTGTTTATCTGAAATTCAAATTTAACTGGACATCCTGTATTTTATCTGGTAACATTACCCTGTCACCTTCAGAAGTCTTTCTGCTCTCCTACCATTAAATATTCCTCTAGAATTAAAAGCTGAACATTATCATAAAAAATCACCCCGAGCTGAGGTTTTGCTGTTTAGTAGTTTCATGTTTAGTGCACATGAGTTACAGTTTTATATCTTACTTGCCTTTCCTCAAACTCTGGTGAAAACTGGCAAAGGCCAGCCTGACCTGGCTCCTTTAAGAAGCGAGAACTTGCCACAAGGAGTATTCCCCTGGGTCTCAGACTGCGGACTGCGTCTAGTTTCTCCTAAGCTGCTTACACCAGGGCTACTTATTTTCCTGCTCTGCCTTGACCTCTGATCCTTCTGACAGTATATATACTTCTATAAATTGTAAATTTCAGTTAGAAAACGGTCTGACTTTCCTAGAGCCGCTGTAACACAAATACCACAAATTTGTTGTTAAGTGCTGGGAGTCGATTCCGACTCATACTGACCCTATAGGACAGAGTTGAACTGCCCCAGGTTTCCTAGGCTGTAATCTTTATGGGAGCAGGTAACCAGGTCTTTTCTTGAGTGGAGCTGCTGGTGGATTTGAACTGCCAACCTTTTGGTTAGCAGCTGAGTGCTTAACCATTGCACCACCAGGGCTCCTTTTCTGAGAGCTGCTGTAACACAAATACCGCAAGTGGGTGGCTTTAAAGAACAGAAATTTGTTTTCTCACAGTTTAGGAGTCTAGAAGTCTGGTTTCAGGGAGCTGGCTCTAGGAGAAGCCTCTCCCTTTGAGAGCTCTGGGTAAAGATCCTTGTCTCTTTCGGTTTCTGCAGCCCCAGTATTCTTCAGTTCCTTGCCTTGGTGATCTTCATGTGTTGCCTATCGCCTCCAACCTCCCCTGTTTATGCTTCCTTGTGTCTGTGTCTATGCTACTCCTTATAACTCAGAAGTGGTTCAATTTAGGACACACCTTACACTGGGCTTCATTAACATAACAAAGAAATAATATTTCTGAACAGATATAACCTGTTGCTGTCAAGTTGATTCTGACTCATAGTAACTGTATCGGACAGAATAGAGCTGCCCCATAGGGTTTCCAAAGCTGCAATCTTTATAGAAGCAGACTGCCACATCTTTTTCGTGAGGAGTGGCTGGTGGGTTCGAACTGTCAGCCTTTCGGTTAGCAGCTGAGTGCTTAACCACTGCACCACCTGGGCTCCTTGAACAGTTTTAGGAGTTTGTCCAAGCATGGACCAGTAACTTGAAATTTGCCTGTGAAAATGGAGGGCGCCGAGAGACCAAAGAAAGAGGCAGGCAACTCCAGTTTGGCAGCAGAGTATATTAGGGAGACTTATATATGAAGCAGTGGTCCCTGGTGGCTGAAGGACCAAAGCAGATCTCTGCACCTCACAAGGGGAGGGCAGAGGTTTTATAGTGGTGGTGTATAATAGGGGCTCCAGGCCAGGGGCTTACATAAGAAAGCAAACTGTAGTGAACTAGCAGACCACATGGGGGTGCCCATGTTTGGTCTTGCAAAGCTTGTTTACCCTTCAGGGTTAGAATTCCAACACATATTTTTGGAGGACACAAGTCAATTTATAACAGAAACTCTCGGTGTTTTACCTATATACATTCAAGGTTGGATATTCGATATCAACTTTGAACTCATATTTTCAGTGTTTAGAGCTGGATATTTGGTAGGATGTAGAAAAATTCTAAACATGTTGTGGGACTACATCTGTTTCTGGAATTGCCTATGAAAATGGAAATTGTAATCATTAGACATGGCAACTTATTTTTCACACTTGTGTTCAAACATTTTGGAAGGCAGCATGAAAAATCTTGACTTTAGGATTTTCATAATAAACTTTTCTTGCAAAAGAGGGCCTTTGGTCTCATGAACTGATACTCTGTAAAATTCTTATGAGTACCTAACATAAACATATTTGGAATTACTTTGTTAAATTATGTTATCTATTACTGTTTTTTTAAGGTCTTAACATAAGGGGCACAGAAATTGCAAGCTAGGTAAAGCTCTGAATATCCGTAAGGATCTTACTGATGGAGTTTTGGAAGGAAAGAACCTTTTGCTAATCATTTAGAAAGTCAGTTTTGATTAAAAGAGGTGGCTATTTGGCGTGTAAATAGTGTGTAAAATCCCAGCAACAAGCAGATATTTAGATTTCTACCAAAATGAATCAATCATCTTTCACAAATCAGCACGAAGAATCCTTTTGTTTATATACTGATAAACTGTGATTAATCACAAAAAAATATCTAAAACAAGAAATTATAAACATGCTTTCCTCTCCACGTGGCAGTACCATAATATTGTCTCTGGGGATAAAAGGCTGAAGGGCTGTCTCCCACGAGGCTGACAGGGTGGCGTCATTGCTCTGGTAAATCTCATGGTTTGGCCTGGCCTTCTGTCTTGTAGGCTTTTAAGCTGGATTTTGCTAGAGCACTGAGGGCAGATCCAGGAGCGGACCTGTTAAATAAGCTCATGAGGCTGAGGAATGAAATCAGGCTGACTCTGCTGACCTCTTCAGCTGCAGCTCCAGGCCTCTTCCTGTTGTTCCTTCTGCTCCAGTTACATGAGTTTTCTTTTAATCCTTGAATGTCATGTGCTCTTTATTTCCTATGCATACCCTTATCCCAGGTTTGGAGTCTCTGGGTGATGCAAATGGTTAAGTGCTCAGCCACTAACGGAAAGGTTGGCGGCTTGAATCCACCTGAGGTGCTTTGGAAGAAAGGACTAGTGATCAACTTTCAAAAGGACACAGCCGTTGAAAACTCTATGGAGCACAGTTCTACTCTGACACACATGGGGTTGCCATGAGTAGGTATCAACTCCAAGGCAACTGGCTTTTTTTTTATTCCAAGGATGTTGTTCTCTGCTATCAACTCTCTGACACACACACACACACACACACACACACACACACACACACACACACACACACACACACACACACACACACACACACACGCACAATGAGCTTAGGTGTAATCTTAAACATTACTTCCTTAGGGAAGTCTTTATAGGCTCCATACTCTCCCCTCCCCCACCTGCAAGCGTCTGAGCTTGAATTATGGTAGGACCCCATGCTCCATAACTCTTCTCATGCAAGGCATTTATCATTCTTGTAGTTATTTCTTCAGTGTCTACCTCCCCTGTTAGGTTGTATCCTTTATGAGGACAGACACAACTGAACATTTGATAGTTGCATGTGGCTACGGAATTAACGTTGATGGCTTTATTCCAGGGTCTTCTATTTCCTTTGACAGGTTTGGGACCTCAGATCTCAGTTCTATGAGTATCCTATGCTTTATACTGTTAGTGGATATCTCTCTTCAGCTGATGATTCTCAAGAAAGAAAGGTTGCCATTTTGCTTCTTGTTGTTCAAATGTGCTCATTCAGTGATTTCTGCTCATGTCTAAGCAGAGAAAAGAAGTCGTGTCTGGTATCAGGACTTAGGTTTGTGATTATCTGCCTGAAGCATGGACTCCAGGAGTGGATGATGTCTAGCACTGGTGACCTGGTATCCTGAGAGAGCTCTGGTGTGGGCAGTTTGACACAAGCTAGCTACAGTGATTGGGTATTACTCCATAAGCCAACTGACCATCTGATTAATATATTAGGGAAAATAATTCTTAGGAAAGTTTTTAGTAACTTTGTTCGAAGCACCTCACTTTTCCAGGATGGGAGGCTTACTTTTGAAATCAATTAATGTCAGAAGGTTTTGTTTTGGTGAGGACGGACTCAGACAAAGGGAGTTATGGTCTTGTATATTTCATTCTGGCCATGTCTGGACCTAGAAGGAGCTCCAGACTGGGCTTCAAAACCAGATGAGTTCTGCCACTGATGGTTGGTCCTGCTTGGGCCAGTCTCCTCATCTACATGCTTTCTACAGGCCATTTCATGGGAATTTTTCTGTTCAGTATAGTGGAAAGGTCATGCACTATGAAGGAGTCCGGGGTTCTTGAAATGCCAGTTCCACTGCTTATGCATATGCATTCATGGTGAAGGGACCTAAACATTCTTTTAGCCTCAGTTTCCATTTCTGTAAAATGGGATAACATTGGTACTCACTTCACAGAGTTGCTATATGAGGATTAAATGGGATAACCCATGAGTCTTTAGCACAGTTCTTGGCAAGTTAGAAGCACTCATTAAATTGTTACTCATATTTGTAAAATGGGATCAGTAATAACTACCGTATGGGCGATTGTGAGGATCAGGTAAGAGAATGTACTTAGATGCCAAGATCAGCGTCTGGCTCACATAGTTGCCAGATAAAAGTGAGTTCTTACCGCTTTTCTTTCTGCCTCCACTTCAGATGTTGGTGTTCTGAGAACACATCAACACATTTTCTTCTCTTTCAAAATTATTTATTTTTCTTCTTTCCGAACTGGTAAGTGATCATTATTGCACTGATGTTATAATGACCAGCCTGTAACCGACACCCTATGATTTTATCCCATTTCTTCATCCTTTCCACTATCATATATTCCTTGTAGTGATCTTGGTCTTGAGAGATTCTGAGTTATTTTATTTGTGGAACTCGTCTATGTCATTTAGCTCTCTGAAATTCTAAAACCAATGATGGCTACTCTTTGATTTTTGCCTGTCTCTTCTAGCATCTAATTATGTGTGTGCTCTTCAATTTTCAAGTATACTACACTTTCAAATTTCTTTTTTGATTAAAAAACGAAATCAACAATTCATTCGGTTGTTAATTTGATTCCCTTTGTTGTTGTTGCTGTGAGTTACCATTGAGTTGGCTCCGACTCATGGAGACCTTATGTATAACAGAACAAAATGTTGCCTGGTCCTGTGCCGTCTTCGGCACTGTTGGTGTGTTTGAGTTCATTGCTGTGGCTATTGTGTCAATCCACCTCACTGAGGGTTTCCCTTGTTTTCACTGACCCTTAAGCAGAGAAAATTTAAATTCTGGACCACTCAGCAAAATTCCAGACCAAACTCCTTCTTATGATTTATTAATAGGAATATTAAGAGCTTGATAGCAGAATAAAGAGACCCTTTATTTCATGGGTCTCTTTCGTATTGAGCTAGCATGGTATTGTTTATATTTGTGGCAGCAAAGATGTTATTTGTAATCTTCTTTTGCTTACTGCAATAAACTTGTTTTGATTGAAAGCTCTTTCTCCATATAATTTTTGGTCAGTATGTTCCATTACCAAAAGCTCTTCCCAGTTTTATAGTTCATTTTCCAGAAGAGACTTTTGTTTTTCTGTTTCATAGAATTTGAGGGTTTTTTTTTTTCCCTTAAAGGAAAGTTATAAAGAGCTATCCCTTCTCTGCTACCCCTTCATTTGTACTGGTGTTCATTCCTCTCCCCAAAGAGGTTTAGGGTCAGACATTGACCTGCAGGAATTGTCCGTGGCCTCACTTGGAGTTCTGCATTTGGTTCTGTTGCTGAGCTCCCTTCTCTTGGAGTAGCATTACATTGCAAATGGAAAGAAGTTTCAACTTCTTGTAGCAAGGTGAGAAATGATGAGTCTCTAGGCAGTTATTCCCTTATTCCTGCATATGTACTTTCGTACCCATGTTGACTCTGCTATGAAGTCCAGGTCTTTTCAACTGGCTCACGACAACCATTTTTAAAAGATTAAGTCATTGACTTTTTAAAATTCCATCTGAGAAAGAATTTTTTTTTTCTAATTTTGTATTGTTTCACATCTTAAATTTAGTGAATACAGTATCAAGAGAAGCCTAAACAAGAGAAACTGTATATTTTAATTTTACATGCTTTTTCCTTTAGTTATTCAAGCTTTTATCAACAACTTGAATAAAAACCTAATATATTTTAATTTTATATGTATTTTCCTTTAGTTATTTAAGCTTTTTCTATCAACAACTCAAAGTCTTTCGGGACTTTTGTTTTTTTAAAAGAACTGTTAATAGCATTATCTAGATGGAACAGTTTTGAAAATTTATTTTAAAAATATTATTAGTTTTTCATACATCAAAGTGATGTTATATCTGGTGGCAGAGAACATCAGTATTTCTAGAGAATTATAACTCCATAATGGGATGTTAGATTAAATTTTAAACATAGTAATTAACCTGGCCCATAGATAAAGTGTGAGTGATAATGATACTTTTATACTTCACAAAACACTTTAAAAAACATTACATCATTTGGCCCTTACAACAACTTTGTGAGGCTGAGAGATAAGATGATATTGTACCCATTTCACAGACGAGAAGACTGAAATGTGGAGGTGTGATTTGCCTAACTGATGAAGCTAGAATCACAGGTGAAATCTCCTGGTCCTGATATGGTCATTCAGTCATTTATATAACAGACATTTAACAAGCATCTAATCGCTGGCCTAAGTACTGGGAACCAAAGACAAAGCAGAGTCCCTGCCCATAAGGAGTTCATCATTTAAAGGTGGAAAGGCACAAAAAGCATATGAGACCACAAGGAAAGTGTGATCAAGAAGCATAAGCAAATATCTTAAAAGTTAGAAGAGTCTTAGGCCAGCCATTAAGGCTGGGCTCAGCAGGGCAGTTCTTCTTGTCTCAACTCGGGTTGTTTACATGTCTAGTGGCTTACCGGCTGTTAGATGGAACAACTGGGATGATTTGAGTCTGCTATACAAGCCTTTTATTCTCCAGCAGGCTAGCTGGGTAAATGCCAGAGTAAAATTAATATGTTAAAGAGCATGTCTAATTTTAATGTTTCAGTACATACTAGTAAATTAGGTTCCAGAAAAGTACCAATCTCATCTATTATCAGGGCTGTCTAGATGAAAATGATCACTATTTTATGTTTTTACTAGCATTTTAAAAAAATACAGTATTTTACATATTGGCCAACTGTTAATTTACATTTTTTAATTTATAGAGAGATTAGACTTTGTAAAATAGCAGCTCTATTGAGATATAATTCATGTACCACACAGTTCACTCATTTAAAGTGAGTGGTTTTTAGTATATTCACTAAATATGCTAAATATATACCATTACTACTACAAAAATTTATGAGCACTTTTATCACCCCCCAAGACACCCTATGCCCCATTTATCCCTGTGGATATTTAAATGTTTTTAAATTCAACATTTTTCTTGTTATGAGTCTTTATATATTAAGCATATTAAAACTTTGCCTGTCAGAGCCCAAGGTTGAGAAGGGAGAATGTTGACATGTTGTGGGGTTGTGAACCAGTGTCATAAAACAATATGTGTACTGTTTAACGAGAAACTTTTGTTCTGTAAACCTTCATGTAAAGTCCAGTTAAAAAAAAACAAGGAACCCCATACCCATTAGCAGACACTCCTCCTTCCTTCCCGCTCACCTGGCCCCTGGAAACTACTAATTTACTTTCTGTCTCTATAGATTTCCCTATTCTGGGCATTTCATATAAATGAAGTCACATTAAAAAAAAAAAAAAAAAAAAAAACTTTGCCTGTCATATATGTTACAGTTATTACTAATGATTTTATTTGCCTGATCATCTCTCCTTTTATGATATGCAGAAGTTTTAATTTTTATTTTACACCTTTTGAATAGGTGTAATTTGATGTGGGTTAGTGAAAGCACAAAGGAGCCCTGGTGGCGCAACGGTTAAGCACTCGGCTGCTAACCAGAAGGCTGGCGGTTCCAACCCACCAGCTGCTCTGTGGGAGAAAAGGCTGGTGATCTGCTCCTATAAAGATTACAGCCAAGAAAACCCTATGAGCTGTTCTCCTGTGTCCTGTAGGGTCACTATGAGTTGGAATTGACTCGACGGCACACAATGATAACAACAGCGGTGAACGCACAAGGTAATGCAATATGATAACTTTTCTAAACCACACGTGCACATTGAAAGAACTGGATTTATTGCTTTCAGCTAGAAAAGGAAACTAGGACTTTATTGTTCTATGAAGATATGGGCCTAGTACATGCCTTTGGCTTAAAATGCCTGTAAATGTTGAGCGTCAAACAAAAGTGTTTTGGAGATAAGATATTCCTAATGTTACGTATAAATTAGGGCATGCTTGTACCTTGACTAGTTGGTGCAGTTCTGTTCCCCATGTTTCAGGTAAAGTAATTGAAATAAAAAAGGAAAATGACTGAAGGAATAAAATCACTCTCAACTGAGAATTCATTGCAAAGGTTACGACTATTCAATTTTGAAAAGTCAGAGGGAAGAATGGCTACCAGCACCAATACCCATTGCCATGTGGTTGATTCTGACTCATAGCGACCCTATAGGATAGAGTACAATGGCTCCTTAGGGTTTTCTAGACTGTAATCTTTACAGGAGCAGATTGCCAGGTCTTTCTCCTGCAGAGCTGCTGGTGGGTTCGAAACGCCGACCTTTCGGTTAGCAGCCGAGCGCTTAACCCCTGCGCCTGACATTGATACTTGAGTACCTTTTGCATCATGAATGGAGTAGCTTTTGTTTTAAGAATCCTAGGTGGCCCTAATGGAAGTGTGCAGTAAAGGATTAACTCAGCAGGTTGCTCACACCCTGAACATTCCACAGAAAGGTTTGACACTTGCCTTGCTCTTGGGAGGTAACCTGTAGGCCTTGGAGTATGCTGCTTGATTGGACAGTATCATGGGGGCCTGGGGCCTTGTTAACCATGTGATTCATGGTGGAAGTCTTGGCCAGGTGGTATCAGTTGGACCTCAGGGGAGGCTGGAGACTGAAGGTCTGCTGCACAGGCGATCAGTCATGCCTGTGTGACTGATCCCCCAGTAAAAACTCTGGACATGAAAGCTCTGTGAGCTTCGCTGGTTGGCAATACTCTGTGTGTGTGGTCACACATTGTTGCTGGGAAAATTAAGCACTGCCCACACAACTCCACCAGGAGAGGACAACTGGAAGCTTGCACTTGGTGTCTTCTGGATTTGTGCGCCTATGTTGCTGATTTTAATTGGTATCCTTTTACTGTAATAAACTGAAACTTGAGTATACAGCCTTTCTGAGATCTGTGAGTTCTTCTAGCAAATCAGTGAACCTGGGGGTAGGCTTGGGTAACCCCAAATACAAGAACATACCTTGGAAGATCTAGCACGGTTCATGGGTGGTCACAGGTCTCATTTGTCCAAATATCCAATGACCCTGCTGAGAGAAACAATGAAAAGGATGTTAGAGATGCATGAAGAAGCTGCAAGATCCCGAAGTAAGAATATAGAGCAAGCGGCAAATGCGACTGATCTCTAATCGTTAAGGAGTATCCTCAGCTGGTAGGAAGTTCACCTTTAGGTCAAGTGTTGGGAGGATGCTTTTAAATTTGACATTATGACGTGCCTCTTTAATATTTGCTTACCTGAGCCTGGGGGAATACACCCCAAGTTTCTTGAGATAGGGCCCTGGGGAAAAAGACCAAAAAGTGAGAATAAATAAAAGCTATAGGTGGTGGTTCAGTGGTAGAACTTCTGCCTCCCATGTGGGAGGCTGGGGTTCCGTTCCCAGCCGGTGCACCTCAGGTACAGCCACCACTCATCTGTCAGTGGGGGCTTTTGTGTTGCTGTGATGCTGAACAGGTTGTAGCAGAGCTTCTAGACTAAGACAAGCTAGGAAGAAAGGCTTGGCAATCTACTTCTGAAAATTAGCCAATGAAAACCCTATAGATCACAATGGTTCCATCCCATTGTACATGGGTGTGATGGTTAAGACTGTGTGTCAACTTGGCTGGGCCATGATTCTCAGTGTTTTGGCAGTTCTATAATGTTATGATCACATTCCTGTTGAAATCTGATACATGATCACCCCCATGATGGAATCTGCTGAGTGGTACCAGCAGGGGCGGGCCTGTGGTGGCTCACCGCCCCCTCAGCCTTCATGTCTCTGCCCTCCTCCACCTACTTCCTTCCTGCTTGCCTTGCTGAGGTTTTTGCTTGTTCTGGATCCTGCAGCTTTCTCCCGTTCGTCTGGCATCTGGTTCTTGGGACTTGAGCTGATGGCTTGCCAGTGATCTTGCCTCCCAATCTTGAGATTCGTTGATCTTCATGGTCTGCAGAGGCACTGCTCTCAGGCCTGCTGATCTTGGATTCGCCAGACCCTCCGGCTACGTGGATCTAGCGAATCCTCTTTCCTGCCTCACTAACATGGGACGTACAGCCTCTAGGGACCGCATGAGCCATTTCCTTGATATGAATGAGTATATGTATATGTATATGTATATGTATATGTATATGTATATGTATACGTGTCTGTATATATATATGTACATAGATACAGTTTGCTTCTCTGGAGAACCCAGCCTAAGACAATGGGGTTGCCATAAGCTGATGACCGAGTCAGTGGCAGCTAACAATTACAACAACTGCAATGATAACAACTACATGTTAGGAGAAGGGTTAAGACCAGAGAGAGAAAGGATAATGTTTTGGGGAAGCTCTTAAGATCTGTAAACATGACGAAAGAGCTCGTCCTGTCTCAATGAAAAGCTTTGTCTGCAGCATAGTGGTAACCTGTTTGGGGGCCCAGGTGAGTAATGTCATTGAGCGGTGATATTAAAGTCACATCTCAGGAACAATATCAAGGGAGAATCAAGAGCTAGAGAAGCAGAGGCAGATAAAGACCACCAAAAACGAAGTACGATATCAAACATAGCCGCAGAAGAACAGTCATAGTGGCTTAGAGGAATTTCGGAGTCTCCCAGGACACTCGAGGGGAAGAAACTTGAGGAATTTAAACAAACTTCTTTGTTGCATAGACACTGGGTGTGATCATTTTAGTGAGTAAAACCTTAGTTTACCAAGTATTATTGTGATCTCTTTGAATCTCAGGGTTAGAAGGAACTTTAAAAGTTTTCTAGTTCTGTCCCTCAAAGTTACCCAAACAGAACTCAGTAAGGTTCAAATTTGTGATGTCTCATTTGTCACATCAGTGCTCCAGGCCTTAGCTGTGGTGCTCCAGATAGAAATCCAGTCCTTGTTGGGTACCGACGCTTCCTGCTTTAGTCTGAGAGTTTTTGTTTGTTTAAAGGGACATAGATGATGGGTTATCAGAGGGTGTTACATGTCTACTAGGTAGAAAAATATGTGAGAACAAAAGAAGAAATTCTCAGGCAACAGCAGTGTTAACTCAGTTTGTGGGAGATGGATTTTTTAAAAGGTAGTATTTATCACAAGCCCCTCTTGCATGCTCAAAGGGACCACAGGAGCTAAGTCTAAGGTGGGTGTTTGCAGTTAAATTGCTCTACCTTGTAAAGCAATGGACGCCCTGGAATTGCCCCTTGGTGCTTGAGATGTTGGAAACTGGAAGAAAACAGATGAAAGAAAGGGTCTAGAGAGAAGGTGCCTCAGAAAGATGGCAGGAGGCCGTGGCCCAAGGAGAGACAAGCCTTGTGAGAAATACTGGTGGTAAGGAGTGCCCATTTCCTTTGCTCATTTTCCTACTGGGCATTTTTCCCATTATAAGTTTTAGAATCTAATATATTAGAAATGGAGCCCTGGTGGCGCAGTGGTTAAGAGCATGGCTGCTAACCAAAAGGTCAGCAGTGGGAATCCACCAGCTGCTTCTTGGAAACCCTATGGAGCAGTTCTACTCTGTCGTATAGGGTCAACTATGAGTGGGAATCGACTCGACGACAATGAGTTTTTACGAGGCCTTTGTGATAATGTTTCCCACTTTTTCATTTGTCTTTTGACTTTGATCATGGTGATTTTCTGCCATACGGAATTAAGAAAAAAGTTCTATCTATCCTTTTATGGTTTTTGGAATTCGAGTTATATTTAGTTTAACACTTTTCTTGCTCCAAAATCATTAACAAATTCACTGATGTATTATTCTGAAACTCTTTAAGTTTTACTTTTTATGTCTATATCTTTCATTCATTTGGATTTTTTTTTCTAGTTATTGGGTGAGGTATGGATTCAACTTCATATTTCTTTAGAGGCTACTCTGGAAAAGTGGTAATAGAACTTATTAAAAAAACCATGTATCAAAGAGTGCTTAGACTTGACATCAAGGGCATGATGCATAAAAGGAAAAGTTGGCAAATTGAGCCTCATCAGAGTTAAAAACTTTTGCTCTGTGAAAGCCCGTGTGAAGAAGATGAAAAGATGAGCTACAGACTGGGAGAAATTATTTGCAAACCACATATCCAACAAAGAGATAGTATCTAGAATATGTAAAGAGCTCTCAAAACTCAACAATAAAAAAAGTATATGGCCATATATATATATATAT
The DNA here is from genome assembly GCA_030035585.1 of Dugong dugon. Taxonomy (NCBI): domain Eukaryota; kingdom Metazoa; phylum Chordata; class Mammalia; order Sirenia; family Dugongidae; genus Dugong; species Dugong dugon. Next base: position 7,820,807 of record CM057473.1, read on the forward strand.
ATATATATACAGAGAGAGATATATATATCCAGTTAGAAAATGGGCAAAAGACATGAACAGAATTTTACTGTAGAAGCTATACAGATGTGAAATAAGCACATGAAACGATGTTCAACATTATTATCCATCAAGTAAGTACAAATGTAAACAACAGTGAGATATCACTATACACATATCAAAATGGCTAAAGTACCTTAAAAACAGTGACCACCAAATGCTGGCAAGGATGGGAAGAAACTAGATCACTCATACATTGCTGGTGGGGATGTAAAATTGTTCTGCTATTGTGGAAAAGCTTGGCAGTTTCTTGTAAAACCAAACATGCAATTACTATATGGTACAGAAATTGCACTTTTAAGCATTTAATGCAGATAAAGGAAAACTTAAGTTTGCACAAAAACCTATATGTGAATATCCATAACAACTTTACTTGTAATAGCTCCAAATGTCCTTCAACAGATGAGTGGTTAAACAAACTGTGGTGCATCCATATTAAGGAATTCTACTCGGCAATGAAAAGGAAGAAGCTATTGATCACGCAGCAATGATACATTTCCAGAGCATTATGCCGAGTGAAAAAAAGTCCACCCTGAAAAGTTGCATACTGTATGATTTCGCTTATACAACACTTTTGAAAAGACAAAATTTTAGAAAGGGAAGGTAAATTAGTGGTTGCCAGGGATTACGGATGGGAGGTGGGAGAAAGGAGGTGGGTGTGGTTATAAAAAGGCAGCATGAGAAATCCTTGTGGTGTTGAAACTGTTCATTATCTTGACTATGGTGTTGGCCACACAGACTTACCCACGTGATGAAATTGTGTGAATTAACACACACACACAGAAGTGAGAGCAAGTACAACTGGCCAAATACGAATAAGACAAGTGGATTATATCAATGTCTGTATCCTGGATGTGATATTATACTATAATTTAGCAAAATACTATCACTGGGGGTGTGGGCAACATGTATAAGGGATCTGTATTATTTCTTATAGCTGCATGTGAATTTAAAACGACCACAATGAAAGTTACAATTATAAAAATATAGTGTCTTTACTCCCACTGATCTGAGATTTCAGCATTTTTATGTAATAAATCCCTTTATGTTTATGTGCATATTTTTGGATATTCTGCTCTATTCTACTCATTGTTCTTCTATCCAGAAAACATGAAGATTCTTAACCTGCTATTTCTGAATGATGGTTCATGTATAAATGTCAGTTTTGAACTATTATTTATCACATCATCGCCTGTGGTAAATTATTGCCAAAGATGACTGCGAGAATCGGTCCCATTCCACATGCCCTTTTTCTGTTTCTCCCGGCAAAAGGAGCAATCTATTTCTCTTCTCTGCACCGAGGCCAGTGTTGTGACTTTCTTTGACCAGTGGAATGGGTGCAAATTATGACCTGTGATTTCCGGGACAAGGCCGTGGGAGGCCTTGCAGCTTCCATTTTTCTTCTCTTGGAAGTGAGTCACATGTAACGAAGCTCAGGTTAGGCAGATGAATGATGTGAGGCCAGGTGGGGCAAGGGCGGTCCCAGCCTCCCGTCCATTCTCGCTGAATCCTAGGCTTGTGGCTGAGGCCATCTTGAACTTGTTAGCTCAGTCCAGTCACCAGCTGAATTCAGCCCTATGGGCGAGCTCAAGAACCACCTAGCCTATCTGTAGAATCGAGAGTGATAATACGTCATTATTGTTTTAAAACGTTAAGTGTTGGAGTGGTTTATTATGCACCAAGAGATATTTTATATGGACCTCTGGTGGCGCAGTGGTTAAGAGCTCAGCTGCTAACCAAAAGGTCGGAAGTTCGAATCCACCGGTCACTCCTTGGAAACCCTATGGGGCAGTTCTATTCCGTCCTATAGGGTCACTATGAGTCAGAATCAACTTGATGGCAACATTTAAAAAAAAAAAAAATAGCAAAGACATAATAGGTAAGGGTGAAAAAAAAAAGAGTTCAACCAAAGAAATTTTTATTGAGTACAGGTGGTCCCCAATTTATGATGGGGTCCCGTTCCGATGACTTTGTTGTAGTTCAGTTCTGAAGTAAGTCAAATACCTCTTTTTTATTTTTATTTTTCATTATTGCCTGCTAGACAGCAGTGTTTTGAACAGTAAATCATAACATTGAACATCTGTGAGTGAATATCTGAGAATGATGAATGATATCAGCAAATTACGTGCTGCAGCATTGTATGTAGTACGTTATTAACAATTAGATGTACCAAAAGAACAAAAACAAAAAAACCCCAAAAAACCCACAACAGACAGTCAAAAGTGTGGTTAGTTGTAACTCGCATACGTAAGTTGGGGACTACCCGTGCCTAGTATGTGACCAACATCAACACAGGCAATTTAAGAGACACGTTAAATGAAATAACGTGTATAGATAATATATGTTAAAATGTTTTTTATAAAGAGTTCGTGTCTAAAATCTGTTGCATTACTTGCCATAGGAGAACCAGGTAGGGGACAATGGGTGGTGGGGAGAGAAATGGAGAGGAAAAAAGGCAAAAGAGAGAGAGATGGGGAATGGGAGAGACCCTGAAAAGAAAGTGGTGCAAAATCATTATAACACATGGTGAGGGGTGGGGAATAGAGAGAGAGGAGGAAGAAAAGGATCAATGATGAACCGTGAGAGAAGGTACAGAAGAGGGAGGCAGCTGAAGTCTTAGACAGGGGAAGATACTGAGACAAATTCGGCAAAACAGATCAAACTACTCCCGCCACATCTTACATTTGTCCTGTGAGTTTCAGGAAGTTTGTTCTGCTCTTTGACATTTTGATATTGAAGAAAATGACTTGAAATCTAAAACTCTAGGGCATTTCTTTTGTACTATTGAGAATGTTTTCAAACTTTAAAGGTTCTCATGGGATTTTGGAGGTCTGGTTATAAGGAAAGATTTTATTTAGACTTGGGAAATTTCCTTTGAAATTTTAATGGTGTCTTGTAGATACAAAGTCCTCATTAAGTTGGTTGAGTAAATAAATGAATTCGCTGACTAGGCTTTTGAAAATCTCTTTGAAATCAAACACTGTTTGATGACCTTATTGTTCATCTTTGGGAGGTTGAGAATGGTTTATACTCTAATACCAAATGTGTTCTTTTGTTTTTTTTATTATTGTACTTTAGATGAAGGTTTACGAACAAGTAGTTTCTTATTAAACAGTACACATATTGTTTTATGACATTGGTTAACAACCCCACGACATGTCAACACTCTCCCTTCTCGACCTTGGGTTCCCTATTACCAGCTTTCCTGTCCCCTCCTACCTTCTAGTCCTTGTCCTGGGCTGTTGTGCCCCATTAATCTCATTTTGTTTTATGGGGCTGTCTAATCTTTGACTGAAGGGTGAACCTTGGGAGTGACTTCATTACTGAGCTAAGGGTGTCAGGGGGCCGTACTCTTGGGGTTTTTCCAGTCTCTGTCAGGCTCGTAAGTCTGGTCTTTTTTTTGTGAGTTAGAATTTTGTTGTACATGTTTCTCCAGCTCTGTCCGGGACCCTCAGTTGTGATCCCTGTCGGAGCAGTCAGTGGTGGTAGCTGGGCACCATCTAGTTGTACTTGACTCAGTCTGGTGGAGGCCGTGGTGGTTGTGGTCCATTAGTCCTTTGAACTAATTTTTCCTTTGTATCTTGTTTTCTTCATTCTCCCTTGCTCCCAAAGGGGTGAGACCAGTGGAGTATCTTAGATGGCTGCTCACAGGCTTTTAAGACCCCAGACACTACTCACCAAGGTAGAATGTGGAACATTTTCTTTATAAACTATGTTATACCAATTGAGCTAGATGTTCCCTGAGACCATAGTCCTCATAGCCCTCTGCCCAGCAATTCAGTCCCTCAGGAAGTTTGGATGTGTCTATGGAGCTTCCATAACCTTGCCTTATACAAGTTATGCTGGCTTCCTGGGTATTGTGTACTGTTTTCAGTTGCTACTTATCTATTGTCTGTTTAGTACCAAATGTGTTCTTTTATTTTGCGGTCCCAAACAGTGTTGTTTGCCTACCCTACAGCCATGTCATCTCTTTTACCTTGTGTGAAGAGGCTTGATTTGTCCTGGTGTCACCTTCCCATGAGCTCAGGGTGGGCGACAACCCCTATAGACCCCGGGAGTGAATTATGATTGGGTTAAGACAATCGTGGTGAACTCATTTCCTTTGTAGAAATTGGTTTTTCGATGGGCTTGTGAGTAAGGCCCCTGGGTGATGCAGATGGTTTTCTCTTGACTACTAACCTAAAGGTTTGCAGTTTGAACTTACTAGGTGGTACCACAGAAAAAAGGCCTGACGATCTGCTTCCATTAAGATTACAGCGAAGAAAACCTGATGGAGCAGTTCTACTCTGTAGCATATGGGGTTGCCATGAGTCAGAATTGACTTGACAGCAATGAGTTTGGTTATAGTTTTGGATGTGACTAAATATAGCCAATAGGACCTGAGGAGAAGTCAATTGGGGAGCTTCTGGAAATTTTCTTGCAAAAACAATTGCGACATGGGAGGACGATTGCCTCCTCTTCACTAGATTTTGTTGTGTCTGGAGTTAGTAGCTGAAACTGCTCTGGCCATATTTTGATTACAAAGGAAGCCATGTTGACATACTGAGGATGACAACACTGAAATATAGAGAGCACCAAGGTTCTTGATGACATTGTGTATCCACTGAATTAACCAGTCTTGGGTTGCCCTATCACAAGGCTTCTTATTGCTTGAACTACTTCAAATTGTATATTCTATGACTTTTCAGGCAAAAACATAGACCTAACGCTTAGAGAAAACCAAATCAAATTTTAGTGAAAAATGCATCCAATAATACATTGAATAACTACAGTCTATAGTCCTTCACCTATTCTTACCATACCTGTAGGAGCTTCTCTCAGAATAGGATTATCCACAGCAGCCTCTTAGTGGGGCGATAAGTCTCTGAATTGTACCTTTTTCTGTCTCTACTGTGAGGTGGACTGTTGCAGCTCAACTACCAGACAGATCAGCCACTGGCCTTGCAGCATGGACCCTTGTGTTTGCAGCCAGTCTGCCCATACAAGGCATAGGAGATTCTTCTGCCCATGTTTTCTTCATTCCTCAAGTTTTGAAAAGAAATTCTGTCTCCACTGTTGCTTATTCTGCCACCATTGAAACTCTCTGAAGTCTACAAATTCTTTTATTTATTTATTTTCTTATTGTACTTTAGATGAAGGTTTACAGAGCAAACTAGTTTCTCATTAAACAATTAATACACATATTGTTTTGTGACGTTGGTTGCCAACCCCATGACATGTCAACACTCTCCCCTTCTCGACCTCGGGTTCCCCGTTACCAGCTTTCCTGTCCCCTCCTGCCTTCTCGTCCTTGCCCCTGGGCTGGTGTGCCCATTTAGTCTCATTTTGTTTTATGGGCTTGTTTAATCTTTAGCTGAAGGGTGAACCTCAGAAGTGACTTCAGTACTGAGTTAAAAGGGTGTCTGGGGGACATACTCTCCAGGTTTCTCCAGTCTCTGTCAGACCAATACATTTATTTATTTTTTTGTGAGTTAGAATTTTGTTCTACATTTTCTCCAGCTCTATCCAGGACCCTCTATTGTGATCCCTGTCAGAGCAGTGGGTGGCGGTAGCCTGACACCATCTAGTGCTGGACTCAGTCTGGTGGAGGCTGTGGTAGTTGTGGTCCATTAATCCTTTGGACTAATCTTTCCCTTGTGTCTTTGGTTTTCTTAATTCTCCCTTGCTCTAGATGGGGGGAGACCAGTGGAGTATCTCAGATGGCCTCTCACAAGCTTTTAAGACCCCAGATGCTATTCACCAAAGTAGAACGTAGAACTACAAATTCTTGATATTGCCTATCTTTGCCACACTACCACCCCTACTTAATCTTTCTATTCCCTGAATAAAAACGGCACCAACCACCCACAAAAAAACTCAAAGATATAGAACCTGTAACTCTTTTGCAGGAGCTTTTTCTGCTGGTGTTTCTTAGAAGCCATCAGATATTTATGTCTTCTCTCTTCTTTTCCCCTTACCTCTCCAGTCTCTACTTCTCTAATGGATCTTTTCCAACAACACTTAAATAGTCTCTCCCATCTTAATAAAACCCTCCCTGTACTTCATTTTCCCCACTAGCATTGCCCAATTTCTCCTCTGCTCTTCACAATAATTTGAAAGAATTGTGTATATTTGGTCTCCATTTCTTTCCCTCCCACTGACTATTTAATCTATTATAAACTGGCTTCCATACTCATCATTCCCCTGAAACTTCTCATGTTAATATCATCAATGATCTTAGATGTCACTAAATTCAAACACCCTTTGGAGTCCTTCTTGCTGAATTTCTTAAAAGAATTTGACATTGTTGAAATAAATAGTATCATTTCTTGATGTGCATGGAACCACATTCTCTGGAAATTCTTTCTGACACTTGGGTCATTCTTTCTCTGTCTGCTTTACATTTTCCCTCATCCATGGTTATGACTAAACTTACTGTTCACATCTGATCATGTACACACATGTACGTATTTCAGGCCAAATTCTCCTTGGCACTAGACCTGTGTATCCATCTGTTTTCTAGGCCAAAACCAAACCAAACCCATTGCCATTGAGTCCATTCCAACTCGTAGTGACCCTATAGGACAGAGTAGAACTGTCCCGTAGGGTTTCCAAGGAGTAGCTGGTGGATTCGAACTGCCGACTTTTGGTTAATGCTGTGCAGGCATCTCAGTCTCGACAGGTCTAAATCCCAACTCATCATCTTCTCACCCCTACCATCTTCTGGAATTTCCAGTTTCGGCAAATGGCAATACCAGTCACCCAATTGCCCAAGCCGTGACCATGCCCTCTGTTTCCTAATCTCTAAAATAAGAAGGTTGTATTAGATCATCTCTAATGTCACTGTCAGGTCTACAAGTTTGTAAAATATTAAACTATACAAAGTAAATGAATAAAAGGGATTTGAGATGAGTTTTGCCTGAATGTCCTCCTCCATTACGACCTAAATTTTTCCATTACTGAAGCAAAGCTCTTACCTTTCTGGAATATATCAGTTTCCATTGGTAAGGTTCTTTTCTGGCAGGTTTTCTTTATGAAATTATCCATTAAAAACAAGATGAATCCAAATTTAGATGCAATTTGGAGATAAATTGAAGAGGTGCTCTTGTTGAAATTAAATAAATAATATGATGAAGAGGCTAGTCTTTTAATGAGCTACACCCCACCCAGCAATACATGATTTAGGAACAAAGGTTTGAAGGAAGTAATCCCTATGTCTTAAAAAAGAGACTTGAAGCAGGGAGATATTTCTACTTTTAGTGACCCTGGACATGTCTGTATGAGATCATCAAATCACTGGAGAGAAGGAATAACTAAGTAACAAAATTTCAAGGGAAGTCCGATTGGTTATTGTGTATGGATATATCTTAATATTGGCAACAGTTTTTAGTAGGCAATCTTGATTGTCCAATATCTTGATGGAATATTCCAGAACAACTTGAAGCCACCTGAATTTAACAACCAAGCAAGTCATAAAATCCACTGCCGTTTAGTCAATTTCAACTCATAGTGACACTATAGGACAGAGTAGAACTGCCCCAAAGGGTTTCCAAGGCTCTAAATCTTATGGAAGCAGATTGCCACACTTCCATCTTGTGGAGTGTCTAGTGGGTTTGAACCACTGACCTATCGGTTAGCAGCCAAGTGCTTAACCACTGTGCCACCAGGACTCCTTAAGCAAGTCATAGACCTTCGTATTTGGAGTGGATCTTAGGGATAACCTCATCCACTTATTTTATTTTGAACTTAAGAAAACTGGGTCTGAGAAGTTAAGTGATTGGCTCACACTTACACAAGTTGTCAAATGGATGAGCAAGACTAGAACCCAGGTCTCTGGCTTTCTAGCCAGACTTGAGGTTTTAAGAATGTAAATGACAAGAAAAACTTCGAGTCCACTCTTAAATTGTGCCCCATTTTTTTCTTTGCAAAAACAATTCCATTCTGAAAGACTTGTACTATTCTTGACATTTATAAGCAGAATCCTAGCAACAAATTGCAGCCTGGGGGCAGTTTTCTGCTACAGGACAATCAGGTATCAGGTCATAGGAGACAAAATAAATGAGACTGGTGGAGCCTGGACTTCCAGGGAGAAGCGGTGGAGAGTCAGGTGCAGACCATGAGCAAGCACAGCATGGTTGCTGGGAGTCCCCAGAGGATGACCCTCGTTTCTGGGTTTGCCTGTGCATTATTCTCACCAGTTGTTATGGATTGAATTATGCCCCCCCGCCCCCCCCCCCCAAAAAAAAAAAATGTATTGTAAATCCTAACCTCTATGCCTGTGGTTGTAATTCCATTTGGGAATGGGTTATCTTTGTTACGTTAATGAGGTCGGATTAGTGTAGAGTGTATCTTCAGTCAGTCTCTTTTGAGATATAAAAAGAGATTCAACAAGCGAGCAGAGAGAGAGATGGGGTAAGACAGATGCCAAGCCACATGGAAATCTCCAAGGAACTAGGAAGCAGAAGCTGAAGAAACAAGGACCTTCCTTCAGAGCTGACAGAGAGACAAAGGCTTCCCCTCGAGATGGTGCCCTGAATTCAGACTTCTAGCCTCCTAAACTGTGAGAAAATAAATTTCTGTTTGTTAAAGCCACCTACTTGTGGTATTTCTGTTGCAGCACTGGATAACTAAGACACCAGACCCATTGCCATTGAGTCAATTCTGACTTACAGTGATTCTACAGGACAGAGTAGAACCGCTATAGGGTTTCCAAGGAGCAGCTGGTGGATTCAAACTGCCAACCTTTTGGTTAGCAGCCAAGCTGTTAACCACTGCATCACCAGGGCTCCACTAAGACACAAGCCATGCATTATTTATGTGATCTCTGGAGCATTGCATAACACTGAAATTCAGTTACTAGAACAGTTCCTGTCTTTCTTGAAAACAAACTCTCCTTGCTTACCAGGGCATATTCTGGGTGCATATTTTCTGTTAAAATGATCTTTTCAATTTTTTAGATTTTTAGATATTAAATGGTAGAATCTGCTATTAAAATACATAGATTTCTTCATGTGAGGTCAGTTCTATGTCATTACTGAACTCTATTTCTAGTTGCTAAAAATCACTAGTTTGTATTAGGTGTTTACATGTCATTAAAATCAGTTGCCATCAAGTCAATTCCGACTCATGGTGACCCATGTGTGTCAGGGTAGAACTGTGCTCCATAGTGGTTTCAATGACTGATTTCCAGAAGTAGATAACCAGGTCTTTCTTCCAAGGTGCCTCTGGGTGGGCTTGAACCTCCAACCTTTTGGTTAGCTGCCGAGTGTGTTGACAGTTTGCACCATCCAGGGTGACTGTACACGTCGTTGTTGTTGTTGTCATGTGCCATCAAGTCGGTTCTGACTCATAGCAACCCTATAGGACAGAGTAGAACTGCCCCCTAGGGTTTCCTAGGCTATAATCTTTACGGGAGCAGATTGTCAGGTCTGTTCTCCCGCACAGTGGCTGATGGGTTCAAACCGCCAGCCTTTTAGTTAGCAGCAGAGCGCTTAACCATCATGCCACCAGTGGTCCATTATATGTCGTTCCAAACTCAAACTCATTGCCATCAAGTCGGTTCCGACTCATAGTGACCCTGTAGTACCGAGTAGAACTGCTTCATAGGGTTTCCAGGGATCGGCTGGTGGATTCAAGCTGCTGACCTTTTGGTTAACAGCCACACTCTTAACCACTGCGCCACCAGGGCTCCTACATGTCATTAGCTGATAACAAATGAGGGAGGGAATATGTGAGGAAGTTTTGAAACCAAGTATTTATGGAAGAACTTCCCTTAATTAATTATTAGCTAGCTTGCCTGCAGCACCTGAAGTTAGACAAAATATCCAGCACATTCTTCACCCACTTGGATGTGGTAGCTGGTGTGGTCCCAATCTGAAACAGTATATTTATCAGAAGAGGCTTTGTTTGTCTCCTAGCACCTACTGGAACTCAAACTCAAGTCTAGGGGAAGGGAGGTACTAGAACTATTTCTCCTAACTGATTGAGGTTTGGCTTAATCATTACTAAAATGAGTAAACTACTTCAAATAAACCAAGAGAACAAACTGAAAAACAATTTCTACATGATAAAAGCCATATGACTCCGTGCCATGTAATCAGACATTATTGGGTGCTTACTAATTCTAGGCACCCTGTCAGTTTTCTGAGATGTAAAATGAATAAGATGCTGCTTCTCTCATTGACGGTGTTTTAACAATAATATAAAGCAATATGAGGAGCCCTGGTGGCTCAGTGGTTAAACGCTTGGCTGTTAACTGAAAGGTCAGTGGTTTGAACCCACCTAGCAGCTCTGCAGGAGAAAAAATCTGGCGCTCAGCTCCCGTAAAAATTACAGCCTACAAAACCATATGGGGAAGTTCTACTCTGTCACACTGGGTTGCTTTGAGTTGGAATCAACTCAACGGCACACAATAACAATCACAGCGAAGTCAGATGATCATTTTAAGTGCTTAGTGAAAATACAAGCAATGTAGTTGGGAGCAAAAAGAAACAGCTGGTCAGTGCTCTGTGGGGAATCAGGGACAGTTTCATGGTGAGTTAGCACTTGAATGATAAGGAGAATTTTTGTAGGCAGGGAAGGGGACATCCAGACTTAAAGAATTATATGAGCAAAATCTGCCAAAAAATTAGAAGGATATTAAGTAAAGCAATAATTATAACTCACTCCATATGTTCCTCTGACATGAAGCAGTTAAGAATATTTTAAGGTATAAATAACCTTACCCAGAATCGGGTAGAACCTGGAATGCTTTTTAAAGAAACTAACGTAATGATTGGAGCCCTGGTGGCGCAGTTGGTAAGAGCTATGGCTGCGGGTTAACATAAAAAGCCAAAAAAGCAATACCCGTTGAAACAGAGTTGATTCTGACTCATTGTGACCCTATAGGACAGAGTAGAACTGCTCCATAGAGTTCCCAGGAAGTGCCTGGTGGGTTTGAACTGCTGACCTTTAGATTAGCAGCTGCAGCTCTTAACTACTATGCCACCAAGGTTTCCAATGATTAATAATTCTTAGGGTGCTAAGACAGAGCAATGAACTGCCAAAATCAGAGGCCAGCCAGGCAACATTTTAAACAAGTGCATTTTGCCCCTATAAGAATATTTTCAAGGCCAATTAAAATATTTTCTTCATTTGATAACGTGCTTTCAAAGTTTACGTGTCAGTCCTGCAATGCAAACAAAGATGCCTTCCATGGAAGTTCCTGAACGTCTATCATTCTTGGACTTCTAACGCTTGCTCAGTATAGACATGGTTGGGACATATGTTTTATTACTGAAGCCCATTGCATTTATCTTCTGACTAATTAATTAGGCTTTGTTTATGGAACCACAGGATAATGCATTCCCTCCACATGGTCTCTTCCTTTCCTGCAAACCCCAGAGCACACGCTGTATGAGTGTGAAGGAAATTATTTCACTTTCTCCTGACTTATGGTTAGTGAAGAGCTGTTAAGGCTGGCATCAGGTTACAGATTTTTTTTTTTTTTTCCTTTCAAGATTTCTCATTGCAATGGCATGTTGCAGGGTAACCACCCACCCCGCCCCCAACAGCTTTTTTCAAACAGGATTCCAGGAAGCACTGGTCCTGAAGGTGATGTGTTTACATGACAGACAATTGGCTTGTTGGGTCACTGTTCCCAAAATAGTGCCCTCAGAGCATTTTGTTCCAAGCAGGGTACTCCCTCTTGGAGGTTCCTTCAAAGTCAGTTTGTCTGTTATCCCCACTCTTCCTGCTTCTTTAAAGAACTTGGGTGCCTCACTGTAAAAGATTAACATAAACAATGACTATTAAAATAGACACAGAGAATAAAAGTCTGTGAAGAACAATGGATTGGAGAGTGATAAATGTACCAACTAAACTAAACCTCTAGCAGGTGTCTTGACCTTGATGCTATTGATATTCTAGGCTGCATAGTTCTTTGTTGAGGGGGACCGCCTTGTGCATTGTAGGATATTTAGCAGCAGCCTTGCTGTCTACCTGTGAGATGGTAGTAGTGTCCCCCAAGTTGTGGCAACCGAAAACATTGTCAAATATACCTGGGGGGTTGAGAATATCTGCCCTACACTAATAAGAAAATGTCTGACTTCATACTTTCAAATCAACTTTCTCTGGATAATCTCTCCAAAGAATGTAAGTGCCAACATTGTAATATAGTACAGCCATGATCACTTAACGTCCATGATACACTCTGTGAAATAGGACATTATGTGATTTGGGCGTTGTGTGAACACCATATTGCATACAGGCAGTCCCCGGGTTACAAAGGTCCAATTTACGTACAACCTGTAGTTACAAACCAACCCCTGTAAAGTCTAGGATATTAAAAATTCGAGGTACATGCAATGGTTTATAATAACAAATGGGCACTACTTCGAAAATCTCAATGGAAATTTCTGAATTTTATTATAACTTTATGGCATTACGGATGTATATGCAGTCAGATGTTGCCTGAACGGATGTTATGTGGCGCATGACTGTACTTGGCAGTCATATGTCTTGTTCACTGAGCACAGTGGTGACCACAGACCGGGGTTCAAAGCTTGGCTTGCCATTTACTAGTTGTACAGCCTCTGTTCCTCAATTTCCTCATCTATAAAATAGGAATAATAGGGTTATTTGTGAGGACAAATTGAGATACTGTTTCTAAAGCATTTATCACAGTATCTGCTATGTAGTCAGTGCTGTATAAATTCTAGTGTGTTGGATGTGGGTTTTTTTTTTTTTTTTTAATTTGTCACCATCCTCAGTCATGGCTAGAGTTAGAGAAGTAAAAGGAGGCAGCGTGTGGTACTGACTGTATGTGGAGGAAGGAACAGAGACACTTAGCATAATAATACTCAGGAGATATCCTAAGAGGAGTTCAGTTTTTGGGGTTTAGAAAGTTCTCAGTGTCTTATAGATACTGGACTCATGGATTGGGAAACCTCTTCCCCTGAATGGGTGGACGTAGGTAGAACCGAATGGGTCAGGAAACATAAGAAGAAGAACCCAGATGGAAGAGAGTAAAGTGCTTAAGAGAACTGGGTGGCCATGGGGTGTAGAAAAGAGAGAAAGTCCCAAAGGAAAGGGGTTTTCCTTACCAACTGGGAGAGCGGTGGCCTGTTGAGGAGCGGGGATGTGGGTGGAAGGTTTGTGAGTGCACAACGGTGGAGGATCCATCCTTAAATTTTACCTCCTTGTGGAATCTTTTGTGAACTGAAAGACACAACTTGAAAGTACAAGCTTTTTTTAACATCAAAAAAGCCCAAACAATATCATGATAAATGAAGAAAAAATTGAAGTCGTCAACGATTTCATTCTACTTGGATCAACAATTAATGTACGTGGAAGCAGCAGTCAAGAAATCAAATGACGTATTGCATCCATCAAATCTGCTGCAAAAGACCTGTTTAAAATGTTAAAGAGCAAAGAGGTCACTTGATGAGTAAGGTGTGTCTGACCCAAGCCATGGTCTTTTCCATCGCCTTATATACATGTGAAAGCTGGACGATGAAAATGGAAGAGAGAAGAAGAATTGACGCATTCGAATTGTGCTGTTAGTGAAGAATATTGAATTGTTCTAAAATAAACAAATCAGTCTTAGAAGAAATGCAACCAGGATGCTCCTTACAAGTGAGGAGGAAGACTTCAGCTGGCTTACTTTGGACATGTCAATAGCAAAGACCAATCTCCAGAAAAGGCCATCATGTTTGGTAAAGCAGAGGGTCAATGAAAATGAGTGAAACTCTTAATGAGATGGATTGACACAATAGGTGCAACAATGGACTCAAACACACCAACCATCATGAAGATGGCACAAGACCAGGCAACCTTTTTTCTGTTATGCGTAAGGTCACCATGAGTCAGAGCTCACTCAACGGCAAGTAACAAAAACAAGAAGCAGGGATGGCAAGTGAAAATAACTGATGATGCACTATAAATATAAATTCAACGCTTAGACTGTAGTTTCACTGCCCCGTGGTGTCACGGATGCTGGATGATAACTTTGATGTACACAAATTTAATTATGATGCAACCCTTTAGTCCAAAGGAAGTTTAATTGTAATGTGACCCTCATATGCAGAGCACTCAGTGAAAACCATTGCTTACAAAGGCAGCCTATTTAGAAATGATTCAGAATAGGAACCCTTTAGATAGACAGCTCTGAATTTTTGTCCTTGGAACTGGACAGTTAAATTTAAGCAAGATAATTTTAGTAACATTTATTATACTTTCTATGTCCAGTCTTATTCTACCAGGACAAGAAAGCTTTTACTTTATGGATTTTGTGGAAAAAATTTTGCAGTTCACTGGTCCTCTGTTTGAATCATTATGACCAAGTGGAAGAAAATGAGGATTTGTTCCAATGGGAAAAATTTTAATTTTCAGGGATTAAAAAATATCTACAATTATTTTGTGTCATCTCCAAGGGAACCCACTTGAATAATATACTAGGGAATTTCCATCTGGGATAGAAAAGACAATGGAGTTCATATCTGGGTATCCTAGTGTATACACAAAGGAGCTGTGGTGGCACAGTGGTTAAGTGCTCGGCTGCTAACCAAATGGTTGGTGGTTCGAACTCACCCGCTGCTTCACAGGAGAAAGATGTGACAATCTGCTTCCGTAAAGATTAAAGCTTTGGAAACCCTATGAGGCAGTTCTGCTGAGTCCTATAGGGTTCCTATGAGTTGGAGTCAACTCAACAGCACACAACAACAACAGTGTATACATGGAGGAAGTGGTGGTTCAGTGGTATAATCCTAGGAGCACTGGTGGAGCAGTGGTTAAGAGCTCAGTGGCTAACCAAAAGCTCGGCAGTTTGAATCCACCAGTTGCTCCTTGGAAACCCTATGGGGCAGTTCTACTCTGTTCTACAGGGTCACTGTGAGTTGGAATCAACTTGATGGCAATGAGTTTGGTTTGGTTTTTGGTTTTCCATGTGAGAAATCCAGGTTTGATTCTTGGCTAACGAACCTCATGTATAGCCACCACCCATCTGTCAGTGGAGGTTTACGTGTTGCTTTGATGCAGAACAGGTTTCAGCAGAGCTTCCAGACTAAGATGGACTGGGAAGAAAGGCCTGGTGATCTACTTTTGAAAATCAACCAGTGAAAATCCTACAGATCACAATCGTCCAGTCTGCAGCTGATCATGGGGATGGCGCTAGACCAGGCAACATTTCGTTCCATTGTGCAGCTAACAACAGTGCCGTTAGGAACCAAATCTGGCTTCATTTTCCTTCCTGAAGTTTCTATAAGATCCTTGGCCTCCATTTTGGGGAGAGATAACCAGGAGGCCTTTTACATGTTACTGAGTTGAAAGATAAGTTCCAAACATTGCAAGTTACCTAACCCACATCCCAGCCTAACACGAATGCAACAGAAAAAATACTTACACTTCACCGAGGGACAATGCCAGGAGCTATAGGCCAGAGATCGGCTCTTGTTTTGGAACCTGGGTGTCCCAGGTGGGCCTAAGATAACTGACCTTTAGAGGCATTGTGTATCTGTTAGTGGGCCGTTCAGAGTTGTTGCCAGTGTATGCAGCTGGACCCAAGAGCAAGGCCTTCAATCCCTCAGGAAACCAAACCCACTGATTTTGATACCCATGAGATATGATACAATGTTTGTGCTCTGTTGTTGTTAGGTGCTATTGAGTTGGCCCCAGCTCATAGTGAACTTATGTATAACAGAACAAAATGTTGCCCAGTCCTGCAGCATCTTCATGATCATTGGTAGGTTTAAGTCCATTCTTTCTGCCACTGTGAATTTTGAGTACTTTCTAACCTAGGGGGCTTATCTTCCAGCACTATATTGGACAATTTTCTGTTGTGATCCACAGGGTTTTTCACTGGCTAATTTTTGCAAGTAGATCACCAAGCCTTTTTTCCTAGTCTGTCTTAGTCTGTAAGCTCCCCTGAAACCTGTCCACATGGATGACCCTGCCGGTATTTGAAATGCTAGTGGCATAGCTTCCAGCATCATAGCAACACGCAAGCCACCACAGTACAACAAACTGACAGATGAGTGGTGAGCTTGTGCTCTAGGGGAGACTGAAAAGGAGCTGCGTCCTCTCTCCTGACTTCTCTATCTAGGAGCAGATGGTGGTTGACCATGAGGAGAAAGGTGCTCTTGGATTAGAGCTGAGCACTGGTAGATGAGAGCAGTGTCTGAGTACTCTGAGCTGAGAATGGGGATGTGGAGTGGTAGGGTTATAAAGTAGAAATGTGGTCTTTCCATATAGGAGCGCTGAGAAATCCTCCCACTCTTTTGGGGACCCATGTGATAAGGTAAACATGAACAGAACAGGTGCTCTCTGAATGATTGGCTGCTGCCTGCAGTATGTCCACCGGTAACCAGACCTCATTCCTTCCGCAGTATTCTGTGTCTATGAAGGAGTGACACTCATCCCTTGAGTGGGCTCAGACAGTTTAGTTAGGTGGAGAGTATTGCTGGATGGCCTTTTGCTTTCCCCAATCTCTAACACCGCCCCCTCAATGCATGTCCCATGAGCAAGAGTCCAGCCAAGGGTAAGAGATGTGCATGCTATTTGAACAGAGGTTATAGCCAAGCGCTTAACCCTGTGTGCCACCCAGGGACTCCTTTATAGTTAGAATACTAGTTATTTATTTCTGTGTGGCAGTATCACCACAAATGTAGTGGCTTAAAACAATCCACGTTTATAGTCTCACAGCTTCTGTGGGCCAGGAGTCTGGGCACAGCTTAGCTGGGTCCGTTGCTCCACAAGGCTGCAATCAAGGTGTTGGCCAGGGCTGCAGTCTCATCTGAGGCTCAACTGGGAAAGGATCAGCTTCCAGACTCATGTGGTAGAACACAGTTCTTTATGGCCCATTGGAATGAGGACCTCAGTTTCTTGGCCGTTGACTGGAGGCCATCCTTAATCCTTGCCACATGGGTCTTCCCAACATAGCCACTTGCCTCCTCAAAGGCAGCAAGGAAGAGAGTTTCCTAGCAAGACATGTGTTACAATCTTAGGTAATGTAATCATGTACATAGCTTCACCTTTGCCATATTCTGTTGGTTAGAAGCAAGTCAAAAGTCCTGCTCATACTTGGGGGAGTGAATACCATGAGGTATTCATGATACCGTGAATACCAGGAGGATCAAGGGAACCAACTTAGAGTGTCTGCCACAGTTAGCAATACCTAAAAGCCTATAGTAACCATGGTCATAATTAGAAATAAACATAGCTGCCATTGCATGCACATGCTTTGCTGAAGCACATGGGGGAAAGGAGTGGAAGGACTAAGTTACCATCCAGGAATGGCCCTCCTGGGAAGGCGGAACCTGTCTCCCTCTCTACCCTGGTGGGCACAATCTCAAGTTGTACAAGAGTAGTCATCTATCTGCATCTATAAGTTCTTCTAGGAGGGGGCAACACTGGGTAGGGAACTAGCTGCTCTCTCTACTTCCTCCTAGAGGGTCTGTACAAGGTCCAGTTGGTGGACTGCCAAGAGGACAAGTTTCCTTCTTTTTTTAAGGGACTTTTGGTGGTATTTGTGCTTATCGTGATAGGTGTGTTTTAGGTAAGACAGGGTTCATTACTCTTCTCTCTATTGTCTTCTACATTCCTTATTCATTACAAGGGGCTTTCCTGTTATCTTCTTCTGCTGCCTGTTGGGCCTCTGCAGAAATATTTCCCTGCTCAAGTTTCCTCTTGCTCTTAGCTTTTGATTTTTTATTATGCTTTAGGTGAAAGTTTACAGCACAAATTAGTTTCTCATTCAAAAATTTATACACAAATTGTTTTGTGACATTGTTTGCAATCCCCACATTGTGTCAGCACTCTCCCCCTTTCCCTTTGCACCCTGAGTTTTCTGTGTCCATTTGTCCAGTTTTCCTGTCCCTTCCTGCCTTCTTGTCTTTGCTTTTGGGCAAGTGTTGCCCACTTGGTCTTGTATACTTGCTTGAACTAAGAAGCATGTTCCTCACATGTGCTATTGTTTTTTTTTGTAGGCCTGTCTAATCTTTGGCTGAAAGGTGGATGTCGGGAGTGGCTTCAGTTCTGAGTTAGCAAGGTGTCCGGGAGCCATGGTCTCAGGAGTTCCTCCAGTCTCTGTCAGACCAGGAAGTCTGGTCTTTTTTTGTGGATTTGAATTTTTTTCTACATTTTTCTCCCACTCTGTCCAGGACCCTCTATTGTGATCCCTGTCAGAGCAGTAGGTAGTGGCAGCTGGTCACCCTCTAGTTCTTCTGGGCTCAGGCTGGTGGAGGCTGTGGTTCACTTGATCCATTAGTCCTTTGGACTAATATTTTCCTTATGTCTTTGGTTTTCTTCATTCGTCTTTGCTCTGAACGTGATGGGACCAAAAGACGTGTCTTAGTTGGCCACTTGCAAGCTTTTAATGCCCCAGATGCTACTCACCTAAGTAGGATGTAAAATATTTTCTTTAAGAACTATTTTATGACAGTTGACCTAGATGTCCCCTGAGACCATGGTCCCCAGCCTTCAGCTCCAGTAACCAAGTCTCTCAAGGTGTTTGGTTGGTAGTGGAAGCTGGGCTTAGGCAGGTGGAGGCTGTGGTTCACGTGGTCCGTAAGTCCTCTGGACTAATATTTTCCTTTTGTCTTTGTTTTTTTTTAATTCTTCTTTGCTTAGCTTTTAATTTTTATATTTAGAGTTAAACTTACTCTCACTTCTCAGTTCCATACAGCAAAAATGCATACATAACAACTTGCAACTGCATACTTTGTCCTTCTGACACAATTCCCAGGCTTGCATCTTGGACCACCTGCTGGGTGGCCGTCTTAGTAGTATCTTCCAGAAGCAGACTCTAAGAAAAGGATTTGACCATAAGTAATTTATATGGGAGGTGATTACAGGAATTAGCAATAGGGAAGTGAGGAAATGAGATATGGAAGAAAAGGAAGCTAAGAAACTAAGAAAGGGTGTGGTATTGAGGTGGTTATTGCTGTTGGCAGCTGGGGTTTGGTCCTGTGGGACACTGTGGGAGATTCTAGAGAACACACCTCAAGATTGTTGCTTCTGCTTCCACATCCAGGGCAACCATCAGTGATTAGTAGAGGACTGCCTCTGGGGGGCGTTATCTCCCTGCCTTAGTTTCCTAGTGCTGACGTAACAGTAACACTACGGTGCTGGCTTTAAGGAACAGAAATATATTTTCTCACAGTTCTGAAGGCTATAAGCCCAAATCAGGGTCTTGGTTATGCCGATTCCTTCCTTGTAGGCAGTTCCTGGCATTCCTTGTTTCCTTGGCTTGTAGAGGATTCTCACATGGCATCTGTCTTCCCCAGTATGAGTTCACCTGTCTCTCTCTGTGCTGGTCTTTATATAACTCAGAAGTGATTAGGTTTAGTATCCACCCTACACTAGCATGACCTCAATGGATTGATTGATTATGTTACATTAAATTGTATTATGGAAGATGATCACATTACATCAGATTACATCTACAGGTATAGGGGGTAGAATTCCAACACATATTTTTGGGGGACAAAATTCAATCCATAGCACCAGTGCTTGCATTTGAAAGTCATTGGGTGGGCATGTGTTATGGATTGAATTTTGTCCCCCAAAAGTTATGTTGAAGTTCCTAATCCCTGTAACTGTGAGTGTGACCCTATTTGGAAATAGGGTTTTTTTTGGTACGTTAATGAGGTTATAGCAGAGTAGCGTGGATCCTAAACCTAATCACTTCTGAGAGGTGTCTTATAAAAAGAGAGGAACAGACACAGGGGGAACAGGGACACCACGTGAGGACTGGTCTACATGCAAAGGAATGCCAAGGATTGCTGGCAGACACCAGAAGCTAGGAGAGAGACCCACTGAAGGAATTGACATGGCTGAGACGCTGATTTGGATTTTTAGCCCCCAGAACTGTGAGAAAATAAATTCCTGTTCTCCGAAGCCACTCACCTGTGGTATTTTTTTGTTACGGCAGCACTTGGTAACTAAGAGGGTATGCATGAGAGAGCCAAGAGCACGTAGATGGAGCACCAATCACATCTGCTTAGCTCTCTCTCAGTTTGTCCTCTGAAAAGAACATGGAGGAACTCAGCAACTCTTTCCCTTTTATTTCTATGTGGTTCTCCCTCTGAACAGCCCTGTCCTTCAAACATCACTCCTCAGTCACTTAGGCTTGGGTTGCCTCGTTTATTCTCATTTTTCTGATGAGGAAGCTGAGGCTCAGAAGTGATTTGTCCAATGTCACATGACTGGCTACTGACAGGGTCTTTCTACTCTTCTGCACAGCAGGGTGATCAGAGGTGGAAAGAGGCCAAAGCAGCTCTCCTTGGAGAAGCTCTGGCTTCAGCAGTCAGATGACCTAACCCGAGGCAGGAAGGGCCACATTCCAGCTGCCTTTCTCTCTGGGCTTCCTGTTTCTGAACTTCCTGGTCCCTCCTAGCTGAAATTGGTGCAATGCCTCTCTGTAGCTAAGTAGATGGTTTAATAATTCTCCTGATCTCTGCCCTGCTATTGGTTCTAATGAGTTCCGGAGCCTTAGACAAAGCATGTGCCCTTTCCAGAGCTGGTGTTTCTCATTTGATGATTTGTGAAGTTCCTTTCAGTTATAACAATATGAGACAGAAGGAATTACTTCCTACAGTGGGCTGGATACAAAGGTGAAAGTCAGCCTTATTTATTGTTAATATCGACTGTGGTCTAGATAACCTTCATATGTCAAGCAGAAAATATTGTAGACCTCTTCAAAATATCCATGGCATAATCTTTGTCTTCTTGTGCGAAGACTTAAAAGAGTGACAGGAATAGCTAGTGTGATGTGGCTAGCCAGAGCTGATAATGGTAAAGGCTGTGAAACATAGTGTTTTAGAGATAGCCTCTCCAGGAATAAGGCACAAGCAACATTCTTCTCTTCTTGGATGAGTTCCTGCAGGTTGTCAGCAATCTCTGGGCCACATCTTTTCTTAGGGCAAGATAAGATATTCAGTTCTACCCAAGAGTGAGTATCAAATGATCAGGGAGTATAAGGAATACCCAGTGGTAGAGATGTTATTTCTAGTGAGCAGAGACTGGAAACACATTTGGAGGTCTATCATGATCTTTCTTTTCCTACCTCAGTCTAGTGATCTCATTGGGTTGAATTCTTCGTGGTTTGGCTTCAATTTTTTTTCCTTTCCATCTTCATCTTTCCAATTTGCTGCCCCATTTTATGGTCTGCATCTTCTCTCCTCCTTGGTTCATTCCTGTTTTCATCTCCTTGACTCCTTCTTTTCTTCAACCTGCTCTATGCCTCTTCTATTCCTTCCTTCCACTTAGATTATAAAACAGATTTGTGCAAGTGGCAATTGGGAGGACAGAATGAAGAGAGGCCAGTAAACTTCCTCAAGTCAGCCTAAGATTTTTTTTTAAGCCTCTCCATGCCCTGCTGGCACAAATGGTTAAACACTTGGCTGCTAACCAAAAGGTTGGCAGTTCAAACCCATCCAGTGGCTTCATGGGGGAAAAAGACCTGGAAATCTGCTTCTGTAAATATTACAGCCAAGAAAACTCTATGGGGGCGGTTCTACTCTGTCACATGGAGTCACGAGGAGTAGAAAGTGATGGCACCAAACAGCAACATGCTCTTCCCATATATCTAATAATACATTGAAGAAAAGCTTTGTAGAGCAGACAGGGAAACTGAGGCATGAAGTGAGTTATAGACTTAGTCTGGGTAATATGACAATTAATCCAAAGGACAAACTTCAGGCCATCTGATTTCCACTGTAATCTTTGATTCAGTGAGACAACTCGTCCCTCTAGAGCAGGGGTTGGTAAACTCCGACCTCTGGGCCAAATGTTGCCTCTGCTTATTTTTGTAATTAAAGTTTCATTGGAACACAGAACTGCCTGTTTATTTATGCATCATCTATGGTTGCTTTCATGTTACTGTGGCAAGGCTCACATTGGCTATGTGCACAGCCTGAAATATTTACTCTTTGGCCCTTTACATAAAAAGTTCTTGGATTCTAAATTGTAATGAAAGCCTTGAATTTCATGGGCATGATATTTCTCCTAGTTGACTCTAGAAATATAATGCAAAGCCTAACTGAAGCTTCAGAGGCCTCCAAGCAAGTCATTTCTCTCCACCAGTTCTGTTGTCCATCGTCGTCCCTGCCCTGGACGTGGGAAGCTGTTATGGCAGCCTCCTCTTCTCGTCTCCTTCTCAGTGCAGATAGGGCGGTAAGAATGTCTTGGATTCTTGACATTGCTGCATTGCAAGGTCGCATAGATTCTGCATGGTGTTTGTGCTCCCAGGAAAGAAGTCCAGAAGAGAAGCTGTCATCTGTGATCTCAGAAGTGATGACACTCAGTCCTTGTACAGTCTGAGTGAGGGACACAGATACTAGGTAGGACCAGCCTACATAATTTCTGAGAACCAGTACAAGAGGCAAATTCTGGGCCCTTGTTAAAAAACTATTGAGATCTTCAAGGTGGCAACAGCAGAGTGTTGAATCAAGTGCAAGGTCCTCTGAGCATGGGGTCCCAGGCAGTTGCAAAGGTCACACACCCATGAAGCCAGCCCCGTTCCTAGGACTTGGGAGCTCAAACGGACATTAAACTTGTAACTGGTTGCCATCAAGTGGATTCTGACTCATAGCAACCCTGTAGGACAGAGTAGAACTGCCCCATAGGGTTTCCAAGGAGCGGATGGTGGATTTGAACTGCTGACCTTTTGGTTAGTAGCCATAGCTCTTAACCACTGCGCCACCAGGGCTCCCAAAGGGACATTAGAGGATATGTTTTTATTGATTGTGACAGTTGCATTTTGGTAACTAGCTATGCCATGCTTCTCAGCTGACTCCCTGGAGTGAGAGTGCGGCAGAAGTTGGCAACCCTGGAGAAGGCCCCACCAGGACAGCATGCTGCCCTGACTTGGCAAGAGTTTCTGGATGGCGTTCTTTCTGGATCCAAAGAGCATATTTGGATCCACAAACCACTCAGCTCCAGCTTACTCACCAGCTCTCTCCAGTACCTGGAAGTTATTTTTAAGCGACGTATGGGGAAGAGATTTGACTTGTAATTATCCTGCCTGAGGATTGGATTTCACATGACATTCTTTAAGGAATGATACAGTGCAACACATGCATATTAATAGGGCCTATTGGTTTTATTCTTTTTGCCTTGCCATTAAGCATTTCTACTCTTAGTCTTTTTCTCTTCTTCTCACTTCCCCTTCCCGACTGAGTTTTCTCCCACCTTCACAGTTCTCTCTTGTGCCAGTTCCCGCGCCCCTCACTGCTACGTGGATTTCCTTTTCCTCATCTGCTGCCAGCCTCTCTGGTTCTCCACGATGAATGAGTCTGTGTTGTTGCCAACTTCCCTTCTGACTTTTCCCGGTTCTTTTCCATTTTTACTCATTTTCTCTGCTCAGCTGCTCCTCCTCATTTCTAGACCTTGAATATAAGGATTGACTTTCTCCCTTTGCTCTCCAGTCAAGTACCTACATGGCCCCTGAAATTGATCACATAATGTGCCTCATTCTTAATCAAGGCTTCTGTCTTTCCTGTTCCTATTGTTACCTTGACCTCCTTTTCAGTCTTCCACCTTCTTTATATCAGGGAAGAAGTAATGAGCCAGTCTGAATGCCTCAGCGCCTTCATTTTTTGTCTTAGGATCACATTCTGGTTGAACTCACCTCCCACCCATCTTCTTTCCTTGGACATCTTTCCTCGGAGCACAAACACGAGGCAGAATCTATGCAACCTTGCGATGCAGCAATGTCAAGAATCCAAGACATTCTTACCGCCCTATCTGCACTGAGAAGGAGATGCTTATTTAGTTTACATGTCTAAGCCTTCTGTATTTTTGAGAAGAAAACCATCCACTATACTTCCCCTGCCCCTAAATTAAAAAGATTTACTAAAAATACATATTTAAAACGAATCTAGAGACAGTTTTCATTAAAAAAAAGAAGACAAAAAAAAAATACACACAGGTGGAAGCAATTCAGACTTTTACCCAATTGACTGAGAAAATGGCTGAATGGGGAAGTTCACTCATGATACACAGCACATTGGTTACATTTCTTCTGTAAACATCCCATTTCTTTTCAGTTTCTCTCTTCTACCCAGAAGTAGTTCCTGAACAAATGCTGTCTGCTTCCCCAGAATGCCCCTCTTAACCCTCTCCTCCCTGGAAGTTCCTCTTGGCCTTACTTTACCCTGGCCAATTTCCCCTTCTCTAACCATTGCCTAACCCTATGGGGCAGTTCTACTCTGTCGAAATTGACTCAACAGCAATTGATTTTTTTTTTTTAACTGTTACCTTTAGGCCCCTGAAAAACTTGATCCTTTCGCTTGCCTCTATCCTTTTCATGACTGGTGGGATATAAGGTTGCCCACCAGCATTTTCTGCCTCTCAGGTTCATTGGGATGCTCCTATCGCACTGACAGTGCATGCTATGCTACCACAAGGCAAGGGCCTTTATGACCATTTGAAAAGGAAAAAAATGGGTGTGTACTGTAAATTACTGTTTCTACAGAGAGTTGTACGAGTTGTGTGCATTTTTGGTAGGAAAAAAGTAATTTTGAAAAATTTTTTTGGGGACACATATGTCCCAGTGGTCTCAGGGGGACACGGGGGGGGGGTAGAATTAGTGGGACAACGTATGTCCCTCTGGACTCTAAAGGTAGGCTTGAGGGAGGGGCCAAGAAAAAAAAATCCATACTTCCTACCCCAAATTCAACAACCCTCCATGATTCAGCCTGCTTCCATTAATGAAAACACATGTTATCAACAAAAAATTCAAAACAGAAAACAGTTGGGCCTTGAAAGGGCTATGTTGTTGTTAGTTGCAGTCAAGTCACTGTGACATTATGTATACCAGAACAAAACGTTGTCTGGGTCCTGTGCTGTCTAAAGATGCTCACTGTTATGTTTGAGTCCATTGTTGTGGTTTTTGTATCGATCCAGCTCAGTGAGGGTTTCACTCACTTTCGCTGACCCTCTACTTTACCATACATGATGTCCTTTTTAGCAGTTGGTCTTCCCTGATGACGTGTCCAAAGTAAGCTGCTGCAGTATTGTCATCCTCACTTCTGCAGAGCATTTTGGTTGTATTTCTTCAAAGACTGATTTGTTCGTCCTTCTGAAGTCCACAGAAGGCACCTGTAATACCTAGGAAATACTCTTAGTCTTGTATCTGTTATCTATTCCTGCCTAACAAACTATCCTGAAACTTGGTGTCTTTAGACAGCAACAATTATGTCTCACAAATTTGTGAGTTACCAGGGCACTTTCTCTGCAGGTCACTGAAGTCACAGTTTCTCTGCAGGTTCTCTGGGGTCCCTCATGCAGCTGCATTTGGCTGGAGGGCCATATGGAGGCTGGACGCTACTGCCGTTGATACTCTTCACCAACTAGAAGGAATGGGGTGGTGGTTGTTAGCTGCTATCACTAGATCCCGACTCATGACAACAATGCGGTAGGAGTGAGGAAATCTGGGACGGATTTCTTTAAGGAAATGATCTGAAGTCAGTTTTTATTTTACCCTTCCCCTATTCTGCTCCCCTATTCGGAAGTATTC
The DNA here is from genome assembly GCA_030035585.1 of Dugong dugon. Classification (NCBI taxonomy): domain Eukaryota; kingdom Metazoa; phylum Chordata; class Mammalia; order Sirenia; family Dugongidae; genus Dugong; species Dugong dugon. Next base: position 7,846,338 of record CM057473.1, read on the forward strand.
TTATAAATTCATGAAAATGAGCTGACAGTTTCCATTATCTGTTCAAACAAGCATAACTCAATTATCTCAATTCCTATGAATTTTACTTTGAACCACTCATATGATACCTGCATTGAAAATAGGTGGCATCTCCTCATTATGTAGAAATCCCATTGACTTATGGTTTTCTGGCATAATTTGATATCCCTAATACTGCATTAGAGACGTGGAATGAAGGATATCATTGCTAATGTCAGATGGATCTTGACTGAAAGCAGAGAATACCAGAAAAATGTTTACCTGTGTTTTATTGACTTTGTGGATTATAACAAATTATGGACGGCATTGTGAAGAATGGGTATTCCAGAACACTTAATCGTGCTCATGTGGAACCTGTACATAGACCAAGAGGCAGTTGTTCGAACAGAACAAGGGAATACTGCATGGTTTAAAGTCAGGAAAGGTGTGTATCAGGGTTGTATTCTTTCACTATACCTGAATGCTGAGTGAATAATCTGAGAAGCTGAGCTATATGAAGAAGAACACGGCATCAGGATTGGAGGAAGACTCATTAACAACCTGCCACATGCAGGTGACACAAGCTTGCTTGCTGAAGGTGAAGAGGACTTGAAGCACTCACTGATGAAGATCAAAGACTACAGCCTTCAGTATGGATTGTACCTCAACATAAACAAAACAAAAATCCTCACAACTGGACCAACAAGCAACATCATGATAAACAGAGGAAATATTGAAGTTATTACGGATTTTATTTTACTTGGATCCACAATCAACGCCCATGGAAGTAGGAGTCAAGAAATCAAATGACATATTGCACTGGGCAAATCTGCTGCAAAAGACCTGTTTAAAGTGTTAGAAAGCAAAGCTGTCACTTTGAGGACTAAGGTGCTCCTAACCCAAGCCATGGTGTTTTGAATAGTTTCATATGCATGCGAAAGCTGGACAATGAATAAGGAAGACCAAAGAAGAATCAATGCCTTTGAATTATGGTGTTGGCAAGGAACATAGAATATACCATGAACTGCCAGAAGAATGAATAAATTTGTCTTGGGAGAAGTACAGCCAGAATGTTCTTTAGAAGCAAGGATGGTGAGACTTCATCTCAGATACTTTGGACATGTTATCAGGAAGGTCCAGTCCCTGGAGAAGGACATCATGCTTGGTAAAGTAAAGGGTCAGCTAAATAGAGGAAGACCCTTGATAAGATGGATTGACACAGTGACTGCAACAATGGGCTCAAGCATAACAACGATCATGAGGATGGCACAGGACCGGGCAGTGTTTCGTTCTGTTGTACACGGGGTCGCTGTGAGATGGAACCGAATCGATGACACCTAATAACAACAATACTGCATAGCAGAGCACCTTTCATATAGAAAATATTTAATAAACATTTGCTGAATAAATGAATGCAAGAATGGAAATATGTCCACTTGTACTCAGAGCAATACTCACTACACAGGCTGTCTCACACAAAACGGGGTGGAACTGAAACACTGTATCTGCAGTGACTAATAGCCCAGAACAGTTCTGAAATGCATACTTTAGTATAAGTTAAACAATACCGTCGATTGCATTTATTTATTTATCTTAAGCACTCATCCTTAAGGAAAAGATGTCTGAGTCAGAAGTCTGTCTAGATTCTGAAAGAAACTTCTGAGTAGTTTCAAAGGTTTTTGCTGTTGGAAGTGCCAGTTTCTTATTTTGTTAAGTTCATTTCAAAATGTGGAAATTCTCCTTTCTTCTTTATGGGTAGGTATATGATGAGTATAGAGCCCTGAAGCACAGTGGTTAAAGCGCTTTGCGCCAACTGAAAGGTTGGATGTTCGAACCCACCAGCTGCTCCTTGAGAGAAAGATGTGGCAGTCTGCTTCTATAAAAATTGCAGCCTTGGAAACTCTTTGGGGGCAGTTCTGCTCTGTCCGATAGGGTCGCTATGAGTTGGAATTGACTCGGGGGCAACGCGTTTGGTTTTTTGGTGTATAACGAGTACCACACTTATGCCCTAGAAAGACAACATGTTCTGGAATCAGAAGAAGAGATTTGCAGACCTATTCTTTTTACTGGTAAATTATCTGGTACAAGAAACTTTCCTTCTCTTTAAATTGTGTCAAGTGACATCTGTCACACAAGGTTGACAATGAAATGAGGCACGTTTAAAGTGTTTTGTAGTAGTAAGGTGAGATACAAATATGAGCTAAAAAATGAAAAAAAAAAGATTTTTGACTCACAATTTGGACTGAATGGACATTTTACTGATATTATTTTTAATGCATGGAATGAAGAGGAGAGAATGTTTCAAACAGGCTGTCTGAAGTAAAGTAAATGGATAGAGTGTGGTGAAAGACAGGAAAAGCTAGGTACATGGTATATGCATGACCTACCTGTACAAGCTCGGCTGCTAACCAATAGGTTGGCAGTTCAAGTCCATCCAGAGGCACCTTGGTAATTTGCTTTAAAAAAAAAAATCAGGCATTGAAAACTCTATGGAGCACAGTTCTACTCTGACACACATGGGGTCACCATGAGTGGAAATTGGCTCAACCACAACTGGTTACTATATCAGAAGGTGTGGTGTGGAAGAGACGGGAAGTTAAACTATATGGAGGTTTAACTACCAGGTGGTGTTGTTAGCCAGGGTCAGCCTGGCTGTGATATCAGGTGGCCTCAGGGTGGGTGAGTGGGAAATGCATGAACAATTCACCTGTTGCTCTGAATAGTAGGGTATATCTATAAACACCAGAAAACCAAAGCACCTGCCATTGAGTCAATTCTGACTCATAGCGACCTTATAGGACAGAGTAGTACTGTCTTACAGGGTTTCCAAGGAGCGGCTGGTGGATTTGAACTGTTGACCTTTTGGTTAGCGGCTAAGTTCTTAACCTCTGCATCACCAAAACAAAAAAAAACAAAAAACAAAAAACAAACCCACTGCCATTTAGTTGATTTCTAACTCGTAGCAACCCTGTAGGACAGAGTAGAACTGCCCCCTAGAGTTTCCAAGGAGCACCTGGTGGATTTGAACTGCTGATCTTTTGTTTAGCAACTGTAGCTCTTAGCCAGTACGCCACCAGGGTTTCCACTGCATCACCAGGCATTGGTAATTAGGCAGATGCCTGGATTTTCTTCGTATCCTAAGAGGTTTTGGAGAACGATCATGAAAACTGTTTCAATGATCAGAAGTCTCTTGACTTCAGTTGCTACAATTCAGGCCTTAGAAACGTGGGAATTGGGCTTGCACATTTATTTTAATGTTTGGTTGCATATACTTTTTGTGCTAGAATATATCCTTTATTTTCTTTCGATGCTTTCCTCTCTCCCACATCCAATCCATTAATAGACTGGCTACTCCTTTCTTCACAAGGAACGGACAGTACTTTTATTGAACCCTTATTAGCTATCTTCCAGGTTCCATTTTCATCACCTCCCACCTGGACACATGGTAGGTACTGAGCAATGCTTGTTGACTGACTATGCAACAGCCATCTGGCTGGCTATATCTGGTAGTGTGATAACTTGGCAATCTACCTTCCTCAAAGGTGCTCAATAATTTTTCATTAAGATTCATTTTATAAGTAGAAATGAAGGCGATCCCCTAGCAAGCCGCCCAAATCTCTTACTGCCCCAGATAGTTACACTACTTGGATTTACTGCACCCAACTTTAGGATGGGGAAGTGGCTGAAAACATGAGTTGCAGCATTTTCTAAAGCTGTTATGGGTGGGAGGTACCTAAACGAAAAGCCAAGAGGATTTGGGTTGCTGAAAGGGAAAGACAGGAGGTTGAGTGCCTAGAGCGTGTTTGTGTGTGTATGTATGTAATAAACAAAGAACAACAACTCTTTACAGGCCACCACGTGAATGAGGAGTAAGCCTTGCCTACCTCCAGCATACATGATCACGCCTGTGACTTTGGCTGTTTTGCAGAAATGATATTTTCCTGCTTGCTTAGAGTCTGCTCCACTGTGATAGCAGAGATTGTGGAGCTGTTATCCTGGTGCATTAACCTTCACGGTTTAGGAAAAGCTTATCACGGATGTTAACCAAGGCCTTTGAAGGTCTCACACCCATTCTTTAATGCGTGGCTTCATCTCTGTGTGTGTTCATGCTGCTTCCTCTACCCGGAGCACCTCCCCTGCTCTGCCTGGTAAACTCCACCTACACTTAAAGCACCTGATCCCACTGCCACCGTCTCCAAGGGAGCCTGTGCCAATCTTGGCCATTAAAGTTAATCTCTTGTCTCTCCTTCCCTAGGTCTTGGTTTGTGCCTCTTCTGAAGCACAGATCCTGGTTTGCCTGGTCTGAGAGTAATTTGTTCTCAGGAAAGGTCTCATTGCTTTCCACCATTGCAGACCCACTAAAGGTAAGGACCATCACTTGTTTGAACTTCTATTCCCCATGGGGCCCAACAAAGTGCCTTGCATATAATAGGTTCTCAATAACTGTTTGTTGAATTACATTTGATTACATTTTATACATGTTTATAAATGAGAGCACCACCCTACATTGTTTATAAGGAAAATCCTGTTGAGATTAAAAAATAGACAAACAGCAAGAACTTAAGCTGAAGGGTCACTTCTTACCCAATGAGGTTGTGTCATTTGGGTTTTTGGAAAGCCTCTCGGAATTTCCATTTCTGAATGACCCTACTGCTCTAGCATTTTGCTCACATGCTGAAAGTCATCAGAATGGATTTTGATAAAACGGAGTGTTTTTAGGCATTCTAATCAGCCCCGGCTCTGCCAAATCCTTGGCTTGTGGTATGTGCTGCTGAGTACTGTCAGACGTTCACACATACACATTGACATTTACAAGGCATGAGGTGGGCCCAGCCAACCTCAGAAACAAAGCCCCCTTCTGACTGGTTCACCAGAACTTCCTCAGATGTTTTCTTGTTTGCTACTGGAGGAACTGACAGGCTGCTGGTACCGAATGAGTTTCCATCCGCTTATTCACTCCAGGAAATAACATCTGCATACGAGAGCATGCACCGTGAAGCTGTAGATTCATAAGGTTATGTATCCAACTGAGTGACGGGGGCTGCAGGCCCCTCTGACACTGGCACTAAGGGAAGTGGCACGGAGGCCTTTTTTAGAACCCTCTGGTGTGGGATTCCTAGAAATGAACGGAACACGGCTCCACTCCAGACACATACTGGGTCATCTTAGAAAATTCCAGATCAAAATCCAAGACGCCCACTGTCTTCTTTCTGAAGAATACTATTGGTATAACACATGATATAAAGAAAGCACTGTTTTATTTTTGAGCTGCACAGAAACATATCAGAACATATGTAGTAACCTCTGCCTTTTTAGATGGACGAGTATCCCGAAAAAGAGACAGCAGGGAATGGTGTGTGTGTGTGTGTGTGTGTGTGTGTGTGTGTGAGAGAGAGAGAGAGAGAAAGGACTGAATCTCTGTCTAGACAAGCAAGAGATAGGTTATAGAAAAACATTTTATAAAACTTAGCAGAATAAATTCTATTTCCCAAATAGTCTTGTTTTTATGACAGGTGCTTCTTTTCACGGTATGTAGTTAGCTCTGTAAGATGTGTGAGTAGCTACTTCCGGAGATGGAGCTACTGCTGAGAATTCAGATCACCATCTTAAAGGATGACATAGGATTCATGAGTTGTTGTTGTTGTTGTTAGGTGCCGTCAAGTTGATTCCGACTCAGAACCAAACACTACCTGGTCCTACGCCATCCTCATAATCGTTGTTATGTCTGAGCCCGTTGTTGCGGCTGCTGTGTCAATCCATCTCATTGAGGGTCTTCCTCTTTTCTGCAGACCTTCTACTTTACCGAGCATGATTTCCTTCTCCAGGGACTGGTCCCTCCTAATAACATGTTCATGAGTTATTGGACACTATTTTTCCTTTAGGGCACAGGATCCCACCAATTACACCCTTTCTCCAGTGGTGCTGAGAATGTTAACCCTTCCACTCCCGTGAGATGGAAAGAACAGTCTATTGTGGCCAGACACAAGGAAATACACACTTTTATAACTGAGGACGCTAGCGATTCTGGAAACAGTTAAGCAATGTCCTAGCACATTTCACCTCTCAGTCCTAAAGAGCCATTTCTGCTGAGTTCTGAAGTCATTGCTGTGGAAGCAGACTTGTGGTGGTGCCCATTCAGATGCCCATCACAATGGAAAAGGAGGTATCGCTTTGCACACAGGACAACTATGAATACCTGCCCCACGTCTCCTTGCCTCCGCCACTGCTGGCTGTATGATGATCATGGGCCGCTTTTGGCCGCAAACTTTGCATTGTAGCAACGACAGTAAACGCGTGGCTGTTGAGTTGATTCCGACTCACGGTGAACCCGTGTGTGTCAGAATAGAACTGTGCTCCATAGGGTTTTCAATGGCTGATATTTTGGAAGTAGATCGCCAGGACTTTTTGCCAAGGCACCTCTGGGTAGACTAGAACCTCTAACCATTCGGTTAGCAGCCAACTGTGTTAACCATTTGCACTGCTCAGGGACAACAACAGTACCTTATATTTTATAGTGCCTTTTTTTACCTTTCAAGTTTGTCTCACTCTCACTATCTTTAAAATAACTCTGGGAAGCAAGCAGAGCTGACTTTATCCATTCCCCGCCGCCCCTGCATTGGATGAGGATATGTTGTGTAGCGGCTTGCTTAGGGACACAGAGCCAGTGAAAGATCAAGTTGAGAGTGGTACCCTGTTCCCTTGATGGCTAATCCAGAGCTGTTCTGCTGCATCACACAGCCCTGCAATCCCCACTGTGCGTGGCACTCAGTATCCACAGCTAGGGAACTCCTGTCTTTAAGTGGAATATGTTCAAGGAGAATGATGTAACCGTAGGTGTCTAATTGAAAAGCCTCCATTTCTTTTCTTTTTTTTTTAAATTGTGCTTGAGATGAAGGTTTACAGAGCAAACTAGTTTCTCATTAAACAATTAATACACATATTGTGTTGTGACATTGGTTGCAAACCCCACAATGGTCAACACTCTCCCCTTCTCAACCTTGGGTTCCCCATTTCCATTTGTCCAGCTTTCCTGTCCTCTCCTGCCTTCTCGTCCGTGCCCCTGGGCTGGTGTGCCCATTTAGTCTCGTTTTGTTTTATGGGCCCGTCTAATCTTTGGCTGAAATGTGAACCTCAGGAGTGACTTCATTACTGGGCTATCAAGTTGTCTGGGGCCATATTCTCAGGGTTTCTCCAGTCTCTGTCAGACCGGTAAGTCTGGTCTTTTTCTGTGAGTTTGAATTTTGCTCTGCACTTTTCTCCAGCTCTGTCCAGGACCCTCTGTTGTGATCCCCATCAGAACATTCGGTGGTGGTAGCCGGGTGCCATCTAGTTGTGCTGGACTCAGTCTGGTGGAGGCTGTGGTAGTCATGGTGCATTAGTCCTTTGGACTAATCTTTCCCTTGTGACTTCGGTTTTCTTGAAAAACCTCCATTGCTGATGATAGGGAAAGGAAACGTGTATCTGTATGCCAAGAATCATAACTTTCAAGACATAACTTTGGAAGAAGGCTCAAGATTGTTGTAGGGCATTTCTTTATCTCAAAGGTATGATTGGAACCCAGTCTCACACACCGAAGTTACAATATCTCATAAAGGACTTTAAGACGTCATAGACAACACAAGTCCCAGTGAGGTGTCACTCACGGAAATCCCAGCTGTTTATTTGATCTTTTCACTACTACGAAGGTCCGTTGACTCACTGCTGGTTGTCAGGACGGCCCAGACAGCAGGACTGATGATGCTACTTCCCAGGTTTTCAGATTTTCTGTTTGTACAGCCCCTGCACGAATGGACTTTTTTTTTTGTTTTACTTTGGGGCCAACCAGCCTACTTACTGGCAAGCAGACACGAGAAAGTGTAGATTAGAAACCAGTTTCAAGGTTTGACTGCAGTAAGTCAGTTTCTGAGATTTCCAAAACTCAAGTGGGAACTAGTCACTTCATAAACAAGATGACAGAGTCATCCACTTGCTTTCAGACTTAGAAAGTTTTGTTTTCTGTTAAATTTATTATTTTCCAATTTACTGTCTGTGAACTGAAGTGTTTTATGTTTTGTTTTTTAACAAAACTTTTGCTCATGGCTGTTCTGAACAAAACATGTTGTTATGTTGCCTGCTATTGAGTCAGCCCCGACTCATGGTGCACTTACGTATATCAGAGCGAAACGTTGCCCCGTCCTGTACCGTCTTCAACATCATTAGTATTTTTGAGTCCATTGTTGCGGCTATTATGTAGTGACTTCCAACAACCTAGGGGGCTCATCTTCCAGTACTGTGATGGACAATAATTGTGATCCGTAACGTTTTCATTGGCTAATATTTGGAAGGAGATCTCCAGGCCTTTCTTCTTAGTCTGTCTTAGTCTGGAAGCTCTGCTGAAACCTGTCCACCATGCGTGACTCTGCTGGTATTTGAAGCACCAATGGCATATCTTCCAGAAGTATAGCAACACACAGGCCACCACAGTGTGACACACTGACACACCGATAGTGGGTATAAAATGTAGATGCTTACAAATTGGCTTCTTACTTTTCTGCCCTAAATCTCCGTTCGGTAAGTTTTACTCTGTCATTAACCAATTTCTGGGTTTAGACACATGATTTCAAAAAGAAAGAAAAAAAAAATTCAGTCTAGTTCTTCTAGAGTAATTCATGGTGGAGCTTTTAATTGGCACCCAGTACATATTCACGTATTAATCTTCCTCCTCCTTTGAATCATTCTAAGCTCAGCAAAGTCCCTTTGAGCAGTAGATATGTTTACAAGCAACACCATGTGATAGCTGGTTCTTCTCCCTATCATTTGAGAAGAATTCATAGATTTGATAGGAAGCCAATGGCCCTTAGAAGTACGAAGTAACGAAAGCCTCAGGGTTTCTCTGTGTGTGATAAATTGTGAGCTAATGTATCCTAACACTCTTTGAAGTCTAAGCATGGTGAGTTGGAAGAGCTGGCTGAAAAATTGTGTAAGTAAATATCTAAGGCCCGGCTGTATTTCTGTTGCCAAAAATTCTTTTTTTCATTTTTTTTTTTTTTTTGTGTGAGAAACCGGACCAGGGTCTAGTCTTGGCTCTGACACCAAGGACCTGTGTGTACCTAGGAAAATGACTTATCTTCTCTGGGACTTTGTTTTCTAATCTGTAGATTGGGTTTGGCCTAGAAGACATCTGTGGTGATTTCCACCGTTATTAAACTGTTATGTACTACACTGATGTTCGTTCAACATGAGTGTGATGCAATAGATTACCTTCACCTTACAGCTCCTTGGCTGCTAACGCAGAGTTGGTGGTTCAAACCTACCCAGCAGCTCTGTGGGAGAAAGACTTGGTGATCTGCTTTCGTAAAAGATTTCAGCCTAGAAAACCCTATGAGGCAATTCTCCTCTGTCATGTGGGGTCACCTTGTGTTGAAAATCAGTTTGATGGCACCTTACAACAACAGTCTCACAGCTAAAGATTAAACAAACATCTCAAGGGAATCTAATTTAATACTTACATAGAGGATTTATTTTTCTCTTCAAAGCTTGTTCTATAATAAGATTTTCATATGCTTCTTTTTTCTTCATTTAACCTAGGTGTCTGCCTGAATTCCTACCTACATTAATAAACTTTTTCATGGGTGGGTTTGAACTGCCAATCTTTAGGTTAGTGTTGTTGCTGTTGTTAGGTGCTGTCGAGTTGGTTCTGACTCATAGCGACCCTGTGTACAACAGAACAAAACATTGCTCAGTCCTGCACCATCCTCACAGTCATTGCTATGCTTGAGCCCATTGTTGCAGCCACTGTGTCAGTCCATCTCATTGAGGGTCTTCCTCTTTTTGCTCACCCTCACTTTGCCAGGCATGATGTCCTTCTCCAGGGACTGGTCCCTCCTGATAACATGTCCAAGGCATGTGAGATGAAGTCTTGTCATCCTCGCTTCTAAGCAGCATTCTGGCTGTGCTTCTTCCAAGACTGGATTTGTTTGTTTTTCTGGCAGTCCATGGTCTATTCAATATACTTCACCAATACCATAATTCAAACGCATCAATTCTTCTTCATTCTTCCTTATTCATTGTTCAGCTTTCCCATGCATATAAGGTGATCGAAAAAACCATGACTTGGGTCAGGCACACCTTAGTCCTCAAAGTGACATCTTTGCTTTTTTAACACTTTAAAGAGGCCTTTTGCAGTCGATTTGCCTAATGCAATACATCGTTTGAGTTCTTGACTGCTACTTCCATGGGCATTGATTGTGGATCCAAATAAAATGAAATCCTTGACAACTTCAATATTTTCTCTGTTTATCATGATGTTGCTTATTGGTCCAGTTGTGAGGATTTTTGTTTTCTTTATGTTGAGGTGCAATCCATTCTGAAGGCTGTAGTCTTTGATCTTTATCATTATGTGCTTCAAGTCCTCTTTGTTTTCAGCAAGCAAGGTGTCATGGATTGAATTACGTCCCCCAAAAATGTGTGTATCAGTTTGGCTGGGCCATGATTCCTGGTATTGTGTGATTTTCCTGTATGTTGTAAATCCTGCCTCTATGATGTTAATGAGGGAGGATGGGTGGCAGTTGCGTTAGTAAGGCAAGACTCAGTCTGCAAGATTGGATTGTGTCTTGAGGCAATCTGTTGAGATACAAAAGAGAGAAGTGAGCAGAGAGATGGGGGGAATCTCATGCCAACAAGAAAGCAGCGCTGGGAGCAGAGCATGACCTTTGGACCTAGCTGAGAAGCTCCTCGTCTAGGGGAAGATTGAAGAGAAGGTCGACAGAGAGAGAAAGCCTTCCCCTGGAGCTGATGCCCTGAATTTGGACTTTTAGCCTGCTTTACTGTGAAGAAATAAAATTCTCTTTGTTGAAGCCATCCACTTGCGGTATTTCTGTTACAGCAGCACTAGATACCTAAGACACAAGGTTCGTAGTAGTTTAGGTTAATAGTCAAGAACAAACTGTTGGTGCCATCCAGGGACATTTTTTGGCACATATAAAGCACTATATAAATATGTGCTCCACCACCCATCTGTCACTTTGTCACACTATGGTGGCTTGTGTGTTGCTGTGATGCTGGAAGCTACGCCCACTAGTATTTTAAACACCAGCAGGCTCACCCATGGTGGACAGGTTTTAGCAGAGCTTCCAGACTAAGACAGACTAGGAAGAAAGACCTATCAATCTACTTCCCAAAATTAGTCAATGAAAATGTTTTTTGGATCACAACAGAATATTGACTTGCTTGCTTTGGACATGTCATCAGAAGGGATCAATCAGTGGAGGAGAACATCATGTTTGGTGAAGTAGAGAGCCAGCGAGGGTGAGGGAGATCCTCTGTGAGACAGATGGGCACAATAGCTGCAGTGATGGAGTCTAATATGCCATCAATCATGAGGATGGTGCAGGACCAGGCAACATTTTGTTCTGTCGTCCACAAGGTCACTATGAGTCAGAGTTGACTTGATGGCAGCTATCTATCTGCTGTTATGATTATATAGATATTGATCACTATTTGTATTACTGAGAGGACATTTCCTTGTTTCTGATGGAAACACACTCTTGAAGGGTCTTAGGATCCCAAGGAACCTTAAAGGGTAGGTGGCGTGAATTGGAATCGACTCGATGGCAACAGGTTTTAGTCCAACCTTTGAGCCAATGCCTGAATTTCCTACAACAGCAGTGTTAAGAGGTGGAGCAAACTTGGAGAACTGTACACAGCCTACCACAGGTTAACCAAATTAACTCTTCTGTAACCTAAAATGTTATATCTCCAAAGTCTGAGAGTATCTTAAAAATCGATGACAAATGTACAATGATGTTTGGGAAGAATTCAGATCAATTTATTCAAATATATATCCTTTAGTGGGACACATATATTAATGGTTTTTGTGACAGTAATAATTCATCTGTCCAAGTCTTTGGAGAAAACAAACTAGAAAATGAAAGCTCTATGAAAGTAAAAAGGATCAGAGCAGTAATATTCCCACTCAACCCTCTGAAAGTGGAATGGGGGATCAATTTTTAAATTACAAGTTAGCTCCGTAGAATTGGTAATTCTGCAAGTTTTCCCAGAAGATGTTCTATTTATTTCCTTTCTCTTAATTCACATATGCTGTGTCCAAAATCCTTCTGATGCCCTGGAATGTCTATTAAGAAACATAGATATTCCAGCAATAATTCTCAAACTTCAAAAAATCCTCTAAAAATGACTTGAAAAGAATTGAGTGCAAGTGATCTAATGACTGTTGGAAACTGCTGTCATTGTCAAATAAAAAAATAGCTTATGCAAATCTGCAGTATTCATTAAAAGTATACATAAATCCACCAGCAGAATGATGCTTCTGTTGTCTGGAGGGCTTTTCCCAAACTTGTCAGAATTATATAGAATGAAAATCCATTTTTAACCAGTAAAGTGATAGGATTATTGTGACTCCAGAACATAACTTTATTTTTAATTTGTGGACATTCCCTTTGAGGGTTAAATACCACCGTGTTTTCTTTCCCCCGACACAGGTGCATCCAAAGTAATTTTAATGTTCATTTGGATTAGTATCAGATGGTAATGGTGATTTTAATTGCTCAGAAAGGATGTCATGTTTGGTAAAGTGGAGGGTCAGCGAAAATGAAGGAAACCCTCAGTGAGCTGGATTGACACAATATCCCAACAGTGGATGCAAACCGACCGAAGATCATGAAGATAGCACAGGACTGGGCAACGTTTCGTAGTGTTATACACCAGGTTGTCACAAGTTGGAACCCACTCAGTGACAACTAACAACAGCAACAATGGTAATTACTGTTGGTAATTGGAAGGTTTAAAAGCCATTTCATGCAAACTGCAGCTAAACCCCTCTTAGACTCAGAGTAGCTAATCTGGAAGGAGTCTGCTCCCCCATTTTTACTGATGAGAACTTTGATGCTCACTAAGGTTCAATAGTTTGACTGCAGTTATACAACTAGAAAGACAGAATGAGCACCCTGACCTGGTGCCACGGAACAGATCTGGATTTGCTGCCCTCCAACCTTAAACCTTTTTCTTCCAGGTTATCCCCACCACCGAATGTGGGCTTTATCTTCAGTTGGTCTTTCCCCCTTCCCTTCCATGTGGAAAGCATCAGCTACACTGCAGGCTCCATGGCAACAACATATTAGTATCTTAATTTCCTAGTGTTGCTGTAACAGAAACACCACTAGTGGGTGGCTTTAAAGTTGATTCCTTGGCTTGTGGACAGTCCTCACGTGGCATCTGTGCGTGTGTGTCTGGTTACTCTGTTCTTTGTATAACTCAGAAGTGATTAGGTTTAGGACATACCCTTCGCTGATATGACCTCATTAATATAACAAAGAACACTCTACTTCCAAACGGAATGAGATCCACAGGGATAGGAGTTAGGATTCTGACACATATATTGGGGGATACAATTTAATCCAGAGCTCCTGGGATCCCTCCAGTTCCGCACTACATACTTTGGATCCCTCCAGATTGGTTCATTTCTGTTCCTACTCATCGAAGGCATCTTCACATCTTGAGTGATTTCTGACTGGGTATTCAGCTTCCACACTCCATCCCCTAGAATCCTGTCTCCATAGAGCAGCCAGAGTGATCTTTTTAGTACACTTCCAAAAGCTCCTTTTTCCACCCACTATGACATGCACACCCCCGGGCCTGGCTTATCAAGTCCTTCTTGGCTCAGGGTCCAGCTCTCCGAACTTTCTCCTCCATGCTCCCCCTCCCCTTCTTCTCTCCAGACAATGGGCCTTGATTTTGCTCTGTAAGCACACCAAGCAGCATCCCCCCTCAGGGTTTGCACCAGCTCTTACATCTTTTTGTTCTCTCCACGGACCTTCATATAAACTTTCATATAAACTCGTTGCTGTCGAGTTGATTCCGACTCATAGCAACCCTACAGGACAGAGTAGAACTGCCCCATAGGGTTTCCAAGGAGTGGCTGGTGGATTCAAACTGCTGACCTTTTGGTGAGCAGCTGAGCTCTTAATCACTGTGCCACCAGGGCTCCGACCTTCGTATAGCTAGATTAGAAAAAAAAATTATGTTGACTGTAGTTTAATATCACCTCTTCTCAGATTGACCCATATAAAATGGCCTCCCAATCACTTTCTATCACATAACTCTATTCTGATTCTCTATAGAGCACTTGAGTCCCTGGTTGGTGGTGAAAATGGTTTATGCTTGACTACTAACCAAAAGGTTGGTTCATTTCAAACCTACCCAGTGGCACCTTGGAAGAAAGGCCTGGCAATCTGCTTTGGTAAAGATTTCAGCCAAGTCTGTGGAGCCATTCTACTCTGTAACATATGGGGTCGTCAGGGGTCAGAATTGACTTGATGGCAGTGGAAAAAAAAAAGTATCTGCTGTTGTTATTGTAGGATGTGTCTGTCCATGGAAGCTGCAGTCAAGAAATCGGATGACGTATTACACTGGGCAAATCTGCTGCAAAACACCTTTTTTAAAGTTCTAAAAATTAAAGACGTCGCTTCAGTGACTAAGGTGGGCCAGACCCAAGCTATGGTATTTTCAATCACCTCATCTGCATGTGAAAGCTGGACAATGAGAAAAGAAGATAAGAAGAATTGATGCATATGGCGCCCGGATGCTCTCCTCACTCAGAACAGAAACCACTGCTGAAGCTCACTTTTCAGACAAAGATTAGACAGGCCTCTATAACAAACAATAACACATGTGAGGAGCATGCTTCTTAGTTCAGTCAAATATACGAGACCGAATGGGCAACACCTGCCCAAAAGCAAGACGAGAAGGCAGAAAGGGACAGGAACGGGACAAAAGGACGCAGAGAACCTGGGCTGGAAAGGGGGAGTGTGCTGTCACATTGTGGAGATTGCAGCCAATGTCACAAAACAATGTGTGTATAAATTTTTGAATGAGAAACTACCTTGAGCTGTAAGCTTTCACCTAAAGCACAATAAAATTACAAAAAAACCAAGAAGGACTGATGCATTCAAACTGTGGTGTCGGGGAAGAATATTGAATATACCGTGGGCTCCTGGAAGAACGAACAAACAATCTTCGAAGCGATGCAGGTGGTTCCTTAGAAGCAAGAATGGCGAGACTGACTATTTTGGACGTGTTTTCGGGAAAGGCCGATCGCTAGAAAATGACATGTTTGGTAAAGTAGCCGTTTAGTGAAAACGAGAGAAACTCAGTGAAAGGCTTGACGCCACAGCCAGAACGATGGATTCAAATACATTAACGATCCTGAAGATGGAGCAGGACCGGGTGACGATTCCTTCTGCTACGCAGAAAATTCACCACGAGTCGGAGCCAGCTCAACAATGACAACGAACAACAACAGTATATACACACACACAATATATAATACAGTATGTATACAGAATTTATTCTTTATATTCATACAGTTATGTAAATATTGCTTCATTTATGTTTTTATTACACATCACATATAGGTTTACATTTTATGTGTGCAGTGTTAGCTATTTTTATTGTTGTATTAGTTGCTAGAGTAGCAAATAAAATGTGTTATAAGATTGGTGAAATACCATACACCAAATGGCAGCCACTCCCTTCATACCTGGCTCTATTTCAAGATCCAGCCAGGCTTCTCTCGGGCCCTGCAGTAACAGTTTTGATTGAGTGAACGGCAGCAGTAGTGCGTGCTGTTATGCCAAGTGTCCTGAAGATGGCAGCAGAAGACTAACATTTGGAAAATGCACCGTCGTTCTGCTTGTATCTGGTTTGTCTTGAAGGGGTGAGATAAGTTACCCCATGGGCGTGTTTTTGTGTTTTAAAATTCGCTTTCATTATTATTGCTGGGAAGGGGTAGGTCATGATATTTCAGGAAGCTGCTCAAATGCAAATGATATCTGGGAAGTTGTAGCGGTGATTATTCATTAAAACTGCAGGCAAAACAAGAACATTAGTACATTAATAGGGACTCGGGGAAGCTGAACTGGCAGCCGTGCAGTGCAGTGCAGTGGTGGTGGAGGTGAGACAGAGGGCGGGTACAAGGAAGAAAGGGCATGGGCTGGAGCCGCAGTTCCTTGCCCTGTGAGGAGGGGAGCAGAGGCCAGAGCTGGGTCCTCTAAATCATGGGGCCCAGGGTGGGGTCCCATCTTGCTCTGCTCTAAGGCAGTGCACTCCTGCAAGTATTATCCATACATTTAAATTACATGCATATTCTACAGTGTCTACGTGTGCAAATGAGATTCTCTGTGCCTATAGGAGCCCTGGTGGTGCAGAGGTTAAGAGCTCGGCTGCTAACCAAAAGGATGGCAGTTCAAATCCACTGCCTCTCTTTGGAAACCCAATGCAGCAGTTCTCCTCTGTCCTACAGGGATGCTGTGAGTTAGAATAGGAATTTGGTTTTGGTTTTTTGGTATAGGAGCCCCTGGGCGGTACAAATGGTTAAGCACTCAACTACTAACCAAAAGGATGGCAGTTTGAATCCACCCAGAGATGCCTTGGAAGAAAGCCCTGGCAATCTGCTTCTGAAAGGTCACAGCCTTGAAAATCCTATGGAGTGCAGTTCTACCCTGCATACGTGGGGTTGCCATGAGTTGGAATTGCCTCGAGGGCAACTGATTTTTTTGTGTGTTTGTTTTAATTAGAGATTAAGCTAAACAAAGCTCGTTGCTTTGCAGTCAATTCTGACTCATAGCAACCCAATAGGACAGAGTAGAATGGGCCCATAGGGTTTCCATGGCTGTAATCTTTGCTTTTTTAAAAAATTTTATTGGGCTTTAGGTGAAAGTTTACAGCTCAAATTTCTCATTCAAAAATTTACATACAAATTGTTTTGTGACATTGGTTGCAATCCAAGCAAAGTTTCAGCTCTCTCCCCCTCCGTCTTTCCACCCCAGGTTCCCGTTGTCCATCCCTCTGGGTTTCCTGCCCCTTCCTGCCTTCTTGTCTTTGCTTTCGGGCAGGTGTTGCCCATTTGGTCTCGTATGCTTGACTGAACTAAGAAGCGTGTTCTTCACATGTGCTATTGTTTGTTTTGTAGGCCTGTCTAATCTTTGGCTGAAAGGTGGACTTCGGGAGTGGCTTCAGTTCTGAGTGAGCAGGGAGTCTGGGGGCCATAGTCTCAGGGGTTCCTCCAGTCTCGGTCAGGCCAGTAAGTCTGGTCTTTTTTTGTGAATTTGAATTTTGTTCTACATTTTTATCCCCTTCTGTCCTGGACTCTTTATCAATGCTGTAACCTTTATGGAAGCTGACTGCCACATCTTTGTTCCTCGAAGTGGCTGGCAGGTTAGAACTGCAGAACTTTAGGTTAGTAGCCAAGCGCTTCACCACTGCACCACCGGGGCTCCTTAATTTGAAATTAGGGGAGTAATAAAATGGAGGAAAGGAGACTAAGAAATACTGTTAGGAATTAACATAGTCACTCTCCCCAACTAAATGTGTAATACTTGACATCAACCACCAGATGACAGTGTTGCACCACAAAATGGGTACACCGCCTGGTTCCATCTTGGAAGATTTCAAGGCGAAGCCCTACAATCACATGTGCTTCCCATTTGGAGCAGTAATTGAAATTATGTTTATAAGGCACAATTATTCTTTGCTTGCATTTTTTCCATAAATGAAGAATACATTTTAGTTAACAGTGGCTCCTTTCGATGAGTGTTTAAAAGCTGTATTGCCTGTGACTCATGCATTTTGTAATTCAAAATTATCAGTGAAAAAAACTGAGGGAGCATGTGAGTTGATGTATAATATCTCCAGGCCAGGATATATCAACTGCTGCAAAAATGGGAAGACAAAAGCAGCATAAAAATGCTCGGTTCAGAATGTACTCTATTTCATTTGCAGCCTATGGGATTTTTCTAAAAACATAAAACAAAATGGCTATAAAATATGGCTTTATGTGGTTTACACATTTTATAATCACTTATTTATAAATAACTCCCTGTAAGTACATATGCATGGTTGAAGATTTTGAAAAGGTGATTATCAAATAAGATACTGTATGTAAAATACCTGGCACACAGAAGGGATTCTAATGAATGGAGTCTGTTGTTCCATTTATTCAGAAGAAAGAATAGATTATGGAATAAATGCAAAAATCCTTTATTAGAGTGATACAGAAGAGGCTGAACAGTGAAATATTATGCAGTTGATTTAGTATAACGTCCCTGGTTGGTGCAAAGGGTTTGCACTTGACTATTAGTCTAAAAAGTTAGCAGTTCGAACCCACTCAGTGACACCATGAAAGAAGGCCTTGAAGTCTGCTTCCGTAAAGATTACAGCCAAGAAAACCCTCCAGAGCAGTTCTGCTCTGTAACACATCGTGTCTCTATGAGTCAGAATTAGTTTGACGGCTACGGGTTTTTTTTGTTTTTTTTAGTGTAACCATCATAGGGTGAGCTGCCAGTTACACCTCCTGACACAGAGTATGTCAGAGCATGAAAAACAATTTGGAGTTTTACTTTCTGATGCACACTGCAAATCAAAGTGCCAGCAATTAACCACTAGTCACTTTAAAAAATAGAAAACCATGCCTATTTTGCTCAGCTTGGATTAAATTCCCAGCATAAATTTAAGAGAACGTTTCTAGGGCAGTTTTTGCTGGGGCTTGCCTAGCATCTGGCTTCTTTGGTGACTTCAGAACAGTAGAACAGTTGGTAGTCACAAGAAATTGCAGACTTGGATGATACAGGACATTACAGGCGAAGATGAATGGTTGTAATGGCTGAGATCATCCAACTTTCCTCATCTTCTCCTGGTTTATAATTCTGCCTCTTTCCTAGTGGGCATGTTGTTGTTAGCTGCTGTGTCAAGTTAACCCTGGGCTCATGGCAATCCCACGCACTACAAAATGAAATGCTGCCTGGTCCTGCACCATCCCCGTGATCAGTCGTGAAT
This sequence comes from Dugong dugon, assembly GCA_030035585.1. Lineage (NCBI taxonomy): Eukaryota > Metazoa > Chordata > Mammalia > Sirenia > Dugongidae > Dugong > Dugong dugon. The sequence continues at coordinate 7,865,163 of CM057473.1, forward strand.
TGTAGTGTTGTGATTCATAGGGTTTTTATTGGCTGATTTTCAGAAGTAGACCAGCACGCCTTTCTTCCTAGTCTGTCTTAGTCTGGAAGCACCACTAAAACCTGTTCAGCATGTTGTAGAGAATAAAACCACTTAGTCCATGAAATAAGCTTGAAAATAAAAACCCATTTCCATCAAGTTGATTCCCTATAGGATTTCCAAGTCTATAGATCTTTATGCAAGCAGACTGCCATGTCTCCTGCCCACAGAGTGGCTGTTGGGTTCAAACCGCTGACCTTTTGGTTAGCAGCTGAGAGTTTTAATCACTGCACCACCAAAAAACCAAAAAACCAAACTCATTGCCATTGATTCGATTCTGACTCACCACCAAGTCTCCTTAAGTAAGCTACTGAAATAAGCTTAGGAGGATTTATTCAATAAAAAAAGGTACATTCAAATGCAGAGAGACACCAGTTAATCATCAATGGGAACTGATGACTTCAGCGATAGAGCCTCTAACAGGAACGGATATAGTCCAAGGAACAAAGAAATTGTAATACAATCATTGGATTGATTAGTCTTTGGTTGAGGTCACAAGAAGGATGGATTAGGAGCTGGGGAGTGGGCTTCTGTTGGATAATTAGGTACAGAGACTTACAGTGAGTGATTTCAGGGACTAATTTCAGAGGTTTTCAATCATAGTTACATATCCTTCAGGAGGGGTCATAAAAACATCACGGGTTGATGTTGAACAGCTCGAACCTGACATCGCAGGGACTTGTGATAACCGTTCGGTACCAGGACCTCATTTCCCAAAAACAGCTTGTTAATACAAAACCCTTTTAAGTTGACATCCTTGTCATAAAGAAGTATTTCTTAGGCCCACTTTACACAAAAAGACACCTGTGTCAAGATTCCCTTCTTTACAGTGTATTTCTTTCACATCCTGGCTTGAGCGCAGAAACACTCCCTCAGTTCCCATGGCTACTAGCCATTAAAGAGTCAGATGGCAAGTGCCTGTGAAAAGTCTGGGTTAACTCTGCTAAGGGCAGCTAGGCAGATAAAGAGTCCAGGGCAGGCATGTAAAGGGACCAGTTTAACTGAGGAAAAACTGAGTTTAATTCCGTCACTTAGTCCTGGTCAAAAAGGCTTCAGGAACTTCTCCTTTACAAGTATCATAGCAACATGCAAGCCTCCACTGATAGACGAGTTGTAGCTGCGCGTGAGGTGCGTTGGCTAATAATCGAACTCCGATCTCCTACTTGGAAGGTGAGAATTCTACCACTGAACTACCATGGACCCTACACATAATTCATCAAACCCACTGCCCTCAAGTTGATCCTCACTCATAGCAACCCTAAAGGACAGAGTAGAACTGCCCCATAGGGTTTCCTAGGCTGTAATCTTTACGGAAGGAGATTGCCACATTTTTCTCCCACAGAGTGGCTGGTGGGTTTGAACCACCGACTAGGTTAGCAGATGAGTGCTTTAACCACTGTGCCACCAGGGATCCATGCCCCTAAGCACAGATAAGGTCAGTTCCTTAATTAAGCAAGATATCTTGTTTGGACCAGTTTAGACTTAAGTTGCTTATCAAGCTTTCCTCCCTCCTTCCCTCCCTCCCTCCCTCCCTTTCTTCCTCCTTCTCTCCTCCCTTCCTTCCTCGCATTTTCTTTGAATCCTTATGGCTCGTTACTTACTATATTCCATTCATTTAAGATCCATTCATTATATTCCATTCATTTGAAGCAGGTGCTTTGTTTAACTTCTTGTCCCCTCAGATTCTTTAATCTACACATTTACCTTTAAAAAAAAAAAACGAGACTTGGGGTCTCATTCCTGCTGTGGCCAGGACCCCCCACTGCAGTGCACTTGAGGATGGAGAAAGCACTGGCCTGAGTGTGAGTGTCCAATCACCGCATTTCTGAATAGTCTCACCGCACATCTGACAGTGCCACCTGGTCATTCATTTGAATGTTTGATTTCACTACTCGCTCGTAAGTTGTCAGGAAATGGGATAAATTTGAAAGTGGTAGCATGGGGGTGGGGAGGAAAGAAGACCAGGACCAAAGAGAAAATTTGGTCTAAAACTTTCTTTTACTCTCGGAGTGGAACCCCCTCCCCCCCCATGCCCCAGTAGAATGGTCATGTTTGTGAAAATATTGAAATACTGCAGATGGCAGCATGACATCACACATGATTATTTCAGAGCAAAACCACTGTGTCATTGTCCTTCTGTTAGCTTTTTTTTTCTTTCTTTTTCCTAGTGGGGAAGTTACTGGAACCTTTTAAAAAATGATTATTTACGGTGAAAAGTTGGAAAAGCCATTATACCTGTTTTTCAAGCTCACTCCCATGGCTTTACTACAAAGTACCAGTCAGCAATATCTCCTTGAAAAGCTCTAGGCAAATGGATTGTTATTCTAGCTACCAACACTTGGAGAATCCCAAAATAAGATTTAGCCATATTTTGAAATTAAACTTTAGAGAGCTTCCCAATCTTTTTTCAGGTTTCTGAAGATCAATTTACCAAATGTTAATAAAGGAATAATTAGTCTCAAAAAACTCATGACCACAAAGGGTTGAGACCAGCTGAGAGCTGCCTTCAGTGCTGAGGTACAAATCCTACTCTGTAATGGACATATAGGAACGATTAACTCCCCTCCCTCCACTCATTTTATTTTATTTTTTAAATTTTACTGTGTTTTAGGTGAAAGTTTGCAGCACAAATTAGTTTCTCATTCAAAAATTTATACACAAATTTTTTTGCGACATTGGTTGCACTGCCCGCAATGTGTCAGCACTCTCCCCCTTTCCCTTTCCACCCTGGGTTCTCCATGTCCTTTTGTTCAGTTTTCCTGCCCCTTCATGCCTTCTCGTCTTTGCTTTTGGGCAGGTGTTACCCATTTGGTCTTGTATACTTGATTGAACTAAGAAGCACGTTCCTCGTGTGTGATACTGTTTAATTGGCTGTCTAATCTTTGGCTGATGGGTGAACCTTGGAAGTAGTTTCATTTCTGAGTTAGCAGGGTGTCCGGGGGCCATAGTCTCAGGGGTTCCTCCAGTCTCTGTCAGACCAATAAGTCTAGTCTTTTTTGGTGAATTTGAATTTTGCTCCACAATTTTCTCTCACTCTGTCCAGGACCCTCTCTTGTGATCCCTGTCAGAGCAGTCGGTGATGGTAGCTGGGCACCATCTAGTTCTTCTGGGCTCAGGCTGGTGGAGGTGGAGGTTGTGGTTCGTGTGGTCCATTAGTCCTTTGGACTAATTTTTCCCTTGTGCCTTTGGTTTTCTTCATTCTCCTTTGCTCTGAACGTGATGGGACCAATTAAATGTATCTTAGATGGCCCCTGTTCATTTTCTAATAAGAAAAAATACTTGCTTCAGGGAATTCTAATACCTACTGTTTTCAGGAAAATGTAATACTCTATTCCAGGGGTAAAAGGAGCCTGGGTTGCACAATGGTTAAGCACTTGGCTGCTAACCAAAAGGTTGGTGGTTCAAACCCACCAGCTGCTCTGTGGAAGAAAAGACCTAGCCATCTGCTCCTGTAAAGATTACAACCTAGGAAACCCTATGGGGCAGTTCTACTTTGTCCTAATGGATCACTATGAGTCAGAATCGATTTGTCAGCACCCAACAACAACAACAGCAATCCAGGGGTTAGCAAACTTTTCTGCACGTGTACAGGTAGTAAATGTTTTCAGCTTTTTGACCCTATCATCTCAGTGGCAATTACTCATTCTGCCATTTTAGCCCCAAAGTGTCCCTTGAGTGGTGCAAATGGCTAATGTACTTGACTGCTAATTGAAAGGTTGGAGGTTTGAGTTCACCCAGAGGAGCCTCAGAAGAAAGGCCTGGTGATCTACTTCCAAAAAATCAGCCACTGAAAACCCTATGGGCATAGTTCTGCTCTGACACACATGGTGTCTCCAAGAATTGGAGTCAACTTGACTGCAACTGGTTTAGTTTTTTAAATGGTTGTATAAAAACAGTTCATCTCCTTCCATTCATTTTCTAACCCCCCCCCCCAAAAAAAAAAAGTGACTTCAAGGAACTCCAGTAACTATTGTTTTCAACAAAATGTAAAACTCTAATCCAGACGTCAGCAAACTTTTTCTATATAGGTGCAGACAGTAAATATTTTCATCTTTTTGAGTCACATGGTCTTTATCACAACTACTATTTTGTCCTTGTACCCCAAGGCATCCTTATACAATATGTAAATGGACAGGCATGGCTGTATTTCAATAAAACTTTATTTATAAAAACAGGCAGACAGATTTGCCCCTGGGCCATAGTTTGCTGACACCTGTTCTGAAGCCGGCTTGCTATTCTATTCCTTTTTGGAAGACTCTCTCTGTATTAGGTTTGAATGTTTTGTAGACATTTTGCCCTCTCCCCTTTTATTTCTTAAATGCTGATACTTCCCATGTAGGTCCCAAGCATGATCCTGTGCCATGTTGTTTTGGAGGTAAAATGCTGGATTGGGTGGGGTAGGGAACTGACTTGTGAGCTCGACATTGGAACCTGGTCATAATGTTGGGGAGATCTCATTTTTTCTTATTTCTCCCCATGGGGCCCATCTTGTTTGGGCTGCTCAACCTTGGGAGTAAATGTTTAGACTTGGGTTTATGCTGGGGTCTGAACTGATTCAGTAAGTATGGATGTAATGGATGCAAGTGCTCTGCAGGTATCTTGGAGCTAAACCGTGTGCAGCCTAACCAAACAAGCCAGCTTTGAAGGCCAATTACATCAGTAATTATATTAGAGGTAAAGTATATATGTTTATATATTATATGTAGTATGTATTTATGAATAGTTCCCTGTATATAATAAAGTGCATTAAAACAAACGAACAAAAACAAAAAAACCAAACCTGCTGTCATCGTCAATTCTGACTCATAGTGACCCTACAGGACAGAGCAGAACTGCCCCATAGGGTTTTGAAAGCTGTAAATCTTTACTGAAGCAGACTGCTGATGGGTTCAACCTTTTAGTTAGCACTTAACCACTGCCACCAGGGCTTCCTAAGTGCATTAAACAACTCTCAAGAAGGTAATGTCTTTAATACTATGTTTATCAATAATTTGGCCACGCAGGTGCTAATTTCAAATATGGTTTCATTTGAGGCCACTTGCCAATGTCTAATCTCAGAGATGAAGATGGTTCAGATATAGATAATGATGATGAGTAAGTAAATCCACCTGTAGAAATCAGGAAAAAAAAATGGGATCCTCCAGGCTAGCTCAAGGCAGACTGAGGCCCGGGTTGGCTCTGGACGTGTTTTGCTTGTTGAAAGGGATCACTTGAGGGGGATTGACCTGCTAGTTTCCTTCCCACCTGTCTAGACTGTAGCAGACCTCAGAGAAATGAAGCAAACCATTTCCAGGAATTCACCTTGATAAACTTTGTCTGGGCAGATAGAGATGGATGGATGCTTTTGGCCTCACTTTAATTCTAAGCTTATAAGAAAATTACAGGTGTGAAACCTTTTAACATGAATCTGAGGTTGGCTAAGGATACCTCTTCTCACACAAAAATCCCCACAAACTGTATTTGCTATACTTTATATGGATTATTTTATGAATAAACTCTATCATCCATATTTGGACCATGATAGCAAGGGAACAAAAAGTCAGCAGAAATCTGTGGTTGGCCGTCAAGTTTTGACCCAGGGTCATTTGAATTTCTGATTTATGTCAGCTCTCATAGGGAAGTAGACGTTACAAAGACTTACCTGTACAAGAAAGGACTTTGTATATTTTCATCTTTCTTTCCACTTTGGAAATCTTATTGTGTGATCTAGGCTGCAGAAATAGACGGAAGTAAATAGAGAAGCCTGCTTTATAAAACAGCCTTGGAAAGTGTGATTGCAAAGATATAGATAGGCTTTATGTAGGGGGAATTTCCATTATAAATATACTCAAAGGACCAGAAAAGTGAATTTACATGAAAAAGATACATGGAAAGTGTGCTCTCTATAGACAAAAAACTAAAAAACCAAACCCATTGCTGTCAAGTCTATTCCGACTCACTGCGACCCTACAGGACAGAGTAGAACTGCCCCATAGGGTTTCCCTGGTGGATTCAAACTGCTGATCTTTCGGTTAGCAGCCATAGCTCTTAACCACTATGCCACCAAGGTTACCTTCTACAGATAGGTTGTGTTAAATGCACATTAAGGGTAGTCTCCAGAGAATTTCCCCAAGGTGGCTGTTGAGGTGGAAAGTACTGCAGACTTAAACTTTTTTTAAAAATTGGCTGAAAGTTGATGGAAAGAGGCAAAAAGTCCTTCAGATGATACAAAGTGGATCTTTTTCCTCAGACTCCATAGGGGTTCTTTTGAAACAGTTCCCATTTCCACCCATGTTTGGAAAATTTGGCTATGTATTTTCACTGCAGCCTAAACATCTTTCTTAGGTCCCAGAGCTGTGCTTTTCAATATGGTAGCCACTAGCCATATGTCGGAGCCCTGGTGGCACAGTGGTTAAGACCTCGGCTACTAACAAAAAGGTTGGCAGTTGGAATCCACCAGCTGCTCCTTGGAAACTCTGTGGGGCCATTCTACTCAGTCCTATAGGGTCGCTATGAGTCAGAATTGACTTGACAGCTACTTTTTTTTTTTTAACCATATGTCCTGTTGAGTCGCTAGTGTGACTGAGGAACTAAATTGTTAATTTTGCTGTTGTTTGTTGTTACGTGTCGTAGAGTCAGTTCCAATTCATAGCGACCCCATGTACAACAAAACAAAACACTGCCCGGTCCTGCACCATCCTCTCAATCGCTGTTATGCTTGAGCCCATTGTTGCCACCACTGTGTCAATTCATCTCGTTGAGGGTTTTCCTCTTTTTCGATGACCCTCTACTTTACCAAGCATGGTTTCGTTCTCCAGGGACTGTTCCCTCTTGATAACAGGTCCAAAGTATGTGAGACGTAGTCTCGCCATCCTTGCTTCTACGGAGCATTCTGGTTGTACTTCTTCCAAGACAGATTTGTTTGTTCTTTTGGCAGTCTGTGGTGTATTCAATATTCTTCACCAACACCAAAGTTCAAAGGAGTCATTTCTTCTTCAGTCTTCCTTATTCATTGTCCAGCTTTCCCATGCATGTGAGGTGATTTATATTAATTTTATTTAATTTAAATTTAAGTAGCCACATGTGGCTAGTGACTAAGATATAGAACACTTCCATCATCACAGAAAGTTCTTTAGCGAGTGCTCTGCTCAGAGAGTTACAGATCAACAATTTTGCACCCAGAGTTGTTTTTAATATCCATGACTGTTTTCTTCCAACTAATAAAATTAAAAAAGAATGATATGGGGAAGATAACTCCTAGTTTATTCAGAATTTAGTAACATTTATTCAAAACTCCCTTTTTCCTCTGTTCTGAGTAATCTATTTTTATCCATAGTATTTTATGTTTGGTTCCTTCTAATGTAATTAAACAAACATATACTAATTTCAGGAAACATTTCTTTAATTAGTTGTGCTTGTAATGTCCTCACTAACCCTTAGTGTAATAACTGAGTGCCCAAATCCATATTCTCAGTGGAAAACCTGTTTTCTTTATTTAAGCCAAACAGGAAAATGCTGCGGTTTAGCGATAGAAAATTAAGAGGGAGGGACATTTTGGGTCATAAAAATGGAGTCAGAAACACTCATGTCAGCTTACTTTGCTGCTCTCACTAATTTCTCAGGAAGGTGTCTGTGATTGCCTAGCTTAGATTCTTTTTGTCTCACTTTACGTACACATTTGAGCACCCATCTGTCAGTTTGTGGTGCTATGGTGGCTTCCTTGTTGCTGGGAGTTATGTCACCGGTATTTCAAATACCAGTAGCATCACTCATGGGACACAGGTTTCAGCGGAGCTTTCAGACTAAGACAGACAAGGAAGAAAGGCCTGATGATCTACTTAAAAAAATTAGCCAATGAAAATTCTATGCATCTGTCATGGATTGAATTATGTCCCCCCAAAAATATGTGTACCAGTTTGGCTGGGCCATGATTCACAGTATTGTGTAGTTGTCCTCCATTTTGTGATTGTAATTTTATGTGAAAGAGAATTAGGGTGGGATTGTATAACACCCTTACTAAGGTCACATCCCTGATTCAACTAACAGGGAGTTTCCTTAGGGTGTGGCCTGCACCACCTTTTATCTTACAAGGAAAGGGAAGCAAGCAGAGAATTGGGGAACCTCATACCACGAAGAAAGCAGTGCCGGGAGCAGAGCGTGTCCTTTGGACCTGAGGTTCCTGTGCAGAGAAGCTCCTAGTCCAGGGGAAGATTGATGACAAGGACCTTCCTCCAGAGCCAACCGAGAAGGTCTTCCCCTGGAGCTGACGACTTGAATTTGGACTTCTAGCCTACTAGACTGTGAGAGAATAAATTTCTCTTGTTAAAGCCATCCGCTTGTGGTATTTCTGTTAGAGCAGCACTAGATGCCTAAGACAACATCACAATAGATTTTTTTCTGAACTAGACTCAAGCAAACCAAAGCTTATAAAGATGGTGCAAGACAGGGCAACTATTCTCTTCTGTTTTACACAGGGCCGCTGTTGAGTTGGAGAGGATGTGTCGGCAGCTAACAACAAGCACACATGTAGCCTCAGGAAAAGGTAACATTTATTTATTTTTTCATAGTAGTTCACAATAAGCGTAGGTGTATTCCAGGATATCTTTGATGATCTCAAGATGGTCACAGAATTACCAGAAAAACTGAATTGAAAGCAAAATACATTAAAATTTAGTACTAGAGTGTAAGCCTTCTGGGGCACCAGCCCTGGTTGTTTTGTTACCATTGGAAACCCAAGTGCTGCTGTAGCCAGTGAGTAAATGCAGTTCAGTGTAGGTCTGTGGGCAAGAGGAGCCCTGGTGGCGCAGCGGTTAAGAGCTCCACTGCTAACCAAAGGGTCGGCAGTTGGAATCCACCAGCCGCTCCTTGGAAACCCAATGGAGCAGTTCTACTCTGTCCTATAGGATTGAGAAATACTACAATTGCAAAAATATTGGTAATCAGGGCTCTCTCTAGATGATTTTCTGAGGATCTAAGCTCTGCTGTTTTGGGGTGCTGGGAGATGGGCAGTGACTAAGAGATGTAGCAGCTCCAAACATAAGGGTCCAGGCTTCTGGTCTTTCCTGTGTCAGAAAGGGAACTGACAGGCTGACCCAAGCGTCAGAGGCTGACAGGTGGAGCTTATATTTTAAAGAGATGCTTGTTGGCACAAATGACTTTCTGACTGATGGGACGTAGAGAGAGGGAAGTGAGCGGGGAGCCCTTCTCCATGTCTACATCAACACCCAGTTTCCTCCTCTTTCTCCTTTCTACCTGGTGGAACAGTGGTTAAGAGCTTAGGCTGCTAACCAAAAGGGCAGCAGTTTGAATCCACCAGTTGCTCCTTGGAAGCTCATGGGGGCAGTTCTACTCTGTCCTATAGGGTAGTTATAAATCAGAATTGACTTGATGGCAATGTTTTTTATTTTTTTTATCCTTACGTGGTAAGAAAAATACATCAGCAACATCACACCCCACTCATCAAGAGGTTGCCAACACCTTCTCCAAATAATAGTGATCAACATATTTAATAGATTTCAGCTGTCTTTTTGGGAGACCTGGCAACAAACTTAACTGTGAAAGAGTCAGATTTTAAAAAAGAAACGTCGCCTTATTGCTTAAACACGGAAATAATACAGACCACCCACTAAACTAATAGTTTTTGAAAAAGAAATTTTAGACATGGTCATTGCTACCTCAATAGCGTATTCGTAAGTGGAAGGTGACAAAGGGATTAATGCATAAAAAGGGACTCAAATTTGCTGGTAAATCATTGCTGTTCTGAGCTCTCTGCCCACAACAATGATCTGAATGTCATCTGACGAGAACAATCGTGAAACCCTCGATAATTCTGTCTCAATATACAGAAACATAGTGCAATTCACTTTTCAAGTATTTTCTCCCCGAAAAGGATTCTTTACTGTGTTTCTCCCTCACTGTTCTTGGATTCAGGGTATATCTTATTGGCTGGCCTCCAGTCAGTCATGGAAACCTCTGGAAGCTCAGGCAGACCCGGCTTGGGAAATGATGCAGAGCTCCGTAAATGTAGTCTGTTAGCTGAGATGAAAGAGCAGTGACGTGAAATATGTAAAGAAAGGCACGATTCTCCACCCTGGTGAGAAGATTAAAAGAAATATATGTTCCTTATAAGCTTTCCTCCTAAAGTTGGTGCACGTTTCCAAGAAGGCCCAGGAACCATCCTGTAGTCCTTCCCAGTTTTTTTCTTTTTTCTTAACATTCTTTGAACTAATTAAGCTTTGAAAAACCATTTTAACACAAGTAGGCCATGATTTCAACACTTCCAAAGAAAAAAAGGCTGATTTTTAGAGTCTTATTTTCCTTGGCCCTACCCTCAAAGCTGTCAAATAAAGTTCATAATAAACACATAAAACTCCACTGAGGACAGAAAAATATTACATATTCTTTCATAATGGTTTTGTATTAGTTAGGATTCTCATCTCTTTCTACATCTGAGTCTATGTGTGTTGTTGGTGTTAGCTGCTCTTGAGTTGGCTCCGACTCATGTCAACCTTACGTATAAGAGTGAAATGTCACACGGTTCTGTGCCATCTTTATGATCATTGGTATGTTTGAATCCATTGTTGTGACTGTTGAGGGTTTTTCTCATCTTCATTGACCCTCTGTGTTACCAAACATGATGTCCTTTTTTGGTGATGGTCACTCCTGATGACATGTCCAAAGTGAGTGAGCCGAGGTCTTGCCATCCTTGCTTCTAAGGGGCATTCTGATTGTATTTCTTCTAAGACTGATTTGTTCATTTATCTGGCAGTCCATGGTATATTTATTCCTCGCCAACACCACCATTTAAATGCATCAATTCTTCTTCAGTCTTCCTTTTTCATTTCATATGGATTGCCTCTTTTACACCCCTCTAGCTCCTCAATTTTATATATGGAAGGAGAATAGGAACTATTGACATTTATGAGGATAAGGTATAATAGTCATGAATCTTGAAATATTAACAAGTGAAAGGAAACCTACTTGTCAATCTGACTTTCCCATCTGGATTGCTTGTGGCTTTTTTTCCCTTTGCACCTGTCTCTCTCATCCTTTTCTTTGTGAGCTGCACAGTCAGCAGGATTTAAGGATATTAACATATTCAAGTTTCCAGTTTGGGAATAGCACATTCCACCTCCGGGTCCCATGAAGCTGGGTGTGAAATCATCCCAATTTGGTGTTTAGATGCACTGATGACAAAGCAGGAAGCAAAGATATTGGGCTGGAGCCACCAGGAGATCAGTGTGTTGGGTTCTACTTCTAGGGTAGCGTGAGCCTAATATTGCCTGCCTGCCCTTCCGTATTCTTGTTTTTCTAATTAAAAGTGGGCTCGTTCTTCAGGCTACCTTGTGGTAGCAAGAGCTACTATAGCTGTTGACCTGCTGGTCTTTGTGGGCAAGCCTTGTGCACACTGTGGCTGAAAATGGCCCCAATCCTCCAACTCTCCTGTGTCTATGCCCTCTTGCAATGTCTACTTCTCCACCCCTTGAATTTGGGCCGACCTGGCCTTTAGAATGTTCCAAAGTGATGCTGGGGCAGTTTGAGCCTAGGTCTCTGGGGGTGGGCAGGATTCCAAGATGCCCCCCCTTGCTCTTGTTGTAATCCCTGCTCTTGACTGTGGGCAGCATCCATGACTATGATGAGATATCACTCCTGGTATTATGTTACTATGATGGCAAAATACATTTTGCAGGTGTAATTAAGTTTCCAAATCAGTTGACTCTAAGAAAGGAAGATTATCTGGGTGAGCCTGACCTAATCACAACAGCCCTTTAAATCTAGAGGTCAGAGACAGAGGAAGGCAGAGGGCTGAAGCATGAGAAGAATCTGATATGTCCTTCCTGTCTTGGAGATTGTCTTAGGTATCTAGTGCTCCTATAACAGAAATACCACAAGTGGGTGGCTTTAACAAACAGAAATTTATTTTCTCACAGTTTAGGAGGCTGGAAGTCTGAATTCAGGGCACCAGCTCCAGGGGAAGGCTCTCTCTCTGTGGGCTCTGAGAATTTATGAATAATTCATGAAGTTTCTGGGAATAGGTGGGCAATTCCAGGAACTAGTTAACATGTATGGGGGTGCAGTGGGGAGTGCAATATGGCAGCTGGGGGGCATTTTTTTTTGGGTGGTGTGACACATGAAGTTTATCTAAGAACAGCTTTGCAGCTTATTGCTCATGTCCAAATGGAGGGGTGGGGGCGGTTAGTGAAGCGGCCTTGAGCAGAGAAGCAGTAACATGACCTTGGGCTGCTACACAGAATGCTTTATTAGGAACTCACAGACCTGTGTGTGATGGGAGGAGGGGGAACAGTTTAAACCTGTGGGTTACATTCCAGGAGGGGGAACAGTTTAACCTTGTTGGTTACAATGTGGGAGACTCATTTTCATTTCGAACTCCTGATATGGCTACTAGGGATCCCGTATTTAGAAATTTCAATTTCTGTAGTATTTCAGTAATAGGAAGACTGCTATAGCATTTAATGTTAATATCACCACCAAACTCCATCCCCAGATGAACCAAGATATGATAGGACAGACATCTGCATCTTCAGCTGCGTGAAGAAGAAAGTAGATCAGTTGGGGGCTTGGGTGGGGAGAGGGCTTCAGCAGAGGAAGAATAAACAAGAACAACAAAAAGGTTACTAAAAGTTCAGACTGGGAAAAACTCCTGCCTGTGAAAAACCTGGAGGTGGAGGGGTAGTTTGTTGTAGTTAGTTGCTGTCAAGTCTGCCATAATGCATGGTGACCCCGTGTACACCAGAACAAAACATTGCCTGATCCTCTGCCATCTTCATGATTATTGTTATGCTTGAGTATACTGTTGTGACCACTGTGTCTTCCAACGTAGGGGGCTTATCTTCCAGCACTATATTGGATAATATTCTGTTGTGAGCCATAAGATTTTCATTAGCTAATTTTTGAAAGTAGATCATCAGGCCTTTCTTCCTAGTCTGTCTTAGTCTGCAAGCTCTGCTGAAACCTGTCCACCATAGATGACCCTGCTGGTATTTGTAATACTGATGGCATAGTGTTCTGGATTGAATTGTGTCCCCCCAAAATGTGCATTATAAACCCTAACCCCTGTTCCTGTGGATGTAATAGAATTTGGGAATAGGGTTTTCTTTGTTATGTTAATGAGACCATATCAGTATGGGGTGAGTTTTAAGCTAGCCACTTTCGAGATATGAAAGGAGCAGGTTAGGCAGAGAAGCAAGGACAAATGGATGGGGAAAGACTGATGTCACATGGAGATCCCCAAGGAACCAAGGAAGAGAAGCTGAAAGAGACAAGGATTTACTTCCAGAGCCCACAGACAGCGAGACTTCCCCTAGAGCTGGTGCCTTGAATTCAGACTTCCAGCCTCCTAAACTGTGAGAAAATACATTTCTGTTCATTAAAGCCACCCACTTGTGGTATTTCTGTTACAGCAGTACTAGAAAACTAAGACACATAGCTTCTAGCATCATAGCAGCACATAAGCCACCACAGTGTGACGGACTGACAGACAGATGGTGAAGTGGGTAGGAAACTTAATTAGAAACGTCTATTGGTTCATAGAGAAAAGGAGGGAAGATGGGAGAACAAGCATAAGATGGAGACGTAGGGTATGAATATACAAATTCAGCTTCAGAGAGGCCCATTGTCATGGATTGAATTGTACCCCCCAAAATATCTGTCAACTTGGCTAGGTCATGATTCCCAGTATTGTATGATTGTGTAATCTGATGTGATTTCCTTATGTGTTGTAAACTCTATCACTATGATGAGGTTATACTGATGAGGTCTATAAGATTGGATAGTGTCTTAAGCCAATTTCTTTTGAGATATAAAAGAGAGAAATGAGCAGAGACACATGGGAACCTCATACTACCAAGAAAGCACTGCCGGGAGCAGAGCGCGCCTTTGGACCTGAGGTTCCTGCACTGAGATGCTCCCAGACCAAGGGAAGACTGATGCATCACAAGGGCCTTTCTCCAGAGCCAACAGAGAGAGAGAACCTTCTCCTGGAGCTGATAGCCTGAATTTGGACTTGTAGCCTACTGGACTGTGAGAGAATAAACTTCTCTTCGTTAAAGCCATACACTTGTTGTATTTCTGTTAGAGCAGCACTAGATGACTAAGACACCCATGAATGCATATTTGGGTTCACTGACATAGGGACTTGCAGGTAGGTCCCAGGACAAGCTAAATATTGGATACTTAGTGTGCTTGATGGGATGTCTAGCTGGAGACTGTTGTGGATTCTTAGATGAGAAACAGTTGAGGTTGTTATTGTTAGGTGCTGTTGAGTCATTTTTGACACACAGTGATCCCATGTGACAGAGTAGAACTGCCCGGTAGGGGTTTCTAGGATATAATCTATACGAGAGCAGTTTGCCCAGTCTTTTCTTCCATGGAGCCACTTTTGGTTAGTAGCCAAGCACTTAACCATTGCGCCACCAGGGCTTCTATGAGTTGAAGTTAGCCAAGAGGAATTCTTTTATGTCCAGGTAAGTAGAAGAATATGTAATCTGTACAAACAATATCGCTGCTCAATTGTACTGTTTGTATTGGGGAGGTAATGAACAGGGGACAATCTGACCCCCCGTAAAGCCTCAATAATAGCACGGTCGCTATTCCAAAAGAACTTGGGTATTGCCAACAAGCCACATTTGCTCTAGAAGGAGAAACAGGTCTTTGTAGGACATTTGGAAAAGGGGAATATTGGTCAAGATTGAAGCTCACCCAAAATCGAGACTTTTCTTGTTCAGACGGAATCTCTTTCTCTTGGGGGGAAATCTCAGAGGATTTGGGGGTGCATGCTGGTTTGTGTGCTGGTGATCCATTATATGAGGTCCATCTTGGAAACATTATTCACACAAGCTCCTTTATCTGGACCTGTAGAGCCCCTGTCCAGTCGCTTTCCACACCTGACCACTCTTATGCATACAGCCTTCTTGTTCTGAGCAAGAGAAGAGCAGCTTAGTGAACTGGGTCCCCAAGAGGGAGACACACAGTTATGTCTGCCCACGCATTCTCCAGTATATCCTTTTATCGTCTTGAGGAGACTACTTCTTTATCCCCCACACTACACACTGTACTCCTGGCATACAAGTTCTCTGATTTATTTATCTTGAGCCTTAGTATACGTCACAGTGCCTGACACAGAACAGACACTCAAATACCCGTTGAATTGTTGTCAGGTGCCTTTGAGTTGGCTCTGACTTGGCAACCTTATGAATAACTGAACAAATCATTGCCTGGTCCTGCACCATCCTCACAATTGTTGGTACATTTGAGCCCATTTTTGCAGCAATTGTGCCCTTCCATCTCATGGAGGGTTTTCCTTACGTTATCTGGTCCTCTACCAAACAGGATGGCTTTTTCTAGCAACTGGTCATTCCTGATAACCTGTCCAAAGTAAGCAAGACCAAGTCTCACCATCTTGTTTCTAAGGAACATTCTGGCTGTATTTCCTCCAGGATGGATTTATTTGTTCTCATGGTAGTCCAAGGTATATTCAACATTTTTCATCAACACCACAATACAAATGCATCAATTCCTCTTTGATCTTCTGTTTTCAGGGCTCAGCTTTCACATGTATGTGAGGCCATTGAAAAGACCACGGCTTGGGTCAGCAGCACCTTAGTCATCACAGTAACACCTTTGCTTTTTAACACTTTAAATGAGGCACACACACATGACTATACCCATTGCTGTCAAGTTGATCCTGACTCATGGCAAGCCCATGTGTTACAGAGTAGAACTGCTCTGTAGGGTTCTTGGCTGTAATCTTTATGGAAGCATATCACCAGGACTTTCTTCTGCAGTACCGCTGAGTGGGTTCAAACTGCCAATATTTAGGTTAGTAGTCAAGCATAAACCATTTGTGCCACCCAGGGACTTACATATGGCTATACTTCAGTTAAAATTTTTATAAAATTGCCAGTTCTTTTAAGAAAGGATGTGAAATCCTGAAGAAACAAATGTCCCCAGGCTTTATATTGCTGTGCAGCATGTAGGGTTAGAATAGCTGTTGTGTAGACCCTGTACCTCAAAAGTGGCAGGAAGCTAAGTGCTGCCATTTTTGATCTAGCCCATGTCAATGAACAAAAGAGCAAGAAAGTCTTGGTAGTTGATGAAAGCAAGTATTTTGTCTCTGATGCGAGCAATGCTTTTGTGACCTGTCATGTTATCAGGAGTGACATGTCCCACCCATGTACTCTGGACAAACCTCCTTTAGATGTCACCACCTCATTCTGGGCTGTGAGCCATTTGCAAGTCTCTCGGCTGAAGGCATTGACTGTACATTCAGAGGTGTGCTGTGCCCTTCCCAGGTGCTGGCTGCTGACTCCAGCGACTTCTCACTTCCAAGCCAGGTGTGTATTTTACTTTCTGGCCGATCTGTTGTTTCATCACCATCATAAAAGTTCAAATTTAGGGGACATTTCAGGACAAAGAAGAAACAATCACATATCATTCCTGAAATGAAATATTTTCGCTGGCAAGTATAATGTCTTCATCAAGTTGTTGTTCCCAAGACCAGATTCTGAATATGGCGAAGTGTAATTATAATACAGAACGGGGCATTTTTTTCAGGGATTGAGTATTTATAGATTCTGGCTCCATCATGTATTATCTGTGCGACCTTGGGTTACTCAGTCTCTCTAAGCTTCAAAGCGTTTTTATGTAAAATGGCATTGTAAAATAAACAGGGTATTGTGAGTGCTAAAAAAACAGTTGCCATCCGGTTGACTCTGACTTGTGGTGGCTGCATGTGTGTCAGACTTGCTAATTCCTTCTCAGTGATGTTTCCTTCAGTTTGAAAGGACATCCCCCAACTCCCTTTATTAACATAAGGCTTGGAACTTCTCTTCACCACTCCCTCACTCATTCAGGGTTTATTTACCCAAATGGTGGATGGGAAAGAGCATGGATAGTGCACCTTATCCTCTGTCACTTCTCTTGGGGGCAAGATGCTTATAGGGAACAGGAGATTTTTTTTCACTTGGGGCAGGGCCAGGAAGGTCCTGCTGCCCTTGTCCAGTACTGTGCGGCTTGTCTGTGGTGGGCAGCTTCTGAGATGGTCCCGGTCTTAGTCACCTAGTGCTGCTCTAACAGAAATACCACAAGTGGATGGCTTTAACAAAGAGAAGTTTATTCTCTCACAGTCCAGTAGGTTACAAGTCCAAATTCAGGGCATCAGCTCCAGGAGAAGGCTTTCTTTTTCTGTTGGCTCTGGAGGAAGGTCCTTGTGATGCATCAGTCTTCCCTTGGTCTGGAAGCATCTCAGCACAGGAACCTCAGGTCCAAAGGACGTGCTCTGCTCCCTGCACTGCTTTCTTGGTGGTGTGAGGTTCCCATGTGTCTCTGCTCATTTCTCTCTTTTATATCTCAAAAGAGATTGGCTTAAGACACTATCTCATCTTGTAGACCTCGTCACTATAACTGCCACTAATCTATCTTATTACATCATAGTGATAGAGTTTACAACACATAAGGAAATCACATCAGATTAGAAAATGGTACACAATCATACAATACTGGGAATCACGGTCTAGCCAAATTGATACACACATTTTTTTTTTGGGGAAATGATTCAGTCCATGACAGAGCCCTATGATCTCCACCTAGTATTTACATTCTTGTGTAGTCCGCTCCCCTTGAGTGTGTGCCAGACATAGAGACTCGCTTCAATAAAGAGAATATGGCAGAAGTGATGGGATATCACTTCTGAGTGCTGAGTGCAGGTTATAAAGAAGCCTGTGACTTCTGTCTTCTCTTCTTCCATCTCTTGGAGCTCTTGCTTTGGAGGAGTCAAGGTACCATAACTAGCCCTCTGGGAAAGCTGGCCTACCAAGGGAATAATGTCTCTAGCCAACAGCCAGAAAGGAAGTAAAGCCTGTAGTCCAACAGCCCGTGAGGAACTAATTCTTGCCGACAGCCATGTCAGTGAACTTGGAAGTGAACCCTCTCCCAGGAGAATGATGAGATGACTCAACCCTGGCCGACATCTTGATTGCAGCCTGTGAGAGATCCTGAACCTGAGGACTCAGCTAAGCCATGCCCAGATTATTCACAGAAACTGTAAGATAGTGTGTCTTATTTTAAATTGCTAACTTTTGGGGCTACTTGTTAAACAATAGTAGTTGCCTAAAACAGCTGGGTTGTTGTTGTTAGTTGTTTGTTGCCATCCAGTTGGCTCTGACTCATTGCAATCTGATGTATAACAGAATGAAACGTTGACCAGTCCTGCGCCATCTTCATGATCATTGGTATATTTGAGTTCATTATTGTGGCTATTGTGTCAATCCATCTCATGGAGGATTTCCCTCTTTTTTGGTGACCCTTTACTTTGTTGTTGTTGTTATTAGGTGCCGTTGAGTTGGTTCTGATGCTTAGTGACCCCATGTACAACAAAACAAAACACCACGTGGTCCTGCGCCATCCTCACAATCATTGCTTTGTTTGAGCCCATTGTTGCAGCCACTGTGTCAATCCACCTTATTGAGGGTCTCCTCTTTTTCACTGACCCTTTACTTTACCAAGCATGATGTCCTTCTCCAGGGACTGATCAAGTCCTGATAACATGTCCAAAGTGAGATCAAGTCTCGCCATCCTCACTTATAAGGGGTGTTCTTGTACTTCTTCCAAGACAGATTTGTTCATTATTCTGGCAGTCCATGGTATATTCAATATTCTCCTCCAATATCATAATTCAAAAGCATCAATTCTTCATCTGTCTTCCTTGTTCATAGTCCAGCTTTCCCATGCATATGAGGCGATTGAAAATACCATGGCTTGAGTCAGGCCTACCTTAGTCCTCAAAGTGAAATCTTTGCTTTTTAACACTTTAAACAAATCTTTTGCAGCAGATTTGCCCAATGCAATATGTCATTTGATTTCTTGGTGTTGATTGTTGATCCAAGTAAAATGAAATCCTTGACAACTTCAATATGTTCTCTGTTTATCACGATGTTTCTTACTGGTCCAGTTGTGAGGATTTTTGTTTTCTTTATGTTGAGGTATAATCCATACTGAAGGCTGTAATCTTTGATCTTCATCACTAAGTGCTTCAAGTCCTCTTCGCTTTCAGCTGGCAAGGTTGTGTAAACTGCATAACACAGGTTGTTAATGTATCTTCCTCCAATCCTGATGCCAGGTTCTTCTTGCATATAGTCCAGCTTCTCAGATTATTTGCTCAGCATACAGATCGAGTAAATATGGTGAAAAGGATACAACCCTGATGCATACTTTTCCTGATTTTAAACCAATCATTATTCCCTTGTTCTGTTCGAACGACTGCCTCTTGGTCTAGGTACCTCTAGGTTCTGCATGAGCACAATTAACTGTTCTGGAATTCCCATTCTTTGAAATGTTATCCATAATGTGTTATGATCCACACAGTCGAATGCCTTTGCATAGTCAATAAAACACAGGTAGACATCTTTCTGGTATTTTCTACTTTCAGCCAGGATCCATCTGACATCAGCAATGATATCCCTTGTTCCATGTACTCTTCTGAATCTGGCTTGAATTTCTGGCAGTTCCCTGCTGATGTACTGTTGCAACCGCTTTGAATTATTTTAAGCAAAAATTTACTTGAATGTGTTATTAATGATATTGTTCTATAATTTCCACAATCTGTTGGATCACTTTGGAAGGAGCACAAATACGGATCTCATCCAGTAGGTTGTCCAGGTAGCTGTCTTCCTAATTTCTTGGCATAGTTGAGTGAGCGCTTCCAGCGCCACGTCTGTTCGTTGAAACATCTTAATTGGTATTTTGTCAGTTTCTGGAGCCTGTTTATTGCCAATTCCTTCTGTGCAGCTTGAACTTCTTCCTTCAATACCAGTTTTAGGAAGCCCTTTTCCCCTCAGTTGTGAGTACATTTTTCAGCCTTGCCTTTATTGTACGTAAATATGAAAATTTGTTCACCACTCACCATTTTCTTTTTGCCTTATTTCTCAATTAGAAACCTGTGCAAAGGGAGGTGTGTTATTTGTCACACACCTAACCCCTCCACTGGAGCCCTGGTGGCACAGTGGTTAGAGTTCAGCTGCTAACCAAAAGGTCAGCAGTTGGAATCCACCAGCTGCTCCTTGGAAACCCTATGGGGCAGTTCTACTCTATCCTATAGGGTCGCTGTCAGTCAGAATTGACTCGATGGCAATGGGTTAACCCCGCCACCGAAGACCTCAACACGAAGGCTTTCCAAAACTGTTACTTCTCTTCAAGAATTGCTGTAGGGAAAACAGTAAAGAGCACATATTTCGGATCCTCCACTCCCCATTCTTATCCTCTCTACCTGATTCCGTACATTATCTCATTTATTTCCTACAAAAGCTTTGGGAGTGGAGATTTGTATCCATGTTTTTAGAGATGAGACCTCTAAGGTGCCAAGCAGTTACCTAATGCTCCCAGTGCCACAGAGGAAGCGAGTGAAGTAGGCAGGAATCAAACCCAGCTTGGCCTGAGACTGTATTTTCCCCTTTTCTCTGCTGTCCATAAAAATGCACATGTTCTTTCTAGGCACTGCTGGGGGACTTAACAAACAGTGCTAAGGGGCTTGTGTATTTTGAAGACCCTTCACCTGCAAACCCACTTCACAAGTTCTCCAAGACCACTGGCTTGGCTTTATCATTTGCTCCTATCAAGAATCCCCCCCGTTCCAGGCCTAGATCTCAGGGGTGCAAATCTCAGTTACACGTGATGCCAGTTTAGGAGGAATTTCGGGACTTAAGCACCCATTGGCGTTTACGAAGAAAATAGGCTGTCTTGCCTGATCATAGTGGCATATTGATGTAGTTTTGGAAAGAAGCAGAGGGAGACACCAAGAATATTTTTAAATGGTTAAAAACTTTCCAGAAAGCATGAACAAGGCTACAAGCATTTGGGCATGGTTTGCTTTTTCTCACTTGTTCTTTCTCAGTTCACTGAAACTGAATGAGTACACACTCAGTTCCAAAGCCTTGGCCACTCCTGGACATTTTTCAAACAAGGTCTCGGAGTAGACGTAATACAAATAAGCTCTCACTAGAAATCACAGTTTCCTGGAGGCAGGGGAGTAGACACATTTGACCCTCTCTGGGGAAAGAGGGAGAAATATGTGGGTCTGGCAGCTTGAGAAGGTGAAAATATGCAGTCTCCATTTCTTCCCTTGTGTCCTATTTTGATTGTGAGGGAAAAAAAATAATTTTAAAAGGAGCATTTGGATTTTATAAAATACAACAGATCAATTCCTCCTTGTGGTTTTACCCTTGAGCCTGGCATGGAAAGTAGTTCTAACAGATATTTTTCAAAAATCATTAGGTTCAACAGAATTCAAGCTGGCCCATGAATTTGGATTGGATCCTTTTTTTTTTTTTAAACTGACACTTTTCCACCCCTCAGTGGTCTCTGGATTTTACCTCAGCTTGACCCACGTCATGAATTTAGTGAAACAACAAGCATTTTCTCACTGAAGAGCTATATACTTAGAATGCTTCCATGTTTGTGAATTTCTAGAAAAACATAACCACTTGGGTAGGAAAAAGAAGCCCAGTTGATATACCTCTTGACTTTTGGGGGACCTTGTGAGTTTTAAAGGAGCCCTGGTAGTGCAGTGGTTAAGTGCTTGGCTGCTAACTGAAAGGTCAGCTGTTCGAGCCCACCAGCCACTCTGTGGGAGAAAGATGTGGCAGTCTGCTTCCGTAAATATTTACAGGCTTGGCAACCCTATGGGGCAGTTCTACTCTGTTCTGTAGGGTCGCTGTGAGTCGAGATTGACATAAGGGCAATGGATTTTGGTTTTGTTGATTTTTAAAAAAATTTAGTGTGGTTTAGGCAAAAGTTTGCGGTGCAAATTAGTTTCTCATTGAAAATTTATACACAAATTGTTTTGTGACATTGGTTGCAATCTGAGCAAAGTGTCAGCACTCTACCGCTTTCCCTTTCCACTCTGGGTTCCCTTTGTCCATTCGTCCAGTTTTCCTGTCCCTTCCTGCCTTCTCATCTTTTCTTTGAGCTGTGTTGCCCATTTGGTCTCGTATACTTGAGTGAACTAAGAAGCACGTTTCTTATGTGTGTTACTGTTTGTTTTATAAGCCTGTCTAATCTTTGGCTACAATGGGCTCAAGCATAACAACGACTATGAGGATGGCACAGGACAGGGCAATGTTTCATTCTGTTGTATGTAGAGTTGCTATGAGTCAGACCCTCTAGGTGGATTTGAACCTCCAAATTGTTGGTTAATAGCTGAGCATGTTAACCATTTGCACCACCCAGGGACTGTTATGAAAAATTAAAACACATTTAACTTCCACACAAATCTAAACCAATCACTGGAGAGTTTACATAAAGGAAAGCCATGTCATGCTATTCTTTTGAGTTTCTCTCTCTCTAGATTTTATCCAATTTCCCAACACACTTAAGGTGGAATAAAATCCTGGTGACAGGTCTGTATTTTGTCTGCCATAATTAATGTTATAGATTATTTAAAATGGCTACTTTCTGCTAGTCACCCATTTGGAAATCTCTATTAATCCCTCATTGCCCTCAAGCAACTTTGCCTATGTTGTCTCCCCCTTGTCTGTTATACAAATATCACAAAAACCTCTTTCTACTTTTTCGTGGATATCCTTGGTGATTTCCAGCCCTCCTATATTTTATCACATTCTTGCCCACAGCCTAGAATACACTCTTCTTTTCTAATGTAAAACCTACCAATTCAAGGTCCATATCAAATTATTTGGACTCTGTGAGTCGTATAGCACCAATGATACATGCAGCTAGGTTGTCACTTTGAACATGCTTTTTTTTTTTTTTTTTAACGTATGGAGCTCTGGTGGCACAGTGGTTAAGAGATCAGCTGCTAACCAAAAGGCCGGCAGTTAGAATCTGCCAGCTGCTCCTTGGAAACTCTGGTGCATTCTACTGTGTCCTATAGGATCACCATGAGTTAGAATCGACTCGATGGCAATGGGTTTGGGTGTTTTTTTTTAACAACCGGGTACAACTTTGAAATCTTAGCTCGTGCATTTTTTCATTCCTGGTAACTCTTTGCTCGCTGTCCTTTCTCTCCATTTCAGGAAGCTGCTATGGCTTTTGTACTGACTTATGCAAAGGATACCACAGCCAAACCAAATAGTTAATTCTTCATTTTTGAGTTTCAAAAGCCTGGTTGTTGAATTTCATGAAACAAATCTCTGAAGGACTTGGGAGCCATAAAGACTATTCCAAAGCCAATGAGCTGTAAACAGGGGCGTGTCTACACACCCAGGGGCCACATCGACTTCCTATGTACACAGACACATGAATAGTGTCAGCCACATCAGTTTCCAGATCCTTAAAATTCTTCTCAAACTGACGCCCTTGTTATCTGCAGATGTTCTTCTCGCTTTTCTTCTCACATTTGTTCTTTTCCTGTTTTTCCTCTGAGAAACCAGTTGCCATGGAATCAGTTCCAACTCATAGAGACCCCATGTGTGTCCTAATAGAACTGTGTTCCATAGGGTTTTCAGTGGGTGCTTTTTTGAAAGTAGGATGCCAGGCCTTTCTTCCAAGGCATTTCTATTTGGACTCAAACCTCCAACCTTGTGGTTAGCAGCTGCGCACATTAACCACTTGCACCACCCAGGAATGCCGTTTTCCCTTTATTCACTCCTAATCTCGCCCTGCTGGTGCAGTGGTTAAGAGATACGGCTGCTAACCGAAAGGTTGGCAGTTCAAATCCACCAGGTGCTCCTTGGAAACCCTGTGGGGGCAGTTCTACTCTGTTCTATAGGGTCCCTATGAGTCGGAATCCACTCCGTGGAAATGGGTTTGTTGTTTGTTTTTGGTTTAATCTTGTGATGGTAGAAACACCCCCTGAGGGCCAAACAAAGGAACCCTTTGAAATTCTGGTGTTGAGAAAGCAAATTGCTTTAATGACTGGGAAACACAGCCGTTTACAACTCAGATGGTTTCTAATTCTTGGCTCTAAACAAAATCGGATACCTACTTAGGATTATTAAAGTGATTTTTTGACAATAGACCACTGTTATATTTAGGCTGTAATTCTCAAAAAGTTCAAGGAATAGAAGCCCACTACTGTAACAATATCTCACCCGTTTACAATTTTATTTTCCCCCCACTTTGTATAAGTTCTTCCAGTGCTCCTTTATTTAACAAAGGAAAAAATTGCAAATCTCTGTTTCATTCTAACAGTATTATTCATTCATGGAGAGATGAACTAATTAGGAAAAACAAAATCCCCATCCATTTCACTGAGAGATGAATTCGAATCCTGTTTATTTGTTAACATTTAAAATATATTTATATTGTCTGGATTAATTTTTGTGTACCAAAGGAAAAGTATTATGATAATTCTCCAGAAGAAAGCTTAAAAAACAAACAAACAAACAAACAAAAAAACACATTGGCATCCATATGGTGACAGGAAATTAAAAAAAAAAAAAGTTGATTTATGTATTTTTTTTCAATGAATTATGATAGGCTCATTTAATAAAATTCCTGTAAGTATTATGTACCATTATACTAGGATAAAATTCTGTGGGGAACTGGATTGGAAATAAGAGTTCAAGCAAGAACATTATAAAACAAGACAAACATGCGTTTATATTTTTAAATGGATAAGAGTGAATATCAAATTCCAAAGGAAATATTTAAAAAAAAATGGAGTAATAGCTTTATTTTTGATGTTCAATATTTGCAATTCTCTGGAAGTCACATCTAGCAACTACTTTAAACTCATGATAAAAAATTTTGGGCTGTCAACTAAAAAATGTGTTACCAGTTGCTGTTGAGTTGCCTCTGACTCATGGCGACCCTGTGTGGGCCAGAGTAGAACTGCGTTCCATAGAGGTTTCAATGGCTGATTTTTTTGACGTAGAATGCCAGGCCTTTCTTCTGAGGTGCCTCTGGGTGAATTTGAACCTCCAGCTTCTCGGTTAACAGTTGAGCTAACTGAACTGTTTGCACTAACCAGAGACTGGGGGAAAAAAAAAAAGTGTTAGAGGATCCGTAATGATTTAAACCCAAGCTTCTAATGAGCTTAAAGACTTATAGGCTGGTGGTGGGGAAGAGCCTTGTTTCAGAGAGCCACAGAGTGAGGAGTTGCCTCTGACAGTAGGTGGAGTTGGAAAGGGAGGAGGCTCAAAGGATGATAGAACTTCCAGGGTCCAGTCTGAGAACTGGTAGAACCTAACCCGTAACTCTTATCTGGAACCCTTGGGAAGCAGGTGATGTGTGGGTAGGGACAGCAGAGTAGAGATGGCTGTGTGGGGAAATGCCAAGGGTTTCATGAGATAGTGTCCATACAGCTCCATTCAAGCCACTGGGCTTGAATCTCAGTTGCTCGCGCAATTACCCATCTCATTGTTAGCCGCTGTTGGCTCTGACTCCTGGTAACCTTCTGTAACAGAATGAAACATTGCCTGGTCCTGTGCCGTCTTCAGACTTCAGCCCGTTTACTTTGGACACATCATCTGGAGAGACCAATCGCTAGAAAAGTACATCATGGTTGGGAAAGTAGAGGGTCCTTGAAAATGAGGGAAACCCTCAGTCAGATGGATTGACACAGCACCTCAACAATGGGCTTAAACATACCAGTGGTCATAGAGATGGCACAGGACCCATCTCATGAATGCACTTCATTTTGGCTTGTCCCTTCCCTGCATCACTGTCTCCACTCCCTCTCTGTGCTTCCTGAGATCACCTCCCAAATACACTATCTGTACTCAAGTTCTTCTCTCAGGGCTTGCTTTTGGTGGGGGAGTACCAAAACCAAGACATGTGCCATAAGATACTTTCACATACAGAATACAACTAATTTCGATTCAATTTACCATACATTTATTGGGTGCATGCCCAATAGACTGGGGAACCTAATAACTATTTATTTATTTTTGTACTTTCAAAGTCTTTATTTTGAACTAATTTCAAACTTACAGGAATATTGCAAGAATAATACAGAGAATTCCAATATACCCTGTACCCAGATTCACAAACTTTTAACATTTTGCCACATTGGTTGTATCATTTAACCTATCTGTCTGTCTGTCTATCTTTATCTGTTTATCTGTCACCTATCTAATTATCTATTTTTAAACATTTGAGAGTAGGTTGCATCCATCATGCTCTTTTACCATCAAATATTTCCATGTATATTTTCTAAGAACAAGGATAATCACTGACCTCCAGACACCCTTTTAGCTCAGTAATGAAGTCACTCCTGAGATTCACCATTCAGCCAAACATTAGACAGCCCCATAAAACAAAGTGAAACTAAAGGGGCACAACAGTCCAGGGACAAGGACTAGAAGGCAGGAGGGGACAGGAAAGCTGGTAATAGGGAACCCAAGGCTGAGAAAGGACAGTGGTAACATGTAGTGGGGCTGTTAACCATAGTCATAAAACAGTATGTGTACGTTTAATGAGAAACTATTTGTTCTGTAAACCTTCATCTAAAGTACAATAAAAAAAAAGAAGCCTTCCATGAAGAAAAAAACAAACAAACAAGAATAGTCACTTATGTAACCACAATAAGTAGTTACTAAATTTAACACCGACATAAAGAGATTTAACATTGATATAAAGCATGAAGCCCATAGTCCAGCTTTTCAGTTGTCCCAATAAGGTCCATTTGGGCATTTCCCCCTCCATGATTAGATCCAGTCCAGCACCCTATATTGCATTTAATTGGCATGCCTCTTTAGTCTTCTTTAATCAGTTCCTCAGCCTTTCTTTGTCTTTCCAGTAACTATTTCTTGATTGACTGATCATGATGAAATGATCAGGGTTGTCAAAGAGTCCTCTCCTTACATACAGAAAATGATTTGGGAAAAATTGACCTCAAAGAAATGAATCTTAAACAGAGATGATATGTGTAGTGAGAAGCTGAAAAGCCAGAAAGCAAATACAGAGACATAATAAAAATAGATGATTTTGTGCAATTCTTTTGGAATAACTGTAATTTTTCATTAAATACTTTTTCCATCTTATGAAATCTGCTTATTACAAACAGGGACTATAAAAGAACCCACATGTGGCATCTGGTTTGAAAACAACAGTTGAGTAAATATAAGGGCCAACAGGAATCATGTTCTATTCTGGAGTTAATGGGAAGTAAGCAAGATTTTTCCCCTTAACTTTCCTTACGGCCTGTGCAAACACTTGTAATGCAGTTGTTTAAGTATCTAGCTGGGGTTTGGAGTGTCGCCTTCATTAACTATAAAGTTATAAAATGTCTAATAGGCACATTATATATATATTTTTTGCACCAGTAATATAAAGCTTATAAACAAGGCTTTCTGTTTCTAGAGAAATGTTTAAGGGAGGCCTCCAGCAATCAAACTACAGAGTCTTACCCAACATTTAACCTTGAGCTGTGAGCAGAGCATTCTGTTTTGTAACCATAATTGGAGGAAACCAGAATTAGAGAGGATGAGTGAGAGTGTTTATAGCTTTCACACGTTGTTAAGAGGAGAGCCAGAGGGCTTGGAGAGGGCACTCCAAGTTTCTCGTCTCTCTAGGATGGTTCCTTGACATGTGTGACCTTTGCTCAGGGGAGACCTCATTTCTTCCATCTGAAAGACGAAAGCACCTTTAAGGCTTAGAGTTGCCACTGGGGCCATGGCATCCGGTAGTTCGTTTTCTGGATGTTCAGGACGATTGGCTGACGTCTCTCATCACACAGCTGCAGCATGTTAATAGGAGACAGACATGGGTCAGGGGAAAAGCATAGCGCGGCAAGGCTGTGCGTCTCATAGCCGTAGAGCGTCTGCGCCAGAAAGAAACTTGATGACTATCTAATTTTTATACATCATTTTTGGTGCTCACCATGTGCCAGACCGTGTGCTAAGCACTTTACAAAGATGATCTCATTCCCTCATTTCATCAGCCTTCTGAGGTGGGCCTGATTATCTCCATATTACAGATGGAGAAACAGGCTCCGGGAGGCTGACATGGCCAAGATCTTACTACTAGAAGTCCAAGAGCAAGGATTTGAATGTTACTATGATGCTTGAGAAGCCCTGGTGGCCCAGTGGTGAAGAGCTCGGCTGCTAATCAAAAGGTCGGCAGTTCGAATCCACCAGCTGCTCCTTGGAAACCCTGTGGGACAGTTCTACTCTGTCCTACAGGGTCTCTATGTGTCAGAATCGACTCAGTAGCAACGAGTTTGGTTTTTGGTTTTATGATGTTTGAAGCTATGCCACTGGTATCAAATACCAGCAGGTTACCCACGGTGGACAGGTTTCAACAGAGCTTCCACACTAAGACAGACTAGGAAGAAAGGCCTATCGGACAATTCTCTTTTGAAAAATTAGCCAGTGAAAATCTTATGGATCACAGAAGATTATTGTCCGATATAGTACTGGAAGATCAGCCCCCTAGGTTGGAAGGCACGATGACACAGTGGCCAAAATAATGGACTCAATCATACCAACAATCATGAAGATAGCGCAGGACTGGGCAACATTTCGTTCTGTTATACGTAAGATCGCCATGAGTGAGAGTTGACTAGATGGCAACTAACCGTAACAACATTACCATTTTTAACTCTGTGTGTACGTCTCCCTTCTGTTAAACTCTTTCACTCTAGAAATGAGGCTGTTGGAAAGTATATGTTGCTCAAGATCTCCAGGGTAGTAAGTGACAAAGAGTGACTTAGAATGCATGGCTTCTGACTCCTAGGCCAGTACTCTTTGTGCTCTACTACCTGCCACTACCCCAGGCTTCCCTGTATAACAGGAATTGATGCATATGCACTGTGACATATAGACTAATTGTTCTCAGTATTTTGAAATGAAATCTATATGGCCTGTAGAAGGTTCCAGAGATGTGGATCTCCCGGATATAAAAGAAAGTCGAGCCCTTTTCACCACCTCTGCTGGATGCCTTCCTTCCCAGGAACAATCAGCATGAGAACGATTTCAATGTCCTTTGGCTGATAACTGGATGTAACTAATATTTTTTAAATGGAAACAACTCACCCAGAGAATTTTCAGATGATTTTAAGAAAACAAACAAGCAATTTTACACAGGGAGCTTGGGCGGTTTTATTTTGCAGATGCCATTCCATCGGGCGGTTTTATTTTGCACATGCCATTGCATTTACTTAGCAGCGTTCTGTCCATTCTTCCAGACTCCTGTGTCTGTTGACTTGGCTTTTCATCTGCCTAGAAAAGCTTAGTTCATCTGAAAATGTGCAGACTTCACTCTTCACTACCTCTTCTGCCCGTTTTCTTTTTCTTTCTATTATATATTTATTTATTGTACTTTAGATGAAGGTTTACAGAACAAACTAGCTTCTCATTAAACAATTAGTACACGTATTGTTTTATGACATTGGTTACTAACCCCATGACATGTCAACACCGTCCCTTCTCGACCTTGGGTTCCCTGTTACCAGCTCTCCTGTCCCCTTCTGCCTTCTAGTCCTGATCTGGTGTGCCGCTTTAGCCTCGTTTTGTTTTATGGGCCTGTCTAATCTTTGGCTGAAGGGTGAACCTCAGGAGTGACTTCATTACTGAGCTAAAAGGGTATCACAATAGCACCCATCTCAGAGGGTACCTATGAAGTGTAATTGAGTTAATACCTGTTAAGTGCTTGAAACAGTGCCTAGCTCAGGGTAAGCAGTATGTGTTAGCTATTATATAATTTCATAAATTCCCATGATTCAGCTATTTGTTCTAGATCAGCACTGTTTAAAGCAAATATAATGTGGATCATAGCACAGTTCTCTAGAAGCCACATTAAAAGAAGTAAAAAAAAAATAAAGAGATGAAATGAATGTTAGTTATATATTTATTTGACAGATTACTTAAAAATATATCAACAAGTAATCAATAAAAAATTAACAAGGCATTTCACTCATAGAGACCTTAGAGGACAGGGTAGAACTGCCCCATAGGGTTTCCAAGAAGCGGCTGGTAGATTCGAAATGCTGACCTTTTGGTTAGCAGCTGAGCTCTTAACCACTGAACCACCAGGGCTTCTTGACATGGATAGTTTATGTAATACTTTCCCCAGACACTTTTAGTAATACCGTTAACCTAGGAATAAGGTCAGGCTCATGAAATACTGAGAAGAATTAGAAGTTTGTCAGTGGTGCTCTTTGAACGTCCTATCTGGGACAACACTATCAGCCGCAGTCAGCTTCTCAGGTTGGAGCCCATCCCATCTGCCCTCCAGGCCTTTCCATTTTCACATGGCTGTCTCTTCTATGATGAGGACCCTAATGTGATGAAGTTGTTAGTCATTCCTTTTTGACAGCATTGGCATTTTCAGAGATGCTTTCAGTGTATCTGTGTGGGGGCTGAGAAGTTTCTAGGGGTCCTTCACATTCCATCACAAGGATGGGTCCTCCTACACAGGTAACTGTCCACTCCTTTGCCCAGGGACTAGAGCAGCCAAATGGTGTAACCTGGAGTTGGGTTGGGCAGGGTAGTTACCCAAGTCAACAATAAGCAGAAAGAACCAGAGAATGAACAAGGCTGACCCTCAGGGGTCAAAGCAGAGAAGTCAAAAGCGTAACAGTCCTCAGGTGCAACGAATGCACTGACAGAGGATGGGAGGTAAAGCTGAGAAGGAGAAAACCAGTTGACCCTGAGTTGATTACAACTCATGGCAATCCCATGTGTGTCAGAGTAGAACTGTGCTTCATAAGGTTTTAAATAGCTGATATTTTCAGAAGTAGATTGCCAGGCCTTTCTTCTGAGGCACTTCTGGGTGGACCTCACCCTCCAACGTTTCAGCTAACAGCCAAATACATGAACCTTTTGTACCACTCAGGGACTCTCAAGAAGGATAAGGAGTCTTTAAGAGGAGGCAAGCAACTGTGAATCAGATACCGGCCAAGAAAGAGTTGAGAGGCTCACTACTCTGAGGTGAACAGAGCTGGGTACCCAGAGGGGCCTGTTTTGGGAACTGGCTGTGTAGGGCGTAAGTAGTTTTCCCTGAAAGGCAGAGGACTATAGATGCAGACAGTACCCTGGCTCACGCCTGTGCCTGCAGCACGCAATCAGTGATGGATTGTGTAAGAATTGTTGATATTTTCATCTACTCTTTTTCTCTCCTCATCAATCAAGTTGACCTGATTTTCTAAATTCACTGGAACCTCACCCTTGTCTCTTTCATCCAACCATTTTTTGTTTGAAACAAACAAAAGTATGTGCATATATTGCAAAGAATTCTAATTTCATAAAAAAAGGCAGCATATTTAAAATATATAGTGATTCTATGAATATAAAGTTTTATCTGTTACCCTGAACTTTAGGTAAGTTTTCTCAAACAATTGATTTAAAAAAAATGATTGTGTTGAGTCTCCTGTGTATTACTCAATCCCATTTTACAGTAGACATTCTTTCTTTAACAATGTTTGTTCTTTTCACCGAGAGAATTATGGGATTCAATTGTTTCCAAACAGGAAATGACTTTCCTAGACTTTATGTACAATTCAGCCTCATCCCATTGTCTCTTTCCGTCCTGTTCCAAAACAGTCTCCACATCCTACTGGTACAGAAAAACTTATTTAATAGTTTGAACAAAATGAACAAGTCCTCATGGGTGTGTTTTCTAGTTTCATTGCAGCTCTGCAAAAATCAAGGGAGAACATAGGCAAAGAGTAGGAAAAATATATCTGGACTGACATAATATGGTACAAGGGGAAGCCAAATGACCAGATTAGAAAAGGATTCTAATTAATCAAACAATAAATTAGAATCAGACAGGATCAAGCTTAGAAAAATTTGCTCATCATTTGTTTGAAGACTACTTTGTTGAAGAGATATCAGGACAATGATATGAAAGAAAATTTTGAGAAGGAGAATAAGTCTCCCATAGCAAGAACACAACTTGATACATGTTACCTATTATTCTGCTGTACAGTATAGGGTGGTGGTCAGGAGTGTCAGCTCAAGTCAGACAGACCTAGGAATAAATTCTAGATGTGTCCTTTACTAGCTGAACAAGTTGTTTAGCAGGGAGCCCTGGTAGCACAGGGGTTAAGAGTTTGGCTGCTAACCAAAAGGTCAGCAGTTCGAATCCACTAGCTGCTCCTTGGAAACCCTATGGGGCAGTTCTCCTCTGTCCTATAGGGTTGCTGTGAGTTGGAATCGACTCGATGGCAGTGGGCTTGGTTTTTTTGGTTTAAGCCATAGTTTTCTTAGCTGTGAATGGGCATAAATAGATAATGCATCTTAAGTGATTTATAAGGTATCTGAGGCAAATTATTTTTAAAATAGTTTCTTTAAACAAATATCCATTAAGCCCCTACTGTGTGACCTGGTGGCGCAATGGTTAAAACACTTGACTGCTAACTGAAAGGTGGACAGTTCGAACCCATCAGCAGCTCCATGGGAGAAAGATGTGGCAGTCTGCTTACGTGGAGATTTATAGCCTTGGAAACCCCATGGGTTCACTATGGAGCAGTTCTACTCTGCACACATGGGGTTGCCATGAGTTAGAATCATCTCCACAGCAACTAACAACGACAACATACTATCCTTATTATTTCAAAAAATCTGTCTTATGTGCTTTGCTCGCAGTTAGCTTGAAAACAACGGTAACATATCAATCTTCATGTCTTAGTCATCTAGTGCTGCTATAACAAAGAGAAGTTTATTCTCTCACGGTCCGGTAGTCTAGAAGTCCAAATTCAGAGCGCTGGCTCCAGCGGAAGGCTTTCTCCCTCTGTCGGCTCTGGAGGAAGGTCCTTGTCATTGGTCTTCCCTTGGTCTGGGAGCATCTCAGCTCTGGAACCTCAGGTCCAAAGGATGTGCTCTGCTCCCGGCACTGCCCTCTTGGTGATACGAGTTCCCCATCTCTCTCTGCTCGCTTCTCTCTTATATATCTCAAAAGAGATTGGCTTAAGACACTATCTAATCTTGTAGATCTCATAAATATAACTGCCACTAATCCATCTCATTACATCATAGTGATAGGATTTATGACACATAAAGAAATCACATCAGATGATAAAATGGTAGGCAATCATGCAATACTAGGAATCATGACCTAGCCAAGCTGACAGATATTTTTTGGGGACACAATTCAATCCATGACACTCCTGATCAAAATACTTACTTTGTCCCCATAGTTTATGGAATGAAATCCGTGCCCTTGGGATCTAGCTTCGTATTTAAGCCCTGAGTACCTTTACCATCTCAACTTTTTTTTTTTTTTTTTTTTAATCACTTCCCTACTTGCTCTGAGGGTATCGTGTTTTCTTGGTTTTGATCCTGTTGGAATCTCTGCCTCGAATGTCCTCTAAACATTTTTCCCCAAGCTGAAATCCTACTCATTCTTCAAGGTCTCCTCTCTAAAGCTTTTCTGGATCCCTGTCAAATTGTTTCTAAACTCTCTTGTTCTAGCATGGGCTTATATCACAACAGACTTGAATTAAAGCTGTTGTTAATGTCAGTCTCTTCCTCTAGGTTAATAGCTCCTAAAACTTTTTTGATTCTTCATCCCTATCTGTTGACAATTTTTTTTAGCATATCCTCCGATTCAAGTTGAGTTCCCTCAGAAGCAGATCCTGAGATAAAAGTTTGAGTGCAAGCAATCTATTTTGGAATCAGTCTTGGAGGAAGTACAGCCAGAATGCTCCTTAGAAGCCAGGATGGCAAGACTTTGTCTTGCTTACTTTGGACACATCATCAGGAAAGACCAATTGCTAGAAAAGGACATCATGTTTGGTAAAGTAGAGGGTCAGAAAAAATGAAGGAAATCCTCCATGTGATGGATTGACACAATAGCTACAACAATGAGTTCAAACATATTGACAATTGTGAGGATGGTGCAGGACCAGCCAATGTATCCTACTGTTATACATAAGGTCGCCATGAGTTGAAGCCCATTCAAGCCCACCCAACAACAACAACAACAATCTATTTTGGAAGGTGATCCCAGGAAGTGCTTATAAGGGAGTGGGGAAGTGATACATGGAAGGAAAGGAAACCAGAACAGGTGAATTAATGAGCAAACAACTCCTGTGGGCAACTGGGACTCTATCCTGCCAGGACCTCTGGGAGGCTGCGTAGGAGATGCTGCAGAGATGTCATATCTGACAGTGAGGACTCTGGGGAGACTCTCCTTCAACATCAGTCAGGTAATGTTTGAGGACAGCTCTGGGGGTCTGTTACCTCCCCAGCTCTTCTGACCTGGCCTGGCTTGCCCTGTTCCTGGGCCAAATAAGCTTCAGCAGCTAGAAGGCTTCTTCAGATAGAAGGTTACAAATATTTGCAGTAGAAAGCCATTGATGTCTGCGACGCTCTTGGTACGCATACACATACAGGATTTTCTTATTTTGAAGTCATGTTTGTTGTTGTTGTTGTTAGTTGATGTTGAATCAATTCTGACTCATGCCTATCCTGTGTGTGCAGAATAGAACTGCTCCATTGGGCTTTCAAGGATGTGACCTTTCGGAAGTAGATTGCCATGCCTGTCTTCCGAGATTCTTCTGGGTGGGTTTAAACCACCAGCCTTTTGGCTAGCAGTCGAGTGCTTAACTGTTTGTGCCACGCAGGGACACCCTAAGTCATATACGACAACGAAAGCTTCTCCCTCCTCTTCCAAAACAATCAAGAGGACATAGTATTTGGGAAGGAAAAGAGGAAGTTGCCAGAGGGGAGTGTGCATTTATTAAATGTACCTAGAGTTTTGAGCTAATATATTTTAATAGTTGAACATATTAAAAATCAGGGTTTAGAATTTATTGTGAGTGTAGAAGAAGCAAAGTGAAAAATAGCGAGGCTCTGGGACCTGAGTAGTTTTTAGTGTATAAGTGCCCCCAGCAGAAGTAAAGCTATAAAATCTTGTCATGGGATAAGGGAGTCATTTAACTACGTAGTTAAAAAAAAGGAGAATTTCCTCACTAGCAATGTAATCTAAAGCCAATTTAATGAAGCTCTTGGAATTTGGATGGGGCCTTAGTTTAGGAATGTGTTTCTTGAAGTCTTAAAAAATAGCAAATGTATATTGCATGAAACATATTCATTGAGGCAGGCTCCTTTTCTTTCCCAAGAGAGAAAAGAGGGGAGGTGAGGCTAAGAAGGCGGAGTAGTCAGATGCTTCCGGTGGACCCTCTTACAACAAAGACCCGAAAAAACAAGTGAATCAATTATATATGACAATCTGGGAGCCCTGAACATCTAAGGCAAAGTTGAGGAACTGGAGTGGTGGGGGAGGGAGAGACAGTTTGGAAGCAGCGTGGAGTTGCCAGACCTGACCTGGAGAGAGCCTGAGCCCTTCAGGCCTGATCAGCTTGGGGGTGAGTGGTGAGGCAGGCAAGCGGCGGTCCTTGGGAAGTGAGTTTTCTGCACCAGGAGAGGCCTACCACCAGAGGGTCTACACAGCCATCCAGAACCAGTGAGAAGCAGCCCTGGATTGGTGAAAGATAAATACTTGAGTACAACCTACTGTCTAGATCAAAAACACCCCGCTTAGGGAAAAACCTCTCTCCCATTTACCTCCCTGCTCCCTGCTCTGCACTGGGTCCCGGACTGGTTTCAGCAATTGTTGAGTCCCCTGGGCTGGAAATAGGATCTGTCACATGCCCGGAGCCATTCTCCCTGCCTTGAAGAGTAAACAAATTAACAAACAGGAAAAAATAAACTGCTGGCTCCCCTAAGCCAGGAACCCAGGGTAGGCACAGCTCCTTTGCCTAGGCACAGGCATAAGGGATCCACGGACTTTGAGTACCTTTCCCCCTGCAGAGACTTGTGTGGGCCCATTTCAACAGCGTAGGCCCTCATTACCACAGTACAACAGGGTATATACTTGAAGTCTAACTTCAAGTTAGACTTGAACTGTTAGACTAGAACTGTTTCAGCTGTAAGTGGCAGGTTTGTGATATTTGACACTGCTCTGCCCATTAAGCAAGGTCTTCACCTACCCACATCAGGGGCCTGAGGACTGGTGGCTCCACCCACGCCACCTAGCCACCTGCGATAAGGGCCCAAGAATAAGAGTTGCCCCCAGTCCTTATAGCCAACAGTATTGGGTGCTCATAGTCTGGCTGCAAAACCCACCCACCTACACGCTGTAGGGAACAGGGACACACCTTCCTCCTGGACCCTCAAGGGCGGCCCCCTGCTGCAGCCAGATGCCTGTGCCTACACCAATCACCCATGCCTGTCTAGGACTGTAGGTGAGAGCCTACACCACACACTTGGTGGCTATCTACCTGGGCACCTGAGCTGAATCCATACAGGAGGAGTGGGCGAACTCCTGAGCTCACATACCTAATAACAGATCTAACCACTGGTGACGGGACACTAGAGCTTCAAAGGTGTCAATAATCAAACTAGCTCAGACGAGCAGCCTATTTGGGTATATCAAAACAAAACAAGAAGCTAGGACACAGTAAGGAAACATAAAATAAATAAATATAATAACTTATTGATGGCTCAGAGACAACAGTTAATATCAAATCACATAAAGAGGCAATCCATGATGGCTTCAGCAAGCTCCCAAAATAAAGAATCTAGAAATTTTCCAGAGGAGGAAAATTTCTTGGAATTACCAGAGGCAGAATACAAAAGATTAATATACAGAACTCTTCAAGAAATTAGGAAGGAAATTAAGCAAAAAGCAGAACACACAATAGAGGAAATTAAAAAGATTAGAGAAGAGCATAATGACAAATTTAACAGGCTTCAAGAATCTATAGAGAGACAGCAATCAGAAATCCACAAGATTAACAATAAAATTTCAGAATTAGACAACTCAATAGAAAGTTATAGGAGCAGAATTGAGGCAAGGGAAGTCAGAATTAGTGAGACTGAAGATAAAGCACTTGACAACAACTTATTTGAGGAAAAATCAGATAAAAGGATTAAAAAAAATGAAGAAACCCTAAGAATTATGTGGGACTTTATCAAGAGGAATAACCTACGAGTGATTGGAGTACCAGAACCGGGGTGGGGGGCAGTAACAGAAAATACAGAGAGAATTGCTGAAGATTTGTTGGCAGAAAACTTCCCTGATATTATGAAAGATGAGAAGATAGCTATCCAAGATGCTCATCGAACCCCACATAAGGTAGATCCCATAAGAAAGTCACCAAGACATATTGTAATCAAACTTGCCAAAACCAAAGGTAAAGAGAGAATTTTAAGAGCAGCTAGGGATAAATGAAAAGTCATCTACAAATGAGAGTCAATAAGAATAAGCTCGGACTACTCAGCAGAAACCATGTGTCAAGAAGGCAATGGGATGACATACATAAAACCTTGAAGGAAAAAAAAACTGCCAGCCAAGAATTATATATCCAGCAAAACTGTCTCTCAAATATGATGGCGAAATTAGGGCATTTCCAGATAAACAGAAGTTTAGGGAATTTGCAAAAACCAAACCAAAATTACAAGAAAAACTAAGGGGAGTCCTTTGGTTAGAAAATCAGTAACATCAGGTAACAACCCAAGACTAGAACACAGGACAGAGCAACCAGATATCAGCCCAGCTAGGGAAGTCACTAAAGTAAATCAAAGCTAAAACACTGAAAATAGTTAAACAGATATCAATATGTAAAAGATGACGACATTAAAACAAAAAAGGGGGACTTAAAAAATGTAGATATAGATTTTTCATATGCAGAGGAAATCAAGGAGATATAAAGAAATAAAAGACTAGTATAAAGTTAGAAAAATGGGGGTACATATTAAGGTAACCACAAAGGAAACTAACAATCCTACAAGTCGAAATAAAAAATTTGAAAAATATAAAGACTCAGCAAACACAAGATCAACAGCAATGAAAAAGATGAAAAGAAAATACCTAAAGAAAAATGACTCAGCACAGAAAATTAAGTGGAACAAAGAAACTGTGAACAACACACAAAAAAAGACATCAAAATGACAGCACTAAACTCATATCTATCAATAATTATGCTGAATGTAAATGGACTAAATGCACCAATAGAGAGAGAGTGGCAGATTGGATAAAAAAATATGATCCGTCTATATGCTGCCTACAAGAGACACACCTTAGACTTAAAGACACAAGCAAACTAAAACTCAAAGGATGGAAAAAAAAAATATCAAGCAAACAACACTCAAAAAAGAGCAGGAATGGCAATATTAATCTCTGACAACATAGACGTTAAAGTAAAATCCACCACGAAGGATAAGGAAGGACACTATATAATGATTAAAGGGTCAATACACCAGGAGGACATAACTGTAATAAATATTTATGCACCCAATGAAAGGGCTCCAAAATACATAAAACAAACTCTAACAGCACTGATAAGAGATATAGATAGCTCCACAATAGTAGTAGGAGACTTCAACACACCACTTTCGGTGAAGGGCAGAACATCCAGAAAGAAACTCAACAAAGACATGGAAGAGCTAAATGTTACAACCAACCAACTTGATCTCATAGACATATACAGAACACTCCACCCAGTAGTAGCCAAGAATACTTTCTTTTCCAATGAACATGGAACATTCTCCAGAATAGACCACATATTAGGCCATAAAGCAAGCCTTAACAAAATCCAAAGCATCAAAATATTACAAAGCATCTTTTCTGACCATAAAACCATAAAAGTGGAAATCAAAACAGAAAAAGCAAGGAAAAAAATCAAACACATGGAAACTGAACAACACCTTGCTCAAAAACTACTGGGTTATAGAAGAAATTAAGGGTGGAATAAAGAAATTTATAGAATCAAATGAAAATGAAAACACATCCTACCAGAACCTTTGGGACACAGCAAAAGCAGTGCTCAGAGGTCAGCTTATAGCAATAAATGCACACATCCAAAAAGAAGAAAGGGCCATCATCAAAACATTAACCCTACAACTGGAGCAAGTAGAAAGAGAGCAGCAGAAGAAGCCCTCAGGCGCCAGAAGAAAGGAAATAATAAGAATTAGAGCAGAATTAAATGAAATAGAGAATAGAAAAACAATGGAAAGAGTTAACAAGACCAAAAGCTAGTTCTTTGAAAAGAGCAACAAAATTGATAAACCATTGACCAAAATGACAAAAGAAAAACAGGAGAGGAAGCAGATAACTCGTATAAGAAATGAGATGGGTGATATCACAACAGACCCAACTGAAATTAAAAGAATCATAACCGAATACTATGAAAAATTGTACTCTATCAAATTTGAAAACCTAGAGGAAATGGACAAATTTCTAGAAACTCAGTACCTACCTAAACTAACACAAACAGAGGCAGAACAACTAAATAAACCCATAATAAAAGAAGAGATTGAAAAGGTAATTAAAAACCTCCCAATTCACTGGAGAATTCTACCAAACTTTCAGAGAAGAGTTAACACCACTACTACTAAAGGTATTTCAGAGCGTGGAAAAGAATGGAATACTCCCAAACTCATTCTATGAAGCCAGCATAACCTGGATACCAAAATCAGGTAAAGACACCACAAAAAAAGAAGATTACAGACCAATATCCCTCATGAATATTGACACAAAAATCCTCAACAAAATTCTAGCCAATAGAATTCAGCAGCATATAAAAAAAAAGTAATTCACCATGATCAAGTGGGATTTATACCGGGTATGCAGGGATGGTTCAACATTAGAAAAACAATCAATATAATCCATCACATAAATAAAAGACAAGAACCACATGATCTTATCAATCAATGCAGAAGAGGCATTTGACAAAGTCCAACACCCATTCATGATAAAAACTCTCAACAAAATAGGAATAGAAAGGAAATTCCTCAGTATAATTAAGGGCATTTATACAAAGCCAACAGCCAACATCATCCTAAATGGAGAGACTTTGAAAGAATTCCCCTCGAGAACAAGAACCAGACAAGGATGCCCTTTATCACCACTATTATTCAACACTGTGCTGGAGGTCCTAGCCAGAGCAATTAGGCTAGAAAAAGAAATAAAGGGCATCCAAATTGGTAGGGAGGAAGTCGAAGTATCTCTGTTTGCAAATGGTATGATCTTATACACAGAAAACCCCAAAGAATCCATAAGAAAACTACTGGAACTAATAGAAGATTTCAGCAAAGTTTCAGAATAGAAGATAAACATACAAAAATTACTTGGATTCCTTTACACCAACAAAGAGAACCTCGAAGAGGAAATCACTAAATCAATACCATTTACAATAGGCCCCAAGAAGATAAAATACTTAGGAATAAATCTAACCAGAGGTGTAAAAGACCTATACAATGAAAACTACAAGACACTACTGCAAGAAACCAAAAGAGACCTGCATAAGTGGAAAAACATACCTTGCTCATGGATAGGAAGACTCAACATTGTGAAAATATCAATTCTACCCATGGCAATCTATAGATACAATGCAATCTGGATCCAAATTCCACCAGCATTTTTTAATGAGATAGGGAAACAAATCACCAATTTCATATGGAAAGGGAAGAGGCCCCAAATAACTAAAGCATTACTCAAGAAGAAGAACAAAGTGGGAGGCCTCACACTACCTGATTTTAGAAACTGTTATACCATCATGGTAGTCAAAATAGCCTGGTACTGGTACATCAACAGATACATAGACCAATGGAACAGAATTGAGAATCTAGACATAAATTCATCCACCTATGGGCAGCTGATATTTGACAAAGGCCCAAAGTCCGTTAACTAGGGAAAAGATAGTCTCTTCAACAAATGGTGCTGGTATAACTGGTTATCCGTCTGCATAAAACTGAAACAATACCTCACACCTTGCACAAAAACTAACTCAAAATGGATCAAAGAGTTAAATATAAAATTGAAAACGATAAAGATCATGGAAGAAAAAAATAGGAACAATGCTAAGGAGTCCTAATACATGGCATAAACACAATACGAACCATAAGTAACAATGCACAAGCACCAGAAGAGAGACTAGATAACTGGGAGCTCCTAAAAATCAAACAATTATGCTTGTCCAAAGACTTCACCAAAAGAGTGAAAAGACAAACTACAGACTGGGAAAAAATTTTTGTCTACAACACATCCCATCAGCGTCTAATCTCTAAAATCTACAAGATACTGCAAAACCTCAACAACAAAAGAACAAATAACCCAGTTGAAAAATGGGCAAAGGATATGAACATGCACTTTGCCAAAGAAGATATTCAGGCTGCTAACAGACACATGAAGAAATGCTCACGATCATCATCCATTAGAGAAATGCAGATCAAAACTACAATGAGATATCATCTCACCCCAACAAGGCTAGCATTAATCCAAAAAATACAAAATAATAAATGCTGGAGAGGTTGTGGAGAGACTGGAACACTTATACACTGTTGGTGGGAATGTAAAATGATACAACCACTTTTGGAACTGGATTTGGTGCTTCCTTAAAAAGCTAGAAATAGAACAACCATATGATCCAGCTATCCCACTCCTTGGAATATACCCTAGAGAAATAAGAGCCGTCACACAAATAGATATATGCACACCCATGTTCATTTCAGCACTGTTCACAATAGCAAAAAGATGGAAACAACCTAGGTGCCCATCAATGGACGAATGGATAAACAAATTATGGTATATCCACACAATGGAATACTATGCAACAATAAAGAAAAACAATGAAGCTGTGAAACATCTTGTAACATAGAGGAATCTGGAGGGCATTATGCTGAGTGAATTTAGTCAGCCACAGAAGTACAAATATTGTATAAGACCACTATTTTATGAACTCAAGAAAAGGTTTAAGCACAGAAGACAACATTCTTTGTTGGTTACGAGGGTCGGGAGGGAGGGTGAGGGTTATTCACTAACTAGATAGTGCATAAGAAAAATTATCTTAGGTGAAGGGAAGGACAGCACACACTACAGGGGAAGTCAGCACAACTGGACTAAACCAAAGCTAAGAAGTTTCCTCAATACAATCAAACACTTTGAGGGACAGAGTAGCAGGGGTAGGGATCTGGAGACCATGCTTTCAGGGGACATCTAGGCCAATTGGCATAACAAAGCTTATTAAGAAAATGTTCTGCATTCTACTTCGGTGAGTGGCGTCTGGGGTCTTAAAAGCTTGCAAGCGGCCATCTAAGATGCATCAATTGGTCCCAACCACCTGGAGTAAAGGAGAAGGAAGAACACCAAAGATACAAGGAAAGTATTAGCCCAAGAGACAGAAAGGGCCACATAAACCAGAGACTTCATCAGCCTGAGACGAGAAGAACTAGATGGTGCCTGGCTACCACCAATGACCGTCCTGACAGGGAACACAACAGAGAGTCCCGGATGGAGCAGGAGAGAGGTGGGGTGCAGAACTCAAATTCTACTAAGAAGACCAAACTTAATGGAGGAACCCCGGAAAGCATGGCCCCCGGATTCTCTAGCATCCCAGAACTAAAACAATTTCCGAGGCCAACTCTTCAGATAGGGATTGGACTGGACTGTGGGACATAAAGTGATACTCGTGAAGAGTGTGCTTCTTAGCTCAAGTAGATACAAGAGACTAAATGGGGAGCTTTTGTCTGGAGGTGAGATGGGAAGGCAGAGAGGGTTAGGAGCTGGTTGAATGGACATAGAGAATCGGGTGGAAAGGAGGAGTGTGCTGTCACAGTATGGGGAAACCAATTAGGGTCACATAACAATGTATGTATAAATTTTTGTACGGAAGACTAACTTGAAATGTAAACTGCATTTAAACTACAACAATAAAAAAAAAAAAGAAAGAAAAGAGAAGACTGGTCCTTTTAACTTCATTTTCCTAATGTTTGAAGAACTCACTGTTCTCGGGCTGATTTCGCATGCATCGTCCCTCCACTCCTACGCCTTCTTCCCCATTTCCCAGCACTGACTGCTTTCCAAGGTGATGTGATTTCTGGAGCGTGTTCATTTTTTCAAGAAATGAGTCAGTGCTGAAATGCTGTCTCAGCACCTGAGTTATAAAAATAAGCGTATTTAGACGATGTGTGGGCCACACGCATATGGAGAAAGTATCTTTACTTCAAAAAGACTATGTAGGTTCGTTGATTCGTCTGCACAGTTCCTATCACACACACCACTTTCCAATCAAAGGGAATAAAGTCTTATTATTATGTGTTAGTTATTTTGTCTCACTTTCAGGAACCAAATCAGATCACTCATTAGCTGGTTTTTCTGTTTCCAAATCATATTTCCAGCAGAATGCCAACGCAGCCCAGCAGTTTAATTCATTATGATACCAAGTCCAAGTGAGTGAAATTTTAACCTCTGCTTCTAACCACTTCATGCTGGCTTCATTGGTAATTGACTTAGTGAAAGGCGTCTGATGACAGATTCTTCCAGGTGCTCCAATTACCTAACTTCCGGGGTCCTCCAAGGAGTTTAATTCAACCACTTTAGAGTGACAAGGGTCATGTGGCAGAGCAGGAATATCAAGTAGGAATTCTAGGTGTTTTAAGAACGGAGCCGAAAGGGCATCATTGTATGAGCCCACATGGGAAGCCTTGACTCATGCGGTTAGGCCCGAGGCGGTACAGTGGTCAAACAAATATAGCACTGAAACCAAACTTAGCTTCTAAGGACCTTAAATCCTTTATACCCCTCAAAAGTGATGCTTTTTAAAATTCGTTTGCCTATTCCTCTCCCATCCACTGCCCACATTCTCTGCAGATATACCTGGGACTCTGTTTTCTAATATACTCCACCTGGGAAGCACTCCTCCCAGCCCAGCCCCAGCCTTCTAGTTTCCTATTCTTCACTACCCTGCCACCCTCATGATTCTGCCTATAAAAGCCCTAAAGGATCAGCACGGCAAAGGTAAGAGTCCTTTGGAGGGCAGGAAAGAGGAAGACAGACTAGAAAAAGCTAGAATCTTTTTTTTTTAATAGGCAGAAGGATGGGAGAGGCAAGGGACCCTCATAAAATAATTTTTATGTTTAAAGCATATAGTTGAGGGTGTAGGAAAATTCTTTACCAAGCATCACTAAGGGCCATTTTATTAAATAGCATAGTTGTCCTTTATAACAGCAACCCCACGACATTAGAGAGGTGCACCCCAAAGTTTTATCCTACGTTATGGCTTGATCATTCGAGACTTTCCTCCTCCTGAACCTACTTACATTTTAAAATTGTGCCACTCATTAATTCCACAAGTTAAAGACTGTTGAATTTTG
The DNA here is from genome assembly GCA_030035585.1 of Dugong dugon. Classification (NCBI taxonomy): domain Eukaryota; kingdom Metazoa; phylum Chordata; class Mammalia; order Sirenia; family Dugongidae; genus Dugong; species Dugong dugon. The sequence goes on from CM057473.1 coordinate 7,909,232, forward strand.
AGATTTGATAAATATCTCTATATTCTATCCAAACCTTTCATGATTTCAAAGGCTTCATTAACTCTTCTAAACCTCTTTTCTTCTTTTTATTTCTCATTTTTGAGAAATACCTCCATTCCCTTAAGGATCTTAGTTAACCTCCTTAGACTTCTTCCAGGTTGGTTATGTCTTCCTCCAGACATAGCAGCCAGAATCGTTCACAGTATTCCAGGTGTGCGTATATGAGCCAGGTTTGTACGAGGAAGGACAGATTTATAGAATTTATTCTATCATCCTTTTTTGCTAATGCTCAGCATTCCTTTTATTGTTAAAGCTTTTCCCAAAGGATTCCTAAACCATTTTCCTTGGTCATAACCAGTGTTGGTAACTGACATAGGTATCCTTCTGTAACTATGGACCTAGACTTGCTGTTACTGCCTAATCTACATCCATATGAAATCTTATTTGCCACTTCTCTTCATACCTGGAGACCCGTGGCACAGTGGTTAAGCGTTTGGCTGCTAACCAAGAGGTCGGCAGTTTGAATCCACCGGCTGCTCTTTGGAAACCCTATGGGGCAGATCTACTCTGTCCTATAGGGTTGCTATGGGTCAGAATTGACTCGATGACAATGGGTTTGGTTTTTGGGTTCTTCATACCTTGGGGATTATAACTGTACACTGGGAATTATGATCCAAATAGGGACAGATTACCCAATAAGCAAGGTACGCACGGGTTTACTTGTGCTTACTAATCTGTAGGGCACAGTGAAACCCATGTGTAATTGTGCCCTACAGATTAGTAAGTAAACACAAGTAACCCCATGCATCTCTTGGTTACTTTAAACCCGTATGTACTGTGCTTGGTGGTTAATCTGCCCCTGGATCCAAACCTTAGGGATTGTGATCTAGGAACAACCTGATGGAAATTCTAAGACACGTTATAATCATTGACAGCATAAGCGGGATAACATAATGCATAGAAGGCAAAGAGTAATCTTTGAAGGGGGCAAGGGAGCATTTATAGTAGGAGGAACCAGTAAAACTAAAATTTTGATTTTCAAAGGATCTTTAACAAGACTCCACATGCAAGTTTCATATTAAAAAAAAAAAAAAAAAAAAAGCCATTGCTGTTCAGTCGATTCCAACTCATAGTGACCCTATAAGACAGAGTTAGAACTGCCCCATAGGGTTTCCAAGGAGCAGCTGGTGGATTCAAACGGCCAGCCTTTTGGCTAGCAGCCAAGCTCTTCACCACTGCACCACCAAGGCTTCAAGTTTCATATAGCTTGGTAGAATATTTCACTGAAAGGAGGGAATTTACTAAATGTAGGAAGCAGACTTTATTAATAAAAATCCCACTGCTGTTGAGTCAATTCCAACACATAGTGACCCTATAGGACAGAGTACAACCGCCCCATAGGGTTTCCAAGGCTGTAATCTCTACAGAAGCAGACTGCCCCACCTTTCTCCTGTGGAGCTGCTGGTGGGTGCAAACTGCAGACCTTTCGGTTAGCAGCCAAGCGCTTAACCACTGTGCCACCAGGGCTCCGCAAACTTTATTCATAAGAGGGTAACTCTCCTGTGTTCTGCCCTGACTTATTCAGACTTAAGGAAGCTTTACACAGTGAAATCCTGCCTTGGCTTTTTAAGCCCGTGAGGCTAGCATACTATAGCAATGGATTTCCAAGGGTAGCCTGGGAACTCCAGGGGCCCCTAAGACACTTTCAGGGATCTGCGAGGTAAAACTATTTTCATAATAATGCTAATAGGTTATTTACCCTTTTTTGGTAACATTCCTTATGCGTGTACAGAGGATAAAATATTCAATGCAACTAACCTTTTAGAAATACCATTTGTGAGTGAAAGAATAGCCGCATTTATCTGAAAAGGCTACTCAGATACTCCTCCCATTTCCAACCACATATCCACCACATGTGTGCAGCCGTATTCTCTTCATGTATTTTTACTAAAACAATAGATTGCAGCAGACTGAATGCAAAAGCAGGCATAAGAATCTAACTGCCTTCTATTACGCCGTACTTTCAGGAGATTTGTGAAAAATGTAAAACAATGCCAGTCTCCTTCCCTAAGTTTTTTGTTTTGGAAAATACAGTTATTTTTCATGAAAATGTTATTTACAGTAACATTTAATGGGTATATTATTGTTATTTAAAAATTAATTAATACATATTTTAAAATTCTCAGTTTAAATTTATGTAATGGAAATACCAGTGTACATAAACCACATAAGCAAAAGCTCTTTTGGCCCTCACTGATTTTTGAGAGCCTAAAGGGGTACTGAGGAGTTTCTAGGTGGCACAAGGGTTAAGTGCTTGACTATTAACTGAAAGGTTGATGGTTCAAACCTACCTAGAGGTACCTGGGAAGAAAGGCCTGGCACTCTACTTCCAAAAGGTCGGAGCCTTGCAAACCCTATGGAGCACAGTTCTACTCTGACACGTGGTGTTGCCATGAGTTGGAATCAACTCATTGACAACTGGTTTGGTTTGGCTTTTTAAAAGGAGTTCTGAGGCCAAAAAGTTTGAGAACTTCTGGACATTTGAGGATCCAAATGTCATTTCCACATTCTTTTTACACAAGATTGTTTCCTTCTTCAAAGAGTCCCACTACATTTCTTTCACTCACTAAGGTATTAATATTTACCGTTTCTTTCTGTCCTAGAGTTACAAAGATTGAAGGGAGTACATATAACAGCAGGAAAAATACAGTAGTAATAATATGGTGCAGGTAGCAATGTTGATTTCACCTTTTTGTGGTTTGGAGTCAGTATCTGAAATTCAGTGTTTATCCTCCAAATGATAATTTTATAAACTGGATTTATTTTTTAATCTTGAAAGTACAATGCTATCTTATGCTAATGTCCATGAAGAGAAATAAAAAATGTGTGAAGTCTGGAAAAGTAATAAAAATTTTAGGAAATTCACTGCTTTCAAATATGGATAAGTGTTATGGATTGAATTGTGTCCCCCTAAAATGTGTGTCAACTTGGCTAGGCCGTGATTCCCAGTATTGTGTGATTGTCCACCATTTTGAAATCTGACGTGATTATCCTACGTGTTGTAACTCCTAACCTCTGTAATGCTAATGAGGCAGGACTCACTCTACAAGATTAGGTTGTATCTTGAGTCAATCTCTTTTGAGATATAAAAAAAAAATTGAGCAGAGAGGAGAGGGACCTCCTACCATCAAGAAAGCAGAGCTGGGAGCAGAGTGCGTCCTTTGGACCTGGAGTCCCTGTGCTGAGAAGCTCCTAGACCAGGGGACGACCGATGTCAAGAACCTTCCCTGAGAGCTGACAGAGACAGAAAGCCTTCCCCTGGAGCTGGTGCCCTGAATTTGGACTTCTAGCCTCCTAGACGGTGAGAGAATAAATTTCTGTTTGTTAAAGCCACCCACTCGTGGTATTTCTGTTATAGCAGCACCGGATAACTAAGACAATAAGAGAGAAGCCTTAAGAAAGAAACTGAACCATGTAATAAAGAAAAATTTATGAAACTAAGTTTTCCTGCTTCTAGGATGAGTAAATTTTTACCAGTGGAGCCATCTCATGGCCATATTTCCCATGCTCCTGTCTTCCAGTTAATGTGAGATAAGACACGAGTGGCATTTGATCAAGCCCTAACAAGGACCAGCAATTTCTCAAAAAGATATAGCCAGGATCCTATAGAATATTTAGATGATCTTTTAAATAGAAGCAAAACACTGCAACAGACTACTTCTAAAGACTCAAAGAAAAACATCCAGGATCTCTTCTAGATAAAACTGTACTCTGTAATAAGGTGATTTGAAGACAGGTTTGAGACTTCCTATGACAAGTCAGATTTACAGCAAAGATAGAACTCGTGACTTTTCCCACTTGAACAATTTATTTTCTTCCACCAGGAAATCTGTGGAAGATTTCATGTTAGCTGGTGTGGTAGACAGAATTTTAGCACTAGTTACCAGTGGCCATCCAGTTAACTCTGACTCATGGCGACCCCATGTTTTTCAGAGTAGAATGTGCTCCATAGGATTTTCTCGGCTGTGACCTTTTGGAAGAAGATTGGCCAGGCCTTTTTCCCAAGGTAACTGTAGGTGGGTTCTAACTGCCAACCTTTCAGTTAGTAGCCCAGAGTTTAACTGTTTGCACCACCTACGGACTTCTGACGGAATATTGGTGACCCCTAAAATGTCCACATCCCAATCACTGGAGCCTGTGAACATATTACAGTACTTTACCTGGCAGATAGGACGTTGCAGATGTAATTAAGTTTAAGGACTTTCAAATGAGGAGTGATCCAACCTAATCACATCGGTCCGTAAAAGCAGAGAGACTTTCCTTGCTGTGGTTAGAAAGAGGGGCTACACTTCTGGGGTCTGACCCCTGTCAGCAGCCACCTAAGATACTCCACTGGTCTTTCCCCTTTGGGAGCAAGGGAGAATGGAGAAAACAAGATACAAGGGAAAGATTAGTCCAAAGGGCTAAAGGACCACAACTACCACGGCCTCCACCAGACTGAGTCCAGTACAACTAGGTGGTGTCTGGCTACACCACTGAGTGCTCTGATTGGAATCACAACAGAGGGTCCTGGACAGAGCTGGAGAAAAATGTAGAACAAAATTCTAACTCACAAAAAAAGACCAGACTTATTGGCCTGACAGAGACTGGAGAAACCCCAGGAGTATGGCCCCCGGACACCCTTTTAGCTTAGTAATGAAGTCACTCCTGAGGTTCACTGTCCAGCCAAAGATTAGACAGGCCCATAAAACAAAACAAGGCTAATGGGGCACAACAGTCCAGGGACAAGGACTAGAAGGCAGGAGGGAACCGGAAAGCTGGTAATAGGGAACCCAAGGTCGAGAAGGGACAGTGTTTACATGTCATGGGGTTGTTAACCGTTGTCATAAAACAAAATATGAACTATTTAATGAGAAACTATTTGTTCCGTAAACCTTCATCTAAAGTACAATTAAAAAAAAAAAAAAGAACTGGAGTGCAAAAAATGCTAGATAACAACAATAAAAAGAAAAAAAGAAAGGGGGGTTGGCTACAGGAGATGGTCAAAGAGATGCAATGTTGTTGGCTTTGAAAATGGAGGAAGGGGACCAGGAGCCAAGGAATGTAGCTGGCCTCTAAAACCAAAAGAATCCCACTGCTGTCAAGGATTCTGACTCATAGCGACCCCATAAAGTTTCCAAGGCTGTAAATCTCTATGGAAGCAGACTGCCACATTTTTCTCCCAAGGAGCCGCTGGTGGTTTTGAACCGTTGACCTTTCTGTGGCCTCTAGAAGTTGGAAAAGGCGAGGAAATGGATTTTTCCCTAGAGTCTCCAGAAAGGTTCCCTGCTGACCGTTTGATATTAGCCGGTGAGATGCTTTTCAGACTTCCAGCCTTCAGAACTGTAAGATGATAAGTTTGTGTTGCTTCAAGCCTCAAATTTGTGGTAATTTGTCATGGTCGAAAATGGATACAACTGGGTTGAAATAGATCTCCCAACCCCCAGGTCCTCACTTCTCTTCAAGTGCATTACTGTCTGAGCTTTCAATATGCCAGCTAAAAAGTTAACCAAATGATAAGATAGGGGGTCAATGGGACTCATAGTGCTTTTCTGTTTCTTTTATGAGGACCTCATGGAAAGCTATTTCCAAGTCTTTGATATCGACAGTGACTGAGAGGTAGGAAAACAGCCTCACGGGGAAGCCATTCTAAAATCTTGCCTTTTCTTTGGCAGGGGGTAAAGGGGAGAAAAGTAGCTAAGAAGTATCTAAAAAATTAACTTAAATCAATAAAATAATTTATTGTGGTCATTTAAGGTCCACAGAAAACAAAACAATTGCCATCAAGTTGATTGTGACTCATGGTGAGCCCATGTGTGTCGGAGTAGAACTGTACTCTGTAATAAGGTTTTCAATGGCTGATTTTTAGGAAGTAGATGGCCACGCTTCTCTTCTGAGGCAGCTCTGGGTAGACTTGAACCTTCATCCTTTCAGTTAGCAGCAGAGCACACTGACTGTTCGCACTACTCAGGGACTTCTTAAGATTCATTGTTGTGGTAGTTTGTTGCTGTCTAGCTGATTCCGAGTGCAGAGTAGAACTGTGCTCCATAGGGTTGTCAAGGCCCTGACCTTTCAGAAGTAAGCACATCACCAGAACATACATTTTAGTTTACAGAAGAGAATGGGCCCAAAGAAATGTTAAAAATTATTTGTTAATATTTTAATTCTGGGTCCATTAGTATGACAGAGGTGTGGAAGAAAGACCTGAAGATCTGCTTCTGTAAAGATGACAGCCTAGAATAACCTTGTGGGGCACTTCTATTCTGTCACATGGGGTCACTCTGAGTTGAAAATCGACTTCAAGAACTCTAATGATAACAGGGGGAAGGTCAAGATGGGGCAAGAAAAAATAAAGAAAACATACTAAGCTGCTTAGAGAGAGAAGAACACTTTCTCTCTCCCCACGCTTTAGCGATTTTTGTTTGACTTTCGGCCAAAGATGCCTGGGGGGGACCAGAACGTACCAATGACAGCAACAGTGAAAAGGGAGTGAGGCAGTTGTTCTGGATGTCAAATCACAAGTGCCAAAGCAGGCTGAAGCCAGCGAGGACGTGCCAGGCCATGGAAACATTACTGCCTTCTCTCTTCACGGGTTCCTACCTCACATGGGGACCCGCACAATCTCAGTTATGTTTATAGTCAGCGTTTTTATTGTGAAACTTTGCACACGTTGTTGCTGATTTTTATTTAAAGTAAACTGTTTATTTTAAACCACTGGCTTTAAGTTACTTTAGGGTAATTTTAGTGTATCTTACGGCCAACAGTTCTCCTAGGAGATAACAGCTGGAGCTCAGAGAGAAATTAGCTCACCTGACAAAATTTTACCTTTTAGACGATTTTCCCCACTGTGTCCTTTCAAAGGCTACCTGCATTTCATAGCCCTAGTAAAAGGGGAATAGCTATTTGACAAAACCTCCTAGAACATGCTGAACATCACGGTAAAAAGAAAAAAAAAAAGCTAGTAAAATTACTAAGCAAGGGGTTCAACCTACTGCCCCAATTGCTCGGGTCTTGCCCAGATGGTGTCCCAGATCCAATATAAATTTCTATCAGGTCACAAGGAAAGCAAGCCTTTAACCAGCTATGTGTTTCATTTGAAGTCTCAGGGTACTTAGAAACTGCCTCACAAGTATGGGGAGGTTTAATTGCAAGAGCAATGAATTTGGAGGGCTGAAAAGGAACCAAACTGGGAAGGAAAAGAATCTTCTACGTGGTCTGAATTAAACTCCCCCTCAGGGTTTAGCTTATAGAAAGTCAGCATTTTAATGTATGCCTGGCTTCCCTCCACTGGTCTAGGAAGATTCAGCTGACATAGCTGATTTCCATCGCACGAGTTCAATGAACTTGACCTCCTAACTGCTGTGTGTACATCGAGGGGGTCTATATCTTTTGTCCCTTAAAATCCCACACAATACTTGGGGTAGTGTTTTAATTTTAAGATGACGTGGAGGCCGGTACTGTTTCACATGTACTTGATATCAGTTAATGTTTGCCATGATCAAATAAACGGAAAACCCACTTAGGAGGCTGATGTAAAGTGCTGGTGTTCTGACCTAGGAGAATAATCGCTTGAAATGCCAAGAGATGGATGGAAAAAATGTAACACCTTGTTAGCTACAATGTTATTACAGTGTGATTTGTTGTTTTCTGTAACTGACCCTGAATCAGAGCATTCAATAGATTTTACACAGGATGAATGTACTTGTATAAAAACAGTGTTCTGTCCTGTTCCATTGGACGATGATACAGTGTAGTGCCTGAGAAGCCTAAGCTGTTAGTTACAGTGGGAGTTGACTTTGGTCTTAGACCCATGGATAGAGCACTGGATCCGAAGTCAGGTGACTTGTATTTTGGACTGTCTTCACCCCTTGCTAAGGATTCTGGTTGCTTTTTCTGTAATGTGTCAATAACACATATCCTGAAGTGCTATTGTAAAGACTGTGTTTGAAAACCACTACTGGTCAATCAGTTTGTCGTACTGTGGTGGCTTGCATATTGCTATGATTCTGAAAGCTATACCGCTGGTATTTCAAATACCAGCAGGATCGTCCATGGTGGACAGATTTTAGCAGAGTTTACAGACTAAGACAGAGTAGGAAGAAAGGTTTAGTGATCTACTTCTGAAAAGTAGCCAATGTAAACCCTATGGATCATAACAGAATATTGTCCAATATAGTGCTGGAAGATGAGCCCAAGTATACCAAGGAAGATGAAGATAGCGCAGGGCTGGGAAATGTTTTGTTCTGTTACACATAAGGTTGCCATGAGTCGGAGCCAGCTCAACAGCAACTAACAACAACAAAAACATGTTAGAAAAGGAAGCAAAACATCCAATATGGTGCCTAGCACATTGGTGCATAATGAGATTAGCTTTATGCTCTCCTTAGCCTTTACCTAGGAAAAAAAAAAAAACAAAAACAGTTGCTGTTGAGTCAGTTCCGACTCATGGTTACCCCATGTGTGTCAGAGTAGAACTATGCTCCATAGAAGAAGATCACCAGGCCTTTCTTCTGAGGCCCCTCTCGGTGGACTCAAATTGCCAACCTTTGGGTTAGCACCCAAGTGTGTTAACCATTTGTGCCACTCAGGGACTTAAGCGAGAAAACAAAGATAACAGTGCTGTTTTTCTCCCCCTTTAAGTATTCCCTCTGTCTAGCCAGGGATTCTTCAGTGAAATAGTAAAGTTTCTTTCTTTTTTTTTGGTAGAAAGCTAAACATCAGGTTTTGATAATTGTTGAAATTGGAACGTACTTTTCTGAGGCAACCAATGGAGCCCTGGTGGTGCAGTGGTTAAAGAGCTCACCTGCTAACCAAACGATCTGCAATTCCAATCCACCAGCTACTCCTTGGAAACGCTAGGGGGCAGATCTACCCTGTCCCATAGGGTCGCCATGAGTCAGAATCGACTCAATGGCAATGGGTTTGGGTTTGATTTGGGTTTAAGGCAACCACTACTTCAAATGCCATTGATTGTAATGACTACAGTGTTGTCATAGAAGTACGGTTGTGAAGTCAAAGACAAGGGGACAGCTAGTGAAAGCCATACAGTGGAGATGACACTGGTTCCCTTGGTAAGAAAATATGGGAAAGTGGATAGTGCTTGGAAAGGGGAAAAAGAAGCAGACAAGCCAAGGTCAACTTTCTGCACCAGTGGTTAAGCACTTGACTGCTAACCTAGAGGCTGGCTGTTCAAACTGACCCAGCAGCTCTGTGGGAGAAAGACCTCATGATCTATGCCCTTAAAGATGACAACCAAGAAGACCCTATAGGGCAGTTCTACTCTGTCACATGCGGTTGCCATGAGTCAAAAATCGACTCAATGGCACCTAACAACAACAGCACACTTTTAGTGCCTAAGAGGTGTTGACACAACTTCTTTCTCATCTTAAGGATCAGTTGCTAGTTTATTTTGTATTTACGTGTTTTTGGAAAAAGAAAATTGGTTAAAGACCTTTAAAATTGTATTGAATAAGTCTAAGTCATATGGAGACCATGTTTAATATTTTAATGATTTAACAGTAAAATTCAATGCAATTAGTTTGAGTGAGGATACTAGGCACATAGATGTTTTCAGTCCCCATTTCACTGGGCATGACAAAACCCTGTCTGAACCGTCTGTTACTGCACAATGCTAACAATCTCGAAGTTGAAAAGAGGACAGATGTGTGTGTGCTTGCAAACCTCTTCCTTAAATATGTTCAACAAAAACTTACATGCCTGCCTTAGGCCTTCTACCCGCTTATTGATTATGTCTTTTTGGCAAAAAAAAAAAAAAAAAAAAATTAAGCTTGATAAAACCTTAATCAGTACTAAAGTTCAGCAGATGCCATTTTATTTTTGCCTTTCTCACATCTCCATTGTCCAGGGCCCTTTTTAAAAAAACCATGTATTATTTTTTGTTTGGTCTCATACTAATCTTTCTTCTAAAAAAAAATCCAAACTCAGCATACTGCTCCACTTAGCTGTGAATTTTGGCCCAATTTACTACCTTCAGAATTTTCCTTGGACTATTTAAGTGTAGTTAGTATTTTTCCTAAATGTGGAACACTGTAGGATCATCCACAGTATTCTCTCGGTCACCATAATATATGTTTATTTTATTAGAGTTCAGGATTTTCTATGGTAAACATCCAATGACTTAGACTTCATAAGTTTCTTTCAGCTTTGAGAAATGCATTTTTAAAAGAAAATTTCTAGTGTCAGAGTAAGAATACTGTCCCAGGTATGCTGGGATCTGATTGCTTTAATCTTCCATTTAGGTAGCAAATGCTTCATAACGTGATTGCATCACTGGTCCTGATATAGCTTAGTGTTTGTTTTTACTTTCTACTCCCTGTGACATCACTTTATTACAGTTATGACATGTCATCTGATTTTAGCTTCCAGTTTTTTTCGGTGAAAGTACTAGTGCATATTCTACCATATAGAGATAAACTGCTCAGTGGAAACAATAAGAAGAATTATAAATCCTAAGAAGATTTATAAATCCTAGAAGTTAAAAATTACAACAAAATTGGTTTAACTGTCAAATTATCCATTCGCTTTAGCACCTTAATTCCCCCCCCCCCCAAAGTACTGTCTATATCAGTCAGTTTAGGTTAAGTTATGATGCAGTAACAAACAATCTGAAAGCCTCAGAGACGTACAATAACATAACTGTATTCCTCATTTGTGTAACACATTGGCAGTGGTGTGGCTACAGCTCTGTTCCATGCCCTCGTCACTTGCAAGGAGCAGTGGGAATAGAACAAAGGTAGAAGAACCGCATAATGGATCTTCAAGTGTTGTTCACAAGTGGCCCATGTCACTTCCACTCACATTTCATTGGCCATAGCAAGTCACATGATCGAGCGTGATGTTGATGAGTGAATAGTATAGCCCTCTTTTTAGGGAAACCCGTAGGAATGGAGCCGATGGAGAAGAGCTGAATAATGACGTAGATCAACTAGTTGCTGTCGGATGGATTGCGACTCATAGCAACCCTATAGGAAAGGGTAGAACTGCCCCGTAGGGTTTCCGAGGAGCACCTGGTGGATTGGAACTGCTGACCTTTTGGTTAGCAGCTGTAGTTCTTAACCACTATGCCACCAGGTTTCCCAATGATATAGAGGTTGCAGCAAATATTTTGAACAAGTAATTCAATCTACTCTCTAATCCTTGTTAACATCTCTTCACATATGAACACAGAGACACTTGTACGAACAGTCTGACCATAAAGTAATGAGCATGATTTTCCTTAAAACAATCTTATCTGAATTTTTTTTTTCTCTTAGCTACAGATCTCTCTTTGACAATTTTTCTAACCTCTCTGCCATTGTTCAAAGACCTGTGAACATTATTGGAATATCCTCAATCATTTAAGGGTGGGTTTGAAATTTGGAAATCGCTAGAACTCATTTGTAGTCAATTCTGGTGAATAAAATCGGTGATGGAGTATTTTATTAAAAGTGAACTTTAAGAAATGTGGTATTGATTTTCTTCTGTGGTTCAGGAAGTGACAGAAAGTCATTTCAAAAGATGAATTCCAATAATGTTTTGAGCAATGGTAGAATTAGAATAGTGTGTATAAGATTATGGGGTGAGCACTTCAGAGATGAAAAACTCATTTGGATGCTTACAGTTGGTTGATTTTATAAAGAATACAGCAAAACTATAGGATACTGTGAGCTCTGATAGGTTTTCCTCTGGGTTCCCATTCTCTACCCATGTGGTAGGGTTTGATTGGGATAGGTATTCAATGTTCAATGCATGTTTTTAAAAATAATAATTGGTCTATTTATTATACATGTAATAAATAAAAAAATGTTTTTGCTTACACAGTAACTGGAAGATGGAGTGGAAAGCATTGATTTTCTCTGAGTAATTCCTACTTCTTCAATATTCAACATTAAAAAAAGTTGTTCAAATTTCTCCTGCTAGCTGTTAGGTTGAGTCAGGTAGGAAGGCCAATACAAAGATGAAAAATCACAGGGGAGAGATAGATGTTCTAGGTCGAGAGAAGAGAACATAAAAAAAAAAAAAAAAGAAAATAGAGAAGGGAGATTAAACATTTGGGAAATACAAGTATAACTACATTGTGAAGTGTGTGAAGTGACCAGAGAGGACAGAAAATCTAGATAGAGGCCAGATTATGACTGGTTATGTGTACCATAAAACCAGTTGTTATGAGTCAATTCCGACTCATGGCAACCCCATGTGTGTAAGAGTAGAACTATGCTCCATAGGGTTTGCAATGGCTGATTTTCCAGAAGTAGATCACCAGACCTTTTTTCCAAGGGGCCTCTGGGTAAATTTGAACTTCCCACTTTTTGGTTAGCAGCCAAGCATGTTAACCATTTGTACCAACCTTATAAGAATTTAAGACTTTAACCAGAAATGATGGAGAGAGGCTTTGAACAATTTTAAGCAGAAGTTACCATATTGATGACATCTTAATATGATATTAGAAGGTTTCTTGTTCCGGCTTTCTTTGTTGGGTTTCTCATAGTACTTAACAACATTCAAAGATGGTGTACATGTTAGTTAAACAGGACGGTGACAGACTGATCTACAAGACAGTCCTACAAATTCAGTCAGAGAAAATTCTGTATGTTGGACAATGTATATTTCAGGGCAAAGAGGAGGTACATTAACCATTAAAAGAATGGAGGGAAAAATAGAAAATGAACCACACGGTGTACGTGGTATCAATGCCGCATGTTATTGAGAAATGGAATCGCCCAAGAAACTGTTGGCCAGTTCTCTGATTACAAAGAGGCAACTTTCCTTTGGGGATCTACCTTGGAAAGCATATCTGTAACTACATCGTAATAGCTGAGCAGATGTACTTGGTAATGATTTGATGTTTTGTTTATCCCACCCACTACCCCTATGTTTGTAAATAAACCTTAAAATGGTTGCATAACCTGAACATATTTTGAACAAAAAAATTCCCCTTTGATTGTGTGACTAAAGAAGTGGGAAATCTAGGTTGAATTTTAATTCAACTAAATTCTATTTAAGAAACACAAAATTAGAGGATTTCTTCATTCTTCCTGATAGTTTATAAAAGGTGATTGATGAATATGCATCTTAGATGGCTAGATTGCAAACATGTCCCTGCCATGCTCAGGGCAAGTTAAGTTGTGTTAACTAGCTGGGCTGACACGAGGGCTCACTGTGTTTAACAAGATAAGGAAGAAGGCATGTTTTTCGGCACGTTCTGTGAATACTAAATGACGTGATCCCCAAAAGATAAAAATGTACTTACCCTTGACAGGCTGTGGCATGCCTCATGGGTGTCACTTTAACATTTGTTGCTGCAGCAATGGAAATGTTGCAGAGCATACAAGGAGATTTTAGTGAAGAAATACAGGTACAATTCTGTAAAATTCCTCATCTTTTTAGGGGCTTATCAACATCCACCGTTTGGCAGAAATTCGTAACTTCCAGTTGATCTGGCTTAAAAGTGAATCCTTATTAGGTTAAAAATATTTCAAATCTTGTTAGCCAAGTTCTTATTGCCATGATAACATTAACTTTAATCGTTTGCCAAACTTGCTAAAATTTGGGCAGATGTTGTCATGTTTCTACATGTAAGACTCATCACAAATGCCATCCCCTCTGTAAAGACTTTCCTGACTCCAGCTACCTTCTCATTGGTATATATTTCTATAAAAACTAAATATTTGTTAAATGAACTATGCTACTGTCTACAATATACATTTTTTTGCATTTTTTTTTTGAGATAGACTACCATAAAATTTATCCTTTTAAAGCACAGTTCAGCGGTTTTTAGTATATTCACAAAGTTGTGCACCACTGTCTAATTGCGGAACATTTTCATCACCCTAAAAGAAACCCAGTACCTATTGGTAGTCATACTCTCTTCACCCCTGTTCCCAGCCTCTGGCAAAATACTAATCTATGTTCTATCTCTATGGATTTGCCTATCCTGGACATTTCATATAAATGGAAGCAGACAAAATGTGGTCTTTTTCTGTCTCATTCCCTTGACTTAGCATAGCGTTTTCAAGCTTTCTCCGTGTCATAGCATCTGTCAGTACTTCATTACTATTTATGGCCAAATGATATTCCATTGTGTGTAGATACCACATTCTGATTATCCATTCATCAGTTGATGGGCATTTGGGTTGTTTCCACCTTTTGGCTATTATGAATGAATGCTACTTTAAACATACTTGTACAAGGTTTTGTGTGGAACATGTTCTACATTTTAAAATATTACAAAATTTATCAAAGGACTACTACAGCATGAAAGAACTTCCTGGGTGGTGTAAATCATTAAGCGCTGGACTGCGAACCAACAGCTTGTGGGTTCAAACCCACCCAGAAGCCCTCAAAAGCCCTGGCGATCTGCTTCTGAAAGGTCACAGCCTTGAAAACCCTATGGAGCAGTTCTACTTTGTACAGATGAGTTTGCCATGAGTCAAAATCAACTTGATGATAACTAACAACAGCAACAATATAAAAACATTTAAAATACAAAAAAATATTGTTAACATTTTGGTTTATCGCCTTTTTCAGACTTCTCTGGATACTTCTAGAATACTTTTACTTAAAAAAAGGCAAATTTGGTGTCAAAATATGCATGCTATTCTATATCCTACTATTTTCTACCTTACTTTTCCTGTAGTAAAATGTATATTGTGCATATATATATAGGACAGTATTTTTAATTATTGTATATATCTCTACTTTTTATTTTAATTATTAATCTAGTCTGTGTACATTGTGATTAAATTTCTTGAGGGCAATTACTTTGCTTTATTCCACATTTCCATGCCTTTTCTTTCCTTCTCTTTCACTAGTAGCTAGCAAGTACCTGGAGTAGTCTCTCAACAAATGTTTACTGAAATGAATTTTTAATATGCATGGAATCATAAAATGTTAGGGTTGAAAGGAATCTTTGGGGCCAACTCATTCTGTAAATAACATGGGTGAAGAAAGTTTGGCTGTTCGAACCCACCCAGAGGAGCCTCGAAAGACAGGATTGGCAATCTGCTTCTGAAAGGTCACAGCCTTGAAGAGCCTATGAAGCAGTTCTTCTCACACACGGGGCAGCCATGAGTCAGAATTGACTCAGTGACAATTAACTAACTAACTATCTATCTAACTAACTACAACAACAACAGTACTTTAGTTAAAAGAGAATTTTAACTACTAACTCTAATTTTTGCTCTTTAACATGCATACTTAAGCACTATATTATATTCTTGAATTAAATTATTTGGAAAGATTGAAAGAAGCGTTTACAGGAAATTTGTTCCTTAGTCAAATCAGGAGTAAGAGTTACCAGCTTCCTCCATTCCTGTATGATAAAAGTTGACATTTGAAGCATGTCAATGAATAGTTTTTTCATTCAGTTTCAACCTTCAATGGTGAAAATACATAATTTTTTTCATAAATTATGAAATGTTCAACAGAATCATTAAAAAAAATCTCAGCTATCTTCAGTGTTGTCTTGTCAGGCAGTCACATATTGTTTCAAAAGAGTAAAATGTATTTTTTTTTTGCATGTCGAGTCCAAACTATATTCTAACATCGTTGTTGACACTTCATATGCTGTGGAATTGTAGTAACAACAACTCCATGTTGCCCACTGAGATTGTTCCAATTTTTAACAATATTATTGATCCCATACCTAGGCTGTGCTGTTGAAATACCATCTTTCATTAAAGGAAACCAACTTCTTGGAGAAATGGTTGATTCCAGGATCTAAGGCAGGGTGTGTACAAGGTGAGCCTGGGGCACCTTGTCTTGCTGATTACGAGGAAGCCAGCAGGGACCACTAGAGTCATGAGAAAACGTTTCAGGAGCCAATCTGAAGAGGCTCTCACTGGCCAAAGATGAGATAATTTGAGCTTCAATTGTCATGGAGTGAGACCACCAAATATGTTTAAATCCCTGAGTTCATAAAAATATTAAAAAATGAACTGATGACAGGCAGTCAATTCATTATCTTGAAAACTGGTTTCAAAAAGAGAAAGAACTAAGTATTTATCTATTATGAGCTGGAAACTGTTTGGGTAACAAATAGTAGAAGAGATGGGTCCCTTTATAAAGAGTATTCTAATGAATAAATAGGAAAATGATAGAATTATAGTATTACTGCTTGGCAACCCACACTGAAATACAGATCTGGGTATTGAGCTGCTAATGTCACAAAATTGAGAGAAAACCATACATTATGTGCCTTCTAATGAAAGAATCCACCACTACCAATAGTTTTGCCAAAGGGATCAAATCTGAGATTAATAAAGGTCTGGACCCAGCTGCCAATTTGCAAGAACTAGAGAGGGTGGAGGAACTTGCCGAGCTGTGCCATAAAGATGCAGTCAACAAAACCCAGACCGAGAGAAACTTCACAGGTTAAACAGCCTGTGATCTTCCATAGATAAACTGTGGGGAGAGCTGAAGATGAAGAGGGACACTGTAGAATGAATGTGACTTAACAGACATGCCAGGTTTTATGAAAAATGAGTATGACTAATGTATAGATAAGGAGGCATTGGTGGTTCACTGGTAGAATTCTTGCCTTCCATGCAGGAGACCTGGGTTTGATTCCCTGCTAATGCACCTTATGCTCAGCCACCACCCATCTGTCAGTGGAGGTTTGCATGTTGCTATGATGCTGAACAGTTTTCAGTGGTGCTTCCAGACTAGGAAGAAAGATCTGGAGATCTATTTCTGAAAATCAGTCAATGAAATCCCTATGATCACAATGGTGCAATCTGCATGGAGATGGTGCAGGACCAGGTAGCGTCTGTTCCAGTTGTGCTTGGGGTCACCATGAGTTGGGGTCGACTCAACGGCACCTAACAAACTATAGATAATGCCCGGGGCTGCATATTTTAGTGATAAAGCTATAAAACATATGGAAATAATTACTATAAAGGCAAGATAGTGGTTTCTTTGTGAGACAGAGATGGTTGTGTTTGGGATAGGTCGCATAAAGGGACCGGCAAAGCTCTATTTCTTGACTCAGTAGATGGTGACAAAGGTGTTGTTTTGATTTCTACTGTTGCCATAACAAATGACCACAAAATTAGCAGCTGAGAACAACAAAATTTATTCTCTCCCAGTTCCGGAGGTCAGAAGTCTGTGTGGACTGGGCAGGTTCGTCTGCTTTAGTCTCACAAGGCCAAAATTGAGTTGTTGGTCAGCTGGGCCCTTATGTGGAGGGGCTGAGGGAGACTGGTTTTCCTGCATTTCCTAACCACTGTTTGCTATCGCCGTCACTACATTTTTGCTAATTTGATAGTGTCATAAAATGGATCTACACCAAACTTTTTCTGTAAAAGACCAACCAAAAAAACCCAAACTCATTGCCGTAGAGTTGATTCTGACTCATAGAGACCCTATAGGACAGAGTAGAACTGCTCCATAGAGTTTCCAAGGAGAGCCTGGTGGATTTGAACTGCCGACCTTTTGGTTAGCAGATGTAGCATTTATGTAAAAGGCCAGATAGTCAATAGTTTTGAATTTACTGGCCATATTGTCCCTGCTGCAACTATTCCACTCTGCCCTGGCAGCCCCAAAGCACACAGACAACCTGTAAACAAATAGGCGTGGCTAGATTTGGCCCATGGGCTATAGTTTGACAACCCCTGATCTACCCATTCAAATATTGCCTCTCCTGTTGTGTCTGTGTTTGTATTTTACACAGTGATACATTTTCACTGTATTAATTTCTATGAACCTATCATACAAAAATAAACAAAATGAGGAGTTCCAGCAAAATGGCGCTCTAGGCAGAAGCACCACACCGTCCCTCCACAGCAAAGATCCAAAAAACTAAGCCGAACAGAGAATACAACAATCCTGAAACCCTAAAACATCAAATGAAGAGATAAAGAACTCAGCCAAGCACCAAATGGAGTGAGAAAACTGACAGAGAACAGAGAGCGAGGAGAGATTTATGCAGAGGTCCCCTACCAGCTAACGCAGTGTGGAACTGCCATCTTGGACTCCTATCGGAGACCAGCAAACGGGGTAGGAGAAAGCAGCCTGACGGAGCTTCCAGCGGGAGACAAAACAACTGGTAATTGGTGATATACGCTTTCCCACCCCCCACCCTTCTTCACCCTGACTTGGCCTCCTCTGTTTCCCACAGCCACAGTCTCTTGACTGGGAAACAGCGGCTGCTTGGATTCCACACACCCGAACGGGTGGCTGTCTGAGTGCCATTTGTTGGCTGCTGCTGTTGCTTTTTTTCCGCTTCTTTTTATTTCTTCCTTGCCTCTCCCCACCTCCCCCTTCTTTAGCTCAAGTACCTCGCTCTGTGCGCCATCTTTGCTCTTCCTGAGAGGCTGCAGATCTCCGGTAATTTGTGATATACACTTTCCCACTCTCTACCCTTCTTCACCCACACTCGGCCCCCTCTGCTTCTCACGAACGCAGTCTCTTGTCCAGAAACACCAGCCTGCACTAGCTGGCTCTCTGAGTGCCGTTTGTTGGCTGCTAGTGTTGCTTTTATTTTCCTGCTTCTTTTGACTTCTTACTTGCCTCTCGCCACCTCCCCCTCCCTTCGCTCAAGTACCTGGCTCCGTGTGCCATCTTTGCTTCTTCCTGAGGGGCTGCGGAGCTCCGTTCGAGTGTGGAGCCGCTTCCCAGTTTGGGCTGCCGTGCTGGTGGGATCCCGGGGCTTTTGTTCATTTGTTTGTTTTGAATTGTTTGTTTTCTTTTCCTTTTCTTTAGTTGGGAGCCCTCTCTGGCCAGGCTGAGCTGCGTGGCAGATAGACTCCCCTTCGGCTTCCACAGACGTGCAGAGGGATCCTTGAGCGCATTTCTTTTTATGTTGGTTTTTTTTTTTTTTTTCCCTGTTTCTTTGGGGGCCTTTCTTGTTTTTTTTTTTTTTTTAATTTGTTTTGTTTTCTTTTTCCTCTTTTTCCCTTTTTGTCTTTCTTCATTGCTCAGTTTCTCGTCTCCCTATATCTTTCTTCTCTTTCTGTTCCCTGAATACCTGGCGTTGTACACCTCTACGCCTTCTAGCCAGGCTGTACTGCAACACCTGAGAGCGACTTCCCCAGACCTCATAGCTGCACTGGTGGGATCCCTGGGAACTTTGCAGTTCTTTAACCTTTCTGATTCTTATTTATTCATTCTTTTCTTTTCTTCCTCCTCCCCTTTCTGTTTTTCTCCATTTCATAGTCTCTCATCTCTCCACTCCAATGGCAAGCTCCCCTAGCATTCTTTTTTGTTTGTTTGTATGTTTTTGGCTCCTGTTCCTCTCTCTTCTCTCCCATATTCATCTTAGCTCCCCACATAACAATCTCCCCACTGCATCCTGCCTACCTGCACTGTGTGATTGACATCACACCACCAAGCAGCACAGGCACGGCCTACTGGAACCTGCCCTGCACTGATTACCAACCCGCTCTGGTGGCTGTAGTAAGTGCCACAAACAACCCGTCCCAGTAACTCCTCTTCAGCTAGACCTGCCCTGCCATACCATATCTGATTGACTGAACCTGCCAGTTGAAGAAGGAGGTGAAAAGTGTTATGCCCACAGACGAGCAAACAACGAAGAACACACAGTCTGCCTGCTCAGAAATAGTCAAATTCTTTTTAAAAAAGGGATGAAACAAACAAATCTACAATCAATAAATGAGAAAAATAACTACTGAATGCCCCAAAGGCAGCAGACAATAGGAAAACATTTACAAAAACAGGACAGGATGGTTCCAGTAGGCGTCCAAAATAAAACACCAGATGACTCTCCTCTGGAAGAAAATGCACTAGAACTACCTGATAGGGAATTCAAATCTCTAATACTCAGAATTCTCCAAGAACTGAGGCAAAAAGCTGACAAACAGGAGGAAAAAATAGACAAATTCATGGAAAATACGGACAAAAAATTGGAAGAATTCAGGAAAATAATGCAGAAACAAAATGCCAAAATAAATTCACAACTAGAAATTATACAAAGACAACAATTAGAAATCCAAAAGATAAACAACAAGATTTCAGAAATGGACGATGTCATAGCAGGGCTGAGAAGCAGATTTGAAATGGTGGAAGACAGGATCAGTGGAACTGAAGACAAACACTTCGATACAACCCTGTTTCAGGAAAACGCAGAAAAAAGAACAGAGAAAAATGAAGAGATCCTGAGAGTTATGTGGGACACAATCAAAAGCAAAAATCTGTGAGTAACTGGAATTCCAGAACGGGGAGAAAACAGAAAACACAGAGAGGATCATTGAGGAACTGCTGACAGAAAACTTCTCCGATATCATCAAAGATGAAAAGCTGGCCATCCAAGAACTCAACGAACCCCATATGGAAGAGACCCCAAAAGAAAGTCACCAAGGCATATCATATTCACACTCGCCAAAATCAAAGACAAACAAAGAATCCTGAGAGCAGCTTGTGACAAACAAGAAGTCACATACAGAGGAGAAACAATAAGACTAAGCTCAGATTATTCGGCAGAAACCATGCAGGCAAGAAGGCAGTGGGATGACATATATAAAATCTTGAAAGAAAAAAATTGCCAGCCAAGAATAATATATCCTGCAAAACTCTTGTTCAGATTTGATGGTGAAATTAGGTCATTTCCAGATAAACAGAAATTAATGGAATATGTAAAAGTCAAACCAAACTTACAAGAATTATTAAAGTGAGTTCTTCGATCTGAGGACAAACAGCTTCAGCTCACAGGCAGAACCTAGGATGCAGGATCGTACCAGCCAGATACCAATCTAGGAAATGAACTCTCAAGGACTATCCAAAACCAAAAGAAATACAACAGGGAATCAGAGCAGTTAATCAGTAAATGACAACAACATCAAAACAATAAAAGAGGGAGTAAACGGCATAGGTATAGAACCTTCTAATGGAGAGGAAGGCAAGGCGATACCAAGTAAGGGTAGACTGCTTCAAACTTAGAAAGATAAGGGTAAAATCTGTGGTAACCACAAAGTTATCAAACATACTCATAAAAAAAAAAAGAGGAAAAGCATAAAGTCTCAGAAAAAACAAAACCTACAAAAACAAAAGAAATGAACACAAAATCCACAAACAAAAGTAACTCAGCACAAGAGAGTAAGAAGAACAAAGAAAACGTCAGCACCACAAAAAAAGCACTACAAAATGACAACAACAAACCCACATCTATCAATAATTACACTGAATGTAAATGGACTTAATGCAGCCATAAAGAGACAGAGAGTGACAGAATGGATAAGAAAACAGCATCCATCAATATGCTGTCTACAGGAGACACACTTTAGAAACAAAGATGTGAATTTATTAAAAGTCAAAGGTTGGAAAAAAATATATCAAGCTAACAACTACCAAAAAAGAGCAGGAGTGGCAATTCTAATCTCAGATAAAATAGACTTTAAAACAAAATCTATCATAAAAGACAAAGAAGGACACTATATAATGATTAAGGGGATGATCCATCATGAAGACATAACCATAATAAACATCTATGCACCCAATGACAGTGCTCCAAAATACATAAAACAAACTCTAACAGCACTGAAAAGAGAAACTGACAGTTCCACAATAATAGTAGGAGACTTCAACACACCACACTCAGTAAAGGACAGAACAACTAAGAAGAAACCCAGCAAAGATACAGAAGACCTAAAGGGCACAATCAGCCAACTTGACCTCATAGACATATATAGAACACTCCATCCAACAGCTGCAAAGTACACATTCTTTTCCAATGCACATGGAATATTCTCCAGAATAGACCACATCTTAGGCCACAGAACAATCCTCAACAAGATCCAAAACGTTGAGATAATTCAAAGTATCTTCTCTGACCACAATGCCATCAAGGTAGAAATTAACACTAGAAAGAGCAAGGAAAAGAAATCAACTACATGGAAACTGAATAATACCCTGCTTACACGTCAGTGGGTAATAGAAGAAATCAGAGATGGCATCAAAAAATTCCTAGAATCAAATGAGAATGAAAACACATCATACCAAAACCTTTGGGACACAGCAAAGGCAGTCCTCAGAGGACAATTTATAGCAATAGATGCACGTATCAAAAAAGAAGGAAGGGACAAAATCAAAACATTAACTACAGAACTCAAACAAATAGAAAGAGAACAGCAAAAAAAGCCCACAACCACCGGAAGAAAGGAAATAGTAAAGATCAGAGCAGAAATCAATGCAATCGAGAACAGAAAAACAATAGAAAGAATCAACAAAACCAAAAGTTGGTTCTTTGAAAGAATCAACAAAATCGACAAACCACTGGACAGACTGACAAAAGAAAAACAGGAGAGGACACAAATAACCCAAATAAGAAATGAAATGGTGGACATTACAACAGACCCAACTGAAATAAAAAGGATTATAACAGAATATTATGAAAAACTGTACTTCAACAAATTTGAAAACCTAGAGGAAATGGATAATTTCTAGAAACACATGGCCTACCCAAACTACAACAAAGTGATGTTGAAAATCTGAACAGACCCATAACAAGAGAAGAGATTGAAAAGGTAATAAAAAAACTCCCAACCAAAAAAAGCCCTGGCCCAGATGGCTACACTGGAGAATTCTACAAAACATTTAAAGAAGAACTTGTACCAGTACTAGTCAAGCTATTTCAGAGCATAGAAGAGTAAGCAACACTTCCAAATTCATTCTATGAAGCCAGCATAACGCTGATACCAAAACCAGGCAAAGACATCACAAAAAAAGAAAATTACAGACCAATATCTCTCATGAGTATAGATGCAAAAATTCTGAACAAAATTCTAGCCAATAGAATTCAGCATCATATCAAAAAAATAATACACCACGACCAAGTAGGATTCATACCAGCTATGCAAGGATGGTTCAACATTAGAAAATCAATCAACATAATCCACCACATAAATAAAAGGAAAGAAAAGAATCCCACGATCATCTCAATTGACGCAGAAAAGGCATTTGACAAAGTCCAACACCCATTCCTGATAAAAACTTTCAATAAAACAGGTATAGAAGGGAAATTTCTCAGCATAATAAAGGGCATCTATGCAAAACCAACGGCCAACATCATTCTTAATGGAGAGAGGCTGAAAACATTCCCCTTGAAAACAGGAACAAGACAAGGATGCCCTTTATCACCACTCCTATTTAACACTGTGCTGGAAGTTCTAGCTAGAGCAATAAGGCAAGAAAACGAAATAAAGGGCATCCAAATTGGTAATGAAGAAGTTAAACTGTCCCTGTTTGCAGATGATATGATACTATACACAGAAAACCCTGAAGATTCCACGAGAAATCTACTGGAACTAATAGAAAGATTCAGCAGAGTAGCAGGATACAAGATAAACATTCAAAAATCAGTTGCATTCCTATACACCAATAAGGAGAACGATGAAAAGGAAATCAGGAAAACAATGCCATTTTCAATAGCCCCTAAAAAGATAAAATACTTAGGAATAAATCTGACCAGGGATGTAAAAAACCTATACAAAGAAAACTACAAAACACTACTGCATGAAACCCAAAGGGATCTATATAAATGGAAAAACATACCATGCTATGGATAGGCAGACTCAACATTGTGAAAATGACAATTCTACCCAAAGCAATTTACAAATACAATGCAATCCCAATCCAAATACCAACAACATTCTTCAAAGAAATGGAAAAACTAATCATTAACTTTATATGGAAAGGGAAGAAGCCCCGAATAAGTAAAGCACTACTGAAGAAGAAGAATCAAGTTGGAGGACTCACACTACCTGACTTCAGAAGCTACTATACAGCTACAGTAGTCAAAACAGCCTGGTACCGGTACAACGACAGATACATTGACCAGTGGAACAGAATTGAGAACCCAGGTGTAAATCCATCCACCTACGGTCACCTGATCTTCGACAAAGGCCCGAAGTCCATCAAACGGGGAAAAGACAGTCTTTTTAACAAATGGTGCTGGCAAAACTGGATATCCATCTGCAAAAAAATGAAACAGGACCCATATCTCACACCGTATACAAAAATTACTTCAAAATGGATCAAAGACCTGAATATAAAGCCTAAAACTATGAAGTTCATAGAAAATAGGACCAACACTACAGGCCTTAATACATGGCATTAACAGGATACAAACCATAACCATCAAGCACAAAACCCAATAGATAAGCTAGATAACTGGGATCTTCTAAAAATCAAACACCTATGCTCTTCAAAAGACTTCACCAAAAGAGTAAAAAGAGAACCTACAGACTGGGAAAAAATTTTTGGACAGTACAAGTCAGACAAAGGTCTAATCTCCATAATCTACAAAAATATCCAACACCTCTACAACAAAAAGACAAATAATCCTATTAAAAAATGGGCAAAGGAAATGAACAGACATTCAAATGGCCAACAGACACATGAGGAAATGCTCTCGATCACTAGCCATTAGAGAAATGCAAATTAAAACCACAATGAGATACCATCTCACCGCAGCATTACTGGCACGAATCAAAATCATTGGAAATAACAAATCTTGGAGGGGCTGTGGGGAGATGGGAACTCTTATGCACTGGTGGTGGGAATGCAAAATGATACAACCATTTTGGAAAATGATGTGGTGCTTCCTCAGAAAGCTAGAAATAGACATACCATTTGATCCAGCAATCCCACTCTTAGGAATATATCCTAGAGAAATAAGAGTCGTCACTCGAATAGACATACGCACACCTATGTTCATGGCAGCATTGTTCACAATAGCAAAACGATGGAAACAACCTAGATGCCCATCAACAGATGAATGGATAAACAAACTATGGTACATACACACCATGCAGTACTATGCAACAAGAAAGAACAACAATGAATCTGTGAAGCATCTCATTACATGGATGAAACTGGAGGACATTATGCTGAGTGAAATAAGTCAATCACAAAAGGACAAATATTGTATGAGACCTCTATTGTAAAAACCCATGAAAAAACTCGCATGCAAAATGTAACAATCCTTGTTGGTTACCAGGGATGGGGGGGCGGGAATACTAAATAGGCAATAGATAAGTGGTATCTTGGGTGAGAGGTGAGACAGTACACAATACAAGGGAAACTAACACAACCTGCAAAAGGAAAGGTCATGGAGGCCTCATGGACACATCCAATGTCCAATTATCAGCAGCTGGTTCTTCAGCTAGGATTGATTCCGCTCACCGCAGCAAGCAAAATGAAAGGAATGCCTCCCAAGCTGCAAGAAATATATTTCTGTTCTTTAAAGCCACCCACTTGTGGTGTTTCTTTTATGACAGCACTAGGTAACTAAGATAGCTCTCTTAACATATTTTTTCCTTCTCTTTACCACAGCCTTTAGCAAAATTTATGAAAAGAGGGAGTTGCCCCTGAGGTCTACCCTTCAGCCAAAGATCAGACAGGCCCATATAACAAAACGAGACTAAATGGGCACACAGCCCAGGGGCAAGGACAAAAAGGCAGGAGGGGTCAGGAAAGCTGGTAATGGGGAACCCAAGGTGGAGAAGGGAAGAGTGTTGACATGTGGGGTTGGCAACCAATGTCACAAAACAATATGTGTATTAATTGTTTAATGAGAGACTGATTTGCTCTGTAAACCTTCATCCAAAATACAGTAAAATAAATAAAAAAAAGAGGGAGTTGCCACTGTGGCTGTCTGTGACTTACTGGCAAGTGCTTGCTTTTGCTGTTCTTCAGCTTCCTCCCCTTGCTTGGTGCTACTGCTTTTGGGAGCCAAAGACTTAGGATCCGTTGAGCCCCCCACACCATCCCTTGTGTTTGGTCATCTGGGTGGGGGAGGGAACTTCGTAGTGGACTTGCGGGCCTGGAGCTCAGGGGTGTCTGGCTGGAACTGGCCTGCAGCTTGTTTCAGATTCTGCCTCCTCCACCGGCTCCTTTGCTGCTGCTGGGCCCTGAGGCCAGAGGCCCACATGCTGGGATCGGGGCTCAGCTGTGGGGTGCTGTCTGACATTCCATTCTTGTGTTGGAGTAAATTCCAGGAGGTAGAACAGAGGCCTGTGTAGCCCTGCAGGAAGGGCTCCTTTAGGAAAAAAAAACCAAAAACTTTAGAGTCTCAGATGAGAAGCTTCCTGCAGCAGCTCCAGGCTCCTCCATAGAGCTAACAGAGAAGTAATGTTCTGGATTATTTTTCTTCTCGTCTCTGTGGGGAGGGAAAACTCTCTCTGGCTCTGAGTGACAAGCACATACTCCAAGACTACAGGAACTAAGATGAGTTCTCAACTCTCTGTTTACAGTCACCAACATGGACTAGACACACAGTATTGTGCCTTTTCCAGCTCCCAGCTAGGGTATCTTCCCTTGAAAATTCACCCTATCAGTCTGAAAGTCAGTCTTCAGTAAATCCCAAATTAATCCTGAGATTGGGATTAATTACACCTATCTCCTTTCAAATGCACCATCAATCCTTATAGTCTTAAATCCATGTCCAAAGAGAGGTTAGGATGTACTTAGTAATATTTTAAGCTCCTCATTCTTTCTTTGTTGTTAAAAATCTGTTGCTTCCGACTCCTGGAGATCCTGTAGGACAGAGTAGAACTGCCCCATAGGGTTTCCAAGGAGCAGCTGGTGAATTCCAGCTGCCGACCTTTTGGTTAGCAGCTGAGCTCTTAACCACTGTGCCACTAGGGCTTCTTGTTGTTGTTAACCCAAAGCCAAGCTTGTTGACGTTGGGTCGATTCTGACTTATAGCAGCTGGTGTCAAATGAGCCCTGACTCATGGTGACCCCATTCACAATGAAGTGAAGTGCTGCCTGGTCCTGTGCCATCCCTGTGATTGGTTGTGGATCCAACTGTTGTGATTTAATAGGCTGATTTGGATGGCAATCGCCAGCTCTTTCCTCATAGCCTGTCTTAGTCTGGAAGCTCTGCTGAACCCTGTTCAGCATTGTAGCAACACGCAAGCCTCCACTGACAGATGGGTAGTGGCTGTGCATGAAGTTCATTGGCCAGGAATCGAACCCACAACTCCTGCATGGAAGGCAAGAATTCTACCACTTAAGAACCACCACCTGTATCATTCTGTTTTCACTTTATACTGTTTATGTCCAAGGAGTTCCTGGTTGGCACAAATGGTTAAGCACTGGACTAGTAACCAAAAGGCTGGTGGTTCAAATCCACCCAGAGTGGCCTCAGATGTAAGGCCTGGTGATCTGCTTCCAAAAGGTCACAGCCTTGAGAATCCGTAGGATGCAGTTGTACTCTGCACACATGGGGTTGCCATGAGTCAGAATTGACACAGTAGCAACTAACAATAAGTATTTGTGTTCAACTTGCCCTCTGTTTATTGCCATCGATGAATACCCTGCCCTTGTCCCTGACAATCTTGTTGGCAATCACTTTGGATATTTGAAACACTTAAAAACAGTTAAATAAATCATAGACTTTCCAAAAATCTGGACACTGTAGTGGGAGGAATCAGAGACTATGTTCTATTTCACATAACTCATGAGCCTACCAATGCAGGCGCTTGCTATCAGTTTTTGATCTTTTGCAATTGACAGATTTTTCATTTGTAGTATTATGTTTAATGAAATACATTATTTATGGCAGTAAAAGGTTACTATTTAATTTCCATGAGCCTTGTGTATAAATGGGATTAACTCCACCTGTTCTAGTTGCTACATGTGGTTGACAGGAAGGAACAAGTAACAGTTGTTCGTGAATCACTTGGTCAATGTGCTAAAATCGAACACGAAGTGTAAGCTTTCTATAATTCATCAATGCCTTCTACTTCCCAAACCCACAGCTGTTGAATCAATTCTGACTCATGGTGACCCAGTGTATTATAGAGTAGAACTGCTCTATAGGGTTTTCTTGAGCCCGGGTGGTGCAATGGTTAAGTGCTCAGCTGCTAATAGAAAGGTTGGTGGTTTGAACCCACCCAGCCCATGTGCAAGAGAAAGACCAGATGATCTGCTCTTGTAAAGATTACAGCCTAGAAAACCCCATGGGAGCAGTTCTACTCTGTCACACAGGATCTCTATGAGTCAAAAGTGACTGGATAGTACTCAACAACAACAATCTTTATGGAAGCAGACCACCAGCACTTTATCTTCCTGGGTGCTTCTGGGTGTGTTCGAATGCCTAACTTTAGGTTAGTAGCCAAGCACACTGTTTGTGGCACCCAGGGACTTCTGATCTACCTCTGAGGTAGTAGTTAATGAATCATTCAGTACTTGGTCTAGTAAAGAATTCTCAAGATTGGTGCTCCAGTCTGGATATAAAAAGGACTTAAAAAAAAAAGAAAGAAACAGGTGAATAAATGAGGTAGATAGTGGAGTGAGCCTCCCGTTCATCTGGGAGAATCATTTTTTTTTAACATTTTATTCTGCTTTCAGTGAAAATTTACATAGCAAATTAGTTTTCCAAGCAATAATACATACACAAATTGTTTTGTGACATCGGTTGCAATCCCGCTATGTGTCCGCACTCTCCCTGTTTCCTCCCTGGGTTCCCCACTTCCGTTCCTCGGGTATCCCTGTCCCTCTCTGCCTTCTTATCTTTGGTTTTGGGAAAATGTTGCCCTTTTGTTCGCGTATAGTTGATTGTTCTAAGCAGCACGTTCTTCACGATGTTATTATTTTATAGTCCCGTCTATTATCTGGCTGAAAGGTGGCCTCTGGGAGTGTCTTCAGTTTCAAGTTGGAAGGTTGCCTTAGGGCAATAGTCTCAGGGGACCCTCCAGTCTCTTTCAGACCAGTAAGTCTGGTCTTTTTTTTTAGTTTGAGTTTTGTTTTACTTTTTTTTTAGTTTCTCATTCAACAACTTACGCCCAGATTATTTTGTGATATTGGTTGCAATCCTCTAGATGTGTCAACACTCTCCCCTTCCACACCTCAACTCCCTGTTTCCACCCATCCATTTTTCCTGCCCTTTCCTGCTTTCTTGACATTGCTTTTGGGCAGGTGTTGGCCTTTTTTGTCTTGTATACATGATTGACCTAAGAAGCACATTCCTCACATGTGTTGTTTGTTTTATAGACCTGTCTAATCTTTGGCTGAAGGGTGAACTTTGGGAGTGGTTTAGTTCTGAATTAAAAGGGTGTCCAGGGGCCATAGTCTCAGGGGTTCTTCCAGTCTCTGTCTGACCAGTAAATCTGATCTTTTTCTGGTGAATTTAAATTTTGTTCTACATTTTTCCCCTGCTCTGTCTGGGACTCTCTATTGTGATCCCTGTCAGAGCAGTCACTGGCAATAGTCAGGTACCATCTAATTCTTCTTGGCTCAGGGGGATGGAGGCCATGGTACTTGTGATCTGTTAGTCCTTTGGACTAATATTTCCCTTGTGTCTTTGGTTTTCTTCATTCTCCTTTGCTCTTGACTGGATGGAAACAGTAGATGTATCTTAGTAGATGTAGCTTTTAAGACCGCAGATGCTACCCACCAAAGTTGGACGTAGAACATTTTCTTTATGAACTATGTTATGTCAATGGACCTAGATGACCCCCAGAACCATGATCCCCAGCCCTCAGCCCCAGTTACTCAGTCCCTCAGAGTGTTTATATGTGCCTATGAAGCTTTTATGACTTCGCCTTGGTCAAGTTGTGCTGACTTCCCCTGTATGGGAGAATCATTTTGCTCCCCTTCTTCTGAGTGAGATAGGCTCCTGTGAGTCCTTTGTATCTGAGGCCCTTGACCAGCGCTGCCATCTGAGTTATCTGGGTGGTTAAATAGAACGAGTGTTTTCTCCTCTACCCTTGGATGATGTTATCAATTACAGTGCAAATTTCGTGACCAATTTCACACTTTTTTCACTTACTTAGCTTTTCCAAGTCATTTTCAAGCCATTTGTATCCGAGCTAAGTGTTGGAGTTAGAAGGGTTGCCAAGGATACCAATGAAGTTTGTTTCCGAAGTGAGACAATGGATTCAAATCCGTTTCCAATAATGCAAGGGGGATTGTTGTTAGGTGTCGTCGTGTCAGTTCCGACTCATAGTGACCCTACAGGACAGAGTAGAACTGCCCCATAGGGTTTTTAAGGAGCAGCTGGTGGATTCGAACTACTGACCTTTTGGTTAGCAGCGGAGCTCTTAACTACTGTGCCACCAGGGTTCCGCAAGAGAAATAGTGTTAGTTAAATTTCTGATTGGTGAAAATAGTTATGAAGGATCTCCCTTAAATGACTGGGCAAGCACAAAACATATATATACATATATATGCATATATATATATACATACATACTTTTTTTTGCTTCTGGCACGTGGATAGAAAAATAGGAAAGCGGGGGTCAAATAGTTTATAAAGGAGAGTGTTTTCTGGCACAGTGGTTAAGCTCTCGACTGCTAACTGAAAGGTCGGTAGTTTGAACCCCCCTAGCTGCTCTAAGGGAGAAAGATGTGGCAGTCTGCTTCCATAAAGATTACAGCCTTATGGGGCAGTTCTACTCTGTCCTGTAGGGTTGCTGTGAGTCAGAACCAACTTGACGGCAGTGGTTGTGATTTTGGTATAAAAGAAAAACTCTTTTTGTCTAACCCTTGAGGCGCTTGCTGATATATACGAAGAGTTCTGCCTACCACAATAGTCCCCCTGTCCTGCTGCTGTAGTTCCTTCCTCCCCATGCAATAATCCTTTTGAATAAAGTCTCTCTTTACTAAGCCCGGGAGCCCTGGTGGCACTGTGGTTAAAAGTGCTCTGCTGCTAACGGAAAGGTCAGTGGTTCAAACTCAGCAGCTGCTCTGTGGGAGAAAGATGTGGCAGTCAGCGTCCGTAGAGATTGACAGCCTTTGGAAACCCTATGGGGCAGTTCTACTCTGTCCTATAGTCTCGCTATGAATTGGAATCGACTTGATGGCGGTGGGTTTGGTTTTGGACTTCAATCAGGAAGTGGGAGGAAGAGGGAAGGACTGAAACTTGGCTCACGCCTGTGAGGGACGCTTTGGATTTTTAATTTCTTTAATAAAAACAAACAGAGAAATGGAAAGAGAGAGCAGGAGCCAAGGAGAGAAAAAGCGCAGGGCACGTGGGTGCTCTGAGACACACTGGTGCCCTGGTCAGCTTAATAAGGTGGCACCACTTTAAACTACTGTCTCTAAGTATTTTGTCCGACATTTATTTTGGAGGTCGAATTGGGCACTGCTTGGGAAAAGCAGAGGGGCGGGGAGGGGACTGCCCTGAGGCTGAGCCCTCTCTCTTCTCCGTTATTAAGGGAATTCAGCTCTGGCCCCAAATTTGCATATCTTCATCAACCAGACAGGAACCCTGCACACTCCTGAGAGGGAAGTTGAGAAAGCACCTATTTTTAATTCTAGGATTTACCTAAAGAGTCTCTTTGACTTAAATTTCTTCTAAAAACATGAGTCCTCTCCTTGGGAAATGTTACGGCAAATATAGTTTTCCATCTTCTTAAATTTCCAGTGGTGTTTTAGCAACCCAGGGGCATGTAGCAACCCAATGGTTAAGTGCTTGGCTGCTAACCAAAAGGTTGGTGGTTCAAACCCACCCACTGGCTCTGCAGAAGAAAGACCTGGTAATCTGTTTCTGTAAAGATTACAGCCAAGAAAACCCTATGGGTATAGTTCTACTGAGTCACATGGAGTCGCTATGAGTCAAAATTGACTCGATGGCACCTAACAACAACAACATAGATTGGTACTTGGGGCAACTCTTAATCTGGGTGAGGCAGAAGCTGGAAGAGAGAGGAAGGGATTTTGTGGGAGACAGGACTCAACAAAAGGAAGTTTTAAATGATTCAAAAAAATGTTTTAGAGTGTGAAAGAGCGCTAGAGAAATGTTCAAAGCCTGTAACTGCAGCGAGAATGGTGACGACTTCAATTTATGCGTCTTGCGTGGAAATTTTCTTGGCAAGAGGGCCTACTATATAATGTTTGTACTCTGCTGTTTGAAAAACAATGTGTACTTTGAAAATGGATGTGACTGGTCATATGATCGTTGGGCCTAGAATTGTTATGCTCCACGGTAGAATGAATAAGGCACAGACTGTCAGTTTTCTGCTTGCCAATGAAATGAGAGAAAAGACCAGGTATTGGCTTAAAAATTTTGCAAATTAAATTATGAATATTAGTACTATGAAAGAATTTATGGGTGACATTAAGACCAGCGTTTCCCAAGAGTGGAAATGATTCAGAGAGTCATGTTTACGATTGTGGAAGCAACCGTCAAATGTAATTAAAGAAGCCAAGAGTCCTAGTCACTAAGGGAGGAAATGGGATTTATGGAATGACGATGTCCCTGGCGTTCCTATACTATACTCAGCCTTTTGGGAAATAGCATTAAGTGCTCTGAGTCTTCTAAAGACTTTGTAAACCATAGGCAATTAACCCCCAACCTCCACCCTCAGTCATATAGGTTATTTTTATTACCCCAGCCTTCCCGGGTGGGAAATAACTTCGTATGGATTGAAAACAGCATTGATCTTTGTTCTTCTCCAGGGGCAGGTATCTGCAGAGGACTCTTCCTTTTTCAGCCATCAGAGGAAGAGTATGTCTGCAATGGAGGAATGAGTGGTAGAGTTAACCCGAAACCTTCCTCTCATAATTCGGGCTCACTGTTCACCTCCAGCTCTCAGACAGGATCTCTCTGGCTCCTTGCTCTTCCTGCCTCCACCCCTTTGCTTTCCTGACTCCACTACCTGTTCTCACCTTCTTTCCAGGAAGTGATTCATAGTTCCCACATCCTGGTTGTTGTTGTTGGTACTGTCAAGTTGATTCTGACTCATGGCGACCCCATGTGTACAGAGTAGAACTGCTTCATAGGGTTTTCTTGGCTGTAATCTTTACGGAAGCAGATTCTCAGGCCTTTCCTTCCACATTATCACTGGGTAGGTTTGAAATGCCAACCTTCAGGTTAGCCCGTTAAACCCAATGCTGTCGAGTGGATTCTGATCCATAGTGACCCTATAGGACAGAGTAGAACTGCCCCACACGGTTTCCGAGGAGCGGCTGGTGGATTCGAACTGCCAACCTTTTGGTTAGCAGCTGAGCTCTTAACCGCTGCACCACCAGGGATCCTTCAGTTTAGCAGTCAAGCTTTGCATCATCCAGAGTCCTTGCGAGTCCTCTGGAAGGGCAAAGATGAAGCACAAGAGAAAGATATGAACCACTGGCAGGACCCAGAGCGGGCTGCAGGGTCTGAGGCCCAAGTCCCTCCATGAAGTCTCCACCTTGCTCCATATAACACACCTCTCTGCCATAGCAAATTGATTCCTCTAGCCAGAAACCTGCTGGGTGGCGCTAGAGTGTGGTTCTGACAACAACTACAACTTGCCATGTAACTTAGCAGGCAGAACTTTAGTGACGCTTCTGGGACTCACGTGCTCAGGACAAAGGTCACTGCTATGCAGTGTCTGCTGGCGGGAGTCTTGACATCATTGTTGCTGATGTTGGTTGCTGTTGACTTGGCTCCAACTCATGGCGACATTATGCATCACAGAACACAAGTTGCCTGGTCCTGCATCATTTTCACGATCATTGATATGCCCGAGTCCATTTTTGTGGCTATTGTAGTACCTTCTGAATGAAGGGGCTCATCTTCCAGCACTGTATCAGACAATAATCTGTTGTGACATAGAAGGTTTTCACTGACTGATTTTTGGTAGTAGATTGCCAGCCCTTTCTTTCTAGTCTGTCTTAGTCTGAGAGCTCTGCTGAAACCTGTCCACCATGGGTGACCCTGTTGGTATTTGAAATACTGGTAGCATTGCTTCCAGCATCACAGCAATATGCAAGCCGCCACAGTATAACAAACCGACAGACGGGTGGTGGCCTGGGATGACGGAGGCTGTTTATGAGGAGTTTTTTGTGTAGGAGGGTTTTTTTTATGAGTAGCTTTATTGACTATAAATCATATTCATAAGACCTTAACAGCGTACACAGCAGTAAGAAGGGAAAATTCATTCAGGGGCTTACGAAACATTAGAAAAGGTTGAAGTGCCTGGTTGCATAGGTGAGTAAATGCTGCTTTAAGTCTTCATTTCCTTTTAGCAAAATAAAACTAAGAAGTTTTTAATCACATGGGACAGAGTCATTTGCATTAGACCCTTTGGATGCTTAGACTGCCGGCACTTTTTCTCGAAACTACAAATTCTGTGTTCAGTTTAAGAAGTATATTTTTGACTGAGGTTAACACAGTATTTAAGTTAATGGAAAACATGCTTCATTGCACAGTAGTTCCACCAGAATTGCTGGACTGTACAAAAATCTGTTTCTATTTTGAAAAAAAAAAAGGGGTGCCATTGTATGACCTAAATATTCTTCTTTCTGTCTTATTTCACTCGTCTGTGTTCACGTGATTGCTGCATCAGGTATATTCAAATAAATGGCATAGCATCGATTCCAATGAAATGCTCCTTAATGTTTTAAAAAGCTAAAAAAAATTATCTTGTGTAACGTCTGAGCTTCACTTCAACATAGGGAGCAAGAGGTGCTGCTACCCAAGTGATATCGGATATTATGATGTTAGTGATATTAGGAAGAGAAGCAGAAGATCTTAGCGATTACTGCTCTTCATCTCTGCATCGGCTAGCTTCTGCTGAGTAACAAACCACTCCAACATTCGGTGGCTCAAAATAGCAATTATTTCTAGATGCATACATATAGATTTCAGGTGGAAGTTCGTTGATCTAATCTGTCTTGGCTAAGTCTTTCAAGTTGGGTCCAGAGGGACTTGGGACTTGCTTGGCGTTAGGCTTGTTGTTGTTGTGTGCCACTGAGTCGATTCTGTAGGACCCTATAGGACAGAGTAGAACTTCCCCATAGGGTTTCCAAGGCTGTAAATCTTTACGGGAGCAGACTGCCACATCTTCCTCCTGCACAGCAGCTGGTGGGTTCGAACTGCCAACCTTTCGGTTAGCGGCTGAGTGCTTTAACCACTGTACCACCAGGGCTCCTTAGTTAGGTCTGTAGATATGTGTTAATTCTGGGGCCTAGTCTGGAGAGGCAGTAGCTACCAGGCGAAGCTCTTCTCAAGGTGATGGTAGAAATTCAAGAGGGTAAGCAGGGACATGGCTTCAGCTCAGAGCTGGCACGCTATTATTCCATCCACATCTCATTGGCCAAAGCAAGTGACAATGCCATGTTCAACATCCACAAGGTGGGGAAATTTAGTGGAAAGAACTGCAAAGTCAAATGACAGAGGCATGGAAACATGGAGGGGAGAAGGATTGGGGGCCAGTAATTCAATCCACCAGAAACCCCAATTCATTCTCTTCTTTCTGCAGGTGGGGATGTCATCATGGTGGTTATCCTCTGTTCTCCATTGGGGCAGCAAGTCAGAAGAAGGGAGAAAGGGGCAGGGGAGAGGCAGCTGTCATCTCTAGACATGGCTTTCCCAGACCAGGGGGCCTCAAACATTGGCGTGTGATGGGAGTACTAGTGAGACTGGTGACAATACAGGTCCTGAGCCCCGTCCCAAATTTATTAAATCAGAGTTACTGTGGGAGGGCCAAGCCATTTATATTTTTAACAAGCTGCTCAGGAGAATATGAAACTCACATCACTAGAATAAGGTTAACTGAGGTGAGTCTGGAGCTTATTTTATTTGATTTTTTTAGTACGCTTGACTTTATTTTGGAGCACTTTTTGCCCCAATTTTTCTTTTTTCTTTTAATCCTCTTTTTGGGGGACGAGGATGGGGGTGTAATGTTATTTGTATTGTTTTCTTTTATCTGCTCTTAATGATAGAAAAAGGTTTAAGGTTGCTGATCTCAGTTATGCTAAATTTAGGCAAAAATACTCGTTGCAGTAGGTTTTTATTCCTCTCAATTTCCTTAGTATTTTCCAACTGCCGTTATTTTGCAGACGGTTTTTCAGTGTCCTTTTTCTTCTTTCCCACTTCTCGCCTTCCATCCTTGGAGTTCTTTTCTTTTCTTTTTTGATGGGACTTGGGGAGTGTGGCAAATATGATACATTGTATCACTGTTCAGCAGACACCCTCCTCCTCAGTATCCCTGCGTGGGAGGTGTATGCTTCCTTGTCCCATTGCTGTTGAGTTTAGTCAAGTGGTTTATTTTGACCGATGGAAAGTGAACAGATACGGCATGTTCCACGTTGAAGTAAAGCTTTACGTTTGTTTATGTAGGTTGGCTTTATCTCTTTGCTCCTGCCCTCTGCCATGAGAGGAGTCTGTCCCTTGTGCTGTTGTTGTTGCTAGGTGTTGTTGAGTTGACTCAGAATCATAACGACCCTATAGGACAGAGTAGAAATGCCCTATAGGGTTTCCAAGGAGCGGCTGGTGGATCTGAACTGCTGGCCTTTTGGTTAGCAGCTGAGCTCTTAATCACTGTGCCCCCCAGGGCTCCCTGTCCGTTGTAGCCACGGCTATATCATCCTAGGTACCAAAATGAGGAACATGAACCAGATGCACAGCTTGGATCAGCATACTGTAGTCATCTCTGATCCTGTGAGTAAAAACTAAGCTGTAATCATTATAAGCCACTGAGATTTTGAGATTGTTTCTTATGCAGCATTGTTGTGGCAAAAACTGACAAACATATCCAGTAACTAAACAAGGAAACATCCAGCAGGGAGAGCTCTGAGCTCTTTTTACATGCTACTCTCAGATTTCATGATGCCTTTTAATGACTTATTTGAGGCTCTCTGTGTTTATTTTAATACATTTACCTAGTCTAGATATTTCACATAAGTGGATCATACAATATTTATCTTTTTGTGACTGACTTGTTTCACTCAGCATGAACTTTTTGAGGTTCATCCATGTGGTTTAGAATCTACTCCCTCATTTAAAACACCCTAAGCACGCCTTCTAGAAAAGCAGGTTGCCTAATTTCCATCTACTGCGGCAGAATCCCAGAGCTGGGAGGTAATGTGTGTACGGCGCACGCTGGAGCGTAAATGACAGTTCGACTTCAATATTTTTTTCTTTGCTTCTTCTTCTCCCCCCACCCCACT
This sequence comes from Dugong dugon, assembly GCA_030035585.1. Lineage (NCBI taxonomy): Eukaryota > Metazoa > Chordata > Mammalia > Sirenia > Dugongidae > Dugong > Dugong dugon. The sequence goes on from CM057473.1 coordinate 7,946,104, forward strand.
GGCTTGATTTGGAATGCTGTTTTTTTAACCCCTTACTCTTTAATTCTGTCGTCAAAGAAACAGAAATTATGGCTTTTCATCTCACTTTGACCCAAATTCCAGAGGACAGATTATGCAATATCTAGCAAAGTACTTTGTTAGAATAAAAATCCAGCAAAATAACACATTTTTAAACCTTTGATTGTTTCTATCAGTTTAAATTAAGAAGCAAAATCTAAAAACAGAGTTGAATAAAATGTAGGCGATTTAGAATCCCTTTGAAGCTTTTTCCCATTTATTTATTGCACCCACAAAGGTATTAAAGAATATTTGCCTTAGGATCAGGCAGCACCTGTTATTCAATTAATAGATAGCACTACATATTGTTTGGAGTCCTGGGGTAATGCAAATGGTTAACAAACTCTACTGCTAACCGCAAGATTGGAAGTTAGAGTCCACTCAGAGGTGCCTTGGAAGGAAGACCTGGTGATCTACTTCTGAAAAATCAGCCACTGAAAACCCTATGGAGCACAGTTCTACCCTGACAGACAGGGGGTTGCCATGAGTCAGAACTGACTCCACAGCAACTGGCTTAAGCTATTTAATGCCTATTCAATGCCCTCTTAGTTTTTGTTCCCCAATCTAGGCAAACATATTTTAAATCTATAGGACAGTCTGTCCTCTGTTGTTCTTAATGATTAAGTAGAGATCAGATTCTTAACTATTTCCTGTAGTAGATCTTATCATCTCATGTCTTTTTTCAACATAGTGCGAAACAGTAGTTCACTCCACTAAATTGTCCCTAAATCTATTTACCTACCACACATACCACTCATTGGAAGAGGACAATATCTCTAGAAGACAATCCTTTCTTGTTTCCAGGTCACATTCTCCAAAGACATATATAAGCAAGCTGAACTCCTTTTCTTGTACTGAATGCCCAATACAAATATTTCCAACAAATAACTGCTTTAAAGACCCTTGAATACATTCTGTAATAGTCCCACCAAAACCAAAAACCAAACCTGTTGCCCTCGAGTCAATTCTGTCACACATTTTCCCGTGTGTTTAAAAAATAAAAAAAAGATTATGGGTGACCGAGTTAAAAAAAAAAAAAAAAATTCCAAACTGCTTCCTTTTAAAGCTCAGACAAATGGGAACAAGCTCCGAGGTCCAAGGGATCAGGGAGCAAGGTGAACATAAAGATCATCCAGTCATCAGGCGTCCAGATACACCGAAGGACCACAAGTTCCACGGACCAAGGTCAGAGAGGAACACTACTAAACCTGGCAAATCAGAAGATGCTTCTATAAACACGTACCATTCATCACAGTGTACTCCGCAGAAGTTGTGATGTAAGTCAGCCACCATCTTGTGACACCCAAAATGCAGTCCTTATATCGTTCGAAAACACATTCAAGTTCTGGCTCCCCAGATAGAAAGGCCATGAAGAGAAGTTGAAATAGAGTACGTTTATACTATATAGACATAAGCAAGTAATGAGCCACCAAGTAGGAACTACAGACTCTAACTCATATGCTATAGATTAAATTGTGTCTCCCCAAAATATGTGTTGGAATTCTAACCCCTATACCTGTGGATGTAATCCTGTCTGGAAATAGGTTTTTCTCTGTAGTATAATTAAATCATACCCAAATAGGGTAAGTTCTAAATCTGATCACTTTTGAGTTATAAAAAGAGCAGATTAGACACAGAGATACATACACAGGGGATGGGATGACAGATGCCATGTGAGAATTGTCTACAGCTAACAAAGGAATGCCTAGGACAACCGACGTCTTAGTCATCTAGTGCTGCTCTAACAGGAGTACCAGAAGTGGATGGATTTAGCAAAGAGAAGTTTATTCTCTCACAGTCCAGTAGGCTACAAGTCCAAATTCAGGGCATCAGCTCCAGGAGAAGGCTATCTCTCTCTTGTCAGCTCTGGAGAAAGGTCCTTGTAATGCATCAGTCTTTCCTTGGTCTGGGAGCTTCTCTGCGCAGGAACCTCAGGTCCAAAGGATACGCTCTGCTCCCAGCACTGCTTTCTTGGTGGTATGAGGCTCCTATGTGTCTCTGCTCGCTTCTCTCTTTTATATCTCAAAAGAGATTGCATTAAGGCGCTATCTAATCTTGTCAGCCTCATCGGTATAACCTCATCACAGTGATAGAATTTACAGCACATAAGGAGATCACATATAATCTCATCATAGTGATAGAGTTTACAACACATAAGGAAATCACATCAGATAACACAATCATACAATATTGGGAATCATGACCTAGCCAAGTTGCTACACACATTTTTGGGGGGACACAATTCAATCCATGACAACTGACAAGGATGGAGTTGACATGGCTGAGACCCTGATTTGGACTTTTGGCCTCCAGGACTGTGAGAAAATAAATTTCTGTTCTTTAAAGCCACCCACTTGTGGCATTTCTGTTACAGCAGCACCAGGAAACTAGGACAGAGTATGTTTTGAAAATTAGGTAAAGGTGGAACTCAAAGCCAGGGTCGTGGGCATCATGCCCAACCTTTTCTTTAATTTTGGAGCCCACAGCATAGTGACTACACAAAGGGGCTTAGCCTGGCATTTAGGGTCTAAAGAAAAATTGTTCTATTCCAGGGTTTACTTCAGAAGATAACCTGAAAACTCTTTGAGATGATTACTTCCACAGTAAGTAAGCATCTTTCAGCCTCATAAAAATTTAGAAACAAGTAGAAATGTTAGATAGGACGAAATCCACCGCATCAAAAACTTATGCATTGCATTTGAGAATGTTCTGTGTACACTGGTATTATGAGTATTTGTAATAGTTAAGAAAAGTTGTTCTGTGCATCAGTCAGGATAGGCTTGATTAGGCTGTGATAACAAATAGCCCCCAAATCCTGGAAACTTCAGTGGTTATTTTCTGCTCAGGCTCTGTGTTCATCAAGGATAGGCAGGAGGATCTGCTTAATATTGTCCTTATCAGAGAATCATACCGATAGAACCATCACCATGTGGAGCATAACTGGGGCCAAGGGACGAGAACACAGCACTGTCTCTTGAAAGTTTCTGATTAGAGTGTCACATGTCACTTCTGCTCATATTTCATTGACCCAAACATGTCACATGGCCAGGCCTAACTTCAATGTATAGATAAGCATAATCTTACCATGAATTTGGAAGAAAAGATGTAGATTATTGGTTATTAGCCCTGGTGCCTACCACCATCCATTAAAAAATGTTAAAGAGGGACTCCAATTTATCGTATTTTTATGCAACTAACATGGCGCTTTCTACATTTGTTTGCCAACCACGCCCTCCCCATGAGAGGTATTTTCATAAGATCGCTATGCTAGTTTTTTTTACAACAATCTGCTTACTCAATTTAGACTTATGATTTCAAGGTCAAATATTGAAATTTTAAATATTAGAAACTTTAAAGATCAGAAAATTTAAGACAATTTGATGTCTACTATATTTATAAGTTTAATTTATTAAGGTTTAGAAGATTTACTCAAGTACTCAGAAAGGTTTTTTTTTTTTTTAATTGGACAGTTGAGTACTCACATTTATAATTGCAATTTAAAATATTTAAAGGAACCTAATTAACTAAGTTTTTTAATGTATCCATAAATTAATCAAAAAAGTAACTATTAACTTTTTTTGGATTTATAAATGAAGCAATAAGCTTTGTATAGTGCATTTAAAAGTTCAAGAAAAAGTCTTACGAATTTACAACTCTTGCAAATAAATATTAATTTTTAAACCAAAGTAAACTTCTGAACAGAACCTACCCCTTTTGAGCATCAAAAACTCACATTTGTTACTGTTGTTGTGTACTGTTGCGTTGATTCTGACTCATGTTGTTGTGTGCTATCGAGTACATTCGGACTCATGGTGACCCTACATACAACAGAAGGAAACACTGCCCAGTCCTGTGCCATCCTCACACTCATTGCTGTGCTTGAGCCCATTGTTGCCGCCACTGTGTTAATCCATTTCATTGACTCTTCCTCTTTTTCACTAACCCTTGGCCTTACCAAGCATGGTGTACTTCTCCAGGGACTGGTCCCTCCTAATAACAAGTCCAAAGTACATGAGATGAAGTCTCACCATCCTTGCTTCCAAGGAGCACTCTGGCTGTATTTATTACAACAGACTTGTTCCTTCTTTTGGAAGTCCATGGTATATTCAACATTTTTTGCCAACACCATAATTCAAAGCCATCAATTCTTCTTCGGTCTTCCGTATTCATTGTCCAGCTTTGCATGCATATGAGGCAACTGAAAATATCATGGCTTGGGTCAGGCACACCTTAGTCCTCAAAGTGACTTCTTTGTTTTTAACACTTCAAAGAGGTCTTTTGTAGCAGATTTGCCCAATGCAGTACTTCATTTGATTTCCTGACTGCTGCTTTCATGGGCGTTGATTGTGGATCCAAGTAAAATGAAATCCTTGACAACTTCAGTCTTTTCTTCATTTATTATGATGTTGCTTATTCGTCCAGTTGTGAGGACTTTTGCTTTCATAGTGACCCTAAATGACAGAGTAGATAGATATCCAGGACTTCTCTCCCATGGAGCCACTGGTGGGTTCGACTTGCTGATCTTTTGGTTAGCAGCCAAGCTCTTAACCATTCCATAACCAGGACTTCTTACATTTGTTACTAAAAAAAACTAAACTAAACTCATTGCCGTCGAGTTGATTGCAGCTTATAGCAACCCTATAGGACAGAGTAAAACTGTCCTGTAGGGTTTCCAAGGAGCCGCTGGTGGATGACCTTTAGGTTAGCAGCTGAACTCTTAACCACTGAGGCACCAGTAAGTGCTATTAACCTCTAAAAAAGTCCACTGCCGTTGAGTCGATTTTGACTGATGGTGACCCCGTGTGTTACAGAGCACAATGGCTCCATAGAGTTTCTTGGCTGTAATCTTTATGGAAGCAGATTGCTAGGTCTTTCTTCCGGTATGCTGCTGGTACATTCCAACCGCCAGCCTTTAGGTCAGTAGCTGATGCAAACCGCTGTGCTGAGATCTAGTTTATTTTCCTTTCTGAGCATTTCAGCTGAAATGATGATGATTATAATCTTTCTTATTATTATAACAAACTACTATTATCATAAATGATTATTATAATAAATGGTATTATTAGAATTTAAGCATGAAGGACTTACTACAGATGTAGTATCAGGTGACCTGGACTTGCTGTCTGCTAGATTCCTAAGGGAAGGGATCTCTTTTCTCCTTGGCTTACATGTTTTTGTTGTTGTTAGTGGCTGTCGAGTCATTTCTGACTCACAGCGACCCCACGTGCGCACACTAGAACTGCTCCATAGGGTCTTCAATGCTGTGACCTTTTGGAAGCAGACTGCCAGGCCTGTCTTCCAAGGTGCATCTGGGTGGGTTTGAACTGCCTTTAAAGTGTAAGCCTGTGTAGTGATTTACTTCTGATGAGTAAGAGCAAGTAAGACACTCAGAAACATGACACAATTTATACAATGTGTGTGCGTATGTATATGTATATGTAGTATGTATATATGGTTTCATCTGCACCAGAAGAGAAATTACATGGCTTTGCAAAGAGCACAAATCTTCTGCATACAAGTCGAAGTGTCTATTCCATGTGGCTTAAGAACGTGCAGAAAGCTTCCATGTGGGAAAAAGATTTTCTGATACCCAAACAAATGAAGAATTGAGCATCAAAGAACCTCCTGAAAGGTTTGACAAGCACTGACAAATATCAGGCATCTTCTAATTCCAGTGTTCATGTCTACACATTTTATTTTTCAATATACTTTATCATTTTGCAATAGAGTTGTACAGACGTTTCTGCCAAATAACATGGAGTTTAGTATATGGTATACTATATGCACAATGCGCGTACATCTATGTGTATATATATAGGGCCAGTCTATTTCCATTTGCCTCCCTTTAGCATATCCCATTAGATGCCCCTCTGATTGGCTCTTGTTCTCACAGTGAAACTTAGAGAGGCACCAATTCTCCCGAAACAAATTCCAAACCCTCAGGATAATGATTATATACTTGATTTATACAGTTTATTTCCCTCCAAAATGTTCGTTTCAAATTAACTCCACATTGAAGTGAGTGATGGTGCTAGCGGCTGACTCTGCTAGCTTAGGCTGACATTGTCTTAACGTCATCAACAACAATAACGAAAAGAAAAAAACAAGGAAGGAAGGGAGAAGGGAAGGAAGGAAGAAGAAAAGAGACAACAAAAGGAACAACAAGAAGAGGTCCAACGTAAAGGAAACCCACGTTTCGTTAGCATTAGAGCTATCACATCATGCTGAACTAGAAGCGAGAACGTTCTTTCCCGAGGGGTGTGTGATGGATAGGTGAGGTCCATAGAACGCAGCAGCTCCGCTTTCGTCTGCAGGCTCCGCTGCAGAAGTCCCAAACCATGGCCCACAGGCTGGTTTTGGCCCTTAGCAGTGTTTCATTTGGCTTGTGTAATGTTTAAACTTTTTTTGAGCCACCATTTTGAAATTGGATGCTTTCACATAAAAATCCAGATTTCTGGCATCTCTCAAAACCATGAGAAGATGTGGGAACGCTGGACTCAGATGACCGCATTGCAGTCTATGGCTGGTTGCGTAGCTACTGCCGTCTTCATACAGGCAGGCTTGCGTTCTCCACAGTCCCCACCAATTCCCACTGCTGAGAGACTCCCGAGTGTCAGCTACCACTTATCATCTACCTGCTCTGTTTCTCTTTAGTAAAACATGATTTCTCTCTCCCGGTGTCCTTATCAAAAGTGTGTAACCAGTAAAGCAACCAAACCAAACCAAACCAAACCCATTGCGATTGAGTTGGTTCCGACTCACAGCGACGCTATCGGACAAAGTAGAACTGCCCCATGGTGTTTCCAAAGAGCAGCTGGTGGATTTGAACTGCCAACCTTTGGTTAGCAGCCGAGCTCTTAACCACTGTGCCACTAGGGCTCCATGTGGCAGGGTTATAGCGTAAATCTGATTGTGTGTTCTCTTCTTTTCGCTCTCATACATTGAGGGCTAATTTCTCTCCCCTATTCGCCGCTGAAGTTAAAACAAAGACGCAAGAAATTGGTTTCAGTACTGGCAGGTTCTCAGAGCCATGCTTGCTGGCTTGCTCTTTCTCTCAGAGAGCAGAAAAGATTGGGGTTGAGGTGAATAGAGGAACGAAAAGAGTCCACCAGTTGTTGGTTCTCAGCTTTGAACCTGTTGTTCTGTCAGTCAGCTTTGTGATCCTGGGGGCCCAGCCTCTGTAAGCCACGTTTTTGCTTTGCCGGCTGATCCCCGCGCGGTGCAAATGGGTAGGTGCTCAACTGCTAACCGAATATTGGTGGTTTGAAGCCAGGTCTCTGAAGAAAGGCCTGGCGATCTGCTTCTGAAAGGTCACAGCCTTGAAAACCCTGTGGAGTGCAGTTCTATTCTGCAACACGTGGGGTCGCCATGAGTTGGAATGACTCCATGAGAACTGGCTTGGTTTTGGTTTCTAACGGCTCCCTGTTAGGTTGTGCTAGTAGAGGGCGCAAGAGGGAGACTGCAAGGCTGGGGGAGGATGAAGGGGCTTGCTCCTTTTTGTTGGTCCCCGTCAGCTTCCCCTTTGCTTGCTGTTCTTGTGAGCATCACTCCAGAAACACTCCTACACGTTGACAGCAGCAATTCCTTCGCGAAGCAGCAGCTGTAGAGTTTACAGTGTTTCCTGCACTTAGAAAACCAACTTCGTTGTGTGATCCCTCCGCTCCCCCATCATGTCCCAGATCCACTAGCACCTCTGAACTTTAGCGACAGCAGCACCACTGAGCAGTATCCGTTCTAGGTGTCTAAGTCCCAGCTTACGAGGACCTCTCCTCCAAGCTTCTAAGTTTAAATATTCTAGACTCTTGCTTTTGTTTCTTCAGCTCCAGGCACGGTAGCTGCTTCCTGCAGTTGCTACCTCCGTCATGCTTTGGGGTTTTCTTTTTATACTCTTTCACTAAATAGTTAACAAATTTATACTTAGTTAACAATTATTTATGTTATCTTCTCTCTGTTCAAATAACTACTTTTTAAAAAAAAATTTTATTCTGCTTTAGGTAAAAGTTTACAGCACAAGTTAGTTTCTCAGTCAAAAATTTATACACCAATTGTTTTGTGAATGCTGGTTGCAATCCCCACAGTGTGTCAGCACTCTCCCCCTTTCCCTTCCACCTTGGGTTCCCTGTTTCCATTGGTCCAGTTTTTCTGTCCTTGCCTGCCTTCTTGCCTTTACTTTTGGGCAGGTGTTGCCCATTTGGTCTCAAATGCTTGAGTGAATTAAGAAGCAACGTTCCTCACGTGTGTTATTGTTTGTTTTGTTATTGTTTGGCTGAAGGGTGAACTTCAGGAGGGGCTTCAGTTCTGAGTTAGCAGGGTGTCCACAGGCCGTAGTCTCAAGGGTTCCTCCAGTCTCTGTCAAACCAGTAAGTCTGGTCTTTTTTTGTGAATCTAAATTTTGTTCCACATTTTTCTCCCACAATGTCCTGGATCCTCTATTGTGATCCCTGTCAGAGCGGTTGGTGGTGGTAGCTGGGCACCACCTAGTTCTTCTGGGCTCCTGCTGGTGGAGGCTGTGATTCATGTGGTCCATTAGTCCTTTGGACTAACATTTCCCTTATGTCTTTGGTCTTTGCTCTCCTTTGCTCTGAACGTGATGGGACCAATAGATGTATCTTAGATGGCTGCTCGCAAGCTTTTAAAACCTTAAACGCTACTCACCAAAGTTGAAATGACTCCTTTTTGACTGGATCCTGATGAAGAGAGGGAGGAAGAGTTGGCTAGATTTTTGCTGTCCAATATAGTAGTCACTAACCACATGCGGTTATTTCGATACAAATTTAATTAAGTAAAATGAAAAAACTCAGTTTTTCAATCACACTAGCCACATTTCATGCTTTGGCTTGTGGCTTGGCTAGTAGCTTCTGTATTGGACAGTGCAGATATATATTAGAACATTCTGTCATCAGAGAAAGTTTTATTGGACAGTGCTGAGCCAGAGGAATGAGAGGCCCTCAACCTGGGAGGGAAACACGAGTGTGCGATCATCGTCAGAATCAGAAAATAAAGTAGAAGGAGCTCAGAACGAGCTTTCCTCAAGAAAGGATCTCATCCCTATAATTGTCTCATCACCTATGGACAATCAGCCCTTCAAATTTCTTGAGCATTTTTACGTCCAGGGTGAGGAGGACTTAAACATCTTGTGAAGAATGGGATAAGAAGGGAGAATGTATCCTCCTGATCATGGAGGTACCGGGGCTCATTACCACCGTTGCCAAAAGGCAAAGAGTGCCAAGGCTTTTAAGAAAACTGTTTATTATAGAAGTCAAGTATACTCCTTCATGCTTAGTAGGTAAACGCCTGGTCCACTTCACTTGCTTGTGTTCCATGCTTCTCCTCTGTAGGCATCTGAGCTTCCAATCCTGCTGCTAAGTATTCCGCATATTAAATGGCAAAATCTAGGAGACTATAGGGATTAAGACACTGTGAGAAGAAAATCATGCTAAACCAACTAAAAAAAATTTTTTTCTTTAATATTTAACAGAACTTTACCAGAGAGAGAAAAATGCTGAGAGGATCATACTGACAAACTTGGAAGTTTTTCAAGGAAAAGCACACAGGCTAAAGAAGGGATTTGAGACTTAAACATAATATGAAGAAAGATTGTACACAATTAGCTTTGACAAAAGGAAAAACTGGTGTCATTTTGGGAGCTCTTTTCAAATAGAAAAGTCATTATTTTATTTATTTTAGTTTATCCAGGAGGCAAAATTACCAACAATGGCAGGTAGATATCTTTGTCTGCTTTGCATAAGGAAAAGTTTGCAACCTTTAGAACTGTCCAAAAATTAAAGGATTACCGGAAGCATTTCAGTAGGGTCAGAATTGACTAGATGGCAACAGGTTTGGTTTTTGAGTTTTGGTAGATGTCTATTTAAGGAGCCCTGGTAGCACAATGGTTAAGTGCTTGGCTGCTAACCAAAATGTCAGCAGTTCAAATGTACCAGCAGCTCTAGGGGAGAAAAGACCTGGTGATCTGTTCTTGTAAAGATTACAGCCTAGGAAACCCTATAGGACAGTTCTACTCTGTGCTGTAGGATCGCTATGGATCGGAATCCATTCGATGACACAGAACAATTTGGGAAGGATGTTATAAAAGAAGTTCAAATGTAGGATGAATTTGGCTAGAAATGGATTCATAACTCCCGTTGTTCTGTTGATTGCCAAAGTGTAAAATGGGTTACATAAAGTACCAAGGACTATTTAAAGCCATGGACACGTAATACAAGTAGTGATGGACTTATGATGTGTCAGGGATTGAATTATGTCCCCCAAAAAATGTGTGTATCAATTTGGTTGGGCCATGATTCCCAGTATTGTATGGTTGTCCTCCATTTTGTGATTGTAATTTTATGTGGTATGACTGGATGACTAAGATACGATGTATTTGAACTTCCAACAATGCATTTATGACAGTCCGTGTTTTTAATTCTTTTGTACATCTCATCGTTAGTAAAATGTACTGCATACAGTGTTGCAGCATGTGATTTACTGAAGTTACCATTCTCAGAGGAGCCCTGGTGGCACGGTAATTAAGCATTCAGCTGCTAACCAAAAGGTCAGCGGTTCAAATCCACCAGCCACTCCTTGGAAACCCTGTGGGACAGTTCTCTGTTCTATGGGGTTGCTATGAGTTGGAATTGACTTAATGGCAACGAGTTTTTCTTTTTTTCTTTGGGTATCATTCTCAGATGTTCACGTGAAGATGTTCAATTTTTTAATTTGCTGTTCAAAATACTGCCGTATAGCAGAGGAAAGAAATACTGAAGAAGAAATAATGAGGAAGAGGAAAGAGACAAGTTGTCAAAAAATTTTACAGTGAAAGGATTAGCTGAAAGTTTTTTTTTTAAAACTAAATCGGGGGCTTCAGTTGGTTGAAAATATGGACCCAAACGTTGATTGCTTTGCTAAAGTCGGTAGGGAGATTCGGGAAGCAGTGAGATGTTACCGTGAAATATATGAAGAAAAAAAGAAAAGGACCCTACAGACAACTCTCACTAATTTTTTGACTAGAAATGCCATCCCCATTCCCAGGCACAATCCAGATGATCCAGAACCTTCCACAGGTGGATTTATTAACACAGCTGACAAAATGCCTATGTCATCCAACTCTTCTTCATCTTCGGATTAAATTTTTATGATTTATATATTTTTTTATGTATGCATGTGTGTATTAAAATATATCTGTAAGTTTTTATGTGCTGTTTCCAACCCCTAAAGACAAATAAATATTGGATTTATAAAGATACTGATAATATAAGACAATAATAATGAGAACTAAGAAACAAAGAGGTATTTGACTTACGTCAGAACCAACTTATGACAGAGCCGTCCAAAAGGTACCCTGTTGTAAGTTGGAGAATATCTGTACCTATATTCCAGGAGTAACTTAAGTAATTTAAACCTCTTTTTGAAAAATTAACTATTCAACAGAAGTTATAAAACTAAATGCATAATCTTCATTCATTTATTAATATTTTAAGAGTTAATTTAATTCTCCTACATTTTGTTTGCCTCTTTACCTCCCTTCCACCCAATATCTGTGTTATACTGTAATAGCCCTTAGGGTAAAGAGCTGTTTCATTTTATGTAGGAAGGTTGGTTTGAGATAAAGTCATTTATGGTTAAGAAAAAGCATTGATCTAATTTTTATTGTAATTCTGAGTAATTTTTCCTGGTTAGCAGCCTTAAATGTTTGTATTGCTAGCTGCCTTTTGGATATTATACCCTAAGTACGTATGAGTTGTGGTACAAACATTTAAAAAACTCCAGTATGCTTTGTCCACAAAAAAGAATAACCATCCAAGTTTTGAAAAGATACGTCTCAAGTATTCTGACTTCCAGAGGATTTTTTTTTGTCTTTTCTCTCCAATTATAGTTTTTCATGGTGGTGTTGTAGCCTGCCAGTGTCAACAGATTTGTATTTTCTGGTCAGATAACTGAGTTGAGATTTTTCTCCTCTGACATAAAGTCAGAGCATTAAGTTTCAAACCTGTGGGTTAGGTCTTTGGAATAGGGAAAGCCATCCCTCTCTGAAGTCACCCTGGCATAATTTAGATACAACAGGGCTCCTGCCTCTGTTGGTAAACACTTACCAGTTGCCATTGACTTGGTTCCAACTCACAGTGACCCTATGTGTTTCAGAGTAGAACTGTGCTCCATGGGGTTTTCATTGGTTGCGATCTTTTGGAAGTAGATTGCCAGGCCTTTCTTCTGAGACACCTCTGGGTGGACTTGAACTGCCAACCTTTTGGTTAGTAGCAGAGCAGTTAATGGTTTGTACCACCTAGGGACTCCACTCCAGTAAACAGTTAACTTCCTATTATTCAAAAGCTGATCTTCCAACTTGTATAGAATTAAGGCAGGTCTTTGGCCTCTCCTTTTCTTTGGTTTTACTCCCAATTCTTGACTGTTTAACCACTCTTTTGCATCCTTATTTTTAGGCTACCTAAGTAGGAGCAAGAAATTGGTCATTTAAAATCAGAAATGTCAGTCAATGTTTCTTTTAAATAGTTTATGCGATATGCAAACATATATATATATATATATATATATATATATATATATATATATATATATATATATATATATATATATATATGTTGTTGTTGTTAGATGCCATTGAGTCGGTTCCAACTCATAGCGACCATATGTACATCAGAATGAAACATTGCCCAGTCCTGTGCCATCTTCACAATCATTGTTATGCTGGAGCCCACTGGTGCAGCCTCTGTGTCAATCCATCTAATTGAGGGTCTTCCTCTTTTTCGATGGCCCTCTGCTATACCAAGCATGATGTTCTTCAACGGGGACTCATCCCTCCTGATATCATCTCCAAAGTATGTGAGACGTAGTCTCACCATCCTTGCTTCTAAGGGGCATTCTGGTTGTACTTCTTCCCAGACAGATTTGTTCATTCTTTTGGCAGTCTGTGGTATATTCAATATTCTTCACTAACACCACAATTCAAAAACATCAATTCTTCTTTGGTCTTCCTTATTCATCGTCCAGCTTTCGCATGCATATGAAGTGATTGAAAACACCAAGGCTCGAGTCAGGTGCACCTTAGTCTTCAAGCTGAGGTCTTTGCTTTTTAACACTCTAAAGAAGTCTTTTGCAGCAGATTTGCCCAATGCAATGCATCATTTGATTTCTTTGGCCGCTGCTTCCATGGGTGTTGATTGTGGATCCAAGTAAAATGAAATCCTTGACAACTTCAATCCTTTCTCCATTTATCAAGATGTTGCTTATTAGTCTAGTTGTGAGGATTTTTGTTTTCTTTATGTTGAGGTGTGATACATACTGAAGGCTGTGGTCTTTAATCTTCATCAGTAAGTGCTTCAAGTCCTCTTCACTTTCAAGAAGCAATGTTGTGTCATCTGCACATCACAGGTTGTTAATGGGTCTTCCTCCAATCTTGATGCCCCATTCTTCTTTATGTAGTCAAGCTTCTTGGATTATTTGCTCAGCATACAGATTGAATAAATATGGTCAAAGGATACAACCCCCACTCACACCTTTCCTGACTTAAAACCATACAGTATTCCCTGGTTCTGTTAGAACAACTGCCTCTTGATCTGTGTGCAGGTTCCTCATGAGCACAATTAAGTGCTCTGGAATTCCCATTCTTCTCAGTGTTATCGATAGTTTGTTATGATCCACATAGTCGAATGCCTTTGCATAGTCAATAAAACACAGGTAAACATCTTTCTGATGTTCTCTGCTTTCAATCAGGATCCATCTGACATCAGCAGTGATAATCTCTTGTTCTGCCTCTTTGGAAGCTGGCTTGAATTTTGTGCAGATTTCTGTGGATGTACTGCTGCAGCTGCTTTTGAATGATCTTTAGCAAAATTTTACTTGCGTGTGATATTAATGGTATTGTTTGATAATTTTTGCATTCGGTTGGATCACCTTTCTTGGGAATAGGCATAAATATGTATCTCTTCCAGTCTGTCGGCCAGGTAGCTGTCTTCCAAATTTCTTGGCACAGATGCGTGAGCACTTCCAGTGCTGCATCCATTTGTTGAAACATCTTAGTTGGTATTCCATCAGTTCCTGGAGCCTTGTTTTTTGCCCATGCCTTCAGTGCAGCTTGGACTTATTCCTTCAGTACCATCAGTTCTTGATCATATACCGCTTCCTGAAATGGTTGAACGTCGGCCAATTCTTTTTGGTATTGTGACTCTGTGTGTTCCTTCCATCTGCTTTAGACGCTTCCTGTGTCGTTTAATATTTTCCCCGTAGAATTCTTCAATATTACAACTCACGGCTTGAAGTTTTTCTTTAGTTCTTTCAGCTTGAGAAATGCCAAGCGTGTTTTTCCTTTCAGTTTTCTAACTCTAGGTCTTCGCACGTGTCATTATGATACTTTACTTTGTCTTCTCAAGCTGCCCTTTGAAATCTTCTGTTCAGCTCTTTTAGTTCATCATTTCTTCCATTTGCTTTAGCTACTTGATGTTCAAGAGCAAGTTTCAGAGTCTCTTCTGACATCCATTTTGGTCTTTTCTTTATTTCCTGTCTTTTTAATAACCTCTTGCTTTTTTCATGTATGATATCCTTGATGCCATTCCACAACTCATCTGGCCTTCAGTCATTAGTGTTCAGCACATCAAATCTATTCCTGAGATGGTCTCTAAATTCAGGTGGATTATACTCAAGGTCATGCTTTGGCTTTTGTGGACTTGTTCTAATTTTCTTCAACTTCAACTTGAACTTGCATATGAACAATTGATGGTCTGTTCTGCAGTTGGCCGCTGGCCTTGTTGTGACTGATGATACTGATCTTCTCCATTGCTTCTTTCCACAGATATAGTCAATTTGATTCCTGTGTACTCCATCTGGTGAGGTCCACGTGTATAGTCACGGTTTGTGTTGTTGAAAAAAGGTATTTGCAATGAAAAAGTTGTTGGTCTTGCAAAATTCTATCATGCGATCTCCGGCATAGTTTCTATCACCTAGACCATATTTTCCAACTACCAATCCTTCTTCTTTGTTTCCAACTTTCACATTCCAGTCACCAGTAATTATCAATGCATCCTGATTGCATGCTCGATCAAATTTTAGACTGCCGAAGTTGGTAAAAATCTTCAATTTCTTCCACTTCGGCCTTAGTAGTTGGTGTGTAAATTTGAATAATAGCTGTATTAACTGGTCTTCCTTGTAGGCATATGGATATTAACCTATCATTAACTGGCTTGTACTTCAGGATAGATCTTGAAATGTTCTTTTCGACGACGAATGCAACGCCATTCCTTTTCAAGTTGTCATTGCCGGGATAGTAGACCATATGATTGTCTGATTCAAAATGACCAATACCAGTCCATTTCAACTCATTAATGCCCAGGATATTGATGTTTATGCGTTCCATTTCATTTCCGATGATTTCCAATTTTCCTAGATTCATACTTTGTACATTCCGCTTTCTGATTATTAACGGATGTTTGCAGCTGTTTCTTCTCATTTTGAGTCATGCCACATCAGCAAATGAAGGTCCTGAATGCTTGAGTCCGTTCATGTCATTAAGGTTGACTCTACTTTGAGGAGGCAGCTCTTCTCCAGATGTCTTTTGAGTGCCTTCCAACCTGGGGGTGGTGGGGGAGGGCTCGTCTTCCAGCACTGTATCTGACAATGTTCTGCTGCTATTCCTAAGATTTTCACTGGCTAATTCTTTTCAGAAGTAGACTGTCTGGTCCTTCTTCCTTGTCTGTCTTAGTCTGGAAGCTCACCTGAAACCTGTCCACCATGGGTGACCCTTCTGGTATTTGAGATAACCAGTGGCATAGCTTCCAGCATCACAGCAACATGCAAGCCCTCAAAGTATGACAAACTGACAGACGCGTTGGGGCTGTATATATATATTTGGGTATGCAAGAATTTAATATGCTGTTGAGCATAGGAAAAGTTCATCAGCAAGAAATATTTATCTGCTGGTGTCACTAAAATGGATATTGAAAAAAGTGAATATTTACTGAGCACTTATTTTGATCTAGAAATTTGGCAAATATTACTGCTACTTCATCATAGTAGTCTTAGAAGGCAGGGTTTCTCATTTTCAGTTGGAGAAAATAGGGCTTGGAGAGGTGTGTAGTTTGTTGGAAGTCACACAGTGGGTCAAACGGGAGAGCTGGGATTTGAACCTAGGTCTTTCTGATAGTGAAATTTTTGTATCACATTGTTTTTGGACGATAAGCTTATCTTGATTTGTATTTTAAAGAGTAGTCAGTGATGTGTGAATTTTTTGGTCTCCTGTTTTGAGAAGACTATCAGCATGTCTTTAGTTGCATGAAGGATAGTTATGTCTGTAGAAGCAGAATGTTGTCATTATCTTTATTTGGACATGACAGATGGCTCTAAGTAATGAGAGTGGAAAGTATTGTGTGGACCGTGTTGGATTATGGAGCCCTGGTGGCGCAGCAGTTAAGAGCTTGATTGCTAACCAAAAGATTGGCAGTTCTAATACATCAGCTTCTCCTTGGAAACCCTATGGGGCAGTTCTACTCTGTCCTATAGGGTTGCTATGAATTGGAATCAACTCTATGGTAATGGGCTTGGTTTTTTTTTTTTTTTTTTTTTTTGTGTTGGATTGGCTGTTTTCTACTTGGCACATCACCACAAGCCCTTTCTAAGCCTGAGGACCGCATTTCCCTGAATTCACTACCACTTGTCATGCAGGGTTAGAATTTGCCAATGAAAGGAACTTGAGTGAGATTTGGAAGGTGGAAGTGAAGAAGAAGCTGTTATTCTTGGAAGGTCCTGATGGTCAGAAGCAGAAGGCTTCTAGACCTCTCCACAAACTTCCACTCAGTAGTTCTGGCAATTTCTCCGACTTCTCCACAATCATGATTTATCTAGGTTGTGGCGGGGAGGTGGTTTCCAGATTTCTTAGGATGGTTGTGGCAGTTTCTTGAACTTCCCAGGGACAAATGGCTTTTTCCCTTCTCTAACTGAGAGATCATTCAGCCACCATATTCCAGACCTTCACTGCCCTATCCTGTGATATTTGTGTACCTTTAAATTCCATATTCATTTCATTTCTCTCATAATATTTTTATCATCTTTATTTTTCTCACCAAATGCAAGCTAATATATAAAGTGTGACTTTTCCTAAATTTAAATAGATTCTAGTAATGTACTGATTTCCTCTTGATTTAGGGTGAGGGTTGTTGTTGCTGTTAGTTGCTGTGGAGTTGGCCATATACGCATCAAGATTGGATCGTTGTGATCCATAGGGTTTTCTTTTCTTTCCTTAAAAAAAAAAAATTATTTTGTTGTTGTTGAGAATATACAGAGCAAAATATACACCAATTCAACAGTTTCTACATGTATAATTCAGTGACATTGATGACATTCTTTGAGTTGTACAACCATTCTCATCCTCCTTTTCTGAGTTGTTCCTTCCCAGTTAACATAAACTCACTGCCCCCTAAGGTTTCTATCTAATATTTCGAGTTGCTTTGTCAATTTGATCCCATATAAATAGTTCTTAAAAGAGCATAATGCTCAAGGTAGCCCCCCCCCAACTTTTTTTTTAACTAGTTAAGCTAAACTATTGTTTGGTTTTAAGAAGACTTCAGAGAATATTTTTGGTTTAAAGTTTAAAGATTATTTCAGGGCTATAGTTTTTTTGTTTTCAAATTTTTTTGTTGTACTTTAGATGAAGGTTTATAGAACAAAGAGTTTCTCATTAAACAGTACACATATTGTTTTATGACATTGGTTAACAACCCCACGACATGTCAACACTCTCCCTTCTCAACCTTGGGTTCCCTATTACCAACTTTCCTGTCCCCTCCTGCCTTCTAGTCCTTGTCCCTGGGCTGTTGTGCCCCATTAGCTTTGTTTTGTTTTATGGGCCTGTCTAATCTTTGGCTGGACAGTGAAACTCAGGAG
Source organism: Dugong dugon (assembly GCA_030035585.1). Lineage (NCBI taxonomy): Eukaryota > Metazoa > Chordata > Mammalia > Sirenia > Dugongidae > Dugong > Dugong dugon. Next base: position 7,964,047 of record CM057473.1, read on the forward strand.
TGACTTCATTACTAAGCTAAAAAGGTGTCCAGGGGCCATACTTCTGGGGTTTCTCCAGTCTCTGTCAGGCCAATAAGTCTGGTCTTTTTTTGTGAGTTAGAATTTTGTTCTACATTTTTCTCCAGCTCTGTCCAGGACCCTCTGTTGTGATTCCAATCAGAGCACTCAGTGGTGTAGCCAGGCACCACCTAGTTGTACTGGACTCAGTCTGGTGGAGGCCATGGTAGTAGTGGCCCATCAGTCCTTTGGACTTATCTTTCACGTGTATTTTGTTTTCTTCATTCTCCCTTGCTCCTGAAGGAGTGAGACCAGTGGAGTATCTCAGATGGCTGCTCACAAGCTTTTAAGACCCCAGATGCTACTCACCGTGGTAGAATGTAGAACACTTTCTTTATAAACTATGTTATGCCAATTGAGCTAGATGTTCCCTGAGACCATGGTCCCCACAGTTCAGGGCAATAGTTTCAGGGGTTCATCCAGCCTCTATGGCTCCAGAAAGTCTGGAGTCCATGGGAATTTGAAATTCTGTTCTACATTTTCCCCCTTTTGGTCAGAATTCGTCTATAGAATCTCTGATCAAAATGTTCACTAATGCTGGCTGGGCACTAGCTAGCTCTTCTTGTCTCACGGCAAAGGAGGCAGTTTTTCATAGAGGTAATTGTCTGTACATTCCGTTTCTCCTCCTAATCCTGACTCTCCTTCTTGCTCTGTTGCTCCAGGCAAATAGAGACCAATTGTCAGCTGTCTTAGTTATCTAATGCTGCTATAACAGAAATACCACAAATGGATTGCTTCAACAAACAGAAGGTTATTCTCCCACAGTCAATAGGCTAGAAGTCCAAATTCAGGGCTTCAGCTCTGGGGGAAGGCTTTCTCTCTCTATTGGCTCTGGAGGAAATTCCTTGTCATCAATCTTCCCCTGGACTAGGAGCTTCTTAATGCATGGACCCCAGGTGTAAAGGACGCACTCTTCTCCTGGCAGTACTTTCTTGGTGGTATGAAGTCCCCATGTCTCTCTGCTTGCTTCTGTCTTTTAAATCTCAAAAGACATTGACTTAAGACACAACCCAGTCTTGTAGACTGAGTCCTGTCTCATTAACATAACTGCCACCAATCTCATCTCATTAACATCATAAAGGTAGGATTTACAACACGTAGGAAAATCACATCACATCACAAAATGGTGGACAATCATACAATACTGGGAATCATGGTCTAGCCAAGTTGACACACATTTTTGGGGTACACAATTCAATCCATAACACAAGGCTTTAAGACTATAGGCACTACACAACAAACTAGAAGGTAGAACAGAAGCATTTAACATGTTACTAGGTAAATTAACTGGGACGTTTCATGAAACCATGACCCTAAACCTCCAAACCAAGGAACCAATTCCATGAGGTGTTTGGTTGTATATCCGTTGCTGTCGAGTCGATTCCGACTCATAGCGACCGTATAGGACAGAGTAGAACTGCCCCTCAGAGTTTCCAAGGAGCGCCTGGTGGATTCAAACTGCTAACCTTTTTGTTAGCAGCCGTAGCTCTTAACCACTATGCCACCAGGTTTTCCCAGCCTCAAAACTACTCTTTTTTTTGTCTTTGCTGTAAATATATCTATCACAACACTTTTGCCAATTCAACATTTTACAGGTGTACACCTTATTGACAGCAATTACATTAATCAGCTATGCAATCTATCCTTAATCAATGTGATTTTTTGGTCACTGTAAACCAAAACTTAGTGCTCCATAAGCAATAACGCCCCCTCTTCCCCTCCCTCTCACCCCTGGTAAGCACTAATAAACTTTGGCCTATATACATTTGCCTTTTCTTGTCTTTTTATATAAGCAAGGTCATACAATAGTTGTCCTTTTGTGACTGACTTATCTCACTCAGCATAATGTCTTCAAGCTCCATTCATATTGTAGCATGTAGCAAGACTTCATTTCTCCTAGTGGCTGAGTAATATTCCATTGTATGTGTGTACCACATTTTATTTATCCGTTCATCTGTTGATGAGCTTTTAGGTCATTTCCACCTTTTGGCTATTGTGAATAGTGCTGCAGTTAACATTGGTATACAAGTCTGTTTGAATCTCTGCTTTCAGGTCTTTTGGTTTTGTACCTAGGAATGGCATTACTGGGTCATATGGTAGTTCTATTTTTAGTTTATTGAGGAACTGTCATAAGGTTTTCATTGGATGATTTTCAGAAGTAGATCATCAGGCCTTTGTTCCTAGTTTGTCTTAGTCTGTAAGCTCCACTGAAACCCTGTTCATGCCACAGCAATATACAAGGCTCCACTGACTGGTGGCTGGTGACTGTGCCTGAGGTGTCTGATTGGGAGTTGAACCTGGATCTCTCATACAGAGGGCTAGAATTCTACCACTGAGTCACCACTGCCCTCCTGGGGGTAAGAGGTTGTTGTTGTTAAGTGCTGTCGAGTTGATTTTTGACTCAAAGCGACTCCGTGTGAAATAGCAGAACTGCCCCATAGTGTTTTCTGGTAAGAGAAGATAAATACAAATGAGAAATTGGAAGCAATCTATAGTTATTTATTTATTTATTTACAATAGCATTGCTGCTTTATTTACAATAGCAAACAAATGGAAACAACTGAATGCCCATCAGTGGATGGACACATAAGCAAATTGTGGTACATACGTACAATGGAATACTATGCAGCCATAAAGAACAACGATGAGTCCATGAAACATATAACATGGATGGACTTGGAGGGCATAATGCTAAGTGAAATATGTCAAGTATATAAGGACAAATACAAATACTGTGCAATCTCTCTTTTTTTTTTTAAGGTTTTTTTTTTTATTGTTATAATTAAATAAAGTTTACATTTCAAGTTAGTCTCCCATACAGAATTTTTTTTTTTTTACATACATTGTTATGAGACCCCAACCGCTCACCCCATTCTGCAACAGCACACTCCTCCCCTCCGCCCCTGATTCCCCATTAACATTCAACCAGCTCCTAATTCTCTTTGCCTTCCCCTCTCACCTCTGGACAGAAGCTGCCCCTTTGGTCTCTTGTATCTACTTGTCTAAGAGGTACATTTCTTCACAAGTATCACCTTATGTCCCACAGTCCAGTCCAATCCCTGTCTGAAGAGTTGGCTTTGTAAATTGTTTTAGTTCTGGGGTGATGGAGAGACCAGGGGCCATGCTTTCTGGGGCACTTCCAGTCTTAGTCAGACCACTAAGTCTGGTCTTCTTACTAGAATTTGAGTTCTGCATCCCATCGTTCTACTGCTCCATCAGGGACCCTCTGTTGTGTTCCCTGTCAGGACGTTCACTGGTGGTAGCCGGGCACCATCTAGTTCTTCTGGTCTCAGGCTGATGAAGTCTCTGGTTTATGTGGCCCATTCTGTCCCTTGGGCCAGTACTTTCCTTGTGTCTTTGGTGTTCTTCATTCTCCTTTACTCCAAGTGGTTGGGACCAATTGATACATCTTAGATGGCCGCTTGCAAGCTTTTAAGACCCCAGACGCCACTCACCAAAGTAGGATGCAGAACATTTTCTTAATAAGCTTTGTAATGCCAATTGACCTAGATGTCCCCTGAAAGCATGGTCCCCAGACCCCGCATCCCTGCTACTCTGTCTCTCAAAGTATTTGATTGTATTGAGGAAACTTCTTAGCTTTGGTTTAGTCCAGTTGTGCTGGCTTCCCCTGTAGTGTGTGCTGTCCTTCCCTTCACCTAAGACGATTCTTATCTACTATCTAGTTAGTGAATAACCTTCATCCTCCCTCCCCACCCCTGTAACCATTAAAGAATGTTTTCTTCTGTGTTTAAACCTTTTCTTGAATTCTTATAATAGCGGTCTTATACAGTATTTGTCTTTCTGTGCCTGACTAAATTCACTCAGCATAATAATTTCTAGCTTCCACCAAGTTATATGATGTTTCACAGCTTCATCATTGTTCTTTATCGTTGCATAATATTCCATTGTGTGGGTATACCATAGTTTGTTTATCCATTCATCCATCTATAGGCACTTAGGTTGCTTCCATCTTTTGGCCATTGTGAACAGTGCTGTGATGAACATGGGTGTGCATACATCTATTCGTGTGATGGCCCTTGTTTCTCTAGGATATATTCCAAGGAACAGGATAGCTGGATCATATGGTACTTCTGTTTCTAGCTTTTTAAGGAAGCGCCAAATCGATTTCCAAAGTGGTTGTACCATTTTACATTCCCACCAACAGTGTATAAGTGTTCCAGTCTCTCCACAACCTCTCCAGCATTTGTTATTTTGTGTTTTTTGGATTAATGCTAGCCTTGTTGGGGTGAGATGATATCTCTTTGTAGTTTTGATCTGCATTTCTCTGATGGCTAATGATTGTGAGCATTTCTTCATGTGTCTGCTAGCTGCCTGAGTATCTTCTTTGGTTAAGTGCCTGTTCATATCGTTTGCCCATTTTTTAATTTGGTTCTTTGTCTTTTTGCTGTTGAGGTTTTGCAGTATCTTGTAGATTTCAGAGATTAAACGCCGATCAGATTTGTTGTAGCCAAAATTTTTTTCCCAGTCTGTAGGTTGTCTTTTTACTCTTTTGGTGAAGTCTTTGGATGAGCGTGAGTGTTTGATTTTTAGGAGCTCCCATTTATTTAGTCTCTCTTCTGGTTCTTGTGCATTGTTACTTATGGTTTGTATTGTGTTTATGCCATGTATTAGGGCTCCTAGCCTTGTCCATGATCTTTATCGTTTTCGATTTTATGTTTAAGTCTTTGATCCATTTTGAGTTAGTTTTTGTACATGGTGTGGGATATGGGTCTTGTTTCAGTTTTTTGCATATAGATATCCAATTATGCCAGCACCATTTGTTAAAGAGACTGTCTTTTCCCCAATTAATGGACTTTGGGTCTTTGTCAAATATTAGCTGCTCATAGGTGGATGAGCTTCTATCTGGATTCTCAACTCTGTTCCATTGGTCTATGTATCTGTTGTTGTACCAGTACCAGGCTGTCTTGACTACCGTGGCAGTATAATAGGTCCTAAAATCAGGTAGTGTAAGGTCTTCCACTTTGTTCTTCTTCTTGAGTAGTGCTTTATTTAGTTGGGGCCTCTTCCCTTTCCATATGAAGTTGGTGATTTGTTTCTCCATTTCATTCAAAAATGCTGCTGGAATTTGGATCGGGATTGCATTGTTATCTGTAGATTGCTTTGGGTAGAATTGATATTTTCACAATGTTGAGTCTGTCTATCCATGAGCAAGGTATATTTTTCCACTTATGCAGGTCTCTTTTAGTTTCTTGCGGTAGTGTCTTGTAGTTTTCATTGTATAGGTCTTTTAAACCTCTGGTTAGATTTATTCCTAAGTATTTTATCTTCTTGGGGGCTACTGTAAATGGTATTGATTTGGTGATTTCCTCTTCAAGGTTCTCTTTGTTGGTGTAAAGGAATCCAATTGATTTTTGTATGTTTATCTTGTATCCTGAAACTTTGCTGAAATCTTCTATTAGTTCCAATAGATTTCTTGTGGATTCCTTGGGGTTTTCCATGTATAAGATCATATCATCTGCGAATAGAGATAATTTGACTTCTTCCGTACCTATTTGGATGCCATTTATTTCTTTTTCTAGCCTAACTGCTCTGGCTAGGACCTCCAGCACAATGTTGAATAATAGTGGCAATAAAGGGCATCCTTGTCTGGTTCCTGTTCTCAAGGGGAATGCTTTCAAAGTCTCTCCATTCAGGATGATGTTGGCTATTGGTTTTGTATAAATGCCCTTAATTATACTGAGGAATTTCCCTTCTATTCCTATTTTTTTGAGAGTTTTTATCATGAATGCGTGTTGGACTTTGTCAAATGCCTTTTCTGCATCGATTGATAAGATCACGTGGTTCTTGACTTTTGTTTTATTTATGTGATTGATTATGTTGATTGTTTTTCTAATGTTGAACCATTCCCTGCATAACTGGTATAAATCCCACTTGGTCATGGTGAATTATTTTTTGATATGTTGCTGAATTCTACTGGCTAAAATTTTGTTGAGGATTTTTGTGTCAATATTCATGACGGATATAGGTCTGTAATTTTCTATTTTTGTGGTGTCTTTACCTGGTTTTGGTATCAGGGTTATGCTGGCTTCATAGGATGAGTTTGGGAGTATTCCATCCTTTTCTATGCTCTGAAATACCTTTAGTAAAAGTGGTGTTATCTCTTCTCTGAAAGTTTGGTAGAATTCTCCAGTGAAGTCATCCGGGCTAGGGCTTTTTTTGTTGGCAGTGTTTAAATAACCTTTTCAATCTCTTCTTTTGTTATGGGTTTATTTAGTTGTTATACCTCTGTTTGTGTTAATTTAGGTAGGTAGTGAGTTTCTAGAAATTTGTCCATTTCCTGTAGGTTTTCAAATTTGTCAGAGTAGAATTTTTCATAGTATTCTGTTATGATTCTTTTAATTTCAGTTGGGTCTGTTGTGATATCACCCTTCTCACTTCTTATATGGGTTGTCTGCTTCCTCTCCAGTTTTTCTTTTGTCAGTTTGGCCAATGGTTTATCAATTTTGTTGATCTTTTCAAAGAACCAGTTTTTGGACTTGTTAACTCTTTGTATTGTTTTTCTGTTCTCTATTTCATTTAATTCTGCTCTAATTCTTATTATTTCCTTCCTTCTGGCACCTGTAGGCTTCTTTTGCTGCTCTCTTTCTACTTGTTCCAGTTGTAGGGTTAGTGCTTTGATTATGAGCCTTTCTTGTTTTTGGATGTGTGCATTTATCGCTATAAACTGACCTCTGAGCACTGCTTTTGCTGTGTCCCAAAGGTTCTGGTAGGATGTGTTTTCATTCTCATTTGAGTCTATGATTTCCTTTATTCCATCCTTAATTTCTTCCATAACCGAGTAGTTTTTAAGCATGGTGTTGTTCAGTTTCCATGTGTTTGATTTTTTTCCCTTGCTTTCTGTGTTGTTGATTTCCGCTTTATGGCTTTATGGTCAGAAAAGAGGAAGCAATCTATAGTTATTTTGAGAGTTAATGAAAAAAACTGCTACTAATGTAGTAACTATTCCCTGTATACACACACATATTTCATAGTGTGAATATAGTATTCAATTTTACTTTAGTCAGGAAGTATTCATTGAGTCTCCAGTATACAAAGCCCTGGACTGGGCGTGGTGGGACATATAAAGAGAGCCAATAGTTATTGAGGGTTTACTACTAGTCAGTTGCTCAGGTCTTTAACTCATGCTACAACTCCATGAAGACGATTATTCTTCTCTTACAGTTGGGAAATTGAGGCCTGGAGAGAATAAGTAACCTGGCAGAGGTCACGCAGTGGTTTAATATCTGGGCTACTATTCATGTCTGTCTGATTTAAAATCTCCACTCTTCTATCCCCTGGTCTGAGGTGCTTCCTGCCCTGAAAGAATTTTTAATTCAGTTGAAATGGGTTTGGGAAAGAAGACATGTATATCCCCTATCTTCCTTGATTAGTTATTTTTAAAACTACTTAGTCAACTTCACTTTTATTTTATTTATAGCAACTTTTTATGCATTGAGACACTATCATGGTTATGAGCAGTTGCCTTTTGCAGCTAACCGAATAGTTTTCATTTGTTCATTTTTCTCCTTTTGCTTATTTGTCAAATTCCAAATGAAAAACCTATTTAGTCATTGAAATTGGTGAAAAATCAGAGTGATGAATAGAGGAAGGCAAGGAACTTGGGTATCCCCCAACAGTAGAACATTTTGTTATAATATTTGACTACAAGAAGAATTATCTTTAAAGGTGTATTAGGCACATAATGTACTTTGGGAACACATGTAATTTTTGGCACAGATTTGAATTCAAAGTGAATTGGCTTCTAGGTGAGTTCACTAAGTTCTAAGGACAGATATTTATGCAGTATGAAATGATGAGAGTAAAGGAATGTTTTCAGCAAGCACATGTCTTTATTGTTCCTGGGCAAAATTGCTATTCAAGTAAGCAGCTGGAAATTGATTTTTATATTCAGCATTTCATACCTTGGCATAGGAATTATAGACTGCCAAGCTTGAGTTTTCAGAAACCTACAGTAATCCTGTTGCAAAGAAGAACTAACCTATCATATTAACCTAATACGCAGAACCACTTTTCTAAAATTGAGCACTTTATACTAAAACTATGAACTGCAAGCAGTTTTCATTTACTTGTTCCGATAAGTCTGAACCTGTAGCCAGATTTTGGTTTGGGCAGAATTGGGATTTCAGGAAAAAGGGAGGTTAAGAGAAGTATGTTAAAAATGTATGTTATTTCCCTCTCAATAGCCCGACCGAGTTCTGGCAGGTTCTATTTGAGAAAGCATCTGCTCAGAAACAGTTCTGATGATTTCCTTGATTTGGGGTTGCTGGTGAACAACAAAATAACGTCATTGATCTCTAACTTTTGTGCATATTCCACCACCAAAACAATCCTTATTTGTCTGAGGCTAATCTCCAGTCTCTTTCCTTTCCAAAGTGAGCAACTAAGCAGAGAAAGAAAATGCTCATGATAACCACGGAGGAGCTAGTGAACATAACCACTTCTAGAGTGTGTACAGAGCATCTGGGTCTTCTGAAAATCACTGAGTGAGTGGTCTATTAGGACACGGGTCATAATACACGACTTACTCAATGTTCTTCCGTTATAAGATCACGTTCTGCTTGCCTCATTACAAGAAGACTGTGAGATCACTGCGATGTTCTAAGACTTAAACTCACCTGTTTTTTAAGAATTTCGTCTCATCTTCTTCATGGTTATCCTTCTTTCTGGTGATTTGATGATTGTTATGAACTGAATTGTGTCCCCCCAAAATGTGTGTTGCAAATCCTAACCCCTGTACCTGTGGATATAATCCTATTTTGGGAACAGGGTTTTGTTGTTAAGTTAATGAGGCCATATCAGTGTAGGGTATGTCTAAACCTAACCACTTTTGAGATATAGAAAGAGCAGATTAAACACAGAAGGAAGCAAGCGCAAATGGGGGAAAGATAGATGCCACGTGGAGATCACCAAGGAATCGAGGAATGCCAGTGCTGTAGAAGCTGAGGCAAGGGTTTTCCCCCAGAGTGGACAGAAAGAGAGGCTTCCCCTAAAGCTGGAGCCCTGAATTCAGATTTCTAGCCTCCTGAACCATGAGAAAAATACATTTCTGTTCTTTAAAACCACCAACTTGTGGTATTTCTGTTATAGCAGCACTATGAAACTAAGACAGATTGATATACCTTTTTCTGTTAATGCCTTTCGAACGCCATTGGTCAAGAACAATCCCAACTGGCGAACGCAGTTTGAATGTTGCTCGGTGTGTTGACCTATCCTATCTCAGTGGTCTTTCTGACTTAAAGCCAATGAATGTAAGGGACAAGCTAGTTAGGACCTTTCTTTTTTATGGTTCATAAAACTGAACATATTTTTCATAACCACTTGGGCTCACCCAATTTTTCAATGATATCTGATTCTGTTAGTACATGCATTAGACCTAGCCCAAGTCACATTTATGATTTCAAAACTCTTTATAGTATGATCGAACAAATCACAAAGAAGTGTGTTTATCAGTCCTGAGATATCATAGAAGCAGTGATGCTTTAACTTATTCATTCCTTTGGACAATTCAGATAATAAATAAGCAAGGAAACTGTCAGATGGTAAGAAGGGTTAAGCAGAAGGTTATGCAGTTGACTAAGGAGTGATTTTAGCTTGGGTGACTGAGGGAAGCTCCTGTGAGGATGGTTCATTTAAAGTAAGATCAGAATACAAGGAAGACATTAGCCATGAAAAGATTAGGAGGACGAGCCTTCTAGGCAGGGTGAACAACTGAACAACTAGGGAAAAGACCTTTAATGTGGGAAGAAGTGTGCTGTGTTTGAGGAACAGTGCAGAATTCTAGTGTAGTTGGAGTCTAGCGAGTGAGGGTGAAAGGGATAGGCAGGGGACTGGTCATGTCAGATGTTGTCAGCCAGGGTAGGGGGTTTGGGTTTATTCTGGAAGGCACTGGAAGATGTTAAGTGTCACTCTGGCTGCTGTGGGAAGTATAGATTTTAAGACAGCAGCAGTGGAAGCAAACAAATCACCTAGTGTCTTAGGCTGGGTTCTCTACAGAAGCAAAACCAGTGAAGCATCTATATATATAAAAAAACTTGTTGCCATCGAGTCAATTGCGACTCATAGCAACCCTATAGGACAGAGTAGAACTGCCCCATATGGTTTCCAAAGAGCGCCTGGCAGATGCGAACTGCAGACTTTTTGGTTAGCAGCTTAACTCTCAACAACTATGCTACCAGAGTTTCCGTCTATATATCTCTATCTCTATCTGTCTGTCTATCTTTATATCAAGGAAATGGTTCATGCAGCCATAGAGGCTGGAACATCCCAAGTCCGTTGGTCTGGCTGGAGGCTTCTCCTGTCTGATGTAGCTCCAGGGGCTGGCAAACCCAAGACTGGCAGCTAAGCTGCTAGCTCAGGTTCTAAGATCCAGAGGTCAGGTGAACAGGAGCCAGCTGCAGTATCCAGAGTGAGCAAAAGCCCATAAGTCTTGCCAGAAAGTCCACCTGTATTGGATGCAGGCCATACTGCCAAAGAAACTCCCTTTCAGCTGACTGGCTACTCACAGCAGATCCCATCATGGAGGTGATCACGTTATATCAAGTATCATCATGGAGGTGACTACATCATTATACAACTGCCAAACTATATCATAACTGCCAAACCACTCAGAAGCATGGCCCAACCAAGTTGACACACAAGCTTAATGATCACACCTAGGATATAATTACATGATTCAAAGGAGGGATAATTATGATGATTTGGATTAAGGGGACACCAGAGGAATGTAGAGAAGCCCTGGTGTCACAGTGGTTAATGTGCTTGGCTACTAAACAGAGGTCGGCTGTTTGAACCCACCAACCGTTCCATGGGAGAAAAATGTGGCACCATACATCTGTAGAGATTTACAGCCTTGGAAACCCTATGGGGCAGTTCTACTCTGTCATATAGGGTCACTATGAGTCAAAACTGATTTGATGACAGTGGGTTTGAGAAATGGAGCAGAGTGGAGGAATTTGGGATGCTTGTGAATGTTGAACCTCCTAGATTGTGAGTCTAAAAATTTATAGTCAGAGCCATAAGGAAATGGAATATCTTAAAGTACTGTCATATGTTATTGGTATTTTTGAACTGGGAACTTCTAGTCACAGTTTGGCTACATTGTGTTGGGTACTGGATGGGGCATTTGTGGTTCAGTAGTAGATTTCTCACCTTCCACACAGGAGTTGTTGTTGTTAGGTGCCGTTGAGTTGGTTCTGACTCATAGCAACCCTGTGTACAACAGAACGAAACACTGCCCGGTCCTGCGCCATCCTCACAGTCATCGCCATGTTTGAGCCCATTGTTGCAGACACTGTGTCAGTCCATTTCGTTGAGGGTCTGCCTCTTTTTCGCTGACCCTCTGCTTTACCAAACATGATGTTCTTCTCCAGGGAATGATACCTTCTGATAACATGTCCAAAGTATGTGAGATGAAGTTATCACTATCCTCGTTTCTAAGGAGCATTCTGGCTGTACTTCTTCTAAGACAGAGTTGTTTATTCTTCTGGCAGCTCTTGGTATAGTCAATATTCTTCACCAACACCATAATTCAAAGGCATCAATTCTTCTTCAGTCTTCTTTATTCATTCCCCAGCTTTCCCGTGCATATGAGGTGATTGAAAACACTATGGCTCGGGTCAGGCGCACCTTAGTTTTTAAGGTGACATCTTTACTTTTTAACACTTTAAAGAGGTCTTTTGCAGCAGATTTGCCCAATGCAATGCACATTTTGATTTCTTGATTGCTGCTTCTGTGGGTGTTGATTGTGGATCCAGGTAAAATGAAATTCTTGACAACGTCAGTCTTTTCTCTGTTTATCATGATGTTGCTTACCGGCCCAGTTGTGAGGATTTTTGTTCTCTTTATGTTGAGGTGTAATCTATACTGAAGGCTGTAGTCTTTGATCTTCGTCAGTAAGTGCTTTAAGTCCTCTTCATTTTCAGCAAGGAAGGTTGTATCGTCTGCATACTGCAGGCTGTTAATGATTTTTCCTCTAAGCTTGATGCTGCATTCTTTCTTCACATAGTCCAGCTTCTCAGAGTATTTGTTCAGCATGCAGGAGACCCAGTTCAATGCCTGGCCAATGCGTCTAGTGTGCATCCACCACCCATCAGTCAGTGAAGGCTTGTGTGTTGCTGTGATGCTGAACAAGTTTCAGTGGAGCTTCAGGACTAAGACAGACTAAGAAGAAATGCCTGGTGACCTATTTCAGAAAATCAGCCACTGAAAACCCTGTGGATCACAATGGTCTGATCTGTAACCTCTCAAGGGGCTGGTGCAGGTCTGGGCAGCATTTCATTCCATTGTGCGTGGGGTCACCATGAGTTGGAAGCCAACTCTACGGCAGCTAACAACAACAAATGTGGACACATAATTTGTCCTTATTGTGCCTGTGTATTCTCAAATGTATTCAAAGCACACCACTCAAAGTTGTCAGGATGGAATTAGATAAGTACACAGTGCTATTTTTAAGAGTTTAGGTAAATTACTTTATCACTTGAGATGCTTATGGCTGTAACTAGCAGAAAAACCCAACTCTAATGGACTTACATAATAAGGACATTTATTTTCTTTCATTTATGGTAGTCCACAGGGTTGAGTGGGTTCCAGGTGTAGAATGAATAGCATCCCAATGGTATCATCACAGATTCATGTTCTTTATGTATCTGTACTTTGCCTTTCTTGATACTAAGACTGGTTCTCCTTATGGGGAGACGATGACTCTGAGAGACATCTAAGGTTTCATGCTGTTTTTTTCATGTCCAGCAGGACAGAAAGATGGAAATTTTCCACCCATGCAGTATGAGTCCCTCTCTCCAATCTGACTACGCCAATTTAAGTCATAGGTTTATCCTAGGACTAATATCAGTTTCCTGGGCAAAGCCATGCCTCAAGATTGGCTTAGGCTAATCAAGATTTCCTGGGTAGAGAAGAGGATAGGATGAATGCCTGAATAAAATCAAGGTTCTGATAGGAAGGGGCGAATGGACTTTGGGTTGGTGATCCACAACATCTATGACAATTACCTAACATAAGTTTTTGTGTTTTAATAAAATCACTAAAAATATGGTGTGAATAATTCTTGAAATAATAAAAAGCTTTACCTTCATAGGAAGCAATGTAATGAAGCAACCTCAGAAACATAGCTATTCAAATCAAATTCAAAGATCTTAAATCACAGAACTGTGGTAATTTAATTTTCTACCCCAAGCTAAAGGAAAATTTATGAGACAGGTATAATGTGGTATGTTGTGGACTGTTGGAATTTGAACAAGCTGTCTTGCTTGATTTTCACATTTTGATATGTTTTTCTTCCCATTCCCACCTACCCCTTGTCTTTGTATTCCTATTAGATTTTGCTCTTTTGCAAAATAATGGCATGCCAGTAACATGGCATACCTCAATTTCTGTTTCACTGTAATGACATTAGCAGAGATCCCCAGAAGTGATTGACATTAAGAGAGATTCCAAGGAAAATTATGTGTTTTGAGAGAGCATGGCCTGACCTTTATAATAATGATCTTTGCAAGATGCTGTATCAATTTTATAATTACACAGTGCAGACAAAAATGAAAGCTAGTGTTTTGATAGGTATTAATTTTGATCAGGCTCAGATTGCAACTGGCAATTAAAAAATCCATAGACAATCATCTATTCAAGAGACAATGGCTATTTCATATCAATTCTATACATAAGACAGGTATGACACTTTCAATTTTGTTCAAAGTACCCTATTTTTGGTCAACTACTATTTTGTTTATTTCCCTAAGAGTCTTAATTTAATTCAACATAAGCTGAACACTTTTTAAATGTTTTTCTCCAAAATAACTTTTTTTGGTAGATTCCTATTACAGCTAATTTGAAAAGTACATTGACATTAAATTGCTGCATTCTTTATTCATAGTTTGCATGAAATCTGGGGAGGGGGAGTGAAGTCCTTATTAAGTTTTAAAAGTAGTGGCATTTGACAGCTGGCAAAGTTTCCACTGGAATAGAAAACTATGCACTTTGACCAGCTCAATTTAGACTTATTTTCAGGACAGCAATGTAACCTCAACTCTCCTCCTGAACAGAGTTTACTTGATCCACAGAAAAAATACAGTTCCAACTAAAGTCCACTCTCTTCTTGGTGGTATTTTGGACACTCTTGGCCTCCCTCCTTTTCTCTCATTAGATCATTTCTGACCTCATACTTCTGATCTCCTTACTGCTCTGCACCCCTTTTTAGTACCCTTCATTGACTCTTTTTTGTCCTCTCATCCCTTAAATGAAATCATTCCCTAAAGTTCTCTTCTCATCTTCCCTGCCCGCTTCTCCTCAACCTTCCTTTCCTCAACACCCAACTCCCTTTCCTCTTCCCAGTAACCTCATCCACTCCCGTGATTCCACTCTGGTTTATATGCTTAGGACTTCCATCTGCATCTTTACCCTTCCCTTCCCCAAACCAGACCTCAGCTCCCAATAGTTAGGAGCTAAGAAACTAACACAGGTAACTTCTTCATTCCCTTCCAAGTTCCTTGGTGCCAGTATAGACGGGGCGGACACTCCACATCTGTCTGTCTCATACTGCAGCTCTTTACACCAGTCTCTTGTAATTCCATGCTAGAAGCCAACTCTGCACCCTCTTCCAGACCCACCCTCTGTGGAAGATTATGTTCCAAAGATGGCTGCCATAGTAGCTCCTATCCCTCATGTTCTTCTTCAATGTGATCTTACTATCACCCCATCAAGAATAGGAGCCTGCATTCCCTTTTCTGGATATAGGCTGGTCTAAGCGACCTGCTCCACCACTAGAATGAATCAGAAGGAAAGTTTTGGGACTTCTGAGGCTAGCTCATGAAGACTTTTGCAGATTTTGCCTGGAATTCTTGGTTCTTGGACCAGTCCTTCTCAGGAACCACCCTCCCCAACATCATGCTGTGAGAAGTCTGTATGAAGAGGCTACATGTAGGTGCTCTGACTTCAGAGGAGCTCCCAGCAGATGCTCAGCATCAGTTACTAGCCATATGAGTGAGCCATTTTGCATACCTGGCCTATGGAGTCTTTGTTGTTGTTGTTAGGTGTCATCGAGTCAGTTCTGACTCATAGCAATCCTATAGGACAGAGTAGAACTGCCCTATAGGGTTTCCAAGGAGCAGCTGGTGAATACGAACTGCAAACCTTTTCGTTAGCAGCTGCAGCTCTTAACCACTACACCACCAGGGCTCCATGGATCCTTTAGAGCTCTCCAATTCCAGCTACTACTTGACTGGAAAGGAGCCCTGGTGGTTTAGTGGTTAAAGTGCTCAGCTACTCACTGAAAGGTTGGTGGTTCAAACCCATGAGCCACTCTGCAGGAGAAAGCTGTGGCAGTCTGCTTCCGTTAAGATGACAGCCTTGGAAACCCTATGGGGCAGTTTTAGTCTGTCCTATAGGATCACTAACAGCTTATTGCATCCGGCAAATCTGCATCGGGTAAATCTGCTGCAAAAGACCTCTTCAAAGTCTTAAAAAGCAAAGATGTTACTTTAAGGGCTAAGGTAGGCCTGGCCCATACCACCTCATATGCATACAAAAGCTGGACAATGACTAAGGAAGACCAAAGAAGAACTGATACCTTTGAATTATGATGTTGGTGAAGAATATTGAATATACCATGGACTGCCAGAAGAATGAACAAGTTCTGTCTTGGAAGAAGTACAGCCAGAATGCTCCTTAGAAGGAAGGATGGTGAGACTTCGTCTACATGCTTTGGACGTGTTATCAGGAGGGATCAGTCCCTGGAGAAGGACATGATACTTGGTAAAATAGAGGATCAGTGAAAAAGAGGAAGACGCTCAACTAGATGGGTTGACACAGTGGCTGCAACAATGGGCTCAAGCATAACAATGATTGTGAGGATGGTGCAGGACCGGGCAGTGTTTCGTTCTGTTGTACATAAGGTCACTGTGAGTCGGAACGAACTTAACAGGGCTTAGCAACAGCATAAGTCACTATGAGTCAGACTCGATGGCAAAGGGTTTGGTTTGAACCTGACTGGAACTGCATGAAGAAATAATGAATAAGACCGTTCAGCTGAACCCAGTCAACCCATTGTGGGAGATAGTACATTGTTGTTTTAAGCCACTAAGTTTTGGGATAACTTGTTGCACAACAATAGATAACTGGAACTCTCAAACCTTAGGAGTCTCTTGGGTCAAGTCTTTGGGGGAAGAAGGACAGGGAGGCGTTAAGGAGGAGGCAGCGGAGGAGGCAGCTCCCTCCTCATGTCCCCCTCTCTCCCTCTCTAGTCCTCTGTGAAGAAAGTAGGGGTAGAGCAGGGTGTCTTGCAGATTTTGTTGGAATGAACCTCCTGGCTCCCTCTTCACTGGGTATCTACGAGGATATTAGGCTTTTCCATGGGAAAGGGGTTGACACTTAACACCTTTTCTCTGCAGTCTCCAGAGGACTTTACACCCTCACTACCGGTGTTTATAATGAGGTATGATATGCACAGCAAAGTTCCATGAATGCATGTTAAATGTCTTTCTTGGGGTAATTTTTTTTTTTTAATCAAGATACCCTCACAGCCTTCTTTCAATATATAGTCATCCTTTAGTTTAATGATTCTCAACTGTTATCTGAATTAGAATTACCTGGGGAATTTGTTTAAAAGTTTTCAACCCTACAAAAATTATCTTAGGTGAAAGGAAGGACAGCACACACTACAGGGGAAGTCAGCACAACTGGACTAAACCAAAAGCTAAGAAACTTCCTGAATACAACCAAATACTTCGAGGGACAGAGTAGCAGGGGCAGGGGTCTGGGGATCATGGTTTCAGGGAACATCTAGGTCAATTGGCATAACAAAGTTTATTAAGAAAATATTCTGCATCCTACTTTGGTGAGTAGCATTTGGAGTCTTAAAAGCTAGCGGGCGGCCGTCTAAGATGCATCAATTGGTCCCCACCTACCTGGAGTAAAGGAGAATGAAGAACACCAAAGTCACAAGGAAAACATTAGCCCAAGAGACAGAAAGGGCCACAGAAACTGGAGACTGCAACAGCCTGAGGCCAGAACTAGATGGTGCCCGGCTACCACCAATCATGGCCCTGACAGGGAATGCAGCAGAAAGTCCCTATTGGAGCAGGAGAAAAGTGGGGTGCAGAACTCAAGTTCTAGTAAAAAGACCAGACTTAATGATCTGACTGAGACTGGAGGAACTCCAGAAAGCATGGCCCGTGGACTCTCTGTCAACCCAGCATTAAAACCATTCCTGAGTCCAACTCTTCAGACAAAGATTAGACTGGACTGTGGGACATAAAATGGTACCCATGAAGAGTGTGCTTCTTAGCTCAAGTAGATACATGAGACTAAATGGATGGTTCCTGTCTGGAGGTGAGATGAGAAGGCAGAGAGGATCAGGAGCTGGTTGAATGGACATGGGGAATCAGGGGTGGAAAGGAGAAATGTACTGTCAGAGTATAGGGAGACCAATTAGGGTCACATAACAATGTATGCATCAACTTTTCTATGAAAGACTAACTTGAATTGTAAACTTTCACTTAAACTATAGCAATAAAAATAATAATGATAATAATAAAAAGTTTCAACCCCAGCTCTATCCTTTAGAGGATTTAAATTTGTAGGTCTATAATGGGCCCATGAATTTTCATTTTAAAGAAGCAGCTCAGGGAATTTTTTATGCAAAAATTCAGAGGATCACACTGTGAGAAATTTGGACACTTCTTTGAAATCTGGGTTATTTTTGTTTTTTCCTCAATTCTTAAACATTTTGTTTCTGAAAATTTTAAGTTAGTCTTACTTGTGTTGTGCAGCCTTTAACTGAACAGGATCTTAGATGAAAATTGTGACAAAATGTAAGATAAATGAAAGAATTCACATATATATAGAGTAGAAGGCATTCCCACAACCTATCTGTCAGTTTGTAGTACTGTGGTGGCTTGCATGTTGCTATGATGCTGGAAGCTACACCACCGGTATTTCAAACACCAGCGGAGTCACCCATGGTGGACAGGTTTCACTGAAACTTCCAGAATAAGACAGTCTAGGAAGAAAGGCCTGGCTATCTACTTCTGAAGATTAGTCAATGAAAACCCTATGGAACACAACAGAATATTGTCCAACGGAGTGCTGGAAGATGAGCTCCTAGGTTGGAAGGCACTCAAAATACTGGCTGCAACAATGGATTCAAGCACACCAGTGACTGTGAAAATGGCACAGATTGGGCAATGTTTCTTAGGTTGTACATGGGGTGGCCATGAGTCAGAGCCAACGGGAAGGGAACGAACAGCCACAGAAGACATTTGCTAGAAACTGGAGGATGATTGAAGGTAGATTGAATCCATGGAGTATTAAGAGAAGTTTTAACCCTTCCTAAACCACTAATTTCCCAGTGTGGACTTGTGGGTGCATGGGGTTAGTAAAAGGACAGCATGGAGTATTGGAAAAGAGGTCCAGCAGGAAAGCATATCCTGTGTGTCTCTGAGGGTCACAGGTGAAAACAGGTAGGGTTACCTGCCTGGCCTAGAAGACTCACTTCTCAGGCCTCCAGGGGAAGAGAAGATGGAGGTGACTCAGCAGCATCCTTGATGCAGACGCCCCCACTCCAGTGCTATATATTCAATTCCATTCTGATAGTTCTCCAGGGAAACTTCCCATCTGCAGTCTGGCTTCCTGTAGCCAGATCTCTAGGGCTCAGAGCAGAGATCTCAAACTAGGGAGGCTTCCAAACTCAGACGTGAATCTCTCATCACATTGTAAAAATATAAATGAGGCATTGTTTGCACCTTTCTTAGGAAACAAAAATTAGAGGTCCAGTATTTTACATTCCCTGGTCATCATGACCACCAGAACAAATGAGAGATTCACTGTTAAATAATTATCAGAGTGAGGAGTTGAGCCACTTAAATATTTTTATGATTTAACTTTCCCTAAAGAATTAATATTCTATAAGTTGTTTCGGCCCTTGGAAATTAGTCATAATTTAACACTTTCCTCTGTGATTTCACCAATCATTAACTCATCCAGTGCAGTCGAATGAAGGACCATAACTAAGCAGGCAGGCAGAGTAATGACTCCTGTGGCTGAGACTTGAGACTGACTAGATATTTACCAAACCAGTTTCTACAAATTTGTGGCACACATATCTAGTTATCTTTGCAGTGGGTAGTAAGTAGGGACACGTGCCTGAGTTACCACCAATGGAATTTGGAAGTAAGTGCTGCATACTACTTCAAGGCCTGGCCTGTGAAGCCATAAGTCCTCCATGCTCTTGTTCTATCCACCAGCTGAATGTATAATGAAATCTGAGAAGATAGTGCTGCCACAAAAAGGCAGGAAACTCAATCCCTGAATGACTGCACGGAGCAGAGCCCCCTGCTGGTCTCATTTGATTGTGATACCCTTAATATCTTTATCCACTTAGATTTTGGGGTTGCTTCAGCATTTATCTGATCCTAATACTGCTCCTGAACATGACCTGTTTACTCATATTTCAGGGGACCTACCTTCTTTAACATCATATTTCTTTTGAGCCCTAACTTGAGGACTTGTGTCCCCTGTGTATCCAGCTCTAGAATTCAGAACTCTCTGGGCACATTTGGCCAACTGATGTGGCAGATGCACCAGAGGTCTATTTGCAGGAGACACTGGTTAATCTTCTGGAGAGAGTCTATCCTCAGGAACAGAGATCCAATAAGACAAGCTTGGCCTGATAACAAAGCTGTGGTTGTGCAAGGAAAGTAGATGCTTTGAATATGACTTACTGTTTATTTTTGGATTCATGTCTGGCCCAGTTCCAGCTGCCTGGGTTGTAGGGGAGAGAGAAAGAGGTAACAAAAACTGAAGAAGTTGTGTAATCTGGAAATCTTTGATTCACTTGTGTGTAAAAAAACACTATATTCTTTTATTTTTCTTGGTGAAAGAAATTACTAAGTTCCTTTCCACCAGAGTTTGTACTATATTAGAACTTGTTCATGTTTTGGTAGGGGTACAGCCTACCTTAGTGTCTTTACAGCAACTAATGAGTTTTCGCAACCCAGAAGATGGGAGCACGTACTCTGGCCTTTAGTCCATCATTGTCTCTTCTGAGATGCTCATTGTTAAGCCCGCCTCTTCCATTAGGAAGGGGGTAGTGGCTCTGTGCTGTCCATAAGAGGACTTTTAGGTAGTCAGGCCTCAAACCTTTATGCGCTCCTTCCTCAGAGATTCTGCTGCCCTTTGAGTATGGGTGGGAGGGGAGCATAGTTCCCATTCCTTGAGGAACCTGTCATCCTTGGTTTCTCTCTAACTCAGGGTAGCCACCCTAGAGATTGGGTCACTCTTTCTCTTTAGTTCAGAACACCACTTCCATCCTGACTTACTCTACCTTGACTTGTTCTACCTTGATTGATCTAAAGTACAAGAGCTGTGTACTTTCCCCTGAAGTCATGGTAGATGGCGAGCTTAGACCTTTAAAACACAGATGTTGGTGTCATCTGTTTGGGGTGAAAGTGGGTGTATTTGTTTCTTAGAGGTGTTGTAAAAAAATACCACAAACTGACTTGCTTATAAAACATAAATTTATCGTCTCACAGTTCTGGAGTTTGACAGTCCAAGATCAGGGTGTCGGCTTTGAGGGAGAATCTGTTCCATGCCTCTTCTGGAAGCTTCTGGTAGCTTCTAGCATTCTTTGGCTTGCAACTGCAGCATCACCTGGTGTCCACCTTGTCTCCCTGTCTCTGTGAATCTTCTCATTTTTTTACGGACACTAGTCATAAAGGATTAGGGCCCACCCTACTCCAGTATGACTTCTTGTTAACTGACAACATCATCAAAGACCCTATTTCCAAACAAGTTCACATTCACGGGTACCAGGGGTTAGAACTTCAACATATCTTTTTTGGGGGACACAATTTAATCCATAACATGGTGTAAGGAAGAGGTTTTTCTTCTTTTGTAAAATTATAGCAACCAAAAGAAACAAATCAAAAGTACAACCAAAAAACTCAAAAAGCAAAGAAAAAAAAAAAAAGAAACCAATAACAAACAAGACATGAGTCAGTTTCCTCCCCGCCCCTTTAAAATCTCTGAAATCTGGAGGTGAAATATAATATTCTGAGAGCACCAAGAAATGTAGAGATGTTCTTGTCCACTTTGTCCTCAAAATACTATATACATTTGGCACTGAGATTGTTCGTAACAGAAGCTATGATCTCCAGCAGAGCCAACAGAGGAGTCAGGCAGAAGCTGAACTATTAACCATAAATAGAGGCATCTGTAACAAAAGATAGGTGTGCTAGAGGGCAGCTGGGACAGGTGAAAAGAAAATATTTGATGAATGCTAGGTCTTAGCTGATTGGCTTCGCTTTTAGACCCAGATGGGGCACTCATTTGGGACTCCCAAAAGTGCCTGGTGGTGGTGGGAGATTTTGGTAGCTAGGTTTCTGCAAAAGCAGGGATTCCAGAGAGACACAGATTACATTTATAGTGAAAATGTTTCCATTGGTTGGTGGTAGCCCTTAGCCCCATTCCAATTGTTCCCAGAGTCTACATGTCAATTCAGTCCTTTCCCAAACTGAACGAATCCTTATATAAACAGCCAGCTTGCTAGATACTTAAAATATTTAGAAATAGTCATGTTTGCCCTGTGTTCTCAGACAAGGACTTTGACACCTTTAAGAGACTGTAAGATGGTAGCCCCTCCTCTTGAGCTACCTCCAGCCCAAGGACCTTGGGTCTCTATTGTTTCTCCATCTCTTTCCGTTGTACTGGTTATTGCAGGAGGTTGGTAGGAAGTGGTTTCTGCTTGTTCCCACTACTCTTCATTCTCCAAGAAGCTACTTCCTGTTCCATGTAGTATGGAACTCACAGAAGGACTGGTTCATGTCTCCCCTCCCCACTTCCTGGTTTGCGCTCATTTATCCATTTATTCATTCGTTTACCTATGTGCCGGAGACCAGGGGTTTCCTCTAGAAATCCTGTTGTCTCTTCTCAATTTGAGTGAATTTTCCTTAGGCCTCTGTGTGCTAACAGAACTCCTCCTCTAGCCACACATGTAAGCCTGGCCCTTTCCTTCCTGGCTTTGTTTCCTTGTGCTGCTGTAACAAAAATACCATGAGTGGGTGGCTTTCAAGAATTGAAATTTATTTTCTCACGGTTTTAGAGGCTGAAAGTTCACATTAGGGTCTCAGCCATGTCAGTTCTTTCTGTGGGCCTCTCTTCTAGTTTCAAGTGTCTGCTGGCAATCCTTGACACTTCTTTGGTTGTATACGACACTCACAAGATGTCTGTATTCCTTGTCTCTGACTGTGTCTATTTTACTCTTTTTATTACATAAAAGTGATTAGGTTTAGGAACCATCCTACTCTGGTATGACCTCATTAACATAAGAAAACCTTTATTCCCCTACAGGATCACATGCACAGGTACAGGGGCCAGGACTATGAGACATATTTTTGAAGGACACAATTCAAGCCATAACACCTCCCTTTCTCAGATCCCTGCTGGTTGCCTGTACTTTCTTTTGTTTAAGTCTGCCTTTGCTCCAAGTGTGCCTTTAAGGTGAAATGGTTGAGTCACTTCCAGGGCAAATTTTGACATATTTTTAATAACTAGAATCCTGAACCCAAGAAATAATGTGTAAACCATCTTTTCTTAATTGGGGCTCCTCATCTGAACTGCATAATACAGAACATTATTGGAGCAACTATTTTCTTAATTCAACATGAAATGTTGAAAGCACATTTTAAATTATATGTCAACTAGTCAAAGAGATTACAACTAGGTAAACTTATATAATTTACTAATTTTTAAAAGACTTTTTGTTATAAAAATCTCTCCCTCCTTAGGTCTTAGCTCCTTCATGAAGCCGCTATTTCTTTCAGACTTTTCTTTTCTCTGTCACTTTCCCATCTTTACAATATATTTTGTCATTGGATCAGTTATTACTTTTTGTTATTATCTGGTTTTATGTATGCCTTGTTTCCTGAACCAAAAAAGTACTAGTTCCTTGAGGTAATTATTTTGCACTAGAATTGAGAGTGTTGAATTAATTTTTGCTAAATTGAATTGACCTGCGTTCTTCCCTACTTTCTTGATGCACATCTCTGTTCTTGTATAAAAATTGGCCATTTGACTACATGTTGTTAAGATACACACACACGCACGCATGCACGCACGCACGCACGCACACGCCTGTTGCTGTCAAGTCGACTCCAACTCATAGCGCCCCTATAGGACAGAGTAGAACTGCCCCGTAGGGTTTCCAAGGAGCACCTGTTGGATTCGAACTGTCAGCCTTTTGGTTAGCTGCTGAAATCTTAACCACTACGCCACCAGGGTTGCCGTTGGTAAGATAGCATCAATTAACTCAATAACCACAGTAACTAGAGCATACCAATATTTAGTTCTATCTTTTGTAGGTCAACACTAGAGATTTCTTCTCCCACATCCCATTCAATATATTACAAAATCCTGCCATTTTACTCCCTACTAGTACCAGTACCAGTTCCTGTTGAGTCGATTCTAACTTATGGTGACTCCCTGTGTGTTAGAGTAGAACAGTGATCCATAGGGTTTTCAGTGGCTGATTTTTCAGAAGTAGAACACTAGGCCCTTCTTCCAAGGTGCCTCTGAGTTGGCTCTAACCTCCAATCTTTTGGTTAGCAGCTGAGTGTGTTAACCATTTGCACCACCCAGGGACTCCTGTTTTACCCCCTAAGGTTTCTTAAATTGATCTCCTCCATTCTTGCTCTCCCTTCTCCAGATTAGGCTCATTATCTCTCTCCTAGGCTACTACAACATTTCTCTTATCTTTGGAATTATTACTCTGTGGTAAAAATAAATACCTGTGTTTTATTGACTATGCGAAGGCATTTGACTGTGTGGATCATAACAAATTATGGATAACTTTACAAAGAATAGGAACCAGAGCACTTAACTGTGCTCAGTGGGAACCTGTACATAGACCAAGAGGCAGTCGTTTGAACAGAACAAGGGGATACTGCATGGTCTAAAGTCAGGAAATGTGTGCATCATGGTTGTATCCTTCCACAATACTTATTCAATCTGCCTGCTGAGTAAATAGTTTGACAAACTGGACTATAAGAAGAAGAATGGGGCATCAGGATTGGAGGAAGACTCATTAACAGCCTGCGATACACATATGACACAATCTTGCTTGGTGAAAGTGAAGAGGACTTGAAGCACTTACTGATGTAGATAGAAGACCACAGCCTTCAGCAGAGACTGAATCTTAACATAAAGAAAACAAAAATGCTCACAACTGAACCAATAAGCAACATCATGATAAACGGAGAAAAGATTGAAATTGTCAAGGATTTCATTTTACTTGGATCCACAATCAACACTCATGGAAGCAGCAGTCAAGAAATCAAAATGTGCATTGCATTGGGCAAATCTGCTGCAAAAGACTTCTTTATAAAGTGTTAAAAAGTGAAGATGTCACCTTAAAGACTAAGGTGCACCTGACCCGAGCCATAGTGTTTTCAATCACCTCATATGCACGGGAAAGCTGTAAAATAAATAAGGAAGACTGAAGAAGAATTGATGCTTTTGAATTGTGGTGTTGGTGAAGAATATTGAATATATCATGGATTGCCAAAAGAATGAACAATCTGTCTTGGAAAAACTACAACCAGAACGCTCCTTAGAAGCAAGGATGGCAAGACTTTGTCTCACCTACTTTGGATATGTTATCAGGAGGGGCCAGTCCCTGGAGAAGGACATCATGCTTGGTAAAGTAGAGGGTCATCAAAAAAGAGGAAGACCCTTGACGAGATGGATTGACATAGCGGCTGCAAAAATGGGTTCAAGCATAACAACGGTCATGAGTATGGGGCTGGACCGGGCAATGTTTCATTCTGCTGTACGCAAGGTCTCTATGAGTTGGAAGTGATTCGACGGCACTAATAACAACAACTCTGTGATAGATAGACAAAACTTGCAGTTTCTCCCATCAGAAAGAATGTATTTCCTCTCCCCTTGAATGTAGGCCAACCCTGTGACTAGCTCTGACAAATGGAATGTGGTAGCGATGAGGTTGTCTGTGTTGTGAGCGCAAGGCTCAAATGGCCTAGCAGCTTTTGTTCTGCTGCTCTTGTAAGTAGCACGTGGCTGTGGCAGCATGTGAGATCACCATGTGAATGAGCCCAAACTAGCCCACTGGTGGATGCAAGGCCACACAGAGGAAAACCAAGGAGCTCTGACAGGTAGCCTCCAATCATCACATGAGGGAGGCCATCTTAGATCATCTAGCTGAGCGCAGATACACAAGAGACCTGAGTAGAATCAGCTGAGCTGGTCTGCCCAGAAAACCTCCCCTCAGGAGCATCAACTAAATAAGAGTCATTCTTTTAAACCTGTAAATTTGAGTGTGGTTTGTTATGCAGCACAAACTAACTGTCTTAGTTAACTAGTGCTGCTATAACAGAAATACCGCAAGTGAATGGCTTTAACAAAGAGAAATTTATTCTCTCACACTCAATAGGCTAGAAGTCTGAATTCTGGATGCCAGCTCCAGGGGAAGCCTCTCTCTCTCTGTCGGTTCTGGGGAAAGATCCTTGTCATCAATCTTCCGGTCTAGGAGCTTCTCAGGGCAGGAACCCCAGGTCCAAAGGACACGCTCCTCTCCTGGTTCTTCATTCTTGGTGGTAGGAGCTCCCCTTCCTCTCTGCTGGCTTCTCTCTTTTATACCTCAAAAGAGATTGACTCAAGATACAACCTAATCCTGTAGATTGCCTCCTGCCTCATTAACATAAAAAAAAAAACCTTTTGCTGTCGAGTGGATTCCAACTCATAGCGACCATATAGGACAGAGTATAACTGCCCCATAGGGTTTCCAAGGAGAAGCTGGTGGATTCTGAACTGCTGATCTTTTGGTTAGCAGCCTAAGCTCTTAACCACTGCACCACCAGGGCCTCTTCACTAACATAACTGCCTCTAATTCTACCTTATTAACATCACAGAGGTTAGGATTTACAACACATAGGATAATCATATCAGATCACAAAATGAAGGACAACCACACAATACTAGGAATCATGGCCTAGTCAAGTTCACACACATTTTTGGGGGACACAATTCAATACATGACACTAACTGATATACCTCTAAAATTAAAAAAGAAATTGGACATTTTTTCTCCTTTACTTAAACCTAAAATGCTTCTCATCAAGGCCTCCAAGTTCTAGTTCCTGCTGACCTTTGTAGACTAATGTGTCATCAACCTCTGCTTCATTGGTTTTCCTTCTAGCAATGTGGGACCCCTTGTAGTTCTTCCTGGTGCAGGGAGAATGCTCCTCCTTCCTGTCCCTTTGCTCTCCCTCCACCTCCTCTTCACATGTCTACCTTCTCTTCAGCCTCCGAATCACAGTTCAGTGTCCACCACCTCCAGGAGCTGGATGGGTTAGGTGACTCCCTTCTGTGCTCTTCTGATACTCTCTATTCATATTCCTACCACTACACTTGAAGGAGCCCTGGTGGTGCAACAGTTAAGCACGCGGCTTCTAACCAAAAGATCGAAGGTTCGAACTCAACAGCAGTTCCGAGGGAGAAAAGACCTAGCGACCTGCTCCTATCCTATAGGACCTCAATGAGTGGGAATCGACTCCACGGAACACAACGGTCATTACACTTAGACTTCACTTTTAAATATTTATGTTCACACCCTGTAAGTGGACTCTGGTTTTCTGGAGGGCAAGGGTTTTGTCTTATTCTTCTCGTATTCTTACTACCTAGTTGGGTGCATGCCTTTCAATATATGTAAGCTCCAGGAAGTGGGAATGTGAGAATGAACAAAACATGGCAGAATATGGCACCCAAAGTTTGCGGCTACTTGTAAGATTTGACTTGGAGAGGTAAATATTAAACAGCCATGGATTTTAATCTGTTCACCTCCATGTCTATGAATTATTCTACTTCTCTCCTACCCAAGGAGTTGCTTTATAATTGAAATGAATTCTATTGATACAAATCAAATTAGAAGCAAGAACATAGAGGATTTTTTTTTCCACTCACAGCAATTATAAACTATTATGCTTACATCAGAGGGCAGTGGTGGCTCAGTGGCAGAATTCTTGCCCTCCATGCTTCAAAATTACGACTTGGGGGGTAAAACTGGAGTCTCACTTTTTCATAATACTGAACTCAGAGTGGATGAGTTCACCTAGCTTGGCTTTCTGGGAAAATTCTATGATGAGTTTTAAAGCACACTCCTACCCATCCGTACAAACCCATTCAGCAGTGAGGATCTTCAGCCTTCAACAGTTATGCGCTACGAACATTAAGTTTTGACTGAAAGTCTTCTGCAAACCTCAGGTAGAGGAGAGGAGCAAGATATTTGTACGTCATGAGAGAAGTCCATGTTGGCCAGATGGAAAATGTTAGTTTATAATGATGTGATTCTTAGGTCCCTTGAGAAAAACACACTGAGCTTTGTTACTATTATTATTATTATTTTTCTTTTCAGTAAGTGCTCAGGCAAGCGTCCTCTATTATTACATTAGTAAAACAAAATGTGTATCGAAAATTATCTGTTAATCCCTTTGATTCATTGGGTCTTACAAATCACACAGAAGGTAACCTATGAACACATCAATAGGAATGAAGGTGGAGGAAGAAAAGAGAATCCAATGAAAACAAGAGAAATTAAAATCTCAAAATCGCCAAATTCATATCAGAAAAAAAAGAGTAAGATAAACCCAGAACACACGTACTCCCTTTGCCCACAAAATCGTGTGTGGCAAGGTTGAGTCAGTCTATGTACAGAAAAAGATAAGAATATTCTGCTTGGAAATCAGTCTGAGAACAAAGAGAGGAAGTGACTTAGCAGGAGCTGTTCAGCCAACCCTGAACACAGTAACTCAAGCTGAACAACCTGGAGATGTTTCTGCTTTGCTTTCAGAAGCTATTGGATACGCATTACATCACATTTTTAAAGTTTGCTTAGGATTCAAGTTTGTCTGTGGAGCTTCCATCTTGGGATTTGGAAGGAAAGTTGTCCTGGTAGTGATTTTGGGAATGCAGTTTGGACAATGCTGATTACAAGTGATGTAGTAGGGACTTAGGTAAAAGTGACTGTTACAGTCTCTGCCCTGCTTACGAGTGGGACAGTGCTTGCTTGTTTGCGTAGGGGTTCACAACACAGATAATAGAATCAAATAATGAAGTCAAAATGCATATATGAAGCACAATGCATATATTATCATTTAAATGAAATACTTTTCCCCCATTGCAATATAGATTTAACTCAGAAAAAGTGTGTGCCCGTTTTTCTGATTTTTTTTTCCTGAGTCTCTCTGAACCTGGAGAGGTCATACCTGCCAAACGACATGGTTTGGGGGGGTGGGGTGGAGGCAGTGGAGGAGGGTGTGGAGGTGGGGAATGGCCATTTGCAATCAGACAGGCATGCTCAGGGAAGTTTATTTTATGAAACAGAGGCAAAAGTAAGAAGACAATTTGATGACTGAAGGAAAGACATGTTTGATGGTGTCACATAGAAAGTGTTGTGGTGACTGTTTCTCTCTGATTTGGCCCCACTTAAAGCTCAGATGGGACCCTGGTGGCACAGTAGTTAAGTGTTGGTCTGCTAACCAAAAGACTGACAATTTGAACCCACCAGCTGCTCCTTGGAAACCCTACGGGGCAGTTCTACTCTTTCCTGTAGGGTCTCTATGAGTCGTAATTGACTTGATGGCAACGGGTGTGGTTTTGGTTTTAAAGCTCAGATACCAGTCCCAAAGTTGCTAGTTCTGCAAAAGAGAGCAAAATGAAAGAGAGATAGGGGATGGACATGGGCAGAAACTGTCAACATATGACCTACAGTGAAAGCATAATTATCTGGCACTGAGCCCATAATGGGATCACCGTGAGTTAGAATCAACTCAGCAGCCACGAGCTGTTGGTTTGGTTACTGAGCCAAGTATCGACAGGAGTCCTTCTCAGAGCAAGTAGTAAAAAGTCAAACAATCAGTCATTATTAGTGGAGTATTTTGGAGGCAGGTTCCTGGATGGCCCAAATGATTTGCGCTTGAATACTAAACAAAAGTGTGGTGATTTGAGCCCACTCAGCGGTGCCACAGAAGAAAGCCCTGCTTTACGGAAATCTGCTTCCATAAATATTACAGCCAAAAATACACCATGGAGCTCAGTTCTACTCTGTAACACAAGGGGTTGCCATGAGCCAGAATAGACTTGATAACAATGGGTTTTTTTTTTGTATTTTGGAAGCAGAGTCTCCTTTTACCGGGGATAATTAGTCTACTAAAAAAGGCTATTGTTTTAAAGAAAGCAGTAATACAGCTTTCTAATGAAGGAACTGCAACCAGTGTAGACAAACGTGGAACAAGAACAGAGTGGATAAGGATTTCCACTAGTTTCTTTATTGGAACTAGCCCTTTAGCAAAGTAATACAACATGGTGGTCCAGGCTGTGCTGTCCAATATGATAACAGTTAGTCACATATGGCTATTTAAATTTAATTTAAATGACTTAAAATGAAATAAACTATAAAATTCAGCTTCTCAGGCACTGTTGCCACATTTCAAGGGCTCAATCGCCACATGTGGTCAGTGGTTACTGCCATTGGGCAGCACAGACAGAAGAGTTCCGTTATCGCAAAAAGTTCTGTTGGACAGTACTGGGGAGTGTTGTGTAAGGAGCGTTAGCTTGCATAGTGGGTCGGCAGCTTGGTCAGGGTGTGGTCTCTTTAGCTTCATATTTAAAACGGGGCTAAGAAATGATATTTACCTCCTGGAATTGTTACGAGGAATAAATGAGTTCTTTTTTATGAAGTGATTGGAACAATGCCTGGCAAGTAGAGTTAGAGACTGAAATGTGTCCCCCCCAAAGTATGTGTTGGAATCTTACGCCCTGTACGTGTGGATGTAATGCCATTTGGGAATAGGATTTTCTTTGTTATGTTAATAAGGCCATATCAGTATAAAAACCCAAAAACCAAACCCCTTGTCATAGAGTCGATTCCAACTCACCGTGACCCTAAAGGACAGAGTAGAACTACCCCATAGGGCATCCAAGGAGTGGCTGGTGGATTCGAACCATAGACCTTTTGGTTAGCAGCCAAGCTCTTAACCACTGCGCCACGAGGGTGTTAAAAACGTAATCACTTAAAAAAAATTTATTGTGTTTTTGATGAAAGTTTGCACAGCAAATTAGGCTCTCATTTAACAATTTCTATACATAGTGTTCAGTGACATTAGTTGAGTTCTTCACAATATATCAGCATTCTTGTGATTCCCATTTTGGTTGTTCTGTTTCCATTTATCTAGCTTCCCTGCCCCCCAAACCTAACCACTTGAGATATAAAGAGCAGATTAGACACAGAAGCAAGCAAGCACAATGGGGAAGATCGCCAAGGAACTGAGGAACAGGAGCTGAAGGAAACGAAGATCTTCGCCTAGAGCGGACAGAGAGAGCCTTACCTTAGAGCTGGTGCCCTGAATTCAGACTTCCAGCCTCTTGGACTGTGAGAAAATACATTTCTGTTCTTTAAAACCACCCACTTGTGGTATTTCTGTTACCACAGCACTAGATAACTAAGACACATAGTAAGTGCAATGCGAAGGGTATTTAAATGAATGGATACCTGCTGCCTGTACTCTATAGTTTGCGTATATTTATGCTTCTGTTAATTTTTAGGAATAGTAATGGCTAACATTAACTGCACACTAACTCTTCGTGAGCTAAGTGCTTTACCTGCTTTGTTTAAGTGCCGTTAAAATCCCGTAAGGACGAATCTATTATTATTACTTAATAGATGAGGACATTGAGCCCAAAGGTCATCTAGCTAAGAGGTGGTTTTTTAACTAGGCTGATTTTTAACTGCTACAGCATTTTCTAGTGTGATGAGCTACCAGACTATACTATATCGTCTTTTGTCTTATAACCTGAAAACAGCACTCATTTCTTCCAGCTTTAACTGCAAGTTAAAGAAATGCTTAACCTTTACCTATGTAATTTTAACAGCTAACTCTCACACAGTACTTATCACATGCCAGGCACTGATATAAGAACTTCACATGTATTATATTAATTTAATCTTTGCAACAACTCTATGAGAGAGATACCCTCATCAACCTATTTTATAGATGAGTTAATTGAAGGTCAAAGGGGTTCAGTAAATTGTGTAAATTCTCACAGCTAGTAAGTCACACAACTACCCCATTGGGATACAAATTCTATTCTGTTTTATTAACCCCTATATATACTGCATTGGCAAATCTGCTGCAAAAGATCTCTTTAAAGTGTTAAAAAGCAAAGATGTCACTTTAAGGACTAAGGTGCACCTGACCCCAGCCATGGTGTTATCAATCCCCTCATATGCATGTGAAAGCTGGACGATGAATAAGGAGGACTGAAGAAGAATTGATGCCTTTGAATTATGGTGTTGACGAAGAATATTGAGTATGCCATGAACTGCCAGAAGAATGAACCAATCTGTCTTGGAAGAAGTACAGCCAGAATGCTCCTTAGAAGCAAGGATGGCAAGACTTTGTCTAACATACTTTGGACATGTTATCAGGGGACCATTCTCTGGAGGAGGACATCACCCTTGGTAAAACAGAGGGTCAGCAAAAAAGAGGAAGACCCTCAGCGAGATGGATTGACACAGTGGCTGCAACAATGGGCTCAAACATAGCAACGACTGTGAGGGTGGCACAGGACCGGGCAGTGTTTTGTTCTGTTGTACACAGGGTTGCTATGAGTCAGAAGCAACTCCACCGCACCAAACAACAGCATACTGCCTCTCTGTCTAAAGTACAAAGATGCCCTGGGGAGACCCTGCCTGACCAGTGCAGAATAGATTCTGATGCTCAGAATGGGCAAATAGCTTAATATCTACTTGACTACTTAAAGGAGGCTATTTCAGTCCTGTGTGTTATGCGTGCATATCCTGACTCGCCCTTTCCTTGGGGAAAATAGGGTGAAAAGTACATAAATGGAAATGTACTATTAGCTGCTGCACCAAATTTGGCACGGACTGTGGGTCACAGCCTCAGCAAGGGAGGGGCACATCCCTCCCAGTGAACGGGGCGCGGCTCAAGCCCAGATCCTTGCATCCCTCTGACACACAACCCAATCTGCACACATCCCTGTCTCTCTCCACGTCACCTGGATCTCTGTGCGAAAAAGGAAAGTGATTTGCTTTGGAAGTCAGATCTAAGCAAAGACCAACTCTCTATTTGCAGTTCTTAAAACAATATTCAGTGAAATAAAGCCCTCTGAGTCAGAGGATATGACATCCTCATTTGCATGATTCCGAATGGCAGTGACGCCACGGGCATCAGTCACCAAGGAGTTCCTGGACGTGGAAATGCTGAACAATTAAATGGTACAGTAATTGGCACCAAATGAAGCATCTTGGATAACTGAAACCTGTTCCATTGACCCCAGCACAGGAAGCTAGTGGCTAACAGAACTTCCCAGTAGGTGGTTCCCGGTACGCCCCAACGTCTTCCTGGAGCCAGGGGCTGACAGCTGGCAGCGTCTTCTGAGAGAGACTGGAGCTGCTGGCCTGCTTACCCGCAGCACAGAATGTTTAAGTACATATGTCTCTTTCTCTTAGAAGGCTCAGGGAGTTCTTATGTTGCTGTATTAGAATGGGAATGTGCAACCTGGTAGCCATGCAGAAGAAGGAGGTCCCTAGGCCACCTAGGAAGCCCTTGAAGTTATAAGCAGAATGTGGGAAAATGGCCCACAGTTTCCACCATATTCCCAAAGGGGTCTTTGGCCTCTTAAAGGTTAGAGCCCTGTTCCTGGTAATTACACAGTCAAGAGATCACAAACAAACCTTTATTACATATTTTAGTCTATAATGTTAAAGTATTGCACGTTTTATATGTTTTTACGTGCAATTATAAGTATGACATATTTCTACTTCACATAGTGAATTCTATGTGAAGTAGAATTTTAACAGCTGCACTTTGCTGAATAAGCAGCGGGATTCTTTGCGAGTGCTATCTTCTTCTTCAAAAACAAAAACAAAAAACAAAACAAAACTTCGCGAAGCTCTCAGGAGTTCATATTTGAAACCTGTGGCAACGTGGGCATGACTATCCCGTGAGACTTATCCAATCACAGCCCATTTGGCAAACTTCGTGTTTAGTCTCTTACTCCATTCCTTAGAAAGGTAGTCATGGTTTTGAAGGTAAATAGAACAAGAGAATTGCTCTGTGTGATTTTGGAGTAACGTTTCCCCCTCAGTAGGAATTTAAAGCTTTGGATGTGGACGTTCAATGGTAAATGGCTTGAGGGGAGAGCCCACCTATGCTCCCCTGCCCTCCAAGGTCATGTGCACCGATGGTGGTGAAGTCTTTGACTGTTGAGAGCTGCATTCCTCATCTCTCCAGAGACCCAGCCTTTCTCCCTCTGTCATGGGTTCAGACCTGCTTCCTTTCAGGCCTCCTGAAGCAAACAGTCTGTTTACTCCATGCTAGTCTGCCTAATCTCAGCCAATGCACGTGCGTCTCATGAGTAAGGTGTGGTTGCTGATACTAATGTCGTGGATGTAGCCCCAAATGGCTCAAATCAAGTGGCAGTGGCAGTAGGAGCCATAGTCAGGGGAAGTAGGACTCAGACTAAAAATTGCTTTTGAGACATGTTGACAATTGAAATACACCACCTGCATCAACAGAAAACCTGTTAGAACGGCTCCTGCTTTCTTTTGCGTGCCACCGTTATCTTTCCGGTGATGATTCATCCAGGAGATACTTGCGGCCAATACATCACTTATTTTAGCTACTGTCATTGACTAAATCCAAACTGTACAGCAACTATTGAAAGAGAGAGTTAGAAGAAGGTATCCTGATGAAGTTTTTCACAAATAGAACTCTTCTTTTCCTGTAACCCAAAAGTTGTGAGAGCAAACAGTTTCATTTCTATTTCACTCTGGGGACAAACAAAAGAGACAGGGAGTTGGTAATTTTGAAACCAACAGAAAATGAAAATTCATTGTGCTACTGCTCTTTAAAACTTCTTTCCACTGAACAGAAAGTTGAGTTCAGATAATAGTTGGGAAAAATAAAAAGACCTTACACTGTAATTGATAACAGTTGGTTAATAAGCTCTTTTGTTTAAAAGGATATGTAATTTAATTTAAAAAATTAGGATACAAGAGAATCCACTTTGAATTACAGTTTTGCAACCACAATGGAATCTTTCTTTGCTATTCATTAGAACATCATGTAACATACTAAAGACCTCAGAAGGTCATTCAGATTGCTGAAGTCTCTGAGCGGTACAAATGGTTATTGTGCTCGTCTGCTAACCAAAAGGTTGGAGGTTTGAGTTTACCCGGAGGTGCCTCAGAAGAAAGTCCTGGTGATTTACTTCCAAAAAAATCGGCAATTACGCTGGCACTCATGAGGTCCTCTTGAGTCAGGGATGACTCAGTGGCAGCTGGTGGTACTCAGATTGCTAACAAATTGGGAGCTTGTGTGCAATGCATATTCTTGGGCTCCACCCTAGAAGCTACCTTGTAACAAGACCCTCAGGAAGTTTGCATGCACATTCAAGTTTTGAGAAGCTCTGGTTTAGGGTAATATTTCCCACGTTTAGATAATCATCCTTATCATCTGTGTGTGGAGCCATTAAGAAATATTGCAAAGATTCTATTAATGAGTCTTTATTCAATGCATTCTCTGGTTTAGCAAACTTTCTCCTGCAGTAAAACATACTGGCTTTCCCTGTCCTGAAGGCCGTTCTCTACTAGTTATTCCTATACGCTTGTGCTCACACCAGTTGATTTCTGTGCAGTTGTGTTTGTAACGAACCCGGTGATGCTGCAGTGGAATACTGTCAACTAGTAACACATGAGTGAGAAATGTGATAATGTTGCTTTTTTGTTGAACACGGACAAGGCAACTGCAAATGTTTGGAAAAGAAATGAAAATATCTTAGAGTCTACGCTCAGGTTTCTTTACGAACATCTTCAAGTCCTTCCTCTATTTCAAAGAAACTAAAACCGGAAACTGTACATCGTGCCTTGAATCATTGGAATATGCAAGAAGGATGGCTGTCCTGTTTAATTGGTGGACCTATCTATATGAAAGGACACCAGATGTCTGTCAAATGGATACATTTATATGTTTTAGGTTCACATAAAGTGTTATACCTTATAGACTTGCGTATGCCATACATATACATTTTTTTTTCTGATTCCTTGCGTTCTAGAACTTTAGCGTTACATAAATCAAGTGCCAGTTATAATTTTGTCAGGTAAGAGGGTTTTTACAACACGTATTCCTGGATCTCCTTCCAGATCACTGAATGAGGTTGGGGCCCAGAATATGTATTTTTAAAAAGATCTGTCCATCAGCTAGGTTTGGAAATTATTCATTTAGAGAATTCCAACTGACCAACCGACATTACACAAGGAGGAAAAATTCCGTAGTTTTAGATATTTTTAAAATGTTACTAACACATTTGCTGAAGACTTCCCAGAGCTTTTATAATAATAATAATGAAGGAGAAAAAAATGCCTCAGCTGATTCCACAGGTAGTATTTTGGACCCTTGTCTCCATTTCCTGGTGTGATGCTTTTGAAGTTTTCCTGGGGCTGAACCAGCTGGCCCCTCTTGAAACAGTCCATCTATAACGCAGGAAGGACGGAGAGCTTGGACTGTGATCAACATTTCCCTACGTCAGCTTCAGAGTCTTCAGATCTTTCTCTGCACTCCCGCACCAGTGAAATTGGTTAGAGTAGCCGTTGCTCCATTGACTTTGAATCGATTCTGACTCATAGTGACCCTGTAGGACACAGTAGAACTGCCCCATAAGGTTTACAAGGTTGTCTTTATGGAAGCAGACTGCCACATCTTTTTCCCTCGGAGCGACTGGTAGGTTCAAACCACGGACCTTTTGGTTAGCAGACGAGCACTTAACTACTGCACCACCAGGGATCCTGGGGTCAGAGTACAGCATGCATTTTCTTGGAGGAACTCATTACTTTCTAGCAACTTCCTGTTTCCATAGTCATTGGTAAGCTGACATGGAAAACTGAGAATAGGGAACTTTGAAGAGACTGCTCTGCATTGATTCCCAGTGGACTAGGGCACTGAGTTTGTCCTTTGGCCTTCTGATCTGGTTTATCTGCTCACCATATACCTTCAGACACCCCAGGAAACCTAGACGCCGGTAGGTTATGGATTTGTGGAAAGATAACTAACTTTCTTTGACAGGAGAGCTGGAAAATGAGATTATCACCTGCTCCTCAAGTGAGAGATGACAGCTACAGTTATTCCTGGATAGGATTTGAGTCTGTCTTTAAGGCTGTAAGAAGGAAGGTTTTACAAATGATGTTTTAAGAGAGCTGTCTTCTGGACCTGTCACCCAGCCTGCATAGCATAACGGCTCGAATATTTGGCTATCGGAGGCACATCCAGTGTCCACCAGCCACTTGCTTACACTGGGACCCTTGCTTTGGGAATGCACATTCTGAATGTTTTGCATGAGAAATGCCATGATTTATTGTGATTTGCAGGGCCCAGGATGAAATAGCTGCTAGACGTAGAGGCAATTGCCTGACAATAATGGATCGAGGCGCTCTTTACAGCTCACGACAACGCTGCGGTGACCACCCTTGGCCTCGGCATCCGGCTGTCTGGTTATAATTCGCCACCTACCTCCTCCTCTAACTACCAGTGAGATTTTAGAGAAAGAGACAATCCAAATCCAAGCACACTAAGTGCATCAAATATCTCTGAGAAATGACCCGCCAAGACTCTGAGGTAAATTCTATGGCTTCTCATATCAGGCCAGTGTTTCTCACATCTGCCTGATCTTGAAAGTTTTTTTTTTTTGCTGTGTGGGATGGGGTGGGGTGAGGCAGGGCTGTGCCTACAAAAAAAAAAAAAATCTATCCATCTATCTATATAGACCCCAGACCTTCTTTCCTTGGATTGCTACTTACTAGATCTGTTGGGGTAGGGGACAAGTGATTTCAATGAACGGGCGAGTTTGAGAATCCCTGCTTTAACCAGTGTTTTAGGATCTATTTTATTCTGATGCTCTATGAATAATGTGTGCTCTGTAAATGGTGGCTGGACTGCAACAATGAGCTCAAACAGAACGATGATACGGGGATGATGCAGGCCCGGGCAGCGTTTTGTTCCGCTGTGCCCGGGGTTGCTGTGAGTCGGGACTGACTCGAAGGCACCCAACAGCAACAGCACAGGTACGTAGTTAACACTAGGTACAGAAGTTTTATGGGCAGCACTTAAGTTAATGTTCAGCTGGAAGGGGGTTTACAGATCTTTGATTTTCTTTTTTTTTTTTTTTACTGCTTCATTTTGTAAATCAAGGCATTGAAAATTAGGGGAGCTGAAAAGTGCAGTTAATGTTGGAGCATGGATAAGGGCTGATACTGTCAATATTTTGTTCAGGGCACATTTTTATTTTCTTTAAAATCAACTTGATCGCAGTATAATTTACACGCTATAAGATGCGCACAGTTGAAGGGTACAGCTCAATGATTTTGAAGAATATATGCGCTTGTTGAACCACCACTCTAATAAAAATATGTAACATTTCTGTCACCTCCGAAATTTCCCTCGCGTCTCTTTGCAGTTGATCACACACACCCGCAGCCCCAGGCAACCAGAAATCTGATTTCTGTTGTTAGAGGTTAATTTTGCCTGTTCTGGAACCTCATGTAAACGGAACCGTACAATGTGTACTCTCGTGCGCGGCTTCTTTTGCTCAGCGTGTTTCTGAATTTCATTCCTGCTGTTGCCCAGATTGCGAGTTTGTTTCATTGCTGAGTAGTATTCGACTGGATGAATAGACCACAAGTTCCTTGTCATTTTCCTGTCTATGTACTTTTTGCTTTTTGAGTTGTTTGCAGTTTTAGTTACCGTAAATAAAGCTGCTATGAACATTCATGCACAACTGTTTCTGTGGATATTTGTTTTCTGTGGATATATGAGGAGTGGAATTGCTGGGTTGCATGATAGGTATGGAGCCCTGGTGGCTCAGTGGTTAAGAGCTTGGCTGCCAACCAAGAGGTTGGTAGTTCAAATCCACTAGCTGCTCCTTTGAAATCCTATGGGGCAATTCTACTCTGTCTTATAGATTCGCTATGAGTCAGCATCGACTCCACGGCAGCAGGTTTGGGTTTTTTTAAATTATAGGTTTATGTTTTATCTTTATAGAAAACTACTAAACTGTCAAAGTGGATATGTAGTTTTACACTTTTATTAGCAAAGTAGAGAACTTCCAATAGTTCTACATCCTTGACCTCACTTGGAATTGTCATCTTTTAAATTTTAGCCAGCCTAGTGAATATGAAGTTATATCTCACTGTAGTTTTAATTTGCATTTCTCTGATAACTAGTGATGTTGAGCATCTTTTTCTGTACTTGTTTGCCATTTGTATTTCTTCTTTTGTTTATATAAGGTTTTTGTCCATTTCTTTTATTAGATTACTTTGCTTCTTATTGAGTCTTAAGAGTTCTTTATATGATATAAGCCGTTTGTCTGAATATATGTATTGCCAATATTTGCTCCCAGTCTGTGGCTTGCCTTACCATTTTCTTAATAGTGGATTAACCAAGTAATTTTTTAGTAATTCCATTAATTTTGTCTATTGGCTTCATAGCTATGCTTGTGTTAGCGGATTTTTAGTGCTTGCTCTGGGCCTAAAACTTACCAAAGCCTAATTAGAATCAATATTACACTGCTTTAGCGTTCCTAGTTAATGTTACCACTTGTCATTGTAATAGCCTCACAATAGTATAACTTTATATCTCACCCCACCTATCCTTTGTGTCATGTTTGTGATAAATTTTATTGTACATACTTTATAAAGTCTACCTTTTAGTGCTATTATTTTTGCTTTAAATAAAAGTTGTCTTTTAAGGGGAAATATCAAGAACAGTAGCAAAAAATTCTTTCATATTTACCCACTTACTGATCTTTTCCAGTGGTCTTTAATGCTTCCTGTAGGTTCCAGTTTCCATCTGATACCACTTTTCTTCAGCCTGAAGAATATCCTTTAGCATTTCTTTTAGTGAAGTTCTGATGCTGACAAATTGTTTTAGTTTTTGTTTATCTTAAAATCGTTTTTGTCATCCTTGCTTTTAAGGGATAGGTTCAATGGATATAGTTATGCTTGTAGATACCTTTCTGGTGCTCTTCTTTCTTTTGTGTCAATCCGTATTTCCATCTGGTACCATTTTTGATCTACCTGAGGGACTTCCTTTAACATTTC
Source organism: Dugong dugon (assembly GCA_030035585.1). Classification (NCBI taxonomy): domain Eukaryota; kingdom Metazoa; phylum Chordata; class Mammalia; order Sirenia; family Dugongidae; genus Dugong; species Dugong dugon. The sequence goes on from CM057473.1 coordinate 8,003,309, forward strand.
TTTTAGTGTGGATATGCTAGTGATGGATTATTTCAGCTTTTGTGTGTCTGAACAAGTCTTTATCTAACATTCATTTTTGGAAGATATTTTTGCTAGGTATAGAATTCTAGATTGAAAGTTTTTTTGTCCTTCTTTCCGTATTGTACAGATGTTGCTCCTCTGTCTTCTCGCTTCTGAAAAGAAATCTGTTGTCTTTAATTTCCTTCTGCCATATGTAGTGTCGTTTTTCTCTGGTTGCTTTCAAACAATTTTTTTCTCACTGGTTTTTAGCCGTTTGCGGTACGCCTTAGTGGAGTTTTCTCCTTCTCTTTCTTCTCCAGCTCTTTTCACTCTCCTCCTCCTTCTCTTTCTGCTTCTGCTTTTTCTTGTACTTCAGGTTTGTTCTGTTTCTTGGGTCTGTGGGCTTGTAGTTTTTATCAAATTTGGAAAAACTTTGACCATTAATTTTTCAAACTCTTTTCCATCTTCTTCTTTCTCTCCTTTACTTCTGACTTCTGGTTCTCCAGTTTCACATATATTGCACTGCTTGAAGTTGTCCCACAACTCACTGATACACTGTTCATTTTTTGGATTCTTTTCTCTTGGTGTTTCATTTTGGATAGTTTCTACCAGTATAGCTTTTACATCAAGAATCTGATATCTAATTTTCTGTTAATCCCATCCAGTGTATTTTTCATCTCAGATCTTGTAGTTTTTAATAATATACCTGTTGCCATTGAGTCGATTATGACTCATAGCAACCCTATAGGACAGAGTAGAAATGCCCCATAGTGTTTCCAAGGAGCGGCTTGTGGATTTGAACTGCTGACCTTTTGGTTAGCAACTGAGTTCTTAACCAATAATATAGACGTTTGATTTGGGTACTTTCTATAAACTTGCATGTCTCCACTTCAATTTTGAACTTATGGAATATAGTTATAATAGCTGTTTTAATGTCATTTTATGTGACCTCTAACATTTGTGACAATTCTGGGTTGGTTTCCATTGATTAATTTTCTCTTCACTAACCTGTTGCTGTAGAGTCAATTCCGACTCATGGTGACCCTATAGAACAGAGTAGAACTGTCCCATAGGGTTTCCAAGGAGCAGCTGGTGGATTCGAACTGCTGAACTCTTGGTTAGCAGCCAACTCTTAACCACTTGTCACCAGGGCTCCACTATGGTATTATTTTCCTTCTTCTTTGTATAGTTCGTAATTTTTGATTAGCTAAAAGACAGTGTGAATTTTACCTTGTTGAGAACTATTTTTGCATTCCTGTATATCTTCTTGAGCTTTGTTCTAGGAAGTAGTTTAGTTACTTGGAGACAGTTCCTCTCAGTTCTTACTTTTAATATTGTTTTTGTAGAACCCAAGGAGCCCTCATTTTGTACCAATTATTTCCCAGTACTGAGGCAGGACCCATTTGAGTGTTCCACTGATGCTTTGTGAATCATGAGGTTCTTCAGCCTAGCTGGTTGGAATAGTTACTATTCTCAGCCCCTTGTGTACTCCAAATACTATCACCTCTAATCCATTCAGGTAGTTCTTTCTTCAGGTTTACATAATTTCTGTACATGCATAAGCTGATTAATGCACAGCTTATTATTAGAGAAAAAACTTCTGCAGATCTTGAATTCTCTCTGTGCAATTCTCACCTCTCCAGTACTCTGCTCTGTGAATTCTAGTTGCCTTGGTATCCCCAGACTCTCAACTCATTCCCCTCAACTCAGAAAATCTGCTGGTTTCTGCCTACATTCTCACTCGCTTAGTCGTGGTCTAGAAAATCTCTCAAGGCAATAATCTGGGACAATTGTTGAGCTCAACCCATTTGTTTCTCATCTCTCATCTCTTTTTGCTTGATACCCAGTTTTCGAAAATGTTATTTTATGTGTTCTATTTGTTTTTGGTTGTTTCAGAAGGGAGGGTAAATTGGTCCCTATTACTCTGTCTTTGCTGAAAGCTGAAATCTCTTAATTGCTTTTTCATGTCGCTTTTTCAATTTGACTGTTCTCAAGGTATTTACAGATTTCTATAATTAATAGCAATAATAGTAATTATTAATAGTAATTAAAACAATACCTTATATTTATATAGTCTTATCAGTTGATTTTGGTAAGTTGGATGAATGCCTTAGCAAGTGGTTTTGTAAAAGACTAAAGCCAATTTTAAGAGTGAACCAGAATATGGTAAATACAAATATATCTGCTCATTTATGTGACAAAAGTGGTTAGCCCCTGTCTCTACTCCCTAGTTCAGCTGAGTCCTGGGATCTGGATCTATGGGTTCCTGCATATCACAGGAGAAGCCCCATACCTACCACAATATGAGGTCTATCTAGTGTTTGGTGTGGCCACACTGAATCCTGGATAAGTGTCATTACCCCAGCTACAGACAGCTCACAGCCCTAGCTTGTTTTTTGTCAGTTGTATATGTGGCTTTCTGCTGTGGGTTCCTGATTAGTGTTCCCAGTCCTCTCTGGGACTTCTTCTAGACTCCCACTCATTGAGTCAGGAACCTGATATTCTGCCTAACTTTTCCAGAGTTCTTCTCTGGAGCCTCCAGATCACCATTGACTTGGAACTGTAATGGTACCAGACACATGACTGAGCGTCGTTGCCGCCTAGAAACCCCAGCTGCTACTCTCCTCTTACTAGATTGGTATTCTCTTTAGAAGTTGGCACCAAACAGACTCCATATCTATTTTAATCCTTGCTCTTACCCTTTGCTTTAGATAAGAATGAAAGAATATGGCTTCTTATGTCTTATGGAGAGAAGGAATTGATTTAGAAAGAAGTCAAATAGAAAATTTTATGGATGATAGGACATCTCAATGGATAGGAGAGGTTACTTCGCTGTGGTATTCAAAATTCCTGTGGTTGACTTTAGCATACACTGTCTCTAAGATCCTGGATTAAATTCTAATCTTACTTTTTTTTTTCTGTAAAAGGTACTTATGGTCTTATGAAGACTCAAGTTGAATAAGTTTTTGTTGTTTCCTTTTGAAAGAAGTGTTACAAACTTTAGTCTAATACAGCTAACAAAGCACAAATTAAAATAGTTTTGCTGATAAAACAATAACTTCTCTGAGTTTCACAGACTTCCAGTTTTTCCTTGCTCCTGAGTCTGAAACTGTTGGCATTTGCTTGGCAGCGCAAGTTGGCATTAGAATTTTAAGAGACATTTCCTTAGATTTACTGGTCATATGGTGTTTATCTCACATTATGGCTTGTGGGAATAGCAGTTCCTTAATGCTCTTTTGCTTTGTGTGCTATGCTCAGTCCTTAGCAACCCAAACCAGAATTAAAGCCATATTATTTTAATAGGAACATTAATTATTGTTGACAATGGAGAAGAAAGGAAAGAACTGAATAAATAGTTCTTCCATTTGGCCCTTTTGCAATGAAGATGTAGTTTGTCTACATAATATTTGGAGGACTCTGAGAAGATACAGTAAGGAGAGTGGGATAAAATAAAAATTATAATGATAATTCCTGGGTAGGAAAGAGTACGAGCTCTTTTACTAGTTTATTTAGTATCTTTGGGAGAAGAACCAATGGGTAGTAAAATTAATGTTTCACAAATGTCATGTATTACAGTATCATGTGATCTGGTGAAAGAAAATTCAATTGACGAAATGGCAATAAATTTTCTTTGGATTCTATTTGTTATTTCAATGTCATTATACCATCTTGTGCTATTTACTTTATGTTGTCTTAAAGATATGTAGCCAGAAAATGACTTTTTATAGAAAATAAAATCACATAAACTAGCTCTAATCTTCACAAACTCTTTATCTTAAATCAGTGTACCTAGACTATCTCAGCCAAAAGGTAGTTTATTATTATAAATAAACTTAAGCTCAGAAATTTTAGGATTTGAGGTTTAATTTTCCACTTTTACATTAGTAGGTCATACAAATGATCACTAGTCTTGAGCAGGACGTGTCCCATGGCCAAAAAGTAAAAGTACTCACCTGAGGACAGTTTTCTTTCAAGTGCAAAAATGAGTTTTATAGGATCACCAACAGATTAAAAACTAGTTTCTCCAACAATATCAGCTTACGTATTAATTTTTAGGGAAAGGAGAGATCAATCCAAAATATATAGTTAAAACAAGGTTCACCCATGATTCATCAGTGTTTAACCAATGGACCTAAAGTTGCTTTGTTAATCAATTCCAGATAAGATTTCATTTTGACAAAATCTTTTATTTGAGGGAAAATGATTCAGAAGTAAAAAACAAACTACAAATTATGGGTCAACATATAAGTCATCAATCAAGAAGTAAGAGCCCAGTAATTATAAGAAAATAGGCCAGCAAATTCCTTCCATAAGAAATGAAAGGAAAAAACATTTTTTGTTTTTGTGGATATAGGGTTGCAGGTCATCAAATTGTGAACATTTTATTTCTAAAAATAAGTATTAGAGAGAGAGAGACTTGTGAGGGATTCAAATTCTTGAGTGATATTTCAAGTAAAACTAATTTTCAAATGTTTATTGCACTACTGGCATTATAGAATTTAATTTACTACCCTAATTCTGATACCTCTTAATTCTACTCTTCCTGTTATTCTTTTCACGTTGAAGACACTCTGGAATTCCAAATACCAGCGTTTTAGATATTGGTGAGGCATTCTAATGTTGCTGTTTCCAGAAATAGCCTACAATTTTAATTCATGGTTTTTAGCAATTTTATTTTGTCCAGGAGTTGAGTAATGGCATCCCATGTGATGGGCTGCTAGGGTGATAAGAACAGATTCTTTGGATTGTGAAGAAATGACCTTTGCATGCCTCCATATGGCAATGTTTGAGTATTTTGTGCGGCAGAGAGAGAGAGCTCATAGTATTGTAATGAGAGGTGGAGTATCCTAGAACTTGCATCGATGATTGGCTGATGAGGAACCCAGCAGTAACCCACCATGGAAAGCAGAAGGAAATCAGAGAGAGTTCTGGTATTATTGGAGACCCTTAAGGGGCTTCAGGAGTCCCTAGGTGGTGCAAATGGTTAAGCGCTGTACTATTAGCCAAATGATTAGCGCTGAACCCAGAGATGCCTCAGAAGACAGGCCTGGCGATCTGCTTCTGAAAGGTCACAGCCTTGAAAATCTTATGAAGCAATTCTACTCTGCACACGTGGAGTTGCCATGAGTCGAAATTGACTTGACAGCAATGAACAACAAAAACAAAGGCTTTCAGTACAAAATAACATATTCTTAGCGAGTCACACAGTGTTCTTCATTGTCCGGTCCCTGGCTGCTTCTCCAGCCTCATTTTGTACTCTTCTCCCTTCCACTCTCTACTCTAGCCCTGCCAGACTTCCTTCCATTCCTCCAGCTCTTGAACTGCTTTCACCTTAGGGCCTTGGCACTAGCCGTGCCTCTGCTAGGCAGGTTCTTCTTTGAGATCATAGTGTAAATGTAACCTCCCTCAGGAAGTCTATTCCGGACGACCCAACCCAAATTAGCCGCTAAATCACCCCCTGTTGTATCACTCTGTTGTAATTCTCTGTCTTGCTTTTAAGCCTGTGTAATATTTTTCTACTTGCTTACTTTGGACGCGTCACCCGGAAAAACCAATTGCTAGAAAAGGATATTGTGTTTGGTAAAGTAGAGGGCCAACAGAAACGAGGGAAACCCTCAATGAGATGGATTGACAGAATAGATGCAACAATGGACTCAAACATACCAACTAGCGTGATGATGGTGCAGGACCGGGCAAAGTTTTGATCCGTTATACATAAGGTCACTATGAGTCAGAGGCAGCCTGGTGGCAACTAAAAAATATGTATACGTATATATCATTTTCTCGTTTATTTTTTAATAGCTAGTTATTTGTGGCCGCTTCACTAGAGTCTAAGTTCTATGAGGTAGGGCTTTATCTTATCTTGGTTTCACGGTACCTGCAGTGCCTTGAAAACTACTTGACACGTGGTAGGTTCCCATTTAATATTTGTGCAATAAATAAGCAAGGAATACAATTGCTTTACTACCCCCCACACTGGTCAGATCCTATCCCGAAGGACATTCTGAGTTGTTAGGGTTGGAGACTGGCAAACTGGAATCCACCGAAGGGGGAAGAACTGGGATAGCAAAGGATATACATACCATACCAGAGGTGGAACTGGTAATATTCAACCAGGCAAATATTTCTATGACTGAGAAAGAGAAAAACAAGTTACAGGAATGTGGTACTCAACTTGTTTAAGGGAAGAACTCCCTGATAATTTTGGACTGTTGCACAATGGAAGTGGTTGACGTCACAGCATAAGAAATTTTCATGCAAAAATTGCATGGCCATGTATCAGGGAACTTTTAGGGAGAATTTGGTAGGAAGGAGATAGAATTTAAAAATCTCTAATACTCCTTAAAAATCTAGTACTTTACTGTTATATGGTAGTAAGTTTTCACACAAAAACGAATTTCGTCTAAATTCTAAGAGTCAGGTAAAGAACCTTATTATCCTTACCCCCCTTATGTGAAAGGAAACGTAACATTATGGGGTGTTACCAATCCCAGTACAGATGACATCTGTGGAAGAAAAACTAGGTGTAAGTCCCCACTCTGTTAAGGTTCAGTTGCCTTCAAACCACAATGACGAAACTTGTTAGTGGAAAAAAAAATGAGCACAATATATGTTTATCTCTTTATAAGTGAACTCATACCCTATGGTATTAGTAATTTTTGTAAACCAACACAAAATTGAAATTAAAAAGGCTGAGATAAAACCAGCAATATTTTAAAATGTGTTGGTAATTGTGATGGCTTCATATTATTGTTGTTGTGGCTGTTAGGTGCCATCTAGCCAGTTCTAACTCATAGTGATCTTGTGTACAACAGAACGAAACACTGCCAGGTCCTGCACCATTCTCGCAATCGTTACTATGTTTGAGCCCATTGTTGCGGCCACTGTGTCAATCCATCTCATTGAGGGTCTTCCTTTTTTTCACTGATCCTCTACTTTACCAAGCATGATGTCCTTCTCCAGGGACTGGTCCCCCCGATAACATGTCCAAAGTACATAAGAGAAAATCTCACCATCCTCCCTTCTAAGGAACATTCTGATTGTACTTCTTCCAAGACAGATTTGTTCATTCTCTGGCAGTCCATGGTATATTCAATATTCTTCTCCAACACCGTAATTCAAGGGCACCAATTCTTCTTCAGTCTTCCTTATTCATTATCCGGCTTTCACATGCATATGAGGCAATTGAAAATACTGTGGCTTGGGTCTGGCACACCTTAGTCCTCAGAGCGACATCTTTTTAACACTTTAAATAGATCTTTTGCAACAGATTTGCCCAACACAGTACATCCTTTCCTTTCTTGACTACTGCTTCCATGGGTGTTGATTGTAGATCCAAATAAAATGAAATCCTTGACAACTTCAATCTTTTCTCCATTTATCATGATGTTGCTTATTGGTCCGGTTGTGAGGATTTTTGTCTTCTTTATGTTGAGGTGTAATCCATACTGAAGGCTGTGGTCTTTGATCTTATCAGCAAGTGCTTCAAATCCTCTTCACTTTCAGCAAGCAAGGTTGTGTCATCTGCATAACACAGGTTGTTAATGAATCTTCCTCCAATCCTGATACCACATTCTTTTTCAGATAGTCCAGCTTCTCAGATTATTTGCTCAGCATACAGATTGAATAAATATGATGAAAAGGTACAACCCTAACTCACACCTTTTCTGATTTTAAATCACGCAGTATCCCCTTGTTTTTTTTGATAACTGCTTCTTGGTCTATGTAGAGGTTCCACATAAGCACAATTAAGTGTTCTGGAATTTCCATTCTTCACAATGTTATTCATAATTCGTTATTACCCACACAGTCAAATGCCTTTGCATCATCAATAAAACACAAGTAAGTATCTTTATGGTATTCTGTACTTTCAGCCAAGATCCATCTGACATCAGCAATGATATCTCTTGTTCCACGTCCTCTTCTGATTCTAGCTTGAATTTCTGGCAGTTCTCTGTGGATGTACTGCTGCAGCTGCTTTTGAATGATTTTCAGCAAAATTTTACTTGTGTGTGGTCTTAATGATATTGTTCGATAATTTCTGCATTCTGTTGGGTTACCTTTCTTTGGAATGGGTGTGGCTATGGATCTCTCCCAGTTGGTTGGTCAGGTAGCTAGCTGTCTTCCAAATTTCTTGGCATAAACAAGTGGGCCCTTCCAGATTTGCATCTATTTGCTGAAACATCTCAGTTGACATTCTGTCAATTCCTGGAGCCTTGTTTTTCACGAACGCCTTCAGTGCAGCTTGGACTTTTTCCTTCAACACCATTGGTTGTTGATCATATGCTACCTCCTGAAACGGCTGAATGTTGACCAATTCTTTTTGGTACAGTGACTGTGTATTCCTTTCATCTTCTTTTGATGCTTCCTGGGTTGTTCAATATTTTGCCTATAAAATCCTTCAGTATTGCAACTTGAGGCTTGAATTTTTTCTTCAGTTATTTCGGCTTAAGAAATACTGAGCGTGTTCTTCCCTTTTGGTTTTCTGTCTCTAGGTCTTTGCACATTTTATTATAATACTTTACTTTTTCTTATCGAGCTGTCATTTGAAATCTTATGTTCAGCTCTTTTACTTCACCATTTCTTCCATTGGCTTTAGCTGCTCTAAGTTCAAGAGCAAGTTTCAGAGTCTCTTCTGACATCCATCTTGGTCTTTTCTTTCTTTCCTGTCTTTTTAATGACTTTTTGCTTTCTTCATGTGTGATGTCCTTGATGTAATCCCACAACTTGTTGGGTGTTCAGTCATTAGTGTTCAATTCATCAATTCTATTCTTGAGATGGTCTCTAAGTTCAGGTGGGATATACTCAAGGTTGTACTTTGGTTCTCGAGAACTTATTTTAATTATAATACTTTATAATATGACATAATTATATAATTACAATATTATCATTAGCTTTGTATTATTCTACCCTTTACCCACCCAAGACAAGGTTCATCTCCAGTACTAGTGGATGCAAATCCATATTTCAAATGATTTTGTTGTTGTCGTTCCAAGTGCAAGACCTCTTGTCATGCCTGATTAAAATGGCCATTGCTTTTTGTGATGGTCAGTTTTATGTGTTGACTTGGCTAGGCTATGGTGCTCTGTTGTTTGGTATATCACTAGTTTTTGTTACAAAGTAATTTCAAAAAAACACCAAACCTGTTGTTGTCACATTAGCTCCCACTGATAGTGACCCAACGGGACAGAGTAAAGCTGCCCCATAGGTTTTCCAAAGCTGTAATCTTTACAGAGGCAGACTGCCACATCTTTCTCTTACAGAGGTCCTGTTGAGTACCAAGGACTGACCTCTCTTTGGTTAGCGGTCGAACCCTTAACCACTTTGCTACCAGGGCTCCTTATAAAGTGATCACATGTGATTAATTCAGTTGGCCTTGAGTGATTTAACCCATATTGTGGGCAGGCCTCAATCAATTAGTTGGTATAAAAATCAGCATAACTAATGTGTTCTTATACCACTTTGGGTTATCTTGTACCTTGTGTGATTTATGGGCCTCACTTTGGAAATCACCACTCCGGTTCCTAGATTATACTGGGCATTCCAAGCATAAGCAATGGGTAAACTTTTCCATTTAGGGCCTAATTACAGTGTATTAGTAAAGGAGATCTCAGCATTACAAAAGACATACAAATATAACATTCCATACCAAATGGATTATTAATTCAAATGACTTCATTCTGATTCTTTCAGTACTGTCTTGGTTATCTAGTGCTGCTATAACAGAAATACTACAAGTGGATGGCTTTAGCAAACAGAAATTTATTCTCTCCCAGTCTAGGAGGCTAGAAGTCCGAATTCAGGGTGCCAGCTCCAGGGGAAGCCTTTCTTTCTCCGTTGGCTCTGGGGGAAGATCCTTTCATCAATCTTCCCAAGTTGAGGAGCTTCTCAGCTCTCTGCTGGCTTCTCTGTTTTATGTCTCAAAAGAGATTGACTTAAAACACAACCTAATCTTGTAGACTGAGTCCTGTCTCATTAACATCATAGAGGTAGGATTTATAACACTTAGAAAAAATAACATCAGATAACAAAATAGTGGACAATCACACAATACTGGGAATCGTGGCCTAGCCTAATTGATACACACTTTTGGGGGACACAATTCAATCTATAACAAGTACCAAATTCAAACAAAGCATCAACTAAAAGTTCCCCTGGTTTTGAAACAACCACAAAACAAAAACAAAAACAAAAAACAAAAAAAAACCAAACTTTGTTTCCGTCAAGTGGATTCCGACTCATAGTGACCCAGGAAATAATCAGAAGGGAAAATAAAATCCCTTACAACATTTGGGGGTGGGGTGCATCTATTGTAATAAGCTGAGTTTTAAAGCTCAATTCACTCTTGTTCTCCTGCTGATACTTTGGTGCTTACCCTGCAGTGTTCATGGTCCCCCAGCTTTAAGATTCAACACTCTCCTTTGTTGATCATGCATTCTAATCTCATTGTTCTAGAGAGAGGTCAGAGAGGAGAGAACCTCATGAAACCTTGAAGAATGCAGTTTTCATTCCCTCCTTCCTCCCAGCATCTTCCTGCTCCATTCTGGGTCATGAATTACAGACCTTTCTAAGAATCACCTGAATGCCGTCACACTCTGGGTAGGAATTTAAGACCATAGCAGAGTCAGCTTTGAATGAGGAAGGGGAGCTGGCTTCTTTATCAGCCTGAAATCTCACCATGCTAGGTCATGCCCACTCTACATTTGAGAAGATCTGTCCCTGAGGGGAAAAAGAGGCATTCTGAACTGGGCTTTTCTGAGAAACCCTCAAAGGTTAGAAAAAGGTTGTTACCTTGTGTTCTGCATTAGAATTCCAAATCAGATGGGAAAATACCTCACTGAAAAAGCAATGTTTACAATATTGAAAAATGTCAATCAGATTGTCAAAAAGTATTTTTGAAACTCTAAAGAGAATCATGTTTGTGTTGTCCTCAGAGGCTGCTGTGTTAGCTAATTCCCTAGGTGACACAGGGACATGTGGAGGCACTTGTGCTACTTCCGATAACAAACTTCTTGGATGGGATTGCAGTCAGATGTCATTTATTAAATTCCATATTCTAGTGGTTCATGCTTCAGTGAAATGTCACTGTAATCTCATTTATCTAGGACATTTTATTCCAAAAAATATGTCATTTAGTTTTACAAATTGCCTATCAAGTTTTTCTTAATAGCCTCAGAACCCTAGAAGATGGTAGAGACTCAAGTTGAAATCTTGACTTTGGCTTGAGGCATTAGATCATATTTTTCACTCTGAAAACTTCTGGAAAGCTTTTCATTTCAAGATTTTGTTAAATTGCAAAATATTTAATGGGCATATTTCAACATTTTTTTTCTTTTTTTGTGTGAAAACTAGTAAAGGTAAACCATAAGTAATAATCCTAACAAAAAATATGCTCTTTAGTTAAAAGCTGAAAAAAAATTAAAAACACTATAAAAGAAGAAACAAAAAATAGATTTCAAGAGTATGAATCTAAAGGATATACATGCTCATAGATAGGAACAGATATCTTTTGTAGATGCCATTTAGTAAACTGTATATGATTCATCTTTTCTGAGTTAATTATCTGACTTGGTTAGAAAATAGTATACATAACACCATGATTGTGGATTAAGTTCTCGGATGGTGTCTTAATTACTTAGTACTGCTGTAACAGAAAATATCACAAGTAGATAGCTTTTAACAAACAGAAATTTATTCTGTCATGACGTAGGAGGCTAGAAGTCTGAATTCAGTGTGCCAGCTCCAGGGGAAGACTTTCCGTCTCTGTCAGCTCTGGGGGAAGGTCCTTGTCATCAGTCTTCCCCTGGTTTAGGAGCTTCTCAGTGCAGGGATCCTGGGTCCAAAGGATGAGCTCCGCTCCTGGCTCTTTTGCTTGATAGTATAAGGCCCCTCTGCACTCTGCTCGATTTTCTCTTTTATTTCTCAAAAGAGATGACTCAAGATACAGTCTAATCCTGTAGATTGTATACCACCCATTAACATAACTGCCTCTGATCCTACCTCATTAACATCATAGAGGTTAGGATTTACAACACATAGGATTATCAGATCACAAAATGGTAGACAGCCACACAATACTGGAAATCATGGTCTAGCCAAGTTGACACACATTTTGGGGGGACACAATTCAATTCATAACATTTTACCCTTGGCCTCCAAATTTCATGTCTTTGCCATATGTAAAGCACATTCACCCCATCATATCATCTCAAACGACTCTAAGTCCAAATTCCATCCTGGGGCAAAATTCCTCTTCATCTGTGAAATCTAGAATACAAGTTATCTGCTTCTAAAGTACAGTGGTGGAACAGGCACAAGGTAGACATCTCCACTACAAGTGGGAAGAAACTAGGGGGAAAGAAGGGATAACAGGCACCAAAGCAAGTCAGCAGAACACATTACATTAGCCCTCAAGGCTTGAAAATAATCCTCTGTTCTCTGAGACCATTTAGGCAATGTCCCTGGCCTCCAGACTCTGGGTGTTGACCACACTCTCCGGATTCTGGGTGGAGGCCCCTTGGCCCTGGCCTTCAGCTCCACCTTCTAGGCCCACTGGGACAGCAACTCTACTCCCTCAGATTTGAGCGGCCCCGTGTGGTACAGTGATTAAGAGCTTGGTTGCTAACCTAAAAGGTCTGCAGTTCAAACCCACCAGCCGCTCCTTGGAAACCCTATGGGACAGTTCTACTCTGTCCTACAGGGTTGCTATGAGTCGGAATTGACTCTACAGCAATGGGTTTGGTTCTTTAGGTTTTATTCTCCTAGTCCGTCTGAGTGGCGACCCTACCCCTTGGCCCTGGCAGGACCCATTCTTCTGCCCCTTGGGCATAGCATCCCCGCCCCCTCAGCTTTGGGCAGTGGCTCTGGCTTCATCCCCCTGGCATTCATGAATTGCAGCCCCATACTCTGGAACTGAGTTGGTGAAGAACTGACTCTTTGAAACCTAGGAGGCTGTGGCCCCACCCTTTGATCCAGCAGGTCATCATTCCACTCTTTGAGACCCCAGGAGTCGTGGTCCCACCTTTTGAGACTGAGGCAGCTCTGCTTCCTGTGATCTTTGTCTCTTCAGCTTCTGTTTCCTGGTTCCTTGACTTCTTGGCCCCTCGGGCCCTTAGTCCCTTGGGTCTCTTGGGTCTGTCTGGTGTCTGCCCTGCTCAGGCAAGTGTTCCAAAGCTCTTTAGCTCTACTGATAAGTGCCTAGAGGCACCCTACTCTGCGAGTAAACCTTGGCCCAAAGGCACTCAGCTGTCTTGCTCCATGGGTCGGCTCCCACGCCAGTTTCCTGGTTCTACTGCTGCCGTTTCTCTGTTGCTGCTTCTCGCTATCTGCACCATCTCTGATATCACAACTCTCCTCACTTTCTTCTGAGTCTTCACCAGAATGTCTGTAATTCTACCAATAGTCTCTTCAAGGCAATCTAGGCTTTTACTATTAGGCACTTAAAACTCTTCCAGCCTCTACCCATTACTCAATTCCAAAACCGCTTCCACATTGTAGGTATGTTGGAGCAGCACCCCAGTCTCCTGGTATCAAATTCTGTCATAGTTATCTAGTGCTGCTATAACAGAAATACCACAAGTGGATGGCTTTAACAAAGAGAAATTTATTCTCTCACAGTTTAGGGGGCCAGAAGTCCAAATTTAGGACACCAGCTCTAAGGGAAGGCTCTGTGAGCTCTGGGGGAAGGTCCTTGTCATCAACTTTCCTGTGGTTTAGGAGCTTCTCAGCCCAGGGACCTTGAGTCCAAAGGATACGCTGTACTCCTGGCTCTTCTTGCTTAGTGGTATGAGGTCCCTCTCCTCTCTGCTTGCTTCTCTCTTTTATATCTCAAAAGAAATTGACTCAAGATACAACCTAACCTTGTAGATTGAGTCCTGCCTCGTTAACCTAACTGCCTCTAATCCTGCCTCATTAACATCATAGAGGTTAGGATAATCACATCAGATCACAAAATGGTAGACAACCACACAATACTGGGAATCATGGCCTAGCCAAGTTGACACACGTTTTGGGGGGACACAATTCAATCCATAACAGATGGTGTATGTGTGTCTGTGAGTACGTGTGAGACAGGGAGAGAGAGAAAGAGACAGAGAATGACAAATTTTATTTCTGTTGACGCACTATTGCCTCAATAGGGCCCCATAATATGTGTGTGCAAGTGATACACATAGGTTTGCTGGTTGTTCTTGAAAATGTTTCTATTGTGAACAAAAGACTACGTTGTTCTTGCCCTCCTGGACGACTATCGAGGACGTCTTGTTCTCTGAAGAAAGTGCAGTTTTACAATGATGTGTAGGAGTGCTACAACTTTGATTTGAGAACATTTCCTACATTCACAACTCTATTTCTTTTTCGCTTTTATATCAAAAAAAAAAAAAAAAGTACTAGCCTTGAAGCTAACAGGAATTTTTATTTTATTTGGGTATACAAATTGACAAACACAATTGATACCAACCCTAAAGTGAATTTTAAATAATTGGAGAATGAGCATGTTATTAAGTTGTTTTGGTTTTCACTTGAGAGCTTTTCATATTTTTTCACCTTGAAAGGCTATAAATTTATATCTCTAGATCCATCTTTTCACTGGAGTGTTCCGTATGTTCAACTTAATGCTAGCCATTTACATTTCACTATCCTGCCTTCTTCTAAAATGTAACCTGACCACAACTGCATATATTACTTAAGCCAGTGCTGCAACTCACTTCTTGGATTTCGTTAATGTCATCAACATATTTTGTCTATTTGGAATTGGAAACTTGGGCAAAGGAGCTCAAAATTTTAAAGCTATTTGTGAAAGTACTGTGTAAATAATCAAGTTCTGTATGAATGCAGGAGCCCTAGTGCCACAGTGGTTAAGTGATGCAGCTACTAACCAAAAGGTTGGCAGTGCAAATCCACCAGCCGCTCCTTGGAAACTGAATGGGGCAGTTCCACTCTGTCGTCTAGGCTCGCTATGGGTCGGAATTGACTCTATGGCGATGGGTTTTTGTTTTTGGTACAAATACAAACTTCTACTGTTTTTGCCTCAACCCTCCTTTCTTCTTCTATATAACATGCTAATCTAATTTTCAATGTTTTAAAATTATAACCTTAGCTCAAGTCTTCATTAACTCATATGCATATTATTAAATAATAGCTTTATTCATTTATTTATTCACTTATTCAACGCTGTCAGTTTGAAGACTAAGGTGCATCTGACCCAAGCCATGGTGTTTTCAATT
Organism: Dugong dugon; assembly: GCA_030035585.1. Classification (NCBI taxonomy): domain Eukaryota; kingdom Metazoa; phylum Chordata; class Mammalia; order Sirenia; family Dugongidae; genus Dugong; species Dugong dugon. The sequence continues at coordinate 8,018,533 of CM057473.1, forward strand.
GCCTCATGTGCATACGAAAGCTGGGCAATGAATAAGGAAGACTGAAGAAGAATTGACGCCTTTGAATTCTGGTGTTTGCGAAGAATATTGAATATACCATGGACTACCAAGAGAAAGAATAAATCTGTCTTGGAAAAAGTACATCCAGAATGCCCCTTAGAAGCAAAGATGGAGAGACTTTGTCTCACATACTTTAGACATGTTACCAGGAGGGATCAGTCCCTGGAGAAGGACCTCATGCTTTGCAAAGTAGAGGATCAGCAAAAAAGAGGAAGACCCTCAACAAGATGGATTTACACAGTGGCTGCAACAATGGGCTCAAGCACAACAACAATTGTGAGAATGGTAGAGGATTGGGCAGTGTTTTGTTCTGTTGTACCCAGGGTTGCTGTGAATCAGAATGGAGTCAATGGCACTTGACAACAACAACATGTATTGGGCAACTACTGTGAACCAGGCAATATGTTAAATGCTGTGGTTACAGAGATAAATAAGATGTATTTCCTGTCTCCATGAAGTTAACAGCCTAATGGCAAAAGCAGACACTGGAGAAGTAAGTTCGAGCATGATGAATATAATGAAGGAAATGAGTAGAGTCCTACGTTTGCACATAACAGGTGACCCTAATCTGGTCTTGCGTTTCAGGAAACCTCCTAGCTCATATCTTTTCTTCTGCTTACAAGGATTTTCCTCACACTTCATTTTTATCATGTCCTTTCTATGCAAAAACTGACTAAGTCAATCGGAATGCCTCCAGTTTTGTGAAAGCCTCCATAGTCTGGCCCCAGCCTACTTACTGAAGTGAATTTCTAAGACACTGAATTTTAGTCAGGAAGGTTTCCTCACTGTTCCGTGAGTATACCATGCTTTCCTCAGTCTAGGCCTCCATTTATGACTTCATCAAGGGTAGACAGCATGCTATTTATTCTACTCTTTACTCATCCACAGTTTTTCCCGTTCTTAAAGGCCCTTGTCAAAATGAATTTCCAATAATTGGGGCTTGAATCTTGAATCTCAAGACTATTTCTTGTGTATCTTTTAAAAGTCCAAGTTTATATTCTTGATTTTTAACTTTTTGTGTATTTCACCTAGGAGTTTCAACACTACTTTTTAAGGTGATAACCAATTTTTTTTTCTTATCCTGAAACAAATTGTGTGAATGTATATGTATGTGCTTTCTGAGAGATTTTGCTTTAGCAAGTTGGCTAAAGATAATTTTTTACAATTGAAAAAAACAGTAATAGATGAAGATGGCAATTGTCTTTGTCCAAAATATTGTAAATACCTTTAATGGAACATAATTATAGTAATTACATTGTTGCTGATTATGGCATTGAAATAGAAACATCCTAGTTACGATATTTATTAATAAGGTATATGGAATTTTCCATTCAAAACTGGGATTAATGTTAACATTTATACTGATTCACATATATACATACATAAACACATACATATACGTAAATTACTCACACTGATATACATATACAGACTATTTACATTCATATATATGTGTTAAAATATTCAAATGTGGGGAAATTTGGACTGGTTGTTCATGAGGATGGAAAAATGTGGTTTTCATAATCTAACAAAAGTTTCCTGATGCATTCAATTGTGTTTAAAAAGCTCAAAAACTGGCTTAGTTAAAAAAAAAAAGAAATTCCCAACTTGCCATGGCCTTTATTCTTAATGGGAACAAGTGTCTTTGACATATTTGAAGATTTTTGACTTAAAAATAGCCAAGTTGAAAGTATTTAGGAGTGATGCATGAGCACCCTTCTCAACTGCAGTCTGCACTCTGTATCTGCTGCAGGCTTCCATCTCCTTGACTTCAAAGAGAGATCCCCGGAATGAAACCACCACACAGTGGAACAAACTAGCCTTCTTCTGCTTCCATTGTATTTGAAACTTAGCACGAATATCTGTGTACGATTGAGCCCAGTGAGTTCTTGAGTCTGGAAAAACCTCTCTACAGCACCGTGACACACGCCAATGGAGTTCCTTTGCAAAGCTTGTTGTTCCCAAATGAAAGCCCTGCCTTGGCTCTGCAGAGGCATTGAGGAGCTAGGAGCAAGACCAGATTAAGGCAGGGATGTTTACAATTATGCCTGCTTTCTGTCAACATAAATGCATCAACATTAGGGCCAATCCTATGTGGTCTATGCCTAAAATGAGGGGCAAGCAATATTTAAGGACGTATCCTGAAGTCAATACAGAGTTAGGGTCTTCTCCTCCCTTTAAAGCAATTACATGCACAGACCTGTACAAGAGCAATTCATGCTTAAAAACAACAGTTTGAGGCACAGCATGATCCCAGTGTGTCAAGGAAGGCTTCAACTCCGACCCCTCCACTGTGACACCAAAGCAGGAGAGTGAACAAAGACCTTTTAAGAAGATCTACGCAAAGCTAGAAGCAACAGAAAGGTGTGAAGATTTGGGGAAAGTGCTGCGGCATAGAGAGTGCAGGCTTTGCTAGCAGACAGATCTGGGTTTAAATCCTGGGAATATTCTTTACCATGTAGTCTTAAGTCATTAAACCTTTCATAGCTTCTATCTTATGGTATGAAAAATGGGGAGAGTAATACTCATGCCATTGCATTGTTGTGAAAATTTGCAACAATGCCTAGCACATAGTAGGTGCTCTATAAATGGTAACTTCTGTTAATGTCTTAGTTTCCTAACCAATTGCCATCGAGTTGACTCCAACTCATGGTGACCCCATATGTGTCAGAGTAGAATCATCCTCCATAGGGTTTTCAATGGCTGATTTTTCAGAAGTAAGTCACCAGGCCTTCTTCAGAGGTGCCTCTGGGTGGACCCGAACCTCCAATCTTTTGGTTAACAGCTGAGCACTTTAACCATTTTTACGACGTAGGGACTCTGTTAGTTTCCTGGCATTGTCATAACAAAATTACCACAAGTGAGTGGCTTTAAAGACCAGGAATTTATCATCTCACAGTTTTGGAGGCTAGAAGTCCAAATCAGGGCATGAACTCCAGGGGAGGGTCCTTACTTGTCAGTAGCCTTAGCTGATCCTTGACATTCATTGGCTTGTAGCTGGATCTTCCCTTGACCTCTTACCGCTGTGTGTGTCTCTGTGTCTATTTTGCTTTTTTTATAAGGCACCCTTCAGAAGGGAGTAGGTTTAGAATCCACCCCCTCCAGTATGACTTCATTAATGTAAAAAAAGAAAAACCCTACTTCTAAACAGGATCACATTCACAGGTACCTCTAGGGGTTAGGACTTCAGCATATCTTTTTGGGGAACACAATTTAATCTATAACAATGAATAATGATCATTAGAAGAGCAATTTATTTCCATTCCTGAACACTGCTTCTGTTTAACTGAAGTATTGCTGAAATTTAAATCTCATACATCACCTTCAACTCAATCCATTTAAATGAAAAATATTTATTAATAATTTTTAGTACTAACAAAAACAACTAAAGTCAAGAAAACTCTAGAACTTGGAATAACAAAAATCATTGATGTGTTCTACTATTTACAAGTTTACTTTTTTCTGAAATATTCAGTCGTAAAGAAAAAAAAATATAACTTTGTTATTAGTGTAGGCCCAGGAGTGTACTTGGCCATGTAATTGTATTGCCTTAGAAGCAAGGAGTTTCCATTTTATAGTTTTGGGGAGCAATGCCTTCTAATCTCCTCCTCCTTGTTGAACATTTTGTATGCCCGGTCACTCGCTTGTCAACATGGTATGAAATAGACATGTCTAATTCCATCCACTGAAGACATTAGCTGGATGAAAAGTCAAGCTGGTGACTCATCTGGAAGGCATCCATCTGCTCTTTCCCATGCAAGGAGTGGCAAAGCCAGCGCTGCCATAGGCAGGAACTTGAAAAGCTCTCTTTCAAGAGAAAGAGATAGACTCCAGTCCTGTATAAGCAGTGCGGACTGGGAGTCTGGAGACCTGGGTTCTAGTCTCAGACCTGGCACCAAAACTTTGTGCAACCTTGAGCAGCCTCAGTATCCTCCCTGAAAAGTGAGAAGTTGGATCAAGATAGCTGGCATGACTCCTCCAAATGTAGAATAATTGAATTCTAGGACTGTGTTCACTCCTCCCTATGGTAGTTGGCTGGCCTGGATGAGATAAGTAAGCCGTGCTTGCTGGGCTGACGAGTTCAGACAGGCCAGCCTGGGTAGCTCACCACCTTTCCTCTGGGTGGACATGCACTTCACCTCGGAGTGAGCCAGGTGGGAACCGGAGCCAGCAGGGAAAGTACATTTTTTTTTTGCAAGTGTGGGCTCCGGCTGAGCTGCTGAAGCCAAACAGCACACCGAGAGTGATATCATGGCATTAGGAGCTCATTCAGACAACAAGGTGAGAAAGAGGAAGTTTCCCTGGGGCTGCAGAGCCACGGTAAGTATAAAGAAGAAAATATGAAAACGAGATCACTTCTCAATAAAAACAGTTACTATTCTAGGACATTTTAAGGTCTTAACTAATTTTTTCCCTTTCAACTTCAAACATGCAAAAACACACACGTGCATTTCCCAGGAGAGGAAAAAAAACATATGCTATTTTTTTTGGAAGACAAACTCTATGGGGTGCCTCCTAGAAAGCAGTATTGCCATTTGCTAAGTGTCACTAAGGGGTTGTCTGTGAATTGTCTGTGTCATCACAGAATAAGAAGAGGGTCTGCCTGCTCATAGGGGGATATCTGAATGTGGGACTAAGAAGGAAGACTTAGACTGGGGTCTCCAGAAGCTGACTCTGAGACAAGTATTGGGGGCAAATGATTTATTAGGGAAGTGTTCCCCAGAGGCATGGAGAGAAGCAAGACAGGGTTGGGAAAGAAATTAAGCAAGTGTGGAGGATAGCGTCAGCCTGATTCTTCAGGGAGTCTGGTGTGTGGGTTAATCTTCAGCTTGTCACCCCTGCAGGCCAGGGAGCTGGGCTTTCTTACTCCCCTACCTCATCCACTGAAGACAGTGAAGATGGGGTGACGTTTGCACGGCAGGGCTCTGGTTCCTACCAGGCGCATCCCAAGGTGCGTGTCTGCCCAGTGGGAAGACAGTGAGCTACCCAGGCTGGCCTGTCTGAACTCATCAGCTTGCTGATATCACTGTCATCAAGTGCCCAAGTTCCCTGGGTGGTGCAAATGGTTAAGCACTCCACTACTAGCCTAAAGGTTGGTGGTTCAAACCTAGTCAGAGGCATCTCGGAAGAAAGACCTGTCAATCTGCTTCTGAAAGTTCACAGCCTTGAAAACCATATAGAGTACAGTTCTACTCTGCACACGTGTGGTCACCTTGAGTCACAGTGGACTCAATGGCAACTAACAACAACACCTGCCAGTCATTGACTAAGGGCAGTGGCTGGGGAATGAAGACTCCCAAGCACTTTCTGCTCTCGAGGATGGCTGCAGGTAAATAGCTCCAGTTGGAACCCTGGAGGGCAGTTTTCTAAAGAAGAGGCTTAGGTGCTGGCCATGGGAAGAAAAAGGACACCAAACAATAAGAGGAGATCTGGCAGGAGCACTAAGTATCCTCCACAGGCTCCTCCTCTCTGCTCAGATCCACTGCAAGAAGTTCACTCCATCCATTCATGACTTCTTCAATATGTTGGCTAGAGGGATGGTGGAATGAGCACTAGTCATCCCTCCCAAGGCTATAACTTGTACCCGTCATCTCCATCTCTAGTGCCTATTGAAGATTCCATTTAGCATTTCTGCTGGCCTAGGGGGCTTGCCTTGTAATGTGGCTCAGACTGCCATTCCTGAGTGTCTAGCCACTGATTACTATGCCCTTTTCAGGCTGGAGTTGTTGTAATTGCTCATTCTCAGTAAGAACTTAGCATGGGAACAACAAGAGATGCCCTAGTAGATCCCTGGAAGCATAGACTTAGAATGGTGTGCAATGGGCCATTATTTACTTTCAGGATTAATACACACAACATGGAGAGTACAACAGTTTTAAAGCTTCAGATAATTATTTGTTTATTTTATATAATTTTTATTATAATGAAATTGAAGTCCAGCAAAACAAATTGCTCCATTTTATTGAGTTGGCTAGCATATCAAAACTTAACAAATGTCTGATTAAGTAAAAACATGACCACATTGTAGGTACTCAATACATATGTGTACAACTGAATACAATGAAGTAACTTTGACAACATATAGTCCATGCATTTAAGTTACCGAAACAACCAATAAAGTACAGTTTTGTTTTTTTTTTAAAGAAGAAAAAGGTGCAAAAATATTCTTTTTCCTTTATACTTAAAAAAGGTTAAGACAAAAGGCTTCCTTGTTTGGGAAAACAAATTCTCTACAAAGAGAAACTGTTGGACTTGCACAAGCCAATGTTGTTGACTTAACATAAAATGGGTGAAAAGATTGGGACATTTTACTCTTCACCAAGACAAGCTTAGGCCTCTACTGAGAAGATCCCCTTGATCCTCACATTTCTTGCTTCCTGATGAGGTAATGGCAGGGTGTGGCCAAGGCTGTGAGCCTGCTGATTATAAAATGATGAGTTATGCTACATTCTCCATTGCTTTGCAAACATTCCTTCAGTCAACAAATGCAGTATCTGCTGTATACGTATTCTGTGCCAGTTTCAGTTCTTGCCAGGGAAAAAGCAGTGAAGAGGCAGTTCTCCCTGTCCCACCAGCGCCTACCTACTAGAAGGGAGAGGGTTACCATAAATGAATAAGTTTCCAAAAAACTGGTATGCCAGAGGGTGACAAGTACTGGAGGGGAAAAAGAAAAAAGTAGGGAAAAGGATAAGATTTGCCTGAAGGTGAGGTGGGTGGTGCAATTTTAAACAGTAAAAAATGTCAGTTAAGCAGGTGTCAATTGGGAAATAGTATTTGAGCAGAAACCCAAAGGATTTGAGGAAGAGGAACATTTAGCTGTCTGGATGTCTTTGTTTCCTAGTACTGCCATAACCAAATACCACAAGTGGGTGGCTTTAAAGAACAGAAATTTATTTTCTCATAGTTCTGGGGGCTAGAAGTCTAAATCATGGTCTCAGCTGTGTGGATTCCTTCTAGGGGCTTTATAGAAGAACTAACTGTTCCGTGCCTCTGTTTTGATTTCTGGTAGCCCTGGGCATTTCTTGGCATTCTTTGGCTGTTAGACAGATCCTCACATGCGGTCTTCCTCCGTATGTATGACTGTATCCATGTTTGTCCTTCTCTTTTGTAAGCTGCCACTCAGAAGAGATTAGGATTAGAACCCTCCCTACTTCTGTATGGTTTTGTTAACTGATAACATCTGCAAGGAAAAGCCCCATTTCCCCAAATGAGGTCACATTCACAAGTGCAGGGATTAAGACTTCAGTGTATCTTTGTGGGGAACGCAGTTAAATCCATTAGCAATGGAGGAAGAACATTCCATGAGGAAGGAACAACAAGAGCTGAAGCCCAGAGCGTTTGAGGAACAGCAAGGGATTCAATACGTCTGGTGAGCAATGGACAAAGAGGAGCGTGGTGAGAGAGAACTGAGGGTAAAGGTGGGTGGAGGCAGTAAGTTTAGGGCTTTGAAAGCCACTGGCAGGCTTGAGAATTCACTATGAGTGCAATGAAGGTCCTTGTAGTGAAATGACATGAGCTGACTCTTGTTTTAACAGGACCATTCTGACTGCTGTGCTGAGAATAGACTCAGGTTGGGGACAATCGTAGAGGAAGCGAACCAAGAAAGAGGCCTTGAGGTGGTGAGAAACAGTTGCATTTGGATATATCTTGAAGAAGAGCTGATCGAATATGCCGGAAGATTGGCATGACTCAAAATGAGAAGAAATAGCTGCAAACATCTGTTAATAATCGGTATGTGGAATGTACAAAGTATGAATCTAAGAAAATTGGAAATCATAAAAAATGAAATGGAATACATAAACTTCGATATCTTAGGTATTAGTGAGCTGAAATGGACTGCTTTTGGTCATTTTGAATCAGACAATCATATTGTCTCCTATGCCGGGAATGACAAATTAAAGAGGAATGGCATGGAGTTCATCGTCAAAAAGAACATATCAGGGTCTATCCTGAAGTAGAAGGCAATTAGTGATATGATAATAACCATATGCCTACAAGGGAGACCAGTTAATATGACTGATATTCACATTTACCCACCAACCACTAAGGCCAAAGATGAAGCTACTGAAGATTTTTACCAACTTCTGCAGCCTGAAATTGATCAAACATGCAATCAAGATGCATCAATAATTTCTGGTGATTGGAATGTGAAAGTTGGAAACAAAGAAGAAGGATCGGTAGTTGGAAAATATGGTCCAGGTGATAGAAAGTATGCCGGAGATCGCATGATAGAGTTTTGCAAGACCAACGACTTCTTCATTGCAAATACCTTGTTTCAACAACATAAATAGCGACTAAACACATGGACCTCACCAGATGGAGTACACAGGCATCAAATTGGCTACATCTGTGGAAAGAGATGATGGAAAAGCCAGTATCACCAGTCAGAACAAGGCCAGGGGCAGACTGTGGAACAGACCATCAATTGCTCATATACAAGTTCAAGCTGAAGAAAATTAGAACAAGCCCACAAGAGCTATGACCTTGAGTATATCCCACCTGAATTTAGAGACCATCTCAAGCACAGATTTGATGCGTCGAACTCTAATGACTGAAGACCAGATGAGTTGTGGAATGACATCAAGGACATCATACGTGAAGAAAGCAAGAGGTCATTAAAAAGATGGGAAAGAAAGAAAAGACCAAAATGGATGACGGAAGAGACTCTGAAAATTGCTCTTGAAGGCAGAGTAGCTAAAGCGAAAGGAAGAAGTGATGAAGTAAAAGTGCTGAACAGAAGATTTCAAAGGGCGGCTCGAGAAGACAAAGTAAAGTATTATAATGAAATGTGCAAAGACCTGGAGATAGAAAACCAAAAAGCAAGAACATGCTCATCACTTCTCAAGCTGAAAGAACTAAAGAAAAAATTCAAACCTCAAATTGCAATATCAAAGGATTCTATGGGGAAAATATTAAACGACACAGGAAGCATCAGAAGACAATGGAAGGACAGACAGAGAGTCACTGTACCAAAAAGAATTGATCTATGTTCAACCATTTCATTAGGTAGCATATGACCAACAACCAGTGGTACTAAAGGAAGAAGTCCAAGCTGCATTGAAGTCACTGGTGAAGAACAAGGCTCCAGGAATTGACTGAATACCAATTGAGATGTTTCAACAAATGGATACAGTGCTGGAGGAGCTCACTCAACTATTCCAAGAAATTTAGAAGACAGCTACCTGGCCAACTGACTGGAAGAGATCCATATCGCCAGTTCAAAGAAAGGTGATCCAACAGAATGCAGAAATCAATGAACACTGTCATTAATATCACATACAAGTAAAATTTTGCTGAAGATCATTCAAAAGCAGTTGCAGCAGTACATCGACCAGGAACTATCAGAAATTCAAGCCAGATTCAGAAGAGGATGTGGAACCAGATATCACTGCTAATGCTAGACGGATCATGGCTGAAAGCAGAAAATACCAGAAAGATGTTTACCTGTGTTGTATTGACTATGCAAAGGCATTCGACTGTGTGGATGGTAAAAAATTGTGGTTAACATTGGAAAGAATGGGTATTCCAGAAACATTTAATTGTGCTCGTGAGGAACCAGTACACAGACCAAGAGACAGTCGTTTGAACAGAACAAAGGCATACTGTGTGATTGAAAGTCAAGAAAGGTGTGCGTTGGGGTTGTATCTTTTCACCATACTTATTCAATCTGTATGCTGAGCAGACAATCTGAGAAACTGGATCATATGAAGAAGAACAGAGCATCAGGATTGGAGGAAGACTTATTAATAACCTGTGATATGCAGATGACACAGCCTTGCTTGCTGAAAGTGAAGAGGACTTGAAGCACTTAACTGATGGAGATCAAAGACTGCAGCCTTCAATATGGAATGCACCTCAACATCAAGAAAACAAAAATCCTCAAAACTGGACAAATAAGCAACATCATGATAAACAGAAAAGAACTGAAGTTGTCAAGGGTTTCATTTTACTTGAATACACAATCAATGCCCACGGAAGCAGCAGTGAAGAAATCAAATGACTTATTGCATTGGACAAATCTGCTGCAAAAGACCTCTTTCAAGTGTTAAAAAGCAAAGATGTCACTTTGGGGACTAAGATGCGCCTGACTCAAGCCACAGTGTTTTCAGTTGCCTCATATGCATGTGAAAACTGGACAATGAAAAAATAAGGATGACGAAAGAAGAATTGATGCCTTTGAATTGTGGTGTTGGTGAAGAATATTGGCTATATTATGGACTGCTAAAGAATGAACAAATCTATCTTGTGAGAAGTACAACCAGAATGCTCCTTGGAAGCAAGGATGGTGAAATTATGTCTCACATACTTTGGACGTGTTATCAGGAGGGACCATTCCCTGGAGAAGGACATCATGTTTGGTAAAGTAGAGGGTCAGCAAAAAAGAGGAAGACCCTCAACAAGATGGATTAACACAGTGGCTGCAACAATGGGCTCAAACATAGCAACGATTGTGAGCACAGTGCAGGGCTGGGCAGGGTTTCATTTTGTAGTACACAGAGTGGCTATGAGTCAGTACCGACCTGATGACACCTAACAACAATGTATGTATGTGTAATAATATATTACTGTTTATGTTCTTAATAGTATAATAGTATTATGGTATGTAGAAGAATGTCATCTAGAAGAGATATTGCTGAAATATTTAGAGATGAAATGTCATATCATATGCAACTTATTTCAAATGTGGCAGAAGTTTTACAATTGGTCAGTTTAGGTAAGGGGTAGATGGGTGTTCTTTGTATAAATCTTAACTTTTCTGAAGTTTTGAAATTTTCAAAGAAAAAGTTGGGTAAAAAAAGAAAAATATCATAAAAAATCAAGTTTAATTTTTGTAAGTTTTGAAATTGTAATTATGCCAAATATGCCCTTCTTGAATCAGTTGAGGTGGATGTGGACAATCAGCACTCCATTTGGATCATCAAAGAAGTTAGGTCTATATACCAATGAGGTATAGTGTTTGTTAATCTCTTTTGGTGGCAAGGTATAACTCTCAGTTTATCTCAAATTATTATTTAAAATATGGAGGAATATACAAGGCAGGAATCATCTTCCCAGCTGGGTTTACAGATTCTCAGGAACAGTTTTTTTTTTTTTTTGCAGGATCCCAGGAACAGCTGCAGAGCCTCGGGGTGAGTGGCCTTAGCTCAGGAAATGGAAGTGTTGAATGCAGTGTCTGTAACACACAGGCTGTCCTGTTTCTTCAGCAACAAGAATTGGATGCTTATCAACATGCTGGGCCCTCTCTGTTTTCCACCACTCTTGTTACTTCCCAACTACATCTCTAACCCCCTACTCTGTGAAATGTTTTCCCCTTTTAGCCCTTTTCTTCTTCTCACCCATGGTTTCTATTGCTTCATGGCATCTCAGTTGCTCATTCTTTGTGTATTTTTCAGCTTTTGCGTTTTCTAACAATGGACTGATTTTCCCTTTGTAATTCTGGTTTGAATTCCCCTCAAAAAAAAAAAAAAAATTCCGTCAAGTAAGTTGATTATCATTATGCCTGGTTGAACAGAGATTTTGCTTATCCCAGATCACTTACTAGGTGGATGTGAGCTGTGAGATGTCAGCCCTAAGGTGCCCTGGCCCAGTTGGGTGTATTGGGTCACAGAAAAGGTGATTTAGGTGTTACAGAACAAGGCCATCTATATGTAAGGGACCCCTTAGCCTTGCTCCCCGGCTAGGGGCTGTGATATAAGAGTGGCAGTTTCCCACAGCATGAAGTAATGGGTGGGCCGGAAGCTTGATGGGCCCGTCTGGTAGAGTTAGTTTTCTTCCCCCATTTTGTTCACCTTGCCTAAACATTGCTTCAAGACAGTGGAGAATCTCTTTTTACAATGTGAGAATTTTATTTGCCATATAACTCATAGGCCCACCTTTCAAAGATCTAGGAAGTTAGATTTTGCAATCTGCACTTTCCACTGTTGAAGAGCGTCTATTAATCTCAGATATTCATGGGGAGAGAAAGAAAATCCCCCTGCATTTAATAGTCCTGATTTTTCTGCCAGCTACAGCTGGGGCCAGCATGGAAGTGGTATTGCAACATCACTGAGGTTCCTTGTGTGTATCCGGTAAAAAACACCAAAGTAGGTCCTGCCTAATCTCCACAGGCAAATGAGACACTTCTACGGGACTTGTGCTGGTTAACAGAGTTTGAACCATTTATTTATCTGCTTGGACTTAGGAGGGTTTCTGAACAGTTTGCATTTTGGAATTCTGGAATGCCCATTACATAATCTGTAAAGAGACGCTTTTCTGCAAATCAAGTACTTTTTTTTTTTTCAGTTAAATCCAAACTCACAGGCATTCGTGAATGGCTATATGGAAATGTACTTAATGGGGATAACAGTAAATCATTAAGGAATGGGGCTGGACACAGCCATTTGTGACAATAATTGGGAGCTGGTGGAGAGGAAGAGTGAAATCGTCTATGCTAGCAGGAAAGGAGGGTTTACATATGCAGTAAATTAGCTCTGTAGGGCTTCTGGCTACTGATGAGAGCACTAGCAATTTCTTTTTTTTTTTTTTTTTATTGTACTTTAGGTGAAGGTTTACAGAACAAATAGTTTCTCATTAAGCAGTCAGTACACATATTGTTTTATGACATTGGTTAACAACCCCATGACATGTCAACACTCTCCCTTCTCGACTTTTTTTTTTTTTTTTTTTTGTGAAAATATCCACAGCCAGAGCTACACCATTTCACAAATGTCTACACGCACAGTTCAGTGACGTCGACTAAGCTCTTCCAGTTGTGCTGTCATTCTCACTTTAGATGAAGGTCTACAGAACAAAATAGTGTTGCCCTGTGACAACGGTTAACAACCCCACTACATGTCAACACTGTCCTTACTCAACCTTGGGTTCCCTATCACCAGCTTTCCTGTCCCCTTCTGTCTTCTAGTCCTTGTCCCTGGACTGCGGTGCCTCATTAGTCCCGTTTTGTTTTATGGGGCTGTCCAATCCCCAGCTCAACGGTGATCCTCGGAAGTGACTTCACCACTGAGCTAAAAGGGTGTCTGGGGGCCACACTCTCAGGGTTTCGCCAGTCTCTTTCAGGCCAGTAAATCTAGTCTTTTGTGTGTTAGAATTTTGTTCTACATCCTTCTTCAGCTGTGTCCAGGACCCTCTGTTGTGATCCTGGTCAGAGCAGTCTGTGGTGGTAGCCAGGCACCATCTAGCTCTACTGGACTCAGTCTGGTGGAGGCCTTGGTAGCTGTGGTCCATTAGTCCTTTGGACTAATCTTTTCCTTGTATCCTGTTCTCTTCATTCTTGCTTGCTCCCGAAGGAGTGAGACCAGTGGGGTATCTTAGATGGCTACTCACATGCTTTTAAGACCCCAGACAGTACTGACTAAGGTAGAATGTTGAACATTGTCTTTATAAACTATGTTATGCCAGTTTAGCTAGATGGCACTAGCAATTTCTAACAGTAAATTCACATAACAATTTCTGTGCCATTAAGAAGAATTTTTTTTTAAAAAGTCAATCAATCTATCATATCTGTACAAGGATTAGAATAAGATAATAATAAATCAATTTAACGCAACCCACTTGGTGACTGTCTCTTACACAGGAAGCCTTAGTCTTGGTATAAGAGAAGTTCAGAGCAGGAGCTGTGGAGTCAAAGAGCTTAAGTTTGAATCCCAGCTTAAGCCCTTGGTAGCTATTGACACTAAGGTCCCTGGGTGGTGCAGACAGTTTGTACTCAGCTGGTAACTGAAAGGTTGGCAGTTTTAACCCACCCAGTGGCTCTGTGGAAGAAAAGTCCTGGCGACCTGCTTCCTTAAAGATTACAGTCAAGAAATCTTATGCAGCAGTTATACTCTGTAACACATGGGGTTGTCATGAGTCAGAATCGACCCAATGTCAATTAACAACAATAGCTGTTGACCTTGGGAAAATTATTTAAACTTAATTAGTTCTGGCTTCTCATCTGCAAGATGAAGATAATAATGAGGATAATAATATTATCTACCTTACAGGATTGGTGTGTGGCCTCATTGAGATAATGCAAGCAAGTGACTTAGAGCCTGGCTTTTAGTACGTGCTCAATAAATGTTGGTGTTGTGTCACGTGGAATCGATTCTGACTCGTAGGGACCCTATAGGACAGAGTAGAACTACCCCATAGGGTTTCCAAGGCTGTAATCTTTATGGAAGCAGACTGCCACATCTTTCTCCTGCCACTTTATATAAAATAAGGGTCTACTAAGTTAGACTTCCACTTGTACAATGAGACCCTCACCTGGGCTCTCATTGTTTAATAGAAATGCCCAGAGAAAGAAGTTGTTTCTTTTGGTACCACAGGCCAATGACAGATTTCAGTGACATGAACACATGTTAAAGATTTTATTGAACTCGTTATTAGTGAGGGATCGTGCAGGAGTTACAACTAGTTCAAAGAAGTAAAATAGCAGAGATACTGAGGGTCAGAAATATTGAAATAAATTTGCAAATCTGTGTCTGGTGGTGCAGTGGTTAAGAGCTCAGCTGCTAACCGAAGGGTCGGCAGTTTGAATCCACCAGCTGCTCCTTGGAAACCCTATAGGGCAGTTCTACTCTGTCCTATAGGGCACCTGTAAGCCGGAACTGACTTGAGGGCAACGGGATACATGGGCAGAGTTATCCCTCCAAATGATGAAACTGATTTGCAAGTCTAAGACAAGAATTACTTGCTTTGCTACTAGTTCTTTACCATTAACATCGTTGTAAAAGAGGTCAGTGGCAGTGAAAAGTGAAGCTCTGTAGAATCCAAATCAGATAACCTGAAGGGTGTGGTCTAAGCAATGACTAGTTCTCCACCGAAGCACAGTTTTTTTCCTACACCATCAAACTGAGGTTGATCAGATTATCAGTTTAAGATGACTATATCTTATCCTGCAAAGGGAAATATTTAGGAGTTTAACAACATTTTAAGCTTTTTAATTCTAGGTTACCTTTGCCTATTCATTATTTGTAGAGACTCACGTTTGGAAATGTTGTTCTGCTCTTTGGAATTCTAAATAAAACTTTCCAAGAAGCAAGAGGAGCTTCTAGGAATATAATAAAGCTAAAAGGAGAGAAAAAAAAAAAATCTGCTATCTAAGACTATTCTGACTAAATCTTCAAAAGACATAAAAATGACCTAGAATTGCATTCACAAAATAACATGTATATTGGTAGGAAAGTCTTGGAGTACAGAGAAGTAAAAAATGAAAATGAAAGATCCCTTTACCCATCTTCAAGCCCCTGGCGGCTCCACGGTATTAACTCTTGTTGTTGTTAGGTGCAGTCGAGTTGGTTCCGACTCATAGCGACCCCATGTACAACAGAATGAAACACTGCCCGGTCCTGCAACCATGCTCACAATCGTTGTTATGCTTGAGCCCATTGTTGCAGCCACTGTGTTGATCCATCTGTATTAATGACTGATAGCAATGTGTATGTGTCCTCTTTCATATTTACTCAAAAAAATGATAGACAGTGTTCTGAATGTTTTTTTAAAAAATTTAGATCTTTAATATGTAAAGGACTTATAGAAACCCTTGAGGCAGTCAAATGAGATGAGGAAATAGGTAAAAAAAAAAAAAGTAAATAAAATTGATTAACAGACTTAAGAACACAATCGATTAGTAATCAAAGAAGTTAAAACAAAGAGGTACCTTTTTTGGTTTTGTTTTGCTTATTATACTAGCAACAGTTAAGTAAAAGATGAGAACACAAAATACCAGTGAGGATACAGAGTAAAAAGCACTCTCGTGGGCAATCAGTTGGGATGTAAATCATTAACAGTTTGAAACATATTTTGGCAACATATATCATGAGTCTTAAAATATTCCACCCAATAACTCCCTTCTGAAAGTTTATTATAATGGAAGGGGGGGGGGGGGAGGGGAACCTATAAATATAGCTTATTCATAAAAACTTCTATTGTATCATTTTATATAATAATAAATTTAATTAGAAAACTCTAGTCATCAAAATGGGAGAATAGCGCATGCTTCTGATGTAATGTTAATTATATAGATGTTTACAAAGATTTAATAATAGTATGAAAAAGACTCATTTATAAGATTAAGCAAAAAATCATCATCTTAACAATGTAAAATAAATTCCTAGAGAAAAGAACAGAGTTCTTGTTAATTTTACACTTTTTGACAGGAGGGAGGACTTGATAGACGCACATGTAGAGAGATGAAGACAACAAAGGAGAAGAGGGACAAGCTGCATCCAGGGAAGCAAGTGGACAAGGAGGGGAGAATGAACTAGGAAAACGAGTCTGATTTGTTGTTGATTAATTTTGTCTACTTGCTTATTAGCTTTGTCCAAAGAATCTTTTAGTGAGACATTTTTTGAATCAGAATATCATTTGGAGACCTCTGAATACTGATAAAAAAAATACAGCCTCTTGGACTTGAGATATCTCCTCTCCTTTCTTTTCTAAGGCAACTGTCAAATAAACAATTTGGTTTAAGTCAAGTGTTCTCCAGAGTGGCATTGATTGCCCCAATCACCCGTGGTGAAGTTACGCTCTTTAGAGAGACAGGCACAGGAATTGGGATTGTACTGAGCGAACATATGAAACGCAGGAGGTTTTCTGGAGAAGGGGAGTAGTTAGATGATGCCGTGAGAGCTGGCAATTATGGGTCCTCAAAAGTGATGCTTTGTGTGCTTCATGCCTTGAACTCCCAAACTGACAACTGACCACTTCCGAATGCACGCCACCGTTCTGTGCCTCCGTCAGTTAGAAAACCAGAAAAAAACAGCAACAAAAAACACAAAACACAAGAAAACAAAAATACTCTCTCTGAATCAAAGCCAAGTTCTCAGGACAAAAGTCAAGATGGAAGGAGAATTTTACGTAGTTTTATTGATGAACCACAAGGAAGTTTGTCCAAATGAATACTCTACTATGAATCAATACTGGTCTGGTGAGAACCGCAAACTATTGGTCTGTGAGGTTGGCTTAGACAACAGGTTTATGGGGCGTATGATTCTCCTTCTTACGACAAAGAATACTTCTAGATAGTACAACACAAAATGGAAGCACAAAAGAGAGCAGAAGAGAGAAATGGCCTATTTCCACCAAGGGTGCCAAACAACTGGAAACCAATGAAAAAACCCAGGTACCAAAAAAACAAAAAACAAAAAACAAACCCCAAACAAACCTGTTGCTGTCGAGTCGATGCCAACACGTAGCGATCCTGTAGGACAGGGTAGAACCGCCCCATAGGGTTTCCAAGGCTGTAATCTTTACGGAAGCAGACTGCCACCTCTTTCTGCTGAGAAGTGGCCCGTGTGTTTGAATCACCGACCTTTCTGTTAGCAACCAAGCGCTTAACCACTACGCCACCAGGGCTCCTCCAGAACCAAACTGAGAGTAAATAGCTGAGGAATTCATTGCAAAATGGAGTGAACTTCAGACTTGGTGCTGACTTACCACCTCATCATGAACTTGACAAGTTGTGGGCAGCAAAGCACAAGGGGCTACTGTGGGTATTGTACCTGGTCGGAGGCTGGGGTTTGTGGTAACAGGCAGTACCCACTATGTCTTGGTGGAACTTCCAAGAAAACTGTGGAAATAAATGAAGACCACCCAGATGAAAACAAAAAGAGGCTATTCATTCAGAGCTTGGGATAGTAAGAGAGTCAACCATCACCACCTGCTTTTGGCAGACACTCAAAGCAGGTGAGGGGGAAAGTTTATAATGGAAAAAAAAAGGGAAGACTCCAGGTAGGCTGTACTGGAGGTTGTTATCATGGGGAAGCTGGAGGCAGACTAATTAGAGATGGGGCATCTTATGTGATTGGTTTAGGGGGTGCATATAGTTTTTCTCTGGTTGGTGCTGAATTAGAAGCGAGGGCAAAAACAAAATCTGGCAGTTTTTGACCTAGTCCTGACCATTCCCAGTCAATTGTTTAGCATAGAGTTTGCTTTGACTTCCTTGGCTTTTTGCTGCAGAGGTTGTGATTTTGTGCATGCCAGCCCCCACAATTGCATGGACCAGTTTCTTAGGATGAATCTCTGTCTCTCTCTACACATCTATATCCAGTTGGTTCTGTTTTTCTAGAGAACTCTACTACAACCGCTAACAAAGAAACCTTACCAATTGAATCGTGTCATAATATACTCTTATCATCTAGAATTTTTGTTATAGTCATTAAAATAGCTCTTTTATATTTATTTAGAGATTTATTTTATCATGTATTATTCTTTGTTGTTGTTGTTAGGTGCCGCCAAGTCAGTTCCTATAGGACTTCAGAATATATAAAAAAGAATATATATTGCAAAAAAAAAAAAAATAGTTGAAGTTTTCTTAAAATGCTTCCACATTCAGATATCAACTCTTCAGAAAAACCTTTTGAATTAGAATCATTGCTGTTAGTGTTTTTCCAACAATATCATCATCTGTGCCATCAAGAATGTTGGTAGTACAGCATTTCTAGGGAATGTTGCTCTCTTGTCTCTGGAATTCTCTTCCAAACCACTGACATCTATTCTGTAAACTTTGATGCTGGCTCTCTCTTGATCTTGAGAGCCAGTATCAAAGTAAAGTTTTCAGATAATCAGGATTCATATTTCTTCTTCCAAAGGTCTCTAAACAGTTTGTTGGCTGACTTTTCTTGCCACCAGGAAAAGCAATCAAGTTTGTGTATATGCAGGCAGCTACATTGCTGCCTACATTTTGACAGCGGCTTGGCTGCTAGTGATTGGAAGATACCATTAACTGTATGTCTTAGAATCAATAAAATATTCCGTATGGAAAATGCTGATTATAGTATTTCTCCTTAATCTTTCGTAATTATTCTCTGCTGTATAATCTTGTTAACCTGATTTTCTTAGTTCTCTGGGAGGATTTCATTCTGACATTAAATGCTTAACTCTAGGATGGTATACACTGGCAGACCCTCTGCAAAGCCTTGGAGGGCTAGTCCTATTATTATTATTATTTTTTATCAGCTGTTTTACCCTGAAGGCCATAATGTGCAATTTTCAGAATGATATTTTACTGGTAAAACATACTTGATTCCCTGGTGATTTAAGGGGAAGTTTCAATTTCAAGTAACAACATGACATCAAATCAAGAAACTAGCCTTGGAAAGCACACCATCTGAGAAACGGAAGTGTTATTAATATGTCCCTTCTGGATTAAGTTATATAACCCAAAGGTGTCCGTGTGTGTGAGCCGGACTGCCATCTGGTTCTGGAATGAAGTCAGGCTAATAAATTCATTTAAAATGTCAGCTTCAGTTTAAACTACTGAACTGAATGGTCCCCAAACAGAAAACCCAATAGCTCAGCCCTTTGCTATTCCAGTTCCTATTTGACTCAGCAATAAACGACTCCCAGACTGGTGGGGTAAGCTCAGTGGTCATGATATCTTCACTGAATTTGGATAATATGCCACTGGTTACAAGATTATAACGTGGAGAAGCATGAAAACAAGATCAATGCAGTTTACATATTTTGGAAATATATTCTCTCGTCTTTAGAAATGTAGTGAAGGCTTATTATATCCACAATATGTTGTCAATAATGGCTTTTAAGGTATTTTAAAAGTTTTTTGCCCCCTTAATCCATCAATCATTATACACCTATTATTGCATTTTAGAGCTTACTAAGATTACAGGGTGAAATTTTCTCTTTCAATTTTGTCTGCAGTAACAAAGGGCCTTATTTTGGGGTATGGAGGGGCAAGATATTTGCCCTTGTCTTCCTTCTTAAGTTGACGTAATAAGATTCATTGAGTCCAGAGCAAAGACCATCATCCACATTGGGGCTGGGGGTATGGGAAATGACATCCTTATTAAACCCATGTATTTTTAAGTACGGATCTTGATCGGGGCAAATGCTAGGAAGTGGGGATACAAAAAGACAACCCCATAGTTTCTTAGCTTAGTTTATGTTCTTGTTGAGGCATGAAAACATCTACACAAAGTTGTAAATAATAACAGAAGCAGCATGTGCACAGAGCAAAATGAGAGGCAATGGAAATACATTCTTAAAGATGTTGCTAGTTGCCATTGTGTCAGCTCTGACGCATAGCGATCTTATGTGTAACCGAATGAAACCTTGCCTGGTCCTGCGCCATCCTCACGATTCTTCCTAGGTTTCAGCCCATTATTGCAGCCACTGTGCTAATTAATCTCACTACCAAGCAGGATGCTCTTCTCCAGGGACTGGTCTCTCCTGATAACGTGCCCAAAGTAAGAGCTTCTAAGCAGCATTCTTTCTGTACTTCCTCCGAGACAGATTTGTTCATTGTTTCGACAGTATATTAAATATTCTTTGATAATATCATAATTCAAATGCGTCGATTCTTCATTTGTCCTCCTTTTTATTCCTTTCTTATTTTATTTTAATGCATATGAGGTGATTAAAAATACCATGGCTTGAGTCAGGCGTACCTGATTAGTCCTCAAAGTGACATTTTTGCTTTTTGGCACTCCAGAGAAGTCTTTTGCAGCAGCAGATTTGCCCTATACAATCTGTCCTTTGATTTCCTGTCTGCTACTTCTATGGGCATTGATTGTTGATCCGAGTACAGTGAAATCCTTGACAACTTTGATTTCTTCATAGTTTATCGTGATGCTGTTTATTGGTCCATTTGTGAGGATTTTTGTTTTCTTTATGTTGAGGTGTGATCCATACTGAAGGCTGTGGTCTTTTACTTTAGTTGTCTTCATTTTCAGCGAATAGGTTGTATCATCTGCATATTGCAGGTTGTCAGTGAGTCTTCCTCCAATTCTGATGCCCTATTCTTCTTTACATAGTCCAACTTCTCAGATTATTCTGCTCAGCATATAATAGGCATTGAGGGGAGAGTAATTGTTGATGGTTGAGTTAAAGGAAGTTTCATGGACTAGTCAGAGCTTGTGGGGAGCGCCAGTGACATTTTCTTTTCACTGGTTTTACAGGAAACAGGGAAAGTATTTTTTGCATATTTTGCATACTAAGGATTTCTTTAGGTCATTAGAGTTTTCTCATTGTAGCAAAGCCAGTTGGGCTTGGTGAAAGTGGCTGGAATGATGCACCAGAAGCTATGGAATGCTGCCATTTTGGTAAACTGGGTGTGGTGGAAGGAGGGAGGCTAAACAGGCTAGAGCAAGCAACTTGTTGCAGAGCTCGGCTCATCCCATCCTAGCCCTTTCTCGGGGTCACATTCTTTTCCTGAACCATTTGACCTTACACGGCCAGCACAGAATGGCTCCCAGTGCTGAGGTGGAAAAGTGCAATTCACTGGGCATCATCCCAAGGGGAGAGGGTCTAGGAGAAGGTGAAGTGAGTACTTTTCCAGAGTCTTCCTTCTTGCATTTGTCCTGGAGGGGGAGAATTGTTTGCTTCTTTTACCTGGAGCTTCTCTGCCCACCTGTTTCCTGCAGCTCCTCCTCACCTAACTCATTTACATAAGGAGTGCAAAAAGTAATGGAAGTCAAGTCGCATATCAACTATCTTCAGAAACTGATGATGTTCACTTTTGGCAACAAAATCTCAGTTTTTGCTTACTGTCAGATTTCTTAATGATCCCTTAGAGATTCAGCATTGTGATGTAGCAACTGTTTATACAAGAAAATTCACCGCCAAGCCTCTTTTATGTTTTGTCAGTCAAAATGACACTTGAATTTTTCAGGCATGATCTAAGCTACTCTCTGGTTAAAGAGAGCTTTGGAGTTAAGCTTTTACAAAGCAAGTGTAGTCACTGGAGTGAGCAGCCAAATTTGACTTTACAGGAAAGCAAAACTAGGACTTTCTGCGTTCACTAAGGGTAAAAATCCTTCCACATTTCTGAGCAAAGACTTGGGCCTGGACTAATGTCCTCAGTATGAAGGAGGACTAATGCATATGTGTGCATTTGAGTAAATAAAAATTGCCACACTTTCTTGATCCACACATTTGCCTTTCCTATTTCATTTGTATTGTGATATATTTGCTTAGCTCTCTTAGAATTTATCATTTTAAATTTACAGATTAATAAAAACATAGGGCAATAAACTGTACCTGTGCCCACTACCTTCGAGTCAATTCTGACTCATAGTGATGCTATAGGACAGAGTAGAACTGCCCCATTGAGTTTCCAAGGCTGCGATCCTTACTGAGGCGTACTGTCACATTTTTCTCCCACAGAGAGCCTGGTGCGCTTGAACCACTACCTTTCGGTTAGCAGGCAAGCACTTAACCACTGTGCCACTAAGGCTCCAACAAAGTGTAATATAATGTAATGTTTGGGGTCATCTATAGAGTGGAAAAAGATCCCTGGTGGTGCCATTGTTAAGTGCTTGGCTGCTACCTGAAAGATTGGTAGTTTGAACCCACTCAGTGGCTTTGCAGAAGAAAGAACCTGGCGATCTGCTCCTGTAAAGATTTCAGTCTAGAAAACCCTGTGGGGAAGCACTACTCTGTTACATGGGATCACTATGAGTGGAAATCAACTAGCTGGCCCCTAACAAAAACAATAACAACAGAGTGGAAATAAATTATGTTTCTACTGTCAAAATTTATTTGCATTAGTATGTGAAAGAGTCATTTGCATTACTTTCAGTTTTCCATGACTTCTACCCATATAGCGTTTTAAAACAGCTTAGTTATTAGAACTACCACCCATCTGGCAGTTTGTCATCCTGTGGTGCCTTGTGCGTTGCTGTGATTCTGGAAGCTATGCCAGGTATTTCAAATACTAGCAGGATCACTCACGGTGGGCAGGTTTCAGCTGAGTTTCCAGACTAAGACAGACTAGGAAGAAAGGTCTGGTGATCTATTTCTGAAAATTAGCCAATGAAAACAGAACATTGTTTGATGTAATGCCAAAAGATGAGTCCATCTAGGTAGGATGGCACTACCTAATAGTCACAACAATGGACTCAAACACACCAATGATCATGAAAATGGTGCAGGACTGGACAATGTTTTGTTGTATTATACACGAGGTCATCATGAGTTGGAGCCAACTCCGTGTCAACTAACAACAACAGCAACAGTCATTGGAAAGACAATCAAAAACACCTAATCAAATAGATCAGATAACTCCATTGAAGGAACATCCACTAATCTCTTTTGCCCAAGTCTGACTCTTGGACAATTTTTCTGATATTACATTTAATTAAATTTTTGAATTTGGGTGAGGATAAACCCAGCCTCTTCTAGGTGCCATTCTATAATAAGGCATAAACAGTTCCATATTCTTACAAATTCATTAGTGTGAACAGTTAAATCAGAGCAGAGCAGGGGAAGGGTAAAGAATGAATTTGATGGCAAATAGACCAAGGACCAGCAGAAAGGACTAGCCAGACTTATGTATGGGCTGGGAAAATGCTCTAGCTAGAAGAAAATGTATGTGTGAATATTAGAATAAAAGGCCAGCATTTAGTTTTTTCAAGAGACTGAAAGTTTTCCCAGAATATTTGGAATATAAGGATAGTGAAAGACAGTGATTGTTTGGAGATAAGCTGGACAGGTAAGATGTAGAAGTGAAAGCCAAGTTTAAGAGTTTAGATTATCTTAAAAACAACTAGAACAATCGGGGGGGTGTGATATGGTCAGGGTTGTATTTTTAAGAATCATTATGGCTTTAAAAAAGAGTGGAGGGTTTTGAAACTAGAGTTTGGGAAACAACTAGGAGGTTGTTAAAGAAATCTGGGGATAAATGTGGAACCTTTTTCAAAAGTAGTGGTGTTGGGGATAGAGATACACGGACTGATACAGAAAATATTCAGGAATTAGGATTGAGAGGGTTTGGTGATGGATTAGATGTGGGTAAGGTTGACAGATTTAGCAAATACAAATACAGGAGGTCCAGTTACATCTGAGTTTCAGATATACAACAAATAATTTTTATTATACATATGTCCCATGCAATATTTGGGACACACACACACACACACAATTGTTTAACTGAAATTTAAATTTAATTGTTCATTCTGTATTTTATTTGGCAACCCTACGTGTGAGAGTTGAGGAAGAGGAAGAGTTAAGGGTGAACTCCAGGCTTAAGAACTAAGAAGTTCTCAGAGGGGAGAAACAAGTGTTTTCTACTTATCTGGACTATGAACGCTCATTACAATTTTCACACTTTGACAGTGTCATGGATTGAATTATGTCCCCCCAAAAATGTGTGTATCAGTTCGGCTGGGTCATGATTCCCAGTACTGTGTGATTTTCCTGTGTGTTGTATATCCTGCCTCTGTGATGTTAATGAGGGAGGATGGGCGGCAGTTGTGTTAGTGAGGCGGGACTCAATCCACAAGACGGGACTGTGTCCTGAGACAATCTCTTGAGATATAAAAGACAGAAGTGAGCAGAGAGACAGAAGGACCTCATAGCACCAAGAAAGCAGTGCCAGGAACAGAGCGTGTCCTTCGGACCCAGGGTCCCTGCGTAGATAAGCTCCTAGTCCGGGGGAAGATGGGTGAGAAGGTTCACAGAGAGAGAAAGGCTTCCCCTGGAGCTGACGCCCTGAATTTGGACTTTCAGCCTACTCTGACCCTGAGGAAATAAACTTCTCTTTGTGAAAGCCATCCACTTGTGATATTTCCGTTGTAGCAGCTATAGATGACTAAGACAGACAGGAAAACCCAAATCTCAAACACGTTTTTACTGAAGATGATTTCATATTGTTATCTTCTTCATAAAGCATGGCGTGTTCTCCATTATTCTTTTCCCCATGGGAAGTGAAGAAAGGGAAGAACTGTCAGAGATAGAATGAAGTGAAAATAGGATGATATGGGTTCCAGCCCAAGTAGTAGTTGTATGCCGTGGAAGGGAGTTCTGTTTGGAATCATGTGAGCAGCGTCTGAGATGAAGAAGATTTGATGTCAAGCTTGAACGGGACCATGAGATTTTAAACCAGGTTGTCGATAATTTGGGCAAAATCACTTTGAGAAACAATAAGCACATATTCCAAACTTCAGTCTGTTGAGGAGAAAATGGAGAATAAGTAAGAAATTAAGGCTAGAAACAAGAAGTTGGGGACTTCAGGTATCAATAAGGTAGTATGTTGTTGTTGTTAGGTGCCGTTCAGTCGGTTCTGACTCATAGCGACCCCGTGTACAACAGAACAAAACACTGCCTGGTCCAGCGCCATCCTCACAGTGGTTGTTATACTTGAGCCCATTGCTGCAGCCACTGTGTCAGTCCATCTCCTTGAGGGTCTGCCTCTTCTTCATTTACCCTTTACTGTGAAAGCCAGAAACCGTGTAAGGTGGAAACCTCTCAGAGAATGAAAACTCAAAAGTATTTTCCAAAAAAACGAGTAATAAAAAAGTGGTAAGACTGCACACTGTCAAAGGCAGAAAACTTGCGAGACCTGGAAAAACAAGGCAGTCTCATGGAGTTCTGGCTCTTAGAGGTTTCACTGTGTTTATTATGTTTATGTAACGATAATAATAATTAATAGCTAGTTGCTTTTCATTGACTTCATGTGTTTCATTTAATATACATACCAATTCCATGAGCTAGGCATTCTTATAATCCCCAATTTACAGATAAGTAAACTGAGGCTCAGAGAGAATATATTCATAGTTACACATCCAGTAAGTGAAGCCAGACATTGCATTTATGCTGGTTTTGCTCCAGTGCCCATTATCTTATACAAAATAATTTAACCTTTTCCTTTTAAGTTATGAAAATGTTTCAAAATCTTCTCTTTGAGTCTCATTTACATCATCCCAGTTATCTTCCCCATATTCCACCCTGCCCTCAAAAAGTAACCGAACATACACTGCTTCAAGAAGCTGCCTCTAATTTTTCCAATTTCTTCTGGACAAAGCTTTCACCATTCTGTATGTTTCAGCTTGTCTACTTCCATGACCATTCAGAACTAAATTTTGTGGATATGATACAAAATCAATGATTCTTTTTTTGAGTAATCAATTACCAATAATACTCTGGGTGCTTATTGAAACTAATGTTAATTTAAGTAAAAAAATTAACAAACTGATAGACGATATGAAGAAATTGTGTCAGAAACTCTCAGTGTGTCCAAAATGATAATCTCATGTAAGGTGTTCCAGTTATTTAATAAAATTGTAATAAATCTATGCTGCCATGCTTTTCCTTTTGCAAATGTCTGGAGTGGTAAAAATTTTCTCCAACTTTATTAGTCTAGTTTCAGTTTTGGAATGTTAATTATTTCTCTCATTGTTTACAACAACTAGCCTGGCTTTCTACAAAACATCCCGGAACACTTTATGCTAGTAAGCTTCCCATGAACTGAGGCTATAAAGGGTCATACTGACCTGACTCATCCAAACATTTTCAAGTATTCTGGCCTAACCAACAGGGCTCTGGATGACCCAGTGGCTACGCAGCACAAAAAAGCTTACTGCCAAAGGCATGTCTTACAACGTTGCAGGGTAGGTTTCAATATTTTTTCTTGAGTGAGTTTCTGTCCATATGAGATGATGAAACTTTTCAGTTCTTCCAGTCTATGATTTCAGTTCCTATAGAAACTGATTTATTTGTCTAAGTGATGTATCCCAAATGCATACATTTTGGGATACAAAAAATGGAAACCTATAAGGTCTGTTATAGATCAAAACAAAGGCAAGTGATTGAATAAAATGCAAACAGAAACTGGTTAAGGTAAGGAAGTTTGATGGCTTAAATAACAGTTGCATTCAGAAGATTGCCCTTGGACACTGGAACAGCATGACCACAGAGATGGCACACTTGTATTGCCCTTCTCATTTTTATGTTTGGCTGGGTATGACTTGCTTTTGTGGTTGCTGGAAATGATGTAACTAATGAAATTACTATATTTTAAAAAGATGAAAAAATATGCAAAAAGGCAGTAAAAATCACTTCTAGTTCCATTATCTTTTACACCATGAAATTATACCCAGAAAAAAATGAAAATATATCTTCTATTTCTCTAGTTTTATCTATTGCGATAACCACTGTTATCAGTTGGTTTTTAGTCATTTTGAATAATACTTCTTATAGTGACTGCAGCCTCACCATGAGAAACTCTGGCTTTCCTTGACCTGGGCAGTCCAGGTGTACAACCTGAGCCAAAAATGGGAAGCAAGGACAGTGCTCTGCCTAATTATTTGAGTCTGTTCCTCTGGTACATGTGTGGGACATCTGCACTTACCCACTCTTTAACTTCTTGGCTTTAGGGTTCCTTCTTAGACCTGGACTAGGCCCTCACCTCTTCTTTATTTCTAGATATAGAAATGGAAGCAGCAGTCAAGAAATCAGTTGACTCACTGCATTGAGCAAATCTTCTGCAAGAGATCTCTTTAAAAGTGTTAAAAAGCAAAGACGTCACTTTGAGGACTAAGGTGCTCCTGACCCAAGCCATGGTGTTTTCAATTGCTTCATACGCAAGTGAAAGTTGGACAATGAATAAGGAAGACCAAAGAAGAATTGATGCCTTTGAATTATGGTGTTGGTGAAGAATACTGAATTTACCACGGACAGCCAGAAGAATGAACAAATCTGTCTTGGAAGAAGTACAGCCAGAATGCTCATTAGAAGCAAGGATGGTAAGACTTTGTTTCACATACTTTGGACATGTTATCGGGAGGGACCAGTCCCTGGAGAAGGACATCATGCTTGGTAAAGTAGAGGGTCAGCTAAAAAGGAGAAGACCCTCAATGAGATGGATTGGCACAGTGTCTGCAACAGTGGGCTCTGTCATAGCAATAATTATGAAGATGGCACAGGACCAGGCAGTGTTCATTCTGTTATGCATAGGGTTGCTATGAGTCTGAATTGACTCAATGGCAACTAACAACAACAACAATATGATTATTCTCCTTCATTCTGTTAATCAGAGCCCTGGTGGTACAGTGGTTAAGAGTTCAACTGCTAACCAAAAGGTCAGCAGTTCGAATCCCCCAGCCACTCCTTGGAAACCATATGGAGCAGTTCTACTCTGTCTTATGGGGTCTCTATGAGTCAGAATCTACTGGATGGCAATAGGTTTGGTTTTTGGTTTATTCTGTTAATCAACTATATGACATATTTACAAATGTAACTCTTGGTCAAGAAGGTTTATCTTCATATATTGATACATTGATTTACTAATATTTTGATAGAAATATTTGCATCTATGTCATGAGGTATATTGGTTTGTAATATTTTTAATTGTAATGTCCTTGTAGGTTTTTGTATGAGAGTCATGCCAACCTTACGACATTAGTGGGGAATTATTCCCTCATCCTCTTTATTCTAAAAGTGTTTATTTAAGACTGATATTCAATGTTTGGTAGAATTAATCAGTGAAGCCATCTGGGTCTGAAGTTTTCTTTGTGAGAAGGTTTTTAATTTATTTCTGTTGCCTCAATTACTTCAGTGCTATTCAGAGTTTCTTTTTCTTTTCGTATTAATTTTGGTGAGTTGTGCTTTTCGAGGAATTTGTCAGTTTTATCTCAGTTGTCAAATATTCTGGCATAAATTTGTTCATAATATTTTCTTACTAGCCTTTTGATGTATGTAGGATCTATAGTGATGCTCTTTAATTCATTTCTGATATTGGTGATTGATGTTTTCTTTCTTCTTCCTTCCCTCCATCCCTTCTTTTTTATTCATATTTTTAGGAGCTTATCAATTTTGTTAATCATTTCAAAGTCAATACTTAGGTTTGTTGATTTTTTTTCTATTTCACTGATTTTGAATAATATTAATAACTTATTGTGTGCCGACCATGTGCATATATTTTTATAGTGTTTAATTCTCAAAATCATATTTCAGAAATATGTTACTACTCTTAGTTTAAATGTGTGGAAAATAGGTGTAAAGAGGTTCATTATTTTGTTGTATCTTGCAAATGTCAGAGGCTATATTTGAATCTGGAATTATCTGATCTCAAAAATCATGTCTTTACTGAATCATAGTGCCTCATTGTAAAGCTGTTGTGTTGGAGTATAGGAATTATGACTGTAAGTTCTTCCCCGTCTACAGCATTAATCAACACCGTTAAATTTATCAGCATCAGTCTATTAATCGGTGGCTGTTAAGTCAATTCTGACTCATACTGACTTCATGTGTTACCGAGTAGAACTGCTCCATAAGGTTTCTTGGCTGTAATCTTTATGGAAGCAGATCACCAGGTCTTTCTTCCATGGCACCACTGGGTGGGTTTGAACTATCAGCCTTTAGACTAAGAGTTGAGTGTAAACCTCTTGTGCCACCCAGGGCCACCCTATCAATATATAAAGGATGCCTAATTTACATAGCTGTACAGCCTACCAGCCAGTTTTGTTGGAGTAGTAGAACCAACATGTGTACAAATTATATCTATAAACAGCATATTGGTGCTTGATAATTTGCATACAGGCAATCTTATCAAGGGTATGAATGGCAACATTCTTGGAGGGACCAATGATAGAAGGGGAGCTCTCTATACCAGGGTATAGGAACTCTCACCTTTCATTCTACCATGAAATTACCCTCTCTGTAGTGCAATATGTTCTTCCTTTGCTCTTCTAACTCTAGTAGATCCAGTTTTTAGAGTTTCCACGGGTGAGAAACTTCCTACAGAATCCTGGGATGGCCCAGGAAGCTGCCAAGGGGGAAGAAAGCATCCATGCTTGATCGATTACAAAAATGGCCTCAGGTTTTTACTCCTCCCTGGAGACTAATGGGCCATTTTAGGCACCCACCTAGGGGCTATTATCTACCCTGAAGGAATATGTATGTCAGGGTGAGATACGTGTGCATCAGTAAGAATAAGAATATGTAATTTTATATTGTTATGCTAGAACAATCCTATAGTAAATATAAAACCAAAAAACCAAACCAGTTGCCATCAGGTTGATTCTGATTGATAGCGACCCCATGTGTGCAGAGTAGAACCGCACTCTGTAGGGTTTTTAAGGCTGTGACCTTTAAGAAGCAGATCACCGGCCTTTTTTCTGAGATGCCTCTGGGTGGGCTTGAACTGCCCGTCTTTCGGTTCGTAGTCAAGTGCTTAGCTGTTTGCACCACCCAGGAACTCCATATAGTGCATATAAGTAATTTGAAAAGGCTACCTCTGATCAGTTTTCTGCTTATTATGTCAAAGACAGTAGAGTAAATGCAACAATAGTTTACAGTAGGTTTTAGATCCCTGTAGATTTGATAAAAGTAAATAAATACGACTACCAGGATGTCCTCAGTTTCTCTGTGAACATTTCATCTGGTTGGGAAGTTGCATGTGCTCATGGAGCCTTCTGACTGCCCTGGTCCCACCCCCTTCGATGCCCGTAACAAGAAGTATCCGTTCCTGAACGTTTCCTGACTTGCCCATTTTCTAAATGAAGTGTATTTATCTGGTTTCTGATTCACTTTGGGCCTGGTAAGACGAGAAAGGACAATCAGACAATTTTAACTTTATTGATGGCCAGTGGAGTGTTAACATAGGAGTCCCTGGGTGGACCAACAGTTAAGCACTTGACTACCAGCTGAAAGGTTGGCGGTTTGAACCCACCCGGAGGCACTGCGGAAGATAAGCCTGTCAATCTGCTTCTGAAAGGTCACAGCCTTGAAAGCCCCATGGGGTACACTTCTACTCTGCGCTCTTGGAGTTGCCAGGAGTAGAAATCGACTCAATGGCAACTAAAGATAACACCAAAGTGTTAACCTGGGCCTTTGATGGCTTAGCTCAAATTCTAGAAAAGGTATGTCCCATTTGCAATAATGAAAATATCATAAATTTTAGGTGGTGGCTAATTCTGTGGTTGACAGCTCAGCTGCTAACCAAGAGGTTGGCAGTTCAAATCCACCAGGCACTCCCTGGAAACCCTATGGGGCAGTTCTACTCGGCCGTATAGGGTCGCTATGAGTCAGGATCGACTCAACAGCCACGGGTTTGGTTTGGTTTTTGGTTAATTCTGATAAGATATGAATCCGTACATAAATTGTAAAGCATGTTCTAATTAGGCTGGAAAACTTGGAATAAATCTAATGTTAGTTGAACTTCCTCTTCTGTGAAATGGATGTGAGGATGGCTTTCTCATCAAGTTACGACAATTAAAAATGTGATGATGCATAAAAAGCTCTTGGCGTGGCATTTGTACCACAGTAAATACTCAGTAAACATTAGCTGTATTATTATAGTTATTACTTCTGGAAATTTAACAAACAGTAGGTAGGTTGAAGTAAAGGGATCAGATTTTAATCTCTTTGAATGTAACACCTTCCATTGGAGTAAAGCGTATTACTAAGCGTAAACTTTTACAGCAGTAATTTTTCCATCCTTTGCAGTTAGTACTCTCCCTTTGGGCAGTGTACAATATGTTGATTTACACGTTTCTTCAAAAGTACTTATAGCTGTCCCATGGTTGTATTTCACTAATCAGGATACAGTTTTACAAAAAGAAACTCTGTTTTGAGCACACATGAGAGGCAAGGTCATAAAGAAGAGCAAGGAACCTCAATAAATCAAATAAGGGGTGACATTTGGGCAGGTGGGAGCCAGATGAGGGAAAGAGACCTCCTCTACAACTTAGACTAAAACATTTCCAAATATTGGGTAATCCACATTTCAGCTCTCTCACATGCCACATACTAATTTTTATAAATGGCATATTTATGGATGACTTTATTACAATTTTTTTTTCCCTAGACTATCATCACGAAGATACAAAGCACACAAGGACTTCATAAGGTCCCGAATCTAGATGGGGTAGACAGACACGTAATCACACTAAGACAATGAAACGTAGCTAAGAGCTGCCACAGCCTGGAGAAAGAAACTAAACTTTGCTTGGGGGCCTTGGCAAGGACTTCACAGAGGAGGTGATCAGGATCGTAAAGGATCAACAGAAGTCACTCAGGAGGAGAAGGAGGAAGTGAGGGATTCAATGGTAATTAACGTTTACTGAGCTTGCCCTACGTATTGTCCTCTGTACTGTGGTAAATGATTCATGAATATTGTCTTACTTGGATCCTTACAACCACTACATGGTGGCTATTTTATTCTCATTTTACAAGTCTTGAAATTGATGGTCATAAATAACAAAGGCTCAAGTTGGCACAGTTAGCTAGAAGCAAAGGTGACCTCCGAATCCAGGTCTGCGTGGTGGCATATCTTTTCTATTCCTAAACGCTGCCTTGAAAACACTGCAGGGAAAGGCACTAGAGGGGCAGAGTTGTGGCATTTTGTGGGAGGATGGAAAGTTGCAGAAAGGGTAAGTAGGTCAGTGTCACTCCAGAAAAACTAAACCCATTGCCGTCAAGTTGATTCCAACTTACAGTGACCGACTCATTCATTCCAAGGCTGTAATGATGCAGTAGTTAAGAGCTATGGCTGTTAACCAAAAGGCTAGCAGTTCAAATCCACTAACTGCTTCTTGGAAACCGTATGGGACAGTTCTACTCTGTCCTAGAGGGTAGCTATGAGTCGGAATCAACTTGATGGCAGCAGGTTTCGGTGTCACTACAGCATGGGTTTTTGGGAAGGACAAAATGTCCTGCAAGAGGCAAGCTCAGGGATTTTCTTATTCTAGTCTCTTTAAGGTTTGTCCTCGTATTTCGATTTTTATGCTCACTCACACCTGATCACTTATATAACCATCACCCTACTGCTCGTGTCTATGATATGCATGTCATCACATCAAACCACAATCTTACATGGTTAAGTTTATTCTCTCTCTCTCTTCATCATTTCTGTCTTCGTGAAAAAATTATCCCAATCATATGGATCATTTATCCCATATTCAGACAAAAAATGTAGACATTTTGTTTCCCCAGGCCACAGAGTCCACCTTGTTATTGTGAACTTAAGGATGAACCTTAAATGAAACACTTGTAACTGACCTACAGCTATTCGTATCTTTTAAGAGCCAATTTTTTAAATTTGATTTACGCTTCTGTTGATAAGTGTTCTGGCCAAAATAAATTCAAGGCCAAACTCTCCAGTTCAGAACTCTTGTCCTATTAGTTTCCAGTGGTGTTGCATTTCATGTAAAGATGGCTTGGACAGCTCTAGTCCTGACCTAGGCTGGTCATTAAAAGTCCCAGGACATTGTTGGAAGAGTCAACCCTATAGTTTTGGTCAAATTCTGGGTTAGGTCCTTGAGTTCTTCCTCTTAAACCCTCCCTGTGGCTTTTGACGATATTCTTGGTTATACTCTTTCTGTCTTCTCTTAGGATTGTTGGAAAGTCCTCTCCAATAGTCTTCAGCAAACACATACTTGTACATGGATCTAAGGTCAATAGGTTTGGGAGACTCCTACAACGTTCTCTTATGGAAATGACTGCGGTCTGTTGATATGCATGGGCTTCAGTAATCTATTGCTATGAAACAGACCATCCCAAAACTTACCAGCTTAAAAACAAAGACAATATTCAGTTTAAGTTTCTGTCATTTAGTCAGGGCTTGTAGGGACAAAATGTTTCTGCTCCACCGGGCATCACTGGGTTAGCTAAAAGGCTGAGTGCTGGAATAATCTCATAATTTGTTCATGCACACTTCCGGCTGATGAACCTGAAGCCATAGTCAGAACACCTCTCTATGGCTTTTCATTCGGCTACTAGGCTTCCTCATAGTTTGGGGATTGGAGCCTAAGGCTGAGCATCCTGAGAGAGAGAGAGAGAGAGAGAGAGAGAGAGAGTCGGGCAGAAGTTGAATCATCCTTTTCTAAGTTAGCCTTGGAAATTATGTAATGTCACACTTTTGCCCCATGCTATTAATTAGGAATGAGACTACATCTAGTCTATACTCAAGGGGAAAGGAGTTAGGTGCCATCTTTTGAAATGAGTCATGCCGTAGAATTCATGGGCATATTTTAAAATACTGTACTTCACTTCTCAGGCAACATGGAAATCAACCAACTCTCAATGTACTGTTGTTCTGTTGTGTGCCATCTAGTTGGTTCTGACTCACAGTGACCCTGTATCACAGAGTAGAACTGCCCCATAGGATTTCCTGGGCTGAAATCTTCACAGGAGCAGACAGCCAGGTCTTTTCTCCCATGGAGCTGCTGGTGGGTTTGAAGTGCCAGCCTTTTGGTTAGCAGTTGAGTGCTTCATCGTTGCTCCACTAGGGCTAGGTAGTGCAAATTGTTTACGATCAACTCCTAACCTAGAGCTTGGCGGGTGGAACGCACCCAACAGTACTGCAGAAGAAAAGCCCTGTCAATCTGCTCACCCATTAAGATTACAGCCACGAAAACAGCATGGAGCAGTTCTACTCTGTGATGCATGGGATCACCATGAGTCTGAATCGACTCAATGGCAGCTAACAACAATAATGCTCTATATATGAGATTTAAAATCAAATTACTTTTGAAATATTCCTTAACTCAAATGCATTGAACTGTTGTATTTCTCCTTTAACTCTGGGTGCCTTTGCTGATGTTTGTGTAATTTATATATGTTAATATGCAGTTAAGTCAGCTAACTTCAAGAGAAACCCTGCTGGTGTAGTGGTTACGAGTCCAGAGTTCGGCTGCTAACCAAAGGTTAGTAGTTCGAATCCACCAGCCACTCGTTGGAAACCCTATGGGGCAGTTCTACCCTGTCTTATAGGGTTGCTATGAGTTGGAATCGACTCCACAGCAATGGTTTTTTTTTTTTTTTTTTTAACTTCAGGGGAAGAGCTATTCAAAGAAAAAAACTTTGTGGCAGAGAAATCAGTTTTGCTTTGAATTTGAACCTGGAAAAAAGCAGAAAACATAAAAATTTATTTATATTACTGGTTATTTTTTCTTGACTTTTCTTATTAACATATTAGTTAAAGGTAAAGTGTTGAATCTAGTTTTTTTTTTTTTTTAACAGATTACTGTATTTTATAGAAGAGA
This sequence comes from Dugong dugon, assembly GCA_030035585.1. Taxonomy (NCBI): domain Eukaryota; kingdom Metazoa; phylum Chordata; class Mammalia; order Sirenia; family Dugongidae; genus Dugong; species Dugong dugon. Next base: position 8,053,296 of record CM057473.1, read on the forward strand.
CACCATGGTACAGAGAAATCATGTAAAATGGCAAATACTACTCAGAGGCATATTGGAAAGTCTGAATCTTGAATCTAGGACTTCTGAATCTTAGTCTAGTCTTTTTTTTTTTTTTCTTTTTGGTATGGAGTTTTGTTGAGATACAATTCACATACCACGCAATTCACTCATTCAAAGCCAGTAGTTTTTGGTATATTCACAGAGCTGTGCAACCATTACCACAATCAACTTTAGAATGTTTTCATCACCCCAGAAGGAAACCTCCTACCTGTTAGCTATCATCCCCCAATTTTTCCACACCACCCCAGCTCTAGGCAACCACTGATCTATTTTCTTTCTCTATTGATTTGCCTGTTCTGGACATTTCATATAAATGGAGTCATAGAATATATGTGGTGTTCTGTGAATGGTTTCTTTCACTTAGCATAACGTTTTCAAAGTTCCTCTATGTTGTAGTATGCATCAGTACCTCATTCCTTTCTATGGTGGAATAATATTCCATTGTCAGCTTGGAAGAAAGGCCTGGTGATCTATGTCTGAAAGATCAGCCACTGAAAACCCTGTGGAGAACGGATCTTCTCTGACACACATGGGGTTGCCATGAGTCGGAATCAACTCAGCAACGGTTTTTTTTTTTTTTTGGATGGATATACCACGTTTTATTTATCCATTCATCAGTTTGATATTTGAGTTGTTTTGACCTTTTGACTGTTATGAATAATGCTTCTGTGGACATTTGTATACAAGTTTTTGTGTGGTGATATGTTTTCATTTCTCTTGGGTGCATACGTAGCGGTAGAATTACTGGGTTGAACAGTAATTGTACGTTTAACTTTTTAAGGAATTGCCAGACCGTTTTCCAAAGTGGGTGCACCTCAATCCGGTTTAATGTAGGCAATCTCTATTCTTAAACAGAGGAATTATTGAGCCCGTTTAAACATAATTTAGTAAGTGTTTACTTTTTTTTTTTAAACACTTAAGCAATTTTCTTTACTAATACAGCATGTAAATAATAGAGGACTCTTCCTCCAAAATCTAGGCTCCAGGTAAAGATGGAGAAAATGTGAGATTTGATTATAAGGAACTTTTTTTTTTTTTTTAAAATAAGCATTTAAAAAACTATGTCCTTCCCAATAGTCACCTTGGGAAGCTATGTGTTTATTTCTTTCCTGTTTAATTCAAAATATGGTTGGAATTTATCTGTTCAAGATTTTTAGAGTTTATGAGCCATTTTATCAGAAAATTCTCTTTAATTTGTACTTAATGCTAAATTCTGATTCCAAATGCTATGATCCAATTTATCACTCACCTTGAGTCAAAAATGACTTTGATTCTTTTTCATATTAAAAGCAAAACAAAACAAAACAGAAAAAACCCAACTCTTTCAACAACAAAAGTTTACAGCCACTGTGAAAATTAAAGACTGAATCTCAGGTTTTAAAATAAATCCCAAAAGAGGAATTCCATGTATATTTGAAGTAAAGGTAGGTCTTTAAAAACAATAATAAATCTCATTTGACCTTCCTACCAACCGTGTGAGGTAAATATTTTTCTTCTTAGTTTTTTTAATGAGTCAGTCAAGGTTTAGCGAACAGTTAAGCAATTTGCATGGTCTCATAGTTGGTAAGTGTGGAGATGGGTTCTGACTCTAGGAACTTCTGATTCCATGCCCAAGCAATCAACACAAGCAAGCATTTTCTTTTACTGAGTCCTTCCAGTAGATATCTCTTATGTACCTACTATGCTCAGCCCCTGTGTTGAACCATGTAGGTAGGCTGTTGACCTCACAGAGCTGCAAGGTGGTGGTAGAGACAGAAATAAACAGTGACACAGAAAACTACATAATTATACATCGTGGTTGGTTCAATGAAGGAAAAGTATAGGATGCTGTATGATACCATAATGGGGGGCTCATCTTGTTTGGGGGTGAGTTTGGTTGGAGGAGGCCTCTCTGAGGAAATGACACTCCTTGGGGAAAGGTGACATAATTTCATCTAGATTCCAAAAGTGTTTGAAAATAAGTATTTAATCTTCCATGGTGACTACTTCTGGAAACTTTGGTGGCATAGTGTTTAAAAGTTCAGCTACTAACAAAAAAATCGGTAGTTCAGATCCACAGGCGCTCCTTGGAAACCCTATGGGGTAGTTCTGCTCTGTCCTATAGGGTCTTTATGAGTGCGAATCGACTCAACCACAGTGGGTTTTTCAGTGACTACTTTGAAGCATGACAGTTTCTGTTTTTCAGTTGTTTTATTGCTTTCCTGTAACACTCCCAGAGAGCAAAATTTCATGTCTGGGGGAGACTTTTGACAATAGCTTCGAAGAGTACTATTATTTAGTTAATCTGGGAAAACAGTCATATTTAATTACAATGTGGAATTTGGATAGTAGAAATGATATAAAAAATCCAGATAAGCATTTTGATTTTCTTTCTCTTTTGACATTTATTGAGCACTTAATAGGCACTTGCTGATCGCTTTACTTGCACTACCTTTTTGAATGCTCACAAATCTATGAAGTAGAAACATATCTCGCCTCCATTTAACATGAGGATATAAGCATCAGGGAGTGGTAGAACTGTGATTAGATACCAGATTGTCCGACCGTGATTCTAATTTCTTCTCAGTGTTCAATGTATTTATGCATTTTAAAAGTGCACCCTCATGATAAAGAACGTGTACTATGTTGTTTAAATCAGGGATAGCCCATAGACCACATCCAGCCCACTGCCTGTTTTCATAAGTAAAGTTTCACTGGGGCACAGTCATGCCCATTCGTTTATGTACTGTCTACGGTTGCTTTTGTGCAGCGACAGAAGCTGAATAGTTGTGATAAACACCTTATGGACTGCAAAGTCTGAAAATTTTTCTATCTGACCCTTTATAGAAAATGTTTGCCAACCCCTGGCTTAAATTGTCCTTCTGTTGTACCCATAGGTTCTCAGCCTGAGGAACTGGACCGCTGGTGTCATGGATTGAATTGTGTCCCCCAAAAATATCTGTCAACTTGGCTGGGTCATGATTCCCAGTATTGTATGATTGTGTACCATTGTGTAATCTGATGTGATTTCCTTATGTGTTGTAAACTCTATCACCATGATGTAATAAGATGGATTAGCGGCAGTTACACTGATGAGGTCTACAAAATTAGATAGTGTTTTAAGCCAATCTCTTTTGAGATATAAAAGAGAGAAGCGAGCAGAGACACATGGGGACTTCATACCACCAAGAAAGCACTGCTGGGAGCAGAATGCGTCCTTTGGACCCAAGCTTCCTGCGCAGAGAAGCTCCTAGTCCAGGGGAAGACTGATGACAACGAGGTCCTTCCTCCAAAGCCGACAGAGAGAGAAAGCCTCTCCCTGGAGCTGACGCCCTGAATTTGGACTTCTAGCCTACTAGACTGTGAGAAAATAAATTTCAATTTGTTAAGGCCATCCACTTGTGGTATTTCTGTTATAGCAGCACTAGATAACCAAGACAACTGGCTTACTGCTAACTAGCTGAGAAATGTGCCCTAGGCTGGTGGAACCCTCAAACTGCTGATCTTCTGTCTCAGTGACCAAAATTGTATTGAGGATGGGACTATATAGATAAAGCTGTGTAGAATAGCAGAGATCTTTAAAAAATATACTCGTGTCACTTAGGGTTCAATCAGAGAAGAAGAACCACGAGGGGCTTTCTATAGAGATTTGGACCTTATCTAATTTGGGGAGCTGGTAAACAGTCCATGGGAAGATGTTTCTTCTATATCTGGTGCTATAGCCTGCGACCATCAGAGCAGGCAGTTGAGAAGGGAAGATAGATGGGAAATGGGGGAAGCATGGGCAAACTGGATCTTGCAAGATTGAATTAGAACCCACAAAGGCAAACTAGAAACTAGGAGATGAGTGGAACCCATGAGGATGGGTTAGAAGCTGCAGTGGTCTCTTACTGCCTCTAAGCCTCCTAACTTTGATAATGAGGTTGTCCTGTAGGAAAAGCTGGTGCCCTTTGTCATTCTTCTTGCCCAGGAGTCCGGGACACTGAAGGAGGAGATTCCAAATGGCAGCAGTAGGAATTTCTACAGGCTTGAATGCTGAACACTGCCACGAGAATTAAGTCAGCAGGTGGAATGTGGGTAAGTAGCTGTAATATCTCATGCCTGGTTCTTACCTCCCAAGAGTTAATAATCTGGTTGCTACTTCACTTCTGTCTTCCAAATCTCATGCAACATAACATACCTCTTTTGGCCCATACTGACCCACTAGAATTATGTGGGAAAATAACCTGGGAGATGGAGGTCCAGCCTAGTTGACAAAATACACATTAGCCACATCATGAAAAAAATAAGTGCTTAGGCAATGAGCTCCAGGGATATCACTGAAAGGATATCCCACAGACACCTCAGAGCCTGCATGTCTTCATCTAGTTGCCCTACCTTCTGTATCCTATGCTTGGTGATGACACCACATCAGCACAGCTGTCCAAGCCAGAAACCTGGTAATCTTTGTAGATTTTTCCCTGTTCTCCAGCCAGTCACTCACCAAGTGTCCATTCTACCTCCTAAATTTGTGTCTGATATTTTCCCTCCTCACCACTGCTGCTACCTTCATCCAGCCATCATCATGAGATTATTTCATTGACATTATGGAGGTCTCCCTTTGGCTAATCTTAAACTCCTTCCATTATCTTCCCCATTGCTCTGTGAGTAAGGTGTCTAAAACACAAATATTATGGCATCATCCAATCGAAAGTAAATGTCTTCACAAATTATTGAAGATAAAGTTTCAACTCAGCAAGGCATACAGAGCCACTCGTGATTTGAACAACGTTTTCTCTTTTTGTATTCTCACATTCAGATTATGCCCTTGCCCAAAACATCCATTCACAAGTCTACTGACATTCTACATTCTTTCACATCCTCAAAGCTTAGACTTGCTATTTCATATGACTCCTCCCAGCATCCCCACTTCCTGCCTAAAATATGTTCTTTGTTCATCAGGATATGTGTGCTCCTCTGTACACCCATCAACCATAGTAACCTAGCCTACATCTATCCTAGACTTACCACATCATGTTGTAATTGACTGTAGGTTTATTAATAATGACAGTAGTAATAATTACGATATCTGAGGTTTGTTGAATGTAAACTATGCATGAAGCACAGTGCTCAGAACTATTCAGTATCATTTAAGACTTAGAACAAACTCGTGAGGTGGTCACGATTATCATCTGTATTTTAAATATGAAAACTCTAGCAAAGGTTGAAGTAATTTGTCCACAGGGATATGCCTAAGAATAAAGGTTCAAAATTGACTTCTTTCACCTCTGTGTTATTAGTGCCATGAACAGAGTCTGGCTAACAGGAGACACTCATTAAATGCTTAATGAACAAACAAGCAAATCAATGTTAACTTCAGTCTTTTAACATATTCCTTCTTAATTTTAATACTCTAAGTGAGTGTGATGGATTGAATTGTGCCTCCCCCAAAATGTGCGCCAACTTGGCTAGGCCACGATTCCCAGTATTTTGTGACTGTCCACCATTTCATCATATGATTTGATTTTCCTGTATGTTGTAAATTCTACCTCTATGATGTTAATGGGGCAGGACTCAATCTACAAGATTAGATAGTATCGTAAATGGATCTCTTTTGAGATATAAAAGAAAGGAGCCAGCAGAGAGACAGGGGAACCTCGTACCACCAAGAAAGCAGTGCCGGGAGCAGAGTGCATCCTTTGGACCCAAGGTCCCTGAGCTGAGAAGCTCCTAGATCAGGGGAGGATTGATGACAAGGACTTTCCTCCAGAGCCAACAGAGAGAGAAAGCCTTCCCCTGGAGCTGGCGCCCTGAATTTGGACTTCTAGCCTACCAGAGTGTGAGAGAATAAACAACTGTTTGTTAAAGCCATTCACGTATAGTATTTCTGTTATAGCTAAGACAGTGAGAAAATGGCCTTCAAGCTGGTAATATTAGTCTTTGTGAAAACCTAGTGAGAGATATATTTTTGACAGGCAGGTCACTCAGTCCGTCTTGCATTACACAAGGTCAGGGTGTGCATTAGAAATCCACAGGAAGGGCCACCTTTCCAAGAACCAGAGCTTTTGTTCTCATAACATCTCAAACACTAACGTTTACTGCCATTTCTGGCTGAATTTCAATGTCATCACTTAATCCAAAGCTCCAAATCATGACTATGCTTCAAGGTGAAAGGACAATAAAATAATGGCTGCTTTAAGATACTACCAAGATAGAAACAGCTTGAAAAAACTTGAGAGCACAGAAATTATAATTGAAAAAGATAAAACTGTAAATTATAAAAATGAAATAAAACATACAAATTTAAATATATAATTAGGAAAGTGCAAATCAAAGAAAGAATGAGAAACCATTTATCATCTATTAGGATGGCTAAGGAGTCCCTGGGTGGTGCAAAAAGTTAAGGTGCTCAGCTGCTAACTGAAAGGTTAGAGTTTCGATTCCACTCAGAGATGCTTTGGAAGAAAGGCCTGGCAATCTACTTCCAAAAAAATCAGTTCTACTGTGACACATATGGGGTCACCCTAGGTCAGAATTGGCTTGACAGTAACTGGTTAAGGACGGCTAAATTTAAAAATAATCTATGCTGCCGACATTGGTTAACTTTTCCTGCTGCCTACACCAAAATCCTCTTTCTATGGTTTGAGGAGTTCCCACCTTATGAGTTTTGGTGGGAGACAGAGATTGCCTCCTACCAGAAAAGATGAAAATATTAGATACCCCATTTTCCAGCTTCCCATGCTCTGTGACCTAGACCCCTTGGTGTGGCAGAAGAAGCCATGATGGCAGAACATCTTTGGAGGCGGCTGGCGGTTGCCGCAAGCCCGAGTTCTTGCTGGAGAATTGGCAGTAGTGGAACTGTTTTCGTCCATGATCTTTGAAATTGTCTGCATTTTGTTTTCAGACTATTCTGTGTCATGATCTTGGCTGTTATTCTGGTTGTTAGTCCCTAAACCTGATTTTCTAGTCTCTGGAATGATTCTGTGAGTCACCCACTGTCTTTTTAACAAACTCTTTTTCTGCTGAAGTCACCTGTTATATCTCCTCAGGAAGACGAGCTCTTTAGACACGCAGCAGCCATCCTTCCAACAGGAGCAGAAAGCCAGATGAACCCTGTCTCAAGTAAACCATGGAACTGAAGTACGGTGCTCTTGAATTAGCCAGGCCTGTATTTGCCTGTTTTTTGGCATCCAAACTGACATACTTGATACAATTCTGAGATGCCAAGGGTGCAGGGAAGTTGCGGTTCTTAATCATTGCTGATGGTAGTGCAAATTGGTGCAACCGTTTTAGGAAGTCATTTGGCAGTTTTCTCTAAAAATTAAGAATGGCTAGTCTTGGACCCAGTTTTTGGAATCTACTCTGCATACTAAAAACAACCAAACAAACAAAACCCCATTATTATACATAAAGATATGTGCTGTTGTTTTCAGCTGCCAACGAGGCGGCCTCCTACTCAAGGTGACTCCACACACAACAGAACGAGAAGCTGCCTGGTCCCACACCATCACTGTGATTGGCTGTGAATCTGACTATTGTGATCCACAGGGTTTTACTGGCTGATTTTTGGAAGTAGATTGCAAGGCCTCTCTTCCTAGTCCATCTTAGTCTGGAAGCTCCGCTGAAATCTATTCAGCATCATGGCAACACACAAACCTCCCCTGACAGATGGGTGGTGGCTGCGCTTGAGGTACATTGGCTGGGAAACTAACCCGTGTCTCCCAAGAGGAAGGTGAGAATTGTACCACTGAACCACAAACTGCTCCCTGAGGATATATGTTATTGTTGTTAGATGCCATCAAGTAGGTTCCAACTCACAGTGACCCCATGTACAACAGAACGAAACACTGCCTGGTCCTGCACCGTCCTCACAATCGTTGTTATGCTGAAACCCATTGTTGCAGCCACTGTGTCAGTCCATCCTGTTGAGGGTCTTCCTCTTTTTCGCTGACCCTCTACTTTACCAAGCATGATGTCCTTCTCCAAGGACTGATCCCTCCTGATAACATGTCCAAAGTACGTGAGACCTTGTCATGGATTGAACTGTGTCCTCCAAAAATATATGTCAACTTGGCTGGGTCATGATTCCCAGTATTGTATAATTGTGTCCCATTTTGTAATCTGATGTGATTTCCTTATGCCTTGTAAATTCAATCACTGTGATGTAATAAAATGGACTAGCGGCAGTTATACTGATGAGGTATACAAGACTGGATAGTATCTTAAGCCAATCTTTTTTGAGATATAAAAGAGAGAAGCGAGCAGAGACACATGGGAACCTCATACCACCAAGAAAGCAGTGCCAGGAGCAGAGTGCATCCTTTGGACCTGAGGTTCCCGTGCTGAGATGCTACCAGACCAGAGGAAGATTGAGGACATGGACCTTCCTCCAGAGCTGACAGAGAAAGTGTTCCCCTGGAGCTGATGCCCTGAATTTGAACTTGTAGCCTACTGGACTGTGAGAGAATAAACTTCTCTTTGTTAAAGCCATCCACTTGTGGTATTTCTGTTACAGCAGCACTAGATGACTAAGACAAGTACCCTTTATATTTTTCTCCAGTGTGGCGTATAATAGGTCAATGGAGAAATAAATCACTTTTATAGATGAAGAGCTATGTCAGGCACACCTTAGTCATCAAAGTGACATCTTTGCTTTTTATTTAGAAGATGAGGAAACTGACGTGGATCAAGAGGCAGTTGGTTGTTGCCACTGTTGCTTCCAAGGAGCATTCTGGTTGTGCTTCTTCCAAGACAGATTTGCTTGTTCTTTTGGCAGTCTATGGTGTATTCAATATTCTTCACCAACACCACAATTCAAAGACGTCAGTTCTTCTTCAGTCTTCCTTATTCACAGTCCAGCTTTCGCATGCATAGGAGGTGATTGAAAACACCATGGCTTGAGTCAGGCGCACCTTAGTCTTCAAGGTGACGTCTTTGCTTTTCAAAGCTTCAAAAAGATATTTTGCAGCAGATTTGCCCAATGCAATGTGTCTTTTGATTTCTTTTTTTTTTCACTTTTTTTTTTAATTGTACTTCAGGTGAAGGCTTACAGAACAAATAGTTTCTCATGAAACAGTAGTACACATATTGTTTTATGACGTTGGTTAACAACCCCACAACATGTCAACCCTCTAACTTCTCAACCTTTTTTTTTGGTGAAAATACACATAGCCAAAGATACACCATTTCAAAAATTTCTACATGCACAGTTCAGTGACATTGACTATGCTCTTCCAGTTGTGCTATTATTCTCACTTAAGATGAAGGCTTACAGAACAAAATAGTTTCTCATTTAACAGTTACTACAAATATTGCCCTATGATAATGGTTAACAATCTCACAACACATCAACAATATCCTTACTTAACCTTGGGTTCCCTATCACCAGCTACCTTGTCCCCTTCTGCTTTCTGGCCCTTGTCACTGGACTCCTGTACCTCGTTAGTCTCATTTGGTTTTACGGGGCTGTCCACTCCCAGGCTGAACGGTGAACCTCGGAGATAACTTCACCACTGAGCTAAAAGGGTGTCTGGGGGCCATACTCTCGAGGTTTCTCCAGTCTCCTTTAGGCCAGGAAATCTGGTCTTTTTTTTTTGAGTTAGAATTATGTTCTACATCCTTCTCCAGCTCTGTCCAGAACCCTCTGTTGTGATCCTGGTCAGAGCAGTCAGTGATGGTAGCCAGGCACCATCTAGCTGTACTGGACTCAGTCCGGTGGAGGCCTTGGTAGCTGTGGACAATTAGTCCTTCAGACTAATCTTTTCCTTGTATCCCGTTCTCTTCGTTCTCCCTTGCTCCTGAAGGGATGAGACCAGTGGAGTATCTTAGATGGCCGCTCACAGGCTTTTAAGACTCCAGACACTACTCACCAAGGTAGAATGTAGAGCATTGTCTTTATAAGCTGTGTTATGCCAATTGAGCTAGATGTTCCCCGAGACCATGGTCCCCAGAGCCCTCCGCCCAGCAATTCAGTCCCTCAGGGAGTTTGGTTGGATGTGTCTATGGGGCTTCCATGACCTTTTCTTGTACAAGTTGTGCTAGTTTCCCTGTATTGTGTACTGTCTCACCCTTCACCCAAGATACCCCTTATCTATTGCCTATTTAGTATTTCCCTCCCACCCCTCCCATCCCTGGTAACCCACAAAGATTGCTACATTTTGTGTGTGAACTTTTTCATGGGTTTTTACAATAGAGGTCTCATACAATATTTGTCCTTTTGTGACTGACTTATTTCACTCAGCATAATGTCCTCCAGTTTCATCCATGTTATGAGATGGTTCACAGATTCCTTGTTGTTCTTTCTCGTTACATAGCACTCCATCTTTTGATTTCTTGACTGCTGCTTCCATGGGTATTGATTGTGGATCCAAGTAAAATGAAATCTTTGACAACTTCAAGCTCCTCTCCGTTTATCATGATGTTGCTTATTGGTCCAGTTGTGAGGATATTTGTTTTCTTTATGTTGAGGTGTAATCCATATTGAGGGCTGGAGTCTTTAATCTTCATCAGTAAGTGCTTTAAGTCCTCTTCGCCTTCAGCAAGCAAGATTGTGTCATCCGCATAGCACAGGTTGTTAATGAGACTTCCTTCAATCCTGATGCCAGGTTCTTCTTTATATAGTCCAGCTTCTCAGATTATTTACCCAACATACAGATTGAATAGTATGGTGAAAGGATACAACCCTGACGCACACCTTTCCTGAGTTTAAACCATGCAGTGTCCCCTTGTTCTGGTCAAAGAACTGCCTTTTGATCCACGTCAGTTTCCTCATGATCACCATTAAGTGTTCTGGCTTTCCCATTCTTCACAATGTTATTCATAATTTGTTATGATCCACACAGTCCAATGCCTTTGCATAGTCAATAAAACACTGGTAAACATCTTTCCAGTATTCTCTGCTTTCAGCCAGGATCCATCTGACATTCCATGTCCTCTTCTGAATCCGGCTTGAATTTGTGGCAGTTCCCTGTTGATAGAATGCTGCAGCCACTTTGGAATGATCTTCAGCAATATTTTACTTGCGTGTGATATTAATGATACTGTTCGATAATTTCTGCATTTGATTGGATCACCTTTCTTGGGAATAGGCATAAATTTGGATCTCTTTCAGTCAGTTGGCCAGGTAGCTGTCTTCCATATTTCTCGGCATAGATGAGTGAGCACGTCCAGTGCTGCATCCGTTTGTTGAAACATCTCAACTGGTATTCCATCAATTCCTGGAGCCTTATTTCTTACCAATGCCTTCAGTGCAGCTTGGACTTCTTCCTTCAGTACCATCAGTTCTTGATCATATGCTACCTCCTGAAATAGTTGAACATACACATAACACACACAAATATATAGATATATATATATGCTTATATGTATTTATTATATGTGGAACATTATATAGGTACAAAAATATCTTAAAGGGTATCCAGTATAAAGAGTATTACAGTATTTCTGTAAAAGATAGAAATAAAAACTTTTCTGTACTTTATTTGTTTGGCTATATTTGTATGAATATAGATAAACATGTGGAAAGATAAAACCCAAATTGTTGACTTTGGTTACTTCAAGGAAGTGAGGTTATAATCAAGAAGGTGGAAGTAGATAATGTTAAGATTTTCTTTATATGACTCACTGTTACAATAAGCTTGCAATATTTTTTCAGTTAAAAGAAATCCACCTAAAATTCAGAGTGCAAAAGTTTCCTCCAAACACTCTCATCATCTCACGCAGATGAGTGAATTTTGGGAGGCAGCATGGTGTTGCGGTTATGTACACAGGATTGGAGTTATTTCTGGGTTTCAGTGCTGACCTTTTATTTATTAGCTGTAACAGCTGTAGCGGAATGCTTTCTCCTTAAGCATCGATTTCTTCATTCATACAATGTGCAGAGCGCTATCTCTTAGCCCTTTGCCTTCCACCGCTTGCTAGGGGACAGCTCCCCACTCCTTTCATCAGCCTTGCAGTGACATGAAGGGCTACAAAGGGTAAGGAAATCTCAGCTCATTGATACGTCGTGACCTCTTCAACGGGAGGCTCACAGCTATTACCTTGCTGGACACAACTCAAACTCCCTGGCCAAAAGCTGCAATCCTTTCTTCTTAGCTGGTCTTGGAATAAATGCAAAGGAGTTAGTAAATGAAGCTTCATGAAGCCTGAGCTTGCTATGGCCTTGAAGAAAAAGCACACTGAATTGCTCATTCCTTGAGCTAGCAATGTTCTCCATTTGTAATGTATCTGTGAAAAATGGAGAGGTTTCATTGTTCTTGGCTCTGTCTAGTGCATGCATCATATTAAATCAAGGATTTAACTTATACATACTAACCTGATGGGCATTCTTTTAAATCCACCCTCCTTATGTCTAAAATATCTACTCAATAGTGTTAAACAATTAAAGGAATAATGCACATAAGATTCTTAGCGCAGTGTTCAATATACGGTTATTATCATTTTGTGCAATTGATTCCCCTGTTTTGCCACTTAACATCTAGCTGTTTCACTCATTTAATCTGATAAAGGACAGTTCTTCATTTTCCACTGTGTAGACTTACTCATTTGATAGCTTCTAACTGCATCAGAAGCTCAATGCAGTCCTTTAGGAATTATGAGTATCTGCATTGGTGTGTTATGTTTTAAGAGGTGGACCCTGGCCAAGCATTGTGTCATATTAACGCTCATTTTGGGACTGACATATCTTCAGTCTTAGAAGAAATACAATCAGAATGCTCCTTAGAAGCAAGAATGGCAAGACTTTGGCTCACTTTGGACACGTCATCAGGAGAGACCAATCCCTAGAAAAGAACATCACGTTTGGTAAAGTGGAGGGTTGGCGAAGGTGAGGGAGGTCCTTGGTGAGATGAATTGACACAGTGGCCAAAACAACGGACTCAAACAAATCAATGATCAGGAAGATGGCGCAGGACAAGGCAATGTTTTGTTCTGTTATAAATAAGGTTGCCATGAGTTGGAGCCCATTTGACAGTGATTAACAACATCTTCTAAATGACTTTTTTTTAAAGTCATCATTTTAAACAGAATATTGAATTTCCATTGTGGTTATTAATATGTTTGAGTGCTGTTATGGTTTGAATTATGTGCCCCCAAAATATATGTTATAAATCCTAACCTCTATGCCTGTGGTTATAATCCCATTTGGGAACAGGTTGTCTTTGCTATGTTAATGAGGCAGGATTAGTGTAGGGTGTATCTTGAGTCAATCTCTTCTGAGATATGAAAGAGATTAAACAAGCTAGCAGGGCAGAGATGTGGGAAGAGAGATGCCAAGCCACATGAAAATCACCCAGGAGCGGAAGTTCAAACACACGAGGGCCTTCCTCCAGAGCCAACAGAGACAGAAAGCCTTCCCCTAGAGCCAGCAGCCTGAATTCAGACTTCAAGCCTCCTAAATTTCTGTTTGTTAAAGCCACCCACTTGTGGTATTTCTGTTATAGCAGCACTAGATGACTAAGACAAGTACCCTTTACTTGTTTTCCTCCTGTGTGGTGTGTAATAGGCCAATGGAAATATAAATCACTTTGATAGATGAAGAGCTATGTCAGGCACACCGTAGTCATCATAGTGACATCTTTACTTTTTATTTAGAAGATGAGCAACCTAAAATGATATTTCTGCTGGAAGTGATTTTCCATGAGATTTTAACACTTTTTCCACCACTAGTCTTTTCCACTTACTATCAGTGTGTCAAAGTTCTTTTGAAACTCCAGTCAACTGGGCCACTCTGTAAATTCCAGTTCTCATTTTCCTTCACCATTTTTCTTCACCTCCCCTTTCAGTTATTAGTTATCATGGTTGGTGACACAGTCCGTAACATGCAGAGTTCCTGTAGCTTGACAGAATAGAATAGTTACAAGTCAATTTGTGTTTAATTTGTGGGCTATTGTTTATTAACCAATCAGTTCAACTGAGCAGGTTAAGTTAGTGAACAGGAAATGGCAGTTAGCAAATCATTGAAATTTGGCTTCTAGCTCTTTCTGGGTAAGTAAGCATATATTGGCTTAATGGACATTGAGTCTTTTGCAACTCTGGACTCACACTTTCTAATCTTAGCTACTCCAAGGACTTTCATTTATTTTTTGTCAGCAAATCCTTTATTTGTCCCCACCTTGGAAATTTTTAGCAAGTGAAACTCATTCTCTTATGAAATCAAAAACTGGAATTTCCCTATTTTAACACAAGGTCCTTTATTATTGCTGTTGTTAGGTGCAGTTGAGTCAGTTCTGACTTAAAGCAACATTATATGCAACAGAACAAGATGTTGCCTGGTCCTGGACCATCCTCACAATCGTTGCTATGTTTGAGTCCATTATTGCAGCCACTGTTGTCAATCCATCTCATTTGGAGTCTGCCTCTTCCTCCCTGACTCTCTACTTTACCCTACATGATGTCCTTCTCCAGGTCCCTTCTGATGACCTGTCTAAAGTAAGCAAGACGAAGTCTTGCCATCTTCTCTTCCAAGGAGTATTCTGGCAGTACGTCCTCCAAGACAGATTTATTCGTTTTTCTGGCAGTCCATGATATAATCAATATTCTTCGGCAGCTCCACAATTTGAATTCATCAGCTCTCTTTTAATCTTCCTTTTTCATTGTTCAGTTGTTTGCATGCATATGAGGTAACTGAAAATACCATAGCTTGGGTAAGGCACACGTTAGTCCTCAGAGTGACATCTTTGCTTTTTAAGATTTTAAAGAGGCCTTTTGCAGCAGATTTGCCCAATGCAGTATGTCCTTGATCGCTTGACTGCTGCTTCCATGGGCATCGATTGTTACTTCCTTCTTGCCTGTCCTTCAACTCTCACCATGAATGTCCATTTCTTCTTCTTTTTTTTAAAATTGAACTTTAGATGAAGGTTTACAGAGCAAATTAGTTTCTTATTAAACAATTAATACACATATTGTTTTGTGACATTGGTTGCCAACCCTGTGTCATGTTAACACTCTCCTCTTCTCAGCCTTGGGTTCCCCATTTCTGTTTGTCCAGCTTTCCTGGCCCCTCCTGCCTTCTCGTCCTTGTCTCTGGGCTGGTGTGCCCATTTAGTCTCGTATACATGGTTGAGCTGCATTTATTATTGTTTGTTTTATGGGCATCTCTAATCTTTGGAATGAATGTCCATTTCTTGACCCAGCTGTGTTCTCCAGGTCTAATATCCCTCTTCTGCTTTCATATTCTTTCCTACCATTTATATTTGTGGAAATTTCTGTCATGATACCTTGACAATCTCCAACTCTAGACCAATCTAACTAAGTAATTTTTTTCTTTCTCTCTGACTTAATAGGCCTGGAAGGAAAAAAAAAAAAAAAAACAACTATGACAATGCTTCTTTGATTCACTATAAAGGGTTTACAAGCAGGTAAACTATTGTACATTGTGAATTTAGTAGTCATTGCTCTATTGATGTTTTACTGAAATATAAATGGATGCTGTGGTGATTTATGACACCTGTTCACAACAACTTCCCTGCCAGAATACTTGCAGTCATAGTCTAGGATGGAGAACTTGGAGGTCACGGTTACTCATTTGCCCATGTTTACAGTAACCCCAGGACTCTACTCAGAGTCACTACTTTGGACCAACGCTATTCAGTAGTTGGGTGGGGGTCCATTCAAGTCTGAATCCTGGTTAGACTTCTTTTTTTTAATAAGGGAATGTCAGATCCCCCATAGGCCCAACTGATTGTAAACACATAAGAATCTGCCAGCTATTGCCTACATGACCACCAGAGACTATAATTCAAAACTCTGTGCTATGCAGTTTTTATCAAAACTCAGTGTGAGGAAATAATACTCACAGAGAACTGATTACAGAATTTCTAATTCATGTGTTACTGGAAGTATTCTAAATTCTATCCCTAACTCATTCCAAATTAAGCCACATTATTTGTTTGCTCATAATATCATTTTTATGGCATTTATGTGTTGGAACTATGCCATTTGATTATTTAGGGAGGTCGATTGGGATGTTGCTTAGTATACTACACAGTGTCCTTTTCATGAAGCCCTATGGGAGACATTTCTCTAAGGTTTCTCTGTTAGGAAAAAAATAGTTCTGAGGGACCATTCTGTCTCCTTCTCTGCTCTGCTTTGTCAGCTAGAACTCTTAGAACGTAATTGTAGACCAGCTATATAAATAGGATTTTACTTTACGCAGTTTGGGCTGTAACTTTAACCTTGTCCATTATTCTCCCTATACTGATTTTTCTCTTTGAGTCAATTTGCTCATCTTATTGTTAATTATGTATATTTCTTAGGTGTTACAAATCCTTTTAAGAATTAAACATGGAATAAATACATAGCTCAACAAGTAGTACACAGAGAGGATGACTTCTGAAAAAAATCTTTGGGAAAAACACTGGATCGTAGAGTCTTTTAAAACAAGGATTTTCTGCTGGCTTTCAGGGAGCAAACTGCCATGTTGCAGAGAGGGCCACGTGGCAGGGAACAATGGTGGCCTTTTGGAGCTGACAGTAGCCCCCAGCCGAGAACCAGCAAGAAAGTGGGGATCTCAGACCTAAAACTGTATAGAACTGAATTCTGCTAACAGCTCGTGAGCTTGAAAGAAGACTCTGAACCTCACAAATGATCTCAGCTCTTTCTGCTCCTTGATTTCATCCCGGTGACACCTTGAGCAGAGGATCAAGCTAACCTGTGCCCATACTCCTGACACTGTGAAAGAATATACATGTGTTGTTTTAAGCTATTTAGTTTGTGGTAATTTGTTATGCAGCAATAGAAAACTGATACAGAGAAAATCTACCCAGATTTACCAACATCAAGACAAGTTCTAGTAAAATGATTGAATTTTAAAGAAAGTCTTTGGGCATCCAACCTACCAGATAATTTTTACAATGTAAATAAAATCAGATTGTCACCAGATTTGTTTATGTCAATGCTTTATATCAGAAGGCAGTGGAGTAACATAATTACGATATAAAAGAAAAAAAAATGATCCAAGGACTTTATAATCAGCCAAAGTGGCTTTCAACTATAAGGGCTACAGATGAATAATATGAGCATGTGAGAACTCCGGGCATATTATTCTCATGAGCTCTTCCTGATAAATCTATTAGAGAACACTTTGCAGACCACCAAGTGACTGGAGAGATATTAAAAACAGTATTTGTTGTGAGCTTAAAATGTATACTTACCTGTAGAATTCAGACTAAATGATGGCTGTAATAAAGAGGCATATATATATATATATATATATATATATATATATGCAATATCTATATCCTCTGACAATATAGATCCAGTACAAATATAACAAATGGAGGGAGAATGGGGAACCAAATAAAAGGTAGACTATGACTTTTCCTGCCTTTACTGTTACCGAAGAAGCCCGAGTGGCACAGTAGTTAAGCGCTCTGCTGCTAACCAAAAAGGTCAGCAGTTCGAACCCACCAGCTACTCCACAGGAGAAAGATGTGATAGTCTGCTTTTGTAAAGATTACAGCCTTGGAGACCCCATGGGGCAGTTGTACTCTTTCCTATAGGGTCGGTATGAGTTGGAATCGACTTGATGGCAATGGTTTTTAAAATTTTCTTTATTGTTATCAATTGGAAGCAAATGATAATACTACAAACTAAATGGTGAGGTGGAAGGAGGGAGAAGGGAGGAAGAAGAACAGACTAGCTAATTTTAATACTGCTTGTAGTAGGAAATTCATAAGCAGTACATACACGAACTGTGTGTATTATTTCTGTGTTGCTCATAAGAGAACATCAATTAATGTCTTAGCCATCCAGTGCTGCTACAACAGAAATACCACAAGTGGAGGGCTTTAACAATGAGAAATTTATTTCTTCCCAGTAAGGTAGGCTAAAAGACCAAATTCAGGGCATCATCTCCAGGGGAAGGCTTTTTCTCTCTCTGTTGGCCTTCTTCGCTTCAGTGTTCCCCCAGACTAGGAGCGTCTTTGCTCAGGGACCCTGGTCTACAGGACGCGCTGTGCTCCTGGCGCTGCTTTCTGGATGGTGTGAGGCCCCCATTCTCTGCTTGCTTCCCTTTCATCTCTTGTAAGGTAAAAGGTGGTGCAGGCCTCACCCCAGGGAAACTCTCTTTACGTTGAATCAGGGATGTGACCTGGGTAAGGGTAGTGTTACAATCCCACCCTAATCCTCTTGAACATAAAATTACAATCACAAAGTGGAGGACAACCACACAATACTGGGAATCATGGCCCAGCCATATTGATACACACATTTTTGGGGGGACATAACTCAAACCATGACAATTAATAAGAGCAAAAAATGGGGCTAACAGAATTACATAAAGCCATTCATATATTGGTCACCCTTAGAAAAAATTATAAAATTATAATTATATTATATTAAAAAATTATAATATCTCCATATACTAGTCTGGAAAGATCGCCTGGATATATTCAGTTAAAAAGTGAGGTGGAATCCCTTAGTGTGTTTTATGCTACAATTTTTATAATAAATTTGGGGTACAAATGCATTATATCTTGGGTTAAAATAAACAATAATTAAGGGATAACGAATAAGTTAAATAAAAAAATTACCTTGGAGGTTGGACAAGAGAGAGAGAGAGAAGTCAGGCTTCTTTGAATACCTAACATTTTGCGGATATGACTTTGGAGTCATGTAAATTGTTCACAAAAGGATAAAACAAAAAAGCGGTTCCAGTGGGTCTTAAACACAGTAGTTTGTACATCTGTTATGGCTATAGCCCAAGGACAAAAAAGAATTGCAAAACAAATTTCTGAAACTGTCTTCAGTCACCATCCCATTGGTGGTGCTGGTAGTCTCATTTGGTGACCTCTGGGTGTGGTCCCACACCTGAACTGGTTTCATAACTAGTTCAGTTTATGAATGAACCACTAGACTGGTTCTTGGTCAGAGATTTTGGCCAGCGTTTTCAAACAAATTATTTTAAAAATCTTTTAAAATTAGTCTCTTATAAAAAATCTTTTAAAAAGAGTAAAGGAGAAAAAAAAAATAAAAGTAATGGAAGAATAATTATTTTTATTTGTCTCTTATCTCTCCTCCCTTTATTTATCTCTTTTCTACCTTTTCATTTCTCCCCCTTGGATTGAGAAAAATCTGGTCAAACCTTGTGACATCAGGAATGTTCTTCCACTGGTCTGGGGAAAGACAAGAATATGAAATGCAGCAAGAAGCTATCCAGAAATACTGAAAATTCCCAGTTATTTTCCTTGGAAGTTCCTGTGAGTTGATTCTTCCTTTGGTCAATACCTCCCTTTCACGCTATATTCCCACGTTGGAGGAAGGGGGAAAATAAAAGATGTTTCTTGGTTTTGTGTCAGAAGATAAACCCCACATCATTCCCCTTTTCCCTTTGAACCCCCCACCCCAGTCTTAGAAGGTTTGCCTTAAACCCACTTTGCCTTAAGCCTGGTGAGACTCTCTCATGCCAGTTTTGCTGTACTTGTTTTCCTTTATGTTTAGGAAATGCCTATCGTAACTTAAATATGACAACTTTGCTTGCCACATTGTCCCTGCATGACGTATATCAAATGTGGTCTATTTATTCGCTTTTATAAGATAGTGAATTTCTTGATCCAATGGAACAAAAACTGGTTGAAGCTATAATTATATGTCCCAAATGGCTGGGAAATGCAGATGCTGGAGGCATAGCAAGCATCTGAGACTATTATTTACCTAACAGTAGTTGCCTTTTTGAAAGGCCAGTGCTCAACTTCATTTGTTTAATTTTTTAAATTATTTATTTTCAAGTAGGAACTTGCAGCAAAATGCCTTTACCGGAAACTGTCACTTCCTTGATCAGGACGAAGGCCTCGTGATATAATTGGAGAGGATAAGAAAGTGGGCCCTTTCTCAAATATTTCTCCACTTCAGAGAGGATTTATATCATCAAGTGGGGTAAGTGTAAAAGTCTATTAGCTTTTTCGTCACCTCAGAGTCTTCGTCATTCATCCTGGACCAACCCCATGCTTTCTCGGGTAAGCTATTTTAAGGTTGCCCCCCAGCAATCTTGACTTTGCTCTACCCCGCTATGTTCTTTCCACAAACTCCCACGTAGATCAATCCTTTATTCCCCTTACATCTGAGTGTAGGAATCTCCCATGTGCACTGAATAACACTTGGTGAGCCAAAATACAAACAGGTCTTAGGAGTCTTGGATAGGGTGAGGATATTTTTCATGTGGGAAAGACATGAGCTGTTGTGGTGACTGTCCAAAAATATGGCTGCCAGCAATTCTGCCTATGTCTATAGTTATATGCAACTCCAACCTCAACAGGGAGAGTCTGTTTCCCTTTCTAATTCATGAAGGCTGACCCCGTGACTTGCTTTGACCAGCAGAATACATAGGAGATGATTTCCAGACTTAGATTTTAAGGAGACATACAGCTTCCACTGTTGACCTCTTGGGATCTAGCCACATGTTATTTTAAGCCACTAAGTTTTGGGATGGCTCGTTATGCATAGATAACTAATACGATCACCAAGTGTAAACATGATTCTGTTTTCAGATACCTTTTAAGAAGGAAATAGAGAGTAGCCTAGTAATAAAATTGTTGGAAATAATGGAGTCATTCCCTAGTTACTCCACTAATGTACCCGCCTCTATGCAGATTATGGAGCCCTGGTGAGGTTTGGTTAGAGCTTGGCTGCTAACCAAAATGTCAGCAGGTAGAATCTGCAAGTTGCTCCTTGGAAACCCTATGAGGGCAGTTCTTCTCTGTCCTATAGGGTCCTGTGAGTCAGAATTGACTTGACATCAATGAGTTTGATTGTTTTTTTTTTTGTTTTTTGTTTTTTTGTTTGTGCAGATGATGTCAAATCATAGACAAGGTAGAGCATAAACTCTCAGCCTCCCTACAGACACGTTCATCGTGGAGGAGCTAAGGGTTCTGTTCTATTTAAATTTTCCATCCATTTTCTTTGTTCCCTCCCATCTTATTGCCTTACAGATTTTTGCTCCATGAAATAGCACCTCTCTCTTCTCAATTTTCTATCATAATCTTTCCCTCGATGTCTCAATCTCTCCACTATTATTACAAATTTCTCTTCATGCTGGATTCTTTCTAACCCCTTTCCTCTTCTTCTCATGACTAAGTTTTTCAAGGTAATTATCTACACACATTTTCCTCACTTCTTATCGCTATGGAATATTCAATCTACCATGGGCTGACAGAAAAATGAATAAGTCTGTCTTGGAAGAAGTACAGCCAGAATGCTCATTAAAGCGAGACTATGTCACACACACTTTGGACATGTTATCAGGAGGGACCAACCCCTGGAAAAGGACATCCTGCTTGGTAAAGTAGAGGCTCATCGAAAAAGAGGAAGACCCACAATGAGATGGACTGACACAGTGGCTGCAACAATGGGCTCAAACATAGTAACGATTGTGAGGCGCAGGACAGGGCAGTGTTTCATTCTGTTGTACTCAGGGTCACTATGAGTTGGAACCACCTCAACAACACCTAATAAATATAATAATATCACCTACTCTAAGTAGAACTATCCCTCGCCAGTGAGATTTGTCTGGCAATCACATCCCTTTTTATGTAGGTCTTATTGTCGCCTTGCTCTTTCTTCAGGCCTCTTCTCCCATTACACTTTCTCTGGTTTAACTCATTTACCGCCACGGTATATGCCGAAGATTTGTTAATATATGTCTTTGGCCTAGTCCCTGGTATTAGGTTATTTTACTGTTTTTTGTAGCTCTCTACCTGGATGTGGGAGAGATGATTCAAGTCGGTAATTTCCTGCCTCTAGCTCTGTCTCATGCCAAACCTTGACTCCTTCTGTATTTTGGTTGGTGGTACAATCCTTTTGCCAATCCGGATGCCTACAGTGGGATCTTTCTCTACTTTCCCTTACCTCCTGAATCTATTTGGCTTCTGTGTCTTAAGTAGATCATGATTTCCTCCTCTGTCCTCAATTCCATTTCCACTGTCTTAGCTGAGGTCGTTTGTTTCTCTAGCATGGGCTGTTTCAAAAGCCTCCAAAATGATCAATTGCTTTCTCCTCTTGTTAAAGTTTCAATCTCTCCATATCTCTATCCATGCTTTTTCTGAAATGCAAACCTGATTACATTGCCCTTTCCTCTTCAGCTATACTCATGGCCCAGCTGAGGTGTCATCTCCAGTAGGATGCTTCCCCCATGCCTCCCTTCCCACCCCTCACTCTCTTTGTATCCCACACTGTATCTTGCACAAACCTCTATTAATGCACTCAGCACATCGTTTGGCATTTTGCGTGTCTGTTTATAGTTTCTTGAGGGATGGGACTGTTGATTTATTTTTGTTCACCTATTATCTATCGATAGAATTGGCAAAGTGCACACCTGGGCTCAGTCTGGCCTACCTTCTCTTTTTGTAAATAAAGTTTTATTGGAACACAGCCATGCTCATTTGTTTGCGTATTGCCCATGACTCCTTTTGTGCTACAGTGACAGAGATGAATAGTCATATCAGAGACCACATGGCCTACAAAGCCTAAAATACCTGCAATTTGGCCCTTTACAGAAATAGGTTGGTGGGCTCTGTTTATGAATAAATGAATTAAAAGTGCCATCGAAAAGGGTAAATCACGTTATGAATGTAGTGTATTCTTTAGGGTAACTCTATCTGCTGCAAAAAACAAGCCCTAATATTTTTGTGATTTAAATGCAATCAGAGTTTCTGTGTTGCTCATGATCACAGTTCACAAGTTCACGATCACAGTTCAGAGGCTGCAAGGCAGCCCTCCTTCACCCAGTCATTCAGGGAACCAGGCAAATCTAAGTTCTTCCACATGTGGTTTCCACCATAACCCTGGAGACTGCCTTTCTTGTAGCCAGCAAGGAAGGAAAGAAAGCATAAAAAAGCATGTTTGAGGAGTTTCCATGGGCCAGGCCTGGGAGGGGGACACATCTTTTCTCACATTCCAGTGGCTAGCATTGAGTCATGTACCCTCACTTAACTGTGAGCAAGGATGAGAAATATAGTCAGTGTGCCCAGTAAGAAGAGTAAAAAAAAAAAAAAAAAAAAAATCCAAACCTGCTGCTGCTGTCCAGTTGATTCTGACTCATGGCAACCCCATGTGCTACAGAGTAGTATTGCTCCATTGGGTTTTCTTGCTGTCATCTTTATGGAAGCAGATTGCCAGACCTTTCTTCTGTGGCACCACTGGGTGGGTTCAAACTGCCAACCTTTGGGTTAGTAGTCAAGAACAAACTATGACAATTTGGTGAGCAGTTAGCAGTTTCTGCCACAAATAGTATCATTTCTATTGGTTTAATTTTATTAACCAATTTTATCTTTATACAAATACTTGTTCAAATTAACTTATTAAGTGAAGAGTCATTCACATTCGTTATTTTAATAAAGTTCTTCTACCAGACACTAGGGAGAGATATAATGCACTTCGGTGGGGACTCAATCTGGGAAGAATGCAAGTCACTTTTGGAGCATGGGAGTTTTTTTTTTTTTTTTTCCAATTTTTATTGTACTTTAGATAAATGTTTACAGAGCAAATTAGTTTCTCACTAAACAATTAATATGCATATTGTTTTGTGACATTGGTTACCAACCCTGTGACATGTCAGCACTCTCCCTTCTTGACCCTGGGTTCCCTATTACCAGCTTTCCTGTTCCTGCCTGCCTTCTCATCCTTGTGCCTGGGCTCTTGTGCCCCTTTCATCTCATTTTGTTTTATAGACCTGTCTAATCTTTGGCTGAAGGGTGAACCTCAGGAGTGAATTCATTACTGAGCTATACAGGTGTCTAAGGCCATACTGTCAGGGTTCCTTCAGTCTCTGTCAGACCAGTAAGTCTGGTCTTTTTTTGTGAGTTTCAATTTTGTTGTACATTTTTCCCCAGCTCTGTCCGGGACCCTCTGTTGTGACCCCAGTCAGAGCAGTCAGTGCTGGTAGCCGGGCACCATCTAGTTGTACTGGACTCAGTCTGGTGGAGGCTGTGGTAGCTGTGGTCCATTAGTCCTCTGAACTCATCTTTCCCTTGTGTCTTTGGTTTTCTTCACTCTCCCTTGTGGAGCATGGGGGTCATTTTGTGGGACTTCTGTTATCCCGAAAGCAGCGCTGGAACACTGACTTCCGAGGGAGCTGGGGAGGAATGTGACCAGGAAGGAGTAAAGGGAGATGGAAAGGATAATGTGAGGGTCTGGAGGACAAACTTCACCTTTTTTCTTGGGCTGCCCACTGCACAAGGTTTCAGGGAACATATGGTTAAAATGACCAGGACTCGGGGAGTGTCCTGGAGGTACCATTGCGAGGCCACCACAGAGCAGAACCCAATCTCTTTTCAGGCAAAGTGACTCATTTTTCTTTTGAATAGTTTCCAAAATAATATTAATAACAAAAATAACGGAGAGAACAGATTATACAGCTCTAGAATTTCAATGATGGAAATGTGAAAGCTGTTAAATTGAAAGCACGTTCTTCTGGCAGATCAAGCCGCAGGTGTGTGATTGTAAATTCTCCACGTTCATTGAGATTTGGGGCTCCTTGAGAATGAGCCTTAGAGAAATAAATGCAGCAAAGTTAAACTGATTTCTCTAAAGAGAAGTTCTCTTTCTTTTAATATTACGGGGAAAAAAGAGTGCCGGGTAAGGAATAAAACCAAAACCAAACCAAACCCACAGCCGTTGAGTCGATTCCAACTCATAGTAATCCTGTAGGACAGAGCAGACCTGCCCCATTGGGTTTCTAAGGAGCAGCTGGTGAATTCGAACTGCTGACCTTTTGGCAGCCGTCACTCTTAGCTATTGTGCCATCAGGGCTCCAGGTATAGAATAAGCAATTTAAAAAAACAACAACAAAATTTTTTTTATTTCATGGACCAATTGAAATTTCAGGTTCTCAACTGGCCCATGAAATAATTAAATATTTATTGAGCCAAATAAAAGCTAAGACACATTACCAAAACCCATTGCTGTCGAGTCAATTCTGACTCATAGTGACCATACAGGACAGAGTAGAACTGCCCTATAGGGTTTCCAAGGAACAGCTGGTGGATTAGAATTGCCAACATTTTGGTTAGCAGCCAAGCTCTTAACCACTGCGCCACCACATTAATAATAAGACACATTAGATACATTGTATTCCCCTAAGTAGTTTAGAAACATCAATTCACAATATGAGACAACATATATGCATGAATGCATGGGACTCATTATAAATACGTGGTAAAGTATTTGAGTAAATTAGAGGAGTTATCTATTGCCAGAGTCCCTGGTTGCACAAATGGTTAACATGCGCCACTGCTAACTGAAAGTCTGGGGGTTTGACTCCACCTACAGGTGCCTCAGAAGTAAGACTTGCCAATCTACTTTTGAAAAAATCAACCATTGAAAATCGTATGGAGCACAGTTCTACCCTGACACACATGGATGGGGTTGCCATGAGTTGGAGTCAACTCAACAGCCATGGGTAACTATTGCCACAATAATGTACAAGGAAAATCACCCCAAAACTGAATGACTTAACAAAAATAATTTCTTATTCCTCATGAGTTTATAGTTTGACTGAGTGGTTCTTTACATTTGGGCCAGGGTCATCTGCTCTTGGCTGGGCTTATTTATGCATCTGTGGTCAAATGGTGGGCCAGCTGGGCCTGGCTGATCTAGGAAGGGCTCAGCTGGGATGACATGACTGCTCCATGTGGTCTCTCATCCTCCAGCGGGCCTCAGAGCTTGTTCTCTTGGAGAAGGCAAAGGAGAAAGGGGGGGGGGGGAGGAGAGGGGAGGGGGAGGAGAGGGTGAGGGGAGGGAGAGGGAGAGTAAAAGCATGCCTCTTGAGGTCTAGGCTTAGAACTGGCACACTGTGATTTCCACCTTATTTTTTATTGTGGTAAATATATATGTAACAAAACATATGCCAATCCAACAATCTTCACATGCACAGTTCAGTGACATTAATTGTATTCATCATGTTGTTCAGCTATCACCCTTATCTGTTCTCAAGTTTTCCCAGCACTTTAACAGAAGCTCAGTGTCCCCTAAACAATGAATCCCCTTTCCCCTCTCCCTCCCACCTGCCACAGGTAACTACTAATAAACTGATCTCTACACACTTACCTCTTCTAGATATTTTATATACGTGGGACCATACAATATTTGTGACTGAATTATTTTACTCATCTTGGTGTTTTCAAGGTTCATCCATGTCACAGCATGTATGAGGAACTGATTTCTCTTTGAGGCTGAGTGATATTCCATTGTATGCATGTACTGCATTTTGTTTAGCCATTCATTTTTTTGATGGGCATTTAGGCTGTTTTCACCTTTGGCTATTGTGAATAGTGCTGGATAGAGAAAATCACAAGGCTTTCCGAGTTTCAAAGAATAACGAAATAGACTCCCCCTCTTGATAGTAGATCTGCAAAGCAACATTGCAAAGGGAGTGGATAGGGTGAGGTGTAGAGAATTAAAGCCATTGTTTGCCATCAGTTTATTTCATGAAGTTTCACCAAAGAAATCTTGGAAAGAGAAGATAGAATTTAGCATGACCTTTAGATGTAAATGAAAGAATATTGTTGTTGGTAGGTGTCGTCGAGTTCATTCTAACTCGTAGTGACTCCATGTGACGGAGTAGAACTGCCCCATAGGCTTTGCTTGGCTGTAATCTTTATGGAAGTAGATTGCCAGGTCTTTCTCTTGCAGCGCCGCTGGGTGGATTTGAACTACCACCTTTTTTGGTTAGCAGCTGATGCTTAACCATTGCACTACCAGGGCGCCTAAGAAAAGAACAGGGAGACTTTTTTGGCAAGGAGAACGACGTCGGTGAAGGCATAGTTGGGTGAGAATAGAAGAAGCGTAGAGCCTGGCTCTGCAACAGTTGGCACAAAACGGTGTCTGTATCGAGCTGCTTGGGGAGGCTGGGCTGGCTGCTGTTCAGTGGGAATCAGAATCCCTGCAGAGGACGGGTGATAAATTCATCAAATAGAATATAGGAGTATACTCAGAAATAGTATTTAAACGCTTGCATAGTGTATATGTGTGTTTGTTTTCATTTGCTTCTGTTACACGAGTTCAGTGCTGCTGTCTCCTGTAATTCAGCATCGTTGATCACCCCTGAGAGAAAGCTCTCTTCATCAGCCCTTTTCCCTTTATGACCCACATCAGGGCCTCAGATGGGGAGTTTCCTTACACATTGAGTGACAGCGACCCTCAGATGCCATTTAAAATATGAAAGATTTGCAGAAATGTCTCTGAGAGTTGGGCAGAAGTATAGAGTAGGTATTATTCCTAGCCAGAGACAGCTACCTGAGTCCAGAGCAACAGGGGTTTTTCTATTTTAGCAGCTCTCCAAATTTTTGGCCTCAGGACCCCTTTGCATTCTTTAGTTATGTTTATTGATAGTTACTGTATTAGACATTCAAATTAAGAAATTTAAAGCATAGTTGTCAATGAATGCATTCAATAATAACAATAACAAACAAAACAAATAGTAAAAATAATAATAGACTTTTTAGATCAAAGACATATTTCTACAGAAATAATTACATTTTTCAACACAAAGAAAGCATAGTGACTAAGTGCACTAAATGACATTGTTCTATATTTTTGGAAGTCTTTTTAACGTCTGGCTTAACACAACCCAGATTCTCTTATCTGCTTCTGCATTCAATCTGTTACAATCTGTTGTTTTAGTTGAAACGTTTGAAGAAATTCTGGCTTCACAATGATTTGTAGATGGAAAAGGGAGACATTTGAGGATTCCCTGTAAGAATCTTGGGAACCCCTAGGGTTCCCTGGACTACACTTTGAGAACCTCTTTGTTCAAGAAATTTATCACTGCAGGGGAAAGGCTTAAGAATGCTAAAAGAATATGTTATACAATTGAGGTTTTTTTTTTTTTTTTTTTTTAACAAGAGTGCAATGTGAATGGAGTGTCAAAAAAACTATTTCCTTTAAATTATTCATTTGTTTTAGTTAAAAAAAAAAAAAAAACAACTATGATTTTTGGGCCAAATAACTTGGTCATCATGCCAAAAATGCAACAAATAAGAATTTTAATCATGGGAAAAAGTTTCAAAGGATTTGACCCAATGCCCAGCTTGAAGTTCATAAAACTGTGACCTTAACTTCCATATACCTTGCTTTACTCAATGGAAAATTTTTTCACCACTCAGAAATTCCAGCCAATTTCATTGAGATTCTTCTTGTTCCAGAGACTTCCTCAAAGCTGACCTTTTATTCCCTAGTGACCTGGGCAACCATTTCTCAGAAATCAAAAGCCTGGCTGCTCACTATGACTGGGAGTGGCATTTCCTAACTTTTTGATTGGAAAAGGAACCTTGAGTTCTAACAAATTCATTTCAAAAAGAATGAACTGATGAACTTCCTTTGCCAAATGTCATATACGAAGTTCCTCACAAACTCACAATAGAATAAGGCAAATGAGGAAGAATGTGACTATGAATTATTAGTTCTGTTTTTAAAATTCCATTGTATTATCTATATCTTTCTGCTCTGCTTTAAAAAGTACAGTGAATATTGGTTCATGCCAAATACTTATTTTAGGTTATATACATTACAGAATAAATGATCTTAAATGAATACTTTATAAAGCAGTTATAAAAGTATATTGTTGTTGTTTGTCCTTGAGTTAATTCCAACACATGGTTACCCCCTGTTGTGCTGAGTAGAACTGCTCTATAGGGTTTTCAGGGCTGTGACCTTTTGGAAGCAGATCGCCAGAGCTGTCTTCCAAGGAAACTCTGGGTGGGTTCGAACCACCAGCATTTCAGCTAGTAGTCAAGTGCTTAACCGTTTGCACCATCCAAAGACTTGTCTATAAAAGTAGACAAAATTTAAAAATTAAGAGGCACACAGAAGTGAAGAGAATCACATACAGTCTTATCCAACGGCTACCACTGTTACCCTATTTTTTCCAATGCATTTAATTTTATTAGCATTATTAATTTAAAAAAAGTATAGTATTCTAACGGAGTCCCTGGGTGGTGCAAACGGTTAAGTGCTCTCTACTAAGTGACAGGTTGGCTGCTCGAATCCATCCAGAGGTGCCTTGGAAGAAAGGCCTGGTGATCTACTTCCAAAAAAATCAGCCATTGAAAACCCTATGGAGCACAGTTCTACTCTGAAACACATGGGGTCGCCATGAGTTGGAATTGACTCGAATCTTACACTGATTTACAACTCTCCTTTTTACTTAAAATATATGACGGCTTCTTTCCTTGTAATTAACCATATAAATAGTTAAAAAAAAAAAAGCATGTATACTGAGATGGGATGCAGGAAAAAGGGTTCTATCTTTTACAGGTGAAACTGACTTGTAAAAGGCATTACGAATGACCCCAGGGGAGCCAGGCGGAACAAATCCCTAGGAAGCCTCAGCTCCTCCCAGGCAGCTTCCTTCCTGTTACCTTGAGAGGGCCGTGTGGTTTGTGCTGTCCTTCCCAGCGGTCCCCTCCTGGGAGAATAATACTGTCATTTCCATTAGGAAGATGATTTATCGAGGGCAGTTCCTTTTAAGATTGGACTAGGGAAATGAGCATTGCAGTCTGATGGGACCGATTTCCTCTGCAGAGCCTTTCAATGCGGAGCTTGTAGCAATTACTTTGCCCTTAAGCTGAATCACAGACACCTCCCTAATCCCTTCTGTAACCGGATCTGGTAACACACAACAGTAACCACCATGTCTTCATGGTTTGGGTTAGGTGGGAGGCAGGGAACCAAGTCCCAAATGTCTCACAAGAGAGCACCTAGCCCTGTAACAGATACGCCCTCTAGCCATGCCAGAGCAGCCGGATGCTGAGAGGGACTATGACCACAGATGCAGTTGTAAAGCTGAATATAACTGCAGCTGGAAAATAATTTTCTATGAAAGCACATGGCAAAACACTTTACATCCATGTACCAGTATCTCTGCATCCCCTTTTGTTTCTCACTGAACCTCAAGCCAAAAACAAAACAAAAAACAAATAAACAAATCTATTGCCGTCGGGTTGATTCCTACTCACTGCAACCCCATGTGTTACAGAGTAGAGCTGCTCTGTAGAGTTTTCTTGGCTGTAACCTTTATGGAAGAAGATCGCCAGGCCTTTCTTCTGTGGCACCACTGGGTGGGTTTGAATGGCCAACCTTTTAGTAGAACGCAAACTGTTTGCTCTACCCAGGGACCCTCATTGTACCTCAGGGAACCTTTGCTTCATCAAAAACCAACCAGTTGCCATCCAGTTGATTCCAGCTCACAGTGATGTGTTAGAGGGTAGAACTGTGCTCCATAGAGTTTTCAGAAGCATATCCCCAGGCCTTTCTTCTGAAACACGTCTGAGTGGGTTCCAACTGCCAATCTGTCAGGTGGAAGCTGAACACTTAACTGTTTGCACCACCCAGAGGCTTCCTAACTCTCCAGTCCCCCTTTTAAAAGCAAGATGGAAGGACACATCTTTGCATCCCAGGAGAGGGCAATTGTACTGATTAAGTGCTTCAGCTGCTAACCAAAAGGTCAGCAGTTCGAATCCACCAGGCGCTCCTTGGAAACTCTATGGGGCAGCTCTACTCTGTCCTGTAGGGTTGCTGTGAGTCGGAATAGACTCCCCAGCAACGGGTTTGGTTTTAGAGTAACCACTGCAGGGACCTCTCCTTCCTCAGACCGTGGTTGTTCATGCCTTGTCCTTAAGGAAAGTAAACTTGTAGCCAAGGGCCTGCTTCCATAGCAGCTTGGGTTACACTAAACTGATCATTCACACAACCACTTCCTTTAAAAAAAAAAAAAAAAAATGAAGGTGCCTGGTTGTGGTTTAGAGGCACGAGAGCCACAGTGAGAGAGAACAGATCTGGGTTTTGGTCTTAGATTTGTCACTTAATAGTGACACCGAGCAAGTCACTGCAGCTCAGTTTCTGCATCTACAGGGAGCTGTTTCAGACGGTATGCCCTAAAGATTTTAGATACAGTAGGATTTCACGTATTATCTCTATAACCCTGATAAAAATATATTTCATGGCAGGGGGTTTGAAGTCAAGGAAATAGTGATTCCTCTTTGAAGTAAAATTAATGCAAAGAGTTTAACTGAGTCACAATATAAGCTCTATATGTGGTCACTGCGCTATGATCGTTGAGCTAAGCAATCCTTCATTTTAGGAAAACTGAATTAGGCATGATTTTGTGGGAAGAACTAATTTCTGATCCTGTCTGACCTCTTTCTACCTGTATTGCCTTGGAGAAATTTCCACAGTTCCCTGATTTCCACTGTTCTCATTTGACACATGAGTGAGTTGAATAAGGTCAGTGTTTTCCAAAACAGGATCCGTGACCGAAGGAGTTTGGGGTGAGAGGAGGTGAAGATAAGCAGAGATCTTAGTCATTCAACACGTGTTTTCTGGGAGGCTTCTGTCTGGCAGGTTCTTCCTCAGGGCGATATGTAAAGCACTTAACAACTGGACAACCGGCCATAGACAGATAGGGATGAAAGGAAATGCTGGGGCAGCTCTGAGGCTGCTCCTGAGGCTCCCGGTGGCATCAGCCATTGAGTGTTGGATCTTGGGGAGGTCTGAGAAGAAGCTGGATTACTGGGGAGAGTCGGGCACTTGTCCAGGGGGCTATTCATCAGCCCTAATGGAAGTTAGTGTTCTAACAACTGCCGTGGTTCTACAGGAAGGGCTGACCCCCCCGTGCTGCTCTGGGGCGTGGTGTAACCCAAGCTGCTGTGTCTACCATTTTGTTTCTTAAAATGTAGTCCTTGGATGAGCAGCTTCAGCATCCTCCTGGGAGCTTATTGAAAATGCAAACTCCTGAATCCCACTCCAGACCTCCTGAGTCATGCTCTGCGTTTCCACAAGATCCCAAGGTGATTAGTATCCACCTTACATAAAACTTACTTAAAACTGCAGGGCTTATTTGCTGAGCCCATAGGCAATTACCAAGGAGTAATATTTAAAGCCCTGGTGGCGCAGTGGTGAAAGAGCTCAGCTGCTAACCAAAAGGTCAGCAGTTCGAATCCACCAGCCGCTCTTTGGAAACCCGATGCAGCAGTTCTACTCTGTCCTAGAGGGTTGCTATGAGTTGCAATCGACTCAATGGCAACAGGTAATATTTGAAGTGTAGCCTTTTCAAACTGTCTTGACAGAGAAGCCTTTTAATATACATATAGTGAGGCCAGAGTTAGTATTTATACAGATGCTGCAAGAGTGGGCTCTGGGATGGATGGGAAGCTGACCTCCCACTGAGGATCCCAGAGCTGCCCCGTGTGCCCTCTTCTCTCCCAGGGCTTCTGCCACTGTCCCACTCCTCCTGTTTCTCCTGAAGGCAGTGCTGCTGCCATTGTCAATGCTAATCTGGACCCAGGTGTTGGCCAGGCAGCCCCTTTCACACCCCCCTTGGGGATCCCAACTCACCCAGGGCTGCCCTAAACCCCAACCCAAACTCACTGCTGTTGAGTCAATTCCGACTCACAGCGACCCTATAGGACAGAGTGGAACTGTCTCATAGGGTTTCCAAGGAGCGGCTGGTGGAATTGATATGCCAGTCTTTTGGTTAGCAGCTGTAGCTCTTAACCACTGTGCCACCAGGGCCCCAGCGTCTGAAATGAGTAGCCAGGCCAACTACTCCATGTTACCAGCATTGTTCAAGCCCAAGCTCATACATGAGGTGGCCTCTTCCAGTGTATCTATTCTGCTCACACACATGCTCCATTTTCTTCTCAGGTGAAACCCAGAAAAGACAAGTTCAAAGACAAGACTATTAAAAATTTCAAGATGGCAATAGCAAGGCATTAAATAAAGGGGGAGCACCCTTCTGAGAGTGGGTCCCTGTGTGACTACGCAGGTCACACACCCATCTGCCAGCCATGCGCTCAGGTATGACAGAAATTATGCTTCCAAACTGGATATGTATCACTGCTGGTTCAGGTAAACCATGTGGTCTTTATTAATACACCAGTTTTACAGGGTTTCCTACAGTCGTTGCATTGATAATGCTAGATTCAAAAGATATATTTAATAAACTGCTTTTGTGGCTATACATTTTATTCTAACAAAATAATTAGTAAACCACTTTAAAAATCCATAGTGTAAAGAATATATTGTTATTTTCTTGATTAAATATTTATGTGCTTATGGGGAATTAAAGATATTTGACATATTTAAACTCAGGCTAAGCCTATTTTCTTTTTACATCTGGAGTTCTGAACCAGGTTCTTAATGACTACTGAATGAATGGATGGAGGTTCCATTGAGGAAAAGGTAGAGAAAACCTTCTCTCTGCTGGTGTTTTAGTGATGTCCAGCCCAAGAAAGGCACAGACGGACTCAGCCGTTCTAGAATGGTGGTTTCTACACTCAGTTGTGCATGAGAATCACTTTGAGAGCTCACGAAAAACCGAAAACGCCCATGTCTCATTTCCAAGAGTTCTGTTGAATAGATAGGGAGCAAGACGCAAGGATTTGCCTGTTTAGTAAGTACGCCACGTGATTCTGATTCAGGTGGTCCGTGTACCAGCGAATTCAGAGTTTTAATTCAGCATGGGGACTCTGGATCTCATCTCTCAGCAAAACCAAATGAAAATATGAAGTTAAGTGAGCAGACCACGATAAAGAGAGCAATGCATTTTCTGCCTACCGGTTCCTGGCTCTGAAGGAAAGCAGGATTCCTTAGTCCATTTTATCTCCAGATGTGGATATTTCTCTGGCATGTGACATTTTTCTCTTGGGGACGTAACTCCTTCTAGAAGAGGTGTCATGGCAGTGACTTATGCTTCGGAAAAGGCACAGGCTTAAACAAGGCAATGATGTGAGCAGGAAGAGGAGAGGGGGAAGAACGAGGAGACCAGAGCTCTCACGGGGAAGGAAAAGAAAAACTTGAGACGTGAATTCCATGATACGTATTGATTTTATGTCTGCCTGATGCCAAGAACCCTGTAAGATCCTGGGGAATCAGAAATCTAAAAGATCTAGTTCCTAGAAGAGGTTGCCACGGAGGGAGTACTATGCTGTTTGCCTGTATAAATCACTTGTGATAGCTATTTTCCAAGCACAATAGTTGGACACGGTAGTTTAAGAATCATCCTGAGTGGCAGGGGTCTGCGTTTACTACCAGGAGTTCCCCATCTGGAGTTCCTGGGTGGTGCAAACGATTAATACTTTTGGCTGCTAACCAAAAGGTTGGAGGCTTGAGCCCACTCAGAGGCGCCCTGGAAAAACGGCCTGGTGATCTACTTTTGAAAAATGAGCCATCGAAAATCCTGTGGAGCACGGTTCTACTCTGACACAAGCTTCCGTGAGTCGACTTGACGGGCAACTTTCTGTATTTATTTATTTTGTCCTGGAACTGCCAGCTTCGGAATCAATTGGACTATCGTTAAAATGCTGATTTCTGGGCCCCACCCAGAAATTAGGCCTCAAATAATTCTGGTGTGTCTAGCCTGCATCTGAGGGTCCTAGTCGTATGTGTCCCTGGATGACCTGAATCCAAGCTGACATGTGGTGCACAGAAGTCCCTCTCAGAAAAAAAAAAAAAGAAAAGAAACCCGTTGCCAGTCGAGTCGAGTCTCTTTCTGGACGCAGACTGCCACATCACGTTTCTCCCACTGCGTGGCTGGTGGGTCTGAACCGCTGAACTTGCCGAGCGTTGGACCACTGTGCCGCCAAGGCTCCATTTCCAAGTGTACCTAAATAAACACGTGCTTAAAATATTTTGGAGGGAAAAAAAAAAAAAGAAAAAAAACTCATATAAAAGCAGCACGAGGCTAAAGGATCAATTTGTGTGAACAGTTCTTCCTTCAATAGCTGTTTCCACTTCTCCCCGAACGTCTTTTCTCTGGCGGCAGCTCCTCCCAGCTCCCTCTGCCTTTTCCTGCTCCATCGTTACCACCACCAGATGCCACGGAGTTGACTCCGACTCATGGCGACCCCCCATGTGTGCCAGACTAGAGCTGTGCTCTCTAGGTTTTCAGTGGCTGAGTTTTCGGAATTAGATGACCAGGCCTTTCTTCCCAGGCATCTCTGGGTGGACTTAAACCTCCATCCTTTTGGTTAACAGCCAAACACGTTTACTGTTTGCGTTCCTTTATCTTTAGGGAGCTACCAAAACCAAACCCATTGCCCTCGAGTCAATTCCGACTCATAGCAACCCTAATAGGACACAGTACCACTTCCCCATAGGATTTCCAAGGAGCAGCTGGTGGATTCGAACTGCAAACCTTTTGGTTAGCAGCCATAGCTGTCAACTAGTGCGCCACCAGGCCTCCCATGAAAAAAGAGAGGAAGACAAAAAACTAAGGAGAGGGAAGAAATGTTGCCAAGGTTCTGTTTCCTGCTGTTCTGCCTGAGCTGAGTTAAAACGCTCCGTGTTTCCACTACCATTCTGAGCTACCAGGGAAGAGGCGTATTTTTACATGTTTGCCTCCATCTCGGCTCTGGGTAGTTGTGACAAATTAAACATTTTTGAATTTAATAATAAAACATGAATAACTGTTAACATACTGTAAGGGCAACAGTTTAGTTTTATTCTGCTCTTTGATTTACGGTTCCCAGCTGGTGAAATATGTTTGATTTTCTGAGCTTTTGCTGTCTGCTAGAATGATTTATAACCTGGATAATTATTTTAGTGGGTGCTAGTGGCTGAAAAGAAAAAAACAAATATTTAGAAATGAACCATTGCTGTTTTTATAATAGGATTATTTTTCTTGAATACTTCAACAACTTTGGATTTCACTGAAATTTCCATTTCTGGTAAGACGTTTTAACAAGACAAAAAAAAAAAAAAAAAAAAGAATGATTCTCAGCTTTTTAGGCAAGCCACAACTTAACTAGATTGCCATATTTACCTAAAATTGACTTTTGATCTATTTACAATTGCTATTTTAAGAAATTATACTCGAAGATAATTTTCTTTAGTGGATTATATATAAATACCTTCACACACAATATATTTTGTAGAATTATCACTTGCTCTAGACTCAAATTTACCAATCAGTGTTGTTGTTAGGTGTCGGCCAGCCGGTTCTAACTCATAGCGACCCTAGGTACAACAGAATCAAACACTGTCCGGCCTTGCGCCATCCTCACAATCCTTGCTATGTTTGAGCCCATTGTTGGTAGCCACTGTGTCAATCCGTCTCATGGAGCATCTTCTTCTTTTTTGCTTACCAAGAATGATGTTCTTCTGCAGGGATTGATCCCTCGCGATAACATGTCCAAAGTACGTGAGACAAAGTTTTGCTATCTTCACTTCCAAGGGGCACTCTGGCTGTACTTCTTTCAAAATACCACTGAATCAGGCACACCTTTGTCCTCAAAGTGACATCTTTGCTTTTCAACACTTTAAAGAGGTCTTTTGCAGCAGATTTGCCCAATGAAGTACGTCGTTTGATTTCTTGATTGCTACTTACATGGGTGTGGATTGTGGATCCAAGTAAAATGAAATCCTTGACAGCTTCAATCTTTTCTTCGTTTATCATGATGTTGCTTATTTGTCCAGTTGTGAGGATTTTTGTTTTCTGTATGTTGAGGTGTAATCCATACTGAAGGCTATAAGTTCTACAAGTCCTCTTCACTTCCAGCAAGCAAGGTTGTGTCATCTGCATATTGCAGATTGTTAACCGGTCTTCCTCCATTCCTGATGTCATATTCTACTTCACATAGTCCAGCTTCATGGATTATTTGCTTAGTATACAGACTGAATAAGTGTGGTGAAAGGATACAACCCTGACACACACCTTTCCTGACTTTAAACCATGCAGTATCCCCTTGTTCTGTTCGAACGACTGCCTCTTGGTCCACATACAGGTTCCACACGAACACTATTACTGTTCCAGAATTCCCATTCTTCGCGATGCTGTCCATAATTTTTTATGATCCAAGCAGTCGAATGTCTTTGCAGAGTCGATAAAACACAGGTAAACGTCTTTCTGGTATTCTCTGCTTTCAGCCAAGATCCATCTGACATCAGCAATGATATCCCTGGTTCCACGTCCTCTTCTGAATGTGGCTTGAATTTCTGGCAGTTCCCTGTTGATGTACTGCTGCAGCTGCTTTAGAATAATCTTCAGCAAAATTTTACTTGCTGGTATTTAAAATACCAGTGGCATAGCTTCCAGCATCACAGCAACACACAAGCCACCCCAGTACGACAAACTGATAGATGCGTGGCGAATCAATCAATACGGTACTCTATTTAGAGAACTTTCAGAACTAATGTTTACCTGATTGGAGAAACTTCTTTATAATAAGGTATTTAGATCTTTCTGAGACTATTAGATATGTGTAAGTATATATTTTGGGGTGAGGGTTAGAGAGATTGATAATGGGTTTATTGGATCACAGGATCTCAATGTTGGTGATGTTTAATTTTATAGCTCCATCTCCTAGCACAATGCTGGCACCTAGAAGCCACTCCAAAATGTTTATTAAATAACATTTTATGTTCATTTGATTTAATATTGGGTATGCTTCAAATTTGATACTGAAGGACTGGTCCAAGTGGCATTTCCTGGCTTCTCCGGCAAAAGATCGGATGTTGCCAAAGTTTTTTAGAACATTTCCTTAGTCTTAGCCTTGTGTTCATAGCACACTCAGGGTGTTTCCAGAAAGGCAATGATATAGAGGTTTGAGGAAATTATCATGATAATTCATGGAAAAACAACAACAAAAAACATTAAGACTGAGGAAGAGAAAGAGTTAGGATCTGAATTAACTAGACTATCTGTAATCTAATAATGTGGATGCTATTTTTATTCTTAGTAATTATGATAAATTACTTGGATAGTCACTATAATTAAAACAGTGATTTTTGGGCACAACTTTTATTTACTCACATCTAAAGACCCCAACATCATGAATCCTATCAGTTTGGTGAAACTCAGGTCATACAGATGATCTATTCGATTCAATTTCTTCATTGTGTCCAGGCACAGAGATTGTCCCAGGGCAAAGTAACACATCAGGTCACATCCCATCCTTCCCTTTGTGCCTCTGCTTCCTGCCCTCTCTTTCTGTTGCATATGTGTGTGTGTGAGTGTATGTGTAGGAGTGAATATTGAGTAGTTTTCATCCTGGCTTCAAGGAGTCAGCCCTTCCAATGTTTGATGAAATCTATTCTATCCATCTCGGGTCTTCTCTTCTCTAGGCTAAATATTCTCAAATTCCTGGGACTACTCATTACAGGACACTGATCTAGTGCAGATTTCTAACAGGTTCTTGTACATCATTTCAATTTATTCTCACGATAACCTTGTGAAATAGATAATAATTTTCAAAACTCTACATTTTGCAGCGATAAAACTGAGACACAAACACATTGGCTGGGCCAGGACTGCGACTCACCAGCTTTTTGTATTATGGCTTTTTCATTGCCATCTGTTTAAAAAATAATCAATCATTGTAAGAAAGGATCAATTTTATCCATATAATTTCGAGGTCATAGAAACTATATTGAATTTCAATGTTCAGTTGGTCTTAATCTCTAATTAAGTACATAACGTCTAGAATTCTTAGGTATTGAGCAGGTAAATCACTAGATAAGGATATGAGACAAGCCATCAATTTTAGTTACGCAGAGCTTTCCTGGACTTTTATATTGCTGGAAATGTCTAAACTCAAGTTAAAAAATTCACTTGTACCATATCCTTAAATAAAATGATCTCTCTTTGTCATATTTTTATATAGCTTTGATTTGTACTGCCTCTTTGTTTTTGCATTGGGAATTCTAGAAGTTTTACTAATGGGCTCAGACATTTCCAATTAGTTACACATGATGAGATAGAATAGCGTTTCTGTTTTAACTAGAAAGTGCACTTTCTCATGGGAAAAATACTTCCACCTGAGAGGTATTTTTTGCACACTCTACCTTCTAAATGTTTAATTCTGTAATGAATTCAAGAGGAAACTCTACCCTTTCCTCTAAATGACTCATGATGTAATGCCATTACAGATTAAAAGCACAATTTGACTAATGGGCCTCCTTCGTACTTGGAAGGTTTTATACATTTCATCACGTTCACCCTATTGGACATACCACACACTACATAACTTGTTGTAAAAACAGAATGGATGAAAAGGGCTGATTCAGAAATCAGAGCTCCCATTCTCCCTGAATCCTCAGCTTGGGATTTAACCAGTTATGAATTCTAAAGTTTAATGCCATGTAGGTACTATTACGAATGGGTAGAGACTAAAACAGACAGCCATTGACAGCATTATGGAATTGTTTAAAGAAAAGATCATCTCTATGAACTGTTAGAAATGGTAACCACAAACCAGACCACAGACTAAGTCCACACGCAATAATGCCTGTTCTCTGGTATGTGGATTATTTTGATTTTTCAAAGACTGGTAATTCATATTTGTTATTGAACTTAATAGTATAAAGAAATTTGTTTAGACAGATGATCATAGCTTTCTAATTAATTGATCCTGAAGGATTTTAAATAATAAAGTAAATAAAAAGAAGGATATTAGGTAAGTAAATATGGGTGGGAAGTGGAGAGAAAAAAAGTTTTAGGTGAAAATGGTACAAGAAGAACATATTATGATTATAATAAATATAACTAATGTTGGTGATTTTTTTTTTTTACTTAATAATTACCCACACCTTTAGGAAAAACAAAGAAAGAAACAAACACTGGAATGATATTAATGCAGGCATTAATGTCTACATTATCACCTAATCTTTTAAGTATCATATTCTATTTTTTACAGTCACTTGTTAAACATTTTTTGAATAGCCATAAAATATCTCATATCTAGCAATTTTAGTTTTTTTTCTATTTTGTTTAAATTACTGAAGATTTGCTTCAATCGGGACATGTGAAATTCGGATACCTGAGACAGCTCTAAGCAGAGATGCCAGGTAGACTTTCGGATATGGAAGGAGAGAAGGGAGAAGCCTGGACTGGTGGTAAAGTCATGAGCCAGGATCAGATTGCTTGCTGTTGTCAGCTGCCTTCGAGCCGGCCCTGATTCTCTGCACAACTGCATGGAACTCTGCCTGGTCCTGCACTGTCCCCATGATCGGTGGGGACCAACCGTTGTGACCCATAAGGTTTTCTTTTTCTAAATTTTATTTATTTTGTTGTTACTGTTGAGAATACACACAGCAAAACATACACCGACCAATTCAACAGTTTCTACACGTACAATTTAAGGACACTGACTGTATTCCAGTTGTGCAACCATCTGCCCTCCTTCTCTGAGTTGTTCCTCCCTCATTAACATAAACTCACTGCCCCCTGAGGTTCCTATCTCATCTTTGAGTTGCTATAGTCAATCTGATCCAGTATAGAGAGTTCTTAAAGGAGCAGAATGTTCAAGGCAGATCTGTTTTATTAGTTAAGCTAAACTATTGTTGGGTTTTAAGATGACTTCAGCGGATATTTTTGGTTTAATGTTTAAAGTTTCAGGGGTTCATCCACCTTCATGGCTCCAGAAAGTCTAGAGTCCATGAGAATTTGATGTTCTGGTCTGCATTTTCCTCTTTTCATCAGGATTCTTCTATGGAATCTTTGATCAAAATGTTCAGGAATGGGAGCTGGGCACCAGCCAATTCTTTGGTCTCATGGCAAAGGAGGCAGTTGTTTATGGAGGCAGTTAGCCTCACATTCCATAGCCTCTCCTGTTTCTGATTCGCCTTCTCCCTCTGTTGCTCCAGGTAAATAGAGAACAATTGTTGAGCCTTGGATGGCTTCTTGCAAGCTTTTAAGACCCCAGGCACTACGCAACAAACTAGGAGGTAGAACAGAAGCAGTAAACATGTTATTAGGCCAGTTAACTAGGATGTCTCATGAAACTGTTAGGGGACCCTACAGGCAGAGGACACCTAATTAATTAATACTCCACCAGTTATCAGTCCACTCCCAGTCACTTCCCCACCACATCACTCACTTCTTCTAAGTTGTTCTGCAGACTCTCTGGAGAGACTTGGACTGATCCAGATCTAACCAGCTCAGAGTGGTCAGACATGAGTAGAACAGACAAAGATGATTGACAGATGACCCCTGGCCACCATGCAGACTCAATAACACAAGAGAACTCATGTCAAGGAACGAAAAGACTTATGTCAAAGAACCAAAATCACCGGACATAAGGTCATCTGCAGTAGCCGAACCCATTTCAAAACCAAAGGGTCCTTTGGCCTCTTATGTACCAAGTCTTAGCCCCACCCCGTAATAAATATCAGTAGAAACTATGAATATGTAGTACTTCCTGGTCCTGACCGCCTGCCTTCCTCCAACCCTATATGAATATGTATAATTCCCCAAACCTATAAAAT
Source organism: Dugong dugon (assembly GCA_030035585.1). Taxonomy (NCBI): domain Eukaryota; kingdom Metazoa; phylum Chordata; class Mammalia; order Sirenia; family Dugongidae; genus Dugong; species Dugong dugon. The sequence goes on from CM057473.1 coordinate 8,094,504, forward strand.
GTAAATGCTTCCTCAAATCGAGGAACTCAATCTGAAGTCGATACCTCTGAGTTCCCACTTGTTAGCCTGAGGAATAAACTCTTCCTCTCAAAACCAGCATCTGAGAGATTGACTTCTTGCATGCTGGGCACAGACCCATTGGTCTGGTTTCAAAACCATGACCCTATATCTCTAAACCAAGGAATCGTGAGGTGTTTGGTTGTACATAAGCAGCCTCAGCAGCTACTCTTTCTTTCTTTTTTTGTCATTGTTGTAAATATATCTATCACACAACTTTCACCAATTCAACTTTTTACAAGTGTACAACTTATTAACAGCAATTACAATAATCAGCTGTGCAACCCTACCCTTAATCAATGTGATTTTTCTGTCACTGTTAACCTCCTGTCCCACTTTGTCCCATCCCTGGTAACCACTAATAAAATTTAGTCTGTATACATTTGCCTTTTCTAGTCTTTTTATATAAGTGAATCATACAATAGTTGTCCTTTTGTGATTGGCTTATTTCCCTTAGCATAAAGTCTTCAAGCTCCCTCCGTACGGTGGCATGCATGTATCAAGACTTCATTTCTCCTACTGGCTGAGTAACATTCCACTGTATCTATGTACCACATTTTGTTTATCTATTCATCTGTTGATGGGCCTTTAGATTGTTTCTACCTTTTGGCTGTTGTGGATATTGCTGCAGTGAACATTTGGGTACAAGTCTCTTTATGAGTGTCTGCTTTCAGTCTTTTGTGTATATACCTAGGAGTGAAATTGCTGGGTTATATGGTTGTTCTACTACACTTTCCCACAATGGCTTTACCATTTTGCATTCCTGGCAGCAATGGGTAAATGTTCCAATTTCCCCACATCCTGGCCAACATTTGTTATTTTCTTTTTGTCTTAGCCATCCTAGTGGGAGTGAAATGGTATCTTAAAGTGGTTTTGATGTGCATCTCTCTGATGACTAATGATGCTGAGCATGTTTTCTTGTGTTCTGGTGGCCCTTTGAATGTCCTCTTTGGCGAAATGTCTTTTCAAGTCCTTTGCCCATTTTATGATTGGGTTATTTGTCTTTTTGTTGTTAAGTTGTCAAAGTTTTATATATATTTTGGTTATTAGATTCTTGTTGGATGTAAGATAATCTCCCGGTTGGTAGCTTGTCTTTTCACTTATTTGTTAAAGTCTTTTGATGAGGAAAAATTTTTTTTAATTTTTGTGAGATTCCATTTATTTATTTCATCTTTTGCTCTCTGTGTTTTTCTTATTATGTTAGATACTGTTGAAAGTTAGGTCTGACAGCGTTGCCCCTGTTTCTTCTTCTAAGAATTTTATGGTTTTAGTTTGCACATTTACGTCCTGAATCCATTTTGAATTTGTTTTTGTTTTCGTGAGGCATGGATCTTGTTTCATTTTTCTGCATGTGGAAAACCAATTTTCCCAGCACCATTTATTGAAGAGACACTTCTTTCCCCATCGAATAGACTTAGCACCTTTGTCAAAAACCAGTTGTCCATAGAAGAATGGATTTATTTCTGGACTCTCAATTCTATTTCATTGGTCTGTATGTCTATTGTTATACTAGTACCAGGCTGTTTTGATTACTGTTGCAGTATAGTATGTTTTAAAATCAGGAAGGATAAGCCCTCCTACTTTGTTCTTCTCTTTCCACATTGCTTTAGCTATTTGAGGCCTCTTGCCATTTCATATAAAGTTGAGGATTGGTTTCTCTATTTCTGTAAAGAAGGCTGTTGGAATTTTGATCAGGATTGAGTTGAATCTATAGATTGCTTTGGGTAGTATTGACATCTTAACAATATTAAGTCTTCCAGTCCATGAACGTGGAATATCTTTCCATTTATTTAAGTCCTCTCTAATCTCTTTCAGCAGTGTTTTATAGTTTGCATTGTATAAGTCCTTCATGTCCCTAGTTAGACTTATTCCTAGGTATTTTATTCTCTTAGATGCTATTGTAAATGGAATTGTTTCCCTAATTTCCCTTTCAGATTTCTTATTGCTGGTGTATAGAAACCCAACTGATTTTTGTTTGTTGACCTTGTACCCTGCAACTTTGCTAAATTCCTTCATTAGCTCTAGAACTTTTCTTGTGGAGTCTTTGGGGATGATCTATAACGTTTTTGTCTCTGGGTGGTGCAGTTAAGTGCTTGGCTAATAACCAGAAGTTTGGAAGTTTGAAACCACCCAGAGGTATGTTAGAAGAAAGGCCTAGTGATCTACTTCCAAAAAATTAGTCATTGAAAACCCTGTGGAGCACAGTTTTACTCAGACACACATGGGGTCGCCATGAGTCGGCACGGACTCTAAAGCAACTGGTGTGTGTGTGTGTGTGTGTGTGTGTGTGTGGTGTTATAAGGGTTTCATTGGCTGAATTTTGGCAGTAGATAGCCAGGCCTTTCTTCCTAGTCTAGAAGCTCCACTGAAACCTGTTCAGCATCTTCGCAACACGCAAGCTTCCACCAAAAGATGAGTGATGGCTGTGCATGAGGTGCATTGGTGGGGAATCGAACCCAAGCCTCCATATGGAAGGGGAGAATTCTACCACTGACTTAGCACTGCCCCCTCGGATTGTTTAAACCCAAAAAAACCAAACCCATTGCCTTTGAGTCTATTCTGACTCATAGCAACCCTACAGGACAGAGTAGAATTTTCCCATAAGGTTTCCAAGGCTGTAAATCTTTACGGAAGCAGTGGGCCACATCTTTTTTCTGTGGAGTGGCTGGGTGGGTTCAAACCGCTGACCTTTCTATTAGTAGCCTAGCACTTAAACACTGTACCACCAGTGCCCCTTTTAGATTTGCTAAACCGAAAACCAAACCAAAACAAAAAAAACCCCCAAGCCTGTTGTCATCAGTTCCAACTCATAGCCACCCTGAAGGATAGAGTAGAACCACCCCATACGGTTTCCAAGGAGCAGCTAGTGGCTGCGAACTGCCAACTTTTTGGTTAGCAGCCTAAGCTCTAAACCACTGCAACATCAGGGCTCCTCAGATTGCCCAGAGAACAACATATTCTTATCAAAGTAAAAGAATTCTTATAGAAATTATAATCCATACTATATTTACATATTTGTAGGTGAAAAACTGTAGATTCAGATCTTTTTTTTTTTTTTTTTTTTTAACCAGGTCTCCAGAGCCAAAACAAACCATGTCTACAGCTGTAATAATTTCCCTTCTGTACTGAGACAGTTGACGATTATGTGCTTTCTATCTTCCACGTTCCCTGCCCCTCCTTTCCCTCTTTGCCATTCCTTCTGCCCAGCTCATTGAGAATTTTATTTAGAAAATTTATTTCTCTAATTATCATATTTAGCATAATTCACCTACACTTTCTTTTTCATGGAGCCCATGGCACAGTGGTTAAGAGCTACGGTTGCTACCAAAAGCTCAGCAGTTCAAATCCGCCAGGCGCTCCTTGGAAATCCTATGGGGCAGTTCTACTCTGTCCTATAGGGCCGCTTTGAGTCAGAATTGACTCGACGGCAATGGGTTTGGTTTTGGTTTTTTCTTTATCATAAATAGGCAGCAATGAAGGAACTGGAACAACACACATTTGAAAATTGCAACGCTAAAGGAAGTCTGTCCAGAGTTTTCCTGCTGATAGCTAATATCAAGCAGCTGCCAAATATATTGAATACAAATTTTTGTATTAATTTATGAGAGATGATGAACTAGATGTTCCAGTACTGGGGGACTGATAGGTAAGGATGTTTCTGCCTCCCCTGAATACATTTGGAAAATTATTTCCATTTATGAGAAGAAGTTTGGAAATGTCTGTGAAAAGGTGATCATTTCAGAATTTTAATTGCTTATTAATAGACTATTCCCGGTTGAAATAATAGAAAACTAAGTTTAAAAAAAAAGGGAAAACTCCAAATGTCCCCTCCCTTTTTATAGGTGCTTGGGAAGGGTGGGGACAGGAAGAGGAATGGTATGTATTTACTGTATTTAGTAGAATGGAGTATGAAGTTGGATACACTGTTCACATACGAGCATGAGTTTTTAATGATTCCATTAGGTACTTGACCCTTGGAGAAAGAGGTAAGGGGAGCCTGCACTGTCAGTACTTGGACTCCAAGGCAAACCAGTTTCCATTCCAGGACACAGACTTTCTGTATATGACGAAGCTCATTCCAGAGATCCACAGTAGAAACAACGATGAGGATGAAGAGAAGGTCAAAGCTGGGAGCTGACAAGAAAAAGGAGTGCCTACGTAAAAGAGAATGGATTGTTCAGAAGCCAGCAGCAACATAGTCACAACAACACAAGGATCTAACTTCCACCTGGGCCCCTTGCACTATTGCTCTGTTACCCATCAGAGTAAACTAACAAACATCCATATGTGGGCCTCTGCTTCAATTATTTTATAAGCTAAGGCGTTCTTCATAAAGCCAGGCCCTGGGTGGCGTAAATGGTTAAGAGTAGAACTGCCCCATAGAGTTTCTAAGGAGCGGCTGGTAGAATTCGAACTGCCAACCTTTTGCTTAGTAGCTGAGCTCTTAACCACTGTGCCACCAGGGCTCCAAAAAACAAAAAACATAAACCAAACCTGTTGCTGTGGAGTCGATACTGACTCATAGCGACCCTATAGGGCTCCAGACAACCTTAAAAACTCTGTGGTGCAGTTCTACTCAGGACATGTGGGGTCACTGTGTGTCGGAATCAGCTTGACAGAAACTAACAACAATAACAACAACGATAACACCAACCAAAGGACAATGTGGAAAACTAAGCCGCCAGGATCAAGTGTGAAGTACCCTATGCCCAGAATCAACTGATCAGCGTTTTAGTCCTAGATCTGTCACTTACTTACTGGGAGCAAGTTCGTTCATCTTTCTTTTGTCTGATTCTTACTGGTAAGATGGAAATAATTACTGAGGTAATTTACAAGAAGGCACTTTGTAAACTCAGATATTTTATATTGGAATACCAATCTTAGGGGGAAAAACAAACAAACAAACAAAATTTGTGGAATCCAGTTTGCTTATCCTGTGAAGGGAAGAAGGAAATACGGTTGGCTGAAGCAGTAGTAGAAGAACCTTCTGAGGAGTTCAGGGGCCTCTGTCTATCGTGAAAATGGTGTAGGGGGGTGTAATTTAACAGTTAAAGATTCTCATTTTTGCAGAAGTGTTATTTGCGAAACAATTTCTCTACACCCAAGCTTAAATAAGTAAATATAATAGCTTCCTTTCTGTTGACGAAAACTTGATTTTCCAGTTGAAATTAACATAATCACTCTGTGTTTAAATTGATCTATTTTAGTATTTATTCTTCAATTCAAGTTTCCTTCTCTTCCAATTCCTTTCCTATCTCTTGGAAGTAACTCAGGTCCCAGGATGGGCTTATGTATCATCCTTGCTTTCAATCTTTTTGCTTCTGCTATAGATTTACAAAATCTATACAGAGCTTTGGAGCCCTGGTGGTGCAGTGGTTAAGAGCTTGACTGCTAACCAAAAGGTCAGCAGTTTGAATCCACCAGCTATTCCTTGGAAACCACATGGGAGGGTAGTTCTACTCTGTCCTGTAGGGTCGCTATGAGTCAGAATCAACTCGATGACAAAGGGAAGAAGATCCAGAACTTCAAGCACCTTCTTTGTTCCAGATGTTATCTGTCCAGGATTGCACAAAGAAAGCTATCACTGTTACTTGAATGGTGGGTGGTGGGGGGTAGGGGGAGAAGAATATGGTAAAATAAATAGTTAAATATAAAGATATTATTCTGCCTCGGAGGGAAGACAATCTATTTTCTTTCCAGGTCCACCAAGTCACTGTGCCAAGGTCATAGTGAATCCTAATGCAAGGAGCCTCCAGAGGTTAATCCCCTGAGACAGACTTGATGTTGGGGGACTTTGGAGGAGAGACTTATGGAAGGAGAAGAGCCATTCTCCATAGATGGTGGAACCAGGCCGTTGTCTTGGTGGTAGATATGCAGGAACAGTAAGGTCGAAGGTGATGACTGGAGGGTAGAAGGAGGGGGTGGTAGCAGTTGTGTGAGCTTGTTCCCAGGGATGCTGGCGCAGCTTGTGTCCTCCAGAAAGATGTGCTGGAACTCTAATTCCTGTGCCTGTGAACATGACCTTGTTTGAGGAGATACGGTCCTAATCCCTTCTGAATACTGTCCCTTTTTTAACAAATTTTTACTAAAAAAATTTTTTTTTTTTTATGGCATGTGTTTTCAGTTTTGGAATGCATGCTTAATAACTGAGTATGTTTAAATCTTTTTTTTTTTTTTTTTAATAGAAACCCTGGTGGTGTAGTGGTTAAGAGCTATGGCTACTAACCAAATGGTTGGCACTTCGAATCTACCAGGATACCCTATAGGGCAGTTCTACTCTGTCCTATAGGGTCGCTGTGAGTCAGAATTGACTCGATGGCAATGAGTTTGTACGTTCGTTTTTTAAAAAATTTTTGGTTGGTAATATGGATTTTGAGAAATGTGATCTGGCGAAATAATGCACGAATGAGGGGAGTGGCACTTTGGCGCCACTGATCTTTGGCATAACAGTATGCCACTGAGAACTAGGTAGACAATTTATTGCTGGCGCCTTTCTATTAGGTTACACATGTAACCTCTGGTTTTCCAAATATGACACAGAAAAATCAAAACAAACCCATCAGGGCACCCTAACTATCACCCAGAAAAGTTGTAATTCTGCTTGCAAGCCTTACCTCACAGAAATAAAGGGGAAAAAAGGCAAAAGTTTACAAAACTAACATATCCAGGAAGCATCACCTAATAGAATGCTCAACCCACACAACAATGAAGCTCCAACTCCTGTCTGCTGAGCTTCCTGCATTTCAAAAGGGAGCCACCTTGACGCTAAATGCATTAGAACCAGAATAACGCCTTACCTTTGAGGTCCAGAGGCATAAAAAGTGATTGACATACCGCTTATGCCAATGGTAAGGAAGGGAGAACAGACAGAGAGACACACAGGGGCAAGACAGACGCCACGTGATGGTGGAAGGCAGACGCATGCAGAAACAGCGAAAGAACACCAAGGATTGCTGGCCGCCACCAGAAACTAGGAGACAGGTGTGGAGCAGTCCCTCTCTCAAAATCCTCAGAAGAAAGAGACATGGCCAATACCTGGATTTGGACTTTTAGCCTCCCGAACTGTGAGAACATGCATTTCTGTTCTTCAAACCCACCTGTTTAGTGGTAATTTGTTATGGCAGACCTAGGAGACTAAGGCAAGAGAGCTTGACAGGAGAGAGAGATTTAATTCAGTTCAATTGCTCTACGGTCTTCTTTTCACAAGGACAGGTTCTCACCTGGCACCGATTTTGCCCTCCAGAGGACGTTTGACAACTACTGGAGATATTTTTGGTTGTAACAGTGGCGTGTTTGTGTGTGTGAGTTAGAGGCCAAAAACAAAAAGTTGCCGTTGAGTCGATTCCAACTCATAGCAACCCTCTAGGACAGAGTAGAACTACCCCACTGGGTTTCCAAGGAGTGCCTGGAGGGACCCGATAGTAAGGTTAAATAAGAACTCTATGCACTGTTCCAACTTACCTACAAATTTGACTTAAAGATACACTTAGGAACGGATCTAGTCGTAACCCAGGGACTGCCTGTATCTACAAAACCTTTTCTCTCCTTTGTTTTTAAGCATAAATTCTCCTGGCAAAATGGTGTGGTTTATTCAGCCTTGATGAGATATTCAGGCAACCTACCTTACTATCCTGAAACAAAGTTATCCCTTTGTATCTACCCCTTCTCCCTCTTGAACTCTGAGTGACTCCACCCCCCCCCCCCCCACACTTGAATAAAGTTACTGATGAGGAAATAGATACAGAGATTAAGGAGTCAAAATCTCATAGGAAATCAGGGGGCAGATTTGGGATCACATTTCTAGCAGCCAATCCAGAAATCCCACCTCAGTAGTTTCTCCAGAGTTCTATAAGGGCAATCCCACGCCAGAGCAGGTTTCAGATGAAAGGAACTATAAGCTGGTTTGTCCATTTGAAGAATTCTCCTCCTCCAGATAAAACACACAGGGACACATGTTTACACAGATGCAAGGATTTAACTTTTAATTTTGAGTCTCTCTATTTGTTTAATCATCTCTTTATTTCATTAGTTAAACATGCAAGACAATATGCACCAGATTCAAATGAGCAAAAGATAGATTGTTAAACCTAAATTATTCTTCTTTCCAAATCTGTTCTAAAGATGATACATTTTTCTCATTTTTCTCACTTCAGAAGGGGATGCTCTCCCTTTCTCCTCCCACCTTCAGAAAAGGCTAGCCATCTAGTATTATCAACACCTAGGAATTACTGCAAAGTATCTTCCATTCTTTGAAAAAATGCAGTATTATTTTTAATTTTGCCATTGAATTCACTGCAAGTACAGCTCAAAACATTTCAAGGCCTGCTCATTTGCGTGGAAGAAATGACTAAAAGCAGTTAATGAGAACTCTTTGGGAACTTTTGACAACAAGTTTATTGGGAAATGGGAATATGGAATGGCTATCATTTCTGTCTCTAAAATCCAGTGCCATAAAAAGAGTGAAAAGCAGTATCGAGCCCAGAAAACCTTTGCTTTTATGCAGAAAAGTGAAAATGGAATAAAAAGGCAAGTCAATATAAACATTATGTGTTCCAGATGAGCTTCACCACATGACCGCAGAAGTGTGAGACAGAGTTCTGAGAAATAAATGACAGACTGAGGAAATTTGAACTGTAAGCCTTTTTTGTATTATCTAAAAAGAAAGTGACGTGTCTTGTGACTCTGGAAAAATGGTAGATGATCAATATAATTTATTGTCAAATGTAAAGGGCAGATGTGATCATCAAAGCTGTCCCTTTTTGCTCTTTACTCTGGGACTTAGGGGTGGGCAGGATCGTCTGGTGGGTAAGGAATCATAGCCCGAGTGTTAGGAGACCTGGGTACTGCTGTCATTTCTACCACTGACTATGTGTCTGTGGGAGGACTCTAAATCTCTGGGTCTCAGTTTACACATAGAAGAAATGGGTAGTAATCCCCTGGGGCAGTAATCACATGGGTTGTGGAGAAACTGGCAAGGCTTAAGATCTGCTGAGGTCGCCCTTCTTCGTCTGTTAAAGGATGTTGTCGTCGTCGTTGTTGTTAGGTGCCCTCGAGTCACTTCCGACTCATAGTGGCCCTATGTGCAACAGAAAGAAACACTGCCCGGTCCTGCGCCATCACCACAATCATTGTTATGCTTGAGCCCATTGTTGCAGCCACTGTGTCAGTCCAGCTCCTTGAAGTTATTCCCCGTTTTCACTGAGCCTTTACGTCACCAAGCATGATATAGTTCTCCAGAGACTGATCCCTCTTGACAGCATGTCCAAAGTATGTGAGAATAGTCTCACCATCCTTGCTACTAAGGAGCATTCTGGTTGTACTTCTTCCAAGACAGATTTGTTCATTCTTTTGGCAGTCCATGGTACATTCAATATTCTCTGTCAACACCACAATTCAAAGGCATCAATTCTTCTTCGGTCTTCCTTATTCATTGTCCAGCTTTCACATGCATATGAGGCGATTGAAAACACCATGGCTTGGGTCAGGTGCACCTTAGTCTTCAAGGTGACATCTTTGCTTTTTAATACTTTAAAGAGGTCTTTTGCAGCAGATTTGCCCAATGCAATGTGTCTTGATTTCTTGACTGCTGCTTCCATGGGTGTTGATTGTGGATCCAAGTAAATGAAATCCTTGACAACACCAGTCTTTTCTCTGTTTATCATGATGCTGCTTATTTGTCCAGCTGTGAGGATTTTTGTTTTCTTTATGTTGAGGTGGTGTTAAAGGATGGGCTGATAAAACCTGCCTGAGAAGCGGTGACAAGGATTACATGAGATAACGTATGTGAAATGTAACACATAGTAAGCCCTGCTAGTGCGGTGGTTAAGAGCTCAGCTAGTAACTAAAAGAGCGGAAGTTCGAATCCACCAGCCACTCCTTGGAAACCCTATGGGGCAGTTCTGCTCTGTCCTACAGGGTCACTATGACTCAGAATTGACTAGACAGCAGTGGGTTGTTTTGGAGTGAATAGATCACAGAAGGAAGGTCTGAAGAACATGGTTTGAAGAGGCTAGAAACCAAGCAGGCTCCAGGAAAATTTAGGAAAGAAGAAACTGTTTAATAACTTCACAGAGCACTGCAGCTGAAATAAGTTATCTTTTCCTCTAAACTTGTATTGTTCTCTAAATTCCTAAATACCGAATAAGACTCATTGATTTAGCTTAATTTATATGTATGTCCACTCCTCATCCAGGGAGGGCAGTGCCGTGATGACTGTCCTACCAAGACAATTTAAAGTTAGTGGTGGGGGGGATTGATTTGACACAAGGAAATTATGGCCTTTCTATCTAGAGGGAATGTTCTATGACATGGAATTCCATTTAGGCTTACTCCCCTTATAGGTCCATCAATGGACATAATCTAAATTTTTATCACTCTTTATACAACTTTCAGGGAGATTTGAAAATGTAGAAAATGTAGAACAGACAGCACCATTACCTGTTCTATACTGTAGTTTTTTTTTTATGCTGTAGTATTATCTTAGTTGTCAATAGTCAAAGGAGGCCAAATTTGTGAGCTGCTGCTAGAGTTATTAGGTAGAGATAGCTCTGAGCTACTAACCTAGAGTTGAGGATGCTTGAACCTGAAGGTATTCCCAGAGACAATATAGTCGAATGTTATGGGCTGAATTGTGTCCCCCACAAAGATATGCTGAAGTCCTAACCCTCAATACTTGTGAATGTGACCTTATTTGGAAATAGGGTTTTTATAGATGTAGTCAGTTCGGATGAGGTCATTAGGGTGAGGTTTAATCCGATAAAACTGGCGACTTTATAAGAAGAGAAGAAATACAGACATACAGGGAGAATGCCACGTGAAGATGAAGGCAGAAATTGAAGTGATGCATCACGCAGACCAAGGAACACCAAGAATTGCTGGCCATCACCAGAGGCTAAGAGACAGACACGGAACAGATTATTCCTGAGTCTTTAGAAGAAATTAACAATGCCCATACCCTGAATTTGGATGTCTAGCCTCCAGAACTGTGAGAGGCTTCAGAACAATTTCTGTTATTTTAATCCACCCAATTTGGGGTATTTGTTATGGCAGCCCTGGATAGCTAATACACCAGGAGATCAAAAAGTTTCTAAGAAGAAAGGAAGTCCTTTGGGATAGCCAGGTATCAGGAGCCTATCTCAGAGCTTCTGGACAGGAGATTCTGCTTTTAGAGGTCTTGCTGTGCAAGACCCCTGTTCTGATTCATCTTCGCATGTCACGTTTGAGAAGAGGGTGTCATGCATGACTCCCTTCTTTGAATATGTACTTTAGTGGAAAGGGTAGAGGTTATGCCAGAGGTCAGAGAACAATAATTCACCTCCAGATAGCCTACTAGAATTGGAGTTCCAGAAAAGCAGGACAGAGCCTAGGGCCAGCTACTAAGACTCAGAAGTGTAACTCTAACTTGGTTAAAATCTTGTTGGAGAATATGGCATAAGAAAAAGGGTTATGGTCATACAACGATGATTATCTCCGGTTTCAAAACAGTTACTTACCAATGATCTTCAAGAGCGTGTAATCACTGTGAAATTATAGAGTGTGACTTTCCAATCAAACTGTGTATGATCATCAAAGTGAAGAAAAGAGGAAAGGCAGTTCAGCTTAGAGAAGTGAGCCAAGCTTGTAGTGAAAGACTGGATTCCAGTGGTAGCTTAACCTTCCAAGCTGACAGTAGAATTACTAAACCTCTATGTGCCTTGGTTTCTTTAGCTGCAAAATAGACACGATAAAGTGCACACTTAGATTGAAGCTAGAGGGTTTAGAAGCAATACTCGACATTATAGGTAAATACCTGAGAAAGAAGCGTGGAATGACACCCAGAACACAGCTGGAGGGTTTGGCTTAGACAGGAGGAAAGACACTTCTGAGCTTGCTGGGAAGGCACTGGGTGCAGTATATCGGAATTGGCATTTACGAAAATCCTTCAGTTCCCACTTTATCAGAATTCTGTTCTTCCATTTTTCTCAGGTAAAAGTTTAGTTTAGTATTTTAAAAATATTTTTTAGCAAGCCTTCTTGCATTTTCTAGAATTCGTTTAAAACACCCTCCATCTCTCTGGCAAAGCCACGAGCACTTGTGTCCATACGACACGACTTCTGTTGCTATGGCACTTGAATGTTTTCTAGAAAAAATATTACCCGTTAGTAATAGCCTGGATGGAAATAATAGCTACTGCTAGGCCCTTCGGAGTTAAACACCATCAATTTCCAATTTGCTGAAATAGGTGCAATTTGCCTTTTGAGCTTCAAAGTATTACTTTTTCCAAGCCTCCATGATCCTTCCCCAACACCATGCACCACAGGCCCACACCCACACACCCATATACTTCTAAAGAATGTTCTGCTTGTCCAAAATGATGATAGAAGGAAGCTGTTATATTGGAGCCTCGTCATAATTTCAACAGTAGGAATAAATTAGAAGGTTGCTGTTTATTGGCTTTGGTTAATAGGTTAATAGTGAAATCACAGAGGGAATAATCACAGCGAGAGAACATAATTCCTATTATTCCTCATGCTCAGCCTTTTCCAGAATCTCACTTCCAAAAAGCAAACCAACAAGCAGATGTGTTGAATTACTGTGCCAAATATCATGCCCATGCATAACAAAAATACCTTTCAAGGTATTCAGCCCACCCTCTCTCTGAGTCTGGGCTTTTTCTGCGTTTGTTTATTTACTGATTAACTGGTTCTTTCCATTATGCATTCATTCAACACACATTTATTGAACCAGTCACTAACTTAGCTCCTGAAGCTACGAATCCTGCCCTTGCCCACACTGGAGTTTGCAATTTACTGAACACAATGTTTTGATGAAGTGCATCTCCTACCACCAGCCTTCCCACTGGAAGCCAACGAAGAGTGCAGTGTGGGCGGACACGGCTCATGACTCAGACTCCTAGTCCTTCCTTCCACAACTAGCCACATTTCACCCACATGCTGGAGGCTGTGTGCAAGCACTGGGCTGTGTAGTCTGGTGCATAGGCTTGTGGGCGGGAAAATTCTTCCCCTAAAAGTCAAAGAAAGAAATAATGCCTCTGATAGTCCAAGCTCATGCTTCCAGAGAGAGTCTGGAGAATCACTCAGCTACTATGACAACCAGTTCGGTCACATTTTCTTCAGATCTTGCAGGGCAGGAAAATTAGTGAGTGAATGAGTTTGACTCTGTGTAGACGTGGAATATGAGGCAGTGGCCATCTTTTGCCTCTGGATCTTTCCCTCTAAACCAGTGGTTCTCCACACTTAAGATAAAGGAGAATTGCTGGGTGAAGGGGATAGTTAAGGAGCACAGGCATGTTATCTTCGTCATCCCAGTTCTACCCTCAAGCTAAGCTTATTTGCTTATAGAGAAAGCTCATCAAGTGCAATTTCTAAAGTGCTGAGAAGGTCTTTGAGCCCTTGGATATCTCAGCCAAAATCCCAACACAGAAATTCATTCCTATGGATCAACAAGTACCTCTTTTAAAATGTAAAATGCCCCTTGGAAAGTAAGCGTTTTAATCCTGGCTATGAGTCACTTGCATTTTCAGTTCAAATGGAATGCCTTTCTTCTAACAAGAAGGTCTGCTGCTCTGCTGGAAGGGAGCTGTGAAAGCGTGGGGGAGCTGATGGGTGTGGAGGACACTTATTTCCCGGCCTGGCCAATGGCACAGTAGGGCAGACATGGGAGGGGGCATCAGACAGTCAGGAGAAATGAAAAGGGCAAGTATACATAAGGTACAGAGTTCAATCTTATTCACAATTCTTGCTCTATTGTTAAAAAGAGTGGCACTTAGACAAATGTATTATCTGTCAGTTTGTCGTACTGTGGTGGCTTGTGTTTGCTGTGATGCTGGAAGCTATGCCATTGGTATTTCAAATATCAGTAGGGTCGGTCACCCAGGGTGGACAGGTTTCAGAGAAGCTTCCAGACTAAGACAGACTAAAAAATCGGCCAGCAAAAACCTCATGAATAGCAGCAGAACATTGTCTGACATAGTGCCAGAAGGTGAAACCCTCAGGTTGGAAGGCACTCAAAATACGGCTGGGAAAGAGCTGCCTCCTCAAAGTAGAGTCAATCTTAACGATGTGGTTGGAGTAAAGCTTTCGGGACCTTTATTGCGTATGTGGCAAGACTCAAAATGAGAAGAAACAGCTGCAAACATCCATTAATAATCAGAATATGGAATGACAAAGTGTGAATCAAGAAAAATTGAAAGCTGTTAAAAATGAAATTGAACTCTTCAAGGTTGACATCCTAGGTGTCATGGATTGAACTCTCTCCCCCCAAAATATTTGTCAACTTAGCTAGGTCATGATTCCCAGTATTGCATGATTATCTACCATTTTTTCATCTGATGTGATTTCCCTATGTATTATAAATCCTATCACTATGATGTAATGAGATAGATTAGTGGCAGTTATGTTGATGAGATCTACAAGATTAGACAGCGTCTCAAGCCAATCTCCTCTGAGATATAAAAGAGAGAAGAGAGCAGAGAGACAGAGGGACCTCATACCACCAAGAAAGCAGTGCCAGTAGCAGAGCTTGTCCCCTGGACCTGACATTCCTGCATGGAGAAACTCCTAGACCAAGGGAAGATCCATCCCCTGGAGCTTACACCCTGAATTTGGACTTGTAGCCTACTAGACTATGAGAGAATAAATTTCTCTTTGTTAAAGCCATCCATTTGTGGTATTTCTGTTAGAACAGTACTAGATAACTAAGACATCAGGCATTAATAAGCCGAAATGGACTGGTATTGGCCATTTTGAGTCAGACGATCTTATGGTCTACTTTTCCAAGAATGACAAATTGAAGAGGAATGACATTGCATTCATTGTCAAAAAGAACTTTTCAAGATCTATCCTGAAGTACAAGGCAGTTAGTGATAGGATAATATCCATATGCCTACAAGTATGACTATTGTTCAAATTTATGCACCAACCACTAATGCCAAAGATGAAAAAATTGAAGAATTTTACTAACTGCTGCAGTCTGAGATTGATGAAACATGCAGTCAAGATGCGCTAATAATTACTGGTGATTGGAATGCGAAAGTTGGAAGACAAAGGGTCAGTAGTTGGACAACTTGGCCTTGGTGATAAACACAATGCCAGAGATCACATGATAGAATTTTGCAAGACTAATGACCTATTCATTGGAAATACCTTTTTTCCAACAACATAAACAGTGACTATACACGTGGACCTCACCAGATGGAATACACAGAAATCATATCAACTACATTGGTGGAAAGAGACAACAGAAAAGCTCAATATCATCAGTCAGAAAAAGGTGAGGGGCCAACTATGGAACAGATCATAAATAGCTCATATGTAAGTTCAAGTTGAAGTTGAAGAAAATTAAAACAAGTCCACGAGAGCCAAAGTATGACCTTGAGTATATCCCACCTGAATTTAGAGACCATCTCAAGAACAGTTTTGACACACTGAACACTAATGATGGAAAGTCAGACGAGTTGTGGAATGACATCAAGGACATCATACATGAAGAAAGCAAAAGATCATTAAAAAGACAGGAGAGAAAGAAAAAATGAAAATAGATGTCAGAAAAGACTCTGAAACTGGCTCTTGAATGTAGAGTAGCTAAAGCAAAAGGAGGAAATGATGAAGTAAAAGAGCTAAACAGAAGATTTCAAAGGGCAGCTAGAGAAGACAAAGTAAAATATTATGATGAAATATGCAAAGACCTAGAGATAGAAAACCAAAAGGGAAGAACACACTCAGCATTTCTCAAGCCGAAAGAACTGAAGGAAAAAGTCTAGCCTTGAGTAGCAATACTGAAGAATTCTGTGGGTAAAATATTGAACAACGCCTGAAACATCAAAAGAAGACGGAAGCACTGTACCAAAAAGAATTGTTCAATGTTCAGACATTTCAGGAGGTAGCATATGATCAAGAGCCAATGATATTGAAAGAAGAGGACCAAATTGCACTGAAGGCATTGGCGAAAAGCAAGGCTCCATGAATTGACTAAATACCAGTTGAGATGTTTCAACAAATGGAAGCAATGCTGGAAGTGTTCATGTATCTATGCCAAGAAATTTGGAAGACGCCTACCTGGCCAACCCACTGGAAGAGATCCATATATGTGCCCATTCCAAAGAAAGGTATTCCAACAGAATGCAGAAATTATTGGACAATATCATTAATATCACATACAAGTAAAATTTTGCTGAAGATAATTAAAAAACAGTTGCAGCAGTACATCGACAGGGAACTGCCAGAAATTCAAGCCAGATTCAGAAGAGGATGTGGAAAAAGGGATACCATTGCTGATATCAGACAAATCTTGGCTGAAAGCAGAGAATACCAGAAAGATGTTTACCTGCGTTTTATTGATTATACAAAGACGTTGGACTGTGTGTATCATAACAAATATGGATAACATTTTGAAGAACGAGAATTTGAGAACACTTAATTGTGCTTATGAGGAAACTGTATATAGACTAAGAGGCAGTCATTTGAGCAGAACAAGGGAATACTGCATGGTATAAAATCAGGAAACGTGTGCCACAGGGTTGTATCCTTTCACCATACTTATTCAATCTGTATGCTGAGCAAATAATCCAAAAAGCTGTGCTTTATGAAGAAGAATGCGGCATCAGGATTGAAGGAAGACTCATTAACAACCTGTGACAAGCAGATGTCACAACCTTGCTTGCTAAAAACGAAGAGTACTTCAAGTACTTACTGATAAAGACTAAAGACTACAGTCTTCAGTATGGACTACACTTCAACATAAAGAAAACAAAAATCCTCACAACTGGACCAATAAGTAACATCACGATAAACAGAGAAAATATTGAAGTTGTCAACCATTTCCTTTTACTTGGATCCACAATCAATGCCCATGGCAGCAAGAGTCAAGAAATCAAAGGGTGTACTGCATTGGCAAATTGTGCCAAATTCTGTAAAAGATCTCTTTGAAGTGTGAAAAAGCAAAGATGTCACCTTAAAGAGTAAGGTGTGCCTGACCCAAGCCATGGTGTTTTCAATCACCTCATATGCATGCGAAAGCTGGACAATAGATAAGACTGAAGAAGAATTGATGCCTTTGAATTATGGTGCTGGTGAAGAGTATTGAATATACCATGGACTGCCAGAAGAACGAACAAATCTGTCATGGAAGAACAATCAGAAATGTTCCTTAGAAAGGAGGATAGTGTGACTTCATCTTTTGTACTTTGGACATGTTATTAGGAGGGATCAGGCCCTGGGGAAGGATATCATGCTTGGTAAAGTACAGGGTCAAGGAAAAGAAGAAGACCCTCAAAGAGACAGATTGACACAGTGGCTGCAACAATGGGCTCAAACATAATAACGATTGTGAGGATGGCACAGGACTGGACAGCGTTTCATTCTGTCGTACATAGAGTCGCTATGAGTAGGAAGTGACCGGACAGCATCTAACAAAAACAACACATTCTTACCATTTTTTTTCCTGCTGCCCTATCACGAACCCAGCATTTCATCGCGCAATGGCCTGCATACTTGTAGTCTGAGTGCTGACAAACTTCCCAAAGATGAGAAATTTGGTTTTGTGAGAACTTTAGGATTTATCCCCAAGGACATTGCTTGACATCACAGTGTCACTGGAGCAAATTTGTGGACTCTAAGTATTCCCTGGCAGATTGTAAACTTTGGACATGGCACCAGCAGAGAGAAGGAACAACAGCAAAAGTCAAGACCACATGGTTGCCTGTCAGAGTGTAATCAGTGTGATATTTTGTATGATACACTATGTTCTCTGCTCAGAGATGTTCTTGGGAGTGAGAAGAGAGTTGGCACGTTTCTGTTGTGCTGAGTCACGAC
Source organism: Dugong dugon (assembly GCA_030035585.1). Lineage (NCBI taxonomy): Eukaryota > Metazoa > Chordata > Mammalia > Sirenia > Dugongidae > Dugong > Dugong dugon. The sequence continues at coordinate 8,112,371 of CM057473.1, forward strand.
TGATTGAGGGGAGAAAGTGGGAGGGAAATCAGTTTTGATTTTAGTGTTGTTGGAAAGAAGCCAGAGTTGCGATCCCTCATCTTGGTCACGTCGTCTTAACAAAGCAGAAATTTTTTTTTTTACTGTCTCACCTTCCAGTGGACGATGGAAAATGGTGTTCAATTCAGGTATGTATAATGGGATATGGAAACTTTAATTTTTGCAGGAACTTTCTGTAAATAATAGAGCTGATAATACATGCCTTGAATCATGGAATTAACTTGGTGAGAGGTTAATTGATCTATTTTGGATAGTTCTAATTAAATGTAAATAGACAAAGATGCAGTTTTCATAAATGAAAACCCAATAACCATTGTTGTTATTGTTACATGCCATCGAGTCGTAGTAGAACTGCCCCATAGGGCTTCCAAGGAGCAGCTGGTGGATTTGAACTGCCAACCTTTTGGTTAACAGCTGAGCTCTTAACCACTACACCACCAAGGCTCCCAGTAACCATTAGGTTTCAATAATGGTTCCATCTGTATCTTATTTTTTTTTTTTTGGAGAATTTTCTTAATTTGTGAGTGGAGAGAACTGAACTGGCAGTGGCTTCCTTGGGTTACATCTCTGCTCTTATAATTGAATGGCTTCAGGTAGATCACTGTGTTTTTATGCCGCGATTTTGTTACTTGTACACTGAAGGGATTAAATTAGACGACTTCTAAGATTTCTTTTATCTCTCAGAAAGCAATTCTCTGTTTCATGTTGGCCATGGACTCTGGTTAACATTCTTCTTTTTTTCTTTTGGCCCTTTGAAATGCCATTTTCTCTTGACCTGACTCTTTAAAATTAAATTACTTTGCTTCAGATTCCTCATCCTTTATTCTTTCTTTTTTTCCCCCGTTCATTTTTCCTTATATGTTAGAATCCTGGCTTCAAAGAATTTGAAGACACATAGATTCGCATCTCACCTCCCATTGGATTGTCACTGGATTCTTGCTTGTTCATCTCCAGGGAAAGTGAGCCTGTTACTTCCAAAGCTCAATGTACTTATGATGAGTTAATTTTAGTTGTGTCAAATATAACTAAAGTCTTGTAAGAATCTGGGACATATTAGATCTAGTTAAGGGTGCAGCTATTTATTATTTTTAAATCCCTTTATTTGCATCTACAAGGGAATATCACACATCCATTCTAGCTCAAGCTCATGAACCATTACAATTTTCATCAAATTTGAAGAGAAGGAATGACTAGTTAGTGGTATGAAGCAATGCCAATAATATCACAAAACACATAGCTCTGTTTTTAATATTTGGGGAAGTGTTACATGCACAATTTTACTTCAGAGGGATGCTGGAGTTAGAAAAAGAGAGAGACAGAGAAAGAGAAATAAAGAGAAAGAAGGGAAAGATACACGCACAGACAGAATTAAACAGAAAGATGGAAAGAAAGATACATATACACACCGAGAAAGAGAAAGAGAGAGAGATTGAGAACTGGCTTGGCAATAATGATGCACTGCATATTACAATGAAAGGCAAGGTGATGTTCCAGACTGCGCTGAAGATTCCATTTGGAGTGAAATATCTATTTACAACACTATGACTATGTTCACATGAAAAGTACATCAAACAATTTCTCCCAAAGTAATTTTCCCTGCTTCGTCCCAGTTGTCCAGAGAGTATGGAACGCGATGGAGTTAAGTCATAAGCCCACAGCTGGGTAGGAGTATTTAGCCAGGACAACGTCCTGGAAGCTTGTTTTATGATACATACTGGGTTCACCTCTGCCTTTCTGAGCAAACCATCTTTAATACTGTGAATGATTCTAGGTTTCCCTGGGAGATGGAGGTTTAACAGTGGAGAGTGCGCATGAGTAGCAGTCAAACTCTTGATAATAAAACTTTTGCAAAGAACCAGCAGCCATCCTGAGACAGCCCTTAGTAATTCAACGTCTCAGTAGTTGTTAGGGACGGAGCTCTCTTACGTATAAACAGCTCATACGGCTGACTCCCTGAAGAGAGGTTATGGATGGCACTTGTAGACCATTTAGGCTCTTCCAGCTCTATTTAAAATACATCATTTTATCTGCCAATCCCTCTTATTCTTTGAATCAGACTGTTTCAAACAATAACAAAAGTTTACAACAAATAGTCTAGCTTTAATGTCAACACTCCTGGCCCAGTGTTTGAAGACGTCTATTTTCTTTTCTCCAAAACATATATGCACATGCATTAAAATATATATCAACAAAGGGAAGCAAGTTATTGGTTCAGACAATTACCAAAATAGAATTCAGAGTGCAAGAGGCTGCTGTTTTTGAATTGGGCCTTGGAAAAGGACATACAGAGAGGAAGAAAGAAGACAAGGCTATCAGTGACCTTAACTTCTGATTTATTTCAAATTGAGCTGACTTGGGAGCATGCTCCGATTCTTTCTATTCTACATTTGTCCCACAAATGTTTCCTATACTAAAAACAAAAAAACAAAAAACGAGCGGCATCTTGGCTGTATATGTGTGGGGGAGGGTGGGTGAAAGATAGCATTTCCAGCAGACGTTTCTGACGTTCAGTTTAGCAGTTCATATTATAGTTATTAAGTGTTATGTCAATCTTATTTACTTTCAAAATGGGGCTATTTAGACTAATTATCTTAACAGTTGAACCGATGTTTGGGTTTTCTTTCTTTTTTTTTGGCCACCCCACATGCTTATTCCCCAAACTAGGAACCCCGAAGAAACTCATGTGCAATAATTGCAGCCAACTGTTTTCAGAGATGACTCTAATCCATAAAACATATTTTTTTCTGCCATAGATTTTTTTTTTATCAGAGTCTGTTTTTGAAATTTTTCATCTCAAGTGAATAGCTGCTACAGTTGAGAAGTAAGGAATTAAAAATAGGTTGATGATTTGACCTTTTTTCACTGTTCAATAAAGGCTTGCATATGACATTTTGCTTTGTTCTATTGCTTGAAAGATGCAAAATGAAGCATCTGAAGGAAGCATGAGGCATTTGGCTTATTTCCAGGCAAAGAGTCAAATTTTCTTTTGTTGCTGTATTACATTGATTTTTTTGGCACGTGATGTCCACAGATGAGAAAGGAAGTGGTTCAAGAAGTTATAGCACTCGATTGGAATCTGTGTGGACTATTGATTATGGTGATTAGAATCACGTAGCTAGGAAGGGAGGTAGACTTGCTTAGAAAAAAGCAACTGTTATGGTTTCCTGATTTCAGCTCTTCATCAATCCATTGATCCGTTTTCAGCCCTTGGGTGTTTCATTCCAGTGTTCCCCGTCTCAGAGATGTCTCTAAACTGAACCTCCGATGGAGACAGTTTCTCCTCTGCAACTTTTGCCGTCTAAGTTCCAAATCTCAGCTGGGACCAATAGTTTCTCTCTTACTTTATGTTGCTCATCTTCTTGTGTGTGTTGAGCAGCTGCCCACAACTCAGCAAGTGGCCGGGTCCAATGGGAGTCAGGTCTGTGTCTTTTGGAGGGAAATCATCCATCCTGAGCCATGACCTAGAGCACCTGGAGGCAAAAAAGCTACCGGACAATTTAGGGCTTCCCCTTTGTGGGAACTCTCAATTGAATACTTTCGGAAAACAATTAACAGGACAGAATGTACTTAATAGGAATTAATGAATGGTCTCTGCAGCAGGCTGTGATGACCAAAGGTTTTGCTCTGCTCTTGCCCTCCCCAGATGCTTCTGGGTGTTCCCAATCCCAGAGGCATTTCCCTTCCCCTGGAGCACCCACAACACTCCCTCTGTTCTTTGTCACATGTTTGACTCTTAGAGATTCTCTGATTTTGAACCCACTTTCAGCCTTTCCTTCCCACAGTGGTTCTGGGTCTCCTCCTGATCCCTCATTCTTGATCATTCCAGGTACCTGCACATCTCTTAGGTCTAGTCTTCCTCTTAGCAGAGCAAGACATTCGTTTTCGGCTTGTTGTTGTTAGCTGCTATTGAGTCGGCCCCCGACTCATGGTGACCCTCTTCTCTGCTCCTTCTGTAGCTTCCAGCCAAAAAAGACCCAAACCAGTAGCCGTGGAGTTGAATCCTACTCATGGTGACTCCATGTGTGTCAGAGTAGAACTGTGCTCTAGAATTTTCAACGGACTATTTTTCAGAAGTAGATCACCAAGCCTTTCTTCTGAGGTGCCTCTGGGTCGATGCGAACTGCCGACCTTTCTGTCAGCAGCTGACCGTTTTTGCCACCCAGGGATTCTGAAGAATCATGCTCTGGAAATAATATTTCAACAATATCCTTCAACAGTATTTTCCTCTCTTCTCTCGTTTGCTTCTCAAATGTGGATGTGCATGTAAATCACCTGGTGATGTTGGTAAAAAGCAGTTTCTGATCCAGGAGGTCTTGGGTGGGGCCCAAGGTGCTCCCATTGGTGCAGGTGCTGCTGGCCCCAGGGCCACACTCTGAGTGGGGAGACTTTATTGTCCTTCATTTTCGTTCCTTGGAGGTCTACCCCCCTCCCCACCCCTTTTTTTTTGGTTAAGAAAGTAGAAAGACTTGCTTTTTTCATATCGGGTGATTTTTTCCTTTAGTACAATATTTTGATCAACAACTGAAATCTGAGAGACTAAGCGTCTTCAATTTATCATGGGCCAGGAAATGTTCAGGCATCCGGAATGACCCAGAAAGAGGTAGTGTATTACTTATCTAGTGCTGCTATAACAGAAATACCACAAGTGGGTGGCTTTAACAGACCGAAATTTATTTTCTCACAGTTTAGGAGGCTAGAAGTCCAAATTCATGGTGTCAGCTCTAGGGGAAGGTTTCTCCGTCTTCTTTGGAGGAAGATCCTTGTGTCTCCTGAGCTTCTGCTTCCTGGGCGATCTTCACGTGCCTTGGCATTTCTCTTCCCCCCTCTCTGCTTCTTTTGATTGCTTGTTTAATCTCTTATGCCTCAAAAGAGATTGATTTAAGACACACAGCACACTAATACTGTCTCATTGATATAACAAAGACTACCCTTTCCCAAATGAGATTATATCCATAGACATACCAAAAAACCAACCTGTTGCTGTCGAGTCGATTCCAACTCATAATGACCCTATAGGACAGAGTAGAACTGCCTTGTAGGGTTTCCAGGGAGTGGCTGGTAGATTTGAACTACCGACCTTTTGGCTAGCAGCCAAGCTCTTAACTACTGCACCACCAGGGCTCAACCACTGGCATAGAGATTAAGATTTACAACACATATTTTTGGGGGACACAGTTCAATCCATAACAGGTAGCAAAGTAGAAACATTTAAAAAAAAAAAAAGAAAAAAGAAAAAGAAAAAAGAACCCTGGTGTTTTGTTCCTCCAGGGTGTAGGAGCGGTAAAAACCTGGACAATGGGGTGCGCCAGATGTAGAATTTGTCGCTTGGCCTGTCACTTACTAGTTCTGTGATTTTGGGGGCAAGTTACTTGCTTCTGCTCGATTTTTGCTTCCTTATAAGAAAAGGAGGGAAGAGTGGTGGTTCGGTGGTTGAATTCTCGCCTTCCATGCAGGAGACCCAGGTTCAATTCCCGGCCACTGCACCTCATGCACAGCTACCACCTGTCTGTCAGTGGAGGCTTCCTTGTTGCTATAATGCTGAACAGGTTTCAGTCAACTAAGATGGACTAGGAAGAAAGGCCTGGTGATCTACTTCTGAAAATCAGCCAATGAGAAATCACACTGGTCCAATCCTCAACCAACCATAGGGATGGTGCAGGACTTGGCATCACTTAATTCAGCTGTGTGTGGGGTCTCCATGAGTCGGGGCCGACTGGATGGCCGCTAACAGCAACATACGAAAAGGAGGAAGGTTAAAAAACAACAACAAAACTGTTGCCTTGCCGCTGAGTCCGGCTATAGCAACCTTGTAGGACAGAGTAGAACTGCCCCATAGGGTTTCTGAGGTTGTAATCTTTATGGAAACAGACTGCCACATTTTCCTCCTGTTGGGCCACTGGTGGGTTTGAACCACCACCTTTCAGTTAGAAGCTGAGTGCTTAACCACTGTGCCACCAGAGCTCCTAGGAGGATAGTTCCAAAACCCATTACTGTGGAGTCCATTCCGACTCATAGTGACCTTATAGGACAGGGTAGAACTGCCCTATAGGGTTTCCAGGGAGCAGCTGGTGGATTTGAACTGCTGACCTTCTGGTTAGCAGCCGTAGCTCTCAACCACTACACCACCGGGGCTCCTATGAGGATGCCTAGCACCTAGGAAATAGAGTGGTTGATGAGATCACTAAAGCTTGCAAAGCACTTGGCATGTAGTAGACATTCAGCTGATGTGATCATCATTTTGTAGTGTAAGTCTGCATCCTGAATACGCAAGCAGAGCCATCAGTGGTAAGTAGTGAGCTCACCTAGTGACCTCCAAGCGCAGTCAAGCCAGCCTGTCTGCAGAAAGCTTCCGCCTTCTCGCCTTCTCCCTAAACAATAAAAATGACGCAGAAGAGCAGAGGACAAAGGGACTGCATTTCAAAATTTATTTTCCTGAGTGATGGCCTGTCCTGGAACTAAAAAAAAAATAAAGATGTCTCCTAGCTGTCTATATTTTAACGCATATTATCATTCTCAAGGTTGCATCCCTGTTTTTCACAAAGTAATTTCCTCTAAGTGGGTGTCATAAGAGATACTTCCATCTTTCGTGTGTACACGAAGAGGTGCATTTGAACTGTGGGTGCTTCTGAAATGAATCTCGCAGGTCTCACTAGAATGGGGCCACTCTCTGTGGAATTTGGGCGAGAAATGGCAGTATGCATCACTTGTCTGCCATCTGAAGACTCATTCCTTGGTCGTTTATGTTAGAGATGGGTTTTCTGAGGTAGAGTTTGAATGAAAAAACATGAATGATTAAGGAACATACACTATGGTTGCAAATCAATCTGTTTTCTAGAGCTGTGTAAATCTTGCAAAAATAAAGAAAAAAAAAGTTAGTGCTTAGGCTAGGTTCAGACTTCAAGGTGAAGCTGGAACAAGTGTTGTTCGCCTCTCCCCTGCCAACCATACTGGAAGCTTCCATACCCTAATAGTAGTGTATGTAGTAGTGGAAAACTTTATCTTCACGTTTTTGCTACTGCTAAAGTGGATGTAAAGTTCCCAAACTGGCCTATTATTATAGGTCCATGTGAACTACAGTGAACTAAGAGGATGCTGTGTGTGTGTGTGAATATGCAAACAACCTGCATACAAACAATGCATATACTCATATATTTATAATTTTATAATTGCCAAAGAAAATAATTTGTTTCTAAGGAATACAAGCAAAACTTTCTTGACGATTATTTGATTTTCTTCCCAGATAGCTGATATTGGAGGGTTCTGAGCTGAAAGCTCCTCGGAGGAAAAGGTCCCTCCAGATGGGGGGTTTACTTAAGATCACGTGAAATTCCGTTTCACAAGTCACACAGGCCAAAAAGGAGCGAGCAGGGCACCCCAACACTGGCATCTGGTTTGATTCAGATGGTTTCACATTTGTGGAGCTTCAAATGAAAATCAAGTTGATAGCCAAATGATATACTATTTAAAACCATGTGAACTGGAGCCAGTGAAAAAATGCCTTCCCGTAACTGCAATGTGTGAAGTTCTGCCTGGTAAGTCATTTTTCAGGGGAAGGTATGCAAAATTAAATCAGATACACCTGTATCCTTAAGCTAAGGGTCAGCCTTTCTCATCCAGTGTCTCAGCGTCCGATTGGCCCAACTTTCCCCGAGCCGACCACTATTTATCGAGCTTCTATAATGTGTGAGAAACCACAAGGGGTGCCATTGGTACTACAGAGATGGTGTCCATGTTGCTTCCTGCCCTTGAGGAGTTTACACTGTAGAGGTAAAGACAAAAAACACACAGTTTTATGTTGTAGAGTCATTTATTAAATACTATTGAAGCTTGGAGCCCTGGTGGCGCGGTGATTAAGAGCTTGGCTGCTCACCAAAAGATCGGCAGTTCAAATCCACCGGCTGCTCCTTGGAAACCCTGTGGGGCAGTTCTACTCTGTCCTGTAGGGTCGCTATGAGTCGGAATCAACTCGATAGTAATGGGTTTGGGTATTTTTTTTTGAAGCTTGGCTACTAATCTAAAGTTTAGAGGCTTGAGTATACCCAGAAGCACCTCAGAAGAAAGGCTGGGTGATCTATTTCTGAAAAAAATCAGGCACTGAAAACCTTACAGAGCACTGTTCTACTCTGACACACATGGGGCTGCCATGAGTTGCAATCGACTGGATGGCAACTGGTAATTGAAGCTGATAAAAGAGGGGGAGGAAGGAGAATTGGTTGCTCATCTCCTTAGGCCAGAGGGCTGGAAACAGATGGGTCTTTTCAGTGATCCCTCCAAGGCCCTGCTGGAACAAATGAGGATTATCACACCTGTTAAAACCCTAGATTGCTACTTTGCAAGGTTTTTGGGAAAACTCTTCCATAGTCAATTACAGAAGCTGCCTGGATTAGGGACCTCCAAATAAGCATTATCTGCCATTGATGGTCTGGGGTGCATGTGGGGATACACCATCTCAGGGAAGACTAGCCCTCATCTTATGGATAGAGAGAGTTCTGCCTATTTTCAGAGTGAGAATGTTAAGAGTTTAGAACTTGCATTTGCCGGAAGGTGGGGTCCACAAAGAAAACCAGTAGGGTATCTCAGGAAACTAGAAAAGGATCAGAGAGTGGACCCATACGAGTCTCTACTCACTTGGCACCTTGTTCTCTGCTTGCTCCAGAAAACCAAAACCAAGGAGGGAGAGTTAGAGGCTGAGTTCCCAACCTGATACCTGATGCAGGGATGGGCTCATCATGCCAACCCAGTTTCTCTCACTCACCCTCTAGTGAGCAAGGCATGGCCTTCTGATCTCTGAGTACAAGAAAATGGAAGGAAGAGTCTTCACGGACCAGTGACGAATTACTCCTGGAGATGTAGTCAGGTAGGAGACCAGCCCACCACCTGTTAGAGTTGCCTCAATACCTGGCTACTTTTAGGCTCCAGAGTCACTCACCTTCACCATCTACCTCCCATTCCTACTTTATGTAATTATGCAAAACCATCAAAGACATATTTGGGATCTGGAAAAAATTTACCTAAGGCTAAGGCCTCTTCTGGCCTCCCAATTTAAAATTTCACCCTCAACCCTCAGACCTGACAGCTGACGGTTCAAGGAGATTTCTGATCAATTTGTATCCTTAGTACTTATCCCCTTCTGACATGCTATGTATATTTCTATTTTATTTTTTGCTTGTGGTCTATAACCCTCACTAGCATGCAAACTCTGAGAAAGTAGAGATTTTTGTTTGTTTTGATCATTGCTTTATCCTTGGTGCTTAGAACAGTTGCTGGCACTTAAAACTCAACAAATATTTATTGAGTTAATGAATAAATGAGTCCTCTAGTTGGAATGTAGGCAGCGTGGGTAAGAAGGAAATTCTCCAAGGGGAGATACCGTGCCTAGGGAGACAGAAAATTTGCTTAGCATCCAGGCTTACCTGCACGGTAAGAAAGTTAGGAGAAATTAGGGAGAATAGGTCCACCCAACCTTTGAATGCTGGAGTTACTATTCCAAAGATCCCAATCCTGGATTGGGACCGTGTTCTATCTTGTTCAGGGTGGACTCTGGCTGGGGAGTAAATTTTCTCTGTAAAATGAAAATATTTGATTAAGATTAAAATAGAGTACAGTAGTCCCCCTTATCCTTGAGGGATATGTTCCAAGACCCCCATGGATGCCTGAAATTGTGGATAGTACTGAACCCTATCTATATGATGTTTTGTCCTATACATACACACCTATGATAAAGTTTAATTTATAAATTAAGTACGGTAAGAGATTAACAACAGTAACTAATTTTAAAATATAACGATTATAACAATATACTGTAAAGCTATGGAATGTAGTCCCCAGGCAGCACGGAGCAGGATGGCGGGAGATTTCATCATGCCACTCATTTAACATTTTTGGACTGCGGTTGACCGCGGGGAACTGAAACCATGGAAATCAAAACCTCAGATAAGGGGGGAGGGGCTACTGTAGACCAAAAAGCTATAGGAGCTTTTAGAAGCTGAGACTAAATCTCTTTTTCCTCTCCCCCTTTCAGGTGGGTAGCCAGGTCTTTTTGTGCCAAGGGGAGATGCGTTTAAGATAGCCATAAGCAAGAGTTGCCTTGAAAACATTTGCCTTCTTGTCTTTTGGAAAAGCCAAAGCCCACCTAAGAGATGGTGTGAGGTACCCTGAGGTGAAGAGCATGGTGAGGCAGAGAGAATGGGTGAGGTTGAAGAAAAGGAAAATGGTCAAGAATTGAAAGGAAGCTGGAGCTGATGGTTGCCAGAGAACATGGATCCCTTCTGGTTGGTGTTGTCCCTAGGTGGCATTCCCTGGAGGTTGGATCCCTGCTTTTGCAAAATTTTTATGTATCCCTACAATGGCCTGGAGTCAGAGAACCACTAAATCACCATCAGAAAGAAACCACAGATCTTAGTTGTGGCCACAATGAACAGATGGTTAGAACTAGTTTTCCCATTTTTAGAGATTCTGCTAGTGTCTTGGATTCTGGAGCTGCCCTGGGACAGTAGTAGCTCCAGGAATGTTTGGAATTGGCTTTCTTTTCATCTCTGTGGATTAAGGGGCTCTTGGACAGATAAAATTGTATTTAAGTTAAAAAAAATGCTGACTTCTTGAATACCTGGGTCTGTGGACTGAAATCCATACCTAGTTATGTTTGTTAAGACTAGCTCATCTGCTAACTAAAAGTTCTGCAGTTCCAATCTACCAGCCGCTCCTTGGAAACCCTATGGGGCAGTCCTACTCTGTCCTATACGGTAGCTATGAGTCGGAATCGACTTGACAACAATGGGTTTGGTTGTTTTAAATATATTTGTAAGACTAGGAATAGAAGAAAGTACTGGGGGGAGAGTGAAGAGCAAAAGTTGTCTTGAATCTGAACATCAAGGAAGACTGCATTAAGGAATTGATATCTGAGGAGTCGGCATCTGAGTTAGCCTTGAGGACTTGACTAAGTGAGGACACTTCACTATTGCCCATCCTCTTAGGTTGCAACAATCAGGGATTGAATCGCCTCCCTCCAAAATGTGTATCAACTTGGCTAGGCCATGATTCCCAGTATTGTGTGGTTGTCCACCATTTTTGTGACCTCATGTGATTATCTTATGTGTTGAAAATCCTAACCTTACCTACTATAAGACTAGATCAAGTGCTAACCAAAAGGTCTGCAGTTCAAATCTACTAGCCACTCCTTGAAAACCCTATGGGGAAGTTCTACTCTGTCCTATAGGGTCGCTATGAGTTGGAACCGACTTGAAGGCAATGGGTTTGGTTTTATGGGTTATGATGTTAATGAGCCAGGATTAGAGGCAGCTGTGTTGATGAGGCAGGAGGCAATTTACAGGATTAGGTTGTATCTTGAGTCAATCTCTTTTGAGATATTAAGGAGTGAATCAAGCAGAAAGGAGGGGGGCCTCATACCACCAAGAAAAGAGCACTAGGAGTGGAGCACGTCCTTTGGACCTGGGAACCCTGTGCTGAGGAGCTCCTAGACCAGGCAGGGGAAGACTGAGGACAGGGACCTTTCTCCAGAGCTGATAGAGAGAGAAAGGCTTCCCTTGGGCCGGCACCTTGAGTTCAGATGCCTAGCCTCCTAAACTGTGAGAGAATAAGCTTCTGTTCATTAAAGCCATCCACTTATGGTGCTCTGTTATAGCAACATTAGATAACTAAGACATAGGGCTTTCTCTACCCCAGCTTATCTCCTGTCCTGATGGCTGCTGGACTTCTCCCACGCAACAGGTACCCATACGCCTTGCATCCTTCATCTGTCTCCTCGCTCTCTGTGTCTCTCTGTCCACCTATTAGAAGAACAGAAGAATAAAAGACATTATCAAAATCTAGGAAACATGTTTTATTTAGGTCAGTAGCAGTACTGTTTTTCCCCCAGAACCTTTCAAAGGCTGCTTATCCTAGCTGTACTCAAAGGTGTATGTACCAAATCTTGAATTTGGTGAATTCAAGTTCTCCGGTCCCTCAACCAATTTTTACCAACCTTGGAAGAATTAAAAAGCCCAATCTTCAACAGTGACTGGGGTCTGGCCTAGGATTTCTTTCCTTAAATACAATACTTGTTGTGTCCAGGATGAATCAGCATTTCTCCTGAGCCACAGACTTCCTTTCCACCTTCTTCTTCTCAACAATACCTGCTGCACATATGGGCTTGAGCCTTGGTGGCTGTATGCTTTCCTGGTCCTTGCATGGGGCCATGGCTCGGCTCTGATTCCCAGCCCCTTTCTCTGGGATCCTTACACAGCTCTTGTAATCTCTTTTCCCATGAGGTATGCATCCTATATTTATAGACCCTAGTCTGTATGTACCACTCAGGAAAGAGCCCACTCACTCCAACTGGGGTTATGACCTCTGCTCATGAAATCCATGAAATCTATAAATTCATCTTTTTTCAGTCAGGAAAATGAAAACCACTCTAAAGAGTAAAACCAGTAAAATTTAATGCATGGAATTGATTACATAGATGATAAAAAACCCAAAATCGAACCCATTGCCATTGATTCTGACTCATAGCGACCGTACAGGACAGAGTAGAACTTCCTCATAGTGTTTCCAAGGAGTGCCTGGGGGATTCAAACTGCTGACCTTTTGGTGAGCAGCCATAGTACTTAACCACTACACCACCAGGGTTTCCACATAGATGATAAAAAGCAAAAAACCAAACCCGTTGCCGTCAAGTCAACTCCGACTCATAGAGACCCTGTAGGACAGAGTAGAACTGCCCCATATGGTTTCCAAGGAGTGCCTGGTGGATTCAAACTGCCGACCTTTTAGTTAGCAGCCGTAGCTCTTAAGCACCACACCACCAGGGTTTAGATGAGAGGAGTGCTGACAAACCAGACTGGGGCTGTGGAGCCAACCAATCTGTCACAGAAAGCTACATATTAGAAGGCCTGGGGTGGATGTGCTAATGGACGAGATGGTTTGCCAGACTCCAGGGATGGGATTGTCCTGTAGAAACTGGAATCATGGCAGTGCAGTCCTGGTGGAATGAGAGTTTGGTAAAGATGCAGCCCCGACTGGATATCCTGCCTGTTGCAGAGAGGAGAAGGGACATTATGGATATTACCCAGGCCCCTCCCTTTTTTCCGCAATCAAATCTCCTGAAGATGCTTCACAATGGCTCAACCCAACAGGAAGCCAGGGTCCAGTAACCTAGACTACGCAGTCTGCAGGGTAGATCCTGCCTGCTGAGAAGAGGGGAGGGGAGGGAGGAAAGAGCACGGCATGAACCTCAAGGCAAGCAGGCCTGTGACTATACCCACTCACCTGACCTCACTGCCCTGGAAGTTAATACCAGAATAGATCAAAATCTGAGTCTGCTTTCCCCTGTAAAACACGGTGACTCTTAGACCGTTAGATACCTCACTGAGGCCAGTCCTGTAGCTGACTGAGTCCATCTCTGTCATCCTCAGCCTACTGTTCCTCTTCCTTTCCCTGGCAGCCCAACACGGTAGTACAACTCTACCTTAAACCAAGGACACATGAGTTATAACTGAAATGATGTAGAGGTAGTTTACTGAATGTTTATTTCACACACTATGATGGAAAAGGAAACTGCCTGAAATTTCCCCTTTTAACCCTTTGTTATTATTAACTGCCACCAAGTTGGCCCTGAATTCATGGACATCCCATGCACCATGGGATCAGACCACTGTGGTCCATAGGTTTTCACTGGCTGATTTTTCGGAAGTATATCAGCAGGACTTTCTTCCTAGTCTGTCTTAGTCTGGAAGCTCCACTGAAACCTGTCCATCATGGGTGATATTGCTGGTATTTGAAATACTGGTGGCATAGCCTCCAGCATTACAGCAAGATGCAAACCACCGTAGTATGACAAACTGACAGACAGGTGGTGGCTAAAAATCTTAGGTTGCCATAAAAATTAGAAGGATGGAAAGACAGAGATAGTTTTGTTTCTCTAAAAGGGCATTTTGTTTCATTCTCCTATTTTTCTTTCTTTCTTCTAAAAGAAGTTCAGGATGCTGTCTCAGATATCTTGTATTGGTCACTCTTGTCTTGTAAAAAGACAAGGTCTGGTTATGGAGGAGTCCCCTACATTATGAAGAAATGTGATCAAGGCATTTTCCAAGCAACTTTTCCAATAATAAACAATGGTAGTATGGCATCTTAAATTGAAAATAAAAATATACATTCTGTTTATTTCTAGGTGTCATAATTCTCCCTCTCGAATTGAGGTGCCATAGTTTTTATGAGAATCGCATGGCAATTATTACCTGCTTAGCTGTAAAGCCTTCCACTTATTCTTCTGTAAGAGTAAAGACACTCATGCAGATAATTCAGCTTCCAAACTCAATTTCTCAGAATAAAGATGAGTTGAGGTTAGACATTACTTATGTTGAGCTATTTAAATGAATAAGTGTATCTAAAATGCCTTCATTTGTTTTGATCATGAAGAAATATATTTAGTCTAAAAAAAATTTTTTGAAGCATAAAACAAACTGGTTATGTGATATATATTCAGCGGAAATCCTTGACGTGGAATTTTTTGTATGTAAAAAGTCAACAAGAAAAATCTGAATAGACTAAACTTTTTACTATTCCCTAAGTAGTTGTTGGTTGCTGTTGTGTTGATTCTGAGTCATAGCGACACCATGTGCGCAGAGTAGAACGGCTCTGTAGGTTTTTCAGGACATGACCTTTCAGAAGCAAATTGTCAGTACTGTCTTCCGAGGAGTCTCTGGATGGGTTCAAACCACCGAACTTTTGGCTAGTAGTCGGGTGCCTAACCGTTTGGGCCACCTGCCACTTTGAGGAATAAGAAGTGCCTGACCTAAGCCATGGTATTTTCAATTGCCTCATATGCGTGTGGAAGCTGAACAATGAATAAGGAACACTGAAGAAGAATGGATGCCTTTGAGTTACAGCGTTGACGAAGAATACTGAATAAGCTGTGGACTGCCAGAAGATGGAACAAATCTGTCTTCGAAGAAGTACAGCCAGAATGCTCCTTAGAAATGAGGATGGAGAGACTTCATCTCACATACTTTGGACATATTATCAGGAGGGACCAGTCCCTGGAGAAGGACATCATGCTTGGTGTCATGGATTGAATTGTGTCCCCCAAAAAATGTGTGTAGCAGCTCGTCTAGGTCATGATTCCTAGTATTGTATGATTGCGTTATCTGATGTGATTTCCTTATGTGTTGTAAACTCTACCACTATGATGAGATTATATGTGATCTCCTCTTGTGTTGTAAATTCTATCACTGTGATGAGGTTATACTGATGAGGTTGACAAGATCAGTGTCTTAATGCAATCTCTTTTGAGATATAAAAGAGAGAAGCAAGCAGAGACACATGGGAACCTCATACCACCAAGAAAGCAGTGCTGGGAGCAGAGCGCATCCTTTGGACCTGAGGTTCCTGCGCAGAGAAGCTGCCAGACCAAAGGAAGACTGATGACATGGACTCTTCTCCAGAGCCGATGGAAAAAGCGTTCTCCTGGAGCTGATGCCCTGAATTTGGACTTGTAGTCTACTGGACTGTGAGAGAATAAATTTCTCTTTGTAAAGCTATCCACTCGTGGTATTCCTGTTAGAGCAGCAGCAGATGACTGAGACACTTGGTAAAGTAGAGGGTCAGGGAAAAAGAGGAAGACCCTCAATGAGATGGATTGACACAGTGGCCGCAACAATGGGCTCAAGCACAGCAATGATTGTGAGGAACTCACAGGACCAGGAAGTGCTTTGTTCTGTTGTACGTGGGGTTGCTATGAGTTGGCACTGACTCTAAGCCACCTAACAACTGTCACTGATGAGCATCAAAGTATATTTACACTTTGACTGCTATTGCTGAATCACTGTGTTTTTGGCTTGTATATATTTTCTCAATCATTTAGTCTTATCCACACTAAAAATATTAAGATTGCTTCAGTAATAATTGTATGATGTATAGCCTTATGTCAATAAACTAATAATTTCCTAGTTATTTTTTCTGAGTTTTTAAACAAAAAATCCCAAAACAAGACAAATCCACTTGTCCCATATGGAAAGTATTTCAGCTTGCTCAATCGCTTCTTCAAAAGAGTTGAAAGCTATTCACCAAAAACTTCGTAGACACACCAAACAATCTGTCCATGTTCTTCCTTTATTTCAAGCTCCTTATTTATTGCATAAAATCCCTCTTGGCTTCCACATTCATGAAAAGCATTTTTTTTTTCCCTACCTACCCGAAGTTTGCTTGGATGGTTGTCAGAAGTCCAGAAAAATATTCATTCTGGCTGACAAGACTAAAGAAACAGAATTTACTTTTTCTCTCTATTGTACATGAGTATAAAATCAGACACTCTCAGCATCCTACGTGTGAACTGGATTATCTACACTCTGATGCTGTTACAGTTAATTTTATGTGTCTACTTGGCTAGACTTTGATTCTCAGTGATTTGGAAGACACTGGACTGGTTGCTGTTCCATAATGTAATGTAATGCAATGTAATCACTTTCCATGATGTGATCTGAGGTGATCAACCAATCAATTGAAAGAGGAGTTTCTTCTTTCAATATATGTTGTTATACATATACATATGTTGTTATATATATGTTATTATATATATATGCTGTTATATATATGTTTTGTATATATGTTGTTATATATATGCTGTTACATATATATGTTGTTATATATATATATATATATATTTATAGTTAGTTAGTTAGTTGTTGTTAGGTGCTATTGAGTTGGTTCCGACTCATAGCTATCCTATGTACAATAGAATGAAACACTGTCCGGTCTTGCACCCTTCTCACAACCATTGCTGAATTTGAGCTCGTTCTCGTAGCCACTGTGTCAATCCATCTCATTGAGGGTCTTCCTCTTTTTCACTGACCCTCTACTTTACCAAGCATGATGTCCTTCTTCAGGGACTGGTCCCTCCTGATAACATGTACAAAGTACGTAAGAATGAAGTCTTGCCATTCTAGATTAAAAGGAACATTCTGGCTGTACTTCTTCCAAGACAGATTTGTTCGTTCTTCTGGAAGTCCATGGTATATTCAACATTCTTCGCCAACACCATAATTCAAGGGTATCAGTTTTTCTTGGTTTCCCTTATTCATTGTCCACTTTTCACATGCATATGATGCGATTGAAAATACTATGGCTTGGGTCAGGCACGTCTTAGTCCTCAAGGCAACCTTTGCTTTTTAACACTTTAAAAAGGTATTTTGCAACAGATTTGTCAATGCAATGTATCGTTTGATTTCTTGACTGCTGCTTCCATGGGCGTTGATTGTGGATCCAAGCAAAATGAAATCTGGACAACTTCCATCTTGTTTCCGTTTATCATGATGTTGCATACTGTCCCAGCTGTGAGGATATTTGTTTTCTTTATGTTGAAGTATAATCCATTCTGAAGGCTGTGGTCTTTGGTCTTCATCAGTAAGTGCTTCAAGTCCTCTTAGCTTTCACCAGGCAAGGTTGTATCATCTGCATTTCACAGGTTGTTAATCAGTCTTCCTCTAATCCCGATGCAGCGTTCTTCTTCATATAGTCCAGCTTCTCGGGTTATTTTGTCAGCATACAGATTGAATATATATATATATATTCAATATGTGTGTGTGTGTGTGTGTGTGTGTGTATTTCACTGGTTCTCTTTCTTTAGAGACCCCTAAGAGAGATGCTCATGTGCAGTTAACGGGAGATGGAAATGACAAAAACAAGTGCAGTTTCTCAGTTGGGATCTATCAGTTATTTATTGCCATAATAATGTACAATATTAGTACCAAGAATAAAAATCATTTATTATTTTTCATGAGCCTATGTGTTGACTGTGTGGTTCTGCTTATATGGGCACTTAGCTTGAAAGTCAGGTAGGTGCTGAGTTAAGTAGGCTCTACTCATTTGTCTCTCATCCTGTAGCAGACTAGTTCTTATGGCAAAGGTAAAGGAGGAAGACAGAGAATGGAAGCAAGCAAGACCTTGAGGTCTAGACTTGGAACTGGCTCAAGTTACAAGATCAGTCCAGATTCAAGGGGTGGGGAAATAGGCTTGATGAGAGGGGCTGCAATCATGTTGCAAAGGGAATGAATACAGAAAGGGGTGGAGATTTGGGACCATTTCTGCAATTAGTCTATCATACTGGCTCATTGTCTTCCTCTCTAAGTATAGAGCAATACTCTGCTTTTCTACTATGAGCTTGTGTACCCTATGATCATCCACAGCAGTCAAGACTCAGTGTCATTGTTCCTTAAATTATCATTTTAGAAGCCTTTATTATTTTATCAGGCATTACTGTGAACATGCCTCTTTTAGTGTCTCTGTAATTACTATTTCTCATATGTACAGATCTTCAAGTCAGGAAAGCAAACGGTTTGGCTGGAGATTGGCTATGGAAGGATTCTAGTATTTTCAAACCGTTTCATTATATATTGGAGGCAGATGACCTAAGATCTAGTGGATTGGTCGGATAATGTTTTCTCCGAGGTCCTGGTAGTAAATGTTTTAGGCTTTGCGGGTCATGTAAGTTCTATATTCTTCTGTGCTTTTTTATGACTCTTTAAAATTGTACAAATTATTCTTTCCTTGCAGGCCTTACAAAAACAGGCATGAGCTGAATTTGTCTTACAGGTGCTTGTTTGCTCATCTGCCTGGTCTAGTGAATGGAGTTTTAACCCATTTTATTCTGCTAGGCAAAGTACCATAATACAGTCTTCTCTAAAAATAGAAAAAAAAGTTTCCCAAACCCATGGTCTTTGATGTGTTCATAGCTAAGAGCATATGTAAGACTAATTGTTCCCGAAAGCCACACACTCTTCTCTATGGCAAAATGACCCTCAGAAGATGGTACACAAAGAGTATCTGCTTAGAGAAGGACCAGAAAGTACACCGAATCTCATGGAGATGCTCTAGGATGTTCAAGGGGAGAAATGACCTGTGGTTTCTTTGATATGCTGACTCAAACCAACTCATGACTGAGGGTTACACACACACAGCTACGCTTGGGTACACCATCGCTAGGCTGCAGCAGCACACGTGATTATACAGAGAGGAGGTCTGTCTCCACCAAAGGAAAGCCCGCTCTGTTGTAGTGGACAGGTGGATTATTGAGCTCAAGAGGATTTCATTCCAAGGCCAAAAGCCAAATTTTTTGACATATGAACTTACTAAAGTTTAACATACATACATAAAAGTGCACAAATTATCAATTTTAGACATTTTTAATTGTACAGCTTTATAAATTCCCACAAAGCGAATGCCCTTCTCATAATCGCTATGCATTTTAACTAATAGAACATTTCCAACACACTACAAGCCCCGTTGTACTCTGCTTTAGTCGTCACATGCCTCCACCCCAAGTATAGCAATTACCCTGACCTAACACCATGGATTATTTTTTGCTTCTTTTTCTCTTTGCCTATATTCTATCTCAGAGCTCTGGTGGTACAGTGGTAAAGAGCTTGTCAGCTAATCAAAAGGTTGGCAGTTTGAATCCACCAGCCTCTCCTTGGAAACCATATGAGGCAGTTCTACTCTGTACCATAGGGTCGCTATGAATCAGAAACGGACTCGAAGGTAATGGGTTTTGGTTTTATGCTCTAGATCACTAATCCTCTATTCTAGAGAGACTAATGTTAAACCTACTATCTACTTGTATCTTATTTTCAGTAATTGTAGTTTTAAGTTCTAGAGTTCCATTTTATTCTTTGTTATAGATTCTGGTTTTGTTTTTTTTTGGTGAAATTGTGCATCTTAGCTATTGTATTCACGGGAGAAAGATGTGACAGTGTGCTTTTGTAAAGATTGGAGCCTTGGAAATCCTATGGGGCAGTTCTACTCTGTCCTATAGGGTCACTATGAGTTGGAATTGACTCAAATACATTACTCATAATTATTATAAAATCTATGTGTAATAACTGATAGCTGGATCAGATTTGGTTTGATTTGTTTCTTGTTTCAGTTATTTGGTCAAGTTTCCTTGTTCGGTAATTTTTGATTAAATGTCAGATATTTTGTATGAAAAACTGTGCAGGTCATTTGAAGCTCTGGCTAATGATATTTCCCCCCAGAGAGAATTTACTGTTTTCTTTTTTGGCAGAGTTAAAGTAGGTGAAGATTACCTTAATCCTGCCTACGGTTAAGTTGATTTGAAGGTGGGTTTTAGTCTTAGAAGGGCTGGTCTGTTTCTGTTTTGTATTTACTCTTTTGGTGTAACCTTTCCAGAGTCCTACTATTATCAGGAGGGACCAGTCCCTGGAGAAGGACATCATGCTTGGTAAAGCAGAGGGTCAGTGAAAGAGAGGAAGACCCTCAGTGAGATGGACTGATACTGGCTGCAATAATGGGCCCAAATATAGCAACGATTGTTAGGATGGAGCAGGACCGGGTACTGTTTCATTCTGTTGTACATACAGTTGCTGTGAGTTGGAACCAACTCGATGGCACCACCACCAACAAAAATAACAATAGAGGCTGAGGGCTCTCATCATTGTTTCCACCACCCACCAGACTGTTGAAAGCTCTGCTTGGCCTCCCACCTTCAGTATGGCTTCCTAGTTTCCTGGCTTCACTTAAATCTGGCAAATATCTGTTAAAGGGGAGATCAAACTATATTGCCCAGCTTACTTCCGTGTCCTTCCCTTTTCTCCTAGATGCTGATGCTTCAAGGCTTGTCAGTCCTCGTAGCTCTTCAAAGCCTTCAAAAAGGTTTTTACAAAGATATTTTATCTATTTTCTCTAGTTGTTTTCAGTGGAAGGGTTAGTATAATATAAACTAGGAGACTTGCCAAATTTAACCAGAAATGTTCTTTGTTAAATACTAGGTATTTAAGGATATTAACTGACATACTAAAACTGTCAATACAGTGATACTACAGGAAAAATAATTTCAGTCCTAAAACCAAAAAAACAAAACCCATTGCCCTTGAGTCAATTCCGACTCATGGCAACCCTATAGGATAGAGTAGAAGTGCCCCATAGGGTTTCCAAGTAGAGGCTGGTGGACTCCAACTGCTGATCTTTTGGTTAGCAGCTGAGCTCTTAATCACTATGCCACCAGGGCTCCAAATTGCAGTCCTAGGAATAGTTGATTTTTTCCCAATGGTGGAGTCTTAAAATAAGGTTAGAAATATAACAGTGTCTTTGATGAGTGAAAGCACAGAGAGATACTTATGCAGATTTCATGAGTGTGTTGGGCTTTCCAGTATCAGAACAAGAAGGGGGCTAAAACAATTATGTAGGATATTTAGAGTAAGAGGTTTAAAAGGTCTCAGTAATTTATTTCCTAATGAAGATAATATATTTTTTAATGCTCAGCTTTAATACATAAATCTTACAGATCGTGACTGTCCCACCTAGAGGGGGGAAATATCATACAGAGATGACTTGAATCCTCCAAAAAATATCCAAGAACATATAGTTTCATTTCGTTTTTCATGCTATGTTGCAGTCCATTTTTTCCATATTTGAACACAATGCTCTGAATGTTCAAACATCATATTGGATAGGGCTAACCACATAGTAGTGGTAATCAAGGTCCTTAAAAATGGTAGGCATTCTGGGAACATGTAGTCACAAAAACAAGTCCAAATGAGAACATATTTTGGAAGATGAAGATTCAAAATCGCTCTTTACTTGAATCATATATTTTTTTTCTTTACTTCCATAAATGTTCCTTTTCAGAAACATATATACTGTTCTTCAGTCTACTGGCAGAGTGTTTGAGAGAACCTGCTTTTGCAGTAGGACAGAGCATCCAAGTTTGATGGGCAAAGGGAGGACAGGCAGGGAAATGGGAGAAGCATATCCTGTTCAACTGCTTTATTATAAATTTTTTTTCCTAGAACTTCTGTGAGTATCCAGATCGAAGTGCTCTATGATGATGATGAGAGAGACTAGACACCTGGCCATGCCTGGTGAAGGGGTTTAATATTTACGTATCGTTTTGAGCTCCAAAGATTTGAATTTATTTTTGTTCTGCTTTTGCACTAACATTAGAAAGAAGCCAAACCTCTAATTCCACATATTGGAAGAATTAGTCTTCAGAATTTGAAAATAGACTGAATTGGATTGGATAATTAGTGTCCTACATTGCTGACCTAGTTTGTTTTCTTTTTGTTTAGTTCCTTTTAATTGTGAACAATTAGAGCTGCTTGTGACTTCAAAAAGCCATGTTTATGATTGTGTAAAATGGAATTTTAAGGTTCACATGGGCATGTGGTCATAAAGTTGTGTTGTTTTTCAACAAATATTTCCTATTGTGATGGATGGTATTACATTGCCCACTTCTGTTTTTGAGAAATTTTAATGGATTGGTTCAGAAAATAGTTTCTTAAAAAAATGCCTTTATTTTGTCTCTTTTTCATATTCCTTCAATCTTTCACGAGAATATTATAGAATACCTTTCCAGCCTCATTTCCTGACACTCTTCTTTGTCACTTCCATGCTGTGGTTCCAGCTATTACCCATACATCTTGTTCTGTCAAAGTGCCCTGTATTTTTTGCATGTAGCTTCCCTAATGTGAATACCCATTACTCCCCATCCCCAACTTCCCCATATTCTTTAAGACTAAGCTCAATGTTATCTTTGTACAAACTCTAAGATTTTATGCAAAAATGTTGTTGTTGTTGTTGTTAGGTTCCTTTGGGTTGGTTCTAACTCATAGTGACCGCATGTACAACAGAACAAAACACTGCCTGGTCCTGTGCTGTCCTCACAATTGTTGCCGTGTTTGAGCCCATTGTTGCAGTCACTGTGTTAATCCATCTCATTGAGGATCTTCCTCTTTTTCACTGACCCTCTGCTTACCAAGCATGATGTCCTTCTCCAGGGACTGGTCCCTCCTGTTGTTAACATGTTCTAAGTACGTGAGAGGAAGTCTCTCCATCCTGGCTTTCGAGGGGCACTCTGGCTGTACTTCCTCCAAGACAGACTTGTTTATTCTTCTGGCAGTCCATGGTATATTCCATATTCTTTGCCAACACCATAATTCAAAGACATCAGATCTTCTCCAGTCTTCCTGATTCATAGTCCACCTTTTGCATGTGTATGATTGAAAATATCATGGCTTGAATCAGGCTCATCTTAATCCTCAAAGTGGCATCTTTGCCTTTCAACACTTTAAAAAGGTCTTTTGTAGCAGATTTGCATAATACAATAAGTCGTTTGATTTCTTGATGACTGTTTCCATGGGTGTTGATTGTGGATCCAAGTAAAATGAAATCCTTTACTTCAATCTTTTCTCTGCTTATCCTGATGTTGCTTATTGGTCCAGTTGTGAGGATTTTTTTTTCCTTCATGTAGAGGTGTAGTCCATACTGAAGGCTGTGGTCTTTGAAGTGCTTCAAGTCCTCTTCACTTTCAGCAAGCAGGGTTGTGTCATCTGCATATTGCAGGCTGTTAATGAGTCTTCCATCAATCCTACTGCCTGGTTCTTGTTCGTATAGTCCAGCTTCTTGGATTATTTGCCGAGTATACAGTTTGAATAAGTATGGTGAAAGGATATAACCCTGTGCAACTTTCCTGATTTTAAACCATGCAGTATCTCCTTGTTCTGTTCAAACGACTGCCTCTTGCTGTATGTACAAGTTCCTCATGAGCACAATTAAGTGTTCTGGAATTCCCGTAACTCGCAATATTACCCGTAACTTGTTATGATCCACACAGTTGCTTGCCTTTGCATAGTCAATAAAACACAGGTAAACATCTTTCTGGTATTCTCTGCTTTCAGCCAATATCCATCTAACATCAGCCATAATATCCCTTGTTCCACGTCCTCTTCTGAATCTGGCTTGAATTTCTGGCAGCTCCCTGTCAATGTACTGCTGCAACTGTTTTTGAATTATCTTCAGCAAAATTTTACTTGTGTTATGATATTAATGCAATTGTTGGATAATTTTCACATTCAGTTGGATTACTTTTCTTTGGAATGGGTACAAATATGGATCTCTTCCAGTTGATTGGCTTTCCGATTTCTTGGCATAGATGAGTGAGCGCCTCCAGTGCTGCATCCATTTGTTGAAACGTATCAATTGATATTCAGTCAATTTCTGGAGACTCATTTTTGCCGATGCCTTCAGTGTAGCTTAGACTTCTTTCTTCAATACCATTAGCTCTTGATCATATGCTACCTTCTGAAATGGTTGAACGTTGACCAATTCTTTTTGGTACAGTGACTTTGCGTATTCCTTCTATCTTCTTTTGATGCTTCCTATGTCATTCAATATTTTGCCCATAGAATCCTTCAAAATTGCAACCTGAGGCTTGTTGTTCTTTCAGATTAAGAAATGCTGAAAGTATTATTCCCTTTTAGTTTTCTAACTTCAGGTGTTTGCACATTTCATTATAATACTTCACTTTGTCTTCCGAGCTGCTCTTTGAAATCTTCTGTTTAGCTCTTTTACTTCATCATTTCTTCCATTCGCTTTAGCTACTCTATTTTCAAGAGCAAGTTTCAGAATCTCTTTTTTTAATGCAATAGTTGCCATTCTAATATTGCCACAAATAATACACACACTGTTATAATTATTTGTTAATGTGTTTGCTTCTCTCTATGCATGTGAATTGACTTATGGCAAAGACAGTAGTGTATTATTATTCTTTAGATTATTGGTATTTAATATGGTGCTAGGCATGGGTAGATGATTAATAAATCTATGGTGAATAGGAAACCCTGGTGGTGTAGTTGTTAAGAGCTATGGCTGCTAACCAAAAGATTGGCAGTTCGAATCCACCAGGCGGTCCTTGGAAACCCTATGCGGCAGGTCTACTCTGTCTGATAGGGTTGTTATGAGTTGTAATCTACTCGACAGCAACAGGTTTGGTTTTTTTTTTTTTTTTTTGAATGGTGCATAAGAGAAAGATGAATCAAAATTAAAATCCCAAAACTCAGCATTTATTTCAACATTGTGCACTTTATATTCAGATTTTCTCTACTCTTGTTGTTAGTTGTTTAAACATCTTCTGGGAAGAATAAAATTGTATTTATATCAATGTTCAAGTCTGTGAAGTGTCTGATACTTGTTATCATTTCATAAGATATGCTGATTTTAATTGACTACGAGGATATATGCTTTTGAGAGAATGGCATGAGTTTTCCCAGATGAACTGATTTAATATCTCTTCCCCTTAGAGTTTCTTGGCATATCTGAAATGAGTGGTGTCAGCAATACAGTTACTGAATTAGGTCTTAATAGATATCTGCACCAGTTCAAAATTTCAGTGGAGCTTTTGGGGTTATCAGAAGATAAGTGGATGCCATGTACTCTTTTGATGGGAGACAGGTTTACTCTGGAGACCCAGTGCCCTACCACATGGAAGGAAATAAAGAAATAGGCCACCTCTTATCAGTGTGAAGCAAGAATATGTAGCCTTTACCTCAGAGTAACAGCCAACTTCTAATGAAACGATACCCAGGGAGAGTCCCTGGGTGGTACAAATAGTTAAGTGTTTAACCACTCACTGAAGGTTGGTGATTGGAACTCACTCAGAAGTGTCTCGGGAGACAGGCCTGGCAATCTGCTTCCAAAAGGTCACAGCCTTGAAAACCCTATGGAGCAGTTCTACTGTGCACACACGGAGCCATTATGAGTCTGAGCTGACTTGATGGCAACTAACAATAACAACAACAATGAAATGATTGTGTTTGGAGATTGTTACCACCATGTTTGGTCACAATAGAAACTAACCGGTTATTTAGAAAGAGGCAGTATTCTCAATTATCTCATATGGTGTTCACTTAGAAGAATTTCATATAGTATAGAAATGACCCAGATCAGGAAATAAATGTAATTTCTGCTTGTAAAGAAATTATCTTTATAGGAAAATAATGGCTTGTTGCTGAAGAAAAATGTTATGAGGTTATTTAGAAATTTTCTTATGGAGTAAATATTATTTGTTTATTTTGTAATATATATGTTTATAATTGAAAATAGTTATATAATTAAAAATTATATAATATTTATTTTTAATATTTACTATATACAGTATTTAGTACCATTCTGCATAATGTATTGCTTACTAATTTATTAATTCTGGATGTTACTCAAATGCAACCTATACTCAGATTATTCAACTTTGACCAAATTCTACAGAATCACTAATATTTCTCTCATGTTCTCCAGTATTTCAGGTAATCATGCATATCCACTGCTCAGGCCAGCAAATCTATTAAAACTCTACAGACTTCCAACTGTGTTCGCTACTATGAGAACATTCAGTTCCTAGAAGTTAAAAACATATCTTTAAGCAGCTCATAAATTTTGGCCTCAGGTTTCTGATGGCAGATGCCAGAGTCAATAATCCCTTAAGTTGGAGTGCTCTCAGTTCCGTATGGCTCCATTAGCCCATTTGATCATAAAGTGCAAACCTGCTACAAAGATGACTACCCCAGCCAGGCCCATTCTTTTGGGAAAATAAGGGGTCTTCAGTTCATGTCTTTGAAGTTTGAAGGTTGTTGTCTTTGAAACACCTGGAAATAATTGGAAGGAGTCCAGCCTGCAGATGTCAATATTGAGAGTGCATAATGTTCACTTTTGGGGTTTAATATGACACTCAGGGCCCCCACTTCAAGATAATCTGATGTGCTCTGTTGAGTTGTGGACACAGACACCAGTGAATCTTGATCCAGGTGGTCCAAAGATCATACTTCGGGAAACATCACCTTAAGCCCTATGATCCTTTATCTCATGGCACTACAAGCCTGCTGGAGAACCAGAGGGGCTAGTAAAGAGATTCTTCAGAGAAAGAACTGTCAGGGGGAGGTTATGAGGATTGAGGATCAGGGCAAGGAGAAATAAGATGAGGACCTTTAAAAAAGATCTAACTCAACAACAAAAAGACAAATAACCCAATTAAAAAATGGCCAAGGACTTGAATAGACATTTCTCCAGAGAAAGTATACAAATGACAGATAGGCACATGAAAAGATGCTCATGACATTAGTTATCAGGGAAATACAAATCAAAACCACAATGAGATACCATGCCACACCTATTAGGATGGCTATTGTCAGAAAACATCAAATAACTAATATTGGGGAGGATGTGGAGAAATTAGAACCCTCATACATTGTATTGGGATCTAAACTGATGGATGAAATCTACTGAGTTTGGGTAACATATATGCCTAAGTTTCCCAAAAATTTATAAATAAGGAACAAGAAGGCACTGCCCAAACAGACACTGAATATGAATTTCTTGAGAGCAAGAATCTGCCGTATTCATCTGTATCATATGTGTGTGTGTGTGTGTAAGACATATATATATATGTCTTAGTTATCTAGTGCTGCTGTAACAGAGGGGCCCTGGTGGCATAGTGGTTAAGAGCTAGGCTGTTCACCAAAAGGTTGGCAGTTCGAATCCACCAGCTGCTCCTTGGAAACCCTATGGGGGCAGTTCTACTCCGTCCTTATAGGGTCGCTATGAGTCGGAATCGACTTGACGGCAATGGGTTTTGTTTGTTCGGTTGCTATAACAGAAATACCACAAGCGGATGCCTTCAACAAGCAGAAGTTTATTCTCTCACAGTCTAGTAGGTTAGAAGTCCGAATTCAGGGAGCCAGCTCTAGGGAAATGCTTTCTGTCTCTGTCAGCTTTGGAGAAAGGTCCTTGTCATCATCTTCCCTTTGTCTAGGAGCTTCTCTGTGCAGGAACCCTGGGGCCAAAGGACGTGCTCGACTTGTGGTGCTGCTTTCTTGGTGGTATGAGGTCCCCATGTCTGTCTGCTCTCTTCTCTCTTTTATATCTCAAAAAAGATTGGCTGAAAACACAACTTAATCTTGTCGATTGAGTCCTGCTGGGGGACACGATTCAATCCATGACTATGATATACATACATATACCAAACCAAACTCTTTGCCATCGGGTTGATTCCAACTCATAGCCACCCTATAGGACAGAGGAGAACTGCCCCATATGGTTTCCAAGGAGTGCCTGGTGGATTTGAACTGTCGACCTTTTGATTAGCAGCTGTAGCTCTTAACTACTACACCACCAGGGTTTCCACATATGTATATATGTTATATATATACACACACATATACATATCCATACACACACATACACACACACACACACACACACACACACACACACACACATAATGTCTAAAAATCTCCACTCAGAGATCCTGATGCAAAATTCTTTAAGATTTTCCTCTGAAGTACAGAGATAAGAAGCACTCAGCATACTGAGCCTATTGTAGTGAAGTTATTGAACTGCTGGCTCCATCATAAAATAGTTGTAAGTTTTTGGCAGATAATGTCTTCATGGCTTAGTACCTCCTTTTTCTGCCTGGAACACAGATGTGTGGGTGATTGTTACTATTTGCATAGTGTTTCCAATAATGGCATTTATAACACTCTTGCTGGTTTTTAGAATAAACCCCTTGCATAACCAAGTAAGGTGCTATCTAGAACTGTGACCTGTGTGAGATTTTATCCTACCTGTAAAGTAACAAATTAGCTTGCTACAGATTCATGGATGCTGATAGAAAACACAAAACCCCATGGGTCAGAGATGAAGAAGCTGGTTATTACTCACAGCAATAGAAGTAGCCAGAGCATCGACATTTTTGTGCTGGTTCCTGAAGCCCAGTTCCCACATGGTGATGTAAACAGGGTCAGGCGATACACGCACAGTTTCTTGTTGTTGATGAGTGCCATGTAGTCTATTCCAGTTCCTAGTGACCCCATGTGACAGAGTGGAACTGCTCCATGGGGTTTTCTTGGCTGTTGCGCCACCAGGGTTCCTCATGATCACAGGTTGTTGTTGTTATGCGCTGTCGAGTCAGTTCCAACGCATAGCGACCCTGTGTACAACAGAACAAAACCCTGCCTAGTCCTGTGCCATCCTCACAATGGTTGCTACACTTGAGCCCATCATTGAAGCCATTGTGTCCATCTGTCTCATTAAGGGTCTTCCTCTCTTTCCCTGACCCTCTACCTTACCAAACATGATGTCCTTCTCCAGGGACTGATCCCTCTTGATAACATGTCCAAAGTACGCAAGACATCTCGCCATCCTCACTTCTAAGGAGCGTTCTGACTGTACTTCTTCTAAGACAGATTGGTTCGTTCTTCTAGCAGTCTATGGTATATTCAGTATTCTTCGCCAACACCATAATTGCACAGATAGTGGGTTGGCTTACAAGAAAGGAATCCTGAGGTTAGGGAACTCAATTATTTGATAAAGGAAAGTAAGCATGCCTGCCCTTTGCCCTGGAGGGAAACATCTTTACTAATCTAGACAGTAAGCAAACATGCCCTTTTCTTTGAAGAGAGACATTATCTCTGTCTTCCAAGGCTGCTCACTACACAGACATCTTTGAAAGGATAACCTACAGTAAAGTACAGACGTGGAAATTTGAAGACCCATGAGGAACTGTCTTCCAAAAGGTGAATCTTCAGAAACTTTGTGTGAAGAGTATATGCAGTATTGCACTTGCTATAGGAACACATGGTTGCTGCCTGGGAGAGGAGAGTTTGGATACCACAAAGTGGAAGTTGTCATATTTATGTTACTCTTACACAAGGGTGGGAAAATACTTTATCTCCTTCACAAAAAGAAACACCAGTTGCACAATCTGTTGTTAGAAAGTACTATATGTCTATACATATCTATAAGTAAATAGATGTAGATCTTGGCTAGAATTGACACATATTCTGAGAGTGGGGTTTGCCTGAAGGCCTCCACTGGTACCACTCTGAGGACTCACAGAATATTTGATTCACAAACACAGGATCCTGCATGATATCTACAATTTACAGCTAATAAAAATGAGGTCGTAGACTCATCACCCCTGGTTTATTGGTCCTATCACAAACTGTAAGATATAGACAGTTAATGTGCTCAGCTGCTGACTGAAAAGTTGGAAGTTCAAGTCCATCCAGAGGTACCTGGGAATAAAGGCCTGGTGATCTATTTCTGAAAAATCAGCCATTGAAAACCCTATGGGGGACAGTTCCACTTTGACACATGTGGGGTCGCATGAATCAGATTCAATTCAAGGGCACTTTTTTTTTTTTTTAAATGATATGCTATACTGGCCTGAAAGATGAATGGGGCAGGCTTCTTAAGGTACAATGAACATGCCAGCTTGATGTTGCTACTTTGCAAGGCTGGGGTGCTGTCCTTCAGGATGTGCTAAATACCATATATGACTGCTGTTTTCCCAGTAGGTAAAATACATGGGGCTGGGAACCAGAGGATGGAGTAGCCCAGCTTGTTACCACCTTCATGATCTATTTGGGAGAATTTCAACTTCATTTCCCTGTAATTTCAGGTTCTGTGTGTCTAGAGAAGTGGAATGCTTTCACCAAGGGGCACAATTAAAGATCAGGTGAACTTTACGCTCTTACTACTGTCTGGTCACTTTGGGCTCCTCAAGTAAAGAGATGAGCATGCAAGGAAAGAAGGCACTATGGCAGGGTAGTTGTCCCTTGTAATAAGGGGAAGGGAGGGTGGCTATTACATACCGGGGGCAGAGAGAATCTGTTTGGCACTACTGATCCACTAGTGTGTTTCTTGGCACTCTTCTGGTCAACTGTGATGTGAAGGTAATGGACAAGTGCAGCAGACTTGGTCCAAGAATGGCGAAGTGACCAGGGGCTCAGATCCCTAAGAGAGGAGAGTTTGAACCACAGCAAGAGGTAAGCAACCTAGGCAATCGGACAAGTAAGCCAAGGTGTCAGGAACCTAGAAGGTGTAGTAAAGGAGGCCACTGATGACTATCACGTGTGACCTTGAGGCAAGATGCACTGCAGAAGGCTGTAGTTCATCCCACTAACCTTTGTATTGTAAGTTTCACCAGGAAATGAGACCAACCCAAATCTGAAGAGGATGCTCTTAGATGGGGAGAACTTACTGTAAAAAGCAAGTAGATCCAAACATCTAAGGGGTGACCTGTAGTGGATGCTATTGTGTGCCACCCAGATCTCTCCTTCAGAACCACTCTCCAATCCTGAGTCTATTGGCTGTTGGCTCATGACCCTGTCTCATTCTGGCCATTTCCGTTGATGGAAGGAAGACGTCTCACTAAAGATTTTGCTCCCTTGCTGGGAAAAGCCAGTATCCAATAACTGGTTTGTTTGGGGTTCACTTATCTCAGGTTGGGACATCTCTGAAGGGCTCTCCTAGATCTAGAACTCTCCATGGATGGTGTAACTAACTGCACCACACCCTGCCCAGTCTAGCTTCCCTCACTCCTTTACATATGTTATTCCTGAAAGCACATGGCAATAAAACCTCCTGTACATAAATCTCAGCATCTGTATCCAGGAAGCCTGATAGAAGACAATATACCTGTCTACGTCCTTGTAGGATAGATTGGACGATCTAAATTAACAACAGCATACCACTTTGGGTTTAGTATTTACTTAGTTTGGAATGAGGGTGAGAGAATACAGGTATTAGGTAACTCAGTGTCTTCCCATGGCAAATAACTGAGTAAAGGAAAAGAAAAGAGCATCTTCTCCTTTTGAGATGGTTATAAAAGAAGAAACATGGGAAGGAGGGTGCCTTGGGGTGGAGATGCACGGAGTCAATCTCTTTTCTGTAGTTCGGATGTTCACAGAAACTTGAAAGGGAACGGTTACTCCAACGTGGGCATAGAAACTTTGTCTTCAGTGTCCAAGGGCAAAATTAGCACTGCAAGAGGGAAAGTGAAAGAGTGAAAGTCTGCTGCTTTCTCAATTCCCCCACGATTGGATTTCCTTTCGGGCTGGCTTACCCAGGCCTGTGAAGCTAATGAGCTGGGTTCTCATTCCGACTCAATGCAGGCCACATGCTTTTCAGGCCAGTTGCGTATGAGAGCGTTGAGAGAGTATTACAAGTAACCACCTGTTTAACGTTCCTATGATTTCAGAAACGTTGGATTAAAAACCCTATTTTAACTCAACTCTAGACAATTTCAAATTGAAGTATATTTTTATCATCATGAAGTGTAGGCTAGAAATCCTGACACTTAACTGTATGTATTTATGTAGTAGATATTCCCTCCCTATGGCAATGTGGTGAAGTGGCCGGCAGCCGAGTACTACTCATTTTCCCCTTGTTTCCAAGCAGCAGCACAGTGATGGTTAACAGACATGGCTGTAGAAAGTCTTTCTTTTTTAAAATTCCTGTGACTATATTGAATTGTATGCCAAATATATACATCCAATATATACAACCATATGTATAACAAAAATGGGAGGAGCACGTATTTTTTCCAGTCACATGTAATTGCATCAACATGGAGTTTGTATCAGCTTTTGCAGAAACAGCTAATGAGCCATATGTGGAAGAATACAGACGTTTAGATTATATGCTGCTCCAATCCACTATACTAATGTCCACATGTGACAATGACTGTCACTGAGTGGAAAGGAGAATTGCATCACCAACAAGGAAATAAAATTGAAGGCTAATTACATTTTTGTTATTGGTAAATGGGGACTTTCTGGCTCAAAGTGTTATTTTCAATATGAAGTGGTACAGTTGGGGGGACAATTGATGGCTGTGTTTTTATGGAAGCCTTCTGGTTGTTACGTACATAGCCATGTGTCTGTTTCAATAGAGCCAATCACAGTCACGTGCATACACACATGCATCACTAAAACATGGAGGAATACCGTGGATACTAGAAGACAGATACAAAGTGCTAGGGGACACAGACTGGTTGACAACTCATTCTAGCTGAGGAGACCTGGGATAACTTCCTAAAGGCATTACTGGGACTAGATGTTGAAAGACAGGATACTTAAAGTTTCAGACTGGGGAGAAGGGAATTATAAGCGGGCAGAATTTAATGACCCAGAGAAAGGTGGTGGGGGAAAAGGGAAGGTGTCTGCAACATTTGCTGTATTTATTTCAATGTCTAAATATTTAGGTAGTTCTTTTGGCACAAAACAGGGATGAAAGATTTTGACAAATCGAGTTGAGCTCTTTGAGTGATGCCAAACCATAAGGCCAAGTGTCCTTCAGGGGTCACTAGTTTATTTGCTCCAGCAACACTAAAACACAGATTACCCCTCTACCCCTGCATATCTGCCACATGACTTGACACCTAGTCTGAGAAATAGGTAGGGGAGTCAGATGCACAGGCAGGATAACGTGTCTCTGAGGAACAAAGAGAGACAATAGAGCCGAGAAGTGGTTAAGTGTCAGGAAAGACCACGGAAGGGAGCAGTTCTCAGATCTGTGGTCACTTTTTTGGTTTCTGTGGAGCAAAAATTGCCAAAAGCAGTGTTGATTCTGCTCTTGGAATTGCAGTGTGTGAGCAGAAAAAACAAGATAGATTAGATTTATGGATGTGTGCTACCGGTCTCTTTAAATCTCAACTGTTGGTCCTTATTTAAATTTGCTCCCCTCTCTTTATCATTTTATTCACTTTGTGACTCCAACTTTCACCTCAAGGTAGAAACCACCTACATTGTGTTCTTGGTCATCTCTTATTGCAAAGCTCCAGTCCCTCACTTCTAGCTACCTGCTGGTACTTCAAAGTCAGTGCGGATCTCAGCACATCATTTTGCTGCTTACCTCTTCCACATCCTTGCAGTCTCCAATCCAAAGTTCTCCCTCCCATTGATCCATCTTTCGGTGGCAGCACTTTGTTACTTGTCCCACACAGGCAAAGCTTCAGCATCATATTCAATTACTCTCTCTTTTGAACTTTGAAAATCAGCGATTGGATCCAGTTCTTTTCAGTTCTGCCTTGGAAATGACTCACGAATCCATTGCAAGCACTAATAAAGTAGCCAAGAACTTCAATTCCTGTTAGTCTGCAGCAATAGCTTCTTACCTGGTTCTTCTCAATCTGTTCACTCATTCCTTGTATCTGTCCACTTTCCAAACCACAAATCTGATTAGGATGATGAATATGATGTTGTTGTTGTTAGGTGCCATTGAGTCAGTTCCGACTCATAGCAACCCTAGGGACAACATAACAAAACACTGCCCAATTCTGCAGCCTCCTCACAATTGTTGCTATATTTGAGCCCATTGTTGCAACCACTGTTTCAAGAGTCTTCTTCTTTTTCAATGACCCTCCACTTTACCAAGAATGATGTCCTTCTCCAGGGATTGGTCCCTCCTGATAACATGTCCAAAGTACATGAGATGATGTCCCACCATCCTCGCTTTTAAGAAGGATTCTGGCCAGGGGCATACCTTGTACCGTGCTTGCCTTGCTTATCTTATCATCTGTAGTGAACAATTTCACATTTTTTCCCATCCAAGATTCTACTTCTAGGTATGGCTGACATCTACCTTTCTCCCAACCCACATACCTTCCTACAAATCAAAGCCTCTTTTCAAATTTACAATCCCTGACAGGGGCAGATGACCCAGTAAGCAAGGTAAGCACGGGCTTACTTGTGCTTACTTACTAATTTGTAGTGAACAATTTCAGTGAACAGTGGCTAAATAGGAAGAAATTATAAACTCCCACTTAGTAGATTTGTTTTATAACAATTAATCAAGATTATTTTTGTAAAGTATTTAGTATAACTTTCTCAGTCATCTGGTGCTGCTTGAACAGAGATACCGCAAGTGGATGGCTTTAGCAGAAGTTTATTCTGTCACAGTCCAGTAGGCTACAAGTCCAAATTCAGGGCGTCAGCTCCAGGGGAACACTTTCTGTGTTGGCTCTGGAGGAAGGTGAGTGTCATCAATATTCCTTTGGTCTGGTAACTTCTCTGCACAGGAACTTCTGGTCCAAAGGACAGGCTCTGCTCCCGGCACTGCTTTCTTGGTGGTATGAGGTTCCCATGTGTCTGTGCTCTTTTCTCTCTTTTATATTTCAAAAGAGATTGCTTTAAGACACTATCTAATCTTGTAAACCTCATCAGTATAACCTCATCACAGTGAAAGAATTTACAACACATAAGTAGATCACATATAATCTCATCATAGTGATAGAGTTTACAACACATCAGGAAATCACATCAGATTACACAGTCGTACAACACTGGGAATCATGACCCAGTCAAGCTGACAGATATTTTTTGGGGACACAGCTCAATCCATGACACTCCACCCATTGGCCCCCCCCAAAATTCATGTCCTTGCAACTCGCAAAATGCACTCATCTCATTATATCACGGCAAAAGTCTTCACTCCAAGTCCAAAATCCAAAAATTCCTCTTCATCTATGAAATCTGGAATACAAGTTATCTGCTTCCAAAGGTACGATGTCAGAACAGGCACAAGCGAGACATTTCCATTACAAATGGGAGAAATTGCAGGGAAAGAAGGAATAACAGGCACCAAGTAAGTCAGCAGAACACATTACATTAGCCCTCAAGGCTTGAAGATAATCCTGTTTTCTGAGACCATTTACACAATAGCCCTGCCCTCCAGACTCCAAGTATTGGCCACAGTCTCCGGATTCTGAGTGGAGGCCCCTTAGCCCTGGGCTTCAGCTCCGCCTTCCAGGCCCCCTGGGACAGCAACTCTGCTCCCTTGGCTTTAGGCGCACAATTCTCCTAGTCCATCGGAGTGACAACTCCACTTTAGAAACAGCAGGGGCCATGGCTCCACCCTTTGAAATCCCAGAGGTCTTGGCCATACCTTTTGAGACCGAGGCAGCTTGGCTTCCTGTGTTCCTTGTCTCTTCAGCTTCTGCTTCCTGTGGCCTTTCGGCCCTCTGGCCTCATGCCCACATCTGCCCTGCTGGAGCAAATGTTCTAAAACTCAGTAGCTCCACCTATAAGTGCCCGGAGGCACCCCACTCCACCAGAAAGCCTCCTGCGCACAGGCACTCAGCTCCCTTGCTCCATGGGTCGGCAAGCCTAGCTCCACCGATAAGTACCCAGAGACGCCCGACTCGGCCAGGAAGCCTCCTGTGCACAGGCATTCAGCTCTCTTGCTCCATGGGTCGGCTCCACCGCTATCTCGCGCTGGTCTCCTGGTTCTGCTGCTGTTGGTTCTCTGCCGCTGCTGCTTCTCTGCTGCTGCAGGTTCTCTGCTGTTGCCTGGTCCTCTGTTACTGCCGCTCCTCTATCCATTCACAGTTTCAAAACTGCTTCCACATTTTAGGTATCTGTTAGAGCAGCATCGCACTCTCTTGGTACAAAATTCTGTCTTGGTCATCTAGTTACTGCTCTAACAGAAATACCAGAACTGGGTGCCTTTAACAAAGAAAAGCTTATTCTCTCACAGTCCAGTAGGCTACAAGTCCAAATTCAGGGCATCAGCTCCAGGGGAACGCTTTCTCTGTCAACTCTAGAGAAAGGTCCCTTGGTCTGGGAGCTTCTCTATGCAGGAACCTCAGGTCCAAAGGATGCTCTCTGCTCCCGGCACTGCTTTCTTGGTGGTGTGAGGTTCCCTTGTGTCTCTGCTCGCTTCTCTCTTTTATATCTCGAAAGAGATTGCATTAAGACACTATCTAACCTTGTAAACCTGATCAGTATAACCTCATCACAGTGATAGAATTTACAACACATAAGGAGATCGCATATAACCTCATCATAGTGATAGAGTTTACAACACATCAGAAAATCACATCAGATAACACAATCGTACAGTACTGGGAATCATGACCCAGTCAAGCTGACAGATACTTTTGGGGGACACAATCCACGACAATAACCAAAACCAAACCACACCCGTTGGCCCTGAGTCCATTCCAACTCATAGCAACCCTATATGTGGAGTAGAACTGTCCCATAGGGGTTTCCAAGGCTGTAAATCTTTACAGAAGCAGGCTTTCACATCTTTTCCATTTACCTAACAAAAATCAAATTACACAAAAACAAATAACAGGGCAAAATATAAAATAACATCAAAAGCATGTTATAATTTCTTCCTTCCTCAATATCATTGTGGAAGATTCAATCATTTATAAAACAAAAACGAGCTCCGTATTTTTTGTGTTTACAATGGATTTGTAAGTTGTTAGTGCTTACAATGGATTTGTGAGTCATTTTCAAGGTAGATCTGAAAAGAGTGGCTGGTGGGTTCAAACTGCGGATCTTTCGGTTAGCAGCCCAGCGCTTTAACCACGGCGCCACCAGGACTCCTGTGTATTTGTAGTAAATCCTGAAAAAATGTTATCTATTATGTCTCTCTCTGCTTTAAAAAATGCTGTGTTTATTCCAGCTCTCAAATTCTCAAACCCACCTGATTCTCCATCCTACTTGGGGCTTCTTACATCTGTTCTTTCTCCTTTGTCCTTCCCACGCTGTTTGTCCTCTAATCTCTGTTCAAAATTATATGCTCTTAGCCAGATCTTCCCCAGGTATCCAGACCTGTTTAAACGACCGCTTTATTGTCTACTCCTGCAGAATTTTACATTTTCCATCTTGAAGCTACTGTGTAGTGGGATAGCAAAATCATCCCACCACAGTGCAGATGCACAAAGAATATGGAGCTCATCACGTTCTGTAACGGATAGAATCTTTCTCAACGATACCTATTGTAGGGAGGAATTATCATATGCATTTGATGTTATTTTATTTTTCCCCTGTATTTGTTTTTGTGTAATTTGATTTTTTGTTAGGTATATGTCCAGTCTTTCAGATTTCTTTCCTGCTTCCTGCTCCTTCCTGCGATAATGGCCCTTTCCGTGGCTTCTCTTCACTGCGCTTTGCAGACACTGGGCTTTTGACAAATCGAAGGTTTGTGGCAATCCTGGGTTGAGCAAGTCTGTTGGCGCCGTGTAGCCAACAGCATGTGCTCACTTCGTGTCTCTGTGCCACAGTTTTTTCATTATTATTATATCTGTTACGGTGATCTGTGATCAGGGGTCTTTGATGTTAATATTGTAATTTTTTGGGGTACCATGAACTGCGCCCATATAAAATGGGGAACTTAATCGATAAACACTGTGTGTGTTCTGACTGCTCTGCCGACGGGGTGTTCCCCGCCCCTCATCTCTCCCCCTCTCCTTGGGCCTCCCTATTCCCTGAGACACGATAATATTGGAATTAGGCCAATTAATAACCCTACAATGGCCTATAAGTGTTCCAGTGAAAGGAAAAGTCGCACTTTAAAATTAGTCTCTCACTTTAAATCAAGAGCTGGAGATGATTAAGCTTAGCGAGGAAGGCATGTCGAAAGCTGAGATAGGCAGAAAGCTAGGCCCTTGTACCAAACAGTTAGCCAAGTTGTGAATGCGAAGGAAAAGTTCTTCAAGGAAATTAAAGTGCTACTTCAGCGAACCCAAGAATGATAAGAAAGTGAAACAGCCTTATTACTGACATGGAGAAAGTTTGAGTGGTCTGGATAGAAGATCAAACCAGCCACAACATTCCCTTAAGCCAAAGCCTAATCCAGACAGAGCAAGGTCCTAACTCTCTTCAATTCTCTGAAGGCTGAGAGAGGTGAGGAAGCTGCAGAAGAAAAGTATGAAGCCGGCAGAGGGTGTTCATGAGGTGTAAGGAAAGAGGCCGTCTCCGTAACATAAAAGTGCAAGGTTTGCTGATGTAGAAGCTGCAGCAAGTTATCCAGAAGATCTAGCTAAGATAATTGATGAAGGTGGCTACACTGAACAACGGACTTTCAATGTAGACAAAACAGCCTTATATTGGAAGATATAGGACTTTCATAGCTACAGTGGAGAAGTCACTGCCTGGCTTCGAAGCTTCAAAGGACAGGCTGACTCTCTTGTTAGGGGCTAATGCAGCCGGTGACTTTAAGTTGAAGCAATGCTCATTTACCATTCCGAAAATCCTAGGACCCTTAAGAATTGCACTAAGTCTATTCTTCCTGTGCTCTATAAATGGAACAACAAAGCCTAGATGACAGCACATCTGTTTACATCATGGTGTACTGAATATTTTAAGCCCACTGTTGAGTCTTACTGCTCAGAAAAAAAATTTTTGATATTACTGATCATTGACAGTACATCTGGTCACCCATGACTCTGACAGAAATGTACAAAGAAATTAATATTGTTTTCATGCCTGCTAACACAACATCCATTCTGTAGCCCATGGATCTAGGAGTAATTTCAACTTTCAAGACTTATTATTTAAGAAATAACATTTCATAGGGCTATAGCTGCCATAATAGTGAGTTATTCCTCTGATGGATCTGGGCAAAGTAAATTGAAAACCTTCTGGAAAGGATTCACCATTCTAGATGCCATTATAAACATTCATGATTCACGGGAGGAGGTCAAAATATCAACAGTAACAGGAGTCTGGAAGAAGTTGATTTCAACCTTCGTGGATGACTTTGAGGGGTTCAAGACTTCAGTAGAGGAAGTAACTGCAGATGTGGTGGAAATAGGAAGAGAACCAGAATTAGAATCC
Source organism: Dugong dugon (assembly GCA_030035585.1). NCBI lineage: Eukaryota > Metazoa > Chordata > Mammalia > Sirenia > Dugongidae > Dugong > Dugong dugon. The sequence goes on from CM057473.1 coordinate 8,151,598, forward strand.
GAGCCTGAAGATGTGACTGAATTGCCGCAATCTCGTGATAAAACTTTAACAGACGAGGAGTCGCTTCTTATGGCTGAGCAAAGAAAGCGTTTTCTTGAGATGGAAACTACTCTTGGTGAAGATGCTGTGAACATTGTTGAAATGACACCAAAGGATTTAGAATATTACATAAAATTAGTCGATAAAGCAGTGGCAGGCTTTGAGAGGATTGATTCCAATTTTGAAAGAAGTTCTGTGGGTAAAATGCTATCAAATAGCATCACATGCTACAGAGAAATCTTTTGTGAAAGGAAGAGTCAACTGATGTGGCAAACTTCGTTGCTATCTTATTTTAAGAAATTGCCACAGCCACCCCAGCCTTCAGCAACCACCACCCTGATCAGTCAGCAGTCATTAACATGGAGGCAAGACTGTCTACCAGCCAAAAAGATTACGACTCGCTGAAAGCTCAGAGGAAGGCTAACATTTTTTAGCAATAAAGTATTTTTCAATGAAGGCATGTACATTTTTTTTGACATAATGCTATTGCACACTTAACAGACTACAGTAGAGTGTAACCATAACTTTTATTTACATTGGGAAATCAGAAAATTTCTGTGACTTGCTTTATTGCGATGTTTGCTTTGTTGTGGTGGTCTGGAACTGGACCTGCAATATGCCCGAGGTATGCCTGTATTGGAGGCCTGGTGGCACAATGATTAAGAGCTCAGCTGCTAACCAAAAGGTCAGCAGTTTGAATCCACCCATCACTCCTTAGAAACCCCATGGGGCAGTTTTACTCTGTCCTTTAGGGTTGCTATGAGTCAGAATTGACTCGATGGCAACGGGTTGGGTTTTTTGTTTATGCCTGTATTGATTTTGATTATTCTGATTCGTATAAAATTAAGTTTGGTAGTTGGTGTACAGATACTGATAAAACTCTTAAAATTTATATACCTTATGAAGAAGTGGAGGGCTCTAACATGCCAAAATAATAGCAGTCAGCATCAACCTCTTGCCCATCCCTCCATACACACTAACATAGACAAATTGAGGATGTCATAACACCAGAAAGACCTTTCTTGATTGTATCAGAACAAGCTATGCAGCTGGATACCTCCATTCGATCATTAAAAACTCATGGACACGGTCTCGGGGAACATCTAGCTCAATTGGCATAACATAGTTTATAAAGAAAATGTTCTACATTCTACTTCGGTGAGTGGCGTCGGGGATCTTAAAAGCCTGTGAGCGGCCATCTAAGATACTCCACTGTTCTCACCCCTTGGGGCAAGGGAGAATGAAGAAAACTAAAGACACAAGGGAAAGATTAGTCCAGAGGACTAATGGACCACAGCTACCACAGCCTCCACCAGAATGGGTCCAGTACAACTTGATGGTGCCTGGCTACCACCACTGACCACTCTGACAGGGATCACAGTAGAGGGTCCTGGGAAGAGCTGGAGAAAAATTTAGAAGAAAATTCTAGCTCACAACGAAAGACCAGACTTACTGGCCTGACAGAGACTAGACAAACCCCAGGAGTATGGTCCCCAGACACCCTTTTAGCTCAGTAATGAAGTCACTCCTGAGGTTCACCCTTCAGCCAAAAATTAGACAGGCCCATAAAACAAAACGAGAATAAAGGGGCACACCAGCCCAGGGGCAAGGACTAGAAGGCAGGAAGGGACAGGAAATCTGGTAATAGGGAACCCAAGGTCGAGAAGGGAGAGCGTTGACATGTCGTGGGGTTGTTAACCAATGTCCTAAAACAATCTGTGTACTAACTGTTTAATGAGAAACTAGTTTGTTGTGTAAACTTTTGTCTAAAGTACAATTAAAACAAACAAAAAAAAAAACCCTCATGGGCGTGTAGCATCTGCTTTCAGTCATGGGAACTGGTAACAAAAACACGGTCCACATGGCACATGACATGCCACTGCATGCTTTGGTGGTTGGAAGAACCTCTCCTGAGACTATCCGTCACTGAGAGAGAAATAATTCAAAATGGTGGTCATGTGAATGGCAGATGTCAGGTATGCAAGACATATAGTGACTCTGAGTTTGGATTATTCTCAGATGGAAGGCGTCATCAATTATTTGTGCCCAGGAAATCACAGCCCTTACCTACATACGTACACAGTGCTCACTCTTAACTAGTTTACATAGTTTTTTTAAAATTGAACTGCCTTTTTGACAGTTTAGAATCATATGATTTATAACGTTTATCTCGATCATTTGGATTCATTTTCATTTTTCTTTAAAATATTTGCATTCGGATTGATTCTTTGTTAAATTGACAGGGATGAAGAAAGGGGAAAAAGCATTTGAAGGTGAGGAATTAAAATTTTCTGATTTGTGGAATGGTCCTTTACGTAAAAGAATACACTTGGTTGTGATAGGCCTGTCTTTATGTGAGGATAAACCCGTCCACCACTCCCACACTACCTTCTCTTAAACAAACAGATGAGGCCGGTGATTCTCTACCTGGCTGCATAATACAATCACTTGAAAAGCTTTAAATAAGACTGATGCCTGAGTTTGACTTCCGGTATAAGTGATATAATTGGTCGGGGGACACAGTAATTGGTTCTTTTTGATGCTTCCTGAGTGATTCTAAATTGCTACCAGAGTTGAGAACCAGCCTCCTAAGCCCCTAATGTCCCTGCAGTTTGTTTTATCCTTGGTATGTGAGTAAGTCTATTTTGAGTGTGTTCATGGAACTTTTACGTGAGACTCACAGGGAATTCAATTTGATGTAATTTGAGGGACACAGAGTGGCTTATTGGGTACTTTGCCTAATAAGGCAGGATGTTTCTTATTAAACCAGCTCTAGTAAATGTTTATAATTTAAGATAATAAGGTCAACCGTGAGTAAGAAAACCCAAGGTTAATAGTATGAAGGGTAAGAAACCTTTTCAATCTGCTACACCGTGTCCTAAGAACTGGTTATGAGGGGCCTGGCTCATGATTGGAGAATTTTTGAGTCAAAGGCCAGACTCCACACTGTGGAGCAGGGCTGTGCGCTCATCCCAGCTTCAAGCCATGCTAACCCTTAGCTCAGAGAAGACTCTTCAGGCCTTCTGCATTCGGTTGAAAGTGGGTTCCTCATATCAGTGTGCCTTTGTTTTTGTTATTTCCTTCCGGTGAAAGTGTTTGTTTGAACTCTATACTGCGATGTCTTGCATTTTGAAGCTTTGATCCCATGATAATATTTTCTACTCTGAGGATGGGGTCCCGCTGAGTGCTGAGCTATGCTTTACTGTACACGGGACTTACGTGGCCTCCCAAGGAGAGCTCCTTCATGCAACTTCTTTGTCGGTATTTTTAACCACTGTTGAGTTCGCTCCGATTCGTAGTGACTCCATGTACAAAAGAACAAAACGCTGCCATCTTGCACCATTTTCATGATTGTTGGTAGGCTCAGTCCGTTGCTGTGCCCACTGTGTATTTTGAGTGCTTTCCAACCTAGGGGGTTCATCTTCCAGTGCTAAATTGGACAATTCTATTGTGGGTATAGGGTTTTCATTGGCTAATTTTTGAAAGCAGATCTCCAGGTCTTTCTTCCTAGTTTGTCTTAGTCTGGAAACTCTTCTGAAACCTGTCCGCTATGGGTGATCCTGCTGGTATTTGAAATAAAGGTGGCACAGCTTCCAACACCATAGCAACACGTAAGCCACCGCAGTATGACCAACTGACAGCTGGTCAGTAGGTAACTTCCGACCATCATTTTTATCATGTGCTCCTATTTATTTTCTAAGCTTCTATTCTTTTTGTCATTTCCTACATAAATTTTCCTTTCTGTCAACCTATATCTTAGGTCTTTAGGATTAAGAGGTTGATTAGCCCTGGAGTGAGAGATCAAAAAAACATTTTTTAAAAAAATTTTTTTAGTTTATCGTTAGCAGCATTGCATATTAAGGGAAAATCACACTTGAGATGGAACTTTTAAAAACAAACCATGAAAGCAAAATTGAACGAAGAATGAGGTTACGCCTCAAAACCACGGGTTCTAAAGTAACTGCTCAAAGAAACTCAGTTTTGGAAGGAGAAATCCTCAGCCAAATCTATCTATCAAACATTAAAAATTAAAGGTAGTAGCAAAGAGATAAGTTATAAAATGAAATCAGGCAAGTCTGACTCATGAATTTATTGATGGTGGAAATTTTAGCATTCTCAATGTCTTTGTGGAATAAAAATGATAACTTCTTCAGCGTGAACATGTACATTTCACAACTGCATGACAGAGCTGAATTACAAAGCCCTTGTACATGCGTTGCCCCACGGAATGCGCACAACGGACTCAATTGTCCTTATTTTGCCGTGAGTTCTTTAAGACTTTGTGAAAAAGTGGCAGAGCTGTTCTGTGGGCTTAGGGTTTCTGCCCAGACTTTCCCTGCCCGATAAACGCCTGGCTGCCGCGCTAACACAGCCACCAGGGGAAAGAAAAAGTTTTGCGCCTGAGATCAGATACTAGCTCTTCCCTCTCACCATGCTGCTATTCTGCAAATAAATGGTCTATAATATAAGGGCCAGAATGTTGCACTTTTATGATTTAGATAACTGTGGCATCCCTCAGACCCCTCGTGGTCCAGTGGTTAACTGCTAACCAAAAGGTCAGCAGTTCGAATCCACCAGGTGCTCCTTGGAAACCCTATGGGGCAGTTATACTCTGTCCTATAGGGTCACTATGAGTCAGAATTAACTCGACAGCAATTTTTTTTTTTAATGGCATCCATATTTGTCAGTTCCTTACAAATGAAAATAATTCATATAAATAGTTGAGCTCTTAGCCACTATCCCACCAGGGCTCCATATAAACACATCTAGATTACAAGAAAAAAAAAAAAAAAAACTTCTTAAAATTTGAGAAAGCAAGCTGTCTGCATTGGGCTTACTATAAAGAAAATAAATCAATATTACATTTTTGTTTCCTTGCCTGGAGAAAGAAAAAACCTAGGTAATATTTCAGTCTTCTGGGCTGGCTGAGCCCACTGAAGGCCTAACTCTCAAGAACGCCGAGTCTTTGTCCAGGACTTGGATCTGAGCCTTCATACCACAATCCCCTTTCCCAACGTCCTTCCTTCTCTGCTTAAATGTCTATCATGGCCGGCCTCCTCTTACCTCTTTAACCGATGGCCGTTGAGGCAGTTCCAACTCTTGGTGACCCCACGTGGGTCAGAGTAGAACTGTGCTCCTTAGGGTTTGCAATGGCTGATTTTTCAGAAACAGATTGCCAGGCCTTTCTTCTGAGGCACCTCTGGGTGGCCTCAAACCTCCAACCTTTCAGCTAGCAGCCCAGCACATTAACCATTTACACTACCCAGGGACGCCCTTCCCTTATAGTCTTCATTGAATTCCTGCATCCCCCATCTTGAGCCTTCCAGAAACATTTTTATGTCTTATGGCATGTGACAGGCTTCATGCATTAAAGATGATACAGGCGCTCTATTCTTCATAGTTGTTATTGATTGTTTCTTTTTTTAATCTAGTTCAATGATTTTGGGATTAGCTCTGACTTGTACATTCTAAAGTTTCTCCTGCAGAAACCATTACTGAAATGCAGTCTCTTTGTACCGGAAGTACGATTATAACGTCCCTCTGAAAAGATTACACACACATACCTTCGGTTGTGCTGTTGTTTCAGAATTTTTGGACATAATTATTTCTGCCAGCATTTGTCTTAAATCACTTGGTTTTTATTGCTTTAAGGATTCACACTGACTAGAGTCCATAAATGATGCTTTACACTTTTCGTTTTTCATCCTTTGGAAACTATTACAAATGAACAGCTCATGATGACCTCATCAGCTGTGCTTGACTTTAGTTAATGTGGAGGTAGGGGTGAGGAGTGAGGGGGAGTCAGCCACCTCCCCAGTGGAAGCACAGAGATGTTAGGGAATTTTTGTTTCCTTTAAATGTGTGGCCCCCAGCTACCACCAATGACCACCCTGACAGGGAACACAACAGAGAGTCGCTGATGGAGCAGGTGAAAACTGGAGGTGCAGAACTCAAATTCTAGTAAAAAGACCAGACTTAATGGTCTGACTGAGACTGGAGGAACCCCGGAAAGCAAGGCCCCCCGCTTTTCTATCAGCCCAGAACTAAAACAATTTCCGAGGCCAACTCATCAGACAAAGATTAGACTGGACTGTGGGGCATAAAATGATACTTGTGAAGAGTGTGCTTCTTAGCTCAAGTAGATACATGACACTAAATGGGCAGCTTCTGTCCGGAGGTGAGATGGGAAGGCAGAGAGGGTCAGGAGCTGGTTGAATGGACACGGGAAATCGGGTGGAAAGGAGAAGTGTGCTGTCACAGTATAGGGAGAGTAGTTAGGGTCACATAACAATGTATGTATAAATTTTTGTATGAGAGACTAACTTGAATTGTTAACTTTCACTTAGACTACAACCATAAAGTAAAATCAATCAATAAATGTGTGACCCCTGCGTGTGTGGTCCAGAGGGAATAAAAAGGCAAGAATTTCTCAGAGGATGTATGTGGCAGAAAATGGTGCATATAACCGATGTCGTCTGATGAGAAAGTTTCATGAAGGAAGTGGCATTTCATCTGCAAATGACAATGTAGCTTGTTTTGTTTTTTTTTTTAATTTTTTTTCCTATACAAAAATTTATACATATATTTTTATGTGACTCTAATTGCTCTCCCTGTACTGTGACAGCACACTCCTCCTTTCCACTCCTGATTCCCCGTGTCCATTCAACCAGCTCCTGACCCTCTCTGCCTTCCCATCTCACCTCCGGACAGGAGCTGCCCTTTTAGTCTCTTGTAGCTTGGATTGTGATAGGTAGAGATGGGAGAAGGAAGAGAATAGTGAGAGTAGCTAAACAGACAGGGCAGTGAGTACAAAGTCAGAGAGGTGGAAAGGCCTTGGGGATTGTTGGCTTGGAGCATGGGCTACGCACTGCCTTAGTTCTCCACTGCAGTTGTAACAGAAATATTACAAGTGGGTGGCTTTAAAGAACAGAAATTTACTTTCTTAGTTTAGGAGGTTAGAAGTACGATTTCAGGGCACCGGCTCTAGGGGCAGGCTCTCTGTGGGTTCTAGGGGAAGATCCTTTCTCTTACAGTTTCCTTGGTTCTTTACTGATCTTCTCGTGACATGGCATCTATCCTCCCCTGTTCCTGCTTGCTCCTCCCTGTGTCTATGCTATTCCTTCTAACTCAGCTGTGACTAGGTGTAGGACACACCCTTCACTGATAAAGGGGACCTGGTGGTATAACGGTTAAGCACTCGGCTGCTAACTGAAAGACTGGTTGTTCAAACCCAGCCAGCAGCTCTGTAGGAGAAAGACTCAGTGATCTGCTTCTGAAAGGACCCCATGTGCAGTTCTGCTCTGCAACACATGGGGTCACCATGAGGAGGAATCAACTTGATGGCAACTTTTTTGGCACAGTGGTTAAGGGCTCGGCTGCTAACCAAAAGGTGGGCGGTTCGAGTCCACCAGCCGCTCCTTGGAAACTGTATGAGGTAGTTCAACTCTGTCCTATAGAGTAACTATGAGTTGGAATCAACTTGACAGTAATGTGTTTTTTTTTTTTTTTTGGTTTATATATCTGTATATACTATACCTAAGGAGCCTGGTGGTGCAAACAATTAAGCACTTGACTGCTAACTGAAAGGTTGATGGTTTGAACCCATCCAGTGGTTCCACAGAAGAAAGACCTGGCAATCTGCTCCTGTAAAGATGACAGCCAAGAAAACCCTACGGGCAGTTCTACTCTGTCACACGGGGTCGCTATGAATCTGAATCTGTTCGACGGCAGTTGGCAACAACTACACTGATATGGCCTCATCGGCATAACAAAGAAAACCTCATTTCCAGACAGGATTACATTCACAGTATAGGGGTTTGAATTCCAGCACATATTTCTGGGGGACACAATGCAGTCCATAACATGTATAAACAGGTTGCTTTGAGAGGTGAAGTTGGAGAAGCAGCTACTGATGGCTGTGTTCCTGTGCATTGCTGGAGCTGATGCTGTAGTTTTCTGCTAGGAGAGATTTGGGAGTGATGGTTTTTGGTGTGAAATCAAAAGCCCTAAAGAGTTCTCTTGGAATTTACAGATCATCTTGTCCAGCTTTCTTACTTCCGGGATGGAAGTAGCATTGCATGCTGTCAAGACCAAGGTGTTGGAATTAGGAGAAAAAACACAAATAAAAGCAAAAAAACCCAACTTCTGATACTGACTCCATTATTTACTAGCTCTATGGACTTGGATGAATTCCCTAACCCTCCTAAGCTTCGTTTTCCACATGCAGAAAACAGAAATGATAAGGTTGTTGTGCAGATGGAGAATAAAGGAAACAATGCAATAGTGCATAGCTTAGTGACTGGAGTATAATAAGTGTTAAATAAACATTAGCTTTTACTGTTATTGAAGTCCTGTGTGGTGCAAATGGTTAAATCATCCAGCTGCTGACCAAAAGGCTGAAGGGTCAAGTTCATCCAGGGGCTCCTCAGAAGAAAGGCCTGGAGGTCTACTTTAGAAAAATCAGCCATTGAAAATTCTGTGGAGCACAGTTCTACTTTAACACACATGGGGTCGCCATGAATAGAATCAACTCAAGGGCAACTGGTTTTTGTTACTATTATTATTGTTATTTATGACTTGGCACAAACAGTTGAGTGCTCAACTACTAACCAAAAAGTTAGTGGGTCGAATCCACTTAGAGACGTCTTGGCAGAAAGTCCTGGCAATTTACTTCTGAAAGTTCATAGCCATTGGCTTGTGGGTCACCATGAGTCAAACACTACTTGACGGCAGCTAGTTCCTTGATTTTTCAATGCTACAGCCTCACATTTCCTGCTATGCCTTTATTGGAATAGCGTGCGTTCACTGGAGTCGATCTGATCTTGGGACAATTTGATGAATGCAAAGTCCAAGGCTTGGAAGCTCACCCAGGAGTCAGCAACTTCTAAGAATTAGCCTCCTGTGCCAGTTTCTCTTGGGTACCTGGCACATCCCTCTGGCTTCCAGGCACGGGGGTGGTGAGAACCAAGAGAGACAGGCAGACGTCAGTCTCCAAGCCTCCCAGTTATTTCCCGTTTTGAATGTTGCAACATCAATATTTTCTATAAATCGTATGCAGCTTTACATCTAAAAGAAAAAGGCAAGCTGTTTTTTCTTTCCAGCCATTAAAATACTTTTATTAAGTCATCGGATGAGCACTTTCTAAGGGGAAAATTGTTTCTGTGTCGTTTGGATGCTAAGCATTGACTCAGCGTCAGGCCTGTGAAGGAGGAAGGCCAGACTATGCCTCCTGACACATAAGTAATAATAATGGAAAAAATAAAGACCGTCCCAAGTTTGCTAAATGAAGCCATACGGTTGAAAAAGCATAATATGCCAAACTCTTATACTTTTTCTCGTTTTTTTGCAAGATTAATCTCTTCTTTGCCCACCAGCATCATATTTTTTCCTTCCAACACACTTATTTTTCCAGGTTCCACAGTTGCCATAACCTTCTCTTACGGGTTCTCTATTTTGTGCAGTGCGACTCGTAGTTAGCTGATAGGAACTGATACTCAGCAAAGCCGGCCATTTCAAATGACTTTTTAGGCTAGGAATCTCATAGAGACTATGAAGTTTTTCTCCTTACCTTGGGGATTAATTACTTTCCTAACACAAACAAGGACTGTAATATAAGCTCTGAGTGACTGAGTCACTTAGGCAACACGGTAGGTTTGGAAAACGGATCGCCTGTCATTGACGCACTTGGGAGAACTCTTAAAAAAATGGTAATCCGAGACGTTTAATGGCCGGGTCACTGTTCACATAAAACTGATACCATCAGTGAGTGGGCCATGGTGACATACTCTGCGATTATATGACAGTTTCAAAGGGATTGAATTTTACGACCAGGTGTTTTCGTTTCTGGAAAGGAAAGGAAAGTAAATCGCCCTTCAGCTGTTTGGTGTCGTTATCTTTTCCGAGGAAATCATTCTACAGACCTACAATGCCAATTAATATCTGTGGGACATGAGAGAACAGACGAAGTGACGTTGATCTGCTGTGCACCGCTGTTGGGACCTTGGGCCCATAGCTTCGCCTCTCTGCGCCTCATTTTTTTCCATTTCTGAAACGGGAGGGGCTGGTCTAGACCAGCGCCCCCTAGGGAATTGCCCAGAATCCTTTCGGGAGCCATTGCAGGTGCGGGGAAATGGGGAGCAAAGGCATCCAGGCGGCTTGATTCTGAGCCTCCCAGAAGGACTTCAACCAGGGAAGCATCGTGCTATAGGTTGGGCTTTTATTGATCTTGAATTAAGCATTCTTCAGAAAAAATACTTTTAAACCAATGAACTTCTAGATGATTTTTATGTCTTTTTAGCATTATAATCCATTATGCCTTTGATGATTATTTAGAAGTATCTAAGCAAGAAGGAGCCCTGGTGGCGCAATGGGTAAGAGCTTGGCTGCTAACCAAAAGGTTGGCAGTTCAAACCCATCCAGCGGCTCTACCGGAGAAAGATTTGTCAATCTGTTCCTATAAAGATTACAGCCTAGAAAATCCTACGAGGCAGTTCTCCTCTGTCACATGGGGTTGCTATGCGTCGAAATCGACTCCAGGGCACCTAACAACAATAACAAGCAAGAAGAAGGGCGGGGGGCATGTGCTTCAGTGGTGGAATTCTCTTCCAAGCAGGACACCCAGGTTTGAAGCTTGGTGAATGCACTTCACGTGTAGCCACTGCCTGCCCCTCAGTGGAGGCTTGTGTGTTCCTATGATGCTGAACAAGTTTCAGTGGAGCTTCCGGACTAAGACAGACTAGGAAGAAAGGCCTGGTGATCTACTTCTGAAAATCAGCCAATGAAACCCTTATGGATCACAACTCTCGGATATGCAGCTTATCAAGGGGATGGTGCAGGGCTGGCCAGCATTTTGTTCAGTTGTTCATGGGGTCACCATCGGCCAGGGCTGACTCGACAGCAGCTAACAATGACAACAGCAAAGCAAGAGAAAAGGAAGAGAAAAAAATTAAATAGATTGATTCAGTTAGGAGTCCTTAGGGAGGGCATTCTTTCATACATTATTTCCTTCAAAAATTTATTTAAAAAGTTGTTATGATATTGAAAGCAATATCTGTTAGCTGCAAAAAGGTAAGAAAAAGGTTTCACAAATACATGCTGAAGTTATTTTGCAAGAGTTCTGCTTTCCTTGGTGAGTTTTCATGTTTAATGACAAGTGGCCAAGGCCAGCAGTGTTGTCTCGTCGTTCATTTTGATTACTTGGTTTTCCCGACTAGATAAGCCTAAGTCTTCTTTGTGGCTCCTTTTCCTCTGTCAGTATTACTGATCATTGTGTCAGCCAGGAGTTTCTATTTCCTGGGAAACCATGAAAGCTAAGATTTATGCCCACAGATGCTTATATACACATATAAATATAAAAAGAATGCATGCGTTCTCACCCAACTTTCTAATCTCAATTCACAGTTACAGTTGATGGACAATTGGTGTGTACGTTTGTGCGTGTGGTGGGAAGTCAAGTGGAGGAAATGGGGGGCAAGTTAATATGCTGGAGAGTCACAGAATCCCATGTTTTGTGTTGAAGAGATGACTCATTGTACGAACGATCTTAATTGTGCAACTTTGCCCAGTCATGGTTTCCTTGAAGGGAATTTGGTGCAGCTTTTCCACTCCAGTGTTGAGGGCATGAAGATGTATCCTCCATAACCTTTCTAAGTGACAGATTATGATGTTATCTAGTGCGTTATAACAGAAATACCACAAGTGGATGACTTTAACAGACAGAACTTTATTCTCTCCCAGATTAGGAGGCTAGAAGTCCGAATTCAGGGTGCCAGCTCCAGGGGAAGGTTTTTTTCTCTCCGTCAACTCTGGGGGAAGGTCCTTGTCATCAATCTTCCCATGGTCTAGGAGGTTGCCCGTGCAGGGACCCCGGTTCCAAAGGACACACTCTGCTCCTGGCTCTTCTAGCTTGGTGGTAATGAGGTTCCCCTCTCTCTGCTTGCATCTCCCTCCTTTTATCTCTTGTAAGACAAAACGTGATGTAGGTCACAGCCCAGGGAAAATCCCTTTACATCAGATCAGGGCTATGACCTGAGTAAGGGTGTTGCATCCCACGCTAATTCTCTTTAAAATAACCTAATTTTGCCTCCTTAACCACAGGGAGAGATTAGGATTTACAACACATATGGCAATTATGGAGCCCTGATGGCAAAGTGGTTAACAGCTCAGGCTTCTAATCAAAAGGTTGGCGGTTTGAATCCACCAGCTGCCCCTTAGAAACCCTATGGGACAGTTCTACCGTGTTCTATAGGGTCGCTATGAGTCTGAATCAACTTGACGGCAGACAACAACAGGACAATTACATCATATCACAAAATGGAGAACAAGCACACAGTACTAGGAATCATGGTCTAGCCGAGATGACACATATTTTTGGGGGAACCAATTCAATCCATAACAATGAGGAAAACCAAATCCACTCACCCAGTATAAACACACAGAAGGTTCCTTAGTCGGCCCATGCCATCAGAATTGGTCTCATTGTACCTCAGCTGCCGAAGGAGAACAGACAGCAGTCTACAATAAGTCCCGAGTAAAGGTGGCTCTTATTAATAGAAAAGATACCTTTCTACAATGCTCACTCCCTGGAATTTGTATGTTTTTGTAATGATCTTTCTTGTTTCCTGCTATAGCTAGTGCCACATACCTGACTGAGAACTCAGCCAAATCCCAAACCTCAGAGATACTGTTTCTCTAGGATGTTAACTACTCTATATTATAGGTGTGAGGAGGTATTGATGTCCAGTGGTAGAATTCTCACCTTCCATGAGAGAGACCCCATTTGGATTCCCGGCCAATGCACCTCATGCACAGCCACCTCCCATCTGTCTGTGGAGGCTTGCATGTTGCTATGATGCTGAACAGGTTTCAGTGGGGCTTCCAGATTAAGACAGACTGGGAAGAAAGTCCTGGTGATCTACTTCCAAAATTCAGCCAGTGAAACCCTATGGATTAAAATGATCTGAGCCACAACTGATCATGGAGATGGTGCAGGACTAGGCAGGTTTTGTTCAGTTGTGCATGGGGTTGCCGTGAGTCGGGGCCAACTGGATGATAGCTAACAACAACAACAACATGTCGTAGGCCACCTGCTCTTGTTTTACAGAGGTTGCCGCTCTAGTCTTGCTTTCTCTGCTCCTGAATAAGGGTCCTCTTGCTTTGTGTCTTTTGGTTAAGTTTCCATCTGACACTTGGAAAGGCAGTACGTTGTACAGAAGGAAAATCTTGGATTTGAGTCTTGCCTATGCCCTTACTCAGTTGTAAGATCTAGTAGGTCGCAGCATTTCTTGACTAAATTTCCTTATCTATAAAATGTGAGTAAGATCCATCCTGCCTTCTTCCCAGCCCTGTTGAGCTGTCTCAACGAGATGTTCTGTGAACTCAGCAGCATGAATCAAATTATTGTTATCATTCCAGTTCTTATAATTGAGTTGCTGCTGTTTTTCTGTCCCCCATGACTGATTTACTCGCCAGGAATTTTTCTGAGACCAGGTTAGATTCCTGCCCTTGCTGATCTTCCCAGAACCTGGAGTACGGAAACTTAGTCCTGGTTCCTAAGATTAAGACTTGATTCTGATCCCAGTTTGGCCCAACTCTGATAACTTGCCTTCCTGGTGCAGATGTCTGTCTGCACCATGCTCACCTAGTACTCTCCCTACTTATTTTTTTTAAGTATTGATTTCCTCTGCTAGAGTTTGAGCTCCCTAGGGGACGGCAGTATACCATACACATTTCTACCTCCATGCCTTAGCACAATGTTTAGTCCATAGTCATTGCTCAATAAATATTTGTTAAAGGAATCACTTATCATCAGAACATTAGGGTATAATCTGCATACTTTATTCAATACATTTTTGATGGGATCGCCGTGAATTGGAATTGTCTTAATGGCAATGAGTACTTGGTATTGACTAGTCTCCAGGATCAACAACCAATAAGGCACATGTGGCCTCTACCCTCTTGGAATTTTGTGCTAGATACCTTCTGTTTACCCCTTCAGATCCATTCTTTACCCTTTCTCTCCCTGCTCTACCATCGAGGCTGATCAGAATGGGTTGTATCAAAAGTTTCCTTGTTCTCTTGCTTACAGTGGCATTTGGCCAATGGAAGGCATCAGAAGAAGAGAAGATGGACTTAGGAGAGTGAGGGGGGGACATTACTCCACTGGCTTTCTACTTGGACAAGTTACCATGGTTTTGGCTACCTCCCTCTACTGAAACCACAGCTCTCGTTAGATGGTGTCATGGATTGAATTGTGTCCCCCCCCAAAGTATCTGTCAGCTTGGCTGGGTCATGATTCCCAGTACTGTATGATTGTGTACCATTTTGTAATCTGATGTGATTTCCTTATGTGTTGTAAACTCTATCACCATGATGTAATAAGATGGGTTAGCAGCAGTTATACTGATAAGGTATACAAAATTGGATAGTGTCTTAAGCCAATCTCTTTTGAGATATAAAAGAGAGAAGCGAGCAGAGATGCAGAGGAAACTCACACCACCAAGAAAGCAGTGCCAGGCGGAGAGTGCGTCCTTTGGACCTGAGGTTTCTGTGCAGTGAAACTCCCAGACCAAGGGAAGATTGAGGACATGGACCTTCCTCCAGAGTTGACAGAGAAAGCCTTCCCCTGAAGCTGACGCCCTGAATTTGGACACGTAGCCTACTGAACTGTGAGAGACTAAACTTCTCTTTGTTAAAGCCATCCCCTTGTGGTATTTCTGTTATAGCAGCGCTAGATGACTGAGACAGATGGCTTTCTCCATACAGTCACTGTTTCTGGGTCCTGGGAACCTCTCTCTACGCTTCTCTCTTTACATCTAGGAGTGGTAGGTCCTGTTACTACTGGAGTACTGTACTATCTGTTTTTTTGGTTTTGCCCGTATCTTTGTATTGCCTGAAATTATCCAGTTTGAGAGTGACACTGTTTCTTTCTGGAAATCTGGCTGAAGAAAACATATAATAAACACGTAAACATATTTTTAAATGGACAGTTTATAAATCAGTTAATGATACTAATGTTAATTACTATTACTGGTAAACAAATAAATCATGACATTTTATTTTCTTTCAACAATGAGAATTTTTAAAATAAGCTGACGTAGTACCAAATTTGGTTCAGTTAAAAACCAGCCAGTTGCTGTTGAGTCGATTCCGACTCATGGCAACCCCACGTGTGTGTCAGAGTAGAACTGTACTCCACAGAGTTTTCAATGACTGACTTTTTGCAAGTAGATCATCAGGCCTTTCTTCTGAGCTGCCTCTGGGTGGAATCAAACCTCCAACCTTCAAGTTAGCAGCTGAGCCCGCTGACTGTGTCACCACCCAAGGACTCTTCAGTTAACAACACAGAGGGTGAAAAGGTGCTTTGAGATCACAGTGTCTAATGGCCATGGAAAATAGAAAGAGAAATTTTGAGAAGATGATGTCATCCTAGTGTTGGTTGCTTTCGTGTGGTTTTGGGCCTTTTTGGAACTGGGAAGATCACTACTGTGTATAGTTTACATGTGGTTGGTGTGTGATGCTAGATGGCAGCTTGTTTCTTGCTCTCTCTTAAATTCACCTAGAATTGGGATTCAGGAGGGAGATCGTGAATCCTTGACAAATAAGATTGCCTAATTT
This sequence comes from Dugong dugon, assembly GCA_030035585.1. Taxonomy (NCBI): domain Eukaryota; kingdom Metazoa; phylum Chordata; class Mammalia; order Sirenia; family Dugongidae; genus Dugong; species Dugong dugon. The sequence goes on from CM057473.1 coordinate 8,167,252, forward strand.
CTATTTGTCCAAGAAGTAATGTATGTAGTCAAAAATGCCTCTTCTTTTGCAGTTAAGGAGCCACAAAAGTGAATTATATTCCAGGTTAAAGAATTCACACTTTTGCGCTTAGGACATGGGTTATTTTATATCCTTACACATGTAAAACCACTTTTTCCTGAATGCATATGCTCTCAATAAAAGAGAAAATTTCTGTGACATTTCTAAGAAAACTCCAAAAAAAAAAAAAAAAAAAAAAAATACAGCTCTCCGTAGTCAAGATGAGTAAACAAACAGACAAAACCTTGTTGTCATCGAGTCGATTCCGACTCACAGCCACCCTGTGGGTCAGAGTAGAACAGCGCCATAGGGTATCCAAGCAGTGGCTGGTGGATTCTAACTGCTGATCTTATAGTTAGCAGCCGAGCTCTTAACCACTGCACCACCAGGGTTCCAAATAATAATAACAACATAGAATATGTAAATATTTACTTGCCATCCTTTGATTATAAGAAATTTCAATTATATCCTTTCCCCATATTTTAAATATAATTCTTCTAAGTTTATTTTGGAGCCCTGGTGGTGCAGTGGTTAAGCACTTGTCTGATAACCAGAAGGTCAGCTATTCGAACCCACCAGCCCGTCTGCAGGAGAAAGATGTGGCAGTCTGCTTCTGTACAGATTTACAGCCTTGGAAACCCTATAGGGCAGCTCTACTCTGTCCTATAGAGTTACTGTGAGTCTGAATTGACTTGATGCAATAGGTTTGGATTTTTTTTGGTTTTAAATTTATTTTGCTGCTGTTAACATACAGCGCAGACTTTTTTTGTGTCTGTCTGCCATCTGAACGTTGAAGGCCTTTCTGATTTTATTTGAGGTTGATTTTCATCATGTGCTTCTGAGACATTAACGTGGATGCCTGAGTTGGAAAACAAGCTTGGGGTAGTCGAGATTTTTCAGCCTTCTTTCCACTGCAGAGCGGAGTGGTGCTAATTCCGAACATGATAACTGCAAACAAAGCCCCTCCCTGCCCATAAACTAGGGGGTCACTGGGTGGCCCAAACGATTAAGTGCCACACTGCTAACTGAAAGGTTGGGCGTTTGAACCCATCCAGAGGGTCTTTGGAAGACAGGCCTGGTGATCTGCTTGAAAAGGTCAGTTCAGACTCTGCACACATGGGATGGATCTTCATGAGTCAGAATCCATTCGAGGGCAACAAACAACAGCCCATGCCCTCAGGGATGTTTCCACCCATAAAACAAAAGGCGCAGTTGCAAAGCTTGGGATTACCCTCCTTCAAGTCCTCTTCTCTCTCGTATAGTTTCATTGCAAAAGTCTTTCCCTTTTTCTCTACCTGATGATTTATTGCTGTTTCTTTCCACTAACTTCTAGTTTCCTATTTCTCTAATTATCTGCAGCAGGAAGAACCTTCAATTCATGTGCACAGAAACCAACGCTCTCCTGAGGGTACAGTGTACAGAGTAAATTTATCTATACTAGAATTTCACATAAGGAGAACTTGAGATAGGGCACCAGTGATGATTCTGCACATTTTCATGGAGCCTCTTTGCCTTTGCTAGTGATTTTGCCTCCTCCCAGGAGAGCCTACTCTTTGTCATCGGGGGAAATGCGTATTCACCCCTTGAAACCCAAATCAAATGCCACTTCCTCTGTGAAAACTTTTCCAGCTTCATCTGGCAGAGTTAATCAGTTCCTCTGCTGTGTAAACTTCTGGCCTCACTTTTGTTACAGCAAGAACAAATGCTTTTGTTTTCAACACCTACTATGTGCTTGGCACTTACTGCATCGTATTAGTCTACGTCTGCATATCTATCTTACGACTGAGTTTGAACTTTTCCAGAGCTATGATATTTTTTTTCTTTACATCTACCTCAGGGTGGTGTCTGGAATATAGTAGGAATCAAAGTTTGTTGAATGAAGGATGTATGAATATTTGAATGGGTGTATTAAATAACTCACAGTCACCCTACAGGACAGAGTAGAACTGCCCCATAGGATTTCCAAGGCTGTAATCTTTAAGGAAGCAGACTGCCACCTCTTCCGTCTGTGGAGCTGCTGGTGGGTTTGAACCGTCGACCTTTAGGTTAGGGGCCAAGCACTTAACTGTTGTGCTGCCAGGACTCAGTATCAACTCGACAGGCAAAAGGTTTTATATTAAATAAATTAGTGAGACTATTCAGTAGATAGATGTCAAAACTGGTCAACTGAATATATTATCTTTGATAGTTTGTTAGCTGGACCACAAATTCTGTGAAAACAAGCTGCATCTCTCACACTCCAGTTTTGGATGTAGTACCTGGTGCCCGGTAAGTATTTAATCCTTATTTGTAGAATTTGTGGATAAAAAAGGAAACAAGACTAAACAGAAATACCTCAATCTTCAATCTTGGCATTTTTTTTTGTTTTTATTTTAACGGAAACAAGCAGATTTAATCTGAGATTTTTTTGGCCCAACCTGCAATACTCTTGGAGCCCCCGTGGCGCGGTGGTTAAGAACTCCGCTGCTAACCGAAAGGTCAGCAGTTCAAATCCACCAGCTGCTCCTTGGAAACTCTATAGGACAGTTCTACTCTGTCCTATAGGGTCTCTATGAGTTAGAATCAACTCAATGGCAACAGGTTTGGTTTTTTCGGTTTTGCAACACTCTTACATCGTTTTTATAAACTACTGGACTTGGAAAGGAGTCCCTGGGTGGTGCAAATGGTTAACACTCTCAGTTGGTAACCAGAAGTTAGAGTCTACACAGAGGTGCCTTGGAAGAAAGGCCTGGCAACCTACGTGCAAAAAAATCAGTGATCGAAAACCTGTGGAGCACAGTTCTACTCTGACACGCACAGAGTCGCCAAGACCAGGAGTCCCTGCGATGGCAACTGGTTTGGACTGGTAGAACTTGGGAAAGGTGAAAGTACGACAGAGGGTGAAGGTATAACCTATTCAGAGGCACTCCGGAGACCTTTATCTGGAAAATTCCCCTCAATCCAGCAGAAACAAATGGTTTGAAACAAAGGTGAATTCTTGACGGAACTCATTAGTACATTAAAAACTGCCTCGCAACCACCTACATCAGTTTATTCTCTGGCAAACCAGTGCTTTGCCCTTTTTTATCCATAACCTGTTTGTTTTTGAAGGAAAAAGGGCATTGTACTAAAGGAAAACATATGCACATATATTAGCATGTATGCCTATATATATGTATATTTTTCTGACCATGTGTACTTATCTTTTTCACTTCTGTTAAAATTATAGTTATTGATACCATCCAAACCTCGTTTGTGCTGATGATTTTTCTGAACGATCGCTGCAGCTACAAATACTGGCTGCGTTAAGGACATGTGCGCACAAACAAAACAGCACACGCTGTACTCACGGCCAGGGACACAGGATGCTTGTGCCCGCATCTGTTGCTTATTCATTTTCCTCCTGCTGTTTCCATCATGGTTTTGAAGACGCTCCAGCAGTGTATTGCTTTGCCCAGTTGTTTATAATGGTCTATAAATCAAGGGCTTGGACCAGAAGAGATGTCTAGGTTGTATTTGCAAAATATTTGGATATTCTGGTTTTGTTTTACTCTCTTAGGCTTAGAACACATATAGCTGAAGTGCTGATTCAAGCTTGTTTTCTAGTTACCCATTTTTGGGAAAATGGTTGCTGTCAGCCAGTTAGAGGGTTCAAGCCATGTTTTGATGTATTGCTCAGTTGGTTTTAAGTTCCTGATGAAACTGTTGATGCTTTTTCTTTCTTAAAGCCTATGGATAGGCAAACAATACAGAACCAAACAAAAAAGCTATCACTCATAGTCTTCAAAATTAGGTAAAAGTGCTTGGTGAACAGGGTGACCTACTAGCACCAGTTTTTAACGTTCAGATTGTGACATTTTAATAACGTTTGAATAATAGTTCAGTTAAACTATGTTCAGATTTAAAGTGTCAACGAGCTGAATTTGGAATATGGGAATTTCTGATGGAAACCCTGGTGAGCGGACACTTGAGGAAGGAAATACTAGATTTCATGTGTTTGATTTCACGACTGTGTACGTCAAAGCACACTTTTAATCTGCGTAGTGCCATAAAAACACTCTGGATCTGTGCTTAGGTAAATTACGTGTCTCTATTTTGTGCCACAGACATTGTATCCAGCCCTTTCCCTTTACTTCCTAGTCACGGTTTTATAGAGGGTTGTGGAAGACAAGAAATTAGAGCTAACAGAGGGAGTGAATCAGTTACATAAAATGTTTACGAGATGCAGTGAATGCACAACCTTAAAAAAAACCCCAAACCCGTTGCCGTCAAGCAGATTCCGACTCATAGTGACCTCATAGGACAGAGTAGAACTGCCCCATAGGGTTTCCAAAGAGCAGTGGTGGATTCAAACGGCCAGCCTTTTGGTGAACAGCCAAGCTCTTCACCACTGTGTCACTACACAACTTGGTGGGACGGGGAGGAGGCGGGCTGGAATTCCCGTATCTTTTCAGGGGTTAGAGGTTGTTGTTGTTGTTAGGTGCTGTCGAGTCGATTCTGACTCACAGCAACCCTATAGGACAGAGTAGAACTGCCCTGTAGTGTTTCCAGGGAATGGCTGGTGGATTTCAACTGCTGACCTTTTGATTAGCAGCCAAGCTCTTAACCACCATGCCACCAGGTCTCCACTGTTTACCCTAAAATATGCTGGTTGACTCCCACTTGTATTTACATAGAGCTAAACAGTTTACAGAGTACTTTCACTTCCCGACTCACTGGAGAGGAAGAGCAGAGAAGGTTACACCTATTTTGTAAAATTTGTTGTTGTTGTTAGCTCTGGTAGGGTCGTCCCCTGACTCATGGTGACCCCACCTGCAACTGAATGAAATGCTGCTGGCTCGTGCTGTACCATCCCCATGATTGGTTGGGGATCGGGCGGCTGTGATCTGTAGGGTTTTCATTGTCTGATTTTTCACAAGCAGATCACCAGGCCTTTCTTCCTGTTCCATCTTCATCCGGAAGCTCTGCTGAAACTTGTTCAGCATCATAGCAACACACAAGCCTCCACTGACAGACAGTTGGTGGTTACGTGTGAGGCGCATTGGCCAGGAATTAAACCCCGGTCTCCCACGTGAAAAGTGAGACTTATAGCACTCACCCACCACTTAGGATAGCACACTGTATTGATTTGTGACGAAGGTTAAAAACAAATACAAAGACAAGACTTATTCCAAGGTTCTTCTTTTTCAGTGTATGAAGATAACACTCATTGGATAAGATGCGAAGCTTAAGTTAGGCAGACACCTATTAAAAGGCATTTCTTGAGACTTGGGCTTTTGTGTTTTACCAGCAAAATGGAATTTGAAAATAATTCCCACTAGACCTGGTGGGGTGGTGGTTAAGAGCTATGGGTGCTAACCAAAAGGTTCAGCAGTTTGAATCCACCAGGCGCTCTTTGGAAACTCTGTGGGGCAGTTCTACTCTGTCCTATAGGGTGCAATGAGTTGGAATTGACTCAATGGCAATGGGTACAGGTAGGCACTAAAAGATTCTGAGGTGCTTTCAGAAACCTGAAAGCAGGCCATTGTTCTCTCCAGAAGCCATTTAGTGTATTTTGCATGAAACATTTTCTTAGGAACAATAGCAAGAGTTTGGCCATTTGGAAGATGCCCCTGAAGAGATACGCCATTGCAGACTCATTCAGTGAACAGAATCGGTCAAAGGGTTGTCTGGTTTCTTAGGAACAAACCAGTAAACTCAAACAGAATCACCCAAACTGATCTTCCAATTAACATTAGCTCCCAGAGAAATGGCAATAGATGCTTCAAGAACAAATAGTGCAGGTTCAAATGATTCAGGAGAAGGATGCAAATAGATTCCCTTCTTGGAGACTGCAATGATAATAATCTTGAAGTAAAGAGACCTGTTAAATGTTGTTTACCTAGTTTTTCAAGCTTTTTGGAATACATATGCACACACATATCCATATTAATACATAAATATTAATAACCTGAGGAGCAGGGTTTGGAAAATGTTGGAAAAAGCATTCATTTCTTTACTGACTGATTTAAGTTTGCATTATCATAGCATTTTGTAAGATTGCATGAACTTTGCTAGGTGATATAATTTTGAAATATACCGTGCAACAATTAAATCAGAGATTTAAAATATAAATGAAACAGAAGTTCAAGTTCAGTAGCCAATCTTTTATGCATACCTTCCGCTTATATTTTGTTATTCTCCTCCTCCAAGAAACTTCAGTGTTTAAACTCACTGCTGAACTCCTCAACCTGCAAGTCTAGGCTTCTGCAATCTGGACCCATCTGCCTTCTCAACTTATTTCTTTATTACGTGATTTGTTGTTGTTGGGTGCCATCGAGTAGATTCTGACTCATAGCGACCCCATGTGACAGAGTTGAACTGCCCCATAGTATGTGCTTGGCTGTAATCTTTATGGGAGCAGACCGTGAGGTCTTTCTCCCGTGGAACTGCTGGGTGGGTTTGAAGCACCAACGTTTCGATTAGGAGGTGAGAGCTTAACAGTTGCACCACCATTTTGGAATAATCTTTCTCCTTCCTTTTGGGTGGGATTTGAATTCTTTTAAAGCTACTTCCACTGGGGCTGGGTGGCACTGGGGCTGTGTGACCACAGCACCCCCACGTGTCAAGTGCCAGGCCCCCAGGCAGCCCCAGGTCACTGCTAACAGAAGACACGAGGGCACCGGTGATGGTGGCCAAGAATCTCAAAAGGGCAGCTCTCTCGTGGAAGGACTGTCCTTGCTCACTACCCTGCAGAAGGCTGACTCATGGTGTTCCATTCTTCATACCCTGGCTTCTGTTCCTTGGCCTGTGACTCAGCCGCATGCTCTTTCCCCTTCAGCTTCATTTCTCCCAGCTGTGACCTGTGTTCCTGGTTCCATCCTTGGCTTTCAAGTCCAGTTTTTTAAAAAACTTTTTCCATTTTCCTGCTTCTGACTTATTGCCGCTACGTCTCCTATGCTTTGCCTTCTGCCCTTGGCCATGACTCTGACTAACTGGAAGTTGCTGGTCAAGGGCTTGGGGTGGTCACCTTGAACTCTCTGACTTGTGCAGCCTAGGCACCATGATGACCTCACCTGTGCTGTGACAATGGTGACATTTCCCTCTTGTGAATTACTGCTGCATTGGTGCTCTGTTTTCCTCTCTTGGAGTTTATCATACAGTGCTTTTGATAGTAAGCAAGGCTCTTGTGGGGTAAAAATTAGACTAGATTTAAGGGGATTCCAAAGATTATGGATATACTGGAATAGAACTCGTATCAGAGCTTCGTGGACACCGACAGCTTCAGTGAACCCTGGGCCTCCTCCCAAACGTCACAGCTGTATCACACGTCATTCAGTAGTCTCTGGTCCTGAGAGGGCACAGTGTGAGTGTTTGGAGGACAAGAAGTGAATGTCTATAATTAGAGGGCAGGAAATACTAGCATTACAAATTGGTTGTGGAAGCGAAAGCCTGGTAGGGGGAAGATGATGACAAGAAATCCAGAAACGAAGGCGAGAAAGGACATGGCTCTCTTCCCTCTCATTCTTTCTTCTTTCTCTTTATTCTCAATATTGCCAACCAGTTGCCACTGAGTAGACTCCGACTCATGGCGACCCCTTGTCTGTCAGAGTAGAACTGTGCTCCATAGGGTTTTCAATGCTGATATTTTTTGGAAGTAGATCAACAGGCCTTTCTTCTGAGGCACCTCTGGGTGGACTTGAACCTCCAACCTTTTGGTTAGCAGCTGAGCGTGTTAACCATTTTCATCACCCTGGTTCTCCATTCTGCATATTGCATATTTTTAAGGAGCAAAACTGGGGTAAACGCACTTAGATGAGAAATAGAGTAGAAATTATCAAGCCATGGCTCGAGACATGTTTTATTTTGGTTCATAGGCTGTGTAGGTTATGTAGTGATTGAGAGAGAAAGGTAAGACATACTGTTTATTAATGAGTTAATTCACGTTAAAACACGCACAAGGAAATCATGAGCACTTCTGTGTTTCTCAAACGTAAGGAGTGGTGGCAATAGACCCACACGGGAGAGGAACGCTGTGAGCTAAACGGTGAAGGGAAAAGTTGTGATTGCTCTAAGCTGGTGGGCGACCAGAAAAAGCAGCTCCGTCACCCGCCAATCTTTCCCCTTTGATCACCTTCCCACCCAACTCCCTCCTCCTGACTTTGGCAGGGAAGAACCTGTGGCCTGCAGGGATGTATCCCAAATGAGGTTCCTCTGACACAGTATACAGAGCTTTTAACAAGAGGAAAAATCCTGGAAGCATTTGCAGTTGCTGAACTCGGAAAGTCTAGGGCAAGAAAAAGAGAGCAGGGCCTCTGGTTTACAAAATATCCGAGACAGGCCTAATGGACACGCCAGACTCTAGTAGAAGCAGACAAGAACAAAAACATATAACCCTTCTTATAGAAGTGATTTTAACAAGAATGGAAACACAACATGCCATCATGCTTCATACATTGAATCCCTGAAACAGGTTTTCAATCTATTTTCTATCACTTTCCAGATTTTTCTATCGTGTACACAACAGGAGTCATAATGGACTAAGGTATAACATTTCATTTAACAAAACAATTATGTCACCTAATGGTTTTCAGGTTTTTAGTGATTCTAGTGGACTGTGTTCTCAGAACACCATCCTTCCTCCTTCTTCTGGTCATGGACCCTCATAACCCCATCCCACCCTGTTCTTTACCCTCCTGTGGGCCCTCTGTTCAGATGTCACCAAGACCTTGCCAGAAGAAACAATAGTCCAGGGGTTGCCCTGTGACCCAACAAGGGCCAACCAGAATAATTCTTTCAGTTCACATGTCAACATGTGGACAGAAAGCTGCCCTTTCATTTGGGAGAAGGTGGCACTGGGTTGCTGGCCAACATGGTTCCTGCTGGATGGGAGAAGCTGCCTGCAGGAAGCAACCAAAGACAAGCAGAGCTGGAGGATGGATGGCACAAGGAATCTCAGTGCCTGTCACTTTTGAATTCCATCTTTTATGTTATACCAGCAGGACCAGGCAGCATTTCACTCCGTGGTGCACAGGGTCACCATGACTCGGGACCAACTTGATGGCAGCTAACAACGGCAACATTCCCAGCAACGTGAGCTAGGAATTCCATCTAAAGTCAATATTTTTAAACTTAGTTTGACTCGGGCTTCCATCAATCACAATAAAAAGAGCCCTAATCTAGCTCAAGATGACAAATTCAAGAAAAGGTTGAGCTCAGTTTGCCTCACTAAATTTGTGTGTGGAGTTGAGGGAAGGGGATGTAGGAAATGAATAAATCTCAGAGGGTGTTCCAACATTGCTTTAAAGGGCATACATTTGGGCATGTGTACGCATCTGTGTTGGAGCCCCTCTGTAAGTAAGAGTTGATTTGGTACGCATTCATTTTTATGTCTCAACACCTAGCACCGTCTGGCCCAGGATAGGTGCTGAGTTAATGTTCAATGAATAAAAAGAAAGGATGAAGAAAACAGTATGCCCGCATCTAAGTCTGATTTGATGGCATGGATTCTGTGGAAAGAGTAAATGTGAGATGTATTTTGCAGTGAAGCTCAGTCTTTTCTGTTAAAGTCCAGAGATCAGTCCTGTAAGGTGGATGCGGAAGCTGATAATGTGCTTGTGACTTTATTCGCTCTAACAGCCTCAGGCCACCACCTGTCTGTCAGTTTGTCGCACTGTGGTGGCTTGCATGCTGCTGTGATGCTGGAAGCTATGCCACTTTTATTTCAAATAGCAGCAGGGTCACCCATAGAGGACAGATTGCAGTGCAGCTTACAGACTAAGATAGACTAGGAGGAAAGCCTGGCAATCTACTTCCAAAAATTAGCCAACGAAAACCCTATGGATCACAGCACATTGCCTGAGACTTCGACTCGCTTACTTTAGACATGTCATCAGGAGGGAGAAATCCAGGAGAAGAACATTATGTTTAGTAAAGTGGTGGACCAGCAAACGGGAGGGAAACTCTCAAGGAGATGGATTGACACAATGGCCGCAACAATGGACTCAAATGTACCAATGATCATGAAGATGGTGCAGGACGGGGCAACGTTTGTTCTGTTATACATGGGGTCACCATGAGTAGGAGTTGGCTCAATAGAAACTAACAACAACTACAGACTCTCAAAGTGAAGAATATGGTTTTACTGGCAGCCCAGTGAGATTTTTATTTTAAACTGAGTCTTGGTTTACTTAATATGATCCTGATGAAGATTATTGCAGAAACTACATAGATTACTTAGTGACTGGCTCCTAGTATGTCCACCATCAATGGAAGCTATAATTTAAAAAAAAAAATCTACAGCCAAAACTAAAACCACACACAAAATGTCATGGAGTCTACTCCATTGTCAAGTTGCTGATCAATTAAAAGGGTTTATGACAATCCAGATCCTGCCCTCCTAACGATGTGGAAACATATCCAAGGGAGAGTGGATCTTACCACACACTTCTCTCCTTCTTTCAGTTTACATACACTTTGTCTCTGTTTCCAAACTCTCAGTCTGAAAGTGTGCACGTGTGGCTCAGGCAGGGTGGCTGGTTTGGTTGGGGGCACCATGGCTGCGGTATTGTTTTACTCCATCTGCTTTCCACATAGAAGAAGACCCTGTTCCTGATAATACCTGTGAACTGGGAGCAATAAAACTTTAGAATCGAGGCTACAATTACGATTTCCTTCTTTTCTTCCTCCTTCCGTGGGTGGTATCCTCTGAGCTCCTTCACCCTCTGATGCCTTGTTCAGTGCAGCCAATGGGGTCTCCAGTGGAAGATCTAACTATGGAAGAAGAGAGAGGATGGGCTCCGGGATAACACTGGGTCTTTGCGGTTGCTGCAGGCCACCGGTCTCTAGGCAGGAAGTCCTCTCTTTGTCGGGTGCTAGAGATTGCTCCCCCTGGCTCCTCGGTTTTCTCTCTTGGGGGATGTTTCATGATTTCTTTTTGATTTTTTTCTTAACTCTGTTCATAGTTTATAAATAGTGCCTTTATTTAACTTAGGAGCCCTTGTGGCGTGGTGGTGAAGAGCTACTACAGCTAACCAAAAGGACAGCAGTTCAAATCCACCAGCCACTCCTTGGAAACCCTACAGGGCAGTTCTACTCTGTCCTATAGGGTTGCTGTGAGTAGGAATCGACTCCACGGCAACTTGTTTGTTTTTTGTTGTTGTTGTTATTTAACTTTTGTCAATTACCCTATGGGAGTGTATCATCTATCTCCTACTGAGACTCTGACTGATACAAAAAATAAAAATAAAAACAACAAACCAAACCCGTTGCTGACTCACAGCAGCCCTATAGGACAGTAAAACTGTCCCATACGGTTTCCAAGGCTGTAAATCTTTATGGAAGCAGACTGCTACATTTTTCTCCTGCGAACTGCTGACCTTTCGATTAGCGGCTGAGTGCTTAACCACTGCGCCACCAAGGCTTCCTGTAATAACTTTTATAAATTTCTCTTACTACTTACATTTTATTTCCTGGGGGCACAGGGTACATAGGAAAAGCCAAGTGAATATGAATGAAAACAGTTACAGATTGCATTTCAAAACGAAGCATTTGCATTTAATTTCTTTTACCCATCACCACTACCCTCATAGTTTTCACTATTTAAAGAGTTCAGAAAAAAATACTGCTCGTGCAAATTAGCAATAAACTTTTGTTTCCCCTCACTTGCCATAGCTTTAAGCAATACACGTTTAATCAAAAACAGAGACTAATTCTTTTTCAGACTTATGTTGTGGTCTCTTGACTTCCTGAAAAGGCAGAAATAAAACCATTAAGCCACATCATAAATTACTTTATTGACTTGAAGTTATCAATTATTATTATTAAGCATAAAATACATTCAAAAGAATGAGCGTGTTAAAAGGTGACTTCATCTCAGGTTCTTTAACTGACTGTGAATTTCTAGTTGTCCTGTAGGATAATGACGTTCCAGAAACTGAGCTTATGCAGATTAAAGGCAAAAATTAGACATCTAAGTCACAGTGGGAGGCTTGGTGGCACAGTGATTAAGAGCTTGGCTGCTAACCAAAAGGTCGGCAGGTCACATCCACCAGCCTCTAATTGGAAACCCTAGGGGGCGGTTCTACTCTGTCCCACAGGGTCACAATGAGTTGGAATAGACTTGACAGCAATGGGTTTGGTTTTTCTACTATTCAGTCACACTGAATAGTAGAAAAATCAAGTAGTTAGAGACCCGAAAGTGTTATTCTGGAGTAATCTTTAGCTGTCTTCTTGAAGACATGTGAGTTGAGACTTTCACTAACATTTGAACTTGAAATAACAGTCTAAATGCATGGGATCTAGGATTCAAGTGTTGCAGGATGTGTCCTTAATATGAGCCTAAATGATGAGTCAGAGGCCTTCACTTCATCAGAATTTGTAATTGTCTACCTACGTCCGGAGCCCTGTTGGCACAGTGGTTAAAGTGCTTGGCTGCTAATCAAAAGGTCTGCGGTTAGAACCCACCAGCTGCTCCTCGGGAGAAGGATGTGGCAGTCTGTTTTCATAAAGATTTATAGCCCTGGAAAGCCTATGGGGCAGTTTTATGAGTCAGAATTGACTTGACGGCAGTGGGTTTGGGTATTTTTTTTTTTTTTTTGGTATCTGCATCCAATTTGAATGTGTCAACAAAGTAATGAATAGTGACTATACTATGTTGTGTATAAAAGTGTCATATACTCCTAACTCTTACCCTTCTTCCAGCTGAAGAGGTTGGAAAACTATTACCGACATTTTCCAGACCTTCTTGCAGTTGGAGTTTAGATGCAATGAAGATCCACCAAACCGACTCCTGTGAGATTTGGAAGGTGGATGTGTGGGAGGGGTCGTGGAAATAGGAGACTTTCTTATATTAGTTTTCCGAGAAGCAGGGACAGAGGCAGTGGCTTCTTGCTCTGTCCTCCTAGTCTAGGATTCACAGCTCCTGGTATTGCTTCTCCAGTTCTTAGATGTGGAGACGCCACAGAACAGTGTCAGCGGGGCATCTTCCTTCCATTACAGCTCCAGTGGCAAGCTTAGTGGGCCAGTTTTGATTGTCCTAGAAGTTATTCCGGGAGGCCCAGCTGAGAAACTCTCCCTCGAGCCTTTCCAATAATTTTGTAAGAACCGAATTCCCCATTTTAAATCTGATCTTGTTTAAAACACCTAGAGTGGTTTCTGTTCCTGCACTGAGTTCCTACTAATACAGTAGGCAAGCAAATAAAGTTATAAATGTTTAGAGCACAGAGTTCTATTTCAATCTAAATAAAGCCAGTTGCTATTGAGTCGACTCCAACTCATAGTGTCCTGGTGTATGTCAGAGTAGAACTATGCTCCCTAGGGTTTTCAATGGCTGTAATATTATGGAAGTAGATCACCAGGTCTTTCTTTCATGGTGTCGCTGGCATTCAGATTGCCAATCTTTTAGTTACTAGTCGAGCACAAACTGTTTGCACCACCCAGGGACCTTCAGTCTTAATCGTGATCCATATTGTCAGTTTGAAGTATCTCCTCTTCCACCTCCATGAAATGATGGAAGATTGGATGTGCCCGGGAGCCCTGGTGGCACAGTGGTTAAGAGCTACAGTGAGCTATGGCTGCTAACCAAAAAGATCATCAGTTCACATTAACCAGCCACTCCTTGGAAACCCTGTGGGGACATTTCTACTCTGTCCTACAGGGTTGCTGTGAGTCGGAATCAACTCAACGGCAAAGGGGTTTTAAATCCCAACTTACAAATCAGATAGAGAATAATTTTTCACAGTTAAACACGTTTTTTTCATTTCATAACACATTGAACTGTTAAAAAATAAGGGTGAATTTACATTTGACTGTTTAGGACATAAGGAACCTGGTGGAGCAGTGGTTAAAACACTGGACTATTACCTGAAAGGTCGGCGGTGCAACTCACCAGCCGCTCCGTGGGAGAAAGCCGTGGCAGTCTGCTTCTGCAAAGATCTACAGCCTTGGAAGCCCCATAGGGCAGTTTTACCCTGTCCTGTAGGGTCACTGTGAGTCGGAATTGACTCAATGGCCATGGGTTTCATTTGTTTTTTTTTTTTGGTATTTAGGATATAAATCATCGATGTCCTTGGAAGAGTCTCTAAACAGAGCTATAAAATTTAATATGGTGGGAGAAGAATACAGCTGGGTTAAAAAAAAAAAACAGAATAATACTCAATGAATTTAAAAATAATAACAGTACAGTTGTTTTGTTTTTTTTCCATGCCTGGAGAGACAAAGCGTTTAGGATAAAGTCTGGGTGAGCAGACAGTTCTACAGACGTAAATTCTCCATGGAAAACTCCTTGACGCCTGTTCAAAGCGAGTGCTGTCTGAGCTCAGCTTAAGTGATGGTTAAAAGTGATAAGAGCCACGGAAAAAAACCCCACCAGCTTGGACTTCAGGAACCCAGAAGAAATTGGGAAAAGCCCCATGAGAGTCACTGAACCTAAAATAAAATGAATATCCTGTCTCCAAGTTTGGTTTCCATGGAAATTTGTGTTGATGGGGGAAGCCTGAGATTGTGTGTTCCAGGCCAACACGTCTGGGTAGTCCAATCAGTTCAGCTATTCCCATTGCTCAGCTGACTGGATGCTCTGTCTTCATGGTTTGTGTGAAGTGTGAATTACACTGGGCAGGTGAAAAGTGTAGTCCAGTGTCAGACTCAGTTGTATTTCGACATATTTGGCCCATAGTTGGCCAGTGGAATCGCCTATGCCTGGGAAGGGCAGAGAGAGTTTTAGCAATAGTTGGTATGAGCAATGACAGTCTAGCAAACTAGATAGGCTGTTGGGGATTTGAACCTGTCTTAACGCAAACTCCTCTTAGTTATGAAATGATAGGCTCGTAATCTTTCTTGCCTCCAAGGGAGTAGGTGGGCAATTCATCAGATTGGTATGTGGGTGTCTTCATCACGTTGACATTACTAGAGTAGAAGTGAAGGGAGGACGTACAGTAGTTAGACTTTCTTTCTTGAGGAAATGGTGTGTAATGCATCCCCAGGCATTTCAAATCAATTCAGTCCAATTTACAAACATTCATTGTACACCAAGTCTGAGCAGGTTGCCATGCCAGATGCTGAGCATAAACTGAAGGACAACAACCTGCCTGGGCTGCCCTCTAAACAAACAAACAAAAAACCCAAACCCATTGCTATTGAGTCAATTCTGACTTGTAGCAACACCACAGGACAGAGTGGAACTGCCCCACAGGTTTGCAAGGAGAGGCTTTGCTGGATTCCAACTGCCAACCTTTTGGTTAGTAGCTGAGCTCTTCACCACTGCGCCACCAGTGCTCCGGGTGCCCCTCTAGATCACTTAAATCAGAATAACTGTGGGATTGGGACCAGTCACTGGTAAGTTTTGCAAGTTCTTCAAATGTTTTTAATATGCAATCAAATTTAACAATTATGTTTAGTAAATAGGTATCCATACACTTAGAAAACGATAAGGCTGAAATTCACGGCTAAAATTAGGTTGGTGTAGGACTTTATAGTATACTTTTTTTTAAAATCATCTTTTATAAGTCCACAAAGTCTATGTGCCCTAAGACTAAGCCCCCACTTAGTATTTGCTGCCATAGAAATTTGCAATTAGCCTTTCATAATACCCATCACACTTGAAATGACATGTCATGATCTGTCTTCCTTGGTAGAGTGGAAAACCCAGTAGGAATGAACACCGTGTTGCTCTATTACCTGACGTAGTGCTAGACACATGGTAGATGCTCAACAAAGACTTTCTGAATGAATGACTTTGCAAAAAGTAAATTGTTACACCCACGTAAGTCACTGATAATTACTAATTCTAGTGTCTGTATTCTGGTGGGAGCCCTGGTGGCGCATTGTTTAAGGATTCAGCTGCTAACCAGAAGGTGTGCAGTTCGAATCTACCAGATGCTCCTTGGAAACCCTATGGGGCAGTTCTACTCTGTCCTATGGGGTCACCATGAGTCAGAATCGACTCAACGGCAACGGGTTCATATCCTGGTGTGAGAGAAAGATGTGGCAGTCTGCTTCCATAAAGATTACAGCCTTGGAAACCCTATGGGGCAGTTCTACTCTGTCCTACAGGGTTGCTATGAGTAGGAATCAGCTCGACGGCAGTGGGTTTTGGTGTATTCTGGTGTCATGGATCTTTCTTGAGTAAGGCCATCAACAGCATAAGTAACAGATCCGGAATAAAAGCTAGGACTTATAGAATTACTTTTGTACCACATGCTACAGGCAGGTTGGCCTCTCTCCTGCAATGAGGAAACTTTGAGAATGTTTTTGTGCCCAAGGTTTTAATTTTTGCTATTCAGGTTTCAGTTAGAATTTTTTAGTTACTCCTTTATATTTTTCCCATATCACATTGCTGCTGTTGCATGCTGTCAAGTCTGTTCCGGCTCACAGAGACATTCTAGGAGTAGAGCTGGCCCATTGGCTTTCTTAGCATGTGCTCTTTACGGGAGCAGATCTCCAGGTCTTTTCTACATGGAGCCGCTGGGTGAGTTCAAACCACCAGTCTTTCAGTTAGCAGCCAAGCGCGTAACCATTGTGCCACCAGGGCTTCTTATCGTAGTGGGAGATATTATCCCAATTATATGCCAAGTCAAAATGTCACCTTCTTAATGACATTTTTCTTGCTCCGTTATGAAACTGCAGTTTTCATTCTCTCTTTGGCAACCTTGTAAACCTTGATTTGTGCTGAAAACTTAACCATTTCTTACTCACTGGCTGCTTGTTAAGTGACACCATCAGTATTTTGTGGGCTGTGTGTCTTCTTACAGCTCATGGTCAAGAACTAGCTAAGGTCAGAAGCAGGAAGTAACTAGCAAGTTCACGCATTATCCTTCTGTTTACTGTTTGGATCCAAAGACTACAGGGTAGCATAATGATTTAATCTTTTGATCAAAGTGGTTTTCTTAAAAAAAAAAAAAGAAAGCGTGATTGGAATTTGACTCAGTGGTTAGAAATACAAAACTTCCAAAATCTCAGAACCTTTTCTTTAAAAGTCCAACAATCATCTCAGATGAAGACAAGCGTAAGTTAGCAGCTACAAAAACAATGCATCTGAATTTTACACAGAGGGCAATCATTTATAGACACATCTACACATATATATGACAGTGGAAAAATCAGATCCAAAACAATTAATAACGCATGCACAGATGTATGACTGGCTAAGCGTAAGGAAAATCAAGAGACGTATGTTTCCAAGCAGGCTTGATGTGAGTGTGGCCTTGCTGAGGGAATACTGGCTAATGGTAAACTATCTTCTGTTAATTCAAAAAGGCTCCTGAGACAAACAGAGTTCACCACTACCAAATGTATAGGCATCTGCTCTGGAAACGAAGAAGGTTGAAATAGGACTGACATCCAGGGGGTCCACGAGTGTCTTGGATGATATTTCAGGGTGAAGAAGAAAACATTCTCTGACATAAATAAATGGCCACATTTATGCTGTCCAACTGCCCAGGATATAATCTTCAAAGAAGACAGCAAAATTGAAATTGTTAGCAGCCAACACTATTGACCTACTTAACTATTTGTGCTATGACAGGAATGTTTTGGATTACCCATAAAAGTTCCTTGTAGAATTCTATGCTTTCTTAACTATTGGTCTATAAAAAGAGGCCTGGGCTTAGTGGTTAAGAATCCAGACTCTGGAGCTGGACTCCCAGGGTTCAAATCCCTCCTCTGCCTCATATCATACCAGAGTCTCATATGAGACTAGAGACACAGACTACTTCTTTAGGCTTCAGCTTCCCCATCTGTAAAATGGGCATGATGACAGTGCTCATCTCATAGACTTGTTCTGAGGATTGAAAGAGTTAATATTTACAACATGCTCAGAAGAGTCGTGGCACGTAGAGGACTATGTGTAAGCATTTATTAGATAAATAAACTCTTGGATATACACAATATATGTATGTGTATACATGTATACACAGTATACATGTATACACATACATATATACATGTACATATATGTGTACATATACGTGTACATGTACATACACATATACATATATACATTAGCCTTAGAAAACCCTCTTGGTTTTGGATGGAGTCAGCTCTGTGGCCGGGCCAGGGCAGCTCGGATGCCTTTCATACTTTCCCAGAAGAAGCATTTCCTGGAAGCAAGAACTTCATGGCGTGCTCTCTACTATGACATCAATGAAAAACCTGGGTCTTGATAAGGAGCCTCCGATAGCTACAGTCAAAGCAAAGATGTAAGAAATAAGGCACTTTCAGAAATGCCTTAGACTCTCCCATTCCTGTGCAGTTTCTTCTGCCTACAGCACTTCCCACCTCTTACCTTCTCAGGTACCCCCTCATGAAACCTCTCCTGCCTGTGCCTCCCTCACAGGCAGAGGCAGCCCTCCTCCTTCTGGCCCCTCATACCTCTTGAGTCTGACCCTTCACACTGCTCAGGGTCATCTGGTGTCATAAGGTGTGAACTCATAACGACCTCTCCTGAGTCCTGCTCATTCCCCTCTCCTACTTTCCGAATAGGTATTCCAAGCCTTCAGCTCCTTCTCCCCTGCTATCTTTCTGCTTCCACCAGAAAATAAAGACTATCAGAAGTGCGTATTTTTATCTCTCTGGCTCCTTTTCTCCAGACTCATCTGCACTTGGTTTTTGTTAACTCTGTGTTAACAAAGATGTGTACGTTGTACATCACTATCCAAGTTAATACCACCCTTCCGTGCTCTACCTCATATTTCTCTGCACTTCCTGGGAGAACTTGTTCCAAAATTGTTGCTTCTTTTCTATCTTTTCAACTTCTTGGTCTCCATTAATCTTAGCTTCAGCCTTGATAAAGTTATTTTTTTCTCATCTTAAAAAAAAACAACAACAACTTCCGAGATGCAGTTTCCCTATCTAGCTACTGGCTAAATGTCTCTATTCCTTCATTTCTGTTGACAACAATAGCCATTATGCTTCAGCCTCATACCCCACCACTGTGCTGAAATTTCCCTAGCAACCATCGTCAGTTCTGTCCTAGGTGTTCGAGCTAAGGGGACATTTCTTTCCTCTTCTTACCTGATCTCTTTGTGACATTTAGTATTGTTTACACTGGCTCCTCCAACTTAAATTTTACACGTAGTTTCTCTATTTCCCAGGATGCTTCTCAGTGTTATTTGCAGCTCTTCTTCATCTGTCTATTCCTTAAATGTCGGTTGTTGTTAGGTGCCGTTGAGTTGGTTCTGACTCATAGCAACCCTATGTACAACAGAACGAAACACTGCCTGGTCCTGTGCCATCCTCACAATCATCGTTATGCTTGAGCCCATTGTTGTAGTCACTGGGTCAATCCATCTCAGTGAGGGTCTACCTCTTTTTTGCTGACCCTCTGTTTTACTAAGCATGCTATCCTTCTCCAGGGACTGGTGCCTCCTGATAATATGTCCCAAGTAAGAGAGATGAAGTCTCGCCATCCTCACTTCTAAGGAGCATCTGGCTGTACTTCTTCCAAGACAGATTTGATCATTCTTCTGGCAGTCCATGGTATATTCAATATTCTTCGCCAACACCATAATTCAAAGGCATCAATTCTTCTTCAGTCTTCCTTATTCATTGTCCAGCTTTCGCATGCATGTGAGGCAATTGAAAACATCATGGCTTTGGTCACGAGTACCTTAGTCCTCAAAGTGACATCTTTGCTATTTAACACTTTTGAGAGGTTAAATGTTTGTACTTAATCAGCGTTTGATTCTTAGTCTTCTTTTCTTATTAGTCTGTAAGTATCACTTCATCCTCTTTCATACATTCATCTTTACTCAGTTGCTGATAAGTCTCAAATCCATTTCTGCAGACAGATCCCTCTGTTGAGCTTCAAACGAAAACATTCTGTTTCTACCCTGATGTCTCCACCTGTTGTCCCATAACTAGACTCATCATTTTACCTCACACTTACTCTTCCACTATTCTTCCTGTGGTCTTAGACATTACCCTAATCGTCCTCCTATACTTTAAACCCAACAAGTATGCTCCTTAGAAGGGAGGATGGCAAGATTTCAGCTCACTTACTTTGGCCATGCCTTTAAGAAGGCCTAATTGCTAGAAAAGGACATTGTGGTTTTAAAGTAGAAGGTCAGCTCATGGAGATGGTGGAGAACTGGGCAGTGTTTTGCTCTGTTATACACAGGGTCACCACGAGTGGGAGCTGCTTTAACGGTAACTAACAACAACTTTTAACCCAACATCTACTGAAAAAGTGCCTCCTGAACATTTTCTTCAGCCTACTCTGTTGTAGTGTCAACTCATCAACTCATATCATCTCTTGCCTGAACTGTTGATTGCATCAGTCTCTGCTTTTGGTCTCATTTTTCACTGGTCAATCTTCCACTTTACGTCAGAAATCTTTCTTACAACTAAATAGTAAATGGCCCTTGATCACCCACAGGGTAGAGTGAAACTTATTTAACTGAACTCTGCTTACCTGTCTACACTTATCTCTCAATATCATCCTCTATTGCTTTGTCTGCCTAGAACATATTTTCCCCTCTGCCTAGCAAATGCATACTTCTCACTAAAATCATCTCTGTTTTTAAAAGCTGTTTTCTTTTTTTTTTCAGTGAGTCTCCCCTGAATTACTTTGGCAGATGTGGGGTGTGTCTCCTCCTAGGGGTCACAGCACGTCGTACATAACTCCGTAATGATTACTTCATCACAATTGTGACCTTTTATGATGTTTATCCATCCGCTTCCCACTCTGCTGTAAGCTGCTCGAGGGACCACAAGCTTTCATCTCTGTTTCTGAATTGGCCAGAAACAGAGCAAGATAAGAGATAGACTGGCAAAATCATTTTTCATGTTTTAGAGCTAGAATGAACTTTCCCTTTTTGGAAATAGAAAACAAACCGAAAAATTTTGCCATTTAGAAGGTCCTAGAGCCATTTGTCCCACATGGTTTCTTCCACAGGGCAAGGTTGGGGCAGGGAAGAAAGCGTGACATGAAGGAGGAATTTAAACCGTCTTGCAGGAGAAAAGGTAGAAGGAGCAGCATTCCTTGAACAAAAAAACATCACAGCGCTGGAGGTGGTTGCTGTGGGGGAGCTGTGCTGAGACGTCTAGTGTTCAGTAACACATTGACTTCAGCAAAGCCATTTGTTCTGGAAGGTACGAGGGTCTGAGAAAGGAAAATCAGAAAAAGAAAACCAGTCGCTTCTAGGTGACTCCAACTCATGGCGACTCCATGTGTGTCGGAGTAGAACTGTGCTCCGTAGAATTCTTAAGGGCTGGTTCAGTAGATGGAGATTGCCAGGCCTTTCTTCTGACACATCTCTGGGTGAACTGGAACCACCAACCTTTAACCGTTTGCAACCCGCAGGGACTCCTGGGAACACAACGTGGTGGTTAATTGAATGTCGTGTTAGGGTGTCATCTCAGGAACCCTAAGAGATCATGAAAACTTAGTTAATTATCAGATATTTTTAAACACACAATATGTTCTAAGCATCTAGATATAGTGGAGATACAATATGTGTAAAATAAATAAATAAGAAACCCAAACCAAAACTAACCAATCGCTCAAACAAACAAACAAAAAATTGCTTCTACCTCCCTGGTACTTGAAATCTCGTGGGGAAGACTGCAATCAATTAAAATCATATAAAAGTCTAAAACACTAATTGGATAAAATCATATAAAAGTCTAAAAAGCTATTTTGGACAAAGCACAGGAGAGGTGGACTCTATCTGCAGCTGGTTAACACAAAACTCCATCACAAACCCAGGTTCCCAGGTAAATCAAAGAGACAGGAAACAGGGCAGGCTGAATGTGTTCGATTTCTTGTTGATTCAGGATATGATTTCCATCAGGCCCACGCTGAATGATTTCAACTCCTAGGCAGGTGGGATGGGATCTATTTTGTGGCTAATGTTGCCCGAAGTTACACGTGATTGTCAAGAAGAGAAAATACTGTGTGGCTCATTCATTGCCTTTCTACTACAGTGGGTAATGCTGTAACACTGTTGTTGTTGTTGTTAATGTGCCACATCAAGTCAGTTCCGACTCATAGTGACCCTGCGCACAACAGAAAGAAACACTGCCCAGTCCTGCGCCATCCTCACAATCACTGTTACGCTTGAGCCCATGGTTGCAGCCACTGTGTCAATCCACCTCACTGAGGGTCTTCCTCTTTTGTGCAGACTCTCTACTTTACCAAGCATGATGTCCATCTCCAGGGACTGGTCCCTCCTCATAACACGTCCAAAGTATGTGAGACGAATGAGCATTCTGTATCCCTGGCTGTGGAAATAAATATTATCAGGACAAAAAGGCATTGAAGCCAGTGGAGAGAGTGCTACTAAATCAAGGCCAAGCGCTGCAGTGAGAAAAGCAGGTGAGGCCACCTGAAATTGGCAGAACGTGGCGCAACTTTCTTCTCCCACCGAGTGAGTATTTCATACATTATTCTTAGTTCTAACACTAATGATACATGGATATTCACTGACAGTGCAAACTTCAAAAAATTCTTATTAAAGGAAGACCCAACCAGAAGTTAGGTGGCTTAAA
The DNA here is from genome assembly GCA_030035585.1 of Dugong dugon. Taxonomy (NCBI): domain Eukaryota; kingdom Metazoa; phylum Chordata; class Mammalia; order Sirenia; family Dugongidae; genus Dugong; species Dugong dugon. The sequence goes on from CM057473.1 coordinate 8,189,734, forward strand.
GCATTGTGAAACTGACCTTGTTCGATCCGAGTCTGGGAAATTTATTTGGCACCTGGAAATGAATATGTAGATACAACTAGACTGTGGAGGCCTGCAGGGTCAGAAGAGCTGAAAGTGGATGCAGTGAGAAATTATAACAATATCTAGCATTGACTGAACAGTTGCTATGTGTCAAACAGTTTGGAAATGTCTTCACTCATCAGACGCATGCTTTATTTCCATTTCTTGTGTGGTTGCTCCCCACTCCTGAAGATACATCTAAAAATCACCACAAAGACCATCCTCACGTGTTGCAGTTGATATTTGGCATCTGTGAAGGGCACAGAGTAGGGCATTCACACACGAATGATCTCTGCTGGTTTCGAAACATGGATTTTTAAAATCCACACCACTCAATATTAACTTTTAGGGTAAAAAATAAGAATATTTTAGGTGAAAATTATGAAAGTGAAAGTTAAAATATACAAAACAGGCACATAATCTGACCCATGAATGCTAGTAAATTTCCATTAGTCCTGAAATTAGCCCAAGCCAGATTTATTAGACTGAAGGAGTTCCTGGGTGGTGCGAATGGCTCCCATGCTTGACTGCTAACCAAAACGTTGGAGGTTCAAGTCCAACCAGAGGCTCCTTGGAAGAAAGCCCTGGTGATCTCCGTCTGAAAAATCAGCCACTGAAAACCTTATGGAGCACAATTCTACTCTGACCCACGTGAGGTCACCATGAGTTGTAATTGACTGGTTGGCAACTGGTTTTATTAGACCAGAGATGGAAATATTTAAATGTAATAATGGAAAATGGGAGGAATCTATGTATACTGGTCAGCATGTAGGAGGATTACTCTATTCAAGTACCCCAAATGGTCCTCAGGGGACAGAATCAGCAGCATGATTCCTCAGCATGGCAAGGAACCATGACACCCAGCAAGGCAAAACATAAAGAATTCACGCTGCTTCATTTCATGCTGGAACAGCCATTCATTTTCTGTGGAGGAACAATTTCTTGGTTGGTTGGATGCTAGGTTAATCAGACACAGAAATCCCTGGTCACTGTGGCACAAAGGGAAATTTAGTGAGCCTGATCTTTCAGTTTCCATTCTCTCTTCAGGATGAAATGTGGAATCAGTATTTTTCTTCCATTTGAAGTCACTTGTGACAGAACACCCCTGCTGTCCCCACTTCCACTTTTTCTCTTTCTTTTTTTTTAAACTCTATTCTTATTAATCTGCTTCTCTGCCAGGAAAATGACATTAGGAAAAACATATTGCACAGGTTGTGCAAAGGGCAAATCTGAAAGCCTCAAAGTGAACTATTCTTTATGAAAAAGATAGTCATTTCCTGTTCATTTTTTCAATAAAAATTTATTGCAGTGAAATATAGGGAATAAAACATTTCAACCATCTGTCTCTTTTTGATGATAAAAATACCACCCAAGTTTTGAAAGTTTTTGTGTTTAATTTCACTCTCCTTCGTCTTTTAGGAGAGTTGGAAAGTCAGGGTCACCTGATGGACAGATTGAACTACAGCTCACTGTTACCCAGATCGAGGAAATCTCTCTATTTTAGGAATGCTTTTTTTTTTTTTTTTTTTTTTTTAGATACTTAAAAAGAAAAAGTTTTTTTTTGTTTTTGGCCAGTAAGTATCTGTTTTCCCTTACTTCTCCAATGAGAAAGTGCTTTCAACTATTCACAGTTGCTTCTCATCTTTGGTTTCTGAAATATGTCCATAAATATGCAGACGAGATTGTCTAATATATGTTGGCACGCAATCATCATCTCATTTACCTCCCCAAATAATTAAGTGACAGTTAAGAGACTCTCCAGAAGGGATCAAATCCATGTTCGTCTCAAATTCTATCCACCCTGACATGTAAAAAAGAATCTGAAAACTTTTTCAAAAGTCCATTGCAGCTGAACAACTTGGTATTAGTTGTCCTGGTCCTCATTAAAGTGAAGCTCAGTTCCCAAGTTACTCTTAAGTATTTTAAAGTCCAGATTAGAGATGGGGACATATTTCTAATGATTTGTTTAGTCTGGTAATTATCGTCAACTTTTAACATGGGCTGAACCAGCTCTCTTTGTGACCGGGACCCTTATCATCTGTTACATTGTTATTAAGCAGACATGCCGTCATACTGAACATTATGGCAAATTACCCCAGGCCCTTGAATTTGGATGGCTGTTCAATAGTTTAGTCATATAACTGGATCTGGGGTTGCTTGGCAGAGGCAAGCTTTTCATCTGGTTCTTCCCTTGGGAAGCAAATGATGGAGCAGGATTTCTGTGAAAGACAATGGGCACGGAGACCATCTCAGAAGGTGACTTCTCCTTTCTTGAGAAGAGCAAGGCCTTGTGGGATGTGCTGTCGATTGTTTGGGCTTTCCTGATATGTAGGAGTCCCTGGGTGGTGCAAACGGTTAACAGGTTTTGCTGCTAACTGAAAGGTTGGAAACTCAAGTGCACCCAGAAACATGTTGGATGTTGATCTATTTCTGAAAAAAATCGGCCATTGAAAATCCTAGGGAGCATAGTTCTACTCTGATACACATGGGGTCACCATGAGTTGGAATCAACTTGACGGCAACTGGGTGAGGATTGCTACATAGTTTTCTATATCCAGTCATGCCTCCTGAGCTCCAAGTATCTCTTATAAAGTCTGTGGGCCTCGGCCCTTGGTGCCTCAGTTTATCCAGAGAGCAACAAATACCTACTCTGGGCATGGTATTTTCTAAAAGGAATGGAAAGATGTGACTGTGTCTCAGCCAGCTTACTGTTGAGGGGGTTTGGGGTGGGTGAAAGCACATTCAAAACAGCTGCAATAATAGACCCCGATCTGCTAAGCATCATCTGCAAAGTGAAACCTCAGGGAAAGTTTAGTGAAGCAATTGGCACGAGGCAAGGATTTTGACAAAGACCAAATAGGATGCCTTCTAGGCGGAGCAAACACTTAGTTACAGGTTCTCCGCTCACTGGCCCCGAGTTCCAGTTCCGGTTTAGGTGTTTACTACTTAACCAGTCTTTTAGCTAGACAGGGAGCCCTGGTGGCACGATGGTTGAGAACTTGGCTGCTAACCTAAAGGTCAGCAGTTTGAATCCACCATACGCTCCTTGGAAACCCTATGGGGCAGTTCTACTTTGTCCTATAGGGTGGCTCTGAGTCGGAATCGACTCGACACAATGGGTTTTAGCTAGATAATCAGTCAAAAGGTACATGCATGTGTGGATTAATTATGACTGAGTGGTTGGAGAAATGAACTTGGAATTAAAGAAGCTTTCTGCTTATCAGGCCAGAAAACCCCTGACTTAGTGGGACGCTCTCAGAGAATAAACTTTAAGTTGGAAGGCCCCCATTATGAGGAGAGGTACTGTTTGAAGTTTTGAGAGTGCTGGATTTAAGGTCAGTAGAAGTGGACATGCCGAGAACATACTAACACACATAAGACTGGAAAACTCGTGAGGGTGGAGGCCTGGGCTACCGGCTTACTCCTTCACTCATTCTTTCCTCCAACAAAAAGGTTCAGATTGTGTGTGATGGGTCAGAAATGGCGTTGGGCACGGCAGGCAGAGGGACTAGACAAACAATGCTGTCTGTAAAGTATCCACAATCTGAGAGGTGAGACTGAGCCTCCAAAATCAGTGATTAAAATACAGGAAAGAGGGAGTGTTTGCCTTACAATAGGGGTAGGAAATGCATATTAGGAAACTTGATCCGAGTCTTGAAGGAAAGTGTTAAAGAATCCTACAGGATGAGGAAGGTCGTTCCAGGTGGAGGGAAATACATGCACAAAGGCTGTGTAAGGAGAAAGATCATGAATCACGGGCTTATTTGTACTCATTCTGGGACGTGCATGTAGGCCAGAAGGTTGACAGCAGAGGCCAAGTGTGAGAACGCTGTAGGATCTGAGGATGGAAGAGGAAGTGGGGCCACGGCATGAAGGACTTATGTGAGGGTGCTGATGCAGCACATCGTGGGGCTGTGAGCCACTAAAGGATTTTAGGAGTGAGCAGCATAGAAGCAACAGTTGAAAAGGTGTCGGTAAGGTAAGGAGAAGGGACGCATTCCAAGGAAGAACCTATAGGGAGAAAAGATGTGAGCGACGGGCTTTCTGTTGCTGTCAGTTGCCGACTCACGGCGACCCCGTGGACAACAGAATGAAACGTTGCCTGGACCTGTGCCATCTTCATGATGGTTGAAGTCTGTTGTTGTGTTCACTGTGTCTTTTGAATGCCTTCCAAGCTAGGGGGCTCATCGTCCAGCACTGATCAGACAATAATCTATTGTGATCCATAGGGTTTTCATTGATAATTTTCAGATGTAGATCACCAGACCTTTCCTCCTAGTCTGCCTTAGTCTGGAAGCTCTGTTGAAACTTTTCCACCCCGGGTGACTGTGCTGGTATTTGAAATACTGCAGCATAGCTTCCAGCATCACAGCAACATGCAAGCCACCACGGTCTGACAAACTGACAGACAAATGGTAGGCTAGACTTTTAGAGTTGAGTAATACACACAGATATTTCTTGGGGAGAAAACCAGGAAAAATAACTAGGAATGATCAGGAAAAGAGAGAGAGAAAGAGAGAATTTACACCATAAAAGCCAAGAAAAAAGACTGTTAAGAAAAGGTCTCAAAGACACTGAAAGAGTCCTGTAGGATCAAGACAGGAGGTCACCTGATATGGCAATAATAAAGTTGTTGGTGACCTTTACTAGCATGACTCTGGCGCAGTGTAGGAAATGGAAAGCAGATACAGCGGGCGAAAGGGGAAGTAGGTGGAGAGGAAATAGATGTAATGGGCGTTCATTTGATAAATCTGGCAGAGATCTCGCCTGGCAGTGAACGGCCACAGAAAGAACAGGGTTGAGGGCTAAAGGAGGAAGCATGTTGTCATTTACACTTGTACATAAACCGTGTGTTCCAGCCCAAGGCGCCTAATCTCAGTCCCTGAATGTGTATCTGACATTTCCTCTTCCGCACTTGTGGTCCCCTCCCTGCAATGTTTTCCCTTCTCTCTCTTTTTATGCAAAACGTATCACTCAGTTTAGGACACTGTCGTGCACCTAGTAAGTGTCCGACATATTTAATTGATGGAAAAGTTTCCTCTGTACTTCATTGCGATCGAAGACGCTGCTATTGGAAGTCAGTTCCAAGAGAGGGAAGAATAAAAAGGATGAATGACATCTTGGAAGGAAGAGGCATTTAATATCTCTCACAAAGGAGACATCAGATCTTCTGGTGTCTGGTTTTTTCCTGCTAGTTACAATGGGAGGCACTTAAGCAACGAACGACTGCAATTTTAGACCAAATCATTTGCGGAACAATAAATGGAAGTACCCCTCCCCAAAAGGGACGAAATTCACACTGAGTTACACAATTGTTTTAGGGTGACGGGCTGAAGATTAAGACGTACACAAAGACCTAAACATCTCCCCGCTGTGCTTCCTAACAAAATACCTGGAACTGAAAATAATAAAGAGCCCAGATCGCTCAGTCGGTAGAGCACCAGACTTTCAATCTGAGGGTCCAGGGTTCATGTCACTGTTTGGGCGAGTGTCCTGCTGTTTGGAGCCCTCGTCGCCCAGTGGTGAAATGCAATGCTCAGCTGCTAACAGAAAGGTCAGTGGTTCATACCCAGCCAGTGGTTCTGTGGGAGGAAAGACCTGATGATCTGCTCCCATAAAGATGACAGCCTAGGAGACCCTATGGGGCAGTTCTACCCTGTCCTAACGGGTTGCTCTGAGTCGGAATCGGCTCAACGGCGCCCAACAACAACAAAAATAGATTACATTCCCGACAAGGGAAACAAATACTAATTTTGCATTTGTTGTGTAGCAGACATTGGGCTAGGAGCTTCTGTGTCTGTTATTTTATCTGCTTCTCACAATACCTCTGAGAGCAGAGTCACATTAGCATGAATTCAAAGATGAGTAAGTTAAAGGTCAAGCAGACCTGGAAACAGGTCTCAAGCGTTCTTTAAGACACAATGTCTCAACATTAATATTATTGTTATATTGCATTCTGTTCCAAAGTTTGTGTAAGGCGTCAATAAAAACTTGTTTTTCCTAAAATCACTGCTTACTTGAAGCCTTGAAGAGCTTAAAAAAAAAAATCAGCTATTTGTGAGACAACATACCATGAAAAATATTCAAAACATCGATGTGAGAAATGATCACGAAGATGCCACTGCACTTCATTCGCGCACACGGCGCTTCTAACAGTTTATAAATTGATGTTTTCCCACGTGTGTTCCCATTCAGTGGTGTGGAACTAGTGCTGGAAGATTCGAAATCTTGCTGGAGTGTTTTTAAGAAGGATCTTCTGGTTTGGAAAATGCATGGAACTGCATGTGCTAGAAAAAATCGAACATAACAAAGTCTGTTTCTTTCTGTTATAATTGGCCCGCCCTGAACATGCAACAGTATTGGAAGAGGACCAAAAATGGAAAGTGGGAGCTACGTATTATAGAAGGAGTTGGCCCTGTAGGTTTGGAATGAGGCTTGAGGGTTCCTGGTTCTGGAACACAGATGTCAAGCATAGCTGGCCAGCTCTGGAAATTTTCAGAGATTTCTGGCTGTTTTGCTGGGGCCTGGCTGGCTGGCTTTGGAGAGGCTGTGCTCTGAGTTCTCCCTGGTTCAGATAACTGACAGCAGAGCCAGCTGGCTCCTCCGTTTGGCTAAGTGAGCAGATGAACTGACTCTACAACTGAAGGACTGACAATCAGAGGGGCCCATGACCAGCTAGCCCAGGAGCAAGGAAACGGCTGACAAATTAGCTAATGAATTGTAGTCACCAGAAGGAACCAAATAGCATACAAGGATGTTATGTCCTTACCAGTTTGGAGGTCCTGGGTGATACAAAAGCTGCCAACTGAACGTTTGAAGTTTCAAATCCACTCACAGACACCTCAGAAGAAAGGCCGGGCTATCTACTTGCAAAATATCAGCCACTGAATACCCTATGGAGTAGAGTTTTACTCTGACACATGTGGGGTCACCATGAGTTGGAATCGACTCCATGACAACTGGTAGCTGGTCCTCACCAGAACTTACTTAAACCCTAGTGAGTCTGTATATTAATGAACTTGGTAATTCTGTAAGGAATAAGTGAATTCAAAGTGTCATAATATGGACACAAATATTGCTCTTAAAAAAATTAGCTTTGAATTGATCAAATACCAAACTGTAAGCACTATCACTTCCTTAGGAAAATGAACCCAGGAGGAGAGATTTTCAGAGTGACTGTGGTAGGCAGGCACCCTGGTGGCAGAGTGGTAAGGAACTCGGCTGCTAACCAAAAGGTCAGCCATTCAAATCCACCGGCTGCTCCTTGGAATCCCTATGGGAAAGTTCTACCCTGTCCTATAGGGTTGCTATGAGTCAGAATCGACTTGACAGCCAAAGGGGTTTGGTTTTGGTGATAGGCAGCATCTAAGATGCTTCCCCATCCTCCCCACCTGCTGGTATTCATGCTCTTGTCTAATCCTTGTATCCTGAGTGCTGGCTGGAATTGATTGCCTCACTCCTAATGAATACGATATAGCAGAAATGATGGGATGTCACTTCTGATATTAGGTTAAAAAAAACTGTGGCCATCCTGGGTCTTAAAAGCTTGTGAGTGGCCATCTAAGATGCATCAGTTGGTCCCAACCCACCGGGAGCAAAGGAGAATGAAGAACACCAAAGATACAAGGAAAACATTAGCCCAAGAGACAAAAAGTCCATGTAAGCCAGAGACTCTATCATCCTGAGACCAGAAGAACTAGATGGTACCTGGCTACCACCTTTGACCACCCTGACAAGGGACACAACAGAGAGTCCTGGACAGAGTGGGAGAAAAGTGCAGAGCAGAACTCAAGTTAACGTAAAAAAGACCAGACTTAATAGTCTAACTGAGACTGGAGGAACCCCCAAAGCCATGGCCCCCGGACGCTCAGTTAACCCAGAACTAAAACCGTTCCCGAAGCCCATTCTTCAGACAAAGATTGAACTGGACTATAAAACATAAAATAATACTCGTGAAGAGTGTGCTTTAGTTCAAGCAGATACATGAGACCAAACCGGCAGCTTCTGTCTGGAGGCAGGATGAGAAGGCTGGAAGGGACAGGAACTGGTTGAATGGACACAAGAAACTGGGGTGGAGAGGGGGACTGTACTGTCACATTGTGGGGATTGCAACTAATGTCACATAACAATGTATGCATAAATTAATTTGAGCAGTGAACTTTCACCTAAATTTTAAAAAAATTTTAAAAAAACAGAGGGAGAAAAGAAAACTGTGGCTTCCATCTTGGATGTTATCTTGCCATCTCTTGGCTCTCTCACTCTGGAGGAAGCTAGTTGCCACGTCACGAGGCAGCCCTGTGGAAAAGCTCACAAGCCCATCAACTGCTTCAGTGAGCATGGCGGTGTCTCCTCCCTCAGTTAGCATCGAGACGACTGTGGTTGTTAGTTGCTGTCAAGTCGATTCCCACTCATGGAGACGCCATGTGTGCACAGTGGAACTGCTCCATTGGGTTTTCAAAGCTGTGACCTTTCAGAAGCAGATCGCCAGGCTTGTCTTTCGAGGCACCTCTAGGTGGGTTTGAATGTGAGCCTTTCAGCTAGTAGTTGAGCACTTAATCCTTTTGTGCCACTCAGCGACTCCCAGGAACTGTAGCTTCAGCCGCCAGCTTGACTGCAGACTCGTGAGAGACCGCCTAGCTAAGTCGCTTCCAGATCTGTGATGCACAGAAACAGCGAGAGAATAAATGTTTGTTGATTTAAGCTGCTAAGTTCTGGGGTAATTTATTGTGCAGTAATAGGTAACTAAAACAGTTACCCATCTCTACCCAAGTAGACACCCCTACTGCTGCATCCAGATTTACATTAATGCATTGTTTCCATAGACTGTTATCGTGTCTAAAGAAGATAACTTGGAAGAAACTGTCAGGGCTTTTGTTTGCAGCAGAAGCTTCTCAGGTGGCTGCTGTGATAACAGGAGAAACAGATATTTCTACTGTCATATCTTCTGGAGAGTTTCCATGTATTTGGATGTGTGCCAGGGATATTCGTCTTCAAATAAAATGCGTAATTTGCAGACACTGGGGTCCGAAAATACTTTAAGATTCCTCTTAATCATAGTGAAAAATTACTTCCTAAAATCATGTATCTTTTGACTGAATCCACTTTTAAATGCCTTCAGCAATTTATATCAGTTCTTTGATTTCACCTTAGAGGTCACGTACGGATGACAGTTACTACTTCTATGGAGATTTTCATCCTGCAGTAGATCTAAATATAGATTGTTCTATTGCCACCAGCTGGGCTTACTGTGGCTGAATCTACTTTTTTCTGTACAGGATTCTCCTGTGTTTGTCTTCTCTTACTCATTTGATTACATCCCAGCCACAGGGTGGCTACCACCTTCAATTTAATTTCATCCAGCCTGGGCAAACTTTCTAAAATAAAATACAACATCTGTGTGAGCCCTTTCCATACTGCAAAACTCGTTTTGCCTAGAGGTTGCAATATTAACGTTAGTGGCAACATATTCAATAGCCTCATAATTGGGAGAGTATTTTAAAACTAACGTTCCACTCACTGTCACCTGAGGATGAAACAAAAAAAAAACATTGATTTTGACTCATGGAGACCCCATGTGTGTCAGAGTAGAACTGGTCTCCAGAGGGTTTTCAATGGCTGATTTTCAGAAGTAGATCACCAGGCCTTTCTTCTGAGGTGCCTCTGAGTGGACTTGAACCTCCAACCTTTTGGTTGGCAGCTGAGTGCATTAACCATTTGCGCCACCCAGGGACTCCTCTGCATGGTACTGCCCCTCAAAAAAAGCTATGACTGTTCACGTTCTATAAAAACAAGTGGAACCATAAAATAATTGTTCAGAGTAAATAAAATTGACTTCTTTTTGTTTCACCCTTGTATTGACTCTGAGTTGATAAACCAAAAAAACCAAACCCGTTGCCATCGAGTTGATTCCGACTCATAGTGACCCTAAAGGACAGAGTAGAACTGTCCCATAGGGTTTCCAAGGAGCTCCTGGTGGACTTGAACTGCCGATCTTTTGGTTAGCAGCGGTAGCTCTTAACTGCTGTGCATAGTGTTACATATTTCTTTCTATTTTCTTAGGAAAAGAAACCCCTTGGAAACAACCTATGTTCTGTCACCATGGTTTTAGAGCCACTGCAGTGATTAAGAGCTCTGCTGTTAACCAAAATGTTGGTAGTTCGAATGCACCAGCGACTCCTTGGAAAACCTATGGGGAAGTTCTACCCTATCCTGTAGGGTCCCCTGGGAGTCAGAATCGACTTGACGGCAAAGGGTTTGGTTTTTTATTGGTTTTTTTCCCTAGGCTGTGCCTCTCTGTAGAACTAAATTTCCTGTTACCAGCAGGTCAAGTGTTGATTGGTGTTCGAAAGATAAATACGAATACTTTCTGTGGTTGTATATGTGTATGTGGGTAGGTATGTGTACACGTGTTTACATGTGAGTCTACATGCACATACTCATGCATATGTGTGTGTGTGGACATAGGTGTATAGTACAGAATGAAGTTCACAATTTCTTTAACCAAAGCAAAAATCCAGTCTATAACAGTAGTTGGCTGAATAATGGTCCCCTGTAGATGTCCACATCCTAATCCCTGACACTGTGAATATATTACCTTACGTGGCAAAAGGAACATTACAGATGTGATTAAGTTAAAGGAATGCATTGAGATGGGGAAATTATCCTGGATTATCCAAGTGGGTCAACGTAATCCCAAAGATCCTTTTAAGAGGGAGGCAGGAGGGCCAGAGGCAGAGAAAGACTGAAATATTCTTCACTGCGCTGGCTTTGAAGATAGAGAGAGGGGGACAAGAGCCAAGGAATGCAGGCAACTTCTTTTGTTGTTGTTAGGTGTCACCGAGTCACTTCCGACTCATAGTGACCCTATCTACAACAGAACGAAACACTGCCCAGTCTTGCATCCTCTTCACAATAGTTATATTCAAGCCCCTTATTGTAGCCACTGTGTCAATCCATCTCATCGAGGGTCTACCTCTTTTTCGTTGACCCTCTGCTTTACCAAGCATGATGTCCTTCTTCAGGAGCTGATCCCTCCTGACAACTTGTCCAAAGTATGTGAGACATAGTCTTGCCATCCTTGCTTCTAAGGAGCATTCTGGTTGTACTTCTTCCAAGACAGAGTTGTTCATTCTTTTGGCAGTCCATGGGATATTCAGTACTTTTCTCGGACACCACAATTCAAAGGCATCAATTCTTCTTTGGTTTTCCTTATTCACTGTCTAGCCTTCACATGCATATATGGCGATTGAAAACACTATGGCTTGAGTCAGGTGCATCTTAGTCTTCAAGGTGACATTTTTGCTTTTTAACACTTTAAAGAGGTCTTTTGCAGCAGATTTGCCCAATGCAATATGTAGCTTGATTTCTTGACTGCTGCTTCCATGGGTGTTGATTGTGGATCCAAGTAAAATGAAATCCTTGACAGCTTGAGTCTTTTTTCTGTGTATCATAATGTTGCTTATTGGTCCAGTTGTGAGGATTTTTGTTTTTCTTTATGTTGAGGCGTAATCCGTACTGAAGGCTGTGATCTTTGATCTTCATCAGTAAGTGCTTCAAGTTCTCTTCACTTTCAGCAAGGAAGGTTGGGTTTTCTGCATATCACAGGTTGTTAATGAGTCTGTCTCCAATCCTGATGCCCCCTTCTTCTTCATACAGTCCAGCTTCTTGGATTATTTGCTCAGCATACAGATTGAATAAGTATGGTGAAAGGATACAGCCCTGAAGCATGCCTCGACTGACTTTAAATCATGCAGAATCCCCTTACTCTGTTCGAACAACTGCCTCTTGATCTATGTACAGGTTCCTCATGAGCACAATTAAGTGTTCTGGAATTACCATTCTTCACAATGTCACCCTTAATTTGTTATGATCCACACAGTTGCTTGCCTTTGCATAGTCACTAAAACACAGGCAAACATCCTTCTGGTTTTCTCTGCTTTCAGCCAGGATCCATCTGACATTAGCAATGATATCCCTCAATCCACGTCCTCTTCTGAATCCGGCTTGAATTTCTGGCAGTTCTCTGTCGATGTACTGGTGCAGCAGCACTTGAATTATCTTCATCAGAATTTTACTTATATGTGACATTAATGACATTGTTCAATAATTTCTGCATTCAGTTGGATCACCTTTCTTTAAAAGAGGCATAAATATGCATCTCTTCCCGTTGGTCGGCCAGGTAGCTGTCTTCCAAATTTCTTGGCATAGACAAGTGAGCACTCCCATTTATTGGAAGTGCAAGGAAGGCTGGGTGAGTTTTAGGGACTGAGCACCACATCCTGTCTCATATTCTACCAGCTATTGCAAGAAATGTGGACACTATGATGAATGGTACTTTGAGACATCTAAACTGTTACAATGCAGATGTGCATGAACTAGTTTAACCAGCTAGAAAGAAAGATACTGTTTAGCAAGTGTGAAAAACTTATGCCAGAGAATAAAATCGTGGCCTTCCATTTGTTGGTTTGCTTGTCTGTGTATGTTTCATGTTGTAAGAGTCATTGAGTGGTGCAAACGGTTAAGTGCTTGGCCACTAACCAAACAAATCAGCAGTTGGAATCTACCCAGAGGTGTCTTGGCTGAAAGGCCTGGTGATCTACTTCAACAGAATCAGCAATTGAAAAAAGTTATGGAGTATAGTTCTATGGTGACTTACTTGGGGTTCCCATGAGTTGGAATTGACAGGATTTTTTTTTTTTTTTTGGTAAATGGCTTGTTTGTTTGTTTTGTTTTTGGTGTGATGTTATAAATACGAACTGGATAGCACCAGTGGGCTCTACTGCACGGAACGCTGAGACCACCGGAGGAATAGCCCAGCTTGCCCAGAAAAGCAAGGAATATTTTGTGAACCATATAGAAGAGAGGATATAAGAAAGCAGAGGAGGATGGCTGGGTTTCCTCTCACTGAGATCGTGGGTGAAGGTTCTGGCCCTCTTATAGGCTCATGAGGTAAGCGAAGCCTGAGAGGGCCCTGCTTTTAAGACACAACAACCTCATCACCCCACCCACCCCTAGTCAAATATGACCCAGTGAACATCTTGGCTCCTCAAGTCCAAATAACAACTGCTCCATTCATGAGTGTAAGCTATCAAAGCCTTTGCAAGATGGAGTGAGTGGGAGTTTCCACGCTGCTCAAACCTAGGAGAGAAATAAGATGAAACAGCCTGCCATCTTGTTTTTTACTCGTGACCATTTTATGTCCTGCATGTGTGTTTAGAGAGCCCTGGTGGCACAGTGGTTAAGACCTATGGCTACTAACCAAAAGGTCGGCAGTTCAAATCCACCAGCTGCTCCTTGGAAACCCTATGGGGCAGTTCTAGTCTGTCCTGTAGGGTTGCTATGAGTCTATAGGGTTTTTTTGATTTTTGCTTTTTTGGTTTGTGTTTAGAGGGCTGAGGGAGAAGACCACAAGTGTCTCAGATTAATTACTCCAGTTTAAAAACTTAGACACTAGAAGTAAACTCACACTTCATTTTATCAGCTACAAGAAGTAGTAATGAGGTAGACCGTTAAATCAGGACTCTAGAGAAGATGAAGGAGCCCTGGTGGCACAAGGGTTAAGCACATGGCTGCTAACCTACAGGTTGAAGGTTTGAACCCACCTAGTGACTCAATGGGAGAAAGACCTGGTGGTCTGCTCCCATAAAGATGAAAACAAAACAAAACAAAGTAAACCCATTTCCATCGAGTCAGTTCTGACTCATAAATATTATAGCCTAGAAAATTCTATGGGGCAGTTCTCCTCTGTCACATGGGATTGCTAGGACTTGAAAATCTACTCAACGACACCGAACAACAACAACTACAGAGCAGATATGCTCTTAGTTATGAAAATAAATTTGAATTTCTATTTTGAAGGCATATATAATTTACTGGTTTTATAGGGACTGTGTGATATTTACCAGGTTTTAGTTTGATATGGTCTATTGTCTCTGTCATATCTGTCTGTCTGTCTGTCTTCTGTCTATCTGTCTATCCATCCCACTAATCCAGCAGCATAAAATCATATTTCTAATCTTATGTGTGAGTGGAGTTGGTTTAGATTTTCTCACACTTCTTGGTTACACAAGCCAACAACTTTAAGTCATTTAGAAAAGTATACCACTCTATAGGGAATTCCAAATATTAGTTTCTCGATTTAAAAGTCAGCCTTTATTTCCTGTTTTCTTTTTCATTTTTTCAAACACAGGCAAACTGCAATAGAAGACTTTGCATCTATAATGTCATTTTTAATCCATTTAAAACAATTCGGATACATGTTTTACTGTTAATCTTATCTTTCTTTTCTTTTTTCCTGAATAGAGAACCTTGTCTAGACTTCTCTCATTCTGAGCACAATCATACTTACAAATGTGAATATTTACTGTGTTTCACACATCAACTGATCTTCCAAAAATTCACTTATGTATTCTATCAAATAAGTGATATCAAGTAGTAATTGTCTAACAATAGAGAAATGAACGATGTAACAGTCAACTTGCAATCCAGTTTTTGCTTATTTAGATTACTTAATTCTGGAGAAATAATTCTGGAGGATTTTATTGAGGACTAATATCAACCACAGAGATATTAAACAAAACATGTCCCTACTCAGTGCACTGCATTGATGACAGGTTTTTGGCTTGGTGGAGGACCCCACAGAAACCTGAATTGTCTGGGAAGGTTTTATTTGACTGCTGTTTTTCAGCAGTGACCTCACAGTTTTTAATTTTCAGAGTGCTTCAACTTTGGCTGCAGAAGGAGAGAGAAATCATTATACAGATAGTGTTTGTTCCTCGTCTCACATGTATCCTTCAGCATATTCTCAAGCCAATTTTCAAATTTAACAAGCTTCTAAGACAACATCTCGTTCTTGTAGAAGGGTGATTAAATGCCTGTTCAGGGAAATATGTGTGTCTGAGTGGTGGTAGATCAGAAACAAAACAATGGACTAAAATTTTGGTTTTCTCTGTAGTATCTAGCAGCTGAAATTCTCTTGTTGAGCAAGAAAAAAAAAAAAATCATTAAACTAGGGCAACCCTTAAACTCTCTCAATTTTTGTCTTCACTTTCATAATCATAGATAGGTTCTTATTAAAAGAAACAATAATATATTTTTTAAAGAGGATAAAGAAATACTGGCAATAGAAATGATTTCTTTTATGAGACAACTAATATTAACTAGATAACTTCCACAAAAATTAATAATACAAATTCTGATTCTAAGCCAGGCATACTCAATGTTGGTGAGAAAGAGAACTACATTTAAAAAGTTGAATCCAATAAAATCCAATTAAATATTTTCTCAGTAAATCATGGCTTTCATTTTGTGGTGGATCTAACCATGCCCCCACATGCATGGAATGTGATGTTCTTTTCTTTTTTTCGGACAGTTTTATAATAAAGTTTTTAAAATTTCCATGTTTAACACTTAAAGTGTTATTTTCAATGGAAAATAAGAGAAAAGAAGTAAATGAACTCTATCAGGGCACAGGGCTAACTATTGCTATCCATCTTTCAAATAAAATATCAAATCTTGAGTTTATACCTTTGATTTTATACCTTTAACTGTGCTTCTGAATGAACAAATCTGTCTTAGAAGAAGTACAGCCAGAATGCTCCTTAGAAATGAGGCTGGCGAGACTTCATCTCACCTACTTTGGACATGTTATCAGGAGAGACCAGTCCCTGAAGAAGGACATCATGCCTAGTAAGGTAGAATGTCAGTGAAAAAGAGGAAGACCCTTGATGAGATGGATTGACACAGTGGCCAAATGTGAAGATGGCCCAGGACCAGGCACTGTTTTGTTCTGCTGTACACAGAGTCAGAACTGACTCGATGGCACCTAATAACAAATGACAACTGTGTTTAGAAATAATATGTCAAGTACTTCACTGTCTGTAATACACAAAACCGGTTGGAATTAGGAAATGATTTCTATTCATTCGTCTAATGCATGACCCAGTTTTTAGGGCAAAGAACTAGAGGGTGAGCTGAACAGATCATGTCCTATCTTCAGCAGACGGCAGAGGGGAATATGAAGAACCAACTGATACTCCCTATGGTGATGTGACTCAGTCCTTCTTTCCTGCACTTGAATAGTGAGCTACAGTGTGGGATGTCAGAGAAGGATGCAGGTTACCTGGCAGCCTTGGTAACAGGAAACCTCATGCTACAATAATCTTATAGATAAAATAGTCCCATAGCTAAAGGAATCCATAGCTGCAGTAGCCCGTAGCTGCAGTAGTCCATAGCAGCAGTGGTCCATAGCTTCACTAGTCCATAGCTGCAGTGGCCCACAGCTGCAGTAATCCCATAGCTGCAGTAATCCCATAGCTGCAATGGCCCATAGCTGCAGTGGCCCATAGCTGTAGTGGCCCATGGCTGCAATAATCCCATAGCTGTAGTGGCCCATAGCTGCAGTAATCCCATAGCTGCAGTAATCCCATAGCTGCAGTGGCCCATAGCTGCAGTAATCCCATAGCTGCAGTAATCCCATAGCTGCAGTGGCCCATAGCTGCAGTGGTCCATAGCTGCAGTAATCCCATAGCTGCTGTTATCCCATGTTAGGAAGCTGTGGCCATGAAAATCAATGAATTTATTCCAGAAGGGTGAAAAAAAGGGTTATGATACACACAAACATGTGAAGGAAGGTTTCCAAAAGGATCAACACTCATTTACTCAGTTCCTGTTTAGGCAAGAATTGCAAGAGACAGGTTTAACCTGCAATAAGGAAAATATAGAGTAATGGAAAATCGTATAATTAAGATCAGTTGAATAGGACATGTTGCTAAAAGTAAATTTGAAATCCACGCCCCTAGAGAATTTCAGACTAGATTGCAGGTGTCTACCTGGACTGTTGAGAGAGGATGCACCATGTGCTGGGCAGCTAGGTGGATGATCTCATCTTAATTGTTTTCGCCACTTTTTTTTTAATACCGTATTTTTTTTTTTTTTTTTTTTTTACCTTTTTAACCTTGTCTTAGTTCATGTTATAGTTAGAAAGAGAGTTTCTCTTTCGCCAAGAGTTGCCTGGTGGCACAGTGGAAAGAGCTCGTCTGCTAACCAGAAGGTCAGCCATTCAAGCCCACCAGCAGCTCTACGGGAGAAAGATGTAGCTGTCAGCTTCTGTAAAGATCACAGCCTTGGAAACCCTATGGGGCAGTTCTTCTCTGTCTTGCAGGGTCGCTATGAGTCAGAATCTCCTCGACAGCAGTGAGTTTGGTTTGGTTTTGGTTATCCTCACGGCCAACTTTGTATTTCTTCACACAATTTCTTGCTTCCTGTTCTCTGGAGTATCCAGCTAGTAACATTCTCTTTAAGAACTGCTTCTTTAAAATTCCTCTAAGAGGTGTTTGTAAAGCTTAAATGAAAGATTAAGAATAAGAGATGGCATTATGACACCCGAGACATATTGTGCGTGATCAGTGAAGCCGGAGCTTGATACCTGGAAGTGAATTCCAGCTATCTGTCTTACAAGTTGTGCAACGAAGGGCAAGCTATTTTTTTTTTAAAAAAACACCTTTTGTTTGTTTACTTGAGGGTAAGATATTTTAACATTGTGCTTCTCCATTTATAAAATGGCCATGAAAAAAACAGCACTTATTTATGTAAATTAGATGCTGTAACAGGAAAGAAGAAAAACAAAAAAAAAAGCCTCAACTGTCTAAAAATAAGAACAGTTAATCATCTCTCATAGCTGGAAGTCCTAAATCACGGACGCCCGTGTTTCATGGTATCAGAAAGGTCCTCGGTTCTCTCCACTTGTCTGCCATCTAGGGTTAGCTCCCTTTAGATTACACCCAGAAATGACAACACTCAGACAATGAAGTGGAGAATATCTTATTCTGGGTTTCTATTTTTATGGGTAGGAGCTCTGCTGGCTCCATGGTTAAACAGCTCAGCTGCTAACCAAAAGGTCTGTGGTTTGAACCCACTAACCCCTAGGCAGGAGAAAAGACCTGGTGATCTGCTCCCATAACAATTTACAGTTTAGGAAGCTCTATGGTGGCAGTCCTACCCTGTCTTACAGGGTCCCTATGAGTCTGAATCGACTCCACGGCAATACAACAAAATTTTTATGAGTGAGGAAACTTTATTCCAGAACATCGGCATCAGATTCTCCCTCACAAATCATTGGCCACAGTTGTGTTACATTTCCAATAATGATTCACTCACTAGAAAGGGAAATGGTGTTAGTATATCTGACTCAATTCAGTCCCAAATCTTTGGAAGATAGTGAACACCAGGGGGAAAAAAAGAGAGATTTTTTTGGAAAGGAAGAAAGATCAGTAACGGCAAAAAAGGATCAGTGCCCAGTGATGTATCTCAGGCTACCTTATGGGGTTATTATGAGCATTAAGGCAGAAAACATTGTGTGAAACACATAACATGGCCCCTGGCACACTAAATAATAATAATACCCATTGCCATTGAATGGATTCTGTCTCATGCAACCCTGTAGGATAGAGTAGAACTGCCCCATAGGGTTTCCAAGCAGCAGCTGGTAGATTTCGAGCTGCTGACCTTTTGGTTAACAAGTAGGCTCTTAACTACTGCACCACCAGGGCTCCAAAATAATAATAACAATAATAATAAGTAATAAGTAATTATTATCACTATTATTGTTATTGTTAAGTTCCATTTTGCTGCAGTGCACAGGATCCATGCCTGAAAATTCTGTTGAGGGGAATATTTTGTTATTTTAGTAACTCTTTTTTTGGGAAGTAGGAACATATATTACACAACATTCCTTTGTACTGCAAGCAGCATTACAGTATGATTCCAACATAATTCTAATTAGAATTATTAATTCTATCAGTTATCCTATTCTCACGGTTGAAGAATGGATTATATAATAGCTGATTATTTACATTCAAACTCACGCCTCTTAGTAATACATGATTTTCTAGATTGAAATACAAACCTTGTAATGGGTTGAAAGGTGTCCCTCAAAAAGATATAAGCACATTTTCTGGACCTGTGAATGTGGCTTTATTTGGAAAAGGGTCTTTGCACCTGTAATGAAGTTAAGAATTTTCCTGGATTATCTGGGTGGGCCCTAAATCTGAAGAGAAGAAGATGATGTGTAGACAGAGCAGAGAGAGAAGATGCCACAGCCAAGAAAAAATTGTCAACAGCTGCCAGGAACTGGAAGAAGTACCAGCCAGACTCTCCCCTAGAGTCTGCAGAGGGGGTGTGTCCCTATTGACACCTTGAATTCAGACTTGTAGCCTCCAGAACTGTGAGAGAATAGTTTTTGTTGTTTTAAGCCACTGAATTTATGGTAACTTGTTTTAGCAGCCGCAAGAAACTAATACAAACCCCATGCCTGTTGACTTCAATTATTCTGATATGCCATTTGCATGTGGAATTCCTGAATTATTATGATTTTTTTTAAACAACTTTCTGTGTAGAATTTATCTAAAAGAAAACAAGATGAACTCCAGTGGAGACACTGTAAGAGCGTGAACCTGGCTGTTTAGTTTGCCTCATGTTGTCAACTTATCCAGGGTCGCCTTTCCAGAGGATGAGGATTTCTTTTGGATGTCAAACATTTTGTGCAGATGGCTACAGGCTAGATGTACACACTCAGGATCCACGAGTGGGAAAATACATTTTCACTCCAAGCTATTTTTAAAACAGTGATAATAACACATTCCTACTGCTAACTCTGAGCCTTCCCGAAGGTCTGCGGTCCACTGAACCACATGTATGCAGTTGCCCCTCCTCTCCTATTTCTGAGAAAAGGAGAGAGAGAGAGAGAAGGAGAGAGAAGGAGAAACAGAATACTGGGCTGCTCCTTACACTGGGCTGAATACAGAATACTGGGCTGCTCCTCACACTGGGCTGAAAACAGAATACTGGGCTGCTCCTCACACTGGGCTGAAAACAGAATACTGGGCTGCTCCTCACACTGGGCTGAAAACAGAATACTGGGCTGCTCCTCACACTGGGCTGAAAACAGAATACTGGGCTGCTCCTCACACTGGGCTGAAAACAGAATACTGGGCTGCTCCTCACACTGGGCTGAAAACAGAATACTGGGCTGCTCCTCACACGGGGCTGAAAACAGAATACTGGGCTGCTCCTCACACTGGGCTGCATACAGAATACTGGGCTGCTCCTCACACTGGGCTGCATACAGAATACTGGGCTGCTCCTCACACTGGGCTGCATACAGAATACTGGGCTGCTCCTCACACTGGGCTGAATACAGAATACTGGGCTGCTCCTCACACTGGGCTGCATACAGAATACTGGGCTGCTCCTCACACTGGGCTGAATACAGAATACTGGGCTGCTCCTCACACTGGGCTGCATACAGAATACTGGGCTGCTCCTCACACTGGGCTGAATACAGAATACTGGGCTGCTCCTCACACTGGGCTGAAAACAGAATACTGGGCTGTTCCTCACACTGGGCTGCATACAGAATACTGGGCTGCTCCTCACACTGGGCTGCATACAGAATACTGGGCTGCTCCTCACACTGGGCTGAAAACAGAATACTGGGCTGCTCCTCACACTGGGCTGAATACAGAATACTGGGCTGCTCCTCACACTGGGCTGAATACAGAATACTGGGCTGCTCCTCACACTGGGCTGAATACAGAATACTGGGCTGCTCCTCACACTGGGCTGAATACAGAATACTGGGCTGCTCCTCACACTGGGCTGAATACAGAATACTGGGCTGCTCCTCACACTGGGCTGAATACAGAATACTGGGCTGCTCCTCATACTGGGCTGAAAACAGAATACTGGGCTGCATACAGAATACTGGGCTACTCCTTATAACTGGGCTGAATACAGAATACTGGGCTGCTCCTTATACTGGGCTGAATACAAAATACTGGGCTGCACTATGCCCGTGAAGAGAATTTCTTCCATTATTCCCCACCCTTTCTAACTTTCGCGTTAAGTTTTCTCCTATATCACATAAAACAATCAAACAGGACATTTATTAAATAACTAGGCAATTCTCACCTTTATCTTACTGGGCCTATGTGCCCAGCAAGTTAGGAATAATTCTGAAGTTGTAACAATAGAACTTAGTATTTGAAAAAAAAAAACTAAACTTTTTATTTAGATCGAGTACCTACTGGCAAGATGGCTGACTGAGTGTTGTGACTACTAAGAAATGAAAACCTGAACCAAACCCGTTGCCGTTGAGTGGATTCTGACACATAGCAACCCCATAGGACAGAGCAGAGCTACCCCACAGGGTTTCCAAGGAGCAGCTGGTGGATTCAAACTGCCAACGTTTTGGTTAACAGCTGTAACTCTTAACCACTGAACCACCAGGACTCTGTCCTTAATCAACTGCCAGGTTCAACCTAAAAAAAAAAAAATAATAATAACGGTCTCCTAAGAGTATAGGGATTGCTTGTGATGATTAGTTCCAGGGTGCAAAACACCCACATTGGAGAAACCTCAGGAAATTCCTGTCATTAACATGGGCTTCTCATTTTCTTCTAAAGAAAAGAAGGAAATAATTAATCCCTCGCAGGCATTAAACTCAAGATAATTCACACGTTACTTTAAAATCTTTGTTTTATTGCTTTCCCTTGCTTTTGTTAAGAAGTAGTGTATCCTGGCCCATACAGGCATTGCAGTGTTTATTCCAGTTTCCAACGGAGGAGATTGTTCTGAGGATGCAGATGTCTAAGAAGTTAACATTACAACCTTCCTCAGTTGCCAAGAAAATAGGAAAACTTGAGCTCTTTTCTGCAAAACCACTTTGCTAAGCTGTGCCTTTGCATTTTGATTGTTCCTACTTGCTTTCCGTTATTGATTTTGTCCTCACTAACCTCACATCTTTTTTGATTCTGTATCAACGACATTGTGGTTGTCAACTGGGTTATGATAAGAGAGATCTAGCAGGTACCATCTCTAACACTTTTACTAGACGTAGTTGTATCCTTGTAACAAAAAGCACAGGAGATAATTCATAGGGAAATATTGTTTTGATTTGATGTTAGTTTACAGAAGGCAGATATTTACTGCAATAAATTTGTATCCATCTAGTTGAGTGCTGGAGTCCCTGGGCAGGGCAAACGGTTAACATGCTCCTCTGTGAACCAAAGGTTGGCAGTTTGAGTTCACCCAGAAGTGTCTCAGAATAAAAGCCTAGTGAATGCTTGAAAAATCAGCCATTGAAAACCCTCTGGAGCAGGGTTTACACTGACACATGTGGGGTCATCATGACTTGGAATCTTCTCCATGGCAATTGGGTTTTATTTGAGTGCTGTGTAAAGTACTACATGTGACGTATAAAATTTTTTTTTCTTTAGCTCCTTTTCAATTTCCCTCCTCAATGCTTAAAGGAAGCAAGCTCTCTACATCTATCTATTAATTTAGCAAACATTTATTGCTTATCTCTGATACACATTTGTTTAAGGAAGGCTCTTGTGGAAAATTCAAAGAAACATGTGCGTAGTACCCTGTTGGGTGATGAGAAACGTACACTTACGTAAGCTCTAATTCAAGATATGACCAATCGCATACAGAGTAGGTACAACTAGAGAAATGAGGAAAAAAGTCCTATTTCCAACTAGGGTGAACATAGATTTAAGTGTACACCTAAAAATAAGTAGGGTTTCGTGCAGCACATATGGAGGAAAGGGAGCTGTAGAAGTCTACCTAAGCGTGGGGGAGGGCAGTTGCAAGTGTATGTAGGTGGGAAAGATATTGTCATGGGTTAAATTGTGTCCCCCCCAAAATATGTGTCAACTTGGCTAGGCAGTGATTCCCAGTATTGTGTGGTTGTCCTCCGTTTTGTAATCTGATGTAATTATCCTCCATTTTGTAACGTGCTGTAAATCCTAACTTCTATATGTTAATGAGGCAGGATCTGTGTGGGGTGTATCTTGAGTCACAGTCTTACAAGTCACATCCTCACTTAAGTCACACCCTTACCTAAGTCACAACTTTATTCAAGCCACACCCTTGCTTGAGTGACACCTTTTATCTTACAAGAGATAAAAGGAAAGAGAAGAGAGCAGAGAGGGGAGAGAACTCACTACCATCAACAAAGAAGAGCCGGGGGAACAGTGTATCCTTTGGACCTGGGGCCCCTGCACTGAGAACCTCCTAGACCCAGGGGAAGATTGATACCTAGACACATGGAGATCTCCAAGGAATTCCAGGTCCACTGATGTTGAAAGGAGACAAGGACCTTCCTCCAGAGCCAACAGAGAGAGAAAGCCTCCCCCTGGAGCTGGTGCCTTGATTTCAGACTTCTAGCCTCCCAAACTGTGAGAGAATAAACTTCTGTTTGTTAAAGCCATCCCCTTGTGGTATTTCTGTTACAGCCACACTAGTATAACTAAGACAGATATTATCCAGGAAGAGGGACAAAAATGATATGACTGGATTAGAGAGTTTGGCTTGAAAAATAGGTCCAGACCATGTTGTAGAGGGCCCTGAGTGCTTATCAATTATTAATCAAGCAAGGGACATGGTTTAGTTTTCCTTTTAAAAGGTTAATGTGGCTGCCATGCTAAGGCTGGAGTAGGGAAGCCCTTTCACACTGTGATCCACACACCACCTACATCAGAATCACGTGGGGATGCTGATGAAATATGTACATTATTATATGGGTGTATCTGGGCAGTGCAATGCTCTGGAAGTAATTCTTACCCACAAGAAAGATTGAGAACTACAGCAATAGGAGAAAGTGGTGGTAAGCAGAAGATCATTTTGGAATTAACTACAATATTCAGATGGTTCCTAGGTGGCACAAACTGTTTGTACTGGACTACTAGCCTAAAGAGTGGTGGTTCAAATCCACCCACCAGTTCCCTGGGGGAAAAAAAGCCCTGTTGTTGTTGAGTCGATTCCAACTCATAGTGACCCTATATGACAGAGTAGAACTGCCCCCACAGGGTTTCCAAGGAGCCACTGGTGGATTTGAATTGCTGACCTTTTGGTTAGCAGCCAAGCTCTTAACCACTGCACTACCAGGGCTCCGTGGAAGAAAGGCCTGACAATTTGCTTCCATAATATTACAGCCAAGAAAACCCTATGGAGCAGTTCTACTCTGTAACACATGGGGTCGCCTTGAGTAGGAATTGACTTGATAGTAATGAGGGTTTTTTTTTTGTTTGTTTGTTTTTAAATAATACTCATGGGAGATGATAAAAACCACAGCTCATGTGGAGGAAGGTAAGCATATACTTTGGGTACAGGTAGACCTAGGTTTAATTTTATCTCTATCAGTTTGGACTTTATATGGCCCTGGATAGGTTTCTGTGAGCCTCAATTTCTTCATCTGTAAAATAAGGTTAGTACTGCCAACTCACAGAATTTAAAAGAAATGAGAATACCTTGCATAGGGCATAAAAAAAGCCAGTCCTTAAAATACGGTTTCTTATTCACTAATTAGTGTGATAAATGCATGGGTGAAGGAGATCCTCTAATATCAAATTAATAAGAGGGCCTTGGAGATCTTGCTTACACCCTTGGCTTCAATTATCACCATGTGACATTATTGAGAAAGTTTTCCATCAGAATGGTCAAGAAATAATCAAACTGTGGCACTTGAATGGTAAGATTCACATCTGAGAAGCATCTAATTTCAAGGAACAGCATCTTATTCCTTGACAATGCCATCATTTATTTATTCATTTTGCATTTTATTGTTTGTGGCTATAAATTAGACAATGATGTTAGTGGATTAAAAGAATATCAACCCAATCTCATTTTTCATCTTGCGTGGCTTTCTCTAGCTCTTTGTATGAAGCTTTTCTGTGGCATGGGACGCCACTGATCACAGCCTCAGTGCCAATGTGCTTGACATTCCTGACAAAATCACAGTTGCGTTTTACTTTTTTTCCTAAGAATTCCTGCCTGTACAATATCACCTTTCTCTTTTACCTGTGTTAGTTCTCTCTTGTGAGCGGGGTTTGGAAACCTGTGGCAATTTTCCAGAATGATCTAAGCTCTCAGCCAATGTAATGTTATTTTATACATATTTTAGACATATTAGTAAAATTCCTCTGTTTATTTTGAATGCTACTCTGCACTACAAAGAGACAAAGGTACATTGACCTTATGAGTTTTAAGGTGGAAGTCAGTCTTAATGGTATATGTGTTAATTGGAACTTGGAGACCTTTTACCTTTCTTTGTATGCTGTCTGGCATGTTTACTTTACACTGAAAATTAACCATCCTATATAATCTCGCTTAACACATGTTTATTGAGCAACTAACAGTGTCATGCCAGGAGCTGTGGGAGGCGCAAAGGAAATATGATCCTTGGTGTTAGTTATTTGGTGCCTGAGTCCAGCAGGAGAGGAAATATTCATGAACAGACAGAGTAAGCAAGGCCAAGAAGTAGGAGGTTAAATACTTGAATAGAGTGATGTACCCAATAGATGTGATCACATGATACAACCAGGCCTAGTGAAAGGAATTCAAGAGTATCTTCTTGAAAACTAATGCCACAAAGTATTCTTACTTGAAACCGCAGATACTTTCCATTAGGTGTTAAAATTGTGAAAGAGCTTATTTTTATTCTAAGAAAGTTTAATTGTAAAAATAATAAAAAGATAAAAAAAAAAACAAAAAACAAGGAAATAGGAAAAGACTTAAAAAGCAAAGCAGCATATTCAGTTTAACAAAATGTGGATAATTAAAGTATCGAATACCTTTGGGTTTTTCAATGTCTTCTTTTTAAATATGTTTGTTGATGTTATTTTTATAATTTGGGCAGTAGATTTAATTTCTGAAACAACCAAAAAATATTTTGCTTCAAATGGTGAATAAGATGAGTTTGGGGACAAAATGTAGTGTGATTATGAAGCACTGGCTTAGTGCATAATTACAAAATCTAGTGATTATTGAGTGCCGGTTATAAGTCAGGCTCTATATATTGTCTCATATAATTCTTACAACAGTTTCGTGAGGTTGTTCTTTGTATCCCATTTTACCAATGTAGAAACTGAAGGAAATTAAATAGTATGAATGATAAGTAGAATTCCAGTCCAGGTCTGTCCTTGTTCTAAAACCACGCCTTTTAATTGTTTGATGATACAGTGCCTCTGATTCACAGTAGGAAAGCCAGAAAGTAAATCCTCCTTCATTTTTTTTAATGAGTTTTTGTGATCTTGGACAAGTCACTTAAATTTTTCAATCCTTAATTTCTTAGTCTTTTAAAACAGGAAAATTATACCTTCTTTAAATTTACTGTGACATAATTATGGTAAAGATTAAATGAGATGATTACCAAAAAAAGTCACTAAAATATCAATAAAAATTACGTGAGTGTAAGACAATGTGAGGTAAACTGGCAATGCTGCCAGGCTTTTCAGGGCTGTGACTTTCAGAAAGCAGATCACCAGGCCTGTCTTCTGAAGAGCCCCTGGTGGATTTGAACCACCAACCTTTCAGCTAGTAGTAAAGCACTTAGCAGTTTGCGCCACCCAGGGACTCCTTAAAATTAAAATATCTCCTAGAAATTAGCATTTGTTAATAGTATTTTGTGTAATTATATCACTCTTGGCTCACCATAAGGAGTCCTGGTGGCACAGTGGCAAGGCGCTCAGCTGCTAACCAAAAGGTCGGCAGTTTGAACCTACCAGCTGCTCTGTAGGAGAAAGATGTGGCATCTGCTTCCCTAAAGATTTACAGCCTTGGAAACCCTATTGGGCAGTTCTACTCTGTCCTACAGGGTCTCTATGAGTTGGAATTCACTCAACGGCAGTGGGTTTTGTTGAGTTTAGGTTTGGCTCATGATATATAGCTTTGGTAGTAGCTTCTGTGAAGGAAACTGCAATTTGGATGTAGAAATGTTAGTTTAAAAAAGTAAGCGTTACGAGGTATCCTAGGATTACTCCCTAGGCTTCATATATTTGCCAAAATAACTTGCAAACTTAGTGCAAAAACTAATCAGTCTGATTATTTGGCCTCAAATAGACCAAACACCTAGGCAGAAGAATTTTTCACCCTCCAAGCAATTCTATAAGCATTGTGGAGAGTCAGAGTCATAGATATGTATACATACACAGCACACACAGACAGACAGACATATACACATATATGAATGGATAAATGGGTAAATCACCTTGAATATATAAAGAAACTAGAAGTTATTTTTAAGGTTGAGAACAGGCTGCCATGCTCATCTTGACATCTTCAAAACCTAGCTCTTTGCCTAGTAAAGACAGGGGGTTGAGAAATGGAAGTGAAAGCAACTTACAAACTATAAAATACTAATATTTTCCCTTATTCATTTGAAAAATATTTTTCAGGAGTCTACTATGCTGCCTAGTTTTGTATGACTCTGGAGTGATGGTAAATATTAAATTATCAAAGCCTCTCTGAATGTAACTCAAGTAGTCATCTTGATGTGATGCATTTAGATCATATATACGTCACCTATTTTTTTGTGCACAGACTGGCCAAAATGTCAGCACCATCAATTAGAGGGTGAGATTAAATTAGCACAATGCAAACAATAAAGCCAGAATACACGTGGTTTTCACTAAGTTATTACTCTTTTTAAATGAGGCCTATCATTATGTCATCTATCAATCTAAAAATCATCTAATGTCTGAATAGTGGGCTTGTCTGGAGCATAGTTCTGTTTATTACTCAATGATTTTATAACTGGTCTAACCAAACATAACATTCTAAGCTTATCCTTGAGCCAATTTTTTTGATTATCACTAAATTGCATTTTCTGGAAAACAGAACTTGCCTAAAACTAGATTGTAACTATGAAATGACTTTGTGGAATTATGTTATATATGCAAATATGTTCTCTGCTTCTTTTCAGTGTAATAGTACTTGCCACAGGAAAGAGAAATTTCCAGATCTCACCATTTTGAGGAGACATGCTGAGAAATCTTTAGGAAGTCAAAAGCGCCTGACTCAGAAGTTTATCTTGTGTTCTCTTGACTGCCAGTTAACTCCACAAAACACTCTTTAAAGCAAACTGTTAAAAAAATATAATTTATTTCATTTTTGTTGTTGTTGGTGAGAATATACACAGCAGAACATAGACCAATTCAACAATGTTTACATATACAATTCAGTGGCATTGATTACATTCTTTGAGTTGTGCAACCATTCTCACCCTCCTTTTCTGAGTTATTCTCCCCCCCGTTAACATAAACTCACAGCCCACTAAGTTTCCTGTCCACTCTTTCTACTTTCTATTGTCAATTTGATCGCGTATAGATAGTTTTAAAAACAGCACAATGCTCAAAGCAGATACTCTTCACTACTTAAGCTAAACTAATGTTTAGTTTTGAGTAGACTTCAGGCGATATTTTTGGTTTAAGATTTACAGAATATCTCAGGGCAATAATTTCAGGGGTTCCTCCAGCCTCCATGGCTCCAGAAAGTCGGGAATCCATGAGACTTTGAAATTATGGTCTGCATTTCCCCCCTTTTGATCAGAATTCTTCTATGGAATCTTTGATCCAAAAGTTTAGTAATGATAGCTGAGCACCGTTCAGTTCTGGTCTTGTGGCAAAGGAGGTTTTTGTTCATGGGGGCAATTTGCCAGGCATTCTATTTCCACCTCCCATACCTGACCCTCCTTCTTCGTCTGTTGCTCCAGGCAAATAGAGACCAATTGTTGTACCTTGAATGGCCACTTGCAAGCTGTTGAGATTCCAGGCACTATGCAATAAACTAGGAGGTGGAACGGAAGCATTGAACATGTTATTAGACCAATTAACTGGGCTGTCCCATGTAACTATGACCCTAAACCTCCAGACCAAGGAACCAAATCCCATGAGGTGTTTGGTTGTACATAAGTAGCCTCAGCAGCTGCTCTTTTTTTGGTTGTTGTAACTGTTTCTATCACATAACTTTTGACAAATCCTTTTTATAGCTGTACAACTTATTCACAGCAATTACACTAAGGGACTGTGCAATCCTGCCCTTAATCAATGAGATTTTTCCATCACTGTAAACTGAAACTCAGTACTCCATAAGCAATAATGCCCCCTTCCCCCTCCCTCTTGCCCCTGGTAACTACTGATAAACTTTGGTCTCTATTACCTTTGCCTGTTCTTATCTTTCTATATAAGTGAGGTCATACCATATTCGTCCTTTTGTGATTGACTTATTTCACTCAGCTTGATGTCTTCAAACTCTATCCATATTGTAGCATGTATCAAGACTTCGTTTTTCTTACTGGCTGAGTAGTATTCCATTGTGTGTATGTACCACATTTTGCTTATCCATTCACCCACTGATGAGCATTTAGGTTCTTTCTACCTTTTGGCTATTGCGAATAGTGCTGTAATGAACAATGGTGTACAAGTATCTGTTTGAGTTTCTGTTTCCAAGTCTTTTGGGTATATACCTAGGAGTGGAATTTTACAGAGTTTACCTAGATTGCCGTTTCGTAAGGAGATTTAGCAGCTGAAACTCAAAGATTCAGGGAAGGCACATAACCATGCTTGCATCATAAACTTTCATGGACTTGGAGGAAGAATATATTGTGGTTAAGATACAAGATGAAGGTCTGGAAAATAAAATAAATGACATTTTAGCAAAAAAAAAAAAAAAAAAAAAAAAAAAAACAGAGGATAATGATTGATACAAATCATTGTTGTCTTTCTCCTGGATTTCAGAGGTTTTCAACTGACATCCAGCAGTTCGTGCTCCCATTTGACAACCAGTAATTTTCATTTCCAACCAAAGTTCACAGACAGTATCTTAGTCCCTAAGTGTCTTGAAAGGAAATGCCCATTACAAACTGAAAAAGTACTGGAGCAAAAGAAAGACTCTTAATTTGGAAAGAAATTTATTTGGTCCAAAGCATTATGAGATGGACGCTTTGGTGACTTTTCTGGATGTTTATTGATAAATGAAACTGTAACAATGAAAGAGAGAGGTCCAAGGATTCCTAGCCAGTATGTTCCCGACTGCTTTGTCCACATCAGCTCTGGCATATCAGAACTAGACCTTTGTTGGGGTTGTAAGGTTTCTTTCTTTACTGGCTGCGTAATTGCTTCAGGTAATGTTCCAATGAGTACTTACGCCATAGTGCAGTGAACTAGGTATGTCCTTGTACTCTGTCGGGTTAAAAATTTCTACCATTCTGGAAAGCAATTTGGCATAGTCCTAGTTTTCTAGCGCTGCTGTAACACAACTACCACAAGTGGGTGGCTTTAAAGAACAGAAATTCATTTTCTAACAATTCGGGGGACTCAAAGTCCAGATCAGGGTCTCATCTGTGTCATTTTTTTCCTTTTTTGGTCACCCCTGATGGCCTTTGATTCCTTGGTGACCTGCACATGGCATCTCTATTCCACAGTGTGTACATACCTCTGCGTCTAATCTGCTTTTTTTATAAACTGGAAGTGATTAGCTATAAACCCTCCCTACTCGATTATAAGCTAAATACAATAACAAAGAAAACCCTATTTCCAAACAGAATTACATTCACAGGTAGAGGGGTTAAGATTCCAACACATATTTTTGGGGGGAGGGGCAGAATTTAACCCACAACAGGCCCTATTTATCAAGATTTCTTTTTTACATCTCTTAGCCAGATGCTTCATATCTAAGAATCTAACCTAAGAAGAGAGTTAGAGAGATGTGAGTTTTATGTGCAAATGTTCATAGGAATATTTTTTATAAAAATACAGAAAAAACTTGATATTTCAAAAAGAGGGAATTATAATAATGTGTTATTGGAGTATTTTTCTACCATTAACCGTCATGTGCTTGACTGGAAACAAAGTTAAGATTCATCAATAGCAAGGTGGTTAAACTAATTATGGCAAATCTATATCTGGAATATCATGCAGTTATTAAAACAGAATGGACTTGAACTATACCAGTTGACTCAGGCTTTCCTTGAGATATAGTTTGGTGAAAAAGTAAGAATCAGAAATTTTTTATGAAAATTATGAAATTATTTATGATAGAATATAGTTCCATCTAGGTCAAACGATACAAGGACAGAAACAAATCTTGTATATTTCTGTGTACATACATGTTCTATGTGCCTAAGTAGGTTATGTAGACACAGATAATGAAGGATAAGTACTCGATTGCAATGTGGATCATCTTCTGGAGGAGGAGAGCTGATGACTGAAAAATCAAACAAAAAAAAGGAAATGAAAAAAAGTAGCGTAGGAACAATTTTGAATTTATGCAAAATTGTGCATGTTTAGCTGACTAAGGTGCACCTGACCCAAGCCATGGTCTTCCCAATAGCCTCATATGCATGTGAAAGTTGGATAGTGAAAGAGGAAGACCGGATAATCGATGTGTTTGAACTATGGTGCCGGTGAAGAATACTGAGTCATGACCTGGCAGAAGCACTCAGCAATAATCCCTGTGTTACCCTTGATGCTTTTCCTCCCCCCGCACATAATGGGGTGGCAGGTTCTGTGAACTGTTCTCCTCTGCATCTCTCCTTCCACCATCTTTGGTGAAGGAACGCCTTCACTCCCCCTTTTTCCTCTCAATGGCTTCTTGATTTGTCTGCTGTTTTTGCCCCTTCATAGTCTAATCTTCATCCTGTAGCCAGAGGGGTCTTTCAAAAATGCAAATCCGATCATTTAACTTGCTTCCCTCAAGCACTCCAATCTGTGCAATTTCCTGAATGGACTAAAACCCACACTTGTTCGTCTGACTTACTAAGCCCTAGGTGCTCATGGCTTCTCTGACTTTTCCCCCCGGTACCACTTCCCTGCATCCGGTCTGGAAACTCTCAGCTCCATTCGCTGGGTTCTTTGGACATGTCAGCTTCGTCCCTTTCCTAAGGCCTTTGGTCTGGCTGTGGGCCTTGCTTGGGATACTCTTCCTCTTGATCGTCACATGTCTGCCTCATTCCTTCTTCCTACACTTCTTTGGAAAGGCCTCCCTGACAATCCAGCTGAACTGGCCACCCAAACACTCTCTATAAACCAACTCCATTTTATTTCTCTGAATTGCACACTCATCTCTATGTGATATTTGTATTTACTTATTTGTTTCTTCCACCCCCATCAGTTTGTCATACTGTGGTGGCTTGAGTGTTGCTATGCTGGAAGTGATGCCACCAGTATTTCAAATGCCAACAGAGTCACCCACAGTGGACAGGTTTCAATGGAACTTCTAGGCTAAGACAGACTAGGAAGAAAGGCCTGGCAACCTACTGCCAAAAATTGACCAGTAAAAACCCTATGGGTCCCAACAGAACATTATCCAATATCGTGCTGGAAGATGAGTCCTGTAGGTTGGAAGGCACTACACAATAGCGGCAACAATCAACTCAAACATGCGAACAATCACGAAGATGGTACAGGACTGAACAACATTTCATTCTGGTATACATAAGGTCACCTGAGTTGGAGCTGACTTGTTGGTGACTGTCAACATTTGGCTATTATCAACCTCTCTGTGCCAGAAGGCTGTGTAGGATCACTGGACTTGATTGTATAAATGACCATACGTTGCCACATAGAAGATGCTTAGTAAGTATCTTGTTGAGAACAAGCACTGGATATTATAATGAGCGTTTTTTACCTGTAATTTGGGGATAATAGTAGTACCTATATCCCTGAAGGGAAGTAACACTTATTGAATAACAGCTTGGTGTCCTACAGCCTGTTTTGGATTTTATATATTTTTATTCCATTAATTTTTCAAAACAAATGTGTGACCCGAGTATAAACCAAAAATTAAACCTACTGCCCTCGAGTTGATTCCAACTCTTGGAAACCCCATGTGTTACTGATTAGAACTGCTCCATAAGGTTTTCTTGGCTCTAATCTTTTATAAAAGCAGATCGCCAGGCTGTTCTTCGGCGGTCCTGCTGGGTGGGTTTGAACCACAAACCTTTCCGTTAGTAGTTGAGCACAAACTATTTGCGCTAACCAGGGACCTTGAATGGAGTATGCTGTGTGCTGTCAAGTCAATTCTGACTCATACTGACCTTACAGGAAAGAGGAGAACTGCCTCCATAGGGTTTCCTAGGCTGTAATCTTTATGGAAGCAGATCCCCAGGTCTTTTCTCCCATTGAGCCACTGGGTGGGTTCAAACCACCAACCTTTCCGTTAGCAGCTGAGTGCTTAACCATTGCGCCACCAGGGTTCCTTTTTGAGTGGAGTATTGTCCTCCCTGTTTTACATAAAAAGGAATCTGAGGCTCCAAGAGATTATATGTCCCTGGTTACCCAGCTCAGTTTTCAAACACAGCTTTATTTGCTTCCAAAACACATGCTTTTTATACAACATGCAACCTCCTTGGCATTTTACCGCTCCTCATTTATCCACACCCAGTCCTGGATAATCCCCCCCTTAAAACATATATATATATATATATATGTCTCTATCTGTCTGCTCCTTTTTTTTGTGGGTTTCAGATGTTTTCCAGAGACTGTCAGAACACTAATCTTGATCGGCTTCTCTACAGATTTGTGCTATTTCTCTTACATGGCCTGTCACACTTTTTCAAAATATTTTCCTTCATTTTATGCTTATTTCTTCCTCAGTGGCTTCTTTTCCAAATAGTCTCTGCATTCCCTAAAATTCTCTTCCCTGGATTCTGTCTTAACATGCTCTCAGAATTCAGTTGCTGCCTCTCCAGTCTGTAACCTATTCCTTTACAAGGGTAGGAAATCCTGGTAGTGTAGTGGATAAGAGCTATGGTTGCTAACCAAAAGGTCAGCATTTCGAATCCACCAGGTGCTCCTTGGAAACTCAGTGGGGCAGTTCTACTCTGTCCCATAGGGTCGCTATAGGGTCACTATGAGTTGGAATTGACTTGACGGCAACAGGTTTGGTTTTTGGTTTTACAAGAGTATGCAGAAGTTCAGATCTCTCTTTTCTTCTCTTTTCCATGCTGTCTCTATTCACATTCATTGCTTCAGTGACCAGGTTGGTACGGATTGCTTCCAATGCATTAACATCTGCCCTAATAGCTCTTCTAATTTCTGGGTGACCTCTAGATATCTCTAGATGCCAGTTACCATTAAGTCAATGCCAGCTCATGACCACCTTCTGTGTGTCGGACTAGAACTGTGCTCCATAGGGTTTCCAATGGATGATTTTTTTTTGTTTTTGGAAGTAGATCACTAGGGCTTTCTTTTGAGGCACCTCTGGATGGACTTCAACCTCTAACCTTTTGGTTAGCAACCCAGCGCATTAACTGTTCACCACCACCAGGGGCTCCTATCTCTATGTGGACACTGTTAACACAAATGAAACCAAATTCATCATTTCTTCCCTTGAAATGGCCTCTGTGCTGTGGCACTTGTAGCTTTTTTTTATTATTAATGTTCATACTAAAATATTTTAATTGACACTACCAGCCTCAGTCAACCACAGGCGTTGGTTAACGCGTCTTTCAACAGCATCCTCCTATCCAGCCAGTCTCAAAATCTCCTGAATTTTACCTTTTGTTTCTTTGATTTTGAAAAGTGAATATTTTCGCTAAATAGAGCTAGGAAATGTCAGTCAATTTACAACCTCTTTACTCCAACCTTACCTTTTTACCTGCCTTTGGGAAGCAGTAACAGACTTTTCTTTCTTTTTTTAATTTTTTTTTTAATTGCACCTTAGAGGAAGGTTTACAGGACAAATAGTTTCTCATTCAACAGTTAGTACACATACTGTTTTATGACATTGGTTAACAACCCCCTGACATGTCAATGTGCTCCCTTCTCGAACTTAGGTTCCCTATTACCAGCTTTCCTGTTCCCTTCTGCCTTCTAGTCCTTGTCTCTGGGCTGATGTGCCCAAGTAGTCTCGTTCTGAGTGACAGACTTATCTTTTTCATCATCTTGGATGGAAGAAAATGGCAAGGAAGAACATGAGTTAAAACGATCAGAAGATGACCTTTTTAGTTATCAAAACCAGAAACTTGAGTTTTAACTTTGGAACTTCCTGTGTTCATGTCCATTTAATGGCTCTTTCAAGCTTTATCTCTAAAACTACGCAACCTTGACCTTTTGTTTCTTAAGGCTAATAATTACCTAATTAACTTTGAAGGCATGTTTCATGCAACAATTTTTTACTTTCCCACAAATGCATTTGGATCCACATTCTTTCCACCTTTTCCTACCTTTGTATGCACAATTCAGATCTCAATCTGCCTGTGCAAACATCCTTTGTATTTTTAGATTAGCCTCTGGACAGAGGTTGAGGAAATGCCTGAAAGCGTAGATGTACTTGCACTAGACTGAAAGAATTTATTTCTGATGACCAAGTTAATAAGTGTTCATTATACAGCAACTGCAAAACACATAGACATAAAAGAGAGGCGTAATTCCACAACACAAAGATAGCCATTATTACTACACCTTACAATAAAATGTGTATAAATATTTGTACAGGTATATAATTGTTTGCATTTATACATGTCTAGGAAACCCTGGTAGGATGGTGGTTAAGTGCTATGGCTGCTAACCAAGAGGTCAGCAGTTCAAATCCACGCGGCGCTCCTTGGAAACTCTATGAGGCAGTTCTACCCTGTCCTAAGTGTCGCTATGAGTTGGAATCGACTTGACAGCAACAGGTTTGGTTTTCCAGTTTATACACGTCTAAATAAGAACACTCATTACATGCTGTTGGAGAACCTACATTTTTACTCAGTATTTTCCCATGTCAATAAATATACTCTGAAATGTTAGTTCAATGACTATATAGCTGGAGCCCTGGTGGTGCAGTGGTGAAGAGATTGACTGCTAGGTAAAAGACTGGCAGTTGAATCCACCAGGCGCCCCTTGGAAACCCTATGGGGCAGTTCTACTCTGTCCTGTAGGTTTGAGGGGAAAGGTGGTGTATTTTGTCCATTGTTTTGTCTTCTGTGCCAAAAATCACTCTTTAAACGTTGTAAATTTTATCTGTATGGGTATACGTGTGTACATACACACATACGTAGGCACAAATATATACATATACATGCATATATATTCATAAACACACACACATATACATATTCTCTCTTATTCTGAATGTCTATCAATCTTTCACTGAGTACTTTCTCCCATTATTTTTTTTCTATAAGTACTTTAAATAATGCTGTTAAGTTTAAAAACATTTCATTAGGGTTTTGTTTGGGATTGTGTTAATATATAAAAAAACAACCAAACTCGTTGCCATCGAGTCAGTTCTGGCTCATCGTGACCTATAGGACAGAGCAGAACTGCCCCTTAGGATTTCCAAGGAGTGGCTGGAAGATTTGAACTATTAAGCTTTTGGTTAGTAGCCAACCTCTTTGTAGGGAATTCACAACACTGAATCTTCCAATCCTATTTGGCCATTAAGCAAAGTTTAACAGTTTCCTTTGTACAGTACTCATTTAAAAATTTTTAATCTTTGGTGTTTTACAAACTTTGTTGCTATTGTGACTAGGACTTCTTTCCTATTCAACTTCGAAGTATTTATTAGCTCCAGTCTTCTTACTAAACTCTATTATTATTTCTACTAATTGCAGTGGGCTATTTTTGTTTAGAGAGATGATTAAATCATTTGGCATTTCTATGATCCAGTAACTTAAGCAGCATGATGGGTTGTTGTTGGACTGTGAGAAATCCCAGCAGGCCAACTTCATTCGTACAGTTGATATTCTTTTTTGAGAAGGTGCTGCTCTGGAAAAGCGTGCTGTCTACTGAGATCACTAATGTGTCCTCTGTCCACTTAGGCATTAGATTAAACCTGAAATGCTATGTATTCGAAGGTTTTGACCTATCTCAACAGCAGTTTCAGATCCAGATGGCTCCCAAGTTCTCGCTGTGGCATCACAGAAGAACCTCGAAACATCAGAGCAAGGTCCCCAAGGACTGAAACCACCGCCCACCATTTACATTTGTTCTGCCCATTGCTGCCTTTGGTCTTCCTGGATGAGCTACGCCTGATGAAATTTGACTGTGATCTTTGAAAGGGATTTTAAATGCAGCGCTTAGATTCTGTTTTACAGCCTTGCCCCTCTATGCAGTTTTAAAAAACATCTTCTATTCCTTTTGTTATTTCAGCCATTCTAGGGGAACTTCTCTGGAAGTCCTCTGTTAATGCTTCTGCTTGAGTGGTCATTGTCTCCAGGAGAATCTATCTTAGTTTTTAAATGGAAAGCTATTCTCTCCTAGGAAATTAATTAGGAAGGACAGTTATCGTGTGTTTAAATGTATGGAGATCTGTCATCATCATTCTTTCCATAAGCACGCATCCAGCATTTAACAATGACAGGCACCATACCGCAGTGCAGGGACAATACACAGGTGAGCAGGGCTTGTCACTGGGAAGCTTTAGAAGAAGCAACAGTCATGTAAACTGACATTTAACCAAAACCAAACCAGTTACTACTGAGTCGATTCAACTTCAGGTGACCCCACGTGTATCAGAGGAGAACTGTGCTCCGTATCGTTTTCAGTGGCTGATTTTTCAGAAGTAGATCACCAGGCCTTCTTTCTGAGGTGCCCCCTGGTGGACTCGAACAGCCAACCTTTAAGTGAGCAGTAGAGCACTCTGACACTTCAAAAACAAAAAAAAACCCATTGCCGCTCATAGAGACCCTATAGGACCGAGTAGAACTGATCTATAGGGTTTCAAAGGAGTGGATGGTGGATTTGAATTGCTGACCTATTGATTAGCAGCCAAGCTCTTAACCACTGGGCAACCAGGGCTCCATTGATGTGCATCCTAGGACAGAGAACGGTTGGTGAGCATGTACGTGGGGCAGGCATAAGATTCATGGTGGATGGATTCTTCAGGGAAATCTTCCCAGTGGAGCTATCCCTGGATTGAGTTTCAAAGGAAGTATAGGCATTAAGTATGTACAAAACAGCAAAAGGACATTGTGTTTCTTAGAGGAACTGCCAACAGGTCACCATCGCTGGGTCGAAAGAAGTGTGGATTGATGTGGAATAAGGCCGCTGAAGGAAGCAGGTGGATGAAAGGCCTTTAATGCTTTCTGAAGACATGTGGGCTTTATGCTGAAGTTTATATGAGCACTGGAAGGACAATGAAAAAGAAAGGATCTGTTAGGATCAGTGAGTGATTTTAGAACGATCAGTAGAGCAGTTAGGAAAATGGACTGGAGAGCCGCAGACCAGAGACAAGGGAAAAATTCAAGGGCTGTTGCTGTAATCTAGCTGCAGATTGTGAGAGCTTTCAGTTGGTGTACTGATGGCACTGAGAAAAATGTGTATAACTTGAGGATTAGT
This sequence comes from Dugong dugon, assembly GCA_030035585.1. Classification (NCBI taxonomy): domain Eukaryota; kingdom Metazoa; phylum Chordata; class Mammalia; order Sirenia; family Dugongidae; genus Dugong; species Dugong dugon. Next base: position 8,227,896 of record CM057473.1, read on the forward strand.
AGTTTTAAGCTATTTCATTTCACAACTCTTTGAGTATGTTCTTATACTAAATGTTTAGTGTATTTTATGACTTTTTGCACATGTTTTTAAATTGAATGCTTAGTTAAGAGCTAGATCTAGAGAGAGACTCTCTGGGTTGTATCCAAGCTTTGCCTTTTCTGAGCTGAGTTAATTTGGGCGAGTTATTTAACTTCCTTCCCTATGTCTAAGTTTCTCATTTGTAAGTTGAAGATAATGATAGTAAATAATTTGTAGGATTGTTGTCAAGAATAAATGAAATGTTATAGATAAGCTTCTTAGAATAGCTCCTGACACGTTATAAATGTTCGGTACATACCAGTTTTTAGCATTAGAGCACAATTACAGACTATTTTGTGTTAGAACAATTATATTTTCTGCATTATGAAGCATATAATTTGGGGGAGGCCTTCTATCAGTGTTAAAATACGCCGTTTTCTAAACTATTCTAGGATCCCATATTTTAAAACTTAGTTTTAAATCTCTTTGGCCTTTTGTTTTTATCTCCTGGGTTATATAAGAAGTCTAACACATATGGGAACATCTTTATTTGCAGAGTTGGAAAACCTTTAAAAGGCAAATTTAGGGAACAATTCTTGGGTATCTTGTCTTCTTTTCAATTTTTTTTTTTTTTTTTTTTGGGATTTTCGCAGTGGTTAAGAGCTCAGCTGCTAACCAAAAGGTGGCTGTTTAAATCCACCAGCTGCTCCTTGGAAACCCTATGTGGACAGTTCTACTTTGTCTTATAGGGTCGCTGTGCATTGGAATCAACTTGACAGCACTGAGTTTTGGTTTATACGGTGGCTGCAACAGTGGGCTCAAACATAGCAATGATTGTGAGGATGGCGCAGGACCGGGCAGTGCTTCGTTCTTTGCTACATGGAGTCGCTATGAGTCAGAATGACTCGACGGCATGTAACAAACAACAATAACATTATGGAAGAATGCCTTGTGCACCACTTTACTGGGCATTTCTTACCTGCCGATTCTTACTATACATTTTGGAACTCAATGTTCAAAATCATGAAGGTGGAACATGATCTCTCTCAGAGTTCGCTCCTAGCTTCCTCTGCCGTGACACTGATTCTTGCACATAGTGCTGGTCAGCAGGAGAAGCAGTAAACAGAGGCAGGAGGCTGGAAAGCACAGCAAAGATAGCTGTGCTAGGACAGAGATAGGAGGAGAAAGGGTAAAGATGAAACGAAAAAAAAATAATTATGCTTTGGTGAGAAGGTTTTCTTCTTTCCTGTTTCCTAATGACACATAGGTGCCAGCAGACAAGAATCAAGGGCATGATTGAAGAGCACAGACTAAAAGCTGTGCCTGGCCACTCAGGCCAGAGGACTCCGGTCACCAGCATGTGAATGTGTTGGAGGGTGGTCTGCCACAGCCCTTGAGCCTCACCTGGGCTGCCTAATCCAATGTCTGGGGCCCGGAGCATTCCTTGATAACCGAGGCTGGGAACTGAACCTCTCTCTCTACTCCAGTTTCTTCTCCTTATTGGGGAATCCCACTCCCTGATCTGGGTATCTAGTAAACTTTCTTTTTCGGCTCTGTTCATGTGAGTGTGTCATATGGTACCTGGCCAACACCGTTCTTATATTCATTCCTTGTGAGGAGAGAATGGGGTCTCTCAGCTGCAACACAAGAGGGACGAGTGCAGAACACCAGCCCTATGTTGGCTGCCAGTAATGACCTACTGGCCATGGGGGACTGGCACCTATTATCAAAGCTGACCTTGCTCTATCTCTTCTTTATATAAGTAAAGCTTTGTTCCACCCAATGCCTGTGTATATCCTGTCTTTCTTGACCTTGGACATTGGCTTTACAGAAGGAAAGATAGACACTGGCCAGTTGTACTAGTCTATGTGATTTTAACATCATCCTCACACGTTTATTTATTCCATACACATCAATACATTCAACAAATATCAATTAAGCAGCTTCTATGTTTTCTCCTTTAGAAAATTATATTCTAATGCAGGGTTTCAAACAGAACACACTGAATATAATAAAGAAGTGGATTGTACAATATGTTGGATAAGTATTAACCAAAAAACTAAACCAAACCCATTGCCGTTGAATCGATTCCGACTCGTAGAGACCCTACAGGGCAGAGTAGAACTGCCCCATAGGGTTTCCAAGGAGCAGCTGGTGGATTCAAACTGCTGAACTTTTTGGTTAGCAGCCAAGCTCTTAACCACTGCACCACCAGGGCTTCACTTAAGAAGATTAAAAAAGTAGAAAAGAGTAAGAGAATTCGGGAGTATGCGTGTAGTCAGCACATTCCCTGAAGATCAGTGTGAAACGTTATTATTAATATGAGGAGTTTTCTATGCATTACCTGATTTATTACAGACAATCACTCTGCTAACATCAAAACAGAGGACAGAGAGGTTAGTCACTAGGTCACACAACTAGTAAGGACAGAACAAGAGTTAAAATCTAGTACTGCTAGCTCCGAGTCCTAGTGGTGCAGTAGTTAAAGTGCTCAACTGCTAACCAAAAGGCCCGAGGTTCAAACCCACCATCTGCTCTGCGAGAGAAAGATGTGGCAGTTTGCTTCTGTAAAGATTACAGCCTTGGAAACTCTATAGGGCAGTTCTACTCTGTCCTAAAGAGTCACTATGAGTTGGAATTAACTCGGTGGCGGTGGGTTTGCTTTTTTGGTTTTACTGCTGCCTCTTTAGAGCAGATTCAGTTTGGCGAAAGCAGACAGGAAATGGAAACCCATAAAATACAGTGGGATAAATGGTGTAAGGCAGGTCTATATAGGTCAAGGGCTGGCAAACTACTGCTTGGAGGCCAAATCTAGCAAGTCTTCTGTTTTGGTAAATAAAGTTTTATTGGAACCTAGCCCTATTTATTTGTTTTCGTATTGTCCATAGCTCTTTCAAGCTATAAGGGTGGACTCCAGTAGTTGGGACAGAGACTGTATGGCCTCCCAAAGTGTTTACACCTGGCCCTTTACAGAGAAAGTTTTCAGTCCCTGCTATGAAGGAAGGAGCACGTGCTTTGCGAGGAGATGAGTTCCCAACACCATGAACCACTGTCCTCTGGGTGGGAAATGAATTAAATCAAAGTTAAATCATGGAAGTCTTTCTTTACCATCTGCTGCTCATAGGAAGGGCAGCATAGTCTCTTCAAACAGCAGGAAGATTTTCTGCTGTGTCTTTACATGACTGAAATCTTTAGTCTGATTCCTCTAGAGAAAACATGCCTGCAGGGTTACAAGCAAAACACTGATGTAGAGTTAGTGGGATAAAAAGTCTAAGCTATACTGATGGTATGCACCAAAATATTTTCCAAATGATGTTTTGTGAAACAATGAAGTAACCTCTTAAGTGAAGCTCCTGCTTATACACAAGTCTTTTTCATGTTTTTTTTTTTTTTTTTTTTAGCTGGCATAGCACACTTTGAAAAATATCATGTTAGTCGTGTTATTGTACAAATGGAAATTTAAATTTCAGGTTTATGTCATGTTTACATGCCAAATATCACCATAACTGCTATAGAAGTACACAAAACATTTGGGAATTCAGCACTGTTATGCAAACTATAGCTTTCACAGTATTGCAACGATGCTGTCAGTAAACACATAATTATAACTGACCTCATATTTGCAAAATTCTAGAAAAAACACACAGCCTTTCTGATGAAAGATAATTGTTCATATGACTGAGCTCCTTGTAGAATTCTAAGAATTGCAAGTTAACTCTGGTGATGGGAAAGACACTATATAAGGGAAGGCAGCACAGCTTGACCAAAGCAAAGTCATAGAAGCTTCCTGGACACATCCAAACACCTTGAGGGACCGAGTTGCTGGGGATAAGGGCTGGGGACCATGGTCTTGGGGGACATCTAGATCAACGGGCAGAACATAGTTCATTAAGAAAATGTTCTATATCCTGCTTTGGTGGGCAGAGTTTGGGGTCTTAAAAGCTTGCGAGCGGCCATCTAAAATACATCTATTGGTCCCATCATGTTCAGAGAAAATGAGAATGAAGAAAACCAAAATCAAAAGGAAAATATCACCCCAAAGAACTAATGGACCATATGAACTACAGCCTTCACCAGCGTGAGCCCAGAAGAACTAGATGGTGCCTGGCTACCACCACTGACCACTCTGACAGGGATCACAACAGAGGGTCCCAGACAGAGAGGGAGAAAAATGTAGAACAAAATTCAAATTCATAAAAAAAGACCAGACTTAGTGGTCTGACAGAGACTTGAGGAACTCCTGAGACTATGGCCCACAGACACCCTCCTAGCTCAGAACTGAAGCTACTCCTGAAGTCCACCTTTCAGTCAAAGATTAGACAGGCCTATAAAATAAACAATAACACACATGAGAAGCATGCTTCTTAGTTCAAGTATAAGAGACCAAATGGGCAATACCTGCCCAAAAGCAAAGAATAGAAGGCAGGAAGGGACAGGAAAACTGGATGAATGGACATGGGGAACCAGGGGTGGAAAGGGAAAAGGGGAGAGTGCTGACACACTATGGGGGTTGCAACCAATGTCACAAAACAATTTGTGTATAAATTTTTGAGTGAAAAACTAGTTTGCATGGTAAACTTTCACATAAAACACAATAAAATTTAAAAAAATTCTAAAAATTGTAAAGATCATTGAATGGTAGGCCTATAGCAGAGGACAAACAAAAGCTCTAACTCTCTATGCTTAGAACCCTGCTCTTGCATTAACCATTGCAGGTTTGGATTTTTCTGCATCCTTATTTTTGGGTTAATGGCAACTTAGGGATAATAAGAACCAATACTTACGTCGTGCTTCCCAGGGGTCAGGCATGGATATAAGTACTCCATGCACATTGAGGCATTTGATCCTTCCAACAAGAACAATGATTGCCACTTTACAGAGAGAAAAGTTGAGGGACAGAGGTGTTAAGCACTGTGACCAAGATCCTACCCCTAAATAGCAGAGACGGCTCTTCTCTTAGTTGTCCTGTGGTGGCTTGTGTGTTGCTATGAAGCTGCAAACTATGCCAGCAGTCCTGCAAGTCCTGGTAGGGTCACCCATGATGGACAGGTTTCAGTGGAGCTTCCAGATTAAGACAGACTAGGAAGAAACGCCTGGTGAGCTACTTCCAAAAATTACCAGAGGGGGCACTTCTATTCTGTCCCATAGGGTTACTAGACGGCACCTAACAACAAAAACAACAGGAAATCTCTGAGCACTTTTTGGTAGTTTTAGCGTTTTCCAGAGCCAGCATCCTGAGGCTTTAACGTAGCTTCCACACCAGTGAACTGGCTCCCTGGGGAGAGATGGGAGGAATGTCTTTCTGGAGTAGATTGCCAGCTTTAGAACGCCAGCCGACCTAGAAGTAAAGCAAGCACGTGTGTGGCTACTCCACTGGACTCTCCTATGTTGTCACACACCAACCAGATGCCTGCCGTTCAATGTTCTGCGGGATCAGTTTCATTTTTTTACAGAAAGAAAAGGCTGCTGATTCATAAGGAAAGCAAAAGGACTTGGGCAAACATTCCCAGCATTCTGATTATAGGTCTGACACTGAACAGATCGACAAGTCCTATTTCATTTCAAACAATCCTAGTATTCAGCACTACCACAAATTCAAACTTCTTTTTCTTTTCCATGATAGAACAGGCCTCAAGCAGGCCAGCCAGGGAGGATGGATGTTAAAATGGTTAAGCCTCATTAGCACAGTACAGCAGGCTTGTAAGACATAGATGATGTGGAGATTTTCCTCCAGTCCAGGTATGCATACACACACACACACACACACACACACACACACACACACAGAGTGAGAGAAGCCAGCCGGATGTGTCTTCCAGTTTGTTCATAGCAATAAAAGGAATCATTGCATGTGAATGCGTACCAATCATTTTTTTTTGGAATTGATTGTCATTGTGTTTATTAATTTTAAGAGAAACACCAAGAGATGACATATGATGATAAACAGGGTTACCTTTTCTTTTTTATAATTTCACAACGTGAATCAGAGTCTTGTTATGACTGGCTGGCTAGGCATCTATGTAAATTCCAGAGGTGCGCCTCGCTTTTTTCCTTGGAGATGCCCTAACTGGGAGAGTTTCATTTGACAGCATCCTGGACTGTTTAGGGTAGCAAGAGAGAGCTGACAAGATGACATAATGGACCTTTTATGCTTCTTACTTCTTTTATTGGATGACTGTAGTGCACAGGCATTCAGAAATGGACCCTGTCCTTCAATGGGCGCACAGAAGATATCCATACTGTGCACACTTAGTCTAAGTGTCCTTTCATGCGTGAATTTCCAGCACTGTGGACAGCAGAGAAGTCAAAGAAAAGGAGAAATTCTGGGACTCTGGCCAGAAGATAAATGTGGCTGTAATAGCCCTTGGAGATGGCACTGTTGAACACTTTAGAACTCTTTGGATGGGAAACTGGGTTTGAGCCAAAAGGTTTCTCTTCTAGACTTTCCCTGACTCTCAGTATATTCTTTTTATTTTTAAAGCTGATCTCCTTTGCAATGGAGCTAGAAACCACCTCTTTCCTGGTCATTGAACTTTGGAATTCTCCAGAATATAAAGGCCAGCACTATAATTGGGACAACATGCATTTGTAAATCAGAATGGGGACATATCAGGGTCATGTCTTCACATTTTGGTAAGGGAATAGTTAGATGATATATGACTCCAACTCTAGGATGAAGACAAAATGGCTGCTCGTAGAGTTTTATGGTACAATATGGATGAGGAAGAAAGGAGATTATATGAAAAGAATAACGAGATACATGACTGGGTTATAGCAGCATGGTGGTCACAGAAGGTAGTCAGTCCCAGCCCTGCCTTGTATGATGGCCCTCAGTGTGACAGTCAGCTGGCATGTTTCTATTTTCCTTTTGCATTGAATGTCCTCAATTTCTATTCCTCCCTTAAGAAGCTTCTAGCAGCTTTTGACTGCTTCCGACTTCTGCCCAGTGTCCTAATCTCCATCTCTAATCCTTTGCTGATGTCATTTCTTCCACCCAAAACATCTGTCCCTTTTTTCTGCCAATTTGTACTTCTCCATGAAAATGATCTTTGATTCCATCTTTTCAAGGGGAACGCATTTATATCTAACCTTTTCTTTCCGTTTGTTAGGATGTACAATTTAAGGTTTTGGAAGTAATAGGTCATTTGGTGCATGTTTCTTCATAACCACGTTTCAATTTCTTTGAAGCAGGCCCCATGACTTCCAACCCCTCTATCTCCGTCTCTCCACCTCAGTACACAGAGAACACTATCTAGTTTAGAATGATCGACTGCCTGTTGAATGAACCTGATATGCTAATTAGAATATTTAGAATTTTACAGAAAATGGTAACAGTTGAATAAGAATATAGAAATGCGTATGAATTTATACAAATTATATATACTTATTCCTTCTAGTCTAAAAAAATAAGAAAAACATTCTGAAGAAAATTATGCTTTGGGCCGAAATAAGCCTTGAGCCCTTATAGGTTCCATAATCACTTGTTTTTAGGACTTCTGAATATATTTATTCAAAAGTTATACATAGTTGAATGAGAACTTGAGAGAAGTTGTTTAGCCCAGAAATTGCTATTAGACAAGAGTAAAGAAAAATGTTAGGCATAAATTTATTAATCTATTTTCAAGGTCTTGCTAAAGTCATCATTTTTGAGCACTTAATAATCGACCACATTACTTTAAAGGCCCTTTTAAAGTTTAATTTTAATTTATAGAGATAAGTTTGGAATGATCATTAAGGAGGAAAAATTGCCACTGAAGAAAACAATTTTTCTAAACTTTACATTTTAGTCACATTTCTGTTTTTATCCCCTAGTCATTAGATTGAAGATTCAGTTTCCTCCTTCCGAGTATTCAGTAATTGCTACCGCCTAAAATGCCACATCTGTCGAGAGAAAATAAGAGTTACCTAAGGGTCATTGTGAGTTGGAATTGACTTGATAGCAATGGGTTTGGCTTGTTTTTTTTTTTTAATGAATCTTCTGGCATTTAGGACTAATCAAGACATGAGGTTACGTGGGATTCCAGTCTAAGAACTAGCTCAATGTCCTAAGAGAGTCAAGGTATCTTCCAAAAGATCATACTTGCTCTATGGGAGTAGCTATGATAAATTTCCACCACACGCTGTCAGTTTGTTGCACTGTGGTGGCTCATGTGTTGCTATGATGCTGGAAGCTATACCACTGGTATTTCAAATACCAGCAGGGCTACCTATGGTGGACAAGTTTCAGCAGAGCTTCCAGACTAAGACAGACTAGGAAGAAAGGCCTGGTGATGTACTTCTGAAAACTAGCCAGTGAAAATTTTATGGACCACAAGAGAACATCCTACTCACTTGCTTTGGATATGTCATCAGGAGGGAACAGTTGCTGAAGGAGGACACCATGTTTGGTAAAGTAGAAAGCCAATGAGGTTGAGGGAGACCCTCAGTGAGATGGAGTGGCACCCGAGCCAGAAGATGGTCTCGAGCATGCTGGTGATCATGAGGATGACACAGGACCAGACAACATTTTGTTCTGTTGTACATAAGGTCACCAAGAGTCAGAGTCCACTTGATGGCAGCTATGTATCTATGACAAATTTAATACCAAAATTAATATATGCTTAATAGGTGGATTACACTTCAACATAAAGAAAATAAGATCCTCACAACTGGACCAATAAGCAATATCATGACAAACGGAGAAAAGATTGAAGTTGTCAAGGATTTCATTTTACTTGGATCCACAACCAACACCCATGGAAGGAGTAGTCAAGAAGTCAAACCGCGTATTGCATTGAGCAAATCTGATGCAAAAGACCTCTCTAAAGTGTTAAAAGGCAAAGATGTCACTTTGAGGACTAAAGTGTGCCTGACATGGTGTTTTCAATTGTCTCATATGCATGTGAAAGCGGGAGAATGAATAAGGAAGACTGAAGAAGAATTGATGCCTTGGAATCATGATATTGGCAATGAATATTGAACATACCATGGACTGCCAGAAGAACCAACAAATCTGTCTTGGAAGAAGAACAGACAGAGTGCTCCTTGGAAGCGAAGATGGTGAGACTTCGTCTCATGTACTTTGGACATGTTATCAGGAGAGACCAGTACCTGGAGAAGGACGTCATGACTGGTAAAGTAGAGGGTCAGTGAAAAAAGAAAAAGACCGTCAACGAGATGGAGTGACACGGTGGCTGCAATGATGGGCTCAAACAGCAATGATTGTGAGGATGGCGCAGGACCGGGTAGCATTTCATTCTGTTGCACACAGGTTTGCTGTGAGTCGGAACCCACTGGACGGCACCTAACAACAACATGCTACTTTCTTAGATGGAATTGAAAATTGTTCTTGAAAATAACAACAACAACAAATCAACTTTATCGTGCCTATCCTGAAATTAAAGTGAATATTTTGTGTGACATTTGCATTCAAATATATTTTTTCCAGATTTTGCTTCTTTGTCTCTAGTTTAAGTAAGTGGCAAAGATTGAGGGACCAAGTATTTCAAAATAAGATACTTTGACATGGAAGAATTGCTTATTTTGGAAATAATGAGCTCATTCATTCTTGATATTTTACCTAAAAAAGAAAATGAGAACTTATAATGTGTTATATTAGCATATGTGTTTATGTAATTTAATTGTATTGGGTACTTGAAACCCATATTTGTACATGCAAATAAATGCCTGATCCTGCAAATGTAGCTGACCTCACCATGAAGATATTTACTTGGGCATACAAACAAATGAGATTTCATATGCATAAACTACACTGCTTCATACTTTTTATTTTAGGTTAATAGAGAAACTTCTCTGTAGTTATACAGAGGAAATTAATTGTCGATATAAGAACACATATATTTTCAAAATAATCCTTTAATTCAAAATTTTAATTATGTTAAACAAAAAAAATTGCAGCATGTATAATATGCCTTAGAGAAGTATACGTCATTCGGTGATTTTCAAAATAATAATACAATGTAGCACACTACAAAATGGGTTAGACTAAGAAAATAAAATGTCCACAGTATTAAGAGATGCTAATATGACTATGAAAAAAACACAGAAGACAAAAACACATAAGCGACTAGTAAAAAGAACATATCAAAGCTGTAACTCATAACTTTTCCTCTTTTCTACCAGTTTGGAAATGATGTCAAGCATTTCAAAGCCATCCATAAGATACCAAAAAAAAAAAAAAAAACCAAACCTGTTGCCATCAAGTTGATTCCGAGTCAGAGCAACCCTATAGGACAGAGTAGAACTGCCCCATAGAGTTTCCAAGGAACGTCTGGTGGATTGGAATTGCAGACCTTTTGGTTAGCAGCCATAGCTCTTAACCACTACACCACTAGGGTTTCCATCCTTAGATAGACAAGCGTGGGTGGTTTTAGTACTCTGAAATGTAATCTAATCTATGATTGGAGAGCTCATTTAGATGACTGTACACAGCTCATGCCTAGAGCTCTTATACCTTGAATCTGGCTTTCCCCTTTCCGCCTAAATTCATTCCTACATTGATTTTCACTAGAAAGAAGACAGACATGACCACACACAGGAGGCATGGTGTGACAGGACAAACTCTGAACTGGATGTCATGGGTCCTGAGTGATGGCTGCTATTCTACCTTTCTGTTCTGTTACACGTCAACAGGTCATTTGAACTCCTTGGACCTCGGTTTTGTGAGTGGAAGATAGTCTCTTCATTTTGGTTAGCTACATTGGTTCTTTCAGGTACAACTTATTAAGATTTTATAAGAGGGAGGCCTTATCATATTTGCACAAATTTGCACATTTACTCAGATGGGTAAAACCTTGTTTTTCTTAAATTACTAAAACTAATCTGCTCTTCCCCAGTAGCTGCCACCTTGCAAGCAGTTGGGGGAACATAAATTGTAGCTTTTCAGTTTGTAATATCACGGTCTCATCTAGTTTATATAGCATTTTTTGGGATACATCAGCCTTCTTTGGGCAAATGCTTCTTCACCTCTCCTCTTTTTCTTCATGTGTATATAAACCCATAGCCGTTGAGTCGATTCCGACTCATAGTGACCCTATAGAACAGAGTAGAACTGCCCGTAGGGTTTCCAAGAAGCAGCTGGTGGATTCGAACTGCTGACCTTTTGGTTGGCAGCTGAACTCGTATCCACTGTAGCACCAGGTCTCTTCATGTGTACATAACCCATTGCTGCTGAGTCGATTTTGACTCATAGCGATCCCATAGGACAAAGCAGAACTGCCCATAGGGTTACCAAGGAGTGGCTGATGGATTTGAACTGGCTACCTTTTGGTTAGCAGCCAATCATGTGCATATAGGAAGGGGGAACTTAGACGGTAGGTTTCCCTGATCTCCAAGGTGTCCTCTTAATCCTACTGGTCTCTGGTAAACAAGGGACTTGTCCGTTCTGCTCCCTGGACCAATGCCTAGTGAAGCTGGACTGGTGCTATTTGCTATGTGTTCAGGCTTCTGGTCCCCATTACACTGGAGTACATGGTCCCAGCCATTTGTCACTGGTAACCAAGTTTTTGTGTATTCTGGACTTTTCAGCCAGACTCTGTCAGACCTCTGCCTCATTCACTTTCTCTGCGATTTGTTGCTAAGTACATTAAAACTTCTATATTCTCTGACTATACCACTCATTCTATGGAGCTCCTGGAGTACTCCTTGGGATTATCTATATAGTCATCTCTTCTGAACATATCTGGACACGACTATTTAAAATCTCCCAAAGTACATTCCAGAAAGCACCAACTATGCCCACCAATGACATTGGGCCCCTCCACACTGAGCTGGGTTTCCTTTATATGCCTCCCTCTGTCCAGCCACTCCCTTCTTCATGCCATAGGAGGAAATTGAGAACATGTGATTCCGACTCTGTCTTTCTCTCCTAACTCCCCTCTCTTTCACCTATTAGTTTTACACATTTTCTTACTCTCTTAGTCATCTAGTGCTGCTGTAACAGAAATACCACAAGTGGATGGTTTTAACAAAGAGAAATTTATTTCTCACAGTCTAAGAGGCTAGAAGTTTGAATTTAGGGTGCCAGCTCCAAGGGAAGGCTTTCTCTCTCTGTTTGCTCTTGGGGAAGGTCCTTGTCATCAATCTTCCCCTGGGCTAGGAGCTTCTCAGTGCAGGGACCCTAGGTCCAAAGCACACACTCCCTTTCTGGTTCTTCATTCTTGGTGGTAGGAGTTCCCTCTGTCTCTCTGCTTGCTTCTCTTTTATATCTCAAAAGAAAACAACGCAAGATATAACCTAATCTTGTAGGTTGAGTCCTGCCTCATTAATATAACTGCCTTTAACCTGCCTCATCAACATCATAGAGGTAGTATTTACAACACAAAGGAAAATCACATCAGATGACAAAATGGTGGAAAATCATGTTATACTGGGTATCACGGCCAAGCCAAGTTGACATACATTTGAGAGGGACACAATTCAATCCATAACCCTTACTATCTAGAAAATTCTTTCCCTTCATAGATTTTGTTTGCACTTCGACTATCACTGGCCATATACATTATACCTGTGGATCAAATATGAAGCCAAAAAATGCTATAGGTATGGAGTCTGATGAGGTATAACTATTATCTTGAGGATGGTAATGCAAAATCATTTTACAAAAGAAAAAGAAGAGGAAGGAGGAGGGCGAATAAAATAGAGGAAGAAGAAGAAGAGGAAGAGGAGAAAAATTTATGAGATTTGAAGTTAGGACAAGTCCCTGCTTCCTCAAGGAAAACTGTACTTTAAAACTGAAGCTACTGTTCTATATTTAGCCATCGCATAGAAATAAACTCCCCAGGGCAAATATTCAGGCAATGAAGCATAGCCATTTGAAGGAATGTATAACTGGTCTAAATCAATATTTAAATACTTATAGAATTAGCTGTTAATTGCTTTATCTCTCTCTCCTTCTTATTCATCAATTCCCTTCTTCATGATAAAATTTTACTCCTTGTGAACAAACGACAGAAACAACTAAATGCCTCTTGGAAGCCATGCCCACAGCATATTAAATAAGCTAGTTGTGGTAGATTGTATTTCCCATATGCTCTTACAGAAATTTGCCACTCCTAATCAAGATGTAGGAGCCCTGGTGGGGCAGTGGGTAAACGCTCGGCTGCTAATAGAAAGGCTCAGTGGCTCCGTGAGAGAAAGATGTGGCAGTCTGCTTCCGTAAAGATTACAGACTTGGAAACCCTATGCAGCAGTTATACTCTGTACTATAGAGAAGCATCGAGTCACAATTGACTCGATGGCAACTGGTTTGGCTTATTCAAGATGTAGAGTGTGTTTCCCACCCCCTTGAATCTAGATGGCACTAGTGATTGCCTGGATAAATGGAATGCAGTGGATGTGGCATTGTGCGACTTCCAAGGCTTCCACCTACATTCTCTCTTTCTCCTTCCCTGTTTCTACATCAGTGTCTTTCTCAGATCACTTGCCTCTGAAACTCAGCCACCATTTTGTGAGGAAGTGCAGAAGGCACATGCAGGTTTTCTAGCTGACAGCACCAGGTCACATGTCAGCAGAGAGCCGCCATTTGCTATGAGAAATGTGAGTGAACAAGCCTTCAGGTGATTCTCAACCCCAGCTTTGAAGCCACCTCGGCTAACTCTGAGTAGAGCAGAGAAAATCTATTCCCTGCAAGTCCTGCCCAAACGCAGATTCCTAAGCAAAGTAAACATGGTTGAAGAAACTACCCTTCTTTGACTCTGATTACAATGGAATGAATGAGGTGAGAACTGTAATCCATTAAACCGTATGGTCCTTTCAATTGTGATCCAATAAACCACCTCAACCACAACATGTCTGTATTAAATGAGCATACGGGTGATTGTTTATCACCTCAGGAATGGAGTTGTGATAGATCTTTAGCTTTTTGTGATACATTTCCTAAGCTTGAAGACAATCAAAGATGGAATTGGCCTTTTAATTCATTCACCCACATTTTACAAATGAGACTGAGGCCTAAAAATTTAAAGAACCTGTAAAAAAAATTATTCAGGGATAGAGGCACAGTCAGGTCTTTTGCTGTTGTTAGTTGCTGTTGAGTTGACTCCGACTCCTGGTGACCCCAGGTACAACAGAATGAAAAGCTGCCCAGTCCTGCACCATCTTCATGATCGTTGGTAGGTTGGAGTCCATTGCTGTGGCCACTGTGTATTTTGGGTGCCCTACAGCCTAGGGGGCTCATCTTCCAGCCCTGTATTGCAGAATAGTCTGTTGTGGTCTGTAGGGTTTCCATTAGCCAGGCCGTGAGCCACTAAAGGGTTTTAGGAGCGAGCAGCGCACAGACAATAGTAGATAAGGTGTAGTTAGTTAGGAGGATGGATGCATTCCAAGGAAGAACGTATGGAGGGAAAAGATCTGAGTGACATGCCTTTTGTTGTTGTTGTTAGTTGCTGTTCAGTTGGCTGCAACTCACGGTGACCTCAGGGACAAGAGAATGAAACATTGCTTGGTCCTGCTTCATTTTCATGATGGTTGGTATGCTTGAGTCCATTGTTGCAACCATAGTGTATTTTTAATGCCTTCCAACCTAGAGGGCTTATCTTCCCGCACCGTAGTGGACACTCTTCTGTTATGATCATGGAGTTTTCATTAGCTAATTATTGGAAGCAGCTTGCCAGACCTCTCTTCCTAGTCTTAGTCTGGAAGCTCTGCCGAAACCTGTCTACCGTAGACCCTGCCAGTATTTGAAATGCCAGTGGCATAGCTTCCAGCATCATAGCAACACACAAGCCACCACAGTATGACAAACTGACAGATGAGTGGTGGGCAGTACCACAACCTCCACATTGTGCAGCCACCATCCATCTGTCAGTGGAAGTTGCTATGAGGCTGAAGAGGTTTCAGCAGAGCTTCTAGACCGAGACAGACTAGGAAGAAAAGCCTGGCAATCTACTTCCAGAAATCAGCTCATGAAACCCCTATGGGTCACAACAGTCTGAATTTGTTGTGTGTGGGTTTGCCATGAGTTGGGGCTATCTGGATGGCAGCTAACAACAACAACATTACCCTACGTTGCCATAAGTTGTTTCTTTCTCTTTGATGATGCGTTTGATCACCATTTACTTGACCTGATTATATATCTCTTTGTCAATGATTGTCAGCTAAGAATAATTATAATAACGTAACATCTATACGTCTCTGTTCTGTCCCTAAGCAATTTCATCTGGCCCAAAGGCTTTAAATGCTACCTAAAAGTTGACTCCAAAATGTGTATTTAAGTTCTGACTTTCTTTCCTGGGCAGAAGTTATAATATCCAATTTCCTGCTTTTTGGTTATTTACTCGAGTGTCAAAATCACATGTTCAAAACAGAACATTGCACTCTCTCTTATAATATGCAGAAGTGTGAAAGCCAGTTTCCAGGTGCATGGTCGTGTTCTTTTTTCCTTCCCTAAAACAATCCAAATGTTGGTCTGATACTTTCTTTCCATAATAATACAAAAAAAAAAAATGTGGCAATGATTATTTTCCAAAACGGTTATACATCACAGATTGGAGGTTCTTTCCTTCAGTTTCCTGTTTCCCTCTCATTATCTGAACCAGGGTTGATTACTAACTACAAAGGGGAAGATCCAAGACCTAATTCCATCGCCCTTATGAAATGAATGGATTTCCCTGTCCCAAAATATGCTAGAGTCATTTGTCCCCAGATACCACAGATTTGTGGAGTTGCCATATTGAAAGAATTTCTTTCTATTAGTCCCTCCAACTAAACAGGGATACAACACCAGCTTTATCTGCACCCACGTTCTTTCTTCTGTTTTGCAAACCTATTTCATTTTAAAACCAGGTTTAGAAATTTAATACTAAGATCATTAGAATGGGAGACGTCTCCTTAAGAAAACTTGAAAAAAATTAGAGGAAGTGAAAGGCAGAGAGGGCACAAGCAAGAACATACTTAGAAAAGAGCAGACAAGGAAAAGCGGAGTAACGAGTAGTGACAAAGGCTTTCCCAGCATCCTAAAGACTCTGAGCTATAAAAATAGTCAGTTCAAATCCCCAGAAGCTGCAGGTCACCCCAGGGCCACCTAGGCACTCAATTGCTGCCAGTAATAGCAACAATGATGAAAATAATATTATTATTAAAGACAATGAAAATACTATCATAACTGAAAATAACAGCAGTAAACCAACAACCACCTACCTGAGGGCATAATGTATTTAAGACATATATGGCACAATGTTAAGATAAGTTAAAACACTAAAAGACAGATATTGTGTCCATCAGCTCAACACATACTTTTCACATAATTGCAACATAGCACTAAGATAAAACCAAAAACCAAACCAGTTCCCAATGAGTTGATTCCGACTCACAGCAACCCCATATGAGCAGAGTAGAACTGCTCCACAGGGTTTTCAAGGCTGTGACCTTTTGGAATCAGATCACCAGGCCTTTCTTCTGAAGTGCCTCTAGGTGGGTTTGAACGGCTAACCTTTTGTTCAGTAGTTGAGTGCTTAACTCTTTGTGCCACCCAGGGACTCTAGCACCAAGATAGATGACATAATTCCTGTTTTATCAAGAGACTCATCATTTAGTGGGAGGGCAGAAAAGCAGAGAATGAAAGACAGAGAGATAAAGAGAAGGGCCACATGGTCAACTTGATAAAGGTCTACATACAAGGTAAAGGTTTAGCTCGTGTAATAAGCAATTAACTGTTGGGTGGGTTGATTTGGAAGTTTCGTTCCGGTGGTATTTGAGCAGTTATGACTAAGAATTAACCTGTTGAATTGTGATTAACTCTTAACAAGTAACTGAGAATGATACCTCATTGCCCTATTGCATACCACCCCAGCTGGAAGGTCCCATTAGGTTTGTGAGCACCATTGAATAAGTGAAACATCCATTCATATGCTCCTAGGTCACCATAACGATTCTTAGACGCCCTGAGAATTGTGTAGTACTGAAAGGCAAGGACCACTGAAGGAAGAAAGGGAGGCTTCAAGGGCCGCCCACAGACCTTGACCTCAGTGACCTTCACTCTCAGGACTTCCTCCAGGCACAAATGAATTGGTGGCTCTGCTCTAGCTCTAAAGCTTTACCTTTGCCTGCTCTTCTATGGAATTCTCCCCCCACATTCTGATGAGCTTACCAGCCTTGGAATCATTTCCTCACTGCACTGTAATTGCCATTTCATGTAATTCCTTCATCCTTTTTTAAAGGGTTTTAGTATTGAAGACTCTTTTCTCTTCTTTTTCTGGCCAAGTTTTCTTTCAGCTTCATTGTCTTTAGAAATCCTGTGAATTCTATGACAGAGCACTAGAGAAAATGAAGCAAGGAGCTGCATGCATACCACTAACAGCCAGCCCCAGATGAATGCCGACACCATTTCTCCAGTAGATGCCTGATAGCATAGCTTCATTTAGGGCGCATGTGATGAAATGAGTTGTGACTGTTTGGAAAGGAGAGCTCCAGGAACCTAGCTCTCTGTCTGCAAAATGGGGTAGTAACAGGCTCTCTGTGGGGTCTGGGACACAATGGGGCCAAGAGATAACCTGTCCCGGTCACTCAGGGGCTCTTGTAAGGGCTCCTAGAGGGTATATTTGTTCCTACCCTGACTGGTAGTATTTGCACCCAATTAGCTCTGAATGAGAAAGGATAGTGGGGGGGGGGGGGGGGAGGGAGTGGCCGAGCAAGAGCAGAGAAGGATGTGCTTTCATATTGAATCCCATCGAAAGAGCCTAGATAGTACCATGATTTCAGAGTACAGGGTTAACCCATGGTGGTTGGCTTAACCTGTGAGTTGTACTGGAAATCATAACACACACTTCTTTAACAAACGTCAAAGGTCTACTCTTTTGCTCCCTGGCTTTGAAGTGAGCATGGGCAATTCAGAGTCTGTTTATACAGAAGCAACTGGAAGAAGCGCTCATGGACCTTAATGCAATAGAGGTCAGTCTTACTGTCATGAGCCTTTAAATTGTATGTTCTACGGAGCATGGGAGAAAGATGTGGCAGTCTGCTTCCATAAAGATTTCAGCCTTAGAAACCCTATGGGACAATCCTACTCGGAGTTGCTATGAGTCGCAATCAACTTGACAGCAGTGGGTTTTTGGGTATTCAATGAAGCCTGCTAGCTGCGAGCTTGGGAGACCCCACACATCATGTATATTTACCATTCACTAGGTGAGACTGGTCTCTAACCATAGTGAGGTTTTCTTGCTAGAAGGAAACAGTTTACGATCTTTTTTAGAGATCCTTTTCCTTTTATAACCATCTTTGTAACTGGGAAATCTGAATATCTAAATTATATTGTTCCTGTTGGGGGAATAGTTTGAGCCTATCTATTTTCTTCTGTCTTCAGAAGTGGCAGAGAACAGCAGGGTGCCATCTTTAATAAAACAACTTCACATAGTTGCTGGAGGTTATTAAGTCATTCGTCAACGTGGGTCTTTATCCTAGTACGGAATAATAATTGTAACACTCGTATGAAATCATAGCTTTGAACACCAGTCAAGAGTGTTAATTTATTTCCTTTAACTCTCCACCCTAGCTGTCAGCATTTTCATCTTAGAGTGACAGAGTCATAGCCGAGCGTGCAACCCCATAAAAAGCAGGCACTCTGCCCAGCCCCCACACCCTCAACCACACAAACACTTTCCCGCAGAGATGAAAGAAACCACGCCAGTAAATGGAAAAGGGAAACCATCCCAAGACTGAAGTGACTTTACTCTTAAGTACACTAGTCCCGGTCTTGCCTGGTATGTCATACTTGAGAAATTTCGCCATGAAAGGTTGGCAACAAGAATCCTCCTGAATTGCTCCCTTGGAGGGAAAATTCAGGTCAGTTCAGAACAAGCATGAGGGAAAAAAAAAAAAAAAAAAAAGCATATTTTTCTAACATTTTCAATGAATTAAGTTGGTAAAATATGCTGGATTTGAAGTTCTTAAAAGTAATTCTCTCTCCCTAGGACACACGTACTGATCCAAGAACAGCAAAAACGATGACATCTTGTAGCTTTAAATTGCTATTCATTAAGAAAAAAAATCTTTTCTTGGAATGCAGTGGTCTTCTTACCACTCGTTCTCTGACCTCTGTTAAAACTACAAATTATAGACCCCAAGTCAGCCAAGCAGCTGATTTTCAAAAGTTACTCGAAAAAAATAATAAAATGGACTAACCTTGCCAGATTTCCATAGTTTTATCTCTCTTTTTCTCCTCTCACTCTGACGTGCTGTTCCCTGCTTTCACCTGTATCCACCGCCACTGGATCTTCCTTGACTTTCTCATCCAGGAACTCCTCCTCTAGCACCTAAGCTTGACAGACAAAGGAACTCTCAAGCATTGCGTTATAGTCCAAAGTTGTTCCCATATATACAATACTCCAAAAGGAGAAAGTAAAGGAGAATAGAAATAAGGTTGTGTGTTCAATCATCTTCAGTCCTTGTGTCTGTTTATGCCAGTGCCTGTTGATTTCATGAACGTCTACTGTGAAGTCATTGCTTCACAGTGGTGAGAGGAATTTTATAACCCTAATTCATGGAGCGCTGGTGGCATAGTGGTTAAGAGCTCGGCTGCTAACCAAAATGTTGGCAGTTCAAATCCACCAGTTACTCCTTGGAAACTCTACGAGGCAGTTCTACTCTGTCCTATAGGGTGACTATGAGTCGGAATCGACTTGTTAGTGCCTAACAACAACCATGACGAATTCAGTGATACTAGAGGATACAGTTTGGATTTGAAATGGGTGGCTGCAAACTGTTATTGGTGCCACTGGTCCAGTCTTGAATTTCATTGCGATGCTAATTTTCAAATACTCTGGTAGTAGCAACATATTCATGTTAATATGACAGGTTCATAGCTGGGAGACAATGATTTTAACGGCTAAAAAAAGCATGCCAAAAATTGGTATTCTTTTATTCAGAAAGTATTTCTTGAATTTTTAGGAATATAGTATGTTTTTCTATCGAAATAAATAACTTGTGAGCAAAAACAACATATGGCCCATGCTTATTTTAATATTTTCTGAATTTTCTTTTGTGAAGCAAAACTATTGCTAGTTGTAGCTCAAAACAGTAGAATTTTTAAAACTTACTACATTTTAGTCAAGTAGAGGTTGAATTGGGTACATTTTATTATGTATTAAAAAAAATCCCAGTTTCAGGGTAGCCTAGAGATTCCCCAAATTTGCAGGCACAGAGTTGCTGAAATTTTTAAACAAATAGGAGAATGAAAAGGCAAAAGATTATTGACTAGTTCTGAGGATAATTGGCCCCCCCAAAAGGAAAGTTTTAACTAGCCGATTCTCATACTTCACTGATCATATCCCTTTTATGCAAAAGATTACTGACCAAGCTTTGATGTCTGAGTAAAGATCTATCAGAACTGAAGCAAAGTGAATGGCTCTCACGAGTCTTGACCTATAGGGCTGTTTAGTGCTGGGAGGAAGAAGAACTCTTGTGGCTTTATTCTGCCACTGGCCCTCTTTGAAAGACACTTGGCACCACAGGGACTCATTGGAAGCAGCAGCGGGCCCTCTGCTGCCCCATCTGCTGGCTTGGGCTCCCTGTATTTTGATCAGCGTGTCAAATTCATGGCTTCTGTCCTCTCCCCAGACAAATCTTTCATGACAAAGGAAAAACATCACCAGCGTACCTCAGATCTCTCTCACAGAGCTTCAAAGGGCAACAGTTAGAAGCCATATGGCAAAGTTTGCTTTCCCTCAGATCTTTAGACGATCATTTCCCCTTCCAGCTTAAACAAGCATAATCCAAGATTCTGCTCAGTAGTGAGCCATACTGGATTCCCAGGGATGTGATCAAATCAAATCCTATTTATTGTATCCGGGAGAAACTGACATAAGACGGCTAGGGTTTCATAGTAATTCTTTATCCCCAATTAAATTGTAATTGTAAGGCTCTTTTCCCCAAATACAATTTAAAAACATGTGTCCCAAGTTATTAGTAAATGATTCTATTATATGATTCCAAGTTATGATGCATGTTTTTATTTTTTAAGTGAGTTCTTATCTATGATACAAAACTTCCCACTAATACCAGCTACTAGAAAATGTTTGAGAAATAGGGCATAAAAATGCATCAATTTATTAAAATGTTTACTGACAATATGTGCTTAAGATTTTGGCAAATTTGAAATAATGTGTCAGAATATTTGTAGATTCTGAGTACAACTTAGAGTCAATTTATTATGTGTATTATTTAAAAGACTGGCATATTTACTGATTTTAAACACATTCTCCTTTTGCAATTCAAATGTTTGTCCAATAGAAAGAAGTCAGTTTTTAAATATGGTATTTAAGAGATATAAAATACGTGATACATACAATATATACATAATACATATTGATATAGGAAAGAAAAAGATACATTTGATTAAATTTTCAGCAATTTGAATTCATATCAAGGGTGCTACATGATAGCCGTCAAGTTTCCCATCATTAGAGATTTTAGTAACTTGGTTGATGTTTTCATTGTTGTTAGAGCTACAATGTTGTAAAAACTATTTCAACGATTCTTTCACATGAGAAACTATATCTGCCAAGTCTAAAGGAGTTCCTGGCATTTCCCAAACACTGTCTTTGGAATTTATTGAGGAAAACAATCCAAATACAAACAAGATAATGCTTGGTTGTATTTTTAAAGACCTTAATAGCAGTGAAATCCGCCCCTTCTCCCTCTTAATGCTGAATGGATTACCCCAAGATCACCATGCAGACACGTGGAATCACCTAGTTAGAATTCTAGAAGGGCCCAGGAGAAAAGCATCTTACTTCTGGATGATGTTCTGAAGCAAAGTTTCTATGCAATATGGTGATATAGACAATGTTTGTCACCTGAAGCCCACATGTCTCTTCTCTTACTTGTTAGCTCTGCCTCACTTCTTTTATCACCTCTAGTCCGCACCTGTGACGGTTAATTTTGAGGCCACCTGACTAAGCTATGGTGCCCAGTTGTTTGGTCAAATACTGATTTAGATGCTGCTATGGAGGTTCTTGGAGCCCTGGTGGCACAGTGGCTAAAAGCTACGGCTACTAACCAAAAGGTCGGTAGTTCAAATCCACCAGCCACTCCTTGGAAACCCTACACGGCAGTTCTACTCTGTCCTATAGGGTCACTATGAGTCGGAATTGACTTGACGGCAGTGGGTGTATGAAGATGCTTACATGTGATTAATATTTATAATCAGTTACCTTATGTAAAGCAGATCACCCTCCATAATGAGGGTGGGCCTCATGCAATCAGTTGAAGGCCTTAAGAGAAAAGACAGACTTCCGGAGGGAGAAGGATTCTGCCAAGACTATAATATAGAAATCCTGCCAGAGTTTCCAGGCTGCACCTGACTTACAGATTTTGGACTGGCCAGTCCCACAATCAGGTAAGCCAGTTTCTTAAAGTAAATCTCCATCTCTCTGTATGTATCTCTGTGTATCTATGTGACTATGTATCTACGTAGCTGTGTATCTATGTATCTATGTTTCTATCTATGTATCTATGTATCTATCTATCTGTCTGTCAGTCTGTCTATCTATCTATTATCTATCTCCTGCTGCTTCTGTTTCTTCTGAGACCCCCTAATACAAACTCCTGCCCCTAGATAAGAAGATCACCATGCCAATCCTATTGCCACTTATGCATTGGTGGGTCTAATAATTGGTGGGCCTTTGTGTGCATTTCTCCCTCCAGAAGTGATTGCATTATCCAATATTGGCTCAAAACCCTTATCTAAAAACCTTGGGGCCAGATATGTTTTGGAAATTATTTAGAAACTTTAGATTTTTTGATTTCTAAAACATATCTGGTCCCAATAGAAAAGTCCAATTTTGCCATTCCTGTGTGTAATTACACATTTTAAGTGAAGCAAACATCCCGTGGGGGCAGGCTGGCTCTGCATATCTACTTTACTGACTTCAGAATAGGAACAAAAGTCAGTAAAAGTGCCATGAAAAACTAATAGCACTCCAGGGAGACACATTGCTGAGAACACTAAGAACGTTTTGATCTGGAACGCAGAGTTAAGATACTCCCACACAGAGTGGATCAAAGGTTATTTCAAACTCTCAAATTTGCTCTTGATATGCAAGAAGCTTGTTCTGAGGCAGGAAGTAATTGGACTGCCTAGATTTGATCCCAGCCACTAGATAATATTGGGGGTAGAGGGATCGCTGGGGGGACATTGGTGGTTCAGTGGTAGAATACTCACCTTCCACGCAGGAGACCTGGTTCAATTCCAGGCCAGCACTTCATGTACAGCCATTACTTCTCTGTCAGTGGAGGCTTGTGTGTTGCTATGATGCTGAACAGGTTTTAGCTGAGCTTGCAGACTTAGATGGACTAGGAAGAAAGGCCAGGTGATCCAATTCTGAAGATCAGCCAATGAAAATCTTATGAATCACAATGGAACATTGCTCTATTCCCCAAGTGATCATGGGGATGGTGCAGGAAAGGGTGGCATTTTGTTTCCTTGTGCATGAGGTCAGGCTAGCTAACTAACAACAGCAACAACAGAGAGGTGGGCACTTTGGTTGTAACGCTCTGTGTTGCTGCTCAATGTAATCTGGTCAAGCCCCAGGGAAAATCATCCAAAGGTCTTGAAGAGATGAGGCTGAAAGAGGCCTTATGAAGTTTTTTGCAAAGGTGGTGTTTGGGGCGCTGATCCAAGGAAGGATGGTACTTACGGTGAGAATAAAATCGTCATCCACCGCAGAGTAGTGCCAGCAGCAACTGAAGGGTCAATGAGAAGCACATCAGCAGAAGGATTTAAGAGTTCAATCTCTATAGTCCATGTGGGCATGAAGAGAATTTTCAAGTCAAAATCTGGACAGTGTCAGTAGGAGAAGATGAGATGTCACCAGGAAGAGGGATGGAAAGCCTGGTCACCACTGGAGCAAAAGAACTGGAATGATTGCCAAGAAGAACATCTACTCCTCCAGTCCAGTGTGACCAGGGAGCAGGGGACCCATGAGACAGGCTCCAGGTGGCAGGAAGCTGGACACATGGTCTTTGGAGGTCTTTTCCAGTTCTGTTTTTGTGATTTCTAAGCAAATTTCGGGGGAGGAAGTAGCAAATTCAAATCTCCACCTTCCAAAGTGAAAGATTTTTATGCCTGGGCTCTTCTGTTATACGATTGCTGATCTTTCCACTTCTGTGCTTTGTTTTAATTGGTCAAGAAGCATGAAATTGAAGGAAACACAGCTCTACAACTTTCTATCAGTTTCTGCAGCTCTTCCTCTGGGACAGTCATATCAGATGGGCAAACCCAGAACAATGTGGTATCCCAACAACAGCTCTGCCAATTCAGAGAGCTAGCCTGCGTCGGGCAAGAGATTCCATGAAACAGGGAAATGGCACTGACTTCAGAGACATTTATTTGTTCATAGACGATTCTGAGTGGTTCAGAAAGAGAACTCCTATCGGAGGTATATACATCTTAGATGCCTTGAGAACTCCTATCATTTATAATATATAGACGGTCAAAAGTATGAGCAAAAGTATGAGCAAAGACGATAGTGAATTGACCCAGAAAATATGAGTATTTGAATTAAACTCATTTTTTTTCCTCCTAGGTAAAATTATAATATGAAGGAAATTCCTCCTGAGAAGATCATTTTATTTGTGCTTATTTTTATACTAATAATTTCTTCTTATTCTTTTGGCAATAGTGCTATGACACAAGGCCAAATTCTTCCTCTCTGTTTTGTGATCTGGCAGAATTAGCACTGAGTGGTACCTTCCCTACAAAACCACTGAATCAGTCTTTGCTCTTCAAAATCAGCTTCAAGACCAGCCCCCTAGGTACCTTTTCAGCCAATGGACTACCTCCAATTCCCTTTGAAATGGAAATTTAAGCTGGCCAGAAATACCTCCATCATACCTTCTATGGTTTTTATGTTTTCCTGACAATGGTGAGAAAGAACGGTAATCGCTCATCTCTCTGATGAGCTACAGACCCCACGTTACTCCACAGTGGCTGCCAGCTCTCCCCAGTGATCTTTTCATGATGTTTGCAAGTTCACAATATTGAAAAGTACGTAAAGGTCCATGCCTTCCTTCATCCTGAATGGTCAGATCAGCATTGGAACTTTTATATTTTCTCTTGGCTCTTCTGTGATTCATCTTATGTTTCTTAGATTTAGAGGATATTTAAGAACTAGATTCACTTTAGGAACACTTCGGTACAGTAGTGAAATCAGCACATACCGTTTGGCTACCTAACTGGAAATTGCAAAGCTGAGAAATTCTTTTGATTTGAAGAAACTCCAGCATTTGTTGCTTCTGTTCGTGTTTTCTTAGTTTTTTTTTTTTTTTTTTTAAAGATAAAAATGCCTGAACTTTAAAGAGCTTCCAGTTGGCTCATGTTGGGTTAATATTTAGAGAATTAGATATAGAGAAAACCTTAAGGCTTCAAGATTTGAAAATTCCTCGTAGATTCACAGTGAGAAAACAGTATCTCTTGCTTTTGGTTATAGGAAAGTTACAATCTAGATTTCCTTTCTTATGGGATTCCTGCCACTTCTAATTTCTTCTCCAAATACCAAAGAGTTGTTTCAGAGCAAAATTATTGAGGACAAATCTTTAATCATGGCTAGTCTATATTTTATTAAAGATCTTTATGTACTGGGAATCCAGTGATGTGTTGGGGACCTACAGACTGAAGTTCACTCTCTTTCTATATTCTATTCCCTTAAGTCTCTGGAGAATGCTATAGGCTAGATTTGGGATCTGAGGACACTCAAAGACATAGGTTCTGTCTGGGATGAGATCAAATCATTTCATTCATTTACTGCTCTGACTTGGAACAGTTTTTTCTGAATGGAAAGTTTAGATACAATTTGTAGTCCAATGTCATGGAGACGGCTACAAAGAACCTTGGAATCTGTCCAAAGACCTTCCTTAGAATGTTTCCTCAAGTACTGAGTTGATCATTCCAACCAGTACTCCTGATGGAAACTGAAAGAGATCTTTGCTAGACACAAGATGGCAGTAGAGCACCGTCTAAACCTTTATGATCTGATCACACGGATAAGAGCTGTAAAAATTGGGTTGGATAAATTTTTTTCTTGGTGATTTTTATCCTTTTTTGGGAAGCATGAACCACTGAGAGAATGCGATGAAAATAAATGATGGTTACTCTTCACCCTACAAATATATATATATATATCTTGAAATTTCTGATGAAGCACTTCCATGGACTTTCAAGGTTACAAATACTTGCTTTTAAAGTTTGGTCCTATGAAGATTAACCTATATTCTCCATTTGAAAATAAATACTTGGAGAGAACAGAATGATACAGAGTTCAGTAATCCAAGTATCAAGGGAAAGAAATAAAGACTCAGAAGCAGAGGCCAACTTTTATAACTTCCCTTCTTCTGTTCTGTCTTTCTAGGGAAGAATTCTAAACAGAGAATCTTAAAACTGTCTGTTGTCAGTTCTTAGAACTTTCCACTATAAGAGTAGAGATACAGCAATCAATTAGTTGAGTGATTTTTTTATTGTTATAATTTTTTTTTATCCTATGAATCTTATAACATCTTATAAAAATTTAAAGTTTTGCTTCTACTAATAATTTGAGTTCAAAAAACACCACAGCCCTTCTGGTCTCTAAAAGTGCAAAATAATTTCTTTTTAAAGTAAGTTTGTTTAATTTTACTGTTGTTACTATTGTTTTTTAGAAATATAGTACAATATATTATTCTCTCCAGTCCAAGTTACCAACAATAATTTAGTAATTCATTTGTACAGATATAGCCTAAATTAAAAGAAAATAGTGTTTAAAATAAAATAAAATTTCAGACAGAATAATGTGGTTTCAATTAAAATTTTGTTATTTGGCTTTACAAATCTTAGTAAAAATCCTGAGGAATGAGTCCTTACTCTGACACAGGTCCAGGTTACCAACTTTCATGACTGCTTTGTGCAAACTTGGAGGAAAAAAAATAAATAAGTAGAAGAAGAAGAAGAACTGGGAGGGGCATAGCTGATTATTCTAGAATTCTGATTCACAGGTATAACTTCCAACTTGGCAAGAAACAATTGGCGATTTCCCAGAAGCCAGGAGCTTCTTGTTTTACAGAACACAAGGTGGCAGAATTGCCCTTTTGAAGGCACTGATCTTCAACTTACTCGAAGTTTAGAAAGCCAAGTAAAGACCAACCCGTAGTAATGGCAGTTGCTGAGACACTGAACATCTACAAATGTTCAGATGATGCTCTACATGATGAAACCAGATATATACTATTGAAAAACTCATTACCTAGCTTCATGGGACTCACGCAATCAGAGAAAGAAAAGTGAACATCTTAATGATTAGCTTCATTTTAAAAATGTGTCTAGTAAATTACTGGAGTCCCTGGGTGTTGTGAATGGTTAAGCGCTTGACTACTAGCTGAAAAGTTGGCAAATTTACCCATTGGCTAAAGCTGAAATCCTGCTTAATAAAGACTAAGCTTTTGTTGTGATTTATGATGGGGCTTCTGCTTCACTGAGTTATTATTGTGAACCTATTACAACATAAAGCCAACAAAATGAATAGGACAGTGTATCCTTAATACATGAAAATTCCCTTCCTTCCCCCACATACCCCTCACCAACCACATTCCAATGTGGCAAACTAGGGTATTC
This sequence comes from Dugong dugon, assembly GCA_030035585.1. Taxonomy (NCBI): domain Eukaryota; kingdom Metazoa; phylum Chordata; class Mammalia; order Sirenia; family Dugongidae; genus Dugong; species Dugong dugon. The sequence goes on from CM057473.1 coordinate 8,255,488, forward strand.
GTCTACATAAATACAAATTATCTTATATTAGAAAACAAAACAAAACTATTACTTCTCTATATATGATGTTCCGTACACAGGTGTCGTATATTAACAACTCTAAATCTATTTTAAGGAGCCCTGGTGGCACAACAGTTAAGCACTGAGCTGCTGCTACTTGAAAAGTCGGCAGTTCGGACTCACCCAGCAGCTCTGAGAGAGAAAGACCTCGTAATCTGCTTCTGTAAAGATTACAGACAAGGAAACCCTATGCGGCAGTTACACTCTGTCACTTTGGGTCACTATGACTTGAAATAGACTCAATAGCACCCTACAACAACAACAAATCTATCTTTCAGAAAATATGACATTTTTTGCCGCTATGAATAATATATCAATAAGCCTTAATCTATCTTTCAAAATACATTCCTTTTCTTCCTTTTTTTTTTTTTTTTCAGATGACATCTAATTCATGGATTCAAACTAACACATATTAGTTCTTGCTCATGTGGCTGGGGCAAGGGGGGATGGGGTAAGGGGAACTGGGGCCCCTTAGGGTGCTTGTGGGTGTTAATATCAAAGATTAATGTCAAATGAAAGAGCTTCACTCTCCACCAGTCAAATTAAGTGTCCACAGAGGCATCTGAAACCTGCTTGCTCAAGTGGGACCTCTAGGAGTTGATGTCCTCTTATCTAATCCAAACTCCCCTCCCATCTGTTCCCTTTGTCATGGGGACAGAGTCACAATAAGCGTTGAGAAGCAAAGGGATTGGCAGAAGCAATTCCCCGCCTGGGTGAGAAGCTGACCAGAAGAAGCCCCAAACTCATTGACCAGGCTGCAGGTGGAAGAAAACACCGAGTTGTCACTCTTTCTATTGGAATCCCTTGGTTGTGCAAACGATTATGGTGCTTGGGTGATAACTGAAAGGTTGCAGGTTCAAGCCTACCCAGAGACAACTCGGAAGAAAGACCTGGCGTCCACTTCTGAAAAAGCAGACATTGAAAACCCTATGGAGTACAGTAGTACTGTGACACAAACGGGGTTGCCATGAGTCAGAATCGACTTGTCAGTAATTCGTTTTTTTTTTTTTTTCTTTAAGTTACTGGAGGGTCAGTTGATAAAACCTTTTGATAACAAAGACTTATTCTTCTTTAAAAGTTGCATTAATGCTTTCAATATGCAAATTTAGAAAGGATCCACTCATCAGGTATCATTTTAGTATACACTTTCAGCTGCATTTTCATTCAAAAACTAAAATTATGTTGACACCAGATATTCTCACCTAAAAACTAAATTTTATTACATGAAAACGTAAAACACCTTACAGTCATGGAAAAGATAGCAACATAAAATGGTGGGAAGACCACTAACCTTCAAGATGTCAGTATTTAAGAATTATGTAACCTATAATAAATGTTTGTCATTCTAGTAGACAGGGCATAAGAACACTTTATTGAATTTATCTGAAAGTATTAAGTCATTAAGATTTTTTGATCAGATACCACCACCACTAAACTACTTAAAAATTGTCATATTATAACAGATATCCTCAGAAACTCTGTATCGAAATTAGCAGAACGCTGCAAAATCTGATCCTATATTGAGTAACTGCATGTAGGCTCTATTTCGTTTTCATAATGGATGTCTATGAAAATGTGATAGGAAGTAGTGGCTTCATTGAGGGGTGTGGGGGGTGTGGACTGTATTGGGTGACACTATCAGAGGAAGCGACATCAAAATGACTGTCTATAAATATTTTGTGCAGCATTTCAGCAGAAATTTATTATTTTTTACAAAAATATCCCTTTAGTGATAACAACAAACGTTTTTCATAAGCTCAGCTTACAAGTATCAATATACCTACAAGGCTAAACTTCTATGATAATTTATTTTTGAACTTTCTGATGCCGTCCGGTCAGGGCTGTCGTTATTATGCAGCCGCAGTGATGATTGTAACCGCATAGGTTCGTCTGCACGCGCTGCCGGCAAGCGCTGTTACTTTCGTTAGAGCCAGTGTTCTCATAGTGCTGATTTTGTCAAATTTTCTGGTGTTTTAACTACAGTATTGTGGTAATTAGCATTTGTGAACCTATATCAATAACTCTTTTGAGCATGAAGTAGTAATTAAAGGCAAGGAAGGAGTGATATAAGGGAATTAAGATTGATGAGTAACATTACTACAAAAAACATTACTAAGGATTCTGCATGGTCTATGGGTGGGGGTGGATGACACCATGAGTTACTGCACTGGGGGACACCAACCCTAATAACGACACGGATAAAAACCAAAACCAAACCCATTGCTGTCAAGTTGATTCCAACTCTATAGTGACCCTATAGGACAGAGTAGAACTGCTCCATAGGGTTTCCAAGGAGCGCCTGGTAGAGTTGAATGGCCGACCTTTTGTTTAGCGGCCATAGCTTTTAACCACTATGCCCCCAAGATTTCCAACGACATTGATAGGAAGTACACTGTCTAGAAGTAGAACAATAGACTTAGAGCCTATAAAACCACACCTTTTGCCCTTGAGTCAGTTCCAACTCATTGCAACCTCATGTGTGTCAGGGTAGAACTGTGCTCCATAGAGTTTAAAATGGCTGATTTTTCAGAAGAAGATCACCAGGCCTTTCTTCTGAGGCACATTTGAGTGGACTCGAATCTCTAACCTTTAGGTTAGTAGGCAAGCTCGTTAACCATTTGCACCACCCAGGGACTATAAACCCATTGCCACTGAGTTGATTCTGACTCATAGCGACCCTATAGGACAGAGTAGTACTGCCCTATAGGGCTTCCAGGGCTGTCAATCTTTACAGAAGCAGATTGCCACATCTTTCTTCTGTGGGGTGGCTGGTGGGTTTGAACCACTGACCTTTTGATTAGCAGCCCAGTATTTTAACCACTGCACTACCAGGGCCCTCTCAGGGACTATAAAACCAAAAACCATACCCGTTGCCATTGAGTTGATTCCAACTCTTAGCAACCCTATAGAAGGAGGGTTAAATTTTTGAGAGCTGAAAAAAAGCTCTGATGTCCCTAATTTTGGAGTCTGGAGAGGCAGCCTCCTTCAGGTCTGGGCATTTCTCTGGGTGAATGAGAGACCCATGGGTACCAATACCCAGGGCTTCTGAGACAGAGATCAGCTTCAGTCAAGGCGGTCAACACCACCCACCTGCCTGACTGTTGGGGAAATCCAGCAGGCATTTTCCCTTCCCCCAGGTCAGCAGTTACTTCCTTGGCCTCCAAGCATCCCAAGGGCAGAGGTAGTGGTGTGGAAACCTCTGCATCACTTTACGTGATTTGCATGGAGCAGAAAGAAAGATAAGAACAGTTGCTGTGCAGACGATTCCAACTAAAGACGATACTATGTGTGTCGGAGTAGAACTGTGCTCCATAGGGTTTTCAATGGCTGTGTTTTCAGAAGCAGGTTGCCATATCTTTCTTCTGAGTTGTCTTTGGGTAGGCTCGAACCTCCAACCTTTCGTTTAGCAGCCGAGCACCCTAATCATTTGCACTATCCAGGGATTCCAATAGAAAGAGTGACAACTCTGTGTTTTCCCTCACCCTGCACCCTGGTCAATGAATTTGGGGCCTCTTTTGGTCACCCTCTCACACGGGAAGGGAATTGCTTCTGCCAATCCCTTTGCTTCTCAGCACTTATTGTGGCTCTGTCCCCGTGCAAAAAGGAGCAGGTAGGAGAGGAGTTCGGGTTAGACAAGAGGACATCACCTCCTAGTGATCTCACTTGAGCAAACAAGCATTGACTCTACGGCAATGGGTTATTTGTTTGGTGTATGGAACATTATATATAGAGATGTAATTGTTCTTTTGTTTTCTTTTCCTAACATAAGATAATTTGTATTTATATTTACTAATGCCCTGTTTTGGAGCCCTGGTGCTGAAGTGGTTAAAGAACTTGGCTGCTAACCAAAAGTTTGGCAGTTTGAATCCACCAGCCGCTCTTTGGAAACCCTATGGAGCGGTTCTACTCTGTCCTATAGGGTCACTATCAGTTGGAATCAACTCAGTGGCAATGAGTTAATGCCCTATTTCAGGAACCTGGTGGTGCAGTGGTTAGAGCAATCAACTGCTAACCAAAAGCTCAGCGGTTCGAAACCACTAAGGTGGTTTGTGGGAGGAGGATGGGAATTTGCCTAAAACCAATAAAATGAATAGAACATTTATACACACCATCCGCTTCATTTTTTTGCTTTTTATTAACTCTGAAAGGCAGAGGCAGAAGCCCCATGAAATCACTGCAAAAGTTTAGTCTTTATTAAGTACGATGAGGACTTTAGCCAATGGGCCTTTCTCTCTCTTCCCCATGTCCTGCTGTTGTTTAAAAAATACTTGCTGTGTGCCTACTCTGTGGTTAGTAGTTTTAATAGTGCAAAAACCATCATCTTTTTGAACTACATTGGGCTTTAAACAAAATATCTCCATTGGCAGAATTTCCAACACTCACCTGTAGGTGATGAGGAAGTGGCTTGGGTGAGGGGTGAACCACGTTGCCCAAGACAACACTAACAATACTGCTAACTTCCTAGGCATGAAAAGTTGTTTCTAGACATTGTCCCTATTAATTTGTTTAACACATTCGCTAACATCTTACAGTTTAATAATTAATGCAATAATATTTTACCTATTCCAATAGGGAGGCCAATTTATTTTTTATAAAAAGAATGAGCCTTCTCTCTTTGAAGAAACTCTTCAGTTTCTGAACCATAACTACGTCTTTGAAGAACTCCCTTTCATGCCAATTACGCAACTCAAAAATTCTGAACTTCTCACTGTACCCATGAGTTAGTGTGAGCAGAGCTGATATACAAACACCTGTAATGGGTTAGCAGAACAGTAAGGGATAAAAAAAAGCGAACTAGCGTCCTATGTGTGTTTTGCTTTAATTTATATTATCAAAAAGTCCTAAGTAGAAGATACAAAGGTACTTTTCAAATTTAATCCAGTTTAATACTCTAACATCTCTGTTTAAGACTGAACACCTCTCTGAATTATGTTTGCCAGACTTTAGAGTTCACAGGAAAAACAGTTACCAAAGATTCTTGGTAAACACTATCTAAATCATTCAGATATAACTTATCCCTTTGCATATTGCTAGACTTTTCCTCCAAAACAAGCATGTGTTTCAAAATATGAGAGAGGTACATTGTAAATTAGGAATAAAAATGAGAACATTTGAGGAAAATATCCTGAGGCCTGGACTCAAGTATATGAGTCTTTTATCAGTCCGATATGTTTTGCCAAAACAATCTTCTGCTTGATTTTCTTGTTGTTTTTCAGTGAAAATCATTTCGTGGCTACATTTCATGAGAACTAGAAGGCAATACAAGGAAAACAAACCAGAATCAAGAGTTATTTGTGTATGACGATGGAAATGCATGAGACTATTGTTTTATCTCAAAGTAGACGATGTACACAGCTTTTCATAGAATTCTAAGTGGAGAAGATGCGTGTTTATCTCTGCTTGAATTTTTAATAAATGCATTTTCCTAATCCCCCATAGCAACTATTATGTATTTTTAAAAAAAAATACCTACCCTCTCCTATTTTACCTGAATTACATTCAAAATACTGGTGTCTCAGTTTTGCACAGGGCAACAGAGCTAGTAAGATATCTATGTTTGCGTCTGTATCTGTCTACATCTATATCTTCATCTATACAGAGAAAGCCTAATTTTGTGGAATTGGTTCATGAAATTGTGGGGATTGGTAAGAGCAAAATCTGTAGGTAAGTTAACAAGCTGGAAATTCAGGTAGTCTTGTGTCCAATATGCATAGGTCAAGTAGTGTGGGAGAGAGAAGAATTCTGGCAGAATGTCTATTTATAGTTGGGAGGCAGAATCCTCCCTTGGAAAACCTCAGGTTTTGCTCCTAAGACAGTCAACAGATTGGATGGGGCACACCCCCATTATGGAGGGTAACTTGTTTTACTTAAGGCCAATTGATTGTAAATATTAATCACATATAAATACTTTATAGAAACATCTAGACTCATGTTTTACCAAACAACTGGACACTCTAGCCAAGATGACATAACAATTAGCCATCACAACTAGTATGTATTTATGGATGTAAAAAACCAACCAAATAAATTGTGGGAAAGAAGTAGAATTAAGAACACAGAAAGCTCAAAAGTCATGAAGGTGATTGTATAAGACAATATCCTTGTTTCAGAAAAATACATGCTAAAGTATTTAGTGGGTAAATAAGTATGATGTCTACAATTTAATCTGGAAAGCTGAGATTTCTCTCTCTATCTCTATCTATTGGCTATGAGTCGGAACTGACTCAACTGTACCTAACACCACCACCACCACCAAAGGATTCAAATTCAGACCTTTGGATTCTTAGTTCAGTGTTCATACCAGTACAGCACACTGGTATTTTCAAATGTAAAGTGTTTACTAAAGGACTGAATTTGAGCAATACACTAATGGAAACATAAAATGGATTTCCTCTCCTTATAGTGGTGGTTTTGAAACCACATAATATCATTCAAGGGACAAAACAAATGTAGACTTTTCTTCTCTAGTTGGGTCATACAACCTGTGATTAGAGGACATAAAAACATTACCAATGAAGACAATTACTGAAAGCCTTTATAGCCATTTAACATGACCCACTTCGATACTGTAAACTCTTCTTGAGTTTTGGCCTTCATAGTACAGGACCTGACTCTGTTTTGCTGGTCCCTGTGTCACTAACACTGGCTCTGTGTTTAGCTCTATGCCACAGGGTCCCTCCCTTGCATCAATGTGGTTTGGAAAACTGAAAGTGGCATCTCATTTTCTCTACTCAAGGACCTTCTTCATCATTTTGAAATGCTGATGACACTTATGGAACACAACCCTGAAAAAAAAAAAAAAAGGCCATATGCTTTTGGTTTGCCAAACTCTTGCCCAAAGCAAGTGTTAAATATGCAAAAATGATACTTTTGAAGTGCCAACACAGTCATTTTTAATTAGTGAAAATTCTTTGTCAATAAGGTAAGTCTTCATAGTTCTTCAGATGTGAATTTGTATATTAACATGTTCTAGATCCTTTTACTTAAAACAAACAAGCAAACAGCAACAACAAAATATACACACAAATTCTCTGCCTTCTGATGAGAGTAGGGAGGACTTAAGCTTCAATTTCTAATATTTAGATTACTGTGTGGGAGCAAGTCACCCTTGTGTTAAATCTGTTCCTCGGTACAAAGAGGGTTTAATACACACTGTCTTAGTCACCTAGTGCAGCTATAACAGAAATACTACAAGTGGATGTCTTCAACAAAGAGAAATTTTTTCTCTCACAGTCTAGGAGGCTGAAAGTCCAAATTAGGGGCCAGCTCCAAGGGAAGTCTTTCTTTCTCTGTTGGCTCTGGAGGAAGGTTGTTGTCATCAATCTTCCCCAGCTGAGGAGCTTCTCAGTGCAGGGACCCCAGGTCCAAATGACATGCTATTCTCCTGGCTCTTTTTTCTTGGTAGTATGAGCTCCCCCTGTCTCTCTGCTTCCTTCTCTCTTTTGTAGCTCAAAAGACACAACCAAATCTTGTAGATTGAGTCCTGCCTCATTAACTCAACTGCCTCTAATCCCATCTCGTTCATATCATAAAGGTAAGATTTACAGTACATAGGAAAATCACATCAGACGACAAAATGGTAGACAATTACACAAGGCTGGGAATCATGGTCGGAACACGTCGACAGATATTTCTGGGGGACACAATTCAATCCATGACAAACAGCAACCATTAAATGTTTTTAATAATTCATAACACAGTGATGATTTTGCTCATCTTCAAATTTCATTTACCATCTCTGTAAGGAGGTTCCTAAACTGATTTTGGCTTCATGTATTTACGTATTTGTAAAATTACAAGAAGTCATCCTTCTTACTTGAACATCCAGGAACAAAGAGAACAACTCATGAAACAGGCAACAAACAGCATAGTACTAAATCCCACTGGGATTACAAGCCAGTATCAAGGAGGTGTCCCCTGAGTGTTTGACTGAACATGCTCATTGTAGAATTTGGGAAGGAAGATTGCTCATGTGGTTCTGCTTTTCCTGGGCTCCAGTATCATGTCTGTTAACAGTCATGTAACTCTGTCTCTATTATCCATCCACGTACTTAGGTTGATTTAGTAAGCCTTCATCTTTTCTGTGGTTTGATACTTTTTGCCTCATTTAAATCATCCCATTCTAGGGGTTATTTCCTTGTCTCAAGGCCTTTATTTTAAGTCATTATACAAGCACCTTTAACTCCAAGTGTAAGTTAAAAATCTATATATTTCAAGGGGACTTCTGCTTCCAGAAAGATGGAATAGATGTACTTTTTCCTGTCTCCTGCTGAATACAACTTAAAACTCTGGACATTATATGTAAACTGAGCATAAGAAGACTCTTAATGGTGGAGAGAAGAAGGAAGACTAGCTAAGAAACTTGGGGTCCAAAAAATGACACAGTAGTCAGTTCCCTGGCTTTTCCTTTATCCTTACATGTTCCAGACTTAGAGCTAAAGATGCAGGCAAGCTAGTCACCAATAAGTGAAGAAAGAAAAAAAAAAAAAAAAAAAAAAAAGCCAGCTGTCTATAGACAGAGGACCAGAAAAGGGGCAGTCTGGAAAGAAAAATTTCAGATAACAACCCTCTATTTCAGCCAAATCCTACAGAAAAAACTCTTCCTTCCTACCCTAGCCACCAAAGGCTGTGGGGAATGTAGACTTCTATGCTACCAGGCTGTAAGATGCATCTCAAGTCCCTACAAGGATGGTGTCAGGGAAGACTGAGTAGGAAGCCAGCACTTTCATCCCCACCAAGCAGTAACAAGTGGCTCTTGTGTTTCCCCCATGATATCAGCAGAGATCACTTAAGGAGCCTGGAATTTCACCCCACCAAGCAGTAAAGAGGAATCCTCCTCCCCATCTGTCTTCTGAGGTGGAATCAGAGGAAGCCTAGAGAACAGTCAGAACTTTTACACTAAGTATCGTGATAGATAAATCAAAATGAAATTCTAAAATGTGTTCATGCAACCTATAAAACCTGTTGCCATTGAGTCAATTCCAACTCATAGTGAACCTACAGGACAGAGTAGAACTGCCCCATATGGTTTTCAAGGTGTGGTTGGTGGATTCGAACTGCTAACCTTTTGGTTAGCAGCCTAGCTCTTCACCACTGTGCAAACATGCAACCTATAGAAAGGCAGAAAAAAGAAAATAGAGAAGCCAAAACCAGAGAGAACAGGCAAAAAACAAAATAAAACAAAAATAGATGGCAGGATTAAGTTCTGACATATTAACAATTGCATTAGGTAGAAAGGATCTAAATACACCTATTAAAAGACAGAGAGTGACAAGGTGGATTGAAAATCACGATCCAACTATACATTGTTTACAAAAAACTCACTTCAAATATAATGATATAAAAATAAGTTGCCATCGAGTCAATTCTGACTCATGGAGACCCCATGTGTGTCAAAGAGAACCGTGCTCCATAAGGTTTTAAGTGACTGATTTTTTGAAAGTAGATTGCCAGACTTTTGTGTAAGCACCTCTGGGTAGACTCGAATATCCAACCTTTCTGTTAGTAGCTGAACATGTTAACTGTTTGAACCACCCAGGGACATAAATAAGTTGAAAATAAAAGGATGTAAAAATATATGTCATGGAAACATTAATCAAAAGAAAGCAGGTAGCTGTATTAATATTAGATAAAGTAGACTTCAGAGCAAAGAAAATTACCAAAGCTAGAGAAGGACATTACATAATGATAAAAGAGTTATTACATGAAGAAGCCATAGCATTGCTAAATGTGTATGCACCAAACAAAAGAGCTTCAAAATATGTGAAACAAAACCTAATAAAACTGAAAGGAGAAATAGACAAATCCATAGTTATAGTTGGAGACTTCAGCATCCATCTCCCATCAACTGATAGACCAACTAGACAGAAAAGCAGCAAGGATATAGAAAAACTCAACACTTTCTTCCATGAATATTCAATCAGCATTTATAGAACACTCCACCCAACAACTGCAGAATACACATTCTTTTCGAACACCCATGGACATATATCAAGATAGACCATCTTCTGGACCATAAAGCAAACCTAAAAGAATTTAAAAGAATTGATCTCAAAGGTCGGCAGTTTGAATCCACCAGGTGCTCCTTGGAAACCCTATGGGACAGTTCTAGTCTGCCTTATAGGGTCACTGTGAGGTTTAAAAAAATAAAATAAAATAAAAAATAAATAAAAAAATTGATCTCATACAGAGTGTGTTCTCTGATAGCAATGGAATCAAGCTAAAAATCAGTATCAGAAATATAACAGGAAAACTCTTCATATACTTGGAAACTAAACAATATACTTCTAAATAATCTAGGGGTCAAATAAGAAGTCATAAGGGAAATAAAATATATTAATAGAATGAAAATTAAAATGTAACGTAAGAACTGCGAGACTTCATTTCACCTACTTTGGACATGTTATCAGGAGGGACCAGTCCCTGGAGAAGGACATCATGCTTGGTAAAGTAGGGGGTCATTGAAAAAGAGGAAGACCCCCAATGAGATGGATTGACACAGTGGTTGTAACAATGGGCTCAAGCATAACAACAACTGTGAGGATGGCACAGGACCAGCAGTGTTTCGTTGTGTTGTATACAGGGTTGCTATGAGTTGGAATCGACTCGATGGCACCTAACAACAACAACATATCAACATGGAGGGAAACAGTTAAATTTGGGATGAAAGAGAGATGTGTAGCGCTAAATATATACATTAGAAAAAAGAAAAATATTCAAATCAATAATCTCAGCTGTCACTTCAAGAATCTAGAAAAAGAAAAGCAAAATAAACCCAAATCAAGTAGAAGAAAAACATAATAAAGAACATAATAGAGAATAGAAATCAGTAAAATTGAAAGGATAGAAATAATAGAGAAAATGAATGAAACAAAGAGCTGATTCTATGAAAAATCAATAAAACTGTCAAAATTTTAGCCAGACTGACAGAGAGAAACAGACACTAATTACCAATATCAAGAATGAAATAAGAAATATACAGACTGCAGATATTTCAAGGATAATAAGTGAATACAACAAATAATTCTATACACATAAATTTGACAACTTGCATGAAATGGACCAATTCCTTAAATAGCACAAACTGTCACAGCTCATCCAATATAAAACAGATGATTTGAGTAGCCCAATAAGTACTAAAGAAATTGAATTTGTAACTAAATTAAATTTGTAACTAAACTTCTAATAAAAGAAATCTTCAGACCCAGATGGTTTCACTGGAGAAGTCTACTGAATGTTTAAAGATTTAACACCCTATTCTACATAATGTCTCCAGAAAATAGAAAGGGAAGCAACATTTTTCACTTCATCTTAGAAAACTAGTATTGTCCTGATACCAAAACAAACAAACAAACCAGCAAAAACAATAACAACAACCCCCAACCCCCCAAAAACCAAAGACAGTACCAAAAAGAAAACTACCAAACAATATCTCTTGTGAATATAGATGTAAACGTATCCCATTTGACATCCCCAGGCAACAAATGAAACTTCACCTTAAGGGAAAAAAACAAAAAACAAAAAAAACTTTAAATGGATCATAGACTTAAATATAAAAGACATAAAACTGTTAAACTTTAGGGAAAAATAGTTTAAAATCTTTGGGATCAAGGGCTAGGCAAAGAGTTCTCAGATATGACACCAAAACACAATTAATAAAAGCAAAAATTAATCAATTAAACTTCATTAAAATTTTTCTCTGCAAAAGACCTTAAGAGAAAAAAAAAAAAAAAAAAAGACAAGCTACACACTGAGACAAATATTTGCAAACCACATATCTGACAAAAGACTTTTATCTAGAATGTATAAAGAACTCTCAAAACTCAAAAAAAAAAAAAAAAAACCCTGCGAGCAGAAGAACTACATGGTGCCTGGCTACCACCAATGACTGCCCCGACAGGGAACACAACAGAAAGTCCCTGACACGGCAGTAGAAAAGTGGGGTGCAGAACTTAAATTCTAGTTAAAAGACCAGACGTAATGGTTTGATTGAGATTGGAGGGACCGGGAAGACTTGGCCTCTGGACTCTCTGTTAGCCCAAAACTAAAACCATTCCTGAGGCCAACTCTTCAGACAAAGATTAGATTGGACTATGGGACATAAAATGATACTTGTGAAGAGTGTGCTTCTTAGCTCAAGTAGACACATGAGACTAAATGGGCAGCTCTTGTCCAGAGGCGAGAAGAGAAGGCAGAGAGGGTCAGGAGCTGGTTGAATGGACACGGAAAATCAGGGGAAAAGGAGGGGTGTGCTGTCACAGTACAGGGAGAGCAACTAGGGTCACATAACAATGTATGTATACATTTTTGTATGGGAGACTAACTTGAATTGTAAACTTTCACTTAAAGCACAACAATAAGAAAAAAAAAAACAATTTTGTTAGAGAGTGGACAAAATACATAAACATTTCACTGAAAAGAATATACGGATGGTAAATCATCTATAAAAGTGTGTCCAATGCCATTAATCGTTAGGGAAATGAAAATGAAAATCACAATGAGATAGCATCATACAACTATCAGAATGGCTAAAATTAAAAAAAAAAATAATCGTGACGCCACTCAATGTTGATGAGGATGCAAACCAACTAGGTAGTCTCAAAAACTGAGCATGAATCTACCATTACATTTATATTGGTATTTGCATAAGTGTTTGTAGTGGCTTTACTCATAATAGCCCCAAACTGTAATCATTCCAGCTGTCCTTCAAGAGGTGAATGGTTACATTGTGATACATTCATATCATGGAATGCAAAAATAAAAGGTGCCAAACTATTGATAATATAACAACTTGTGTGGTTTGCCAGAGAATTATGCACAGGGTAAAACGCCAATCCCCAAAAGTTATATACTGTATGATTTCACTTATATAGAGTTTTTGAAATGACAGATTATAAGGAATGGAGAACAGATGAGTAGTTGCCAGGAGTTAAGGGACGAGAGAGGGAAGTAGTTTCTTTATAAAGGGGCAATATGAGGAATCGTTGTGGTGGAGGATGTGCTTTGTATCTTGACTGTATCAATGCCAATATCCTAGCTATGATACTGTACTATAGTTTCACAAGATGTTACCATTGGGAGAAAGTGGATAAAAGGTACATTGAATCTCTCTGTGTTATTTCTTCTTCTTCTTTTTTTTTTTTTTTTAATATTTTATTGTACTTCAGGTGAAAGCTTACAGAACAAACAGTTTCTCATGTAACAGTAGTACACATGCTGTTTTATGACTTTGGTTAACAACCCCACAGCATTTTAACCCTCTGAATTCTCAGCTTTTTTTTTTTTTTTTTTTGGTGAAAATACACATAGCCAAAGATACACCATTTCAAAACTTTTTACGTACACATTTAAGTGACATTGACTACGCTCTTCTAATTGTGCTGTTATTCTCACTTAAGATGAAGGCTTACAGGACAAAATAGCCTCCCATTTACCAGTTACTACAAATGTTGCCCTATAACAATGGTTAACAATCTCACAACACATCAACCGTATCCTTACTCAACCTTGGGTTCCCTATCATCAGCTTCCTACTCCCCTTCTGCCTTCTGGCCCTTGTCACTGGACTCCTGTACCTCGTTAGTCTCATGTGGTTTTACTGGGCTGTCCACTCCCAGGCTGAACAGTGAACCTCGAAGGTAACTTCACCACTGAGCTGAAAGGGTGTCTGGGGGCCATACTCTCAGGGTTTCTCCAGTCTCCTTTAGGCCAGTAAATCTGGTCTTTTTTTTTTGTGAGTTAGAATTATGCTCTACATCCTTCTCCAGCTCTGTCCAGAACCCTCTGTTGTGATCCTGGTCAGAGCAGTCAGCGGTGGTAGCCGGGCACCATCTAGCTGTACTGGACTCAGTCCGGTGGAGGCCTTGGTAGCTGTGGTCAATTAGTCCTTTGGACTAATCTTTTCATTGTATCCTGTTCTCTTCATTCTCCCTTGCTCCCGAAGGGATGAGACCAGTGTAGTATCTTAGATGGCTGCTCACAAGCTTTTAAGACCCCAGACACTACTCACCAAGGTAGAATGTAGAGCATTATCTTTATAAGTAGTGTCATGCCAGTTGAGCTAGATGTTCCCCGAGACCATGGTCCCCAGAGCCCTCCGTCCAACAACTCAGTCCCTCGGGGAGTTTGGATGTGTCCATGGGGCCTCCATGACCTTTCCTTGTGCAGGTTGGGTTAGTTTCCCTTGTACTGTGTACTGTCTCACCTCTCACCCAAGATACCCCTTATCTATTCCCTATTTAGTATTCCCCCCACTCCCCTCTCATCCCTGGTAACCAACAAGGATTGTTACATTTTGCATGTGAATTTTTTCATGGGTTTTTACAATAGAGGTCTCATACAATATTTGTCCTTTTGTGGTTGACTTATTTCACTCAGCATAATGTCCTCCAGTTTCATCCATGTTATGAGATGGTTCACAGATTCATTGTTGTTCTTTCTCGTTGCATAGTACTCCATTGTGTGTATGTACCATAGTTTGTTTATCCACTCATCTGTTGATGGGCATCTAGGTTGTTTCCATCTTTTTGCTATTGTGAACAATGCTGCCATGAACATAGGTGTGCATATGTCTATTTGAGTGACGATTCTTATTTCTCTAGGATATATTCCTAGGAGTGGGATTGCTGGATCGAATGGTATGTCTATTTCTAGCTTTCTGAGGAAACGCCATATCATTTTCCAAAATGGCTGTATCATTTTGCATTCCCACCAGCAGTGTATAAGAGTTCCCGTCTCCCCGCAGCCCCTCCAACATTTGTTATTTCCAGTATTTTTGATACGTGCCAGTAATGCCGGGGTGAGATGGTATCTCATTGTGGTTTTAATTTGCATTTCTCTAATGGCTAGTGAATGCGAGCATTTCCTCATATGTCTGTTGGCCATTTGAATGTCTTCTTTGGTGAAGTGTCTGTTCATTTCCTTTGCCCATTTTTTGATAGGATTGTTTGTCTTTTTGTTGTAGACATGTTGGATTTTCTTGTAGATTATGGAGATTAGACCTTTGTCTGACTTGTACTGTCCAAAAATTTTTTCCCAGTCTGTAGCTTCTCTTTTGACTCTTTTGGTGAAGTCTTTTGAAGAGCATAGGTGTTTGATTTTTAGAAGATCCCAGTTATCTAGTTTATCTGTTGGGTTTTGTGTGTTGATGGTTATGGTTTGTATCCTGTTAATGCCATGTATTAAGGCCTGAAGTGTTGGTCCTATTTTTTCTTCTATGAATTTTATAGTTTGAGGCTTTATATTCAGGTCTTTGATCCATTTTGAAGTAGTTTTTGTATACAGTGTGAGGTATGGGTCCTGTTTCATTTTTTTGCAGATGGATATCCAGTTTTGCCAGCACCATTTGTTAAAAAGACTGTCTTCTCCCCATTTGATGGACTTTGGGCCCTAGTCGAAAATCAGGTGACCGTAGGTGGATGGATTTACACCTGGGTTCTCAATTCTGTTCCATTGGTCAATGTCTCTGTTGTTGTACCAGTACCAGGCTGTTTTGACTACTGTAGCTGTATAGTAGGTTCTGAAGTCAGGTAGTGTGAGTCCTCCAACTTTATTCTTCTTCTTCAGTAGTGCTTTACTTATTGGGGGCTTCTTCCCTTTCCATATAAAGTTAATGATTAGTTTTTCCATCTCTTTGAAGAATGTTGCTGGTATTTGGATTGGGATTGCATTGTATTTGTAAATTGCTTTAGGTAGAATTGCCATTTTCACAATGTTGAGTCTGCCTATCCATGAGCATGGTATGTTTTTCCATTTATGTAGATCCCTTTGGGTTTCATGCAGCAGTGTTTTGTAGTTTTCTTTGTATAGGTCTTTTACATTCCTGGTCAGATTTATTCCTAAGTATTTTATCTTTTTAGGGGCTATTGAAAACGGTATTGATTTCCTGATTTCCTTTTCATCGTTCTCTTTACTGGTGTATAGGAATCCAACTGATTTTTGAATGTTTATCTTGTATCCTGCTACTCTGCTGAATCTTTCTATTAGTTCCAGTAAATTTCTCGTGGAGTCTTTAGGGTTTTCTATGTATAGTATCATATCATCTGCAAACAGGGAGAGTTTAACTTCTTCATTACCAATTTGGATGCCCTTTATTTCTTTCTCTTGCCTTATTGCTCTAGCTAGAACTTCCAGCACGATGTTAAATAGGAGTGGTGATAAAGGACATCCTTGTCTTGTTCTTGTTTTCAAGGGGAGTGTTTTCAGCCTCTCTCTATTAAGAATGATGTTGGCCGTTGGTTTTGCATAGATGCCCTTTATTATGTTGAGAAATTTCCCTTCTATTTTATTGAGAGCTTTTATCAGGAATGGGTGTTGGACTTTGTCAAATGTTTTTTCTGCGTCAATTGAGATGATCATGTGATTTTTTTCTTTACTTTTATTTTTGTGGTGAATTACGTTGAGGGATTTTCTAATGTTAAACCATCCTTGCATACTTGGTATGAATCCTACTTGGTCGTGGTGTATTATTTTTTTGATATGATACTGAATTCTATTGGCTAGAATTTTGTTCAGAATTTTTGCATCTATATTCATGAGAGATATTGGTCTGTAATTTTCTTTTTTTTGATGTCTTTGCCTGATTTTGGTATCAGCGTTATGCTGGCTTCATAGAATGAATTTGGAAGTGTTGTTTCCTCTTCTATGCTCTGAAATAGCTTGAGTAGAACTGGTACAAGCTCTTCTGTAAATGTTTTGTAGAATTCTCCAGTGAAGCCATCTGGGCCAGGGCTTTTTTTGGTTGGGAGTTTTTTTATTACCTTTTCAATCTCTTCTCCTGTTATTGGTCTGTTCAGATTTTCAATATCACCTTGTTGTAGTTTGGGTAGGCCGTGTGTTTCTAGAAATTTATCAATTTCCTCTAGGTTTTCAAATTTGTTGGAATATAGTTTTTCATAATGTTCTGTTATAATCCTTTTTATTTCAGTTGGGTCTGTTGGAATGTCCCCCATTTCATTTCTTATTTGGGTTATTTGTGTCCTCTGCTGTTTTTCTTTTGTCACTCTGGCCAGTGGTTTGTCGATTTTGTTGATTCTTTCAAAGAACCAACTTTTAGTTTTGTTGATTATTTCTATTGTTTTTCTCTTCTCTATTTCATTTATTTCTGCTCTGATCTTTACTATTTCCTTTCTTCCGGTGGTTGTAGGCTTTTTTTTGCTGTTCTCTTTCTATTTGTTTGAGTTCTGTAGTTAATGTTTTGATTTTGTCCCTTTCTTCTTTTTTGATATGTGCATCTATTGCTATAAATTGTCCTCTGAGGACTGCCTTTGCTGTGTCCCAAAGGTTTTGGTATGATGTGTTTTCATTTTCATTTGATTCTAGGAATTTTTTAATTCCATCTCTGATTTCTTCTATTACCCATTGATGTGTAAGCAGAGTATTATTCAGTTTCCATGTAGTTGGTTTTTTTCTCTTGCTCTTTCTAGTGTTAATTTCTACCTTGATGGCATTGTGGTCAGAGAAGATACTGTGAATTATCTCAGCGTTTTGGATCTTGTTGAGGATTGCTCTGTGGCCTAAGATGTGGTCTATTCTGGAGAACGTTCCATGTGCATTGGAAAAGAATGTGTACTTTGCAGCGATAGGGTGGATTGTTCTGTATATGTGTATGAGGTCCAGTTGGCTGATTGTGCCCTTTAGGTCTTCTGTATCTTTGCTGAGTTTCTTCTTAGTTGTTCTGTCCTTTACTGAGAGTGGTGTGTTGAAGTCTCCTACTATTATTGTGGAACTGTCAGTTTCTCTTTTCAGTGCTGTTAGTTTGTTTTATGTATTTTGGAGCCCTGTCATTGGGTGTGTAGATGTTTATTATGGTTACGTCTTCAGGATGGATCATCCCCTTAATCATTATATAGTGTCCTTCTTTGTTTTTTATGGTAGATTTTGTTTTAAAGTCTATTTTATCTGAGATTAGAATTGCCACTCCTGCTCTTTTTTGGTAGTTGTTAGCTTGATATATTTTTTTCCAACCTTTGATTTTTAATAAATTCACATCTTTGTTTCTAATGTGTGTCTCTTGTAGACAGCATATTGATGGATCCTGTTTTCTTATCCATTCTGCCACTCTCCGTCTCTTTATGGGTGCATTGAGTTCATTTACATTTAGTGTAATTATTGATAGATGGAAGTTTGTTGCTGTCATTTTGTAGTGCTTTTTTTTGTGGTGCTGAAGTTTTCTTTGTTCTTCTTACTCTCTTGTGCTGAGTTACTTTTGTTTGTGGATTTTGTGTTCATTTCTTTTGTTTTTGTAGGTTTTGTTTTTGCTGAGACTTTATGTTTTTCATCTTTATTTTTATGAGTTGGTTTGTTAACTTTCTTTGTGGTTACCATGAATTTTACCCTTATCTTTGTAAGTTTGAAGCAGTCTACCCTTACTTGGTATCGCCTTGCCTTCCTCTCCGTTAGAAGGTTCTATACCTATGCTGTTTATTCCCTCTTTCATTGTTTTGATGTTGTTGTCATCCTTTGATTGATTGCTCTGATTCCCTGTTGTATTTCTTTTGGTTTTGGATAGTCCTTGAGAGTCCATTTCCTAGAATGGTATCTGGTTTGTATGAACCTGCATCCTAGGTCCTGCCTGAGGGCTGAAGCTGTTTGTCCTGAGATCGAAGAACTCCCTTTAATAATTCTTGTAAATTTGGTTTGACTTTTGCATATTCCGTTAGTTTCTGTTTATCTGGAAATGACCTAATTTCACCATCAAATTTGAACGAGAGTTTTGCAGGATATATTATTTTTGGCTGACAATTTTTTCTTTCAAGATTTTATATATGTCATCCCACTGCCTTCTTGCCTGCATGGTTTCTGCTGAATAATCTGAGCTTAGTCTTATTGTTTCTCCTCTGTATGTGACTTCTTGTTTTTCACGAGCTGCTCTCAGGATTCTTTGTTTGTCTTTAGTTTTGGCAAGTGTGAATATGATATGTCTTGGTGATTTTCTTTTGGGGTCTCTTCTATATGGGGTTCGTTGAGCTTCTTGGCTGGCCAGCTTTTCATCTTTCATGATATTGGGAAAGTTTTCTGTCAGCAGTTCCTCAATGATTCTCTCTGTGTTTTCTGTTTTCTCCCCCTGTTCTGGGATGCCAATCACTCGTAAATTTTTGCTTTTAATTGTGTCCCACATAACTCTCAGGGTCTCTTCATTTTTCTTTGTTCTTTTTTCTGAGTTTTCCTGAAACAGAGTTGTATCCAAGTGTTTGTCTTCAGTTCCACTGATCCTGTCTTCCACGGTTTCAAATCTCCTTCTCAGCCCTTCTATGACATCATCCATTTCTGAAATCTTGTTAATCTTTTTGATTTCTAATTGTTGTTTTTGTATAATTTCGAGTTGTGAATTTATTTTGGCATTTTGTTCCTGCATCATCTTCCTGAATTCTTCCAATTTTTTGTCTGTATTTTCCATAAATTTGTCTATTTTTTCCTCATGTTTGTCAGCTTTTTGCCTCAGTTCTTGGAAAATTCTGAGTATTAGTGATTTTATTTCCCTATCAGGTACTTCTAGTGCATTTTCTTCCACAGGAGAGTTATCTGGTGTTTTAATTTGGACGCCTATTGGAGCCATCTTGTCTTGTTTTTGTAAATGTTTTGATATTGTTTGCTGTTTTCAGGGCATTCAGTAGATATTTCTCTCGTTTATTGATTGTAGATTTTTTTATTTCATCCTTGTGGTACAGCTTGGCAGGTCAAGCTGAAGAGGAGCCACTGGGATGGGTTGTTTGTGGCACTCACCGCAGCCACCAGGACGGTCGGTAGTCAGTGCTGGGCAGGTTCCAATAGGGCGTGCCTGCACAGCTTGGTGGTGTGATGTCAAGTGCACAGTGCAGGTAGGCAGGATGCAGCGGGGAGATTGTAATGTGTGAAACTAAGCTGGATATGGGAGAGAGGAGAGAGGAGCAGGAGCGAAAAAACAGACAAACATATAAGAATGTTAGGGGAGCTTGCGGTTGGAATGGACTGATGAGAGACTATGGGATGGAGAAAACCAGAAGGGGAAAAAGAAAGAGAAGGAAAGAATGAACAAATAAAAATCAGAAAAGTTAAAGAACTGCAAAGTTCCCAGGGATCCCACTGATGCAGCTATGAGGTCTGGGGAAGTCAGTCTCAGGTTTCACAGCACAGCCTGGCCAGAAGGCGCAGAGGCATACAACGCCTGGTATTCAGGGATCAGAAAGAGAAGGAAGAGATAGAGAGACAAGAAATTGAGCAATGAAGAAAGACAAAAGGGAAAAAGAGGGAAAAGAAAACAAAACTAATTAAAACAGAAAAAAATAAAATTAAATTAAAAAAAAAAAAAAAGCAACACCAGCAGTCAACGAATGGCACTCAGAGAGCCAGCCAGTGCGGGCTGGTGTTCTGGACAAGAGACTGTGTCTGTGGGAAACAGAGGAGGCCGAGTGTGATTGAAGAAGGTTGGAGAGTGGGAAAGTGTATAACACAAATTGCCTGCACTCTGGGGACCCTCAGAAAGGAGCAAAGAGGGTGCAAGGAGCCAGGCACCCGAGTGAAAGGAGGGGGAGGCGGTGAGAGGCAAGCGAGAAACCAAAAGAAGCAGGAGAGAAAAAAAAAAAAAAAAAAGCAGCACCAGCAGCCAACAAACGGCAGCCATAGAGCCGCCCACCCGGGTGTTTGGAATCCAAGCAGCCGGCGGACGCCGGTGAAGAGACTGCGGCCACGGGAAGCAGAGGAGCAAACGAACAAAAGTCCTGGGATCTCGCCAGCATGGCAGCCCAGACCTGGAAGCAGCCACACACCCGAACGTAGCCCCACAGTCCCACGGGAAAGGGCAAAGACGGCACTCGGAACCAGGCACCCGAGCAAAAAGAGGGGGAGGCGGCAGAAAAAGCAACGCCAGCAGCCAACAAACGGCACCCAGAGAGCCGCCGGCCCAGGCGCATGGAATCCAAGCAACCGGCCCCCCCCAGCCCAGGGACCCTGGCCATGGGAAGCAGGGGAGCCCCAGCCGAGGTGAAGAGGGGTGGGGGGGGTGGGAAAGCGCACACCGCAAATTACCGGCTGTTTTGTCTCCCACTGGATGCTTCGGGAGGCTGATCTCCCGTTCTCCTGTTTGCTGGTCTCCGATAGGAGTCCAAGACGATGGATCTGCGCTGAGTTAGCTGGTAGGGGACCTCTGCGTGAATCTCTCTTTGCTCTCCATTCTCTTTCAGTATTCTCACTCCGTTCGGTGTTTGGCTGAGTTCTTTATCTCTTCATTTGATGTTCTAGGGTTTCAGGATTGTTGATTCTCTGTTTGGCTTAGTTTTTCGGATCTTTGCTGTGGAGGGACGGTGTGGTGCTTCTGCCTAGAGCGCCATGTTGCTGGACTTCCCTCTCTGTGTTATTTCTTATGACTGTATGTGAGTCTAAAATTTTCTCAGAGTAAAAATTTTGTTTGAGAAAGACACTGTAACTGAATATTGTTATGCCTGGTTAAAATACAATAGTTAGAAAAAAACAATGTGTTTTTCTCCAGAAGGTCATGAAGACAGAATCCACATCTATTTGTTTATTGCTAAATTCTCAGTCTTAAGTAAATCTCAATTGTCAAATAAGTATTTGTCTGAAGAATGAGCAAATAAATAAATGCATAGAAAGTCATCTTCTTCAAGATAGCCTGCAAATGAATGCTTGTTGTTGTTGGGGGCCATCGAGTGGATTCTTTACAGAAGCAGGTCATCAGGTCCTTCTTCCACAGAACTGTCTGGTGGGTTCCAACTGCCAACCTTCCAGTTAGCAGCCAAGCTCTTAACCCTTGTGTCACCAGGGCTCCTTAACTAATGGTTACTCTTTGTATGCGTACCTTTGCTTGGTCCTGCATTTTGCTTATATCAACATCATGCTGCTTCGGTGCTCAGTGTCTTTATTTTGTTTCCTAGGCCATACAAATATAATGATCATTTTGCATCCTTTTTTTGGTTAAAAATATGTTGTGATATTTCCTAGGCAATGATCTTCTAGCTGCTAGAATGTGCTCTCCCAGAGGGCAGGGAGTCCGTGTTTTATTCACTGCTATAATGTCTACAACCTTAAAAAACAGTGCATTGTAGGCATTGAACACATATGTAATGAATGTATCAGTGCACGAGTGAATGAAACATTAAACACCTTTAGCTGTGCAACTCAAGTTTTCATTTTATTTCTTCAATAGATAAGTCTGATAAGTCCCTTATCAGATATATAATTCACAAGTATTTTCTCTAATTATGTGGGTTGCCATTTTACTTTTCTGATGGTGTTCTTTGAAACAAAAATGTTTTTAATTTTATTGAAGTCCAACGTACCTATTTTTTGCTTTTGCTTTACTAAGAAAACATTTCCTAACCCAATGTGATTAGTATCTACTCCTCTGTTTTTTATAAGATTTTTATAGTTTTAACTCTTACCTTTGGTTATCTGATCCATTTTGAGTTAATATTTGGATGTGGTGTGAAGTAGAGGTCCAACTTAATTCTTGGGCATGTGGATGTCAGCTGTACCAACATCAGTTGTTGAAGACACTATTCACCCCACATCTTGGTTTCCTAATGCTGCTGTAACAGAAATACCACATGTGGGTGGCTTTAAAGAAGAGAAATTTATTTTCTCATTGTTCTGGCATTGAAAAGTCCAGATTAATGTCTCACCTATGTCTGTTCCTTTCCCGTAGGTAGCCCCAATATTGGCTTGTAGATGAACCTCCCATGATGTCTGTCTTCTCCCATGAGTACATGTTTGTCTCTTTGTCTATGCTGCTCTTTATAACTCGGTGATTAGGTTTATAATCCACCCGACGTTGGTGTGATATCAATCAATTGATCATATTAATTTGAATGATGTAAGGAAATTACATTACATTACATCCATAGGTATAGGGGTTGGAATTCCAATACATATCTTGGGGGACGCAGTTTAAACCATAACATCTAGGATGTGTTTTTTTCTGACTTCTATTTCTCTACTCATTTTCTTACGTTTCTGAATTCCAGATTCTTATAGACATCTTTTATTTATTTGGAAAACCCTCTCATTATCGTAATTCTCCTAGGATTATGCCTCTATTTAATTCTACTTTGAAGTTAATTTTTCTTTTATCAAGGTTTCAAAAGGAGAAGAACACAACACATTGCTGTCTTGTTGTTTTTTACTTTAACAAGAGAAATGAGACCATTTTATTCAATTTTATTTTGCTAGTGTATACACTTGTAGCCTGTCATTTTATTTTATAATTTTTCCTTTCTTTGCTGTTTTCTTATATTTTATCTTTTGCAATATCTATAAGAATTTAATTTCCTTTCTCTAGTTTTTAGGAAAGTATAAATCTGGCTATAAACCTGGATCTTATATTTCTCAATTGAAAAAGTATCTTTTGACCTTTATCAGTTAAGACTTAGAGAGTCTGTTAATGCCTCACGATCAGCCAGTCAGTCAGGGTCCAGTGCAGGAAAGAGGAACCACTCTGGGTATTTCAAAGAGAATAAAAACTCATAAACAAAACCCATTGCCATCGAGTTGATTCCGACTTACAATGATCCTATAGGACAGAGTAGAACTGCCCCCTAGGGTTTCCAAAGAGCAGCTGGTGGATTTGAACTGCTGACCTTTTGGTTAGCAGCCAATATCTTGACCACTGCGCTAGGGAATTATGTTCTTTAAAAATTATAGAAATATCTGGAAGAGCAGAAGGCAGTATTATTTTTCAGGAACCTGTCTTTGCTACTAAACAAAACTGGTGACTAATGAGTAGAACATGAAATCAGAACACTGAAGATGTTTATTTCCGTAAGAACCTACTTGTCGGCCACCATTGCCACAAGAAGACGGTTTTCTTCTCATCCCAGCTTTCCAAATCATGCTTGGCAGAATCTTACATCCAGGGAAAAGGTGCAAGGGACTTAGGGAAATGTAGTTCTTAACTTGCTAAGCTCTTTAACAGACGTTGGGAGAAAAGCATAGTCTGAGGGCTGTGTACAGCGAGCAAGTCAGCGCCAGCACAGAGTCTAGGACTTCTGACTCCTAACCCCTCTCCTTTCTATAAAAGCACCTTTTCACCTCTTGGTTTTTGAGGTCTAATTTATATCAGTTACAGTCTTTTTGTATTTTCCCTCATTACTTTGCATCTGTTCAATTTTTGTCAAAGACCAAATAAAAATTAATCAGAACAGCAAAGCTTAAAGTATTCCATGATCATTTGAAAAATAACATGTAGCTGAAATTAAGGTATTTCACCCAGTTAGGACTATTTGAGGAGCCCTGGTGGCACAGTGGTTAAGAGCTTGGCTGCTAACCCAAAGGTAGACAGTTTGAATCCACCAGCCGCTCCCTGGAAAACCTATGAGGCAGTTCTGCCCTGTGCTATAGGGTTGCTATGAGTTGGAATCAACTCGACAGCAACGGGTTTGGTTTTTTTTTTAGGACTATCTGCCTTTCTGTTTTCCTTTATTTAGAGCAAATAGTAGAAGACAGTTTTGTTTAGCAGATGTAATGTAACATAAATATGAATAATTTTCTTTATGCAAAAGCTTTTATTGAGGGAAACAGAATTTTGCCTTCTTCTTTCTACATGACCGTGCCCTGTACTGTCTAACAGTGATGTAAAATTTCCAAGTGTTTTCTCAGGGCAAGAGTGATATAATGGCACAGTTTGTCATTGACTAGGGTGTATGTCACAAGGCATTCTGGAACACGAACCATATTGTTATTAGTAGATTGGCAATATCATCATTCTAAGTTTTATTTTTGCTTCAAGGAGAACAAAAGGTAGTGCTTTTTTGCAAGAATAATGCATATTTCTATTTTTTAAAAGTACACTCAACTGCTATAAAGATAACTTATTTATATGACATTTTATTACCACTTAGCTCAAATTTAAAGCTGCTCTTGGTCTAAAGGGACTATGTGTCGCCTCTTAGATTAAAAACAAAAGTTTATAATATATTTTTCTAGATTAAGAGTTCTTTTATGCTTTTTTCAATATCACTACAACTTGAAAACAACAACAGAAAGCCCCAAACTTGATGTTGTCAAGTTGATTCCGATTCATAGCAACTGCCCCATAGAGTTTCCAAGGAGCACCTAGTGGATTTGAACTGCTGACCTTTTGGTTATCAGCTATAGCTCTTAACCACTATGCCACCAGGGTTTCCTAACTTGGAAAAAGACCCCCCTAAAAAGTACAACAAAGATTTCATATATTTTTAAATATTTAGATAAAAATATTTCCTTAATGTTGAAGGAAATCTTACTTTGGAAAGTAACCTCTGCAGATTATTTTTGGGGGAGGATAATAACTAGTTCTTAGAAATGTGCCAGTTAGGGTAAAAATAGATATCTCTGGAAATAAACACAGTAACCTTCTTGAAAAAAATACCTCTAAATGTCCTATGATTTTCAGGTTTATATTTAAAAAATACAACGTTATTTTGCTGATAATATAAAAAGTGACACATTGGGTATGTCATCCCATTTTAAACTCTAGCTCATATGATACATCAACTGTCCCCAAGTCAACTTTCTCTTATAAGCCATGAGTTTGTAAGTACTTTCTGTAAGTGTACTTAACGGCATGGAGATTTTGCATCAATATCAGAGTTTTAACAGAATGAGTGACAAAATGGAAATGAAATTTGGTTTTAGGCTCTAAAAGATATAATTACCATTGTACTGCAATTTTACTTCATGTTGATATTAATGAAGAAAGTGAAACACTCAAAATAACATTTGAAACAATAGAAAGAGAAAACAGTTTTATGTAAGCAAGATAGTACATGAAGTTGCATTTCTTATAAAATATTGACTTTTTATAGCTGCGATCACTCTCATTAGTGG
The DNA here is from genome assembly GCA_030035585.1 of Dugong dugon. Taxonomy (NCBI): domain Eukaryota; kingdom Metazoa; phylum Chordata; class Mammalia; order Sirenia; family Dugongidae; genus Dugong; species Dugong dugon. The sequence goes on from CM057473.1 coordinate 8,281,342, forward strand.
TTTAATATTCAGAATAAATAACAATATAAAAATCAAAGATACTAACTTCACAGAATCTAACTTTATTCATATTATGTAATGGAATCAATCCTGTTATATATGTAAGGAATTTTCCTATTAAAAGCAAAAATCCCCAAAATGTATATTATTCATTGTAGTTCGTTTTACACACACACACACACACACACACACACACACACACACACAGAGTCCTCGGGTGGTGCAAATGGTTAATTGCTTGACTACTAACTGAAAAGTTGTGGTTCGAACCCTTCCTGAGGTGCCTTGGGAGAAAGTTCTGGCAATCTGTTTCCAAAAGGTCACAGCCTTGAAAACTCTACGGAGCAGTAGTGCTCTGCACCCATTGGCTCACCATGAGTCAGAACTGACTAGACAGCAACTAACAAGAACATGTATATATATATATTCCCTCTTTGTAGGAAAACTTTTAAAAAAGAACTTATTAAAATGATTCTTTTCCCTGAATAAGCAATATCCCCAAGACAAGTAACTTCAATTTTGATGATAATGTTAAACTGTGGTAAGAAATAGATCTCAAAATGATGTAAAAAGCTCAAAGGCGATACAAGTTTATTTCTAGCTTACACAATCATTCAAGAAGGCTCTCTTCCACAGGGTGGCTTAGGATCCCAGGTTCCTTCCAGCTTGTGGCTCTACTTTTCATTATATTGGCATCCAGCTCTACAAGAGGAAATCAAATGTTCAAGAAGCAAATCAACTTATGAAAACTTTTCTCCTGGAAGTGGCTCTCGGGAGAGAACAAATCCCATGACTACATGTAAGCAGAGCAGTACATGCACGCTTCAGCCTGGCAGCTGTTTCTGGACATAGGGAGGAAGGGGAAAACAATTATTCCCGCAGCCCATTTCTCTGACCAGCAAATTTACTCTTCATTCTTTGCATGGAAAGTGCACTTTTGTTCCCACCCAAAAAACACACCTCTCACCTTCCCGTGAGAAGTAGCCCCAGTTCTGAACGAGTCACTGCATCCAGCTCACAACCCAGGATCTCTGGGTGATGTACAGTCCTTTGTATTATCAGACGTGGTTTCTAACAATTAAATAACCTGTTAATTAAAAAAAAAAGCTGTTTTCCTCTGCCTTCCCCCCATGCCGAATATATAGTGGAAGAAGGCTGAAGGATTCTTTAAAAAATCCCCATCAGTTACTACTCCTTGGTGATATTCTGCTGTGCAGCCATTATAAATACCCTCTGTAGCAGATGATGGATCATGCTTTAATGTTTGCTCCTTGAGAATGGCTCCCTTGTCCATTGTTCTCCACGGTCCTGGTTTCACCTCTGGAGTTATTAACCTTATCCATTTTCCTCCATGACATCATTTGAAGTGGGTTTTGGGGACTGTGACTCTTTGAGGACTGGCAAGTTTTCATAGATGACTTCTTGTTCGCTGAAGCTTGGGGGCCCAAGTGCTAAAGGCTTGCTCATCAGTCACAGGCGTTCAAGGTCCAGACTTCTAGTTTCTTTGGCAACAAGGCTCCCTCAGAATCTTGGTAGGCTTCAGAAATATTTGCTTCTGGTCAGTTTAGTATGCCTGTAATCATACTCTAAACTCTTTTTTAGACATAGTTCTTAAGCCTGCTTTAAAATTTTGCTTTCTTGCTTTGTGCCTGCTTCTTTAAACTTAGTCGGGGGGGGGGGGGTCACTATAAAGCCATCTAAAACAATAATCTTGAGTGGGAAAGCAATACCTTTAATCTGACTTTTGCAACAGTTCTTTTTTTTTAACTGAAACGTCTTAATGGTCTCAGGAGAACAAATGCTATGTGGGCACCAAGAGCTGCTGATTTTTCCAACTCTGCAAGATTATTGTTCTGTTTGTTGGTCAATCACATGTGACATAATCTTGTTCTTTAATACTTTTCTAAAAGCAGTATATAAAAGTCAAAGCTGACACTCAGGCTCTCTCAATACTTTCCTTAGAACTATGTTGTATGTGAGGAGCATTGGTGGCACAGTGGTTAAGCGCTCTGCTGCCAACCAGAAGGTCAGTGGTTCAAACCCACCAGCTGTTCCACAGGAGAAAGATGTGGCAGCCTGCTCCCTTAAAGATTACGGCCTTGGAAACCCTACAGGGCAGTTCTACTCTGTCCTATAGGGTCACTATAAATTGGGATCCACTAGATGGCAATGGTTGGGTTTTTTTTACAGTTTTATGTATTCTGCCTCCCAACATATCGTAGGCAACAGCTTAACTACATTTTTTGCCACTACATAACATCCATTTCCAACTTCCCAACCTGCATCATCTGTTGATCTATTTTCTCATTGCCCAACTGATATGTTTACATATTTTAGCTTTGTTTTTGTATTTTAAATAGGAGTACTTAACTTCAAGGTGTCAAATTCTCCATTAGTTAGAGTATGCTAAACTATGATAAAATCCATATGCAAAATGTATAGTGACGCAACACAAGAGATTGTTTTTCATCCGCATAGGGCCAGAATAAGGTGAGTACTCTTGATTTGTGGGCAGCTCTTTTCCATAGTGTGATTCAGGGACCCAAGCTTCTCCCATCTTGTGGTTCTTCCATTCTCTGGGGCCATCATTATTTTCTTCCAGCTTGTAGAAGGAGACAGCACAGAGGATGCATAGCACTTCTTATTAGCGTTGGTCAGAAAGTGTTACAAATCATTTCTTATTCCACTCGCATGAACTAGTTACAGTGCTAGGCTAGCTGCAAGTTGGGCTTAGAAATGGGGCTCACAACTTCACTAAACAGTCTATTATCAGCTACAAATCAAAAAAACAAACAAACAAACAAAAACCCATTGCCAATGTGCTGAAAAGACATAAAGAAAAGTTTGAAGAAGATGAAGTTTCTTTTTTGTGTGTGTGTTTTTTTTTTTTAATCAAACAAATATATTCAGCATTGGAGAAAACTGTTTTCTGTTTTCTTCATTTACATTCAAAGAGCCTTGGTGGCACAGCGGTTGAGCACTCCGCTGCTAACTGAAAGGTCAGTGGTTCAAACCCATCAGCTGCTCTACAGGAGAAAGATGTGGCAGTCTGCTTCTGTAAAGATTACAGTCTTGGAAGCCCCGTGGGACAGTTCTACTCTGTCCTGTAGGGTTGCTGTGAGTCAGAATTGACTCAGTGGCAATGAGTTAGGATCTATATTCAGCTCCAAGGCTATTAGATATTCATGGATTCATAAAATTTAAAATTGAAAAAGAACTTTGAGGTCATGTCATTCAATTTCCCATCCAATTTCAGTAAAGTTTCTTAACATAGTTTAAAAAAATAGCTAATGAAATACAGCCTCTTTTTTATTTCACAGATTATGCAATTTGAGCATATCTCCTTGGCCACATCATTATTGGGATAACTTCCTTGGTGTGGCAGGGATAACACTGATGATCTGCCCCTCCATTGGGCAGTGTAATGGCCAACTGGCTCTTTATTTTTGTGAGCAAGGTATTGTGAATTATGTGGCCCTTCTTAGTTTTTATTATTGCAAATGATCTGACTCTATCCATTAAAACCAAAAAAAAAAAAAAAAAACCCAAACCCGTTGCTGTCAAGTGGGTTCTGACTCATAGCGACTGTATAGGACAGAGTAGAACTGCTGCATAGAGGCTCCAAGTAGTACCTGGTGGATTTGAACTGCTGACGTTTTGGTTAGCAGCCAAGCTCTTAACCACTATGACACCAGGGCTCCGAATATATCCATTAACTACGTGGAAAAGATATTTTCTAATTTATGAGGAACAAAATGTCCTCAATGTGCTGCATAGGGTAATCCTTTTTTATTTTTAGTTTTTGGTGGTGTTATCATGGCACAATGATTACTTGCTGACTAATGAAAGAGAGATGAAAATTTTAGCACTTCATTTGAACATGATAAAATTTGCAATCTATATTCTTAATTGCCTACTTTTAGGCTAAAACTTGCTTTTCACTTGTGAAAATTAGAATTTTTCAGCAGATAATGTGACTTCTCAACTTTGCTTAGATAGTGTGCGTTTGCCTAATTGAACAAATTGCACTTGGCAAATAGTTAATGAACAAATGCTGTGTAACAGTGGCTTTCTTAGCTTGACAGTTTCTTATACGTAGTAAGACTGGATTTTTAACATCAAACATGCTTTAAACTAGGCCATCTGTTCCAGCATATGATGATGAATAAGTTCTATTTGACATGAGTTCCAACTTTTGTACAAATGCATTATTATAGTATTTTTCCACCATGACTTGGGAGAAGAAGTTTATTCAGGTTATGCAACAACAGAATAGACTCCACACTGGGATCTGTGGCTCCCTCTTTGAAGCATGGTCTAGACAATAGCAAATTCCTCAATTCTGAACAGGCTGCATGTAGTAAATTGCCAACTTGAACACTGATTTAGCTGAAATATTACATTTCATATTTCAAGGTTGCATTCCATTTGATTGTACTAAAATGTTGGACATAGAAATAGAATTCTGGTGTTGTGATTCGATGATCTAGCTACGAGGTTGTGCTTCTTGGACACAACCCAGAGAACACTGAAGTATGCCCAGAACTCTGAACACCAATTATTTGACTGCACGTACTAGACTAGCTGCTTTCCTGTTTGCTCCATATTAAATACCAAAGTGAAAAGCCCAGTACACAACAAAACAGATACTTCCAGTGTATAGTTCTCATCCTAAACACTAGCTTGGTCAACCTGATAACTGAATTAATTCTTACAAGTCACTGAAGATACTAAAGAGGTCATTTATTAAAAGGCATGGCTTCCAAAGTTACATAATTTTCTCCCAGAAATTTTGGCAAGGTGAAATAATGTAATTATTTTCTTGAAAGTTTGAATATGAAAGCCTACCTCAGTACGTGAATCATTCATTTATTCAACAAAGATGTCTGTAACATATACTGCATCATTCTAGGCATGGCTAAGAATGTAAAAAGCTGGTTGTCGTTAGTTGCTCACAAGTCGAGTCCTACTTGTGATGATTGTATGTAAAACAGAGGAAACGTTGCCCGGTCCACTGCCATCCTCATGATCCTTGAGTCTATTGTAGGTATTGCAGCAATCCATCTCATGGAGCATTTCCCTTATTTTTGCTGACCCTCTACATTACCAAATAAATGTTCTTTACTAGTGATTGGTCTTTCCTGATGACACGTCAAAGTAAGTGAGATAAGTCTTGCCATCCTCGCTTCTAAGGAAAGTTCTGATTGTATTTCTTTTAAAACTGATTTGTTTGTTCTTTGGCAGTCCATAGTATATATATTCATTAATCTTCTCCAGCATCACAGTTCAAACATATTAATTTTTTTCTGTCTTCTTTTCTCGTTGTCCAGCTTTCACATGCATATGAGGTGATTAAAAAGACCGTGGCTTGGGTCAGGCTCTCCTTAGTCATCAAAGTGACATCTTTGCTTCATTGCTTTTTAGAACATTAAAGAGGTCTTTTGTAGCAGATATGCCCAATGCAGTATGTTATTTGATTTCTTGACTGCTGCTTTCATGGATTGGTGGTCCAAGTAGAATGAAATCACTAGTAACTTCAATTTTTTCACCATTTATAATGATGCTGTTTATTGGTCCAAGTATGAGGATCTCCATTTTCTTCAAGTCAAGACAAAATCCGTACTGAAGACTGTAGTCTTTGACCTTCATCAGTAACTGCTTCAAGTTGTCTTTATTTTTAGCAAGCAAGGTTGTATCATCTTCATATTGCAGGTAGTCATGTGCTATATCTTTCCTCTTAAATAATTTACAGTATAATTAGGCAACAAGATACACACACATTTAAATGTTAATTAAATACAAGATAACAGCTTCACAGAAGTGTTGAAAAGCACCAATAGCATTGAGTGTCAAATCTGGGGCAAATAGGAATTGTGCAGAGGAAGTCACTGTAGCCTGGGCTATTGAACATAGATTTTATAGAGGAGATGGTTCTGACCCCAAACTATGCAGAATGGAAATCAGTGAATTGTGGAAGAAAAAAGAAGACAAAGTGGGCAAGGTAAAGAGGTGAGAAGATGAATGAGTCAAAGGACAGTAAACAGATATCCTGACAAGATCACAGCACCTGTGGATGTGAGTTGCTGTTGAAACCAGAGATAAAATAATTAGCTAGATATAGTATTTGCCTTCCAGGATTCTGGTAAGAGAGATAAACTGATAGAGGGTGATTTCAAAGCAATTCAGAAATTGTGACCGTATAAATTAATAAATCAGTGAATTCATCATTAATTCAGCACTTTATTTAATGATTCATTAGTTGCTGGTAGGTGCTGTCCAGTAGATTCTAACTCATAGCGACCCTCTGTACAACAGAACGTAACACTGTCTGCTCCTGCGCCATCATCATGATCGTTCTCATGCTTGAGCTCCTTGTTGCTGCCACTGTGTCGGTCTATCTCGTTGAGGGTCTTCCTCTTTTTTGCTGACTCCCTACTCTACCAAGCATGATGTCCTTCTTCAGGGACTGGTCTCTCCTGATAACGTGTCCAAAGTATTGAAACAAAGTCCAGCCATCCTTGCTTCTTTTTCTGTTTGTTTTTAAATTTTTTTTGTTGTACTTTAGGTGAAGGTTTACAGAACAATTAATTTCTCATTAAACCGTTAGTACACATATTGTTTTATGACAGTGGCTAACAACCCCATGACATGTCAACACTCTCCCTTCTCCACCTTGGGTTCCCTATTACTAGCTTTCCTGTCCCCTCCTGCCTTCTATCGCTGTCCCTGGGCTGGTGTGCCCCATTAGTCTCGTTTTGTTTTATGGGGCTACCTAATCTTCAGCTTAAGGGTAAACCTCATGAGTGACTTCATTACTGAACTAAAAGGGTGTCTGGGGGCCATACTCTTGGGGTTTCTCCAGTCTCTGTGAGGCCACTGAGTCTGATCATTTTTTGTGAGTTAGAATTTTATTTTACATTTTTCTCCAGCTCTGTCCAGGACCCTCTATTGTGATCCCTGTCAGAGCCGGGCACCATCTAGTTGTACTGGACTCAGTCTAGTGGAGGCCGTGGTAATTGTCCTTTGGACTTCTCCTTCCCTTGTATCTTGTTTTCTTCATTCTCCCTTGCTCTCAAAAGAGTGAGACCAGTGGAGTATCTCGGATGGCTGTTCACAGGGTTTTAAGACCCCAGATGCTACTCACCAAGGTAGAATGTAGACAATTGTCTTTATAAACTATGTTATGCCAAGTGAGCTAGATGTTCCCTGAGATCATGGTCCCCACAGCCCTCTGCCCAGCAATTCGGTCCCTCAGGGAGTTTGGATGTGTCTATGGAACCACGATCTTTCCTTGTACAACTTGTGCTGGCTTCTCCAGTACTGTGTACTGTCTTACCCTTCACCAAAGTTACCACTTATCTATTGTCTATTTAGTATTTCCCCCACCCCGCCCATCCCTTGTAACCATCAAAGATTGTTTCTTTTTGTGTGTAAACTTTTTCATGAGTTTTTACAGTAGAGGTCTCATATAATATTTGTCTTTTTGTGATTAACTTATTTCATTCAGCATAATGTCTTCCAGTTTCATCCATGTTATAAGATGTTTTGCAGATTAATCATTGTTCTTTATCATTGCATAATATTCCATTGTGTATATGTACCATAGTTTGTTTATCCCTTCATCCGTTGATGGGCATCTAGGTTGTTTCCATCTTTTTGCTATTGTGAACAATGCTGCAATGAACATGGGTGTGCATATGTCTATTCATGTGACAGCTGTTATTTCTCTAGGATATATTCCTAGGAGTGGGATTGCTGGACTGTGTGGTATTTCTATTTCTAGCTTTCTAAGGAAGTGCCGTATCATTTTCCAAAATGGTTGTATCATTTTGCATTCCCACCAGTAGTGCATAAGAGTTCTGATCTTCCCGCAGCCTCTCCAACATTTGTTATTTCCAGTTTTTTTATTTGTGCCAGTAATGCCGGGGTGAGATGGTATCTCATTGTGGTTTTGATTTGCATTTCTCTAGTGGCTAGTGATTGTGAGCATTTCCTCATGTGTCTGTTGGATGCTTGAATGTTTTCTTTGGTGAAGTGTCTGTTCATTTCCTTTGCCATTTTTAAATTGGATTATTTGTCTTTTTGTTGTAGAGGTGTTCGATTTTCTTGTAGATTTTAGAGATTAGACCTTTGTCTGACTTGTAATGTCCAAAAATGTTTTCCCAGTCTGTAGGTTCTCTTTTTACTCTTTTGGTGAAGTCTTTTGATAAGCATAAGTGTTTAATTTTTTGAAGATCCCAGTTATCTAGATTATCTTCTGGAGTTTGTGTGTTGTCGGTTATGGTTTGTATCTTGTTAATGCCGTGTATTAGGGCCTCTAGCATTGATCTTATTTTTTCTTCTATAAACTTTATAGTTTTTGGCTTTATATTTAGGTCTTTGATCCATTTTGATTAGTTTTTGTACACAGTTGTGAGGTATGGTTCCTGTTTCATTTTCTTGAAGGTGGACATCCAGTTTTGCCAGCACCATTTGTTAAAAAGACCATCTGTTCCCCATTTGATGGACTTTGGGCCCTTGTTGAAGGTTAGGTGTCTGTAGGTGGATGGATTTACATCTGGGTTCTCAATTCTGTTCCATTTGTCAATTTATCTGTTGTTGTAGCAGTACCAGGCTGTTTTGGCTTGCATAGCCGTATAGTAGGTTCTGAAGTCAGGTAGTGTGAGTCCTCCTACTTTATTCTTCTTCTTCATTAGTGCTTTACTTACCCAGGGCTTCTTCCCTTCCTGTATAAAGTTAATGATTAGGTTTTCCATCTCCTTAAAGAAGGTTGTTAGCATTTGGATCAGGATTGCATTGTATTTGTAAATCACTTTGGGTAGAATTATCATGTTCACAATGTTGAGTCTGCTTATCCATGAGCATGGTATGTTTTTCCATTTATGTAGATCTTTTTGGGTTTCTTGCAGTAGTATTTTGTAGTTTTCTTTGCATAGGTCTTTTAAGTCCCTGGTTAGATTTATTCCTAAGCATTTTATTTTCTTAGGGGCTATTATAAATGGTATTGTTTTCCTGATTTCCTTTTAATTGTTCTCTTTATTGGTGTATAGGAATCCAATCGATTTTTGTATGTTTACCTTGTATCCTGCTACTCTCCTGAATCTTTCTATTAGTTACAGTAGTTTTCTGGTGGAGTCTTTTGGGTTTTCTATGTGTAGTATCATATCATCCGCAAATAGAGACAGTTTATCTTCTTCATTACCAATTTGGAGGCCCTTTATTTCTTTTTCTTGTCTTATTGCTCTAGCTAGGGCTTCCAGCACAATGTTAAATAGGAGTGGTGATAAAGGGCATCCTTGTCTTGTTCCTGTTCTCAACGACAATGTTTTCAGCCTCTCTCCATTATTGGCCATCCTTGCTTCTAATGATCATTCTAACTGTTCTTTTTCCAAGACAGATTTATTTGTTTTTCTGGTAGTCTATGGTATATTCAATATTCTTTGCCAACATCATAATTCAAAGGCATTAGTTCTTCTTTGGCCTTCCCTATTCATTATCCAGCTTTGGCATGCATATGAGGCGATTGAAAGCACCATGGCTTGGGCCAGGCACACCTTAGTCCTTAAAGCAACATCTTTAAAGATGTCTTTTGGAGCAGATTTGCCTAATGCACTGATTCATTTACTGAACAAATATTTAGTATCGGCCTTCCTGTGTCAGACCTTTGATCCCACAAAGCAATGAATAAAACAAACATGACCTCTACTGTCTTGAGGTTTACAGGTGCCTGTCTCTTCACTATACTCTAAGTATGACACAAACAAAAAACTGATAAGGACACTAGAAGTAAATAAACAAGATAAAAGCAGGACTTCTATTTAGAGAAGTTATACAAAAATAGGCCAGAAAGTGGAGCAAGACCAATACTCAATCTTCAGAGATCACAGAATCCTTTTCAAAACTGTAATAACCTAAGTGGAGATCTTGAGGATAAATAAGGATCAGTACAAAGAAGAGATAGTGTATTCCAGACAGAAAAAATAGTACGTGTAAAGTTTGGAGGAAAGGAGAACATGAGTCTTAGTCTCCGAGGACTGCTGTAACAAAAGACCATAAGGTGGGTCATTTTAAATAACAGAAACCTATTGTCTCACACTTCTGGAGGCTAGAAATCCGTATCAGTGTATCGGTCCTGTTAATTCTTTCTGAGGTCTCTGAGAAAGGAATCGTTCCATGCATTTCTCCTAGCTTCTGGTGGCTGCTGTCAATCCTTGATGTTCCTTGGTTCATAGATACATCTTCACATGGCATCTTCCATCTTTATCTCTTCTCTACTTTTAAAAGAAACCTCTCAGAAGGGATTAGAACTCACCCTACTACACTATGGCCTCATGTAAATCTAAATGATGACGTCTTCAAAGACAGACTTGACTTCCAAACAAGCTCACATTCACAGGTACAAAGGCTAGGATTTCAACACAATTCAATCCATACAACACGGTTCCTTATGGTCAGAAGTGTGGAGTGGGGAGATATGTAGTCAGGGAGAAGTAATCCAGGCTAGATCATGAAATGTAATATTGACTGCTTGTTTAATATCAATAATAATCTATAACTCAAGATATAAATTCGGCAGAACACATAGTCAGAAAATCTCTATATTGCAAATTATGTGGGTGTCATGGATTGAATTATGTCCCCCAAAAATGTGTGTATCAGTTTGGCTAGGCTATGATTCCCAGTATTGTGTGGTTGTCCTCCATTTTGTGATTGTAATTTTATGTTGAAGAAGATTAGGTGGGATTGTAACACCATCCTTACCCAGGTCACATCCCTGATCCAATGTAAAGGGAGTTTCCCTAGGGTGTGGCACGTACCACATTTTGTTTTACAAGACATAAAAGGAAAGGGAATCAAGCAGAGAATTGAGGACTTCATACCACCAAGAAAGCAGTGCCGTGAGCAGAGTGCGTCCTTTGGACCCGGGGTCCCTCCCTGCGCGGAGAAACTCTTAGTCCGGGAGAACATTGAAGAGAAGGCCAACAGAGAGAGAAAGACTTCCCCTGGAGCCAACGACCTGAATTTGGACTTTTAGCCTACTTTACTGTGAAGAAATAAATTTCTCTTTGTTAAAGCCATCCACTTGTGGTGTTTCTGTTATAGCAGCACTAGATGACTGAGACAGCAGGCTTCAGAATTTTACATAGAATATCATTGGTTGGCACATATTTTCACGTCGAATTCATACCACTGTACTTGAAACCAGTCGATAAAGGGGAAGAAGTTGAAAGTGAGGATGTTAAGGCTGTGGGAGGTAGGACCAATTCTAGAATGCAGTTGGGGGAGTTTGGGGACTCTGAAATATACGTAGTGGGAACTTACTTGCAGGTGACTGGTGCATCAAAGAATTAGGAAGGCTTTCCAGAAAGAAACGTATTCCTCTCTTAGGTATTTTTTAAAATAAACTAGGGTACTATACACAATCTCAGTTTATGAAAGATTTATCTTCTTAAGTCGGTAAAATTGACTAATTAGTAAAACCCACACACGAAGTGAGAAGTAAAGAAATAAAAGCCATCAACCTGAAATTTTTATAGAAAGTTTTTTCTTTTTAAAAAGCAATTTATAATTCACAATACCAAAAACCTGTTGCCGTCAAGTCAATTCGACTCATAGGAATTCTGTAGGGAAGAGTAGAGCTGCCCCATAGAGTTTCCGAGGCTGTAATCTTTACAGAAATAGACTCCCTCATCTTCCTCCTGTGGAGTGGCTGGTGGCTTCAAGACACCGATGTTTTGGTTAGCAGCTGAGCACTGAACCACTGGCACCAGAGAGCCTTTATAATTTACAATACTTAATTTAATCACACAACCTCTTAAAAAAAAACCTGTTGCTGTCCAGACTTATATCAACCCCATATGACAGAGTAGAGCTGCCCCATGGGGTTTCCAAGGAGCCAATAGTGGATTTGAACTGCTCTCCTTTTGATTGGCAGCCAAGCTCTTAACCACTAAGCCACCAGGGCTCTTTTTAACCCCTTAGAGTTGTAAAATTTATTTTATTTTACACATTTTAAAGTAATAGAAATAAATTTTTAATAAATGTACTTCTTTATAATCAAAAGGGTTCAGAATTGTTTCCTTAACTTAATGAAGTTTTGAGAGAAAGAAAAAAAAAAAAAAGACCCTTATACATTATTAAGAAAAAGTGAGGTAGAGCTCAGAGAATTTTGGACTATGTGGAAGAAAGAATGAAGTTGGCTCCTAATTTAAAATACCCTGCCTTAGTTTTCTCTTCTGTAAAGTGGAGGAATTGGTATATGCCTGGTGGCACAGTGGTTAAGAGCTACGGCTGCTAACCAAAAAGTCAACAGTTCAAATCCACCAGTCGCTCCTTGGAAACCCTATGGGGCAGTCGTACTCTGTCCTACAGGGTTGCTATGAGTTGGAACGGACTCCATGGCAACGCATTTGGTTTTTTGGTTTTAGTACATGCCTTACTTTCTTTGCATACTGTCGTGAAGACTGAAATTTATAAAAGAAGTAAGATCTGGTTATTGGTTCACATAAACTAAATTTGTTTAAGAAACCCATTAAAGTCATGTAATAGCTGAAGTGGTCCATGTTTGTAACCAAGATTTTGATAAAGTACACCAATTTTTATTTAAGCGAATGATAATTAAAAATGGCTTTTGTATATCAAATTAGGATTGCTGATTGAAGAGGATATTATCACATTTACCTACCTCACAATACTGGCAACCACACAGTACTGGGAATCATGGCCTAACCAAGTTGACACATATATTTGGGGAACACAATTCAATCCATCACAGGCAACATGCCGTAAACCGGGGAGAAAAAGTAGCATAAGACTCAACATAGTTTGGTAGATTTGGCAACTTGGAAGTTATTGGTGACCTTTGAAAGTGTTGCTTCATTAGTGCGGTGGTGTGCAGAAATCAGAGGAGGAGTAATTAAAAGGGAGGAAATGGAGAAGTGTAGTCTACATAAGCACATAAACAAATGTCTACAGAAATTGAAAGTGACAAGTATCTTTCCCAAGAGCTGACAGAGACACAGCCAGGACCCCTGGAGCCAGTACCATGAATTTGGACGTCTAGCCTCCTGAACTGTGAAAAATAGATTTATTTTCTTTAAAGCCACTCGCTTGTGGTATTTTTGTTACAGCAGCACTAGGTAACTAAGACTCAATCCACATTTTCAGCTGAAATCATTTTAAATGATTCAATCCCCTAACTGTGGTGATTCTCAGGTGGTTTTTTTTTTTTTTATTACTGACTTTTGTTCCAGGTTTTCTCAGAGTCATGTAGAAAGTCTATTCATATTGCAGTGTTAATAAAAATCAGCATGAGGACAAGCCAGGATGTTAATTGTCATGAAATACTTAGGAGAAATGACACTTTGACTTCCTCTTTTTTCTCCAAAATATTTGTGATCTATTTTTAGGATTACTATTGTTTGAGGAGACTTTACCAAATACAGAAGAAACTGAGAGAAAGGAAATGCTTAGTAACAAAGCAATTTAATTTGGTTGTTAGGGAGGAGCTAGTCATTTCTTGATTTGAAAAACCTGGGTTTATAGTCATAACTCATGCCATAAAAAAGTCAAAATCAAGAATTTTTTTCTGTAACTTTTTTTTGTTGTCCTGATAGCGTGAACTTGACACTTTGATCTGTCTTTTGGTTTAATATTTTCCTTTTATGGCCTGGCAGTGAAAATAACTTAAAGTACCCTGCATAATTTTTACTTTTTGAAACAAAATTTTATTTGGGGAAATTTTGTTTTTTTGAGGATGAACAAGTATCTGTCCTATTGCTGATGAGCCTAACACAGGAAGAGATTCTGACTCAAACAGTGATGGTATATAGTATAGCTATTGTTGTTAGGTGCCATCGAGTTACTTCCGACTCATAGCAACCCTACGTACAACAGAACAAAACACTGCCCTGTCCTGAGCCATCCTCACAATGGTTGTTGCTATGTTTGAGCCCATTGTTGCAGCCACTGTGTTAATCTATCTTGTCAAGGGGCATCCTCTTTTTTGCTGACTCTCTACTTTGCAAGGCATGATGTCCTTCTCCAGGGACTGATCCCTCCTGAAAACACACCCAAAATACGTGAGATGAAGTCTCACCATTCTTGCTTCTAAGGGGTATTCTGGCTGTACTTATTCCAAGACAGACTTGTTTGTTCTTCTGGTAGCCCATGGCATATGCAGTATGTTTCACTGACACCACAACTCAAAGGCATCAATTCTTCTGCCTTTCTTATTCATTGTCCAGCTTTCACACACATATGAGGTGATTGAAAATACTATGGCTTGGGTCAGGTGCACCTTAGTCCTCAAAATGACATCTTTGGTTTTTTCTTTTCTTCCCTAGCATGGCTAGAAGATAGCGAACAGTAATATAGGAGATTCTATCACATGCTGATTTTAGACAAATCACAATTTCACTGGCCTGTGTTCTCTCCTTTTTAAAACATGGAATACCATTTGACCTACAAGAAGCAAGAGAGTATCTTAATGTCCCTGTTATGAATTGAATTACGTCCCTCAAAAAGAAACGTGGAAGTTCTAACCCCTGTACCTGTAAATATGACCTTATCTGGAAACAGAGGTTTTCTTGTGTTAAGTTAGTGAGGTCCAAACCTAATCACTTCATAAAAGAGCAGACTAGACAGTGGCAGACACCCAGGGGGAAGAAAAATGCAATGCAAGGACCCGTGTACAGACACAGGAACACCAAGGATCTTCAACAGACATCAGAAACTAGAATAGAAGCCCACAGAAGGAGTCAACATGGCTGAGACCTTAAAATGGGCTTTCAGCCTCCAGAATTGGGAGAAAATAAATTTCTGTTCTATGAAGCCATCTAATTGTGAGTATTTTGTTTTTTACAGTAACATTAGATAACTAAAACAGTCCTCTTTACTCCTAAAACTCTTTTGTGAATTGTGTGAAAGTCACTGTTTTTTATGGCTAACGTGATTGTGAGTCACAGAGAAGAGAGCAGCAGGGCAGGGTGATGCCAGGTGCGCAGGGTATAGAATCAAAGCGGTGGATTCATACTCCAGTGCTATTACTTAGTGGCTGCCTGACTGTTGCAAATAATCCAACCTCTCTCAATTTCTTCATTGGTCAAGTGGACACAAGTTTGCATGAGATCTAAAAATAAAATTATATGTGATGTCTTTTTTGAACTGGGAAACATTCTACAAATGTCTGAATTCCATCAGTACATAGGATGACTGATTTCGTGAAGCCTTTTGTCCAATTTGGAAGACAACATTAATGCAGATGAAACAATGGACAATGGGAGGCAATTAAACTTGGAGAAAACCAATATAGTCATATTGAAAAAAATACTGAAACATATTTTAAAACCGTATGTAATTTAAGTTAAATCTAGACCCAAATCTGGCCATCAGTATCTGTCTAGTGCATATATTTATATATATTCAATCATTTCAGGAAGTAGCACATGATCAGGAACCAATGGTACTGAAAGAGGAAGTCCAAGCTGCACTGAAGGCATTGGAGAAAAACAAGGTTTCAGGAATTGATGGAGTATCAATTGAGATGTTTCAACAAATGAATGCAGTACGGAAAGTGCTCACTCATCTATGCCAAGAAATTTGGAAGACCTGGCCAACCGAGTGGCAGAGATCCATATTTATGCCTATTCCCAAGAAAGGTGATTCAACTGAATGCGGAAATTATCAAACAATATCATTAATATCACATGCAAGTAAAATTTTGCTAAAGGTTATTCAAAAGTGGCTGCAGCAGTGTATTGACAGGAAACTGCCAAAAATTCAAACCAGATTCAGAGGAGGACATGGAACCAGGGATATCGTTATTGACGTTGGATGGAGTCTGGCTGAAAGTAGAGAATACCAGAAAGATGTTTACCTGTGTTTTATTGACTATGCAAAGGCATTCGACTGTGTGGATCATAACAAATTGTGGATAACCTTGCAAAGAATGGGAATTCCAGAACACTTAATTGTGGTCATGAGGAACCTGTACATAGATCAAGAGGCAGTTGCTTGAACAGAACAAGGGGTACTGCATGATTTAAAGTCAGAAAAGGTGTGTGTCAGGGTTGTATCCTTTCACCGTATCTATGCAGTCTGTATGCTGAGCAAATAATCCGAGAAGCTGGACTCTATGAAGAAGAATGGGCATCAAAATCGGAGGAAGACTCATTAACAACCTGCGTTATGCTGATGACACAACCTTGCTTGCTGAAAGTGAAGAGGACTTGAAGCACTTACTGATGAAGATCAAAGACCACAGCCTTCAGTATGGATTACACCTCAACATAAAGAAAACAAAAATCCTCACAACTGGACCAATAAGCAACGTCATGATAAATGGAGACAAGATTGAAGTTGTCAAGGATTTCATTTTATTTGCATCTACAATCAACGGCCATGGAAGCAGCGGTCAAGAAATTAAAAGACACATTGCATTGGGCAGACTGCTGCAAAAGACCTCTTTAAAGTTTTGAAAAGCAAAGTTGGCATCACCTTGAAGACTAAGGTGCACCAGACTCAAGCCACGGTGTTTGCAATCTCCTCATATGCACGCGAAAGCTGGACGATGAATAAGGAAGACCGAAGAAGATTTGACGCCTTTGAATTGTGGTGTTGACGAAGAATGTTGAATATACCATGGACTGCTAAAAGAACAAACAAATCTGTCTTGGAAGAGGTGCAACCAGAATGCCCCTTAGAAGCAAGGATGGTGTGACTACATCTCACATGCTTTGAACATGTTATCAGGAACAACCAGTCCCTGGAGAAGGACATCATGCTTGGTAAAGTGGAGGATCAGGGAAAAAGAGAAAGACTCTCAATGAGATGGACTGACATAGTGGCTGCAGCAATGGGCTCAAGCATAGCAACGATTGTGGGGATGGTACGGGACCGGGCGGTGTTTGGTTCTGTTGTATGTAGAGCTGCTATGAGTCAACACCACCTTGATGGCACCTAACAACATATATATATATATATATATATATATATATATATATATATATATATACACACACACACACACACATGCATATATTTATGCACACATATATACGCACATACACACACACATATATAGTTATATACACACATATACATATATATTTTTACACACATATATACACACATACACACGTATATTTATATACACACACACACACATATATCATGCACACATATATACACACATACACATACACACACATATGTACGTATATCCACTGCCACTGAGTCGGTTCTGACTCATAGTGACCCTATAGGACAGAGTAGAACTGCCCCATAGGGTTTCCAAGACTGTAATCTTTAGGGAAGTGGACTGCCACATCTTTCTCCTGTGAGTTTGAACTGCTGACTTTTCTGTTAGCAGCCAAGCACTTAACTGCTGAGCCCCCAGAGCTCCTCTGTGTATATATATATACGATTTGCTTATGACCAAGTTAATAGAGGTGAATAGTTTCATGGCAATATATTGGCATAGACTTGCGGAGTGAATGTAGGATATTTTGTTTCTAAAATCTGTGACAATCTCAGAATAAGCAAATGAATCTGAAAAGTAACATAAGTAAACATTTACAAACATTAAAAAAATAGAAAACATAAATGTGATTTGGAATTCATTTAATTTCCGGTTAAGTCATCATATGAGGAATTCTTCAAATTCTTCTGGAGAAAGGGAACATGAGTATTTCTTGTATTTAATGACTCTTGGCCCAAATCTGACAAATGTTTTGAATATCAATTCAAAATATATGACGGCCAGCTACTGGCAAGTGTACATGGCAGAATGAGCTTAGCGGTCAGGAGGAGGATTCCAAGTCTCATAGTTGCTGTACTAAACGTCAGGCTGTGTCTGTAAGGCAAAAACAAACACTACCTTGGAATAACAAACTGTCTGGGATTCTTAAACATCTTAAAAGCACACTGGAATAAAAAAAAAAATTCTGATATAAATCCTATTGTTTGAAGTGGCTTCCAATTCAATATTGAATGGCCATAGTAATTTTCTAACTATGTGTAAATCCCTGAAACAATTAGTGCCTAGGCCAATCAAACTTTTTGAGTTTGCTGTTTAATGTGATAATCCTTCAAATAAATCCTTAACAATGTGACTGGCACAGAATAAATATGCCAGGAGTGTTCGCTGTTGCACTACAATGACTAACATCCTGCTCTCGGGATAGACCTACCGAAGGCGAAATGATGAATCATTTCACAATTCTGCACGCTAGTAGAGAGCACGGAGGTTTCTTTCTAAATTTCACAGGAAATTCATAGTTAAAAAAAACAAAACAAGGCTGCGAGGATCAGGTTAGGCGAAGCGAAGCATCAATATCTCTATTTCTATATTTTTCAGGTCAAACTGTATAATATCTTATGGCCAGGAATGTGTATTAAAAGAAATAGATCAAAAAAATGTGTGTATGTTGTTGTTCGGTGCCATTGAGTTGAGTTGGCTTCCACTCATAGAGTCCTGCGTCACCTTCATGATCTTTGGTATGTTTGCCCCCATTATAATGGCTCTTGCGTCAATTCATCTCGTGGAGCGTTTCCCTTGTTGTCACTGACCCTCTACCAAACACGATGTCCTTTCCTAGGGGTTGGTCTTTTCTGATGGCATGTCTGAAGTACGACTCAGTTTCACCATCCTTGCTTCTAAGGAGCCTTTCAGTTTTATTTCTTCTAAGAATTGATTTGTTCCTTCTTCTGGCCGTCTGTGGAATATTCAATATTCTTCTCCAACACCAAATACAAAGGCATCTATCTGTTCTTTTTCTGTCTTCTTTTTCATTGTCCAGCTTTCACACGCATATTAGGCGATTGAAAAGACCATGGCTTGGGTCAGGGACACCTAAAAGATAGCTTTGCTGTTTAGAGCTTTAAAGAGGCCTTTGGCAGCACTTGTGCCTGGTTTAATAATATGTCATTAGATTTCTTGACTGCTGATTCCATGGAATTTGATTGTTGATTCAAGTAGAATTGAATCCTTGACAATTTCCATTTTTTCTCGTATATATACATGCCAGTATATTGAACATACTGAAACAGCTGAAAGATCAGATCAAATCATCCAAACTATTAATTGATTCAGCATTTTTATTTATTTATTTTGCAGTTGACAGACTGGTTATTTTATGAATTCAGTCCAAAAAGCTGATCATGTAGTTATGATCAAATAAATTCTTTCCTCTACTGGGTATTTTAATGTTATATGAAACCAAATCAGTTACTGGGAAATTTTATACTATGACAATCTAATACTTAAGTTTTATGATGTGGAAAAATTATATTTTATTGAGAAGAAAAATATTTGGCCTTCCTACATGCTGGCATTCTGTTAGAACGGAACCACAAGAAACAATGTTTATTTTTAAGCAAATTACACGAAGACCTTCATGTTGCTAACAGCCTTGTTATCCATGTAAATAATTGGGTGATGTAGTCCTTCAACAGCAGTATATCAATCAATTTGTTCTTGCATCAACCAATCAGAGATGGGGACTTGATTGTAATTTTACTTCATTATTTTGCATCTTCGTTTTCATCTTTGTCTTCTTATTTCTTGGAAGAATAAAGGTGTCATTTTGGTTTTATAGATGATTAAGTTCTAGAATTTGACTTCTTTTTTTTTAAAGTTTATTGTGCTTTAGGTGAAAGTTTGCAGCTTAAATTAGTTTCTCATTTAGAATTTGACTTCTTAAGGAGAAATAGGAAGCGTGGTGCAAGCAGTTTGTGGTCAGCCACTAACCTAAAATTTGGTGGTTGAAAGAAGAAAGGCCTGGCAATCTCCTTCCATAAAGATTTGTTATTATTTGTTGCCGTCGAGTCAATTCTGACTCATGGCCACCCCACGTGTGCAGAGTAGACTATGCTCCATAGATTTTTCAAGGCTGTGAACTTTCAGAAGCAGGTCTCCGGGCTTGTCTTTCGAGGCGCTTTTGGGTGGACTCAAACCTCCAACCTTTTAGCTTGTAGCAAGCACTTAACCATTTGTGCCACCCAGGGACTTCTTAAAGATTACAACCAAAAAAAAAAAAAAAAAAAAAACCCTATAGATCACAGTTCTACTCTGTAATGCATGGGGTCGCCATGAATCTGAATAGACTCAACAGCAATGGGTTTGGTTTTTGGTTTTGGTAGCTTATCTGTTACTCATTCCAGGATATTTTTCACCAAATCTGGGTGTTAGAGAAAAGAGAGTTGAGAGGTCACATGGTGTGAGTAGGCTTTAGGGGGAAGTGAAGTCAGTGAAACAGACATGCTGAGAAATTGCATTGTCAGTGCTAAGGGAGGAAACCGGGTGGGAGATGGGAGGCAGGATAAAGGTTTGAAACAAAGTTAAGGACCTCTGACAATGAAGCAGACCTGAAAGAATACCTGTCGGCAAAACCAGAAGTGGGAGGGCAGGAAAACCAAGTGAGTAATTGCACTTAGCACTTATTGGAAAAATTATTGATTCAAACCATGCTGGCAAGTGAAAATTGGAACTTAAAAAAATCCTAGATGTTACAACAGGCAGGCAAATAGGTCCAACAAAAAAGACACAAGAGATAAAAAGCCAAAATAAAAGACAGAAGATTGACAAGAACAGAAGTAAGAGGTAACCAACCTAGTCAAGTTATTCAGTTATCGAAGGAGTTGTGGGGCGGAGAAATACAGCCACTGGTCTAGGTAAGTACCGAGATGGGAGCAAGAGGAGAACTTCAGTTATGTAAACCTATTGCAGTCCCAAGGTCATTAGTGGTTCAGTGGTAGACTTCTCGCCTTCCATGTGGTTCTATTCCTGGCCAATGCACGTCAGGCATAGTCACCACCCATCTGTCAGTGGAAGCTTGTATGTTGCTATGATGTTGAACAGGTTTCTGTAAAGCTTCAAGATTAAGATGGACAAGAAAGAAAGGCCTGGAGATCTAGTTCTAAAAATCATCCAATGAAAACCCTATGGATCACAATGATCCAATCAGCAATCAATCATGGGGATGGCGTAGGACAGGGCAACATTTGGCTCCTTTGTGCAAGGGGTCTCCATGTATCAGGGACCAGCTTGATGGCAGCTAACAACAATGACGTTACAGTCCCTGGAAGGAGCTCATGAAGGGAGAAACCAATTCCATCCAGGAATCAGCAAACGAGAGCTGTCCATGTGTTGCAATCGACTCAAGGGCAACCGGCACTGGTTCTAGTACCTAGTAAAGTAGGTCATACATGGGCCCTCTCTACATATCTTAGAACTTATCTCCAAATTTAATTGTTTACAAAATAAACCTGAAGCTTAGAAAACCTAGAACAAATGATAAAACAAAAATAAATCCAAAGTTTTTATTCTATGTGTATTAGTAAATTAGCTTGAAAAGAGAGAATAAAGGAAGAAAATAAAAAGCAAGCCTATCTGGGTAAGAAATAACTATTCATGGCCAATGAACTAATTTTAAACACTTTGACATATATTTGGCATAAAAAAGGGGTCATATATGCAAATATACTTCTAAAGATTGTTTCCCCAAAACTGATAACAGTAATTAAATCAAAGGTTCAGGGAAGAACTGGCTGAAGGGAGGAGACATATAGTTTACTGTATATCGTTTCTACGTTTTCAATGTTGGACAACGTTATATCTATTTAAATTATTAATAAGGTTTTAAAAATTAAGTGAAAATAGCAAGGTGTAAAATAGTACTATAATATGATGACAGTTATGTATACTTTAAAAAAATTTATCTGCTAAGCAATGGTATCTACTGGATATGTGTAATATTTATATAGGTGTAAATACACAAAAGGAACAGCAAGAATTCACAGTAAAATCACGGTCTTTGTTGCCTGTGGAGTATTATGTAGAGGAAGGGGGGTAGATGGAAAAATAAGATTTGAATTCTTAAAAATAGATGAAAATTTTTGAAAATGTTACGATTGCTAATCTTAATGGCTTGTGTATGTCTATTGTAGTAAGCTTTGCACATCCTTGTATTTTTGAAGTACTAGATATTTAATATAGTTTGGCTTTACTCTACAAGGGCAACAATTTGTCTCTCTTGCCTTCTCGCTTCCATGGTTGGTACTTGAGATTGGATATGTGTATATAACACAGACACACACAAGGATCCAATGATAAGAGAGTGCCTATGCGTCAAAGGCAAGTTGCTATAGTTTCCAGTTTATGTAATAAGTACACTGAGCACCCCCTAATCTGGAAGCATAAAACCAAAATGAGAAGCCAAAAGGGAAGGGAAAATTCTTCTATTCACTCTGACTGAATTAATGATATCTTTCCAGTTTCCCCTGCTCTTGCATGTTTTATAAGTTATTTCATTGACTCATTCAGTCTTTGTTATCTTTTTCCTTGACTCCCAACTCGCACCCCCACAGATAATCTTGTTAACATGTTTGATTTGCATCTTTTTTGTATATATAATTTTGAAAAATGTTCGTTGTTTGATATGCATGGATATTTATCTGTTTGGTCCCAGGCTGAAACCTTCCCAGAAACTCGTAATCAAGGCTTAGCCCTTCACAGAAACTTTGATAAAGATTTAACCATTCCCAGAAACTAAAAGCTGTGATAAAGACAGTTCTGGGAAAAATTATACTAACATTTTAATACAGCAAATTAAGAAAGTACCCAATTACAAATAATTAGATAAGCCACAACTAGCCTATAGAAGAGACCACAGACACACAAAGTTAATAAACCAATCCAAACTAAAGCCCCACTTTAGATAGCCCATCTTCTGCTGATTAAGTAAATGACAACCAATCATTTTAAATTTCCCTTTACTCTGTATAAACTGCTCAAAATTTTAATGTGAGGGGCTTATCTCTTCAGAGAGACATCTCCCTGTTCTCAAACAGTTTTCTTGCTCAATGTTGTTGCTGTTAGGTGTGGGCCAGCCAGTTCCGACTCACAGATACCCTATGTGCAACAGAAGGAAACACCGCTGGTCCTGAACCATCCTCACAATCGTTGCCATGTTTGAGCCCATTGTCGCAGCCACTGGGTCAATCCACCTCATCAAGGATCTTCTTCTTTTTCCCTGATCCTCTACCTTACCAAGCATGATGTCCTTCTCCAGGGACTGGTTGCTCCTGATAACATGTTCAAAGTACACGAGACAAAGTCTCCCCATCCTTGCTTCCAAGAAGCACTGTGGCTGTACTTCTGCCAAGACAGACTGGTTTGTTCTTCTGGCAGTCCATGGTATAGTCAATATTCTTTGCCAACACAGTAATTCAAAGGCATCAATTTTTCTTGTCTTCCTTATTCATTGTCCAGCTTTTGCACGCATGTAAGAAGATTGAAAATACCATGACTTGGGTCAGGCACACCTTAGTCCTCAAAGTGACATCTTTGCTTTTTAAAGTGAAAGAGGTCTTTTGCATCTTTGCTCTTTAAAGTGAAAGAGGTCTTTTGCATCAGATTTGCTCAATGCACAATACGTCATTTGATTTCTTGACTGCTGCTTCTATGGGTGTTGATTGTGGATCCAAGTAAAATGAAATCCTTGACAACTTCAATATTTTCTCCATTTATCATGATGTGGAGCCCTGGTGGTGCAGTGGCTAAGAGCTATGGCTGCTAACCAAGAGGTTGGTGGTTCGAATCCAACAGCCACTCCTTGGAAACACTATGAGGCAGTTCTAATCTGTCCTATAGGGTTGCTGTGAGTCAGAATCCACTCGACGGCAATGGGTTTGGTTTTTGGTTTCTATCATGATGTTGCTTATTGGTCCAGTTGTGAGGATTTTTGTTTTCTTTATGTTGAGGTGTAATCCATACTTGCTCAAGAAACCATTTTAACTCTAATTGACAGGTTGATGAGATATTTTTCTTTTGATGTTCCTACTTCTATTATTTTTTCCACTATAATCTACTTTTTTAAGATGCAACCATGGTGTTTTGAGTACAATGAATCTGTTGCTTTTAACCACTGTATACTGTTGTATGCTGTTCATTCATCACATTTTATTGAGCCATTCTCTTATTGGTGAATTACCAGGCTGCCTCCACATTCTACCATTGCACTGAGCACCATATGCATGTCTTCTATGGGCCTGTATGAGAATTTCTTTGGGCCACTGTCATGGATTGAATTGGGTTACCCCAAAATATCTGTCAACTTGGCTAGGTCATGATTCCCAGTATTGTATGATTATGTATGATTTTGTAATCTGAATGATTTCCTCATGTGTTATGAACTCTATCACTATGATATAGTAAGATGGATTAATGGCAGTTATATTGATGAGGTCTACAAGATTAGGTAGTGTCTTAAGCCAATCTCTTTTGAGATATAAAAGAGTGAAGAAAGCAGAGAGACATGGGAACCTCATACCACCAAGAAAGCAGTGCCAGGAGCAGAGCACGTCATTTGGACCTGAAGTTCCTGGGCTGAGATGCTCCCAGACCAAGGGAAGACTGATGCATTACAAAGAACTTCCTCCAGAGCCGACAGAGAGAGAAAGCCTTTCCCTGGAGGTGATGCCCTGAATTTGGACTTGTAGCCTACTAGATTGTGAGAGAATAAATTTCTCTTTGTTAAAGCCATCCACTTGTAGTATTTCTGTTAGAGCAGCACTAGATGACTAAGACAGCCACACATCCAGGAGCAGAACTGTGGGTTTATGTAGGCTGTAACTTCTACATAAAGTATGTCTAAGGAGTGATGGGTTCGCTCTCCAAAATGGCGCCTTCACCACAGTGCATGAGGGCTCCTATATCCCTGAATTCCCACTACTCAAACCCTTTGCCATCGAGTGGATTCAGATTCATAGAGACCCTATAGGACAGAGTAGAACTGCCCCATAGGGTTTCCAAGGAGCAGCTGGTGGATTTGAACAGCCGACCTTTTTGTTAACAGCCAAGGTCTTAACCACTGCGCCACCAGAGCTCTGAGTTCCCGCTACCGCAAGCTTTCTAGTCTTCGTCTAAGAGGTGCAAAGTGAATCCTTGTTTTCATTTACATTTGTCTTAATTACCAGTGCTTTTGAGTGTCTCTTTATAGACTTGTTAGCTCTTCAGGTTTCCTCTTCTAGATATAGTCTGTTCATGAATTTGCTTCCTTTAGCGGGTCATCTTAATTTTCTTTTTGATTCATAGAATCGCATAATCTTTATCTTATCTTTAAATTCCAATGTCTCCTGACATTTTGCCATCTATTAACTTTGTCTATGGTGCAATTCATTCAATAGCAATCCTTATTTTGATGTAGTGAAAATTATCATAAAATTTTTCTGTATGTTGACGTTTTTGGACATTTTTAAAATGCCTTTCCAAGATCCTGCCACAAAGATATTCTTTTGAATTTTCTCTACAAACTTTATTGTTTTAACTTTCACATTTAGATCTTCAATTGATTTTGAGTCCACCCTTGTAAATGGTGTTATGTAGAGTCAGGGTTTATTTTTCTTTATTAATATTATGTCTTGGAAGAAGTACAGCTAGAATGCTCCTTGGAAGCAAGGATGGCGAGACTTCATCTCACGTATTTTGGACACGTTATAAGGAGACACCAGTCCCTGGAGAAGGACATCATGCTTGGTAAAGTAGAGGGTCAGTAAAAAAGAGGAAGAGACCTTCTATGAGATGGATTGACACAGTGGCTACAACAGGCTCAAATCTAGCAATGATTGTAAGGATGGCATAGGATGGGGCAGCGTTTCATTCTGTTGTACATACGGTGGCTATGAATCAGAACCGACTCGACGGCACCTAACAAAGGTAACATTTATATTTGAGCTAATTAAATCTATAGGTTAAAAAGGATTATAACAAGAACAGCAAAAATTTTTAACATTTTCAATAAAATCTCCTGCAGAGTCAAAATAGTTACAAACCAAGGAAAGAAAAATGCTGGGACGATCCAAACAAATTTATACCCCGCCAAAATACCATTACCCAAGCATCATTGTTTTCTGTTTGATATTTCTAGAATTATAAACTACCAGGAAAAGCTCGGATTTAGTTAGCAGGAACCACTGGCAGCAGTGGAACTTCTCTTAAATATCAGTGGTTTTCGTGTGGCATTTGACTGATAGAAGGAGAAGGAAAACTTATTTTTGCTAAGGTACAAACAATGGCTTCAAGCTCTATGACTTCACCTTGACCGGCTTCCAAGCGATTTATTCTATCATATAAATAGCTGCAGCAAAACACTGACAGGGCCTCAGTTTACACAACCCTTCACCCCTGGCTCTCTGGCTTCAGACTCCTTTTCTATTTATGTCTTCAGAGGCTGGCACTGCTTTTTCACGTAACATTGCAACAATGACTACTAAATCTAGACCTTTTTATCTGTTGCCCAACTTCACAAAAAATGCTGATGTTCAGAGTGCTGTACAGTAGACAGACAATCCATCAGCTCAAACGTGCTGGCAGACTGGCTGACTTCTGTCTTTATGGAATTCAGTGTCTTGCCAAGTAAATAAATATAGCAAAAAACACATCCAAAATTAGACATACCTTAAATAATTAGTATATGTCATTTACCAAGAGCTTTTCTCCCTTGTCTCCCAGACTGCCTATGTTTAAGGTTAGAAGGTCATATGGCATTATGTCTAGCAGAGTCTAGCATTAGGTTGCTCTTCATTGCTTACTGAACTTCTTTCATGCTTATCATAGCATGCCTAAAGAGTCTGTTGGATCCTACTGAAGGCTTGTTCACTTGTTTGTAACCAGTAGTGTTATCTCACCTTTGGGTCCAGAGCACAGTTTATCTTTCATCAAAAAGGCAGAAATAGAGACACTTATGGTGCACACGTTCTCCACAGCCAATGATGAAAAATCAAGTCCAAAAGCTAGCTCAGATAAGGAGCTATTGTGCAAGTTCTCAGCTACTGGGTCGATCTGTCTGCTTTCTGAAGAGTTCTTGCCTTTGTTAAAGAAATTTCCTACTTTGAAGGAAACAGCAGAGGTGAAAGAGTAGGAAAGCTGGGTGGGGTGAGGAGAAGAAACTTGGCTTAGTAATAACTGATAATGAAATGTCTTCCCCTTTTAAAGCTAGCAAAAAGAGGAAGCTTTTGTTGTTGTTGTTCAACTACTCCAATTTCAATAAGCCTTAAAATGATTTACTTTTAGAAGATTCCAAACCAAGGGAATTTGCCAAGATGCTTTAAGAAGATAGGTAAATGCATCTCTTCTGTATATTTTAAATGTGAAATATTTTAGCTTTAATTCTAATTGATCCTAGAAGCCAACGATCAAGTGGGTGCCTTGAACATTGCACACTGAAGTAGACCTGCCTTTGAATGGTGACCATAGGACAGCTTAGTACCTCTCATGTATCTGAGGCTCAGATATCAGTTAATGCATTCAGCTGCTAACTGAAAGGTTGGAAGTTCAAGTCTACCCAGAGACACTTCAGAATAAAGGCCTTGTGACCTACTTCCCCAAAAATCATCCACTGAAAACCCAATGGAGCACAGTTCTTCTCTGACAACACAGGGTTACCATAAGTCAGGTTGACTGGATGGCAACTATTTTTTTTTTTTAATTTCCATATTTACTATGAGATCAATATTAAACAACAATATTAAAAATTAAAAATAAATTAAAAATAAAAAAACAATCTTGGTAGAGTGTATTTGCATGTGATATGATTGTAATAGTCAGGGTATAAGGGAATGGCTTGTACATCTAGTACCCCTTGCACACGGTAGGTGATCAGTATATTTTACAAAAAAAAAAAAAAGACTCTTTTCCAAAACAGTATTTCCAAACCTGTATCATAGAATATTAATAAGTGCTCTTGAAAAAGAAAACACTAGATTTAGTAACTAATAATAAAATAAACTATATATATTTTAAAATCCCATTATTTTATAAAACACTGTCTGATAAACAAGGTTAAACTTTTTTTTGATTTCCTCTACTAGATTTCTCAAAACTGTTAAGTGAATAGTCTGTAAAGAGAAATCATATTTAGCTTTGTCTAAACTTTTTAACACCTGTGCTCTGTGGAACTGTGATAAACATTTCTTATTAAGTTTAGTAAATCTGATGAATTTTTCTATCTACACTTAGGAACAGATAGCAGTTTACTATTCATAAATATTTATTTGCTTCATTTTTTCATCTGTATTGTGCATGCTGAAAATGTATAATTCCAGTTGAATAGACTGAGACACTTCTTTACAATCGTCGACAAACTCTGCCGAGCTCTCCCTTAGAAAGTTTAAGCCCTTTTTTTTGGACCAAGCGTTATTCGTAACACTTTTCTGTATGAATACACTTAATCTTCACAGTGACTCTCTGAGGATATGGTCTATTTATTACCCCATTTTAAAGACAAGGAGACCAAGGCAAAGAAAGGTATTTGGCCCAGAGTGACAGCTAGAATACACTAGAATTCAAGCAAGCTGGCTTTACTCCTTGCCCTCTTAAGTACCATATTTTACTAAAATTTTAAGGAAAATGACGTCCTAAACGTAAAAGGAGCCCTGGTGGCATAGTGGTTAAGAGTTCAGCTGCTAACCAACAAAAAAGGTCAGCAGTTCAAAGCTACCAGCTACTCCTTGGAAACCCTACGGGGCAGTTCTACTCAGGTGCAGTATTCATGGTCTTCTGCCGCTTGGCCCTGACCCACATGCCATCTCTTGGGTCCCTTTTCCCCTTCTACAGCTTCATTTAAGCAAAACAGGTCGTCCCCTGCACAAATCACATGCTTTCTCCAATTCCTATTTTCCGTACTCGAGGGCAAGATGACCATCCCAACTTTCTCCTCATTGGTTCAAGTTGCAATTGCTCAATGAACTCTTACCTGACCCTTCCACATATACGACACTTCCACATATACGACCCTTCCACATATACCAAAAAAATCCATTGCTGTGGAGCCTATTCCGACTCCTAGCGACCCTGTAGAACCGAGTAGAACTGCCCCATAGGGCTTCCAAGGGGCAGCTGGTGAATTTGAACCGTCGACCTTTTGGTGAGCAGCCAAACTCTTAACCACTGCACCACCAGGGCTCCTTCCACACATAAGAGGGGAGAATAACATAAGTAACATCTGTCTGGACACTATTTTTATATGACTTTCTCTGGTTGCAGCGTGGAGAAAAGTGCCTTTACAGATTTGTTAGATTGAGAGGTTTACTTACTAGTTTTCTCTCTAGCAGAGATTCTGTTTACCTAACCAAACGTCTCGATGACAGGGGATATGTATTAGATTATTTTTCACTGTAAGAGCCAGAAATTAGACATAGCATGCTAACATGTATTGTAGGAACGTTGTTGTCTGTAGGTTATGTACACTCTGGAATTTTGTATACTACAGAGTTCAAAATAAGGTGAATATCTTTATTAATCAAAAATCATCCTTAAGTGTACAAACGTCTTTTTGTTGAACTTTTTATTAACTTCTTGAAAATATAGTATTTGATTCAGAGAGAAATACCTTGTGAATTGACGACTTCATTTATTTTTACTATAATATAGGAATAAAAATAAAATAATGATTATTAAACAAAATTTTGAAGAAACAGTAATTCTTAAGTTTGTATCAACTTGAGGATAACCATGTGGTTGCAGGGTTGGAGTAACCTTTCATCTTTTTGCGTAAGTATAAAAACATATACTTTATAACAAGTCATACAGAGTTGGAAAATGATAATTTTCACATGGTTTGGAAATAAACCAGCTATAAGAAAAGACATTAGGACTTGGATAGCGGTCAAATTTGAGTCCACAAAAAAGGAATATATACATCTGGCCAGAATTTAAGTTTAATAAAATTTGAGGAATGGTTTTTCTATCTGCATTTAGAAACAGGTCACAGTTTATCATTCATACACATTTATCTGGTTTACTTATTTATTTTATTGTACATGCTGAAAATGTATAATTCCAGTTGAGTAGACTGAGATATTTTCCTTTCACAATTGTGGATTGATCCGTTCTGTGAGTGTGAACTATCTATCAGTAAGATCAGCGACATGATACAATTTGGTTTTAAAAAGGCCTGAGTTCTAGCTGCACCCGCCACATGAAGGATGATTAGGAATATTTCTTAATCCTTGCATATTAGTTTTTTATTGCCACTGTAACAAATTACTATAAATTTAGTGGTTTAAAACATCATAAATTTATTATCTGACTGTTCTGGAGTTTAGAGTCTTAAAATCAAGGTGTCAGCGGGGATGCATTCCTTCTGGGAGCTCTAGGGAAGAGTCCTCTCACTTGCCTTTTACAGTTTTTAGCAACTATTTCTCTTTCCATCCATAAGGATTTCATTGGTTAATTTTCATAAGTACATTACCAGGCCTTTTTTCCTAGTCTGTCTTAGTCTAGAAGCTCCTCTAAAATGCATCCACCATGAAAGCTGGACAACGACAAAGGAAGACAGAAGAAGAATTGATGCATTCTAACTGTGGTGTGGGCGGAAAATATTGAAAACACCATGGATTGCCAGAAGAACGAACAAAGTAGAAGAAATAAAACTGGAACGCTCCTGAGACATGAGGTTGGAGAAACTTTGTCTTGCTTCCTTTGCTTACTCTTGGATATGTCGTCAGGAAAGACCAATTACTGGAAAAGGACATCATGTTTGGTAAAGCAGAGGGTCAGCAAACATGAGGAAAACCCTCAGTGAGACGGACTGACACAATCGCCACAACAATGGGCTCAACATACCACAGATCATGAAGATGGTGCAGGACCGGGCAACGTTTCGTTCTGTGATACATAAGATTGTTATCACAATAACATGGATTGGAGCTGCCTGCTGCAATAGGCAATTCTGAGACAGGGGTGAGGTGAGCAGCAAGAGTTTTATTATATATCAGTATACAGGAGACAGAGGGAATAGATTTCTCCAAAAACCCATCTCCCCCACCTGGAGATTGGCAGAAAGCTTTATAGGGACAGGATTATGGGTTTTAGAAGCTTGCGTTAGTTCCCCTTCGAGGAGGTCACATCCCAGATGAGTTAATCTTTTCTTGGGGGTTATCTGGTGACATCCTGGTTTTCTTGTCCCAAGATGGGAGGTTTGTTTGGTTTTTCACTCCTAGATCATCATCACTTGTTTTCCACCCCCCAAGGAGGAACATCGGTAAATCTTCAACTTTTTATAGAGACCGGAACGGGAGGGAAAAACAAGACGATGAGACAACGCAGCGGTCAGCAATGGGAAGTCATAATGGTGAGCTGGATCTATGCAGCCTTCTCCAAAATCACCATGAGTCAGAGTCTACTGGAGGACTGTTGGAGCCCCTCACACAGCGCACCATCTGTCGCAGTGGCGACGGTAATCGGGACGGTGAAGACAGTAACCAACTGCACAACTCTTACAGAGAAGTGGGGCCAGGAGGTCACTCTGAGGAGTTGACCCCCACCTCTGTCCCAGGTGTTTATTTATGATAGATACAGCAAGCAATAAAGCAGATCACGAGACAGTGAGTTTTCAGGTGGATAAAAATCAGTTTTGGGTAAGGGGAAAGGAATTTGGGTATGTATATGGCAAGCAGTAAAACAGATCACAAGACAGTTTCAGAAAAACAGGACAATTAAACAAGACGTGGCTGGCCTTAGTCATTTATACTGACATAGATAACACAGAGGCCTGTAGGGAGCTGCACTTAGCGTAAGTGCAGCCATATTTTATGGCTAAGAATACTAAAGCAATAATTGTACCCACAGATGACAACTAGCATCAACAACAAAAGAGACTATTTGCAATCCTTGGCTTATGGGCTTTTCCTCCATCTTCAAGGCCAGCAGCATAGCATCTTCAAACCTCTTTCTTTCTCTCTGATGTCTGCTTCTGTCTTCATATCTCCTTCTCTGACTCTTATGCCTACCTCTTCCACTTATAAGGACCCTTGTGATTACATTAGGTCCCTAATTTAATCACATCCACAAAGTTCTTTTTGCCATATAAAGTTATATACTGCCAGCATCTGGGGATTATGACAAGGATATTTTGGGGGGCCATTATTCTGTGTACCACACCCTCTGTAGTGGGTTGAATTGTTTCCTCAAGAAATATGTATTTAAATCCTAATCCACAGTTCTCATGAGTGTGAATGTGTTTAGAAAGAGGGTCTTTTTGGATGTAATTAAATTAAGTAATCTTGAGATAATATCTTCCTGGATTTAGGGTGGGGTTCTAAATCCAGTGACAGCTGTCCTTATAAGAGACAGAAAAGGAGACAGCACATGAGACACATAGCAGGAAAGGCCATGTAAAGAGGAAGGCAGAGACTGGCGGGCAGCCAAAAGCCAAGGAATGCCCGGAGCCACCAAAAGCTGAGAGAGATTCTTCCTGGAATTCTCTCATGGAACAGGTTCTCCCTCAGAGCTGACCGAGGAAACCAATCCTGTTGACACTTTGATTTTGGACTTGTAGCTTCCAGAACACTGAGAGAATAAATTTCCATTGCTTTAATCCACCAATCTGTGATAAATTGTTACAGCAGCTTTAGGAAACTCATATACACCTTAAGTCTAATTTTCATCACGTGCAAAATGAGAGCCGTAAGTAATGCCTCCCTCATGTGGTTAAAATAATCTCTTAACACGTTCCTTGGCTTATAAAACCCGTTGCTGTCAAGTCGATTCTGACTTACAGCGACCCTATAGGACAGAGTAGAACTGCCCCATGGTTTCCAAGGAGCGCCTGGTGGATTCGAACTGCCGACCTTTTGATTAGCAGCTGTAGCTCTTAACCGCTACACCACCAGGGTTTCCTCCTTGGCATATAGAGGGTGCTCAATTCCACAGAAGTTCTGAGTGAGAGTCTGGGCAGTGATAACCTTAGCTGTTTCGCATTGTCATGGAATAAATTATTCCACAGACCAACATTTTCTATGTAAGACGCTTAATATTTTAAGCTCTTAATTTCATTTATCATAATGATTTTTAAAAGGGAATCTTCTAAGTTGTATTATACATACCATCTCCCCTTAAATAGGGCACAGCATTATACACATAGGGAGAGATTTTGGAAGCAAATAAACATGAGTTCTAACAGTAATTCTGCCACTTTCCAGCTAGGTGGACTTCAGCAATTTGTTTGACTTCTCGGAGTTTGTTCAGAGATATTTGAAAAATAAGGATGATGGCATTTACCCCTGAGGGTGGCTTGGAGGATTAAATTAGGGAAAAATGTGCTGTTTTAACACAGAACAGATCTTATTTATTTTTCTTCTTAATATCTAAATCTCATCTTGTTGAATCATAGAATTTCAGAATGTTATTTATTCAACAAATGATAATTGTCCTCTAAGTAACAGCAACTATATTCAGAACTAGAGGCCCTGTGCTCAGAATCCCTTAGTTTTATAAAAGCTACATTTCCTCAGATTGTTCCTTCTTCTTGGTATTTCTCACACCTTTATGGGTCTCCAGCTTTCACAACCCTCCCTTCTACAATGGGCAATCTTGCTGTCTACATGGGCTGACCCTGCTCGCCTGGAGCGGTGTAAGCCTTTCCATGCCTCCCACTGCTCCTTGTCTAAATGTGGCCTCGGGCTTTGTTTTGATAACAGGGTTTTGGAAAGCCCTGCTTCCATCAGCCACACCACTAGGTCCTACCTCATCCCCTGAGACTAGGTTCCTGTCCTGAAATGTGTATGCATGTAGGGCACTGTGCAAACAATTAAAAACGCTGATGGGTAAGCAAAGGTTCAGAGGCAGACACATCTGGAGGAATGACTAGGGAGGAAGGGGCATTGGAAGAGGCAGCAACAAATGGGGCGACTCTAAGAGGGAGATACAGGTGAGGTTTTTGGTACAGTGACAGTTGTTAGCTGCTATAGGGTTGGTCCCCAACTCGTGGGGATCCCATGCACAATGGAACAAAATGCTGGGCCATCCCATGATTGGTGGTGGATTGGACCATTGTGATCCACGGGGTTTTCATTGGCGGATTTTCTGAAGGAGATTGCTAGGCCTTTCTTTCTAGTTTGGAAGCTCCACGGAAACCTGTTCGGCATCACAGCAATGTGCAGGCCTCCACTGACGAGTGGTGGCTGCACGTGAGGTTCATCGGCTGGGAATTGAATCGAGGTTTCCCACAAGGAAGGAAAGAATTCTGCCACTGAACCACTACTACCTTGCAATGGCAGGAGGTGAGGGGAAAACATTGGGCTTGTGCAATTTCATGAGGGATTTCATCTGCTGTTTGCAAAAAGAGGCTCAGGAAGCTCCTTAACATACTAGGGGATAGCACAGCTGAAGAAGTTTTCCTTGGATTCTTCTGTGTCTCACAGTAAGCCCTCAGGGATGGTAGCTGGTTTCTTGTACCTGGTGGCCAGGCATCAGGTAGTCAGAAACTCCACAATAGGAGGTTGTCCTGGAAGAAACGTGACAAGATACAGCCTACTGTGATATTCATGATGAGAAAGATTGAGGTTTTGAGCTAAAGTCCTGGCTATGGGAATAGAATGAATAGTACAATATACATATGAAACTTGCTTTCATGGATGTTAAAATCTAGCAGTGGAAACAGGGGTTCATCAAATAGTTACCTAAATATTTACCAGATTACTTGATTCTAAAGTATATATTACTCTTTCTTTAGTTTTAAACGCTACTGAAATTGCAACGTGTCTTACAATTGCTGTTGGCCCACCAACAGTCATGACGTAATTGTAAATAATTACCTGTGAATCTAAAGAGATTGCTGGGAGATATATATATACATATATATATATTTAAGGAGGACTAGAGGCAAGTCATCTTTTTTATGCAAGTTCTAAGTAAAACAATAACATCCATGAGTGCATGAACAATTGGGTGAATTGTGATGCTATTTTCTTGAGGAAGCAAATAATGGAAAGCAGATTTAAGAGCACCTACAATGAGTTCCCGACATCTCTCTGTCAGTTTGTCTACTGCGGTGGCTTGCATGTTGCTATGATGCTGGAAGCTATGCTACCAGCATTTCAAATACCAGCAGGGTCATCTATGATGAGCAGGTGAAGCTTCCAGACTAAGATAGCCTAGGATGAAAGGCCTGATGATCTACTTCAAAAATGAGCCAGTGAAAACCGTATGATATAGTGCTGAAACATGAGCCCTCTATGCTGGAAGTCATCCAAAATACACAATGGCCTCAACAATGGACTCGAGCACACCCATGATTGTGAAGATGGTGCAGGATCAGGCAACGTTCTGTTCTGTTGTAGCTGGGGTAGTCATGAGTGAGAGCCAAGTCCACAGTAACCAACAGCGTAACAACGAGTTCAATTTTGAACGAGATGAGCGCTAGGAGCCTTTCTGTTATCCAAGGGAGATGTGTAGCAGGCAATTATATGTACAGATCTGGAACTCAGAAGAGCTAGCCAAAGAACAGCAATACGGATTTCTGGAGAGATGGCAATTAAGTACACAGAATAGGTTAAGAATGCTTCAGATGAGATTTTAGGGTGAGAAAAGGAGAATGATGGGTTTCTTGAAAACTCCGGTATGTGAAGGCCTAGCGAGGAAGGCAAGCTGACCAAGAAAGAAGAAACAAATGGAGAAACAGGAGAAGTGAGAGAAGAAACGTGATGCTTTGGAGGCCAAGGCAGGAACGCGCTTCGAAAACAAAGGAGTGGACAACTGCCTCGAAAGCTTCTGAGCTATAGAGCGACTTGGGTCTAAA
This sequence comes from Dugong dugon, assembly GCA_030035585.1. Classification (NCBI taxonomy): domain Eukaryota; kingdom Metazoa; phylum Chordata; class Mammalia; order Sirenia; family Dugongidae; genus Dugong; species Dugong dugon. The sequence continues at coordinate 8,316,921 of CM057473.1, forward strand.
TAAGTGCTCCTTGGGCTTATGTGCATGGAGGATATTAGAACTCCTGTTCGCTTTAGCTGTTGTTGTTGTTAGTGGCCATCAAGTTGATTCTGATTTATGGCAACCCATGTGTGTCAGAGTAGAACTGTGCTCTTTAGTGTTTTCTAGGCTGTGACTTTTTGGAAGAAAATCGCCAGGCCTGTCTTCCTAGGCATTTCTGAGTGGGTTCGAACCATCAACCTTTTGCCTAGGAATCCAGTGCTTAACCATTTGCATCACCCAGGGACTCCTTTGCTTTAGCTCCTCTGTGCTTAAGAGAAAGTCTCTTCTGACATCCATTTTATCCTTTCCTTCTTTCCTGTCTTTTTAATGATCTTTTGCTTTTTTCATGTAGTATGTCCTTGATGTCTTCCCACAATTCTGGTTTTTTGGTCATTAGTGTTCAGTGCATCAAATCTATTCTTGAGGTAGTCTCTAAATTCAGGTGGAATGTATTCAAGGCTGTCCTTGGCTTTGATGATCTTGTTTGATGATATTGAGCTTCTCTATTGCTTCTTTCCACAAATGTAGCTGATTTGATTCCTGTGTAGTCCATTTAGCGAGGTCCACGTGTATAGTTGTCAATTTTGTTGCTGAAAAAAAAAAACAGTATCTACAAAGAAGAAGTCTTTGGACTTGCAGAATTCTATCATGCAATCACCAGCATTATTTTTGTAAGTAAGGCTGTATTTTTCAACTACTGATCCTTCTTCATTTCCAATTTTTGCATTCACATTTCAACTACCAATAATGATCAATACATCTTTATTGCATGTTTGATCAATTTCAGACTGTAACAGGTCATAAAAATCTTCAATTTCTTCATCTTTGGAATTCATGGTTAGTCAGTAAATTTGAATAATAGTCATATTAACTTGTCATCATTGTAGGAATATGGATATTAGCCTATCACGGACAACATTATGCTTCAAGGTAGATATTGAAATATTCTTTATGATGACTGCTGTTCCTCTTCAATTTGTTGTTCCCAGGATAGTAGACCATATGATTGCCAGATTCAAAATGGCCAATACCAGTCCCAGTTCAGCTCACTAACTCCTAGGATATTGATCTTCAAGCATTCCATTTTGTTTTTGATGACTTTCAATTTTCCTTGTTTCATACTTTTTGCATTCTACTTTCCAATACAAATGGATGTTTGCTGCTTCTCATTTTGAGTTGTGCCACATCAGCAAATGAAGGTCCTGGAGGCTTTGTTACATCTGCATAATTAAGGTTGACTCTACTTTGAGAAGGCATCTCTTCCCCAATCTTATTTTGAGTGCTTTTCAACCTGGGGGTTCATCTTCCAGAACTATATCAGTCAATCTTCTGTTTTGAGCCATAGAATCTTATTTGGCTAATTTTTGGAAATAGATCACCAGGCCTTTTTCCTAGTCTGTCTTAGTCTGGAAGCTTCACTGAAACCTGCCCATCATAGACGACCCTGCTGGTATTTGAAATACCAGTGGCAGAGCTTCCAGTATCACAGCAACACGCAAGCTACCACAGTATGACAAACTGACAGACAGATTTCCATTAGGAGAAAACTTTCTGATTTTTCTTGATACCAAGCATGGTATAATAAAGAAATTTCCCATCCTCCTACTTAAGACCAACTGTGCCCTCTGGTTGAGATTCTATTCTGCTCTACCTTCTCAAGAACCTCATCCTATCTCCTAACCCTTCCACATATTAAACAAAATAACTCTTGATTTTCAGTTTTTCAAAATTGGATGGGTGCGGATGAGCCAGTGAACACTAGAACTTTGGAAGATAAAAATATAATAAGATCAAGTTTGCTGAGGTATTTGTGAGATATTAAGTAGGTGATCAAAGAAGATATTAATGTACAAGTCATCTGTACATGTTATGATTGAAGTTTTAAACCAAACAAAACCTCACTGCCATCGAATCAATTCCAACTTATAGCAACCCTGTAAGGACAGAGTAGAATTGCTCCATAGGGTTTCCAAGGAGCGGTTGATGGATTCATAATGCCAACCTTCTAGCTAGCAGCTGAGCTCTTAACCACTGCACAGCCAGGGCTCCGAATGAAGCTTTAGGCATGATTCAAAATTGACAAGGGAGAGGAGATAAAGTGAAAAGGAAAGAAGGCTTAGCTCTGGGCCATGAGCTAAATGACGGGGAAGACAGGATGGTTTCCAAGAAAACTGAGAAAAAGTAGCCAAATAGGAGGAAAACCAAGATACCATCCTCCATACAGAAATTTACAGACGACACTTTCCAGAAATTTGACTGTAAAGGTGAAGTTAGAGCTGTAGAGTAGTAGCTGGAGAGGAATGTGGGGGCTATGTAGGGATCGCTCTTCTTTATCCTTCTAACATAGGAGCATACATTCATAACCATAGGGTTAGGAATAGGTTTTTTTTTTTAGGGAACTCTGAGCTCCTAATTATAACTTCCTACATGGAGCCAGGAAACATATTAAGTCCTAACTACTCAGTTAGGCTGGGAGACTAGAAGGTGAGTAAGACAAATTGGTGCCCTCAAGATGGTCAGTCAAGAAGATCATGCTCTGGGGATTTTTGTTTTAGAATTTTTTCACTGAACCTATATGACTGTGGATATAAATGCCTTCAAAAGGGGACTAATCGAGTGAAGATTGACAGCATTTAAGAATGAAAAGGAGCAAGTATGCTTCTATAAACAGTACCGTTCATTGTGTGGTTAGCGATCAAGGTCCAAGATGTCTTTTCAAGTTAGAAAGAATGAGTTGGGAAGTAGAATAAAATAAGGAGCCAAATCACGCTTCTTGTCTCAAAACGATCCCCAAATACACAGATCGCAAAACCTCAAACATGCACTGTTAAATTTACTTTTCTGGTTCAAGGCATCTTTCTTTTTCAAAGACTGTTTTTTGGCAAATATATTACCTAGTACAGGGGTCATCCATAAGTATTTTCTCTACATTTTTACCATAAAATTATGTATTGAGATAAAATATCACATGGTAATCACAGGCACCAAAATAATGACATACTAGAAGCACTTCCAGCATGCCATATATTTTGACTTTACCCAGAGTGCATCTGTCTAATACAGTTGTTGAATGTATTGTTTATATAGCCTCTGACCTTAGACTTGTTTAATGCTATGTTACAAACAAAGCCAATTTTAGATAAATTATATTTGCCTTTATGCCAGATTTCTTATGTGAATGTTCAAAATTCATGTTCTAATTTATTTCCTAGTTGAACAGATATTGCTTACTTTTTGAGTTTTTAACTTTCTGGAGTAAGGGAACTAAATGGATGTCTTTTTCTGTTGTCTGTAAGGAAGGATAATTATTATGTAATATATGACTTGTTTATAGTTTCTGAGGATGTTATCTAGCCTAAAAAGTGAGTGATCATCATGAAGTAAAGCAGACGGTGAGGTATCTGGTTTCTGTCTGCAAGCAAGCGTATCAGAGGGCTGTAAAGTCCTCCACACAAGTGTGGTCGCTTGTTATGCCCATAGGCATTCTGCAATGAGGCCCTTTGAGCTTGATGTTGTATCACACATCTATCTGGAAACCTTAAGAGTAGAAAACTTTTGACAAAATAATACTATTTCTTTTGTCTTTCATTTGGATTAATCATTTTGTATCAGTCACACAGACAAATATACACATATAGAAATACATATACACATATAATAAGCGTAAACAAAAATACAGAGCGATTGCAATGAAGTCTTTATGACAAACCTAAAATATTGAACAGTTAAAATTTATTTTTCATCATTACACATAAACTACAGGTTTTATAGACATTAGCACGGAGTTTTGTTTTCAAAGTCAATATGGGTTTCATTCCTGTGGCCTTAACCAGTTTTAAATTCCTTGAGTTGACAGTGTGTCTTATGGACTGGCATAGGATTCTCCGTAAGTGGAGATCTCTTTGACTGAATTTCAACCTTGTGATTATTTATGTGTTTATCTTCTCACTAGGCATCCTTTGAAAGTTAAATCCGTGTTGTGCTTGGCACCTAGTGCATGCCTTGGCACATACTAAGTCCTCAATAAAAGCCTTTTGAATGCCTTGATTGGAACTAACACAGGATAGGTACTACATACATTCATCAAAGTAAATAGAACAGAGGTGTTTTTTCTTATTTGCTTTATATATAGTACCTAATAATCTTCTTATTTACTATATATATTATATATATATATATATATATATATATGTGTATGTATATGTGTATACCTGGTGGAGCAAGGGTTAAGTGCTCAGCTGCTAGCTGAAAGGTCAGTGGTTCAAACTCACTAGCAGTTCTGCAAAAGAAAAGACCTGGCGATCTGCTCCTGTAAAGATTATAGCCTGCAAAACCCTGCGGGGGCAGTTCTACTCTGTCTTATAGGGTCGCTATGAGTTGGAATCAACTTGAAAGCACACAACAAACCATCACAACAACTACCTCTCTATATAGCATCAAACCTCATAGCATCTGGAATGAGAATAGATTTAATAAAATGAATTTATCCTATGTTTTATTGAATTGCCCTTTCCATATTGCTTTTATCATGCCAAATTCTAAAATAAACCTGGAATCTGTCCTTATTTTATAGTTACAATAAGCCTAACTGTAGGTTTGCATACGTCAGCAAGTCAGTCAATGTTTATAGAAAAATGAAGTCATAGAAAAGCACGTTTACAATTATATTTTAACTAGGATAAATTGCCAGCGTGAGCTTTTCCCTAGTACATTTCCTATAAAGTGTGTGTAAAGTAAACCTTACGGTTTCATAGGTAAAGTTTGGGGTACCTTAAGAACTGCTATAGAATTAAATGATAGCAACAGGAGACATTATTACAACTACTGCCTTTAAGTAAAGACGTTAGTGAGTTCAAGCTGTGGAGTTGAATTTGCCTCTAATCACAATGATTATGTTCTTTCTCAGAATGTCTTTCCAGATGACAAGATGTATCGTATCTCCCTAAATTTTTTTTTAATTGGAGAAAGTTAAAATTGACATACAGTGAATTGCATAAATCTTAACTGTGCTAGTCTATGAGCTTTGAAAATTGATACACCTGAATAACTCAAACCCCTATCACATTTAGAAATTCAATACCTATGCAGAAGTTCCCGTATGTCCTTTCTCAGTCAATCTCCACTGTCAACATCCCCAGAGGCAATCATTATGCTGAATATTTCCACCATGTATTTGTTTTGTTTGTTCTAGAAATTCATGCACACGAATCACATAGGATGTACTCTTTTGTGTAAAAGTATTTTGAAACTTTCTTAAGGTGATTAGCCACACATTCCATATCTTCTTCCTATTCCTGACTTTCCTTCCTTTGTTGTTCCAGGTGAATAGAGATGAACTGTTGTGTCTTGGCCACTTGCAAGCGTTTGAGATCCCAGACACTATGCAGTAAACTAGGAGGTCGATCAGAAGCACTAAACATGTTATTAGGCCAATTAACTGGGATGTGCCACGAAACCATGACCCTAAACCTTCAAACCAGGGAACCAAATCCCGTGAGGTATTTGGTTGTACACAGGCAGCCTCAGCAGCTACTCTGTTTGTTGTCGTAAATATATCTATCACACAACTTTTGCCAATTCAACTTTTTGTACAACTCACATACATTTATATGTGCAAATCTTTCATGAACTGTTCGGTTAATTTTTATATATGTATGCACCCGTGTGTAGACCACCCAGATCAAAGTATAGACCATTTCTAGCACCCTAGAAAGCCCCTGAGTCTCTCCTCCTACTCAGTGATGGTCTCCAGGGCAGGTACCATGTTGATTTCTATCACCATAGATTAGTTTCTGCCCTGTTTTTAAATTTCGTATGGATGGAATCACAGACTGTTTTGTGTCTTCTGACTTGACTCAGTATTACACCTGCAAGATTAATCCATGCTGTTGTATACATTGGTCTCCGGGTGTTGCAGACATTAACGTGCTCAGCAACTACAACGTTTGCATTGGTAATGGGAAGGTAGATTGACAAAAACACTTTGGAAAAGTTTGGTTGGTTTGAGTCCACCCAGAGGCACCTCAGAAAGAAGGCCCAGTGATCTACTTTCTAAAAATCAGTCACTGAAAACCCTACGGAGCACATTTCTCCTCTGACACACGTGGGGTTGCCATGAGTTGAGATCGACTCTACGGCAACTGGTGATGGAGGTGGTTGTGTCCATCAGTAGTTCATTCTTTTTCGTTTGCTGTTTAAAATTCAGTGTACACTGTCAGTGGACACCACAACGCATTTACCTATGCTATTATTCATGGGTATTGGGGATGTTTCCAGTTTCGTCTATGGTGAGTAAAGCTGCTGAGAACATCCTTGTACACATATTTTGGTGGATATAAGCACTCATTTCGGTTAGGGACATAGCTTAGAGTGAAGTTGCTGGGAGATAGGAAATAGTGGCAAGCTTTTTCCAAAGTGATTGTATTAATCTACCCTCCGATCAGCAATGTAAGCCTTCTAGTTGCTTCATATCCTTGCTGACACTTGATATTGCCAAGTTTCATTTAGCTTTTCTTGTAGGTGTACCTTAGTATCTCATCGTGGGTTTATTTTGCATTTTTCTGTTGACTAATGATATTGATCACCATTTTCTATGCTTGTTGGTAGCATGAGTTCTCATTTTGTGAAGTGTTTGTTTAATATCCTTCCCATTTTTAATTGGATTTTTTCGCCTTTTTCTTACTGATTTTGCAAGAGTTCTCCATATGTTCTAGAAACTATTCCTTTGTTGAATGCATATTTTACAAATATTTTCTCCTAGTCTCTGGCTTGCCTGTTCACTTCTTCAATGATGTCTTTTAATGAACAGATATTCTTAATTATAATGAGGATCTATTTATAAATCATTTTTTTTTAAAGCTATGCTTTTTTTGTCCTTTGTAGAAATCTTTGTCCATTCCAAATTAAAGAAAAACTTCTCCTAACTTTCTGCTAGAAGTTTGTTTTGGCTTTTATATTTATATGTATAAGACATCTTGAATTAATTTGTATTAATTACAGGATGTGGTATAGAAGTTACGGTTTCTTTTTAATTTAAATGAGTTTATCTAATTCATCCAGTACGGTCATTTTTGAAATGACTTTCCTTTCTGTCATGGATTGAATTATGTCCCCCCAAAAAATGTGTGTATCAATTTGGCTGACCCATGATTCCTGGTACTGTGTGATTTTCCTATATGTTGTAAATCCTGCCTCTATGATGTTAATTAGGGAGGATGGGTGGCAGTTGTGTTAGTGAGGCAGGACTCAATCTATAAGATAGGACTGTGTCCCGAGGCAATCTCTTGAGGTATAGAAGACAGAAGTGAGCAGAGAGACAGGGGGACCTCATACCACCAAGAAAAGTAGTGCCAGGAACAGAGCGTGTCCTTTGGACCCAGGGTCCCTGTGCAGAGAAGCTCCTAGTCCAGGGGAACATCGATGAGAAGGCCGACAGAGAGAGAAAGTTTTGCTGTAGCTGATGCCCTGAATTTGGACTTTTAGCCTACTTTACTGTGAAGAAATAAATTTCTCTTTGTTAAAGCCATCCACTTGTTATAGCAGCACTAGATGACTAAGACACTTTCCATTAAATCTCCTTCATGCCTTTGTCAAAAATCAGTTGACCATGTATGTGTGGGCTTGTTTCTTAACTTATCTGCTGATCAGCTTGTCTGTCACTGTGTCAATCACACAACGAGAAAATTATGTAATTATTGATGTAGTTAAGCTTAAATCTATTATGATTTTCCCCAAATTTCCCGTCTATTCATTATTCCATTATCCTTGCTGTCCCAATTTTTTTTTGTATTATTCAATTTTTTCTACTTCATTAGCTTTTTTTGGTTATAGTTTATTTTTTACATTATTCTTTTAGGGCTTACCCCAGGGATTGCGATGTGCATCTTTGATTTACTACACTCTACTTTAAATTGGTACCTTTACCACTTCCAACACAGGAACCTTACAATTGGTTAACTCCGTTTGTATTCCTTCATCTTTGTGATATTTTTTATTGTATGTATTAATTTTATATACACTTTAAATCTAAAAAGATATATTTATTATAGTTCTTTTAATAGTCAACATTTATTTGTATCTACCCACATATCTACTCTTTTCAATGCTCTTCATTCCTTCCTGAAGTCCCTTGCTTCCGTCTATGATGATTATCCTGAAAGGCTGCCTTTGGCATTTTTTGAAGTGCAAAGCATATTTTACTATTATTTTTTTTTCTGAGAAAGTCTTTATTTTGGCTTCATTTTGAAAGATAATTTCACTGAGTATAGAATTCCTAATTGGAAGGTCCTTTCTTTTAGCACTACAAAGATGTCATTGTAATGTCTTCTGGTGCTTCTTTGAAGGTGATATGCAATTTTTTTCCTCTGGCTTATTGCAAGATTTTTATCTTTGTCTTTGATTTTTTATTAATTTGACTGTGAGGTATGTCACTGTGGCTTTCTTTGTATTTATTCTGCTGTGGGTTGATATCTTTTATATTTTTGTCATATTTTTAAAAATAAGTCATTTTTTGTTAAAACATTGTTTCTATCCAATTATTCTAATTCTTGTTATGGTATAACTCCAATTATACATACATTAAACCTTTTTTGTGTATGTCCCATATGTCTTTATACTCTGTTCTGTTTGCTACATTTTTTTTAAAATTTTTGTATTTTTAACCTTTTATTTCACTAATAGTCCTTCTGTTATAGCCAGCACTGCATCCAATGAGTGCTTGATGTTAGATATTTACTTTTCAATTCTAGAATGTTTGATTTTTATAAATTCTAATTCTCTGTTGAATATTCCATTTTTATCTATTTTGTTCACATATTTTCTACTTCTTTTAACATATTAAACATCATTATTTTGAAATCCTTGACTACTAATCGAACATCTGGATTATCTCTGTCTTTTTTTAACTGATTTTTTCTTTAAATTATTAATCATTATTTCCTGCTTCTTTATGTGTCTAGTAAGTTTTTATTGCATGCCTAACATCATGGATTAAATGTTTTAGAAGGTCTGGATTCCGTTATCGTCCCTTAAGTGTGTTAGAATTTCTCCTGGTAAGCAAAATGAGTATAGTTAAATCACCTTATTCTTTCATGTTTGGAATCTAGACATTGTTATGGCAGGTTTTAACTTTTTCTTAGGAGCTGGTGAAGAGGGGGCTATGATTTCAAGAGGGCGCTGCCTTTTTAAAAGTGGATTCTGGGACAGAAATGGTTTCAGTCATTCCTGTATCTTTAGTGCCAAGGGCAACGGAAGAAAGAGATGCTGGTGGCCATCTTTGCTACCGGGTAAAAGGTGCATGGATAAAATATAGACAAAAACAGAAACAAAAAGAGAAGTAAGTTCTTAATGACACTGTTTGAGTCTCTTCATTCAGTTGTACCTGAAGTCGGATACATCCTTTGGGCTATTCAGTTTAATCATTTATTAAATCTCCCTTTTGTATGTAAATTAGTTCGATTCTTGATTAAGAGATAATCAGGGCAGAGCATCCATAAACATTTTGTCTCTACATTAAAAAATATAACGTATTACCCAATAAACTTATTGAAATGAATTCTCTTACGCTCCTGAATATGTGATTTATTTACAATGATTTGTTTCTTGTGTCTGCGGTTTGTCATTTACTAACTTTTTGACTTTGATCAAGTTAGTCATTCGGAGCCTTCACTTCATCACGTGTAAAACCAGGACAATGGAGCCTGCTCCGCCCAGGCTACAGGTTCTTACTGAAATGAAATGGAATGTTGAATAGACGAGTGTTTTGTAAACTATGAAGATCCAGAGAAATATGTGTTGTACTTGTTTTGATATGTTAATGCAACTAAAGAAATTTAAAGTTTCGAAAATTGAAATGGAGTCATAATATAATCAATGCTTTGTTTACATTATTTTAAGCTAGAAACTTATAATGTAAAATTATAGAGAAAATTGATTATTAACTTATGCTGAACTAGAACTAGAACAAAAAACACTAATCTTACTTTTTTGGAGGGAAGATATTTATCATTCTAGGGAATCTATTTTATAGGGATATGGAAACATAAATGAACAATTAAGCATGCATCTAAATTTAGAAAGGGTAGCTTAGAGAAAGCGGCATGAACTAAAAAGCAGAAGAGTGGAAAAATGTTAAATTTTGACAGGATGGCCATACAGGTATCTCTTTTTAAACGTCATTGAAAAGAAATAGAGATTCCAGAAATAGGGCCACACATGAACTGTCAATGGATGACCAGTAAAGATGGCTTGGCATTTCAAAGTAGAAGAGATAGTGTTTCCAACAAGTAGTACTTGAATGGTTATCTATACGTCATAAAAAGGAATAAAATACGTGAAACAAAATGGATAACTTATCAAAAGCATTATGATAAGATAAAAAAGGCAGGCACAAAAGACTACATAATGTATGATTCTATTTATATGTAATTCTAGAAAAGGAAATACTTCAGCTATAAAAAATAGATTGGTGCTTTCCAGGGATCAGGGCACAGGAGGGAGGTGATCGATGGATTACAAAGGGACATGTAAGAGCTTTTTTGTCATGATACAAATGTTCTGTATCACGATTGTGGCATTGGTTGTATTAATTTGTCAAAAAAAACTTGAATTGTTCACTTAAAATTGGTGCATTTTATTTTAAAGCTGCCAAAACATTAGAAAAACAATCAAGTATATGTTTTGGATTCTCATTGAAAGGTCAGTATTTTTTTTTAGTACTGGTTTTGAATATTGTTTGAACATCTAATTTGACTCAAAATAAGTCTCACATAAAGAATAAATATCATTATTGTCCACAATTAAACCAAGAGATGAGAAAGTTAATGTATTCTAAGATGACAGAGCTAACACATGGCAAATTGGGAATTTGAACCTGGATCTGGCTAATCCAAAGGACGCAAGTCATTGGCTGCATTACATTGACTAGTGTGTAATTTTTGCAATTGGAATGATGTGAGAAGTGTATCCACCAGAGTATAAAGCAAGTGAGATTTTGTAGAATTAAGATCCTTAGTAAAGACTGTAGGATGTTAGTTGGGCTAGGAAAGAGGGTGTTGGAGAATGATGTGTATATTTATTAAATTCATAAAATTCATTATCCGGATTGGTTGTTTCAATTTGTTTTGTATTTTTAAAATTTTCTTTTAAGGCTAAGTGTGAATTCATCAAATTTTCATAAACACCTATTTGATTAAAAAAAAAAGCATCAACATGGTTCAGTTCAAAATTAGGTAAACTTTTAAAAGTTCACATGTTGCAAGCAATCATTGCTTTATATCCTAAGCCTCTTAATGTTTATAAAAATAGATATCCACCTCAGTTACAGCTGACTGTCTCTGATCAGTTGAAATTCCACCAGTAGTGCTCTTTCAGGACTACTTACGAGCTCATCTTTCGAACATTATAAATAGCAGATTTGAGAGTGGTGCTAATTGTTTTTCCAATCTCTAGAAGTCTGGTGCCATATTCAAGCGTGGTGCCCTGGTGGCGCAGTGGTTAAGAGTTTGGCTGCTAACCATAGGTCAGCACTTCAAATCCACCAGTGGCTCCTCGGAAACCCCATGAGGCGGTTCTACTCTGTCCAATGGGTCACTATGAGTCATAATCGACTGGATGGCACCGGATATATTAAAGTGAAGTTATGTGAATCATGGAGAAGGTGCTAGATGTGACTTTTTCTTTTTTTTTTTTGGTTCCTGACTTAAATGCAAGATTTCTGTTTTCTTGTCACCACAAAGCAGCTGCCTACATTTTCTCCCAGGTCTCAGGGGAAAGTTTTCAAGGTGCAGAAGAGCAAACATTTCAAGTATGAACTTGGAAGGATTTCTTGAATGCCCTGTTTACGTAAGCTGTTTCAAAGCAGAATTGTATTGAAAGTTATTTATTATAAGAACAAAACCAATGCATTGTATTTGCGCTAATATCTTGAGATTTTCTATGTATTTTCCTAAATAAGGAAAAAGTAAAGAGTAATGTTGGCATTCAAATCCTTATTATAAAGCTTTTATTGAATGCTATAGGAATGAGGGATACACTCAGTGGTGAGCGAGACAAATAAGATGGCTGGTCTCGTAGAAATCACATCCTGGAGGAAGGATATAAACTGAAAAGGGGGAAAAAAAAAGATACCAATACATAAAGTGATTCAAAATAACCAAAAAACAAAAGCAAAACACAACCTGTTGCCATTGAGTCAACTCTGACTCATAGTGATGCTGTAGACAGAGCAGAACTGCCACATAGGTTTTCCAAGGCTGTAAAGCTTTATGGAAGCTGACTGCCACATCTTTCTTCCATGGAGCGGCTGGTGGGTTCCAACAGTCAACCTATTGGTTAGCAGTCAAGCACTTAACCACTGTGCCATCAGGACTCCAGAAAGATATGAGTTGTATTTTTAGGTCGTTTTACTTTTACTGGAGCTCTGGTGGCACAGTGGTTAAGCACTGAGCTGCTAACCAAAAGGTCAGCAGTTCGAGTCCATCAGTCACTCCTTGGAAACCCTATGGGACAGTTCTGCTCTGTCCTACAGGGTTGCCATCAGCCAGAATCGACTCCATGGCAATGGATTTGATTTTGGTTTTACTGTTACTAACTTTATAGGCACACACTGTGCAAGAACCCATAGACAAGAAACAGAACATGCTTTGGGTTTGATCACAACTTCGTTGCACATGTCAATATCTATCAAACAATGTCTGGTTTGAAACCTTGTATTGGTTTCCTTTATATGAACAATTAATTCAATCACTAACTCCCTTGTTTAGTTCTTCTATTACATCTGATTAAGGTTGTAGACACTTTCAGACATTGCTATGCTTCTCCAAATTTATTAGAAATTATATGAAAACATAATCACTTAAGAATACTCTTTTTCCCTCTTCATATCTTCTGGTTATCTGCTCCTAAATCTTTACATTTTGTCTATTGCCAAACTACTACCATTTAATTCTGGGACCTAGTTCTTCCTCTGTCAAAGACCATTTACAAATCCTAGTTAGTAAAAACACAGATGTGCTGCCATCATCCCTTTGTGAGGCTCTCGATCTTCTCACCTACATTACTCAAGACATATATTCACTGCTTTTGTTCAGTCTATTCATTTGCAATAGTGATACAATAAGAGAATCAATGATCTCTTCTTATTTGAAGCCAGTGATGAGCCCAGAGAAAAGTGAAAATTTCTCTGAGAAGTGAGAGAGTAACAAATCCAATAACTTTATCCCTAGGAGTAGCCTGATTTAGCATTAAGTAAAAAAAAATTTGTTGTGGTTGTTAGGTGCTGTCGAGTCAGTTCTGACTCATAGTGACCCTATGTACAACAGAATGAAACACTACCTCGTCCTGTGCCATCCTAACAGTCATTGCTATGCTTGAGCCCATTGCTGCAGTCACTGTGTGAATCCATCTCACTGAGGGTTTTCCTCTTTTTTGTTGACTTCTACTTTACCAAGCATGATGTCCTTCTCCAGGGACTGATCCCTCCTGATAACATGTCCAAAGTATGTGAGATGAAGTTTTGCCATCCTTGCGTCTAAGGAGCATTCTGACTGTACTTCCTCTAAGACAGATTTGTTCATTTTTAGCAGTCCATGGTATATTCTATATTCTTTGCCAACACCGTAATTCAAAGACATCAGTTATTCTTTGCCAATTTTCATTCTTTAACTCTCTATCACTCTTGATAAGGGGGTCACTTAGTCACCGTTCCTCCTTGTGATGATTAATTCTATGTGTCAAGCAGGCTAGGCTTTGGCTCCCAGTGGTTTGTCCAAACAGTAATCTAGTTGGTGTCATGGAGTGACATGTGATTAACTCAGTCAGTCTTGGGCAGAGCAGATTCCCTTCCATAATGTAATCTAATGTAATGTAATCACCTTCCATGATGTAATCTAATGTAATGTAATCAATCAGTCAGTTGAGGTCATACCAGTGTAGAGTGGATGCCAAACCTCACCACTTCTGAGTTGTGAAAACACCAGAAGAGACACGAGACCCACACACAGGGAAAAACGAATGACATGTGACAATCATCTGTAAGCAAAGGAACTCCAAAGCTTGCTGGCAGACACCAGAACTAGGAGAGAGGCTCACAAAAGGAATCCATACAGCCAAGACACTGATTGGACTTCTAGCCTCCACAACTGTGAGAAAATAAGTATTTCTATTACGACAGAACTAGGAAACTAAGACAGCCCTCTTTCTGTGTGGCCCCTTTCCACTTCCCTCACCACCTCATTTCTTCCAAAGAATGACATATCCACTTGGTGAATTGGGAAAAGCAACTGGGCATGCTCAGCTCATCTTCTTTCACTGGGGGGCCTCACCTGTCAACCGGATGCAGGGTTCTGATCTGCTCTCTGCTCGGTAGTAGGAGACTTGTCCTTAAAGTTAAGTCTACTCTATCCCAGATCTAAAGCTATGTTTTCTGGTAAGCATTAACATTAATGATGGTTAATAGCTGTATTTTGATCTCCATTCCTGTGATTCCTCTGTTTGTACCATAATTCAAGCCATGGTGGCGCAGTGGTTAAGAGCTTGGCTGTTAACCAAAAGGTCAGCAGTTCAAATCCACCAGTCACTCCTTGGAAACCCTATAGGGCAGTTCTACTCTGTCCTATATGGGCACTATGAGTCAGAATCAACTCGACGGCAATGTTTTTTTTTTATACCATCACTCACGCTGAATGTACATGGGAAGAGAAGTAATAGCTGTACACACTTCCTAAATTCCAGTATTCCTCTCTTGCGTTTTTGATCTGTGCCTTTCCATTGACTTTCTCTACTATATCTACAAATGTGAATACATCTGACCTTGCTAACTATATTTACCAGTTCTGCTCCCTCCCTTCTATCCTCCCCCGTCCCCAGTCTCTTCTTACTGGTCTCTTCTTACTACAAAACCTCTCACATTGTAGTCTGTGCTTGTCCTTTCAATGGCTCCTCCTCTCTTAATTCTCTCTTCTCACTGAAACGACTTTTGGAATGGTGCCCAGTTCATCAAATCCATCATCTTTTTATTAGTTACTATCTTCCTAGATAAAAGTGGGTTCAAACTTGACTATAGCATTCCTGACAGTCAAAATGAAAAGGCAATACGGCCAGTTCTCTCAGTTCTGAGCACTACAGTTTAAAATCAGTTTCGCATTTGTGGATTTATGTAGAGCATTCTGATACCTGTAATGCAATGGGACATGTCCACTTCCTTTGGGCAACTGCACTAATTCTCTGTAGAGGCTTTTTGACAAAGGTGAGAACAAAGCAGTCAGGGAAAGAGGGTCTTCAGAGGTCAGTCAGTCCTGGTGTAAGTAAGACCTCAGAGCACTAAAAGAACTGAATGAAAGTGATGGTGTTCCAGATATTTCCATATGCACCTCTCAGCAAGGTTTTTAAGTGTCCTCTAGGAAATGACCAGGATTGTCCAAATTCCGTGTCCCTGAACGAAGTTCATTGAACATGCTTTAGAAATTTAAAAAATCATATTTTTATTACTCAGCCATTTCTTCAATGATGTCCTGAATGTTCAATGGTCTCCTATTCATCTTTTTAGCATCTGACACTCACAAAGTTTAAGACAACTTTTTACCTGTGTCCCTCCCAGCCCTAAAACAGCTTTGTTTGATTTCTTTATCTTTCTTTCTTTTTTTTGGAGGGGGAGGAGGGATTAATTTTTCAGTCACTTTTCATCCTAATTTCTTATTTCATTTTGTAGTACTCTAGGAATGTATTTGACAGTCAAAGGTGTGATAATTTTCAGAAGGCAGAAACTGAATTTAGAGTTGAAAGAAGGCCGTCAAAGATGGATGTGGAAGATATTGAGCTTGTTGGTACGTATGACAGTGACGTAGAATCTCAAACAATTGTTAACAGGAACAGTGAGATCTATTGAAAAGAGGCTGGTAAGGGATGGCTTGAACCAGCTGCTCTAGCCTTGGAATGAAGAAATATTTCTTTCCATGAGCTTTCCCGAGGGTTCATCTTTTGGAATCTCTTTACATCACCTGTGGGTAAGTATGAGGTTGTGGCTATAGGGACAAAGAGCCAAAGATATTTCTATGCCAACCCTGAGTCTAGGGGTGCAGAGAGTCCTGGAGGCTCGTATGTGGCACAGCTCACAATTTCCATGGGGCTTGGAGGGCAATGTCGTATTTGTACAAGCCACGTGCATTTGTCTGAATGTCACTCTACATCTCTCTTGAGAAATGCACTACAGGTGAGTGACCAGCTGAAGATTCTTGACTATATAGCTATGTCTTTCTATCAGAGACATAACTAAAACTATACATATATGCATTTCAAAGTTACTCACTGGAAATTTAAGCGGTATACCCAGACACCACCCCCCCCAAAAAAAAAAAAATTGCCGTTGAGTCAATTCTAACTCATAGAGTAGAACTGCCCCATGGGGTTTCTGAGGCTGTAATCTTTACCGAAGCCAACTGCCACATCTTTCTCCCTGGGAGCGGCTGGTGGTTCAAACCATCTACCTTATGGTTAGCAACTGAGTGCTTAACCACTGTGCCACTAGGGCTCCTTCTACCCAGACACCGTCCTTCCTAATTTTAAGTTTAATATCATGGACATTATGCCTTGTAAGTTTGCCTCCATAAAACTACAGAAACTCACTAGTAATCTATTTTCCAATTGCCACACAAAAAATATGTCTCTACTGGAAATGGACCTAAATCTTTTGATAACTGTTTTATTAAAAATAAAATCAAACAACAAAACCAAAATAATAACAACAATGACAAACCTAGATGCTATATATATTTGCAAAGCTGTGAGCACACTCAACCCATTTTCTGAGGTTATTTGAATTATCGACTGAAGTGATTGGACTTTCAAGATGAATTTTTTTATCAGCTTTGTAGATTTCTTTTTTTTCTTTCCTTTTTGCTCTAGAGAAGCATGACATTGGACTTTATATTTCCTAAAATTAAACCTGACTTTCTGTTACGGTCTATAACAAAACTGAATTTTGTATTTTTATTCATGCACCAGTGATTAATTTGATTCTAAAATAAACATACTATCTAGAAGCTGATGAAATCAGAAAAGAAAGTTCAATGACTAAAGGCAAAGCAGACATACCGATCAGAGATTTTGATTTTGCTGTGATAGAGGGTATGCAAGGTAAGGTATAAAGTTCATAATTAAGTTTATTTCAACTTGGAAAATAGTGATAAAGTGCATCTTTCTGGATTGCCTACTCTCATAAAGTTTCAAGGAACACTAGTAATTATTAATTCAATCAATATGATTCCTATCCAACTTCCATTACTCAAATTTAATAATGTGTTTCAAGAATGGAAAGTAAACTATTGACCAATTCCTGGGAAATTAATGAGTCTGTTGACAACAATCAATTTCAGAACAGCTCCAATTTTCTCACCAGCCAAATGGCAAGAACTAATTCAAATACCTTGGTATTTGAGGACTTGGGAAAAGGCTTGGAAAATTTGATTGAACTTTTCTACTTCCTCTACCCTTTTCTTATCCTTTAAAACACAACATTTTTTAATAGATCTCAAATTCTTGGGGTGGGGGGGGCGGATTCATTTGCTTACTACACTTGCACATGGTTTTTAGTCGGTTTGAACCCTCTAGGGATTATTATATTTATAAATAAAAAATAAAACCATTGTTGAAACTCACTTTTCCATGATGTGTAACACTTTTTTTTTTTTCCCCTGGCTAGAATTAGTAACAATCCATCCATGTTTCCCTTATGAAACTGCCATTTTCTTAAACTGATGACTCAGAAATTCTCTATGCGGAGAGGTTTGATACTGCTTGATTAGGGTTTCTTTGCAAAATGATGGTACTGACGTCCTTAATGTTCTAGGTAAATCTCAATCTTTTGGAAAAGACCTCTGTTGATCAGTCATGAAACACAAATCTAGACTAGCAAAATTTAAATTACTAAAATTATAAGATTTAATTTCATATTACTTTAGTGATCTTACTGTAGATTTTGCTGTTTGTGGATTTAAAATTATATGACGTCTCTGAGGATTTATTTAAAAAATTGAAGAGAATTATACATTTTTGTCCCAAAGTACTCTTCCAGAAAAAATTGAAAATATGAATTTATATTTAGTGGGCTTATCAGGAATATCAAAAGTTATTGGTATTGGCTGCATGGACTACTGGTTTCCCAGAAGTTATTAAAATTGCTTCTGTATAAGCTAACTCATGAAAATAAAGACATGTACCATAGTTAAGAACATGGGCTCAAGAGCTAGAATCTTGGGGGCAAATCCTGGCTTCACCACTTATTGGCTGTGTGACCTGAGGTAAGTTATTTAACTCGTCAGTGCTTCCATATCTTCTGTGACATGAGCATTATAAAAACCTACCTTCTAGGGCTTGGCGATTCCATAAGATAACACACAGAAAATGCTTAGAACAGTGCCTGGTGCTAGCTCTATGATAATTATTACTGAATATTACATTAAAAGCAAACCGAAAAGTTAACATTTCTCCTTAAGTGAGAAATTAAATTTTTTAGCTGTGCCAATATATTAATAATATATTCATGTGGAT
This sequence comes from Dugong dugon, assembly GCA_030035585.1. Taxonomy (NCBI): domain Eukaryota; kingdom Metazoa; phylum Chordata; class Mammalia; order Sirenia; family Dugongidae; genus Dugong; species Dugong dugon. Next base: position 8,335,485 of record CM057473.1, read on the forward strand.
AGTAATTTACTTGAAGAACTATAGGGATTACAGATACGAATTTAAAAAAATAACTATTCTCTTTCTTGCAATCAAATACAAGGCAAGTTTTGAACTTTGAAGGAAATGGAAACTATAAAATGTGGCATATAGATATGAAAAATAAGGATCAAATTGAATTTCTAGAAATGGAAAATCAAATAAACAATAGTAAAAGCTCCATGGTCAATTTGAACATCATAATAGCACAATTAAAGAAGTAATTTTAATTTAGGATCTAGGTCAGAAGAAATTATCCAAATGGTGCACATGGAGCCAAAAAGATGGAAAACCAGGAAGAGAGATTAGGCGTTATGGGAGATATTCATAAGTTCCAACATATATTTAATTGAGTTTTAGAACGAGAAAAAAACAAAACCAAACCAAAAACAAACCCATTGCCATTTAGTCAATTCCAACTCATAGCGACTTCATTGGACAGAGTAGAACTGCCCCAAGGAGTGCCTGGTGGATTTGAACTGCCGACCTTTTGGTTGGCAGCTGTAGCTGTTAACCACTACACCACCAGGCTTTCCTCTAGAATGAGAGTAGGATGGAAATGGAATAGTGGCAATATGTGAAGAGATAATACCTGAGAATTTTCCAGCAGTGATGAAATATACCCTTCTACAGACTCAAAATGCAGTGAATCCAAAAACCAAAAAAACCAAACCTGTTGCCCTCGAGTCGATTCCGATTCATAGGGACCCTATAGGAGAGCAGAGCTGTCCCATAAGGTTTCCAAGGCTGTAAATCTTTACAGAAGCAGACCGCCACATCTTTCTCCCTTGGAGCAGCTGGTGGGTCCCAAAATGGCTGACCTTTTAGTTAGCAGCCAAGCACTTAACAACTGCGCCACCACAGCTCCTAATAGCAGGCAGGATAAATAATAGAAACCAGGCACTGAGATACCTCATAGGGGCACAGCAGGATGCTACATGCCAAAAGGTAGACCTTCAAACTATCCAGCTCTAAAAAGGCAGTCACTTTCAAATAAGTGACAATTAGACTGCCAGCTTATTTGTCCACAGCCATGAAAGAATCCGGAAGAAATGTTTACCCTAGATTTCCATATCCAGCAAAATAAATTTCAAAAATAAAACTTTACAGAAGAGAGAAGTGAAAGTGTCTGTTCAGTGTATACCTTTACTAAAGAAAAATGTACTTTATGTCAAAGGACAGTGAGCTCAGATGTAAGGTGTGAGAAGAAATCAAAATGAAGAGTAAAGAAAGTGGTAAATGTGAGTAAATCTAAGTGAGGGTTCTATTTACCGGATTGCATCTTCCTGAAAGATAGGGCAAATTGGTAACTACTGGTTACCTGAATGGGACCTTGTTGGGAAACAGGATCTTTGAAGATGCTATCAGTTAACATGAAATCATACTGGACTAGGGTGGGTTTTAATTCCATCTAAGTGGTGTCCTTATAAAAGATGAGAAGAGACACAGAGAGACAGACAGAGGACAGATGACCACATGAAGATGCATCTACAAGTCAAAGAATACCAGGGGCTATTAGCAGGAGCCCTGGTGGCACAGTGGTTAAGAGCTTGGCTGTTAACCAAAAGGTCAGCAGTTCCAATCCACCAGCCACTCCTTAGAAACCATTTGGGGCAGTCCTACTCTGCCCTATAGGGTTGCTATGAGTCACAATTGACTCGATGGTAACTTTTTTTTTTTTTTTTTTTTTAATTAGACGCTGGGAGAGGCAAGGAAAAAAGATCTTCCCCTAAAGACTTTGGAATGAGCATGGCCCAGCCAATACATTAATTTAGACTTCTGGCCTCCAGAACAGTGAGACAATAAATTTCCATTGTTTAAGGCCATTCACTTTCTGAGACTTTGTTATGTGAGCCCTAGGAAAATAATGCATAGAGTTTCTCAGCATTGCCACTATTGACCTTTTCGGACAGACCATTCTTGGTTGTGGGGAACTGTTCTGTTTATTGTAAGATGCTTAGCAGTATTCTTGGCCTCTACCCACCAGATGTCATAGAACCCACCACACCCCAGTTGTGACAAACAAAAGTGTCATCAGACATTGCCAAATGTCTCCTGGGGACAAAATTATCTCAGCTGAAAACCACTAATCTAAATAGATATTGGTTTATAAAATAATAACAATTAATGAGGTTAAAAAAATGTAGAATTAAAACACACAACAGAATTAATATATAAACCAGAAGAGGGCAATGGATGGAATAGAAGGAGAAAAAAAGTAGAAATAATAAAAATAAAAGATATGTCTTGAGAAAAAGAACCTTATCAGTCAAAATAGCTTTGAAGCATCCCGGATCAGTCAGCGTTTGTCTTCATTGCTTCAAATCTGCGATGCAATGGAAAGAGTCAGGCTTTTGTTGCCCTTTCTTAGTGTACTTGTGCAGGTTTTTTGTTTGTTTTCCGTTGCTGTTGTTGACAATATAGACAGCAAACACACACCAATTCAACCGTTTCTATATGTACAATTTCAGTGACACCAATTACAGTCTTTAAGTTGTGCAACCATTCTCACCCTCTTTTTCTGTGTTGTTCTTCCCTCATTAACATAAACCCACGGCCCCCTAAGGTTCCTACCTAATTTTTCGAGTAGTTGTTGTCACTTTGACCCCATATAGATAGTTCTTAAAAGAGCACAAGGCTCAAAGCAGACATTCTTTACCAGTTAAGCTAAACTATTGTTTGGTTTTAAGAAGACTTGAGGGGATATTTTTAGTTTAAGTCTTCAAGATTTTTATCAGGCAATAGTTACAGGGATTCATCCAGCCCCCATGGCTCCATAAGGTCTGGATTCCATGAGAATTTGAAATTTCTTTCTGCATTTTCCCTCTTTTGATCAAGATTCTTCTGTAGACTCTTTGATCAAAATATTTAGTAACGGTAGCCATGCACTATCCGGTTCTTCTGGACTCACGACAAAGGAGGCAGTTGTTCATGGGGGCAATTAGCCACACATTTCATATCCTCCTCCTATTCCTGACTCTCCTTCTTCCTTGGTTGCTCCAGGTGAATAGAGACCAATTTTTGTGCCTTGGATGGCCCTGTGCAAGAGTTTAAGACCCTAGGCACTATGCAATGAACTAGGAGGTAGAACAGAAGCACTGAACGTGTTATTAGGCCAGTTAACTGGGATGTCCCATGAAATCATGACTCTAAACCTCCAAATCAAGGAACCAAATCCCAAAAGGTGTTTGGCTGTACTCTGTGCATGTGAAGTCAGACCAAGAGCCATTGGGAGGGAACAAGAGGATTTTACTCTAGCCGGGAGCAATACTGATAGCAGTGAGAACCAAAGTACTTCCAGCAGGTTCTACACTAAAACAGACTGGCTGTCATCTTAGTGACACAAATAAAAATAGTTTAGACCATATATATTGAAACTCTGAAGGAGAAGACAGGCTCTCTGGTTTGCATTGAAAATACTCCTTAAGAAAAATATCATTTATAAAACTGTGTTCTCTAACTTGCAGCTACTCCCTAATTGTGCGCCCCCTCCATTTCTTTCTGTTAGCATTGTTTTCCTCTCTCCCTCACACAGACAATTAAAAAAAAAAAAAAACAAGAATCAGCATATGGAGACATTTTGTATTCCCTTAGAAAGAAATCTGAACCTGTTTAAAAAATTGTTTAGCATAACTGCACAGAATCTTCTGCTTAATTTTATTTATTTTGGCATGGCTGCTGGCACAGATGTTCATTGTTACACAACGAAAACATGTTAGTGTTGAAGTCAATGGCTCAAAGTGAGAACGGAGGGACTTTGGGCGGAGCAGAGAATCCCAGTAAACTTTCTAAGTGAGTTTATGTATGCCCTGGCCATGGGTTAGTCAGTGTATGTTAGCAGCTTGTGAGAGTCTGGTTTCTTTTAAACAGGGAGGCAAATTCACTCAACCTTAATAGAAGCTGTTGAGATAATCGAGCAATTGTGTTAATGGAAGAGGGAAGAAATTGCACCTAGGCAAAAAAGCCTTCAAAGAGATGTTTTAGAGGATCTGGGGAAGGTAAAATGCCCAGGCTGTTCTTTTATCACCTTCTCATGTACCTTCACTGCAACGAGGGGGATTTGGACCTTGAGGTTTTAGTCGCTCTTCACACGGGAATTCTCCGTGACCTTGTCAACTCCCAGAGCAGTACAATAAACAGCCCAGAGCCCTCAGGAATGGCCATGTTTTAAAACGTTCTATAAATAGTCTCTGTGGTTAATTATTAAGCTCTCAAGGCTGTCTAGTAAGTGAACAATGAAACTGGTAACCTGAAATGCTAATTCCTACGCAGTTCCAAAGCCTCTGAAGTTCGAATCGACCTCCTTTCTCACACTTGTTAGCAGAACTTCTTGATGCTCATTCTGTATTGCCGGAAGTACGTTTCTTTTTATATCTGTCTATTATTTGCATTCCTAATAAATGCTCTGTGTATACAGACAGCATCTCAGTTTAATGACTGCGACAAAATTGCTCCCTTACGTATGAATATAATTTTATTGCAAGCCTGTTATTGAGGGTGGATGTTCTGTGTAGAATCTAAGTAATTTTTGATGTGTTTAGGTTGGATAAAATGCACAGTTCCAGCCCCATATTACAGCATTTGTTTTCCTCTTAATTTTACTTACAGAATCTTCTTTGTTAGAAATACCAGTCTTTTCGTCCCTAAGGGAAGTTGTCTGAGCTTCTCGGAACTTATTTCTTTCAAACCTTAGCTCCGCACGCTTCAAGATTTTGCAAAAGCCTGTTAAATTTTAAGAAAAGTTTATATCATATTCAGATACAATAATACCCAAAATGATAATACTAAAACAACAATGTCTTTGTTTTAGAGACTGGCTTCTTCCAGAGCAGGACTGGCGAAGGCGTATGTTAGACAGAACTTTTCATTTAATAAAATTCACGGTAACTGGATCAGGCAAGCACTGTTACACAGGCAACCTGCCAGGCCATATTACACTTGTTATATGGAACCAGCCGTTACAATGGTTTTCATCTGAGATGAATTCTGCTTCTGGGTCCAAAAACATGTTTAAGTCCGCTAAAATATTCACTGTCTCTCGAGTACGAATATGTTCTGCACATGGCTAGCATCCTTGTTTTATCTCTTCTCTTGCCACATCCCAATATTTATCCTAGGTCTAAAGTTGCACTGCCCTTTCCTCATAAAAGATGATGCGTTTTTACTTATCTGCTCTGAGTTGTTTTGCCAGAAATGGAGAGTACTGCTGAGGGATTCCTGCTGTTATCCCACTTCACCAAGGGCATGCTTCTGCCTCTTGGTAACCCACACAATTAAAGCTTCACCACAAAGTGGCCCTGATACCTTGCCTCTATTTGTCTGACCCTGACACAAGTCTATTTTGTTGTCTAATATTCCCAGGATCTGAAAGTACTCATGTATATATTAATTCAGGAATGAGGTGCGACATCTGGAACAGGGACAATAGAATTTTGAAATGTTCCATGGAGGGTATTTTAGTGATCAACTTATTATAGGTAAGAGATACGAGTCTCAGAGAGAATAAGTGACTGGCTGAGTCTCTTACATCTTTGTATTTAAGTAACAACAATGAGATAAAAACTGAAAGAAGGTAAGCATTGGTAGACGTTTGAATCTGCATCATGATATTATTTATTGGTACGCAGATTAATTCAACAAATGCATATAGAGCCTTTCCTTGGTTTCAGACACTGTTCTTTGTGATGGAGATGAAAAGACTCAGCCTGCATGGATTGAAGGTCCTTGGGTGGCTCAAATAGCTTGTGCTCTACTATCAGTGCATCAGGAAGAAGGTGCGGGGCAGTGTGGACCACATCTGGTGACACTGTCAGAGGTGGTGACACCAAAATGGCTGTCTATAAAATTTTTGTGCAGTGTTTCAGCAGAAATTTGTTATTTTTTATAGAAATATCCCCATATCAGTTATAAGAACAAAAATATTTTTTGTAAGCCCAGCTTACATGTATCAATATACCTACAAGGCTGAAACTCTATGCTAATTTACTTTTTGAGCCTTCTGATGCTCTCCGGTCAGAGCTGTCATTATCATCCAATTACAGTGGTGCTTCAGATCATGTGGTTTCGTCTGCACGCACTACTAGCACACACAGTTGTTTTACTTGCTGGCAGTGTTTTTATGGTTGCTGATTTTCTCAAATTTTCTGGTGTTTTAGCTACAATATTGTGGTAATTAGTTCTTGTGAATCTATATCAATAACTTTTTGAGAATGAAGTAGTGATTAAAGGGAAAGGAGAAAAATCAAAAAAGGCTTCTGCTCAGTTACTAATAACATTGTAACCAGTAACGTTGTAATTCAATGTAGAAAGATTTTACAAAGCAATTCTGCTGTTAGTATTCATATAATCTAAGAAAGACCACATTTAAGCAATTTACAACTGTATTTATCACATATTAGTCTATGATTAAAATTGATAATAAGTACCACTAAGGATTCTGTGTGGTCTGGTGTGGGATGAGGTCTATGCGGGAGTGACACCATGAGTTACCACACTGGGTGACATCAACCCTACTGATGTCACTGTCTACTAGCAACGCAAAAGGTTAGCAATCCACCCAGAGGTGCCATAGAAAAAAGGCCTGATGATCTACTTCCGTAAGATCACAGCCACTGAAAACCCTATGGAGTGCAGTTCTACACTGAAATATGTGGCATCTCCACGAATTGGAATTGACTCAATGGCAACAAGTGTGGTGTTTTTTATTTAAAGGGGTTAACAGTAGAGAAATTAGTCATTCTTCTTTTGATAACAGTATATGTATATAACCAAAAACCAAACCTGCTGCAGTCAAGTGGATTCTGACTCATAGCGACCCTATAGGACAGAGTAGAACTGCCCCGTAGGGTTTCCAAGAAGTGGCTGGTGGATTTGAACTGCTGATCTCTTGTTTAGCAGCTGAGCTCTCAACCACTTTGCCACCATGTATATATATATATTTACATATATACCTATGTGTATGTATATATATATACATATATATATTTGTTAAAACTTAAGCTCCATGACAGCTCTGTTCTGTTCACTGATGAATCTTAAGCATCTGCAAAGGGGTCTGACACATAGTAGGTACTTAGTAAATATTTGTTGAAAGAACAAATATATGTAATCTATCGTAATATTAAATACCGTCAGATTCATTATATTGTGCATATCATTAGTTTATTCCTGGGAGCAATGAGAATGGGGTGCTTTCACAAAGGGATGATTCCACCATCAGGTCAGCCCCACTGGAGGTCCCCAGTTTCCAGCTGCTACTGAGTCAACTCTGACTCATGGCAACCCCATGTGTGTCAGAGTAGACCTGGGCTCCACAGGGTTTTTAATGGTTAATTTTTCAGAGGTAGATCGGAACAATCTTCTTCTTTCTTCTCAGATGCCTCTGGGTGGACTTGAACCTCCAACCTTCTGGTTAGCAGCTGAGCAGAATTAACCATTTGCACCACTCAGGGACTCCCACTGGTGGTAGGTTTTGACATTTATTTGGCTTGTCTGAAGTTGTAAAACACTAAATCAGCACTGCTGATCAATTTTATCCTCTGAAGATAATGTACCTAAATACATTGATGACATATGAAGGCTTCATTGTTGTTACTTAAAATCAAATCTATTAGAACTATGCCTGTATTTTTCATAGTTTAAGACCAAATGCAGACTTGAAAATTAGTTGTACAATACCACCAGTGACACATCTGCATAGCATGCTAAAGGGAGGAGACAATAGAGACTCAAAATCCGCCCTGGAATATGTCAGGGTGTCCACAGAACAATGTTATGCTAAACGAAAACATTCCAGAAAGTGATTATTTTATGCTGAGTTCATAATTAGGATAGAACAAGTATGGGAGGCAACAAGGGTAACTTACAGCTTTTTGTTGTTGTTGCTTTTCTTTTTTCTACTATCTTCTCTTCTGCAAAAACGAAAAATACAGCCCACTGTGGGCAAAGTCAAAATCAGAACAAGTCATATAGTAAAAGTATGCATAGTAAGTGCAGAGTATTGTTTCAAGCATTGACTTTATACTTAAAGAATAGAGGCAATGGATTTAGAACAGTAAATGTTAGGGAAGGTCTAAGATATAATTCAAAATAGGAAAAAAAAAAAAAAAACTTTTACAACAAGGGAGCCCTAAGCTGCGTGAAAACTTCAGAAACGCGTTTGAAGAGCTTGCAGGTTGCAAGTTAAAAATGATGCTGCGGACCATGCTTATGTGGAATAAAACTGTACTGATAGTTTGTGAATAATCATTTTCTGGCTGTACACTTTCTTTCAAAAATATCTCATGCAATGGCTGGGAAAACTGTTCACCAGTAAATTTCCTTGCAGCTAGCTACAATCAAGAATGTTCTAACCTTCTGAAAAACACCACTATGTACTGAGTATGTTGAATTAATTCTATGACACATTGTTTTAATTGTGCTCCACTCCCATTCTCTTCCCTCACACACATGGAGTTTCCACACATTTTCCCCATTTCTCAGTTTGAGCTTAAGATTAAAAATATGGTTATGTGTCCCTAAGAAGTTTGAGACACTGTCCATTTGCCATTTTTAATATACACAAAGGTGATTGGACATTACGGAAAACGTCTTGTGCTTCTAAAAAGAAAACATTAGACTTACATTACTATTGTAAAGTTTAACGTATTTAAAACAGGTTTCCAGGCAGGGAGTTGTGAAACCAGGCACGATATTCCATCTGCTAGATTTGCTTTATCAGAATACAAAGACATTAAATGTTTCCTGGTCTCTCAATTTCAGTGAAAGTTTATGAATATGACTTGAATACCAAAACGAACAGCGTTGCCATATTTAGCAAATAAAATATAGGAAATTCAAATGTCTGATTAACAACAAAGTATTTTTTAGTAGATATCCCAAGTATTGCATAGTTCTTACAGTACTGCATGAAATATGCCTATGTTAAAAAAAAAAAATCTGAAATTCGAATTTAACTGGGTGTTCCGTGTTTTATCTGATGACCCTAGAACTGAAGCCCACAATGGAAGAAGCTGTTCTCAATCATGTTGATCAGATTATCCTCCACTAGAGAAAGAAAACCCCACACATGAGAAGATTTATAGTATGGTTAGGCCAGTACTATGGCAGATTAATGGAAACAAAGCTGAGTTTTCCATGGAGAGATTCAGCTCAGAATAGACAGATTATTAGTGAAAATCTGCAAGCAATATACTCAGCGTGTGTACTGTTTGATTGTAAAAACTCATTTTATGCAAAAATATTTGTTGAGTGGCTGTACTTTGCCAAGCTCCGCAAAAACAGCCTATGGTTTTCCTTATGAAACAAAGAAAAAAAACAAAACACAAATTTAGAACAGACATGTATGAGTGAGTCCCCCACACTGGCCTGGTGTCTCAGTCATCTAGTGCTGCTATAACAGAAATACCACAAGTGGATGGTTTCAACGAAGAGAAGTTTATTTCCTCACACTTAAAGCGGGCTAAAAGTCCAAATTCAGGGCATCAGCTCCAGAGGAAGGCTTTTCTCGCTGTCAGCCTTCTCTTTGGTGTTCCCCTGGACTAGGAGCTTCTCTGTGCAGGGACCCCGGTCCAAAGGACGCGCTCTGCTCCCAGCACTGCTTTCTTGATGGTATGAGGTCCCCAACTCTCTGCTTGCTTCCCAGGGAAACTCTCTTTACATTGGATGTGACCTGGGTAAATGTGGTGTTACAATCCCACCCTAATCGTCTTTAACATAAAATTACAATCACAAAATGGAGGCCAACACACAATTCTGGGAATCATGGCCTAGCCAAATTGATACACACATTTTTGGGGGGACGTAATTCAAATCATGACACCTGGTGATAGTATTCAGCACATATCAGTTCGTCAATAAACACGTTGCCCTCTCGACCGTTTCTTCATTCTTGAATTAGAGCTGCACGAGTCACTCTATGATTTAACTTGCCACCTGCAGAAGAGTGATGTGATAAGGCTTCCACATCTCATCTTGGTTCTTTTCATTCTTTGAAATTCTAGAGCTCTTATAGTCTGTACTACATTACTCATTTCTTAAATATGTTGTTGTTAGTTGCCATTGAGTTGGCTCCAAATCATGGCAGCCTTACGTGTAACAGGACAAAAGGGTGTCTGGTCCTGTTCTGGTTTCAGGATCACTGGCGTGTTTGAGCTCATTGTTGCGACAATTGTGTACTGCCTTCCAACCAATGGGCTCATCTTCCAGCACTATATGAGACAATATTCTGCTGTGACTCATAAGGTTTTTATAGACTAATTTTTAGAAGTAGATCACCAGGCCTTTCTTCCTAGACTGTGCTACTCTGGAAGATCGGCTGAAAACTGTCCACCATGGGTGACCCTGTTGGTATTTGAAATACTGGCCCCGTAGCTTCCAGTATGATAGCAACACACAAGCCACCACAGTATGACAAACTGACAGAGTGCGGTAGTTCTTAATTATAAACAATCTTAAATGATTTTGATTTGATTGTTGCCATTTTGGTAGTCTTGCCTCACAAATAACTCCAATTATCTTAATACTTTATTTCCCTTAATAAATTGTGGTATCTTCTTTATGAATGAAGGATAGGCTCTGAGCAAGATTTCAATTTGCTTGAGAATTTACTTTGAAAATTTCAAGGTGATTAAAAATTCAGTTAATGTCTACTTTAAGTTACTCCCAAAAGACCAACAAAAAGTAATCGTGGATAATCAAGAGAGATTTTACCTTTATTTACCTTTGATTTTCATATTCAAAGTGAACCACACACATCCTTAGCTGGCCTCCTGGACCAGCCTGAAACTCAGCAAGCAGATGAAAATTACATCGAGTCTGTTAAATAAGAGTTATTATGTAATGATGACTCATGTCAATTGTTTTAAATTTTAGTAATCTGAGGAATGACTTAAAAGCCCAGTGGAAACTGGCAAGTTCTACTAACATAAAGAGTTAATCTAGAAACCACAACAGTAATACACTGAACTTGGAATAATTGGCGTAGAAGGCATTTTACTCACAGCGCTCATGCATGTAGTATGTGGGAAATTTCCTGTGAAACTGGTAAATGCTTCCGCATTTTTTTCCACTCGGCCCTTATTGGCAAACCTTCATTTATTTATTTTGTCATGTTTCTAATAGAATATTAAGTTTTCTTTTAAAGGTAGCTGATTTTTTTTTTGTTTTTTACTTTCTCTAAACCAAATTTCATTATATGTGCTGCCTTTTTACTCAAATAACTCTTTAATGTTAGGATCGTCAATAAACTAGTGACTTTACATTTTCATAAATCATTAATTAATTGTATTTAATTTAACTTCTGTGAGAGGGACCAAAAAGCCACATAAGCTGATTAAGTCTGAGTAAAATAGAGAGTAACTCAACACTAGTGAAGCACTTTGGGGGAAGCTTTTGACCCCGAACACAAACTCAAAGGAGATAAATCCTTTGCTATGGTTTTAAGTATTGTGGCGCCTAAACAACATGATAAATGTGGTGACATTTACAGAGACCCCAATTAGAGCCAAGATAGCTTAATGCACTCTGTGGCATCTCAGAGCACACATACTCTATATGAAGGACTCAGATTTATGGCTTGAAGGTAGCCTACCATATGGGCCAGGTTCCTTCCTATTTAGCGCTTTCTCCTAGCATCTGCACCGACGTGCTCTTTTGTTTTGATCATTTCTCTTTAACTCTTTGTAGACTATGTAATTTGCCCCAAAAGTCTTTCATCTATTTTCTTTTTATCATAATCTTTCATTATTCATTTGAAATAGAACAGGAAAGGTATTATATGCCCATTTCATTACTCAAAATAGGAGTAGCTAACTTACCTGTGGTATTTTCCCACACAACATGGGCTATATCTACTCTCTCAAGTTTATTTTCAATGAGAATGTGTCAGAGGATGTCAGGGGGAGAAAAGGGTATGCTAATTTTTTTCTTAATGTTACACTTGAATGACATTAATTCTGAGTAATTTTCCCTTAGGAGAACATGGCTTAAAGAAGAAGAAAACGTGAACACACTAACTAATAACTTTGAGAACCACCCAGACAACTTTCAAACACAAAATGATTGAAAACCTAGAGATTAATTCTGAATTGGGACTGTTAGGAATTTGATGTGGCAGCCAATTATAGTGTATGCCAATCTATAATGAACTAAATAGCTTTGCCATTTAAAGATGTCATTAATGGTGGAAACCCAATTATTTTGATGATGGTTGTATCTAAATGTTTTTGAAAGTTTGAACTGATTTTCGAGTGACTGAAATCATATTGAATTCAAGTTAATTTTCCTGAAAAGGATCCTTACTAAGTTGAACTCAGGTGGATTAAATATATCTTTTAAATTCAGATGGTTAGGGTTCAATTACATTTAACACATCAACATGCTGGTTTGGAAAAGCTGTTTGATGTGTGGGTTCACCAAAGTTATATTTATGTGTATAATGATACCTGGGTTGGACATTATTTTTCTGTATTTATTAAGTTGTAGAATTTATGACATCTTCGGAAGTGAGCAATACGTGAAATGAAATTTATAAAAACCAGAGAAGTAATTTATTTCTCATAAATCAATGTCTTACATTTGGCAATCTTCAGTTCTGTTCTTTCTATTGAGCTGATATTTTGTCACATCATAATAATGCTCTATTTCTACTGTAATTCACTATGTAATGTGATGCTAATATTTGTGTTTGTGATATAATAAAAAAATTAGTGCTTTAAAAGGAGCATGCTGTCTTCCAAAATAGGTGTTAGATAACTGATTACAGAAATACTTTGAAATTTGCTTGTAGATAAAATATAGAGTACTGAGTATTTTAATATAATACTAGATATTTTAGGTCACATGATCGGTATATATTTAAAATATATTATCTTCATTATAATAGATATTCATGTTCATAGAAACCATTGTTTGACATTTTTAAAAAAGTAGACCAAGAACTTAAGAATATTGCCCATCGATTTGAGTGCAGAATCCTTCTAAGTTTTCTTCTCTAACCCTTTACACACGTCTTGCCCACACATAAAACTAACAGTAATTTTTTTAGCAACTCATTTTTCTCTAGCTTTCCCAAATTACTTGCTTTCATTAAAATGACAACGTTTTTTCATAATTATTATTTCTTCTGTTTGAGTATAAATTAATTTATAAAATGACAGTATCAGCTATGACAATCATAAGCAGGTTTAGGAAAAACAATTGCCTTAGGTTCTCCAACTCAAAAGGAGAGGTTAGCAGTGTGCGAGCCGACCGCGGCGAGAATGTGAGCCAGGACGTTCGATAGAGGGAGAAACCAAAAACATCGTACCAGTTGCCATCAAGCTGATTCTGACTGACGGTCATCCTATGAGTACGAGAGTGGGACTGTGCTTCACAGGGTTTTCAATGGCTGATTTTTTGGAAGTAGATCACCAGGGCTTTCTTCCGAGGCAGCTTTGGGTAGACTCCAATTTCCAAACTTTTGGTTAGCAGTCGAGTGCGTTAACCGTTTGTACCACACAGGGACTCATACAGAGAATAGAGAGGGGTAAGTAAATTGGTTAAGTAGAGGTCTATTAAGAGAGTTTCTAACGAAATGAAAAAAATATATAAAGGAGATAATAAAAATGCTCTGTAATGCCAATTTCCAAGAATAAACTATGTTTTGGATACTGCTTTTCAGATGTCTATAGCTATACTTGTTTTTATTGTCCTTAGGTGCTGTCAAGTCAGTGTTGACTCAGAGCAACCCCATGTAACAAAGTCATACTTCCCCATAGTGTTTTCTTGGCTGTAATCTTTACAGAAGCAGATCGCCAGGTCTTTCTTTGGTGGTACTGCTGGGTGGGTTCCTTGTGTTGACCATTTGGTTAGCAGCTGAGCGCTTAAACTTTTGCACCACCAGTGCTCCTCATAGCTAAACGAACATTTATTTATTTTGCATCTGTCCGGCAGTATGCAAAAATACTTAATCTTCCTTAAACCTCAAGACAACTTTATACTGTTCAGGAATGCCTATTTAAAATCTAATCGAACAGTAGTGGAGGCTGAAGATTAATCATATTTATTCCAGTGCACAATTGACAAGGAAAATGTTTTCAGATCAGAAGGTTTTTTAATAACTCTCATACCTCCAAAAAGGTAATTTAACTTAGACTTACTGGATCAAAAAAACAAAAAAACCAAACCTTCCCTTTTAATAATTATTGTGATAATGCACTAGTGTCATCGTGAGATTGTGTCCTGTTTATTATTTTTAATATTCTAAGAAAGGTTAATAATGATTTCAATCTGCGTGAGCTCATTCGTAAAAAGTTCTCATTAAAAAGAGCAAATATGACAGAAAACTGGAAAGGCATCGAAAAGCACAAAGAATCAAATGAAAAGGGTTATCTATAATCCCACCATCCAGGAATAACAATGAATATTTTGCTGTATAGTCTTTTTCCTATGTGTGTTTCCATGTGTGTCTCTGTGTACGCATTTGTGTGTGTGTGTGTGTGTGTGTGTGTGTGTATGTATGTATATATATGTATGGAGGCCTGATTGTGCAGTGGTTAAGAGCCTGGCTGCTAACCAAAAGATCAGCGGTTCGAATCCACTAGCTGCTCCTTGGAAAGGCTATGGGGCAGTTCTGGAATCTACTCGAAGACAACTGGTTTGGTTTTTGGTTTATACACACACACACACACACATACATATGCATATGCGTGTATATATATATTTTAGCAAAACATGATTATATTATGCAAACAGTTTTGTTGCATCCTATTTTCACTTAACCACAGTTAACACTGTTTACTGTCGCATGGTATCGTATCTGAGTATTTCGCAGTACTTTAAAACCTCCTGTTCTGGAATCTGTCCTCCTGGCATTGAGTCCTGGTTTCATCTCTTGCTAGCTGTGAGGCCTTGGCAAGTTAAAGGGTTTGCTAAACGTCGGGCTCCCCATGGCCAACATGAGACTAACAGAATAACAGCAGTATGTAGCTATAGGGTTTATAAGGTCGCTGTGAGCTGGAATCAACTTGTTGGCAAGGGTTGTTGTTGATGTTTTAATGTAGGTGATAGACTTAAATGGCATAAAAAACCAAACCCATTGCTGATGAGTCAATTCCGACTCATAGCCACCCCGTAGGACAGAGTAGAACTGCCCCATAGGGTTTCCAAAGAGCGGCTGTGGGTTCAAACTGCCTACCTTTTGGTTAGCCGCCGTAGCTCTTAACCACTGGGCTACTGGGGCTTCTAAATGTGATACTGCATGTCAAATGCTTGGCTCTGGAACTATTAAATTTTTCTTTTTTAATGGCAGCTGAGTGAACCATCATCGTTACATATTCTAGTTAAACAACAACCCCTGTTTCACACCAAATTCTTTTGTAAGTTCGGGGGCGAATAAGTATGTGTCGGTACAATAATTTTCAAAAGACTGTGATCATTTAATTTTCATTATAGCCATTTTCATAAAATGAATCATGAGAGGAGAAATATCACAATAAATGGAAAATGAATGCAACTAACAACTGAAATAAGGAAATGGTTTATGAAAAGAAATTTTTAACCATAAATCCTCCATTTGTTAAGTGGACTTATCTCTCCATTACGTTTCTTCTTTTCGAAGTTGAGTGTGTTGCTCACTGGAAAAAAAGAGATTATATCTCGAGTATTTATAATCTTGAATTCCCAGAATGTGATTAAGATTTAAACTACTTACTAAGCCAGACTTGATAGAAAATTCAACAGATTGATGAAGCATAAAACATTGTTCAGAAGTGTCATTCCTAGTCCAACAAAGCTGTTAATATTTTACAGACGTACATGTTTTTCCTTTTCACGCTCACTGAGTCTCTTAAATCCCACAATTCAAAGAAATTAATTAACTGAAAAAGTTACCATTTGCAAACATGTCACTTCTGGGAATTATGTGTCTAACATCAAATCTATGTCATTTTTTGTACTGACTAGTTTTACTGAACAAGGTTGAGTCATACAATTTCCGTTAATTTTAAAATTTCTAAATAATACATTATGGAACGAGGAGATGGAGTTATTTACAAAGATCACATGATGGACTCCTCTGCGGTGGGCCAGGGGTTGGGTTTGCTAGTATCACACCAAAGGGTGGTTTTCGATTTCTTCTCCCCATGTAATATCAGAGGTGAGCACGTTATTTCGAAGGACATCTTTCCCCTTTTCATCTTCACGTTATTAGGTGCCGACTCATGGTGACCCTCTATACGACAGAATGAAACACTGCCCGGTCCTGCACCATCTTCACAATCATCATGTTTGAGCCCAAGGTTGCAGCCACTGTGTCAATCCATCTCACCGAGGGTCTTCCTCTTTTTGCTGACTCTCTACCAAGCATGATGTCCTTCTCCAGGGACTGGTCCCTCCTGATAACCTGTCCGAAGTACGAGACAAAGTCTTGCTTCTAAGGAACATTCTGGTTGTACTTCTTCCAAGTCAGATTTGATCGTTCTTCTGGCAGTTCATGATGTATGCAATATTCTTTGCCAACACCATAATTCAAAAGCATCAATTTTTCTTTGGTCTTCCTTATTCATTCATTGGCCAGCTTTCATATGCATCTGAGGCAATTGAAATCACCAAGGCTTGGGTCAGGTGCACCTTAGTCCTTAGAGGGACATCTTTGCTTTTTAACACTTTAGAAAGGTCTTTTGCAGCAGATTTGCCCAATGGAGTACATCATCTTATCTTCATAGCCCTCTGAGTTTCTTTAGTCCTGTGGGCCCATTGCATCTTTCAGGTATATCTTCTCACAAGTGTTACATGTTATGAGAAAGATCTGAAAGCACCCTTACAAAGTATTTAAAGTTTTAATAATCTCAGTCAGGGTGACTCATGCTCAAGGGGCCATACAATCAATATCCTTTCCTTTGCTTACAAAATGTTTAGTTTGTAGATGCCCTCCTGAAAAAGTATCAGGAAAACTCAGGTGGAGTTAACATGGCCAAAAACATGCCTTTGTGACTGAAAAATAATTGCCTGTAAGAAAAACAACTAAATTAATACTGAAAATTAAAATGGAAACTCTTAGTGTTTACCTTTATCTCTATCACCTTCAAATTGATTCATTATATAATTTAGCTACTGTACATTTTAGTTTGAAGGAATTAATTATTAAGTTGAGTGATGCCTTAGGGCTTCTAAACATAAGATCAGATTATACTGCAAGGATGAACGCTCAACAATTTTCATGAAACATTTTGACTTATTAAGTTTTAAAGAAATCTGTTACGTTAGTTCAAAACGTCCACCCGTTCCTAGCTATGTTCTATCTCAAATATTTAGGATCACTGAAGGAAGGACAAAATAAAATGTGTGTTTTTGGAGGCCCATGTGAAGATAGCCCGCAGTTTTTAATGATTTCATTACAAAAGAGAGCTAGCAGAGTCCCCAGGGCCTGAAGCTGAGACATTTGGTCATGCCTACATTCTTAAAGGAAGTTCAAGAACAAACAGTTCAAGTGCATACATGACATCTTCCTAAACTTTTCTTGGCAAGGTAGCAGAAACGTTTTTAGCAACTGACATATTATCTATACTTTACTTGTTATAATGCCACTGGTGGCAAAAGAAATGCTTATGTATCTGTTTTAATTTTTTTTTACATGTGAAAATATATTTTATACAGAGTTGGCTCTACAAAAGAATAAATAAATAAAAATAATGGTGACATTTGTCTGAGAGCTGCAGATTGAGTTCTCTTCTGCTCCGAAGGCTAGTGCTTAAGCTGATAGAGCCCAGCAGTATTGTAATACACAGCACTGTGTGCATTTTCACACACACGTACCCCTTCACAGATTTGCAGACATAGTGAACCAACTTCACTTTCAAATTGCTGAGTAAAAACTGAAGAGTAGAGTGAGGCTTGACTGTGAAATTATGAGCATCAGGAGTAATTCTTAAGAAGCAGAATCATGTTTTTCTAAAGGAGTTGTCTATTCAGCTGCTTCAGATTTTGGAGAGATATTTTACGTAAGCAGTTTCTGTTCTCTCTAATGACTGCTGGCTTCTCTCTTTAGTGACCTTACAAAGGTGTCATGTGGAATTAGCTCCTTTCTATGAGGCACTCCACTTCAACAACGTTTCCTTTTCACCCATGGGTGCCACCCAATCTGGAATCCTTTCTAGAGCAAGTTAAGATATTCATTTTGAAAAGAAAAAAAAAAAAAAAAAGAAAGGCTTTCTCCAGGAGAGATTTTTAGTATAATTTTTACTTTGGAAAAAATCAATATATGAACCTTTTTAAGTAGTCTCATTTAATATATAGCAATGTAGTATTATTGTTAACAGATTATTCTCTATCCATAAAATTTTATCCTTTCACACCTGTGGTTCCCGTACAAAATTATGTACGCCTCAAAATTTATACTAATGGATTATTTTAAATTAAATACATGTGTTGTAGTCTTTTTTTCTGGTTAAAATTTCAAGGCTTCCAACTACTTTTTTTAAAATTAAAATTTATTATGAAGCAAATCACCAATAAAAGAACTAAAAAACCAAACCCATTGCTGTTGAGTCTATTTTGACTTATAATGGTATTATAGGACAGAGTAGAAGTGCCTCACAGGGTTTCCAAGGCTGTAAATCTTTGGAAAAGCAGACTGCCACTTCTTTCTCCTGTAGAACGGCTGGTCGGTTCGAGCAGCCAACTTTTTGGTTAGCAGCTGAGCACTTTAACCACTGGGCCACCAGGGCTCCTTAAATCATTAATACTCAATATGAATTAAACATATGAATTATCCTAGGGGAAAACAATTTTCAGAAATACACAAGAGAGGATCACAGATGAAAACAAATGAAGAAATTTACATTTAAAATATTTTGAGGTTCTGGACTTAAAAAAAAAGTCAAGTTAAAATTTGAATATGTTTCAACATCATTGATAGTATTATGTAACAAGATAGTATAAGCAGTTATTATTATTGGCAATTTAATGTAGTAATAGTAGTTATTAGCAAAGGAAAGAGACCTACAAATGGCATTTCAGTATTCCTACTGCGACCGCTTGAATGTGCACTGCCTCACAGGTTTGCTTAATTTGCTGTCAGTATGGATTTTGTGAATTCAGTCTCAGTTTCAAAAACACCTGTGACAGAGAGATTAGAAGAGAAGAGTGGGTGAGAGTTAGGGAATGTGTGTGTGTGGGTTACGCCATCTCTGTATATGCAGTCATGCAATGCTTAACGTCCAAGACAGGTTCTGTGAAACGAGACGTTATGTGACCGGAGCTGTGCGAACACCATGTTAGACACAGGCAGTCCCCAGATTATGAATGAAATCTGTTCCTGAGTCTGTCTTTAAGTCAAATTTGTATGTAAGTGGGAACAGTTAGGTATGGTTCATATCTAATGTCAGTTAGTTGAATGTTAGTATATAGTATATAGTGTACCTTTCTACGCACAAAAAAAATTAAAGAAACACTTACAGATACATTAGACCATCTTTAACATAATAATATAGTAATAATAATGTTTTTATGCACATTGCAAAGCAGCACCCATTTGTTATTATGAACCATTGTATGTTCATAGTGCATGTAATAGACTTTATGGGAGTTGAGACCATGGACGTATATGGGGTTGGACGTTGCCCGAACAGACGTCAAGTGGTGCATGACTGTACTCTAGAGAAAGAGAGTGTAGCAGAAGGAGAGCTACCCTTTCCCACTCCTATGTTCCTGCCTCCTGGAATACTAGGAGGACTAGCAGCAATGAGACAATAATCTGGACGTGCTTCAGTGACTGCTGGAACATTCAACGCTGGGCCTTTCAGCCTCAGAGCCTCCAAGCATGAAGCAAGGACTTTGAGTGATGTCTGGCAAGCCTTTGCACAACTTATGTAACACATTTTTTTTTTTCTTTCAAGCACAATTTCTTAATTAGATTTGCGTCACTTATTCGTTGTCTGCGCAAACTTTGTTGTCCCACAACTCTGGGCTGCTAGTTTGGCCCTGTGAGTTGAATGACACAATGCAGTAACTGGAAGCGTCTTGGCCATTGTGCATTGAGTGGTGTTCATTCGAGGTAAGTCCCTGGACCTATTCTAAGTAATTTTGTTTCTCAGGAGGGCCAAAGAGATATGTTTCCCCTAACCCAGTGCTTAAGAGAAACTTTTGCTGATTCTGTTATGTGCTGGTGCCTAGCTCCATCACAGATTATGTGGGCATTCATTTTAAAGGGTCAAGTTTGAAAAGAACTAAAGAAATTAAGTAGACGTGGAATTTGTGGTCATTGTTGTTGTTGTTATTAGGTGCTGTCAAGTAGGCTCCGATTCATAGCAACCTTATGTTTAACAGAAGGAAACATTGCCCAGTCCTTTATTAGCCTCACAATCATCGCTGTGTTTGAGCCCCTTGTAGTTGCTGTGTCGATCAGTCTCACTGAGGGTCTTCCTCTTTTTCACTGACCGTCTACTTTACCAAGCATGATGTTCTTCTCCAGGGACTGGTTCCTCCTGACGACATGTCCAAAGTAAGTGAGCTGAAGTCTCACTACCCTCTCTTTTAAGAAGCATTTTGGCTGTACTTCCTCCATGACATGTTCAATCTTCTGGCAGTCCATGATATTTAATACTCTTCACCAATACCACAATTTGAATGCGTCAATTCTTCTTTGGTCTTCCCTTTTTCAGTATTTAGCTTCCACATACATATGAGGTGACTGAAAATACCATGGCTTGGTTCAGGTGCACATTGGTCATCAAAATGATGTCTTTGCTTTTTAACACTTTAAAGAGATTGTTTGCAGTATATTTGCCCAATGCAATGCTAGAAAGTCAATATTGCCACCAAAGCATAATTTGATGTTCATGTATATTGTTTTCATACAATTGAATGTTTCATATAATTGAGAAACTAGATGAAGACATGTTCTTTTATAATTTCTGTAGCAATCAGTCTAAGGTTTGAAGGATATTATTCCTTAGACAAAACTATCTCAATAAATTATCTTTAGCTATAACCTAGGCAAATACATTTTAAAAAATATTTTAAGAAATTTTAATAATTGTAACTTTTATATCTAATTTTTTTATGTCTAAAACTTTAAACATAGAAATAAAAAGAAAAATAGTATCAGTTGACAACATCTAGAACTTACTACATATCAGGATTTTTGAAATGACTTTATTTATACTAATTTATTTGATCTTAACAACAACCAAATGAGGTAGATACTATTTTTATCTGTATTTTACCAGTGAATAACTGAGGCATAGAAAGGTTATGTAGTTTTCCCAAGATCACGTAGTCAATAAGCTGCAGAGCTGAGATTCCAACCCATTTGCCTGGTACCAGTGTCCATGTTTTTAAAGAAAGTCTCGCTATATAGTGAAGGTTAACATAACAGAAAGTTTAATATTTAGTATAAGAATTAAAACAAAACAAAACAATAGTAATGGTTTCAGCCAACTTTGACCTTTGAATAATGTACTGGTTATATTGAAACACAGGTGCACAACCAAGATCTATTGTGCTGTTCTAAATGTGCAGGTAACTTTAGTCAAGCAGCACTACATCTAGAGGAAAATGAATTTAAAAATGAAGACATACTTTGAAATAGAAACACTTGATATTTGAAGAAAATGTGGCTGATAATGTCATAAAAGGTAACAGTAAATGATGTCTCTTTCATGGATTGGTTAATTAATAACTAAGATCACCTAATTTCTACTCGCATACCAAGGTAGGCAGCACGCAAGTGCGTTCATTTTTCACTCTGAGTTGTTCACATGGGTCCTCAGGTGCTCAGAATTTTCATGTCTACTGATGTTCATTCTTTCAAATGCTACCCAAGTCATCGACTAGAACTTGATTCTCATTTTTTTAGATAGAAAATAGCTAATTGCCTTTTTACAAACTCAAAAATAAATTATTTCATTATCTCTCATAATGCAAGTTTAAATCCAGTTTCAAACAGAGCTTGAAATTCCTAAAATTACCCAAATTTAGAAATGCAAACCTAAACTGGAAGATTATAATGTCAATAATTTTGAGTGTTTTATTTGTATGTGATACACCAGGCCATTTCTAACTTCAGTGCATATAACTTCATGTCTCTGCTACTCTTGAAAGAGGAAATTTCTCCACTGTTATGGTTGGGACAAAGAGGTTCTTAGAGAAGTTCTTGGCTGAGGTATGTTTAGGTAAAGATGCATATATCTGGAAGCATTCAGATTTTAACTGCTGTTATAAAATGATATTGATATTTATAGACATTAAAGTATTTACAATTTTATCATGAGATACGATATTTGCAAGGGAATAAATATGTTCGTGAACAGAAGAAAGAATAATAAAATGATTATATGTGAACTCAGTCCCTTTCTTAAAAAAAGGATCCTATTAGAACCTTGAAACCACTGGGTACCACTCCCATCTTAAATCTCTGCCCTGCCTCCATGTCTACCACTGTAGTAAGTAGACAACACTCTCTATGTGCTATAATAACTTCTTTGTAACTTTTCTGTGTGGATTTTTTTCACAAGTGTATTGTTTTGATTCTTAGGAACTTTATCTAAATGGAATCATTCAGTATATTCTGTGATTTGCTGCTTTGTTTCAACATTTATAATTTTAATTCATTCACTTTAGCTGCTTCATAGTATTTTGTTGTATTAGCATACCATAATTAATGTATCCTATGTTTTGCTGTTTTTCACAACTGGACTGATGAACAACTTCACGATAAATGAGAACAAATTGAAGTTGTCAAGGATTTCAGTCTACTTGAATCAGCAGTCAGTATTCATGGAAGTCAAAAAATAAAAAAACATACTGCACTGGGCAAGTCTGCTTTAAAGTTTTAAAAAGCAAAGATGTCACTTTGATAACTAAGCTGCACCTGACTCAAGCCATGGTCTTTTCAGTCTCCTCATAGGCTGTGAAAGCTGGACATGAAAAAGGAAGACAGAAGGATTGAGGTATTCGAATTGTGGCGTTAGCAAAGATATTGAATATGCTGTGGACTGCCAGAAGAACCAACAAATCAGTCTTATAAGAAATACAACCAGAATGCTTCTTAGAAGAAAGGATGGTGAGACTTTGGCTCGATTATTTTGAACACATCTTCAGAAAAAACTAATTGCAAGAAAAGGACATCATAGTAAAGTAGATGGTCAAAAATGAGGGAAACCCTCGATGAGCTGGAATGACACAATAGTCACAAGGATGGACTCAAACATAGCAACAGTCATGAAGATGGCACAAGACTGGATAATGTTTCATTCTGTTATACATAAGGTTGATATGGGTGGAAGCCAACTCAGTGACAACTAACAGTAACAACTTCAACATCTCTTGTTGAGGGACAGTTCAATATTTTCTGTGAGCAGATTTTATAAAATAAAACATGTGGCAAATTGTCTTACCTTTGCCTTTGGGACATAAGAGTGAAATTGCTTCATCATGGCATATAATTGACTCAATTTAGTAACGCCATTTATTTTCTAAATGGTTTTAATAATTTATACTTTCATCAGCTGTGGATGAGAGTTACTGTTACTCCATAGTCTCAGCAAAAATTGGTGTTAAAATACTTCCTCATTTTTGTCAAACTGAGGTTTCAATTTTATTTACCTGGTTTGTGGTGAAATTGAGCATATTTCATGTGTATGAGTAAGAATTTACTCACTCTTTTCCATCTGCCATTGGTCAGGGGTATTGGGTTAGGTTCTGGGGACTCTTACCAACATGGAAGTCCCAGGGCAGGAAGTGAAAAGTTCTAGACAAGGAACTACCAGGAAGCTGATCAGCGTCAACCCAGTGGTGGTTGCCAAACTCCTTGGAAACAAAGAATGCACAGGCCATGGTGACCTGAGGTGGCGAATAAGGGGTGTCTGACTCATCAGCATTTTTTGTGTTTACTGGAGGAATAGATCTGGGAATAATGTCCCAATTTACCTACCCAGAAAGAAAACCCATTGCCATGGAGTCAATTCCAACTCATAGTGACCCTACAGGACAGAGTAGAACTGCTCCATAGGGTTTCCAAGGAGCAGCTGGTGGATTCGAACTTCTGACCTTTTGGTTAGCAGCTGAGATGTTAACCACTGCAGCACTAGGGCTCCAATTTACCTACATTGGAGGCCAGTTAAAGATCCTAATATGTTTATAAGGAGACCTGGTGGCACAGTGGTTGAGTGCTCAGCTGCTAACCAAAAGGTCAGTGTTTAAACTCACCAGCCATTCTGTGGGAGAAAGATGTGACAGTCTCCTTTGGTAAAGACTACAACCTTGAAAACCCAATGTTGTTGCTGTTGTTGTTAGGTGCCATCAAGTCGGTTCCTAATCATAGAGAACCTGTGTACAACAGAAGGAGACACTGACCCGTTCTGCGCCATCCTCATGATCATTGTTATGCTTAAGCCCATTGTTGCAGCCTCTGTGTCAATCCATCTCATTGAGGGTCTTCCTCTTTTTCACTGACCCTCTACTTTACCAAGCCTGATGTCGTTCTCCAGGGACTGATCCCTCCTGATAACATGTCCAAAGTATGTGAGATGTAGTCTCGCCATCGTTGCTTCTAAGGAGCATTCTGGTTGTACTTCTTCCAAGACAGATTTGTTGGTTCTTTTGACAGTCCATGGTATTTTCAATATTTTTCACCAACACCACAGTTCAAAGGCATCAGTTCTTCTTCGGTCTTCTTTATTTGTTGTCTAGCTTTCCCAAAACCCTATGTGGTACTTGTATTCTGTCCTATAGAGTCGCTATGATTCCTGGGTAGTGCAAGCAGTTTGTGATCAACTACTAATCTAAAGGTTGGTGGTTTGAACCCACCCAGTGGTGCCCAGAAGAAAGGTCTGGTGATTTTCTTCTGTAAAGATTACAAAGAATAAAACCCTATGGGTCATTTCTACTCTATAATACATGGAGTCTCCGTGAGTCAGAATTGACTCATTGGCAACGAGTGTTTTGTTTGTTAGTTTAATATGGTCAGAGGAGCAGTGGTGATTCAGTGGTAAACTTCTCGCCTTCCATGTGGGAGACTCGGTTTGATTCCCTGCCAGTACACCTCAAGCTCAGCCACCACTCGTTTGTTAGTGGGGGTTTGTGTGTTGCTATGATGCTGAACGTGTTTCAGTGAAGCTTCCAGACTAAGATGGACTAGGACGAAAGATCTGGCGATCTACTTCTGAAAATCAGCTAATGAAAACCCTGTGGATCACAGTGGTCCAGTGCACAACAGATCATGGGATTGGCACAGGACTGGGCAGTATTTCATTCCATTGTGCATGTGTTGACATGAGTTTGGGGCTGACTAGATGGCAGCTAACAACAGTAACAACAATATGGCCACTCCTGTCACTGCACAGCATGGCCAGGTGCTGTACTTCACTCCAATTGCTTTGCATCAACACTAATGCCTCTTCTGCATCAGAAATGCAAATTTGCAACCACTGCCTCCCCCAGACTTTATCCATCATCTGCCTTCTGCCTCCACCCAAATTTACTCTCTGCCCAGAGCCTGCTTGCCCGTCACTCACTCCAAATCAAAGTCTCTTACAGGTACGTTTGATTAGAGCCCAATCCTCTATGTTTGAAGCATGATGGCTGAGAACTTATGATATGAATTCTTTGTCAGGGAGGTGGACTTCCACAAATACACAAAGGTTACCCCAAAATGATATGTAAACACTTGTGTAAGAAATGCCTAACATAAGGCTTCTGGGAAATTTCTTCCTCACTGGTGAGACTGAGCCACTGGCAACCTCTGTCTTTTCTGACTGTGGAAGCGTATGATCTCAATGGCTGCTAACTGAGAGGATCGGTCTTAGGAGGAAACAGGCAGTGTGGTCAGTAGAGTGGAGAATGCATGTGATGATTTACCCACGGATCAACCATCTCTGAAACCACATTGACCTTGGACTTCCCTATGTCAGCCACGACATTTTCTCACTGTTTAAGTCAAATTTGAGTTGCTTTTTATCCTCTTCATTGGTAAAACCATCCTAATTTTCCAGCTATTTATTTATTTTTACAGAAACCATATTCCCAATCTTTAAGATTAATGGGAAAAAAGAATCTTCCATTTAATATAGGATATAATTTCAGAAGATACTAGATTCCTAACGAGTATATTTATTTTGTTTACTTGACGCTAATTATAATAATAATATAATTATAAAACCCATAGCAACAATTTCCTTTACAGTTTTGAAAGTTTGTTCATAGAGATTAACTCATTTTATGCTCCCACTGCTGTGTGATGTAGGAAGTTCATGCTTTATTTTACTCATTTTAGGCTTGAAGACACTGTGTTTCAAAAAATTAATTCACCTTGTCAAGCTAACATGGCTAAACAAGTGAATAAATTAGGCTGAGAAACTAGGTCTTCTGAGCTCCAGTCAAGGGAGCAATTTGCTAGACATTAATAGATCAATATGTGTGCTACATAAAATACTAAATTACATAAAAAACCCATTGCCACTGAACCGATTCTAACTCATAGAGACCCTACGGGACAGAGTAGGACTGCTCCATAGGGTTTCCAAGGCTGTAAATCTTTATGAAAGCAGACTGCCACAGTCTCACGGAGAGACTGGTGGGTCCAAACCACTGATGTTTCAGTTAGCAGCCAAGAGCTTAACCACTAAGACGCCCAGAACCAAACCTGTTGCCCTCAAGTCGATTCCGACTCATAGCTACCCTATAGGACAGAGTAGAACTACTCCATATGGCGTCCAAAGAGAGGTTGGTGGATTCAAACTGCCGACCTTTTGGTTAGCAGCCGAGCTCTTAAGCACTCTGCCCCCATGGCTCCACTGGGCAACCAAGGCTTCTTAAATTACATATTTATAAGCAAAATATATTTAGGCTATTTAATTATATCTATAAACAAAGAGGCCACCACTGGTCTTCAGTTTGTTGTTCTGTGGTGCCTTGCATGTTGCTGTGATGCTGGAAGCTGGTATGTCAAATACTAGCAGGGTCACCCATGGTGGACAGGTCTCTCAGGAGTTTCCAGACTAAGGCAGATTAGGAAGAGAGGCCTGGTGATCTCCTTCTGAAAATTAGCCAGTGAAAACCATATACAGCACAGCAGAACATTGTCCAGCTCACTTGCTTTGGGCATGTCATCAGGAGGGATCAATTGCTGGAGGAGGACACGATGTTTGTTAGAGGGCCAGCAAGGACAAGGGATACCCTCGATGAGATGGATTGGCACAATAGTCGAAATGATGGACTAGAACATACCAGGGACTGTGAGGATGACAAAGGACCCAGCAAGGCTCCATTCTATGGTACATAAGGTCTCCATGAGTTAGAGTTGACTCAACAGTAGCTATCTATCTATTTACAAATGAGAAGTAGCACCTGTCTGGGGAAGAATTGTTCCTCAAGAGTTGGGTGCCATATTGTGTGATGTCGTGAGCTTTATACGACTTTGGAGCATGACTGAAATGGAAAAATAAATGATTCAGGATTACTCCAATCTCTTATCTGAATGCTTTACTCATGTACTATATAGGCCAATAAATGCCAGTCATTTCACTGAAGATTCAATGTCTTCTAATTTCTAGATTTAAATCGCTCTTTTCACTTGGTGCTTTTAAGAGAGAATTAAGAAAAAAAATTAAATTATAAAAAAAATTAAAGCAAACCTGTAATCGTGATTTCTATTGCCCTCTCTTATAAAAAGCTTGTTTATTCATTATGTCAACCAATTAATCAACAAATATTTATTATATGCTGTGTGTTTAGTGAATGAGATCGCTAAGGTCCCTGTCCTCATGAAACCTGCAGTCTTTTGAGGGATAAAAACAGCTAACTATACAGTGATAACACAGTCTGGTAGGAATTGTGCTGAGTGAAATGGAATCCTACACACAGAGCCTAGACTGACAGCGAAGAAGGATGGGTAGGATTAACCTGTGTCTTGGTCATCTAGCGCTGCTCTAACAGAAATACCACAAGTGGATGGCTTTCACAAAGAGAAATTTATTCTCTCACAGTCTAGTAGGGCAGAAGTCCAAATTTAGGGCATCAGCTCCAGGGGAAGGCTCTCTCTGTCGGCTCTGGAGGAAGGTCCTTGTCATCATCAGTCTTCCCCCGGACTAGGAGCTTCTCTGCCCAGGAACCTCAGATCCAAAGGACTCGCTCTGCTCCCAGTGCTTCTTTCTTGGTGGTATGATGACCACAACTCTCTGCTTGCTTCCCTTTCCTTTTATCTCTTGAGAGAGAAAAGATGGTGCAGGCCACACCCCAGGGAAACTCCCTTTATATTGGATCAGGGATGTGAACTTAGTAAGGATGTTACAATCCCACCCTAATCCTCTTTAACATAAAATTACAATCACAAAATGGAGACCAACCACACAATTCTGGGAATCATGGCCTAGCCACATTGATACACACATTTTTTGGGGACATAACTCAAACCATGACAAGCTGTGAAGGGAGCTTTGGGAGCAGGGATCATTTCCCAGGCAGCATGGGTAAAATCTTAAGGGTTAGAGAACCAAGGCATATTTGAAACCCCGAAGAAGTTGAACAGCAAATCCATAAAATACAACAGTGCAGAATTGGGGCTTGAATTAGATTTTTCTGAGTTCATATCAAGGCTTCATCATTTCCTACCTGATATGACATTGTGTGACATGGGAGAGGTTACTTTACTTTTCAAGGGCTCAGTTTTCGAAAAGAACAAAAAGTTTGATAATTTGTTGTTGTTAGCTGTGTCCAGTTGGCCCCTGACTTGGTTGGGGGAGGGGGGGTCCTATACACAACAGAAAAAAATACTGCCTGGTCCTTAGCCAACACCACAATTGGTGAGGGTCAGACTGACGTTATGCATAGAGTTTCATTGGCTGATTTTTTGGAAATAGATCACCAAGCCTTTCTTCCTAGTTTGTCTTGATCTGGAAGCTCTGTTGAGGCCTGTTCAGCATCATAGCAACATGCAGGCCTCCCATAGCAGGTGGGTGATTCCTGCACTTGAGGAGCGTTGGCTAGGAATTGAACTCAGTTCTCCTAGATGGAATTCGAGAATTCTACCACTGGACCACCCGTTTCTGCAAGCTTGGAAAAATGTAGTGAGAGTTAAAGGTGATTTGCTATGTAAAGCATCGAGGACAGAATCTGGTACATAACAAGCTCATGATGAGTACTCTCAGGTTCACTGTGGCTGAGCAGAAGAGAGCTGGTGTGAAGACCTTGAGAGGCGTGACTAGACAAGATAGCATTGTCCAGCCCCTGCTGTCTTGTAGGTCATGTCCAGAAGTTGGAATTCTAAGAGTAATGGGAAGAATAGGAAGGGTTTTAAGCCAGGAACTTACGTGTTCAGATTTGCATTTTGGAAAATTTAATATTAGGATGCAGTCATGTAGTATTATAAGAAAGAAAAAAATTCATTGCATGAGGAGTACATAAGACAAAACTGAATAAAAAATATGGGAACAATGGCAGCAATGAAAACCAATACTGCTCAGAAATATCCATATTATGTATTCTTTTCCTACATATAGAAAAAAACTTGAAGGCCAAATGGAATCCACAGAGACTCACACATATCAGAGGATTTCTCTGGACCACCAAACCATTACTTAACGTGTTCACAATTCTTAGAAAAATGTATGGACATTCCAGTTGTTGACATATACACAAATGCAGAAAAGTAAAAATCACATACCCAAGAGATGGTCAGAAATTTTGATTACATTTAAGTTCCATTTTGTAACATGCGTTACTTTTTAATATACTTAGATTACTATTGCCTGTCACTTACTATATTCTGTGATTTCATTCTATAAATGTTTGTTGAACCAAGGTTTACATGAAAATCATTTTACTTTTATATTTGCTGTCATGTCTTATTGATTCTACCCATGAGTTCTCTTACCACTTAATATTAAGTCGTATGTTCCCTATAGAATCATTTGTTTTTTCTTATTTCATTGTGTGGAATATGTACCCGATAAGTACCCAGTAAATGTTGTTGGCAATCCATTTCTTATGTGCCTTCCTCCTGTTCTTCTGGCTTGAAATTAGTATGTTTTTTTCTCTGCAATATCTCACTGCTGGTGTTTTTCAGAAGTATGGCCAGAGGATCAATTATGTAGGGCAAACCTAGGGGGATAAAGTGTCCCCTGGCTACAAATGCAGATTCCTGGGCCCTACCCTAAATCTACTGGATCAAAATGTTCTGAGCCTGAAGTACGGACCTGCATTAAAAAAAAAAAAAAAAGTCTAGATTCTCTTGAGAACTCAAGTTGGAGAACTGTTTCAAAGTATTTGTGTAACTCTTCTGCTGAATTGAATCAAACTGGACCATCTTATTGTTACCTTTTCTAAAAGTATTACTTGGTTCATAAAACAATATCCATGAACTTGTATCTTGATTTCTGCAAAGTTATTGAGTTAAACAATCTCATGTAGCATTGGTGGATAAGATGGTAATTCATAAACATATTAAATAATTTTCCCAAGGACGGAGAAATGAGAACGTAACCATTGTCTTCCTGAAAGGCATGCCCGGATGGTATATACTTGGCCCCATCTAATTTAATTTTATCTTTCTTGTTACTTTTTAAATGAATGACTTATAATATTTTTATGTGACCCATAACTCGGATGGGCAGCTAATTAGTTAGTGGTAAAAATCAAAATTCAAAAGGATATTCACAGACTTAAACACGATTGAATATATCAACATTAATTTAATTCCAAAGGGGGAAAACCCTAGACTAGGTTAAAAAAGATCAGTTATATAAATTTAGGATGTGGGAAGACCTGGATTAAGGACACTGTATGTGAAAAAAATCAATAGGTTTTAGTTGATTACAATCGGAATATAAATCAATATTGTGAAGAAGTTCCCCAATTTAACTTTAATTATAATGTTTCAACACAACAACAACAAAATTATAAAAAAGTCATAATGCCATCAGCATTACACAGCTATTTTTGTTGTTGCATTTGTTTTTGAGATGCGATCACATGCATGCATAATTCAAGTAGTTTAGTCATAATGCACACATCGTTTAAATGCTACGTTTCCTACTTAATATCGTATCATAAAGCCAATGCAATCTTAGGCTTTATTGATTGAAGTATGATGCTGAGGGGTGAGGAAAACCATGGCAGAGCCTTGTTTTTCATTCCAGGCATGGACCTATGTATGGGACGGGAGCACAGCTGGAACTGAGCTGCCAAATGACATTGAGTCTGGGAACAAGGAGATAGAATTCTGCCAGGAAAGGAAGATTCTTAGCGCTTCATGAAAGTTGTCTTTATATACTTGAAAGATCAGGATGTGGAAGAAGGATAATCGAGTGCCTTTTTTTTTTTTTTTTTTGCTATTTTTCTCTGGAGAGCACAATTAGGATCAATTGAGGTCAATCCAACAAAAAGCAAAACCCACTGCCGTGGAGTAGAACTGTCCTATAGGGTTTCTAAGACTGTAATGCAGACTGCCACATCTTTCTCCCATGAGCAACCGGTGGATTCAAACTACTGACCTTTTGGTTAGTGGCCCAGTGCTTAACCACTGAGCTACCAGGACTCCTCAACTCAACAAATCCTTATTAATTCCCTGTTACATGCCAGACATCGAGCTCAAAGTTTCATGACTGTGATTGACAAGATAGGACACAGTATCTGCTTTCACAGATAGGGTGGAGAGTTAAGGAACATTAAACTCCTTGTTAACACCTTTATAAGCACTTGAAGTAAATTTCCAAATTGCTTTCCGTAAGTATCGTGTTGGTTTTCTCTCCCTCTAGTGCTGGATGAGAGTGCTATTTCAGCATATCCTTGTAGATGCATTGTGTGTTGACCTTTTTTTTCTAGTTTTACATGGAAAAGGCATAACTTTGTGTTATGGATTGAATCATGTCCCACAAAAGAGATACTTTGAAGTTCTAAGCTATGGTATCTGTGAATGTGACTTTGCTTGAAAATAAGATCTTTGAAGATGCTATCAGTTAACATAAGGTCACCCTGGAAGAGGGCAGGTCCTAATCCAATATGAGTGATGTTTTTATAAAAAGAGAAGAGAGACAGAGACACACAGAAGGATTTTTTTTTGATGCCTTTGAATTGTGGTGTTGGCAAAGAATATTGAGTGTACCATGGACTGCCAGAAGAATGAACAAGTCTGTCTTGGAAGAAGTACCACCAGAGTGCTCCTTGGAAGCAAAGATGGCGAGATTTCATCTCACGTACTTTGGACATGGTATCAGGAGGGACCAGTTCCTGGAGGAGGACATCATGATGGTAAAGCAGAGGGTCAGTGAAATAGAGGAAGACCCTCAGTGAGATGGATTGACACAGTGGCTGCAACAATGGGCTCAAGCATAGCAACGATTGTGAGGATGTGCAGGACTGGGCAGTGTTTCGTTGTGTTGTACATATGGTCGCTATGAGTCAGAACCAACTTGACGGCACCTAACAACAGCAATCAAAGTGGTAAAAGTAAAAAATAATGGTTATTATTTTTGTTTGGGTTTTAATAAAAATGTCTCTAGTATCTAGCTGTTGGTTTGAGAAGTATATTCTCTATCAAACTGAGTAATAATATTCTCAAATATGCTTGATTTATGTATGTGAAAGTATCTATTAGTGCTATTCATAAGGTTTTCACTGGCTAACTTGTTTCAAAGGTAGACTGCCGGGTCCTTCTTCCTAGTCTTTCTTAGTCTGGAAGCTCAGCTGATGCCTGTCCACCGTGGGTGACCCTGCTGGTATCTGAATACTGGTGGCATAGCTTCCAGCATCACAGCAGCATGCAAGTCCCCACAGTACGACAAACTGAAAGACAGCCAAGAAAGGTGATCCAACTGAACGTGCAAATTATCGAACAATATCACTAATACCACAGGCAAGTAAAATTTTGCTGAAGATCATTCAAAAGCGGTTGCAGCGGTATATCAACAGGGAACTGCCAGAAATTCAGGCCGGATTCAGAAGAGGACATGGAACCAAGGATATGGTTGCTAATGTCGGATGGATCCTGGCTGACAGCAGAGAATACCGGAAAGATGTTTACCTGCGTTTTATTGACTATGCAAAGGCATTCGAATCTGTGGATCATAACAAATTATGGATAATATTGCAAAGAATGGGAATTCCAGAACACTTAATTGTGCTCATGAGGAACCTGTACATAGATCAAGAAGCAGGTGTTCAAACAGAACAAAGGGTACTGTGTGATTTAAAGTCAGGTAAGGTGTGCGTTGTAGCCTTTCACCATACCTATTCAATCTGTATGCTGAGCAAATAATCCTAGAAGCTGGACTATATGAAGAAGAATGGGGCATCAGAATTGGAGGAAGACTCACTCATGAACAACGTGTGTTATGCAGATGAGACAACCTTGCTTGCTGAAAGTGAGAAGGACTTGAAGCACTTACTGATGAAGATCAAAGATCACAGTCTTCAGTACGGGTTATACCTCAGCATAGAGAAAACAAAAATCCTCACAACTGGATCAGTAAGCAACATCATGATAAACGGAGAAAAGACTGAAGTTGTCAAGGATTTCATTTTACTTGGATCCACAATCAACACCCATAGAAGCAGCAGTCAGGAAATCAAAAGACGCATTGCACTGGGCAAATCTGCTGCAAAAGACCTCTTTAGAGTGTTGAAAAGCAAAGATGTCACCTTGAAGACTAAGGTGTGCCTGACCCAAGCCATGGTATTTTCAATCTCATCATATGTATTCAAAAGCTGGACAATGAGTAAGGAAGACCAAAGAAGAATTGACGCCTTTGAATTGTGGTGTTGGTGAAGAATATTGAATATACCATAGACTGCCAAAAGAACGAGCAAATCTGTCTTGGAAGAAGTACAACCAGAAAGCTCCTTAGAAGCAAGGATGGAGAGACTGCATGTTAGCTTCTCTGGACAAGTTATCGGGAGGGATCAGTCCCTAGAGAAGGACACTATGCTTGGTAAAATTGAGGGTCATCAAAGAAGAGGAAGACCCTCAATGAGATGGACTGATGCAGTGGCTGCAACAATGGGCTCAAGCATAGCAACGATTGTGAGCATGGCGCAGGACCAGGCAGTGTTTCGTTCTGTTGTGGGTAGGGTCCCTATGAGTCAGGACTGACTCGACGTCACCTAACAACAACATCTATTAGTGTGTTTTAATCAGAACAAAATAGTTAAAATTTGTAAAGTGTTTTGAGATTATTTAAAAGTATTTTTGTCAATTAACTTGATCAAGTCTACCAATAGATTTGTTAGTATGAACTCATTGTTTCCTTCCTGAAATAAAATCCTGCTTAGTTTTGATAAACTACTTTTTTAAATGTATATTTGAACTAAAATATCTAGTATTTCAGTTCATCAATTCTATTCTAACCCATTTTTAACATGCGTTAAGTTGCTAGACTTATCAGTACTTAAACCAAGACCCATTGCCATCTAGTCAAGTCAGACTCATAGTGAACCTATAGGACCGAGCAGAATGGTCCCATAGGGTTTCCAAGGAGTGGCTGGTGGATTTGAACAACCGACCTTTTGGTTAGCAGCTGCACTCTTAACCACTGCACTACCAGGGCTCCATATTAGTTCTTAAGGTTGGACAAGAACTCTGCCAGAAGAAGACGGAGTGCACTGAGTTTGCTGAAATAGCAATAGACCAGAGAGTGAATGGAAAATTTAGAGTTATTATAGTGTCGTTGTTGACTTTGCATCTGAGTGTAGATCTGGGTAATTGAGAAATATCTGACACCTTGAGCTTATGACTTGCATGCATCCTCTCAGCTCATCAATATTTTATATCTGAGGAAAAGTATTGGCTACTAGGTGCTATTAAGAAAGTTCAATACATAAATTAGACTAGTACCCAGATTATACTTGTTAAGCCATGAGAACCTTGAGTAAGTAAATACACTTTGCTACCCACTGAATTGAATACACATAATGATTTAGTCACCTTGAGTCAGAATCGACTCATCAGCACCTAACAACACCCATAATCTAGTATCTAACCAAGAGAATTATCAATTTTAGTGTAAAGTTCATAGTTGTTATGATTGGTACTCTCAAAGAGTGGATTATTACACTTCCTTCGAATAAAGTCATCCCAAGGTTCTTGATTCGGTAGAATATTATTTGTTCAACCTCTTTAAATCGGAAAATTTTCTTGGCAGAAAGGAAGCATTAACTTCTCAAATGATGTATTTTCTTGCTAGTTATAGTTTTACTTTAAAGGTAGAGAAAAATGAGGAAATATTTTCAGTTTCCTCCTATGCTATGAATGTATAGATATTGGGAGTTATTTTGCACATTGATTTTTAGCTGTATCTTTCTGCATATATAATGAAATACATTTTATTTGCAATGATGATCCTTCAGAAATGTTCACATACACTCAATGAGAACACACATTTCAGAGACAAAGAAAATTAAGAACAAAATCACTAAAATTAGCATTTGTATTATTACATGATGAGATTTCTAAGAGTTAATAAAATAAAGAAGTTCATGCATTCTTGAAGGAAAAAGCAAATTGGGTAAGCTGGCCAATAATGACAAAATATGTGTTCATGAAGGATGATTCAACAGAGAATTTATATCTGCTTATTATCAGTCACGACTGTATCTTTTGAAATAGAAGAAATATACATACTTGCTTTAAACCTGTCTATTACACGACTCTTAGAGTGTTCTTATCTGTTATCCTTAGCCTTACAAGCAGCGTGTTCCAATAACACCGTAAGTAAGTCTTACATTTTACTTTGCATAAAATTTCAGAATGATATCATTGCTCTGTATTAATAACCAATCAATTACATTTTCAAAAAAATATAAGATTCTGTATTGAATAAAAATTTTGGCAATTATAAAAATGTAGAAGATGTGTAGTTTTAAATATATATGATCTTATTAAGTATATACTATTCAGTTAATAAGATAACAGTCCTATAAGTTATGCTACAGTTCATAATTAAGGAAATCACTGCATTTCAATTTTTGTCACTCTGTCATTTATATTTTAAAAAGCTTTTATTCAAAATGTAAGAATTTCTTGCACAATCTAATTTTTTAATTTTTTTTTTTGTTTCCTGTTGTGGTTTAAGTGAAAGTTTGCATTTCAAGTTAGTGTCTTATAGTAAAATTTATACATACATTGTTATGTGACCCTAATTGCTCTCCCTGTGCTGTGACAGCACACTCCTCCTTTCCACCGCTGATTTCCCGTGTCCATTCAACCAGCTCCTGACCCTCTCTGCCTTCTCATCTCACCTCCGGGCAGGAGCTGCCCATTCAGTCTCATGTATCTACTTGAGCTAAGAAGCACCCTCTTCATGAGTATCATTTTATGTCCCACAGTCCAGTCCAATCTTGGTCTGAAGAGTTGACCTCGGAAAGCATAATCTAAGTTAATTGCGTTGTTTTCATAGAACATAAATCACGAGATAATTTGCCATTGCGTTATCTCATGGTTTACTTTACAGAATTTTACCCTTGCCTTAAATCGATAGACATGCCTATGAATTTCAATAATATTATCATATTTCTTTGTTATGAATGTGAAAGTTCAATTAGTGAGCTCAAACAATAAAGTGCTGTTTATTAAATAAAAAAGGTAAAATTTGTAGTAAGATAATATTTAGCTAATTTTGAGATTTTCTTGAAAAGTATTCTCCAAATATAATTTTCAATTATATACCAACCCTGATGATTTTGCTTACTAGAGGTGTAGATTTAAAAATCCGCTCTAGGAAGCAAGGTCAAAACCAAAAAATACCTGCTGCTGTTGGGTCGATTCCGACTCACAGCGACCCCGTAGGACAGAGCAGAACTGCCCCATAGGGTTTCCAAGGAGCAGCTGGTGGATTCGAACCGCCGACCTTTTGGTTAGCAGCCAAGCCCTTAATCCCTATGCCACCAGGGCTAATGAAAGCAAGATAGTCACCTTAAATTATCACTATAAAATGTGGAAGGGACTATGACCTCTGGCCATAAAATTACCTTTTAAAAGTCTTTATAATTCTGTTAAATTATAGAGCATTGCATGCATAGGATTCTTTTCACGGTTCTTAATTTTTATTTTTTTTACCAAAGTGAAAAACTAGCAACCCAAAGTAACTACTGTAATTAATATCACTGGATTGTACACATAAAAATGTTAAAATGGTAAATGTTTTGTTATGTATATACTTAACCGCAGGTAAAAAAATTCTACTAAAGCAACAGAGGCTGTGGTGGTTCGTTCAGTGGTAGAATATTTTCGCCCTCCGAGCGGGACCCCTGGGATCTATTCCCACCCAATGCACTTCATGCGAAGCCACAACCCATCTGTCAGCGGAGGCTTGCATGTTGCTATGATGTTGAACAGCTATCAGCAAAGCTTCCAGACTGAGATGGACTAGGAAGAAAGACCTGGCAATCTACTTCTGAAAATCAGCCAGTGAAACCCTATGGATCACAACCAATCATGGAAATGGTGTAGGACCAGGCAGTGTTTAGTTCCTTTGTGCCATGATTTGGGAGCCACCTTGACGGCCATGAGTCAGAGCAGGCTCCACAGGAGGTAACAGCAACAACATACTCCCTCCTGTCCTCCCTCCCTCTCTCCATCCTGCCCTTCCTTCTTTCTTTTCTTCCTTCCTCCCTCCCTCCCTCCCTCCCTCCCTCCCTCCCTCCCTCCCTTCTTCCCTTTCTCTCTCCTTCCCTCCCTTCCTCCCTTACTTCCTTCCTTTCTCCCTCCCTCCCTTCCTCCCTCCCTCTCTCCCTCCCTCCCTTCCTCCCTCCCTCTCTCCCTCCCTTCCTTTCTCTCTCCCTCCCTCCCTTCCTCCCTTCCCTCCTTCCTTCCTCCCTCCCTCCCTTCCTCCCTCCCTCCCTCTCTCCCTCCTTCCCTTCCTCCCTCCCTCTCTCCCTCCCTCCCTATCTCTCTCCCTCCCTCCTTCCCTTCCTCCCTCCCTCCCTCCCTCCCTTCTTCCCTTACTTCCTTCCTTTCTCCCTCCCTCTCTCCCTCCCTTCTTCCCTTTCTCTCTCCCTCCCTCCCTTCCTCCCTCCCTCTCTCCCTCCCTCTCTCCCTCCCTCCCTTCCTCCCTCCCTCTCTCCCTCCCTCCCTATCTCTCTCCCTCCCTCCTTCCCTTCCTCCCTCCCTCCCTCCCTCCCTTCTTCCCTTTCTCTCTCCTTCCCTCCCTTCCTCCCTCCCTTCCTTCCTCTCTCCCTCCCATGCTTCTTCTCCCCGACTCCTCCTCTTTTCTCTCTTTTTCTTATAGAAAATACACACTTAAGTATTTGAGGATGATGGCCAATCAGAGTGGTAGCTAATTATCAAATGTTTCAGGGGGAAAAAGTAATTTCTACTGTTCTGTAAGTTTTTAATTATTTCAAATTTAAATATGTGTGTGTGTGTGTGTTTGTGTGCTTTTGGTGTTGACTGTTCATGATTATGGTCAAAAAATACTTGGATACAGGTAAATTTTGACTTACTGGAATGCATGAGGCATAGTGTGTTTTGCTTAGTTGGACTTAGCAGTTAGCCAAGAGAGAAATGGAAATTCCCTTCT
The DNA here is from genome assembly GCA_030035585.1 of Dugong dugon. Classification (NCBI taxonomy): domain Eukaryota; kingdom Metazoa; phylum Chordata; class Mammalia; order Sirenia; family Dugongidae; genus Dugong; species Dugong dugon. The sequence goes on from CM057473.1 coordinate 8,373,989, forward strand.
CTCAATTTTTGTTTGGCGTATTTCCAAGCATATCAACCTATGTCACTGCCTTAGAAAGTCCAGTAAAACGCACTTGCAATAAGTGTATTTGATGATCCAGCTGCCTCGTGGCGTGCTGTCCATTAATGTTCATTTTAGAGCGATTTTAGTGGACCTGCACAGGGTGCAACAGACTGAGATGAAGATGTGATTTTTTCAAAAGATAATGGCTTCTAAAGTTGCTTGCAGGAATAAATCCTTAACTCAGCTAAGGCAAGAGGAAAATCTGGCTATCGTTCAAGGATTCAGATGGTCTGGTTTTCTTATCATAAGTGTTTTCCAAATTTTCCTCCCATTGCCATTTTCTAAAAGCTTCCAGCGGTATTGACATGAGGTCCTCTTCTAATTCCTGTGATGGAAAGCACAGCACGCCTTAGGTTATTTCTGTGCCACAGGGTCTTCTTTGCAAAATGGAAATTATATTGATACTACTTATTCCATAGAGTGTTTTCTGTGGATCGCTTGAGTATAGTGTGTCTGAAAATATGGAAAGAGCTTTGGTCAGGACTGTTAACAGCCAGATAAATGAGATTAGTTGACGTAGATCACTGAAAGGGCCTCCCTTTACTTGGTTTTGCCCTTGAGGATGTCAGAATCTTCCTTTTTCTATTAATTTCTGTCCAATATCCGAAAGGGATCTTTATCTAAAATTTGAGGAAAACAGTGAGAGGATATTTTGTATTTGACTAAATACACACCACAGAACGAGAATCATATTTACTGAAGAACTTTAAATGGATGGTAATTATTTAAGATAAGCTAAAAATAATGTGCTATGGGGTTCTGAGTTAATTTCTTGTTTCTCCTCCATGGTGAAATTCCTAAACATGGAATGGCTACAAAAATGCATGATCTCTATTCTGATTTAGCTCCGATCATTCTGTTGCTGACCACTGCCTGATACTAGGGGTTACACTGGTCTACCATGAGCTGTGGTTTCCTGGCATCAAGGGTATTAAGAATCACAGAATGACTTCTCCTTCTCTGTCTGCGATTGGTCAATTGGATTTTAAAATAACAAAGTCTTATTGATTATGCTGCAAAGGGACAAGCCACTCTGCCCATAGCCCGGCACTAATCATTATTAGCCTGGGAAAGCATCAGGTTCTTTCTTTGCTTGGGTTGTCCTGCAGCTCTAAATTTCCCTTTAATCTGGAGGATCTGTGATCTTGTAACTCCCCAAGGTGTTGTGCACGGGCTTCCTGCTATAATCTAGCCACAGAGTGGGTAAGTGCCTATGACTTTGCAAAGGAAGAGTATCATGTTCATTAAGGGCCAGGCTAAAAAATACTCCTTGATGGAGACATGTTGCATGGCACTGCCCTTCGTGGTGCTTTTAACAAATTTGCTAGGGTATCAAAGCACAGTAACATAAGTGCTCCATTCAGTGGCAGAATTCTCGCCTTCCATGAGGTAGACCCAGGTTTGATTCCTGGCCAATCCACCTCGTGTGCAGCCACCACCCGTCTGTCCGTGGAGGCTTGTGTGCTGCTATCATGATGAACAGGTTTCAGTGGCGCTTCCAGACTGAGATGGACTACAAAGCAAGACTATCTACTTAAAATGAAAACCCTGTGAATCACAACAGGTCATAGAATCAAATATATTTATCCTTATTATTAATTGCCTGCAATGTTGTGGGAACTTCTGTGGGTAAAGATAGGTAGAGCAGAGCATTATTTCTAATTTCTCTTCTGCTTTTGTCCAGAAGGCATTTAAGGCAGCAAGAGTATCCAGGTTACTGTTACTGCTATGTTACTAGCATTTCTCATGCTGGCTTTTGGCATATCTTCAGTATTTGAGTCACAAAGACCAGCCTTATGAAGAGTCTTAAGATTAAAAATGACATTTTTCATATCTTCGTGTTGTGTCATTGAATTTTTTGCCCATCACTCAGCTTCCTCACAATGTCTCAATCATCACTCAATGATTACTGGGCAGATGAGTAAGTTTATGCCATCCCCTCCCATCCACTCCACCCCGGCAACAGGAAACATCATCAGGTACTAGTGCCAATGTTAATAAATTCAATTAGAAAAGCAGAAGTTCTTTGTCAATTTGCATTGGTCATTTCATATTTACTAACACACGATCTTTTTTCAAATTGAAGTTTTAAAATAGGATAATATGTTTCAGCTTGAACTAATTCCCCTGGGACTATTAAAATATCTGCAAAATTTAAATGTTGAAAGATTTAATTAGAGAAAGTTATGAGAAGTTTTTATTATTTTTCAAGGTTTTATATAAATGCTTTTGAAGAAGAATTGATGCATTTGAATTACAGTGTTGGCAAAGACTATTGAATATACTATGGACTGCCAGAAGAACAAACAAATCTGTCTTGGAAGAAGTACAACCAGAATGCTCCTTAGAAGCAAGGATAGTGAGATTTAGTCTCACATACTTTGGACGTATTATCGGGAGGGACCAGTCCTTGGAGAAAGACTTCATGCTTTGCAAGGTAGTTGGTCAGTGAAAGAGAGGAAGACCCTCAACGAGATGGATTGACGCAGTAACTGTGACAATGGGCTTAAACACAGCAACTAGTGTGAAGATGGTGCAGGACCGGGCAGTGGTTCATTCTCTTGTGCATAGGGTTGCTATGAGTTGGAACCGACTCAATGGCATCTAACAAACAAACATTGATAAATCTTAAATGAAGAAATTATTCTAAACAAACCTATATAAAATAGGAATAGAAGGGAAATTCCTGAGTATAACCAAGGGCATTTATACAAAGCCAACAGCCAACATCACCCTAAATGGAGAGACTTTGAAAGCATTCCTCTTGAGAATGGAAACCAGATAAGGACACCCTTTATCACCACTCTTATTCGACATTGTGCTGGAGGTCCTAGCCAGAGCAATTAAGCTAGAAAAAAAAATAAAGGGCATCCAAGTTGGTAGGGAAGAAATCAAAGTATCTCTATTTGCAGATGATGTGATCTTATGCACAGAAAACCCCAAAGAATCCACAAGAAAATTACTGGAACTAATAGAAGATTTCAGCAAAGTATCAGGATACAAGATAAACGTACAAAAATCAGTTGGATTCCTTTACACCAACAAAGAGGAAGTCACCAAATCAATACCATTTACGATAGCCCCCAAGAAGATAAAATACTTAGAAATAAATCTAATCAGAGACATAAAAGATCTGTACAATGAAAACTACAAGACACTACTGCAGGAATCCAAAAGAGACCTGCATAAGTGGAAAAACATACCTTGCTCATGGATAGGTAGACACAACATTGAGAAAATGTCCATTCTACCCAAAGCGATCTACAGATACAATGCAATCCCAATCCAAATTCCAATGGCAGTTTTTAATGAGATGGACAAACAAATCACCAACTTCTTATGGAAAGGTAAGAGGCCTTGAATAAGTAAAGCATTACTCAAGAAGAAGAACAAAGTGGGAGGCCTCACACTACCTGATTTTAGAACCTATTATACGCCACGGTAGTCATAACAGTCTGGTGCCTGTTCAACAACAGATACATAAACCAATGGAACAGAACTGAGAATCCAGACATAAATTCATCCACCTATGAGCAGCTGATATTTGACAAGTTCTGAAGTCCGTTAATTGGGGGAAAGACAGTCCTTTTAACAAATGGTGCTGGCATAACTGGATATTCGTCTGCAAAAAACTGAAACAAGACCCATACCTCACACCATGCACAAAAACTAACTCAAAATGGATCAAAGACTTAAATATAAAATCAAAAACGATAAAGATCATGGAAGAAAAAATAGGGACAATGCTAGGAGCCCTAATACATGGCATAACACAATATGAACCATAAGTAACAATGCACAAGCACCAGAAGAGAGACTAGATAACTGGGAGCTCCTAAAAATCAAACACTTAAACACTCATCAAAAGACTTCACCAAAAGAGTCAAAAGACATTCTACAGATTGAGTAACAATTTTCGGCTATAGCAAATCCGATCAGTATCTAATCTCTAAAATCTATAAGATACTGCAAAACCTCAACAACAAAAAGACAAATAACCCAGTTAAAAAATGGGCAAAGGATATGAACAGGCACTTCGCCAAAGAAGATATTCAGGTGGCTAACAGACACATGAAGACATGCTCCCGATCATTAGCCCTACAGAAATGCAGATCAAAACTACAATGAGATATCATCTCACCCCAACAAGGCTAGCTAGCATTGATCCAAAAAACACAAAATCATAAATGCTGGAGAGGTTGTGGAGAGACTGAAACACTTATACATTGTCGGTGGGAATCTAAAATGGTACAACCACTTTGGAAATTGATTTAGTGCTTCCTTAAAAGCTAGAAATAGAAGTACCATACGATCCAGTTATCCCTCTCCTTAGAATATATTCTAGAGAAATAAGAGCTGTCACATGAAAAGATATATGCATACCCATGTTCATTGCAGCACTGTTCACAACAGCAAAAAGGTAAAAACAACCTAGATGCCCATCAATGGATGAATGGATAAACAAATTATGGTATATCCACACAGTGGAATACTATACAATGATGAAGAACAACGATGAAGCCGTGAAACATCTTAAAACCTGGAGGAAGCTGGAGGTCATTATGCTGAGTGAATTTAGTCAGTCACAGAAGGACAAATATTGTATAAAACCACTATTATAAGAACTCAAGAAGAGGTTTAAACACAGAAGAAAACATTCTTTGATGGTTACAAGGGTGGGGAGGGAGGATGACAAGTATTTATTAACTAGATGGTAGATAAGAATTATCTTAGGTGAAGGGAAGGACAGCACACACAACAGAGGAAGTCAGCACAGCCGGACTAAACCAAAGCTAAGAAGTTTCCTGAATACAGTTAAACACTTTGAGGGACAGAGTAGCAGGGGTAGGGGTCTGGGGACAATGCTTTAAGGGGACATCTAGGTCAATTGGCATAACAAAGCTTATTAAGAAATGTTCTGCATCCTACTTCGGTGAGTGGCGTCTGGGGTCTTAAAAGCTTGCAAACGGCCATCTAAGATGCATCAGTTGTTCCAACCACCTGGAGTAAAGGAGAATGAAGAACACCAAAGACACAAGCGAAGTATTAGCCCAAGAGACAGAAAGGGCCACATAAACCAGAGACCTCATCAGCCTGAGACCAGAAGAACTACATGGTGTCCGGCTACTACCAATGCCCACCCTGAAAGGGAACACAACAGAGAGACCCAGATGGAGCAGGAGAAAGGTGGGGTGCAGAACTAAAATTCTAGTAAGAAGACCAGACTTAATGGTCTGACTGAGACTGGAGGAACCCCAGAATGCATGGCTCCCAGTTTCTCTATCAGCCCAGAACTAAAACAATTTCCAAGGCCAACTCTTCAGACAGGGATTGGACTGGACTTTGGGACATAAAGTGATACATGTGAGGAGTGTGCCTCTTAGCTCAAGCAGGTATAAGAGACTAAACGGGCAGCTTCTGTCCGGAGGTTGGATGGGAAGGCAGAGAAAGTTAGGAGCTGGTTGAATGGACATGGGGAATCAGGTGTGGAAAGGAGGAGTGTGCTGTCACAGTATGGGGAGAGCAATTAGGGTTACATAACAATGCATGTGTAAATTTTTGTATGGGAAAAAAATTAAAAAAAAAAAAAGAATATTAGCTTCTTTATACCATCGTGGGAGAGTTGCTGAAAAAGAAATTTGCAGTCAAGGTTTTCTAATTTCCAGAACACTGTTCCAAAAATACTGGGATGCTATACAAGCAGATAAAGGTGGGACACAGTCCTTGAAGAGTGGAGCAGACTGTGATACAGGTATAGTGAAAACTCAGGTGAGGCGGAGGGGGCTGGCTGCCAGGCAGACCCGCCCAGAGCCAATCAAGCTTTCTTTCAACAACAACAAAGAAGTATGTAAGTATCATGTGAAATAATTTGTAGCTATGGATAAAGCTGCACAGATTCACTATGAGTAAAATGAAAATAAATGACAAGATAAACATGCAAATGTGTGGGGAATAGAATAAGAGGAAGAAAGAATGAAGGCAAGAAAAGAGAGATAGAGACGAATAGGGAGACAGGGAGACAGAGCCTGAGAGAGAGAGAGAGACAGAAAGCATAAAGCTCTCTCCTGAGAAAGCATGAACTCAAGAAAAGAAAGTGAGATGAGAGGGAGAAAGAGACCAAACAAAGGAAGAATATGTCATGCAAACCATTGAGGAATCCAAGGTAAGTCTGGCTATTTAATATATCCAAGATTTCACAGTTAGTGGTAGAGCTTGGGTTTGAACCCAGTGACTGAAGAAACCATATACTTTACACTCTAACATACTGCCAAGAACCTGAAATTACTTAGAGAGTAGTAAACCAAGGAGTCCTTGAAAAAACTAACAAATACAACAGAAAACCTAGAAGGCAGTGACATTCATCCAGTGAAAAAGACTGATTCAGAACAGACTGTCCCTCAGCAAAATGAAAAAAAAAAAAAAAAAGTAATAACATATATATCAGTATAACTAGCAAACGTGGGAAACAGAGAGGAAGAAGATGAGAGAAGTCACGATTTTAATCTGCTCCTCTGTCGAATCAGGGAGAAAATGGATTCTGCCTAAAATTGAAACATCCCATTAAAATGATGACTCCAATTTATTCACATTACCCAGAGTCTTTTTTCTGAATCAGTTTCAAAGGAATCAATGTCTTTTGATCTGAAGACAGTTATCTGAAGTTTAGCAATTTCCTTAGTTTCAATGTAACTTTCCTTTCTTCTGTTAAATTCAAGTAGGAATACATAAAGTGCTTTTAAATAAAACAATTTTAATTAGTGTAATATGTGTGTCTTAGTCATCTAGCGCTGCTATAACAGAAATACCACAAGTGGATGGCTTTAACAAACAGTTTATTCTCTCACAGTCTAATAGGCTAGAAGTCTGAATTCAGGGTGTCAGCTCCAGGGGAAGGCTTTCTCTCTCTGTTGGCTCTAGGGAAGGTCCCTGTCATCAATCTTTCTCTGGACTAGGAGCTTCTCTGTGCAGGAACCCCATGTCCAAAGGATGCTCTCTGTTCCTGGCACTGTTTTCTTGGTTTTATGAGGTCCCCCTGTCTCTCTGCTTGCTTCTTTCTTTTATATCTCAAAAGAGATTGGCTTAAGACACACTCTAATCTTGTAGACCTCATCAACATAACTGCCACTAATCCATCTCGTTCACATCGTAGTGATAGGATTTACAATGCATAGGAAAATCATATCAGATAACAAAATAGTGGAAATCACACAATACTGGGAATCATGGCCTAGCCAAATTGATACACATATTTTTTGGGGACATAATTCAACCCATGACAATCTGTAATCTATGTAATATGATCTCAATGTTACAATGTGATTTATTTCGATTTATCTAGCTGGCTAACTGAATCATGTGATGTCTAAAATGAAGCACCTGTTATGTAATAACAAGTCTGTCTCCACATGGTAATCAGGATTGAATAATTCCCTTTTTGCTCCTTTGCTTGCTGGTGGACAGGTAATTCAGTGGAACTCCATTTATCCCCTAGTGGGTAACTATAGGGAACAGGGACCTGTGGTCTAGCAGAACCTAAAGTTGTGAAGATGGGAGAAGTACAAAGTCTACAGATGAGTCAGTGGAAAGGATGGTGAGCTGATCCAATCTTAGGTCCACCCCTTGGATATTAGACCTATACAGTCTACCTCTTGGAGCTATAGCGTTGCATATTGGCTATTGGTTCAATGCACATAGGATATCCTGGACCAGAGCACTCCAATCCCATAGGGGAGACGCAGAGAAGGCTTGTCCTGAAAGCAGCTATTATCCCACGGGGCAGTTGGTGGTCAGAGCAGATAAGCCGGTAGTAGCAGAGGACCAGTGCTTGTCATCACTGGATTCTCTGCAGCTCGGAAACAGAGCAAGCAATGGAGGCCCCAGTGAGGCAGGGACAAGGGGGCCTGATAGCAAAGAGAGGAAGCATGGGAACTGGTACCTTATAGAGCAGCTGTGAGGTCTGGATGGAAAAGTAGGCCCAACCTGCTGTAGGTGTGAGTCATTTGTATTTCTAGTCTGTTTTCAGGTTCATGGCCTCTGGCAACGGAGCAAATAAACAAACAAAAACAAATATCCTTATTTAACTATTTCCTGAAAGTTCCCAGGGCGGCAGGAAAGGTTTGCGATCTGCTATTAACCTGAAGGTTGGTGATTTGAACTTACCCAAGGGAACCGCAGAAGAAAGGGCTGGTGATTTACTTCCATTAAAGATTACAGAGAAGAAAACCTCATGGAGCAGTCCTACTCTGCAACATATGAGATGCCATGAGCTGGAACTGACTGGACTGCAACTGGTTTTTGTTTATTTTTCAATCTAGTTTCTTGGTGTTCTTCTGCCGCTAGAATCTGCTCCTTTTCATCATCTTGGCCAGAAAAATATGTGAAACTGATACTATTTTCTATTTCAGTAGCATAATACCATAGCTATACTGCACCATTGTTTTAGCAGAGCCCTAGTGGTGCAGTGGTTAAAGAGCTTGGCTGCTAACCAGAAGGTTGGCAGATTGAATCCACTAGCCGCTCCTTGGAAACCCTATGGGGATGCTGGTCTGTATAGGAGGTCTTTTTCAGACTAATAGCCTAAGCATTAGGCTTCAATTTATCTTTCAACCAGGGCTACTAGTTGGAGAATGCAGCAACTAACAAACAGATTCTTTCATGCCTGCTGTGGTTTGTTTTCGTGTCCTACTTTATAGCTGCAGAGGAAGGAGGACAGAATTTAAGCTTTTTCAGTTTCCTGACTGAAAAATGATCACATACCAAATAAATAAATAAATAAATAAATAAACAAACCTGTTGCTGTTGATTTGATTCTGACTCATAGCGAGTCCACAGGACAGAGTAGAACCGTCCCTTAAGGTTTCCAAGGAGCGGCTGGTGGATTTGAACTGCTGACCTTTTGGTTAGTAGTCAAGCACTTAACCACTGCACCACCAGGGCTCTGTAAAATGATCATAATACCATTGAAATCTATCCTTGACTTCTACAATACCTCAGACCATTTAGCAAGAAACTTTGCAAAGAGTTATTTGTAGGCTATGTCTATGAGAGCTTTTGCTAGTTGAGGGCAGAAATCATGCATCTCTTTTCTTTATCTCAAGCAGTTGGTATAGTGCTGGCATGCAGATGGTATTTATTGAATGAATGATGACATAATTCCAAGTATATATGTCATTTTGAAGATATATTTTTCAGCTGTTTGGACTTCTTTTAATAAAGCTTTTTTTCTGAGCACATAGTATGTACCTAATGCATGTTCAGTCTATCTTTTCCACAGCTCTATAAGGTATTCTACTCATTTTAAAGATGAGGAAACTGAGGCTCCATAAGGTGAAGGGGTTTGCTCAAGCTGTCACGGTGAGGAAGTGAAGAGTAGAGATTCAAGCGGAGGTGCACCCAACTCCAGAGTCAGCTCTTGGCATGGCACCATGGCCTCTAAGTTGGACCAGGAGTACAGGGGACTTCCTGTTCTCATCCTTGATAAGCCAGTATCATATGGTGTGACTCAGTATCAGCTCTCTTGGCTCTGGGCAACAAGTTGGCTATTCTTGGAGATAAAATGTTTTGGTCTGCTGACTGTCTGAAGCGATAGTCAAAGAAAAATATCCTACAAATAACGAAGTTTCCCCTTTGTCTCCCCACCTCATGTTGTTTAGTTATATAATACTGGGAGTGAGATGGAAGAGGGAAGAAGAGAGGTAGGAAATCAAAAGTCCAACGGAGGCGCGGGAGGGACCTATGAGAAGAAGAAACAGACATGAGCTTCCCATTGAAACATACGTATTTTAATATACAGTAAATTTTAGATATTATAGAAAATTAATATACTATATTATCTATTAATATAATCTATATTATCTATAACTTAAATTATATAGAAACTATATAATATATAAAATACATCATATAAATTATCTTATGTTATATCCTATTATATTACGTATATATTATATTGTACTATATTATATTATTATATATTTTATTCTATTCTATTATATTACAATATATTATGTATTATATTGTATTTTATTTATATTGCATTGTATTTCAAATACCAGCAAGGTCGTCCATGGTGGACAGGTTTCATTGGAACTTCCAGACAAAGACAGACTAGAAAGGAGGACCTGGCAATCTACTTCCAAAAAAAAAAAAAAAATTGGCCAGTGAAAACCTTACAAATAGCTTCAGAACATTATCTGATATAGTGTTGGAAGACGAGCCCCTCAGGTTGGAAGACACTCAGAATAAGACTAGGGCCTCCTCACAGTAGAGTCAACCACAATGATATGGATGGAGTAAAGCTTTCAGGACCTTCATTCGCTGATGTGGCATAACTCAAAATGAGAAGAAACAGCTGCAAATATCCATTAGTAATTGAAACAATGGATGTATAAAGCACGAATCAAGGAAAATTGGAGGTGTCAAAAATGAAATGGAACACTTGAAGATCAATATCCTAAGGATTAGTGAGCTGAGATGGACTGGTATTGGCCACTTTGAATCAGAAAATCATATGTTTTACTATGTCAGCAATGAAAAATTGAAGACAAACAGCATCATAATCATCATCAAAAAGAACATTTCAAGATCTATCCTGAAATACAACACTGTCAGTGATAGGGTATTATCCATACACCTACAAGGAATACCAGTTAATATGTCTATTATTCAAATTTATGCACCAACCACTAATGCCAAAGGTGAGGAAATTGAAGATTTTTACCAACTTCTAGTCCAAATTTGATCAAACATGCAGTCCAGATGACTGCAAAACAGACTATCAATTGCTTATATGCAAGTTCAAGTTGAAACCGAAGAAAATTAGAACAAGTCCACTACAGCCAAAATCCGACCTTGAGTATATCCCACCTAAATTTAGAGACCATCTCAAGAATAGATTTGATGCACTGAACACTAATGACCAAAGACCAGATGAGTTGTGGAATGACACCAAGCACATCATGCATGAAGAAAGCAAAAATTCATTAAAATGACAGGGAAAAAAAGACCAAAATGGATGTCAGAAGAGACTCTGAAATTTTCTCTTGAACATTGAATAGCTAAAGCAAATGAAGAAATGATGAAGCAAAAGAGCTGAACAGAAGATTTCAAAGGGCAGATTGAGAAGACAAAGTAAAATATTATAATGAAATGTACAAAGACTTGGAGTTAGAAAGCCAAAAGGGAAGAATATGCTCAGCATTTCTCAAGCTGAAAGAACTGAAGAAAAAAATTCAAGCCTGGAGTTGCAATATTAAAGGATTCTATGGGAAAAATATTGAATGATGTAGGAAACACCAAAGAAGATGGAAGGAATACAGAGTCACTGTATCAAAAAGAATTGGTTGATGATCAACAATTTCAGGAGATAGCATGTGATCAAGAACCAACAGTGCTGAAGGAACAAGTCCAAGTTGCACAGAAGTCATTGGCAAAAGACAAAGCTCCAGGAACTGATGGAATACCAATTGACTTGTTTCAAAAACGGATGCAACCCTGTAAGTGCCCACTCGTCTGTGCCAAGAAATTTGGAAGACAGCTACCTGGTCAACCGACTGGAAGAGAGCCATAGGCATGCCTATTCCAAAGAAAGATGATCCAGTGGAATGAATAAATTATTGAAAAATATCATTAATATCACACGCAAGTAAAATTTTGCTGAAGATAATTTAAAAAAATGGTTGCAGTAGTACATTATTGGGGAACTGCCAGAAATTCAGGCTGGATTCAGAAGAGGACTTGGAATGAGGGATATCATTGCTGATGTCAGATGGATCTTAGCTGAAAGCAGAGAATACCAGAGAGAAGTTTACCTATGATTTATTGACTACACAAAGGCACTAGACTGTGTGGATCAAAACAAATTATGGATAACATTGCAAAGAATGGGAATCCCAGAACACTTAACTTTGCTCATATGGAACCTGTACTTAGAATAAGAGGCAGTTATTCAGACAGAACAAGGGGATACTGAGTGGTTTAAAACCAGGAAAGTTGTGTGTCAGAGTCATATCATTTTCAGTATACTTATTCAATCTGTAAGCTGAGCAAATAATCCAAGAAACTGGACTATATGAAGAACAACATGGCATCAGGATTGGAGGAAGACTCCTTAACAACCTGCGGTATGCAGATGACACAACCCTGTTTGCTGAAACAGAAGAGGACTTGAAGCACTTACTGATGAAGATCAAAGATTACAGCCCTCAGTATGGATTACGCCTCACTATAAAGAAAACAAAAGTCCTTACACTGGAAAATAAACAACATCGTGATAAATGAAGAAAATATTGAATTTGTCAAGGATTTCCTTTTACTTGGATCCACAATCAACGCCCATGGATGTAGCAGTCAAGAAATCAAATGTTATATTGCACTGGGCGATCTGCTACAAAAGACCTCTTCAAATTATTTTGAAGTATTTGAGGACTTAGGTGCACCTAACTCAAGCCATGGTATTTTCAGTCACATCATATGCATGTGAAAGCTGGAGAATGAATAAGGAAGACCAAAGAAGAATTGATGCCTTTGAATTATTGTGTAGATGAAGAATATTGAATATACCATTGACTGCCAGAAGAATAAACAAGTACAGCCAGGATGCTCCTTAGAAGCAAGGATGGGGAGACTTTATCTCACATACTTTGGACCTGTTATCATGTAGGTCCAGTCCCTAGAGAAAGACATCATGCTTGGTAAAGCAGAGGGTCAACAAAAAGAAGAAGACCCTCAATGAGATGGATTGACACAGTGGCTGCAACAGTGGGCTCAAACATAGCAATGATTGTGAGGATGGTGCGGGACAGGGCAGCGTTTTGTTTTGTTGTACATAGTGTGGCTATGAGTTGGAACTGACTCGACAGCACCTAATAGCAACATATGTAATATTATATTAATGAACAAGAAACTTCTGTATCCTAAGGCTGGTCAGTTACTGCATGTGAAATAGCAAAGGCTGACCCTCCAGCCTCAGCCATTGCCTCCTGCTTGTGTGAAGTTAATCACTAGAATTAATCACTGTGGAAGCTCGATTTGTGAATAATCAAGGCAGAGAACAAAAGCTAGTCCTAACCAGTGCTTTCACTTGTGTAGGTCTTAACCACAAAGCTACTTTGGGATGTTTCTCTGTATAGTTAAGACAAAATGAGATGCAGAGAATAGATTTTATTGTCATGCAAGCACTGCTAATTTTGACCAAGTCTTCTTGGTTTTGCCTCTCTCTGAGTCATTACAAAGAAGCAGAAGAGGAAGGGAGTAGCAGAATTTTGTTATTGTTTATATCTTTACTGATGGAGACATGTTTGAATACCTCTGCTTCTATTCTATAAAGAGACTGAATCAGTTTATAAGATTGCAAACAATAAAATCAAATAGAAAAAAAGTGAATGTAAGAATTCAGGACCATGGAAAATATAGTTAAAATTCAAAGGACATATCAGAAATTGTTTGTGCAGAGATATCTATGTCATAATTTCCTAGGTGGCTACTAAAATTAGTTCTACAGACTTTGCTCTGAGCTTTCTTTCAGCCAAAGCATAAATGAGAAAGAAAATCCTTACGAGTTTGCTACCGTCCAGGAAGAGCACACTAGCATCACTTGTTACTGTGGTTAGTGTTAAAGTCATGTACCAGTCCTATGATTTGTGTATGCACACTTCAACTTTTCTCAGTGAATTCTGGTGAGGTACAATCTACAGCCACTAGAGAAAGTACTCACATGCTTTCCCAGGACTTTGTTTCCGTTTGCTAGGAAGACTGCCTTGTACCAAGTGTACCCATGTCTGGACGCCATGGAACACAGCACATATGGGTCATTGCCACCATGTCCCATTTGGGACCATTTCCCACAGAAGCCATTCATCTAGTGATAACAGAATCAAGATTGCTCTTGTTCTTCATACTGCCCATTTCTGTTCCTTTTCTCCTGGAATTCTAGACAATTACGAGTTAAAATTTGTCCCATCCTTCTAGAGTTACAATGTGATAATGTTCTGCCCATTTATTTCCACCTTCAAACTGATGACCTTGTAGATTGATGGTAGTTTTGTTCTTTGAGAGAACATTTCATATTTGAAATCTCTGGAGCTAGATGAAGTAGCAAAGGTAAACCAATGTGGTCCTGGAATATACTGCGTTTTCCTGGGATCCAGGTAGAAGAGAGGGAACTATGCATTAAAGCAAAACTGTTTATTTTCCTTGCCACATACCAGATAAAGACATTCTTTTTCACAGGAGGATAGTTAGGTTATAGGAATTCCAGGGTATCAGGAACCCGTTGCCGTGGAGTCGATTCCTACTCATAGGGACCCCATAAGACAGAGTAGAACTGCTCCATAGGGTTTTCAGGGAGCAGCTGGTAGATTTGAACTGTTGACCTTTTCGTTAGAGGCCAAGCTCTTAATCATTGCTCCACTAAGATATCAGGAAGTCCCTCAAAATTCCCTCCATTCCTCAGTAGCTGAGAGTTAATTTTTTTTTTTTTTTTTGGCATTCCAACAGTTGACATTCCTTTGCTTTTCCAATCACTAACATGTCAAATATGTTAAGCAGGTCCTCTTCAGCCAGAAAACTTGCTCAGAGACAATCACCTTGTAATGAGAGACAAATGACACATTAAGTATATTTTGGGTGGGAACAAGTTGGAAAAAGAGAGTTTGGAATCCAGGTTAAGGCCTAACAGTTGGAAACCTTGGTTAGTTGTAACGCAGCTCATCCAGGTGTCTGATTGTATCTGATTCAAGGTCAGATGTATGAATGATAAAAACTGTTTTATTTACTCCATACCTCTGACAAGGTCTAATTTGTAAACAGATTTGGAGAATTTGGACCATTCCCAAAGATTTCTAAATGTCTCTATTTAAAAACATAAAATCTGTATATTTTGCCTTTATTTAGATACAGAAGTTAGCTGCCAAAATCAGTGATAAGGCACATAACCTTTAGTGTGTTGTATTTGCTGTCTTCTTAAGTGAAAAGATACTTTTCTAAAAAAAATTGAATGCAAATCTTTTATTCAAAACCATAAAAATAGGGTTGCAGGGACCATGGTCTTGGGGAACAAGTAGCTCAATTGGCATAACATAGTTTATATAGAAAATGTTCTTCATCCTGCTCTGGTGAGTAGCGTCTGGGGTCTTAAAAGCCTGTGAGCAGCCATCTAAGATACTGGTCTCACCCCTACGGGAGCAAGGGAAAATGAAGAAAACTAAAGACTAAAGACACAAGGGAAAGATTAGTCCAAAGGACTAATGGACCACAACTACCACAGCCTCCACCAGACTGAGTTCAGTACAACTAGACGGTGCCTGGCTACCACCACTGACTGCTCTGACAGGGATCACAGCAGAGGGTCCCGGACAGAGCTGGAGAAAAATGTAGAACAAAATTCTAACTCACAAAAAAAGACCAGACTTACTGGCCTGACAGAGACTGGAGAAACCCCAAGAGTGTGGCCCCTGGATACCCTTTTAGCTCACTAGTGAAGTCACTCCTGAGGTTCACCTTTCAGCCAAAGATTGGACGGGCCCATAAAACAAAACGAGACTAAAGGGGCACACCAGCCTAGGGGCAAGGACTAGAAGGCAGGAGGGGACTGGAAAGCTGGTAATAGGGAACCCAAGATCGAGAGGGGAGAAAGTTGACATGTCATGGGGTTGTTAACCAATGTCATAAAACAATACGTGTACTAACTGTTTAATGAGAAGCTAGTTTGTTCTGTAAACCTTCATCTAAAGTACGATAATAAAATAAATAAATAAAAATATAAAAACAAAAATGTCTTACAGATAACTTTGATACATTACACTAATTATACTGGATATAAAATGACTTATTCTAACTTTCTTGTCAGGAATGTCTAACAATCATAGTGAGTTACACATAGTAGTTTCCTTTTTATGAACTGGAAATAGAGAAGAGGTCTTCCTAATTCTTTTCTGATTAATTTAATAACAAGCTATATTATATGAACCACCACCTGTCTGTCAGTTTGTAGTACCGTGGTGGCTTGCATGTTGCTATGATGCTAGAAGCTGTGCAACCAGTATTTTAAATACCATCAAGGTCACCCATGGTGGACCAGTTTCAACAGAGCTTCTAGACTAAGACAGACTAGGAAGAAAAACCTGGTGGTCTATTTCTGAAAATTAGCCAATGAAAACTGTATGAATCACAATCTAATATTATCCAATAAAATGTTGGAAGATGACCCTGCTAGGTTGGAAAGCACTCAAAATACACATTTTCCAAAATAATGGACTCCAGCAAAACAGTAATCCGGAAGATGGCGCAGGACTAGGCAACGTTTGGTTCTGTTGTACATGGGTCTCCATGAGTCAGACGGCAACTAACTAACTAGCTAACTAACTAAGTTTTTCACAGTTTCTATCTGGCATGGAACAGGATTGACTATTGACAGTTCTTAAAAAATAGTTCACCTAAAGAACTGATCTTTTGTAGACTGCCTGTGTAATATACTCATAGAAAATTATGACATTCTATGAGCATTATAAATATAAATTAAGCACAGGCTTTAAAAGATAAGCAATATAGTCATCTGGATTTTGTTAATAATTTTGATAACAACTGAATGGAAATAAAACAAGATTTCAAAAGTGCAATGGTGTACAATTTTGAGAGAAGGTAAGAAACATGATTTCCTTTCCCCTTTAGTAGGCTCACAGCCAAGCCACTGAGAAGAAACCCATGGGAGACAAATTAATCACGCAGCTCAGATGCTCCTGGAACTTTTCCATGGTACCACTTGGCAGTGACTGGACAAGGTGATTTACCATATCTCTGAGTGGCTTGCTTCCAAGGGCACGTTCATCTTGCCTTCTCTGAAGCAGGTTGAGGTCTGGAGTTTCAAGCTGATTATCATGAAGTATATTTTGGCCTGCTGAAGGAGACAAGGAGTTGTATTTTCAGTAAACTCAGCCATTAGCTTGACTTCAGAGCGATTATATTGATAGCACCCAAGGAAAATAAGCAACTTGAAATAAGGGATGAACCTAAAATCTGGTTATACCATAGGAGGTCCTCCCATGACAGGAAATGAAAATAAAATCATCTAGGCATTGCCAAGTAAAATGATGGTCAGTAAAGAGAAAGATATTTTATAGTCATTGTAGGATGAAACAAGGTAAGGAAGATTTCTTTATTTAGATTTGTTTCAATATCAACTGAGTTCTCTTTTCAAAACTGTGAATCTCATTACTGAAAGAATAAAAATGGACTGAAAGGCATTTATAGAAGATTTAAGAAGCTGTTAGAGGGCTTGAAGAACTTATAGATAAATATGAAAACTTGGGCAAAAAAAGTTGACTGAAATCATTGTCATGGATTGAATTATGTCTCCTCAAAAATGTGTGTATCTACTTGGCTAGGCCATCATTCCCAGTATTGTGTGATTTTTCTATATGTTGTAAATCCTGCCTCTATGATGTTAATAAGGGAGGATGAGTGGTAGTTGTGTTAGTGAGGCAGGACTCAATCTACAGGATTGGATTGTGTCTTGAGGCAATCTTTTGAGATATAAAAGAGAGAAGAGAGCAGAGAGACAGGGGGACCTCATACCACCAAGAAGGCAGAGCCAGGAGCAGAGTGCATCCTTTGGACCTAGGGTCCCTGTGCAGAGAAGCTCCTAGTCTAGGGGAACATTGATGAGAAGGTCAACAGAGAGAGATAGCCTTCCCCTGGAGGTGATGCCCTGAATTTGGACTTTTAGCCTACTTTACTGTGAAGAAATACATTTCTCTTTGTTAATGCCATTCACTTGTGGTTGGCAGTTCATATTCACCAGCTGCTCCTTGGAAACTCTATGCGGAAGTTCTACTCTGTCCTATAGGGTCGCTGTGAGTCCGACTCAAAGGCAAAGTGTTTTTGTTTTTGTTTTTGGTTTTTGGTATGTTTAAGAAAGTCTGCTAGATGTTACGGATATAAAACTAGCATATGAATTCTTCCCTTCAAGTGTTCATGCTTCGGCTCTTAAGTGTCTTCTTTACTCCTTCTTCCCTCCCCCTTTGTCACTACTTGAGGAGACTCTGTAGAGGCATGGGATGGGTCTTTAGTTAAACCTTCAGGGTCGAGTGATGGAGTAAAATAATTATTGACTGGGAACCCTTACAGCCAGGTGAAGTTTAGACTCTGCCTCTAATACACTTTGCGGCTGTGACAGTCACTTCACCCTCCTGAGCTTTGGTTTCATAGTGCCAAGTAGTTCCAGTGATCTCTACCCTCTCTCTGCCCTGGTCAGCTTTCAGAAGCAAATGATGGCCACTCTGCATTTCAGAGCCATTGGCTTTAGAGGTAGAAGGGAAAGGTTTGAATCCTAGCTCTGTTATTTACTGGCAGTGTGACTGTACGTCCTCTTGCTCAAAATGGGGCTTATAATATCCACCTTATCTTTGTTAGCAAGGTGCCCTGGTGGTGCAGTAGTTAAGTGCTCAGCTGCTAAGTGAAAGGTCGGCAGTTTGAACCCACCAGTCGCTCAGCAGGAGAAAGATGTGGCAGGCTGCTTCCATAAAGGTTATAGCCTTAGAAGCCCTATGGGGCAGTTTTACTCTGTACTATAGGGTTGCTTATAGTGACTCATAGCAACCCCATAGGACAGAATAGAACTGCCCCATAGGGTTTCCAAGGAGTGGCTGGTGGATTTGAAATGCCAACCTTTTGGATGGCAGCTGAGCTCTTAACCACTGCACCGTGAGGGTGGCTATGAGTTGGAATAGACTCGATGACAATGGACTTGGTTTTGTTTTTTTTTGGGTAGGGTTGCTATGAGTCAGAATCAGCTTGATAACAATGGGTGTTGAATCTTTGTTAGCATTAGAAATATTGCAAGTAAGGATAGAGGTCTGACATTTAGGACATTTTCTATTAATGTAAATTGTACTCTGGTTATTATTTATAGTATGTGTAAGGGGTACTTTATCAACTCTAAAATTCTGTAGACAGCTAAGAAATTATTTCTCCCTAGACATATGTTATCTAAAGCCTGTCCTTTATGAGGTGAGAGGTGAAGTCTCCTCAGCCTGCAAACTAGGGGCATTGTAAGTCTCTCCCATAATTCCACACCTTGACTACAAACAACAGGGACAACTCTGGGTGCACAACAGTAGGCTGGGAGCTTGAGGCTATGTGAAATGAGGACTACTCTGGAGAAAACTGTCATGTTCAAAAAATAAAGAGTGAGTCAGACCATGCCTAATTCCACAGGAAAGAGATTACTTGCAGCAGAAAACATGTGGAGTTAATTTGGTTAGAAAGGAAATATTAACATCTTGAATTTCACACAAAGCCTTCTACTCCTTGGAGTTGGTTGGATTATTTACAGAGTCCTGTTTTAGCTCTGCATACATGTAGTGGGTACATTAAAAAAGGGAAAATTAAGGACGACTATTGTTACAGTGAATGTTTGCATTTTATATGTATTCAAAAGCTTATCCCGCATATTTAGTCTTTACTGATATGGGACCTAGGGATTTTGAGGGGATTGAAACAAGAAATTATATTTACATAATGTTCTCTCAAGTTCCATTTTGGCTATGTTTTGAAATCTGATTTTAAATAGTGTAAACGTGGAATGAGTTACAAGATTATGTTTCTACAAGATAGAAGTCAGCTATAGTGTGCGTATCATGAAACTTTTGTTTAGTGTCCCAATTGACAGCTAATTTTTGTCATTCAGAACTTTAAGTTTGCTTTCAGGTCTGCTTTTTGTGATAAGTCCTGCAATTACTATGCTTTTCATAGTCATGTAGATTGTTGCTTTTACCTCTTTTACTGTCTTTCGGTTTAATACAGGAAGAATAGAATTTGTTCTGTCTGAAGGGCTCTATTTGTAGAATCATTCTCTACAATCTCCTTTGTTCTTTGGAACTTTGTTTTCTTTCTAGCCTTGGACAAAAGATATCATTCCTCAGGTGCAATTCTTCAGCAGATTTATTAAAGAACTTTCTTCAGGTGAATGTGGAAAAGAGTTTAGGGCTACAATACTGGAAGAAAATGAATTAGAATTTTTGAGAGTACCAAATCAGGATCATTATGTGCTAATTTTAGCTCATTCAAAAAAAATAGTTACCTTAAAAGGGAAATTGTTTCAGGGGTTCATCCAGTCTCCATGTTGCCAAAAAATCTGGATTCCATGAGTATTTCAAATTCTGTTCTATATTTCCCCCCTTTTGATCGAGATTCTTCTATAGAATCTTTGATCGAAATATTCAGTAATGGCAGCTGGGCACCATCCAGCTTTTCTGGTCTCATGGCAAAGGAGGCAGTTGTTTATGGAGGCAGTTAACCACACATTCTATTTACTCCTTCTATTTCTGACTCTCCTTCTTCCTTTCTTGCTCCAGGTGAATAGAGGCAAGTTGTACCTTGGATGGCTGCTTGCAAGCTTTTATGATTCCAGACAGTACACAGTGAACTCAGAGGTAGAATAGAAGCACTGAACACATTATTAGGCTAATTGACTTGGCAGTCCTGTGAAACCAGGACCCTAAACCTCCAAATCAAGGAACCAAATCCCATGAGCTGTTTTGTTGTACGTAAGTAACTCACAGTTACTCTCTTTCTTTTTTTGTCACTGTTGTAAATATATCACATAACTGTTGCCCCTGAGATATTATTTAAATCTTAAACCTTAAACCAAAAATATCTTCTGAAGTCTTCTTAAAATCTAACAATAGTTTAGCTTCACTGGTAAAGAATGTCTGCCTTGGCCATTATGCTCTTTTAAGATCTACCTCTATGGGATCAAATTGACAACAGCAACTGAAAAGACAAGAAACTTAGGGGGAAGTGAGTTTATGTTAACGAGAGAGGAACAACTCAAGATAAGTGGGTGAGGATGGTTGTGCAAGCTGAAGAATGCAATCAACGTCAGTGAATTGATGTAGAAATTGCTGAATTGTTGTAGGTTCTGCTGTGTATATTCTCAACAAAAACTATAAAAATAAAATAAGTTGTTAAAAAAATGAAAATTATTGTTGTTGTTAGTTACTGACTCATGGTGACCTCATGTGTGCAGAGTAGAACTGCTCCATAGGGTTTTCAAGGTTGTGATCTTTCCAAAGATGGCCAGGCCTGTCTTCTGAGGCACTTAATGGATGAATTTGAACCACCAATCTTCTGGCTAGTAGTGGAGTGCTTACTTAACCATTTATGCCACACAGGGACTCCAAAAAGGGAAAATATTTAATTTATATTACACTTTTTCCAAAGAGTTTTCTGCATATCTGAAGATGCAAGAGAATAAAATCTTTTATTTGAATTCTTTTGATATTCTTCAAGAATACAGTTTGCTTTTGTAAAATGTTCACCTGCAAAAGCTTTTGAATTGATTTTGTTTAAAGAAATGTATCTTTTTAAAGCATTAAAACTCTAGATCCAAACTATTAATTTTCTGAAATTTCTGAAGTTTAAAATCGAAAGGTCTTAGAGAAGCATATTTAAATTACAGTATACAAAGACATGTGTATATATATATTTATATATCTATTCTCCCAACACACACATACTATTTCAGTAATTGTTATAAATCTTAAAGAATCATAATTTTTTTTGTATTTGCAAAATTAGAAATTTTCACAATCCAAAACAAAGAGTTCTAAATCCACAGTTATGTCCATCACAATAATCCTTATTTGTCTCTGAACCTTCAAACAATACCTTAAAGATGGCTATGCTCTATTAGTGTTTATGTATCAGGCAATAAACTGTCCTTCCTATACAGGTAGTCCTCAACTTAGGATGACAGAATTCAATTCCAATGACTCCGTCATGAGTTAGTTCTGACGTAAGTTGAATACCTTATTTTTTTCATTATTATTGCCTTTTGTTAACAGTATCTTTATAAATCGGATCTTTATTTGTCTTTGGGGGTTGCGATGAGAATGATAACATCAGCAAATTACGTGCTGCAATGTTGTATGCAGTACATATTACTAATGATAAGATGTACAAATGAAAAAATGAATGGTGTGGTTCGTTGTAACTTGAACACGTCAAGAGGACTACCTGTATATTAACTCATTCATCCTTCACAAGAATCTTAAGACGTATGTCTTATTACCTCTATTAAACCCGGGTTGAAAGACAAAGGAGCTCACGCTCTTACAGCTTTTGAGAGACAGAACAGGGATTCCATTAATTTCTTGATATTTACCACTACTATGGACATTTTGTGTCTCACATTAGCTGCCTTTTCTCAATCAAAGGGATGTAATGGAAAAAAAATTTTAGGAATTTACATATAGGAGTAATAAGCCCATGTAGTTATCATCACATTTATAATGCAGAGCAAATAATAACATATATTTATTCCTCATTATAAGGAAGCTGAGTGGAAAAGTGTCATTAATAAAACAGAAAAATTGAATTGAAATTAATAATTTTACAGATGAAATTATTATTAGTGTCCTTCACATAGCGTTTTCTCGTGCTCTGTTTGAAACATTACCACACATAGGTGTTTTGAAATTTGAAATGCGTTTCTTACTTAGAATCACAAGTTCTAGTAATAGCAAGTTTTCTTTATTGTTGAAAACAGATGCAGCAAAACATACACCAATTCGACAATTTCTACATGTATAATTTAGTGACATTGATTACATTCTTCAAGTTGTGCAACCATCCTCACCCTCTTCAGAATTGTTCTTCTCTCATTAACATAAATTCACTCCCCCCACCCCCCAGCTTCCTGTGTAACTTTTCAAGCTGCTCTTCTCAGTTTGATCTCTTACAGATAGTTCCGTAAAAGGACATAAAACTTGAGACAGATATAGTAATAGTAAATTTTATCCAAGACGAATTCTAAATACTATTTGTATTTAATTTAAAATCAAAGGCTGTGAAGTAACTACTCTCTTTTAAACATAGTTAAATATATTTAAACATGTGAAAACACTTTTAGGGCAAAGAAACAATTCACAGTGCCCTAATCTAGCACCAAAGCTTGATTCTTGGGGCACAGCCAAAATGTCAATTTTGGGGCTCAGTTCAGTGGAAGCCAATATGATGCCATTTCCATCAAAGAATCAGGAAGGCTGTGGTTGGGGAGAGAAGTCCCAGTGATGAGCAAGTCAGGTAACCAGAAAAATTAACTAAGAAGAGAATATAAGAGGTTTAGATATAAACCCATTGCCGTCGAGTCGATTCCGACTCATAGCGATCCTATAGGACAGAGCAGAACTGTCCCATAGGGCTTCCAAAGGGCAGCTGATGGATATGAACTGCCAACCTTTTGGTTAGCAGCCGAACGCTTAACCACTGCACCACCAGGGCTTCAGTTTAGGTGTACTGAGGTAAAAATGGGAGAAAATAAGGTCAAGGCAAACAATTCTCAGAAAGAAACAATAGTCAAGGAAGAGTATGGGGTACTTAAGCAGGGACGATTGGGAGGGAGAAGTGATAAAGGATAAAGAGAAGTGAGTGTTCCTGAGGGCACCAGCATCTATTCTATAGTGTTGACTGAGAGGAGAGCATTCAGAGTGAAAGAATGAATGAGGAAGGCAGTTCCACTGTAAGGACTTAGGATAGGTGAACCTCTGAATGCAGTCGTCCTTTGTACGTATGGTAGACTGTCAAGAGTGTAACGGAGCCCTGGTGATGTAGTGGTTAAGGGCTTGGCTGCTAACCCAAAGGTCAGCAGTTTGAGCCCACCAGCTGCTCTATCAGAGAAAGATGTGGCAGTCTACTTCCGTAGAATACAGCCTTGGAAACGCTATGGGGCAGTTCTGCTCTGTCCTAGAGTGTCAGTATGAGTCAAAATCGACTCAACAGCGATCGGTTTGGGTTTTGGGCTTTGGTTAACAGTGTTTATCATTGGATAGTGAACCGTAGGGTAATTTTTACTTTCTCATTTCTGTCTTGTTTTCAAGTTTTTTTAATATTGATCAAAGATCACTTGAATAATTTGAGAAAATTTTGTAAATTTCAAAGTTGATATATAGCATTTTATTTATGTAATAAGATTGAGAAATGGCAGGAAATAGACAAAAAGCATGAATAAAAGTTATCTCTGAATGTTGAGTGCATTTTTCTCCTTTAAAATTTTCTTCAAATCCTTCATTTTCTATAATGGTTAGGACACGCATTTCCTCTGTGTCATGGATTGAATTGTATCCCCCCAAAATATCTGTGAACTTGGCTGGGTCATGATTCCCTCTATCGTATGATTGTGTAATCTGATGTGATCTCTTCATGTGCTGTAAATTCTATCACTGTGATGAGGTTATACTGATAGGGGTTTATAAGATTGGATAGTGGCCAATGCCTTTTGATATACAAAAGAGAGAAGCGAGCAGAGACACACGGGAAACTTGTACCACTGAGAAACCAGTGCCCGGAGCAGAGTGCGTCCATTGGACTTGAGGTTCCTGCACAGAGAAACTCCCAGACCAAGCGAAGACTGATGCATCACAGGGACCTTCTTCCAGAGCTGACAGAGAAAGAAAGCCTTCTCCTGGAGCTGATGTCCTGAATTTGGACTTGTAGCCTACTGGATTGTGAGAGTATAAACTTCTCTTTGTTGAGGCCATCCCCTTGTAGTATTGCTGTTATAGCAACACTAGATGACTGAGACACTCTGCAATAGAGGGAAGAAAAGCAAACATTTCGTAAATGAAAATGATGCAACTTAAACAAAGCTAACGATATTGACCAAACATTTTCACGGACCTGCTAACACACAACGAGAGGTTAAATCCTTACTTCTTTATGAACTGGGTTTTCCTGAATGGCAGAACAAGTCTTCTTTACTCATGAAGTTTACCATATTGTTACCAAGTAGAAGACTAAGTATTTCTCGGGTCAATTATACCTTGAAGTTCTCCTTTTATATGAATCTATAAAATGTAAGCTTAAAAAATTCTCAGCACCCAAAAAAGAAATCCTGTACTCATGAGAATTCACTCCCCATGTCCCCCTTAACACCAGCACTCCACTCCCTAAGCCTAGATAACCATCCATGTAACTCCTGTCTCTAAAGAACTGCCTATTCTGGACACTTTATATGAGTAGAATCATATCATATATGGTCTTTTGTGACTGACTTCTTTTGCTTAGCATAATTTTTTTAAGGTTCATCCATGTGATAGCATGTATCAGTACTTCATTACTTTTTATTGCTGAAAAATATTTTATTTTATGATTATATCACATTTTGTTTATCCCTTCACCAGTTGGTGTCATTTGATTTATTTCCATTTATTTTGATGATTAATACTGCTATAAACATTCATGTAGAAGTTATTGCCTGAAATTTATTTTCATTTCTCTTGGATATATGCCTAGAAGCATAGCTGCTGGATCATACGGTAACTCTAAGTTTATCATTTTGAGGACCCACAATGGGAACTTTTTACATTCTAGCCATAAATTTATGAGTGTTCCAATTTCCCCATATTGTTAACAGTGCTTGTTCTTGTCTGTCTTTTTTGTTACAGCCATCCTAGTGGGTATAAAGTGGTAGCTCAGAGTGGTTTTACTTTAGATATTGCAAATGGTTAAAGATATTTAAAAACTTTTCATATGCCTTTTGGCCGTTTGTGTATCCTCATTGGAGAAATGTCTATTCAAATCCTTTGCCCCTTTTTAAACTGGGTTGTCTCTTATTAAGTTGTGTTACTTATATATTCTAGACACAAGTGTCTGATCAGATATATAATTGGCAAGTATTTTCTTGCATTCTTTAGGTTGTCCTTTCACTTTCTTGACTGTGCCATTTGAAACACAAAGTTTTTAATTTTAATTAAGTGCAATTTACCCTTTTTTGTTGCTGTTTAGACTTTTGGTGTAATATCTAAGAAACCATTGCCTAATGCAAAGATTTGTCCCTATGTTTTCTTCTAAGAGTTTTATGGTATTAACTCTTACAGGTAGGTCTTTTTTTCATTTTGAGTCTTTCGTTTTGTGTACGCTGTGAGGGAGCTCAACTTCATGCGTCTGCATGTGGATATTCAGCTATCTCAGCATTACTTGTTGAAAGACTGTTCTTTCTCTAGCTGTTTTGGTGTCCTTGTGAAAAATCAATTGATCAGAAATGTGAAAGTTTATTTCTGGACTCTTGATTCTATTCCATTGATTTGTATGCCTATCCTTGCACTGGTACCATACTGTCTTGATTTTCTGTAGTTTTATAGTAAGATTTGAGTCAGAAAATGTGAATAATCCAACTTTGTTCTTTTTGAAGGCTGTTTTCGCTAGTATGGGACCTTGAGTTTCCATACAAATTTTATGACCAGCTTGTCAGTTTTTGCAAAGAAGCAAGCTGAGATTTTGATAGGAATTGTGTTAAATCTGCAGAAAATGTACATATTATCGCCATCTCCACAATATTTCAGCCCTTCTTTATGGATTATACCTCAACATAAAGAAAACAAAAATCATCACCACTGGACCAATAAGCAACATCATCCTAAACAGAGAAAATATTGAAGCTGCCAAGGATTTCATTTCACTTAGATACACGGTAACTGCCCAGGGAAGCAGCAGTCAAAAAATCAAATGAGGTATTGCATTGGGCAAATCTGCTGCAAAAGACCTATGGCTGCTGGACACCCTGCTAACTCAGAAGTGAAGCCACTCCTGAAGTCCACCTTTCAGCCAAAGACTAGACAGGCCTATAAAACAAGCAATAACATGCATGAGGAACATGCTTCTTAGTACAGTCAAATACAAGAGGCCACATGGGCAACACCGCCCAAAAGCAAAGACAAGAAGGCAGGAAGGGACAGGAAAACTGGACAAATGGACACTGGGGTGGAAAGAGGGAGAGTGTTGATACATTGTGGGGATTGCAATCAATGTCACCAAACAATTTGTGTATAAACTTTTGAATGAGAAATTACTTTGCACTGTATACTTTCACCTAAAGTACAATAAAATTAAAAAAAAAAAAAAAAAGAATCACCTGGGGAGCTTGTTAAAAAGTGTTTAAAAATGTTAAAAATGAAAGATGACACCTTGAGGACTAAGGTGTGCCTGACCCAAGCCATGGTATTTTCGGTCACCTCATATGCACGCAACAGCTGGACAATAATAAATAAGGAAGACGGAAGAAGAATTGATGCATTTGAATCATGGTGTTGGCAAAGAATACTGAATATACCAAGGACAGCTAGAAGAATGAACAAATTTGCATTGGAAGTACAGCCAGAATGCTCCTTAGAAGTGAGGATGGGGAGACTTCCTCTTATGTACTTTGGACATGTTATCAGGAGGGACCAGTCCATGGAGAAGGACATCATGCCTGGTAAAGCAGAGGGTCTGTGAAAGAGAAGAAGACCAATGCAGTGGCTTCAACAATGAGTTCGAACTTAGCAACGATTGTGAGGATGGCATTGAACCAGGCAATGTTTTGTGCTATTGTACGAGGGGTTGCTATGAGTTGGAACTGACTCGACGGTAACTAACAACAACAACAACAGCATTAAGACTTCTGATCCATGAAAATGGGATGTCGTTCCATTTATTTGAATCTTTTACAAAGTCAGAGATTGCTAATGTACACCAATGTCAATTTCCTCCTCTGCCCGGGCACATGGTTAAACTGGATTTTCAAGTCTCTAGCACGAAGTGTCGCCATAAGTCTGAGTTCTGACTAATGGAATGTGGGTAGAATTGATAGACAGTACTTCTAGGTTTGAACCTAAATTTTTTTCCAAGGCATCCTCCTCTACCCCTTCCTTCCTTGTCTGCAGCCACTGTGGTGGATGCAGTCAAGGACTCTTCCTTCATTCTGAGTAAATGATAGATGGTACAGACATTAAGGAGTTGGAATCTTGAGGAACTAAGTGGTTTACACCCCTCTGCTCCCATACTTGGAAATCCTGGTGGTGTAGTGGTTAACAGCTACAGCTGCTAACCAAAAGGTGGGCAGTTCAGATCCACCAGGCACTCCTTGGAAATCCTATGGGCCAGTTCTACCCTGTCCTATATGGTTGCTATGAGTCGGAATCGACTCGATGGCAACGAGTTTGGTTTGGTTTACTCCCGTACTGCTAACCGACATTGGGCTATGACATGAAGACCTAACCTGTACTAAATCAGTAAAAGTTGCAGGCTGTTTGATAAAGCTGTCAACTTGCCCAGACGAATATGGTGTTAGGGACTGAATTCTGCCCCCAAAAAATACACGTTGGAGTCCTGGCCCCTATACCTGTCGATAGAATCCTACTTGGAATAGGGTTTTCTTTGTTATGTTAGTGAGGCCATATCAGTGAAGAGTGTTATATGCCTGTACGTTTATCTGCATTGCACAGACAGACATGCTGTGCCTCAAACCTCCAGGCAGCCATAAGTTTGCTAGGAATGAGACACATACACACACTGGCATCAACCTTTCCATGGGTGCTGTGTTCATCTGCCGTCGAACTAGACACGAGACACACAGTATTGGCAAAGTGAAAGTCATTATTATTTTTTCAAGAGAAAATAGTTAACAATAATAACAAATTCTCAAAGGGGAAATGCTTACCTTCTCCCAAATTACCCATATCCATTCTTATGTTGCTGGGCAGATATGCTGTGCTTCAGGGCAGATGCTGCGTTCACATCACCACTGCCTCTGGCTTCCACCACGTTGCCTGAGGTCTATGCTCTGCTGCTGGGCCTCACTGCCCCTTGTCTCACCTGCAGGAAGACCCGTGCACAGGAGCCCCTGCCAGGATACCCTGGCCTGCGTGGTTCTCTCTGGACGCCATGCTGCTTGGGCCTGCTGCTGCCCGAGGGCCCACATGGCTCCTACCACGCTGACAGGGTGGGAGGTGTGCAACCCCTGCTCTGAGCACACTCAAGCCTCTGCTCTGCACGGGCGAGTGTTACCGCTCTTTTAGCTCTGGGCAAAACTTCTCCTCAGAGGCACCTGCTCTGCCAGCTCTCTCCGTGGGCCAGCAAGCCCACCACTTCACAAAATGGTGTCCTTGTTTCTCTGCAGCTCAGCTCTGCTGTATTTGCCACTGTTTCTTGCAACCATCTTCAGAGTTACAGCTCTTTCTTCCGGGTGTAGAAGGTTCTCAGCGTAGGAACCCTGGTCGTAAGGACTCACTCTGCTCCATACTCTTCTACAATCATAGTGAGATCCCCCTCAATCCCTGTGGGATTGGCCCTTATATAAGCCGATTCCTTGTCAATTTTCCAGCAGGACCACAAACTGACCAATCCCTTTGGTGGACAGCAAGTCACTCAATTTGCATAGTAATCGACGAATCCTTTGCAAGATTGTGGCCCATCCAATCATTTTGTGATTGTGGCCCATCCAATCATTTTGTGAGAGTTACAAAACCACAAGTAGCCCTGGTGGTACAGTGGTTAAAGTGTTTGGCTGCTAACCAAAAAGTCAGAAGTTCAAATTCACCAGCCGCTCCATGGGAGAAAAATGTAGCAGTCTGCTTCTTTAAAAATTACAACCTTGGAAACCTTACGGGGCAGTTGTACTCTGTCCTACAGGGTCGCTATAAGTCAGAATTGACTCAACAGCAGTGGAGTTTATAACATCATGGCTGAAAAGCTCATATAAAAGGATTCTTTGCACTGCAGGTGTGTCCTAAGCCTAATTACTTCTGAGTTATGAAAAGAGTAGATTAGACACAGAGACACGCAAACTCAGATGGAGAAGGATGAATTCCACAGAGGATAGCCAAGGAAACCAGGAATGCCGGGGCTACAGAACCCGAAGAGACAAGGATCTTCCCCTAAAGCCCACAGAGACAGAGAATCTTCTGTGAGCACCGACCTGGAATTCTCACTTCTAGCCTCCTGAGCTGAGAAAATAAACTTTTGTTTCTTAATAGCATCCACTTTTGGTAGGAAGCTATGACATAGGGTAGCAGAAGAAAATGTATGAAAGGGTGATAGTAAAAGAACACATAAAATCTACCACACACCTGAGGATTTTAATAATTAAAAGAGCCCAAATACACTAAGCGATTTTGCCATATGATTTAAAAACGTGGAATATTATCACTCAGGTTGGTAGACAAAGTAGTTATTATGTTACTTCACGTCACTCTGTGGGAGAGTAAAAGCCCTCTCCCTTTTTTTAGCTTAGAAATTGTTGGAAAATAATGTCCCAACCATATAACCATGTGAAAGATTGAACCAGATTTAGCAATTATAGGTTCAGAAAAACACCAATTTTGTTTGTTTTCTAACAGTTGTCAAAACAAGAAACGTGGAGTAAACTTTGAGGAGAACGATCTGTCCAGTAAGCACATTCCTGGCATCGGGAGTGAAATAAAAGCTGAAGAGTAACAATTGGCTGAGGTATTGCATACAGATTCTTAAATTTGAGACCTACTCCTAGTAAAAATGTTCATTTATGCCACGGCTGCAGTCTTGAGTTGGAAATTTTGCCTCACTTCTCAAATAGAGAGAATGTTTTCAATAATTTATTTTTAAGAGATGGAATATGTGTAGTATGTTTTGAGCCATGACATATCTGCGGAAGTTTTCATGTTACCATTTAGGTAGAGAAAAACATGTTTAGTTTATTAGTCATGATAGGCTACGCTATGCTGGAATAAAAAATAAACTGCAAAATCTTAGTGGTTTTTACAAATCCAAGTCTGGGACGTGGTACTGCCCTCCACCTCCCCAAGATGTCCACAACCTAATTCCTGAAACCTGTAAAGTGTTACCTTACAAAGTAAAAGGAACTTTGCAGATGTGATTAAGTTAAAAATCTTGAGATGGGAAGATTATCCCGGATTATCCAGGTACACCCAGTATAAGAACACAGGTCCTTACATGGAGAGGTCAGAGAAGGAGAAGTGATGCTGGAAAGGAGAGGTCAAAGTAATGCGACCATGAACCAAGGAAGTTTCTAGAAGCTAGAAAAGGCAAGGAATAGACTTTCTCCTAGATCTTCCGCTGACACCTTGCTTTTAGCCCCGTAAGACCCACTTGGGACTTCTGATTTCCAAAGCTATAAGATAATAGATTTGTGTTGTTTTAAGCCACTACGTTTGTGGTAATTTGTCACAGCAGCAATAAGATACCAATACGCTAAGGTTTGTTCTTACTAACTTCATGGCACATGCACAGGCATGATTGTTCTCCCAGGAGTGATTCAGGGATCTGGGTCTCTTCCAATCAGTAGCTAAGCCATCTCTGAACAGGAGAGCTTCCTAATATGATGCAGAAAGCAGGAGAGGGCTGAAAAACTCCATGGTGCCGTTTAAGGCAGTCAAGTCATTTTCGACTCCTGGAGATCCCATGTGACAGAGGAGAACTTGGCTGTAATCGTTAGGGCAGCAGTTCATCAGGTTTTTCTCCCTCAGAGCTGCTGGGAGAGTTAGAACCGCCAACCTGTTGGCAGAGGTTTATCTATGGAAGATAGCGTCTATGGCAAGCACTGAAATTGCACCCCCACCCCTTAATTGGAGCACTGAGGGGAAATCTCTAAATTAGACCTCTCCAATTTAAGTGCCCGGGGACCATCTCTAAATTGCACCCCCTCTCCCCATTTCAAGATGAATAGATGTTGAAAGCCACAACGTGTCAGAAGAAATGCCTTTCTTCCTCTCATCCAGCTTCCTCAGGCAGGTGCCTTTCATGTTTGTGGCACCTCAGAATGTCATTTGGTGCCCCGTCTGACACCCCCTTGGTCTTGTGCCCAGGGTTAAGTGCTCCCCTTTGCCCGCCCCCCCTTGCTACGCCTCCGTGTCTACCATGCTTGAGGAAGGACGTTGGGCCTTACGTGGTGAATAGAAACTGCTCAAGTGGTGTCCAGGGCGTGTGCCATACTTTAGGTACGCCTCTGTCTTGTTAGCAGCCAAGTACTTCTGCCTCCCCCGGGTCAGAACTCGGTCACAGGGCTCTAATGTAACTGTGAGAGATGCTGATAAGCATAGATGGCGCAAAGGAAGAAGGGACTACTCAGTGAATACGTAGCATTTCTCTAGCACAGTCACCTATAAAACTTTTTTTCTTAAAATTCTTCAATAAATTTAATAGTGGATGGGAGATGGATCAGTCTAGTAAAAATATGTTCCTGTGGACAAATTGGATATTTTTTCCTCTCCAAATTATCTTAAGATAGTGTTAGTTTTTCCCTTGTATTTCATCTTTATCCAAGAAATATTTCAGAAAGGGTATCTTTCTATTGATATTTGCGTTGAACACAGAGAGTCCTTCAAATTTAGTTGTATTGCTATTGATACAATATGTGTATTTATACTGAGTTGTAGTTATTAATCCAGGAAAAAAAGTTTTCTTTAATTATTTTAGAAAATATTACTTCTTTTCACCTGTTTTTCTATCTACCTCAGGAATATCTACATTTTCAGAAAAATGAAACTTTTTCCCTTACCTTTTGTATTATTATTATTATTTTTTAATCATTTGATCTTTGTCATGTTTTTTCTCTATTTTCTAGAATAATATCTCAGGCTGATCCTCAGATTCATTGAAAAATATTTCCCCCACTGCCAATTAAAGTGATTCTTTTAATATAGATGTTCAACCTATTATTAAAGTTTAATTTGGAGTATCTTTCTGATAATGATATTTAGCTCACATCATCATAAACCAACTGGTGAAACTGATAAGCATTCCATAGAGTTCTTCTGAGGACAAAATTAGACAGCATATGTAAAGTCTTCAGAACAGAGTCTTCAATCCCAATATTTTAAATATTTTGCACCTAGGAATATGACAATTATTGAATTCCTTCTAGGAATATCTCTTCTAGATGAATAGGAAAACATTCCTGTCTTTGGAGTCCATAATGACGTGAGAAGAAATGGCCATTGCCAAAGATTCTTAGACAAATAAATCAGTCACAAAAGGAGAAATATTGTATGATCCCACTTATACGAAATACCTAGAATAGGCAAATGCATAGAGATCAAAGTTTATTAGTGGTTACCAAGGATGGTGGAAGGGAGGGGGAGAGACACAATGCTTAGGGGACACCGAGCTTCTGTAAAGGTGATGGAAAAATTCGGGAATGGTTAATGGTGTTGGCTGAACAAGATGAACATAATTGTCACTGAACTGTATGTGTGAAGACTGTTGAACTAGCAAATGTTTTGTTACCTATACATTTACCACAATTAAAAAAAAAAAGGAGATACTTAGAGAACGTAAGTGTAAGGAGCTGAAGAGCACTTTGATATTACTCATATCCTCAAGAATTAAATTTGTTAGTCAGTTGTGGATATAGTGAATTGGTAAATGTGCCTAGGGTTTTTGTAGTCTTCAGCTGGGAATGTAACTTAAATTAGTCTCCAAAATTAGTCGTACAGTCGAAATGTTGACTTTACTTTATCACTAACTTAGGCTTCCAAATGATTTGTCTTTAGATTTCTGATTATTTGCACTATTGAGATACAGAATTATTTGAATTTAGTTCCATTGGAGTGTAAACTGAGCTTAGGACTTATAATTCATAGTTATAATCTGAGACCCATTAGACACGCTAAATCCCTGGTTTTTGTTATTTTAACATGTGCAGGCCCATTGAATTTAACGAAACATTAAAGTAGATCTATTGTTATTTTTACTAATTATGATTTAATACCATTGGCAAACTATAAAATCTAGTTCAGCATGTCTGCAAATGAAGTGACCCTCTCCCACTGACTTTAAAGAATGTGCCAGATTTTTCTCTGAAGTATATGGAGAAACACAGAAGCATGATTTCCAAAAAAGCCATCTAGCAATCTGTTGGAGTACAAATTTGTTTTTTTGACATATCCTGTTTTTTTCCCATTGAACATATTACAAAACTTGAAACTAGTATTATAGTGATTATTACCTCTTTCTGCCAAGGTTGGTTTTTATATAATAAAAATGTCAGGGTTTAAAGAAAAAAAAAACCCTGAAAGACTGAAATAAAACAAATTTTCTATAATTTTTGTGAATTTTAGCCTACATCGAAGTATTTTTTCAGGATGAATGAAATAAAGTCACTAAACATCTTCATGATCAGATTTTATTTGTACAGATTGAACTATTTAGTGTGTATACTGTATTTTTATGCAGATAGTGCTCACTTTCTATATTTGTTTGCTGGATGCTTCCTCCTTCCCAAGAGGTATTTTCCTAAGTGTGATACGCTAATTTTTGTTTTTTTTACCCATGAAGAAACCTATTGCCCTTGAGTTGATTCCCACTACAACAACATGTAAAAAAGTAAATAAATAAATTGGCACAGTGGCGCTTACAAAAATACCTCTCGGGGCGGGGAGGGGCCAGCAAACAAACATAGAAGGCATACTTCATTTGGGTAAAAATATGGTAATGTCTGTTACCTAATAGCTGATGATAGCATATGGCAGAAAGCAAATTTGATCCCTTTAGATCTTATGATATCTATAATAATGGGATAAATAAAAATTGATAAAGTTAATAGTTGTTTGGGTATAATGATTTACATTTGATCAGTGTTTTACAAATTTCAAAACATATCAATTACATAATTTTATCTTTACAACTACTCTGTGAGAAGTATAAGATTAAAATCTTCATTTTACAGAAGAACAAACTCAGGCCCAAAGAATTAAGTAACCTAGTAAAGATCACAAGCAAGTTAGTTATAGATCTAGGAATAGAATTATTTTTGGAATTTCCACTATATAAAATAAATTACATCACGATTTGGCAAAAGTATACTCCAGAGAATTATATAAAGATGCATAGAGTAAATTTCTAAGCAAATGGCAATTCTGTCATATTTATCTCAAAAAATATTCTTAATTTATCTCTTATTTAAATTTAAATATTACTTCCTCTTTCCAAGACAAAGTCAACTTTCAGCTGAGCTCCTCACAACTAATTCTTATGTAAAACTCAGATTTACTCCGTTCGGATTAAATGTTTCTTGTAAGTGTATATGTAACTTAAAAACAAAAAACTGCCAAATGGTTTCTAAAAAAGGTATCATACTATTTTACATTTGAACTAGCATGTACATGAAATCTAGTTGTTCCACATTCTTGCTTACACTTGGTATTGCCAATCTTTAATTTTAGCCACCTTAATATACTTGCAGTGTCTCATTTAGAGTTTGATTTGTGCTTCCCTGATGAGCAATGATGTTGAGCATCTTTTCACCTGCTTATTTACCCTTGTAGATTATCTTATGTCAGTTATCTTTCAAAATCTTTTGTCCATTTTTAAATTGCATTTGCCTTCTTACTGTTGAATTATATCGGTTCTTTAAAGATTCGAGATACAAGTGCTTTAGCAAATATACTTATTGAGAAAATTTTCCCCAGTCTGCGTCTTGTCTTGTAATTTTGTAAAGGCATATTTCAAAGAGCAGAAAGAAATCTTTTTATTCTGATTCCGTCTAATTTATCCTTTTTGTTTTTGTCTTCTTTTACGGTTTGTGCTCTTTGTGCTCTCTCTAAGAAATCTTTGCCTTTAAAGATTTGGCTACAAAACCAAACATATTGCAGAAAATTAAAACACCCAATATTTGGGGCTGAATTTCTTGGCATAGATTAAAAGAAAAAAGATACGTACAGTAGCAACTACTTCATCTGCTAATAATTTAATCCTTTCTTAATTTCTCTTCAAGTTCAAACATTTTCACGATTTCTGCTGCTCTGGAGATCTGTGTGTATCCATATCCACCAACAATGCTACCACCCGTTGCTGTGAAGTCGATTCCAACTCATAGCGACCCTATAGGACAGAGTGGAACTATCCCACAGGGTTTCCAAGGCTGTAATCTTTATGGGAGAAGACCATCTTTCTCCCACGGAGCAGTGGGTGGGTTCAAACCGCCAACCTTTAGGTTCGCAGCCTGAGTTCTTAACCGCTGCGCCGCGAGGAACGTTTATTTTTCCAAGGAAGTGGACTTACTTCCTTTCTCATTCGTGTCATGAAGAATTTGAAGGTCTCTTGAATGGTAGAAACGGGCTGGCATTCTGTTAATTTGCTCCAACAGAAGCATTAACTGTCTCCTTGACAAAGCTGCTTCTGGGTAATATATGGGCAGCCTCCCCAACCAAACTCATACGTGGATAGGTGTGTACTGTACGCTGTGCATGAAAGCTTGTCCTCTTGAGGAACCTGACAGTCAGTTCACAGCAAAGTCTAAGTCTAAATAACGCCAGGACGGCAGCGTGGTTCACATCTGTGCACACAGAGATGCTGTGATGACTTCTGAGTGGAGTGTATGGTAGCAAAATCTCCCTAATTTTAATTCTTTATTAAAATCAGATGGTAATTGTCGATATTCAACGATAAAAGTTTGTTCCATTTATCTTGTCCAAATCTCCAGATACTTGGCTGCATTACAGATATGCATCCAGATATATGAGTGTTTTCCTGAAGTGAGACCAACTCTAGATTCTTCCCTGTTTAGGAGTATAACAATGAATGCAACTCTCTCAAAAATAAATAAAATCTCTTCAGTTACGCAGACTCCTTCAATAGCACTTTTGTTTTTGTTTGCTGATTTTTCATGTTTGCTTGTTTGTTTTGGTAGAATATAGTCGGACCACCAGAGGGATCCAATATGGGTAACATTTACAAAATTAAAAATGATGATCAACCAATTTCCATAGCCTGAAAGGAAAACACATTTACAAGGGAATTTTGTTCTTAGTGGTTTTGTTCTCTTCCATGCATGAAAGAGACAACTCAGAGAAAGTTAATATTTTCCTTCCCTGCAAGCCGTGGGTAGAAGTTTTCTATATAGACCCATTTTGGTTAATTATCATGGAATTCGATTACAGCCTGATCTTCCCTGTGGATCTGGGAAATGCATAATAATGGAATATTTGGAGTGGCCATAGATTTTTACATCAGCCAAACTGATGACAAAGACTGGCTTGTTTTCATTAAATTATTATTATTTTATTATAATTCTTCCATGACTTGAAATCAACTTGATGGCCACTGGTTGGTTGGTTTGTTTTATCTTAAGAAATTCTCCTCTATCCCCATCATTCTATATCTCTGGAACCCTGGTGGCACAGGGGTTAAGAGCTCAGCTACTAACTAAAATGTCGGCAGTTGGAATCCACCAGACGCTCCTTGGAAACCCTGTGGGGCAGCTGTACTCTGTCTTATAGGATGACTATGAGTAGGAATGGACTTGACAGCGACACGTTTGGATTTTTTATTTTTAATAGCCCGTTCAATTTTGCACTTTTTAATCATTATTTATTTATTAAAAGAAAAAAAAAGTATCTAGTAGGTTGAGTATCTGGCTTGAGTCTTAAATGGCAAGCAGGAGATGGGAAATGTGTAATAGGGCTCGGGAGAGGAGGGAGGAAAACCAACATTCACGTGACACTAAAGGGAAGAATCCTCCATTTACAGAACCAAAAAGGAGCAATCCGAGACGGGGGTAAACAAGATAATATAATCTTGTAAGACCCAAAGAGGCAGTCATTA
Source organism: Dugong dugon (assembly GCA_030035585.1). Taxonomy (NCBI): domain Eukaryota; kingdom Metazoa; phylum Chordata; class Mammalia; order Sirenia; family Dugongidae; genus Dugong; species Dugong dugon. The sequence goes on from CM057473.1 coordinate 8,411,405, forward strand.
ACAGGTTGAAGCTGAGAGTTACATCCCAGAATATGATGATCACCCCAAGCTACTGCCAACTTTAGATGAATTACATTCCTTAGCTAATGTCACTCTTGCACCTCTTAGAATTGCAATACAGTTGTGTTTATCATGCTTGTCATTTCATTTTCCCATCATATATTTTCTGCGTCAGGGGATTTCTTAGAGTGGGCAGAGTTTCTGCAGGCACTAAGTGTTTTCAGAAGTATACCTGGCATTATTGTCCTGATACCAAAAATACACCTCAATATGCAGGAAATTTTCTAATAGCAATGTTTTACTCCAGAGATCATTTTTAAAGAATCACGTATTCTGGTGTAAAAATTTTAACTTTCATAATAATTTCTATGGACATGTGCTTATTAACTAATGTCCGACAATAGATTAATGAAACATGAATGATCTAAATCTAGTGCCTTTTTAAAATGTTTTTTATCCCTCATGAAGTCAATGAAGATCAATTTCTTCCTTTATTGGACCAATTGGAGTTTTGAAAATTTGATCTTGATTCACAAGTTTGTCATGATGAAGGCAAAGGTACATACCCTTTTCTAGAACCCAAGTTGAGTCCTTGCCGTATTCGTTGACCTTGTTTTCTTCCTTGTTTCACTATGTTAACACTACAGCAGCAGTTATGGTCCTGCATTTTAAAGGAAAGAAGTTAATTTTAGAATCCTAAATCCAAATTTCAGGAGTCACATGTTTTTCCATGGGTGCTAAACCATGTTGTAGATTACAGCATATACCCTGTTATCAAGACTCACGTTTCTGCAGCTTTTCAGAAATAAAATGGCCCAATTAGTTTTGGCTTCCTGAAGGTTTTTGTGTATGCTTATTACTGAGAATAAGGTCAAAGATTTAAGAATTTGAGTCTTATTTTAAATGAGACTTAAGCGTAAGAAACATAATATCTTTATTACACAAGCTGCAGAAATACAATCAGGCCATCAGTGTTAAATTAGCTTGAAAACTAGGTTTGAATTTACATATTTGGCAAATTAAAACCCATGGAAACAAAGAAGCCTGCCAGAGTAAGCTGGGGCACTTCTATGGTTCTCATTTTTTTTTTTTTTAAATACATAAACTTACCAAGTACTAAGTCAAGTTTAAATGACAGAAACATGATAAATTATATTAGAAAACTAATGTGTATTACTATCTCAAGAGGAAACTCTCTTTTGCAAAATATCTCTTTTGCCCCCTTAGGGCTTTAAAAAAAAAAAATTGCTGTGGAGTTGATTCCGACTGATAGTGACCCTATAGGAGAGAGTAGAACTGCCCCACAGGGTTTCCAGGGAACGCCTGGTGGATTTGAACTGCCAACCTTTATGGTTAGCAGCTGTAGCTCTTAACCACTGCGCCACCAGGGTTTCCCCCTTGGGGCTTAATCTATAAGAATTTACTCCCTAATGTGTGCCCCTTAATTTTGCTTATTGCCCAGAGCCAGAATTTGTTTGTAATTTTTCTTTGTGCTTCGCCTTTCTCTACATTTCTTCTTATCAGAGGTCATCAGTATATCTAGAACACTTGCATTCTGAGAATATTAATTCTGAAATGGAAATGAGGTTCGTTTATCTTCCTAGCTCTGCTCTACTTTGAGACAAAGAAACTTAAAATGTTCCATCTGCGGTGACTTCTAGACCACACTCCTCCAGGCTTTTGAACCGGATCCTGAAAGAAGGGCCAAGAGTCTCCCTTCCATTCTACATATCAGAGTAATCAGCTTAGGTGATAAGCTCTCTGAAAATACTTGAAGAACCATTGAACCCACTGCATTTCATAAGCATCCTGGCTTTGAAACTCACTTGGCTATGATAAATTTTCAATCCTGTGGATTTACAGTGCTGGCCAGTTAAATCCTTGATCATGTTTTATCCTTCACTATCTGAAAGACTGGAATGAGTTACACACTTTATACATAGTTGTATACAACTCGTCTCCTAAAACTGGGAAGCGTTGGTAGAGTCATGCTAAGTTATTCACCCTTCATGAACATTTGAGTTTTCTAGAAAGGAAGATCATGGTTAACAAAGTCTCATTGTACTGTAATTTATGAAACTTACAAGCAAGTCATTCAAGGATAATTGCCATGCTTTAGAAGCTCTGGTGGTGCTGTGGTTAAAGTAATCTGGTGCCAATCAAAACGTCAGAGTTTGGAACCCACCAGCCACTCTGTTGGAAAAAGATGTGGTAGTCTGCTTCCGTAAAGATTGCAGCCTTGGAAACCCTATGGGGCAGTAGGTGGGTCATACTTCACAGAATCAGTGTCCATTCATTAGGAAAAAAGGAAGGGCTTTGTTATTAGTGGAGTCCCTGGGTGGTGCGAACGTTTAAGTGCTCGACTACTAGCTAAAAAGTTTGTTGTTCAAACCCACTGAGAGGCACCCTGGAAGGAAGGCAGGCCAGGGTATCTGCTTCTGAAAGGTCCCAGCCTTGAAAACCGTGTGGAGCAATTCTGCTCTATTTATACACATGGGATTGCCATGAGTTGGAATTGATTCTATGGTGATTCTGTGGTAGAATTCTTTCCTTCCATGTGGGAGACCTAGGTTCCATTCCCAACCTATGCACCTCATGAGCAACAATCACCTGTCTGTCAGAGGAGACTTGCATGTTGCTGTGATGCTGAATAGGTTTCAGCAGAGCTTCCAGACTAAGGCAGACTAGGAATAAAGGCCTGGTGATCACTTCTGAAAATTACCCAGTGAAAACCCTATGGATCAAATGGACTGATTCCCAACCTATTATGGGGATGGTGCAGGACCAAGCAGCATTTCATTCCATTGTCAGTGGGGTCGCCATGAGCTGGGGGCTGACTTGATGGCAGCTAACAACTATATATACGTTGTCTGAAATAACGAAAAATCTTTTATATATGTTTTGCTGCTGTAAGCAAGTAGAAATATGTCTTGGCATTTAGAGTACACATTTAAAATGTGCCTGAAGCTGTCAACAGTTTTCCAACATTCAGTAGGTCTCTCTCTCTTTGTCATTTTAATGTTTTTCCGCATTCTCACACATTCATACGCATCTTCCAAAGCTGTTACAATAGTTCTGCACAATTGTCTGCAAATGATTGTAAAGGACCCCACAGTGTTGATAACTGTGAAGAAGCCTTTCCTCGTACCCATAGTAACATACTGAACAAAATCAATAATGTATACATAATATGTATATTTTCATTGTCATTTCACAGGCTATTTGGAAAAGAATGCTATGTTGTAGTAACACAACTGTTAGTGTTCAGAATCTTTAGCATCCTATTGACTTTCTAGTTTATTTTAAAAATTCCATATTCTTACGATGCTTTTTTTTTTTTTAACTAAAAGAAAGTTCTCTAAACTCAGCAGCTACTACAACGGAACACAGGCAATTTAAGAAAATCATTTACTCCTTCAGTTGGGAAAGTCATTTATAGCCTCCGGGTACAGCCCTCTGATCATTAACAGATAATAATACACAACACACATTGTGTGTTTTCCAATTACTTGAACCAGTTTATTTTTTCATTAGCAAAATGCCGTCTCTGCCAACTCCCCATCCTTGGAAAATATCTGTGTTAGGCCAACTTCACCTCACAAAATTTTAACAAGAAATTGCGGAACTTGGCTGCTTTGAAATACTTCGGTACTTTCTGGTGTCTCGTGTGGACTTTCTGCTTTAGATATTTTTCTGGAAGACAGAACATGGCTACAAGTAACTAAACTTTAAAAATATCTTTAAAAAGTTTAGTATTCCTCTCACAGCTTTCAGAAGATAGTCACATCTTACCATCAAGTTACAGATATAAGGACTTAAAAGAATTTGAAATTGTGCCTGTTTCTTATAAGTAATAAATATTAGAGGAGCAACATATATGAAAAAAAATTTGTTTCCCTGTATTTAGACGCCTGAAATCAGAGTAGTTGCTATCACCAACACACACACAATCAAGAGACAGGTTTGTAGATAATGGCAACAGTGTAACAAACTACAACACTATGAACTGCTGAGATGCTTTCATAATGTGATCATCGGTGTGACAGTGTAACCCGGTTGATGTCAGTTAACGATGTAATAATGTAACTGAGATAATATGCTCTTGACATTTTCAATATCATTCTTACTCTTAATATTATTTGGTCTTTCTACTTCAATTCCTTTTAGTTCGTTTCTACCAGGAAAACTGCTTTTATTTAAAATAAGGAGATACGCTTAAGAGGATGAGTTGGCCCACCTACCTTAGTCCCATAGTGGCTCATAACTGCGCTATAGAACAGAGTAGAACTACCCCGTAAGTTTTCCAGGCTTTGATTTTTATGTAAGCAGATTGCCACCACTTTCTTCCGAGGAGTGGCTGGTGGGTTCGGCCTGACCGCCTTTCGGTTAGCAGCCAAGCGCTTAACCACTGCCCACCAGTAGGGTGGCTATGAGTCGGAATCGAATCAATGGCAACTGGGACTTTAGTCCCGCTCTTCCTCATGTAGCTTGGTACTGAAGAATAATATGATGCCTTTCTTTAAATGCATGAAATGTCCTGGTAGAAATAATCATACATGTCCCTCAAGCTCTTCAAGGGTTATTCATGTATATGTTTTCTTATTAAAACTAAAGCTCAGTTTCTTGTTTTTTGTTTTTTTGAGGGGGATGGATAAACTTTACATTAAACATAAAATTCTCCTATTAAATTGTTTTATTAAAATAACTGACTTAGCAGTATAAAATTACCTCCTCCATAAGGGAATTGAAAAAAAAACAAAAGATTCTGAACCATCATAGTCCGTTGACCACACTTTGAGAAACACAGTATTAATCATTATACAAAAGAGCCTGCTATGGTCTTGCAATCTTCATTCTCCTCTTTTATCCTTTAGTGGCAGACACTCCCAAAGTATTAACCAGAGTATATGTCCACCCAACTTAAGACCGTAATTCTCAGCCTCTCTTACATGTAGGTATGATCAAGAACTTATGACTAAGTTCTGGCTGATGGTATGCAACCACAAATGATCTGTGAAGCTCAAGTGTCTTGACCTCGAGGATAGCTCCCTACGTTCTATTTTTATTTCCTCCTTCCTGCCATTTTGAACAGGCAGACAAGGACCACACACTAAGGGGATGACAGACAATCAAACTGAAGGACCCTGATCCTTAGATACTCAAGGGACGCAAAGAGATCTCTGTTAGATGAGCAAATATCTGTGGTACATAACGCTAGCCTAGATTCTCACTTACGCAGTCAACCTATGTAATTGTGGAAAAATTCAAATACAAAGAAAAGCACATGGAAAATATAATAAATACATCCTACAAAAATCATAGCATTTTATTACACTCAGAAGTTTTCTATAATGCTTATCCCATTGTATGTTTGATATTAGAACTTTCTTTTTTCAAGTACTAGCATGTTAATTCATTTACTTTTATATTTGTGTTTTTCACTTGCTTTGGTTTTTTTTTTCTTTTGCTTTTCTCCATCAGATAATATGATTGAGTTTTGTTTCAGTATATATTTTTGCTTTACTGACTTTTACTTACAAGTTACAACTTCTGTATCCATTTGTTTAGAGATTACTCTTAAATTCATATGTATCATTAATAATCTTGAAGGTAAATAAAAACATGTATTCTACTCTTGAGTGATATGACCCTTAAAACACTAAAGCGTATGAAGTTTTTAGTTCCACCTTTTCATCTCATTTTTTATAAACAATAATTATTTGGATTTGTTAGCAGTTTTCACTGATTCTTCACCATTGATTCTTGTAGTCTACATCTTTCTAGATTAACTTCACTTTGTGCCTACACATTCGTACAACTATGGTGTTGGCAAAGAGTATTAAATATACAGTGGGCTGTCAGAAGAACAAATAAGTCAGTCTTGGAAGAAGTACATTCAGAATATTCCTCAGAAGCAAGGATGGCTAGACTTCAGCTCTCCTAAAGAAAAAGACACCATGTTTGGTAAAGTCAGCAAAAATGAGGGAAACCCTCAGTGAGATGGATTGACACAATGGCTCCAACAATGGACTCACAAACACCAGCTGTCCTGAAGATGGCACAGGATGGACAGTGTTTTGTTCTGTTATACATAAGGTCGTAACTAACAACAACAACATATTTTTGTAGTTCTTCTAGCGGCCCAGTAGTGTTCAGGGTCCAGTCTGGAGGTCAAGCAATAGAATTCACTGTGCAGCTTTTCCCCTAAAACACACACACACACACACACACACACACACACACACACACTCACCAATTAAAAGTAAAATTTTATCTGTACAGTCAATAGCCTCTTATAAGGTTTAAAGTGGCCTTTGAAATCAACAGTTTGTTTACTAGGAAATCTAAATAACTAGATTTTTTTATGGGAATTTTTAATGTAAGCTTTTTATTGAATACTCAGAAAACCAATGGAGAGGGATAATTTCATAAGCTTGAATTGATATGAAGCAAGTTTATTGTAAGTTAGGTAGAAAACAGTAGCTTGTTAGCATGTGTTGATAATAACAGAAATATATTTTAATAAGAGGTCAGCAATGGAAGAACAGAGAGAGAAGGGTACAACAAATCGCCTCACAAGAGTAATGATCTGTTTCTTATTTTCTTAAAAATTAAGCTAAGATAAAATGAAAACAACGGCATCTAGCCTCATAGGGTATTTATGAGGATAACATGATTTAATATTTGTAGACTACGTAGAATTATAAATGGTCTCAGTCCTCCCCATGGGATGCTTGGGGTCCTCACAAGTGAGTGATCTAAGAAAGAGAAAAAGATGAAAGCTGGAATGCCTATTGTGTGCCATCATGTCACACCTGCCATTTCCACCTCAAGAGGAGAGGACTTCAGCTCTACCCCTCGAAGGAAGGCATATCAAAGAGTTTGTGGACATGTTTCAATACCCCTGCAAATACCATTGTGTCCACACCTCCACCATTCCATTCCCTTTTCTCCTTCCCTAGAAGTAGCTGTTATCCTCAAGTAGTCACAAATTCTCCCAACTCTAGCTGAGTTAAGGTTTACAGACACACTCTTGATGCTGGTTCCCTCAGCTATCTCTTGTGGGTGCCTGGCATAGGCAGAGCTGTGGCTGCAGGCGAAGAACAGCTTTCTCCATTAGCCTACTGAGGGGTGGAACAATATGATTAAGAGTATCATGAAATATCCATATTTTTCATATGTGCCATGGCATGAAAGATATTTGAAAACACTAGATACTTCCCATATGGTGATCCCTGAGGCCAGAAAACTTATATCTTTAGCCTTGAAGATATGGAAGCATCGAGAAGGAGGAAAAACAACTTGGAAAGTGTACATGGACAGAAGGGGTGCTAGATAAGTGAATTCTGCCAATGTATTTTTCTCCCACTCTTGACTGCCCAGGGAAAGGTGAATTTTTCATAATATTTTTTGAATACTTTACTTTTCAAGGAAAAAAAGCCTTTCTTTGGCGGTGGTTGTTTCAAAGTGAAAGTAGCCATAGGGCAGAGGACAGCACAGGGGGGTTTATGTGGAGCAGAATTTCTTGTTTTACGCTTCAAATGTCAAATAAAGAGAGATAAGGGGACCTTGCTTCATAAAACAAAACAGATTTAAGGCAAGGAAAGAACTATGTGTATGATTACATGGGAGAAATATAACAGTTTGACAACCAGAATAGTGGACTACTAGAGACAGTGCTGTATTTTCACCATATCATATACCAGAGTTCTGTCAAACAGAATGTGGAGGGGGAGGACGTAGACCAAATCCAGGCCCGGGTGTTAAAAACACGTCACATGAACCCCTTGTCCTACCTACAATGTGCTTGAAGCCTGTGATCTAGGTTGTAGAGTGTTAGAGCATTAATAGTTGTTATACATATTTAAAGTTTGTTACGGAGAGAGATGGAGCCCTGGTGGCGCAGTGATGAAGAGCTTGGCTGCTAACCAAAAGATTGGCAGTTTGAATCCACCAGCCTTAGAAACTCTATGGGGGTAGTTTTACTCTGTCCTAGAAGTTGGAATCAACTCGATGGCAACGAGTTTAGAGAGGCAGAAAGAGAGACATACACATATAAGCTTACATATATGCATTATTTTGCAATACAAATGTTTCCTATTCTTTCTATATGAAGAAATATTCCTTATGGATAATAGCTTAGGACTGTTGGGAGAGAGTAAGTTACTCCTGAAGACAATATTCCTAAAATAGTACCCAAGTGGGAACTTGTGGGACGGGTGAGCCTGCTGAGTTCCTTCTCTGTAAGCTGTTGATAACAAGATGTTGTTTCCCTGTTACTTGAAGAACTAGCAGTGATGCACACAAAACATCAAGCACAAATCCAACACGTGGTAGTTAGTGGTAGATAACGGTTGAGTATTAGTAGTAATGCTATTTTATTTTTGTAGTAAAGAGAAATTATGAAGAATATACAAGTTTTCAAACGGTGCAAATGCTCTCTCAACAAATTCGATTTTTAAATTCAGTTACTGCTTCCATCTGACCCTCATAGAATGTGTCTTCTGGCCATTGTGTACTCCTGAATTTTCACATCTAAATGGTAGAAAAGCGAGTTGTACTAAGTGATGGCAGGATATGTCTTCGACCGTTTGAACACAACGTGAGATTTCTCCATACGCTAATAGTATGTGGGGGTGAGACTCACATGGTACCTGCGAGGATCAGACGTGTTACGGATTGGAGTGGAGGGAGAAGAACAAAGTCGCAAATCAGAGATCAGCTACGGGCTGGTTGAACCCCACTCGGGGTTCTAGTACTTGTTCTCTACTGACACAAGAAAAAAGATTTTCTGTTCAATATTTTAAAATATGAAGCTGATACCAATCCAAAACTTTATAGCACAAAGTTATCTGGGAACATTGCATTTGGGGCTGATTGGCCGACTGGGATTGTCCATTATCTTTTCATTATCCTCTCTCCTCACTATTTTTCCCTCTCTGTTAACATTGTGTAGTTTTCCTTTGATTGCTTCTTTCTTTACCATTATTCTTATCAGTTTAACTGTTTCCAGGTTAAAACATTTTAAAATAAATTTTGATTAATTTGCTGGTGACATGCCACCTGAATCCACAAATAAAATAAGAAAATGCAAAATCTCAAATTATATTGGTTGTGATATGTTTCCTTTCAACTTTCTGTAGATGAAAGGAAATTATTTAAGCATGTTTTTGAAAATAATGAATATCGAACTCTTGCAAAACAGCATTTTTTGTCAGTTAATTGTAAATGAATGAGAAACATATGGATCCAGTTTCCATGAAAACATGCATATTTAACAATTCAAGCAAAAAATTTTCTGGCAAAATTCATTTTTATATTGCCAATTTCAAAATATTTGAAAATAATATGAGTGTTTTTTGTTGGAACATAAAAAGTCATAGGATATCCATTTCCTTACAAACTCAGAAAAAAAAAGGAAGAAGAAAAAAACTATAAAGTGCTTTCTACAGAAATAATTATCAAGAAAAGGTTGCTGGCTTGCTAGTGCCATGAATCAGTTCAAATGTCATTACCTGAAGGAAAAGAACAGCAAGTTCTGAAAGCCAGCAGTGCATTAGAATACTTAGCAGAATATTGAGAACCCGTGACATAGAACTATGCTGCCCACTCTCAAATATAAAAAGAGCAGAATCATACAAATTATTTAAAAACACATTTCATATTACTAATATGATTTATTGAACCTATAAGTATAAGGGAGACCCTGGTTAGCTATGGCTGCTAACCAAAAGGTCGGCAGTTCGAATCCACCTGGACCTCCTTGGAAACTCTGTGGGGCAGTTCTACTCTGTCCTATAGGGTTGCTATGAGTCGGAATCGACTCGACGGCAATGGGTTTGGTGTTTTAGTTTAAGTATAAGAGAGCCAAACGTACTGCATATCATGGGTTTCAAATCGTAATTAACCAATTTGACAATTGTTGTTGTTAGTTGTTGTCAAATCAATTCCAACTCACAGCCACCCCATCAGACCTTGTTGTTGTTAGGTGCCATCGAGTCGGTTCCAACTCATGGCAATCCCATGTACAACAGAAGGAAATACTGCCAGGTCCTATGCCATTCTCATTATCGTTGTTGTGCTTGAACCCACTGTTGTAGCCACTGTGTCAATCCATCTCAGTGAGGGTCTTCCTCTTTTTCAATGACCCTCTACTTTAACTGATAACATGTCCAAAGTACATGAGATGTAGTCTCACCATCTTTGCTTCTAAGGAGCATTCTGGCTATCCTTCTTTCAAGACAGATTTGTTCTTTTGGTAGTCCATGGTATATTCGATATTCCTTGCCAACTTCACAATTCAAAGGCGTCAGTTCTTCTTTGATCTTTTTTATTCATTGTCCAGCTTTTGCATGTGTATGAGGCAATTGAAAATAACATGGCTTGGGTCAGGCGCATCTTAGCCTTCAAGGTGACATCTTTGCTTTTTAACACTTTAAAGAAGTCTTTTGCAGCAGATTTGCCCAATGCAATGAGTTATTTGATTTCTTGACTGCCATTTCCATTGGTGTTGATTGTGGATCCAAGTAAAATGAAATCCTTGACAATTTCAACCTTTTCTCCACTTATCATGATGTTGCTTACTGGTCCAGTTGTGATGACTTCCGTTTTCTTTATGTTGAGGTGTAATCCATACTGACGGCTATGGTCTTTGATCTTCATCAGTAAGTGCTTCACGTCCTCTTCACAAGCAAATTTGTGTCAAGACTCCACTGAAACTTGATTGAAACTAGTGGTGACTTTATCAGTCAGGACACTTGTTTAGAGAAGAATTCTACTTAATCTGTCAAACCAAAACTTTTTCTAAAAAAATTTAAAAAGCAAAGGAATATATTGAATGATTCGATTGAGATGCCCAGGTACTGGGCTGACTTTTGACGTAACAGGGCCCAAGGCCTCACTTCCTGGCTCTTACCTCCCCTCTCTGTGTTGGCTTTTTTCTCAGGCAGGATTTCACCACATGGTGGCAAAAATGACCATGACCTCCGCCTGGCTCCCGTATTGCCAACATAATAATATCAGGGAAAAACAAACACTTCCTTTTGGATAGTTCTAAGAAAATGCCTATGAAAGCTCAGCTTGGCCTTTCTTGGTGATGTGTGCATCTCTTTAGCTGTGTCTCAGTCATGAACCCCAAAATGGAACAGTGGAATGGAAGAGCAAGGTCAGCACCACCCAAACAAGGTGGACTGTGGGGGGCAGGGGAAGGGACAGTTTAGTGTTAATGTCACAATAAATAGGAATGGTATTTATAAAATAAATAAGACAGGATACTGGACGGACAATAGCTCAGAGAGGTACAGGGAAGAATATTTTTCCTCCAGTCCAGTCTGTCTACAATATCTTTAACTTTGTTGGCATTGTTTACTATTCAGTGCAATCTTTTTTTCTGAAATCTAGCAAAACTCAAAGATTTTATCTTCCTTGTCCAGTTAATTTTCTAGTGTATTTGAATTGAATAGGGCTTAAAAAAAAATTACCATTGAGTTTATTCCGACTTATAGCGACCCTGTAGGACAGAGCAGAACTGCCCCATAGGGTTTCCTAGGAATGGCTAGTGGATTCAAACTGCCAACTTTTGCTTAGCAGCTGAGCTCTCAACCACTGTGCCACCAGGGCTCCTGAATAGGGCTAGGGAGGGTGATTTCAAAGAGCAGCTTGAGAAGACAAAGTAAAGTATTATAATGAAATGTGCAAAGACCTGGAGTTAGAAAACCAAAAAGGAAGAAGATGCTCAGCATTTCTCAAGCTGAAAGAACCGAAGAAAAAATTTCAAACAATACTGAAGCATTCTATGGGGAAAATATTGAATGATGCAGGAAACATCAAAAGAAGGTAGAAGGAATGCACAGAGTCACTGTACCAAAAAGAATAACAACAACAAGGGAGGCTCTTGGAATTTTTCCTTAGATCACTTTTGCTTTCCTTTCGGACTGTGTTCTGGTTTTCTTCACTCTTCTCTCCTCATCAACCCATCAATGAGTTTGATACAGGAAGACTGACCACGTGCATAGCCTTCTGCCTCTGAAGGCTTGGGGCTGGGACAGACAGACAGAGGAATCAAAAAAGGAAAATCTGGATAGGGTTACTGTTATGGATTGAATTGTTTCCCTCTAAACTATGGGTTAGGAGTGCTGGTGTCACAATGATTAAGCACTTGCTTGCTAACCGAAAGGTCAGCGGTTATAGCCCACCGGCAGCTCCACAGGGGAGAAGACCTGGCTCCCATAAAGATTGTGGTTATTTTTGTAAGGTGCCATTGAGTTCGTTCTGACTCATAGCGACCCTATGTACAACAGAACGAAACACTGCCCAGTCCTGCGCTGTCCTCACAATCGTTGCTATGTTTGAGCCCATTGTTGCAGCCACTGGGTCAATCCATCTCGTTGAGGGTCTTCCTTGTTTTCACAGACCCTCTACTCTACCAAGCATGATGTCCTTCTCCAGGGACTGGTATCTCCTGATTACATGTCCAAAGTATGTGAGATGATGTCTTGCCATCCTTGCTTCTAAGGAGCATTCTGGTTGTACTTGTTCCAAGACAGATTTATTCATTCCTCTGGCAGTCCATGGTATATTCAATATTCTTCATCAACACCATAATTCAAATGCATCAATTCTTTTTTGTCTCCCTTATTCATTGTCCAACTTTTCCACGCATATTCAATCCCATGAGTGATCGAAAAGACCATGGCTTGGGTCAGGCACCTTAATCCTCAAAGTGACATCTTTGCTTTTTAACACTTTAAAGAGGTCTTCTGCAGCAGATTTGCCCAATGCAATACATAGTTTGATTTCTTGATTGCTGCTTCCATAAGCATTGATTGTGGATCCAAGTAATGTAAAACCTTGATAAGTTCAATATTGTCTCCATTTATCATGATGTTACTTATTGGTCCAGTTGTGGGAATTTTTGTTTTCTTTATGTTGGGGTATAATCCATACTGATGGCTAGTCTTTGATCTTCATCAGTGTTTCAAGTTCTCTTCACTTCAGCAAGCAACACTGTGTCATATGCATATAGCCGGTTGTTAATGAGTCTTCCTACAGTCCTGATGCCACCTTCTTCTTTGTATACTCCAGCTTCTCGGTTAATTTACTCATCATACAAAATTGAATAAGATTAAATCCCATTGCTGTCGAGTCGATTCCGACTCGTAGCTACCCTATAGGACTGAAATAGAACAGCCCCATAGAGTTTCCAAGGAGCTCCTGGTGGATTTGAACTGTCGACCTTTTGGTTAGCGCTATAGCTCTTAACCATTATACCACCAGGGTTTCCAAGTAAAGATTATATCCCAGGAAATCCTATGAGGCGGTTGTACTCTGTCCTACAGGGTCACTATAAGTCAGAATTAATTCCATGGCACACAACAACAATAAAACAAAATATGTGTTGGAATGCTAGTCCCTATGCCTGTAGATGTAATATAATGTCATGCAATCCCCTTCCATGATGCAATCTCATGTTATGTTAATAAGGTCGTGTCAGAGCAGTGTAGGCCCTAAACTTATCACTTCTGACTAATAAAGAGCAGATAAGACATAGGAGCAGATACAAACAGGGGAAAATAAATACCATACAAACATCTCCAAAAAATCAAGGAATGCTGGAAGAGATCAGGATCTTCCCCCAGAGTTAACACAGAGAGAAACTTTTCCTGGAGCCATTGCCTTGAATTTGGACTTCTGGTCTTCTGAACTGCGAGAGAATAAATTTCTGTTTTTTGAAGTCACCTGCTTGTGGTATTTCTGTTATAACAGCACTATAAAACCAGAGCAGTGATGTAGGTCAGTTCTGCTCTAGACTTGAAGAGAAATCGCTCCTTCGGTTTCTTTTCTGAACAGCTCTCATTGTCAGAGCGGTAAGATTTCAAGAGCCAAGATAAGCCAGAAACGGCTGGCCCAGGGGAAAGGGGCCAAGGAGATAACCTGGTCAACCTGTAAAATACTTGGAAAGAGTGGTAGAATCTCTTGCTACGAAATAAGATAAAAAACTGACTGCACAGGGTTTTGGATACAGCCCTGGATAGCGATAAAATCTGTTCTCTCTGTTTATCTCCTCCCTTCACTGCTGTGATCACAGAACAGGGCTGGTTGAGGATTCTGAAGTCGTACTTGTCGTTTTTGTATTCTCTTTAATGACCAAAAGACTAGTCATAAAAGTTACCCTGTAACTGGCTTCATGAAGAAAAGATCTCCATGGACAGAGCTAGAATGTATGGAAAAGGTACTGAGACTCAGTTTCCACATCACTATGATTCATCAGTATGATGATTAAAATAAAAAAATCCCATTGCCATGGAGTTGATTCTGACTTATAGCAACACTAAAGGACAGAGTAGAACTGCCCCATAGGGTTTCCAGGTTGCAGGTGGTGGATTTGAACTGCTGACCTTTTGGTTAGCAGCAGTGCTAGGCATTCCTAAATTCTTTCTCCACTTGGAGCAGTGAGATACCTAATCATAGAACATGATGCTTTTATAGGTCTTGAATGTTTTCATGGACTTCAGAAATTAGGTCACAGGGAATATACATTTATATATATATATATACATATATACTGAAGGAAAATCCAAATCTTTAATAATCAGACAAGCCATCAAAGGTATTGCTATTGTAATCATGTTAAGGGGTTAAATGTTTTAAAAGTTTGATATTGTTTGAAAAAAAAATCATGGGTCTAAAAAGAAAAAAAAAAACAAAAACCCAGCATGATCTTTAACTAAGCATAAATAAATAAAAGAAGAAAAATCTTAAAAGTAAAGAACTTGTCTAAGTATAGAAAAACTAGGGTGCATATTAACTATTAAGTTTGTCTTGTGGCTTCTTGAACCGTTAAAAAGGAACATTTTTCATGGAGAAAAAGAAATTAGGGTGATTAAAAAACAAATTAAACTTTTAAAGGATGTTTTGAGATGTTTTTGTGAGTTTTGTTAGAAATCTGTTTGCATAATATTAAGTAATTCCATCCACTGTGCTTACATTACAGTCTATTTTTTTAATGTTATTGTGGTAAAATATGTATAAAAAATTTACCTTTTTAACCACTTTTAAGTGGACATTTCAGTGACATTAATTACATTCACCATATTGTAAAACCACCACGATCTACTTCCAAATGTTTTCACCACCCTAAACAGCAACTCAGTAAACCTTAAGCAGTAGATCCCATTTCCCCTTATGCTACCCACAGGTGACCACTAATAAGCTTTTGTCTCTATTATATTCCATTTTTAACAAACTAGACAAACAATTTCTTTACTGATGGCACTTAATCTATACTCCTGTTTATATTTTCACTTGAACTATTCTATCGTTGAACAGAAGCACAGCCAGAGTACTCCTTAGAAGCAAGGATGGTGATACTTCGTCTCACATACTTTGGATGTGTTATCAGGATGGACCGGTCCCAGGAGAAGGACATCATACTTGGTAAAGCAGGGGTCAGCGAAAAAGAGGAAGACCCTCAATGAGATGGACTGACACAGTGGCTGCAACAATAGGCTCAAGCGTAACAAGGATTGTGAGGATGGAGCAGGACCGGGCAGTGTTTGCTTCTGTTGTGCATAGAGTTGCTATGAGTTGGAACTGACTCAATGGCACCTAACAACAACAACATTGTTGAACGGTAGTTCTGTAATTCCTGCTTTATTTTACATGTGACCCAGGAAGTCTTTACTGTTGCTAAATAAGTATAACATAATAATAATTGTAGTTATTTAATCATTTTCAACTTTATGTCATAAAGTCTTATTAGTAGAAAACCATGAACAGTCAGCACTAACTCCATCACCTGTCAGTCTGTCGTACTGTGGTGCCTTGTGTGTTGCTGTGATGCTGGAAACTATCTCACTGGTATTTCAAATACCAGCAGGGACACCCACAGTGGACAGATTTCAGCAGAGCTTCCAGACTGAGACAGTCTAGGAATAAAGGCCTGGGGATCTAATTCTGAAAATTAGCCAATGAAAACCTTATGGAGCACAACAAAACATTGTCTGACTCACTTGCTTTGGACACATCATCAGGAGGTATCATTTGCTGGAGGAGGATGTCATGTTTGGTGAAGGAGAGGGCCAGCTAGGGTGTAGAAGACCCTCAAGGAGATGGGTTAGTACGATAGCTGCAGCAGTGGACTAGAACATACCAGACAATGTTTCATTCTGTTGGACTAAAGGTTTCTGTGAGTTGGAGTCAACTTGACGGCAACTAACAACAACAGGGAGCCCTGGTGGCCAAGTGGTTAACAGCTATGCCTGCTAACAAAAAGATCTGCAGTTTGAATCCACCGGCAGCTCCTTGGAAACCCTATGGGGCAGTTCTACTCTGTCCTATAGGGTTACTATGAGTTGGAATTGACTCGACGGCAAGGGGTAACGGTGACGGGCAACAACAACAGTAAAGCACAAACTCTTCATTTCTATAGCATTTACGTTTCTAGTGTAGTGGATAGGAGTCCCCGACTTGTACATAATGAAGCAAATAATGAGAATTATAATATTTCACAAACATTTCGCCAACACTTTTTGTGTGGTTGGTATTGTTCTAAATGTTCTTTGTGTATATATGAACTCATTTAATACTCGTGGCAATCTAATGAGGTGAGTTTTATTATTATCTGCATTTTATGATGAAGAAACAGCCAAAAAGATTAAGTAACTGGCCAATGGTCGTGTCAGGTTTTGTCCATCTGCCTTGTGAATCCTGCGTAAAGTCTATAAAGTCCTTTCGGATTTGATATTGCCTCTTCATATCTCAGTCAGATCTTCTATTTTAGTATTCTGTTATGTATGCATCATTTTGGTGGCCAGATATCCTGAAGCCCTGATCTGGTCAAACCTTGGGTTGAACCCTGGATGAATCACTTTAGTGCAGATATAACTTAGCACAAGCGAACATCCCAAGTCCAAATTCACATTCTGGTCTCAAGTGACCTCCTTCCTGGCACACTACCTGGCTTCGAACGGTACCCCACATAATCAGCATCTACCTCACTAAGACGTCCAGTAATTTTACTCTTTAGAAAGAAAAAAAAAAAAAACAACTCATTGCCATCGAGTCAATTCCAACTCATAGTAGCCCTATAGGACAGAGTAGAACTGCCCCCATAAGGTTTCCATGGAGCTGCTGATGGATTCGAACAGCCGACCTTTTGGTTTGGAGTCATAGCTCTTAACCATTGCACCACTAGGGCTCCTGTAGCAATTATTGCAGTAGTATTAATTAAGTCTGAAGTAAGTTCATATTGCATGGAAGTAGATGAGAATAAAACAAATAAACTAAAACAATGAAAAGACACCAAAACTCCAGCTCTGATAGTATCTTCTGAAAAGAGACAATGTAGACTAGGCACCTAAATCCAAGCTAAATAAGATTCAGTTTCTCCTCCTAAAATAGCGTTCCTAATACGTATGGCGACTGGGTGGCACAAACAGTTATGGGCTCAACTACTAACCGAAAAGTTGACTGTTCAAACCCACCCAGAGATACCTGGAAAGACCAGCCTAGAAATCTGCTTCTTAAAGGTAACATCCCTGAAAACCCTATGGAGCAGTTGTACTCTGCACACATGGGGTCACCACGCGTCGGAATTGACTTGTAGGCAACTAGCAGCAACAACAGTGTGTGCACGCATATACGCGTGTATCCCTGAAAATAGGGAGATTGAAGACACTTGGTCCAGTGCATACAGTGTTAGTCAAAATCACCAGGCTCTTTCTAGTTAAAGAACTAGAATCTCATTCCAAACTAGATCGGGGAATAAAAATAATTTATTGCTGAGTAGTCCAAGGTGCTACTCACACATGGTATGAAAGAACAGCTCAAGTGATGTCATCTGAAGCCTCCTGCTGTCCCTGACTATTGCTCATCCTTTTCTTGCTCCTTCTTCTTCTCCTTATATGTTGATTTTCCTGACTCCTCCTTATGAGTTTCCTTTTTGCAGCACCAAAAACTCAAAGGAAGAAGTAGCTCTCATAAAAAAGTTATTGGAAGAACTGTAAGTCTGGGTGCGCCAACTGGGCAGGCAGGGCTCATGTGCCCCCGTTATGCTAGAGATGCTCTGAGTACTCCAAGTGGCATGGCGTAGGGGAGGAGTTTGCTAAGGAAGGTGGAGACACCATTCCTTAAAAATGGGAGAATGAGAATTAATCTGGAGAAGACAAATACCAACTACTGTATTCCATTATACAGACATTTACTACATGGCCAGTATAGAAAAGAAAGTACTCATCAGCCTTCTCTTTCTCTCACTCGGCAAGTGTACAGACGGACATAAATTTTCCTTGTGTCTGAACTTATACAGTATAAATTTAAACGCCTAATGCTTTTGTGTATCCAGATGGTTTTCAGGTCTAAGAAAACATTTTATTTGGTATTGTTCTCTGTATGTATCATTTGAAAAATGTTGCTTCAGCTGACCTTAAATGCTATAGCTATATATGCTCACTCCCAGACTTTGAGATGAAGAAATCTATTTAAAAGCAATGGTTCATTCTATTTACTTGCATAATAAAATAATGTTATGGGATTTGTTCTAAACAAAACAATCATTTATAAATAAAATAGCAATATGTATTTCTTCCCTATATTCAGCTAGTCTTTAATACAAGCAGTGCTAACTTATTAGAGAAGAATCAACACCTGCATTGAAGGATACACTTCCTTCAATGAAACCAAAGAGATTTATTTCACCGAAATTTTACATCCAACAATTTGTAACATCCAACAGTCTGTTATATGTATGTTGGCATGTAGTTACTTAACTCTAACTCATCAGTCACAACACACTGAGTTTTACTTTGCCCTTAACAGATTCCCAGAAAATAATTATTGCATGAATGAATGAAAGAAATGACGTTATCCATCAAATAAAACAAAACAGCATCCTTATTTTTATTTTCCATGAAAGAAAAAGACAAAAGACAATTGAAAGATAATTTAGGAGCACAAACACATAGACAGAGAGAGAGAGCTTAGAACCTATTTTGCATTAAGATAAATCACTGTTTATTCTGAGGGAGGTTTTGTGTTCCTTTTCAGTAATAAGTTTAAGCAACATGGGTTATCTTGAGACTTAGCTATTTTAGGGTAAGTATACAATATAATTTAAGTGTAAGGCATATGGAGTGGCTTGTCTTTAAATGTAATAGTTCTATGTCCCTGGGCTTTTTTTTTTTAATTTGTTATTGGAAACTGTCTTTTTAAATAATACGATTTTGAACAAAGTTTCTTCTGGAGCTAATATGAATTATTCGGTGCCAAAAGATGTGCCCCACAGCATGCTGTGAAGTTCATCTTACTTCCAGATGTTCATATCATCACCCCTTACACAAAACAGCCCCAGGAAAAGTACCGTGTCAGAGATTTGTAAAGCAAATATCCAGGCTCTGGTACTCTTTAATGCTAGACTAGAACAAGATGTAATGGATGTCCCAAACTCTGTTTTTACTCTGAGATTCTATAATTCTCTATGTGTATGCATGCAGTGTTACCATTCCACAATTAGCATTACTGTTAGAGTCTGGAGTTAGTAATTGTTAGCCTCAGAATGTCTGAAGCTTTGATTTAACAGTTTCAATTTATCTAGACTTTCGTTTTCTGGAATCAGCTTTATCACTTTAATCTGGAAGAATATTACATTGCATGTAACATAAAAGACCTATAGGCCAGGTCTCCAAGGAGAACACGGTTAGAGATAAGAGTAAGCCTGCCTCTGAAACATTTCATTAGTTCACTAAAAGTAGTATGTTAAAAACATGTGAGCTTAGAAATCACAGATTCCAACCACACTACCTTCTGGGGGTCTCATTTTGGGGCAAGCAGCTAGCAGTTCACATTTCCCCTCTGTATAATGGAGAGATAATAACTCTTCACATTGCGATGGAAATAATTATATACAGTGGCAGAAAGATGCCTGACTCCTAATGGGGTTTTTTTTGCATTAATAGAACAAAAGTAAAAGCATCCTTTTCAAAGCATCAAAACTTACTAGGGGTGTTCGCATAGATTTCCATTTACTCTGTCAGGTTTTAAATGATGCTTTGCTTTTTAATTGCAACGATAGGTAATATGCATAGTGTCTTGGTTATCTAGTGCTGCTGTAACATAAATATCACAGGTGGATGGCTTTAACAAAGAGGAATCTATTTTCTCATAGTCTAGTAGGCTGGAAGTCCAAATTTAGGGCATCAGCTCAAGGGGAAGTCTTTCTCTTTCTGTCAGCTCTGGAGGAAGGTCCCTGTCATCAATCTTCCCCAAGACTAGGAGCTTCTCTGCCCAGGAACACTGGGTTGAAAGGACACGCTCTGCTCCTGGAGTTGCTTTCTTGGTGGTATGAGGTCCCCATGTCTCTTTGCTCAACTGTCTCTTTTATATCTCAAAAAAGATTGGCTTAAGACACAATCTAATCTTGTAGATCTGATCAACATAACTGCCGATAATCCATCTCATTAACATCACAGAGGTAGGATTTACAACACATAGGAAAATCACATCAGGTGACAAAATGGTGGAAATCACACAATACTGGAAATCATGGCCTAGCCAAATTGATACACATATTTTTGGGGGACACAATTCAATCTATGACACATAGATACTATGGAAGATGGGATAATGTATAAAAAATGTAGGAAAGAGAGTTAAGATCCTCAATTAAGTCCAGTGTATGTTGAAAAAATTTAAATGTGGATGAAATATGTTCATTGTATCATAAAATATATTTATATGTGATTTTATTCATAGTAATTACTGTTAAAATATATGACTCTTTTTCTGAATGTCAATGGCATTCTCAATTTATCTTAGAAGACCTGACAGGTTCCAAAAAAAAACAGAGCAAACCTGTTGCTGTTCAGTTGATTCTAACTTACAGGGATGACCCGATAGGACAGAGTAGAACTGCCGATAGGTTTTCCAAGGCTAAAATCTTTATGGATGCAGACTGCCATGTCTTTCTCCTTTAGAGTGGTGAGTGGGTTCAAACTGCTCACCTTTTGGTTAGCAGCTGAGCTTTAACCACTGTGCCACCAGGGCCCCTCATAGAAAGGGAGACAACTGGGACAAAAACCATCTTCTTTTCTACTAACAGAAGTCTATTTGATAACTGAGCCTCCCAGGCTAATCACTTTCTTTACTTAGCTTAATTGACATTTTACCAATCTAGGTTTCTCTAAAAACGTAAGAGATCCTGAAAATTGATAAGACATCTAAAAGGAGAAACTTAGTTTAATTATTGTGCTTTCATGGTAGTGGTTTTCAAGACTGTCAAAAAATGTGATACCATTCAGACACAAGCAGTATCTTTGAGACACAAGTGCTATGTTGTTGTTGTTGTTAGGTGCCATTGAGTCAGTTCTGACTCATAGCGACCCTAGGCACAACAGAACAGAGCAGTCCTGCACTATCCTCACAATTGTTGTTTTGCTTAAGCCCATTGTTGCAGCCACTGTGTCAATCCATTTTGTTGAGGGTCTTCCTCTTTTTCACTGACCCTCTACCAATCATAATGTCCTTCTCCAGGGACAGATCCCAGCTGATAACATGTCCAAGGTATGTGAGATGCAGTCTCACCATCCTTGCTTTTAAGGAGTATTCTGGCTGCTTTTTTCTAAGACAGATTTGTTTGTTCTTTTGGTAGTCCTTGGTATAGTCAATATTCTTCACCAACACCATAATTCAAAAGAGTGAATTCTTCTTCCATCTTCCTTATTCATTATCCAGCTTTCACATGCATTTGAGGGCGTTGAAAAATACCATGGCTTGGGTCAGGCGCACCTTAGTCTCTCCAAGATGATATCTTTGCTTTTGCTTTTTAACAGTTTAAAGAGGTCTTTCTTTTGCAGCAGATTTGCCCAATGCAATGTGTCTTTTGATTTCTTGACTCCTGCTTCCATGGGTGTTGATTGTGGATCCAAGTAAAATGAAATCCTTGACAACTTCAATATTTTCTCCATTTTTCATGACGTTGCTTATTGGTCCAGTTGTGAGGATTTTTCTTTTCTTTATGTTGAAGTGTAAACCGTACTGAAGGCTGTGGTCTTTAATCTTCATCAGTAAGTGCTTCAAGTCCTCTTCACTTTCAGCAAGCAAGCTTGTGCCATCTGTATAATGCATATAATAAGTTCTATAATTGATGAAAATAAAGCCTGATTAAAAAAAGGAATTTATAAGATGGCTGATTCCATGTCAACTACTATAGTTCACTACATTCATTTAAAAAGTAGAACATCAGTATGATTGCAGTGTTAAAAATCCACTTCTACATACAGATACATTTTAAATAATAGATTCTTTGGCAAGAATTTTATTCCCTCTGTTTTTAGTTCAAAAAATAGTTAATGATTCATATGAGTCCTTGTTTATGTTCTAACCATTACAAAAATTTCATAATAAATTGACATATTTGGCCAAAGTATTGACTTGTCTAGCCAGTGTTGTTTATGAATGACACCAAAGGACATTTAGTTAAGATAGGGAACAAAACTGGCTACAGCACCTATCCCAGGAGAACCCCACTGTTTATACTTTTCATTCAAAAATGCGTTCTCTACTTAGTTTACTTTTTCTTTAGCCAGTTTGCTAATCATGTCAAAATATTTTTCATGACCTAGTGATTTTGTTCTAATATACGCAAACACACACACACAGATTCTCCTTGTTCACACTTTTTTTGCCTTCTTAAAAAATCTAGACAGGCAAACATGAGTGTTCTGTGTCTATCTGACAGTCAATTATATTTGCTTAAATATTTATTTTTGATTACTTACTAGAAATTCAGTAGGGCAGTTTGATAAGAGCTCAAGAACTATCACACAGAAGTTTCCATTGTTTAAAAAGAAAAGACAGACAGAGTGAATGTTGGATTTTTATATAGATGGCCAGAGTGGGAAGAAGGGCTCAGGAAGGCTCTCAATGGGACCTGGCTCTTGAATGACACTTTGAGGATGAACAGGGGTTCTGAATGTGTGTATAAACACACACTAGTTCCCTCAAAACTACAAGCAGCAATAAGACTGCTCATAGAAGGACTCTATTGTCTAATCTGATTTGGTCATACATACAAGACACTTCACCAGGTGGTCACCAGGTGTCAGCAGGTCTCTCTCTCTCTCTCGGCAGGTGTGTTGTAAGGTCAGGTCAGATGCGACCTGGCTGGGTTCATCTCTCTCTGCAGCTTTTCTTGGCCAGGTCTAGTCCCCTGTGCTTGCCGGTCCAGCTCTCAACCAGCAGCTTCAGGACAACCCCAGTCCAATGCCAGGGTTAGACTGGAATTATGACATATCTCAAGGCAAAACTTTTACGTGCAACCTCCATATAGTGTAGGACCAAGCCTCTTCTACATTGGCAACTTCCTGCCCAAAGGTGCTCATCTCCATTCCATGGGCTGACTCTGCTTACCTTCACCATCTGCTGGTCTTGTGGTTCCCACCGCTCACACTACTGTAGCTGTTTCTCTGCTACTCAACTCTGCTGTGCTTTCCACCGATATCTCTCAGTCTAAAGTGTTATCAACTCAGAGGGTGTACCAGCTCAGCATTACAGCCTTTGACTTGTACTATAGCTCTTCTAAGAGTTTCTCAGCCCAGGACCCCATGTCCAAAGGACATACTTTTCTCCTAGCTTTCGTAGATCAGGAAGTCCCCAAAACCTCTGTGAGAATGGCTGCTTATATAGGAAAACTCCTTGCCAATTTCAGGGAGTGTCTTTCATACTGACCAATCCCTTATGCAAATTGTAAGTCGATCAATCCTATTGGGTGGATTTGCAAGCCTTTATGCAGATACAAAACTGACCATCCCTTCACAAGTGGTTTATTCAGATAGTAAACTGACCAATACCCTGCAAGACTGTGGACCAACCAATCATTTTGGGAGAATTACACATCCAGGGCCAGAAAGACCACACATAAGAGAAAATCCATTGCATCACAGGCTCACGATACTACCACGCAACTTGAGGACTGCCTGTATATAGATATATATGCATGTTTGTATGTAACAGAAACAAAGGTTTCATGGGACAATAATTCTTATATCATGTATTAATTGGTGGCTTAAAACAACACACATTTATTATCTTACATTTCTGTAAGTTACTAGGCTAAAATCAAGTGCTGTGTTCCTTTCTGGAGTCTCTAGAGGAGAATCTGTTTCCTTGTCCCTTCCAGCTTTTATAAGTTCCCCATAGTCTTTGATGTCAAGGACATCAAGGACATCATACATGAAGAAAGCAAGAGGTCATTAAAAAGACAAGAAAGAAAAGACCAAAATGGATGTCAGAAGAGACTCTGAAACTTGCTCTTGAACAACGAGTAGCTAAAGCAAAAGGAAGAAAATGATGAAGTAAAAGAACTGAACAGATGATTTCAAAGGGCAGCTCAAGAAAACAAAGTAAAGTATTATAATGACATGTGCAAAGACCTGGAGATAGAAAACCAAAACGGAAGAACAGGGAAGAAGATGCTCAGCATTTCTCAAGCTGAAAGAACTGAAGAAAAAATTCAAGCCTTGAGTTGCAATATTGAAGGATTCTATGGGGAAAATATTAAATGACATTCAACCATTTCAGGAGGTAGCATATGCTCAGGAATCAATGGTACTGAAGGAAGAAGTCCAAGCTGCATTGAAGCTATTGGCGAGAAACAAGGTTCCAGGAATTGATGGAAAACCAGTTGTGACGTTTCAACAAATGGATGCAGCGCTGGAAGCGCTCACTCGTCTATGCCAAGAAATTTGGAAGACAGCCGCCTGGCCAACCAACTGGAAGAGTTCATATTTATGCCCATTCCAAAGAAAGGTGATCCAACCGAATGCAGAAATTATCAAACAATATCATTAATATCACACACAAGTAAATTTTTGCTGCAGATCATTCCAAAGCAGGTACAGCATTACATCAACAGAAATTCAGGCAGGATTCAGAAGAGGACATAGATAACATTGCAAAGGATAGGAATTCCAGGACAGTAAATTGTGCTCATGAGGAACCTGTACATAGATCAAGAGGCAGAACAAGGGGATATTGTGTGGTTTGAAGTCAGGAAAGGTGTGTGTCAGGGTTGTATCTTTTCACTGTACCTATTCAATCTGTATGCTGAGAAAATAATCCAAGAAGCTGGTCTATATGAAGAAGAATAGGGTATCAGGATTGGAGGAAGACTCATTAATAACCTGCATTATGCTGATGACACAACCTTGCTTGCTGAAAGTGAAGAGGGCTTGAAGCACTTACTGATGAAGATCAAAGACCACAGCCTTCAGTATGGATTACACTTCAACATAAAGAAAACAAAAATCCTCATAACTGGACCAATAAGCAACATCATGAAAAACGGAGAAAAGATTGAAGTTGTCAAGGATTTCATTTTACTTGGATCCACAATCAACACCCATGGAAGCAGGAGTCAAGAAATCAAAAGACACATTGCATTGGACAAATCTGCTGCAAAAGATCTCTTTAAATTGTTGAAAAGCAAAGATGTTACCTTGAAGACTAAAGTGCGCCTTACCCAAGCCATGGTGTTTTCTATCGCCTTATTTGCTTGTGAAAACTAGGCAATGAATAAGGAAGTCTGAAGAAGAATTGATGACTTTGAATTGTGGTGTTGAGGAAGAATAGTGAACATATCATGGATGGGCAAAAGAAAGAACAAATCTGTCTTGGAAGAAGTACCACCAGAATGCTCCTTAGAAGCAAGGATGGCGAGGCTGCATCTCACATGATTTGGACATGTTATCAGGATGGACCAGTCCCAGAGAAGAACATCATGCTTGGTATAGCATCAGTGAAAAAAAAAGGCAGATCCTCAATGAGATGGATTGATGCAGTGGCTGCAACAATGGGCTTAAACATAACAATGATTGTGAGGATGTTGCAAGACTGGGCAGTCTTTCGTTCTGTGGTACATAAGGTTGTTATGAATCGGAACCAACTTGACGGCACCTAACAACAACAACAACGACAGTCCTTGGTTCATGGACTCCTTCCTCCATCTTCACAGCCAGAATCAGCATGTCTACTCTTTCACAGTTTGGAAAGGTTCTCCTCTTATAAGGACTCATGTGATTAGATTGGGTGCACCCAGATAATCAAGAATAATCTCCCCATCTCAAGATCTTTAATTTTAATCACAGGAGTCCCTGCATGGCAGTGGCACAAATAGTTAAGCCCTCAACTACTAGCTGAAAGGTTGACCATTCGAACCCACCCAAAGGCAACCTAAAAGCAAGGTTTGGCAATCTGCTTCCAAAAGATCACAGCCTTGAAAACTCTATGGAGTGCAGTTCTACTCTGCACACATAGGGTCACTATGAGTTGGAATCAATTTGATGGTAACTAATAACAACACTG
Source organism: Dugong dugon (assembly GCA_030035585.1). Taxonomy (NCBI): domain Eukaryota; kingdom Metazoa; phylum Chordata; class Mammalia; order Sirenia; family Dugongidae; genus Dugong; species Dugong dugon. The sequence goes on from CM057473.1 coordinate 8,437,760, forward strand.
GTTTTAATCACATGTACACATCACTTTTGCCGTGTAAGGTAACACATTTACAGGTTCTAGGGATTAGGAAATGGACATCTTTGGGGGACCATTATGCTGCCTACCATTGTCTGTTTTCTGGCCCCCAAAGATTCATATTCATTCCATATGTAAAATACATTAACTCGATCCAAGGTACCCAAAATGCTAAGTCTATTTTAGCATCAACTCAAAGTCAAAATTCTTATCTAAATCTTTTTACCTCAAAAGTCACAAATCTCATCATCTAAATCATCTAAATTGGATAGAATTAATCTCTGGGTGTAATTTATACTGGGGCACCATTACTCTTTATCTATAGATTTGTAAAACTAAAGAAACAAGTTACCTGCTCCCCTACTACAATGATGGGATAAGCATAAGATAACAGTTATACACGTTCCAGCTCAAAAAGGGAAAATAAATTTGAATCCAGCAGAGCAAACTCCGTTTGATGTTAATGCCTGAGAATCATCCCCTGTGCTTGTGGCCTCGGAGTTCAGGGCTTCCATCTCTGACTCACCCTTCTTTTTTCATGAAATGATAAGTGTGCTTGTAATGAGTAGTTGCATCAGCCCATTTCCTGCCAGTAGAATTTTGGGGGCCCAGTAGCCTTTTATTTTCTACTCTCTCTATCCCTTTCAGTCCAAGCTCATAGTATTTCTGCAAATATAACATTCTTAAGTATTTTGTGGATCTCCTGTGCGTGTAAAATCTTTCTTAGAGAATCCCTTCTCCATATCTGACTTCTGTTGAAATGGCTGAGGGACAACACCCTTAAGCTTCCTAGATGCTCTCTGGTTTGATTGACTATCTGTGAGTCACACTTGTAATCTTTTAAAAGAGCCTGAGTACTCTGACCTTCTAATCTTTCTGAGGTGCTAGCAAAAGTTTACACAGCCACACCTTGAACTCTTTCTCTAGATCATGCTTTCCTGACAGTGAATTTCTTAATTTTTAGCATCTTTTGCAATCTTGATTGGCTGACAATTTCCCCAACTCAGCAAGTATTGGTTCCTTTTTGTTTACCAAATATTCCCTCAAATTATATCATTCTTCTCACATTTTACTGTAAGCAGAAAACAAAACAAAAACACCAGATTGTGTCCTCAACACTTTGCTTGGAAATCTTCTCAGCTAAATATTCAATTTCATTGTTTACAAGTTCTGCTTTTTACATAACTACAGGACACCATTTTGCTAAGATGTCTGTCACTATGTAATAATACTCCACTTTCCTCCAGTTTCTAATAATATGTTCCTCATTTCCTTTGAGTCCTCACCAATAGCACTTTTAACATCCATATTTCTACCAACAGTCTGTTTATATGATTTAAGTATACTCTAAGGCAATTTATGTTTTCTCTACCATACTTCTCACTCCCTTATGTGTCATCACTAGCGGAGTCATTAACATCTGTATTACTACTAACAATCTGTTCAAAGGAGTCTAAGCTTTTTTTTTCATCCTGCTTCTCAAAATTAGGGCTTCAAACTAGTTCCAACCAGGTCAGTCGTGGCCAACTGTCTTAGTTATCTAGTGCTGCTATAACAGAACTACCACAAGTAAATGGCTTTAACAAACAGCAATTTATTCTTTCATAGGCTAGGAGGCTAGAAGTCTGAATTCAGGGTGCCAGCTCCCAGGGAAGGTTTTTCTCTCTGTGTCAGTTCTGAGGGAAGGTCCTTGTCATCAGTCTTTCCTTGGTCTAGGAGCTTCTCAGCCCAGGGACCCTGGATCCAAAGGACATGCTCCGCTCCTGGCTCTACTTGTTTGTGGTAATGAGGTCCCTCTCCTCTCTGCTGGCTTCTCTCTTTTATATCTCAAAAAAGATTGACTCAAGATACAGCCTAATCCTGTAGATGGAGTCCTGTCTCTAATCCTGCCTCATTAACATCATAGAGGTTAGGATTTACAATGCATAGGAAAATTACATCAGATCACAAAGTGGAGGACAACCAATACTGGTAATCATGGCCTAGCCAAGTTGACATACATTTTTGGGGGACATAATTCAATCCATAACAACTATGAAGTGAAACCAGAACAGATCTGAATTTTTTAAATTTGGATGATCCAGAACCATAACCGGAAAGAGAAAAATTACTGGTCACAGCCCTGGAATGGGAGATTTGGAAGAGGAGTAGTTAGCCCTTTCGGGAGCCTGATGCATGAGAATGGATTATCACCAGGACTGAGGAGAGTGACACACATTTAAAGTGGCATGGTCAGCCACCATCTTTGAAAGGGGCACCATCATTTCCGACTCTGCAAAATCCGACGGGTAAGAGGTTGGGTTGCTATGCAACATGTACGCTGACCTTGTTTTCTAAGAGGGAGATTCAGTTTCTAGCAGGGTTTCAACCCCAAATTTTTCCCATTCTAGTCATGGTTCTCCGTCATCCAAAAATTTAAAAAATACGGTTCTGTTTTGGTGTCACTTTCTCGGCCATGATTGAACCAGGATGAACCGGTTCGAGATCCTGCTCAAAATTTCTTTTGCTTCTCCTACTGCCCAGTTACAAAGCCACTTCCATATTTTTTAAGTATTTGTTACAACAGCACCTTACTCTCAGGTAAACATTAGTTTTCTATTGCTGAGAAACAAGTTACCACAAATATATTGTTGTTGTTGTGAGGTGCCATTGAGTGCGGTCTGACTCATAGTGACCGTATGTACAACATAATGAAACATTGCTCAATCCTGTGTCATCCTCACAATTATTGCTATGTTTGAGCCCATTGTTGCAACCACAGTGTCAATCCATCTCATTGAGGGTCTTCCTCTTTGTCACTAACACTCAACTTTACCAAGCATAATGTCCTTCTTCAGGGACTGGCCCCTCCTAATAACGTGTCCAAAGTACATGAGATGAAGTCTCACCATCCTCACTTCTAAGAAGCATTCTGGCTGTACTTTCTGCAAGACTGATTTGTTCATTCTCCTGGAAGTCCACGGTAAATTTACCATTCTTTGCCAACACAACAAACGTGGTGGCTTAAAAAAAGAAAAAAAGAAAAAAAAAAAACACACAAATTTATTATCCTACAGCCTGTAACATGCTCTTTCTAGCTATGCTCCCTAAATGGAATGAAAACTTTCTCTCTTTTATCAATTTCAGATGAAGCCCATCTCCTCTAAAGAGAAGAATCCACAGTCATTTCTCTCTCCTCAGAATTCACGTTATGTTCATCAGCCGGACTGCTCAGGTAGCGCTCACCCTGTGATCTGCTGTGTTGTCCTTTATCTTCAAAATATATGTTATCTTAGAAATGCTATTAGACATCTGAGGAAAGGGACTTGTAGTTTTCCTAACATTTATCATCCTGCTTTCACACAGCAGCCCCTCTGATCCCAAGTGTGAGTGATGACGTAAAGCAGGATAGGTAAAAGAGGGGGATTTCGCTGTCTGAAGTGAAATCTTTAGAAAATTAAAATAGTTTCTGACATTAGGGAGCTTTGTATGTTTTACGTAGTAACTTACTACTCTCTAGCTTATTCATAAGTGCAACTATTAATTGTATAATATTTGCATTTATAAATGCTTTTAATATACCATTTTATTTCATCTTCACAAGACTAGTATGGCTCTAGACACACTTAAAATATCTGTGACAAAATACACTTATTACACAAAAGAGGAAATGGGGTCACACTGAGATGAGAGCTGTGTAGCTGATGTATACATTGCCACACAATAACTTAGTAGCAAAGCCAAACCTTGAAGCCAAACCATCTGATTCTAAAACTTGTGTTTTTCCCACTGAGCTCCATTTTCTCCTTTCCTGCGGATTTCATGGACTATGTAAGTCAGTCCACTGAGGAGCAGCAGATAAATTTTGGTACAGTAGATGGAATGAACTAATGGTGGTGAAGGTGATTTGCAATGATGCCTCTGGACAAAATGAAAAAGCCAGAACGAAGATAAACCTACGGCTCAGGACTGAGTTTAATCAATCTCTGTGAGGACTAAGAGAACCCCATGAAAAAAAGTGCGATTGCATTTTCTAACGCAAGAAGACATCACCATCAGAATTAAGCATGTATGACTAAGGCCAGGTTTACATAAAGATGAACAGTTTAAGCAAACATTATTCAAACCCTTTTACACCTATGTGTTTACTTTACTTTATGTCTCTGGGACTAGGCATACTTTAGAAATCATGGAAGAAATAAATGTAGAAAAGAAGTCCCTTAATCTGCATGTTATCTGAACAAAGCAACACAGATTTACAAAGGTCTCACTGAAATTGCAAGTGAGGAAGAACTGACAAGCTTGTGGATAGTGTGGTGATAGTGAATGGAAATTCAAAGGAAAGGGCTCAGTATTATAATTTGAAGATATGTAGCATATCCTGATGTTGTATTCTTTTAGTGAGCTGCCTTTATTGTTTTCTGTTAATAAATATAAAATACATAAAGTATTTTCAAATGTTCACTTTCTATCTTTGTTCCTCTGACCCAATTTTTCAACAAAAATTCAGTTTTCTAATTCTTCGATTAGAATTTGGGGTTGAGGTTTCTGACAACTCTGATCTAAGACTGTGTTAGTGGAAGATATGCGTGTTTAATTAGCTTACTGATATTAATAAAATGTGGCAAATTTATAACCCTTGCAAATTTAACTTGAAATATAAATGTGACAAAATTGAGCAGTATTACTCTAAGAATAGAATTTTTATTGGTTTGCTGACTGTTGGGAAACATTTGCTTTCATTGCCCAGTAAACTGTGGTACTGACAATAATTGGCATTTCTTGCATTTATGTGCGAAGCATTGTTCTAAGCACTTAGCGTGCATTATATTCTATAATCTGTAGAGCCCTTACATTAGTCTTATGAATTAGATAATGCCTCCCCCTCTCGCCACATTTTACAAATAAGAAAATAGAGGCACAAAGAGCCAAAACCACTTGTCCAAAGAACACCAACAATAGTGGAGCTAGGTTTTGAACCCAAACAAAAATCAGATTCCAGAGCCAATACTCTTGCCCACTATGTTATTCTGACTCCTGTCTAAGACTGGGAGAGTCCCTACAGAAACCTGAAGAGATATTTTCTTTCCTCTTAGTAATTTTCACCTAAGAGTCCACACTTGTTTCTTATTCATGCATTTAAATGCTGACTTTTCAAAATTCTTATTTCAAATATTCCTGAGCTTACAAATTCCTAAACTTGATTATTCTTAAACTGGCTATCCATCAGAGATGATATTTCAACCATTAAAAAAAAAAAAAATCTTTCCAAACCGAGTCAAGACAGTGTGGTCTTGTCATGGCATCCTATAGTAGTTTAGGTCCCATTAGGAGATCTAAAAATATAGTAGGTTAAACAGGAGAAGTTTAATATTTTAAAAAATGACTAACTCTGATAAAAGAGTAACTATAAGATATAACCACAGTTCATCTGTCAGTTTGTCGTGCTGTGGTGGCTTAGGTGTTGCTGTGATGCTGGAAGCTAAGGCACTAGTATGTTGAATACCAGCAGGGTCACCCACGGTGGACAAGTTTCAGCGGAGCTTCCAGACTAAGACAGACAAGGAAATAAGAACAGGAGATCTACTTTTAAAAATGAGCCAGTGAAAACCTTAAGGATCACAACAGAACACTTCCAATTGCTAGCTTTGAACACATCATCAGGAGGAATCATTCACTGGAGGAGGACATCACGTTTGGTGAAGTAGAGCACCAGCAAGGGTAGGGAGACCCTCAGTGAGATGCACTGGTGCAATAGCTGCAATAATGGACTCAAACATTTTGTTCTATTGTACATAAGGTCATCATGCATAGGAGTTGACTCCAGGGCAGCTATTTACCTACATATCTACCTACCTACCTACCCATCCATCCACCCATCCAACCCCCCCCACCCCCCCCACCCATCCATCCATCTATCCACCTATCTACCTATCAACTACCTAACCTATCTACGTATCTGTCTACCTTTTCTATCTATTAATAAGATATAAGGAGACTTTGTAAGGTACTGTAGGGCTGAGGAAGAGTACCCAAGGAAGGACAAACTTTGTTTTATCTCCCCATTTTATGTAATGAATGTCTTTATCTCAGTCCTTGATTTTAACATCTCTAAATGTGGATGCTAAACCCATAAATTAGAAACTGTGATTTGGCCCACTGGATAGCAGAGAAGTTCACTGGTATGGCTAGGCAGGAGCTGGTCTGGAACTGCTGGACAAACAGCAGACCTCCCTCCAAAGTGCAGGCTGGGAAGCAAGCAATCAACAGCTGATGGGTGTGGGTTCACACTGGGCATTAGGGAAGAGTACCTGCAGAAGCAGAGGTGGGGATTTGCAGAGGGAGTGGCTGCTCTGTGTGGACCCTGTTGGATTCAGGTGCCTATGTGCAGGCTGCACAAGGCTCAGTGTCTCTGTTGAAGGGGCTATGGAAAGGTTATTACCAAGGTGAGGCTCTAAGGTAACAGAGGGATGGCCTCCTTGGTCCCTGGCTGCAGTAAGTACCACCAGATGTTCTCATACTTGCACTGCTGACCCCAGGCACACGCCAGGCTCTGCAGGGAGTCTCTTCCTCCTGCTCTGCCTTTCCAGAGCCCTGTCCTGAGAAAGCTTAACGCTGCATTCACTTTAAAGGAGAAATGCTTAAAGGGATCCCGTTGCTTTTCATAGAGCATATATGGAAGGGTACGTGTGAAGCTGAGAGGCGATTCATTGATAACCGACACGCGTACTATTTGTACTATGATGTTAAATTTCTAAGGAAATAAAGATGACACAAGAAGGAATAGTTAATTTTAGAAGCACTGTTCTTAGCGTAGCCAATGTAAATATGGTAATGCTGTCTTTGTCACAGACAGTGATTTTTCTAACTGAAGAAAGGAGATCATATCATCAACCAAAAAAAAAAAAACCTTTGCAATACTGACTCATGGCAACCCCATGGGTTACAGAGAAAAACTGCTCCATATGGTTTTCTTGGCTGCAATCTTTATGGAAGAAGTTCGCCAGATCTTCCTTCTACAGAGGCACTGTGTGAGCTTGAACTGCTGACCTTTAGGTTAGTAGGCAATGGCAAAGCGCTTGTACCACCCAGGGACCAAAAAACCCAAACCAAACCCTTTGCCAGTCGACCCCACAGGACAGGGTAGAACTGCCCCATGCAGTTTCCAAGGAGCACCTGGTGGCTTTGAACTGCTGATCTTTTGATTAGCAGCTATAACTCTTAACCACTACACCACCAGAGTTTCCAGGGATAGTTGAGTTAAAATGCTACACTAGACCAGCACTGGCTTCTTGATTTTCTTTTCCTAGACATTCAGTACATTTTCCTGATTTATTATTATACTGCCCTAAATTAGTATTTTTAAAAAGTGTTTATAAAAGCCCACAATCACTACAGGCATCTTCCTATGCATTCACAGAACTGAAGGATAGCAAGCTGGTCAGAAATACTATTACAAAAGTTGCACCATCCTAGAGAGTCTATTTTTTATTAAAATTACTGTAGTTAATTTTATTTGAATTTGAATTGAATTTGAAAATGAAGTACGACTAAAGGCACACTTCAGCTTGGAGTAAGTCGTTCTTTACCACAAGGTGTATTCATGTATTCTCAACCCTGTAGGGTGGGGACTATCATCATCATCTTCGTTTACAGATGGGGAAACTGAGGCACAGTGAAAGGTCCTGCTTATAGACAACACGAGGGAAAGAGGAGGGTCCAGAAGGCAGACAGCTGGCTCCTGAGTCCAGCTATTTTCCAACATGCTGGTGGCCATTTCTAGGAGAATAATTTTTTTTTCACTGTTATCTTTGTACATACTTTTCCACATTGCTTGAATTTTTTAAATGATGTATACTTGTTTAAATAAATAATTTAAAAACTCGAAAAAAAGCCCATAATCAAATGTAGGTGGTACCTAAGGGACAGACAAAATCATCCCAAAACTTAGAAGGAAGTTGTAATGTTAAAAAGAGGAAAGTCAATAAGTAAATGGGTCTTGGAAGAACCTGGTTGCATACACTTCATTATCACTTTTGAAAGAGCAAAGGGAAAAAGTTGACATTAAAATATATCAATCAGAATGCATCATCATAAAACATTGGAAACAAGAAATCAGAGAGGAAATGGTTGGCAGTGCCACACAAATACTTACAGAGGGTCAGAGAAACTCAAAATATATGCTGACTTTTTCCTTTGCCTATACACGTACTCCTCAAGTACCGGCTATCTTGTTATCAGACATGTCACATTTACCATAGTAAAAAATCTGCTGACTATTTTGCACACTAATGACATACATCTGGTAGTTAACGAACGTTGAGGTGCGAAGCAAGGGTAACGCGGCTGTGATGGTTAAGGTTATGTGTCAGGTTGGCTGGGCCATGGTTCTCGGCGGTTTGGCTGTTATGTAATGATGTAATTTGACAGCTATGTAATGGTGTAATCAGCCTCCATTTTGTGATCTGATGTTGCCTTGGTTATCTAGTGCTACTATAACAGAAATACCACAAGTGGATGGCTTCAACAAACAGAAGTTTATTCTCTCACAGTCTAGTAGGCCAGAAGTCCAAATTCAGGGCATCAGCTCCAGGTGAAGGCTTTCTCTCTCTGTTGGCTCTGGAGGAAGGTCCTTGTCATCAATATTCCCCTGGACTAGGAGCTTCTCAGTGTAGGGACCCTGGGTCCAAAGAATGTGCTATTCTCCTGGCTGTTGTGTCTTGTTGGTGTGAGGTCCCCCATGTTTCTCTGCTGGCTTCTCTCTTTATATCTCAAAAGAGATTGGCTCAAGACACAATCCAATCGTGTTGATTGAGTCCTGACTCATTGACATAAGTACTGATAATCCCACCTCATTAACATCATAAAGATAGGATTTACAGCACATAGGAGAATCACATCAGATGACAAAATGGTGGACAATTACACAATACCGGGAATCATGGCCTGGCCAAATAGATACGCATATTTTTTGGGGGACACAATTAAATCTATGACAGACTGATCATCCTCCATTTTCGCATAACGAGCTGGTCTTTGGTACCCATCCATGTTGGTAAGTTGAGGAGTGGGTGTATGGCAGAAATGTACCAACAATGACAATAAATATATCAGGGTCTCAGTGTTTGATCCTGAGACTCTACTGTTAGAAATAATTTCTAAACTTCTCATAGTGTCTGTGTTCCCCACTTCAGATCAAAAATCCTGAATCTGATTGGCCCAGGCTGTCAGGAAGTGAGGAGAGAGAATATCTCAGAATAGGAAGATGCTGAGTAGCCAAAACGCAACGACTGTCCATGGAACCAAGGTAGACCAGCTATAAAGTGACGATAACCCCAAGGGTCTGGACTTAAAAGTCTGGGGACCAAAACGTGTTTCATTTTGTTTTTATTTTCATGAAATGATCAGGTCCCAGTGACAGAAGAGCTCTTAAATATCATCTAGTCTGATGCCTCTCCAGCCTTCAGTTGAACGTGGGTAAGTTCACAAAGAACTTCCCTGAGCGAGTGCATTTTGATTTTGTTTTGTTTGTTTTTATTGAACAAATCCCTTTGTAAGGAAAATCGTTTATGTGTTGAAGTTTTATTCTTTAGTACTACTTCTTCCTCTTAGACCTAGAAAACCAAAAACCAAACCTGTTGCTGTCGAGTTGATTCCCACTGATAATAAATCAAATTACTCTAAATAAAGTCATCCCATTTAACTTAAATATATGCATGAGTTTTGTATCATGTCTCCAAATTACTTAGTCTCAGTTTGATTAACTATTCTTCATATGACATGCTCTTGACTCAATATTCCTGTTTCTGCCACTTCCCCTTCGGCACACACTCGCACACACGTGCCCATACACTCTCACACACACACTCACACTAAATTTGTGATACTGAATACCGATTTGTGATACTGATATTGAAAATAAAAACTCAGTAAGGTCTGACTAGTGCATGATATTTCTGTTAATACCCTAAGATTACTTATTTTTTTTTTGGAAGCCATGTAACATTAATCACTTTAACCTTTTCTCCACATTTTTTTGAAGTGTCCTCTTATTGAGTCATGCCATCCCTTTCACGTCATGTCTGCTTCTCAGTCTTTGATTCTGACATCTTTAGATGTGGATGCTAATCCCATAAACTAGCCTATAGACATTATTTTCCAGACGTCCTGGAGCATGTGTTTAGAACTCTCTGTCAGGAGATATTATGAAAGACTCTGACAGATATCTTTTGAAAATACAGATTCATAATGTTTTGTGTAGACATCCTCAGCTGGTGGGATGGTGTCAATATTCCTTCAGGAATTTGGAATGTGTGCAATTCTTTGACATCCTAAAGGCCATAGAGCCCCCTCAGAATCTGCGTGGTTTATATGGGGTGAGAAACGGCTTTGTCCTAGATCTTTTCCTATTCAAATGGATTCATTCATGCATGCATGCATTCATCCAAGCTTGTTGAGCACTTATTATGTGCCAAGTTCTGTCCAAAGTCAATGTTATGTATTAGGAGGGGTCATCTTTCCAACAAATTTATATACATGTATATGTATTTTGTGAAGCCCCGGAGAAGAGTGAAGATTTTCCTCTTGATTTAAGGCCAGCCAGGTGGATACTGTAAACTAGTTAAACAGGATTAAACATATATGATCATTCTTCACCTCTATAAGGAAATACTCTTTTTCTTTTTCTTTTAAACCCAAGGACCTCTCATTCTACCTGCTTTATCCTGCTTTTGAAAAAGAAATAGTTGCTTCGTAGAGAAATACTTCTCTACACTGTAAAACTACAGTGTAAGTATGATGATAAATGGTAACTCGGCTTCAGAACTGGAGAGTATTAGGGAATGGCGAGGACTGGGTGAAACAGAAGAGCAAGTTTTTCTCGTCAAAAGTCCCTACACAGATCTTGTTGTCATACAAGGATGTGGTTCAGTTTTGCCAGATCTTCCAGTTTTTCAGCAGAGGCTAGCGATCTGGGTTTTTATGTGAAATTTCCCAAAATGCTGCTAACATTTTTTTTAAAACACTGTACAAGCCAAATAAAACATATTTACGGGCCAGATTCAGCCTGCAAGTTGCCTGTTTACAATCTCTGCTCTAGAAGCTTAGAGGTGGAGTCAGCTACAAAGCAACCTGTCTAGTAATTGTTGCTCCCCAAAGCCCCCTGGACCTTAACAGAAACAGAACCTTGATAAACCTTCTCAGGTGGTCTGCCCTCATCTGTCCAGACTCCAGTAGTGGAAAATCCAATCCATTCCCCTAGGGGTTCTCCCCACATAGACTTTAACTTTACCTTCACCACCAGACAATGCATTCCTTGAGAGATGGGCCTCCCCCCCACCCCCCCCAACACACACAGAAATTGCACACCTATTTGGGGCATGTTAATTGCATAAATGAATGGGTTTTCTTTTACCAGCCATCTTTCTTGGTTAGAATCGGGCTTACGGTAACATTTCCATATTTCTTCCTCTGTGTGCTGAGAAACATCCTGAAATACTAACTTACTGGTTTTGGTTGTTTTTATTTAAAAGTGAAAAATTATTTTTGTTCTTCTAGCTAAGCAGTTTTCAGATTAACTCAAAGGAAAAATGAATTCTTTGCTGTTAAAAGCATAGAATAGTTGACAATTTGTCAAGCTGTTTCAAGATCAGCCAATAGTTCTTAAGAACCTTCTATATGCCACTAAATGAGCCCTGGTGGCACAATGGTTAAGCCCTTGGCTGCTAACTGAAAGCTCAGCTGTTTGAACGCACCAGCTGCTTCCACCAGAGAAAGATGTGGCAGTCTACTTCTGTAGAGATTATAGCCTTGGAAACTTTATGGGGCGGTTCTACTCTGTCCTATAGGGTTGCTATGAGTCAGAATTGACTCTATGGAAATGGGTTTGGTTTGGTTTGGATATGTTCCAAAAGAGCCCTGGTGGTGCAGTGGTTAAGTGCTCATCTGCTACTGAAAGGTCAGCAGTTCGAATCCATTAGCTGCTCTGTGGGAGAAATATGTGGCAGTCTGTTTCTATAAAGGTTGTTGCTGTTGTTGTTAGGTGTTGTCGAGTTGGTTCTGACTTATAACAATCCTATGTACAATGCAACGAAACACTGCCCGGTCCTGTGCTATCCTCATAACCATTGTTATGCATCAGCCCATTGTTGCAGCCACTGTGTCAATTCATCTCATTGAAGAAGTCCTCTTTTTCACTGACTCGCTACTTTACCAAGCATGATGCCCTTCTTCAGAGACTGGTCCCTCTTGATACCATGTCCAAAGTACATGAGATGAAGTCTTGCCATCCTCGCTTCTAAGGAGGATTCTGGCTGTACTTCTTCCAAGACATATTTGTTCATTCTTCTGGCAGGCCATGGTATATTTGACATTCTTTGCCAATGCCATAATTCAAAGGCATCAATTCTTCTTCAGTCTTCCTTATTATGAGGCAACTGAAAATACCGGGGCTTGGGTCAGTCACACCTCAAAGTGACATCTTTGCTTTTTAACACATCGTTTGATTTCTTGACTGCAGCTTCCATGAGCGTTGATTTTGGATCAGTGGTTAAGCCAGCTGAAAGGTCGGCAGTTGGAACTCACCAGCACTTCTGCAGGAGAAAGTCTGCTTCCGTAAAGATTACAGCCTTGGAAGTCATATGGGGCAGTTCTTCTCTGTCCTATAGGATTGCTATAAGTCGGAATCAACTCCCTGGGAGTGGGTTTGGTTTTTTATGTGCTCCAATCAATGCCTATGTAAGCAGCAACCAAGAAATCAAATGACTTATTGCATTGGGAAAATCAGCTGCAAAAGATCTCTTTAAAGTTTTAAAAATCAAAGATGCACATAAGGGGCAACTGTCTCAAGCCATGGTCTCTTCAAGTGCCTCCTATGCATGTGAAAGCTGGACAATGGAAAAGGAAGATGGAAAGAAAATCGATGCATTTGCATTGGCGTGTTGGTGAAGAATATTGACTATATTGTGGGGTGACAGAAGAATGAACAAATCCATCTGGGAGGAAATACAGTCAGAATGCTCCTTAGAAGCAAGGATGAAGAGACTTCATCTTGCTTACTTTGGGCACATCATCTGGAAAGACCAGTTGCTAGAAAAGGACACTATCTTTGGTAAAGTGGAGGGCCACGAGCCGGACTGACGCAGTGGCTACAACAGTGGCCTCATACATGCCAAAGGTTGTGAGGATGGTACAGGACAGGGCAATGTCTGATGGTGTTATGCATGAGGTTGTCAGCAGTTGAAGCTGACTGGCTCTGACTGGAGCTAACTGGAAGGCAATTAACAACAATACAATATGCCCCAAAGCTATAGATATAGAAGTCAGCACGCATGCCCCGAGAAGCAAGTCTTTGGCAGAAGTTTCTGGCAAAAAAGCCAGAATGCATAGAGAAGCGTGTCTGTCAACATTTGGCAGAGAGGTCTCCATACAAAGGTCTTAGGTCCTGACCCTTCAAAGGTGGTAACGTGTACCTTATCTGAAGCTGCCTTCTTTCTGGATCCAAGGCCACTGTGCATGTGTCACCTGTGCTATGCTGGGCCTCCTGAGAGAGCTAGCACCTATCATCCCTAGTTTCTCAAATCACCCTACTCATGTCACTTCCATGAGTCCCAGTGAGAACCCTCTTCCGCATGCATATTTTAAAATAGAATTGAAAAAGGAAAACAATTAAGAGCAAAAGAGTTACTGAAGATACGCTTTTAGGAGCTCAGATCTGGAAATATATTTTTCGGCTGGTGTCATTTCAGGAAAACAGTCCTAAAGTCAGTACAATATGACTTACTTAAAATAATAGGTGCTATTTATAGAGTGGGGACTATAAATGTTAGATGTTTTACATGTGTTATTTTGTTGAATCCTCACAAAAATTATCAAGGGGGTGATTATATGTGTAGGCTATGTTACATGTTATCTTATTTATTTCTCATTTAAAAATATTAAGGAAGTTATTATTTGCACTTACTCATTTGATGAAAATGATACTTAATGAGGCTTAAATATTTTACTTAAAGTCACCTTGCTAGCAAGTGACCAGGCCTGGATTTGAACTCAACTAACAAGAAAACTTGGAGCCCTGATGGCTTAGTGGTTAAAAGCTATAGTTACTGACCAAAAAGTTGGCAGTTCAAATCTACCAGGAGCTCCCTGGAAACCCTATGGGGCAGTTCTATTCTATCCTATCAGGTCGATATGAGTCGGAACCGACTCGATGGCACCTAACAACAACAACAGGAAAACAGCAGCGGTGGTATTTCAGTGGTAGAATTCTCACCTTCCATGTGGGAGACCCTGGTTCGGTTCCCAGTCAAGGCACCTCATGCACAGCCACCACCCCTCTGTCAGTGAAGGCATGTGTGCTACTGTGATACTGAACAGGTTTCAGCAGAGTTTCTAGACTAAGATGGATGAGGAAGAAAGGCTTGGAGATCTATGTGTGAAAATCAGCCAGTGAAAACGCTGTGGATCACAATGGTCTGCGCTGTTGTGCATGGGGTCACCATGGGTCAGGGACAGCTGACAGCAACAACAAACAGAAAAACTCATGAGTTTTCCATTGTATTACAAAACCTCTTTTGTTGGGGTGTTCCCATGGTTGGTTTCACCCACTGGTTGCAATTTGAACAGCAATTCACCAGTCCCCTAATTGCCTTGTATACCTATATATAAATTAGGAATGATTTTGGTCACAAGTAAGAAAAAAAACCTAACAGTGGATTAAACAATATTGAAAGTTGGGTTTTTTCAGAAGCAGATTTGAAACAGAGCCTAGCTTTGGGATGTGTCTTAGTCATCTAGTGCTGCTCCAACAGAAATACCACAAGTGGAGAGAAGTTTATTCTCTCACAGTCCAGTAGGCTATAAGTCCAAATTTAGAGCATCAGCTCCAGGAGAAGGCTTTCTCCCTCTGTTGGCTCTGGAGGAAGGTCCTTATGATGCATCATCAGTCTTCCCTTGGTCTGGGAGCATCTCAGCGCAGGACGCGCTCTGCTCCCAGCACTGCTTTCTTGATGGTGTGAGGTTCCCATGTGTCTCTGTTCACTTCTCTCTTTTTTATCCCAAATGAGATTGGATTAAGACACAATCCAATCTAATATACCTCGTCAATATAAACTCATCATAGTGACAGAGTTTACAACACATAAGCAGATCACATCAGACTACATAATCATATGATACTGGGAGTCATGACCTAGCCAAGTTGATAGATACTTTGGGGGGACACAATTCAATCCATGACAGGATGTTTTCATAAGGAATGTTCTTGGGAATACCTAACGTAATTCTCACATACTTTGGACACTTTATCAGGTGGGACCAGTCCCTGGAGAAGGACATCATGCTTGGTAAAGTAGACGGTCATCAAAAAAGAAGAAGACCCTCAATAAAATGGATTGACACAGTGGCTGCAACAATGGGCTCAAGCACAGCAACGATTGTGAGGATGGTGCAGGACCGGGCAGTGTTTCGTTCTGTTGTACATGAGGTCGCTATGAGTCAGAAAGGACTCAATGGCACCTAAAAACAACAACAACAACATTCTCGGGAATATCACCTTCAGAGGAAGTGAACAAAACAGGAGTCTGGGTAGAGCGAGAAGTTGGGCTGCATTTCATTCACAACCAGGTCTCAGCTGAGTTTGTGGGGAGCGCCGAAAGATAGAGTAACCCTTCAGAATGATCCTAAGTTGGTTCAGAGGCCCAAGTCTTTATATTCCCACATCAACCAGTCATTTTATTCGGGTTTCCCCAGGAAAGGGGCATATCTTTGGGTAAGGAGACTCTCTCCAGATGAAATCATTTCTGAAGAAGGCTTGCTAGCTGAAAGATATCAGTTTATAATCTTCCTAGAAGCCAGGGGAGTGAATTCTTCAGCCCTGAAGGGAGACTCAAGGAAGTCCAGCACTGCATCCACCACAAACAAGTATTTTTATTTTGCCTGATATGACAAGAGGATTAGATAGGAGTGGCTGTTGGTTTTTGATTCATCATTTGGTCCAGTGATGTCAGGACTTGTCTAAGTTTCTTTTAGTCATTTTTTATGTTTGCAACATGCTGACTCCAACTCTAGGCATTAAAAGAAGAAAATGGGAGAAGAGGGTGATACCAATTATGTTGGTCTCTCTGATCAAGAAAGCTAAAGTCTGTCCCAACTTCCTCAGGCAGACTCATCCTTATTTCTTATTGTTCCGAGCCAGGTCAGAGGGCAAGGGAGACTGGAAAATTTAGTAGTTCACTGAAGGACACAGATTGTCTTGATAGGCTTAATATTCTGAGGCTGGGATGCTGTGACCTGATGTGGTTTATTAATATAGGAGAAGCAGAAAATGGACATGTTGAAAGCAAACAAGGTTTGTCACAAGTCATTTTACTCTTAAATTATAATTACAGTGACCCCTAAGGAGCACGTGTCTTATGGGCATACAAAAAACACTTGAACATTTGGGTAGAGAGAGGGAGGTTGTGGACGTGAGGTTGAGGAAGAACAAATAATAAATACTTCCCTTAACCTGTTGCTTAGCTCAATCTCTGCATCTACAGGATATGAGAAGAAAAAGTAGAAACGGAAAAGAGAACAGAGGAAATACACTGAAGTTAGATGAGAATTCCAATTTTGTATGTATTAGGTGATAAAAAGAATGACTAAAGGAATCCAGTTCTAATGAGAACTAAAACCATGCTTTCATTTACATCATCTGTTTGCACCATTATAAACATTTAGCTTCTTGTTAGCTGTTTCCCAATGCTGGTTTTTACTGACATTGATATTGGGCAAGAGTGTACCAGTAATTAATTAGCTTCGTGAAGCTTGTAAATAGGGTCATAGGGTCCTAGAAATTTAGGGCTGGGAGAGACTTTGGAAAATTCACCATTTTTGCATGCAGGGAACTGAGGTCAAAAAGGAGAAAATTGCCCAAAGCAAGTATAGTTGTGAACTTTTGAAAAAATTTTTTTTTCCATTAGGCAATAGTCATGCATTTTGCTGGTCCTGGATTTTGTGGGCAGAGCACAGGGTGATTGTTACCAAAAAAGAATTGAAAAGATTCATTCGTATTCAGGGAAAAGAAATGCAGATGGCTTAAGTAATTTTCTTAAGAATGAAGTCTACTTTCTGAGCCAAAAACAAAACAAAACAAAAACAACAACAAACATTAGAAGTGCCACCTTTTGAGAAAGTTATTATTTTAAAATAATACATGATGGTTATTACTAAATTCAAAGAATAACTAATGTGCCCCAGAATCAGAAAAATAAAACAGATATTTTAGCAGGCATCTATTTAAATTGGTGATGTCCCAACAGCCCAAATCTAAACATAGATTTCAATGGCAAAGGTTTGTTTAGTGGGAAAACTAATCCAAAGAGAAACATTTGTTTCATGTCTAGCAGGCTAATATCCCTCTACTATTAGGATGGTACAGAAAGCCAAGAGTTTTGCAAAAATTTCCACTGGCTGGCTATTACATGTGAGCCAAGTGAAAGAAATATTTGAAAAAAAAAAATCAGTGGGAATGGGTCAGTCACTTTTTAAAACTCTACTTTGGCAAAAATTTACATGGAGATTGGGTAGTTCAACAGTGAGATACTATTTTTCTGTTATTGGATGAGCTATGTTAGGAGTATAAATAGAGTTAGAGTCCCAGCACGAGCGAATTGGCAAAGGTGAATACGCTGATCTAAATAAGAAGATCATTTGCGATAGAGTCTATCATCAGATCAACTCCTAAGATGCATGATGCCTTATTTGGTTTTTTTTTTGGTTGCACTAATTAGCAAACTATCCAAATTACTATTTAGCTTCTGCATTCATTGTTTCCATAAGTATTTATCAATTCTAATTGAAGTTCACATCATTAAAAATTTATTTTAAAGAGGGGAATTTGAAGAGACTGTCAGTTAAACCTTTTATTTTACAATGGAACCGAGGCTAGATAGGAGAAATTACTTTGCCAAGGTCACAAGTTAGTGAAGGGCTTCCAGATTCTGTCATTATATTGCATTGGTCTATCACAAAAGTCAAAAGACTCTCTCAGTCTTAAATCCCTAGTGTCTTAACATAGTCTGTAAAGTGAGACTATTTATTAAACCAACTTTTTTTTTTTTTTTTCCTAAACAGGAAAGGGTATGAGTTACAGACCAAGAAGAGAGCAAACAGGAATATTATATAGAAGTTTAGTATACTTTTCAGAGGGACAAATTAATTTGTATGTTTTAATAGCCCTTGTGGACTTAGGAGCCCTGGTGTCACAGTGGTTAAGCATTTGGCTGCTAACCAAAAGGTCGGTAGACCAAATCCACCAGCCGCTTCTTGAAAACCCTATGGGGCAGTTCTACTCTGTCCTATAGGGTCACTATGAGTCAGAATCGACTAGTTGGCAATGAGTTTTGAGGACTTAACTACCTAAAACACACTGCAATAGTTGAAGTTGATATTGCTTGTTTTGAATTAACAAGGCAGTTCAATATATGTATACCACATATTGCATATGCCTAAAATCTTCAGGGAAAGAAAGAATGCAAGGGGAATTAAAATCAGAATGGGACATATTTTACCTGCAACATCTAGCATCTGGAAACAAAATTCAAACCAGTGACATGCAGATATTTCTTAGGAATTATGATAGAAAATGATGTATTGACATAATTAAAGTCAATATAATTAATAGCTTATTATATTATATACATATGCTATTATAATTTTGCAAGACCAATGACTTCTTCATTGCAAATACCTTATTTCAACAACGTAAAAGGCGACTACACACATGGACCTTGCCAGATGGAATACACAGGAATCAAATCGACTACATCTGTGGAAGAGACAATGGAAAAGCTCTATATCATCAGTTAGAACAAGGCCAGGGGCTGACTGCAGAACAGACCATCAATTGCTCATATTCAAATTCAAGTTGAAGCTGAAGAAAATTAGAACAAATCCATAAGAGCCATTGAGTATATCTCACCTGAATTCAGAGACCACCTCAAGAACAGATTTGATGTACTAAACAGTAATGACCAAAGACCAGACGAGTTGTAGAATGAAATCAAGGACATCATACATGAAGAAAGCAAGACGTCTTTAAACAGGTAGGAAAAAAAGAAAAGACCAAAATGGATGCCAGAAGAGACTCTGAAACTTGCTCTTGAACACTGAGTAGCTAAAGCAAATGGAAGAAATGGTGAAGTAAAAGAGCTGAACAGAAGACTTCAAGGGACCGCTCGAGAAGACAAAGTATTATAATGACATGTGCAAAGACCTGGAGTTAGAAAACCAAAAGGAAGAACATGCTCCGCATTTCTCAAGCTGAAAGAACTGAAGAAAAAATTCAAGCCTTGAGTTGCAATATTGAAGTATTCTATGGGCAAAATATCGAACAACACAGGAAGCATTAAAAGAAGATAGAAGGAATGCACAGTGTCACTGTACCAAAAAGAATTGGTAGGCGTTCAATTATTTCAGGGGGTAGCATATGATCAGGAAGCTATGGTACTGAAGGAAGTGGTCCAAGCTGCACTGAAGGGATTGGCAAAAAACAAGGCTCCAGGAATTGACAGAATATCAACTGAGATGTTTCAACAAATGCATGCAACATGGAAGTGCTCACTAGTCTATGCCAAGAAATTTGGAAGACAGTTACCTGGCCAACCAGCTGGGAGAGACCCATATTTATGCCTATTCTGAAGAAAGATGATCCTACCGAATGCAGAAATTATTGAACGATATCATTAATATCACAGGCAAGTAAAATTTTGCTAAAGATCATTCAAAAGTGGGTATAGCAGGACATCAACAGAAATTCAGGCTGGATTCAGAAGAGGACATGGAACCAGGGATATCATTGCTGATGTCAGATGGATCCTGGCTGAAAGCAGAGAATACCAGAAAGATGTTTACCTGTGTTTTATTGACTATGCAAAGGCATTGGACTGTGTGGATCATAACAAATTATGGATAACATTTCAAAAGACGGGAATTCCAGAACACTAAATTGTGCTCCTGAGGAAACTGTACGTAGATCAAGAGGCAGTTGTTCAAACAGAACAAGAGGATACTGCATGGTTTAAAATAAGGAAAGGTGTGCATCACAGCTATATCATGTCACTGTATTTATTCAATCTGTATGCTGAGCAAATAATCTGAGAAGCTGGACTATATGAAGAAGTACCGGGCATCAGGATTGGAGGAAGACTCATTAACAACCTGCAATATGCAGATAACACAAACTTGTTTGCTGAAAGTGAAGAGGACTTGAAGCACTTACTGATGAAGATCAAAGACTACAGCTTTCAGTATGAATTACACTTCAACAAAAAGAAAACAAAAATCCTCATGACTGGACCAATAAGCATCATCATGGTAAATGGAGAAAAGATTGAAATTGTCAAGAATTTCTTTGTACTTGGATCCACATTCAACACCTATGGAAGCAGCAGTCAAGAAATCAAGTGATGCATTGCTTTGGGCAAATCTTCTGTAAAAGATGTCTTTATGGTATTAAAAAGCTAAGATGTCAGTTTAAGGACTAAGGTGTGCCTGACCCAAGCCAGGGTGTTTTCAATCACCTCACATGCATGTGAAAGCTGGACAATGAATAAGGAAGCCTGAAGAAGGACTGATACCTTGAATTATGGTGTTGGTGAATAATATTAAATATATCAGGGACTGCCAGAAGAACAAACAAATCTGTCTTGGAAGAAGTATAGCCAGAATGCTCCTTAGAAGCAAGGATGGTGAGACTTCATCTCACATACTTTGTACATGTTATCAGGAGGGACCAGTCCCTGAAGAAGGACATCATGCCTGATAAAGTAGAGGGTCAGAAAAAGAGGAAGACCCTCAATGAGACGGATTGACACAGTGGCTGCAACAATGGGCTCAGACATAATAACGATTGTGAGGATGGTGCAGGACAGGGCAGTGTTTCATTCTGTTGTACATTGGGTCACTATGAGTTGGAAATGACTCGAGGACGCCTAACAGCGACAACAACCATGCTATTATAAATGACATATAATAGCACATATTACACATGCTATAAGTTATATTATAGCAGTTAAATTATATTTTATTCTCACCCTTGGTCATTAAAATTTCCTTTCTTTTTAATTTCAACTAGAGGTTTATTGATTTTAATAGTAATTATTTTTTAACTCAAATAAACTTGTTATTTTATCTTATACCTTATAATTGGGAATTTTGTTCAGCCATAAAATTATAGATATCTTTTATATCTTTGACTTAGGCACTTTCAATACAGGACACTGGTGATATTTGTTCCTTATCAGTCATTATTTTATGGCAGAATATAGTGTAGACTATAACCAAGATTTACAATTAGAAAACATTACTATCGGTACTATCTTAAATGCAATATTTCATGATCTTCTTAAATATTGGATTTATTAAACTTACGGGAACTCTATAAAGTCACTGATTTAAAACCAAACCAACAAATCCTCCAATCAAAAGATAACTAGTAAGTTTCATTTATTCTCGATACCCGGCCCTTTTCCCTTCTCCCCAAATTAAACAAACTTTGACATGAGCCATTTTTCTTGTGAAATAAAAATTTAAACTAATAATCTTCCAATTGTTGTGAATAATAACAATCATAAAAATGCTCCTTCAAATTTTAAACAAAATTGAGATTTCCAGAATGGAGAAGATCAGTGTTTGGAAGAAGGATTCTTAGCTCTGTTCATGAATTTCTGGCTAGATGAAAGCAAACAATGTTATTGCTGAGGGCTTATAAAAAATATCATTTGTTCTTTTGTGTGGATCTAGAAATACGTGTTCTTGCAATTATAAAGTTTTTCTTTTTTTATGATAAAATAATTATGTTAGAAACCCTAATGGCATTCTATGCTATGTTCTG
Source organism: Dugong dugon (assembly GCA_030035585.1). Lineage (NCBI taxonomy): Eukaryota > Metazoa > Chordata > Mammalia > Sirenia > Dugongidae > Dugong > Dugong dugon. The sequence goes on from CM057473.1 coordinate 8,459,625, forward strand.
CTAAATCTAATTCCTGATTATGTCTTTCACGGTGATGTGAAGGGTGTACAGTGGGCAGGGGCCGTGACCTGCCCCTCAGATTTTTTATGATAGGTCTCCATTTTCTGCTGGGTAAGATACAGGCACACAAAACAACACCCAACCCTGACATTAAAACAAATCCTTTTATATTTAAACAGTCTCAGGCTAAGTCTCCACTATTAAAGGTAAAACTCTGAGATTATTTTAATTGAGGGTTAGTCATTGAATATGATGTGGTAGAAGATTTGAAGGGTAACCAGCTAGTCCAAGAGCAATATGAACATATGACCAGGAGACCAAGACGTTAGGTGCTACCACTTGGAAAATAGTCTCCAAGTTCTGTATACTCACTGCCCGAAGAAAAGTACAGCAATAGAAGAAACAGAGGAACAATGACAAACAGCTGAATGAGAGCACCCTTAATATAATAACTCACATGTCTGAATAACTTATTTAAAAAGGACTTCTAATGTAAATGCATTTCCATGGAATGTTTTAAGATTCATTTTTCTAAAATTACGGTGCATGTATTATAATCACAACTTTTCTATACCATTATTTATAATATTGTTTTGGTAATATTCACGTAAATTATCCGTCTTTAATCGTTCAGTACCTGGTTTATTTATATTTCCCAGATGGGATGAAAGAACGTGGAAATGTCTGTACTGTAAAGGTCTATCCATGAAGTAAAAGCCATGGAAATGACTTATTCCTTGTAAATAGCTAATCCAGCAATTGCCTATAAAACAACTCTGGCTTGTACATGGACACTTGGAATAATTTATTAAGTACGCTGGCATATTAGCGGCTCTCTACCATCTATCTTTATAGTTCTGGTTAAGTATAGATGCTACTGGATGTTGCTGACAAACCCGTATGATTCACATAGAGTAAAACAACCATAACGCTACAGCTAACAAAACATCCTTTTATTAATAGAAATTTACGGAATATGTGATTTCATGGTTCCTTTTTTTTGCTTTTTCTTCACATCTGCATTCAGGACCCCTTCTGACTCAACGATTAAGCACTCGGCTGCTAACCAAAAGTTTGGAGGTTCGAACTCACCCAGAGTCTCCTCAGGAGACAGACCTGGTGATCTGCTTCTGAAAGGTCACAGCCTTGAAAACCCTCTGGGGCGGTTCTACCTTTTCACGTGCAGTTACTGTGAGTCGGAATTGACTCTGCAGCACAGCAACAATAATATTGACCTCAGAGTCCCTGAGCGCTACAGACGGTTAACATGGTCAACTGCTAAGCAAAAGGTTGGTAATTCAAGTCTACCCAGAGGTACCTCAGAAGAAAGGCTTGGTGATCTACTTTAGAAAACTCAGCCACTGAAAACCCTTTGGAGAATAGTGCTACCCTGATACACATGGGGTCGCCATGAATCAGAGTCAACTCGAAGGCAACTGGTTACATATTTAATTCTCCCTTGAAAAAACTCTCAATTGGATAGAAGATGAGATGTAAAATATAGAATGGGGAGAAAAAGAAAAGAAAGTAGAGAAAATTGAATAGAAGGAGTATAAATCCTAAAAAGAGCTTCACGCTGTAGTATTGATGAAAAATATGTTATAAAAAACTGCATTGTCATACAAATGAGGGTAGTGGCCACTAGCATACTCCCAGGTGCAGCATTCACTGGAGAAAACTCCTCCTATTCTGTATTTATCCCACAGCTATAGAACCTCTGGCAAAGCAGGATATCAGTCGCCGGGAGAAGAGCCCTTACCTTGCGCTGTGGGGCTTCTAAACTATAAGATTATGGAAGCCCATGCTCTCTCCAGTAGTCATGCGAGATGACAGAATCTTTGCTCCAGTTGTATCTTGCCAGCCTGTCCCCTGTCCTGATCAGGATTAAGATCCAAAGCCTACAGATGACCATTATTGATTAATTACTATGTCGATGTTTATGTGGAACTTGTTGGAGGGCAATTTCTTTGCTTTTAGGTCAATGGAAAGAGCTCAGTCTTGGATGAGTTAAACCTTATCCATCAAACATGAATGACAATCATTTCACTTGAATATGGACATTATTAATTATACATACTTATCCCAGGTAAATGATCTCCTTATTGATTTTTTTCTGTTTATTTTGTCCCTTCACTGAATTATTAGTATGGCTATTCAATTGCAATCTGATTTACATTGCTGGAAGGTACTAATATTCAAATTTGAGCAACTTGTTTTTACTTTTACCAGGCTCTCAAATCAGAAAAAGATCATTTTAATTATCTGCTTAATTTTACTGAAGATACTTTTTGTTTAATAGGATGTTTGAATTGTAGCAATTTTGGCTTAAAATTGAATTTCTGTTAAAGCAGTCTCATTTGTTTATATATGCCTAAATCAGACACTAGCTTATCTGTTGGCCAAACTTGCTGCTTCTTCCCTTTGGGTGCCCTGTATGAGTACACTGTCCAGCCGACCGTGAAGCTAGGTGTGGCCACGCGACTGAGTTTGTCTAATAGAATGTGGGCAGTGTGAGGTGTCCCTCCCACATCCCTGGTCCACAAGAACCTCCTCCCACAATCCTCTCTCTAAGTGGGACTATTTTTTGAATGTCAGTACTCAAGGTGTTCTCAGGATTTGTAAACTATGAGTTGAAAATAATAGAATTTCCTTTAACCTAGGGCCCTGAAAGGCTGTGTGGCTCAGACCCCCACCGTCAGCCTCTGATATGAATTTACAGAAGCAAAACATAAACTGCTGTTGAATTAAAAATCGCTACAATTTTAGATTTATCTGTCACGGCAGTGACAGTTACCTGAACTACTGTGTAACCAAAACAACAAACCAATAACCCAAGTCGATTCTGACTCATGGCAACACCGTGTGTATTAAAGTAGAACTGTACTCCATACTCATTACAAAATCAGAGATAGGGGCCCCTGAAAAGATGTAGACTATAGTATACAATTTTTACAACTTTTAGAAATTAAAATATTTAAAAATCATGAACTTACTGTAATGAATGAACCATTCTACTCAAAAGAGAAAGAGCATTCTAAAGTTTTTTATAGCTGATGAACTTTTTTTTTTTTAACCTTTGTAACAGGTTAAAGAAAAAAACCAAAAGAATATGTGACAGAATTCATATATGTTCTGCCAAGTCTGAAATATTGCATCCTTTACAGAAAAAGGTTACTGGCCCATGTTATACAGTATTTGTTACGTATATAGTTAGTACTTAATAAAAATATATTGGAATTTTTATACCAAAATTATCTCAAAAATTGATGTAAAATGTTGATATTGAGTTTAAGGGAAATGTGAATCAAAGAGTATGTGGAGGTGTGGATTAAAGGCACATTTGTTATTATAAACATAAGAATTGTGAATGGAAATTCCTCCATCATGCCTTGGTATTCTTGCTTTGGTTATATAGGTAGGTCTTGAGTAATTTATTATATATTCTGTTTGATTTTAGCCAGAAGAAACAACCATTTCCCACCATATCTATCTTTTAGGGAGTGAGTAGGCTAAGCAGGGAATCTAAATTTGAGTGATACAGGCAGGTATTCAAATTGCTGAACGTCAATTTCAACATTTCTAGAGGTGATGGGGTTTTTAAATAGTGGGCATTTGCAAAGTTAACAATAGAGAAAATATTTAAATAAACCAGTAGCACATATTTGAGTTATCAAAAGCATACTTTGCTACAGAAAAATTAATTACAGTGTGTTAATAATACTAATGTGTTAGTAATAATGATACTTTGACTCAGTATTGTGATCAGAAGGCAATAACTTTAATTTTTCCTTTCTAGTTCTGAAAGACTAAAATCAAGGTCATAATAAAAATGTGGCGCCCTGATGGCACAGTGGTTAAGAGCTTGGCTGTTAACCAAAAGGTTGACTGTTCAAATCTACCAGCCGCTCCTTGGAAACTCTATGAGGCAGCTCTACTCTGTCTTACAGGGTTGCTATGAGTCAGAATTGACTTGAAAGCAATGGGTAGCAGTGGTAATAAAAACTTAATTTGTGCATGAAGAAACACAATAATCCATTGATAGTTCTGTGTAGTGAGGGATAGCAAAAACATGGGACATGTCATGTACCTGGTATCGACCTCTCATTTTTCTCCTTATACATCTCCTTTGAGTCAATGTACTTTTACCTATTCCTGCCAAAACCTTTGTTCAATGTGTCAGCTATTTTGTTTTGCATGTAAATTGATAAAAAAGCATTAGCAATATCCCCTTATCCCTCTCTCTCTTTTTTCCCCTTTACAATATACTGAGAAAATTGTTGATTTTAAATTCGAGGCATTTTTATTTTTTAAAGTAAGTTAGTTAGTTGCCATCAAGGAGACGACCTCATGTGTGCCAGGTAGCACCGCTCCATGAAATTCTCCAGGCTGTGAGCTTTTGGTAGCAGATTGCCAGGGCTGTCTTCCCAGGTGCCTCTGGGTGGATTCAAAATGCCAACCTTTTGACTAGTAGTCACGTGCTTAAGTGCTTGCACCACACAGGGATGGTGTGAACAAGAGGACCATTAATAGGAGCTATTAATGCAATCAATACGCCACAGGCAGCTCGAGTACTTTATAGTCTTACTATTTCCACATTCCTGTTTTCCTCTACGTCATCAACCACATAGTCTACCAGCGCTCCTTCCTACTAAGATATGTTTTAAAAATTATTTTAATCAACTTTACAGAGACATTATTTACATACAATAAAATAGATCTGCTTTGAGTGCACAGTTGTGTGGGTTTTATAAAATATGTACACCTATGTAAGTACTACCTCAGTCAAGATATAGGATGTTTCCATCATTCCAAAAAGTTGATTTTGCGGTGAAAGACCAAGGTTCTGGACCAGTCAACAGTGATTGATTTTTATCACGAGGGATTATTATTACTGTTTTCTGTTTTAGACTTGTGTGTAAATGGAATCACTTAATATGTATGCTTTTAAGTTTGGCTTCTTTTGCTCACCCTAATGGTTTGAGATTCATTCATATATAATTTGCAAACATTCCATTGTTTGAATATGACACAATTTGTTCATCCATTTTAAGGTGTTGATGAACATCTGGTTTTCTTCCAGTTTGGGGCTATTATGAATAAAGCTGCTACAAACATTTTTGTTCAGGTCTTTTGGTGGAAATATTTTCATTTCTCCTAGGTAAATACCTCAGAATGCCATTGCTGAGTCATATGGTTTGTGCATTTTTAACTTTATGAAAAACTGCCAGTTTTTCAAAGTGACTGAACCATTTTATTCTTCTAAGAGAAATATATAGAATTTTGAATTGCTGCACATCCTCTCTGGGACTTGATACAGTTGATCTGTTAAAAATTGTATTCATTCTACTGGATATGTGTATGGTATCTCGTTCTAGTATTTTTTTTTAAATTAACTTTATTGAGATACAGCTTAAATACAATGAAATGCACCATCTTAAGAGTGCAGTGACAAACATATATATCAATGTAACCACCATGATCAAGAAATAGAACATTTCTGTCTTCTCCAAAGGTTCTCTTTTGTAATCAATCCTCCTTAGCCCTCAATCCAGGCAACAACTGACCTGACATCGGCTACCAAGAAATATCATACACGTGGAATCATATCATACGCAGTCTTTTGCATCTGACTTCTTTTACTCAGCTTAAAATTTTTGAGATTTATCTGTCATTTATTTCTTATCATCAACTAGGGTTAATTGAAAGAGCCCTGGTGGTGCAATGGTTAAGCACTCGGCTGCTAACTGAAAGGCTGGTGGTTTGAACTCACTCTGAGGCTCCACGGAACAAAGACCTGGAAATCTGCTTCCGTAAAGACAACAGCCTAGAAAACTCTATGGGGAAGTTCTACTCTGTCACACGGGGTTGCTATGAGTCTGAATTAACTCTGTTACACCCAACAACAATGACGAGGCTAATTGTATGATTACACCACAATTTCTTTTCCAAAGTAGTTGCTCTATTTTTCATGCTCACTGGCGATGAACGAGAGTTCCCTTTGCTCCACATTCTCTCTGACACTTTGTATTGTTTGTCTTTTTACTTTTAGCCATTTGAGTCTCTGGGTGGGGCAAACAGTTAAGTTCTCCAGTACTGGCTGACAGGTTGGCAGTTCGAACCTACCCAGAGGCGCCTCTGAAGACAGGCCTGGTGATCTGCTTCTGAAAAGTCACAGCCTTGAAAACCCTATAGAGCAGTTCTACTCTGTACACATGGGGTCGCCACCGTGAGTCAGAATCGACTTGACAACAACTAGCAACAACAAGAAGTAGTGATATCTCATTTGAATTTTATTGACGACCGGTGATATTGTGCATCTTTATGTTTACTTATTGGCCACTTATGCATTTTCTTTTGTGAAGTATCTGCTCAATTTTTTGCTGATTTTTGTTAGGTGCATGCGCATTCGGGATTGTTATGTCTTCTTGGGGAACTGACGCCTTTATTATTATGTAATGCCCCTTTCAATCCCTGATAATTTTCTTTGCTCTGAAATATGCTTAGCCTGAAATTAATATAGCCACTCCAGCTTAATTTTTATTTGTTTTAGCATGATATCTCTTTCTCCATCTCTTTATGTTTAATTTGCCTATATCTTTATATTTAAATTGAGTGTCTTGTGAAAAACACATGGTTGGTCTTGTTTTTGTACCCGCTCTGATATGTATATAATGCATGTAACATAAAAACAGTAAAGCTATAAAGCTGATAAACCATAGTAACTATTTGAAGCAAATATCACATTAATTCATTGATATAAGCGCTTATGTGAATCTGAAAGTTAAACACTAAAACCCAAATACAAAGAAAAGAAAAGCTGAGAGAATGAATAAAAAAATGTTCAAAAGAGTTAATACAAATGACAGCAACATGAGTAAGAAAGGAAAATATGCCTAATTTCTAAATAACGTTACGCTCGCAGAAACAGAACAACCAGGGAAAAAAAGATAAGTAAACACTTCTGAAGCAAAACTCTGGGCCTCGCCTTGCACTGCAGAGAGTTTTTGCACGTGTTTGCCTTCAGGAAATCTGTGCAAAATAGACACAGTGAATCACCAAAGCGACAATTCTTAACTGTGTAAGTAATTTTTATTGAAATAAATACAAGAAAAGTTGTATAGATAAACAAGGTAACATAATTGATGAACATCATATTCTCACTAGTAAAATTTGCTACAAAATATTTTAACTAAAGTCCTTCCTTGATTACTTAAAAGACCATGATCCCACTGTGAACTAGTCAGTTTGGGACTTTGTTCTGCTTTCCACCCTTAGACCTTGCTCACGCTGTTCTGATTCTCAGCCCTTCGTTTCTAATGCTTTCTCTTTCCCTCTCTGAACGCGCATAAATTAGCCAGTGGCAAGCACGGGGGCCGTAATGCTCTGTCTTGGTTGCTTAGTGATGCCATGACAAAAACTACCACCAGCAGGTGGTTTTAAAGAACAGGAATTTATTGTCTTACAGTTTTGGAGGCTAGAAATCAAAATCAGGGCATTGCCTCAAGGGGAGGGTCCTTTCTTGTTGGTAGCCCCAGAATTCTAGGAGTTTCTTGTCGTTCCTCATGATTCCTTGGCTGTCTTTGGCATCTGTCTTCCCCCATGTGGGCGCCTCTCTGTGTCTATTCTGCTGTTTTGTTTTGTTTTTTTTAATTTTTGTTTATTGTACTTTAGATGAAGGTTTACAAAACAAATAGTTTCTCCTTAAACGGTTAGTACACATACTGTTTTATGACATTGGTTAACAACTCCATGACATGCCAACACTCTCCCTTCTCGACCTTGGGTTCCCTATTACGATATTCTGCTCTTTTTATAAGACATGACTTAGAAATGTTTAGGTTTAGGATACCCCCTTTCTGGTGCGATCTTGTTAACACAACAAAAGAAAAATCCTTATTTCTAAACAGTGTCACATTTACGGGTATAATTTAATCCATAAAACTCCCCGCCAGGGTCTCACCTGGATACGTCAGTCCATAGTCATCTCTCCCTTCTTCTTCTGCTAATTCTCAGAGTTAGAACCACTTACTTTGGATTTTTAACCATCCTGTATTGTTACTTCATTATTACTTTTCTGCTAAGCTCTTCCCACTGAGATTCTTAACACCCCTATGACTAGAGGCAAGCATTATAATGTTTGTGTGTCCCATATTTCAAATAGTGCAATCACACTTAAGATTCCATAAATACTTGTTAAATGAAACAGAATGCAATTAAGCTTTTTTTATTTGTCTTTTCTGTTACTTTCTGTTTTTGACATATTTTTCATTGACTTCTCAAAAGTCAGTAATGAGAAAAAAAAGATTTTCAATACAATTTGAACATATAATGTTATACTGTGTTCTTGAGAAGTTCAGGTACTAGACAGTGCACACACACACACACACACACACCTCATATTTCAGATTCTTTACATTGAAAAACCATGAAATACCCTATGTATCATTGAACCAAACCATGTATTGAGCTCTTTTGAAACTGTATTTTACAAAGAGTAACTGAGCTTTAGGTATTCACCAAAATAACATCTATTAACGGTTCTTAAGAACTCAATCCATTTTGATATTTTTATATAGCCAAGCTTCAAAAGCTCTACAGATTGATAAGGTGATCTGGAGAAAGCAAACAACCTACATAGGCTTAGCAGTTATCTTCAGGACAGCCAGGAGCTTGTCTGAGCATCACTGTGTCCTTGACAGTCAGCAGAGGCATTATTGACTGACTACTCCAGCTGACTACCATGAGTCTGTCAGTTTGTAGTACTGTGGTGGCTTGCATGTTGCTGATATGTTGGAAGCTATGCCATGAGTATTTCATGACCTTAATTGCTCCCCCTATACTGTGACAGCACACTCCTCCTTTCCACCCCTGATTCCCCATGTCCATTCCACCAGCTCCTGATCCTCTCTGCCTTCTCATCTCACCTCCGGACAGAAGCTGCCCATTTAGTCTCTTGTATCTCCTTGAGCTAAAAAACACACTCTTCACGAGTATCATTTTATGTCCCACAGTCCAGTCCAATCTTTGTCTGAAGAGTTGGCCTTGGAAATTGTTTTAGTTCTGGACTGATAGAGAATGGGGGGGCCATGCTTTCTGGGGTTCCTCCAGTCTCAGTCAGACCATTAAGTCTGGTCTTCTTACTAGAATTTGAGTTCTGCACCCCACCTCTCTCCTGCTCCATCAGAGACTCTCTCTTGTGTTCCCTGTCAGGGCGGTCATTGGTGGTAGCCCGGCACCATCTAGTTCTGGTCTCAGGCTGATGAACTCTTTGGTTTTTGTGGCCCTTTCTGTCTCTTGGGCTACTGCTTTCTTTGTGTCTTTGGTGTTCTTCATTCTCCTTTACTCCAGGTGGTTATGACCAACTGAGGCATCTTAGATGGCTGCTTGCAAGATTTTAAGACCCCAGACGCCACTCACCAAAGTAGGATGCAGAACATTTTCTTAATAAACTTTGTTATGCCAGTTGACCTAGATGTCCCCTGAAAGCATGGTCCCCAGCCCCCCACCCCTGCTACTCTGTCTCTCAAAGTGTTTGACTGTATTCAGGAAACTTCTTAGCTTTGGTTTAGTCCAGTTGTGCTGACTTCCCCTGTAGTGTGTGCTGTCCTTTCCTTCACCTAAGATAATACTTGTCTACTATCTAGTTGGTGAATAACCCTCACCATCCCACCCCACCCTCGTAGCCATCAAAGAATGTTTTCTTCTGTGTATAAAACTTTTATTGAGTTCTTATAATAGTGGTCTTATACAATATATGTCCTTCTGTGACTGACTAAATTCACTCAGCATAATGCCCTCCAGATTCCTCTGTGTTATACGTGTTATGTTTCATGGCTTCATCCTTGTTCTTTATTGATGCAGAGTATTCCATTGTGTGGATATACCATAATTTGTTTATCCATTCGTCTGTTGATGGGCACCTAGGTTGTTTCCATCTTTTTGCTATTGTGAACAGTGCTGCAATGAATATGGATGTGCATATATCTATTTGTGTGACCGCTCTTATTTCTCTAGCGTACATTCCAAGGAGGGGGATAGCTGGATTGTATGGTACTTCTATTTCTAGCTTTTTAAGGAAGTGCCAAATCCATTTCCAAAGTGGCTGTACCATTTTGTATTTCCACCAACAGTGTATAAGCATTCCAGTCTCTCCACAATCTCTCCAGCATTTATTATTTTGTGTTTTTTGGATTAATGCTAGCCTTGTTGGGGTGAGATGATATCTCATTGTAGTTTTGATCTGCATTTCTCTAATGGCTAATGATTGTGAGCATTTCTTCATGTGTCTGTTGGCCACCTGAATATCTTCTTTGGTGAAGTGCCTGTTCATATCCTTTGCCCATTTTTTAATTGGGTTGTCTTTTCGTTGTTGAGGTTTTGCAGTATCTTGTAGCTTTTAGAGATTATACACTGATCGGATTTGTTGTAGCCAAAATTTTTTCCCAGTCTGTAGGTTGTCTTTTGACTCTTTTGGTGAAGTCTTCTGATGAGTATAAGTGTTTGATTTTTTTAGGTGCTCTCAATTATCTAGTCTCTTCTGGTGCTTGTGCGTTGTTACTTATGGTTCATATTCTGTTTATGCCATGCATTAAGACTTCTAGAGTTATCCTTATTTTTTCTTCCATGATCTTTATTGTTTTCAATTTTATATTTAGGTCTTTGATCCATTTTGAGTTAGTTTTTGTGCATGATGTGAGGTATTGTCTTGTTTCAGTTTTTTGCAGATGGATATCCAGTTATGCCAGCATCATTTGTTAAAGAGTCTGTCTTTTCCCCAATTAGTGGACTTTGGGTCTTTGTCAAATATCAGCTGCTCATAGGTGGATGAATTTATGTCTGGACTCTCAATTCTGCTTCATTGGTCTACGTATCTGTTTTTGTACCAGTACGAGGATGTTTTGACTACCATAGTGGTATAATAGTTTCTAAAATCAGGTAGTGTGAGGCCTCCCACTTTGTTCTTCTTCTTGAATAATGCTTTACTTATCCAGGGCCTCTTCCCTTTCCATATGAAGTTGGCGATTTGTTTCTCCCTCTCATTAAAAAATGTCATTGGAATTTGGATTGGGATTGCTTTGTATCTGTAGATTGCTTTGGGTAGAATTGACATTTTCACAACCTTGAGTCTTCCTATCCATGAGCAAGGTATTGTTTTCCACTTATGCAGGTCTCTTTTAGTTTCTTGCAGTAGGGTCTTGTAGTTTTCATTGTATAGGTCTTTTACTTCTCTGGTTAGATTTATTCCTAAGTATTTTATCTTCTTGGGGGCTATTGTAAATGGTATTGATTTGGTGATTTCCTCTTCAAAAAAAATTTTTTTTTTTTGGTGTAATAGAATCCAACTGATTTTTGTATGTTTATCTTGTATCCTGATACTTTGCTGAAATCTTCTATTAGTTCCACTAGTTTTCTCGTGGATTCTTTGGGGTTTTATGTGTATAAGATCATATCATCTGTGAATAGAGATACTTTGACTTCTTCCCTACCGGTGTGGACACCCTTTATTTCTTTTTCTAGCCTAATTGCTCTGGCTAGGACCTCCAGCACAATGTTGAGTAAGCGTGGTGATAAAGGGCATCCTCATCTGGTTCCCATTCTTAAGTAGAATGCTTTCAAAGTCTCTCCATTTAGGATGATGTTGGCTGTTGGTTTTGTATAAATGTCCTTGATTATATTGAGGAATTTCCCTTCTATTCCTATTTTGTTGAGTTTTTTTTATCATGAATGGGTGTTGGACTTTGTCAGATGCCTTTTCTGCAACGACTGATAAGATCATGTGTGTCTTGTCTTTTGTTTTATTTATGTGATGGATTACATTGATTGTTTTTCTAATGTTGAACCATCCCTGCATACCTGGTATAAATAGCACTTGATCATGGTGAATTTTTTTTTTTTTTTTTTAATATGTTGCTGAATTGTATTGGCTAGAATTTTGTTGAGGATTTTTGGGTCAATGTTCATGAGAGATATTGGTCTGTAATTTTCTTTTTTCGTGGTGTCTTCACCTGGTTTTTGTATCAGGGTTATGCTGCTTCATAGAATGAGTTTGGGAGTATTCCATCATTTTCTATGCTCTGAAATACCTTTAGTAGTAGTGGTGTTAACTTTTCTCTGGAAGTTTGGTAGAATTCTCCAGGGAAGCCATCAGGGCCAGGGCTTTTTTTTTGTTGGGATTTTTTTGATTACCTTTTCTGTCTCTTCTTTTGTTGTGGGTTTATTTATTTGTTCTACCTCTGTTTGTGTTAGTTTAGGTAGGTAGAGAGTTTCTAGAAATTTGTCCATTTCCTCTAGGTTTTCAAATTTGTTAGAGTACAATGTTTCATAGTACTCAATTATGATTCTTTTAATTTCAGTTGGGTCTGTTGTGCTATCATCCATCTCATTTCCTATGGAGGTTACTTGCCTCCTCTCTTGTTTTTCTTTTGTCAGTATGGCCAATGGTTTATCAATTTTGTTGATCTTTTCAAAGAACCAGTTTTTGGTCTTGTTAATTCTTTCAATTGATTTCCTATTCTCTATTTCATTTAAATCTGGTCTAATTCTTATTATTTCTGTTCTTCCAGTGCCCTAGGGCTTCTTTTGTTGCTCCAAAATAGAGTCTATCTTAATGACATCGGTGGAGTGAAACTTTTGGAATCTTCATTTGATGATGTGGCATGACTCAAAATGAGAAGAAACAGCTGCAAACAGCCATTAATAATTGGAAGATGGAATGTACAAAGTATGAATCTAGGAATATTGGAAGTTGTAAAAAAAATGAAATGGAATGCATAAAGATCAATATCCTAGGTGTTATTGAGCTGAAATGGACTGGTATTGGCCATTTTGAATGAGACAATCATACGGTCTACTATGCCAGGAATGACAAATTAAAGAGGAATGGCATCACGTTCATCATCAAACAGACCATTTCAAGATGTAACCTGAAGAACAATGCTGTCAGTGATAGGATAATATCCATAGACCTACAAGGAAGACCAGTTAATATGACTATTATTTAAATTTACCCACCAACCACTAAGGCCAAAGATGAAGCAATTGAAGATTTTTACCAACATCTGGAGTCTAAAATTGATCAAACATGTAACTAATATGCATTGATAATTACTTGTGATGGGAATGTGAAAGTTGGAAACAAAGAAGAAGGATCTGTAGTTGGAAAATTATACTTGGTGACAGAAATGATGCCAGAGATCTAATGATAGAATTTTTCGAGACCGACGTTTTATTCATCGCAAATACCTTTTTTCAACAATATAAACAGTGACTATACATGTGGACCTTGCCAGATGGAATATGCAGGAATCAAATTGTCTACGTCTGTGGAAAGATATGATGGAGAAGCTCAATATCATCAGTCAGAACAAGGCCAGGAGCCATCTGCAGAACAGACCATCAGTTGCTCATATGCAAGTTCAAGTTGAAGCTGAAGAAATTAAAACATGTCCAAGAGAGCCAAAGTACAACCTGGAGCATACCCTACCTGAATAGATTTGACACATTGAACACTAATGACTGAAGACCAGACAAGTCGTGGGATCACATCAAGGACATCATACATGAAGAAAGTAAAGCATCATTAAACAGACAGGAAAGAAAAAAGATGAAAATGGATGTCAGAAGAGACTCTGAAACTTGCTCTTGAAATTAGAATAGCTAAAGTGAACAGAAAAAATGATGACGTAAAAGAGCTAAACAGAAGATTTCAAAGGGCTGCTCAAGAAGACAAAGTAAAGTATTGTAATGAAATGTGCAAAGACTTGGAGTTAGAAAACCAAAAGGGAAGAACATGCTCAGCATTTCTCAAGCTGAAAGAATTGAAGAAAACATTCAAGCCTCAAGTTGTAATGTTGAAGGATTCTATGGGCAAAATATTGAATGATGAAAGAAGCATCAAAACAAAATGGAAGGAATACACAGAGTCACTATATCAAAAAGAACTGGTCAGTATTCAACCATTTCAGTAGGTAGCACTTAATCAGGAACCAATGGTATTGAAGGGAGAAGCCCAAGTCTCACTGAAGGCATTGGTGAAAAACAAGCCTCCAAAAGTTGGCGGAATACCAGTTAAGATGTTTCAACAAACTCTGGAAGCACCCACCCATGTATGCCAAGAAATTTAGAATACAGCCATCTGGCCAACCAAGATCATATTTATGCCTATTGCCAAGAGAGGTGATCCAACTGAACGCAGAATTTATCAAACAATATCATTAATATCACATGCAAGGAAAATTTTGCTGAAGATATTTCAAAAATGGTTGCAGGAGTACATCAACAGGGAACTGCCAGAAACTCAAGCCAGATTTAGAAGAGGCTGTGGAATGACGGATATCATTGCTGATATCAGATGGATCTTGACAGAAAGCAGAGAATACCAGTAAGATGTTTACTTGTGTACTATTGACGATGCAGACATTTGGCTGTGTGGATCATAACAAATTATGGATAACATTTTGAAGAATGGGAATTCCAGAATACTTACTTGTGCTCATGAGGAACCTGTACTTAGACCAAGAGGCAGTCACTGGAACAGAACAAGGGAATACCATGTGGTTTGAAATCAGGAAAGGTGTGCATCAGGGTTGTATCCTTTCACCTACTTATTCCATCTGTATGCTGAGCAAATAATCTGATAAATTGGACTGTAAGAAGAACATGGCATCAGGACTGGAAGAGGCTCATTAACAACCTGAGATATGTAGATGACACAACCTTGCTTGCTGAAAGGGAAGAGGACTTGAAGCACTTACTGACAAAGATCAAGGACCACAGCCTTCAGTGTGGATTACACCTCAACATAAAGAGAACAAATATCCTCACAACTGGACCAATAAACAACATAATGATAAACGGAGAAAAGATTGAAGTTGTCAGGGATTTCATTTTACAAGGATCCACATTCAACGACCATGGAAGCAGCAGTCAAGAAATCAAATGATGTAGTGCAGTGGGCAAATCTGCTGCAAAAGACCTCTTTCAAATGTTAAAAAGCAAAGATGTCACTTTGATGATTAAAGCATGTCAGACTCAAGCCATTGTGTTTTTAATCAGCTCATATGCATGTGAAAACTGAACAATGAATAAGGAAGACAGAAGAAGAATTAACACCTTTGAATTACGGTATCAGTGAAGAATATTGAACACAGCATAGACTGCCAGAAAAACGAACAAATCTGTCTTGGAAGAAGTACAGTCAGAAAGCTCCTTAGAAAAGAGACTTTTGGATGGCCAGACTTTGTCTCACGTACTTTGGACATGTTATCAGGAGGGACCAGTCCCTGGAGAAGGACATCATGTTTTGTAATGTAGAGGGTCATTGAAAAAGAGGAAGCAGATGGATTGACACAGTAGCTGCAACTAAGGGCTCACATGTAGCAACAGTTGTGAAGATGGCACAGGACTGGGCAGTGTTTCATTCTGTTGTATCTATGGTTGCTATGAGTTGGAACTGACTTGATGGCACCTAGCAACAACAACTTCTCCAGCTGAATTTAGGAGCCAACAACCAGTTACATTTGAGGTCCTGTTGGGATGTTTGCAAATATTATTATTTGTTTTCTCCACAATCTTCATACATTTGTGACTTTCATGTTAGGTCAACAAAGTTATTCATAAAATGGATAAAAAATCTACCTAGTAAAAATATCTTTAATATGTTCACTTATGCAAATGGTTTTTATGCAAAGACTTCAAATAATAGTTTACTTTTTAATGAAAAAAAAAAAAACCCACCAAAATCCACTTATTAACTATAAAGCCTTCTATTAAATACATAAGGATGCGAGGCCAAAAGATGGAGACCCCAGGGGAAGCAGAAAACACTTACATAGCGAGTAGAGAGAGACATTTTAACCTACAATTGCTTTAAACAAGTGGTTTCATTTTCGTGGCAGACCAACGTCAAACCTCCACTGTCCTTCATGAGGTACCATGATAGTTTCATGATTCATGTAGCAATTAATACTTTTAAAAAAGTAAATTCTGGGAAAGGGTCAAATTTTGAACTTCTGTTATGAGATAGCTGCAGTACCTTACCCGAAGGCCACCTAAAGAGGAACATCCAATAAAAGCCCAACTCAGTTCACATGAAGCCAGAAAATAAGCTTTATTGGATGTCTCCATACCCTTGCCACAGAACATTTTTATTTAATGTTGTACTACTGCTACCTAGTTTCTTTTGTTTATTATTCACCACTAACCAAGGCTTGAGTTTAATTTTTGTTTTAGGATCAAAAATCTACATTATGTACTACAGTTCTCTTGGCTTGCTGATGGCAGCCAAAAGCCCTTGATGGTGTGTGTGTGTGTGTGTGTGTGTGTGTGTGTGAAGTTTTAACTAGACTTTCAAACTATTGGTCTTGGAATGAGAATTCAGATTTTTGTGGTAGAAAATATTATTCAATCTTTTAAAATTTATATTTAATATATATAATTATCTTAGATAAATTCAGAGAGAAGGAAATTGTCAAAATGTTGGTGTCTTTTGGTTGGTACTTGCCAGTTAAACTAGTTGCCTTGCACTCAATTCCATCTCATAGCAACCCCAGGTGTGTCACAGTAGAGCTATGCCCCACAGAGTTTTCAATGGCTGATTTTTCAGAAGGAGATCACCAGGCCTTTCTTCTGAGGCACCTCTGGGTGGACTCAAACCTCCAACCTTTTGGTTAGGAGCTGAGCGTGTTAACCATTTACACCACCCAGGGACTCCCGTTTGGTCCTTTCCCTCCACTGCATTGTTCTTCTACAACTCTAGGGGCATTTTAACCTTTCGATTCAATCTTATTTTCTTTTGAATGGACAACAAGGTACAGGTAAGCCATAAATTGCAGTACTGCGCACTGCATACTTTTTTAAAAGCATGATAGGAACTAGCAATTGCAAGAACTATTATTTATCCTAATTGATCCCAGCTGAGCTTGGAAGGGAGTCTGGCCCAAGAGCCTTCAAAGGCTTGCCAGAAGGCTGTCAGATTTGATAACTCACACCACTCTGAACTTGGCTCAGAGAGGTCAGTTACAGAGTGAACACTAAGCTCTCCCGATATCCAAGCCCCCATAAAAATGCAGATACACTGCCAGCTGACTCGCAAGCCACTAGCTTTTCAACTTTGTTTTAAGAGGCTCATGTTTTCTTGGAACTGAGGGTGAGCTGCTAAGCAATGAGAAGACGTTCCCACGTGGAGCTACAGGGCAGATGTCACTGTCCTATGTACTGAGAGTCATCTGTTTTTGTTAAAACATGGTTTATGCAATGGCCTAAAAGATTTAGGGACAAACTGGGGTTGTCAGAAAAACCTTAAATTATGCTTATTTGATTTAATAACTGAATGCATCCATGACTTTGTGCATTATTGGGTTTTACGTTATATTAATCTTTGGGCATAAAATTACTCATTTATAGCCTATACAAAGACTGTTGTTGTTCTGCATTACCAGTACTCCAGCTGACTGATCTTCAGAGTTGGAGTAATTTGTAACATTAAGTTGTAAGCACCATGAAGGAAATAAAACAATATCTGCCTCTTCATTATAATAGCCCCTTTACGTCTCATGGAACTCTGGTGGCACAGTGGTTAACAGCTATGGCCGCTACACAAAAGGTCAGCAGTTTGAATCCACCAGCCACTCCTTGGAAAGCCTACAGGACAGTTCTACTCTGTCCTATAAGGTCGCCATGAGTTGGAACCAACTTGACGGCACCGGGTTTGGTTTTTTTGGTTTTACCTCACACGTTCCTTAGACACATGTCAGGGTCTCAAGAAATATTTATGAGGTGAATAAATAAATGAACAAATTATGGAAGCAATCAAGAGACAGTGTAATATGTTTTAAGGGTTTTCTTTTTTTTTTAAGTTCAATATACTTCTCCACTATTGCCACTTTTTCAATCATTTCTGGTAGAAATATACCATTACAGCCATGTATTCCAAGTGGGATGACAGTGGTGGTTCAGCGGTAGAATACTTACCTTCCATGCAAGAGACCCGGGTTTGCAACTCTCATGTAAAAAGCGCCAATGCACCTCGTGCATAACCACCACTAGACTCTCAGGGAGGCTTGCGTGTTGTTGTGATGTTGAACAGGTTTTAGCAGAGCTTCCAGAATAAGATAAACTAGAAAGAAGGCCTGTTGATCTACTTCCTAAGATCAGCCAGTGAAAAACCCTATGAATCACAGTGGTTTGGTCCCATTGTTCATGAGGTCACCTTGAGTCAGGGCCAACTCAATGGCACCTAACAACAACAATTTAAATACCACCTGAAGCTTTCTGAAATCTTCATATTCTTCACATATAAAATTTTAAAGTGGCCCCCAAATTAAGATGGAAACTTTATGCTGAAAGTTTTTTTCTTATTATTCTTTTTCTTTTAATTTATGAATATATGTTGCATCTTCATATGTTTACCTTCATATCTGAAATCTCATTTTTATATCATGGTGGGTTAAAGATGGCCACAAATTCTTTGTCCCAAGGTCTATTTCCCTGTTGTAGAATTAGGGTGGGCCGGGTGACTGACTTTGATCAGCAGAATGTGGCAGAAATGACATCATGTAGCCTCTGAGTTTAGATCTTAACAGTCTTGCAGCTTCCTGTTTCACTTCTTTCGGTATGCTGTTTCTTGGCAGCCAACTCTCACGTCAAAAATGTCCAGCAACCCTGTGACTATCCTCCTGTGAGGAAGCCAGTCTTCCAACATGAAGAGGAAGAGGACAGATGAAGGAACACCAGGGTGCTAGACCTGTGAGTGAACTTCTTGGACCTTCCAACAGAAGGTATGGAGGGAGCAAATGATGACAACACTACATGGCTACTGATGGTCCAGTCAATTCCTTCGCAAATTCTTGATCCACAGCATCACGAGCAAATAAAAGGATGGTTGTTTTAAGCCATTAACTTTAGGCTACTTTATTACACAGCATAGATAATAAATATGCATTTTCATCATTAAAAATATAGCTCTTCTAAATATAATTGTTTAAAACATACAAATTATGTTTATAATACATACTTTGAGAGAAATGAGAAATAAGTCCATATATATTTATAACTTTTTTCCAGTATGATCCCTTAGGAGATAAATAATGTATTCCAACGTGTACCTATAATATTAAACTTTTACCCTCACAGTTAAAACTGCTCAGAGCTTTATCATGCCGTTATAATGCTGATATGCAAAGTGAAACTTTAAAATATGGCTCCGAAAGTTAGCTGTTTACTAGAGTTAATTTTATTTTATTTCCTTATTAAACTTGAATACAATCACATCAGTTTTTGTTTGGTTATAGCCTCTTTACCATAAACAAATACCCAAAATCTGGGTTATATGAAATATCATACATGGTTCTATTTAGTGGACCTGGTAAACACAATTGTCTCTTTTATTTGTTGTAAAATAGATTCAGTAACATATTCGTTCATTTATTCTTCAATAATATTTAAAGTGTATCGTATGCCAGCGTCTGTATTGCAATTTTTTTAAATATGAAACCATACTTGAAGTAGCTGTGCTGACAAATGTTGACAATCTTAGAATCATCTTTCATCTAGTCTAGGGAGATATCACGTCTTGTATCAATTCACTTACATTTAACGATT
The DNA here is from genome assembly GCA_030035585.1 of Dugong dugon. Taxonomy (NCBI): domain Eukaryota; kingdom Metazoa; phylum Chordata; class Mammalia; order Sirenia; family Dugongidae; genus Dugong; species Dugong dugon. The sequence goes on from CM057473.1 coordinate 8,479,224, forward strand.
TTGTAAACTATTAGAGTCCATCATTAAAGGAAGAAAGTGAGGATCAAAGGAAAAAAATTTAATTTCAAACATTGATTTTTTAATCTCCTCTCAAGTGTACTGTTGGACAGAGTCTTTAATTACTTGAAAAACAAGAGAAGTGTTGGTGAGTAACGTGGTTCTCCCTGTCCAACCATTACAAAGTGCTTCCCATGTTTTCCTCCGCCACGAACTGTGAAGTGATTCAACCACATGTTGACTTGACTTAGGAATGATCGCAACATAGATAGGTTAGGCTGAAGTTATAAGAAATGTTATAACTTGCTACGGTGAGGAGAAGGAGCCTTGAACTGCAAAGGATTTAGAAACTTAATTGACATTTTGGAACAGCCAACATGGGTGAGCCAGCATGTTCCCTTTGAACCTAAACGCGTTGACCACCTACTTAAATTTAAGAGTTAAATAGGAACCATAGTCTATAGTACAATACTGAAAATGTCTAAGATACAGTTCAAAGTTAATTGACATACGAAGAACTAGAAAAATATCAAATCAAATGAGAAAATATGGACAAAAGAATCTAACACCAGGATGACAAAAATGTTAGAATTACTGGAAAATAATTTTAAAGCAACCATCACAAAAATGTTCCAACTAGCAGTTATGAACACACTTGAAACAAGTAAAAACGTAGAAAATATCAGCCAAGAAAAGAACATATAAAGAAACAAACGGAAATTTTATAACTAAAAATATAATAAAATAAAATTTCACTTGGCAGGCTAAATGGAATAATGGAGATGACAGAAGAAAGACCCAGTGATACTGAAGTTATTTCCACCCAATTTATCCAGTCGGAACACCACAGAGAAAATGGATAGGGGGGAAAAAAAAAAAAAAAAGCTACTGGGCCTCAAGGAACACTAGAGCAATAACAAAAGATCTGAAATTTCTGTCACTGAAGTCCCAAATTGAGAGGAAAAAGAATGTGGGGCTGAAAATTATTTGAAGAAATAATGACTGGAAAACTTCTCAAATTTTGATCTACAGATTCAAGAGGCTGAGTGAACCCCAAACAGGATAATTCAAACTTATGAAAACTTGAATAGTAATTTTATTATTTACTAGTCTTATTTAGCCAGAGATAATGCTAGAAAAGGCTAACCTTACAATATCTGGTATGCTAGCACTCCAGCAGAATGAACAAAACCATAGACTATCTCAGCAACATATAAAAAACACATAGTAACTGAAAAATTATATTTGGATCTTAGGAAACTATGTTGTTGATTTATATTTGACTCACTTGAACAGGGCAACCAATGGAATAAAAATAATTATTTTATTGTTTAAATCTGTTTTAATTTCCAATATCATTACATTTGTTTGTATTTGCTCTTCTTTTCTGATAATGTTACCTTTTTTGCCAGTACTTTGGCATTAATTTATCTTGTTAATATTGTTTCTACAAAACAATCTTCTTTTCTGTTATGTTTGAAAGCCCCTCCACACTCCAGAACTAATTAATTCACATATCTTAACTTTGGATCTTTTAATAGATACTTTTCTGATAAGTAGGGATCATCTTTTAAGGAATTTGGGTTTAAGAGGTAATGTAATTCTTTTTCAAAAACATTTTAATTTATTGATAGTTTCTGATTTCTTTATTTAGAAAATATTGACAGACACGAAAATTAGTCTTGATTTCTAAAATAATTCAATAATTGTAAACCGTGTATCAAAAATGCAAAACCTTCAGATTTAATCAGCAGTAATTTCAGAAGTGAAAATAATTCAGTTTTGTCACCCTCAAATACACCGTCTCCCCACATCAAGGATTAGGTTTGCCATGTCCTTTTTAACAACTGTTTTTAATCTAATGGTTGTCAGTTTCTTGCTCTAGAAATCTCAGAGTTGAGGTAAAACTGTTTTGTTTTGTTGTTCTCTTTTATATTAACTGTTTTCTTTGGTAAAACTTTGTAGAAAATTTCAGCATATGCCTGCATGTCTGTGTGTGCGCACACATGTACGTGCATGCGTGTGTAGGGTGTGTGTGTGGGGTGTGTGTGTGTATATCCTGTTTCTATTTGGTACATCTGGCAACCCAAAATAACCCTATGATTCCAATCAGTGTGAGAGGACATATTTCCAGTTTTCACAACTCTTACAACGTTCACTTAGACAGTTTTGGTTCATCATCTATACTGTGATTTTTTTCAGGGAAATGTGTTTCATTCAGTTATCAGCAGTATATATTTTAATGACTTCTTCCAGGCTCAATGTTGTTATCACACTATCTGATTTTTCCATAATCTATTGTCCAAATAGCAGTTGTTGATAAAAAATAAAATATATGCTGCCCACATCCACCTCAGGTTACTGTTACTCTTTCATTCCTCGCTTTTTTTAAGGTAATATTTTATTGTGTTTTTGGTGAAAGTTTACGCAGCAAATTATGTTCCCATTCAGTTATTACTAGGCAGATTGTTCAAAGACATTGGTTACATTTTTCTTAATGTTTTAACATTCTCATTCATTCCCTTCTGGATGTTTCACCTTGTGTAGTCTGGTTTCTCTGTCCCCATACGCTTTCATCTGTGCTTTAGAGTAATTATCAACCACTTGGTCTAATATAAATAACATTTTAAAGGTGCCCAGTACACACTGAAAATATTCTTTGTTTTATGAGCCATTCTGTTATTTAGCTAAAAGGTGCCCTCAAGGGGTAGTTTCAGTACAAGGTTTAGGGAGTATCTCATGGCGATAATCTCTGGGAATCCTCTAGTCTCAACTGGTCCAGTAAATGTGGACTTTTTAAGAATTTGAGCTCTGTTCCACATTTTTCTCCCCTTCTATCAGGATCCATCTAGTGTGGCCCAGATCAGAATGGTCATTAGTGGTAGCCAGGCACCATCTAGTTCTTCTGATCTCAGGGTAGATGAGGCTGTGGTTCATGTAGACTGTTGGTCCTATAGACTAGTTTTTTTCTCTGAGTCTTTGGTTTTCATCTTTCTCCTTTGCTCCAAATGAGATGAGATCAATAGTTATATCTTAGATGGCAGCTTACAAGCTTTTCAAACTCCAGACACTACTTACAAAACTAGAATATACGACATAAACTTTGTGATCTATAGTATGCCAATTGACCGAGTTGTCCCAGGATACTATGGTCCTAAGTCTTCAAACTCAGAAACCAACCCTGAGAGGTGTTTGGTTATGTCTAAAAAGTATCTGTAACTGTGCCTCCTATGTTCTTTATTATATATAAGAACACACATGAATGTACACATGTATATGCATAATATAGAGCTACACATATATATGCACATATATACCCACATATACTTACCTAAACATATATATGCACGTGTATATGTCTACATATATAACCACACATAAGCTTTTTGTTTCTTGTTACTGTTGTCAAAAAATTATGTATTTTCTAGAATTTACTAAAAACATCCTTTGTGTGTGTGTGTACTTCTTAGTGACCTTGGTCAAGCTGTGCGCACTTCACCCATGTTCAGTATTACCTTTCCCGTCACCAAAAATAGCAAATACCTCATGTGTTTGTTTTTTTCTCGAATCATTATCATGTTCCTCTCAGTATGTGCTCCAAATGGACTCTCAGCCAACTTCCAATCCCCCTCTTCACAGAGGACCCAATGTCCTACATTTTCAAGAATAGTGAAATAATACGACAAGAATTATTTTACTTCCATTGATCCATCCCGCAAAGATATATTGAGGGACCTACCATATCCCAGGTCCTAGAGATAGAAGGATATTAAGCTGTTGTTTTAACGGTTACAATGTTCGTTTTCTGGAAGGAGAAACACATACGGAGTAATTTTGATTTAGGGTGTGTTATGGATTGAATTGTGTCCCCCAAAAATGTGTGTCAAACTTGGCTAGGCCATGATTCACAGTATTGTGTAACTGTACGCAATTTTGTCATCTGATGCGGTTTTCTTATGTGTTGTAAATCCTATCTCTAGGATGTTAGTGAGGCAGGATTAGAGGCAGTTATGTTAGTGGGGCAGGATTCAATCTACAAGATTAGAGTTGTGTCTTAAGTCAATCTCTTTCAGAGATATAAAAGAGAGAAGTGAGCAGAGAGATGGGGGACCTCATATCACTAAGAAGCAAGAACCAGGAGAATAGCGCCTCCGTGGGACCTAGGGTCCCTGTGCTGAGAAACTCCTCATCCGGGGAAGATTGATGACAAAGGCCTTCCCCCAGAGCCACAGAGAGAGATAGCCTTTCCCTGGAGCTGGTGTCCTGAATTTAGACTTCTAGCCTCCTAGACTGTGAGAGAATAAATTTCTCTTTGTTAAAGCCACCCACTTGTGGTATTTCTGTTATAGTAACACTAGATAACTAAGTGTGTTAAATGTTACACCTGTGGTTCTTCTTTCTCTCCTTCCCAATTATTTATATTTTTCTTTATCTTCATCTATTTTTTGATTCTTGCGTTAGTGGAAAAACTGACTCTTTTTTCTAAGACTATCGCCTATGTGGAACATATATGCCATTGCCTCACAAATGCTAAGATATTTTGATTCCACAACCTCTTTTCTCTTGGTCTACAAATATCATCAAGTCTTAACCTAAAAATTGTCTTCCCTGGATATAATTATTTGTTAACAATTTTAAAATAATTTACTCTGAGTATACATTGCTCATTATACACTCAAAATCCAGTTACTATCCTCACCGCTTTCTGAAGTTTGCCAATACTTTAATCAATTTCCAATTCAAATATCTTTATTCATTCTTCACCTTCCCTGAATATCTCACTGTCTGAAATTCTTTTGAAATATTTATTCAGTCATTACTCTTGAAGGAAAAATCTACTCATCTGTTACATACTAGTTTTATTGTTTCTCTTCTGTGAAAATATCCTAATATCTCCACCTTCTCAGAATTAGTATGTCTGATTTCATTTACTCTCTATCACATTGCTGTCATAGCTAACTCATAATTGTTTCTTGTTTAGACAAAGCTTATAGTATGAGCAAACATATTGAGAAACATATTTTTAGAATATAATGATTGTTTAATATGCCATACTTGAGTCACAAGATATGAAAAGGGGAATCTGGGAAATTAAGGTGAATTATAGACTATTGCCAAATTGTGAAGGTCCAGGAAAAATTTCAAAGGGCAGCTCAAGAAGACAAAGTAAAGTACTATAATGAAATGTGCAAAGACCTGGAGTTACAAAACCCAAAATGAAGGGGACGCTTGGCATTTGTTAATCTGAAAGAACTGAAGAAAAAATTCAAGTCTTGAGTTGCAATACTGAAGGATTCTCCAGGCAAAATATTGAACGATACAGGAAGCAGCAAAAGAACACAGAAGAAATACACAGAGTCACTGTACCAAAAAGATTTAGTTGATGTTCAATCATTTCAGGAGGTAGCACATGATAAAGAACTGAAAGAAGAAGTCCAAGCTGCACTGAAGGCATTACGAAAAACAAAGCTCCAGGTATTGATGGAGTATCAGTTGAGATGTTTCAAGAAGCAGATGCAACACTGGAAGCACTCACTCATCTATGCTAAGAAGTTTGGAAGATAGCTACCTGGCCAACTGACTGGAAGAGATCCATATTTGTGCCCTTTCAAAAGACGGTGATCCAAAAGAATGCAGAAATTATTGAACAATATTATTAATATCACACACAAGTAAAATTTTGCCGAAGATCATTCAAAAATGGTTGCAGGAGTACATCAACAAGGAACTGCCAGAAATTCAAGCTGGATTCAGAAGAGGATGTGGAACAAGGGATATCATTGCTGATGTCAGATGGATCTTGGCTAAGAGTAGAGAATACCGGAAAGATGTTTACCTGTGTTTTATTGACTGTGCAAAGGCATTCGACTGTGTGGATCACAATAAATTATGGATAACATTGTGAAGAATGAGAATTCCAAAACAATTGTGCATGCGGAACCTGTATATAGACCAAGAGACAGTTGTTTGAACAGAACAAGGAGAAACTGAATGGTTTAAAATCAGAAAAGATACGCATCAGTGTTGTATCCTTTCACCATATGTATTCATTCTGTATGCTGAGGAAATAATCTGAGAAACTGGGCTGCATAAAGAAGGATGCAGCATCAGGATTGCAGGAAGATTTATTAACAGATGACACAAACTTTCTTGCTGAAAGTGAAGGGAACTTGAAGAATTTACTGGTGAAGATAGAAGACTACAGCCTCCATTATGGATTATACCTCAACATAAAGAGAACAAATACCCTCACAACTGGACCAATAAGCAACATCATGATAAATGGAGGAAATATTGACATTGTCAAGGATTTCATTTTACTTGGATCCACGATCAATGCCCATGGAAGCAGCAGTCAAGAAATCAAATGACCTATTGCATTGGGCAAGTCTGCTGCAAAAGACCACTTTGAAGCGTTAAAAAGCAAAGTTGTCACTTGAAGGACTAAGGTGCCCCTGACCCAAGCCATGACATTTTCAATTGCCTTATACGCATGTGAAAGCTGGAGAATGAAAAAGGAAGATTGAAGAAGAATTGATGCCTTTGAATTTGGTGTTGGAGAAAAATATTGAATATACCATGGACTGCCAGAAGAAACCACAAATCTTTTTTGGAAGAAGGGCAGTCAGAATACTCCCTAAAAGTGAGGACGGTGAGCTTTCATCTCAGGAACTTTGGATATGTTATCAGGAGGATCAGTCCCTGGAGAAGGCCATCGTGCTTGGTAAAGCACAGGGTCAGTGAAAGAAAGGAAGACCCTCAATGAGGTGGATTGACACAATGGGCTCAAACATCAAGAATTGTGAGGATGACGCAGGACCCGGCAGTGTTTCGTTCTGTTGTACATAGGATCACTTTGAGTCAGAACTGACTCGACATCACCCACCATCAACAACAACAGGAAAGCCAAACTAAACACTGTGACTTCGAATTTTATTTATGATTCTCCATACTGAAGGTACCAGTGTCATTTGTTATTTTTCCTTTCAGCATGGTATTTTTGGTAGAGGCAAGGGTGGGATGGATGGAACAGGGCGATTTGAATAAATATTAAGAGAGCGTCTGAGATACTTGGCATTTGTAATAAGCTTACTACTTATTCACCAAATTTTGATCTAATTTTTTGGTAAGATTAAACTGACTTTTCTCAACATACTTATCTCTGACCTAAATGGATATGTAGATCCCTTAGCTATCTGGAAACACTTTTAATAGTCTTCTGAACTTACGTCATCTAAGCTCCCATTGACTGAAAATAATTTGATGGGAAGAGTTCGATGTCAGGATGGACCATGAGCTTCTGAACCTTCATCCATAATAAATCTGAGATGTGAAGATTACTTTTCTATGGGTTTCTTCTCCAGGGTGGATGGCTAAATGAGTCACAAACAGTTATGCCCTCAGCCACTAACCAAAAGGTGGAAGTTTCAAATCTACCCAGAGGTGCCTTGAAAGAAAGGCCTGGTGATCTGCTTCTGAAGTTCAAAGCCATGAAAACCCTACAGAGTGCCATTCTACCCTCACATACATGGGGTTGCCATGAGTTGGAATCAACTTGATGACAACTGGTTTTGTTTTTATTTGTTTGTTTTTAAGATGGCTAAATGAAGTAATTTTTCTAATATCATCTATTGTAACATTTTCATAATTCTTAACAGTGACATAAATAATACCCTTATGGGAAATTTAAAGTCCATTCCTAGTTAAGCACTGGCTTTATTGAATAATTGTTAATCAATCTTTATTTTCTTTTACCTGCTCAAGATATTTTAGAGCAGAGTTTCCTTAAAGCAGATGGAAAATGACCCTTCCATGCCTCATATCACAAATCTGACTATTCACATAATTAGAGAGATGAAATTACAGAAGTAACAAGATTAAAAAAGAGTTCTGTTATTTCCAGTTGCATAACTAATCTGCTGACGTCAAAGAAGACATACTAATCTACTTAAACGGTCTCTTGAGGGCAGCTTTTATTTAATTACATGCAATTGGATTTCTTAAAGATTAAATTCAGCCTTGCCTACCATATATCTTGGCAACAGTCTATCCTATATCCTGAATCACTGAAGATATCTGGGAAGTAAAATGCAAATCATATTCTGGCAAAACAGCAAGATAACACTGTAAGTTGCCCTCAAATGAGGTCAATATAAACCTGTTAAGCTCAAGCCATCATCATTTTAATAAATATCCTTTGGGAATGGAAAGAAATGGGATCAGTAGAGATTTTCATGGCATGCTTTGGACTGAGCTACCAGGGCCTGCAATGAACATAGGTGTAGAAGTAGTATAAAGTATGCCATGGCTTCTAAAGCAAGATAAATAGTAGCATTCTTCAATATTGGTGATTGACATCGTATTTTACTTGAGTTTCAGCCTTAAAATGTTCCATCTGAATTTTGTATAGTCGAGGTTTCTCCCTAAGATTATAAACTATTCTGAACTATCTCATCAATCAATGCAAAGTAAAAACAAATTCTAGGAGAAGTTCTTCTGCACTAGAATTGGGCCTTAATTTTTCTTTAAAAACTTGCCTGCAATTCACAGGTAAATTTCTCTAAGTATGCAATAAAAAAGTAACATTTTTCTAAAAAAAAAATAAAAGATACTGATTAAACATTTGAGGCTATCATAAACACACAAAAAACCTACTAAAGACCCAGCCTATAAAATTCTAACCAAAATACAGCAAAACAAATTTAACGGAACAGTGGAAGAGTTATCCACTGAGGTTAGGTAAAGATCACCCACCTGTTGGTAGATTGTTTTAATTTCAGTGTTAGGTCTCAGCTTAGATATTCTTAGATACTAGATATTTCCTCCAGGAATTATTCCTTGACCTCATCAAATCTAAGTTAGGTTCTCCACTAATGTGCTTACATAAAAACCTGTACTACAATCCTCTGCCAATTAGAATGTCTAAAATTAAAAGACTGGCAATACCAAATGTTGGCAAGGATGTAGAGCAACTGGAACTTTTAAATGTTGATGGCGGGATAAAAAAGTGATTGATACAATTGCTTTAGAAAAATTTGTCTGCTTCTTGTAAATTTAAATATATACCTATCCTATGACTAAACAATTTCATTTGGGTATTTACCCAAAATGAATGGAAATATATGTCCACAAAAAGACTTGTACAAGAATGTAACAGCTTTATGTATAATATCTCAAAACTAGAAATAACCCAATGTTTATCAATAGGATCGTTAATAAGCTGATTATGCAATAGAACTCCACAATGAAAAAAAAAAAAAAAAAAAGAATTACTGATACATGCAACAACATGGATGAATCTCATTCAAATCACGCTGACAGAGAGAAGCCATTCAAAAAGAGTATATATAGTGGGATTCTATTTATATGAAATTTTACAGCAGATATGTGGTTTCCTGGAACTGGGGTTATAAATGTAGGGATGAAATGCAAAGATTTATTGTATAATATGTATAATACTATATACATTTGTCAAAATGCACCAAACTGTGTCCATCTTATTGCAAATGTGTTTATTTTATTGTATATAAATTGTACCTCAAAATGAGTTTTAAAATATAAAGAAATCTATCCATATTATAACACACCAGTTATTACAATAAGAAAACACATATGATCATTTCAACAGATAATAAAAAGGCAATCAAAAAATTAACACTTATTTTGATTAAATCAACAAGCAAGACAAAAGAAAAAATGATAAAACTGGGACTACAAAGGTTCTTTTTAATATAGTTAAAAATAACAATGAAATTAACAGCCTTTGGCATATTTAATTATGAAATAGTAAAGGCATTCTAATTAAAATAATTAAATAAAAATTAAAGAAAAAGAAGTTCATCCATTAATAAGATACTTAAGTATAGGAAATAATATTATTTTCAGACATTTTTATACATACCTAGAAAACTCAAGATAGCTAAGTAAAAACAAACAAAAAAAATTACCAAAAGATCAGTTAGTAGGCAAGAACCAGTATAGAGAACACCAAAATTTTCTGTATAAGTGATGAGTTAAAAAAAAATCTACACACAAATCAAATGCATACAAATGTAAGTTTTTATAGAAAACACAAGATATATACAAAGAATATAGTAATAATTATAGATGTATAGAAAATGATTTTTGAAAAACTTGAAACATATTTTGGTTAAGCTATTTATTTAAAGAATAAACGTTGTCAAATAGTTCCATTTCCCCTAAATTAATGTACACCTTTGTGGTAGGCAGCCAGCAAGAAAATGAGAACTTTAGTCTGACAGCTGCAAGGAACTGATTTTGCCAACAACAGAAATGAACTTGGAAAAGGATTTCTAACTCATACTGGCTCCTAGACCTGATATCTGATTTAACTGTTTCCTTAGGAAACTAGAAATATTAGGGCAATATGACTCTAGTTGAGGGATTTAATCAAGACGCAGGAACTCTTCATTGGGAAACTAGGTAAAGTTTACAACCAGAAGACTGGCTTTTCATAAAGATATGTGTGTGTGTGTGTGTGTGTGTGTGTGTGTATGTGTGTGTGTGTACACCCTCTCCTCACTTATCAACATGGTTAGGTTCCAAAGACCAGCTCGTTATGTGATATCAGCGTTATGTGAAACTGGAGGATGACCACATCAGATCACAAAATGGAGGATGACTACATTTACATAACTGCCAAATCACATCATTACATAACTGCCCAATCACTGAGAATCACAGCCAGTGTTACTCTCCCTTGCACCTCGGCATTCATTACTGCCGTGCTTATGTCCTTAATGTGCAAAATAGTCAGAGAGTAGTTTTTTTACGACTGTCATAAATGTGAAATGTCAGATACCGAGATAGTCAATAAGTGAGGAAAAGGTGTATGTGTATATATATACACACACACATATATACATATATATACACATATGTACATATATATTCTATTGGTATCTATATACATCTCTCTCTATATATATATATCTATCAACAGAAGTATCTAACTTGCAACAATAACAACATTAAAAACAGAGAAAAGATTAAAGTTATCAAAGATTTCATTTTACTTGGAGCCACAATCAATATCTATGGAAGCAGCAGTCAAGAAATCAAATGATGCATTGCATTGGGCAAATCTGTTGCAAAAGACCTCTTTAAAGTATTAAAAAGCAAAGATGTCACCTTGAAGACTAAGGTGCACCTGACCCAAGCCATGGTGTTTTCAATCGGCTCAAATGCATGTGAAAGCTAGACAAGGAATAAGGAAGACTGAAGAAGAATTAATGTCTTTGAATTATGATGTTGGTGAAGAATATTGAATATACCATGGACTGCCAAAAGAACTAATAAATCTGTCTTGGAAGAAGTACAACCAGAGTGTTCCTTAGAAGCAAGGATGGCAAGTCCACGTCTCACATACTTTGGACATGTTATCAGGAGGGATCAGTCCTTGGAGAAGAACATCGTGCTTGGTAAAGTAAAGGGTCATAAAAAAGATGAAGACCCCCAATGAGATGGATTGACACAGTGGCTGCAACAGTGGACTCAAGCATAACAACAATTGTGAAGATGGCACAGGACCAGGCAGTGTTTTGTTCTGTAGTACATAAGGTTACTATGAGTCGGAACCGACTCGACAGCACCTAACAACAGCCACAACAATTTGCAACATAGCAAGCAAACCAGTGCATTCTAAGCAGGAACATTATGTACGTGACTAAAGCATGTGCTTCTGTTTCCACAAAATAATAATGCTGGGATTGTTAGGACGGTGAGGAGACCAAAACTGGCTGTCAGAAATACCCACTGGAAATTGAAATACACTCATGCATGATAGAAGTTTTAAGTGCTACATAGTACTTTATTTTTGTCTTAAATGAAAAGCAACATATTGAATTGCTTTGTCACCGAATGTATTTACTGTAACGCTGCAGGCCATAGATGGGTAGGAACAGGATGGTGAATATATTTTGACCAGATGGAGTTTCTGGGTGGTCTTCCAAGTAAAGCCCAGTATAAGATCCATTGCAACAAGGTAATCCAAAAGGGTTCATAAAAGCTATGGATCAGTACTGCGTGGTCTATATTACACTGAAAATAATTAATATTTTTGTAACGACACCTAATACAAGTATAGTATTTTTATTTGGCATGTAAAAGCTCTGGTTATAAGATCCCTTAATGGAATACTTCAAACTATCGTATACTATAAATTTGGCCTAATCAGGTTTAAAAACTTGGACTAAAATCAATGAGAATTGATATGAAAATCCAGCTTCCAAATTTAGGGATAAACCAGATGTTAAATGTCAGATTTATTCTTATTTCCCTGAGAAAAAGCAGCAAAATTGATGTGACACTTTTTAAACAGATTTGTTCTACACTGCTCTCCTCTCAATACAGCTACAATGAGACCATCCCCATGTAAGCAGAAATAAATATCATCATCACAGAAGGTTTATTTTAATGACTATAAACTCACATCATAACTTTTTTTTTTAATTTAAAGAGTGCCAGACTAAAGCTCTACGAATATCTTCAGTTATGAACATATAAATGCGAAAACTGTGAATAAGAATGTTCTACACAAGAGATGCATTGAATTCCATGACTAAAATGCTACTTTTAGTGTCAATTAGCACTAACAAAATCTTCTTGATTAGAAGATCAGGAAACTCTTCAAATGCTGATATAAATTTTTTCACTATCATTTCCAACTTATGCACATTGCACAGAAATACCACTAATACCAACAATCAACAATATGGTTAATCAAGAAAACCAGGTGCCAGAAATTGCACCATTACTGCAAAACAGAACTAGGTCTTCTGATCTGAATTTCCTTGTTCTTTCCACTGAACAATAAGGTATCATCAAGATTCTTTCATTTCCATTTAACTTTAAATGAAAAAAAAAAAGAAAACAAAACAACAATCTTTGTAATCAATAATAAATAAAAAAAGCCCAACCCACTGCTGTTGAGTTACTTCCAACTCACAGGGACCCTTTAGCACAGAGTAGAATGGCCCCATAGGGTTTCCAAGGCTGTAAAGCTTTATGGAAGCAGACTGCCCATCTTTCTCTCGCAGGGTTTAAACTGCTGACCTTTTGGTTAGCAAACGGGCTCTTTAACCACTGTGCCACAAGGGCTTCTTTTGTAATTGGTAACCAAAATCAACCCAAACTCGTTGCCATCGGGTCAGTTTCGACTCATATCAATAGTAATTTCTAATTTGACGTCTTTCCCTGATGATTTTGAAAAGGAACTCCAGTTACGGTCAGACTGTAGGGGTATTTGCTGCTAGGAGCAGCTTTCCTCAATATACCTGCCATAAATTCACCAAGTTGTATTTTCCCATATAAAATAAATGATAATATTATGATATGTCAGTATGCAACAGCTGACTAGTGCTAGATAGAACACAAATTCCTTGAGTATTTTCAGATAGTTTATACTATGACCAGTGTAAAGAAAAACCATTGGCCTTTGGTGTTTTATATGCTTGCCAATACTTATTCTTTTCTTTTTTTTAGAACTCCAGAGCTTGTTTAGATCTCCTTAAACTGCAGGATTTATAGGGACAATAATCAAGACTATAGTCTTGCAGTTTTTAATTGGATCAGACTTTTGGGAATATAACTTAATATGGCTTATCAGTAAAAAATATATTCAAGATCATTTATGCAACACTACTATAAATCTTAAACCTAACACATGATGAATGGCATTTTAACTTCATAAGGTTATTTTATAGTCCCTGCAAAGTAACACACATATTACAAAATGTGCTTTAAATTTCCTTATTAGTACATTTCACTGCCAGCATATTTATTCTGTAAGATAATTTTCATTGCATATTTAATTTCTTAAATATATTATGCATTATATACACACATACACACACACACACACACACACACGTGAAATAATGTAAGGAATCTTTCAGGACAAAAAGCCATTTTATCATCAACTATTCTAGAACGTCTGATTCATGATGTCAAAAAATTTCAGCCCGACAGGAGCTACTAGACCAAGCAGAATTTAAGGAGAACGAGTTAGCTTCAGGATGAATCTATTAAATGTTAAGTCAACTTATCAAAATTCTTTCGTTCCCCTTGCATTTGTGATGCTTATTTTATATTCCATTCTTGCTGAGAAATGTAGTCAACATGACTTAACATGTATACAATAACTTCAGTAAGGCCTTAAAAAATGTAGTTATATAAAACAGACCGTTTATACAAGCTCCCACTTAACAACGTGATTCTTAATACAAAGAACAGTATCAAAAAGTTTGGCTTAAGCAAGAGTAGAGCAATTACCGTTTAAACCAAACTTACTCCGTTCAGCTCTCGGCACTATTTTAGTAAAGCTTAAACTGGAAACATTTGGAGGCACACGTATGCAGAAAGGTAATGATCAAGATATCGTGTCCTCGTTAACAATGGAATAGCTCATTCTGAATACATTTCATTATTTTTTCTCTTAAAATTGATGTGGACCTAAACCATGAATTTAGGATAGAATGCACTAAATGTGTATATAATAACAATAACTTTTAATATACCTTTTAAAAAGGAATACATTTTATTTACTCTTTCATCAAAACAAAATAGTTGTATTGAGAGAATCTGAAACATAACAAACTATTAATTGGTTGCCTGTGGGGATAGAAGTGGCATTTGAGGGCAGGGAGAAAGTCGAGAGATTGTTTTTATTTTGAACATTTCTCATTGTTTGCAATTTTTAATGATGATAGCACAATTTTGTGTTACAAAGTAATATAAATACATGGTAATTAAAAACAATGAAAATTAAATACAAAAAATAGATTTTATATTAGTACCTTACTTAAGCCCACTTATCAGCATGGGGTAAGCACAGGTGATGAGAAAGGGAAGGACCTGGAACTGGCATGGAGTCCAGGCCACACCCTGCTGTACAAGGGGCTTGGGCGTGCTCAGACCCTTGTGATTGTCTGTAAAAGCATGGCATGGGCTACGGTTGCTAATTCACATGAACCTGACTTGACAACCTGATCTTCATCTAAATATCAACAGATAATTCTTAGAAGAGGGAATCTCAATATAGGGAAAAAAATCAGTTCATTAATAATCAGTGAAAAATTCAATTGAAAAAACAAAAACCCACAAGAAACCAGTTTCCTCAAATTTTAAAAAACTACTACCAAGTGAAGACAAAAAAAAAAAACAAACAAACAAACCCAAATAACGGTGTCGAATTGGGTTCAACGCATAGCGACACTATGTGAGTCACAGCAGAACTGTGCTCCGTAGGGTTTTCCATGGCTGATTTTCAGAAGTAGATCACCGGGCCTTTCTTCCGAGAAGCCTCTAAAACCCATTATACACGTTGCTGTCGAGTCGATTTTGACTCATAGCAACTTCATAGAGAAGCCTCTAGGTAGACTCAAACCCTCAGCCTTTCTGTTAGCAGGTGAGCATGTTGGCCATTTGTACCTCCCAGCCTTTCAGTTAGCAGGTGAGCACGTTGGCCATCTGTACCTCCCAGGAACTTCAAGTGAAGAGAAGGATATGGAAAAGCAAGAAATCTGACACACAGCTGGTGGGGGTATAAACTTGAATCAACAAAATAGAGGGTAGTTTAACAATACAAATACAGAGGAAGATCCACAAGCCCTAGTGAGAGAAAGAGAACGCACAGTTGATGAGTCTGTTACACTTGCGTACTGGAAGCCATAATCAAAGATTTTCCTTGCAGCACTTTTTGATATAATGCAAAATTAAAAATAACTAAAATGACCATCAATCGGAAAATGGGTAAACAAATTTTAGAATTTGCATACAATGAGTAATTATCAGTTAAACCAAACTTAGTTGACTCAGCTCATGGAGAGTATTTTATTAAAGCTAAAACTAGAAACATCCGGAGCCACATAAATGCAGAAAGATAATGACCCAGACATGGTATCCTTATTTAGTGCTTATTTAACTGTATATGAGGAGAGCTTTATGAACCCACATGAATAAATCATTCAAAACAAAGTTGAGCAAAAAAGAAGGAAGTTGCAGACCAGTGCAGTGCAGTACAATACAGTGCTATGTATTAGAGATTTTTGCAGTAAAATAAAAACAAAATGGGAGTATTGAACACCAGGTTTTGAACAACAGTTAATTCTAGGGTAGATATGAGAGATACGAAATTTTTAAAAGGGATTTAACTGCATATATAATTGTTTATTATGAAATATATCATAGGCATTAGTGAGCTGAAATGGACTGGTATTGGCCATTATGAATCAGAAAATCATATGGTCTACTGTATTGGAAATGACAAATTGAAGAGGAATGGCATCACATTCATCATCAAAAAGAACATTTCACTATCTATCCTGAAATACAATGCTGTTAGTGATAGGATAATACCCATAAACCTACAAGGAAGACTAGTTAATACGACTATTATTCAAATTTACCCATCAACCACTAATGCCAAAAATGAAGAAGCTGAGATTTTTCCCGATTTCTGCAGTCTAAAATTAATCAAACATGCACTAAGTGCATTAATAATTACCGGTGATTGGAATTTGAAAGTTGAAAACAAAGAGGTAGGCTCAGTAGTTGGAAAATATAGCCTTGGTAATAAAAAAGACACTGGAGATTAGATGATAGAATTTTGCAAGACCAATGACTTACTCATTGGAAATAACTTTTTGCACCAACAGTGAGAGCCAATGTACAACCTTCAGTATAACCCACCTGAATTTAGAGACCATCTCAAGAACACATTTGACAGATTGAACACTAATGACTGAAGACCAGAGGAGTTGTGGAATAATATCAAGCGCATCATACATGAAGAAAGCAAAAGGTCATTAGAAAGACAGAAAGAAAAAAAAAAAAAAAAAAGACCAAAATGGATGTCAGAAGAGGCTCTGAAACTTGCTCTTGAACTTAGAATAGCTAAAGCATATGGAAGAAATAACGAATTAGAAGAGATGAACAGAAAGTTTCAAAGGGTGGCTCGAGGAGACAAAGTAAAGTTTTATAATGAAATATGCAGAGACCTGGAGTTAGAAAACCAAATGGGAAGAACAGACTCAGCATTTCTCAAGCTGAAAGAACTGAAAAAAAAAAAATCAAGCCTAGAGTTGTAATATTGAACAATTCTCTGGGTAAAATATTGGACAACGCAGGAAGCATGAAAGAAGATGGAGGGAAAACACAGTCACTGTACCAAAAAGAATTGGTCAACCTTCAGACATTTCAGGAGGTAGCATATGATCAAGAACCTAGAGTGCTCAAGGAAGAAATCCAAGCTGTACTGAAGGCATTGGCAAAAAAGAAGGCTCCAGGAATTGATGGAATACCAACTGAGATGTTTCAACTAACAAATGCAACACTAGAAGTGCTTGTTTGCCTAGCCAAGAAAATTGGTAGACAGCTACCTGGCTAACCAACTAGAAGAGATGCATATTGGTGCCTATTCCAAAGAGAGGCGATCCAATGGAATGCAGAAATTATCGAACAATATCATTAATATCACACACAAATAAAATCATGCTGAAGATAATTCAAAAATGGTTGCAGGAGTACATCGACAGGGAACTGCCAGAAATTCAAGCCTGATTTAGAAGAGGATGTGGAATGAGGAATATCATTGTTGATGTCAGATGGATCTCAGCTGAAAGCAGAGAATACCAGAAAGATGTTTACCTTTGTTTTATTGAATATGCAAAAGCATTCAACTGTGTGGATCATACCAAATTATGGATAACATTGCAAAGAATGGGAATTCCAGAACACTTAATTGTGCTCATGAGGAACCTGTACATAGACCAAGAGGCATCCATTCAAACATAACAAGGGGATATTGCATGTTTTAAAATCAGGAAAGATGTGTGCCAGGGTTGTATCCTTTCACCATACTTATTCAATCTGTATGCAGAGTGGATAATCCGAGAAGCTGGACTGTATGAAGAAGAGCATGGTAACAGGATTGGAGGAAGACTCCTTAACAACATGCACTATGTAGATCACACAACCTTGCTTGCTTAAAGTGAAGAGAACTTGAAGCATTTACTAATGAAGATCAAAGACTATAGCCTTCGGTATGGATTAGACTTTAACATAAACAGAACAAAAATCCTCACAACTGACCAATAAGCAACATCACGATAAAGGAAGAAAATATTGACGTTGTCAAGGATTTCATTTCACTTGGACCCATATTCAACACCCATGGAAGCAGCAGTCAAGAAATCAAATAATGTATTACATTGAGCAAATCTGCTGCAAAAGACCTCTTTAAAGTGTTGAAAAGCAAAGATGTCACCTTGAGGACTTAAGGTGCGAACAACTCAAGTCATGGTATTTTCAATCACCTCACATGCATGTGAAAGCTGGACAATGAATACGGAAAACAGAAGAATTGGTGCCTTTGAATTATGGTGTTGGTGAAGAATATTGAATATACCACTGACTTCCAGAAGAATGAACAAATCTGTCTTGGAAGAAGTAGAAGCAGAGTGCTCCTTAGAAGAAGGATGGAAAGATATCGTCTCGCATACTTTGGACATGTTATCAGGAGGGACCAGAGCCTGGAGAAGGACATCATGCTTGGTAAAGTGGAGAGTGAGCAAAAGAGAGGAAGACCCTCAATGAGATGGACTGACACAGTTGTGCAACAATGAACTTAAGCATAACAACATTTGTGAGGATGGTGCAGGATCAAGCAATATTTCATTCTATTGTACACAGGGTCGCTATGTGTTGGAACAGACTTGACAGCACCTAACAACAACACAATGAGATTCTGAAGACTTCTTGCACTAAGCAAGGGGCATGGTGGGTAAGCGCCACCTTCATTTATAACTGCATGGAAAGGATTGGCATGAAGCCAAGTCCAACCTGGAAATGGATCCAGTCCTCATTTTCCCACTTCTCATCCTCTTTGCCAATTGTTCCAAGCTGCTCTGTCTCATCTCCAGTTGCCTGGAGCTAGGTCTTGGGGTACTGGCTGCAAGCTCAGGGGTCCACATGACTCCCTCCACTTCAGACCAGCCAGCCCTCTCTCTCTTATCCCTAGCCATCCAGGGCCAGGTCAGCAGACCTCAGCCACGAGCTCAGAAATCCACACGATTCCCTCCACTTCAGACCAGCAGCCCCTTCTCAGATCTCAGCCACTTTGAGCTGGATCAGAAATCAAAACCCAAATTCATCGCCGTTGAGTCAATTCCAACTCATAGCAACCCCACAGGACAGAGTAGAACTGCCCAGTAAGGTTTCCAAGGAGCAGCTGGTGGATTTGAACTGCTGATCTTTTGGTTTGCAACCATAGCTCTTAACCACTGTGCCACCAAGGCTCTGAGCACACATTTAAAGGACACAGTCTTTCTGACTGCCGGATAGGCAGACATTAGCCTCTGTTAGCTCTCACTGCCTCTGTGGATTTGATAATTCCATGGACTAGCTCACAGAATTTAAAGGGAGTATCTATACTTAGAGTTAACGATTTATTATAACCAGAAAGGATACAACAGAAGAGACCCATGGAGTGAAGTCCTGGAGGGTCCCAGCCCAGAACTTCTATTGTCCCCAGGTATTGTCCCCAGGGATGCACAGTCCTCCTGAGAACAGATGTTCTCTCCAACCAGGAAACCCCAAAGAACTTCCATATTCAAAGCCTTTTATTGGCTTCATTGCATAGTAACAATTGAGACATTGCAAAGTCATGTTTGGTGATTAAATCATGTCCCCTCCCTTCCCGATGTTAGCTGACCAGGTGTGGTCTATGTAGCCCCTACTGATTTGTACACAGTTTCAAGTATTGCCTGGCAACACTTAATAACGGATAACAAGGCACCTCTGTTACTTGGGAAATTCCAAGGATTATCTTTCAGGAACAAAAACAAAGGCCAAATCTAGTTTTTTGTCTCATACTCCTCCTTCCACCAAGCACACACCTTTCCCAAGAATAGCACTTCCTCTTCAGTTATGAATTAATGAGCTAACTCAATAACAAACTTGATTTTTAAAATATTTATTTACTGTTTCACTTACTAATTTATGGGACAAGCATGTATGAATGTCTAAGAGATACCAGCACCATGCAGGTCACTGAAGATAAAAAGATGAATCAGAAATGGCCTGGAGCTAGAAAAATGGACAAGTACAATATGGGTAGAGAAGAACCCAATAAAGGTATACGCTGGAAAAATCATTGAGTAACACCAAATGTACAAAATAGGTAAGATTTCCCAGAAGTGAGCCTGTGGGCTGAGTCTTGAAGAGTAAATAGAGTTAACTAAGTAGTGGTTAAGGATTAGGCTGCTAACCAAAAGGTCAGCAGTTCAAATCCACCAGCCGTTCCTTGGAAACCCTATGGGGCAGTTCAACTCTATTCTGTAGGATCGCTATGAGTTGGAAGCCACTTGACACCAATGGGAAGCAAGGAAGGTGAAGGTAAATTGAAAGATGATGATAGCAACATGGAAGTGACTGAAGCATTTGCCTTGATCATATTTGTGATCCAGGACCTTGAGGAAAATATGTTTAAAATAACTGGTTGTCTTTCTGAAGTGTGCTTTCTGGTTTCTGCTTAGTCTCAACAACCCAAGACTTAGTTTTCAAACAATTAAATCCCAGGGCCTGCATGAGCTGTCAGGCATTCACACATGAATGCGACGTGGTCTTACTTTCAATGAACTTAAGAATTCATTGAAAGTTCTCATAGGAGATTCGCCAAATTGCTCTTTACTGTAGGAGCACCAAAGTAAAGGAGCCCTGGTGGCTCAGTGGTTAAGCATTCGTCTGCTAACTGAAAGGTTAGTGGTTTGAACCCACCAGCTTTTCTCCACTGGGAGAAAGATGTGGCAGGAGAAAGATGTGGCAATCGGCTTCCGTAAAGATTGTTTTTTTTTTTGTTGTTGTTGTTGTTAGGTGCCATTGAGTGGGTTCTAACTCACAGTGACCCTATGTAGCAGAGAACGAAACTCTGCCTGGTCCTGAACTATCCTCACAGTCGTTATTATGTTTGACCCCATTGTTGAAGCCGCTGTGCCAATCCATCTTGTCAAGGGTCTTAATTTTTCGCTGACTCTCCATTTTACCAAGCACGATGTTCTTCTCCAGGGACTGGTCCCTCCTGAAAACATGTCCAAAGTACATGTCCAAGGAGCACTCTGGCTGTATTTCTCTGAAGATTATGGCCTTGGAAACCCTATGGGGTAGTTCTACTGTGTCCTATAGGGTCGCTATGAGTCAGAATTAACTTAATGGCAGTGGATTTGTTGGTGTTTTTTGGTTTTCGGTTTTTAGGGGCACCAAACGAATAAATTTTATCAACCAAACACCATAAAGTAGTCCTTAGCAGAGCTCTAAGTACCTTTCTTTCCCTTAAACTTATGATTTAAATGCCATGAAAACTCAAATTAAAATACCACAGTAATTAACTAGTACACTTATTTTTCTTTTTTTTCAGGTCAAGTACTTCCTAAAGTACATACCGAGTTTATCTAGTAAATGATTTTCGATAAAATTTTAATATGTTTTTAGTACATTGTTTATTTGTATATTATCCTGTCAAAAAAACTGGGTCAATAATAAAATTAATTTATTAGATAAGGTTTCTGCCGGCAGAAGATTTGCAAATTGAGCAGCACCAAACCAAACGTGGAAAGATACTCTACCGAGTATTGGCAGTGATTGGCTCATATTGACAAAACCTGGAAGCAAAAGAAGCTTATTTCTGATTGGCTTATACAATTTACTACTGAAGTGCTGTTAGAATTTAATTGGTCAACAATGGTGGAAGCGCTGAAGAATTTCCTTTGTCAAGGAAGGTAGCCTAATTTACAGGGAAGCGAAGCTTAAGTTTCGGTAAAGACGAGTGTTCTGGGCTTTGTCCACTCACCTAATGATGCCATTTTGTCAACCACATGACTCCGTTTTGATTTCCCTTAACAATTCAAACATGAATGGACATGGTCTTACTTAAAATAAACTTGAGTCCCATAAGAGATTCTCCAAATTGTTCTTTACTTTAGGGGCACCAAACAAATTTTACTGACGAAACACCATGAAGTAGTCCTTAGCAGAACTCTAAGTACCTTTCTTTCTCTTAAATTTTATGATTTAAATGCTATGAAAATTCAATTTAAATACCACAGTAATTAATTAGTACTGCTATTCTTGTTTACCTATCTATTTATTCATTTGCGGGTCAAGTACTTACCAAGGTACATATCCAGTCTAGCTAGTAAATGATTTTGGATAAAATGTTAATATACTTTTAGTACATTGTTTATCTGTATCTTATCTGAAGGGGTATTAAAAAGCAACCAAACAAACAAAACAAAAATTCTGGTTTTTCTACAGCCATAAAATATACCAGTGGTCTCTCTGCTGTCTCTCAAATTTAAAACCATGTCACAATATATTCTGAAAATGTATTTATTAGCTGTTGTTTTGGGTTATTTATACTTCCTCCTATACTAACACAGATAATGACATACGGCCAAAGGCATGTCTTCTTTTACATTCATATTTAATCTAATATAACTGAAAAAGTAGCAACTAAAGAGATTCCAAATATGGTATGTAACTGTTTATAGAAAACAAACAAAAAACAATCTATTGATGTGGCTCATGACACATATTTTTCCCCGATAATAAGTTATGTCCTGCTGTTGTATTGCAGTTCTTGGAAACGGTATGAGTGCACTTTAAAGTTTTGGTTTTAAACTGGAACATATCGTGCTGTAACTTTATCTTAGAACTTGATTTATTTTTTTCTTTGTTAGCAATATTAGAAGTTACAGCATATGTAATTTTTCTTAATTAGGTATTAAATCCAGGGAAGCCATTTTTAGCATCCTTGATAAAACATATGCTTAGTTATTGGAGCAAACAGGGCTAGTCCTGGTAATCAGCATGAAAAATGTGCAGCTTTTTCTTTTACTTGCTTATGTCTAAAGTTCTGTCGGATGGTTAGTGATACTTTAGTAATGCAGCAAATTACAGAATTCTGATGAGAATTATACTGAAGCTGATGCCAAGGTTCCATGCAAATTTTTTTTCATGGAAAACATGCAGTATACAATTGTTCCGAAAGAGAAGTTAATGAATGGAGAAGCTAACCGATGCTTTTTTCCTTTTACAAATGTTGTTCTATTGTTCTTTTATTCTAGAGAAAAATTAGTGGTATCATAGAGAAACATTTAATTTATACCATTATTTATTTAGCAGGAATACTTCAGATATAGGTGGTCAATCACATTATCCATTAAAAAGGGGCTACCCTGGAGCCCTGCTGACACAGTGGTTAAGAGCTACAGCTGCTCACCAAAAGGCTGGCAGTTCAAATCCACCAGCTGCTCCTTGGAAATCCTGTGGCAGTTCTACTCTGTCCTTTAGGGACGCTATGAGTCAGAATCGACTCGACAGTAGCAATTTTTTTTACCCAGAGCTCCTGACCCACAGTGCTCAGAAACAAAAATTACTCCAATTACAGCTCTTCATGGGAATTTATTAGCAGTACCAATACTCATTACACCCAGCAAATGGCTAGCTTGGTACAATATTTCTTGATATATTATCCATTTATAAGTTAAACAAACCAAATTTAGTTCTAAATCATTGACTCAAACTTGTGCACATAAAATAAACTGATTTACATAATGATTAAAAAATCTTCAATTAATCTCTTTACTGGTATGACAAAAACCTTGTGTAAAATCAATTGTAATTATCTGTTAAAATGCATTCAAGTTAATGTTGAGCAAAACAACTGTGTGGCAATCTTGCCACAGAGAAAAATATTCAAGAGCCTTCCTTTACTTTCATTAAGTAAACCCATTATTAAGAAAATGAGTTTGCTATCAAGACATTTTCCAGCCTGCCTCCACCTGAGTATAAGTATGTTGCTGTTGTTGTTCGGTACCTTTGAGATGGTTCCAACTCTTAGCAACCCCATGTACAACAGAACAAAACACTGCCTGGTCCTGCACCATCCTCACAATCCTTGCTATGTTCGAGCCCATTGTTGCAGCCACTGTGTCAATCCATCTCGTTGAGCGTCTTTTGAAGAGGAATTGTTGTCTTTGAATTATGATGTTGGTGAAGAATATTGAATATACAGTGGCCTTCCGGAAGAACAAACAAATCTGTCTTGGAAGAGGTACAGCCAGAATGCTCCTTAGAAGGGAGGGTGGTAAGACTACACAAGACCTACATACATAGTTTCCAGATTCAATTCTAATTTACACTCATTAAAATAAATAAATACCAAACATGGTTTTAGATTTTAAAAATATAGATATAAATAAATATACTTACCCATAATGTTGCATTCATGCTCTGCTAGCCTTATAGACTTGTTTTGAAGAAACAAGGCATTGTGTTTTTAATGGGTGTAAGTAGGGCTTTGATACAAAATAAGATCATGTTGCACTTAAGTTCCCACTTACATTAAACTATGAGCATCCATTTAGGAATGTGGCTGTTTCGAAGTGTTCCCCAGGGTGCTGCTGCAGGAGAACCCAGGCCAGACCCCTTATGCTCTTTCATCTTGAGCTAATTCCACATGCCACCTCACCCTGGTGAGGTCACAGGCCTCCTAAGGCCAGTGTTCCTCCACAGTGCTCCTCTCTACATTACCCTTTCACTCCAAGCACGAGGTGGGATTGTTTCTTTACTCCTCACAGGAGACCACACTGCAGGCAATTTGCAGATTTAGTAGCTATTTACAAAGACCCATCTCAGAGACTAGAGTTCCAGAATTGTTCTCAGGTTTCCTATGGGTTGGGTGACCATAAAACTTATGACCAAAACAGGGCACTATTGAGAATGAAAGGACGCCATTAATAACTATGCTAGGAAAATAGGTGTGAACTTGAACTGACTTGGCAAACTGTGCTACTTGGAGGCAATCTCCCTGCTTTTGTGTGGCACAGGCCGACTCACGGGGCATCTTGGAGCATATACACGCTTTAGAATCCAGATCTAATCGCCAACACCCAAAAAGAGGAAAATAACACATATCTACCCCGTCCACCTGGCTGAGCTCTTCTTCCAATTCTCATTTACCATCCAAGGATTGTGAGTTAGAACATTTACTTCCTTCGGAGGAACTACAGAAATTATGGAAAGTATGGGAATTACGGGGCCCCAGTGGCACAGTGGTTAAGTGTTCAGCTGCCAACCAAAAGGTAGGCAGTTCAAATCCATCAGCTGCTCCTTGGAAACCCTATGGGGTAGTTCTATTCTGTCCTACAGGGTCACTATGAGTTGGAATCCACTTGATGGCAATGGGTTTGGTTTTTGGTGGGTAGGACTTATGGAAGCATCTACGTGTTCTGAGTGATTCTCTTTTAAGTTTAACAGGGGCATCAATAAATACAGTTGCTTTTTCTAGTTTCTCCTCCAGTTGGAGCTGATGCCTAGTCCTGCCTTGCCTTCCTGCAGTCTCCTTCACATGAACTCCTCATTTCCTATAAGCGATTGCTCTCATTAGGCATCTGCAAGGCTTTAACAACACATGGTTTTATTTCCAATAAAATCTCATCTTATAAAAAAGAAAAAAAAAAAGTTGTCTTCAAGTAGACTCCAACTCAGGACGACTCAAAGTGTGTCAGAGTAGACTTGCGTTCCATAGAGTTTTCAAAACTGATTTTTCAGAAGTAGATCACCAGACTTTCTTCCTAGGTACCTCTAGGTGGTCTCAAACCTCTGATCTTTTGGTTAGCAGCCAAGTGCTTAACAGCTTGCACCACCCAGGGACTGTATCGAATTTCATACTGAGCTGAAAACAATGTATGCTCGCCTGCCCTACCCAGATCCAAACCAAACAACAACCTACACAGAAAATCTAGTGATTTAGCTCTTTCTTACCAAAAAGATCTATGAAACAATGAGTTCGTACGTGGTTTGTATTTGAATAACATCTCTAAAAGTTTAAGATTTCAATTTTTGGGAGATAGAAAACTTACAGATCTGAAAAGGCAACTTTTTCCTCAGCAATCATCCAACAAGATTAAAATTTTTATATATTAGGCATTAGTAATTACTGACAAGGGAACCCTGGTGGTACAGCGGTTAAGGGATTGGCTGCTAACCAAAAGTTCAGCAGTTTGAATCCACCAGCCACTCCTTGGAAACTCGATGGGGCAGTCCTACTCTGTCCTATAGGGTTGCTATGAGTCCGACTCAACAGCAATGGATTTTTTTGATTTTAGTCACGAGTGACACACTTTAAACATGAATACTATCTTTGACAAAAAAATAAACAAATAAAAATCTGTAGTTGAGAATATATAAAGATTCTAAAAAGGGTGATCACTCTTGCCTAATCATTTGATTTAGTTTCACCACATCAAGGAAAAACAAATGAAATGTTACACTACAGATTAGTAAGTAAGAGCAATTAAGCCTGTGTGTACCTTGCTTATTTGGTAATCTGTCCCTGGGCCTGTAGGTGTCAGATGCTAAAGTGTCCTCTACTGTCTTTTTTTGGTCTCCTCTGTTGTCTTTGAGTTTCCCCAGAGACTCCTTAAATAAGATCTGAGGGTTGCAGATCTTTCTGCTTGTCCAGGCATGGACCAGTAACTTGAAATTTGCCTCTGAAAATGGAGGGCACTGAGAGACCTAAGAAAGAGGCAGGCAACTCCAGTGTGGCAGCTAAGAAATGTATTAGGGAGACTTACATATGAGGCCATGGTCCCTGGTGTCCGAAAGACCAAAGCAGACCTCTGCACTCTGCAATGGGAGGGTAGAGGTTTTATAGTGGTGGACAATAGTGGCACCATGTCACGAACTTACATAAGAATGCCAACTGTACTGAGCTGTTGGATCACATGAGGGCTCATGTCCAGCCTCGCAAAGCTTGTTTCCCCTTCAGTCCACCCCACCAGTGGTCAGCTCTTACAATCCGGAATGTTTTCTCTCTTATGCCCTAGTAAGAGAGACCCCATTCCCTCCCCACCAGGAACAGATATAGAAGTGGGGTTGGCCAGGTATTGTGTGGTACCTGCAGATGTGCAAGAGACAGAGAAAGTTACTGTGTACCCAGAACAGAGGGAAGGCTTCTCTGATAAGGAGAAGGAACTGAGAGAGAGAAGGCAACCAGATTCCCAGCCTCCTTATCAGATAGGTTTCTGGGCCCAAGGCTTTTACTTAGGCAGCCCGGTTAAGAAACATAGAGGCAGACCATCCTCCCAATACTTCTATAATACCCTGTTATTATGAGAAAAAAAAAATGTTGTCATTGAGTTAATTCCAACTTACGGCAACCTTATGTGGGTCAGAGAAGAACTGCACTCCATGGGGTTTTCAGTGGCTGATTTTTTGAAAGTAGAGGTGCCTCTGGGTGGACTCTAACAGCCAACCTTTCAGTTAGCAGCTGAGCACATTAACTGTTTGCATCACCCAGGGACTCTCCCTGTTATTCTCCAGGTCCCTATTGATGTGGTGGTAAGGTACAGGGGGAGGGGAAGCATTCTATAAATCTCTGATAGATCTCTGTCTTTTAATGATCCTTTGCCTAAAGTGCTTAGAATAGTGACTAGCACGTTCTAAATGCTCAGTAAAAGTAGGCCATTATTATTATTATTCTAATTTATGGGATGTTTATTTCTACTTCATGATACATCATGTTTGATTTAATATTAACATCATAGCTTCAATGATTTACTTTGAAGCAAAAATGAAACTCCAGATGAGTAGACCACACATGGGTTTGCATACCCTTTGTCCATCACCATACATCCTGCAGTTTTCAGCACTTCAGCTTTGGATACATGGTCTTAGAAGCTCTGAGATGAGATGTGTGGGCTATTCCTTGACCTAAGATACATAAAGATCCCCCAAAACCTTGGGATGGGGAAGGAGGCTGGGTTGGTGTTATTACCAGGATATATAATTACCTGAGTAAAAGGCACAAGGACAGGGCCAAAAGGGATAGAGCATTTATGTCTTGACCCCTGGGGGAGGGGGCCTCACCAGGAACCATGGAATTATCCAAGCTAGGGGAACATTATTGGGTATATCCCTTAACCTAAAGATCTAACCTTGGGAGAACTATGGGAGAGAGAGAAGGTGAGGCTTTGCTGTGTTTGTTGCTGTTGTTAGTTGTCATTGAGTTGGCGCTGACTTATAGTGACTCCGTGTACAACAGAATGAAACATTGTCTAGACCTGGGCCATCTTCATGATTATTGGTATGTTGAGTCCATTGTTATGGCCGTTATATATTTTTACTGCTTTCCAACCCAGGTGGCTTATCTTCCAGTACTATATAGGACAATATTCTGTTGTGACCACAGCGTTTTCATTGGCGAATTTTTGGAAGTAGATCTCCAGGCTTTTTTTTCTAGTCTGTCTTAGTCTGAAAGTGCCACTGAAACCTGTCCACCATTGATGACCCTGCTGATATTCGAAATATTGGTGGTGTAGCTTCCGGCATCATAGCAACACTCAAGACACCACAGTAAGACAGACTGACAGATGGGCCCTTGTCACACAAGTGATTAAGCCTTTGGCTGCTAACCGAAAAGTTGGCAGTTCAAATCCACCAACGGCTCCATGGAAACCCTATAGGGCAGTTCTGTGTCTCCTATAGCGTTGCTATGAGTCAGACTCCACTCAGTGGCAATGGGTTTGGTTTAATCCCCCAGTGAGTACCCACAGCAGAGCTGTCTGGCACACGGTTAGGTAGCATGAAAGCACCTATGAAAAAACACAGTTAACTTGGTCCCCAGGATTATTCCTGGAGTGTCAGGCATGGGAGAGGGTGTTAGAGAGGGACAGGGTAAATGGCTGTGGTCCCCAAAGAGAAGAACTATAATGCAAATTAGGTATAAAGTGATGGTTTTCAATGTGATGCAGAGACTCTTGTTAAAATCCCCTGGGGAGGGACGTGGGGCCAAGACGGCAGAGTAGTGAGATGCTTCCAGTGGACCCCCTTACAACAAAGACCCGAAAAAATAAGTGAATCACTTATATATGACAATCTAGAAGCCCTGAACGTCAAAGGCAAAGTTGGGGAACTGGACTGAGTGGCAGGGGGAGGGAGAGACAGTTCAGAAGCAGTGAGGAGTTGCCAGACCTCACCTGGTGAGAGCCTGAGCCCAGTGAGAAGCAGCCCTGGATAGGCAAAAGATACGTACTTGCTTAAGGCCTACTTCACGGATCAAAAACACCTCCCTTAGGGAAAAATCTCCCTCCAATTTACCTCCCCGCTCTCTGCTCTGCACTGGGTTTTGGACTGGCTTCAGCAATTGCCGAGTCCCCTGGGTCGGAAGTAGGATCCGTCACACGCCTTGGGCCATTCTCCCAGCCTTGGAGTGTGAACAACTTAACAAACAGGGGAAAGAATAAACTGCAGGCTCACCTAAGCCAGGAACTCAGGGTAGGCACAGCTCCTTTGCTTAGACACAGGCATAAGGGATCTATGGACTTTGAGTGCCTTTCTCCCTGCAGAGACTTCTGCGGGCCCATTTCAACAGTGTAGGCCTCATTACCACAGTACAACAGGGTATATATCTGAAGTCTAACTTCAACTGTTTCAGCTGTGAAGTCGCAGGTTCATGACATTTGACACTGCTCTGCCCATTAAGCAGGGTCTTCACCTATCCACATCAGGTGCCTGAGGACTGGTGGCTCCACCCACGCCACCTAGCCACCTGCGATAGGGGCCCAAGAATAAAAGGTGGCCCCCAGTCCTTACAGCCAACAGTGCCGGGTGCTCATAGTCTGGCTGCAAAACCCACCCACCTATGCGCTGTAGGGAACAGGGACATGCCTTCCTCCTGGAACAATCTGGGGTGGCCGTCAGCTCCCTGCATAGCTCAGAGTGTGCCTCTCTGCTGCAGCCAGATGCCTGTGCCTACACCAATCAGCCGTGCCTGTCTAGGACTGTAGGTGAGAGCCTGCACCACACACTGGGTGGCTATCTACCTGGGCACCTGAGCTGAATCCATACAGGAGGAGTGGGCAGACTCCTGAGATCTCATATCTAGTAACAGATCCAACCACCTGGTGACAGGACATTAGAGCTTCAAAGGTGCCAATAATCAAACTACCTCACACGAGCAGCCTATTTGGGCATATCAAAACAGAATAAGAAGCTAAGACACAGTAAGCAAACATAAAATAAATAAATATAATAACTTATTGATGGCTCGGAGACAATAGTCAATATCAAATCGCATAAAGACGCAATCAATGATGGCTTCAGCAAGCTCCCAAAATAAAGAATCTAGAAATTTTCCAGAGAAGGAAAATTTCTTGGAATTACCGGAGGCAGAATACAAAAGATTAATATACAGAACTCTTCAAGAGATTAAGAAGGATATTAAGCAAAACCCAGAACATACAATAGAAGAAATTAAAAAGATTAGAGAAGAGCATAATGACAAATTTAACAGGCTGCAAGAATCCATAAAGAGATAGCAATCAGAAACCCAGAAGATTAACAATAAAATTTCAGAATTAGACAACTCAATAGAAAGCCATAGGAGCAGAATTGAGGCAATGGAAGTCAGAAGTGGTGAGATTGAAGACAAAGCACTTGACTCCAACTTATATGAGGAAAAATCAGATAAAAGGATTTAAAAAAATGAAGAAACCCTAAGAATTATGTGGGATTCTATCAAGAGGAATAACCTGTGAGTGATTCAAGTACCACAACAGGGGACAACAGAAAACACAGAGAGAATTGTTGAAGACTTGTTGGCAGAAAACTTCCCTGATATCATGAAAGATGAGAAGATATCTATCCAAGATGCTTAAGGATAAGCTCAGACTACTCAGCGGAAACCATGCAGGCAAGAAGGCAATGGGATGACATTGAAGAAAAAAAAGCCAGCCAAGAATTATAATCCAGCAAAACTGTCCCTCAAATATGATGGCAAAATTAGGGCATTTCCAGATAAACAGAAGTTTAGGGAGTTTGCAAAAACCAAACCAAAATTACAAGAAATACTAAAAGGAGTCCTCCAGTTAGAAAATCAATAACATCAGACAACAACCCAAGACTAGAACACAGGACAGAGCAACCAGGTATCAACCCAGATAGGGAAGTCACAAAAAAGAAATGAAAGCTAAAACACTCAAAATAGGGAAACAGATGTCAATATGTAAAAGACGATGACATTAAAACAAAAAAGAGAGATTTAAAAAACGTAGACATAGGTTTTTCATATAGAGAGGAAGTCAAGGCGATATAAAGAATTAAAAGACAAGTATAAGTTTAGAAAAATAGGGGTAAATATTAAGGTAACCACAAAGGAAACTAACAATCCTACAAGTCAAAATAAAAAACAAGAAAAATATAAAGACTCAGCAAATAGAAAATCAACAACCATGAAAAAGATGAAAAGAAAATACATAAAGAAAAATGACTCAGCACAGAAAACTAAGTGGAACAAAGAATCTCTGAACAACACACACATACACAAAAATCAAAATTACAGCACTAAACTCATACCTGTCAATAATTATGCTGAATGTAAATGGACTAAATGCACAATAAAGAGACAGAGAGTGGCAGATTGAATTAAAAAACACAATCCGTCTATATGCTGCCTACAAGAGACACACCTTAGACTTAAAGACACAAACAAACTTCAACTCAAAGGATGGAAAAAAATATATCAAGCAAACAACACTCAAAAAAGAGCAGGAGTGGCAATATTAATCTCTGACAAAATAGACTTTAAAGTAAAATCCAACACAAAGGATAAGGAAGGACACTATATAATGATTAAAGGGTCAATACACCAGGAGGACATAACTATAATAAATATCTATGCACCCAATGACAGGGCTCCAAAATACATAAAACAAACTCTAACAGTACTGATAAGAGAGATAGACAGCTCCACAGTAGTACTAGGTGACTTCAACACACCGCTTTTTGTGAAGGACAGAACATCCAGAGAGAAGCTCAATAAAGACACGGAAGATCTAAATGCTACAATCAACCAACTTGATCTCATAGATATATACCGCACACTCAACCCAACAGCAGCCAAGTATACTTTCTTTTCCAGTGCACATGGAACATTCTCCAGAATAGACCACATATTACACCATAAAGCAAGCCTTAAAATCCAAAGCACTGAAATATTACAAAGCGTCTTTTGTGACCATAAAGCCATAAAAGTAGAAATCAATACAGGAAAAGCAAGGGAAAAAAATCCAACACATGGAAACTGAACAACACCTTGCTCAAAAACTACTGGGTTATAGAAGAAATTAAGGATGGAATAAAGAAATTCATAGAATCAAACGAGAACAAAAACACATCCTATCAGAACCGTTGGGAAACAGCAAAAGAGTGCTCAGAGGTCAGTTTATAGCAATAAATGCACACAGCCAAAAAGAAGAAAGGGCCATAATTAAAACGTTAACCCTACAACTGGAACAAGTAAAAAGAGAACAGCAAAAGAAGCCCTCGTGTCCCAGAGGAAAGGAAGTAATAAGAATTAGAACAGAATTAAATGAGATAGAGAATACAAAAACAACTGAAAGTGTTAACAAGACCAAAAGCTGGTTCTTTGAAAAGATCAACCAAATTGATAAACCACTGGCCAAAGTGACAAAAGAAAAATAGGAGAGCAAGCAAATAACCCATATAAGAAATGAGATGGGTGATATCTCAACAGACCCAACTGAAATTAAAAGAATCATAACGGAATACTATGAAAAATTGTACTCTAACAAATTTGAAAACCTAGAGGAAACAGACAAATTTCTAAAAACTCTCTACCTACCTAAAGCAACACGAACAGAGGTAGAACAAATAAATAAACTGTAACAAAAGAAGAGATTGAAAAGGTAATTTAAAAACTTCCAACAACAACAAAAAAATAAAGCCCCAGCCCAGATGCCTTCACTGGAGAATTCTACAAAACTTTCAGAGAAGAGTTAACACCACTACTATTAAAGGTATTTCAGAGCACAGAAAAGGATGGAATACTCCCAAACTCATTCTATGAATCCAGCATAACCCTGATACCAAAACCCGGTAAAGACAGCACAAAAAAAGAAAATTATAGACAAATATCTCTCATGAACATTGACATAAAAATACTCAACAAAATTCTAGCCAATAGAATTCAGCAACATATCAAAAAAAAAAAAAAAAATTCACCATGATCAAGTGGGATTTAAACCAGGTATGCAGGGATGGTTCAACATTAGAAAAACAACAATCAATGTAATCCATCACATTAATAAAACAACAGACAAGAACCACATGATCTTATCAATCGAGGCAGAAAAGACATTTGACAAAGTCCAACACCCATTCAAGCTAAAAACTCTCAACATAATAGGAATAGAAGGAATATTCCTTGATATAATTAAGGGCATTTATACAAAGCCAACGGCCAACATCATCCTAAATGGAGAGACTTTGACAGCATTCCCCTTGAGAATGGGAACTAGACAACGATGCCCTTTATTACCACTCTTATTCAATATTGTGCTGGAGGTTCTAGGCAGAGCAATTAGGCTAGAAAAAGAAATAAAGGGCATCCAGAGTGGTAGGGAAGAAGTCAAAGTATTTCTATTTGCAGATTATATGATCTTATACACGTAAAACTCCAAAGAATCCACAAGAAAACTACTGGAACTAATAGAAGATTTCAGCAAAGTATCAGGATACAAGATAAACTTACAAAACTCAGTTGGATTCCTTTACACCAACAAAGAGAATTTCGAAGAGAAAATCACTAAATCAATAACATTTACAATAGCCCCCAAGGAGAAGAAATACTTAGGAATAAATCTAACCAGAGACGTATAAGATCTATACAATGAAAACTACAAGACACTACTGCAAGAAACCAAAAGAGACCAGCATAAGTGGAAAAACATATCTTGCTCATGGATACGAAGACTCAACATTATGAACATGTCATTTCTACCCAAAGCAATCTACAGATACAACGCAATCCCAATCCAAATTCCAATGGCATTTTTTAAAGAGATGGAGAAACAAATCACCAACTTCATAAGGAAAGAGAAGAGGCCCTGGATAAGTAAACCATTATTCAAGAAGAAGAACATAGTGGGAGGCCTCACACTACCTGATTTTAGAACTTATCATACCGCCATGGTAGTCAAAACAGCCTGGAACTGGTACAAAAACAGATACGTATACCAACGGAATAGAATTGAGAATCAAGACGTAAATTCATCCATCTGTGAGCAGCTGATATTTGACAAAGGCCCAAACTCCATTAATTGGGGAAAAGACAGTTTCTTTAACAAATGGTGCTGGCATAACTGGATATCCATCTGCAAAAAACAGAAACAAGACCCATACCTTACACCATGCACAAAAACTAACTCAAAATGTATCAATGACTTAAATATAAAATCAAAAACGATAAAGATCACGGAAGAAAAAATAGGGACAACCCTAGGAGCCCTAATACATGGCATAAACAGAACACGAACCACAAGTAACAACGCACAAGCACCAGAAGAGAGACTAGGTAAATGGGAGCTCCTAAAAATCAAACACTTATGCTCATCAAAAGACTTCACCAAAAGGTCAAAAGACAACCTACAGACTGGGAAACAATTTTTGGCTATGACAAATCTGATCAGTGTCTAATTTCTAAAATCTATAAGATACTGCAAAACCTCAATAACAAAAAGACAAATAACCCAATTAGAAAATGGGCAAAGATTATGAACAGGCACTTCACCAAAGAAGATATTCAGGAGGCTCACAGACACATGAAGAAATTCTCACGATCATCAGCCATCAGAGAAATGAAGATCAAAACTACAATGAGATATCGTTTAACCCCAACAAGGCTAGCATTAATCCAAAAAACACAAAATAATAAATGCTGGAGAGGTTATGGAGAGACTTGAACACTTATACACTGTTGGTTGAAATGTAAAATGGTGCAACCACTTTGGAAATCGATTTGGCACTTCCTTAAAAAGCTAGAAATAGAAATGCCGTACAATCCAGCAATCCCGCTCCTTGGAATATATCCTAGAGAAATAAGAGCCATCACACGAATTGATATATGCACACCCATGTTCATTGCAGCACTGTTCATGATAGAAAAAAGATGGAAACAACCTAGGTGCCCATCAACAGATGAATGGATAAACAAATTATGTTATATCCACACAGTGGAATACTACGCATCAGTAAAAACAATGATGAATCCGTGAAACATCTTATAACGTGCAGGAAGCTGGAGGTCATTACGCTTAGTGAATTTAGTCAGTCACAGAAGGACAAATATTGTATAGGACTACTATTATAAGAACTCAAGAAAAGGTTTAAACACAGAAGAAAACATTCTTTGATGGTTATAAGGGTGGGGAGGGAGGATGAGGGTTATTTACTAACTAGATAGCAGATAAGAATTATCTTAGGTGAAGGGAGGAACAGCACACACTACGCTGGAAGTCAGCACAACTTTGACTAAACCAAAGCTAAGAAGTTTCCTGAATACAATCGAACACTTTGAGGGACAGAGTAGCAACGGTAGGCGTCTGGGGATCATGCTTTCAGGGGACATCTAGGTCAACTGGCATAACAAATCTTATTAAAAAAATGTTCTGCAACCTACTTTGGTGAGTGACGTCTGGGGTCTTCAAAGCTTGCAAGCGGCCGTCTAAGATGCATCAATTGGTCCCAACCACCTGGAATAAAGGAGAATGAAGAACACCAAAGACACAAGGAAAGTAGTAGCCCAAGAGACCGAAAGGGCCACATAAACCAGAGACTTCATCAGCCTGAGACCAGAAGAACTAGATGGTTCCCAGCTACCACCAATGACCGCCCTGACAGGGAACACAGCAGAGAGTCCCTGATGGAGCAGGAGAAATGTGGGGTGCAGAACTCAAATTGTAGTAAAATGACTAAACTTAATGGTGTGACTCAGACTGGGGGAACCCCAGAAAGCACGGCCCCTAGATTCTCTATCAGTCCAGAAATGAAACAATTTCCAAGGCCAACTCTTCAGACAGGGATTGGACTGGACTATGGAATATAATGTGATACTCGTGAGGAGTATGCCTCTTAGCTCAAGTAGATACAAGAGACTAAATGAGCAGCTTCTGTCTGGAGATGAGATGCGAAGGAAGAGAGTGTTAGAAGCTGGTTGAATGGACTTGAGGAATCAGGAGGGGAAAGGAGGATTGTGCTGTCCACAGTATGGCGAGAGCAATTAGGGTCACATGACAATGTATGTATAAATTTTTGTATGGGAGACTAAATTGAAATGTAAACTTCATTTAAACAACAACAATAAACAAACAAACAAATCCCTTGGGGAATCTTTTTGGTAAACCATCCAAACCCATTGCCATCAAGTCGATTTTGACTCATAGCGACCCTATAGGACAGAGTAGAACTGCCCAACAGGGTTTCCAAGGAGCAACTGGTGGATATGAGCTGACTTTTTGGTTAGCAGACGACCTCTTAACCACGGATATGTAAAATGGCTTCCTCAGTGGCTGACAGATACTCCATAAAAAGTGATTTTCTACTTCCTGTATCTCATTCACATGACTTCTTGAGGTACCTAAATTGTCATGATATCCTAGGCTGATTCAAACTAAGATATTTAGGAAGATGTTCAAGTAAATGATCTTTCTTATCTAAACAGATATGGTAGCAGGGAGCCAAGGAGTTACCAGTCGAAGGTTGGAGGCCACCACCTTCTGCACAGAAACTGAGATTGACCAGAGAACTTAATCTCTGGCCCCATTCAACCATGGTGTGACTTTGGAAAGCTAGCATTGCTCCTGTACAAGATTACATATAGAAGTGGCCAGTCCCTGGTGGCGCAGTAGTTAAGAGCTTGGCTGCTAACCAAAAGGTCTATAGTTGGAATCCACCAGGTTTGAAACTCTTTAGGGCAGTTCTGCTCTTCCCTGTAGGGTAGCTGTGAGTCAGAATTGACTGGATGGCAACAGGTGTGTTTTTTTGAGGGGGGTGGGGTCCTAAACCAATAATACAATGTATTTTTTGTACCTTTTTAACTTCTATACTTTTCCCTCTCTTTCTTGTTTTCTTTTTAATCATTATGATTTTTTGGGCTATGTTTCAGGCTAGGTAGCCCTTTTAATAATCACAATACTTTGTAAATTTGCATTCATGTCAAGACTAGTAGGTAGAAAGTTAACTGCTTACATAATACAAAAAAATTATACAAATGTTCAAAAATCTTGAATCTGGATAAAAAAAATTTGGATTATTCTTATAAATATCTTTCTTTATATTTCTTATGTAACACTCATTTAATACAACATAAAATTAACTTAAAAAGAAAACATTTGAAACCCACAGAATATTTCTGAGGTCATAATACGCTGTCATATTTTGCCAAGTTTCAAAAAGAAAAGTAACAGTGTAAGAAGTGAATTTATTTTCACACTGACTTAATGTTTTGCTTTCATTTTGAGGTAGGGATAATGCGATTTTCAAGGATTTTAGGTATTTATTTTGTGTGATTTCCCTAGACTAAATCATACCCTTTTTGAATTTTTGGTATTTTATAATGAAGAACGATTTTCCAGCACGTTGAACTGGTTGGGTTTTGCAGGTCTCCCTTAGAAGGTCTCCTTCCCCACCTCCACCTTTTCTTTCATCAAACAGCAATTATCCAGAGTCTCACATCGTATTATTTGATTTTTCCTTTTATAAGACCTTCTAGTCACATAGAAAAAAATAATGATAATTTTCCCCCTAGATGTTCTATTATAGAATTGTCTTTTCACAAAGCGTCTATCTATGTCCCGTATTACAGTGATTAAAATCAGTTTCATGTAGTGCCAGTAGGAGGATCCTTTCTCTCCCTCAAAGAGCTATTGTAAACATGTAATCTCCTTATTGATATTATTTCTACTGTGTAAGGCCTCTTTATAATATCTCTGATTCTAGGGTCACATTGTCATGCCCAGACCTTTATAGGTACACAAGGTCTTTCATCTTGCTCCAATACTTGCTTTAGGAAGGATGAGATTTGATTTTGACTTAGGTAGTCCACACTATAGCCCTAACTGACTTATCTGGATCCAAACACCCTCCCTGCCATCTGTGGGGAGTTGGCACATCTACATTAGGCAGTAGATCAGATTATGAAGTCTTCTCTGACCACAGCGATTTAAAATAAAATTCTAGCTCCCTTGATAGCCTTCATCACGTTAGGAAAGTTCCAGAATACACTGCCTTCTTGCCCTTTTTCCCTACTCCCCATCCCAATATTTAAACAAAATACTTTAAAAGCATATATATATATATATATATATATATATATATATATATATATATACACACACACACATATATGTGTATATATATTATATATATATATAAACCCATTGCTGTTGAGTCAATTCTGACTCATAGCGACCCTATAGGACAGAGTAGAACTGCCCCATAAGGTTTCCAAAGCTGTAATCTTTATGGAAACAGACTGCCACATCTTTCTTTCATAGAGTGGCCGGTGGGTTTGAACCTTGACCTTTTGGTTAGCAGCCAAGCACTTAATCATTATGCCTCTAGGGCTCCTTCATGTGAGAGTACCAGAGCTCAAATCCAGATTTTCTCAAGTACTGTGTGACTTTAGGCAAGTTTACTACTTAATCTCTCTTGGCCTCAGTTTCCTTACCTTTAAAATGGGGATAATGATACATTACTCATTGCATGGAGTTGTTATAAGGGTTACTTGTAACGTGTAATAGTATCTGACAAAAAATAAGCGATCAAGGAATATTAGCTATTATCTTTTTAACATCAATGACTCTGAGTCAGTCACTCTTTCTCGCTCGCTCTCTGGGAAACAGGCTGCATATTAATAGTGCCATCTAGAAAAATGATGGTTGAAATGTACTCTGATAAGGATCCAATTTAGGTATCTCTTTAACATATTATTTTATTTTTATTTACTTCTCTGTATAAGTTTTACAGTACAGAAGCAAAACATAATTAGTATCTAATATTGTGTGTTTTTCCTTTATTTGCAGAACACATTGAAGCATACCCAGTAATGATTTCATTAAGCCTTAAATTATTAAGTAATTGGCTTTTAATTACTTTATATTATGTAAGTATTTTGGTGAACTATTATTTTGGTGTTCAGGTATGCTTTTTGTGATATTTGGAGACATTGCTTGGGGCTTTTGTGTGGGCTGGATTACAAAATTATTTTTTCCTAAATAAAGAACGGAGTCTGGGCCCTTGCTATCTGACCATTCACCATCCAAGACATTTCTAGGAATGGATTTTAGATAATAAGGAACGCATATTCTACTTCATTGACTTTCCCTTAAGCTATCATCCTCTCTGTTGACTTTGACCCTTAAATCTCCAAGGAATGGTTAAACTATTGTTCCTCACTTGCTCACTACTTTCACACTCAGTTCCAAGCACTGTGACTACGTTTGCAGCTGGCCCTTTACAGATCTGCTTCCTTAAAGTTACCCAGTAACGTGTCCAAAAAACAAACCAAACCTATTGCTGCTGAGCTGATTCCAACTCACAGTGACCCTGTAGGACATAGTAGAACTGCCCCATGCAGCAAGGAGTGGCTGGTGGATTTGACTGCCAACCTCGTGGTTAGCAGCCAAGCTCTTAATCACTGTGCCACCAGGGCTCCCATGACCATATGGTGGTCTTTTATGACTCTTGCCTTTATTCCTGGGTATTTGAAATATTTAACATCATGGACCTCTCCTGCTTTTGTTACTTTTTCCTGGTTTCTCTGACATGAGAAAGTTGCTTTTATTTTTTTGATCGGTTGGTTGCTGGCTCCTCATCTTCTTCTTGTCCTCTAAAAGTAAGTGTTCAGCATTGTGCTTTCTTCAGTTGGTTTCCTTCCACATTCTCATAGTTTTGACTGTTCCTTTCTAGCTGGGTGTCCCTTCAAGTTTGTCCTAGCCTAGATCGAAAGTTCTAGTTCCAGTTTTTCTTGTACTTCCATGATAGTCCAGGATGTCTCACTGGCGTTTTACATTGAAAATAACCAAACTGAGGTCATTTCCCCCACAAACCAATTACAGCGAAACTGTGAGAGACGGCATTCAATGAGACTGCCTTGTTTTTCTGGGTCTCACAAGTTTTCTGCCTTTGACATGGTGCAGTCTTACCGCTTTTCTGTGGCTTGCTTTAGTGGCAAATATTTGCGTTTTCCTTCTCTGACAGGCTTTCACCTCACACAGGTTCCAGCTTTCATGGGTTTTCATTGTTTCTGTTTTTACTCAGGGCTTCACCATTCTTCCTGTCACCCAGCTTTGAAATCTCTTTCATCAGAAACATCTTATTTTTCTTCGTTCCTCAAAACTAATCAACTCCTACATCCTACTTTTTTCAATATACTAGCATCTGTTGAATCTATCCTTCCATTTTTATCTCTGTTTTCATTATCCTAGACAGGGCCTAATTGCCATTGTCTGGGCCTGCTGCAGTTTGACCAGGTATTGAAGGGTAATCAGAATTTTGACAGTTAAAGACGAAGGGAGTGCATTATGTGCATAAGGCATATATTTCTCTGAAACCCAGGACTCCTTTTAGGAACTTTAAACAGTTGTAGTTGGGGAGGGTTATACAGCTAGAAGAGTAATGACACCTGGAAGGTAGTTAGGAATAAGTTTTTGAATTCTAGACTACTGGAAAATATTAGTACGTGCTATGTCTTCCATGTTTTGATTTTTGTTTTTCCTTCAGTATCCATAAACCAAAAAAAAAAAAAAAAACCCATTGCCTTTGAGTCAATTTTGACTTATTACAACCCTATAGGACAGAGTGGAACCACCCTATAGGATTTCCAAGGAGCAGCTGGTAGATTCGAACTGCCAACCTTTTGGTTAGCAGCTGAGCTCTTAACTACTTCACCACCAGGGCTCCTCAGTATTCATAGCACCTAGCAAAAAGCTCTTCATACTTTAGATGATCAAGAAATAATTATTTCAGGAAACAAAGGAAACTATTGACAGTAGGCAAAATTACTAAAATGCACACTGAATTACATATTTTACAATTATCTAGAACACAGGAAATGATGTCATCATTTTGCTTGCATAGTTAATTTTTAAGTATTTAAACAATAATATCTAGATGTTAATATTTTTAATAATTACCACCGATTAAATGATATATAATTTATTAATCAAATATATCGCCTTGAAGACTAAGGTGCACCTGACCCAAGCCATGGTATTTTCAATCGCCCCATATGCATGTGAAAGCTGGACAATGAATAAGGAAGACCGAAGAAGAATTGATGCCTTTGAATTATGGTGTTGGCAAAAAATATTGACTATACCATGGACTGCCAAAAGAATGAACGAATCTGTCTTGGAAGAAGTACAGCCAGAATGCGCCTCAGAAGCCAGGATGTTGAGACTACATCTCACATACTTTGGACATGTTATCAGGAGGTACTAGTCCCTGCAGAAAGACATCATGCTTTGGTAAAGCAGAGGGCCAGCGAAAAAGAAGAAGACCTTCAACGAGAAGGATTGACACAGTGGCTGCAACAGTGGGCTCAAGCATAGCAAGGATTGTGAGGACGACGCAGGACCGGGCAGGGTTTCCTTCTGTTGTACGTAGTGTCGCTATGAGTTGGAATCAATACAACAGCATCTAACAACAACAATTTATTAATCATTTATTAATAATGTACTAATTATTACTAAGTAAATATATATACATGTCTACGCAGATATTTATACATGTGCAGGCATGCAAAAGCAGGACAATGAAAAAGGAAGACAGATGAATTGATGCATTTGAATTGTGATGTTAGTGAAGAATTTTGAATATACCTTGGACTGCCAGAGGAAGGAACAAATCAATTTTAGAAAAAATACAACCAGAGTGCTCCTTAGATGCAAGGATGGAGAGACTTCAGCTCTCTTACTTGGGACATGTCATCAAAAAGACAAATTGCTAGAAAAAGCTATCATATTTGGTAAAGTAGAAGGTCAGTGAAAATCCTCAATGAGACGAATTGATGCAATAGTGGAAACAATGGACTCAAGCATAACAACTGTCATGAAGATGGTGCATGACCAGGCAATGGTTTTTTCCTGTTACATATCAGGTCACTATTAGTCAAAGCTGACTTGAGGGCAACTAACAACAATAATACATGTAATGTATTTTATGATGAGTTCATTAAAGGGACTTACATAGGGCTAGAGTCTCTGGGTGCTGCAAAGGGTTAACTGAAAGGTTGGATGTTAGAGTCTACCCTGAGGTGTCTTGAAAGAAAGGTCTGGTAATCTAATTATGAAAAACCAGCCATTAAAAACTCCATGGAACACAGTTTTACTCTGACACACAAGGGGTCACTATGAGTCAGGAATTGACTCAATGGCAACTGATCATACAGGGCTAGAATTATGCTTTGCTTTTGAATTCTTGTTTGGGTTTGCTCTCTTTGCAAAAATTGTATCTTTGTAATTCATTGAGGAGTATCTTGAGCTAAAAAGAAAAAGAAAAAAAAGTTACTTCTGGGAAAGAACTCAGCTCTCGGTACCTGTATTACTCATCTTATATGGCTGATATATTTATAATGCAGTGATTCAAATGCATGTGGCTTTTTAAATTTTTTTTCAGAAAATATAAGGTCATACATCATATAGTCACATTATTCTCACCCCCCCCCCCCCAATTCATACACAAAGATCTCTTGTGGTTAGTGATATTAATCTGTTCCTATGGTTTTCCAGGCAAAGGGAATATAGTAGAGTGTGCCTCCTGGTTTGAAACAAAAAGACTCATGGTGTTCTTTGGCTTCATGATCTCTTGGCTTTCTACAGAGGCCTGTGTCCATGGAGGCACTGGCTTTGTTTTTCTAATTATCAGCAGCTGGGCCAAACAGCATCCAAAAAGGGGAAAAAAACAACACGGAGAACTTCAAGCCATGTTACTAACAGGTGTTCCCAAGGATAAAGTTCTTCAGCAAGCCTACAGCAGGATGAACTACACTTGGCAGCTGAGCTGCCCCTGACGATTGACTGAAAACATGAGGATTTTGCATACAACAGCTGACTTGGTTGCCTTCCCAGTATACTAAATGAATTTAACCATTTTTCAGAAGGGAATTTTAGGTAGATAGTGAAAGCTGTACTAACATGGAATGTCTACACAGAATAATTTCATGCTGGTTTGGTTTACTACTTCTCTCCTTGCCATTCTTCCACCCCAGTGTGCACGCGCACACACATGCACACCTACACAAACACACATGTATATGCACATGCATGCACTCCTATGTGTATACACTCGTGTGTGTGTATACACTCGTGTGTGTGCACACGCGTTGTATTAGTTTCCTAGGGCTGCCATTACAAAATACCACAAACTGAGGGGCTTATAAGAACAGAAATATTATTGTTTCACTGTTATGGAGGCTAGAAGTCCAAATCAAAATATCAATGGAGCCATGCTCCCCTCCAAGTCTCTAGGGAGAAATTCTTTTCTGTCTCCCAGCTTTTGGTGGCCCCAGGCGTTCTTTGGCTTGTAGAGGCAACTTCACCTGGGAGTCCTCCCTCTGTCTGTCTCTCTGTGTCTACTGTCCTCTTTTAAAAGGATACCACTCAGATTGGATTAGGACATACCGTAATGTGAACATAACTGATAACATCTTCAAAGATCCTATGTCCATAGAAGACCACATTTACAGGTACCAGGGTTTAGGGACTTCAACATGTTTTTGGGCAGGGAACCCAAATTAATCCATGCCATGCACCCATTGATCACCTTATCTAAACTGTTGAGATGACGTATAGGGTCCTTCATCTGTAATTTGATTAAGTTATAAGTTAAGCAGGACTGAAATGAGCCAATTGGTAGCATATGCCCGGGAAAAATAATATTTATAAAGGCTTTTATAAGACTAACTCTGCTTCACAAAAGAGAGGAGTATATTAATCTGAGTTATTGGAAACTGTGTTTCAAAAAACAAACAAAATATTTAGCTCAGTTGACCTAGAACACCTACAGAAAAAAACACAAGTTTTCTTTTATCCTAAGCTGGAAAAGTGGTAATATCACCAACTTCCTCTTTACTATGTGGCATGTTTAATCTCTCTTCAGATTACATATTCTTCTTTATTGGAAGTCTAGGCTTCTTGCTGTTGTTGTTAGGTGCCTTTGCGTTGGTGCTGGCTCATAGCTACCCCGTGTACAACACAAATAACACCGCCAGTCCTGTGCTATCCTGACAACTGTTGAAGCCGCTGTGTCAATCCATC
The DNA here is from genome assembly GCA_030035585.1 of Dugong dugon. NCBI lineage: Eukaryota > Metazoa > Chordata > Mammalia > Sirenia > Dugongidae > Dugong > Dugong dugon. The sequence continues at coordinate 8,523,416 of CM057473.1, forward strand.
TCATTGAGGGCCTTGCTCTTTTTCATTGACCCTGTCCTTTGTTAAGCATGATGTCCTTCTCCAGGGACTGGTCCCTTCTGATAACATGTCCAAAGTACATGAGACGACGTCTTACCATCCTCACTTCTAAGGAGCACTCTGGCTGTACTTTTTCCAAGACAGATTTGTTCATTCTTCTGGCAGTCCATGGTATATTCAATATTCTTCATCAACACCATAATTCAAAAAATTCTTCTTCGGTCTTCCTTATTCATTGTCCAGCTTTCCCATGCATATGAGGCTATTGAATATACCATGGGTTGGGTCAGGTGCACCTTAGTCCTCAAAGTGATATCTTAGCTTGTTAACACTTTAAAGAGATCTTTTGCAGCAGATTTGCCCAGTGCAATGTGTCATTTGATTTCTTGACTGCTGCTTCCAAGGGTGTTGATTGTGGATCCAAGTAAAATGAAATCCTTGACAACTTCGGCCTTTTCTCCATTTACCATGATGTTGCTTGTTGGTCCAGTTGTGAGGATTTTTGTTTCATGCTGGGGTGCAATCCATACTGAAGGCTGTGGTCTTTGATCTTCATCCCTAAGTGCTTCAAGTCCTCTTCATTTTCAGCAAGCAAGGTTGTATTATCTGCATATTGCAGGCCGTTAATGAGTCTTCTTCCAATCGTGACGTCCCGTTCTTCTTCATATAGTCCAGCTTCTCGGATTACTTGCTCAGCGTACGGATTGAATAAGTATGGTGAAAGTTTACAACCCTGATGCACACCTTTCCTGACTTTAAACCTTGCAGTATCCCCTTGTTCTGTTCGACTGACTGCCTCTTGGTCTATGTACAGGCTCCTTGTGAGCACAACTAAGTGTTCTTGAATTCTGATTCTTAGTATGTTATCCATAATTTTCTATGATTCACGCTGAATGCCTTTGTATAGTCAATAAAACACAGGTAAACATCTTTCTGGTATTCTCTGCTTTCAGCCAAGATCCATCTGACATCAGTAATGACATCCCTGGTTCCACGTCCCCCCGCCTGAATCCAGCCTGCACCCCTGGCAGTTCCCCATCAACACACAGCCATAACCACCCTTGAACCACCTTCAGCAAAATTCTACCTGCGTGTGACATCAACAATACTGCTTGACAATATCGGCACTCTGCTGGATCATCAGCCTCTGAGGATCTCTCAACTCAAATTCTTCATTCCACCAAGATCTTGAATATTACGTAAATGAGTTTATGCAAATAACTAATGCAATAAACAATTTGAGTACACTCACACGTATGTAAATCTCAGCAGTTTACGGGTACAATGCAGTAGTATAACTTCTCCTTTGTGGACGTTGGCAGGGCCATCATACTAAAATTTGCATTCAGGATGCTTTCTCTTTGCCTTGCATTTCCTGTCTCTGAAAGTTTTTAAACCCCCAGGCTGTGCTCATTTTGGTTATTTTTAGCTACCACTTAAGTTTTTTCAATCTTTGTAATTTTTTTTCCCTTTCTATCAGGCATTTCCTTTTATCCTAGTTTTTTCCCCTTGGTATACAGATTTTTCTACTTATTTCAGCTTTTCTTATCTTCTGAGCTCCAGCCTTTGAATGACTGTTTTTCTAGTCTTTTGTTCAGTGGTTAGAAAACCAGGCCCACTAGTCCTTTAGATTTAGAATCTTCTTGGTTAGTGAACTGAGTGATCACCGTGTTTTCTTTACCCCAGCTCTACTGAACTTTATTTGAACTGTAGTTTTTTATTCTTCCTTTTGCTGCAACTTCTTTCCTTAAAAGACACCCGTTACTGCAGGGTTTCGATTAATCGAAAATGTTACTGTCCTTGAAAAAGGGTCTCACATAAATGAATCTGGCACTCAAGAAGAAACACAACTATACCTTCAATCTGACTTTTGTAGAATTAAAAAATAAATAAATAAAGGCTATAGCAGTCTTTTTTCATTCGGTCAACCAAGATTGCTTTATTTATTTATTTATTTTTTAACTTTTTTCAAAAGGTTTGAGCTCAATAAAATGAACATTATCCTTTGCCAAGAATTTTTTTTTTTTTTTAAATTCTTAAGCCCATGGGTATTTGAAGGGAAATTCGATCCACATGTTTCAGATTTATTTACACTTAATTCATTAAGATGTTGTTTTGTAAGAGCTATTTGATGTCCAAGAGCCTTATGAGTCTTTTTTCTGTTGAGTTTTTATGCAGTTTTTTTCCCTCAAAAACAGGAAGTGGTATTTTGCTAAGAACTGAAACTCGAAAGGGATTGAATTTCATATGACTCACACAAAGTCACACTAAGATGATTGTGTCTCTCCTGGGTCATATTTGCTATGACAGAACACCTGAACCAGTTATCTAGGTAGACAGTATGTTCTTAATTAAATTCTAAATTTCTCCAACACAAGACAGGGAGACTTCCAAAATCAACCTTTAAAAGGGCACACAGAGTGAATCCATTTAACTCAATGTTCATATGAATGCAATGTTACTAATTAGGGCAGAAAAGGTGTGAATGCAGAGGCATCTAACATGTGATAGCTTCGGGATACTACTAGAGTCTCTGTTTATTGAACTTCAACTCCCTCTTCCCTTCATCTCAGCCCAAGAAAGGAAGATTGTATAAAAAAAGAGAAGACAGAGATTGTAACAGATTTCACAGACAGAAAATGTGTGTTTGATGACAATGAGAAACACTCTAATATGACACAGCCCTAGCCATGCTTTCTCTGAATTACTAAGGCCTTTTAACCAAAGACTATTTAGATAGCAGGTGTGCAATATTTTCTTTGTGACAAAGAAATGTTGCAATGCTCGTACAGTTCATATACATGTCCTTGAATACACCTTCTCTACTAGTACAGTACTGAAAGCTGTCCTCTAGAACCTTCAGTTCTAGAAAAGCCCAGCAGTCCCTGGGGATCCCTAAGGCTCCAAGTAAATCCATTACCAAGATGTTATTCTGACAGTCTTCATGTCCAATACAGTCCAATCTGTAAAAGGAATCCAAATACCACCAAGAGTAACCAAGAGTACTATTTTGGATCAGATCTTCTGAAGCCAAATCAAAACTATTAGGATCTATAAACTGACAGAAAACTGACAGATATTCAAATAGCTTGACTGGTCCAGGGTTGGACTCATGCCCACTTAACACACATGAGATCCTTACAGTCTTCCAGTGTTCACTTTAGCCTGTGAAAGACTTTCAAGACAGATCTTTTGGATTCCGTTTTGAATAATTTGAAATTGTTGTTAGATGATGATAAAATGTAATCACTAGTTTGTGCCTACTATCCTTTTTTGTACACAGACTATTTAAAAATGCAAAGAAAAGATCACCCTAACCTTAAGCTGTTTATTAAACTCTCATTTGATCTCTCTAAAGATTTAGAAAATTAATTAAAGACATCTAGTACCAGTTGACTTTGAGTTGATTCCAATTCACAGTGACCCTGTAGGACAGAGTAGAACTGCTCCATAGGGTTTCCAAGGAGCAGCTGGTGGATTTGAACTGTCAATCTTTTGGTTAGCAGCTGAGCTCTTACCCACTGCACTACCAGGGCTCCAACATCTAGTAAGTAGACCCAATTGGCGAGCGCTGAAGCCATATTTAACACATGAGTCAAATAAATCACTTACTTCACCTTGCAAAGTAAAGCTAAGGCAAATGACCGTTGTAGAACTCATGAAGCAACACTGACATCTAAACAGTTATCACTTAGGTGGGAAATGGTGCCTCCATCAATGGATAACTACCAGATCGGATTTAGTATGGATGCTTGTATAGACATGGCTATAGTTTTTTCTTTTCTTTCTTTATTTCACTGCATCTTTTAGCAATGCTGTGTAACAAACTATCCTAAAATTTAGTGGCTTAAAAGAATAATCATTTCTCATTTGTCACAAATATTAGGTTGGATCATTGGTTTTTCTAATCTGGGCCATACTTGACCAGTCTCTGCTGGGCTTTTTCTTGCATCTGAAGTTAGCTGGCAGTTGGCTGAGGACCAGCTGGTATGGGATGACCTTGTTGTCCTCCCCATGGTCTCTCAGCTTTCAGCAGGCTAGCCTGGGGAGTTTGAGATGACCTCATTGTCCTCCCTATGGTCTATCAGCCTCCAGCAGGCTAGCCTGGGCAGTGAGGGCTGACCTCGTTGTCCTCCCCATGGTCTTTCAGCCTCCAGCAGTCTAGCCTGGGGAGTTTGGGATGACCTCATTGTCCTCATCCTGGTCTTTCAGCCTCCAGCAGGCTAGCCTGGGCATGGTCTCATGGCAATAGCAGGGGTCTTAGAGAGGAAACAGGTACTTCAAAGTGCGTGTTCAAGACTTTGCTTTCATCACATTTACTAACATCCCATTGACCAAAGAAAGTCTCTTGGCCAAGCCTGGAGTCGGAATGAAAGGACTCTATAAAGTTACAGCAGGAAGACATGGGTTCAGGGGAGCTGCTTATTTGAGCCACTAATAAAACTGGTCTATTGCAATTATCCTAGAAAACTTCTCAATTTTTTTTTTCACAAGGAAATCCTTGTTCTGACTTTTCTCTGTGAGTTAGTACGGTCAATGATGCATATAATTAGTATGAATACATTTTAATTCCCATTTTTATCATTAGTATTTTCTGTATTTTATTTTTTTCTAAGTCAATACTGTGAAATCATTCCATTCACATGCCACTGTGTTTGCTCAATAAGCCACTCCCTGACTTTCTAAATTAGCTCATTTTTCCATATGCTCTCTTGCTGTTTCTTGCCTTGTCCAATGCTCATCCCTTAACTTGAACCTTGTTAAAAGAGTATCTCTATTAGTCTGTCAGCTACACTGAAACAGGCATGGTGGTTTTCATTTTCACTCCTGTTTCCTTAGCACGTAGCTAAATTTCTGACATACACTAGATACTCAACACAGAACTGTACAATGAATGAGAAGGTGAATTAAAGAATATAAAACTAAATAAATACCAGAAAATATGGTGGTAATATAAAGGACAATCAGACCAAGAAAGGGAACTTACAAAGAACAAATAAAATGAATCAGCTGGGATAGAACGGAACAAGATTAGATATAAAACACAAAATAAGAAGATATAATAATTCAGAAAAATGTCAAGGGGGGCAAGGTACTAGAAGTTGAATGGGTGAAGTGCCTTAAATAGAATAGAAAGTTACAAAGGAGAGAAGAAAGAAAAACAATAGGATGGGTAGAGGGGAGACAAGGGCAAGTATTAAATGTGAAGTGGTATTTCCTTAAATCCAAAATACTTGACTTACTCATTGGAAATACTAGAATTCCTAAATAAAGCACTTGCTTGAGTTGGAGTAATTAGAGCTCCACAATGTTATGATACACCCTATTATTCACTACTGAGCCACTAGCAGGACACCTTTGCCAAACCTTTGATGTAACTTCATGTAACAAGCACTGAAACTAATATATAATGAAATTCCATGCTCAGCATTTGGATGGAAACCTACTAACCATGGTGCCGATTGACTGTAAATGGAAAGAGATACCCCTACTCCACCAACTCTGCTTATTCTGACATCAACTTATTTCCATTACCCCTAAACCATAAATATATCATATAATCATCAGTATTAATTTGTGCTCTTGCCCTCCACAATATTTCCTAAAGCGTGCCTTTAACATTGATTCACTATTCTGCTTTCTTCATAGAAAGTATATACTGAGTAAAGTGAGAAAATAAGTACTACTTATTTGGTGTAGTTTCATAAAATTTTTATAATGACTTAAAAAAAATATATTGACCACTGTTATGGATTGAATTGTGTCCTCCCAATAAGTGTGTGTCAACTTGGCTAGGCCATGAGTCCCAGTGTTGTGTGGTTGTCCACCGTGTTGTGATCTGATGCAGTGTTCCTAAGTGTTGTAAATCCTAATCTCTGCCTGTGATTAATGTGGCAAGATTAGGTTATGTTAAAGAGGATTAGGGTGGGATGCAACACTCTTATTCAGGTCACAGCCCAGATCCAATGTGAAGGGAGTTTCCCTGGAGTAGTGGCCTGCATCTTACAGGAGAAAAAAAGGAGAGAGAAGGGATCAGAGAGATAGAAAGAAAGAAGTGCCTGGGGTGGAGCACATCCTTTGGACCCGGGGTCCCTGTGCTGAGAAGCTCCTAGACCAAGGAAGATTGATGACAAGGAACTTCCCGAGAACTGACAGAGAAAGAAAGCCTTCCTCTGGAGTTGGCACCCTGAATTCAGACTTCTAGCCTCCTAGACTGTGAAAGAATAAATTTCTGTTTGTTAAAGTCATCCACTTGTGGTATTTCTGTTACAGCAGCACTAGATAACTAAGACAACCTCTAACTATGGCCAAGCTACCATTCTAAACTCTTTAATAAATATGACTTCACTTAAAAGAAGACTTGCTTCTTCAAGAAGATTCCAGTTTAGTAGAGGTGACAGGCATGAACAGAACTACAATTTAAGACAATATATTAAATTTCATAAAAGGGATATAAACATATTTCAATTGAAGCTAAAAATAATTGAGGGCATTATTAAAAAATGGACCTATTGGGATGTTTCATATAAGAGTTAAGATGTGAATTAGGAAGAATTTTAATAGGTATGAACGGAAAAGAATAAAAAGGATGAGATAAGACACAAAAGCAGTTAAATGGAAATGCCCAGAAAAACAGTATTAGTGGGAAATGATACTGGAAAGTTGAAGCCATACTGTTGAGGACCATCAATACCAGATGAACCAGTATATAGTTCATTAGAACATAGAACAATAGAAGTTTTGTTTGGAAACAGGAGGTGTTAGATCTCTGACTGCAGTAAAATGTAGGAATTTCTAAAACAGAATTTATGTGTGTATTTTAGAAGTTTAAGAACCTCCTGAAATTGTGTAAACAAATGTTGGTGTATTTTCTGAGACAAGTTTTTTAGCTTTCATCAGTTTCACAAGAGCCCATGACCATTCAACAGTTTAAAATCATTTGGATCTGTTGGGATACAATGCTCCATGAAAGATTTCATGTTTCTGTATGGTCAGAACTTCCTTTATTTTATTTTTTCCCACACAAAAATGTATACACACATTGTTTGTGACTCTAATTGCTCTCCCTGTACTGTGACTGCACACTCCTCCTTTCCACCCCTGATTCCCTTTGTCCATTCAACCAGCTCCTAGTGCTGTCTTCCCATCTCACCTCCAGACAGAAGCTGCTGGTTTAGGCTCTCTTATCTACTTGAGCTAAGAGGCACACTCCTCATGAGTATCACCTTATGTCCCACAGTCTAGTCCAATCCCTGTCTGAAGAGATGGACTCAGAAATTGCTTTAGTTCTGGGCTGATAGAGAATCCAGGGGCCATGCTTTCCAGGGTTCCTCCAATCTCAGTCAGACCATTAAGTCTAGTCTTCTTACTAGAATTTGAGTTCTGCACCCCACCTTTCTCCTGCTCCATCTGGGACTCTCTGTGGTGTTCCCTGTCAGGGCTGTCATGGGTGGTAGCTGGGCACCATCTAGTTCTTCTGGTCTCAGGCTGATGAAGTCTCTGGTTTATTTGGCCCTTTCTGTCTCTTGGGCTACTACTTTCCTTGTGTCTTTGGTGTTCTTCATTCTCCTTTACTCCAGGTGGCTGGGACCAATTGATACATCTTAGATGGCTGCTTGCAAGCTTTTAAGACCCTGGACATCACTCACCAAAGTAGGATGCAGAACATTTTCTTAATAAGCTTTGTTATGCCAATTGTATGGTTAGAACTTTCTAAGCAAAGAGCACTGGCAACTAGGTTAAAAGATAATTGGATGATAAGCGAAACTTGGCCATCAAAGATGAAGATCTCTGGAGATATTTAGAAATTTATCTCCCTGAATACATTTGCTTATATTCCAGGATGGTAAAACAGATACCTTCCTCTCCTCTCCTGAGAGAATTTGTTTATATCCTGGAACGAAAGTCTCTGTCTCTCTTTCTATTTCTCTCTCTGTCTCTGTCCTTCTCTTTCTAAGGATGGCCAGATGTCCTGTCATTGCTGTTAGTTGCTGTCAAGTTGGCTCCAACTCATGGTGACCTTATTTATAACAGAATGAAGCATTGTCCAGTCTTGTGACATTTTCATGATCATTGGCATGTTTGAGCCCACTGTTTTGGCTATTTCGTCAATCCAACTCATGGAGAATTACCCTCATTTTCACTGAGCCTCTATTTTCTCTAACATACTGTCCTTTTATAATGAGTGGTTTTTCTTGATGACCAAAGTAAGCAAACCAAAGTCTCTCCATCCTTCCTTCTAAGGGTCATTCTGGCTGTAAATTTTTTCTAAGACTGACAAATGTGCTTGTAACACGTATATGAATGCCAACTTTCATAATTTTGTGGTTCCTTTCCAGTAGTAGAAATCCCTCTGCGTGTGCAGGAGACATCTGGCTCTCACTACTTTGCCCCATCCCATCATGGGGAACCACCAGAAGCTTCTTTGTGAGAAAATGAACTTTTCTCCAATCCAGAGGCCTTGGATTATTTCTGTTGAAAACCGTGGCAGCCTAGTATGTTCGCTTGCATTAGGGTAACATTTCAGACCCTTCACAGTTTTGAACTTAACAGAATCAAGCATGAATTAGATTCCAGATTAATAATGAAAGTATCATGACCAATTAAGATTTCTTCCAGCAATTCAATGATGTCTTAACATTATTAAATCTACTCATGACCTTAAGATACTGAAAGATAAAAAATAATGTAATTATCTTATTATTTCAGAGTAATATGATACAACTTTGTATTTGTTCATAATAAAAAAAAAAAACCGCTTAGAAAATTTTAAAAAATAAGAAGTTTCTTTAACTCTATTAGTAAACCACTAGTGGAAATTCCATTCAAAAATTATACTTAATAAAGGAAAAACAAACAAATACATTAGTACACTAAGGAAAGAAGGAAGATTAGTTAACACAAGAGGAAATCTACTACAAACATACATAATGATAAAATATTAGAATAGTAGAAGCTTTTCGATTATATTAAAAACCAAACCAGTTGCTGCTGAGTTGAGTCAGCTCCAACTCAGGAAGACCCCATGTTGTCAGAGTAAAACTGTGCCCTAAGAGTTTTCAGTGGCTGATTTTTTGGAAGTGAATTGACGGGCTTTCCTTCCCAGGAACCTCTGGGCGAACTCAAACCTCCAACCTTTCAGTTAGTTTAACACTTAAACATTTGTGCCACCCAAACACTCTTACTCCATTACGGTGAGTAATAAGAAATGGATACCATTATCATTGGCATTTGTTTTCAATAATATATTTTGGTCCTTGCTAATTCTCATGATGAACTCTCATTATTTTCAAGTAAAATAATTATTATATAAAACAGTGGTTCTCAAACTGTGATACCCAGACTAGCAACATTAGTATGGCCTGGGACCTTGTTAGAGATGCAAGTCCTTGGGTTCTCTCATGGACCTACTGAATCAGCCCAGCAACTTAAGTTTTAGCAAGCTCTCTGACTGATTCCAATGTATCCTAAAGTTTGAAAAGCACTGATACAGAAAATTTAATTAAGAAAATTAAACAGAATGATGGAAAAACTATTAGAATAAGTGAAAAAAATAACATCAAGATGATTACACATAAACTCAAAATATCGAAAGCTTTCTTATATATTAACAATAATTTATTAGAAAATATAACAAAGAATTAAATACTCATTGATGATAGCATCATGCTGAGTGAAATGAGTCAGTCACAAAAGGACAAATATTGTATGATTCCACTTATTTGAAACATCTGGAATAAGCAAGTGAATGCAAATCTAAGTTTATTAGTGGTTGCTAGGGGCAAGTAGGAGGAAGGGAGAATGGGGACTCTTTGATTAGGACACACTGAGCTTCTGTTAAGGGTGACGGAAAAATTTGGAAAAGGATAGTGATCATGGTTGCACAACATGGTGACCATAACTAATCTCACTAAATTGTACATGTGAAGAATGTTAAAATAGCAAATATTTTGTTAAATATATACATGACAATTTTTAAAAAATAATTAAATATAATAATAAAATTCACAACATAAACCTGAAATAATAGAAATTCTTTCTGAATAAAAATATTGAAGTCTTAATGTCAGAAAGATATAAAGTGTAAAAATGTTTATAATATATATTATATAAAATATCAATATAAATATATAAATATACTTTCAAACAGGAGCCCTCATGGATCAATGGTTAAGAGCTTGGCTGCTAACCGAAAGGGAGAAAGGGCAGTGGTTCCAACCCACCAGCGCTCCATGGGAGAAAAGATGTGATAATCTGCTCCTGTAAAGTTTTACAGCCTAGGAAACCCTATAGGGCAGTTTGACTCTGTCCTGTATGGTCACTATGACTTGGAATCGACTCAGAAGCACTCAACAACTACATGCTTTCAAACAGTTCAGAACAAAAATGGGCAAATTATATGAACAAAATAAATATGAATGAATGATAATTATAATGAATGATAAATATATAAAAATGTTCAATCGTAAACATAATTATAGAAATAATACAGCAAAAAAATTCTTCATCCATTATATTAATAATATTGAAAATCCTAATGCCTAGTACTGTCTAGAATGTAGAAAAATGCACACTCTTTAAAGTTATTGTGAGGTTGTAGATTATTAAAATCTTTGGTGGGCTAGGGACAATTTGGCAGTACCCATTAAAATGAATGTTACATTTTCTGTTTAGCTCAGCATTTATAATTCTACAATTTTATTCTATAAGGATTCTTCACATGTGCAGAAAGATGAAATTACATTTGTGTTCATCAAAGTATTATTCACTTACAGCAAAATAGGGAAAAAACCTAAATGATCTTTAAGAGGGAGATCATACAATAAATTATCATATGTGTGTGCATGTGTGTGAATGCATTGAAAAGGGACTAGAAGAAATGTCATCTGAGAAGGGAAGTTTCATTGATAGAAGGGAAAAGGAGAAATAGCATAACAATCCGAGAAAGAGAGTGTTTCTGTTCCCAAGTGGTATCATAGATCGATTCCAAGCTCTTGGTTTTGCTCATGGGACTTTGTTCTGGGAGGAAACGACCACTCCAGTGATTGAGGTACGTGAGTCCAGTCTGTTGGCTGTAAGGGGCAGGCCAGGTAGCTCCTTTAATGGGTTCAGAGAGTCACCAGGTAGTCAAACTCACACCTCAGCCAGTTACAGACTGAGGTGGCTTCCTTAATTTTGCAGCAAGTGTAGAAAAATTGGAAAGTCAGTTTCAAGTGGGACTTGCATGGCACTGAAAAGGAGGAAAAGGAAATGTGAGTGGGTTTGAAATGATACCACTCAGGAAATAGCCTTCATAATGAAAGAATGTTCCAGGTTAGGCAGATGACAAGGTTATTTTAATAGACATATTCTTCCATATTCTCTTCTGAATCCCAACTGTGTTCATAGGTCTCACTGATAGATTTCTTAAAGACTTTACGTATATAAGTATTAAAACAAGAGAAAAAAGTCAATCACATAATAGTGATGAATACCTCCTTTTAATTTCATTTCAAGTAGTTTTAATAATGATTATCACTAAATGTATTAGTTTAGAGCCTGCTCAAGATATGTAGCTTCTAAATTTAGAAATGAATGTTATAATTTTCAAACATAAATTCCATTTGTTTCTAGGACAACAAACAGTTTTTTTTTGTTTTGTTTTTAAGAAAACACACATTTCAGAAAAAAATTTTACATGTCATATTACTCCAGTATGAGCACAGCCACAGATAGATTATATTTCCTTAAAAATCAGTAATACCCTTGGCAATCTAATTTGGAGACTTTGCCAAACCACCAAACTAGTGTTGCAAATAATTTTAAGACTTATCATTACTTACATGCAACCATGTTATTCATAATGAAACAAGTTCCCCTGTGAATTTACAGTGTCCACTACTCAAGTTCATGTTATCATTTATTCATTGTTCATTCTGCAAGTATTTATTAAGCATATATAATGTGAATAGCATTATGCCAGATCTCCAGTTCCTGCCATCCTCAGGGATGGAGAAACAAGACATGGGTAACTGGATTGAGTGACACCACCAGGTAATTTGTTATTGAGTGATGGAATATGTGGTGCTTTGTCTTAGGCATCATGCTGCTATAACTTCTTATAAGCTCTTCCTTCTGAGTGTTATATTCTTCTACCACCTTGTTTATAAATCTGACTCCAACTCATTCTCCAAACTCAGTACTTGCATTATTTCATCCAGAACCAACTTCCTTATTTCCAGTTTTATTTATGAAAGAGCAAGATAGAAGAAGAATTGACACATTCAAATTGTGGTGTTGGTGAAGAATATTGAATATACCATGGACTTCCAGACAACTGAACAAATCATTCTTAGAAGAAATACAACCAGTATACTCCTTAGAAGCAAGGACAGTGAGACTTTGGCTTACTTACTTTGGACATATCATCAGGAAAGACCAATCACTAGGAAAGGACATTATGTTGGTAATGTAGAGTTTCAGTGAAAACAAGGGAAACCCTCAATGAGATGGATTGACACAATAGCCACAAAATGGACTTGAACATATGGAATCATTCATGAGGATGGCACTTTCTTGATAGTGTCATTAGAAGCACAAATGTTTTAATTTTGATGAAGTCCAATTTATTTATTTATATTTTAAAATGTTGCTTGTGCTATTGGTGTCATATCTAAGAAACTATTGCCTAATCTAAGGTTCCAAAAGTTTAACCTTTTTTTTTTTCCTAAGAATTTTATAGTAGGTGGAGATGGCTCAAGATGGTGGCTTAGTCAGACACACCATGCTGTCCCCCTACAGCAAAGACCAGCAAAATCAAGTGAAACAGATACAAGTGACATTCTTGGAACCCTGAGTGGCAAATGGAAGGATGAAGAATTAGATTAACACTGAATAGAAGAAGAAACTGAACAAAAACAGCAAACAAGGAGAGTCACAGATCATAGGCGCCTTGCTAGCTAGCCAAGTGCAGTGTGGCTATGCTGAGACAAAGTGAGCAGCATTCTTGGGTGAGGAGCACAGGATTCCCAATAGGAGACAGAGATACAGTGTAGACATACCCAGAATGAAGCAAGTCACCATCTGCACCTCTGCCAAATGACAACCAGGAGATCCTAGTGCCCTCATCCAATGTTTGTCTGGCTGGAATGCCACACATCCCACACCCAGACAGTTCCTGCAGGCTGACTGCACATGCACTGAAACCCCTTAATCCCTGCCACCTACTGAGATACCAGTTTGTGCACACACAGAGGGCCTAACCCATCCATCTGGGAGCATTGCCTTGCATTCGCTACAGAGACATCCTTCCCTGATCTCCAGAGGATTCACTAAATAATAGTACCAACCTGGAAGGACCCCATATTCCCACAAGGGCTGTGGAGGGACCCTGAGCACCCAACCCTTGTCCCTCAACATCAGGGAAAGAACTTGCTCTCCCACCTCCACTCAATCCTATAAGAGAAGACAGACAAGACTAACCACAGAAAACTCACACATGGGTGTGATCCACCATATTCACTAGTGAAAAGAAATCATACCCAATCAACACCACCAAAGTCACACATAGACCAGTACTACAAAACAACAACAATTAAAATAAAATGAAGGAAGAAAGATATGCTAAAGAGAAAGAAAAGAAACAAAGCACCTTATATATCAAAACAAAAAAAATCAGCCCCCAAAAAACAAGCATACAATCAATAAAGAAATATATAAATAAATAAATTAACACCTTAATGCTTGGAGACAGCAGACAATAACAAATCATATGAAGAAATAAGATAAGATAGCTCAAACAAGTGAGGAAAATAAAAGGACAGCAAATCTTTCTGAGGAAGAAGTGATAATAGAACTACCTGATAAGGAATTCAAATACTTATAGTTAGGCTCCTCAAAGAGATCAAGGAAAACACAGAAAAAAAACCCTAGAATTCAGGAACACAGTACAAAAACTAAATGGCAAACTAAATAGACAAAGAGAAACCATAAAAAAAAAAGAAACCTAGAAATCCAGAAGCTTAATAACAAAATCTCAGAGATAGATAACTCAATGGAAGGACATAAAAGTAGAATTGAATCAATGAAAGAAAGAATCAGTGAAACAGAAGACAAATCCCTTGATACTAATTTATTTGAGGAACAACCAAAAAAAAAAAAAAAAAAAAAAAAAGTCTGAAGAAAGCTTAAGTTATGTGAGACACCATCAAGAGGAATAATTTATGTGTATAGGAATTCCAAGAGGAGAAGGAAAAAAATGTACAGAGAGACTTTTTGAAGATATATTGCCAGAAAACTTCCCAAATATCATGAAAGATGAAAAGGTTTCCATCCAAGAAGCTCAACAAATCCTGTACAGGATAGACACCAAAAGAAATTCACCAAGACATATCATAATCAAACTTTCCAAAACCAAAAAGAAAGAATTCTGAGAGAAGCTCGTGAAAAATTAAATATCACTTACAAAGGAGTATCAATAAGACTAAACTCTGATTTCTCATCCGAAACTATGCAGTCAAGAAAGCAATGGGATAACATATTTAAAATTCTGAAATGAAAGAATTGCCATCCAAGAATCATATATCCAAAAAAATTGTCTTTCAAAAACGATGGTGAAGCTAGGACATTCCCAGATAAGCAGAAATTAAGGGAATTTGTAAAAACTAGACCAGCCTTACAAGAAATATTAAAGGTAGTCCTTTGGACAGACAACCAATGACATCAGACAACAAACTGAGATAAAGACACATGACAGCATCACCCAGATACTAACCCAGATAAAGACTTCACAAAAGTAAAATAAAACCACAAAACTGATTATATGGAACCAGAGATGTTAAGCTGTAAATGACAACTTCAAAACAAAATGGGGACTAAATGGTGTGGTTATAGAGCTCTTCCATATGGAGAGGAAGTCAAGGCTATTTCAAGACATAAAAGATTGTTTTAAACTTAGGGGGATAAAAATAAATTCCAGGATAACCACAAAGAAAATTAATCTATACTCACCAAAACAAAGGAGAATAAAATATAAAAGACTCAGTAAATACAAAAACAATAACAATGAATAACAGGAAAGATAAATCCATACAAAAAAGAACTCAGTACAGAAAACTAAGAGGAACAAATAAAGCATTAACACCACACACACAAAAAAAAGTATAACAAAATGGCGGCAGTGAGTTCATACCTATTGATAATCCCACTGAATGTGAATGGATTAAATGCACCAGTCAAAAGGCAGAGAGTGGTAGAATGGATTAAAAAAAAAGACTCATTAATATGTTGCCTAGAAGAGACACACGTTAGATATAAGGACATAAATAGGTTAAAAATCAAAGGATGGAAAAATACTTACATACATTAAGCAAACAGTAATCAAAAGAAAGCAGGAGTGGCAATAATAATTTATGATAAAATAGACATTAAGTCAAAAGCCATTAGAAGAGACAAAGAAGGACATTATATAATGATTAAAGGGTCAATTCACCAAGAAGACATAGCAATAATAAGTATATATGCACCCAGTGACAGAGCGCCAAAATACATAAAACAAACTCTAAAAGAGCTGAAAAGAGAAATAGTTCTACGATGATAGTAGAAGACCACCTTAACACACTACTTTCGATGAGCGACAGAACAACTAGAAAGAAATTCAATAAAGATACAGAAGATCTAAATGACACACTCAACAAACTTGACTTCATAGACATATACAGAACACACCACCCAACGGCAGCACAGTACACATTCTTCTGCAACACACATGGATCATTCTCCAGAATATACCCTATTTTAGGCCACAAAGTGAGATTCAATAAATTTTAAAAAATTGAAATAATACAAAACATCTTCTCTGACCATAATGCTATAAAACTAGAAATCAATAACAAAAAGAGCAAGGGAAAAAAAGGAAACTGAAAATACCTTACTTAAAAACTATTGGATAATTGAAGAAATTAAAAAAATAATTCTTAGAATTAAATAAGAGAGAAAACACAACATACCAAAACCTATGGGACATAGCAAAAAAGTGCTCACAGGAAAATTTATAGCAATAGATACATACATCAAAAATGAAGAAAGATCCAAAATCAATACCTTAATCCAACAACTTGAACAAATAGAAAGGAACATTAAAAGAAGACTATAGTCGCCAGAAGAAAGGAAATAATAAAGATCAGAGCAGAAACAAATGAAGTATAAAACAGAAAAACAACAGAAAGAATCAACAACACCAGAAGATGGTTCTTTGAGAGGATCAGTAAAACTGACAAATCACTACCAAAACTGACAAAGGAAGAAAAAATGAGAAGATGCAAATAACCGAGTAAGAAATGAAATGAGTGACTTTAAAACAGAACCAACTGAGATAAAGAGAATCATCACAAAATATTATGGAAAATTGTACACAAAAAAATTTGAAAACCTAGAAAAAATGGACAAACTTCTAGAAAAACGTCAACTACCTAAGCAAATAGAGATGTTGTTGTTGTGAGGTGTCACTGAGTCGATTCTGACTTATAGCAGCCCTATGTACAACAGAACAAAACACCGTCCATTCCTGCTCCATCCTCACAATCGTTGCTATGCTTGAGCCCATTGTTGCAGCCACTGTGTCAATCCATTTCATAGAGGGTCTTCCTCTTCTTCACTGACCCTCTACTTTCCCAAGTATGATGTCCTTCTCCAGGGACTGACCCCTCCTGATAACATGTCCAAAGTACATGAGATGAAGTCTCACCATCCTCGCTTCTACAGCATTCTGGCTGTACTTCTTCCAGGACAGACTTGGCAGTCCATGGTATATTCAATATTCTTCACCAACACAATAATTCAAATGCGTCAATACTTTTTCAGTCTTCCCTATTCATTTTCCAGTTTTCACATGCATGTGAAGCAATTGAAAATTCTATGGCTTGGGTCAGGTTCACCTTAGTCCTCAACATGACATTTTTGCTTTTCAACACTTTAAAGAGGTCTTTTGCAGCAGATTTGCCCAGTGCCATACATTTTTTGATTTCTTGACTGCTGCTTCCATGAGTGTTGATTGTGGATCCAAGTAAAATGAAATTCCTGACAGTTTAAATATTTTCTCCATTTATCATGATGTTGCTTATTGGTCCAGTTGTGAGGATTTTTGTTTTGTTTATATTGAGGTGTAATCCATACTGAAGGATGTAGTCTCTGGTCTTCAACAGTAAGTGCTTCAAGTACTCTTCACTTTCATCATGCAAGGTTGGGTCACCTGCATATCACAGGTTGTTAATGAGTCTTCCTCCAAACCTAATGTCATGCTGTTCTTTATATAGTCCAGCTTCTGGGATTACTTGCTCAGCATAAAGATTAAATAAATACAATGAAAGTATATAACTCTGACGCACACCTTTCCTGACTTTAAACCATGCAGTATTCCCTTGTTCTATTCGAATAACCGCCTCTTGGTCTATGTACAGGTTCCTTATGAGCAAAATTAAGTGTTCTGGAATTCCCTTTCTTTGCAAAGTTATCCGTAATTTGTTATAATTCACATGGTTGAATTCCTTTGTATAGTCAATAAAACACAGGTAAACATCTTTCTAGTATTCTCTGCTTTCAGCTAAGATCTATCTGATGTCAGCAATGATAGCCATTGTTCCACTTCCTCTTCTGAATCTGGCTTGAATTTCTGGAGGTTCTCTATTGATGTACTGCTGCAAACACTTTTGAATGATCTTCAGGAAAATTTTACTTGCAAGTGATATTAATGACATTGTTTGATAATTTTTGCATTCTGTTGGACTACCTTTCTTTGTAATGGGCACAAATATGGATCTCTTCTAGTTGGTTGGCCAGGTAGCTGTCTTCCAAATTAATTGGCATAGGTAAAAGAGCACTTCTAGTGCTCCATCAGATTGTTGAAACATCTCAGTTGGTATTCTGTCAATTCCTGGAGCCTTGTCTTTCACCAATGCCTTCAGTGAAGCTTGGACTTCTTCTTTCAATATCATCAGTTCTTGATCATATGCTACCTCCTGTAACGATTGAAAAAAGAGGTAGAAAATCTAAATATACCTATAACAAAAGAAAAAATTGAAGATGCCATAAAAAAATACTCCCAACAAAGAAAAGCCCCTGCCCAAATGTCTTCACTGAAGAATTCTACCAGACATTCAGAGAAGAGTTGGCACCAATCCTACTCAAACTATTCCAGAACATAGGAAAGGAAGGTATACTCCCTAACTGATTCTATGAAGCAAGTATAACCCTGTTACCATAGCCAGGAAAAATACCATAAAAAAAGAAAATTACAGACCAACATCTCTCGTGAATATAAAGAGAAAAATTCTAACCAACAGAATTCAACAGCATATCAAAAAAATAATAAAAATACATCATGATCAGGAAGGACTCATTCTCGGGATGCAAAGGTGGTTCAACATTAGAAAATCAGTCAATGTAATTCACCAGATAAATAAAACAAAGGAAACACATGATCATCTCAATCAATGCAGCAAGGCTTTTAATAAAATCCAACACCCTTTCCTGATAAATATTCTCCGTAAAATAGTGATAGGAGGGAAATTCCTCAATGTAATTAAAAGCATATATGCAAAATCAACAATCAACATTATTCTCAAAGGAGAGAGATTGAAAGAATTCCCCTTGATAATAGGAAGGAGAGAACGATGCCCATTATTGCCACTCTTATCAATACAGTACTGGAAATCCTAGCCAGAGCAATAATGCAAGAAAGGGAAATAAAGGGCATTCAGATTGGAAAGGAAGAAGTAAAACTATCCCTATCCACAGACGACATGATCCTATACATAGAAAATCCCAGGTATTCCACAAGAAAGTTTTTAGAACTAATAAAGTGGTTTAACAAATTGACAAGGTACAAGATCGACACACAAATATCAGTTGAGTTCCTCTAGACTAACAAGTGAGAACTCCAAAAAAGAAATCAAGAAAACAATACCACTTACAATAGCCCCCAAAATGATAAAATACCTAGGAATAAATTTAACCAGGTATGTAAAAGACTTTTACAAGGAGAACGGCAAAACACTACTGCAAGGAATCAAAGGAGACTTACATAAATGGAAAAACATTCCAAGGTCATTGATTGGAAGACTTAACAATGTGAAAATGTCAATATTACCCAAAGTGATCTATAAATATAATGCAATCCTGATCCAAATCCCAACAACATTCTCTAATAAAATGGAAAAACTAAACTCCAACTTTATTTGGAAAGGAAAGAGGTCCTGAAGAGCTAAAGCAATATTGAAGAAGAAGAACAAAGTAAAGGCCTCACACTTCCCAGTCTCAAAACTTACTATACAACCATGGTGATCAAAATAGACTGGTACTGGTTCAATGACAGGCATGTAGACCAATGGAATAGATTTGAGAACCCAGAAGTAAATCTACCCATCTATGGGCAGCTGATCTTTGACAAAGGGTCCAAGTCCAATCAATGGGGAAGAAACAGTATCTTTTACAAATGGTGCTGGCAGAACTGGATATCCATTTGCAGAAAAATGAAACAGGATCCATACTTCATGCCATACACAAAAACAAACTCAAAATGGATCAAAGACCTAAATGTTAAAGCTAAATTATAAAGTCTTTGGAAGAGAACATAGCGACAAAACCAGAGGTCCTAATTTTTGGCATTAATAGACTTTCAAACACAACTAAAAATGCACTAACAAAAGAAGATAAATTAGATAACTGGGACCTCCTAAAAATTAAATACTTATGCTCATCAAAGACTTTACCAAAGGAGTGAAAAAAGAACCTACAGACTAGGGGAAAAAAAAAAAATTTTAGCAATGGTTTATCTAACAAGGGTCTAATCTCAAAAATACATAGAAAACTTCAACAACTCAATATCAAAAAGACAAATAATCCAATCAAAAAATGGGCTAAAGTCATGAAAAGACACTTCACCAAAGAGGACATTCGTGCAGCCAACAAACACATGAAAAGATGCTCGCAGTCATTAGCCATTAGAGAGACACAAATCAAAACTACCATAACATCTCACCTCTGCAAAAATGACACTGATCAAAAAAACAGAAAACAACAAATACTAGAAAGGTTGTGGAGAGATTGGAACTCTTATACACTGCTGGTGGAATTGTAAAATGGTATAACCACTACGGAAAACAGTATGGCACTTCTTGAAAAACTATAAATAGAAATACCTTATGATCCAGCAATCCCGCTCCTAGGTATATATCCTAGAGAAATAAGAGCAGTGACGGAAATAGACCTATGCATACCCATGTTCATTGCAGCAGTATTCACAAAAGCAAAAAGATGGAAACAACCTAAGTGCCCAACAATGGATAAATGTATAAACAAATTGTGGTACATCCATACAATGGAATACTACACAACTATAAAGAATAATGAGGAGACCCCGAAACGTCTTATAACATGGATGAATTAGGGGGTCTTTATGCTGAGTGAAATAAGTCAACCATGAAAGGACAAATATTGTATGGTGTCACTGTTATAAAAAGTCAAGAACAGGTATATAAACAGAAAGCAATGCTCTTTGATGGTTACCAGGGGTTATAGGGGGAGGGAGGTGGAATCTCTTGCTGACAGTAGACACCTGTTATTCTGGTGATGGGAAAGGCAATACACAATATAGGGGAAGTCAGCACAACTTGACAAAGGTAAATGAAGACACTGAGAAGTACAATAGAATAAAAGACAATTACAGTAAATGTTATATAAAATTTTGCAACAACAGTAATAACAACCAAAAAATATGTGTTTGGGCACAGAGGTAGATATGTATGCTACATGTGTATAGGAAGGTATACGTGAGTACATGCACATGCATACATAGGTATATTTGTAGACATAAGTATATGTATTCTTGCACATGTAACATATATATTCATATACGTAAGAAAGCACATAGAAGGCACAGTTATAAGACCTCCTAGACATATCCAAATACTTCGTGGTATTGGTTTACTGGGTTCAAGTTTTGGGACCATAGCCTTATGGGACATCTCAGTCAATTGACGTAACAGAGTTCATAAAGATAATGTTCTACGTCCTGGTTTGGCGAGCAGTGTCTGGGATCTTAAAAGCTTTCGAGTAGCCATCTAAGATACAACTATTGGTCTCTTCCTGTCTGGAGCAAAGGAGAATGAAGGAAGCCAAAGACTCAAAGAAGAAACTAGTCCATAGGATTAATAGCCCACACGAATCATGGCTTCCTCCAGCCTGAGACCGAAGAACTAGATAGTACCTGGCTACCACTACCAAATGTTCAGACCAGGGACACAGTAGAAGGTCCTTGATAAAATGGGAGAAAAATGTAGACCAAAATTCAAATTCCTAAAAAAGACCAGACTTACTGGACTGATTAAGACTAGAGGAACGCTAGAGATTATTGCCCTAAGATACCCTTTAAACTTGGAACTGAAGCCACTCTTGGATAGCTCCTTTCAGTCAAATAATAGATTGGCTTATAAAATAAGCAATATTGTTCGCAAAAAAATTTGTGCTCCCTTAAACAATCAACTATACGAGACCAAATGATCAACATTTACCAAAAAGCAAAGATGAGAAGGCAAGGAGGGGCAGGAAAGCTAGATAAACGGAAACTGAACAAACAGAATGGAAATGAGAACGCTGACACATTGCAAAAATTGCAATCAATGTTACGGAAAAATTTGTACAAAATTTTTTAAATGCGTGCCTAATTTGCTGCGTAAACTTTCACCTAAAACACAATAAGATATTAAAATAAATACCTTTATAGTATTAAGCTCTTACATTTAGGACTTTGGTCTACGTTAATTTTTTATATGTGAGATAGCTGTCCAACGTCATTATTTTGCATGTGATTATCCAGTTGTCCCCATACAGTTTGTTAGAAAAACTATCCTTTCTCCATTAAATTGGTTTGTCATTCTTATATATAATCAATTGACCATAGATGTGACTTGAATCTTAATTTATTTCTTGACTCTCAATTCTATTTCTTCAATCTTTATGTTTATCCTTATGCCACTGCTATTTTGATTACTGTATCTTTGAAGATTTTACAAAGTTTTGAAATCAAGAAGTGTGAGTCCTCCAATTTTGTTCTTTTTCAAGATTATTTTAGCTATTCTGAGTCCCATGAATTTCCATATCAATTTTAGAATCATCCTGTCTATTTGTAAAAAGAAGCCAGCTGGGATTTTGTTAGGGATTGTGCTGAATCTGCAGATCAGTGTAGAGAGCAGTACCATTTTAACCTTATTAAGCTTATTAAGTCTTCTGATCCTTGAACATGGATTGTCTTTCCATTTATTTATGTTCAGTTTCCTTCAACAATGTTTTGTAGTTTTCAGAAAATATGTTTTACATTGTATTTTGTTAAATCTATTCCTATATGTTTTATTATTTTTACGCTATTGCAAGTAGAATTGTTTTATCCGCTCATCTTTTCCAACTCTATCTGTTATGGATTGAATTGTGTCCCCCAAAAATATGTATATCAATTTGGCTAGGCCATGATTCCCAGTATTGTGTGATTGTCCACCATTTTGTTATTGGATGTGATTTTCCTGTGCATTGTAAATTCTATCTCTATGATGTTAATGAGATGGGATTAGTGGCAGTTATGTTAATGAGGCAGGACTCAATCTACAAGATTAGATTGTGTTTTAAGCCAATCTCTTTTGAGATATAAAAGAAGCAAGCAGAGAGACACGGGGACGTCATACCACCAAGAAACAAGAGCTAGGAGAATAGCATGTCCTTTGGACCTGGGGTCCCTGCGCTGAGAAGCCCCTCAACCTGGGAAGACTGATAACAAGGCCCTTCCCCCGGAGTCATAAAAAGCTGGCACCTTCCCCTGGAGCTGGCACCCTAAATTTGGACGTCTAGCCTCCTAGACTGTGAGAGAACAAATTTCTCTTTGTTAAAGCCATCCACTTGTGATATTTCTGTTATAGCAGCACTGGGTAACTAAGACACTACCATCATCTGTTGAATTATATTTTCCTACATTAAAATGTGTAAGAATCTAGAACATAGTATAAAATGATAAAATAGTGTATGTTGTTCAGTATTGTACTACCTCTAATGTTAAGTATGAGAGTTTCTTGGTAGCAAAAATGCTTAAGCGCTTAACTCTTAGCTGAAAGGTTGGTGATTTGAACTCACCAAGCAGCACCTTGGAAAACAGGCTTGGCGATCTGCTTCCAAAATATCACAGTCTTGAAAACCCTATGAAGCAGTTCTAGTCTGCACACGTGGGGCCGTCCTGATTTGAAACTGACTCGATGACAATTACAACAACAATGCTAAGTATAGAAAATTAAATGTCTGAAGGTTCTTAGTCCTAGGTTATTGTTAATTTACCTTTTCCTTCAAGGAATCAAAAATATTAATGTAAAGCACAATAAAAAATATGTAAAATTTCTACATTATACTGGGAATAATTTGAGGCATATTTTAGCATTAATATAGTGGGGGATTCAGAGTTATTAAAATTTCTTGAGTAGTGCTGCACGCATCTCTCAATCGTTGGCTATATGTGTAAGGCAAATACAATAACTGGCTTTGGAGTCATAATGAACTGTTTCTGAAAATTACATATTAGGTGTAATTCAAATTGATCCATAGCCCTTAAATGTTTTAGGGGGAAGACAACGTTAGGCTTGAGTAACTACCAATGAGTGATGTGTCAAAATTGTTCACGTGAAAGTATTACTTATGCTTGAAAACCCCCAAACATCAATCAATTTTACCTTAGCTTATGTGGAAAGTCATTGTAACTTTCAAAGAAAATCAGGTGTTGAACAATCATTCTTTCCTTATCCTAAGTTTAGTGTCTCAGACATAAGCCAGTTACTGAGTGAGACAGATTTTGAAAGAAAAAATAACTTCTCATAAAGCAGCACTTAGGAGCGAAAAGTATAGATTTTAAGTGCAAAATAGTGTCCTTATTTTTCCATTGCCTGCATTTTTCACTTTTATTGAGTATTCTAAGTATATTAGATAGTAAGGAAAAATCATTTGATAACAAATAGGTTTTATTTTGCCTTGGAAATGTATTCAGATTTTATTAGTGTCTCAAGAACAGCACAGAGATATTTTTTCCATATAAGGTGAATACATTCCCTTCTTCTGTTGCTCCACTGCTATTCCATATAAGAAACTCAGGCCCTCTGGCACTTGTCTGCTTTATGGAATTTACTATATTTTTCCACTATTCAACTTATCGTCAATTTCTTTCCTGCCTCCCTGCCCCCTTCCCATAATTCAACCTGCAAGGATACGTTACTGGCCTGTGGAACATTATCCTTCAACGTATGCAGCAGCCTGAACAAGGGTTTGTATCCCTCCTGCTTTGATGTGTTCAAGCTAAAAGAATGCAAACGTCATTATCAAGGATCACTTTGGAAAGATCTTAAATCATGGGTAACTCTATCTCTGTGCGTGAGGAGTGATTGTCCACAGAATCCAGGAAGGTAGAGAGAACACGTGAAATCCCCGGGCCCAAGTACGTTTATCGTAAGGAGAATGGAGGATATGAACATCCATATTAATTTATGTTTATAGATAATGATCACAAATACAGATTGCTTCAAATCTTCCAAATTGTGTTCCATATACATCGTTACGTGCCTTATCCATATTCTTCTTTTAAGGAAAAAACCTATAGTTGCCAAACTTCCCTCCAGACACACACAGAAGCTCACTCCCACCTTTCTAAAAGCAATGTCTAGAGCATTTGTTCAGGACTGGCCAAGAGATGGCCCCGAACCTGTTCTGTGGATTTTAGTGCATTATCTACTATATAAGAAAAGGGATGGGAGACAGCAGGGGTTTGTTTTGAGCGAGTAGTCAGTGTGACTGGAATTCCACTCATCCATCACCTTTCATGAGGAAAAAGGGAGAGGGAATTTTCCCTTTAGCTTAGTGAAGAGAGAAGGGAAATTTCCAGAAAACAAGAGAATGTGAGTTGTTCCCTGGATTTCAGGAGACACTGGGAATGGTTTTGAAAGATATAGCTATTGTAGTTTACTGAACAAGGATACAGTGAGCTATACATTTTCTAATGGTGAACCAATAGCATGCGTTTTCAATGGACTAGATCTAAGAGTAGGCTGGGCTGGTGTTTTGGTAAAAGGAACCTTGACCAAGAGAGCCATCAGAAGGGGAAATGTAAATACAACAAGGTGGGGGGGGGGGGGCGACCTGAAATTTAATGGACTGTGTCTTAGCTTCTTCCTGCTGCTGTAACAGAAATGTCACAAGTGAGTGGCTTTAAAGAACAAAAATTTATTTTCTCACAGTTCGGGAAGCTAGAAGACCAAATTCAGGATGTGGCTGTAGAAAGAGGCCTTTGTTTATTTCAGCTACTAGTAGCTGGTAATCCTTGCAGTTCCTGGGCTGTAGATTCATCTGT
Organism: Dugong dugon; assembly: GCA_030035585.1. NCBI lineage: Eukaryota > Metazoa > Chordata > Mammalia > Sirenia > Dugongidae > Dugong > Dugong dugon. The sequence goes on from CM057473.1 coordinate 8,548,836, forward strand.
CTCCACTGCCATTCTCTTCATCGATAGAGTCTGTCTCCCCACTGTGTCTGTGTGTCCCTATATCTAATCTGCTCTTTTTATAGCTTAGAAGTCACTAGATCTAAGAGCCACCGTACACTGGTATGATTTCAACTGATTGATTACATTAAAGTGAATTATGGAAAGTGATTACATTAAATTAGATTAGACAGCAAAAGAGAAGAAGACCCTCAACAAGATGGATTGACACAGTGGCTTCAATGATGGGCTCCAGCATTGCAACTGTTGTGAGGATGGCACAGGACGGGACAGTGTTTCCTTCTGTTGTACAGAAGGTCACTATGGGTTGGAACCAACGTGATGGCACCTAACAACAACAGCATGTTAGATTACATCCACAAGTATAGGGGTTAGGATCGCAAGACATATTTCGGAGGGACACAATTCCATTCATAACAGAGAATAGTAGGTGAAAGATCCCAGAGGGCATCGCTGAAGAATTTTCAATAATATCCCGTAAGTCCACTTTCAATATTCACCACGCTATAACTGTACCTTACACATCAGGTGATGTTCGTTACGCCACAATATCATCTCCCCTGGGACCTATACAGCAGCATAGGAAGTGGAGGGGAAGGTGAAGTGAGTAAAAAGAGAAGAAGCCATTAGACTCTCTTCTTCCACTACAGGCTTTTAAGCTTAGGGCAGGCCCAAGTTAGGGGAGTCAAGAAAAAAAAGGAAAACCCATTGCTGTCTAGTTGATTCTGACTCATAAAAACCTCACGTATGTCAGAGTAGAACTGTGCTTCGTAGTGGTTTCTATGGCGGTGGTGCGGTGATGAAGCACTTGGCTGCTAACCAAAACGTTGGTGGTTTGAACCCATCAGCCTTTCCGTGGAAGAAAGATGTGGTGATCTGCTTCCGTAAAGACCGCAGCCTTGAAAACCCTATGGGGCAGTTCTGCTCTGTCACATGCGGTTGCTATGAGTCGGAATCGACTTGATGGCAGTTTTTTTTTTTTAAGTGTTACAGAAGTAGATTGCCAGGCCTTTCTTTTATGGCATCAATGGGTGGATTTGAACCACCAACCTTTCAGTTAGTAGGCAAGCACGAAACGTTTGCAACATCCAGGGACTCAGGGAAGTCAAGAAGCTTTATTTAAGTAATTAGGTGTTTGGAATTTGGATTCCTACACTAATTGTTGTTGTGTTGTGTCCTGTCTAGTGGATTCCGACTCATAGCGACCCTATATGATGGGGTAGAACTACCCCATGGGGTTTCCTATGCTGTAATATTTACTGGAACAGATCACCAGGTCTTTTCTCTTGCAGATCCACTGGTGGGTTCAAATTTCCTACTGGACTATGTTTATTGGATGGGTTGTACATTTTTTAATTAAAAAACATAAATATTAATTATTGACTATATAAGTGACAAGAGGAGTATATTCTGCTAGAAATTTCTTCAGTGGGACAGAGAGAGAAAGAATAAAATTGGTTTCTTCTACAAACTAGATTCTCCAGGATGTGTTACTTTTATACAACCAATACTCCAACATCCGGGTGTTCAAACAAACTTAAGTGATTCTTCCTCTCACAGTATGAAATATATATAATGTGTTTTGGAACTCAAAAACACTGAGGGACAGCAATTTCCTTTTTACTCAAATTTTTTTAATGGCTATCTCGATCTATCCCCAATCAATTGATCTAGGCCAAATATAAGTGCTCACTCAGTCCAGGCATATTGCAACCTGATTACTCTGGGAGTCCAGCATATTGTGAGATTAATATTTAATGATATTTTGGCCATTTCTATGAAACGCTAGTCGTGGTATGTTCAAAAAGTAAATGTTGTTGAAAATAATAAGTATTTAAACTTTAAGTTAAATATTAAGCATTTAAATATATATAATACATTTTAAAATTAAAATTTCATTGCTTTTCCAATACAGAAAGGGGAATAGATATGAAAAGAAACTGGTAATGAAAAGGCACTTTACATGTTATTAAGATATGAACACATTTTAATACAGAAAGTGCTGAGTATGTCCAAAATATTTAGTCCTACTAATGTATTAGAGCTTGTTTTCAATGAATCAGGAGGTTTAAAATGCTGATTGCATCCCCAGATGGTGGCAGGTATGAGATGTTCACAAATCTGGCCCAAGTTATTTAAGAAAAAACAAACAGACAGCAGTACAAATTAAAAGGAAGAAGCAGCTAAAAACACAAGCAATACAGAGGATAAATGTCATTTTAGTATTATTATTCAGTTCAGATTTAAATGCGTGCTACATGTTTAAGTCTGTTAGTTCCCTAACAGCAAACATACTCCCCATTTTAGGATAATCAATCAACAATGTTTATTGAGAAACTATCACAGGGCAAGCACTCTGCTCTGACTATAATTCCTTCACTATTTGAAATAAGGTTAACCAGAAAGTTTACATGGAGTTAAAAAGTGACCAAATATTTAAAATGACTCAAACTGAATAGGCTTTGTTTAGTTCAGGTCTGTTAAATATCAAGGGTGGAGATGCCAACCTTTTATAAGGTCAGGATTTAAATCGGTCAGCTATCTCATGCGGATACATAACAAGCAGGCAGAGATGACATTTGGAACTAAATGATTCTGAGAAGGTGAATGCAGAGCCCTCTTGAAACACATCCATAAACACACACGACACACACACCACCTCTCTTTACCTTGCCCTCTCTCTGTCTCTCTCGTCTCTCTCTCTCTGTGTCTCTCTCCTTCCCCCGCACCCACACCCACACCCACCCACCCACCCACCCACACACACCCACACACACCCACACCCCCCCCCACACACACACGCCTCTCTCTCGTTCCCCTCCCACACAAACTTCTCTTTCCTCTCTGTCTCCCACCTCCCACCTCTCTCTTTATCTCTCTCACACACACATCTCAAGTTACTTCCCAGGAAACAATTTCTCCAACGACCAGTGTGCATATTTGGGGAAATGAACATGGAGGAGGAGAGAAGAGAGTGGTTCTCAGAGGTGGCGAAAAATGTCTATACTTCTTGGCTCTTCTTAAATAGGATACTTGGGTTAGGAACAAAGGCTCTGCTGGAAAAGGGGTCTAATTATCACCAAGCTTCCCAAAGCAAAGGACAAAACAACCTCTGTGGGATTTCTGACCTGACCAGTTATCAACCTCTCTTGCTGTTCACTCATCACCAGCCCCCAAATCTAACAAGCACTCACCCTCTCCCACTTCAAAGACCACAGGGAAACATCTCTGCAACAAAGTCCCCTTTGAGCCTATCTGGAGTGATTTGTTTCTTACTCTTCATCCCAGAGGTTAATTCCAGGGTTCGCTAATATAATAACCTTGAACAGTAGAACCTGCAAATCTAAACACTTATTGGTTGACTTTTTCCCATATAAAATAGATAGAGAAAGTAATTCTGATTCAAGATATGTCCTAGGGGCTGATATATAAAAATGGTTACAATTCAGGAGACATTTTCTTTTAACTTGGTTCATATTGTGGCTAAAATTGTACTCTATAGCAATACAAAATTAAAAAGTAGCATTTATTAGTAATCGCCATGGTTCAACGACTTCTGATCTATGTGTATGACATAAATCCTAAGAATCCATAACATGTGTATTTTAAATAGATTTCCATAAACTATAATCACTTTTCAAATTAGCATACAGATGGTGAAGTGTGAGAACTAGAAATTTATTATTTACTTATTTTTTCTCTTGGTTAATTTTCCTTTGCGTTTTCTCAGGTAATAATATTTGACCTGAAGACTTTCTTTTTTTATTTATGTAAAATAAAAATGACTCATAATTCATTACACACCACATTCCAGGTGCTATACTAACCTTCACCATATGATATTACATAGATAAATAGATAGATAGTTACAGGGGTGGATTATCCATCAGGCCAAGTAAGCACGGTGCTTACCTTGCTTACCAGACCATCTGTAGTGAACAAAATTCAAGTAAAATTGTTCACTACAGATTAGTAAGTAAGCATAAGTAACCCTGTGCTTACCTTGCTTACTAGGCCATCTGCCCCTGTATCGATTGAAAATTTGAAAAGAGGTTTTGATTCTGTAGGAGAGTGTTGTGGGGTTGGAAGGGAGATAGATACCAGCAATACCTTGAATCAGAATCTCTGATGTGGTGAAAAAATGTGAAATTTTTCACTACAAATGATCTAGTAAAGAAGGTAAGCACTGTGGTTACCTTGACTACTGGCTAATTTGCTCCTGGATAGATTAGATAGACAGACAGACAGACAGACAGACAGACAGATAGGTAGATAGGTAGACAGACAGACAGATAGGTAGATAGGTAGACAGAGGTAGCTGTTGTCGAGTGGACTCCGACCCATGGCAACCTTATGTACAACAGAACAAAATGTTGCTTGGTCTTGCAACATTCTCACAATTGTTGGAATGTTTGAGCGCATTAGTGCAGCTATGACGTCAATCCATCTCACTGAGCATCTCCTTCACCCTCGCTGGTCCTCTACATCACGAAACATGATGTCTTCTCCAGTGATTGATCCCTCCTGTCAATGTGTCCAAAGCTAGCGAGTCAGACAATGTTCTGTTGTGGTCCATAAGATATTTGTTGGCTAATTTTCAGAAGTAGATTGCCAGGCTTTTCTTCCTAGTCTTTCTTAGTCTGTAAGCTCCACTAAAACCTGGGTTACCCTGCTGTTATTTGAAATACCGGTGGCATAGCTTCCAGCATCATAGCAACATGCAAGCCACTACAGTACAACAAATGACAGATGGGTGGCGAGTATGAAATAGAAACTAGGATTTATTTCTGTTGTACAGATGAAGAAGCTAAAATGTAGAGCAGTTAGGGAGACTGCTCAAGATCACACAACAGGTAAGCACTGAGGTAGGGTTCTCATTCAGCAGGTCTGAATTCAGTGCCTGTTCCCTTAACAGTACTTAGCGCTGCTCACCTGTCCCCCAAAGCTCAGTTCAAAACTATCCTCCTCCATGATCCCTCCAGCAGCGGGATTAATCAGTAAATAAGGTACACACGGGCTTAATTGTGTTTACTTACTAAGCTGTAGTGAAATGGCGCACAGATTATTAAGTAAGCACAAGTAAACCCATGTGTGCCTTGCTTATTGGATAATCTGTCTCTGATCCCTTCTCTAACCTCTTGGATCCCAAATCCTTTGCTGGATCTCTAAGGTGTTTACTGTCATTTATGTGGGAGATATCAAGCATTACTTTTCATTGCCAGTTATGTAGGCTGATTAAAGCTCCTGGCAGGCAGATCCCAGATCTCGTACCCTCAAGGACCTAAACCCAGTGTCCGTTCTGTGGACTCAAAGCTTAACAATTGCTTGGTCTTATAACATTTCAGGAAGGATCAATGCTTATATACATATATATAAAATAGTTTTTAATAATAGAGCGATAGATTTTAGTAGTATCACTTTACATTTCATACATGCATATACACAGAACATTTGTTGTCAAATATAGAGTATGAAGAAAGCTAAAAGCGTTTAGTTATTTTTGTATCTAACATGGATTACCCCAGCCATAGCTATCAAAAGTAGGCATTGATTACAAGCAAGTAAGGTGTCACAAGCCCCAGTGAGCAGATTGCTGAACACAAGCAGATTCTCATGATCTCGTTCCCTCACCGGTTGTCCAAAAAACAGAACACATTAAGAAAGGCTTTCTTTTTTCTTTTTGGCAGTGAAGGATGTCGTATCTCTGTATCTCTCTCCTTTTTGTTGTTAGAAATGAAAACTCCAAACCAACACAGGTTTACTCCCTACCAAAATCCAAATCCCTTGACTCATAGTGACCCTATAGGGCAGAGAAGGACTGCCCCACAGGGCTTCCAAGGAGCAGCTGGTGGGTTCAAACTGCTAACCGTTTGGTTAGCAGCCAAGCTCTTAACCACTGTGCAACCAGGGCTTCTTCTGGCTTTGCTTTCTGGCATTACTTAATTCTGGTGATTTCCTCAGTTTCCAATTCCAACCAGTAGGTGTCAGACAGAGACCACAAAGTAGAATATCTTGGCTTTTTTTTTTTTTTTTAAATCAAGCCTATCCAACTCTGAGCTTCAACATTTAAGGTGGTTTGGAAAATTTTTCAGCACCAGGCAGGGAAGATGCAGGTCAGTAAAATTTATTTCACAGGAAATCTGCATACCCTTTATGGCAAAACACGTAGAGTGAGAGGTGCTACCTCATCTATAGCAGTGTGCTGTTTTAAGAGTGTAAAATTAATGCAGATAGTTTCCAGAGAATGAGATTCAACAGCCTCCCTCAGTCAACAATCATGTACCTTCCCCCGGTAGGGGAAACCTGGAATTCAACTACTTGGAAAAGTAGAGTCATATAATGGGGGACTGGGTGGAGGAAGGGTTTGAATTCAAGGAGCTTTTGGATTAAATACTAGCTTGACCATGTACTAATTGAGCAAACCTGATATAATACTTGGAGCCCTGGTGGCACAGTGGTTAAGGGGTATGGCTGATAACCAGAGGGTTTGCAGTTCTAATCCACCAGCTGCTCCTTGGAAACCCTATGGGGCAGTTCTACCCTGGACTTGATGGCAATGGGTTTGTTTGTTTTGGTACAATACTTAACTTCTGTGACTATCTGTTTTCCACTCTGTAAAATGAGGATTTTACTTAACATACAGTGATTGTGAAGATTCAATAAAATACCATTTACAGATTATCTGGAAGAGTTCTTGGGATATTGTACATCTCAACAAATCTAGCCAATAGTTTTAATTTAGTGTCATCATCAAATTAAACTGTGATGTAAAACGTCATAGAATCATGGAAGTAAGATAGGGAACTTACAGAGGCGACAACAATGCATAGGTGTTCTTGAGAAGGAAGAAAGGAATCCCGACTACTGAGTGGTACAGACTTTGCCTTCCTCTCTAAATGCTTGAATTCCAAATATCCCTTGCCAGAGAAAGGTGCATGATTGTTGATTGAGAAAGGCTGTCGAATCTCATTCTCTTGAACTTAGCTGCTTCTTTAGATGAACTGAATGAGGTTGGTTGTGGCTGAATTGGGAGTTACTGGTGGGAAAGTAGGAGATTAATTTGCCAGGGCAAAGAGAAACTCTAAAGGTTCATGGAGATCATTTTATGGAATTAGGAAACATGTTTTTGTGCAAGAGTGTGTTTTTGAAGAACTTAAATTCAATGAGTCACAGAATTAGATGCGTGCTTTGTTAAGATTTCCCTGCTATCAGTGTGTATAGGCTGTATTTGAGGGATCTAGGGCTGGTGACTGAAAAGCTGGTTAATTGGTTACAACAATAGCTTAGGGCCTAACATAAAAACAAACAAACAAACCCGTTGCTATCGAGTGGATTCCGACTCATAGTGACTCTATAGGGCAGGGGAGAACTGCCCCATAGAGTTTCCAAGGAGCACCTGGTAGATTCAAACTGCCAACCTTTTGGTTAACAGCTGTGGCTCTTAACCACTACACCACCAGGGTTTCTAAGGGCCTAACATAAGGTGGTGTTAATAAAGAGATAAGATAGATTCAAGAGAGTCACATGGATCCATAGGGAACAGAAAGTGAAGATGAGGATTCAATACAAAATTCATGATTTTTTTGTTTGGAGGGTAAATGGGAGAGATAGTAACTAAGATGGTGAAGAAGAGGAGATTGTACCAGTTTAAGGGTGAACAGGATCAGATGCTTTAATCCATTAGGTAATTGCCAATATATATTTAGATCTCAGACAAGATATTTTGAACAAAATTATAGATTAGAGAGTCAAGAAGTTATAAGTGAGAGCTGAAGCCACTGGAAGCAGGGTAAAAAACAACTGAGAAAAACAACCTTTTGTCATTGAGTCAAATCTGACTCACAGCGATCCTATAGGACAGAGTAGAGCTGGCCAATAGGGTTTCCAAGGAGCAGTTGGCGGATTTGAACTGCTGACCTTCTAGTTAGCAATGGAGCTCTTAACCACTGAGCCTCCAGGGCTCTGGAAGCAGGGCAAGTTATTAAAAAATATTGTATTGGATTAAAAAGAGGAGAGCATACGACTTTAGGTACAAGAACATGTTAGAAATGGATAAGTGAAAGAGGACAAAGTCTGCAAAGCAAACTGGCTGTATTGGCAGAAAGAGAATTTCAAGATCTTTTCTTGATTGTTCACAGTTGAGTACTCCTGCATTCGTGGGAAGGGAGAGAGAAGAGAAAAGGGGAAACTGACCAATAAAAAAATCTCAAGGAGGTGTGAGGAGATGAGATCCAGACAGACAGGGCTGATTGGCAAGATAAAGGAGCCCTCCCAACATATAATTCAAAATATAAGCTATAATAAACCCAAATAACTATAAGGAAGGCCAACGGAAGTTGTGGGGGAATAATAATGCCCCACCAACCACCCTACAGAGCCTGTTTTGAATCCAGAGAATATTTATAAAATAGAAATCATGGTCATTATTACCAAGAACAATATAGGATGTAAATGCTGTGTAGTACATAACATACATTGAAATATTGACCCCTCTATTTGGAACTTTTTTTAAATATAAAATCATAAAGCATTTCTCCTCTTTCTGCATTCTTATGTCCATAAATCCTGCAAAATCAAGTTATAAAAGAAGCCAGTTTTCTCAAACACCATAAATACTTTGCCCACACAGTTTGTTTGGAAAAAAAAAAAAAGGGGGTTTATGAAGACAATTAGAAGTGATTTTTGTGTTAAAATAATTTTTAGTTCTTTAGATTTAAAAATAAATTGAGATTTCTACTCTAGAAAATTAAATTGAAATGCTAAAGTTGATATTTAAATAACATATTCCTACAATTAAATAGTACACTAAAACGTGAACAATAACATTTGCAGTTTGTAACATCCTATATAGACAAGGATAAGGAATTTTTTGACTATACAAGAAGAAACTATGAAGAAAATGAATCTTTTATCAATATAGGGGCACGTTGAGCTATGCAATTTCTTTTTGAGTTTTCAAACTTTTTTAGTTTTTAAGGCTTTTTCCAAATCATAGACACATTTGATGGCTTTTATACTCCACTGAAATAAATTTCAAATTTTACTGATAAAAAATGAAACTATTTGATAGAGTTGTTTAAATTGACCAGCTTAACCATATATTTCTTAATAATGTTTTACTCCCCAAAAGGTATGTGTGTACATCTTAAACCCCTGTTTATAAAGATTTTTGTGAAAGCTTCTTAAAAAGTAAGAGGAAAGAGAGAGAAAATGAAATTTATTTCCACTCAGGGCCTAAGTTCAAACATGCACAGCCCAACTACATAATCTTGTATACAAGGATCACATTATTTTCATAGTTGCTGTTTTATTTAAAATTTTGTTTCTAAAGTGTATATTTGGCAAGACTGGTCAGTGAAAATAAGCTGGTTTATTTTTTTTCCTTGTCCAAGGTGTGTATGTGTATATGTGTGTGTGTGTGTTTTAATTTCTCATGGCTTGTCCAGATGAAAGTATCGTGTCGGAGACATGGCAACCCACATGGGAGTGTTTGTAGACAGCGTGGTGGAGAGGACCAATCATGACCAAACCCTCATTTAAAGCAATTCTATCCTGGTAATGATAAAACTGTTTATGACTCTTGAATTTCTCGGTTCCCTTTTTCTCCTACATGATTGCTCAGAAAAGCATGTAAATTCACCTCAGGTGTATTTATTAATAACATTCTTCAATTTCAGGTTTTTAAAAGTCATTGGAACAAGAACCCATGTCATAAATTTTCTCAGTAAAACACTGTGTTTTATACTTATGTGTATCTAGATGGTATGTTATTGTTAGGAGAAAAAAATGAAAGCATTTGGTAACTATAGGTGCAGAGATGTTTCAGAAGAAATATGAACTCTCTTTCCTTGAAGAAAGTAGATACTTTCTTTGACTGGTACTTACAGATCCAAGTCTAGAGAAGGAATGGAATTTTTTTAAGGCTAACTATTTCAGTCTCATTTTTTGGATATTGTTCATCCAGCCACATCTGACAGAATGAAAGATTAAATTTGGGGCCACAGGAATAAAATTGCTGTTGAGATTTGCCAATGCCCAGTCTATGTGAGGTTAAGTAACCACAGTCAATTCCCATGTATCTAAACTTTAGCAAGGATGAGGCTCAAAAAAACAATTTCTTTTCCTTCTTATTTCTTCTTTCTTTTCCCCTGTAAAAGATAGACAAAAAGTGAATATTCTGATTATAGAGATTTGTTGCAAAAAGTTATTTCCAACGTAAGTCATTACTTAATGATTCAGCCTAACTCCTAAGTCAATAGTTTCGAACAAAAAAAAAATATTTTTTCCCACAAAAATTCTGAGATATTATATGATTCTGAATTATTGTCCAAATCAGACTAAGTTTTGTTTAGCATGATTTTAGGGTTCAGTGTGCACTATTTGTACATGGACTCATTGAAAATGAGGCTAGTAAAGCATGGTATTCATCCAGCCATCATTGTGAGCTCTCAGAGAGGGCATTGAAGTTTGTATGTGGGCTCCAGGTGATACCAGTTGCAAGGAAGAGCTTAAATAGGGCAACAGAATAAAACTGAGTTTAATAAAATTTAATAAAAAATATTCCACAAATATCCAATAGGCATCAAATCCAAGCTTGTGTGTGAATAAGATCCAGAGTTAATAAAGAAGTCTATGTACAGTCTAGCAGCAGTAAATATAGGGGTAAGATGAGGAAACTAGATTGGTTCTGCCCATCATGTCATCAGATTCCTGTGACTTTAATTAAAAGTCTGATATTTTGGACATCTCACAGGATATGTGACACTATTGCATTTATTAGAATATTTACTTGACATCAACACCCCACTTTCTACCCATTTTAGATAAATTGAATCATAGTATATATAAAGTATGACTCTGAGGGCGGGGAGGCGTGGTCAACATGGCAGAATGGATGCTTCCTATAACCCTCTTACAACAAAGACCTGGAAAAACAAGTGATTTGATTCTATGTGAACATCTGGCAGCCCTGAATAAGGCAAGGTTAAGAAATCCATCTGAGTCATACCAGAGAGGAAGACCCTTTGGAAGAGGTGAGGAGCACTAGAGCCACAGCGGTGAAACTGCAGAGACACAGCCCTGCTGGGCCGCAGTGAAGCAGGCAAACAGCTGTGCTGTGTGTGCGCTCGAGAAGCAGTTTCCACATCGAGAGAGACCCGGCAGCAGAGATTCTGCTTAGACACCCCGAACCAGTGAAAAGCAGCTCCCAAGAACCAGTGAAGAGCAGCTCCCAAGAGGCTAGGATAAGTACATGCGTGCACCCTTTCGCAGTGATTAATTAAAAAAAAAGCCCATTTGGGAAAAACCTCTCTCCCTTTTACCTCCTACCTCCAAACTCTGCACCAGATTTGGGAAAAACCTCTCCCCCTTTTATCTCCTCCCTCCCCGCTCTGCACCGGGAGTCCACTGGGCCAGAAGTAGGTCCCAAAAGGTGCCCTCACCCATTCTCCTGGCCTTGGAGAGGGAACAAATAAGCTGCTGGCTCCTCTAGGCCAGGAACACAGGGTCGGCACAGCTCCTTTGCGGGCCACATAAATCAGGGGTCCATAGACTCTGAGTGCCATACACCCCTGTATAGACTTGTGGGGACCCATCTCAACAGCATTAGCCCTCACTGCCACAGTACAACAGGGCAAACATCTGAAGTTTAACTTCAACTGCTTCAGCTGTGAATGGGCAGATTTGTAACACTTGAAACAGCCCTGCCCCTCAAATAGGCACTTTTATCGATCTGCAGCAGGGTCTTGAGGACTGGTGGTAGCTCCTAAAGTGCCTAGTCACCAGCTACAGGAGTTCAAGAAAAAGTGGTGCCCTCGAGTCTTTGCAGCAAACATAGTGGGGTGTTCTTAGCCCGGCTGCAAAACTCACCTACCTATCCACCCTAGAGAATAGGGACATGCTTTTCTTTTAGACTCTCAGGGGCAGCCGTCGGTCCCCTGCCTGGCTCAGTGCATGATCCCCTACCACAGCCAGAGTCCAGTGCCTGCACCAATTGCCCATGCCTCTCTAGGACTGGGAGTGAGAGCCTGCATCACACACTTGGTGACTGACTGTCTGCACACCCGAGCTGATCCCATATAGGAAATTTTAACGGATTCAGGTGTGCACAGACTTAGTAACAGAACTAACTACCTGGTGACAGGACATTAGAGATCAAAAGGTGTCAAAAATCAAGCTAGTGCACACGAGCAGCCTATTTGGATATATCGAAACCAAAAAAAATAAGAAGCTAGGTCTCACTAAGCAAACACAAAATAAAATTATAATAAATTATTGATGGCTTGGAGACAACAGTCAATATCAAGTCACATAAAGAGGCAGTCCATGATGGCTCCATCAAGCTCCCAAAATAAAGAATCAACAAATTCTCTGGAGGAAGAGAACTTCTTGGAATTACCAGAGACAGAATACAAAAGGTTAACATACAGAACTCTTCTAGAAATAAGAAAGAAAATTTGACATAATGCAGAAACATCCAGGGAACATACAGACACAGTAGTAGTGGAACTTAAAAAAGTTATTCAAGAACATAATGCCAAATTTAATAGGCTGCAAGAATCCATAGAGAGACAGCAATCAGAAATCCAGAAGATTAACAATAAAATTTCAGAATTAGACAACTCAATAGAAGGTCATAGGAGCAAAACTGAGGCAGTAGAAGTTAGAATTAGTGACATTGAAGATAAAGCTCTTGATGCCAACTTATCTGAGGAAAAATCAGATAAAAGAATTAAAAAGAATGAAGAAACTCTAAGAGTCATGCGGGACTCTATCAAGAGAAATAACCTATGAGTGATTGGAGTACCAGAACAGGGGGGGATAACAGAAAATACAGAGAAAATTGTTGAAGATTTGTTGACAGAAAACTTCCCTAATATCATGAAAGATGAGAAGATATCTATCTAAGATGCTCATCGAACCCCACATAAGGTAGATCCCAAAAGAAAGTCACCAAGACATATTATAATCAAACTTACCAAAACCAAAGATAAAGAGAGAATTTTAAGAGCAGCTAAGGATAAAAGAAAAGTCATCTACAAAGGAGAGTCAATTAGAACAAGCTCAGACTACTGAGCAGAAACCATGCTGGCTAGAAGGTAATGGGATGACATATTTAAAGCCTTGAAGGAAAATAACTGTCAGCCAAGAGTTATATATCCAGCAAAACTGTCTCTCAAATATGATGGTGAAATTAGGGCATCTCCAGATAAACAGAAGTTCAGGGAATTTGCAAAAACCAAACCAAAATTACAAGAAATACTAAAGGGAGCCCTACCGTTAGATAATCAATAACACCAGCTAACAATGCAAGACTAGAACACAGGACAGAGCAACCAGATATTAACTCAGATATGGAAATCAAAATTACATCAAAGCTAAAACATTGAAAATAGGGAAACAGATATCAATATGTAAAAAAAAAAAGGATAATATTAAAACAAAAAAAGAGGGACTTAAAAAATAGAGACATTGATTTTCTATATGGAAGGGAAGTTAAGACGATATAAAGTAATGAAAGACTGGTATAAACTTAGAAAATTAGGGGTAAATATTAAGGTAACAACAAAGGAATCTAGCAATCCTACAAATCAAATTTAAAAAGTAGAAAAATGTAAAGACCCAGCAAACACAAAATCTACAACTAAGAAAATGATGAAAAAAAATACATAAAGAAAAACGACTCAGCACAGAAAATTGAGGAGAACAAAGAAACTGTGAACAACACAGAAAAAGAGATATCAGGATGACAGCACTAAACTCACACCTATCAATTACACTGAACGTAAGTGGACTTAATGCACCAATAAAGAGACGGAGAGTGGCAGATTGGATAAAAAAGCATGAACCATCTATATGCTGCCTACAAGAGACGCACCTTAGACTTAAAGACAAAAACAGGCTAAAACTCAAAGGCTGGAAAAAAATATATCAAACAAACAACACTCAAAAAAGAGCAGGAGTGGCAATATTAATCTCTGACAAAATAGACTTTAAAGTAAAATCCACCACAAAAGATAAGGAAGGGCACTATATAATGATTAAAGGGTCAATACACCAGGAGGACATAACTATAATAAATATTTATGCACCCAACAACAGGGCTCCAAAATACATAAAACAAACTCTAACAGCTCTGAAGAGAGAGATAGACAGCTCCACAATAGTAGTAGGAGACTTCAACATGCCACTTTCGGTGAAGGACAGAACATCCAGAAAGAAGCTCAACAAAGACACAGAAGAGCTAAATGCTACAATCAGCCAACCTGATCTCATAGACATATACCAAACTCTGCACCCAACAGCAGCCAAGTATACTTCCTTTTCCAATGCACATGGAACATTCCAGAATAGACCACATATTAATTAAGCAATAAAGCAAGCTTTAACAAAATCCAAAACATCGAAATACTACAAAGCATCTTTTCTGACCATAAAGCCACAAAAGTGGAAATCAACAACACAAAAAGCAAGGAAAAAAATCAAACATATGGAAACTGAACAACCTTGCTCAAAAACTACTGGGTTATAGAAGAAATTAAGGATGGAATAAAGACATTCAAAGAATCAAACGAGAATGAAAACACATCCTACCAGAACCTGTGGGACACAGCCAAAGCTGTGCTCAGAGGTCAGTTTATAGCAATAAATGCACGCAACCAAAAACAAGAAAGATTCATAATCAAAGCATTAACCCTACAGCTGGAACAAGTAGAAAGAGAGCAGCAAAAGAAGCCTACAGGTGCCAGAAGGAAGGAAATAATAAGAATTAGAGAAGAATTAAATGAAATAGAGAACAGAAAAACAATTGAAAGAGTTAACAAGTCCAAAAGCTTGTTCTTTGAAAAGATCAACAAACTGATAAACCATTGGCCAAACTGACAAAAGAAAAACTGGAGAGGAAGCAGATAACCTGTACAAGAAATGAGATGGGTGATATCACAACAGACCCAACTGAAATTAAAAGAATCATAACAGAATACTATGAAAAATTGTACTCTGACAAATTTGAAAACCTAGAGGAAATGGACAAATTTCTAGAAACTCACTACCTACCTAAATTAACACAAACAGAGGTAGAACAACTAAATAAACCCATAACAAAAGAAGAGATTGAAAAGGTTATTAAAAAACTGCCAACAAAAACAAAGCCCTGGCCTGGATGGCTTCACTGGAGAATTCTACCAAACTTTCAGAGAAGAGATAACACCACTTCTACTAAAGGTATTTCAGAGCATAGAAAAGGATGGAATACTCCCAAACTCATTCTATGAAGCTAGCATAACCCTGAAACTAAAACCAGGTAAAGACACCACAAAAATAGAAAATTACAGACCGATATCCCTCATGAACATTGACGCAAAAATCCTCAACAAAATTTTAGCCAATAGAATTCAACAACATATCATAAAAATAATTCACCATGACCAAGTGGGATTTATACCAGGTATGCAGGGATGGTTCAGCATTAGAAAAAAAATCAGTGTAATCCATCACATTAATAAAACAAAAGACAAGAATCACATGATCTTATCAATCGATGCAGAAAAGGCATTTGACAAAGTCCAAAACCCATTCATGATAAAAACTCTCAAAAAAATAAGAATAGAAGGGAAATTCCTCAGTATAATTAAGGGCATTTATACAAAACCAATAGCCAACATCATCCTGAATGGAGAGACTTGGAAAGCAGTTCCCTTGAGAACAGGAACTAGACAAGGATGTCCTTTATCACCACTACTATTCAACATTGTGCTGGAGGTCCTAGCCAGAGCAGTTAGGCTAGAAAAAGAAATGAAGGGCATCCAGATAGGTAGGGAAGAAGTCAAAGTATCTCTATTCGCAGATAATACGATCTTATACACGGAAAACCCCAAGAAATCCACAAGAAAACTACTGGAACTAATAGAAGATTTCAGCAAAGTTTCAGGATACAAGATAAACATACAAAAATCAGTTGGATTCCTTTACACCAACAAAGAGAACCTTGAAGAGGAGATGGCCAAATCAATATGATTTACAGTAGCCCCCCAAAAGATAAAATACTTAGGAATAAATCTAACCAGAGATGTAAAAGATCTTTACGGAGAAAACTACAAGACACTACTGCAAGAAACTAAAAGAGACCTGCATAAGTGGAAAAATATACCTTGCTCATAGATAGGTAGACTCAACATAGTGAAAATGTCAATTCTACCCAAAGCCATCTACAGATCCAATGCAATCCCGATCCAAATTCCAGCAGCCTTTTCTAATGAGAATGAGAAACAAATCACCAACTTCATATGGAAAGGGAAGAGGCCCCGGATAAATAAAGCACTACTGAAGAAGAAGAACAAAGTGGGAGGCCTTATTCTACCTGATTTTAGGAACTATTATACTGCCACGGTAGTCAAGACAGCCTGGTACTGGTACAATAACAGATAGATAGACCAATGGAACAGAGTTGAGAATCCAGATATAAGCTCATCCACCTATGAGCAGCTAATATTTGACAAAGGCCCAAAGTCCATTAATTGGGGAAAAGACAATCTCTTTAACAAATGGTGCCGGCATAATTGGATATCTATATGCAAAAAAAACTGAAACAAGACCCATATCTCACACCATGTACAAAAACTAACTCAAAATGGATCAAAGACTTAAATATAAAATCAAAAATGATAAAGATCATGGAAGAAAAAATAGGGACAACACTAGGAGCCCTAATACATGGCATAAACATGATACAAACCATAAGTAACAACGCACAAGCACCAGAAGAGAGACTAGATAACCGGGAGCTCCTAAAAATCAAACACTTATGCTCATCCAAAGACTTCACCAAAAGAATAAAAAGACAACCTACAGACTGGGAAAAAAATTTTGGCTACGACAAATCTGATTAGTGTTTAATCTCTAAAATCTACAACATACTGTAAAAGCTCAACAGCAAAAAGACAAATAACCAAATTAAAAAATGGGCAAACGATATGAACAGACACTTCACCAAAGAAGATATTCAGGCAGCTAACAGACACATGAAGAAATGTTCACGATCATTAGCCATCAGAGAAATGCAGATCAAAACTACAATGAGATATCATCTCACCCCAACAAGGCTAGCATTAATCCAAAAAACACAAAATAACAAATGCTGGAGAGGTTGTGGAGAGACTGGAACACTTATACACTGTTGGTGGGAATGTAAAATGGTACAACCACTTTGGAAATAGATTTGGCGCTTCCTTAAAAAGCTAGAAATAGAAATACCATACTATCCAGCTATCCTGCTCCTTGGAATATATCCTAGAGAAACAAGAGCTGTCGCATGAATAGATATATGCATACCCATGTTCATCGCAGCACTGTTCACAATAGCCAAAAGATGGAAGCAACCCAAGTGCCCATCAATGGACGAATGGATAAGCAAACTATGGTATATCCACACAATGGAATATTATGCAACAATAAAAAACAATGATGAAGCTGTGAAACATTGTATAACTTTGTGGAAGGTAGAACTTATTATGCTGAGTGAATTTAGTCAGGCACAGAAGGACCAATACTGTATATGACCACTATTGTAAGAACTCAAGAAAAGGTTTAAACACAGAAGAAAACATTCTTTGATGGTTACGGGGGAGGGGAAGGAGGGTGAGGGTTATTCACCAACTAGATAGTAGATAAGAGTCATCTTAGGTGACGGGAAGGACAGCAGATACTACAGGGGAAGCTAGCACAACTGGACTAAACCAAAGCTAAGAAGTTTCCTCAATACAATCAAATACTTTGAGAGACAGAGTAGCAGGGATGTGGGGTCTGGGGACCATGCTTTCAGGGGACATCTATGTCAATTGGCATAACAAAGGTTATTAAGAAAATGTTCTGCATGCTACTTTGGTGAGTGGCGTCTAGGGTCTTAAAAGCTTGCAAGCGGCCATCTAAGATGCATCAATTGGTCCCAACCACTTGAAGTAAAGGAGATCGAAGAACACCAAAGACACAAGGAAAGTATTGGCCCAAGAGACAGCATGGGCCACATAAACCAGAGACTTCATCAGCCTGAGACCAGAAGAACTAGATGGTGCCCGGCTACCACCAGTGAACGTCCTGACAGGGAACACAACAGAGGGTCCCTGATGGAACAGTAGAACGATGGGATGCAGAACTCAAATTCTAGTAAGAAGACCAGACTTAATGGCCTGACTAAGACTGGAGGTGCCCCGGAAAGGATGGCCCCTGGTCTCTCCATCATCCCAGAACTAAAACAATTTCTGAGGCAAACTCTTCAGACAGGGATTGGACTGGATTGTGGGACATAAAGTGGTACTTGTGAAGCATGTGTCTGTTAGACAAGTAGATACAAGAGACCAAAGGGGCGGCTTCTGTCCAGAGGTGAGAGGGGAAAGCAGAGTGAGTTAGGAGCTGGTTGAATGTTCATGGAAAATCAGGGGCGGAGGGGAGGAGTGTGCTGTCGAAGAATGGGATGAGCGGTTGGGGTCTCATAACAATGTATGTTAAAAAAAACAAATTCTGTATGGGAGACTAACTTGAAATGTAAACTTCATTAAATTACAACAATAAAAAAAACAAAAAAAAGGATGACTCTATGAAGACATGCGTATGTACATTTTCGACAAGATAGGTATAGAAATATGCTACTGCTATAAAAATCCTGAACAAGATTAGACTGCCTCACTTGGTGTTTTGTTTGCAAGAGTGTAACTGGTAATGGGTTTTGCTCATAATCCCTTAGGTGCACATACAGTACCATGACACTGCTGCATCCAAGAAATACTATAAAATCATACAAGCCTCCAATTTTTGTATCCCTTTTGAAGTCAAGAAAGGTGTGTGTCAGGGCTCTAGAGTTTCACGATACTTATTCAATCTGTATGCTGAGCAAATAATCCAAGAAGCTGGACTATATGAAGAAGAATGGGGCATCAGGATTGGAGGAAGACTCATTAACAATCTTCAGTATGTGGATGGCACAGCTTTGCTCGCTGAAATTGAAGAGGACTTGAAGCACTTACTGATGAACATCAAAGACCTCAGCCTTCACTATGGATTACACCTCAACTTGAAGGAAAAAATCATCACAACTGGACCAATAAGCAACACCATGATAAATGGAGAAAAGATTAAAATTATCAAGGATTTCATTTTACTTGGATACACGAACAACACCCATGGAAGCAGCAGTCAAGGAATCAAATGACGCATTGCATCGGGCAAATTTGCTGCAAAAGACCTTCTTAAAGTGTTGAAAAGCAAAGCTGTCTCTTTAAGGACTAAGGTGACCTTGACCCAAACCATGGTGTTTTCAATTGCCTCATATGCGTGTGAAAGCTTGACACAGAATAAGGAAGACCTAAGAAGAATCGATGCCTTTGAATTATGGTGTTGGCTAAGAATATTGAATACACCATGGACTGCCAGAGGAATGAACAAATCTGTCTCGGAAGTACAGCCAGAATGCTCCTTAGAAGCAAGGATGGCGAGACTTCATCTTACATACTTTGGACATGTTATCAGGAGAGATCAGTCCCTGGAGAAGGACATCATGCTTGATAAGGTACAAAGTCACCCATCAAAAAAGAGGAAGACCCTCAATGAGATGGATTGACAGTGGCTGCAACAGTGGGCTCAAGCATAACAATGATTGTGAAGATGGCACAGGACTGGGCAGCGTTTTCTTCTGTTCTACATAGTGTTGCTGTGAGTTGGAACTGACAGAAGGGCATCTAACAACAACAACTTTTTATACTTGAGGGGATCTTTTCCGTCCACTAATTATTTGAATATCAACATACTTTTTCTATGTTTTGGAAGGTTTCTAATAATGTTTAGTTCTTTAATTCATCTGGAATACATTTTGTTAAATGGTATTTGATTATTGTCATGGATTTAATTGCGTCCCCAAAAAATGTGTGTCAACTTGGCTAGGCCGTGATTCCCAGTATTGTGTAATTTTCCACCATTTTTTCATCTGATATGATTTTCCTATGTGTTGTAAATCCTACCTCTATGATGTTAATGAGGCAGGATTAGAGACAGTTATATTAATGAGGGAGGACTCCATCTATAAGATTAGATTTTCTCTAAAGCCAATCTCTTTTGAAATATAAAAGAGAGAACCTAGTAGAGAGACATGGGGATTTTATACCACCAAGAAAGTAGAGCTGGCAACAGAGCGTGTCCTTAGGACCTGAGGTTCCTGAGCAGAGATGCTCCTAGACCAGAGGAAGATTGATGACAAGGACCTCTCCCTGGAGTTGACAGAGAGAGAAAGCCTTTCCATGGAACTGGTACCCTGAATTTGGACTTCTAGCCTCCTAGACTGTGAGAGAATAAATTTCTCTTTGTTAAAGCCATCCACTTGTGGTATTTCTGTTATAGCAGCACTAGATAACTAAGATAAGGATGATCTACTTTTTATAACTATTTTAACACGTTAGCTGCCTTCGAGCCATCTCCAACTCATAGTGACCCTATGTACAACAGAATGAAACACTGCCCGGTCCTGCACCATCCTCTCAGTCGTTGTTATGCTTAAGCCCATTGTTGCAGCCACTGCGTCAATCCATCTCATTGAAGATCTTCCTCTTTTTCATTGACCCTCTACTTTGCCAAGCATGATGTCCTTCTCCAGGGACTGATCCCTCCTGACAACATGTCCAAAGTATGCAAGATGTTGTCTCATCATCCTTACTTCTGAAGAGCATTCTGGTTGTACTTCTTCTGAGACAGATTTGCTCATTCTTTTGGCAGTCCGTGGTATACTCAATATTCTTCTCCAACACCACGATTCAAAGGTGTCAATTCTTCTTCTGTTTTCCTTATTCAGTGTCCAGCTTTCATATGTATCTGAGGTGATTGAAAACACCAATGCTTGGTTAAGGCACATGTTCGTCTTCAAGGTGACATCTTTGCTTTTCAACATTTTAAAGAGATTGTTTGCAGCAGGTTTGCCCAATTCAATGCGTACTTTGATTTTTTGACTGCTGCTTCCGTTAGTATTGATTATGGATCCAAGTAAAATGAAATCCTTGACAACTGCAATCTTTTCTCTGTTCATCATGATGTTGCAAGTTATGAGGATTTTTATTTTCTTTATGCTGAGGTGTAATCCATACTGAAGGCTGTGGTCTTTGATCTTCATCAGTAAGCGCTTCATTTTAACATACTTAGTAACTATTCCTCTACGATCTGTCAGTTGTTGTAGTGTGGTGACTTTCATGTTTCAGTGACGCTGAAAGCTCTGCCACTGGTATTTCAGATACCGGCAGGGTCACTCATGGTGGACAGATTTCAGCAGGGCTTCCAGACTATGATAGACTAGGAAGAAAGCCCTGCTGATCTACTTTAAAAAATAAGACAGTGAGAACCCTGTGGATCACAACAGAACATTGTCCAACTCGATCGCTTTGGGCATATCATCAGGAGGGATCAATTGCTAGATGAGGACATCATGTTTGGTGAATTAGAGGGTCAGTGAGGGCAAGGGAGACCCTCAAGAGATGGATTGGCTCAATAGCCACAGCCATAGACTTGAACATGCTGACAATCATAAAGAAGATAGAGGGCTAACAACGTTTCGTTCTTTTGTACCCAAGGTCGCCATGAGTCAGTCAGTTTGACAGCAGCTATCTATCTGTCTGTCTGTCTGTTTACCTACCTGTCTGTCTACTTACCTGTCTATCTATCTAATAAATATTTCTACCTTTCTCCATGTACTTGTGATGCATTTTTATTACTTACTACATATTTTTACATAAGGTGATCTATTTCCAGGACATCTCTTTACTTCCATCTATCTTGCTGGCGCCTCTGTGCCATATACTCTGTTTTTACCCACCAGACTTTATAACACTGGACTGTGACTACCGGTTTATTTTCCTGTGTGTTTTAATATCTATCTGCTCATAGTAGGAGTCTTGGACAAACAGCATCAGTATACCTGGGCAGCTTGCTAGAAAATCAGACTCTTAGATGTCAGCCCAGACCTACAGAATCAGAATCTGCATTTTATCAAGGCCACCCAGTGGCTTGTTTGAGCATTAAAATGTGAGAAACACGGCTTTACTGGAGCTATAAAAAGAAGAGCGCTGCATCAAGATTGGAGAAAGTCTCATTAATAACCTGAGATATGCAAATGGTGCAGCCTTGCTTTCAGAAAGTAAAGGCAACATGAGGTACTAATTGAT
This sequence comes from Dugong dugon, assembly GCA_030035585.1. Classification (NCBI taxonomy): domain Eukaryota; kingdom Metazoa; phylum Chordata; class Mammalia; order Sirenia; family Dugongidae; genus Dugong; species Dugong dugon. Next base: position 8,571,044 of record CM057473.1, read on the forward strand.
GAAGGTAATAGACTATAGCCTTCAGTATGGGTTAAGCCTGAAAACCAAAAAAAAAAAAAAAAAAAAAAAAAAACCAAAAAAAAAAAAAACCATTGCATTAAGTCAATTGTGACTCCTAGCTATAGGACAGAATAGAACTGCCCTGTAGTGTTTCCAAGGGGCGGCTGGTGGATTCAAACTGCCAACCATCTGGTTAGCGGCCTAGATCTTAACCACTGTAAAATGAAAATCTTTACAACTGGGCCAATAAACAGCATCATGGTAAATGGCAAAGAAACTGAAGTTGCTGAGGACTTCATTCATGAATCAAAAATCAGTGCTCATAGAAGCAGCAGTTAAGGGATCAAATGATGCATTGATTGGGCAAATCTGCTGCGAAAGACTTCTTTCAATAGTTAAAAAGCAAAGATGTCACTTTGATGACTAAGGTGCACCTGACTCAGGCCGTGGTATTCAGAATCACCCCATGTGCTTGTGGAAGCGGGACAGTGTAAAAGAAAGACCAAAGAAGAATTGATGCATGTGAATTGTGGTGCTGGTGAAGATTATTGAATATACCACTGATTGCCAGAAGAATGAACAAATTTATCTTGGAGGAAGTGTGGTCAGAATGCTCCTTAGAAGTGAGGATGATGAGACTTCGTCTCACATACACTGGACATGTTATAAGGAGGGACCAGTCCCTGGAGAAGGACATCATGCTTGGTAAAGTAGAGGGTCATCAAAAGAGAGGAAGACCCTCAATGAGATAGATTGACACAGTGACTGCAACAATGGGCTCAAGCATAGCAACAATTGTGAGGATGGCGCAGGACTGGGCAATGTTTCTTTTTTTTATACGTAAATTAGGAGCAGACTTGAAGGCACCTAAAAGGAAAGCTTTACTAGAGTAAAACTCTTTGAGGGTATAAATTGCTTATCTTGTTCACCATCATATCATTATCACTTTGGATAGTGCCTGGCATGTAACAGTGCTTAATATAAATTTCAATGAATAAATTAATGTGTCCGTGTCAGTCATGGATTGAATTGTGTCCCCCCAAAATATCTGTCAACTTGGCTAGGTCATGATTCCCAGCATTGTATGATTATCCATCATTTTGTCATCTGGTGGTTTTTACCTATGTGTAATCCTATCTCTATGACGTTGATGAGATGGGATTAGTGGTAGTTATGTAAACTCAATTTACAAGATTAATCTATAATTTAAACCAATCTCTTTTGAGGTATAAAAGAGAGAGAAGCAAGCAGAGAGACAGGGGAACCTTATACCACCAAGAAAGCAGTGTCAGAAGCAGAGCACATCCTTTGGACCAGAGGTTGTTGCACTGAGAAGCTCCCAGACCAAGGGGAGATTTATGACAGGGACCTTCCTTCAGAGCTGACAGAGAAAGAGTCCCTCTAGAGCTGATGCCCTGAATTTGGACTTGTAGCCTACTAGACTTAGAAAAAATAAATTTCTCTTTGTTAATGCCATCCACTTGTGGTATTTCTGTTATAGCAGCACTAGATAACTAAGACAATGCCTTAGGTGTCTTAAGAGTATAAATAGAAATATATTGTACATCATTACTTAGAAACATAAACGTACTCGTTTTGATGAAGTGAGCACTATTTTGAGAAGCCATATGAGTGTTTATGAATGCTTATTGTCCTGGTTTACTTTGGAGAGGCCATGAGTCGGAATCGACTCCACAGTAGTGGGTTTGATTTTCTTTTTTTTTTTGGTTGTCCTGGTGACAAAAGGATGTATAGATTGTGTCTTGCCCTTGTGTTTTTGAAATTTCACATCACATGATCCTTGGACATTTCACTTTGCTACAACACCAAATTCAACCTAGTAGCACATAAAATTTGCGAATGAGACTTTTATTTTGTCCAAGACATGGAGAACTGTGGAAAAATAACTTTCCTCAAGAAATTGTGCCTGAAAGACATCACAAAAAAAGAAAATTACAGACCAATATCTCTCATGAATATAGATGCAAAAATTCTGAACAAAATTCTAGCCAATAGAATTCAGTATCATATCAAAAAAATAATACACCACGACCAAGTAGGATTCATACCAGGTATGCAAGGATGGTTTAACATTAGAAAATCCATCAACGTAATCCACCACATAAATAAAAGGAAAGAAAAAAATCACATGATTATCTCAATTGATGCAGAAAAGGCATTTGACAAAGTCCAACACCCATTCCTGATAAAAGCTCTCAATAAAATAGGGATAGAAGGGAAATTTCTCAACATAATAAAGGGCATCTATGCAAAACCAACAGCCAACATCATTCTTAATGGAGAAAGGCTGAAAACATTCCCCCTGAAAACAGGAACAAGACAAGGATGCCCTTTATCACCACTCCTATTTAACATTGTGCTGGAAGTTCTAGCTAGAGCAGTAAGGCAAGAAAAAGAAATAAAGGGCATCCAAATTGGTAATGAAGAAGTTAAACTCTCCCTGTTTACAGATGATATGATACTATACATAGAAAACCCTAAAGACTCCACGAGAAATTTACTGGAAGTAATAGAAAGATTCAGCAGAGTAGCAGGATACAAGATAAACATTCAAAAATCAGTTGGATTCCTATACACCGGTAAAGAGAACGATGAAAAGGAGATCAGGAAATCAATACCATTTTCAATAGCCCCTAAAAAGATAAAATACTTAGGAATAAATCTGACCAGGAATATAAAAGACCTATACAAAGAAAACTACAAAACACTGCTGCATGAAACCCAAAGGGATCTACATAAATGGAAAAACATACCATGCTCATGGATAGGCAGACTCAACATTGTGAAAATGGCAATTCTACCTAAAGCAATCTACAAATACAATGCAATTCCGATACAAATACCAACAACATTCTTCAAAGAGATGGAAAAACTAATTATTAACTTTATATGGAAAGGGAAGAAACCTCGAATAAGTAAAGCACTACTGAAGAAGAAGAATAAAGTTGGAGGACTCACACTACCTGACTTGAGAACCTACTATACAGCTACAGTACTCAAAACAGCCTGGTACTGGTACAACAACAGAGACATTGACCAATGGAACAGAATTGAGAACTCAGATGTAAATCCATCCACCTACGGTCACCTGATTTTTGACAAGGGCCCAAAATACATCAAATGGGGAAAAGACAGTCTTTTTAACAAATGGTGCTGGCAAAACTGGATATCCATTTGTAGAAAAATGAAACAGGACCCATACCTCACACCATATACAAAAACTACTTCAAAATGGATCAAAGACCTGAATATAAAGCCTCAAACTATAAAATTCATAGAAGAAAAAATAGGACCAACACTTCAGACCTTAATACATGGCATTAACAGGATACAAACCATAAACATCAACACAAAAAACCCAACAGATAAACTAGATAATTGGGATCTTCTAAAAATCAAACATCTATGCTCTTCAAAAGATTTCACCAAAAGAGTTAAAAGAGAACCTACAGACTGGGAAAAAATTTTTGGACAGTACAAGTCAGACAAAGGTCTAATCTCCATAATCTACAAGAAAATCCAACACCTCTACAACAAAAAGACAACCAATCCTATCAAAAAATGGGCAAAGGAAATGAACAGACACTTCACCAAGGAAGACATTCAAATGGCCAACAGACACATGAGGAAATGCTCGCGATCACTAGCCATTAGAGAAATGCAAATTAAAACCACAATGAGATACCATCTCACCCCGGCATTACTGGCACGAATCAGAAACACTGGAAATAACAAATGTTGGAGGGGCTGCGGGGAGACGGGAACTCTTATACACTGCTGGTGGGAATGCAAAATGATACAGCCATTTTGGAAAATGATATGGCGTTTCCTCAGAAAGCTAGAAATAGACGTACCATTCGATCCAGCAATCCCACTCCTAGGAATATACCCTAGAGAAATAAGAGTCATCACTTGAATAGACATATGCACACCTATGTTCATGGCAGCATTATTCACAATAGCAAAACGATGGAAACAACCTCGATGTCCATCAACAGACGAATGGATACACAAACTATGGTACATACACACAATGGAGTACTATGCAACGAGAAAGAACAATGAATCGGTGAACCATCTCATAACATGGATGAAACTGGAGGACATCATGCTGAGTGAAATAAGTCAATCACAAAAGGACAAATATTGTATGAGACCTCTATTGTAAAAACCCATGAAAAAATTCACATGCAAAATGTAACAATCCTTGTTGGTTACCAGGGATGGGGGGGGGGGGATATTAAATAGGTAATAGGTAAGTGGTAACTTGGGTGAGAGATGAGATAGTACATAGTACAGGGGAAACTAACACAACCTGCACAAGGAAAGGTCATGGAGGCCCTATAGACACATCCAAACCCCCTGAGGGACTGAGTTGTTGGACGGAGGGCTCTGGGGACCATGATCTCGGGGAACATCTAGCTCAATTGGCATGACACTACTTATAAAGATAATGCTGTACATTCTACCTTGGTGAGTAGTGTCTGGGGTCTTAAAAGCCTATGAGCGGCCATCTAAGATACTCCACTGATCTCATCCCTTCGGGAACAAGGGAGAATGAAGAGAACAAGATACCAGGAAAAGATTAGTCCGAAGGACTAATGGTCCACAGCTACCAAGGCCTCCACGGGACTGAGCCCAGTACAGCTGGATGGTGCCCGGCTACCACCAATGACTCCTCTGACCAGGATCACAACAGAGGGTTCTGGGCAGAGCTGGAGTAGGATGTAGAGCATAATTTTAACTCCCAAAAAAAAAAAAAAGAAGACCAGATATACTGGCCTAAAGAATACTAGAGAAACCTCGAGAGTGTGGCCCCCAGACACCCCTTCAGCTCAGAGGGGAAGTTACCTTCAAGGTTCGATGTTAAGCCTGGGAATGGACACCCCAGTAAAACTAAATGGGACTAACGATGTACAGGAGTCCGGTGACAAGGGCCAGAAGGCAGAGGGAGAGTAGGAAACTGATGATAAGGAACACAAATTGAATAAGGACACTGTCGATGGATTGTGAGATTGTTGACCACTGCTATAGGGCAACATTTGTAGTAACTATTAAATGGGAGGCTGTTTTGTCCTGTCAGCCTTCATCTTGGGCGAGGATGGCAGCACAATTGGAAGAGCATAGTCAATATCACTTAAATGTGTAAGTAAAAAGTTTTGAAATGGTGTTTAAATAAAATAAAAATAAATAAATAAATAAATAAACAAATGAGACTAAAGAGGTACAATAGTCCACTGACAAGGTCCAGAAGACAGAAGGGGACAAGGAAGCCCCCTGGTGATAGGGAACACAAGGTGGAGTAAGGATATTCTTGATGTGCTGTGAGATTGTTAACCATTGTTATAGGGCAACATGTGTAGTAACTGTTAAATGAAAAACTATTTCGTTCTGTAAGCCTTCATCTTAAGTGAGAATAACAGCACAGTTGGAAGAGCGTAGTCAATGTCACTGAACTGTGAATGTAGAAAATTTTGAAACGGTGTATCTTTGGCCATCTGTAATTTTCATCAAAAAAAAAAAGGTTGAGAATTTAGAGGCTTAATACGTTGTGGGGTTGTTAACCAATGTCAAAAAAAACAACATGTGTACTACTATTTCATGAGAAACTATTTGCTCTGTAAGCTTTCACCTGAAGTACAATAAAATATATATAAAAAAATTAAAAAAAATTAAAAAAAAAAAAAAAAAAAGAAATTGTGCCTGGACCTTCCACCTTTAACTAGACATTCTTTGTATTCTCATAATTACTGTCCCTATTTCTACTCTCCACTTACCACTGAGGGTCTGTATATACATGTGTCTTGTCTATCCCACTACAAGGTTATCTCCTCCAAGGCAGGGACCTCTTCTAATTACCTTTGAATCTTCAGCCCCATAATACCCATTTACTGGTTTACTGTATTATTACTATAAAAGGAAAACAGCTTAGTTTATAAAGATCGTAAAGATATGTATAAATATTTTTATTTTCCCCAATTTGGTCATTGTTATTATCAGAACACAGGGTTTGATTATTCTATTTCCTACTATACATAAGACATTCACTCTCACTACATTTATTTTATTGTTATGATTACTGCAATAGTCATAAACTAAAGAATATTTTTAAAAGTGTATACAAACATTTAAACATTAACAAAAAGTTTGCATGTATTTTGTCACTTGATCTCCAAAACAACTCTTTGAGATAAGCTATTGTTATTATGATTATCCCCAAACATATGCAAAAACGGTGACTCAGAACCATTAAATAACTTAGTAAATTAGATGAAGCTGAGACTGAATTCCAAGTTTAGCCTGGGAATTCCAAAACATTTCTAGTACATAATGAGATAAACTATATGGTGGCTAAACTGGAGGGTTAGATGATTCCTTCACAGAAGGAGTTCTGGAAACAATACAAAATACAAGAAAATAATACCTGATTTCTCAAAAAAATTTATTATGTGTTGCAAAATAATGCAAATAAATATCTTTAAAGATAAGCCACCAACTTATTAACAAATTATCCTCTGTTAAAACCTTAGTTCTCTTACGTGCACCCTAATATTCCTATAGCGTAAGAAAATTACGCAAAAAATTCTACAAGGAACAAGAGACAGGGAGATACAATTAATGTTAGCTTTATTTGAAGCATCAGTCACAAATATCGAATGTCCACATGTTTATATATCTGCTTATGATACAATCCCAAACAAACCCTTTATTTGTTAGGTTAGTAAGTATAGTGCCAACATACTTGGATGGGGTTCAAGTATTTCATAGATTCAAAGATGCTGTCAATTACAAAACACATTGTCAATATAATAACAACTTTGGGGTCACCAGTTCATCAAATGTATGAAAAAAATTTAAGATGCCTTTCATTTTCAGAGAAATCTTACAAAAAAGGAAAGACACAACTTTGCTCTGCTGTGAACATGGAAGTGACCGAGCCAAGTGGGGATACATTTGCTCTTTGCAGAGAATCTTCTGCCCATTTATCCATTTCAGCACATCATCTAGAGAGCGCTGCCAGTGCCCAATAAAGGCATCAACTGAAATCACCATCCTGCCTACACAAATTGATTCCCTCTGTGGAAAAACAAGCCCCAAACTGCCAATGGCCAATTTAGTATCTTAGATTCTAGTTATTTTCCTAAAATCTAAGGTGGATTTAATCAGGTCCTACTTCATTGTTCAGTGTGACTAAGGTCTTTATCATTTTGACATTGAATGAATAAATTACTCTGAAGCAATTAACATAAATGGCACTATTGTAATGATCACTGACAAAGATGAGAGGTTTTCAGCTTCAAGTAATTGAGTACCCAACTAAAGTGGCCATTTGGTAAATTAGAGAAGTTGGAGTCCAAATGCAGTGATTTCAGTGGTTAGTTCAAGAGCTCCATGATAGAATCCATGTGCTAGGTGCTTTCCATCTCTGCACTGGACTCTACTCAGCATATCTGACATGTGTATAAGTCCATATTTCCAAAATGGCTGCAGCAAGGCCAAGTACGGTAAGCAGGCAATACCATGGTGATAGCCTCTAAAGAAGAGGGACATTGCCTCCTCTGAGACTTACTTTATTAGATATATTAATAAACCTTTCCACATGCTTCTCCCTCACCCTGAAGACTCACCCCAGATCCCACTGGATATTATTGGGCCACATGAAAATATTTTCTATCCAATGGAAGCTGGTGTATCAAACACTGGACATTTTCAGCTGATCTAGTATTATGCAGGTTCTACCAACAAGGAAGGAAAAAGGTGCTAAGCAAGAATGGGCAAAACTAGGGTAGGCAATACACATCTCCACCACATTCATATGCCACACAATTTTCCTTACTTTTGCTTTCTCTTCCATTCTGTGTGACCAAAAGTAAAGGACTCCCAAATGGTGGAGTTACCCAGTGATACTAGTTGCCATTGAGTTGGCTCTGATTCATGGTGACAGTGATAGTTTAGTGGTAGATTTCTCACCTTCCATGAAGGAGACCCGTGTTCAATTCTCGGCCAGTGCCCCTCGAGCACAGCCACCAGTGTCTGTCATTGGAGGCTTGGGTGTTGCTATGATGGTGAACAGGTTTCGGTAGAACTTCCAGACTAAGATGAAGTAGGAAGAAAGGCCTGGTGATCTATGTCCAAAAACACCCAGTGAAAAGCCTATGGGTCACAACGGTTCTATCCCAATATACATGGGGTCACCATCAGTCAAGGGCCAATGCAATGGCAGCTAACAACAACAATAACCCAATGGTAACTTAAATTTCTGCTTTTAGGAAAGGCAAGGAGCTGCACAATACCCAGCTTTCACTGGGCTGTGACATTAGAAAAGCATAGGCTTTATTGTGCTAACCTACTGAGATTTGTGGTATATATTTTAAAACAGCAAGTTTTAATTACCTTGACAGATGTTCTATTTCTGCAGCTACCTGAGAGAAGAAAGTTCCAGGCAGAGTCTGGATCAAGTTCGATGTGTTCAAGGATTCCAGGGTATCTGGAATAGAGTTAGAGGAGGAAAGTCATAGTAGATCAGGTTAGGAGCTAGAATACAAATCATACATTGCTATTTCTAGATTTGACTTTTCCTGTAAGTAAGAAAATTTGCATTAAAAGGGAGAGAGAGAATCTAGCTTTCGTTTAAAAATGATCAACTTGGCTGCTGTGCTGAGAATTGACTGTAGGGGGGGTAGTGAAAGCAGAACAACCAGTAGGAGGCTATTGCAATAATGCAGGTGAAAAACACAAATCAAGGAAGAATAGAATCTGAAAGAATGTGTTTGTTATTAACTGAGAATAAGAAAGCTCGAGACCATTATTTGAGAAAGGAGAAGCGGCACAGGCAAATGTGAACATGTTAAATTTGAGATTCCATATAGACATCCAAGTGGATATGTAGACTAGGCAGTAGGATATAGGACTCTGGAGTCCAGGAGACAAGTTCAGTCTAGAAATGCAAATTGGGGAAGCAGCAGCATATAGACGGTATGAATAAAGGATTATATCAGTAAACCAGTGAGTGCATTAAAAAGAAGCTATCAGTGGACTGAGCTCTCCACACCCTGAAGTTCAGAGGCTGGAGACCTGAGGACCACCTAACAGAGAAACCTGAGCAGAATCTCCATAGAGTAGAAGGAGAATCAAGAAAATGGTATTCTGGAAATCAACTGGAAAACATGCTTCATGGAAGAGAGAGTGATTAGCTGATTCAAACGCTGCTGAGAGGTCCTGTAGCATGAAGACCAGAAACTGGCCTGGATTTAGCAACCCAAAGACAGTGGTAGTTTGAGCTCTCATAGTGGAGTGATGGCCCTGAAAGCCTACCAGACCAGGTTAAGAAGGGGATTGTGGGAGAGGAATTGGGCATATTTTGAGAACTTTGATAAAAAGAAAATGATATTAATGGAACAGAAAATAGGTAGAAACTTTTGATCAAGGGAGACTTTTTTTTTTTTTTTTTTTTTAATGCTGTAAGCTATTATAACTGGAGCCCTGGTGATGTAGTGGTTAAGCGTTCAGCTGCTAACCAAAAGGTTGGCAATTCAGTAGGCTATTCAAATCCACCAGCAGCTCCATGGAAAACCTATCGGGCAGTTCTACTCTGTCCTATAAGGTCACTATGAGTCTTACTTTTATATTTATAGGAATTATCTTAAAAAGAGAAAAGGAGGAATTTGGTGATAAGTGAGTAAATGAAGGAAATTGTTAGAATAGTTTAAGTAGGATCTGGTGAAGAGCGGTTCTTTTTGGATGGAAGCATGGACAAAAATCTCTGTAGTAGCAGGAAGGAAGGCCAGATGTTGGACAGATAGTGGTTGTTGTAGTCAGGGTTCTCTAGAGAAACAGAACCAAGGAACTGGCTCATGTGATTGTGGGGGGCTGGCAAGTCCAAAATCCATAGGTCAGGAGACACTAGACACTTCTGAAAGTTTGCATCCCCAAATCCATAGGCCAGGCAACGGGAAGACACAAGAGTGAGAGAGTTCTGGCAAAAGGTATATTTTTAGTCCAAAGGCAGAACATACTTGTGATGGTTAAGATTGTGTGTCAGCTTGGCTGGGCCATGATTCTCCGTGTTTTAATGGAATCACTCCTGTGATTGCATATACTGTGAGTAGCCAATCAGATGAAAGGGAGTCTCCTTGGGGGTGTGGCCCGCATCTGTATATAAGTAGACGTTCTGGCTTTTTGCTCTCTCTGGATCCTGCAGCTGCTTCCTGTCATCTCATCTCCCGTTCTTGGGACTTGAGCTGTCAGCTTATCTGCCGAACCTGGGATTTGTCGATCTGCACAGCCTGTGAGTGGGAGCCCTGCTCTCTGACCTTCCGATCTTGGGCTTGCCAGCTTCTGCAGCTGTGTGACTTGGGAGAGGCCTCTACCCTGATCCACGGACTTGGGACGTTCTAGCCTCTACAATCGTGTAAGCTGTTTCCTTGATATAATCTCTCTCTCTATATATATTTATACACTTTACTGGTTTTGCTTCTCTAGAGAACCCAGCCTAAGACAATACTCTAGGAAGATGTCCTAAGGCCTTTAACTGATTGGCTAAGGTCACCCACATTATGAAGGTAAGCTGCCAACTGTTTTAATCATATGTAACTACTTCATAACAGCAACTAGACTAGTGTTTTACCCAAAACTGGGCACGGTTGCCTAGACAAGTAGACACATAAAATTACCATCACAACAGTAGAGTGATCATTATCATAATGGGAGTTTGTATACATTCTCTTCTAATTTTTACTATGTTCTTCGTGAAATAGGAACCAAGGTTATTAGGTGAAATGAGGATGAGGCAGGAGGTAGATACTTTGAGGAGGTAAGAAAAGGATTGAAATAATCATGTAGGCAAGGGCAAGAGTCAACGGGTAAACAAATGTAGTAGAATACTTAGTGCTCACTAACAGTCCACTTGCTGTTTGTGGCTAGTAATTTGTACTGAAATTAGACAAGCCTGGTTATGGATTTTACCATGTGTAGCTGAAAGGTATGAAGTAGACACAGAATTGGATTTAAGGAATGTGGAGATTTTTGCCAGATTTATGATGAAAGGAGAGTGAACCAAGGAACTGAGATTCGATGTAAGGAAGTGAGTGTAAGTGTGATGAAGGCAAGGATCCTTGTTTGTTTTGTTCACTGGTGTATCTAAAGCACCTGGAAGAGTACCTACCACATGTAAGCATGCAATAAATATTTGATGAAGGGATGAATTAATTAAATCTAATGCCTTGAAATCTCGGTTGGACTGGGAGATACCTGAGAACAGGAAAAATGTTCAGAAAGACTGAATGATGGTAGGATTCAGGAATTTCACTCTCAGAGAATTAGGAGACATTTAAATGTGGGTGAGCTACTTACTTTTTTAAGGCTTGTTTTCCCCAAAGATAAAATTTGGATATATAATTACATGGAATCATTGCGATAATTTATTTAAAAAAAAACTTAGCCACCTGCCTAGCATATAGTGAGTATCCACTAAATTTTCTCTGTCATTACATGAAGAGAAATATTTATCATTTTCACTTTCTTCATTGGTTTCAAAAAAGTTATATATTTTCATCATATGTGACTGGATATTTCTATATATTAGAGCCAAGAGAGGGCTTTTATGACTAAAATAAAAGGTGATTTACTCAATTGAGAGGTAAAATTAAGTTAATTGCACTTTCCAGGGACTGCCAGGAGAATTAGTTTTTTTCATTATTTAAACTCCAAAACTTGCATAAAACCTTCTTCAAAGATGTTAGCATCCTATAGTATGTAAAACTTGCCGAGAAGTTTCTTTTCTGGACTATGTATTTTAATAACTCATGTCTAGAAGCATTATGAACTAGAGCCAACCATGGCAGTGGCGACCTCAATTTTAGTCGAGTGGATTCGATTCCATGTAATTAATACAGATCTCTCTGTGAGATGTTCAGACAGATTAGTGTTATACAAATACATAAGGGAGCTGTGTTCCTCAGCTTCTCCTGATTACTTGCCATTTCTCCATCATTCACTTTTAATTAAAAGATTAGTGGATAGTTTTGAAAGACCGGGGGAGGAAGTTCCTGTCCCCTTCTATGATTTCAGGTAGTGGGGTTATTGATAGCAAGAACTTCTTGCCAGAAAGACTTGGAAAAAATACAGGTCTCATCTTTTCATACATGCAGATTTCTACTTGACCTATGTTCTTGGAGTTATAAATCAATAAGAAACATGCTTAGAGTGGCTCTATAGTTACTGCTTTAGGTAGCGTGTTGGTTTTCTTCTGTGTATTTGGTTGGCTTTTTGCTATTCTTATATTGAATGTCAAGTTCTTGGCTGCTACTGAATTATATTTTGTATCTTAGAGTGAAACTGAGCCAGGCTTGCTCACCTTACTTTGAGTCACATCTGATAGTTCCCTTAGTCTCTTGATTTCCTTTATTCTGTTTTACCAACTTCTATACTCAGTTGAATGGGTAAGCAAAAAAATCTTTAGGTTCTAAGTTCAGAAACATACGAAAATTTTACAGTGTCCTTGAAAGAGCACTTAATTATAAGACGTGGAGCAAGAGTCCTTATTGTGGTTCTACAGCTAACACATTCTTTAGCTGTTGTTTGGTTGTTTTTTCCCCTGATGTTTTTTTCAATGAGAAATTAATCTGGAAGATCTTATCAATGGTCCTTCCCAAGTGAATGTTCTGCTGGGGTTACATAAACATGGATTGATTGCTAGGCTTGCTCTAGGAGTCTTTGTAGGTGTAGGTACAGAAGAGTTGCTGCTGTTTTTGTTGTTAGGTGTCATTCAATCGGTTCTGACTCATAGCGACCCTATGTACAACAGAACGAAACACTGCCCAGTCCTGAGCCGTCCTCACAGTCCTTGTTATACTTGAGACCATTTTTGTAGTCACTGTGTCAGTCCATGTCTTTGAGGGTCTTCCTCTTTTTTGCTGACCTACTTTACCAAAAACGATGTCCTTCTCCAAGGACTGATCCCTCCTGATAATATGCCCAAAGTATGTGAGAAAAAGTCTCACCATCCTTGCTTCTAATGAGCACTGTGGCTGTACTTCTTCCAAGACAGATTTGTTTGTTCTTCTGGCAGCCCATGATATATTCAATATTCTTTGTCAATACCATAATTTAAAGGCATCAATTCTTCTTTGGTCTTCTACAGATGAGAGTGGGATCAAAAAGGCTAAGGCTAGAGGTGTGTGTGTATGTGTATGTATAGTGTGTGTGCCTTTATATTTGGGAAAGAGGCAGAGGGAAAGCCAAAAGCCTACCCAGTGGCATAAATCACATTCCAGGCAGGAGAAAATCATTACAGATTTATGGTTCATCTTTATCAGTTAAGACAGCTAAGGAACTAAAGAAGGATTTTCTTCCCTCAGGAGTAAGACTGAGGTAATTCTTCAGGACATCTAGGAATGATGGCAATAAAGATCTCTATTCTGGCCCAAATTAAAACCCAGTGTCCCTTTTGCTTTTTTGTTGTTGTTGCTGTTGATTCAAGAAAATATACGTGTAGCCTCTGTGTATCTCCTGGCACTCTTACAAAAAACTACCAAGATAAAGATAAAAACAATGAATGTTTCAAATTCATTAGGTAGTGGGCATTATTTTGTCCTATTCAACACATTGAGAAATACCAAGAGAGAGACAATAAGGAGAATGGCACAAGGCACTATGACTAGTAGTAGTGACATGTCATCTATTATGCCCAGGAGGCCAGGGGACCAGTCTAACCTCCCCCCCCCAAAAAAAAACCAAACCCATTGCCATTGAGTCAATTCTGACACATGGCGACCCTTTAGGACAGAGTAGAACTGGCCCGTAAGGTTTACAAGGAGCAGGTGGTAGATTCAAACTGCCAACCTTTTGGTTAGCAGCCAAGCTCTTAACTACTGTGCCACCAGGACCCCTATAAATGTACAGGTATAGAAAAAAAAATTTGCATGAGGATGTAGATTTTAAAGACCTTGAGGAGGGATATTTAAGGGAATGACTTTCAATAACTTTTGTTATTTTAATTACATTAGAAGACAGCTTCACCCAGGGATGTTTCTGCGAAAGGGTAAGAACTAAAGATTTGTCCAGAGATCACATTTAAATGGCTGTACTTGTAGGGATTTGAAAGGGAGTAAAGTAAAGTTAGAGTCCCTGGATGGCATAAACTGTTAAGCACTCCAGAAGTAGCCAAAACATTGGTGGTTCAAACCCCCTCCCCCACATGTGCCTCAAAAGATACACCTGGCAATCTGCTTCTGAAAGGTCACAGCCTTGAGGAACACTTCGACTCTGCACACATAGGGTTGCCATGAGTTGGAATTGACTCAAAGACTACTAACAACCACAACAAAGTAAAGATGATGTCATGAACTGCAAAAATGGCAATAAAATTCCAGGTGAAATTACCTAGTATCTTAATGAACTCTATTACTGCGTTTTACTGCTTTGCTTTCACACCTAGTAGGGGAGGTTACCAGGTGTTATGGATAGCATTGTTTCTCCTCATAACGTGGAATATCAGTATACACCAGTTGCCTCTGAGTTGCATCTGACTCATGGTGACCCTATGTGCGTCAGAGTAGAACGGTGTTCCATAGGGTTTCCAATGGCTGATTTTTCAGAAGTAGATTGACAGGACTTTCTTCCATAGTGACTCTGGGGGGACTCAAACCACCCACCTTTCAGTTACCAGCCAAGCTACTTTACCATTTGTACCATCCAGGGACTATGTGTTGGAATACTAACCCCTATACTTGTGGATGTGATCTAATCACCCTCTGTGATGTAATTTAATGTAATCAATCAATAAATTTAGGTCATACCAGTGTGAGGTGGATCCTAAACCTAATCACTTCTCAGTTATAGAAGGAGCATCATAGACACAGATGTTTGCAGACACAGGGGAAAGGCAGATGCTATTTGATGAGGATACAGGCAGAGGAGTCTACAAGGCCAGGACCTCCAAGGATTGCTGGCTGCTAGAAGCTAAAATAGACAGAGAAGAACTTCCCCTAGAGCCATACCCTGAACTTGGACTTAAATTGTAAGAAAAAAAAAATTCTGTTCTTTAAAGCCATCCACTTGTAGTATTTCTTCTCTTTTCTTGTTGTACTTTAAGTGAAAATTTACCACTCAAGTTAGTCTCTCATACAAAAATTTATACATACATTGTTGCATGACCCTAGTTGCTCTCTCTATACTGTGACAGCACACTTCTCCTTTCCACCCCTGATTTCCCGTGTCCATTTAACCACTCCTAACCCTCTCTGCCTTCTCATCTTACCTCTGAACAGGAGCTGCCTGTTGAGTCTCATATATCTACTTGAGCTAAGAAGCACACTCTTCACGAGTATCATTTTATATCTCATAGTCCAGTCTAATCTTTGTCTGAAGAGTTGGCCTCGGGAAAGGTTTTAGTTTTGGACTAGCAGAGAGTCTGGGGGCCGTGTCTTCTGGGGTCCTTCCAGTCTCAATCAAAGCATTAAGTCTGGTCTTTTTACTAGAATTTGAGTTCTGCACCCCACTTTTCTCCTTCTCCCTCAGGGACTCTCTGTTGTGTTCCCTGTCAGGGTGGTCATTGGTGGTAGCCAGGCACCATCTAGTTCTTCTGGTCTCAGGCTGATGGAGTCTATGGTTTACGTGGCCCTTTCTGTCTCTTAGGCTAATACCTTCCTTGTGTCTTTGGTGTTCTTCATTCTCCTTTACTCCAGGTGGGTTGGGACCAATTGATGCATCTTAGATGGCTTCTCTGGTATTTCTGTTACAGCAGCACCAGGAAGCTAAGACGATAGGGTAATTAGTAAAGGAATATGTGACAGAAAGGCAGGAGGATGTGGACATCTGGGATGTTAGGGAGGACATGAAAGACTTGACAAGGTACCAGGAGGTAACTACTGTCATATTTTCTTTTTTTAATTTATTTTTTTAATTGTACTTCAGGTGAAGGCTTACGGAACAAATAGTTTCTCATGAAATAGTAGTACACATATTGTTTTATGACATTGGTAACAACCCCACAACATGTCAACCCTCTCCCTTCTTGACCTTTTTTTTTTTTGGTGAAAATATACATAGCTAAAGACACACCATTTCAAAAATTTCTACATACACAGTTCAGTGACATTGACTACGCTCTTCCAATTGTGCTGCTATTCTCACTTTAGATGAAGGCTTACAGAACAAAATAGTTTCTCATTTAACAGTTAGTACACATGTTGCCCTTTGACAATGGTTAACAACCTCACAACACATCAACACTATCCTTACTCAACCTTGGGTTCCCTATCACCAGCTTACCTGTCCCCTTCTGCCTTCTGGCCCTTGTCCCTGGACTGCTGTGCCTCATTAGTCCCATTTGGTTTTATGGGGCTGTCCACTCCCCGGCTGAATGGTGAACCTCTGAGATAACTTCACCACTGAGCTAAAAGGGTGTCTGGGGGCCATACTCTTGGGGTTTCTCCAGTCTCCTTTAGGCCAGTAAATCTGGTCTTTTTTTTTTTTTTTTTTGTGAGTTAGAATTTTGTTCCACATCCTTCTCCAGCTCTGTCCAGAACCCTCTGTTGTGATCCTGGTCAGAGCCGTCAGTGGGCTACTGGCACATTTTCATACACATGGATAAATCTCTCTGGCTCCAATCCCTATCTTTTCAACGAGCTAATGCCTGCTTACCATCCAGTATCCCATTAGAGATTATGTATCTTTTAGATGGCACAGTGGTTAAGAGCTTGGTAGCTAATCAAAAGGTCAGCAGTTCAAATCTACCTACAGCTCTTTGGAAACCCTATGGGGCAGTTCTACTCTGTCCTATCAGATCACTATAAATGAGAATTGACTTTTTTTTTTTTTTTAAAGAAGTACTCTACGGTTGTTCTTCCTCCTTTTATCTGCTTGAACTTACCATCAACTTAAGTGTCACTTCCAACAGCGACATTATTCTCAAGTTATTCTTGCTCATAAAATCATATTCCTTTACTTGATCACATTCCTTATTTGTGTTTACATGTGTTGGTTACTAAATTACCTAAAAGTCCTCCCAAAATTGTAAGCTACATGGCAGTATACCCAGACTCTTATGTAATGTTACATAGTATAATTTTTTAAGGAAATAATATTTTTCTACCACCCACTGACCCCTAAAAGGCTTCCTTCTTCCAGAAGCATCAGCACTAAAGTTGTCTTTTGTTGTCTTGTGTAATTTGACTAACCATTCTGAGACATCGCTGATTTCCAATTTACCACACTCATCCTGTTTCCATCCTATTCCCCTAAACTCTGTTAACCTACTCTCCATGTCTTTAAAATGCAGATTCTTGTTTTGTTAAAGTTAGACTCTCATAAGAAAAGACAAACATTAGTAAAATGAGCCATAGACATAAATAGACAATATATAGGGTAGGAAAACCGGATGGATCACTAGGAATTGGGGGAATACAAAGAAGAATGTGGCATCAGGATTGGAGGAAGACTCATTAACAACCTGCAATATGCGGATAACAAGCTTGCTGAAACGAAAAGAACTTGAAGCACTTGCTGATGAATATCAAAGACTACAGCCTTCAGTATGGATTACACTTCAACATAAAGAAAAGAGAAATCCTCACAAATGGATCAAGAAACAACATCATGATAAACAGAGAAAAGATTGGAGTTGTCAAGGATTTCCTTTTACTTGGAAACACAATCAACACCCTAGGAAGCAGCAGTCAAGAAATAAAATAACATATTGCATTGGACAAACTTATGCAAAAGACCTCTTTAAAGTGTTAAAAAGCAAAGATATCACTTTGAGGGTTAAGGAGCACCTGATCCAAGCCATGGTATTTTCAACCACCTCATATGCAAGTGGAAGCTGGACAATGAATAATGAAGACTGAAGAAGAATTGATGTCTTTGAATTATGGTGTTGGCAAAGAATATTGAATATACCAAGAACTTCTAGAAGAAAAAACAAATCTGTCTTGGAAGTAGTTCAGCCAAAATGCTTCTTAGAAGTGGGGATGGTGAGACTTTATCACACGTACTTTAGATATGTTATCAGGAGGGATTAGTCCCTGGAAAAGAACATCATGCTTGGTAAAGTAGAAGGTCATCAGAAAAGAGGAAGACCCTCATCAACATGTATTGACACAGTGGCTGCAACAGTGGACTCAAACATAGCAATGATTGTGAAGATAGTGCAGGACCAGGCAGTGTTTCCTTCTGTTGTACATGGGGTCACTATGTGTTGGAACCGACTTGACGGCACCTAATAAACAACAACAACAAATTTTAGCAATGAGAAATCAGTTCATACCCATCAATTAGCAAAACACTTATTGATTGATTGATTGATTGATTGATGAATACTATCTCCATTTTATTTATTTGTTTATTTTTTCCCATACAAAAAATTATACATACATTGTTATGTGACCATAACTGCTCTTCCTGTACTGCGACAGCACACTCCTCCTTTCCACCTGATTCCCCATGTGCATTCAACCAGCTCCTAACCCTTTCTTCCTTCCCATCTCACCTGCGAACAGAAGCTGCCTGTTTAGTCTCTTGTATCTACTTGAGCTAAGAGGCACACTCCTCACAAGTATCACTTTATGTCCCACAGTCCAGTCCAATCTCTGTCTGAAGAGTTGGCCTTGGAAAATATTTTAGTTGTGGGCTGATAGAGAATCCAGGAGCCATGCATTCTGGGGTTCCTCCAGTCTCAAGTCAGACCATTAAGTCTGGTCTTCTTACCAGAATTTGAGTTCTGCACCCAAACTTTCTCCTGCTCCATCAAGGACTCTGTTGTGTTCCCTGTCAGGGTGGTCATTGCTGGTAGCCAGGCACCATCTAGTTCTTCTGGTCTCAGGCTGATGGAGTCTCTGGTTTATGTGGCCCTTTCTGTCTCTTGGGCTACTACTTTCCTTGTGTCTTTGGTGTTCTTCATTCTTCTTTACTCCAGGTGACTGTGACCAATTGATGCATCTTAGATGGCCACTTGCAAGCTTTTAAGACCCCAGACACCACTCACAAAAGTAGGATGCAGAATATTTTCTGAATAAGCTTTGTTATGCCAATTGACCTAGATGTCCACTGAAACCATGGCCCCCAGACCCCTACCCCTGCTACTCTGTCTCTCAAAGTGTTTGACTGTATTCAGGAAACTTCTTAGCTTTGGTTTAGTCCAGTTATGCTGACTTCCCCCTGTAGTGTGTGCTGTCCTTCCCTTCACCTAAGATAATTCTTATCTACTATCTAGTTAGTGAATAACCCTCACCCTCCTTCACCCTCATAACCATCAAAGAATGTTTTCTCCTGTGTTTAAATCTTTTCTTGAGTTCTTGTAATAGTGGTCTTATACAATATTTGTCCTTTTGTGACTGACTAAATTCACTCAGCATAATAACCTCCAGCTTCCTCCATGTTATAAGATGTTTCATGGCTTCATTGTTGTTCTTTATTGTTGCGTACTATTCCATTGTGTGGCTATACCATAATTTGTTTATTCATTTGTCCATTGATGGGTACCTAGGTTGTTACCATCTTTTTCCTATTGTGAACAGTGCTGCAATGAACATAGGTGTGCATATATCTATTTGTGTGACGGTTCTTATTTCTCTAGGATATGTTCTAAGGAGCGGGATAGCTGGATCGTATGGTACATCTATTTCTAGCTTTTTAAGGAAGCTCCAAATAGATTTCCAAAGTGGTTGTACCATTTTACATTCCCAGCAACAATGTAGAAGTGTTCCAGTCTCTCCACAACCTCTCCAGCATTTATTATTTTGTGTTTTTTGGATTAATGCTAGCCTTGTTGGGGTGAGATGATATCTCATTGTAGTTTTGATCTGCATTTCTCTAATGGCTAATGATCATGAACATTTCTTCATGTGTCTGTTAGCTGCCTGAATATCTTTTTTGGTGAAGTACCTGTTCATATCCTTTGACCATTTTTTAATTGGGTGATTTGTCTTTTTGTTGTTGAGGTTTTACCATATCTTGTAGATTTTAGAGATTACACACTGATTGGATTTGTCATAGCCAAAATTTTTTTCCCAGTCTGTAGGTTGTCTTTTTACTCTTTTGGTGAAGTCTTTTGATGAGCATAAATGTTTGATTTTTAAGGAGCTCCTGGTTATCTAGTTTCTCTTCTGGTGCTTGTGCATTGTTAACTTACGATTCACATTGTGTTTATGCTATGTATTAGGGCTCCTAGCATTGTCCCTATTTTTTATTCCATGATCTTTATCGTTTTCGATTTTATGTTTAAGTCTTTGATCCATTTTTAATTAGTTTTGTGCGTGGTGTGAGATATGGGTCTTGTTTCAGCTTTTTGCAGATGGATATCCAGTTATGCCAGCACCATTTATTAAAGAGACTGTCTTTTTCCCAATTAATGGAGTTTGGGCCTTTGTCAAATATCAGCTGCTCATAGGTGGATGAATTTATGTCTGGATTCTCAATTCTGTTCCATTGGTCTATGTATCTGTTATTGTACCAGTACTAGGCTGTTTTGACTACCATGGCGGAATAATAGTTTCTAAAATCAGGTAGTGTGAGGCCTCTCACTTTGTTCTTCTTCTTGAATAATGCTTTACTTATTTGGGGCCTCTTCCCTTTCCATATGAAGTTAGTGATTTGTTTCTCCATCTCATTAAAAAATGCCGGTGAAATTTGGATCGGGATTGCATTGTATCTGTGGATCACTTTGGGTAGAATTGACATTTTCACAATGTTGAGTCTACCTATCCATGAGCAAGGTATGTTTTTCCACTTATGCTGGTCTCTTTTGGTTTTTTGCAGTAGTATCTTGTAGTTTTCATTGTATAGGTCTTTTATGTCTCTGATTAGATTTATTTATAAGTATTCTATCTTCTTGGGGGCTATTGTAAGTGGTACTGATTTGGTGATTTCCTCTTCGAGGTTGCCTTTGTTGGTGTAAAGGAATCCAACTGATTTTTGTATGTTTATCTTGTATCCTGAAACTTTGCTGAAATCTTCTTTTAGTTCCAGTAGTTTTCTTGTGGATTCTTTGGAGTTTTCTGTGTATAAAATCATATCATCTCTAAATAGAGATACTTTGACTTCTTCTCTACTGGTTTGGATGAGCTTTGTTTCTTTTTCTAGCCTGATTGTTCTGGTAGGACCTCCAGCACAATGTTGAATAAGAGTGGTGATAAAGGGCATCCTTGCCTGGTTCCCAATCTCAAGGGAAAAATGCCCCTAATTATATTGAGGAATTTTCCTTCTATTCCTATTTTGTTGAGAGTTTTTATCATGAATGGGTGTTGGACTTTATCAAATGCCTTTTCTGCATCGAATGTTAAGATCATGTGGTTCTTGTCTTTTGTTTTATTTATATGATGGATTACACTGATTGTTTTTCTAATGTTGAACCATCCCCGCATACCTGGTATAAATCCCACTTGATCATGGTGAATTGTGTTTTTGATAGGTTGCTGAATTCTATTGGCTAGAATTTTGTTGAGAATTTTCACGTCAATGTTCATAAGGGATATTGGTCTGTATTTTTCTTTTTTTTTGAGGTGTCTTTACCTGGTTTTGGTATCAGGGTTATGCTGGCTTCATAGAATGAGTTTGGGAGTATTCCATCATTTTTTATGCCCTTAAATACCTTTAGTAGTAGCGGTGTTAACTCTTCTCTGAAAGTTTGGTAGACTTCTCCAGTGAAGCTGTCAGGGCCAGGACTTATTTTTTGTTGTGAGTTTTTTAATTACTTTTTCAATCTCTTCTTTTGTTATGGGTTTATTTAGTTGTTATACCTCTGTTTGTGTTAGTTTAGGTAGGTAGTGAGTTTCTAGAAATCTGTCCATTTCTTCTAGGTTTTCAAATTTGTTGGAGTACAGTTTTTCATAGTATTCTGTTATGATTCTTTTCATTTCAGTTTCTTCTGCTGTGATATCACCCATCTCATTTCTTATATGGGTTTTCTGCTTCCTGTCCTGTTTTTCTTTTATCAGTTTGGCCAATGGTTTATCAATTTTGTTGCTCTTTTCAAAGAACCAGCTTTTGGTGTTGTTAACTCTTTCAATTGTTTTTCTATTCTCTATTTCATTTAATTCTGCTCTAATTCTTATTATTTCCTTTCTTCTGGCACCTGAGGGCTTCTTTTGCTGCTGTCTTTCTACTTGTTCCAGTTGTAGGGTTAATGTTTTGATTATGGCCCTTCTTTTTGCATGTGTGCGTTTATCAGCAAAACATTTAAAAAGCATAAAAATACAAGTTTGACATGGATATAAGGAAAGGGAAATGTATACTGCTAATTGACAAATTAGGGAAAGCCTCAATGTAATGGATTGACACAATAGCCAAGACAATGGACTCAAACGTACCAAGGATCATGAAGATGGCACAGGATGTGTCAATGTTTTGTTCTGTTATACATAAGGTCTCTATGGGGCAGAGCCAACTTGATGGCAACTAACAAAAAAAATCAACAATTGACAACTTAGATAGCAATATGGCCATATTGAAAAGAGCCCTGGGGGCACAATGGTTAAGCCCTTGGCTGCTAACCAAAAGGTTGGTAGTTTGAACCCACCCAGCAGCTCCGTAGGAGAAAGACCTGGCTATCTTCTCTCATAAATATTGTTGTTATTGTTTTTAGGTGCCATCAAGTCAATTCTGACTTATAGTGACCCCTATGTATAACAGAACAAAACATTGCCCGGTCCTGCGCCATCCTAAAAATCATTGCTATGTTTGAGTCCATTATTGCAGCCACTGTGGCATTCCAACTCATCAAGGATCTTCCTGTTTTCAGCTGACACTCTACCAAGCATGATGTCCTTCTCCAGGAACTGGTCCATCCTGATAACGTGTTCAAAGCACATGAGACGAAGTTTCTCCATCCTTGCTTCCAAGGAGCACTCTAGCTGTACTTCTTCCAAGACAAATTTGTTTGTTCTTCTGGCAGTCCATGGTATAGTCAATATTCTTCACCAACACCATAATTTGAAATTCAGTATTAATGATATCATTCAATAATTTCTACATTCGGTTGGATCACCTTTCTTTGGAATCGACACAAATATGGGTCTTTTCCAGTTGCTTGGCCAGATATCTGTCTTCCAAATTTCTTGACATAGATGAGTGAGTGCCTCCAGCACTGCATCTATTTGTTGAAACATCTCAAATAAAAGAGCTAAACAGAAGATTTCAAAGGGCAACTCGAGAAGACAAAAATATTATAATGAAATGTGCAAAGACCTGGAGTTAGAAATTATCAAAAGGGAAGAACATGCTTAGCATTTCTCAAGCTGAAAGAACTGAAGAAAAAATTCAAGCATCAAGTTGCAAATTTGAAGGATTCTTTGGGCAAAATATTGAATGACACGGGAAGCATCAAATGCAGATGGAAAGAATACACAGAGTCACTGTATCAGAAAAAATTAGTCAACATTCAACCATTTCTGGAGGTAGCATATTATCAAGAACCAATGGTATTGAAGGAAGACGTTCAAGCTGCACTGAAGACATTGGTGAAAAACAAGGCTCCATAAAGATTACAGCCTAGAAAATCCTATGAGGCAGTTCTACTCTTGTCACGTGGGATCACTATGCGTCAAAAATCAATTTAATTGCACCAAACAAGAACACCATGGCAATACTGAAGCTTTATAAGCCCTATGATGCAGCAGTTCGCCTCCAAATACTTATCCTAAAGAACATCTTTCACATGTAAACAAGAAGATATTCATAAGAATGGTTATGGCACCATCATTTATAATAGCCCAAACAATTGTAAATAACTAAAATGTTCCAGTAAAGGAATAAATAAACACAGCTTGGTATATCCATACAATATATTCACACAGTAGAAAGCAAATAAATTAGTTCTGTATGTTTCAATATTGATAATGTCTATAACGTAACAGTAATTAGAAAAGAAAAACACAACTTATATATGTTAAATCAATATTGTTCTATTTACTAAATTTTTAATAAAGTAAAAACCAGTTTTTTGTATGGTTTATGGATACACATATATAATAAAAGTATAGAAAATGAATGAGAATGTCACATTCCAACTTCCAAATAACTCTGGAAAGGGAGGGACAGGAATGGAATTAGGAAGGATTCAGACTGGGCTTCGATTTTTATAACACATATATATATTTACATATTTTAATGACCTTAAGAGAGTTCATCTTAGTGGGACTCAGTAGTTCTGTACTTGGTTCTGTACTTCCTCAGTAAAGAAATAATACCAAAAATTTGCATTATCTTCCTTTTAAATGTACTTAGTTCTTTAAAATTCCTTCTAATTCATGCACCCTCTACCTCAAGCAAATTTAATATAAGACAATCTAGATAAATTAGGGGGTGTTTATTTTTTACAGAAAGATATTCCATTGATCCCTTTAAATTCTGAAAAGATAACATTATTGATTAAAGCATGACTACAGTCACTTTACGATTAATTCATTGTTTCCTTTATTTCTTGTGTAAATTCTCTGGAATTGAGCTTGTCAATGTGCAATACAGAGATGTGATTTCAAAATTTCTCAGATTGTGGAGTCTCATCAGTATCGGATATTGCCAAGAGGCAGTTTTTTTTCCAATAAAAAGAAGTTCACTTTATTTTGATTAATTATGAAATCCTTACAGATGATTAGGAATATTCTCGTCTACGTGTGGTGTAATTGCCACAGCACAGGAAGAAAGACGGGTAAGGCCGTGACCTGCCGGGGCAATGGCAGCCAAGCCAGTGAGTGTGCTGTGAGGAGGAGGGCCAGACTGGTTGCTGTAGAACTGACTCCAACTCATGGCAACACCGTGTGTGTCCGAGTAGAACTGTGCTGCATAGGGTTTCCTCTTCCTCTCTCTCTCTTTTATTTTCATTGTGCTTTAGGTGAAAGTTTACAGCTCAAGTTAACTTCTCATATAAAAATTTATACATCTATTGTTATGTGACATTAGCTGCAATCCCTGTAATGTGACAGCACACTCTTCCTCTCCACCCTGGATTTCTTGTGTCCATTCAACCAGTTCCCGTCCCTTCCTGCTTTCTCACCCTGCCTCTGGACAGGAGCTGCCCGTTTGGTCTCGTGTATCTGTTTGAACTAAGAGCCACACTTTTCATGAGTATTATTTTATGTTTTATAGTCCAGTCTAATCTTTGTCTGAAGAGTGGGCTTTGGGAATGGTTTTAGTTCTGGGTTAACAGAGCATCCGGGGGCCATGGCTTCGAGGGTTCCTCAGTCTCACTCAGACCATTAAATCTGGTCCTTTTATGTGAATTTGAGTTCTGCTCCACACTTTTCTCCTGTTCCATCAGGGACTCTCTGTTGTGTTCCCTGTCAGGGTGGTCATATAACACATATTTTTTAAAACGATTTTATGAAACATAGTCTAAAGCTTATATATCAAAATGTTGACATTTGTTAAACTGAGATACATAAATATTTGTTACTTTATCCTTTGTTCATTTCTGTATATTTTCAAATGAACATTTTGCAATAAAGTATTGTTAGGAAAAGAGTATTAAAAGCAATATTTCCAAAGGCTATTTCCTTTAGATAATAGAAGCAACGTAAGAATGAGTGCAGGTATATTTTTCTTTGAAGGCATGCTCTTGAGAAGCTGAGAGAGATCTCTGTAAAGAGCCTGTTGTTCATAGACTAAAAAAAAACAAGAACAAAAACTAAACCCACTGCTGTCGAGTTGATTCCAACTCATAGCAACCCTACAGGACGGAGTAGAACTGCCCCATAGGGTTTCCAAGGAGCAGCTGGTGGATTCAAACTGCTGACCTTTTGGTTAACAACCACGGCATTTAAGCACTGTGCCATCAGGGATCCATAGACTCTGGAGGGGGAGGCATTTCACAAAGTTGATTAACATATTTTTCTGAAATTTACTTTTGTTTTCTTAAATTACAAGAAAGTTATATCTCATACTTCAAAAATCTCTCACAAGATACAAAGCTCAAAATTTTAAGTTTTTTTCTTGGTAAATATTTAACTGATGAATACAGTGGTTGCATGGATTCTTACAAGTCTATTTAGAAAAGAGGATCCTTTCCAGTCTTAGTAGTATTTTCTACGTAAGGTTTAGAGTTTCATATTTTTTATTCTTTTCATTTATTCAGAGCTTGACGAAGGCCTTTATGGTGAGATTTAAAATGGATCTACTAAACCAAACTTCAAAGTGAAATACGACACTTTGCATTTTTTAAGTCCTGTGTAACCAACAAGCAAAACAAACCTATTACCGTCAATTCTGGCTCATAACAACCCTATAGGACAGGGTAGAACTGTCCCATAGAGTTTCCAAGGCTGTAATCTTTACGGAAGCAGACTGACTCATCTTTCTCCTGGCAGAATGACTGGTGGGTTCAAACCACTGACCTCTTGTTAGCAGCTGAGCACTTTAACCACTGTACCACCAAGGCTCAAAGTCCTGTGTTGAGGGTTAAACAGACAACTGTTTTGGAATCAACCCTTTTTTCTTCACTAGTTAATTGATACAGATCTAGTCCCATCTGAGTGCTTTTAGTCATGATACTTACAGCCAAAATCATTATTTTAGTGAAAAAAATCCAAATTCAATAAAGCTGAATTCCATCTAGCTGGAAGTTCAACTTTTACTTTTCCCAAGTGATATGGACTATGATTTATATTTACTGTAATAAATGTCCAACTAATGAAATATGATAGTTTTTACCTAGTACTGACCATATATTGACCTCAAAATAAACAATATTTTTCTTTACTTTGTATCCTAAACTTATTTTGTCTCAATGTTATGTAAGCTCTCCACTTGCTCTGTTGTAGCCTCTCAACAGTAACCAAAATGTCAGGAAGATCGTGGTTTGAATAATTCATGAAAAATAGAACATTAGGAAATACTTATTGATCCTTTTGATACGTTTTCAGTATCTTAGATCAATATTTAGAGCAAGGTGGCATTGTGTTGGCTTTTATCCTTATTTGGAGCCTTAGTGGCTCAGTGGTTATCAGCTCGGCTGCTAATCAAAAGGCCTGCAGTTCGAATCCACCAGCTGCTCCTCAGAAACACTATGGGGCAGTTCCACTTTGTCCTATAGGGTCACTGTGAGTTGGAATCGACTCAATGGCAATGAATTTTATCCTAATTTAACTTTTAAACTTCATTTAACCAGTGTTACTAACTAAAAATCACTTTAACTGACTTTGGCTGACTCACAGTCTCATAAATATAACGATGGATTCCATCAAACATTCTAAATAATCTTCCACTTGTTCTCTGCATATATCAAATCTTCAGCAACAAAGACAGCAATGTAACATCTCCCGAATATCCAGTTAATATTGCTTATATAGAAAAACTAATCAAAATGATTTCTTCTTAACAGTAGTTTTAAGAATTAAATAGATCTAGTAAATGATTAACATTTGCTCACCAACTGACCATTTCAGAGCAATGTTTGCACATCGTTAAACAAATAAATTTTTGCAAAGTATAATAAGATACATGTCTGCTCTTTGCTTTCTTGATTGATTTGGATAGCTGTACAATCATTAAGCTGAAGTCTACCTTGAAGGGTAGAGAGGGCTATTGGCAGGAAGCCACTTTGACTGGTTTTCCATGTTGTGGTCTGTTTGGTTCATCCAGAGACATGGATTAAGACAGAGTTATAGGAAATCCTATTGAGTAAAGGCCTACTAGATGAGTGCAGGGAAAAGTAATTTAAGCCTCTCTACTCCTTCAGCATGACCTTTTAAAATACTAGGTTACAGCGTGTTCGTTTCTGTAATTCTGATACAAGGTACTAATGGAAATGACGTTGAGAAGGGACTGACTTTTGTGTATAAACTGTCACTGGCATGTCCTAAAAATACCTTTCCATGTGGACCTTAAATGTGATAACATTTTCCAAGTTGTGAACCTACGTTAGAAGCTATTAAATTCTAAACCTTCAGAGATAAACATGTGAAATCTCTCTCTCTTAAAGAGTAAAAAATACTTAAAGTTTGCTTTATAGATGAAAACGTTAAGCCAGGGCACTGTTATGGATATGAAAATTTTGTTGTTGTTGTTTTAACCTGGAGATAAGTCTTAAAAGAAACGTCAGTGTTTTTCTTTGCTTTTTCAAAAGCCCGTTGCAATGGCAATGACACAACTGATGCTTTAGGATGAGCGAGGTAGCTAAAATGCAGCCTGCTTCTTGGTTGCCATAGATGAGAGCCATCAGACCCGACAGCAATACTAATGCATGACATATACCAGAGTGCAGACTTCACAAAGCTCTTTGTGATGGTTTAGGTTGTGTGTTAACTTGGCCAGGCCATGATTCTCAGTGTTTATATGTGATCACTCCCACAATAGAATATGCTGTGAGTAACCAATCAGATGAAAGGGAGTTTCCTTGGGGGTGTGGCCTGCATCTGAATATAAGCAGACATTCTGGCTTTTTGCTCACTTGCTGGATCCTGTAGCTGCCTCCTTTCGTCTCATCTCCGGTTCTTGGGACTTGAGCTGTCAGCTTATCTGCCGAACGTGGGATTCGTGGATCTTCACAGCACTTGAGCAGAGCCCTGCTCTCTGACTTGCCGATCTTGGGCTCACCAGCTTCCGTGGCTCCGTGAACTGGGAGAGGCCTCTACCCTGATCCACGGACTACAATCGCATGAACTGTTTCCTTGATATAAATCTCTCTCTCTATAGATATTTATACGCTTTACTGGTTTTGCTTCTCTAGAGAATCCAGCCTAAGACACTCTTCCATATATATTAGCTACTGGCTCTTCATATAGTCCCATAATAAAACCTGTTGCAGTCAAGTCGATTCCAACTCACAGCAACCGTCTAGGACAGAGTAGAACTGCCCCATAGGGTTTCCAAGGAGCACCCTGTAGATTTGAACTGTCGACCTTTTGGTTAGCAGCCAAGCTCTTAACCACCGGGCCACCAGGGCTCCAGTCCTATAATAGACTTCATTTTACAGATAAGGCTACAGAGGCTGAGAGAACGTAAGTGACTTCTCGACACTCACATAGTGAGTCAGAATGGAGAGAGGAGATGAATTAAGGCCTTCGCAATCTACTTCTGTGGGTGTTTTCTAGTAGTGTCAGCTATGGACAGTTAGATATATGCATTGCTCATATTTCTATCAGGAATTGGGAAAAAAATAAAAAAAAAAAAAAGTGAAGGAGCAGAAAGGAAAAAAGCAAACTCCTGGCGTTCTGGATGAAATATACCTGGCGCCATAAAATGAAGGCGAGGCCTCAGATTCCAAGGGCACAGATGTGTGGCATGCAATAAAATGGCCACCGGCCAGACAGCCGAGTCCCCATCCAGGGAATGCTCCGTCCCAGTGTTAGGGGAATAGCATGGGGGAGGGGCACCAAATGAAGAGTGTGCCCAATAAAATGAAACAGCCAAAATATTGCTTGCTTAGCTTAGTTACTATTTTAACCAAATTTTTGGAAGCCACAGCTAACGGAGGCATCCAAAAAACTTTTGAATAGTTGCTGTATGAAGCAGCCTGCAAAATGAGAACGGAAAGACAAACAGAGGGAATGATACTGGGGGTCTCTCAGCACTTGGTGCTGCACTGAGGATCTCTCAGCTCACTGGAAACGTTCAGGGAAGATGGCCACTTCTCAGGAGCAGATGTCTTGCCATTCTTTTCCCACATGTTTCTCTGTTTCGACGAATCTCTAGTTTAGCCGCTAATGAAGACAAGAGTAACCATGAAGCGCAGCATAGAAAAATCAGAATTACCATTTTTAAACAAGAAATCTGCCCTCAATTGCTTTAGTAATAGCTTGCGTTTAATTACCTCAGAACGACTTCACACTTGGCCAGGAAGAGCCTCTTTTCCACTTGCGGATTATTCCTAATTCATGCCTCTCTCTTTTTCTTTATTGATGTGCGTGGTTGAGGGTAGCTGGGCAGGAAGAGAAGAAAAGAGACTGCAATTTCAAAATTTTGGCCTTTTTTTCCATTTATTATCTTTATTATGAATAAAAACCAAAAACCAAACCCAGTGCGGTCGAGTTGATTCCGACTCATAGCAACCTACAGGACAGAGTAGAACTGCCCCATAGGGTTTCCAAGGAGCGCCTGGTGGATTTGAACTGCCGACCTTTTGGTTCGTAGCCATAGCTCTTAACCACTGCACCATCAGGGCTCCATTATGAATAAAGCATGCACAAAATCACACGAATAATGCAGAATGTTCATCAAGTAATTAGTACAAAAATATAGACTACCTAATCTGTATCTGTATCTGTCCAGCGCTATCTCTCCTTTCTCTTTCTCTCTCTCTATGTATGAATAGGTGTACATAAATTGCTCTGTCTCTCTAACAGGTTTTTAAAATAGACTTTGTCCATTATCTCTACCCTCAGGCAAACTGAAACATTGCTGGGAAGTTAGCATGTATTCAATTTATGCTGGATTTGCCAAGAGTGTGCAAAGGTTGCTTTCTCTGAGGATAGTTGTCTGCCTAATAGGAAGTAGGAGAGAAGAAATGGATGCTGCTTACTCCTCACCCCAAGCCAGGTAAGAAGACCATTTGCGCATTGGAGACCATGTTGACCGAATGCCGTGAAGACTGACTGTGGGTCCTAGGGGTCCAGGGAATACAGAGACTAGTGGCTGCCTTTCACCTGAAAAAATGTAAAGGTGAGAGTCTCTGAAGTCTCTTTTTTCTAAGGAAAAGTATTGAATAGCAATTTAATCCCCATCATATCGACATGTTGTAACAATGGGCTCAAGCATAACAACGATCGTGAAGATGGCATAGGACTGGGCAGTGTTTCGTTCTGTTGTACATGGGGTCATTATGAGTTGGAACCGACTCGATGGCATCTAACAACAACAACAACAACTAACCCAAAGGTTGGCAGTTCAAATTCACCCAGCAGAGTGGTGGAAGAAAGGCCTGATGATCTGGTTCCATAAAGATTATAGCCAAGAAAACCCTATGGAGCTTGGTTTGTTCTACTCTAACATACGGGGCCACCGTGAGTTGGAATTGACTAAATGGCAACATGTTTGTTTGTTGTTGTTGTTGTTATACTTAGTTAATGATCTCTAGTAATAAAGTTTTGAGGACTATGGTGTGCCTGACCTGAGCCATCTGCATGTGAAAGCTGGACAGTGAATAAGGAAGATGCAAGAAGAATTGACTCCTTTGAATTATGGTGTTGGTGAAGAATATTGAATATCCCATGGACTGCCAGAAGAACGAACAAATCTGTATTGGAAGAAGTACAGCCAGAGTGCTCCTCAGATGCAAGGATGGCGAGACTTCATCTCACAACCTCTGGGCATGTTATCAGGAGGGACCAGTCCCTGGAGAAGGACATCATGCTTGGTCAAGTAGAGGGGCAGTGGAAAAGAGGAAGACCCCCAACGAGACGGACCGACACAGTGTCTGCAATGACGGATTCAAGCATAGCAATAATGGCGCAGGACCAGGCGATGTTTCCTTCTGTTGTACATGGTGTCACTATGAGTGGGAAGTGACTCGATGGTACACAACAACAGCTGTTAACAAAACACAGTTTTCTATGGAATTCAAAATGCATCATTTGAAAATTCCATGGTTTTCCTTGCTGTTCTTTATCGAACCCAATTATGTCATTAATATTTATTATAAGTTAAATGTTGTCTTCTCATCTAGAGGAACATATGCCAGTGGATCATGCTCACAAGTCCCTGAAGTAAAGATGATTCTTATTACGCCCCCTTGCCTCTTTTGTTTTAGGCTGTGTAGGTGAGATCCTTTTCTTTAGTAACAGTGTGTTGCTGAATCATTTCAGTCAACATATTCTCTATCTAAGCAACAGGACAGCTAGAAGTGTTGCACAACAGCAGGCAGAAGTGGTATCACGGGGTCACTAGCTGTTTATGGCATGGCCTCGCCAGCAGCCGGTGATGAGACATTCTGTGACTGACAGGTGGTGAGAGATGACGGCTGTCCTGCTAAGCAAGACATCAAGAAGCACTCCCAGCTGCTGGCCAGATGACAGGCGGGTTGGGGATATTTGGTGTGAAATGGTCATTCTCTTTCACGCCCTAACTTTTATGCAATGACGTCAGCCTTACCCTAGAGATAAAAAAGGAGAAGGGCACGCAGAGGCAGAACCCAGTGTATCTTGTAGAGAGACATAAAAAGTTTTCGCATTTCCTTTTCAACAGTTGTATTAAATGATTTGGGAAGTTTCATCCCATTGTAAGTGATGCCTGGCCTGAAGATCCATTGGTGGACCACAATGGGATGACTTGGAGGTCCACTTTGCTATGGGTTAAGCCTAGGTTGTCATTTGGATCTTGCATAAAGGGGACTGTGGTTTCTCGAAACAAAAATTCCTCCGGTTTAAGAATGTCTTACTGTTCCCTGGAATGAACCCTACCTGAGTCTTGTGGGCTGCCCTGCACAAAGGGGCCTCTCAAACAGACTGATGTTAATGGCTGACCTTAGTGATGAACTGCCCTACTTACAGTGGCACTTTCTTACATAGCAGACTCGAGATAATCAGCCGTGAGAACACTTAGGAGGAGATTTCAAGAGTCTGTCGAAAGGTTCCTGATGTGCCTGGAAGCTAACCGAAGTGTTCTGGTAAGCAGATAGAAATGGAAGGCTAACGTAACCTAAGATAAAATAGTAAAAGGACAAGGAATGATCCAGAAAGTTGAGACGAGATTAGTCCATTTGGATGGAAGCCTACTGGGAAATTACACTCACAGCTTTGCTTAAGGAGTGCTTTTAAGCTGTGACATAAGATGCTCCATTAAATATGTTTCCTGATTTAATTGCCTTCTAGATACATAGGAGTTCAAAGATCTAAATGTAAATCATTCTTGGGCCTTGGTTTTCTTAACATATATGTGCTAAAAACCAAACTAGTTACTCATGGCGACCCTGTGTGGTGCAGAGTAGAACTGCTCCATGGGGTTTTCATGACTGACTTTTCAGAAGCAGATCACCAGGCCTTTCTTCTGAGGCATCTCTGGGTAGGTTTGAACCACCTACCTTTTGATTAGTAGTCTAGGGCTTAACACTTTGTGCCACCCAGGGACTCCATATGTATGCTACATAATGGCCATTTCACATGAAGACAAAGTGACCTGCTTGGGTGTTTACCTCCCCTTTCACTTAAAAGGAAACCCTGGTGGCATAGTGGTTAAGAGCTATGGCTGCCCATCAAAAGGTTGGCAGTTCGAAACCACCAGGTGCTCCTTGGAAACTGTATGGGGCAGTTCTACTCTGTGCTATAGGGTTGCTCTGAGTCGGAATCGACTCGTCGGCAAAGGGTTTAGTTTTGATTCACTTAAAAATATATGTACCAGAAGATCCCTAATAGTAACAATTTTATCCTCCATGGTTACTAGCGACAACTTTCATCTATGTAATTAATTTGACTCTAGATTAAAACTAAAATTTTGTTATCAATGACAACCTACAATATTCTTGTCAATAAACCTAAAATACAAGACAATTATTCATTTAAGTGTTCTCTTTTCATTTCTTTCTTTTCTTTTTTTTTAAAATTTTTTCCTGGAAGCTTAAACTGGAGTTTTTGTGTGCCATTTGTTGATACAAAAGCTATATATGGCTTGAAAAATGGCAAAATCTCTTTATGTAAAGCCCACATACATCACCACTTACACACTGCTTCTTTCTAACATTCAGGAGAAGCCAGATCATACTGTTTATACAAACCTGTTCATTTACTTCAAAACAGCCACAAAAAGAAATGTGACACAATTTGAACAGTAACTATTTAGATATTTTTTTCCATGAAAATCGAACTAAGTAATTTTTCCTAAAAATATTCCCCAAAGGAAGCAGAGCTTTGCCTTATCGTGGCAACTTGGTAATTTTCCACGAAAGATTCTAAAGTTTATTTAGAATTTAATAGGTGTATTACAGTATATTACTTACCAAAATTGCCTTTAAACCTGTTTAAAATTCCAGCGCTGCACTTGAATGCTCCATGAAACACCCTTAATTGCCTTACAACTCTTCTGTAATTCTGCATTGGAAAAAAGGCAACAGTGTAACATGGAAGCTAAAAATTTATGCCTTTATGTTATGATCCATAAATATAAAACCATGATTAAATCAGCATAAATTGTTGTTTGATTTCATTGGGAAAAATGGGCTTAAAATACTTTTATCATATACTGTATCCTCAATTTAGTAGTTTGTTACTAAGAAGAATCTAATATAAGAAAGGTTGCCATTTGAGAAAATTATTTATGTGCTAAATGATCCCATTGTAAAGTAATTCCTACAGCAGACTGGTCCCAGGACTTGAATTCAAACACAGCATCATAGCTAGTTTCTAGGGCAAAACATCTTACCTGTAGTTTAATAGAAAATAATTACAGTCTACAACATGCTTAATTATTTTCTACCTAATTTGATTATTCCAAGTTATACATAAATAAAAAGTTACAATATGTATGCATTTTTTTTTTTCAAATAATATCTGTTGGAATGTAACCAAGTTCTAGTAGAAGTTGGGTTTACAAATTAAGGCTTAAGAAACTTTTATGTGTTTGAGCTGTGATCCATCATTATCTTTCTTTCCTCTTTACTAAATTTAAGTGAGTATGAGAGTGTGTGAGAGTATATCTGCATTTTGAGTTGATAATACTAAAGGAAATAGAATTATACAGGCCCCCTCATAGTTACAAGGAAGGGATTAGATTAATGACATACAGATAGATTCTGGAGTCTCTTGGTAGTGCAAAGGGTTAAGATTCACGGCTACTAACCCAAAAGTTGGTGATGCAAGTCCACCAGAGGTGCCTCAGAAGAGAGGCCTGGTGATCTACTTCTAAAAAAGCAGCCATTGAAAAGCCTATGGAGCACAGTTGTACTCTGACACGCATGGGGTTGCCATGAGTTGATTCTACAGCAACTGGTTGGGTTTAGTTTTGGATATGCTCTCATGGCCTTCATCTTCCTAAAGCTAATCAAATGCAAGACGTACACAATATCATGAAATAGCAAAAATTTTGGTATTTCAACAGAAGTAATAAAAACCAAAGTGTGAACTTTTCTTATACTAAATGGTGGGGACACAGTTCGGGATAGGCCAACTTTCTCTTTTTTCTCTTCTTGATTTTGTCTTTGTCCCCCCCCCTCCCCAAATAGGCCTTTAGGAGTATCACCCACTTTTTCTTCTGCTTTTATGTTACCATTATCTGGTTGGTCTCTCACCATGGCCCTCCCTACCATCAGACTCGGGAGTGAAATGTGGTTACCCAGATTCCCCTCTTCTTGGCTGCCCCCCAGGAAAACCACCTAGTCCCTTTTCATAGTAAAGTTTTACTGCTCAGTGCCATGGGGAAACACATAAAGAATAAAAATGTTTCAAATAAAGAGGTTAAATGTGCTTACAGTGTATATTCTAGGAGTTAAGACCAGAGTCTCGGAGTCAGATTGCTGAGGTTAGATTACCAACTCCACTATTAGCTTTGTGACCTTGGCTAAGATACCTTACTGCTCCTTTCCCTCCTTAGAATAAAGAGGATAACGATATGCCTACTTCACATGGCATTGCATAGATTAAATGAAATCATGCCTGGGAATTGTTTAATCAAGTCCCTGACAGATAGTAATAAGTAGGTTCAATTCTTATCAGCTTTCCTCTCGTTCCTCGTTTCCCTTCTATCTTCTGTTTTTGGTCCTGAGAGTATGGTACAGCATAAAACATTCCTCCTTGTCCTGATTTATCACCCTCCCTCTTTTTCCTAGGAGAAGCTGAAGGCAGAATATGGGTGCCCCTTTGCCTCAAGTGAGCGTAATGGATCTTCAGAAATCTTTAGATTTGATGGTATTTATTCCCCTTGGGTGAAGCCACTTCAAAGAATGATTCCTCTAATCAGTTATTGCAAGTAAAGAGCTTGGGACAGTGGCACATGGCAATGCTCATTTAGTGACATCTGTTACTGTTTATGGAAACCCTGGTGAGGTAGTGGTTAAGAGCTACGGCTGCTAACCAAAAGGCCGGCAGTTTGAATACACCAGACGCTCCTTGGAAACCCTACGGGGCAGTTCTGCTCTGTCCTATAGGGTCACTATGAGTCGGAATCGACTCGACAGCAATGGTTTTTATTACTGTTTACAAGCTCCTGGGTGGCGAAAGTGGTTTTGCACTAGACTACTAACTTAAAGGTTGGTGGTTCAAACACACCCAGTGGTGCCACAGAAGAAGGGCCTGGTGAACTGCTTATTTACAGATTATAGCCAAGAAAACCCTATGGAACAGTTCTACTCTGTTACACATGGCGTCACCATGAGTCAGAATCAACTTGATGGCAACAGGTTTGCCTTTTTGTTCTTGTAGTACAGTTTGCTATCCTTATTATTACTGATATTATTATTCTTTGGGGCACTTCTTTACAGCTGTTGAAATTGCAGTGAACAGCTCAGTCCTAAATTTTGTCAGCTACCTAGTGGATTCTCTTGAAGTAATTCACGCTTCTTGAGTACATACCTCCATAGACCACTGTCCTCGCGTAGTGCTTAGAAGTTAGGATGCCCCTTATCTCTCACCTCTGATGTTTTCAACCTTGAAAGTGCATGATGATAGGGTGCTAACAATTACAGCAATACCAATAAATCCTCAATGTGCACGCACTGTCTCCTCGCTGCTGCAAAGAATCAAGGTTGGGGGCACTTCTCAGTGGCCTGCCCAATACAGAACTAACTCTAATTTGGGAAAATAGTTTTTACCCTGAAGGAAGGTATTATACACAAAGATAAAGAGTAGACCAGGAATATGATGCAGTGGTCAAAATAACTAAATCTAAGATATAATGAGACATAAACACAGGGTTTTACAGTACTACATCCTTTTCTAATTTTGCTTACATGACAAAAGAAGTTATGGAAACTCCATGGACCAGATTCTACTCAGCTGATGAGTAAGTTTGTTTGACTGTTTGGTTTCTTTGCCTTTTTTGTTTTTTTGCTACTGTTATGAAGGGTGGCCATTCAGATGTACTTCAAAGTAGAAAATCATCATTCAGAAAATGAATTCTTAGACATTCAGGGTAAAGATTTCACTAAAATATAGTGTAAAGGAAATACAATGCAGTACAAGGAATTTTACGAAGACTAGAGGACACTAGTTACCTGGAAAGTTCGGTTTGACTTATTTTTGTGGTCCTTTCATTAATTAGAAGCTCTGTAAAGAATCTCATTAGGAGGAAGGATAAGGGGGGAGGAAAAAAAAGAGGAGAACCAAGAAGGGAGGAAGAGAAGCTAAGAAAAGGACCTTGTTAGGTGGGCTGGAGTCCTTGAGCGCTTGCCTGGGGAGTGATGTCAGTCTTGCTGAAGTTTTTTGGGTGAATCAGAGGAATTGCCGTTGCCTTGTATGTAGCAATGGAAGCAGCAGAGACAATTACACTTTCCGGACATTCATTCACATGTTCAACCATTTAACAAATACCCACTGTGCACGTCTTACGTGTCTGGCGTTGTTCTAGGTGCTGGGGGTACACTAATGAGCGAAACCAACAGGTGTTCCTGTCCTTACTAGTTTATGTCCTATGGGGGTGGGGAAGACACATGTTAAACGGCATTGTTATATTTTATAAAAATATATCACATGCAAAAGGGTGATAGGTGCTATAGGGAAAATAAGTAAAAGCAGTGAAGGGGAGTGAGGAACACTAGGAATGGAGGAAACTTATAGTTATGTCAGAGAAGTCCTGTTTAAGAAGGGAACGTCTGAGCCAAGTGCGGAAAGAAATGAGGGAAAGAGCCGTGTGTTTAATTCTGGGGAGGACATTTCCAGGCAAAAGGGAAGAGGAAGTTCAAAGGCCTGGGTTGGGAATAAACTCGGCATGGTTAAGGAACAGCGTGTTTATAGACGGGTGAGCGAAGGGGAGAACAGTTGGAAATAGGTTGAGCAGAAAAAGAAAGGAAATTCAAGTTTGCAGAGTACAATGTTCTCCCTGCATTTTAATCAAAATCTAATTATGTTGGGAGCTGTCGTGTTCCAGAGCATCTTGTCTCTTCTCATTTTGCTCATCTTAACTTTTTGACTGGTTGCTTGATAACGTTGTTTAGGCTTCTAGCTCAAGAGCAAATCATTTCGTGCTTTGAAGGTCATAGTAAGACAGCTCATGGGGGCTTATAAGAGAGGAAAACCATGTTCTGACTTATGTTTTTAGAAGATCACCCTGGTGGCCTTGCCAAGAGTGGGTGGCATAGGGTGGAAACAAAAGGCCAATTAAGAAGCCATGGCAATAATCTAAGTGAAAGATGAAGCCCTTCCCATCTCAATCATCAACAATTCCGTCCTTCCTATTCCTCAGGTTCTACTTTCAAAATCTGGAATCTAATCACTTCTCACCACCTCCACCTCCACTGTTACCACCCCAGGCAAGTCTCCACCATCTCTCAATAGAATTAGATCACAATCTACTCCTAAACTTGTTTCTCATACCTTGCATTTCCACCTCTCTTGCCCAGTCTGCAGGATCATCTGGCATCCAGAATGAGAATTACTTTGGTCCTTATAGCATCTGGCCACATTAACCCCTAGCACATATGATAAAGTGGTAGGTAACTTTTTCAAAATAATGTTCTACTAAGGAATTAAGAAAAAAGAAAGGGAGTGTAAGTTAGTGGAGTTCAATGTTCCTATTACAGTTTAATAAAAACCTAGTCATATTGAGAACGGCTGAGTTATGAGCGTCCTGTCTTTTTCCATTTGTCTCCTCCTAATTTTGCTTACTGGATACTTAATAATGTCATTCCACCTTGCCGTTCAAGAGTGATTTAGGATTCACTTCTTTGGGCTTTGGCAGAACTTCAGTCACTGCTACAATCTGATTCTAGTCTTCTCTGTAGATATGAATCAGTCTTAGGGAAATATTGCATCAGTTCAGACCTATGTTTTTAATATTAAATATTCTGTTTTGTTTGTCAAAAGTGTATTTAATAGCCCAGTTTAAGTGGAATCATTCAATCTGGTAAACCTTGGCCTTGGCCCCAGATTTTTGCTAATGTCTATGCCCGTGCTCACTTTCCGTCAGCCATGAAGGCCGACACCATCTTATTCTGGAACAGACTTATCTTGATCAAGGCTTTGCCAATAACCATGCCAGAACTTTTGGTTTCAAATGCTTTCCTCTTCCACCCACAGGTTTTTGAATTCCTTACCAACATTCTGTTTCCTAACTGAGCAGCACTTCCAATTCTCAGGTCATTTGCAAAGAAACATGATTCAGCCCCTCCTGATTCAAGTCAGTACCTCTACCTGCTTTTCCATGTTCTCGTTCCACGTCCCTCTGAGCACTAATTCCAATTAGCTTAACAACTTTTGAGAAATTTAAAAGCATTTTAAGCATGGAACATACTGAATATACAGTATTGCTTTTAGAAACAACAAACACTATTTTTAGAAGCAATAAGCATCACTGTCTTTAGAAATAAAATAATGGCTATATTTGCTATTAATCTGAAGTTATAAAGTGGATGCATTACTTTATGCGACTTACGAATGACAGATAAAAAAAAGTTTTGTGTCAGTGCTGCTGTGTTCTGACAAATTGTTTCTAATGATAAACTAAAGAAATGAAATGGAAAGAATTTGATACAATCAAGAAAAAAATGACCTGCTTTACTGCCATTGATTAGGGTCACTTTATTCAGGTTTACTTTTAGGATTACTATTTGAAAGAATTCAGCAATGATTATTTAGGACTCTACAAATGGTAATAATACCAAAAATCTTATTTATTTGTTAACAGCCAAACATAATTATTGTACTTTTCCTAAGTTTTCCTTAAAGAGGAATTACTAGACTGCTATATAAATAAGTATTCTAGTTAAAGGGGATAATTTAAAGAAACGTTGAAAAAACAAAATGTGAGCTTATAAAAAAGCCAGAAAAAAAAGTGAATGCTTTACATGGAAGGCAATGATTCAGCAGTTCACATAATTCTACAAAAGTCATTTCAAAACCTTTCATGTTTTTAACACCAGTTAAACCTATGCAGTAATATTATTTTCAAAAAAAGGCAAAGAGATTCAGCGAGCTCCAAAGAATAGCAAGATCCATCAGAGGAATCTGTGCAAAGACCCAGAGATGAGAGCAGACACATCAAGTCTGAGAAGCTGTGAGTATTTCATACGATTAGGACACCAGATGAGTTTGGGGGAATATTTAAAGAATAAGCCTGGAGCAAACATCAAAGACAAATTCTTTAAGGACTATGAAGAACACTTTAAAGAGTTTAGGCTATTTTCTGAAGAACACTCTGTGCGTGCGTGTGTGTGTGTGCGTGTGTGTGTGTGTGTGTGTGTGTGTGTGATGTGAGCATGGAAGGGGGATAGGAAGGAGGCTGGTGGCTGGATTTGGATTTCAGAAAGACTTCTAGATGCAATGTAGAGAAAGACCTAAATAAGAGAGGGATAAACAGAAAGATTCTAGAAGTAATTTAGTTCAGAACTGATAGAGAGATGGTCAGAAAACAAAATGATATTTGTGGAATGGAGGAATTAAGCCTAGAAGAAGTAAGCAAGTACAATGATCAGTCACAACTAAAAATGGATAGATTTCAGATGACATTTCCTGAGTGCAGGATTTGTTTGGAAAAGGCAAGGGGATTAGCTTCCTGTTAAGCTGCTGAGTAGGTAGAAAATGTCCTAAGTAGAGAATTTGTGTAAACGTTTGAGATAGGGGACATCACAGACAAGTTTACCTGCTTCATATTTGGCTTCCTGATCCAAAAGGCTGAAGGTATAGGAGTGATGTTAGCCTGGAGCTTTCCCTGGACAGAACAAGTTGCCAAGTGCACTTGGGGACCCTGTTTTGGACAAATGGTGGTGACAAGGGAGAGACTGGGGTGGTGAGTGATTACCTGGAGTCAGGGTTGTTCTTTAGTGGTGGAACGCAGTTCGTCAAGACTATGGATTGTAAAAAGCGTGGCAGAAGCCAAGGTTCCATGGGAGCATGTCAAGTTTTCAAGAGTCCTGAGCTGAGGAATTAGTGGGGGTTTGGACAACTGTGCAACCTGAATGTCTTTGCCATGCATGTGTCAAATCTGAATGCTTCTTTCATTCAAAAGGAAGGAATGTTCCCAATAGTAAGCAGTGTTCGATGCTGAATGTTCTACTAGAGAAGTTTTAAAATAGAATAAATGTCAATTTTCATTTGTGATCCCGCGTGGAAATTAAATGAGAGACAGTGATTTTGTTCTAGAGTTTTGACTGTAGGATATAGCAGAACATATCAAGCAATAAGTGTTCTTAAAGCATAATTTTAAATTACAGAAAAAAAGCACAGTGAGACTTTGGCAGCTTGGTTCTGAAACTTCCAGGCTTCCTCACACAGAAAACCAAAAACCAAACCCGTTGCCGTCAAGTCTATTCCGACTCATAGCAACTCTATAGGACAGAGCAGAACTGCTCCATAGGGTTTCCAAGGTGTGCCTAGTGGATTCAAACTGCTGACCTTCTGGTTAGCAGCCAAACTCTTAACCACTATGCCACCAGGGTTTCCTTCTTCACACAAAGTAGGCACTAAATATTCACCAAAGAGAAATGCAATTGCTCTAAGCTAATCTTTTTATGATTTTTAAGATCTCTATAATTCTATTAAAAAGAATATTAATGAGATGCATGTATTTCCTTCTTTAATATTTTCAAGTAATAGTCTATTTCCAGTATCAATGCAAGAGTAAGCAATAATAATGATTTTATACCTCTAGGAACTGTCTCGATAGCACCCAACAATAAAAACAACACATTCTAGGACAATAATTTCATTGACACTCTCAGCAAGTATATTCTAGAAAACAATGCTTTAGAAATTTGTTAAATGATGTTGGACATGAAAATTGTTTCTTCAAATATTACAAAATATTGCAGATACAGAATCAGAGAATTTTCTCAGGTCCTATACTAAATGGGTACAAAGCTTAACTGCCCTGAGGTCACATCTAAGAGGTTCATTAAATCAACATTTTATAAATCCTTGTTTATTCTTCTCCCGATTCTTGACAATTAAGCAAAGAACATGCCTCAGGCCTAAGCTTAATGTCAACATTAAAAATTAGCAGGAAGAATGTATCCAAAGGGAAGGGGAAGTGGCTAGAAGTAAGAGAGATAACAGCATGCAGGAGGGAAAGGATGTCAAGAAACAGTAGAATTCAAAAAGGAACCTTGTACAAGGCCCTCCATTTCCTTACCTTACACTTAGGCCCAGAAGTATAAGCTATTCATTAACCTTCGGTGAACATGTGAGGACACCCTTTGGAGAATTTTAAAGTCGGGATGTATAGGCTATAGCTCCAGTTCTAAAGAAAAGTGAAGATCCAACTCTTCAAACAGACATTATCACATTAATGTAATCACATCCCTTTGACTTAATTTGCATTGCCAATTTAACAAGTAGCAAATGCATTAAGTAAAAAAGGACATTCAAGCTAGCATAAACCTGATTTGGCCTTACAAGAACAAATCAAAATTCCTCTAGTTTGTGGAAAGATTAGGTGTAATGTCTTTTGACTCACCTAAATCTTAAAAAAAAAAAAAAAAAAAAAAATTCTGGTTTATATGTACAAAAATTATTTTCGGTAAGTTTTTCTCATTATGATTAATTTCCTCAATGTTTGCACCCTGTCTCAATGGTAACACAAAGAAATATACAATTGGATGTATTTTCAATTCACCAATTGGTAAAATACCTCGTTGGATGAAAGAAAGAAAGTTCAGACAACATCTATAGTACAGCATTCCCAACTCATGGAACATTTTATTCATCAAGAAAAAAGAAAAAAACAAAACAAAACATAGCCTGTGTCTTGTTAACTAGCCTACAAGGGATCTGAGGCTGGGAATTGAGTCTTGGCGATATCTGCATCCCTACATATCCAACCTGCCTGA
This sequence comes from Dugong dugon, assembly GCA_030035585.1. Lineage (NCBI taxonomy): Eukaryota > Metazoa > Chordata > Mammalia > Sirenia > Dugongidae > Dugong > Dugong dugon. The sequence goes on from CM057473.1 coordinate 8,613,897, forward strand.
CACAGAGCAGATGCTGATCACTATTTACTGAGTTGCATGAACTCTTGGTAAGAAGTTCAATTTTATAGAGGCATCCTTATCTCAATAAATTCATAATTCACAACATTTGGTTTTACAGGTAAAGTAAATGAGGTAATCGGTATTTGTAGAAAGGTCATCTTACACTATCAGATGCTAGCATTCAGTTACAGAAGATAAAAACCTTGAAGCTAAATGATAGTTCACTCTAGTCTTCATATCTGTTGCCAGTCAAATACATAGAAGCCATTATATTTGTATTTGCGTACGATAGCAATGGAGACACGATCTATTGGGTATCAACATTTTTATACAATTCAAGCTTTTAAAGCCTCCTCTCATTTTCCTTCCTCTTAGTTTTCTTTCACAGGTAGCCAAGGCGCCAATCTGTCATTTCAAATGCACCAACTGCTCTTGGTATGCAGATTTTGCTGCTATATTCAAGCCTCCTCGGGAGATTCTTCACATGCCCTGGCGAAGCATGGCCCTGAAATAGTAATAACTAAGGCTCTGGGCTTGTCATTTTGCCTCCCCTGGTTTGGGTGGTGATGATAAAAATGCGGAAGAGGCACGCAGTACAGTGATGGTTACACTGGAGAGAGACTTTGCAGGAAAAAGCAAGTATTTCATTATAAATACAGAATGAAGCAAACTGGGGAGGATTTCAACATGTCCTGTAGCTGCTCATGTTGGGTTCGATCCTGGTTGGCATTATGCTTTTCCTGCTTCCGTAACAACTTTGTCATTTATATTTAGGTAAAAACAAGAACAATAAAATACAAAAAGCTAGTAATGTTTTTGACGTTTAGCTGGTGCATTTCAAAACAATTTCAAAAGCTTAAAACTGACAGTTCAGGTAACATTTCCATAAGCTATCGTAACATTCTCTATAAATGGCAAAAGCACATTGACCTTTTCATCAGAAAAACGTGTTCATCTGAAAACCGTGGCACCAAGAAAGAGGTACCTACTCCAAGATGTTGGACATGCGCAATAATAACAAAAGCCAGACATACTTAATATTTTGCAGATGTTCGTAGTATAAAAATGATAGCTTTACACACATGTACACACAGTCATTATGAAGGTGTGTTTGTAAATATACAAGGGCAGGATATATTTTATTCAACAGGACTTTAGGTGATTCCTAAGTTTTAAATATTTAGACATTGGGCCTACGGACCTTCAGTTGAACGCTTGCCATTGGTCCCACAAATGTTCAAACATCCCCTTGCTGTCGAATCATTCCAATATCGCGACCCTATAGGACAGAGTAGAACTGTCCCATAGGGTTTCCAAGGAGCATCTGGTGGAGTCAAACTGCCGACCTTTCGGTTAGCAGCCAAAAGCTTAACCACTGTGCTTCCAGGGCTCCCACAATGTTAGGGGCATGTATATATATCTGAATAAATAGGTATTTGAGCTGCAAACAGGGTTTCAAACTGGTTCAAACAAGTTCAGTCATGGCCGATGAAGCAAAACCAGACCGGACTAGGGTGATCTAGAATGATAAAAAGAACCAGAAAAATTGCAGGTCGAAGCCCTGGAACAGGAGACTCGGAAGAGGCATAGTGAGCCCTTTCAGGAGCCTGATGTGTGAGGTTGGATTATTGGCAGGACTGTGGAGAGCCATACACGTTCCAAGGTGGGATTTGATATTATCCGCTCAGTATGAATATATGTCTGACCTTTTCCACACAGCTCTGTATTTTTAAAATCTATCCAAGTTACTGCCCAACTATATTTCCCTCATATGTGGTCTCTGAAAGAACATAACCAAACTGAATATCAAACCCGTTGCTGTCGAGTCGATTCCAACTCATAGCACCCCTAGAGGACAGAGTAGAACAGCCTCATAGGATTTCCAAGGAACAGCTGGTGGATTCAAACTGCAGACCTTTTGGTTAGCAGCCATAGCTCTTAACTACTGTGCCACCAGGGCTCCTGTCCTCTTCTTACTGGTTTGTGATGACACAATTATCACATATCAAAGCCCTAAATATCACGTGTTTTCTCTGAATTCTGTACTGTGCTCCACTGAGCTACTCATCTCTTCTTATAGAAAAAAGTATTCATATCCACTAGAGTAATCTTTCTTTCTCAGTTCTACAAGAAGCTGTTCATGGATTTTTATTTTTGTTCATGCGAGTTTTAGAATATATGTATTAAATTATACCAAAAAAATGCTATCTTAATTCAGATTGCATTATTTGTAGATACTTTGAAGATAATTGATATATTGAAAACGTTGGTGGTCCCAATGAATAGTACAAAATGTCTTTCCATTTATCCAAAAATTATTTTATCCTCTTTAATAATGTTTTAAAAATTTCCCCATAGAAGTTATTATGGACTTAATTGTGTCTTTTAAAAAGGTTTGTTAAAGCCCTAACCCCTGTATCTGTGAATATGACTTTGTCTGGAAATAAGTTATTTCTTTGAAGATGTTATGTATCCGTTAAGTTAGGGAGGTCATACCGGAGGAGGGTGGGTCCTAGCGCCTTCTAAGTGATGCCTTATAAAGGTGAGAGAACAGAACTGAAGGCAGAGTCACAGGGAAAGCCAGCATGTGGAGACGCACCCATGAGCCAATGAACACCAGTTGATGCCTGGGACTACCAGAAGCTGGAAGAAACAAGGATCTTCCTCTAGAGTGGGCAGAGTGAGCATGGCTCTGCTGATGCCCTGAATTTAGATTTCTAGGTTTCAGAACTGTGAGACAATACATTTCGGTTCCTAAAAGCCACCTACTTTGTGGTGTTTTGTTATGGGAGTCCTAGAAAACTAATATTCTTGCCTTTCATTCCTTTAGTTTTATCATCATTAATTTGATGATGAGAGTCATCATCATTGGCCCATGTTAATCACTATCTTCTCAGGAACAATGAGTCCCCATGATCCATTTCTTCACGCATCACTGTGCTCACTGACCCTGTAACAGTTAGTGCCTGGTAGGGGGAGGAGTGGAACAGAACTTTTTTTTGTTTTTTTTCTCTTGCCAGCCTGTACCTCCCCTTACTACTTGGAATGTGTGGAATTTTTATGGAAGTGCTAGAATAATTTCAAAAAGGGACTGAGATGTAGAAGGTACAGGCATTACAGGCCAAGCTAACCTACATTTCCCCTGGGCCTTACTACTGATGTGGCTTTTATGTTTACCATTTTTCCACATGCGCCTCCCACAGATTTGAAATCTGAGCTCTCCATCATCCATTGGAAAAGTCCATGTGACAAGCACTTCTTTTCTCTATTCCTCTTTTCTTCCCATGCCATACCTTTCCCGACTCTGAATTCTGTGTTGTTTGATGGACAATTGTTCCATGGATGAGTGGGAGTAGAGATTCCCTGACTTGATTTCCTTTTAAGTATTCCCACCAGTGAAATGCCAGTCTCTGTTTCCTTTACTGGTGAAAGGTAAGGCAAACACATCTCCCAGAGACAACGATTATTACATATTTCTGTGTGTGTGTGGCGGGGTGGAGGGGGGAGCAATTCAGGTGTAATCCCATCTCAAAGAAAAAATATTGGCTAAGCATCATCTAATAATGAGGAGGTTTTTGTTTGTTTTAACTGCACAACAAAGCAGGCCTCCTAGAAACTTAAAAATGCAGCACTAGTTATTAACGTGAGCTCTCTGTGTTCCCTGGGAATGGATGCCAGCCTCCATTAAAATATTTTGGTTTATGACTTTTCTCTGAATGGAGGGTTTCCAATTACTCTTAGCAAGTTATTATTCCAGACAATGTGTTCGTTCCTACTATTCAATAGCTATTTCCAACCTAATCCACTCTCCCCAGACATTTCTCCTCATGCTCTTACTCTCTACCATCTCAGTGAAGGTGTCTTTGACTCTTAGATAAGAGTCTTAGATGAGCTCCCTCTGCATCCTGCTCGCAATGACTTCCCTGTCAGTCTCATTAACATTCAAACATCTTATGTGATCTCCAGACCTAGACAACCAGTTGATTTCTCACAACCACTTCTATGTCCCAAAAATTAGTTCAACTCAGCCTGTCCAAAGCCATAATCATGGTCTTCCCCTTTAAACCTCGCTCTCTTCCAGTGTTTTCTCTCTCACTCTATGGCAGTACCATCCATCCAAATGTTCAGGCCAGAATCTGGGTGTCCCAGCATCCCTCTTGTCAATAAATTCTGACATGTTTGCCTGTTCATTCCTCTTGAATCCATTTTATTTCCCTTCTCTATTAAACCCGTAACCTGTCGCCATCAAGTCGATTCCGAGTCATAGCTACCCTATAGGACAGAGTAGAACTGCCCCATGGGGTTTCCAAAGAGCAGCTGATAGATTTGAACTGCCGATCTTTGGTTAGCAGGTGAGCTCTTAACCACTGTGCCAACAGGGCTCCACTTCTCTGTTACCACCATCCAAGTGCAAGTTATAATGAGTCTCTCACCTGTACTGATGTGAGAATCTCTTAGTTGGCCTCTCCATTAACATTTCTACTCCCTCCAATCTCTTTTCCACACTTCAACCAACTAGGCTGATCTTTTAAAGACTGTAAATATGAATATGCCACTATTTAGATTAAAACATTCTTTAGGATAAAACTCATCATCATTAACACGGTCAATTAAGCTCTGCTTTTGCCAGCCTCTGCTGATACCAGGCCACTCAATTGTTGTGCCTTGGATGGCAGCTTGCAAGCAAGCTTTTAAGACTGCAGACACTGCAATGAACTAGGAGGTAAAACAAAGCACTAAACACAGTATTAAGCCAATTAACTGGGAGGTACCGTGAAACCATGACCTTAAACCTCCAAGCCCAGGAGCCAAACACTATGAGGTTAAAATGTTCTTTTAAAGGCACAGATATCTGCGGAAAACACTCTCAGTAAACAAGTCTTTTGAAAACAAAGCTCCAAAACTAAATTGATGTAACCATATTATGTTCATTGAGGGGTCAACAGTTTAACATTAAGGTCATTATCTTACTTTTGCTTCCTGAAGAAGCAAATTGTGAAATCTTATCAGTGCAACATTTGGAACTTCACTGACTAAACTGTAAATCTGCCAACGCCGCATCATGATATTTGCTTGGCTGATTGAGGCATGGTTGGAGGAGTACCCAGGAGATATATAATATTTATGATGATGACATGGATTAGTAAGCAGAAGGTTAAAGAGACAGCAAAACTATGATACTCTGCCTCTGGTTTTATATCAACTACTAGACAATTTTACATTTTATTTGTCAGTGCTCTGAATAATATAAAACATTTTTCTTCAGTCATTAAATTGATACAATGCTTTATCAAAGGATATCATTTTTACATTCATTTCAAGTAAGAAATAATAAAAAATCTTGTATATATTATAATTAAACATGGGTTAAGATTTGTAATTTTTGTCAGCATTTGGGCTATGTGTAGTATTTCTGAAACAATGAATTTCCAAGTAGACAGATGAAGATAGAGTTTTCGTTCTTTAGGTTTGAATAAGGTACAATGTTTGACAGGTTTGTTTTTCTCAAAATGATAAAACCCTTTACACTTCAATCTGAATCTTTTTTTGTTTTTTGTTTTTGCTTAATCTATTAAAACATTACTTTTAAGAAAAAAACCAAACACCAAACTTGTTGCCACTGAGTCGATTCTGACTCATAGCAACCCTATAAGACAGAGTAGAACTGTCCCATAGGGTTTCCAAGGAGCGCCTGGTGAATTCGAACTGCCGACCTTTTGGTTAGCAGCCATAGGTTTAAATATGATAAAGCCACTTTGTCAAAGTGGCAGCTTTGTTTTCTCAGCCAGTATATAATCTCCGGCCAAGTTTTAGTGAAGCTTTACTTTAACTGGTTTCAAATTTCAAAGCATATTGTCATTTAAGAGGATTTTCATCTCATATGTTCTAATTGAAATGGAAGCTTTACTTAACAACCATGATGTGCTCAGTCATACACATTGATACATATATAAATGCATTTATAAATTATATGTAAACAAGCTTTTAAGCATAATCAATACAAACATGACATTACTTATATATTCTGTATCTATAATTATTTTCCTTGATTGAATAAAGTCTTATTGTCCCTTTGCATTTCAGTCCTGGTGCAAACTTTATTCAGTAAAATAAATATTAACTGTTATTTTAGCACCACTATACCATAAACCACATAAATACACACTTCTTATATTTTGATGCATATTTGCTTTATCAAGTTAGGATCAATAATTCAGGTATTTTTATAACATATCTGGCAACAGGATAAATGAAAGGAAGCCACTAGCTACAATCAGATATTTTAAAGGGGAAAGAAGGCCAGTATCATTATTCCCATAGAAAGTCCTGATCCCCTTAACTAATTTTCCCACACTATTTGACTTTGGCACCTGATCCCCTGCCTTTGCTCATAAATCATTGGAAAGCAACCATGAAGAGAGGTTTCCCATTCCCTTGTTCTTCTCACTCCAAGGACCCAAGGACCACTGGACAGAGAAGCAGGGTCAGAGTATGTTGGATATTGTGTTCCACTGGATATTTTTAGATGTCTGCCATGATCTCTATCCAGCTGAACATATAATGTATTCCTAGGATAGGTAGTTGATTGGATTTCTGACCAAACAGATTTCTCCTCTCCTCTCCTCCCCTTCCCCCCGCCCCCTTCTTTGTCTCTCCCCTCCCCTCCTGTCTCATCTCCTCTCCCTCTTTCCTCTCTTTTCTCTCTGCTCTTTCTCAATCTCTCTCCCTCTTCCTTCATAAGATTTCCAAGGAGTGGCTGATGTATTCGAACTACCTGTCTTTTGGTTAGCAGCTGAGCTCTTAACCACTTCGCTACCAAGGCTCCCACATACACACCCTTAAATTACACTCAGAATTGTCATTACTTTGAGTCTCTTTCCCTATTGTACGTTTCTTCCACAGAACATAAGCAGGACCTCTGAATGGTAGGATGTTTATCCTTTTAAAAAAGTGTGTTTTAAAAAAATTACTTCAATAAGTAATTATTCATTTTATAATTTAAAAAAGTTATCCAAAATAACACATGGTGTTGGTGAGTGGGTAAACGATACACAGTCATCCACTGCTAACAGGAATTATTCTAAAGCGTTCTTAGATAAGATGCTGGAGCCACCATGTGAGACTCACTTTACCTGTCTTGGCCGGTCTGGGTCAGTATGTCCCCTGGAGCTGAAGAGTTAGAAATACCATGTGCCAGTGTATGAAAACAGGTTGGTAAAAGAAAATTGATATCTTAAATGAGACCATCAAAGAAGATATCTTAGTAAAAGCACAGTAGGAAAAGAAGTTCAGACTTTTCACATTTTTCAGTCTAAGGAAAATAATCACCTTTCTGATATCTCTCAGTTAGTAAACCTTAAGACTTAATTGTAGGCTGCATTAAAAGTATTTTTCCTCTATTTATAATACATCTTTGTAACTCATTGCTAACATGACTCTTTGTTTTCCAAATGTTGATATTTTAAAGCAATTATTTTTAGTAAAATAGAAAAAAAATTCTTAAAAATGTGTAACATTCTGATAACGTAAAGTACAAAGGAAAAAAAAATACATGTAATTCCACCGTTTACATAATATCACCTAAATAGTCTTAGGTATTGCTTACTAATTTTTTATAAATGTGTATACAATGTGCATGCCGATTATATAATTGTACCTATGTATTGTTAATTGTAAGGAGCCCTGGTGATGCAGTGGTTAAAGTGCTTGGCCGCTAACCAAAAGGTCAGCAGTTGGAACCCATCAGCCACTCAGCCACTCTATAGGAGAAAGATGTGGCAGGTTCCTTCCGTAAAGATTTACAGCCTTGGAAACTGTACAGGGCAGTTCCATTGTGTTCTATAGGGTCGCTATGGGTCGGAATTGACTCCAAAGCAGTGAGTTTGGTTTTGGAGGTTATCAATACACGCAATTATTTATAATTACTCCATTGTTACCGTATACCTGTATCATTAAATATTTTTCAAATGCATGACTTTTCATGGTTGCAGAATTCTTTTTTGTGATTATTTCATGATTACATCCACTCCTCACTTATCAACATAGTTAGGTTCCAAAGATCAGGTCGTTATGCAAAATCAGCATCACGCAAGGAGGAGGTTAAGGGTGGCCAAAGCCTAGACCCTTGGAATTGCTATGCCCCCTGGCACTGCTGTGCTCTACGCTTGGGGCTGGTGCTCCAGTGGACATGGGGCCCTGGGGCTGGACTAGAGGCAGAGTTGGTGGTTGGCCAACCAGCAGGCTGGGGGTCAAGACGGTCGGTGGGGGTTTCCGCCCCTGCCTGTGCCCCCTGCAGCCATCCCCTCCACAGCCTCAGCTGCTTGCTGTCCCCCTGCAGGCCAGGGAGGACCCCGTGGAAACGAGTGACGCATTGCTGGTCTTGGAAGTCTTGGAATCTGAGGCCGAGATCCTGGAGACTCACAGCGGCTCAGAAGAGGAGTTCAGCTGCCCAGCCTCATAGGAGGAGGGGTGGCCAACTTCTGCTGCCCTCCCTAGGTCTCAAATTACCGCCTGCCCGGTATCCTACCAGCTGTAGGACTTGGTCCTTCCAGGGCACTAGAGTAGAGGGGAGCCCTCACCCCCACTTCCTGGGACCCTCTAGCCACTCGCTGGCCCTTCTCAGAAGGGCTCCCTCAAAATCCACCTCAGTTGCCTCTTTTAAAGGAAGACCTGCAATAGTGGTTCCTGCGGTGGGGATGGAACAATAAGTGAGGAGTAGGACTATATCTTAGTTATTTAACACTGCTATAACAGAAATACCACAAGGGGATGGCTTTAACAAAGAGAAACTTATTCTCTCACAGTCTAGGAGGCTGGAAATCCAAATTCACGGTGCCAGCTCCAGGGGAAGGCTTTCTCTTTCCATTGGCTCTGGGGGAAGGTCCTTGTTAATCTATCTTCCCCAGTGGAGGAGCTTCTCAGTGTAGGGACCCCAGGTCCAAAAGATGCACTATTCTCCTGGCTCTTGTTTCTTGGTGGTATGAAGTCCCAATGTCTCTCTGCTTGCTTCTGTCTGTGTCAGAAGAGATTGACTTAAGACACAACCTAGTAACCTCATCTTGTAGACTGAGTCCTGCCTCATTAATATAACTGCCACCAATCCCACCTCGTCAACATCATAGAAATAGGATTTACAACACACAGGAAAATCATGTCATGACAAAATGAGAATCGTGGCCTAGCCAAGTTGACACATATTTTTTGGGGGCATAATTACTCAATCCAGGACAGTGTATATATTATATAAATATACATAAAATCAAAAAATGTATATTTATACACATATGCACACACATACATTCATAGTTACACACATCTTTTTAATGCTGATATGTTTTTACGGCACCTGACTTTATACTGATTTCTAACTTAGACCAAAGTGGACACCCTGGTTCAGACATGCCCAGGCAGGCCAGTTGAGTTTCACATGGCTTCCTTGGCACTCACCTCTATCCCTTTTCCAAATTCTTCTCAAGGTCAGGTAATCCGTTGGTCGTGAGCTCCACAGAAGATTACTACAAGCTGTAAAACAAAGAAGAATTGAGGTTAATTAGCTTTCCTTTTCATTCTACCCACTGTGTGATACTTTAAAGGGTTTGCTGCTTCAATTTAAAACCCCTGACAAAGGCAACGGGGCATTTGCCATTTCTTTACATCCTCCAAGACTGTGATACTTTAAACTCTGTCCAACAGCTTTTCGTAGCACATGATTCTAGTTAGAACCCTCTGCTAATGCTTGATGGTATTCCTTTTATCGCTGATCATATCTGAATAAATTGGTTGCTCTGTATATTAAAAAACATATTAACGCTTACAAATGTTGGCTTACCCGTCTTCCCTGTCCTTTCACTGGTGAGTTCTCTTTGAAAGTAATCGTGTGATTTATTTACGTATACCTTACAAATACTTAATAATGACCAAGATACCAAACCAAAACAAAAACCCAAACTCTTTGCCATTGAGTCAATTCTGACTCATAGCGACCCTATCAGACAGAGTAGAACGGCTCCACAGGGTTTCCAAGGAGCACCTGGTGGCTTCAAACTGCCGACCTTTTGGTTAGCAGCTGAGCTCTTAACCACTGTGCCACCAGGGCTCCGATGACCAAGAGAGTCACAGTATTACAGTATTATTAAAGAAAGTAATGTGTCAAAAATTAATTCAGCTTCTGATAGTGAGGGAAATGATTCTACACTAGTCCAGACTCTAACATTTTCCATCAGGACAATTTCAAACATCACCCAAGCCTGTGTGTGTGTGTGTGTGATATTTTGGCTCTTCACTATTTTGAATGCTCAAATAATTTACCACTTTTGTCTAAAACCATTTATTTACTTAGCATAGTACAACATTGTGGAAAAAGCAAGGATTAGATTGGTAGAATCTTCTAGCTATGACTTGTTAGTTACATAATCCCAGAAAAATTAATTTTAACCATAGAAGCCTTGTTTTCTTCATTTATCAAATAAGGATAATGATTCACTTAGCTCCTATAATTGTTGCAGCAATTAGATCAGCTGATATGTTCAGGAAGCTGGCACAGACAAACGTTTCTTCAAGTTTTCCGTCAAAGTACCTCTTAAAGCAGAGAAGAATAGTTGGCTGTTCTGGAGACTGGGAGGTGAAATGCTTAGCAGCCTGCTACAGATTTCTATAGTTTCACCCTAACTTTTCAAGTTAATTTCTCATGCTATTTTTTGATGTCTCTCTAGATTCATATGTCTATGGTGCGTTTCCTACTCCCATATCTCACTCCCAAATCCTATCTGTGTTATTTTGAAAAATATAGAAATTTATATATGTTAAAACCTGCTGCTGTCGAGGTGATTCTGACTCATAGCAACCCTACAGGATGGAGTAGAACTGCCCCATAGGGTTTCCAAGGAGTAGGAGGTATATCGGAACTACTGACCTTTCGGTTAGCAGCTGAGCTCTTAACCACTGCGCCATCAACCATCAGGGATTCTTACATATGTTAGCTTTATTATTATTATCACTGTTATTATTAGTAGTAGTATTTCGTAGGAGTCCCCGGTTGGCGCAAGCAGTTAAGCACTTGACTACTAGCTGAAAGGTTGGCAGTTGGAACCCATCAAGAGTCCCCTTGGAGGACAGGCATGGCAATCTGCTTCCAAAAGGTCACAGTCTTGAAAACCCTATGGAGCACTTCTAGTCTACACACATGGGGTTGTCATGAGTCGGAATCGACTCAACGGCAACCAACAACAACATTGTTTCATAACAAGATTTTTCAAGATGTGGCTCTCATCTTCAAAGCCTAATTTTTGTTTGTCTTGCAAAGCCAAATCCTGCTCCAAGCCTAGTCTTTGCTTCTCGTGTCGCATCCACACTTCGTGTGCCAGCTACATTGGAATGCTTACCATCCTCACTCCTCTTCATCCCCCTTCACACTGTTGTCCATGCTACTGTGCACTTAGGCTGTCCCTGAACACCTTGGGAAAATGCCTACTCTTAGCAAATTCCTACTCAGATTATCTTGGATTAACACTGACATCAACAATTTCTTTTTCAAAATTCATATATACTTGGGAGCTTTTTACATCTCAGCACAATTTAAAATTCTAGTCCTTATATGAAGCTGAAGTTCATATCTTGATGTGGAAATACTGTCCTTCACAGTGCTGACATGTCGTGGGGTTCTCATCCATTGTCATAAGGCAATATGTGTACTGACTGTTTAATGAGAAACTATTTTGTTCTGTAAACCTTCATCTAAAGTGAGAATAGCAGCACAACTGGAAGAATGTAATCGACATCACTGAATTGTATATGTAGAAATCTTTGAAATGGTATAACTTTGGATATGTATATTTTCACCAAAAAAAAAAAAAGGTCCTCCAAGACCAAGAAGGGAGAGTGTTGACATGTCGTGGGGTTGTTAACCAATGTCATAAAACAATATGTGTACTGACTGTTTAATGAGAAAATATTTGTTCTGTAAACCTTCATCTAAAGTACAATAAAAAAAAAATTAAAGAAAAGAAGAAATATTGTCCTTTAGGGAATTTGATCTGTTCACCTAACAAGGTTCCTGAATCACAAAGGGAAGGAAAGGAGAAGGGACTAATGTTTACTGTGTATGCCCACCATGTGATAGTCCCAGTGTGAGGCTCTCAGATTCATCAGGTCCCTTAAACTTCTGATCAGCCCCACGAGATAAGTACTATCAGTTGTCAATCAAAATGTACAAATACTAACTTTAAAATCTCTGAAAGACTTGATCTTTTTTACCCCCCCAGCCCAAGATATTATAGCTAAAAAGAATTCAAATTAAAAACAAAAAAATTTTGGTTCCATACAGCTAACCTCAATCTTCTATTTTTACCCCCTCTCTCTGACTAAAATATGCATATTCCAATTGCCCTTCCTAATCATCAGAGCCAAGTGGCGTGTAAGAGGCAAAGAGAGGTTGGTTAGGTGACTACACATAAAGTTTTTCCCAGAACTTCTCATATTTCAGCTGTAATCTAGTCTTAATTACACTGGGATATTAATAAAGAGAAATATGAAGTTTAACAGCAGTCAAAGGCATACTGAATAGCTTATTCATTGAAATCTAACAACAATGACTTTTTACAGATTTCCATTTAATTACTCAGTTGAGCTACCCAAGCTTACTCAGTTGAACTATCCCCAATCCTATTTTAAACAGAATATTATTAAAAGGAATATTCTGTCATTATGACTCAATATAATCCATGTAATGGTGAACATACTGAGGAAAATTAAACATAGAACTTAGCAAGTTCTAAGTTTTATACATATATACAAATGCAAGAAATTTGTCTTTTTGTGCTTTGTTTTCACAAACATACTGGTAGTATTTGATATGTCTTGAAAAACCTTCTAGGTAGTATTTAATAAATATTGCCTGGAAAAACATAGGAAAGAAGAATGACATACAAATGCCTAATGACTGCAAGTTATTTTAATTTTCTTACAAATTACAATTTTTTTTTTTTTTCCCTGAAAGGCTCGCCTATCAAGTAAATCATGAAGACATATCCTTCTTTTTATTGTTGTGCTCTAGGTGAAAGTTCACGGCTCAGGTCAGTCTCTCATACAAACATTCATACGTACACTGTTAGGTGACCCTAATTGCTCTCCCTATACTGTGACAGCACACTCCTCCTTTCCACCCCAGATTTTCCATGTCCATTCAACGAGCTCCTGACCCTCTCTGCCTTCTCATCTCACCTCCGGACAGGAGCTGCCCCATTTAGTCTCATGTATCTACTTGAGCTAAGAAGCACACTCTTCACGAGTATCGCTTTATGTCCCACAGTCAAGTCCAATCTTTGTCTGAAGAGTTGGCTTCGGGAATGGTTTCAGTTCTGCGTTAAGAGAGTCTGGGAGCCATGTCTTCTGGAATTCCTCCAGTCTCAGTCAGACCATTAAGTCTGTTCTTTTTGCTAGAATTTGGGTGCTGCACCCCACTTTCCTCTCACTTGGTCAGGGACTCTCTGTTGTGTTCCCTGTCAGGGCAGTCATTGGTGGTAGCCAGGCACCATCTAGTTCTTCTGGTCTCAGGCTGATGGAGTCTCTGGTTTATGTAGCCCCTTTTGTCTCTTGAACTAATATTTTCCGTGTGTCTTTGGTGGTCTTCATTCTCGTTTGCTCCAGGTGGCTTGGGACCAATTGATGCATCTTAGATGGCTGCTCGCTAGCATTTAAGACCCCAGACACCACTCACCAAAGCAGGATGCAGAACATTTTCTTAATAAACTTTGTTATGCTAATTGACCTAGATGTCCCCTGAAACCATGGTCCCCAGACCCCTGCCCCTGCTACACTGTCCCTCCAAGTGTTTGGTTGTGTTCAGGAAACTTCTTAACTTTTGGTTTAGTCTAGTGGTGCTGACTTCCCCAGTATTGTGTGTTGTCCTTCCCTTCACCTAAGATGATTCTTGTCTACTGTCTAGTTAGTGAATTCCCCTCTCCCTCCCTACCCTTGTAACAATCAAAGAATGTTTTCTTCTATGTTTAAACTTTTTTTTGAGTTCTTATGATAGTGGTCTCATACACATTTGTCCTTTTGCAACTGACTAATTTCACTCAGCATAATGCCTTTCAGATTAATCCATGTTATGAGATGTTGTGAGGATTCATCATTGTTCTTTATTGTTGCGTAGTATTCCATTGTGTGAATATACCATAATTTATTTATCCATTCATCTGTTGATGAGCACCTAGGTTGTTTCCATCTTTTTATCATTGTGAACAGTGCTGCAACGAACATGGCTGTGCATATATCTATTCGTGTGACGGCTCTTATTTCTCTAGGATATATAGCAAGGAGTGAGATTGCTGGATCATATGGTACCTCTATTTCTAGCTTTTTAAGGAAGTGCCAAATCGATTTCCAAAGTGGTTGTACCATTTTACATTCCCACTAGCAGTGTATAAGTGTTTCAGTCTCTCCACAACTTCTCCAACACTTATTATTTTGTGTTTTTTGGATTAATGCTAGCCTTGTTGGGGTGAGATGGTATCTCATTTAGTTTTGATTTGCATTTCTCTCATGGCTAATGATTGTGAACATTTCCTTATGTATCTGTTATCTGCCTGAATGTCATGAAGACATATTTCTGATGAGTTACTAAGATGGCTATTATATTTCATAAACAAAAACCAAGAACAAATTTCATTTTTTTAAACTATAGTTTGGTGTTCTCTGTGGTACAGTTTTGGTGTGTACATAGCAACTTCACTGAGCAGTAAAATAAGCTCTGAATCTTCTCATTGAGATTCAAGGACACTGGTATATTTGATAGTCATGATATTTAGTAGTAGCCGTGGATGAGTTCTCTTCCACCAGTACTTACATTTCTAAATGAACTAACATATGAAAATGTAACAGCTGTGTGGGGGCAGTGTCTGACCTCCTCTAACTTCACAAGGGGGAAGGAGAATCAAGATCAACAGACCAAGACTGATTCCTATGAGGCAGGAGTCAGACCTGCCTCCTCTCTCCGCCATCTTTACCAATTCTGACACCAACTGTCCCTTCCATGGCACTCTGTACTTCTCTGCTGGGTAGGATAATTCATTGCAATGGCCATACAGAACTCACCAACCATACTCACAATTATGAGGTTTATTAGGGAAATAACAGGCTACAATTCAGGCTCAGGAACATTCAAGGACACATTTCTTCCATCATGACAGCCTCTTCCTAGCTGTGCTCACAGGCATGCCTCTTCCTGGCCCTCAGTCTCTGCCCATAGGCACTCATCTTTCTCACTTGGTGGGTTGGGAAGCCAACTGTGCCATCTCCTACGGGTCTCTCCTGCTGATCTCTCCTTCCTTGGTGGTAGTAGGCGCTTCTCTTTCCCATGTCTAGCATGGCTCATTTCAAGCCCAACAGGATGGCAAAATCAACAATACTTTCGGCAGGCTACAATTATTCTATCTGCACAGTCCTGCCCAATCACCCGGGTGGGAGTTACCAGAACATGGCTAAAGAGGCCACACAAAAGCAATCCTCACACTGCAGTAAAGTATTTAGAAATGTTCGTGGCACAGTATAAGCTCAGTATGAATGCTAATGGTTTAATAGCTATTATAACGTTAATTAAAATGTATTTGTTGCAATTAACAGAAGTCTAAACTAAAAGACCTTTAGTTTTGTTATTTTACTTACTTAGAAATCTAAGGGTGAGGAGTTTACAGTGGCCCAGCAAGTCCACCTGAATCTAGTTCCATCTTTTCTCCTATCATCCTGGGCCTGTAATATGTTGCCCCTTGTAGTGGTAAGATTGCCTAACACTTCCTAGCATCATACCCAGACATAATGACAGCCAATGGTGAAGAACATTTCCTTCTGTGTAGGTTTTTCTCTACGGTAGGACATTTTCCTCCCTGAAATTTCATTGCACAGGATTATGTTTCTTGCTCATGTCTAAACCAGTCATTGTCAAGGAGAATGGAATTTATATGGTTGCCTAAAACCAATCATGATTCCCCTAGTAAGACTTGGGATTGAATAGTGTAAGGATAAAAATTTAATGGTATCAGACTTTGTCAGCAAGGAATAAGAGAGACAGGTGTGGTGATAATGGTGATGAATGGTTTTGAGGTGGATGGATGGCAGTGTCTGCCACAGTATTATTAGAAATTCTTAGTATTGCAGATTAAAATTCCATGTTCCTCTAGACCGGACATGTTGGTGCCTCATACAGAAACTGTCTGGTTTTCTTTCTGGAAACTGCATTCTTCATCCTTAGGTTCTATGTTCTTTGCTGCTAAAGACTGGCAGATTCAACCTTCAGATGACTGATTTTGGCTTAAGAGAACTGAGTTATCTATATGGACAAGGGTAGCCATTCCAAACAAAGATGATCCAGCAAAATGCAGAAGTTATCAAACAATACCATTAATTTCACACACAAGTAAAATTTTGCTGAAGATTATCCAGAAGTGGTTGCAGCAGTACATTGACAGGGAACTGCCAGAAATTCAAGACACATTCAAAAGAGGATGTGGAACTAGGAATATCATTGCTGATGTCAGATGGATCTTGGCTGAAAGAAGTGAATATCAGAAAGCTGTTTACCTGTGCTTTATTAACTATGGAAAGACATTTGACTGTATGGATCATAACAAATTATGAATTACATTGTGAAGAATGGGAATTCCTGAACACTTAATTGTGCTCCTCTGGAACCTGTACATAGACCAAGAGGCAGTTGTTCGAACAGAACAAGGGGATACTGTGTGGTTTAAAATTAGGAAAAGTGTTCATCAGGGTTATATGGTTTCACCATACTTATTCAATCTGTATGCTGAGCAAATAATCCGAGAAGCTGGACTATATAAAGAAGAACGCTGCATCAGGATTGGAGGAAGACTCATTAACAACCAGTGATATGCAGACGACACAACCTTGCTTTCGGAAAGTGAAGAGGACTTGAAGCACTTCTTGATAAAGATCAGACTACAGCCTTCAGTATGGGTCACACTTCAACATAAAACAAAAATCCTCACAATTGAACCAATAAATAACATCATGACAAATGGAGAAAAGATTGAAGTTGTCAAGGATTTCATTTTACTTGGATCCACAGTCAACACCTATGGAAGCAGCAGTCAAGAAATCAAACAACCTATTGCATTGGGAAAATCTGCTTCAAAAGACCTCTTTCAGTGGTTAAGAAGCAAAGATGTCGCTTTGAGGACTAAGGTGCACCTGACCCAGGCCATGATATTTTCAATCGCCCCATATGCATGTGAAAGCTGGACAATGGATAAGGAAGACTGAAGAAGAATTGATGCCTCTGGATGATGGTGTTGGCAAAGAACACTGACTATACTATGGACTGCCAGGGGAACAAACAAATCTGTATTGGTGGAGTTACAACCAGAATGGTCCTTAGAAGCAAGGCTGGTGAGACTTTCTCTCCCGTTTTTTGGACATGTTTTCAGGAGGGACCAGTCCCTGGAGAAGAACATCATGCTTGGTAAAGTAGAGGGTCAGTGAAAAAGAGGAAGACCCTCAAGGAGATGGGGTGACACAGTGGCTGCAACAATGGGCTCAAACACAGCAATGATTATAAGGATGGTGCACGACTGGGCAGTGTTTCATTCTGTCTTGCATAGGTTCACTATGAATCAGAACCGACTTGATGGCACCTAACAACAGCCCATAGTTAATGAATGACTACTGTGGGATATAACTACCCAACTCCCTGAACTCCAGATGAGATAAACTCTGAGGTGCAATTTGCATGTGGGATCAGGCTGAGGCATGAACTTCACTTGAAATCTCTCCCTGACTTGGCTTCTTCCCCTCCCCCATGCTGTTTCCCACACTTCCCTACACAGCAAACCTATGTGATTGTTGGTGTTAGATGCCTTCGAGTAGGTTCCTACTCACAGTGACCCTATGTACAACAGAATGAAACACTGCCTGGTCCTGTACCCTATAAGGCAGAATATTTATCATTTTTTAATATTGACCAATAGTATAATAGTCATGTTTATGGTAACTTTGATTTAATATCAAGACACAGGAAGTTGATGTAAATAAAAACGTAACTACCATTTCCTCAAGTCAATTTATTGATTTAAAATCTTTGTAACTGTTCTTTTAATAATTGGAATGTATATCATCACTTATCCATCTATTTAACTGATTTGCTATGACTTATGAGGAAATTCATTTCACTACATTCTTGTCTTAATTAGGCTTTAGACACCATAGAACAGACATAAATTATTGAAAAGGTAAAATAAAGGAAATGTTGACATTATAAGTACTTGTATACAATTGCTGTTAATTATCTGAAGACATTTATTTCAGATATATAAAAAGATTTATGCAAAATTGTCTTTTTAATTTGGTGAAGCCATGTAGAGAATAGTATTGGCATATTTTATTTTTTCAGCTTAAAATTATTTTAATTTGAACACTTTAAGGTTCTAGAAGAGTTGTAGCCTATCAATAGCTTACAATCCTCTATCACTAAAGTACTAATTCAGGATCTAAGCAGCTGGTAAATATTTTGAAAAGTTAGACTTCTGTAGAGTCCATTTCTATTTATGCAGCACAACTATACATTCGAGAAACACCCAAGTACTTTAAAATTCATTGGCAAATAGCTCTTGCTTACTCTTCCCCTTGAGGAGAACAGGATCTAACAAAGCCTACGCTTTGAAACTCCCTAAGATGTCTAAAGGCCCCAGTTACTCTCAAAATAAGACATTTCCTTTGGTGATGACCTCACTTGAAAGGTCAAGGAGTGAAAAGGAAATTCTTAGAGACTGAGATGGCATTGCCAAGAGAAGTAAGGAAACTACTTACTTCATTATTTTCAAAGGACTTTTTTGTTTGAAGGTCACATTAGGGCTTTCCATCCTCTGTTTTTCCCTCATTAAATCTTTCACAAGAACAAAAATGTGTTTCTTGCTTGGTTCCCCTATGTTACAGAGGGTAGATGCCAATACTTCCTGTGTATTTTCTACAGGGAAATTACATCAAAGAATGACAACAATTGGTCTCTAATTTGAAGAATTTAGAGTTAATTTTTTAAAGTTATCATGACTTAATTTATACACAAATGATACTAAATATGCCTTTATTTTAACACAGTATATTATTTGATATGATGTATATAAAATATCTGCGTAAAAGGATACACGGAAAGAGTCCCTGGGTGGTGCAAACTGTTAACCAAAAGTTGGCAGTTCAAACCCACCTAGAGACGAGTCACAAGACAGGCCTGGTGATCCGCTTCCAAAACATCACAGCCTTGAAGACCCTATGGATTAGTTCTTCTCTGCACACATAGGGTTACCATGAGTCGCCATGTTTATTCATAAGTACTACATCTCTCCCAGTCTTTTACCTCTTTATACCTGGAGATACGAAGTGGTGCAGCTGACATGCAGAGAATGGCATGTAGATAAAGCATTATTTAACTTTTTGAGCATCATCTTCTCATCCCCATAAAGGGTAATTATGAACAATAAGCTCAATAACATATTTGTTGTTGTTCGGTGTTGTTGAGTTGGTTTCTACTCGTAGTGATACTATGTATAACAGAATGAAACACTGCCTTGTCCGGGCCATCCAGAAAGAGGGATATTGTTGCTGATGTCAGATGGATCTTGGCTAAAAGCAGAGAATATCAGAAAGAAGTTTACCTGTGTTTTATTGAATGCACAAAGGCATCTGACTGTGCGGATCACAACAAAATATGGATAACATTGCGAAGAACGGGTATTTCAGAACACTTAATTGTGCTCATGCAGAATCTGTACATAGACCAAGAGGCAGTCGTTAGAACAGAATAAGGGGATACTTCGTGGTTTAAAATTAGGAAGGTGTGTGTCAGGGTTGTGCCCTTTCACCATATTTATTCAATATGTATGCTGAGCAAATAATCCGAGAAGCTGGACTATATGAAGAAGAATGGGGCATCAGGATTGGAGGAAGACTCATTAACAACCTGTGATATGCAGGTGACACAACCTTGCTTGCTGAAAATGAAGAAGATTTGAAGCACTTACTAATGATCAAAGACCATATATAGCCTTCAGTGTGAATTACACCTCCATAACATAACACAGTATAAATACGTGCATCTATCTGTGCGTATTGATACAGACAAAACACGTGCCCCTAAAAAATCTTTACATAATAGATGTTTCCTTTTTTCTACAAAGATGGAAATAATAGAGACCACCCGGAAGACATAAGCTGTAACCTACCTTGTGTGACTCAGTTGTCAGTGGCAACTCCTAGGTTCTAGTTGTAAACTATAGCGATGACTCAGCGATTTAATGCTAGATGTGTTCTTGTTACAGGAAAGCTTTAATGGCACGTTTCCATTTGGAAGACACACCAAAAGTGGTTTGTGAAGTTTCTGACTTTAGAGCCACTTATATGCGAGGATTATTTACATTAAGCACTTAATCTGGGAGAAAGGATTCAGTTCAGGAGAATTTTTGACTCAGGATTTCCCTACTGCCCTTGTTTGCCAACTTCAAACTGTAAAATGGATGAAAAATATCCTTAAAATAACGACTTATAGCTTCTTTCCCTGAATAAAGATTTTAAATGGGAGAAGCTGTCAGGAAGTGACTTCATTCTGAATTTTATTCTTTTTCATGTGACTTGAAATCAGTTCCTCTTTATTTCTAGTAAACTCTCTCACATACACAATTTTTCCCCAAATGAGATGCAGATACAAAAGAAGTGTCCTTTGGTAGTTTACCGGTATTTATAAATAAAGATTAACTCCAAAGAAGTGCTGTATTTAATATGTATAGAAATAGTTCTGTATGCATGAGGGAAATAGGAGAGTAGGTCTCAGGGCAAAAATATCTGTGGAAACTATAGCTATTAAATAGAGCAAAGTTGAAATCACCGAAGTGAAATCCACCCGATTCCCCAAACACTTTACAAGTACACACCAAAATGATCCCAGATCCTCAAAACATAAAATTATTAGAGATGCTTTGTGTAGAAATGTCCCCTCAGTTTCACTTTTTGAATTTTCTTAATTAATCATTTAAAACGGGAAACTTTGGTTTTGTTTCATCTATAACTTTCTGTGTGCTGAGAATCCTACTTTCTCCTGGGCCTGCAGGAAACACACATCAGTCATTCCACGAGGGGCAGACATCTACTGCTAATTGATCACCATCGGCATGCAAGTATCTTCTCTAATATAGAATAACCTGGGATCCTTGATTGGTGCAGTCAGTTAACGTACTAGGTGGCTAACCAAACGACCGGAGGTTTGGGTTCACCCACAGACACCTCAGAAGAAAGGTCTGGTGAACTACTTCTGAAAAACCAGGCATTGAAAAACCTGTGGAGCAGAGTTCTATTCTGACATACATGGAGTCGTCATGAGTCAGAATCGACTGACAGCAACTGGTTATATAGTAATAAATAGTAATCTAGTCATTTTTAGTAATATTGGATTAAAATAAAACAGTGATTTCCTATGAAAACTATTTTAAAATGATTTTACTCATATTTTAACAATAGGCTTGCCCCAAAGCACAGTATCTTGTCTAATATATTTAAAACCAGTTGTCTCAGAGTCAACCCTGACTCATGACGGATCCAACTCACGGCAACCCTATGTGTGCCAGAGTAAATTTGTGCTCCATACGGCTTTCAGTGGCTGATATTTGGGAAGACTGCCAGATTTCTTCCAAGGCACCTGTGGCTGGGCTCAAATTTTCAAACTTTCAGTTAGCAGTTAAGTGTGTTAACTGTTTGCACCACCCAGGAACCCCCTTATATATTTAGTCCCCAGAAATTGGTGGAAGTATAATAGTCAGTGGCCTCAAGAATTCAATAATTTTTTACAACTTTATTTTATGATACATGTTGTTTTCATTGTATTATAGGACTAGAGTATTTTGTTGAAGATCCATATTTAATATTCTATTTTTACCAGGATAGATACAATGTAAGTTGCAAATATTTCAATTATATATTTTTAAAAGTATAGTATGGCTGCATCTGGATGGGCTTGTGTGCATAATGAGTGTCTTAGGTTTCTCTAAAGACACAGAGCAAGGAAGAGAGAGAGAGAGAAGAGAGAACAAGAGCAGGCGAGAGAGAGAGAGAAAAGGAGAGAAATTAATTTTGAGGAATTGGCTCATGTGATTGTGGGGGCTGGCAATTCCAAAATTTGTAGGTCAGGAGACAGACTGGCAATTTCAAAAGGCTTGTGTCCCAAATCTGTAGGTCAGGTGGTGGAGGAGAGAGGAATTCTGGCAGAATGTCCATTTGTAATCTGGAGCAAACTCTTCCCTTGAAAATACCTCCTGTTTCTCATTTAAGGACTTTAACTCATTGGATGAGGCCCACCGGCTTGTGGAGGGTAAGCTGCTTTACTGAAAGCCACCTGATTTAAATGCTAATTATATGTAAATACTTCACAGCAACATCTATACTAGTGTTTGAACAAACAACTGGGCACAGTAGCCCGGCCAAATAGACATAAAACTTATCATCCCAATGAGGGACTAGTGGCAGGCGTAGTGCACCTTCAGTAGTTCAGACATTTCTCAGCATGTATAGAAAGGAGACTGATGGGATGGGGGCAAAAATGATGTCCCACCATTTAGGCAGGGACTGTACACACAGGGGGAAACAGCACACACTCATTTGTAGTTACTCTGTGCTAAACAGTTACCATGTGTGATGCAATTTAGTATTTTCAACATCCCTATAAATTATATGGAAACATGGTGGTGTAGTAGTTAAGAGCTCAGGCTGTTAACCAAAAGTTGGCAGTTCAAATCCACCAGCCACTCCTTGGAAACCCTATGGAGCAGTTCTCCTCTGTCCTGTAGGGTTGCTATGAGTCAGAATCAATGGGCAATGGTAACAGGTTTGGTGGTTTTGTAGTTGTTGTTATAAATTATGTTACAGAAATCCCTACACTGGAGATGAGAAAATTTCAACTTCAGTAGTTGACCTTGACCTTGACCTTGTCCAAAGTCAAGGATCGCATTCTAATAGACTAAAATGATATAAAGTATGTAACTTTGGTGTGGATGTGATATACAGGTTCAGTGTGGTTGAACTAGCATGTGTGTGTATCACCACATTTGTGCCCTCTGGTTGTCAAACTTGAAGTTGAGAGAACACAAAATACTGTTCATTTGGATCCCACCCAGGAGAAGCATAGATGGGAATACAAGTGTTTTTCCCAAATCGTTGGAGGTGGAAACATGGAAGAAGATTTTGATGACAGCAGTAAACTTACCTTTTTAACCAGAGAGAAGTCTTTTTGATGAGTTTGGGGTTCCAGTGGTGGATCTTCTAGTAGCAAATTAGAGGGAATAATATTGTTACTGTTTTATCTTTTTCCACATATTAACCAAGACTGGTGGATGGGAAACAGACAGTAAAACCTGTGAAAACCAGAACTTGTGTAAGGCAAAAACCTGTCAGAGAAGGAAAACTCAAATATCTTCCAAGAGTGGGGATCAATATAAAAGTGGTAAGACTGCACTCTGTCAAAGGCAGAAAACTTGCAAGACCCAGAAAAACAAGACAACCCCGTTGAGTTCCGGCTCTCCCAGATTTCACTGTACTTTCATTTGTTCTCCCCTTATCATTTGTCCCTTCACAGAGACGCTATTTACATGGAAGGAGATGACACATTAAAGCAGCTTACAGGTTGTTAGGTGCCCTCGAGTTGGTTCTGACTCATAACGACAACAAACGACAAAACCAAACAGTGCCTGGTCCTGCGCCATCCTCACGATCGTTGTTAAGCTTGAGCCCATTGTTGCAGCCACTGTATCAATCCATCTCGTTGAGAGTCTTCCTATTTTTCACTGACCCTCTACTTTACCAAGAATGATGTCCTTCTCCAAGGACTGGTCCCTCCTGATAACACGTCCAAAGTACATGAGACTGAGTCTCGCAGCTTGCATAGTATCTGGAATACAGTAATTGCTCAATAGATGTTAACTCCCTTTCCCTTTTTGCTTTCTCCTCAGTGAAGTAGAACTGCTAACTCAGATACTTGTAGCTGTTAGGGCTGCTTCTTTCCAGAACTAGAAGTCTTGGTAAAGTTTAGGCATTTGATTATTACTGGCATGCTAAGTGAAATGGAGACTTAATTTAGAATCCAAGATTAAAGGATTTTAGTATTGAATACTGCTGAGTTACAGTTCCTCTTAGGCCTTTTCCTTAGGCATCACGTGTTGTTAAAACTCCCCACACCATCAGGTGACTTTGCTGTAAAAAATTGTAACATTTATGTTTATTTTATTTAGTGCATGTGTATCGTGGGCAAGTGTCAAAACAAAGCAACAACTGGGGACACATCAGCGTCTTATGATGAGCTCACCGCCCCCGGGAGAGCAAGATGTTCAGGTATTTCATCACGTATGCTCCTCGTGATGATCTGAAAGGGCCCAGGACTTTTCACATTGCTTTTCTTTTCTTTGGTGATATTCACACTGCAAAAGAAAATTCCAATCTGTCTTCAAGGATGTTTTTCAAAGTGACATCTCATTAAGTTGACTATTTCAGCAGGGAAAGAACCATGGTGCTTGTTTGGGAATTGGTGAAGGCCATGAAATGTATACAAAAGAGCACAACTCCAAGAAGAGGCCACACAGTAAAATTCCTCATTCATTCACCAAATGCGGGAAGAGCCTTAATTCACGCCCTGAACAAATTGGTGAGAGCAGAAAATAATTGCAATCTGTTCATTCTTTTCAAGGCGTTTGCAGAACGTTCAGTCTCCAGGCTGAAAAACTGACCTCTAGTCTTACTGCTCCCAGAAAGATTACAGCCCAGAAAACTCATGGGACAGTTCTACTCTGTCACCTGAGGTCATTATGAGCCGAAATTGACTCAATGGCGTGTAAAAACAACAACAATCTTAACTTCGGAGTCCCTGGGCTGTGCAAATGATAAAGGCACTGGGCTGCTAACCCAGTTTGGGAAGTTTGAATCCACCCAGAGGCGCTTCAGAAAAGCGCCTGGAGATTTCAAAAAAAAATCAACCATCGAAAACCCTTCAGAGCACAGTTCTGCTCTGACACACAGGGGGTTGCCATGAGTCAGAGCTGACTCCACAGCAACTGGTTTAGTCTTACTGTGAAATTTTAGAGAACTCCTCTTTTCATGTTCTATTCCCAGAACTAAGCCAAACCCACTGCCCTCGAGTTGATTCTAACTCATAGCCACACTATAGGACAGAGTAGAACTGCTCCATAGGGTTATTCCCAGCCCAGGTAGGTGCAAAATGTTTATTTTTGAATAAATGAATGGATGAATGAAGTAGAAAGCCAATATGGGCAAAAATACTTTCCTTTTGGGTGAAACACCGTGACTGCAATTACTGCTATAGCCAGCAATGGCAAATTACAGAAGTTTGGAAACACCCGACATGCACTTGGTAGTCTATTTACATATAGTGTTTTGCTTCCACGTCTGGTTAACTTTTACAAAACATCAAATAAAAAATGACATTCAGAGAAAAAGAAAATGAAGACAATAATCATATACTTAACAAATCATTGTATTTATTTATATATATAAACAAATTTGTATACGTACGTGCTTAACAGGTTTATAATTTCCAATCTTTTTTTTTTTTAAAAAAATATATTTGTTTTATTATAGATTCTTCCATAAATGAAGCACTTTGCTTTCTGGAAATAAGTCATGAGCTAATGATAAATACACGATGCTAATTCTAGGCCTAGGATTTTAATCGTTTGACTGATATGATAACTTTATAATAATGGAATTAGAAAGTTAGAATATTAAGAATACACATCCTCAAAGTTTTAACCACATCGGATGGCAATGTGACAGGAACAGATAGGTGATTTTTGTATCGTGCCATTTCCTCATACTGGTGACCCAGTTTCAGATTTCTAAAATGCCTGTCTCTTTCCATTCATTTTATCTGAGAAATGAGATTCTATTCTATCTGACCATGACCTTCATATTTTGTGTGTGTGTGTAGCAAGGGAAGAAGGTGATAAAAGATAGGAAAACAATTTTCTCCAGTTATTTTCCCAAGAGTTGAGGCTCAGTTTGTATACCAGCTCAGCCACTTACATGCCATGTGACCTAGCTTAACTCTCATTCCTCTCTTGATTGGTATCCTCGTCAGTACAATGTATCTATAGTTAGATAGTATTAATAAATATATATATATTGCTGTCGAGTTGATTCTGACTCATAGCGACCTTATAAGAGAGAGTCGAACTGCCCTGATAGAGTTTTCACGGAGGAGCTGGTGGAATCAAACTGCCAACCGTCTGGTTAGCGGTCGTAGCTCTTAACCAGTACGCCACCAGGGCTCCAGGCATAATTAGTTACTTTATATATATATATACATATAAACGTTAGATACATTATATGATAATATATAAAGTCTCTAATAAAAAACCAAACCCATTGCCACTGAGTTGATTCCAACTCATGGTAACCCTATAGGACAGAGTAGTACTGCCCCATAGAGTTTCCAAGGAGTGCCTGGTGGATTTGAACTGCCAGCCTTTTGGTTAGCAGCCGTAGCACTTACCCACTATGCCATCAGGGTTTCTGATAAATATCCTGTAATGCATTCTCTGTATATATTAGTTCTTTCCTTTGATTCTTTGGGAATGGCTCCTACACGGATGCACTCTCTCTCACAAGCACTGTGACTGCTGTTTAGGTGGCAATGAGTAAAATTAAGGCAGGAAAGGACAATGCTGGACATGCATATGCCCCTGGTGATTATACTCTAAGGCTCCCTTGGTGCCACTCCTACTCAGCCATCTGCAGTTATTAAAGAAGATCCTGAGAAGAAGTAATGGGGAAGTTATTCCTTCCTATGTTTTCTAAGACAGTAGCTTCCAAACATGGCTCTACATGTAAGACTGCTGAACTACAACATAGGAGATTCTGATTCAGTATGTCTGGGCTGGTCCTCAGGAATCTGTATTTTTAAAAAGCTTCTCATATTATATGAGAGCATATGGTCATCAAGACTCTAAGACACAATCTAAAATCTGTGGTTAGTCTTTGAAGAACAGATTTGTTGTACGTTGCCATCGAGTCACCCCCAACTCATGGCAACCCTATGCACAACTGAACAAAATGCTGCCCAGTTCTATGCCATCCCTATGATCCGTTGTGGACGGAACCTTTGTGATCCATAGGGTTGCCATTGGCTGATTTTCAGCATTAGATCACCAGGCCTTTCAGCCTAGTCTGTCTTAGCCTGGAAGCTCCACTGAAACCTGCTCAGCATCATAACAACATGAAAGCCCCCACTGACAGATGGGTGGAGACTGTGTGCAAGAAGTGCGCTGGCTGGGAATCAAACTTGGCTCTCCCGCGTGGAAGGCGAGAATTCTACTACTGAGCAACCACTGTCCTCTGCAGACCAGATAGATGGCCCTTGTTTCAGAAGGTCAGCAATAGTTACAAGAGTAGAGCCTTCCTTTTAAAGAAGACACTGAATTCATCCTACCTTGAAGTGAACTGGACTTACTTAGTATCTGCTTAGTCGTAAGCTCCCACTTTCTGATTTCTCTTTTCAACGTGCCTTCATAAAAACAACCTACTGGATAATGACTGGGTTAAAGAACTTGATTCATTAGCAGCTACAGATTAAGACCGTCAGGTTAGAAAATCCTTTACTGTAATACAGGTAGTCATCTGCAGAGAGAATTAAGTTGGTTATTTTCCAGGAAACTTTCCTAAAGTCATTATAATTTATTTCTCTGAGATATATTTTTGCTGTTTCTGGCAGGACATTCCGTTCCATTTGGTTGTTTACATTGAATTTTGTTAAGATCACTAACTTTCCAGTTAAGACCATTCTGGATGAAATTGTTCTTATGCGATAGTATCCATCTGCCTCTTCTATTTTGTTTTAGGAAATAAAGGCATTGAAATGTACTTTTGGTTTTAATTTAAGGCTACCTATTTAATTACCACCAGGTTCATGTTTGATATGAAATCTTTATGCTTCTCCAACTTCTGTAGTTGTAGGACTGATATTGCCTCCACAGCATCTGGTTCTGTAAAATAGATGTCACTGTGTATGTGGTTGTCCTAAGGAGAAATATAAACTTGTTGTAAAAATATGTACACATGAGTAATACCTTGCCAAGGAATAGTTCCAACTGCAGTGGGAAGACATTGAAACAAAAGTCTGACTCTCCAGTGTGTGTGTGTGTGTGTGTGTGTGTGTGTAGATATAGCTTCTCATATTGCTACTATTCTATTAGTTGGTCTTAGAAGGAATTGCAAAAATGTTTAGAAGCATGATGTGCATCAGTATTTTGTTAAAGTACTGTGTCAGGCTGATTAAATGAGATTAAAGGTGGTTTTCAAAGCAAACTACCAAATGTATAGATTTAATACAATTAATTAATAATACATGTGCTCTGCCTCTTTTTCACTTGGGAAATCCTTTGCTTGTGAATCTTGTGAGTTTCATGAACTACTTTGGGATATTTTGCCCATAGTTCCTGTTTTGCTGAGTGCAGAGCATATGTGCTAAACATGTTTTCTCTTATAATATTTACTTGTGTATTAAAGAAAATTTACTCCTTGTGTTTCTCATTTATTTATATATACACAGAAACTCATCAATATGGGGATATGCCAGAGCTTTTGAATTCCATGAGACACTACAGGGCCACTAAATCCCAAGAAAACACTCTACTGAAATTAAAATATTTTATAATCTAGATGTTCATTTGTTTTCTATTTTTAATATACATTCTAAGAAACCAAAATGATAAGTGGAAATTTTTCTCTTCTCTCCTTTTGAATGGAATTTCTAATAATTCAAAACTAGCAATTTTTAAATAAATAATGAATACAGAACACTAACATTTGTTGAGTCTTTTCCTTCCCCAAAGTTCAAAACTACATGCATTGTCCCTCTTCAATATTTGATTCCATTTTTCTCACTCCAGTATTCTCATGGTTGTCAGCCTGATAATGTAGACACAATACCCCTTGAATAGGATGGTATACAATGCCCACACATTTGTCAGAGAGACTTCTGAAATAAGAATGCAGATGACCAGAAGAAAAGGAAGGAACATCATCAACGGATGAGAGATTTCAAGAACATTTTAGACATGGGATGATGAATGAGAGCATGTGGGTAGATGAAGCTGAACCGAGATGGCAAAAGACTGAAGCAAAGTAGGAAGAAGCTTCAGAGATGATGGGAGCCATGACGGGGCCACCCTTCTTGATAGAACATCTCAAAGTCTCATTAAGAAGATAGAACAAAAGCAAATTGTCTAAAAACATGAAGATTAATTAAAGGACTGTATAAGGACCAGTTACACAATTCCCAGGCCACTTCTCCTCAGGGTCGTGACTGGGCAGAGGGAGTCTTTCTGAGCATTGATGGAAAAAAGAAAGTTATTTCCAGTGTGGATGTGTAGTGCATTGACTGTATTTCAGCCCAACTTGTGTCCTCTGCCTGGTAAATTTGTACATTGAAAAAGTATATGATAGACCTGACTTCCTACCATCATGACGGTAGCCAGAATTTCCAGGAAAAAGAAAAGGATCTCCAAAGAAAGTAAACCAATGAATTGGGGAAAGTTTAGTGTAGGCATCGCAGATCTCGTTCTTGTTGCTAGCAGTGGTTGAGTCTGATTTGACTCCTGGTGACCCCGTGTACAACAGAACGAAACATTGCCCAGCCCTGTAACATCTTAACAGTCTTAATAGTATGTGAGAGTTCATTGTCGTGGCCACTGTGTGTTTTGAGTGCCTTCCAACCTAAGGTGCTCATCATCCAGTACTACATTAGACAGTATTCTATTGTGATCTGTAAGGTTTTCATTGGCTAATTTTTGGAAGTAAATCACTAGGCTTCTCTTCCTAGCCTGTCTCAGTCTGGAAGGCTCTGTTGAAACATGTCTGCCATGGGTGACCCTGTTAGTATTTGAAATAATGGTGGCATAGCTTCTAACATCACAGCAACACACAATTCTTCACAGTACGACAGACTGACAGATGGGTGGTGGACCACAGGTATACACCTTTTCTTTTGGCGTTAGGATGGTGCACAGCCTTAGATTTGCTCCTTAGATCTGTTATTCAGAAGCATAAGCCCTCTAATTAGCAGGCTCTATCTTGCTCAGTATGTTTCCCCACTTATCAATGGACTTGGGCAGAAAAACTTAATTATACATTGATGTCTATCCAGATGTGAGTAAATAAAAATGAAACTTAAAAAAAAAAAAAGTACCAGGTATATGAAGAGCATAAAGTGAAACACCAAGGTACAAACATAGAACAATTAACTGAGATTTCACAGAGATAATTTGGTAAACACAATAAACTTTAATGTAATTTACTAAACCTAAGACACTGAAGAAGGTATTACTGCCATATAACAAGAACAGAATGTCACAAAAAGGATGAGAAAAAAATCTTATAAATTAAAAACAAATTGCTAAGATTAAAAAACAGAATCAATAGATACACTAGAAAAAAAATTGAGAAAATTTCCTAGGAAATACAGGAGGTTGGAAAAAAAGGAAACAAAAATAAGAGAAAAGTTAAGAGACATAGGATCAGTCTAGTGAATTGTTTTTCAATATTTACTTTTTTTGTGAATTCCCAGACATTTATCACTGATGTCCAAAGGCTTGCAATGCCTGTCAAGGTAAACACAAAAAACTTCCCAACACATTTCCAAACCCCTCCTATTGAGGATATTTTTCCATCAGTTGACACTCACTCACCTAGGAAGCCCAATCCATAAATAATATAAGTTCAAGGAAAGAACTCCTCTGTGTACGTATAGATGTATGCATGTTGTTGTTGTGTGCCTTCGAGTGGATTCTGACTTATAGCGACCCTATATACACGGATACACACACACGCACGAGGGGTTAGAGCCAAATTCTGCTTCTAGTATTATAGTCAAATATTATAGTAATTCTGAAAAACCTCTGGCCATAAACCACTTGAATATTCTAAATATAATAAAGCATATGGCTTTTTAAATGCAGAACTACTCATAAGAAGTTAAGGAAATTTCTAGACATGGCAGAATCCGCATGATAAATAAATTCTAAAGTCAGGATTGCCATGAAGGTAATTTCCAATTCCAGAAGTATAAAATATCTTTTTAAACTTTGAATTTGACATATGCCAAATAATATATTGACTATATACAAGCATAATAATAATAAAAATAATTTTGTATCTACCACCTATCTGAAGAACTAGAATATTATGAAAATATTAGAATATTACTCTATCTGAATATTCCTTCTTTATCCTATTCTAGTGTCTCCCTCAAAGGCAAAACCATTTTTCTGACTCTTGTTTATAATATCCTTTTATTAAAAAAAATACATAGATTTATTAGATTTATTTGCTTATGAGATTTTTAAATATGGTAATATACTCTATGTATCATACTCTAAGTAATGTGTCTTGATTTGATTTTTTTTATTCAAAATTATATTTCTGAAATTCATCTCTTTGACCACAAAGAATAGTCATTCATTGAATGGTTATATAGTGCTCAGTTATGTAGATTATAATACATTTCTTGTTCTATGGATGGGCATTTGGGTTGTTGCCAAGTTTTTGTTATCATGAAAGATACGGCTATGAACATGCTGGGGCTTCAAAATGGCTGGAAATTCTTTGGCACTCTTCCCACCAAAAGGTTTAGACTACTTCGTCTCCTTCTGAGTTTGAACTGGCTTGTCATTGTTTTATGGAGCCCTGGTGGTGAAGTGGTTAAGAGCTAAGGCTGCTAACTAAAAAGGTCAGCAGTTCAAATCCACCAGCTGCTCCCTGGAAACTCTATGGGGCAGTTCTGCTCTGACCTATATACAGGGTTGCTATGAGTCAGAATTGACTTGACAGCAGCAGGTTTGGTTTCTTGGTTTTTTGTCATTGCTTTGACCAAGAGAACAGGGAGAAAATGAGACTGTCCTGGCTCCAGGATATAGCTTTAGAAAGGATTTGCAGCTTCTATTTTGGAATCTTGGGGACCTGAGCTGTCGTGTAAGGAGTCTGACTACTCTGTTAGAGAGACCCCATTGAGAGGCTCTGAGACTATATGGAGAGAAAGGCTAGCCCACTGAAGGCCAGCCTTTCCTTTGTCTCCATCAAGACACCAGGCATGTGAGTGCAGCTGTCATGAAAATTTCGTATGAGACCAGCCACCAACAGAATACTGCTGAGAGGCCCCGTTGCTCCTTCTTGGAGCAGAAGACTCACTAATCTGAGCCCTGCTTGAATTCCTGAGCCAGAGTATTATGCACATAATAAAGTGATTGCTATTTTAAACCACTAAACGTATAGTGCTTTGTTATGCAGCAAGAGAAAATAGAAGCACTCCTAGTATATTGTGAACATGAGTTTTGCTAGGAAATATATTAACAGCGGAATTATTGAGTAGTACACTATGCACATTCTCAAATTCACAAAAGAATGCAAAAATGTTTTTTAAAGTGTTTATGCCAACTTACATGGCCACCAGGGGCATAAGATGTCGACCAACTTTTCCTGTAATTATACACTCTTTATGCTCCTTCTTTGGCAAAATGCCCATGTCTGCCTTTTGCCCATGCTAGGGATGACTTAACCTTTTTCTACTGATTTGTAGAAGTTAGTTACAAATTTTGAAAACTTATCCTGTCTTGATTACATGTGCCGTCTCACCCTTTTTTAACCTTCTCTTTGGTGTGCTTTGGTGAACAGTTTTTAATTTTCATTTACTCACATGTATAAACATTTTCTCTTTTGCTTCGCACTTTAGGGTACCTTGTTTAAGAAATGTCTTTCTAGTATCAGATTGAATTTATTTTCCTGTATTTTCTTCTAAAATTTAACCTTTGCCTTTTGCATTTGTCCAGTATCTGTTAGGAACCAAATTTGTATGTGTTGTGTTGTATGCGTGTGCGTGTGTGTGCAAGTGATCCAGTGATCCAGTTTTGTTTCTTTTCATGTGGATAATCAATTGTCCCAGTATAATTTGCCAATGAATCGTTCCTTTCCCAATGAGTCATGTAGCAAGGGTTGATACATTCAGGGATTTACCCCTGGCTTCTCCATTCTGTTTAGTGCGTGTATTTGCCTGTCTCTGTGTCAATGCTGTACTGCCATTGCTATACCCTCAGCACGTTTGAGAGCTCATAGAAAATCATTGCAATTGGT
Source organism: Dugong dugon (assembly GCA_030035585.1). Lineage (NCBI taxonomy): Eukaryota > Metazoa > Chordata > Mammalia > Sirenia > Dugongidae > Dugong > Dugong dugon. The sequence continues at coordinate 8,647,077 of CM057473.1, forward strand.
GAATGAGCAAATTACACTGCTTAATAATAAGCTTGAAATATGACAAGATAAGTCCTCTCACCTTATTCTTCTTCAGAAGTGCCTTGCCTAATCCTGGGTCTTTGATAATCATATAACTTTTAGAATCAGCTTGTTAAGTTAATCGAGATACAAGACTGGCTTTTTAGACTTAGTTATGGAAATCCCACAGTTCATCTTCTACTATTATCAGTATCTTAAAATCTTGTTTCATACATTTCTCTTTAACCTAGAATATTTTAAAGCCCATCCCAGACATCATTCAATTATATTAATACATACTTTGATATTCATTTCCAAGACATCGGGGTGTTACATAATTCCCGTTCTGTTATCAAACCCAACCAAATGAAATAATTCCATTTTCAGGAAAATTCCATTTTCAATAAAATAATTCCAATAAATGCATTTTCAAATCTCCCTAATTGTCTCAAAGAAGTTTTATCCTTGATTATTTTAACCAGGTTCCAAACAAGGACCACATATTGCTTTTGGCTTTTTTTTTTTTTTTCTTTATATTTTTCTTTCTTATAGCAGTCTGTACCTCCATTAAAAAATTCTTTCCAGATCAAATGATTAACTTTGTTGTTTTTCTCTCTAATTTGTTGACTTCCTTTTCTTTGTGTTCCACTTGCATTTTATTGTTCTCTCTCATATACTTTGAGTTTAATTTACACTTCTTTCTCTAGCTTCTTGAGCTGCTGTCAGGATTCTTCGTTTGTCTTTGGTTTTGGTGAGTGTGATTATGATATGCCTTGGTGATTTTCTTTTGGGGTCTATCCTATATGGGGTTCGTTGATGTCATGGATTGAGTTGTGTCCCCCCAAAATATCTGTTAGCTTGGCTGGGTCATAATTCCCAGTGTTGTATGATTGCATAATCTGATGTGATATACTTATGCGTTGTAAACTCTATCACTGTGATGAGATTATATGTGATCTCCTTATGTGTTGTAAATTCTGTCACTGAGATGAAGTTATACTGATGAGGTTTACAAGATTAGATAGTGTCTTAATGCAATCTCTTTTGAGATATAAAAGAGAGAAGCAAGCAGAGACATATGGGAACCTTATACCACCAAGAAAGTAGTGCCGGGAGCAGAGCGTGTTCTTTGGACCTGAGATTCCTGCGCAGAGATGCTCCCAGACCAAAGGAAGATTGATGAGAGAGCCAGTGAAGAAAGCTTTCCCCTGGAACTGATGCCCTGAATTTGGACTTGTAGCCTACCGGACTGTGAGAGAATAAACTTGTCTTTGCTAAATCCATCCACTTGTGGTATTTCTGTTGGAGCACCACTAGATCACTGAGACAGTTGAGCTTCTTGGATGGCCAGTTTTTCATCTTTCATGGTATTAGGGAAGTTTTCTGTCAGCAGTTCTTCAACGATCTTCTCTGTGTTTTCTGTTTTCTCCTCCTGTTCTGGAACTCCAATCGCTTGCAGATTTTTGCTTTTGAGTGTATCCCACATAATTCTCAAGGTCTCTTCATTTTTATTCATTCTTTTTTCTGAGTTTTCCTCAAACAGAGTTGTATCCAAGTATTTGTCTTCAATTTCACTGATCCTATCTTCCACCGTTTCAAATCTGCTCTTCAGCCCTTCTATGACACTGTCCATTTCTGAAATCTTGTTGTTTATCTTTTGGATTTCTAATTGTTGTTTTTGTATGATTTCTAGTTGTGAATTTATTTTGGAATTTTGTTCCTGCATTATTTTCCTGAATTCTTCCATTTTTTGTCTGTATTTTCCATGAATTTGTCTGCCTTTTCCATGAATTTGTCTATTTTTTTCCTCATTTTTGTCTGCTTTTTGCTTCAAATCTTGGATAATTCTGAGTATTAGAGATTTGAATTCCTTATCAGGTAGTTCTAGTGCCTTTCCTCCTACTGGAAAGTTATCTGGTGGTTTATTTTGGACACCTACTGGCACCATCCTGTCCTGTTTTTGTAAATGTTTTGATATTGTCTGCTGTCTTCAGGGCATTCAGTAGTTATTTTTCTCGTTTATTGATTGCAGATTTGTTTGCTTCATCCTTTTTTTTTTTTTTTGTTTTATTTGGCTATGTCTGAGCAGGCAGGCTGTGTGTTCTTTGTTGTTTGCTTGTCTGTGGGCATGATAAATTTCGCCTCCTCCAATTGGCAGTGTTAGTCGCTCAGATATGGTACAGCAAGGCAGGTCTAGCTGAAGAGGAGTTGCCGGGATGTGTTGTTTGTGGCATTTACTATGGCCACCACGGCAGGCCGGTAATCAGTGCAGGGCAGGTTCCAGCAGGCCGTGCCTGTGCTGGTTGGTTGTGTGATGTTAAGCTCATGGTGCAGGTAGGCAGGATGGAGGGGGGAGATTATGATGTGTGGAGCTAAGATGGGTATGGGAGAGAGGAAAGAGAGGAGAGAAGAACAGGAGCCAACAACATACAAACAAACAGAGTGCTAGGGGAGCTCGCCGTTAGAGTGGAGAGATGAGAGACTATGAAATGGAGAAAAACAAAAAGGAGAAGAAGAAGAAAAAAAGAAAAGGAAGAAATTAATAAACAAAAATTAGAAAGAAAAGTTCCCAGGGACCCCCACCAGTGTGGCTACGAGGTCTGGGGAAGTTGCTCCCAGGCATTGAAGTACAGCCTGGCTATAAGGCATAGAGGTGTCACTCAGTGCCAGGTATTCAGGGGACAGGAAGAGAAGGAAGGTATAGAGAGATGAGAAACTGAGTGATGAAGAAAGAAAAAAAGGGAAAAAGAGGGAAAAGAAAACAAAAAAAAATTTTAAAAAAAGTACAAGAAACCCCCCCCCAAAAAAAACAGGGAAAAAAAAAAACCACAAAAATAAATGCTCTCAGGGATCCCTCTGCATGTCTGCACAAACTGAGGGGGTAGGTCCCAAGTAGTGCAGTACTGCCTGGCTAGAACGGGCTCCCAATTCAAGAAAAGAAAAAGAAAACAAACAGTTCAGAACAAACAAACAAAAAAGCCCTAGGATCCCACCAGCACGGCAGCATGGACCAGGAAGCAGTTTCACATTCAAGTGATGTTTCACAGCCTTTTAGGAAGAAGCAAAGATGGTGCATGGAGCCAGGTATTTCAGAGAAAGGAGGGGGGAGGTGGTGAGGGGTAAGGAAGAAATCAAAAGAAGTGGAAAAAAGCAACACCAGCAGCCATCAAACGGCACTCAGGGAGTCAGCCAGTGCAGGTGGGTAGAATCCAAGCAGCCCGTGCTTCCCAGCCAAGAGACTGTGGCTGCTGGAAGCAGAGGAGGCCGAGTGGGGGTGAAGAAGGGTAGGGTATGGGAAAGCGTATATCTCTGGTTACCGGTTGTTCTGCCTCCTGCTGGAAGCTCCATGAAGCTGCTTTCTCATACCCCCTGTTCGCTGGTCTCTGATAGGAGTCCAAGATGGCGGATCCGCACTGTGTTAGCTGATAGGGGACCTTTGCATGTATCTCTCCTTGCTCTGTTCTCTGTCAGTTTCTTATTCCATTTGGTGCTTTGCTGAGTTCTTTATCTCTTCATTTGATGCTTCGTGTTCCATGATTGCTGTTTTCTCTGTTTGGCTTAGTTTTTCAGATCCTTGCTGTGGAGGAATGGCGTGCTTCTGCCTAGAGTGCCATGTTGCCCGGAAGTCTCCTTTCTCTAGCTTCTTAAGATAGAAGAATGTACCATTGAATTTATTCTTGTTTTCTAACATAGGCATTGTTATTGTTCCCCGATGTCAAATTACACTGACAACAGTACAAAACATTGCCTGCTCCTGTGTCATCCTCAAGATCATCAGCATGTTCATGTCCACCTTGTGGCTATTATGCTGATCCTTCTCACTGGGGTCTCCCATGCCCTCTTTGGCCCTCTACTTCACCAGACCTGATGTCCTCCTTTAGTGATTGATTCCTTCTGATTCCATGTCCAAAGCAAGTGAGCCGGACAATGTTCTGTTGTGATCCATAAGATTTTCACTGGCTAATTTTTGGAAGTAAATTGCCAGGCCTTTCTTCCTAGTCTGCTATAGACTGGACACTCCACTGAAACTGTCCACCATGCGTGACCTTGCTGGTGTTTGAAAAATGATGGTATAGCTTCCAGCATCATAGCAACATGCAAGACACCACAGTATGACAAACTGACTGACAGGTGGTGAAATATAGAATATAAAGCAAAAAATAACTTTCTAAGAAGTGTTTTAGCTATATCTCACAGATTTTGATATATTTTGTTCACATTATCATTCATATTAATTTTTTTCCTATTTTCTGTATGTGTATGTGTTTTGAACTATAGGTTATTAAGAAGTATGTTGCTTACTTTTTAAAGATTTTGGGATTTTTCTAGATAAAATATTGGTTTCTTATTTAATACTGTTTTGATCAGAGAATATGCTCTATACTTTTTTTTTTTACTTCTTAAAAATTTATTGGGACATTCTACAGTCCAGTATACATCTGTCTTGATTAATTTTCCACATGCATTTCAGAAGAATTTTTATTCTGATGTTAATTAGATATTTACTGTTGATGTGTGTAATCCGGTTGTGGTGATTCCAGCTCATAGTGACCTCATGTGACAGAATAGAACTTCTCCATTGCGTTTTAATGGCTGTGATCATTCAGAAGCAGATCACCAGGTCTTTTTTCCCACAGAGCGGTTGGGTGAGTTCGAACTGCCGGCACTTCAGTTAGCAGCTAAATGCTTGACTGTTGTGTTACCAGGGCTCTACAAATGGAAATTGGTCAATTTTCTTAATAGCACTATTAAATCTTCTATATATTTGCTTTTTTTTGTTTGTTTTTTGTGTGTATTCTATCAGATACTAAAAGAGTGCATTAAACTCTCCAACTGTGATGGTCGAATTGTCTATTTCTCCCTTTAGTTACGTTAATTTTTGCTTCCATTTTGAAGCACCTTATATTAGGTGGATGCATATATGTGATTGTTATATCTTCATGATGAATTAAGTATTTTGTTATTATGAAATGCATCTTTGAACTCTCAGAATACTATATCTGGACGTCTACTTAACTGATATCAATATAGCCATATCAGCTTTTTTGCTCTTATTTTTTTCACAGTGTATATTTTTTTCATTCTTAATTTTGACCTGTTTGACTCTTTATGCTTAAAATGTGTTTCTTGTGAAAAAAAAAAAAAAAACAAACCAGAAAATGTATATTTGTATGTGTGTGTTAAGTGTGTGTACATACATGTGCATATATGTCTAGTGGTGGCTCTCAAGTAGTTCCCAGTTCAGTTTGAATAAACTAGTATAGTCCTCATTTTTGAAGGTGCTTCCTGAACTCATCCAGTTAAACATACCTGATTGTCCGCACCACCAGCTGGGTGACATTCATCCACTCCATCAAATGACTGAGCTACAGAGATTGGAAAGGAAATGAAGAGGACATCTAAAGGTGTTGACATGTGTTCTTCATAGGAAGCTCATGAGCCTCACCTCAAACCTGGAAAAACACTAAAAATGAATTCTCTGGAGAAAGTAAAGTGAAGATTCTATGACCTGTGGGCCATGAAACAGAGTTGAGGTCAAGCGAAGCATCTTGAAAACAGAGAGATTAAGAGAAGGTTTACTTTAGGATGCTGAGATCCGCCTCAACCCTCTTCCTACATTTGGCTCTTGGAAGGTTTGCAGCAGAAGGTCTGAGCATTTTTCTCTGAGGAATCTGATCAACCCACTAAGGAAGAACAAAGGTTGCTTTGCCCAACTAAAGAGCCCATCTAGATAACTTTGTGATTAATCTCAAAATTAACAAGCATAATGTATATGCTTAGAGACTTCAATTAGGTTTTTACCACTCTGCTCTTAAGCAGATGCAAACTAACAAGGATCACCAATAATATGACATATGAATAAAAAAAAGAAGTAACTTGGAAGAGACAGATATAATGCAAAAAAAGAAGAAAATCTAACAAACAATGAATATTGATCCCTCTCTAAAAACAAAACAAAACAAAAAAATTGCCGTCTAGTTGATTCCGACTCATAACAACACTATAGGACAAAGTAGAATTGCACCATAGGGTTATCAAGCAGTGACTAATGGATTTGAACTGACCTTTTGGTGAGCAGCCAAGCTCTTAACCCCGGCGCCACCAAGGCTCCAAGAATTGAGTTAAGGTAGTACTAAATAAGAGTGATAACATCCAGGGCTCATCTCAAGTAAGCTCTAGGGCCAAAGCCCCCAAGATCTAAACTAGCAACAATAAAAATGAGAGTGAAACACAAGAGGTTGACGTTTTTGTCACATGGATATCCTGCTTTGATTGCTCATGATTCACAGTACACGTGAGTCTCCATTGTTTCTTTCACTCAGCTCCCACCTCTCACCTAGCTATGGAGTTCTTTCTGTCCCAAGGCTGCCAGGGCCAAAAAATATTGTCAACAAATACTAATAACAAAAATCAATAAAAGCAGCTGTAGTTTACTCCTGCACACTTCCTGGGAAGTGTCCCAACCACATCCAAGGATTCAGGGTATGTGCTCCCTTTATATATGTACTTCTATTGTTTTCAAACTTCAAGACAAAGATTTTAAAACACAGTTTATGAATTATCCATCAATGTTCTCTTTTCAGTGAGGCCAAGGAAACAGAATGCTCTTTAAATTAATAAATTGCTCCCACGTATCCTGGCATCTGTGATAGTTTCCAAAGACTGGTACTTGCTTCAAGTGAAGTTTATAGGTCAAAGACTAATTATTCATCTAACATACTTGAAACCTGGAAGCTAGAGTCTAAGTGACAGGTACTTGCATTATGAAACTGAATTTCTTAAACGGCCATGCTTCTGGGTATATGTGATGGATTTGAGCCTAACTTTTGGAAACCACATTCTTGACCCAAAGAGCCACTGGCTTGTTAGTAGCTCTGTTAAACACAAGTTCATCATCCTGTGGGACTTCAGGTCACCTTGCACATGCCCCATTACTCTGCAATGAAATCATTTATTTCTGCTTAGCTTGAACAGCTTTACTCAGATCAAAATGTTCTCTCTAAAGAACTGCTTTCAGTTCAAGGAATGAATTCAAATATTCTTTTAAAAAGTCTTTAAAGGTTACCACATTCTAGTTTACTATGTACGAACAAAGAGAAAATCTTAAAAATACTCGTTTATTTTGAAAGTCTGCACATAGTAAACTAGCTCAGAACCTAACCCGCAATATACAGAGATATAGATAGTTATATATAAACATATATTTTACTCTTAATATTTGATGCATATCTATATATAACTATCTACTATTTTATAATGGAGGCAATAAACAAACCAAAAAAAAATAAAACAACTCTTTGCTGTTGAGTCAGTTCCTACTCATCATGACCCCATAGGACAGAGTAGAACTGCCCCATAGGGTTTCCAAGGAATGGCTGGTGGATGCAAACTACCAACATTTTGGTTAGCAGCTGAGCCCTTAACCACTGCACCACCAGGGCTCCAATGCCGGCAATATATTTTAAATATCCCAATATATGATAGATTATTAAAAAGCTAGAAAATCATATAACTATCTAATCTTGGAATTACCCCTTTTTTATAGAGTAGATTTGAATGACTGTTCTTTGAAAATAAGGATCTTGATATTTATTTTGTGGGTGAATATAAAATTTATTATCTAATTTGAGTGTGAAAGGCAGGTGGCTATTCATAATTTCTCAAGATTCAGGCACAAACCAAGACTGTCTAAGAAAAACTGGATGTATGGAGATCCTATTTATAAAGACATTTTTTAAGAGGTGTTGATAAATACTACAAAAACTCTCCAAATGTTATTTCCCATAGTAAAAAATCTGACAAAATTTTCCCTCCAACAATTCACTTAATTTGCTCTCTCTGATATATTTTTTTAAAATGTTGAAAAGCAAAGATGTCATTTTGAGGACTACAGTGTGCCTGACCCAAGCCATGGTATTTTCAATTGCCTCATATGCATGTGGAAGCTGGACAATCAATCAGGAAGACTGAAGAAGAATTGATGCCTTTTAATTATGGTGTCAGCAAAGAATATTGAATATACTACGGACTGCCAGAAGAACATACAAGTGTGTCTTGGAAGAAGTACAGCCAAAGTGCTCCTTGGAAGGGAGGATGGCAAGACTTCATCTCATGTACTTGGGACATGTAATCAGGAGAGAACAGTTCCTGGAGAAGGACATCATACTTGGTAAAGTAGAGGGTCAGCAAGAAAAAAGGAGGATCCTCAAGGAGATGGATTGACACAGTGGCTGCAACAATCAGCTCAAACATAGCCACAATTGTGAGGATGATGCAGAACCTGGCAGTGTTTAGTTCTGTTGTACATAGGATTGCTATGAGTTGGAACCAACTCAGTGGCACCTGTCATGGATTGAATTGTGTCCCCCCAAAATATCTGTCAACTTGGCTAGGTCATGATTCCCAGTATTGTGTGGTTATCTTCCATTTTGTGATTTTAATTTTTCTATGTATTGTAAATCCTAATCTCTGCCTGTGGTTAATGAGGCAAGATTAGATTATGTTAAAGAAGATTAGGACAGGATGCAACACCCTTGCTCAGGTCACATCCCTGATTCAATGTAAAGGGAGTTTTCCTGGGGTGTGGTCTGCACTACCTTTTATCTTACAAGAGAAAAAAGGAAAGGGAAGTGAGCAGAGAATGGGGGACCTCATACCAACATGAAAGCAACGCCTGGAGCAGAGCACATTCTTTGGACCTGAGATTCCTGCGTGGAGAAGCTCCTAACCCAGGCAAAGATTGGTGACAAGAATCTTCCTCCAGAGCAGACAGAGAAAGCCTTCCCCTAGAGCTGACACCTTAAATTCGAACTTCTAGCCTACTAGACTGAGAGAGAATTAACTTCTGTTTGTTAAAGCCACCCACTTGTGGTATTTCTGTTATAACAGCGCTAGATAGCTAAGACAGAATCTAACAACAAACACCTATATAAATTCTGTCTCAGTCATCTAGTGCTGCTATAACAGAAATACCACAAGTGGGTGGCTTTAACAAACAGAAGTTAATTCTCTCTCAGTCTAGTAGGCTAGAAGTTCAAATTTAAGGTGTCACCTCCAGGGGAATGCTTTCTCTCTCTGTTGACCTTCTCATCCACGTTCCCCGGGACTAGGAGCTTCTCCACGCAGGGACCCCAGGGCCAAAGGATGTGCTCTGTTCCCGGCGCTGCTTTCTTGGTGGTATGAGGTCTCCCTGTCTCTCTGCTCGCTCCTCTTTTTTATATCTCAAGAGATTGCCTCAAGACACAATCCAATCTTGTAGATTGAGTCCTGCCTCACTAACACAACTGCTGCCCATTCTCCCTCATTAACATCATAGGGAAGGATTTACAACATATAGGGAAATCACACAATACCGGGAATCATTGCCCAGCCAAATTGATACACCCATTTTTGGGGAGACATAATTCAATCCATGACATACATATATATATATATATATATATATATATATATTTTAAAGCATTCAACATATATTTTTAAGGCATTACTTTCACTTTTAGCTAAGCTCTTATACTTCTTCATTTGTCCAGCCTGGAATTATTAACATTATAGTCTATGATGACTTGCAGTAAGATTCAGTGTGAGTTTTCCCTTTTTCTTTCTCTCCGATGAAAATGATTTCCAGTTTAAGTGCTCTACCTGTGGGAAAAATGCAAGGACATATCCCTTCCTGACCAGACCACAAACATTCAACATGATCGCGTTAAATTACTTTTCCAAGAATCTAAATAATTGGCAGGTCCCACATTTTGACAATTGTTAGCAAGTACTCAGTACACGGTGATAGAAACTACTTAGCTGAAGGCACCAAAGGAAATAGACTGAAAGAAAATATCCAGCCCCTTACCCTAAGGCATTTGAAATCTTCTCTGAGTCCAAGGCATGCTTACAAAAACAAAAACAACAACAAAGCAATAAAAAAGCCAAAAAACAAAACCCTTTGTCTTTGAGTCAATTCCGACTCATAATGATCTTATAGGACAGAATAGAACTGCCCCATAGGGTTTCCGGGGAGCGCCTGATGGGTTTGAACTGCTGACCTTCTGGTTAGCAGCCAAACTCTTAACCATTATGCCACCAAGGTTTCCAACAAAGCAATAGAAGACAATAAATGACAATAGAGATAATAAATGCCAGAATGGTGTTCACTGTGGTCTGGTCATGGAGACGAAGACCTGCATATGGTCTGATGGATTTGTAAGGTTTCTACTAAAGACTTTTTTGGAAGCATGGTAAAGGTCAAAAGAAAAAAAAAAAAAATCACCTTTGAAAGTGTCTGTAAAATGTGTTCTTAAAGTCACCCAGGCAGGGTTTTTGAAAACTTCTGAGTGTTTTCTCCATAAAGTAGAGAGTGTACCCAGCAGCGGTTCAGATGCACTTGAACGTGGCCCTGGAAAGTGGCCTCCTTCAAGGGTGGAGGAAGAGTTTAGATTCTCTCATCTGCAGTCTGTCCCTCTCCACTCCCTGCAGACTGACAGGCAGGGATTTGAGAAGTGGGAAACGATCCACTGCTAAGAACAGTTCAGTGACGATCTGTTCACTTAGGACCAACTACAGAGAAACCATCTGTGGGTGAAGCTTTCACATGAAATTTTGAATAAACTTGAAATGACGTTCTAGAAGCAAGATTCTCTTCTTTCTTAGTCACAAGTAATCTTGAGACAAATGGGCCCCCAGCTAGAAATGACTCACTCCAATCAATTCTCTCTCTTCTAAGTATGCATTATTTCTCCACATGGTGGGGGGGAACTGTATTAGGCACTGTCTCCCTTTTCTGCCTTATTAGGCTCCCCTGTTGCTGTGAAGTCGATTTAGACTCATAGGGACCCTATAGGACAGAGTAGAACTGCCCGATAGGGTTTACAAGGCTGTAATCTTAACAGAAGCAGACTGCACGTCTTTCTCTTGCGGAGCTGGTGGGTTCAAACCTCCTATATTTTGGCTGGCTTAACTACCAGGCCTCTTTCCCTTTGAGGCTAACTGGTGTTAATTCTCCGTGCTGATTCTCAGATTGTATAAGAGACTAATCTTAGGTGGAGGGCCTGGGTTAAGGATAACTGAGCCAACATTATAAATAAGGGTATTTCTAAACAAAACAGGGTCCCTGCCTTCAGGTTGTCTGCCTGTGCCCCAAGGATTGTGACTTTGTTCTAGGAAAGGGGGCTGCAGTTAGAAACTCGTACAGGGATGCAAGTGAGCACAGTGTGAAAACAACACTCCCCATTTTACTGCTTGAGATAGAAACTGAGCCAACGATATTAGAAGGCAATTTGGCAGCATATGTTTTGAGGCTTAAAAACGTTTACCTCATTGGACTCTGTAATTCTCAACTCTGTAAAAAATGCTATTTACACATAGAGAAATGACTTCAGAAGAGAAATATTTAAAAAAAAAATGAGTTTATGGATGATGGAATGATGGGTGATTTTTCCAAATGTCCAACCTATCTTTTATAGCTTGTTATTCCAGGAATCTATCAAATAGACTGTACCTTCCCATGATTATTTCACTACTCTGTAGTGCATCTAAAAGTTTTCACATCACATTCACACACACATGCACACACATCCTTAAACACACACCTTCCAGAAGAAGACGATAACCCTTCCACAAAACTGTCTGTAGCTCCTTCTGTTCATATGGAGAAGTGGCTTTCAAGAAATGTGCATTGCACCTAAGTTCCTGCGCCATAACTCCCCATCTTGTGGAACTGTCTGAGATCTCTTTTCCCCTCCTCTTAAAATATTCAGTGTGTGATATGAATCACTGAAAGTTTGGGATGGTGGGATCACACCGCTGGTGTTTGAAATACTGATGGCCAAGCTACCAGCATCACAGTAGCATGCAAGCCAGCCAAGTACTACAAACTGACAGATGGATGGTGGATATCACGTTAAAGATGCAATGGATTCAATATTTAAAGAGCTTTGTAGAGAACTTGGGACTTGGTAGAACTTTCATAGTTCACTCCTCTTGGTCGTCCAGAGATTTCACAGCAGATTGAGGCAGCAGGTGTGACGCACATGCTGGGCACAGAATGACGATAGGATCTGCATTTGTCTACTACTCTCCTCTCGACATTACTGGCGCCACCTCTAGTTTAAGTACCTACCGGAGTTTAGCACATGAAGTCTTCTCTATTTAGAAAATTCCCTGGATTAGCGTTGTGTAGTCCTGGTTTCTACTCTCTTATCCAGCATTAATCTGGACTATGTATCCTTATCTATAAAAAGAAATCTTTGAAATAGATAACTTTGATGGTATTTTCTAGAGTTCATATTCTGTTATAGAATATGTGATTCCTATGTGTGGTTTGGAGCCCTGGTGGTGCAGTGGTTAAGCATTTGTCTGAACCAAAAAGTTAGCAGTTTGAATCCACCAGCTGCTCCTTGGACACCTTATGCGGCAGCTCTACTCTGTCCTATAGCATTGCTATGAGTCAGAATTGACTTGATGACAATGGGGTTTTTTGTTTGTGTGTGTGTTTTCCATGGGGTTTATGTTTATTGTGGCATAGAGTTCAGGAAATATTTGTAGTTTAAATATCAGGAGTTTAAAAAGTTAGGAAATATTTACACTCAAATAAGCAACAGTGATGAGATGGCTACACACAATATTTCTTTGACAGCCTGCTTTTCCCGGAAGTTCATTTTTTAGGCCAGTTTACCTCAACCTCTGTCTCCATAATATTCTTGTTATTACCTGCTACCACAGTTCCCAGCCAACAGGTCCTTATTTAGCAGAAGTAATGAGTACAGAAAAATACTCACATTTTATTAAAGACTAGAGTAAGCACTAGAAACTGACTGGATAACTTTAATGAAATACTGTGAATAAAATACTATTTAATAAAATCAACCATGGATCTGTCGGTTTGTCATACTTTAGTGGCTCGCATGTTGCTATGACTCTGGAAGCTCTGCCACCAGTATTTTAATTACCAGCAGGGCCACCCATGGTGCACAGGTTTCAGCGGAGCTTCCTGACTAAGACAGACCAGGAGGAAATGCCTGGTGATCTACTCAGAAAATTAGTCAATGAAAATATTATGGATCGAAACAGAATGTTATCCGACTCACTTGCTTTGGACACATCATCAAGAAGGATCAGTTGCTGGAGGAGGACATCATGTTTGGTGAAATACAAGGCCAGCGAAGGTGAGGGAGAGTCTCGGTGAGAGGGATTGGCACAACAGCTGCAATGATGGACTTGAACAGGCCAGGGATTGTGAGGACTGTGCTGGACCTGGCAAGATTTCATTTTGTTGTACGTAAGATCGCAGTAAGTTGATGCCAACTTTGGCAGCTATCTGCTGTCTGTCTAAAATGATGTAATCGCTATCGTATAGATGAGGAAACAGATTCACTGCTCCAACTCACAAACTTAATAGAGTGAAATCAAAATTTTAATGGAAATCTGTCTTATTTTAAAAGTTCACGCTCTCTCTACTGCATCAGGAGGTATTTCTGTAGAACTCTTTGGTAATGTATTCGATGTAAGATTTGATATATAATTTTGCTTTGTATCTTCAGACAGAGGAGTCTAATGTCATCCTGAAGAGAGGTGTCTATGGGTCAGCTAAAGGGCTTGCATTTGTTCTTAACATATTCAACATGCTTGTAACAAGAAACACATAACACACTCAAAATAGAAGCATTCTAACAAGCTTTATTGACAAACGGACTAAACAAAGATATAGACTACCTATTGAGAACCTCAAAGGACAGAGCCGGAACCTGGGCTAGCAGCAGTGAAGATTTTTCTAAGCCTAGACCCAAAGGCAGAGGGTAGGGAGAGGTTACCAGAACCTGGGAAGTTTGCTGTGGAGAACAGTCAGCTTTGAGAGAATCAGTGACCTATGTCTGGGAAGGACCTCACAGGAAAGTATCTAAGGGATTTGACACCCTGACTTCACCCTCATTCCTCCCTCAGTCTGTTAGGACTCCCCAGGAGGTTTGTTGTTGTTGTGAAGTCAATTCCAACTCATAGCTACCCCATTTGAGAGAGTAGAACTGCCCCTTAGGGTTTCCCAGGCTGCAATCTTTATGGGAGCAGATTGCCAGAAGTTCCCTCCCCCACCAGAAGCGACTGGTAGGTTCAAACTGCTGACCTTTCAGTTAGCAGCCAAGAGTTTGAGCATTGTGCCACCAGGGCTCCCTAATCACAAATTCAGCGCAAGCAAATTAGATGATGAGTTGTCAGCAAAGTTAATGCCAACTTAGCGTTCACTGGTAGAAAGCATTCAGAGCAAGAAGGGAGCCGGCATACAGTGTTCCGCATTGGTCATATGGCAGATTTTCGCTCATTTCTGGGAAATTAATTTTAAGAAAAATACTGAAAAATCCATCACTTTGCAGAAAGAGCACCAGTGTGGTAAAGAGTCTGAAATGGTCTTTACACTGAGCACGGAAAAAGAGTTGCTACAGAGGAAACAGAAGAGGAAAAGCACGTTATGGGCAAAGTATATTAACAAGCCATTCAATGTTTATGAAGGAACAGGAATATCGCTCAGATTATTTTAAGCAAAAAAAGGGCAATCATGGTTCATTTAACTAAGAAGGCCATTGAGAGTCCTGCTTTGTTCCCCGCCAAACCCTGGAATCATGGCTATCCTACGGACACAGTGTATACTTCTGGTCACCACAACCACATATCACAAAGTCAGTCTCACCAAGGCTACAAGGAGTGGAGGAAACCAAGGTAGTTCAAGGAGTAGATGTGGGCACAGAACAACAGATTCACCACAGATAATGACATGGTCCTTAAAAGAGTGTCATGTGAAAGGAGAATTAGAATTGCTCTCTGTAGGTTTATAGGACTTAAACTAGGCAATTACTGTTGAGTTGGCTCTGAGCCATGGCGATCCCGTGTATAACCATCTTGATGATATTGGTACGTTGGACTCTCTTGTTGCATCCATAGTGTAGTGCCTTTCAATCTCGAAAGGACAATATTCTTCCAGCACTGCACTGGACAATATTCTATTGTGATTTATAAGGTTTTCATTGGTTAATTTTCACAAGTAGATCACCAGGCCTTTATTCCTACTCTTTCTCAGTCTGGGAGCTCCAGTGACACCTGTTCACCATGGTTGATCCTACTGGTATTTTAAATATGGTGGCATAGCCTCCAGCATCACAGCAACACACAAGTCACCACAGTACGACAAACTGATAAACAGTTGGTAGAGTCAATTTTAAGTAGTCAGATATTGACTCAGTTGTTTAAATCGGTCTAGAAATAGAATCCTACCTATCTCTAGAAATGGTCCAGCAAAGATTAATGTTTTTTTTCATGTAGGTTATGGAGATTTCTCTGTATGTTGTAATATTTGAAAAGGGGAGAACTCTTTCTAGCTTTAAGGCTCCCTGTGATCCATTAGAGGGTAGAGTTCGGGAGCACAAATTTTTTCTTTTCTTGAGCATTTAAAATCCCTTTTCTTTCTCTATCAATATCCCCCAGAGCTCACCGTGTGGGAGAGGAACCTATTGCCCCAGGCACAGTGATACTGCAATGAACCAGTGAATGACTGACTGTAAGACACCGCATAAACATAAACTCACTTGATGAGCAGCCTGTTGGGGTAGGAAGCAGAGAGAAGAGTTTCCTTTTCTTTAACACAATTAGAGTCTATCGCTCTGTTCTTTTCCGAAAAGAGGATAGAGAATTAAAGGAGTTACGAGTACTGCATACCATTCATGCAGTCGCCAATAAGAAAAAGACTTTGGTAAAACATCGAAAAGGATTACTTCTCATCTCAGCACTATTTCAGAATAAGCAGTGTAGCTGTCCAAAAGATCTTGTGTTCAGTTCTGTTTAAAAACCAAGCGAAACATAACAAACATAAAAATAAATAAATAAAACAAAGACATCCTTTCAGTAATTTGTCAAGAATTTAGACTGGATTGAAAAAGAGCTGGGCAATTTCATGGACAAAGAATCAAGTGTTCATGAAAGCATATGACTCGTGAGACTGAAGGTAAAGACGCCCTTGAAAGACGAGAGATGAGGGCACTTTTCTGAGATGAAGCTTATTAAAGATTAAGGCAAGAATTAATCCTTGATAAACGTGTCTACTTATACATTTGTGTTTCCCATATAATGGCTCCTTTTTTGGTGGTTTTTTTTTTTTTTATCTTTCCCTGTTAGTTAATCTTCGATAAAGACAGGATAAAGGAACTATGCATTTTTGGGACTTTTTAAAAATTACAAAAATGACCCAGATGGTTTATTACCTACTTTTACATATTAATTCCAAATGTGAAACTATAAACTATTAGAAAATATGTTTATGTTTATTCTAAAATACCCTGTGATAAGATCTTCACTGCTCGTAGCCTGTATTTGTTAAGTGGTGATAAGAAAACATTTTCCTATTTCATAGGGATCTCAGAATACTAACTTGGGTTACAAAAGTGACCTTCTCGGAAGAAGTCCTTATAAATATTTCTAAGTTTATTTCTGTTATTATAAAAACACTATTGACTGGATTTCACTGGGGATAGGATGTTCTAGTTAATTTAATTTAATTTTCTGTTGAACTAAGCGTTAATGGATAAGACCATTTTATTTCTGCCTACATTGTTAAAATGGTTCATAAAAGCCCTTGGGCCATTTTTTTCTTTTCTTGCCTAACTACAGTCCAGTGAATATAAACAAAACTCTCTATGATAATTTATGATTTGATCATTATATATATGCAGTGTCTGTAAGATACGGAAGATTTAAGCCTGTGTTGACACCAGTGGAGACGGGCTGTTGACTAACAATCCTTGCAATAAAATTTGTCTTTGTCAGTGTCCCCTCACTTTGCATTTCAAGATCATTATCATTTGGATTCTAGATGGTCCTGAAAAGTGGTTTGATACAAACTCACTGAAAAATTTCAGGAAGAAAGTACTGTAAAATTTGAAGAAATTCCATGGAATATTAAGAAAAATAACAAGTACAACTAATCTCATAGTAAAATATATATATATATATATATATATATATATATATATATATATATGAATGTGAGGAGAAGTGTTTTATCTTTATGTCTTGTTGGGATCAACTCTATTACCCTACCCAAACTTTTAACTGGAAGACACATTTATTTGGGTTTGAGCCTCTTCTCTGCCTCTTCTTTATTTAGTGGCTGATGATGAGCAGCTGTTTGCCTATATTTTGAATAGCCAGCTAATTATCTGACTTTACTGACTCTGTAGATTAGAAATCTGATCATTCCCATGTCTGGACTTTCTAGCATCACTTACTTCTTTAAATTAAGGTGTTATCAGCAGAATGCTAGGAAGTGCTCATCCATTTTCCTAGTTCATTGTAGCTACACAATAATTAGCTAATCTTTAGATCATGTACCAATAGAGAAGGAGAATTTTGCTTTTGGCCAGGATGAAAAAAAGCTGGGGAAAAAACAAAATATCATTCCCATTCTAACAATGAGATAAAGCCAAACAAATTACAAAATTTTATGTTTTTTCGAGCCTCTCAGAAACCTGAGGTTACAATCCAACCAAGTAACCTGAATTCCAACAAGAAATGAGCCTCTGTTTCCAGAGATAAGACCCAAGAACGGGCCCACCCTGTTCAACGCTTTGAGTAAAGAACAGGTCACTTCACAGCTGCCATAAAACAAATAAAATACAAGCAGCTGAAATTTTAATAAATTATGAGGGTCTAAGTGTGAGCTAGCAAGTAAGACTGGAGAAGCTGGGGGTTCAGACACTCTCACAAGCTCTTATTTTTATGAACATCTCCAATAACTCATGAGAAGGTGTGGGGGCAGATAAGGATACCAAAGAGATCCCCTTTGCCTGGTGCAGCCTGCAGAAAACAATTTGCAACTTCTAGGGGAAAATTATAAAGCCCTACCTGCTTTTCCCAGATTCCTCTTTCCTACAAAACAAAAGTCTGAAACTCCTTCAAGAAAGACTGCAACCTACCACCTTAAAGGCAGAAGCAAAGATCCATTGTGATTGCAAAGTGGGCAGAAGAAAAACCCTTCTTGTCCAGGGTGGAGGCAGAAAACTACCCTGGGCCCAGGGTCTTGTATCTATACCCAATTAGAGGTCTGCTTTCAGTGACGGTAGAACTAGGGAATACCTGCTCCAGACAACCACAGATGGAGGGCAGAGTTCTGCTGAAATGGGGAGGAAGAGTCAGATTGCTGAGAAAATCTCCTCTTTCCTGGCCCCTGAGGCTGGGCACAGAGCGCCTGATGAAACAGAAGGGGAAACTGGATGGCAGAAGCCCCTGCCAGCCACCACCACTAGCTCAGAAGCCCATAACGGGCAACAGCAGTCTACCACTGGGCGAGGGCAGTCACGTGGAGCAAGACACCATCTGTAGTGCAGGTATGCAGAGGTGATGAAAGCTAAGGGTGGGTCACAAACAGTGAGAAAAAAAGCAAAACCTCTGGCACCTCAACCCCCACTTTAAGTAAAGACAGTAGTCCTGCTACATGTGGCGCAGTGGTTAACAGCTCAGGTCGCTAACCAAAAGATCCAAAAGATCAGCCGTTTGAATCCACCAGCCTCTCCTTGGAAGCCCTATGTGGCAGTTCTACTCTGTCCTATAGGGTCGCTCTGAGTCGGAATCAACTCAACAGCACACAACAACAACAGTAAGTTGAAGAATAAGCAGCAGCAAAACCCGAACCCAGTTGAACTGAAAAGATGTTTAAATGACCTAAAAGAAGAGAAGAAAGGAGAAATAGAAGAATGAAAAGGGGAGGGAAGAGAAAAAACAAAACAAAGAATGAGATGGCCAGCATGTTCGAAGCATTAACAATTACATTAGTATAAATGGTCAAATACATCAGTTAAATTACAGAGATTGTCAGAATGGATAAAAAATAAAGAAACCCAAATATGTTCTACTTGCAAGAAAACCTCTTAAATTATAATGATGCAAGTAAGTTAAAAGTGAAAGAATGGGAGAATACTAAAAATTAATACCAGACAAAGTAGATTTCACAGCTAGAAATTCACCCGCAACAAAGAGGGTCATTACATAATAATAAAAGATCAATTCACCAAAAAAAAAAAAACAAACAAAAAAAAACCAAATCCGTTGCCATAGAGTCAAGTCCAACTTACAGAGACAGAGTAGAACTGCCCCATAGGGTTTCCAAGAAGTGGCTGGCAGATTTGAACAGCCGACTTTGATTCGCAGCCAAACACTTAACCACTGAGCTACCAGGGCCCCATAAAAATTCTAATTGTGAGTGTGTCAAATAGTAACACCAAAAACCCGTTGCTGTCAATTCGAACTCAGAGCAACCCTATAGGACACAGTAGAACTGCCCTGTAGGGTTTCTAAGGAGCTGCTGGTGGGTTTGCACTGATGACCTTTTGGTTAGTAGCAGAAAGTTTAACCACTGCCCCACCAGGGCCACTGTGTCAAACAATAGACCTTCAAAATACATAAGGCAAAACTGATACAATTGGAAAAACAAATAGACAAATATACTATTATAGTTGAAGAATTCGATATTCCTCTCTACTGAGAAAACAAGTGGACCGAAAATTAGTAAGAGAGAAGCTTGTTAGATAATGACTGAAAATCACTCTTTAAATCTAAATCTACCGTACTAGACAAGAAATACGGGGACTGAGGTTACGTTTCCACACTACCTCCCTGTAGAATTAGCAAAATATCTATTAGTTAAGCTCTTACTGAATTATACAATAAAACCAATCACGCAAACATACATATATGCACGTGCACACACACACACACAGAATCCCACTACCCTCACACACCTGTTTAGGAGCTAACAACCTGGTGTTTCTATATATGAAACAGTGGGATATAAAACAATGAAAGCATTCAATGCGATGATTTTGAAAATTACTTTTGGCTCTATGCATTAATCCTTTTACATTTATAAGTAGAAAGCAGTGTGAAGTTTAAGGATGAGCTTGGGAAGATGTAAAGTTTGATTACCTGGCCTTGCCAGGCAGGCTTGGTGGTTGTCAGTGAATTTAAATCATAGTAGCTGAAGTTCAAAGGACAGGGTCAGATGACAGTCTGTTGTGTCCTGAGTTAACCAGTAAGGTAGTGGTTTCTGACCAATCTTCTTGAACTGTTTGCTTCACATTTATTTGGAGGAGAGGCCAAGTGCTGTATTAGCAAAGCATGGGGAAGGTGAGGAGCACCCGGTGGCTACTCTCAGGCTCCTCTGCAGAGCTCCAGCTATGAACTTGTATACCACTGTGATGGTTACGGCTGTGTATCAACTTGGCTGGGCCATGATTCATAGTGCTTTGGCAGTTATGATGTAGTTTGGTAGCTATGTAGCAACGTAATCACCTCTATGATGAGATCTATTATGAGCAGCTGATCAGCTGAAAGGGAGTTTCCTTAGTGGTGTGGACTATATCCAGTATAGGTAGACTTTCTGGCAAGGTTCATTTACTTTTGCTCACTCTGGATCCTGCAGCTGGCTTCTATTCATCTAACCTTTAGTTCTTGGGACTTGAGCTAGTGGCTTGTCTGCCAAGGATTTGTTGGCCTCTACAGCCTGTGAGCCAGAGGCCTGCTGTCTGACCTGCTGATCTTGGGTTCACCAGCCCCTGCAGTCACATGAGTCAGGAGAAACCTCCAGCCTGACCCATGGACTTGGGGCTTTCCAGCATCTACAGCCAAGTCAGCAATTCCCTTGACATAAATCTCTGTGTGTGTATATATATATATATATATATACATATATACACATATATGTATGCCTCACTGGTTTTGCTTCTCTAAAGAACCCAGCCTAACACAACCCCACGGACCAAAACAAAGCAATCCAGACCCACCTTTCTGAGCAAGTCTTTTTACCTGTCATCTGTTTTGCCAAGGCATGCCTCCTCTTGCCAGCCCCAAGCATGACCCTGTTTGAGAAAAATACTGACAAATACAATTTTATACACCTTGCTATAGTTCTAATGTGTTTCAGGACAATTGTTAAAAATCCAGTGTTTTCTGCTGCCAACGTGTCTTTTTCTCTTCCCCAGATGGGGCACCTTCCTGGTCTGTATGATCTAGAGAGTGCACCTGTCTTACTTTTAGAGAGGCTTCCCCACTGTTCTTATACCTCTTCCTTCCCCAAGAGAAATCTTTCAGGAGAGAGATAAAAAAGAGCCTCCATTTTCTTCTCTGGGCAACGTTGCCGGGATTGGGCAGGCGGGTAAGAATCTAATTAAGTCCAATGAATTTAAACAGCTGAATGATGTGTTGCAGCATTCACCCAAGAAGATCAGCCAGAGCTTAGTTGTGCTGGGACCCCCGGTGGGCATCTATGAAAGTTCTCAAGAAAAATAAATAATAAATATACATTTCCTTAACTGTGGTACTGAGGTATACTCTTCTACACTTGATTTTGCAAAAGAAAAAATATATTTTCCCCCGATTTTTATCTCCTCTCTTCAGGAATTTTATACTTGTCCACTTAGCCAGAATACTTTCCCTGCTTAAAAAAGAAAGGAGGAGATCATCCCACTTTTCATTCATGCAAGGGCATACGTGGGGGCACCTTAGATGGCTTCAAGGCACTTGGGTACTAATCACACCACTTTGCAGGTATCATTCCAACAGGTGCGCTGGCTGGCTGCGTTTTGGTTGATGGTACTGATTTGATAGCATCTTTATATGAAAGATTCCAGGCCAGAGCTAGTTTTTCTTAAAAGGTGTGAGGAGTCTGAGACTAGCAGAAAAACAAGAGCTTAGACGGCTGATTACTTAACAAAGGATGGTTGCTTTAGGGAAAGGAGAAGCTGTCAGAGGGAAAACAACAGGAGAAGCAAGCAAATCCTCGTCCTGAGGTAACTGTACACTAGAACAAAACTAACATCTATATTGTTTAGAAATTATTAATCACGTTTTTAAAAATCTGGTCTCCTAGTGCCCTACTAAGTTACAAATGTGGCTCATGTATATCATATGTTTTTTATTGAATTACATTGTATGTGTATACTGTATAAAAAGCTTTAAAATGCTGATACCATGGGTAGAGAGATACAGCAACCGAGATGACAAAGTCTCTATTCTACATTTAAAAAAATATTGCACGTAGAGGGAGCTATCCACCATCTGTTAGTTACATGCGGAATCAGAATTTTATAACTCTTCTAGATATTAGAAATTATTTCAACATTTTATAATATGGATAAGGAAAAAAAAAGTTCCAGAAATGTTTATAAAAGCAATTAGGAATAGAGAAGAGACTAGAGCCCAGGTGTTCTGACTCCTTGACTAACAGCTCCAAGCTAACTCCAAGCTGGCAACAAGTGTGTGGATATTCCCTAGAACGAGAAAGACGAGTTGAAACTAATTCTTTAAACATTAGCAGAGAGGATGATCAAAACTGAGTTGAAGCATCACAAAGAGTCTCTCCATGTTCCATTTTGCACAGTGCATAAAAAATGGGTGTGTTAACTTTCCATACCATTTCTCCTCTACCACTGGCTAATTTTGGAACCTGAAATTCAATACTTTTCAGCCAAGGTTTCTATTCAGGAAAAGAGAATCATTGTACATGAAAGAAAAGAAGAAAAAAAAAGTTTGGATTCTCTGCTTAAGTATAATTCAGAAGAAAGTGAGACAGAAACACTAAACAATATCAGGAACTGATGAACAAAATGCCCCTCTATATATCTACATTAGAATGCTATGTATTTATGCTATCAGAGGCTACCAAATTTGGAAGTCTGCATTCAAATTTGAGTCTGTTGACCCAACAGCTTACTCAAAATATAAAATTTTTTATTTTGAGTAAGTTGCTTCAGTAATATGATGTTGATTAAAATACTAGCTGCCACTTCTTACTTAGAGCAGTCCTAACATGTAGAGATGGTAATAGAAGTAAAAAACATGCCGGCTTCATGAAAAATCATCCCAAATTGGCTATATCTTGATTCCTACTGAAGAATGAAAGGTATTCATCTTTGCTTCACAGATTTTATATAGTTTTGACAAAAGTATATGCTTAACTCAACAATTTGACTTAAGGATTCTAATCAAAATTCTCTTAAGGAAAATATGCCAGTGGCTTACAGTAGCATTTGGGAGCACAGGCAGAATTACTGGAGGAAGAAGCAGTAACAAAAAAAATAAATAAAGAGGAAAGGGTGTGCTGTAACTTAAACCAGAGTGAGGCAAAATCTGATTCCTTTCTCCTAAGAAAATAGAGCCGAACATTATTTCATATTGACTTGCTTTCCACCCTGGGCTCCAACCCATTCTGCCGTGGCAGGTCTGCGTGTCCTCTGCCCTGAGTTAACATAAAACTGTTCCTAGGCTTCTAATTAAAACAGGCAGGGCCATTACTGATGAAAGGTGGGTGGGAAGCAGAGAACTGTTGGCGTCTTATTCGAAATTAGTTTGAGCTCATCCAAGATCAAAGGAAACCCAGACCTGAGAAAACAAACAGACCACAAACAAGTCATTTGTTGACCTGATGCTGTTTCCTGGAAGTAAAATTACTGTGTCACTTAGGAAGGCTGGCTCAGCCACCATGACACCACCAAGGGACCTTGTAGCCAGGGAGTGTCTCAGGGTGTCCTATTTCTGAAAGCGCATTTTCAAAACAAGGTTTTAATAACACAAAGTACAGTCAGGCTGTTTTCAAAGGTCAAAACACAAGTGGATTCACATTCAAATCTATGCACACACACACACACACATACACACACACACTCTCTTCCCCATGTATGTTACACTTTGCTTACCCAGGGCTTTTGATTGCATGCCTCTCATTAGAACAGCCCTCAGCCCTGGTGGTGCAGTGGTTAAGCACTATGGCTGCTAACCAAAGGGTTCAGCAGTTCAAATCCACCAGATGCTCCTTGGAAACTCCATGGGGCAATTCTACTCAGTCCTATAGGGTCGCTATGAGTCAGAATCGACTCAGTGGCAATGGGTTTGGTTTCTGGTTTTTTCTGCAGCTAACAGCTCTGTCACTTAATACGTTATGCTAGTAAAACAACCTGCTTCAGGGTTTACTCTGCCAATATATCCGCTTTCTTACTGTATTCAAAATATCAGGCTGCTTCTGCTAGAATCAATTATTTTTATGAGATTTTCTTTTCAGAGCAGTGAAGTCCTAAAACTGTCAACTACTTTTTCTTCAACCCTAGAATCTGGTTAGAAAGCAGAATGAAAATAAAGGTGTGGAAAGATCATAAATGTGAACATTTTGGATTTGGGATTATTGGCAAAGTTTCAAGAAAAGTCAGAATAACCAAAAGCAAACGTGTAAACTGTCATATAAAGAAGTTTATCCTTGATCCTAAACAAAGCCACGTATGTCACAGCATCATGCCATTTTTCTCCTGAAGTACATGATGATTTCCAAACTGGATCCTTAGCCATTCAGATATATGACTTTTTAAAGTGCCATTGTTCCTTTCTTTTAAAGGTTAAATTTACAGATGAGGATGAAGTCAACACATTCTCAACAATTGTGCAATAGGTGTAGATGAGCGGAACTATCGTCTGCTATTTCTGACCCTAATGAGAAGGAACAAATCCATATGGTAACAAATTCTTATATGAGTTACAGGATCAGAGCTCTGGAGTTAGACTTTTGAAAAACAATGGGACAAACTGATACAAATAGGGATTTTTGAGATTAATATTACATAACAAAAAAACCAAGCCCACTGCCATCCAGTCGAGTACAACTCATAGCGACCCTACAGGACAGAGTAGAGCTGCCCCATAGGGTTTCCAAGGCTGTAATCTTTAGGTGAGCATATTGTCACATCTTTCCTCTGTGGAGCGGCCTGTGGGTTTGAACTGCCAGCCTTTCAGTTAGCAGCCAAGTGCTTAACTACTGTGCCACCAGGGTGTTTAAATTGCTTGGTGGTCTCTTGAATCTTCTTTGTTAGACAGTGTTTTAAGCAGAATTTGTGTATCAGATCTTTTTTTTTTAAATGAAACTGAGAAGATGAGATACGCATGTTGCTGTTGTTGTTGGTAGGTGCCTTAGAATCAATACCGACTCATCGTGACCCTACGTGACAGAGTAGAACTGCCCCGGAGAGTTTTCTAGGTGGTAATCTTTACGGGAGCAGATCACCAGGGCTTTCTCCCTCGGAACCACTGGGTGGGTTGGAACAGTCAACCTTCTGTTTAACAGCCAAGCGCTTAACAATTGTGCCACCAGGGCTCCTTGAAATACGCATGGACCTCAATAAATATTTTAAGCTACCTATTTTGTAGCCATTTCCGTCCTCAGAATGGATGAAAAGATAAAATGAAAGAGAAGGAAGAGAGTAAGAGAGAGCCAATGGCAACCCAAAATTTAAAAGCATTTTAATAACATGTTTTAATAAAAATTGTGTTGGCTTAAGTGTGACTTGATTTATTTTCTTTCATGTATTACCCAAAAGATAGAATACAGCATTATATTTATATCACCTTTACTCTAATTTATTTAAAGTTTATTCTTCTTTTATTTTCATTGCTGGCTTTCTAGCTTTTAAAGAACACCCAGAAAATGACTCAACAGTGTACACGGGTCCATTGTTCTCCCCACTCTGTTCCAAATGTATGAGCTAAATAATGGATAAGTACTTTTTTAGTGTGGTACTTCATCACTAAAATAGTTTTAATACTTGAACCAATAGATCCAAATATTGTGGAACAGTAAAGATGTTCCACAATAATAATAATTTAAAAAAAGCCATTCATACATTCTTTTTTCATGATTCAGTATAATATTTCTTATTGGTAACAACAGTAGGAAGCTCAACAAGTTCTAAATGAACTCATGAAAGGAGAAGTTTTTATGGCAACGTATTAATTTTCTGGTTATACTAGAACAAATTATCACCAATTGAGTGGCTTGAACAACATTAATTTATTATCTTATAGTTTGTAGGTCTGAAGTCCAACACAGGTCTCACTGAAGGAAAATCAAGGCATTGGCAGGCTGCCTTCCTCTCTGAAGGCTCTAATGGGCTCTATTTCCTCATTCAGGTTGTTGGTTGAACTCAGTTCCTCATGTTTATAGGATGAAAGCTCCCATTTCCTGACTGGCTCTCAGGTGAGGGCTGTTCCAGCCTCTAAAGGCCACCTACGCTCCTTGGCTTTTGGTGTCTTTCTTCCATTGAGTGTTGGCATTCTCATACTTTAAATCTCTCCTTCTTCTTCTCATCTCTCTCTGGCCTCACCAGGAAATAATCTCTGTTTTGAAGGGCTCATGTGATTAGACTGTGCCCACTCAGATAATCCAGGATAATCTCCCTGTCACATGATCTTAATCAACTTAATCAAAGTCCCCTTTTCCATGTAAAGTAATATATTCACAGGTTTTGGAGATTAGGACATGGACATCTTTGGGTGGGCACTATTTTCCATAATACCATTGCCATTGAGTAGATTCCGACTCATAGTGACCCTGCAGAACAGAGTAGAACTGCCCCATAGGGTTTCCAAGGAGTGGCTGGTGGATTCAAACTGCTGACCTTTTGGTTAGCAGCCTTAAAGCTTAACTACTGCACCACAGTAGAGGCCTCTAAATTATGCTAAATTTCTAAGGGAAGAAGTAGAAGGTTTGATAAGAGTATAAGGCTACTGGGGAAAAGAATTATAGGATGAGGTTGTCATTATAATGAACCATCATTAATGCGTTAATGCCCCAGAAGTGCAAACACTGATTTTTCTAGGCAATGAAGAGCTATGTAAAGATTACGTGTGGAAAATGATGGATGCCAAACAGGTTTTAGAAGAGACAAATAATTTGTGAAATCTTCGGTTTAACATGTGAAAAGGAGATTTCTTTTATTTCTGTTCTTTTTTTAAAATTTTGGCTGCATCCCTAGATACTGGATCTGCAGAGAAAGACTATGTCCCCAAACAAGCAGATGCCATGAGGACTAATAAGTGTATTTAAAAGTAAAGAAAGAGTCACAGTCTGTGGAATTATTTTTTTTTTCAACTAAGATTTGCTTATACTGATGAGGAACTATATCATTTGATGATTAAATTTGCAGAATTTTAAAATCTTTTTTTTTTTTTTTTTTACTTATTGCACGTAAAGTTGGTACATGAGTCAAGCAGATCAACCCATGGTAGTATGTTTCTCTTATACCTTTTAGCATTTCTTATTTTGGATAATAGTTATTTGTGTATTTCTTATTTCCCACTCAACTTCGTATGTTTCTTGAGGGAATAGACTGTGTTGGTTACAATTTGTCATTCTTCATAGCAATGAATAGGTATTGAAGAAATATTATTACCAAACAGATAGATGAATTAATCCCCATTGAGGGGGGATACATTCTTGAAAACTAAGGACCACTGACATGTTTTATGAAAAAAAAAAAAAAATCTTTCAAATTCATCAATTCATTTGTGAGAGGGATCCTAAGCATATACAGCAGGCCATGAACATTGCTGAAACCTAAGGATAGAAATATAAACAAGTTAAAGCAAGTAGATATTATGCATTGATTTTTTTCATGCCTCATTCCAAATATATATAAAGGAAGCTTATGACTTTGAACATTTCAGAGTGTAGTGAAATACACTAGTATAAATCTAATGCAAATGCCTGCAAGATATCTGCATTGGGAAACCGTAGATAATAATATTAATTAATGGATAAACTGTAATAGAACATATACATGGAGAAATATAATCACATATCTTGGCAACACAGCAGACAATGCGACTAATTCTGCCTGAAGGAGTTTTGCTTATTCATTATCTCCACTGATGGTGATAAGGCACTCTCTTCAATTAGATTTTACTTCCTTTTGAGGTCAAGACTCTTGACTTTTAAAATTCAACTCCTGTGCAATAAAATCATGCAATTTTATGCAAAAAAGTAATAAAAAGTTTTGTAAAACAACCCAAAAACCTGAAAGTCTCCAGTCATTTAATAAAGTTGATCTAAACAATAAGAAGTATTTCTAAAGAAAAACATAGCACAGATGAAAGGATTTTATATTATAGCTCACTCTCCTTTCTATTCAAAACTAAGGAAAAGCTCTGCTTTGGACCTATGATAGTCTAAATTGGCATGATAGTTCATTTTCTAGAATTTACACAATTGTAGTCATACTTTTCCAATTAGCTTTTCCAACTCCACAAAGTGTGCCATCTGTTTACTATTTTTATTCAGGAAAATATCACACTGCCAGGGCAACATCTAAGCATTGTTTATGTAAATATGAAATCTGATGCTATATCTTATGTAATAACAAAATGTATTACACTTCTTATTGATTATCAGTGGAGATCTTGATGATTTTTCTCTTTGACAAACCATGGAGCTAAGATCAGTGTTATTCAAGTTTTAAGAGCAGCAAGATTTTCTAAAAATGAAGTATTCTATAATGACTCAATATTAATTAATTAACCATATATTCACTATAAGGAGCCCTGGTGACACAGTGGTTAAAGCGAATGACTGCTAACTGAACGGTCGACAGTTCGAAACCACCAGTGGCCCCGCGAAAGAAACATGTGGCAGTCTGTTTCAGAAGAGATTTACAGCCTTGGAAACCCTATGGGGTCACTATGAGTTGGAATCAGCTCGATGGCAGTGAGTTTGTTTGTTTGTTTTAATAGTCACTATATCAAAAATATTTTATGAAACTTACTATGAGCCAGTGACTATATTAGAAACTACATAAAGAAAGCGCTTAAGTGGAGTTGCCCGGGTGGAAGTCAGGTGAACCATTGGTGATCTCCTTTGCTCATCTTTCCCCTTTCGCGTTTTGGAACTCCCCAGGCACCTACACTGACAATCTAAGGTTCTTGAAGACACAGTTTGTACAGCAGGGACACAGAGTTGCATTTTTTCCGAGAATTTCATAAAATGTGAATAATTATTTTCTGGAGTGTGAGTGTTAACACTATACCATTCACTTCTCTGTTTTTCATGTATTAATTCAGGTGATTCCCTCAATACCCTTTTATTCCCATTTTGCTGGAGAAGAAACTAAGGCACCAATAACTTAAATAATTTGCCCAACATCACATGATTGGCAAATTGTGGGAACATGAATCACACCTAGGTACTCTGGGTTAAATTAAAATTTCCACATTCTTAAAAAGAAATTTAAAAAAATGGAGGTGTTATTATAATTATATACTTCAAGTGTTAGAAGAAACTTTAAAACAATTAGCTGTATTATTTAACCAACTTTTAAATAACGTTATTAAAAACCCCTTCTTTTGGACTCTTCCAGGGACTAGGAATTTACTGCCTTCCAAGGCAGTCCACACAATGTTTCTCTCCTTTTGGTCTCTCTGATTTTAAGATATCTATTAACAATTTCAGAATATTTGTCTTAGATCAACAGGATTCCCTGAAGCCATAGATAATACATATAATGCCTTTTTATGTGACATCTCTTTGTACGTTATGAGATGCTTGGCTTCACCCAGTGGAGTCTTGCCTAGATTAAAACCCTCAGTTCTTTGAACTGCACTCAATCACCTGGCATGAAGTTTCCTTTCACCGATCTGATTTCTTTCTTTTGAACATGACTCAGAAGGCCTAAACCTCTTTTGACATATGGCACCCTTAACTAATATTTCTAATATCATAGACAAAGAGAGTGGACTATCAATTCCCATTTGATTTTTTTTTCTATAAAAGTAACATCACATTATTTAAATTATATTAAAATTTCTGTCAACTATAACTTCCTAGTCTTTTTAATGCATCCTGCTGCTTGTTTATAGTATCCCTCTGTAAAAAGACAAGAACAACAACGAAAATACATAAATAAGCAAACCAGCTGCTGTCAAGTAGATTCTGACTCTCGGCAACCAGTCATTTTGTAATTATAAGGCATTGTCTTCAATTAGATTTTATTTTCTTTTGAGTTTGAGACTCTTGACCTTTAAAATTCAACTCCTGTGCAAAAAAACCACCGAATTTTATGCAAAAAATTAATACTATTTTTGTAAAAAAACCCTAAAAGTTCCCTTTCATTTAATAAAGGTGATCTAAATATTTTTTAAAGAATAACAAAACACGGATGAAAGGATTTTATATACCTCACTCTTCTTTCTATTCAAGACTAAACTAAAGAAAAGCTGTATTTTGGACCTAACCACCCCGACCCACGCCCCCGGAAAAAAAAACCAACCCTTGTCATTGAGTTGATTCGGATTCATAGCAAACCTATATGACAGAGAACTGCTCCATATGGTTTCCAAGGAGCGGCTGGTAGATTCCAACTGCCAACCTTTTGGTTCGCAGCCAAGTTCTTAACAACTGCGCCACCAGGGCCCCATATTTTGGACCTACCAAAACAAAGAAACCCATTGCCGTTGAGTCAATTTGTGTTCTTCAAAAGTCAGTTAGAATGTTTCAAGGAAGTGCATGAACCTCTAAGTATCAAGAACATTAAAAGGCTGAAACCAACGAAGAACATACCCTCCCCCCCAAAAAAAAATTACAATCAAGGTGAAGCAGTTTGGAGTTATATTCCAGGCCAAAGGATGATGAGTTGCTGTAGTTGCTTGGACTAGGTGATGAAATATTACCTGGAAACAGAACAAACAGCAGACACAGCTAGTGAAGCAGAAGTGACTTTGTAAATGCAGTCAGGATGAGTTCTTTAAGTGAAAGCCGCGTCAGTTTAAGCTCATTTTATTTTTTATACAGTCTCCCATGGAGGAAAAATGTGGAAATGTTTGTTTTAGAACTTTGATCAATTGCTTTATAGTATCCTTTACATTTTGAGCTTCAGGATAGAGAGTTCAGATTTAATTATAGTGTAATTAAATAAATTAGCATCCAATTAATGATCGTACCCAAATATTAATTATTAATGGCTTGATTTGAATCTGGAGGAGCTCCCCCACCCCCATCCCCGGTGTGAAAGCTAGGCTATACATTTCCTGTTGAAAGGGACTGTGTTCATCTTGTTCACATACATCCTACGTGACCATCACCATGTGGGAAATATTTTAGTTGGGGGATCAAACTGGAATACAACAGTGTCTTGGCAGGCTAAAGCAATTGAATGATTCTGGTGAGAGGAAATTACATAGAGGCTTCTGGATCTCCAAAACCAATTTTAAAGGTACTAGAGAGGGATCAGCTCTTGGAACCCACCAGCCACTCCATGGGAGAAATATGAGGTAGTCGGCTTCCTTAAAGATTACAGCCTTGGAAATCCTACGGGGCAGTTCTACCCTGTCCTGTAAGTTGCTATGAGTAGGCATCGACTTGAAGGCAATGGTTTGGTCCCACTGGGTAGCACCACCGTTAAGTGCTTGACTATAAACCGAAAGATTGGCTGCTCTAACCAACTCAGAGGCACCTCAGAAGAAAGGCCTGGGAATCTGCTTCCAAATGGTCACAATGTTGAAAACCCAGTGGAGCAGTGGTACTGGTAGGGTGTCATAGGATAAAAGGGAAGTTTGGGGTCTTTGTTCCCACTCACTGTCATATTTGGCAACCATTTGTGTCGGTGGCTGGTACCCTCCACAATTTCAGCTCTGATCAGGAACTTTGCTCTAAGACTCCCACTCTCCCTGGGCGTTAGTAGAGCTGGTACCTTCCATTGCCCTTCAGGCCTAGGGGTGGTAACAACTTCTTACCCCTGCTGTTCCTCCTACTTCTCAGCATCCATTGCTTGTACTCTTACTTACCCTGGTCAAGTTTCTTGAACCATCTGAGCTAGATTCTTTTTTCTGCAGGCAGGACTGCTACTGACAGAATGCATAGTAAATGACATTTTATTTTCTATTTTTTTTTAAATTACAAAATAATGAAATTGCTTTCATAAATTCTTTGTGAAAGTCTGTAAGTTTTTACATTAACAGTGGAGTTGTATAAACATGGCTTAGTTGTAGAGCAAAAAAATAAGTGCTTTTATAGTGAATAACAACATTTTTATTTATGCAGATAAGTATCACGACATCTGACTAGGCTTTTATTTAAGCGTTTTATTGTCCAAACAGACTGGGAATATTTAGTGATCGAGTTTGTTTTAAAGTACAACCACTAGGGGAGTCCCAGCAGTGGGGCAAAAGGTTAAGTGCTTGACCACTAGCTGATAAGTGGGCAGTCTGAACCCGCCTAGAGGCATCTCAGACGACAGACCTGTAGAGCTGCTTCTGAAAGGTCACAGCCTTGAAACCCTATGGAGCGGCTCCACTCTGCACATACAGGGCGGCCACGAATTGGAATGGGCTTGATAGAAACTGACAACGTATGGTCTCAAGTAAAAATACATGAGGTAATTATGCTCAGATTAATTTCTGTAAAGATAAAGGACAACTACTGGTTACTATTACTGATCATGTTCTACGTGAGATAAAGTAGGATAGAATTTTACTTGGCCAGTTGGCCATTTTCTGGTGTAGAAAATCTGGATGCTTAATCCATACAGAGCTTCCCATGCATGTATCCCCTAAGAGATTTTACCTGCGATACCAGATCTCTCACTAACTGACGCATTCAAATTGTGGTGTTGGCGAAGCATATTGAATATACCGGAGACTGCCAGAAGGACGAACCAATCAGTCTTAGAGGAAATACAATCAGAATGCTACTTAGAATCAAGGATGGTGAGACTTCCGCTCCCTTACTTTGGACATGTCGTCAAGAGAAACCAATCACTAGAAAGAGACATCATGTTTGGTAAAGTAGAGGGTCAGTGAAAATAAGGGAAACCCTCAATGAGATGTATTGACACAGTCTCATCAACAATGGACTCAAACATAGCAACAATCATGAAAGTGGCCCAGGACCGGGCAACTTTTCGTTCTGTTATACATAAGGGGGCCGTGGTGGAGCCGACCCAAAGGTAACTAACAACAATAGTGAATTTCTGTGGGTTAAAATATTACAGCTAAAAGGGACAGGAGACAACACTGAATGGACTATATTAGCTAAAGACGAATTCACTCCTGCTCCACTCCCCTCCTTACCCCTGACATCAAAACCCTTCTTCCCCTCTTACCTCTTAAACTCTTTGAATTCAGCTGGGATTTTAGGTTACTGCTGAGAAGTATTAAAACTCATTATTTGGTTGACCAGAATATTTGCCCTCTCTTAGTTTCCAGTAATGCTCTCTGAATGGTTTCCTTAATATTTTTAAAAGATGTGTGGCACTGCAGGGGAGTACAACACGGGACAGGAATCACAGTTATGGTTTCAGATGCAGTGTGCCCGAAGAGTTCAGGACGATGCAGCTGGCAGCTTTCAGGACTTGTCTTCTTGTTATTACCGTCTGTGTCAGCTTGGAGCCTTCGCTTCAGGGAGGGCAAGAGAAATGCAGCTGTGTTGTGGGGAGGTTTTATTTATTTCTTTTCATCATGATTGACCCTGGTATACTACATTGGTGAATGAAACTGAGAGATCGATCGTTCCAAGCTTTTGCTGGATAGCGTATGTGACTATCTGCATATATAATTAGTGTTTAAAAAATTGTACCCGCTACACAATTTTCTTACATGTACTTCTTTAGGAACAGTAATAATGAGGATAAAAAGTTCACCTTTCTTTAATAAACCTGATGAAATTGCAATATAACCTTTATAGTAAATACATTATTACTGGCAAAAAAAAATGTTTTTTATTTTTATAACAAAGTACCTTGGCAGCAGAAATGAACAAAGAACAAGTATTTTGCAACCTATATGAAGTGCTTGGAATGCTAAGCTGTTTGGAAGGAACCTGACTCATTTCAGGGAATTGATACAGGCCATAATCAACCACAAAATGAAGAAAGCAAAGAAAATGCTGAGAGCCAAGTTTTTGACTTCTCATGTTAGATTTATAAGCAAATGGCATAACTTAAAAACTTCATTGTAAGGGTTCACTGAAACACATCAAATGCATCTCTAAGTCATAGGGATTAAAAAAGCTAAACTATGCATTTTCTTCCTCTGAACAATATACACTAAATCCTTTTCATACAGTAAGACCAGAACAAGACTTACTTTACAGCACTTGAGTATAGGAAGTGCCATTTCATATATGAGAAAGTCTGGAATTTAATATTAGAAACACACTTCAGAACCTGAAGTTTGTTTGTGCATATGTACACTTAGTTTAAATATTCAATAAAAGTTCAAATATCTTATTACAGAAGGTAGGCTCAGTCATCCTCAATTAACATTTTCTTTGCAAGTAAAATGTCCTAGGTAAAGTTAATATTAACTACTTGAACAAGGTTCACCTAAATAAGAAGAAATGTCAAGATTTGTATGTGTAAATATGAAAATCTTAATTGGCCTTTTTCCTGTTGTGACGTATCACTTGATCTAGTAATATATTAAAACAGCTAACGAAGAGTCTGTTTATATATGAGAGAATAGAGCAATGGAAGGCAAGAGATAGAGGAGAGGCCCCTGAGGAATTTTGTTCTACATTTTTCTCCCGCTCTGTCTGTGACCCTCTGTTGTGATCCATGTCAGAGCAGTCGATGCTGGTAGCCGGGCACCATCTAGTTCTTTTAGGCTCAGGCTGGTGGAGGCTGTGGTTCATGTTGTCCATTAGTCCTTTGGACTAATATTTTCCTTGAGTCTTTGGTTTTTTTTTTTCATTCTCCTTTGTGTAATTGTGTAATTATTTCTTTGGAGATGCTTAGGAAGTGCTTTGAAAAAGTGGATATAGAAAAGAAACAATGGTTTGAAGCTGTATATAATTACAGTTGGGACTTGGGTCCACTTACAATTAAATGTTCTTGGAAACCCGCGTGATCTCTGTAAAATTCATCCTATAGCAAATAGCTACACCAGGCATTACAGATTGTATGTTGTTGTTGTTGTTAGGTGCTGTTGAGTGGGTTCCGACACATAGCAACCCTACGTACAAAAGAACGAAACACTGTCCAGTCCGGTGCCATGCTCACAATCTTTGTTATGCTTGAGCCCAATGTTGCAGCCACTTTGTCAATCCATCTCATTGAGGGTTTTCCTTTTTTTTGCTGACCCTTTACTTTACCAGACATGATGTCCTTCTTCAGGGACCGGTCCCTCCTGATAACATGTCCAAAGTATGTGAAACGAAGTCTCACCATCCTAGCTTCCAAGGAGCACTCTGGCTGTCCTTCTTCCAAGACAGACTTGTTCTTCTCTGGCAGTCCATGGTATATTCCATATTCTTCTCCAGTACTCATACAGATTGTATGAGTAAAGAGAAAATGCCCCCCCAAAAGGTCTGAGGTTCAGAATACCTCAGCAACACCAAGTAATAGGCTGAACTGGAGAAAAAGTGACACAGTGTATGGAGACAGTCAATTTTAGAGAGACGGGAATCTGGAGGCAGGCGATGATTGACTTGCAGACAGCATCAGTGTAAGGGAGCTCCAGTGACAGTAGGAAATTGCCAAGAGGTCTGTATGAACAGTATGAACAGTAGGAGCACAGGGTAGCTGTGGCAAGCAGCATCAAAATACACATACAGTGGAATAAGGAGAAATGAAGTCCTGAAACATGCCACAACATGGATAAGTCTTGAAAACATTATGCTTAATGAAGTCAGCCAGTCACAAAAGCACAAATACTGTAGGATCTCACTAACATGAAGCACCCAGAACAGGTAAATATATAAAGATTAGAGTGTAATAGCAGTTACCAGGAGTGGGAGGGAGGGAAACAGGAGAAGTTATTATTTTGGACTAATATTTTCCTTGTGTCTGTTTTTCTCATTCTCCTTTGCTCCGGATGGGACGTGACCAGTAGATATGTCTTCGTCAGTCATCAATTTCTTGATAAATCTTCCCTAACACCAACATCTCTCTTCTCTGTTAGTTATTTACTGTCTTAGGACATGATTCCTTTCTCTTAGAAGACTTACTTTAGTTCATAGTTAGAAATTATTTCATGCAATTAATTGTGTAAGTACTGTCATCTCTGTTGGAACACAGTTCCAGTATGAAAATAATGACGTTTTTTAGTTTCACATTTCTTGACACTTGTAAGTAACTTATTAATATTTATTTATATTATTTGCAAACTTTGGAAGGCCGGAGGAAGAAGAGAAGAGGAGAAAAGAAAAGAATAACATATGGCCCGATATTCATGGCTCCTAAGGAAATCAAAGAATACCTTCTCACTGATTGAAAGCAAGGAGATGATAGTCACAAAGAAACTATGGCGAACTTTATCTTTTCCTGGGTTACATCATAATTATTTCTTTGGAGCTGCTTAGGAAGTGCTTTGAAAAAGTGGGTATCTTTTTCTTCATTCTGAACCTCGTGTATGAAAGAAATAAAAGATGAAATAGGAGTGATAACTTAGAGACCTTCTCACTTAGTTTGTTCTTTATTATCCAGTTTTAATCCCATTGCACTGAATAATAAAGAAAACCTACTTCATATACATGGGGAGGAATATGATGTAAACCTGCTAGTAACCAATACAGAGATGTACCAGTGATTCAGTGATAGAATTCTCCCCTTCCATGCAACAGACCCAGGTTTGATTCCCAGCCAATGTATCACATGCACAGCCACCATCTCTCTGTTAGTGAAGGCTTGTGTGTGGCTATGATGCTGAAAAGGTTTCAAAAGAGCTTCCAGACTAAGAAGAACTAGGAAGAAAGACCTGGAGATCTACTCCTGAAAATCAGTCAGTGAAAATGCTGTGGATTACAATGGTCCAATATGCAACCTGTACGGGGATGGAGCAGGACCAGGCAACCTTTCATTCCATTGACATGGGGCCTTCGTGAATGAGGGGCTGACTGGAGAACAGCTAACAACAACAGCGACATTAATGAGTATAGACAGCATTATGCAGGTATGGATAGGGCAAATCCTTTCAATAGTCAACTATGAATATCAAATGTTGATGCCCTGAACTTTGAAATAGATGAAGGGTGGCCTCCTTGCAAAGTAATCTTAAGAGTTATTCTCTCTTTGCTCCATGTGGTTCTATAGTCAAGTCCCCAGGAATGCAGGAAATTAACAAAGCTAGCTGTAGGCATAATGCATCCTTCTAATAACCTACACACCTGAACTCACACTGGAAGAACAGCAGAGAGAATTTGCAGGTTGGAACGTTTGCCAGAAGTAGCAACCCAACACTGTTAGGACAAAAACACAATGTTTTGAATTTTTTTCCCCCATAATGGGAAGAGAGACAGCTAAATTTGCCTTTTTGACTTTATTTTTATGGACACGGTTTAATACATACTTATATTACACTCAATTATTTCTCTTTCAATTGGCTGTTACCATCTCTGTGTCTTTTATTTCTGATTCATTTCCTCTGACTCTTCCTGGACTTATACTTCTTGTTCTCTTTCACTTATTTTGTTTCTTTTTTTATTTAAATCTCCCTTTACGACTTTCTTCTGAGGGCTCTGGATACACTCCATCTCTATCCTTCTGTTATATTCCATTTGACTTGCTTTTCTTGTCTCGTCTTAGTTTCGCTCACTTGTCTTTTGGTGGAAGGACAAAAATATTGGTCAGGTTCCCTTTATATGGACTGAAAACTACTTATTTCAGAGGATAAGTTGTTCTTTCTTTGATTCCAAGAATCCTTTAGTTACTGAAAAAAATATGTGGAGGAAAAGAAGTATTCACCTAAAACAGCAAGTTAATACCCCTCTCTGCATGGCAAACCCCAGTGCTTACATTTAAGGAGAGAGGATTCCTAGCAAGACTTTCTGTTTTGCTGAATTTTATTAAAGGTGAGCATATAATTGGGAGAAGGCTTTCTTTCTGTTTCACTTGTCATGGAGTCAGTTCTGAGTCATGAAGTCCCATATGTGTCGGAGTAAATCCGTTCTCCATAGGGTTTTCAATAGCTGATTTTTCAGAAGATCACCAGTCCTTTCATCCAAGGCTCCTCTGGGTGCACTTGAACCTCCAACCTTTCAGTTAGCAGCTGATCACTTAACTGTTTGCACCACCCAGAGACTCCAGAAGGCTAAGGGATACTTAATTGTAGCATGCTGAAAACCCCCCAAATAACCAGAGTTAGGGAGAGGACTTCTTCCTTCAGTACTATCTGTTCTTGATCATATGCTGTCTCCTAAAATGGCTGAACATCTACCAATTCCTTTTGGTAGAGTAACTCTGTATTCCCTCCATCTTCTTTTGCTGCTTCTTGCATCGTTCAACATTTTGCCCATAGAATCCTTCTATACTGTAACTTGAATTTTTTTCCTTAGTTCCTTCATTTTGAGAAATGCTGAGAGCGTTCTTCCCTTTTGGTTTTCTAGCTCCAGGTCTTTGCACATTTCATTATAATACTTTACTTTGTCTTCTCGAACTGCCCTTTAAAATCTTCTGTTCAGCTTTTTTACTTCATCATTTCTTCTGTTCGCTTTAGCTACTCTATGTTCAAGAGCAAGTTTCAGAGTCTCTTCTGACATCCATTCTGGTCTTTTCTTCCTTTCCTGTTTAATAACCTTACTTTCTTCATATATGATGTCCTTTATGTCATTCCACAGCTCATATGGTCTTCGGTCATTAGGTTTAAAAAAGTAGGTTTCTCCAAATATAGTTTTAGAAAATTAAGATTAAGTGGCATACAACCCAGATAGCTGGATTTTTTATTATTTTAACTAATTAGATATAAAGATATGCAATTAATTTGTGATGTAAACTTATGAAGCCTTCAATACAATTTGCATATGATTTATGTACTCTTTTCAACTCTGTTTGATTTATACAGTGAAGCAACATTAGGGGGAAAAAAACCCTTTTCAGTTCTTAGCAAGAACATGAAACTATAGTGGGTCCATGGTTCTTGTAAACAGTAAATGTTTAAGACATCATACTAGCTGAGAGATGTCATCTACCATGAACTGGATTGTTATTTTAGTGGTACTAGGGTATTATCAAAGCCCTGGTAGCGCAGTGGTTAAGAGCTCGGCTGCTAACCAAAAGGTCGACAATTTGAATCCACCAGCTGCTCCTTGGAAACCCTAAATGGCAGCTCTATTCTGTCCTGTAGGGTTGCTATGAGTTGAAACCAACTTGATGGCAATGGGTTTGTTATTTGTTTTTTTTTTTGGTTAGGGCATTATTTAAGGTCCCTAGGTGGCACGAACAGTTTGTACTCAACTGCCAGCTTAAAGGCTGATGGTTCAAATCCACCCAGGGGTACCACAAAAGAAAATGTCTTGTAATCTGCTTCCATTAAGATTGCATTAAAAAAAAAAAAAAAAGAACATTTCTACTCTGTAACACATGAGGTTGCCGTGAGTCAGAATGGACTCTACACTAACTAACTACGAAAGGGCATTATCAAATATTAATTATATCTATAGTTTCTTTTTTACAGTTACAAAATCCTTTCACATATATTATTGTTTTTGATCCATAAAAAACGTCAATTAATTGACAGCGTATTATATAAGAGCTATTCCACTCGACTTGATAGATAACCTCCCAGGAAGGTGTCTTCAAACTTAGAAAGATGAAGCAGCCAGTGAAGACACAGCTCCAAAAGCAAAGTCCAGGTATTTCTTCCAGTTATCCCCGCTACTCCTATTTTACAGGTGAAAAAAATGTATAATCAACTGATTTTAAACAGTTTACCCAAATACATAAACCTGTTCGACGTGTGCCTTAGTTTCCTGGTGCAGCTGTAATAGAAATATTGCAAGTGAACGGCTTTAAAGAACAGAAATTTATTTTCTTGTAGTTCTGGTGGCTAAAATTTCAAATCAGGGTCTTAGCTGTGTCAATTTCTTCCTTGTCCCTAGCCCTGGGTGTTTCTTTGTTCCATAGTTTGTAGACAATCCTCAAGTGGCATCTGTCTTCCCCTGTGTGTGTGTATGTCTCTGTGTTTATGGTTGATCTTTTTATAACTTAGGAGTGATTTGGTTTAGAATCCATGATACCCTGGTATGACCTCAAGTCACTGATTGATCATATTACATTAGACTGCATTATGGAAGGAGATTACATTATCTTACCTTGCCTTACATTACATTAAATTACCTAAGGTAATCTGTTCTACCCACAGCCAACTAACTTAATCATATGCTGAGTCATATCACCTCAGCAAGTGAAGGTCCTGAAGGCTTTCTTCCATCTGTGTCATTAAGGTTGACTCTACTTTGTGGAGGCAGCTATTTCTCAGTTGTATTTTGAAAGCTTTCCAACCTGAAGGGTTCATATTCCAGTATGACCGAAACTGAGAAGAAACTAACAATAAACATTCGTTAGTACTCAGAGTGTGGAAAGTATGAGGTATGAATCAAGGAAAATTGGAAGTAGTCAAAACTGAAACAGAGTGCTTGAAGATCAAGATCTTAGGCAAATCAGTGTGCAATTTTGAACAAGTTTAATAGGGTCTGGTATAATATATACTTTTAATTAGTCCAGATGATTAAATTTCACTTTGAGATAGAGGTGGTTAATAAACATCTGATTAAAGGCAGTAAGTTTGAACGCTCAGACTTCTCCTAATCTACTCCCAAATGAAATTGTACATATCCAGATTAAAAAAAAACAAAACAAAAAACTAACAATATAAAATAAAGAATAATTCTTGTATGTTTCCTCTATACCAATTATGAAATATGCTAGAGGAAAACAAATCTGTCATGGAACTCTATAGCTGCAACACATTTTCAGGAAGTATTGCTGTGGTAGACTGCCAACAACCAGAATGGGAAAAATGTGGCAAGGAGCAATGACTGGTGTGAAATGTGTTAACCTAGACACTCATTTCTCTACTTGGCACAAGTCTTATTTGCCCCTTTCTTCCACAAGAGCTTTAGTTTTTATTTCTGAAACTGCTGTGTTAAGACTTGTAGTTTCTGGTCATTTTACTGAAGGTTTAACCTCTGCTGTATTCCCTGAACTGTCCTGTGAGGATAATTGCTTCGAAAAACTCACTCGGTGCATTTAGGAATTTAAATCTTTTGACATATACTTTCATCTTCATAATATAACTAGAAGACATTGTACTTCTCAGTCCTTGAGATCATGTTTACATCAAGAGAATCACAAAGAAATCTTAAACAGGCCTTTTGGCTTATACACTGCGATGGGAAGTCACACACTTTTCTAGAAACCATCACCATTTCCCTCGCGTTGTCAGTGTGTGTAATGCAAATTTATTGCTTATAAACAATAGCAGGTGCAAATGTGGAGAAGAAAAGGAAGCCATTTTTCTCATATCTCTTTCTGTAACAATGTAAGGTGGACAGCCAGGGAAATTGGGTGAGGTCTGTGATGA
The DNA here is from genome assembly GCA_030035585.1 of Dugong dugon. Taxonomy (NCBI): domain Eukaryota; kingdom Metazoa; phylum Chordata; class Mammalia; order Sirenia; family Dugongidae; genus Dugong; species Dugong dugon. The sequence goes on from CM057473.1 coordinate 8,688,201, forward strand.
AGAAGTTTATCTCCAGATGGTGCCTAAAGTTATATCTATCTGCTGCCTAGAGTTCTCCATTCTGAGATGCCTTCCCAAGAAAGAATTCCATAGAAAAGTGTCTTCTCTCTTTAGCCTCAGAATACTTCCAGATAGTAGATTATATCCACAAAACATTTGTTTTTTAATTTTAACTTTATAGAAAAGTAATAAACGGTAATAAAAGAGGGTTTCATAATAAAAGAAAGTAAACAATAAAAATAAAATCACCTATACTTTTATTAATGGGTATTAGCCAATGCCAATAGTTTACATTTATTTTCATATGCTTTCTAGACTCATTCAACATTCATACATTATTTATGGATTTTTATTTTTCAATATAACATTATATTTTAAATGTTCTCTGTAAAAGTATGTATTTTTCAAATACATCAGTTTAATGACTAGAGAATATTGTAAAATATAAATAGCATCCCATCACCATTGAGTCATTTCACACATAGCAACCCCACAGGACAGAGTAGAACTACCCCATAGGGTTTCCAAGGCTGTAAATCTTTACCAAAGCAGATTGCTACAGCTTTCCCCTGCAGAGCAGCTGGTGAATTCAAACTGCCAACCTTTCAGTTAGCAGCCCGGCGCTTAACCGCTGTGCCACCAGGGCTCCTCATAAATGTAAATGTACCATAATTTAGTTAATAATTTGAAAATCCTTGCCTATTTCACTTTTTTTGTTATTTAATACCAGGATTTTGACACTTATGCACAAAACTGGTCTTTGTAGTTATTAAGATGAATACTTTGGAGTCAGCAGAACTGGATTTGAAATCAAGCCCTCTCCCTTAATAGTGGTGCAGATTTGGATAAGTGATTTAATCTCTCTGGGCCCAGTTTCTCATTCACAAAATGGACTGATAACAATATCTACCTCATGGAGTGGTTGTGAAGATAAACTTAATTTTTATATGTATGTGATATATAGATTAGGACAAAATGTTTGGCACATAGTAAGTTCTCAATATGTGTATATGTTCATTCTTTAAAAGTGTATGAATATATATTTATATGTATACACATAGATACATGTGCATATATATATATATATATATATATATATATATATATATATATTCATATAACCCTGGTGACCCAACAGTTAATCGCTTGGCTCTAACCAAAATGTTGGTGGTTCCAACCCACCCAGTGGCTCCATGGTAGAAAGACATTGCAATCGGCCCTTGTAAAGATTACAGCCTAGAAAACCCTACGAAGCAGTTTTACTCTGTCAAATGCTCTTGCTATGAGCTGGAATCGACTCCACAGCAACAACAACAAATATATATACATATATATATATATATATATATATATATATATATATACACATATTTGTGTCAATAATGTTTTTCATACAGTGTATTCTTAATTGACTGCAAAGTAAGAGCACAAAGCAATTCTTAAGAACATAGCCAACAAAACAGGACAGAGCAGAAATCCATGTGAAGAAAGAAAGGAAAAGAGGCAAGGATCATCAAAACCTCACGAGGTGCCTCAGGAGAGAATTTTCTTTTCTGAAATTGGACACAACTTACGAACTGTAAAATCGCATAGGGTTGCATTCAATACCTTTTCTTCACTTCAGCAAATGAAAACTGGAAAAGAAAACAGAAAGTAGATCAGCACTTCTTCAAATGTTTCATAATGATGGTTCATATTTAATGATTTCTGCTTCCCTGGCTGATTTGGAAGTGGGTGGATGAAGACTCACAGTGGGACCCTTAGATAGATTTAGAGGCAGCTTATTAATATCTCTGCACTGGCCTGGAATTATATTTGGCCTTAATGAAACTATTTTCTTTGGCTGATTCATATTGTTTTTTTTATTTAAAATATCTCGTTAAAAATCCCTTCCCTTTGTCTCAGTAATCTCCTTAATAGACACAAAAAGATGCTCCGAACGAACATCTATGTCATGATCAATCCTAATAGACACCCTTCTGATTTTTTTTTTATGATTTACACAACCAAAGGTATGAGAGTGTTGGCTGAAAATTTCACACAGGCTATTTATTTACTTATTTTTTAATTCATGGGCTAACTTTAAAATGAGCATTTGAGCGTTAAAAAAAAAAAATACCAAAAACAAAAATGCAATTATTCTTAAAGCAATCATTGAAGTGCAAGTCTCTAAGTTAAATTAAGCTTTCTTCTTTAATAACCGGAAAAACAGTGCACTACATTTGAAGAGTATGTCATTTTTTAAACACACACTGAAAGCTTAATAAATGTTCAGCTTTCTTTCCAACACATCAGTCAGTATTATTTGTATAAATGCATTGAGCAAGTATAATAATTCATTATGCATATTGATTTAAATATTATTTTAATAAGGCAAAGTTAACCTAGCTAACTAGTCTTGCACACACTGTAAATACTTAGTATTAATTATTGTCTTAGTTCTCTAGTGCTGCTATAACAGAAATAACACAAGTGGATGGCTTTAACAAACAGAAATTTATTCTCTCATAGTCTAGGAGGCTAGAAGTCCGAATTCAGGGCACCAGCTCCAGGGAGAAGGCTTTTTCTCTCTGTCAGCTCTGGGCGAAGGTCCTTGTCATCAATCTTCCTCAGGTCTGAGAGATTCGTAGGGCAGGGACCCTGGGTCCAAAGGACGCACTCCACTTCTGGCTCTTATTTCTTGGTGGTAGGAGGTCTCTCTCCTTCTGCTCCCTTCTCTTTTTTATATCTCAAAAGAGATTGATTCAAGATACAACCTAATTCTGCAGATTGTGTCCTGCCTCATTAACATAAGTGCCTCACTAACATCATAGAGGTTAGGATTTACAACACATAGGATAATCAAAAATGGAGGACAGTCATACAACATTGAGAATCATGGCCTAACCAAGATGACACATATTTTGGGGGGTCACAATTCAATCCACAACAGTTATTGAAAGACTTTTCATTTAAATCACTGTTAATGCAGTGGATTAAGTCAACCAGTATATTTTCAGACAAGTAGCTGCTGCTATAGAATATTAACCCGACTGTAAGACTATTAGAGGACAAAGAACACTAGTGTATAAACAAATGAATTAAAGGTATATTTTTTCCTGGGTACATCTGCACTTCATGTCTTCTACTCAGTGTTGCGTGGGGCTAAAATATGCTTTCAATTATCAGTGGAACAAGAGACCTGACACAATCTTACGTAAATTTCAGCCTGGAAATGTGTTGGTTTCATGTTTTCCATTTTCTCTGACCTTTTCCCTTCCATCACAGCTGTAAATGGTGAGCCGTAGGCTTATTTTTTATCAGTTTCGCTCTTGGAGGCTTTTGATTTTCAATGAAACCTATTTTAGACATAACTGTTTTGGCCAAAATTAAGGAATAAGAAGTATTCATCAGAAAGGAAATTATAATTCTAAGGAGTCAATGAGTTTAATTAAGAGGGATTGCAATGCAAAATCAAGAAGGGACAAAAACAGGAGAACATAAAAATCACACACAACTTAGCAAATGAATATTCCCAGATACTTTTTTGAGAGTGTTTAAATTTTTCAGTGAAAGTAGGTAAAATGGAAATTATGATATTTGGAGAAACTGATTTATTTCTGTCATGAAATAATAGATCGAATTATCAGAAAACCTTAAATAAACCACAGAACGCAGAACCTCAAGTTGTTCCAATGGTATTTTCAATGCAGCAGGTAGCGGGATAGTATATTAATTCTGTTGCGGAAGTTAATTCAGAGAAGACTCTTAAGATAGTGTTACAATAACTTTTTATTTTATTACTACTGCTAATAATTTTTAAATCACATGTATTGTTACCTTGTTTGGAAACATAAAAGTCTATAAAATGGGCCTTGTTAAATTAATTCTTTTACATCCATGCAGTAAAAAATTATATATATATATATAGTAGAAAAGAATAATATAATCATGTAAAATTATATGAATATGTAATTATCGCTAATACACAGTGTTCAGTTGATAGGAGGGGTAGGAAGAATATTTCCAGAGTGATGTACAGTAAGGCAAACGCTTATGTAAAAGGATTGTCTTACCTGATAGGATTTCTCTTGAAGTACCCGTGAATGCACACAGACATACAATATATGGTAACAAATGCACACAAAGCTAGTTAGAGTGGTTGGCACCCAGGGTGGCTGGGAGAGACGGGTAGAACGAAGTTGGTTTCTCACTACATTTTCTCTTATGACCTTGAATTTTCTTCTCAGGGCAAGTATCCACTTTCATAAAAAACATTAAATTTTTAAAATGTTGCTGTTGTTGTTAGGTGCAATCCAGTCAGTTCCGACTCATAGCGACCCTACATACAACAAAATGAAACACTGCCTGGTCCTGCGTCATCCTCACAATTGTTGCTGTGTTTGAGCCTGCTGTTGCAGCCACTGTGTCTATTTATCTTGTTAAGGGTCTTCCTCTTTTTCACTGACCCTCTCCTTTACTAGGCATGATGTCCTTCTCCAGGGACATCACATGTGCTGTCCCTCTCTAGCACATTTGTAGCGCTCAATGTTTTAATCTAAATTGAGGATAAATTTGTTAAAACTTAGCTTCCTTTGTATCATCATACCTAACTACGTTTTTCTGATGTATTTTATACATTAAAAAATCACAAAATAAAATCATTTCTGTAAATCAAATCCTCTAATATGAATTATAAGAGCTGTTTGATCAAACTACAGCTAAGAATTTGTGGGGAGACAAATACATTTTTTAGGTGTACCGTTAAAGTGATTGCTTAATTATAGTTAGAATATGAGTTATGCATATTAATGAAGCTAAACCACATATCATTTGTTTTGCTTTGATGATTGATCAAACAATTTGTGTATTTTTAGAGGAATATGAGTTGACTTATAGTTTTTCTAAATCTATTGATGAAACCGATTGCTGTCAGGTTGATTCCGGCCCATAGTGACCCTATGGGACAGAGTAAAACTGCCCCATAGGGTTTCCAAGGAATCGATGGTGGATTCGAACTTCCAACTTCTTTTGGTTAGCAGCCATAGCCCTTAACTACTGTGCCACTAGGGCTCCAATCTATTGATTAGTCAATAATAAAAATTATTTTTGATAACCTGTGACATGCTAAGCATTGCATTAGGTGCAGGGTATAAAATGGTGAACAAGATGCCCATGGTTCCTGCCCTCAGCAGATTGCATTCCTATAGGATAATAAATGAAGGAATGCACCTATGTACATTTAGGGTATAGGTCGGAATGCAGGTAGTACGATACTCTCTAGTTTATGAAAACAGAAGGCAAATGCATCCAACATGGATACAGGAAATGAAGGAAGGAATACTCCCTAGAGAGAGAATGACACATAGGCATCTTCCCAGCTTTGCTTCCTGATTTGTTTTTGACCTGCCTTTACAAGCCTGGGGTAAACCTGCCCATCAATGGATGTGTTTAAGGCATCATTACTGTTCAGAGATGGTCCACACCATTTCCAGCCTTTAGGAAGGGGAAGGAGTCGTATTTATCCTACTTGATAGTCTAAGGCTGGCTTCAAAGTCTTCATTTGCTAATGCTGCATTGATTTTCTCCCAGGATCATTGAGAGCTGAATAATCCATAAGCTTCAGATAAAATGCCAGTACCTAGTCAAGCCTTATTATCCCCCAAAGGGTGCGATGAGGTAACATCAGTGCATTTTTCCAAAGCTTGGCTATTCAATTTTAGATTGCACCATATGAATCACTTTAGGGATCCAGTTTCGGTTAAGCGATATCAAGCTTAGAACACTTCCGTTTGGCTCTCCTCATTAGGCATTCAAAAGTTTAGATCCAGTCTTTCCCACAGTCCCTTGAAATATGTTTACATATATGCACTTGAACTTTATTAAGGCTCAATTAATTTTGTAGGAAGTTTGGATGGAATGGAATAATGTCACTGTTGTTAGCTGCCACTGAGTTGGCCCCACACTCATGTCAACTCCATGCACAACGGAATGAAATGCTGCCCAGTTCTGCGCCATCCCCATGAACCACTGTGGATCAGATCATCATGATCCATAGGGTTTTTATTGGCTGATTTTCAGAGGTAAATCGCCTGGCCTTTCTTCCTAGTCTGTTTTAGTCTGGAAGCTACCCTTAAGCCTGTTCAGCATCATAGTAACATGTAAGCCTCCACTGACAGAGGGGTGGTGACTGCACATGAGGTACATTGGCCTAGAATTGAACCTGAGTCTCCTGCATGGAAGATGTGAATTCTAACACTGATCCACCACTTTCCCCATTCTTAAAACAATAGCTAACCTTTATTGAATGACTCATATAAGCCAGATATTTTTCATAGCACTTTTCATAAAACAAGTGACTTAATTCTCAGAACAGATCTATCATATAGCTCTAGCATTATTCTTTCTTCCTAGGTGAGGGAAATGGGACACAGAGAGCTAAGCACCATGCATGAGGTCACATATCGAGAAAGTGGTGCTGCTGACATTCAACCACAGACCACCTGTCTACAAAACCTTGCTTCCAACCAATACACTGCTCTACCTCTTGCATTTGGGGAATAGGTTGCCCTCTGAATGAATCAGTCTCCTAGTCTTTCCTGACCTTACTGGAAATAAATAAATAATGGAAGGAAAGAGTAAAGTGCAATGTGAAAATAATATTTTTCCAATACAAGAACAGTAAGAAATTCAACAGAAAAGAGGAAGATTTAAAAAAAAAAAACCAACTATACATGTAAGGTAAAAGAGAAAATATTGGGTCTTGTTTTGAAGGTGGAGAGAATGAAGGGGGGGAGAAACACCAAAAAAAAAAAAAAACATTAAAAATGTCTAAGAAATTTCAACCCACTTTGTTTTTAAAGTAGTGAAGATAAGTAATTACAAAGTTGGGTACAGTACTTTAAGCTTCATTCAAATATTTTAAAATTATATTAGTGTTTTAGAGTCTGCCAGATTTTTAAATTGAATTGTTTTAAAATAATGACAGTATTCTTTACAACATGCAATCTCATTGAATCTCGGTAATCATCGTTGGAATTCGTCTGGCGTTTAGATTATATGGATCAATCCAAAATTTTTCCAAAGAGGATTTAAACTTTGCATGAATTTTTGTGTGCATGTGTATGCATGAGTGTTTATGGGAGAATTTCCTAGACAAACTATAAATTTAAATTTTGTATGTGTATGTGTATGTTCATGTATATCCATATTCATATTTAGTTAAAAACTGGACATTTTTAATAATGCAATGTGGCAACTCTGAAAATTAGATTTTCTTACCTCTCTAGGTATTTTATTGTTGGTATTGTTGTCATTGTTGCTGTTTAATGATTCTTTGAACTATTTCTGTAAAGTGTATAATCATGTGCAATCACTGAAGTCCCTGCTCCCTTAGCTTAGTGATTATCTAATAATTAGAAAAAGATTAAATGCCTTCCATAATCTGCCAGCCTCTGCTTGGGGCTCTGTGTGTATGTGTGTTGGAGCCCACCTGTTATGTTCTAGCAAAGTCTACAACTCTACCTTAGCCTTCACTTCCTACTTGTACAAAGTTCAAGGTGAGCCAAAGGTGAAAGGCTAGGGCCTTCTCAGGTCTTTTCAGTGCATGTGTGCACAGCCGTGTTCATAGTTGTGACCTTGTAAATCCCCAGTAATATAGGGGGGATTTTTAAACTCCCTCAAGGACATTTCATTCTCCATATTTCCTTTACATTTTTTTGACCAGTCTCTTGTTTGTACCATCTGATATCATAGACTCAAGCAGTTGCAATGTTAAGCGATGGCCACTAATTGTTTTCAATGAATGCCTTGAGTATAGGATTTTTCCCACCAAACAAGCTTTGATTCAAGTCAAAGAAAGACAAGCCATGTGAATGTGTGTGTGTGTGTGTGTGTGTGTGTGTGTGTGTGTGAGTGAGTGTGTTTCAGGAAGCTGCGAGCTCAGTCAGATAGTGACAGTTTTCTGAGAATTAGGTTTTGGGGAGCTTCAAACCTGTCTGTTTTTTCCAGTGGCTGCTCTCCTGCTGGTTTTCAAGGCTACTGCACAGCTGAGGGAAACCCTGGTGGTATAGTGGTTAAGTGCTATGGCTGCAAACCAAAAGATCAGCAGTTCAAATTCACCAGGTGCTCCCTGGAAACTCTATGGGGCAGTTCTACTCTGTCCTGTAGGGTTGCTATGTGTCAGAATCGACTCCGTGGCAATGAGTTTGTTTTTTTTCGGGGGGGTGCATAGCTGAGAACAGGAAAATACTATAAGGCTAAGTTAAAAATGCTATGAAGTTGGCTCTTCTTACTGAGATTCAGCTATTATTCCTCAGTAAACACACCTCAGATTGCTGCAAGTTTTCAATTAATTTCAAAAATTCTCAAATTTTAATTTTGACGATTTTTGCCAGTGCTCTCATTTTATAAAGGAGTCAATTATTTTAGGTCCTTACTTCGACATTCTGGAAGCTCTTCTGTCCCATATGTTTTCATGGGTGTTGTAGTTTCTCTAGCTTGCATCATACCCTGAGAAAGTGTGTTAGCATTCCTGACAGAGTATTCTTTAAAAATATGGGATACCTTATTTTTAAGCCTTAGTCTTATGCATCCTATCACTAGAAACAAATTTTAATTAATATAGAGAAAAACATGGGATTTTCCTATTTTTACACCTGTCAAGAAAAAAACTGTCAGTATGTTGGTTTATTTTTGTCATGCCCCCTATCTCAATCATCATGCTTACTATTTTTCCTTCTTGGAGTCCTGGTGGATGTGTGTCATATAGAACAATAAAGTTCAGGATCTTATTTTGGAAATAATTGACAAAATTCTGGCTAGCGTTAGATAATTGAAAACTTTTTCTGAGTGAAAGCACACAGTCAATCCTTAACATTTTATACTAGTACAATTACTATTAATAACTTATGCTCTTTTGTTGGTGGCCAAAGATGAACTATGGAATTAAAGATGTTTTATACTTCAATTCACCATTCAGGAAACTAGGAAAATGCAACAGCAGTAGGATATGTCTGTTTTACAATCTTGGCATTCGATTATGTATTACAACCCTACCCCCTTCATACACACACTCTTAACCAGGGAACAGTGGCTTAACATTAATAAAAACAGTCCTTCTTTAAAAGGTCTTTAACAAGTTCCTATGGAGAAAATTTCAACACCATAGTTGCCTTAGGTGATTTATTTCCAGAAAAATATGGGGGACATTTCGTTCATGATTTAGAAACAGTTGTCTACTTTAGCAATGCTAAGACTACTCATGATATAGATTTGGAAGAGTAGCAACTGATGTATCTAAGTTGGGTCTATGGATATCTTCTCTCAGAAATGATAATAAGGGACACTTGCCTTATTATTTCTGAGTAACTGTGGTAGGAAGTGTTAGACATTGAGAAGCAATGGTCTTTGCCCAGCTAGAAAAGTTGTTCAAATGTTTAACTCTGTCACTTGCAGAATATTCTTCCATGTCCCAGAGTTGTTCAAACCCAAGGAGAGCAGGCCCACACGAAGTGAAAAACACTGAACTGGAGGATGACTCAGATTTCCTTCTGACTTTAAGTTTCTATCATTTTAAACAAGTCTGTGGTGTCTAGGGTTATGAGATCAAATTGTGTTTCTTTGTCACTGGAAAACCCCACACCAAACGTTAAAGAACAGACCATTCAAAAGCTTGCACTGAGGCAACACACTTAACAGAAAACCATGACTTCATTTTCATATGATTTGTCTTCAAATCAGGTCAGTGATTTGGATGTGAATGAGTAGATTGTTCACGGGAACTGGATCAAATTAGACTTTCACATATTTTTAGGAATTCATTAGACCAATTATGGCAACCACAGAACGATGTCTTATCACTGAGACATGCAAATTATAAGAACAGTAATAGTCATTGTTAAGTCTGAGATGAAAATTTCTGTGTATCTTACTCATTAAAATCTACTTCCTTTTACGAAAGTGTCTTTCATATAATGTAGATTGCAGGTAAAAGGCACCGTACCAAAACATAATTACTGAGTGTACAACATGCTGGTAAATTCAAATTGTTTGTAACATGGAATTAGGTCAGAGCTTATAAAAGAAACTGCAGATACTAAGGTTCTCTTTCGTCATTATGTTTTCAGTAGTGCAAATTCAGTAATTGGGTTTCAAATACGTGAAAACAGGATCTAAAATTACTATATTCTAGGAAGTTTAATGCTCACATTTAAGCAACTCAAATAAAAATACTTAATGCCTACCTAATTTAGGAGAACGGGCATGAGATTTGGGGTCTGACCATTTTATGTCTGTCTCCACTGCTTTTTTGACGACTTTGGCCAAGTCCCTCAGACTCCCTCAACCTTAATTTTCTCATCTGTAAAATGGGGACAGTACTTTATTTTACGAAAATAGCACATCAATTCAATGAAAAAAGATGCCGGTGAAATTTCTGACATATAATCCATTCTGTATAAATATTAGCTAATTTATGTTCTCTCACATAATTATGCAAATATGGACAGATGGAAAACTATTAACGTTAATTTTATATCTCTCATTTACAAGTCTTTAGAAAGAGCAAAAGTACACTATTTACAGAAATGCTTTTCATTTGCTGTGGCTCACCAGTCCCTAATCTCTGAACTCTCTTCTTCTATGAATAACAAAGAATGTAAAAGAATTTCTAACAACAATATTTGCATTGAATGAAGTCTTGCTTGGGGTTTACGTCTTGTTATAGCTCACAGTTTTAATATAGGAGAAAACCCTAATCATTTTGCCAGACTGAAAAACAACCTACTAACAAATTCAGTCTACCCTAAAGTATTGATGCTTAGTATTATTTTTTTTTAGTATCAATTAACAGTTTAAATGTCTTCATGCTCATTGCACCTAAATTACTAAATCAACTATAAAAAGAACCTTCTAAATAGTATTTTTCTCACTGAACTATTATGCCATATTATGGATACATTATGATACTTGGCTGTAACTGAGCTAGGTAATGAAGAGCCCTTCAATTTTTTTCTATTTGGAGATTTCAATGACCATGCCTGTACAAACAACTTCTGCAGTACAATTACACTGCATGGGTTTGATTTGAGCAGTCTTCTTGTAATTTGATTACTATGTTTGTAAAGCAAATATTTTGTTTTATCTTGAAGAAGCAAAACTAGGCAGTACTTACGGAAATTGTTCAGCTTTGAAGCCAATAAGTATATAAAGACACGAAGTGAGATTGCTTTGGTTTCTCACAAATGTAATTTGGAGCACCAGTTTTACATTCAGTTCCTTCCATTGTGAAAGCTATTTCAGATTAATATTAATATCAATATCTATATAAATCTTGATATTATTATGAATACAGGTTTTAGAGTCAGGCTAACATGGTTTTAAATGAGGGGTTCAAAGGATTCAACTGCTATCAGCTTCCATTTTCTAAAACTGAATAAATCTATTTTTTTTTAAGGATTATGATGATGATAATTCATGATAATGGTAATAGAATTGCTATTCAAACCACAGATTTAAAAAAAAAAAATCAATAAAAACAGAGACTGTCTGTGCTCCTTCCCTAGCTATAAATGACTGCTCCACTTCCATTGCTCAGTGTGTTGCTCATGAGTCAATTATAACCGTCACCAAGATTTCCGAGGCCTTTACAACTAACAAAGAAGCTGTGGTTTCCATTGATCACGCCCTTGGGTAGGCCTGGAAAACATGGAAAGTTGTTTTAAGAAACTTCATGGATAGCCAAGACAGTAACAGAAAACACATCTGCATGCAAATGCCTCAACTGGATTAACTTGTCAAGTATGTACCCACCCAAAACCAAGTTACTCTCTAATGAGGTCCTTTTTATGGGAACTGAGTAATATCTTTAAACAAAGCAGATTTGCTGTCCCTGCTGTGCCTTAGGATCTTGTTGGATTACCTGTAGCAGAACCAGGTAGAATTAGAAAGACCAGGGCTCAAACTCACGCCACACCCGATAGAACTGAAAGCACTATAGGGGTAGACACTGCCCTTGAGAAAATCAAAGCATTGCATGCAAAACTTTAACAGAAGTTTGTGTTCCAGACAAGTAGCCAGCAAGTTCTAAGAGTAAAGTACTCTAGAAGGGAGAAGATATTTACCAAGAATACTAGACCAGGGGTAGAAAGCAAGTGTCTTCAGAAATGTCAGTTGGTAGCCAGAGCAGTTGAGAAGGGGATACTCCTCATTGCAGGACGGAGGTTCTCAGCACATTACTAAAACAGGGCCTTAGTCATGAGACATAAGATTGAGGTCAAGGGCAAATTTACAAAGTCATATACCACTTTTTAGATCATTGGTTTTAAGAGAAGATTGCATACTTTCTGTAATCTAGACTGGGGTGGGGGTGGGTGGGTAAGCAAACATTTTCTGTAAGGGGTCAGGTAGCAAATTTTTATGCTTTGTGGGTTATGCTGTCTATATTACAAATATTCAACTCTGCCCTTGTAGCTTGAAAGGAGCCATAACAAGTTGCAAATGAATGGTCCTGGCTGTTTTCCAATAAAACTTTATTTACAAAAACAAGAAGGTGGACTGGGTGTTTCCAACAGGCCTTATTTTGTAGACTTCTGGTTTAGATGCTAGAGCAGAAAAGTTTCATGTTGCATGACAACTTAGATTAGTGGCTATTTAGGTTAATGTGTCCAGTATAATTTTGTGCCAGATTTTGGACCCAGTGGGAATGTGGGCCAGGATTAGTGAGTAAGAACACAACATTTTTCTCATCCCTCTCCTCCTACTGCCCAACCTCTTGGTCACTCCATTTAGCCAAATCAGCTTTGCTTTTACTCAGATACCTAGGGAAGCTATAACCTCATATATATAAAATCTATATATGGGTTTAAGAACCAAGGGGTAGCAATAGTAGTAGGGCCCTTGGCCCCCTTGAAGAATTTATGATTCTCATTATTGAAAATTTAGTTTTGGTAGGTCTAGAGGTTCTAATTCCGTGTGTGTGTGTGTTAGGGTGGGAAGTAAGGCTTCTACCATGGAACAAAGTAAGCATTCCACTGAACTAAAAGCTGTGGCTGCCAGAAATTATTAGGGGGAAGCCACGTACTCCCAAGAAGGGAAGAGAGCCATATAAGGCATGATATCAACAAATTTCCACCAGGGTAACTTTGGCTCGGTCTTGCAGAGAAGAAGCTCAGAGGACACCTTAGGTCACAGCTCAGTGCTGCCCCTATTACAACAAGGAGGCTGGAGTATTTATACTCTCACATCTGTCAGTCATTAGTTAAAGGATGCTCTAGGGTAAAAGGTGACTCCCAGACACTTCTGGATCTCCATGCACAAGAAAGCTTCTGGCACCTGAACACAGCCCTCTGCAGAAACTTGCCATTGGGATGGAAAGCACGCTGACAAATGTTACTAAAATTGGGAAAACTATCTCAAAGGATGTGGGTGGAATACTGATAGCATCTGCTAAAGTTTACTCCTTGTGCTTCTCAGATCCACTGATATCCCACATTTAGTTCATGCTACTGATTCTTCAGGATAATGACTGCTCATTATGTCTTGGATAAAAAAGAAGACGAGGAGTTATTTGAACAAGCTATAGCCCCTGCTCCTGCAGACAGTCCCAAGGGTATAATTGAAATTTATAATTATAAATTATAATCAATAAAATATAAATCATAATCTATATGCCATTCTAGATTCCACTCACCCTCAGCTAGCACTTCTGCTAGTTAATTGGCTGGTGGGATAACCTTGTCCTTCAGCACTGAGGAACTTGACCTCTGGTTACTATATCCCTGTCAGGCCATAGTTGCTGTAATTGCCCACTATACTGGGTTGTATAGTGTCCCCCCCCAAATGTTTGTCTATTCAGAACCTCAGAATGTGAACTTATTTGGAAACTGGGTCTTTGCAGATGTAATTAGTTAAGATGAGGTCATACTGGATTATAACAAAAAATAAACCTGTTACTGTCGAGTCAATTCCAAAAACTGGATTATAGTGGGTACTAATCCGATGACTAGTGTCCTTAGAAGAAGAAAAAAACAGGAGAGAGAGACTCACAGGGAGGAGTGCCATGTGATGATGGAAGAAGAGATTGAATCAACGCATCTGCAATTCAAGGATTGCTGGCAACCACCAGAAGCTAGAAGAAAGGCATATATAACAGATTCCCCCTCAGAACCCAACCTTGGAAAGACCTTCATTTTGGACTTCTAGCCTCCAGAACTGTGAGAGAATAAATTCCTGTAGTTTTAAGCCACCCAGCAGCCCTAGGAATCTAATACACCTATTAGCACTTAAAACTGGGCATGAGAGAACAAGAGATGCTCCAACAGATTCTGGAGTTCCAGACATATCCTTCTTCCTCAATTTTGTAGCAACACCTTACCTCATGGGTCAATTTCCTCTATCAGCATATTAACACTGATGTACCTTATCTGGCTCTCTTGCCTTTTTGTTAGTACTGTCCTATTCTTCTACTAGGCACCATTCCTAATAAGTCACATGTACACAAATCTTCATCTCATGGTCTAGTTCTAGGAATTATAGCCAAAGACAAGGGGCCACTTAGTGGGATCTGCAGCTTTGATGGCTGTGGTTGGCAAAATTCTAAGATGACACCCAAGTTTGCCATCCCCTGGTGTACACACACCTTCTCCCAGTTATTCAGTCAAACATTAATTTGGGTGCTGCTGTAAAGTGAATTTTCAGATGTGATTAAGTTCACAATTCTGTTAACATTAAAATAGGGAGATTTTCTTTGGTGACTTTAACCAAATTAGGTGAGCCCTTAAATGTTACTGGTCTCTTCCTGGAGAATAAGACTCAAAGTATGAGAGGGATTTTATGCAAGGGAGATTCTCTATCACTGCCTTTAAAGATGGAGGGAGCCATTTGGAAAGGAATGTGGGTAGCATCTAGTTGAGAACAGCCGCTAGCTAAGAGCCAAGAAGGAAATGAGGACCTCAGTCCCTCAATTGCAAGGAAATGAATTCTTCCAACAACCAATGAGATTGGAAGCAGAGTCTTTCCAGTGTTTCCAGACGAAAACTCAGCCCAACCAACCCCCTGATTTCATCCTTGGAAGACCTTGAGCAGAGAATTCAACCAGGCACTGCCCTGACTTTTGACCTACAGGACTGGAAGCTAGCAAACAGGTATTGTTTTAAGCCATCAAGTCTGTGGCAATTTGTTAGGTAGTAATAAAAAACAAACATAATGGAATGTAAGCATTGCTAGAAACATAGCTTAAAGCAGGGATATAACGAGGAAGAAATCCCATGCGTCTTCTCCTGCATTTCAGTCACCCACTGCTGCTTTCATTGGATGAACCTACTGGAAGTCAGTCTGCAAGGGAGCCAGAGAATGCTGTACACGTGGGTCAGCCTCCAGAGGCACACAGTGTAACAGAGGACAGCAGAAAATAGATCTGTCCATTCTTTTGTTTTTTTAATGCATCAAGTTTCCTTACATTCATTCAGAGGGAGGAACACATGTCTCAAAAGGCGAAGAGGAGGCATAAGTCATATCAGCCACTATGTTGTTATAGAGTGATGTCAATTTAGTCAATATCCATCTAGAATCTAGATTGTAGCGTTAGCCACCATAAGCAGAAAAATGAGAAGGGAAAGAAATAAATTTATCAACATGAAATATGCATAGCTGTTGCAGTCTCCTTTTCTATAACTAGCATTTAGTCTAAAATTCATAATTATAACTTTTTTCTTCCACCACCTATTCCATATTCCCCTACCTTCTTTCAGCTCCTTCGCTGGGCAATGTTCTTTATCCCAAAATTCTGGGATAAAACTCTGGTCTCAAAAGGATCTGAATCCTTAGTTGTCCAGTCTTTATTGGAGTGCCACCATTTTTCATTGATCTTTAGTGTGGAAAGACACCCTAATCTGTGAGTTCCAAACATGATCCTTCTTGTTCCTATTGTGCTACAACAACTTAGTGTCCTCTTGATATTCAAGATCAATCATCCAGGCAAGCACAATGACACCCCGCCACTATCCTCTTTTGTTGGTTTGTGAAACCATTAGACCCTTGATTACAAAAATTTTCAAACACATGAATTACAAGATTTCAGAAACAAGAACCAAAAATTCTGTAAACTAGTTATTAGGTAGAATAGAAATAGGGACTGCCACCACCTTTGGCTCTTGGTTCCTCAACTCATGCGTTCGGTTAATGGGGGAAAGATCTCCATCAACTGGTCAATATATTAGGTCATATACTACATCTTGTAGGATAGCATCTCAGCTTTGCAGAGTGTTGTATCTTAGGTGACCGCAAAGATCAAAGATAATAAAAAAATATACAAATGTTCTTGTGTCAGGGATCCTCCTTAAGATGACCCTCAGGCTCAGTGATTCACTAGAAGGACTCACATCACTTCGAAGCTGTAATAAATACTCAGAAAAAGCTGTAAAATCAGAAAAGGGAAAAGGCACGTAAGATGAAGTCCAGGAGAAAATCGTGCGCAAGATTCCCAGTGGAGTCTCCTGGCACATGCTTCATTTTCCCAGCGAGAGCGTGTGACAGTGCACGTGAAGTGTTGACAACTGGCGGAGGTGGCCTGAGCCTTGGTGTCCAGGATATTTATTGGGAGTCATTTATACAGGCATGTAGCCCCTGTGTGACTGACCTCAACTACTCAGATGCCAGACCCCCATAGCTATACAGGTTTTCACCCTAAGTCACACTGTTAGCATAAGCTAGCTTGTCCAATACAGCATGGCTCAAGGTTCGAGGCATGCAAAAATCACTCTTTATCAGACAGAATCGTCCAAGACTCAGATGCTTCATTTCCTGGAGTCAAGGGCCAGTCCTGAAAACAAGCATTTGTTGGGAATGTGGAGGATTTGAGCAACCCCGAGCTAGTGAGTTAATCCTTTTCTGCAGTTATTTAGAAATATAGAGGTAAAGCCAGATGAATACAAAAAAATAAAAAAGCTAGAAAATGTAGAAGTGTCTGCTTTTATGCTGTAGATCTGAGGAGATTTGAAGGACTGAACAAGGTACTCCTGGTTTGTGTAACAACTCTTATGAATGGCAAAGCCAGAGGCATTATGGACATCCTTATTCCTATATAAACTCGAAAAAAACAAACTCATTGCCATCCAGTACATTCTGACTCACAGTGACCCTGTAGGACAGAGTAGAACTGCCGCATAGGGTTACCAAGGAGTGGCTGGTGGATTCGAACTACAGACCTTTTTGGTTAGCAGCTGATCTCTTAATCACTGTGCCAGCAGGGCTCCTTACTCCCATATACAGCTATAGATTTCTCTAATACTCATAGTCCAAATCAAGCTATTTTCACTTGTATACTTTTGATTGATTGAGAGAGATTGACATCTTACTTAAAATGTCTTTCTTATATCATTAAACTTAAAACAGAAATATTCTATGTCATATTATTTCAAAATATGCAACACACTAGTAATTTTCTCAGTGTTTTCTAATCTCTTCTTTGATTCTACTTTCTTTTTCCATAATATATTTTTCTTTGAAAGATCAAAAGCATACCTGAGTACTTAGTGTCTATTTTTTTTCTGAATATATTTTTAAAATAGACAATTTGTGGTATTTAATCATAATTTCATATTTTTCTATGCTTTTTAAAATAAAATTACTTAGATATTAATATGAAAAACTTTTTAGACAATAAGCAAGCTGTTGGAAAGGGTGTCAATGAACAAATAAAAAAGTCATTCTTTGTCTTCCCTTTGCCCAAATGTAACCTATAATCTGAGACTGTGCCATGCCAACTCTTTGTCAGGGGTTCAAGAATTTGCACCTGAAAAGATACTGGTTACGTATAAAGATAATAGTAATGGAAATGTAGCCATGCAATTCACACTGTCAAGAAAAGAAAGTCTTTACTGTTGTGGTTTTTACTGGCATATCCATTTCTTTGGCCAGCAAATCTCCTTTAGCATTAGGTAATCAAATTTACTTTTGCTGCAAAGGAGAGAAACACTTTTGATCTCTTAACAGTAGAAGGATTCTGGTTTATAATAGAGTAGAGGTCTAAGTAGACTCCAACAAAGAATATTCTAAAAGTTTGTTCACATAGGTTTTAAACAAAAATGATAGGGAGGAAACTGCTATTGTGGCTTCATCATACCATTTTGGATTTTTTTTTATAATTACAGGTGATTCTTTCTCAGTAGTTTGTATGATCATTTGGCCTTCTCTAAGACTAAAAACGGAAACCCTGGTGGTGTAGTGGTTACGTGCTACAGCTGTTAACCAAAATGTCAGTGGTTCAAATCCACCTGGTGCTCCTTGGAAACTCTGTGGGGAGTTCTACTCTGTCCTATAGGCTCACTACGAGCCAGAATTGACTCGATGGCTGTGGGTTAAGACTAAAGACACCAAGAGAAAAAAATAAACCTCTTCATTTTAATATTCTTATCCATATGTGAAGACATAAGGCTAAAACTTGATTAATAATATGAAGTCCTTTATTTTTTGTATGTATTACAGTGTATGTTACAATAGATTTCCATAGCCAAATATTTCTTGAAGAAAATAATTTTGCCCTAATTCCAAGGGCAAAAGTCTAATAAAAAGAGACAGTCTTTTTTAATTGCTACAAAATGCTAAAACTCAAACATACTAAAAAGAACAACTAAGCTTTTTAATGGGAAAGGATTCCTGATATGCTGTATAATTTTGTGTTTTCATTTGTCCTTTTTTTATTATTACCTTTTGAATTAATTTTCTCCTTCCCCTAGGTATTCACCTGGTATCTGAGCCACTGGGCTTAACAAAAATAAACACAAGCTTGAGGCAAAAATTGAGTCCAGGAAACTACATAAATGCTGGCATTCCTTCATTTCCTATAAAGGCTAATCTACTGAAATGATTAAGTAACCCACCTTGTGGCAGAAAAAATAAAATACATATTGGAATTTCAAATGTAAAATACTATTGCAGAAACAGCAAACAGAATCCCAATCCGGATCAATGGACCATATCTCAGTTTCAAAATGTTTTATTCTTTGAAAGAAAAAAATAAGCATTTTAGATATATTACAGAAATTAAATATCCAATAATTGGTGACATCATAATATCAATATTAGGAACAGTAAGTTTATTTCCTTTTCTTGGCATATGATTTAACAACTAAATGATTTTCCTGTTTGTATTTGGTGAGGGAGGTAGAAAAGCAAAACATATAAAATCAGGAAAAATAGAGCTAGACCAAACTTGCATAAAATTATTAAAAAAACAAATACAAAACATTGTTGACCTATATTTATAAAAAAGAGTTTAATATGAAAGTATCATTCTGTTCTTATTGCTTCACATCTTTCTGCTGTAAGAAGATGAACAGTTATTTCCCTTTCTTTCCAATGAGAAACAAAAAGTTCATTTTCATATCAGAACATCAGATTATCTTCTGTTTGCGGGCCCCATAATTTTACTTAAGTTACTTCAACTTCAAATGAGGCAGAAAAACTATAAACTATGACCCTTCACAGAAGACAAAGATTTGCTTAATGAAATCTAACTCTAAAAGATATTTTTGCATTAGAGTGTTAGAAAGCAATATGATTTTTAAAAGCAAAGTATGCTGAGTAGTTGAAAACTATCTTCTCCAATTACCCGCACGCAGTATCCATTCAGTTCCCGCTTTGCTATCTGTAAACGTATTTCTTCACTGCATTTATTCTCCTCAATAACATAGCACTAACACTCTGAAACACAAAGCCAGTAATTGCTGGTACGTTAGGATGAAGTCCGCTTCCAAAGAACAGCAAAATTTAAAGTGTAGATTTTTGTTTATTTGTTTAATTATTTAATTAATTTTTATCTTCTAAGAACTATCAGCCACCTCGTGTAGGTCTATATCAATGTTAGTCTGTAGTTCAGGACTGACTTTGAGAGAGATTTTATTTTTAAAATTGCTATCTATAAATGGCAAAAATCACAGAAGTATCAACATTTTTATTGCCTAATAACTTACTTCTCTTTCATTTCTTTAGCCTAGGAATTTTTCTCATTCTTCCTTTTCACTCTTAACAGTCCACATTTTTAACAGACTTGCTTTTTAATTGTTCTTTCAGACATCACAGATTCCACCCCCACCCCCCCATATTGTACCTTTATAAGAAAAAATTACAGAATGAAGCATACACTTCCTTTGGAGGGTATAAATGAACTTTGCTCCGCCTTAGAGAGCACTGGAATATTCAGCTTTAATAGCTTTTCCCCAGAGGAAAAGAAAACCTTTTTATTTCTCACTGTAAAAGAAAGAATGTGTCTATGTCAAGATTTCCTTAATAACCGGGACCGGTTCTCACTGTCTTTATATGAACCAGGGTCAAGGGTTCATGAAGTTTAGGGGAATGCCACATTCTCTTCCTGGAATCAACACCACGGAAAGAGCTCCTGACATAAAACATCTTCTTCATATTTGTTTTTAAGATAGTTTTGAAAATATCTTGGTTATTTCCCATCAATTGGAGCAAATATGGAGCTTTATATTGATTTTATTTATACTACATGACTCATATAAATTGTACTCCAAGCAAGGAGATCATAATTACTTTATTTTCCTTTTGAAAACTCATGGATACATTCTAAATTATGCCTATTACCCAAAGCAACCATTGAAAGATTTGGGGAATCATGGATTAAAGTTGAGACCAAATCACTGCAAAAGTTAATGAAGATCAAAATAATATTTTAAAATATTTGTTAGTTGAACATTGCATTTCTCTCAAAATTCCTCATAGTATATAAGTTAACTTCACTTAAACCTTACAAATTTGTAACTGTTAACTATATTCTAAAAATCTAACTATCCTGATGGTCTTGGTTAGCATGAGAAAAGTGTGAGAGAGGAAGGATAAAACAGCCAGCTATGCTCAGAGCAAGGGGGAGTCAACCAACAATTGTATTTTTCTCCATCAGCAAAACCTATTGCCTAAGGTGCTACTCCATGAAGGTGATTCATTATCTACTTGTTATCAGACCAGAGTAAGTTTCTAAATCTTTTGTTTGGAAGTTCCAGATACCTAGCTATGGGTGTACACACTCAGAGTCTCCAAGCCCTGAAAGAATAGGCTGTCCTTGCTTGCAATCATGACAGATTAATAGGGACTCTTTTACCGGTAACATGCTTCCTTTAAGGCCCTGGTTATTTCTATACCATTTAAGAGTAGATTTGACAAATACCACAGTGAGGAGGCAGACATAGCCCGAAAGGTTGTTCAGAGGGAAGTTTTTATTAGAATATCCAGACAGCCCTTCTCTATGACTACCCTAATTATGGGCTTTGCTCTCAAACAAGACAGATTCTACCTATTTTCTTCTCTTTGTCTCTAAAATAATTGAGGATGTCAAAAGCGTGTGAGTATGAGAATCTGGATTTCACAGCACAATTAATAGTCATGTATATCTTCCACTAACCCCCACTCCCTCTACCACCTCATCATATGAGGTTCCTTTAGCTTAGCCACACCCAGATTCTCTCTGTCCAGTGGGCCGTCCTCAGCTCTCAGCTTTCTGGGGCACTTCAGAATGACAGGGCACTGTGCTAGGCCATGCTTAGAAATCCCCAATGTTAAACTCCTAATGTTTTTTGTAAATCTTATTTTTTAGTAATTTCAGACTCCTGGGTTTTAAATGATGACTTTATAATAATACTATTTATATTATTATAATATATATCAGAAATAATATATTACACCATATACTATATAATAATAACAACTGCTACTTATTGAGTATACACACATATGTATGTTTGTGTGTGTGTATACATATTGGCGAGACTTTCTCTCATGTATTTTGGACATGTTATCAGGAGGGACCAGTTCTTGCAGAAGGACATCATGCTTGGTAAAGTAGAGGGTCAGCGAAAAAGAGGAAGACCCTCAACAAGATGGATTGACACAGTGGCTGTAACAATGGGCTCAAGCATAACAACGATTGTGAGAATGGGGCAGGACTGGGCAGCATTTCGTTCTGTTGTACATGGGGTCACTATGAGTTGGAACCTACACAACTGCACCCAGCAACAACTAACAACATATTTGATACATACATATATATATACACATATATGTACATATACATATATATACACACATATATATATATCTCTCTTTGCTGTCAAGTTGATTCTGACTAATGGTAATTTTTTTGTTACAGAGTAGAACTGCTCTATATGATTTACTCGGTTATAATCTTTAAGGAAGCAGATCGCCAGGTCTTTCGTCTGTGGTGCCGCCGAGTGTTTGAATCACCAACCTTTGGGTTAGTAGTCAAGTGCAAACCGTTTGCACCATCTCTGGGTGACACAAACAGGTAAGGTGCTTGACTGCTAACTGAAAGGTTGGAGGTTCAAATTCACCCAGAGAAGCTTCAGAAGAAAGGCGGGGTGATCTAATTCTGAAAAATCAGCAGCTGAAAACCCTACGGAGCACAGTTCTACTCTGACACACATGGGATTGCCATTAGTCGGAGGTGTCAACAACCAGTTCCGGTCATATATTCCCAAGACCCTAATGTCATCTCTCTATATATCCAGGACCAGTTAGACTCCTGAGAATTTAATATCTACATACATGCAGGTTTATATTAATCTATACCAGCTACTCTTAAAGACGGTAGAGTAATACTTTCTCTAATCCTCAGATTGTCCAGAGGCAGTGCACTGTGTGTAATGAAATTTTACAACTGTAGTGGATACTACTAGACAGAAGGACGTAGTCCCTCAACTGCTGGCTGTGCTGCCAGCAGAAAAGCTCTCAGCTGTCAACCCTCTCCAGAAATTGCCTTCCATTGTTCCCAAGACCATGTCCCCTTTTTTGTGGCCACACCACATACAACGGATGGGACGAGGCAGAAATATAAAGGCTCCGATCCCTTGCTCTAGATGGAACAAATCCAAAGCTCCCCAGGGAGTTGACTGAGGTTTTTTTTCTCCCTCTGTCTGCTTCCTTTCCTTCCCCCTCAGGTAAAGATCTAGAGAGCATTCCCAATAAATTTCCTGCAAGCTTATCTATGACTAAATTATGCAGTCACCGTTGCAGGCTGGCTTCCTGTGAAACCTATCCTGCAAAAGTAACCATATAATTTATTGTCCAGACATACTCTTTTGCAAGTGAAAGGCTACGCTAATCAAATGAAATATGGGTACAATAGACATAAACTGGAATAGACCGTGTGGCTTATGGTCACATTAGGTTTGAGGCTATATAAACATGGCTTCCATTCCACCTTTTTTATGGAATGTTGGCCTCATTATTAATACTGCTGAGTCTCAATTTCCTCTTAAACAAAATCAAGATAGTAGTATCTGTTTCACTGAAGTATTGAAAGATTTGATTAAGATACTATATATAAACCATTGGCATAGTGCTCAGGGAAGAGTAACCACTTAATACGTGGTAGCTCTTACTATCATTAAATTCATTTTACAGATGTGGATGTGAAGCTCTGAGAGATTAATTAAATTCAAAGTTATCACATCTCATAAATGGAATAGCTGAGATTCCAACTGAGTTTTATTACTCCAAAACTCATTGTCATAATCAATTTGATAAACTTCCTTTGTTATACAACTTTTCTGGTCTTTAGAAGATTTTACTCTCTAAAGCTTAGTACTATATTCCTCAGAAGCCCTGGTGGCGAAGTGATTAAGAGCTTGACTGCTAACCAAAAGGTCAGCAGTTCAAATCCACCAGCCACTCCTTGGAAACCTTATGAGGCAGTTGTACTCTGTCCTATAAGGTCGCTATGAGTTGGAACTGACTCCACAACAATGCGTTTATACTCCTCAACTATCTGATGTACTAAATACTCTTTTGACTTGCAAGTGACAAAAATCCAATTCAAAAAAGCATAATTAACAAAGGCATTTATTGGTTTATGTCATAGAAAAGTACAAGGGACGTTCTGGCTTCAAGGTTGGCTACTTCCATGTCCTCATATGATTACATCGGAATTTTACATCTCTCTTTCCATATTTGGGCTGTTTTTCTCTTATTGCCTTCATTTTCATGAACTCTTTTCTGCAT
Source organism: Dugong dugon (assembly GCA_030035585.1). Lineage (NCBI taxonomy): Eukaryota > Metazoa > Chordata > Mammalia > Sirenia > Dugongidae > Dugong > Dugong dugon. Next base: position 8,712,213 of record CM057473.1, read on the forward strand.
GTTTGAAAAGATGACTAGTAACAGTTGCAGGCCAACACAGCATGCAATTCCAGAGTTGAAAAAAGAAATTTTTTTTTTCTTTTCTACCATCCGCATCAATCCCTCAAAAGACTCTTTGTTCTTGTTTGGGACATGTGCTCATCCCTGTTCTACATCTGCCTCTCCCTTCTCAAGCCTCCACACTTTGTCCCCTTCCTCTCTCAACTGATGGTCTGGCTTTCCATTTCACTGAGAAAATAAAAGCCATAAAAAGAGAAAATCTTGCTGTTTCCACCACCAAAGCCATCGCTATACCTGTACCTGAAACCGTACCCTTTGTTTTCCTTCCTTTGAGAGTGGTTGTTCAATCAGTGCTCCCACCAAAGACCAAACCACATCTCATCCTCTTACTGCAGAACATTTTTCTGAAAATTATCCTCTCTGATTTCTGCACCATTATTTCCCCTATATTGAATTGTTCCTGTCAGCATTTGTTTTAAAGGAAGAGCTGTGATTCAAATATTTCTTTTAGTGGAACAAGTAAAATAAAACCAATGATTAAATTTAGCATCAAGGATTGTTTCAGGAGATAAGAGTCCTTTTTGCATCTAGTCAGAATCTACTGAAATACTATCTTCAAAATTTAACTCTCCATACATGCATTTAATTTTTCCTCAAGTGTTCTGCTTTTCTCCCTCAGAATAAACACACGTACCACCGTCCTATTTTCCATTCCCTCAGGTCCTTATTTTTTTCTAACTGAGAGTGAACAGTAATAATAATTTCACAGCTGGGTGAAAACCAACTCCTGTAATTGTGCTTGCTGCTAAATAGGTAAAACCTTCTGCTCAGGTTACTGAGACTTAACCTACTTTAGAACTACTGACACCAAAAGGGGCTAAAGGATTAGTTCTTCAGGAGACAATTTTAGGTGATGTGTTGGGTCTATGAAGAAAGGTTGTCCAGACAAGTCCTGAGACCCTGATTTTTACTGGGTTCGAGACACATTTGGACGAGAGAAGGGAGAGAGATGGTTAGTCAGAAATGACTTTGGAAAATTAGTTACATATTAAAGCTATTTCTACACATAATCATGAAATACAATGGTAGTGGAGGTGGGGGATGGGGTTCATATGATGTAATTTGGCCTGGAATTGATAATCTCTGAATATAGAGATGTCATTAGTGAAAAATTACTGGTTTTCAAAGATAAGAAGCTAATGTTGCATGCAATATTAATAAACGAGATAGCACTTGATGGTTTGCAAAGTCCATTCATGTTGGATATCTCATTAAAATTTATACAACCTAGTAAGAAACCCTATGGGGGAGTTCTACTCTGTCCTACAGGGTCACTATGAGTTGGAATCAACTCGAGAGCAATGGGTTTAGTAGATAGTAAATGCTGTATTTTCAACAGGTATGAAAACTAAAGATGACAAAAATAAAGTAACTTTCCCAAAGTCATCTAATTAATAAGCCCTACCTTGCTTATAGGTACGGAAAGTGGTCGCCCAGCTCTACAGTCTATATGCTCATCATTGTAGCACACGGTCTATTATAGCTAGTTTTCATAGATGATTCCACAATGAACCATGTCTTTCAGTATTCACATTTTTGTATAGTCTTTATTCACAATGAATTGAATCTGGCCTTGTGTACACAAAAGACTGTGGCATGCTTCTTCCTTGCTCTCTTGGAATATGTACTCTGGGAAAAGCCACCTACCATTTAAGAAGGTGAAGTACCATGAGACCCCAAACTGTGAGGAAGCCCAAGCTAGCCATGTGGAGAGGTCATCGTCTGTTTCAGCCATCATAGCTGAAGTGTCAGCATGTAAATGAAGAAATTCTCTTGGCTGCCCAGCCCAGTTGAACCTTCAGATGACTTGAGCTCTTATCACCACCTGACCGCAATTTGAGGAGCGATCTTAAGTGAAAAATACCCAGCTGAGTCCAGTCAACACACAGAACCATGAAACGTTGTAATAAATAGTTGTCTTAAGTGACTTAAGTTTTGGAAGCTGATTTACTACACAGCATTAGGTAATCAAAACCTTGCCTGTATCAAAACTGGGAAAGTGACAGAAATAAAAGGATCATATAAGGTAATTAAAGGGAAGATGTTTTGCAAATCTAAAAAAGTGCTATTTAAAATGTATGGGCATGGTGAAATATACAGAGACCCCAGAAGTTATGAGCCCTGAGCTTGAATCCTTCTCTTGACATTTTCTCACTAGTGACTCTTGGATAAATCTAACTCAAACTCTTCCAGAGTAAACGTGGCTATTGATGAATCTGTACAATAAAGCCTTGCTCTGTTCAGAGTCCCAGATCAGAAAATGTAATGTTTAAGTGTTTTTGTAAATTTCAAAATCTTACAGAAATATACTGTATTTTGATTATGAACAAAAAATGTCAGGCAAGAAAGTGTACAAGAGGTAAATTATGGTTAAATTAATGAAACAGAATTTGAGTACAGGAGTCTCTCACTCACTCATTCCTTCAGCATATACCATTGAACACCCATTATTCACCAGGTATTGTGCTCAAACCCGGGGAACTAATGCTGAAAAAGACAGAAACAAATCATTGCCTACATAGAGTTTATAGTCTAATATCAATGAAATGGATGATGGTCATTTAGGCACTATTGTTGAATACATTTTTCCTTCTGATTATTTGTGGTCATCATGGTCAAGTTGATGGTGCAGGGCTGACCTCCGTTCTAGTTATCCATAACCCATTGCCGTCGATTCGATTCTGACTCATAGTGACCCTTTAGGACAGAACAGAATTACCCTATAGGGTGTCCAAGGAGTGCCTGGTGGATTCGAACTGCCAGCGTTTTGGTTAGCAGCCGACCTCTTAACCATATGCTACCAGGGTTTACAGATGTTCTAGTTACAGGGGCTGATAACTTCTATGTTAGGAACCGTCAAAGCATAATTAGACAGACACTGATTCTTATGAGAAAGTTTGCAAAGTCTGACATGCTGTCTGGTCAAGGGAAGGGAAGAATTCAACACCATATTGTCCTTAAAAAAACAAAAAAACCGTTGCTGTTGAGTCAATTCCGACTCATAGCGACCCTATAGGACAGAGTAGAACTGTCCCATACGGTTTCCAAGGAGCAGCTGGTGGATTCAAACTGCCAACCGTTTGGTTAGCAGCCAAGCTCTAAAATTCGGTAAAATTGCCCTAATTTAAAAAAAGTGAAATACGAAACTTGATGGCACTTTTGGAAAGACAATAAAACATATTTACCTCTGCAGAGATTATCTCCTTCTATCAAAAAGATACCCTAAGTTAAGCATGGGCTTGTTTTCCATGAAAATCATTTAATTTAAATTCTTCACAGTTCCTCAAAGGAAAAAAAAAAAAAAAAATTACTAAAATGGCTCTAGCAAATACATGAATATACAGAATCTACTTTGAGGGCATATGAGTTTCGCCTTTCTAGTTTTACAGCATGCAATTTCAGAAATCATAGCCCTTGAAAAGATGTGATGTTAGTATGGCATGATGCAGCCAAAACAAACCATATCACTTAAATGCCTCCCAAAAGCTTTCAGGCCTGGGAGCATGGGATGAATCTTGTTTCGGCCCCATCAGCTAATCCATGGCCACTATACCTAATACGTAGAGGCTCTGTAATATTTATGTGCTTGTATGTTATTTCATGAGTGCAAAACCTCAGAGAGAATATAACCGCAGTAGCTGAATAATTCTAGAGCCTCAGAGTATTTAGAGAAAAGATATGTTGAAGGAAAAGGGTAAAGTTAAGAAATGTTACCAAAGCGTCAGTTGAGAAATCAAACAATATATTGCACTGGGCAAATCTGCTGCAAAAGAACTTTTTAAAGTTTTAAAAGGCAAAGATGTCACTCTGATGCTTAAGGTGCTCCTGAGCTTAGCCTTGGTCTTTTCAATAGCTTCATATGCATGCAAAAGCTAGACAATGAAAAAGGATGCTAGAAGAAGAATCCATGCATTCAAATTGTTTTGTTTGCCAAGAATATTGAATATTCCATGGACTTCCAGAAGAACAAACAATCAGTCTTAGAAGAAATACAACCAGAATTCTCCTTAGAGGCGAGGATGGTGAGACTTCGGGTTACTTACTTTGGATAGAACATCAGGAAAAACCAATTGCTAGAAAAGGACATCATGGGTAGATGTCCTAAAGTAGAGAATCAATGAAAATGAGGGAAACCCTCAATGAGATGGATTAACATAATGGCTGCAACAATGGGCTCAAACATACCAACAATCATGAAGACGGTCCAGTACGAGGCAACGTTTTGTTCTGTTATAAATGAGATCACCGTGAGTTGAAACCTACTCGACAGTAACTAACAACAACAAAGGAAAGTGTTATTTAGGAAAATATTCACTGGATTCGGAAGAGCATTTCCATATATGCAGATGTTATGACTAAAGTCTTGATCGTAAATCAGAATTAAAATCAGATATAAAAAAAATCTTATTAGAATGTGCTAATGAAAATATTTTGATTTCCAATGTGTGATAATTTTTTAATTAAAAATGGATATTTTACTTTTATTTCAAGAGATATTTCTTATTCACGCACCTAAAAATTCCTGACCCCGAATTAATTCTGCCCGCAGCTTCTCTGGTTTGTTTTTTTCACCCAAAGTTGCTAACAGACTTTTCTTTCCTGTTCTAAGAGCAGTCAATAGCAAAAGCATTACCTCGTGATTTAATGAAAAAGCCTCTAGGCTTACTTAATTTAAATTTCAAACAGTCCCATGGCATAGGTGGGTAGAGGGCAAAATATTTAGCTGCCAGGCCAGAGACCACTTCGTAATCTCTAATCAATTGATCGCAGTAAAACAAGAGGGCAGGGTTCAATCATGCTAATACTAGCCAATGGTTGACCTTCTATTCTTTTCACGCCTCTTCTCTTGATAGGGAACCCTGGTGGCATAGTGGCTAAGAGCTATGGCTGCTAACCAAAAAGGTGGGCAGTTTGAACCTACCAGGTGCTCTTTGGAAACCCTATGAGGCAGTTCTGCTATGTCCTGTAGGGTCGCTATGAGTTGGAATTGATTTGATGGCGATTGGTTTTTTGGTTCTCTTTGTAAGCCTCCTTGTAACTAGTCTACTTAGAGCCATTTGCTTTTTTATTCCTATTTTTTAGAATCAGAATGATGTCCCTACATATGTACAGAATAACTGCTCAGAATAAGCCTTCTGTTTCAATTTCTTTCAGTTTTGCTTATTTCTAAAGCTACTGATATTCAATTCTACAGTAACTTGTAGAGCAGAGGAGTGGTGTCAATGAATGATGGGGTAAAGAACTGTGAAAGTTATCTCCCCCTAAAAGCAGTGAGAAAACTGGCAAAAGTGGTCATAATGAACGTTTTCAGAACTCTGGATATTAACCAAATCTTGCAGCAATCTGGTACATGTTTATTCAAGAAAAATGGATGAATCTCAGTAAGAACAGTGCACTTTGTGGTGTTTTAACTTGCACTATTCTCGTTACCTCTTTCTCCAGCTCTGCAGAAGCCTTGAAATCCAATAGCCCTCAATCATGATGAAAACCAGCATCCTGGCAGCCACCAGGCTCATTCGCAGAAAACTATTATTATTTGACCTATCTGGTGGTTCCCTGGATAATTCCACTTTGACGGCTATCATTATTTGACCTATTTTGGAGCTCTTGCTCTGAGAAAAGACTTTTCCCTTGGGCATTTGTCAAAAACATTTAGAGACAATTGTTTAACTTAGCATATGCCTGATGCAGTAGATAACAGGAGAAATAATATGCTAACCAAAAAGCATAAAAGAAAAGGCTTGGGATGAGATGTCCATGAAGGCTTTGAAAAGCTTTGACATAGTTCTGTGATTCTAAAAGTCCACTTACATGTGTAGGGCTGTGTACTTGTCCAAGATTGTGTGCATGCTTAAGTAAGACATGAGAAGGTACTAAGCTCCAGCCCCTAACTGACCTTGAGTCTCTAGGAAAGCAAAAAGTAAAGACAAAGGCAGATTTGTCAACTGCCTGGATGCGTGTTGAAAGTATGTCCCAACTTCTTTGCCTATAGTTGCTTGGCAAAGACTGACAGAATTACTGGTTACAGGGATTTGAGGAAATCCCTGTAAGATTATTACCTCACTACTAAGCTATCTAAGCAGAGACTTCAGTGTCCGTACACAATAAAGATTTTAGAGAATAAGTTCATTAAAGCATTTAATCAAAGAAAAAAACAACAATAACAACAAACAGCAAAAACGAACTCTGGGTATAGGGAAGAATATGATTTCCAGAGTTACTACATTATGTTATTTTAATAATCCAGTCTAAAACAAACAGAAATTAGGGTAGGGAGGGAGAGGGGCATTCACTAACTAGATAGTAGTCAAGAATTATCTTAGGTGAAGGGAAGGACGATATACACTGCAGGGGAAGTCAGCACAACTGGACTAAACCAAAAGCTAAAAATTTCCTAAATACAACCAAACACTTTGAGGGACAGAGTAGCAGAGGTGGGGTCTGGGGACCATGGTTTCAGGGGACATCTAGGTCAACTGGCATAACAAAGTTTATTAAGAGAAGGTTCTGCATCCCACTTTGGTGAGTGGTGTCTGGGGTCTTAAAAGCTAGTGAGTGGCCATCTAAGATACATCAATTGGTCCCAACCTGTCTGGAGCAAAGGAGAATGAAGAACACCAAAGACACAAGGAAAATATTAGCCCAAGAGACAAAAGGGCCACATAAACCAGAGACTACATCAGCCTGAGACCAGATGAACTAGAGGGTGCCCGGCTACCACCAATGACCACCCCGACAGGGAACACAACAGAGAGTCCCTGACGGAGCAGGAGAAAAGTGGGGTGCAGAACTCAAATTATGGTAAAAAGACCAGACTTAATAGTTGGATTGAGACTGGAGGGACCCTGGAAAACATGTCCCCCGGACTCTCTGTTAGCCCCAAACTAAAACCATTCCCAAAGCCAACTCTTCAGACAAAGATTAGACTGGACTACAAGACATAAAATGATACTCGTGAAGAATGTGCTTCTTAGCTCAAGTAGATACATGAGTCTAAATGGGCAGCTTCTGTGTGGAGGTGAGATGAGAAGGCAAAGAGGGTCAGGAGCTGATTGCATGGACACAGGAACTCTGGGGTGAAAAGGAGGAGTGTGCTGTCACAGTACGGGGAGTGCAACTAGGGTCACATAACTGTGTATATAAAGTTTTGTATAAAAACTAACTTGAACTCTAAACTTTCATTTAAAACACAATAAAAAAAAGAAACAGAAAAAACAAAGAAACAAAAATTGGGAGACATGCAAATAAACAAGGATGCAAGCGTAAGACAAAAGCACAGGAAAAAAGACAATCAGTTGAGACTCTCCACTGAGATGGTTGATTTGATCCATAGACCACATGCTAAATTTTTTTGGCAAATGGTTTTCTAGCCACATGAGTCTGGCTTCTTAACTTTTACAGCAGAATTTTTCAAATCTTCAAGTTCTGTTTTCTTTTTCCACAGTTCATTTCTCAATCTAGCTCTTTCTTACTGCATTTTACGAGAAGCAGCAAGGAGAAACCATGCAATACCTTCAAGATTTTTTTAGAAATATCCTCTGTTAAATATCCAAGTTCATCACTTACAAGCTCTACTTTTTACAAAACATTCCAACATAATTCAGTCAAATTGTTTACCACTTTTATAACAAGAATCATCTTTCATCCAATATCCGATAATATATTTATCATTTCCTTTTAAGTGCTCACTGAAGCACATATAACATTCACATTTCTAGTAACATTCCATTCATGAAAGAAGCTTTCCCCATAGCACTTCTCATTTCTTTCTAAGCTGTCATCAGAATTGCCCTTAATGCTCATAATTCTACCAACCAGGCAGTGTTTCATTCTGTAGGGCATAGGGTCGCTATGAGTTGCCAGCAACTCAAGGGCACCTAACAACAACAATTTCCCCAAGGCAATCTAGGATTTACTATCAACTGCCTGAAAACTTTTTCAGTCTCTACCCATTATCCAGTTCTAAAGCCATTTCTACATTTTCAGGTATTTGTTACAGCAGCACCTCCATTCTCTGGTACCAAACACCTTCATTTCCTATGGGTGCTGTAACAAAGTACCACAAGTGGGTGATTTTAAAGAACAGAAATTCACTTTCCCACAGTTCTGGAGGCTAAAAGTCTTATTTCAGGGTGCTGGTAGGACTATGCTCTCTCTCTCTTGTCTCTAAGGGAAGATCCTTCTTTGTCTTTTTCAATTTCTGGTATCCCCACCTGTTAGTTGGTGTGCCTTGGCATATAGCTAGATCCTCACATGCTGCTTCCCTCTGTGTGTATGACCCTGTCACCATGTCTGTCCTTCTCTTTTATAAGACACCACTCAGAAAGGATTAGAATTAGGATCCACCCTACTCTGGTATGACTTAACTGATAATATCTTCAAAGAAAAACCTCATTTCTCCAAACACGGTTATATTCACAGTTACAGGGGTTAGAACTTCACGATATCTTTTTTAGGGGACACAATTTAACCCATAACAGATCATCCAATGAAGGAAACATAAAGAATAAAGAAAAATAAGCTGAATCTCAGACACCTGTGGGTCACCATTAAGCATTACAACATATTTATAACAAGGATCCCAGAAAGAGAGGAGAAATAGGCACAGAGATAATATTTGAAGCGATAATTGTCAAAAATTTCCAAAATTTTATGCAGAACATCAATCTACATATTCAAGAAACTCCACAAAACTAAAGTACATTAATTCAAACAGATTCACACCTAGACACATCATTATCAAAAGCTAAAGACAAAGAGAGAATATTGAAACAACAGAGGGAAGCCACTCATCCCATACAAGAGAACCTCAGTAAGATTAACTGCTGATTTCTTGCCAGAAACCATGGAGACCGAAAGGCAGTGGGTGACATATCAAACTTCTAAAAGAACAGGACTGTCGTTTCTATTTCCAGAAAATATATCCTTAATAATAAAGTAGTTGAACGGGGATGAGTAGATGGAGTACAGTGTGCATTTGTCAAAACTGATAGAACTGTCCAACATAAAGAGTGAACCCTAATGTAAACTACAGACTTTAGTTAATAATAATGTGTCAATATTGGTTCATCAGTTATAACAAATGTGCCACACCTATGCAAGATGTTAATAACAGAGGAAACTGTGGGCAGAGGGGAGAGGAGTTTATGGGACCTTTCTGCACTTTCTGCTCAATTGTTTTGCAAACCTAAATCTGCTTTAAAAAATAAAAAATTATGACATGATCTGATAAACATTCTTTGACCTATTGCTAGCAAAGCTGCTATACAAGAACTACTAAAAGAAGTTTTTAAGGCAGAAATGAAAGGACACTAGTCAGTATCTCGAATCCCCATGGAAAAATGAAGATTGCTGGTAAAAGTAGAAGCACAGGTAAATATAAAAAGCAGTATTAACATATTTTTTGTTTGTTATTCTTTTTTTATCCTTCTATCTGATCACAAAGACATCTACATAAATCAGTAATTATAAATCTATGTTTAAGGGTGTGCAGTTTGCAAAGATGTCATTTGTATGACAATATAACATAAAAGAGGAGAGAGGGACTGGTGGTATACAGGAGCAACATTTTTGTATATTTACTGAAATTAAATTATACTAATCCTAACTACATTGTTAAAAATTCAAATGTTAGTTGGAATCCACAGGGCAACCACTAAGAAAACAACTAAAAAATATAGTAAAATAAATGACAAAGGAATTAAAATAATACTCTAGAAAATATATATTTAACGCAAAAAATGATAACAATGGAGGAACAAAAAGAATAGAGGAATATAGAAAACAATGAGCAGAATAGCAAACTTACACCCACAATTATCAGTAATTACGTTCAGTGAAAAACGTGTACACATTCCAATTAAAAGCAGAGATTGGAAGAATGAATTTAAAAAAGACCTATCTATATTCTGTCTACAATAGCCAACTTTGGATTCTAAGACACAAATAGTTTAAATGTAAGTGGATGGAAAACAATTATACCATGCAAACTGTAACCAAAAGAGAGCTTAAGCAGCTATACTAATACTAGACAAAATAGATTTTGAGATAAAAATTGCTTTTAGGGAAAAAGAAGGAAGTTACAAAATGATAAGAGGCTTAATTCATCAGGAAAACATAACAGTATGCATATATGCACCTTACAGATGAGTGCCAAATTGCATGAATCAAAAACTGTCGGGACTGAAGGAAGAAATAGTTGCTTCAACAGTAATAGTTGGAGACTCTAATACCCCACTTTCAATAATGGATATTACAACTACACAGAAGAATAACAAATAAATGAAAGACTTAAATAACACTGTTAACCAACTAGTCCTAAAAGACATCTGTAGAAAAATCCCCCCAAAAACATTTGAACATACTTTCTTCTCAAGTGCACCTGGAACTTTCTCAAACATAGACCATATGTTAGATCATAAAATAAGTTTCAACAAATTTGAAAGAATTGGAATCATTAAGTGATGTTCTTCAAGCACAATGGAATTTAATTAGAAATTAATGAAAGAAATTATTCCTGATGCTAGGGAAATCTTTGATAAATTATTTTTATTTGCATTTCACTGAAAGGAGGTATCAAGAAATAAAGTCCAAAAATTTCCAGTGGTTTGATCAGAGTTTTCCTAGTGAAGCACATGTGCATTGTTATGGATTGAATTGTGTCCCCCAAAAAATGTGTGCCAATTTGGCTAGGTCATGATTCCCAGTAAAGTGTGGTTGTCCACCATTTTGTGATCTGATGTGATTATCTTATGTGTTGTAAATTCTAACCTGTAGGATGTTAATGAGGCAGTTATGTTAATGAGGCAGGGCTCAATCTACAGGATTAGGTTGTATCCTGAGCCAGTCTCTTTTGAAATAAAGAAGAAAGAAGAGCCGGGAGTGGATTGCGTCCTTTGGACCTGGAGTCACTGCACTGAGAAGCTCCTAGACCAGGGAAAGATCGATGACCAGGACTTTCCCCCAGAGACGACGGAGAGAGAAAGCCTTCTCCTAGAGCTTGCACACTGAATTTGAACTTCTAAATTCCTAAACTGTGAGAGAATAGATTTCTGTTTGTTAAACCCCATCCACTTGTAGTACTTCTATTATAGCAGCACTTGATAACTAAGACATACATCAAATACCAAAGTCTCTGACTCAAGAACCAGGGACTTTCTTGAATGCTAGGCTTCCTGTTTGATCTCTGTCTATCTTTCTCTTCTGATTTTTTTTTTTTTTCCTATATCTGGGTGGACTAAAACTAGGACATATAGTAAAATGCAAAAAAATAACATGCTTAAAAATAAAATTTTTGATCAATAAAATACATAAAATTGAGAAAAATAAATTTGGTTGAAATCATTGGGATCAGGAGAAAATGAGTGAAAAATTCTTATTATTGTAGCATTTAAGGACAGAGAAGTAAATCAGAGACAGTGTGTTTAGATAAAGTATTTTTAGGGAAATTCATAATGTATTTGTTCAGAACTGTCTACATTTATTGAGTCTTTACAAGGCAGCAGGCCTTATTTCAAAAACTTAGAAAATCTGCCTTTATGAAGAAACTAACTGGAGAAATGAGACGAAATCATAAGTTACTACAGAAATGATGAGATCATATAATTCACACTGAAAGTTTATGTAAAGAACGATGGCACCTCAGGGAAGGGAGAGATCCATCTGACCTTGCTCGAGGTTTCACCAAAACTTCGTGGTAGAGAAGTTACCTAAGCTGAGAGCTGAAAGATGCTAAGGGTTCATCAACATGGAAAGGAGTGAAGGAGATTACGTGTTGCTGTGGAGTCAATTCTGACTCACAGCAACCCTATAGGAAAGTGCAGAACTGCCCCATAGAGTTTTGGAGGACCAGCTAGTGGATTTGAACTTCCGACCTTTTGGTTAGCAGCTGAGCTCTTAAACAACTGTGCCACCAAGGCTCCCATTAGAGGTAGGGTAATAGTGGATAGGAAGGCATTTGTCAAAACTCTAGATTTAATAAAGACTAGTACCATTTGTTGTTTATTGTCAGCTTCCTTCCTGGAATATAGGCTGTATGAATGCAAGGACCGGGACTATTTTTATGTCTCTCAATGACCCTAGTGTCTTGCAAATGGGCACTCAATAAATAAGTGGCTGAAAGGCATAAAGGAATGGAAAAGCACAATGCATTTGGAAAGGTGATTGTGTGTGTGTGTGTGTGTGGTGGGAACATGAGTATATAGGATGTGCTGAGTTTATTGGTTGGAGATTAGAATGGAAAAGGAAATTTAGAGTCAGATTAAGATGGGTCTTGAATGATAAGATCGGGAGTGTTGACCTTATATTTTAGAAAATTTGGAGGCATTACAAGTGGTTTATCCATGAAGTGGTTTTTAAGAAGTCACAATTTAATACATAGAAGGTAGGAGGCCTCTCCAGATAAGGGACATATTTTTAAATCACTGTCACCTAGAATTGCATCGTCCATTTAACTCTTCAGAATCTCCCCATCTCTTCAGACAAGCAACCCTGTCTTTCAGCAGATGCCTAAAACCTAAACCTTGGTTTAACTCAAAAGGAAAATGACCAATTTTCGCCAGATTCAGAATTGTCTATTCTAAGGGTGGGAAAATGCATAGAAGTTGCCTTTCATTCAATGTAATTCCAACACATGCAAATTTTAAATATGTGGCTCTTAATTAATTCCATACAACATATTAATAAACTCTCATTTTCTGTGTAAAATTTGAGACAATGCTTCAGATAATGTCAGCTGAGTATATTATGAGCTATTCTTAAACCCTGGCCTTGCTGAGGTATCATTTAGGTTTGTAAACAGAGTTTCTCATTGTTTTTAGCTGAATCAATTCTGATTTACATGAGCTTTGATTAATGTGTTCCAGGTAAGAGAGATAATTACTCTGTACATTGTGGAGTTCTGGATGCCACAGTAAATATGCAAGAAGAATTTCCCCAACTTTTCTCTATATTGACTCCAATAATATCAGATGGTGTTCATAAATTACATTAATTGGCCAATTCTCTGTTGAACATGTTTAGTCTATCTTTACAAGTGTGCCCCTCAGGGCAGCTATCCTTTCATGCCTCAATACCTCCATATGGAAACCCATCAGAATTCCAGGCAATCCTGATGTTTAGGTCCTAGATTGATTATCTCTATCACCAGGTATATAAAATAAATAAAGTTTAAAACAACATAAAAATGGGACCATGTGTCTAAACACACCCCGTGGCCTTTGGCAGGGGGACTGTATGTTAACCCAAATGTATCCATCTTTCCAGGAAGCTGAGCTAGACACAGCAAAGAAGTCTCTTGCTAAATGAATGGGCCATTCTCGATTTACGCAGATTGGTATAGACATCACTAGGCTATCACTTAAAAAGGTATTTTCTCTGGCAGCTGGGAAATGAAGAGGCCTAAATCTCTGAGATGAGAAAGCTAAAGTTCTAAAATCCAAATTTTTTGTAGATGCTTAAGACTGAAACTCAGAAAGGTATGCTTACCTTTGTGTTCTCATGCAGTACTATTCCAACAGAGGAATTCCAGCCCTCGGGAAACACTCTCTGGGAAGTTTTAGGCTTGGAATTGATTTTGCTGGATGGCCTGTTACCCTGCAGGACCCTGCTTCCCAAGGCGGTGGCCACCCGCAGCTACGAGAGTCTTCAGGATTTCGAAACCAAATCTCCTGTACTAGCAACGGGTGAGACAGTGACAAAGACAGAGGAGGATTCTCAAAAATCTGTCTGGGGAAAGAGGAGTCGGAGGAGGAGAGCTTGTGCATGCACTCTTACACTGTGTGAGCTGAAATGAAGAGGTCTTTTTTAATGATTAACTCCGTGGGGAATCAATCCCCCTTTGGTCAGGGAAGATGGACAGGGTTTCCCTCTGCAGCGTCTCAGAAAGCGAGATTTGGAGCACATAAAAATACATAAAAACAGTAACAGTATTATCACGGTCTAAATCCCAGGTTAATCACATCACCAGCAGAGATTTCCTTTTCCCCAAATAACCCTACATTGCCCATAGGACAGCAGGCAAAAAAAAAAAAAAAAAAAAAAGATTAATCGCTAACCCTGACCACCTTGACTCCGGGAGCTTTGTTGGCAAAGGTCAGGGATTAAAAATGAAGTGAAGGTAGGAGGAACAAAGATTCAAAATCAGAATGCAAAGGAAATTTCTCTGTTTAAAAATATGCCCTTGGGACAGGTTTGCTAAGTGCGTGGCCTTATTGTTAAAAAAAAACCCAACAGACAGACATACAGAACAAAGCAAGCTCTGATAGTTTCCCCTTAGCCTCCAAGGAAGGAAAAGCAAGGTGAGCGAACTGCCCTAGACAGACCCACACACTCACACTCTTGCCCAGCCTTCAGGGGAAGCACCCAGATCATAGTGAGTAGGTGGGAGGAGGATAATTTACAAAGGATGCTAATCCCACTATCTATGGGGATCTCTCCCAAGGAGGGTCTGTTAGGGGGTCTTGCACTGCCTTGACCCATGCCAAGCAGGCCGTGGCCTGGGCGGACTGACCTGATATGTTTGCTGGCACGTGTGTTCTTGTTAGGTTTCATCGAGTCGGTTTCATCTCATAGCGACCCTATGCACAACAGAACAAAACACTGCCTGGTCCTGCGCCAACCTCACAAGTGTTACGCTTGAGTCCATTGTCGCAGCCACTATGTCAATCCATCTTATTGAGGGTCTTCATCTTTTTTTTTATATATATTTTATTGTACTTCAGGTGAAGGCTTACAGAACAAATAGCTTCTCATGAAATAGTAGTACACATGTTGTTCTATGACATTGGTTAACAACCCCACAACATATTAAGCTTCTAAATTCTCAACCTTTTTTTTTTTTTTTTGATGAAAATACAGATAGCCAAAGATACACCATTTCAAAAATTTCTACATACACAGTTCAGTGACATTGACTATGCTCTTCCAACTGTGCTGTTATTCTCACTTAAGATGAAGGCTTACAGAACAAAATAGTTTTTCATTTAACAGTTACTACACATGTTGCCCTATGACAATGGTTAACAATCTCACAACACATCAAGAATATCCTTACTCCACCTTGTGTTCCCTATCACCAGGGGACTTCCTTGTCCCCTTCTGCCTTCTGGCCCTTGTCACTGGACTACTGTACCTCATTAGTCTCATTTTTTGTTTGTTTGTTTGTTTTAATTTTAATACCATTTCAAAACTTTTTACTTACACATTTAAGTGATATTGACTATGCTCTTCCAATTGTGCTGCCATTCTCGCCCAAGATGAAGGCTTACAGGACAAAACAGCCTACCATTTAATAGTTACTACAAATGTTGCCCTATAACAGTGGTTAACAATCTCACAACACATCGACAGTGTCCTTACTCAATTTGTGTTACTTATCATCAGTTTCCTACTCCCCCTCTGCCTTCTGGCCTTTGTCACCGGACTCCTGTACCTCGTTAGTCCCATTTAGTTTTACTGGGCTGTCCACTCCCAGGCTGAACATCGAACCTCGAAGGTAACTTCACCTCTGAGCTGAAAGGGTGTTTGGGGGCCACACTCTTGAGGTTTCTCCAGTATTCTTTAGGCCAGTAAATCTGGTCTTTTTTTTTGGGGGGGGGGGGAGTTAAAATTATGCTCTACATCCTTCTCCAGCTCTGTCCAGAACTCTCAGTTGTGATCCTGGTCAGAGCAGTCAGTGGTGGTAGCCGGGCACCATCTAGCTGTACTGGACTCAGTCCAGTGGAGGTCTTGGTAGCTGTGGACAGTTAGTCCTTTGGACTAATCTTTTCGTTGTATCCTGTTCTCTTCATTCTCCCTTGCTCCCGAAGGGATGAGACCAGTGGATTATCTTAGATGGCCGCTCATAGGCTTTTAAGACCCCAGACACTACTCACCAAGGTAGAATGTAGAGCATTATCTTTATAAGTAGTGTCATGCCAATTGAGCTAGATGTTCCCCGAGACCATGGTCCCCAGAGCCCTCCGTCCAACAACTCAGTCCCTCGGGGGGTTTGGATGTGTCTATAGGGCCTCCATGACCTTTCCTTGTGCAGGTTGTGTTAGTTTCCCCTGTACTGTGTACTATCTCACCTCTCACCCAAGGTACCACTTATCTATTGCCTATTTAGTATCCCCCCCCCCCCATCCCTGGTAACCAACAAGGATTGTTACATTTTGCGTGTGAATTTTTTCATGGGTTTTTACAATAGAGGTCTCATACAATATTTGTCCTTTTGTGATTGACTTATTTCACTCAGCATAATGTCCTCCAGTTTCATACATGTTATGAGATGGTTCACAGATTCATTGTTGTTCTTTCTCGTTGCATAGTACTCCACTGTGTGTATGTACCATAGTTTGTGTATCCATTCATCTGTTGATGGACATCGAGGTTGTTTCCATCGTTTTGCTATTGTGAACAATGCTGCCATGAACATAGGTGTGCATATGTCTATTTGAGTGACGATTCTTATTTCTCTAGGATATATTCCTAGGAGTGGGATTGCTGGATCGAATGGTATGTCTATTTCTAGCTTTCTGAGGAAACGCCATATCATTTTACAAAATGGTTGTATCATTTTGCATTCCCACCAGCAGTGCATAAGAGTTCCCATCTCCCCGCAGCCTGTCCAACATTTGTTATTTCCAGTATTTTTGATTCGTGCCAGTAATGCCGGGGTGAGATGGTATCTCATTGTGGTTCTAATTTGCATTTCTCTAATGGCTAGTGATCGCGAGCATTTCCTCATGTGTCTGTTGGCCATTTGAATGTCTTCCTCGGTGAAGTGTCTGTTCATTTCCTTTGCCCATTTTTTGATAGGATTGTTTGTCTTTTTGTTGTAGAGGTGTTGGATTTTCTTGTAGATTATGGAGATTAGACCTTTGTCTGACTTGTACTGTCCAAAAATTTTTTCCCAGTCTGTAGGTTCTCTTTTGACACTTTTGGTGAAGTCTTTTGAAGAGCATAGATGTTTGATTTTTAGAAGATCCCAGTTATCTAGTTTATCTGTTGGGTTTTTTGTGTTGATGTTTATGGTTTGTATCCTGTTAATGTCATGTATTAAGGACTGAAGTGTTGGTCCTATTTTTTCTTCTATGAATTTTATAGTTTGAGGCTTTATATTCAGGTCTTTGATCCATTTTGAAGTAGTTTTTGTATATGGTGTGAGGCATGGGTCCTGTTTCATTTTTCTACAAATGGATATCCAGTTTTGCCAGCACCATTTGTTAAAAAGACTGTCTTTTCCCCATTTCATGTATTTTGGGCCCTTGTCAAAGATCAGGTGACCGTAGGTGGATGGATTTACATCTGGGTTCTCAATTCTGTTCCATTGGTCAATGTCTCTGTTGTTGTACCAGTACCAGGCTGTTTTGAGTACTGTAGCTGTATAGTAGGTTCTCAAGTCAGGTAGTGTGAGTCCTCCAACTTTATTCTTCTTCTTCAGTAGTGCTTTACTTATTCGGGGTTTCTTCCCTTTCCATATAAAGTTAATAATTAGTTTTTCCATCTCTTTGAAGAATGCTGTTGGTATTTGTATCGGGATTGCATTGTATTTGTAGATTGCTTTAGGTAGAATTGCCATTTTCACAATGTTGAGTCTGCCTATCCATGAGCATGGTATGTTTTTCCATTTATGTAGATCCCTTTGGGTTTCATGCAGCAGTGTTTTGTAGTTTTCTTTGTATAGGTCTTTTACATCCCTGGTCAGATTTATTCCTAAGTATTTTATCTTTTTAGGGGCTATTGAAAATGGTATTGTTTTCCTGATTTCCTTTGCATCGTTCTCCTTATTGGTGTATAGGAATCCAAATGATTTTTGAATGTTTATCTTGTATCCTGCTACTCTGCTGAATCTTTCTACTAGTTCCAGTAGATTTCTCGTGGAGTCTTTAGGGTTTTCTATGTATAGTATCATATCATCTGCAAACAGGGAGAGTTTAACTTCTTCATTACCAATTTGGATGCCCTTTATTTCTTTCTCTTGCCTTATGGCTCTAGCTAGAACTTCCAGCACAATGTTAAATGGGAGTGGTGATAAAGGGCATCCTTGTCTTGTTCCTGTTTTCAAGGGGAATGTTTTCAGCCTCTCTCCATTAAGAATGATGTTGGCTGTTGGTTTTGCATAGATGCCCTTTATTATGTTGAGAAATTTCCCTTCTATACCTAATTTATTGAGAGCTT
The DNA here is from genome assembly GCA_030035585.1 of Dugong dugon. NCBI lineage: Eukaryota > Metazoa > Chordata > Mammalia > Sirenia > Dugongidae > Dugong > Dugong dugon. Next base: position 8,730,432 of record CM057473.1, read on the forward strand.
TTATCAGGAATGGGTGTTGGACTTTGTCAAATGCCTTTTCTGCGTCAATTGAGATGATCATGTGATTTTTTTCTTTCCTTTTATTTATGTGGTGGATTATGTTGATGGCTTTTCTAATGTTAAACCATCCTTGCATCCCTGGTATGAATCCTACTTGGTCGTGGTGTATTATTTTTTTGATATGATACTGAATTCTATTGGCTACAATTTTGTTCAGAATTTTTGCATCTATATTCATGAGAGATATTGGTCTGTCATTTTCTTTTTTTGTGATGTCTTTGCCTGGTTTTGGTATCAGCGTTATGCTGGCTTCATTGAATGAATTTGGAAGTGTTGCTTCCTCTTCTATGCTCTGAAATAGCTTGAGTAGAACTGGTACAAGCTCTTCTGTAAATGTTTTGTAGAATTCTCCAGTGAAGCCATCTGGGCCAGGGCTTTTTTTGGTTGGGAGTTTTTTTATTACCTTTTCAATCTCTTCTCCTGTTATGGGTCTGTTCAGATTTTCAATATCTCTTTGTTGTATTTTGGGTAGGCCGTATGTTTCTAGAAATTTATCCATTTCCTCTAGGTTTTCAAATTTGTTGGAATATAGTTTTTCATAATATCCTGTTATAATCCTTTTTATTTCGGTTGGGTCTGTTGTAATGTCCCCCATTTCATTTCTTATTTGGGTTATCTGTGCCCTCTGCTGTTTTTCTTTTGTCAGTCTGGCCAGTGGTTTGTTGATTTTGTTGATTCTTTCAAAGAACCAACTTTTGGTTTTGTTGATTCTTTCTATTGTTTTTCTGTTCTCTATTTCATTTATTTCTGCTCTGATCTTTACTATTTCCTTTCTTCCGGTGGTTGTAGGCTTTTTAGGTTGTTCTCTTTCTATTTGTTTGAGTTCTGTAGTTAATGTTTTGGTTTTGTCCCTTTCTTCTTTTTTGATATGTGCATCTATTGCTATAAATTGTCCTCTGAGGATGGCCTTTGCTGTGTCCCAAAGGTTTTGGTATGATGTGTTTACATTTTCATTTGATTCTAGGAATTTTTTAATTCCATCTCTGATTTCTTCTATTACCCGTTGATGTGTAAACAGATTATTATTCAGTTTCCATGTGTTTGATTTTTTTTTCTTGCTCTTTCTAGTGTTAATTTCTACCTTGATGGCATTGTGGTCAGAGAAGATACTGTGAATTATCTCAGCATTTTGGATCTTGTTGAGGATTGCTCTGTGGCCTAAGATGTGGTCTATTCTGGAGAACGTTCCACGTGCATTGGAAAAGAATGTGTACTTTGCAGCGGTTGGATGGATTGTTCTATATATGTCTATGAGGTCCAGTTGGCTGATTGTGTCCTTTAGGTCTTCTGTATCTTTGCTGAGTTTCTTTTTAGTTGTTCTGTCCTTTACTGAGAGTGGTGTGTTGAAGTCTCCTACTATTATTGTGGAACTGTCAATTTCTCTTTTCAGTGTTGTTAGAGTTTTTTTTTAATGTATTTTGGAGCCTTGTCATTGGGTGCATAGATATTTATTATGGTTATGTCTTCATGATGGATCATCTCCTTAATCATTATATAGTGTCCTTCTTTGTCTTTTATGGTAGATTTTGTTTTAAAGTCTATTTTATCTGAGATTAGAATTGCCACTCCTGCTCTTTTTTGATAGTTGTTAGCTTGATATATTTTTTTCCAACCTTTCATTTTTACTAAATTCACATCTTTGTTTCTAAGGTGTGTCACTTGTAGACAGCAAATTGATGGATCCTGTATTCTTATCCATTCTGCCACTGTCCGTGTCTTTATGGGTGCATTGAGTCCATTTACGTTCAGTGTAATTATTGATAGATGGAAGTTTGTTGCTGTCATTTTGTAGTGCTTTTTTTTGTGGTGCTGAAGTTTTCTTTGTTCTTCTTACTCTCTTGTGCTGAGTTCCTTTTGTTTGTGGATTTTGTGTTCATTTTTTTTGTTTTTGTAGGTTTTGTTTTTGTTGAGACTATGTTTTTCGTTATTATTTTTATGAGTTGGTTTGTTAACTTTCTTTGTGGTTACCATGAGTTTTAGCCTTATCTTTATAAGTTTGAAGCAGTCTACCCTTACTTGGTATCGCCTTGTCTTCCTCTCCTTTAGAAGGTTCTATACCTATGCCGTTTGTTCCCTCTTTCATTGTTTTGATGTTGTTGTCATCCTTTGATTGATTTCTCTGATTCCCTGTTGTATTTCTTTTGTTTTTGGTAAGTCCTCTGTAGTTCAGTTCCTAGAATGGTATCTGGTTCATATGAACCTGCGTCCTAGGTCCTAGGTCCTGCCTGAGGGCTAAAGCTGTTTGTCCTCAGATCGAAGAACTCCCTTTAATAATTCTTATAAGTTTGGTTTGACTTTTGCATATTCCTTTAGTTTCTGTTTATCTGGAAATGACCTAATTTCACCATCAAATTTGAACGAGAGTTTTGCAGGATATATTATTTTTGGCTGACAATTTTTTTCTTTCAAGATTTTATATATGTCATCCCATTGCCTTCTTGCCTGCATGGTTTCTGCCGAATAATCTGAGCTTAGTCTTATTGTTTCTCCTCTGTATGTGACTTCTTGTTTTTCACGAGCTGCTCTCAGGATTCTTTGTTTGTCTTTAGTTTTAGCGAGTGTGAATATGATATGTCTTGATGATTTTCTTTTGGGGTTTCTTCTATATGGGGTTCGTTGAGCTTCTTGGATGGCCAGCTTTTCATTTTTCATGATATTGGGAACGTTTTCTGTCAGCAGTTCGTCAATGATCCTCTCTGTTTTCTGTTTTCTCCCCCTGTTCTGGTATGCCAATCACTCGTAAGTTTTTGCTTTTAATTGTGTCCCACATAACTCTCAGGGTCTCTTCATTTTTCTTTATTCTTTTTTCTGTGTTTTCCTGAAACAAAGTTGTATCCAAGTGTTTGTCTTCAGTTCCACTGATCCTGTCTTCCATGGTTTCAAATCTACTTCTCAGCCCTTCTATGACATCGTCCATTTCTGAAATCTTGTTGTTTATCTTTTGGATTTCTAATTGTTGTTTTTGTATAATTTCGAGTTGTGAATTTATTTTGGCATTTTGTTCCTGCATCATCTTCCTGAATTCTTCCAATTTTTTGTCTGTATTTTCCATAAATTTGTCTATTGTTTCCTCATGTTTGTCAGCTTTTTCCCTCAGTTCTTGGAAAATTCCGAGTATTAGTGATTTGAGTTCCCTATCAGGTACTTCTAGTGCATTTTCTTCCACAGGAGAGTTATCTGGTGTTTTAATTTGGACGCCTATTGGAGCCATCTTGTCTTCTTTTTGTAAATGTTTTGATATTGTTTGCTGTTTTTGGGGCATTCAGTAGATATTTCTCTCGTTTATTGATTGTAGTTTTTTTTTTTTTGTTGTTTCATCCTTGTGGTACAGCTGGGCAGATCTAGCTGAAGAGGAGCCACTGGGACGGGTTGTTTGTGGCACTCACCGCAGCCACCAGGACGGTCGGTAGTCAGTGCTGGGCAGGTTCCTATAGGGCGTGCCTGCACAGCTTGGTGGTGTGATGTCAAGTGCACGGTGCAGGTAGGTAGGGTGCAGCAGGAAGATGGTTATGTGTGAAGCTAAGCTGGATATGGGAGAGAGGAGAGAGGAGCAGGAGCAAAAAGCATACAAACATAAAAGAATGCTAGGGGAGCTTGTCGTTGGAATGTACAGATGGGAGACTATGGGATGGAGGAAACCAGAAGGGGAAAGAGAAAGAAAAGGAAAGAATGAACAAATAAAAATCAGAAAAGTTAAAGAACTGCAAAGTTCCCAGGGATCCCACCGATGCAGCTATGAGGTCTGGGGGAGTCGGTCTCAGTTTTCACAGCACAGCCTGGGCAGAAGGTACAGAGGCATACATCACCTGGTATTCAGGGATCAGAAAGAGAAGGAAGAGATAGAGAGACGAGAAATTAAGCAATGAAGAAAGACAAAAGGGAAAAAGAGGCAAAAGATGACAAAACTAATCAAAAAAGAAGAAAAATAAAATTAAAAAAAAAAAGAAAGCAACACCAGCAGTCAGTGCCAACAAATGGGACCCAGAGAGCCCCCACTCAGGGGCACAAATTCCAAGCAGCTGGCAGTCTCGAGGTTAAGAGACCGTGGCTACGGGAAGCAGAGGGGTGAACGAATAAAGGTCCCGGGATCTCACTGCCGCGGCAGCCCAGACCTGGAAGCAGCCACACACCCGAATGCAGCCCTACAGCCCCGCAGGAGAGAGCAAAGACGGCGCTCGGAACCAGGCACCCAGGCAAAAGGAGGGGGAGGCGGCAGAAAAAGCTTCTCCAGCAGCCAGCAAACGGTGTCAGAAAGCCGCCAGCCTGGGCGCGTGGAATCCAAGCACCGGCGCCCCCCAGCCCATGGACCCTGGCCACGGAAAGCAGGGGAGCCCCAGCCGAGGCAGAGAGGGGTGGGGGGTGGGAAAGCGCGCACCGCAGTTTACCGGTCGTTCTGTCACCCACTGGACGCTCTGCGAGGCTGCTCTCCCGTTTGCTGGTCTCTGATAGGAATCCAAGATGGTGGATCCGCGCTGCGTTAGCTGGTAAGGAATCTCTGCATGAGTCTCTCCTCGCTCTCCGTTCTCTTTTAGTATTCTCACTCCGTTTGGTGTTTGGCTGAGTTCTTTATCTCTTCATTTTGTGTTCTAGGGTTTCAGGATTGTTGATTCTCTGTTAGGCTTAGTTTTTCGGATCTTTGCTGTGGAGGGACGGCGTGGTGCTTCTGCCTAGAGCGCCATCTTGCCCCACCTGGGTCTTCATCTTTTTTGTTGACCTTCTACTTTACCAAGCATAATGTCCTTCTTCCAGGGACTGGTCCCTCCTGATAGCATGTCCAAAGTACGTGAGAGGAAGTCTCGCTATCCTTGCTTCTAATGAACAATCTGGCTGTTGCTTCTAATGAGCAATCTGACTGTACTTCTTCCAAGACAGATTTGTTTGTTCTTTTGGCAGTCCATGGTATATTCAATATTCTTTGCCAACACCATAATTTAAAGGCCTCATAGTTTGTAGTTTACCTGTAATTTGGAAGACCATCACTTTAAATATATATATAAAGTTCCTGATATAGACAATGGATAAAGAGGGTGTTACTAAAGCCACTGTGTTCTCAGCTGGGACCCAGTTTGGGAAACCTGCATTGAACACCTGGGTCTAAGCACAAAGCAAAGCAAGAACCGACCATCCCCTCTGGAGCCATCCAGCAAAATGTGGGAAAGACTGCACGCAGTCTGCAGTTAGTATGCAGCACACACACACACACACACACACACACACACACACAAAGTACAGCAAGCAAGGATTATAAAGAAAGGGTCATGTACATTGAATTATTTTAAAACCTTAGAACATTGCTTACTAAAACAAATACATCCCCCTTCCTCCCAAAAAATATTCAATCAGAAATTCTTTGAATTATACTCCTAATTAGAAAAGATAAAATAATTGTTGTTGTGTGCCGCCGAGTGGATTTTGGCTCACAGTGGCCCTATATGACAGAGTAGAACTGCCCCATAGGGTTTCCTAGGCTGTAATCTTTACGGAAGCAGATTGCCAGGTCTTTCTCTTGCAGAGCCACTGGGTGGATGGAACTGCCAGCAGAGCACTTAACCATTGTGCCACCAGGGCTCTTTAGATAAGATAATAAAACCAAAATCAAATCCATTGCCGTCTACTCAATTCTGACTCATAACAAATCTATAGGACAGATTAGAACCTCTGCATAGGGTTTCCAAGGCTATAAATCTTTACAGAAACAGACTGCCACGTCTTTCTTCCACAGAGTGGCTGGTGGTTTGAACCATCAACCTTTTGGATAGCAACAGAGTCCTTAACCACTGCAACACCTGCTGCTTTATAAAGATCACAGCCTTGGAAACCCTATGGGGCACTTCTACTCTGTCCTGTGGGTCGCTGTGAGTCAGAATCAACTCGATGGCAACGGGTTTAGTTTTATTATTATTATTATTTTGGTCACTCCTTCCTGTTGAACTATTACAGGTGAAAAGATAGAAGACAGGAGGAATGGAAGAAGAAAGAAACGTGCAGGTTGTGAATAAGAACATTACCCTTGCTATAAAGGTTGTGGCAGACTAAGGGAAAAATTAAGCAACAGGTTGCAAAAAGAAAGATTTTAAGTAGAAGAAGAGAAAGGCAGATATCAAGGGAAAAGAGAGTTAAAGCTTGGGTTAAACATTCTACATTAATGGAATAAAAGTTTAAAATTAATAGTGAATTGAGGTAATCTTTAGATTTAAAAGAAAAACTGAGAGCTTGTGAAACAGAGCATTTAAACATAAGCTTTAAGACTAACTTTCAAATAGGTTTTCTTTGTTTTTGGATGTTCTTCTCCCTAGGAACTGTGTTGTTATTGTTAGCTGTCGTGGAGTTGGCCCCTGGCTCGTGCGACCCCATGTGTACAGAGCGCAACAGCTCCATAGGGTTTTATTGGCTTTAATCTTCATGGAAGCAGATCACCAGGCCTTTCTTCCATGGAGTTGCTAGATGGGTTTGAGCCTCCAACCTTTAAGTCACCAGCCAATTGCAAACCACTTGCACCCCTTGGGCTCCCCTTACGAACTATGTTGTTGCCCTTGAGTCAATTCCGATTCATGGCGGCTCTATGTGTGCAGAGTAGAACTGCTCCATAGGGTTTTCACGGCTATGACCTTTCAGAAGCAGATCGCCAGGCCTGTCTTCTGAAGCACCTCTGGGTGGGTTTGAACCACCAACCTCCTGGCTAGGAGTTGAGCACCTAACTGTTTGTGCCACCCAGGGACTCCATATGAACTATACCGACTCTTCTATAAACTATATATAGGACTCTTAGGTAAACTATATGTATGAACTCGAAGACCTATAAAAAATTGCTGAAATTTAATGCCCAACAGTTAAGATAATCAGAAGAAAGGATGAAGAAAGAAAGAGAAAAAAGAAAAAAAAAAGTGACATGATAGAAAGTAAATGGAAGTGAGGTCGTATAGGAAGGTTTTGGCAGTCAACAGTTAATCTAGACTCTAGATTCAAGAGGATCGTTTTTGCCTGAGGTGAAGAGATTGTTTTGTCTCCAGACTGAAAACCACCTAAGGTCAAGATGCCATTTTCCTCTTGGCCCTTGATAAGAGTCACTTGAGGGTGGGATTCTTTCCTTTCTACCTGCACGGGAGAAAGTCTTCATGACTTCTTAATCTCAGGAGCCCCCACACGTAGGGCGGCAGAAAAACCTTCCAGTGAAAAAGTTACAGCAAACTTCTCTGGTCACATAAATTTTATCTTGACATTCCCAACCCATTGATCTTATCTCTTTGTAATTACCAACCAAGAAATTATTCGGTAAAGTGTAAACTATGTTCCTGCATCAACATTAGAAATACGACTTGAAAAGGAGCTACTGTTCAGTAGGAAAACTTATAAACTATTTTATAAGATCTCATTTGGAAATACGGAAATATAAGTATGTGTACATATAATTTTATATTGGTTTTATTCTGTATTTATACAGAATTTCATTTTATTTGGGATGTGGTGGTGGTTGTTGTTAGTTGCTGTCAAGTCGGCTTTGAATCATGGTGACATTGTACATAACAGAGGAAACATTGCCCAGTCCTGTGCCCTTGTTTAGAATAGCATAGACCCGTAACTAGGAGCCCTGGCTGCACAGTGGTGAAAGCAATTGACTGCTAACCAAAAGGTCAGCGATTCGAAACCACCAGTGGCTCCGAGGGAGAAAGATGTGGTATTCTGCTTCAGTAGAGATTTACAGCCTTGGAAACCCTATGGGAACCCTATGGGATCACTGTGAGTCAGAATCAACTCTACGGCAGTGGGTTTGGTTTTCGATGCTTATACCTATAAAATAAATACCTTGGTAACTGGTGAGTTGCAAAATTTTAATAACTCACCTTTTGATTTGTTTTTCTGTATCTTTTGTGTATTAAAGAGCTTTGACCTTGAAATTAATTTCCAAGGGAACAGTAGTTTCTTTACTAGATGATAACCAACAACAAGAACAAAAGTCAGCTGCGTGGATTGATACAGGAATAACCGGGCTCAGAGGTGCAGGTTGATGGCATGTGGCCACCACGTGCGCGCTGACATGGAAATTCCATAAACGGCGATGAGGAAGAAAAATGGGGCTTTGGGCATCCAGCATCGCTAAGGGCGATAATCAGCCCCTGGACAACTGAAGATGTTGTTTGTTTGCTTTGTTTTGTCTAAGGGAAAGAACTAAGTATTTGAACCAGGAGGACTGACATGACATGGTATGTTTCTGACAATACCGAGGGAACTTCTTTCCCTTTTCAGAGACAAGCATCTAGAATGTTTAAATACTGGAAATGATGGGGTTGAATTAGATGACCTTTAGCTCTCTTTCCAGCACTAAAAACCTCTCATTATAATAAAGATGGGCCTCTATCCTCAGTCGCCTGCTGATATTTTTTGGCGTGGTGCTTATATCTCAAGATTAGAAAGCGTACACAGAATCCTTATGACTCAGCTAATTTTACGGACTTGGTTAAAGGGGTGCTTTCCAATGTTCCTTTCCAGCACAGTCTATTCTAAAGAATAGCTCCTACGGTTTAATTTCTTATCCTAATTCAAATCATGCACACACTGTAATTTTCTGGTATCCAAACAAACTCAGTGGCGAGGCATGAACAAAACCTGGCCACTGACCCTAGTAATCACCGTTTTCCCCAAGCTGTAATAAGAGGTCTGCGGTTAGAGCCTCGTTTGCCAATGGGCAGAAGTCCTCATGTCAACCGTGGCCCTGGATTTCGCTTATTAAAAAGAGGAAGAAAGTGGGAGTCCTCTGTGCTATGAACCTTGCTCAGCCTATCCGAGTCACCATCCAACACGAAAACCCTGAATAAAAGAAAAACAAATGAACAAACAGAAAATACTAAACCAATAAAGACAATATGGGTGAAGAGAGGTAACGCAAAATCTTTCAAGTATTCCATGTCAGAGTTAATGCTCCTAACGTGTGGTAATTTTTTCTTTCCTTGAGAGGTAAAAGTCTAAAATTTTGATAATATGAGTCATCTGACATTGCTGTGTCCACAAAGGATTCTTTGAATAATTAATAATTATAATAATACCTTAAAAAAAAAAAAAGCCCCATTGCCTTCAAGTTGATTCAGACTCATAGTGACCCTAAGGGTACAGAGTAGAACTGTCCCACAGGGTTTTCAAGGCAGTAAATCTTCATGGAAGCAGACTGCCGCATCTTCCTCCTGCAGAGCGGCTTGTGGGTTCAAACTTTCAACCTTTCAGTTAGCGGCCGAGCGCTTAACACTGCACCACCAGGGCTCCCACGTATTGCACCCCTGGATCAGTCATCAGTGCTGTAAATATTAATGCTTCTGATCCTCACAAGTAAAATCTCAGAGAGGTAAACAGCTTTCCTAAGCCCCTATGGCCAATAAATGGGGCAGCCGGATGAACCCAGATGGTTTGGCTCCTAAATCCTCACTTAACCATCAGGCTCCATAGCGCCTCACATAACCAGTGGGAATCCACACAGCAGATGGAGATTAACTTTATTACATAAAAATTCCATAGCTGGTAATAAATAAATAAACATATATTACCTAAAGGGGTTTCTCTACTCTCCAGTAAAGCAAAATGGTGCAGAAATGATCTCAGTCCTGCAACCTAGCCAGCAGAGCGCAAGGAATGGAGTCTAACAGAATTGTGCATCTGCCAGCTGCCAAACACTGCTTCATGCGTTTCGGGGCAACTTACCTCATTTAGTCAAATAAAAAATCATAAGTTTAGAGAATGGTTAAGGGAGCAAGTTAGCAGCCTGGGCCTTTCTTTGACTCTCTAGCTTTTTTGTTGTTGTTATTTTCTTTCTTTCTTTTTTTTGCAGTTAAGAAATAATTTAAAAATTCAGTAACAGCAGCTCGATTCCAAAATCTGTGCCCGTTAATGTAGTTCACTCAATCACTAGTGTTTACTGTGCACTAGTATGATTGTAGCAACTAGTAGTCTCTCCTCAGAAATGTAACGATGTACTACAAAATATGCATACAGTCATGTCTCAAGTTCAATTCAGAAATAAAAATAATTAGATGAAGACCTCATATTCCCAATGGGCTTCTCTAATAAATTAAGTTTTGCTAATTTCTGTTGCTATCAATGTTGCTTATTTAAAATTCAGCATTGAATGCCTATGTGTTGTTCCATCACACAAAATAAAGGAAGACGGTAAGAACAATGATGCCTATTGTGCGTTTGTTTTGTGCCAAGCCCTGGTCTAAGTAACGTCAATTCTATTAAGTTAGTTAACCCCCAATAGTCAAATTATGGAGGTACTATCATCATTATTGCAGCCCTGGTGGCGCAGTGGTTAAGAGCTTGGCTGCTAACCAAAAGGTCAGCAGTTTGAATCCACCAGCCACTCCTTGGAAACCCTATGGGGCAGTTCGACTCTGTCCTATAGGGTGGCTATGAGTCGGAATCGACTTGACAGCAACGGGTTTGGTTTTTTGGTTTATTACTATTACAGTGATTTTACAGCAGTGGAAGCAGAGTCATGGAAAGTTTGTCACAGAGCTAGTCATCACAAGTTGGTGGGGCCAGTAATTGAACTCAGACAGCCTGACTGAAGAGCTGAAATTCTTACCCTCCACACCTATTTAGTATCTTTGGATCCTCACTAATTTGTGAGTAAATGACTTAAATCCAAGCAATATGAGGGTTACGGAATTCTTTTCAATGATCCCTTGGTTGGGGCATGGGGCTCAAAAAGATACACAACTCACCAGCAGCTTTAATAGAACAAAAATGAGGCCACATACCTCTTGGTCACATCACTGTAGCAGCAATGACAATATCATTTTCCCAAGATTCCCCACTAAATTCATGAGGACAGGCCTTGGTGCACCTTGAGCTCCTCCTCATGCATTAAGCCTCAGGGTATATTATAGCAACCAGGATGATTATATTCAAGGACAATTAAAAACGGTCTAGCAGAACTGTGAGAAGGCCAGGTAGCTTACCAACATAGCACCCAACCAGGGTCATTTTAAATAAATAAAATCCTAAAATGCAATTAGACATGTTATTCCTTATTTTCTTTTATTATTAATCATTGTAAATTCATTCCTATTGTTCTCTATCCTAATCTCCAGACAGGAAATTATACAGTAGCTTTACAAACTGACCCGGGTAAAAACCTCCTTACAATCTCTTTATACCATTCCCAGAGAATTTCAAGGTAATATCTGTACTTCCAAGGATTACTAGCTCCCCTAGTTACCACAGCATATACACAGAGTCTCTAATCTGAGTTTATGCTTGTGAAAAGCGTTTAGCTCAGGGGCTGGCAATGCCAATGGCCTAGCCAACATCCTATCCAATAATATAACTGAGCTGCTGGATCACTCCTGAGTAATCAGCATTCAGATTTCCTTTAATCATCACATCTAAGACCCTATTAATCCCTTTTGTTGTGTGTAAAAATTGTGTAGTAATAAAAGAAAAGGCTCAACCGACCTCAGGGCTTAACTTTTAGACATAGGGTCTAACAAATTTTTTTTTAAAAAGCTTTGATGTCGAGTTACTTATTCACATAATTTTCTTGCCCCACATCATTTGCCAGTATTCCTGGAGTAGAGATTCAAAATCGTCACATAAATATCTGTTATTGTTGTTGTTGGGTGCCATGGAGTCGATTCCGACTCATAGCGACCCTCCGTACAACAAAACAAAACCCTGCCTGGTCCCGTGCCGCCCTCACAATCGTTGCTATGCTTCAGTCCATTGTTGCCACCGCTGTGTTAATCCATCTCGTTGAAGGTCTTTCTCTTTTTCACTGACATAAATATATACAAACTAGGAAATGGTAAGACCTGTCCAGGTGACAAGACATTCCATGCCCAAAGTGTATTCTATCCCATCTCAGAGGTGTGTTGTTGCTGATCCTGCTATTTATTAAAGCCTCATTCTGTCATTTGCCTTATGAGAGTGACTTGTCATAGGATGGCTTAGAGTGCTAAGAAACACGCAGAGATTCCCCCGTGATGTGAAGATAAGCTTCCTGAAGATTGTTCGCTGAATGCAGACACTATTTTAGCTCAGGAGTTCCTGAGTGGTACAAACGGTTAATGCTGGCCTGCTAACCTAAAGGTTACAGGTTCCAGTCCACTCAGAGGCACCTCACATGAAAGGTCGAGGGATCTACTTCCTAAAAATCAGCCTTTGAAAACCCTGGGGAGTACAGTTCTACTCTGACACACTTGGGATCGTCATGAGTTAGAATCGATTCTATGGCAACTGATTTTTTGTTGTCTCTTAAGACGTTAATAAATATTTCTATGGCTGACATGTAATTCTAGAATTCCCTAACATTTTGGCTACCTATTTACTGTATAAAATAAGAAACTGGAACTTTTCACTAACAGTTTATCCTGTAAAATATATAACTTGGAAACCCTATGAGGCAGTTCTACTCTGTCCTATAGGGTCGCTATGAGTTGGGATCAGCTGAACAGCAACAGGTATAGTAAATACAAGGCAAAACACTTATGCCTGACATATACTTAGTAAACCCAATGCTTTAGTTTCAGCATACACTAGAAAAGTCAAATCAGAGAAGCACTACTCCCTGCTGCTTCCTTGGGTCCATGCATTAGTTACTCACCTGAAGTCCTCTCATGGTAACTGCATTTCCTGGTTATAGGATGGACCCAATATATGGGTTTTCCCTATAGTGAATATACTATTAGAAGTAATTGTAACTCAATCATTCTTCATTTCAATACAATAGTTAAGTAGAAACACAACAGAAAACAGAAATGTAATCAATCAAAAAAAATGTAATAAATATATTTTTAGGTGAAGAAATAGTCCAAAAAATGTGAATTTGGAAGTTTGCCCCATTTGTCAATTATGTTGTTGTTATTCACTGCCATCCAGTAGGCCCCCTGACTCATGGCTCATGGGTGACCCCATGTACAAAGGGATTAGACTGTTGTAATTCACAGGATTTTTAGACATAGATAGCCAGGCCTTTCTTCCTAGGCTGTCTTAGTCTGGAATCACAGCTGAAACCTGTTCAGCATGATAAAAACATGCAAGCCTCCGCAGACATTGCTGAGAATTGAACCCAGATCTTCCACATGGAAGGTGAGAATTCTGTCACTGAACCACCACTGCCCCCTTTGTCAATTATAAACCAAAAAAGCCAAACCCTTTGCTGTCGAGTTGATTCCCACTCATAGAGACCCTATAGAACAGGGTAGAGCTGCCCCATAGAATCTCCAAGGAGAGGCTAGTGGATTCAAACTGCTGACCTTTTGGTTAGCAGCCGACCTCTTAACCACTGCACCACCAATTCATCTTGACACCATTAGTCATTAATTTTATCCAAGTTTATGTTCTTAATTAATAAAAATCAAAAAATACCAGGAAATAAAATGTGTTTTAAGGGAACATCCTACCCTTCGTTAAACAAATGAACAGACAAGAAACCTACACTCTTAAAACAGAGGAGAAATAAGCACATGGATCAATTTTCTTTGACTTTGGCTCCATTCTAGAGTCTGCTAAAATTGCACAGTAGATTACTCCCCCACACCAATAACAGTAAAACATATAAAAGCTAAGCTAATAAATCATGCAAATCCATAGGACGCTATCAAATTTAAACTAAGCTTAAAAATTGAGCAATGCCGTGGAATACACTGACTTCTGATTAAAAAAAAAAGGATACAACTAAATCCAAATTCAAGCTACTCCACATTTTGTGATGACAGTAAAGCTTTTCTTTTAAAAAAGATCCAAGTCTTAAAAATAATTGGGAGCAAAACCAAGTGTCATCTAGAAGTCACTTTCTTGTTTTTTCAGCACTGTGGGCAACTTTTATAAGAATGAGAAAATTGGGTTTACCGAAAATGAAATTTTGATGAAGTGCTATTGAAGTGTGATATTCTATGAAATCCCATGTTACCTTAGAAGGAGCCAATGACAACGTTAAGTTATTACGAGACTAAGTTGATCTTCTTCTTCTTCTTTCTTTTTTTTTTTTTTTGTAAATTGTAGGGTAGTGACTATTTTGGCATTCTCTGTAATGTGCAAATAGTATTTCCCAACTCTTAAGTCCAGATCCTAGCTCAGTGATTTCCTGAACCCAGATTTACTACAAAAACCTTCCTTGTTCTTACGAGGCCTCTGAAAGAGGACGCATTTGAAATTTATACCATGTAATTATCTTCTACTCTGTGATAATGTTTCATACTTCTCTTGTTTTCTCAACTGGTTTGTAAGCTCCTGGGACAGGATCCATGCCTTATGCAGCTTTTCCTCCTTTTACATCAAGTCCACGTTGCTAAGACTGTAGTGATTCTTAACAGGGATTTGTAGATTCATTGGTCAGTTTGTTAACTGTATTATTATATTAATAAGAAGAACAAAGTCAATTCACTATTAAAGGTGTATGGATTAAGACAATTGTCTCTCTAATGAATTTAAAGAGAATTTCAGTCCTCATTCTGCTAATTAAAAAAAAAAAATGTTGCCATTGAGTCAATTCCAATTCATGGCTATCCCATATTGATTCCAATTCATGGCTATGTTTCATAGGGTTTTCTTGGCTGTAATCTTTATGGGAGCAGATCTCCAGGCCTTTCTTCCATGGAGCCACTGGGTTTGACCTGCCAACCTTTTGGTTACCAGCTGAGCGCAAACTGTTAAACATTTTTTTGAACAGTTAAACTGTTAAGCGCCACCCAGAGATTTCATTCTGCTGATACATAGACTCAATTACACTACTCTTCTGCTCAGATAACCAACATCATTTGACAATTTTTTAACTTTAGAAATAGCTGCTAAACTCGTGGCGCCTTAATGTTGCCACTGTTCACATTTACTTAGAATCTCTGTAAAGATTGCGCAGAATACTGAACAAAGATAACCGAAGAGGTGTTGGCAAAGAATACTGAATATTGAATATTGCCAGAAGAACAAACAGATCTGTCTTGCAAGAAGTACAGCCAGAACGTTCCCTAGAAGTAAAGATGGTGAGACTTCGTCTCGTGTACTTTGGACATGTTATCAGGAGGGACCAGTCCCTGGAGAAGGACATCATTTCTGGTAAAACAGAGAGTCAGCAAAAAATGAGGAAGACCCTCAGTGAGATGGATTGACACAGTGGCTGCAACAACAGGCTCAAACACAGCAAGGATTGTGCGGATGGTGCAGACCTGGGCAGGGTTTCGTTCTGTTGTACATAATGTCACCACGAGTTGGAACCGCCACGATGGCCCTTAACAACAACAGCGACAAAGAGACTGTGGCCTATACTTCAGACGAGTAGTTTAAAGTCTTAGTGAGTAGAAGTCACCTGGGTTATTTGTTTAAAAGGCAGATTTCCAGGTCCCAGGCCCAGAGACTCTGAGTCAATAGATGAGGCATTTTTTATTGTGAGTTGCCGCTGAGTCAATTCTGACTAATGGTGAGCCCATGTGTTACACAGTAGAACTAACTCCATAGGGTTTTCTTGGCTATAATCTTTGCAGAAGCAGATCGCCAGGTCCTTTCTGCTGTAGCACTGCTGGTGAAGCATAGTTTTCGGGAATCTGCATTTTAAATCAGGGCATTTTAAGAGATGATAAGAAATACTAATTAAAATCTCTGAAATAACTTTGGAAATGCTTTCAAGCTTAGAATTAAGAAAATAAATTATCAGTGCAAGACAAGAATTCCATTTTCTTTGGCTTTAGTAGAAACCTCTAGAAAAACTGAAGAGCTATAAATTCAACAATATCAGTAATCACTTTAAGTGTGAATGTTCTAAACATACAAGTTACAAAAAAGAGGTTATCAGAGTGGATGAAAATAAAAAAAAGCCTCAACTATATGCCAACTATAAAAAATCCACTTCAGATATAAAGGAGCCTTGGTGGCACAGTGGTTAAAGAGCTCGGCTGCTAACCGATCGTTATCAATAGATGTATAAAAAGCATTGCACAATGTCCCATGCCCGTTCATGATAAAACTCTCAGCAAACTTGGAATAGATGGGAACTTCTTCAACTTGGTAAAGAACACCTACAAAAATCCCGCAGCTAACATGGTACTTAATGGTGAGAAACTAGACGTTTCCCCCCTAATGCTGGGAACAAAAGAAGGATGCCCCCTCTCACCACTCCCGTTCTATATTGTACTGTCAGCCCTAGTTAACGCAATTAGATGAGAAAATAAAATAAAAAACATGCAGATTGAGAAGAAAGAAATAAAACAGTCTTTGTTCACAGATGATATGATTGCATATATTGAAAAATCCCAAAGAATTGACAAAAAAGTCTTCTGGAACTAAGTGATAACAGCAAGGTTGCTGGATATAAGATTAATGGATTGGTTTCTTAGGTCTGCTGTTAACAAAACCCCCAAAACTGGGTGGCTTATAAGACCATAACTTTTTTACCTCATAGTTCTAGAAGCTGGAAGTCTGAGATCAGGGTGTTGACCTTGTTGATTCCTTCTGTGGCTTTGAGGGAGAATCTGTTGCATGTCTCTCTCCTAGTATCTGGTAGCTCCGGGGATTCTTTGACTTGCAGCTGCAGTATTACTCAGCATCCTTCCTAAATTTACCTCCCTGTGTCTGTGTATTTTCTCTTTCATAAATACACTAGGCATGCAGGATTAGGGCATACCTTATCACAGTATGACCTCATGTTAACCTAAATGATAATGTCTTGAAAGATCCCATCTCCAGACAGGATCACAATCACAGGTACAGGGCTTAGAATTTCAACAATTTCTTTTGGTAGAGACATAATTCAATCCATAACACTTAATATACAAACGTCAATTGCTTTCTGATATACCAGTAATGAACAATTGGTATTTGAAATTAAAAGGACAACATCGTTTACACTAGCAACCCCCTCCCAAAAGTGAAATACTTAGCTATACATCTAACAAACATATATCTAATCTATATGAAGAGAAAACTACAAAACTCTGATAAGAAACGTCACAAAAGGTCCAGGTAAGTGGAGGTATATTCCATGTTAATGGATAGGAAGGCTTAATATTATTAAGACGTCAGTTCTTTGCAAACTGATCTTTAGATTCAACGCAACCCAGGTCAAAATCCCAGCAAGTTATTTTGTTGATATTGTTTTTTCAGAGCCTTCTTTTGAGGAAATTCCCAACTAAGAAAGGAAATATTGCAATGGGGTGGGGGCAGGGGGGTGGTATTATCATCAGAGGGATAGCATCAAGGGGAAGTAAGGGACATGAAGTCCAGAGAAGCTTGCTCTTCCTATGAGGAGAAGGATGCTGAAGCTTCTGTGTGAATTGAAGGGCAGTTTTCAAGATCTAAGGAGCCCTGGTGGCACAATGGTTAAGCATTCAGCTGCTAACCTGAAGGTCAGCTGTTCAAACCCACCAGCCGTTCCACGGGGAAAGATGTGACGGTCTGCTCCCTTAAAGATTACAGCCTTGGAAACCCTATGGGGCAGTTTTACTCTGTCCTATAGGGTCATTATGAGTCAGAATCAACTAGAAGGCAAAGGGGTTTTTGGTTTCCAGATCTATCTTTCCTCTGCACCCAGCTACTTAAAGTGTGGTTTGTGGACCAGCAGCAGCGACATCATCTGGAAGCTTGTTAGAAATGCAGAATCTCAGGTCACACCCTACACTTACTGAATCAGATTGTGCGTTTAGACAAGATTCCAAGATGGTTACTTATGCACATTAAAATTTGAGAAGCATGACCCTAGCTGGCCCATTTTTTAAGCTACTGTAAGGTATGTTTCGGAGTCCCTGGGTGGTACAAACCCTTGACTTGCTTGGCTGCTAACAGGAAGATTGGAGGTTCAAGTCCACCCAGAGTCACCTTGGAAGAAAGTCCTGATGATCTACTTCCAAAAAATCAGCTACTTAAAATCCTTCGGAATACAGTTCTACTCTGACAGACATAAGGTCACATGAGATGGAGTCAGCTCAACTTCAGCTGGTTTTACTGGTTAAGGTACATTCCACTGCCACTTGGTAGTATGAATTTGAACAAGCTGCTTAATCTCTCTAAGTAGGTTTTCTCATATGTTGTTAGGTGTTATCCAGTTGGTTCTGACTCATAGTGACCCTGTGTACAACAGAACAAAACACTGCCTGGTCCTGTGCCATCCTGACAATAATTGTTATGTTTGAGCCCATTGTTGCAGCCACTGTGTCAGTCCATCTCATTGAGGGTCTTCCTCTTTTTTGGTGACCCTCTACTTTATCAGGCATGATGTCCTTTTCCAGGGACTGGTCCCTCCCGATAACATGTCCAAAGTAACTGAGACAAAGTGCCGCCATCCTTGCTCCTAAGGAGCCTTCTGGCTGTACTTCTTTCAAAACAGATGTGATCATTCTTCTGGCAGTCCATGGTATAGTCAATATTCTCCAACACTGTAATTCAAAGGTGTCAATTCTTTGGTCTTCCTTATCCATTGTCCAGCTTTTGCATGCATATAAGGTGACTGAAAATACCATGGCTTGGGTCAGGCACACCTTAGTCCTCAAAGTGACATCATTGCTTTTTAACACTTGAAAGTATTCTTTTGCAGCAGATTTGCCCAATGCAATACGTCATTTGATTGCCTGACTGCTGCTTCCATGGGTGTTGATTGTGAATCCAAGAAAAATGAAATCCTTGACAAGTTAATTATTTTCTCCATTTATCATGATGTTGTTTATTGGTCTAGTTGTGAGGATTTTTGTTTTCTTTATGTTGAGGTGCAATCATGCTGAAGACTGTAGTCTTTGATCTTCATTTCTCATATAAAAGCGTAAATTTTGGACACACCACACGCAGACATACATACACATTTATCTTGCAGTGATATGTTAAAGATCAATCACGATACATGTATATACCATGCAATGCTTGTCTCCTTAATAGTAGCAATGACAACGATGTTGAACGAGACCATAACCCTGACTATAGAAAAATGAAGAAGGACATAGAAACATGAAGAGAGGTTACTCCTGGGCAAAGACATCGGCACAGGACAAATCTAGAACAATGTAAGAGAAGCCAGGGAGGAGAGCTTTAAGGAGAAAGAGTAGTTGTATCTTAACAACAAATAGTTCAAGGATATTAGAAAAAAAGAGGGCAATAGATTTGACAAATAGTTCACTGAAGATATTTTAAAAACGCTTGTTTCAATTGATCGGTTTAAGTACAGTAGAGTCAATTCTAGAAGGCTTTCCCTCCCCACCAAAAGAATAAGTCATATCATGAACAACCTGCTCTGACTCCCAGCAGTTTCTGGGTCACCACTGGAGCCCTGGTGGCACCCTGGTTGAAAGCTCAGGGTGCTAACCAAAAGATCAGCAGTTCGAATCCACAAGCTGCTCCTTGGAAACCCTATGGGGCTATTCTACCCTGTCCTACAGGGTCGCTAATTTGTAATTTACTGAGGCAGAGCCATGGGTGTGTTGATTCATCAGTTATTTATTGTCTGATCCTGGCAGTGTTTCCCTTAGATATCTGTAAGTGAAAAGTGGTTACTTAGGAAGACCGCAAGAGTACTTCTTCATCCTTGTGACTTCAAAGTCTAACTTTTGATACAAAAAAAGACAAACTGATGCTGGAAATTAACCTGAAAGACATGCAAGTGAACTTAAAATGCTTTTCTATCAACGTTCTATCAACGTTCAAAGACACAGTTAAATAGCTTAGAATCTTTAGAATAACTGTGTATATGATATATTAAGATTTTTTTTTTTTTTAATTTTTATTGTGCATCAGGGAAAAGTTTACAGAGCAAATTAGTTTCCTGTTCAATGGTTTGTACATAAAGTGTTTTGTGGCCTTGGCTTCATTCCTCCCAATGGGTCAACAGTCTCCCCATTTTCTGTCGTAGGTACCCCATTTCCTGTCATCTCATTTTTATACCCCTTCCTGCCTTCTCATCTTTGCTTTTACACAAATGTTACCCTTTTGATCTCAAATAATTGATTGTTCTAAGGCGTAGGTTCCTCTTGGGCATTATTGTTTATTTTATGGGCCTGTCTATGGTTTGGCTGAAATGTGGTCTCCAGGAATATCTTCAGTTCCAAGTCAGAAGTGTGTCTTAAGGAGTTCCTCTAGTCTCTGTCAGACCAGTAAGTCTGATCTTTTTTGTGAATTTGATTTTTGTTCTACAATTTTTCTCCTGCTCTGTCCAGGACCTTCTGCTGTGATCCCATTCAGATCAGCCAGTAGTGGTAGCCAGGCACCATGTAGTTCTTCTGGTCTCAAGGCTGTGTAGGCTGAGGTTCATGTGGTCCATGTGGTCCATTAGTCCTTTGGACTAATTGCTCTCTTGAGTTTTCGGTTTTCTTCACTCTCTTTTGCTCTGGAGGGTAAGAGACCAATAGCTGTATCTTAGATGGCCTCTTGCAAGCTTTTAAGACTCCAGATGCTACTCACCAAAGTAGAACGCAGAACTGTGTCTTTATGAACTATGTTGTGCTGATTGGTGTAGATGTCCCCTGAGTCTATGGTCCTTTGCTTTCAAGCCTAGAAGCTTCGTCCTGCGAGGTGTTTGGTTATGTTTAAGAAGTTGCCTTGACTGTGGCCTTTGTGTGCTCTGTAGTCTATATTAAAACATAAACAGCATCTACAGTTATGGATGTAGAAATATCCACCACCAAATCTATATCTGAAGGTGGATGTGTTCCCTTATACTCTCCCACACCTCTTGACATATCTATTTACCTATGAATCCATTCGCAGATAATTGTTTGTTAATACTATTGTTGCGGGATTGTCTATGCTATAGTAATTAACATTGTTGCCCTTTGTTCTCGAGTTCCTCACAGTGTCCCCCTTGCCTTGGTCAGATTTTATTGACTCCTCCCATATTGTGTATTGCCTATTGAGAATTTTAAGAACCATGATTTTCATCTTTTAACACTGTTTATAAACTATGTACGTTGCCAATGTATAATTTTAAAAAAGTAAGAGACATGACTCTCATAGGAAAAAAGGATAGACGTTAAAAAATGTATTCAACCAATTAATAAGAGAACCAGTACGTTGGTAAAGGTGGGAGAAAGAGTATTTTGAGGAACTAGGTGTTTATAGGCATTCTGAGAAAAGCATGTTAG
Organism: Dugong dugon; assembly: GCA_030035585.1. Classification (NCBI taxonomy): domain Eukaryota; kingdom Metazoa; phylum Chordata; class Mammalia; order Sirenia; family Dugongidae; genus Dugong; species Dugong dugon. The sequence goes on from CM057473.1 coordinate 8,751,527, forward strand.
AATACAATTGCTATAGGACATACTAACTGTTTAAGGTCTTAAAGGGCAATATAATACAATCTGTGGGATTATAGCCTCTTCTGGGCAGAAATCTCCAAGTTAATATGTAACTTCAGCGGCTGGTCTCTGAACGATTAATACATTGCAAAGTTATACACAGTTATAGTTTTCTTAAAAATTAAATAATCCTCTTAAACAATGTCCTGGTATGATGTTAATAGACCATACCACCCAACTTTTGCCTTATTTGCAAGTGTTAAATAGTTTTTTGTTATATGCGTTTGAATTTTTACTATATTTCAAGTTGCTCATCTTTATAACAGCATAATAGATACTCCAAGTGGCCCCAGGGGTTTATATTTCAGTCTTTATTAATTTCCCTTTTCTTTTTATCCTAGAGCTTCCTACTTCTCACATACTCACAGAATCATAGGCATTTTCTAATTTCAGGGCAGACATCCCTGATTAACTAGCAGAGGAATAGAATTAACCCTGGATTCCAAATGTAGTCAGAGTACCCTCATGTACTATTCTCCTGGTAAATAATAAAATTGCATAAAATAGTGTTAGAGGTCACCTTCTAATTTTAATGTTATATTGATAAGATTTATCGTTTCCTTAGCATTCTTGCCCAATAAGACATGTATTTATTATACATCTAAGTTTAGTTCAAGTATCATATGTCAATGGATTTAAGAGCAATTATCAGTATGTTTGGAGATAGTGCCTTTTTTAAGAATCACCCTACGTTATTTTAGTGCACAGCTTGTACCGTGGACCACTGTCATGCCTTTCGGGCTCGTTGACACTCTTTTCTGGGAAGGAATAAATGATGGGCTTTCGGTAGCTTCAGCTATCCAGAACATTGCACATTTGGGATGCCCAGATACCTTCTCTGTAAAAGCCCACTATCATTTATTCATGCTCACTTAGTGAGACAGAAAAATAGTCTAATAATTCAAATATGCCTTAAATGATGTCAAACTGTGGTATGAGGCATTTGCTGCTTACTGGTAGAGTTCTCCCCTTCCATGCTGGAGACCTGGGTTTGATTCACAGCCCATGCATCTCATGCACAGCCACCACTCATCTGTAAGTGGAGCCTGGTGGGTTGCTATGATGCTGAACAGGTTTCAGCAGAGCTTCTAGACTAAGGAAGAGTAGGAAGAAAGGCCTGGTGGTTTATTTCTGAAAATCAGCCCACAAAAACTCTATGGATCATAACAGTAAAATTCACAAAAGATCATGGGAATGGTATAGGACTTGGCAACATTTCATTTGTTGTGAATAGGGTCATCATGAGTCAGGGTGACTCCATGGAAGCAAACAAAAATGACAACTGTGGTACACATTTTTTGAATTTGCATTTAACTGGCTTCTATGTAAAATCAGTTGAATGTAAAGAGAAATTAAATACGCAGGAGTTCCACAGAGTCAGAGGATTTTCTTGTGGGTATAAAAGGTTAAATTAGATCAAGCATGTATAGAGGAATAAAGAAATCAAAGTGAAATGCCAGAAGTTTAGTCATTTAGCATTTAACTTTCTGCACTGCTACCATGACTAAGGAAAACTCTTGTGTAACACATTATTTATATAAAAATATCATTTAATATACACACGCTGCTGGAAGACTTTTTCACCCAAAAATTACGGGCAGAGAATTATCCAAAAACTTAGCTTTTAATAGAAATGTCTTTAATTTTTACTTAGCTCCTTCTCTTGCTTGTTTTTTCTTTCTCACTTATGCCATTAAAGACATGGAAACTTCCCACATATAAAAAGTGTTCAAACAAACTGGAGTTTACAGGAAAAAAAAAAAAAATATATATATATATAAATATATATGTATATGTATAAAGAATTTGAGGTTGAGTTAACATGAAAAAATAAATTATTAATAAAGAAAAAAAATCCTGTGTGGCTGCTCATTATAACACGTATCCTGCAGTGGGCACAGGCAGGTCCCATGCGAGCCAAGATTCTGCCTGCATTGGCTTAGAAGTTTATTGTAAAACATTTCAGAGCCAAGGACATTTAGAGGAGCAATTCCAAGTTAGTATGAAGATGCCAACGTAGAGTAATCTTTAAAAGATGGAGACCCCATCATAGAAGTAACTAAAAGTACAATTCACGTCATATCATTTTAACTGAAGACATTTGTTACCAAGATATAGAAGCATACCTGCTTATTAATTTCTAGGTAGAGCTATTCTGGTTATACTCACCCACTGAAGTTGAAAAAAACATGCTCTATAAAAGCTTCTCTTCAAGTACTATTTTTATGAAGCCACATTTCAATCTGCGCTCTTCTTGGTTGTTATTTCAATTTGCAAATAGATAGAAGAAGAAGACGGTTTAAAAAGAAAATATTAACCCTTATTGGAAGCCTTGCATTTTTCAAGAAATGTTCTCTCCCTTGCTGTTGGTTTTATTGTTAGTTGCCATTGAGTTGATTCCCACCCATGGTAACCACATCTGGGACCCTCCACAGTATCTTAGAGCTTTATACATTCCTCATTTGTTTGTCATTTTGTTCAGTGTGAATCTCTATTGAACTGGGCTTGACATGTTGTAGGTTTTCAATAAATATTTATTCCAAGACTATCAATTAAAGCTTCGGGTTTTTTGTAAGAGTGAAAATAATGACAAATTGGTTAATGATAGACCTTCTGAAAACCAGCAACTCACTAAGTAAGACAAAGAATTGACAGAAGAAAACAGGAGACTCATAGCAATAGCCAATTTGGTATTCGGACAGGTAAGTCTTAGAGATATGGCAGCGGGTAGAACTCTGAGGTTCAAAGTATGTATATATTTCATACACTTTTGTTCTCTTTAATAGTCTATTCATCAACATTTTATTTGGCTTACCTGATGCTGCATTGTAAAATAATGGTTCTTCTCACCATATAGCTTGTATCGATGTGTTCTAGAATCTGTAGAGTAAGCAATAAGTCTCATTATCCATCATGAGATGCAACGTCCTATGCTACCAAGAAACATGAAAGGCAGTGATCCGCCAGGAACTTCCTACCATCTCAGTTGGTTCAGAGATAATCGTGGTTTCAGGCAAGTTATTCAATGAAGGCATTGACACTGGAGAGGTAGCTCATAACGTTCTACATCGTTCTAGTGCCTAATGTCAATGCAAGTTTCACAGATCGGGAGTGGATAGATTGGGCACAGTTGAGCATACTTAGAGGAGCTCTGTTGGACTTCCATAGGTCTAGCATCGAATAGAAGACTATCTACTCAATTTATGACGGGGTTAGAATAAATCAGAAAAATAACTTCTTATCTTCTTCGGTTCCAGGGCAGACTTTTCTGGATATAGTGTTGTTGTCACGTGCCATCAAGTTGGTTCCGACTCATAGTGACTCTATGTGCAACAGAACAAAATGCTGCCCGGTCCTGTGCCATCTTCACAGTCATTGCCATGTTTGAACCTATTGTTGCAGCCACTGTGTCAGTCCATTTCATTGATGGTCTTCCTCTTTTTCACTGACCCTCTACTTTACCAAGCATGCCTTAGAATTCTGGTGTTGGCGAAGAATACTGAGTATACCATGAACTTCCAAAAGAACAAACATACCTGTCTTGGAAGAAATATACAGCCAGAATGCTCCTTAGAAGGGAGGATGGTGAGACTTCATCTTCTGGAAGTAGTAGTTCATTAAAAAAATATATCTATATCATAAAGTATCAATCAAGTGATTCAATTATCATAATTAGCTCATTAGGTCTATATGGGTTTTACATATTTCTGTAAATTAATATAATATTTTCGAGTTAAACATGGAGCATATAATTAAGGAACTATCAAAATTCAGGTCTTCTCAAACAAGAATATCACTGGATATTGGCTAAAAGATCTTAAGTAAAAACTGTTTTTATTTTTTCTGGCTTCAAACTATTATTTTAAAGCCAATTGTTAGGGAAGTTAATATTTAGTGTTAGCTGATTGAAAACTCTGCTGTATACTTAGGCATGAACGGTTAAATACAGGTTTCTGCATTAAATTTAGTTAGTTGGGCTGAAGAGTGACCTCAGATTTAGGAAAAAAAAAAAAGTGTACACTTCCAACTACCTCTGCAAACCATGGGTGTGAGGCCAAGGCTAGCTCAACAGAGCAAGACATGATTTTTATATTTCACTAACATTTCCCAGTTTCTAGGCCAAGAGTAGGCTCAACCAATAAAGTAAAAACCACATTTTAACTTTAATTAAAAAAAAAAATTAAGATCAACCAAAAAGAATTTGAAATAATTCTATTTAACTATATTATTTAAATATCCAGTTTTAATCTGATTTTTCCCATGTCGTCTCTGAAATTTGATTTTAAACAGTGACACTGCATATTCACCCCTACAAAATAGACACTAATTTCCATTTTTGGGCAGGAACCTCTTAACTTCCTTGCAGAAATAAGTCGATAAGTTAATAAAGTAAATATGCTTCAAAAGATAACACTTTAGTGAATTATGTGGAAAACATTCCTTTAAAATACCAATATCAAGACCAACCCATAAAAATAATGTTAACTTTGGATCCACTTTGTTATTAATACGTGAATTTTCTAACTGTGGCTGTATTTAACAGGGTAAACTGGTTGGTGTTTTCAACTTGTGACAACTTCTCTCTTGTATGCTATAATCGCCAAAACCACTGATGTCAGGAACAACAGCTCGGCTGTTTTCCTGCCTCCCTTTGGGACTTGGGACACAGAAATAAAACATTAGTTGCTACACACTATGCAGAGTTCGATCAGAAGATGCCTTATTCTGGCTTCAAGAAAGGCACCCAACCACTAAAGTGACAGGAAACACTGCAGGTTAATCCGAAATTCTGATTTAACCTCTGATATAAATGTACAAGTATTGGCATTATAAATAACTTCTTATTAGAAACATAAAAAATAATTCTATTAAATAATGTATTTGAGGTTGAAGGGAACAGAGAAAAGCAAAAATTTACCATCAAAATTTCTTTCAGTGTGAACTGAAAAGGCCAGAAAAGACCTACCTTATGGGCACGTGATTTTGGTTCTAGGTCTCTGTCTGATGCTGTCTTACTGCAGCTTATTCAAAAAATGAGGCGAGGAATTTTCACTTCGTATTAATTTTCAAGGATGTGGGTCTTGTATGAAATCACATAAGAAATGAAGGTAGTATATACATCAACTTACAAATTTGAAAAGTAGATCTATTATTTGTTTAACTGATATAGAAGATAAGTTAGCATCTACAAAGTGAGGAAATTGATAAATTATGCACCCAGAAAAAAAACTTTTCTTACATCTAGTCAAACTGAAGAGAGAACATGATCGGAAAAATAGATTTGCAGCTCTGATTTTGGTTTTAACTATGCCAGAATGTGAGCTTTTTGCTCCCAATTTATCCCCTCTTTATTATCTCTCAAATGAAGTTCTTGGTTCAGGTCATCAGTGACTCTAGAGGCAACTTTAATCATACATATGAAAAATTTAATGTTCGCCTTTGGTCTTCAGCATCTTCTTTCTGAATCTTCTTTTTTGACATAATATATTAGAATTTTTTTAGCTTCTTTTCACCTTTTCACATCAAGAGAAGTTGCACCTGGGTGACCAATTACACTCTGTTTGGAGCTCATGTACATCAGAGGCAGCGTTCACCCTTTAGGCGCTTTAAATTGAAAAAGAGAATGACTGCTATTTTACATTTTTAAAGAAGTTTCAAACCAAGTAGGAGATATTTTGTGAAGAAAGATTCCACTGAAATTAAGTGTCTCTGATATGGCTGACAGAGTGGTTAAAGCACTCAGCTGTAAATTGGAAGGTCAGTCGTTCAAAGCCATCAGTCGCTTCATGAGAAAGAGATGTGGCAGTCTGCTTTTGTAAAGTTTACAGCCTTGGAAACCCTATGGGGCAATTCTATTGTGTCCTATAGGGTTGCTATAAGTCATAACCAACTCTGTGACTGACTTCAAAGTAAATTTAAATTAATTTTTATTTTAGGGGTGACATGACAAGTGAAGGGATGTTTCTTAGAGGTCTTTCTTCACCACTCCCTATACTGGTCAATGCTTGAATGGGAAGATTGGTGAAAGTTGGTAGGGGCTGAATTCAAGTGTCTGTTGTGATGAGTTTTTTTTTTGAATCCCTTGTAACCCTGATCTCAACACAGGGAGCTCCAGTTTTTCTCTGTCTTCCCGTTACTTTTCCAATTCAGAGTGCATGATCCCCCTTCTAGTATTTTAAAACCACTGTATTGATTTTTTTGGATACATTTTTGTATCCCTCCAAATTTTAATGTATATTTAATAATAGTTTTTAAAAAAATTATTTAACATTAAACTTCCTTCTATCCTTTTTATCTGACACCCTCTAATGCGTTCCTAGAGCACTTGCTAAAATATGCTGTATTATGTTTGAGAAATACATTTGTCATTGGAATGCTACTCCTTTATTAATGGTTTTTACTTTATAATATGGATGCCATATGATGAAGATGAAATTTCAAATATGTGATGTTGAAGAACTCAGTTTAATTTTCAAAAGTAAACACTTCCAAATGTTGTATTTATTTCATAAATCTATGCATGCTTTGTGTAATAAGTAACAAAAGCATTGAAATATGTGTAAAGCTAAAGTCCATCACTCCTCCTCCAAAACAACCATATCTACTCTACTGGGTTACTTAAACTCACAATCCAGGTGTTCTTTGCTTTATACAGTGTTCTACATGCTCATAAACTTATGTGAGGTTGGAGTGGCTCTTAGGTGTTTTAAGATAAAATCAAACTCTACATATTTATTTCTAGATACTAAATACTATACACTTGTTCCACATATTGATAGAAATAGTCCTGTTTCTATTTTTTAAAAAAAGTCTTCCTGGTGCATAACATGTATACACACATTCATTAATTTACATAAATGGGTCATGCCATACATTTTAATCTTTTTTGTTTTTGACCTACTGTTGTCTTCTCCTTACACATCAACACACCCTCACATACACCCCTCAATATTGCCAGTTAGCCACCTTGTATGAATCCTCTTACTTTTCTCTACAGACTGTGTTATTATTTCACTGAGACTTTATGTTTTTGTTCTTTATTTTGATGAGTAAGTTTGTTAATTTTCTTTGTGGTTACCTTGAAATTTACCCATATCTTCCTAGGTTTGAACCAGTCTATTATTACTTGGTATCGTCTTGCCTTCCTTTCCATTAGAAGGGTCTATACCTACACCATTTATTCCCTCTTTTATTGTTCTGATGTTGGTGTCATTTACAGATTAACCTCCCTGATCCCGTGTTGTAACTCTTTTGGTTTTGGATAGTCCTTAAGAGTTCATTTCCTAGGTTAGTATCTGGCTAGTACAATCCTGTGTCCTAGATTCAGCCTGCGGTCTGATGTTGCTTGTTCTCAGATCGAAGGACTCCTTTTAATAAGTCTTGTAAGTTTGGTTTGGTTTTTACATAGTCCCTTAATTTCTGTTTATCTGGAAATGACCTCATTTCACTATCATATTTGAAAGAGAGTTATGTGGGATATATTATTCTTGGCTAGCAATTTTTTTCTTTCAAGGTTTTATATACATCATCCCATTGCCTTCTTGCCTGCATGGTTTCTGCCAAATAATCCGAGCTTAGTTTTAATGTTTCTCCTCTGTATGTGACTTTTTGTTTTTCTCGAGCTGTTCTCAGGATTCTTTGTCTTTGGTTTTAGCAAGTGTGATTGTGATATGCCTTGGTGATATTCTTTTGAGGTCTATCCTATATGGGGTTCATTGAGCTTCTTGGATGGTCAGCTTTTCATCTTTCGTGATTTTGGGGAAGTTTTCTGTCAGCGATTCTTTAATGATCCTCTCTGTGTTTTCTGTTTTCTCCTCCTGTTCTGGAACTCCAATCACTGGAGAAGTTTTCCTTTTGGTTGTATCCCACATAATTCTCAGGGTTTCTTCATTTTTCTTTGCTCTTTTTTTCTGATTTTTCCTCAGAGTTTAATCCAAGTGTTTGTCTTCAATTTCACCAATCCTGTCTTCCATCGTTTCAGACCTGCTCCTCAGCCCTTCTATGACATTGTCCATTTCTGAAATTTTGTTGTTTATCTTTTCAATTTCTAATTGTTGTTTTTGTATGATTTCTAGCTGTGAATTTATTTTGGAATTTTGTTCCTGCATTATTTTCCTGAATTCTTCCATTCTTTTGTCTGTATTTTCCATGAATTTGTCTGCCTTTTCCATGAATTTGTGTATTTTTTCTTCATTTTCATCTGCTTTTTGCTTCAACTCTTGGAGAATTCTGAGTATTAGAGATCTGAATTCCCTATCAGGTAGTTCTAGTGCCTTTTCTTCTACTGGAAGGTCATCTGGTGTTTTATTTTGGACACCTACTGGAACCATCCTGTCCTGTTCTTGTATATGTTTTGATATTGTCTGCTGTCTTCAGGGCATTCAGTAGTAATTTTCCTCGTTTATTGATTGCTGATTTGTTTGTTTCATCCTGCTTTTTTGTTTTACTTGGCTATGTCTGAGCAGATGGGCTGTGCGTTCTTTGTTGTTTGCTCGTCTGTGGGCATGATACTTTTCACCTCCTTCTCCAATGGGCAGGGTCAGTCACTCAGGCATGGTACAGCAGGGCAGGTCTAGCTGAAGGGGAGTTGCTGGGATGGCTTGTTTGTGGCACATACTAGGGCTGACAGGGCAGGCTGGGAATCAGTGCAGTGTAGGTTCCAGTAGGCCGTGCCTGTGCTGCTTGGGGATATGTGATGTTCAGCGCACAGTGTAGGTAGGCAGGAAAGAGGCAGGAGATTGTGATGTGTGGCGGTAAGATGGGTATGGGAAAGAGGAGAGAGGAACAGGAGCCAAAAATATACACACAAACAAAAAAAAAGTGCTAAGGGAGATTGCTATTGGAGTGGAGAGATAAGAGACTGAGAAATGGAGAAAAACAAAAATAAAAAAAAAGAAAAAGGGTAAAAGAAAAAAATGAATAAATTAAGAAACTGGAAATGAAGAAAGACAAGAAGGGAAAAAGAAAAAGAAGAAAACAAAACAAAGAAACTAAACCCACCCCCCCCAAAAAACAAAACCAAAACCAAAAAACAGGAAAAAAAAAAAAACAAGAAGAAAGAAATGTCCCCAGGAATGTCACTGTGCATCTGCACAGAGTAAGGGAGTATCTCCCAAGCCGTACAGCACTGCCCAGTCAGAAGGGCCTCCCAAGCCAAGAATAGAAAAAATAAATAAATAAATAAACAAAATAAACAAACAGCCCCCAAGGAAGAAGCAAAGATGGCACATGGAGCCAGGTATTTGAGAGAAAGGAGGGAGAGGTGGTGAGTGGTAAGGAAAAAAATCTAATGAAGTGGAAAAAAGTGACACCAGTAACCAAGAAATGGCACTCAGGGAGCTGGCCAGTGTTAGTGGGTGGTATCAAAGTGACACCGGGGTGAAGCCGGTGCTTCCTGGCCAAGAGACTGTGGCCACAGGAAGCAGAGGAGGCTGAGTAGGTGTGAAATGGGTGGGGAGTGGGAAAGCATATATCATTGGTTACCAGTTGTTCTCTCTCCTGCCGGAAGCTCTGTGAAGTTGCTTTCTCGTACCCCCGTTCACGATCTCCGATAGGAGTCCAGGATGGTGGGTCTGTGCTGCAGTAGCCGGTGGGGGATCTCTGCATGTATCTCTCCTCACTCTCTGGTTCTCGGTCAGTTTCTTATTCCATTCGATGCTTGGGTGAGTTTTTTTATCTCTTGATTTGACGCTTAGGGATTCTGGACTGACCTGTGACTCTGTTTGACTTAGTTTTTCGGATATTTGCTGTGGAGGGATGGCTTAGCACTTCTGACTATAGCTCCATGTTGCCCAGAAGTCTCTTGTGTTATTACTTCAAATACATGATCACACACACACAATTTTTCCATTATTTGTTTTAAATATTGTATCTTATTGCATATATTCTTTTATATTTTTTATCTATAACAATTAATATAATAATATATATTTGTATATTTATATAAAATATATATAATAAACAATAAATCATGCAAATCACTTCAAGAAAACTACATCATTCTAATTAATTCTATTGGCTGCAAATTATCCCACAGAATGGTATACCATGATTATTCCACTATTTCTGTTCTGATAAATATTAGTTTTATTTCAAGTTTTCTGTCACTACGAAAAATGCTGAAATAAACAGACATGTCCATTCTGGACAAGTTATGTTCAATGCATAGATTTCTAAGAGTGGGATTCCTAGGTCAAGAACATGTGAGTTTTTCATTTTCCACCAGCAGCGTATTATACTACACTTTTCAAAAAATAATAAAAGAAGATTGCCCTTTTCCAAACACTTAAAAAAATTAAATGATTTATAATGTATTTTATTTGGTGGTCTGAAATTCAGAGCTCATCTGTATTTCTAATTTCTTTGGATTTAAAAATTCCTTCACTTATTTCAGCTGTCAGTACACTGTCTTCATTTGCTACTAATATCCCGTCTGAATGACCACATTTTTTTACATTAGAATTATTTGTTCTCATGATTTGGAAAGCCTTCAAGACAACAACATAATGCTGTGTAAGTGTTAGAAACAAAGGGAAGCAGATAAGCATCTAGTGAATGTATAAAGATTTGCATTTTTTTCTGATGTCAGAATTTTTAACAACAGAAGCTTATGTAGTAATCGAACCCATGGGAAAAACCCACTGTATGAAAATAAGTGAATGGAGATAATTAAGTTAATGGACTTCTCCAAGAAAGAAGGTAATTTACAATAGGTTAACATGATTTAAATAAAAAATTAAAAAAAATAGAAACTTTATTTCTGAAAATACTTTGAAAGAAAGACAATTCTTCCAGTCTTGCTATGCTTAAGCATTTCCCTTGATTTTAAAGATGTTGTGGGCTTTTTTAAAAAGAGGTAACATAAATATATTAAGAAAAAATAACATTTAACTAGAAGTTACAACTCATAACTTCTTAATAATTGCTGATACTATATAAGATATTCAAAGATATATTTCATAAAAATGCATAAAAAATGTACCATGCAGTGAATTAAATCTAGTAAGATCACAGATTAAGAAATTCATTGGAAAGAGCTCTCTAGAGTAGAGAGAGTCTTTTGCATGTAGAAACAAATAACATTTTAGTAAGCCTGGAATTTTCTCTAATTGAGAAAATCCTTATGAGTGATAAATAAGCTAATGCATGTGTCATGCTTCTTCAGTTTGTCAACATACCAGATAATAATATTTAATGGAGTTGGGCTCAATGAGAACTACCACATTTAGTGTGTAAGGAATCCCAGTTATAAATTAAAGTCCTCTACAAATTAATAAGATTTTATTTAAAGAACAATTTCAAGTGATTTCTTTCATTATCCCTAACAGAGCCTTGGATTAAGACAGAGAAATGGTGATGCTTTTCCAGATGAGAAATACTGAAGAATTCATATATCCCTTGCCCAAAATCATAAAGCCAATTTGTATAGGATTTAAGTTAGGGCCAATGTCAAGTTATTACTAGCCCCAAATTCTTTTCGTTAAGTGATTCTTTTGGTGTGACGGGAATTGAAATATACTTGTTAGTGCCTGCTATTGCTTGAAACTAACAAGTGTTTCAATATTCTGCGTTTTTATTGATGATCAAATTTTATAGACTTTTGCCATCCTCAAAATATAATTAAATTTTCCTTTGATTATCTTTTTCTTCTGCAGCTGTTATGTTGTTTTTTGTATTATTGATGTTACTAGTTGATGTCATGTTCATGTCACAGAACTTATTATTTACTAGAATCATCTTTAGCAAGTAACCCATTTACAAATTAATTATTTCCCTTGATTTCAGAATTCATGTGAATCCATATGTATATGCGAGACCCAACATGCTGAGAAACACATTTCTATTGAAGACTGAGATTCAGACACATAAAGACAATTGGACTGATTTAGCAAAAATTATTTGAAATTGCGACTTTACTACTAAAGTAAGCACAGTCTGAATTCAAACCCAAGACAACGTTGTAGTCAGTAATCCACATTCCACTATTATTGATACACACTTCTTTAACTTTGGATCAGTGAATTTACTTTAATCCTTTACGTGGGCAAAAACGTCCTGTGAGCTTCTGTGCAAACCATATCCACATGCACACCAAAACAACAAAAGCTCTGAAAATCCTAATAATGCTTGGGAAAAAAAGGTAGTGCATAGTACACACGACATAAGTGAATATATTTAGATCTCTTACAGTTACACCATTAGGGGAAGTTTATTTTTGATTCACCTCCAAAACTTCAGGTCAAATATTATGTTGAAATAGAATTGACTTCATCCTTTTAAAAACATCTGCCTTGAGTAGGCTTTACTGTTGTAGTTGCTAGGTGTCATCCTGTCAGTTCCAACTCATAACAACCCTATTTACAACAGAATGAAACACGGCCCAGTCCTGCACCATCTTCACAATTGTTGCTATGTTTGAGCCCATTGTTGCAGCCACTGTGTCAATCCGTCTCGTTGATGGCCTTCCTCTTTTTTGCTGACCCTCTACTTTACAAAGAATAGAGTCATTCTCTAGGGACTGGTCCTTCCTGATAACAAGTCCAAAGTACACGAGATGAAGTCTTGTCATCCTTGCTTCTCAGGAGCATTCTGGCTATACTTCTTCCAAGACCAATTTGTTCTTCTGACAGTCTATGGTATATTCAATGTTCTTCACCAACACCATAATTCAAAGGCATCAGTTCTTCTTCAGTCTTCCTTATTCATTGTCCAGTTTGTGCATGCATATGAGGCAATTGAAAATACCATGACTTGGGACAAGTACACCTTAGCCCTCAAAGTGGTATTTTTGCCTTTTAGCACTTTGCTGCAGATTTGCCTAATGAAATGAAATACGTCGTTTGATTTCCTCATGGGCATTGATTGTTAATCCAAGTAAAAAGAAATCATTAACAAGTTCAATATTCTCTCCATTTATCATGTTGTTGCTTATTCAAGTAAAAGAGTTGAACAGACGATTTCAAATGGTGGCTTGAGAAGACAAAGTAAAGTATTATAATGAAATGTGCAACAATCTGAGGTTAGAAAACCAAAAGGGAAGAACACACGCAACATTTCTCAAGCCGAAAGAACTGAAGAAAAAATTCAAGCCTCAAGTTACAATATTGAAGGATTCTACGGGGGAAATATTAAACAACTCAAGAAGCATCAAATGTAGACGGAAGAAATACAGAGTCAAAATACCAAAAATAAATGGACGTCATTCAACTATTTCAGGAGGTGGCATATGATCAAGAATCGATGGCATTGAAGGAAGAAATCCAGGCTGCACTGAAGGCATTGGTGAAAAACAAGACTCCAGGAATTGACAGAATACCAACTGAGCTGTTTCAACAAACAGAGGCAGTGCTGGAGGTGCTCATTTATGCCAAGAAATTTGGAAGACAGACACCTGTCCAACCGACCGGCAGAGATTCATATTTGTGCCCATTCCAAAGAAAGATGTTCCAATAGGATGTTAGGATTAGTGAACAATATCATTTAATATCACAGGCAAATAAAATTTTGATGAAGATAATTAAAAAATGGTTGCAGCAGTACATCAACAGGGAAGTGCTAGAAATTCAAATGGGATTCAGAAGAGGATATGGAATGAGGAATATCATTGCTGATGTCAGATGGATCTTGGCTGAAGGCAGAGAATACCAGAAAGATTTTTACTTGTGTTTTATTGACTGTGCAAAGGCATTAGACAGTGTGGATCATAACAAATCATGGATAACATTGCTCATGAGGAACCTGTATATAGACCAACAGGCAGTCTTTTGAACAGATCAAGGGGATGCTGTGTGATTTGAAATTAGGAAATGTGTGAGTCAGGGTTATAGCTTTCACCATTCCCCTTCAATTTGTCATTCCCGGCATAGTAGACCATATGATTATCTGATTAAAATGGCCAATATCAGTCCGTTTCAGCTCACTAATGCCTAGGATATTGATCTTTATGCCTTCCATTTCAGTTTTTACAACTTCCAATTTTCTTAGATTCATACTTCACATATTCCGTATTCCATTTATTAATGGATGTTTGGAGCTGTTTCTTCTCATTTTGAGTCATGCCACATCAGCTGATGCAGGTCTCGAAAGTTTGAGTCCATCCACATCATTAAGGTTGACATTACTTGGAGGAGGCACATTTTCCCTAGTCATATTTTGAGTACCTTCCAACCTGAGGGGCTCATCTTCTGGCACTATATTAATGTTTTGATGTTATTCATAACATTTTCTTTTTACCTTTTATTTATCAATGTTGAGTCTGGAGCAGAGCTGAGAGAGAGCTGGGGCTTAAAGTGAGATCAACGATAATATCTCTCTAGAAATAGATCCAGATTAACATTTTTTAGACAATGTTTACCTTTGGGTCCCTCTACCAGAAGGTCCATGGTCATGCCCCAGCCTTCATCCCTGTGTGTTTCCACTAGTTGAAAAGGCTTGGTATCCTGGAACCAGCCTTTCTTTGATAATAGCAGCCAGTAAGCATAATATTTACTTTTTTGATGCTTAAATGGACTGATAATGCCAGATTTAGGAGCATTTACATGAGATTTTTAATCATATTGGAATAACTGGCTATTAAGTACACACATACGTTTTTAACTTCCACCATAAAACTTCCTTTGCGTCATTTTCAGAGATAACATAGACCTAGCGAGATTGATCTGAGTTTTTTTTTTTTTTAGTACACATGTTGTTTTATGACACTGGTTAACAACCCCACAACATTTTAACCCTCTAAATTCTTAACTTTTTTTTTTTTTTTTTTTTTTTGGTGAAAATGCACATAGCCAAAGATACACCGTTTCAAAAATTTCTACATACACAGTTCAGTGACATTGACTACGCTTTTCCAATTGTGCTGTTATTCTCACTTAAGATGAAGGCTTACAGAACAAAATAGTTTCTCATTTAACAGTTACTACACATGTTGCCCTATGACAATGGTTAACAATCTCACAACACATCAACAATATCCTTACTCAAACTTGGGTTCCCTATCACCAGCTTCCTTGTCCCCTTCTGTCTTCTGGCCCTTGTCACTGGACTCCTGTACCTTGTTAGTCTCATTTGGTTTTACGGGGCTGTCCACTCCAAGGCTGAACAGTGAACCTCGGAGGTAACTTCATCACTGAGGTAAAAGGATGTCTGGCGGCCATACTCTCGAGGTTTCTCCAGTTTCCTTTAGGCCAGTAAATCTGGTCTTTTTTTTATGAGTTAGAATTATGCTCTACATCCTTCTCCAGCTCTGTCCAGAGCCCTGTGTTGTGATCCTGGTCAGAGCAGTCAGCAGTGGTAGCCGGGCACCATCTAGCTGTACTGGACTCAGTCTGGTGGAGGCCTTGGTAGCTGTGGACAATTAGCCCTTTGGACTAATCTTTTCCTTGTATCCTGTTCTCTTTGTTCTCCCTTGCTCCCGAAGGGATGAGACCAGTGTATTCATAACATTTTCATCTGCCAGTTTTTTCAGAAGTAGACCGCCAAGTCCTTCTTCCTAGTCTGTTGTAGCCTGGAAGCTCCTCTAAAACCTGTCCATCATGGGTGATTCTGCTGGTATCTGAAATATCAGAGGCATAGATTCCAGCATCACAACAAGCAAGCCACCACAGTATGACAAACTGACAGACTACTGTTGGGCATAACACATAGTAACTGCTTAATGAATGTTTGCTAGTTTCATTGACTTTTTGATTCACGAATAGGATATCTTACACAATTATTCTTTTGATGATACCTAATAATTCTTCAGAACTTTTTTAGTTATTACTTTTTCTTCCCTCAATAAATTATGAAAGTTTACTTTATTTTTTATTAATTTAATATAGAAAATATTTTCAAAGTTAAGAAAAAGTGACATTTATCAACACTCTAATATCATGTACGTGAGTAGATGATTCATGAGTAATCCCAGCTGAGCTGAACTTTTTAGTCTTAGAGGTCAAACTTCATGTTCAATGAAGCTGTTTATTTGGTCTGAGCTCCATTCAGTTTCAGTTTATATACTAAAGGGTGTTTCAAGAGTTATGAAAAACCTTCCAAGTTTTTTTTTCATTGTTGTTCTTTCAGCTAACCATCAGGTTTTCTGCTTTGTAACAATGCTACAATATATCCATTAAAAACTAATAAGATTTAATTATTAGAGACTATACGTTTATTATAGATACAAGAGTAAAGACAATGGGTTAGTTGATATTTTTGGCAGAAGCACCTGAGGATTTACAGGAAATGTCAGAAAAACAATTGTCATATGGGCGTGGAAAGCTAGGGCATGTAAACTTTGGAGAATAATCCATTCTTCATCTTCTGTAGTATTATGTAGAATTTCCCTAGATGACTAGATACTTTCTTTATATTTATTTAAATAGGAAGATAGGTCTAAGAAATATTTAATGGGAGAAAGGGCCGATTAACTTACTAAATTATTATACCTCTTATGTTTGAGGCACATAAAACTTGATAGGTATAAAATTTCTATATAAGGGAAAGACTCGAATACATATGGCTATAGAAACACTATATGTACTAAAAAAGTTGATAAATATTTGAATATTTAATCTATTTTACTCACATTTGATGTATGAAGGACTCCATTGTATGAGAGAATCAGTATAGAAGTGCTCATTTTATTAGCTCAAAAATATAGAACAGAGTAGAACTGCCCCATAGGGTTTCCAAGGAGCAGCTGGTGGATTCAAACTGCTGACCTTTTGATTAGCAGTCATAGCTCTTAACCACTACACCACCAGGGTTTCCAATGCATGATTAGGAAACATTTTATAAAACTTTGTAAACGTAGTGGAAATTGTTAGTCAAAAATCTCTTTAACATGCATCCAAAACAAAACAAAAACCGTCTTTGCTGTTGAGTCAATTTTGACTCATAGTGACCCTATAGGAAAAGCGGAACTTCCCCATGTGGTTTCCAAGGAGCGGCTGGTGGATTCAAACTGCTGACCCTTTGGTTAGCAGCCAAGCTCTTGACCACTGTGCCACCAGGGCTCCTTAACATGTTAGAGGCCCAGTAATTCCCAGCACACCTATTCTTTTCAGAGGGCACACAACCATGAGCATCTCCACATCTCAGGGTTCTAACGATGGGGACTCATGCAGTCAACAGCACAATTCAACTCAACACCATCCATCAGAATGATCTGAAAGGCTGTTATGAATAAACCCAATGAGTCTTGGAGTCCAATTCACCATGGATTTTCTATAAAGTGTGTATATACTGTAGTTAGTGTACTTTCAACTTTAATTCTTAACAACAATGCCTTTACTTTCTCAGAACAGACAGGTAGATTTTTACAACATTGCTTCAGTAGAATTTGATCTTATTGGTCTATGTTGCTTCTATAGAAATCGATTCGGTCCTTCACGAATATGGATATATGTTTGTATATTTTGCTTCTGTAAATGTGATGGGCTCTGTCTAGCCTGGATGCCATTTTCCATGGTAAATCCACTTCAGGTCTTTAAGCATAGTTAGGAATGGGATGTCAATACAGAATTCAGTAAAGAATTCTGAAGGAGTCTGTGTGTGTTACAGCCCATAACTTACACTGAACTATGAGTGATCAGTCAGAATAGCAACTGAAAGTACTAGCTGGACAGAAATGGATCCCTTAAAGAGTGTTAAAAGAAGCAAATTCATTTCAAACAGTTTAGAAGGTTTTGCATTCCAAACATTTCACTTGTGTTGTTGTTAGTTGCTGTCAAGTTGGCCCCAAATCATGGTGACTTTCTGTGTTCCAGAATAAAGTGTTGCCCTATCCAGCACCATCGTCATGATTGTTAGTACGTTTGAGCCCATTGTTGTGGCTATTGTGTCAATCAATCTCATCGAGGGTTTCTCTCTTTTTCCTTACCCTCTACTTTACAAACATGACGTCCTTTTCTAAGGATTGATCATTTCTAATGACATGTACAAAGTAGGTGAGCCGAAGTCTCGCCATCTTTGCTTTTAAGGAGCTTTCTGGTAATTTCACCTATAACCAGTTGCCATCAAATCCATTTTGACTCTAGGTGATCCAATGTGTGTCAGAGTAGAACTGTGCTCCGTAAGGTCTTCAGTGGCTGATTTTTCAGAATTAAGTCTCCACTAAGTCCTTCTTATGAGGCATTTCTAGTTGTACTTGAACCTCCAACCTTTTGGTTGGCAGCCAAGCATGTTAAAGATTTGTACCACCCAGGAAGTCCAAATGGTACATAACTCCTCTTTGAGTTGTTCCTTCACTTAGTGTGCTTTGCCATTTGAAAGCATGTCAGCTTTTCTGAAGTCAAGTGTTTTTCCTTATGAAGTAAAGTTAAAAGTGCTTTTTCATTATGGAGTTAAATTAGAAGAAGTCTTTATGGTATGATATCCACATGGTGAAAAAAAATAAAGCACTTTATGAGCAGAAATAATAGTCTTGCAGATATTAGCTTCTGTACCACAGAAAGAAGGTATGGTGGGGTCAGTTTTACCCTCCTCTTACTGCAATGCAAGTAGAAACATAAAATAGGGAGATCCCACATCACACACAGCATAAATCTTTTATTAAGCATTAGATTTGCTTTAAAATGCTTTTGGGGTTGCTATCAATCTCCTTTTATTCATTAAAAGAAAAGTAGTGAATAAAAATTCATGAGGATTTTTATTTACTTTTCTTATTTTTTTTAAAAATTTATTCAACTACTAAAAGTTTTTATTTGCCATATTAAAATATGTCTTAATGGTAAGACAGTACATGGTACCAGGGAAGCCCGCACAACTTGTACAAGGGAAGGTCATGGAAGCTCTATAGACACATCCAAACTCCCCAAGGGACTGAATTGCTGGGCGGAGGGCTGTGGAGACCATGGTCTCGGGGAACATCTAGCTCAATTGGCATAATACAGTTTATAAAGACAATGTTCTACATTCTACCTTGGTGAGTAGTGTCTGAGGTCTTAAAAGCCTGTGAGCAGCCGTCTAAGATATTCCACTGGCCTCACCCCTTTGGGAGCAAGAGAGAATGGAGAGAATAGGATATAAGGACAAGATTAGTCCAAAGGACTAATGGACCACAGCTACCACGGCCTTCACCAGACTGCGTCCAGTACAGCTAGATGGTGCCCGGATACCACCACTGACTGCTCTGACCAGGATCGCAACAAAGGGTCCTGGATAGAGCTGGAGAAGGATGTAGAACAAAATTCTAACTCACAAAAAAAGACCAGATTTACTGGCCTGGCAGAGACTGAAGAAACCCTGAGGGTATTGTCCCTGGACACACTTTTAGTTCATTGGTGAAGTCATTCCCGAGGTTTACCATTCAGTCGGGGATTGGACAGCCCAATAAAACAAATCAGGACTAATGAGGCACTGCGGTCCAGGGACAAGGACTAGAAGGCAGGAGGGGACAGGAAAGCTGGTGATAGGGAACCCAAAGTTGAGAAGGGGCAGAGTTGACAAGCCCTGGAGTTGTTAACCATTGTCATAGGGCAATATGTGTACTGTTTAATGAGAAACTATTTGTTCTATAAACCTTCATCTAAAGTACAAAAAAAAAAAAAAAAAAGAATTATCTATGTGAGATCCCAAATTGACAACAGCAGCTCAAAAAGTTTGATGGGAAGCCTAGGGGGCAATGAGTTGAAGATAATGGTGATGGAATAATTTGGAAAAGGTTAGTGAGAATAGCAGCACAACTGGAAGAATATAATCAATGTCATTGAAGTGTACATGTAGAAATTTTTGAAATGGTGTATCTTTGGCTAGGTATATTTTCAACAAAAAAAAAAAAAGAAGTTCCTCTAAGGTCGAGAAGGGAGAGTGTTGACATGTCATGGGGTTGTTAACCAATGTCATAAAATAATACGTGTACTGACTGTTTAATGAGAATCTATTTGTTCTGTAAACCTTCATCTAAAGTATAATAAAAAAATTTTAAAAAATGCCTTAATACATTGCAAAGGAAACATATTATCACCTGATTAATTTTATAATTGTTCTTGTTAGGTTCTGTCAAGTTGGTTCCAACTCATAGAGACCTATGCACCACAGAACAAAACACTGCCTGGTCCTGCACCATGCTCACAATCTTTGTTATGCTTGAGCCCATTGTTGCACTGTGTCAATCCATCTCGTTGATGGTCTTTCTCTTTCTCACTGACCCTGTACTTTACCAAGCATGATGTCCTTCTCCGGGGACTGATCACTACTGACAACATGTCCAAAGTATGTAAAACATAATCTCACTATCTTTCCTTCTAAGGAGCATTCTGATTGCACTTATTCCAAGATGGATTTGTTTGTTCTTTTGGCAGTCCATGATATAGACAATATTCTTCACCAACACCACAATTCAAAAGTGTCAGTTCTTCTTCGGTCTTCCTTATTCATTGACAAGTTTTCACATGCATATGATGCACTTGAAAACACCATGGCTTGGGTCCGGTGCACCTTAGTCTTCAAGGTGACATCTTAGCTTTTCAACACTTTAAAGAGGTCTTTTGCAGCAGATTTGCCCAGTTCAATGTGTCTTTTGATTTCCTGACTGCTGCTTCCATGGGTGTTGATTGTGGATCCAAGTAAAATGAAATCCTTGACAACTTCAATCTTTCCTCAGTTTATCATGATGTTGCTTATTGGTCCAGTTGTGAGGATGTTTGTTTTCTTTATGTTGAGGTGTAATCCCTACTGAAGGCTGTGGTCTTTGATTTTCACCAGTAAGTGCTTCAAGTCTTCTTCCCTTTCAGCAAGCAAGGTTGTGTCATCTGCCTATCGCAGGTTGTTAATGAGTCTTCCTCCAATCCTGACGCCCTGTTCTTCATATAGTCCAGCTTCTTGGATTATTTGCTCAGCATACAGATTGAATAGGTATGGTGAAACGATGCAACCCTGACACACACCTTTCCTGACTTTAAACCACGCAGTATCCCCTTGTTCTGTCCGAACAACTGCCTCTTGATCTGTGTACGGGTTTCTCATAAGCACAATTAAGTGTTCTGGAATTTCCATTCTTTGCAATGTTATCCATAATTTGCTATGATCCACACAGTAGAATGCCTTTGCATAGTCAATAAAACACAGGTAAACATCTTTTTGGTATTCTCTGCTTTCAGCCAGGATCCATCTGACATCATCAGTGATATGCCTGGTTCCACGTCCTCTTCTAAATCTGTCCTGAATTTCTGGCAGTTCCCTGCCGACATACAGCTGTAGCCGCTTTTGAATGATCTTCAGCAAAAGTTTACTTGTGTGTGATATTAATGATATTGTTCGATAATTTCCACTTTCGGTTGGATCACCTTTCTTTGGAATACGCAGAAATACGGATCTCTTCCAGTCAGTTGGCCAGGTAGCTGTCTTCCCAATTTCTTGACATAGACAAGTGAGCACTTTCAGTGCCGCATCCATTT
This sequence comes from Dugong dugon, assembly GCA_030035585.1. Taxonomy (NCBI): domain Eukaryota; kingdom Metazoa; phylum Chordata; class Mammalia; order Sirenia; family Dugongidae; genus Dugong; species Dugong dugon. Next base: position 8,772,958 of record CM057473.1, read on the forward strand.
GTTGAAATATCTCAGTTGATATTCTGTCAATTCCTGAAGCCTTGGTTTTTGCCAATGCCTTCAATGCAGCTTGGACTTCTTCCTTCAGTACCGTCAGTTCCTGATCATATGCTACCTCTAGAAATGGCTGAACGTCGACCAATTCTTTTTGGTATAATGATCTGCGCATTTCCTCCATCTTCTTTTGAAGCTTCCTGCATCGTTTAATATTTTCCCCATAGAATCCTTCACTACTGCAATGCAAGGCTTGAAGTTTTTCTTCAGCTCTTTCAGCTGGAGGAATGTTGAACTTGTTCTTCCCTTTTGGTTTTCTGAATAATTCAAAAACATTTATTAATGCTACCTTTGACTAAGGCATTAGGCTAAGTAGGATCTTGTGGTAGACAGAATTCTGAAAGGATCCCCCAGTGCCCCAGGGTTTTGTATAATCCCCTCTCTTTGAGTGTGGGTGGATCATCTAACTTGCTTTTCAAGAAAAGAGTATGGCAATGGTGATGGGGTATCGCACCTGTGATTATTTTATATGGCAAAGATGAAGAAACTTTTCAGATGTAATCAAGGTCTCAAATTAGTTGACTATAAGTTAACCAAAAGGAGATCATTGTGAGTGGTCCTGACCTAATCAGTTGAGCCCTTTAAAAGAGGTTAGAGATCAGAGACAGAAGTCAAGTACTCTCTCTCCTGCTACCTTTGAAAACACAAACTGTCATGTTGAGGAGTGGTTCATGTGCTAGGGAATGGCAGGAGACCTTTAGGAGCGGAGTTCCTCAGTCCTACAACTGCAAGAAATAAATTCTAACCATTGTCATTGGGCAATATGTGTACTAACTGTTTAATGAGAAACTATTTGTTCTGCAAATCTTCATCTAAGGTACAAAAAAAAAAAAAAAAAAAAAGAATTATCTATGTGTGATCAAATTGACAGCAGCAACTCAAAAGGTTTAATGGGAAGCCTAGGGGACAGTGAGCTGAAGATAGTGGTGATGGAATAATTTGGAAAAGGATAGTGAGAATAGCAGCACAGCTGGAAGAATGTAATCGATGTCACTGAATTGTACATGTAGAAACTTTTGAAATGGTGTAAATTTGGCTATGTGTATTTTCACCAAAAAAAGATCCTCATTGTGGAGAAGGGAAAGTGTTGACACGTTGTGGGGTTCCTAACCAATGTCATAAAACAATATGTGTACTGACTGTTTAATGAGAAACTATTTGTTCTGTAAACCTTCATCTAAAGTACAATAAAAAATTTTAAAAAAAAAGAAAGAAATTCTGCCCATAACCACATGAGCCTCACATGAGATTCCAACCCCAACTGACACCTTGAATGCAGCCTGTGAGACACTAAGAAGGAGACCCAGTGAAGCTGTGCCTGGATTCCTGACCTACAGAAACTGAGACAAGTGAGTGGTGTTTTAAGTTGCTAAGTTTGTGGCAATTTATTATGCACAGAAAACCAATATACTCTACATAAGGATTCTGGCACTCCAGGGACCCACAACTGGATATAGATACTGAGATAGATTATTTATAAAAATTATAATACAAAGTGACATTATGTAAGGCTCATGGGAGAGGCACAAACATTAAAATTATGTAAGGAGTTCAGAAAAAAGGAGGTTATTTCTGAAGGAATCATGTATGCTTCATGAAGAAGGTGGTTTGTTCATTTAAAAGTGAAGGAGTTCCTATAAGTGAACATAGGGAAGGCATCAGAGTGGACGACTGGCATAAACAAAGGCATGTTGGCAGCTGCCTACAGACCAGTGTGCTGTTTACATAGGCTTGAATGTGGAGTATGTAACGTTGATTAAACATTTACCAACTCATCACTGGAATGTTATTGTATTTGGAAACTGAGCAGGTAGGATGATGATAGTGCCATCAATTGACAAAGAAAAATCCACAGAAGGAAAACTTGAATTGAGAAAGGTAAACCCATAAAACCTGTTGCCATCGAGTTGATCTGACTCAGAGCGACCCTATAGGACAGAATAGAACTGCCTCTATAGGGTTTCCAAGAAGTGGCTGGTGGATTCGAACTGCCGACTTTTTGGTTAGCAGCCAAGCTCTTAACCGCTACATCACTAGGGCTCCAAGAAAGGTAAAGGAGGTTTAAAAAAAACAACAGAAATATGACTTCTAGGAGAGATGGGGAAGAAAACGATGATAAGTTTGCTTAGGGTCTCCTAGGTTTAAGGTTCCAGTGGTTAGCACTGTGCTTAGTACAATGGTGATAGTGGGAATTCAGGTTTGAAAAGTAATATGGATATTCGTCATATTGGGAGAATTTTGGATACTGAATCTAGTATGAAATGGAGGGTTACTAAAGATGTTTTTGAAGGGGAGGCGATTGAGATGGTTTTCTACTTACTACTTGTGTGACTCTGCACAAGTTACCTCCCTGAGCCTCACTCTTCTTGCCTATAAAATGGGAAAACAGAATCTACCTGTAATGTAGCTCTTAAAGAGTAAATATAAACATACAGTGACAAAGGTATCAGTTGCTCAATATGAAGAGGTGCTTATTGTTATTGTCTGCAGCATCTCTGGCCACACCATGGAATAGAAATTGGAGAGAAAGGGATGCTAAAGGCAAGTTGGAAGGTTCTGTGATGGTCCTGACCTAGCCTCTGTTAGTGGAGTGGATGAAGCGTGAGGGATAGATATAGGATTACAGGAAGGTACAAAGAACCAGACATACTTTCTTTCTAATAAAAAACATATCTAAAAGCAAAAAGAAAGCATCACAATATACTAAACTTTTCAATTAAAATTTTAAGAAAGCTAAAGTTACTTGTTTTGATTGCTGGGTTCAATCTGCTGTTTCATGTCATTATTTTATCCAATATTTTCATTCTTAGAGCTGTCCCAGCAACATCATGATAAATGCAGAAAAGATTTAAGATTGAAGTTGTCAAGGATTTCGTTTTACTTGGATCCAAATCAACACCCGTGGAAGCAGCAATCAATAAATTAAACGACACATTGCACTGAGCAAATCTGTTGCAAAAGACCTCTTGGAAGTGTTAAAAAGCAAAGATACCAATTTAAGGACTAAGGTGCTCCTGACCTAACCATGGTGTTTTCAACTGCCTTATATGCATGTGAAAGCTGGACAATGAATAAGGAAGACTGAAGAAGAATTGGTGCCTTTGAATTATGGTGTTGGAAAGAGTATTAAATATATCCTGAAGTGCCAGAAGAACAAACAAATCTGTCTTGGAAGAAGTACGGTCAGAATGTTCCTTAGAAACAAAGATGGCAAGACTTCATCTCACATACTTTGGACATATTATGAAGAGGGACCAGCACCTGGAGGAGGACATCATGCTTGGTAAAGTAGAAGGTCATTGACAAAGAGGGCCACACACAAAGAGACAGATTGACACAGTGGCTGCAACAATGGGCTCAAGCATAACAACAATTGTGAGGATGGTGCAGGATCAGGCAGTATTTCATTCTGTTGTAAATATGATTGCTGTGAGTCGGAACCTCCTAAATGGCACCTAACAACAACAGAGCTGCCCCAGGCAGAGTTGACTTTGTTTGCAAATGGAGATCATTAAACATTTTGAAACATGGAGTGACATGATCACATCTGTTCTTGGAGAACATAAGCATCCTGACATGTGGAGGGTAGATTGGAGTTGAGTAAGACTAGAGTGAGTAGGCAATTATATTCTGGAAAAGGGACTTTATGCCTATATGAGAGCTGTGATGGTGAAAATATAAAGGGCGTAGTAGAGGTTATAAACATATCACGAATGAAGAATTTACAGGACTTGCTGAATGATCGAATATGGGATATGAATATGGGATACGAATATGGAAGAGAAGGAAATTATTCCCATGATATGCTGTGGCCAGTCTGCATTTTCTCCAAAGAGCAAATTTTACAGATGTCCTCCTAACTTCCCGTTCAGTGAAATGAAATTATTACTTGAATTAGTCATGCTGGGTATATTCACGTCACTGAAATGGAAAGCACTACAAATTAGGACCTTCTTTTTTTTTTTTTTCTTGGAAACTGGTTGTTCAATATTTACCACAACACCGCTGGAGGTTCTTATATTTGGAAACTAAGGTGGGAAGACAGTGGTGCTATGAATCGACAGAGAGGGAAAATTTGAACCAAGGCCAACGAAGTCATCAATGACTTCCGGTGGAAATGGAGAAGAAGACGGTAAATTTCCTTGGGGGCCTCTTGGGGTGACAGTTCTAGCGGTTAGCACTGTGTTTTGTACTTGATTTTGCAACCCCTAGTATTTGTTGAATGACTAACCTGTGAGCCATACTGGAGACAATTTTAGCAAGAGACTGGAAATGAAAAATTGGAAGTTAGGACTAGACATGTGTTGCTGTTGTTAAGTGCTATCAAGTCGATTCCGACTCATAGCGACTCCACGTACAGCAGAGTGAAACACTGCCCGGTTCTGCACCATCCTCACAATCGTTGTTATGCTTGAGCTCATTGTTGCAGCCACCGTGTCAGTCCATCTCCTTGAGGGCCTTCCTCTTTTTTGCTGACCCTCTGCTTTACCAAGCATGATGTCCTTCTCCAGGGACTGGTCCCTAGACATATAACTTTAGGAATCTTTTATATGGAGTGGTAATCGAAGCAGTAGTGAGAAAACAAACGAACAAAATCCTAACCCATTGCTGTAGAGTCGATTCTGATTCATGTTGATCCCACCTGTTACAAAGGACAGGTTCTGCATAGGATTCTCTTGGCTGTAATCTTTATGGAATCAAATTGCCAGCACTTTCTTCCATGATGCCACTGAGTAGGTTCGAATCGTCAACTTTTAGGTCAGCAGCTAAGCACAAATCGTTTGTACCACCCAGGTACCCTAGTATAATAGGAAAGGAGATCATTAAAGAAATGTGTGGGAAGTTATAAATACTAAAATAAAAGACAAATTTTGGACAATTTATGAGCCACGACATTTGAGAAGGAGATAAATTGACACTGTCAGAACTCTAGGAGGAGAGGAGGTGAGTTTGAGAATGAGGAAGTTGGGACCATGAGGAAATGCTGTCGATCACACAAGGATGACGTCTGAGACAAGGCCAGGAAAAAAAAAACAACAAACCAAACCTATTGCTGTCAAGTTGATTCCAACTATAGTGACCCTATAGGACAGGGTAGAACTGCCCCATAGAGTTTCCAAGGAGCGCTTGGTGGATTGGAACTGCCAACATTTTGGTTAGCAGCCGTAGCTCTTAACCGGTATGTCACCAAGGGTTTCCAGAGGATTTGATTATTAGTGACATGAGGGATGCAGTATTAGTTGGGGCATTGGGACTAAATTTACATTTAGCTTCTTAAAATGTATTCGTCGACGTAAGAATCACTTGGAGGGCTTATTAACAATGCAGATTTCTCGGCTCTTCTCTCAGCAATCCTGGTTCAGTAACTGGTTACCTGCAGGAAGCCTGCAGCTCCTGGTTTGAGAAACAGTGTGGAAGGGATTGAGAAGTAAACAGGAAACATAATACGGAGGCAAGCTGTTAGGAGCATAGGTTTCTCTTTATCTGGGACTTAGGTAGTGACTAGGAGAAGAGAGAAGTGTGGGAAGTTCGGCTGGAGGTGGGCTCATTTTCAGTCTGGGAATGAATTAAATATATTGATGAAAAGAGTATAAAAATCAGAGGAGAGAAAACGACCAAAGATGTGCAAGAAAAAGAGGAAAAGCAAGCAGAGTGAGGCTGGAGGAGGGAGAAGTGATTACTTACCTCTAGAGATAACCAGACAGAGAGAAGTTCTTGCCCTTTAGAAGCTTTTGTTAAAGGAAACACTGAAATGTTGAATACGTTGTCAGATCATATTAAAAAAAAGTAACACCTCTCATTTAATATTTCTATCTTCATACCAAATACAATGTATTTGATAGGAAAATGGGGAGTTTTCCTTTTAAAATTTAAATTGATTAGTTTTCCACCATGGTTAAAAATTCCATTTTTATTCAAGAGACTTAAAAATGTTTTTTAATGAATACAAATGAACACAAAGTTCTACTCTTTTCTTCAAGATGGATATATCATTAAGAAGACGGTGTCTAGTCAGTTAACAGATACCATTCTGGATTTTTCAAACAGAAAGCTATCTTACACAGGGATTTGGTTAGAAAGGTGTTGGAAAGTCAGGTGAAGCAAAAGGGTAAAGAGTTAGCCGGAGATTAGACAGCTGCTACTATCCCTGGAGTTCCTGGGAGGTGCAAATGGTTAGGCACTGGGCAACGAACCAAGGGTTGGTGGTTCCAATCTATCCAGAAGTGTCTTGGAAGAAAAGCCTGGCAATCAACTTCCGAAAGATTACAGGCATTGAAAATCCAGTGGAGCACAGTTCTACTCTGAAACACATGGGGTTGCCATGAGTCAGGATTGACTTGACAGTAGCTAGTTGTTTTTTTGTACCGTCCCTTGCCACTGAGCTCAAGTCACTGCTGCTATAATTGTGTGTTTTACCATTGCTACCGCAGGGGAGGGGCCACTCCGGATACCACTGCTGAACAGTGGATGATCCTGGAACCCACAGTCCCCAAGTGCTGTCCCTGCCAGAACTAGACGCTTATTAACGTCTCCCTTCCTCCAGCTTCTAATCTCTTGCAGGTATCTCTCACTGGCAGAACCCCGCTGACTTCCGTTTCGCAAAGGAATCTGGGAACTATAATTTCCAAGCTTCCAACCCTTTGTGATACTGAGTCGAACACAGAAATGTTAGAATGGGACCCGGTGCTGACAGACAATATCTGACATAATATTTTCCCCAAGGGCAGAAATTGATATGTTTGAAAACATATAAGGATGATTTGAATAAAATAAGAAATTCTATGAAAATACAGTGTTATAAAAGACTGGCTGCGTGTTACTGAGTTGTAAGCCCGAGATACTTCTTTTTGTCTTTTTTCATTATCTTTGTACTAGCAACGTTATCCAGAGGTTTCCTCCTGGCCAGAGAAACACTGAAAACATAGCCTATATGTATTTGTTAGTTCTGTACTTGTGGGATAACACATTGTTTGAGAAACTTTCCTAGAAGTAGCTGATTCATAGATTGATTGCTCACTCATTGGGTTATTGAAGAAATATTCATGTATAATTTGCTGTGTTCATTGTACTCGGCCCATAGAAAGCACCAGCATTGGTAGTATCAGCTAACATTTATTGTGAACTTATTTTGTGTTTTTTAAACCACGTTACACGTAGCATCTCATGTCATCCTTACAGCTACTCTACTAGGAAGCACGGAGACCTTGCTCAGCATCAGACTGCATCGGTTGTGAAGCAGTCAGGGCAATGAGAATTTTACAGTGATATAAGAGAGGTACAATGTGTATGAAAACATTATAAAGTAAAAGCTTTTATTTACCCGATGCTGGGGAGTTGATTCTGATTTATAGTGACCCTGTAGGCCAGAGTAGAATTGCCCCTTAGGGCTTCCAAGGCTGTAAATCTTTATGCAGCAGACTGCCACATCTTTCCCCCAAGGAGAGACTGGTGGGTTTGAACCGCTGACCTTTAGGTTGTCGGTCGAGTGCTTTAACTACTTGCCACCAGGGCTCCGGTAAAAGCTTTTACATATTATAAAAAATTAAACAGAATGGGTCAAAGAAGTGCTTATTTAAAAACAAATTCTCCCCCTTTCAGCGTAAATTCTAATTGTCTAGTCAATATTCAGGAGCCCTGGTGGCGCAGTGGTGAAGAGATTGGCTGCTAACCAAAAGGTCGGCAGTTCGAATTTACCAGCCGCTCCTTAGAAACCCTATGGGGCAGTTCTACTCTGTCCTCTAGGGCCGCTATGTGTCAGAATTGACTTGACAGCAAGGATTTTTCATTTTTTTTCAGTCAACATTAAAATATCCTGGTCTATATTCAAATATATTTTTGAAACTTTTTTATTAAAATCAACTAAAAGATTAATATATATATATGTGTGTATGAATAAAAATAAATTTGAAAAAATATGTGTGTATGTATATACACACATATATACATATATACTCCCATATACATATATATATATACATATATGTATATAGTCGGATCCCTGGTGGCACAGGGGTTAAGAGCTCGGCTGCTAAGCAAGAGGTTGGCAGTTCTAATCCACCAGCTGCTCCTTGGAAACCCTATGGTGCAGTTCTACTCTGTCCCATAGGGTCGCTATGAGTTGGAATCGACTTGATGGCACACAACAACAATGACATCTGTATATAAGACAAAATATAAGTAATTTTGTTGGACCATTTTTCTGAAATGTTTACTTCCGAAGGGATTTCAAGTTTGCGCCATACTTTCAGAAAGACCCATTACCCATTGCTGTCAAGATGATTCCAATTTAAAGTGATCCTACAGAACAAGGGAGAACTGCCCCATAGGGTTTCCAAGGCTGTAATCTTTATGGGAGCAGACTGCCACATCTTTCTCCCGTTAAGAGTGGCTGGTAGTTCAAATTGCAGACCTTTTGGTTAGCAGCCAAGAGCTTAACCACTGAGCCACCCGGGCTTTAGAAAGATAATGACATCATACCTAATTCCAAAACCATTATGGAATTTCTAAATTCATAAAAAGACATGTTTAAAGACCAGACTTACTGGTCTGACAAAGACTGGAGAAACGCCAAGAGTATGGCCCCCGGACACCCTTTTAACTCAGTACTGAAGTCACTCCTGAGGTTCACCCTTCAGGCAAAGATTGCTGTTGTTAGGTGCCATTGATTACATAGGCCCATAAAACAAAATGAGACTAAATGGGCACCTGCCCAGAGGCAGGGATGAGAAGGCAGGAGGGACAGGAGAGCCAGTAGTGGGGAACTCAGGGTCGAGAAGAGGAGAATATTGACATGTCATGGGGTGGGCAACCAACGTCCCCAAACACTATGTGTTTTCATTGTCTAATGAGAAATTAAATTGCTCTGTAAACCTTCATCTAAAGCACAATAAAAAAACTAAAAAAAGAAGAACTGTTTTTCTGTGCATTAAGATATGTTAAAATCTTGATATTATTTCTATTTTTGAAAAAAAAGACAGTGAACTCTGAAGTGGTTTTTGTATATATGAATATCATGTGAAATAGAGAACAGCCGAAGAACGGCAGATGACATCACATCATTCCTTCTGAGATCATATTATTCTCCACAAGTTTCTCCCTACTGACCTTTTGATGCTAACAAGGCTACCGTCACTGTCTTAGACAGCAGCTAGTTGCTTGATTTTCTTTTAATTTATTGTGCTTTAGGTGAAAGTTGACAGTGAAAATTAGTTTCTCATTCAAAAATTTATACACAATCGTTTCGTGACATTGGTTGCAACACCCTCAATATTTCAGCACTCTGTCCTTTCCTTTTATAACCTGGGTTGCCTGTGTCCATTTGTCCCGTTTTCCTGTCCCTTCCTGCCTTTTTAATCTTTGCTATTGGGCAGGTGTTGCCCATTTGGTGTAGTATACTTGATTGGACTGAGAAGCACTTTCCTCACGTGTGTTATTGATTGCTTTATCCAAAAAAACCCCAGACCTGTTGCCATTGAGTTGATTCCAACTCATAGCAACCCTTTAGGACAGGGTAGAACTGCCCCATAGGGTTTCCAAGGAGCAGCTGGTGGATTCAAAGTGCTGACCTTTTGGTTAGCAGCTGAGCTCTTAATCACTGCTCTACCAGGGCTCCTAGGCCTGTCTAATCTTTGGCTGAAAGGTGGACTTCAGAAGTGACTTCAGTTCTGAGTTAGCAGGGTATCTGGGGGATGTAGTCTTGGGGGTCCCTCCAGTCTTTGTCAGATCAGTAATTCTAGTCTTTTTTTTGTGCATTTGAATTTTGTTCTACATTTTTCTCCTGCTCTGTCTTGGACCCTCTATTGTGATCCCTGTCAGAACGGTCAGTGGTGGTAGCCGGGCACCATCTAGGTCTTCTGGGCTCAGGCTGGTGGAGACTGTGTTTCATGTGGTTCATTAGTCCTTTGGACTAATATTTTCCTTGTGTCTTTAGTTTTCTTCATTCTCCTTTGCTCTGGACGATAGTTGCTTGATTTAATCCTTGCTGACAGTCTATGCAAAAATCAGGTCAGGGTGTCTCAGACAAATTAACCAAATAGTGTTCAACAGTAATATTTTTAATGAAATCACTGTGTTTAGACAATTGGGCTCATTCCAACCACCAAAGTGGTTTTTCCAATTTTTTTTTTTTAATAGTTGTGACCCTCTACGTAATTTATACAACAATCAATGGAAGTAAATTTCATTTTTTTTTTTCTTATCTGTAACATGGAGAATAAAATAGAAGCAGCCATTTAAATGCATGAGCCCTGTGGGGTCAAAGAATTTTTGTTTAAGAATTAGGATGGTCAGTAGAGGCAGGAGAAATTGGTGGAAGAGAGAACATTAAATGGAGGCAAGAAAGGTCAATCTGTGTTGAGAGCAAGGAGAGAGCGTAGCGGGGGTGGTGGATGTGTGGGTGTGGGGATAATAGTAAGTGTAAGCAAACATTCAAGTACACGTGTTTATCCAAAGTTTAAAAATGATGAGACTTGAAAGTAAGAAAGGAAGAGAAAGTGAGGAATTTCCCCTGACTTATTGATCAATATAACTGTTTTTTTGGGCTTTTCTATTATCTCAGAACTTGGGTTATAGCTTATGTATAAATACTGAAGAATGAATCATTAGCTTGGAGTTTCTAACCTTCAAAGAAAGGAATTCTTCCTTTTAAGGATAATAAGATGGGGTCTGAACAAGTTTTGACTCGCCTAAGGGCCAAAGAGAATCAGTATTCATATCTGTACTATTTTATATATTTCTCTAGGGAACTACCACATCTGTTTTCCTATTTTATCTTCACAATAACTTTGTAGAGTAGGAAAGACAAATATTACACTCCTCATTTTATAGATGGGAAACTGGGGTCCATTAAGGTCAACTGGCTTGGCCAAAGTCAAACAGCCAAGATTAGAACTCTGTTCTCCCAAAGCTTCTTCTAGAAGTCTTTCTAACACACCCTGATGTCTTCCATTTAGGCCTCTTGAAAGCAGCTTTGTGACACAGTGTAAGTCAAGTTTTCTCCCTTTGGATGAGTTCTTTTCATTTGCTTTATTTTCCTGAATAGGAATGTTGAGAAGTCTAACACCTTAGTCTATGTACAATGGATTTTTCCTATTAGCTAACATTGCCGTCTGCTTCACCCACCACAGAGCTGGGCTAAGTAATTCTAAAGGAATGCTGTCATACCAAAGATTCAAGGAAAAGCAGGTTGAGTAAAAATCAATTTATTAAAACAAATCCAGGTGTTTTCACCGGTTATACTTTTTAAGAGTCCCTTGGTTCAACATTAAGGTGTTCTTACCACACAAATAAATAATAATTTTATGTGTTTGGATATATAGCAAAAAAGTAAAAAAGATTACATTTTCTGAAAATGTGACTGTTTACAAAGCCCCAGAATGCATACTCTCTAAAATCTTAGAAACCAAATTCATAAAAAAAACAAACAGCAGTGCTTTGACACATAGAAGCATTCAAGTGTAGAAAGACGAGTTATTTTGACTATTAATTACGAATGTCATGTTTTTTCTTTTAATTATCAGTTTAGCTGATTTGTTTGGGATATTCTATCGGACCCCTCTCAGAGAGGGATTTGTTCCAGGTGTTCATTAGAAAAAAAAAATTAGATTCATAAAGCTCATCAAGCAAAGATTAAGAGTTACTTTTGTTTTCCTCTAGCCTAGAACTTGGCTTCTTCTGTAGCGCATGAGATGAACCTCATGTGATTCCCCCCCTGCAATCTAATCTGTCAGCATGCAGATGATTCACCGAGTTGGTGTGAGGAGATCTGTCACTCCCCACAGTCTCTTCCCTTTAAATGAAATCCACTTGTAATGACACTGGGGCTTAGATTTCTGTCATGGCAGATACACATCAGCCATTGAATTAACCAGAAAACTAGATTTTCTCAGATGTTTCAGTGAATTTACAATGTGGAGTGAACTGTAGTCTATGAAATGATAGGATAATGATGCTGTTCTGATAATAGCTGGAGAAAAACGTGGGTTCCTTTCATTATCCAAGGACAGGTGGTAATGTACAATAGTCTCTAAAAATATAACATGACTGTAAGACTGAATTATCTCCCGGATAGTGTTTAATGCTTCAATATTTGGAGAGATGGGCCAGCAGAAAGCAGTAGCCAGGATGCCCAATGAAGTGGCTGATAGGGTGTCAGAACAGAGGGCATTCCAAACAAGAACTCGCGAAGCTGGGCCATGTTTGTTGATCTGTGAGTCTGTTTTGTTTTGCTTGCCAAATATTTTTTATGTTCTTCGGGAAGAAAAAAGAGATAATAAACTAAGGCACTGAAATTTTGGCTTCTATTTGTTTAAATGGGTAGTAACTACCCTGTGAATTTTGTTGTTTTATACTCTGAAGCATGGGGCCCTGGTGGTGCAGTGATTAAGCCTTTGACCGCTAACCAAAAGGTCGGCAGTTCAAATTCACCAGCTGCTCCTTGGAAATCCTATGGGGCAGTTCTACTCTGTCCCTTAGGGTCACTATGAGTCCGAATCTACTCAACGACAACTTTTTTTTTTTTTTTTAATACTGTGAAGTATGTTTGAAAGCACCACAGATGGCCCTTAGAGGTAATACACTAGTGGAAGAAACTATGTTGTTGTTAGATGCTGTCGAGTTGATTTTCGACTCATTGTGATCCCATGTGTCAGAGTAGAACTGCCCCATTGGATTTTCTTGTCTGTAATCTTTATGGAAGCAGATCTCCAGGTCTTCCTCCCATGGAACTGCAAGGTGAGTTTGAACCACCAACCTTTTGGTTGGCAGCCAAGCGCTTAACCTTTGTGCCACCAGCACTCCTTGGAAAAAGCTATAGCCTGCTCAACAGCATCCATAACCAATTTCTGTTCAGAAGTTACTAGGAATTCTCAGCTACTATTATACTCAGAAACCATAAATATAGATAAACACAAAATATATATTCAGAAACCATAATAGGGGATGGGTTCACCATGTTCACCTGACAAAGGTAATCCTAGCTAGGCATTTTCAAATCATCCTATCCTCAAGGCATCCTACCAGCTTTGAGATGGCAGTAGTACACTTCTATGGTCTTGTGATTTTCTCCATTGAGGATTCACCTTCAGTTTTCTGGCATTATTTCTACTGTTGAAAATTCGCCAAACACCCACTGCTATCGAGTCAATTCCAACTCATAGTGACCCTACAGGGTTTCCAAGGCTGTAAATCTTTATGGAAGCAGACTGCAACATCTTTCTCCCTTGGAAGGCTGATGATTTTAGAACCACTGACTTTTTGGTTAGCAGTTGAATGCTTTAACCACTTCGCCACCGGGACTTCAATTATACAGTAAGATTGGAGACTTTATGGTGGCTAGAGTCCCTGGGGAGCCCTGGTGGCTCAGTGGTTAAGAGCTTGGCTGCTAACCAGAAGGTCGGCAGTTCAATCCACCAGCTGCTCCTTGGAAACCCTATGGGGCAGTTCTACTCTGCATGAGTTGAAATCCACTGGACTGCAATGGGTTCGGTTTGTATTTTTTTTAAGAGCCCCTGGGTGGTGAAAACGGTTAACAACATCCTGCTAACTGAAAGGGTGGAAATTCAAGTTCACCTAGAGCTATCCTCCAAGAAAGGCTTGGTGAGCTACTTCTGAAAAATCAGCCATTGAAAACCTTATGGAACAAGCACAATTCTGCTCTGATACACTTCGGGTTGCCATGAGTTGGAACTGACTGAATGGCAACTAGTTTTTCGATTGTATTCTCTTCTTTTTGGTAACCACAACTGTGTTGAAATCATTGCATGACCAGGGAAACTATTGCTAACCTTTGTATAACATCTTACAGGGCAGGTTTGTTCTAGGTGATTTACATATAATAACTCACCTGCTACCTCACAATGTCCTCATTTCATAGAGGAGAGGACTAAAGCATAAAGAAATTTGGGAGTTTGTTCAAGGTCTTATAATTAGTAAATGGCAGAGCTGATGTTTGACCCAAGATAGCCTGGTTCCAGAGACTAGTTTCTCATCAACAACAGTCTGCAGTCTCCCAGGAAATTGTGGGAATCAGTCTCTAAGTGTCCTATGGAACCCCACCGCCTCTGACTCTGTCACCTCCTCACATACCCTTTCCTCTCATCTGGAACTATCAATACTTCCGCCATTGAGTCCGAATCGACTCTACGGCAATTTTTTTTTTTTTTTTTCCTGCTTCTTTTGTGGACTAAAATGTCTCTATTATTCTGTCTTACGGAGCGCTTTCCATTACTCAAGGGTTCCATTCTCCAGAAATACAAAGCAACCCCTACTCCCTCGGTAAAGTCAAAAGCAGACGCAAGAAGGAAAACAATTCTGATTACATTAATTCACCCTAAATGAAAAAGGTTCTGGGCAAGCTTGCAAGCTATAAAAGGTTATCAATAAATGCAGGTATATAGGTTAATATATTTAATGATCTTTTAGGTCTAAAATGATTGAACGTCAGCAGTTTGGTTCAAACTAACAATGTGGGACATTTTCCTGACGTCCCAAAAAACTAAGTACACCCAATCCGATTCATCTGATGATAAGACTGGCGGTTACCATTAGTACGGACACAGGAAGAAGGCTAGACACAGGCACAAGGCTACAGCGATGCTTCCCAAGCCCTCCGTACGTGGTCGTGAGAGCCGCCATTTTGTTCTACTAAGTTTCGTTTATCGGCCAGGGAAAAGTGGGATAATGCCGGCTTTGGAGGGGCTACCCCACACCAGCAGGAGTGGCTTTGTGAGTACTGTTTAATATGCGGGGCCCTGATTCTGATCAGAGTCACTTCCTCAAGAGTCTACTAGCAACAGAAGGTGATGTTTGCTCAGATAGCTCCCTTGATCTGTTAGAAATGCTCTCATTACATTTGGGTAAATCTGTACTAGAGAGAGTACAGGGATATTGGTACATTTACTAAAAAAGAAAAACATTACATAAAGTCTGTGGGAAACTCTCATGTTTTAACTTGATAATATTTTGGATTTTCAAATATAGATATTATATATAATACCACAAAAATGTTGTTGTTGAAGTGACCGTAAAACGGATTGTAGAGGGTAAAGACGTTCAGCACCCAGTTGAGATTGTTCTGCGGTAGGTACAATGATACTCTAGGCTTACAATGATAAAGAAGTGTTTTTTGAACCCTGGTGCATTACTAAAGAAAAATCAAATTGTATTACCTGCAATTTAAATGTTAATTA
This sequence comes from Dugong dugon, assembly GCA_030035585.1. Lineage (NCBI taxonomy): Eukaryota > Metazoa > Chordata > Mammalia > Sirenia > Dugongidae > Dugong > Dugong dugon. Next base: position 8,788,200 of record CM057473.1, read on the forward strand.
TATTTTGCACAACAGTAGTCAGGGTTTTGAGTGGGTTAAATTTGCATCTACTCATCACAGTACCCAGAAATTTCTGTTCCTGAATCTTTCTGATTAAAGGGCCGTTTGTGCTGTCTTTTTCCGAAGGCAGGTTGTAGCCCAGGATCAGATGCACCATCTCGTCAAATCTTGCTCTGGCCTCAAGAAGATTGTCTTGTGGAATATGTTTGACCTTGAGTACAGGCTACAATCAGGCACACATCAAATACCCAGAATAAATGTGTGATCCTAGAATAAACTGACAGCCACTCAGCTGAACTTGTAGCAGGAGAACAACAAGGAGACCTCATAGGCACAGAGTCAAAGTAAATAATCATAAGGACATAAGTGTGCATTTTATATATACACAGACACTTACATATGTAAATATATATATATTTGCCCTAGTCAATCATTCCCCCCATTCACATGGTTTCTTTTAATATCTGCTAGAGTATTTCTCATAAAAAAAATCCCAATGCCGTTTATCCCATCATTAGTCTCTTCTGAGATAACTGTGGGATCCATAGGCTTTGAAAAAAAAAAAAGTTTTTGTTTTGTTTTTAAAAACATAATTTTATACCTGTGATTTTATATGTTTAAGTCCTATTCAAAGTGGGGGAAATGTTCACCTTTGAAGAAAGTAAGGAAAAATCCACGACTCTGGCTTTTTTTTTTTTTTTTTTTTCCACTCCTGCTTTCTCTACCAAAAAGAGCATGTGGTAAAGTGTTTGCCTCAGAGACACTGGCCTTTTCTTCTCGTGGAAAAAGGCGCTGCTGTTTTACGGTGGCCTGGAGGCCACGAACAGCTCGCTTGCCAGGACTGCTGCTCCATGGTTTCACCAAGCGGGAGGCTGCAACTGCGGGAGAGGGCAGAGGGCTGCTAGCGTTTGTTTGCTCTGTAACCTGGAGCTAAGGCTCTCGCTTTGGGGAGCCGCCTCTCTCTGCCTCCTTTCTCTTCTCTCTCCTCGTTTTGTGCCCCTTATCGGGGAATTGGCACAAAGTTTATCAGAAGTTTCGCATTGCAGTTGGAAAGGGCACTTTTCTTGCATTTTTATCAGTGTTGACATAAATAGAATGCATGCCTAGATGAACTGGGTGATTCTATTTAAACTCACGGGGTTTGGGGCCACACAGAACTTTTATATATCTGCTTTTGCTGTATTTTGCGATTATTATTAACCATAAGACTTAGCAAGGGACGTGTTTACGACAGTGCTAGGCTCTGTAACAAGTCTCGGCTCCGCTGTTTAGGACTGTGTAAACTTTTCTGTCCATCTGCAAAATGCAGGACTGAGATGAATATAAAAGATTATGTGGGAGAGTGCCTGGCTTACACTTATTTTAAATTGGATTAAATTTAGAAGTAAACTATCAAATAACTAAATAAATTCATAAATTAAAAACAAAACAAGATTTTTCTTGGCCCAGACGCTGAGCCAGTCATGTCTATAATTTGTAAATAAGTTCTCCAATTGGGAAAATTATTTAAAAATCTCACAAACTAAGAATTTGTGTTACTATACTGGAGCCTTGTTACTCCAGCTGTGGGTCCCAGACCAGCAACATCAGCATTACATGGGCGATGGTTAAAAATGCGGAATCTCAGGCCCCAAGCGGGCCCAGGTGGTTCTAGTGCACGTGACTTAGCTCGATGGCCAGCGTGGCCTCTGGGTGGATAGTCACTTCAGCAGTGCTTGAATGTACCAGGCGAGAAGATCTTCATGTCCGGATCCGTTCCAACCGTTAGTGAGTAGTCTCATTATTGCCAATATAATTCATGTTTCTAAAATAATAGTTTTTATTTCAAATGATACAGATGCCTACCCTTCCATAACTTTTACTGGGCCTCCCTACGTTACACCAGTGGCCCCTCACCTTCTCTGGTAGATCCCACACCCCCAGGGGCTCTGGATCACCAAGTAGCAGCCAGGCCTGGCCTGGCCACCATCCCCTAACACGCTGGTCTGAGATTGACCTGGGCTGGATCCAGGCCTTGCCCCCAGCAGTCTCCGGCCCCATCCCTAATCCCTGATCAGCCTCTGGCCCCACCTCCTCCTCCTGTTGGCTCTGCTCTGAGTTTCTATCTCCTTCCCCTGAATGACTTTCTAGAAATAAAAGCAATTTTTTTATACAAATTAAAAGAGAGAGGCTTAGAGAGGGCGTAGAGAGACCCCTATGCCCTTCAACCAGTTTCACCCAGCGGTAGTGTACCATCAGAATATAGTACAGTATCACAACTAGCAAACCGACAGTAATGTACTGCAAGGATCTTACTCGGATCTCACCAGTTTTCCATGCATTCGCGTGTGCATGTGATTAGTTCTATGCAATATTACCTTAAGGTTATAGATTCCTGTGACTGCTGCCACAGTCAAGACACAACAGTTCCATCTCAAGGTGCCCTGCTGCCACTTTCTTACAGAAACCCTGTTGCGGCTGCGTTGATTCCGACCCACAGCGACCCTATATAACCGAGGAGAACTGCCCCATAGGGTTTCCAAAGCTGTCATCTTTAATGGAAGCAGACTGCCACATCTTTCTCCCGAGGAGCAGCTGGTGGGTTTGAACAGCTGACCTTTTGGTTAGCAGTCTAGTGCTTAACCACTGCTCCGCCATCCCTGCTCCCTACTTAACCTCTGACATCCAGTAATCTCTTCTCCATTTATATAATTTTGTCATGTAAAAAATAGTTTACAAACGGCATCATGCAGTTTGTAACTATCTGAGACTGGCTTTTCACTCAGCATAATTCCCTTGAGATACGTCCGAGTTGTTGTGTGTACACAGTCATTCCTTTTTATTACTAAATTAGGTCAATGATGTTAACACATTGTTCTTTTCTCTAATATGAAAACCCCAAGCATCAGTGGAACTCCTCTGGGTGGAGCTGAATAAGAGGCTCGAGCCCAGCTTAGCCATTTCCTCCTGGCTCTTTTCAGATGCTGGAGGGTGCGCTCCTAGACAGCACAGTTTAAAAAATGACGGCTCTAGGCTCGTTAGGATGTACTGTAACTTGAAATTAAGAAACGTAGTACCCATGGTGTTCCTCTGTTTTATAAGCTTAGCAACTCTCTTAAAATGGGGAAAAAGGTTAGTTTGCCCTGACTTTTTCGTCACCCCATCCTGGATCCTAGTGACCTTCTGGTATTTCTTTTCTGGAGACACAGCTTGCAAGGGGTCACGGGAGACGCCCTAGACTCGGACTGCTCAGCACTTGCCCAGTGGGATGCATACAGCAAGCCGCTTAACCTAAAGAGACTTGGTAAAGTCTCAGCTGTAATCTTTACAGGAGCAGATAGCCAGGTCTTTCTTCCACAGAGCCATTGGGTGAGTTTGAACCACCAACCCTTCAGTTAGCAGTCACCGTTGCACCACCAGAGTCCTGTAAACCCATTGCTGTTGAGTAGATTCCGACTCATACCGACCAGACTTCTATAGGTGAGTGGAAATAATTCATGCTCTATGAGGTTAAGAGAATTAGAGAAAAATACTATGCAAAGAATTGATTCATGGACTAAAAACTGCAGTAGAAGCATGGATGCTGAAATACATGCAATAGTAACATCTCCTCTGGAACCATATGTGCTTAAATCCCCAGCTCGAGTCTAACCTGCAAGCCAGATGCCCCTGCTGGAGGTTAGTTCTCCTTTCCACAGGCCCCAGGGGCTCAGCCTACTCTTCTTTTTACCTGCCACTACCTATTCCTGTGTCTCTGCTTTCCCCCCATAAAGACTGGCTATGGAACGATGAACTATACTTCGGTTTCCTCTCTCTTTGCTCCAAGGAAGAAAAGGTTGTGTTTCACTGGTTGTAATTTAAAGTCAATCCCAATGGGAAACAGGAAGTAAGCCACTGGCAAAAAACATGGAGTAGTTTCAGGTTTCCAGAATCTTATGTTTTCTGCATTATGGGACTTGGCTCGTGGTTCTTGACTTCTTTCAGTGGCAGTAAATAGAAGGCCTGCCACATTTTGCATTGCCAGTGTTTTCCTGATGATAGGACTTGCTCCGTTAGTCCCCATCCTAATCTGGATTGTACCCCTTTGCCAGAAGCAGGACTAAAGAGTGAATTAGGAAAAACAGTAGACAGGATCTCTCTAGTGGATAACCTGTATTTCTGAGGGTCTTTAGACTAAGTGACGCTAGTTCTCAATGTGATAGATTATTTTTTGATGGTAACTCATACAAATTTAAATGAAAAATAGTTCGTTAACTGGGATTTACAAAAGGAAATAAACTTCATAAAACCAAACCCAACCCACTGCTGTCAAGTCGATTCCAACACATAGTGACCCTAGAGGGCAGAGTAGACCCGCACCATACGGTTCCCGAGGAGTGGCTGGTGGATCTGAACTGCGGACCCTTTGGTTAGCAGCCGAGCTCTTAACCACTTCGCCACGAGGCCTCCAAACTTCATAAAAGAGTATATAATATTTCTATTCTGATGCCACACAATTAAGGGTACTTGAGGAAATAAACTTCCTAGGATCCTTTGTTTATTAAATTCCAACCCAGGTCTAACAGACACTCAAGTCTGGATTTTTCTTACTCTTGTAGACTGTCTCCCTGTCATAGATTGGGAAACTTGATCTAAGGTCCTCACTCCTCCCTACTCCACACCCATAGAATAGACTTTGGGCCTAGCCAAGTAACTTGCCAGTGACATGTGGTCAGAGGTAACAGTGTGCCAATTTTGAGCTTACGTCTTAATTTTGAGCCTTGTATACTTACGCTTGCCCTGTTATATATGTGCCATATCCTGGCCAGCCTTCTGGTCCAAGAAGGATGAGAGACACATACAGCAGGGCTTCCTACCTAACCAACAGACCTCTGAAGAAGAGTAAAGGCCTTGCTGCCCCCCGCCTGAATAAGACCACCCAACCAAATCCAGCCCAGATCAACCCAAACCCAGACTGCTCTGCCATTGTGTGGTAAATGAAAGCTCATTGTTGTATGCCAGTGAGATTTTGCGGTTGGTTGTTACAAAGCATTAAGGATTACAGCTAACAGATACATTGGTAGTATATCTTCTCAAACAGAGGTGAGAATTTGAACAAAGACAATAGAAGAATATGCCAAATTAGCAAGTAAATAAGAAGACAGAGATGTATTTAGCTCTGGAAACGGCACAATTATGGGATTAAATAAAAATTGTTTCTACAGAAAGGAAAATTATAGAAGCAGGGGTAAATTAAAGAGAATTTAATAGTATTGAGTGTATCTTCACATCTCAGTTCTTACATTTACCTCTCTACCTTACGCAAGGTTATTTTTTTCTTGGTGGTTTGGAGTTGGCTGGATTGAAAGCTATAGAAAGAGACAAATGTGCACATTATCTATTTCATAGCAACTCTGCATTGGAGTATATTAACATAAAAACAAATAAACACATGCCTTCCCTGGATACTTACAACCTTTTAAAATCCTTCTTACTTTTCTTACACAGTGTGTCTACCAGCATGTTAGCGTTGGAGTGAAACTCTTCCTGTCTTTCTATTTCTTAGCTGGAAGAGAAACTCCCATGTATCTTCTTAATACAGGCTACTTCTCTTCGCACACAGAGTGGATGACCAGGTGCTTTAACCCAAATGGTACCCGTTGGGAGTATTTTGCCACACCACTGTCTTTCGGGGCTACTCCTGAGTTTTAGTGCAGCCCATGGTGACACCTTAACCCAACCATTCATGAATCGAGGTTGCCCTTTTTCCTCCCCTCTCTGCTTGTCCTAACAAACCTCCACTAAATCATGTATGAGTTGAACAGGAGGTATAAAAAAATGACCCGTGATGTGAATATTGGACTATCTACTCACACAGTTTGTTTCTGCCTCCTCTGGCCCTGCTTTCACCTGAGCCCGTAAGTGCCACTTTCGTCTTGTTATGGCTTGCTGCAGGGTCTCTCTGGCTCTATGACATGGTTAGTCTGATGGGATGCATTTCAGGTTGGATGTCTCTGATTGCATGGTCACTTGATAACTTATGATACCTATTTTGTCTCTACTTTTCCAGGTAACACACCAAGAGCTACTTTACAAAAGGTGCACAGTTTTCTGCTGCAAATGGCCTTTCTCCAGAATGCTAGGAAGTTGTATTTTGATTCTTTTATTGAGACTTGCCATAAACTCCATAAGGCATCTTTCCCCACTGCAGATAGCTCTAGAACAATAGGGACTGCCAGGTCATATGAACTCATTGGCAGAGCTGGTTGCATTAGAGACTACACTCACTGTGGAGCCTTTTCCTACTCTGGTCTCAAAGCTGTCAGCTGTTCATTGTTATCCATAAAAGGCTTAGCACAGTCTTCTCAAGTGTAGCGTTTGCTACTTTAGAACTCAGATGCCTAACAAGCTTTGTGCTTCTTAGTGCTGGGAGGTATGAAATGCAATTGTTTGCTCTTTTCTTTGGGAGGGTATGTCTTGGCATGCTCAAAATCACTAGACTCTAAAAAGTTTACTGATAAGATGGGCTGAAAGAGTAAATGCCTCTGTCCTAAAGGCAGGATCTGGGTGGCACACTACAGCGTCCACTACAGTCTTACTACATCCGGTATTGTATTTTAGATTTTTCTTTGTATCTTATTTCTTCTACTAAATTAAAGAAAGATCCATTTCTGATTTACTTGGGTATTTACCAAAGTATTTATCATATACTGTCTTGTATGGGGTAAGTGTTCAGTGAAAATTATTGAATTAATGTTAAACATCCTTCTAACAAACATTTACCAATACTGCCATATGTTGCTTTATAATTAATATCTATCTATCTGTCTGCCTGCCTATCTACCTATCTATCAATAATGAGACTACGTAGTGAATGTATCAACACGAGATAATATATTTCATTATAGTCATAATAATGTTGTAGAAGTTGAGGGAAAAAAATGAGCTTTTCTTTGGTGAAAACACTTTAAAATTTATTTTTTGTTGTAAAAAAAAATAACAAAGCCTTTGCCAGTTTAACGTTTTTCATGTATACAGTTGATTGACGTCAAGTACATTAATCATGTTGTTCAGCCATCACCAGTGGTCACTGCCAGATTCTCCATCACTGTAAACAGAAACTCACTGCTTCCTAAACAATGACTCCTGCTTTCCCCGCCCTCCTGCCCCTGGTAACCACTAATAAACTCTGGTCTTAACGCATTTGCCAATTCTAGATATTTCATATGAGTGAGATCATTCAATGTTTGTCCCTTTATGATTGACTTACTTCATTCAGCATAATGTTTTCAACTTTTAAAAAAAGATTTTTAAATAAACTTTTAATATTAGAATCTCTTTAGATTTACAGAAAAGTCATGAAGCAGTACAGAATTCAGCTCTACCCCACACCCAGCTTTGCCTTTGATTAATAGCTTTGCATTAGTATGGTACAGTTGTCACAAGTAACCACTGTTGATACGTTTTTGTTAAGTATAGTATATACTTGATTCCGAATTCTTCTGTTTTTACCTAGGTCACTTTCTGTTCCAGGATCCCATCCAGGCTAGTACATTCTATTTAGTCATCCTGTATTTTGTAGGCTCCTCTTGTCTGTGATGGTTTCTCAGACTTTCCTTATTTTTGAAGACCTTAACAGTTTTGAGGAGTACTGGTCGTGTATTTTGTAGAGTGTTTGCATAAGCTTTCAATATGTTTAAGTACAGAGATGGGATGACTTAAGTGCTGGTTTACCAGCAGATGTTTTTTTTTAAAATCAATCTTCATGTTCCTAGAGTGGGGTTTTCCTGTTTTATTACAGCTGTAATTTCTGGACAGGGTCATGGTGAATAATGAAATTAAACAAGCTGTTATGCTGCATTTTGCAGTAAAAAAGAGTGTCAGGATTCTACAGGAGTGAGAATATTTGAGGATTGAGTTTTTTTGTCACAGTTGATAATATATGTCTGCTGATTTAATTAATAAGCATCCCTTTATGACCTCTCAATTTTAAAGCCAAAAAACTATTCAGATTCTTAGTTAAAGAAGATCATACCTCTTGCTGACAGTTAAAAAGTGGAAAAGTTTTATACTCCTTGCATCAACTAGCATTGCTTGTAAATCCTCTTCCATGTAAAATGATTACTTCCTATAATCATATTTTACAAAATCAGTTTCAATCCCTTTCTTCCATTCACCCAGTCACCTTCTTAGAGTATGTTTATCAGCTGGTCATTGTTAACATGCTGTATTTAGAGTAACTAGCCACTTCATAAGTGATTCTTAAATATTCTAGTTGCAGCCAAGTAAAAGTCAATACATGTTTAGAGTGTTAGCTATTTATCATGGTAAGAAATTTCAGGAGAAATTGGTAGTGGAATCCTACAGATCATGCCTCTTTTCTCTAGCATATAGTCTAATGGTGTTTACAGATAAAGAATCAATACCAAATGGATACCAAGGTGTAAGATTTATCCTTAGTCACCATCGTGTTGACGTCTCTGACATTGAAAAGGTGGGAGAATATGCTAGAGCTTCGTTCCTCTCGTCCAGGGTTTAACTCAGCTGGGATTTTCTGACACATTTGTGGTGGAGAAGCTGGGGCAAGTGGCCCTGCGGGAACAAACCCTGCTTATTCTGCTTACTGCAGAGGACTGAGCATCCCCATTATCTAGATGGCCCTGCGAGTGTGCGTTAGACGAGTGATGACCTTTATTACTTTCACTCTGTTCCCCAGGGTCACCACACAAGTTGTAGTCCATGGTGACTAGCACCCACTGGCGTTGTGTAGTGACACAATCTGGAAGGCCATGTGCAGAGTTTTGGATCATATACTGGAGTCCCTGTGTAGTAAAAAGAGTTAACATTGTTTTGTTAACTGAAAAGTTGGAGGTTTGAGCCTACCCAGGGAACTTCAAAGTAAGTTTTGGCAGTCTACTTCCAAAAAATCAGCCACCAAAAACCCTATGGAGCACAGTTACACTCTTGCAGACATGGGAACAGTATGAGTTGGAATTGATTCAACGGCAACTGGTTTAAACCATATACTAGTTTACCTAAGAATAACCAGGACACCTGCTCAAGTACACAAGTCTAAGTAAAAAGATTTATTTTACAATAATAAAGCATAATATTTTGTTTGCCAATTACCTTACAAAGCCATTTAAAGATTTATTTAAAGTATTTTTTTGACATATTTTAATGTACAACAAAACAAAATGTTGCCGAGTCCTGCATCATCCTCTCCATCACCGGTTTGTTCAAGGTCATCGGTGGGGCACCAGACATGATGCCCTCCTCTGGAAAATGGTCCTTTCTGATGGTGTATCCACACCAGGTAAGCTGGAAATGTTCTGTTGTGATCCATGAGGATTTCATTGGTTAATTTTCAGAAGTAAATGTCTAGGCCTTTCTTCATAGTCTGTCATAGACGGGAAGCTCGGCTGAAACCTGTCCACAGTAAGTGACTCTGCTGGTATTTAAAATTCCAGCAGAATAGTTTCCAGTATCATAGCAACATGTAAGCCACCATGGTAGGACAAACTGACAGATAGGAGGTGGGATTGTTTAAAGTCCTACTCATAAAGGAGTGGTTCTCATTGGAGAGACCAGTCCCTGGAGAAGGACATCATGCTTGCTAAAGCAGAGGGTCAGTGAAAAAGAGGAAAACCCTCAACAAGATAGATTGACAGTGGCTGCAACAGTGGGCTCAAATGTAACGATTGTGAGAATGGTGCAGGATCAGGCAACGTTTTGTTCTGTTTTCCATAGGGTCGCTATGAGTCGAAACAGACTCGAAGGCACCTAACAACAACTCAGTGGGGGTAATTTTGCTCCCAAGTGATATTTGCCAATGCCTGAAGATGTTTTTGGTTGTCACAACTTGGGTGGGGGTGGGGGATAAGGAATGCTACTAGCATCCAGTGAGTAGAGGCCAGGAATGCTACCAAACATCCCCCTACAGTGCCCAGGACCATCCTTGCCAACGAAGAGCCATCTTACCCAACATGCCAATAATGCCAACATTGAGAAATCCTGCTCTAAAGGTGTTTGCATTTATTTTTTTAATTTAGTACTCCAATTCTTATTTACGGTTTAGATGGTCTCAAAAAATATTTAATTGGGACGTAAGTGTTAGATGAAAGGAAGCAACCGCAGCTGTTGGCATTCAACTACCGGCTGTCTCAGTTTAAAGATGCCATTGAAATCATGAAGATGACACATAGTCACCCTCAAATGCAGATCTCATCACTGTTAACTTCTTAAACAAAAGATAGTGATCTCATATCTAGGACAGGGAAGATTGTACTAATGTTTCATATTTGGAAATTATCTACTGTCCTTTATTGAAAAAAATTATTCACTAGCAACCAGAAATGATGTGTGGATCTTATTTGAATCCTGAAAAGGATCTTTGGAACAATCAGATACACTTGAGTATGGTACTGGTATAGAAAATAATAAGGAATTGCTGGTGTCTGTGTGGAAAAAAAAAAAAAAAGATACATCCGCTCTCTAAAATGTTTACAGGTGAAATGAATGGTATCTGGTATTTGTTTTAAAATACCTGGGGATGGATAGTATGTACTGGGAGTAAGGGGGATTAGAAGAAACAGGATTTGCAAATGTTGATAAGCATTAAAGCTGGAAGACAGACACAAAGAAATTCATTTATAGTATTTGTTGACATTTTGTTTATGTTTGAAAATGTCCATAATAAAAAAATTTTAAATGGCATTTTCTCTACCTGAAGTTATTTTAATTATTTCAAAAAAGATCAGTTATGTAGATAGAGACCACAGAGAAGCTTTTGGAAATGATTATTCTGCTTATTCAAATTGTAATAAACAATTATTTGATTGGGAATATATTCAAAACTTGAGGCAGAGGATTACATATATATATGTATGTGTAGTTTTTAAGGCACAAAATATACATCTGTGCATTTTAGGGCAAATACATACACACACACACACACATGAAAATTATATATGGCACATACATTTTAAGCATAGAGTAGAAATACTCTCTTAGAAATAAGGGGCTAGGGCACTCCATAGCCTACCTGGGGTTGTATTTGCTGTGGGCATTGTCCCATATTATGCCTTGCTGTGGCACGGCTATGTTAAAACCCAAACAAACCAAACCTGATACCCTCAAGTCGATTCTGACTCATAGCAACCCTGGTTAAGAAGGGAAAGAGACTTTGTATGTGTGTGTGCTTTAAGCGAAAGTTTGCAGCTCAAGTTAATTTCCCATACAAAAATTTATACACATATTGTTATGTGACACTAGCTGCAATCCCCACAATGTGACAGCACACTCCTACTTTCCACCCCGTGTCCCTCCAAGCAGCTCCTGTCCGTTCCTGCCTTCTCATCCTGCTTCCAGACAGGAGCTGCCCATCTGGCCTTGTGTATCTGCTTGAATTAAGAAGCACACTCTTCATGGGTATTATTTTATGTTTTGTAGTCCAGTCTAATCTTTGAAGAGTGGGCTTTGGGAATGGTTTTAGTTCTGGGTTAACAGAGCATTCGGGGGCCATGGCTTCAGGGGTATCTCCAGTCTCAGACCATTTATGTGAATTTGAGTTCTGCTCCACACTTTTCTCCTGCTTCATCAGGGACTCGAAAGAGACTGTTTTTGTTATTAGCTGCCTTCGACTCGATTCCAATTTCTGGTGACCCCGTGTATGTAGAGTAAAACTGCTGCATCGGGTTTTCAAGGCAGTGACCTTTCAGAAGCAGTTCACCAGCCCTGTATTCTGAGGTGTGTCTCGGTGAGTTCGAACTACCAGCCTTTCGGCTAATAGTCGACTGCTTAACCGTATGTGCCACCCAGGGACTCCACAGAAAGAGACCAAACCTTCTGATATATCTGGCCAGGAAGGTTGGAGAAGCAGCGAAAGGACACAGTTAATAAAAACAAGTGGGAAAGGTCAACAGTGATAATAAGTGCAACAGGACCTATCAAAACATGTCATATTCATACATAAACTCATTTGATTCTCGTAATAACCTTATCGAGTGTATATTGTTATTCCCATTTAGTAGATGAGAAACCCGAGACACAGGAACTAGGTAGTCTCCTAATATTGTGCAGCTGCTGTTGTTAGGCACTGTCAAGTTGGTTCCGACCCATAGCGACCCCATGTACAGCAGAACGAAACAGTGCCTGATCCTCCGCCATCCTCACGGTTGTTACGTTTGAGTCCATTGTTGCCGCCACTGTGTCAGTCCATCTTTTTGAGGGTCTTCTTCTTTTTCATTGACTGACTGTTTTACCAAGCATGGTGTCCTTCTCCAGGGACTGGTCCCTCCTCATAACACGTCCAAAGTATGTGAGATGAAGTCTTGCCATCCTTGCTTCTAAGAAGCATTCTGGTTGTATTTCTTCCAAGGCAGATTTGTTCATTCTTCTGGCAGTCCATGGGATATTCGGTATTCTTTGCCAACACCCTAATTCAAAGGCATCAATTCTTTGGTGCTTCTTATTCGTTGTCCAGCTTTCACATGCATATGAGGCGATTGAAAACACCATGGCTTGGACCAGGCGCATCTTAGTCCTTAAAGTGACATCTTTGATTTTTAACACTTTAAAGAGGTCTTTTGCAGCAGATTTGTGCAGCTAGTAAATAGTAAAGCCAGAATTAGAATATTTTTTGGGCAAAAGTGATCAAAATCGAGACAGAAAGCAGATAAAGAGACATACAGACAGACAAGACATATTTCCAATATTAAGAACAAAAAATCTTAAGTGCTCTACAGATACTAGCAGAATAGTAAGAGGATATTTTGAAGAAATTTATGCCAATGATTTTGCAAATTTAGATAAGAACAAGCAGATTCCTTGGAAAACAAAATTTACTCAAGCTGAGACGAGAACAGATGAAAATCTGAATAGTTACGTATCTATTAAAGAAATTGAGTCTTTAATTAAAAACCATTGCACAAAGAGAGCCCCAGACTCAGATATTATTTGAGCCAAAGTTTCCAGACACAAAAGAGTTCACTATATAATTTTGTTTGCATAAAGTATGAAGACATGCAAAACTAATATATATTGTTAAAAGTCAGAACAGTGTTTCCATCCGGGCAGCAGTGGAGAGCATAGTGACAGAAGGGACAGGTGAGGCTTTGGTGATGCTTATAATGGTCTATGTTTGGTTCTGGATAATTGACACACTGGTATGTTAACTTTGGAAAATTTTTCCAGTTGAACATTTATGATTTGAGCAGTTTTTGGAGTTCATATATAAACTTTAATAAAAAATTTCCTTGAAGAAAAGTATACATATACGTATATATTCTCAGCCTTTTTGTTCCTGTCTCTGTAACCCTTCTGACTCCTTTAGTCCATCTGTCGTTACCAGTCTCATTTCAGTGTCGCAACCGGAGCAAGCCTGTGAAACCACATACCGTCCTTCTCCATTGTTCGCAGTCCAGTCATTTCCAGCGTCACCAAGTTAAAACGCGTGTCTTACAACCAGCCAAAAGGTCTTCCATCCTCTGCCTTCACAACTCTCTGCCCTTATCCCTTCTGACCTGAGCTCCTACCTGTCCCGAAACCCACTTACTGTCCTTCTGCCAGGAGTCTCTTTTCCCAGATCACCAAGAGGATCCATTTCTAATTTCCTTCAGTTCTTTGCTTAAATCCCACCTTCTCACTGAGGCTACTGGGAGTTAAAACCCCACATCTACCCACCACATTCCCTAACACCCTTCTTCATTTTTACTTTTCTTTTCTCGCTTCTCATTGGGTATCCCAAAACGTATTCATTGTGTTAATTTTCATTCTTTTCCATAGGAACGCGAGCTCTGTGAAGGCAGGGGTCTCATCCTTTCCTTCCTCTTGCTCTTCCTCCCCACTCCCTTTCTTCCTTGCTTTTTCCGCTCTCTCTATCTCTCCTTCTTTTCTTCCTCGTTCTTCTTTTCCCATCGTGTTTTTCTCTGCATCCTCAATGTCTGGCGTGTAGGAGTGCTTTTAAAGTATTAGTTAAATAAATGAATGAAGAAAACAAGACAAAAGATTAAAAACCAAACCAAAGTCATCGCCATCGAGTCGATTCCAACTCATGGCATCCCTGAGGACAGAGAAGAACTACCCCATAGGGTTTCCAAGGAGCGGCTGGTGGATTTGAACTGTCGACCGCTGGGTTAGCAGCAGAGTCACAGGCAAATGTTAAGGGTGTTGAGATGATTACTTCCAGATGTTGGGATAAAACACCTTAAACACTGCCTCCAGTTAGAAGCATTCTAGCAACAGAGGCAGAAAAAAGCCTTAGCTGAATCATTTGTATACTTGTTAGTGTTAAAGAAAAAAGCAAGTGGAATCGTTTGTCCACAGCTTGTAGCTCTGTTAGCTAGGAGAGCGCCTCCTGAAAAGAAACAAAATGACTTCATTCCACCCTTCAATAATAAAAATAGGGGCAATATCCATATTCTTTTAAATCTGGGATTCTAATCTGCTGAACTTGTTGTGAACTCTAATTTAAAATGCTCACCAAAAAAAAAAAAAAAAACCAACAAAATTACCCTATCATAGAAGTCTCTCTGTTCTTGGAGCTAAATACTCTTTTCACACATACAACAAAATCCCAAAGTAATTGAATTACTAGAGGGATATTTATTATTAAAATGATATTTTTTCAGACTTCAATGCTGTTTTGACAAGAACTGGTGATAGAGCTTGAAAAGCTATTTGCTAAGCAGAACTCTTTCGAGAGTGGTAATTTGGATAAGACTGAAACAGAATTAAATCGCAACAGGAGTTAGGGAAAATGAGCCAAATAATATGAGATTTACTGGCATTTGGTTTGGGAGTAGCTGAGAAGCTTGTCTGATTCATTTCCAGTTACAAAAAGGATTTTTGCGTGGCTGTTTCACAGAGACTGATCTTCAAAGAGTTTATTAGCAACTGTCACTAGCAACGTGTGGGAGAGACCCTTGTTCACGCTGCATGGACCCCGCGGCATTTCATAAAAATTAATTAGATTTGGGGAACAGGATCTTGGCCTCTGTCTGAATATTTCAAATATACAACATTCTTTAGAGCAGAAGTTCTCAACCCAGGACGCCAAGGTGCACCCTGGAATCACTTGGGGGAGTTTAAAAAAGAGCTGCTGGACAGGCTCCCACCTATATCTTCTGATTAGGGCCCAAGTGTGTGTTTGTTTTTTTCCCTCTAATATTAAAAAAAAAAATTGTTTTAATTTTATTTTAAATTTTTTTTAGAGTTTAAAGAAACACCAAGAAAATTGGAATCCACTATCTTTATGGGAGTTCTAATTTTATTCTGGAACCCTGGTGGTACAGTGGTTAAGAGCTCGGCTGCTCACCAAAAGGTTGGCAGTTCGAATCCACCAACCACTCCTTGGAAACCCTATGGAACAGTTCTACTCTGTCCTGTAAGGTTACTTATGAGCCGGAATCAATGCGACAGCAACTTTTTTTTTTTTTTAATTTTAATCCAGCTGAATAAAACATTTGAAACACCTTGATTGTTAAAATTCATTTGGGGTTAGTGTACCTGCATGTGCAAAAGGTTAAAGTGGGCTACCAAATGGGTTACCTTATAATATAAAATTTGAACGAATCCAGTGTTTTATCCAACATGTTATACAGTAATTTCATTGAATATACCCAGACTGTTTTTATCTGTTTATTGATTTTTTTTCATATTATTGTTGCTTGAAACTGTAGATAAGAATTGAAGAAGATGAGAATGATTTGCTTTTGTAACCGTTTGAGGCCTTTCCTTACTCTCTTGCATCATTATTCGTTCTTATTTAGCAAGGACATGATTTCATTTGCTAGGGAAAAAAAAATTTTTTTTTGAGTGTTTTCCCAGAATCCATTGTAATCAATCAGGAATAGGGTTTAATAAACACCAAACTGAATAAAGGCCACAGAAAAAGCCCCATGAGTGATCAGCTAGCAACCTGTTCTCATCAGAAATGCAGGATGTAACTGAAGACTTGTGTGAGGAAATGTGGTCATTCTTGGTTGGTATAAATTGTAACTGCTTGAGTACCCAAAGCCCTGCACTCCTGAATCATTCCTGGTAAAATGGTTTCATCCTCCTTATTAAACTTCTGGTCATGTACACATTAGTCAGGGCAAAGCTTTTCCTTGAGTCAATGGAAAAACCCTCTGAAAAGAGTCCTTAACACCTTTCCATGACATAAGACTCTCTTTTGGAAACATCTTATGTTATAGACCCCTTTCATTGCATACTGGCGAATGCCAGCTCTTGGACCATTTGGTTAGTTAAGGTTCCGAACGCAACTCACTCGTCTCTTCTTTGGCATAGTACTTACTCCTCACGTTGTGGAATATTTTTAGATTATGAATGTGGTTTCTACCTCTGCCCTCACTTTGGCTGGATAATTGCTTGCTAAAATTCCATGAGAGTGTGGATTGAAGTCTCTGTTTTTCTCTATAGTGCAGGAAGGGTGGGTATGTAGAGCAGATGCCGTTATTTAATTTGGCATTTAGCCAGAACTCTGGGACTTGTGACCTATTCTTGAATGAAGTATTGAGGATTTTTTCCCCCTAACTAAAAATAATAGTCAAAGGATGTTTTATATAACTCTTAGAGGACCCTCATAACATACTAGAGAACTAGTTTACTGCTAACTTGAAAGGGAAACTTCCAAATGGACCAGGTCATATATATATATTTCCCTGTAGGAGTTGGACTTTTCTGCCTGAGTTAAGTGCGGTAATTTACTACAAATTAAAAGACAATTCTTCCAGATCAAATATCCAAGGTGCCTGGAGGAAATAGGGGATTCTACAGGGAGAATAAGTCTTTATTTGGAACTTACATTTCTGGTACCAACAGGATTAAACAGATTCCATTATGGTCGAGATTTATGTTTACAAAAATAATTCTGTTGACAGGAAATTTGATAATTTAGTAGAATTCAAGCAGCACATTTGTGCTACTTTAAGCATGTTATCTGTATCTTTTTCCAACCTTGATTACTCACAGTTTCTGACTCTACAATAAATAATCATCATCATAATTTCTTGGACACTTACTTTGCCAGGTACTATCAAGAGTGTTCTATATATATTATTTCATTTAATCCTTGAAACAAACATAGAAAATAGCTCTTATTATCTGCCCTTAAAGATGAAAAAATTAAAAATTTTCTGCAACAAGATAAAACAACTTTCCAAAGGTCACACAACTAAAAATGAGTAAGCTAGGTTAATGAGTGAGCTATAGCTGACACCAAAGTCAATGCAAAAATGCACAATGGGGTTCTCCCTGTTGTTGTTATTGTTAGGTGCTGTTGAGTCAATTTTCGACTCACATTGACCTCATGTGTTAGGATAGAGTTTTCCTTTTAGGGTTTTCTAGGCTGTAATATTTATAGGAGCAGACCGCCAGGTCTGTCTCCAGTGAAGCCACTGGGTGGGCTCAAACCACCAACCTTTGGGTTAGCAGTCGAGCCCCATTGTACCAGCAGGGCTGCGTAGGTTCTTCCTAGTATGCCATATGTTCTGTATCACACTTTGCCAAGGGTGACTAAGCGTTGAGAGTAGAGGTTTCTCAGATACTAGAAGCATGACATTATTTAGTTAAATCTAGTTTGTTGTTGTTAGGTGTCATCTGTCTAGTTGGTTCCAACTCATAGTGACCCCGTGTACAACAGAACACTGCCCGGTCCTGCACCATCCTCACAATTGTTGCAGCTGCTGTGTCATTCTGTTTCGTTGGGGGTCTTCCTCTTTGTAGCTGACCCTAGTCTGTCTTAGTCTGGAAGTGCCGCTGAAACCTGTCCACCATGAGTGACCCTGAAATACTGGTGGCATAGCTTCCAGCATCACAGCAACACAAGAGCCACCACAGTACAACAAACTGACAGATGAGTGGTGGAAATCTAGTTTATAAGACATATAATAGTGGAATGCCCATTTATAGGCATATGGTATATATTCAATAATCATTCAATAATCAATAATCAATTCAGTCAAGCTATTATTTCGTGGTACAATGGTTTCCTAGGCAATTTACTTGAGCAGGGTCACCGTGGTACTACCAGAACCAGAACTGGAGCCCTGGGTCATGATTTTTGTCCAAGACTGTAATAGTTCAGACAAGTTCTTGTTGTTACATGATACTATAAAATACTGGTTTAAAAAAGATTATTGTTGTTAGTTGTCATTGAATTGGCTCAGACTCATGGTGACCCCGTGTACAATAGAACAAAATGTTGCCAGGTCCTGTACCATTTTCATGATTGTTGGTATGCTTGAGTGGACTGTTAAGGCCACTGTGTATTTTGAGTGCCTTCTAAACTATGGGCTCATCTTCTAGTACTATATTGAACAATATTCTTTGTAACTCATAGAATTTTCTTTGGCTACTTTATGAAAATAAGTTGCCAGGACTTTCTTTCTAGTCTGTCTTAGTCTGGAAGCTCCTCTGAAACATGTCTACCATGGGTGACCTGCTGGTATTTGAAAAACCAGTGGCAAAGCTTCCCGAATTACAACAACATGCAGGCCACCACAGTATGACAGACTGACAGAGTGTGATGGTAAAAAAGATAGAAGCGTGGTTTTCTTTCAAATAAATGTGTTTTCCAGGGCTAGAACAGTGGCTGTCTGGTGTCACCTAGGTTGTTCTCTTCATTGGAAATGCTGAGGTTGGTGCACACACCATCTGCTGGGTCAGCATTACCTCGTGTGGAATGAGGAAAGGGGAAGTGGAGGGCAGGGGCTTTTTTCCTTTTGAGAGCAAGCTTCAGAAGTTGATCATCAATATCATTCACATTCCATTGGCCAAGAATGCATCAAAAGGCAAATCTAGATGCAAGGAAGAGTGGGATATTTAGGCCATATCAAAAAAAAAAAAAAAGAAGGAAGAATAATTAAATGTATATGGGAACAAACACTTTTTCCTGCCAAAAGAAACTTTTCGTTATTTCAGGCAGTTACTTTAACATATTTATTTTCTACTATTTGCATATTTGATAATTGTCTCAGTTGTGGATCAAGGCTAGATTATATAAAAAAGTCATGGAGTTTAGTATTAATTCCCTTCATTAACTAGCTGGTCATCAAGTGGATAAGGTGGAAAATCATTGTTTTTGCCAAAAAAAAAAAAAAATCGTTTCATTGTCCTAGTGAAGGACACATGAATTAAATTAGGGTGTGTACAAGCAAAACGATAGAGAAAATAGTAATTACACTACACATGATGAGTTAGGTATAACAAGTATAAAACAATTTCTAGAAAATGTGTGTTTGCTGTTAAATGTATGATGCTTTGAATACATTTCTAAATATTATTTAATTGGTATTTTTTTCTCTTTTGTCTCCTATCTCCCTGTTTCTGAGTGTTAATATATTTGTTCATTTATTTATTCTAGCAGTATTTATTGATTACTTTTTATACGCCAGAAATTGTTTAGGTCCTGGGAATAGAGTTGTAAGAAACACAGACAACACATCTCATCTTTATTAAACTTAAAATCATTGAAAAAGTAAAATATGTTCTCTGTTAGAAGGTGGTGAGTACAGGGAAGAGAAGTAAATCAGGGAAAAGGAGTGGAATAGGAAGTATCAAAGGTAGGAGGAAGTTATAATTTTACGATGATGAAGCGTCAGAGAAACCCGCACTGAAACGGTTACATTTGAGAAAAGATTTGAAGTACTTGAGAGATATAGGCATGTGAACATCAGCTTACCAGGTGCTGTTGGGAGCCCTGGTGTCGAAGGGGTTAGGAGCTGTAGCTCCTAACCAAAAAGGTTGACAGTTCGAATTTACCAGCCACTCGTTGGAAACCCTATGGGGCAGTTCTACTCTGTCCAATAGTCACTATGAGTCATAACCAACTCGATGGCACCTAACAACAATAACAGATGCTATTGTGTTAATCTCCACTCGTGGCAACCCCATGAGTGTCAGAGTAGAACTGTGCTCTGTAGGATTTTCAGTGGCTGATTTTTCAGAAGTAGACAGCTAAGGCCTTCTTCTGTGGCACCTCACTTGAACCTCCAACTTTTCAGTTAGCTGCCAAGTGTATCAATAATTTGCATCACTTTAGAACTTCTACTTTCTGCATAACCAAAAAG
The DNA here is from genome assembly GCA_030035585.1 of Dugong dugon. NCBI lineage: Eukaryota > Metazoa > Chordata > Mammalia > Sirenia > Dugongidae > Dugong > Dugong dugon. Next base: position 8,808,230 of record CM057473.1, read on the forward strand.
AAACCCATTTCCACTGAGTCAATTCTAACTCATAGAGACCCTATAGGACAGAGTAGAACTTCCCCACAGGGTTTCCAAGGAGCGGTTGGTGGATTTGAACTGCCGACCTTTTGGTTAGCAGCTGTAGCTCTTAACCATTGCGCCGCCAGGGAATCCCACAAAACAAATGTGTGATAAAACTCACCTCATCTATTTTCAAGGCCTTAAATGTTCTTTTAGCTGGAAATTCAATGAAAGTTTAGTTTCTTACCTTTTCCTACTGTTATGTATTGAACTGTGTCCCCCAAAAATGTATATCAACTTGGCTAGGCCTTGTTTCCCAGTTTTGTGTGATTGTCCACCATTTTGTCATCTGATGTGATTTTCCTGTGTGCTGTAAATCCTACCTCTATGATGATGATGAGGCAGAATGAGAGGCAGTTATGTTAATGAGGCAGGACTCAATCTACAAGATTGGACTGTATCTTGAGTCAATCTCTTTTGAGATATAAAAGAGAGAAGCTAGCAGAGAGACATGGGGACATCATATCGCCAAGAAAGAAGTACTAGGAGCACAGCACATCCTTTGGACCCAAAGTCCCTGTGCTGAGAAGCTCCTAGATCAGGGGAAGATTGATGACAAGAACCTTCTGCCAGAGTCTACAGGAGAGAAAGCCCTCCCCTGGAGCTGGCTTCCTGAACTCAAGACTTCTGGCTTCCTAGACTGAGAGAATAAATTTCTCTTTGTTAAAGCCGTCCACTTGTGCTTTTCTGTTATAGCAGCACTAGAGAACTAAGACACCTACCAATGGAATATTCCACTAAAATATCTCTGGATCACCTTGAGCTCACTAAATCTAAAATGAACAAATCATATTTCTCTTCCAAACCGTTTACCATTCCGAATGTTAGCGTTTCTCACAAGATCCTCACTATTCCGGCAGCATTCATGGCTGAAGAACCTTGGCCGCATACTTGCTTCCTCATCTTCCCTCTCTGTCCTCCAACATTGTCATATACTCCAGCTGTGAGATCTATATCTGCTTCACTCCATAATGAATCTGGAAAGCAGTTATGGATAAACAGTAATTGCATATTTAAAATTTATGTTTTGCTTGTTTTATTTTTATTTCTATCATGCAGCCTAATCACGGCCTCATTTCTAGAGAGAAGCAAAAATGACTTTCAGCTGCAATTTTGAGGTTCTTTTCTGATCCGACTTCCAGGCCAAGCTCATTAGGTGTTGGGACCAATCCAAATTCTTGCATCATTTCAGCCTCTCATTATAAATAAAATCACGGTGTTCTGGGGTGTGTGTGGTTAAGTGGGGATTGGTGGCTCTTTAGCACGTATTCCCGAGCAATGTCTTAAATGACACAGATTGATCTCTGGATTCAGAAAATGGATATTGGCAAGTCAGCAAATGGACTGCTCCAAGTTGAATACCTGACCCTAATTCATAATAGTGTTAATATTTTTAATGTAACAGTGCAGGGGTAAGCAGCTTTTAGCTGCTCCTTACAGGTTTTGTAATGTAGCAATAATGACAGCAGGAACAGTTCTTAGATTCCAGGACTTTTTTTTTAGCAGAAAAAACTCCAGTAATACTTCCCTCTTCTAGCACTACAACTGTATTCCCCCTCTTACTGTGGTAAAAATATTCTAGTCTCTTCTGATTATAAATGCTAGGATTTCCAAAGGGAAATATTTGCTTCGGAGTGCTGGGTTTACTACTTATCTTACAACTGTTTGTATGTCATTTTTATCATTTTCAATTCTTTGTCTATTTACTACTAGCCTTTGTGACTTTGCAATTCGTATCTGTTATCTGCCTGCAAATATTACTAAAATTTTCTTTCTTATAAGCATGTTAATGTTCTGTGTAGAGGAAAATGTGATAAATTAATTTGGTCTAATTCCTTCCACCATCATCAAAAATTAAGTGAATATGGTAACTCAGAGCTAAAACAAAGCAAAATGTGTCATAGGTAACTTGACCTTTCTACTGATTGAATTTTAGCTGAATAAAAATAAAAATAAATTTTTAGCTTCTTTCTAATTTAGGGAAGGAAATGGGTCAGGACATTAAAAATAAAGATGGATTTGAGAAAATTCAGGAAGTGAGAAACAACGCTATTTCCGTTCTTATTGTTGTTTGAAACAATATGTTCCTTCCTAATTTGGACTTGGATCGGTCACAGAAGAACATTCAAATGCTCTTTCTTACTGAAGAGTTAAAGACAGGAGCATGGTCTGTTTGAAGCTTTTCATGAATATGGGCTTACTTCTTGCCCACATTCCGCTCTTGAATGAGCAGTGGCTGGTGGATGAATGCTGGAACTGGCACATTGGAACTGAAGGGGCAAGAGCTCTAAATCCCAACTTCGTCACCGAAGTTCAGTGGGGTCTCGTTTGCAGAATCCATCTTACCTACATGAGACATGATTCACTTGTACTTGAAAAGTGCTTATGGGTGTGACACCCTAATCTTCAGAGTTATTATTTTCTAATTAACAAGGCTTCATTTTCTTTTTAATTTTCTTTTCCCAGTAGAGCAATCATGCCCACACAATGTGGAATCTAAATTAAAAACAAAAACAAAAAAAAACATTAACTTATAGAGAATATTTCTTCAAAACCATGTTAGCATATGGCAAACTCTCTTTAGAACTATTTTCTTCTATTTAATATGACCTTATTCTTCTCTAGAGTAACAATTTGTCTTTAAAAATAACCATGGTGCCGGAAAGATCTTTTCACAGGAGTAAACTCAAAAATAATTTCTGTATCTTGACTGGTTGGCCTTCCTTTTGAACCTTGTGCTGTCCTGAATGGTTCCTGTAGGAAATTATAAAAATAACTCAGGTCCTAATGAGAAAATAAGTTTCCAAAGCATTATTCAGAGATTGTCATCCCTTGAGTTGTTTTCATATGTGACATAGTTCTATTGTCCTATGTCATTATACGTGATCTCAAACTGTCTGTTCCAATTTCCAAGAAGTGCTGAGCAAAAGGAGTATTTCAAATTCAGGAAGAAGTTTTTTCCTCTTTCCATGACCTAGAATTGTAGCTGGAGACATGGTGGATTAGATAAACTCTACTTGTTTACTCCTGAATATCTGTAGATGCCGCTGAGGATCCTTTGTTAAAAAGATATCAAGGTCAAATTTGGGCAAAAGGCTAATTACAAGAAATCCTCTTAATATTATGAAACAGATTGGAATATGTTATATTGTCTTGTTAGTTTACTATTAAACCTAGTGTTTTTGATCTTATAGTTGTAAAAGAAATGTAAAAAAAAAAAAAAGAGAAACAAGTTTTGTAACATTATTCTTTACACATATAGTCAATTTAGTCTATGAATAAAGAAAAGCCGCATATTAATGTGGAAAATGCAGATACCTTTTTAGTTTTTGATATAGCAAAGAACATTGTAGATTGTCTATAAGAAATGTTACTATTTATGAAGCCAATTGTTGCAGTAAAGGTCACTTTGAACAATATCTGCAGATATTAATATCAGACTATAAAAGCATTGGGACTGTGCTGGACAACATCGTGTTTTTCGAAAGAATTTTAATGGGTAAACCATAATTTTGAAGGACTTCTAATGGGTAAAAACACACCTTTAGTAATGCATTCTTCAAGTATGCAACCTCTAAGGAATTAGTCCATTGGCATTTCTTGACACTGTGGAGCAGCTGTTTATGCAGGAACTAGCCTTACTTGCATTTCTAGCATTGGGAGAAAAGGTAAGGCAATCATCACATTGTGTAATTATCTATTTGCGAAGAGTACTGGAGGTGTATTTTTACCTATTTGCATTCCCTGACTTGTGAAATAGTTAGATAGATGGCCTCCAACACTCACTGTACTTGAAAGAAAGGCAGTGTAGGTAAACACATTCCCCTACATTTATATAGATCTGTACCCACCATGAAATGTACGTTCTCCAATCATGGAGCGGTCAAGATTTATTTTAAACAGTATTCAAAGACTAGAGCAGTTTGGTATCCTACATCAAAACTCCGTCATTTCAGTGTAACATGCACTCTGCAGCAACAACTCTGTATTAAACATTTCTGGCCCCAAGATTCAAAGAAAGGAAAATAAAACAAAACAGCAAAAAAGGTCACTGCTTTGTAGATTGTGAAATTATAGCTTCTATCTGAATCTAAGAATCAAAGAAACTTAGTGTGAATTCACTAGAAATTTAGCTTTTCTTCTTTTGGATGAAATAGAAAGTTCTTCTCAGGTTACCTGAAACCAACCAGCCAGACTTTTAATTGGCCCCGCTTACAGTGAGCCTGTCCTGTCCCCCGAACTCTTGGGGAACTTCTACAGCTTTGTACCTGTCTTGACTCTGTCTTGTACTCTCCTACTTTTTCTCTGCTTAGAGAAGATTCCACCAAAGTTCAGCTCAAGCACCCCTTCTTCTCTGCAGCCATTTTCTTTCTGGTCCCCCAGGTAGTGCTTCTCTTCTTTGCTTTCCATCACACTGTGGCCCACATTTCATGTAGCTTCTACAACAGAGCGTTATACTGATCTCTTTACAGGGATATTTCTCCCGTTAAAGGAAACTGTGGACTTTTCAAGAGCTGTGACTGTAAGTTATTTTTTCTTTGCATCGCCAAACAGAAACTAGCAAAAAGCCTAGGGCATAAGGAGTCAGTCATGTACAACAACTGGTCACTATTTGCCTGGAGCAACAGAGGAAGAAGAGGAGGCAGGAAGAGGAGGAGGAAATGGAATGTGTGGGTGATTGCCTCCATGAACAACTGCCCCCTTTGCCGTGAGACGAGAAGAACTGGATGACTGAACATTTTGATCAAGGATTCTATAGAAGGAGACATGTTTACATTTTCTATTCTGTACTCTACCAATAATATATGCAAAACATTCTCAATAATGATGTTGATGATCAAGTTTTATTATTAATTATAGGCTTCAATTGACTGAAGCAATCGTAAGGCTTAAAATAAAGTGTAAACTAAATAGACACAGTCACACCCTTGAACGACTTCAGCAGTAGCTTGCTGTCTGTCTTAAGCACTGGCTACTCAGACAGGTGCCTTGCATACCAGCCTTGGAAATCAGGAATGGTTAAAACAGTGGTGAATGTGGAGATCACTTTTCTTGTTGATTGTAATGATGGTAAAACCTTTTATACTGATGAATTATTTAAAAAATAACAATTCTTGAAGTTTATTTAAGATACTGTCTTCCCACTGCCATTGCTACCATTGACTTGGTGACTCATAATTTATCGACTTCTATTAAACCCTGGGACAGAAATCAGATGAAATTAATTCTAGGCCCTGAGGTACAGCAGAGCCAACATTCTTTCTATGCCCTTGTGTTGTTCACTTCACTTGGCAAGGAACGCCCGCTGATCACCTTTGTGGCGATGAAATTTTTTCTTCTCTCAGCTTGAGAACGATTTGTTTCACACCTTTGCTTTTGCTGCAGATTTTGTCTCATTCTGGGACTCCATCGTTCCAGTGGCTTTCTAGCTGATGTTATACTTCTCTTCCTCAATAATAATTGTCCCCTGAAATATCCTTTTTTTTTTTTTTTTTGATGCTTTGATCACCAAAATTATAATTATCAAATTAGACGCTGAATGAAGTTGAAAGCCATTCTCCCAAATTCTAATATTAAAAAGTTAACCCCTGGTGACGTTTGACTGCTGATGCTAAAGCTTGTTTATTCTACTTGCTCTATCCATGTTGATAGCCTCTTATGGACCAGTACATAATGGGGTTTTCAATTTTTTTTTCTGCATTTCAAAAATTAACTGATACCCCAAGTGAGCTTGAATTCGTGACTCTTCCATCTCGTGTGGACTTACGGGACCCACGTGTTGATTTATTTCTGTATCCCTTGCTATCTGACGCATACCCATTGCTCAATAAAAGATTCTAAAGTGCAGAACCAGTTACTGGCGAGTTGAGTCTGACTCATAGTGACCCTATAGGACAGAGTAGAACTGCCCCATCGAGTTTGTAAGGAGTGGCTGGTGGATTTGAACTGCCAACCTTTTTGTTAGCAGCTGAGCTCTTAGCCTCTGCTCCACCAGGGCTCCCTAAAGTGAATATTTACCCTATATTGTGAATCTGAACTTATCCATACTCTTTAGTCCTTCTGGGCCATTTTTAGCCCCAGTGTCTCCTGATGCCCCCAGACCTCTGTTAGCCTCCCATTCATTTCAGCTCTGCATTGCAGAGTGTCAGTGTGCTTGGCCAGGTGTATAAAGAAGAAACAAAACTCTGAGAGTGGCAACTGCTTGTGGAAAGGATAAGTACAGTTTTAATTCCCTTCATCTCGGTATATTAGTATTTCCGACTTAGGTGATAGAATTTAACATTACCTTGTAAACGTTTCTTCTGTCAGATACAGTGTGTGTGTGTGTGTGTGTGTGTGTGAGAGAGAGAGAGAGAGAGAGAGAGAGAGAAAGAGAGAGAAAATGTGTGTGTGTGTGTGTGTGTGTGTGTGTGTTCTGCATATCAGAAGTATATAGAGGGGAGTTGTCACATTTCTTTCATTTTGTATTTAATACTGGGTTGTAATGGCAAAGATTAGCTGCCTATTTACATTTATGAATGTAGCTAAAAGTTTGTAAGCATTAGGGGTACTTAATACAAATATGTGACGAAAATAATAGTAATAACATAGCATGTTGTCTTAAAGTTTTAACAAGGAACAGTACCTGTCTCCTTTTAGAGAAATGGTCTACCTTGGGACACTGTCTGTCTCCCAGCCTGCACATCACGTGTTTGTCTATCATCAAGGGAACAATCTGTCACTGCCAGAGACAGAGCTTGTCCAGGAGCCATCAGTGAATCAGTGAGCAGATGCAGACACCTCATACACCGTGTACTAGGAAGCTTGAGTTTCCCTCCTGGCTTTCCAACCCAGCTGGCTGAGGCTGGTCACCCACAGTCTGGGGTCTCAGCTCTGTCATCCTTAAATGTGGGGCTTCAATTAAATATAAGGCAACTTATGAATCATTACATCTGTGATGTTCTAAAACGTTTTCATTTTTTTTTAAATCAGAAAGGAAAGTGTTCACTTAGTGCAAGCCAGTAAACAGACATTAATGTTGTTTGACAATGATTAGAATTGTGTTTATTTTTTCATCTTAGTGATCAGGGCTAAAATAAACCAATCAATCCATTTTGCTTCACAAATTCTAAAACTAGTATTAGAAGAGTTTATAATCTATTTCAGAAATGGAAAAAAATGCTTCTGTTGAATTATGTACGTCACATTCTGGTGGCATAAAACTGATCATCATTCTCATAATCCTTCCTGTGCGTTTCCACCTCTGTACTTTGGTCAAGCAATCCACCACCATCTCTGCTTTTTTTAAGTCAAACATTCCTTTAAGTCTGAGATAAAACCCCGCACAGGAAGCCTTCTCCTGCTTCACCATTCCGTATGGAGCCCTTTATTTGCTGAGTCAGTGCATGCTTGCTCTGTTTTTTCTTTTTCATTAATACTTTGGATACTAACATGATTTACAATCTAGATGAAGAAACTTGAGACTTTTAACCATATTTGTCCCCAAGACATCATCTTCAAGGAGAAAAAAAAAAAAAGAAATACAGGTGACCCGAGCCTTAGGAGCACAAAATAAGCACTGAAACCCCTTAGCAATCTCCAGTCCTAACACTCCCTTCCCCAGTCCCCCTACACACACCCAGGAATGCCTTTGTGTGCGCACATTCACATGCGTACTAACAGGTATTGTTACAGCTTTTGTTAGGTAAATGAAGGGGAGTTCATAAGGTGGAATTTTGTTGAAGGTTATCCACTCTATTTCTTCCCTGAAATCCTGTGCCTTAATTATTAAACATAATAACTAAATACCAAACCATCTGTAGTATCCTGAGGTTCCATATGCCTAAGGCGGCAGCAACAATGGTAGAACAAAGTCACACTTTCAGGGAAGGGAGGCCAGCAGCTTGCCATATCAGCTGTGAGAGCCTTGGGTGCACCCTAAAATAGATGCTGTGGATAAATAGAAACATCTGCTGTGGCAGGGCCAGCAACAGGTGCAAAACCCAAGACCAATGGAGTTGCACAAAGATGAAAAGGAAATAACCCAAAATGTTAAAACTAATAATCTTGGAATTGTGGGTTTACACATGACTTTTAATGTGTTTATATGGGTCTTTATTTTTTGTGGCGCAGTAATTAAGAGCTTGGCTGCTACCAAAAGGTCTGCAGTTCGAATCCACCAGCTACCCCTTGGAAACCCTATAGGGTCGCTCTGCTCTGTCCTGTTGGGTCACTGTGAGTCAGAACAAACTCGACAGCGCATAACAGCAACAACAATACCAAACAAAAAAAAATTCCAACTCATGGATACCCCATGTGTTACAGAGTAGAACTGTGCTCCATAGGGTTTTCAAGGCTGTGACCATTTGGAAGCAGATTGCCAGGTCTTTCTTTGAGGTGCCTCTGGGTGGTCTTGAATGGCCAACCTTTTGTTTTTTTTAAAATTATTTTTATTTTATTTTATTGTTGTACTTTAAGTGAAAGTTTACAATTCAAGTTAGTCTCTCATACAAAAATTTATACACACATTGTTATGTGAACCTAACTGCTCTCCCTATACTGTCCACCCTGATTTCCCACGTCCACTCAACCAGGTCCTGACCCTCTCTGCCTTCTCATCTCACCTCAGGACAGGAACTGCCCATTTAGTCTCACTGTCTACTTGAGCTAAGACGTACACTCTTCACAAGTATCATTTTATGTCCCATAGTCCAGTCTAATCTTTGTCTGAAGAGTTGGCCTAGGGAATGGTTTTAGTTCTGGGTTGACAGAGAGTCCAGGGGCCATGCTTTCTGGTGTTCCTCCAGTCTCAGCCTGACCATTAAGTCTGGTCTTTTTACTAGAATTTGAGTTCTGCACCCCACCTCTCTCCTGCTCCATCCGGGACTCTCTGTTGTGTTCCCTGTCAGGGCGGTCATTGGTGGTAGCCGGGCGCCATCTGGTTCTTCTGGTCTCAGGCTGATGTAGTCTCTGGTTTATGTGGCCCTTTCTGTCTCTTGGGCTGATACTTTCCTTGTGTCTTTGGTGTTCTTCATTCTCCTTTATTCCAGGTGGGTTGGGACCAATTGATGCATCTTAGATGGCCACTCACTAGCTTTTAAGACCCCAGACGCCAATCACCAAAGTAAGATGCAGAACATTTTCTTAGTAAACTTTGTCATACCAGTTGACCTAGATGTCCCCTGAAACCATAGTCCCCAGACCTCCACCCCTGCTACTCTGTCCCTCAAAGTGTTTGATTGTATTCAAGAAACTTCTTAGCTTTGGTTTAGTCCAGTTGTGCTGACTTCTCCTGTAGTGTGTGCTGTCCTTCCCTTCACCGAAGATAATTCTTGTCTACTATCTAGTTAGTGAATAACCCTCTCCCTCCCTCCCTACTCTCATAACCATCAAAGAATGTTTTCTTTTGTGTTTAAACCTTTTCTTGAGTTCTTATAATAGTCCACCAACCTTTTGGTTAGTAATCAAGTGCTTAACCATTTGCGCCACCCAGGGACTCCTCATTCTACAGTAAGGACTATTATTTGAATAATTGGGAAAAAAGGTTAATAAAAATGGAGATGGGCTTAAAAAATTGCAATAGCTAATAGATTTCCCAAAAAAATAGGTTATAATTATGTTCTTTTTGCTACAATTCAGGAAATAGATGTTTTCACCGAATAGTGGTGTATGTACCTGAGTGTGAGCACACGTATGCATTCCTGTGTGTGTAGGGGGGGCTAGGGGAAGCGAGTGTTGGGATTGTAGATTGCCAAGGGTTCAGTGCTTATTTTGTGCTTGTAAGGGTTCAGTCACCTATGTTCCTTTTTTTCTCCTTTAAGATGGTGTCTTGGGGACAAAAACTGTTAACAGTCTCAAGTTTCTTCATCTAGATAGTAAATCCTTAAAGTTAAAATAGATTTGAGTCCCTATGGGTTTCAAACTCTAATTACCTGGATCCTCAAGTGAATTTATTAATTTACTTTACAAATAGCCATTGAACACTACTGTCTCAGTCAGGGTCCAATCAAGAGAGAGAAACCACACGTTAAGGTATAAAGAATTATGAACTATAGTAGGGAATTGGGATAATGAGGAATAGATTAGCAATAAATAAAAAGAACTCTAAAACGCATAGGATTAGCAGGTGCATGAACAAGTCCTGCCTCCAGGGTTTCTGATGAGAACCACTAATCCCAAGGGAGAGACTTAATCAAAAGGTAAATAATAATCAAAAGTAATTTGATTATGTAATTAATTATTTTTTTTAGTCATGAAAGTTGTAAGCTGCTAGTCTGGCTCAAATCACTTTATTCAAAATTCATTTTAATCAATAGGAGAGCTTAAGTGCTCGGCTGTGATGGGTTGTTTTCATGGTTATATTTTAGTAGCCATGATGTACACACAAAAAACCTAAGTCAATGTAGAACATGACATAGACCTCTGATAGGTACATGTTGATGTAGAAAGGGAATCAAGAGGAGTAGGCAGTTGTTTAAATTTAGGAGAATTAAGAACAATGTTATTTAAACTTGGCTTTAAAGATTGAATATACTTACCATGAACAAGAAAAGAAAAGAGCATGAAGGCATACTGACCACATAAGGGAAGAAAATAGAAATATAAAGGTGAACCATATTGGAAGAGAAAGGAAGGGATAAACAGAGGGACAAGATGGGGGAAGAGTGATGTGTGGGACATAAAGAAATAGAAAAGAGAATTGGAAGGAGAGAGAAATGAAGGCAGAACTCTCAGAGTATTTAAGTAATTTTCTCAGCTGCTATTGTTGTTAGCTGCCTTCGAGTCTGACTCATGGTGATCCCACGTACAACGGAACAAAACACTGGTCTGACGCCATCCTCACAATTGTCGTTACGCTTGAACCCATTGTTGCAGCCACTGTATCAGTCTGGCTCATTGAGGGTCTTCCTCTTTTTCACTGATGCTGTACTTTACCAAGCATGACGTCCTTCTTCAGGGACTGGTCCCTCCTGATAACTTGTCCAAAGTCAGTGAGATGAAGTCTTCTCATTCTTGCTTCTAAGGAGCATTCTGGCTGTACTTCTTCCAAGACAGATTTGTTTGTTCTTCCGGCAGTCCATGGTATGTTCAATATTCTTTGCCAATGCCATAATTCAAAGGCATCGATTTTTTTCGGTCTTCCTTATTCATTTGTCCAGCTTTTGCATACATATGAGGTGACTGAAAATACCATGGCTTAGGTCAGGGACACCTTAGTCCTCAAAGTGATATCTTTGCTTTTCCACACTTTAAAGAGGTCTTTTGCAGCAGATTTGTCCAACGCAATGTGTCATTTGATTCCTTGACTGCTGCTGCCATTGGCATTGATTGATTGATTGTGGATCCAAGTAAAATTAAATCCTGGACAGCTTCAGTATTTTTTCTGTTTATCATGATGTTGCTTATTGGTCTAGTTGTGAGGTTTTTTTTTTGGTCTTCATCAGTAAGTGCTTCAAGTCCCCTTCGCTTTCAGCAAGCAAGGTTGTGTCATCTACATATTGCAGGTTGTTAATGAGTCTTCCTTCAAACCTGATGCCACATTCTTCTTCATATAGTCCAGCTTCTCGGATTATTTTTTTCAAAATGCAAATTGAATAAGTATGGTGAAATGATACAACCCTGATGCATAGCTTTCCTGCTTTTAAACCATGCAATATCCCCTTGTTCTGTTCACATGACTGCCTCTTGGTCTATGTACACGATCCTCATGGGCAAAATTAAGTGTTCTGGAATTACCATTATTCACAATGTCGTCCATAATTTGTTATGATCCACACAGTTGAGTGCCTTTGCATAGTCAATGAAACATAGGTAAACATCTTTCTGGTATTCTCTGCTTTCAGACAAGATCCATCTGACATCAGCAGTAATATATCTCGGATAATAGATAACCGTTAATTTGGATTCTATAATCACCTCTTATCACTGGTTCCTGAAGAGAAAATTTGTTAATGGAATACTCTTCTAAACCCTACAACTTTCATTATGTCTTAATTTAACAGTTCCTCTTTGAATGGTGGCACCCATTGCAGTTTCGCTGAGGGAAAATTTTTATTATCTTTAAGAATATTGGCCATAGTAATGATGAAACATATACAGGACCTTTGTGGTTCACACGCTTGCATCATCCATACACTATATGTGATGGGCTAGGCCAAGATATTTTTGGTGCCTACCAAGCTCCCAGAAACCCTGGTGGCATAACAGTTAAGAGTTCGGCTGCTAACCGAAAGGTTGGCAGTTCAAATCCACCAGGTGCTCCTTAGAAACCCTATGGGGTAGTTCTACTCTGTCCTATAGGGTCACTACGAGTTGGAATTGACTGAATGGCAATGGGTTTGGTTTTTTTTTTTTTTTTTTTGGTCACCAAGCTCCCTTTAGACATGATGTCTTTAAATAAAACTTTACTGTTGCAACACAAATAAGGGTGGGCAAATAGTCACTGTCCTTTCTGTAAATTGCATGGCTTAAGTATATATGGGTGTCATGGATTGAATTGTGTCCCCCAAAAATATCTGACAACCTGGCTAGGTCATGATTCCCAGTATTGTATGATTGTCTACCATTGTGTCATTTGATGTGATTTCCCTATGTGTTGTAAATTATATTACTATGATGTTAATGAGATGGATTAGTGGTGGTTATATTGATGAGATCTACAAGATTAGATAGTGTCTTAAGCCAGTATCTTTTGAGATATAAAAGAGAGAAGTGAGAAGAGAGATAGGGACACCTCATAACATCAAGGAAGCAGGATTGGGAACAGAGCACATCCTTTTGACCCAAGGTCCCTGCACCTGAGACGCTCCTCGATCAGGGAAAGATTGATGACAAGGGCCTTCCTCCAGAGCCGACAGAGAGAGAAAGCCTTCCCCTGGAGCTGGAGCCCTGAATTTGGGCTTCTAGCCTGCTAGACTGTGAGAGAATAAACTTCTGTCTGTTAACATATCTACTTGTGGTATTTCTGTTCTAGCAGCACTAGGTAACTGAGACAATGGGTAGCTTTTGTATATAATTGTATCTCATTAACAGTAGGAAAAAGTGCTCAGAAGAGTGGGGTAGGTGTATGATATCAGGAAGTCATAAATGTATTGATTTGACTTTGTGTAAGATTTCTTTGGATTTAGGTCAATAGAAACCTCTGAATAAACTGGACTAATTGCATTAATGGAAGCTATTACATAACATGGCGCCCAGGTATACAGAGGCTCCAGCTGGCCGGTAGGTGAGAGCTCCAGCTCCATTTCTCTGGTTGTCCTGTGTGGTCCTTTACCCTCAGGTTAATATCAGTGTGGTTGCTACTGTTCCAAGCCTGAATTACAGACATGCCGTCCTCAAAGGGGAGCCCCTTGGTGGTGCAAACATTTAATGTGTTCATTGCCAAACAAAAGGTTTGTAGCCACTGACAGACACCTCCAAAGAAAGGCCTGGTGATCTACTTCTGAAAAACAAGCCATTGAAAACAGTTCTACTCTGACACACAGGGAGTTGCCATGAGTTGGAGTCAACTCGAAGGCAACTGGTACTGGTAATCCCCAAAGGAAGAAAACTGAATTCTTTTACCTAGCTGATCCTGCATGCCTAGATTCATTTTTTCTTTTTTAATTAGCTGGAGCTAATAAAAGAAAATTGGCTACCTGACGGACTTAGAAAAATCAGAATTTATCCCCAGTAGATCACCGGGATTTTCTTCCAAAGCACCTCTGGGTGTTCTTGAACTAACTTTGGAGACAGGTCTAGGAAAGTTTCCCCTTATTAAGTGCTGTTTACTTTAAAGCCACTCAGTAAGCAGCACTGATGAACAAGGGGTGGGAGAGAGAGGCAAGAAATAACAGTGATGAAGGGAAGCCGTGCAGCAGGAGTGGACTTGAAGGCGTGAAGAGAGAAGAGATTGTGTCAATTTATTTTGCTAGGTGAGTGTGGGGAATACAGGAGTTCAGTTTTATACAAGTAGACAGTTGGATATACAGGTGTAGAGTTTAAAAAGAGTTTATTTATTTACAAAGACTCTATTGAGCAACAGAACAAAAACAAGTATGTATATCCTAAGCTTTAGCGCAGAATCTTTAACAAAACAGTTGTAAAACTTTCAAAAGCATAATGGTTATTCTTCTAGCATCCCCAGACAAAACCTAAAGCAGAGTCATATTGACCGAAATTTTTGGTCGGTCCAATCACTGTGAGCGGCATATGCAATATTGCTTGGTCTCCATTTCATATAGCTCCAGATGAGCTGTAACACATCCTACAAATCAGATGTCTTGGTCTCTTTGATCCTGGTGTGCTTTCCAAAGTCAAGTCCACATGATGTTATGCAAATGTTTTAGTCTGGGCTCAGTCTCGTTTGGCACCTCTCTACTCAGTAGCAAACTAATAAGATGGAGGAAATACACAATTGCATGGGTGGCCTCATCTGCATGCTCAAACTGGAATTAATATAGCCAGCTTTCTTTGAAGCTCCGAGTTTAATAACATAAACAAACGACGGAGGATATCAGTGATTGCGACCAATAAAATATAATTTAATTTAAAAATTACTAAAGCACGTTAAGCTGTTTCAAGCGGCTATGCAATGAAAATAAACAGAAGATAAGTGAGCAAAAGCAGCTAAATTAATGTCTATCATAATGGCTTTGTTTTATTATCGAATACAGTCAACACACACACACTCACTAATATGCACACATATACACACAAACTTCATTTTTATCTGCAACTTGGAACAGTCCTAGGATTGGCCCTGTGAAGAAGAGAAGAATTGGACCATGGAGGATGAAAGGGTTTAGAATTAGACTGGCCCACGGATTAGGACAGGACCTAAGGGACCAGAGTTTGATTCAGATATTGTCTGGAAGTTTAATAGTGTCCACAGTAGCTGACGTTAGTAGGAATGAGTAAGGTTCAATTTAGGGAAAAGGTATTCTGATAGACTGTGAGATCTGTAAATTGGGTCCTCCCTCAGGCAGACCATTCCAGAGATGTTTATCACAAGGCAGCACAGTTCCAGGCACCAGACAGAGGTTAAGATTAAGATGTTTATACTAGGAGGAAAATCAGGAAGAGTAAGATGGTATCACATGTTTAGAATACCAAGGAAAAGTAGTCACCTTATAAGCAGAGACTTGGGCACAAAGCACACACCGGAAGACCAGAAACCAGAAGTGAGGAGTGAGGTAGGTATTTCATCTCTGGACATTAGCATTAGTACAAGGATTCAACTTCAGCAGCAAGTTAGGCTACCAGTGTCACTAAAAGTGAGGAGCGAATCTGAGCTACTCGTCTTCCTGGATAATCATAGCATTCGCCATAAGCATGAGGAGGACCAAGGCTGTAGATGAGCGTCCAGTAGTTCAGCTGTGGTTGAAGAAGGCTGCAGAGATTGGGAACCAGGCCAGTTCTAACTGCTAGCTCATGTTAGAATGACAGGGATTAAAATCAATGGGTGTGATTGCTTTATTTATTAGCCAGTATTCGATATTCAATATTAGATATAAATATGGATACACATATAGATATACTTACTATGTATAAGCTGTTTGATGATATGTAAACATTTATCACAGTCCTTAAATATTAATTTCTGTTTTATTGTAAATGACATTTAATTTTTTTCTAATACTGATTTTCAGTGGTCGTGAGCCACGTGCTCCTGTGGCACTACCTCTGATGTCAGGGTCCTGGTGAACTTGAACACGATTAGAGTCTCAATCAAAATCACTAGATAAAGTAAGCAACGTTTTGAACTGGATGTGCCTGTGAACACCATGCAAACAAACAAAAAAACCAACCAACCAACCAACCAGAAAAACATGACCCTGGTCTAGACTAATGTACTGAATAACTTAGAATTTCATTTTATAGAGCGTCCTCGTACGTTAAGGAAAATGAATTACTTTTATCAATTTTTATCTTCATTTTTGTGCTGAGAATACGTGTTCATCAACCCTTCCAGGTATCTTTTCACTGGGATGGGGTCATGTGACTGATTAATGGCCAATGGAATGGCCAGCAATGAAATAGTCTGCTTACAACTGCAGAAAAATTTCCAAGTAATCCCACATGTGTGCTACCCAGTCTGTAGTTGCATGAAAGGATTGCAGGGACATAAAAGCAAGGCAGAGCCAAAGGGTGAAAGGATCCTCAAGCTTGAAATCTCCACTTGGAGAGATGTCAAACCCCAAAGACCAGATTTGTGTTGGACTATTGTGTGAGCAAGAAATAATCTTTTATTTTTTTAAGCCATTGAAATTTCAAGGTTATTCAGCCCACCCGTACTTCTAAAAGTTTTAAACAAATGATATTCAAACCTAAGAAGACCAAGGATTTTAAACGTTCTCTTAAAAAATCTAAAGACATTCGAGGTCAAAAAAGCAAGCAAATTTTACAGCACTTTAGTCGTTTGTATTTAAATGTCTAAAAATGGAGCTTTTATGTAAGCGCCAGCAAAATATCACAAGAATGGCTGATTCTACGATTATTATTGCATTCAAATTCTCAGTAAATATACTGTCTATAAATTACTTTAATGACAACAGTTTTATCCCTTTGTATTTGAAGTGGCTTTTGAATAAAAGTACCTTAACATAATGTGGGAAGAAAATGACTAGTTACACCAAATAAACTCTAACTATAAATTCAAATTGACTAAGTAAACAACATTTTTAAAGATAAAATCTTCAAAAATTATAAAAAACCAAAACCAAACCCATTGCCTTCCAGTCAATTCTGACTCATGGACACCTTAGGATAGAATAGAACTGCCTCATAGAGTTTCCAAGGAGTGGCTGGTGGATTCGAACTGCCGACCTTTTGGTTAGCAGCCAAACACTTAACCACTGCACCACCAGGGCTTCTTAAAAATATAACACACAAATATTTGTTAATTAACAAAATGTCAAAAGACTAAAAATGGACTGAAGAAAAATCTTCATTCACATGACCCCACCCAAGTGAAAATATATCTGGGATGGTTGGTGGACATGTATTCTCTCACGTAACAGACAAAGGATCAGTATCACCAACATGTGATCAGTATCACCAAGAAAGAAGCTCTCCAAATGGTTCAGAGACAAAAATGAGTAGAAAAATAGGCAAAAGATATTTACCACTACGTAGTAAATGAAAGGCAAAAGACTCCAATGCATATGCAATTCCGCATGTAGTCAAAGAAGTAAAAATGAGATATAATTTCCAACCCCTCAACTATCTATTTAAGTATATTAACGTTTCTCACCCAAGTCAAAGGTGCTATCCTTTGAATATACTAGTACCAGTACTTAATGATAATATGACAATAAATGCTTATTGGGAAAAACAACAAGAATAACAACTTGAATGACCACCAGTGGGTCAGAAAGTGAGGAAATTATGGTGCCTTTTCATTATATAATACTGTGCAGCTTTAAAAAGAACGATGAGCTCACAGTCTATAATGCGGGATTGTAGTCATGATTTATCAATGAGTAAACCAAGCCTGAAATTCAGAAAAAAGTGCATAATATATTCCTATCTTTGTAAAACACAATGCAAAATAACAGAAACTTATAGCTGTATCTACTCATTTATTTAACAGATGGTCTCATATATTCTAAGCACTGTTCCTACACATCAACAAGAGAGAAAAATCCCTGAATCTGAATTACATTCTAATGAGGAAAGATGACAAAAACAATAAAAATAGGAAAAATAAGAGGTACATTGTGTCGAAAAGTGTTGTGTCTGTGGAAGGAAAACACATTAGTGAAAAGAGGTTGGAGAGTAACGGTGAGGGGTAGTTGCTGTTTTAAATGCCTTCGTGAGGATTCGTTTCAGATCACACTCTTACAGGGTTGGGGTACCAGCAGATTTTAAGGCATGAAAACTAGGCAATGACAGCCTTAACCACTAAAGATGTGAATGCCTGAAATTGTTACAGACCACACAAAACTAAGATTGTAGACCCTTCTTTGATAAGAGTTAAGTGAGTATCTGTTTCAAGTAACTGCTTGCCCTAAAGCCCTTAAAATAACCGAGGAGTGTCAGAAGCATCAACAACAAAACATTTTAGCAAGAATAATAAGTATCTGGAAGGGAGGAGGGGCAAGATGGCGCTCTAGGCAGAAATACCACGCCGTCCCTCCACAGCAAAGATCCGAAAAACTAAGCCTAACAGAGAATCAACAATCCTGAAACCCTAGAACACCAAATGAAGAGATAAAGAACTCAGCCAAACACCAAACGGAGTGAGAATACTAAAAGAGAACGGAGAGCGAGGAGAGACTCAGGCAGAGATTCCTTACCAGCTAACGCAGCGCGGATCCACCATCTTGGATTCCTATCGGAGACCAGCAAACGGGAGAGCAGCCTTGCAGAGCATCTGGTCGGAGACAGAACGACCGGTAAACTGCGGTGCGTGCTCTCCCACCACCCACCCCTCTCCGCCTCAGCTGGGGATCCCCTGCTTTCCGTGGCCAGGGTCCCTGGGCTGGGGGGTGCTGGTGCTTGGATTCCGCGCGCCTGGGCTGGCGGCTTTCTGGGAGCCGTTTGCTGGCAGCTAGCGAACCTTTCTCTGCCGCCTCCCCCTCCTTTTGCCTGGGTGCCTGGTTCCGAGTGCCGTCTCTGCTCTCTCCTGCGGGGCTGTAGGGCTGCGTGCGGGCGTGTGGCTGTTTCTAGGTCTGGGCTCCCGCGTGGGTGGGATCCTGGGGCCTTTGTTCGTTCACCCCTCTGCTTTCCGTGGCCGGAGTCCCTGAGCAGGGGGGCTCCGGTGCTTGGATTCCGCGCGCCCGGGCTGGAGGCTTTCTGGGAGCCATTTGCTGGCACCTAGCGAACCTTTTTCTCCCGCCTCCCCCTCCTTTTGCCTGGGTGCCTGGTTCCGAGTGCTGTCTCTGCTCTCTCCTGCGGGGCTGTAGGGCTGCGTGCCGGCGTGTGGCTGTTTCTAGGTCTGAGCTCCCGCGTGGGTGGGATCCCGGGGCCTTTGTTTGTTCGCCCCTCTGCTTTCCGTGGCCGGAGTCCCTGAGCTGGGGGGCGCCGGTGCTTGGATTCCGCGCGCACGGGCGGGGGGCTTTCTGGGAGCCGTTTGCCGGCCGCTAGCGAGCCTTTTTCTGCCGCCTCCCCCTCCTTTTGCCTGGGTGCCTGGTTCCGAGTGCCGTCTCTGCTCTCTCCTGCGGGGCTGTAGGGCTGCATTCGGGCGTGTGGCTGTTTCCAGGTCTGGGCTCCCGCGCGGGTGGGATCCTGGGGCCTTTGTTCGTTGGCCCCTCTGCTTCCCGTGGCCACGGTCACTTAACCCCGAGACTACCAGCTTCTTGGAATTCGCGCCCCTGAGTGGGGGCTCTCTGGGTCCCATTTGTAGGCACTGACTGCTGGTGTTGCCCTTTTTTTTTTTTTTTTTTTCCCTCTCAATTTTATTTTTCTTCCTTTTTTGATTAGTTTTGTCATCTTTTACCTCTTTTTCACTTTTGTCTTTCTTCATTGCTTAATTTCTTGTCTCTCTATCTCTTCCTTCTCTTTCTGATCCCTGAATTCCAGGCGATGTATGCCTCTGTACCTTCTGGCCAGGCTGAGCTGTGAAAATTGAGACCGACTCCCCCAGACCTCATAGCTGCATCGGTGGGATCCCTGGGAACTTTGCAGTTCTTTAACTTTTCTGATTTTTATTTGGTCATTCTTTCCTTTTCTTTCTCTTCCCCCTTCTGGTTTCCTCCATCCCATAGTCTCTCATCTGTACATTCCAACGACAAGCTCCCCTAGCATTCTTTTATGTTTGTACGCTTTTTGCTCCTCCTCCTCTCTCCTCTCTCCCATATCCAGCTTAGCTTCACACATAACCATCTTCCCGCTGCACCCTACCTACCTGCACCGTGCACTAGACATCACATCACCAAGCGGTGCAGGCACGCCCTATTGGAACCTGCCCAGCACTGACTACCGACCGTCCTGGTGGCTGCGGTGAGTGCCACAAGCAACCCATCCCAGTGGCTCCTCCTCAACTAGATCTGCCCAGCTGTACCACAAGAACGAAAAAAAAAAAAATCTACAATCAGTAAACGAGAGAAATATCTACTGAATGCCCCGAAAACAGCAAACAATATCAAAACATTTACAAAAACAAGACAAGATGGCTCCAATAGGCGTCCAAATTAAAACACCAGATAACTCTCCTGTGGAAGAAAATGCACTAGAAGTACCTGATACGGAACTCAAATCACTAATTCTCGGAATTTTCCAAGAACTGAGGCAAAAAGCTGACAAACATGAGGAAAAAATAGACAAATTTATGGAAAATACAGACAAAAAATTGGAAGAATTCAGGAAGATGATGCAAGAACAAAATGCCAAAATAAATTCACAACTCGAAATTATACAAAAACAACAATTAGAAATCCAAAAGATAAACAACAAGATTTCAGAAATGGACGGTGTCATAGAAGGGCTGAGAAGTAGATTTGAAACCATGGAAGACAGGATCAGTGGAACTGAAGACAAACACTTGGATACAACTCTGTTTCAGGAAAACTCAGAAAAAAGAACAAAGAAAAATGAAGAGACCCTGAGAGTTATGTGGGACACAATTAAAAGCAAAAACTTACGAGTGATTGGCATACCAGAACAGGGGGAGAAAACAGAAAACACAGAGAGGATCATTGAGGAACTGCTGACAGAAAACTTTCCCAATATCATGAAAGATGAAAAGCTGGTCATCCAAGAAGCTCAATGAACCCCATATAGAAGAGACCCCAAAAGAAAATCACCAAGACATATCATATTCACACTCGCTAAAACTAAAGACAAACAAAGAATCCTGAGAGCAGCTCGTGAAAAACAAGAAGTCACATACAGAGGAGAAACAATAAGACTAAGCTCAGATTATTCAGCAGAAACCATGCAGGCAAGAAGGCAATGGGATGACATATATAAAATCTTGAAAGAAAAAAATTGTCAGCCAAGAACAATATATCCTGCAAAACTCTCATTCAGATTTGATGGTGAAATTAGGTCATTTCCAGATAAACAGAAACTAAAGGAATATGCAAAAGTCAAACCAAACTTACAAGAATTATTAAAGGGAGTTCTTCGATCTGAGGACAAACAGCTTAAGCCCTCAGGCAGGACATAGGACCTAGGATGCAGGTTAACATGAACCAGATACCATTCTAGGAACTGAACTACAGACGACTTTCCAAAAACAAAAGATATACAACAGGGAATCAGAGAAATCAATCAAAGGATGACAACAACATCAAAACAATGAAAGAGGGAACAAACGGCATAGGTATAGAGCCTTCTAAAGGAGAAGAAGGGAAGGCGATACCAAGTAACGGTAGACTGCTTCAAAATTATAAAGATAAGGGTAAAATTCATGGTAACCACAAAAAAAGTTAACAAACCAACTCATAAAAATAAAGACGAAAAACATAAAGTCTCAACAAAAACAAAACCTACAAAAACAAAAGAAATAAACACAAAATCCACAAACAAAAGGAACTCAGCACAAGAGAGTAAGAAGAACAAAGAAAACTTCAGCATCACAAAAAAAAGCACTACAAAATGACAGCAACAAATTCACATCTATCAATAATTACACTGAACGTAAATGGACTCAATGCACCCATAAAGCGACGGAGAGTGGCAGAATGGATAAGAAAACAGGATCCATCTATTTGCTGTCTACAAGAGACACATCTTAGAAACAAAGATGTGAATTTATTAAAAATCAAAGGTTGGAAAAAAATATATCAAGCTAACAACTATCAAAAAAGAGCAGGAGTGGCAATTCTAATCTCAGATAAAATAGACTTTAAAACAAAATCTACCATAAAAGACAAAGAAGGACACTATATAATGATTAAGGGGATGATCCATCATGAAGACGTAACCATAATAAATAGCTATGCACCCAATGACAGGGCTCCAAAATACATAAAAAAAACTCTAACAGCACTGAAAAGAGAAATTGACAGTTCCACAATAATAGTAGGAGACTTCAACACACCATCTCAGTAAAGGACAGAACAACTAAAAAGAAACTCAGCAAAGATACAGAAGACCTAAAGGACACAATCAGCCAACTGGACCTCATAGACATATATAGAACAATCCATCCAACCGCTGCAAAGTACACATTCTTTTCCAATGCACGTGGAACGTTCTCCAGAATAGACCACATCTTAGGCCACAGAGCAATCCTCAACAAGATCCAAAATGCTGAGATAATTCACAGTATCTTCTCTGACCACAATGCCATCAAGGTAGAAATTAACACTAGAAAGAGCAAGGAAAAAAAATCAAACACATGGAAACTGAATAATAATCTGCTTACACATCAATGGGTAATAGAAGAAATCAGAGATGGAATTAAAAAATTCCTAGAATCAAATGAAAATGAAAACACATCATACCAAAACCTTTGGGACACAGCAAAGGCAGTCCTCAGAGGACAATTTATAGCAATAGATGCACATATCAAAAAAGAAGAAAGGGACAAAATCAAAACATTAACTACAGAACTCAAACAAATAGAAAGAGAACAACAAAAAAAGCCTACAACCACCGGAAGAAAGGAAATAGTAAAGATCAGAGCAGAAATCAATGAAATAGAGAACAGAAAAACAATAGAAAGAATCAACAAAACCAAAAGTTGGTTCTTTGAAAGAATCAACAAAATCGACGAACCACTGGCCAGACTGACAAAAGAAAAACAGCAGAGGGCACAAATAACCCAAATAAGAAATGAAATGGGGGACATTACAACAGACCCAACTGAAATAAAAAGGATTATAACAGAATATTATGAAAAACTATATTCCAACAAATTTGAAAACCTAGAGGAAATGGATAAATTTCTAGAAACATACGGCCTACCCAAACTACAACAAAGTGATATTGAAAATCTGAACAGACCCATAACAAGAGAAGAGATTGAAAAGGTAATAAAAAAACTCCCAACCAAAAAAAGCCCTGGCCCAGATGGCTTCACTGGAGAATTCTACAAAACTTTTACAGAAGAGCTCGTACCAGTTCTACTCAAGTTATTTCAGAGCATAGAAGAGGAAGCAACACTTCCAAATTCATTCTATGAAGCCAGCATAACGCTGATACCAAAACCAGGCAAAGACATCACAAAAAAAGAAAATTACAGACCAATATCTCTCATGAATATAGATGCAAAAATTCTGAACAAACTTCTAGCCAATAGAATTCAGTATCATATCAAAAAAATAATACACCACGACCAAGTAGGATTCATACCAGGTATGCAAGGATGGTTTAACATTAGAAAATCCATCAACGTAATCCACCACATAAATAAAAGGAAAGAAAAAAATCACATGATTATCTCAATTGATGCAGAAAAGGCATTTGACAAAGTCCAACACCCATTCCTGATAAAAGCTCTCAATAAAATAGGTATAGAAGGGAAATTTCTCAACATAATAAAGGGCATCTATGCAAAACCAACAGCCAACATCATTCTTAATGGAGAAAGGCTGAAAACATTCCCCCTGAAAACAGGAACAAGACAAGGATGCCCTTTATCACCACTCCTATTTAACATTGTGCTGGAAGTTGTAGCTAGAGCAGTAAGGCAAGAGAAAGAAATAAAGGGCATCCAAATTGGTAATGAAGAAGTTAAACTCTCCCTGTTTGCAGATGATATGATACTATATATAGAAAACCCTAAAGACTCCACGAGAAATTTACTAGAAGTAATAGAAAGATTCAGCAGAGTAGCAGGATACAAGATAAACATTCAAAAATCAGTTGGATTCCTATACACCGGTAAAGAGAACGATGAAAAGGAGATCAGGAAATCAATACCATTTTCAATAGCCCCTAAAAAGATAAAATACTTAGGAATAAATCTGACCAGGAATATAAAAGACCTATACAAAGAAAACTACAAAACACTGCTGCATGAAACCCAAAGGGATCTACATAAATGGAAAAACATACCATGCTCATGGATAGGCAGACTCAACATTGTGAAAATGGCAATTCTACCTAAAGCAATCTACAAATACAATGCAATTCCGATACAAATACCAACAACATTCTTCAAAGAGATGGAAAAACTAATTATTAACTTTATATGGAAAGGGAAGAAACCTCGAATAAGTAAAGCACTACTGAAGAAGAAGAATAAAGTTGGAGGACTCACACTACCTGACTTGAGAACCTACTATACAGCTACAGTACTCAAAACAGCCTGGTACTGGTACAACAACAGAGACATTGACCAATGGAACAGAATTGAGAACTCAGATGTAAATCCATCCACCTACGGTCACCTGATTTTTGACAAGGGCCCAAAATACATCAAATGGGGAAAAGACAGTCTTTTTAACAAATGGTGCTGGCAAAACTGGATATCCATTTGTAGAAAAATGAAACAGGACCCATACCTCACACCATATACAAAAACTACTTCAAAATGGATCAAAGACCTGAATATAAAGCCTCAAACTATAAAATTCATAGAAGAAAAAATAGGAGCAACACTTCAGACCTTAATACATGGCATTAACAGGATACAAACCATAAACATCAACACAAAAAACCCAACAGATAAACTAGATAATTGGGATCTTCTAAAAATCAAACATCTATGCTCTTCAAAAGATTTCACCAAAAGAGTTAAAAGAGAACCTACAGACTGGGAAAAAATTTTTGGACAGTACAAGTCAGACAAAGGTCTAATCTCCATAATCTACAAGAAAATCCAACATCTCTACAACAAAAAGACAACCAATCCTATCAAAAAATGGGCAAAGGAAATGAACAGACACTTCACCAAGGAAGACATTCAAATGGCTAACAGACACATGAGGAAATGCTCGCTATCACTAGCCATTAGAGAAATGCAAATTAAAACCACAATGAGATACCATCTCACCCCGGCATTACTGGCACGAATCAAAAACACTGGAAATAACAAATGTTGGAGGGGCTGCGGGGAGACGGGAACTCTTATACACTGCTGGTGGGAATGCAAAATGATACAGCCATTTTGGAAAATGATATGGCGTTTCCTCAGAAAGCTAGAAATAGACGTACCATTCGATCCAGCAATCCCACTCCTAGGAATATATCCTAGAGAAATAAGAGTCATCACTCGAATAGACATATGCACACCTATGTTCATGGCAGCATTATTCACAATAGCAAAACGATGGAAACAACCTCGATGTCCATCAACAGACGAATGGATACACAAACTATGGTACATACACACAATGGAGTACTATGCAACGAGAAAGAACAATGAATCGGTGAACCATCTCATAACATGGATGAAACTGGAGGACATCATGCTGAGTGAAATAAGTCAATCACAAAAGGACAAATATTGTATGAGACCTCTATTGTAAAAACCCATGAAAAAATTCACATGCAAAATGTAACAATCCTTGTTGGTTACCAGGGATGGGAGGGGGGGGGGATACTAAATAGGTAATAGGTAAGTGGTAACTTGGGTGAGAGATGAGATAGTACATAGTACAGGGGAAACTAACACAACCTGCACAAGGAAAGGTCATGGAGGCCCTATAGACACATCCAAACCCCCCGAGGGACTGAGTTGTTGGACGGTGGGCTCTGGGGACCATGATCTCGGGGAACATCTAGCTCAATTGGCATGACACTACTTATAAAGATAATGCTCTACATTCTACCTTGGTGAGTAGTGTCTGGGGTCTTAAAAGCCTATGAGCGGCCATCTAAGATACACCACTGATCTCATCCCTTCGGGAACAAGGGAGAACGAAGAGAACAGGATACAAGGAAAAGATTAGTCCGAAGGACTAATGGTCCACAGCTACCAAGGCCTCCACGGGACTGAGCCCAGTACAGCTGGATGGTGCCCGGCTACCACCAATGACTCCTCTGACCAGGATCACAACAGAGGGTTCTGGGCAGAGCTGGAGTAGGATGTAGAGCATAATTTTAACTCCCAAAAAAAAAAAAAAAAGAAGACCAGATATACTGGCCTAAAGAATACTAGAGAAACCTCGAGAGTGTGGCCCCCAGACACCCTTTCAGCTCAGAGGGGAAGTTACCTTCAAGGTTTGATGTTAAGCCTGGGAATGGACACCCCAGTAAAACTAAATGGGACTAACGATGTACAGGAGTCCGGTGACAAGGGCCAGAAGGCAGAGGGAGAGTAGGAAACTGATGATAAGGAACACAAATTGAATAAGGACACTGTCGATGTATTGTGAGATTGTTTACCACTGCTATAGGGCAACATTTGTAGTAACTATTAAATGGGAGGCTGTTTTGTCCTGTAAGCCTTCATCTTGGGCGAGAATGGCAGCACAATTGGAAGAGCATAGTCAATATCACTTAAATGTGTAAGTAAAAAGTTTTGAAATGGTGTTTAAATAAAATAAAAATAAATAAATAAATAAATAAACAAATGAGACTAAAGAGGTACAATAGTCCACTGACAAGGTCCAGAAGACAGAAGGGGACAAGGAAGCCCTCTGGTGATAGGGAACACAAGGTGGAGTAAGGATATTCTTGATGTGCTGTGAGATTGTTAACCATTGTCATAGGGCAACATGTGTAGTAACTGTTAAATGAAAAACTATTTTGTTCTGTAAGCCTTCATCTTAAGTGAGAATAACAGCACAGTTGGAAGAGCGTAGTCAAAATCACTGAACTGTGAATGTAGAAATTTTTGAAACGGTATATCTTTGGCCATCTGTAATTTTCATCAAAAAAAAAGGTTGAGAATTTAGAGGCTTAATACGTTGTGGGGTTGTTAACCAATGTCAAAAAACAACATGTGTACTACTATTTCATGAGAAACTATTTGCTCTGTAAGCTTTCACCTGAAGTACAATAAAATATATATATAAAAAAAAAAAAAAAAAAAAAGAATAATAAGTATCTGTAAACTAAACGTTAGGAAATGTGGATAAAAAGCAAAAAAATATTGAATTACTAAAATATTACAAAATAATGAAAATGCCATCCAGCAGTAAGAGAGCAGATGCAGTTTTATCTCAAAGATTTGTATAGAAAAATAGGTGTAATTTTAGAAAATGGCTCTTGTTCTTGTCGTTTGGATAAGAAAACACACCATCATGCTGAAATACAAAAGAGCAACATGAAAGCATCAGTGAAACAAAATAGAAATAATAATACAGTAAAGTAAATCAGTTAAAATATTGCAATTATTATGTAAAAAAAATGAAGTTCAGAGTAACTTACCCCATAAAGTATATTTTCTCACTTGAAAATTCTATTTCAGGGGTGTGCTTCAGGCAAGGCTTGATCAGGACTCTTACTTAGTTTCCAGACTGTCTCTCTTACTATTGCTTTCCTTGTCACATTGGATTTGGTCTTAGCTTAGGTTTTCTCAAGGCAGTAAAATAGCTAAAGCAGTGACATGAATCACATCCATAAACCCAAAACAGAAGAAGAAACAGTTTCACTTTCCACAACTTGGCTTGAGTCTTATTGAAACAACTTAGTATATGTGTCCAGCTCTCAACCAGTAATCCCGAGGAGGCTAAGAATTTATGAGTTTTCTTAGACCACTCATGTTCTGTTGTAGATCTGGGAGCAGAGTCAATCAAATACGCAAACCTCTCAGCTACTACTGAGTGGTGGGATGGATCCTGGGAAGACAACCAACCATGCCCACTAAAATCACCATCATAAGCAGTAAGTAGAAAAAGCAACATCGTAGAAAATGCAAATCATGCAAGAAAGACTAGAGAATCTTCTAGAAGAGCAGAAGGAATTAATTGGAACACAAGAGAGTATTTAGTTTTGAAAAAAATAGATCACAAAGAGACAATCTGCAAGGAATAACCATTTAAAAAGAAGAAAACAGAGGCAGAGAAGTCAGATGCTTCTGGTGGACCGTCTTACAACAAAGACCTGAAAAAACAAGTGACTTGATTATATATGGCAATCTGGGAGCCCTGACCATCAAAAGCAGAGTTGAGGACCCAGACTGAGTGGCAGAGGGATGGAAAGATGGTTTGGAAGCAGCAAGGAAGGAGTTGCCAGACCTGACCCAGTGAGAGCCTGAGCCCTTCAGGCCTGTTCAGCTTAGTGGTGAGTGGTGAGGCAGGCAAGCGGCGGTCCTCGGGAGGCACACTTTCTGCACTAGGAGAGACTCAGCACCAGAGAGTCTACATGGACACCCAGAACCAGTGAGAAGCAGCCCTCACTGGTGAAAGATAAGTAATTGCTTATGGCTTACTGCGCAGATCAAAAACACCCCCTTACGGAAAAACCTCTCCCATTTACCTTCCCGCTCCCTGCTCTGCACTGGGTCCCGGACCGGCTTCAGCGATTGCTGAGTCCCCTGGGCTGGAAGTAGGATCCATCACACACCTGGAGCCATTCTACCTGTCTTGGAGAGTGAACAAATTAACAAACAGGGAAAAAAATAAATTGCTGGCTCCCCTAAGCCAGGAACCCAGGGTAGGCACAGTTCCTTTGCCTAGGCACAGGCATAAGGGATCCATGGACTTTGAGTACCTTTCCCCCTGCAGAGACTTGTGTGGGCCCATGTCAACAGCGTAGGCCCTCATCACTGCAGTACAACAGGGTATGTACCGGAACTGTCTAACTTCAACTGTTTCAGCTGTGAAGTGGCAGGTTCTTAACATTTGGCACTGCTCTGCCCATTAAGCAGGGTCTTCACCTACCCACATCAGGGGCCTGAAGACTGGTGGTGTCATGGTTTGAATTATGTCCCCCAAAAAATGTGTGTACCGATTTGGCTAGGCCATGATTCCTGGTACTGTGTGATTTTCCTGTATGTTGTAAACCTGCCTCTATGATGTTAATGAGGGAGGATGGGTGGCAGTTGTGTTAGTAAGGCAGGACTGGATCTACAAGACTGGATTGTGTCCTGAGGCAATCTCTTGAGATATAAAAGACAGAAGTGAGCAGTGAGAGAGGGGGACCTCATACCATCAAGAAAGCAGTGCCGGGAGCAGAGCACATCCTTTGGAAAGGGGTCCCTGCGCAGAGAAGCTCCTAGTCCAGGGGAACACTGATGAGAAGGCCGACAGAGAGACAAAGACTTCCCCTGGAGCTGATGCCCTGAATTTGGACTTTTAGCCTACTTTGACTGTGAGGAAATAAACTTCTCTTCGTTAAAACCATCCGCTTGTGGTATTTCTGTTATGGCAGCACTAGATGACTAAGACAGGTGGCTCCACCCATGCCACCTAGCCACCTGTGAGAGGGGCCCATGAATAAGAGGTGCCCCCCAGTCCTTACAGCCAACAGCACTGGGTGCTCATAGTCTGGCTGCAAAGCCCATCCACCTACAAGCTATAGGGAACAGGGACATCTCTTCCTCTTGGACGCCCAGGGGAGACCATCAGCCCCCTGCCTTGCTCAGAGTGTGTCTCCCTGCTGCAGCCAGATGCCTGTGCCTAAACCAATCTCCCATGCCTGTCTAGGACTGTAAGTGAGAGCCTACACCACGCACTTGTTGGCTATCTACCTGGGCACCTGAGCTGAATCCATACAGGAGGAGTGGGTGGACTCCTGAGTCCACGTACATAGTGACAGAACTAACCACCTGGTGACAGGACAGTAGAGCTTCAAAGGTGCCAATAATCAAACTAGCTCATATGAGCAGCCTATTTGGGCATATCAAAACAAAACAAGAAGCTAGGACACAGTAAGCAAACATAAAATAAATAAATATAATAACATATTGATGGCTTAGAGACAATAGTCAATATCAAATCACATAAAGAGGCAGTCCATGATGGCTTCAGCAAGCTCCCAAAATAAAGAATATAGAAATTTTCCAGAGGAGGAAAGTTTCTTGGAATTACCAGAGGCAGAATATAAAAAGAAGAAAACAAAATACACAGAACAAAAATGGTAATTAATACCATAATAAAAACTTTTCACATCATAAAGGGAACGTAGATTGGAAAGCAAAAACTAACACAAGATACAATGTGGTGAAATTGTTAAATCTCAATGAGAAAGAAAGAAAAATTCTCAGATACTTCAAAAAGAATATGTTGTTTTCAGGTGAGTCAAAGTTAGACTCTGTACTGTATGTTTTCTAGATATGATCTTAGTTTCCATCCCCACTATAGTAAAACTGTGAAGTCTGCCCTATTGTTCTCACATGATGCTCGAGGAAAGTGAAGTTCCAAAGAATGAAAACAACACAACTGATAAAGTTCCCAAGCTTCCACTTGAACCTAGGCCCACCCAGAAACAAAATCAGCATTTCTTCAGTTGTCCCATATAAGAAAGTGAAAAGGAATGACAGCTTGCCAGAAATTTGAATAAAAAAGTAGAACTCTAGCACAACCCCGTTGTTGTTGGTATGAACTTGTGATGACCACTGAAATGAAATACTTATTATACAGGTAAGGAAATAGGAACCCTGTTTTCCTCTCTCTACTGAGTGACTTTCCACTGAAGTGAGCCAAAATTGGTCTGCAACTAACTCATACTCGGCAAATGGACGGCGCCCTGAATGAGAAGAATAATCCTACCTCTGTGTGCCCTATAATAGACACACCTAACAGACAGGTAAATATTCATAGGCTTCTCCTCAGCTAATAAAGAAACATATTCAGTACTATTAAAACAAGTTAAAACATGGCAATGGAAGGATATTTTAGAAAAGCTATTTCTAAACTATTCCAAACTGCCAAACCACTAGCTTCCCTTAATGTATTGGGCTTTTCCTTGTTAACACACAGCATTCTCAGTGGCTGGAATGTCTTCAAAGGAAGACCGAAGGGGAAAACAGAAAATACAAAATTTCATTTTTTTTTTTTTAAAGCTAAAGCACATGGAAACTATAGAATAATATAAACAAACACTCAAATATGCTTTGGTGCAGAAAGAGAAGATTGGAGAACATGTATTTTCCAGCAGACACAATACAAGTTTTGGCATAGGATGCAAGACAGAGTTTGCTGGTTGTGGTTTGCTACCTAGCGATAACATTGACCTTGAATAGGGTCTTTTTCCTAAGATACCAGATTATGGTTAAGTAAAACCTTCACGCGACACCAGCCATCCATCCAATAATTTTTTATTGAGCATCTATTGTAAGTAGTGCACTATTCCCTGGGCAGAGAGGTTATGCAGAGATGATTAATACATGCAAACAATCGACTACAATGCAGATGTAAACAAGGTGCTCATTCCTTGCTGTTTGCTTCAAGAAACTCCATTATGGTTCCCATTTTAACAAGTACAGTTATATGAGAGCCCATTATTCTGATAGTGAATCAGGGATTTCATGGTATAAAGTCATCCTGGGTTTCTGCTGGATGGGGTTGTTATCGGGTACCATGAAAAATCCCAAGCATGGAAAGATCCTTGCTCCCATCTGCATGGTGACAGGATGTGTGGAGAGTGGGGGATCTGCCTGGGCTTAGTATGAGATCACTTGACAAAATCTCTCATTCAGCAGAGGAGCAGCACACTCAAAAAGTGTCACTGGTGGTGGGCCTTTCCTCAGTTCACCTGCCCTGGGGCGTCCCAGGAAGTAAACCAATTTTAAGAAACTCTCTGGGACTGGGACCCATCTGCCTGTTCTTGTTCCAGCAAACTTTCCTCCATGTTCCTTCCTCCACACTCCTTACTCTCCTTTATGTTTTATACCCAGCTTGTCTTTGCAGTTCAAGTAAAATGCCTTGTGGCCAATCAGTACACATATTCCCTCCCTAGAATGGAGCTCAAACCTTGAACTTCAAAAAACCTGGTCAAAATTTCAGTCTTTAGAAAGGTTATTTGATTGGTCTCCACACTTTGGAGAGCCATCCACATTCTTCAGGGACGAATCCATTGCCTTCATTCATCTTGAGAGGAAAAATCAGTTAAGTTTTCCTGTGATAAATAGAATATATCTTGCTACCAGAGGCAGGAGCACTGGTGACACAGTGGTTTAGTGCTCAGCTGCTAACCAAAAGGTCAGTGGTTTGAACCCATCGTCTGCTCTGGGGGAGAAAGATGTGGCAGTCTGCTTCCATAAAGATGACAGCCTTGGAAACCCTATGGGACAGTTCTACTCTCTCCTACAGGGTGACTATGAGTCGGCATCAACAAGATGGGAACGGGTTTGGGTTTTTTGCTTACCAGAGGTATGTGTAATGCTTACAAAGGAGAGATGGAAATTATACGCTATGAAAATTGAGAAGAAGGAGGGATGACCAAGCGAAGAACTTATCTTGAAGTCTGAATAGGACTCCAGTGAGTGGAGAAGTGAAAGGACATTTCATGCAGGAGGAAGATGAAAAGAAGTAGAAAGCTTGAGATTACAAGTCACGTTAAAGAATGGCAAATATGACAGACAGAAATGTGGGTTTCTGAATAAAGTACCTGAGAAATGAGGCTGAAAACTTAATAAGAGTTAGTATGGAAGGCTTTCAGTATTATGCTGATGTGTCTGGCTATTATTTTGAAGCAATGAGAGAGAGAGGTAGCAAAATATAACTTCCTAAGAATATTTTACTTCACTTAGGAAAACTACTTTGATTTCAGTGTGAAAGAAAACTCAATGGACAAAGGATTGGTGTCAAAAAGATAAGTTAAAAGAATATTGCAACAGTCCAGGCAAGAAATAATGTGGATTTATGGACTGAGGCATTGGGACATCAAAGGAGAGAAGGGACTAGATTGAAGAGGTATTTTAGAAGAATGATAAAGTTTGATGACTAATTAGATGCATACTATGAAGAAGATGAGGAAATAAATATGCCTTGGGTTACTAGCTTCGTTGCTGGGTATAGTTAAGGATGATAGAAAACCAAAACCAAACTTGCATTGTAGAATTGCCCCATAGGGTTTCCAAGGAGTGGCTAGTGGATTTGAACTGCCGACCTTTTGGTTAACAGCTATAGCTCATCATTACTGCACCTCCAGGACACCATGATGATAGAGAGGACAACAGTAAGAAGTGCTGAATTAGAGAGATGACACCATGTTCATTAAAAATGTTAAGTTTGAAACACCTTAAAAATTCCCCACAAACTAAAAAACAGGTAGGATTGAAGGTGTGGATTTAAGTAATATCAAACTATGTTGGTTAATGCTACTCAAAGAAATTGATTTGTAAGCTGTTTTCATCAGTTGGAGACAGGATAAGCAGCTTATGTCAAAATGTAGGCACTATTTTCTTTATCAGAAAGTCTTTCTAGAGGAAAAAAAGAAAATGTCAGCTGAACTAAGATGTGCGCTTAGTGACATGGCTGACTTGCTTTTCTGGTACAAGTTTCTTTTTCCTGATGGACAGCTAGTGAGCATTCACCGAGGCACCGGTCTAGGTAGGACCACCATTTGAGTAACAGTTAATGGAAGACAAGGAAATACACTGTGGTATTGATCGTCCAGTTTACATGGGAATGTATGCATATGACTGTCTTGGGAAAAAGAGTAGAATAAGAATAGGAAAAAACTTCACTCAGTGGCCATAGGTCCAGGACATACAAAGAAAGAGATGCTGGAGAAAGACACGGTTACTGTGAGCAGCAGGGGGTATGGGAACAAGCAACGGGCCATCCACACAATGACATTTTGTTACCATACTGTGGATCAGATAATAGCAAGCCATGTAATATTACCAGAATAGGGACTCTACAGGTGGATAAGAGGAGAAAAATTAGGCTTTGTGGTTTGTTGGTTCATTATTCTTAATTTTTCTTTTAACAGTTAAAAGGTGTCACTAAAGCTTTGGGATTTCCAGGGTGATTGGAGTGTCTGTTACTCGTGACAGGCTACCAACCAAGCCCGATAATTTATTCTAATGAGGTGAGTCATGTGTGGGCTGGTCATGACAGAAAGACCCATCACGTGGTATCAGCCAATTGAGGGAGGGAGGCTGGAGTTTGAGTTCAGTCTCATGAGCATTGATTTAATCAATCATGTTTATATAATGAAACCCATGTCTATTTAATTAAACCCCGATAAAAGTCTATATACTGAAGCTTAGGTAAATTTTTCTGATTTACAATACACTGATGTTCCAGAAGGGTGATGTTTCTTGCCATCACAAAGACAGGACACATAGTTTCATGTGTTGGATCCTCCCAGAACTTTCCCTATGCATCTTTTTTTTTTTTTTTTTTGCTGTAGTCATTTTTGCTTAATAAAACTTTGGTTAAGAGCTATGGCTGCTAACCAAAAGGTCGGCAGTTTGAATCCACCAGCTGCTCCTTGGAAACTCTGTGGGGCAGTTCTACTCTGCCCTGTAGGCTTGCGATGAGTCAGAATCGACTAGAAGGCAATGAGTTTTTTTTTGTTTGTTTGTTTCCTGGAAGTTCCTGGGTGATACAAACGGTTAACATGCTTGGCTGCTAACTGGTAAGGGTAGTCCAGTTTACATGGGAGTATGTGGATACGACCGCCTTGGGAAAAAGTGTAGAATGAGAGGAGGGAAAAACAGACTACAAAGCTTTACTCAATACCCACAGGTTCAGGACACACAAAGTTGAAAATTCAAGTACGTACAGAGGCAACTCGGCAGAAAGGCCTGATGATCTACTTCCAAGAAAAGTTGGAGTCTACCCAATGGCAACTGGTTTATAGCATTTGCTTGAGTTCTGTGAGTCGTTCTACTGAATTATCAAACTTGAGGAGGTGGTAGGAACTCCTGAATTTGTTGCCATTTGTTCAGAAGTGCAGGTGTCCCTAAGACCCTGAGCTTGGGGCTGGTGTCTGGAGGAGTAGTGAAAACCCCAAATTTGCAGCCAATTAACAGAACTGTTGGTGTCCTGGGAACCTGCAAGCTTGCAGCTGTATCCTGAGGGGGTAGTGGGCACTCTTAATTTTGTGGCCAGTTGGTCAGAAGTACAGGTGGCCTGGAAATCCCCAAACTTGTTGCTAGTGTTGAAAGTGAGGGCAATTTTGTGAAGGACTATGCCCTTCACCTGTGAAGTTTGGCCCTAACTCAGGGCAGTTGGTGTCTGAATCATATTGCAATACCCATTGATCAGACAAACTTGTGAATGAGATTAAAGGATGAACGGATAACCAAAATATGATGCATACATACAAAGGAATATTACTCAGCCAGAAATAGAAATGAAGTCTTGATATATGCTAGTACACGTACGGAGCTTGAAGACACTATACTGAGGAAATAAGTCACTCACAAAAGGACAGCTATTGTATGACTTCCCTTATGTAAAAAGACAAGAACAGGCAGATGTGTAGAGACCAAAGTTTCTTAGTGGTTACCAGGGGTGGGAGGGAGGGGGGAGGAGAGGTTATTGCTTACGGAGCACTGAGATTTGGTTTACAGTGATGGAAGATCGCATTTATTAAGGGTGAAGGTTGCACAGCCCGATTAATGTAATTGATGTTAATAAGCTGTACACCTGTAAAAAGTAGAATTGGCAGATATTGTGGGATAGATATACTTACAACAACAACAAAAAGAGCAGCTACTAAGGCTGCTTATGTACAACCGAAACCTCCTGATATTGGTTCGGAGGTTTAGGGTCATGGTTTCATCGGACATCCCAGTTAATTGGCCTAATATTGCTTTGGGTGCTTCTGTTCTACCTCCTAGTTTGTTGTGCAGTGTCTGGGGTCTTAAAATCTTGTAAGCAGCTGTCTAAGCTACAACAATTGGTCTTTATTAACCTTGAGCAGCAGAGGAAGAAGGAGACTCAGGAAGAGGAGGAAGAAATGGAATGTGTGGCTAATTGCCTGCATGAACAGTGGACCCTTTTGCTGCTATGAGACCAGAACTGGATGGTGCCAGCTACCATTACCGAACATTTTGTTCAACAATTCTATAGAAGAATCTATAGGGAGAATATGCAGAACAGAATTTCAAATTCTCATGGAATCCTGCATTTCTATAGCCCTGGAGGCTGGATAAACCTCTAAGACTATTTCCCTAAGATAACCTTTAAACCTTAAACCAAAAATATCCCCTGAGCTCTTCATAATACCAAACAATAGTTTAGCTTAACTAATAAAGAATGTCTGCCTTGAGCATTGTGCTCTTTTAAAAATCTATCTGCATGGGAACCAATTGACAACAGCAACTTGAAAGATCAGAGAAGAAACCTAGGGGACAGTGAGTTTATGTTAATGGGGAATGAACAATTGAGAAAAGGAGGATGAGAATGGTTGCACAACTTGAGGAATGTAATCAGTATCACTGAACTGTACATGTAGAAACTGTTGAATTGGTGTATGTTCTGCTGTGTATATTCTCAACAACAACAATAATAAAATTCAAAAAATTGCATAAATTAAAAGAAAAAAAAAAAGATGATGTAAGCTGAAGAAGGCTTGACTGTGATTCAGCAAATCTGTGATGTGGAAATCCTGGGTAAAGCTTTGAAGATGATGATGAGCCAAAAACAATAGTGGTAAGTGGGAAGTATAACTTTTCTGGAAACTTTCTGTAGAGTTTTTAAAAGGCCAGTTTTGTATCAACTCAATCCAAGTCCCAGAAATTTATTAAATACCTTTGCTTGGAAGGTCATCGTGGGCCTTCACAGTGGCCCTGAGGAGAAAGTAAAGGAGAGGAGGAAGAAGAGAGCCCATTGTACACGGCTCTCCTGCTTTTTTCTTTTAAGAAAAGGAAAATTCAGAAGGGCTTCTTTTGTCATCAGTTCCAACTCAGTCCTCGGTCTAATTAAGTCTGCATGTAGAGTCTACAACTGAAGACCTATGCATGGTGCTAGTTTTCTTTGGAATAACTCAGATATTCTCTAGATCTACAACTCAGAATACCTGATTTCAAAATAATGATTCAGATACACCAATAAGACATAGTAAAGCAGAAAATGCTAATGTGAGGAGCTGACTGTAAATATCATCTTCAATTTAAGGAGAGAAGCACTGGTAGTCCTTCATAAAGAGCCTTGCTCAAGGCTAGAAATATACTTAAATTCAGAGACCAAATTAGAATCCTGATTTCATTAGATTGTTTGTTCTTTAGTCACATGCTCTCTGTTTAGTAAGAAAAAATGTTTTTATGAATGGCCTAGGTTATTAGATGCTTCACATACTGTTTAGAGGCACGGTTACCTTTCCGGCATTCCTGAGTGCAATTTATAAATATGAGGCTAGGAAGAGAGAACTGTAACACAGGCAACCTGGAACAAGAACAAACTATGGCAGCTCTTGTGCTGCCAAGCCCTGCTATGACTAGGCTCCAGCTCACCTCCGTGTTTCGGGATCCATCTTATTGTTCTCCAGTGACCGTGTTCTTGAGACCCACCTGGAGCTAAGCGCCTGAACTCCCTCAAGTCAAAGAAAGTAGCTTCATCACTGCCCTTCCTCCTTACTAAGTCTAAGGTCAGCTTCCTTAGTTCTAGTTTCTTCCTCAGAATTGACTGCTTTCCAAGATGACTAGGCTTGAGAATCCCAACTCTCTTCATGGAAAAGAGCCTTCTACATACAGGGACTTGCCCTGTCCTAGGATTTCATAAGTATAATTCATTAGAACACATGGATCTTGTATCAGTACATATGTCAATATCTGAGTTATTTCAAATAAAAATAGCAGCATGCATGGGTCTTCAGTTGTAGACTCCAAAGGAGACTTCAGCAGTCCCACTCAGGTCTTTTTTATGGTCTCTCAGCTAGCAAGGGGTGCATTATATCCCAGTTCACTTGCTCTCAACATCCATTGAACAAATTCAAGAATAAGACCTCACACACGTTACGTGCATTTGCCAAGAATCAATAAAGATAATTAGGAAAAGTACAGTCTAAATCCATATTTATAAAAGAAACATTTCTAAGTGGGATACTAATCTGCAGACATAATGAACCAAGAGTCTTTTACATCATTCAGTAGCTTGTTTCTTGGAGCCAGTGTGTCTGGAGCATCAACATCCCAGAATGGGAACTTTGCATAATTGACAGGCCATTAAAGTGATTATCTGCAAACAATAAACTCCCTTGCTCTGAACTTAAAAGTCAAGTGCAACCTGGAAAATCAGAAACCCTGTTTACAGCTTTCAAGTGTTAAGATTTTCAAGCTTTGAATTATCAAGGTCTTAAAAACCTTTGGGGTCCATGATAAGCTGCTGCATATAGAAACCTTGACTCATGGAGAAGGAGAGACATTGCAAAAGAACAATCTGCCAAAGGAAAAAGGAGCAGTCACAAGAATGACATAGCGAAAAGATAGTGCCTTGACTGGTACTGCTAAGTTCTCCCAGTTTTTGAGTCATATTTCGATTTTCATAAAGTCTGTGTTGTTTGCCTAATCAGCAAATTCCATTAGTTCTTATCTTGTAGTTTAGTGATTATGTTCCCTATTCAAGTTGGCACTTTATCCTTATTTCCCTGGAAATGCCTACCTTTTTTTTATCCAGAACAATGAAGACATTGGAATTAATGTTGTGGTATATTTTCTGTCAGCTTCTTCTACATAAAAGTTGCTCAGGAAATTGGTCCATAATGGAAGTGTACAACCCACTGTATGAAATAAATACACTGAATATTTTTTAACTATCCTTCATTTTAGCAATTGAGGATGTGCACGGTATTCTTTGCTATTACAACTAAAACCATAATAAATGTCCCTATACAAAAATGTTCGTGGGCATATTTTATTATCCCATAAGATAAATTCATAGAGAGGCAAACTACTGTACTTACAGGTATGGGCATTTCCCAAGCATTGCAAGTAGTTTGCCAACTTGCCTTTCAGAAAGAAGTGATTTAATGGATTGCACCACAGTAAATCACTAGTAACACAAAATAAATGACATAATATTTTTCAGTATGGTATGTAGCAGTTAGCCTTCATTTTTGTTCAAATTGCATTTCTTCATTAAATATTAAAGTTAATCATTTTATTTAGATTTTTATCTCTGCATATCCTTTACTGATTTTTTTTTCTATTGCTATATTTTTTCTTATCTAATTGATCTGTACAAAGTTGCCGTTAAGATCAATTTGAAAATAGATTTTAGTGGTTTGTCCACATTCCACATCAGTAATGGGGACTTGCCAACTTGAGTTACATACTTTTATCTTTCAGTCATAGAATGTTTGAGTTAGGATCTATAATACAGAAGAATTCCCTAAATTTCCAGTCAGTGTACCTATTTTGTGTTTGTGTATATAAGAAGAACCCAAAGTTCAAACAGTTCAGTCAAGTTTTTATCTTCCTGATTAATTCATCTATTTTAGGAGACAATAAACATTATTTGATTGTTTTAAATCTCTTCTGCCTTTCTTTTAGAGAAATCTGCATTCATTCATTCATTCACTTATTTATTAATTTTTGAGGAGACAGCATGACACTGCTTTATTTTCATCCTCATGGGAGTGACAGTAGGTCTACTACACCACTGGCTCATTTTTAGGATTATCCTGGCTTATTACCATCATAGCTTGGTGAGGTAGACGGTCAGGGAAGAAGAGAAAGACTCAATGAAATGGATTGACGAAGTGGCTGCGACAAAGAGCTCAAACATAGCAACGATTGTGAGGTTGGCGCAGAACTGGGCAGTACTTCGTTCTGTTGTACACAACGTCCCTATGAGTTGGAACTGACTTGACTGCACCTAACAACAAAAACAACATTCACCACTGGAGCAAGGAAAAGCCATATAAATATAAGCTAAAATAGCTGATGCTATTTATCCTGAAAAAGGAAAAAAAGAGATGCACTGCATGGGCTGGAGGTGGCAAAAAGTGTAATAAATTGTTGGTGGAGAAAGAAGTAACGGAGGGATGTGGTAGCCTTCAGCGTTGGAAGGATTGCCATTTAAAAGAAAAAGCAAGCTTATGCTGAAAGACTGCATGTCTGCGGACAGTTGGTGCTAACAAGCAATCAGTAAACTTAAAGAAAGGTAGATATTGACTCCATAGAAGATGACCTTCTATATTAGAGCTTTTAAAATAAGGGAGTGTAAAGACTTTTTAATTGTGTTTTACTATGGTCTCATGGGAAACTACAGGAAGCATCATATTTACTGCGATATTAAAAAATAGAAATTGTGCCAAAGGAAATTTTATAATACGATCACATGCATAACCTCATTTGTGATTATTAAAATCATGGGGACATGTCTGGACAAGTTTTTATTAAATCTAAGGATATTGATTTAACTGGAGATAAGGTGATTATTACGTTAAGTTCAAAGAAAACACATAAAATAAGCTTTTGTAAAATAAGTGTTTGAATCATGCTTTTAATGGTAATATTTTATTACAAATTACATGCACTTGTAGAATGACTTGTTTTCACAATTTATTGAAAACAAAGGATAACATTAAATCTGTGATTCCAAGAGAAAACAACTGTTACGAAGGTGACGGTTGGTAAAAATTGAAGTACTTCATTTTATTTTCTTCTACCCCATGTAGTTGTTGTTAGGTGCCATCAAGTTGGCTCCAACTCATAGTGACTTTATGTATAACAGAAAGAAGCAATCATTGCTATGTTTGAGCCCAGTGTTGTAGCCACTGTGTCAATCCATCTGATTAAGGGGCTCCTTCTTTTTCTCTGACCCTTTATTTTACCAAGCATGATGTCCTTCTCCAGTGAGGGGCCCCTCCTGATGACATGTACAAAGTAAGCTAAACTAAGTCTTGCTAGCCTTGCTTCTAGAAAGCATTCTGGCTGTACTTCCTCCTGTTCGTTCTTCTGGCAATCCATTGTATATTCAATATTCTTCACCAACACCACAATTCAAATGTGTCAATCCTTAGGTCTTCCTTTATTATTTCAGCTTTTGCGTGCATATTAGGCAATTGAAAATACCATGGCTTGGGTCAAGCACACCTTAAAGAATGCCATCTTTGCTTATATTTGAGTCTGTTATTGCAGCCACTCTCAATTCATCTCGTCAAGAGTCTTCCTCCTTTTCTCTGACCTTCTGCTTTAACTAAGCATGATGTCCTTCTCTAGGGACCAGTCCCTCCTGATAACATGTCCAAAGTATGTGAGATGAAGTCTCACCATCCTTGCTTCCAAGGAGCACTCTGGCTATATTTCTTCCAAAACAGATTTGTTTGTTCTTCTGACAGTTCATGGTATGGTCAATATTCTTTGCCAACAACATAATTCAAAGGCATCAATTCTTCTTTGGTCTTCTGTATTCATTGTCCAGGTTTTGTATGCATTTGATTGAAAATATCATAGTTTGGAAGAGGCACACCTTAGTCCACAAAATGACAGCTTTGCTTTTTTAACACTTTAAAGAGGTCTTTTGCAGCAGATTTACCCAATGCAATGGGTAGTTTGATTTTCTGACTGCTGCTTCCATGGAGGTTGATTGTGGATCCTAGTAAAATGAAATCCTTGGACAATGTCAAACTTTTCTCCATTTATCATGATATTGCTTGTTGATCTAGTTGTGAGGATTTTTGCTTTCTTTATGTTGAGTTGTAATCCATACTGAAGGCCGTAGTCTTTGATCTTCTTTAGTAAGTGCTTCAAGCACTCTTCGCTTTCAGCAAGCAAGGTTATGTCATCCGCATACTGCAGGTTGTTAATGAATCTTCCACCAATCCTGAAGCTACATTCTTCTTCATATAGTCCAGCTTCTCAGATTATTTGCTCAGCATACAGATTGAATAAGTATGGTGAAAGGATGCAACCATGACACACACCTTTCTTGATTTTAAACCATGCAGTATCCACTTGCTCTGTTTGAATGACTGCCTCTTGATCTACAGGTTCTGCATGAGCACAATTAAGTGTTCTGGCATTCCCATTCTTCACAATGTTCTCTATAATTTGTTATGATCCACACAGTCAAAAGCCTTTGCATAGTCAATAAAACACAGGTAAACATCTTTCTGGTATTCTCTGCTTTCAGCCAAGATCCATCTGATGTCAGCAATGATATCTCTTGTTCCAAGTCCTTTTCTGAATCTGGTTTGAAGTTCTGGCAGTTCCCTATCAATGTACTACTGCAACCGCTTTTGGACTGCCAGAAGAACGAAAAAATCTGTCTTGGAAGAAGTACAGCTAGAATGTTCCTTGGAAGCGAGACTGGCAAAACTTCATTTCACATAGTTTGGACATGTTATCAGGACGGACCAGTCTTTGGAGAAGGACATCATGCTTGGTAAATTAGAGGGTCAGTGAAAAAGAGGAAGACTCTCAAGGAGATGGATTGACACAGTGGCTTCAACAGTAGGCTCAACCATAGCAATGATTGTGAGGATGGTGCAGGACTGGGCAGTGCTTCTTTCTGTTGTACATAGGGTCACTATGAGTCGGAACCAACTAGACGGCACCTAACAACAACTACAACAACAACCTTTCAGAAGTAGATCACCAGGTCTTTCTTATGAGGCACTTCTGGGTGAATTCAAATCACCAACTTTTTGGTTAGTAGCTGAACATTTAACCATTTGCACCATCCAGGTACTCCTTAATGAACAATATACCAATTTAATTTTTACTAATTTTTCTGATAATATGCATTTATTTTTCCATTCTGTGTAAGTCTTTTTGTGTATGTATGTTTTCATTTATCTAGTTCTAATTGAGAAGAACTTCTAAATTGTAGGGTGTATTTTAACTTCAGACATTGTCAAGGACGTTTTCAAAGTAAAATTTTTCACTTTGAAAAGTAATGTACGTGCGTTGAAATCACTGCATTCCTTCCCCAACATTTGGGTTTTTCAGTCTTTCTCATTTTCTTCATTCTAGAGGATGTGCTGTGATAGTTCATGGTGGTTTTACTTTGCACTTGAACTTACGATGCTGAGAACATTTTCATATGATTACTGATTATTTGTATATGTTTTCTTATAAATTGCATGTTCAAATTTCTTTCCCACAAGTACTGTATACATTCCGGATATATGTTTTTTTCAGATACATGTATTAAATATTTTCTTTCAGACTATGTCTTAGTCATCTAGTGCTGCTATAACAGAAGCACCACAAGTGAATGGTTTTAACGAAGAGAAGTTTATTTCCTCACAGTCAAAGTGGGTTAAAAGTCCACATTCAGGGCGTCAGCTCCAGGGGAAGGCTTTTTCTCTCCGTCGGCCTTCTCTTCCATGTTCCCCCGGACTAGGAGCTTCTCTGCGCAGGGACCCCAGTCGAAAGGACACGCTCTGCTCCCAGCACTGCTTTCTTGATGCTGTGAGGTCCCCAACTCTCTGCTTGCTTCCCTTTCCTTTTATCTCGTGAGAGATAAAAGGTGGTGCAGGCCACACCCCAGGGAAACTCCCTTTACATTGGATCAGGGATGTGACCTGGGTAAAGGTGGTGTTACAATCCCATCCTAATCCTCTTTAACATAAAATTACAATCACAAAATGGAGGCCACTCACAATTCTGGGAATCATGGCCCAGCCAAATTGAGACACACATTTTTCGGGGGACATAATTCAGTCCATGACAGACTATGAGTTGCCTTTTCATTTTCTTAATGGTCCATGTTGCTGAACAGACCTTTTAATATTTTTTTATAAAGCACACTTACCATTTTTGTTACATGTGGTGCTTTTTGTATTCTCTCTATGAAAATTTTGCTGTCCCCAAACGGTGCATATTATCTCCTATGTTTTCTTTAAAAAGCTCTGAAGTTTTAATTTTTTACTTTTTAAGTCAGTGATCCATATGAACTTATTTGTTTTCTTTTTTTAGAGTATGAGATATGACCTAAGGTTTATTGTTTTTGCATACTTTTATACAATCGACCCAAAATAATTTCTTAAAAATAACTTCCCTTTCCCCCATTGAATGGCCTTTGCATATTTGTTGAAAATCAATTGATCTAACATTTGTGTCTATTTCGGACTCACTATTCTGGTCTGTGAATCTATTTTTTTTCTTATAGCAACAACTTGGGGACTGAAAATTTTCTATATTCTCATACCTACATTTCTGTAGTTTTAGAGTAAGTCTTGAAGTTGGTAGTGTGAATTTGCCAAATTTGTTCTTCCTGTCCAAGATACTTTTGAATATTTTAGAGCTTTTGCTATTCCATATAATTTGTGGAGTCAGTTTGTCAGTTCCTACAAAAGTCTGTTTGGAATTTGCCTGAGACTACCTTGCATCCTGATACTTTAGTAAATTCACTATTAGCTGAACGATTCTTTAACTTTTCAGTATCTACATCATGTCATTTGAAAATAGAGAAAGCTTTCCTTCTTCTTTTCCAGACTTGAAGTCAGCTATTTCTGTTCCTTGCCTTATTATAGCTGCTAACTTGTGAGGTTTGCCTTTGGTTAGGTCAGATCTCTTAATCCTGGGACATAGTCCCTTTTTCTGTGGTATGACCCTTCTTGGATTTTAATGGAAAGCCTGAGGGTTTACCAAGATCCTCTTCTTAGTGGGGCTCAGACTTGAAACTCTCTCTCCCCTCAATGGATAGCCAAGGACATCTTGGTTCTGCATTTTCACCCTTCTGGCTTTGGCCACTGCTGGGCTACCAGCTGTTCCTCTGTACCAGGTCAGTCCAGGCTATTTCAAGAAGTCCAGAGGAGTGTATATGTAGATTTTTGGCTTCTCCTCTTCTGTGGCTAACCTCCTTTCTGAGATTTAGTCCCTTGACTTACAGTCATGCTGACATCCCCAAATGTGTCCCTTGATGCTGCAAGCCAAAACAACTGTGGCTGGCAGTGTGTGGACTCAGGGGGACCCTGTGTGGAAAATGCCACTGTATAAATGAGGATCTCACCACTGCCATTCTCTTCCTCAAGGGCCAAACCTCATCCACTCTTTGCCCAATTTTGTTTAGTCTCCAGTAGCTTCAAATCGCTGTCTTTGTT
Organism: Dugong dugon; assembly: GCA_030035585.1. Classification (NCBI taxonomy): domain Eukaryota; kingdom Metazoa; phylum Chordata; class Mammalia; order Sirenia; family Dugongidae; genus Dugong; species Dugong dugon. Next base: position 8,852,930 of record CM057473.1, read on the forward strand.
ATTTTTGTCCAGAGTTTGTTTATTTTCTTCCTCAGGGATAGTCTGATACAAGCTACTCTGCAGTTCCTGGAACTGGATGACCAGTTGAATGCATGTGCAGTGATGTTCAGGGTTATCTTCTAGAAAGTCTGGGATGTATGGTAAAAACATGGACAATTAGCTTTATTCATAGGGGTTTTTAGTAACGAAGTTAAAGAGTTTGTGTGGGGGAATCAAAGGTGGTGGCTCAAAACTTCTAATGGATATTTTGTGAGATGGTGCAAGAGGAGGTCCCTGGCACAAGTTCTTTAGCTCTGTTACTGAGGCCACTTCCTGCCTCAAATTATAAACTGTTTTCCTATTCCTGTTTTAGTTAAGTGCTTGCTTCAACAACACAGATATTAAAATTGGAGCGATTAAAGGCTACCAATTTTGCTACCTTTGGTTGATGTAAGGACTACAGTATGTGAAGTGCTATGGGTTCAGAAAGGGACAAATTGGGAGACTGCAGGAAAGCTACTTTGAATCAGACACAAAGTTCTAATCAGAACTCTGTTAATGGCAAGCTGTATAGCCTCAGAAAAGTCTCAAAACCTCTGTGCACCCCACCCCCATTCACAATCTAGAAACAGAGAAAGAAATACACGTTGCATAATTGCAAAGAAAAGATTCAGTCTTAGAATAAAATTGGCACTTATAATTACATCTGCTCCTATTGTCAAGCTTAGTCCATTATACCCTCTTCAGAGCCCCCCTTAGGACATGCAAAAAATTAAAAGTTTTTGTGTGTTTTAATTTTGTATGATTCATTTCAAGGAGACTTGACAAACAATGTGGTGCTTATGTTGCTAGTTTTGCTTGTGAATATGAACTGGGTGGGCTTGATCCTGGATCTGGGCCTCAGCCAGCTGCCGATGGTGGAGGAAACAAAGTCCAGCTCCCAGAGTTGGAGGCCCTCAGGCGCTAGGCAGGGTGTCAATGTTTACTGCTTAGAGATGAAGAGAGTTGAATAAAGAAAAGCCTGGGCTGATAATGCATATTGAAACTCACTCAAAATCAATAAACATGTAGTTTAATGACACATTTTTGTTGAAAATACTAATTTAGGATCCTCTCAAATAATGGAATTTTCGACCGAAGAGGAAAAGTACTTTCAAAATTAGTCTTAAATGACGTTAGTTATACACCAAAATTAGTGTATAAATAATAGCCTCATGTAACCTTATTATTTTCCCTTTGATGAAGAAATAAAATCTAATGAGTAAGTAAAAATATCAAAATCCTAGAGACAGCTAGGATGTGACACAGCTGTGCAAGACAAACTAAAACTGAACCCTCAGAAAACTCTAGAATAAAACAACGATACGAAACTTTATAGGAATGTTTTTGAAATTTACTGGCTTATTTTACACATTACATATTCAGTAGTTTTCATGGAGCACCAAAACCCCAAACCGAACTCACCATCGAGTCGATTCCAACTCATAGAGACCCTACAGGACAGAGTAGAACTGCCCCATAGGGTCCAAGGAGCAGCTGGTAGATTCGAAGTGCCGACCTTTTGGTTAGCAGCTGAGCTCTTAACCACCGTGCCACCAGGGCTCCTTAATTAAGTACAAAAATAAGACAAATCACCTTCTGATTTTTGTTGTTGTTCTTTTAATTTCAGCAACCGCTTGAAAATACTAAGAATAAAAATGCTATGTTATCTTAAAAGGAAGTTAAACTTATAGTTCTCAGTTTGAAATATTCAGGAGCTTGGAAAAGACTGCTAATCTTTTCTTTTTTATTTACAAGCACTCTTACTATCATTGGAAGAAGATGTTTAATTGAAAATAAAGGAAAATCAATATAATTAATAACCCAATAAATTATAAGTAGATGTGGGCAAAGTATATCCTTATCTTGATCACTGTAGACTGTTCAGTCTCTACCAGCGTGCTTGAATACAGATGAAGGTCAAGAATAGTTGATGAATAAAAAATGATGAGAAACCAATGACTGAAGTATGCATGATCTCTGGGTGGCAGCATTTTAAGTGCTGTATTGATGGACAATGAGTTCCTTCCTACTTCACTGTACTACTTCTCTCCTCTTTCACTTTGGACAGCAACAAACAAGGTATAAATATTGCCTTAAAAGCAAAGCTACTGTAGGATAAATCCTAAAGTGAAAGAACATCAATCTGGCTATGAGCTATACAGAGTTGCACAGTGGTGCAAGGAGTCATAACTGTATGTTTGTTCTGTCCCAGAGGAGATAAGAGTAGCACTGGGTGGACAAGAGAGCTGAGAGAGAAAAAGAGATAGACACTGCATTTTATTGCCCACTCCTGCAATAAATGCTGTAGAAGCAGAGGGAGGCAAATGTATGAGATCCCAGGGAAACCTCAGACTGACAACTAAGGGTCTGAGCTAAAGAGTGGATCTACGCTTCACCATCATTTAGACTCATTTTGTGAGTTTGGATCAACAGCCTACTAGATTTGTTCTGTACCAGAAATAGTATTGTTTGTGTACAATTCTTTCTTCCCTCCCCACATGGTTCACTAAGGTTATAATACCTTTTCCAACCAATTTATGTTAGCATATTGAGAAAGGAGACTGGCTCAGACCACCCACCCTATTTCCTGGGTGGAGTTCCACAGTTCTCACATGCCCAAGAGGGACAAAAAGCAATCTGGGGTAGAAGTGGAAAGACAACCTCTGGGGTGGCTTGAAAAGACTTGTACCCAAAGAAACAGTGTGGGAGCCAGGACGGGAATCAGAAGAGAGATATGTTAGAGCCGAATGTCTATCCCCAACTCTCCATAACTCTAAAATGGGGAGGAAACTTCTATGACATTCTCCAAGGGAGAAAAGTAAGGAAGGAATGCATCTAGGCTTTTATCAATCCCTCCTTTTTACCAAGGAGTGAAGGCTGAGGTGTCTGGTGGTGAGACTGGGAATTAGGATTTGGCTGTGAGCGTGGCTTATCCTATTCTGGATTCCTTTCTTTTTAGAGATGCCTGCCCAATGAAGACCAGTTATAATTGCTGGCTTTGAAGTTCTGGGCAGGTAAGTACAATTCAGGGAGTCAGGTATTTGGAAGTCCAATTTGCCCACAGAGCCCGCAGAGTTACACTGATTTCCCCAATCAGTCTTATCAGTAAGAAACGATGATATTTTGTTAGTGGTCACTGCTTACATGGTCTATTTCTGTTCTCTGCTATCATGCTCAGTCATCTTTTTCTTCCTTGGCTTGCCAATTCCCTGCCGCTCCCCAGAGAGCCAGAGAATACTCAACTCTTCTGGAGACCTTCTGGGGGATATTATCATGAAGTACTTAAAAAAAAAAAAAAAGTTCCCATTCATCAGATCAGTGACTATATTTCTTCTAGGTATATCTATAGTTTTCAACATCAAGTCTACGTAAAAAAACAACAAAAACAAACTCGTTGCCATCTAATTGATTCGGATTCATGGTGCCCCATGTGTTACAGAGTAGAAATGCTCCGTAGGGTTTTCTTGGCTGTAATATTTATGGGAGCAGATCACCAGGCCTTTATTTCAAGGCACTGCTAGGTGGGTTCAAATCACAAACATTCAGGTTAGTAGTTGAGTGCAAACTGTTTGTGCCATCTACCAGACACAGCCCATTGCTCTCGAGTCAATTTCGACTCATAGCAACCCTCCAGGGCAGAGTAGGACTGCCCCATAGGGTTTCCAAGGAGTGGCTGGGGGATTCGAACTGCCGACCTTTTGGTTTTAGCAGCAAAGCGCTTAACCACTGCGCCACCATGGCTCCTTGCGCCACCTAGGGACCCTGAGAGTCTATGTAAGGGATTTATTGTTTTGTTGCTGTGGATATTTTGATATTTTTTTGGTTGCTATCAACCAGAGAAATAGTCATCCAGGGGTATGGAAGGAAATTTTTACACCTATTGATTTATTGACACAGTCCTATCCTTTGGAGCTTATGCCTGTTTTTTCATTGAGATGCAGAGTCACTAATATGAATCCTATTCTCTATTTGATGACCTGCACTTTACCTCAGCTCTTGTTTGTTCTAGTTGAAAAAAATTGTCAGTTTTTCTTCCCTGGATGAACTACATTTAAGCCTCTGGGCATCCAAAAGCAATATAAATAACTATCGATTTACTCCTATGAGGCATGCAGGCTCATTAAGAAAATTAAGAACACACATATGAAATAATGTCAACAGTCACCATATGCTATGTCGGCAAAATTCACCCTATTTATCGTTTTATTAGCAGCACAATCTAAAATATTAAACAGACCGAGTATTTTTTAAGTCTCGTAAGCTAAGTGAAAAGCAGAACATAAAGTACATAGAACATATTCGAGCATAATTGAGAAAATTCCATTTTCGGGCCAACCTTGAAGGTCACGCCACCATGGGCTGAAATACTTCATTGCTGCAAAACCCATTTTATGTGTCTGCGTCTGAACAATGTCATTGCCAATGGCAACCCTCTAGGAATCTGCCTAGGTGGTGGCTCTGGTAACATAAGAGGTGACAGCTGTCAGCACTGCTGGCCGAGCCGATGAGGACAAATAAGTATTCAAACTCTGCTTGCTGCATGAGACAATTGAGTAGTGAAGTCAATGTCCACATTGCAAAAACAACATCACCCAAATGTACCTCTTTTCCTCTGAAGAGGAAGCCAACTAAAGACACTCTTTCCTTGGTCTTTTAAGGATCAGTAAAGAGAAAGAAGAACATTTGGAGATAATTATTTTTCTGGCTCACAATAGAAATGCAAAGACAGCCCAAATGGGAACCTGAAGACTGGGCATTTGCATAGTAAGAAAACTTTAAAACAAAACAAAACAAAATAAAATAATGTATTATTCATTGCTCTCTTTTTCATCAAGTTGCCTCAAGATATTTTTGCCACACATGGAACACATTTAGCAGTTTTCATTGCAATTTTTTTGTTTAAAATGTTCTGATGAGTTTAAAAGGTATGCAGTGTGCAGTCTTGAATGTATATATGGCATCTGAAGTTAGTGCCAACAATGTCAATTATGCTAGCCTGCCTAATATAGATGATACTAGTTGTAGCAGGAAATATATTAGCATGCTCCAGTGGTGAGTTGGATCCTGTTTGTATTAGTTGCCTAGAGCTGCTGTACCACAATACCATAAATTGGATGATTTATAATAATATAACTTATTGTCTCTCAGTTCTGTAATCTAGAAGTCTGAATTCAGGGTGTTGACAAGGCTGTTCTCTGTGTTCCTTCAAAGGGAAGATCCTGTATTGTCTCTTCAAGCTTCCAATAGCCCAAGTGTTTCCTGGTGTTCCTTAGCTTGTAGATTCATCTTCGCATGCCCATCTCCCCATATGTCTCTCTGTGTTCTTTTATAAAGACAGCACTTCTATTGGATTAGGGCTCACTCTACTCCCCTATAATCTCACGTTAACTGATAACATCTTCAAAGACCCTGTTTCCAAATAAAATCATACTCATAGGTACTAAGGTTTAGGACTTAAACGTATCTTTCTGAGGGGAACACAATTAAATCCATAATACTGTTTGATTTCAGTTTGAAATTGGAGTGTTTTCACTATAGATAGAAGTACTGTAAACACCAAAAATAAACTCTTTGATGTCTTATGATACTTTACACAAGTATACCTCCTTTCCTATGATCTTTTTAATTTCATTCCAGGAAGAGTTTTCAAAACAAAGAAATCAGTGAAAAGACCAGGACTAGAAACAGTCTGTTCCACTAACATTTCTCCTTATTTGAAGGCTCTTCAGATGACGGAGTTTATTGGATTCCCATATGGGACGAGCGCTCTGGGTATGTGTGTGCCTATGAGACAGCTAGACTGCAAAATGATGAAAAGGTGACATTCACCTTTAGAATTATTTTACTCTGTCCTCTGGCAAGATATTCACAATGGCAACTGTCACAGGGCACAGCCCACTGAAACTGCTGCTGTACCCAAGGCAGAGGGAGAGAAATAGAGAAGGAAAAAGGGGGGAAAGGAGAGACTTTCTGTAGAGGAGCGTTTGCTGATTCTCTTGCACGTCCTGAGGATTGAAGCCATTGGCTACATCCTGATGCATCTATGAAGGCATTTATCACAACATCTGTCCAATCACTCTTCATGAATTTGTGTATGAACTTTGGCTTAATCCTGTCTTCAGTACCAAGAGAAGGCAAGGATGCCTTTCATCTCCTTGTTATTCTCACAGCAGGAGTCTTCCAGCCAGCTAGATCCTCTAAGCTCAAAGCAGTGAGTGTTCTAGTGTTTGTAGAGGGTGAGAATGTCTTTTGGATGGAACTTAAAGAGACTTTCTAAGAGTTAGTAAACTACTGTTCCTGTCACTTAATTCCTCAGGCAGCAGAAAACACATTTAAAATAATTATTTATGAAATAAGGAAAAAAAAATCTCTATCACCTATTCAAACCTGTTGCTGTCGAGTCGATTCGGAATCATAGCGACCCTATAGAACAGAGTAGAACTGCCCCCCATAGGGTTTCCAAGGAGCAGCTGGTGATTCAAACTGCCAGCTTTTTGGTTAACAGCCAAATGCATAACCACTGCACCACCAGGGCTCCACTATCACCTATTATAAGCCTATAAAGCAGTAGTGCTATTGTTTAGGACTTAGACTCTAGACAACAAGATCCGCTCCAAAAAACATATGGTAGGAAAGTATTATTTTATTAAATGTTGTTGTTAAGCGTGATCAGGTCAAATTCTGACTCATATCAACCCCATATGACAGGGTAGAACTGCCCCATAAGGTTTTCAAGGCTGCAGTCTTTACGGAAGCAGATCGCCAGGTCTTTCCTCCAGCGGAGCCTCTGGGTGGGTTCAAACTGCCAACTTTTCAGGTTAGCAGCCAAATGTTTAAACGCTGCACCACCGGGACTCCTTATTTTGTTAAATTATTAGTTAAAAATAAAGTCCAAAATTATCATAGAAATACATGAGTGTAAAATATAAAATCGATATCTCTGGAGTTTTTGTTGACGACTCGAAGCGACCAGGTCTAGGTGTTGCCATGGATGCAGAGTGTGGCCATTCGTATCTTGTCCAGTCTAAAGGGAAGTCTGGTGCTTAAAAGCAACTATAAGCACTCTGGGGTATGCATACCATTAGTATATCCTCTTTAATGACTCAATACCACAATTGCTCATTTGCAAAATCTATAAATGCAAAAAAGAGAAATTCCATCAGTATCATCTATTAGGTTGACTATCTTAAGACTGGAAAATCACCCAAAATTGAATTTATTTTTATGCCATTTTACAAAAAATAAACATTGATTTACAGAGGGAAATATTAAGTAGGGAAAGAGAGCCAGGTGATTATACACGTTTATTTGTCTCAAATCCTCTTGATATTATGTGAGGTTTATTGAGCTTATACTTGCATAAAAGCCTAATTTGACCATTTAATTAATTTGAGCTTTTAATGTAATATAAAATTATCTTCTTAGTCTAGTTTTCTAAAATGATTTTATCAATCAGATAATTTATAAACTCACGCAAAAGATTTTTTCTTTTGATATTGCATATGCTTTTTTTCTTATTCCTTGTCCTTTGGGTTGGTTTTATCTCTTAAGAAGACTCTAGATTAAGACAGAAAATTACTTAGAAGAGATTTAAAATTCATTAATTCAAAATGTTCAGCTTATCTCTAAAGGGGTAGTTTTCCAATCTCCTTAATTGTAAATAATGCTATTGACTTTTATTAAGAAATTTTATGAAATAATTTTATTCTTTTTCAACATTCTCAACTGAAGCTACACACTTTTGCTGTCAGCTGTTTATCTTTGATTCACCAGTTCTTGTACACTTGGTGCTAAAATTCATTAGATTAAAGGTACCAAATACTTGTGCTGTGTTGCACTCTTGAAAATATCTCCTGTTAAATGGTGAAAACAAAGATGAGAGATCACAATATTTTCAAATATAGGAGACCACAGAGAACATTTCTAGGGCCTTTTTTTTCTTTTTTTAATAAGGGTGAACAAAAACTCACATCCAGACAGTTCTGTTAGCTTGGTAAAGGTCACACAGCTGGAGAGCAAGTGAATAATTCCCATTCTAATGACTATTAGTGACTTCTCTTCTCATTAGGTCATCATTCCCATTTTGAGAAAATGGATCTTATTTAGAAAATATTACAAAAGTCAATATGCATTTTTGGAATTTCTTGACATTATAATGTTAAGTCATATGTAGTGGGACGTTGTGTTTTATGTTGCTAAATTAAAGACACACATGAACACTTTGACGTGGTTTGATGAGAAATTCTCAGACAGCCACTTTCCTTAGATAGAAATTACATTGTAATGTTGGAGCTGAAGATAAAGAACACACACACACTCAGATACCCTGCACTAGGATATAACACTATGTAGAGGGAAGTTGCTATTCATAAGGTTTTTATTGACTGGTTTTTGGAAGCAGGCCACCAGGCTTTTCTTCCTAGTCTGTCTTAGTCTGGAAGCTCTGCTGAAACCTGCCGCATGGGTGACCCTGCTGGTAATTAAAATAACAGTGTCATAGTTTCCAACGTCAAAGAAACATGCATTCATTCTGCATGCCGAACAAATAATCTGAGAAGCTAGACCATATGAAAAAGAACACAGCATCAGAATTGGAAGAAAGCTCACTAACAACCTGTGGTATACAGATGTCACAACCTTGCTTGCTGAAAATGAAGACTTGAATCACTTACTGATGAAAGTCAAAGACTACAGCCTTCAGTACTGATTACACCTGAATGTGAAGAAAAAGAAAATCCTCACAACTGGACCAATAAACAACACATAAATGGGGAACAAAAGCTGACAATGATTTCATTCTACTTGAATCAACCATCAATGTCCATGGAAGCAGTATTCTAGAAAACAAATTGCGATAGGCAAACATGCTGCAAAAGACCTCTTTAAAATTTTAAAGAACAAAGATGTTATTTTGATGACTAAGGTGCTTAAGGTGCACCTGACTCAAGCCATGGTCATTTCAAATCACCTCATGTGCATATGAAAGCTGGACAATAAAAAAAGAAGACCGAAGAAAAACTGATGCATTCAACCTGTAGTACTGATGAAGAATATTGAATATACTGTGGACTGCCAGAAGAGCAAACAAATCAGTGTTAGAGGAAATACAACCAGAATGCTCATTGAAGGAAAGCATGGAGAGAGTTCAGCTCGCTTACTCTGGACACATCATCAGGAAAGACCAATAGGTAGATAAGGACATCATGGTTGGTAAAGCAGAGGGTCAGCAAAAATGAGGGAAACCCTCAAGGAGATGAACTGACCCAACAGCCACAATAAAGTACTCAAATACATCAATGATCATGAAGATGGCATAGGACCAGGCAACATTTCATTCTGTTATTCTTAAGGTTGCGGTGAGTCAGAGCAACAACAATGACAAAGGAAGGTGCTCAGAGTTTGTTGTCAGACACTTATGGATTCAAATTCTGGCTATGTCATTCTTTCTTACCTGCTTCTGTCACTTCTGTTTTCCCCTCTGTTTTATCTTCCTTTCCTTGCTTGTATCCTTCCTTCCTGAATAATTTAGTAAAAAAGATGGTAGGCAGACCTGAGTGAGAAAGGCGACCTGGCCTGGCAGGGGTTGGGGGCCAAGAGAAGAAGATGGTCATTGAGGACAGAGGCCAGAGCAAGGAAGGTGGTAGAATAGGGCAGTGGTCTAGCAGGGGCCAGGGCTGCAGCAAAGAAGGTGACTGGGGAGAGAGTCAGGATACTGGGTACACACGAAGGCTGAGCACATGAGTAAATGTGATGAGGATAATGGGAGCCAGGATTCTCACTATCAGAGTAGTGAGGTTAAAAATAATGGAAATGATAACACTAAAATAAGTGCTGTGGTGCTGGACTGCAATTGGAAATATTGGTGTGAACTCAGTTTTCTGTATAGATGGATGGATGGATGGATGGATGGATGGATAGAGGGATGGATGGATGGATGGATGGATGGATGGATGGATAGACAGACGACTGATGAATAGATCGAAATAAGAGTAAATATAGATGAAAGGTCTGTGTGTGTGTGTGTGTGTGTGTGTACATATATTTTCTAGCTCTGTTCACTAAGAAGGTCCCTGGGTGGTCCAAATGGTTTGCACTTGACTGCTAACATAATGTTGGTGGTTTGAACCCACCCAGTAGCACCATAGAAGAAAGGCCCAGAAATCTGCTTCTGTAAAGATTACAGCAAGAAAACACATTGGAGCAGTTCTATTTTGTTAAGATGGAGTCACCATAAATAGGGATCAACTTGACGACAACAGGTTTTGTTTTTGGTATGTCACTAAGGGGGTCTGCAGCAGTAATGCTCCAGTAGCAGTAAGCATACCTACTCCCTAGATCTTGGTTTCTAAATACTACTCTTAACTAAAAGGAACAACAGCTTCTTGGAAAAATTGCTGGTTCTAGGTCTGGGATGGGAAAAAAGTACAAGACGGACCATCTTATTAGTCAGAAATTAATGAAGTACTCAAAGAATGATGGGCACACGTCAAAAAGACATAGCACCCAGCCTTAAGTGCTCCAGACTGGCCAAATTCAAGACAATTTATTGTATCTGATTATATCCCCTTGATTAAAACAGGAATTTCATGAATACAGTGTGATAGAAATAAATACAGAAATAAATGAGGAGAAGAGATAGTTCTTACCTAAAGTGGAATGGCAAATACTACACATTGAAGGAATGGTGGAATTAGAATATCACCACTTGGCAACAATCATAGTCATAATTAAGTCAAATGAGAAATACCAATAAATATTAAAATTGGTGGGTAAATATTTGAGGAGTAATAGAATATTTACATAGTTTCTAAATATCTCTCAATGTCCAAGCCCAGAAGGAAATAAATTTTGTTGACCTATGAGCTTTAGCCAAATGGACTTGAAGAATAGAAATCAGACTGTTTTCTATAACTGTGTAAAATGGGGCCCTCTAATTATGGATTATATCTCTGAATATCCATGTCATGGACTGAATTGTGTCCCCAAAAGTATCTGTCAATTTGTCTGGGCCATGATTCCCAGTATGGTGTGATTTTCCACCATTTTGTCATCTGATGTGATTTTCCTATGTGTTGTAAATCCTACCTCTAAGATGTTAATGAGATGGGATTAGTGTCAAATATGTTAATGAGGCAGGACTCAATTTACAAGATTAGATTTTGTCTTAAGCCAATCTCTTTTAGACATAAAAGAGAGAAGTGAACAGAGAGACACGGCAACCTCATATCATCAAGAAACAAGAGCCAGGAGAACAGCACATCATTTGGACCTGGGATCCTGAGAAGCTCCTAAATCAGGGGAAGATTGATGAGAAGGACCTTCCTGCAGGGTCAACAGAGAAAGTCTTCCCTGGGATCTGGCACCCTGAATTCAGACTTCTAGCCTCCTAGACTTGAGAAAATAAACTTCTGTTTGTTAAAGCCATTCACTTGTGGTATTTCTTTTATAGCAGCACTAAATAACTAAGACACCACATAACAAAGCTTGCTCCCAATAGTTTGCATTAAAATAGTTTTAAAGTATGGGGCTACACAGGGGTAAAAAAAGGCCAGTTGCCATCAGCTGATTCCAATTATGGCAATCCCATGTGTTGCAGAGCAAAATTGTGCTTCATAAGGTTTGAATGGCTGTGATTTTTTGGGAAGTAGATACCCAGGTTTTTCTTCTGAGGCTCTCTGGGTAGATTTCGAACTACCAACCTTTTGGTTTATAGCCCGGCAGTTAACTGTTTGTGCCACCACCTGTTATGTTTTGGGAAGGAAATCACTTGTAAAGCAGACTGGCAACTTTTCAGCTTGGATGTGCCCTAGATATGAAGCTTAATTTCAAAAGATTTTTTTCAAGTAGAGTTTCATGTCCTCCACTGAAAGTATTAACTCAAAGTTTTGTCCTACATATAAAGTTCTAGCTTAGATGTTTTACTTTTGAAGTAAGCTAATTTTTGAAGGACTGTACCGTTCCTGGGGCCCTGGTGACACAGTGGTTAGGAGCTCAGCTGCTAACCGGCAGTTTGAATCCACCAGCTGTTCCTTGGAACACCATGGGACAGTTCTACTGTGTCTTATAAGGTCACTTTGAGTCAGAATCTACTCAACAGCATCGAGTTTGGTTTTTGTTTATTTTGGTACATTTCCTGAGCTGTTGTTGTTGTGTGCCATTGAGACGATTCCAACTTGCAGAGACCCCATGTGATAGAGTAGAACTGCCTCATAGGGTTTCCTAGCTGTAATCTTTACAGGAGCAGATCGCCAGGTCTTTTCTCTGTGGTGTCACTGGTAGCTTTGAACTGCTGGCCTTTTGGTTAACCATTTCAGTTAGCCAGAGTGCTTAACCACTGAGGGACCAGGGCACCTTATTTCCTGAGGTAGCTGATACTAACTTGTTTGATCTTCTACAGTCTCTGAAATGGAAACATTCCTATAAAGCAAGGGAAGTTATATAGCCTGTTTCCTCAATCATTTCTAACCTTCTTCATCAATCATATACTGAGTTATCCAGCTGAAGCTCTGGGACAAGTGCTTCTGTCTAGCAGTTATAAAAATAACTAAGGAATTTTTGTCCTGAAGCCCATAAGAATCTGAACCATCGCTAATGGCTCTCACCAGGACATCCTTAACTGTATCAAGTTTGGTGGCCAATGCATATGTCAGATACTTATGATTTATAAAAGATAAGACTGTATTTCTATTCATCCAATAAATACTTTTTGAGTGTCAGACGACCTGTTCAGTTTTGGAGAAAAAAAAAAAAAAAAAGCTAAGTAAAAAGGCAACAGTCTCTACCATCATAGCTCTTACGGTCTAATGGAGATATTAATCAAGTGATTATACAAATAAGTATGTAATTACATCTATAATAAGTGCTATGGACTACAACCTATTGCCGTGGACTTGATTTCAACTCATAGCGATCCTATAGGGCAGGGTAGAACGTCCCCATAGGGTTTCCAAGGGTGTAATCTTTACGGGAGCAGACTGCTACATCTTTAGTTACCCAATAACTTATAAGCTGGTCTGAAGGATCGCACAAAACTTTCCTGAAAAAAAGTGACCTTAGAACCGATATTTGAAAGAAGAGATCTCTTCCCCTACCTAAGGGAATGTAGAATGGGAGATAAAGAAAAAATATTCCTAGCCAAAGGGAAGAGATGGTAAAATCCCTCTGATTGGAGGGTGCATGGTGAAAGTAAGCGGATGTGAGTGGGGCACAGAGTGAGTGTGGCTTCCTGCAAAATCGGCCCTAGGAGATGAGCAAGGGCCAGATCATATAAGGGCTTGCTGGACACATGGAAAGATTCTGGTCTTTAATCAAAAATAATGGGACTCTACCAAAGGGTTTTAAGCAAAAGAGTCTTTGAACTGTCAAAGTGGAGATAACAGACATGTGGAACAACATGCCTGGTGCACAGATGAGAGGTCAGAGCAGCAGATGTGAATCTGGGAGATACTGGCATGTGGTTCATAGCTACAGCCATGTGCATAGATGAGATTTCTATGGAGAGAACTTAGAAGAAGAAGAATAAGAAACAAGAGAGAGACAGAGCCTGGGGTCAAATCAGGAAAAACCTTAACATTTAATGGTCCCGACTAGGAGGATAATGTGATAGAAAAAGAGCAGCCAACAAGACAAAACAAAAGAAAACAAAGCAAAATATAAACAAACACAAACCCAGGAAAGGGTGGAGGCTGAAAGTAAAAGTACTGGTGTTTGTTGGTTTGTTTATTTTTTATAAAGAATATAGCTAATAATCTGACGATGTTGGATAATTGCTGGGATGTCAAGTGACGTGAGAACGTAACATACTAAGTTCACTGGTGACCTTACCAAGAGTTTTGGGGAGAAAATATGAGACAGTATACATATTGTAAAAGACTGAGAAGTTAGTAGGACATGAAAAAAAAATTAAGACTGGGAAGAGAAGCATTTTTTTCAAGACATTTGACTATAAAGGGAAGTAGGGTAGTACCTGAAAGAGCATGTGTGCTGGAGGGAGAGATTATTTCAAATCGTTTTATATAGTGTTGTTAGCTTCTGTCGAGTCAGCTCTAACTCATGGCAACCTTATGTATAACAGAACAGAATGTTAGAAACTTGGGCATATTATATGTTGATGTAGAAATATACAGATAAAAGTTTGAGGGAAAAAACAACAATGAAGATATCTAAGAGAATATGTGAGGATGAGGTACAATGCACAGATGGAGGAATGGGCCTTAGACAGTGAGACCCTTTGTTAGTTTTCTAGGATTGCCATCACAAATTACCACAAAATCAGTGGTAACTTTAGTCTCATAGTTCAGGAGATCAGAAGTCCGAAATTAAGGTGTTGGCAGGGTTGGCTTCTTCTGGAGGCCGTCAGGGAGTATCTGTTCATGCCTCTCTCTTCGCTTCTGGTGGTTGCCAGCAATCCTTGGCATTTCTTGGCTTGTGGAGGCATCATCTCGATCTCTGCCTCTGTCTTGAAAAGACATTCCTCTCTGTGTCTCTGTGTGTGTCTTTCTTTTCTTATAAGGACACCGGTTACTGGATTTAGAACCCACGTAAACCAGTAAGACCTTCTCTTAAATAATTACACATGCAGAAACTCTGTTTCAGACAAGGTCGTAGTCTAAGATTCCAGATGGACGTGAATTTGGGGAGGAAGCTATTCAACGTACTCCAGACTTTCTTCTTTTTTTACGCAGTGACTGAGGCCTGGATCAGTGCTGACACAAGAGTGTTTATGTCTGAGTGCTCATCCTGTTTCTGGATCTGACTCTAATTGTCTGCATGACTGTGGAATTGACCCAGATTTTCATGGCCTATTTCCTTATTTGTAAATTAAAGGAGTTGGGTAACTTAGTGATTTAATTCCTTTCAATTCTAAAATCCATTAACTTATTTATTATTTTCAATTTTGCCAATGCGAGAAAAGGCTTTAGGTCTTGAGTACCGTTGTTGGACTTTATGTGGAAAGGACATTTTTAGCAAAGTGTACTTCATAAAAGGAGTTCTGGTGGCACAGTGGTTAAGCTCTGAGCTGATAACCAAAAGGTTAGTGGTTTGAACCCACCAGCTATTCCTCAGGAGAGTCTGCCTCCCTAAAGATTGCAGCCTTGGAAACCCTATGGGCAGTTGTACTCTGTCCTATAGGGTCACTGTGAGTTGAAATTGATGCCATGGCAATGGGTTTTGTTTTGTTTGGGTATTTCATAAAGACCCTGTGAGTGAGTTGTAGTGAACTGGTAAGAGTTTTACGTTCTCACTGATCTACTCCTGATGCAAATAGGGGTTAGTCATGGCGTTTCCACAATGACAAGGACTAAAGTCCTCGAGAAAATTAAAGAAAAGTCTCATGGAGCTTTTATCATGGTTTTAATTTCAGTTCTTCTCTCTGGGGTAGGAACTTTAGGCTTGACTGCTCCAAGTTCCTGATGTATTGTGAACACATACACCTTTCATAGAAGACTTATGTAAGTCCTAAATTGAATTTTATTAATGATTGTTTAAATCAACTTTTCTGGCTGACCTCACTTTTTCTATGGTAGATTTAAAATGTGATAATAGCAATCATTAAAATGTTCTGTAAAACAAATCTAAAATATAAAACCCTGGCTTCAGTATATCAGATCCATTGCCGTCGGATCGATTCTGACTCATAGCAACCCTACAGGACAGAGCAGAACCGTCCCACAGGTCTCGAAGGAGTAACTGGTGGATTCAAACTGCTGACCTTTTGGTTAGCAGCCTGAGTTCTTAACCACTGTGCCACCAGGACTCCCAGTACATCAGAAAAGGATGAAATTGTATGATTCATGTTGACATCTGTAAATACATTTAAGGCATTCACAAAAGACATACACAGATGTCAGTATGGGCTACCTATTCTCACTTTTGCCCTTTTAGATATGGTTGTTGTTGAGTTCATTTTTTGAACCACCTAAATTGAGTCCCAACAAGTATTTCCTTTACTGCATGTCTTCTTGGCTTCATTGTGATGTATCAATACTGCCTCTTGGGGAGATAGAAAAGTGTCTTCCTGTCTTAAATTACAAAACACCAGGCAGCACTGGCAAGATTTTTTCCCAAAAGCAAGGAATTAGTCAGTTTTTTTTCTGGCAGAGCATCTCCTGTTTTTCTGTAGATCCACTGCATATCTTCTCTTTGAATTCCCCTTCTAATTACTTCTCTCAGAATGAGAAACAAATACTTTGATTAGGATTATGGCTAGACAGCTTCTTTATTTTATTTGACATTCAGGACCCTATTGGCATGAAAATGGATGCTTAGGTATAATTTTCTTAAAACCTGGTATACAAAACTGTTGAGATCATTTCCTAAAAAGTCCTCTTTCAAACTGAACAAGTCTTGTTTTTTTTTTTTTTAGGCTAGGAAGAATGTGTTGAGAAATGTGTTGAGAATTGACTCAAATCATTGCAAGAATTTTTCATACCTATAATAACTCATTACTCTTTATGTTGTCTTTAAGCACACATGGCTATTTTGAGCTATTAATGGAGATTTATAGGTCACTGCGAGGAAATATATCTTTAAAACTTCCATATTTCCATTTACAGGTTATTTTTGAACAGTTTTTGAAGAAGGTTCTGTTTTCATGGTGACAAGCGGATACCGATCAACCACCAGGGGGCGGCCTTGGATCACTAAAGTTTATCAGCACTCAACTTTTCTTCAAAACAAATCTGTATGGTTCTTTATATGAAACAGTTTTGCAATCAAGTTTTGACAAATTATATCTTTGAAGAGAATAAGCCAGTTTGCATTATTTCCACAAGCTCAAGACGCATCCTTCATTAAGAAAATTACATTTTAAATTTTTTGTAAAATAAATTCTTTTTCTCAATTTCCATTTTTTATTTAATTTTACTGCTATAATATATTGGTACAGGTGAAGACATTTCACAGTTAGTAACTACCTTCTAAATGCTAACAAAACAGCAGGATAAATAGAAGATGCTAGATAAGATAATGGCAAAAATGACTGGGAACCTCAAATCTTTTTAAAATTCGTATTTTCTTTTTTAAAAAATTAATACCTATTTCATTATGGAAAACTTATAAATTACCAAAGTACAAAAGGAAGAAGTACTAAGAAGGCATAATCTTAACACCCAACAGAACCAAGTTAGTATACTTCTTGTAAGATGTATTTTTCAATCAAGATGCCTCCATATATACCAATCTGTTTGTCATTTCATAATATGGGATCAATGCGTGGTATAACTTCTCTTTTTCGTTTAATATATTGCTGACAACTTTCCTGTCACTGAACCTTCTACACCATAATGTGTCAGGATTCTGTAGTATTATATTGTAACAATGAGCATAATTTATACACCTCAGTACCTTACTTTAGATCATTTAGATTATTTTCAACTTTTTGCTAAGTTCTTTTTAAATACAAATGAAACATAGCATTTTACCTCCCAAATAGATGAATCATAATACATATAAAGTTAACAGTTTTCAGATTAAAAACATTTTTAATGGGTTGAGGACAACAACATAGTTTACCTTCAAAATCATATTAATCTTAGGTAAAGATACTATGTTAATTTATTGCCTCTTGCAGAAAAGTAGATGATAATTTAGAGACTTCACACTCATTTTGGGTCTTAATCACCTCATTCTCTTACCCACTGCATTACATCAAATTGCATTAATAATCTCTTACCAAAACAAGGCATTTGAAATATGGATCCTCACTGTGACTAAGGATATGATGGATTTCTTCATTCCCACAATTTAAATCACTCTTACTTAACGCCGCTTACCAACACCTTAATGAAATATTTTCCCACATTCCAGAGGCCATTTCGGCACGATGCCTGTGTATGTCAGCGCCAAATAATATTAGCACTGAGTGCTGAGAATCACTCCTTAACACACAGAAGCAGAGCTACTCAGGGGTGCTCAGGGTTTGGGAACCACAATTCAGCTTTCTAAGTGGTGTTTCTGTTGAAATGGATTGTGCAAATCATTAAAGAATTAAACAGTCAAGGATGACAATCAGTATGAGCTTGGGCAAGTTGTTCAAAATATCTTTAAACTCCAGATTCCTCTTCTGTAAAGTGGGATTTTGCCCAAAGCTAGTTTTTCAAGGTGACTGTATGAGAGTGTCTGTTTATAAACTGTGTTGCCTTCCCCCAGTCCCCAAGCACTGAAAGGAAAGGACAAGTCATGCATCAAGCTGTTGTTCTAAAGTCTTACATTCATTGATGGGGTGAGTTGAGCGCTTTCACTTAATGTAAGCCCTACCCTTCACCATCAGGATCAAGAGTAAACCCAGTAAACTTGGTCTAAGATCATGCCAACTCTTTGCTTTCCACCACAAGTTTACTGTTTAGGAGTAGGTTTAAACACTGGGGTTAAGGTCTAGATTCCCAGACTCTCTTGTCTCCATCAACAAGGGGAAGAAGAAACCTCAGACCTTCATACACTGCTTGTGGGAAAGTATAATGGGGCGGCCACATTGGAACACAGTCCAGCAGTTCCTGAAGATGTTCAACATGGAGTTACCATATGGCCCCAAAATTCTACTCCTAAGTATATGCTCAAGAGAAATGAAAACATATGTCCACACAAAAATTTGTACTTGAATGTTCATAGAAATTTATTTATAATAGTTCAAAAGTGGAAGTAATTCAAATGTCTATTAACTGATGAATGGATAATACTCAATGGAATATTATTTGACAATAAAAAGGAATAAAGTACTGATTCATGCTGCAACATGGATGAACTTTGACAATATTATGCTGAGTAAAAGAAGCCAGTCACAAAAGACCATATATTGTAAAATTCCATACTGTAAAATTCCATATTATAAAATTCCACCATAGGTAAATCCATAGAGACAGAAAGTAGATTAATGGTTGCCTAAAGTTGGGGATGAGATTGGGGAGGGGGGATGGGAAGTGACTGCTAATGGCTTCAGGGTATCTTTTTGGGATGGTGAAAATGATCTAAAATTAGTTTGTGATGATGGTCACACAACTTTGTGAATATCCTGTAAACCAATGAATTGTACGTTTTAAATGGGTGAATCATATGCTATGCTGACTATATCACAATAAAGTTGTTTAAGACAAAGGAGGAGCCCCGGTTACCTACCCTTTCCTAGCCACTATTCCCAACACTCACCACTTCACTGAAACTCTCCAACACTATTTATTAGGACCGATCTTATTATAAGGAACCATGGTGGCCCAGTGGTTAAGTGCTCCGCTGCAAACCGAAAGGTTGGCAGTTCGAATCCACCAGCCTCTCCAAGAAAGAGAGACGTGGCAGTCTGCTTCTGTAAAGATTACAGCCTTGGAAATCCTATAGGGCAGTTCTACCTTGTCCAATAGGGTCACTATGAGTGAGAATTTACTCAATGGCAATAGATTTTGTTTTAGGGGGTTGGAGATTATTAGGATCTTATCCCTTATCCCTATTATTTTAGGTACCATAAGAATCTCCAAAATCTCAAGTCACTCTTTACCTTCCCACCCTAATCCCTATAAGAAGTTGTATATGTTCGGATTTTCTTCTTCCCATTCCTCCCCTGCTAAATACTCCCTTCATCCTCTTGCTTTAATGAAAATCTGGCTGCTCTCTGAAAATCTGGCTCTGCTTTCTGTCAAGCCCTCTCAATGACTGGTTGTCATTCAGGTAGGCTTGGAGGTGATGTAGATGTCCTGCTTGCTCCTTATTTCCACTTTTCCGGCTTTCTGTTTTTTTGTTCCCTAAAATCCCCCAACTGTAAGTATCGTGTCGTCAGGTATATTAATTCGCTATCTCCCTTATCTCGTCACCATCTATCATCTCCAGGTTCCTCCACGTTTCTCAAGGAATTTAGCTCATGGATCACGGATTGTCTGCCGGCAACACTCTTATCTTCCTTCTTGATGCTTCGGATACCCACAAAAATGATCATCCCAACATAATGGTCTCCAGCCACTACTCTTTATTCTCTTCCACCCTACCCTAGTGATGCTATCCCATGACTCTGTCGCCCAATATGGTAGCCACTGGCGACATGTAGCTGTTGATCACCTGAAATGTGGCTACTCTGAAGCATTAAACACACAACAGATTTGAAGACTTAGTACAAAAGGAAGTTTAGATTCACTAACAATTCCTTTAAAGATTGTATAATTGTCTGTTATCAAAAAAGATATTGACAAATGTCCCTCTTGCTTCACATGAAGAGTATAGAAGCTATAAGTCATCATGTTGTCCTAACTTGAATTCCCCCAGTGACCCTCATTGCGTACAGGTTGGCATCATTTTCATGATGTCCATGGTTCTTGAGGTCTGACCCCTGCCTGGGTCTGCAGCCTCATCTCCAGTCACATTCCACTCCCCTTATGTAGCACAAAATTTATCTTTAAGTTCTTCCCAGGATAATCCTGGGAACTTTGGGTTTCACCAATTTTCCCTGGTGGAAAAACACCATAAATGGGAATCCAATGTAGATGAGAGATTATATTAGTCTATCATCAGGACCCAAAGAAGCTTTATTTGAAATATATAAAGACAAGGAGTTAGTGGGTGGAAATCAGATGATGCGATCTGTCAGCTTAGTTCTTTTTAGTCAACACTCTCTTAACACTTTTCAGTACTTAAGGGGACCAGGTCCAACTATACAGAATCATTCAGAATAGTAGACTTGTAAAATAGTAGACCTCTAAAATGACCTCAGAAGACATTTTCCTTTCTTTTCCTATTTTTTTAAAATATATACTCAGTGTGGAAAAAGAATGATTTTTAATGAGCTGTTTTTAAGAAACATATGCTCATTTTTATCTTAATAAGAGAAATAGGTGACTTTTGTGTTATTTTAACACTGGCATGTTATTATCTCTTCTATTAAAAATAATAAACAAACTTTACTAAAATAAATAAAGAACACGATAGTGAATACATGTGGCTTGTATATGAACACAGTAGGAGCCCTGGTGGCACAGTGGTCAAAGCGCTTGGCTGCTAACCAAAAGGTCGGCAGTTCAAACCTACCAGCTGCTCCACAAGAGAAAGATGTTAACAGTCTGCTTCCTTAAAGATTACAGCCTTGGAAACGTTATGTGGCAGTTCTACTCTGTCCTGTAAGGTCTCTATGAGTTGGAACAGACTCTATGGTAATTTTTATTTACTGGCATATTAATCTTTATGAAGTTAAAGTTAGAAATTATGAAATAATTAAACTCCTAAAAACATATACATCAATCAAAAAGTAATATAATACATAAAGTTAATTCTGACAATTACATGCTAAACGTTCAGGCCCTGGTGGCGCAGTGGTTAAGTGTTTGGCTGCTAACCAAAAGATCAGTGGTTTGAATCCACCAGCCACTCCTTGGAAACCCTATAGGGCAGTTCTACTCTGTCCTGTAGGGTTGCTATGAGTCAGAATCGACTAGACTGCAATGCGTTTGTGTGTTATTGTTTTTTCTGGCTTATACTATTTTACAAAATATGAATAAACACAACAACAGAAGAGGTGTATAAGCTTTTATTTTTCATTTTGAAGAATAATTTTTGTGTTATTAAATATCATTTATGGGGTTTTTTGCAATATCTTCTTACCTCCCATGTCTTACAGCTCCCCCCCCCCCCCCCCGCCAAACACACACAGAACAATGACAATGTCCTCCCCAGTGCATTTGCTGCTTTCATAACCCTGGTCGATATAAAGCGACAAGAATCCCTCAAGTTGTTTGTGGTAGGTAAAACTCTCAATTAAAAAATTAGCCACAAAAATTCAAAATAGTTTCACTCACTGGGATTCAGAGACAGCGCTTGCTCATTTTCATTAACAGCATCAAGCTAAGGGCACCGCTTCCAAGTTAAGTCACCCTGAAAATCAGGCAGCACACTGCACACTTGGGAGGACCTGTCGGAACGGTTTTATTAGTAGGATGTGTCATTACCTTGTTCTGATGTAAAACTGGGATTACAAATGACACACATTTCCTGTGCTCCTCAGTTAGCGAGCGATTTCTTTGGGACTTTCCCTTTTCCTTTAGGCACCTGTAGAATAAATGAGAAAATGAGATGCTAGAAGACTAAAGAAATAGAAATAGTCACATTGTTTATTTTAAAACAAATTCTCTCTGCTACTGTAGCTCCCTCTGATAAGTAGGTGTCTCCTAACGAGGAGAAGTAGATGAGGATCTCTGATGAGGCAGGGAAGAGCTTTGGGAGGCCTCCAAAGACCACATCACAGTAGTGCTTCAGGGAGAGGAGGCCTTGCACAGACACAGACTATCATGGTGTAAAGGAGAGGATAACAGGCCTGCGTTGTTAGGTGTCGTCGAGTAGCAACCTTAGTACAACAGAACAAAACACTGCCTGGTCCTGTGCCAGCCTCACAATCGTTGTTATGCTTGAGTCCACCGCTGCAGCCACTGTGTCAATCCATCTCATTGAGGGTCTTCCTTCCTTTCACTGACCCTCTATTTTACCAGGCATAATGTCCTTCTCCAGGGACTGGTCCCTCCTGATAACATGTCCAAAGTATGTGAGACCTCATCTCGCCATCCTTGTTTCTTAGGAGCATGCTGGCTGTACTTCTTCCAAGACAGATTTGTTTGTTCTTTTGGAAGTCTGTGGCATATTAATATTCTTTGCCAATATCACAACTCACAGGCATGAATTCTTCTTGGTCTTCCTTAGTCATTGTCCAGCTTTTGAAAGCAAATAAGGCAATTGAAAACACCACGGCTTGAGTCAGGTGCACCTTAGTCTTCAAGGTGCTTTTTAACACTTTAAAGAGGTCTTTTGCAGCAGATTTGCCCAGTGAAATGCATCATTTGATTTCTTGACTGCTGCTTCCATGGGCGTTGATTGTGTACCCAAGTAAAATGAAATCTTTGACAACTTCAATCTTTTCTCTGTTTATCATGACATTGCTTGCTGGTCCAGTTGTGAGGATGTTTGTTTTCTTTATGTAGACCTGTAGGATAGTGAAAATATTGAACTGCTAGTAGATAAGGAGAAAATAAGATATCCTTATCACTGAAAGGCCTGAAGATGAAACAAGAAGAGACAAAAGATTAATTCAGGAAAGGAATATGTGTATGAAATTTACGTGCCTATATCTGTTGTATATTTTCATGATTTTGCAGCTTATTGTTAATTTAAAAAGTTCTGGTTTGAAGCCAAACTTCCAAGTGGAGGGCCACTGAATTTCAAAGGAGATCAAAATTGTCACTTATTCACACCTAGTTACCTTTACTCACCTGTCTGAATCATTCATATTAAAATAACTTCTTTCTATTGAAACATCATCTAGTGTTGCTATAACAGAAATACCACAAGTGGATGGCTTTAACAAACAGAAGCTTAATGTCTCACAGTTTAGGAGGCTAGAAGTTCGAATTCAGGGTGCCAGATCCAGGGGAAGTCTTTCTCTCTCTGTCGGCTCTGGGGGAAGGTCTTTGTCATCAATCTTCCCCTGGGTCTGGGAGTTCTCAGCGCAGGCACCCCGGATCCAAAGGATGCACTCCCCTCCTGGTTCTTCATTCTTGGTGGTAGGAGGACCCACTCCTCTCTGTTCCATTCTCTCTTTTATATCTCAGAAGAGATTGATTAAAGACACAACCTAATCTTGTAGATTAAGTCCTGCCTCATTAACATAACTGCCTCTAATCCTGCGTCATTAACATCATACAGGTAGGATTTACAACAAGTAGGAAAATCACATCAGATGACAAAATGGTGGACAATCACACAATACTAGGAATCTTGACCTAGCCAAGTTGACATACATTTTTTGGGGACACAATTCAATCCATGACAACAGCTAGTTACCTTTACTCGCCTGTCTGAATCCTTCATAGTAAAATAATTTATTTCTATTGAAACATCATCTCTAGGATAACATACCTCTCCCCATTTTTCTCAACCTCGTCACACAAATGCACACATACTCACCCACTCTCAAACTCACACACACACAAACACACAGACAAGGGCACACCACACACTCATACACAAGGTACTGTAACTTGAGTGAGGCAATAGAACCGAAAGTTACAAGTGTGCTAGAGCTGGGACTGGAGAGTGACTATATCTACAGAGAAGACAAGAAGCAGATAAATAGCCAAAATGTCTCCATATTCTACTCAGGTATTGCTAGTCTATGCAGAACCCCACAGTTTAGCCAACAGAGGTCCAGCATGAACTCACTGGAGCCCCTGCTCAGATAGGGCATCAGACTGAAATATGATTAGTCCATCAGAGATTACATTTCTGGAGGATGCTAGAAACAAATAAAAAACAGTGAAAATTTGCATATTTCACAACTTTTTCTATGTATCTGATTGATGTGCTTGTAAATGTGTCACCTATGTGCAAAAGAATCATGGTCCAAAGTTTATATTAAATGACAATGTTACAGTATTATATCTGCAACTGGTCATACCATTACATCAACAAACTGGTGAAATGAGGATGGTATTCATATAATCGAGGCAGTCTAAACTTCTTTTGCAAAAATTTTGAAAATAAGAAATTAAAACCTATGTTTATTCACCGAAAACAATTTTGAAGAAATTTTAGAGGAATGGACAGACCTAAAAGGACATCGTTACCCTCAAACTTTTATTATCTTTGTAGGTGGGACATAATTTGTCTACTTCATACTAAGTTATTCCTTATTAACAGAATAGCAGTGGTGAGAAAGATTTGCTTTATAATTTTTTTCCTGAGTAAAATATGAATCACTAGGTCTACAAACAAATGATTAATTACCACCTACACACTACCACCCAGTTATTTGGAAAACCACAATACTCCCTCCCATTTTTCATATTTTCCATGACACTGGAAGGAAATCCGATCCCTTGACTAGAAGAAAAGTAATATTCTAAAGAGATTCTCAAGACAGATGCCAAATGAACCATTTGCCACTACGTTTTATTTTCTGAATTTGTTTTCCAAGGGCATTTACCTGGCATTGCATTAGACACACACACCCTTTATTCTGGAAATTGAGGGACCCTCATTAAACAATGGGTTGGGCAGCACAAAGAACTTTCAGGAACCCATGATCGGATCATAAGTAAGCTGCCAAATTGGAAAAAAAAAAAAATCTATCATGATAAATTTCATTGGAAATTTCTAGGATAATCTAAAATACGAAGTCATGGTCTAAAACTGCTCTTTAAAAAATATGTCCTTACTTTTTAATTCCATTAAGTGTTGTATTGTTTGGGTGTTGAATTTACCTGCCTTCTAACAGATTTGATATGCGCAGTGGTTAGGACTCTGGGGTTATGTCCTGAGACTGGGAAGTCACTAAAATTTCAAAGAAACTCAAATTTTAGTGAATCAGTGCTACAGTACTGGAATTCTTCTCTAAGAAAAACATCACATTGCTCTGTGCTTCCTACATCATACAACAGCGTGTTTGGCGCTTATTGAAAACAAAAAATCCAAACCAGTTGCTGTCAAGTTCATCTCGACTCATGCCGACCTGTGTCTGTCCGAGTAGAACTGTGCTCTATAGGGCTTTCAGTGGCTTATTTTCGGAAGTTGATAGCCAGGTTTTTTTTTTTCCAAGATGCCTCTAGGTGAACTTGAACCGACAACCTTTTGCTTTGCAGCCGAGTGCTTAACAGTTTGCACTACCCAGGAATGCCTTGGGCTCTTATTACAGGCTATGTATTTGGCCATAGAAAATCAGTATATGACTTGTTATTTCTTCTTCTTAAATTAAAATGAAATGCACTATATAAGTATTGTGAGATTAAAGCTTGAGCATTTCTTCCATGTACATATTGCAAAGACCATTTGCTGCAAAGCTGTCAAAGTTGGAGCTTAATATCATTGCTTTGATGCTTAAACACACAGTAATTAAAGGAAACGTATACATTCTATTCATTGATATTTTAATATTTGCTGGAATGTTTAATCAATGGAAAAATGTGTTTATCAACAATGTCTTAGAGAAAGGGCATTGTAGACAATGGGCAAACAAATAATGAAAAGTTAAGCAGTACCCAGAAGAGTAACAAACTATTACATGGTTATATAAGTAAGATGCTTTTGGATACATAACATCTTATTACAGCCTTACTGGGTGTCAGTCATGCTTGTTGAGATTACTTTTCATGTAAAAAGGTGAAAACAAAGAAATCTGAAAGAATAGCAACTTTTTACAACCTCTTTGTGAATATTATGATGTAATAGTAAATTTTCTTATGACTTAAATGCCAGATGTAGTCATCCTTGACAACTGGTTTTTAGTGAAGGCAAGGTTGTTGATAAAGTGAAAGGGAATTCATAAGCCAGTGGCGTAAAGCAACCTGCACTGACATGGTTGTTATTGCTGTTGTGAAATACCTTCCTGTCGGTTCTGACTCAGGGACCCTGTGTATAACAGAACCAGACACTGCCTGCTCCTCTGTCATCCTCACAAATTGCTGTTTGAGCCCATTTGTTTCAGCCACCGTGTCAACCCATCTCCTTGACGGTCCTCCTCTTTTTCGCTGACCCTCTACTTGACCAAGCATGATGCCCTTCTCCAGGGACTGGTCCCTCCTGATAACACGGCCAAAGTATGTGAGATGAAGTCTCTCCATCCCCGCTTACAAGGAGCACTCTGGCTGTGCTTCTTCCAAGACAGACTTATTCCTTCTTCTGGCAGTCCACGGTATACTCAATATTCTTTGCCAACACCATTATCACCATCTAATACACTATGCATTTACCTTTTTTTTTTTAATGGCCTGTCTTGCTCACTAAAACGTAAGTGTGCTGAAGTGAGAAAGTGTATTTTTTTCCACAGCTGCAAATGCTAAACCTAAATCAGAACCCATGACATAATAGTTTACTTATATGTATGTACTGAATCAATCTGGCTCCTGGCTAAATGTCTATGTGTGATTTTTTTTCAGGCCTGATGGTAGACAATTACAAAGGCGTTACCTGGCATGGTTCGGGGGGAAAGTTGGCTTCCCCAACCAGAGCCGGGACACAGCAGTGCATTGCACTGCCTAAAAGGAGCAGCACCCAAAACCTCAGGCCGCCATATTTGGCCGGCCACGCTCTTACGCATAGCCACACTGCTAGCCTAGACACTTCCGCTCCGAGGCCTCCTTACTGGAGGCCTTAGGCGGAGGCCTTCTTCAGGCAGATGCTGTGAGATCTCGTCCTGGGGGAGAAGGGTTATGAAGATACTTTTTCCTACTCCTACTTAGTAGTTTTCTACCACCAGATTTTTCCCTCCCTGCCCTTGGGGTCCATGAGGCTGCAGAAGTGTATTGTTCAGGGTTGCCTCTACAACGAAATAGTCCCCACGTCTGCCCTGATATACCCCACTTTTGCCCGGAAACTTTCCTGGGGAAAAATGAAATAGGGGAGAGTTGGGGCCTGCTCCAAGTTTCTCTTGCTTATACTTTCGCGTTAAGCATAAGCTTGACGTTTACCTTCGTTTGGGCTCATTTTCTTAGTTAGCTACTGTGACACTGGACAGCTCAGGTTGGCTTTCTGTGTTTGCTCCTAAAACAAAACCAAACCCATTGCCTTCGGGTCCACTCGTAGCGACCCTGCAGAACAGAGTAGAATTATCCCATAGGGTTTCCAAAGAGCGGCTGGTGGGCTCGAACTGCCGACCTTTTGGTTAGCAGCCGAGCGAATAAATGATTGAGGAAATAAATGAATGAATGATGTGGAATATATACATAGTGTGTGTGTGTGTTGAATTCCTTACTAAGTGTGAATATATGTGGCACAATTCTTTCCCTCATGGGTCATATCTCTATAGGATGGGATCAGACTCCTAGGTAATAAGTCGTTAAGTCATTTCTTATCCACTTAACCCTTCTGGTAACTACTTAATCTCGACTTTTTAAGGCTTGCCTCTCTTCCTTGCGCAACTGCACTGAGGTTCAGTTAATTCTTCATAACATGAATTGACCCTCCTTCAAAAGAGCTCCTGGTATCCTGTCAGCCTACTATTTATTTCTTGGGCAGGGTCCCAATATTTCATATCCTCTTTGCTAAATCCAAATTCCACATTTTTCTCTCAGAATTCCTACAGAAGAACAACTCACAGCGCTGTGCCTTCTGACAATTTGTTGGATACTTGGATATAGCTATAAGTTCTCATGTATAATCAGTGCCATGTGATAGCATTCGTGGCTGGAAAACTGCCATTTAGAGGCTTGGAAATGAGTTTCTGCCTTCTGGGGCACCTTACCTTTATAATTCTCGGAGGAGAGTTGCTCAGTAGAATATGTATGTAAGGTAAAAACACACACAGAGAAGGAACTCAAATACATGCCTTGTGTGGGATGATAAGTATTCTCCATAATAATAAAAATTGGATGAAAACCCTTGACCATACGATAGAATTATTAGAAAAATTCAGTTTGAAAGACTAAATGCCCCAAATGTGGATTTAGAGTAATTCAAGCTCCAAAAATAAATTTTTATGAATATGTTTCTTTATTTTTGTCTCAGCGTTTAGTCAAAGAAGAGAGGGAGCTAAAACCAGCCCACAGTGGCGAGGACTTTTAGGTCTAATTTCATCTTCACTTTATGCTGATGAATGATCATGTAAAGGAGATATCGTGGTCTGGTTACAAGATAACCTGCAACATATTGCACATATTTTGCAATTAAGATAGTCTAGAAAATGTTGTATAATGTACAGTCAACTACTGAGCCTTGGATCCAGGCAATTTTCTGTTGAGAGAAAACCCAGAAGGTAATTTATTTATTGTTTATCATGATTTATGTACTATCTGGGGCAGAACATAAGGTGGGACTTGAGTCTCTTGTCCTTTCTCTTTGAAGAAGAGTAGGGAGCTTCAGAAAGGTATTCTTTTTCAGACTGAGCTGAGCACGCCTACTTGGAGCTCTGCCAGAACCTAATCAAGAATGGTGAGCCGGAGCCTAGAATATGGGCTTTAAGAGTGGATAAAAACAGTTGTAATCCAGGCAATTTTGACTCATGGCAACCCCATGTGTGTCAGGGAGAATTGTACTCCACGGTGTTTTCATTGGCTGATTTTTTGGAAGTAGATCACCAGACCTTTCTTCTGAGGTGCTTCCGGGTAAACTCGAACCTCCAACCTTCATTTAGTAGCTTAGTGCGTTAACCTTTTGCACCATCCAGGGACTTTGAGGGTAGACAGCAGTAGTGTAGTATGCTTTTCACACTGATTTCTCTTCACTCTATGTCTTTGTCAAATCTTATTAGAAGGCAGAGTAGAACTGTGCTCCATAAGGATTTCAAGGCTGTGACCTTTCAGAAGCAGGTTGCCAGGCTTTACTGTCGAGGCACCTCTGGATAGGTTTGAACTGCCAACCTTTTGGTTAGTAGTCCAGCACTAACCATCAGCACCACTACATATAGGGAAAGAATTATGACAGCAATTTGCATACAACCGCTCTTGATAAACAACCCAAAACTAAACCCATTGCCATCGAGTCCATTCCGACTCATAGCGACCCTATGGGACAGAGTAGAACTGCCCCATAGGGTTTCCAGGCTGTGATCTTTATGGAAGTAGACGGCCACATCTTTCTCCTGAAGAGCAGTTGGTGGGTTCGAACTGCCAACCTTTCCATTAGCAGCTGAGCGCTTAACCACTGTGCCACCATGGCTCCTTCCTCTCTTGGTCAAAAAAAAAAACCTCTCTCAGTAGACACGGTTAATTTAACATGGATGGAATTCTGATATATAATCAGAGCTACAGGGAAGGAGACAGTCTGAAGTTCTTTCAATGTAAGTAAACTTTATGGTAGAAGGATTTTCCTTTCGGCTCTGAAGAAAAAGTGTAATATGTCTTTCTTCATATTATTTTCTTGTCATATTTACATAGGTCTCATTTTATCAATGTAATACAGTCATCTATAGACTTTATTTTGGGTGTCGTGCCCCTTAGCTACACCCAAAAAAATATGATTCCTTGATCAAATTAAAAAAAACAAAAAGAGCTACTGGTAATTTATATGTTTATTTATATTTCACTTGCCTTCTTATAGGTCAACAGTAATAAATATTGGTATAAAAGTCACAATTGATACATAACTCTTAGATGTTATTTAGTAATTATTATTCCTGAACATGCTGATATACCTAGGTTATCTCTGAGATGATCATAGACACCAGATTAAATCTGAGCAACAGGAGAAGCAGTAACAAAGGCTGTGATTTGAACTGGATATTATCACTACCAGTGAAAATTTGATTTTTTTGGAGAGAACGTTGGGTTTGTTTTCAGCCGTATTCATCATGCAGCTAACCTTTGTTTAAGGAGACAGTATTATGAAACAGATAAATACCACCAATGTAACCCCAACTGCCAGAAAAAGTGAAGTAATAACAAAGGAGAGAAAGTGTGGGGCATGTGGCCCGTTTCCATTTGTAACCACCTACAAGGCTAGGAGACATTGTTGGCACACTAACAATAATACAATAACACGCCCTTCTTGGGGACGTACTGCCAAATGACATTGCACCATATGGGTTGATGGTTGGTATCCAATCAGAAACTCGTAATTAATACAGGAAGAAAAAATGTACTTAGTTGAGGTTTGAGAGCTGGCATATACAGGGAGTATAAAATTCCATTTCACAAAGTTTTGAATTCTTTCAGAAGAATATTTAAGCAATGCATGAGTATAATCTTGGCCAAAGGCCTGTAATATTAAAACAAGTTTAAATTGTTAGCTAACTAATGTTAAATAGACAACCTTGACTATAAAGTCTCTTGGGAAACTTTACAAATTTTATTATATACTGCTAAAAATATAGAGAGCATTTAATTTCAGATATAACTTAAATTTAACAAAGTAGGTAGAAGTTTCTTCTGGGACTTCTAAATAATCATGATGCTTTGTCTCATTGGCACATTGCATATTCTGGAATATAAAAATGTTACAGCTTACAATTGACTTTCTTCTTTGATGTTCACACAAATGTGTGAGGTATAGTAGTTGAGAAAACTAAGTATGATTGAAGGAACTGAATTATTTTCCAAGTTCAACCATATACTTGTAATTTAACAAGCTTCAGAATTAAAATCTCTGCACATTCCAAAACATTAATTTTATGGAGACTTGCCCAAGGAAAAATTTGAAACATTATAAAAAATTATTTACATAAAAGCAATCCGAATGTTTGTCATGAGGATACAGTAGTTTAAAAGGGTTCCTATTTTCTTCCTCCTTTTTAATCCTTAACGTTTTTTGTGAACTTTACATTCCAGTATGAAATGTGGAGAGAAGGGATCTAAGATTGTCTTTATGGACAACTGAAAAGATAGTTCACCTTTGTTTTTGTTTCTTATACTTCTCTTTTAGAGAATGTTTCATCCATATGAGGAAAAAGATTCTAAACTGCCTAATTTCAGCACTTATTTAAATACCTAAATATAACAGTTACTAGAAATGTTTTAAGTCGTAAGAAATCTGAATATCAATGAGTTCAAATTTTTTATTCCTGATTGTTTAAGATAGTAAAGACCAAAAAATTTCACAAGAATTTCTCATGAGTTTTATTTCATAAATTTTTCATACCAGTAATTGCACAAATCAGATCAAATTAAATTGAGATATATCCAAAACATCTCACATAAACCTGGAAGCTGTAGACTCCCAGTAGACACTCTTTTGAATGAATCATGTAAAAAAACCAAGTATTATAATAAAGGGAAAACAAGCAGAATAAGCAAACCTAGATTCTTCTGTTGCCTTGATTTGGATACCTTAAAAAACTTTCTAAGTTTTCGTATATAATAGACACAAAAAGCTGTGTTTCTTACCAGGTTTGATTTGCTTTCCCACTCCACCTATAGCAAGTTCACTAAGTTCCTAAGGTGGAGTAAATTTCATTGTTGCACAATTCCAAATTTACATTTCGAATGTGCCAAAAAGACTTGCAAGAATTCTATGTTCTAACATAATTATCATAGAGGAGGCTGAGGAAAGTACTTTCTCATTTGTGCATCGGTTCTACCCAAAAATAAGGTTATGATAATTTGAGACTTGGGTGCAAAGTGTCCATTTCACTTTAAATTCCTTCTCCTTAATAATCTCAGAGCCAGCAATAATGTAGCAGTCTATCCACATGATTTATAATTTTATTACAGTTATTGTTAAAACCTTATATAAACACTTTCGGAATTTTCAAGTTCTTTTCATATTCATTGCTGATTTTAAGATTGACTGTGTGGATCCAAGGCTTAAACATGAATGGTAATGTCATAAAACATTTTTTTTAATGAAAATAGAAGAAAAAAGTATGCATTTTTGGTATTCAGGGATTTCATTAAAAAGATACCAGAAAAGATAATGCAGAAGTTAGTAAGGTCTGTGTATCAAAAAATATCATAACGAATGAGAGATGCTGCCTGATGGCAGCAAATATATGTTCAGTGAAGAATTAAAACACAGAATATGTAAAGCACTCCTATAAATCAGCGAGAAAAAGACAAATAGCTCAACACAAAAACAGGTAATCTGTATAAATAGACATTACAATGAACGGCCCCGTAACTGTGTGAAAGGATTCTCCACTTCTTATGTAATTAGGGAAATTCCAGTTAAAACCACAATCAGATACCACTTTACACCCACCAGTTTGGCAAAAATTAATGAGTCCAAAAACATGACATTTTGGCAAGGATGTAGAGTAACAGGAACTCATACCAAGTGGATAAATTGTGCATTACTGCAAACATTTTCAAAAGCAACTTGGCATTATCTAATAAAGTCGAGAATGTGAGAACCTAACAATTCATAAGTCCTTCCCTAGGAATGTATCTTATAGAAACTTTGAGCTGTGTAATGACGGTGACTGTCACAGTAGCGACAGTGTTTGTACTAGCAAAACAAAGTGAAACAAGTGAACAAAAAATACAGAAGCACAATTTGAATTGAGGGGAAGATAAATTAACATACTGTATATCAATATATACTAGTAATGCAAAACTATTCAGTAATAAAAAAGAATGAACCACATTGAACTACACATACAAGTATCAATGTGAATAAATCATCCAAATGTTATGTTGGTTGATAAAAAAATGCAAGTGGCAAGAAAAGCAAAGAAATGAGAAACAAAAAATTCAGTTGTCTTACCACTACGGAATTTTGGGGAAAGGTAGAGGAGGGATAAGGTTGGGGAGACACGTATAGGAACCTCAGTAGTATTGTTAGTTTTATTCCTCCAGTTTCTTGGTGGATATTGGAGAGTTTGTTATATTTGAATAGCTTATACATATACATAGTCATATCCGTTTTTGCTTTTGGAATTTAATAATAATTAAGAATACATATACATAGATGTTCCAGGAGTTTCTTCCCACACCTTAATGATTTATCTTGATCAACACTTAGGTTCACCTTGGAGACCACCTGGTTAAAGGAGCAAAAAAAGATTCAGTTGTCTGCAATAACGAAAGATAAGTCATATTTTTAATTGTCAGTTTCTACCTTTCTCCCTTACCAGAAAATATGGGCTGGGATTCAGTCAGGAAAGTAGAAGGCACTCTATAAATTTTGAGCAGGAAGATAAATAGAGACACTCACAACTGTTGTAAGATCTGGGGCGTGAAGAGAAGCTGTCATCCAGGATCTCATCTATATGCAGCCACAAAGTGGGTGATTCTCAGGAAGATGCTCAGACAGTGCTGGAAAAAACTCATATCTATATGCAGATGCCCACATCATTTTCTCTAAATGCTATTGAGAAATAATGGCTTCTTTTTCTCTTCTTTCAAATCTCACTTGAAAGCCTCTTATTGGCAGAATCTAACCTGGAACCATGTTGGCAAGGGATTATTGGTGTCTTAGTTATCTAGCGCCATGACAGAAATACCACAAGTGGATGGCTTCAACAAACAGACGTGTATTCTCTCACTGTCTAGGAGGCTAGAAGTCCAGCTTCAGGGCATCAGCTCCAGGGGAAGGCTTTCTCTCTCTGGAGGAAGGTCCTTGTCATCAATCTTCCCCTAGACTAGGAGCTTCTCAGAGCAGGAACCTCAGATCCAAAGGACGTGCTCTGCTCCCAGCGAGGTTTTCTTGGTGGCATGAGGTCCCCATATCTCTCTGCTTGCATCTCTCTTCTATGTCTCAAAAGAAATTGGCTCAAGACACAATCGAATTTTGTAGATTGAGTCCTGCCTCATTAACATAACTGCCACTAATCTGATCTCATCAACATCATAGAGATAGGATTTACAACACAGGAATATCAAATCAAATGATGAAACAGTGGACAATCATGCAACACTGGGAATCATGGCTCAGCCAAGTTGACAAATATTTTGGGGGGACACAATTTAATCCTTGACAACTGGAAATATATTTCCCTTGAATCAGGAAAGAATGAAAAAGGAAGTTGACCACTGACAACTCACACATACACTGTGAGCTCCTTGAGTACAGAGATCCCTATCAGATACATTTTTAATTCTGAAAAGCTCTCGGAGTAGCTGGCATGTTGTAGGTGCTTGGTAAACATTGGTTGAATGAATAAATGAAGAATGGTGGAATGATGTATACTTTCATAAAAAATCCATTCCTATCTTTGATTTTAAATTCTCATTTGAATGATGAAATATCTTAAAATTAATACATATCAATATATCTTATTTACCTATGAATTCTTGGCTCAAGTAATTTTATTAATTTTTACTTAGTATATCTCAAAATAATTCATTGTGAGATAAACAATATTTTAGATTTTGTTTTGCCTGAAATGCTTGACATACTTTTTTTTTGCTAACAAAATGGAATTCTACATTCGGAGCTTGATTGGTAACTATGTATACAATTCCTTAAAATCATTGTAGTTCAAACCTAAATTTAGTTCATACACTCTCCATTATCTAAAGTACATTTTCTTGCTCTTTGTTCCTCTCTAGTCACCACCCTGTGACCCTTTCACCTGAATAATTGCTAGCTGCTCTTCAATCCTTGAATCAAGAGTCAGAACCTTGAAGAGGCTCTTCCTGAGCCTCCCTTCTGAGGTAAATTTGTAAAACTTTCCCACTATATTCTGCTGATATAATACCCAAAAACTAGTTGTGCTGAGTTGAGTCCAACTCATGGCGACCCCATGTGTGTCTGAGTAGAACCGTGCTCCACAGGGTTCTCAACAGCTATGACCTTATGGAAGTAGACCTCCAGGCCTTTCTTCACAGGCACCTCTGGATAGATTCAAACCTCCAACCTTTAGGTTAGTAGTGGATCATGTTAGTCAATTGCATCACCAAAGGACTTCTGATATCTATCTTCTTATTTGTCATTTCCACTAAGCTCAGAGTTCCTCGAGAAATGTTATTGTACATCTAGGGCTTAGCTAACAAAATACATGTTGAGAATTTACCGAAGGAACTTAGAAAAGGACGATCTTCATGAAACAGGGAATTAGTCATTTTAACCCTCATTCTACATTCCTCTCTCTGCACTCAATCTTATTTTAAGCCATATCATCAATATCTATATTCTTTTAGTAACATTTTCAGGACCACTATGCCTACTTTTGTTAAACTGTATGTTCTTGAATGTACTGGCAATGAATTAGCATTTTTGCAGTACATCATTTATGTAGTTTTATTTTAAACATATGTTGTGTGAATTTGTTACAACTATATTTTTCAAGCACACACACATACACATGCATTCGTAAATATATGTAACTAATGATTGAGCAATGAAGTGCATTTCTCAAACTTAGTCACTCCTCCTCAAGCCGTATTTAAAAATCTAAAACGTTAAATTGACAGAGAATGGATTTGTAGAATAACTCCAGAAAGAAACCTGAAAGCTTGTAAATTGGGCTCACAGAGAAAATTCAAATATGTCAGATATAGCCCCAATTATTTTCTTTTCACAAGGATCCAATAGAAAATTATGAAGTAAAAGTTTTTTGTTTGTATCTGTTGAGCAATAATTCTCAAAACAGCCTGTACATTAGAATTACCTGGCCATTTTACAAATACCAATACCTGGCCCTATCCCCAGAGAGTCTGACTGGTCTGATCTGGTATGGGTGTCTTGGTGAAGCACTAACATACATTGTTTTTCTATTGACCATCACAAGGCCAAAGATTTCAAAGTCAAATGTAAAGATTATAAGACTCTATTACCAGAGATTTTGTTCATTCTGCTGATTCTCAAGTATGTCAGATGATTCTGATGCAGGGTAGCGCAAGATAAATTTTAAAAAACTCTACTGTAGATGATTATTCTTTTACTACCTTCTTGACCCTTTCTAAGATACTATGCTATAATAATAATAGTAATAAAATAATATGAATATTAACACACTGTCTTCAACAGTAGCACTTATTAGGAGTAATTCAGTGTAAACAATGTTTTTTTCATAATTGTACACCATTCCATCATAAGTGTCTGATTTTATGTAATGCCTTCCATTTCTTTCCTTCATCCTGTGGTTTAGAATCAGAATTGTTGTTGTTAGGTACCATCGAGTTGGTTCCAACACATAGTGACCATATGTACAACAGAACAAAACACTGCCCAGTCCTGTGCCATCCTCACAATTGTTGCTATGTTTGAGCCCATTGTTGCAGCCACTGTGTCAATCCCTCTTGTTGATGGTCTACCTATATTTTGCTGACCCTCTACTTTACCAAGCATGATCTCTTTCTCCAGGGACTTGTCCCTCCTTCAGAGATTAGGCAGAATTATTTTGGCCACACTAAACTAGGAGACTCTTTAAGAGTGCCTTAGTGTATACCACCATATAGCCTATATTCAACTCCAATTAACTACTGGAATTGAAAAATCGTTCCAAAACATATCTACAAGTAGTCTAAACTATTGAGAAAACTTTATGTTATGATAAGTCTTGGCTCTAGAACCCTCCTATCCAAAACAATGTAACATCATAAATAATACCCCAGCCATTCTAGTTCTCGATTTTACCTGTCAAATTTGAAAAAAAGGAATTTGCTAACTTGAACTTTTAGAACAAGCTCTACGTAAACCCATAGTGATGGTACACTCACTGACTAATGAGTCTGTGAATCCAGAGAATCTTCATGTTAAAAAGAAAGTGATTGTCACAAGAGTAACGTTTTCCAGACTGTTTAATGTCAGTCAAGTTCTAATCCACTATTCTATTTACTGAGTAGAATTAACTCAATTATTTGTTTCATATATCAATTCATTCAACTTATGAAGAAGTCAACTCTAAAGATTGCTTATCAAGCTAGAAAACTTGGATCTTCTAAAAATTAAACATTTATGCTCATTAAAAGTCTTCACCAAAAGAGTTAAAAGAGAACCTACAGACTGGAAAAAAATTTTTGGCTATGACAAACCTGCCAAAGGTCTAATCTCTAAAATTTACAGGAAAAAGTCAACTACTCTACAACAAAAAGACAAATAATCTAATTAAAAAATGGGCGAAGGAAATGAACAGACACTTCACCAAAGAAGACATTCAAGCAGATAACAGACACATGAGGAAATGCTCGTGATCACTAGCCATTAGAGAAATGCAAATCAAAACCACAATGAGATAGCATCTCACCCCAGCGTTACTGGCACGAATCAAAAAAAAAAAAAAAAAACAGAAAAAAGAATGTTGGAGAGGCTTCAGGGAGCTTGGAACTCTTATGCATTGCCGGTGGGAATGAAATGCAAAAAGATACAACCATTTTGGGAAATGATATGGTGCTTCCTTAGAAAGCTAGAAATAGAAATGCCATATGATCCAGCAATCCCACTCCTAGGAATATATCCTAGAGGAAAAAAAAGAGCCATCACATGAATAGACATATGCACACCCATGTTCATTGCAGCAGTGTTCACAATAGCAAAAGATGGAAACAACCTAGACACTCATCAACAAATGAATGGATAAATAAACTATGGTACATACACACAATGGAGTACTACACAACAATAAAGAACAGTGACGAATCTGCGAATCATGTCACACCATGGATGAATCTGGAGGGCATCATGCTAAGTGAAATAAGTCAGTCACAAAAGGACAAATATTGTATGCGACCACTACTATAAACACTCATAAAAAGGTTTAGTTTACACACAGAAAGAAACAATCTTTGATGGCTATGAGGGAGAGGAGGGATGGGGATAGAAAAATACTAAATAGACAATAGGTAAGTGGTAACTTTGGTAAAGGGTAAGGCAGTACACAATACTGGGGAAGCCAGCACAACTTGTCCAAGGCAAAGTCATGGAAGTTCCATGAACACATCCAAACTCCCTGAGGGACCGATTTACTGGGCTGAGGGCTATGGGGACCATGGTCTCGAGGAATATCTAGCTCAATTGGCATAACATAGTTTATAAAGAAAATGTTCTACATTCTACTGTGGTGAGTAGCATCTGGTGTCTTAAAAACTTGTGAACAGCCATCTAAGATACTCCACTGGTCTCATCCCTTCCGGAGCAAGGGAGAATGAAGAAACCAAAGACACAAGGA
Source organism: Dugong dugon (assembly GCA_030035585.1). Lineage (NCBI taxonomy): Eukaryota > Metazoa > Chordata > Mammalia > Sirenia > Dugongidae > Dugong > Dugong dugon. The sequence goes on from CM057473.1 coordinate 8,891,382, forward strand.
AAAGATTAGTCCAAAGGACTAATGGTCCACAACTACCACGGCCTCCACCAGACTGACTCTAGTACAACTAGATGGTGCCCAGCTACCACCACTGACTGCTCGGACAGGGATCACAATAGAGGATCCTGGACAGAGCAGGAGAAAAATGTAGAACAAAATTCTAACTCACAAAAAAGACCAGACTTACTGGCCTGACAGAGACTGGAGAAACCCCAAGAATATGGCCCCTGGACTGTCTTTTAGCTCAGTAATGAAGTCACTCCTGAGGTTCACCCTTTAGCTAATGATTAGATAGTCCCATAAAACAAAATGAGACTAAAGGGGCACACTAGCCCAGGTCTAGAAGCTAGGAGGGGACAGGAAAGCTGGTAATAGGGAACCCTAGGTTGAGAAGGGGAGAGTGTTGACATGTCGTAGGTTGGCAAACCAATGTCACAAAACAATATGTTCACTAATGTTTAATAAGAAGCTAGTTTGTTCTGTAAACCTTCATCTGAAGTACAATAATAAAGAAATTAAAACTATATAAATAAACAAAAAATAAAGATTGCTTATGAAGCACAGAGAATTCTCACAAGAAAGATCAATGTAACAAATAGAGAGAATTTAGTAGGAAACTGACACCGAATTTTTCTCTAACTATCAGCATACTTAAATTTTTTGCTTGAAATATTATAAAAGGTTGAGGAGATCAATGCTGATATTTACCTAGATTTTTGCTACTTAAAATCATGATTACAAATACCTGAAAAAGCTCCAGGTTCAATTTATATTCCAAAAGATTTTTAACAATTCGTTCAGCCCTATTGGAAGGTCCTCTTATTACTCCCACTTTACAAATGATAATTAACTTGCTGAAGACCTCACAGCATTCAAGAAGCAGAGCTGTAGTTTGAACCATGTCTATTTGTCCCTAGACTCACAATAGAATACCTCATGTGAGATGAACCTGCTGCCGTCGCCGGCACCTTTCTCCCTGCCTCTTTATGGGGACTGCATAGCTGGGAGCCTCTTCTAGTTCAGGAAGGGTTCAAACCATAGTGTCTTTGCTTAGAAATCAACTTGTGATACCTGCAAAACGCAGCTCTGTAAACCCACTATTTCCAAACCTAGAAACCTCTGTTTTGACAAGCCTGCCTAAGCTCACTCCTACCTTCTCAATTTTGGCAGCTTAAAAATGGAACAGTGCATATCATGATTCCTCACTTGGATGGAATTCCTGTGATTTCTGCCCTGTTCTGACCTCTGTGATCCATGTCTCAACCTGTCAACTTTGACCAGGCTTCACCTCTACACCCTGTGGCCTCCGGAACAAAAACTCCACCCCTGCCCAACACGTTCTGCCACAAAACATTCCTTTGTCTATTCCTTGGCTGGTAACCAGCCTGGCCTGGCCTCTAGGGCCTAGCTTCTTGGCTGGGCTTTTCTAGTGGGTGTGTTAGATGCACTGCTGATACTGAAGGGAGTAGTATTCTGGGAAATTTCATTTTCTGTATGAATGTAAAACACCTAATACATGATCATAACTTTTTAGAGTATTAAAGATACTACATTCTCTTCTAAAGAGGCCGTCATGGACTGAATTATGTTCCCCCCAAAATGTGTGTATCAATGTGGCTGGGCCATGATTACCAGTATTGTGTGGTTGTCCGCCATTTTGTGATTGTAATTTTATGTTAAAAAGGGTTAAGGTGGGATTGTAACACCCTTGCTAAGGTCACATCCTTGATCCAATGTAAAGGAAGTTTTCCTGGGATGTGGCCTGCACCACCTTTTATCTTATAAGAGATAAAAGGAAAGGGAAGCAAACAGAGAGTTGGGGACCTCATACCACCAAGAAAGCAGTGCCGGAAGCAGAGCGCATCCTTTGGACCTGAGGTTCCTTTGCTGAGATGCACCCAGACCAAGGGAAGGTGGATGCATCACAAGGACCTTCCTCCAGAACTGACAGAGAGAGAGACAGCCTTCTCCTGGAGCTGGTGCCCTGAATTTGGACTTCTAGCCTAGTGGGCTGTGAGAGAATACACTTCTCTTTGTTAAAGCCATCCACTTGTGGTACTTCTGTTAGAGCAGCACTAGATGACTAAGACAGGAAGAACGGCTAGTGGCTAAACACACAGAAACTAGAGTCAGAACGTCAAGGTTCAAACCCTAGCTTGTCTGTGTTCTAGCTGTGAAACACTGGGCAAGCTTCCTCACCACTCCATATGCCTCAGAGTCCTCCTCTGTAAAATAAAATAGTAGGGATTGTACCACCAATGGGATAATTAAAAACCATTAATACATGTAAAGCATTTAGAACTCTACCTGTTGGAGAATAAGTCCTGTGTGTGTGTGTGTGTGTGTGTGTGTAAATAATTATTTGGAACACCCAGGATATTACAGTTTTTTCACCACGTATTTTATGTATTTATTTTTATCTACAATTGCAATTACATCTTTTGCAAATTATATCAAATAGTCTCCTTCATAACAACAGTTAAATTCAGTTGTGCATGTTGGATACCCACATACCTTCTAAGTGTACACATATAGTGTTTGATATGTGCATAATTTCGGAAGACTCTCACATGGTGACTGAGGAACAAACACCATCTCCATTACTGCAACAAACTGGTCTTTTTTTTTTTTTAACAGAGAACAATGCAGAGAACATCACTTTGCCTTTGGTGCGGTATAGAAACCAGGCTGCCTGAAACGAAGCAGCCATGATGAGAATGGCTAGAGATAGGAGGGGCTTGCAAGCTGAGGAATGTAGTCTTTATGCAGTGGGAACGCGTGTGGCGATGAGCAGTACGTGACTGTGTGCAGTCAAGTATTAGAGTCTGATTTGCATTTTAGAAATTTTTCTGATACCAGTTTGAGAAGGACCAGAACCGGTAGGGTCAGACAGGAGGCAATTTCTGTAATTCAGTCTTGAAATAGTGACAGCTGGAAATAAGGCAGGAAAGGGGACTGAGAGAAGCAATAATGAAGAAATGGATCTATAGGCTTATATCTTACAGACTCATTCAGTGACTGAATAGAGAAAAAGAGAAGGCTAATATTGGATTTCTCACTGGGTTACTAAGTGGTTCACATTGCCTTCATTAAAATGGGGATTTAGGAGGGGAAATCAATTTTAAGGCAAAGTAGTTGACTGTGGATGTAGACATGTTAGTATGAGGTGACTGACATTCCGTTACAGATGTCCAGTAGATTTTGACACAAATGATTCTTGTACTAAGCAGAGAATTGTTAGATGAGGGCACAGCAGAAAGAGATAAATGCATTTGTAGACGGGTTTGTAGGCAGTGTTAAGGCTCCAGTCGAAGAATGGAGAGCAGGCATTGCAGTATGGTCAACCCCTACCATTCTGTGATGTCCTAAATGAGCCCTAAGTATCCTGACTGTTGGCTAATGAAGCAGAATACTGGCTTTACCCAAATACAGAAGATTTAAAAGCAAGTTAGTCAGATATGCAGAGATAAGGCAGCCAGAGTTAGTGGTGAAGAGACATTATAGTGAAGACACGTTTTAGTGAAGAGACACAAGGTGTGGCCTAACTGCAACTAGCAAGAAACAAAGCTGAAGGAATTGGTGACTTTTTATGGGAATGTGATAGTATATAGATGAGAAAGCTAGGTGATAGCAAGGAAGGGTATAATGGAAGTAATACTGAGCCAGTGGAAGGATAGGGAGCCTTATTCTAATGTTGGAATATTGGGGATTAAGATTTTAGAAATAGAGCACATTCAGATTTTAGGTTATGGGCAGGGATGGATGCTCATGAGAATATATCAGTGCAATGGAGGTGAGGATAAGGTAGTTGGTACTGAACGATGAATAGTACTGCAATGCCACGTCTCTGGGCTGTAGTCTAGAAGATTTGCTGGGGAATAACACTAAGCTTCTGAAGGCTAAGATGTGACATTGCTGTAAAGAGTAAATGTAACGCATTGAGAATGGTGCCTGGTAATAGTAAGCATTCAACAAACATTAGCTCTCAGCATGAAGAGGGATATTTCTGTATATTTAATTTTCAAGTGATTGCCCACCTTCTATTTATAACTTGTTACTATTTTAGATGGAATAAAATGAGTGCTAACAATATTCAATAGACTGATTATTCTAGAAGTTCCCTCAGTTTGTAGTGATCTTAAAATTTCTATAATCACCATTCATTTGAGGTCTCCATTTATGGATGCTGAAAGATTCAGGATTAAAGTTAAATCCCTTTGGGAAGAGAGCTAAGCAGGAAATCACGATTAACTGTAAGCATGGTGAATATACTTCTCAATCTCCATAAGCTAGGAATTTGCTCCTCCCTCTATTGAAAACCACAGGCAAACATTTCGCCTTGAGGCTTTCAGTGCAGGCCTAATGTTGCATAGCTATGGGCTGAAGGATTGGTGTGCAAACAGGGAAAAGAATACATACAAGAAAAGCTGTTGGAATCTACAGCATTGTTTAACGTCTGGTAATTATACATAATTAAATGCCTCTTCTTGCCCATAAATCCTCTCACAGAGATGCCAAGATTGTTTTTTTAGGGCTAGGAAGAAATGTGAGGGTATTTTTTGAAAGATTAAAAGGGGATTCCCGGATCCCAAAGCAATTTGAGGAGACAGCTATTAAGAGAGGGCCTGTCTGGAAGCACATCAGAGGAACTGAAGTTATGCAAAAGCAACACAGATAACATACATCCCATGGGATGGGTTAATGAATGAGACAACTGAACCGAACAAAGTCCATCTGGCAGAAGTGCATCCAAGAGCCACATGGTTATTAGTTATCACATAAATTGTATGTCACATCATTTTTCTAGGTTTTTTTTTTCTCTTATAGATCAGATTCTTCTTTAACTGATAGTGATTCTTATCTAAGAATGCTCTATCATCATCATTAGATGCAAAATCTGAAATTGTTCTCAATACCAGCAAAGAAAGCAGGGATGGACCATTGAAGAGGGCAGGGCTTGAGTGTTGTTTATTTATTTATTCTACAAAAAAAACTTTGAATATTTAATATGCACTAGGTACTAGCCTGGGTGCTTATGTTGGTTTGCATGCATTTAAATTACTGGTTTATACAGATATTTGGGGATGGAAAGATGGTAAAATCACTCAAACGCTTTCCTAGTAACATGCTCATTGAGTAATCTTGACCTGGAAACAAACCATCAAAACATACTTTTAATCAAAAGTTATGTAAATCTATAAGTATATGGGAGATAACTGTACAATTTATCAACTTTGAGGATGGGCTGCAAAAATGACCTTTATTTTTTATTTATGTAAGCAGTCATATGACCAAAGAAGAGATCTAAAGAAAAGATAGCAAAACCACAATAAAACAACAAAAACCCTAGCTAATTATCTCCTTGTTAAATCAACTTGATTGAGGTATATTTAACATATAATTAAATGAACTTACTTGAAACTTACAGTTAGATAGGCTTTGATGAATATATACACCTGTGTAACCACAAACACCTTCAAGACATGGAACATTTCCACCACCTCCAAATGGTTCACTTGCCCCTTTTCAGCCAATCCCTTCATGCCATTCTAGGCTCCAGGCAAATATGTGCTGTCTGTCCCTATCGATTAGATTTGCTTTTAATATAATTGACAACTATTTCTTGCATACTTGTAATAATTAAGAAATGATAAACCCCCCCAAAAAAACCCATTGCCATGGAGTCAATTCTGACTCATAGTGACCCTACAGGACAGAGTTGAACTTTCCCATAGGGTTTCCAAGGAGCAGCTGGGGGATTTGAACTGCTGACCTTTTGGTTAGCTACCAAGCCCTTAACCACCGAACCACAAGGACTCCAAGAAATGTTAAGGAATTAAAAGATTTAGGTATGTCATTTTCAAAGTGTGGTTAAGAATTCCAATTTTGTTACAAAATGTTTGCATTATAACTGTAGCATTACAATCATAAAGGGTGGACAGTCAGTGACCTCCTTTAGGAGGTTAAATCTACAAGAAAGGCCGTGCTATGCTTCTCCCCTGTGACTGGTTCAAATTTAGCAACCTACGTAAATGAGGAAATCACAGAATATTAAAACAGGAGGAAATTTAAGATTGAACCGACTCAATGTTTAGATAGGGAAACTGAAATTCAGAGTCTCTCAAAATTTTACCCAAGATCACCCAGATAGTAAGAAAAAAAGCGAAAGAGCAGACTGACTTCAATAAAAGTGTCCATAAGTTAAAATAATGTGTATTGTGGAGAGTAAGTTAAATGTTGTTTTAGTTAACTCTAGGACAGTGGCTTTTATGTATTTCTAACGCTATGGTTTTTTTATCTGACACTCCTACTCTCCAATTGTAACCATTTAAGTAAACTTGAAATATTTTAACTCGTTTAGCTGAAACAATCACAACAATGCTTTTATTATGGTTTGATTCTATAATTTAGGAGTTCACACAGCTTGTAAATAACTAATCTGGCTACTGTCTATTGGTATTTTTACTGCCATTATGATACTACAAACAAATTTTGACAGAGTTCAATAAATAGTAATAACACTGTTATCTGTTATCAGGAGGGACCAATCCCTGGAGAAGGACATCGTGCTTGGTAAAGTAGAGGGTCTTCGAAAGAGAGGTGACCTTCAATGAAACGGATTGACACAGTGGCCGCAACAATGGGCTCCAGCGTAACAACGATCATGGGGATGGTGCAAGACTGGGCAGTGTTTCGTTCTGTTGTCCATAGGGTCGCTATGAGTTCGAACCAGGTCAATGGCACCTAACAACAACAACACTAGCCCCAATCATGCATTTATTGAGGATTGAAAATCTCACAAAATATTTCTACATACTTATTTTTTTTCCAAAATAGTGTCCTTTTTTTTTTTTTTTTTTTTTGCCAATATGAGAAAACTGAAGCTTTGCAAACACTTCAGTTTGTGTCAGTGTGATAGTGTATATGCTTATACTATGACATTCAGAGCTCTCATTACTTGGAGGAGTTAACAAATTTACATATAGGATCTCATTCTCTTCTAGTCTCCTCATACAGCATTTCTAGTCTATTGTGAGCTCTCCAGAATTCTGTATACTCAGATAGTGCAAAAATACTTGAGACATTTTTTTTTCCGAGCCCTGTGCCAGAGAACTAACGCTCATGATCTTTGAAGTAGCTGATGAGGCTACACAGAAATGTTGTGGCTCACTCTGAGGATGAGAAAGATTTAAATCATCCAATAGGTGAAATACTATCTACATGCATATTTGTGTTTGTATTTATGCAAGAATGTGTGTGTACTTTTGTATGCATTGTTCTGGAACATTATTTTCAATATATCTAATGTAAGAACCATATCTTTTTGTACATAAAACCAAGTCAACATTTCATTGTTATTACTAAGGTGTTTCAGTAGTTAAAATTCCTCAGTTAACAATAAACACATGATAACTTAATTGCCTGTCATGATTTCCAAGGAGCACCTACAATATTGCTATAATTTATATTTTGCTTTAAAATACTTCTGGTATCTAAGATTGCGTTACATGAAGATCAATTAATCACTTAAATGAAAATTAGTAAGTTTGTCATAATTACAGTTTTTTAATCTTTCATAGTGTTTTGATGGCAGGAAAACCTTTTCCAGTAGTTTCATGATGGCATTAAATATACATTGAACACTCCCCAAAGTTCATTTTTAATTAAGATTCTTTAGGAATTAGATAATTGAGCATAAGCTCATAGCATGAACATTTGCCAAGAACTAACAATAGTTATGTTAGTGAACTATGTTACCTAGTAACAAAGCAACAGCAACATTTCTATAACGTTATAATAGTACATTCAAGTTGCATAAGCCTTCTGATAACCAAATACATGGCAAAATATCTACACATATTATATAACAACCTCTGTGAACTATTCATTTTGTCTTTTGTCTCACTGTTCCTTTACTTTATTATCCCAGTTTTCTATTTCATCCTGAAAACTTGTTCTGTGCCACAGTTGGTATTTCAAATGGAGATACAGAAACAATAAGAATCAATTGGTAATGTTACAAATTAAAGAATGAAATTTCTGAAATAAATAGATGTAACAGCTGAATAGGCATGAAAGAGGAAAGAATAAGTGAAATTTATGATAAATAAATAGAAATTATTTAAGGTAAAAACAATAAGAAAAATATTTTAAAAATAACGAGCAGAGCTTTAGGGGCTTATCAGATAATCTCAAATAGCCCAACATACGTGTAATTGGAATAACAGAAGAAGAGAGAGAATTGAGCATAAAAAAATACTTAAGAAACAACGCTTGAACAGTTTCCAAATTTGGTGAAAGACATACATTTCCATATATAAGATGTTCAAATCACACCAAACACAATAAAGAAAAAGTGGCTGAATCTGAGGATCATCATAGTCAAATGATTGGAAGTAGAAGATAAAGAGCACATTTTGACAGCAATGATAGGGGAAAAAAAACATATTACATACAGGGAGGCAAGATCTAAATAATAGAAGACATCACCAGAAACAATGAAGATAAGAAAATAAGGAAACATCTTTAATGTGCTGAGGGGAAAAAAAAACAAACAAACCAAAAACTGTCAGCCTAGAATTTTATATCCAATACTCTTAAATAATACAGGTAAAATAATTTCTACTAAAAGAAAACCAGGAGAATTCATCACCAGCAGATCTGTACTACAATATCAGGAATGCAAGAGAGGATTCTTCACATTCCCAAACATGGCCACATAGATGAAAGGCAAAGTTCATCCAAATACACAATTTATTAAAATGGACACACACACACACACAAACAGTAAATTTGAATGGCCAACGTGTCTTAGTTATCTAGTGCTGCTATAACAGAAATACCACAAGTGGATGGCTTTAATAAACAGAAGTTTATTCTCTCCAGTCTTGTAGGCTAGAAGTCCGAATTCAGGTCATCAGCTCCAGGAGAAGTCTTTCTCTTTCTGTCTTCTCTGGAGGAAGGTCCTTGTCATCAATCTTCCCTTGGTCTAGGAGCTTCTCTACACAGGAACCCCTGGTACAAAGGATGCGCTCTGCTCCCGGGGCTGCTTTCTTGGTGGCATGAGGTCCCCCCGTCTCTCTACTTGCTTCTGTATTTTATCTCTTATAAGATAGAAGGTGATGCAGGCCACTCCCAAGGGAACCTCCCTTTACATTAGATTAAGGATGTGACCTGAGTAAAGGTTTTATATCCCACTCTAACTCTCTTTTTAACATAACCTAATCTTGCCTCATTAACCACAGGCAGAGATTAGGGTTTACAACACATAGGAAAATTACATCAATCACAAAACGGAGGACAACCACACAATACTGGGAATCATGGCCTAACCAAGTTGACACATATTTTTGGGGTACACAATTCAATCCATGACACCACGTGTCTACCACAATACTGAGTTTCAAAAAGCTTAGTCAAAGAAAACTTCAGACCCAAATGGTTTCACTGGTAAATTGTATAAGGTGTTGAAAGAGGAGTAACACAAATTTTACCAGAACTCTTTCAGAAAATGAGGAGGAGATGCTTTCCAAATCATTTGTTATCTCAATTGATACCAAAATATGCCAAAAACATTATAAGAAGATAAAATTATAGATCAAGATCCCTCATGAATATAAACACAAAAGTCCCTATGAAAATGTTAGTAAATTGAATCTAAATCCGTTGCCTTAGAGTTGATTCTGAGCCATAGCGACCCTATAGAACAGAGTAGAACTACCCCATAGGATTTCCAAGGAGCAGCTGGTGGATTTGAACTGCCAGCCTTTTGGTTAGCAGCCGCACTCTTAATCACTGCACCACCAGGGCTCCAGCGATACATAAAAGGGATAATACAGCATAACCCTATGTGCTTAATCTCAGGAACGCAAGGTTGGTTTACAATATAAAAATCAGTCACGATTTCTTAATAGATGGTAAAGTATTTGATGAGATTTAATGCCTGTCAGTTATTAAAAAAATATATATATGTACCTAGTAGGATGGAGACTTAAGGGAATTTCATTAAGTAAGTAGGAGCCCTGGTGGCACAGTGGTTAAGTGATTGGCTGCTATCAGAAAGATTGGCAGTTCTAGTACACCAGCCAGTTCCTGAGAGAAAAATGTAACAATCTGCTCCCATAAAGATTTACAGCCTTAGAAACTCTATAGGGTAGTTCTACTCTGTCCTATAGGGTTGCTATGAGTCAAAATCAACTCGACAGCAATAGGGTTCCTTAAACTCGTTACATTATGCTTTAATGGCAAAATATTAAGTGAGGCTAGGTAATACTGTGTATTCTCTCTACTTCTTTTCAGCATTGTGTTGAAGAGCCAGTCTGTTTCAGTAAGGTAAGGGAAAGACACAAAATGCCTAAAGCTGGAAAGGAAAGCAGTTAAACCTTCTCTTGAAAATGTTACATGATTATTTATATAGAATATCTATGGAATGTGTCAAATAAATGCTGTTCTTATTGTTGTTAGTTGCTGTCAAATTGATCCTGACTCATGATGACCCCAGGTGTGCAGAGTAGAACCTTTCATAGAGTTTTCAAGTATGACCTTCAGAAGCATATCACCAGGCCTGTCTTCTGGGAGCCTCTCGATGGGTTTGAACCTCCAACCTTACAGTTAGTAGTTGAGTGCTTAACCCTATGCACCATCAGGGACCCCTAAATGAGGTCTAGAATAAATAAATGAATTTGGCAAGGTCACAGGATGCAAGATCATATTCAAAAATTAATTATTTTTCTATATACAAGCAGCAACTATTAAACTTCATTTATAATAGTATTACAAAACGTAATAATAGAGTTATGAATTTTTAACAAAAAGACAAGTGTTTTCTACACGAAAATAATAACACAACACTGACAGAAATTAAAGAAGAGTAAAACAAATCGAAAGGTTTCCATGTTTGTTGACTGATGACTCTGTGTTACAAAAATGCCAAACCAAAAACCAAACCTACTGCTGTCGGGTCGATTCAGACTCATAGTGACCTTAGAGAACAGAGTAGAACTTACCCACAGGGTATTCAAGGCTGTAATCTTTATGGAAGCTGACTGCCACTTCTTTATCTTGTGGAGTGTCTGGTGGGTTCAAACAGCCAACCTTTCAGTTATCAGCCGAGTGTTTAACAACTGCACCACCAGGGCTCCTTATAAAAAAAATGCCGATTGTTTCCAAGTTGCTCTATACATTCTACATGAATCCTATCGAATTCTCTGTAGGATTTTCTGTAAAAACTGTCAATTTGATTCTAAATTTACTTATAAATATTATAGGAAATAGAGTCACCAAAACAGTCTTGAGGAAAAAATAAAATCAGAAGACTCACACTGCCTAAATACTAAAAATGTACTGTAAGGCTATAATAATAAAAACAACGTAACATTGGTGAGAATGTACAAATAGATTACTGGTACAAAATAAAGAGATCAGAAATGTCTGTATCCATGTTTATGTCTAGATTTATCTATATTTATGTGTAGATTTTATCTATGTCTACATTTATATCTACATCTGCATCTGTATCTACATCTACATCTGCATCTGCATCTATATCTACATCTACATCTGCATCTACACCTACCTCCAAATCTACATCTGCATCTCCATCTACGTCTACATTGATATCTACATCTGCATCTGCATCTACATCTATATCTATACCTATTCAATTGTATTTAACAAAGGCACCAAGGCTATTCAGTGGAGAAAGAAAAATATCTCCATAAATGGTATTAGAAAAACTAGATATACGTATGGAGTTATATATACCTCAACTCCTAAATCACACACACAATTTATTTGACATGGATCATAAACCTAAATGTAAAACTAGAACTATAAAAGGTCTAGAATTAAATATTGAAAAATATCTTCACAATCATGGATTAGGAAAACAGTTCCTATAGAGGACACAAAAAATACTAACCAAAAAAAAAAAAAAAATGATGAACTATACAACATCAAAATTAAAAATGTCTGCTCATCAAAAAACGCTGTTGAGAAAAGTAATGGCATGCTACACAATATGAAGAATTGACGCCTTTGAATTACGGTGTTGGGGAAGAATATTGAATAGATCATGGACTGTCAGAAGAGCGAACAAATCTGTCTTGGAAGAAGTACAACCAGAATGCTTCTTCGAAGCAAGGATGGCGAGATTTTGTCTCACTTACTTTGGACATACTATCAGGAGGGACCAGTCCCTGGAGAAGTGCATCATGCTTGTTAAATTCAGAGAAAAAGAGGAAGACCCTCAATGAGACGGATTGACACGGTGGCTGCAACAGTGAGCTCAAGCGTAACAATGATTGTGAGGATGGCCAAGACTGGGTAGTGTTTCGTTCTATTGTACATAGGTTTTCTATGAGTAGAAACTGACTCAACTGTACATAACAACAATAACAACATAATATGAGAAAAATATTTGCAATACATATGTCTGACAAAGTATATATAATGAATTCCTGCTCTCAATAATAAAAGGACAAAACAAAACAAAAAAAACACAATTAAATCTACTTCATTAAAGAAGATATATGAATAGCCAATAAACACATTAATTCTTTACACTAATTAGTGACCTGTAAGAGCTTGGCTACTAACCAAAAGGTAGTTTGAACCCACCAGCCATTTCGTGGGAGAAAGATGTGATAGTTTGCTTCCATAAAGATCACAGCCTTGGAAATCCTATGAGGCAGTTCTACTCTGTCCTATAGGGTCACTATGAGTTGGCATCGACTGGACAATAATGGGTTTGGTTTGGTTTTATGGGACTCTTAAGTCTCTGGGTGTCACAATTTGCACTCCATTACTAATCAAAAATTTTATGGTTTGAATCCACGCAGCAGCACCACTGAAGAATGCTCTGATACAATATGCTTTCATAGAATTACAGCCATCGAAAGCTCTATGGAGTGCAGTTCTAGTCTGACACACATGTGACCGCCATGGGTCAGAATTGATTGACAGTAATGGGTTTGGTTTTATTGGACTCTAACCTGGAGGCTCCTCTGAAACCTGTTCAGCATCATAAAAAGCCTCCACTGACGGATGGGTAGCGACTATGCATGATGTGCACTGTGAGATTTAAATCTGAGTCTCCAGTACGGTATATGAGAGATCTACCACCAAACCACCACCACCACAGTGGCGAGTCCAGACTAAGACAAACTGGAAAGAAAGGTCTGGAGACCTATTTCCAAAAATGAGACAATGAGAGCTTCACGGATCGCATCACTAGCGACTGATCATGGGGATGGTACAGGAGCAGGCAGCTTTTTGTTCAGCAGTGCATGGTGTCACCAGGTGTTGGGGCAGACTCTACGGCAGCTAACAACAGCATCAGACTCTTCCTGTGTGGCAGCTCACATTCTTTACACCTCCCTTTACATTGGCCATTGCTGCTCAAGTCAGTTTCCCGCAGATGAAAACCTGACTACATCTTGCCTCAGCTGGCTTTCAGACTCAGCTTTTCAGATGTTTTTCGACATTTCTGCAAATCTGAAGTGCAAGGTGCTAACACTCCATGGGACAACTCTTGATCAGTAAGAGATGAAGAACAGAAGCAGAGAGGCAGTGGATAAATATTATCCTTTTTAAATTATTGTTACCATTTTCTGGTGGACAAATCTGAGAGGAATTCGATGCAAAGTCTCAGATACCCCAAAAGATCTCAGGGGAGTCAAATCCCAAATATAGTAGTGAACAGCTTGATAACACACTCTCATATTAGCTTTTCCTCATCCCCTTTCTTATTCCTTCCAGTCCCTCATTCCTATTTCCTGGCATTACAAACAAAAATAAATTGTCCATAAGCAAGCCGACGTCTCAGGCTCAGGCTTCCAGAGAAAATATGATATCAGTGGGATATTTTGAGAAATATCTGGAAAACAGCAGCTAGAATTGGAAAGAAAAACGCAGAGGAGCATTTTGTGCATGATCTTCAAATAAGTAGCTTAAAACAAACAAACAAAAAGTCTCTTTCTCTCACTTTCTCTGACCATCACAACTCAGGTGTAGTTCTGATACACATCATCTTCATTCAAGTACCCAGAGGAATGAAATAGTCTCTAACTGGAACAATGCCAGATGTTGTACCACAAGATAAGAGGAGCACATTACTTCCACTCACATTTCACTGGACAAAGCTTGTCAAATTGCCACACTGGAATTCAACTGTGCAAGATATATAACATTCCAGCAAGAAAATATTAAATATTTATGAAAAATAATATATTTATTTAATTCTATAGGACTCAGAAGGAAAAATAAACTAATGGTGGAAGAATATCAAAATTTAACCTGATATTTGACCACAAGATTACATTTTTAGATGAAATAAATTCTGCTGTTGTTGTTAGCTGTGATCGAATCAGTCCATGACTCGTGACCCCATGTACAACAAGATTGGACTGTTGTGATCCATAGAGTTTTAATTGGCTGATTTTTTGGAAGGAGTTCTTCAGGCTTTTCTTCCCAGTCTGTTTTAGTCTGGAAGCTCCATTGAAGCCTATTTAGTCTCATAGTACACTCAAGCTTCCACTGACAGACCAGGGGTGGCTGTGCTTAGGTGCATCGCCCAGGAGTCAAACCCGGGTCTTCTGCGTGGAAGGTGGGAATTCTAACACTGAACTATCATTGCCCTCATAATAAATTCTTGCTGTTGTTGTTAGGTGTCATTGACTCAGTTCTGAATCAACTGTACGTACAACAGTTCTTACCACTGCTCAGTCCTGTGCCATCCTCACAATCATGGCTATGTTTGAGCCCATTGTTGCAGCCAATGTGTCAATCCATCCCTTTGAGTGTCTTCCTCTTTTTCGCTGACTCTGTACTTTACCAAGCATGATGTCCTTCTCCAAGGACTGGTCCCTCCCGATAACATGTCCAAAGTACTTGAGATGAAGTCTCACCATCCTTGCTTCTAAGAAGCATTCGGGCTGTACTTCTTCTAAGACAGATTTGTTGATTCTTCTGGCAGTTCATGGTATATTCAATATTCTTTGCCAAGACCATAATTCAAAGGCATCAATTCTTCTTCAGACTTCCTTATTCGTTGTCCAGTTTTCACATGCGTATGAGGCAACCGAAAATACCGTGGCTTGGGTTAGGCTCATTTTAGTCCTCAAAGTGACATCTTTGCTTTTCAACATTTTAAAGAGGTCTTTTTACAGCAGATTTGCCCAATGAAATATGTCATTTGATTTCCTGACTGCTGCTTCCCTGGGTGTTGATTTTGGGTTCAAGAAAAATAAAATCTTTTGCAATTTCAATATTTTCTGTTTCTCATGACGTTGCTTACTGATTTAGATAAGAGGACTAGCGACTCTAGAAGAGAAAAAAATCTTTTTAAATACAACATAAAAGAAGTTTACAAATTGCAAATAAAGGTACCAGAGTTTCAAAAACGAGCCCTGGTGTTGCAGTGGTTAAATGCTCAGCTGCTAACCAAAAGGTCAGCAGTTAGAACCCACCAGCTGCTTTGCAGAAAAAAGATGTGGCAGTCTGCTACCATAAAGATTACAGCCTTGGAAACCTTGTGGGGCAATTCTACTCTGTCCTATAGAGTCGCTATGAGTCAGAATCGATTTGAGAGCAATTTTCTTTTTTTTAAGTTTCAAAAAAGAAGGTTTTTTTTCCCTTTAGTGTCATTTTACTGTCAAGGAAATTATTTTTAATCAAATTATTTACACCAGAAAAAATAATTTTGCACTAGCATTTTACAAGTAGCTCAAATTTTTCTCATGATTGTTCTTCATACTATTTGATTTTCTTAGACTCACATCTTCAAATGTCAGGCTGTTATGTTATAACAAAACACATATTTTTCTAGAAATTAATTTCAAATAACTTTTCACAGGTATGTTGCCGTATTTGTGAGCTCCAGAACGCTTAGCTTGAATGCTGAAAAAGAAACTTGGAAATTTAAATTGTGATTTATTTCATTACTATTGCTGGCTGCCATATAGCATTTCACCTCCCATATTTGGGTGTACACATTCTCAGAAATATCTGGCTTTCCAAGTGGGTCTAATATGTGTATTTCATTTTATAAAGCCACATATGTGAAGTTTTCGTAGAATTTTCATTCCCGAATTTATGGGATACGTTATTCATAAAAAGAATCATATTGCCTATAATTCAATTGGTAACTATACATCAAATAATGCCTCCAAGTCACTAGCCTAGGTTGATCTCAAAACGTCAACGTGCCCTTATAGTAAGAGATTAATTTTGTGCTATACATCCAGCGCTGATTTTAGCTAACTGTTAAGGAATTAGGGATGTCATCATACTGTTTGGGACAATGCAATGTCATGTTCCCAACTCATTCCTTAAATAGTGGTTGTGTAGAAGTCAGATTGATGTAGCTTCAAACATTTACTCAAAACGATCCCCAGTATTCAATTCATTTCTCCTACTTTTAAAAACAACTGTCTATATCTACTTTGAGAAATGAAGGGAAACAAAATTCCAAGGTTTGTGGCTGCCATAAGAGGATGTTGACTGAGGCAAGCGTAATGTAGAGTAGGAACATATTTCTATTTAATCATCTCACAGGCTTAAGAGAACGTAATGCATGCTGAGGATAGATTGAGGTGAATATTCAGAGTAGAGACCTGGTGCTTATTTTTAGCCAGAATATTTAGACAATACATGTCACTGCAACCATTTATTTGAACACTGTACTTAATTTTACTCCTCAGGGTAAGAGAAATTGGCGTTCTGTCATAATACTACTATACCATGATATGCCAAGCACATCTTTTTATGTAATGGATTTTAAATGCCTTATATCCTGTAATTATCAAAGTCCTTCTTACAAGTGTCAGCTGATCTAAATTTGATAATAGCTAGCTTTGGACTCTCCTGTGCTAAGCAATTAATTTAACCTTAGCTTGTTGAATCCCATCCTTCTGTTTTATAACCAAAGTCTGTTTTTCATTTGCATACATAAATTGGTCATCTGCTTTGGTGACAAAGAGGGAGTGCTTCATCAAAGAGTCTCAGGCCAGACTGCAGTGTTGAAAGCTTTATAAATCTATTTGGATTCATATAAATATTATACTTCTCTAATCCAGATCTGGCCTCAATACTAATGATTTATTTTTTAATTCCAACATGAAAGAATAGAGAGGTTTGCAATCATAATTTATTTCCCTTGCTTGCTGTGCAACCCAATTTATCATCATATTTTTATAAGTGTTAGTGCAGAATTCAGAATACTCAGAATGCTCAGGGTGGGCGTGGCTGGTAGATGGTACCTGTAATTCTGTCAGCATATCTAACCTATGCAAAATCAATACAGAAGACCTTCAGCTGAGTGGTTATGGCATGTTTATCCCATCATTCTCTTCTCTCACTGACTCTATTGTTTTAATTCTTTAAAAATAAGGGTACTCAGAGAAGTTTGATTACAGTATGGGTGGAATTGTTAGCAATGTCCCTTCCAATGTGGAGTGTGATCTTGCCAGTCTCCACTTCCACTTTCAGAATTGGTTAGATGTAAGTGAATTTGTGTTATTTCTTGCAAGAGAAAGAGACAACAGTATTTGAAATAGTTACAGTTGTTTTCAATGCTCCTCTAAAAGAATACGAATTTAATAAGTTGAAATTCTAAGTCTGAGCTCTGTGAGCCCATTGCTCTGTCAGTTTGTCTGGTTCAGTACTTTGGTTGGATGCAAAATATGTTGGCCAAATTAGTACACTATTTTAAAGTATAATATAACATTGATTGCTTACTCATTCTACCAATTATATTTCAATGAAAAGAAATTACCAATAAAACTTTTCACAGGTTAACTTTTTAAAATATATCTCAGTAATATAGATTTCAATGAAATTCCAGAGCTAAATGTATTGTGAAAAAAAGCACAACAATCTACTGAGTGAAATTTATAATCCACACACCTATATATTATATTGAAGATTATTCAGTTAAAAAAATGACTATACTTAAGTCAGCCTTAGTAGTAGGGAACATGTAACAGTACCTAGGGTCTCAAATAACATAACATTTTTTTCATCCATTTCAAGTATATTCATTGGGTGTCTGGCAGTATTAGTTTGTCTATTACTTTTTAAGATAACATATAAATGTTCAAGATGGTTTATCAAACTATTTTTTGCAAGAAATTATCTTGTCAAATAGAGGCACCTTGATTTTGATCTTATTTTTTTTTAAGTTAGAAGGAGAAAAAAAAAAAAAAAAGAAATCTAAAGATAGTATTTGCACAGCCTATAAGATTCTAACTATAAAATTATTCAACATTAATATTCTTGAAGTAGTACTGCCATAAAGACACTTAATGGTATTTCAAAATGTTGTTAATCACCAAAACAGAACACAGGAGGAAAAATATATATATACACATGTGTATATATACATATGTTTATGTACACTTGTGTATACACACAACTTGGATCACACAAGAAAATGAATAGTTAGATGAAGCAGAATTAAATATGCTGTTTGACTGGGTACATCATAAAATGCCACTATCTGATCAGATGTACTTCAGGGACAAAGGAAAAGAAAAACCCGTCCCAGGTTAATCAGTATGGTATGCTATATGACTTTAGTAGATCCTATTGGAAGAGCCACCACTCGTGTGTCAGTTTGTTGTACTGGGGTGGCTTGCTTGTTGCTGTGATGCTGGTAGCTATGCCAACAGTATTTCGAATACCAGCAAGGTCGCCCGTAGTGGACAGGTATTAGCAAAGCTTCCAGACTAAGATAGACTAGGAAGAGGGACCTGGTGGTCTATTTCTGAAAAATTGGCCAGCAAAAACCTATGAACAGCAGCAGAACATTGTCCGCTATCAGATTGTAAGGCACTCAAAATATGACTGGGGAAGAGCCGCCTCCTCAAAGTACAGTTGACCTTAATGATGTGGATGGAGTTAAGCTTTTGGGACATTCATTTGCTGACGTGGCATGACTAAAAACAAGAAGAAACAGCTGCAAAGACCCATTAATAATCAGAATGTGGAATGTATAAAGTATGAATCTAGGAAAACTGAAAGTCATCAAAAATGAAATGGAATGTGTGAAGATCGATATACTAGGTATTAGTGAGCTGAAATGGACTGGTATTGACAATTTTGAATCAGATAATCATATGGTCTACTATGCCAGGAATGACAAATTGAAGAGGTATGGCATCGAGTTCACTGTTAAAAAGACAATTTCAAGATGTGTCTTGAAGTACAAAGCTGAGAGTGATAGGATAAAATCCACATGCTGACAAGAAAGATCACTTAATAAGATTATTATCCAAATTTACCCACCAACTACTAAGGCCAAATATGAAGAAATTGAAGATTTTTGTGATCCTCTGCAGTCTGAAACTGATTAAGCATGCAATCAGTATGCACTGATAATTACTGATGATTGGAACACAGAAGTTGGAAACAAAGAAGCATCAGTAGTTTGAAAATATGGCCTTGGTAATGGAAACAATGCTGGAGATCGCATGACTGAATTTGTAATACCAAGGATGTCTTCATTGTAAATACCTTTTCTCAACATCATAAACACTGACTATACATGTGTACCTTGGCAGTTGGAATACATAGGAATCAAATCAACTACATCTGTGGAGAGAGAAGATGGAAAAGCTTAACATCATCAGGCAGAACAAGGCCAGGGGCCGACTGTGGAACAGGCCATCAGTTGCTCACGTGCAAGTTAAAGTTGAAGCTGAAGAAAATTAGACAAGTCCACCAGTGCCGAAATACAACCTTGAGTGTATCCCACCTGAAATTAGATACCGACTCAAGAATGTATTTGACACATTGAACACTAATGACCAAAGACCAGAGGAGTTGTGGAATGACATCAAGGACATCATACATGAGGAAAGGACAACACAGAAAAAAAAAAGACCAAAATGGATGTCAGAAGAGACTCTGAAATTTACTCTTAAACTTAGAATAGCTAAAGCAAACAGAGAAAATGAAGAAGTAAAAGAACTGAACAGAGATTTCAATGGGTGGCTCAAGAAGACAAAGTAAAGTATTATAATGAAACAGGCAAAGACTTGGAGTTAGAAAACCAAAGGGGAAGAATACTATCAGCATTTCTCAAGCTGAAAGAATTGAATAAAAAAATTCAAGCCTCCAGTTGCAATTTTGAAGGATTCTATGGGGAAAATATTGAATGATGCTGGAAACATTAAAAGCAGATGGAAGGAATATACAAACTCACTGCATCAGAAAGACTTAGTTGATGTTAAACCATTTAAGGAGGTAGTATATGATCAAGAAATGATGGTACTGAAGGGAGAAGTCTAAGCTGCACTGAAGGCATTGTTGAAAAACAAGTCTTCAGGAATTGACAGAATACCAGTTGAGATGTTTCAACAAATGGATGCAGTGCTGGAGATGCTCACTTGTCTATGCCAAGAAATTTGGAAGAGAGCTACCTGGCCAACCAACTGGAAGAAATTCATATTTGTGCCCATTCCAAATCAAGGTGATCCAGCAGAATGAAGAAATTGTCAAACGATATCATTAATATCACACACAAGTAAATTTTGCTGAATATAATTCAAAATCAGTTGCAGCAGTACATCGACAGGGAACTGCCAAAAATTCAAGCAGAATTCAGAAGAGGACTCAGAACCAGGGATATCATTGCTGATGTCAGATGGATCTTGGCTAAAAGTAGAGAATACCAGAAGATATATACCTGTGTTTTATTGACTACACAAAAGCATTCAACTGTGTGGATCATAACAAATTATGGATAACATTAAAAAGAATGAGAATTACAGAACACTTAATTGTGCTCATCGGGAACAGGTACATAGACCAAAAGCCAGTCATTCGAACATAACAAGGGGATGCTTTAAAGTCAGAAAGGTGTGCGTCAGGGTTGTATCCTTTAACCATACTTATTCAATCTGTATGCTGAGCAAATAATCGGAGAAGCTGGACTATATGGATTGGAGGAAGACACATTTACAGCCTTTGATATGCAGATAACACAACCTTGTTTGCTGAAAGCAAAGAGGACTTGAAGAACTTACTGATGAAGAGCAAAGACTACAACCTTCAGTATGGCTTACACCTCAACATAAAGAAAACAAAAATCCTCACAACTGGACCAGTAAGCAACATTATGATAAACAGAGAAAATATTGAAGTTGATAAGGATTTATTGAAAATACTGTATTTTCATATTTGCCTCTTTGTCCGCTGCAGATTAAGACAATCACCACTAACCCATATTTGTTAAAAATGGTCCCTAATTCCAACCTTATTAAGTTGACTGGGATATTTAATAATTTGGGAAATCCCCCTCTTTTTCTCTGTGAAAAATTAACATAGTAGCTATTTGTGTGTCTATTTTTTGAAAATTGTGTATGTTTAGTCTTAATCTACTTTTAAGTAACTTGTACTTCATTAACAGAGTTGGATCAACTGCAATATGCAGGTGGGGTGTTTGGGATGTGTAAAAGAAAACACTAATAAAGGGAAGAAAGAGTTAAGGGACAACACAAGGTAATTGAATATAATTAAGACTAGCAACGTCTTGGATTTGTACGTGGATATTTAATTAATAAGATTTAGGGTGGAAAGAGGAGTCATTTGTTGGCACAAACATTTAAGCGCTCAACTACTAGCCAAAAGGTTGACAGTTTGAACCCACCCAGAGGTTGCCTCAGAAGACAAGCCGGATGATCTGCTTCCAAAAGGTCACAGTCTTGAAAACCCTATGGAGTATATAGTGCTACTCTGCACACATGGGGTCACCATGAGTTGGAATCAACTCCATGGCAACTAACAACAAAAACACCAGTGTGGAGGAAAATAAGATACTATATTAGTTAAAATAAATTTTGGTTTAAGTAAAAAAAAATCCAAAGAAAAAAGGCTTAAACAATACGAATCCTCATGGTTCACATAAAATGTATTTCAAGGGTACAACTGGTTCCAAGATTGGCTTAATCCATTGGCTCCAGCTTTCCTTCTTTGACATGGTTACTGCTTCTCTGCATGGCAGTTTCTTTCTCAGGCTGATACTAGGTACAGTCCTATATAATGCAAGTACAGTGTCCAGAAGAATAAAGATCATCATTTCCAATGGAGGGAGAGACAGAGAGAGGCATTTCTCCCCAAAATATCAAACACACTCCTGTCACATGTCCTTGGCTGGAATAGCGTCGCAGGTCTACCCTGCTTAAACCCATTACTGTGATGACCTGGTTAATACCACGTGATGATAGCTTCAGTCTGATTTCCTGAACCAATCACCGGCAAGGAGCAGGCATTACTTTAAGATAAATCAAATCAGATAAATGAAGCAGGCAGGGGTCATCTTTCCCTAAAGCACATGAAATGGTCACGAGGCATAATGATATTTGATTTCTAGTCTCCATTCAATGTATCTGGTTTTTTTTTTTTTTAATCTAGTTTGCCCTCAATACACATGCATATTTTTGTGGGTGTAACAGCTGATGGCTATGATTTGTAATCTACTTCTCCAGTAAATATGAATGTGTGATTTTTCCTAAGAAATAGAGTCCACCATAAAAATGTTAAACAACTTTAACTGCAATATCTCACTTATTCTTAACATAATCTCA
The DNA here is from genome assembly GCA_030035585.1 of Dugong dugon. NCBI lineage: Eukaryota > Metazoa > Chordata > Mammalia > Sirenia > Dugongidae > Dugong > Dugong dugon. The sequence continues at coordinate 8,913,968 of CM057473.1, forward strand.
TTAAAGGTAGGTACTGTTAATAATCCAGGTAGATACATATCAAAGATGGATAGAGATATGAACATGGATATATGTATCGATAGATTAAATCTTTTAATTTAATGATTTTCTCCTCAAACCAAGCTGAGCTGTGAAAGTATTTTTGTTTCTTTCTTAATTTTCTGTTCTTTTCTTACTCTGGCAAAACTTTATTTTTGATTTATTCCACAAAAATAAGTTGTTCCTTCAAGGTGTAGGATGTTACTTTGGCTTGATTTTGTTTGAGGCTGGGTCCCTCTCTGTCATCACAGGCTGTGTATGCTGGGATTTTGGTTACTGTTGGGGTCATAACTCACAGTGCCTAACTGTTGGCCACATCATTGTGGAAACAGATTCTGAGTCTGCACCTTGTGATGCTCCACGTGCTGTGGACCAGGTTTCCTGTGGTCCAGACAGAGGCCTGAGGGAAGGTCACTTTTGTGAAGATCCGGTCCCTGAACCATAGTATGTAAATAATGCTTATTTGGAAAATTTTGTGATTTCTCAGAAAATGTCTTTTAAATGTATTTATGTTCAGCTCTCATCTTAGTAAGATTACATACTGGATAGTTAGTGTGTGCTTCTGTTTCTTGTCTAGTAAGGCATAGTTGGGAAAGGATTTTGTTAATTACATTGCTTGCCATCTTATTCTCTTTAATGTTTATATAGAAAAACCAGTCATCTCACAAGTACAATAATCACTCAGATAATTCAGTCTGGAAAATACATACTGCTCAAATATGGCATCTTTTTTATAAGATGTTAAAGTGTGCTAATACTCATAGGCTAGAAAATTATTTGTAATATTATGTTCTTTAACTACATCGACAGATTGATCAATTGATCTATTATCTATCTGCCCATCCATCCATCCATCCGTCTATCCAGATTGATGCACTATGAGAAAACCTAAGATATAGGAAACTGAATATTAATTTAAAACAAAAATCTCCTTAGGGCTAGTGCCTTTAACATGTAATCAATGTATTATAATTTTGTGTAAGCAATTTATTTTCAGGAGCATCTCAGTTATTGAAATCCTAGTACATTTGAAGATGTTATTAGTGTCTCACAAGGGAAAATAAAAACAGAGCAAACTAAAATAAATCCGTCTCTGTCGTCTGGTGTGTTAGAGTTACAAAGAGAAAGAACTAAAGAGAAAAAGTGATTATATACAACTAGATACATTCAAGCCATGTTTTTCAAGTCAATTTTCTTTTGTTATGATTACTGCTAGGTAATATTAATTATTCAATGTGCATTTTTTTAAATCAAAAGATTATTATATTCTCCTTAGTCATAACTACTCTGTATTCTTCTTAGAAGTTTCTCATTTACCTACAGTTGTGGGAGAAGATAATGGAAATCCCGGTACACTATCAGGAAATCTCCCTCCTGCCTCCTTTGCCAGGGGAATACCAGGAAGAAACGTCTACTCATTTTCTAGAAGCACACCCTTTCTCCGGAATTCCTGTTCATTCTTTGAAGACTGTGCTACTAGAACCAGAAGGTTTACAAGCAGAGTACTCTAGTGGAATAAATACAAGCTGAGACAGAATATTTGTACTCAAAGAGAGATATTGCAGGCCTAGTAGTGAAGAAAAGCAAAGTGCTGGAAGCAGATCAAACACTAAAAGTCCTAATTTTTTTTTAAATGGAGTTCCTTAATGACATTGTTGCTTTAAAATTAAGAATCAAGATTGGCACAGATGTTGCACTGTAGATGGGAGAAGAGATGGAATTGGTTTCATTCAAATGATTGACTCCTAAGAATACCGGAAGTAGAGTTGTATCTTTCCGTAAATTCAAAGTACTTACACAATTTGACTAGAAAGTTTCACCTTATTTACATAGTAACCCCATTTTCATTTGCTGTAATTATGAAGTTCAGAGATGGGAAAACATATTTCCTGTTCAGGGTTATAGTGTCTTGTCTTTGTGTTACTGGTTTCCAGATTAGAACTTTTTTTTTTTGCTGAAGGTTTTTTGCTGTGACATATACCTACCAATTCTCTCATTTACCCATAATCATGACATAATATTATCTTCTTTACCTTGAGATGCGATGTGACAGTTTGAGCACCTAAAATTGGAAGAATTGACTCTCATAATTTTAGGAGGTTAAGTGCCTGAGATTAGTAGATTCATTTTTTTCCCTGACGTTTCCTGTGAAGCAACCTGGCACTTACAGTGTCCAACATCCAGTGGCAGTTAGTCATTCCGGTTTTAATTACCTGGAAGACACATTCAAGCTTCAGCAAGTTTTATTCTTCCCCACACCAATTGTAACACTTTTTAATCTATTGGCAATATCTTGGAATGCTTGATTATCTAGCTTGCATACGTCATCTGTTTGTTTCTGGGAAATTGAATGTAATTCTAGAATATATTCCTTTGCTACTTTATAATAATGAGATATTGCTGTTAATAAACTAACTCTGATGGTGTGCAGCTATATATTATATGAATGAAATACTTATATTATGTTTTAGAAATTGTCACATTAAAAGATCATCATTAAAGTCTGCATACATTAGAAATAGCTGAATAACCTCACTTTAAATAACATTATTCCTGGTAGACCTCTTCTATTGCATTATCCTTCAATCTCCCACCCCTGTATGTTGGGTTTTGGGGTAGAAAACCTTGTCTGTTTTGTACACAGGTCTTCAGGTCTAGAGCAATCATTTCCTGGGAAACCTCATGTGCACCTAGATCAGACTTAGAAAGAGATGCTGAAGCTTGAGCTTCAGCCCAATGATGTTGTAATGAGGTAAGACCTTTGGGTGGGTCTTGGGAAAGGGTGGAACTGTTTTGCATGTGGTAAAAACGTAAATGGCTTGTGTTCCAAAGGCAGACTGTGGTCGTTTTAAAACATGGCCTCACATTCTTTGACTCTTTTCCGTTGAGAGCTGGGGCCATGTCCCCTTCCTTTGATTCTGGGCAGGATGACTGTCACAAGCAATAAAATATAGCAGAAGATGCTATGTGACTCCCTGGGCTATGTCATAAAATTCTATGCAGCTTCTGCCTTATTCACTGGAACACTTGTGCTTGCAGCTTTAAGCTTCCTTGTAGAAAGGTCAACTACTGCAAGGCTGCCATGCTGCAAGGAAGCCCAAGCCACATGGAGCTTGTGAAAACACCCCCAGTGTAAGTGTCTGAGCTTCAGTTAACAGCCTCAACCGAGTCTGGCCTTTGAGTCCTCTCAACCCAGTTGTCAGACATGTAAATGAAGAAGCCTCCACATGATTCTAGGGCCTAGGCCCTCCTAGTCATTGCAGTATCCACCCGTAAGTTTCCAGATATTATGAGGCAGAGACAACAAGCCATTCCTGCTGGTACTTCGTCCAAATTCCTGACCTACTAAATCTATGAGCATAATAACATGGTTGTTTATATGACTAAGTTTGATTTGGTTTGTTATGCAACAATTGGCAACCGAAACACTCAGCATAAATCAGCATAATAAAGTTCAGCATTCATTTTCCTAATTCCATTGTTAAAGCTACTATTTGAAATTTCAGGTGTAATATCTGTCATTTATAAATTAAATAAAAAACAAAACCTCTATTCCTCACTTAAACTTATAACAGGATATATTTCTAAGTAAAAAAGGATTTTAAATTTCATTTAATGGCAAAAGGATTGCTGTGTATTTTGTCTTAACGACAGTTAAAATTAATCCATTTTTTATTTGAACTTCTCAGGACACATTTACTTTCAACCCTCAAGGACTAGAACTATTTCTTAAGGCATTTAATATTCAGTGGCTTTATAAGTAAAGGAAAACTAGAACTGATTAAACGTTTTCTCCTCTGATCTTCCTGTTTTTTATCTGATGTATATTCTAACTCACATCTCTAACAAAAGCAATAATAAATCACCTGGCATTCATAAAGTGAAGAATTTTTCACATGTGAATCCCAAAATCTAAAGAAAAATGAACAGTGTTTATTGTAAGAGAAATACCATCAAAGATCTTCATCAAGATTCAAGCATATCAATATACTGGAATTCCAGTCATTTTTCAATAGCTACACACACATCCAGGTACACATTCATTTTAACTCTTAACTTTAAGTAAGTTCTTTCTCAATCGTTAAAGACAATCTCACATAAAAATAAATATCAATAAACTTTCCAAATATAGCAACGAGTGATATAAATGTGACATTATCTGAATATTTAAAGAAACAAAATGCAGGCATACCTTGGAGACGTTGCCAGTTTGGTTCCAGAACACCGCCATAAAGTGAGTGCTGTCATTCAGGCTTTGTTGTTCCATTTATAGAGCACAGGCTGAGTAGATTTAACATAATTCTTGAAGGCCCTAGGAAAGAATGGTAAATGAGCACTGGCTTCAACTTAAAGTCATCAGCTGCATTAGCCCCTAACAAGAAAGTCAATCTGTTCTTTGAAGCTTTGCAGCCAGGCATTGACTTATCCTCTGTAGCTATAAATCTCCTAGATGGCATCTTCTTTCAATATAAGGCTGTTTTGTCTACATTGAAAATCTGTTGTTTAGCGTAGCCTCCTTCATCAATTTTCTTGGCTAGATCTCCTGGATAACTTGCTGCAGCTTCTACATCAGCACTTGCTGCTTCACCTTGCACTTGCATGTCATGGAGACGGCTTCTTTCCTTAAACCTCATGATCCCACCTCTGCTAGCTTCCAACTTTTCTTCTGCAGCTTCCTCACCTCTCTCAGCCTTCAGAGAATTGAAGAGGGTTAGGGCCTTGCTCTGGATTAGGCTTTGCCTTAAAGGAATGTTGTGGCTGGTTTGATCTTCTATCCAGACCACTCAAACTTTCTCCATGTCAGTAATAAGGCTGTTTCACTTTCTTATCATTCTTGGGTTCGCTGAAGTAGCACTTTAATTTACTTGAAGAACTTTTCCTTTGCATTCACAACTTGGCTAACTGTTTGGTACAAGGGCCTAGATTTCTGCCTATCTCAGCTTTTGACATGCCTTCCTCGCTAAGCTTAATCATTTCTAGCTTTTGATTTAAAGTGAGAGACGACCACTGTTCCTTTCACTTGAACACTCAGAGGCCATTGTAGGGTTATTAACTGGCTTAATTTCAATACTGTCATGTCTCAGGGAATAGGGAGGCCAGAGGAGAGGGAGAGAGATGGGGGAACAGCTGGTCAGTGGAACAGTCAGAACACACACAACATTTATTGATCAAGTTTGCGCTGTTATGTAGGCGCAGTTCATGGTGCCCCAAAACAATTACAATAATAACATGAGTCGCAATCGACTCGATGGCACCTAACAACAACAGCAACATGAGAGATACAGTTTGCCATTATAGAGAATCACAGTGTTGCCATTTTGAATGAAGTCTAGAGAAAGATCTGTCTTAAGGGAGAATGTTTTAAACTGAGATCTGAGGTTTGAGAAAGCAGCTGCTAGGCAACATCTGGGACTTTAGAACGTTCCTGATAGAAGAAGCTGCAACTACATAGTAACATCCCGTAAGTGGGAAATGACCGGATGGTCTAAGGAAAAGAACAGAAGCCTGAAACTCAAATTATATAGTTAAAATTTTTTCTTTCTCTCTGCTGTGGGTCTGAGTCTTACATGTGTGTCTGTGTGTGTGTCTGTGTGTGTGATCAGCTCTCTTTGCATGGTGGCCCTCTAAAGCTCCTTTCTTACATCCTTTCCCATTAGCGACCCAGTAGAATAAGTTGGGTATTTTTGTCTTGTTTTGCTTGCTTGTTTCCTAATGACTTTAGCACGAGAACTGGGCTTATATCTCATTGGTCATATTGATCCATGTGTTTGGCCAAACCTGAGATATAGGCTGATGCTTGGGGAAGTTAAGAGGACCCACTGCATCTAAACTACGTGGAATGAATAAGGAAAAAAAAATGTAGCTCCCTAGTGGATAACTGACGTGTGCTTTCTCTGAAATGGGTGAATGGACACTAGCCAACAGGTGGTCACTACAGAAGTCTTGAAACATCAAAGTGGGAGAGTCAGTTGGAAATCTGGTGCTCGGTCAAGTATGCACTGGAGATTTTTAAAAATGGAGTCATGAACAGCTAGAGGATAGTAAAGAAAGGAGAAAAGTATGACTTAAGTAGGAGATGTATGGGGAAGAGAAAGTAGCAAATGACCTAGCCCTATGGAACTCTAATTTAGAGGTTGGTTAGATAGTAAGAAGTCAGCAAAGCAGTCCAGAATGGAGCAGCCAGCTCTTCTGTAGAGCTGGGTTATCGGGAGAGTACCACAGGTCTAGCTCCTCTACAGGCTATCCCAAGGATTGCTTTCGATTATCCCAAGGACTACTTCCCTTTCTTTTTGTGTGTTCACTCAGAGCTTAGACTTTTTCTGGAGTATAACTGGGAAGGATTATTCTCTCCTCTGTAATGATCTCTTTTTGTGCTTGTTTGGATTGCGCTTGCTCTACTCAGTAGCTCCTTTGATCCAATATCAATGCTATGCTCTGGAAACTCCTGAAAATCAGAGCAGTGCATTAACTTGATTTCTGGAGCCCTGGTGGCACAGTGGTTAAGAGGTATGGCTGCTAACCAAAAGGTAGGCAGTTCGAATCCAGCAGCCGCTCCTTATAAACTCTATAGGGCAGTTCTGCTCTGTCCTATAAGGTCACTATGAGTCAGAATCAACTCGACGGCAATGGGTTTTGTTTTGTTTTGTTTTTTTAATCTTGCTTTCCAGAATTAGGTTTTAAACTTATACTTTTACAAATAAATTCCCCTTCGTTTCCATAGGATATTGGGAAGGAAGGAGATAAAGGCCCATGTCCAATCCACTACCATCCAGTAGTAGTCTAAATGTTATTTCTGCAAAATGACTTCCTGAAAATCCTATATAAAGTAAAAAAAATTCCACTATGTAAACTAAGTCATAATTTTCCACTGGAATTTTAAATTTAGGAGAATTGGGTAAAATTAACACTTAGCTAATGTGTTTGCCTTCTAATTTATTAAATATTTAAAGTACTCTTTGAGACAAGATCAGCCCTTTTATAATTTTCCCTAACACCTTCGTTATAATCAACCTTGTTAATGTGACACTTGAGTAATCTTGGTTTTACTCAGAAATAGCCCTTGCATTTATATCAAAATAGAGATAAATGATATTTTAAGATTTTATTGATTTGAAAAGAGAATGCAGCCTTCTTCGCAGTGACTCAGCAGTTGCTTTTAAAATTTTGAGAGAATCCATCTCTCCAACTCAGTTTTCTTTTACAATTTTAGAAAGAAAAACTAGAGTAGAAGTATAGCTGCAACAACGGACTGAAACATACCAATGATCATGAAGGTGTCTCGGGACTGGGCAACATTCCGTTCTGTTGCACAAAAGGTCACCATGAATTGGAACTGACTCAACAGTAACTAACGACAACAAGAGCAAAAGTCAGAATACTTGCTTCAAATGACGCTGTTGTTAATAATGAGCTATAATTGTCTTGGCAAATTGACCTGTATGTCAAAGTAAGCTCACTTATAAATCCTCTGCATAGGATTGTTGCCAGTCCTAGCATTATAAGAAATGAAACGTATCATAGCAACTAGAGCATAATAGATACTCAGTCATATTTGCTGATTTGTTTTTAAAGAAATTGATTTCACAAACAACTCAGGAATGTTTTGTTAGATTGTTTTGTTTAATAGGTATTTTTCTATTCTGTTGAAAAATCATTTCAGACTCTAACATGAATCAGTGTGCATGGTTTGTATGCATTTTAAAAATCATATATTCTGTTCAATTATTTTTCATTTCTTTTTTGGCACTGCCTAAAGCCAGATGATATTACACCATGACAAGTGAATTGGTTACTGGACTTTTCCGGCTGTGGGAAAGGAAATAAAATCTTACAATTTTTAGGCACTGTGTATAAGGAAAACATTTTTCATGGCATGTAAATAAATACCATGACTCTTAATTACCTCCGGGTGTGAGGTCTTGTTTGAAGTCTTTGTTAAAATGATTGTGACACCAAATGACAGTTCAGCTGAGAAGCAGGGGTGTCTTTCTACTTAATTGCTGATTCTATTTTGACCCTTACTGTTTATCTAAATGGGGAATCTTTTAGTGTGTGTATGATGAGAGCTGATGGAATCTGGTATAAAGCTGGCACAATATCCCATACTGTGAACAGAAATATACCAATTCACATTCAACCTAATTTGTCAATATTATTGTGGCATTGGGCAAGTTCCTTAATCTAACTCAACCTCCAGTTACTCATCTATAATATGAATAATATTTATATTCTTGTTTTCCATGTGTGTGGGAGAGAGAGAGAGACAGACAGAGACAGAGAGAGGAGAGTATTAAATGAGACAATTTATTTAAAGAATTTAACCTAGTGCCAGGCAGAGAGTAAGCACATTGCAAACGTTATATCTGTTCTTACCACTGTTCTTATTCATTCTTTTTTTATCTAACAAAGAAGCAGAAATCAAAATCAAACTGTTTAACTCTTAATGGAAACACTCTTGGCTTTGAAAGAATTTGTAGGCTGGTTTTCATATTGGTATGCTAACCTATATATTTAGTAGAAATGAGTAAGTAGACTTTGAGACAGCTGAAGCATCCTATGGCCTTATAATAAGCCAAAGGACACGGAAGCCTATAGGATGGAGAAATTCAAGTGTTTCCTGTGCTGAGTCTTCAGTGCATTAGTTTCCTTGGACTGCTGAAACAAATTATCACAAAGTGGGTGGCTTAAAAACAAGATAAATTTATTCTGTCACAGTTATGGAGGCCAGAAATCTGAAATCAAGATGTTGGCAGGTTCAATTTCTTCTGGAGCCTCCGAGGGAAGAACCCATTCCATGACGCTCCCATCTCTCTGCTGTTTCTTAGTTTGTAGCTGCATAACTCATATTTCTGCCTCTGTCTTCACCTGGCCTTCTCTGTGTCTCAAATATCCCTCTTTCTTTCTCTTATAAGGAAAATAGTTTTCAGATTTAAGGGCTCACTTAAATACAGGATAATTTCATCTTGAGCTCCTCAACTTAACTACATCTGAAAAGACTCTTATTCCAAAGAAGTTCAGAAAGGTGGACATGTCTTCTGAGGACCCACTATTCAAATCAATATAGTCTACCCTTTATTGTTGTTGTTGTTAGTTGCCATCAAGTCGATCTGACTCGTGGTAAGCCCATGTGTGCAGGGTAGAACTTCTCCACGGAGTTTTCAGGACTGGGACCTTTTGGAAGCAGATTGCCAGATCTGTCTTCCTAAGCAACTCTGGGGGGTTTCGAACCACCAACCTTGCATCTAGTAGTCGAGCTCTTCATCATTTGTGCCTCCCAGTGACCCAGTCTACTCTTTAGCTCCATAAAATTCATGTTCATCCCATACGCATAATACTTACTCACCCATTCCAAATCCTAGACTGCCTTACCCATTACATCATCACTTCTAAGTAAAAAATCTCATCTAAATATCGTCAGCTCAAAAGCATCAAATTTCATCCTGTAAATCAGATATTGGAGTCCCTGGGTTGTCCAAGTTGTTAAGCCCTTGACTACTAGCCAAAAGATTGGAGGTTTGGACCCACGCAGAGAAGTCTTAGAAGACAGTTTAGGTGATCTGCTTCCAAAGGAGCACAGCCTTAAAAACCCTGTGGAGCAGTTCTACTCTGCACATATGGAGTCACCATGAGTCAAAATTAACTCAACAGCAGCTCACAACAACCCAACAAATTACATATGGGTGAGACTCTAAGTATTATCCATCCTAGGGGAAAACTTTCTCTCCATCTGTGGATCTGTGAGCCTAGAAAACAAGTTATCTACTTCTAAAATACAATGGTGGAACAAGCAGAGGACAGGCATTTCCATTCTAAAAGGGAAGAAAAAAAATGGAAGGAATAAAGGGGTCCCAACCACATTTGAAGCCTAGAAAGGGAAATTCCAATAGATTTCCAGGCCTGAAAATAATCCTCTGTGGCTTGATACTCTGCCCTCTGGGTCCAGGGTCGTTCAAAACTCTTCACAGAGAATGGTTTTTAACACGGAATTTCCAAAGTTTAGCATCCTTCACAATCTGGATATGCTGAGAACTTTCCTAATTACCAGCTGCTGGTTACTTTTGGCTTAACAGTTCCTTTTCCAATTTATCTGTTTCCTCTCACATTTTACTATAAAACAACAAGGAGAAACCAGGCCATACCTTCCACACATTGCTTGGAAATCTCCTCAGCTAAATATCCAAGTTCATCACTTCCAAATTCTACTTCCCATTCAACTGTAAAACACAATTCAGCCAAGTTTTATGCCACATTGTAAAAAGGATTGTCTTTTCTCCAGTTTCCAATAACATGATTCTCACTTTCTTCTAAGACCTCACCAGAAGTACCTTCAACATTAGTGTTTTTACCAACATTCTGTTCATGACTATATGTGTATTCCCTAAGATGATGTCCCTAAGAAAATGTCACTGGGTGGCACAAATCTTTAAGTGCTTGGTTACTAACTGAAAGGTTGGCAATCTAAATCCACCCAGGGGCGTCTCAGAAGAAAGGCTTCTCAATCCATTCCTGAAAGATCACAGCCATTGAAAACCCTAGGCATCGTCATGAGTCAGAATTGACTCAACAGCAGCAGGTAAGATGATAGGAGCTTTCTCTACTGAGTTCTTCACTTCCTTCTGAGCCCCCGTCAGAATCACTTTTAACTTCCATGTGTTTACCAACTATCACTTTGAGGTAATCTAGGCTTTTTCTGACATGCTTCTCAAAATTTGTCCAGTCTTTGTCCATTACCCCCAGCCACCTCTACATTTTTTGGTATTTGTTATGGCAGCACCTCACTTCCTGATACCAAAATCTGTACTAGTTTCCTAGGGTCACTGTAACAAATTACCATGAATTTAATGGCTTAAAACAACAGTTTTGGAGGCCATAAATCTGAAATCAAAGTGTCAGTAGAGTTGGTTTCTGTAGGAAGCTCTGAGGGAAAATCTTTTCATGCCTGTCTCCTTGCTTTTTGTTGCTGTTGGCAACCCTTGGCATCCTTTGACTTGTAGCTGCATAATTCCAATCACTTCCTCCTCTTCACATGGCCTACTCTGTGTCTCAAATATTCCTCTCTTTTCTATTATCAGGACAACATTCACTGAATTTAGGGCCCACCTAAAATCCAGTATGATTTCATCTCAAGATCCTTAACTTACTTATAGCTGCAATGATCTTTATTCCAAATAAGGCTACTTTTCAAGGTTCAGGTTGGATATGTATTTTGGAGGACCACTGTTCAGCCCACTACAGTCAGTTTCAAGAATTCCATGTCTTCTTCTGAGGTTTACTCTTCAGTTTGGAAGAGAAACCTTCAAGTGTCCTCATAGGAAAGAATACATGAAAATAATTTTTGAGCAATTGCATGTCTAAAATATTTTTATTTTACAGTCACCCTGCATTAATAGTTAGAATTATTTGTTTCCTATTGCTGTTGTAGCAATGGCTATTTCCAGATTGATTCTCAGTCTTTTGTAGGTAAATTGCTTTTTTGGAAGGTTTTAGTTGACTCTTCAAAATGATGTGCTAGGTGTCAATTTATATGTTCATTTGTGTTCACTTTTCTAGGACTTGTTTAAGTCCTTTCAATTAAAAAACTTACATCTGCTATCTACTCAGGAAAATTTCCTGTAATGAGTTCTTTGATGGTCTTCCCTCTCCATTTCTTTTACTTTCTTTGTAATCCCCATTTATCTGGGAGCAGTAACCCTTTCTTTCTAGTAATTACTCCTCTCCCAACAATATTCTTCTGTCTTTTGATAAGAGGTACTGTATTATGGTATGACGCCATATGTCCTGGGTACAATGGACTGGCCTGGGGGAGACGTGTGACCCAGGAGGGGTCAATGAATGCCTGGGATTTTTTAACATGGTGCCAAAATGCAATCTAAAGCTGTTTTATTTCCAGAGCTGAACTTTTTAGGTTGTAAAACACAGGATTCACATTTATCATTATGCAGAGAAAGTCATGATGAGAAGTAGATATACATTACCTAGCTGTATTTATATCTCCAATTCTATATATATCTATATCAAGTCCATATCTATGTGAAACATATATATATGTCTATATCTATTGCAGCAATTCTCAACCAGGGGCACATTTATTCCTCATGAAGCATTTGGCTATCACAACTCATAGAAGGTGCTACTAACTGCTAGTGGATAGAGTCTAGAAATGTTGCTAAAACTCCTATATGCGTGAGATAACCTCCCCCACCCCAAACAAAGAAGTATCCAGTCCAAAATGTCAATAATGCTTAGTTTGAGAAACCCAGATCTAGAAAAATTCCTGATAAAAACGAGATTCCCTGGTCTTTTTCTCCCTTTAAATACTATACACCTTCCTATTCTTGTTTTCTGAAAACACCTCACTACCATTAAACTCCATTCTTCTTACTGCTTAAGCTAATTTAAATGATATTGTACTTTATTTTGACGAACAACATCTGAACTAACAGTGACATTTCTGTGTATTTTAGTGTGTATTAAATAGTGGCAGGCATCTCAGTGCATTTAAATGATACTGCTTCTTAGGTGGGCTTACTCACTTGTATCTGAAGCAGTATCAGATTTTACTAGTATTGAGAAAGTAGAATTTTATAATTCTACTTAGAAGAATCCCTGAAGGCACTGATAGCTCCTTAATTTTGAGCATTCCAATATTTTTCTGCCTGATGTAAATATGATGATGAGTAAAATTTTTTTTTAAAAGTAAATCAATAGTGTACACATTTAAAAATAAAACTCAAATCAAAATTATAAATTTAGAGTGGCAGCAAGATGGCGCTCTAGGCAGAAACACCACACCGTCCCTCCACAGCAAAGATCCAAAAAACTAAGCCAAACAGAGAATCAACAATGCTGAAACCCTAGAACATCAAATGAAGAGATAAAGAACTCAGCCAAACACCAAACGGAGTGAGAATACTGAAAGAGAATGGAGAGCGAGGAGAGACTCATGCAGAGATCCCCTACCAGCTAACGCAGCACAGATCCACCATCTTGGACTCCTATCAGAAACCAGCAAATGGGAGAATGGGAGAGCAGCCTCGCGGAGCGTCCAGTGGGAAACGGAACGACCAGTAATTTGCAGTGTGCACTTTCCCACCCCCCACCCCTCTCCGCCTTGTCTGGGGCTCCCCTGCTTCCCATGGCCAGGGTCCCTGGGCTGGGGGGCGCCGGTGTTGGATTCCACACGCCCAGGCCGGTGGCTCTTTGGGAGCCGTTTGTTGGCTGCTGGCATAGCTTTTTCTGCCACCTCCCCCTCCTTTTGCTCAGGTGCCTGGTACCGAGCGCCGTCTTTGCTCTCTCCTGTGGGGCTGTGGGGCTGCGTTCGGGCGTGTGGCTGCTTCCAGGTTTGCGCTGCCGCGCTAATGAGATCCCGGGGCCTTTGTTTGTTTGCCCCTCTGCTTCCCGTGGCCACGGTCTCTTGACCGACGGCTGCTTGGAATCCACGCATCTGAGCAGGGGCTCTCTGGGTGCCGTTTGTAGGCTACTGGTGTGGCTTTTTCTGCTTCTTCTGGTTTCTCACTTGCCTCTCGCTGCCTCCCCCCACTTTTGCTCAGGTGCCTGGCTCCAAGCACTGTCTTTGCTCTTTCCTGCGGGGCTGTGGTGCTGCATTCGAGCGTGTGGCTGCTTCCAGGTCTGGGCTGCCGTGCTGGTGAGATCCCAGGACCTTTGTTCGTTTGCCCCGCTGCTTCCCGTAGCCATGGTCTCTTGACCTGGGAGTGCTGGCTGCTTGGATTCCGCGCACCTGTGCGGGAGGTTCCTGGGTGCTGTTTGTTGGCTGCTGGTGCTGCCTTTTTTTTTTTCTTTTTCTTTTTTTTCCTCCTGCTTCTTTTGGTCTCTTGCTTGCCTCTCGCTGCCTCCCCATCCTTTCACTCGGGTGCCTGGCTCCTTGCACCCTCTCAGCTCCTTTATGAGGGTCCCCAGAGCGCAGGCAATTTGTGATATACGCTTTCCACTCTCCACCCTTCTTCACTCACACTCGGCCTCCTCTGTTTCCCACGGACACAGTCTCTTGTCCAGAAACACCAGCCTGCACCGGCTGGCTCTCTGAGTACCGTTCATTGACTGCTGGTGTTGCTTTTTTTTTTTTAAATTTTATTTTATTTCTTTTTTGATTAGTTTTGTTTTCTTTTCCCTCTTTTTCCCTTTTGTCTTCCTTCATTGCTCAATTTCTCATCTCTCTATCTCTTCCTTCTCTTTCTGATCTCTGAATACCAAGCGATGTATGCCTCTGCACCTTCTGGCCAGGCTGTGCTGTGAATCCTGAGACCGACTCCCCCAGACCTCATAGCTGCATCGGTGGGATCCCTGGGAACTTTGCAGTTCTTTAACTTTTCTGATTTTTATTTGTTCATTCTTTCCTTTTCTTTCTCTTCCTCCTTCTGGTTTTCTCCATCCCATAGTCTCTCATCTGTCCATTCCAAAGACAAGCTCCCCTAGCATTCTTTTAGGTTTGTATGCTTTTCGCTCCTGCTCCTCTCTCCTCTCTCCCATATCCAGCTTAGCTTCACACATAACCATCTCCCTGCTGCATCCTGCCTACCTGCACCATGCACTTGACATCACACCACCAAGCTGTGCAGGCACGCCCTATTGGAACCTGCCCAGCACTGACTACCGACCGTCCTGGTGGCTGCAGTGAGTGCCACAAACAACCCGTCCCAGTGGCTCCTCTTCAGCTAGACCCGCCCAGCTCTAACACAAGGATAAAACAAAAAAAATCTACAATCAATAAACGAGAGAAATATCTACTGAATGCCCCGAAAACAGCAAACAATATCAAAACATTTACAAAAACAAGACAAGATGGCTCCAATAGGCATCCAAATTAAAACACCAGATAACTCTCCTGTGGAAGAAAATGCACTAGAAGTACCTGATAGGGAACTCAAATCACTAATACTCGGAATTTTCTAAGAACTGAGGCAAAAAGCTGACAAACATGAGGAAAAAATAGACAAATTTATGGAAAATACAGACAAAAAATTGGAAGAATTCAGGAAGATGATGCAGGAACAAAATGCCAAAATAAATTCACAACTCGAAATTATACAAAAACAACAATTAGAAATCCAAAAGATAAACAAGAAGATTTCAGAAATGGACGGTGTCATAGAAGGGCTGAGAAGTAGATTTCAAACTGTGGAAGACAGGATCAGTAGAACTGAAGACAAACACTTGGCTACAACTCTGTTTCAGGAAAACTCAGAAAAAAGAACAAAGAAAAATGAAGAGACCCTGAGAGTTATGTGGGACACAATTAAAAGCAAAAACTTACGAGTGATTGGCATCCCAGAATAGGGGGAGAAAACAGAAAACACAGAGAGGATCACTGAGGAACTGCTGACAGAAAACTTTCCCAATATCATGAAAGATGAAAAGCTGGCCATCCAAGAAGCTCAACGAACCCCATAAAGAAGAGACCCCAAAAGAAAATCACTAAGACATATCATATTCACACTTGCCAAAACTAAACACAAACAAAGAATCCTGAGAGCAGCTCATGAAAAACAAGAAGTCACATACAGAGGAGAAACAATAAGACTAAGCTCAGATTATTAGGCAGAAACCATGCAGGCAAGAAGGCAGTGGGATGACATATATAAAATCTTGAAAGAAAAAAACCGTCAGCCAAGAATAATATATCCTGCAAAACTCTCGTTCAAATTTGATGGTGAAATTAGGTCATTTCCAGATAAACAGAAACGAAGGGAATATGCAAAAGTCAAACCAAACTTACAAGAATTATTAAAGGGAGTTCTTCAATCTGAGGACAAACAGCTTCAGCACTCAGGCAGGACCTAGGACCTAGGATGCAGGTTCATACGAACCAGATACTATTCTAGGAAATGAACTATCGAGGACTATCCAAAACCAAAAGAAATACAACAGGGAATCAGAGCAATCAATCAAAGGATGACAACAACATCAAAACAATGAAAGAGGGAACAAACGGCATAGGTATAGAACCTTCTAATGGAGAAGAAGGCAAGGCGATACCAAGTAAGGGTAGACTGCTTCAAACTTATAAAGATAAGGGTAAAATTCATGGTAACCACAAAGAAAGTTAACAAACCAACTCATAAAAATAAAGACGAAAAACATAAAGTCTCAGCAAAAACAAAACCTACAAAAACAAAAGAAATGAACACAAAATCCACAAACAAATGTAACTCAGCACAAGAGAGTAAGAAGAACAAAGAAAACTTCAGCACCACAAAAAAAAGCACTACAAAATGACAGCAACAAACTTCCATCTATCAATAATTACACTGAACGTAAATGGACTCAATGCACCCATAAAGAGACGGACAGTGGCAGAATGGATAAGAATACAGGATCCATCAATTTGCTGTCTACAAGAGACACACCTTAGAAACAAAGATGTGAATTTATTAAAAATGAAAGGTTGGAAAAAAATATATCAAGCTAACAACTATCAAAAAAGAGCAGGAGTGGCAATTCTAATCTCAGATAAAATAGACTTTAAAACAAAATCTACCATAAAAGACAAAGAAGGACACTATATAATGATTAAGGGGATGATCCATCATGAAGACATAACTATAATAAATATCTATGCACCCAATGACAGCGCTCCAAAATACATTAAAAAAAACTCTAACAACACTGAAAAGAGAAATTGACAGTTCCACAATAATAGTAGGAGACTTCAACACACCACTCTCGGTAAAGGAAAGAACAACTAAAAAGAAACTCAGCAAAGATACAGAAGACCTAAAGGACACAATCAGCCAACTGGACCTCATAGACATATATAGAACAATCCATCCAACCGCTGCAAAGTACACATTCTTTTCCAATGCACATGGAACGTTCTCCAGAATAGAACACATCTTAGGCCACAGAACAATCCTCAACAAGATCTAAAATGCTGAGATAATTCACAGTATCTTCTCTGACCACAATGCCATCAAGGTAGAAATTAACACTAGAAAGAGCAAGGAAAAAAAAAATCAACTACATGGAAACTGAATAATACTCTGCTTACACATCAATGGGTAATAGAAGAAATCAGAGATGGAATTAAAAAATTCCTAGAATCAAATGAAAATGAAAACACATCATACCAAAACCTTTGGGACACAGCAAAGGCAGTCCTCAGAGGACAATTTATAGCATTAGATGCACATATCAAAAAAGAAGAAAGGGACAAAATCAAAACATTAACTACAGAACTCAAACAAATAGAAGGAGAACAGCAAAAAAAAAAGCCTACAGCCACCGGAAGAAACGAGATGGTAAAGATCAGAGCAGAAATAAATGAAACAGAGAACAGAAAAACAATAGAAAGAATCAACAAAACCAAAAGTTGGTTCTTTGAAAGAATCAACAAAATCAACAAACCACTGGCCAGACTGACAAAAGAAAAACAGCAGAGGGCACAGATAACCCAAATAAGAAATGAAGTGGGGGACATTACAACAGACCCAACCGAAATAAAAAGGATTATAACAGAATATTATGAAAAACTATATTCCAACAAATTTGAAAACCTAGAAGAAATGGATAAATTTCTAGAAACATACGGCCTACCCAAACTACAACAAAGTGATATTGAAAATCTAAACAGACAGAAAAAAAAAATCTAAACAGGAGAAGAGATTGAAAAGGTAATAAAAAAACTCCCAACCAAAAAAAGCCCTGGCCCAGATGGCTTCACTGGAGAATTCTACAAAACATTTACAGAAGAGCTTGTACCAGTTCTACTCAAGCTATTTCAGAGCATAGAAGAGGAAGCAACACTTCCAAATTCATTCTATGAAGCCAGCATAACCCTGATACCAAAACCAGGCAAAGACATCACAAAAAAAGAAAATGACAGACCAATATCTCTCATGAATATAGATGCAATAATTCTGAACAAAATTCTAGCCAATAGAATTCAGTATCATATCAAAAAAATAATACACCAAGACCAAGTAGGATTCATACCAGGTATGCAAGGATGGTTTAACATTAGAAAATCCATCAACGTAATTCACCACATAAATAAAAGAAAAGAAAAAAATCACATGATCATCTCAATTGATGCAGAAAAGGCATTTGACAAAGTCCAACACCCATTCCTGATAAAAGCTCTCAATAAAATAGGTATAGAAGGGAAATTTCTCAACATAATAAAGGGCATCTATGCAAAACCAACAGCCAACATCATTCTTAATGGAGAGAGGCTGAAAACATTCCCCTTGAAAACAGGAACAAGACAAGGATGCCCTTTATCACCACTCCTATTTAACATTGTGCTGGAAGTTCTAGCTAGAGCAATAAGGCAAGAGAAAGAAATAAAGGGCATCCAAATTGGTAATGAAGAAGTTAAACTCTCCCTGTTTGCAGATGATATGATACTATACATAGAAAACCCTAAAGACTCCAGGAGAAATCTACTGGAAGTAATAGAAAGATTCAGCAGAGTAGCAGGATACAAGATAAACATTCAAAAATCAGTTGGATTCCTATATACCAGTAAAGAGAACAATGAAAAGGAGATCAGGAAATAAATACCATTTTCAATAGCCCCTAAAAAGATAAAATACTTAGGAATAAATCTGACCAAGAATGTAAAAGACCTATACAAAGAAAACTACAAAACACTGCTGCATGAAACCCAAAGAGATCTACATAAATGGAAAAACATACCATGCTCATGGATAGGCAGACTCAACATTGTGAAAATGGCAATTCTACCTAAAGCAATTTACAAATACAATGCAATCCTGATACAAATACCAACAACATTCTTCAAAGAGATGGAAAAACTAATTATTAACTTTATATGGAAAGGGAAGAAGCCCCGAATAAGTAAAGCACTACTGAAGAAGAAGCATAAAGTTGGAGGACTCACACTACCTGACTTGAAAACTTACTATACAGCTACAGTAGTCAAAACAGCCTGGTACTGGTACAACAACAGGGACATTTAGCAATGGAACAGAATTGAGAACCCAGATGTAAATCCATCCACCTATGGTAACCTGATTTTCGACAAGGGCCCAAAGTCCATCAAATGGGGAAAAGACAGTCTTTTTAACAAATGGTGCTGGCAAAACTGGATATCCATCTGCAAAAAAATGAAACAGGACCCATACCTCACACCGTATACAAAAACTACTTCAAAATTGATCAAAGACCTGAATATAAAGCCTAAAACTATAAAGTTCATAGAAGAAAAAATAGGACCAACACTTCAGGCCTTACTACATGGCATTAATGGGATACAAACCATAAACATCAACACACAAAACCCATCATATAAACTAGATAACTGGAATCTTCTAAAAATCAAACACCTATGCTCTTCAAAAGACTTCACCAAAAGAATCAAAAGAGAACCTAGAGACTGGGAAAAAATTTTTGGACAGTACAAGTCAGACAAAGATCTAATCTCCATAATCTACAAGAAAATCCAACACCGCTACAACAAAAAGACAAACAATCCTATCAAAAAATGGGCAAAGGAAATGAACAGACACTTCACCAAAGAAGACATTCAAATGGCCAAGAGACACATGAGGAAATGCTCGCCGTTCACTAGCCATTAGAGAAATGCAAATTAAAACCACAATGAGATACCATCTCACCCCGGCATTACTGGCACGAATCAAAAATACTGGAAATAACAAATGTTGGAAGGGCTCCGGGGAGATGGGAACTCTTATACACTGCTGGTGGGAATGCAAAATGATACAACCATTTTGGAAAATGATATGGCGTTTCCTCAGAAAGCTAGAAATAGACATCCCATTCAATCCAGCAATCCCACTCCTAGGAATATATCCTAGCGAAATAAGAGTCATCACTCGAATAGACATATGCACACCTATATTCATGGCAGCATTGTTCACAATAGCAAACCGATGGAAACAACGTAGGTGCCCATCAACAGATGAATGGATAAACAAACTATGCTACATACACACAATGGAGTACTATGCAACCATAAAGAACAACAATGAATCTGTGAACCATCTCATAACATGGATGAAACTGGAGGACATTATGCTGAGTGAAATAAGTCAATCACAAAAGGACAAATATTGTATGAGACCTCTATTGTAAAAACCCATGAAAAAATTCACATGCAAAATGTAACAATCCTTGTTGGTTACCAGGGATGGGAGGGGAGGGGGGGGGAATACTAAATAGGCAATAGATAAGTGGTATCTTGGGTGAGAGGTGAGACAGTGTACAGTACAAGGGAAACCAACACAACCTGCACAAGAAAGGTCATGGAGGCCCCATGGACACATAAAAACTCCCCAAAGGACTGAGTTGTTGGACGGAGGGCTCTGGGGACCATGGTCTTGGGGAACATCTAGCTGAATTGGCATGACACTGCTTATAAAGATAATGCTCTACATTCTACTTTGGTGAGTAGTGTCTGGGGTCTTAAAAGCCTGTGAGCAGCCATCTAAGATACTACACTAGTCTCATCCCTTTGGGAGCAAGGGAGAACGAAGAGAACAGGATACAACAAAAAGATTAGTCCAAAGGACTAATTGTCCACAGCTACCAAGACCTCCACCGGACTGAGTCCAGTATAGCTAGATGGTGCCTGGCTACCACCGCTGACTGCTCTGACCAGGATCACAACAGAGGGTTCTGGACAGAGCTGGAGAAGGATGTAGAGCATAATTGTAACTCACAAAAAAAAAAAAAAAAAAAAAAAAACAGAGTTACTGGCCTAAAGGAGACTGGAGAAACCTCAAGAGTATGGCCCCCAGACACCCTTTCAGCTCAGAGGTGAAGTTACCTTCGAGGTTAACTGTTCAGCCTGGGAGTGGACAGCCCAGTAAAACTAAATGAGACTAACGAGGTACAGGAGTCCAGTGACAAGGGCCAGAAGGCAGGGGGGGAGTAGGAAGCTGATGATAAGGAACACAAGTTGAGTAAGGGTATTGTTGATGTGTTGTGAGATTGTTAACCATTGTTATAGGGCAACATTAGCAGTAACTGTTAAATGGGAGGCTATTTTGTCCTGTAAGCCTTCATCTTGGGTGAGAATGGCAGCACAATTGGAAGAGCATAATCAATGTCACTTAAATGTGTAAGTAAAAAGTTTTGAAATGGTGTATCTTTGGCTATGTGTATTTTCACCAAAAAAAAAAAAAAAAAGAAAAAAAGCTGAGAATTCAGAGGGTTAAAATGTTGTGGGGTTGTTAACCAAAGTCATAAAACAGCATGTGTGCTACTGTTACATGAGAAACTGTTTGTTCTGTAAGCCTTCACCTGAAGTACAATAAAATATTAAAAAAAAAAAGTATAAATTTATAAAATTCCTGTGTTTCAGCACTCATGACTATCAGGGTCTGCTAGGCTGGAGAAATTGCTGCCTATTAGTCGCCAAAATGTTTACTGAATCAGAACAGACTATTTGGTTCGAGGCCAAGATTTTTCCTAAAGAAAGAACTTCTGAAGTTTTCACTTCTGTAGTAAGTAACAAACTTTCCTTGAGATTAGTGAATACAGATTTTCAAGCTGCCTGGATTATATATAATACTGCTGCCTAAATTAAGTCCTCCTTTGCACCCATTTATAACAATCTATACCTCTTCTTAATAGCATCACACGTGTTAGTATGTTTAATATGATGTGGTCTAAGTGGTATTGTTGGGTGCTGTCAAGTCAATTCCAATTCATAGTAGTCCTATGTGACAGAGTAGAACTGCCCCACAGGGTTTCCTAAGCTGTAGTCTTTACAGAAGCAATTGCCACTTCTTTCTCCGACAGAGCTGCAGGGTGGGTTTGAACCACCAACCTTTAGGTTAGCAGCTGAGTGCTTAACCATTGAGCCACTAGGGCTCCTTGACCACTATTTCAGGAGCGTTTTAGTGAGCTATACAAAGCTGATTTACAAAGATACCCACTAAGCTATCATTGTTTGACCTCAAAGTCAGAATTCAAAGCAGCATTTTATCCAGAAAAAGATTGCAATGACAGGAATGGGCAGACTTGGAAATTACCTTACAAAATCGATCAGGATTATATAGTCAATATATGTCAAATACATATCTTGTCTCGTTCATTTATTGAATCTGTAAGCAAGACTTTATCATTTTAGTAAATAATTGTGAATTTTAGTGTGTAAGTGATTTGGAAATTTCACAGGTACACAGAGAAATTCTGTTATTATCCACAGGGTTTTCTCTTATCATTATAGGGCATGGGGTGTTCACAC
Source organism: Dugong dugon (assembly GCA_030035585.1). NCBI lineage: Eukaryota > Metazoa > Chordata > Mammalia > Sirenia > Dugongidae > Dugong > Dugong dugon. The sequence continues at coordinate 8,936,199 of CM057473.1, forward strand.
ACATGAAGAATGTAGTCAGGGATGGGATAAGAAGGGGAATGGAAAATACTTGGACCAGTGTCCACCATTTCCCATTACAAAAGTATGAGGAATTCAATAATTCTAAGCTTGTACATGGTCATTATGAAAAGATATTGTCAAAATAGGAAGATAGAAATATATTATATAGCAGTTTATTAACTGTATTTATTACTTTTAAATATTTAGACATATGGTATGTGGGCCACCATCTGTACTATATCCCTGGCCTTACAAATGTAAGGGGAGGCCTGCCTTTCTCCTCCTTCGGACTTCTGCATTGAGTAAAGAATTGGCTTCAGTGCTTAGTTATTGAATTACATTTCCATCCTAAGACCTTCCTTGCTGTTAACAACAAGATAAGGTTTCTCTTTGCCAAGAGATTATTCACTGCATGTTAGTAACGTATTCCAAGTGTTTTCCCTATTATAGGTCAGTAGTCTTTTTTTGTGGATTGAATTAAATTCCTGTGCTCTCAATGATATACTCTGGTAACTGCAGTCTATCCAGGTTATGATATATTCTTATAAGTTCTAAAGTTTGTTTTTCATGGAAGCATCATCACTTAGTTGTAGAAGAATAATGGGGAAGAAGGCCAAAGACTTCACCTTTGGTCCCACAAAGAATGGCTCATTATACCATGAAAGCCTTCTGACTAGATTTTGGCTCCCTTTTAGTTTTCTTAAAGGGAAAGAATGTGCTGGCAAAAGAATGGGACTTGTTCTTTTCTAGTTCTCTCTCATTGCAAAGATATGTTTTTAATATAGTTTATACTTTTTTTTTCACATCATTTAATTTAAAAACTTCATCTTCGAGGAAGTCCTACAAGGAAGTGACTTAACTCGTTAATAATGTCAAGGCTAACCCTTCCGTAAAGAAAAGTGATCATAAAATAATATTTTAAACGTAGATGAGATAAATATTTTTGTCAATATCTGTTCTTCTAGAAGCTTAGACATCATCTTTCTTCACGGATCTCATTCTATCAAACATCCCCTTATATATCTTCAAATGCTCCCTTACTTTGAGCCCTTTTCCTTGGAATAAACAAATTTTCTTTTCATATTAATAGAGAAAATCACAATCCCTTATTTTGTGCCCAACATCCAGCCATTCCTCTGTACTTCTTTCCATAATAGCCAAGAGTACTGGGCTTATGATCTATCTGTGCTTGTGGTTTCCACCTCCTTACTTTCCCCTGAATCCTCCACCCGTTGTAATTTGGCTTCCACTCTAATCATTCCACTGAACCTGCCTCAACTATCTCACCAAGAGGCCCCTTTTTCCCAGCCCAAGTTTTTATCCATCCATAGCTCTTCGGCATTTAACAACACTGGCTCTTTTACAACCCTTCTTTTAGTTCCTTTGACATCAATCACATTACTTTCACCTTGCATATCTAGTCATTGCTGCTCCTTCTCTTTTGTAGGCACTGCTGCTTCCTCCAATTGTCTAAATATTGGAGTTCCATAGAAATTTATCCTTGGCTTTTTTCTCTTCTTGATTTGCACACTTTCCCAAAACTACTACTTCCATATTGGTTGTTTGAACCATTATCTGCATCTCATTGATTCAAATATTGAACTGTCTGTAAAAATCTTCATTTCACAAGACACTCCAATCAAATACGTCCAAAGCCAAATTTATCTCCTTCTTCCAGTTTTAATTCATTAGTTCAGCAGTTTTTAGTGAGCATCTGCTATGTATCATGTATTGCTCTAGGTGTTATGAATAGAATCATGAGCAAAAAGTCAAAGCCCCAAGCTTAAGTCCTAGGAGATTTGTGAAGGAAGATAACTTGAATAACTGAAAGAATAGAACATGATAATGGGAATACTGTAGAAGGCACAGGTTTAAGAAGTAACATTTGAGGTTTGATTTTGTACAGGATAAGTTAAGATGTTGATTAGACAACTGAGTAGGGGAACCATGAATTTGGAATTCACCTCTCAGGGGAGAGATCTTAGTTAGACATAATAAACAAGAGAGAAATCAGCACTTAGATTTTATTACAATTCAAGATACTGAATAAGATCATTAGGGGTGATTGGAGAGGATCAGAGGTCCATCTGAGTTCTGGAACACACAACAGTTGGATGTTAGGGACCTTGGAATGGGAGAGCAAAGGACAGAGAGGGGTGGAAAAACCAAGGAAGAGCGGATTTCTGGAAATCAAGTAAAGAAAGGGTTTTATTAAAGACAAAGAGAGGTTCAACTGTTTTAAATGCAGCTAATATGTTAACTAAGGTGCATTGACTTGCACTGCTGACCTCTTCCTTTGTAGATTAGGAGGTTTATCTTTTGTACACCAGTGTGTGATAGGTAAAGCATTGTGTTTTGTATAATCAAATGGAGAGATTTCTTCCTGGTTTATCTTCCACTTTCTGAAGAAAGATACATGTGTGGATGGAAGTGAGTTTTATATAGATTGTCTCAAGGCATCCTTGGTAACTGACATGATGACTTTGACTGACTGAGTTATTTGGTAAAATAACTCAGTCACGAGATTAAGAAATATAGTTAGAATTTATCATTTGGTTATCAGCGTCATTTGGTCAATTAAGTGCCATGGGCATTCTCATTGCTTCCCAACATTTATAAACCTTTATAACTGCACTTATTATTCAGGGGTCCACCCCTGCTTCCTACAGCCTGTGTTTCATGGTGGAACATGAGTCCTGGACCCAAGAAATTGGCATAACACCAGTCAGTAGGTACTGGATGGTATCAGTGTTGGTCAAATGCAACTGGAGAAGATGTTTCTAGAATAGTATGCTCTCTATGTACCCTCTGAAGTGGTGCGGTATGTGAATGTGAGTTCTGCTGTGATTATTTTGTCCTCCAGAAGGAAGTTAGCCTTATGATCAAGCTCACTATGGGAGGCAGAGTAGAGTATCTAAAGAATTCTGTTTCTTGATGAGGTAATAAGTAATAAAATCAAAGAAACCACAAACCTTTGAGCTCTCCTGGTAGATGAACCAGTAAATCTACTTTATTGTTTAAATTAGTTTGAGTTAAATTGTCTATTATCTGAAATTTAAGGAACCTTCAGCATTATATACAGCATTCTTAAAATGCTACAGTAAGTTATTCACATTATTGTAGGCAGTTGCTTCTATCATGTGTTTAGAGTGACTAAGAAAGACACATTTTACCAAAAGTAGCTCTTCCCTTGTTTGTTCAAGGTACAGAAATTCTATGAAGGCAATAAATATTCGGATAGGTCCTGTAGCAAAAATAGAGCAACTCTGAGAGACTGAGGACAAATAACTGTTAAGTTTTGGAGGGTGGGATACAAAATGTAAAAAGCCTTGGTTTCACCAAGTTATGTACAGGCCTGGACAATGAGAAGCTGGGATGTGGCTAGGAAAGACTGTCATGGGGGGTCCCCTGAGAAGGCTGAGATGATAAAGATGTGTGGGTCTCAACTAACTCAGTGTTTGCCTCAAAAAAGCAGCCTCCCCATTATGTAATGCTTTAAATTGACAAAGATCTATGGAGAAAAGAAATAGATATATATCTTAACAGTATAAAATATTTGCACTAGATTTGTCTTTTTTAGAGAACTTTTGAAGGCAAATTGATACCTTTGCATCTAGTTAAACAGAACATATGTTAGGTTTTAACAACATTTAAAAAGAAACATTGAAGCAGGTTAGACTATAAGAAACCCCCAAATATTCTTGCCTACCTTATTTGAAAGCTTACATTATCAGCAACAATTATGAATTCCATGGGAGACTGAGTCAAGGTTGTAATTCTGTTCTTTTTCAAGATGAGGCCAAATTAGGGAACTTTCTGTGTCTGTAAAAGAGCTTTGTTTACTATTTGACCATGCCTACCTACCTACCCTATAGGAGCCCTGGTGGCACACTAGTGAAGAGCTACAGCTGCTATCCAAAAGGTCCACAGTTCGAATCCACCAGCTGCTCCTTGGCAACCCTATGGGGCAGGTCTACTCTGTCCTATAATGTTGCTATGAATCAGAATGGACTCGATAGAAACGGGTTGGTTGGTTTGTTTGTTTTTTATAGCTGGCCTATTAACCACTTCCCTGCTTCAACTAAGAAAGTTCACAGCGTCCACTAACCTGAAAGAAAGGCTCCATCTTCGTGACAGGTGCGGATTGTCAATGTCATACGCAAGATGGCCGCAAGTCTGGATAAATGTGAAATGAAGAATGAGCACAGGATTTGAGTCACACTTAATTTTTTAACTCTGTGTGGAAAGCAGTAGTCCAAAGTTCCTTTTCAATTTATTTATTCATTGAACCGGTGCTTGAAATAGTAATGAACTGAATGAAACTATAAACAAACTTACCAATAAAAAATGTCCCCGTCTATAAACATAGTGAGGAAATGGATATATAGTAGATGGAACCAAAGTTCTTAAATCCTATTCTCCTGACACAACACAGATTAAATAATGTATACGTTCTATTTGATACATGTTTAGTACTAAAGAAGGTGCTTAAATATTTTATTTTATGGATTTTTATATAAAATGCCAAGTGATTTTAAGTAATTCTTTGTTTTGTTATGTCTATTGTGATTAGTGATTTATGTGCAATATTAAAAAAATTTTAAGTGCCATAAAACTAGATTCAATGTGGCAGTATTTCGTAAGTTTATGAAAACATGAATTACATATGTAAAGATGGAAGTATAATGAATATTCTCCAGAAAAATTAATGTCATTGGAAATTTAAAGTCTTTTTCCATTAAATTCTAGTTATTAGTTTAATCAACATGTATTCTACCCTAAAATGTTCTGCCCATGTCGTTGCTGTCAAGTTGATTCTGACTCATAGTGACCCTATAGGACATAGTAGAAATACCTCATAGGGTTTCCAAGGCTGTATCTTTACAGTAACAGAATGCAACATCTTTCTCTTGCAGAGCAGCTGGTGGGCTTAAAGCGCTGACTTTTTGCTTAGCAGCTGAGTGCTTAACCATTGCACCACCAGCGCTCCTTGTGCCTATAGTAGAGATTAGTAAACTTTTTCTGCAAAAGGTCAGATAATAAAAATTTTAGTTTTGTACACCTTAAGGTCTCTGTTGCATAGCCTGGAAAGCAACCTAAACGATATGTAAATAAATGGTGTGGCTGTATTCCAATAAAACTTTATCTACAAAAACAGGCTGTGGGCTGGATTTGGCCCACAGGCCAAGTTTATTGGCTTTTATCTATACTTCTTAACCGGACAAATGTATTCATCTGTCATTAGTCAAAAATAATTTACATTATATAGTCTAACAATATTCAAAAACCAAAGAAACCAAACCCACTGCCGTGGAATAGATTCTGACTCATAGCCACCCTGTACGACAGAGAAGAACTACCCCATAGGGTTTCCAAGGAGCGGCTGGTGGATTCAAACTGCTGACATTTTGGTTAACAGCCAAACGCATAAGTAAGATTACAAAGGTTAACCAAAATGACCTCAATATAATCATATGAAGTAGCTACAAGTTTGGATAAGAGTTACACTCAACTTCTCATCAGAAACCATGAAATCAAGAAGAAAGTGGGATGAAATATTTAAAATGTTCAAGGGAAAAAAATGCACTAGAATTCTAAGTCCAGCAAAAGTATCTGTCAGAGGTAAAGGAGAAATAAAGACTATCTCAGACAAAGAACAGCTGAGAGATTTCATAGCCAGCAGATCTGATCTAAAAGAAATGTTAAAAGAAAGTTCTTTAAGAAGAATATAAAGCATATCAGTCAAAGATTTAAATCTACATAAAGAAAGGAAGACTGTCAGAAAACGAGTAAATGAAGGTAAAATAAATATTTTTGTTTTTCTTATTTTTAATTGATATGAGGATAACTGTATAAAAGAGTAATAGTAAAGATGTATTATGTGTTTATAGTATATAGATAAGTGAAATGAATGAGTAATTTCACAAAAGATGGGAGAAATTAGAAATATTCTAAGTTACTTGCACCACACTTGAAACAGCATAGTGTTATTTGAAGGTGGAAATAGATTGGGTAAGAAATGTACACAGCAAACTCATGGCAACTGGTAAATTTTTTTTTAAAGACATATAATTGATATGCTAAGTAAAAAAAAAGGAACTATATATAATGCTCAATTAAAAGCAGAGAAGGCAGAAAAAGGAGGAATAAAACAAAGAAAAAATACAATGAATGAAAAATAGTTACAAACATGGTAGATATTAATTCAACTATATTAGTAATCATTTAAATGTAAATGGTCTAAACATACTCATCAAAAGACAAAAACAAGATTCATCTATATGTTACCTACAGAAATCCACTTTAATTATAAAGACTCCGAGGAGTTAAAAGTAAAGAAATGGGGAGAGATACACCATACTAACAGTAATCAAAAGAAAGCTGAAGTAGCTATATAGTTACAGATAAAGCAGACTTCAGAACATGGAATATTATCAGAGATAAAGAGGGGCATTTCATAATGATAAAAGAATCAATTCTCTATGAAGATAAACAGTCTTTAATGTCTATGCATGTAACAACAGTGTCAAAATACTTAACACAAAAATTTATAAAACTGTAAGGAAAGACAGATAAATCCACTGTTACAGTTGAAGACGTCAACACCAATATTTCATTAACTGACTGATCAAACAGGCAGAAAATCAAAGACATAGTTGACATGAACAACACTATCAAACATTTGGTCCAATTTTTCATCTGTAGAATACTCCTTCCAACAACAGAATGCAACTTCTTTTCAATTTTGTATGGAACATTCACCAAAATAGATCACATTCTTGGTGATAAAACACAGCTTAACACATTTAAAACAATATAAATCATACAAAATATATTCTCAGCCCACAATGGAATTAAAATTAAAAATCAAAAACAGGAAGATAGCTGAAAAATCCTATAATGTTTGGAGGGTAAACATCATACTTCTAAACACACGGGTCATAAAAGGAGTCTTGAGAGAAATTTAAAAATATTTGCAACTAATAAAATGAAAATAAAACATCAAAAATTATGAGATGCAGCAAAAGAAGTATTTAGAGGGAAAGCTATAGCAGTAGATGCATAATTTAGAAAATAAGACAGATATAATGTCACTGAGCTGAGTAAGCTTCTACCTTAGGAAACTAAGGAAAAAGAGTAACCCTTTCATTAACAAATTTTTATTCAAAAAACATTTTTTTTGATGGTATGTGCTTTCAGTATTGGAATGCATACTTACTAGTTGAGTGTGTTTAAATTTTGATTGGTAATATGGATTTTGAGAAATAAGATCTGGTAAATACAAGCCACCAATAAGGTGAGTGGCACTCTGGTGCCACCGATGCGTGGTATGACAATGCAGCACTAAGAAGTAAATAGAGACTTTATTGTGAGGGCCTTTCCATTAAGTTATATAGAGAACCTCTGGTTTTCCAAATATGACACAGAAAAACCAAAACAAACCCATCAGGATGCCCTACCTATCACACAGGAAAGTCATAATTATGCTTGCAAACCTTATCTCACAGACATAAAGGAAAAAAAGGCAAAAGTTTATAAAACTAACAGATCCAGGAAGCATCACCTAATACAATGCTCAGCCTACACAATAAAGCTCCAACTCAGGTCTGCTGAGGTTTGCACATTTCAAAAGGGACTCACCTTGATGTTAAATGTATTAGAATTGGAATAACATACTACCTCTAGGGAGCCCTGGTAGAGCATCGGTTAAGAGCTAAGCAGCTAATCAAAAAGTCAGCAGTTTGAATCCACGAGCTGCTTGGAAACTCAACAGGACGGTTCTGCTCTGTCCTGTAAGGTTTCTGTGAGAATGGACTCAATGGCAATAGGTTTAGGAGGTCCAGAGGCATAAAAAGTGACTGGTATACCAATAAACAAACAGTAAATAGTTATGTCTAAAGCAAGCAGAAGAAAAGAAATAAAACTAGAGCAGACAACAATAAAATTGAAAAGAGGCAATCAATAGGGAAAATTAGACCAAGTGTTTGATATTGTTTTTAAGATTAATAAAAGTCAGAGGTTAAAAATAAAACTCTAGCTAAGCTAACTGTGATGGTTAAGATTGTGTGTCAACTTGGCTGGGTCATGATTCTCAGTGTTTATATGTGATCACTCCCATGATTGAACATGCTGTGAGTAGTCGATCAGATGAAAGGGAGTTTCCTTGAGAGTGCGGCCTGCATCTGAATATAAGCAGACATTCTGGCTTTTTGCTAGCTCTGGATCCTGTGGCTGCCTCCTGTCGTCTCACCTACGGTTCTTGGGACTTAAGCTGTCAGCTTATCTGCGGAACTTGGGATTCGTGGATCTTTACAGCCTGTGAGCAGGAGCCCTGCTCTCCAACCTACTGATCTTGGGCTCACCAGCTTCTGCGGCTCCGTGAATTCAGAGAGGCCTCTACCCTGATCCACAGACTTGGGACGTTCTAGCCTCTACAATCACGTGAGCTGTTTCCTTGATATAAATCTCTCTCTATATATATTTATATGCTTTACTGGTTTTGCTTCACTAGAAAACCCAGCCTAAGACACTAACAAAGATAAAAAAGAGAGAAGATACAAATTGCCAATATCAGAAATGAAAGAGGTGCCATTATTACTGATCCCATGGGCATTAGAAAGATAGTAAAGGATCAGGGAACATCTAGCTCAACTGGCATAACATAGTTTATAAAGAAGAGATTCTACATTCTACTTTGGTGAGTAGTGTCTGGGGTCTTAAAAGCTTATGAGTGGCCATCTAAGATACTCCACTGATTTCACCCTGTCGGGAGCAAGGGAGAATGAAAAAAACTAAAGACACAGGGAAAAGATTAGTCCAAAGGACTAATGGACCACAGCTACCACAGCCTCCACCAGACTGGGTCCAGTACAACTAGATGGTACATGGCTACCACCACCGACTGCTCTGACAGGGATCACAGCAGAGGGTCCTGAACAGAGCTAGAGAAAAATGTAGAACAAAATTCTAACTCACAAAAAAAGACCAGATTTACTGGCCTGACAGAGACTGGAAGAACCGTGAGAGTATGGCCCCCAGACACCATTTAGCTCAGTAATGAAGTCACTCCCGAGGTTCACCCTTCATCCAAAGATTAGACAGGTTCATAAAACAAAACGAGGCTAAAGGGGCACACCAGCCCAGGGGCAAGCACTAGAAGGCAAGAGGGGAGGAAAGCTGGTAATAGGGATCCCAAGTTTGAGAAGGGAGAGTGTTGACATATCATGAGGTTGGTAACCAATGTCACAAAATAATATGTGTACTATTTAATGAGAAGCTAATTTGTTCTGTAAACTTTCATCTAAAGTACAATAATAAAAAAAAGATAAAGACAGTAAAGGAATAATATGAACAACTCTATGCCCACAAATTTGATAATTTAGATGAAATGGACCAATTCTTTGAAAAACAAAAACTACCAAAACCCACGTAAGAGAAAAAAAAAAAACCAGAAAACTCTATATCTAGTAAAATTTTGAAATCAGTAATTAATACTGTTCCAAGAAAGAAGGACGAAGTTTGAAGACTCCCATTGGCTGATTTCAGAACTTACTATAAAGCTACAGTAATAATGATAAAGTGATAGTGGTTAAAAAATAAACAAATAAATCAATGGAACAGAACAGGCCCACACAAACACAGTCAACCGATCTTTCTGAAAGGGGAAAAGGAATTCTACATAAAAAGGACAATCTTTTCAACAACTGGTGCTTGAATAATTGAACAATAATATGCCAAAAAATACAACCTAAAAATAGATATTGCAGCTTAAAAAATAATCAAAATGCAGAGTAGACCTATTGGTGATATTTAGAACTGTAAAACTCCTAGGATAAAATACAGGAGAAAATCTTCATAACCACAGGTTTGTCGCCGAGTTGTTAGATACACCACCAAAACCAGAATTCATCAGAGAAAAATCAATAATTGAACTTTATTAAAATTAAAATCCTTTTCTCTGGTGAAGACATTGTTAAGAGAATGAAAATCAAGCCATAGACTGAGAAAAATAGTGATAAAACACATATCGGATAAAGGACTTTTATCCAAAATATACAATGAGCTATTAAAAATCAATAATAATAAAAAAAAAAAATCAAATAAAAAAAATGAGCAAAAGTCAAAAAACAAAAAACATACAGATGGCAAGTAAGTAAATGAAAACATGCTCAACAACATTTGTCATTAGGGAAAGGCAAATCTAACAACATTGTAATGCCACCAAGTACCTCTTAAAATGGCTAAATTCCAAATACCTGCCAGTATCATTCGCTGGTGAGGATGCAAGGTAGTAGGGACTCTTTTTCTTTACTGGTGGGAATGCAAAATAGTATAGCTACTTTATAAGACAGAGGGTATTTGCTTACAAAGCTAAACATAGTCTTACCATATGGTCCAGCCATATGATCCAGGTAATTATTCAACTCATTTAAACTGTATGTTAACTCAAAAACCAGCATACTATTGTTTATAGCAACTTTGTTTGTAGTTGTCAAAAACTGGTAGCAACCAAGATGTCCTTCAATAGGTAAGTGGATAAAAAAATAACTTTTGTACATCTGTACGATGAAATATTATTCAACAATAAAAAGAACTGCCCAAATATGCTGTCAAGCCAAACCAAAAAACTCCCCCCAAAATAGGATGAATCCTAAATACAGTTTTTCTAAGTGAAAGAAGCCACTCTTAAAATACTACACATTGTATGATTTCTTTTACATGACATTCGAGAAAATACAAAACTATGGAGACAATAAAAAGTCAGTGGCTGCTAGAGGTTTAGGAGAAGTAGGGGTGAGGGCGAGGCATGAACAGGTGAAACACAGGAGATTTTTGCATTTTATGATATTGAAATTGTGTATCTATGACATTGTCAAGCACCATAAAACTTTACGGCACAAACAGTGAGCCTTAGTGTACACAAATGAAAAAAAAAATCATTTATGAGATCAGGGGATCCTGGGATGGCATGCAGACAAGGAAAATCATGTAACTGCATTCCAAACGTATAAAACAATTTTACTGAAGAGAATAGGGGAAAAAGTTGCTGACCTAAGTAACTTTGGAAATAAGCAGAGCCGGTAAGATTAAAGGCAAAAAAGAACTGTACATAAGCACTGTGATCTAGTTGATGAAGTTGGTTCCCATAAGAGCAGAGGTTAACAATTATGAAATCACTATAAATAAATACTGGAACTGAACAATTAAGTTGATAGAGGAGGAGAAGGAAGTCTGTATCTCTCATTGTTAGAGTGGGAGCTTCACATATCCAAGAGGAGGAGGTTAGAATGACCCATGAGGTAATGGATTAGTCTTGGGTACACCAGTACGAACTTATGTTTAGCTTAATACAGATACAGGTGGTTATATGTAGAAACATTTATAGATTATGTACATACACACACATTTTTCTGCTCTGTCAGCTAAGGGGATTTAAAATAAACTGCACCCCAGCAGGTTGAGCAAACCTAGTGTCCAGATCTTCATTTCTAAGACCATTCTCCAATAAAAGGAACTAGGGCTCCTTATAGAATTGGCTGATTCTAGGACTGCAACAAGAAATATACAAGATGAACCTGGAGTATCTTGTACAGCCAGAAAGTAAGAAAGTGCTCAGACACACACATACATGCTGATGGGGCTATGCCTAATGGACACAGGCTAACTGAAGGAGTTCCCAATAGCTCAAGCTGAACAATGTGAGTAAAAAAATAAAGTAGTATTGGATTATAACTCAAAGTGTACAATAAATGTACATATTAATATAAATAAATGACTGAAAAAACAAATGGAGGAAACCAGACAAATCTCCCATGCTGAATAATTCCAAATAATGTATGTGGATAGTCTGCCGTCAAGAAAGTGTAGCATAATTCCCACTTCTTAACTATGGGCTGTGCATGGTATCTTTTTCCAAAGATTACAGATTGGAATGAGGAGGGGTTAACATTATAGGGAATATAGTTGATAAACATTACCTCTGCCAGGTGATCAAGGTAAACATCAGCAGTGATAAGTCATGCTGATAGTATGTACTCTTGATGTATTCTAATGAAAATGTTACTTTCCCTCTGTGCTTTTCCTTTGCAAAAGTCAACCTCAATCTAATCATGATAAAAGTATAGACAAATTCTAACAGAAAGGTATCCTACAAACACCTGACCAGTATTTTTTAAAAATTATCAAGGTCTTCAAAAACAAGAAAGTTTGAGAAACTGTCACAGCCAAGAGGAGTCTAAGGAGACATGACAACTAAATGTACTGTGGTATCCTGGATGGGAACTTGGAATCAAATGGGACTTTAACGTAAAAACTAAGGAAATCTGAATAAAGTATGTGTTTTTTAAAATAATTATGTATCAGCATTGGTTCATTAATTGTAAAAAATGTACCACGCTAATGTAAGATGTTAATAGGGAAAAATGGCTGTAGGATTTATGTAAACCCTCTATAATTCGTTGCAACTTTTCTGTAAGTCTAGATGATTCTAAAAAAATAAAATGTATTGAAAACAATAAAGGTGTTAAATTATGTCTTTCTTCCTTAAACTAAGATTTAAGATGTTGTTTAAAATTTCAAGGCAATGGACATTCATAAATTTGTTCAGTGTCATTGTTGAACTATTCAACCATTTGGCATTAGTGGGTATCACTGATGATCATTTTAACTTTTTTCCTCTTCACCAAATTACTATGCCCTACTTAAAATAAAATGACTCCCAAAGATTACAGCTGCAACCAAAATGCTAGTTAATGGTATTGACAAGTAGCCTTAACATGCTAGTAACCCTTACTTACAAGCCACTAAGTTTCTTCAAACAAGACCTAAGGATTTTTGTTTTTAAACATAAGTTACTTTCTTACATTGCTCTCGGAACTACATTCATATTTGTAATGTTTACTTCTTTGTCTAAAATTGGGCTGACAACTCTTCAGACAAAGATTAGACTGGACTATGGGACATAAAATACTTGTGAAGAGTGTGCTTCTTAGCTCAAGTAGATACAAGAGACTAAACGGGCAGCTTCTGTCCAGAGGTGAGATGGGAAGGCAGAGAGGGTCAGGAGCCGGTTGAATGGACACGGGGAATTCTGGGTGGAAAGGAGGAGTGTGTTGTCACAGTATGGGGAGAACAGTTAGGGTCACATAACAACGTATGGATAAAGTTTTGTATGAGAGACTAACTTGAATGGTAAATTTTCACTTACAGCCCAATAAAAAAATAAAATAAAAAATAAAACGAAATACAAATAAAATTGGGCTGAATGTTATTGTGGTGACTTTCAGTGACACCCCCGGGTCTCCCACAGAGTAATTTCATAGCCTTTCTGTAAAAATCTGACCAGCAGTGGTGAAACACAGTTTAATACAACAATGAAGGTTTTTCAGTGGCTCCCTTTGTGTCTTACAATACTTCTTGATATTTTAATGGCCTAATTCAACACAGGCTAAATTCTTCACATTTGGAGATTGTAGAGCAGAAGGAGAAAAAGGGGCCTTGACGTTTTCATCGAATACCTGTTGTTATCGGGGAAGTGTATTGAGTTGTATTTGGTTGTTGGTGTTGGTATTGGTGGTGGTGTTGGAGGTGATATTGGTAGTTCTGTTGTTAATGGTAGGAGCCCTGGTGGTGCAATGGTTAAGAGCTCAGCTGCTAACCAAAAGGTCGGCAGTTCGAATCCACCAGGCACTCCTTGGAAACCCTATGCGGCAGTTCTACTCTGTCCTACCGGGTTACTATGAGTTGAAATCAGCTTGATGGCAATGGGTTTGGTTTGGTTTGTTGTTGTTATTGTTAATGCTGGTGGTGAAGATGGTGGCAGAAATGGTGCTGGAGATGGTTTGGTGGAAAGTATCATTGCTAGTGTTGTTGCTGGTGGTGACAGCGATGGTGCTGCTGTGATTGTCCCGGTGATGCTGGTGGTGACGGTGGGTTTGGGGACAGAGGGGTTGTTATGGTTGGTGATACTAGTATCTGTTTGTGCTGGGGTTGGTAGCAATGATAATGTAATTAAAAACAAAACAAGTAAAATTGCAACAGATTTTTAGGTCACAAACTAAACATCACTAAGGAGTTAACCATTTAAGGTAAATTCCCTGGCTGCTAAAATAGTTCCCAGGACACGATTAATTGGGCAAGTCCATTTGCAAACTGGGGCTCTGGAAATTTCCTCACACCTGTGCATTGTTTTCAGTGGCCTTGAGCAATAATGATCAACATGACTATATAATACAAGGTCCATGTGTTCACATTTTCACAGAGATTGCCCCAGCATCCTTCTGCTCTTTGGCCTACCATTCCAGTGGAAGACATTTGGGATAAAAATTAAAGTATGCCAGAATTTCCCTTAAGAACATTTACAGGTGTATTTTCAAGTTTAGCGTGGGTATCTTAGAAGAGAGAAAGAGAAGCAAGGCACTCAGATCCTTGTCAAAATAAAATTCCTTTCAGTCTAAAGAGCGTTTCTCCAGATGATCATTAACTTGCAGGTGTGCAAAACCACAAAATTCACAAACACTTGGTCAGACAAGTATAAGGAAGACCATATGGCAATATTAAAACTTTTCTACATCTAATAAGGGGTACGAATAGGTCATTACATGATGTGAGAGTTAAACAACAAATACAGTGACAAAAGGAAGTATAAACAAAAACAAATGTTGGGCACAAAATTCAGGACATGAACTTTTAAAAACCCAAGTGCCTCTCAAGTGCATAAACGCTCTGCTTCCTTCTGTTCCAGCAATAAAATTATTCACTACCCAAATTATGTAACCATAGAAAACGTTTGAAGATAATTTTCTGCTTATGAATAGCATCTTCTGCACACATGGGTCACCATGAATTGGAATCAACTCGATGGAGACTAACAACAACATGATTTAAAGTAACTTATAAATAATCACCAAATTAGTGTGGCTTATTCTTGTCCCTATCAAGAATTTAATTACCATCAAATAAAATATGTTTTGTACATTAAACTACATTTTTCTTCATTTATCAAATACTTGTTGAAACTAGCTGCTTGTCACTGTATCGCAGGAATATGGATACATGCTGCAGAGAGCTCTGACTTATTAAACAGTAGTTTCTTATTAATCATGGAAAACCCTACTGAGAACAGTTCTACTCTGACACACACGGAGTTGCCATGAGTCAAAGTCAACACGACAGCAATTATCTATTTATTTATGTGTCTACCATTTATTTATTTATGTGTCATCCATTGCACAATATGTCACATTGACCAATGCCACAAATATTTGCTTAAAAGAAATATGTCAAACATCAATTTAATCAATAAAATATGGTATCATGGAAAGCAGCACAGTTTATAAATATTTATTGTTGTTGTTAGGTGCTGTCTGGTCAGTTCCCACTCATAGCGACCTTGTGTACAACAAAACGAAACACTGCCGGGTCCTGTGCCATTCTCACAATCATTGATATGTTTCAGCCCACTGTTGAAGCCACTGTGCCAATCCATCTTGTTGAGGCCCTCCCTCTTTTATGCTGATCCTCCTCTTTACCAAGCATGATATCCTTCTCCAGGGACAGGTCCCTTCTGATAATATGTCCTAAAGTAAGTAAGATAAAGTCTCCCTACTCTCACTTCTAAGGATCATTCTAGCTATACTTCTTCCAAGACAGATTTGTTTGTTCTTCTAGCAGTTTGTGGTATAGTCAATATTCTTTGCCAACGTCATAATTCAAAGGCAACAATTCTTCTTCGGTCTTCCTTTTTTCTTTAAATGAATTACAAAAAAAAAATTTTAAATAAATTTATTGATATCAATAAAATATTATTAAAAATGGATTTTTTAAATGTTTGTCATTAGTATTATTGGCTCCAAGTATTTTACCAGTAATTATATAAAGTTCACATTTTAGTAGTTGAGCATTCTGTAGATATTAAAACATAACTTATCACTAAGAGGTTTACAGACTCCCCCTTTAGTGGGCAGCAGATTGGATTTGAATGGCATGTTGATCACAAATCTCTGCTTGAAAATCTTGAAATATCAGAAAAATATTAAATTCAAAATTACTTTGTGTTAATGCTGAAAAACGAGAAACTGCATCCTGAACAACAAAAAAATGTTGAGGGGTTCCTAGAACATAGGTAGCAGATTGGACAAGAACAAAGAAACTGCCACCTAAAACTCTTCCAGGAAAGAGTTACTGGGAAGATGAAAGTAGATGGAGGAAAACTCCAAGCTCTCACTTAAAAGTACTAGGAGCGAAAGGGGTCCTGGGGCCATTCTTAAGCCAGTGATTCTCTATTGGTCCAGACTGGCTTCCTCTAATAAAGTAGCTCCCTTATCACCAGAAGAACTAGGTAGTGCCTGGCTAATACCACCAACGGCTCTGACAGGGATCGAATAGAGGGTCCTAGACAGAGTAGGAGAAAAATGTAGAAAAAAATTCAAGTTTACAAAAAAAAAAAAAAGACCAGATTTACTGGCCTGACAGAGACTGGAAGAACCCCAAGACTATGGTCCCCAGACATCCTTTTAACTCAAAAATGAAGACATTCCCGAAGTTCACCCTTTAGCCAAAGATTAGACAGGTCTATAAAACAAACAATAACACACGTGAGGAACGTGCTTGGTAGTTCAATCATGTATACAAGACCAAAAGGGTAACACCTGTCCAAAAGCAATGACAAGAAGGCAGGAAAGGACAGGAAAATGGACAGATGGAAACAGGGAATTGGGGTGTGGATGGGGAGAGCGTTGACACATTTCAGGGTTTTGTGTATAAACTGATGAATGAGAAACTAATTTTCTCTGTAAAGTTTCACCTAAAGCACAATAAACAAAAAAAGAAGAAGCTCCCTTACAATATAGAGTAAGTTGTTGGGTGGTACAAATGGTTAACATGCTCAGTTGCTAACAGAAAGGTTACAAGTCCATGTCCACCCAGAGGCTCCTTGGAAGAAATGTCTATAATTTACTTCTAAAAAAATCAGCTATTGAAAACCCTACGGAGCACAGTTCTACTCTTATACACACGTGGTCACCATAAGTTGAAGTCGACTCAACAGGAACTGGTTTTTCGTTTTTCCCTTTATCCAGTTCAGTTACCATTTTCTCTGAAAGTGTCATACATGCCCACACCAATGTACACACAACACATTACCACATTTTATCTTAAATAAAATACATGTGTAATAGATTTCAAAATGTAAAGAAATTAGATCAGAGCTCTTTTGATATCACAGATTTTGTTATCCAAAACTAGTTATGCTAACTAATCTGTAGCTTATATCGTTACGTTTGTAATACCAGAAAAACAAACCCAATGTCGTCTATTGATTCTGACTCATATCGACACTTCAGGACAGAGTGGAACCGCCATAGGGTTTCCAAGTCTGTAAATCTTTACTGAAGCAGATTGCCACATCTTTCTCCCACCAAGTGGCTGGTGGGTTCAAACCGCCAACCTTTCCATAGCAGCTCAGTGCTTAACCCCTGTGAAACCAGGGCCTCTTACTTTTGTAATGAGGATAGTCATATTAACCAGTCCAACCAGACTTCAGATGTTTATTTTTAGAATAGAGCATATTATAAATACATATATAAAAATAAATAAATAGATATATATGTAAAAACCAAAAACCCATTACCATCAAGGCAATTCTGGCTCATAGCAACCCTATAGCACAGAGTAGAACAACACCACAGGATTTCCAAGGAGCTGCCAGTGGATTTGAACTGCTGACCTATTGGTTAACAGCCTGTGCTCTTTACCACTGCACCAGCAGGGCATATGTGTGTGTGTGTGTGTGTGTGTATACATACATATATATATATATATTCATACATATATATACATACATATGTGTATACATACATATATATATATATATATATATATATATATATATATATATATTCATATATATATATATATTCCCCACATGTCTGATATTTTGCCATACTGTGGTGGATTGGGTGCTGCTGTGATGCTGGAAACTTTGCCACTGGTATTCAAATGCCAGCAGTATTACCCATGGTAAACAGGATTAAGCAGAGCTTCCAGACTGACAGAATAGGAAGAAGGACATGGTGTTCTACTTCTGAAAAAATTGGCCAGTGAAAACTTTATGAATAGCAGCAGAATATTGTCTGTTATAGTGCCAGAAGATGAGCCTCTCAGGTTGGAAGGCATTTAAAATATGACTGGAGAAGAGCTGCCTCTTCAAAGTAGAGTCGACCTGAATGACATGAATGGAGTCAAACTTTCGGAACCTTCATTTGCTGATGTGGCATGACTCAAAATGAGAAGAAATAGCTGGAAACATTCATTAATAATTGGAATATGGAATGTACAAAGTATGAATCTAGGAAAATTAGAAGTCATCAAAAATGAAATGGAACCCATAAACATCAATATCTTTGACATTAGTTAGCTGAAATGGACTGATACTGGCCATGATGAATCAGACAGTCATATGGTATGTACTGGGAATGACAAATTGAAGAGGAATGAGGCTGTGTTAAACATCTATGTATTTCAAGATCTGTCCTGAAGTACAATACTGTCCGGGATAGGATAATAGCCATACACCCTAAGGAAGTCCAGTTAATATGACTATTATTCAAATTTAAACACCAACCACTACTGTCAAAGATTAGGAAATTGAAGGTTTTACCAACTTTTGCTGGCTGAAATTAATCAAACATACCATCAAGATGCATTGATAATTACTAATGATTGGAATGCAAAAGGTGGAGATGAAGAAGGATTGGTAGTTGGAAAATATGGCTTTGGTAATACAAACGACTCCAGAGAGTGAATGATATGATTTTGCAAGACCAACAACTTCTTCATTGCAAATACCTTTTTTTCACCAATATAAACAGTGACTACACACGTGGATCTCACTGAATGGAAAACACAGGAATCAAATCGACTACATCTGTGGAGAGAGACAATGGAAATGCTCAGTATCATCAGTCAGAACAAGACCAGGGGCTGACTACAGACCAGGCCATCAATTGCTCATATACAAGTTCAAGTTGAAGCTGAAAAAACTAGATAAATTCCACAAGAGCCAAAATACAGCCTTGGGTATATCCCACCTGAATTTGGAGACCATTTCAAGAATAGATTTGATGCACTGAGCGTTAATGACCAAAGACCAGACGAGTTGTGGAATGACATCAAGGACATGGTACATAAAGAAAGCAAAAGATCATTAAAAAGACAAGAAAGAAGGAAAAGGCCAAAATGGATGTCAGAAGAGACTTTGAAACTTGTTTCTGAACATAAGAGTAGCTAAAGCAAATGGAAGAAATGATGAAGTAAAAGAGTCAAACAGAAGATTTCAAAGGGCAGCTCCAGAAGACAAAGTAAAATATTATAATGAAATGTGCAAAGACCTGGAGTTACAAAACCCAAAGGGAAGAACATGCTCAGCATTTCTCAAACTGAAAGAACTGAAGAAAAAATTCAAGCCCTGAGTTGCAATTTTGAAGGACTCTAGGGGCAAAATATTGAATGACACAAGAAACATCAAAAGCAGATGGAAGGAATACACAGAATCACTGTACCAAAAAGAAATTGGTCAACATTCAACCACTTCAGAAGGTAGCGTATGATCAAAAACTGATGGTTTTGAAGGAAAAAGTCCAAGCTGCACTGACGGCATTAGCGTAAAAGAAGGCTCCAGGAATTGACGGAATACCAGTTGGATGTTTCAACAAACAGATGCAGCACTGAAGGCGCTCACGTCATGTGTCTATGCCAAGAAATTTGGAAGACAGCTACCTGGCCAACCAACTAGAAGAGATCCATATTTGTGCCCATTCCAAAGAAAGGTGCTCCAAAATAATGTGAAAATTATTGAACAAT
The DNA here is from genome assembly GCA_030035585.1 of Dugong dugon. Lineage (NCBI taxonomy): Eukaryota > Metazoa > Chordata > Mammalia > Sirenia > Dugongidae > Dugong > Dugong dugon. The sequence continues at coordinate 8,956,059 of CM057473.1, forward strand.
ATATTAATATCATACACAAGTAAAATTTTCCTGAAGATCATTCAAAAGCAGTTGCAGCAATGCATCGACAGGGAACTGTCAGAAATTCAAGCCAGATTCAGAAGAGGACATGGAACTTGGGAAATCACTGCTGATGTCAGATGGATCTTGGTTGAAAGCAGAGAATACCAGAAAAATGTTTACCTATGTTTTTTTGACTATGGAAAGACATTCAACTGTGTGGATCATAACAAATTACAGATAACATTGCAAAGAATGGGAATTTCAGAACACTGAATTACGCTTATGAGCAACCTGTACATAGACGAAGATGCAGTCATTCAAATAGAGCAAGGGGATACTGCACGGTTTAAAATCAAGAAAGTTGTGTGTCAGCATTGCGTGTTTTCACCATATTTATTCAATCTGCATGCTGAGCAAATAATCTGAGAAACTGGACTATAGGAAGAAGAATGTGGCATCAGGATTGGTGGAAGAGTCATTAACAACAACCTGTGATATGCAGATGACACAACCTTGCTTGCTGAAAATGAAGGCAACTTGAAGCACTTACTCATGAAGATCAAAGATCACAGCCTTCAGTATGGATTACACCTCAACATAAAGAAAACAAAAATCCTCACAACTGGACCAATAAGCAACATTATGATAAATGGAGAAAAAATTAACTTTGTAAAGGATTTCATTTTACTTGGATCCACAATCAATGCCCATGGAAACAGCAGTCAGGATATTAAACGGCATATTGCATTGGGCAAATCTGCTGCAATAGACCTGTTTAAAGTGTTAAAAAACAAAGATGTCACTTTGAAGACTAAGGTGCACCTGATCCAAGCCATGATATTTTCAATTGGCTCACATGCATGCAAAAGCTGGACAATGAATAAGGCAGACCGAAGAAGAATTTTTATCTTTGAATTAGGGTGTTGGCGAAGAATATTGAATATACCATGGACTGCCAGAAGAACCAATAAGTCTGTCTTGGAGGAAATACAGCCAGAGCGCTCCTTAGAAGTGAGGATGGCAAGACGTCATCTCATGTACTTTGAACATGTTATCAGGATGGACCAGTCCCTGGAGAAGGACATCATACCTGGTAAAGTAGAGGGTCCACAGAAAAAGAGGAAGATCCTTGCTGAGATGGACTGACACAGTGGGTACAACAATGGACTCGAACGTAACAACGATTGTGAGGACGGCGCAGGACTGGGCAGTGTTTCATTCTGTTGTACATAGTGTCTCTATTAGTCAGAATTGACTTGATGGCACCTAATAACAACAACAACATTTGTTTTATAAATGAGCAAAGAGATATATAGGAGCCTTGGTGGAACAAAATTTTAAGTGCTTGGGCTATAAACCAAAAGATTGGCAGCTGGAACCAACATAACAGCTCTGTTGGAGAAAGCCCTGGCAATCTGCTTCCATAAAGATTACAGCCAAGAAAATGCAATGGGGAGGTTTTACTCTGAAACATGGGGTTGCCATTAGTGGAAATAAGCTCAGTGGTACCTAACAACAACAAAGAGATATATTTTTGTTGTTCTTTTGTGGAAAAAAGAGAGTGTGGGGAAATGGGAGAGATTACAGGGCATATTTTCCCTACTTAATATCTTAATTTGGAATTAACTTTCTTGAAGAGAGGAATAAAAATCTCGGGGAGATTCTGAGCAAAGACAATGAACAGAGCTAATGGAGTGGTTAAAGAGAGATACTGAGAAACTGCAGAAGAAGCCAAGTTCTGTGGTTGTCCCTACAGCACAATGTTTGTAAGAAGTTCATTCCTTCTCCTTTTCTGAAAAATCTATTTACAATGTGTGATATAGTGTATTTGTCTACATCTGTAGAACAGGTGATCACATAACAGACAATGAATGTTGTAACAATTTCATGGGCCAAGGGAAATCCAAGCTGAGAAAGAAAAGGAAGAACATGATAGATAATGGGTGGTGATGGTAAATACGTCGGGATAGGCAAGATTATGCTGAAGTAACAAAAATATACCCCAAATCTCAGTCGGTTAAAAAAAAAAAAAAAAGCAACATGTATTCCTTGAAGATCCTAGATGTTCAAAGTGCTTCAACAGAGGGAATCTCCTCATCCAAGGTACTCAAGGACCCAGGCTGAGAAAAGCTCCATTTGGACATGTGCTTGTCTGGACTATTGAGGAGGGGAGGTAGCATGGTGAATTGCACCCTGGCCCTTAAGCTCCTACAGGCAGTGATATGTCACTTCTGCTCTCATTACATTGACCAAATCAAATCATATGACCACACTTAGCTGGGAAGGTAAGAAATTGTAATCCTCTCATATGCCTGGAAGAGAGAGATGTAGAAATATTTGGCAAATAGAAATTTTTCTTCTAGTTTTTCACAATAGTCAAGTGTCTGGTTCGTGAATGCATGTCACACACCCATTCTGGTGCCCAGAAATAAATTAGGGGGTTCTCTGATGATTCATGTTTAAGTTGGTTGTTCTCCTGTCAGCATTGTTTGGGCCCACAAAGGAATGTATAATCAAAAGTTGGTAAGAGCTGAGGAGTTTGAGTTCCGTTTGCTTTTGTGATTTTGTTTGAACAACAGTTCTATGGGGTAAAACAAGCAAATAAACAAACTAGTCTAGTTGGGATATTTGCTGAAATGAAAGATATTTATGTACATTATCATTTCAAGTAAAAAAAACCCTGATGCCGATAATTGCGCCCAACAGAATTCTAATTTTTGTAGCAATATTGTCTTAGTAAAGATCCCAAGAAGAAACAGGTGATACATTTGTCATCAATGAGGGGCAGGAGGTGAGAGAGAAAAGGAGATAACTTGGTTCTAATTTAGCAGGACCTTAAATCAGCTCTTTATTTCATTCAAACTGAATCGACTAAATACGTGGCCAAAGCGTGAGATCCAAAATATTGGGTGTAAAATACTTAACCTGTTGCCGTTGAGTCTATCCCAATTCATCTGAGGGAATGCCATTCATAAAAAAGTCCTTTTAAAAAGAGATCCCTATAACTAAATATGTGAGAAGGGACACATGATTGCATCTCTCTGTTGGGGGCTGGAAATACAACCACCGAAAACAGAACTATAGCCTTAAATAATAGACTCATGTATTCAGTGTTCTTCGCGCAGAACACATATTTTAGCGTAACCAGGTCCTTTAATTTAAAGCTCCAAGTTACTTTAAGAAGGAAGTCTGTGAAACAACCCATATTTTCCCAATCCTAAATGTTTCCTTTTTCTATTTATCTCCACAGACCAGAGTGAGCTCACATATTTGCCAGTGGAAAGTACATCCCCAGAGCAGGGCACTATAGAAACCATCTATCAGTCCTGCAAGTGACTTGATACTTGCATCTAACCAATTTAGAAAACTACCTGAATTTCACCTCTTGTATTCCCCCGCAGGCTGGAGTTACACTGAATGTTGAAATAGTTTGGGGCATTCAACAATTCCTTAATAAAAACATAATTTAACAGTATCCTTATCCCACAGTTATTGTGCCCTGAATGTATACTTATTTTTCTTGCTTTTGTTGCTCTCGTACCAGTAATGCTGTTTCAGACTACGGACTTTCTTTCTTGGACAAATGAGGGGGATTTGGATTATTTTGACCAATGCGTTTGATTCCTGTAGATCAGGAGATTTTCCAATGCGTGATTATTGTGGAAAAAATTATTAAACTGTAAGACCTTCTGGGAAATAATGGGATGTTGCTACAATTTCTATATTTTCATAACCAGTGCCTGGGTATTTTTTTTTGCTTTGCTATTATTATTTGGATGGAAAGTGATGCAAGAATATACCCAACGTGTCTTCTTCTGCTTCAATGAGTGCCAGGTATTAAGCAAGGGTTAGAACGCACTTCCTCTGAGATGGAAACAAATCAGACAGTGTTCAAGTAACCTTTACCACAGAAGGAAGAATATTAGCTCTGTCACACCCTTAAGCACACACATCTGAAGCTCAAATTCATTTTAATAAAGCACAACAGTTCTGGAGGTAACACAGATCTTCCCTCTTTGTACTAGGACAATATGCAAAAGATAGGCTTGTCAAGTATTTCTCAATGTCACAACTGCCATTCCGTTTTATGGAGACAACTGTTCGAGAAGTATGTTCACTTGTAGTTTCAGACTATATTCTAAAAGGTATTCACTTCATAGTAAACTGATGATATAGCAGCCAAACAGAGAGTTCAGAAAGCTGAGAATTCAAATCCCTAGTAGAGGCCATCAAAAGTTTATCCAAATGAAAAATTGTAGGCTTGGCAGAAACACCCATTACCTTCGTGGAATAATCACTTAGAAGGAAACACTCCCTGGACAAGTCAAAGGATTATGAAAAGAGATTTTTCCCCAGAAAAAATTGTTTTAAACTCTGAAACAGAAAATCAAGCGAATCACACTATCTTACACACCCTACCAAGAACTATGTTACACTCAACCGTTACACCCTTTCCCCCCAACTCTCCGAGGTTTTGGAAATGGATTCCAGGGCTCCAATACATTGAATCTTCTTCAAAACCCAAAAATGAATCTCTAATTTCCAAGGGCGTATCATGTACCTAACAAACAGTAGATGAACATTAAAAATAACTCCATTTTCTAAATATCAATCACAAATGTATGCAAATGCCATAAAAGCAACAGAAGATTCCAGAAAGATGACGCTTCAGCAGTGACCACGGAAAACCCATCTGGCATTTGACGTGACTTGTGGGGTGACCATCTGCTGGAGCTTTCAGGAGGTGATGAGCTATAGAAAAGCCTAAGCCTGTTCCTGGGGCTTCTGTAACAGTTTTCAGATTGGCGTTTTTGAAAAGTTGAAAAAAATGGACCCTTTTCTCAAAAATTACTTTCACACCAATTAGGGCCTGAAATTCAGCCATGCGGAGTATTTTATAGAAAGCATTACAGTCTACAAAGTAAGGAACTCACGTGACAAAAGCACATAGTAGTACTTAAAACGTTGTTGTTAGGTGCCGTCAAGTAGGTTCTGACTCACAGCTACCCTATGTACAATGGAACGAAACACTACCCTGGTCCTGCACCATCCTCACAATTGTTGTTATTCTTGAGCTTATTGTTGCAGCCACTGTGTCATTCCATGTTGTTGAGGTTCTTCCTCTTTTTCGCTGACTCTCTACTTTGCCAAGCATGATGTCTTTCTCCAGGGAGGTGAACACTCCGTGCCAGGATTGTACACACCAGCACAGAGACATCAGCTTCTTTCCAATGTGAGCCTGTTGATGACAGGGTGATGGAACAAAAAATTAGCAGCAAGCACAGAGAAGCAAAGGAGAATGGTTCTAGTAAGACCCCTACAGGGCAATGGAGGAATTTATTGAGCAGAAAATAACAAATGTGCTTTCGAAGGTGCCAGTGATGTTACAACTGGGGCGGGGGGGTTGGGGGGCACTGCTTATATTATATCCGTAAGGTTAAGCCTGAAATATTTTGTTCTCAGCATTTGTTCTAATGGATTGATAGGTAGAAATCTGCAATTATAGGTTAGCCATATCATCTTGCCTTGAAGAGTGTTTAGAAATAGAAAGCTGCACTTGTAAACTCCCACCAATACATCCATTCATTCAGTAATATTACTATAAACAAAACAAGCCAACAAACTAACACAAAACCCAAACCCATTGCCATCAGGTCAATTCTGATTCATAGTGAACCTATAGGACAGAGTAGAACTGCCTCATAGAGTTTCCAAGAAGCAGCTGGTGCATTTGAACTGCCAACCTTTTGGCTGGCAGGGCTGTGCCACTAGAGCTCCAATATTACTATCAAAGGAAGTAAATAAATAATTAATACATACATACATGTTGTTGCTGGGTGCTGTTGAGTTGTTTTTGACTCATAGTGACCCTATATGACAGAGCAGAATTGCCCCACAGGGTTTCTTGGCTGTAATCTCTATGGAAACAGATTGTCAGGTCTTTCTCCCACAGAGCTGCTAGGTAGGTTAGCAGCCGAGTGCTTAACCGTTTGCACCACCAGGGCTCTTTAAGTACATATGTACATACATACGTAAGAAATTGTCAACTAGTAATTAGTTCTATGCAAAAAAAAAAAAAAAAATTTAGCTGAAGCGAAGTGACAACAGGGTACCAAAAAACAAGCAAACAAATCCGTTGCCATCAAGTCGATTCCAACTCATAGTGACCCTATAGAACAGAGTAGAACTGCCCCACAGAGTTTCTAAGGAGCCCCTGGTGGATTCAAACTGCCAACCTTTTGGTTAGCAGCCATAACTCTTAACCACTACACCACCAGAGTTTCCAAAAGTGGGTATGTACTTTACATTAGCTGGACAGGATAGAACAACAAGGAGATGCCAACTAAACTGAATTTAAAGAACTTCAAGGAGGCAGCCATGTGATGATCAGGGAATGCCCACTCCAGGCAGGGGGAAAGGATGATCCTGGGATTGGAATGAGCTTGATTTGTTTAAAAAGCAGCAAGAAGGCCGGTGAGGGAGGAGGAGAGATGTCCGAAAGAAAAGTGAAAGTACTGTTTCAAAATAGTCAGGAAAAATTGGGAACAGCCACAGGCTTCTTACAATAATGCACTTAAGAATCGATCAATTAAACAAACAACAACTACTGTAACAACAATAACAAAAATGACAACCACCACGACAACAAATTGTGTATACTCTTGAAACTCACACCCTTTATTCAAAACTACACAGCAGGAGGTATGTAAAGAAAGAAAATAAATAACAGTTTGTGACGGAAGAGAAAAATGCCTCCATTTAAGATAAAAGTGTCATCTGAACTGGTCAGAATTTTGAATGAAGCACCATTCTACCAGTTCTAATTTCTAGATGATAAAATAAAAAATAAAAAAGCTGATCACTTCAGGATGAGCCTAGTAGAGTATCTGCATCCTGATAAGTTGAATCAGGAGAGACTTCAGGACTGAACATCAGCTTTACAGTCTGGGTTGCTCAGTGGTTTTATTTAGAGGTGAGCAGACTCCAAGGAGTTGAATAATTTTAACCATGCCTGTAAATTACCTTTTAGTACAGAAACACGCTGAGTCTAGTTGGAAAGCCAGGTTAGTATCATAATAATAGAGTAAGACGTAGAAGGATAACTTGAAAGGAAAACATCTCAAAATATGACTTGTAGCTGTAAGTGCCCCTTATGACTGGCAGGGTAAGGTTCACCTATCAAAATGCCCAAGGACTTGGGATACCCAAAGTGGACATTTTGGATATTGATGGAAACAGAATGGCAAATTCTTACCTGAAAAAAACCACTGCACATTTCTTTAACTTTCTCAGACATTTAGTTCCGTATGTATTCAGATACTTAGTTCCGTATTTATTATACACATGTAGTATTTTGGTATATTTTAGCCCTGGTGGTGCAATGGTTAAGCGCTCACCTGCTAACCAAAAGGATGGCGGTTCGAATCCACTTGCCACTCCCTGGAGACCCTATGGCGCAGTTCTACTCTGTCCTGTGGGTTCAGTATGAGTCTATGAGTCAGAACTGACTGGGCGGAAATGGGTTTGGTTTGGTTTTGCTTGAAAGTCATACTATTCTTTTGACAAAAATAAACTTCTTAACTTCCCAGAAATTTGAAAATTGCTGAAAACAACTATTTTGTGTTCTGTGCTTCTGCTAAAAAATAAAAATAAAATTTAACATAAAATTCTGGGCTGTACCATATACTAAGTTCTGTATTTGAAAGCACCAGATATGAGTGATCGTTAGTGTTACGCTTCTTCCGCTTTCTTATGTGCTGTTGAGTCAGTTCCTACTTATAGTGACCCTATAGGACAGAGTAGAACTGCCCCGGAGGGTTTCCAAGGAGTGGCTGATGGATTTGAACTGCCAACATTTTGGTTAGCAGCTGAGCTCTTAACCACTGCACCACCAGCATTATGCTTAACCTCTTATAAATGATTGCATTCACTAATTCTGGTCACCATGAAATACTGTTCCACTGTGATTCTTCTTTCCTTTTAATTTTTTGTTATAAAGGCCCAAGAATCTGGTGATTCATTTTCATAACTCCTTTGAAGCTGAACTTTTTATTGTCTATTCAAATCAATTGTTTGTCCTAGATTTTTCTGGATTCCGCACTGAGAGGCTGTCTCCTCACAAATCAAGCCAAGTTTCTCCAAATGTTAGTCTCATTATTTCCTGTTTCTAAAATGTCTATTGCATTTCACAATTATTTATAAACTTTTTAATTTGACTATCTAGAGTTTATGCTGTGAGTGTACAAATGGCTAAACGCTCCACTGCCAGCTAAGAGGTTGGCAGTTCACACCTATGTCGAGGTGCCTAGAAAGACAGGCCTGGTGATTTGCTTCTGAAGGATCACTGCCTTGGAAACCCTATAGAGCAGTTCTACTTTGCACACATGGAGTCACCATGAGTCAGAATCAACTCTATGGCAACCAACAACAACAACAACAGTTTATGTTGAGTGTCTTGGTGCATTTATTCTCACATTCCTAATGATTAGTGCATTTGGGAATGTTATAGGCAAAATGGCCTCCCAAAGATGTCTGTGCTCTAAACTTGTGAATATATTATGTTATATGGCAGAAGGGACTTCGCAGATGTAATTAAAAAAAGGGACTTTAAAAAAAAAAAAAAAAAAAAGTAGGATCACGGTTTCTAGCCAATCTGTAAAAGGTGAAACTTTCAATGGTTTTGCCAATTTGTAATGTTAATATATACTGATGACTCTGTAATAGTCTTTGGACTCAGACAGACATGGCTGTGGCAGCATGCTTGTCTGTTTTCCCACTTTTGTCTGTTCTGTGATATTTCCTTGAACTTGGACAGACATGGCTTTGGCAGCATGGTTGTCTGTTTCCCACTTCTGTCCTTTTGAATATATGCCAAATAAAACTTTCTTTTTGCTTTGCAAAAAAAAGGGACTTTAAAATAGGTAGAGTACCCTGGATTATCTAGCTGGGCCCATTTTAGTTACATGAGCCCTTAAAGCAAAGAACTTTCTCTGACTGGAGGCAGAGGTTAAGGGGAAGTCAGAGAGATTCCAAGTATGAAAAGGATTCAAGGTGCTGTTGCTGTCTCCGAGATGTGGGGTCTCAAATGCAAACGGCAGACAGAGGCCTCTAGGAGGTAAAAGTAGGCTCCAGGTGACAGCCACTAAAGAAACTGTGACCTCAATTCTACCACCACAGGAAACTGGATTCTGCCAATCACCTGCATGAGCTTGGAAATAAGTTATCCTCCAGTGTCTCCGTATAAAATCCCTGATCAGCCAACACCTTGCTTTTGACTTTGTGAGACCTGGAACAGGGGAATCATCCAAGCCCACCTGGATTTCTGACCTAGAGAACTGTGCAATAATAAATGTGTTATGTTTAAAGGGCTAAGTTTGTGGTTATGTATTACGGAAGCAATAGAAAACTAACAGAAGAATTCGCTGTTTCTAAACATCATTTCTCATTATTGAAAAGAAGTTTAGCTGGAGATGAGAGGTGTTAAAGGTATCAGTGCCAAATGGAGGCTTTCTGCCATCTCTATTCAGAAGAATGTTAAAGAGCACCAAGTGGGGAGGGGAAATGGAGAAACTGGATATTTTTTGAAGCTGTTTATATTCCTATCAAATGGTGGTGGTGGAATCTTCTCTCTCCCACCTGTGAGGTGGCTCCTTTCAAGCCCAGTGGGATGGCGAAACTGACCAATCCCTTTGGTGTGCCATAATTACCATATCTGCACGGTCTCGTCCAATCATGTGGGTGTGAGTTACAAGATCATTGCTGGAAAGATCACACACAAAAGTGATCGATCACACCGAAAACATGTTATCAAGAGGGACCAGTCCCTGGAGAAGGCCATCATGCTTGGTAAAATAGAGGGTCAGCGAAAAAGACGAAGACCCTACATGAGCTGGATTGACACAGTGGCTGCAACAATGGGCTCAAACACAGCAACGATTGTGAGGATGGTATAGGACCAAGCAGCACTTTGCTCTGTTGTGCTCTTGCATTGCTATGAGTCGGAACCGACCCGACAGCACCTAACAACAACAGTTAAAAACAATGGTGGCGAGCTTATGTAACCAAACACTTACCCTGGAGCAGTTATTTTGAATAAATGAGTTAATGTCAGTGGATTTCAACTCTTAAATTTCAACAGAAAAGATACATTAAATACTCACTTGACCAAATCAGAAAATCAAACCCTTTGCTGACAAGTCAACTGCAACTCACAGCGACCTATAGGACAGAGTAGAACTGCCCTATATGGTTTCCAAGGCCACTTTATCTCATGGAGTGGTTGGTGGGTTTGAACTGCCCACCTTTCGGTTAGCAGCAGAGTGCTTTAACCAGCGTGCCACCAGGGCGCTTACTCAGTTGACAAATGCATAATTTTCCAAAGAGAAAGGGTGAGAAAATTGCTTTTAATTTCAACCTAGATCTCTTCCTACAACTTGCTGGTTTCTCCTTTTCAGGCATTTGAAAATTATGATCAAGCAAAAGCTAAAAACTTGTGTTTCATTTTTCATATATATTGTAGACCTTTTCCTTCAGCTTTCTTTATTGTCCCTATTTAGTCAGTTTCTAACTTGAGGGTACTGTCCCATTTTGTATTTACTTTTGTAATGTCTCTATCGGACGAAACAGAAATTGAAAAAAAAGAAAAAAAACCAGAAGTCAATTGGTTAAATGTTATACATTTTTAACTGTTAAGGCAATATTTTAAAACAACAACAGTACAAAAAAAAAGACGGGAGGGGGGGCAGATTTTGTCACCAAGTAAAATGATTAGAAAACTGTTTTAACATTATGTCAAAAACTAATTTACCTCTTTCCCCTAATATAATTTTTTCATTCTTTTCAAATTTCCCAAAAATATCTATACCAGTTAGGAAATAAGTCTTTCATACATTATTGTCAAATAAGTTTCTTTTCTTTTGCAATGTCTCTGAATCAATGCATGTCATTAAAAAAGCACTAATAAATGTTATATGATTCATTAGGATATGAGAGTATACAGAACAAGAATATTGTAACTGTTAAATTCTGCAGATTCCCTAGATTATTACAAGATATATTTGAATTATAGGTAGCCAAGGAATAAATAAAGAACTGTAATTTCTATATTTGTTTTTATTTTTTTTTCTGATATGGACCTCATTTTTGTTTTATTAAGAAATGAAGACTCCTATATATACTATGACCTGTCTCCACCACGCATCTGTCAGTCTGTTGTACTGTGATGGTTTGCATGTTGCTGTGATACCAGAACTTTTGCCACCGGTATTTCCAATACCAGAAGGGTAACTCATGATGGACCAAGTTTAGCGGCACTTCCAGGCTAACGTAGACAAGGAAGAAGAACCTGGCATTCTACTTCTGAAAAAATCAGCCAGTGAAAACTTTATGAATAGGAGCAGAGCATTGTCTGATATAGTGCTGGAAGATAAGCCCCATAGGTCAGAAGGCACTCCAGGTACAACCAGGGAAGGGCTGTCTCCTCCAAGTAGAGTTGATCTTAATGGTGTAGATGGAGTCAGGCTTTTGGGACATTCATTTGTTGATACGACATGACTCAAAACGAGAAGAAATAGCTGCTAACATCCTTTAATAATCGGAACTTGGAACGTATAATGCATGAATCTAGGAAAATTAGAAACCATCAAAAATGATGATATCCTAGGCATTAGTGAGCTGAAATGGACAGGTATTGGCCATTTGGAATCAGACAATCATATGGTCTACTATTCCGGGAATGACAAATTGAAGAAGAATGGTGTCACGTTCATTGTCACAAAGAATATTTCAGGATCTAACCTGAAGTTAGACTGACACAGTTGTTGAAAAATGAGCTCAAGTATAACAACAATTGTGAGGATGGTGCAGGACTGGGAAGTGTTTTGTTCTGTTGTACATAGGGTGGCCATGAGTCCAAACCAACTTGATGGCACCTAACAGCAGCAACAACTTGAAGTACAATGGTGTCAATGATAGGATAATATCCATATGTACAAGGAAGACCAGTTAATATGACTATTATTCAAATTTATGAACCAGCCACTAACGTCAAAGATGAGGAAATTGGAGATTTTTACCAACTTCTGCAGTCTGAAATTGATAAAAAATCCAGTCAACATGCACTGATAATTACTGGTGATTAGAATGCAAAAGTGGGAAATGAAGAAAGATTAGTAGTTGGAAAACTACCCCAGGATAGCATGATATAATTTTGCAAGACCAATGACTTCATTGCAAATACCTTTTTTCAACAACATTAATGGCAACTATACACATGGGCCTTGTCAGATGGAATATACAGAAATCAAATCGACTACATCTGTGGAAAGAGATGGTGGAAAAGCTCAATGTCATTAGTCAGAACAAGGCCAGGGGCCAACTGCAGAACAGACCATCAATTGCTCATATGCAAGTTCAAGCTGAAGATGAAGAAAATTAAAACAAGTCCATGAGAGCCAAAATACGACCTTGAGTACAAACCAGCTAAATTTGGAGACTATTTTAAGAATAGATTTGACACACTGAACACTAATGATTGAAGACCAAATGAGTTGTAGGAAGACATCAAGGACATCATACGTGAGAAAAGCAAAAGGTCATTAAAAAGAAAGAAAAGACCCAAACAGATGTCAGAAGAGACTCTGAAACTTGTTTCTGAACATAGAGTATTTAAAGAGAATGGAAGAAATGACAAAGTAAAAGAGCTGAACAGAAGATTTCAAAAGGCAGCTCCAGAAGACAGAGTAAAATGTTATAATGAAATGTGTAAAGACCTGGAGTTAGAAAACTTCAAAAGGGAAGAACAAGTTTGGCATTTCTCAAGCTGAAGAAATTGAAGAGAAAATTCAAGCCTCGAGTTACAAGTCTGAAGGATTCTATGGGCAAAATATTGAATGACACAGGAAGCATCAAAAGCAGATGGAAGTAATACACAGAGTCATTGTACGAAAAAGGATTGGTCAATGTTCAACCATTTCAGGAGGTAGCATATGATCAAGAATCCATGGTATTGAAGGAAGAAGTCGAAGCAGCACTGAAGGCATTGGCAGAAAACAGGCCTCCAGGAATTGAGAGAATACCAGTTGAAATATTTCAGCAAAGGAATGCAGTTCTGGAAGTGCTCACTTGTCTATGCCAAGAAATTTGAAAGAGGGCTACCTGGCCAACTGACTGGATGAGATCCATATTTGTGCCCATTCCAAATAAGAGTGATTCAACAGAATGTGGAAATAATTGGACAATATCAATAATATCACACACAAGTAAAATTTTGCTGAAAATCATTCAAAATGGGTTGTAGCAGTATATCGACAGGGAACTGCCATAAATTCAAGCCAGATTCAGAAGAGGATGTGGGAGGAGGGACATCATTGCTGATATTAGATGGATCCTGGCTGAAAGCAGAGGATACCAGAAAGATGTTTACCTGTTTTTTATTGACTAAGCAAAGGCATTCGACTGTGTGGATCATAAAAAAAATATAGATAATGTTGCAAAGAATGGGAGTTCTAAAACACTTAACTGCGCTCATGCAGAACCTGTACATAGACCAAGAGGCAGTCATTGAAACAGAGCAAAGGGATACTGCATGGTTTAAAATCAAGAAAGGTGTATGCTAGGGTTGCATCTTTTCACTATACGTATTCCGTCTGTGTGCTGAGCAAATAATCCAAGAAGCTGGACTGTATGAAGAAGACTGTGGCATCAGGATTGGAGGAAGACTCATCCACAACCTGCGATACGCAGACGACATCACCTTGCTTGCTGAAAATGAAGAGGACTTGAAGTGCTTTGTGATGAAGTTCAAAGACTACAGCCTTCAGTATGGATTACACCACAACATAAAGAAAACAAAAATCTTCACAATTGGACCAATAAGCAACATCATGATAAATGGAGAAAAGATTGATATTGTCAAGGATTTCATTTTACTGGGATCCACAATCAACGCCCATGGAAGCAGCAATCAGGAAATCAAATGATGTACTGCATTGGGCAAATATGCTGCAAAAGACCTCTTTAAAGTATTAAAAAGCAAAGATATCGCTTTGAGGACTATGGTGTGCCTGAACCAAGCCATGATATTTTCAATTGCCTCATATGCATGGGAAAGCTGGACAATGAATAAGGAAGACGGAAGAAGAATAGATGACTTTGAATTATGGCGTTGGCCAAGAATATTGAATATTTCATGGATTGCCAGAAGAACGAAGAAGTCTGTCTTGGAAGAAATACAGCCAGAGTGCTCCTTGGAAGCAAGGATGGCAAGACTTCATCTCATGTACTTTGGACATGTTATCGGGAGGGATCAGTCCCTGGAGAAGGACAGCACGCTTAGTAAAGCAGAGGTTCAGCAAAAAGAGGAAGACCCTTGAGGAGAGGGATTGACATAGTGGCTGCAATAATCGGCTAAAACATAACAATGCTTGTGAGTACGTTGCAGGACCGGGGGGTGTTTCATTCTGTTGTACATAGGGTCACTATAAGTCAGAACCAACTCGGTGGCATCTAACAATAACAACAGCACCTGTCTATCTGTTTGTCGTACTATGGTGGCTTGTGTATTGCTATGATACTGGAAGTTATGCCACAGTATTTCAAATACCAGCAGTGTCACCCATGGACAGGCTTCAGTTGTGCTTCCAGACTCAGACAGACTAAAAATAAAGACCTGGTGATCTACTTAAAATTAGCCAGTGAAAACCCTATGGATCACAAAAGAATATTGTTCAATATAATACTGGAAGATGAGCCCCCTAGGTTGGAAGGCACTCAAATACACAGTAGCAGCAACAATGGACTCAAGCACACCAACAATCACGAACGCGGGATAGAGTGAGCAACATTTCATTCTGTTGTACGTGGGGTTGGCACGAGTTGGAGCCAATTCAGTGGCAACTGACAATGACAAATATATACTAAAATTTAGAATTCTAGCATGTCTGTAATTTTTTTGAGCCATTATTTTCTGTGTCATTCATTCATTTGTTCATTCATTCATTTAGCAGGTATTTGTTGAGCATCTACTATATACTAGCCACTGTTCTATATTCTAGGGAAATAATGGAAAAAAATGACAAAAAAACTATCTTCATTGGGTCAATATTATAGGTGGCAATGTGTATCTAATAAGTGTTACAGTGTAACTCAAAATAGATTATGCCTATATATTTCTATGTAGTTGACAATTTAGTTCATTTAAAAATACTGTAATTTTTATGTACCAACTTTTAAAAAAGTAAAATCACCATCTGTCTTAGTTATCTAGTGCTGCTATAACAGAAATACCACAAGTGGATGGCTTAACAAACAGAAATTTATTCTCTCACAGTTTAGGAGGCTAGAAGTCTGAATTCAGGGCACCAGCTCCAGAAGGCTTTCTCTCTCTCTCAGTTCTGGGGGAAGGTTCTTGTCATCAATCTTCCCCTGGTTTAGGAGCTTCTGAGCACAGAGACCCCAGGTCAAAAGGACGTGCTATTCTCCTGGTGCTTCTTTCTTGGCGGCATGAGGTCCCTCTCCTCTGCTTGCTTCTCTCTTTTATATAGCAGAAGAGATTGACTCAAGATACAACCTAATCCTATAAATTGAGTCCTGTCTCATTAACGTAACTGCCTCTAATCCTGCCTCATTACCATCATAGAGGTTAGGATTTACAACACCTAGGAATATTGTATCAGATGACAAAATGGTGGACAACCACACAATGCTGGGAATCATGGCCTAGCCAAGTTGAGACTCTTTTTTGGGGGAACACAATCAATCCATAACACTATCCCATCCCTCCTTTCATTTACCTGTTTTTTTGTTTGTTCATTTGTTTGTTTTCAAGGTAAAGTAATAGCAACAAAAAGGCAAAACAAATATACACAAAAACTAACCCAGAGTATGTAGGAACAAACTGCTTACCTTGGATGAGCAACTATTATTTTTTTCCCATTTTACAGCTGGAAAATGAGAGCCAGACAAAGGTTAAGTAACTTGCCTGAGGTCACCCAAATGAGTCCCAGTAGAGTCTGGGCTCTAACTCACAAGTTCCCTGTGGTTGGGCCACAAGTTCACAGCTGCTGGCTCACAGCAGCTTCCGGAACAGACTGGAGTTTTCCTGTAAGCCCTAGAGAGCTTTCCTGTAAGCCCTAGAGAGGGTTAGGATGTTACATTGACAGAAATGCCTTCAGAAACCAGCCTAGGAGGCAGATCAGCAACCTGGAGTTCTTATTGCTTTAACCATTCCCCCCACATTGAGGAAATTCACAGCAAGGTAAGTCTTGCCAAAAAGTAGAGAAGCAAGAAATACAATTCTAGAAAAATATCATGGCTTCATGTCCAAGGATAAAAATTCAAAGTTTGTAAAGCCTGGAAAAATTAACTTTTTATTTCCTGCAGTAGAAGTCCTGAAATTAAATTTAAGACTCCTAACGGTTTTCTGACAAATATTTTTTTGCTTTTCTGTAAATCCCAAATGAGAAAACACTATTTCCAAATTCCAATTGGAACCAGACTGGTGATTGACTGTGTTTCGCAGCTCTAGGATTCAATGTGCCATAGACTGAAACAGTTATGCCTGGGAGTTTGAAGATAGACCAACTTGGATCCGGGTACAGCTAAAGCAATCCCAAATCCTCTGGCCCACAAAACGTAGTGTTTCTTGCCCTGACGGATCGTAGTGCACTTGGGTGGGCTGAGGAGCTGTGAAAGCAAAACAAAATCAAATGCTTTTTTGAATTGATTCAAACAGCTGGATTGCTAATATTTAACACATGAAAATAATGATATTTAAACTTACGTTGCAAAAAAAATTAACAAAATGTTTTAAAAATTCATTAAAACCATACTGAGAACTCCAGATCCAGCAGAGAGAATAGCCTCATCAGTGAGAATGCGGGCACCCTCCTGTGTCTCTGAGGGAAGAAGAGGTTACATTCTGTTCCAATGAGAAATGTGGTTCTTTAGTTTGCTACCCCTCTCTCCGCCCAGTTCTACTGTGGACTCAGATGCCTAACACCCACAGATTCATCGAACAGATACTCAACATTTAAACCAGTTGTTATTCAAGTTGACTCTGACTCATGGAGACCCCATATGTGTCTGACTAGAACTGTGTTCCAAAGGGTTTTCGATGACTGATTTTTCAGAAGTAGATCACCAGGCTTTTCTTCCAAGGAACCTCTGGGTGGACTGGAACCTCTAAACTTTCTGTTGGCAGCTGAGTGCTTGAACCGTTTGTACCACCCAGGGACTCCTTTAACATTTAACAGATATTTGAATAATTAAATTTCATCTGTCTAGCCCTGTTTTAGGCGCTAAGAAAACAGCAATGCACAAAAGAACAAGAAAACTCTCTGCCCTCGTGGAGCTTACATACATAATGTACATATAAATGGAGGCTAAGTAACATGGTGCAAATTATGTCTGTAAAGATAGGAATTCCTATATCAAAAAATCAGCGCTGGTGATGTGGCTACAGGAAGTACTGAGCAGGGTATCTTGAAGCCATTGTGTATAATGGCTTCAGTGTTGCACACACATTGTAGGTTTAGTTGGCATAGTTGTGCAAGGAGGTTACTGATGGAGATTATGGAGAGAGAAGGGCTAAAAATCTCTATCCTCTGACTTTGTCACCGAATATAGTCAGTTATTCCCTTATCTGGATATATTAAATATTTTAGAACATAAATTGTTATTTAAAATAGTTTCCTCTGTAAAGTATACTGACAGAGAGGAAAAGACATCTCTTCGACAACTGTGCCACCCTGGTGTCACAAAAACAGAAATTTTGCTTTCTGAAGAAGCTAAAAATGAAAATCCTGAAGTCATTATTCCCTCATTCATCTCCTGTATACAATCATCAGGTACTATTATCTGTTGCTGCCTTTCACAGCTGTCACCACGTATGTCGCCTTAAGCCAACCTGAATGCAAATGGCACCGACTCATCTCTTTGATTCCAGGCTGCCTTCACTTCAAGTCTTCCTGCCCTACCAATGTGCTTAAATACTGTCTTCATCATCTAGTGCTGCTACAACAGAAATACCACAAATGGATGGTTTTAACGAAGAGAAGTTTATTTCCTCCCAGTCAAAGTAGGCTAAAAGTCCAAATTCAGGGCGTCAGCTCCAGGGGAAGGCTTTTTCTCTCTCTGTCGGCCTTCTCATCAATGTTCCCCCGGACTAGGAGCTTCTCGACGCAGGGATCCCGGTCCATAGGTTGCGCTCTGCTCCTGGCACTGCTTTCTTGATGGTATGAGGTCCCTCTGTCTCTCTGCTCACTTCTGTCTTTTATATCTCAAGAGATTGCCTCAGGACACGATCCAGTCTTGTAGACCCAGTCCTGCCTTACTAACACAACTGCCACCCATCCTCCCTCATTAACATCATAGAGGCAGGTTTACAACATATAGGAAAATCACACAGTACCAGGAATCATGGCCTAGCCAAACTGATACACACATTTTTGGGGGGACATAATTCAAACCATGACATTCCACCCTTTGGCCCCCCAAAAATCACATCCTTGCAACATGGAAAACATATTTACCCCATCATATCATAGCAAAAGTCTTAACTCCAAGTCCAAAATCCAAAAAATTCCTCTTCATCTGTGAAATCTAGAATACAAGTTATCTGCTTCCAAAGGTACAATGGCAGAACAGGCACAAGCTAGACATTTCCATTACAAACGGGAGAAACTAGAGGAAAAGAAGTGATAAGAGGCACCAAGCAAATCCACAGAACACATTACATTAGCCCTCAAGGCTTTGAAAATAATCTTCTGTTCTCTGAGACAATTTACACAATAGCCCTTCACTCCAGACTCTAGGTATTGGCCACAGTCTCTGGATTTTGAGTGGAGGCCCCTCAGCCCTGGGCTTCAGCTCCACCTTCCAAGCCCACTGGGACAGCAACTCAGCTCCCTTGGCTTTAGGCACACCATTCTCCTAGTCCATCGGAGTGAGAACTCCACCCTTAGAAACACCAGAGGCCATTGCTCCACCCTTTGAAACCCCTGAGGTCATGGCCATACCTTTAGAGACTGAGGCAGCTTGGTTTCTTGTGTCCCTTGTCTCTTCAGCTTCTGCTTCTGTTTCCTGTAGCCTCTTGGCCCTCGGGCCTCATGCCCACATCTGCCCTGCTGGGGCAAGGGTTCCAAAGCTCAGTAGCTCCACCGGCAAGTGCCCGGAGGCACCCCACTTCGCCAGGAAGCCTTCTGCACCCAGGCACTCAGCTCTCTCACTCCGTGGGTCGGCTCCAGCACCGTCCTTCACCGGTCTCCTGGTTCTGCTGCTGTTGGTTCTCTGCTGCTGCTGGTCCTCTGTCACTGCCACACGTCTATCCATTCACAGTTTTAAAACCACTTCCACATTTTAGGTATCTGTTATAGCAGCACCCCACTCTCTCGGTACCAAATGTCTTAGGCTGGGTTCTCTAGAGAAGCAAAACCAGTAAAGCGTATAAAAATATACGGAGAGAGATTTATATCAAGGAAATAGCTCATGCAATTGTAGAGGCTAAAACATCCCAAGTCCACAGATCAGGGTAGAGGCCTCTCCCAGTTCACGTAGCCGCAGAAGCTGGTGAACCCAAGGTCGGCAGGTCGGAGAGGGGCTCCGCTCACAGGCTGTGAAGGTCAGTGAATTCCAAGATCAGCAGACAAGACAATCAGGTTTCTCCTGATTCACACAGCTGCAGGGGCTGGCGAACCCAAGGTCGGCATGTCGGGGAACCAGACTCTTGCTTGCAGGATGAGAAGTTTGACGAATTCCGAGATCAACAGGTAAGCTGCTAGCTCAAGTCCCAGGAACCTGAGGTGAGACGACAAGAGGCAGCTGCTGAGTCTAGAACACGCGGAAAACGTTGGCAAGGCGAGCAGGCCGAAGGTAACACGTGGAAGGCGGAGAGATGAAACTGAGAGGGCGTGAGCTGCCACAGGCCCCGCCTCTGCCAGTGCCACTCAGCAGATTCCATCATGGGGGCGATCACAACATTATACAACTACTAAACCACGGAGAATAATGGTCTAGCCACGTTGACATACAATCTTAACCATCACAAATACTACTCTTGTCATTGCCATCTCTGCTCAAAAAATGCAGAGGGATTATCTAATGCATCTGATCCAAACTCTGCTGTCTGGCATTAATCTACGAAATCAGCTTCCCCTTCCACATATACATTCATTGCTTCAGCTGAGTTGGGCTCATCCTCTCACACCCACCTGGAAGGTGTGCTATTACTCTACTTCCCTCCCTTCCTCTCTCCCTCTTTTCCTTCCTTAATTCCTTCTTTTCTTCCTTCCATCCTCCCCCCTCCATCCCTCTCTCTCTCCCTTTCTCCCTTCTTCCCCCTTTTCCTTCCTGCCTTTCTTCCCTCCTGCATCGTCCTTCCCACTTTTCTTTTTTCCTTCCTCCTTCTCTTTCCCTTTCTTCTCTCACTTTTCCCTTCCTTCTCTTTCTTTCTTCCCGTCCTTCCTTCCCTTTTATCTCCTCCTTCCTTCTTTCCCTTATTTCTTTCAGCCTTCTTTTTCTTCTACGTCTTCCTCAAAGCTCACTTCAGTTTATAAATCATTTTAAATAGGGTTAGCATCAACCATACTGATAAAAATAAAGGAAAATAAAACTAATACTATCAGTTTTTGCCTTTTTTTTTTTGGCAAAGGTCAAAAACATTAGGAGCACGCTAAGTTAGCATAAGTATGAGGAATAGTCCCTTACAAACTGAAATGGCAGTAATGCTATTTGATTCAACCTATACAGAGGACAATCTGGTAATTTCTACTGAAGTCGAAGACATAACATTAATTACATGCCCCGTGAAAAAGTAATGCCATTTTTAGAAATTTATCTTACAAATATACACTCATACGTTTGTTCGGTAATTAATATGAAGTTTATTCATTGTAACTTCGTTTGGCATAGCAAAAGTTTGGATAACGATTATCAATCAAAAATAACTGTTTAAATAAACTAATTTCACACGTGGAATATTATCCAACAGTAAATCAATAGAATTTATTTATTTATTTAAATGATTAAATAAGATTACCTTTTAAATAAGATTTGCTTATCAGTTTAAAAAACAACCAAAAACATCTTTGTCTCAAAGTGAAAATATATACAAGATGTATTATAAGCAAAGAAAAAAGAAGCAAAAAATTATAAATATGCTGCAATTTATATAAAAAATGGAGAAATTAAGAGTGCATATTTGAATTTACTTGAATATCCAGAAAATGTATTTTGAAAGAGCATATGGAAAATTGGTAACGTTGCCACTAAAGAAGGGAATTGCATTAGAAGGCAGAGAGACATGTGTAGGAGGAGCCTTTTTAACTCGATACCTTTTTGAAATTAAGAAATTTAAAAATGTTTTTGAAAAGGGAAGCTTTTACTGAACACTGCAACTAAGCTGTTTTCTCTCTTAAGCATATGTTTCAGTCATTTTAAAATTGTCTTCTTCACTGTTGAAATGAACGCTAAAGATTGGTTCAGTACAATGGTGACTGAAGAGTAGTCCAGCAACTCTTGGGGCTTGGTTCAAATTTCCAGGGTTGCAAGCTCTGGTGTCTGGGAAGGTTTCCAGCCTCATGGAGGGATTTAAAGTGTGACTTTAACTCTGACAGGATGTGGCATGCGATGTGATGGCAGACTTTCCACGTTTCGTGGACCATCGCATATCCAGGAATCTACTCACGTCAGTGACTATTTCTTAATGTTGGTGTTTTATTTTTGAGAATTAGTGAATACTGAAGACATATTAGTACCTCTGACAATTCCAAAAGTCCATAATTGTAAAGAAGTTCCAAAGTAATAACAATAATAACCTTAAAAAAAAAAAATACCCAGTGACATAGCATCCATTATGATATTGACTGTAAAGGCAATGTATACATTTTTGTAAATTCAGATTCCATAGATGATTAAACGCTTATTCCTGTTTATGAATGAAGAAAATTATGAAGAAAAATCTGCTCTTTTAATAGTTTCCTGTTCTTTTTTTTTTAAAGACCTATAAAGCAAAAGAAAAGCTTCTATTGGATGAAAAATATTTTGCATCTAATTATTATTTAATTCTTTATATTTTAAACATGCACTTTTTTCCAAGTGAATTTTTTTTTTTAATTTTCCATTTTATACAAATGGATTGATCCTAAATTTTTAATCCCTCTAGCAAACTTCCACAGGATGTTTTATTTTCCCTGGCATTATGTAAACACTAGGAATATTTACTGAATGGGAACGAAACCACAAAGTTCTACAGCCAACTTCAAAACAATTTAATTCACAAAAGCCACAATATAGAATAAATTTGCATATCATTTATTCTGAATCACTCATGCCCTTGTTGAACTGTCTTACAGTAGTTTGACCGTAAAAGTTCATTAGTACGGCAAAACAGGAAATTATACTCATTTAAACGAAGGGCATGTTGTCACTTTAAATATGGAAAACTTCCTTAGGAGTTATTTGCTTTTTCATTGGTTTGTTTCATTAAAATTAAAATGAAAACTTACAAATGATGCCTAATATTCTACCATTACAACTGTCAACTTTAAATCCTTCTGATTATCTGATGAATTTATAAATTTCTTTTCCCTTTGTTTTCTGATACTTAAAATAATTTGAAAAGTATGTAAGAGAATGTGTTTACTTTGTATTTCTTGTGCCTATTTTAGCTTTTTAGTCTTGTTGAGAAATGTTGACTATCCTTGTGAAGGCCAATTCTTTCATACCACTTCTCCATCCTATTTTTGTTGATGTTGCCTCTGCCTATAGTTTAAAGGATAATTTCAGAATTTCTAAAAATAGACACATCCAAACAATTGTTGCTTTTAGAAACATAAAAACAGTTCCTTTTTTTATATGTTGAAATACTTTGCATTTTAGAGGGACTGTGACATTTGAGAATGTTTTGTATGTGATGAAGTTAATAAGTTGATCTGTGTTCATGTACTCTAGCTCCAATTAAACCCGTGTTATTATGAATTGACATTATTTTCAATTATCATTGAGATGATTCTCAACTAGCCTATTCCTTAAAATTCTTGGAAGAAAGCTATAAGATTTTAATTTTTACAAAGAATACATTAACCACCAAGTCGACTCTGACTAATAGCGACCCTATAGGGCAGAGGGGAACCTCCTCATTTGATTTTCAGGGAGCAGCTGGTGGATTCAAACTGCAACCTTTTGGTTAGCAGCTGAGCTCTTACTCACTGTGCTACAAGCACTCCAAATTTTTATAGCTGTATTTAAATACAAGTTACTACTGTAAATCTTCTTATTGAGAAAGATCTCTCCACTTTGGTGGTGGCACTGTCGGCAGAAGACTAAGCCACAATTCCGTGCTTTCTTCCTGACTTTTAAGGCTATCTTTAACAGCATAGTCAGAGTTACACATCTTGTAGATCTCCTCTTCTCTCAGACAGAGAGCATGTGATAGCCTTGATGCTGGAGAGACTCAACTCCTGCCATGTTCCTTAGCTGTCCTGCTTCATAGCCATGGCCTCAGTTTGTCACCAGAGACCAAGTTCACCAAAGCTGAATTGAAAAACACCAGACATCATCCTGTTCAACAGCTGTAGAGTTGCTTCTTTCCCAGTGGAAATGACCAACAGAGAATTAAAAAGAGCTTTAATTCTGTGGTTGCTGGCCATTTGGCTAACAGCCTACTTCAGTAATATAATACAGGAGAGTAATGGAATCCTGGTGGCACAAATGGTTAACTGCTTGGCTGCTAACCAAATGGTTGATGGTTTGAACCCACTCAGCAGCTTGAGGGAGAAGGGCCTGGAGATCTGTTTCAGAAAAGGTTACAGCCAAGAAAACCCTATGAAGCAGTTCTACTCTGTCACATGGGCTTGCTATGAGTCAAAATCAACTTGAGAACACTAACAAGTGGTCCATCACCAATGAGTCACTGAAGTATTCGTCAGAGTCAGAGAATTGTTCCAACTTCTGCAAGTAATAATTGTTTAAGCCATTAGTATCCCTTTCCTCCCACTAGTACATTGAGAATGGACCATTCAAGAAATCTGCAAACTCTTGAAAATACCTGTATGTTAAAAAGAAAAAAAAAAAAAAATTACATGGGATTTTTGGTTAGGGATTGGAGTTGATTATGAAAGTTCTAGACTTCCTTTTCTATTATCTACAGAAGGTCAAGAAAGCTAAAATGAATGAAAACCAGAGAAAGAAATGCCAGATCTATATATTAAATATTGAAGCAGCTGAGTAGGCATGTGTTTATTCTCTTCACATTCTACAAGTCTTTAATTATAGGCAGCACAACTCTATATAGGAAATCAATATTTAGGCATGCCTCTTAAAATTAATCTCATTAAGTTCTCAAAATATTTTGTAAGAAAATATAACAACCATCATATCAGCTACATAGTGCATCATTTAGCTTTTGGCATATAACAAGCCATACCAACATGTGTGGCTTTAAAAAAAGAAAGAAGCAAAAAAGGTTTACTATGGTCAAGGTCCTGCTAAAACATTTCTGATATCATCTAGAGATTGTTAATCTCAACTGGACTCATTCAGTTTGGCTTCATTAACAGTAGTCAGTGGTCTGGCAGATGCCTGGCGCAATTGACAGAGACAGAGCTACTTAGCAGAATGTTAGTTATGTATAGATATGTGAGGAGCCTAGCCAAGACCAGAAGCACCGCACAGCTGAGCCCAGCCCAAATTGCAAAGATAAAAATTCATAGGCAAAATCAATTGTTATTTTAAGCCATTAAGTTTTTGGGTGGTTTCTTACATACCAACAGATAACTGAATGAACGTATTTCCTATGTATCATTGCTCCCACCACAACCACCACCTTACTAGCATTAACAAAATATGTAAGGTGAAAGAATGCTACCCTGTTGCACACCTTTTCCAGTTCTGAACCACACAGTATCCTTTTTTTTGAATGACTGTCTCTTGATCAATGTGTAAGTTCTGCGTGGGCACAATTAAGTGTTCTGAAATTCTCATTCTTCTTAGTATTACCCATAGTTTGTTCTGATCCACCCAATCAAATGCCTTCGCTTAGTCAATAAAACACAGGTAAACATTTTTCTGGTATTCTCTGTTTTTCAGCCAACATCCAGCTGACACCAGCAATTATAACCCTCACTCCACGCCCTTTTGTGAATCCAACTTCAGCTTTTGGCAGTTCCCTGTCAATGTACAACCACAGTCACTTTTGAATTATTTTCAGCAAAATTTTGCTAGTATGCCATATTGATGAGCTAGTTTGATGATTTCTGCATTTTGTTTGACTGCCTTTCTTTAGGAAGGGCTTATTTCACTACCCTCTTAAATTAGTCAGGCCTCCTGTCTAGTATGTTGCTACAGAAGTGATGTTGTGGGATATTAATCCTAGGCTTCAAGAGGCCTTGCAGATAATGTTCTCTTATTCTTAGAAACCTATCACTTGTCCAAACTAGCCTTGAAAGAGAACTTTGGTGGTCCTGGCCACAGACAGAGCCAATTGCCAGACACATAAGTAAGTCCATTATGGACCAGCCAGTGCTCACCAGCCTGCGCTCTGACCACAAGTGCGCATATGATTTTAGTTGACAGTTCACAGAACAAGCTGTCAAGCCATTCCAGCACAGCTGAAGGTGTGTAATTTTTAACACTTTAAAATCGTAAAATAACTGAATTACTTATTATCTGGTATTAAAATACATCTAAAAGGTTCAAAGAAAGGAATACACATATCAACACCCATAAACACATAAGTAAACAGATATAATCTCATAAATTAATATTTAAAAATAATTTAGTATTGAAATTTTCAGAATACTAAGCCTAAATGAGTTTATGTAGTTTTAAAATATGTTCTTATTTTTATAATATGTATCTTTATGTGTGTGTAGATGTGTGTGTATAACATGTAAGTTATGTTTTAAATGACTATTAAAGCCAGACAGTATGGGTATGGTAAAGAAGAATTCCATAGAATTGACTTCATCAAAGACTTTACTTTCTCAAAGCTTCCATACTGTCCCATGCTGAAGAAGTATCATTTAAAGATGTGTCATAGACTTAGAGTTTCACTGATGGGTGACTCACAATTACATGTTTTAAAAGAAGAGAAACATTTTCATTGTATTCTGATTCCATCACTACTTATACTTTTTAAAAGAAATAGGAATGTGTGAAACACCTTATAACTAATAGATCTTTGATGTAGACGAGTCATAGCCAACACCGCTAAGTAAAATACCATTTACAGGTGAATCAGAAAGTGAAACTTTCAGATATAAACTTCCTCTATAAACTAAGAATAGCATATTTAGACAGAGAACAGGCCAAATTTCCCCTAGTGGATGGTGTAAACTTTTAATAACATCAGGGAAATACTGTGTGATTCATATTATTTAGTTTTATCTCATTAAAAATATTTGTGTAGGGCCTTAAAGTGTTTCCAGGAAAAAAAAAAAAAAAATATATATATATGTAAAAACTCATTGCCGTCGAGTTGATTCTGACTCATAGCAACCCTATGGGACAGAGTAGAACTGCTCCCATAGGGTTTCCAAGGAGCAATTGGTGGATTCGAACTGCTGACCTTTTGGTTAGCATCCAAGGCTTACCAACTGTGCCACCAGGGCTCTGTGGTTCAAACACACTAGCCTGTCTGTGGTAGAAAAGACCTGGTAATCTGTTCCCGTAAAGATTACAGCCTCAGGAACACTATGAAGCATTTCTACTTTGCCCTGTAGGGTCACTATGAGTTGGAATTGACTAGATGGCAACTAACAACAACAACAACAATAGATGTAATTTATCACTTGGATTTTTTATCTTCTCAATAATTCAGATTAGATTACGCGTCAACCTTCAGCAACTACCTATACTATGGATTTTATTCCATAGCCTTAAGCAAATGAAAACTGTGCTTTCTGCGGACAGGGTGACCCTCAAGACCTAAGGAAGAGAAAAGAATGCTAATTATTAATTCAAACTTTTTCAAAAACTCTACCTAGGGAAAAGTGATTGCAGAGTTGTGAGAAGCCAGAAACGTTCCACTGGTGGAGTACCCTCCCTGAGAGATACTTATCAGGGAAGAGGAAAGCATTCCTCTTCTACCCTCCCACCCAACAGTGCTCAAATCTTTGTTCTCAATACCCATTGAGCTTATCCAATAAAACTATGGTCAATCAAGATTGTGGTTCTTGGGAACAGGTTATATGTCCATGTGGGAAGACAATTCTCCCTGGATTTCTCACATTCTAGATCTTCTAAGCAAAGATCTCTGCAAACTTTTTCCCTAAATGATTGAACAGTGTATATATGACTCAGTCTCCCTCTCTGAAGATGTTCCAGGATTGTAAAATCCCCCTTTTCTCCTAGAGGAAATTGTTTACATTCTAAGGTAATAAAGCTAGAGGCACCTTCTCTCAATTCCCAGGAGGAGATGTGCTTACTTCAGTTATAATTGGTGTAAAATCACCATTTATTAGGATACAATTATGAATTATATGCACACTATAACCTGATTCAAGTACATTTCTTCTCTTAACTTAATGAAAATATTCTCTCCACATGACACTGGTCAAAATTTATATATTTTAAAGAAATTCTCAAATATTTTATATATACACATAATAACTGTACATAGATATGTTCTTTTTCTTTTGTAAAGACTTCTCTTTGAAAATAGTTTTAAAAATAAAACTATGTTATAGGTCTACTTATATAAAAATCAGTTTGCTGGTCTACAAAAAAAAATAATAAATACTTTTACTTAGTTTTAGTGTTCTCTTTTATTCTCATAGTTATCCCAGTATGGACAATAAATGTTATGGTAACCATAGCTTTATCCAGTAATATAGCATTTATACACTCTTGCGAGTCTGAATTTCGCTTCTATCTCTGAGAAGGAGTTTCCTCTGCCTCTTGTTACAAAATTGGTTAAATCTAATAAACAAGCACTGGAAGTGCTCACTTGTCTGTGCCGAGAAATTTGGAAGACAGCTACCTGGCCAACCGACTGGAAGAGATCCATATTTATGCCTATTCCCAAGAAAGGTGATCCAACTGTGGGGAAATTATTGAACAATATCATTTCTATCACACACAAGTAAAATTCTGCTGAAGATCATTCAAAAGTAACTGCAGCAGTATATTGACAGGGAATCGCCAGAAATTCAAGCTGGATTTAGAAAAGGATGTGGAACGAAGGATATCATTGCTAATGTCAGATGGATGTTGGATGAAAGCAGAGAATAGCAGAAAGATGTTTACCTGTGTTTTGTTAACTATGGAAAGGCATTAGTCGGTGTGGATCATAACAAATTATGGATAACATTGCAAAGAATGGGAATTCCAGAACACTTAATTGTGCTCATGAGGAACCTAAACATAGACCAAGAGGCAGTTGTTAGGACAGAACAAGGGGATACTGCGTGATTTAAAGTTAGGACAAGTGTGTGTCAGGGTTGTATCCTTTCACCATACCTATTCAATCTGTACACTGAGCAAATAGTCTGAGAAGCTGGACTATATGAAGAACTGGGCATCAGAACTGGACGAAGACTCATTAATAACCTGTGTTATGCAGATCATACAACCTTGCTTTGTGAAAGTGAAGAGAACTTGGAGCACTTACTGATGAAGATCGAAGATCACAGCTTCCAGTATGAATTACACCTCAACATAAAGATAACAAAAATCCTCACAACTGGACTAGTAAGCAACATTATGATATATGGAGAAAAGATCGAAGTTGGCAAGGATTTCATTTTACTTGGATCCACAATCAACATCCATGGAAGCAGCGATCAAGAAATCAAAAGACGCATGGCGTTGGGCAAATCTGCTGCAAAAGACCTCTTTAAAGTGTTAAAAAGCAAAGATGTCACCTTAAAGACTAAGGTGTGCCTGACCCAAGCCACGGTATTTTCGATTGCCACATATGCATGCTAAAGCTGAATGATGAATAAGGAAGACCAAAGAAGAACTGACACCTTTGAATTGTGATGTTGACAGAGAATATTAGAAGTACAACTAAGATGCTCCTTGGAGGCAAGGATGGCCAGACTATGTCTCAAATACTTTGGACATGTTATTAGGAAAGATCTGTCCCTGGAGAAGGACATCATGCTTGGTAAAGTAGATGTTCATCGAAGGAGAGGAAGACCCTCAACAAGATGGATTGACACAGTGGCTGCAACAATGGGCTCAAGCATAGCAACAATTGTGAGGATGGTGCAGGACCGGGCAGCATTTCATTCTGTTGTACATAGTGTCACTTTGAGTCAGAGCCGACTTGGCACCTGACAACAACAACAACAATAAACAACCTACTTCCTAGAGAGAGAGAAGAAAAAGAAAAACTGTCTTCTACAGAAACTTCTGCTACCAAAATTACCTTCCTAAAAACAGATCACATTGTGTTGCAATTCCCATTTGAAGAATGTCACCATTAAGTCCCTGTTGCAAGCTGATGTTCAACTCTCTAGCCTACTGGAGTAGAGGCCATGAGAATATTTTCTGTGCTTACATTTAAAATATCTTGCCCTTAATACTCAATATACAGACACACACACACACACACACACACACACACACACACACACACACACACACACACACACTGACACACATACATATCTCTGTCTTTCTCTCTTTATCTCTCTATCTCCGTCGTCTCTATTTATCTCTCTTGTTATTGCCTTCCCAGAAAGGTCTATGGTGTTTTCATAATTCTAGGTCTTTGCACACTTTATTCTTACCTCCCTTTCTTCCTTTCTCCATCTAGCAATCTCCTATTTACTTTTCAGTTACTGTCTCTGCAGTAAAGCTTTTCTGTTCTTCCCTAACCCACACTCCTTGCCAACACATTAGACTGATTTTAACTCTACTGTGTCTCTCTTATGCTGTGAGCTCTCTGAAGCTGAGGACTGAAGATTATACTTGTTGACTAGGCGGACTTTATATTCAGTATAATTCAAATGCATACTGTGGCTTCAAAATGCTCAGTGAGATTAGATCCACATAAGAGCCATTTCATTAAAATAATTAGTGTTGATGCCTAATTTAATTTTTACCTTTCAAGTTACTGATGTAATATTTTAATTGTATGCTCACCTACTAGGCAGGTACAAAATAGTTGTATACGTTTGACACTCATTTTCAGATTTAAATATTGGGGAACTCTGAGCTGAGAGAGAGATATCAAATTGCTAGTTATTTAATCTTACCTTTTTCTTAAAAATATGATCCTGATATGAATTTTGACTAAAGTCTTATTTTTAAATATTCTACATGGAATTCTTTTATTCAAATGTAATACTTGTATTTATTCTATTCCTTTTTCTTCAGATGAATGTTATTATTGTCCAGATCACATTCCTTTTGACAATAGGTAATTTCAAATTGACTCTCTCAGTGTGGAAGTGATGAGACATAGAATGTAAATGCTTAGCCTCATGTTAATGATTCAGCAGAGTATCCACTGGGGCAAAAGCACCACTTTGAAAGTCATTCCTGAGGAATTATTTCATCTTTGAGATAACGAGCCATGTCTGAAGAAGTCCCAGGATTCCAGGAGGGAGAGGTAGAAAGAAGATGTGATAGGAATGTCTTGGAAGACCAAGAAATCTAGGGAAAAAAGAAATCTTGCCACACTACTAAAAAGCTACTTTGTCGGTTAGCGCTCCTGTGTCTATTGTCACCTGTTTATTTATTTCAGGTGTAAGAAAACTATTAATTTCTACTCAACCTCTGGAACACACACATGCACATGCACATACACACACACATACATGTCCCTTTTAAAAATATACAGGCAGTTGAAATGCACACACACACACACACATAACAATTTTCTTAATGAACCATACGAGGAAACGAAGTTATTCCCAGAGGTGTGCATTGACTAACTGCAGAAAAACATAAGGAAATTGAAAACAATTATGATTATGTTCTGTGGTCTGAAAGCTTCATGTAAGCAAACGAAAACCATTCTGCAAAAGTGAGAATTTACCTTTAAAGCCAGATGAAAACTGTCCCGTAGGGCTTCCTAGGCTATAATCTTTAGGAAACCGATCATCAGGTCTTTTCTCCCACCGAGTAACTGGTAGGTTTGATTTACCGCTCTGACGGTTAGCAGCCCAGCACTTAACCACTGTGCCACCAAGACTTTTATTTGATCAGTAGACATCTTTAAAATGTGTCTGCATTTTATTTGATTTGAAATGGGCTCCACTAGTTCCTTTCAATTGTGTTGGGATGCCTATTTGCAAATAAGTTCCTTTCCATGTAAAAATAATAGCTCAAATAATTTTGAACATTACTCATTTTTAAATGTCTAAGAAATGGTCCTTAAAGTAGTGTCAGAAAGCTTATAATAAAAGTTACCAAACCAAAACCAAACGCATTGTCGTCATGTTGGCTCTGACTCATAGAGACCCTAAAAGTTACAGATAATATAAACAGTCTTTTGTAACAGTAAGTAATTCTACATTAAAGGCTTTAGGGAAATTTTGAATTATAAGATATGCAAGTTTTAATGACTTGCCTACCCCACCTTCTGTATAACTCTGGGAGTGAAGAATAAAATCAATCGAAAAATATATAACCTTGAGGAATTATGATCATGAAGACTACCAGATGTTAAAGCAATTTTATTAGACTAGAATGGTAGGTAATGGCTAGATTTACATGTTTTGCCAGCTAGACAGAAACCTCAACAGCTATGACTGTAACATTATTCACACCTTTGAGGTTCTGTCACTCATTCTACAACAACGTCAACTTTTCCACTTGTGTAAGCTTGTTTTGGTTTGTTGATGTTTTTGTCCAGGATACAACCTACTCACTGATGAACTATTCTCAATATGCAGAACCTACTTCATAGAATTAGGGAAGTCAGTATTCAAATACAAGAGACTGAGGTCATTCAATAGTACCATCAAACCCAATGTTAGGCTGCTGATTTTTCATTATATTTGTAGTGTAACATCGAAACACACACACACACGCACACACACACAAAGAGCTTTAAGGGGGTTTCTTAGTTATCTAGTGCTGCTATAGCAGAAATACCACAAGCGGATGGCTTTAACAAACAGAAGTTTATTCTCCCACAGTTTAAGAAGCTAGAAGTCAGAATTAAGGGCACCAGCTCCAGGGGAAGCCTTTCTGTCTCTGTTGGATCGGGAGGAAAGTCCTCGTTTGTCATCAATCTTCCACTGATCTAGGAGTTTCTCAGTGCAAGGACCCCAGGTCCAAGGGACGTGCTCTGATCCCGGCTCTTCTTGCTTGGTGGTGATGAGGTCTTCCTCCTCTCTGCTTGCTTCTTTCTTTTATATCTCAAAAGAGATTGACTCAAGATATGACCTAATCCTGTAGATTGAGTCCTGCCGCATTAACATAACTGCCTCTATTCCTGCCTCATTAACATCATAGAGGTTAGGATTTGCAACACAGAGGGTAATCACATCAGATCACAAAATGGTGGACAACCACACAATACTGGAAATCATGACCTAGTCAAGTTGACACACATTTTTGGGGGGCATAATTGTATCCATAACAAGGGGTAACTGCTGATTTAGGAAATAATATTGGAGTTATTATTCCCTCTCCTTGAGCATAGAGAAAGTGACCCAGCTGGAGCTCGGCTCACAAGGACTCATAAGGACACATCAACTGGGCCCTGAGATATAAACACAATAGCTAAGATAATCTTGAAAAATATCTTTTAGGGAAACTTTCACATAAAGCCGATCTAACAGAACACAAAAGACTTTTTACTCTTATCTTTTTCTATTAGCATTTAGCGAATAGAAATTTGTTGGACCAATGAATACCCTCCTGACTGTCATTACCGATACCTGTACCAATGATTGTTAAGAAAGACAATTCAAAATGTAGGATCACGGTTTCTAGCCAATCTGTGAAAAAGTGAAGCTTTCAAGGGTTTTGCCCATTTGTGATGTTAATATATACTGATGGCTCTGTGATGGTCTTTGGACTCAGGCAGACATAGCTGTGGCAGCATGCTTGTCTGTTTTCCCACTCTTGCCTGTTCTGTAATATTCTGTGGACTTGGCCAGACATGGCTCTAGCAGCACGCTTGTCCGCGTTTCCTCCTTTTCTCTGTTCTGTGGTATTTCCTTGGATTCAGGTAGACATTCTAGTTCTGGCAGCATGGTTCTCCATTTCCCACTTTTGCCTTTTTGAATACATGCTGAATAAAACTTTCTTTTTGCTTTACTTAACTTTGTGATGTTTTTCCCTTACGAAACTGCGTAATTGTTCACAGCTGAAAAAAGCTAATTTAAACTATATGAGAACAACATTATACAGTAAGATTAAGAATGTGTAATGTGCAATGATGACATATATATGGATAGATAGATAATTTTTCCCCAACATTATGGATTACAGAGTTACGGAGAAGGAGAAGTCAGAAGAAGTCATAAAGAGAAGCAAAACTGGTTAAAGAAGAGAAGATTTTATAGCTAGTACACTGCTTACAAATGCAGACAAACTAAGGCTGGTACATTGGTTTCAGTCTTAAGTAATGGTTTCAAACTTTGATTCTCAAACCTATGCTCCCTGAAATGATATGAAATTCTATTTTACTACTACTACATCTATTATTAATGTTATCTTCCCATCCTTAGATCATGGTAAAAATTTTTTTAACTCATCATATAAGAGACATTTAAAGTTGTTGATATTCAAAAATGTCAAATCACCAAAAGTAATCCTGGAGAAATTTTTCTGATACCTCTATATGTATGTATTTCAACCAGTTGTTATGAAGTTCATCAATTTAAAATTCTAGTAGATTGATAGCAGAATCATTATTTAAGGTATCTGAGTTAAAGCATTCAAGACTGAATCACGTAACCAGGGGAAAATACATTACTTCCTCCATATAACACAATTTATCACATTTAGCATCAAAAGAAGGCTATGCTCCTTGAACCTAGCTTGAACAAGTGTGAACTGCAAAGCCAGATAGAGGTATCGCTACTAACTTCCTAGTAAGTAGGTAGAATCTGTGGTGAGGTGAGACATACTTTGGCATCAAGCTTCTTAGTCCATTCCCCATGTTTATTCCTGCTTCTTAGTTTTCTAGCCCATTGCCATTTTCTGCAGCTCCTTTGGGAGTAGCCCATTATATTCTTCCTCATTTTACTCTTAGACATTCAAAGGTAATTTAGCAGTATCCCCAGCGTCCCTTATATAGCTCTAAGCCTTACAGAAAATCAACATCTACCTTTGGAAAGATACTGTACAAAAGTACCATTTCCATTTCTTTTTCACTTAGAAAAAATAAAGTACTTGGTTACATTTATGCCACCACACCTTATTCTAGGGATATCAAACTATGTCTTTTGATAGCTTTTGGGATTCTACCTACCAAGAATTCTTTTTGTGTGATGGAAAAAGCCAGTTGACAGGACCACAGAATTTCATCTCCTAGTGCAGCAGCTACATCTTGAAGTGTTTTCCCAATTGAAAGAGAAGCTCAAGAGCAGAAATTCTGAACTGCTTCCAAGATAGACTAAAGGGAGGAATCAAAGTAGTTGGGCATGAACATCTACTCTTTTGCCGGTACCAATGAAATGGACATGCTGCCAGGCAGAGAATTTCTGTCTGTGTTGTGGTAAGAAGATGCTGAGTCAAAATACTTCTAGAAAATAGGAATGAAGCAAAGCTTATGTGCTAACACTTTACGATGGGGTGTAATACCAAGTCCTCAAGGTTGAAAGGAAGAGATCACATACAAGGCATAAATTACTGAACTGGTCACAAGAAACACAGATGGTTGCTGAGTAACACCAGATGTCTGTGGAGAGGCTAATGGAAACACTTTCCTCAAAATGACCCTTAGGGGAGGATGGTGAGTAAGGGCAAAAAATTATATATTTGTTCCTTGCAATCTCCTGACTCACAGTAGTCCAATTTTTCCCCAGGCTGATAAATTCCACTCCCTTCTCTCACTTCTAGCTTGTGTTACCATTGATCCCAACAGTCACTGAGGAGGCCAGATTCTTCCTGAGTTCAGGTAGCTTTATAAGTTTGTACTAGGCATGAGGGTTGCTACCTTTCCAGTAGGGCAGATAAAGGTTGTGCTATTTCCTAGTCTTCACTGCCAAGGGAGGTTCTCGTGTTTTTAGATGGCACATGGACACTAATGAAGAGCCGTAGGTGGGCTGAACAAATCCAGGAAAGCATATAACTGGGTCTGGTACACTCACCATTGGGAAATTCCATAGATTACTAGTGAGCAATAATGGGCAACTTCTAGTCACCTCTTCTATCCTTATAGAAATGAGCAGGGCAGTTCTCTATCTGTCATGTGAAAGCTACCCTTCAGATTCATGCTATATTAACCAGAACTTTCCCACCCTTCAGAGCACAGACTTCATCTCCACCTAGCCCTTTCTTCTCTCTCCTCAATCCCTCCTCCTTCCTGACTCCTAACTGTGGTGGATATGAGTTCTTATCTTCCAGGCTCAACAATTCCGTCACTGACCATGTAGATACTACCACTTGTCCTTGGAATATAGTGTGAAGGATTAGTTTGCCTCAGGAAGAATACTTTGAAATGCTTTCCCAGGAAAACAATTTTGGAAATCACTTTAATAAGCAGATTATTTTAAGCAAATTATTTTGTATGGATGTTTAATTTGTACATGGCAGATAATAAAATATTCAAGTTTAATGGGTTAAATTGATTGTAAAAGATAATTTTTTGACTAGAATCCTGGTGTTAGGTTTGCTTCTTGAAACTGATACCAACAAATAATGTAATGTATAAAATATTTGAATTGATTATTGTATAAAGCATTAAAATAAGTAAATATATTGTAATCCTCTGAAGCCCCAGGTAAAGGCACAGGACCCCTAGTGGTCAGCTGTAGTGGAAAGATACTAAAGTCCTATTGAAGGAGATAAATTATAGTGCTTCGTAGTCGTGGTTAGCCACTGAGGAACCACTGGTTCTGGGACCTTTTACCTCCAAAGTGGAAGACGATGATGCACAGTTTGGAAGACAAGACCCTTAGGTTCTAAGGTCAGCAGCAAATCCTTTTGAATGACATGCTAAAATTCTCAAAACACCCATTGAGTCTAGATGCCTTCAGTGTAGAGTGTATATGCTCTGATGTCAGTTTTTGTCTGTTCATTTGTTTGTTTTCACTCCAGTGAAGTGCTTCCTGGAGTATTGGCAGAACTGTCCTAAATGATTTACATGTACTAGATAATGTAATCCTCATAACAGCCCCATAAGATAGATACTATAATTATCTACAGTTTACAGAGAGAAAATTGAGCCACAGAGAAGTAAATTGCCCAAAGTTACTTAGACAATAGTTTCATTCTACCAGCAACGATGTGTGACAACACGCAAAAAATATTGCCATTCACAGATGCTCACTCAAACATTGGTGCCCAATGTTTGCTATTAGAGGTTGTCATGCACACATATAGCAACTGCATGACTGACCTCACTTGTTGAAGCTCCAGACTCCCAGACAAAAAGCAGGTATAAATCACATTGTTAGCATAAACCATCTGGCTTCACTGGTACAGCATGTTCTATGGCCTCGGGTCTATAAGACATTCATATCAGACAGAATATTCTAAGACCTCACAACTAAATTATCAGGAACCAGCTAAAGGACAATCCTGAAAACTGACCATTTTTAGGATGTGCAGGGTAGGAGCAATGTAATTCTGCTCAGTTAACACTTTCTTGCACGTCCTCTGCAAATCCACTGGGTAGGGACACCTGGAAGCTTGCATCTGGTTTCCTCCAGACTTCAGCCTATGGATCTTTTTCCTCTGTTTATTTTACTCTGTATCTTTTTACTATGATGAACCATAAAAGTGTGCAAAACAACTTCTGAGTGCTGTGGTCCTTCAAGAAAATCATTGAACCTGAGGATGGTCTTGGGGACTCCCAGCACAAAACCCAAAAAGAAGAAATTAGTCTTCCACATAGAATCAGACCAGATTCAGTTCTAACGATGGCCTTCAGTTTGTGCAACGATTCCTTCTATTTCCAACCACGGATTAACAAGAATCTGCATGGATTCCTCGTTAGGGTTGGAGTACCTGGATGTACTTCCTAAATATTGCTTCTCATCCACCCATCTTATGGACGTTCATACATTGCTCTCAGCAGCATCTCCTTTTAGAATGCACTTTTGAAGGTGAGAAGCAAAATTCCCTGGTCATGTCGTGCATAACAGAACATCCAGAGCACAATATACCTGTTCACTGTGTTACCTGACAGAGCAAGGCTCTTGAATCTTCACAGACTCTCAACTATTTCTGGAGTCATCAATCACAATACTGGTATCACCTGCCTTTTCCCTCACACCCACCTCCACATGTACACTTCTCTACTCTCTTCTTCCTTCTCCTTGCTATCATCATTGCTGAGAATAAGCTCATAAATGGGTGGAAATTTGAGTAAAATAAAGGTCTTAAAAATAATTTTCTCTATACTTTAAAACAATATTTGCCTATTCTCTCAATTCTGGTTCATTCTGACGAATAACACCTTTTCACTGTTAAAATGAGTAATGTCAGCAAAGCTAGTGAAACCTTCTGCTTTAAAGAAATCTAGTCTCAGTTAGGCGAATGAAACACTCATTTGTGATCTAAATCCTCAGATCCATTTGCAAAATGTTAAAGGATACTTTGTCAACTTTACCTTCAAATCTTCTTCACATATAACATCCATGTTCTGCCTCTGTCCAATTTTTACTTCTAACTTTCTAGAACTTTCCCTAACTCTTCCCGGCCACTTACTACTCAACTAAGATAGACTGTTCAGGAACTTTACAACTAGTGTCCCCTCTATCTTCATCAAAAACCTCTTCGCACTGACCAAGCCCACTAGAAAAAATCTGACATATTATTTTAAACAAATGTGCTAATATACGTCTAAATATATTTGCATATTAATAGAGTACATGGACTTTACGTAAATCAATGATCCTCAAACCTGGCTATACATTACAAACACCTGGGAGCTTTTAAAAACTATGAATACCGAAATCCTGTCCCTATTGTGATGTTAGGTGCCATTCAATCAGTTCTCACTCATAACAACCTTATAGAACGTGTTATGTAAGGTTGCTATGAGTGAGAACTGACTGGATGATTATATATCAGGTGACTGGTTCTGACCATCCTCAAAATCATTACTATGTTTGAGCCCATGGCTGTAGCCACTCAGGGAATAGTATTTCGATTTAGAATTGAAGGCTGGTTCTGGGGCAGAGAAATTAATGGTGTGGAAGAGAGACTCCAGGCAGAGGAGACAGAAATTGTTAAGATTTGGAGGTGAAAATGAACTTGGTCATTAAAAAAATAATTTAAAAAATTTAAATCAATGTGGTTGAAGCAGAGTAAGCAAAGAGGGAGCTGGTGAAATATGTGGCTGGAGAAGCAAGAAAAGGCTGGAACACACAAAACCCTAGAGGCCTCATTAGAAAGGTGTGCATTTTATTCTTGGGGTAATGAAAACTACCACTACCTATCTGTCATTTTGTCATAACTGTGGTGGCTTGCTTTTTGCTATGATGCTGAAAGCTATGACATTTGTAGTTCAAATACCTGCAGAGTCCTCCATAGTGGACAGGTTTCATGGAAGCTTCTACACTAAGACAAACAAGGGAAAAGGATGTGCAATCTACTTCCAAAAATTAGTGAATGAAAACCTTACGGAACACAATAGAACCTTATCCACACCATCATGAAGGATCAATTGCCGGAGGAGAACATCATGTCTGATGAAATAAAGGGCCAACAGGGGCCTAGGAGACCCTCAGTGCGATGGATTAGCACCATATCGATGGCAATTATAAAGATTATGCAGGACTGGGCAACATTTCATTCTGTTGTACACAATGCCACCCTGAGCTGGAGTTGACTTCACAGAAGCTAAAAACAACAACAATGAGAATTGCAGAGTTTTATATAAAACACCGACAGTATCAGCATAAAAAACATTTAAAAAAGCATTTTATTTTTTGCATGTTTGTTGCTTTACTTTTTATATATACACATTTTGCTCAAATCTCACCTTCTCGATGAAGCCTGTTCTGATTCTTCTCTTTACTACTACAATGTGCCCCCATCCTCACCCCTCACCCTCCAATTCCACTTACTCCACTGTATTTTTCTTTTGTCTCCTACCAATCAAATAATGTATTTATTTATCACATTATTGTCTGTTGCCTGTCTCTACCCACCAGTGTGCAGGCGCCACACTCTGTGCTCACTGCCATATTGCAATCAGCTTCTTAGAACAACATTTAGTATACTGAAGAGTATGCTCTCGATAATTATTTACTCAGTGAATACGTTTCCCTCTTGGCTAAATCACTTTTTAAATTTTTGTCCTTCCTCACAAATTCATACTAAACAGTTTAAACACAATTTGATAGTATATAAAATCAGCTGCTTCTTTTCCTTCAGACATTTCCAATGAAAAGTCTTCACATTTATTTAAGCTCTGTAGCTGACATGCTCACAATCTCAGCAGAGAGGTCATGGACCAAACATCCCCATCCAAGAAGACATTTTTTTAGGTCAGATGCATGAAGTACAGTATCAGCAAGTCAGCACGTGCAGGATTTTTCTCGGCCTGTTCTCACACATATGCACTTCTCTTCATCATCTACAACATGAATTTACATTTATAGGAGATATTTTTAAGTTCACATACTGATCTCTCAAATATTCAGCTAACTGCAATCTGCCTATATGTACCATAGCAGAAATTAATTTTTTTTTTTTTATTTCTGAGATATCAGACCTATCATTGCTCGGAAAACAGTAGGTTTGTGTTCTAAAAGAACACTGCCATTTATCTGTAAAGGGTTTGAAGTGTTGACCAGTAGAGGGCAGATGCAA
Organism: Dugong dugon; assembly: GCA_030035585.1. Taxonomy (NCBI): domain Eukaryota; kingdom Metazoa; phylum Chordata; class Mammalia; order Sirenia; family Dugongidae; genus Dugong; species Dugong dugon. Next base: position 8,995,956 of record CM057473.1, read on the forward strand.
CTCTTCCAAACTGGCTTCGTGGCCTGAACATCAGGAGACACACACACTTCATTTATTTATAAAGCTTATTTTTATTCTCTTTATAAGCATCCAGTTTTACTGATTTTTTCTTAATATAAGTAATAGTAAAAATAAGCATATGATATATCTAAGATATAGCATAACCATTATTATTATTTGATGTATATTATTCTAATTTATATACACATATAAGCTGTATTCATTTCCCCAAAATGGGATCACAGAGTGACCACTATTTAATGATGCTTTAAAATACTAGAATAAAGTACAGGATAAGCCTGGGCTATCTTGTAGTGCCAGCAAGTGAGAAAGAAATAAATAAATAAACCAGGGAGGGAGGGAGGAAGGAAGGGAAGAAAGAACCAAAAAATATTGGAAGGAATAGAACAAAGGGACACGGGTCAACTGAAAGAGTTCCCAGCAGCCGAACCTAGAAAAATTGGAAAAAGAAAATAAATAATGTAGTATTAGATTATAACCCGAAGTATATTATAAATATTCATGAATTCATAGTCATATAAATAAATGAGTAAACTAATATGGAGGAGAATTCCAAATGATGTGTGTATATATCAACCCTCAAGGAGGGCGAGCATACCTCCCTACTTCTTAAGTATGGGCTGTGCTTAGTGACTTCTTTCCAAAGAGTACAGTATGGGAAGGAGGCAAGAAATTAACTTTACAGTGGAGAAACTTTACAAACACTACTTCAACCAGGTGATCAAAATCAGCATCAATAGTCTTAAACTAAGTTGATGGTATGTACCCTTGATATAATGTGATGAAAATGATACTTTATCTCTGTGATCTCCTAAAAACCCACAACTGCAGTCTATGAAAGGAGTAACAGGCACAATCCTTCAATATAGCAGTAAAGTACTCCACAAAACAACAAGGACATCAAAAACAAGAGAAGTCTGAGAAACTGCCACAGCCAAAGGTAGCCTAAAGAGACATGACTAAAAGTAATGTGGTACTTTTCATGGGATACTGGACAAGAAAAATAATATTAAGTAAGAAACTAAGGAAATCGAGAAGGCGGAGCAAGACGGCGAAGTGAGTGGATGCTCCCATTTACTCCCCCAGTAACTAACTCACTGAACAACCAGTAAACACAAGCACAGATGGAGATCTCAGAAGTCCAGACAGCAGCTGAGGGATTGGAGAGTTGGAGTGAGTCCAGAAGCTGGGGAGAGGAGGAACGCGGTTGGCACTGAGGCTGGAGATCCTACTCACTAATATCAGGAGTACTCACTCATTGCAGCCATTTTGGGACAGGGTTGGGCAACACCCCAAAGAGGGAACGTAGAAAAGGAGCTAATCTGAGGAAGCATTAGTCAATTTTTTTTAAGGTAGTGCAAATTGGCCATGGGAGTTTGTGGGTGGCACAATTAGGAGGGGACAGAGAGACAGTGGCACTGCATGTGAGTTCTATTGAATCCCACTGAGGCCAAAGATGGATGGGCACTAGGACCAGGGGGAACTTCAAGAATGACAGGGCAAGGGGAATACTTCAGACCGGTAACACTGAAATGACCCACAGCAGGACACCATGGGAGTGCCTGTGCAGGGGCACCAGCGAGGGAAAGACAGCTCCTGACTGTCACCACAGGAAAGTCAAGTTCCACCACTTATGTCAGCATCTGTGACCAGCTAACACCTCCACTTGTACACTTGTATTGAATTTCAGAGATCAAGCACACAGAACTCTTGAAGCAGCACTGATAAAAACTTAAGGATAAGAGTGCCACCTAGTGGTTTCCAGGAGGTGATACCAAGCCCACTGCTGCTGGCTCATTCTGACCCATAGTGAACTTGTGGGGTTGAGGAGGCCCTCCTCATGGAGTTCCTGGGGCTGTGAGTCTTTGCAGAGGAGATCTGTCACATTTTTCTCCTGTGGAGCAGCTGGTGGGTGCGGGATTTGGCCTCTCAGTTGGCACCCAGGTGCTTGGCGACTGCATCACCAGGGTGCCCAATCAGAAATTTTCCCACAATATTAAATAGGATACAAAATTCAGAATAAAATAAAAAATAGCTTAAGTTCAACAAAAGATAGTAAAACACACAATTCACAAGAGAAGAAGGAACATCCAAAAGCAAAACACGAAGAAGCGGAAATCTCTCCTATGGAGGCCAGAATAATGCAAAATATGTTGAAGGAATGAAAAAGCACACAGAACACAAACTAGCAGAGTTCAGGAAACAAAGGGAGGAACAAGATGAGAGACTTAACAAGCAAGTTGAAAACATAAAAACAAAAGGAGAACTACTGGAATTGAAGAATAAAACATCTGAATTAGAAAAAGCAACTCAACAATAGAGTTGAACAGACAGAAAATAGAATTAGTGAACTACAAGACAAAATAACGAAACTTATCAACTGTCAAGAGAAATAAGAGAACAAAGAAAAGCAAACAAATTCAAAAGGAAATATGAGATGCAAAAAAATCTACCATTAAACGTATTAGAATCCCAGAGCATCATGACAACAATACGAGCACAGAAACAATTTTCCAAGAGATAATCAGAGAGAATTTCCCAGACATGAACAGATAACCAAAGCTGCAAATACAGGAAGCTACAGTATGTTAATGAATACATACTGGGGAGTGAGGGGAGGAATAATAGTCATGCAGTCTCATTTAGGATAAGAAAATTAACCATTATATAAAGCTGCTGTGATATGTGGACTTAGATAATTATCTTTTAAAAGGAGCTCCCCCCGCATCTAGAAATTTGTTTCATTTAACACAGGTAGTGTTAACATAACATTATGCTACTACCTATGATTACCCAAAAGATACCAACTTTAGAATTAGTTTTAAATTGTCTTAAATGAGAAATGTGGATAGTGAACATCTGGTCTACCCTATTCTGACAAACTGTTTACTCAGTATCGGTACTGGTTATCTATCACTGCATAACAAATTACACTACAGTCAGTGCCTTAATCTAACTACAGATATTTTATTTGGGTCATGATGTATGAGTCAGAAATTCAGAAATAGCTCATCAGGGTGGTTCTGGCTCCAGGTATCTCATGTTTGCAGTCAGATGGTGGCTGGAGTTGGAACAGCAGGTGGGGGTAACTGGTACAGCTGGAGGCTGGTTGGATATTTCTCTCTCTTCATTTAGTGTTAGGGTCTCTAATTTGCTCTGTAAACCTTCACCTAAATCATAATAAAATATTCAAAAAAAAGTGGATGGCCTTCAACAGAATCCTCACCATGCTCATCTCCCCCTTTCAGTAGACTGCTCTTCCACTCAGGGATTTATCATTTGGACATTTATTAATTTATTGATAAACCAATTATTCTTATTAATTTGAACTATTTATTTCATTATTAACTTATTTTATTATTAATTTAAATTATTTTTTATTTTATTTTTCATTAATCACACTCAGGAAGTTATTGTGTAGTTTTAGTTACTCAGATTGGAACAGGTATTTCAGAAGTAGGTTTTTTTTTTTTCCAGGAGATAAAAACTAGATGTATGCTTAGATATCCTTGATATTTATTGCATACTTATTAGATTCCAAGTACTATTTTAAGTAAGCACTTTAAAATCTACATATAATTTAATGTTCAAAATAACATTTCTGATGTATTATCGTCATTCCATCTTAAAAATGTGGAAGATGAGTCTTAAATTCAAGTGGCCAGTAAGCATCAGAAAGAGAGCTTGAAACTAACCTCTGATTATTGGTTAAAGCCTACTGTGAATGGAAATAAGACTTTCCCTAGATATATTGTTTATTTCTACCAGTAACAATATTGTCAAATTTGTTCTAACTACATACATATATCATACATATAACATCCATGAATATAACTTTACCCATTGCCCTTGAGTCAATTCAGATTCATAGTGACCCTACAGGACAAAGTAGAACTGCCCCATAGGGTTTCCTAGGCTGTAATCTTTATGGAAGCTGATTGCCACATCTTTATCACGAGGAGTGGATTGTGGGTTCCAACTGCAGACTTTTCAGCTAGCAGCTGAGCACTTAACTATTGTACCACGAAGGCGCCTCCAATATAAGTTTGTTGTTATTGTTCTTAGGTATTCTTGAGTTGCTTCTGATTCATAGCGACCCTGTGTACAACAGAACTAAACATTGCCCTATCCTATGCCATCCTCACAATAGTGTTATGCTTGAGCTCATTGTTGCAGCCACTGTGTCAATCCATCTCGTTGAGAGTCTTCCTCTTTTCCACTGGCCCTCTTCTTTACCAGGCATGATGCCTTTCTCCAGGGATTGTTCCCTCCTAATAACATGTACAAAGTACATGAGACAAAGTTTCACATCCTTGCTTTTAAGGAATATTCTTGCTGTATGTTCTTCCAAGACAGATTTATTCTTTCTTTTGGCAGTCCATGGTAGATTCAATATTCTTCACCAACACCATAATTCAAAGGTGTCAATTCTTCTTCAGACTTCCTTATTTATTGTCCAGCTTTCACATACGTATGAGCAATTGAAAACACCATGGCTTGGATCAGGCGTGCTTTAGTCCTCAAAGTGATATCTTTGCTTTTCAAAACTTTTAAGAAGTCTTTTCCAGTATATTTGCCCAATGCAATGCATCGTCTGATTTCTTGAGTGCTGCTCCCATGGACGTAGATTATGGATCCTAGTAAAACGAAATCCTTGACAACTTCAGTCTTTTCTCCATTTATCATGATGTTGCTTATTGGTCCGGTTGTGAGGATTTTTGTTTTCTTTATGTTGAGGTGCACTCCATACTGAATACTGTAGTCTTTGATTTTCATCAGTAAGTGATTCAAATCATCTTCGTTTTCAGCAAGTTTGTGTCATCTGCATAATGCAGGTTTTTGATGAGTCTTTCTTCAATCCTGATGCCCCATTCTTCTTCATATAGTTCAGCTTCTGAGATGATTTGCTCAGCATACAGATTGAGTAAGTATGGTGAAAGGATAAAACCCTGACGCACACCTTTCCTGACTTTAAACCACACAGTATCCCCTTGTTCTGTTTGAAAGACTGCCTCTTGATTTATGTACAGGTTCCTTATGAGCACAATTAAGTGTTCTGGAATTCCCATTCTTCGAAATGTTATCCATAGTTTTTCATGATCCACACTGTCAAATGCCTTTACATAGTCAATAAAACACAAATAAACATATTTCTGGTATTCTCTGCTTTCAGCCAGGATCCATCTGACATCAGCAATGATATCCCTCATTCCACATCCTCTTCTGAATCCATCTTGAGCTTATGATAGCTCCCTGTCTTTGTACTGCTGTAACCACTTCTGAATGATCTGCAAAATTTTACTTGTGAGTAATATTAATGATACAGTTTGATAATTTCCACAGTCTGTTGGATCATCTTTCTTTGGAATGGGCACAAATATGGATCTCTTCTAGTGGGTTGGCCAGGAAGCTGTCTTCCAAATTTCTTGACATAGATGAGTGAGTGCTTCCAGGACTCCATCTATTTGTTGAAACATCTCAACTGGTATTCTGTCAATTCCTGGGGCGCTGTTTTTCACCATACTTTTCAGTGAAGCTTAGATTTCTTCCTTCAGTACCATCAATTCTTGATCACATGCTACCTCCTAAAACGGTTGAACAGTGACCAATTATTTTTGTTACAGTGTCACTGTGTATTTCTTCCATCTTCTTTTGATGCTTCCTGAGCCATTCAATATTTTCCCAGTAGAATCCTTCAATATGGCAACTCGAGGCTTATTTTTTTTCTTAAGTTCTTTCAGCTTGAGAAATGCTGAGCCTATTTTTCCCTTTTGGTTTTCTAACTCCAGATCTTTGTACATTTCATTATAATACTTTACTTCGTCTTCTTGAGCTGCCCTTTGAAATCTTCTGTTCAGCTCTTTCACTTCATCATTTCTTCTGTTCACTTTAGGTATTCTGCATTCAAGAGCAACTTTCAGAGTCTCCTCTGACATCCATTTTGGTCTTTTCTTTCTTTCCTGTCTTTTCTGTCTTTATGCATGATGTTCTTGATGTCATTCCACAACTTGTCCGGTCTTTGGTTATTAGTGTTCAATGCATCAAATCTATTGTTGAGATGACCTCTAAATTCAGGTATGATAGACTCCAGGTTGTATTTTGGCTCCTGTGGACTTGTTCAAATTTTCTTTAGCTTTGACTTGAACTTGCATATGAGCAATTGATGCTCTGTTCTGCAGTCTGCCCCTGACCTTGTTCTGACTGATGATACTGAGCTTTTCCAATATCTCTTTCCACAGATGTAGTCGTTTGATTCCTGCGTATTCCCTATGGCAAGGTCCACATGTCTAGTCACCGTTTATGCTGGTGAAAAAAGTATTTGCAGTGAAGAAGTCATTGGTCTTGCAAAATTCTATCATACCATCTCCAGTGCCATTTCTATCACCAAAGCCGTATTTTCCAACTACCAATCCTTCTTCTTTGTTTCCAGCTTTTGCATTCCAATTACCATTAATTGTCAATGCATTTTGATTACATGTTTGATCAATTTCAGACTACAGGAGTTGCTAAAAATCTTCAATTTCCTCATCTTTGGCATGAGTGGTTGGTGAGTAAATTTGAATAATAGTTGTATTAACTGGTCTTCCTTGTAGGCGTATGGATATTATCTTACCAATGATAGCATTGTACTTCAGGATAGATCTTAACATGTTCTTTTTGACAATGAATGTGACATCTTCTGCTTCAATTTGTCATTCCAGGCATAGTAGACCTTATAATTGACTGATTCAAAATGGTCAGTATCAGTCCGTTTCTGCTCACTAATGCCTAGGATTTTGATCTTTATGTGGTCGTTTTTATATTTGACAACTTCCAATTTTCCTAGATTCATACTTCATGAACTCTACTTTCCAATTATTAATGGATGTTTTCAGCTGTTTCTTCTCATTTTGAGTTGTGCCACCTCAGCAAATGAAGGTCCCAAAAGCTTTACTCCATCCATTAAGGTCAGCTCAGCTTTGAGGAGGTAGCTCTTGCCCAGTTGTATTTTGAGTGCTTTCCAACCTGAGGGGCTCATCTTCCAGCACGATACCAGATAATATTCCACTGCTATTCATAATGTTTTCACTGGCCATTTTTTTCAGAAGTAGACTGCCAGGTCCTTCTTCCTACTCTGTCTTAGTCTGGAAGCTCCATTGAAATCTGTACACCAAGGCTGGTCCTTCTGGTAGTTGAAATACTGGTGGCATAGCTTTCAATACCAAAGCAACAAGCAAGCCACCCAGTACAAAAAACTGATTGATGTATGGGGAATATAACTCTCCTGAGGGAAATTTCAATTTTAAAAAATGTAATAAACAATATAAATAGTTACCATTCATCATTAATTACCTTCACACTCAGTTCTACACACATCTTATTCAACAATCATGATACGTCAATTTAAGAAGCAATTATTCATTTTCTCTTGGAACTCTGCTAAAAACAGCTTAGATGTGAAGTGAAATGGAAACAAAAAATTTTTCTGCATACATTTTAAAATAAAATCTCCAATATTTTTAAAATTTGGAACACACTGGAAATTTTTTATTAAATAAAAAATATGATCAAGTACAAACTATTGGAATTTGATTCTCTTCTTTTGAAATCCTTGGCAAATGGGAGAAGCACTCACCAATAAACAGAATAACTTATTGATTCATGCTACAATATGGATGAATCTTAAACGCATTTCGCCAAATGAAAAAAATCAGACTCCCGAAAACTATATATTTCATGATTCAATTCACGTAAAACACTCTGGAAAAGACAAAATTATAGGGACAAAAAATAGATCAGTGGTGGCCAGGGGTTGGGCAGTGGGGAAAAGTGTTGAATGTGGAGGGGCAGCACAATAACATATTGGGAATGATGGAACACATCTGTATGGAATTGTGGTTGTGAACACACAGCTGTGTACATTCTTCAAAACCCATAAGACTATACAGCATAAAAAGTAAATTTTCCTGTAAGTAAATATTAAAAATATATTAATCAGCATATGGAAGAAAAATGGAATGCAGTTCATGACAAATGAATCTAATTGTATTACAAATGAATTATGCAATCAGAAGGAATGGGGAAAAAGGAACTGTTCTTAGCAACTTTGGAAAACAATATATTGACTGGATATTGTGTAGCAAAACACAAAATGAACTGTACATAAGCAGTATTCTGGTTGTCAATGGATTAGTAATTCTGAAATTATTTTTATACTAGGTTAAGCAAATATATTATTAATAATGACAGTCAGATTTCTCATTGTAGGATTTAAAAAAAGTTCTAAATAAGAAAAGGGGGAGAGAATGAACCCTGTGGTGCTTGGAGTGAGTTGGAAGTAACAATACTGATTCACAAACATACAAATACACACAGGAAAATAGTGTGTTAATGGCACTAAGCAAGAGGCAAAGTGAGCAAATTCCACCTTTATTGCTAACTGTGTGGTAAGAATCAACATGAATCCATTTCCCATCTGGAAATGGATCCAGTACTCACCTTCCCACATCTCTATTCATGTCACCAGCCACCCGAGCAACACACTCTTCTACCTCCAGCCACCCAAAGCTGAATTGGAGCTCACAAGTTAGAAAGACTCTGTCTCTCAGATAGCCTGCCCATGTAGCCCTTCTCTGAGCCCCAGCCACTCCAACCCAGGTCAGAACATACAAGTTAGAATGACCGTGTTCTTCAGATCGACTGCCTGCATGTAGCCCTTCTCTTACTTAGCCACCCTGAGGTAAGTCAGAGCAAGAGCGGTTAAATCATTGAACATGCATGATTGACTTATGCCTTCCTCCCTTCCTGAGGTTAGTTACCTGGGTGTGGTCTGTGTAGCCCTTTCTCATTTGCACACATTTAAGTGTTGCCTGACTGTTTTAGAAGACAAAACCCAAACCAAACCCATTGCCACGGAGTCAAAGACACCTTGATTGCTGGCGATTTCCAACAGCTTTCAGGAACCAAAGACGCAGTGCATTGTTTTACCTATGCAATGTGTGTGCATTAAATATTTAGTTGATAAATGGATGAATGACTCCTTCCTCTCTTCTGGCAATCTGTGGAAAAATCCGAAGTTAACCACTCACCTATTATCTTTACCTTTATGTTTATTAGGTGCCATGGAGTCAATTCCAACTCATAGAGACCCTGTGTACAACAGAACAAAACACTGCTTGGCCCTGCACCATCTTCACAACTGTTATTCTTGAGCCCATTGTTGTGGTCACTGTGTAAATCCATCTTGAGGGTCTTCCTCTTTTTTGCTGACCTTGTAATTTACCAAGCATGACGTCCTTCTCTAGGGACTGGTCCTTCCAGACAAAATGTCCGAAGCGGTGTTGTTGTTGTTAGGTTGCGTCAATTCCGACCCATAGCCTCTACTTTACCAAGCATGATGTCCTTCTCCAGGGACTGATCCCTCCTGAAGACTTCCAAAATATATTAGATTTTGCATCCTATGCTCCTTATGCCTCTGGATCAACAGGCAAAGAAGGGAGTTACCATATTGGCTTATGTGATTGATCCTGATTACCAAGAGAAAATCAGATTGATATCACATGATGGAGGTAAAGAAGAGTATGTCTGGAACGGAGGAGATCTCTTAGGGCATGTCTTAGTAGTATCATGCCCTGTTATTAAAATCAATGGAAAGTACAGCAAAGTAATTCCAACATGACTACTAATGACTCAGATCCTTCAGGAATGAAGGTTTGGGTCACCCCACCAGGCAAAGAACCATAACCAGCTGAGGTGCTTGCTGAGAGCAAAGGGAATACGGAATAAGTGGTAGAAGAAGGTAGTTCTAAACACCAGTTACAACCATGTGACCAGTTGCAGAAAGGACAGTAATTGTTATGAATATTTCTGCCTTGTATGTGTGCATCAAATACTTTTGTTTTCTTCACTTATAAAATGTAAGATATGAACAGAGTTAATGCATATTTTGGTTGTATGTGTGTTAGTTGTATCCTGTTAGGTGCAAGTATGACTTTATAATTGTCTTTATTCAGAGATTATGTATAGTTTGAGGAGATGGGTACAGTTACCAAGTTGACAAGGGGTGGACTGAGATCTTTAGGGTTGTAACTTGACTGGGCCATGAGTCTCAGTGATTTGGCAGTTACGATGTAGTTTGGCAGTCCTATGATGATATGATCACTTCCATGATGAGATATGATATAATGTGATTGCTTCCATGATAAAATCTTCTGTGACTAGCCAGTCAGCTGAAAGGGAATTTCCTTGCAGTTGTGGCCTGCATTGAATGTAAGTGGACTTTCTGGCAAGGCTCTGGGCTTCTGCTCACTCTGGATCTTGCAGCTTGCTCTTGTTCATCTGACCTCCAGTTCTTGAGACTTGAGCTAGCAGCTTATCAGCAGTCTTGCTTGTGGTCTGGCCTGCCAATCTTGGAATTTGTTGGTCTTCACAGCCTGTAAGCAAGAGCCCTGTCTGACCTGCCAACTTGGGTTCTCAGCCCCTGCACCTATGTGAATCAGGAGAAGCCTCCAGCTTAACCTACAGAGTTGAGACATTCCAGCCTCTACAACCATGTGAGCCACTTCTTTCATGTAAATCTCTTTATACAGATACTTACTCAGTTTACTGGTTTTGCTTCTCTAGAGAACCCAGCCTAAGACATTTGACTGGTCCCTTCTAATAAATGTCCAAAATACATGAGAAGAAATCTCCCCATTCTTGCTTCCAGGAACCACTCTGGCTGTCCTTCTTCCAAGACAGAGTTGTTCATTCTTCTGGAAGTCCATGGTATATTCAGTATTCTTCATCAGCACCATCATTCAAAGGCATCAGTTCTGTTTGGGTCTTCCTTATTCATCGTAGAGCATTCCCAAGTATAAGAGGTGATTGAAAATATCATGGATTGGGTCAGGGGTACCTTAGTCCTCAAAGTGACAAATTGATACTGAACTTAGTGGACAAAATTTTAGGAGGAAACAAGATACTTGCATAGACTCAAGGTCCCCCCCCCCCCCCCAGTATTTAATAATTACAAAGGGCAACAGTGCTTTTCATTGGGAAACAATAGCAGATATTTTTTAACCAAGTGGTTGAGGTTAAGGTGAACAGCAATGCATATAGACATCATGCATTCACTGATACGATGCAGAGAGAAGGGTACAGGACCTCCATGTATCCTTCCCAATAATGCACAACCTCAACATAATCGTGGGAAAACACCAGACTGATGAAAATTGAGGAGCATTCTCCAAAATTGCTGAAAAGCATTTATCAAAAGCATCATGCTTATGAAAGACAAGGAAAGACTAAGGGACTGTCACAGATTGAAAGCAAATAAGGAGATATCACAAATAAATGCAATGTAGGATCCTAGATTGGAGCCTGGAATAGATGTAACAGCATCTGTGAGAAAACTAATACAATTCAAATAATATTTTTGTTTATTTAATATAAATTTACCAAAGTTAATTTGTTTTATGATTATATAAATAGGGAGAGTTGAATGATGGTTGTACTAGACCTCTTTGTACTATTTTTGTAAGTCTCCTGTAAAGCTAAAATATCTCAAAATAAGAAGTTAAAAAAATGTAAGCTCGAATCACAGGTGTTTTATTTTTTTTTTAAGAAAATAGGTATTACAAAAACCTGCATAATAGTGTTGTGAAATGTAGTAGATAATTTCTGTAACTGTGCTAAGAACTGGACTCCTAAGGAATGTTTTAAAAATGCATTTTTATCTTTTACTAATCTTCAGATTAAAGAGAGCAAAAATAACGATAAAGGGACAAAAACATAATGACAGTTATTTAATATATTTGAATAACCATGCAATGCCTCTTAAAATTCACCTTTTTCCACGGGTTTTGTGCTTATAAATCATCACAATATTTAAATCATTTACATTACAGTGGACCTGTAGAAAAAAAGTCCATTTTTAAGGGGTCTTATAAAAAATCTTACTTGTGAATTACATCTGGTTTCGTTCTGAGACTGGAGACACTTGAGCTCATTGTAATTGCTAGAATTTTCTCATATTCGTGTAATATAAAATAGCAAATGGTTTTAGAAACAAGTAGCATACTGTTACAGACATATTTAACAAAGCTCAGTGGAAGTATATTTTATTAGGGTGTTGCTCAGTTAAAAATAGTGTTTTAGGATTTACCCAGATCACTATTAAATTACATCATGGGGCAAAAACAATTAAAACCTAGCCTTTCATTTCAACTACTCAGAATATGTGCCTAGAGCAAGACGAATTGCACAACTAAGAACAATTGTAGAAGAGTAGAATGACAGAAACCAGTCAGGTACCAGAACAGAATGGAACATGGCAGTTGTTCTGAACTTTTGGATGGGTCAATATCCATTGGATATTCTGATGAAGAAAATAGATCTTTTACTCCAAGAAAAATATCTACAAGTTATTCCATCAAAGTTTTATTTGCATTCCAAAAAGTTTCATAAACATCTTGAGTCCCATCCTTGGAATTGAGCTGAAAAATATCTGGTATAAAGAATGTTAATATAGCTTCAAGGTATTAAATTAGCACTCTAGAGATGGTCATTCTCACTATTAATGAACATAGAAAACAGGGAGGCTTTTTGCAACAAATTTTTAGTTGAGTGTTCTGGTATTTTAACATGGTACACGAATAATCTATAAAGTTGTTTCAACTAGTATGGCTGGCAGAATGGATGCTTTACCTTCATCATCAGTACTTATTTCCAAGCTGGTGTTGGCCATCAAGAATGGCCATTCCCGCAAGAATAGAAAAGCTTTGTGGACAAGGATACATGTGTACTTTTGTTATCCCACCGGAACTTCCATTTAAGTCCCTGGGATTTGGGACTCATTTCTAAAACCGATCCACAATCCGTGAACACTGTGAGTTTGAGAACAAGATTAGCAGGCGTAATACGGGCTTTGCACATTTTTCTCTACTTTATCTTCGCTTCATTGAAAGGAGGACATTTGTGTTGCTTACTTTCAATACTACTGAAGGATAGAGTATGGTTTCAGCGCAATCGTCTGTTTTGTTATTTGACAATATTTAATTTCATGAGTAATCATGCCCACTAATACTTGCCAGTGTAAAATAAATTCTCTATATACCCAGTAAGTGCTCTATAGCAAGAGAAGAGTTAAATCCAGGGTTTGCAATATAAGGCAACTGTACTTGATGACATTTGGCCGAATAATATACACAGTTAAGACAAGTCACACATTTGGCAAACATTCTAAGATCCAAATATAGCAGCCACTTTAGCATAATTTAGCTTATGACCAGGTCTTCTTAGATTAGCGATAGGACAAGAGTTCTGTGTTTTGTTTTATGTCCTAAGAAAGGCAGCTGATAAATATGCTACAATTCACTTGAGGAACCAAGGAAATGTTTACTACAGATAACGTCACCAACAAATTAGACCAAAGAAACAGATATTTCTCTTTCTCTTTAATATTACTACAAACCATCTATTTAATAACTGGTCCACTAGAGTATGCTATGGAGTACTTGGGTAGTGCAAATGCTTAAAGAGTTCAGTTGCTAGGTGAAAGGGTGGAGTTTCCAGTGCATCAGAGACACCGCAGAAAAAAGACCTAGTGATCTACTTCCAAAAACTCAGCACATTCAACTCAGACACACACGGGATTCCATGAGTCAGAATCGACCCAATGGCAACGGGTAGAGTGTGCCACAACATCTTCATTCTGAAAGAAGTTACATATCTGTTAGAGTCTATAAAATACAATATTCAATCATAAAATGTAACTAAAGTTTTATTTAAGAAAAACTATTATATACTGAAATGAGAAAAAAGTAGCAAAATCTATGAGAATTGTTCTTCTATAGTTATTAAACATTATAAGTAAACTCTTCCAATTTTTCAAAATAATGCTTTTTCAATGTAGTATTTGGTACCTGCAATGGCATAGCTCATATTTTATAGTTAAAATGGTCATTAAGTAAGAATAAACACAATTACTATAATTTTTAAATCAGTCATCATTATACATACTTAAATAGGAAAATAGAACATGGTACTTTGGGTTTCATTTTAAAAATCAATGAATGTCATATCCTGAGCATTTTGAAGGTTTTTTCTAATTGAAAACCAGACATCTTTTTTATCCACTTATTTTTCACAAACAATAAAAGTCTCTCTACTTACGCTCCAATGACTTAATATAACGAGCTTAATCGGGTAGCCTGATGCATCTCTAGTCTTGAATTCTGAAAACGATGAACAGAAGATGAGTCACATCACTTCCCCTTGGAAGTAAGATGGCATTTTAGATCCACTGGTAAACTGCCACTATATTTGGAACACACATTTTCAGATAAAATATTAGACGATAGATGTGATTTTTTTTTTTTTTTTTTTTTTTTAAGGGGAAGATAGAGCCAAGTCTGAAGTAATTCGCCCACTGCTGGAGGACGATAAAATACATTTTAGAGTCTTTTTTTTTTTTTTTTTTCTTTAATAGTAGACTAGAGAAACCGCGACCGTAATTGATGGCAGAAGTAGCATGCTCTTTAATCAGGGTAAGTCACCAATTATTAAATCTGATTCAGACACGGAAAGAATGACATCATTTTCCGTGGCTTTAGTGAACAACTTCCAAATATGTTAGTTACATAGAAACTGCGGAAATAAAATTATTCCAAAAGACAAAAGGTGGATTGTTCAGTCCAGCTGACAGTTTGCTCTTTCAGACAATTAAAAAAGTAGTCATCTCTATTTTTTTTCCCCAAAGTAAAATAAAATTTATATTAAGTAAAATAGTATTTATTAGGTATTGTCAAAGGCTAAAAAATTCAAGAATCACAGAAGTCGGAGAACGTGATTAAGTATCAAGGAAAACATTAATTCACCATTGGAAATGGGTGCTAAGTATTAATAAATAATAGATTATTGGTTGCCTTTTACTGGTGATTTGCCTATGTTAGATATAGCACATGGTTCATGAAGTGTGTAGTGGAAGGGTTCTTGTTGTGCTGCATTTTATTTTCTCTAGCGGAGGGACACCACAAAAAGGCTCTAAGGACCATGATAGGCTATTCTGAACTGAACAAGTTAGAGAGAAAAACAAATAGACAGTCAAAGACCAAGCGAAGCGATAGCTTGAGAAACAATGTCAGATGTCCTCTGGGGTTTCTTTTATCTAAAGGCATTTGAACGTAGAAGCCCTGCAAATACACTAGGACAGAAACCAACTCGGGTGAGGTTGATATCAGCACGTAAACATTTCAGCTCATAAATTTGAACAGCTACTGTAAATGAGTGGGACTACGTTGGTACAGAGTCATAATCTAAACATAACAGGCTTTGTTCTTGGCGTTCGGTTAATACTCATTACTTTCACTTGAAGAGATCTCTGCAGCTTCCACTGCAACACAGCAGGCCCCATTCAAGCAGAACCTATAACTCTGAGGGGAAGCTCTGAATGGGGCTCAAGTGCTCAGAAAATATCCAAAATAGTTCCCTTAGTTCTGATTTTAAATTTAAGCAAATGGGTAAAATGCAAAAATAGGATTCACGTATTCTAAAGTTATAAATGTGATGAAGCTTCGATTTAAATAATATCATACAATGCTTTAAACCCTTGTAGTTAAACTAGTTGACTCAGAAACCAGAAAAAAACTTGATTTTGTAACATAAACCTTGTGTGGTCATTGAAAAGCATTTGATAAGGATAATCAGAATTCTACTCTGTGCAATCAGAAGCCCGCCCTCGTGGCACACTGGTTAAGAGCTTGGCTGCTAACCACAAGGTCAGCAGTTCTAATCCACCAGCTGCTCTTTGGAAACCCTATGAGCGTCGCTATAGTGTTGCTATGAGTCTGAAGCCACTTGACAGCAACGGGTTTTGATTTACTGATCAACTGTGAGGTATCGGTGATTCGGTGGTAGAATTCTTGCCTTCCATGTGGGAGACTCAGGTTCGATTTCCAGCAAATGCATCTCACGTGCAGCGACCACCTGTCTGTCAGTGAAAGCTTGCGTGTTGCTAGGATGTTGAATAGGTTTCAGCAGAGCTTCCAGACTAAGCCGGACTGAAATAAAAAGTCTGGCGATCTATAGTAATTCCGAAAATCAGCCAGTAAAAACCCTATGGATCCCAACAGTCTTATCCACAACCGATCAAGGGGATGGCACAGGACCGGGCAATGTTTTCTTCTGTTGTACATGGGTTGCTATGAGTCAGGGTGGACTCAACAGCAACTAACAGAAACTGAGCGATTAAAATCGTGCAGACTTTCACTTTCTTCTCCTTCACCCGCTTCCTCCCCCTCATCTTCTCCGTCGTGGGAATATCAGAGACAGCCATCAGCCTGGAATCTCAGCCTCATTGATGGGCATCCTAGGATTCCGCTTAGCTTTCTTGTTTAATTATAGTGGTCTGAAGAGCCACATGTGCTATAAAATGAGACTTTTCTGTTCTTACTCTGGAGACATCTGAGCACAACTGAGAGAAAAGGATATTCCTTTAATATAACTCATCTATCCAGTGCAGGTCTGAAAGACTTCGTTCCCCACACGATTAAAAAGGAGTGTGGAAGAAAATATCAGCCCTCTGATGTATACTCACTACCAGCATCACATGTCTCCCATATGTCCCCCTGGTGGCACAGTGGTTAAGAGAGCTTGGCTGTTAACCAAAAGGCTGGTAGTTCAAATCTACCACCCACTCCTTGGAAACCCTATGGGACAGTTCTACTCTGTCCTGTAGGGTTTCCTATGAGCTGGAATCGACTCAACGGTGAGAGGTTTGGTTTTTGGTTTAGCATAGCATGTGCCCTGCATTCATTCAGGGCACCCATAAATAGTAAGGTGTGTATTATTGTTCTTGTTATTTGTTGTCATAGAGTAGGCTCCGACTCACCGCACTTCATGTGTGACAGAAGGAAACGTTGCCCGGTCCTGTGTCGTGTTCATGATTGTTGATGTGTAGGCAACCTAATTTACCAAGTCTTCACACAAAGCAAAGATTTAACCCTTTAATTCAAGTAGAGAACATGAGACAAGAAACCAAACAGAACAGATGGCTTTTCAAATGTACCTGGAAGGCAGAAAAATGAACTAGTGATCTTTGTGTTAGTTCTCAGATCTCCCAACATGTTTACGACTATAGGAAAATTGAATGATATTTTATAATTCATAATTCAGTCTAATTTTATTTACATTGAGCAGATGAACATGTTAGAATTTTTAAAATCTCTAAAAAATATCTGGAGTTTCTTAAAATTTATCCAGGCTTTGAAATTTTTAAACTCTGTGGGATGCAAGCGAAACCCGCTTTATCTTTCCTCCCATCATTGCCTCCCATGTGCTATGTCAAATTTCTCTTCTCTGCCCCTAAATAATGAGATCTAAGGACAGTCCCCTAACTTTTGGTTCACTTTTGTCTGCAAATATAAATTTGTTTTTGATATTTGCATCTTCGGGGGTTTAAGTGTTCATCATAAAATTCCATCTTAGATATAATTCCTGGCTGTTCTTTCCACTTTGGTTGAGGTCTAATCCATAGCTGAGAAAGCACAGAGGAGAAATGGTTAAAACTCTGGTTGTTTGTTTGTCTGTTTGTGGTTTCATTTTGTTTGTCTTTTCTGTATCTTCCCCTCTTTTGATATTCTAGATCCTCCTGAGTTGGAAGAAAAGGAGGGTGTTTAGCTAGGGAAGACAAAAACAGATGGAGTTATTTGCAGATTCCTCTTGGTTATTGTCTCTGAGTGTGACAGGTATCCAAATGTTCTCTTTCAAGAACTGTATTAATGAGTTCTTCAAAATTTCTCCTATGAGAATATCTATGCTGTAATTCCCTAAAGTTAACCCTCTGGTTAACCTCCTGTAACCCACTCTTAGCTTCTGACTCTGGGAAATCTTCTAGATGGAGGCAGCTCAGCAGTTAGCCCTTCTTGGTGGGATCACATCCAGATAGCTCAAGTCCAGTTATGCTCTATGACGTCTGCTTGACTCAGAGAAACACGCATGCATGTCAGAGGGCAATCACAGTGCAGTTTATGAAATTCATGTGCACTAAACAAGTTGAGTAAAGGCCCCTGGAGATGTGTAACAAGATGGTGCTGCTTGCCAAGAGAAACAGTGGGAGTGTAAGCATCATTCCTGCCATTTCAGGAAGCTCCAGAATGCTTTTGACCTTGAACCTAGGGAAAGAGAAGAACCAATAGTTTTCTTTTTTTGTTTTTCATGTAAATCTAGACTCTGTTTTCTATGGGATGAAGGAGGGCGATATGTTTTGGTTTGTTCGATTGTTTTGTTTTTCTGTCATTGTTGTTATTTTATGGACTTAAGGAAGGTTGGTTATATTTTAGTAAGTTCTGCATGTTAATGTCTAGATATAGATCTCTTTATAATATTGGCATGGTTTTGTAACAGTCTCAAAGCTTTAGGACTTCAGCCAACGCTTTGAGAAAAATAGTAAATTCCGCATTCAGCATCTTTCTATGATTACAAGTCAACATTGTCATTTTGGCATAGTCCAGTCTTGCTGTGTGCATTAGGTGTTGTTTAAATCCACTTTATGGTTTTAAAGATAATGCTTCTAATATTCCACCGTTAATTATGATGCTTGTTTTAGGCTTCTATATTATGCTGTTTGTCAGAATAAGAAAATTTCTTTTGAGCCCTGCTTTGCTAAGATTTTCAATTATAAATTGGTGTTCTTTTTTAAAAAACTTCTTTTATCTGTTGAGATGATCATCTGGTTTCATCTGTTAGTCTATTAATTCGGTAAAATGCATCACTAGATTTATTCATGTTAATTTTTATTCATCAGTTAGGAGTGCTTTCATTTGTAAATTAAACTAACAATTTAAGCATTTTTTTCCCCTCACATACCAATAAGTCCAGAGATGGGTAGGAGATGAGGCTGATTCATTTCTTAAGCATGTGATCAGGAATCCAGGCTTTTTCACCTTTCACTGTGTCGTTCTTAGCTTATTGGATTTCATCCTCAGGTTTTCACCTGATTGATAGTCTCAAGCCACAAGATCCTCAGACCCCACGTTATTAGTCAGGAAATAAAGAGGTGGGCGAGGGTGGTCCCAGCACACCTGCCCCCTTTTTGTTGCAAGAGAAATTGGTTTCCACTCAAACACTCATCCAGATTTGATAGCATCTCACTGGCTGAAATTGTGTCATATGGATTCCTTGCAAGGACAGATGCGTAAGGGAAATTTAAAGGGAGAATAGCTTACTTGAGTAAATAAAGTTTTATTAGCAGGCGAAGAAGAGGAGAATGAAAGTTAGGGAGGCATGTAACTTGCCTACAAAACCATCCTTGAATTCTTGGGATAAAACAAAATTGGTTATGATGGATTTTTATGTCTATATTGTCTTTTTATTTGCAAAAGTTAATTTTTTTTCCCTCAGAAATGAGATTGGCCTGTCACTTTCCTTTTGTACACATAGTCCTGTGTGATTTGGGTGTCAAGACTATACCAACCACCTTAGAAAACAATTTGGAAAGTTCCATTACTTTTACTATAGAATAGTTTACACAATAGTGTGATTTTTGTGTTGTTTGAACATTTAACTGAGCCAGCTTGAAATACACTCTATTCCAAGCATCCAAAATTTTTATGAGTTTTTTTCAAACTGTTTACTTGCTGCTCCCTCCTCCCCCAAAAAAGATACACTCATTTAACCTTCCATTAGCGTCATATGTCCCAAGGAATTTTTTTTATCTTCTCTTTAGAAAACTGACTTGTTTTCATGGCTAGAAAGGAAGAGCTCCTCTATGAAAGAAAACATCTGGTTTAGTTTTGCTGTCTTAAAATAAAAGAAAACCCCCACATCCCTCTCCTTGATGAGGCGAGGATATTACTGTGACAAACAGTTCACAAGGCCACCTAATCATGCTCATGGTTCTTTACCACCTCTTTATGTCAACTAGCCATGTCAATGCATCTTCATGAGAACTTGGGGGACTAGGCTGAATGCGACAGCTGCTTGAAGTGGGAGAAGCAGAAAAGAACACTCAGTGATTCCGTGTGTCAGCGGATCATAAATGTACTGCATGTGACATAATTCAACAGGGAAAGATACTCAAAGCACAAGCAACAAGGCCAAGACACAGAGGCCAACTGCCATCACAATGTCATCATGCTGTTTAAACTAAGCCATATGTTATCACCTCTGGCTAGCAAAGGACACACTTTTGCATCTAATTCAAACACCAGCAGTTTTAAGTGATTTGCATGTTATATCCTTAAAAAGGCATATGTTTGTCCTATAGGATATGATAAGGGCTGAAGCACGTAAGGAACCATTCCACTGAATATAAAGTGGGAGGTAAAAAATAACGAGGACTACTGTTTTTCTTGGTCATAATTTACGTTATATGTTGTTAGTTGCCATTGAGTCAGCTCTGACTCACAACAACCTTATGGATGATGGAACACGACATTACCTAGTCCTTCACCATCTTCGTCATTGTTAGTATATCTGAGTCCAGCGTAGTGGCGATTGTGTCGACCCGTGTCATTGAGGGTTTCCCTCATTTTCGTTAGCTTTCTACTTCACCCAACGTGATGTCCTTTTCTGGGGATTGGCCTTTCCTGAGCAAGTGCCAAAAGTAAGTGAGCCAAAGTCTTGCCATCCTCTCTTCTAAGGAACATTCTGTTTGTATTTCTTCCAAGATTTATCTGTTCATTCTTTTGGCAGCTCACAGTATATTCAATATCCTTACCCAACACCACAGTTGCAAGGCATCAATTCTTCTCACCCTCCTTTTTCATTATTTATTACATTGTATAAATGACTGTAAAATAACTGCAACAGATGATGGGTTGCTTTATGCTTTATGTGACTTGGCATCTTGTAGGCCAATGTAGTTCCAGTCTACATTTTTAGCTTTATCACCTCCTCTGTAATATTTGTCATGATAGCTGAATTAACTTCTCCTTAAAAGGATGTTGAATTTCACCCTTGCTTATTCATTTCCTTGAGACTTAATTTTTCATTTTTCCATTTGTAGAACATTGGAATTGTTGAGTTTTCAAGGCCAAACTCTGAGTGCTGCCTCCTCTCAGAGCTGTCTTCTCCACTACCCTTTCTCTGCTACTCTCTCCCTGTGCTGTTACTCCTACTGGGAGTATTATATGACCTAAGGCTAAAATTGTTCTTCAGTGTGAGTAAATCTGCCTACACCACACCAGCAATACTCTTTGAGATCACATAATAAACATCTTTTGGTTTACCTGCCTGCTCACAAACTCATCATCTTCCACCCCCCACCTCTAACCAAATGGATTCTCTCTTTTGATATTTTGATTTAATTAACACAAGAATTTTAGCTAATTGTCTATTAGTGCTGAACTTGGATAGTCATGTGGATTTTAGGGATGAAGATGTAGACCACCTCTACAGGATATGAGAGTTCAGGAAATTCTTTAGTACCACAATCCCTAGGAGTATCACTTTGACACTGAGGTGCCCATCCTGTATTTCAGGATCTCAAATTTTCCCAGTTTGGGCTCTGGGCTTAGCATAAGAGACTTGCCTTTCTTGGGAATTCAATACTTTCCAGAGTTATACAACTCTATCATCTTAGGTGCTTTGGCTGTATTTATTCTTCCACTGTAGGACTTTTTTGTACCCCACTAAAGATGACTTTAGGCTCTCACAGTTTGACTTTAAGTGATTAATGGCCCTCAGTTCCTCATTATCTGTCATGGATTGAATTGTGCCTCCAAAAGTATGTGTCAACTTGGCTAGGCCGTGATTCCCAGTATTGTGTGATTGTCCATCATTTTGTCATCTGATGTGATTCTCCCCATGTGCTGTAAATCCTATCTCTATGACGTTAATGAGATGGGATTAGTGGCAGTTATGTTAATGAGTCAGGACTCAATCTACAGGATTAGGTTGTATCTTGAGTAAATCTCTTCTGAGATGCAAAAGAGAGAAGCAAGCGGAGAGGCACGAGAACCTCATACCACCAAGAAAGCAGCACTGGCAGCAGAGCACATCCCTTGGACCTGTGGTTCCTGCATGGAGAAGCTCCTAGACCAGGGGAAGATTGATGACAAGGACCTTACTCCAGAGTAGACAGAGAAAGAAAGCCATCCCCTAGAGTTGGCACTGTGAATTTGGAGTCTATCCTACCAGACTGTGAGAGAATAAACTTCTGTTTGTTAAAGCCATCCACTTGTGGTATTTCTGTTATAGATAATCAAGATATTATCCCTCTAAAACAAACAAACGAACAAAAACAGTTACCAATGAATCGATTCTGACTCTTGGTGACCCCATCTGTGTCAGAGTAGCACTGTGC
The DNA here is from genome assembly GCA_030035585.1 of Dugong dugon. NCBI lineage: Eukaryota > Metazoa > Chordata > Mammalia > Sirenia > Dugongidae > Dugong > Dugong dugon. The sequence continues at coordinate 9,018,241 of CM057473.1, forward strand.
TTCATAGGGTATACAATGGCCAATATTTAGAAACCAAACTACCAGGCCTTTCTTCTGAGGTGCCTCTGGGTGGACCTTCAACCTCGTGGTTAGCAGCCAAGCTCACTAACCATTTGCACCACCTAGGGATGCCCACTATCCCTCTGCACGTGTTAATACAACTATTCTTCCCCATTGTTTGAAGTGCCTGAATCACTGAATTAACAGTGGCGTTCCCTGACCCTGGGGGCATTCTCCCAGGTTAATATTTCAGCAAGTCTTTGGCAATTAGGAAGCCTTCTTCTGAGGACTATCCATGCTCCACTTACCACATAACAGATTGTCACCCTTGCAAACTGGGAGATGAGTGATCTAGTTCCAAATACGTACATATATATATATAGGTAATATATACATATATACATATATTACTAGCTGCTTTATAAGATGACTCCTGCTTCAACTGTAACAGTTCAGGTATTCCAGAAATTTTACTGTAGGATTGAATAGAAGTGCAAGAGAATTATCAGGGGAGACAGCTATGAAAGATATAAGGGAGAAGGAACAAGAGTAAGCAGGGAGAAACCACAGACCATGTCATGGTTTGAATTATGTCCCCCAAAAAATGTGTGTGTCAGTTTGGCTAGGCCATGATTCCTGGTACTGTGTGATTTTCCTGTATGTTGTAAACCTGCCTCAATGATGTTCATGAAGGAGGATGGGTGGCAGTTGTGTTAGTAAGGCAGGACTGGGTCTACAAGACTGGATTGTGTCGTGAGGCAATCTCTTGAGATATAAAAGACAGAAGTGAGCAGAGAGACAGGGGGACCTCATACCATCAAGAAAGCAGTGCCAGGAGCAGAGCGCATCCTTTGTACCAGGGTCCCTGCTCCGGGAAGCTCCTAGTCCTGGGGAGCATTGATGAGAAGGCCGACAGAGAGAACAAAAGCCTTCCCCTGGAGCTGATGCTCTGAATTTGGACTTTCAGCCTACTTTGACTCTGAGGAAATAAACTTCTATTCGTTAAAACCATCCACTTGTAGTATTTCTGTTATAGCAGCACTAGATGACTAAGACACCATGATACAGGCATGAGATCTGTGATGAGGAGAAAAATACAGAAGGATTGAGTAGTGAGAGCCTCAGACTACAGTGAAGCTTGGAGAAAGTCTCAGATTGGCTGAAGTGAAACCTCAGAGCAAAGACTACGTATTAAAGGGATCCTGAGCAGGGCAGAAGTGGCCATGGTTGGCACCCCACCATGGTCAGCCGTTGACTGGGGGCAGCTCAGACTGGATGTGGCCTTGGTGTGAATATTGTGGTTCATTCAAAGGCTGTCAACCACTGACATTCCTCACGGGGTAGTTTTTTCTTGAAGAGGGGTCTGGGCAGCACACCTTCATTGCTACTAGACATTGTTACACAAAAAGTGCACAAATCTGAAAGTATAGCTCAGTGAATAACAAGAAAATGCGTGCCTGTGAAACTTCCAGTACATACCTCATGCCTTCACCATTTGTGAGGGTATACTGGGGGTAGTTATGCGTTGGAATCGACTTGACAGCAATGGGTTTATTTTTTGGTTTTTTATAGTGGTATCTCATTGTGGTTTTCAATCATATTTGAAAGAAATTGGACATTTTTATGCAGTCAGTTCTCTCAGTCATTTCTTTTTTATTAATTCAATACTTTCAGACTTAAAAAAAAAATCATATCCTCTATCTAAAGCTCACATAATCGTTCACCAACATTTTATTTTAATCATCTGCATTTCTTTTAGTAATCATTTGATATTTTGTTTTGAATTCTTAGTTCTTTCTACAACTTGTTTGCTACAAAGGAAATCTCTAAAATTCTTCCCCAAATAGCTGATAAATTTTACCACAGCATTTATAAAAACACCATTTCTTGCCCTTCAAATTGGGTTACCTCCATTATTTTACTACTTCTTATGTAGGCTAGCACGGGTTTCAGGTCCATCTGCTTTGTTTCAATGATACGTCTATGATAGCTAGGCTGCAGATCAAAAGGTTGGCAGTTTGAATCCACCAGCTGCTCCTCGGAAACCATTTGGGCAGTTCTATTCTGTCCTATAGGGTCACTATGGGTCAGATTGACTCGATGGCAGCAGGGATGGGTGGATGGATTTAAAATATGCTTTAATATTCAATAGTGTCATTCAAATGATATTCATGATACACAGCCACAATACAGTAACTGTCGTTGGGTCATTGCCAGTTAAAAATAATCAGCTATTTTTACCTTTTAATTATTTTATATGAAATTCAGATTGCATTCATTCCTGTTTAAAAAGTAAGTACTCTATTTTGAATTGCATCAAACCTATTTTGGAAAGTATTTCTAATATTAAATCTTCCAAACCAAGAACGTAACAGTTATCTCAATATTCTGAAGTCTCCTTCCTTCCTCCCTCCCTCTCCCACTCCTTCCTCCTTTCTCTTCCTTCCTCCCTCCCTCCCTCCCTTCCTCTCTTCCTCTTTCCCTCTCTCCCTCCTTTCCTCCCTTTCTCTCTCTCTCATTCCTTCCTCCCTTCCTCTGTCTCTCTCTCTCCTCACTTCTTTCCTGTTCCTGGGCTCATTTTAGAGATGAAGAGGGCATTAACCAGCAAAAATAAATTAATTTTCCATGGTTCATGTATCTGGTAAACGGTAAGGAGAGGTTTCAAAGCTAGGTAGAATTAAGCTGACCTTTATCCTCTTAACCAGTACACTGTTCACACTTTCTGTGCTTTAAAACAATGCACAGAATATACACAGATCTGTAATCCTAAAAGACCAAAAATGATAAATTCAGGCAAGATGGAAAGCCTATCTGCAATAGAATAGGGTTTCACTGGAAGAGGAGATAATGGATAATTATAACCATTTAAATGATACATAATAAGTCATTAAACATTTTTGAATTGGAAAAACCCTCCATGAGATGGACTGACACGGTGGCTGCAACAATGGGCTCAAGCCAAACAACGATTGTGAGCATGGCGCAGGACCGGGCAGTATTTCGTTCTGTTCTACATGGGGTCACCAAGAGATGGAACCAACTCGATGGCACCTAACAACAACAACAGCAAAAACAGGTCAAGTAGAAATTAGGGGAATATGTTGGTGAGAAGACAGATGTTCACTTCTGCCCGTGTGTGTCCAGCTTGAGATGAGACAGGTGGAGTGTTGCGTAGGTCATGGTGAATTACTGAGGTAAGAGACATAGAGATACCCATAGTTTCTGTAATGGGAGTAGTTAAAATTGTGAAAACTCAATTTCTCACATGAATATAGACACATAAAATCAGGAAATTTAATAGTCTAAGTCTTACTAGAATAGTAACTTTCACATCGTGATGAAGAGAATCTACTTAAATCCATTTTACATCTCGGCACAGTATTTGACACACACCACACAATACACAATACTGACATAAACATACACACACACGCCCTTCACAAAGTAATAACAATATTTACTCTTAACATGTGCCATGTATTCTGATTTTTTTCTATTCTGTTTTATTTCTTTGAATGCCGGTCATACATTTCTCTATTCAGTGAATAGATTCCATACTGGGTTTAAATTACAGCACACACACACACACACACACACACACACACACACACACACACAGAAAACAAGCAAACAAATGAGACAACATCAGCAATAAAGCATTGTTCTTCAGGAAAATGACCAAATACTGATAAAAACAGGGACACAGAAAGGATATGGATTTCTATGCTATTCGTAGAAGTTTAGATTCTCTTTAATTTATTATACTATTTAAGTTTATACCTTTGAATCTATACTATTTAATAAAACTGATTCCCATTGAGTTTTAACTTGATTGAGTTCTATACTATTCAGAGGAGTTTACAATTAGAGCTAGGCTATAAGCTGAAGGAAAAATGTCAGTAATAGATGATAAGAAGTAGCCGTATGAATTGTAATATTATATTCAAAATAATCTGGCATATCTTCACAGTGAGACAGTATTTTATTTAGGGTTCTCCAGAGAAACAGAAACAATGGGATATATATATAATTATATATATATATATGTACATATGTATATATATGTACATATGTGTGTTTGTGTGTGTGTGTATATGTATAGTTAAAGCACTCAGCTGCTAACCAAAAGGTTGGAGGTTGGAATTCACTGAAAAATGCTTTAGATGCCGGGCCTGAAGTCCCGGCAATCTGCTTTCAGAAGATTGCAGTCATTGAAAACCCTGCGGAGTGTAGTTCTACTCTGAAGCACATGGAGGTGTCGTGGGTCTGGACTGACTGGGTGGCAAGTGGTTTTATACACACACACATACTCACAGGCAGACTGATTTTGAGGAATTGGATCACGCAATTGAGGGGGCTGGCAAGTCAGAAATCCGTAGGACAGATGGTAGACTGGGAAATCAGGTAGTTGTGAGTACAAAATATGAGAGCAGGTGGCAGACTGGAAACTCAAACCGGGTTTTTGTGCTTTAATCAGGAGGTAGAATTCCTTCTGTTTTGAGAAACCTCAGGTTTTTGCTCCTAAGGCCTTCAACCGATTGGATGAGGCCCACCCACTTTACTGAGGGTTAACTCCTTACTTAAAGTCAACTGATTAGAAATGTTCATCACATTCATGAAATTCTTTCACAGCAACATCTAGGCTAGTGTTTGACCACACAACCAGGCACCGTAGCCTAGCCAAGTTGACATAAAATTAACTGTCATAGATGGAACGGTAGGTAATGATTTTAGAACTCTAATTCTCAGTATTTTTATATCCCAAAATACCTGTGGGAAAAAACATCCCACCCTTCTATCAGTTACAGAGATTTACTAAGCCAAAGATTCTTAAGAGTGTAAAGCATGAGAATCTGGGAAACAGAGGGCTCGTGGACCTGGGTGCAATTTGAGGGAAAAACATTCCTTTATGTGATTTTTATAGGCCTTTTAGAAGGTGTGCATCTTCTCCGTGAGGACCTATCCTATAAACAAGCCAGAATGAGGCAAGGAAATGAGAACAGAAGGCACAGTTTTAGTTAAAAAAAAAAAAAGGAACTTTATTGACTATTATTCATAATTTTAAAATCTTTTAGTAAAGACATTTTCCAAGATCTTTATGAATAAATGACCTTTTTTTTCTGCTTCAAGTTTTTTAGTAAAAATTGTACTGCTACATGACATTGGAAGAAGCACAACCGGAATATTCCTTAGAAGGAAGAATGGTGGGACTACCTCTCACATACCTTGGACATGTTGTCAGGAGGGACCAGTCCCTGGAGAAGGACATCACACTTGGTAAAGTAGAGGGTCAGCGAAAAAGAGGAAGACGCTCAATGAGATGGATTGACACAGTGGCTACAATAATGGGCTCAAGCAAAACAATGATTGTGAGGACGGCGTAGGACTAGGCAGGGTTTTGTTCTGTTGTACATGGGGTCGCTGTGAGTCGGAACTGACTCGACTGCACCTAACGACAACGACATGACATTATTCATCTGTCAAAACCCATAGAACTCTACCACACCAACAGTGACACCCTGATGTAAAATATGGAAGATAGTTCATAATAATGTATCCATATTGGTCCATCAATTGTAACAAACGTACCACACTAACGCAGGATGTTACTGACAGGAGAAACTTCGTGCAGGTGGCAGAAGAAGCATAGAAGAACTCTCTGCATCTTCTGCACAGTTTTTCTAAACCTAAAACTGCTCTGAAAATTATTTATTAAAAAAACACACAATGTGTAGAAAGAAAAGAAAATTATACTGCAAATCGTCTTCAATTTTTTATCCTAAGTGATTTTGACCTGTTTTGTAATGACTGTGAACTTTCCCAATGAATAGTTTGATATCATTCCAAAGGAATGTAGACACCATATGGAATTTAACTCCGTTTCAGCCTCAGTTACCTGAGTCCAGGGAGTGATTAAATCATGATCTGCTGGTAAGAACAACGCTCTGTGAAAACGGCCACGTGCTAACTGCTGCATTGGCTAGCGATTTAGGATAGCCAGATCTTATTGGATATTATGAAGTCTCTCTGCTGATTCTCTGAGTTTATAAAAGAATCTGATATTTCTCCTGAACTGTTCTGAAATTGTCCTTCTATGGGTAAATTACACATGTTCAGTTAGAACAACAACAGCACAAATACATGGGGCTGATTTGGATCTAGATCTAAAATTGTTCGAACTGTAGAACAGAGAAGTAAATATATATTCACTGGAATCAAACTTTTACAATATGGACAGTTGAGAACATTTGGACCCTATAGTCTCACTTGAACATTAAACACTTCTTATTGTAAATTGTTCAAGGAGAATAAACGAGTATTTAAGAAAGCTTGTGACTCTCTGCTTTCTAGATTGCCAAAGACTTAGGTAATCATGTTCAATATAGCAAAGCATGCACTTGACTTGAATATTATAAGAACAGATTCCAAAAGGCAAGTGTGTTCCTTGGGGCTGGAAAGTTTCACATGGAATGAGGCAACAAAATATGTTCACACATCAGCTTCAGCTTTTCCAAGTTCAGGAACGTCATTGACCCAACGGCTTTCTGTGCATTTCAATGCAGAGAATCTCTCTGTGCAGTTTATAGAAAGCCTGAAAGTGTCCAACCCTAAAGTGCTTTCAGGAAAAGATGAACACAGCTGCTACTGCTTTAACTGTCGTTGACATCATAGACACTGGATGAGCTAAGAGTTATTATCCCAGAGGGCAGAGGATGGATAACTATAAAAGCCTCTCAAACATTTTCAACAGATTATATATTTATTTCCCTACTCAAAAATTTGAAGAATATGTTAGTTTTACTGTAAGTATAGTTATAGAATGGGCATATTAATAAGAGATGTAAAGTGCATTTCTAAAAAAGGTAGTATAACCATTATTATGATTTCCCTAATATTGTAAGCTTCTGGCACATCTGGAATCAGATCTTGTGTGAGGAATTATTTTCTTTGGCTACAAAAGGAAGACGCTCCTCATCCATTCCTCATAAACCTGTTTTCTATTGAGGATATACTGTTGCCTACAAAGAGAACGACTACTTCAGGGTTTCAAGTCATATCATTATTTAACCATGTATTTTCAATACAGTACTACTTAGCTTCCCTTGAATAGGAAGGAAGGGAGAAGTCTGAGAGCTCCACTTCTATGCCACTTTCATATAACGCTATACTCTGTTTAAAAACAAAATAAATAAATAAATGGCTCTCTATTTGCCTAAGAAATTAAGTGCACCCTCCATCGTGGTATTTTAAGTTCTAAAGCACGTATAGTAAACCCATTGCCACTGAGCCAATTCTGACTCGCAGCGACCCTGTAGGACAGAGTAGAACAGCCCCGTAGGGTTTCAAGGAGCAGCTAGTGGATTTGAACTGCCGACCTTTTGGTTAACAGCTGAGCTGTTAAACACTGGGCCACCAGGGCTCTGGGATCTTGCATATGTCTTGCTTTTTGCCAGTGGAATCCTTTTTCCCAGGTCCCACAAGAAGTTCTATTAACCAGTGTTGTGGGTTGGATGGTATCTGCCCAACAGGATATGTTTAAGTCCTAACCCCTGTACCTCTGAATGCAAACTCTTTTGAAATAGGGTCTTTTCAGATGTAACCAGGTTAAGTGAGGTCATATTAGAGCAGAAAACCAAAAAGCGAAGCTGTTGCCATTGGGCTGATTCTGACTCGTGGTGGCCCCGTGTGTTTCAGAGTGGAACTGCTCCGTAGAGATTTCATGGCTGTGAGTTTCCAGAAGCATGTTGCTAAGTCTTTCTTCCAAGGCACCTTTGGGTGGGTTCAAATCACCAATCTCTTGGTTAGTAGCCAACTGCTTAATCATTTGTGCCACCCAGTGTCTTCTACTAGAGCAGGGTCAACCCTAAATCCAATAAGACTGATGTCCTTATAAGAAGTGGAAAAGATATACAGACAGACAAAGGGAACATGACCATGTGGCAACAGAGGCAGACTGGAATCACATACACAGAACTTGAGGAATGCCAAGAATTGCCTGCAACACCAGGACCTACTAGAAAGGCATGGAACAGATTCCCCCCGAGAGCCTTCAGAGAGAGCATGATCTTGCCAACACCTTGGTTTCAGACTTCTACTCTCCAGAACTGTGAGAGAATACATTCCTGTTGCTTTAAGCCACCCAACTTACAGCAGTTTGTTACAGCAGCCTTAGGAAACTAATATACCAAACCAAACCTGTTGCCATCAAGTTGATTCTGACTCATAACCACCGTACAGGAAACTAATACAGCCAGTATTAATTAATTTATACATTTAACAAATACTTATTTAGTTTTTTCTATGTACTATATATTATTATAAGCATTTGGGATCAAGTAATGAACAGAACAGAAAAGTCCCTTATTTTTATGGGGTTTACATTCAAATTAGGTTAAAAAAAAACAAAAAGTAACCAAACCCGTTGTCACTGAGTCAATCCCGACTCATAGCGACCCTGTAGGACAGAGTAGAATTGCCCATAGGGTTTCCAAGGCTGTAATCTTTATGGAAGCAGACTGCCACATCTTTCTCCCATGGAGCTGCTGGGTGGGTTTGAACTGCCAACCTTTCAGTTAGCAGCCGAGTGCTTAACAGCTGTGCCACCAGTGCTTCCACATTAGGCAAGGCAGACACTAAACAAATACAATAGATATTGTTGAATAGCAGGTTGTAATAAGTGCTAAGGAGAAAAGCATGTTAATGGAGGAGAGAGAAATGGGAGAAGTTCTACTTCAGATAAAGCGGCCAAGGAAGACCTTTCTAATAAAGGTATATTTGAGTTTAGAACTGGACAAAGTAAGAGAGTAAAATGTATGGATACGTGAAGAAGTGTGTTCTTGGTAGAAGGAACAGCAAGTGTAAATGCCCTGGGGCACAGCAAGGATGCTGTGAGGGGGAGAAGAGTCTGTGAGGGGAACAGGTTAGGAGATGGTGTTAGAAAGGCAGCAAGGCATTAAAACGTCCAGGGGCTCTCAGGCTTATTAAAATTATCCAGAATTTAATCTGAGTGAAATTTAAATTCAATGTGGGGGTTTTAGAAACAGGGTTAATATAATTTGACCAACATTTTAAAAGATTCACTCCAGCTTCTCAGTGGAGGATAGACTGTGGATGGGCAGCAGGAGCCTAGATGCCCATGTGTGGCAACAGGTGGACCAATTAGGAGCCTGTTCGGAATGGGACAGGTGAGATGCTATGCTGAACACAGTGGGAAGCCTCCATTAGATTCTGGATATATTCTGAAGATATAGCCAGCAAGATTTATGATGTAAACGGTTAACACACTCACTGCTAACTGAAAGGCTAGTAGTTTAAGTCCACTCAGAGGAACCTCAGAAGAAAGTCCTGGTGATCTGCTTCTGAAAAATCAGCCTTTGAAAAGCTTATGGAACACAGTTCTACTATGACACATATAGGGAGGCCATGAATCGGAATCTACTTGACAGCAACTGGCTTAGTCTTGGTTTATGAGAGAGGAAGTGAAGCTATGAATAATACCACAAATTGGGATTGGAACAAATTAAAAGAATGGAATTGCCACTTGATTCACAACCCATAGCTTACCCGTAAAAGAGGCTGAGAAAGTAGGTAGCAGATATTTCAAGTTTATGTAATGGGAAACGTAATCTGTCAGCAAAGGTGCTAGGAACTGGGAATGTTTGATTTGTTTCTGTTCTTCTGTTACACTCCCAATCACAGTCTGTTAACTTCCCGGACAGAAGGATTATGTCTTTTTTTTTTTTTCCTAAATTTTATTTATTTTGTTGTTGTTGAGAATATGCACAGCAAAACACACATCAATTCAACAGTTTCTACATGTCCAATCCAGTGACACTGATCACATTCTTCGAGTTGTGCAACCATTCTCACCCTCCTTTTCTGAGCTGTTCAACCCTCATTAACATAAACTCACTGCCCCATAAGGTTTCTGTCTAATCTTTTGAGTTGCTGTTGTTAATTTATTCCCAGACAGATAGTTCTTAAAAGAACATAATGCTCAAGGCAAAGTGTTTTTGAGTTAAGCAAAACTGTGGTTTTCAGAAGACTTCAGGGAATATTTTTGGTTTAAAGTTTAACTTCAGGGCAATAGTTTCAGGAGTTTGTCTTTTTAGTCACTTCTTTACTCGGTGCACCAAGTACTCTGTTCCAACATCTATCTTACAACTGTAAACCATTCAGTTAACGAAATAGAAATACGGTTTCTTTAACTTCTCATCCTAAAATCAAATACATTGAATAGTGGCCTATCATTTATATATTAGAATTTTTTAGTTTTATAAATGGTACTTGTGGAATAAATTTTTGTGTCTAAATTATAAAACAATTCAAGGCAGACTCTTCATATTATCAATCAGTGTGAAAAAACGACACTGTGCAGCATTACGAGAATTGATAAACGATATGGTCTACATACTATGAGTTTTCAGAGGAGGGAGCTACCATCTTGGGCTGCAACGTCTAGGTATGTTTTTTATAGAGGAGACATTGAAGGATTTTGGAATTTTAGGTGGCAGAAAGGAGAAAAAAGTATATTTTAGTTAGCTGATAAAAATAAGAAAATGGGTAGAGGGAGATTCCATAAATACACTCAGTCATAGGGAGTAGTAAGACTGTTGGGACCAGAATCTTTACTGGGAGATGGTAAAGTTAATATTTTGTGATCAGATCAAGATGGGTTAGAAAGTCCTGGTGATCACAGAGCATGGGATGTTGTATCTGGTTAATGAAAAACTAGTGAAATCTTTCGAATAAGGCAGTGACTTAGGAATGCAGCATTTTAAGTTTAATTTGGTGGTGGCATAGACATTGGAAGGGAGATTGGAGGCAAAACAATACTATAAAATTGACAGCTATTCTTGAGACATCAAGTGATAAAGCCTTAAAATAAAGTGTTGCTGTTGTTGTGTGCTGTCGAGTAGATTTTTGATTCATTAGCACCCCCATGCGACAGAGTAGAACTACCCAGTAGGGTTTCTTAGGCTTGGGGGGAGCTCTGCTGGCGTAGTGGTTAAGAGCTCCGCTGCTAACTGAAAGGTCTGAGATTTGAATTCACCAGCCACTATGTGGGAGAAAGATCTGGCAATCTGCTTCCATAAAGATTACAGCCTTGGAAACCCTGTGGGGGCACTAAGAGACAGAATTAACTCAAAAGCAATGAGGTTTCTTTTTTTTCTTTATGGGAACAGATTGCCAGGTCCCTCTCCCGCAGGGCAGCTGAATGGGTTTGAACCGCCACCCATTCGGTTAGCAGCTGAGGGCTTAACCATTGTGTCACCAGTGTTCTTTAAAGTGAGTGTACCAAAAAAAAAAAAAAAAAAAAAAAAAAAAACCCAAACCATCGAGGTCAAGTCAATTCCAACTCATAGCAACCCTACAGGAAGGAGTAGAACTTCCCCATAGAGTTTCCAAGGAGTGCCTGGTTGATTCAAACTGCTGACCTTTTGGTTAACAGCTGTAGCTCTTAACCACTGCTCCACCAGGGTTTCCAAAGTGGGTGTAGACACTGGGAAATTAAATTCACCAACAGTGGTGAGAGAGATTTAAAAAGAAAGAAAGAAAATCTGGGTATGAGGACTATAAGAACCCATGATATGGTGGAAATAACCATGCTATGGAAAAGTTGGAAGTATTTTCTCCAAAGAAAGTGAATTAATTTCTCTGGGAAACATAAGGACAGCTATTGTAGATGAATAAGAAACTGAAGTGGTTAAGGATTTCATTCTTCTTGGATCAGTAATCAATGCTCATGGAAGCACCAGTCAAGAAATTAAAAGACATATTGCATTGGGCAAATCTGCTGCCAAAGACCTCTTTAAGTGTTGAAAAGCAAAGATGTCTCTTTGGTAACAAAGGTGCGCCTGACCAAGCGAAGATATTTTCAATGGCATCATATGCATGCAAAAGCTGAACAATGAAAAAGGAAGACCAAAGAAGTGACACATTTGAATTGTGGTACTGGCAATGAATACTGAATATACCATGGACTGCCAGAAGAATGAACAAATCTGTCTTGGAGGAAGTATAGCCAGAATGCTCTTTAGAAGAGAGGATGGTGAGACTTAGTCTCGTTTACTTTGGACATGTCATCGGGAGGGATCAGTCACTAGAGAAAGACATCATGCTTGGTAAAGTATAGGGCCAGCGAAAAAGAGACAAACCCTCAATGAGATAGATTGACACAGTGGCTGCAACAGTGATCTCAAACACAGCAACAATTGTGAGGATGGTGCAGCACCCAGCAATGTTTCCTTCTGTTATACAAAAAGGTGGATAACAACATTGTAGATGTGAGTTGCCCCAGAACAAAGCCAGCTATCATATGATAGTTTTGTACCCGTCTACTCCCCCAAAAATGAAATTTATTAGTTGCCCAGTTCCTCTCATATCCCCAGAACAATAGTTAGCCTCTCTAACAGATCTTTCATAATCTGAAAGGAACAAGGTATTTGGGTTAGCCTGTTTTCAAAGACCAAAATAATCAAGCATGAAAGTAACGCCCATGAAAGCAGAAATTATTAAGATAACAGAAAATAAATCAAAACATCTTCAAATAATTTCTGATAGTGACTTGGTGAAATAAAATAAGAGGTCATAATAATATGCAAAGGGAACTGTCAAAGAAGATTTTTATTTCAGTTATATCAAATTTTACAAGTTCAAGAGTAGGGTGTGTGGGGTGGGGGTAGAGATGGCGGCACAAAGAAGCAGTAGAGGGTGGGGAAAGCATCTATCTCCAGCTGCTTAGCTTGGTTGCCCAAATGTATCATTCTCTTGGTAAAACCTACTGCAATTTGTATCATATAAATATTTAAATTCATGTGTTCTTACTGCTTTCAGTGAAGATAGAGAATAGCTTGTATCCATTTCTCCTTTTAGAATACAGATACCGACAGTAACACAAGCTGCTCTCCTAGAAAGGAGAAAAACACATCAGTTGATTCTACATTCAGGGGCATATACACTTCACTGACTAGGATAGTTATTTGCTTTTCTTCCTTTATGTTTATTCCATTACGTGCTGTGTGTTCTCAATGTTGTGGACCTGGATCCTCCAAACCCACATTTAATTTCGGTTTATTTTCTGAAAAAGCAGTTTAATTTACAGGGAGGGGAATCTAGACCTGTGTTTCCATTTGCTTTGGTTAACCCCACATATTTATTTGCTTTACTCATCTAGTACAATTACTTGATCCCTACTTTTACAGCATCAGAGATTCTGTTAGAGTATGTACACAGTGACATCATCCTCAAAGACCTTGTGAGACATATGTTATCTCTTCCCAGTTGAAAACACTGTAACGTGCCAGATACAGATTGAATGTGCTGTACTTCCCAAGTTTGTTTTTATACTTTCTGAACATCAAGTTCATCTGGTGGTTAGATTCTTACAGTAGAGCTTCTTGTGTTCCCAAGTGGCATTGTATAGACATCATAGATTTACAGTGTGTTACAATGGACATGACCGACTCATTGTTTTTGTTTCATGATAAAGGCAGTAGAAGTAAAGCAAGCTTTTCCAAGGGCTTATGAACTGATAACACATGGCATGAAGTTGTTCCCCTCACTTCCTTATAGCTGCAGTTTTTGGTAGGAGATAGAAATTAGATAACCATATTTATTAAAGTCACTGGAGATACATGTTTTCTTTACGAAAATGTGATAAAAATTCTGAGATTTCAAAATGACTTCTAGGAATTACACAGCACACAAATAATTAAAAGTCAAACTTTCACCTACTTAAAAAAAAAATTAAAAGGTGGACTGAACATTTAAAATTCACTAAGACATTGGTTGTGTAGACTGTCGCTGAGGTCCCTTCTAGGTGAAAAATGTCATAATGTTATTTATATGGGCCATTTCTTTCTGTTACCACTGAGTCCATGTTTTTAATTGAGACACAAGTTCTCTTCTCTAAGTTAAAATTATTTTTGTATAATTTATGTGTGTGTGTACTTTTTCACCATCACCCGCCTGTCACTTTGTCGTACTGTGGTGGCTTGCATATTGCTAGGATGCTGGAAGCTATGCCACCAATATTTCAAATACCAGCAGGTCAGCTATGGTGGGCAGGTTACAGCAGAGCTTCCAGAGTAAGACAGACTAGGAAGAAAGGCCTGGTGATCTACTTCAAAAATTAGTCAATGTCTCACTTATCTAGTGCTGCTGTAACAAAAATACCAGAAATGGGCTGCTTTAACAACAGAAATTAATTTTCTCACAGTTTAGGAGGCTAGAAGTCTGAATCAAGGGTGTCATTTCTAGGGGAAGGCTTCCTCTCTCTGTCAGCTCTGGAAGAATGTCCTTGTCTTCCTGTTTCCTTGGAGAGCTCCAGGTGTCTTGACATCTATTGTACTTCATCTCTGCTCTGCTTACTTACTTCATCTCTTTTATATCACAAAAAAGACGAACTCAACACATCATACACAAAAACTAACTCAACATGAATCAAAGACCTAAATATAAAACCTAAAATTATGAAGATTATAGAAGAGAAAAGAGGAACAACACTAGGGGCCCTAATACATGGCATAAAGAGAATGCAAACCAAAAGTAACAATGTACAAACAACTGAAAATAAACCAGATAATTGGGATCTTCTAAAAAATTAAACACTTACACTCATCAAAAGACTTCACCAAGAGAGTAAAAAGAGAATCTCCGGACTGGGGAATAAAACTGGTTATGACCTATCCAACAAGGGTCTAATCTCTAAAATTTATAAATATTTCAACACCTCAAACAAAGAAAGAGAAATAATCCAATTAAAAAATTGTCAAAAGATATGAACAGACACTTCACCAAAGAAGACATTCAGGTGGCTAACAGACACATGAGGAAATGCTTGTGATCATTAGCCATTACAGAAATGCAAGGCAAAACTACAATGAGATACCATCTCACCCTGACATTACTGGCACTAATCAAAAAAACAGAAAATAACAAGTGTTGGAGAGGTTGCATGGAGATTGGAACTCTTAGGCACTGCTGGTGGGAATGTAAACCAGTACAACTACTATGGAAAATGGTATGTTGCCTCCTTAAAAAGCTAGAAATAGAAATACCATACGATCTAGCAATCCCACTCCTAGGAATACATGCTAGAGAAATAAGAGCCATCAAATGAATAGACATATGCACACCCAGGTTTATTGCAGCATTATTCACAATAGCAAAGAGATGGAAACAACCTAAGTGCCCATCAACAGATGAATGGATAAACAAATTATAGTACTTACACACAATGGAATACTATGCAATGATAAAGAACAATGATGAATTTGTGAAACATCTCACACCATGTGGATAAATCTGAAAGGCATTATGCTGAGTGAAATAAGTCAATCAGAAAAGGATAAATATTGTATAAGACCACTATTAAAGAAACTCAAGAAAAGGTTTATACACAAGGGGAAAAAAAAAAAGAAACAATATTTGATGGTTACTAGGGAGGGGAAGGGTGAGGAGGGGAAATCACTAGATAGTAGACAAGTGTTAACTTTAGTGAAGGGAAAGACAACACTATATAAGGGAAGTCAGCACAACTCAACCAAGGCAAGGTCATAGAAGCTTCCTAGATACATCCAAACACCTTGAGGAACCAAGATACTGGAGCTGAAGTCTGGGGACCATGGTGTCGGGGGAGATCTAGCTCAATTGACATAACAGTTCATAAGGAAAATGTTCTACATTCTACTTTGGTGAGTAGCATCTGGGGTCTTAAAAGCCTGCTAATGGCCATCTAAGATAAATCTACTGCTCCTATCCTGTCCAGAGCAAAGGAGAATGAAGAAAACCAAAGATACAAGGAACATATTAGTCCAAAGGCCGAAAGGACCACATGAACCACAACATCCACTGGCCTGAGCCCAGAAAGAGCTTGATGCCCGGCTATGACCACCGACCAGTCTGAAAGGGAATACAATAGAGGGTCCCAGGCAGAGCAGGTGAAAAATGTAGAATAAAATTCAAATTCATAAAAAAGAGCAGATTTAGTGGTCTGACAGAGACTGGAGGAAGCCCTGAGACTGTGACCTCTGGACACCTGCTAACTTAGAACTGAAGCCAGGCCAGAAGTCCATCTTTCAGCCAAAGATTAGACAGACCTATAAAACAAACAACCCACGTGAGGAAAGTGTTTCTTATTTCAATATGTACAGGCCACCACATGGTAACACTTGGCCAAAAGTGAAGACAAGAAGGCAGGAAAGGACAGGAAAACTAGATGAATGGAGACAGACGGGGAACCCAGGGCGGGAAGGAGGAGAGTGCTGACACGTCGCAGGGACTGCAACCAACATCATAAAAAAATTTGTGTATAAATTTTTGAATGAGAAACTAATCTGCACGGTAAACTTTCACCTAAAGCACAAGAAAGTTAAAAAAAAAAAAGGAGAGAAATTGACTCAAGATAGAGCCTACACTAATCCTGCCTCATTAACATAACAAAGACAACCCCTTCTCAAATGGAAATATAATCACAGGCGTAGAGGTTAGGATTTACAACACATATTTTGGGGGGACATAATTCAATCCATACCAGTCAATGAAAACCCTGTGTTCACAGCAGAGCATTGTCCAACATAGTGCCGGAAGATGACCCCCCTGGGTTAGAAGGCACTCAAAATGCAGTGGCTGCAACAACGGACTCTAGCATACCAGCAATCACGAGGGTGACACAGCGCTGGTCAGTGTTTCCTTCTGCTGTTCGCGGGGTTGCCAGAAGTCAGAATTCACTACAAGGCTAACAACAGCAACATGAGTACTTTACCAGTCAAATATATCTGAATAATAGGTAGAAAGTGGCTTTTTGCTTTTTCTAAAAGCCTGTTGATTTTCCTTATGAGAGCTCAGTTAGAATTTAAAGATTTCCAATTATCGGGAAAGTACTGGAAATTCTCAAATGATTAACTACAGTGGAATGAGGAATGGAACAAACATCCCTTCAGGTACTCACCCACACCCCCCTTTTGCCTGGCTGCTTCCTCCTGGTCTCACACCATCCACCTTTGCTCTTTTGCTCTCTTGCCACATCACAGGTTCAATCCATGCAGACTGAGTGATCTTTTTAGAGAGAAAGATCTGGTCATGTCACTCCTCAGCGGGCCCCTTCAATGGCAATCCATTGCCTTCAGCAAAAAACATCAAAATTCCTAACAAGATACTATGCAATCAGATTCCTTCTTCAAGTCTCTGGTCTTAAATTAGCACATACCTTTTCCTTTGATCTCTGAACTTTGTGTATGCTGGCTTTCTCTACTCGCCCCCCCTCATCTGTCCACAGTTAATTCTAATTACAGGTAGTCCCAGGTTTTCAATGTGTTTGAGTTATGACGAACCACACTTATGGCCATCTGTGTTTTTTTTTTTTAACATCGTATTGTTAGTAATATGTACTGCGTACAATGTTGCAGCATGTAACATGTTGATGTTTTCATTCTCAGATGTTCATCGGCAGACGTTCTAACATTGGATTTGTAAGATACTGATAATAAAAGACAATAATAATGAAAACTAAGAAAAGAAAGTTATTCAACCTACATCAGGATCGACTTACAATGGAGTCATCAGAACGGAACCCCGTCATAAGATGGGTATTACCTGTAAATCTTTAAATTTGGACTCAAATATTATTTTGCCAAGAAGGCTTCATCTGACACTTGAGACTAGTTCAGGTTCCTGTTTTGTGACATTAGTTTTTACCTTCATACCATTTCTCATAGTTGCAATTTAATTTTTATTTTTAAATTATTTATAAAGACCTATGCATCCCATTAGATTGTAAATTCTATGAAGGCAAAGGCTATGTTCGAATTTTGCTAAGTGTTGTATCCCAGCACCAAGTGACTTGCACATACGAAACATTTGTTAACAAAGTCAACATACATAGAGAATATAAGGCTTAGGAATGCTAAGAACTCAGGCAGTGTCTACAGCTGGTAAGTAGTGGAACAAGGAATTCTATTCAGGACTGCCTGGCCAATTTCCTGAGGTGGATACTGTGTGATTCTACCTTAAACACTAAATTATCATGATGTCTTTAATTTATATATAATACTTTGGCATAGACCTAGCGATTTTATGTCTATGCTCATTATTTTAAACTTCAGTGCTAAGGTAATCAGATGTCTAATTGGAAATCCCCAATCAAAGGATGGTCAGCTAGCCTTATATCAGAAATCCCACATTCCTGAAACTTCAGCTATCGTATTCTCATTAATATGTTATGCTTTACTGATTAACTGGGTGTTTAAAAATAGTCATTATTGGTGGTTTAAAAAAAGAAGGCATTCAAAATATGTGCTTTGACTAAAATATTTTAAAGACACTCTCCTCCCTTGCATGGAAAGTATCATACCCTAGTAAAGCATGTAGCCTGCAGCATTAGGGTTAGATCCCTAAAAGTTCCTGCATCCAGACACTGATGTAGGGGGATTTCTGGATTCTGATGCAGAGACTAAGGGTTACAGAATATTGTCTCTAGTGAACGTCTACTGTAAGGGTCTGGAAGGAGCTCTCAGAAGGATAGCTCACTGACACTCCAACAAGTCCATCTAATTTGCACATTCGTCTTTGTGTGAGGCAGAATGTGATCTTAAGCGTGTAAGGTCGAATTTTTTATGATGCAAATTTGTGGCAGTATCTAACCCTCTCTTGCCTCAAAATCTTTGGGGGCTATTGTTATATATCAAATAAAATGTAATAGATGTGCATAAACAAATGAGCTCAGATAACCCACTGTTACGGATTGAATTGTGCTTCCCAAAAAGATACGTTGAAGTCCTAACCACTGGTTCCCGTAAATATAAGCTTGTTTGGAAATCGAGTCTTAAAAAATGCTGTCAGTTAAGTTAACATGAGGTCACACTGGAGTAGGGTGGTCCTAATCCGATCTGAGTGGTGTCCTTATAAAAGCAGAGAAGAGAAACACAGAGTCCCACACAGACAGCCAGTCATGAGGAGACGGAGGCAAAGATGGAGTTACGCTGTAGCTGCAAGCCAAGAACACCTGGGGCTACCAGAAGCTGGATGAGACAAGAAAGGATCCCCTAGAGCCTTCAGAAAGAGCACGGCCATGCTGACACTCTCAGTTTGGACTTCAAGCCTGAAAAACTACCAGAGAATAAATTTCTGTTGTTTTTAGCCAACTATTTCACAGTACTTTGATAGGGCAGCCTTAGGAAACTAATGT
This sequence comes from Dugong dugon, assembly GCA_030035585.1. NCBI lineage: Eukaryota > Metazoa > Chordata > Mammalia > Sirenia > Dugongidae > Dugong > Dugong dugon. The sequence continues at coordinate 9,037,430 of CM057473.1, forward strand.
ACCCACTGGGTCAAAATCTGTGGGCTACCTGGATCATCAGTCAATATAGGTCCTCACGGAGCAAGAACAAATTGGAAGGAAAGATTTGGTGCCTGCTAAGTCTGAAGTCAACGTTGGCTATCCTGTGGATATCATCTATTAGGTGGTTGTTGTCATTGTTGTTAGGTGCTGTCGAGTCCGTTCTGACTCGTAGCCACCCCATGTACAATAGACTGAATCACTGCCCTGTCCAGCATCATCCTCACGATCATTGCTACGCTTGAGCTTATTGTTGCAGCCACCATGTCAATACAGTGACGAAAGGATCTTCTTCTTTTTTTTTTTTTTTTTTTTTTTTTAGGTTGTTAGGCATGTGCATATGGAGCTAAGGGAAGAGAACTATGTTAGAGATTTGGAAAACGTTAGTAAACAAGTGGGACGGGAAGTAACCTCTCAAGGCAGGTAATTTTCATTTATTTTATACTTTACCCATTTTTTGAATATTTCATTGTATTTTAGGTGAAAGTTTACACAGTAAATCGGGTTCCTATTTAACAATTTTTATACAAATTGTTCCATGATATTGGTTACAACGTTTGCAATGTGTCAGCATTCTCATTATTTCCATTCTGTTTGTTCTATTTCCATTTATCTAGCTTCCCTGCCCCTCCTTGCCTTCTCATCTGTGCTGTTGGGTAAATGTTGACCAATTGGTCTTGTATACTTGATTATTTAAGGGAACACATTGTTTATGGGTAATATTGTTTATTTGATAAGCCAGTCTATTATTTGGCTGAAAGGTGACCTCCAGAAGGGGCTTCAGTTCCAAGTTCAAAGCGTACCTTAGGGTGATAGTCTCAGGGGTTTCTCTAGTCTCTATCAGTCCAGTAAATCTGTTTTTGTTTGGTTTTTTTGCTTTTAGGAATATGAGTTTATTTCTACATTTTTTTTCTCTCATTCTATCTGAGACTTTACATTATGTCCCTGATCAGAATGGTCAGCTGTGACAGGCAGGCACCATCTAGGTCTTCTGGTCTCAGGCTAGAAGATGCAGTGGTTTGTGTGGGTTATTAGTCATGTGGACTATTTTTTCTTTAAGTCTTTCATTTTCTTCATTCTCTTTTGCTGCAGAGGGAAAGAGGCCAATAGTTGTATCTTAGATGGCTGCTCACAAGATTTCAAGACCCCAGATGCTATTCTTCAAACCAGAATGTAGAACATTATCTTTATGAACTATATTATGTCAATTGACTGAGTTGTCCCATGAGACTATGGTCCCAAGCCCTTTAATTCAGTAAACCAATCCCACCAGGTGTTTGGATATGTCCTGGAGGGCTCCATAACTGTGCCCCCTATGTGCTTATTATATATATGAATATATATGTAGCACACCCAAACATGTATATACTTATGCCTACAAATATACCTATATATGCACATGCGCATACTCACATACCATATTTTATGCAAATAATGTGCACCTTCTACATTTGTTTGCCATCCCCACCCTTCCCTCAGAGGTATTTTCATAAGCTTGCTATGCTAATTTTTTCTTTTACAGCAACGTGTGAAAAAAGTTGGCATAGCAGTGCTTACAAAAATACTTCATGGAAGAAAGGCTTGTTGGCAAAAAAACATAGAACATATGCATTATTTGGTAAAAATACAGTATACTCTCCTGTACACATATAGCATACATATTTACCTATGTAATCACACACATATTTTTTGGTTGTTACTATGTTGTTGCAAAATTTTACATAACATTTACCATAATTGTCCTTTATTCTTGTGTAGCTGTCAGTGTCTTCATTTACTTTGGTCAAGTTGTGCTGACTTCGTCCATATTTTGTGTTATTGCCTTTCTCATCACCAGAAATAACAGGTGTCTGCTGTCTAGAAAGCTATTCCCCCTCCCTCTCCTTCCCGTTCGTAGTAACCATCAAAGAAGGTTGCTTTCTGTGTGTATACCTATTCTTGACTTTTCATAAAAGTTAGACCATACAATATTTCTCCTTTTGTGATTGACTTATTTAGTTCACTCAGCATAGTACCCTCCAGATTCATCCTTATAAGATGTTTTGTGGGCACATGCTTCTTTATAGCTGCATAGTATTCCATCATAGGTATTTACTGCAATTTGTTTATGTATTCATCTGTTGATGGGTGCTTAGATTGTTTCCTTTTTTTGCTACTGTGAATACTGCTGCAGTGAGCATGAGTGTGCACGTGTCTATTTGTGTCACCGCTTTTATATCTCTGGGATGTGTACCTAAAAGTGAGATCGCTGGATCATAAGGTATTTCTATTTCTAGCTTTTTGAGGAGGCGTCATACTATTTTCCATAGTAGTTGTACCATTTTACAATTCCACCAGCAGTGTATAAGAGTTCCAATCTCCCCGCAACCTCACAAGCATTTTTTGTTTTCTGTCGTTTTGATCAGTGTTATTTTTTCAGTGGGGAGTTGCTATCTCATCATAGTTTTGCTTTGCATCTGGCACAGTGGTTAAGAGCTGGGCTGGTAATCTAAAGGTCGGCAGTTTGAATCCACCAGCCGCTCCTTGGTGACTCTATGGGGCAGTTCTACCCTGTCCTATGGGGGCGCCATGAGTCAGAATTGACTCGACAGCAACAGGTTTGGTTTTCTGGTTTAATGGCTAATAGTTGAGAGCATCTTTTAACATGTTTCTTAGCCACCTGAATGTCCTCTTCAGTGAATTGTCTATTCATGTCCTTTGCCCATTCTTTATTGAATGATTTGTCTTTTTGTTGTTGTTGTTGTTGTTGAAGTTTTCTACATATTTTAGAGATTAGACCCTTGTCAGATATTTTGCCAAAGATATTTTCCCAGTCTGTAGGTTCTCTTTTTACTCTTTTGGTAAAATCTCTTGATGAGCATTAGTTTTTAATTTCAGGAGGTTTCAGCTATCGAATTTATCTTATTCTGTTGTTTGTGAGTTTTCAGTTTGTTTGATAGGCTATTTATGCCAAAAATTAGGACCCCTAACTTTATCCCTATGTTATCTTCCAGGTGGGAGGGTGGGCCGGGTGGGTGCATGTCATTGGTTGCTGGTCTGGAGTTGCGGGTGTTTGTTGCTAGTCACGGGGTGGGGGGGAGTGGAGAGACTTGTGTTGCCAGTCACCAGGTGGGTGCGGAGGCTGGGGGTACAGTGCTGGTTGCTGGGTGGGTGAGGCAGGTGCACATCACTGGTCGTGGGTGGGGCAGATGGAGAGTGAGGATACTTGAGCCAATGATTGATCGTTGGCCAGGGCAGGGGAGGTGCACACCGCTGGTCATGGGTGGGGCAGTTGGAGAGTGAGGACACTTGAGCCAATGATAGTTGGGTGAGGGGTGGGTGTGTGTCGCCAGTCATGGGCAAGGCAGGGGAGGCGCACACCGCTGCTCACCAGAATGGGTGCCACGGCATTCCCCATAAGCTGCAGCCGGTGAATGGGGCCTGGCGGAGACCAAATGTGAGGGGGGTGCTACTCAGTGTCTGGTTGATTGGGGAATCTCTAGCTGCAATTGTGTGGATTCGCTACTCCATGGGCGCCATCTGCTCAAATGGTCAGGGATTGCCGATGGTGAGTAGTGCTGTCCCTAGTTTCTGGTTCCCTCCCTGGTCTGGGGTTGCCAGGTCCCTTAAGCTCTCACCCACCTTCATGCACTTTCCCTCCCTAGATCAGGTCATGTCCTGCTCACCATGCTTCACTCTGGGTTTGCCTACACAGTGTCTCTGTCTCCTATTGGCAATTCCGTGAAGTTGCTTTTCTGTGCTCCTCACCCAGGAATGCCGCTCACTTTGCCTCAGGATGGACATGTTGTGCTGGGCTGGCTGGCAGGATGCCTATGATCTGTAAATCTCCTTGTTCACTTTTTACATTTACTTTGTCCTTGCATTTGGTGTTCAATCTAATTCTTCATCCTTCCTTTTGATGGTCCAGGGGCTCCAAGATTGTCATCTTTATCCGTCTCACTTGGTTTGTTGAGTCTTTGCTGTAGAGAGATGGCATGGTGTGTGTGACTAAGCTGCCATCTTGGGCTATCTCTAAGAGAAGTAGTTTTTAAAAAAAATAAATAATGGTCAAGGGTCAAAATTACCAACAAAATTGTTATTTCCTCAAAATTAAATACCGCCTTCTATGTTTTTAACAGCACTTTTCTTAAAAAAGTGCTTAGCATTACAAAGTGGTTAATAAATAATCTGAATGAACAACTTGGCAAAGGTTAAGAGAAAAATAATCAGATTTTTATTTAAAATATTCCTTTATTATTAAATAGAAACATCTTTTGGAAAGTTTGTGCAGGTTGTTGTTATTAATTTTAATGATAGATACTATACTCCTTTGATTATAAAAAGTCTTGATCTTGCATAGCAGCAAACACTTTTCATATACATTTTTTATACATTTAACATTTAAGTTGTGCTGTTAAAAATTTCATTTCCTGTTCCATGTATATTTGAAAATAGATGTTATATTTTAATTTTAAAAGATGTTCCCCTCCCTGGATTTATTGCCTAAAAGCAGAGATCGTAATTTTAAAAGCAAAAAAAAATCTATGCATGAATGACTTTAACATTGAAAAGTCATTAGTTTAAATTGTTGTGTATTTTTCTTCTTAGCTAGACATTTTATTTTTTACTGATATAAGTAAATAGAGATATATTTTTGATCTAGATAATCACAGATGCAAAAGACTAAAAAGAAAAAAACACCATAAAAAGTTCAAACTATTGTCTTAGTTTTCAAATTATTGAGAATAAATATTGTGTTTTCTGCCTCTCTGTAGAAAAGTATACTTGTATAACAGTAAGTGAAGTTCTCAAATGGTTACTGGGTTCCAAAGATTTAAGATAGAAAGAACATTTCAGTTTCTAGTATTTTAAACAAAACACCTCTATATTTAAGCAACTCATAGTTGGAAATTTACACTCCAATGTGTTTTGGTAGTTTTGAAGCAGCTTGATATCTAAATAAAATTGATATTTTCATGTCTGATAAAAAATATGATGGTAAATTTTATATGTCAACTATAGTGCCCAGTTGTTTGGTGAAACACTAGTTTTAAGTAGCTGTGATGGTGTTACAGATTGAATTGTGTCCCCCCAAAATGTGTATCAGTTTGGGAAGGCCACGATTCCCAGTATTGTGTGACTGTCCACCATTTTGTGATCTGATGTGATTTTCCTGTTGCCTTGGAGTCGATTCAGACTCACAGCAAATAGCTATTTATTTAGGATCAGGAAGTCAGACTCTCTGAGTTTAAGTACAGTGTGTGTCGCTTAACATCCACTAAAAAACCAAAAATCAAACCCATCAAGTTGATTCCCACTCATAGTGACCCTATAGAACAGCACAGAACTGCCCCATAGGGTTTCCAAGGAGTGGGTGGTAGATTTGAACTGCTGACCTTTCGGTTAGCAAGCAAGTTCTTATCCACAGCACCAACAGGACTCCAATAATGTCCACTATACGTTCTGTGAAACAGGACATTATGTGATTTGAACGTTGTGCGAACACCATATTATATAGAGGAGACAGGTGCACAGGGCAGTCACCAGGCAGGCCCGGACTGTGCTGCTGCCATACACCAAGGGATTGCATGGAAATTTTTCTGGAGTGTTCTATACAGATAGATAAGAGAGAGAGAGAGATGAAAAAGAGGGAGGAAGAGAGGAAGATCATTTTAATGAAATAAATAAGCCAGCTCCCTTCCCTTCCTTCTGCCCTGCCTGCATTCCCCGCTCCCACTAAAGGGCTTTAAACTCTTCCAGCCCCGCTGTGCAAGCTGCGCCCACTTGGTGGCCGCCACCGTGGGAGGAGCGGAGGTCTCGGCCAGCAGCCTGTGCGTGTTTCTCAGGGCGTCCTGGCTGAGTGGGGCAGTGGCCTAGTGCGGCATAACCCTCGGAGGCTCCAGTGGCATCTGTGCAGTCCCTGCCTGAGGCTGTGGGACAGGCACCCGAAGGTAGGCAGCAGGACACCCTCCCCCTGCCACCCCATGACCTGGTCTGTCACAGGACCCCAAGAGCTAGTGAGAGACAGATAGGATCTATAATTTAGCCAAGTAAGTCGGCTATGTCCCATTCTCAGATCAGGATTTCTGTACTCTGTTATATGTAACATTATGGGACCACAGACGTATATGCAGTTGGACAAGTTGCCAGCCTGAACAGATCGTATTCGGCACATATCTGTTTTGGCTTTGTGTACCCTAAAAGATGTGCCACATCTTTCTCCCACATAGCAGTTGGTGGATTGGAACCACATACCTTCTAGTTAGCACCCAAGTGCTTAACCACTGCACCACCAGAGCTCCTTTACCTAAGCCATAGTAAGTTTATATTTAAATTTAAAAGATTCTGATATCTAAGACAAACCAACTTGGCGCATTCTCTTTTTAGACTAGAAAGAAAGATATTCAGGCACAAAATAGTCCACTGAAAAATCAGGTTCTTCTAACCCTCAACATCAATCAGATTTTCACTCAAAATGACACAAATTCCTGTATTATTGAGAACAAGGTCGGGACTCGAAGAATGTATTAATTAGTGACTCTAGTCAAAGCGTTATTTTCACGTATTAACTTCTCCTTCGCTTCTGTGGTTGAGCTTTGCAGAGCCAAATGAGCTCCTCATTTACAGTTGGGGTAGGTGAATCAGTAGCGAAGTATTTGCTTTGTAATGATTAGAATATTGTAAAATCTTCACTTCAAATATACAACCGGTTGACATTTACAGGGTGAATTCTGCAAGTGAAGGTCAACCAGGTTGAGCACTGTATACGCCTAGTGGGTACATGTGGACAAAAGGTCACAAATGGATGAATGAGGTCGGCATGGCTCACTGTCGGGGGCTGTCTTATGGAAACTGAAATTCTGAAACAGTGTATCACACCTATTACCACCAAGTGCCTTCCTCTGTACTTTGGCATCCCTGAAGTCTGTCATACCATCTGGAATAGAGAGGAGCAAACGGTTTCCTAGTAGGTGGCTTATAAAACTCTTCAGATACTTGGCGATCTCACGTAATGTTTAAAATATTTTAGGCACATTTAAAGGGGCCATTTGAAGCACTCAAAATGATTTACCTTGCCAAATTCACCAAGTACGTGCAGAGTTGGCTTTTAATAAGCAAGGCTGGTTTTGATTTATGGAGTACAGGAAAGGCACCTGAAAAAAACATCTACTTGAAATTTCACTTCCTTTTAAGAAGCCCTGAAAGACGTTTTTGTACAAATAAATAAATAAATTCTCTTGGGCTAATATGTAACATGCCAAGTTGAGCCCAGAGTTCATTTTTATAGCTGTTTTATGAGTCTTTAAAATAGTGATTTATAACAGAAAGAGTGAGACACTCATAATTATAACATGATGGACTGGGTATTTTCATGAGCAAAGATATTTTTCTCAGGCATGTATATAGCATTTAACCTTTGCTGAAAAGCTATTACTGTACTTTTTTTTTTTCATTATGATTGTGATTCTCAATTATGCATAGCTCTCAGGCTGCAGAGTTTATTTTTGTAATAACTATGATCATCCCTTTAATTTTCTCTTTCTCAGTGATGAAAATGCCGTAGCAAGATATTCCTAGAAAAGGAAAATTTGAGTCTAACTACAAAATACAAAAACAGCTGCTGTTGAGTCGACTCCAACTCACGGTAACCCTACGTGAGTCAGAGCTGAACTGTACTCCATCGGGTTTTCAATGGATGGTTTTTCAGAAGTAGATCGCCAGGACTTTGTTCCAGTGTGCCTCAGGATGGACTCAAACCTCCAGCCTTTCAGTTAGCAGCTGGGTGCTTTAACCATTTCACCACCCAAAGACTCCAACTGAAAAATTATAGCAAAATATTTTTTGACAGCTGAACGTGCAAAATTTGTAATAACACTGTAACGATGGCCTTTTTCAAGGTAGGAGAGTGGAAAGAACATGGGCACTAATCTCTGTTATGCTTCTTAAGGGTTATATGCATGTTACTTAAGTTCTCTGGGTCTGAGTTTCCACTGTTCTAAAATGGTGATAGTAGAGACTAGATGGTGCTTGTGTTGAGGGCCTATAGGTAGAAGAAGGGACTGCAAAAAACATGGCAAGTAATAACGACCTAAAATGAAATGGATTCTATTTTTCCTTTCATCACTGATAAATGTCCACTTCCAGAGCAAAAACTTTCTAGATTTTTCCCCTTCCAGTTCACTCTAGGATCCCTGGTGGCGCAGTGGTTAAGAGCTTGGCTGCTAACCAAAAAGTCAGCCGTTGAAATCCACCAGCCTCTCCTTGGAAACCCTATGAGGGCAGTTCTACTCTGTCCTCTGGGGTCACTAGGAGTTGGAATCAAATCGACGGTAATGGGTTTGCTTGTTTGTTTGCTTTTCCTTTAGTTCACTCTAACACGCCATGAGTTGAACTGAGTTTCATGGTTTCTCTTTGGCTTGTTTGCTTTTGTGAACTATATTTCTTGTAGCGTGGCCACATAACTCATTTTGCAGTAGGTCTTTATCTTAGGACCCAAATCCTGTAGTGGGCTGAAAGGTGGTCCCCAAGAAGATATGTCTATATCCTAATTCCTGGAACCTGTGAAATGTTAGTTTATTGGGGGAAAAGGTCTTTGCAAATATTTTAATTTAGTTACGGATTTTGAGATGAAGAGATCATCCTGGATTATCAAAAAAAACAAAAACAAAACCTTTGCCATCGAGGCAAAGACCAGGGCAAAGATTGGAGTGGTATAGGAAAGATCCAAGGAATGCCAACAGCCACTCGCAGACTGAAGAGGAAAGGGACAGAATTTTCCCGAGAGCCCCCAGAAAGAATCTCCCATAGAGCCTCTGCAGGGAGCACACCCTGGTGATGCCTTGCTTTCAGACTTCTGGCCTCCAGAACTGTGAGAGGGTACATTCCCATTGTTTTAAACCACTCAATTTGTGGTGGTTTGTTACGGCAGCCTCAGGAAGCTAATACACACTCCTTCGTTCATTGCCTGCATTATTTCCTAAATAAATAAATCTTTACTGTCATCCAGCTTCTCCAAGTGTTTTAGATTTAGAAAGTACATTTACCACAGGACAAAGCTTCCCTGTCTAGTCAGAAGAACATTTAAACTACCCCTTTCCTCATAGAGAGTATGGGTTAGGCATGCAGACTTGTATTACTCTGGTTACATTTGCCTGAAAATGAAATGCAATAGAAGTACAGACAGAGGAGAGCATTAACAGGAACAGCCACAGTGCTTAACTAGGCAACATTTGCCTTCAGAATTCCTTTTCTCTCACTTCCTCTTGCAATTCCTTTTAAGAGAATAATGTGCAGAATATGTGTGGGTGAAAATACCAGTTTTGATCTGTAACCAATCATGGGGATGATGTAGGACCTGACAGTGTTTTGTTCTGTTGTGCACGGGATCCCCATGAGTCTGGGGCTGACTGTTTCAAGGAAAAAAAAGAAAAAAAAAGCCCACTGCCTTCAAGTCGATTCTGACTCACAGAGACTCTATAGGATAGAATAGAACTGCCTCATAGAGTTTCCAAGGAGCAGCTGATGGATTCAAACTCCCAACCTTTTGGTCAGCAGCCGAGCTCTTAACTGCTGAGCCACCAGGGCTCCTTGCAGAGGAGAAGGCAGCTAAAATTACAGCTAGAGTTCAGTTATTACAGGAACCTGGGCAAGTTTCTGTTTATTCAGCTTCAAAATGAGGATAATTAGATTATTACAACTCTATTATTGTTTTGACATTTAAAGTATCTAACAGATATGAAGGGTTTAAAACAATACCTGGCATGTCATAAACAGTTAATAAATGCTCACTATTATTCTGAGTAGTAATATTTGTATTAGCATTACTCAGGAAACCCGAGGCGGAAAGGGGGAGTGTGCTGTCACATCAGGATTGCAACTAATGTCACATAATATGTGTATAAATTTTTGTATGAGAAATTAACTTGAGCTTTAAACTTTCACCTAAAGCATAATTAAAAAAAAAAAATTAAAAGAATACGGTGGTACTTAATAAAAACAAAATACAAACATTTAACAAAACAGAAGAATGGTTATATGCAATCAGAAGCTCATTCAGGAAAATAGTGAAAACCTTCCAGATATTTTCATACTCAGTTTGGGCAGCAACAATAGTTGACAACAATTTTAACTTCCACTAGATGCCCTAGGTCATTTTGTAGACCGTATCCTAGTTCCCTTCCCACATTATTTAAATGTAGCTCAAAGCAATTATCATGTGTTACATAATAAAAATATTTACATAATGCATCTTATTATTAAAGCCACTAGCAAAACAATAGTGATATTATGGGTGATTTGGATAAAACTGGTTTGCCATGGGAATGTCCCCGAATTTAGTCATGTCTAGAGAAATGTGGGCAAATCAAATAGTTTGCCTGAACAATCTGTAATTCATAGGATGGATTTTTAATTACTGATAAAGATCAGAAAATTACAAAGAATAGTGAAATCATAGGAAATTTTAGGAGGAAAAAAACCATTTCTCCAATTTACTTTAAACAGAGTAGATAGTACTGGCTTGTATTTTTCCATGGCCTTTCCACTTACTGGTCTCCTCCATGTCAACGTCAAACACTGATATATTAAAGTAAAATTTTACCTGTTTTAAGTAATACACCCTAAATGCTTATTACATGTCAGTACTCATGAGAAGCAATGCGGTTGTCGTCAGGTGCCATCTAGTCAGTTCTGACTCCTAGTGACCCTGTGTACAACGGAAGGAAACACTGCCTGGTCCTGTGCCGTCCTCATAATCATTGCTATGTTTGAGCTCATTGTTGCAGCCACTGTGTTAACCCACCTCCTCGAGTGTCTTCTTTTTCAATGACCCTCTGCTTTACCAGGCATGACGTCCTTCTCCAGGGACTGGTCTCTTCTGATAACATATCCAAAGTACCTGAGATGAAGTTTTGCCATCCTTGCCTCCAAGGAGCATTCTGGCTGCACTTCTTCCAAGACAAATTTGTTCTTTCTTCTGGCAGCCCATAGTATATTCAATATTCCTCATCAACCTCGTAAATTCAAAGGCATCAATTCTTCTTCATTTTTCCTTATTCAGTGTCTAGCTTTCACACGCATATGAGGTGATTGAAAATATCATGGCTTGGATCAGGTACACCTTAGTCCTCAAAGTGCCACCTTTGCTTTTAACACTCTAACGAGGTCTTTTGCAGCAAATTTGCCCAATGCAAGGTGTCCTTTGATTTCTTGACTGCTGCTCCTATGGGGGTTGATTGTGGGTTCAAGTAAAATGAAATCCTTACCAACTTCAATATTTTCTCTGTTTATCATGACGCTCCTTATTGGTCCAGTTGTGAGGATTTTTATTTTCCTTATGTTAAGGTGTCATCCATACTGAAGGCTGTGGTCTTTGATCTTCATCAGTAAGTGCTTCAAATCCTCTTCACTTTCAGCAAGCAAGGTTGTATATTCTGCATACCGCAGGTTAATAACTTTTCCTCTAATTCTGGTGTCCCATTCTCCTTCATATAGTCCAGCTTCTCAGATTATTTGCTCAGCGTACAGACTGAATAAGTACGGTGAAAGGATACAACCCTGATGCACACCTTTCCTGATTTTAAACCATGCAGGTACTAACACCACATAAGTAAAGTTTAATTTTCTCTAAAGTCTGTATTGATCTCTTGAAAAATATGAAGCTTTCACATTTATTCACAAGGCATAAAAGCAAAGCAATTTTTTTAGTTCATTTAAACCTTTGAAGAATTAATTTTGTATGTAAAGTTAGTGAATTTGCAAGTTTATTTTTGCAAGTATATTATCATTTCTTTACAAAGAATCATTTTCTAAAATAATTCTGAAAATTATAAGTGTTTCAAAGGAATCTAATAAACCATATTCTAAATTTATTAAATATTTTGATAGTAGCTGATTGTGCCATGAGGCAGAAGTATGAAGTCCTGTTGAGCTGTGCAGAGTTAACCCAAGTCTGTCCTGTCTATGTTGTTGTTATTAACTACTGTTAAGTTGGCCCCTGACTTATGGTGACCCCGTAAACAACGGGATCAGACCTCTGTGATCCATAGGGTTTTCATTGGCTGATTTTTTGAAAGTAGATTACCAGGTCCTCTTCCTAGTCCGTCTTGATCTGGAAGCTCCACTGAAACCTGTCCACTTTGAGTGACCCTGCTAGTATTTGAAATACCAGTGGTATAGCTTCCAGCCCCATAACAACACAAAAGCCCACAGTATGATGAACTGACAGATGGTTGATGGAAGAAACAAAATATAAAGAGCTAATATATCACCCTGATGCGTTACTCGAGAGGAAAGTAAACATTCATCTCGTTTAAGACATTGTTGAGTGTCTGTTACATGGAGCTGAATGTACATTCTATCTATTATTTGGTACAAGAAATAGGGCACTGCATATAATTAATATCAATATAAATATATAACACGTATGATCCTAGGAGTTTTACTAAAATATTTTCACTCCTTGTTTCATATATGTGAGCATCTAATACATTATCTGACATTCGTGAGTCCAGACAGCTTTATTTAAAATACTTTAGTTGTGCTCCCAATTTCAGCTGCATTTGCTTAAATTCCTTACCAAATCCTAAAGAGCAGCGTACTGACTTCCAGCTAGCACATTGTTCTTTGGCTAGTTCCAGTTTTCAGTTTCCTGCCTCATGTTCTTTCCCAGTTTCTCTTTTTCCAGCAAGACCTTTTTTTAATCCTCACCGCTATTTTTGCTTCCTGCCAACCTCCAGCTGATGACTGCCTATGTCCCATTAATGCACAGAATTCATCTGCTCAATATACAAGGTCAGATGTTTTTCAATATTTAGGCGAACTATCTGAAATAAAAAAAAAAAGAAAAAAATGAAAAGACTTTCAGAAGTAAGTCTAGTTATTGTTCTCTTGATAATCGCTATTAGGCATGTGACTTATGTGTATAGCTTATTTATATTTTTACATCTCAAAATATGTGGAGTCTATACAAACTGTATATTAGAGTTGCAACTGATGGGCTAATTAATCTGTAGCTGATGCAATGACAATGGTTCAAATCGTCTTTATCTAACAACTCTCTGGGTTTAATTTGGGAAAGCAAGAGAGAAAATAAGTCACTATATCGCCCTCCAGTTCTAAATAACACAGTCAGAATTGGTAACAAATCATATTCTCTGATCCTTTGCCTTCTTACTTGGGTAAGGATTACGCATACACCATTTTCCCTCTCAGTGTTGAGTCTTTTTATGTATTTTGAGAAGAAAAAAAAAATTCCTTCTTTTGAGTTTCACCCTCCGAATCCCTTTGGAAAATTATTGACCCGAAATGATACATTCTTGGTAAATAAAGCAGAATCCGTAGCTACCATATTTGGGGTTTGGTTTGCATCCAAGTTTCAATAGCTGGCTCTTAAGGTAAGTCCTGCACTGTTCAGAGGCTTGGTCTTTGTGATCGCTAACGGCTAAGTGTTATGCAGAGCCGGCTCACCATTCCGTGGGTAGGTGGTTCTGCCTGGAGTTGCCGCTAATTGGCAGGAAGGAAAGGATTCCCAAATTTACAGTGGTTTTATTCATGGACAGCAGTCATAAAAAGAACAGGATTTTCTGTACTTTCAAAACTATCCCCCATAACCAGCTCTGTAGGAAAGGGTCTAGCAGGTGGTGGAAAATTGACAAAATTATGTTTAATGAACAAGACTGTCTCTAGCACCTGTGTTCTATCACTGTAGATAATTCTATGTGGCATCACTGCACGGACTGGAAAGTGTGCCATTAAGGTTGATGCTGAATTTTGCTATTTTCACACCTTTTCTGTAGTATGTGCTTCTTTGTGTCTTTCCCTTTCTCAAAGCCTGAAATGGGTTCCCATGGCGATCTGTTTATGAACCAGCAACAAAAGTGGTTCTCACAGACAATAAAATGGCTGATCTCTATGCCAACTGAGGGGCAAGAAGGTGAACACGTCTGTGAGTAGAGCCGCCAGTCACATCCCCTTATATTATAATAGCTACATTTGTCGGAGCATCTACTCAACGTCTAGCACTGGTAAGTGCTTGAAATGTCTTAACTTATTTTATCTTCGGATAACTGAATGAGGTCGCTACTGCTATTATCACACATTTACAGCTAAAGAAATTGGAGCTTAGAGATTTCCCCAAGGCATAGTGCTGATAAGTGTAGGAGTGGTTTCTAACACCAGAAAACCCCTGTCCTTTAAGCTATAACACTTGATCTTCTGTAGGTTTTCTTATTTAATGAGATAACACAGATATTCCTTATTTTAACCATCACTTTGTGTTTCTCTTTAAATAGATGTATAATTTAATTTCATTGCTCAAGGTACTTCAAGTGAGCTATGTTTTGCTGCTGGGTGCTGATTTCTGCATTCAGAAGTATTTTGACAGTAAAATACTAATATTCTGTTTCTTGGTCCAGAAGCAGCTAATTTCCTTAGACACTTGAGCTCAAAAGGGTACTATAAAATCAATTCTCAAACCTCAAACAATGAGTATATATATATATATATTTAAATCACAAAAGGCTCTTCAGCAGGCTGATCCAACACTCGTTGCTTCTAGGTCATGCAAATTAATTTCAGATTAATTTTGAAAATAAAATTACACATTTCCGTTCTTCCAGGCTTTAATAAAAGATTTAATATTCTGAATACAAGACAAAAGCGTATTTGCATTCTGAGTTTTGTACTCAATAAAATTTGTTGTAATCTCATAAATATTGTCAATAAAAAAACACACACTCAAAAAAAAATCACCCAAATTAGGCCAGGTCCTAGATTTTGACAATAGAGCACTAACCGAGAGTAAAAAATCCCCCCCACCAAATACCCTAGGGAGTTTATATTTTGTTGTTGTTAGTTGCTGTACAGTTGGCTCTGACTCATGGCAACCCTGTGCACAACAGCATATAATGTTGCCTGGTTCTGCATCATCGTCACCATCATTGGTATGCTTGAGTCCATTGCTGTGGCCAGTGTATACCTGATGGATAATATAGTCTATATTATTGTCAATATTCTAGTGGGTAGAAAAGTAGGAAATAGATTGACATAATAGATCTACCTAAGAAATACTCCAAACATATCATCTTTTGTTAGTATATTGTCTTAGGCTGAGTTCTCTAGAGAAGCAAAACCAGTAAAGCACATCGATATCGTTATAGAGAGATATGTATATAAAGGAAATGGCTTGGTTGTAGAGGCTGGAAGGTCCCGACTCCTTGGGTCAGGCTGGAGGCTTTTCTTGATTCATGCAGCCACAGGGGCTGGCAAACCCAAGATTGGCAGGTCAGACATCAGGGATCTTTCTCACAGGCTTTGAAGACCAAGGAATCCAAATCCCTTTCCACTGATTGGCTGCTCACAGCGGATCCCATCATGGAGGTGATCACATTATATTAAATCTCACTATGGAAGTGATCACATCATCTTATGACTGCCAAATTACATCATAACTGCCAAACCACTGAGAATCATGGCCCAGCCAAGCTGATACATAAACTTAATGAACACATACATCTTCATGTATAATGTGCAGACAGTTGGCATTAAACTCATCAGAGGTACTCACTAAGGTGAACACTACCCTGGAGCTACAGTTAAAATTACTGAGAGTGGGCCCATACGTTTGCATTTTGCAAGCCCCTACAATATTGATGAATTGCAATGTTATCTGGCATCATTTGGCCTAGGCAATGTAAAGGAAGTAAGTGCTAGAAAAGCAGGTGTAGCTAATTATGACTTTGCACAAAGTGCTAATATGAATTTTTCCTTCATTCTAATTCACTTTTAAAGTTTAGTTAATGACAGACAGTCTTTCTGCATGTGAGTTATTATTAAGTGACCAAGATTTTTCAGATCAGAGCAGAATTTGTTTTTAAATTACAACATTTTTAATTTCTGGAAAATTTCTGAAAGCAATTGAAATCTCCTAAGAGAAAATGTTTTCCACAGGAACAGTATTGTAAAGCTTAGTTTTTTCCAATAACTTTAAGAAATGTGTTCAGAAATGTTATTATCAGCTTCACAGAATTACGTACCGCATTGGATTAATATAAACAGAAAATAGTTTTTTATGCTTGTCCTAAACTGTTAGCTTAAACAAAATAGAAAATAAACATTAGCAAAATGCAACTTAAATAACAAATTGGATAAATTGGAGGGAGGGGAGCAAAATCTAGACTGAAATAGTTATCTATGAAACAGAATTTTATTGGCAACCAGTCATGAGCTTCAGAGAGTTGAGCAGCGGGGAGGCGAACCTTTCAAACGAAATGAGTTTAATTTCTTGTCTAAAAAAGAGAAGGTAATATATAAGAAACCTCATTCATAATATAAGTGCTATAAATTTTCCTTTCTGTCTTAAATTAATGATGGCTATAAAGCAGAAAATCAACACATTAGCACGCCACTTTTGAGATGCTAAAAGGGAACCATTTACACTGGTGTTTTAAGCAGATAAATTGACCTATATGAAAGGAAATTGGACTATTCACACAATGCACTAGCCAAGAGCAATCAGAAAGCCAAGTGAACCGAGGTTGGCTTCAGGCTCACTTTTTCCAGATGAATGTAACCATTCTTAATCAAGGAGAAACACGCGAGGCGCAGAAATTACAATGTACTCTATCCATGAAAATAAGCAACAGACCTTCTTCCCAGGACCTAAGAATAACCTGGGTGGGTCTAATGAAAACCAGGCAACAGGTCTTATGAGTAATTGGGTACACTTTGTCTTTTAATTCCTTCTGGTTTAGTTTTCATGGGAATCTGCATTTATTGGGAGAATTCTACGAGTGTCAAATGCAGACATATGCCTGTGTTTTGAAATCTAGTGATGTGGAAAATTACCAGGGATTCTATTGACAAGACAGACAGGGTGGGGCAGTATTAGAGAGTTAGTGGAGGGCAAATCCCAACTTAATGAGCCACTTAAAAACTCATTTGCATTACTCTAAGGAGAGCCTTTCCTTTTCCCACGTTTTATCATCCCAATGTCACCTCGGTGGCTTCGACTTCCTTTTCTCATCACATCAAATCCCCTTGATGTCAAATTTAAGTCCCACTCCCTTCTTTCGGATAAGATTAGGTTCTCCACCACTATCAAGCCACCTTCTTTTTTCTCACTATCAAATACCATTCTCCTTCCATCCTGTATTCCACTCTGGAAAGGCTACCAGTCAAGTCAAGCTCAATTTGCTTTCTTAGCAAACGTTTCAAAAATTTTCTCTCCTCTGTCAGGTGAATGTGTATGATGCCCAAAGAATTACTGTCAGGCCAAGAGAAGTGTAATCTTGTTTAAAATTCCAAAACCAAGTTAAAATGGACAAAGAAAATTCTACTTATCACTAGTAAAAAATATATATATATAAACCAAAAAAATCAAACCCATTGCGTGCAGTCGATTCTGACTCATAGTGACCCTATGGGGCAGAGTAAAACTGCCCCATAGGGTTTCCAAGGAGTGGCTGCTGGATTTGCACTGCCGACCTTTTGGTTACCAGCCCAACGTTTAACCACTGGTGGCTCAGCGGTTAACAGCTACGGCTGCTAACCAAAAGATTGGCAGTTTGAATCCACCAGTCACTCCTTGGAAACCCTGTGGGGCAACTCTACTCTGTCCTATAGGATCGTTATGAGTTGGAATTCCCTTGACAGAAACTATATATACATGTATATGTATATGTATGTGTATATGTATATATAGTTGCTGTTAGGTATTACATCGAGTCTATTTTTAACTCATAGTGACTTCTTCTGACAGAGCAGAACGGCTCCAATAGGGTTTTCTAGACTGCAATCCTTTTGCTAGGCCTTTGTCCCACGGAACGGCTGGGAGGGTTTGAACCACCAACCTTTTGGTTAACAGCCAAATATCTAACCATTGTGTCGTTATGTATTATGTATTGAAATTAATACCCCCTCTATATAATGTGGCTTATATTAACAGAATAAGTCTTAAATACCAGAGTTAAGGTAAAATCATTTCAATTAAAATTTAATTAATTAAAAAATTGAGATAGATTGGAAAACCTGCAGGCTACGTAAGTGCAAATGTGTTTGTAACCACCGCCAAACCAAAACCAAACCCACCGCCATTGAGTCGATTCCAACCACAGTGACTCCGTAGGGTTTCCAAGACTGTAAATCTCTACAGAAGCCGAATGCCACATCTTTCTCCCGAGGAGCCGCTGGTGGTTAGAAGCCAGTTTCTTTAACTGCTGCACCACCAGCGTTCCTTGTAGTCACCAGAGTCCTTGCAAAAACACCTAAATAGCATAAAGGTTACCTATGATTTTCCCATTAAAGTAGCAACTTCTGCCTGAGTTGCCGCTTTAGCAGTTGAATTTTATTCTCTACAGAACCTGATATAAAACTTCAACCATAACATGTTAGCAGACAGTAGCTGTCTGGAAATTCAGGGCCGTGGAACTGAGTCACCTGTGAACATGGTCCCAGATAAGCAAGAATCTGAGGGGCACCCCCTGAGCATCTGAACGCCATGTGGTGACCTGATTTTTTTCAGGACTGCTATTCCTAGTTTTCATGCAGTTGGGGAAAAGATGTGGTGTCAGAGAACCTCTGGTTCTGAGACTGATATTTTATCAATTTGAGCCATAGCAAGTGGAATCATTTCTTGGAGATTTCAGTACCTTTGCTGTTATAAGGCTAGGAGCAGCTCTTATAATAACCCTCACTGACAACTAGTCAGCTACGGACTCGCAACTCTAGGCCGCACCATCAAACAGCAGTCTATGTGGGTGGTGTTCCTAGGATCGTGCAGTGTAACCTGCAGGACTGTACATGGAGGCCTTGGTATGCTCACTATCCTCTTCCAAGCACAACTGTACTTGAAATAATGGAGATATCCCTTAAAATATTTAATGTACAAAGATATTAAAGTGTTCTCTTTAATTTTTTTAACTTACAAAAATTAATGACTTGACTTTATAATTACCACAATTCCAACAAAACAAACCAGTTACAGTTGAGTTGATTCTGACTCATGAAGACCCCATATATTTCAGAGCAGAACTGCACTTCACAGGGTTTTCAGCGACTATGACCTTTCAGAGGTACCCTGGTGGTTCAGTGGTTAAGAGCACGGCTGCTAACCAAAACGTCACAGCTCTAATCCGCCAGCTGCTCCTCAGAAACCCTAAGAGACAGCTCTAGTCCGATAGGGTCATTATGAGTCAAAATCGACTTGATGACAATAGGTTATGACCTTACAGAGGATCATCATTACTTTCTCCCAAGGTGCCTCTGGATGGATTAGTACCACCAACCTTTTAGTTAGTAGCCAAATGCATACTTGTGCCACCCAGGGACTCCTACTATGAATTAGTTCCTGGCTGTGATAATTCAAGTGATACAAAGAATCACAAGTAAAAGTTTAGTCCTTCATTCTTGTACTTCAAATTCATATTTCTGAAATAAGATTTCTAAGTGATTACAGGAATTTGGTATACATCAGCTCAGATCCTCTAATTTGTTATTAGACATGTTTATTGCATATTTCAAAGAACATTAAGTTGCGTTGCACATTCCAATTTGACATTCGTTCTGTTTTTTTTTTTTTGTTTTCAGAATGAAGCAATGTCCTATTCATCTTCCCAAATCAGTAGAGTTTACTGATCTACTTTATTTTGTAGGATTACTGCCATTGGTTAGTATTGCCAGACTGAGAGGAGACAGGGAAAGCAGAGACTTGGAAACAGGTAGTGGGAGTATGAATTTGTAAAACCACTATGGACAGTCATGTAATGATTGTTTGTTGTTGTTAGTTGCCTTTCTGTTGGCTCTGATTCATGGTGACTTTATATAACAGACTAAAACACTGCCTGGTCCTGCACCATCTTCATGATTGTTGGTATGTTGGATTGCACTATTCTGGACACTGTGTCAATCCATCTCAACAAAGACTTCCCTTATTTTTGCTGACCCACTACTTTACCAAACATGATGTCCTCTTCCAGTGATTGGTCTTTCCTGATGGCATGACCAGAGTAAGCAAACCAAATTCATGCCATTCTCATTTCTAAGGATCTTTCTGGTTTTATTACTTCTAAGACTGATTTGTTCATTCTTCTGCCAGTCCATGGTACATTCAATATTCTTCACCAACACCACAATTTATATACATCAATTCTTCTATCTTCTTTTTTCATTTTCATTGTCTAACTTTTGCATGGATTTGAGGTGATTGAAAAAATCGTGGCTTGGGTCAGGCTAGCCTTGGTCATCAAAGTGAAATCTTTGCATTTTAATACTTTAAATAAGTCTTTGGTAGTAGCTTTGGCCAATGGAATATGTTGTTTGATTTCTTGACTGCTTCTTCAGTGGATGTTGATTGTTGATCCAAGTAGAATGAAATCAGAAAAAATGCAGAATTTCCTGGAAATGAATATGTCCAATTTTCTAAGCCACACTTACATACTATCTTAGTTATCTAATGTGGCTACAATATAAATACTACAAGTAGACAGCTTTAACAAACATAAATTTATTCTTTCACAGTCTAGGAGGCTTGAATTCAGGTTGCCAGCTCCAAAGGAAGGCTTTCTGTCTGTGTCAGTTCTGAGGAAAGGTTCTTGCAATCAACCTCCCCTGGTCTAGGAACTTCTCAGCACAGGGACCCCAGGTTCAAAGGACATGCTCCACTCCCAGCTCTTCTTTCTTGGTGGTATGAGGTCCCTGTCCTCTCTGCTCAATTCTCTCTTTTATATCTCAAAAGAGACTGACTTAAAATATAAAATACAACCTAATCCTATAGATTGAGTGCTGTCTCATTAATATAGCTACCTCTAAACCTATCTCATTAACATAATTAAGAAAAAAAGTCCGTTGCCATCAAGTTGATTCTGACTCATAGTGACCCTATAGGACAGAGTAGAACTGCCCCATAGGGTTTCCAAGGAGTGGCTAGTGGATTTGAACTGTCGACCTTTTGGTTAACAGCTGAATACTTAACCACTACCCCACTAGGGCTCTCATTAACATCCTAGGGGTTAGGATTTACAACATATAGAATGATCACATCAGATCACAAAATGGTGGACAATACCACAATACTGGAAATCATGGCCTAGCCAAGTTAACACACACTTTTGGGGGACACAACTCAATCCGTAATGTTCCACCCTTCAGCTCCACAAAATCCAAGTCCTTTCCACATGTAAAACACATTCACCCCATCATATAATCCCCAAAGTCTTAAATCAACTCCAAGTGCAAATTCCATCCTGGTACAAAATTCTTCTTCTTCTTTGAAATCTAAAATACAAGTTATCTGCTTCCAAAATACAAGAGTGGAACAGGCACAAGGTAGACATTTACATTGCAAATTTGAGAAACTGGAGCAAAGGAACGGACAACAGGCACCAAGCAAGTTAACAGAACATATTACATTAGCTCTCAAAGCTTGAAAATAATCCTGTGTTGTCTGAGACCATGTAGGCAATGGCCCTGTCCTCCAGACTCTGGGTGTTGGCCACACTATCCAGATTCTGGGTGGAGGCCCCTTGGTCCTGGGCTTCACCTCCATCTTCTAGGCCCACTGGAATGGAAACTCTACTCCCTCACATTTGAGTGGCCCCATTCTCCTAGTTCTTCTGAGTGGCTACCCTACCCCCTTGGCCCTGGCAGTCCCCGTTCTTCTGTCCCTTAGGCATGGCTGCTCCACCCCCTCGGCTTTGGGCATCAGATCCAGCCCCATCCTGCTGGCACTCATGAAAGGCAGCACACTCTGGAACCAAGTTAGTGAAGATCTGACTCTTTGAAGCCTAGGAGGCTGTGGCCCCACCACTTGAAACCTCAGAGGCCATGGCTCCACCCTTTGAGACCCCAGAGGTCATGGCCCTACCCTTTGAGGCAGCTCTGCTTCCTGTGTTCTTTGTCTCTTCAGCTTCTGCTTCCTAGTTCCTTGGCCTCTTGGCCCCTTGGGCCCTTAGGTCAGCCTGGCATCTGCCCAGCTAGGGCAAGTGTTCCAAAGCTCTTTAGCTCTAGTGACGTCTCACTCAGCCAATAAATCTTGGACAGAAGGCACTCAGCTCTCTTGCTCCATGGGTTGGCTCTAATGCATTCTCACACTGGTCTCCTGGTTATGCTGCTGTCATTTTTCTGTTGCTGCTTCTCACTGTCTGTACCATCTCTGGTGTTACAGCTCTCCTCACTTCCTTCTGAGTCCTCACCAGAATTGTTTTTGATGTCCATAATTCCACCAACAGTTTCCTCAAGGCAATCTAAGCTTTTACTGTTAGGCACTTTAAAACTCTTGCAGCCTCTTCTCATTCACAGTTTCAAAACTGCTTCCACATTTTAGGTATTTGTTAGAGCAGCACTCCACTCTTGTGGTACCAAATTTATGTCTTAATTATCTAGTGCTGCTGTAACAGAAATACCACAAGTGGATGGCTTTAATAAACAGAAATTTATTCTCTCACAGTCTAGGAGGCCAGAAGTCCGAACTCAGGGAGCTAGCTCCAGGAGAAGGCTCTCTCTCTCTCTCTGTCAGTTCTGGGGGAAAGTGCTTGTCATCAATCTTCCCCTGGTCTAGGAGCTTCTCAGTGCAGGGACCCTGGGTCCAAAAGGCACGCTTCACTCCCAGTTCTTCTTTCTTGGTGGTATGAGGTCCCTCTCTTCTCTGCTCAATTCCTTCTTTTATATCTCAAAAGAGATTGTCTCAGGATGCCACCTAATTCTGTAGACTGAGTCTTGTCTCATTAACATAACTGTCTCTAATCCTGCCTCATTAACATCATAGAGGCAGGAATTACAGCACATAGGAAAATCACATCAGATCACAAAATGGTGGACCATTACACAATACTGGGAATCACGGCCTAGGCAAGTTGACACACATTATTGGGGGACATAATTCAATTCATAACATACATGTTTACTGGGATTACATGTTTAAATGTTTCATGTTTAGAAAGCAAAAACAAATAAGAAGTAGGTAAGTAAATAAATAAATAATTCTAAAAGTCTTTCTTTTAAGAGTACTTCAGGTATGTTTCATTTGCTGTTTGGATAAAAGCTATATAAATTTTTTCTTTTTCTTTTCTAATGTTATTTTTGTCAAAGAGTACTATATTGACTTATTTTATTTATATAGGGAAAAAAATAGCATAAGGATGAGAGACTGATTTCTTGATGCTATATTGTTTTAGAATTTTTATGGGTTTCATATACCATTTTGTAAATATCTTACCTTTCACAATAAAAGGAGAAAAATGTTCTTTCCCTCCTTGTCTAAAAGGAAAGTATTCTTTCTTGCTCATAAAAGGTAAAGACCACCACCAACAACAGAAACCCAACTTCTCTTTCTGAAGCTCTGGTTTTTTTCACCAACACAAATTGAAGGGTGAACAGTATAAATGTACATTCTGCTCGTGGATTTCATATGGACCCAATGAAAACTTTCTGTCTTCTTTCTTTTCAGTATATTTATATAAAGTTCATTTATCGACTCCAATTTTGGAAACACTTAGCTGCTTAGTGTGTCATGTTTTTACAGTTTTTCTGTGTGCGTGTGCCCATGAACAATCAATAGCACTGCATTCCTTCCTATTTACGTTTTTATTTTTCTATAAAATTAATTATGCAGTTTGATTAATCAATCAATATTACTTTCCATAATTCTCCGTATTAAAAATACAACTAGACATATATAAACGGTTCATTTTGGAGTCCTGGTGGTACACTAGTTAGGAGCTTGGCTGCTAACCAAAAGGCTAGCAGTTAGAACTCACCAACCACTCCTTGGAAACACTATAGAGCAGTTCTGCTCTGTCCTGTACAGTCACTATGAGTTGTAATTGACTCGATGGCAACAGGTTTGGTTTTTATTCATTTTAAGCACTGGCGCTTATTACCTTATACAGTGTATTTTAGTTTGGAGCTGTGTCCTGGTAAGCATATATAGAAATCTCCCTGTGATGTATCTACAGACTCAGAATTCCAAGCATGTTCATTTTCCCCAAACATTGCTGAAAATGTTAAGTGGAACAGTTATATCCTTTCAACTTATTTATTCAATCTGTGTGCTGAAAAAAATAACCAAAGAAACCAGACTGTATAAACAAGAAGTCGGCATCAGGATTGGAGAAAGACTCATTAACAACCTGCAATATGCAGATGATGCATCCTTGCTTGCCAAAAATGAAGAAGAATTTAAGCACTTACTGATGAAGATCAAAGACTGCAGCCTTTAATACAGAATAGTCCTAAACATGAAGAAAACAAAAATCTTCACAATTGGACCAATAAACAACAGCATGATAAATGAAGAAGAAATTAAAATTGCCAATGACTTCATTCTGTGGAAGCAGCAGTCAAGAAATCAAGTGACATATTGCATTTAGCAAATCTGCTACAAAAGAACTCCTTAAAGTTTTAAAAAGCAAAGATGTCACGCTGAGGACTTAGGTGGTTCTGATCCAAGCCATGGTACTTTCAATTCCTCATATGCATGCAAAAGCTGGACAATGAAAAAAAAAGAGAGAAGAATTGATGCATTCCAATTATGGTGTTGATGAAGAGTATTATTGAGTATACCGTGGACTGGCAGAAGAATGAACAAATCAGTCTTAGAAGAAATACAACCAGAATTATCCTTAGAAATGAGAACGACTAGACTTTGGCTTGCTTACACTGGACATGTCATCAGGAAGGACTAATTACTAGAAGACGACATCATGTTTGGTAAAGTAGAGGGTCAGTAAAAATTAAGGCAGCCCTTGTTGAGATGGTTTGACATAATAGCCACAACAATGTACTCAAGCACACCAACAATCATGAAGATGGTGCAGGGCCAGGCTACATTTCATTC
Organism: Dugong dugon; assembly: GCA_030035585.1. Classification (NCBI taxonomy): domain Eukaryota; kingdom Metazoa; phylum Chordata; class Mammalia; order Sirenia; family Dugongidae; genus Dugong; species Dugong dugon. The sequence continues at coordinate 9,062,256 of CM057473.1, forward strand.
TGTTATAAGTAAGGTCACCATAAGTCGGAACCAACTCAATGGCAACTAATAACAACATACATACCTATAAAGTATTTATCTATATTTGCATATTTTTATGTATGTCAATGTTTATATTAATATATTGGACATTCCTATCCATTCTGTAATCCCTTCTTCTTTTTAGCAGCATCTGAATGTCACTGATTAAAATGATTAAAGCAGGATGAGGTCATAGGTAATGTTTGTGAACATTTAGTTTGGATGTTGTTTTGCTTTGTTTTTCAGTATGTTATAAATAGCACTACCAGTATATCTTATTGGGCATGAGCTTGTGGTAAGAATTGTGGAGTGCCGTCCTGGGGGAGAGGTTAAAGAAAGGCACTCTGATGCACTTCAACATCATAAATTGGAAAGTTGCTAAGTGAATATGCATTTTGCATATAGAATTAATATGAATCAAATTAACATTGTTTGAGTTTTCTTTTTCTTTTTTTCAGTGATAATCAGATAACTCTTACTTTTTTTTTTAATTTATTTTTTTTATTTTATTGTACTTCAGGTGAAGGGTAACAGAACAAATAGTTTCTCATGAAACAGTAGTACACACGTTGTTTTATGACATTGGTTAACAACCCCACAACATATTAAGCCTCTAAATTCTCAACCTTTTTTTTTTTTTTTTTTGATGAAAATACAGATAGCCAAAGATACATCGTTTCAAAAATTTCTACATACACAGTTCAGTGACATTGACTACGCTCTTCCAACTGTGCTGTTATTCTCACTTAAGATGAAGGCTTACAGAACAAAATAGTTTCTCATTTAACAGTTACTACACATGTTGCCCTATGACAATGGTTAACAATCTCACAACACATCAAGAATATCCTTACTCTACCCTGTGTTCCCTATCACCAGGGGACTTCCTTGTCCCCTTCTGTCTTCTGGCCCTTGTCACTGGACTACTGTTCCTCATTAGTCTCATTTGTTTTTTTTGTTTTTTTTTTTTTAACACCATTTCAAAACTTTTTACTTACACGTTTAAGTGATATTGACTGTGCTCTTCCAATTGTGCTGCCATTCTTGCCCAAGATGAAGGCTTACAGGACAAAACAGCCTCCCATTTAATAGTTACTACAAATGTTGCCCTATAACACTGGTCAACAATCTCACAACACATCGACAGTGTCCTTACTCAACTTGTGTTCCTTATCATCAGTTTCCTACTCCCCCTCTGCCTTCTGGCCTTTGTCACCGGACTCCTGTACCTCGTTAGTCCCATTTACTTTTACTGGGCTGTCCACTCCCAGGCTTAACATCGAACCTCGAGGGTAACTTCACCTCTGAGCTGAAAGGGTGTCCGGGGGCCACATTCTTGAGGTTTCTCCAGTATTCTTTAGGCCAGTAAATCTGGTCTTTTTTTTTTTTTTTTTTTTTTTGGGAGTTAAAATTATGCTCTACATCCTTCTCCAGCTCTGTCCAGAACCCTCTGTTGTGATCCTGGTCAGAGCAGTCAGTGGTGGTAGCCGGGCACCATCTAGCTGTACTGGACTCAGTCCGGTGGAGGCCTTGGTAGCTGTGGACAATTAGTCCTTTGGACTAATCTTTTCGTTGTATCCTGTTCTCTTCATTCTCCCTTGCTCCCGAAGGGATGAGACCAGTGGAGTATCTTAGATGGCCGCTCATAGGCTTTTAAGACGCCAGACACTACTCACCAAGGTAGAATGTAGAGCATTGTCTTTATAAGCTGTGTCATGCCAATTGAGCTAGATGTTCCCCGAGACCATGGTCCCCAGAGCCCTCCGTCCAACAACACTGTCCCTTGGGGGGTTTGGATGTGTCTATAGGGCCTCCATGACCTTTCCTTGTGCAGGTTGTGTTAGTTTCCCCTGTACTGTGTACTATCTCACCTCTCACCCAAGGTACCACTTATCTATTGCCTATTTAGTATTTCCCCCCCCTCCCCTCCCATCCCTGGTAACCAACAAGGATTGTTACATTTTGCATGTGAATTTTTTCATGGGTTTTTACAATAGACGTCTCATACAATATTTGTCCTTTTGTGGTTGACTTATTTCACTCAGCATAATGTCCTCCAGTTTTATCCATGTTATGAGATGGTTCACAGATTCATTGTTGTTCTTTCTCGTTGCATAGTACTCCATTGTGTGTATGTACCATAGTTTGTTTATCCATTCATCTGTCGATGGGCACCTACGTTGTTTCCATCGTTTTGCTATTGTGAACAATGCTGCCATGAACATAGGTGTGCATATGTCTATTCGAGTGACGATTCTTATTTCTCTAGGATATATTCCTAGGAGTGGGATTGCTGGATCAAATGGGATGTCTATTTCTAGCTTTCTGAGGAAACGCCATATCATTTTCCAAAATAGTTGTATCATTTTGCATTCCCACCAGCAGTGTATAAGAGTTCCCATCTCCCCACAGCCCCTCCAACATTTGTTATTTCCAGTATTTTTGATTCGTGCCAGTAATGCCGGGGTGAGATGGTATCTCATTGTGGTTTTAATTTGCATTTCTCTAATGGCTAGTGATCGCGAGCATTTCCTAATGTGTCTGTTGGCCATTTGAATGTCTTCCATGGTGAAGTGTCTGTTCATTTCCTTTGCCTATTTTTTGATAGGATTGTTTGTCTTTTTGTTGTAGAGGTGTAGGATTTTCTTGTAGATTATGGAGATTAGACCTCTGTCTGACTTGTACTGTCCAAAAATTTTTTCCCAGTCTGTAGGTTCTCTTTTGACTCTTTTGGTGAAGTCTTTTGAAGAGCATAGATGTTTGATTTTTAGAAGATCCCAGTTATCTAGTTTATCTGTTGGGTTTTTTGTGTTGACGTTTATGGTTTGTATCCTGTTAATGCCATGTATTAAGGCCTGAAGTGTTGGTCCTATTTTTTCTTCTATGAATTTTATAGTTTTAGGCTTTATATTCAGGTCTTTGATCCATTTTGAAGTAGTTTTTGTATATGGTGTGAGGTATGGGTCCTGTTTCATTTTTCTACAAATGGATATCCAGTTTTGCCAGCACCATTTGTTAAAAAGACTGTCTTTTCCCCATTTGATGGACTTTGGGACTTTGACGAGAATCAGGTGACTGTAGGTGGATGGGTTTACATCTGGGTTCTCAATTCTGTTCCATTGGTCAATGTCTCTGTTGTTGTACCAGTACCGGGCTGTTTTGAGTACTGTAGCTGTATAGTAGCTTCTGAAGTCAGGTAGTGTGAGTCCTCCAACTTTATTCTTCTTCTTCAGTAGTGCTTTACTTATTCGGGGTGTCTTCCCTTTCCATATAAAGTTAATAATTAGTTCTTCCATCTCTTTGAAGAATGTTGTTGGTATCTGTATCGGGATTGCATTGTATTTGTAAATTGCTTTAGGTGGAATTGCCATTTTCACAATGTTGAGTCTGCCTATCCATGAGCATGGTATGTTTTTCCATTTATGTAGATCCCTTTGGGTTTCATGCAGCAGTGTTTTGTAGTTTTCTTTGTATAGGTATTTTACATTCCTGGTCAGATTTATTCCCAAGTATTTTATCTTTTTAGGGGCTATTGAAAATGGTATTGATTTCCTGATCTCCTTTTCATCGTTCTCTTTACTGGTGTATAGAAATCCAACTGATTTTTGAATGTTTACCTTGTATCCTGCTACTCTGCTGAATCTTTCTATTAGTTCCAGTAGATTTCTTGTGGAGTCTTTAGGGTTTTCTATGTATAGTATCATATAATCTGCAAACAGGGAGAGTTTAACTTCTTCATTACCAATTTGGATGCCCTTTATTTCTTTCTCTTGCCTTATGGCTCTAGCTAGAACTTCCAGCACAATGTTAAATAGGAGTGGTGATAAAGGGCATCCTTGTCTTGTTCCTGTTTTCAAGGGGAATGTTTTCAGCCTCTCTCCCTTAAGAATGATGTTGGCTGTTGGTTTTGCATAGATGCCCTTTATTATGTTGAGAAATTTCCCTTCTATACCTATTTTATTGAGAGCTTTTATCAGGAATGGGTATTGGACTTTGTCAAATGCCTTTTCTGCATCAATTGAGATGATCATGTGATTTTTTCTTTCCTTTTATTTATGTGGTGGATTACGTTGATGGATTTTTCTAATGTTAAACCATCCTTGCATGCCTGGTATGAATCCTACTTGGTCGTGGTGTATTATTTTTTTGATATGATACTGAATTCTATTGGCTAGAATTTTGTTCAGAATTTTTGCATCTATATTCATGAGAGATATTGGTCTGTCATTTTCTTTTTTTGTGATGTCTTTGCCTGGTTTTGGTATCAGCGTTATGCTGGCTTCATAGAATGAATTTGGAAGTGTTGCTTCCTCTTCTATGCTCTGAAATAGCTTGAGTAGAACTGGTACAAGCTCTTCTGTAAATGTTTTGTAGAATTCTCCAGTGAAGCCATCTGGGCCAGGGCTTTTTTTGGTTGGGAGTTTTTTTATTACCTTTTCAATCTCTTCTCCTGTTATGGGTCTGTTCAGATTTTCAATATCTCTTTGTTGTATTTTGGGTAGGCCGTATGTTTCTAGAAATTTATCCATTTCCTCTAGGTTTTCAAATTTGGAATATAGTTTTTCATAATATCCTGTTATAATCCTTTTTATTTCGGTTGGGTCTGTTGTAATGTCCGCCATTTCATTTTTTATTTGGGTTATTTGTGTCCTCTGCTGTTTTTCTTTTGTCAGTCTGGCCAGTGGTTTGTCGATTTTGTTGATTCTTTCAAAGAACCAACTTTTGGTTTTGTTGATTCTTTCTATTGTTTTTCTGTTCTCTATTTCATTTATTTCTGCTCTGATCTTTACTATTTCCTTTCTTCTGGTGGTTGTAGGCTTTTTTTGTTGTTCTCTTTCTATTTGTTTGAGTTCTGTAGTTAATGTTTTGATTTTGTCCCTTTCTTCTTTTTTGATACGTGCATCTAATGCTATAAATTGTCCTCTGAGGACTGCCTTTGCTGTGTCCCAAAGGTTTTGGTATGATGTGTTTTCATTTTCATTTGATTCTAGGAATTTTTTAATTCCATCTCTGATTTCTTCTATTACCCATTGATGTGTAAGCAGATTATTATTCAGTTTCCATGTGTTTGATTTTTTTTCCTTGCTCTTTCTAGTGTTAATTTCTACCTTGATGGCATTGTGGTCAGAGAAGATACTGTGAATTATCTCAGCATTTTGGACCTTGTTGAGGATTGGTCTGTGGCCTAAGATGTGGTCTATTCTGGAGAACGTTCCATGTGCATTGGAAAAGAATGTGTACTTTGCAGCGGTTGGATGGATTGCTCTATATATGTCTATGAGGTCCAGTTGGCTGATTGTGTCCTTTAGGTCTTCTGTATCTTTGCTGAGTTTCTTTTTAGTTGTTCTTTCCTTTACTGAGAGTGGTGTGTTGAAGTCTCCTACTATTATTGTGGAACTGTCAATTTCTCTTTTCAGTGCTGTTAGAGTTTTTTTTATGTATTTTGGAGCCCTGTCATTGGGTGCGTAGATGTTTATTATGGTTATGTCTTCATGATGGATCATCCCCTTAATCATTATATAGTGTCCTTCTTTGTCTTTTATGGTAGATTTTGTTTTAAAGTCTATTTTATCTGAGATTAGAATTGCCACTCCTGCTCTTTTTTGATAGTTGTTAGCTTGATATATTTTTTTCCAACCTTTGATTTTTAATAAATTCACACCTTTGTTTCTAAGGTGTGTCTCTTGTAGACAGCAAATTGATGGATCCTGTTTTCTTATCCATTCTGCCACTCTCCGTCTCTTTATGGGTGCATTGAGTCCATTTACGTTCAGTGTAATTATTGATAGATGGAAGTTTGTTGCTGTCATTTTGTTGTGCTTTTTTTTGTGATGCTGAAGTTTTCTTTGTTCTTCTTACTCTCTTGTGCTGAGTTACATTTGTTTGTGGATTTTGTGTTCATTTCTTTTGTTTTTGTAGGTTTTGTTTTTGTTGAGACTTTATGTTTTTCGTCTTTATTTTTATGAGTTGGTTTGTTAACTTTCTTTGTGTTTACCATGAATTTTAACCTTATCTTTTTAATTTTGAAGCAGTCTACCCTTACTTGGTATCGCCTTGCCTTCCTCTCCTTAGAAGGTTCTATACCTATGCCGTTTGTTCCCTCTTTCATTGTTTTGATGTTGTTGTCATCCTTTGATTGATTGCTCTGATTCCCTGTTGTATTTCTTTTGTTTTTGGTAAGTCCTCTGTAGTTCAGTTCCTAGAATGGTATCTGGTTCATATGAACCTGCGTCCTAGGTCCTAGGTCCTGCCTGAGGGCTGAAGCTGTTTGTCCTCAGATCGAAGAACTCCCTTTAATAATTCTTGTAAGTTTGGTTTGACTTTTGCATATTCCTTTAGTTTCTGTTTATCTGGAAATGTCCTAATTTCACCATCAAATCTGAACGAGAGTTTTGCAGGATATATTATTCTTGGCTGACAATTTTTTTCTTTCAAGATTTTATATATGTCATCCCATTGCCTTCTTGCCTGCATGGTTTCTGCCGAATAATCTGAGCTTAGTCTTATTGTTTCTCCTCTGTATGTGACTTCTTGTTTTTCACGAGCTGCTCTCAGGATTCTTTGTTTGTCTTTAGTTTTAGCGAGTGTGAATATGATATGTCTTGGTGATTTTCTATTGGGGTCTCTTCTATATGGGGTTCGTTGAGCTTCTTGGATGGCCAGCTTTTCATTTTTCATGGTATTGGGAAAGTTTTCTGTCAGCAGTTTGTCAATGATCCTCTCTGTGTTTTCTGTTTTCTCCCCCTGTTCTGGTATGCCAATCACTCGTAAGTTTTTGCTTTTATTTGTGTCCCACATAACTCTCAGGGTCTTTTCATTTTTCTTTGTTCTTTTTTCTGAGTTTTCCTGAAACAGAGTTGCATCCAAGTGTTTGTCTTCAGTTCCACTGATCCTGTCTTCCATGGTTTCAAATCTACTTCTCAGCCCTTCTATGACACCATCCATTTCTGAAATCTTGTTGTTTATCTTTTGGATTTCCAATTGTTGTTTTTGTATAATTTCGAGTTGTGAATTTATTTTGGCATTTTGTTCCTGCATCATCTTCCTGAATTCTTCCAATTTTTTGTCTGTATTTTCCATAAATTTGTCTATTTTTTCCTCATGGTTATCAGCTTTTTGCCTCAGTTCTTGGAAAATTCCGAGTATTAGTGATTTGAGTTCCGTATCAGGTACTTCTAGTGCATTTTCTTCCACAGGAGAGTTATCTGGTGTTTTAATTTGGACGCCTATTGGAGCCATCTTGTCTTGTTTTTGTAAATGTTTTGATACTGTTTGCTGTTTTTGGGGCATTCAGTAGATATTTCTCTCGTTTATTGATTGTAGATTTTTTTGTTTTGTCCTTGTGGTACAGCTGGGCAGATCTAGCTAGAGAGGAGCCACTGGGACGGGTTGTTTGTGGCACTCACTGCAGCCACCAGGACGGTCGGTAGTCAGTGCTGGGCAGGTTCCAATAGGGCGTGCCTGCACAGCTTGGTGGTGTGATTTCAAGTGCACAGTGAAGGTAGGTAGGGTGCAGCGGGGAGATGGTTATTTGTGAAGCTAAGCTGGATATGGGAGAGAGGAGAGAGGAGCAGGAGCAAAAAGCATACAAACATAAAAGAATGCTAGGGGAGCTTGTCGTTGGAATGTACAGATGAGAGACTATGGGATGGAGGAAACCAGAAGGGGGAAGAGAAAGAAAAGGAAAGAATGAACAAATAAAAATCAGAAAAGTTAAAGAACTGCAAAGTTCCCAGGAATCCCACCGATGCAGTTATGAGGTCTGGGGCAGTAGGTCTCAGTTTTCACAGCACAGCCTGGCCAGAAGGTACAGAGGCATACATCGCCTGGTATTCAGGGATCAGAAAGAGAAGGAAGAGATAGAGAGATGAGAAATTAAGCAATGAAGAAAGACAAAAGGGAAAAAGAGGGAAAAGATGACAAAACTAATCAAAAAAGAAGAAAAATAAAAAAAAAAAGCAACACCAACAGTCAGTACCAACAAATGGGACCCAGAGAGCCCCGACTCAGGGGCGCGAATTCCAAGCAGCCGGCAGTCTCGGGGTTAAGAGACCGTGGCCACGGGAAGCAGAGGGGCCAACGAACAAAGGCCCCGGGATCTCACCAGCGCAGCAGCCCAGACCTGGAATCCGCCACACACCCGAACGCAGCCCCACAGCCCTGCCGGAGAGAGCAAAGACGGCGCTCGGAACCAGGCACCCAGGCAAAAGGGGGGCGAGGTGGCAGAAAAAGCTTCGCCAGCAGCCAACAAACGGCTCTCAGAAAGCCGCCAGCCTGGGTGCGTGGAATCCAAGCACCGGCGCCCCCCAGCCCAGGGACCCTGGCCACGGGAAGCAGGGGAGCCCCAGCCGAGGCGGAGAGGGGTGTGGGGTGGGAAAGCGTGCATCGCAGTTTACCGGTAGTTCTGTCTCCCACTGGACGCTCTGTGAGGCTGCTCTCCCGTTCGCTGGTCTCCGATAGGAATCCAAGATGGTGGATCCGCGCTGCGTTAGCTGGTAAGGAATCTCTGTATGAGTCTCTCCTCGCTCTCCATTCTCTTTTAGTATTCTCACTCCGTTTGGTGTTTGGCTGAGTTCTTTATCTCTTCATTTGGTGTTCTAGGGTTTCAGGATTGTTGATTCTCTGTTAGGCTTAGTTTTTCGGATCTTTGCTGTGGAGGGACGGCGTGGTGCTTCTGCCTAGAGTGCCATCTTGCCCCCCTTCCTCAGATAACTCTCATTTGGCAAACACTTGGATACTAAGTATGCCACTAAAAAAACAAAGAACCAAATCTATCAAGTTAATTCTGCCTCATAGCGACCCTATAGGACAGAGTAGAACTGCCCCATAGGGTTTCCAAGGAGTGGCTGGTGGATTTGAACTGCTGACCTTTTGGTTAGCAGCTGAGCTCTTAACCACTGTGCCACCAGGGCCCTGAGTATTCCATTAGGGGACATATAATAGAAAGTTGCTGATAAGTATCTGGAAATAAAATACCGTGCGCATCTGCTCAAGAAGTAAAATATGAAACCTATCTTTTAAAACATTGGTAAACTCTCCTTCAGTCACAACGTACCTCAGAGTTAAAAGTACGTCAAACAGTAAGTGTACTTTTTTATGGCCAGTTCTAACACAGCTGTGACACATTTAAAGTCTTATTTAGCAGAATGAGAACCAGGTCATGCCATATAGCCTATTAAGGAAAAGATAAGCGAGAACAGCAACTGATTGGAGAAGTTACATTAAAACTTAGAACCTGATAGTCTTCTTCCAGTGAAAATAAATACTTTATTCAGAACATGTATTAGTTGTTCTCTGTTCTTGCTAAAATACAGTTCATTGTTCAATTCAGATGGCCAGTTTAGATTCCTAGATAAGCAAATTTCTCATAAGAGTGAGAACTTTCTTTTAAATCAGACTTTCAATCTAGGTACTTCTTGTGAATGAAAAAATAAAAGTTTTCCCATTAATGATAATGAAGTTCACACACACACACACACACACACACACACACACATTTTGGTAATGGTTCTTTGCTAATTATGGTCTCTTTAAAAAGTAATCCCATCTTGTTGTCTGTCCATGTTGCAAACCATGGGTTATCTATTCCTTCTTTGCTCATAGATACCCTATCGTTAAAAGTTGTTCATCCTAATTTAACAGAAAGACAGGAAATGGAAGCAGGTGTTGCACACATGGATGGGCTGATTTTTAAGGGTGGTTGTTAAGAGTCACTATCTGGAGAAGGTCAATACACTCAATGGTAATGGAAGCACAGTCAATGGGAACTCAGTGGAATCACAGAACTTCACTCAGTCACTTGTTGAATCATGGAGAAAACTCCAAGAATTCCCAACTCTTTGCCCGTAAATTTTTGGGAACACTGTGCATGTAGAATTCCTCTCTGAACCCACTAAATCAGAAAATCTGGGTGTGAGGCCAGGAATATGCATTTTAATAAACACTTCAAGTGAATCTGATGCATGCTAAGCTTGAAACCTATGGTTTTGAAGAAAGATTTTTGATTTCTGGTTTCATCTTGGATGGGGTTTATTTTACAACAGCTTAGAGCCAAATACCTTCTGCTGGATCCACATTTGACCCAGAGAGCACATGGGTCATCCCTGGAAATGACATCCACTCTCATAGAAAGGCATTCTCTCTTTGCTACTATAAGTTCCTTTTACATTTGAGTGAATCGGGTACCGGTCCCTACCTTCTCTAGATCCGCGGGAACAGAACTTAAAGCTTTCTAAGATTATCTAGTCTTGCATAAGAAACAACCCCAAACCATAGTGGTGTAAAACAGCAACAGTCTTATTATGCTCACCAATTCTGTGGTTCAGGAATTTTGAAAGGGTGCATTAGCATGGTGTTATCTGTACCACAATATCTGAAGTTTCCAGTGGAATGAATCAAGTGATTGGAATGATGGAGTAGGAACCTCTCAGGCCGGACGATCCATTTCTAAGATCTCTTCTTCACTCACGTGTCTGGTGCCTGTACGTGGCTCCTCCAGCATGGCATTCTCAGCATAGTCAAACTTCTTACATGGCTGTTCAGAGTTCCAAGATTAAATATTCCTAGAAAAGAAGGAGTAAAACTGGTGAAGATTTTATAATCCAACTTTAAAACTTTTATATTATTGCTTCTGCTCTATCCTTTGTTCAAAGCAATTGCAAAACTGCCCAGATTCCAGGAAAGAGGGCATACAGCCCCTTCTCATTTGGAGAGTTTTAAAGAAACTGAGCTGTGTTTTAAAACCACCATATTCCACAAGTAATTGTCTTTAAGTATCCATAAGTTGGTTTAAAAATAGGATAACATTTAAAGGTCTTTTCTTACAATGCATCATGGGGAATGATGAGCTAAGAACCTCAAAACTGGTTTATTTCCAAGGATTGTGGAAAGTCTGCATTTGTGTTCCTTCCTAGTGCCTCGTTTTAAAAGGAAGCTTTCTTTGGCAGCCATTGTTCTTAGCTGTCAACTGCAGCCAAAACTGAGGTGTGAATAATCCCATTTTAAAAGCCTCTAGTACTGTGTCCTTTAAACGAATATTATAATAGATAATATAGCTATAATTATTTTCATCTAAAATGTAGGTGCAACTAACGAGGTACAGGAGTCCGGTGACAAAGGCCAGAAGGCAGAGGGGGAGTAGGAAACTGATGATAAGGAACACAAGTTGAGTAAGGACACTGTCGATGTGTTGTGAGATTGTTGACCAGTGTTATAGGGCAACATTTGTAGTAACTATTAAATGGGAGGCTGTTTTGTCCTGTAAGCCTTCATCTTGGGCGAGAATGGCAGCACAATTGGAAGAGCACAGTCAATATCACTTAAATGTGTAAGTAAAAAGTTTTGAAATGGTGTTAAAAAAAAACAAAAAAACAAAAAAACAAATGAGACTAATGAGGAACAGTAGTCCAGTGACAAGGGCCAGAAGACAGAAGGGGACAAGGAAGTCCCCTGGTGATAGGGAACACAGGGTGGAGTAAGGATATTCTTGATGTGTTGTGAGATTGTTAACCATTGTCATAGGGCAACATGTGTAGTAACTGTTAAATGAGAAACTATTTTGTTCTGTAAGCCTTCATCTTAAGTGAGAATAACAGCACAATTGGAAGAGCGTAGTCAATGTCACTGAACTGTGTATGTAGAAATTTTTGAAACGGTGTATCTTTGGCTATCTGTATTTTCATCAAAAAAAAAAAAAAAAGGTTGAGAATTTAGAGGCTTAATATGTTGTGGGGTTGTTAACCAATGTCATAAAACAACATGTGTACTACTGTTTCATGAGAAACTATTTGTTCTGTTACCCTTCACCTGAAGTACAATAAAATATTAAAAAAATAAAATAAAATAAAATGTAGGTGCAGATCTCACTTGTTCTTATGTATGTCCGAATTTGAAGCCAAGTATCCCAGCACTTTAATGCTCTTTTACCACTATTACCAGCTATAAAATCAACATTTTTATTCATATATGATGGTGGAGTGTTTATTCTACCATGTTTTTGTATGTATATATTAGGTCTATCTTAATATGTCTTAGAGCAATATTCTCAAACTAAAATCACCTGAGGATTTTAAAAATCCCAATGCCCAGGACATACCTTGTCGACTTATCAATGCATAACCTTGTTTTATGTGTGCTTCTGTTTAAAGATGCCTTATTTATTATATATTTCTCACAAATAATTTAATATATGCAGTATTTCTTTATAATAAAATACTAGCCAGAAGGGTTGCCTTCGTCATTTAGTGCTGCTATAACCAAAATACCGCAAGCAAATGGCTTTAAGAAAGAGAAATTTATTCTCTCACTGTCTGGTAGGCTAGAAGTCCAAATTCAGAGAGCCAACTCTAAGGGAAGGCTTTTTCTCTCTGTGGGTTCTGCAGGAAGATCCTTGTCATCAATCTTCCCTTGGTCTAGGAGCTTCTTTGTACAGGAACCTCAGGTCCAGAGGACATGCTCTACTCCCAGAGCTGCTTTCTTAGTGGTATGAGGTCCCCAAGTCTCTCTGCTTCCTTCTCTCTTTTATATCTCAAAAGAGATTGGCTCAAGACACAATCCAATCTTGTGGGTTGAGTCCTGCCTCATTAACATAACTTCCGATAATCCCATCTCATTAACATCGTAGAGAGAGGATTTACAACACATAGGAAAATCACATCAGATGACAAAATGGTGGACAATTACACAATACTGGGAATCATGGCCTAGCCAAGTTGACAGGTATTTTGGGGGACACAATTCAATCCATGACAAGGGTTTAACATTTTTCTGACCCTGGGTAACATGACTGTTCATTTCTTTAGCTTTCTTTCTCACAGCAATGTTGTCCACTATAAATTTTTCTCGTGGTTGTCATTTTATGAATCCACACATTTAGATGCTCTTCACCTTTCCCGTAGCATCAGCACTTCTTCTGGATGTTACTTTAGCACTTCCTGCAGTGGTCTCATGTACGGGTAAGCAAATTCCCTCTTCCTTGCCCCTGGGTGGTACAAACCATTAGCATGCTCAGCTGCTAACTGAAAGGTTGGAGGTTTGAATCCACACAGGGTCACCTTGAAAGAAAGACCTGCAATCTACTTCTGAAAAATCAGTCATTGAAAATCCTATGGAGCACAGTTGTACTCTGGTTTACACAGAAGTTCTGTGGTTTTATCTGGATGTACCATATTGTTGACTTGTTAACATTGAACTCAGAGCCAGTGGCATTATAACTTAGGCCTGAACAAACCTTATCTCACACACGTATTTTCTCCATAAGACACAACACAGCCTTCTTGTGCTTTGAAACACTAGAAAGCACAGTAGTACTACACTTTGAGCAATTTTAAACAACAGAAAGTTCAAAAATGGAAAAAATATGGTGCTAAATAGGCTGTGAAAGGACGTTGTTTACAGTATGAGAGCTGAAACACGAAGGCAAAGTACCTTCTTGATTAACTTTATCTGAGCAAGTGTACATCCGGAGACTCAAACTGTTTCTCCGCACTGCACACATCCGTGAATGATCTCAAAAGCACTGCAAATATTGATTTTGTGGTTACAAATGAATTTAGAACCCCGGTGGTTAACTTGCAGCTAACCAAAAGTTCAGCAGTTCAAATACATCATTGCTCCTTGGAAACCGTACCGGGGCAGTTCTAATCTGTCCTATAGGGTCGCTATGGGTCGGAATTGACTCTATGGCAATAGGTTTGGTTTTGGTTTAGACAAATTTGCAAACGCAGAATTTGCAAAAAATGAAGATGAACTATATCTTAAAATATAAAAAGCTACCGCTAATAAACAATACAGAATGGAAGAATTCAATAGAAAAATGGGCAAAGAAAATGATCACATATTTCACAAAGAAGAAAAACACAAAAAGCTAGAGACTGAGTTGCATTTTAGGGGGTAGTGTAATCACTCTAAGCAGCTCCAGAAAATGTATTGTGGAAGTTCTGGAAGAGCGTGCATCACTAAGTGTTGTCCATTTCTGTTCTCTCACTTATTGTTATGTAAATGAACCATGAAAGATTATTACATAGACAATGGGCACAGCCATTTATTATGCTAATAAAATACTCTATGTACACATTTACGATAAATTCCCCTTGGCTGTGTCAATTAGCCTACCACATCTAGTAACTGGCTTGGTCAATATTTGCAATGGAGAGTTGGCTTTCAAATGAATATAAAATAAAAATTAAGCAAAGTGGCAGAGAATTGAAATTTTGGCTCAGAAAGTTGACATAAAAATTTTCACTGTGGACATTCTTCATTTCATAAATCAAAAGTTCCCACAAGTTTCTGGCATTTCTACTTTCCAGATGGTTTTGCCATCGCAAAAACCAAGAATGAAGAAAATATGCCAAAACCAACTAAAGATCTTATAAAAAAAAAATGAATGAATGCAGCAATTTAAACTAAGACACGTTAACAACGATGAGTAGGAGTTGAGCACTTATATTTGACATAATAATAATTTAATGAAAAATAAATGCATTCTCCACCATATCTTTTGGAAAGTATATCTACAAATCTAAAAAAAAGTATGTATAACGGAAAACAGATAATTTTAGTTAGTTTTTCTTCGTAGGTGGACAATAATTGAGAAGAAAATTAATAAAAATCATTTTTGGCAAAGTCACACATAATGAATTAATGATTATCACTTTTTATCCTGATTTCCTAGTGAGTTTTTGAGAATTTAGCATACAAATATTCCTAGCCCTCATTGTATGATTGTTTTCATCATAACCACGATACTCCACTTATAACTGGAGACGGAAATGTATTCAGTCAAAATGTAAAAATAAAGTATCTGCAGTTTATAACATTAAATTAAGATAAATTGTGTATTGGTTGAGTAAAGAGTAAACAAAAACCTTGTTGTCTACAATATTTAATTGACTATCAACACTGTAAACTTCAAATAGCAAATTACAGGATAGAAATCTATGAACTGTTTCTATCTCTTTGGAGGAAAAATGTTCTGTAAATAATAAACAAATAACCAACATGATTTTGCTTTCTAGATATTGGAAATTGACATTGATTTTCCTATCTCCCTTGAATGTTTTAGAGAAAATCAGTTTTAACTTTACTGTCAAGGTTATAATGCATGAAAAATAAGGTGCTATATTTTACACAAATATTATTGATTAGTAGAAAAGTTATTTTATCATTCAAAATCCTGTCTTTGGGAATTGAGATTACATTTAAGGAAAGATAATTTGTGAAGCTATGTGATATCTGTCTATACATATATCTACCCACCTATATAATTAAAAAAAAAAAAAAATTTACCATTAAGTCAATTCAGACTCATAGCAACACTATAGGACAGAGTAGAACTCTTCTATAAGGTTTCCAAGGAGCAGCTGGTGAATTCGAACGGCCAGCCTTTTGGTTAGCAGGCAACCTCCCAACCAGTGCACCACCAAGGCTGTTATCTAATATAGCATATTATAAATTAGATAGACAGACAGACAGACTGATAGAGAGAGAGAGAGAGAGATAACCCAAACCCGTTGCCATCGAGTCGATTCTGACTCATAGTGACCCTATAAGGCAAGACAGCTAGACAGACATATATGAATATATACAAACACATACATACATGTACACCAGTAAAAGTCAATACAGAGAATAAATGTTTCAAATAAATAATGAAAAAATTGTGGCAATTTTCTCCTGCTTTTTCTATTGCTAAGTAAAATCCTAATATTGCAAATCTAAGGGACATAAACCCCAACAAAGAAATGATAGCAAATTATTTTAATTTTAAATGAAACCCCTTTCCACTATGTTTATTTTTATGTTTAGTTTGGCTTATTATTCACTATCTTACTAATTATACCACTTACTCTTTCGTACATTAATTTTGCTTTTCAAGTCTCTTTACTATTTTTGATATAAGCTAAATAGTTCCACAAACTAATATAGTATTTCTCTCTCTCTCTGCTTTTTTGGTTTTTCAATATATTCTCCCTGACGTTTAGAAAGTGTATCAGTTTTGCAATCTTTTTATTGCTGGCTGAATGAGATACAGGGAACCTAACTGGCATGCATTGCTTCTGTGGCATCATTGCTGCCTTCCATCCCAGATGTTACACATAGCCAGGGTATACTTTCTTGAGTGTCTTTATAATTATTTTTTCATAACATGAATATGTGGAATGCAATTTTGGTTTTGAATCAGATAGTAGCATATACTTCCCTTGCACAGCATTACTTAGGAGATCAGCTACATTAATTTAATGAACAATTATTGAGTAAGTGCTATATATAACACTTGTAGGGCATGGGTATCACTTAAAACCAGATACAGCATCTCTGTACATTAATGTTTCTAAAATTAAAAAAATACATATATTACCTTATGTTTATTATTTATTGTGTTCTAGAATTTCCAGAGCACATTCCCATTCAAAACAGTTCTCAAATGCAAAGTACACTTGCATTTAACCTTGTAAACTTGGAAGGGCTTTGGATGTTCTGCAAAGGCTGGACCTTGAGAAAGGAAGACAGAAGTGATACATTTAAATTGTGGCGTTGGTGAAGAATACTGAATATACCGTAGTCTGCCAAAAAAAGAACAAATCAGGCTTAGAAGAAAGACAACCAGAATGCTTCTTAGAAGTGGCCTCAGCCCACTTATTTTGGACATATCATCAGGAAAGACTGATCGGTAGAGAAGGACATCATATTTGGTAGAGGGCCAGCAAAAGAAGCGAAACCTTCAGTGAGATGAATTAACACTACAGCCACAACAATGGACTCAAAATTACCAATGATGAAGAAGATGGAACAGAACTGGCACCTTTTTGTTTTGATACATATCAGGTTGACATCAATCGGAACCAACTCGATGACAGCTAGCTATAACAGAGGACATAAAAATTAAGCACTGGAGGGAGACGTTTAGGCACTCAACTACTAACCTAAAGGTTTTTGGTTCAAACCTACTCAGCAGCGCTGTGGAAGAAAGGTCTGATGATCTGCTTCTCTTAAGGTTACATAGAACCTCACGGAACGGTTCTACTCTTTAACACATGGGATCAGAATCGACTCGATGGTAACCAACAACAACAAGGACAACAAGCCTAAAATATTCTAGGACCTTAGTCTACATAATTGTCTAAAAGCAAGCATATTCTTTTACTCACTGCAGCATTGCCTGATTTAAGACTATTTTGCTTGCATGGAAGAGAAATCTGCTTGCAATATTTTAAATGAAAATGAGGCTTTTTTTTTTTTTAAATGCAAGGTTGTCTTATAAAACCATTGGCAGGAACGGAGCTCTAACTCTTAAGTGAAGCAAAATCAAGAGTTTGTTCTCCATTTCTTGTCTAGGGTTCTGTCTCTGGATTTAATGACCAAACTCACCACACTTGGTGAAGGAAAACCTGAGCTATGTAAACAAAACAGTCATTAAACACCTCAAAAATATTTTTCCTTTGTTTGCAAATGACAAATCACATCAACACGCTATTAACGAGTACTTAGTTGATTAAAGTTTTGCCTAACGTATCAACGGTTTAAGCAATTTATCTAAGAAAGCCTTACAAGTACACCTTTGCGTGTGAATTCGATTTTTCTTTTGGAGAATTCCTCAGATTGAATTGCTAGCCATAGGGACATAGATAGTTAAAATTCTAATAAATATTGCTAGATTGTTCTGGAAAATTGAAACAATTTATACTTTCATTAACAGCACACTTGAATACCACTTTTCTTCATTCTTATCAATGATGAAAAATTTTCCCTTTTTTTAATTTTTGGAGGTCTTGTTGTTGAAAAAAACGAAATTATTGGATTATTGTTGATATTAATGGTTTATAAGAATATATTGACTACTGCTATTTCTTACTGGTCTGTGTTCTTTACTCATTTTTGTAGAGTATTTGCATTTTACTTAAAATTTATAAAAGGGATTTGTATGTATTAAAGATTAACAGTCTATTTTTATACATTGCAAAATCATTTCCATGCTTGACTTTCATCTTCTTATGTGATTAAGTATGCTTTGCACGACAAAAGTTTTTAAACATTTAAATTCAAGTATTTAATTTTAAATATTGAACTCTAATTTTTTCCCAACCTGGCCTTTGATATCATGTGAAGCAAAGCCTGATAGTTTGCACACGGTTTCAGTTTTTATGTTTAGATCTTTAAGCCAATTGGAATTTATTTTTGGTAAAAGTTGTGAGATAGGAATGTACTTTCCCTGTTATCTTCTCCCAAGGGTATAGATAACTCTCATCATCTCATTTACTGAACAAGTCACGCTTTTCTCATGTGTGAGATTCCACTTGGATAATTCACAGTTTCCAGTATATGCAGCTGTATTTTTTTCTGAATTCTTAATTGAGTTGTTTTGAGTTATTTGTTCATATCTCTATACCACTTTGTTTTAGTTATTGTGGTTGGATCTGGTAAAATATGCCTCAACAAATAAAATGTTACCTCCTCAACAGAGGACATTTTAGTAAATATTTGTGTACAACATCTGTGTCAGAGGGTAAATTATATCTGCCTACCACGCATCAGGAACTCTGGTGATACAGTGGTTAAGAGCTTGGCTGCAAATCAGAATGTAGGCAGTTCGGAATCCTATGGGGCAGTTCTGTTCTGTCCTATAGAGCCTCTATGAGTCAGAACCAACTAGATGGCAATGGGTTTTTCTTTGTTTTTTTCCCATCATGCATCATGTACTGCAGGAGAACTCACAAAGACTTTGCGCCACGAGTTTTACACATATATGTAGGTTCTAATTTCTTACATTACTTTACAAAATAACACTAACAGCTTCTCTTTTACATTTCTAATGAATCCTCTACTGGTTTCAAAAGATTCCTTTAATAAAAAAGAGATACTTCAATTTGTAAAAAAAAGTTGTTTTTTTTTTTTTCCTTAGCTAACATCTAATTACACAGAAGAAAAGTTGAATGCTTTCTTTTGCAGGCAGCAGGATCAGCCACTAGAGGAAGTAAGTGCTTTGCATTGCTGGGCAGGAACCTAGGGCTGACTTATGAAACAAGTCACTGTAGGGATTTATTTCTGTCTAGTAGGATGTCAGGAAGCCCCCAGAAAAGAACTTTAAATTTATAATTTGGTAACTGAGTATATATAATTTCATGCTTTAAAATGACTACCTTTGGCTGAGGGCAGTTACTAGAAAGAAGACAGTATATAAAAGGTACTAAATGCCTGTCATCTTGACCAGATCATGTACCTTGAATTATTTAATTCATAAAAACTGATTCAAAAGTCTATCTTGCCCTATTTAAAAACAAACAAACAAAAAACAAACCTACAGTTAAAATTTTATGAGGAACTAACAATGAGGAACAAAAATGGCAAAAATAGGTTGTTAGGATTTAAATTATTGCCTATTTTTTAAATTGTAGAGATTGCTTTGCAGAAATGACTGAGGTCTTGAAAGTATTAGGACATACATCAGAGTACCTTGATTTTAGTCCATTTCAGCTACAGGTTGAAAGAAACTGGAGAAATAATGTGCTTTTTTTGTGCTTAATTTTCTTCATGTACAAAACCAGAATCACAATCCAACTTAAAATGTATTAATTATGTATGAAAAGGTATATCAATTTACTCCTTCATGCATGCAGACGTGGTGCAAATGGTTGAGGAACTAGGCTGCTAACCAAAAGATTGGAGGTTCGAGTTCACCCAGAGACTCCTTGGAAGAAAGCCCTGGCAATCTACTTCTGAACAAAAAATTAGCCATTGAAAATCCTATGGAGTACAGTTCTACTCTAACACAAAAGAGGTCCCAAAGAGTTGGAATGGACTCAACTCAAAGACAACTGGTTTATATGCCAGATGTTGTGTTAGCGAGATTTAGCACAAGGTCCAACAATATCAAAAGTCTATTTATTCACTCAAAACACACTTGTTATGACTCCATTATGTGCTAGACACCTTACCTGACCTCTGCCAGTAGGCCATGCTGTCCCTAAGCTTCCTATATTGTGCTGGTTCTTCCCTTTGCCTGGCGTGTTCCTCCTCCCTCAAGCATGTTGCCTGGTTAACTCTTACTTATCCTCTGAGTGATAGTTTCAATGTCTCTTCTGAGTATACAGCCCTTCAATAATCAAGATTAAATGTTCTCTTACAAGTGCTTCAATAGGATCCTCATTTCTGAACCATGTCATAGGGCAATATGATTCTCTGCATGACTGTCTGCTTCCCTTCTCTAGATTGGAGCCCTGGTGGTGCAGTGGTTGAGAGGTTGACTGCTAATCAAAAGGTCGGCAGTTCAAATCCACCAGCTGCTCCTTGGAAACCCTGTGGGGCAGTTGTACTCTGTCCTATAGGGTTGCCATGAGTCGGAATCAACTCAACGGCAACTGGTTTGGTTTTTGGTTTGTTTCCTCCCCTAAATCACAAATTTTATGACAGCTTCATTTGTTTGAAAATATTTATCGAGCCCATACTAAGCACCAGCTATTGACCTCATTGCCAGATATAGGAGTAAAAATGAAATGAAGTGAAATGAGACAAAACAAAACAAAGAAAAACAAAATAAAACCCCCCAAAAGTAAAATACAACATAAAACAAAACAAAATTAAATTAATTTAAAAAAGAGCAAAGAAAAATAAAAGCCGTTTTTTGTTCTTAACAGAGCATAAAATCTACTGCAGTATTGCTAAAGTTGTTTAATGAACCACCTACATTCAACGTATGCTAGAGTAGTTTAAAAAAAAAAAAAAGTCACATTACTGGACCATACCCCAAGCTTAGGGGTGAAAACACCTCGTGGTGTCCCAAGGATCTGCACTTCTGTGATCTGTTCCAAGGGGTCTGTAGGTATACTGAGGTTGGAGATCCACCAGTTCTCAATAATGGAGAGACCATGTTTTGTAATATTCACTGCTGTATGCCCAGCATGGAGTCCAGTGCCTGGCACAAAATGGGCCCTTGAAAATTGTAAGTTGAGTGAATAAATGAGTTGCTGACAGCCTCAACTCGTCTCTATAAACCACACACCACAGAGCAGCAGGGCAAGTTCTGTGGAAGCACATGGAAGAAGAGACCAGAAAACATTCACAGAGGAATGTGATACACTCTGTGAAGGAGAAGATTGGCGGGCAGGGAAAGCATATTCCCCACAGAAGGAGAACTAGCTCTGAGGCACAGGGGATAAAAAGCATAGTCTGTTCAGGAACCACCATGTGTCTGTCAGTTTGTTATACTGTGCTGGCTTGAGTGTCTCTATGATGCTAGAAGGTATGCCACTGGTATTTCAAATATCAGGAGGGTCGTTCATGTTGAACAGTTTTCAGTGGAGTTTCCAGACTAAGACAGATTAGGAAGAAAGACCTAGCGATGATCTGCTACTGAAAATTAACCAGTGAAAACCCTATAAATCACAATCAAACACTGTTTGATACAGTGCTGGAAAATGAGTCTCTTAAGTTAGAAGACACTCAAAATACACAGTGGCTGAGACAATGTTCTCGAGCACACCTACAGTCATGAGGGTGGCATAGAATCTGACAATGTTTTGTTCTGTTGTACCCAGGGTGGCCATCAATCTGAGCCAACTTAGCAGCAACTAACTAAGACCATGTTCAGGAAATACTGGCTATATGTATGTTGCTGGAAACTAGGGAGACACAGGGGCAGTTAAGGAGGGCCAGGTGTGAAAAGCCTCATATGCATTCTGGCCTCTCTACTGTATGCAATAACAAGCCACTGAAATTTGTTTTTGAAAAAATCAGTTGTGGCAACGTTAGGATGCTGTCACAGAAAGTGTCAAGGAAAGCACTGGTAGTCTTGAGTTATGTGAAGGGAATATTATAAGGAGGAAGAAGGACAACATTGGGGGCGATTTATGAAACAGAATCTACTAGATTTGATGACTGATTTGTGGAGGACGTGGCAAGTATAACTGATGTCAAGATTTTCGTAAGAAGATGTTAGCAATTGTTGCAACTGACGTCTTACAATCTTACCGTCGTGCTCCTGACCAACATAGAAATAACGAAGAAATCAATGGTTAGAACCTGAACGAATCTTCAAATATTCTTTATGCCTCTAATGCAGTTTATAATTACACCGCTAGCAATTTACTAAGAAGGAGCCCCGGTGTCAGTGGTTAAGCACTGGGCTGTTAACTGAAAGGCCAGCAACTTAGATGACTAAAAATAGACCCAATGTATTAGCGGCACAGTGGTTAAAGCGCTCGGCTGCTAACCAAAATGTCCTCAATTTGAACCTACCAGCTGCTCTGTAGGAGAAAGAAGCGGCAGTATACTTCACTAAAGACTGACAGCCTTGAAAACCCTATGGGGCAGTTCTACTCTATCGGGCCGCTAGCAGTATGAATCAACTCAGTGGCAAAGGGTTTTTTTTTTTTTTAACTTAGTGAAAATGATACAGATTTATTGACATGAAAATAAGAAGGAGTTTGTTTCCCCCATTTTTACTACATTTTTTTATTATTACTTTGCATGAACATTAGTAATGAACTAAAATCAATATTTTCCTGATAGCAGTGCCTTTGTTCTTAGCTAGTTAAAAATGGAGCAGAAACAAATACAGGCCTTCAGGAAAGTTTCTCTTCTAAAGTTTATTTTATAAATTTCCGTTGTTAGCTACATGTCTACCCCGATAAAGCAGCGTTCTACAGGATAAGAAATCAGAAGCATTTAGATGGCCTTTTATCTCTGGTCTCTGCGGATCAAAGAGAATAAATAATTAAAATTCATCAATCCAAATATGGCATTGCACATTAAAGCAAGCCATTCCAGACTCTTTGGGAGACGGAACTTAGATGCTCTTGATCAGGATAAAAATAGTTAACCAACACTGAACATAGAGGCCAAAATATTGTAACTACCCTCTTTTTTGTTGCTTTTGAGAAGGTGTTGATTTCTCTTTGTAACCCAGAAAGTGCTGAGTGCAAACAGGAAGATGAATCACTTCAAGATTACATCGAAGAGACACGTTTAACTAGCACTTTCATAGACATTTCATCAGGAAAAATAGAAAAGTCTTCTTTGCACTTATTTTGTCTGTTCCTCTTCTCCATCATGAAAAAGCACTTTTAAAACAATTCTTTTCCAACCTTAAGAAAGTAAAATTGATGGTTCTACAGGATGGCCTAATAGTGGAAAACCTGAGTTCTATATGGAATTGTGAATTAAAAGCTACTCCTCTCTCTCTCTCTCTCATCCTCTCTCTCTCTATATATATATGTACCTATCTATATCTACCTATCTATATATACATATTTATCAATCACATCCACATGATACGTTAATAAAATTACCCTCCAGATATGAGTGAAGCCAGACATTTCATTTCTCAGTGTTTTGGAACGACTTCAGTCGAATGCATGATATCCCACGCAGAGAACAAGGACCGAGAAGAAGATAACGGGGCGTATTACCAATTGTTCTTCTGTCCTCTCTACCAGGGCTGTGGGATTTCCCACTGCCTTGTTCAATTAAAGTCTGTCCTGTCTATCTTGCCTCAGATAACTGGTGCTTAGAACTGAAACACCCAAGGCAGATGGAGTTCAAATTGTTCATAATATGCAAAAAAAGATATCCAAACCCTTGTATGCTACGTCCGTCATTTATATTAGCATGTAAGTTTTAATAGATATTTTAATGGAGATGTAAAAACATGCCACACAAACAGTTCAAAAATTGAAATTCAGTTTTGTTCATCTGATGAAATCAAAATAACGTATAAGAAAATGTATTTAGGTCAAAGCTTTCTCTCTTTTCACAGAATATGTGCCTTTTTAGTGCCAAGAGCACCCATTGACTAAGTTGAATGTTGTATCACTGGAGTGGATGATGAAGCCCTGATGGCACAGTGGTTAAGAGCTCTGCTGCTAACCAGAAGGCTGGCAGTTCAAATCCACCAGCTGCTCCTTGGAAACCCTATGGGACAATTCTACTCTGTCCTATAGGGTCACCGTGAGTCAGAGGAATACGAAGTTTTAAAGAATCTGTATTTTCATTTGGGATTGTTTTACGTGGTTCAGGTGTACTGCTGCACGCATTTATATTGTTTCTGTCTTTTTAAAATTGTATATCTTTTAATTCATCTTGAAAATCAGAAGTTATATTCTACCAATTTATTTAAAAGAATGATGAAGACACTTCCCACCTTTCTTAGAATTCTCCAGCGGCAATCGAGACTGAGATAGTAAACATAGTCTGTAGAAGTCAGAGTAGACTAAATTAAGATTAAATACTGTGCATTTCAAGCAGTGAGATGCATGAGGATAATTCAGAAAACAGCTATCTCTGAGTTTAAGATAGGAAGGGCTATCTGATTTTGAGAATGCAAAAGCTAGAACCCATTACAGTCACTTCTACTGAGAGCTGATGGTTACAAGTACTTACTCTGTCATTACTGATGATGCTTGATTTCACTATCCCATCAGTCACAACACTGACCAGAAATCAATACCTATGGGAGGGAGTCCAAACCACCTATTGTCGCCAATTCCGACTCGTAGCAACCCTACAGGACAGAGTAGAACTGCCCCATAGAGTTTCCAAGGCTGTGATGTTTACAGAAGCAGACTGCCACATCTTTCCCCCATGCAGAACGCCTGGTGGGTTTGAACTGCAGACCTTTCGGTCAGCAGTTGAATGCTTAACCACTAATGGGATCAAAATCTGTCACAGAAGAATAGACTAAGAGGGAGCTTCTTTTCTTCTTACAAATATGATTTGCAAAGTTCAAGCAAATTCATTACTAGTAGGCTAGGGCAGTATTTTGATTTTTCATGTTATGCACACGTATTCAGGAAATGGAATAACAAGCTAGGGCATTTATAGGAATTCAGAAAGATTACAAGCACCTAAAAGCATAATACCATCTAGGTGCTGTCAAGTCTATTCTGACTCATAGTGACCCCATGTGTGTCAGAGTAGAACTGTGCTTCATAGGGTTTTCGATGGCTGATTTTTCAGAAGTAGATTGCCAGGACTTCCTTCCAAAACACTTCTGGGTGGACTTAAACTGCCAATTTTTCGATTAGCCACCGAGCAAGCAAGTTAATCATTTGTACCACCCAAGGACCCCAAAAGCATAATGATAACCTTAAAATGTCATTGGTTAAGCATTTGCTGTCTTTCAGGAACTGTACTAAATCCTTTCAATACTAAATCAATTATGCAAGTTAATTATCAAAATAAATTTTTGGATATTGTTATCCTAAATATATAGATGTTGAAATTGAAAGTTAGAGACGTGAAATGAATTGCTCAAAGTGACAGGGCCATCACGTGGTACAGCTGGAAGTGTAGTTGGGGCGGCAGATTAAGAAAATCCCAAAATTCTGCGTAGCACTACCAACATTTTGGGCCTGGTATTTCTTTGTGGTATATACGGAGTGTTCTGTGCATTGTAGAATGTTCAGTAACATCTCAGTAACATTAGCATCACCCCAGTTACAACAACTAAAATTGTCTCCAGGCCAAATCTCTCATGGGTGTGTGTCTATGTCTGTGTGAGCATGGTGGGGTGGGGAAGACTCATCTCTATGGTTACCTGCATAATAACAGCAGTGGCTTCAGCGGTGCTACTTGATTCAGGTTACAGAAATCAAATACCGAGTTACCTGTCAATCTATACTGACTCAAAAATAAACAAAGAACGTACTTCATTGGCATAAAAAAAGATAAAATTTAGTAATGAGCTTATAAATAATCTTTTCACTGTGGAGACAGTCTACCTCTTGTATCAGACCAAGAAAAAAGTATATATTAAGTCGACTACTCTTTTGGTATTTAAATGTTTAACTTCATCTCCCAAAGTTCCCATAAATGTTCTTTACCAAACACTAGGGGACTGCGGAAGGCTGAAGAGTTCCTGCAGCTTTAAACAAAACCACAACTTCTCTGTTCTTTTCCCAACTCTGGCAACACAGGTGAGTCTTTATATGGAAGACCAAGGGAGGGAGGATTATTAAATAAGCAGTAACAATCCATTTCAGGCCAGATTTCCAGTCAACTGAACACAATTCTAACAGTCATTTTCTGTGCAAGGCTCCCTAAGGTCCTCAGTGGTTTCTTGTGTTATCTGTATTTATCATGTATTTCCAGCTATAGTATTGTGGCTGGCATTCTCTCACAGTCTAGGAGACTAGAAGTCCATGTTCAGGGCACCAGCTACAGGGGAAGATTGTCTCTGTCATCTCTGGTGGAAGGTCCTTGTCATCAACCTTCCTTTGGGTCTAGGAATTTCTCAGCACAGGGACCCCAGGTCCAAAGGACAAACTTCATTTCTGGCTGTTTTTCTAGGTGGTAGGAAGTCCTTCCTTCTCTGTTAGATTCTCTCTTTTTGTATCTCAAAAGAGATTGACTCAAGATACAACCTAATCCTGTAGGTTGAGTCCTACTTCATTAACATAACTATCTCTAATCCTGTCTCATTAACATCATAGAGGTTAGGATTTACAACACATAGGATAATTATATCAGATCACAAAATGGAGGACAACCACACAATACTGGGAATCATGACCTAGCCAAGTTGACACATATTTTGGGGGGACACAATTCAATCCATGGTAAGTAGTGAGTAGAATATGTTGACTAGTGATTAAGGTATACATTAAAAAAATAGGGGAGACTAAATGGATCAAAATATATCAAAGACCTAAATATAAAACAAAAACTATAAAGATCATAGAAGAAAAAATAGAGTCAACCTTACAGGCCCTAATACATGGCATCAAAAGAATACAAACTATAGCTAACAATACACAAACATCAGAAGATAAGCTAGATAACTGAGATCTCCCAAAAATTAAACATGTATGCTCATCAAAAGGCTTCACCAAAAGAGTAAAAAGTGAACCTACAGACTGGGAAAACATTTTTGGCTATGAAAAATCAGACAAAGTTCTAATCTCTAAAATCTACAGGAAAATCCAACACCTCTACAACAAAAAGACAAATAAAATAATCCAATTAAAAAATGGGCAAGGGATATGAACAGACCCTTCAAAGAAGACATTCAAGCAGCTAACAGATACATGAGGAAATGCTCGAGATCACTAGCTGTCATGGTTTGAATTATGTCCCCCCAAAAATGTGTGTATCAGTTTGGCTGGGTCACAGTTCCCAGAACTGTGTGGTTGCCCTCTATTTTGTGATTGTAATTTATGTTAAAGAGGATTAGAGCGGGATTGTATAACACCCTTACTAAGGTCACATCCTTGATCCAAGGTAAAGTGAGTTTCCCTTGGGTGTGTCCTGCACTACCTTTCATCTTACAAAAGATAAAACGAAAGGGAAGTAAGCAGAGAATTGGGGACTTCATACCACCAAGAAAGCAGTTCCAGGAACAGAGTGCATCCTTTGGATCTGGGGTCCCTGTGCGGAGAAGTTCCTATTCTGGGGAAACACTGATAAGAAGGCTGACAGAGAGAGAAAGCATTCCCATGTAGCTGACACCCTGCATTTGGAATTTTAGCCTACTTTACTGTGGAGAAATAAACCTCTCTTTGTTAAAGCCATCCCCTTGTGGTATTTCTGTTATAGCAGCACTAGATGACTGAGACACTAGCCATTAGTAAATGCAAATCAAGACCACAATCAGATACCATCTCACCCTGGCATTGCTGGCAGGAATAAAAAAATAAATAAAACAGAAAATAACAAATGTTGGTTTGTTGCTGAGCCTGCAGGGACATGGGAACTCTTATACACTGTTGGTGGGAATGCAAAATGGTCCAATCATTTTGGAAAACAATAGCGTGCTTCCTTAAAAAGCTAGAAATAGGAATACCATATGATCCAGCAATTCCACTCTTAGGAACGTATTCTAGAGAAACAAGAACCATCACACGAATAGACATATGCACACCCATGTTCATTGCAGCCTTGTTCACAATAGCAAAAATATGGAAACAGATGAATGGATAAACGAACTATGGTACAAACACACAATGGAATACTACGCAACGATGAAGAACATAGATGAAGCTGGAGGGTGTTATGCTGAGTGAAATAAGTCAATCACAAAAAGACAAATATTGTATAAGACCACTACTATAAAAATTCATGAAAAGGTTTACACACACACAAAAAAATAATCTTTGATTGTTATGAGGGAGGGGTGGGATGGAAAAACACTAAATGGACAAAAGATAAGTGGTAACTTTGGTGAAGGGTAAGACAGTACATAATACTGGGGAAGCCAGCACAGCTTGTCCAAGGCAAGGTCATGGAGGCTCCATAGACACATCCAAACTCCCTGAGGGACCAAATTACTGGGCTGAGGGCTGTGGGGACTGTGGTCTTGGGGAAGATCTAGCTCAATTGGCATGACATAGTTTATAAAGACAACATGCATTCTACTTTGGTGAGCAGCGTCTGGGTTCTTAAAAGCTTGTGAGAGGCCAGCTAAGATACTCCACTAGTCTCACCCCATGTGAAAACCAAAGACACAAGGAAAAGATTAGTCCAAAGGACTAATGGACCATAAAGTACCACAGACTCCACCAGACTGAGTCCAGTACAACTAGATGGTGCCTGGCTACCAAGACTGATTTCTCTGACAGGGATCACAATACAGGGTCCTGGACAGAGCAGGAAAAAAATGTAGAACAAAATCCTAACTCCCTGCCTAAAAAAAAAAAAAAAAAAAAAAAAGACCAGACTTAAACTGGTCTGACAGAGACTGCAGAAACCCTGAGAGAATGGCCCCGGACACCCTTTTAGCTCAGTAACAAAGTCACTCCTGAGGTTCACCCTTCAGCCAAAGATTAGACAGGTCCATAAAACAAAACAAGATTAAATGGGCATACCAGCCCAGGATCAAGGACCAGAAGGCAGGAGGGGACAGGAAAGCTGGTAATGGGGAACCCAAGGTCAAGAAGCGAGAGTGCTGACATGTCATGGTGTTGATAACCAAAGTCACAAAACAATATGTCTACTAACTGTTTAATGAGAAACCAGTTTGCTCTGTAAACCTTCATCTAAAGCACAATAAAAAAAATTAAAAAATAGGAGAGACTGACATGGGAACATTAAGTTGGATAGTATGAGGAAGGCCAGATTGTGGGTCACTGCCTAGGCAATGGTGAATCATTGCAGCTTCTGAACACGCGGAGTGACAAATAATCACACTGGCATTTAGGAAAAATTATTCTGGTAGCGGTAGTGTCCTAGATAATTAAATCGAGAGGAAAGGAGTGGAGAAATCGAAAAGCAGGTTTTCCTAGATTATGGGTAAAATATAATGGAAGTTTAAATAAAGGAGGGGATGAAGGAGGGAATCAATTCAAAAGACAATGAGGAAGTAGAATCCAGGACATTTGTCAATTTGATTGAATGGAGGTCCTAAGAAAGACTTTGTGACTGGGGAAAATACCACTTTACAATTCATTCTTGCAGCAAATGGTTAATAACCATGTAAATTAATGTGTAACTCCACTAGAAGTCTTCTAGGTGAGGCAGACATAGTAAATAACATTTTCAAATGGGTTTTTAACTATTGGTACTTAGAGTATTTGAGGATAAATTTTATGTATATGCATACGTACATATATATGTAAAACAAACCAGTTGCCATTAAGTTGATCCCTACTAACGGCGACCCATGCGCTGTTGAGTAGAACTGTGCTCCGTAGGGTTTTCGTGGCTGTGACTTTTTGGAAACAGATTGCCAGGCCTTTCCTCTGAGGCACCTCTGGATGGGTTCAAACTGTCAACCTTTTGGTTAGCAGTTAAGTACTTAACCATTTACGTCATCCAGGGTGTCTCTTTCTCTTTCTCTCTCTATCTATATATGTGTTGTCAAAAACTAACATTAGAAGAATTATGGTGAAATTACCACTATACTATGGGAAGATCAAATATCAAAACTAATAGTTATGATGGTAACTGTCATATTAATAATATTGATGACTATACTACACATTTGTTGAGCTTTTCCTTGTGCCAAGTAAGACTTGTGTAATGGGCATTGCGTAGACTATCTCACTGAAATCTGACAGCAAGTTTACTAGGGAGGGTTTATTATAATCCTCCCTTTATAGAGGAAATACAGAGAAATTTAAACCAGTTGCTAATCTTACAGAGGTGTAAGAGAGTGAGAATTAGAAACTAGGCAGTCAGAGCTGAAAGCCTGTCCTGCTGGTCCCAGGCATCTCTCTAAGGGGGAGAGAGGAACCCAGAGTCAACACATAAGAGAGCTGCTGGAAGAATGAAGAGATTTGACATGGACCATGTTGCTGTTGTCAGGTACCATCTAGTCGGTTCTGACTCATAGC
The DNA here is from genome assembly GCA_030035585.1 of Dugong dugon. Classification (NCBI taxonomy): domain Eukaryota; kingdom Metazoa; phylum Chordata; class Mammalia; order Sirenia; family Dugongidae; genus Dugong; species Dugong dugon. The sequence goes on from CM057473.1 coordinate 9,092,537, forward strand.
GACCCCAAGTACAACAGAATGAAACTCTGCCTGGTCCTGCGCCATCCTCATGACAGTTGCTATGCTTGAGCCCATTGTTGGCAGCCATTGTGTCAATCCATTTCGTTGGGGATCTTCCTCTTTTTTGCTGACCCTCTACTTTACCAAGAATGATGTCCTTCTCCAGGGACTGGTCCCTCCTGATAACATGTCCAAAGTAGGTGAGAAAAAGTCTCACCATTCTCACTTCTAAGAAGCTTACTTGCTGTGTGCAATTAAAGGAGACTGGCACACTTTGTCTAGGAAATAAATATCTTGGTCAGTGGGGCCAGGTCCGTGTCTCCAAGTAGTTCTCCTCATTTGCTCTGTCTTACCTTTAGAGAATAGACGACTGCAGGAAACTAGAGAGATTTTGGCCCAGTTTAAGCAGAGCTTCCTAACAGCTAGAACTGTTTAGACATGGAGTGGGACATACCCTGAGGCAGTTAGTGCCCTGTGGTTGAATATTCAATTTGAGCAACGTCTTGCAGGGACGGTGTACAGAACAGCTAAGCCTACGTTAAAGTTTCAAGTAAATGAACTTTGTAAACCGAAACCCAAACCCTTTGCCTCAGGTCAATTCCGACTCATAGCAACCGTATAAAACAAAGTAGAACTGCCCCATAGGGTTTCCAAGGAATAGCTGGTGGATTCAAACAGCCGACCTTTTGGTTAGCAGTCATAGTTCTTAACCACTGTGCCATAAACTTTATGTTTTATTTAATTCCTAATTCACCATAATTGTATAACTATCAATTAAGAGAATGATACCACCCAATAATGGACAGAAGTTTGTATATTTACTGTCAATATAAACAGCATTTACCTCATAGGACTAATTTTCAGGGCTATATAAAATAATTTGCACAAAGCTCTTAGCACATTGCCTCACACAGAGTAAATGATCAGTATGTTAGTTATTATTATACTTTTTATTAACTACTCTTATGTGATTTTGAGTAACCTGATTTCTAAGGGGGGAGAGGTCTAAGACACCTTCTATCTTAGTCATCTAGTGCTGCTATAACAGAAATACCACAAATGGATGGCTTTAACAAACAGAAGTTTATTCTCTCACAGTCTAGGAGGCTAGAAGTCTGAATTCAGGGCGTCAGCTCCTGGGGAAGCCTCTCTATCTCTGTCGGCTCTGGGGGAAGTTCCTTGCCATCAATTTTCCCTTGGTCTAGGAGCTTCTCTGTGTAGGAACCCCTGGTCCAAAGGATGCGCTCTGTTCCCTGCACTGCTTTCTTGGTAAGAGGTCCCTATGTCTCTCTGCTCACTTCTCTCTTTTATATCTCAAAAGAGATTGACTTAAGATACACCCTAATCTTGTAGATTGAGTCCTGCTTCATTACTATAACTGCCTCTAATCCTGCCTTCTTGACATCAAAGAGGTAGGATTTACAAGGCATTGAAAAATCACATCAGATGATAAAATGGTGGACAATCACACAATACTGGGAATCATGACCTAGCCAAGTTGACACACATTTTGCGGGGGCACAATTCAAACCATAACACCTTTTAACTCTAAAATGGGTGTGATGGTATCTCTATAAAAAATGCTGTTACTTATGTCCGCTCAACGCCATTCAGACAAACGCAAAATTGGTGTGCAGTCTCAAGCAAGATGTTCCTAAAATATAAGCTAACAATCTATATATTTTTAACTGTATAAGTAAGGCTGTAAATTAATAACATATCTTTATAAAAGAATAAAGACCATGCCAGTACTTAATGTTATCCAGCTAAGACTGTCAAAAGAATTCCTTTTTCTCCTCCTTTGATTTAATGTTTGTCACTTATTACATCTTATATCATTTTCTCCACAGTCCAAGCCAAGGCACACATGTCAAGAAGGATTAGACTGTCTAGTCGATAGTGATATTTTGTGATGTTAGAGTGGCTTCAAGTACAATGTATGCTTTATTCCCAGGCATAAACAGATCAACCTGTGTGCCGGGATGGGAGTGACTGGTTTTTCCATGTCTGTTGGATCATGCCATTAGGTAGCTGATTCACCAGCTGTCTAACATTGAATTGGGATGATTTTTTACTACCATGAGATGACTGTGCTTCACATCTCAATCAACCATAGTTAGGAACAAACACAGTAGCTAGAGGTCACTATCACACATGGTTCGGATACACATAAACCGCGGTGCGTCAGAGATGACAGGAACATTTCAGAATTGGAAAGTGTGGTGGAGTTCTGCCCCTTAGAGTCTAGCTTATGCAAAATCATATAAGATTAGTTAACAAGGAGTATAGTAATAGCTAATACGTACAGGGAACTCACTATATATCAGGCAAAGGGCTAAGTGCTTTACACAGTCATTTCACGTATCCCTGAAAATACCACTATGAAGTAAATGCTGTTTTACACTGACAGTGATTATGTAAATTTCTATCTGATTATTGAAGAGCTTAATTCTCCTAATCGGTAGTTACACCATTATGGAACCTTAAAATTTAAACAAAATGTAGAGGTCATCTACTTGAAATCCTAATGGGAGTCTGGAACTTCTGTATACCATCGCTACCAAGTGTTGTTCAAATTTAATATTCAAGCATGGGGAAACCACTGCCTCTGGAGGCATATGGTAAAAGATCAGGTTGGTGCATGGTAAAAGGTCAGGCGGGTGTTGATTTTTTTAATTGATTACCTGGGATGGGAAGTGATACTTTGCCAGAAAAAAAAAAAAAAAGATAAGAGGAACATGTAAGTTATCTTTTTGTTTGTTTTAATGTTTTTTAATATTTGAAGAATAGTCACATGGAAGAGGAATTGGAAGTTCTCTGTTTAGCTCCAGAGGGATAAATTAGGATTAATAAGTGGATATAGCTGTATAAAGATGTAAGAAAACACAATAGCTCCTAAATTCTAACTACTTACTCTGGGGGTGGGGGTAGGGAAAAATAGGCAGGCAGGAAGGAAGTAAAAAAGAAAATGGAAATGGACTGTGTGAGTGTGTGGCATTGCAAGATGGTAGATTCTGAAATGATTCTATTCATTCAGACACCAGGAGTCCATCTCCCTGACTGTTACGTAAGGAAGGGAGTCTTGGTGAGTTAAGACCATTTTTTTTTTTTCTGTTAAAGAGTTCAGAGCTTTAGTTCATAAAGTATGGAATAGCTATTTGTGCTGCCCAAATTTTGGCTCAGTTATTTCTTTATATTTGCTGTGTTCCCAGTAAAAGTTCTGGGTAGTTAAACAGATAAAGTGTAATAACTGAAAGGTTTGAATCCACTCTGTGGTGCCTCAGAAGAAAGGTCTGGCAATCTGCTTCTGTAAGGTCATAGCCTTGAATACTCTATGGAGTGCAGTTCTATCATGCAACCCATGGGGTCAATATGAGTTCGAATTGACTCGATGGTAGCCACTCAGCCAGGGTATTCTCAAAAACTGCATTGTCAGTTGAGTTAGTGTATCAATATTTTTAAATATGATTGATGATGAAGGTGTACAAGTTGAGAGATAAAAGTTTTAAGAATAGACATTATCAAAGGTCAGATCAGCAAGATGCACTGCAATCAATCAGGAAAAAAGACTAGAGCAGCCATTCTAAAGAGAATCTTGGCAAGAAGATAGGAGTCATTTTGCAGATCAAATGCCAGATGATTGCTCTGGTGTTAGGTAAGAATTTTAGTGGAAAAATTAACTATTTAAAAGTTCCATCATTAAAATCTAAATATTTCATGAAATTCTACTAACCTTAGGATGAAATGGAAACCCTCGTGGCGTAGTGGTTAAGAGGTATGGCTGCTAACCAAAAGGTCAGCAGTTCAAATCCACCAGGGTCTCCTTGGAAACCCTATGGGGCAATTCTAGTCTGTCCTTTAGGGTCACTATGAGTCCAAATCACCTCTACAGCAATGGGTTATGATGAAATACTGCTAAACATTTAACCTCAGGCATCTATAACTTATAGAGAAAACATAGAGTACCAGCAGTATCTTTGCAAACTGATGCACATTTCTATTTCAATGCGTGCTTGAGAGTTCACATAGAAGGAAAGTAATTTACCCAAAACATGAGGTCACCCCTGGGATACAATTTCCTCTTATTTGAGAGGTTCTGCATACAAATGAAAGATGTGGGCCTAATAGTAGAGGGACTTCTTTATTGTCTTGAATTTCAAATGTGTTAGCAGTGAGGAATTAAACCTCAGGAAATAATGTTCTTGAAAAAGTTAAGCCGATATTGGACTTTCCTTTTTGGCAGGAAACTTTATAATTTTGAAGATTTTAGTACCTAAAATTGTGAGGTATTTTCCCTCATAGCAGTCCTGCTAATAACAGCAGAGGGAATTTGCTAAAATCAAATTTTGCACTTGCCTCTTAGAAAGCCAAGATAATAAGTTATACAGTATTTCCCAGATCGGACAGATTTTTAAATAAGAACATCAAGTAAAGATGTAGATTTTATCTTGTATTTCTTTTTTTTTTCCATGAAGTAGTAGAAAGTCTATAATCTGATGAACTGGCTATTCAAGGGAGACTGTAAAGAAAAAAAAAAAATACGTAAGAAATGATTTTTTTTTTTTTTGAATAATGATGATCCTCCAGCTTTGGAAATACAGATCCGTTTTGTTTTTTAATGGTATGTAATCTGTGTGTATATCAAATATAGTGAAGCTTGAATTCCACTTCCAGCAGGCAAAGGTGTATTAATGCATCCAACAGCTGAGGACTGCCAAAGCATTTCTGATGTTATGATAGACCTCTGGTGACCCTCCTGATAATGTGAGTTAGGGATTACTCCATGTCTCTTTGGCACCCAGCTGATCTCCTGCCATTAATCGTTTAGACTAGTACTGTCCAACAGAACGTTCTGTGATGATGAAAATGCTCTGTGTCTGCACTATCACATTTGCTAGGCACTAGCCACATGCATCTGTTAAAGACTGGAACTATGTTTCATTTAACTGAAAAACTATTTTTTTTTAAAATTTTACTTAATTTTAACGTAAATAGCCATATATGGCTAGTGGCTACCTTATTGTACAACCGATGTTGGGCTACCAGACTTCTCCGTGTGAATAGAAACATAGACACCAGACCTTGAGGGATTTCCTCTAGCAAAAGTCTTTACCTGATGAAAGCAAGGGACTTCCCTGACCATTGGAGCCTTCATCCTTCAGCACCCAAGTAACCCCTCACCTCATCCTCACATATGAAAGATCATGACCTAAAGACAAGGAGATCTGGCATCAGGGACTCAAGAAGATTGAAGGGACATTGAGATTCAAAGGTAGATTCCCCCCCCCCCCCCCGCCCCAGTAGTACAATTCCAATTACAGAGTAGATCAACAGGCAATTGTGGTTGGTCTCCAAACCTTAAAAGATTTCAAATGTAGATAACTATTAAAACAAAACAACAACAATAACAAAAATACCTTTCAAGTATTCCAAGTGCCAAGTATAAATTTTATAAACAAAATTTTGCAGTTACCTATTTATAATTTGAATACGCAAATAAATTCTATTTAATATACATGATTGTTGTTATTACCATCAACTCAACTCCAACTCATGAAGCCCTTATGTATTTACAGACTGAAAAGCTGTCCAATCCTGTGCCATCTTCATAATCTCATCTTCCAGCACTATATCATACAATGTTCTATTGATCTGTAGGGTTTTCATTGACTGATTTCAGAAAGAAATTGCCAGACCATTCTTCCTAATCTTAGTGTGAAAGTTCTGCTGAAACCTGACTACCATGAGTGATTCTGCTGGTATTTGAAATACCAGTGGCATAGCTTCTAATATCACAGCAACATGCAAGCCACCATAGTACAACAAACTGACAGATAAGTGGTGGTATATACGATTAGGGTGCTTGTAATATGCAATATTATATAATAGTCATGTGCAAAGGTGAACAACACAGAGCCTGTTCTCAAGAAATGTACAATCTATGCTGCACAGCAGTCAGAGTGAAGGCTTGAAGAAGCCAATGGCTGAGACAAAGAATAGCCTGCTTATGAATCTGAAGGAACAATTTCAAAAGAATGTCTGGGACTCTTAGAGTAATAAGTATAGAATTCTGATTGCTCTGCTCCAAGAATTAACAGCAGTGCAGTACTGACATTAACATACATTATATCTGTACTTGACTTTCTTACAGGGTACTGAAATCATTCCTTATGTATGAGTTAAAAGAGACACTATGTATGAATACTTCAAAGAAATTGTGTGTATAAATCCAAGTGTTAAAGGTGCTCCATTCTCTAAGTTACATATGGAGCAGACATTTCTTGGCACTTACCATACAGGCATAACGGCCGGATTCTAGTATCAGCACTAATCAAGCTCACTCAGGTAGGCATCGTCAGAACAATATGTATGGGAAGGTCTGTACTAACCACGACAAGAATAAACTCAAAAAGGAAGGTTCATCCCTGGTTCATCAGAAATAATTAATAAGTCTTTGGTGTAAGACAGTTAGGGTTTAAAGTGTAGGATATCAGCAACATATTAGCCTTGTAATAACTGTTATTTGTTGAGGTCCCTATAGTCGGAATCAACTCAATGGCACACAACAATAACAATTAAGTATCTAGTATTGTGCGAAACTTTTTATATTCACCGTCTCAGTTAATTATCACAACTCTGTGAGGCCAACTTCTATTATAATCATGTCCATTGCACAGTTATTTAGCTTGCCCTAAATTGCAGGTACTCTCTGCTTCCAGCCTAGATCCATCTGATATCAGCAATGATAGTCCTCATTCCACGTAATCTTCGGAATCAGGTTGAATTTCTGGAAGTTCCCTGTCAATGTTCTGTTGCAACCGTTTTTTTAAACATCTTTGGCAAAATTTTACTTGCTTATGATATTAATGATATTGTGAATAACTGTTTATTTGTTTACTGTTAACAATGCAGACCTTCTGTAGGATCAGTGTTATGGATTGAATTGTGTCCCCATAAATGTGTGTCAACTTGGCAAGGCCATGATTCCCAGTATTGTGTGGTTGTCCACCATTTTGTGATCTAATGCAATTATCCTATATGTTGTAAATCCTAACTTCTATCATGTTAATGTGGCAGGATTCAATCTACAGGATTAGGTTGTATCTTGAGTCAACCTATTTTGAGATATAAAAGAGAGAATCGAGCAGAGAGGAGAGGGAACACCTACTACCAAAAATGAAGAACCAGGAGGAAAGTGTGTCTTTATAACCAGGCTCCCTGTGCTGAGAAGCTCCTAGGCCAGGGGAAGATTGATAACAAGGACCTTCCCCCAGAGCTAACAGAGACAAAAGCCTTCCCCTGGAACTGGCACACTGAATTCAGACTTCTAAACTCCTAAATTGTGAGAGAATAAACATTTGTTTTTTAAAGCCATCCATTAGTGGTATTTCTTTTATAGCAGCACTAGATAACTAAGACAATCACCTTTCTTTGAAATGGGCATGTATGTATATGGAACTCTTCCAGTCCGTTGGCCAGGTAACTGTCTTCCAAATTGCTGAGCACAGACAAGTGAGTGCTTCCAGTGTTGCATCTGTTTGTTGAAATGTCTCAATTGGTATTCCATCAATTCCCGGAGCCTTGTTTGTCACCAATGCCTTCAGTGCAGCTTGGACTATCCTTCAGTACCATTGGTTCTTGATCAAATGCTACCTTCTGAAATGGTTGCACTTTGACCAATTCTTTTTGGTACAGTGACTCTGTAGTCCTTCTATCTTCTTATCTTCTCTTGATGCTTCCCGCATCTTTCATCATTTTGCCCATAGAATCTTTCAATATTGCAACTTAAGGCTTGGATTTTTTCTTCAATTCCTTCAGCTTCAGAGATGGCAAGCATATTCTTCCCTTTTGGTTTCCCATCTCTAGGTTTTTGCACATTTCATTATAATACTTTACTTTGTCTTCTCAAACTGTCCTTTGAAATCTCCCGTTCAGCTCTTTTACTTCTTCTTTTCTTCCTTTTGCTTTGGGTACTTTATGTTCAAGAGCAAGTTTCAAAGCCTCTTCTCACATCCATTTTGGTCTTTTCTTTCTTTCCTGCCAGAAAGATTTTACCTGTTTATTGACTAAACAAAGGCATTCTACTCTGTGGATTATAACACATTATGGATAAAATGGCAAAGAATGGGAAGTGCTCATTAATTGTGCTCATGCAGAACCTGTACATAGACAAATAAGCAGTTGTTCAAACAGAACAAGAGGATACTGCATAGTTTAAAATCAGGAAAGGTGTGCATCAGGGTTGTATCCTTCAATCATACATAGTCAAATTTTATGCTGAGCAAATAATCAGTGAAGCTGGACTGTATGAAGAAGAACGTGACATCAGGATTGGAGAAAGTCTCATTAACAATCTTCCACATGCAGATGACACAACTTTGCTTGCTGAAAGTGAAGAGGACTTGAAGTACTTACTGATGAAGATCCAAGACTACAGCCTTCAGTATGGATTACACTTCAATATAAAGAAAACAAAAATCCTCACAACGGGACCAATAAGCAACATCATGATAAATATAGAAAAGATTGATACCGTCAAAGATCCACAATCAACACCCATGGAAGCAGCAATCAAGAAATCCAAAGATGGATGGCATTGGGCAAATCTACTGTGAAAGACCTCTTTAAAGTTTGAAAAAGCAAAGATGTAATTTTGAGGACTAAAGTGCACCTGACCCAACATTTGTGTTTTTAATCACCTCCTATGTATGAGAAAGCTGGACAATGAATAAGGAAGACAGAAGAAGAATTGAAGCATTTGAATGATTGTGTTGGTGAAGAATATTGAATATACCATAGTTGTCAGAAAAATGAACAAATCTATCTTGGGAGAAGTGCCCCTTGGAATAGAAGATTGTGAGACTCTGTCTCACATATTTAATCATGTTAGCAGGGGAGACCTGTCTCTGAAGGACATCATGCTTGGTAAAGAAGAGGGTCAGCAAAAAAGAGGAAGACCCTCAAGGAGATGCATTGACTCAGTGGCTGCAACAATGGACTCAAACATGGCAATGATTGTGAGGACGACGCAGGACCAGGCAGTGTTTAGTTCTGTTGTACATGGGGTTGCTGTCAGTGGGAACCAACTCAATGACACCTAACAACAACAACAATTTGCCGGTAGGGTGCCTGGGCAGCTGTTATGTATGAATTGTGTCCCCCAAAAATATGTGTTGTAAATTCTAACCTCTATGTCTATGGTTATAATCCCATTTAGGAATGGGTTGTCTTTGTTAGGTTAATGATATAGGAATATTGTAGTGTGTGTCTTCAGTCAATCTCTTCTGAGACATAAAAGAGATTACACAAGCAATTGAGCAAGCAGAAATGGGGAAAGAGAGATGTTATACCACGTGAAGATCACTAAGGAGTCAAGGATTAGGAGCTGAAGAGATAAGGGCCTTCCCCCAGAGCCGACAGAGAGAGAAAGCCTTCCCCTAGAGCCAGCTCCCTGAATTCGGACTTCTAGCCTCCTGAATTGTGAGAAAATAAGTTTGTTTGTTAAAGCCATCCACTTGTGGTATTTCTGTTATAGCAGCACTAGATAACTAAGACAGTGGCATAAATGGTTTTGCTCTTGACTACTAACTAACCTAAAGGTTGGTGGTTTGAACCCACTGAGTGGTTCTGTGGAAGAAAAGTCTGGTGGTCTGCTTCCGTAAAGACTGCAGCCAAGAAAGCCCTATAGAACAGTTTTAGTCTGTCACACATAGGATGGCCACGAGTCAGAATTGACTCGAGGGTAATGGGTTTGGTTTTGGCTTTGTTTAATTGGCAGATGTTTGCATATGAATGATAGCTTATTATTGTTTTTTTTAATCCAAAGCTTATATCTTAATCAAAGTATCTTATTGTTTCTCATACAAAGAAGCTATTGAATCGAACCATATGAAATTGCCATATTCAACCGATACTGATTTAAAAAATGGTAGTTTCATATGATTTAAACTAATGAAAGCACTCACAGAGTACTAAGTGATATGCTGAAAGGTTATCTGCACTTGAAGATAATTTGTTTTGGCTATCTCAGTGTCTCAGAGCTATCTAGTCAGTTTTACTTCTGGAATGGAATTTTCTTGAGTGATAAAAATCTTGGGCCAGCTCAGGCAGATTCTCACTAGGACATGAGAGAGACTCTTAATTCAGCCAGGAACATTTTGCGTATTGGAAGGGTGTGGTCTCCTGGCTGAAATAGCAGTTCTGCTACTATCCTGATTCCAGGAATTTATTCTAGTTTATTTATTTTTTAATTATTTATTTTATGTTAATGTGAGTGTACCCTAACTTACTCTCCACTGCATTTTCATTTTAAACTTTCAATGTCTAGTTATAGAGCGAAACTATTTGCTATCAAAATATTTTTTAGTTATCAGCACATAAACAAGAGATTTCCAGGGGAGAAATGATGATCTTCTTTGACTGCTTAAGTAGACTGTAGGTTTTGTTAAGCTTACTGGTGAGGTTAAATAAGATTAAATCTTTTATTTCTGAGAGGATAAGAAGACCAGAAGGCATGGTATATTGGTCACTCCACCTAGACAAAGCTGTGATGTGAGGGAGGAAGATTGTATCGGTTAGGAATTTGGAAGACCTGGGCCCTACCTCTCTATCATCTACAGTAAGTCACTCAATTTCCCTGAGTCTGAGTCTTCTCAAAACTAAAATAGTAGTAATACCTATGTTTCAGTATAACTGTGAGGTTCAGTGAAAATTTATAGTGATGATATTTGTAAACTCTAAGTACCATACAATTGTTAGTAATGACTCAGTACATTATGTTAGTCTAAACCGACCTGATGTCCATTATATACATAATAAAAAAATAGCATATATGGAATTTCTTTAAAAAATAATTATAACATACTTTGTTTTATTAAAGACTTAAATATTACATTTTCTGTCCATTTAAATCGATCTGCTTAGGAAAGATGTCAAAGAATACAGATTTCTTTGGATAATCTTCTAAATGAATATTAATTTTACTTAAAAAACAAACAAACAAAAAAACCCCATAAACTTAGCTAGGTGTTAAATCTCCAAATTGTCCTCTTCTGTACTTGGTTGTGATTCAGATTCCATCTGTAATATTCTGAGCATAGCCTTAAGGGAATGTCTTAGTTCACACAGTTTCATGAGAAGTGCCAGGCACTTCCTTCTCATGACAGATTTCTTTAGAAACTATTTATTGCATAATTTTTCATGTGGCTTAGATAAATATCTTTTGATCTTTCTGCCAAATTGGAATTTTCTTTATTGTGTATCACCTGTATTTGCCAAGTAACATACTGATTTACAAAGAGTGGTGTCTGAATTCAGACTTTCAGTCCTAGACCTAAATTAGATCAGTCTCTTTCTTAAGTGAAAGACGTTTCAAAATGTCTCCACAGTTTTCTATAATTATCTGAACAATCTACAGATACAAACACAATAGTTAGATAAAAAATTCATTGTCTATTTCCAACCTCTCACAAAAATGAATCCTTCAAGATGAAATAAGACTGAGTCATCAAGGTCTATTAACTAGAATGCAAATTATTTCTGAGAATTAGTAAATTATAGTAATTTTATAGTATGATTCACATAGTTTGCACTTAAAAGTGTGATGCCAGGTTTTCCTGATAGTACAAACAGATGTGTACTGAAAATATTCTGGCTTGAATCATTGTTATTTAAGTACTTTTCTATTTTTCCTGTAAGATTCAAAAGCCCTTGAAAATAGGTATATTGTATGTCTCAATTTAGATAATCCGTCCATATATTTATTGTTTAGAATTCATATTTCTAATTGTTGTTGTTAGGTGCCATAGAGTCAGTTCCAACTCATTGTGACCCTATGTACAACAGAAGGAAACACTGCACGGTCCTGTGCTATCCTCATAAACTTTGTTATGCTTGAGTCCATTGTCGCAGTCACTGTGTCAATTCATCTTGAAGGTCTTCGTTTTTTTCACTGACCCTCTACTTTACCGAGCATGATGTCCTTCTCCAGGGACCGATCTCTCCTGAAAACATGTCCAAAGTATATGCTACATAGTTTCGTCATCCTTGCTTCTAAGGAGCATTCAGGCTGTACTTCTTCCAAGACAGATTTGTTCCTTCTTTCAGAAGTCCATAATATACTCAGTATGTGGTGACATCCACACCACAGTTCAAAGGCATCAATTCTTCTTCGGTCTTCCTTATCTCTCATTCAGCTTTCCCATGCATATGAGGCAACTGGAAACACCTTAGCCTGGACTAGTCACACCTTAGTCTTCAAGGTGACATCTGTGCTTTTTAACACTTTAAAGAGGTCTTTGGCAGCAGATTTGCCCAATGCAATGTGTCTTTTGATTTCCTGACTGCTGCTTCGATGGGCATTGATTGTGAATCCAGTAAAAATGAAATCTTTGACAACCTTAGTCTTTTCTCCGTTTATCAAGATGTTGCTCATTGGTCCAGTCGTGAGGATTTATGTTTTCTTTAAGTTAAGGTGTAATCTATACTGAAGACTGTAGTCTTTGATCTTCATTAGTAAGTGCTTCAAGTCCTCTTCACTTTCAGAGAGCAAGGTTGTGTCATTTGCATATCGTAGGTTGTTAATGAGTTTTCTCCAATCCTGATGCCCATTCTTCTTCATATAGTCCAGCTTCTCGGTTTAGTTGCTCAGCCGAGCAACCAAGATTGAATTATGGTGAAACGATGCAACCCTGATGAACACCTTTTCTGGCTTTAAACCACACAGTATCTCCTTGTTCTATTCAAACCACTGCCTCTTGATCTGTGTACAGGTTCCTCATGAGCGCAATTAAGTGTTCTGGAATTCCCATTCTTTGCCATGTTATCTGTCATTTGTTGTGATCCACACAGTCAAATGCCTTTTCATAGTCAATAAAACACAGGTAAACATCTTTCTGATATTCTCTGGATCCATCTGACATCAGCAATGATATTTCTGGTTCCATGTCCTCTTCTGAATCTGGCCTGAATTTCTGGCAGTTCCTTGTCAATGTACTGCTGCAGCTACTTTTGAATGATCTTCAGCAAATTTTTACTTCCATGTGATGTTAATGATATTGTTAGATAATTTCTGAATTCGGTTGGATCATTTTTCTTGGGAGTAGACATAAATATGGAACTCTTCCAGTCAGTTGGCCAGGTAGCCGTCCTGCAAATTTCTTGGCATAGATGAGTGAGCACTTCCAGTGCTGCATCCATTTCTTGAAACCTCTCAACTGATATTCTGTCAAATCCTGGGGCCTTTTTTTTTCACCAATGCCTTTGGTGCAGTTTAGACATCTTCCTTCAGTACCATGGGTTCCTGATCATATGCTGCCTTCTGAAATGGTTGAATGTCAGCCAGTTCTTTTTGGTAGAGTGACTCTCTGTATTACTTTCATTTTCTTTTGATGCTTCCTGGGTCATTTAATATTTTTCCCATAGAATCCTTCAATATTTCAACTGGAGGCTTGAATTTTTTCTTCAGTTCTTTCAGCTTGAGAAATGCCGAGTGTGTTCTTCACTTTTGGTTATCTATCTCCAGGTCTGTGCCCATTTCGTTATAATACTTTACTTTGTCTTTTTGAGCCACCGTTTGAAATCTTCTGTTCAACTCTATGAGTTGATCATTTCTCCTTCTGCTTTAGCTACTCTGTGTTCAAGAGCAACTTTCAGAGTCTCTTCTAATATTCATTTTTGTCTTTCTTTCTTGTCTTTTTAATGACCTCTTGCTTTCTTCATGTATGATGTCCTTGATGTCATTCCACAGCTCGTCTGGTCTTCGGTCATTAGTGTTCAATGCATCAAATCTATTCTTGAGATGGTCTTTAAATTCAGGTGGGATATACTGAAGGTCATACTTTACCTCTCTTGGACTTGTTCTAATTTTCTTCCATTTCAAATTGAACTCACGTATGAGCAGTTGATTGTCTGTTCCAGAGTCAGCCCCTGGCCTTGTTCTGACTTGATGATGTTGAGTTTTTCCATCGTCTCTTTCCACAAATGTAGTCGATTTGATTCCTGTGTACTGCATCTGGTGAGGTCCACTTGTATAGTTACCATTTATGTTGGTGAAAAAGGTATTTGCAATGAAGAAGTCATTAGTCTTGCAAAATTCTATCATGCTGTCTCTAGCATCATTTCTATCACCAAGGCCATATTTTCTAACTGCTGATCCTTCTTCGTTTCCAACTTTCACATTCCAGTCACCAGTAATTATCAATGCATCCTGATTGCATGTTTGATCAATTTCAGACTGCAGTAGCTGGTAAAAATCTTCAATTTCTTCATCTTTCGCTTTAGCGCTTGGTGAGTAAATTTGAATGATAGTCGTATTAACTGGTCTTCCTTGTAGGTGTATGGATATCATTCTATCACTGACAGCTTTCTATTTCAGGATAGATCTTGAAACGTTCTTTTGGATGATGAATATAACACCATTCCTCTTCAATTTGTCGTTCCGCCATAGTAGACCATATGATTGTCAGATTCATAATGGCCAATACCAATCCATTTCAGCTCACTAATACCTAGGATGTTTATGCATTCCATTTCATATTTGACGATTTCCAATTTTCCTAGATTCATAATTCATACTTTCCAGATTCTCATTATTAATGGATGTTTGCAGCTGTTTTTTTCTCATTTTGAGTCATGCCACATCAGCAAATGAAGGTCTCAAAAGCTTGACTCCATCCATGTAATTAAAGTCAGCTCTACTTTGAGGAGATAACTTTTCACCAATTGTCTTTTGAGTGCCTTCCAACCTGAGAGGCTCATCTTCTGGCACTATATCAGACAATACTCTGCTGCTATTCATAAGGTTTTCACCGGCTAATTCTTTTCAGAAGTAGACCACCAGGTCCTTCTTCTTAGTCTGTCTTAGTGTGAAGGCTCAGCTGTAACCTGTTGGCTATGGATGACCCTGCTGGTATTTGAATACCAGCATCACATAAAGAAAACAAAAATCCTCACAACTGGACAATAAGCAACATCATGATGAATAAAGACTGAGGTTGTTAAGGATTTCATTTTACTTGAATCCACAATCAACACCCATGGAAGCAGCAGTCAAGAAATCAAAAGACGCACTGCAATGGACAAATCCTTTAAAGTATCCAAAAGCAAAGACATCACCTTGAGGACTAAGGTGCCGGGACCCAAGCCGTGGTGTTTTCAATTACCTCATATGCATACGAAAGCTGAACAATGAATAAGGAAGACGGAAGAAGAACTGATGCCTTTGAATCATGGCATTAGCAAAGAATATTTAATATACTAAGGACTGCCAAAAGAAAGAACAAATCTGTTTTGGAAGAAGTACAACCAGAATGCTTCTTTGACGCAAGGATGGTGAGACTACGTCTCACATACTTTGGACATGTTATCAGGAGGGATCTGTCCCAGGAGAAAGACATCATGCTTGGTAAAGTAGCGGGTCAGTGAAAAAGAGGAAGACCCTCAACAAGATGGATTGACACAGTGGCTGAAAAAATAGGCTCAAGCATAGCATCAGTTGTGAGGATGGTGCAGGACCAGGCAGTGTTTTGTTCTGTTGTGCATAGGGTTGCTATGAGTCAGAACTGACTCACAGGCACCTAACAACATCAACAACAATAGAATAACTAGGTAACCTGACATTTATTTCTTACTTGTGAAGATGTAGGATCCTTGTCTTCTAAGATGACAGAAGATTTCTAAAAGAAAGACATTTCTTATCTATTTTTCCTTGTGGAACCAATAAGTGAGGTTTACCAGATGATTTTTTCTTCATTTCTTTCAGCTTGAGAAATATTGAGCATGTTCTTCCATTTTAGTTTTCTAACTCCAGATCTTCGCATATTTCATTATAATACTTTACTTAGTCTTCTCGAGCTGCCCTTTGAAATCTGTTCAGCTCTTTTACTTCATCATTTCTTCTGTTCCCTTTAGCTATTTTACATTCAAGAGCAAATTTCAGAGATCCATTTTGGCCTTTTCTTTCTTTCCTGTCTTTTTAATGACCTTTTTCTTTCTTCATGTATGATGTCCTTGATGTCATCCGACAGCCTGTCTAGTCTTCAGTCCTTAGTGTTCATTGCATCAAATCTGTTCTTGAGATGGTCTCTAAATCCAGGTGGTTGGTGCAAAAATTTGAATAATAGTCAAATTAACTAGTCTTCCTTGTAGGCATATGTATATTATCTTATTACTGACAAGGTTGTACTTCAGGATAGCTCTTGAAATGTTATTTTTGATAATGAATGTGATGCCATTCCTCTTCAATTTGTCATTCTGGCATAGCAGATCATGATTGTCTGATTCAAAGTGGCCAATACCAGTCCTTTTCAACTCACTAATGGCTAGGATATTGATCTTCTCACCTTCCTTTTCAAGCCTTGAGTTGCAATATTGAAAGATTCTTCGGGCAAATATTGAATGACGAAAAGAAGATGAAAGGAACACAGAGTCACTGTACCAAAAAGAATTGGTTGACGTTCATCCATTTCAAGAGGTAGCATATGATCAAGAATGGATGGTATTGAACGAAGAAGTTCAAGCTGCACTGAAGGCGTTGGTGAAAAACAAGGCTCAAGGAATGACAGGAATACCAAAGAGATGTTCCCACAAACAGACGCAACACTGGAAGCTCTCGCTTGTCTATGTCAAGAAATTTGGAGGTTAGCTATATGGTCAACAGACTGGAAGAGATCCGTATTTGTGCTCATTTCAAAGAAAGGTGATCCAACAGAATGCAGAAATTATCTACCAATATCATTAATATCACATGCAAGTAAAATTTTGCTGAAGAGAATTCAAAAACGGTTGTAGCAGTACATCAGCAAGGAACTGCCAGAAATTCAAGCTGGATTCAGAAGAGGACTTGTTACAAGGGATATCATCGCTGATGTCAGATAGATCTTGGTTGAAAGATGAGCATACCAGGAAGATGCTTACTTGAGTTTTATTGACTATGAAAAGGCATTCAACTGTGTGGATCATAACAAATTACAAATAACATTGTGAAGAATGGGAAGTACAGAACACTTAATTGTGCTCATGAGGAATCTGTACATAGACCAAGAAGCAGTCATTTGAACATAACAAGGGAATAATTCATGTTTAAAATCAGGAATGGTGTGAGATGTCAGAGCAGTATTCTTTCACCATACTTATTCAATTTATATGCTGAGCAAATAATCTGAGAAACTGGACTGTATGAAGAATAACGCTTTGATCATTAAGATTGTGTGTCAGCTTGGCTGGGCCATGATTCTCAGTGGTTTGGCAATTATGATGTAGTTTGATGGTTGTATAATGATATAATCACCTCCATGATGAGATCTGATATAATGTAATCACCTCGATGAGTAGCCAATCAGTTGAAAGGGAGTTTCCTTGAGGGTGTGGCCTCCATCCAATATATGTGGACTTCCTGGCAAAGCTCACTAGCTTCTGCTGTGCTCTGGATCCTGCATTCAGCTCATCAGCATCTGACCTCTAGTTCTTGGGTCTTGGGCCAGCAGCCTGCCCTCTGACATGTGAATTTTGGGTTGTCAGCCCCTCTAGCTACTTGAGTCAGGAGAATCCTCCATCCTGTTGCCTCACCCATGAATTTGGGACTTGCCAGCCTCTACAACCAAATGAGCCAGTTCCTTGAGAGAAATCTCTCTCTGTATATGCATAATATACATATCTAGGTTTCACTGATTTTGCTTCTCTAGAGAACCCAGCCTAAGACAACCATGGTATCAAAATTGGAGGAAGACTCATTAACAACCTGCGATATGCAAATGACATAACCTTTCTCTCTGAAAGGGAAGAGGGCTTGAAGCACTTACTGATGAAGATCAAAGACGGCAGCCTTCCGTAAGGACTACACCTCAACGTAAAGAAAACAAAAATCCTCACAACTGGAGCAATAAGCAACATCATGATAAAGAGGGAAAAGATTGAAGTTGTCAAGGATTTCATTTTACTTGGATTCACAATCAACTCCCAAGGAAGCAGCAGTCAAGAAATCAAATGACATATTGCATTGAACAAATCTGGTGCAAAAGACCTCTTTCAAGTGTTGAAAAGCAAAGATATCACTTAGAGAACTAAGGTGCACCTGATCTAAGTCATATTTTTAATCACCTCATATGCATTTAAAAGCTGGACAATGAATAAGGAAAACCAAAGAAGAACTGATGCCTTTGAATTAGGGTGTTGGTGAAGAATATTCGATATACCACGGACTGCCAGAAGAACGGACAAGTCTGTCTTGGAAGAAATACAGCCAGACTGCTCCTTAGAAGTGAGGACGGTGAGACTTCATCTCATGTATTCTGGACATGTTATCATGAGGGGCCACTCCCTGGAGAAGAACATCATCTTGGTAAAGTAGAAGGTCAGTGAAAAAGAGGAAGGCCCTTATTAAGATGGATTTGAAACAGTGGCTTTAACAATGAACTCAAACATAGCAACTATTTTGAGTGTTTCCTTCTATTGTACATAGGGTCCTTATGAGTCAGAACTGACTTGATGGCACCTAACAACAACCAGATGATTTTAATCAAAACAGCAAATGATAAAATCTTATATGTCAAAAAGAAATGCATGTGCCAAGGGAAATTTATTTTTCTCATATTTAGTACAGACTATATAACATTTTATTTTCAACAACTCATCTTTTGTCCCCAAACAGATGAAAGGCAAACCTCTCATCTTGCCAGCACCCAGACTACAGGGTTGGCCTTAATATCGATTTAACCATAGACATTTTTATACAGAAATTGAAATAAAATATTAGGCCATTTTTAAAACAAATCCAGAGCAGCAGTTTCTTTTCCACTATTTAAAATATGTTCCTTCAAGAGAGGAGAACATCATGTTCAAATCACTGGCTTTCTCGTAGTGAAAATATTAGAGGGAGTGATTTTTTTTCCATGGTGACAATATCCAGATCTGAATTACTTCACCAAAAAGAGTAGATCTCTTGCCATTAGCCAAACTAGAGGGCTCCATGTATCATATCAGAAATTTTCAGCAGAAAAATCACTCCTTAAAAGTATTTGATCCCTCTTGGGTACACTTTCAGGCCTCCAGAGTTATACTTATTGACTAATAAATAGACAAGCATTTTTTTTCTCTAAATGGGTTGTGAAATTTTATCAAAGAACACTAAAATGAAAATGAACTTCTTTAAAACTAATTAAAAGTCTAAACCTAATTTGATCTTATTTCATGATTACCAATCTGCTTTAATTAAAGCTATTATAAGTTAACTGTCTCAAAAGTGCCTCGAAGATATATGATTAATGAGTATTTGAGAAAGCATATTGCTATTTTGAATCACATTATTGATTTAGGCTAATGCATGGTGGTAGGCCCTGTTATTTTCCCTTTCAGGCCCCCTTTACTGGCATGGCCACTGTGAGGGCTGGAAATGACTCATGATGTACCTTCACTTCTTCAGAGAATTGTCCTTGGATGATGGCAGTTGCCCAAGAAGAAACAGCCCTACTTGTTGCTGCCATTGACTCCTCCTCTCTTGAAACCTTTGCTGTGATTTACATGCTACAGCCCCACTGAGGATTAAGTGTGGCTGAGAAACAGTATGAATACACAACTAAGTTGGTCACCTCACTGAGAGGCTCTGCATAAAGATACATCAACAATGATACTAATCAGTTAAACCACAGCTACTTATTGAGCTCCCACTGTATGCCAGCCACTGTGCTAGGTGTTGAGGACAATAGTACAACAAGCAGACAAGGTCCCTGCCTTCATGGGACTTACATTCTAGTGGATGAGACAGACAAAACACACAGAGGCAAACAAAATAAATGTCCATCATGATGTGATCGAAAGGAAACTAACAGGGAACTGAGTTAATAGAGACCCCATAGGTTTCTAAGGCTGTAAATCTCTATGGAAGCAGACTGCCACATCTTTCTCCTTTGAAGCCGCTGGTGGTTTTGAACCACCAACCTTTTCGTTAGCAGTCAAGTGCTTTATCCACTGTGCCACCGGGGCTTCTTTGAGTTAATCATAGGAAGAAGAAATTCACTTAAATGGAGTAGATAGATGTCTTAGATTTTTAGTGCTGCTATAACAGAAATACCACAAATGAATGGCTTTAACAAACAAATTTATTTTCTCACAGTTTAGGAGAAGAAGTCCTAACTCAGGGCACTGCTCTAGGGGAAGGTTTTCTCTCGCTTTCAGCTCTGGGGAAAGTCCCTGTCTCTTTTCAGCTTCTGTTCCTCAGTTCCTTGATGACTGTTATGGATTGAATTGTGTCCCCCAAAAATGTGTGTCACCTTGGCTAGGCCATGATTCCCAGTATTGTGTGATTGTCCACCATTTTGTCGTTTGATATGATTTTCCTACGTGTTGTAAATCCTACGTCTATGATGTTATTGAGGCAGGATTAGAGATAGTTATGTTAATAAGACAGGACTTGATCTACAGGATTAGGTTGTAGTTTGAGTCAATCTCTTTTGAGATATAAAAGAAAGAAGCAAGCAGAGAGACGGGGATCTCCTACCACCCTGGGAGCAGAGCATGTCCTTTGGACCCTGGGTTCCTGCATTGGCACATTCCTACATCGGGGGAAGATTGATGACAAGGATCTTCCTCCAGAACTGAGACAGAGAGAAAGGCTTCCCTTGGAGCTGGTGCCCTGAATTCAGACTTCTAGCCTCCTAAACTGTGAGAGAGTAAACTTTTGTTTGTTAAAGCCATCCACCTGTGGTATTTCTGTTATAGCAGCACTAGATAATTAAGACAGTGATCTTCATGTGGCCTGGCATCTATATTCCCCCATCTGTGCTACCTTTCTTCTGTGCCTAATCTGCTCCTTTTATATTTCAAAGTGATTGGCTTAAAACACCCTACAGGGTTATGACCTCATTAGCATAACGAAGAAAACCCTCTTCCCAAGTGAGATCACCATAGTTTCATGCAAATAACGTGGGCCTTCTACATTTGTTTGCCAATGAATCCCTCCCCCCATGAGGTATTTTCGTTAGCACCATTATGCCAATTTTTTTACATGTTGCTATAAAAAATTAGCATATCATGCTTACAAAAATACCTCCAGAGGGGGAGAGAGGAGCTGACAAACAGACATAGAAGGCGTGTATTATTTTTGTAAAAATAGAGTACATCCACATGTACCGGAGTTAGATTCCAACACATATTTTTTGGGGACACTATTCAATCCATAACATCAGGGTGGCTTTTCTGATAAATTTCCTTCAAAAAAATTATTTAAGGAGGCTGTTCCACTAACAAGGATATATATATATATGTATATATATATATATATATATACATATATATATATCAGCCCTAGTGATGCAGTGGTTAAAGCACTCAGCTGCTAACCAGAAGGTTGGTGGTTTGAACCCATCAGTCACTTGGGGAGAAAGATGTGGCAGTCTGCTTCTGTAAAGATTATAGCCTTGGAAACTCTATGGGGAAGTTCTACTCTGTCCTGTAGGGTCACTAGGAGTCAGAATCAACTCCATAACAATGAGTTTTTTACAGGCCCCCTTACTGAAAGGTGAGAACATAACTGTCAGAGCACAAAGCACTGCTCAGAGCAGAAGGAAGTCAGAGAGTGCCTCAGGAATGAGACTGAATGGGAAGGTGCCTCAGCCACATGTGGCAGGGTCTGTGGACGTCAGATTCATGAGGGATGAGTACTTCAGGCCAGTGCTCTGAGCAAACACATATGCAACAATTACGTCTTAGTGATAGGGCTCTGAAGATGGGTATGGAGAGGAAGGTGCTCATCCTAGCATAGGCGGTGCAGATCAGCTCTCACAGGACTAGAACAAAATGAAACTCACAGAAGAGGAAGCCGACCAGTCAAACATGTAGACTGTTCCTTTGCTACCCTCCATGGCCTTATGTTAAGAAACCACAGTCCAATTGAAGAAATTTCTTCAACATATATATATATATGTATATGTGTATATATAAGTGTATATATAGGTATATGCGTATATATGTATATCTATACATATATAAATATGTAGATATATGTATATAACAATATATATCTGTACACATCATATATATTTATATGTCTGTATATATGTATACATATTACCAGGTGGATCCCTGGTGGTGCAGTGGTTAGGAGCTACAGCTGTTAACTCAAAAGTTCAGCAGTTCGAGTCCACCAGCCTCTCCTTGGAAACCCTATGGGGCAGTTCTACTCTGTCCTATAGGGTCGCTGTGAGTCAGAATCAACTTGACGGCAATGGGTATATATTAGATAGATAGAGAGATTTTATGATTTTAAATAGAGTTGGGAATCTTTCTCAGATGTGTTTTGCTATGGTCATACATTCCCAAGTTTTGCCACAATCCACGATAAATGTAGATGGCATACACGAACTGAATAAGCCCCACCAAATTACTAAATGTTTGGTGCCCATGGGGGCAAAACCAGGTAAGTAGCATTCACGCCTACAAAATTGCATCTTGAGGCTTAATTCTATCTTGGAGGGCTGATTTTCTTCACACACCCTGTGACCATGGGTGTTAATTTGTTAGGTCCTGAGGAAGAATGGTAGCCTATGAGCTGGCAGAGGGTAGAAGTTAACTATGTTCCACGGGGTCATTTTATGAACTTTAGCCCCATACACTTAATAAAGGAGCTAATTGTTCAGCGATGTCTGCAGTGAGAACAAAGAATAAAACCTGTTGCCATTAAGTCGATTCTGACTCATGGTGAGCCCCATGTATTACAGAGCAGAACTGCTCCATAGGATTTTTTTGGCTGCAGTCCTTACAGATGCAGATGGACAGACCTTTGTTCCGTGATCCCTCTGGGTGGGTCCGAATAGCCAAACTTTAGGTTAGTAGCCAATTGCAAACACTTGCTCTGATAGATTAAATAAATTTCCTATTTTCAGACATATAACACAGAGATGAGAACATGCAGGGGAATTTCAACTTCCAGATGAATGTAGTGCTCAGAGTCAGTCTTCAATGCATTCTAATTCTGCCTGACTGATGTCTTAAAGGTACTTCCATGTAGTAAATTTGCTTGTGTTTTTTATACTCATCTATGATGGTAAGTCAACAAGTCTATTTAGTTTTGATTGAGAAATGCATAATACAATACTTTTCTTATATTCTTGTCTACTGTTGTTGTTGTTAGGTGCCATCGAGTTAGTTCCGACTCATAGAGACCCTATGTGCAACAGAACAAAACTCTGAAACTCTGTCCGGTTCTGCACCATCTTCAAAATCATATGTTCGAGCCCATTGTTGCAGTCACTGTGTCTATGCATCTTCATTGAGGGTCTTCCTCTTTTTTGCTGATCCTCTACTTTACCAAGCATGATGTCCTTCTCCAAGGACTGGTCCCTCCTGATAACATGTCCAAAGGAAGTAAGACTAAGTCTCGCCATCCTTGCTTCCAAGGAGCATTTTGGCTGTCCTTCTTCCAAGATTTGTTCGTTCTTCCGGCAGTTCATCATACATTCAATATTCTTCACCAACACCATAATTCAAAGGTATCAGTTCTTCCTCTGTCTTCCTTATTCATTGTCCAGCTTTCACATCCATATGAGACGATTGAAAATATGGCTTGGGTCGGGCTCACCTTGGTCCTCAAAGTGACATTTGCTTTTTAACACTTTAAACTTAAAGGTCTTTTGCAGCAGCTTTGCCCACGTCATTTGATTTCTTGACTTCTGCTTCCATGGGCATTGATTGTGGATCCAACTAAAATGAAAATCTTGACAACGTCAGTCTTTTATCAGTTTATCATATGTTGCTTATTGGTCCATTTGTGAGAATTTTTGTTTGCTTTATGTTGAGGTGTAGTCTATACTGAAGGCTGTAGTCTTTGACCTTCATCAGTAAGTGCTTCAAGTCCTGTTTGCAGTTCATTAATTCAACACAGTGAAGAAAGAGTGGTAGTTTGCTGTTTAACACTTTAAACTATTAATGCATCTTGCTTTAGCATTTTATTCAATAGTTTGGGTTAACTGATGAGTCTTGCTTATTTAAGGAATTATTTAATCCGTTCTTATTCTAAAGAAGGCATTGAGGTAGCTGATGTGTGCTGTGTGCACTGTTCCCAAGGAGTTATAATATAATTTATAATAACAAGATGAATCACTGTTAACCGGAATTATTTTGCTAATAGAAAATCTTACTCATTGCTTATCCTGCCATTCTTCCTCCACCTCCAATTTGAAACAAACCCCAAAGGCAAAAACACTGTTGAACAGCTCATGGATTCCATCAAATGAATTCTATAAGAAACAATAGTTAATTTAGTAATCTATTCCTTTTCAGTTGTTGAGGTACAAAATAAATAGTACCATAAAATGCTCTATTGTGCTAACAACTCCACCTTTTATAAAGGTCTATATGAAGTAGAAGAAAGGAAAATTAAATAAACAAATTCGTATAACATCTAGAATCCTAATTATCTAACCATCAGAGTTAGGGAATGCAGAGAGACTTTTTATTTACGTCAGTTTTTGTCCTCTATGCCCCTCTGTTAATATTTTGTATCTATCTCTTCTTGGTATTATTGATGTCTTTCATCCTTCATTAGTAATAACTTTCTAAAGTATGATTCTGTAAATATTTTTGATTAGCATAACTTTCAGACTTGCAGGCTACTCCTGCAAACTTTCTAATTACATAAATACCTTCAGATATTCACAGCATATCTTCCCTCAGGCAAACAAGTCTGGGGTCAATGGTTTTTTCCTAGGTTGACTGAAGTGATGACCAGCTTTTCCCCCATTTCCTCTTTCTCCTTTCCTCGTCTCTCACTCCTTTTCTTTGAGATTATGGCAGAAAATCATAAGAGGGAAATGAGGTTAAATATTTGACAATGTACTAAATACTTTGTATTTTTTGTGAATGAAAAAAAATTTAATAAAGTTAAGCACCATCTCTCTAGGAATGAAGAGCAAAATATCAATGTTAAAAAAGTTTTACTTTTGATTTAGTGGTTTTGATATA
This sequence comes from Dugong dugon, assembly GCA_030035585.1. NCBI lineage: Eukaryota > Metazoa > Chordata > Mammalia > Sirenia > Dugongidae > Dugong > Dugong dugon. Next base: position 9,117,488 of record CM057473.1, read on the forward strand.
TTATCTTTTCATTAATTTACCTGTAGGAAGACTACTATCTGAACAATAAGAACAACAATAATCCACAAACGACAGTTAAGCATTGTTTATATACCCTAAACGTCTTATTTGTAAGGAGAGGCAATTTCCCAGGTCCTAGAGTCAGGACTTGAAAAATGTTAGAAATTTTAGAAAAATTTGGCAACATTACTGTATAGATTTAGTCAAATTTACCTCCATTTGTATCCATGCAAATCACTATTAACAGAAAAGCTTTATTCTTTTTTTTGTCAGTTAATAGAATAACAGTTTTATTTTGACTCAGATTTAGAGTAAATTTCATACCATAACATAATCTTCAATTCTGTTACTTTTGAAATTTGAGAGCAAATAAAAATCACATTTTTCATCTATTTCAAAGAACAACGTATCTACTGCCCATATGAGAAAACATTTTCAAGTAAAATCCAGCATTTTCCAAAATCAAATTACATTAATATTTCTCAAAAATGTAATCAGCAAAGTAAAAATTAATTCAATGTATTTGCCTTGTTGTTGTTTTTGTGTGCTATTGTGTCAATTCCGACTCATAGCGACCCCGTGTGACAGAGTAGAATTGCCCCATAGAGTATGCTACTCTCTAATCTTTATGGGAGCAGAGCCCAAGCAGTTTTTTCCCTTGGAGCTTCTGGTAGGTTAGAACAACTAACCTTAACCTGTTGTAAATTTTCTTTGGAGCCTACGTTATTTCAAACATTTTCAAGGGTAATATAATGTCTGGTTATCTATAGCCATTTGGTACTGTTCATTTACCCTAAAATGTTGTCTTGAAATTTTCTTCACCAATAGTATTCTAAAAAAAAAAAAAGAAGAGCTATCCCTCAGGAGGAGTCCCTGGGTGGTGTAAACAGCTTGCTCTGCTACTAACTGAAAAGTTGGAGGGTCAAGTCCACCCATAGGCAACTTAGAAGAAAGGCCTGATGATCTACTTCCAGAATACCAGCCATTAAAAACCCTAAGGAGCACGGTTCTACGTTGACACACATGGGGTCTGCCATGAGTGGAAATCGACTGATCTGAAACTGGAAAAACATCCCTCAGGATATCTTTGCACTGTTCTGAAGGACAAAACACCTAGTCATTTGAGATTAAATTCATGCAATTTTATTGATTCTCTTTTATCCTTTTTCTTCATTCATACTACGGAGTTTATTAGGAGGAAGCTTGTAGAAAAAAGAGGCCAACAGGCTATATCCATCATGGAAGGGGAAAAATATAATGGACAATCAAATAGGAGATATTTTATAGGCACTCTCCTGCTCAGGAAGTATGCTTTATTCTTGACACTGGTCTAGTTGGATAAGATTTTCCTTTTAAGCATCTAATCCTTGACATCTGGATCATGGGTGAGCACATAATTGTAGGATCTTCCTATTTCAGTAGCGGAAGGAAACTGCTCAGCCAGATGGATGTCAATTGGACCGGAATTGCTGCTGAATCAGTGCTCGCCCTAAGTGGAAGGAAAATGTGCTGGTTCCTAGGCTGCTGATAGGCTTTGCCCTTCCTCTGGTTAATAGGCAGTCACTGGGTCAAGGCACAGATGATGACGTTAAAGCTGATATTCCTTTGCTAATTATAATGGTAACATAGGAAGTGGTTAAGGGTTTCCTCTACATCAGCTGTTACCCCTTGCTGTTCTCTGACCTTCACTACCATGGTGAAGGGTGGGGACACAGGCAGTTTCTGGTATGACAGAGCCCAGGAGAAGCAAGGGCTGGATGATTTAGTAACGGCAAAATGAGTAAAATTACCAGCATTAAAAATATGTTTAAATACTAAAAGTGCAGGAAAAGAATGAATTTTTCAATTTCTGAAGTATTTTCTAGTGAACAAAAATGAAAATGAAAAAAATATATTTCAAACACTCCAATCTTTACTGCTCATGTTTTTCCAAATGGGAAATGATTATTGTTATGGATTGAATTGTGTCCTCCCAAAATGTGTGTCAGCTTGGCTAGGCCATGATTCCCAGTATTGTTTGATTATCCAACAGTCTGTTATCTTAGTTGATTTTCCTAAGTGTTGTAAATCCTACTTCTATGATATAAATTAGGCAGGATCAGAGGCAGTTGTGTTAATGAGGCAGGACTCAATCTACAAGATTAGGTTGTATCTTAAGTCAGTCTCTTTTGAGATATAAAAGAGAGAAAGAAGAAAGCAGAGAGACATGGGAACCTCATGCCACCAAGAAAGCAGCACCAGAAGCAGAGTGAGTCCTTTGGACCCGCGGTTCCTGTGCCGAGAAACTCCTAGACCAAGGGAAGATTGGTAATAAGGACCTTCCTCCAGAGCTGACAGAGAGGGGAAGCCCTCCCTTGGAGCTGATGCCCTGAATCCAGACCTCTAGCCTACTAGACTGTGAGAGAATAAACTTGTTTCTTAAGGCCATCCACTTGTGGTATTTCTGTCACAGCAGCACTAGATGACTAAGACAATTATGAAGGCTTATACTTGGATTCTGGTTCAAATTTAAAACGTCATGTTCCTCTGGAATTAGGGTAACAAAAGCAACTTCAGAAATAAATAGGCATGGTCCTAGGACACAAATTCCAGTATCCTTTGGTTAAGTTCAATGCATGTATTTTTCATTGCTTGTCTCTAGTCCACTCACATGTTATAGTACTTAAACCATTACAGTTACTGCTAACAAATTCCAGGCCTTACCCCCACAGTTACTGGCCTGTTTTGCCCTCATGCTTAGTACGTTATTGCTCTCCAAGGAAGTTTAGTTAGAGGAAGAGGTAAGATGTTCACAGCAGAGCTGAGAAGTATGAGAAAGGTAAGAAATCTGTACTTTTCTGAGCACCTACTGTGTGCAGGCATTGTGCTAGGTTCTGGGCATACCATGGGGAAAAAAGTAGACATAGGACTGCTGCCAAAACGCTTACAGTCACACACACACACACACACACACACAAAAAAAAAACCCAAACCCGTTGCCGTCAAGTCGATTCTGACTCGTAGTGACCCTATAGGACAGAGTAGAACTGCCCCATAGAGTTTCCAAGGAGCACCTGGTGGATTCAACCTGCCAACCTTTTGGTTAGCAGCTTTAGCACTTAACCGCTACACCACCAGGGTTTCCTTTACAGTCATACACAGTCTGAAACTGGACTGAGACTAGGGCACTATGGCTGATGTTGTCATTGAGATTATATGAAGTGGGATTTGGGGAAAGGTCAGTGGTAAGGTATAGGGGGTGTTAGATGTATTGAGAGTTGAGAAGATTTGGATTGTTCCAACTGTAGGGGGCAATAGCACTTTGACTTTATTATTTTGGTGAAAGATTTGTAATTTGAGAGATTTTTTTTTTTTCTCTAATAGTGGAGATGTCATCTTGCAGCAGCTCTCTCTTTTCAGAAATGCTATTAAGTTAATCAAATGTTTCATTTAGTTATAAGATAAATCTCTCTAAATTCCTGAGAAGTGGATGACAGGATATTTATTAAGGGCTGGGTTCAGTACAAATGGAGTTGCGGTAACTTATCTCTATATTCCTTAGTATGCAGACCTTAAATGTTTCTGTGTAGAGATTTTCAGGATTGTATAAGTTTGTATAAGGAGTCTTTAGGGACTTACTGGGCTGGTATTCAGTTTCCATTTCTCTACTGAAGTTTATAAAGACCACTGGAGTAGTTCTGGCCCAGGCTGTGCAGAAGGAAAGGCCAATAAAGCTATTGAGTTTGACACACACACACACACACACACACACACATACACACACAATGCACACACATGCACACATGAGCGCGTACTCACACACCAACAGAGAAGAAAGGGAAAGGAACAATGGGTTACTACCTGTACAAGGATAGAAGCCAAATTCTAGATAGTTTATTCTGGACACCAAACAGTACTGATTTTGAAATCTCTTTTGACCCAATCATTCTAACACTCTAGGGGTATTTTGTGTGTACATAGGAGTAACTGAGAATAACATTGCAGATAAATTAGTGGTGATGGCCTTTTTCTTCCCCCTCCTTTTTATGATAGATAAATATGGGTGTAGTTGCCCCCGGATATACCCATTCTAACTATTCCCCATCCTTATAAAGAATGAATCACATGATATTATGGGGAAATATAGAGAGAGCACCTACACACACACACACACACACACACACACACACACACACACACAGAGCAATACTCTAGGTTTTAGGAAGCATGACAAACTCATTCTTTGTATCTACATTTTAATAGTTGAAATGGACAATGGCTAATAGATAATAACTGTGTGATAAAAAGGCAAATTCTCTGAGAAAATATAAAGCAGGTGAGGTTCGTAAGTGACAGAGAGAATAAGTTAGATAGATGGTCAGGGAAAGCCTCCTGTAAGAGGTAACTTTTGAGTAAGGACCGGAATGAACTAGAGGAGTCTGCCATTGGAATGTCCTAGTGAAAATTACATGAGGTTAAGGCCTGTTCAAGAAACAGCCAGAAACTCCGCTAGAGCACAGTGAGCAGAAGGAATGGCATTTGGAAATGAGATCAGAGAAGTAGCTAGGATTAAATCATGGTAACTTTGTAAATCAACCGAAGTGTTTTAGATTTTCTTCCTAATATGATAAGAGGCCAGGGAAGGGTTATATTTTAGGAGAATTCTGTCTGCTCTGTGGAGAATTAACTCCAGAGTGGTGAGAGTTGAGGGGAGAAGCCCAGTTAGGAGGCTACTTATGCAGCCTAGGTGAGATATGGCCTTAGTTTGACCGGCATAGTAACAGTGAAGACGGAGGGAAGTGGCTGGATTCTCCATCTATTCTGAATATAGAGATCACAGGACTTCTCATGGATTGAAGGTGCAGAGAACAAAAATTAGAAGGAAGTCAAAGTTAACTTCAAGTGTTTTGACCAGAGCAATTGAGGACTTAGTGGTCATGTGGAACACTAGAAATGGGACATATTTGGTTATGTGGGATTTTTTTTTGTTTATTTTTGTTCTTATTTTTATTTTTGGTGGGGTACTGAGAATCAAGAGTTCTATTTTTGACTGACTGTTGTTGTTAGGTGCTGTTGGGTTGGTTCTGACTCAGATTGACGTTACATATAGCAAAACGAAACATTGCCCTATCCTGTGCCATCCTCACTGACTGGTTTTGAAATAATTATTAGATACCCAAGTAGAATTATAGCAGGACAAGTGGTGTTAACAGTCTGGGGAGTCACAGGAGAGATAGAGGTGGAAATACACATGTGGAATTTATCGTGTAAAGACTTAAAGAAATAGAACTCAGTGATTTCTTCCAGAATATAAATAGTTCTGTCAGAATCTACTGACAGGAAAAGGAAGAGGAGGACTGAGAATTGACCACTGGATTTGGAAACTTTGATGTCATTTGTGACTATGAATAAAGTAATTTCAGGAACGGGGTAGATGAAGGAACAGATTACCCAGTAAGCAAGGTATGTACGGGCTTACTTGTGCTTACTTAAAGGAGGCAGTTCAGATGTCCACCAGGATAGTAGGATTAGGAGCAATGATAAGCAAATATTTAAAATATCAGTGTGCTCTGGTAGTTTTGGGCCATTTTCCACAATGTCCTACGGGAAAGTTGGATGTAGTCTCAAGTAGTAAAGATAGCAGGATTGGTGACGATAGGACTATGAAGAAGACAGCTCTAGGACACTTTTAAGGAAACTCTTCCCACTACATAGAAGATAAATAACTAGACTCTGCATGGGTTTTTCGTAGGTTTATATAAGAGGAAGGCATGAGAGGGGAGGTATATCTGCCTAGAGCCACATTATGCAAAAGTGTCAGAGAAGGGCAATGCATTTATATAGCCTATGGAAATGCCATTTAGATAACAATCTCCATTAGAGTTAAAATAGGTAAAAAAAGAAAAGGAAAAAAAAAACTTTCTAAGATATTTGTAGTATTATCTCAAATCCATATATTGACATAATCTCATACGAAACCACTGCTATCAAAAAAAGTAGTCTGGGAAATGGGATAGGCAATAGTTATCATTTCCCTCATTTTATATAGACGTTCTGTGCAAGGAAATAAGGTGCACTTATATCGTTTTAAATGAATATATACATACAGACACAGATACAGATATATAAACAGCAGATCACATAAAAGCATTAAACGTAAGATTTCAAAGGACAGCTTGAGAAAAGAAGTAAAATATTATAATGAAATGTGCAAAAACCTGGAGTTTGAAACCAAAAGGGAATAACACACTTGGCATTTCTTAAACTGAAATAACTGAAGAAAACATTCAAGCCTTGAGTTGCAATATTGAAGGATTCTATGGCAAAATATTGAATGACATAGGAAGCATCAAAAGAAGATGGAAGGAATAAATAGAGTCACTGTACCAAAAGAACTGGTTGACGTCAATCATTTCAGGAGGTAGCGTATGATCAAGAATCGATGGTACTGAAAGAAGAAGTTCAAGCTGCACTGAAGACACTGGCGAAAAACGAGGTGCCAGGAATTGATGGAATACCAATTGAGATGTTTCAACTAATGGATGCAATGCTGGAAGTGCTCACTCAACTGTCTATGCCAAGAAATTTGAAAGACATCTACCTTGCTAACCGACTGTAAGACATTCATATTTGTGTCCATTCCAAAGAAAGATGATACAATAGAATGTGAAAATTATCAAACAATATCATTAATATCAAATGCAAGTAAAATTTTGATGAAGAAAACTCAAAAACAGTTGCAGCAGTACATTGACAGGGAACTGCCAGAAATTCAAGCCAGGTTCCAAAGAGCATGTGGAATGAGGGATATCATTACTGAACTCAGGTGGATCTTGGCTGAAAGCAGAGAATACCAGAAAGATGTTACCTGTATTTTATTGACTATGCGAAGGCATTTGACTGTGTAGATCATAACAAATAATGGATAACATTTTGAAGAATGAAAATTCCAGAACACTTAATTGTGCTCATGCAGAATCCGCACGTAGACCATGAGGCATTCGTTCAAACAGAAGAAGGGAATACTGAGTGGTTTAAAATCATAAAGTGTGTTACAGGGCTGTATCTTTTCACCATATTTATTCAATCTGTTTGCTGAGCAAATAATCCGAGAAGCTAGCCTATAAGAAGAATGTGACATCGCGATTGGAGGAAAATTCATTAACAACCTGCTATATGCAGATGACACAAGCATGCATTATAAAAGCTACGAGAAACTGAAGCACTTACTGATGAAAATCAAAGACTATAGCCTTCAGTATAGATTACACCTCAACATAAAGAAAACAAAAATCCTCACAACTGGACCAACAAGCAACATCATGATAAATGGAGAAAAGTTTCAGGTTGTCAAGGATTTCATTTTACTTGGATCCACAATTAATGCCCATGGAAGAAGCAGTCAAAAAATCAAATGAGATATTGCATTGGGCAAATCTATTGCAAAAGAACTCTTTAAAGTGTTAAAAAGCGAAGACGTTATTTTGAGGACTAAAGTGTGCCTGGCCTAAGCCATTATATTTTCTATTGCCTCATGTGCATGAGAAAGCCGGACAATGAAGAAGGAAGACCAAAGAAAAATTTATGGCTTTGAATTATGGTGTTGGTGTAGAATATTGAATATACCATGGACTAGCAGAAGAAGGAAAAAATCAGTCTTGGAAGAAGTACAGGCAGAATGCTCCTTGGAGGTGAGGATGGCGAGAACGTCATCTCATATCCTTTGGACATGTTATCAAGAGGGACCAGTCCCTGAAGAAGTACATCATGTTTGGTAAAGTAGAGTGTCAGCAAAAAAGAGGAAGACCTCTAATGAAATGGATTTATATAGTGGCTGCAACAATGGGCTCAAACATAGCAATGATTGTGAGCACGGTGTGGGACCAGGCAGTGTTTTGTTCCGTTTTACATAGGGTCTCTGTGAGTCAGAACTGACTTGACGATGATATGTATATATGTATGTGTATATATGTGTGTATATATGCATATATGTGTATATATACACATATAATATTTGGGATTTTAATTCTTATTTGAAAAATGCATCTATTTTAAGTGCCATATAGATTATTGAGTTCCTTTTCTAAACTTTAAGATGTATTTCAGATTTAGAAAAGCCAACATAGAAGAAAGGAAGGATCTGTCTGGTAAGTTTGCATTTCAGAGGATAGGACTAGAATTCATATTTTAATTACAATCAAGTGATTTCCCCTAGGCGTTTCAGTCCCAATTCATTTGTTAAATTTATATCCAGTTGTCATAAAAGTAATAAAGTCTGTAGTGCAAATTAAAAATACCTAGTACTGCTGCTCTTTCATCATCAGGGATCAAGTACATACCATTACTTTACTCCAATGATGACACATTAAAGAACAGAGAGCTGGGGCTTATCTAACCTAAACCAGGTAACACAATTCTGCCTTCACTTTTAAAGTTTAGCAAAAGTATAAAACCTCCTAACCACGCAAGAGACATGTGACTCCCAAACAACTTCAACTGCTTATAATACATTTAAAAATCACCCTCAAAGTTACACGTACAGAGAAAAGTAAATAATATGCAAGTTCCATAACCATTTTAGAATTACAAGTGGTTTCAAATATTTCCAGTTTATTTGAGTTTACATTGGTATCATTTATTTCAAACGAATATTTTTGCACGTTTGAAACTATGAAATGTTGGCAAATAGAGAGACCATGTTACTTTACTTGAACTCATGGTGTCTACGCTGAGAGTGTCTGTTTATTCTAACGTAACATTCAAAGCCTAAAAAGAAAATTCTCCTGAGAAGATTCCAGCTAAAGAGAAAGTTACAAAATTTTAAAAAGGGGGGAGAGGAGACAAGGAAATAATGAAACTATTTAAAAACATGCATCTGAGCTTATATCCATATAACATTGTCAGTAATTCATTCAACCATCCTTTGATGAGCACCTACTAAGCGCATGATTTGGTGCTAGACCTTGGAAGTACAATGACAACTTCTATAAGAAAATCGTGACCCTCAAGAAAGTTTTAATACAATGTAGTAAATGGAATTATGAGGAATTAGCCTAAGAAAACAAAGAAATACCCTAAACATGCCTTGGCGATCATGAACCCCCTCTTTTTCTTCTTAGCTATCTTGGGAGGTTCATACATAGGAACATTCACAAATAAGACCGTGTTAATTGAGTCTATGAAGAAAGCCCCTATGTAAAGCTACTCTAGAGGCTGGATTGCAGAGCACGAGTTAGGCCCAAGAAACTAGTGTCTCTTTCCCCCATGTTCAGTCACAACATTACCATTTGCATGCCCCAAGCAATGAGCAATCGATAGCACGGAGCTGGGGAAATGAGAAAAGAGGAGACTGCTGTCTGGAAACTAGGTAAATGCATCCCAATCACAAGTCTAAGAGTCTGAACAACTCTATCAGCATCTCTGCCCCCAGAGAAGGAGAAACTGAGAAAGGAAAAACAGTTTCTTTTTTAAACTTGCTAAATTTGAAAAGGCTGGTAGACTTCCAAGTGCACCTAAAAAAATGTTCCTGGGTGCCGTCACACGGGTTCTGACTCCCCTGGGTGCCGTCACACGGGTTCTGACTCCCCTGGGTGCCGTCACACGGGTTCTGACTCACAGAGACCCCATGTGTAACAGAACAAAACAATGCCCTGTCCTGTGCCATCCTCACAATTATTGTTATGCTTGAGTCCATTGTTGCAGCCAAAGTGTCAATCCATCTCAATGGGTGTCTTCTTGTTTTCCGCTAGCCCTCTGCTTTACCAAGCATGATGTCCTCCAAGGATCAATCTCTCCTGATAATATGTCCAAAGTAAGTGAGATGAAGTCTTATCATCCTCCCTTCTGAGGAGTATTCTGGCTATACGTCTTCCAAGACAGATTTTTCATTCTTCTGACAGTCCATAGTATACTCAATATTCTTTGCCAACATCATAATTCAAATATGTCGGTTCTTCTTGGATCTTCCTTTTTCATTGTCCAGTTTCTGTACGCATATGAAGCGACTGAAAAGACCATTGCTTGGGTCAGCCACACCTTAGTTCTCAAAGTGATATCCTTGCTTTATAGCACTTTAAAGAGGTCTTTTATAGCAGATTTGCCCAATGCAATATATTGTTTGATTTCTTGACTGCTGCTTCCATAGGCTTTGATTGTGGATCCAATTAAAATGAAATCCTTGACAATTTCAATATTTTCTCCACTTATGGTGTTACTGCTATTCATAAGGTTTTCACTGGCTAATTCTCTTCAGTAGACTGCCAGGTCCTTCCTCCTGTGTGTGTCAGGGTTGTGTCCTTTCACCACACCTATTCAATCTGTATGCTGAGCAAATAATCCAAGAAGCTGGACTATATGAAGGAAAACGGGACATCAGGATTGGAGGAAGACTCATTAACAACCCATGTTATGCAGATGATATACCTTTGCTTGCTGAAAGTGAAGAGGACTTGAAGCACTATTGATGAAGATGAAAGAGCACAGCCTTCAGTATGGATTACACCTCAACATAAAGAAAACAAAAATCCTCACAACTGGAACAATAAACAATAGCACGATAAAGAGAAAAGATTGAAGTTGTCAAGGATTTCATTTTACTTGGATCCAAAATCAACACCCATAGAAGCAGTAGTCAAGAAATCAAAAGACACATTGCACTGGGCAAATCTGCTGCAAAAGACCTCTTTAAGGTGTTCAAAAGCAAAGATGTCACCTTGAAGATTAAGGTGCACCTGACCCAAGCCATGGTATTTTCAATTACCTCATATGCATGCAAAAGCTGGACAATGAATAAGGAAGACAGAAGAAGAATTCACACCTTTGAACTGAGGTGTTGGTGAAGACAGTTGAATATACCATGGCCTGCCAAAAGAATGAATAAATCTGTCTTGGAAGAAGTACAACCAGAATGGTGCTTCGAAGCAAGGATGGCGAGACTATGTCTCACATACTTTGGACATGTTGTCAGGAGGGATCAGTCCCTGGAGAAGGACATCATGCTTGGTAATGTACAGGGTCAGTGAAAAACAGGAAGACCCTCAACCAGAGGGACTGACGTAGTGGCTGTGACGATGGGCTCAAGCATAACAACGATTGTGAGCAGGACTGGGTAGTGTTTCATTCTGTGGTGCACATGGTCGCTTTGAGCTGGAACTGACTCGAAGGCACCTGACAGCAACAGCATAATGTTGCTTATTGGTCTAGTTGTGAGGATATGTGTTTTCTTTATGTTGAGGTGTATGTATAAAATAGATGAGTATTTAATTCTGGAAATTTATTGAGCTGAAAATATAAAATTTAGAGTCTTTAAAGCTATGAAACTTTATAATATTACATAAAAAAAGTAGTTACCGATGAGTGCATTCAGGCTAATGGTGACTCCATGTGTTTCAGAGTAGAAGTGTGCTTTATAGAATTTTCGAGGCTGTGACCTTTCAGAAGCAGATCGAGCCTTTCTTCAAGGGCTCTTAACCGTTTGCACCACCCAAGGACCCCATAATATTACATAGAGAGCTTTTAGATGGAGAAGAAAAATGGCCTAGTGCTGATTGCTGTGGCATGCCATCTTTTGGGTCTCAGAAAGAAGAGGAGAATCTTGTAAAGTGAACTGAGAAAAAGAAGCAAGTGAAGTGGGAGAAAATCCAGAAGGCTGAAATACCTTGCGGAAAAACCAAAATGCAGAAAGTTTTCAGGAAGAAGGAAGTGATTTAAAAAATATTATTATAAATGGAGTGAAATAGGGATTAAAAGATTGGGATAGAAAGACGGAAAGTTTTGACAATTTTGACAATAATATTTTCAGTGGCATAGTGGGAGTAAAAACCTGATTGTGGTCCTTAAAGAGAATGGAAGAAGTGGAGGTAGTTAAATATTTATATTTTTTGAGGATTTTTACTATAAAGATGGGAAGAGGAGAGAGAGAGAAGTGTCTGGAATCTCTGCTACCTCAATTTCAGATTCTAGTTTGTTCCTGAACCCCAGTGGCATCCCTATCTCTGAGTGGCATCCACCTATGTTTTATACCATATTCCTTTTTGTAACCCTAATATTCCCCAGCATGTTCTCTCCTTTTCAAAATGGGCAACTGAGAGCTTGACATAACTAATGCCATGATGAACCTGTAAGGTTTGTTTTTTTTTTTTTGCGTACCTTCTCCTTTCCTCATACCTTTGTTAATGACTTTGCTTTGTTCTGTCCAGCCACCTGTGACTTATGACCCCCCCCCCCCCCCCCACATGGAGATTAGAGCTCAGATATCTGGTCTGTAAATCTTCAGCCTGGTAAGGAGATGTCTGCACTGTATCTCTTTAGTCTGATAAAGACTCTCTAGTAATTATCTTGTAATGAATAACTCATCTGGATGAGCCATCCATGGACGACGTGCCAAAAGACACTTCTAACTCATAAAAATCATATATAAGCTGTAATGTAAAACTGCCTTTCAGGACTCCATAAAGACAGCCTACGTTGCTGCCAGACTCCCCGTTGGTGGTTACCTCCTAAATAAACTTTCTCTCTCTTTCTGACTTGGAGTACGTTTCATTGCCTCGACTGCGACTGCGCCAGGGCACAGACCCTAATCAGGCAACGCTTTTTGTAGTTAAACAAGGTAGAGGGAGTTGCTGTTACTTGCAACCAAAAAGGTCATAACTAATACAATGGAAACTACATTTTCCATTCCCTCACTTCCTACATTCTGTATTTGATTCATGGGAAATTCTAAGTTCTTCACTTCCCTACAGGACTCCCAGACGGGGCCCCCAGGTTAACCCCTTAAGGAGCTGCATGCATAATTGAATATCTACATTTCTTTCTTTGGAGTGGCTACTTGGCAATATTTCTTACCACTTGTCCAAAACATTGATTTACTTTACAATATGAAAATTAAAATAATATGAGTTGCTGTGGTGTGCAAGCCAACTCCATTTAAGCCTTTATTTGATTTCCTATGACCAGCCTCCACTCTTTCAGAAGTGCTTATTGACATAATTACAAGAATAGGACTAGCTGAGTCAAATGGCTGTCAAGCAACCCTAGTGTTCTTAAACTATACAGTGAGCCTAAGAATTTCCTTTTGTTTCTAATCACACCAGTGATGTATTCTTGGCCTTGAGTCTGTGAGAACTGGGTAAAACATTTGGCCACTGTATTGTCAGCATAATCCATTTTTGTAAATCATTATGTTCCTTGAAATTCTTCCATCTGAGAGTAAAGAGGCTCTGGTCAGCTTGAACAGTGCAGAGCAAATAAATATGGTGTGAGCTAGTGACCCATACTAAAATGGATATATTTTTCTTTGCCACATCCTTAGGGGGAAGAACAGCAAAATCAGGAGATGTGACTTTTAGCTAATTTACTGGTAGAAATTAGTTTTTTGAGTTAATTTGCTCTGGCGTATCAGTTCTTGCTTTGTGTTTCCAGAGAATTTTCACTGAAAAAGGGACGCTGTTTACTCTTTCCACGTATTTATATCTACAAAGCATACAGTTTCCTATTCAGCTATCTGGCACGACTTACAAAGCCCTTTTGGGGGCAGAAACTACATCACAAAGGAAATCTCAACTCATACCTGGACTCTACAATCATTAGATTAGCCCTGGTGACTGCTGTTTCATTTCTGGCAAGTAATTCTTTGGATCTGCCTGGAAAAATGAATGTACGTGGAAAGTGAGGGGAAATGAGAGGTTATGTGTAGCAAGTTTGGACACATGTTGTTGTTGTTATTTGTTTGTTTATGTTTTCCTTTTCCCAGAGTTCTAAGGAAGGATCAAAGGTCTCCTTTTGGAGTTAGACCACAGGATGAGATTCAACCTGTGAGCATATCTGACCTCACCTTTGGAATAGTGGTTGCTGTTCAAGCTGAAATCAATTCAGCTCGGAGTATGGACACACATTGGTCCTAATTCTAATTCTAAGGGTCCCTTCAAACAATATAGTCACTGATATCCTGTATAAGAAAAAGGGATATGAGGAGCGAGGAGTTACTAGTTAATAAACGTCAGTTTCAATTAATACATTTTATTAAAATATCTTATTATTGTACCTAATCAGTGTGTTTTATCATCTGTAGTTTCTTGCCATGGCAAAATCACCTAAGTGAAGTTTAGTCATTCCTCTTCTTTGGGCAAAATGTCTGAAGCTTCCAGCAGTTAGAGGTTGTTCTTGTTAGTTGCCGTCGAGTTAATTCAGACTCATAGCGACCCTGTGCGTGCAGAGTAGAATTGTGCTCCATAGAGTTTTCAAGGCTGTGACCTTTCAAAAGCAGATCACCAGGCCTGTCTTCCAAGATGTCTCTGAGAGGGTTTGAACCACCAACCTCCCAGCTAGTAGCTGAGTGCTTAACTGTTCGCACCACCCAGGGACCAAAGCATCCAGCAAATCAAGGTAGGTAGGATGTCAACAGCAGATCACACGTTACAGTTAGCACAAGTCTCAGATGAGTTCTGCCACATCACAAACAATTATTAGTAAGCAAACATAAAGTCTGCACTGCATCCTTCTGCCTCTGAGAACTAACCTTGACATTCACCCAGCATCTTGCATGAAAAGCTTGCTCTGAGGCAGATGCAATGTTATTCTTACAGTAGAATATATACATCACCTACTAAAATATTCTAATGAAAATTATGAATAGGCAACATAACACTGACAAATCCTCCCATTTTTTCCCATTGCCATCCAGTCGATTCCGACTCATAGCAACCCTATGGGACAGAGTAGAACTTCCCCATAGGGTTTCAAGGGAGTGGCTGGTGGATTCGAACTGGTAACTTTTTGGTTAGCAGCCATACTCTTAACCACTGCACCACCAGGGCCAAAACAAATCCTAGGTACTCAATAAAATGTTTTTTGAATGGATGAGTAAATGAAAAGGACCTCTCAAATTGGTAGAAAGTATAAAACATTCTTTACAGAATACCCTAATAATTCCTAAAAGATAAATTTAAGGACAAATAGAATCTATTTTCATTCACAGAATTTAGTAGAAATGACTCTGTTCTATAAAGTATACTATACATATTATGTAAAGTGTCCTATGTTAAGTAACCATGAAGTACAAAACACTGAACAAAAGAAAGTAGGATGAAAAAAGATGCCTATGATAAGAATATTTTTAAAAAATCTAAATATATTGGATTTGGGTTGAATCAAATAACTATCCTTACTAAGGTTGGAAATTTGTGAAATAGAATGTCAAGTCACTACAAAAAAGGTAAAATATTTGAATTAGAGGCCTGTCAAGATTTTTCCTCCGATTCCTTGAGGTTTATTTCCTAAAATGGCCGTCTTAGTCATCTAGTGCTGCTATAACAGAAATACCACAAGCGAATGGCTTTAACAAAGAGGAGTTTATTCTCTCACAGTCCAGTAGGCTACAAGTCCAAATTCAGGACGTCAGCTCCAACAGAAAGCTTTCTTTGTCAGCTCTGGAGGAAGGTCCATGTCATCAATCTTCCCTTGGTCTGGAAGCTTCTCTGCACAGGAACCCCGGGTCCAAAGGACATACTCTGCTCCCGGCTCTACTTTCTTGGTGGTATGAGGGCCCCACTCTCTGCTTGCATCCTTTTCCTTTTATCTCTTGAGAGATAAAAAGTGGTGCAGGCCACACCCCAGGGAAACCCTCTTTACACTGGATCAGGGATGTGACCTGGGTAAGGGCGGTGTTACAATCCCACCCTAATCCTCTTTAATGTAAAATTACAATCACAAAATGGAGGACAACCACACAATTTGGGGAATCATGGCCTAGCCAAATTTATATACAGTTTTCGAGGGACATAATTCAATCCCTGACAAATGGCCTAACAGAATTTACGTCAAAAACATCACCTGAAGTAATAATGGGAATTTTGTAATGATAAGCATAGAAATGTTATAGAAGATACAATGAGTAAAAAGTAACACATTGAATAACATAGCTTATCAAAACATACTTTAAGCACAAATAAAAGTTTTAAAAGTTGCATCTCATGTATCTGTAATGATAACGGAAGAATTGCCACATCCTGGTAGAAATCATTATTTGAATTCAATATTCTCTGAATACAATCCAGTCAACTGGAAGTTAACAATAAAATATGGGAGACATAGGGCATTGATATATAGGACTGATAGAAGCACAGATAGATGCATTGATACATGGATGGAAAAACAACTGAATAGATGGACTGACAGGCAAATTTTTCCATGTATTTGTTTTGAAAACAATGCATTCTTCCAATAAACTCATGGCTGAAAGATAAAATGTATTACTGTAGACAATATTTATCACTGAAAGTGTATTTGAAAATAAACAATAATGAATATATTATAATTCAAGCCCTGGGTAGCTATTAAAATAAAATTTATACACGTCAAGATATTTATTTTATTTAATAGACAATAAATGAACATAATTATTCTACCCAAGAACTTATGGGGAAAAACCTGTCATTTTATAAGGATTTAGAAAGAAATGATTACAATCATGCATATTCAGTCTACTATGTTTAAACAGAAGGCATTTCATTAGATTAAATAAATATTTTTTGCCTAGAAATTTTTTTACAAAAAATTGGAATGGTAACCTAAATGCCTTGTAGTATCACATGATCATGACGAAAATATACATACACACACTAGCTTATGAAATGGCAGTAGAATATTTACTTTCTGCTACATTGTCTTTTTTTTTTTTTTTTTGTATTTTAATTTTCCCGTAATCTGAACATAGTAATTTCATAATCAGGGCTTTTGAATAAACCTGTTTAGTACAAACTAAGAAACTTGGTTGATAAAAACAGAATTTGTCTTGCTCTGGAAAACAGGGAAATACGAATTCATTTTAGAGAAGGCATTACTCTGTTAGAGTACCCTAAAAACCTCATGATTTCCCCATTTACTGTCACCAAGGTTTTTCAAAGGCAAGATCAATTTTTCTAACTAAATGAGTACTCATCTCGGACATGCTCATTGAAGAAAAATGAGATGAACTCAGAAACTATCTGGTCCACTTTCTACAAAACTGTATACATGTGTCGTTAATTAATTTATAATGTCGTAAACACTCCATTCTATCCAGAGGGCAAGATATATTCAAGTAGGCAAATTTTCACCACCACATCTAATAAGAAGGTGGACAACTGACTTTTAGAGAATCTCCACACATTCTTTGTTTCTCAGAAATGCATTACATTTTCTCACATTGTTTTCTTTTTCACCTAGAAACAATATTAGAAGAAAAGAAATAGTTGCCTCTTATAATGCAGTTCTTTCCCCCTACTTTTTGCAGTTGTTGTTACTTGCTCTTCATTTTTACTTTCCCCTGGAGGGATGCTTAATGCTTCCAAGGATGTCCTATTAAGCACATGAGGGTGCATGACTTTTTGCAGGAGTGGTCCGGCTAATAATCAATGCCATGCTTCAATTCAAAGCACTTCCCTAATGCGTTTCACCATAACTCTGTGAACGTTCCATTTAGGAATCTGTTCTGTGGAAACTGGATGTACTTTTTCAGTGCCAGGGATTACAAAGGTTAAATTCATGCACCCAGCTGTTTCCCACATGCTGGACTTAGTGAGGACGGTGTCCAGCTTCCTTCCCCTACTGACCTCTCCCCTGTATTCTTATCTCTCTTTCCCCGCCTATAGCGACTGGCCCTGGCTGGGTCTCAGTGACCTAGGGTAACAGCCATGAAGCAGGTTTTGATAAGAGACAGGATGTGGGGTGGTTCTTCTGAAACAAAGTTGAATGAAAAGACTCCATCCCATCCCATACAGCAGGCAGAGCGCTGGAGGCTCTTATGTGACTGGCTTATGCATTTCACAGTTACCTTCTTAGGTAAACACGTCAATAAGGAAGGAAAGTCAACTTCAGAAAGATTAAGAAAATCCCTGTGATCAAATTACCGGGTGGGATCACATTAGTGAAGAGCTGGTAGGGAAAGAATTTTGAAGTCAGATTTTCCTAATCCAACATCTCATCTTCTTTCCACTACTCAATACCATGTCTCAGAGATAGATAGACAGACAGGCAGACAGATAGAAAGATAGACAGATAGACAGACAGGTAGACAGACAGACAGATAGGTAGACAAGTAGACAGATAGGTGGACCGACAGAGAAACGGATAGATAGACAGACAGATACACAGGTAGATAAGTAGACAGATAGATGAGGGATAGATCGACAGATGAGGGAGAGACGTGAGAGAGAGATAAGAGATAGTTGGATAGTGTCGTAGGCTGAATAAATCACCCCCCAGGACATCGCCCCAAAATTATTCAAGCCCTAATCTCTGGAACATATGAGTTGCTTATGTTCCATGGCAAAAAACGAGTTTTGTAGATGTAATTAAGATCAAAACCAAAAACCAAACCCATTGCCATTGAGTCTATTCCAACTCACGGTGACCCTATAGTTCAGAGTAGAACTACCCCATAGGATTTCTAAGGCTGTAAATCTTTATGGAAGCAGACTACCACATCTTTCTGCCGTGGAACAGCTGGTGGATTTGAACCACTGACCTTCCAGTTAGTAACAGAGCGCTTAACCACTGTACCACTAGAGCTCCTTGCAGACCTTAAAATAGGGGAATTATCCTGCATTATCCTGATGGAGCCAATCTAATCACTTGAACCCTTAAATGCAGAGAATGTTCTCTGGCTGGAGTCAGAGATGTGATGAAAGATGAAGGCAGGAGGTATATCAGAGAGCTCCCAACTGTGGGAGGACTGGGCTTCAATGCACCAGCTGGTCCTGAGGTCTAAATGGCCACAGGCAAGGGCTGGAAAGGGGCCTCTAGGAGATCCGACTAGTCCCCAGCTGACAGCCAGCGAGGAATCTGGAACTTCTGAACAACAACAGCAAGGAGCTGAATTTGGCCAACAACCCAAATGAACTTGGAAGCAGATTCTTTTGCACTGCCTCCAGTAAGGAACTCAGTCCTCCTGATGCCTCGATTTTAAGCCCAGTAAGACCTGTGCAGGACTTCTGACCTACAGAAGTGAAGTAATAAATCTGTGTTGTTTTAAGCCACTAAGTCTGTGCTAGTTTGTTAGCAGCCGTGATAGACTGCTAAAACAGATAGATACTTAGATACACACACACACACACACACTGGAATCTCAACGTAAGGAATAATGATGGAGAACTGTAGAAGGTACCTGGTCTTTAGTCCCCAGAGCAGACATACTTAAATCTCAAACCTAAATCTTAAAATAAACATCTCAATGCACTACCTAATGCTGTAGAGCTCCCTGTATGTTTTCACTTATCAAATCCACTCCATAATAATTTTTTGACTAAATATCAAGGGTAAGTATTCAGTATAACAGTACTCAAATGTTTGTACAGTTTCTCCTCACTTATTATTTTAGTGTGCTATAGAAGAAAGGCCTGGTGATCTGCTTTCATAAAGATTACAGTAAAAAAAAAAAAACCCTGTGGCACATTTCTACTCTATAACACATGGGGTCTCCATAGGTCAGAACTGACTCAGTCTCAGTGGAAACTGGTTCAATTTCTTTGGTATATTATTTTAGTGATTTTTTTTTAGAAGTAGCAAAAAAAAAAAAAAAAAATGCAAGTGAATAATTTGATATTGACCTTAAATGTGAAGAGACATGATGGCATCATTCCCCTTTAGTATCATCAACGATAGTGTTATAACGTGAAGTTATCTTTGTGCATTTCGACCTGTTCTCCCCTGAGTACATAGTCATCTTCTCCTAATCTAGGTAAATCTGGGAATACATCACATGTAAGGAGCATCTGGTTGGGGAAATCAAAGTTCTGGTGAAGTGCAATGGAATATAAAACGTGTTTGAATCACTTTTACTTATGGGCTCTGATCAAGTTTTCCTGCCACCCTTGCTGATGTTAAGTAAACTGAGTTGAAACATTCTGGTCAAGGAGCGAGCGCAGCCAGGGTTATGGCTGAGCCCATCCGAGAGTTCACCATCCCAGCGTTGCACTAGCTCTGGATTAGCCCCGGAGCATGTGCCAAGCTGTCCCTGCAGCTCAGAGTTCTCCAGCTAACCACAGCTGGAATTTGTAGACTGGGGGAAACCAGGGAAGATTGTCCTTCTCCAGCAATTGGTCCCTCCTGATAACATGTCCAAAGTCAGCGAGATGAAGTTTTGCCCTCCTCATTTCTAAGGAGCATCTGGCTGTACTTCCTCCGAGACTTGAGTTTTTCATTCTTCTGGAAATCATGGTATATTCAATATTCTTTGTCAACACCACAATTCAAATGCATCAATTCTTCTTCGGTCTTCCTTTTTCATTGTCCAGCTTTTGCAGGCATGTGAGGCAACTGAAAACACCATGGCCTGGATCAGGCACACTTCAGTCATCAAAGTGACATCTTTGCTTTTTAAGGTTTTAAGGCAGTCTTTTGCAGATTTGCCCAATGCAATACGTGCTTCTGTGCATTGATTATTGATCAAAGTAAAATGAAGAATGCAGCATCACGATTGGAGAAAGGCCCATTTTCAATCAGCAATATGGCGGATGATAATACCCTTGCTTGCTGAAAATGAAGGCTACTTGAAGTGTTTACTGATGAAGATCAAAGATTATAGCCTTCAGTATGGGTTACATCTCAACATAAAGAAAACAAAAATCCTCACAACTGGGCCAATAAGCAACATCATGATAAATGGAGAAAATATGGAAGTTGTCAATATTTCATTTTACTTGGATCAACAATGGGCCATTGACTTCCTCAAAAATTCTGTCCAGTGGTGAAAACTAGTCAGTTAAAATGTAAAGAAGCTGTATCAACTGAACAGTAGTTAAAGGACCTGAGATTAGATAGCATGGAAAATAACAGGGTTATTCAACCATCTTCAAATGATACCTAATGCTGTATGGGATTAGGCAGAGACTAATTTTTGGCAGTTCAAAGCTAGACTTGAGAACTACAGCTGAAATAACAGGCTGATTATAAAATAAAATGCAGATTATAACACAAGAAACAATTTTCTAACGACTATATTAGTATAACAATGGAACAGGCTGCTTTGAAAGTTAATGGACTTCTCGTAACTGGGAGGAATGAATAAAGAAACTCGTCTTTATTAAGCAACAATCATGCTGGTCTCCATAATCTGAAGGTTATATAAGTAATACCTCACTGAATCTTCACAAACTACAAAGTGACTGATATTACCCACATTTAGATGAGAAAAACAGTCTCAAAATGTTGCCGCGTACTTGAAAGCTGGAGAGTGGTCAGCCAAGATGTCAACCCAAGTTTAGTTGACTCAAAGACTGTAACAGAAACTGGACAAGCATTATTAAAAATACGGTAAAGAGATTCTTTCCCTAGATGAGGTCAAGAGGACAAGATGATCATTAAAGTAATTTTAAAGTCTGAAACTGTATGGCTCGGTAAGGGGGCAGAGCTTTAAGTTTGCACATGCCAGCTTTTCCAGAGCCTACCCTACCCCTTTAACTGCTGTTGTTATTGGTTACCATTGAGTTGTCTCTGATTCATGGCCACCCTATGTGTAACAGAAAGAGATGTTGC
The DNA here is from genome assembly GCA_030035585.1 of Dugong dugon. NCBI lineage: Eukaryota > Metazoa > Chordata > Mammalia > Sirenia > Dugongidae > Dugong > Dugong dugon. Next base: position 9,138,977 of record CM057473.1, read on the forward strand.
CTGGTCCTATGCCATCTTCATGATTGTGGTTATGTTTGAGTCTATTGTTATTTCTATTCTTTAATCCATAGAGCTGATTAATATCAGCAAGGCTATCATTTCTGGCAAGGAGGGAGATTAGTCAATAAGCAAAGTACTCACAGGCTTAGTTGTGCTTCCTTACTAATGTGTAATGTACAATTTCACCTGTTTTTCATCACATCAAAGATGTGGTGAAACCCGTGTGAAATTGTGCACTACACATTAGTAAGTAAACACAATTAAACCCATGCATACTTCACTTACTGTAAACCCGTGAGTACTTTGCTTACTGTAAACCCGTGAGGAACTTGCTTACTGCTTCCTGGCATGGGCGGCATTGATAGCAACCTGAAAGGCCAGCTGAGCTTTACTTCCCAGTATTGTGTTCTACAGTTTTGGCATCTTTGTGTATAGGGTGTCCTTAGCTGAATGAAGTGCCAGAATCTATAGATCATTCCTTGGCCGGGAATAGACAACAGGGTACTATATGCACCCAAGCTTTAGGGAGACACTGCTCAGCCTTCTAAAGGTGTTTGCCAAGTCCCCAAACAAGCAAACCCATGCACCTACAGAAGGCTTTTTTTTTTTTCTTTTTCAGTTTTATTTAAAGGTAGAAATTTTTCATATTTATGCATATCTGACATTTTATCATAGACGGTGTACAATAATGAACTTTTGCATATAAACCAAACCCCTTGCCATTGAGTCGATTCTGATTCATAGCGGCCCCATAGGACAGACTGGAACTGCCCCCATAGGGTTCCCAAGGCTGTAAATCTTCAAGGAAGCAGACTGCCACATCTTTCTCCCATGTAGTGGCTGGTGGGGTCGAACCGCTGACCTTTTGGCTAGAAGCCGAGTGTAAAATTATATTTTTTGCAAGTTATTGAAGTCATTCTTTTTTTGTATTCATGTTTTGAAATTTCAGTGAAGTGTTTTTCTCTGAAATAATGTATTGGATATCAAAACGTGCTTTAAGTAACATGTTGGACTGGGTTAACGTCCTGACAAAGCACTGGTGTCTAAAGCCAAATGCCAGAGTGAAATATCTTCACAGGGAGTTGGAAGGAGCAAAGAGGGGTGGAAGCTAAGAAATATAATTTAAAAACTGGTAAATTATTAATAATAGTTTAATTAATGGTTTGGAAATGTAGAAAATAAACTGATTTATATTTTTCTCCCAGGAATATTTTCTCAAAAAAAAAAAAAATAGTAGGAAGTATATAGAAATAAAGAGAAAAGAATGAACTGTGCAGTTTTCTCAAAATACTGCATTAGGTTGAGAAACAGAAAAAAAAAATCACAGAAACAGGGAGAAGAAGCCTCAGGAACACAAAAAAAGAACCAGGAGGCCAAGGGTGACTCAGAGGAATGGTGTTTTAACATGGCTTCCTGCTACTTACTCTCACTTAAAGCTTCCCGAACGCAGGAAATCAGGTGGCCTGTTTTCTCAATGACTCTGCTACATTTATTTCCATTTACAGTGTAACCTTTATTTTTCAACTGCTTTTGCACCGGTTGGAGTCAAAGGACATCTCAGTCTTCTAACATCCTCCTCTCTTATGTCTCAGGAAACAATATTAAAGACAGCTATTCGCACGTTTCTCTCTCAGACACTCCCATTCCCATCCTTTTTCTGCATGCAGAGCTGCCATGTTCCTTTGTCAGGGAGCAGTTCTGCCCTCAGCTGAGTCACAACATCTGGATCCTGATCTTGTGGCCCTTGGAAGATAAGCAGAAAACAAAATTGTTCTGAATTCCCAATGCCTTCCCCATTAAGCATTTTATAAAAGAGTAATAGACTCGTTGGGAAATGGTAAAACGATTGAAAGGATCACCTTCAACCATGGACTAAAGTTGTACTTCGGAACCAGCTGAGAAGGGGAAGCAAGATTGCACATATCTGGGGGCTCTGACGTTTATGCTTGAACTGCCAGAGTGACAGGAAGAATCTGTCACAGAAAGACTGAACCTTTTGGTACCCAGGACCATATTTCTCCCGGTAAGTTAGAAAACTTTAGGCGAATGACTGAAACCGGTCTATTTGGAAAACACAAACTGCTAGGTTATAAAATCTTAGCAAATACAATTTACACGTAAACAAGAAAGCATCTGCTTAGCAGAAATGTGTGAAATATATACTCAAGTTTACAAATTATGGCCACGCAAAGCTGTTATTTTTCTGTTTAGAAGAAAAATGGTAAATTATTGCGGGAACAAGATAATCTGAGTGTCTAAACTCATCTAAGGAGCCCCGGTGGCACAGTGGTTAAGCCCTCTGCTGCTAACCAAAAGGTCGGACGTTCAAACCCCCCAGCCGCTCTGTGGGAGAAAGACGTGGCATCTGCTTCCATAAAGATTACAGTCTGGGAAGTCCTGTGGGGACAGTTCTACTCTGTCCTATAGGTCACTATGAGTTGGAAGCGACTTGACTTGACAGCAACAGGTTAAGCTCATCTAGTTACTCAAACCAAATACATATTCAATACAGTTCTTTTCTTTTGGGGTGTCAAGTTAGTGACATTGTGGGAGAGACATTGTCTGATGCAAAAAGATTAAGGATGTGTGTGAGTCTTCATTCTGCCTCATTAACAAGTCTACCTTTCTATGACCCCAGACCTTCTGCCAACTCAGAACTGAAACTGTTCCTGAAGCCCACTTTTCAGGCAAAGATTAGACAGCGGAACACACTTGAGGAATGTGCTTCTTCTTAGTTCAACCAAATATATGAGACCGAATGGGCAACTCCTGCCCAAAAGTAAGATGAGAAGGCAGGAAGGGACAGGAACTGGATTAATGGACACAGAGAACCCGGGGTGGGGGGGTGGGGGGGAGCATGCTGTCACATTGTGGGAACTGCAATCAACGTCACAAAACAATAGTGTATACATTTTTGAAGGAGAAATTAAGTTGTAAATTGTCATCCATAGCACATTAAAAAATAATAATAATAAATTCTCAATTAGAAAAAACAAAACAAAATTCTCTCTAGAACACATTACAGTGAAAAGTAATACATTATATACGTGTGTATCTGTGTGTGAAGATCTTATTCTCCTTAGATTGCTATTCACTTATATTTTTTCCAGAATTTAAAACATAGTAAAGAGTTGCTAGAGCAGTCTAAAACTGTTAACATTTTGCCACCTCTCTTCTGCTACTCAGGCTCTCTCCCTCTCCCTCTCCCTCTGTCTCTCCCTCCCTCTCTCTCTCTCTCCCTCCCTCCCTGTCTCTCCTACTGCCTGCCTCTCTTGCTATCCCTGTCTCTCTTTCTCTTTCAAACACACACACACACACACATGCACCCATGGATATTTTGAAATATTGCGACAAGTTCTTTGACACTTCCCTTGGTGAAATGTGGGACTTTGAAATCCGGGTGGGACTGTGACTGCTTTGAAGAATAGTTGTTGCTGCGGTTAGCTTCCATTGAGCAGGCCCTTGACTCATGGTGACCTCGTCCATAACTGGACGAAATGCTGCCTGGTCCTGCACCATCCCCAAGATCAGTTGTGGATCGGACCATACTGTGATCCACAGCGTTTTCATTGGGCGATTTTTTGGAAGTAGATTTCCAGGCCTTTTTTTCTACTTCATCTCAGCCTGGATGCTCTGCTGAAGCCTGTTCAGCATCATAGCAACACACAAGCCTCACTGACAGATGGGTAGTGGCTGGGCATGAGATGCCTTGGCAAGGAATTGAATCTGGGTCTCCCACATGGAAGGTGAGAATTTTACCACTGATCTGTCAACGAACAGAGTATGGTGGAAATGACACTATGTAATATCTGAGGCCAGATCATAAAAGGCCTTGCTGCTTGTGATGGCTTTGTAACATGTCAACTTGTCTATGCTGAACTTGACCTACATATTCTAGAATTCCTTTTCTTGCATTTATTTGTTGTTGTTGTTAAGTGCCATCTAGTCAGTTCTGATTAACAGCCACCCTACGTACAGCAGAACGAAACACTTCCTGGTGCTCACAATTGTTGTTATACTTGAGCACATCGTTGCAGCCATGATGTCAATCTATCTCTTTGAGGGTCTTCCTCTTTTTTGCTGACCTTCTGCTTTACCAAGCATGATGCCCTTCTTTAGGGACAGATCTGTCCTGACAACATGTCCAAAGTATGTGAGACAAAGTCTCGCCATCCTCACTTCTAAGCAGCATTCTGGCTGTACTTCTTCCAAGACAAATTTGTTCATTCTTCTGGAAATCCATGGTATATTCAATATTCTTCCCCAACACTATAGTTCAAAGACATTTATTTAGGATGAGGCATAAGGGAAATTGCAGGGAAACTTGTAGGGGAGAAGCCATTTTGTAGCCCACACATTGTTCTGTTGAATCACCTCACTGGCATGAAGCAGCAGTTAAACCTGCAACTTTCCTACCTTCTTCTAGATCCTCCTTCAGCTTCTTTGACTCCTGAGCCAGGTATGTGTGTGTGCACGCACGCATGTGTGTGTGTGTGTGTGTGTGTTTAGCTCCATGACAAAAAACTCTTGTTTCTACAGGATCGCATTGTCAATAAGGTCAGAGGCGACAAGAACGGACACAGATTTCAGTCCCCCTTTGCTGGGCTCCAGTTAGTGCTTGTGGGTTTCAGCCTGCCTTTGATCTCCTAACTTATATCCTTCCAATTTCTTCCCTTTCTGAACTTCTGTCCCGAGGACTTCAAACTCCAGCATAAGAAGCAAAGACAACAGCCTTGTAGCGATTGCATAACTATATAAAGGTTGTTATATGTCTTTCTCTGACTGATCTGTTTTCTTTACTTAACCCTGATTGAGACAGAATTTTGTACCAGAGTGGTTCCATAGGAAAGCTTCTCAGGGATGAGTTCTCTGAACTGGCACTGGGTTTTCTGATTTGATTAGAGTTAAAGGCATTAATGACCCATTTACAGAATAGACTGAAGTTGTCAAGGATTTCATTTTACTTGGAGCTACGATCAACGCCCATGGGAGCAGGGGTCAGGAAATAAAACAATGTGTTGCATTGGGCAAATCTGCTGCAAAAGACGTCTTTAAAGTGCTGAAAAGCAAAAACTTCACTCTGAGGACTAACGAGCACCTGACCCCGGCCATGGTATTTTCAAACGCCTCATATGCATGGGAAAGCTGAACAACGAATAAGGACGACTGAAGAACTGATGCCTTTGAATTATGGTGTTGGTGAAGAATATATTGAATATACCATGGACTTCCAGAAGAACAAACAAATCTGTCTTGGAAGAAGTACAGCCAGAATGCTTCTTAGAAGCAATTTTGGACATGGTATCAGGAGGAATGAATTCCTGGAGAAGGACATCATGCTTGGTAAAGTAAAGGGTCAGCGAAAAAGAGGAAGACCCTCAAGGAGATGGATTGACACAGTGGCTGCAACAATGGGCTCAAGTATATCAATAATTGTGAGGACGTTGCCTGGTTCTGTTGTACATAGGATTGCTATGAATTTGAACCCACTCGACCGCACCTAACAACAATAGTGGTAAAGTGGGGATTGTTAATCCATGGCATATAGTAGCAAAAATTTACTGAAATTACAACTTGTACATACTTGTAACCAAGTGCCTATAGAAGACAAGTGTTTAGGTAGCAAAGTATTTGCTACATTAAAATGTTTTCCTAAAAATATAAATAAATAAATAAAGAGTATAATCAGATTTATTGGAGGCTTTGAACTAAGCTGAATTTGGGGAAAGAAAACTATGAACTCTGGGCTTTAAATTCCCATCTTAAGGCCTGCACAGCAGGCCTGAAAATTTCTGAATGTGGTTTAGGTGCAGGTTCAAAATTTGCTGAATTACAGTGCAAATAGAATTCTCAGCCTTGCAGGGAATGGACTGGGAAGGAATGGAATTCTGAAAACTGGAATAGGGGCATATGGGCAGAACCTATGAAGCTGGGGGTGTTGAACCCCTAAATTTTGTTGAGTCTCCATTGACAGTAAAAGCAGCTCCTCTGTCCCTGTGTTAGGAGATGAGTCCTCTTTTATCTAAGTTATTTGTAATTAGGGCTTCAAACCACTTTGAACCAGTTCAGTCATGGCCAATGAAGTGAAATCAGAATAGACCCAAATATTTTAAAATTTGGGTGAAGCAGACCAATAACCAGAACAGGAAAAATTGAAGGGCAAAGCCCTGGAATGGGAGACTTGGAAGAGACACAATGAGTTGTTTCAGGAGCCTGATGTGGGAGATTGGATTATTGCCAGGACTGTAGAGAGTGGCACACATTCCAAGCTGTGCAGTAGGTCGCCATCTTTGAGCGATTTCTGACTCTGCCTGTCAAGGGGTTTGGTTGCCATGCAATGCACATGCTGCCCTTGTTTTCTAAGAGGGAGATTAAGTTTCTAGCAGGGCTTTGACCCATAACTTTTCCTGTTCCGAGTATCACTCTGGTTCACTCACATTTTAAAAATTTGCTCCATTCAAGTTTCAGTTCATCCACCGTGACTGAACCAGGAAGAACTAGTTCAAAGCCCCGCTTGTAAAGCACTCCACTCAGATAATTGCCTTACAAGGCACTGCCAAATCTCAGGACCTGTCTCACCAACCTCTTTGCTTCTAGGCCTAGGTTGTTTTTGTGCGCCATCAAGTTGATTCCAATGCACAGGGAGCCTATATGACTGAGTAGAACTCCCCCACAGGGCTTCCTAGGCTGTAGTCTTTCTGGGAGCAGATTTGCAGTTCTTTTCTCCCTCAGAGCAGCTGGTGGATTTTCCTCACCGACATTCAGTTATCAGTCAAGCACATAACCATTGTATCACCAGGGCCCCTCTAGGCCTGTAACTAGATTCGCGGCTCAGTAAGGCGCAAAGGGAGAGGTGCAAAAGTGAATGGTGAGGAGATGCAATAGACACCAAAATAATTGCATGATTTTTCTAATTTTTACCGACAAAAACTGGGAATTACATGTGGGCATGGATCTTTAAAGTATCAGATTGTCATAGTTCCCTGGAGCTGCCGTAACACAAATACCACAAATGGGTCACTCTAAAGAGCAGAAATTTACTTTCTCACAGGTCAGGAGGCTACAAGTCTGAATTTAGGATACGGGACCAGGAGGAGAGACTTCCTTGTCCATTTCAGCTTCTAGTTAAAACCAGTTGTCATCAAGTTCATTCCAAATTATGGTGACCCCATGTGGGCAGAGCATGACCGTGTTCCGTAGGATTTGCAATGGCTGATTTTTCAGAAGTAGATCATCAGGCCTTTCTTCCAAGGTCCTCTAGGTGGACTGGAACTTCCAATCTTTCTGTTAGCAGACAAGTGCATTAACCCTTTGCAGCATCCAGGGACTCCATACGACCCCTCCAAAACCAAATCCATTGCCATCAAGCCGATTCCAACTCATAGCAACCCTATAGGAAGAAGTAGAACTTCTCCATAGGGTTTCCAAGGACAGCCTGGTGGATTCGAATTGCCAACCTTTTGGTTAGCAGCCGAACTCTTAACCACTATGCCACCAGGGTTTCCATGCGACCCCTAGGAGGTAGAAATCTCCTTGCATGTAGAACTAGGGTCCGTGGGCACAAGTTACAGGGAGGCAACGTTTGGCCCAAAATAATGAATAAACTGACAGAATAAAATGAGCTTGAGTCAATTCTGACTCATAGCAACCCTATGAGACAGAGTAGAATTGCCCTATAGGGTTTCCAAGGTTGTGATCTCTAAGGAAGCCGACTACCACATCTTTTTCCTGCGCAGAAGCTGATGTGTTCAAACCACCGACCTTTTGGTTAGCAGCCAAGCACTTAACCACTACACCACCAAGACCCCTTACAATACCTAGAAAATAATGAGAATGTAAAAGATATATTGGAATTGATATTTTAAATATATTACAGCAGAGTTCATACAATAATGTTATAAATATTATGACAACTGTATCAGGAAATATGCAGATAATTAATATCTTCTGTACATGTACATAATTGAAAAGTACTATATGTGTAAAAATGGAAAAAAACTGAAAATATCTCCAAATCATGCTATTTGTCTTTGCCGTAAATATTATTGTGCATATTAGCTATCTTTTGCCAAAATATTGCTGAGTAACAAAGCTACTTGCTTACAACCATAACAATATAGGGTTTCTCACTTGTCTCTGGTTTTTTGCTGAGTAGCTTTGCTGATCTGGGCCAGACTCTTTGTGGCCCATAGATCTATTTCTTTGGTTTACAAAGCGGTTTAAGAAAATGCAATTTTTTTTTTTTTTTTTTTTTGTTAAACTGGGCATGTCTTCTCTATTGATCAACATCCCCATCACTCTTTGTCGTGTTAAAACCAAGAGGCATCATTTACTTCAGGTACTTGGCTGTGACAGGAAGGCACCAGGTTTATGTTCCTGCCTTCTGAGAATAAGACTGGGGGAGGGGAGAAAAGTTCCAGGTTAACCTCTTCAACGACGGTTTGTTCTAAATTTATTATTATTCATGATATAGAACAGCAAAGGCAACATATTACATACAAAAATATAGATTTGCGCATCTTACGTAGACAACAAGTAATATTCTATAATTCACTTCACCAAATTTTCTTTCCTTCTGTGGTTGAAGTAAGATGTTTATAAATTCTGCTCCATTGTAGTTTGCATGCAAGAAGCTAAGAAGCACTTCCTTTTCCCCTGGAGTCTGAGCTTCCCTTTCCAAGTCATTGTTCAATGTTCGGATTTTCCAACTTGCTGTTTTGATTCTGCCTGTGAGAGGCACAATATAATTTGGATACTTGAAGTGGAAAAAAAAAATCGTCAACCTTTTTTTAACCCATTTGGTTAGCCACAGAGGAGAAGGTATTTGTCAGTCCTGGTGGGCATTCACAGGGATTCACTTTCCATTCTAAGGACCTTTTGCCAGGGGAGAGTTGCGACCTGGCGCTGTCAATCCCTTTGACAAACGTCTCAGCCCCCTTGCTGTGAAAGGATCCTGAACACAGGGCTTCCTTTATCTCTCCCACCGATGCTTTGGCCAAACCTTTTCTCCTGCTGCTTTGCCTCACTTTCCTTTCCCCAATCCTAGTTCCGTCTTTTTCTAATTATCCTCAACCAGAATGACTCAAAATCCACATACCCGCAAAATGAATTTTTTTATGATTGGGGATGAGGAACTGAGAAGTAACTGTGCATGTGATGTAAGGTCATGTAAGGGTAACCAGAGGTTGGGGACATATTGCTGAAATTAAAATACATGATAATGTGACTAAAGTGCCGGTTGAGTCGATTCCAATAAGAAGGCGTTTTAGTTTGTTTCGCACCTCCAACTATGCCTATGAATTAATGCCCTGCAGTGTATTTATCATGGTTTATCTTTGTCAAGTTGCCGGGCAATGCAAATGGTTAATGCACTTACCTGCTCACTGAAAGGTTGGAGGTTCGAGCCCACCCAGAGGTTCTGTGGAAGAAAGTCCTGGCCATCTACTCCCCAAAAAGCAGCCATTGAATCCTCTATGAAGCACAGTTATTCTCTGACACAAGTAGGGTCGGCATAGGTTGGAATCGACTATACTGAAACAACCAGTTGTCTTATTTATCTTTTTCAAATATCTTTCCCATCCATCGACACACACGAGTCTGCCACCTCTGAAATCTTTTCTAACTTCACAGTCCTCCCTCTCCCAGCCTTGTCCTTGGTTTTGAGCCCTCCTTCAGTTTCCTAAGTGTGGAAACAACTTCTTCCTGTCTGAGTTCTCCTATAAACCCTTAACCATTTTGTGTATATCTCTCTTATTTTTTTTGATAAAAAAGTCCTTTATTTTTTATTTTTTATTTTTTTTATATATATTTTATTGTACTTCAGGTGAAAGCTTACAGAGCAAATAGTTTCTCATGAAATAGTAGTACACATGTTGTTTTTTTTGACATTGGTTAACAACCCCACAACGTATTAAGCCTCTAAATTCTCAACCTTTTTTTTTGATGAAAATTACAGATGGCCAAAGATACACCGTTTCAAAATTTTCTACATTCACAGTTCAGTGACATTGACTACGCTCTTCCAACTGTGCTGTTATTCTCACTTAAGATGAAGGCTTACAGAACAAAATAGTTTTTCATTTAACAGTTACTACACATGTTGCCCTATGACAATGGTTAACAATCTCACAGCACATCAAGAATATCCTTACTCCACCTTGTGTTCCCTATCACCAGGGGGCTTCCTTGTCCCCTTCTGTCTTCTGGACCTTGTCAGTGGACTATTGTACCTCTTTAGTCTCATTTGTTTGTTTATTTATTTATTTATTTTTATTTTATTTAAACACCATTTCAAAACTTTTTACTTACACATTTAAGTGATATTGACTATGCTCTTCCAATTGTGCTGCCATTCTCGCCCAAGATGAAGGCTTACAGGACAAAACAGCATCCCATTTAATAGTTACTACAAATGTTGCCCCATAGCAGTGGTCAACAATCTCACAATACATCGACAGTGTCCTTATTCAATTTGTGTTCCTTATCATCAGTTTCCTACTCTCCCTCTGCCTTCTGGCCCTTGTCACCGGACTCCTGTACATCGTTAGTCCCATTTAGTTTTACTGGGGTGTCCATTCCCAGGCTTAACATCGAACCTTGAAGGTAACTTCCCCTCTGAGCTGAAAGGGTGTCTGGGGGCCACACTCTCGAGGTTTCTCTAGTATTCTTTAGGCCAGTATATCTGGTCTTCTTTTTTTTTTTTTTTTTTGGGAGTTAAAATTATGCTCTACATCCTACTCCAGCTCTGCCCAGAACCCTCTGTTGTGATCCTGGTCAAAGGAGTCATTGGTGGTAGCCGGGCACCATCCAGCTGTACTGGGCTCAGTCCCGTGGAGGCCTTGGTAGCTGTGGACCATTAGTCCTTCGGACTAATCTTTTCCTTGTATCCTGTTCTCTTCATTCTCCCTTGTTCCCGAAGGGATGAGATCAGTGGAGTATCTTAGATGGCCGCTCATAGGCTTTTAAGACCCCAGACACTACTCACCAAGGTAGAATGTAGAGCATTATCTTTATAAGTAGTGTCATGCCAATTGAGCTAGATGTTCCCCGAGATCATGGTCCCCAGAGCCCTCCGTCCAACAACTCAGTCCCTCGGGGGGTTTGGATGTGTCTATAGGGCCTCCATGACCTTTCCTTGTGCAGGTTGTGTTAGTTTCCCCTGTACTATGTACTATCTCATCTCTCACCCAAGTTACTACTTACCTATTACCTATTTAGTATTCCCCCCCCCCTCCCATCCCTGGTAACCAACAAGGATTGTTACATTTTGCATGTGAATTTTTTCATGGGTTTTTACAATAGAGGTCTCATACAATATTTGTCCTTTTGTGATTGACTTATTTCACTCAGCATGATGTCCTCCAGTTTCATCCATGTTATGAGATGGTTCACCGATTCATTGTTCTTTCTCGTTGCATAGTACTCCATTGTGTGTATGTACCATAGTTTGTGTATCCATTCGTCTGTTGATGGACATCGAGGTTGTTTCCATCGTTTTGCTATTGCGAATAATGCTGCCATGAACATAGGTGTGCATATGTCTATTCGAGTGATGACTCTTATTTCTCTAGGATATATTCCTAGGAGTGGGATTGCTGGATCGAATGGTACGTCTATTTCTAGCTTTCTGAGGAAACGCCATATCATTTTCCAAAATGGCTGTATCATTTTGCATTCCCACCAGCAGTGTATAAGAGTTCCCGTCTCCCCGCAGCCCCTCCAACATTTGTTATTTCCAGTGTTTTTGATTCGTGCCAGTAATGCCGGGGTGAGATGGTATCTCATTGTGGTTTTAATTTGCATTTCTCTAATGGCTAGTGATCGCGAGCATTTCCTCATGTGTCTGTTGGCCATTTGAATGTCTTCCTTGGTGAAGTGTCTGTTCATTTCCTTTGCCCATTTTTTGATAGGATTGGTTGTCTTTTTGTTGTAGAGGTGTTGGATTTTCTTGTAGATTATGGAGATTAGACCTTTGTCTGACTTGTACTGTCCAAAAATTTTTTCCCAGTCTGTAGGTTCTCTTTTAACTCTTTTGGTGAAATCTTTTGAAGAGCATAGATGTTTGATTTTTAGAAGATCCCAATTATCTAGTTTATCTGTTGGGTTTTTTGTGTTGATGTTTATGGTTTGTATCCTGTTAATGCCATGTATTAAGGCCTGAAATGTTGGTCCTATTTTTTCTTCTATGAATTTTATAGTTTGAGGCTTTATATTCAGGTCTTTGATCCATTTTGAAGTAGTTTTTGTATATGGTGTGAGGTATGGGTCCTGTTTCATTTTTCTACAAATGGATATCCAGTTTTGCCAGCACCATTTGTTAAAAAGACTGTCTTTTCCCCATTTGATGTATTTTGGGCCCTTGTCAAAAATCAGGTGACCGTAGGTGGATGGATTTACATCTGAGTTCTCAATTCTGTTCCATTGGTCAATGTCTCTGTTGTTGTACCAGTACCAGGCTGTTTTGAGTACTGTAGCTGTATAGTAGGTTCTCAAGTCAGGTAGTGTGAGTCCTCCAACTTTATTCTTCTTCTTCAGTAGTGCTTTACTTATTCGAGGTTTCTTCCCTTTCCCTATAAAGTTAATAATTAGTTTTTCCATCTCTTTGAAGAATGTTGTTGGTATTTGTATCGGAATTGCATTGTATTTGTAGATTGCTTTAGGTAGAATTGCCATTTTCACAATGTTGAGTCTGCCTATCCATGAGCATGGTATGTTTTTCCATTTATGTAGATCCCTTTGGGTTTCATGCAGCAGTGTTTTGTAGTTTTCTTTGTATAGGTCTTTTATATTCCTGGTCAGATTTATTCCTAAGTATTTTATCTTTTTAGGGGCTATTGAAAATGGTATTGATTTCCTGATCTCCTTTTCATCGTTCTCTTTACCGGTGTATAGGAATCCAACTGATTTTTGAATGTTTATCTTGTATCCTGCTACTCTGCTGAATCTTTCTATTACTTCCAGTAAATTTCTCGTGGAGTCTTTAGGGTTTTCTATGTATAGTATCATCATCTGCAAACAGGGAGAGTTTAACTTCTTCATTACCAATTTGGATGCCCTTTATTTCTTTCTCTTGCCTTACTGCTCTAGCTAGAACTTCCAGCACAATGTTAAATAGGAGTGGTGATAAAGGGCATCCTTGTCTTGTTCCTGTTTTCAGGGGGAATGTTTTCAGCCTTTCTCCATTAAGAATGATGTTGGCTGTTGGTTTTGCATAGATGCCCTTTATTATGTTGAGAAATTTCCCTTCTATACCTATTTTATTGAGAGCTTTTATCAGGAATGGGTGTTGGACTTTGTCAAATGCCTTTTCTGCATCAATTGAGATAATCATGTGATTTTTTTCTTTCCTTTTATTTATGTGGTGGATTACGTTGATGGATTTTCTAATGTTAAACCATCCTTGCATACCTGGTATGAATCCTACTTGGTCGTGGTGTATTATTTTTTTGATATGATACTGAATTCTATTGGCTAGAATTTTGTTCAGAATTTTTGCATCTATATTCATGAGAGATATTGGTCTGTAATTTTCTTTTTTTGTGATGTCTTTGCCTGGTTTTGGTATCAGCGTTATGCTGGCTTCATAGAATGAATTTGGAAGTGTTGCTTCCTCTTCTATGCTCTGAAATAACTTGAGTAGAACTGGTACGAGCTCTTCTGTAAATGTTTTGTAGAATTCTCCAGTGAAGCCATCTGTGCCAGGGCTTTTTTTGGTTGGGAGTTTTTTTCTTACCTTTTCAATCTCTTCTCTTGTTATGGGTCTGTTCAGATTTTCAATATCACTTTGTTGTAGTTTGGGTAGGCCGTATGTTTCTAGAAATTTATCCATTTCCTCTAGGTTTTCAAATTTGTTGGAATATAGTTTTTCATAATATTCTGTTATAATCCTTTTTATTTCAGTTGGGTCTGTTGTAATGTCCCCCATTTCATTTCTTATTTGTGTTACTTGTGCCCTCTGCTGTTTTTCTTTTGTCAGTCTGGCCAGTGGTTTGTCGATTTTGTTGATTCTTTCAAAGAACCAACTTTTGGTTTTGTTGATTCTTTCTATTGTTTTTCTGTTCTCTATTTCATTGATTTCTGCTCTGATCTTTGCTATTTCCTTTCTTCCGGTGGTTGTAGGCTTTTTTTGTTGTTCTCTTTCTATTTGTTTGAGTTCTGTAGTTAATGTTTTGATTTTCTCTCTTTCTTCTTTTTTGATATGTGCATCTATTGCTATAAATTGTCCTCTGAGGACTGCCTTTGCTGTGTCCCAAAGGTTTTGGTATGATGTGTTTTCATTTTCATTTGATTCTAGGAATTTTTTAATTCCATCTCTGATTTCTTCTATTACCCATTGATGTGTAAGCAGATTATTATTCAGTTTCCATGTGTTTGATTTTTTTTCCTTGCTCTTTCTAGTGTTAATTTCTACCTTGATGGCATTGTGGTCAGAGAAGATACTGTGAATTATCTCAGCATTTTGGATCTTGTTGAGGATTGCTCTGTGGCCTAAGATGTGGTCTATTCTGGAGAACGTTCCATGTGCATTGGAAAAGAATGTGTACTTTGCAGCGGTTGGATGGATTGTTCTATATATGTCTATGAGGTCCAGTTGGCTGATTGTGTCCTTTAGGTCTTCTGTATCTTTGCTGAGTTTCTTTTTAGTTGTTCTGTCCTTTACTGAGAGTGGTGTGTTGAAGTCTCCTACTATTATTGTGGAACTGTCAATTTCTCTTTTCAGTGCTGTTAGAGTTTTTTTTATGTATTTTGGAGCCCTGTCATTGGGTGCATAGATATTTATTATGGTTATGTCTTCATGATAGATCAACCCCTTAATCATTATATACTGTCCTTCTTTGTCTTTTATGGTAGATTTTGTTTTAAAGTCTATTTTATCTGAGATTAGAATTGCCACTCCTGCTCTTTTTTGGTAGTTGTTAGCTTTATATATTTTTTTCCAACCTTTGATTTTTAATAAATTCACATCTTTGTTTCTAAGATGTGTCTCTTGTAGACAGCAAATAGATGGATCCTGTTTTCTTATCCATTCTGCCACTCTCCGTTGCTTTATGGGTGCATTGAGTCCATTTACGTTCAGTGTAATTATTGATAGATGTGAATTTGTTGCTGTCATTTTGTAGTGCTTTTTTTTGTGGTGCTGAAGTTTTCTTTGTTCTTCTTACTCTCTTGTGCTGAGTTCCTTTTGTTTGTGGATTTTGTGTTCATTTCTTTTGTTTTTGTAGGTTTTGATTTTGTTGAGACTTTATGTTTTTCGTCTTTATTTTTATGAGTTGGTTTGTTAACATTTTTTGTGGTTACCATGAATTTTACCCTTATCTTTATAATTTTGAAGCAGTCTACCGTTACTTGGTATCGCCTTGCCTTCTTCTCCTTTAGAAGGTTCTATACCTATGCCGTTTGTTCCCTCTTTCATTGTTTTGATGTTGTTGTCATCCTTTGATTGATTTCTCTGATTCCCTGTTGTATATCTTTTGTTTTTGGAAAGTCGTCTGTAGTTCAGTTCCTAGAATGGTATCTGGTTCATGTTAACCTGCGTCCTAGGTCCTAGGTCCTGCCTGAGGGCTTAAGCTGTTTGTCCTCAGATCGAAGAACTCCCTTTAATAATTCTTGTAAGTTTGGTTTGACTTTTGCATATTCCTTTAGTTTCTGTTTATCTGGAAATGACCTAATTTCACCATCAAATCTGAATGAGAGTTTTGCAGGATATATTATTCTTGGCTGACAATTTTTTTCTTTCAAGATTTTATATATGTCATCCCATTGCCTTCTTGCCTGCATGGTTTCTGCTGAATAATCTGAGCTTAGTCTTATTGTTTCTCCTCTGTATGTGACTTCTTGTTTTTCACGAGCTGCTCTCAGGATTCTTTGTTTGTCTTTAGTTTTAGCGAGTGTGAATATGATATGTCTTGGTGATTTTCTTTTGGGGTCTCTTCTATATGGGGTTCGTTGAGCTTCTTGGATGACCAGCTTTTCATCTTTCATGATATTGGGAAAGTTTTCTGTCAGCAGTTCCTCAATGATCCTCTCTGTGTTTTCTGTTTTCTCCCCCTGTTCTGGTATGCCAATCACTCGTAAGTTTTGCTTTTAATTGTGTCCCACATAACTCTCAGGGTCTCTTCATTTTTCTTTGTTCTTTTTTCTGAGTTTTCCTGAAACAGAGTTGTATCCAAGTGTTTGTCTTCAGTTCCACTGATCCTGTCTTCCATGGTTTCAAATCTACTTCTCAGCCCTTCTATGACACCGTCCATTTCTGAAATCTTGTTGTTTATCTTTTGGATTTCTAATTGTTGTTTTTGTATAATTTCGAGTTGTGAATTTATTTTGGCATTTTGTTCTTGAATCATCTTCTTGAATTCTTCCAATTTTTTGTCTGTATTTTCCATAAATTTGTCTATTTTTTCCTCATGTTTGTCAGCTTTTTGCCTCAGTTCTTGGAAAATTCCGAGTATTAGTGATTTGAGTTCCGTATCAGGTACTTCTAGTGCATTTTCTTCCACAGGAGAGTTATCTGGTGTTTTAATTTGGATGCCTATTGGAGCCATCTTGTCTTGTTTTTGTAAATGTTTTGATATTGTTTGCTGTTTTTGGGGCATTCAGTAGATATTTCTCTCGTTTATTGATTGTAGATTTTTTTTTTTTTCGTTCTTGTGGTACAGCTGGGCAGATCTAGTTGAGGAGGAGCCACTGGGATGGGTTGCTTGTGGCACTCACCGCAGCCACCAGGACGGTCGGTAGTCAGTGCTGGGCAGGTTCCAATAGGGCGTGCCTGCACCGCTTGGTGATGTGATGTCTAGTGCACGGTGCAGGTAGGTAGGGTGCAGCGGGAAGATGGTTATGTGTGAAGCTAAGCTGGATATGGGAGAGAGGAGAGAGGAGGAGGAGCAAAAAGTGTACAAACATAAAAGAATGCTAGGGGAGCTTGTCATTGGAATGTACAGAAGAGAGACTATGGGATGGAGGAAACCAGAAGGGGGAAGAGAAAGAAAAGGAAAGAATGACCAAATAAAAATCAGAAAAGTCAAAGAACTGCAAAGTTCCCAGGGATCCCACCGATGCAGCTATGAGGTCTGGGGGAGTTGGGCTCAATTTTCACAGCTCAGCCTGGCCAGAAGGTACAGAGGCATACATCGCCTGGAATTCAGGGATCAGAAAGAGAAGGAAGAGATAGAGAGACAAGAAATTAAGCAATGAAGAAAGACAAAAGAGAAAAAGAGGTAAAAGATGACAAAACTAATCAAAAAAGTAAGAAAAATAAAATTGAGAGGAAAAAAAAAAAAAGGGCAACACCAGCAGTCAGTGCCTACAAATGGGACCCAGAGAGCCCCCACTCAGGGGCGCGAATTCCAAGAAGCCGGTAGTCTCGGGGTTAAGTGACCGTGGCCACGGGAAGCAGAGGGGCCAACGAACAAAGGCCCCAGGATCCCACCCGCGCGGGAGCCCAGACCTGGAAACAGCCACACGCCCAAACGCAGCCCTACAGCCCCACAGGAGAGAGCAGAGACGGCCCTCGGAACCAGGCACCCAGGCAAAAGGAGGGGGAGGCGGCAGAAAAAGGTTCGCTAGGTGCCAGCAAATGGCTCCCAGAAAGCCTCCAGCCCGGGCGCACGGAATCCAAGCACCGGTGCCCCCCTGCTCAGGGACTCCGGCCACGGAAAGCAGAGGGGCGAACGAACAAAGGCCCCGGGATCCCACCCACGCGGGGGCCCAGACCTAGAAACAGCCACACGCCCGCACGCAGCCCTACAGCCCCGCAGGAGAGAGCAGAGACAGCACTCGGAACCAGGCACCCAGGCAAAAGGAGGGGGAGGCGGAAGAAAAAGGTTCGCTAGGTGCCAGCAAACGGCTCCCAGAAAGCCTCCAGCCCGGGCGTGCGGAATCCAAGCACCGGCGCCCCCCTGCTCAGGGACTCCGGCCACGGAAAGCAGAGGGGTGAACGAACAAAGGCCCCGGGATCCCACCCACGCGGGAGCCCAGACCTAGAAACAGCCACACGCCCGCACGCAGCCCTACAGCCCCGCAGGAGAGAGCAGAGACGGCACTCGGAACCAGGCACCCAGGCAAAAGGAGGGGGAGGCGGCAGAAAAAGGTTCGCTAGCTGCCAGCAAACGGCTCCCAGAAAGCCGCCAGCCCAGGCGCGCGGAATCCAAGCACCAGCACCCCCCAGCCCAGAGACCCTGGCCACGGAAAGCAGGGGATCCCCAGCTGAGGCGGAGAGGGGTGGGTGGTGGGAGAGCGCGCACCGCAGTTTACCGGTCGTTCTGTCTCCGACCAGATGCTCTGCAAGGCTGCTCTCCCGTTTGCTGGTCTCCGATAGGAATCCAAGATGGTGGATCCGCGCTGCGTTAGCTGGTAAGGAATCTCTGCCTGAGTCTCTCCTCGCTCTCCGTTCTCTTTTAGTATTCTCACTCCGTTTGGTGTTTGGCTGAGTTCTTTATCTCTTCATTTGGTGTTCTAGGGTTTCAGGATTGTTGATTCTCTGTTAGGCTTAGTTTTTCGGATCTTTGCTGTGGAGGGACGGCGTGGTGTTTCTGCCTAGAGCGTCATCTTGCCCAAGAAAGTCTATCTCTCTTATTTTTTTTAAGTAAAAGTGGAAAACAAACCTTTGTAGCCTCATTAACTCTGGATACTGTTCACTCAGAGATACGTGTTCCCTTTTCATGAAGTGTGTTTGGCGTGTGTGTGTGTGTGTGTGTGTGTGAATCTCAAATTCATTACTTTAAAAAAATGGAGTTGATTGGTAGTGTTTTCAGGTAAAAGAACATACTCTTGGGGGTGCCACTTAAGAACCTGAGAGGTCTTTGCGATTCTTCGAATGACAGTTTGTCATTCTCTGCTTCCTATGCATGCTTAGGAACAAGAAGTAATTGCATCTCTTGGGTGACGGACAGAATAGAAAATGTATATTTGCTGGTAAGCTTCAGAGTACTCCGTTACTACAACATTGTTATGTTCTAGCATTTGGCTGTGCGGTAGAAGCTTGAATGTCAGCATTAACCTCAACATCAACTTTTAACCAAGCTCTTCTTCCCTCCATGTGAATACCATTGGTATTTGTGTTGGAAAAATCTCAAGCAGGGTGTGTGTGTGTTTATGTAGGCCAACCACATGTGGGTGGGATAATAAAAACAAAATCTCAGCATAGCATACCTTGAGAGAAAGGTGGATCAAGAGATAATGTGTGGTATAAATTAAAATGAGCTCAGATGGAAATTTTGTGGATTCTGTAAAAACATAAAACAATCCATCTGTCAGCAGTCAGTTTACTATGATGGTGAACAGCTCATACTTCACATCTTAGACTGATATCTTCCTCTTAGTCCAGAGCCCAGCTCACATTTCTAACATATGTCAGGAGAATGGTATTAATCATATTTTGTCTTTGCCAATTTTATAACACAGACATCATTTTAGGGATTAAAACCATTGAACTTCCAAATACGTTGCGACCAGTTCTCCAAACATTTTAGGTTAACAACAAACCTGCTAAGAGAGGACACAATGGCTTTGTTTGTTTCAATTATATAGCTTTTATTTTTGTATTTAAAGGCTTCGGGGAAAAAAAAAACGAAAACAAACTGTTGCCAGTGAAGTCTATTTTGACTCATAGTGACCCTACACAACAGAGTAGAACTGTCCCATAGGGTTTCCAAGGAGTGTCTGGTGGAGTCGAACTGCCGACATTTTGGTTAGCAGTTGAGCTCTTAACCACTACACCATCAGGGCTCCATCTAAGGGCTTGGGTAGGTGCAAAACCCTTTAGGAGGCAGTGTGGAACAGCGGGAAGCGCGAGACTCAGAGGCCATGCAGACAAGTTGGGAATCCAATCTCTGGCACTTACAGCTGGGAGAACAGACAGAAATTACTTCAACCAGATCTTGATTTTGTTAACTAACTGTAAAATTATATACTAAGGTCTGTCTTGAAGGGCTGTTGTAAATGTTAGGGCTAATATAGTCCCTTAGTTATTGTAGGTCCTAGTACAGGATAGATATTAATTATTATTTGTTGTTGTTAGTTGCCATAGACTCACGGCGGCCCCATGTGGGCCAAATAGAACTGCTCCATAGGGTTTACAAAGCTATAACCTTTTGGAAGCAGATTCCCAGGCCTGTCTTCCAGGGTGCTTCTGGATGAGTTCGAACCACAACCTTTCAATTAATAGGAGAACATTTAACCATTTGTACCACCCGGAGATTCCCACTTATAATTATTATTTATTTTATGAAAAATATGTATTAGCAATTTATTCTATGAAAACCTGCAATAGAATGTTTTTAATAGAATTACTTGGCAAGAGATGAGTCTGTTGTGAATCATCTGTAAGCACGTAAAACAGTCATAGCAATACCATGTCCACTTCAGAAGAAAGTCGTCATTCTTCTACATGAGTTCTTTGGCCTTTTTGGCTCTCATGCCTGATTAACAGCAGAGAGGACTTTAAGCTGCCTTTCCTAAGCTCATTTGCTCCTCCTTAGCAGGTTTTCCAGTTCGCCCCACCCAGCTAGGTCACACAAGCAGTCTGCACTCGACTACTACAAGTTAGTGGTTTGAACACATGGGGCCACCATAAGTCTTAATCAACGTGATAGCAATGGGTTTGGTTTAGGCGCTCAGCTTAGCCAGATACTAGGTCTTTCTTAACTCATTTATTGTCTTAGTAAGATTTGACCATAACCTTCCTGAAAATCTACCCAGTTTTGGTAACTGAGATGAGATGGATTGACACAGTGGTTGCAACGATGAGCTCTAGCATAACAATGATTAGGAGCATGGGCAAGGACCAGGCAGTGTTTCATTCCTCTGTACATAGGGTCACTATGAGTCGGAACCGACCTGACAACACCTAACTACAAGACTTGATCATAACCTCCCTGAAAATCTGCTCACTTTTGGTAACTGAGAAATTCCTCTGTCATTTTACTGAATTCTACAGAATTTAAGTCTTTGTCCAAAGATGGTGTTTTGAGGATTAAGTTTAAAATTCTTATGAAAGTGTCTATTTCACAATAATTGCTCAGTAACTGTCATGGTATATTGTCATCATCTTCGTTATTATGAGTGATTTTTATTTTGGCTATTCTCCTTCCTGCCCTATAGTAGTAATCACCTCCCAAGTAACAGATCTTGGTCTTTTAGTCTTTACTCACTAGGTTCTTAAGAAAATTGTCCACACCCGTAAGTTTGTCTGTCTTCTATTAATGATCTTCAGATGTGACTCTAAAGCCCCAACTACTTACTAATATGTAAGTTTTATATTTCCGCTTCCAAGATCTTCGCTCACATACGCTGTCGTCATTGCAAACCTAACACATGTATATCGACCTAGCTCTCCTTCCAAACTATGCCATCTGAGCTCTTCCTTCCATCATCACTCCTCACTAATCTGGCTGTCTTCAGCTCATCCTTCTGCTTTACCTCTCAAAGGCACCAAGTACATGATTTTCTTAGATTTGTCCTTTCACCTTTTCAATGACTATCCTTCCTCATACAGTTGCTTCCTAATGGAACTTTAGTCTCCTGTAATTTGTTGTTGTTAATTGCCCTTAAGTTGGTTCCAACTCACACGACCTTATGTATAACAGAACGAAACGTTGTCCACTTCTGAGCCATCTTCATGATTGTCAGCATATTTAAGTCCATTGTTGTGGTTATTGTGCCAGTCCGTCTCATTGAGGATTTCCTTTGTTTTTGCTGACCCTCTATTTTACCAAAAATAATGTTCTTTTCTAGAGATATCGGTCTTTCCAGATAATGTGTCCAAAGTAAGCGAGCCAAAGTATCATATCACCATCCTTGCTTCCAAGAAGCATTCTGCTTGTATTTCTTTGACTTGGTCATTCTTCTGGCAGAACATGATATATTCAGATTCTTTGCCAATGCTACAGTCTGAACATATCCATTGTTCTCTTGTCTTCCTTTTTCATTATCCAGCTATCGCATGCATATGAGGTGATTAAAAGGTTTGTGGCTTGAGTCAGGTGTAACTTAGTCATCAAAGTGATATCTTTGTTTTTTAAGTCTTCTATCATACCCAGCCCCAATTCTACATGGATACTGCTATGGGAATGATTAGTGCAATATTTTTGTTGTTGTTTAGAGCTCACAAAGACCTTTTAATGTCTTCTATATTACATTTACATTTGTCTATACAGTTTTCATGCTAATAATGCATGAAACTTATCTATCCCAAATTTTTTCCACAGCTACTCTGTACAAACTGTTTGTGCCATGCGCCAACTCCCCAGTGAGTGCCAGGCATTGTATAAAGAACAACATGACGAACGTGACAATGACCTCCGGTCGAAGAGCTCAACATATCGTGAAAGAGATAAAGAGTTACCGGGCTATGTGCTAAAGTCATAATAAGGAAATAGTAAGGTGTGAGGAAAAGGCAGAGACAAGAGAGACAATAGAAAGGAAGAGAGGGATAGTTAAAACATTGCTTTGAGTATGACTAGGGTCTTGAAGGATGAGATCTCTCCCATAATACAGTACAGCCTATGAAAGCCGGAACCCGTGTAAGATGGAAACCTGTTAGAGAAGGAAAATTCAAATATTTTCCACTAATAGAGAGTGGTAGAAAAACGGTGGCTGTGCCCTGTCAAAGGGGAAAACTTCCAAGACCCAGAAAAACGAGGCAGTCCTGTTGAGTTTCAGCTCTCACAGGTTTTACAATATTACATATTAGTTAACAATGAGCCAAAACTTATTATGTTTTAAATTCCCAAATATCAGTTTTTTGTTTCATATTTTTGTGATGCAAATTTTCCTGCTATTCTTACATTCGTGCATTCCTATCACATTTTAAAGATATAATACTAACTCTCTTCATTTCAATTAGATTTGCTTTTTCTGAATACACAATATGCTTCCATTTTCATATTTCACGCGTAAGATCCTTCGTCAGCTTCTGAAATTGAAAGCATCCATAATTATAAGCTTACTTTGTGGTTTCTATGGCAAGGATTGGTATTTTTTAAGTAAAAAAAAAAAAAAAATCCTCTGCCTGGATAAATATCAAACCTAGAATTTAATCTAAATTATAGGCTGCCTACAAATCTCTGCATGTTTGCTTCTTCCTGTCTCCAGCTAACACCTTTCATGGATGGCGTTTTTCTTTCTGAACATGAAGTTAAAAAACCAACAAACGAACAATTGCTGTAAGTTGATTCTGATTCACGGCAACCTCATATGTGTTGAAGTAGAATTGTGCTCCACAGGTTTTCAATGGCTGATTTTTCAGAAGTAGATCACCAGTCCTTTCTTCTGAGGTGTCTCTGGATGGATCTGAACTGCCAGGGCTTGGTAGCGGAGTGCATAACCATTTGTTCCACAGGGCATAAATAAGGTGGCTATGTGAACCCACTAAATGGAACTGAATCTCTAACGAGTCTGCGTATATTGTGGTGAGTCAGTGCTCCTTGCTTATGAGATCCTATTTACCTTCTTGAATGAGTAAGTGGATAGATAGTAGAAGGAAATATTGAGAGAAGGATCTCAGGAGCCAGCTGGCCTGGATGGGATCCCAACTCTGCCTCTGGCCAGCTGTGTGATTTTGTGCAAAACGCTTGGCATCCCTGGACCACTGTTTCCTCAGCTATCAATGAGGATAATGAAACACCTAGCTAATAGAATTTTGAACACCTTCATCCCGGCTCACGTTGTTGTTAGTTGCCACCCTGTCAGTTCTCAGTGACCCCTTGGACAACACAACAAAATGCTGCCCTCTCCCATACCATCTTCATGATTGCTGCACAACTGAGTCCAATCTGGCCTTCCAAACTAGAAGACTCACCTTCCAGGATATCAGACAATATTCCTTTGCAGACCATAAGGTTTTCATTGGCTAATTTTAGGAAGCAGATCACCAGGCCTTTCTTCCTAGTCAGCCTGCTGGTATCTGAAATACAGGTGGCATAGCTTCCAGTATTCAGGTGCCTCATAATAAACTTGACATAAATAAATTCAGAAGTGGAAAGTAAGTCATACATAGCCTTGCATACCCAAGGATGTCATGGTTCTGCAGGTGAGAAATCCTTTGGCACAGACCAGACATTTTACAAAGGAAAAATAAAAACAAAGGTTCACGTTTTTCTTTGAGGGCTCAGAAAACGCATATTTCAAAATCCTGTATTTCTAGTGTCATATAAATTTAGACATTTATAAAAAAAATTACGTTTTATTTTGGAACAATCTGATTTGTGATTACATAAAAGGATATTTAAAAATTGTTTCCCTTGTTAACGCAATTCATTAAAAAACACCCATCTTATTTTTCCAAGAAAAATATTTTCATCAGGAAAGGTCTAACCAAAATCCTGTAGGGTGGCAGCATTTTTGTGTAATGAGCCAACTCTATGTGTTTTGTAAGCATAGAAGTTTACAGTGTGGTAGGAATGTTAGACCACAGCTTTTAAAATGAAAGAGCTAACGGAAAATTGCACTTGCTTTTCTGAAAGGAGCCAACTGTTTATGCTGGCATGTTTTAATTCATAAGTCATAACCCAGCATCACATAATTCTGTGCATTGCATACAGTTTCACTGAAAAAAAAATGCAAAATATCTTCTCTCATTGATCTTAGGGAGAATGAAAAAGAAAGCATAATATGTGTTTTGTTTATTAGAAATATAATACAATCCTTCCATAAAAAACTTGACTCCAATAGTAACTATATGCCCACTGCTCTTAGAAGGGATTAAAAAAAAGATGTGGCATATCTCTCCCTAATACGTTATGAAATAGTAGAAACTTAAAAAATAAACCTGATATATACCAATGTATTAATAGGATTTGTCCCTGGGTGTTGCAAATGGGTCATGTATTCGGCTGCCTACTGAAAGGTTGGTGGTACGTGTCCACCCAGAGTTGCCTTGAAAGAAAAACCTGACCATCTACTTACAAAAATATCGCCATTGAAAACCCAGTGGAGCACAGTTCTACTCTGACACATATGGGGTCACCATGAATTAGGGTCAACTGGATGCAACTGGTCATGATGCTTGTCTCTTAGGAAGGAGACCATGGGCCTTTCCTTTGCACTTTATGCATTTCAACATTTTTTAGATATTTTTACCTTGAATATACGTCATTGAGAAATCGAGGTGGGGATGGAATGCCATCTCTTTTTTAATGTATTTTTCTCTCTCATATTATCATGGGCTGTGTCCACCTAAGGCTATCAGCTTAATATTTGGAGAGTGCTTAGTGTCCACCTAAACCAAGAAAAAAAATTGTTGGCAAAGAAATTTCAATCAAGCTAGATGTACTCAAAGACTAAGTCTCTGATGAAGATTGATGAGAACATGCTTACACTTAAAGAACGGAAATGCATTTATTTTTATTTTTCCATTGACGACATATACACTAAGTACTCTTTTAAAGAAACTTATTTATTTTCAACCAAATTTTCCCAGGTTTTGGTCCATTTTACCTCTTCTGAGAATATTTTAAATTACTACACTAATTCTTGACTGTTTTGCTCGTATCTCAAATATCGCTTCAGCCATTGTCTCAGTTACTTCTGGCTGCCATACAGTGAAGCAAAAATACTTGATCCGAATTTCTTGCTCATATGTTTCAGGTAATCTTGACCTTCTTTTCTCCTTTCTTCCCCTGTTCTGAGACTATACGACAACTTGTTCTTCTGAAAGAGCCAAATAATTGTGATCAGAAGCTCCTAGACATGTGAGCAGAAACACAATGCTTCCTAAGACGTAGGTTGGGATTCACTCATCGGCATTGGCCCAAGTTGGAAGTGTATTCCTCCTGTGGAAGTGAGGGTGGAAGACAGGGAACAAATTTTGGTAAATAATAATTGAGTCTACTTCCTTCAGCTTTGTCTACCACTGCATGAGGTGCTGGAGATTAAAAAAAAAAAAAAGAAGAAGAAAAGAAATGCAGTGCCATGTGATAAATGCTGTAGATTAGAGATGTATGAAAAATGCTGAGGAAACAGCATACAGGAGACAAGAAAATCAGTGCCATCCTGGAGCAGAGCAAGTCTGTTTCCACTTAATCAACCCCCATCACTATCCCCACTCCCTGCCTGGCCCTGTAGTCAGATGTTTTCCTCCCCCCTTTGCATCCCCTCCCCACACTGTTCCCTTCCCCAACTAAGCAAATATAGGCTTGTGGGAGCACAGCAACACTTTTACAAACCTTCGGTACTAATCAAAAGACTAATGGGAAAAGAAATTTCAATGACCACAGCAAATTGGTTGAGCAATCACTTACTTCACACCCCTGAGCTAAACGTCTACTCATGCAGTGCCCAAAGTAAGAAAAATATTATTGATAGAGAATAGCGTAAATCAGCAAGAGAACCCGGGGAGTCAACTTTTCTCACACATGGAGTAAGTTAGTAAAATCACCTAGAACTTCCGAGCTCACATTCAAGTCCAGTCTTCCGCTTCCCAAGAGGTGTGTCAGGGATTTAGCTTTTCCTCTCCAAGTTGTATTGTTTCCAGACCTGCTTCTCACCTTTAAGCAAACATTTCTACTTCCTGTTTAATGAACACACGTCTTTGGAGATAATAACTGGAAATCACAGTGTTTTTGTGTGTGTGCGTGTGGGGGGTGTGTGTATGTGTGTGTCATCAGTCTTGATGGTTAATACATCAGCTTATTACAGTTTAAGAAATAATAGCAAAGAGTGTGAAAAATAATGTGCATTCATAGTCGTATGTGAAATTTTTAATAAAATATTATTACATATCTTTGTTCTTAGTTATGACTTTTTCATCGGCTGCATTGTAAAGTTGGTGAATTAGACTACAAAATTATTAAATTACAGATGCATCTCAGGTGAAGGCTTCAACCTAGGAAGGCAGAGAACAAACAGTTACTGAGTGTGTATCAGACAGGATACTATCTTCCAAGCTCACGTCTTCATTGAGAATAAGTACAATTGACTCCACTTTTAAGCTCAGAAAACGTTCATATCTAGTAAGGGACAGAAAAGCGGTTTGAACTCAGAGAGCTCTGGGTCCAAAACGTTGGCTTTTTGCATCATCCCGAGTGCTCTTCTTCACTTGTAAAGATTCATTTGAACAATATGCAGCAGCTGCAGCTATTGTAAGAGTGGGCATTTTTTTAAATTTAAAATTAATTTGCTTCCCATCAGATGTTAAGCTGTGCCTAGTATGCTGATCAGGACTGTGCTGTGAACATTTTAGTATGTAAGAAATTCAGATATAATAGAAATATTTTTGAAATATCATCATAGCTACAATGGGAGTTTTCACTCAGGGCTTAGCATGCATATTTTACTTTTTCTGTGGCCGTATTTGAATGTATTTTAGTATTACTTTTTTGGCAATACATCTCCTGAAAGGCAGGTACTTTGTTCTATGATTCTGCTCTCTCTGAAATGACCTGGACACAGCAGTAAGAAGACACAACATTTATTTTCTTCCTTGTATGTGTTTGAAAGTAGCTGTGTCTGTATGTGAGCATCACTGAGTAATTTGCCCTGTAGCTCCTCCCTTTTCAGTTTGGTAATGTAACTCTTGA
Organism: Dugong dugon; assembly: GCA_030035585.1. Taxonomy (NCBI): domain Eukaryota; kingdom Metazoa; phylum Chordata; class Mammalia; order Sirenia; family Dugongidae; genus Dugong; species Dugong dugon. The sequence goes on from CM057473.1 coordinate 9,166,489, forward strand.
TGACTATGAGGTTGGTAAGTTTAGACAGTAGGGAACAGGTTCATAGGAAGCAACCAGAGAAAAATCACAACTGTGGGATGTTTCTAGCGTGACTGAAGGATGTTTTACTCTTGCATACTGACTTCTGAGACAGGAAAATGGACACGGGACATTGGAGAGCTAGAAAGAGAGATTTTCACGGTGTTCAGGTATCTGGCTCTAGATCTTACGTAAAGAAAGCAGAAACTATTGAGTTCTGCTCAGAGAATCTTATACAAGCAGAAGATGCTAGGGGATTATAACAACCTTGCCTTATCTTGGAATTCCAATTTTCAACCCAAAAGTCATTACTTTATTTCAGTCCTGGAGAGAGAAGAGATAATTTCCATCAGGCCTCTGTTCAGCTATAAAACCTGAACAGAATAGATGAAGCAGCTACCTGAGGAGTATGAAAAAATCAATAATAATACGAAGATTAGGGAAAAAGACCAGAATTCTCAGTACCACTGAACTTTAAGTGGGTTTCCTCTTTTTCCTTCAGTATTCTTTCTCAGAACTCAACATAGCCAGAAATTGCAAGTGCACACCCTAATATAGACAGAGAAATTGCTAATAGCCCATAATAAATGTCAAGTCAAGGTGTTGGCAGGCCTGATTCCTTCTAGAGATTCAAGGGAAGAATCTGTGTCCTTGCTTTCTTCAGCTTCTAGTGACCACCTGGAGCCCTGGTGGCACAGTGGTTAAGAGTTAGGGCTGCTGACTGAAAGGCTGGCAGTTCGAATTCACCAGCCACTCCTTGGAAACCCTATAAGGCCTTTCTACTGTGTCCTACAGGGTCGCTATGAGTTGGAATAGACTCGATGGCAACACTTTTGGTTTTTGGATGACCATCTGTCCTCCTTGACTTGTGGCCTTTTCCTTTATCTTCAAAGTGCACCACTCCAACAGCTTCCGTCATCACGTTGCCTTCTGTCCCTTTGATATCATGCTTCCTTTTGAAAAAAAACCCTGTGATTACATCAAGCCCACCTGGAAAACACAGAATACCTTCCCATCTGAAGATTTTTGATCGTATGTGCAAAGTCCCTTTTGCCATATAAGGTAAAGTTCACAGGCTCTGGAGATTTGGAGTGGACATATGGGGAGGGCATTATTCAGCTTAATACACGTATAGCAGTGCTTCAACAGAAATTTTAGCAACAAATGCTTATATTAGAAAGAAGAAAATTCTCAAAGCAATAATCTAAGTTGACCCGTTAAGAGTCTAGAGAAACAAGAGCAAAGTGAACCCAAAGCACAAAGAAAGAAGGAGATGATAAAGATATGAGAAGATGTCACTGAAGTTGAAAATAGAAATCAATTAACAAATCAGTGAAACAAAAAAAAACCCTGTGGATATTTTGAATATTAATGTTTTCAACAATTTAATATCTTCTAGATACTTTACGTACGATATCTTATTTAATTAAAACAACAGTCTTATGATAATTTTATTCTCATCTTACAACTATGAAAACTGAGGCTTAGAAAGGTAGAGTCACTTACCAAGTGTCACACAATGAAGGTACAAGGGCTGAAGCCACAGTCTGTTTTCTTACTTAGTACCTGACATTGACCTGATGAATTCATTCCCTTCGTCTGCTTTTCCCCCAGAGGAATCCACAGGAGACCACAGCAGTTGTGAGGATGGGGGATGGGTGGTCCTCAGTTCTGAGCCTCACTTCCCAGCCCATGCTGTGTCACACAGCAGGAATGTAGGACCTCATTCTAGACCATTTACTTTGACAATTGGTGGTGTGTCACTTAAATCCTTGATTTTCACTAGCTGAAAACTGTCCAGTAAAGAAGTGAAGATGTCTTATCTCTATATTAAAACATCACACCATCTATCCCTCTAAATGTTTGCTTCGGACACATCATTTGGAGGGATCAGTCCCTAGAGGAGGACGTCATATTTGGTGAAGAAGAGGACCAGCAAGGGCATGGGAGAGCATTGGTGGGATGGATTGACCCATTAGCAGCAATGATGGACTTGAACATGCCTGTAATTGTGAAGATTATGCAAGACCCATCAACATTTTGCTCTGTTGTACATAAGGTCACTATGAGTAGAAGTCAACTTGATGGCAACTAATAACAACAACAATCCCGCAAAAAATGACCATTGTGAAATTACTGACAACCACTACCCAACCCAAACTGGAGGTGATAAAAAGATAATTCAGATAATTGTATAGAAATAAAAAACTGAGAAACATCCTTTCACAAGATAAATGGTTCATTATAAACTATACAGATGCCCACCTCCAAGCACCTTCCTGTTTACTAAAATATCTGAATAGATTTTTTTTTCCAGGAAGCTCACACAACATACCACAAAAGACATTTGTAATTGTTTTACCAAAATAAGATTGTTTTCCATACTTTTCAGAAACTCACCTTTATCATTCAAAATGCTTCTAAGTCAATTGCTGTATTTTTAATTAATTATTTTCAAATGGCTTCATGTTGTTGATGCTCTTTCATTTATTCTACTTTTCTTCTATCAATTTTGTTGTTGTTGTTGTTGTTAGGTACTGTCTAGTCAGTTCCGACTCATAGCGACCTTATAGGACTGAGCAGAATTGTCCCATAGGGTTTCCAAGGAGCAGCTGGTGGAATCGAACTGCTGACCTTTTGCTCTTAACTAGCATGCTACCAGAGCATTTATTTTATATATTTCTTTACCACCATGAACAATGCTGCAGTAAATGTCCACGCACTTTTCTCCTTTTACGTAGGTGCTTTCTAATCCTATAAATTCTATAAAATCAAATTTGAGGGATAAAATTGAGATTGTATGAATTTACTTTAAAAAATATTTTTTAGCCTACAATTTCAGGTCCTCCAAATTTCCATAAAACGCTCTTTTATCACACCTAAAGCTCCTCTCTTAAGTGGTAAAGTCCATAGGGCATACGAACTTATTGACATCAATATTCCACATACAGCTAAGTACAAAACAGACTATCAATTTACCTTTTGTGAATAATAGACAAATCTTAGAAATCATCAGAAATGGTGTAATAATAATAATGATAAAACAAAACCAATACACTCTTAATTACAGTTAGGTGAAAATCTACATTTCAGACTAAAAACTACCTTTAGATATGAATGGCAACTAATAACAACAATCCATAAAAATGCAATTTCTCATGTAAGGTTGAGTAGTTTATACCTATTCTTATTACTATTATTCATAGAGGTATAAAAAACCAAACCAAACCTGTTGCTGTCAAGTTGATTCCAACTCATAGCGACTCTATAGGACAGAGTAGAACTGCCCCACAGGGTTTCCAAGGAGCAGCTGGTGGATTCAAACCACTGACCTTTTGGTTAGCAGCCAAGATCTTAACCACTGTACCACCACGGATCCTCATAGAGGTATAGAGATGTCACAAACTTTAGGAAATTCCCCACATCTGTTAAAGGACAATGGATGATTAACACACATTTATACAACAATTCTTATGGAAGGTTGTTTTTCCCAGATAATTCTTCATTCTCCACTGGAGGAAAAAAAAGAAAAGAAAAGCTCCCTTATTTAATCTGGGAGTAAATCGAAAGAAGAAAGTGGCTGGAGAAAAAGGTATAAAATAGGCCTAGATTTCAGAGAGCATAGACCGTTGGGTTTTGGACTGCGGTGACTTTTTGTTTCAAGTAGAATGAGGAGGAGTTTGAGCTAGGATCAAGGAAGCAGAGATAATTTAAGGGTAAAGAGAATGGACAGTTGTGCTGGGATGCTCACTATCTTTTGCCACAAAGCATAGGCGTGGAGGTTTCACCTTCTCATCCCAAGCCTACTGAGAGGTTTCAATAAGCGCACTGGACAAACTTAACAGGTCTTCTATCCTGTGGGAGACACAGCGCTGACTCGTGCCTGAGGAAGACAAAGCATCCTTGGCAGCAGAGTAGAAGCTGCAGCTGGAAAGTAGCTGCACTTCCAGCTGGGAACAGACAGGTCAAAGTGCATGAATCCCAGGGACTGAGTTTGAAACCTGCAGAAGGAACATCACCTAGAGGTCACCAAAAAGAACGCCTGCCAACGAAGACAGCCTCCTTTCGCAAAAAGATTACAACAGGAAGTTGCTCCTGGGTCAAAAGCTGAAGGAGATCCATAGTGGCCAGGCAATGGAGAGGCATTACTCACATAATGGAAGCTGTAGTCTATTGTTGTCTAAGGAAACCAACAAGGTGCCTTCAAGGAACTCATAAAAATACCCTATAAGAGAAATCACAACTTTAAATACCTACTAAGTGGAGGAAGTATGAAGACTGCAGGTAGTGGTATCAGTCAAGCAGTAACTCTCTTGGCTTCCGATCTCATCTTTCCTCCCTTCACACCAACCCTAAAGGGACTGGCATCTAGCATAGGGGAAGAACTGAGTGATAAGGAGAGTGAAGTCCACCAGACTTTTTTTTTTTGATGGCTAGAATCCCTCCTGAGCTATCCCTTAGCTGGAAGAGGAATGGAAAGCAAAATTATTTTGAATAAAGATAAAAATACCAATTAACACATGTGAAAGGATACTCAAAAAAAGAACCAAAAAAAACACAAACTCTTTGTTGTCGAATCAATTCCAACTCATAGAGACCCTATAGGACAGAGTAGAACGGGCCCATAGCGTTTCCAAGGAGCAGCTGGTGGAATCAAACTGCTGATCTTTTGGTTAGCAGCCAAATGCTTAACCACTGTGCCACCAAATGGACACTATAATTTACTAAAATGAGATTGTGTTCTCAACTTAAAGTGACTATAGAACTTTCTCTTATTTAAGAGTGACCAGAAATTCATGGGGTCCTCTCCAAGCTTCCATCTAGTGACAGAGAAAAATTTTCATTCCCTGTACAAGTTTAAAGGGACAAATATATAGAAGTTCTCTACTACATCTAATAAGTCCTACTTGGAAATCAATATACCGATTACATATGTATATTTGCTCTCTTTCACCATGATGGCAGAATCCCAGAAATCAACGATGTCTTAGGCTGGGCTCTCTAGAGAAGCAAAACCAGTGAAGTATATATGTATACATTCACAAGGAGGGAGGAGGATAGAGAGATTTATATCAAGGAAACGGCTCACACCGTTGTAGAGGCTGGATCCCAAGTCCAAGGGTTAGGCATCAGGCTGGAGGCTTCTCGTGGCTCACATAGCTTCAGGGGCTGACAAACCCAAGATCATCAGGTCAGACGGCAGGCTGCTGGCTCAAGTCCCAATGGTTTAGCAGAGGATATTTCTACGTATGTATTTGTACGTGCTGCAAGATATCCATGTATATAGCAGAGCACACAGGCAGCAAAGTTATGAAGACCCTTTTGCCATAGCAAACACCTTGAGGGACTGAGTCACTGGGCTTGAGGTCTTAGGACCATAGTCTCAGGGGACGTATAGGTCAATAGTTCATAAAGATAATGTTCTACATCCTACTTCGATGAGTAGCAAGTGGAATCTTAAAACCTTGTGAATGACCATCTAAGATACAACTACTGGTCTCTTCCAATGTGGAGCAAAGAAGAGTGAAGAAAATCAAAGACTAAGGGGAACAACTAGTCCAAAGGACCAATGAACACACAAACCACAACCTACACTAGCCTGGGACCAGAGGAACTAGATGGTGCCTGGGTACCACAACCAACTACTCTGATCAGGATCACAATAGAAGGTCCTGGTTAGAGTGGGGAAAAAAATGTAGAACAAAATTCCAATTCATAAAAAAGCTCAAACCTACTGTTCTGATAGAGACTGACGAAACCCCTGAGACTATGGCCCTTAGATACCCTTCAAACCTGGAACTGAACCCACTCCTGGAGATCTCTTTTCAGCCAAACAATGAATAAACCTATAAAGTGAACGGTAATACCCATGAGGAATGTGCTCTTCAGAACAACCAAACGAGACCAAAAGGGCAGCATTTGCCCAAAACCAAAGTTTAGAAGTCAGGAAGGGGCAGGAAAGTTGGGTGAATGGAAGTGGGAAACCCAGAGAGAAAGGGGATAGAGTGCTGTCACATTGAGGGGATTGCAACTCATGTCACAAAACAAAACATGTATAAATTGTTGAATGGGAAACTAATTTGCTCTGTAAACTTTCACCCAAACCACAATAAAATGTTAAAAAAAAGTTGGTATTTAGTTGATTCTGACATGGCAACCTCATGTGTGTCAGAGTGGAACCATGTTCCTTAGGGTTTTCAATGACTAATTTTTCAAAAGTAGATTGCCAGCCCATTCTTCAGAGGTGCCTCTGGGTGGACTCGAGATTGTAAATTTTCAGTTAGCAGTCAAGCATGTTATCCATTTGCACCAGCCAGGCACAACTCTCCTTATATATGTATATATCTACATATATATCATAAAAAACCAAACTCGTTGTTGTTGAGTTGATTCTGACTCATAGCGACCCTCTTTAGGGTAGACAAGGTAGAAAACCCCATAGGGTTTTCAAGGAGCAGCAGCTGGATTTGAACGTCCAACCTTTGATTAGCAGCCAAGCTCTTACTGTGCCATCAGAGCTCCTAATACATATGATATATATATTACACACACACACACACACACACACACATACACACACACACACACATATGATTAACAAGAGCGTGCCATTCAAGGCAGTATGTATCTAATGGAGCCTGTTTGTAATTCTCTGTTAGCAGGGCTCTCTTCCTTTCATGGATATACACACAGCCAACTCTTTGAATTTCTTTAGAGTTTCACTTTTAACCCTTTACTACTTACATGAAGCTACATTTGGACTTTATCAAGATACGGAATCTCTTAATATTCCACCACTTTTTTTCCTGGTTTTCCCACTCTCACAGACTGATTTCTTGATACCTGAGCTTGGCCCAATCATCTATCATTTTACCTACACTCTATCCTGGGATCTGACTTCCTGGTCATCTTATTCCAGACTCACACCTGCCGAGTTAAACCCTAAAATGCTGATCAGTCTAGTCATTTGCTTTCGATTTATCCATTCCCTTGAGTCTAAACATTGCTCAGGAATATTTCCTCAGCTTGCTAGTTGACACCATTTCAAGTTTTAATTCAATCTCAACTGATCCCTCAATATTTCTTATCATGTTATTTATGCAAAACTCTAATCATATCTCTTATCAAACCACTAAAACTCCACTAATATCAAAGTGCCCCGTAGCTTTTAATAGCTGTTCTACTTTTACTTATCTGGGAAAAATGAATAGAAGCCTTCGTCTAGAAATACACCCTGGTCAAGCCAGCATTTCACATTGCTCCATTTGTCTTTCTTCTGTCTATTGCCTTCTAATGTTGACTTTCTTTGTGCTATTTCTCCTTCAGTTATATACTTCTATAGTTATTGTTTTCATTCTTACGTGGGTGGCTTTCTTTCCCTAAGGGGGGAGGGGATTTTGCCATCCCAGGGTGCATTTGCCAATGAATGGAGTGATTTTTGCTTGTTGGATTGGGGAGGGGATGCTATTGATATCCAGTGAAGAAAGGGCAGAAATGCTGCTAAACATCTTACAATGTACAAGACAGCCAGCAACCTCTACCCCAGTCCAACAACAAAAAATTATTAGGTCTAAGAGCGATAAATAGATGGATGGATGGATGGATGGATGGATGGATGGATGGATGGATGGAAGGATGGATGGATGGATGGGTGGGTGGGTGGGTGGGTGGGTGGATGGATGGATGGATGGAAGGATGGATGGATGGATGGGTGGGTGGGTGGGTGGGTGGATGGGTGGATGGATGGATGGATGGAAGGATGGATGGATGGATGGAAGGATGGATGGATGGATGGGTGGGTGGGTGGGTGGGTGGATGGGTGGATGGATGGATGGATGGAAGGATGGATGGATGGATGGGTGGGTGGGTGGGTGGATGGGTGGATGGATGAGTGGATGGAAGGGTGGATGGATGGATGGATGGATGGGTGGGTGGATGGGTGGGTGGGTGGGTGGGTGGGTGGATGGATGAGTGGATGGAAGGATGGATGGATGGATGGGTGGGTGGGTGGGTGGGTGGATGGGTGGATGGATGAGTGGATGGAAGGGTGGGTGGGTAGTTAGGTAGATAGCTAGGATGATGATAGATAGGTAGATAGATAGATAGGTAGCTCTCCTTGATAATATTTTCTCATAGTATTCTACCCCAACTCTGTCCTTTTCTTCACTTCAAATTGTTAAAAGTCACAATGTACAGTGTATATCTTCTCCCTTTCTACTTAATTAACCTAGTTTTTTAAAAAATTACGAACTATGGTCCCATTTCCATGTTGTCCGTTTAACTTCTTATTGATGTTGTCTGACAAATTGAAGAGCTGTTTCTGCTTGACGCTCTCGCCTTCGCTTCTCACGATATGGTGAAAATGCACTAGCTTTGGAACTTTCATATGTTTTCAGATTCTGGGACTCAAGTCCACTTCTGGGGTAACTTGACTCAAGCTGTTTAACGTCACTAAACCTCACATTCCCTACACTACTTCCTGAAGAGTAAGATCATATACTATGTGTTTTTATATCCTTTGTTCCCTTCCCAGTTCCTAATATTTTATTTGGCTGATACAGAATTTTCAATAAGTTGAAGAAATTATTGAATGCACCTGTGGGTACTAATCCTGTATCCCTATCTCTGTTCTTCCTCCGGATGGCCATGACCTATATTTTCACAGCCATTTCCGAGTAACTCTGAATGGTCACATTGTTCTACCCCTCTGCCAACTTCTCCATTCCCGCTGCCGGCGTTGTAGTCTAACACCTCATCATCCCGTCATTCAATTATATCAATTATCATAAAATAACTGAAGAGGCGACTTGTGGTAAAAAAAAAAAAAAAAAAAAAAAGGTTTAGATTTATTCTGAGTAACTCCAGAGGAAAGAGCAAGAATTGACATTTTAAGGTAAGGAGAAAGTTGCTCACAATTAATTGTTCAAAAATGAAAATGGCCAGTATGTTTAGGGGGTGATTACCTTGAAACTGGAAGTGGATGAGCTGAGGCTAAGTGTTCACCTGTTAGGTCAGTAGACTGGACTGAATGAAAGAATCGTGATACAATGTCAAGATTGGTGAATAGAAAGGAATGCTACCTGATTTAAGGTCCATTTTCTTTATTATTTTAGCTACATGACCTTGATCTAGTTATTAGACTTCTTTAAACCTCAGCTTTTTGTTTGTTAAATCTTACACAATTGATACCAGATTTTGAATAAAGGTATAAGGAAATATTTCATAATGTGTAAATTACTATATTTTAAGCTGTTAGAACTTTAAGATCTATTCCCACTTCTGGATTCACTGTGTTAGTGAATACACGTAAAAAGACAGGAAAGTCAATATTTTTCTTAATTTATATTTGTATATACTCACTTTCATTCTCATATTTTAATTAACGACATATGGAGTGCAGAAAATTAGCTATGTTTATCAAAAAATAATATTAACAATGAAAGAAAAAGGCAACAGATAATACAAAAGTTTGTTTTGTATTAACAGGGCACAAATATCATAAATGAGCATTAAACAGTCTATTCAGAATATGCACGCTCATTTTCATAACCTCAAGTTAATATAAGCTTTGTTGTAGAGAGAATGCCTTTTAATTTGGTCTCATATATTTGTTAACTACCCAATGACTCTCTTACCTTTTAATTAATTCATTATCACTTAAGTTTTGTTGAGTGCAAAGTTGAATATAAAAAAATCAAACCCGTTAACGTCGAGTCGATTCCAACTCATAGCGACCGTATGGGACAGAGTAGAACTTCCCCGTAGAGTTTCCAAGGAGCAGCTGGTGGATTCAAACTACTGACATTTTGGTTGGAGCCAAATGCTTAACTACTGTGCCGCCAGGGCCCCAAAGTTGAATATAAGAAATTTTAGTTAAATATTGTTCTAGAATGTTAAAAGCATTTTAAACATTTATTACATATATTAATTAAACAGGCACATATATTAATTAAACAAAACCTTAAAAAGTTAACTGATGACACGCTAACAACGCACTAAATTATATGAAGAACATCTGAGAAGTGGAGATGTTCCTCCCTTTTGCTCTTGTTTCCCACTCCTTGTCTTCCTGGTCATGTCTGCCAAATTGTAGCATCATTTGGCTCTGTTCTAGCAGAATCTGTTGAGAAAAACAAGAACACGGTTTCTAGCGAGTTTTCCAGGATCTGCTGTTGCCACATCCCTTCTTGTCTGAGTTAATCACAAGGGTGGAAAACAGACAATTCCCGATTTCAACAATTACTCCCTCTGTCTCACACGCATGAGAGAAGACTTGATAAATAAAGTGACGATCTGCAGCACATTGATTGTGCCTCTCAGACCACCGTTGGGAGAGCACGACAGAGGACAAATACATTTGTTCTTTACAATGCTTTCAAAGATTACACGTGCATTGGATTTTCATAAGCTGTAAAAAAATTTTGTTTTCAAGGTTTAGCTTTCATTTTGAAAATTAAACAGGAATAAAGAAGGGTTCTCCTCAGACCCAAAATGCTGTTGTTGGTTGTTGTTGTTGTTGCTGCTGTTCACGAAGATCTCTCCAAAGAGTTAATGCATTTCTTTATGAGAACTATCTGATAATGTTTAAAGTTTAGTTGTTATTGTTAGTTAAAAAGGACAGGATAAATCAAAACACCAAACTCACTGCCATCAAATCAATTCCAACTCACAACTACCCTATAGGACAGAGTAGAACTGCCCCATAAGGTTTCCAAGGTGGTACATCTTTATGGAAATGGACTGCCACATCTTTCTCCTGTGGAGTGGCTGGTGGGTTTGAACTGCTGACAGAATATTAAAGCAATTATTCACTTGGTTTGGCCATATTTTCAGTGTGTTGCTCTCTCTCATAGGTTGAGTTTTGCTTTAAAAATGCCTTATTCTAAGCCTCTGAAAAATTTAAAAGCAGGGTGGATGTAGTTGGCCTCTAAGCTTGAGCAGATTGCCAAAAGCAATCAAAGATTCTTGTTCTAGAGAACTGAACACAGATTGCTAAATCTATCCTCCATCTTGAGCCGTCCTTCTCTTCATTTAATACTTCTCTGCGTTGCCTTCACTTTAGAAATTATTCTGCTTATAGATGGTGACTTTTATTTATTTTGGCATTTTATATTCATATAAGGTTGAATTTTACAAATACTTATTTTAGCAATTTTTACTTTAAGTTCCGATACAGTTTCCTATGGCTGAACAACATTTGACTGAAAACAAAGTTGTGGGTTATTCTGCATACAGGTTAGACAAAACAAACTTTTTGCCAATAAATTGTTGTCTCAATTTTCATTTAGTTCCTTCCCTGAAAGGTATCTGAATGTTGAGGCTTCCTTCGTAAACACAGCTTATGCTTGTATTGTTAAAACAGACCTACCAGGCTTTGACTGAAAATTTACATTCACAGTAGCAGCTGTTTCAAAACAAGGAGAAGGCTGTACATTGACATGGAAATGGTGATAAAAGGAGATAATTCAAAGATAAAATGACTCAGATTGACAAATAATAATAATGTCAGGAATTAAATCAACTATTTAAGACCTGAAAGAAGATGATAATGCCGCTTCTTGTGGTGTAACCACAAGTCTTTGCCATTTGGTCTTGTTCACCCCACCATCATCAATCACCCTGTACACCCCAGCTCCGCATCCCAGTCTAGCTGTTTTGGCTGTTCAGGATAAAAGTGGAAGAGCTGGAAGTATAATTTAGCCTTGGCCAGTGATTATATCTCTAGGTTCTAAGCAATTCTTTTTTTTTTTTTTAACTTGAAATCTATAATCTCTGAAGACAATTTATAACTAAATTAGAAGATTGGATGTTTTTTTTCTAAGGTTAAGTCATTTATTTCCTTCTATCCCTAGGTGCAGTAATAGATGGCGTCTCTTCAGCCTTTTGATTCATACTTTTCTCCAGGTTGCTGCTGATGATATGATGAAGGTCCTCAGGTCCAGCACTATGGCCCTCAGCTCCCCATAGCCCACCTCATCTCCTTGGAGGCCTTGGCCCCTCCTTCCTAGCATTCTGAAAAGTACTTGGCAATAGTTGTCTGGAAGACTTCCATTTTGGTCTTGATGGTATTCACCTTATCCGGCACCTTCTCCTTGATGCCACCTCAAAATCATTTCCATCCTCAATCTTGGAGATTAGCTGTTGGATCCATGTGATCACCAGAATGCATTTCTCTTTGAATGCCCAGACTTCCTGCTCAACAAGGGCAAGCAGGGCCGGGGCCTTCTCCTTTCCAGGGAGAAAGCCTTATTTAGGGACTTCTTTCTCCTGCTTATCTGTTTTCAATTCTTCATTCTTGGGTGGGACTTTTGGGATAGGGATGTCCAATGAGGCCAAAAAGAGGTCAGTTCAGCCACATTGTAGGAGTCCTCTTTCAGAAGCTGATTCAGGTATATGATCTTCTGTTGCAAGAATCTGCAGAGGAATTCCTTAGCCTCCCGGAGAGGTTTTGCCTGAAGACATCACTCGTTTGTAGGCCACTCTGCTCAGGCGTACCTCACAAGTCTTGGCCATGTTCCTCCAGTTACTCGGTCTTCGGTCTCAGTAGATTAGATTTAATAAATTATCTGTCATGCTAAGAAACTGTGCAAGAGACATGAGAAAATTATCTGATTTGACAAGTAATCATGCTGTCTACATAGGAAATACAAACTTGATCTTCTGCATCTGCCTTCAACTAAATAGTAAAACTCTTCACAAAACATGCTAAATAAGAAGACATATTTTTCCAAAATAATACTAAGGCTATTTCCTACCCATGCTCACACCTTTTAATTGACTGTTAGAAAATTCCATTGACAAATGGAATTCACTGTGTTCATGCAATTCTTTTAAGATATATAATGCCTTTGCATATAATGCTTACAACTAACTTTCTTACTGAATCTATGCAAGCTATGAACTTATTTAGTTTTTAAACTATTGGAAAATAATTTCCTTTACTTCTCCATCAAAAGTGGCATGGCCTTCAGACTTGAATCATGCGTCTCCTCCTTGGGGAAGCTACACAACTTTCTCTAAAATTGCCCCCACATCTGAGCTAAGTATCAATCATACGCTTATCGTAGAAATCCAGGATCATCTCCGAAACATCACTTATATCATTGTGTTGTGATCTTTTCTTTACTTACATGTTTCCACATGGTACTCTAAATTCCTGGATGAAAAGGTCTGCATCAGTCAGGGTTCAATCAGAGAACAGAACTAGTAGGAGATATGTATTAAAGGATTCATTACAAGGAATTGGCTTACATTATTGTGGGGCTCACCAGGAAAGTCCGAAGTCTGCAGTGCTGGGGGTCAGGAAAGGCAGCTGGAACTCTTGGTATGAACTGAAAACACTATCCACAGGCAGAATTCCTTCTTCTTCAGGGAAACCTCATCTCCACTCTTAAATCTTTCTACTGATTGAATCACATTCAGATTATCTAGGATAATCTCCTTATTTAAAGCGAACTGATTATAGACATTAATCACATCTATGAAATATCTTCACGGCAACATCTAGATTAGTATTTGATTGAATAACTGGGAACTATAGTTTGGAGTGCTGGTGGTGCAGTGCTTAAGAGCTCAGCTGTTAGTCAACAGGTCAGCAGTTTGAATCCACCAGCCGCTCCTTAGAACTCTATGGGGCAGTTCTACTCAGTCCTAAAGAGTCGCTGTGAGTCAGAATCAACTTGACCTCAACGGGTATGCGTATCATCTAGCCAGGCTGACATAAAACTGACCGTCACAGGGTCTAGATATTTTTCCCCAATTTTTGTCATAAAAAAATTCAAACGTCTAAGGAACACCCATATACTACACTCTTAGATTTTAAATGTTTTAAAATTTTGGCAAATTTACTGTGTGCGTGTGTCTGAAATCGTTCGGAAACATACTGTAGACATCATCATACTGTATCTCTTAGGACTTCAGCATGCATTTTCTAATAAGACACTCTTCTACATGACAGCAATTACATTATCCCCCCATGTAAATCATACAAAAGGAATCATATAAAAGTGATGATACAAAATAAACTAATGATTAGTTCACGTTCAAATTTTCACAATTGTGTCAAAACAAGGAAGGAGAGAAGGAAGAAATGAAGGAAGGAGGAAATGCAGACAGCGAGAAAGCCATAAGCAAAGAGAGAATTTCGAGGTTTCCATCTAAGTTTTAAAGTCAGCTAAGGTTTCAATCAGAGCCCTGGTGGTGCAGTGATCAAGAGCTCGGCTGCCAACCAGAAAGATCAGCAGTTCAAATCCACCAACCACTCCTTGGAAATCCTATAGGGCAGTTCTACTCTGTCCTATAGGGTCGCTATGAGTTTGAACCAACTTGAGGGCACCTAACAACAACAAAGTTTCAATCACCCCTTGTATTATACTTTCTGAGCGTCTAAATTCACTGGTAAGCAAACTGGGACTGAAGCTGATCAAGCAGAGAAACACAGTGAGGCCTTCAGGCCCTACTCATACCTCTAAATTTTTCAAAGGCTTTAAAGTAAGTATAATTCATAGATAGCACCTAAGTTTGAGATGCATGCTTTAATATTACATGCATTTAAAGTTCTAAATTTATTTCAATGCAGCTTAGTTACTAAGAACCAGTTATTGAGGCTCTATTACGTACCAGGGAGTATAAGGCACTGAGTGGGCTAAATAGGTTTTCTTTTCAATGGGTTTAATAATTTTCTATACCAAACAATACCATAAATTCATTTTCACATCACCTACTTCAAGAGCAGCACACTTGAGTAACAGAAGCCTTTAAAGTAACTTGGAATATTAAGCAAGGTTGCTTGCTCATTGTATACAAGTATGTTTACTTTGATTTTATATACAATTGTTAACTTTGAAAAACTGTTTGTCATAATAACATTTTTCTATGAATGATAGTTTGAAAGGGTGTTGTGATGGCCAAGTATCAACTTGGCTAGGCTATGATTCTCAGTTGTTTGGCAGACACTGGACTATACGCTCTCTGTAGGGTAATATAATGTAACTACTTTCCATTTTGTGATCTGAAATGAATAGCCAATCAGTTGAAAGGGGTGTTTCCTTGGGAGTGTGGCCCACCTCCAATATACAAATGGATGTTCTGGCAAAGCTTGTTCTCATTCTGGACCCTGGACTCTTCTTGTCACCTGGCCTCTGGTTCTTGGGCCATAGCCTGCAAAAGCCTCTCGCCTGCTGTCGGACCTGCAGATGCCAGCCCATGCAATCCCCTGCTCCAGGAGAGAGCTCCAGCCTGCCACCAGACTCATGGGTTTGGGACTTGCCAGCCCCACAATTGTGTTAGCCATTTCCTTGAAGCAAATCTGTCTCTATATATTTATATCTACATTTCACTAGTTTCGCTCTTCTAGAAAACCCAGACCTAGATGTAAATAGTTGGATTATTACTATTATCATTGACAATATGAATATATTATATTTAACACTGGAAGAAATTTGTATTTAATTCAAAATTATATTAGTTGTTCATTCAATAAAAAGCACTGGATAACTGTAAGTTGCTTAATATTATTTTTATTGTTAGTTACTGTCCAGCCGATTCTGACTCATGACCACCCCTTTGATAGCCAATGCAGCCAGGAGCTGCTTACCTGCTCCTCCAGTCCATTAGCAAACAAAACCTTATGTGAGAGCGATGGGTGTGGCTCAGTTGGGAGCTGCTCAGACCAAGCAGAACCTGCCCCCTTCTGCCCATTGTCATCAAAGCGCTGAGTGTGGCTCCACCAGTCAAACCCAGTTTACTAGCCTACATGCCAAGGAAAAAATGCAGTTTGGCTTACTGCGCCTGCATGCCATGATAACCTATGTAGTCCATAATGTTGGTATGTACTTCCCTGTGAGAGATGGTATAAAAGGATCTGCTCCCTTTGTTCCGGGAGCTTGATTTGAGGAATACAACTCCTTGCTCCTTGCCTGCGCACTTGCAATGAATACTCTTCCTCCCTCCTTACCGTGGTACGTCTTTATTGAAGAGAAGCCACATCTAGCAGGACCTGCATTGGATAACACCTTGTGTGCAGAACAGAACTGCTCTGTAGGGTTTTCAAGGCTGCGACAGTTTGGAAGCAGATCACCCGACTCTCTTCCAAGGCGCCTCTGGGTGAGTTCGAACCATCAACCTATTGGCTGAATAGAATTCAAAATCAGTGTAAAACATACTCCTTGTCAAAGAGGCTAGACAATTCATGGGTTGAAAAAAGTAGGATGGAAAGAAGGGCCATGTAAACTGTGGTGGAAAGGCAGCACATTTCTGTATCTGTATTCAGCTTCCTTCTTCATTTAAGTTTCCTTCTCATATATCCTCACCACGCGTTAGGAATTACTTGGTTTAACAGTTCTTCATCTGAATGTCCCAGCATTTTGAGAAGAGATTCCTTTTAGGCATTCCTTTAAAGATAACAACTATATGCATGATAAAATTCATTTTCCCCTTTATCCCCTTAATTCCACAAGATATGTACCCAATTGCCCATAATATAAATCCAGTTTTAAACAGGATTTGAGAAAGGATTACTTTAAAGAATGTTCTCTGAGACATTTGAAATGGTAATTGATGACAGGAGTATTTGCTTAGTTAGATCAATTCTTCAGTCACGGAGAACATTCTGTTCCTAGGAAGTAGTTTCACTATATAGCACTTGCTTAGGAAAATAGCAGAAAAATAAACATTCAGAAAACTACTAACCTTTGCTGACTTCAATCAACCTCAGAATTTTGTGGCAGGATTCTATGAGAGACAAGCAAACGGGTTTTGCCTGCATCCTTCAGTTTGAGAAGAGAAGTTTGTTGAGTTTATTTGTTAGAAGTTCACCTTGAGATGAAAGAGAGGCCACTCTGAGAACTGGCCTGGCTTTTCCACAATAAACTGAGGGTCTGAAACATGGCTTAGTGGCATCAGTATAGAGGAGAGATCTTTCCAAGGGCTACAAAGTCGTAGCCAAGGTATTCCACAAAATCCCCACTGCCTTACAGCCTGCACGGGGTGCAGTTTATTGAGTGCTTGTTTTGTCAGAACATGAGGAGAGTTTAAGAACTAGATGTGTGAGTAATAAATGGCAAAGAAAGGCTTTCTTGACAGCTTTCTGGAAAACAGTGACTTCAACTTGAGATGTGTCAGAGACTGCTTTGATGTTAAGTACTGTCCTTACAGGGCTTAATATGGATCTGGAAAGTTCTGAATTCACATCCCAGGGTAATGTTAAAGAAATTGCATTTACTTTGATAATTTTCTCCGTAGACTTCTCTGCTTTTTTTGCTAATCTTATCTGCTCTTTGATCTTCAAAGGGAATTGTAACAAAATCCTTTCAACAGAAATATGTTCCACATGCAGCTCTAATAGCTTCTTAGCTTAGAAACGCACAGTCCCACAGGAATTTTGTGTCTCCAGAAAAGGGCTACACTTATGAAGTTTTCTAGGTCTAGCCTGATCCACGGATTGTTTCCACATCGTCATTAACAAGAATGACTTCAGGCACTTGCAGCGTGTTACTTCCCAAACCCACTTAGTTAACACTTCAATCCGTTGTCCTTTTGTGGTAATCAAGTTTGTGTTATGTGTGCTGTCGGCTTTTTTTTTTTAATAGACTTTATTTTTTTTAGAGCAGATTTAGGTTTACAGAAATTGTTCAGAAAGAGCAGAGATTTCACATATACCGTCTCTCTCTCCTTCACAATTTCCCCTATAAACATCTTGCATTGGTGTGGTACATTTGTTAGAGTTGAGGCACCCATATAAATACATTATTATTAACAAAAGTCTCAGAGTTTAAAGTAGGGCTCACTCTGTGTGTTGTATTTAAAAACAACAACAACAAAAATAAAACAAAATCCATTGCCACTGAGTGGACTCCAACTCACAGCTTCCCTATAGGACAGAGTAGAACTGCCCCATAGGTTTTCCAAGGAGTAGCTGGTAGATTTCAACTGCTGACCTTTTGGTTAGCAGCCGAACTCTTACTACTGCACCACCAGGGCTCCATAGTTTTGACAAATGCCTAGGGCCATGTAGCCGCCATTACATTATCATGCAGAATAGTTTTGCTGCTCTGAAAACGACCCCTGCTCCATTATTCATCACTCCTGCACTCCCCCCAACCCCTGGCAACCACTGATCATCTTACTGTCTCTATAGTTTTTCTTTTTCCAGAATGTCATATCGTCGGAATCAGACGGTGCATAGCTTTTCTATATGCTACTGAAATTTGATTGTTCAGTGTGTGAGAGAGAGATTCGTTTGTTTTGGCCTTTTTTTTTTTTTTTTTTTTTTTTTTTTTTTTTGAGGAGGGGATTCTTCTAAGCCTGAAAAAAATATATTTTCATCATATAGTTTAGTTGCTGGACACAGTGGAACAATTTTAAATAAAATATATTTACAAAGCAATCCATCTTGGTTAGTAATAATTGTCCTATTGGGTTTCATGTGGAGCTTATTTTATTTTATCTAACCATTATTTCCTGCTGGATTATAGGAGAAAGAATATTTCGGCATATTTTGAAAACATATCATTTTTCTCCCTGTTGAAAAAATGTAGTCAGTAGATATTATCATAAGTAACATATAAACTTTGAATGCCAAGCACCATTTGTCTGAGTTTGCTAGTGCCGCTGTAACAAAAAATGCCACAAGCATACAGAAGTAAACTGAAATTTATTTTCTCACGGTTCAGGAGGCTAGAAATTTGGATTCTGGGTGTTGGCTCTATGGGAAGGTCCTTTTTGTCTCTTTTAGCTCCTGGTAGCTACTGAGAATCCTGGGTGTTCCTGAACTTGTAGATTCATCTGCCTCTGTCTGCACACGGCTCCTCCCCACTGTGTGTATCCCTACGTCTATTCTACTCATTTTATAAGACACCACTCAGATGGATTAGGTTTAGGACCCACCCTGCTCTGTTATGACCTCATTAACATAACCAAAGAACAGGCAGGCACAGGGGCTAGGACCCTGATACATCATTTTGGGGGTTACAATTCAATCCATAACGCTAGCTTACTACAAATTCCACTATTCTGACTCTGCCTTGATATTCACGGCCGGGTAGAAATTCCTTTTCCTTGTTGGGGGGGGAGGGGGTGGAGATTGTGAATGCTGAAGGATGAGAACAGGGCATCTAAAACAAAATATAAAAAGATGACAAATCTGTACTATGCACATAAGGGATGAGCCCCGGTGGCGCGGTGGTCAAGCACTCGGCTGCTAACCGAAAGGTCAGCAGTTCAACCTACCAGCCACTATGTGAGAGAAAGATGTGGCAGTCTGCTTCCATAAAGATTTACAGCCTTGGAAAGCCTATGGGGCAGTTCTAGCCTGTCCTCTAGGGTTGGTATAAGTCAGAATCAACTCCATGGCGACAAGTTTGGGTTTTGTTTTGTTTTTACTTACGCAGTATAAAATAACTGCAACGTAAGTTACAAGGGCTACTTACAGCCTTTAGTAAAGTTGAAAAAACTGCACCAGTAATAGTTTTACCTCCAAAGGTATTTCCGTTAGAACTCTTAATGCCGGGGTGCTCCCGTACTCTGGTCTCCCTTCTGTACCTACAGCCTCTCTATCTGGCTATTATCATCTGTTCCCCTGCCTTTAAATGCAATCAGCTAATGACACTCACATGGATTATAAGAGCCTGCTCCTCTTGCCCGAACATCAGAGGTATACATCAGTTACATTTATAACACTGCCTCTTAGCATTCTAACAAGCATCTCCTCTTCACCATATCAACTCATCCACTTACCTCTGCCTCCGTAAATGGAACCATTATCTGCCCGGGTGTTTTACCGGAAGCTTAGGAATGGTTCCTCATTGCTCTTCTTCCTTCATTCTGACTTTTAATCTGTAGTTAAGTCTTTAGACTTTTTTTTTAACTAAAATATATCTTCTGTCTACTACTTACAAATGTCCTTCATACCCACCAAGTCCAAGCCTCCATATTGTTCACAGTAATGGCCACCATAGACCCTTCCTGGACTTCTCACCCTGAAATCCATTCATCCTGAAGCAGTTAGGGTGATCTTTCAAAAATATAAATTAGATCGTGACATTTCCTTGCCTAAACATTTCAATAGCTTTCCATTTCACTTATAATAAAATTTATACTTCTTGCAATGAGCGAAAGGCTCTACCAGACCTGGCCTCTGCCTATCTCTCTAATTATACATTATACCACTATGACCTTGCTTACCATAGCCACGTTCGTCTTCTCTCTAGTTTTCCACACCCACCAGGTTGCCTCCTACCTAAGGGATTTTGCCCTTGTTGTTTTCTCTGGTAATCTCCTCCTTCTCCTTCTCCTCTCTTCCTCCTTCTCCTTCTCCTCTCTTCCTCCTTCTCCTCTTCTGTCTTCTCCTTCTTCTGTTTGATGGATTTGATTTTTATTGTAGAGTGCAAATATCAGGGCAAACTGCTGCACATACAACTAGAAATCATTCTTAGGGAAAAAAAAAAAAGTCAAAGTAAGAAAAATTCAACTACTTTAGTATACGATGACCTGACTTGAGAATTGGTTTTTGCAAAGGCGTTCTGGTTCCTCGGATGGGATTCTTGATGGAGGACATCTCAGATTTCTGCATCCTTTTGGTCCTCATGAACCAGCCTCTGTGAGACAATGCCCCATGGGGTAGTGGTGACCTGGGGCTCAGAGAATCTCTACTTTCAAGCAGACCTGGGTCCTGGCCCTGGCTGACAGGGACAAATTCCTGGTGAATCTAAATTAGCAATACACTGTAGTCTTTGAGGATCTGGATGTGTAGCAACTGCTAAAGACTTCACATTTTTGTCTCCTTTTATTATTCTTCTTCTTTTAAAAGAAGCTTCCCTACCTCCTACCGCCCTAATGTACTTATTACCTTCTGAGGAAGAACCCACAAAAGCACACAGTATTCTTACACTGTCTCAGGGTGATAACCTCACACTTCCTTATGTGGAAGTCTCCCACCTTAACCCCTACCCTGAGGTAGAAGCACCAATCTAGTCTTCTCGGATGCATGCTGCAGGCGGACAAAGGGTGAAATAGGGTCAAGGTCCAAGCTGTCCAATGAAGGAGAAGGGAAAGGGAAAGGAAACTTCCAGAAAACCAAAGGGGGGAAAAAAAAAAAACCTCAAAGCAAAAGAAAGACAAGATGGTTCCACCTTGACATTAAAATTTCAGCTTAAATATGAAACCTTCAGAATAACCTTCTTTACTCACACAGTCCAAAATAACCCCAGTGATTATTTTTTTAATTACATTACTTTTTATTTTTTTATTTTTCTCATGTTGACCACTACTTAAGCTATCTTATTTATGCATGTATTTGTTTATTTTCTGTATCCTTATTACTGCTGTGGAATAAATTTTTTAATTAAAAATAGATATTTTGCATTTATTTCAAGAGACTTTTCTAATCCATGAACCTAAAAATTCCTGACCCCAAATTAATCTTGCCTGCAGCCCATTTCTGTCACCCAGAGTTGCTAATCGACTTTTCTTTCCTATTCAGATAGCAGCCAAAAACAAAATCATTACCTTGTGATTTAATGAAAAAGACCCCAACTATCCTTAATTTAAATTCCAAGAGGTCTCATAGCTGCAGATGAGTGGATGGTCAAAATTTAGCATCCAGGCCAGAGACCACCTAGTAATCTGCTATCAGCTGATCTCAGTACAAGGAGGAGGGCAGGGTTCAGTTAATCACATTAAGATTAGCCACTGGTTGGTCTTCTAGTCTTCTCCCTCCTCTGCTCTTTATAAGGCTCATTGCAATTAGCCTACTTAGAGCCAATTGCCCTTTTTTTTTTTTTAAGTCCGAATGATTTCCTTATATGCATATAGAATAACTGCAGAGAATAAACCTTATGTTTCAATTTCTCTGAGTTTTGATCATTTGGAACACTAGAATAGCATATTACCATTTTTTTTTAAATCTAATTGTGTTAGAATCTTAGCAATCCAAGGATGTACTCTCAGTTCTGAAGAATATTTAAAGAACCCATGCTTCAGTTTTCTCATCTATAAAAGAGAAACTATAAAATCTGCCTTCAACTGTTCTCACCAGGTCATTGTCTGACTCATCAGGTAATAAAAATGAACACAAGATGTTGAATACAAAGATCACTACATAATGAAAAGTAGTGTCATTTTCCTTGAGTATGAACCTGGATAACATCGCATATCATGGGAAGACTTCTTCTTATTAGACTATTTTATAGTATTCTCTGAACTGTAGAACTCTGTTATGTGCCTATCATCACTTAATATTATCTAAACTGCTCCGTATATTGCTATATGAAATGTTTTTGTTACTCCTACAGGCAGTTGACCCCCAAGTGAATACTCAGTGTTACCACTCAAATGATAACCCTTCAAGAGGCTGAACTGATTCAAGATACTCCATAAGGCATGACACCATGAAAAATAATATTGTCAAGAGCCTTCCCTGCCCTCCCGCACCGCCCCCCCCCCCCCCGTGCCTTCTTCCTCAGATACCTTTCACAGCTGAACCTCACACCGATCAGAACTACTCAGCAGCCCCAACAGAAAGCACTGGAGGCAACTACCATCCTTAAACTCCATTACCTTCATCTCCATAAATGGGTAAAAAACACACTAGTAATAACGAGACTATTGTGCCAACAGTAGAGGCTTCTCATGGACTGTTTCCTAAAATGAAATATAAACAATTAAGATATCAGCTTATTTCAGATGTCTCCCGTTCTAGAATAGACTGAGTAACTTTAGGACAGTTAGAATTGGTTCCTAATATTGATCTTCACAATCTGGAACTCCAGGAATGTTAAACATCGGCCATTCATACAGATAATCTGGAGACTGTAAAGGTGAAAGATATTAATGTCACACAAAAAAAGGAGTTGCTACTAGCAACAATTTCAGAGTCTAGAATAGTATTAAATCTGTTAAAGAATAAGAAACAAACAGAGAATACAACCAGCTGCTAATCATCATCACCAAGGTTGTGGCCGTTTTATGACATGGATGACCTCAGAGATATCTTGCCTCATGACATCTGTACATAAGGGAAAAAAATACTGATGTGTACACCCCTCCGGCACACACGTTATTCTATAAGCGTCTTAGTTCATTTTGTTGCTGTTGTTTAGACTGTCTTATTTAACACACTTAGAAATGAGGTACCAAAATCTTTCTCACTGTATTCTTCACAGTAGTTTCAAAAATTACTCCTAGATTATTGTGATCTCTTAACTTCCTGTCATTCATTTTTTTCCACCATTACAAAAATTATTTTAATATAAAGCCAACAATAAAAAAGTTTGTTGCCATAGTATGGCTGAGAGGAGCTTAGTATGGTATAAATCAGTGGGGACACTAGGCTAAGCCACGTTATAAACACATATCACCTTGTGTCCATTCGTTCTATTTCTGCTACTTCCAGCTTCTATTTGAAAGAACTGACAACTCCTCATTTGTGCCAGTATTTATTTTGGTAGTCAGCAATCAAATGGAATAAATCTAAAAAGAAAAACAGAAAGTGAGTTTAATGTTTTTGGCTGGATTTTTCAATCTGGCAATAATTTACAGTAAGCCCCCGGGTTATGAACGTCAGACTTCTGAACTTGCCCTTTAATGCTACGTAAATTTGCCCTCACTTTGAAACAATTGAACCAACCCCAACTTGCAAAAAATTGTTCATCACAATCACCTTCACTACTGAACCTGCAGCTTTTAAATCATTGAAAAGTCTTCAGCCTTTTCTTGAACTAAAATAAGGCTAAGTAAGAACCCTATACACCGGTTGAGACTCACCTACAAATTCAGTTTAAAAATACAGTTAGGGAAGGGATGTCATTCGTAATCCAGTGAGATGGTCACGGTTGTGTGTCGCCTTGGGCTGGGTCATGATTCTCAGTGATCTGGCAGTTATGTAATGGTGTACTTTGCTGCTATGTAATCATGTAGTCTTCCTCCATGATGTGATCTGATGTGATCAGCCAATCAGTTGTAAGGGAAGTTTCCTCAAGGGCATCCAGTTATCTATATGGGTACTCTGGCAAAGTTCACTTGATTGCTCTGGATCCTGCACCTGGCTCATCATCATCTGTCTTAGACTGGGTCCTCTAGGGAAGCCAAACCCGTAAAATGTATAAATATCTATACAAATAGATTTATATCAAGGGAATGGCTCATAAGGTTGTAGAGGCTGGAAAATCCCAAATCTGTAGGTCAGGCTAGAGGCTTGTAGCTGCAGGGGTCGGCAAGCCCAAGATCAGCAGGTCAGACAGCAGGGCTCTTGCTCACAGGCTGCGAAGACGGATAAATCCCAAGATCTGCAGGTAAGCTGCTAGCTCAAGATCCGAGAACCAGAGGTTAGATGAACAGAAGACAGCTGCAGGATCCAGAGAGAGAAAAAGCCCGTGAGCCTTGCCAGAGCATCCACTCAGTGCAGGCCACACCCCCAAGGAAACTCCCTTTCAACAGATTGGCTACTCACAGCAGATCCCCTCAGGGAGGAGATCACATTTTATCAAATCTCATAACCAAAGTCATCACATCATCATACAACTGGCAAACTACATCATAACTGCCAAACCACTGAAAATCATGGCCCAGCCAAGCCGACACACAATCTTAACAATCAAATCGTCAGACCTCTGGTTCTTGGGACTTGGGCCTGTGGCCTGCTGTATTGCCTGCTGATACTGGGATTCATCAGCCTCCACAGCCTGTGAACCGGTAGCCTGCCATCTTACCTGCTGATTTTTGATTTATCAGCCTCCACAGCCCGTGAGCCAGCAGCCTGCTGTGTCTGACCTGCTGATCTTGTGTTTGTCAGTCCTTGCAGACTCATGAGTCAGAAGAAGCCTCCAGCCTGACACCTGATGTCGTAGGATGAATAATGTCCCCCAAAGAATGTATCAGTTTGGCTGTACCATGATTCCCAGTATTGTGTGGTTGTCCTCCATTTTGTGACTGTAATTTTATGTTAAAGAGGATTAGGGTGGGATGGTAACACCCTTATTAAGGTCGCATCTCTGATCCAATGTAAAGGGAGTTTCCCTGGGGTGTGGTCTGCTCTACCTTTTATCTTACAAGAGATAAAAGGAAAGGGAAGCAAGCTGAGAGTTGGGGAGCTCACACCACCAAGAAAGAAGCACCGGAAGCAGAGCGCATCCTTTGGACCCAGGATTCCCACACAGAGAAGCTGCTAGTCCAGGGGAAGGTTGACGAGAAGGACTTTCCTCCAGAGCCCAGAGCCAACAGAAAGAGAAAGTCTTCCCTTGGAGCTGATGCTATGAATCTGGACTATCCCAAAAGAAAAAGTGAAGATGTACAGTATTTTTATGATCAAACCTCAGAAATATTATTGCATCATTTCCACCATATTCTATTAGTTGAGGCAGTCACAAAGGTCTACCCAGTTTCTATGTGGGAGGAGAGAGGGGCATAGATCCACTGCATACAGTGGATGGATTGTTGTTGTTAAACTCCTTGCCGTGGAGTTGATTCAGACTCATAGCGACCCTATAAGACAGAGTAGAACTGCCCCATAGGGTTTCCAAGGAGCGGCTGGTGGATTCAAACTGCTGACCTTTTTGGTTAGCATTCGAGCTCTTCACCACTGCAACACCAGGGCTTCTTGTTGCTCTTAGTTGCTTTTCAATTGACTCTGACTTCAGACCACCTTATATACAACAGAACGAAATGTCACCTGGTCCTGTGCCACCTCATTCATGTATTTGAGCCCATTGTGAGGCTATTGCATCTATCTATCTTGTTGAGGGTTTTACACATTTTCGCTGACTCTTTACCAAACATGATGTTCTTTTCTAGCCATTGGTATTTCCTGATGACATGTCCAAAGTAAGGGAGTTGAAATATCACCATCTTCCCTCCTAAGGATCATCCCAGTTGTATCTCTTCTAAGACTGATTTGTTCATTCTTCAGGAAGTCCATGGTGTATTCATATTCCTCACCAACAGCACAATTCAAATGCATCAATTCGTCTTCTGTCTTCCGTTTTCATCGTCCAGTATTTGCATGCATATGAGGTGACTGAAAAGACCATGGCTTGGGTCAGGCACACCTTAATCATCAAAGTGACATCTTTGCTTTCTAGAACTTTCAAGAGGTCTGCAGCAGAATTGCTCAATGCAATACTTTGACATTTTGGCTGCTGCTTCCATGGGCATTTAAAGGATACAAGCAATGTATTCACAGCATACAAGGTCACGCTTTAAGAAGTGCATGAATGATGTACTATTTTGGAAAATGCAATCTGTCATAAATGATGAAAGCATTCATCACAGAATTATGTGAATATTGACAAGACGATTAATTGGTAATTTCCCATTAGAGGAGCACTTGTGGTGCGGTGGTTTAGAACTCAGGTGCTAACCAAAATGTCGGCAGTTCGAATCCACCTGCTGCTACTGGAAAACCCTATGGGGGCAGTTCTACTCTGTCCTTTAGTCTCTATGAGTCGGAATCAACTCAGTGGCAAAGGGTTTGGTTTTTGGTTTTGGTTCCCATTTGAAAATTTATCATTTGACATCTGAGTTAAGTGGCCATCACATATTTGGTCTTGAATATTTCGGTTGCCAGTGCCAGCAACAGTCTCTCAAATGTTTCTAGTCTATAGGATTGTTTCCACTAATATTTAGGGCATAGGACTAAAACACATTGTTATTTATAACTGGTCAGAAATTCAGTATTCAGCAGGTATTTATTCACAACATTTATTCAGTACTTACTATGTGCTAAGCATAACTACAAGTACTCAGACATCATATTTTCCATACATAGCTATATTATGTTAAAACACTAATTGCCAATTATGAGCCATTTTTCGATAACAGTAATTTTTGTTTGTTTTTGTTTTTTTCCTTACAATTACATGCATCTTTACTTCTAGGGAAACTTTTTCTCAGCTTTCAAAAGTTGGATGTTTGCCACTTTGATTACCCATTAAGGAACTCTAAGGAGACTAACGTGACTTTTGGTGACCAGGCAGAGCTAAGGAATTTGACACATTCCTTATTGCCATTGCTCCCTAACAACATTTTTCTATGCCGTTGGATTTAAAGTCACAGAATATCAGTTTATAACGAGCAATGAATTCAAGGCCCAAACAATTGAAGAATGCTAAAATCTTGCACAGGAGTATTATGTAGCTCTAAGCACAATTGTGGAGCCCTGGTGGTGCGGTGCTTAAGAGCTCGGCTGCTAACCAAAAGGTGGGCAGTTCGAAGCCACCATCCGCTCTTTGGAAACCCTATGGGGCAGTTCTACTCTGTCCTATAGGGTTGCTTTGAGTTGAAATCGACTCAAAGGCAATGGATTTTGGTAAGGACAATTACTCTGATATACATACAGCACAATCCTTCCCTAACATAGGCGAAGCTCAGCTGCACACAAAAACTCCACTATCTTTTTGCAAGTATCATTTATTGAGGTTGTGAAGATTCCATTCCCTTCCACTTTGGGGACACCTAAGGGGAGCGGTGCCTAATAAAGTGGCAGAGGCTGCTGGCTCCTCACTAAATCTGTTTTCTATTCCTGGGCGGTGGGGAGCTGAGCATGACTAGTTCTGCTGGATGGTATGTGGGAGGAAATAATGCAGGTCATTTAGTTAAAGGTCCTTCACTCGTTTGTCGTCCAGATGCAGAATATCAGCAGAGGTTTCAAGACTCCAGAGGACTCTGAAGCGCTTAGGGACAGTGGAAGGAACCTGAATCCCTGAGTCACCACTGGGAAGTGGGCTACTCAGGGGAGCTGAAAATGTGAGCTCAGTTTGCTGGAGCGAGGATAAATTTTCCTGTGGGATCTGGGAGGCTGTTATTTCACGGCAGTTGTTGCTGTTAGCTGCCGTGGTTGGTCCTGACTTATCATGACCCCACGCACAACAGAACGAAATGCCACCCAGTCCTGCACCATCCCCATGAGGATCTAACGGTTGTGACTCATAGAGTTTTCACTGCCTGATGTTTGGAAGTAGATCACCAGCCCTTTTCCCCTTTCCTCTGTTGAATCTGTTTTCAAACCTGTTGAACATCATAGCAACGTGCAAGTCTCCACAGACGGACATGGTAGCTGTGCAGGAGGTGCATTGGCCAGGAATCCAGCCAGGTCTGCCTCACGGAAGGTGAGAATCCCACCACTGAACTATGACTGCCCTCTTACAGCAATTAAAAAACCAAAAACCAAACAAAACTGTTGCCACTGAGTCGATTCTGACTATGCGTCAGAGTAAAACTGTACTCGGAGGGTTTTCAGTGGCTGATTTTTCAGAAGTAGACTGCCAGGCCTGTCTTCTGAGGAGCCTCTGGGTAGACTCTAACAGCCAATCTTTTGGTTATCAGCTGAGCATGTTAACTATTTGAACCAGCCAAGGACTCTTTAGTTAGAGGACCATAGAAATAAAGGTGGGAGGCTGACAGTGGCCTGCAGATTATAGTTTTGCCAACACAGAGGTAGAGTGTCACTGCTATCCTCCTTGTTCACTTGTCATTCCTTCTTTCCTGCTCCATGAAGAACCGACTTATCTCACTTAGCAGTTGACTTGTGAGAAGCAATCTATCTAGTTCAGTTCGGCCTTTTCTTCTCTTGTTTAGGGGCCAGCCTACCTTCAGGACATATGTCTTTTCTGCTGCTTCACGTCACAAGATTATGAGGGCTGCCTCCATCTTGGGAGTGTGGATAGTGAGGGCAGCATTTATACAGCTTCAGAGATATGAGTGGGCAAACCTAAGTCAGGAAGAATTATTATGGCCTTTGGTCATGGACAACATCCTTGTGGTGCAATGGGTTGTATCATTTATAAATCTCACATTTCAACCACCATTTGTCTATTTCTTCTGCTTATTTCTCAGTTCATTGTAAACATTGGAAGAAAAGAAAGGGATGATACATAATGATCCCCTGAAGCCTCAGCAATTTCCTCAAATAATCCCCTTCCAGCTTCTTATGGATTGAATTATGTCCCCCCAAAATTTATGTCAACTTGGCTAGGCCATAATTCCCAGTACTGTGTGGTTGTCCCTTATTATGTGATCTGATGTGATTATCCTATGTATTGTAAATCCTAACCTCTATGAGGTTAATGGTTATGTTAATGAGGCAGGATTCAAATCTACAGGATTAGATCGTATCTTGAGTCAATCTTTTTCCAGATATAAAGGAGAGAATCGAGCAGAGAGGAAGGGGACCTCCTACCACCAAGAAAGAACAGCCGGAAGCAAGCGCATCCTTTGGACCAGGGGTCCCAGGGCAGAGAAGCTCCTAGACCAGGGGAGGACTGATGACAAGGACCTTCCCTCAGAGCCGACCAAGAGAGAAAGCATTCTCCGGGAGCTGGCATCCTGAATTCCAACTTCTAGCCTCCTAGACTGTGAGAGAATAAGTCGCTGTTTGTTAAAGCCATCCACCTGTGGTATTTCAGTTATATCAGCACTAGATAACTAAGACAGAGCCCAAGGCTTAAAAGACTACCTTACGCCGACTGCCACCACATTTATATCTCCAGCAGCGGTCTCACCTCCTTCAGGCACTTAGCCAACTACCTACTAACCTGTTGCTGTGGAGTCGATTCTTACAGCACAGAGTAGAACTGCCCCATAGGGTTTCCAAGGAGTGGCTGGTGGATTCGAACTGCTGATCTTTTGGTTAGCAGCCATAGCTCTTAACCACTGCACCACTAGGACTCCAACTATCTACTACAGCTTTCTAATAGTCGCATGGAACTGAAAGTTTCCAAAGCAGAATTAAAGATTCTCACCCTGACTGCCAAAGCTACTTTCCTTGCTGATTTTTTTCTGCAGCGTATCCCAGTTCCTTTAACTAAAAATGTGATGTTTATCTTTGAGTCCTTCCTCTCCCTCCTTCTCCACATCCATTTTATCAGCAACTCCTTTTGGTTCCAAATCTAAAATGTATCCCAGGCTTGTCCTTTATCTCCCAGTCCACCACCTTAATCCAAGCCACTGCCATCTCTCCTCTTAAATGTTAAGATAAACCTCTGCTTGCTTTCTTCTTCCATAAAATCTGTTTACCACAGGATGATCTTTTCAAAATATAAGTCACTTAGAGGTTGAACAAATATGTTTAACTAGGCTGAAGCATTTTTTTATATATATGTATCAGTGGTCAGGGCAGTAAACAGATCAGATAATTTCTTAAAATGAGGATCTTAACCCAGCCGTGACAGTGATCAGTTTTCCTTAGCAAACCTCACCTAAAAACTTTATGCTTTATTTAGTGAGGAGGAATTAGAAGTTAGATATAGAATGAAGTCTGGTACTCGGAGTGACTATTATTGTTGAGGCTGTGTGTGTACATGCACAGTTATAGAACATAAATTTCTTTCTTCTCTCCTTTTTCTTAGTAGGGCACAAAATATGAATTAGCTTAGTGGACCCTGAGTAATCTTAGTGGGCTAATTCCTGACTCTGGAAAAGTTACTTTTTTTTTTTTTTTTTATAATTTATTTGACTGTATTCAAGAGTTATTTATTAAACCAACAATTGACGGGCATATGCTATACACCTGGCACTGTGCTTGGTGACGGGGAGCCCTGGTGGTACAGTGGTTAAGAGCTCAGCTACTAACCAAAGAGGTCGGTAGTTGGAATCCGCCAGCCACTCCTTGGAAACCCTATGGGGCAGTTCTACTCTGTCCTGTGGGGTTGCCATGAGTCTCAGTCAACTAGATGGCAGTGGGTGTTTGGTGATGAAGATACACATACAAGTGAAACACTGTTCCAATTCTTAGTGCACTCAGAGTACAGTGTATTCATACCATGGCAGAAATACTGGTATCCTATTGGCCATAGCAAAGTCCCACTTTCTTATTCCTCATCAAGATCTTAGAATCATAAACATGAAGAGCATTTCACCTAAGTCTAGCAAATGTTTCCCTATACAACACTCACATTTTCCTGCAGAAAAACATGAATTTGGAGAAGTGTCACTAACATAAAATCACTTTCTCAGTGGATGAAGGCCAATTTTCTCCTGAGTAATAAGCACTTTTAAGCTAGAAATAATATGAGTACTTTCAAGCTGAAGTGTGCAGGTGGAGTTTTATAGTTCTGGTAAATATTTGGCTTCTGTGCTTTTAAGTGGCCATTGTAACTTTAACTCAGCATTTAGACTTAACCCTGGAAGGCTTACAAAACAAATCGTGCCCTAGAAAAGACATAATTATAGAGAAGTTGTTGGGTTTTAAGCAAACAAATGGAGCACTTAAAAATTTCTGCATTAGACAAAAGTAAAGCATTCTAACTTACTCAAATAGAACACAGATGAATGACGATTAGTGTATTTATGTACGCGGGTTGGTATCTTCACCGTCACCAGAAAGGCTGACTGATAATATGTCCTCAAGTTTAGATGAAATTATATGTACAGATGTTTGTTTTCCCTTCAAAACAAACCAACATTATGGACAGTTATTATTATTATTCCTTTTCTTTCTTTTTTTATTTCTTAGGATATTGCCAAGCATCTGGCAAACAGTAAGGAATCAAAGAAATGTCGGTGAAATTAATTTAAAGAGGAAAAATGACCAATTGAAGCTGAGAATGAATTACTGAAAAAGCGAGCAATATGGGAGATATTTTAAGCACTTGACCTTCATTCATTAATTCTTCAGCATTTTTTTTTTCTATTTTTCCTATCAAAATTCTTTCCGAATAAATATGCAGGGATATCCTACACAGAACAAAAAAAATTAAGAAGTGTCATCTAATCACTCCAAAAATATAATCTTTACTTTCTAAAATGTTTTTTTTTCTTGGTAACAAAACTTTCCTGGGAATAGGATCACTTGAGGATAAGGTACATTGAACTGCTGCAGACCCATAAATTATAAATTCCAACCAGTTGACATACTCAGCAGAAAAAGAAGAAAATGCAAACTCAAAAGTTCAAAATGTAAATATGTTGCCCAAAACCATTAAAAAGTCGGTTTGCATGATACTTCCAAAGTGGTTTTCAAAAAGACTGTTTGTTAAGTAAAGACAGTACTGTTTATCCATTGCAGCTCTTTCCCAAGAAGAAGGGGCTGCCCTTCTTCTATCCACTATCAAAATCCAAACACAAGGTTTGGTCGTGGTCCTGCTTCCAGTTTATCTCACATTTCTGCTTGAAGTTGATGCTTTCTCTTGCTTGATTCTCAACTTTTCTATATGATATATTTTTGTAGGGACTCTTACTCTTTTCTCAAGACCCTTTCTGATTGGTAATCATATCACTGTAGAAAGCATTTCTCTCTAAGAAATTTATTGATGAGACTGAGTAAGCAAGTCAAGAAGATAGCAGGGGGACAAAAGATTTGAAAATTTTCTGGCCATGAGGTAATCAGTGACGCTCTCTGAGCTGCTGGGTATGAGATCATTTGGGAAATATTTGCCCTGTGCTTATTACTGAGTAATTTTATAATCTGATTTTGGGACAAATTACCACATGTTACTTTTACTCATTGATTGATGCAAAATCTAGTTATACAGCCCTGTTTTGCTCAAGGCTGCATACTCATGGGTGTGTGTGTGTGTGTTGCGGAGGGGCGGTGGGGTGAAGGGAGAAGAATAAATGATAGACCTGGACATGAAGGACCTGCAATCTTCTAGAGGAAATGACACACAAGTTCAAATACAAAGGCATTGAGAAGGTTCTAAGGACACTGATCTTATTCAAGACTCCCACCTTTGCCCGCTTCTACACACTTTCCTTTTCCTCTCCCATAGGTCAATATTCTGTCACTAGCCTGGACTTTCCCCAAAGCACCAAATATATACATGCCATTTTCAACTATAACTTCTATTTATCAAGTTTCTGTGTTAATCTATACCCACTGGAACAGTTTCTCAACACCTCGTCCCCCTTGAACTTAAATTCCATTGATTCTCTCTACTTTGTCTTTATACAACTCTTCTTTCTATCTTTATTTTCCAGCCCACAAAAAATAGATTTCATGATCTGGTCTTTCAGTTATCCTTGTACTAGGACCCAATCTCTCTGAATCTTGCAAAACTCCAAGCCAGATCAGACCCAAATAGTCACTTTCTCTTTGTCTGCACTTGTGAAGCTGAGCATTGCATAGTGGTAAGAATGTGAAGTCGCATACTCCAACCTCAACAGCATTCAGACAGAACGACAATACTACACTGTTTTTCTGTTTGGCACTCCAGAGCACCCCTCAAATTTATCATGTCCAGAAATAACACGCTTCCCAAAAATTCTATTCTCCATTTCTGTTCCTCAGCTCATTCGGTGTCAACCACATCTGTCTAGTTACCTAAGTCAGAAATCTAGGTGTCAACCGGGACTGCATTATCTCCCTTACTCGACAATTTCAATCAGTCATCCAGTTGACTGAGCCTTGTTATTAAACCCCAGTTCTGGTTTAGTACCACTTTTTCAGGTATGGATCACAGTAGAATGGTGTCTTGATTCACTTGCTTTGGACGTATCATCAGGAGGGATCAACTGCTGGAGGAAGACATTATGTTTGGTGAATTAGGGCATCAGCAAGGGCACAGGCAACATTCAGTGAGATGGATTGGCACAATAGCCACAACTATGGACTTGGACATGCTGGCAATTGGGAGGGTGACTCAGGACCAGGCAACAATTTGTTTTGTTGTATATGAGGTCACTGTGATTCGGAATCAACTTGCTGGCAGTTATCTGTCTATATCTTTCAGTTATTAACGGACCTTGGCAATGGTGGAATAATAGTTCCTCACAAATTATCCTTTGTTCCTGCTGAACCCAAAACATAATTTTAATATGTAATTCAAGGACCTACCGTTCCTCTCAAGGTCCATGGTTTTCTCAATGGTTTACACTTGATTATTAGCTTAAAGGGTGACAGTTCGAACTCACTTGCAACACTTCGGGGAAAAAAAGGTCTGGCAATCTGCTTCTGTAAAGATTACAGCCAAGAAAACCCTCCGGAGCAGTTCTACTCTGTAACACTTGGGGTCACCGTAAGTTGAGAATCAACTCAAAAGCAATGAGTTTTGGGTAATGTTCCTCTCTACTGGACAGTCATGGTTTAGAAGAGCTGTAATTTCCATTGAAGCTTCTTGAGTCTCAAAATAAAACAGAAAGCATTTCAACACTCTGGTTTAGTACCCTTGCCATAGTGGTATGGTAGGCTGACTAATGCTCCTCATGCTCATTCCCAGGACCTGCGAAGGTTATTTTATATGGCAAAAGAAACTTTGCAGATATGTTAAGGATTCCATGACGGGAAGATTATCATGGATTATCTGGGTGGACCCAAAAAATTTCAAGAGTCCTCATAAGAAGAACACAAGGAGGTCAAATGGCGTTAGCGTTAGGATGCTGAAAGCAATGTGACAGTGGAAGCAGAGATGGCATTACGTAGCCACAAATCACAGAATGCCAGCATTCTGTAGAAGTTAGAAGAGGCAAGGAATGGATTCTTCTCTAGAGTCTCTAGAAGCAACCAGTCCTGCCAACACCTTGATAAGTCCAGCAAGGTTTCTTTGGACATCTGACCTCCAAAACTGTAGGAGAATAAATTTGTGTTGTTTGAAACCACTAAGTTTGTGCAAAAACATTTTTTTACAGCAGAAACAGGACACTAATACAAGTGATGAGCATTTTATATTCACATGCTTAATTTTGGGCAAAAATGTAATCTAAGAATATCTAACACGAAAAAGATAGTATTATAAATTAATATAAGCAACTTGGATTAATCATTAATTATAAGCATTCCATTATGAAGCTCTGCCAGCTGATGTTTGCCAGGTTTCTTAAAGTAACAGATATCTAAGTTAAAGTAAGTCCAGCCTGTCATAGCTGCTAGAGCAGGTTTTTCTGCTCATTCCTAACTCCAGTTATGTGAAAGTACAATTAAATGGTACGAGGGAGCAATGGGGTATGTTTTGTGAATGTATATGTATGTTTATGTACATAGAGCATACTTGAATTGCTAACTTCCAAATTACTGGAGAACAAAATGATGAATGTAACAGTCTAATAATATTGCATATAGTTTGATCTGTCCTGTTGCTGAATTATTATCATGAAAATGTGTTCCCGTCACAGTGTATCTGTATGGATTTGATGATTATGAATACCAGGACTAGTACTATGTTGAGGCAAGTGGGCATGTTATGGGCAAAATGTAAGGAGGTGCCAACATGCCGAATGAAAAAAAAAAATCTCTAAAGATCAGATACTATACAATTCCATTTATGTTGTGGTTAAGTGCCGTCAGGTCAGTTCCGACTTATAACAATGGTATGTACAACAGAACAAAACATTGCCCTATCCTGTGCCATCCTCACGATCGTTGCTATATTTGAGCCCATTGTTGCAACCACAATGTCAGTCCATCTCCTTAAGGGTCTTTCTCTTTTTCGCTGATCCTCTACTTTACCAAGCACAATGTCCTTCTCCAGGGACTGGTCCCTCCTTATAGTATATCCAAAGTACATGAGGGGAAGTCTCACCGTGCTCCCTTCTAAGGAGCACTCTGGCTATACTTCTTCCAAGACAGATTTCTTCATTCTTCTGGCAGTCCGTGGAATATTCAATATTCTTTGTCAACACCATAATTCAAATGCATCAATTCTTCTTTGGTCTTCCTTATTCGTTGTCCAGCTTTGGCATGCATGTGAGGCGATTGAAAATACCACGGCATGGGTCAGGCACACCTTACAACTCTTGAAATGACAAAATTATAGAAATGGGGACCAAATTAATGGCTGCCATGAAGTAGGAATTGTGTGTGTAGGGAGGATGGGTGTGATTATAAAGGGGTGCTATTGTTGCTAGTTGTCAACTTATGGTGACTCCCACCTTGCAGAGTAGAACTGCTCCATGGAGTTTTCAAGACTGTGACTTTTTGGAAGCAGATGGCCAGGCCTGTCTTCCAAGGTTCCTCTTGGTGGGTCCAAAACACCAACCTTTCAGCTAGTAGTTGAGTGCTTAACTGTTTGCACCACCCAAGGGAAGCCATTAAAAAATTTGTTAACTTCTTCTCCTATCTAGCAATCCAAATATCATTAAATGGGCACAAAGTGTCAGATAAATAATTAAGTTTGGCCATCAGATTACCATCTTTAAAAAGCTGCAGCCAAACTGGTTTCTTATCTTCCAAAAATATTAGGAGTTTGTTTAGTAATTCAATCATTTTCAACAGAACTTTTCCTCTCGATAACTATCACGTTTCCTTATGCCGTAAGTTTCTAATCAGTTCCATATTATCATCTGATAAAGAAAACAATCTCAAAAATCAATGTATTAACATTTATTTAGTTCACATATTTTACTATGCCATTAGGCACTCTGTTTATTTCAGTTGACTTTTTAGGAAGAACAAGACATTCTTAATAAACAAAGCAGTGTGCTGATTTGCATTTTGGTGCAATCCGCACATCTGGATAACTACTCCAGAATATTTTCTGTTGTCAAAATTGTACCATTTGAACATACTCCTACACAAAGCTTAATCTCCAAACTACATTGGTTGACAGCTTATTGTTTTAAACATTTCAGATCTAGTCATTTGAAATCAACAATAATGCAATATATATATATTTCTTCATGCCAATAGTATAGTGTGTTAAAATTGTGGTATGCTACAAGAATTGTCATGCTAGTGATATTAGTCTAGTTGCAATGAAGAACGCTGTGTTAGCTTTAATTGTTCTGTGAGTTGCTTTCTCATATCATCACTCAGTTCCTGAATACATGGTATCATGGGAAAGTGGTATTTGGGCATCCTCATACCTCAGATTCATTATACATTTCCAAGCAGATATCTTTGATACCATATTTCACTAATGTCTCAGCAATTGTATATGTTTTATTTCCTCTTAGCAACCCAAAGTGCAATTTTACAAGCAGCTCCCCTAGCATCAGTATTTATATGCGCAATGTTGAACATCTGCTTCGGTTGGTTTTCCAACTCAGTGCCTTCTCTTACAAGAACTCTTTTGATTTTGAACATATTTATTTATGTATTTTATGTAAATACCACTTGAGTTTTGATGGTTTCATCCCTTCATTATTCAGTACATTGCCACAAATACCATACTGTGCTTTCTGTGCTTTACCATCAATTATGTTCAGAAAACCAATCTCAACGTGTTGTCGTTGTTGTTAAGTGCCTGCTGAGTTGATTTTGACTCATGGTGACCCCACATGGCAGAGTAGAACTATCCTATAGGATTTTCTAAGTTGTTATCTTTATGGGAGCAGATCTCCAGGTCTTCCTCTCACAGAGCCACTGGGTAGGTTTGAACCACCAGCCTTTCAGTTAGCAGCCAAGCACTTAACTGTTGCATCACTAGCGCTCCTTAATCTCAATATACTGGGATTCATACTCATAGGTAAAACAAGTATGAACTCTTCTTGTCTTTAATTCTTCAGAGTAACTTCTGTCGCCATCGTTTGATTACTACTACTGTAGCCTTTAGATAACATATATTTCCTCTTAATAAGCTCACTGGAATTTCTTCTTCCTACGTAAATTAGGATTAAAACAAATACTATATCGTACAATAATGTTCATTACAGCACTGTTCAAAATAACCAAAAGGAGGAAACAACCTAATTGTTCATCCACAGATGAATAGATAAAATTAGCCATGCTTAATTGGAACGGGCAAGACAATAGCTGAGGGACAGATCACTGTAAGCATGCAGTCCTTCAGACCTGACAGGATGCCGTGCCTTCCCATTCCTCCCCCTTTTTGTTGTTAGGTGCCATCAAGTTGATTCCAACTCATAGTGACCTTATGTGACAGAGTAGAACTGCCCCATTGGGTTTCCTAGGCTGTACTTTTTATGGTGCTGGCAAAGAATACTGAATATACCATGGACTGCCAAAAGAATGAACAACTCTATCTTGGAAGAAGTACAGCCAGAATGCTCCTTAGAAGGGAGGATAGGGAGACTTTGTCTCACATATTTTGGACACGTTATCAGGAGGGATCAATCCCTGAAGAAGGACATCATGCTTGGTAAACTAGAGGGTCAGTGAAAAAGAGGAAGATCCTCAACAAGATGGATGGACCCAGTGGCTGCAACAATGGGCTCAAGCATAACCATCCTGAGGTGGCACGGGACCAGGTAGTGTTTCGTTCTGTTGTACGTAGGGTCTCTATGAGTCAGAGCTGACTTAACGGCACCTAACAACAACAACCTTTATGGGATTAGATCATCAGGTCTTTCTCCTGTGGAGCTACTGTGTAGGTTTGAACTGCCAACCTTTCTGATAGCAGCCCAACACTTAACTGTTGCACCACCAAGGCTCCCCTACCAGACTAATACTGATGCTATTAAGGGGACAAGAAGTAATTTTATGAATGTTAGATATATAAAAGAAAACATAGCCAAAAGCCGAGAGGGTTAACTGTGGGACAAAGGACTAAGTTTGGTCTTCTGTCTCATTTCTGAAAATAGCCTGAGCAATTAAGATGTTCTTTGTCTTTCTAAAACAACCAGGCCACCCTTAAACACATGTATATTCAAGTTGCCAAGGATTTCATTTTATTTAGATCCACAATCAACATCCATGGAAGCAGCAGTCAAGAAATCAAAGGACACATTGCATTGGGCAAATCTGCTGCAAAACATCTCCTCGAAGTGTTAAAAGCAAAGATGTCACCTTGCAGACTAAGATGCACCTCACCAAAGCCATGGTGTTTTCAATTTGCCTCCTCTGCATGTGAAAGCTGGACAATTAGTAAGGAAGACCAAAGAAGAACAGATGCCTTTGAATTATGGTGTTGGCTAAGAATATTAAATATACCATGGACTAACAAAAGAATTAACAAGTCTTTCTTGGAAAAAGTTCAGCCAGAATGTTCCTTAGAAGCAAGGATGGCAAGACTTTGGACATGTTATCAGGAGGGCTCAGTCCCTGGAGAAGGACATCATACTTGGTAAAGAAGAGGGTCAGTGAAAAATAGGAAGACCTTCAACGAGATGGATTGACACAGTGCCTGCAACAATGAGCTCAAACATAGCAACGATTGTGAGGATGGTTCAGGACTTGGCGGTGTTTCGTTTTGTTGTACTTGTGGTCGCTATGAATCAGAATCGACTCAGTGGCAACAAATATGATGCATACTGTATCCTAGAAGAAGTTTCAAGAGGTGCTAATAAATTTTGCCAATCCCTTTGCTTCTGTTTTCTATCTGGATTCTGGAATACAAATATATAGATCTGGTTTGCAGCTGATCTCAGTCTATGTGTGGTTTGAACAAGAAATCAGTGTTACTCTTCTTGTTGTGAACCACTGAGATTTTATGGTTATTTTTTATCTCAGCAAATCTGGCTAGACATAACAGAAATAAGAATACTAAGTACAACATATTGATAATTCATAGTGTACCTGACAAAAAATAAAGATAATTGCATTGAATGAAATTAAAATAACTAAAGTCATACTTCCGCACATCATCAAGTCATTTTTAAGAATTAAAATTTCTACTGGTACAATTTAGCTAAATGAATTTACTATGTATGGTAGACACTGCCATTATTTGTTCATTGCTGATTTGTCAAGGCCTGGAGCCCTGATGGAGCAGTGGTTAAGCACTTGGCTGCTAACCAAAAGGTCGGGTTATTCAAATCTGCCAGCTGCTCCTTGGAAACCCTATGGGGCAGTGCTACTCTGTCCTGTAGGTTCGCCATGAGTAGAAATCAACTCGACTGCAGTGGGTTTGGTTTTGGTTTTAGAACAGTATTAACATATAGCTTGAACTCAATGTTTTTGAATGAATGAATAACATGGTGAGTATGAATGAAAAAAAGGAATGGAGATCTCATCCCGGAGACCATTTTGAAAGTAAACATAATAATTAATAGAAAATAAGGTTTTGTATAGAATGAGGCCACACTGAGAAAAGCCAGTAAGAGAAAGTTTTGAGTCATATTTTATGCAGTAAAAAGGACTAACCATTGTAGATTTTTAGCAGAATTGCCACAATTCTTCAACTCACTCCAATATGTTTTCTTCTTCTACTAGTCTCTCAAATATCTTCCCAATATAAACATTTGAGGTTTCATCTTTCTTAACATTTCATCAACATTCCAATGTTGACCATCACATTTTTTGAAACATCTTCTCCATTCTAAAATGCCACACTCTGGTGCTTTTCTACTAGTTCCCTGTGCATTTCAAGCATCAAAGCTCAGAGTTACTCACAGATTCTAAGACCTCTTCTTTCAAATCCATACTTACTTCCTGGATGATTTCATCCATAATCCCAACTTCAGTTATTTAATTACCTTACTCACAGATAACGAACATGATTATACCGCTGATACTGAGGTGTGACGTTAGACTGCACTTCAGTCCTGGGTGATCAACTGTCTCTGATATTTGCAACTCAATTTTTTCAAGACGGGGCTAAGTCAAAGATATTGAATGCTTCTGTGAGATTTCACAAGATGAGGACTATAACATGTCCATTGAATTTTGCTACTGAGCCTTAGCAAGAGCTTTCTTGATGAAATGATAGAGGTAGAATCCAAATAGGAATACGATGGGAAATTAACCAATGATAAGAAAATTGAGACTGAGCGTGGACAACCTTGGTGAAGTTTGTGAAGAGATAAAGAGAGTGGTTGGCAGCTTCAGGAGAAAGAGATATGTTTACATTCAGGAATATTTCACATTTGTATGATTCGTAACAGAAAATAAGAACCACGATATATTATTTTATAAGAGGTAAGTCATGGTAAGGAAATACAAACTAATATTTGTAGGCATTTTAGATATTTTCTTCCTCAGTTAGATATTGAAAACAAGATCTTACCAATTCTTGTAAAATAAAATATTGTATAACCCCCCACCCCCCCACCAAAAAAACAAACTCATTGTCATCAAGTTGATTCCAACTCATATGACCCTAAAAGACAGAGTAGAACTGCCCCATAGGGTTTCCAAGGCTGAAAATCTTCTCCCGCAGAGTGACTGGTGCCTTCAAACCGTGGAGCTTTCTGTTAGTAGCCTAGTGCTTTAACCACGGTGC
The DNA here is from genome assembly GCA_030035585.1 of Dugong dugon. NCBI lineage: Eukaryota > Metazoa > Chordata > Mammalia > Sirenia > Dugongidae > Dugong > Dugong dugon. The sequence continues at coordinate 9,207,486 of CM057473.1, forward strand.
CACCAGGGCTTCTATTCTATAGAAAGTCAATTATTACTTATGAGTTTAAGATACTATCATTTGATAGCCAGTTAGATATATAGCTAAGGTCTCCTCAAATTTAAAAAGCTTAAATTATGAGGCATATAATAATATAGCATATTTCCTATGTCTCTTATCACCCGAAAAAAAATCTGCATTGAAATAGTTGAGATGTCTGCTGGGATTTTATTGCTTTGCAAACAGAAGTGGGATGCAATACGGAAGGGGCATATGGGACTTTTAAGCCACAGGTAAGTTCAATTTTTAACCTGGGTGGTGGTTACACAGACGTTCACTCTATTCTTGTTGTTTACATTTTTTAAATATACTGTTGTTATCTATTCTCTTCAGTATTAATGGCATATTTCATAATTGAAAAAAAATAGAATTAAAGTTGCAGTTTGAATTTGTAGGAGAGTATACAGCATGTAATATGTAAGCCAAGATTTACTTATTGCATTTATGAGACGTTATCAACTCCAGTTGGCCGTCTGTGTGAAACAGATGAGGTCTTAAGAATCTTAGGTATGAGGTTTTTAGTCATGTGTCTTGTGCTTTTTTTTTCTGTCTTCCCCTCCTCCCCACCATGGCCTTTATAATCTTTAGGATATTATGAGATGTGAAATAAAAATAGCTGGACTGTAAGTAATCTCCAGTGCCTTCAAGTTGTGATTGAATAGCCTCTGTTTCTTAACGCCTTTTCCATAAAAACTCACTTAATCTTGTTTATCAATTCCTCCAGGCCTTGCTTTGAGCTAGATAGTTAGGTGTTTTAGTTACATAAATTCTACTCTATGAACTAAATCTTAGTTTTTAGCTTCCAGATACCAGTCTCTTAAGCCAGCTCAAGAAGAGCCCGTAAGGGATGTCTAATTCAGAAATCCACCACCCCCCGTCAGCTTGTTGTACTGTGGTGGCTTGTAAGTTTCTATGTTGCTGGAAGCTATGTCTCTGCTATTTCAGATGCCAGCAGGTCACCCATCATGGACGTGTTTCATGGGAGCTTCCAGGCTAAGATAGGCTAGGAAGAAAGTCCTGTCAACCTATTCCAAAAATTAGCCGATGAAAACCTTATGAGTCACAACGGAACATTGTCTGACTCACTTGCTTTGAGCACATCATCATCGTCAGGAAGGATCAATCACTGAAGGAGAACATCATGTTTTGTAAAGTAGCTGGCCATCGAGGGCAAGGGAGACCCTCCATGAAAGGGACTGTCACAATACCCATAAAAACGGACTTGAACATTTTGGCAATCATGAGGATGATGCAGACCCGGCAATGTTTCGTTCTGTTGGGCATGAAGCCAACATAAGCCGGAGTTCACTCAGCGGCAGCTAGCTAGCTATCACCATCAAACTCGGAAATGCTCAGAAACTTTGCAGCGAACAGCGAAAAGTCATTTGGCAAGTCTGGCATTTGTTAATCACACAGTGCAAGTAGCCCCTCCTATACAGGGCTGGCAAAGGACCTATTATATAGACACAGAGTTGGATTGGGTATAAATCTTCCCATCTTCAGCATAGCTGCTTTGGGTTTTTAAGGGAGAGGTCAAAACTGACTAGCGGGAACTATGGTCCTTTCTCAGTCTTTGTTAGCCTCCGTCCTAAAGATGAATGAGAAAGCCAATTAATGAAAGTCCCAAAGATGCAAAGTCTGAGAATTCTTCTCATCTTCTGGAAGCATCTGACTTAGATTTCTTTCTCCACAGGCCAGGTGATGTTAAATTACACTGTTCCACAGCAAATATGATGGTCGTTTTGATTCAGTTTGCTTTTTAACTATCAGTGACGTTCAGTCTCAACAGGAAGTTTGTGTATCCAACTCTGATTTTTAAAACGCTGTCAAGAACTGATTAAAACTGAAATAAAAAAATCCTCACTATTACATGTATTTCACTAAGTAGAGTCACTTGCTTTGATTCTTTCCTGTGCAATTTAAAAGTAGGGAAACTGATGCAATTTCTAAAACATTTGGTTGCTTTCTTTATGCAAGTTTTAAGAGCTGAGGGTTTGTGAAGACCAAAACATACCATTCTGGGCTTTGTTACATTAGACGGTCTAATACACGTGTGGTTTTAAATTCATTGAAATGAATTTCCTTTAGACATTTTCAGTTCGTCCTCTGTGAGATCCATTTATGAATTGGGCTATTTAGCCAATGACTAGACTTCAAGGAATGAATGCGAGAACTGTTTTCATTTGCTTCAGCGAAAATTCAGCAACATTCTTCGTATGGGTTTCAGTTGTTTGCTGTGTCTAATTTCCAGTCATTAGTTTCCGATCTTAGAAACATAGGCATTTGTATAATGACAACACGTAAGTACTTTGATAAAAGATAAAAATTAACATAGTCTTCCAAATTCTGATTATTGACTCTGAACTTCCATTTATAAATTTTGAGATTTGGGGTATGTTTTTGTAATGTACAAAATTGATAGAAGTTTATACACTCTATCAACTCAATTTGAATAAAGTAACTTTTCAATCCAGCTATGTAATGTGTTTGACTACCTCCAGAGCAGCTTCAATGGCATGCTTATATTCATCAAAAATAAAAAGAAAACATAAGCTCATTGCCGTGTAGTCGATTCCAACTCATAGCGACCCTAAAGGACAAAGTAGAACTGCCCCATAGGGCTACCCAAGGACTGCCTGGTGGGTTCGAACTGCTGACCTTTTGGTTAGCAGCCAAACTCTTAACCACTGTACCACCAGGGTTTCCACTTATATTTATAGTCATTCCAAATATGTATGTTTGCAGGCAACACTCGCGTTCCTCTGCAATATTAATGTGAGACAAAAGAAAAACAATGAAAATTTTTGATCCATTTCAGTTTTCTTCTTAGTAGAAAAAGTAGCAGAAAGGGACTGATATCCAAACTCTAGTTCCAGGTTCTATTATTATAAGTGTCTTTCTAAAATGTGCAGAAACCAGGGATATTTTAAGACCCTTGTAGCAAATCATAATTCCAGATAGCAACACCGACTATGCTAAAGTCATTATGACCTGTGAGACCCTGTAAAAGACAAGCAAAATAATCTCAAACTTGTTAATGAAACATGTTTCTGAAGCTATTGACCTAGTACTGGTGCCCATTGTCTATAAACAATGATTTGCCGTAAAAGTTTACGCTGAAATGAATAGACAATTTAATGCCGAAAAAATATTCTACCTGACTATACATTTTCACACACTTAATGTATCATATTATTTATAAATAATATATACTGAATATTATTAATATTCAGTATATTGAATATTTTATGTGCAAGTTCAGAGCAATCGGAATTATTGCTTCTCTGAATGAGTTTTTTTTAAATAAATATAGCCATAAGATGCCATGAAAGTTGAAATCTTTCATATGCTAACTAATTGCATATTCTTTCCAATAGTTTCAGCAGCCTAAACTGTGGGTAAAATACGCGTATGCAACTGAAAGAGATGAACAACTCGCCAGGCAGCCGGAGCTGTGCAAGGATGCTTAATGGTCGGTTGATTTTTGAATAACTGTAAAATAAAGTCAATGAAAAAATAGATATACGACTGTCAAGATTAGGCCCGCTATCTCTGGCCTTGACGCTAAAAGAAATAAAAACAGAAATATAATTGGATATAGCTGGACATCAGTTATCTTTCCTGATGGCAAGACATCATCTCTTCAATAAAACCCGAACAATTCCCAGGAATTCATTCTGTATTTTGTCTTGCAGCTAATGTAGTTTTAAAACGTTCTTTTCACATTAAGCTACAGCTTCCCTTCTTTTCTCGCCCTTCTCTAGAATTTACGATCGTACGTATTGTATTCCCTAGGTTTTCTAAGATTCTCTAGAATGTATGCGCTGATTATGTAATGCCTTTCACATGAGTATTTGCTCCTATATTCATGTAGGAGAAAACCAAACCTCCATGTGTAAAAAGTCTTCAAATAAGTGAAGATTTCCAGTTAACTAATTACCATGACTCAATTGCTATGGCAGTTCAAGTCCACCCACGGGCATTTCAAAAGAAAGGCCTAATGAGCTACTTCTTAATAAAAGAGCCCCTGAAAACTCTATGGAGCACAGTTGTCAGACACACATGGGGTCACTGTGAGTCTGAGTCAACCTGCCAGCAATTGGTGGTGGTGGATGGTTTGATAATAATCCTAGGAATCTCTTAAGACAGCATGAACTTTGACTCCCAGAAATTTCAATTATAAGGCTAAAGTAATGTTTGCAATTTAATTCTACACAAGGGTACATAAATAATATTATTAATCAGACAATAACGTAGCTGGTTTTCCCTGTAAATCTTTCAAATTTATTTGACAATAGTAAATTGTGAAAGATTTAAAAAGTTTTGTTAGAGAAATTCTGGTTAAATTTCTATTGGAATAGAATGGAATACATTAGATATATATGTCGTTGTTATCAGGTGCTGTTGAGTCCATCTTGACTCATAGTAACCTCATAGAACAGAGTAGAACTGCCCCAAAGAGTTTTTTACGCTGTAATCTTTACAGGAGCAAACGGCCAGATTTTTCTCCTGAGGAGCCAGTGGGTGGGTTTGAACCCCCAACCTTTTGGTTAGCAGGCGAGTGCTTAAAGTGCCACATCAGGGCTCCTACATGCGTATATATACATACACACACTCGTGTGCATGTGGGCACACACACATAATTAAATAATCCTAATTCTTAATTTTATTTTAGTAATTTCATGGTATATCCTCAGCATCCTTTACAAAAATTGTCAAAACAAAAAATAAATTTAGTATAACAGCTAAATAAGCAAGATTGGAAGTTAGCCCCCCGGGTTTAGGATACCACACAATATTTGCTTGCTCTGTGATGTTGGAAAAGGCACTACCTCCCAGATCCTCAGGTTCCTCATCCGCATAAGTTTGGGCAATAACAGCCCCAACCTCAGAGTTATTCGGAGGATTACAATAGTGGATAAAGGTAATGGATATGCAACAATGCCTGTTGCCACACTGGACGTAGCCATTGTATTTCACAGACAAAAGTGCAATTAACACGTTTCCCAAATCTCCTTGGCTGGGGCAAACTGCTTAAATGGAAGAGAAGGATAAGTAAGAGGAGAATAACAATTAAAAAAAAAAAAAAGTGGGAAAAGAGGAGAGTTAAAATGTTATTTTTGGAGGGAGATACTACAAAATTTTTCCACAGAAAAACTGAAAAAGCCAAATCCATTATCCAGGCAGTTCCAACTCCTAGCAACCCTATAGGGTAGAGTAGAACTGCCCCATACCATTCCCAAGGGGCACCTGGTGGACTCGAACAGTCAACATTTTGGTTAGCAGATGTAGCTCTTAGTGGCTATGCGACCGGTGTTTCCACACGAAAACAAAGAAGTCAAAAATTGTGCTTGGGAGTCTTTCAGCAGAAGCTGGAACTGGCAGCAACAGAAGACAAGGTAAAAATGTGTTTAAGTTGGAGTTCACTCAGATTTGGTAAGTATAGCAAATACGCTAAAAGAGCGAGCCAAAAAACAAAAAAAAACCAAAAAACCAAACCTGTTGCCCTCAAGTTGATTCCTACTCACAGCGACCTTACAGGACCTAGTAGAACTACCCCATAGGGTTTCCGAGGAGCGGCTGGTGGATTCGAATTGCTGACCTTTTGGTTAGCAGCCGGGTTCATTAACCTCTGCACCACCAGGGCTCCTAATAAAGAGCAAGGGCATGATAAATATCATACCAACAGGAAATCTGTCATTTTGTCTATGAGAGTCTGCACACCTAACCTGACTTGCAAAGTGGCATTATTTTTTCCTTAAAGAAATCCATGACAATACAAGCAGGTTAAATTGCAGTGTATTTTGTGTGTGTGTGTGTGTGTGTGTGCGTGTGTGTGGTTGGAGGTGGTGAGCGTCAAATATCAGTTTCTCCCTAATTGTTGAGAAAATCCAGCGATAGCAGGATTATACTTTAGTTCTTGATTTTAAATATAATACTACAGTGGGAATAGAAAGGATCAGAATTTTGGGTACTTACTCCACACCAAACACTAATATATGTAGTTGTAATGTAATTCTGCTAACAACCCTACCAAGAGAGTATTATCGTATCTTGGTTATGACAAGGAAGTCACAAAGTGGTAAAGTAACTTTCATTTCAAAAGCATTGGGAAGGAGCTGATTTCTCTAGTAATGATCTCCACTTCAAATATTTGAATGTTTCAATGGATAGCAATGGCGAAAGTATCTCTTAGGCTACGTATTCAAGAGATAACTGTGCTAAAGCAAATGTGCATTGTTCCTGGCTGCAGCTTAGTTGTTGAAATACGTATAACAAGAAACAAACAAGCGTTTTGACATTGAGATAGTTTTCCTCTGTCCATGTAATCCAATCCCTAAAACATGTTTACTTGTATTACTTTTTTGTTGTCATCTCAAGAAAATTATTTAATTTCTCCCAGCCTCCATTCTCTTGTCAATAAAATGACAACAATAATATTCACCTCATGAAACCTAAAGATGAATCTACATATATTAACCAGCTAGCACACAGCAAGGGTAGTTACTTAAAATCCTTTTGTTACCAAATTTTTATTAAATTTTTTTTTGATGGCAAGTGTTTTCAGTATTGGAATGCATGCTTATTAATTGGGTGTGTTTACATTTTGGGTTGGTAATGTGGATTTTGAGAAATATGATCTAGCAATACAATCTTCCAGTGAGACAAGCGGCACTTTGGTGCCACTGATCTGTGGCAAGACAGTAAGCCACTGAGAACTAGGTAGAGAATTTATTGCTGGCGCACTTCCATTAGGTTACATGGGAAACCTCTGGTTTTCCAAATATAACACACACAAAAAAATCAGGACTCCCTAACTATCACACAGGAAAGCCATAATTATGCTTGCAAGCCTTATCTCACAGAAATAAAAGAAAAAAAGGCAGAAGTTTACATAACTAGCACATCCAGGAAACACCAATTAATAGAATGCTCAACCTACACAACATTGAGGCTCCAACTCTGGTCTGCTGAGCTTCACATGTTTCAAAAGGGACCCACCTTGATGCTCAATGCATTAGAACCAGAATATTGCCTTACCCCTGAGATCCAGGGGCATCAAAAGTGTCTTGCATGTAATTTAGGCTGGTAACGAAATTAATAAATCAATGGTGTCCTCCTTAAGTCTTTTCTTATTATCTACAGTATTTCAACTTCACTAAATTTCTCCTTGATAATTCTCTTACATACTGAGTGAGCATTGTTCAAACCCTCTGCCGTATGCCTGAGACCTTTTGAGAATAACTCTGATAGACACTTGTCTGCTGATGACAGTTTTTAATTAAGTGAATTACTCCAGGCAAAGCAAAGTCACTGAACATAGTCATCCATTAATGAAAATTGGAACTAACAGGACTCGGGCGGACAAGGCTGTGGCAGCATGCTTGTCTGTTTTCCCATTCTTGCCTATTCTGTAATATTCCTTGGACTCGGGCAGACATGGTTCTGGCAGCACGCTTGTCCATTTTCCCATTCTTGCTTATTCCGTGGTTTCCTTGGACTCAGGCAGACATGGCTGTGGCAGCGTGCTAGTGTGTTTTCCCACTTTTGCTTATTCTGTAATATTTCCTTGGACTCGGGCAGACGTGGCTGTGGCAGCGTGCTTGTCTGCTTTCCCACTTTTGCTTATTCTGTAATATTTCCTTGGACTCGGGCAGACATGGCTCTGGCAGTATGCTTGTCTGATTTCCTGCTTTTGCCTTTTTGAATATATGCTGAATAAAACTTCCATTTTGCTTTGCTAAAAAGAAAAAAAAAATGGAACTAACAGTTACGTCATGTGGGTCTGAGCTTGGGATAAAACTAGAAACCTTGTGAGATTGTAGAATAGGAGGTACAAAATTTAGGTGCTGTCATCTGACTACTTGGGTTGCCAATTCTTAGCTGTTTCAAATGGGTTATATCACTCTGCTTCCTAATTCGTAAAATAAGAGGGAAAATAAACCTTCTTAGGGTATTAAGGAGCCCTGGTGGCACAGTGGTTAATAGCTGGGCTGCTAACCAAATGGTCAGCAGTTTGAATCCACTAGCCACTCCTTGGAAACCCTACAGGGCAGTTCTATTCTGTCCTATAGGGTCACTATGAGTCGCAATTGACTTGACGGTTTCAGGGTAGTTAAGAGGATTAAGTACCATAATTTTTCTTCATTCAATATACATTTATTGATGGCTTAGCATGTGTCAACCATATACAACAGAAAACAGAACAGACAAAACGTCTTGCCAGCGCTGGACTTTGGGTCTACGGCTGGGGGAATAGATAGCAATTATAATTAATAAGAAAATATATCTATCTATAATTATACTTGGAAGAAGTCCTGGTGGATCAGTGGTTAAAGCACTGGCACTTGTTTGCTAACCGAAAGGTTGGTAGTTCAAACCCATCAGCTTCTTTGCAGGAGAAAGATATGGCAATCTGCTTCCTTAAAGATTTATAGCCTTGGAAACCCTATGGGACAGTTCTTCTCTGTCCTATAGGGTTGCCATGAGTCAGAATCGACTTGATGGCAGTGGGTTATATCTATATATAGTTACGTAATGATAAGTTCTGTGGATTGAAATAAAACAAGAATCAGGGAATAGCATGGTGGGGGAGGGGTGGTGTGTGTCAGCAATCAACGTTGCAATTTCAAAAAGAAAGTGAAGAGGAGATAGCGTTTGAGTAAAGATATGAAGGATGTGACAGAATAAACCCAGCCGATAATGAGGGTAAAAGAGTTGCAGGATGAGTGTGATGGCTAGTTTCATGTGGCAACTAGGCTGAGCTATAACATCCAGTTGTTTGGTCAGACAGTACTCTAGATACTACTAGGAAGGGAACCACCACCATCTATCTGCCAGTCTGTCGTACAGTGGTGGCTGCATGTTGCTGTGATGCTGGAAGCTATGCCACCAGTATTTCAAATAGCATCAGGGTCACCCATAGTAGACAGGTTTCAGCAGAGCTTCCAGACTAAGACAGACTAGGAAGAGGGACCTAGCATTCTACTTCTGAAAAAACTGGCCATTGAAAACCTTCTGAATAGCAGCAGAACATTATCTAACATAGTGCTGGAAGATGAGGTTCTCAGGTTAGAAGGCACTCAAAATACGACAGAGGAAGAGCTTCCTCTTCAAAGTAGAGTCTACCATAATGACGTGGTTGGAGTAAAGTTTTTGGGACCTTCATTTGGTGATGTGGCATGACTCATAATGAGAAGAAACAGCTGCAAACATCCATTAATAATCAGAACGTGGAATGTACAGACTGTAAATCTAGGACAACTGGGAGTCGTCAAAAATGAAATGGAACGCATAAAGATTGCTATCCTGGGCATTAATAAGCTGAAATGGACTGGTATTGGCCATTCTGAATCAGACAATTATATGGTCTATTATTCCGGGAATGACAAATTGAAGAGGAATGACATTGCATTCATCATCAAAAAGTACATTGCAGTGTCTATCCTGAAGTACAATGCTGTCGGCAATAGGATAATATCCATATACTTACAAAGAAGACCAGTTAATAAGACTATTATTCTAATTTTACCAACTTCTGTGGTCTGAAATTGATCAAACCTGCAATCAAGATGCTTTGATAATTACTGGGGATTGAAATTCAAAAGTTAGAAACAAAGAAGAATCAGTAGTTGGAAAATATCACCTTGGTAATAGAGATGATGCTGGAGATTTTGTAAGACCAATGACTTCTACATTGCAAATATCTTTTTTCAACAGCATAAATGGCAGCTATACACATGGGCCTCACCAGATGGAATACACAGGAATCAAATCAATTACATCTGTGGAAAGAGATGATGGAGAAGCTCGATATCATCAATCAGAACAAGGCCAGGGGCTGACTTCAGAACAGACCATCAATTGCTCATATGCAAGTTCAAGTTGAAGCTGAAGAAAATTAGAGCAATTCCACTAGAGCCAAAGTATGACCTTTAGTATATCCCACCTGAATTTAGAGACCATCTCAAGAACAGAGTTGACACATTGAACACTAATGACAGAAGACCAGACGAGTTGTGGGATGACATCAAGGACATCATACATGAAGAAAGCAAAAGGTCATTAAAAAGACAGGAAAGAAAGAAAAGACCAAAATGGATGTCAGAAGAGACTCTGAACCTTGCTTTTGAACATCTCTGTATCTCTTCTCCCCTTTAATAGAGACACCACTCACGTTGGTTTAGGAACCATCCCACTCCAGGATGATGTCGTGTTAATTTAACTGATAACAGCTTCAAAGACTCCATTGCCAAACAAGCTCAAGTTCACAGGAACCAGGGGTTAAAACTTCAACACATCTTTTCGGGGGACATAGTTCAATCCATAACAATTACCACAGTGCCTATTATTTCTATGCATCTTCAGATAATTAGCTAGTACATAGGCCATCCTCAATTTTAATTTTAAGCTAATTTTTAGTTACATAGGGATAAAATGAAAATATTTTCCCTGTAAAAAAAAAATAAACTCAGACTAAATTGTTAGAGTAAATGAAAGTACACATCTATACTTTATTAATATTGAATTGATAATGATATGGATGTTGAATTGAACTGGTATTTATTGATTGAATTGAATATTTATATTGAATTGAAAGTTTTACTAAAAGCTTAGCGTTCTCTTAACTTTCTTGCACGTATAACTTTTTTTTTTCCCTTTGGCTAAAACACTCATTTAGTAACTACTGTGTCTTCTATTAAATAGTGGCTTATCAAATTATCAAGTAAGGAACATAACATAAAATATGGCATATAACCCTTATTTTACTTTGGTTTTAATTAAACTATGTAAATAAAATACCGAATGAAAGAGGCATTTTATATAGGGTAGTTAGTGTTATTGGAAGGGAAAGAAAATTATGCACGACCAGTTATTCCATGCCTATTATTTTTCAAACATTTTCATACAAATGTATGTAAAATTTTAGCACTCTGATCTCTTTTTAAAATGGAGCTGTTTGGGGAGCAGGGAGGTTGAATAACTTGCCCCAGCAGCAACACTGCAGTTCTGTCTGGTTCCAGAGCCCATGCCCTTTCCAGAACACAATATTCACACCTGTGAGTGGAAGGAGATTTCTGCTTCATTCATTCATCTCAGCCTATTTTCCACAAACAGCGTTTAAATGACAATGCCCATGAGTCTATACCGTTTATGAGTACATCTATGTGAGTTTTCTCGCTGGAAATCAGAGCAGAGCTGCAAATGATTTCATAAGACATAGCTCCAGAGTCTAAACCATATGGTAATAGTCTATCTTTGCACAAACAGATCATGTCATCTGTATGCCACAGTAGCAGTACATGCATATTTACACTGTAGTTACTACAGCAAACGCCCTCGCTCTCCAACAAAGAAAACCACGACGGTACAGTTATTCAGAAATAATGTGACATCTTTTACCTGCAATACAGAAAAGGTAGAATTGGAGAAGCGTTGATTCCTTGGGAATTTTAAACTGTGTCTCAAATACACAGTGCATTCATAATAATAAAAATGAGACCAATGTTTTTGTACAAATCAGTAAACACACTATGCTTCCTTAGCAATACCCTGTAATGTATATTTTCTTAAATGCTCAGCCAAAGTTTCTCTATTGCTGCAGTAGCTAAATGTGTTTCTCTAGGAATCGCAAATGCTCCTACACTCTTTCACCATTTATAATTTACTGTGGCATTCAAATTTAGAGTTGTTTGAATAAATAACTTCTAATGCCAGAAATATCTGTTAAAATTCTTTCAATCTTAGCTAAGAAGAGGAAAAACTGTTCTAAGAAAAAGTAATGGAAAGTTCCAATACCCATCGGTGTAGTTAGGCAAAGGAAGAAGGCTCCAGAAAGCCACAAAACGCTGAAGAATGATCACTTGGTAAATGGAGTTTAACTGAGCTCACCTGCAAAGGAGAAAGGCTGACTCATATCCAGCTGTGTGTGTGACGAACGCGGATTACGACGGAAGTGATTCGACCCACGATGTGAATTTTTTTTTTTTCTAAATAGTTGTTTAATGGCTGAGATGAGTACATGAGTCATGGATGTGGGAATAGATGATTTTACCCTACGAAGAAAAATATCAACTCTCTTCTAAAATATTTTCATGACAGTATAAATATTATAGCTTCCAGTGAAATGTGATAGAATGAAGAATTTATCTGACAGCTATTTTATTAAAGACACCACACATAAAACATTCATATCATTTATCTAAAAAGTATATTTTCCAAGGACATCAGGAGAGTGGTAATGGATTTGAGTGCATCTGAGAGTCTGTGGCCCAGGCTGGGTTTGTTCACAGGAGTGTTTACATGTTTGAATAATGATTTGGAGATAGATAACATTAGCACTGAAGAAAAGTGTTTTCGTTTTTTCTTTTTGCCTGTTTAATAGTAAATCATGCTTAATAATTTTTAAAGCTGGTATTACTAAAAATATCATAATAGCATGCATTTGATTAATATGCCATTCAACACTAAAATAAAAATAAATGTTTGCAAATAAAACATTCAACCAAAAAGAATCCTATGAGTTTTGTAGTATTTTCTCATGTGGGCCTATATGTTTATCCAAAGACCTCTTAGTTTATATGGTCAAAATATTTTGAACAGGGACTTGATGATTTCACTGTAAAAGGTTCCAAAATATATGGATTACATTTCCCAGTTCCATTACAGTCCCTCGGGATTTTAAATAATGCGATTTTTTTTTTTAATTAGACCCAAAACATGTGAAAAATAACTTGAGCAATTCAACAAACTCCAAATTCAGCAGGACTTGCCCCTCCCAAGTGTATAATTGACCTAAATCACAGGATTTCTGCACAAGTACATATTTTCTTTTAGTTACTGTGTTAAATACCATCTTTTGGGCATTTTCTTTTTTCCCATATTTTCTTTCACGTGATTGAATAGTGAGTTGAAATAAAGAAAGGCATTTCTAAAAGCACTTGAGAACTGGAGGACGCTGACTCCTAAAATTCAGTAGATTCAGCCAATTAGGTGTGTCTTTGTTTGCTTGTTTGTTTTTAATATCTGTTACAAGGAGGAATGGACTAGATCAGTACTATCACTTGTTTTTTCCTGCAATCTTTAATCTTAGATTTAGCCACATGAGCTGAATGTATTTTTATGAAGTACAATTACGTAGAATCTAAATTTTAATTCGTGCTGTTTGAAAATATGGTATTAGAAAACTTACTTTTATCGGATGTGCAAGAACTAATGAGAATTATAATCCTACTGACCATAGACTGTTTTCTGCAGTTCTGAACACAGTGATGCCAAAAACCAAACCCGTTGCCAGTGAGTCGCTTCTGACTCATAACGACGCTACAAGACAGAGTAGAACTGCCCCATAGGATTTCCAAGGAGCGGTTGGTGGATTTGAACTGCTGACCTTTTGGTTAGCAGCCAAGCTCTTAACCACTGTGCCACCAGGGCTCCAAAAACAGTAATAAATCCTCCAAATTGCAAAAATTTTCCAGTCTTCTTTAATAACGTTAAAAGCAGCGCTATTTTTTCATAATTTTCAAGAAAATATGTTCATATACATACGTGTACATGTCAGCATGCCTCAGGAGTTACATTGGGGTCTGTGAGAGCAGTCTTCCCTGGTTTCAATTTCATCAATTTCAAGTATATTTTGTTATAGAATGAAAAAAACACAATTTGGATCATTGATGGAGCTAAAACCTGAAAATGTCAAATTAAAATGAATCATCCAATTTATAGAAAGGTGGCTTGATTACAGAAAGTGGTACAACTTCTTTCCTACCAGATCCAAATTAAAGATAGAAAATGTTCAGTATTTTTGGAGCATTTATTATAAATTAATTAAAACATGCTAAGTAGGAAAGAATAATGCATAAATCCAAAGGATTTAAATAGTCACCGCTCTGAGACTAGCCATGAATTCTAAAGTTCAGAAGCACTAGTCCCAAAGGAAATTGTGGCAGAAGGAATGTAAATTGTCACTGTAATGAAATAAAATAGTTGCAATTGCAGATGGGCTATGAACTAATATTGACTCTTGCTCTAAAAGCTGTCAGAGCTTTGCTATGCCACATTCAAACAGCTGGGAATGCTCTGTCAGGAAGCCATGGGGAGAAACACTTTCCTTGGGTTGAAATACAAAAGCTAGATATTTGTTAAGACCATACCAGCCATATGTTTGCTCCTGAGTCAGACAAAACTAAAGACAATTTTTTAGTACATTCCAAAAGGTCTCCTTCTTTCATTCATCAAACATCTATTAAGTACTTACAGAGCAACCCCCACTCTAGGTTCTTGCAGTGCGCAAGTTATCCACATATCCTGCTATTATAGAAATTACAATCTAGAAAGCACTCAGTTGGTAATTTACTGTTTCCTACAAGGATGAAGGAAACAAACAAACTTATTGGTCAGAGTATGCTTGCTATTGTTTTGTTAGGTTCCATCAAGTCGGTTCCGATCACAGGGACCCTGTGTACCAATGAATGGAGCATTGCCCGTCCTGCACCATCCTCACAATCACTGTTAGGTGTGAGCCCATTATTGCACTCAATGGGTATGCTCACTCCCATAAAAACAGACCCAAACAGATAAACAGGCTCAACACAATGGAAGTTTCTATCTCATTCATATTTCACTCTTGGGCTAGGCGTTCAGGTTGAGGGATTGGCTCCCATCCATTCTGCCATGTAGGTACCTAGGATACTTTCATCCTGTTGTTCCCCTAGTCTGTAGGACCTTTTTGTCATCAAAGTCCACCCAGCAGAGTAAGGGGACAGAGCATGAAGGAGGCACACTCATTTTTTTGAAAGCCTTAGCCCCAAAGTGACACGGTGACACATGTCACTTCTACTTGCACATCAATGGACTATGCCTACTGCACATAGTGATAAAGGACATGGGTTGGGGAGTAGGCAGAAAATGTAACAAGTGGCTAGGCAGCTACTTTGCCGCTAAAACTTTACAGTTTGTATGAAGAGACTGGATGTCGGTGAACAACTAAATAAGAGCAAAACAGAATATACCATCTAAAAGCAAATGTATTACATCCAGACCATCCAGAACGTATCGTTTAAAAGCAAACTTATTACATTCAGATGATGAAAAAAAAAAGTTAATTTAAAAGCTTAAAAATATATATTTGATATTAAAAAATATTGTTGACGTTTCAGGGAATGCCAGGGAATACCAGCGAACACCCAGGGCTACTGCCAAAGCCAAGGCCCTGATCTGAGCATCTACCCTCAACAACTGTGAGAAAATAAATTTCTGCTCTTAACAGACACCCATTTTGCCTTACTTTGTTATGGCGTTCCCTGGAGTTCCTTGGAGTCCTTGGCATTCCTTGGTGTCCGTCTTCCCCAGTATATGTTACTGTGTCCATTCTGCTCTTTTTATAAGACACCACTCAGAAGTAATTAGGTTTAGGACCCACTCTACTCTGACATTAGTTCATTAACATAACAAAAGTAAACTCCTATGTCTAAACACGGTCGGATTTACAGATACAAGGGTTAAGACTACCATATTTCCTTTAAAAACCCAAAAAAATCCATCCTGTTGAGTCAACTCCAACTCACAGCGACCTTATAGGACAGAGTAGAACTGCCCCATAGGAGCTCCAAGGAGCAGCTGGTGGATTCGAACAGCTGGCCTTTTGGTTAAGCAGCCAAGCTCTTAACCACTGCACCACCAGGGCTCATATTTCCTTTGTGGAAGAGGAGTGTAATTCAGTCCATTACAATTTACATCCATGGTTCTTGTTGGCTTATTTGTGAGGCTGTAAGAATATTAGTGTCTCTTATTACATGTTAACTCTAATAATCTAAATCTACTCGTCAGCAGTGTGAAGATCTGTTTTGATATTTTGTTGTTGTTACTGAAGACCGTGCTCTTCAGTTTCCTCGCAAATTTTAAGCTGCCTTTTGTGAAAGAACACTACATTGTTCTTTCCCTGTCATGCTTTTTTCCCCTCTGTGCCTTCACTTGGTTTTCCTCTGCTGCATTCACTATTCACGCCAACCATTTGTTAATCCTTTCAATTTGTTTCTCTGGATGATATTCATGGCTCTGTTATCTGAAAACGCAGCGTTTTAAATGTGAAGTATATTATCTCTAAAGTATGTCTGAATGTCATATGAGTCTAATAAATATGTATGAGAACATGATTATTAGGAGATGAAATACTGCTGCTGTGGAAGAAAATGTACATCCTTCCTGCTTTAATAGCTGTCATTTCAAGAATTATGTTTAAGGTCAAGGTTAAATCTGTTACTAATGTAAGAGCAGTGGTAAGGCAAGACAGTACTAATTTCCTGATATTCTGTCAGGATTCTATTAAATGGAGTTTCAAATGACCTCACTGTGTCAACAGCCTCCAGAAAATAAGCAGAAACTGTTCAATGCATTTAATATTTAACTTCCAACTATCCTTTTAACAAAACCATATCCTCCGTTCTATGTTTTCTGGCTCTCAATTAAGCAACAGAAATAAAGTATTGTTGCCAAACTGAATTCTTCTAGAAATCCAGTTTGGGAACATGCTTTTTCTTTTAGGGAATCATGATCTGCAAGAATAAGCATTGCTCTAAGTCTTTACTCGTAGTCTTGTAATTATCGCCTGCGATGGAATTACACTTGTGACTAATTCATGAAGTTCTTCCTAATTCAACAGACGCCATTAGATAAATACCTTCAAATATATTGTGCACATTTACCAAGGCTATAATTATTCTAAGGATCCCTGGTGGCAAAATGGTTAAGCACTTGGCTGCTAACTGAAAGTTCAGTGGTTTGAACCTACCAGCCTCTCCACTGGAGAAAGATGTGGCAGTCTGCTTCCAAAAAGATCACAGCCTTGGAAGCCCTATGGGGCAGCTCTGCTCTGTCCTACGGGGTCACTAGGAGTCGGAAATGACTCTATGGCAACGGGTTTTGGTATAATTATCCTAGCAGGCAGTGATATGCTGCCAATATGTTTCCCTTTGATAGGAAGCATTTGACAAATTCAGATAAGAAATGTCTTCTTATGATGATATTTGCTACATACAACCAGCCTTCAACATAAGGAAGAGATGAGATACATCAGAAGCTTGAACTGCAAGTTGTCTATACCTGCTGCTAGTAGCGGTAGCCCAGCTAAGTTTTCCTTTCTTCTCTCTTTACTTTAACTATTTCTAAAATAACTTTTCACTTATTTTATTCTTTGTTTTGTGTCATGGTTATAACTCATTCCTATTACACTCCTTGTTTATTTGAATTTTCAAAAGATTTAACTTTCAATAACTCAAGGTTACCCTGTACTTCCCCCACACCCTTATTTTACATACTGGTGTCCACCATATCCATACACTTTTATTCCTAGAATGTTTTATTCCTAGAAATCACTCCATAATTTCATGTAACTTGGCTTAAGCAAATATTGCCGCAGTACTCTAAGGTGGATGTTATTACTACTAGAAAAGGAAAAAAAAAATGAGGCCTAAAAACACTGCCAGAAACCACATAATAAAAAATTCGGTGATATATTTACACTCTTACACACACAAACACACACACACACACACACACTGAGTTCTTTTTCTATTACTTTTCTACAAAGTGTAAGATGTACAGTCCCCCCCACCCCTGTGGATGGGATTATGTACATATGAAGTAACTTTCACCAATGGGTGAGTTTTCAAATTTGAAAAGGACAGCAATAGTGGAGAAATATTTTTTATTCATTCCTGGAGGACATTTCTTTCTGGTCTTCACAGGAGTGAAGATTTTGTAAGATGGAGCAATTATTATCTAAATAGTCATAAAGAAATTCAACTTCAAATATAACACACTTGCACGGTGGTATCGATCTCAATATGGGAATCAACTTCTTAAAAATCCTATGTATATTTTCCTCCAAATCACCATTTCACTCATCTTCCAGAACTGTGGTTGCGTATGTCCTTGATCTTTTCCCACAACGTCAATATAACTGTTCTTGGTCAAATTTTCTAATGTTATATATGAAAGATAAAGTCCTCTTTTTTGGTATTTTCTAATGAGCTGTTGCATTATTATGATGTTGCTGTGTTATAATCCAACACGTAACAAAATATTTCTCAACTTTGCCCCATAAATCTGACGTTTGCCTTTCTACAACACTATTATTTTATAAATGCAGATGTGTAAAAAGAAAACATAAATAAACAGAAAACAGAAGTACTTATTGCTCCTGAAACCCAAATGACAAACTTTTGGGAAAACTGCAGCTTTGTCCTAGGAAAAGTCGGCCAGTTGCTTGAAAGAAAATTATTGGCACCAGAGGATTTGACACCAGTTTTTAATGGTTTGTTGAATGAAGACAGCTTAGTAGCATGGAATGTTATCCTCTAATCTTTAATTATTTAATTAAAGATGGATTTTCTAATTGAAAAGCCCTTTAGTTTAAGTTTTCCCTGAATTTCAATTTCTCTAAGAATTTTTAGAATGTGTTCTTTTTTGTACACTGTGCCTTGTCTTGTTCTAATATTTGGGTCATTGGGCATGCATTTTTTTTTTCCAGCTTCTGTATTAAATGAAGTTTCCAGCAGATACTGTAGTTAAAGTTTTGCCCATTTCAAATCAAGTACCAAGAAAGAAATAGAAAAGTACGCCCATGATTTATTTTTATTAACAGAATATCTTATCTTCAGAAAAAAGGACAATGCAATTCTATTTAAAAATTGTGATATTTAATCAATATGCACTTACAAATAGATGATAGACAGACAGATAGGCAGACAGGCAGGCAGGCAGACAGATAGATAGATATTATATACTATATTTATAAAATGTATGTGGAACTAATGTAATATTATCTATTTTTAATTTTAAGAAATTCTTGGGATACCAATTATAACTATATTGAAAGTAAATATCAAATTACAACTAGCCTGTTTTACAGAGATTGGACATTAGATGAATTGACCGAAAAGTAGGACCCATTTGAATTATTTAAAAAGAAAGTAAATTTAAAAATTTTTTTCAAATAAAACCAGTAACTTGCAGATTATTGATTCAGAAGGTTCATAATAAACTAAAGTAAAATCCACTTTGATGTCCTTTAAAATGTCATATTCTCTTATTCTTTCAATCTGGGGTATCATTCAAATATATATATTTTAATCATTATACCTTGATATTGAGGGGGATAATACAAAGCTTGGGTAATAAGACAGAAACTGAGATAAAAGATTACCTGCTTACTGGAGAAATGCAATGGAGAAAATCCTGGGCATTAACTTTGTTCAATATAGTCATTCAAAAGAAAATTTTAAAATGCACAGATATCTGAAAATGAGGCTGAACCATTGCTTCACAGGGAAGATGACTAAAATATTAATTTCCTCATGAGTGGTAACCTCCCAAGGGCACTGGACTTTATTTTACTTTCTTGGTATGTCCGAAATGCCTAGTCAGTGAGTGCCTATCTGCGAGCCAATACTCAGTCAACATTTGCTTGATTTAATTATACTCTCTTCTCACTTATTGACCTGGTTAGGTTCCAAAGACCAGGTAATTATGCAAAAATCGACTTTATGCAAAAATGGAGGAAGACCACATCAGAGCACAAAATGGAGAATGACTACATCATTCTATAACTGACAAATTACATCATTACATAATTGTCAAACCACTGAGAATCATGGCCCAGCCAACTGACACATAACCTTAACCATCACAGCCAGGATTACTCTCATCTAGCACCTTGGCATTCGTTACTACCAGATGTATGTCGTTAACGTGCGAAATCTCAGATAACAAGATAGTCAATAAGCGAGGAGAGGGTATAATAGAAAGTGAAACTGTTGTGAGAAATCATGAAAGAAGTCTTTCTTTCCTTTGTATGAATCTTATTTCCACCAGAACCTCACAACTTTCCTTCCTCTTCTGAAAGACAATATCAGAATATTTTGTTTGTTTTAATTAGAAATACAGAAAAGAAAGATAGTCTCCAGCACTGTCTGACACAACCTTGGGATATGATTTTCAAATGAACACAAGGATCCTGTTGCTAACAGAGAGCAGACTCTCCTCAAAGCAAAGTTAACTGGTGTTTGACTTGTTCATTGAGGTTAGACTAATGGAGAAGATTTTAACAACACAAATATTTCAACACTGGCTTAATCTTGCTTTTGTTCCCTCTTTCTGGATTTGTGATTTTATAAAGTAAATTCATTTTCTACAATGAACATGTATTATGCTTATTTCAAAATGTTTTAAACTAGCTTAAAATATTTATTATATTTAAGGTTAAACATTACCAGGAGAGGTGGTAGTTGGAGTGGAAGGACAATTATTTCGGGTCCTCTGAGAAGTAATTAAGGGAAGATAAATAGATGGAATCTTGAACTTATAGCTAATTTTTCCAAATGTACTTCCATTAATTGAACATGTTTACATGATTAAACCTGGAAAACTACTATATGAAAATATCAGTTACTAACATTGAATACAAACTGATCCTATATTTTTCCATTTTACTTTCTTAAATTTAGGATTTGCCAAAATTGTAGTTTTTGTCCTTAAGTTTGCTTCCTTGGTCAAACTTATTTTTTACTAACATTCCTTTAATCTAGCACTCAACCCACTGATCTCTATTATCCTCAAACAATCCTCGCATCCACCCACCTACCCATCCGTCCATTATTCATTCATTTTGTTGTTGAAGCAGCTAATATGTACTGAGTGCTTCAAATGTACAACACTGTATACTTTGGATGTTTGCTACTTGAGAAAAGAGTCTGTCCTAGTATCTCTTTCTAAACTCAGTTCTCTTTACTCTCTGGAATACTTGATTGACTACCATATTCACTATAACCTCCACAGCCCCACCATTAGACCACCATCTAACTCTCTGAATTGGGAAAAAGGAAAAAAAAGAAAAATCCACCCCTGCCTTAAGGCTTGTTCAGTATGCAGCCTAGTAGGTTTCTATTCTAGGTCCCTAGTCTATTCTACTGAGGCTTTGAAATCCTCCAAAAGTGCCTCTTGTGTGTTTTCTAATTTATTGCTCTGTGAAGGCTTCACAGGTTGCTAAATCAAAAATAATAATCTTTCTGCCCCAACAAGCCTTTTTTCCCAGCTCATATAGAAGTTTCTCAATTATCAGGGTCAAAAAATTATATTGGTTTTTCCTTCTCCAATTCCTGCTGCTTGTCAGCTGACAGTACAGGCAAAATGGTCAAGTTCTGTTTTATTCAATGGACTACTTTCTTTCCATTTCTTTCTATTCTTTTTCACTATTTCCTTTGCCACCAGTGTAGATCTGGGCACCATGAGTTGGGATCAGCTTGACAGTAAATCAAATCAACAGGTTGTTTTGTGTTTTTTTTAGATGATTTTAGAATTGTGACTAAGTGCATAGATTCTGGATCTAGATTCCTAAAGTCTGAATGCACAGTAGTCTCTTAACTCGGTTTGTGAACTTGCTCCAATTTCTTAACCTCTTTGTGTCTGTGTGTATGCTTATAAAATGGCAATGACAATAGCATTAACATCATATTTTTGGTAGAATAAAATATGTTAATATATATAATCATTTAAACCAAGGCATGATACAGAATAATACCAAAAATATGGCTGTTATTACAGTGACCATTTAATAGATTTCCCTGACTTAATTTATTGTTCATTTTTAATCCAACACATACTTTTGCAACTCTTATGCCTAAAAGATTCCTCTACTCATAATTTTTCTCTTAACTCTTCAATATTTTCACGTTGGCTATTAAAATGACTACAAACTTCTTAATCTGAGTTTCTAAGAGTTAGCCTTGCTGACCTTTGTATCTTTGTAATTCTCCTGGGGTCTAATACACACAGCAGATGCACAAAAATAAGTTTTTGTTTAGTTAAATTAATGATATTGATGTAAGTTTCTCTAAATCTTTTTTAGAATAAGATGGGTCATATATGTTTATGCCTATATTTTTATATATTATATGTATGTATTTACACATAATATATAAATATATATTCAGTTTATAGTGATCAAAATGCATTCATGAATGTAAATTAAAAATACTTTAGAATAGAACAGCAAAGAATGAATATTTCAAGAGGTCAATAATAATGATGAGGTAGTTTTTTGTGATTTCACACACTGAAGATAATTAGCTTTGTAGAGCTACATAATATTCCTGCTAATGAATCAATGGTCTGAGGTTAACACATTTAACTTGCTAGCAACTTTGGTGGATTTTTGCACCACCATGAATGGTCTCCATCAATTCATGTGACTGTTCTGGTAATCTGACCAAATACTTGAGAATGAAGCCCCTAAAAATGTTGGTATTAATTTACAAGTGCTTACAGAATATGTAACCCTATGGGGCAGTTCTATTCTGTCCTATAGGGTCACTATGAGTCGGAATCGACTTGGTGGCAATGGTTTTTTTTTTTTTTTTTTTTTTAACAGAATATGTATTATTATTAATTTTCTTTTAAACATTAGCTTTAATAAAAATAGAATATGACATTCTGTAAAATTTCACATCATCAAAATTAACCAGAAATTATTAACTTACAAACGGTATTAATAGTCTAGGCATGAGAAGTATTTAGGGATAAAGTATACTGATATCTCCAAGTGATGCTGAACTATATCAAAAAAACAAGACAGACTGAATGATATAGAGAGGGATGGATAATAAATAATTATGTGATAAAGTCAAGTTCAACAAAAATATTAATTATAGACTCTAGCTGGTGTATTGTTATATTTGAGTTCACTATAAATTTCTTCCCACATTCTTCTATATTTTGAACCTTTGTTATAATAAAATGTGAGAGAAAACAGCAATCCTTTGTTGTTTATAGAGAGCATTAATGATGGTAATTCAATTGTCCCAGAAAGGAAAATTATTCATGCACAAGAATTCAGGAGGCAGATAAAGTCTATGAAAAGTTGGGTTTATGTGGCATTCACCTGAATGTGCCTATGATTTTTAAATCTTCACCAGCAAGAACAATAAAGATAGCTCAGTCGTGTGAGTTTTTGGATGTCAGGTCTAGGAAATTAATATATTTTTAGATGATAAATATGACCAAGATGATAAAATTTGAAATGCATTTTTCTTTTTAGAGCCTGCAAGTGCTCACAGCTATAAAAAAAATTGTCATTGTTTACTAATGGAAGTTCTAAATGGTTCACAATTTTGATCAGAGTAGGCACTTAGTAGGCTCAAGTAAGTTCTTTCAAGCTTTGAGAATCTACATCAGGAAATAGAACCAGATAATCATCCTTCTCTCCTTTCCTAACTTAGCGTATAAGACCCCTATGATCTGACCCCACCCTTTCTCTCCACTCCCATCTCTCTCATTCTCTCCCGAACACTCTGTTGTTGTTGTTAGGTTCTGTCAAGTCATTTCTGACTCATAGCGACCCTATGCACCACAGAACGAAATACTGCCTGGTCCGGCGCCATGCTCACAATCATTGTTATGCTTGAGCCCATTGTTGCAGCCGCTGTGTCAACCCATCTCATCGAGGGTCTTCCTTTTTTGGCTGACCCTGTGCTTTACCAAGCATGCTGCCCTTCTCCAGGGACTGATGTAAGAATGTAACATGTCCTGACAACATGTCCAAAGAATGTAAGACGTAGTCTCGCCAACCTTCCTTCTAAGGAGCATTCTGGCTGTACTTCTTCCAAGACAGATTTGTTTGTTCTTTTGGCAGTCCATGGTATAGTCAGTATTCTTCGCCAACATCACAATTCAAAGGTGTCAATTCTTCTTCCATCTTCCTTATTCATTGTCTAGCTTTCGAATATATATGATGCGATTGAAAGTACCATGGCTTGGATCAGGCACACCTGAGTCTTCAAGGGGACATCTTTGCTCTTCAACACTTTAAAGAGGTCTTTTGCAGCAGGTTTGCCCAGTGCAATGTGTCTTTTGATTTCCTGACTGCTGCTTCCAAGGGTGTTGATTGTGGATCCAAGTAAAATGAAATCCTTGACAGCTTCAATCTTTGTTTATCATGATGTTGCTTATTGGTCCAGTTGTGAGGATTTTTGTTTTCTTTATGTTGAGGTGTCATCCATACTGAAGGCTGTGGTCTTTGATCTTCATCAGTAAGCGCTTCAAGTCCTCTTCACTTTCAGCAAGCAAGGTTGTGTCATTTGCATATCGCAGGTTGTTAATGAGTCTTTCTCCAATCCTGAAGCCCCTTTCTTCTTCATAAAGTCCACCTTCTCGGAGTATTTGCTCAGCCCCAAACAAACACTCTATGTTTCCATTAAACTTAATTGTTTTAAATGCCACAAACAAGCCACGCTCTGTAACACTTCCTGTATTTGGTATTAAAATGGCTTCACTCTGAAATGTGCTTCTTCCTTCAACAGCTGGGGTTACTCCAGCTGAGTGACTCAGTTCACACATCACCTCACTTCCTTTCCACAGAATGTCACAAGCGTCTCTTCTCTGGGCTTTCATAGCCCTTCGAGCACTCCACTGATGTTGAATTTGTCACATTTCCTTCTAATTATTTGTTTATTTATGGATTCCCCTACTCGCTGTGAGGATTCTGAGGAGAGGGGCAGGGTCTCATTTGCACTGTAATTTCTAGCATAGAGTGGATACTACACAAATGTTTGCTTAGCGCATCTGTGAATGACGGTGGTATGAAAGAAGGCAGTGAATGAATTAATTAAACCGCCTTCTCCAGGACAAAATATGTCAATATTTCTAAAAAAGAGTCAATATCTATGACAATGTGCGAAAGTCACTGAAATCCTTTACGTGGGAAGTTTAAGATAAAAGTTTGGAAATTTTTATGATTTGGCAACCTCAGATGGTTTGAGGGCAATTTTGCCAAGATGCAAGAAATGCCTCTTTCAGACAGAGGATTGATAGTCCTTCATCTTCACTCCCGGTTCTATCATCATCATCATCATCATTTTAAAAGGAAATAGCATTTCAGCGAGCTGCTACATCTGAACGTTAATAAATGCTTAATCCAAAGTCATATTTAAGATCTACAAATAAAATTTTTGCCTGTCTTTTAAAAGGTACTTTTTCAATCATGAAAAAATACACGTGCATGCACTGATCCCTGCTTTCTATTCTTGTCATAGTGGGCTGTCTGCCAAAAGTAAGACAGAAGTTCAAAAAAAGCTTGAGTTACATGACCCATGAATAATCGATTTTGATGGAAGTGATGACATTTTAACATAGGTTCGAGAAATGAAAGTAGAAGATTGTATATTCTGAAAAAGTATTTTGTACAAAATGTGTTCGAAGTGAAGATAAATTAATTTTTATTCATATGACTGAAAACGTATTTATTTGAATTAATTAAAACGTAAATAATTACAAGCTAAATAGACAGTCTTCTCTAAAATGGGTTACCTGGGTACATTAGCTTAAAGTTGCCAGAGGAACTACCATTTTAAAATAAGGGACACTATAAAAAAATGTGTCTTTGACTTAAGGAATACTATGAACAGCTTGCTAGATTTTTAAAATCTATGTTTAATGAGAGATAATCATTCTATGATATAATATCAATCACAGCCTTTTAGCAAAACTATTTTATGTTCTGTGATTAGATTTTTGTTTTATTAGTTTCACCTTCATATTTTAAAATTCAGGACTATTAAAAAGTCAACTTTTCCATAATAATACAAGATATGTGACCTAAATCATGTAGTATATTTCATTATCACTCAATAGTACCATGATTTTATAATGTTGGACACTTTTTCCTCAGAAATAAATAATTCTATGCATAGAATTAATTGCACAGGTTACTTAAACATCTAAATGTCTTATATATTGTTGTTTTCATATTTTAGCCCCTAAAATAGACAACCTAGGAAACAAGAATATTGAGGTCTCCAATATAAAAATGGTAGGCAGAAATTTTATTTCTGAAAATATGCATCACAATTATTCATGATTTTATTAAATATTACAAAGTGGGTTCTTAGAAATTGCTAAGAAAAAAATTTCTAGAATTCTGCCTAGTAAAACTGAAAATCCATAAATATCTGTCATAATTATTTACAATATTTGCTATGAAGTCATTTGTTGTTAGATGCCATTGAGTCAATTTGACTCATAGGGACCCTATGTACAACAGAACGAAACACTGCCCAGTTCTGTGCCATCCTTACAATCGTTGTTATGCGTGAGACCAATAGTTTCATAAATATGATATGTAGAAATTTACATGAACAAGTTGATCAACTAAATAAGTGCCAGTAAGTGATATTTCATACAAAACAAACAAGCAAACAAACAAGTCCATTGCCATCGAGCCGATTCCGACTCACAGTAACCCTATAGGACAGAGTAGAACTGCCTCTTAAGGCTTCCAAGGAGCAGCTGGTGGATTCCAACTGCAGATCTTTTGGTTAGCAGCCTAACATTTCACCACTGCACCACCAGGGCTCCATAAAATAAATATAATACACATTTTTAAAAGCTACGTTAGTGTATAGTTAATCATTTAGTAAAATTAGTATAAAGAGATGGGAAATGGTTCGCTGGCTCCATTGGGATTCTTCAGGTGGCACACGTAATCCTGTGTTCACTTTAAAAATTTATGAAAAGATACTTGAGAGCCCTAATTCCTCAAAAGAGACATCAGTACACAGCCGTGTACACACATTTAAATAGCTATCTACCTCTTCTTCCACCTAAGGGAGGCTGCCAGTTCAGAGTTTTGAATAGAGGGCCAGGCCCTTGGCAGATGTTGCTCCCAGTGACCCCATGTTTCCCTAAAGCAGCTCATTGGACCAGCTCATTGGCTCCCTCTATCTCAAGAGCAGCCACATAGAAGGCCAATCAACAGGCTTGGAGGTGGATGGAAGAGAAGAGAAAGCATTCAGAGCCCTTCTCTGGTAGATGTCATTCAAAGCAACCATCAGACAACACAGGAGGACAGTTCAGCATGGGGGTCAATTTGCAGTGAGTGATGTCAAGGACAGCATCCAGCTATGAATATAAAAGCCACCCCTGCCACGTGAAGCTTATAATTTCAGTGTGGAAAGCATAATCATTGAACAAATGTTCACAAACTGGAAATGTTACTACCAGTTGTGCTCTGTGAGATGAAGAAAAATTTCAAGTTTGATAAGAGAGTGAAATAGGGAAGCCTAAAGTTAATGGGGGAGTCCCTGGGAGAGTGAATGGTTAAGTGCTTGACTATTAATTGAAAGTTTGGCAGTTCGAGTCCACCAAGAGACACTTAGGAAGAAAGGCATGGGAAACTGCTTCTGAAGAGTCACAGTCTTGAAAACCTTATGGAGTGCAGTTCTACTCTGCAACACACAGGATTGTCTTGAGTTGGAATTGACTCCATAGCAACTGGTAAATTTGATTGGGACTTCAAGAAAGACCTCGTGTGTAATTGATTTACCCCTGGACTATGCTAGTGGGCAGCTCCGATCTGCTTAAGGACATTGAATTTCTCCTTCCAGCTCCCTCTGTCCCTGTGTAGAGACCAGTGGAAAGTTGTAGTCCCTTACTCTGCCTCTGCTACCCTATGTTTTTGTCACTGGACAATACGTGGAATTTTCTTCAACCATTCCAACAACTCAACGTTAAAGATAACATTAAAAACAGAGGCTAAGAAGCATCGAAGCGCGTATCTACACACCAGACTATTTTCTTAATTGTAATACAATTTTTTCAACGCTTTCTGCATTCAAGTTTTGCTTAATCAGTGGCTGTGTCTGCATAACATCAATTTACAAGAATATTGAGAAAGCCAAGCTAAAGCTAAGCAAAGGGGCTGAAGTATTTTTCCTGTTGACACAAAGTTTTTAAAAGTTCCAACTTTAACTACCTGCATGATACAATTTTAAGTGTTTGAAAATGTTTTCTTTTGAGGAGTGGGCCTTCATGACAAATACTGAGATTTGGACAATTGGATTTGCATGGTATGCTCAAAAACATTCCTAAAATCACATTCATCCGAACATAATGTAATGTGTGTTTTATAAACTACTTTTAACCGACACATTTAGTTTTTGTTACACCCTTTGGGGAGTTAACTGAGAAAGCATTCCTGTAACGGTCTCAAATGTTCGGGATGCATTTTTTAGAAATTAATATTCAATTGGCATATGAGGTCTATTACCTCATATGCTTCTCTTCCTAAAACTCGATGACATTTTAGGAAGAAAAAAAAAAAAAGAATAGAAAAGAGTAGCCTAACAGCTATGTCATATCAGACTGCTTCATGTTATAAATCCAGGCAGGCACAACCCACATCTTTCTGTAACAGTGCATTTCATGCCAAAGCAACAAAATACTTACAGGATTCAAACAAAGTTTTGAGGGTGACTAAAAACCATTTTTCCCCCATATTTTAAGAATTGACTAAAAGTCAGAAATATAAAGACAAGGAGGTAAAGTGTTTCTTGGGCTCCCCTTGTCAGTGGAATCTATGCATTCTGGTGTGTGTGTGTGTGTGTGTGTGTGTGTGTGTGTGTGCGTGTTTTGTTTTGTTTCCTGGCAGCAAATATTTTCGGACTACACATTTCAAAGCCAGAGTAGAAGATAACTAAGTCTTTATATCTGCAAATTCCTAAAACCTGGACCAATTCCAGCCTTTTTTTGGGTAAGGCTTTTGTTATTATGAAAGGATTTCAACTTGCTTATTTCTCTTGCAGCAGAAGTCATTTTTCATAGATTCTCTTTTCTTCCCTCTTGAAGAATGTGCACAGAAGGGACATCTTGCAAAATCACGTGCATGTATTGATAGACACACATCCCTTTAAATTTGACATAGGCTTGGCATCAAATAAAAAAATAAAAACAGGTTTCCACTTGAACTTTTGTAGAATTGGCTAAAAAAAAGTTGGAAAACAACTAAATTTAATTAAGCACAAAGGCAATGGTTGGAGGACATTTTAAACAAGGAGTTCGAATAAACCCAATTATTTTATAATTCTCAGCTCATGTGAACAATTGGTATTACAATTTCCATTTAATAGTTATAAACTCAGGTTCATAAATGATTTGCGTGGCTTTTTCCAAATTTAAAGTCTGTGGAACCAAGTAAAACTTGTAGCAGTTGGAATTTTAGAAATCTCTGGTGAGTGCTTGATGGTCAGCAAAGGGGAGAACAAAACAGAGAATCAGAGAGTATTAAGATTTGAAGGGAAAAAAATTAACACTAGAGAAAAAAGAATGAAAAAGAAAAAAACAACAGTTTACAAAATCTTTTTATAAGCAAGGTTGTGATGTAGGAGGGGGAATATACATTTGGTTGTTCATTAATCCAGATACTAAATAAGGTATTTGTCTCAAGAGGGAAACACCAAGTTCCCTCCCGGACTCTGCACTTCACCAGCTCTTGGTTATGTTGTTGTTGATGGGCACTGTCCAGTCGGTTCCAACTCATAGCGACCCTATGGACAACAGAACGAAACATTGCTGTGTCCTGCGCCATCCTCACGATCACTGTTATGCTTGAGCCCCTTGTTGCAGCCAATTGGTTATGACATCTGTTAATAATTCCTGTGACAGAAAGAAAAGATTGGCCCCCAAGTGATAGCAGTATTATGAGATTCACTAAACTCTGTTAATCCTGGGAGGAAAATAACGCTATTAGGATGCCCAAGGGCTTATGTCTACAGCAAGCCTATGTAGGTTCTTTGTTTCCAAATATACCTAGCAAAACAAAGATAGACAGACACAGCGGGAGGCATGTAACAGTTTCTGATGGTTCTAAATCACCGAGGTCTTTCTGGCATGAAGTGTGGCATGAGGAACAGCTTATGTTATGGATGGAGCCCTGAGATCCCTCTTAGGAGCCCTGCTCGGGGCAGCCTCATACAGCTTCTGAGTATGCATTAAAGTGTGCGTTAACAATCAAAATGTTATGAGCCATTTGGGGGCTTGAAATCATCCATGGTAGAATTTATATCATGGAAATGGATGAGTACTACTGTAGTGCAATGGGTTTTCTCTTCTGTGACCTTTCTGGCCCTAGGTTTGTAATTCTCCCAAAATGGTTGGTCTGGCTGAAACCTGGCAAGGGATTGGTCTTCTAACTATCTGCATAAGTGGCTAGCAAATCCACCCAAGAAGATTGGTCAGTTTACAATCTGCCTAACGGATTGGTCAGTTTACAAAAGCCACACCCTGAAATTGCAAAAGAGTTTTCCTATATAAGCGCCCAATCTCACAGAAGTTTTTCTGGCTTCCTGATTGAGGAGAGCCAGGAGAGTAGCGATGTGTCCTTTGGACACATGGCTGAGTGATGCAAACCTCCTAGAAGACCTATCATATAATCAAAGTCTCTAACACTGAGCTGGTAATACTGAAGACCAAGAGAAACAGAGGCAAGCCCAGCAGAGCTGAGTGGCCGAGAAATGGCAGAAGTGGTGCAAGCAACAGGAACCATGAGACCAGCAGACCGTGGAAGTGGGCAGAGTCAGCCCGCAGAATGGAGCTGGGCACTTCCAGGCAGAAGGTAGCCAGCAGATCACATCAGATCGTAGAGTCCTCAGTCCAGCAGTCTTATTACTGCTTGCAATTTTGAGGCAACTGGCATGTGTCTATTCATACAGTTCAACTACCATATTTTACAATGATTTTTTTTTTTATTTTCAGAGACTCGGTTTATCAGCACACCACTGCCTCAGCATGAAAGGTAGTCCAGGACAGGACCTCTTTATGTAATCCAATGCTAAGCTATAGTGTTCTACTTTTTGGGATGTAAGCGAAGCTTTCCAGCAGTGCTAGTGAGCAACCTCGATTGGCTTGTTAGTCCCCCCTTTTAAGAATTCTGGATAATTAATCAGCATTGATGTTGACCGGAAGAAGCATATTTTATACAGACCATAAAACCTTCATCTGAAGTTAATTTCTCAAAAGCAAAGAGCAAGAAAACTTAGCAAAGGCCAGAGGGCACCCAGGTAGGTGGCCCTCCTGGGAGAATAAGGTGTTTGTTGATCCTTACTCAGCAAAGTCCATTTCTTAAAGCCTTAGTTTCTTGCTGCGTGATTTAAAAGGAAAAATACTCTTGCCAAAATAGTCATTCCCTTTGACCTAATATTTCCAATCTGAAGAACTCACTCTGTGGAAACCAAATACTTAAATAGAGAAAGATGTGCACAGGTGTTCATCACGAGACTGCTTATATAGTTAAAAACTGGGAAAGGAAAATAGGAGTTTGGTTAGATAAATTATGATACCTTGGAAAAGGGAATACTATACGTTCACTGAAATGCTGATATAGATTTATTTTCATTGACACAGAAAACTGTTCATAATATAATGTTAGATAGGCAAAAGACAGTATTTATAATGTGATCCTATTTTTGTTTAAAAATACATATCTACCATTAGGGAAAGATTTAGAAAAAACACATACACCAAAATTTTAACAGTGGTTATTTTAGAATGATGGAGGTTTGAACAGGTTGTGTTCATGTCCAAGCATATTTTCATGTTTGCTCCACTTTTGTGCAATGAGTGTTTATTAATTATATCACTTATGTATAGAGAAAAAAACTTGAGAATGTTAAACTAATCTACCTTTCTTTTCTCTCCCTGTGTCAAAATCCCAGAAGGAGAAAAACATGGCAAAAGAATTTCCTGTCAGACAATTGATAGAAGTAAAAGAAAGCCCTTATAGTTTACAGCCAATGCTGGGTGAAGGAGAAGATCAGATGAGGAGGAAGAAAGGTCCCTGCACCCGTATATACAATTTCATGCCTAAATTCCAAATCGCAGAGACGAAGTGTTAAATAGGCAAAGTTTAGAGGAAAGGGTCTATTGTCCCATTTCCTGTTTTGGACTATGGAGGGAGAATACTCACAGTGCTGTCACAGAGGAAAATTTATCCGTATGGCATGGATAAGCAGAAGGAGAGAGGTAAATAAATAAGGGGAGAAGGATCTTTAGTGCTCCTGGGTTACTGGACTGCTTTTTAATCTTATGTTAAATGGAGACATAAATTGTCATATGCCCCCACCACCACCATCACCAGCTGTGGTGGAGTTGATTCTAACTCGTGGCAAGCTCACGTGTGTCTGAGTAGAACTGCTCTGTAGGATTTTCAATGCTGTGACCTTTTAGAACCACATTGCCAGTCCTGTCTTCTGAAGTGCCCCTGGGTGGGTTCAAACTGCCAAGCTTTTGATTAGTAGTCAAGTGCTTAACCATTTGCACCACCCAGGGACTCCCCATATCTCTCAAGATGGAAAAAAAAGATCACTGATTGTTCCACATGGTGAGTTTGGTACAGGGAGCATAACAGCAGGGGACAAAGACTGCTGTCCCCAAGCCTTCAGTGCGCTCCACCTGGAATAGGTAAGAGCTGACGGGCGTAGCTAGGATTCACAGAGAATCCTTAGCTCCAGCATAAGTCAAACTGGAGGTGATTCACTCAGAGAAGACAATCTTGCTTTGACCTAATCAGCAGCAGAAACCACGAGTTCCTCAGGCGAACCTCCTAAAGTACCACTTGGTGCCCCAGGGTCAGGCGCAGACACCCACACTGCAGTGAAAATCCAGGGAGCATTACAGGCCTCCTTCTCCCCTGCTGCTGGTGGGCCCCACGGGCTGCCGGGATGTCCAGGTGACAACTAAGAGAATGACAAGAAGTGAAGAAGAAATGACAGAGTGAACATTTATGCAAGGAAACAAAAGGAGTTATGCAAAAGATGATATTTAAACAGAAGAATCTGAAAAACTAAAAAGTGGCAAATGAAAATATCGTCTCCCACCTCTATGCTCCATCCAAGGAAATGGGATTTGAGAGGAAAATTGACAACTTACAGAAAATAAAGAAGCTGCATTGTTTTTGTCCATCTGTGATGCCACGTGGATATTTTCAACCCACCTATACTTCTTTCAAAGCCCTGGTGACCCAGTGGTTAAGAGCTATGGCTGCTAACCAAAAGGTTGGTAGTTTGAATCCACTAGCTGCTTCTTGGAAACCCTATGGGCAATTCCCCTCTGTCCTATGGGGTCACTATGTTTAGGAATCGACTCCATAGCAACAAGTCTTTTTGGTTTATACTTCTTCCAACAATAATCTCTCCTCCTTTGCCAGAATAATATGAAAAAAAAAAAAAAAAAAAAAACCACAGCATTTGAGACCTTCCACACTGTAACTAATGGGCTGATTCATTGATTGACTCATTCATTCAACAAAGATTTTACAGGCATTAGTAACTAGCTAAGTACTGAAGGATATCAGAATCTAGAAGAACAGACAGGAATATGTAATGATAATTAGTAAACATGACAGCACGAGGTATCTGTATAATGCCAATACCAGACACATATGTTGGTCCCAAGACTTAACAGTCTACTCCGGCATGAATTTATCTTTTTTATTTCTTCACTTACTTGCTTAATGAAGGGTATCTTTGGCTTTCTTTGTTTCAAATTTGTCTCTTTTAATTGTAAATGTAATCAGTTTAAGGAAAAATAGTTTATTTTTGGAGTGCAAACTAAGTTGAAGGAGGAAAAAAAATAAAATAATCTAAGTTACGTAGCTTGGATATATTTTTAAAATGTATAAAATTGGATTAAATAAAGGGAAACATCTACTACATGTGCCTCCAGATGTTAAACTGAAGCTTTCTACACAAACTCCTGTCACCAAAAGATAATGCGTAAAATTTTGTATACCAAGATAGAGAATTGGCATAATTAAACTAATTAATCAATTCATTAGTTAAATGATAGTTAAATATGGAGTTTGAGAGCTTTTTAAAATTTGCATTACTTCAGCGTGACCTTCTTTTCTTCAAATTGTGCAATTCTTTCTATTGGGAATAAAGGCAATATAAAACATGCTTTATGCACACAGAGCTTTGTAGGGCTGGGGAAAATATGGTTTAGTCATTAGAAAAATATCCACAAGCAATGGACTTACAAACCAATCTCCTTCCCAGAAGTCTGGAATTATTTGGTGATTACTATGGAAGACCTGTAGTGAGGGAACATTTTCTGCAAATTAAATAAATGTGTCCAGGGAAAGATGGGAAAAAGAGAGAAAAAAATGTTGCAGGCTTTAAAGCTGCTGAATCCAACAAAAATCCCAACGTTCTGGAGAGCACAAGTGAAATTGTCCCCATTTTAAAATAAACTATTTTTTCGTACAATATTGGCCACTGCATACATGGAGCTTGGTGAATCAATCTCTCTGATGTGGGCTCCAACGAGAGTCAATTGACATATCAAAGCAGACAAGTTATAGCTGTACATAAGAAGGCTCCTCTGTCATTCTTACTGAGCTGTCTTGTTCCTTAAACTATGCTCCTTCATGATCACAGTTTTAGACACTTTGTCCAAACATGGCAAAGTCTGTCAGAACAGGAAAGACATTTTCTTCCTTTTCCCTCTTCATGGGACATGGGCATTCATTCCTAGTCACCCCCTAAACCCGTTTGTCATGTAGACCAGGAGAAGATCACGTGCTTACCACTAAACAATTCATCAGTGAAGCAGATAAGGCCCCCATATTTGGATTCAACTTGATAAGATTTGCCACTGAGTCATAAGAGAGGAGAGGGGACAAAGTCAGACTTCTGTCAATAGGCATGTAAAAGTATTATAATGATATAGATTATTGATTTGCCATTGAATTCAACTAAAGATTTCAGAGTTTAGGCTTAGTTTTTCTACTGTATTGTGTTAGCAAATTCATACTTCAGAACTTATATTTTGCCTTGTAGATAATAGACATAAATTATCATTTAATCATTTCCCGTATTATGATAGATAGGCTATGCTAGAGCCTCAAAATCTCAATGGCTGAACACGACACTGATTTATTTCCCATGTTTGTAAACTTCACCATGAATTTGGGTGACTCTGTCAACCATGCAGTGTCTCATTTCCTCAGGCTGCTTTGACCTCATGGCGCTTCTCACCTTAATACGGTCCTCCATATTCAGTGTCTTGAAGGACAAGATAGACAAGAATATTGCACATGGGATTATTACTGCTGCAGCCCAGGGGTGACACATGTCACTTCCTTTCACCTTTCTTGGGTCATAACTGATCACATGAGCCTGCTGAGAGCTATATTTTCCCATATTCCCACAAATGAAAGGCAAATCAGACATTGCTGAACTCTAATATTTTTTATAACTAGACTCAATAGCTGTTTCTTCCCTCCTTGTATTCGTATCTGCCCATTGTGATTTACTATTTTTTTTCTTATTTCGTATTCAAAACCTCTTGGAAGTAGAATATTGTCAGTCAGCTGGACTATAGGAAGAAGAATGTGGCATCGGGACTGGAGGAAGACTCACTAACAACCTGCAATATGCAGGTGACACAATCTTGCTTGCTGACAGTGAAGAAGACTTAAAGCACTTACTAATGAAGATAAAAGACCACAACAGTCTTCAGTATGAATTACATCTCAACATAAAGAAAACAAAAACCCTCACAACTGGACCAATAAGCAACATCATGATAAAAGGAGAAAATATTGAAGTTGTCAAGGATTTCATTTTACTTAGATTCATAATCAACGTCCATGGAAGCAACAATCAAGAAATGAAATGGAATATTACATTGGGCAAATCTACTGCAAAAGACCTCTTTAAAGTGTTAAAAAGCAAAGATTCACTTTGAGGACTAAGGTGTGACAGACCCAAGCCATGGTATTTTTCTATCACCTCTCATGCATGTGAAAAGTTGGGCAGCAAGTAAGGAAAACCAAAGAAGAATTGATGTATTTGAATTATGATGTTGGTGAATAATATTGAATATAAAATATACCATGGACTGCCAGAAGAACAAATAAATGTTTCTTGGAAGCAGTAAAGCCAGAATGCTCCTTAGAAGCAACATGCTATCAGGAGGGACCAATCCTTGGAGAAGGTCTTCATGCTTGGTAAAGTAGAGGGTCAGCAAAAAAGAGGAAGGCCCTCAACGAGATGGATTGACACAGTGGCTGCAACAATGGACTCAAACATAGCAACTGTTGTGAAGATGATGCAGAACCGGACAGTGTTTCTTTCTGTTGTGCGTAGGGTCACTATGAGTTGGAACCAACTTGACTGCACCTAATAACGAACAACAACACATTGTCAGTCAATCTGAGTGTTTGTGTTGCCAAGTGCTCTGATACTCATGACAGACATGCTAATAAATCACTTGACTCATCCTTACTTAGACAAACCATCTTAGTATAGGGTTCCAGCATCATTACCAAACAAATGGAGTTGGAAAATGAGCTAAAACTGATGGGTTAGGCATGTTGGCAAAATAATCCCATTTTAGGGTTGGATGAGATCCTTACTGAAAATTAAGTAACCTGACTATGATTGCACATCTAGTAAGTGGCAATTCTAAACTTAAAAATCAGAGCTGCCTGACAACAAAGTTGAAATCATTTCCCCGAAACCTCATCTCCAGATTCCCCTTGTGTGTGTTAACTAGTACATACCGAAAGTGACTTAGCAGTGCATTTTGACTTGAACTGTGAAAATCTGTCTTTTAAAATGTTGAAGTTCGATAAATGCCCCCAATAGCCATCAATATTCCTTCAGGTTTATGTTGTTCCACACTATAATCCTAATCTGAGTGAATGTTATTGATCGCTGGGATATGAGTTATTTTATTCAAAACCAGAAGGACATTTTCAAAATCTGACTGGTAAACCACCTTATTTTTAAATCTCACTATTTCACCTTGATCCCTTCAATTCCCTGTCTAGCAGAAGCAGGTGGAGCTTCCATTCCCTCACTAAATGTTGTTGGCCTGTAGCTTACCATCCCCTAAGCATGTGATATTATGCAGGTTCTCCCACAAAGGGGTGGAAACGTGGGAAACGGGAATAAATGAGTGCTGAGCTTCAATCTTCTACTTGGCGGAAGCAGGAGGAACTCCAATTCTCAGGCTAACGCAGTGTCCGTATGGCCCAGCAACAATCTGAGCCTCCGCCCCCCACCAGAAGCAATGAAATTTAACAGTGTATTACAGAGAGGAGCTAGTCATCACTAGGCTTCACCCCGTACACCCATATAGCTCATCTATTGTATTGGCAGGGCCCGATGGGGAACTGAACTTCCACATCTACCCAGCGGCAAAGAGATTGAACAAGGCAATGTGAAGCAGGACCACTCAGCACCCTGACCCCCATCTCTGGTATCAACAAGGCCTAGGAGGGAGCTGAGCCTCCACCTCTACCCAGCATCAGTGAGGCCGAACAAGGTAGTAGGAGATGAGGTTAACTGCTTTCCACTTCCCTCTTTTCCTCTCCTGGTATCAGTGGGTCCAGCAAGGAGCTGAGCTTTGTCCCCACCTAGAAGCTGCAAAGCTGTGTGAGTCAGACCTCTGCTTCCCCACCCCCTGGTGTCCATGAGGCCTAGCAGGGAACTGAGCTATATGTAAGATGGTATGAGCCAGTTCTCTACTATTACCTGGATAGTGTCTACAGGCCATTTGTGAAGCTGAACATATATACCTACCCAGTCCTGAAACTATAACTCAACAGAAAAAATAGGATTCAGATTCTTAAAATATAATATTCAAAATGTCAGAACACAATAGGAAATCATTCATCGTACCAAAATCCAGAAGGATTGAATGTGAATTAAAAAAAAACCAAATGGAATCAACAGATGCCAATAGTGAGATGACTCAAATGTTAGAATTATCTGATGAGAATTTTAAAACAGCCATCACAAAAATGCTTCAACAAGAAACTAAAAATTCTCTTGAAACAAATTAAAAATAGAAAATCTCAGAAAAAAATTGAAGTTATAAAAAAATGAAATTATGGAACTAAAAAATACAATAAATTAAAAAAAAAGAAAAAACTCACTGGATAGGCTTAATAGTAAAGATGGCAGAGGATGGGATCAGTGAACTTGAGAATAGATCAATAGGATACCCAAAATCTGAAGAACAGAGAGAAAATAGTTTTGGGGGAGAAAATGAACAAAACCTCAGGGCCTTCTGAGATAATATCAAGAGAGCTAACATTTGTATCATCAGAGTTCCAAAAGGGGAAGAAAGAGAGAGACAGAGAGAGTGATGATGCAGATTTTTTTTTTTTAATAGTTGAAAACTTCCTAAATTTGGTGAAATTCATAAACCTATAGATTCAAGAAGCTAAGTGAACCTCACAACATAGGATAAAATCAAATTCATGTCATGACATAATTAAACTTTGTAAACTAAAGACAAATAAAAAAACTTGAAAGCAGCCAGAGAGAAATGACACATTATTTATAGGGAAACACCAGTTTGAATGAAAGTGATTTTTCTCATCTGAAACCATGCAGACCATTGTGTGACACAATATTTTTTAAGTACTGAAAGAAAAGAACTGTCAACCATGAATTCCGTATCCAGTGAAAACACCTTTCAAGAATTTAGGGGACCAGTCCCAGGAGAAGAACATCATGCTTGGTAAAGTAGGTCAGCAAGAAAGAGGAAGACCCTCAACAAGATGGATTGACACAGTGGCTGCAAAAATGGGCTCAGGCATGACAATGATTGTGAGGATGGTATAGGATCAGGCAGCATTTCCTTCTGTTGTACATAGCGTGGCTATGAGTCGGAGACTACTCGATGACACCTAACAACAAAGACGTTCTCAGAAGATGGAAAGCTAAGAGAATTTGTTACTAGAAAACCTACCGTTAAATAATGGCTAAACAAAGTTTTCTAACCAGAGAGGAAATAACAAAAGGCTTGGAACAAAAGAACATTGGGATGAGTAAAAACAGGGGTATATGTAATAGACTATCCTTTTCATGAGGTTCTTAAATCACATTTGATGGTTGAAATAAAAATTATAATATATCTAACAGTTCACTGTATGTAAAGAAAATACTTAAGCCAGTTATATATAAAATGTTCATTGTTGTCGTTAGGTGCCGGAGTTGGTTCTGACTCAATGACCCTACGTACAACAGAACAAAACACTTTCCACTCCAGCGTCATTCTCACAATCGTTGCTATGTTTGAGCCCATTGTTGCAGCTGCTGTGTCAATCCATCTCGTCGAGGGTCTTTCTCTTTTTTGCTGAGCCTCTACCTTACCAAGCATGATGTTCATCTTCAGGGACTGGTCCCTCCTGATAACGTGTCAAAAGTACATGAGAGGAAGTCTCACCATCCTCGAGTCTAAGGAGCATTCTAACGTACTTCTTCCAAGACAGTCTTATTGGTTCTTCTGGCAGTCCACGGTATACTCAATATTCTTTGAAAACACCATGATTCAAAGGCATCAATTCTTCTTCAGTCTTCCTAATTCATTGTCCAGCTTTCCCATGCACATGAGGCGACTGAAAACACCATGACTTGGGTCAGGTGCACCTTACTCCTCAAAGTTTCATCTTTGCTTTTTAACACATTACAAAGAGTTCTTTTGCAGCAGATTTGCCTAATTCACACTCATAGTGACCCTACAGAACAGAGTAGAACTGCCCCATAGGGTTTCCAAGGAACTCCTGGTGGATTCGAACTGCTGACCTTTTGGTTAGCAGCTGAACTCTTAGCCACTGTGCCACCAGGGCTCCAACTACTAGACAGAAAATCATCAGGAATACGAAAAAAAGTGAACAACACAATCAACCAAAGAATCTAAATGACATAACAACCAGTCACTGGATACCACCCACCTTTGGTTAGCAACTCTGTTGTCCTAGGTGATCCAGAGGAGTATATGGCTTACAATTTATTGACATCAAAGAACCAAACAACCAGGTGGTTGTTGTTGTTGTTAGGTGTTGTCAAGTTGGTTTTGACTCACCGCGACGCTATATACAACTGAATGAAACACTGCTCAGTCCTGCGCCATTCTCACAGTCATTGATATACTTGAGCCTATTGTTGCTGCCACTGTGTCAATCCATTTTATTGAAGGTCTTCTTTTCTTTCACTGATCCTCTACTTTACCAGCATAATGTCCTTCTCCAGGCACTGGTCGCTCCTGATAACATGTCCAAAGTACAAAAGATGAAGTCCCACCATCCTCTCTTCTAGGGAGCACTCAGGCTGTACTTCTTCCAAGACAGATTTGTTCTTTCTTCTGACAGTTCATGGTATATTCAATATTCTTCACCCACACATAATTCAAAGGCATCAATTCTTCTTCTGTCTTCCTTATTCATTGTCCAGTTTTCAGATTATTAATAAATAAGGGGTTCTTATAGATTTTTGGAGAAGATGTGAAAAATAGAGCTATGCTTAATGGATTCTCTTGCTATTGTCTTCCAAAAACTATTGTGCCACTAAAACAACACTTGTCTAATGTCAAGAGGGTCAATTAAAAATATACTGTTACATTTGATTTTAGAGCCTTGGCAACATGCAATATTTCCGTGCACTTTGCAACTATACAAAAAAGACTTATTTTATTCCTTTAATAATAAGCTTTATATGTGTTTCTTCATTGATATTACAGTTATAGAAAATATCACATTATTTATTCAAGTACTTTTAAATTTTTATCCAAATACTTTTAAATTTTTATTCAGTTGTGATATGCATACATATTTTGTAAAGGTTCAGGTCTTTGAATGTTCACAAACTGAGCACAGCCTTGTAATCAAGAAACAGTTCATTACTAGCCCCACAGAAACTACCTTCACCCCCGGTGTTTCCCATCAGACATTACCTCTCTCCAAGGGTAACTGCTATCCCGGATAGAGTATAAAACAGTATCTCCTGTTTTATACTTTATGTAAATCAGAAAATATGCACTCTCTTATGTCTAACTTCTTTTAGCTCAGCATTACTTGGTGAGTTTTTTTCATATTGTTCTGTGATTTTCATGCAATAAATTTTAATTGATCACTTATGTGCTTGGCACTGTTCTAGTTGTTCATTATTCGTCTATGGCTAATATCCCCATTACTTATGATGCTTATTGAGTATCCATAATTCCTACTAAATAATTAACACCCAGTTTGAAAAGTTGATCAAATCCCTTGACAGACGCAATTTGGTAAAGGAAGTAACATTTTGTCCAGTGCTCACTTTATGCTTAGCTACATTTGAGGTCATGCTAACCATACAATGAGGAGTAAGGTTCACAGTGATGCCAAGCTGAGGACAGCAGATATATATGTATATATATTTTATGGCAAAGAAAAACATTCTTTCCAGAAAATAACTTTCAGCAAGATTTATTGTTAAAGTCAAGAGGATTTGGAAACTCTAACATAATGTCTGCTAAGTCTAGAAAACAGTAATGAAATTCTTCCAAGGCGCCTCTGGGTAGACTTGAACCTTCGGTCTTTTGGTTAGCAGTTGAATGAGTTAACTATTTGCACCATCCAGGGACTTTAAACTTTATATTGTTTATTAGAGACCCAAGGTTTATCAAGTTTCCAGTACTTTATAAAATACTTAACATGCAAGTTACTAGGGAGAATAAGTTAACTTAATAAATGGAAAGAGAATGATGGATCAATGTAGCTTGGTCTCCTACAAAACAAAACTGTCTTCCTGCACTTGCATAGGGCATGTATTTGATGAATAATCTGTAGCCTACAGTCAATTATGTTTCACCAAGATAGAGGCTGATCAGATATGAGTATACAATTGGGTTATCATTTTTTTAAAACACACTCTGTTGAAACAATATGCCAAGTAGTGCTTTACATGGGTGCAGGAGACTACCTACTCTGTATACAAAGATTCCAGAGAATTAAAAAAAAAAAAAAAAATCAGAAACGCAGAGAAGTGGTGTTAAGTGGAGGTTAGAAAGAAGAGATTAG
Organism: Dugong dugon; assembly: GCA_030035585.1. Classification (NCBI taxonomy): domain Eukaryota; kingdom Metazoa; phylum Chordata; class Mammalia; order Sirenia; family Dugongidae; genus Dugong; species Dugong dugon. Next base: position 9,249,202 of record CM057473.1, read on the forward strand.
AAAGAAAAGGTCGAGAATGTAAGAATTGCCAGATAGCATTCCAGAAACTCTAACCACAATGATGAAAATCCTTGTGATAAGAAGTCCAAAAATTGAGCAAAAGCCAGCATAACTAGAGTGCAGGAGACGGGGGCAAGTGAAGGGAGATCAGGGTGGCGGTGAACAGGGGAAAATACTGCAGGAACTTGTGGACCATCTGAATGACCTTAGCCTTGATTCTGAGAACAATGGAACCCAAAGATAGACTTGAAAAAGCAGAGCTACAAGATCAGATTTGCATTGCTAAACAATCAGTATAGAGAATAGGTTGAAGAAAGTCAAGAAGAGATAAATTGAAGAAAACATCCTCTTTGACACAGTCAAGCTGTGGCAGAATATAGAAGAAATACTAGAAGAGAAATCATGAGATAACGGGTTTCAAGTTTTTCCTCCAATGAGTATTTTCATGGCTGTGGACAATTAATTTATTTGAGGTTTTGATTCCTCAAGTGTAAGATGACAGTAATAATTGTATGTTTATCATACAATTATGAGAACTAAATGGAATGATACAAAGGCCTTAAAAAAAACTGACAAACATGGTTAGTTGTTATTTCAAATATTATAAATTGAAACAATAATTGAAGTAAATAAAAACTTGCCAAGGTTATATGGATTTACTATGAAATTTATAGTCATCATTGGATCAGAAGATTAAAGGATTTCGTTTTTCCTAAATAAATATTCAGTGACTCATTCCAAAATAGCAAGGAAAGGTAGCTTAAAAACAACTTTTATACTTCATTAACTCTTGACATATGAAGTGATCTTCACACTGATAAGACAAACACACACACATTCGCACACATTTTCCAGGTGTTGTTGTTGATAGCTGCTACTGAATTGCCCCCAACTCATGGCGACCCCATGCATAATAGGATTGGACCGTTGTGATCCATATGGTTATCACTGACTCACTTTTGAAAGTAGATCATCAGGCTTTCTTTCCTACTCTTAGTCTGGAAGCTCCACTGAAACCTGTTCAGCATCATAGCCACATGCAAGCAAGCTTACAGTGACAGAGGGTGATGGTTGCACTTGAAGTGCACTGGCTGGGAATCGAACCAGGATCGCTGCCATACAAGGAGAGAGCTCCGCCACTGAACCACCACTGCCCTCTTCCAGGTGTTAGAGGAGCTTTTGTTTTGTTTTGTTTTCCTAAGTGATAAATTAACTTACTAGATTCAGGAACACCTTACGTTTTCCTGGAACCTAGCATAGATAATGGATGGTATACAGTTTATCACACTGACTGAACAGTCATGTCAAATAAAAATATATGCAAATCCCATGAGGTTCAAGTGATGACACCAACACATTTCAGTTACTTTATTTAGACGAGAAAAAATCTCTCTCAAGCATAAATGTCTTCCATGGGTTACGATATGTTGTTTGAATTGACTCATAAAATTATTTTCCTCCTGGGATGGAATGGTGATTAAGCAGCAAGAACAGAAGAGGAAGGCAAAATTCCATGTCTTTGCTCATTAGCTTTCAATAGGTAACTAGAGCATTGTTGATTAAGTAGAATAAGTTTAGTCTTAGAACCTTTTAAACAGGGGAGTGTGTTCCTAATATCACTCTAAAGAAGGCGGTTTCAGGTAAATTTAAGTAAAAGTTAATATTTTTTATTGTTTCAAGAGGTATGTGTTAATTTGTTTTAACTGGAAATCAAAAAATCATCTTTGATCGCCTAGAAGGATATGTTTACTGACATCACATTTAGCTGCCATTTTATATAAAAAAAAGATTGAACGAGTGAAAGAGAGAGGGAAGGAAGAGAAGGGAGACGGGAGAAATAAAGAAGCAATGAAGGAAGGAAAGAGAAAGGAGAAAAAAAGGAAAACTACCCGCAGGAATATTTCACGTCACTAGGTATCAATTCAAATGCTCAAAATATAAGCTGGTTTTCTGCTGTGATTAAGAAATGAACACAGAAGCGATGCATACTGAAAACAATCGTTAGCCATATATTGTCTACTGCTATTTGGTTACCCTATGGGGCAGTTCCAGGGGTGCATTATCCAATAAGCAAGGTAAACATGGTGTTTATGTTGCTTACCAGATCATCTGTAGTGAACAATTTCATTTTTTTTTTCACCACATCAAAGATTCTGCTTCTAAGTGTGACTGGCACCTGTGTCTCTCCCAACCCCACAGCACCTCCGTACAGAGTCAAAGCTTCTTTTAAAATTTACACTCCCTGGAAGGGACGGATGACCCGGTAAGCAAGGTAAGTATGGGCTTACCTGTGTTTACTTACTAATCTACAGTGAACAATTTCATACGGATTTCACTTCATCAGATGTGGTGAAATCCGTGTGAAACTGTTCATTACAGATGATCTGTGCTTACCTTGCTTGCTTGCTTGCTTGCTTACTGGATAATCCACCCCTGGGCAATCTACTTGGTCACGTGGGGTTGCTATGAGTTAGAATCGACTCTAAAGTTCCCAACAACAACAAGAACAGGGGTAAACTATGTGAAATTCAAAATCTAAATATAGCAATAACCCTTTTAAAACAGAAGTGTGCAATTTTGTTTTGTTTTGATTTTGGAAAGAATATGTAAGGTTCACTCAATTATTTCAGTTTTCCTTACAACAGATTTTTTGGGTTGCGTATGTATCTGTATGTGTTAATAAACATTTAAATGCTATATCAGTCGGAGGTCATCACGTCAGAAATCTAGAGACCATGTTAGCCTCCATTTGTCATAAATATCATTAAATTTGTCATAATTTTGATACGGAGAAAAAAACCCTGTAATTCAGACAGGCATATAAAAGCAATTTCTCATATAATTAGAGTTTACAAGAAAATTACAGTATGTCTTTTTAAGTTTACCATTGTTAGTAGCTATGATAGTGAGAATATATGTTTTCCAACAAGGCATTACAGAATCTCAGAGGCAGACAAGGAAATTTCTAAAGTAGTTTATACTGTAATGTGATGAGGTTATGATGTTATTTTCATGGCTACCTTCTGTATAAAAGAAGGAAACATCGCCCGGTCCTGCGCCATCTTCATGATTGTTGGCATGTTTGAGTCCATTGTTGTGGCTATTGGGTCAGTGTAGCTCATTGAAGATTTCCCTCATTTTTTCTGACCTTGTACTTTACCAAACGTGATGTTTTATTCTAGGGATTGGTCTCTTTTGATGATGTGTCCAAAATAAGGGAGCCGAAGTCCCTCGATCCTCTCTTCTAAAGAGCATTCTGGTTGTGTTTCTTCTAAGACTATAATTTGTTCCTTCTTATGTACAATCTGTTTAGGCTCAATCTGTACAAATAAAATAAAAATAGGAACTCTGACACAGTTTTGTTTCAAAATTCACTGGACTTCTACTTGTTTTAGAATGTTGTAGAACTTTATGAACTTGACTGCTGATTTCACTCTCTCTTACAGAATTCTGTCAGATTGGTGTAATTTCTTGTAAAGATTGATGCAGGTAGAACAGGGATGTGTTAGGATCCGAAAGATTCCCCACACGGAAACGCGTAGTTGTATCATCTGGTAATATCTTCAATAACAAATAAATGGGAAATAAAATGAGAGTGAAAATTGTGACTCTTCCATTACCTTACAAATTTAATGAAATACAATTATTTTACTTTTCCTACTTTATGCAAAGTTGAGTTGAGTAATTGTATCACACTGGTAGGAATAAATCACAGTCGTAAAAGTAATTATGAGGAAAAGGTAATGCTCACCAGACTTAAGCATATAAAGCAATTTTCCATTAGTTGTACCAGCAAGGAAACAGTAAACTGTAATGCATTTCTCTAGAATTCTTCTCAGTCCGTTGATCCTGATGTCTTATAAAACTGGGTTTTTTCCTCCTTGGTATATCCACATATGTTCCTTTAACTTTCTCCCGTCTTAGAATTACCTCATTCCTCAGAACAATTCCAGAAACAAAATTGAACCACATAATTAAGTATTGCTGTGTTTTTAGGTATATTTTATTTTTTATATAAGGTGTGATATTACGGATAATATCCTTTTGGAATAAAGTGAACATTCGCTCCACTTTTTACAAGAGTCCTAATGAAACTGCATCACAAGGAAAATATGTTTTGGTGGGTTTTTTATGCAAGTTTTACTTCAAATATAACACATTTCCTAGGAAACTTCACATTTATGTTATGATGACAAATCTTGCAAAACTGTTCAAATGTGCTTATGAAAACCTTAGCAGAGTTAAGGCACGTACTTAAAGTTGATCTTTCCTCAATTACTTAGCTAGATCATTAACAACTTGCAAGTTAAATAAATTTGAAACAAATTATTCTGGACCCTCAATCGTAAAACAATCAGTCCACCCACCTACGAGCCTGTAGGGACCTTGGGACTATAAGACTTACATATTTTTTCAGGATTCTGAAAACATTGTAGTAATTACTATTGAATATTGATTTTAAAAAAATAGCTAGCAAATGTGAAATAAAAGTTAAACTATATGATTTGATTAGAATTTTTGATTCACTTTTAAGTGAAAGAGAAGATCCAGGGAGGGGTGAGAGCTCATCAGGAAAGTAAAAGAAATAAATACACCCCATCCATACACCAAAACAGAAACCCTGGTGGTGCAGTGGTTAAGACCTACGGCCGCTAACTAAAAGGTTGGCAGTTCAAATCCACCAGCAACTACTTGGAAATCCAATGGCAGTTCTACTCTGTTGTAGAGGGTCGCTATGAGTTGGAATCAACTCATCTGCAACGGGTTTGGTTTTTTTGGTTTATACATCAAAACATACATATGGGCACACTGAGGTGGGGGAGGGGAAGGCTAGGGAAGAAAATAAACATTTATTAAGCATGCCTAGTGTATCCTTTCCTGTATATATGTAGGCTATCTGACTTACTTTTTCATGAGCCTTTGAGAAGTAGGTCCTTTTCAATCTCCATTTTACAGATAGGCAAATGAGACTAAAAAGATTTCATAATTTGCACAAGATTGTATAATAAGTAAGTGAACACAGGCATATTTGGCTCAAAATGCACAATATTTCTGTAAGAGTTTCTAATTGATTTACCTCCCTTCCTGGAGTCTCTGAACAATTTTTTTTTTTTTTAATTTCATGACCTGGAAAAGATAGTGACTGTGGTTAAATCAGGAGCCCTGGTGGCACAATTGTTAAGAGCTCGGTTGCAAACCGAAAGGTTGGAGATTCAAACCCACCAGCCACTCCAAGGGAGAAAGATGTGGCAGTCTGCTTCTGTAAAGATTACAGCCATGGAAACCCTATGGGGCAGTCCTACTCTGTCCTATAGGATTGCTATGATTTGAAATCAACTCATCAGTAATGAGGGCGGATAGTTAAATCCTGATATAAATCTGGCACCTTCATGTACATAATCTTTTATCAGCAAATGACCTCAATCTTCGACAATTGGTTAAATGATTATTTAACAGGGAATCAGAAAAATATTGGGAACCTTGGAGAATTCTTTTCTTTCCTTCCTTTTTTTCCTCTCTCCCTCCCTCTCTGCTTATTTATGGGGATCTTTCTGTTTTTAGACTTGAAAATAGACACAGTGTCCCAAAGATGACCTTCCAGTGGACTTTTACAAAGAAATAGCAGTCTTTTTCCAACAACAGAAAAAATGTGTAGTCATATTGAGATTTTCTTTTTCAGCTGATGTACACATACATTAACTGCCCTCGAGTCAGACCGACTCATGGCAAGGCCATGCACGACAGAACAAAAGGCTGCCTGGTCCTGTGCCATCGCCATGGTCAGTTGCAGATTAGATAATGTTCCATTGTGATCCATAGGGTTTTCATTGGCTCATTTTCAGAAATAGATCGACAGGCCTTTCTTTCTAGTCTGTCTTAATCCGAAAGTTCTGCTGAAACCTGTTCAGCATCATAACAACATGCAAGCCTCCACTGACAAATGAGTGGTGGCTGTACATGAGGTGCATTGGCCAGGAATCAAACCAGTGAGCAACCAATGCCTCATACACACATATTAGTCTCTGTGAATTCAGAAACAAACTTAAATAAGCAAGCCCATCTGAGTGCAGTCCCTCTTCTGCACCTGGATGTCTGGGCTGGAGGAAGAGAGACCCAAGAGACATGATTCTGGGGATGTGAGAGGGAGGACAAACGTAAGAAAGTGGACAAGAGAGTCCAGCACCATTTTGCTAGCTCCTCTTCACATCGAATCCACTGCAGTACATATGCAGAAGGACTGTGGAAGCTTTGTTCAGCTTTTACTCTGCTCTACTAAAGGCAGCTTCTGGCTGCTACAAACTCAGCCCTGCTCCTGGCCTGCTAGAGGGAGACACCCTACTGGCTCACGCAGTGGAACAGATGCCTACAGTTTGCATGTTGGCTGGAGCGGTATCCAAGATGGACGGGAAGTCGGGCCTGGCAGTTTGATAGGATGCTCCATTATTTGGATAAGTCAGCTGTACAGGCCACAGTGGACAGAAAAATCCCTTTTCACATCTAGGACAATTGAAGAACAAAGCAGAAGTTTGAAGGAAAACAAACATCAAAAGCAAATGGAAAGTGCACGTGAACTCCACCCTCCCAGAGCCAATACGGCCAAGATAGCCTTATTAGAGAAAGACCGACAATCAGAAAGAGGGCAGCCCAGACTCCAGCAGTTGTAAACGTGGGACCCTGCCAGGAGGGAATGATTAGTTTCAGGCTGCAGAAGAGGAGAAGATTCAAATTGGGTAATGGTAGGAAAATGGAATTAGGAATTGTTCAGTGGACTAGAATTGTTTATTTAAAGGAGCAGCATACGTTTTTGTGTGCGTTTGTGTATTTGACTGTGCAGGTACTTACATGAGAACTGAATACATGTCTACCTTACTCCCTCTTTAGAGGAAAGAGCAGTGTTGTAAAATTAAACAATAAAGACTTTTTCTCTTCCAACCTGTCATAGCTTCCTATTGATATTTTTATTATTGTTGTTATTGTTAGGTACCCTCAAGTAGATTTTCGACTCTTACAACCCCATGTGACAAAGTAGAACTGCCTCACAGGGTTTTCTTGGCTGTAATCTTTACGGAAGCAGATCACCAAGTCTTTGTCCCTTCTAGTTGCTGTGTGGGTTCAAACCGCCAACCTTTGGGTTAGCAGCTGAGCACTTAATCTATTTTTATTAGCCCCTAAAGTTGGTATGGAGCTCTGGTGGCACGGTAGTCAAGAGCTATGGTTGCTAACCAAAGGTGGAGGTTTGAATCCATCAGCCACTCCTTGGAAAGTCTATGAGGCAGTTGTTTTCTGTTCTATAGGGTCACTATGAGTAGGAATTGATTCCATGGCAATGGGTTTGGTTTCTGGTTTTCACAGGGTACCATCAAGGTGCGTTGCCATCCTCACACAGGGTTTGAAGTGTCTTCAGAAGCCCCTAGGCAGCCTAGCCCCTGCTGTAACAACCCCAGATCAGCCATACGGTGGGCATAAAATCTAAGCTTGAGTTATTGGCATCTCCCTTTTGAGACCTTGAAACCAGAAAGGAACGAGACAAAGATGGAGAGATCAGTCAGAGCTCAGCCATTCTGCCATTGGCATGATTCAGTTATCCATGCCCAGAACCCAGAGATATCCTGGTTCAGGCCCTGGTTCTAAGCTTCTTTTTATTCTTTATGAGTGAATATCCTATCGCTCTTCAATAAAGTACCATATTGTAAGTCATTAACAGTCACTTTCTGATACATCCAAACAAAGAATCTTATCTGATTCAGGACAACTGCATATTTATTTATTTTATTTTATTTTATTTTTTGGTTCCAGTGGTAGGCATAAAAATGGTCACCAAAAGTTACTCATGCCTAATCGCTGGCATCTGTGAATATGCTACATTACATAGTAAAAAGACCTTGCAAATGTAATTAAGTTTTCAGAATTTAAATTAGGGAGATTCTTTTAGATTATTGGTGTAAACTCAATATAATCACATGAACCCTTAAAATTTTTATTCGGCTGGAATCAGAGAGATGCAGCAGAATGGAAGTCAGAGAGATTCCAACCATGAGAGGAATTAGACTCGTGTTCCGGAAGGGGTCACGTGAATAAGAACAGAAAGCGAAGACTGGCCCTCAGCTAACAACCAGCAAGGCAATGGGAACCTGAGCCCTACAACCAGAAGGAACTGAATTTGGCCATGGACCTGGATGGGCTTGGAAGCAGGTTCTTCCCCAGAGTCTCCAGTAAGGAACAGAACCCTTCTGACACTTTGATTTTAGCCTTGTGAGACCCTAAGCAGAGGACCCATCAAGTCCCCCTGGATTTCTGACCTGAGTATCTGTGAGGTCATAAATTTTTGTTGTTTGCTAAGTTGGTAGCAAAGTGTTATGACTACAATAGAAAAGGAATTACTAGATTTTAAAAGGGAAAATTTAGACGTTTAGAACTTGACATTAGATTAAACTGTGTATTTCTCAGCAGCCACAATAAAAGCAGGTAGCAAATACTTGAAAGTTTTGAGAGAAAATGGGACAACCTAGAATTATATAGCCAAGCAGACACTATTTTAAGAATGAGGGTCAAATGATGCTCATAATATTGTCTTAACCTTGGTGCTAGTTATAAAATACACTCAGTTTTTGAAGTTACTCATGCACTTTTTGTAAAAAAAAGACATATATATATATATGTGTGTATATATATATATATATATATATATATATATATATATATATATATATATATACATACATATATGGAGCCCTGGTGGCACAGTGGTTAAGAGCCATTGTGAGCTATGGCTGCTAACCAAAAGGATGGCAGATCGAATCCATCAGTCGCTCCCTGGAAACTCTATGGGGCAGTTCTACTCTGTCCTATAGGGTACTATGAGTCAGAATGGACTTGAAGGCAATGAGTTTTTTATGGGGTTTTATATATTTATAAATATATATTATACTAGAATAATTACAGAATGAAAGTCAAATGAAGACTTTTCTTATTTTTCCAACTTTTTGTTTTAAGTAGTTTCAGACCTTAAAACGTTGAAAAATTCTCTTCACCCATTATCCTCACATTTTAGTGTCCTCCACAACCACAATTATCCAAACCAACAATTTAATGGCACAATATTATTACTTAATCTACTGACCTGATTGAGATTTCACCAACTGTCCTACTAATGTCTTTTTCTAGTCCAGGATCCTTTTATGTGTCATATTTCCTTGGTCTCCTCCAATCTGGTGGGCTTCTTCAGTCATTCTTTGTCATTCATGACCTTCTCTTTTGTCTTAACCAAATGATACATTTAATATCACCAGTGATGAGATGTTCAACAGCAAGTATCTCTTGAAATGATCCAGTGAGAAGGGTGCAATATCACTTCTGTAGCACCTTGCCAAAAATTCATAATCTCAATTCATTTTCAGGAAATACCAGGCAAATCCAAGTTGATAATCATTCTATAAAATAGTTGGCTTGTACTCTTCATATGACTGAAAGAGAACGATCACAGTAGGACCACTGAGACAAAAGAAGGAACGATGAGCAAAGCGAATAATATGCATATAAATGAATTGAAATTAACATTAGGTAAAAAGATCTATGGCAGAAAAAGGTACAATTGAATTTAGAGCATTATATGTTTTGGGGTTTGTTCTGAAGGAAGGTAGACATACTGATTTACTTTAGATCGGTTAAAAAAGCATGTCAAAATTTTAGTAACTGCTAAAAGAATAGGGAAAAAAGGAGAAGTGTTTCACTTGCAAAAAAGAGAAAGACAGGAAGACAGGAAACTAAAAATGGCCAACACAAGGATAAATACGAAACATAGACTATGAAGGTACCCATAAACACAGCTATATCGTAGATTAAAATAAACGGAAATAAAATAAACTCACTCGTTATAAAAAAAAAAAAAAAAACTGATGGCACAATGGTTAAGAGCTGGGCTGCTAACCAAAAAGCGGCAGTTCAAATTCACCAGCCGCTCCTTGGAAACCCTATGAGGGCAATTCTACTCTGTCCTATAGGGTCACTATGAGTTAGAATCAACTTGACGGCACCTAGCAATAAGAGGATTAAAAAAAGAAAGTTTTGATAAATGCTGTTTCCAAGAGAGACACTGGGTTAATAATAAATTAAAGAATCTATTTTAACTATATTAACAGCATAAGAAACAGTTTTTGTACCAGAACGTATTATTAAAGATACATTGGATCATAATAATGATAAAATTTTCACTTCTCTAGTACCTTTAAGGTGAGTATTATATAAAATCCTTGTAAGATTAGTAGAAAAAAAATACGTTATTCAGAAAATGATGGTGGGGCAGTTAATCACGTGATGACTTACATTGGATTGGCAACTATGGTATAAACACACACAAAATCAATTCAAAATGTATTAAACAAAAAGTAGAAATTGAAACTCTAAAAATAATGTAGGAGAAGAGCTCTGTTATCTCAGGGAAAGTAAATATTAACCAAACAAGATATAAAGAGCAATAAAAAAAGAAAAGGATAAAAAAAAGATTAGATATTTTTCAAAATTTCTACACATTAAAATAAGTAATACATAAGTGAAAATAAAAGGAAAAATGTATTTTCAAATCACAATCTGCAAAAATTCTTCTCCAAAATATGTAAAGAACTCCTATAAATCAACAGTGGTTAAGAACTCAGCCAATAACCAAAAGGTCAGCAGTTTCAATCTACCAGCCTGGGACAGTTCTACTGTGTCCTATAGGGTCGCTATGAGTTGGAATTGGCTCAACAGCAATGGGTTTATAAATTAACAAAAAAAAAAATAACCCTTTAGGAACAGACAGACAAAGGTTATGTATGAGCAATTCTTAGAGGAGACAATCCACATGTGTGCTTGTGTGTTCGTGAAAATGGACTCAACTTCATCAGTAATCAGAGGAATGCAAATGAAAACCGTCAGAAAAAATAATTTCGTCTCATAAAATTGGTCATATGAGTCTCTCTCTCACATACACACACATACATACACACAGATGCACACAAGCACACATACCACACAATGATAAGTTACTGACAGCCTAAAGCAACAGGCTTTCTTAGGCACTGGGCTGGACCAATGAGAGTGTGAAATGGTTGAACAGTGCTTGAGAGCAACTTGGTGCATCAAATGAAATTGGAAATGTGCATACCGAATGGAATTCTACTCCATTTATGCAATCAAATTAAAATATTAAACAAGTTACAGGTAATAAAGAGACAAAAATATTTGTTACAGCATGTCTATAAGAACATACTATCCATTAAACAATGGATGAATAAATAAACTGTGAAAGGGCATTTTGAGGGCAATGGTTTGGGTCATGTTTTCTTTCTTGAGCTGAGTACTGACTGTATAGGTGCTCACTAAGTGTTCTTTATCTCTTTTTTAATACTGAAATAGTTCACAGTCAGTTAAAAAATGAAAATAACGTATTCATGTAAGATTAAAAGGAGCAGAAGTTCTGAATATGAATTTCTATGTCCTATTTATAGCTTATGTGAGCTTGAGAAAAATCACCTAAAATCTTTACAATTGTGTTTTCCCATTGGTACACTTTTGTAATAATCACATCTTTATACCTACTCACAAAATTTTCAGAAAGATCAATGAAATAATGCATGTAAAAATGCTTTGTAAAAGAAAAATCAAACAAATATTAATTTTCTTATAATCACTTGATTAGTGTTATAATTATATTAAGAAGAATTATTATTATCTGAACGAGTCATTTACACTCGTTATCTTTGAAAATGAGAGCTTGAACCAAATGAGATTGAAGGAGTCTCCATACTTAACATTGTGAAATTGAGTTATGACTATAATTAAATATTGAGAAAAAGACGAATGATACCTATTGTGCAATGCAATAATAAAAGAGGATCACAATAGCTATTAGTCAGTGATAAAAGTAAATGATCACAATAGATATGAGTCATTGATAAAACTTTAAATATGTAAAAGTAATACATTTAATCATTGAACAAATTGGCTGCAAAAGACCTCTTTAAAGTGTTAAAAAGCAAAGATGTCACTTTGAGGACTAAGATACACCTGGCCCAAGCCATGATATTTTCAATGGCCTCATGTCCATGTGAAAGCTGGATTATGAATAAGGAAAATCAAAGAAGAATTGATGCCTTTGAATTATGTTGGCGAAGAACATTGAATATACCATGGGCTGCCAGAAGAATGAACATATCTGTCTTAGAAAAAGTACAGCCAGAATGCTCCAGGAACTGCCAGAAATCCGGGCTGGATTCAGAAGAGGACGTGGAAATAGGGATATCATTGCTGACGTCACATGGATCCTGGCTGAAAGCAGAGAATACCAGAAGGATGTTTACCTGTGTTTTAGTGACTATGCAAAGGCAAGCAACTGTGTGGATCATAACAAATTATGTATACCATTGCAAAGAATGGGAATTTCAGAACACTTAATTTTGCTCATGAGGAACCTGTACACAGATCAAGAGGCAGTTGTTTGGACAGAACAAGGGGATACTTTGTGGTTTAAAGTCAGGAGAGCTGTGTGTCACGGTTGCATCCTTTCACCATACCTATTCAATCTGTCTGCTGAGCAAATAATCCAAGAAGCTGGACTATATGAAGAAGAAAGGGGCATCAGGATTGGAGGAAGACTCCTTAACAACCTGCGATATGCAAATGACACAACCTTGTTTGCTGAAAGTGAAGAGGACTTGAAGCACTTACTGACGAAGATCAAAGACCACAGCCTTCAGTATAGATTACACCTCAACATAAAGAAAACAAAAACCCTCACGACTGGACCAATAAGCAGCATCATGATAAATGGAGAAAAGATTGAAGTCGTCAAGGATTTCATTTTACTTGGCTCCACAATCAACACCCCTGGAAGCAGCAGTCAGGAAATCAAAACACGCATTGCACTGGGCAAATCTGCTTCAAAAGACCTCTTTAAAGTGTCGAAAAGCAAAGATGTCACCTTGAAGACTCACATCATATGCATACGAAAGCTGGACAATGAATAAGGAAGACCGAAGAAGAACTGACGCCTTTGAATTGTGGTGTTGGTGAAGAATATTGAATATACCATGGACTGCCAAAAGAACGAACAAATCTATCTTGGAAGAAGTACAGCCAGAATGCTCCTTAGAAGCAAGAATGGCAAGACTATGTCTTAAACACTTTGGACATGTTGTCAGGAGGGATCAGTCCCTGGAGAAGGACATCATGCTTGGTAAAGTACAGGGTCAGCGAAAAAGAGGAAGACCCTCAACAAGATGGATTGACACAGTGGCTGCAACAATGGGCTCAAGCACAACGATTATAAGCATGGCGCAGGACCTGGCAGTGTTTCGCTCTGTGGTGCATAGGGTTGCTATGAGTCAGAACCAACTTGACGGCACCTAAGAACAACAACAACCGAATGCTCCATAGAAGCAAGGATGGCAAGACTTTGTCTCACATACTTTAGACATGCTATCAGGAGGGACCAGTCCCTGGAGAAGGACATCATGCTTGGTAAAGTAGTGGATGAGCACAAAAGAGGAAGACCCTCAACAAAATGGACTGACACAGTGGCTGCACCAGTGGACTCAAACATAGCAACCACTGTGAGGAGGCACAAGACTAGGCAGTGTTGATTTCTGTGTGCATAGGGCCCCTGTGAGTCAGAACTGACTGGACAGCACCTAACAACAGCAAAACATTTAATACTGTACAAGGCTTAAAATATTTCTTGCAATACTTATTGTTACGAGTTAAAATCATTTCCTAATGTAAAATGAGTCAAGAAAACTTGGAATTAGTTGGCCATATGCCTCTAACTGAATACAAGAGAAAATATTTGAAGATAATACTGAATGACATATTAGAAGATCAACAACTTTTAACTGAATTGCTTATTCAAGGATGCCAAAACTTCTGGGAATATTAAGACATTAAATGAGACAATATGCCGTATCTGTTAACAATTGAAAAAATAACTAGATTTTCATCACTATCAGATATAGACAATATCAGCACAGGAAGCAAACCCTTTGACTCACTCATGAGATACAATGTCTACCTTGAACACATTGTGGAGCCTAAACATAAGACTCAGTGAAAATGTGATCTCCCTAAGCGGTGCACTGGCCAGGAATCCAGCCCAGGTCTTCCACATGGAAGATGAGAATTCTACCACCGAATCACCACTGCCCCCTACACCGTAATAAACCCTTGTTTTGTGAAATTTATTCAAAGCTGGCCAACTCACAAAATATAAACACAACGAGCAACGGAAGTGTTCAAAATTAAGGGCTCTGGAGTAAGACTCTGGTTTCCAATTCTGACTCCACCGCTCCATTCCTGACTTCAGTTTCTTCATCTGTAAAATGCCAATAATAGCAAAAATCCTCCTGTGGGTTTCTACAGAAATGAATGAGTGACTACATGTAACCTGCTTACAACAATGACTGGCATACAGTAACTTGTCAGTCTCTCAGTGATAGTTAGCTGCTACAACCATATGTTAGAGGAGAAATATGCCCGTGGGGGATTGAGAGTTGTGTGATTTGTTGTTGTTAGTTGCCATCAATTCAGTTCTTATTCATGGTGACCTTATGTATAATGGAACAAAACATGGCCCGGTCTCATGCCATCCTCAAAATTGTTGGTATGTTTGAGTCCATTGTTGCAGCCACCTAGTCAACCTAGCTTAGGGAGGCTTTCCCTTGTTTGCGCTGATCCTCTGCTTTACCAAACATGATGTTCTTTTCTAGCAATTGGTCTTTCTTGACGGCATGTCCAGAGGATGTCTTGCAACCCTCGCTTTGTAGGAGCATGCTGCTGTACTTCCTCCAAGACAGTTCTGTTTGTAGTTCTGGCAACCCATGGTATCCTCAATATTCTTCTCCCATTAATAACCCTCAAAAATCAGAATTCCTTATCATCTGTTTACATATCTTAAACCTTCCTTCCTAGGACTCTGAATTACAGAGAATTTCAGTTGTAAATTTTAACAGGTTTATTAGGTGAGGTCTCAGTGGCTTAAAATTACAGTTCCTTTGTCTTGGAATAATTTACTACAATTCATAAGCAATCTGTGCTCTTTTTACCTGTATGTTCCTGTACCTACTAATGCTTTCCAGAACTTTTTGTGATCTGATTTGGATTTTTTTTTCCTTAGATGCATTAGGTTTTATTTATCTCTGTTGAATATCCTACTTTTTCCCCCTAGTTTCAACATCTTTTACCCAGTTTCTCAGTGCTTATGCCATTATTTTAAGAGCAACATTTATTAGTAATGTTTACATTCACAAATAGATTATGTTCTCCCTATTAAGAATGCTAATGAAAATGAAGCAGTCTGAGACACAGCAGAGATGTAATAAATGTAATGTTTTCCAACCACACCCATCCAAATTCTTCACATTCTTATTTATCATCCTCATACAATAGCAGAATGATAGGGCCATAGAGCTTGGAGGGACCATAAAAACCAAAACCAAACCCATTGCAGTCGAGCTGATTCTGGAGGGAACTTAGCAGTCATTTAATGCAATCTGCCCATTATTACATAAAAATTTTAGGCTTAAATTAGTTAATCGGGTAAGCTGAGATTATAAACCAAATCCACTGACTCGGAATTCTGAGCCATTTCTGCTAAAACACGTCAGTAATTTATTTTCATGAGTAAAATGCCATAAAATACATCAAGTAATTTTATAAACACGTAACAATTCGTTTAATAAGGGACATACAGCACATTATTCTTTTTAATGATCTTTTACGTTTCATTTTTTCCTTAATTAAGATGTTTATATTTCTACCTAAAATACTTAACTTTCAGGTATTCTCAGTCTCTTCATTTCACATTTTCTAGACCTTACATTGTCCCATTCTCAAATGTCATGATATTCTCCTCATCCAGAGATCAAGGAGAGGCTTTTTTTTAAAATAATTCAATGACATATGTCTTTAATAGATATTTAGGGCACCAAAAGTTTATCCCTAAATTTTTTTTTGCATTTTAATACAATTTTAAAATTAATTATTGGCCTTCAATATCCTAGTATGTATTCAGTGTTTTAGAAAGTGTGTGTTATTATAGGGTTTAATATTTCAGATATATTGATAATATGTGTCAGATTACAAATCAGTTTGAATTTTTAGCCTAACAGACACATAGAGAAGATAAACAGCTTCAGTCAGTTTTTAAGTATGAAGCTGAGAGGAGTTTACAGGCATATTTTCTAGTGAAGAAAATAGGAAGGAAGAAAGAGAATTCAATGGAAAAAATGTTTTTGAGATCACAATGAAGAAACATCTTCCTGCTGGCACCAATTTTTCTTTACGTGATCACAAAGGCTTTGATATCAAATTCCAACATTTTCATCTCTCTGTTTCAATGTTAATAATTCATTGAAGTATTATGAAATATTTTGTCCTTCATTTCTCTAAAAAAGTCCCAAATTGCAGATTGTCTGAAAGTCTGTGAGTGGTGACAAGTAAAACAATGAATGAAAGTTCCTAGCTATTTTTCTTTATTTCAACACTTCATAATTGTCCACTTGCAGATCTTCTTATTAAAAAATCCAATATACCCTTACATGTTTCTTTGGTCTATCTATCCAATAAATTTTTGACTGTGTTTTATACTTAATATTTTAAAAATTATATTCAAAAATTCACTTTCAAGCAACTTTAGACCCGGTTTAGACCTTTTTGTTTTTTAATAAAATCAAACTAAAACTCTGATCTGAAACCTTAACATGCTCACCTACTCAGGTTGACACATACATGTCACTAGCCAACTCATCGTTTCTGTGAAAAATCTTTGCCAACTGGCTCTTAAGGTCTTGAGATACTTTCTGCATCCCTGTTTTAGTTTTCAAAACTGTTAAGCACTAGACCCGTTGCCATCAAGTCGATCCCGACTCCTAGCTACCCTATGGGACAAAGTAGAACTGCCCCAGAGGGTTTCCAAGGAGTGGCTGGTGGATTCGAACTGCCGATCTTTTGGTTAACAGCCTTAGCTCTTAACCACTGAGCAACCAGGGCTCTGTAAAGCACTATAGATAGCTTTTTTCCTCCTGCTACATCCATCCCAGGTACACACTAGAAAGTCAATTGTCTTTGATATAAACTAAAGATTGACACTTTATTACTGTTTAGTTGTCTAGTGGTGGTGGCGGTGGTGATGGTGTAAAGGAGGAAAAGGGGTCTAATTTTTTTCTACTTAGCATTTGAAGTGCCAGAAATTTTCCCTCAACACTCTGAAAGTCACAGTATGATATCAAGATCTATGAATGAGGATTCCTTTACATTTTTCCATTGTGCCCTGGTTTCTTAGAGCTACTATATGTAACAGAAATACCAAAAGCGGATGGCTTTAAAGAACAGAAATTTATTTTCTCACAATTTTGGAGGCTAGAAGTCCAAATTCAGGGCACTAGCTATATGGGAAGGCTCAGTCTCTGTTGGCTCAGGGGGAAGATTCTTGTCTCTTTTAGCTTCTGTTCCTCGGCTCCTTGATGATCATCATGTGGTTTATTTTCCCCCACTTGTACTTGCTCCTGTGTCTAATCTGCTCTTTTTAACACTCAGAAGAGATTAGGTTTAGGATACTTGCTACACTGATATGGCCTCATTAACATAACAAAGAAAACTCTATTCCCAAATGGGATTAAATGCACAAGTATAGGGTTAGGATTCTAACACATATTTTGGGAGGACACAATTCAATCCATGATACTTTGCATTGTTACATGGCTTGGTCCTTCTCATCTTTCAGGTCTTAGGTAAAACGACACTTCTCCAGAGAAGCCCACCCTACACCAAAAAATTAAAATAGCAAATCTTCTCTCACAGAGTTAACTCCCTATCAAACTCCATTTATTTCATGTATAAAAATGAGAGTGGAGAGACGTAGGCTTGCTTACTTTGGACATGTCATCAGGAAAGACCAATTGCTAGAGAGGGGCATCACGACTGGCAAAAATGAAGGGTTGGTAAAAGCAAGAAAAGCCTGCGATGAGAAGGATTAACACAATGGCTTCAATTAAGTCTCATTATAATTTGGCTTTTTATTTAAATTCCACTGCAGGAAGAAACCATTCTGGTCGTGTTAATATGGTCTGAAGGAGCCAAATCTTTTCTGTAAATTTAAAACTTGTCATTTTAGTATGTGTACTTCTACTAACCTGAAAGGTAAGGTCCAGATTAGGGGCCTGTGAAGTTGGAACATGGTTTCTGTATTTCCATGACCTTTCGTGTATAATCAGTCTTTATTCCTACCTATTATCATCTTTCTGATAACCGTGACGCTAATTTTTCTAATAGGAAATCCCCAGCTGAACCTTAGATTTTTCTCTGATTCAGGTACTACTCATGATCTTCTCTGGCTGGCAGTGACTTCTATTGATTCATTTTCTTCCTAGATTTCTTTGGTTACTGTGGATTCCATAACTCTTACCCTTGCAGCTTGACTTAATAATCTATTGTATATTTTTGCTTCCATCTTTCGTATAATTCTCTGGCTTCCCTGGCTTCAGTAAGTCAAAGGTGAATTCAATTCCTTTTTCTTTTTTTTTTTAACTACGGAGTTCACATTTTGGCAGACACAATAATAACCCTTCGCTTAGAAATAAAATAAATGAATGAGACATATACATTGTAAGCTAATATAAAGAACAACTGTTCAAATTGTTACAAGTCAGTGATATGATCATAACATGAATTCCACTCTCTGTTACTGGGAATCCAATTACCTAACAGGCAAAATATAACAAATCTGGTTTGAGTTTTGATAAGGAACATGGCTGTGCTGGAGATAAAAGAAAACAAGATCACACTGGATCATAACCAGTGACATCAGTAGGGCTGGTGTCACCTAGTGCAGTAACTCATGGTGTCACCACCCCCCATGGACCTACTCCCATACCAGACCATGCAGAATTCTTAGTAATTTTTTTTGTACTAATGTTACTAGTAAATCATAATGTCAGTATATCACTCCTTCTTTTCCTTTAATAACTACTTCATTCTCAAAAAAGTTATTGATAAAAGTTCACGAATACTAATTACCATAATATTGCAGCTAAAACACCAGAAAACTTGACAAAATCAGCAACAGTACTGGTAGCAACAAAAAGCAACAGTGCATGCTTGTAGCGCATGCAGACCAAACCGTGTTTGATTCAAGGCATCATTATAATTGAGTAATAAACACAGATCTAACTGGAAGCTCATTAGAAAGTTCAAAAAGTAACTTAGCATAGAGTTTTAGCCTTGTGGGTATATTGATACATATAAGATGGGCTTTTGAAAAATGTTTTCATTGTTTTAACTAACTACTGGGATTTTTTCAGACATTCATTTTTGTGTCACTCCTCTGACAGTGTCACCAAATGTGCTTCATACCCTTGAGCCCCCCTAGTGACTCCACTGATCCTAACCATATTCTGACAGGAATAGGCTACCATGCCAATCTGAATGCCTTATTCTATAGAAAAGCCCTAGGAGCATGATTAGGAAAAAAAAAAAAAAGATACTTTGCTGAGTAAGAGATTTTACAAAGGAATTCTTTCAAACTCTTGCGATGTCTCCATAAACGTTAATCTCACATTATACTTACAAACTAAACTTAAAGAAACTACTAACAGGCATGAAGAGATCTAATGTTCCCATATGATTTGCAATTAAGTTTTATAAATATTAAGGAATAAGTTTTCCTATGAGCGTCAGTGTGGTGTAAAGGAAGGTACCAAGTGTAAGTGTTGGAAATTAAATATTCCTAAGGGGAAGGCTCTGCCTCTGTTGGCTCTGGGGAAACTTAGGAAGACTATTGAGGGAAGACCCTCAGCGAGATGGATGAGCACAGTGGCTGCAACAATGGGCTCAGATATAGCAATGACTGTGAGGATGGCGTAGGACCGGGCAGTGTTTTTGCTGTGTTGTACATAGGGTCGCTATGAGTTGGAACTGACTTGCTGGCACCTAAGAGCAAAACCAAGCTTCCTAATCTAGGTCTATAACTTTCTAACCATGTAGTCTTGGACAAGTTATACAACTTTTTTAAGTCTTAAGTTCTTTACTTACAAAATAAGGATGATGACGCCTACTTTGCAAAGTTGGTGTGAAATTTAGAGAAGAATGATAGGTGTGAGATTGACTTTGTTTCCTAGGGCTTCCATAATAAAATACCAGAAAGAGGATGGCTTTAAAGAACTAATATTTACTTCTCACAATTCTGAAGGCTTGAGGTTTGAATGTGGAGCAACCGTAGAGTTATGCTCTTTCTCTTTGTTAGCTCTAGGGGAACATACTTCCTGATCTCTTTCAGCTTCCGGTCCCACCAGCCATTTTTTGGCTTTCTTTGACTTGTAGATCCTCACATGGTGTCTTTCCCCTGTATGTGATACTCTCTCTTCATGTCTGTTCTCCCCCTTATAAGACACCACTCTCAGAAGGGATTAAAGCTAGGATCCACCCTACTCTTATATGATTTAATTGATAATATCTTCAAAGACAAAACCTATTTCACCAAACAAGGTCACATTCACAGGTCCAGGCTTAGGACTTAAAACACATATTTTGGGAAGACACAATTCAATCCATTGCACTCAATTATTGATAATATTTTTATGATTATACCTCCTGTAGTTAAAAAAAATAAAATAAAAACACAAAGGTGTTAAAATATTGTGGCAATTCTTCACAAGGTGAGATGACATTGACATCACATATTTGCACATTTTAACTTCCATTCCAGGGTAAACCCTGAGAAGGCTTCGCATGACAGAAGGACATGCCAATGAAGCACCTTGCCTTATATCAAACCTGTTATGGATTGAGGGACAACTGCTTCCCATCTACCACGTCATTGGAGACATTTAATTAATAAACCAAATTAAATGACCTTTTTACTTTGATCATGAACCCAGTGCTTGGAGTTTATAGAACTCTGAAGGAATTAGATCACAAATAACACAGTAGAAATTGATAACATCTGGATTTTATTTGAATCCATTTTTCCTGTGTTGCATTGTGATGTGGTTTATTTCCCCTAATGTTTCTCTCTGCCAAAAGAAAAGCACTGCTATTCATGGAGAAAAATATTAATATGTCAAGCTCACGTATTTTTGTTTTGCGTGGTTTTATTAGCCTTCAAATAACAATGTGACATTTCTTATCAATGGCTAATCGTTTGTTTCAACTGCCAGGTTCATAACCAAAAAAAAAAAAAATTAAAAATAACCAAACCCATTGCCATCGAGTTGATTCAAGGTCCATTAGGCCAGATTACTCATCTGTCTCCTTACTACCATGACATGCCTTGTACTTTAAAGCAATCGACTGTGTGAAAGTCTTTCTAAACTGTTAAGCAGTGACCTTCACAAAGTTCTCTGCACTTAACACTTAAAATTATTTGCTTAGTTGTTGAATGCAATAATTAATACATAATGAAACCATGGATGAATACACGAATGAACATACACACAGCAGGAGAAAGACAGACTCAACCGAACCTTGATGTCTTGAGGGCCTACCAGTGAAGTTGAGTGTGATAAACACGGAAAGAAAGAGAAATGAATCTCCAACTGAAATACTATCGAAATAATTGAGAAGATAACAAATATTGGACACAGTTCCTAAAGGATGAATGTGCTTTGGGTAAGTGATAGTGAAGGTAAAGGACCCCCAGGAAGAGGGATTCTGTCTACAAGGACACCAAGGTGAAGAATACCAACAGGTTAGTGGAGAGTTAACAATCCTAAGTAATGGAAATGTAAGGGACCCGTGAGAGGGGAAGGAATGGGAGACAGTCTGGAAAAGTGGATTGGTCTAAAGAGGGTCCTGTTACCTATCTGAAGTGTCACATACGAAAAAGACACAGAGATGTTTCATTTCAGAGAAAACACAATACAATTTGTGAACAAACAAGTAAATGGTTCACCTTCGCAAGAACCCAAATTGATGCCAGTTAAAGTAGCAAATTTTTTTAACTAATTTTTTTTTTTTTTTTCAAAAATGGCTTTCTCGACCTTTCTGTTAACAGCCGACCACTTAACCACAGCACCACCAGGGCTATACATATATATATTTTTGTTAACCAAAAGGTCAATGGTTTGAACCCACCAGCAGCTTCATGGGAGAAAAGATCTGGTGATCTACGCTTGTAAAGTTTCAGCCTAGGAAACCCTATGAGGCAGTTCTACTCTGTCTTATAGGGTCACTAGGATTTGGAATCAACTTGATGGCATACAACAAGAAATATGCATATGCCATTGTTGTTGTTAGTCGCCATACAGTCAGCTCTGACTCATGGCAACCTCATGTACAACATAACTGAATATTGCCCAGTCCTGTGCCATTTTCATGATCATTAGTATACTCAACTCCATTGTTATGACTACTGTGTATTTTGAGCGCCTTCCAAACTAGGAGGCTCATATTCTAATACAATATCAGGCAATGCTCTGTTGTGATCTATAGGGATTTCACCGGCTAATTTTTAAGTAGATTGCCAGGTGTTTCTTCCTAGTCTATCTTAGTCTGGAAACTCTATTGAAACCTATCCACCATAGGTGACCCTGCTGATGTTTGAAATACTGGGTGGCAGAGTTTCTAGCATCATAGCACGTGCAAGCCACCACAGTACAACAAACTGACAGACATGTGGTGAAGATATACATATATGTTGTTGTTGTTGTTAGGTGCCGTAAAGACAGTTCCGACTCATAGCGACCCTATGTACAACAGAAGGAAGCATTGCCTAGTCCTGCACCATCCTCACAATCGTCGTTATGCTTGAGCCCATTGTTGTAGACATTATGTCAATCCATTTCCTTGAGGGTCTTCCTCGTTTTCGCTGACCCTCTCTCTACTTTACCAAGCATGATGTCCTTCTCCAAGGACTGATCCCCCCTGACAACATGTGCAAAATATGTGAGATGTAGTCTTGCCATCCTTACTTCTAAGGAGCATTCTGGTGGTACTTCTTCCAAGATAGATTTGTTTATTCTTTTGTCAGTCTATGGTATATTCAATATTCTTCACCAACACCACAATTCAAAGGCGTCAATTCTTCTTCGGTCTTCCTTATTCATAGTACAGCCTTCATATGCAAATTAGGTGATTGAAAACACCATGGCTTGGGTCAGGCACACCTTAGTCTGCAAGGTAATATCTTTACTTTTCAACACTTGAAAGAGGTCTTGCAACAGATTTGCCGAATGCAACGTGTCTTTTGATTTCTTGACTGCTGCTTCCAAGGGTGTTGATTGTGGATCCAAGTAAAATGAAATCCTTGACAACTTCAATCTTTTCTCCATGATCATGATGTTGCTTATTGGTCCAGTTGTGAGGATTTTGTTTTCTTTATGTTGAGGTGTAATCCGTACTGTAGGCTGTGGTCTTTGATCTTCATCAGTAAGTACTTCACGTCCTCTTCACTTTTCAGCAAGCAAGGTTGTGTCAGCTGCATAACACAGGTTGTCAAGGAGTCTTCCACCAATCTTGATGCCCCATTCTCTTTCATATAGTCCAGCTTCTCTGGTTATTTGCTCAGCATACAGACTGAATAAGTGTGGTGAAGGATACAACCCTGACGCACACATGTCCTGACTTTAAACCATGCAGCATCCCCTTGTTCTGTCGAACGACGGCCTCTTAATCTATGTACATGTTCCTCATGAACACAATTAAGTGTTCTGGAATTCCCATTCTTTGCGATGTTATCCATAATTTGTTACGATCCACACAGTTGAATGCCTTTGCATAGTCAATAAAACACAGGTAAATATCTTTCTGGAATTCTCTGCTTTCAGCCAGGTTCCACCTGACAACAGCAATGATACCCCTTGTTCCATGTCTTCTTCTGAATCAAACCTGAATTTCTAGCAGTTCCCTGTCAATATACTGCTGCAGCCGCTTTTGAATGATCTTCAGCAAAATTTTACTTGTGTGTGATATTAATGATATTGTTCGATAATTTCTGCATTCTATTGGATCACCTTTCTTGGTAATAGGCGTAAATATGGATCTCTTCCAGTCAGCTGGCCAGGTAGCTGTCTTCCAAATTTCTTGGCATAGACAAATGAGCACTTCCAGTGCTGCATCCGTTTGTTGAAACATCTCAGTAGATGTTCTGTCAATTCCTGGAGCCTTGTTTTTCGCCAATACCTTCAGTGCAGCTTGGACTTCTTCGTTCAGTACCATCGGTTCCTGATCATATGCTACCTCTTGAAAGGGTTGAATACTGACCAATTCTTTTTTGTATAAGGACTCTGTGTATTCTTTCCATCTTCTTTTGATGTTTCCTGCATTGCTTAATATTTTCCCCATAGAATCCGTCACTACTATAACTTGAGCTTTGACTTTTTCCTTCTGTTCTTTCAGCTTGAGAAACACCGAGGGTGTTCCTCCCTTTTGGTTTTCTATCTCCAGCTCTTTGCACAGGTTATTCTAATATTTTACTTTCTCTTCTCGAGCTGCCTTTTGAAATCTTCTGTTCAGTTCTTTTACGTCATAATTTCTTCCTTTCACTTTAGCTACTTGACGTTCAAGAGCAAGTTTCAGAGTCTCTTCTGACATTCATTTTGGTCTTTTCTTTCTTTCCTATCTTTTTAATGACCTCTTGCTTTCTTCATGTATGATGTCCTTGATGTCATCCCACAACTCGTCTGGTCTTCTGTCATTCGTGTTCGACGAGCCAAATCTATTCTTGAGATGGTCTCTAAATTCAGGTGGGATATACTCAAGGCAGTACTTCGAGTACAATATGGTTTTCAAAGTAGAGAACTG
This sequence comes from Dugong dugon, assembly GCA_030035585.1. NCBI lineage: Eukaryota > Metazoa > Chordata > Mammalia > Sirenia > Dugongidae > Dugong > Dugong dugon. Next base: position 9,273,967 of record CM057473.1, read on the forward strand.
AAGTAATTTTTAAAAAATAATAAAAATGAAATAGAGATATGTTAGTGAGAACAACAAGGAAGGGAGATGTGATTGCATGCCTGGTAAAACAATTAGCCATAGGGTTTGAGATTATCACATGCAAACAAAAACCAGCTGCTTTGCATCACTGTTCATATTTGGGTCTCACATGTAAAAGTGTTACTGAAGTATCTGTAAAGCAAGTAGAAACACAGTTTAATTTCTGTCTGCAATGAAATTGCCATTAGATAAAAAGACCACTTGACCTGGCAAGTGTTCAGTTAGGTTTGTGAGCATATTACTCATCACAAATAACAAGTTCTTCCCCAATTCAAGGGAGAGAAACTTACAGTAAATTCTGCCTTTTTTTTTCACTATAAACACCATGATTTCTTGCTTCTTGTCACTTGACATAAGCAAGCTATTTTCTGGCTTTGGAATGGAGATGGAGACATTGTAAATTCTGAAGCGCTATTGCTGACAGTGGAGATTTTTTCACAAAGCCCAGTTATTGTGCACACACACAGAATATCAGGTCATGACATAGATTTGTAAGCTGAAAGCCCTGTTCATTTCTATGATATCTCTACGTGTCACAGAGTAGTGGTATGATAATTATGGTAATTAAAATTCCTTTTCATTTGGAGAAAAAAAGAAAACTTCAAGGAATATGCTTTCTGATCAAAAACTAAAAAATAAAAATAATTACTACCACAGTTTATCAATTTCTTCCCTCTGTTGATAAATGAATCCGTGTCTGTTACTTTTAGAGAACGTTTAAAAGTGCAAAAAGGCTCTTGTTGTCTCAAGAGGGAAATTCCAGGGCATTAGACAAAGCCGAGCAATAAAAATAAGAGACAGAGTGAACTTGCCTTCCAAATGCAGGAGCGAAAGCAAAAAAAAAGGAAAAGAAAAGACAAAGGCAAGAAAGAAGCAATCCTTCTTCTATACGCACCCATCACAAGCAAGATTTCACTACCCAGTCAAAGTAAACGCTTAATAAAGAAAAATATCCCCACTGATACCCCAAGTCTGATCACTGAATAAACAGAAAGGGTCATGGTGCAAACAGGAAGGCTGAATGCTACGCGGCTTTTAGATGTTATTGCTATTGTTTTTCTTGAAGCATTGTTAAAGCAATAATTCAGTTACAGCTTTCACGATTCGCTTAGCTACCAAGTGCTACCATAACAGAAAAATCACAAATGGGTGGCTTTAAAGAACAGGAATTTCTTTTCTCACAGTTCAAGAAACTGAAAGTTCTAATTCAGGGTGTAGATCCAGGGGGAGGTCTTTTTTCGTCTCTTTCAGCTTCTAGTAGTTGCCAGAAATCCTGGTAGATGCATCTGTCTCTATCGTCTGTCTTCTCTTTCTCGCTATGTATGTCTTTGTGTCTATTCTGCTCTTTATATAACTCAGAAGTGATTAGATTTAGAACTCACTTAGGTATGACCTAATTAACATATCAAAGAAAACCTTATTTCCAAACAGAACCATATATACACGTATATACCAAACCCATTGCTGTCGAGTCAATTCTGACTCATAGCAATCCCATAGGACAGAGTAGAACTGTTCCCATAGGGTTTCCAAGGAGCAGCTGGTGGATTTGAACTGCTGGCCTTTTAGTTAGCGGCCAAGCTCTTAACCATTGCACCACCAAGGCTCCATATACAGGTATAAGGACAGGGATTTCAATACATACTTTGTGGGGACGTAATTCAATCTATACCAATGATAAAATATATATATTCAAAGGTAGTATTTAAAGGTTCTTTCTACATGGAGACTTTGTGGTGCAGTGGTTAAGAGATAGGCTGTTAACCAAAAGGTCAGCAGTTTGAATCTACCAGCCACTCGTTGGAAACCCTATGGGGCAGTTCTACTCTGTCCTATAGGGTCCCTATAATTTGGAATTGACTTGATGGCAACAGGTTTCTTTCCACATAGACAACTTTGGAGTGATGCCATATGAAAACTCTTGACAAAATTAAATTTAGTGTGAGAATCAAAAGCCAATAAATTATTTTTGTTTGCTGTTTAAAAGAAGGAGATAAAAGAGATAAGGAGGGAATTACTTTTAGAGTCAGAATGACAAGAGTCAGACCCAGAAGGGACTGAAGCTTCCAGAGCTCCACTATCTACCCAGTGCAGGAGCGTCCTCAACACCAGTGCTTCCAAACGTTAGTGTACATGGCAGTAACCTGAGGAGCTTGTTAAAACGCAGATTTTTAAAATGCAGGTATGGGGTGGGGCCTAAGAGTTTGCATTTCTAACCAGCCCCCAGGCAACTCTAAACTGCTTCTCTGTGGAACTCAGTATATGCAAGATTTCTCCAACTAGCCTATGTGTGAACACTCTTATGACACGAGGTTCATTGCTTCAAGAGAAAGAAATTTCCATTTGGAGGCTGTCCGAAATTTTTTCCTTTCATTGTCAAAATTGGCTACTCAAAAACTTCCATTCATTGATTTTAGTTTCTGCCTCCAGAATCACTATTACTAAATCTAATTTCTCTTTTACCTGCAAAAATAAACTAAAAAAAAATTATCCCTCTTGAGTTCTTTCTCGGTAAGTACATCTCCAATACAAAAATGGTTTTGAATCTCATTTGCCATTCTATTTGCTCTATACCCTCTGCCATTGAGAGGATTCCCACTCATAAGACCTTGTCATGGATTGGATTGTGTCCCTAAAAATAAGTGTATCAATTTGGCTAGGTCATGATTCCTGATATTGTGTGATTGTCCACCATTTTGTCATGTGATGTGATTTTCCTATGCATGTAAATCCTGCCTTAAGATGTTAATGAGGTGGGATAGGTGGCAGTGATGTTAATGAGGCAAGACTCAATCTACAAGATTGGACTGTGTCCTGAGCCAATCTCTTTTGAGATATAAAGGAGAGAAGCAAGCATAGAGACAGGGGGACCACATACACCAAGATAGCAGCACCAGGAGCTGAGCATGTCCTTTGGACCCAGCGTTCCTGCACAGAGAAGCTCCTTATCCAGGGGAAGATTGATGAGCAGGACCTTCCTCCAGAGCCTTCCCCTGGAGCTGGTTCCCTGAATCCAAACCTACCAACTAGGCTGTAAGAGAATAAACTTCTGTTTGTTAAAGCCATCCACTTGTGGTATTTCTGTTATAGCAGCACTAGATAACTAAAACAGACCCTATAGGACAGAGTAGAACTGCTCCCTAGGGTTTCCATGGAGCAGCTGGTAGATTCAGACTGCTGACCTTTTGGTTAGCAGCTGAATGCTTAACCACCGTGCCAGCAAGGCTCCTATTTGTTCTATACTGAATGTATTTCAGGGCATTATGTCCACCTAGAATTGAGACCACATGACTTGAATTCAACATTGGACTATTGGTCACTATGCTTGTTTTTATGAACTTATTTTCCACAGGCACATATTATGTCTAAGCCTGTGTATAATTTACGGACTCAATTTTGGACTGCCATAGTAATCAAAACCATCAATGCAGTATCCAAAAAAACTTAGTCCCCATTTTAATGGAAATAATTAAATCGCTAACCCCACCCAACCCAGCCAACCCTCCTTTTGTTTTTTTTGCATGGTGAATGCTCATGAAAATTTCCACACTGGCTTTGTCACCTTGGTTCACAACCTCCTTCTCTCCTTTCTGCTGTCATCACTCTCACACTGTGGCCTCCCACTTCTTAAAACTGTTGAACTCCAGTGACCTCCGTCTACACTCCCACACGACCATTTATTAGCGGGTCCACACCCTAGTTTTGTCATCCCTTGAAAATGCTTCTTATCACTTTCTCAGATTCTGACCACTGCTTCAAAATGGATACCACCATGTGCCTCCAACGTGCACACAGAACTTAATTTGTATCTTTATTACTGTCCTCATGGTCTTGATCTCTCTGTGCTGAGGTAGTTCATCATGCACATCTGATTTCACTTTTCTTTCAACCCAATGTACAACTTCTTAGTAAAAGATTTTGAGAAAGTTCTTGCAATGAATCTATAATGCCTCCTGCAGGGTCCCCTGGGAAATCTTCATTAACTGTTTTCCTCATTCCTGCCAGTACAAAAATGCATGGTTAAAGAAAGGGGAAAAAAAAAAAATCTTTCTACTTACTGATTTCATTAGAAATACAAGTGATTCAAACCTTACTGTTGATGCTATATTTCATTCCCTATAGCAACGGATCCAAACCTTCAACATCTTGAAGTCCCCAACCCTTGCCAGGAGCATAAATTTTAACAGATGAACAGATGATCTCACTGAGAATTCACTGAAATGAGCAAGACCACCTGGCATGCGGTCTCGGAACTTCTCTCCTCTCTTAAGCATCTCTCTGTATTTTTACCGGCCTTTTCTCACTTCACTCCAACCTTGGAGGAAGACTCTCCCTTTTCTAAATGCCAAAATTAAAATGTCTGTATATTTTTATTTAATACCTTCTTGCTTACAACGTGGAGCCCTGGTGTTGCAGTGGTTAAGAGCTCAGCTGTCAACCAAAAGGTGGGCAGAACTACCCCAAGTGGACGGCTTTAACAAAGAGAAGTTTATTCTCTCACAGGCCAGTAGGCTACAAGTCCAAATTCAGGAGGTCAGCTTCAAGGGAATACTTTCTCTGTAGCTCTGGAGGAAGATCCATGTCATCAATCTTCCCTTGGTCTGGGAGCTTCTCTGTGCAGCAACCTCAGGTCCAAAGGACACGCTCTGCTCCCAGCACTGCTTTCTTGGTGGTATGAGGTTCCCCTGTGTCTGTGCTCTTTTCTCTCTTCTATGTCTCAAAAGAGACTGGCTTAAGACAGTCAGTATAACAGCCACTAATCCATCTTATTAGATCATAGTGATAAAGTTTACAATGCATAAGGAAATCACATCAGATTACAGAATGGTACATAATCATCAATACTGGGAATCACAATTCAGCCAAGTTGACAGATATTTTTGGGGAACACAGTTCATTGCATAACAGCATCCATCAGCTGCTCCTTGGAAACCCTATGGGGCAGTTCTACTCTGTCCTATAGGGTCATTATGAGTCGGAATTGACTCGACAGCTCACAACTGTGTGTATTCTTATCAATTATATATTCTGCCTTGTATTTTCAGTCTTTCTACTGGATTTATAGTCTTTATTCATAAACATGTTCTAATTACCATAACTTCTGACTAACTTTCTCTAATCATGATATTTTTTCCTACACCTATGTTGTTGTTGTTAGGTGCTGTCAAGTCAGTCCTGACTCATAGCGACCCTATGTACACCAGAACGAAACACTCCTGGGCCTGTGCCATCCTCACACCCGTTGTTGTGCTTGAGCCCATTGTTGCAGCCACTGTGTAATCCATCTTCATTGATGGTCTTCCTCTTTTTCGCAGACCCTCTATTTTACCAAGCACAATGTCCTTCTGGGACTGATCCCTCCTGATAACATGTCCGAAGTATGTGAGACGTAGTCTTGCCATCCTTGCTTCTAAGGAGCATTCAGGTTGTACTTCTTCTAAGACAGATTTGTTCACTCTTTTGGTAGTCCATGGTATATTCAATATTTTTCCCCAACACCATAATTCAAAGGTGTAAATTCTTCTTTGATCTTCCTTATTCATTAACCGGCTTTCTCATGCATATGAGGTGATTGAAAACACCATGGCTTGGGTTAGGAGTACCTTAGTCTTCAGGGTGACATCTTTGCTTTTTAACACTTTAAAGAGGTCTTTTGCAGCAGATTTGCCCAGTGCAATGTGTCCTTTGATTTCTTGACTGATGCTTCCATGGGTGTTGATTGCGGATCCAAGTAAAATGAAATCCTTGACAACGTCAATCTTTTCTCCATTTATCACGCTTTGACCTGGTGCACGCAGTATCAGTAGACCCTGAACCATTATTGACCAACCTCCCAAATATGTGTTTACCTTCAATCCACACTCTTCTTTCTGACTAAAAATCTCCCTTTTTCTATACTTGTTGAAATACTGCTCCTCCTCTAAGGCCCATCTCAAATTTGCAGCACCTACCTGGAGAAGTCTTTCTGATTTCCCCACGTGGAATAATACCAACCCTCTAAAATACCCATGAATACTGTTTTCATGCCTCAGTCATAGTGCATATTACTGAGTGCCCCTTTGGTTTTTGTTTCCGATCAGATTATAATCACCCTGAGAATAAGGTGTGTTTTTCTGTCTTGAATATTAGCTATTGCATTGCCTTTACTCTTGTTCAATGAATTATATTGTCTTTTAATGATATTTTATGTTCTGAGTGTAAAAAATTCTTAATGTGAATGAAATATATCCAGAAATGATTAAAATTCTATTAAAAGAAATATCCATCTGTCAGTTTATTGTACTGTGGTGGTTTGCGTGTTTCTGTGGTTCTGGAAGCAATGTCACCGGTATTTCAAATACCAGCAGGGTCACCCATGGTAGACAGGTTTCAATGGAGCTTCCAGGCTATGACAGACTAGGAAGAAAGGTTTGGCAATCTACTTCTGAAAATTAGACAATAGAAAACCCTATGGATCATTACGGAATATTGTCTGAAATAATGCTACAATCATGAAGACGGCGCAGGGACTCAGCAGCATTTTGTAGTGTTGTGCACGAACCTATGAATTGGAGTCAACTTGACAGCAACTCGAAACAAAAAAATGAAAGACGGGAGAAAGGAATAAAGAAGGAAAGATGAAAAGAAAGAAAACCCTATGAGTTTTTATTATAAATTGTTCTTTGAATTATTTATTGAGCTATCCCAAATTCATATATCACACTGATAAATTTTATACATCTAGAATTCAAAAGGAATTAAGAAGCTGCAGAATACAGAATAAATTTAGATAAAATGTAAGCAGAGACTAAAAGTTGATCTCTTTTGCTTCTTCAACATAATTTTAAACCAGGCTTCTGTGAGTTACAGAAGATCTAAAAGAGACAAATCTTTTAACATATTATCTCTTTTCGCCAATATAACAAGAAGAGAGTTGAGTAAGCTTTTCAGTCATCGGAGGATAGTAGTAATATTGCTTCCTACTTTTTGTCTTGAAATCTGACCTTCTATGATATTATGGGCAGTTTCCATGCTTTCTCTTCTAGTGCTATTAAAGAAATAGAATAACCATAGGTTGTTATGTTCTCCCTTAAATCACTTTCTAATGGTCTTCTCCAATGGAGGCCTCACAAATTACATTTATGACGTTTCCTTGGATAATGGAGACAGTAAGTGTTCACTTATACCCACTTCTTTCTAGAATATGAAGTGGTGGGCAGAAGATTCCTTGTATATTCTGAGAATTGTCTGCCGTTGTCACCACAAGTATCACACGTGTGTGCATATGCATATGTTGAATGTAGGTTGGTAGAGAAGATAGTGATGGGTGTGGTCTATCCACTTCTGTGCTCACTGAAGTAGGCAAATGAGGTTTTACCACAGATTGAAGAATACTTACCCTCCTGCTGAAATGATTTACCTAGATGGAGCTAGAAAGTAAGTTCGTAAAGTAATTCGCAAGATATGAAAGCATGAGTCTACCTAACGTAACCTTGAGAGTGACATCTCAACAATTTGTCATGTACCATTCATTAAAAATGAAAACAAAAATGAGAGAAAATGAAAATTCTTACTTCTGGATCAATAAGCAACATCATGACAAATGAGGAAGAAATTGAAGTTGTCAATGATTTCATTCCACTTGGATCAACAATTAACATCTATGGAAACAGCAGTCAAGAAATCAAAAGACATATTGCACTGGGAAACTCTGCTGCAAAAGACCTCTTTAAAGTTTTAAAAAGCAAAGATGTCACCCTGAAGACTAAGGTACTCCTAACCCAAGCCATGATATTTTCAATTGCCTCATATGCAGGCAAAAACTGGATAATGAAAAAGGAAAACTGAAGAAGAATTGGCCGGTTCCAACTGTGGTGTTGGCAAAGTATATTGAATATAAAAATAGACATCTTAGTTTGATTTTATGGGGTTTCTCTAACCCGTGGGCCCAAAATTAACAGTAAAAGCCTGACACAAAATTGCAAAACCATTAAGTTGGTTTTTGTTTTTAAGTTTTTTTACCCAGAACTGCTAACTACTCTGCAGCACTGGAAATTTGCCTTTTCTGGCTCAGAAAGGATAGTCAATAACAAACCCGTTACTTAGTAATTTAATGAAAAAGACTGTGTGCTTCCTTAATTTTAAGAGGTCTCATAGCTACAAATATATAACAGGTCTAATTTTCAGAAATTACTTTTTTTAATGCTAATGCAGTAGCCGTTAAGTATTTTGTCACCATGGAAATTTATATTCATTAAGCAAAAAACAAAAAAACCAATAACATGTATTTAAACTTCTATGAAACCTCCAGTCCACAGAGACTTTTTCGTTCTTGCAGGGAGAGGTGCTTCCTCAATTTTCAAATTGTTTTTTAAATCATAGACAAATCAAATATTGTGTTATAGTTTTGAGTTAATTCCAAAATTCAAAGGTTTATGTTTTTAACCATTTTAACCAGCCTACTTTGAGCCTTTTCTTTTTAGAAACAAAATTATCTCCCTGCCTGAATACAGAATATCTGCTTCAGATAAACCATGTGTTTTAATCTCTGCGGGTTTTGCTTATTTTTAATAACCCCTAACACAGTGCAATTCTCTGCTAACATTTCTCTACCAAAAAAATAGAACTTTCGAGACCCAGTGTCAAATGTTCTGATGAGTGGGCAATTTGCCATGAAGTTATTGTCTCTTTTAAAAAGACCCCTAAGAACTAGAAATCACGAGGACTAAGACTCCTCATAATGTGTCAGTAGATAACACATTTTAATTGGTTCACTTTAGCTGAATAGTTCACCAAAAAAGTGTTTGAAAATTTTCAGGAGGTTTGCATGTTTTGTTGTAACATATTTTGTAAACTAGAAGAAAGGGAAAAAGTAACTCATGATAATGGCAGAGCACATAGCTGTGAGGACGTCTCCCAGAGGACTCAGTAAAGATCAGTGTGAGAGCTTCATTTCACATAACATCTTTATTCATGGCTGTGAAAAGGGAACAAACAGCTCACTAATGACCCTCACCAGGGACATGATGCAAACACCACTGGGGAAGATAATAATAAAAAGGGGTTTAAATGCTTAAAGATTAGATAAAAAATAAAGTGAAATGGACCTAAAATATGTGAGCTAATACATTTGGAGAAAAAAAAAAAAGGCTCAAATATGTGTGAAGAATCAAGGTCTGGAAAGTAAAAAAAAAAAAGAGAGAGAGAGAGAGAGAGAGAGAGATCTTAATATCAGATGATGGTATGATCATTTAAAAGGAAAAGAGGGACTGTGCTCAGATGGTTTTAAATAAAAACTAAATGGAACAGGATAAAATTGTACAAGGCAAGTTTGGTCAGACTATCAGAAAAACATTTCCCAGCAGCAACATCTATTAAGGCATGGAATAATTTCTCCAGAGAACTGAAGTCCCTTCATTTGATTATTTTAAAATTAGACTAGACAAACCATTGAGAAACCGCTAGTCTAGGGTTTAATCCATTATGAATTGGCAGGGAAAGGCATAAAGATGATCTAATAAGTTGATCCACTGGGTATTCCTAAACTTGTGTTAAACGTGACTTGCCACTTGTTTTATTCCTATCCCCATTTGCCTCTCAACACTGAAATTGGCAAATACAGATCTGTAAAATTATTTAACACAGTCAATGTATTAAATCATACACCAGGAAAAAACCTGTGCTGGCCACTGAGGGTGCAGAGATCCTTACCCTCTCATGGAAAAAACCACTAAATAATAAAAGGCAACATAAAAGAAAGCTAAAATTCCCCTCTACCCGCACCGCCACCACCACAGCTCTTCAAGTAAAGTTACACTGAACATGGTTAATAAGGTTCTGTGTTAACTAAAGCTTGCATACTTCAAAGGCTTCACCCTCCGCTCTTTGTCCTCTGATATTCACTACAAACAAAAAAAACCAAACCTGTTGCTATAGGGTCGAGTCTGACTCATAGGGACCCTATAGGACAGAGCAGAACTGCCCCATAGAGTTTCCAAGGAGCAGCTGGTGGATTTGAACTGCTGACCTTTTGGTTAGTAGCCAAGCTCTTAACCACTGCGCCACCAGGGCACCATATTCACTACAGCCACTCTCATCTTCTCTCAGCTCATCAAGAATTCAGTGTTGTCTGATCGCTCATACTGTTAACTCTGCCTGGAGCACACACCACTCCTACATACACTTTTTGCAAGAGAAACTTCTATTTTCTACTGTTTACATAGTCATCACTTTCTATGGAAAGTTTACACCAAACCCACAGGTGTAACTGAGACTCATATGCTCCCACTGCACCATTTTCTCATTAAAACACTACTCCAACCTTTATTGCCATTGTCCATGTGGTTGTTAGCTCTATCACTTTGTAGGCTGTACAGATTGAGTTCATGTACCACTGTTCTCCTGTCTACTTTTTATCAGCATCTAGCTTAGTGTCTAAAAAACAGGTGTTCAAAAAACGTTTGCTGAACACATTTGTTTAACTCATTTATTTCCACGATAATTCTGTGTAATCAACCACCCCAAAACTCAGTGGCTTACAGTAAAAAATCTATTGATTCATGCTCATATGTCTGCAAGTCAACTGGAGGTTGATTGGTTAAACTGCTGTACTTGTCTAAGCTGCAGATTTGGACCAGGTCTAGTCCACGTGTCTCTAATCCTCCTTGGATCAATGGGTTAACCAGGACATGTTTTTCTAATTGCAATGGCAGAAATGCAAGAGGGACAAGCATAAATGTATGATGCTGTTAAAGACCTAGATTTGGAGCTGGCACAGTCATTTATACTCCTATTCCAGGGACCAAAGCAGGTCACATGGCAAAAGCCAGCATCAGTTGGGGAGGGAAATGTACTCCATAGCTGGCAAGAGGAAGTGAAAAGTCACCCGGCAAAAGGAATGATACTGGGAAGGCTGAAGGATTAGAAATGACAATGCAGTCTTCCACAGTACAAATAAATAAATTGTGGTGCAATTAAAATGCTACAGAAACCCTTCTGACCTTGAAATGCAGCCATTCCTGGAGATCTTCTTTCAGTCGAACAATGCCAGGCCCATAAAATAAACACTACCATCCGAGAGGAATGTGTTCATTAGAACAATCAATTACACGAGACCAAAAGGACAACGTTTGCCCAAAAGCAAAGATGAGAAAGCAGGAAGGAGGAGAAAAACCAGAGGAAAGTGTGGAAATGGAGAGAGTGCCGACACCCGGTGGGGAATGCCACCAATATCACGGAACATTCTATGAACGAACTATTGAATGGGAAACACGTTTGCTCTGTAAACTTTCACCTAAAGCATAATAAGAATACTAAATTTTACATAAATAAAGTGTTACAGGAGCCAAGAGGAAAGAATAATGTGTCTTATTAAGCCATTAAGCCATGCTGGTGGTTAAGAGCTTGGCTACTGACTCGAATCTAGTAGCCACTCCTTGGAAACCCTATAGGGCAGTTCTATTCTGTCCTATGGGGTCACCGAGTCAGAACCAACTTGACAGCAGTGGATTTGGTCTGATATTTTGGCTGCTCAAAGAGAATAGGAAAATGCCTTGGCAAATTGTTGTCTTAGGCTGGGTTCTCTAGAGGAGCATAACCAGTGAAGCATATATACAATATAAAACCAAAAAAAACCCATTGCCATCGAGTTGATTCTGACTCGTAACAACCCTATAGGACAGAGTAGAACTGCCCCATAGGGTTTCCAAGGCAGTAAATCTTTACAGAACCAGACCGCCCCATCTTTCTCCTGAAGAAAGGCTGGTAGTTTCAAACCGCAAACCTTTTGGTAAGCAGCCAAGCACTCTAAACACTGTGCAACCAGGGCTCCTTATCTGTCTGTTAGACTTGATTAATTTGATGTTCCAGAAGCCCTGGTGGTGTAGTAGTTAAGAACTTGGCTGCTAACCAAAAGGCTGGCAATTTGAATCCACCAACAGCTCCTTGGAAACCCCTATGGGGCAATTCTACTCTGTCCTATACGGTCGCTATGAGTCGGAATCGACTCGACAGAGATGGGTTTGGTTTTTTGATGCAGCTAAGTGGATCTCAACAAATCCTTTCTTACTTTGTCCTTCTCATCTGGCCTTTCCTCTGGGGATTCTGACTTAGACAATCTGGGGTGAGGCCCAGAGACCTGTTGACATGTGAAAGTTCTTCAAGTTGAGGAGCTGTCTTCTGTCTGAATGACACTCCCACCCATTGATCTTCAACCACCATCTTTGTCTTGTTATGTTTCCATAATTCAAAAATACTTAATGGGTCCCATTTCTGTAGGATAGAGTCAAGGTTTTGTCCAGAGAAATCTGGCCTTTACTTCCATTTCATTTCATTCTTTACTACTCTCTGGGATATTTTTCATTTCAGTTATCCTGATCCCAAACACTCCTTACATAGCCTAGCACCCACATCTTTACTCACATTTATCGGTGGCCCTGAAATAGCCTCCTTCTACTCCTCCAATTGCCTAAATTTTATCCAGCCTTTGGATTCTAGATGAAACCCATCCTCCTTGGTAAATCATTCTCAGACAGACATGCATCACACTGATTCTTCCCTTTTCTGAACTCTCAATGCCCCACTTGTTCTACTTCTAATCTATCACTTTTCATACTTTATGCTAAATTGCCTTTTTTTATTGTTTGCTTTCAAAAGCATATCTCTGGTCTACCAAAATGTCCTATTAAGAATGTGCTTATGTATTTCTCAAAATACTTTCTGTAGTACCATGCACATAACACATTTCTAATAAGGGGATACCTAGATATGGAGCAATTGGTACCCCAGAGAACTAGTAATAAGAGAGTCAATCAGCTAGCTTGGGTGTCGGCAGATGTCCTTTTTGTCTCTAAGTTTTCACTAAGGTGTTTCTACCGACTTTCACCTGTAGATCCTTGAGGATTAGTTTCCACTTGTACAAGGCAACAATCCCCACGGTCTTAGTTATCCAGTGCTGCTATAACAGAAATACCACAAGTGGGTGGCTTTCACAGAAATTTATTTTCTCACTGTTTAGGAGGCTAGAAGTCTAAATTCAGTGTGCCAGCTCTAGAGGAAGACTTTCTCTTTCTGTTGGCTCTAGGGGAAGCTCCTTCTGGCTTTTCAGCTTCTGTTTCTTGGTTTCTTGGAGATCTCACATGGTGACACATCTATCATCCCCCATCTGGGCTTGCTTGCCTAATCTTCTCGGTTATCTCAAAAGACAATGATTTAAGACACGCCCTACATTAATACTTCCACATTAACATAACAAGGATACCCATTCCTAAATGGGATTATAGCCTCAAGTATAAGGATTATGATATGCAGCAAATATTTTGGGAGGACACAATTGAATCCGTAACACCCACCAAAGCCTTAGACTTCTTAGGCTTCTCAGTTTGAGCTTCTGCTCCTCTCGTGCTCATAGACCTCTGTTTTCTGTTTTTGTTTTTTTTTTTTTAATTCTATACTAGGTTTCTTGCTCCTTCTCCTTTTTATTTCCTTGACACTGTACTCTCTGGCTTTCCGTATGCCAATAAGGGTTTGACCAATAGCTTAGAACCACCATCTCTGAAAGGAATGCTTTGAAGAATGCTTATTTCTTAGAAAGGAAAGAGGTAGCATTTGGGGATGAGGGAGAGTCTGTGTTCAAATAAATTTGGAAACTATTGGTATAAACAAAGTAAAAGAATGCTCTTTAACTTGATGCCTTTAATATATGCATTGTGCATCTTGTAGAAGAGAATAAAGATGGTAGCATTTCTCAGAATTTTTCAGAGCATCTTGCAAACTCTTTTTGATCATCCTGTTACAAAACTGGCCACTTTCTGCCTTCCCAGTGAGTGACTCTGATGATGAAGTGAAAATTCATGACTTCTGTGCTAAGTTGCATCAAATGTGATTCTATAAATAATCTGCAGTTTCCCTACCTGCATGTAGTTGACTCCTCAAGTCACATGGAAGTTCTTTTTCATCTAAACAGCTCACTTGGTGTTATAATTGGTTCAATGACTCACCATGGAAAATTAGGTCAACATCACATTTTGAGTATCTACTGTGTGAAAAACAGTATGAGATGTTCCAGGGTTACAAGAATAAATACGATTTGATCCTTAGTCTTGAGGAGTTCAAAGACAGCTTGGGGTAACAGTCTGATAAATAGATGAAGTATGATATGTTATGGTTAGTTCAATTACCAAAGTTGGAACACATTCCTATGAGACAACAAAGTCAGAGCCTGAGCCAGCCTATGTTTCAGAGATGATTAGTGGTTGGAAGAGATGATATACAGCAGACTACTCCATCTATGTCCTACCTCTGAGATTTTCTTCCTCCCTGAGGTCTTAAGGCCTACAGTCACATGTACCATGAGACTCAATCCTTGTAATGGTTAATGGAACAGGTGTGGACTGAGCAAATCAGCATTGAACATAGAGCCTCCAGTGCTTTATTTGTAAGCAGTAGATTTGGAAGTTTATATAAATTCAAGGAATAATACCATTATTTTAGTTTAGTCATTGTGTTAGACTGGGTTCTCTAGAGAAGCAAAATCAGTGAAGCATATATATATATATATATATATATGTGTGTGTGTGTGTGTGTGTGTGTGTGTGTGTGTGTATATGTATATATATATATATGTATATGTATATATATGTATATACAGAAATTGAAAGAGAGAGAGATTTATCTCAAGGAAATGGCTTATGTGGTTGTAGAGGCTGGCAAGTCCCAAGTCTGTGGGTCAGGCTGGGGCCTTCTCCGGACTCACCTAGCTGCAGGAGCTGATGAACCTAAGATTGGCAGGTCAGATGGCATGCTGCTGGCTCACAGGCTGTGAAAGCTGATGAATCTCAAGATCAGAAGGTAATACAGAAGGCTGCTGGTTCAAGTCCCAAGAACCTGAGGTCAGAGGATGACGAGCCAGATGCAAGACCCAGGGAGAGCAAAAGCCAGTGGGCTTTGCCAGAATCTCCATATATATTGGATGCAGGCAACACCCCCAGGGAAACTCCCCTTACAACTGACTGGCTGATCACATCAGATCACATCATGGAGGTGATTACATCACAAAATGGAGGATAACTATATCATTATGTAACTGCCAAATTACATCATTACATAACTGCCAAACTACAATATTACTTAACTGTCAAACCACTGAAAATCGTAGCCCAGCCAAGCTGACACACAACCTTTACCATCACAGCCATGCTAAGCCACATGCAGGTGGATCAAAAGTCTGGTTCAAAGAGAGAGAATGGAACGATGTTGAACCACAGACGGAAACAGTGGCAAGAGACTACACAGTATCAAAGAGTCAGAGACAGACAGGCTGCTGTGGGTTGTGATAGCTTTTAAATTCTCAGTACCAGCTTTTATGAGGCCTGACTATATTTTATTTACTTAGATTCTGTGAAACACTCCAGAACAAACCTCCCTTTCCTTAAGCATTTCTGTTCTTTGTAATTTAACCGTCCCTATGGTTATTGTCGGAGCCCTGGTGGCGCAGTGGTTAAGAATTCAACTGCTAACGGAAAGGCCAGTGGTTGGAATCTACTAGCAGCTCCTTGGAAACCCTATGGGGCAGTTCTGCTCTGTCCTATAGGGTTGCTATGAGTTGGAATTGACTGGACAGCAACGGGTTTTGTATGGTTAATGTAGGAGGCTTGGTGGTGCAATGGTTAAAATGCTCAGCTGGTAGCTAAAAAAAAAAAAGTCATTGGTTTGAACCTACCAACTGCTCCATGGGAGTAAGATGTGACAGTCTGCTTCCATAAAGATTTACAGCCTTGGAAACCCTATGGGACAGTTCTACTATAGCGTATAGAGTCGCTAGGAATCAGACTTGACTTGACAGCAGCTGGTTTTATGGTTAACATGCTTGGCCGATAACCAATAGATTATCAATTGAGTCTATCCAGAGGCACCTTGGAAGAAAGGCCTGGCAATCTACCCCTGAAAAAATCAGCCATTGAAAACCCTATGGAGCACAGTTACACTCTGACACACATCAGGTCACTGTGACTCAAAATCGACTCAGTGACAACTGGTACCTAAAGAAAAGATATGATGAAAGACGCATTTGAAATTTTGCAAAATAAAGTTTAGGTAAGTGCGAGTTATAGTGGTAAAATGTTTTTATCACTAAGTAATTTTGATTCCTGTGGGGCCTTTGGAGGTTTGTTAAACAAAATCTTATCATTCATCCTGTTTTGTTTTTAATACTGCAGAAGTGAATTAATTAGATGCATTAAGATAGTGGCAGTGGATGTTAGAGTTCAGATGACTAACCAATATTAATTCAAGAACAGTTTACGTGTGGAAGGTAGAAGAAGGGGGCAGGAAGTGTGGGTCAGGACAAGGATGAGCGTAAGATGACACCAACTGATTACTATTGGATTGTCAAGAATAATGATTATATTATCCCTCCTTAGTTTCTCCAAATATCTCTTTTGAACAGCCTGCAGTATACCAACGTACTATTGAAAGAAAATATTTAAGAACTCTCATCCCCTACCTGAACTGAAAGAGTCCAATATAATATCATTTGGTCTGGTACCAACGTATAGGGAACTACGTAACAATATGGTTCTTTCTTCTGAATCTACGTTTCAGTACTTGCCCTTCGTAAATTCAACCATAGCCTCACCACAGACTTGAATACCTGCTTCAGTCACTTTACTGAGACCCAGTCACCTGCCTAGCTCCCATCTGCAGTATGTGGATCAAAAACGTGCACTAATTTGCCCTTCACCTTCCAGGGATTGGAGCCTTTTTAACCATAATTTCTATGCACTGGACCCTCAAGTATGTGGCATAGAACATTAGATACAGCCTCAAACTTCAAAGTAACCCTCAACCCCGACTCTGTATTGCCCTTATTCCAAGTGTTAGAATTCCCCCATGATATCTTAAAACTCAAGTGCTGGTTATTATATTAGTCTCTGTTGATTAAAAAAAACAAAAAACGAAGACAAAAAAAGTGTTCTCTTGGCTTAGCTTTGGGATTAAATAGCTCTTGAATAGTAGAAAGTTGCTTAAGTTTATTGGAATTCAGTTCCCAAATTTATAAAATATGTGAGTAACCCAGATCATTCAGATACTGCCATACCAACAGAGTTGTCTATCCAGTGAATACCCGTTATAGCATAGAATTCTTTTTCCTTTCGCTACAGATAGTTGTTCTATCCTACTAAGTTGTCGTTGAGTAAACTGCATGTGTGTCAGAGTAGAACTGTGTTCCGCAGAGTTTTTCAATGCCTGATTTTTTGGAAGTAGATCACCAGGCCTTTCTTCCAAGATGCTTCTGAGTGGACGCAAACCTCTCAACATTTTTTTTTTTTCGTTAACTGCTAATTGCATTAACAGTTTGCACTACCCAGGGATTCCAGAGTGTGTCTAGCACCATGATAAAAGTCTAACACTTTCTGAACATTTACCGTGGGTCAGACATTGTTCTAAGCACTAAAGATTTATTAATTCATTTACCATTGTTTTCACCTTGCCCATTTTGCATATGAGGAAACTGAGGGACAGAGAGATTAAATGACTTGCACATGGGTCACATAGTCAGGAAATAGAAGGGTCAAAATTGAAATCTAGGCTATTGGGCAACAGTATCCATGCTTCTCATCATTATAACACGTACTACCTCTCTCCTCAACTGTTCTTATCTACTCTGTCTTGCTGCAGAGACATTGCTATGCTAACTTGAAGAATCCTGAGATAGCAGAGAAAGGTTATGGAAGGTTATAGAAGTAGAAAATAAGCTTGATTGTACTCCTATTGCATATATGTGTGTATGTATACATCTTTCCTCTAATTATTAACAGAATGATGACAGGTATGAAAAAATGTTCTGGTTGATTTCATCTTAAGTTCTTTATCTTCATTTATTGAAATATTTAAGGAGACACTTCGGTGCAATTTCTTACACACATGTTAGATCTATTGTCATTTGCAGCCTAAATTTCTAATCCCTTTTTTTTCTGCCACGCCTAAATAGAAGTGAGTAATCATTTTTCTCTTAGACCTTTGTTAACCAAAAATAATCTTCTAAGCCAAAAAAAAATCCACACATCCAAGCTCTGCAAGCTGTATGCACTTTGGGTGGAGAAAACGTGGCCGCGTCATGTCTTGACTGGAACAACTGTACGGTTCTATTGGTATTTGTACGTGTCTCCCTGTTTGCTCAGATAAGAATCAGCTGTTGGAGATTTCAGAAATCTCTTATTCTGAAAGGTTATGTTCCTTAATTTGTTTTGAATCATATCATATTTATGTATGTATGCACAAACACATATACAGGCAGTAAGTAAATATTACTGAGTTATAATATTGGTTTAAATATTTATGTGAAATTGTCAGAAATGAAATTCAGATGTAGAAGAGACTTTTTTAAAATGAACTGTTACCCTCACATTTAATACATTTCAGAACTGAAGCCCAGAAAAGTTCAGTAGCTTTTCCAGCATTAAACAGCTAATGGGTCCCAAAGCAAGACAATAACACACAGTACATGACCAACCTCACATCATAGAGAGCCTGGCGCTTAGTAGGAAAGCAATACATTAGAAGTGTACTATTTCTTTGTCCAGTAAACTTCTTTCTTCACCTCTTTCTTAACCACAAACTAAATCAAGATTTCAAAACAGACCCAGAAACCAACCCCTGCCTCCAAAGAAGCTGGCCAAAAGTCATGGCAGTAACAGATGTGCGGAGAGAGTAATAAGAATGTAAGCTTGAAGGACAGTGTCTTTACTGCACCAAATAGCTGGATGAAAAATGATGAAGAAAAAAACTGACCCAAATTTCCAGATGTTTACTACAGATGTCCAAATAATTACATGAAAATGTAGTTTGTATTCTAATGTTTACATAACCAATATCTTTGAAAAACAAGTTTCTGTAAGTTGTAATAAATTGAGGCAAGTAAAGAAAACACTGACAAGCAAATGATATTTTGCTGACATTTTATCTATTTTTCCTTTTAAAGTACTTTATTTAACCTTATATAGAAATAGGACTATATATGAGTCCGTGAACTAATTGCCTTATTTATCAGAAAAAAAAAAAAAATGATTTAGAAGAACTAAATGTCCCAGCATCCCAATTTTGAAATATGTTGTTTCATTCATCATTCCACATAATTGTGATTACTAATCACCAGGAGAAAATTAGTCATTACCCAAGAGACATAATCTTTTTAAACAAAATTATTTGAAAATAGAGTCATCTTAAAAAGACTTAAATTTACACAGTGTACCAAATCTTTAGACATAGATCTTTCCATAAAATATCTTGATGAAGAGATTTCTCTAATAAATGAATGGGCATTTGCTTCAGTAATCGTGGAAATCAGTATACATAAAAATCAAAATATTATTGGCAAAATGTTATTGTTCAATTTCAACAACTGAAAACATCCAATTCTTAGCCAATTAGAGTTGATTATATTTTCCTTTTTCTTCTGTTGCACAACCAGGTCATCAGGTACTAGTGGGCTTGTACTCTTGATGGTAAATACGGAGGAAAACTTTACACAGCCAGTTAAAGCTTGGTGTTGAGTGACACCAGTTGGATCAGTTAGAAATCTAGTAGCAGTCACTTGTGAACTCCAGCAATTAAGTCACGAGACACTAAGCTACAGTGCGTCCTTATTGCTCCTGTGTTCTCACAGACTCTGTAACAAATTAGGTGTTTTACATTGGGCAAGCAGTCACTTGGGATACCAAAGGCAATTTTACTTAGCTGAGTCAAGAAACCCCTATGCTAAGGCGCTCATTCACGCCAAGTTTTGTTGACTTGTTTTCCTTTGTTTTATAAAATAAAATAAAAATAATAATACGAAGAGGCTTTGAAAAGTAAGTAACTTATCCTAAGTCTTTATATTTCTTAACAAGAGTGGGATGAGAAAAAATCAAGTCTTCATCATTTCTCAGGATCAGTGTAATGGTTTGGATTTGCATCTAAGTTTACAAGTTAATATGAGTACAGTAAAAGAACTAATGAAAATCCCCAACGTAACTGAAACAGTATCTTTCCTAAATGCAAATATGACCGTGTGTAAACATTCCAACAGCTTTAAAACAAAATAATAACAGTAACAAAAACACATTAGGGACAAGTAAATGCGATCGTTTGTAGAATGGTTACTTTAATAAATAGGTAAGACTGATTTTCAACAGTATTTAATGATAAATTGCAAAGCTGTATGAGAGACCTTGTTTTGGAAGTACAAGTAGTACTGTATCCTTACAGCAGCTGCAGATTTAGTCATTCACCTGGTTGTTTTTCCCCTATCCAATCTCCTTTCCTGATTAGCATATTTTAGCATTCACTATTATTTTAGTCAATGTAATCAAAATCACAAAATTCACTTCTGGCTCTATAAACAAAGAAAACACCAAACCCATTGCCGTTAAGTCGATTCTGACTCACAGGGAACCTATAAGGCAGAGTAGAACTGCCCCATAGAGTTTCCAAAGATCGGCTGGTGGATTTGAACTGCTGACATTTTGGTTAGCAGCCAAGCTCTTAACCACTATGCCACCAGAGCTCCTCTGGCTCTATAGAGACATATAATTCAGTTATTTTGAACCAAACGCTTTCCTAAGCACAAACTAAAAACTGTTTTCAACAAATTTATTTACTTCAGAGATCCCCCAAACCCTTAAAATACCTTGATTGCATCAATAAAGTCCTTCAATATATACCGATTAGGATAAACGGGAGTTCTGGCATCATATAGATTAAAAAATCAAATGATTATATCAAGTCGGAGTGTTTTTATCCCACTTATTATCCTAATGTAAAAACAGTTCCTAAGTGGCAGAAACAAATTAGCTCTCTTAATATTGACCAGATATTCTAGAAATAACATTGTTTTCGAGTGTCTAAATGTACCTTGAGTTTTCTAAGGGTCAAGATTAGTCCAGTTTTCCCATCTTAGTTTTGAGACTTATCAATCCACTTCTGCATAATAGCAATAAGGGTAAGCCTGGGTTCTGGCACCGCTGCTAGAACTTTGAAACATGTCAAAAGTTCACCTTGTCTCCGTGAACATTCTATGTATCTATTACCTTAATCAAACTCTTCTTGAAGATCTACTAGGTCACATGCTAGGAAGAAGGAAAGTGAGAGCAATATCAATTGTATTGGCCTAGATTATTTCTTCCACATGCCAAAAACAATGCCTGAAAAAAAAAATCCATTGCGTATGATCACTTTTTCTTTCTTTCCTTTCTTTCTATCCTGTTGTTTTGTGTTGTTAAGTGACGAGTGGACTGTAGAAGCTACTTGTCAAAGCTACTACCAGAGGTGTAAGTTCAGATCGGCATTCAAAATGCAGTACGTGCATTATTGTATCAAACTGTTTTGCAAAGCAGAGTAGAAGAACCTGAGAGGCAAGTCTCAGGACTGGTGATTTTTATCAGGAGAGAAGTGTCTCAAGACAGCAGATCCTAGTGCAGTGGAAGTGGATTATGCCAAGTCCTCGGTTTGAAGAGTTTTGAAGCTTCAGAAGGACAGGACACATACTGAGTGCTCTGAGCACTTTTGAAGAGAATTCTGTCCAATCAGGAAATACTTATATGTTGAACATAGATGTGTGTGTGTGTTTACATGTGCATGTGTATAAACACATACAAACTCCTAGCATATTCTATAGAACTGAGACAAAAATAAACAAAAAAGCTAAAGACTCTACCTTCTAAGAGTTCACAGTTCCTGGTTGGGTGGAAGGTATGTGAATAATTTACAAGACACTCCATGACTGAGATTCAAACAATGGAAACACACACACAAAAAAGGAATAATTAATTTTGATTTATGGAAAACAGAAACATTTAATAAAGTAGATCACAAGAGCCAGAGCAAGAGTATGACAATGCAAGCAAGCAAGCAAACAAAAAATAAGAAGAAACATACCAAGTAAAATTGCAAGGTATTGAAGATACTGTGACTGATCCAGAGACTGAAGTGAAAGGTATGTGAGGGGAGTGTGCAGAAATGTGACCATAAAGGTTAGGCTTGAATTTTGAAGCTGATTGGACACTGTGTTGAACTTACACTTCATTGAGGAGGGTGAACAGGAACACTTACCATAGGTTTCTTGATCTCCTAGGGGTAGGATGTATCATAATGAGACGCTGAGTACAGAGCAGTACCTCTGGACAACCATAGAAGATGAATATATATGGGAGTGGAGGGGTGAGGGACAGAAAGGGACAGCAGATACCAAGGGCAAAAAGACAAGTGAAAATATTTCTACAATAGTTCAAATCACAAAAGGCAGCACTTGAACCTTGGCAATGAATTGAACTAGAGATGAAAAAGAAACACTTCAAAAAGAAGAGCCAAACAAACAAAGCCCAAAGCCATCACATCTATCCGATTTTGACTCACAGCAACCCTATAGAAGAGACTAGGGTTTCCATGGCCCCATAGTGTTTCCAAGTAAACCTTTACAGAAGCAGACTGCCACATCTTTCTCCCACAGAGCAGCTGGTGGGTTTGCACTGCCAACCTTTTGGTTAACAGCCGAACGCTTTGACCATTGCACCACCAAGGTTCCTAAAAGAAGAGCAGTCACTTAAAAGTACTGGGAGTTGGTTGATTTACCATGAGAGGCTATTAAAATATATTCCTATTTACTCTCTGGAACTAGCTCAGGTTAAACATTCTGTTAAAATATGGGCAGATTTCCTTTTATTCCTAATAATAAATTATGAAACTGTGTTATTCTGACGAATTATCAGCCGCTATATACGTCAATAAACTACCTATGGAAATAAACACTTCTCTTTCTCAGTTTATAAATATTCAAATATGTTGCAATTGTATTCTGCAAATGCAATTTGGGGATCAACAGTGCTTTGCAAGGACAATGCAAATGATGAGCTTGGAATATAAACAGCATTTTCTCACGTGTGGAATTATTTCACAATCTGTAATCCAGTATGGACTATTCAGGGACAGCACACAAGAATGATAGCCTCATGTCAAGTTGGCAGATGACATATTAACATACCTAATGGATTCATTCTCAAAATAAAAGGAAACACAAAAGTGTGATCTTTGAAGTACATTCTTAAATTTTCTTTTTATTGCTGTCTCTTCAAATTTGATTAAACTTCACATTGAACTTAAATTTGCTTACTCAGTTGGTCATCAAGTACTTATTGAGTGTTTGCTGTATGCCAAATATTTCATCACAGTCACCAAGAAGACACAGTCTGTGAGGCAGTCAGACAACGTAAACTAATTATTATAATGTCCAGTGAGATATACATATAAATAAAGTGGTCATCAAATTAATTCCGGCTCATGGTGACCCCATGTGTGTCAGAGTACAACTATGCTCCATAATATTTTCTGTGGCTAATTTTTCAGAAGTAGATTGCCAGGTCTTTCTTTTGAGATGCCTCTGGGTAGACTCAAACAGCCAACCATTTGGTTAGCAGCTAAGCATTTCACTATCTGTATCACCCAGGGACAATGATCTATAATAAAACCCATTTCCATCGAGTTGATTCCGACTCATAGTGACCCTATAGGACAGAGTAGAACTGTCCCATTGGGTTTCCAAGGAGCAGCTGGTGGATTTGAACTGCCAACCTTTTGGTTAGCAGCCGTAGCTCTTAACCACTAGGATCTATAACAGAGGGAACAAAACAATACAGGTAGCAGGAATGGTGGGTGGGGAGAAGGGAAGAAGTATTATTTTCCGCAGAAGGAAATGCGTTCATTCTTGAACTGAGCGTAAAAGACATTTATAAGTGATCAAGGAGAAAAAAGCGGAAGGAGGATTATTTTTAGAGGTAGAGAGGTGTTAGAATGTATGACGAGTTAAGAGGAAGAGGAGGGAGTTTTCTATGGGGGAGAGAAGAGAACCAGAGCCTAAATGAAGGGAGATGAGGTTGCAGGTGAGGCAAACGAACATTATGAGTACAACTGGATTCTGAAAGTAACGGCTTTGTGGGAGACTGTATTGTAGGGTGAGAGTAGAAGAAATGAATTATAGTGTGTGGAAAAAATACACACACACACACATAAGTAAATTTCACTCACACTCATTGGTCAGCATGCTTAAGAATGATCGGTGATGGGCTAATGCCATAATTATCCACAAGGGGTTTGAACCTGGATATGTAGCCTCCAAAGTAAGGGAAAAGGCAAGAAAACCCCAAAGGAAACAGAATAAAGCCAATGAGGTAGAAGTGTCAGAGCATGTGGTGTAGGGCGATGGATGTGGGTGGCGGGCTGAAAGCCCTGCTCACCGCCTTCACAAATGCACACAACAGTTCTCCCTTCTGGAGTAAAATATTTTTCTGAGATCTCATGTATTCTGAGGTCTTTTCTTGATATTAGAACATTTCTCATCTGGGTGTTTGAAAGTAAGTTATGAAACGTTTATCTTCATGATACGTTGTCAAAGCATAGCACTGTTACTCTTACTATTTATAGTGCAATTACTTTAGATATTGCTGTTGCTATAATGAGCACTATTACTGTTACCATCACTGTTACTAACACTGCAATTATGGTTACACTTATAATTACGATTACCGTTATGATTACTGTTAGATGATGTCCAGCCCCACTTCAGGAACTTTGATTCATAGAGAACATGCCTGACTTCATAGTAATTTGCTCTCATTGAGAAGATTGCAATGTAACAAATGCACTTTTTGAAAATTTAGCTTCAAAACAAAAATGCGATAGTGATGGAATAATCATATAACCTTTCCCAGTAGCTGCTCTGAAAAGAACAACAGGCACTTAGATGTATACATTCTGGTGAGTTTATTTTTTATATAGCCCATTTCTACACAGTTATCACAAAAATATTAGATTTTATTGCAACATCAACCTTTCAGCCTTTGGATTCTGGTGCTGGAAAGTAATACAGTATATATTATATTATGTTATGTTATATTATGTTATTGTATTCTGTTGCATCATTTTAAATAACTTCTTTGTATGTTTTAAAGACAATGGGTTTCCTAAAGATAAGTTCAATAGCATATATTTTAAACATTCTGATAATGTCTGTGATTTTAAAGAAAAGAGAAATACAAAGTTATAAACAAAATGTGAAAAGAAAACGATCTAGAGATCAAGAACTGTAATATTCAAATAAACACACCATTTTTAATTAAACTGGTATCACCTTAATGAATACAACTTTATTTCACTTAATATGAATATTTTAAGTCTTAAGTTTACTTCAACTCTTCTTTAAAAGCCTAACTTTTAATGATGCCATAGTTTCCCATCTTGAAGTCTATCTGATTATCTCTCTATTTCTGGACATTTAGGTTGTTTATGAAACAATTACCATAATATTATGAAGATCACCTTGGTGTATAAACGTATGTCGATATCTCTGATGATTTCTGTACTCTTATTTGTTAAAAGTGGAGTTATTAGATGACATAATTTGAAAAGTTTATAGAATTTCACCACATATTACATACATTACTGTGGTCGGTATGATAATAAAAAAGTCAACTTGATAAATATAAAATAGCATTGTGTTGTTTTAATTTAAAACCTCTAGTGGCACAGTGGTTAAGAGCTCAGTTGCTGACCAAAAGTTTGGCAGTTCGAATCCACCAGCCGATCCGTGGACACCATTTAGGGCAGTTCTACTCTATCCTATAGGGTAGCTATGAGTCAGAATCGACTTGATGGCGTTAAGTTCGGTTTTTAGTTTTTTTTTTTTTTAATTTATATTAATAAAGGGAAATATTTTCTGATGGTCAACCCACCATATTGATTACAGACTTGGACTGGAGAACCAGAAGTCTGGATTCAAATCTCAGCTCTGCTACTAACTGGTTCTGTGACTTTGGGCACATTAATTAATCCCTTTGTGCCTGAGATTTTTTTTTTTCATCTCTATGATGTCGGGGATAAAATATTTTACCTACCCCGTGGGGTTGTTTAAGATGATCAAAACCTTTAATACAGATAAAATACTTAGAACAGGGATGGATGCTAAGGGACCAGTAAATGCTAGCTATTACTATTTGATATCTGTTAATGGCCTTTATCTATTTTTATCTTGATGAATTCATCTTTTCTATTTTTAATGAAGGCATTCTTTATGTATCATGATAGTAGTTTGTCTCATATGTCTGTTGCCAATATGTTTTTTTTTTTCCAGCACTGTTTGAGATAGCCGACACTCTTAATTTTAGGTAGTCATATTTGTTAGTTAAAAAATAAGAGTCATTTTAACCTCTCATTTCTTTTTTAGCTCATTAATCATCTTGGTGGATGCTTCTAAACTGGTTCAAATCATATCCCTCTTTTCCAAAAATTTGATCTAAGGAGTACACATACAACTATTTGGTATGTACATAAAGTTTGTAATGCATTGAATTGGTGAAGCTACTTTTTTTTCTAGATTTAACAACAAAGATTCAGGCCTTTGATACTTCAGACATTAGACTTTTATGGAATGGAGATTATTATAAAATTTATCAAGTGGATTTGATTTGTTTTAGATAAGACAGTGATATACAACATAATGATTTACCAACTATACTGTTTTTGTTGTTAGGTGTTGTCAAGTCAGTTCTGACTCGTAGCTACTCTATGTACAGCAGAATAAAACACTGCCTTGTCTTGCCCCATCCTCATGATGGTTATTATGGTTGAGCTCATTGTTACAGTCACTGTGTCAACCCATCTCATCCAGGGTCTTCCTCTTTTTCGCTGACCCTCTACTTTACCAAGTATGATGATATCCTTCTCCAGGGACTGGTCCCTCCTGACAGCATGTCCAAGATATCCCTTATTTCCCACTTCAAACCCACTCAGCTTCCTCTGTCTTATAGCCACCTGTTTCTCCTCAGTCTCTGCAGAGATGAGGGTGCTTGCCCATCTCTCGCCACAGTGACAGACTGACGACTTGACCAAGCACTCTAGGGCACCTTACCTGGCAGGCACTACACACCTGCTCTTCTTTCCTCTGTCAGAAGTGCTGAGAAGTAACCCCTGGAAAGTGAGTCTTTGACTAATTGATGTGGGAACAGTAGATACATCCTTCTCCCCCATCCTACTATGGACTGTCCTGAGAGGCAATACTTGATGTGGTTTCTTGGCAGATAGTTCCTTTAGATAAAGCAATGAATTGTCCCTGGAACCCAGCAACGGCCACCTTGGTAACATCCTTGTCTTTGCTCTTCCTCCATTGCCATTCCCTTTTTTCCCTACAATTGGCCTTCTTTGGCATTGTACTTCCTAATAGAATAGTGGCAAGTACATGTATGCTCCCAAAACCCTGGTAGCATAGTGGTTAAGAGCTACGGCTGCTAAGCAAAAGGTCGGCAGTTTGAATCCACCAGCCTCTCCTTGGAAACCCTATGGGGCAGTTCTACTCTGTCCGATAGGGTTGCTATGAGTCGACGGCAACGGGTTTGGTTTTTTTGGAGATGTATGCTTCAAACTCTGATTTATGAGGAACGTAGGCTAACAGTGAGCTAAAACAAATACAGTAGCTATAAGGATCGATATTGCCAGACTATTGTAATCAGTGTAATCCTGTTTCAGTTAAAATTTACACCGATGGTTTCAGTGTCTGAATCACCACCATGCTTCTCTTATGAATTGAGTGTCTTTTGTCTCAATACGGCACCAAGGAATATAATTAAAATAATCTGATGATGGGACAACCTGGAATCTGCACCCTTAAACATATGAAGAGACTAAGCTATTAAAGTAAATATTCTACGGGCTGGGTGGTCAATTATGAGCCCTTATGGACTGTTATATGTTAGGGTTCAGCAATGCTTCCAGAGTTTTGTTTGGTTTTATTTTCTTAAAGCAATAATCTTTTTTTGTTGTTGTTGTTCTTTGTTTGGTAATCAGGGGCAGTGGTGGTTCAGGGATGGAATTCTCGCCTTCAGTGTGGTAGATCTAGGTTTGATTTCCAGCCATCGCACCTCAAGCGCAGCCACCACACATCTATCAGTGGAGGTTTGTGTGTTGCTATGATGCTCAACAGGTTTCAGGAGTGCTTCCAGACTAGGACAGACTAGGAAAAATGGCCTCGTGATCTAGCTCTGCAAAAAATCAGCCATTGAAAATTCTATGGTTCACAATGGTCCAATCCTATTGTGCATGGGGTACCCATAAGCTGGGGGCCAACTCAACGGCAGCTAACAACCATAACAACATTAACCCATTGCCGTCAAGTCAATTCCGACTCATATTGACTCTATAGGACAGAACAGAACTGCACCATAGCGTTTCCAAGACCATAACTCTTTACAGAAACAAACTGCCGCATCTTTCTCCCAAAGAACCACTGATGGGCTTGAACGGCCGAGCTTTTGTTTAGCAGCCAAGCTCTTAATCGCTGTTCCACCAGGGCTCCTTATAACAATAGGTTACCTAAAGAGGAAAAAAAATTGATGAGTTCATGAAAACATGGAAATATTAAGACAATTAAGTAATTTTTAAATTAAATGGCTACTTGTTCTTAATGGAAGTAAGGTAATAAATTAATTTTTGCAATATTATAAAATATATATTTTTATTAATTTAAAATTTACATAATATATCCAGCTGGAAAAATTGAGAGTTCAACTTTTTACAAGAAGGGAACATTGTGCTGGAAAATAATTTTTATACTTATATTCCATTTTAGGCTTTAATAGAATTGTAAAAATTTTTCTGCTAAAATGTTTACTTATAAATTATATTCAACATGATGAATATTCAGAAAAGCTTGTTTTTCTCATAGTTAATGCCATACAATAAATCAAATATAATTTAGAGAGTAGACATTTAAAATAACTGAAGTAGAAAATATAAATTTTAAACCTAAAAGATTGGGATATTTCACCGTAGATATAAACAGATCAGTGAAGCTGAAGGGCATGAGAAATCATTGCCAATGGCAAAAAGAATGAAAATTCAGGGACCAGCTCTTGACCATTACAATACTTTTATTAAAAACTGTGGTCTTTTTTATCTGTGGGAGGCATTGTAAAATCACCTCTCCCATCTGAAATACTGCTGTGTTGGAGGTGATTGAGGAGCCCTGGATTTTCAGTGGTTGAAGAGATTGACTGCTAACCAAAAGATCGGTGGTTCAAAACCACCAGTGGCTCCGTGGGAGAAAGATGTGGCATTCTGCTTCCGTAGAGATTTACAGTCTTAGAAACCCTAGGGGGTTACTATGAGTCAGAATCGACTCAATGACAGCAGGTTTGGTTTGTTTTAGGGGATGATTAGGTGTGGCAACAACAACAAAAAAAGAGAGTGTATACTGCCACATGAGACAAAGTGACAAAGGCACTTTGGGCAAGTTACTTAAATTTGCTGAATCTCAGTTTTCTACTTTTTAAGAAAGGGATAAACAATAACTACCCCCAGAGGACTTTCTGTGATGATTTCTTCTCAAAGATGATATTTATTAAATGTTCACCATTTAACAGGAGAGTCAGTGAATGTGAATCTTTCCTCCCCTTATACAAGAACCTTGGAAGTATGAAGATCACATACACAATATAGCTGGGGCTCGTTCATCCTGCTTAGTAAGCAAATTTGTTCAGCTTGAGATTAAAATGAAATGATTTGAGCATTATGATGCTTCTTTTCACTGCTTTCTCCCTGTATAGCAAGCTGCATGAGACCACCTGTGTCCTGCCCACATCCACGTGGGTCACCTTTTCCTGCGCCCATTGCTGCAGCTGCCAGTTTTGCACAAGCGGAATCTGACAGCATTTCTCATCTGCATGGTCTGTCTTTCATCTTCTGCTCTTGTGAGAATTTGAGCTATTAGGGGAGCTAATGCCCTGTGGGACAACTGTTGATACATGGATAAGTGGAGCCCGTAGGTTAACGCTTCCTTCCTCCAGTGGCTAACTGAGTGGACAATTCATTGAGGGGACAATTCTGAGGCACTTTCTAAAGAGCACCTCCAAAGTGTCCTGCAGGATCTAAGCCCAGTTGCTGACAGTACAGACTCAAGGATGCCTCTTATACTGGCTTTCCCTCCTCCTTGCTTTCAGACTGCAGTCACAAAATCAACTACCTACACTCAAGCCCCTATTTCAGGCTCTACTATGGAGGGAGGGGGAAGGAGAAAATCCAGGATAAAAAGAAAGCACTAAGGGATTAAATTAAAGCATCTTAATAGGATGGTGACTCTTACTATCCAAAGGGCTAAGAAAGATCACTATCAGCCAATAATCACACTAGTGATGGTAGCGCGCAGTATCCAAAGGGCCAAGAAAAATCAGTATTTACCAATAATATAGCAGTAGTAAGAAAATTAATAAATTTATGATTTGGTAATTTGCATAAGTTAAATGCAAATTTGAAAGGAACATTTAATCTCTCTAAAGAAACTACTATTCTAAACAATTAAGACAACCTCTTTCCAAGTTTTAGCCTTCTAAAAGTGAAGGCTACCTGTTATTTTTCATGATATTCAAAAGGACTGAAGCCAGAACATTGAGGGGTTATGGAATTTCCTTACTGCTTTGCTTGGCAGAACTTCCTAGTGTAATTTGAATCCACCTAACTCCAGTGTATGCTTATCTTGTACATAAATCATATATCGAGTTTCTGAAAGCCATATGCTGTTGGAAAACATTGATGCCTCCCCCACAAAAAATTTAAAAAAAAAAAAACAACATTTCCAATATCACAGCTGCTCTCTGATTTTTTTTCTTTTGTTAACTCATAAGAGACAAGAGGATTTGAACAACCAGCAATATGGATTACATTAGTCCGTCTTCTCTTTTTCCGTAAGTATTGGAAGTATTGGGTATTACATTTTTCTTGCAAGCCTTATGTTGCAATTTTTCCCTTCTTGTTGTTATGAGCATATGTAAATAATAACCCAAAACACTCTTTTCAAACCAACTTCTGAATATAAAGACTATATATTGTAGTGCTCTTCCTCCAAATTGGGGCCGTTTGTAGTAAATCAGGTTGTAAAGTGAAGCAAATAAGCCTCTGAGGGTCTTTATTGCCTTAGAACCACCCGTTGCCCTAGGGACTTACTCCTCCCTTGTAATCTGACACTTAATAGGGCAACGCATTATTTCCTAAACTCCATCACCAAAATCCATCCTTAGCTGGGCTTTAGAGTAAGACAAATGCTAGCTAAATAATCAGAATTTTTTTTTAATTGTGGGTGTGTAAATGGTCTCCAATGGATACATGGATTTATTCTCATAGATAGTGTTTGCTTATTACAAGAGTTGCAAAGAGTCATAAAGAGTGGAATGTCAGGCACGTTAGCAAATTCTGGAGTAAGTAAAACTTTCTACAGGCTCTAGCATCAAATCTAGAAGCACAATACTTTGTGCATATGCAAAACTGCAGAAGTGAACTGAGATTAGAGAAATGATGGATGTTACCTCCCACGCCATCTACCCTTGACACAAATTTGGTCCAAGCTGCATATACTGCAAGATTAAAGTGACATTCTTGGGTTTCATGTTCTTAAAAATTAATTTAATGAATATTTATAACATGTACATTACACACAGTATATAAGCTGTGGATTGGGTAAGGGCGAAGGGGAGTCGTAGGCCTACGAGGCTGTAAAGATAAAAGCCTTCCTTTCCGCAAAAGTCTGGAATCTAAAGAGGAAGTATCGTGTTTCTACAAAGGCAGCATACAAGGTAACAAACGAAAAAGAAGAAACACTGCATACGATCGTCGGGACAACAAGGGAAAAATAATAAAATGAAACTTGCAAAAAAATGGTAATATGGAATACTTCTAATACTTTATGAAATTTCAAATTAGAACATTGATGCTTGAAAATAAGGCAAGATAGGTGAAATGTGGTGCAGTCAATGTTGGGCTCTATTTGGATTTTTTATATTTTTGTCTTCATTTCTTCAACAGCAGTTACTAAAGCCACTATACTATGTATCTGTCAAGGAACTTATAATACGAATATTTCAAGAAACATCACCCTCAAAGGGCTTAAAATCACTAGAGTGAACCTAGATAGAGTAATTTAGTGTTCTCTGTTACCTTACTTATGAAGTGTTTATAAAACACAACACAGGCTTATTGTAATCAAATTCAGTTGTATGCGTACAACTCCCAGCTTACCAGTCACATTTGAGCTATGACAGTGATCTGCTCCTGAAATTGTGTAGTCTACAACTTGTAACCCTCACACTCTTCCCTACATCCCCTCCAGCAGATACAATTGTTGCTGGAAACAACAACAACAAATTTAAAGGAGAAAGTTTGGTCTGGTAACCTTTACCCAGCAAAGGTCAATCTGGGGAAACCAGTGATGGAGATGTCTGTCTAATTTTTAGCATATCTCTCACAGCCCTACTAATTTAAATTAAGAATTTAGTTTTAAGAAAAAGAAAAAACAAAATTAGTCACATGAAGAACTTGCTTGGGACACCAAGAACTCCCATTAAAGATTTTGGAAAGTAGGTGTACCTTCTCTAGTTGTATTTATTAATATAACTATAAATAGAGACTTAAATCAAGAAAGATATATAGTCTTAGTCATCCAGTGCCACTGTAACAAAAATACCACAAGTAGGTGGCTTCAACCAGGAGAAATTTAGTTTCTCTCAGTCCAGTAGGCCACACATCCAAATTTAGGGCATCAGCCCCCGGGGAAGTCTTTATCTCTCTGTTGGCTCTGGAGGAACGTCTTTGTCATCAATCTTCCCTTGGTTTGGGAGCTTCTCAGCACAGGAACTTCCAGTCCAAAGGATGCTCTCTGCTCCCGGTGCTGCTATCTTGGTGTTATCAGGTCCCCCTGTCTCTCTACTCGCTTCTGTCTTTTAAATCTCAAAAGAGATTGTCTCAAGACACAATCCAATTTCATAGATTGGGTCGTGCCTCATTAGCATAACAGCCACCCATCCCACCTCATTAACATCACAGAGGTAAGATTTACAACACAAAAGAAAATAACATCAGATGACAAAATGGTGGACAATCACACAATACTGGGAATCTTGGCTTAGTCAAACTGATACACATATTTTTGGGGGACACAATTCAATCAAAGACATATATGTATGTATACACAGATGCGTTCTTGGAGCCCTGGTGGTGCAGTGGTTAAGTGTTTGGCTGCTAACCAAAAGTCGGCAGTTTGAATCCTTCAGCCACTCCTTGGAAACCCTATGGGGCAGTTCTCCTCTGTCCTATAGAGTCACTATGAGTCAGAATTGACTCGACGGCAATGGGTTTTTGTGGGTTTTTTTTGTATCTGTATGCACGCACACACACGCATATATATATATATATATATATATATATATATATATATATATATATATATATATACATATACTTTTCATATCCAGAGATATCTTAAATAAAACCTTAAAATGAATATTCAGTTGGGACAAGTAGGTTTCTAATTTTCATTATATTTTATAATTACTTTAAATTACATTTATATGCTACTTTGTGATGTTTTATATACTATTTTAATTTGAAAATATTTGAAAAGAGTTAGTTCATTTGAGGATAAGTTTCCCTTCTTTTTTGAAGCACTTTTTATGGCACTATTTCTAAAATGTCCCTGCCCAACTATGTACTCACATAAAGATAAACTGTAATTTAATATCATGTTTATTTTAAAGTAATAAATATTTCCCAAAAATTGACTTACTCAATATGGAGAAATACCACATTAACAATAATAGAATCTAAATTCAGTTTTGAATTTGCAGAATGGTATTTTATAAGCCCATTCATTCTATTCATTTAACAAGTGTTTACTGAATACCTCGTAATGTACAAGATACCATTTGGGGGAGGTTTGAGATTGCAAATAAGATTTAGACATAGATTCCTCTTTCTAGGGTCTAAACGAAAAGGAAATACACGGGTCCAAATAGCTATGAAACCAGATACAAAGCAATATGCCTTTATCCATCCCTATATTTGTCTCACATACTTTGGGCATGTTATCATGAGGGACCAGTCCCCGGAGAAGGACATCATGCTTGGTAAAGTAGAGGGTCAGTGAAAAAGAGGAAGACCCTCAATGAGATGGATTGAGGCTGCAACAACAGGCTCACCCAAGGCAATGATTGTGAGGATGGCGCAGGACCAGGCAGAGTTTTGTTCTGTTGTACAGAATTGGAACTTAACAACAACAATATTATTGATCACCTACTACGTGTAAGGCTTATAGACACTGGGTCTACAACACTGAGATAACAGACAAAATCCTGGCAGGAATAATGACGAGATTCTCGTGGGAAGGGCCAGAAAAAAAAAAATCTATATATGTAAAACATGTAGTAGGTGAGATGGTAGTAAGTGCTACAGACAACAAAAATGTAGAGAAGAGACTGAATGGGGTGGAATTTTCAATGGAGTGTTAAGAAAAGTCCCTTATCTTTGAGCCAACACCCTAAAGGAATGAAATAAATTGTGTATTCAGCAGATGGAACTAGCAAGTGCAAAGATCCTGTGAGTGGGAGTGTGTCTGGTGTGACAAAAAATGGCAAGGAGGCCGTGTGACTGGAACAAAGTGAGCGGGGCATGGGGGTGGGGAGGATGTCATAGAATACAAGATCAAAGAGGTAAAGGGAATATGCATCGTGTCTTGAGTCTAGTGTAAGGACTATGGTTGTTACATTGAGTAATATGCGAAGCTAATGGTAGGTTTTGAGCAGAGAAGGGGCATGATACGTTTTCGAAGGATCACTCCAGTTGCTCTGTTCAGAGTAGAATGCACTCTACTGGGACAGGGGAGGAGGTAGGGAGGCTAGTTAGGGTACTGTTGCAATAATTCAGGAGTGAGTTGATGATGGCTTGGACCAGGATGATAGCAAATGGAGGTGCTCAGAATGGTTGGTTACTGGATATGTTTTGAAGAAGGAGCCAACAAGATATACTGATGGATTCAATGTGAAGTATGTGAGAAAGAGGAGCCAAGGGTAATTCCAAGTTTTTTGGCCTGAGCAACTGTAAGAACAGAGTCGTCATTTATTGAAACAGAAAACACTGAGGGAAGACCGGGTTTGATGGGAAAGACACAGAGTTTAGATTGGGACATGTTATGTTTGAGATGTCTACTAAACATCCAAGAGAGATGGTGAACAGACAGTTAGATAACCAAGCCTTTTAAATATCAGAAGAGTAGACTGTTGGGGAGATATAAATTTAAGAATGACCTTGGCACGGATAACGCTTAAAACTGTAAGACTTGATAAGATTGTGGAAGGAGTGAGTGTAGATGAAGATGAGAAGGTTCAAGGACAGTACTTTGGACTCTGCTGTGTCAAAAGATCAGGGGGATGAGGAGAAAGGAGGTAAGCAGACTAAGAAGGTGCCAACAATGCATCTTCATAATAATAAAATTAAAAAGGTTGTGGTATTCTAGAAGACAAGTAGCGAAAGTATTTCCAGAAATAAGGAGGAATACCTATATCAAATGTTGCTCATAGGTTAAGTGACCCAAGTATTGAATAAGGACCGTAGGATTAACTGGCATGGAGATCATCGTTGACATTCACAATGAGAAGCTCAAGTTGACTCTGAACAGTAAAATATCCTGTAGAATGGGACTAATTGACCGTCACAGTAATTTTACTCTGCCTTTGATGATGCTCTAGAGTGCATGGGTGGTGCAAATGGTTAACACATTCAGCTGCCAACAGAAAGGTTGGAGGTTCTAGTCCACACAAAGGTGCCTTGGAAGAAAGTCTTGGTGATCTACTTCTGAAAAATCAGTCACTGAAAACCCTATGCAGCATAGTTCTACTCCGACGTACATGGTACCGCCATGGGCTGGAATTGTACTACTGTTTTATGTTGGCTTGTTTGTTTAACAGTGCTCTGCTTCTTGTGTGCAAGAGACAGGAATGAGGACACCTAAAAAAGTTATGGTGAAAGGACTAACTATGAATAACTTCAAGGACTTGGAAAAGCTTTATTAACAAAGTGGTTTTACATCAGGAGATTGTAGAGAAGAGAGTGAAGTGAAAGGACAGTGACTGAAATAAAACTTTGATAGATGCAAAAGTAATTTCACCGAAAGTGGAAGACTGGGAGAGGTGTAGAGATGACAGGCCATCGTAAGAGACGGAGACTTGCCGCTTTCCTTTTGATCAAGACCAACCCAGCCAACAGAAATATTAATACACCTCAATTATGTGCAAACTCAAGGAGCCCCAGTGGCTTCACGGTAAAGTGCTTGGCCGCTAACCAAAGGGTTGGCGGTTTGAACCCATCAGCTGCTCCTTGGTAGGAAGACATGGAAGTCTGCTTCCGTAAAGATTTACAGCCTTGGAAACTCTATGTGGCAGTCCTGCTCTGCCCTACGGTGTCACTATGGTGGAAATTGATTCAATGGTAATCGGTTTAGGTGCGACCTCACCCGGGTTCTGCAACAAAGTGAGCTCAGTCCAGAAATATATTAGAATCTCTTTTCCCACTAGCAAACGAGATGGCTTTCCCAAATTCTATGCTCAGTGTCCATAGAATTGAATTTAGTCATTTGGGACCTATAACCTCCCTATTGAACCTCAACCATATATGACTGCTAAGGAGCCCTGGTGGCACAGTAGTTAAGAGCTCAGGCTGCTCACCAAAAGGTGAGCAGTTTGAATCCACCAGCCGCTCCTTGGAAACCCTATGGGGCTGTTCTACTCTGTCCTCTAGGGTTGCTATGAGTCAGAATCCACTCAACTGCAATGGTTTTGGTTTTCAGTTTATGTTTACTAGGATGCAAGGTATGTCCCTTGTTCCTATCTATAACAGTTCATCTCTGAAAGAGCTGAGCCATGAACACCCACCTCACTCCTCCCAGCTTTAACTCAGACACAGATTAAACCGTGTCCATCTTTGTTATCTACCACAGGGTTTTCTGTTTTAGATCAGATTCCTCAGATATTAACAACCAAACCAGTTGCTGTTAATTCTGACTCATGGTGACAACCAGCTATAATTGGATTCAGTCCACTCCCTTTAGACTTAATCTTATTTTTTTATTTATTTTTTTTATTTCAGGGTCCCCCCTGAGGGAAGATTGAGGAGGCTGGTTCCTCTTGTCTGTTTAATTTTTCTAAGCTTTATTCTCTACATTAGTCACCTCTCCCTCTTAATTCCTGGACATCTGAGTGTGTCCTGAGGCCAAAGTAATACCATTTGTTTGTCTGCAAATATTTACTGAGTACTTACTATGTGTCAGGCACTGTTATACACTTGAGGGATACATCAGTTTACAAAACAAACATAGAAGTCTCTGTCCTCAGTGAGCTTATATTTTCAGTAAGGGGAGGCACAAAACAAGCAAGGTAATGACAGTGGATGATACATGTTGTTAACAGAGAATGCAGGCATGCAGGAGGGCCCGGAAGCAGTGTGGTTGGTGGTTATTATTTCATGCATATTGGTCAGGTAATGACTGAATGACACTGGAGCCAACATCTAAAGAAAGTAAGAGAGGCAGCATTTTTGTTTGAATTATCTGTTTTACATCCATAGCAGGATTCATTATGCAAGAGTTGAATGAAGGAGCTCCAGGAGATGACAAAATACAGTCTGTGGCCATGCCTGTCGGGGAATGCAAATGATTGATGGAGGTTAAGAAGTTTCAGAATAAAGAGAAATAATGGATTTTGAAGTCATTTAAGTTGATGCCAGAACAAACCTCAGAGAAGGAGACGGAGAGCTGATGCTCAGATAATCACTCAGCTTGGAGTTTCAGTTCTGAAGTTTGAGTGACATGATCTTGGTTCTTTGCTTTATGAAATCCTTTGTTTTTGTCATCAGTAGTGCATATGCGCACTTTGAACGCAGGCGTAAAATCCCAGCCAATGAAGTTCACGTCTATGAACTTAAAGCAACTGGACTGCCAATAGTCTTTCCATTGCAAATGTTGTAAGGTTTTTTTTTCAAGTAAATAATGAGACTCGGGTCAACATTGCGACATGCAGGTGCTCAGGTTATGTTCTACACAAGAGTGCCACTTCTACAAGGTCCCCATTCACATTGTAGACATATTCTAATTCTGAAAGTGTGGGATTAGAGGCAGAGATTCTATCCTGCCAGTTAAGTCCCAGGGCAGAAAGCAGAGCCCCTCCTTCGGAAATCCCCACAGGCACATGCACAGCCATGCACGCAGTTGAGGGAGTCCACAGGAAGACAGAGGTGTGTGAGGTTACTTGTCTTGTTGTTGCTCCCAGCATGACTATGAGCCTGACATGGTCAACTCACATGGAGGGCTAGGGGGTGTAGGAGCAAGATGTGTAGGAGGGGGCTAGAATGTACAGGTGCCTGTCCTCAGCAGCCAGGGCCACTGCCCATTAGCACTCTGGGGATCTACCAAGAGCAGAGGCAGCATTGTAAAAGGTTGCTGAACGCATCACTTAAAACTAAAGTGATATTTTAGTACTACATATGGAGTATTTTTCAGTGAGCTGTCACCTGTGATTGTTAGCTGCTGTCAAGTTGGCTCAACTTGTGATGACATGATGACCCCGTGTACAACAGATGGTCCTGTGCCATCTCTGAGATCATGGGTCTGCTCAGGTCCGTTGCTGCAGCCACTGTTTATTGTGAGCACCCTCCAACTTAGGGGGCTCATCTTCCAGTGCTGTATTAGACAATAGTCTGCCGTGATCCATAGGGTTTTCATTGGCTAATTTTCAGAAGTGTATCACCAAGCCTTTCTCCTAGTCTTGTGTTAGTTTAGAAGTTGCCACCTGAGTCAGATTTATTCAAGTTTTCCTGTCTTTGGAACTGATACAGTAAAGAATTCCTTTATTTGAGAGAATCTGAACCAATACCATCCACCATTCCATTTGATTTTCACCTCACTTACAAAAAGTAGATACAATTATAATCTCCATTTTACAGATTAAAAGAAAAATGAAGTTGAAGGTTCAGTGATTTGCTTAAAATCACAGAGTTCGTATTTGATGGAGTCAGGATTTGAACCTGGATCTTGGGTGTGTCAAGCCCACATGCTAGGCTGACTCTTGCTCTGCACTGGCCTGACTTTAGCCCATACCAGCAGGCCCCATGGCACAATGTACCTGCAGATCCCATGTACAAGAGAAAGAAGCACTGCCTGGTCCCGCGCCAGCCTCACAGTCTCTGCTATTCTTAAGCCCATTGTTGCAGCCACTGCGTCAATCCATAACCGAGCATTAAGATGCTTAAAAAACCAAATCCGTTGCCATCAAGTCGATTCCAACTCATAGTGACCCTGTGACACACTGATCCTAGAGCTTGGCTGCTAACCAAAAGGTCAGCAGTTCGAATCCACTATTCACTGCTTGGAAACCCTATGGGGCAGTTCTACTCTGTCCTATAGGGTCATAAATCCTATAGGGACTTGAAGGTAAGATGCTTAAAAGCATCAAGTCTATGTCAAAATGGCTGACTCTGTTGGGAAGTATTAGATGAGGTGAGAGAAGATGTTTCTTTTATTTCAGTTAAATACAAATCACCAGTCTTTCTGAAAACCACAATGTTTTAATTAGTACTAGCGGACCTTACACCCCAAAGTTTAACTTTATAAAAAGTAAGTTATAAATATACTCCCCTCCCTCTCGTAAACTCATAGTTGGCTTTCAAGATAGAATGACATGCTTAAATAATATTTGTCAAAGTCTTGAAAAGAATATTGCAATACACAGGCATAGTATTCACCAGTTTTTATTTCAGTAGACGTGTGGGAATCTACCAAGTATTTGCTTGAAGGAAGAATCTTTTGATATGCAACCCTTTTCCCTCAACATATTAGATTCTTGATTTAATGTCTGAAATAGTTAGCCAAAAGGAATATAAAAATTAGAGAGAAAGTAAGTCCATTGTAATGGAGCATTAAACATATATGTACTGTTATTTTAAAAGGCATTAAAAAAATGTTCATAAAGTGCATTCTGTCATCCACACTCCTCCAAGTCCTAGAAAAATGCAAGTCAGCAATATTTTTATATTTCTCAAATATAGCTTCTTATGAAATTTTAGTATCAAACAGAAGAAATTACATCACCTAATCCTTCCCCTCAGATTTTTACTCCTTTACCTAGTAAAACAGAATAGAGTTCCAACTTGAAAACGTGAATTATTTTCAAGCACAGCTGTTCAAGATTATACGTAAACTCCTGTAAAACCAGCTTATATTGGCTTTATGTTGACAACATGAGTTGACAGAAATAATGTAAGACATTTTGGGATGTAGAATGTAAAACACAAACTAGATTATAGTAGTGCACAAATGTATAATAAATATTAATGAGCAAACTCTGATTTGCTAAAGTTTTAGCTATTTAACAATGTTATCTATCATCATTTTGCAAATCACAAAAAAAATAGGGTGCAAAAACAGCTCATTTGAATTATTTAGGGCTCAGTGGTGAAAAGCAAACTATTTTTATGCAAATAACACACCCCTTCTACATTTGTTTGCCAACTTCCCTCTCCTCCCTCAAGGTATTTTCTTAAGCGTGTTATACCAATTTTTTTTTACAGAAACATATAAAAAAATTTGGCATAGCAGCACTTATGAAAATACCTTACAGGGGGAGGGTATGGTTGGCAAACAAACATAAAGGTTATTTGGGTAAAAATATGGTAACTAATCAAGTAAATTGTTGTTTGTTGTTGTGTGCCATTGAGTCAATTCCAACTCTATAAGACAAGGTAGAACTGCCCCATAGGGTTTTCTAGGATGGAATCTTTAAGGGAGCAGATTGCCAGGTCTTTTCTCCCATGGATTCACTGGTGGGTTCAAACCACTGAAGTTTCAGTTAGCAGCCAAGTGCTTAATCATTGCACCGCCAGGCCGCCTATGAGTCAGAATTGACTTCATGGCACACAACAACAAAGAAGATTAGGTGCTTACAAATCACTGGAAGTGCTGGAGCTGTGGGCCCTGGTCAGGGTTCCCAGGAATGATTCTCAAAACTTGGCAGAATTGACCGTCCCATGGGACAACTACTTAGTCACTGTCTGGCCACCACTACTGGGCTCTTGAGTTCAATAACATACTACCGCAGCAATGATCCAGAGACCTCAAACCTGGTATCAGTGCCCAAAATGCCACTTCATACACACAAACCTGGTTACTGCTTCAGAATCTCCTTTATCTTCCAGACCTTGTTTGCCAGCAGAAAAAAGTCAAAGGCAGCAAGAAGATGTTTTCTTGTAGGTCTCATAGGAGAGATCTAGGTGGAGAACGTAATTCACCTCTAGAACTCTAGCTCCACAGGTGTCTGGGAAATGTACATTTACTGTTCTAGCTCCTGGGAATAGAGGCTGAGTGGGAATCTGTCATGGATTGAATTGTGTCCCCCAAAAATATGTGTCAACTTGGTGAGGCCAGAATTCCCAGTATTGTGTGGCTGTCCTCCATTTTTTGATCTGATGTAATCTTCCTAAGTGTTGTAAATCTTAATCTGTGCCTCTGGTTAATGAGGCAAGACTAGGTTATGTTAAAGAGGGTTAGTGTGGGATGCAGCACCCTTACTCAGGTCACAACCCCTATCCAACATTAGGGGAGTTTCCTTGGGGTGTGGCCTGCATCATCTTTTATCTTACAAGAGATAAAAGGAGACAGAAGTGAGGAGAGAGAGAAGGACCTCATGCCACCAAGAAAGAAGCATTGGGAGTGGAGCCTGTACTTTGGACCCAGGGTCCCTGTGCTGAGAAGCTCCTAGACCAGGGGACGATTGATGACAAAGACCTTCCTCCAGAGCCAACACAAAGAGAAAGACTTCCCATGGAGCTGATGCCCTGAATTCTGACTTCCAGCCTCCTAGACTGTGTGAGAATAAACTTCTGTTTGTTAAAGCCATCCACTTGTGGTATTTCTGTTATAGCAGCACTAGATGACTAAGACAGAATCTAACATATATAAACCCATTGCTATCCAGTCGATTCTGATTCATGGTGATCCAATATGTTTCAGAGTAGAATTGTGCTCCATAGGGTTTTTAATGGCTGTGATCTTATGGAAGTAGATCATCAGGTTTTCTTTTACTGTGCCGCTGGGTGGATTCAAACTGCCCATCTTTTGGTTTGTAGT
Source organism: Dugong dugon (assembly GCA_030035585.1). Taxonomy (NCBI): domain Eukaryota; kingdom Metazoa; phylum Chordata; class Mammalia; order Sirenia; family Dugongidae; genus Dugong; species Dugong dugon. The sequence continues at coordinate 9,316,013 of CM057473.1, forward strand.
TGAGTGTAAACCGTTTATGCCACCCAGGGATCTCCAAGGTATATGTTGTTGTTGTTATCCGGTGTGGTCGAGCCAATTTTCGACTCATAACAACCTCATATGACAAAGTAGAACTGCCACCATAGGGTTTTCTAGGCTGTAATCTTTGCAGGAGCAGATCACCAGGTCTTTCTCCCGTGAAAACACTTGGTGGGTTTGAACCGCCAACCTTTGGGTTAGCAGCTGAATGCTTCACCATTGTACCACAAGGGCTCCTTAGCACATTTTTTAAGTATGTTTTGGACTGAATTATGAATCTAGATGTTATTTTATGGCTTTACGATAAAGTAAACAAAATCAAAGTTGTGGGCTCCCACTGATAAACGAACAGGAAAACTCTCCAGACTAATTTTTTATTAACTAGAACTAAACTCACAGTTTTATGGACCTATTAAATTGGCACCATTAAATATTTTTATCAAAAAAGATCTAACGGATATTTCAGTCATCTCTAGCCCCCCAAAGTGTAGATATAGAAGTTAATAAGAAGCAACACAGGCCAGTTGATATGCAACAATGAGATAATTTTTGGCAACTGGTAAATACTCTAGTGGTCGTTGAGCCTGGCAAAGCAAGAGAGAGATAAAGCACTTTATCGTCGTGTCTGCATAAGAAAGCATTCTCCACACATACTTTAGTAGTGGGAATTTCTCTCTATACGTCATAATTATCATAATGACAATAGGTTTTGATGTGCTGAATAGCAAAGGGAGTAATAACTAAAACAAATGATTTAAAATGATAGTTCCATTGTAGAAACTACGTGAGTAATTGTTGAAATTTCACAAAAGATAGCAAACATAGCACATTCTACATGCCTTGTCAGATAAACGAAATTCCAGACGCAGCCTATGTGCTGAAGGAGTCTAATGTTTATTAGCATTCAGAAAGTTGCAAATTTCCGACAAAAAGGATGCAAAATAATGCTCCAATTATAATAATAATTTAATATATTTTTTCTTATTAAAATGTTAAGTGCAATATTTTAAACTATGTTATCCCCAGTAAAATTTAATGAAAGTATACCAGCTACGTAGACTGTGATGGGATTATTTTAGTCAAGGCTAACAAAGCTGTATGAAGGCCGGAGGCAAAACGACCTATTTTCATGCTTCCTTTCATTTGTCTTCCTCAGAGATTCCCATTAATGTTATTAAAATACCCATCTGTGGCCTAATGCTGGATTTTTTTGTTTATCCTCTGGTCTGTTATACAACAAGATTCGGTATCAATCTTGAATAGAATTGTTCACTGCACATTTGCAATTTGCATCCAAAAAACAAGTTTTAAATGCAGAGAGTTTTCCTGGCATACTTGTTTAGGTAGTTTGCATGTGCGGTCAAGTGATCCAAAACTTCTTCATGTCCACAACGGTCTGCTCAGTAAATACATTAGATACCTTAAATAAAAAATATTTTCTCCAAACTCTGTGATCTTGAATATACACAATACATCTGATGGAGCCATGAAAATTAGAGAGAATCAACAATTTTGAATTCTGGAGCTTGATGAGAAATCTGTGTCTTAGACAACCATTTATTTTAATTTTGGTGACCAAAGTAGCAGTCGTAACATTTTAATTTTATAAAATAATTTTTCTCTATGTTAAACAGGAAAAACAAAAACAATAAAAGAAAGAAAAAGGAAAAAAAAAAGGAAAAGCACATGCGTGGTGTTCTAAAGCAGAAACCACAACAGACTTATTTGGTGCATCTAAAGTCTTTCTAAGGTGCGCCTGACCCAAGCCATGGTGTTTCCAGTCACCTCATATGCATGCGAAAACTGGACAATGAATAAGGAAGACCGAAGAGCTGACGCCTTTGAATTATGGTGTTGGTGAAGAATACTGAATATACCATGGACTGCCAAAAGAACGAACAACTCTGTCTCGGAAGAAGCACAGAATACTCCTTAGGAGCAAGGATGACGAGACTACGTCTCACATACTTTGGACATGTTATCAGGAGGCATCAGTCCCTGGAGAAGGGCACCATGCTTGGTAAGGTAGAAGGTCAGCAAAAAAGAGAAGATTCTCAACAAGTTGGATTGACACAGTGGCTGCAACAATAGACTCAAGCACAACAACAATTGTGAGGCTGGCGCAGGACCGGGCAGTGTTTTGTTCTGTGGTACATAGGGTCTCTATGAGTCATAAACAACTTGACGGCACCTAACAATAACAACAAAGTCTTTCTTGTCCAGGAGCTACAGATTGCCTGCCACCACAGCTAAGTCTGTGCATTAACATGCATTAACAGTGAAAAACACTATCACAAAGCTCTTTGCCTTATCTCTGGGAAAAATAGGAAAATGGATTTAGTGGACTTGGCTCCAAGCATACTAATAAAAATAACTACCATTCATCAAGTGCTCACCATTTACATTGCGCTGTAAACATTTTATAGCAAGCCTTTACAACAACGCTGCGAGACTGGCCTTATCATGATCCGTAGAGGAGCCAAGCTAAGTAACTGAATCCAGGGCACACAGTAATGAGTATTATGGCCAAAACTTGCTCTGAGCCTAGGTAGCTAAAAAAGTTTTCCACCACATTCAGATGCCTCTTGCTAGTTTGTACCCTAATGATGTCACTCCAGAATGAGAGATCTTTTTGACTTTTTCATTTATTATTATTTTTTTTAACAGTCGCTGTAAGTCGGAATCAAGTCAACAGCAGTGGGTTTATTTTTTTTTTTTCCCCTTGTCTGTCATGAATTGCATAGTGTCCCCCAAAAATTTGTGTTAGCTTGATTGGGTCATGATTCTCAGTGGCTTGACAGTTATATAATGATGTAATCATCCCCCATGATGTGATCTGATGTGGTCAGCCAATCAGTTGTAAGGGGATTAGTATGGGATGCAACACCCTTCCTCAGGTCACAGCCTTGATCTGATGTGAGAGGAGTTTCTCTAGGGCATGGACCGTATCACCTTTTATCTTACAAGAGAAAAAGGAGAGAGTAGCAAGCAGAGAGAGAGGAGACCCCCTATCTCCAAGAAAAGAGAACCAGGAGCAGATCTCATCCTTTGGACCCAGGGTCCCTGCACTGAGAAACTCCTAGACCTGGGGGAAGACTGATGACAGCAAACACCTTCCCCCAGAGCTGACAAAGAGAGAAAACCTTCCCCTGGAGCTGAAACCCTGAATTTGGACTTCTAGCATCCTAAACTGTGAGAGAATAAATTTTTGTTTGTGAAAGCCATCCACTTGTCTTATTTCTGTTATAGCAACACAAGGTAACTAAGACAACTGTTAATCTGTCCTCAAAAGTAACATAAGAGTCAAAGTTGCATTAGGCCTTCCAGACAACTTTTTGACAGAAATAGTGTTTCCTCAGACAAAAGAAAGGCCATTAAAACAATTATTTGGGAAAAGAAGCAAATGAAAGGCAAAATAACCAAGGAAACCCTAAAACTGAATAATCCTAAGTGTTTGAAACCACTGTCATGGATTGAATTGTGTCCCAAAAAAAATGTGTGTAGCAACTTGGCTAGGTCCTGATTCCCAGTGTTGTATGATTGTGTAATCTGATATGATCTCCTTATGTGTTGTAAACTCTATTACTCTGTTGAGGTTATGCTGATGAGGTTTACAAGATTAGATAGAGTCTTAATCCAATCTCTTTCGAGATATAAAAGAGAGAAGCGAGCAGACACACGGGAACTTTATACCACCAAGAAAGGAGCACCGGGAGCAGAGTGTGTCTTTTGGACCTGAGGTTCCTGAGCAGAGAAGCTCCTAGTCCGGGGAACACTGATGATGATGAGGACCTTCCTCCAGAGTAGACAGAGAGAGAAAGCCTTCCCCTGGAGCTGATGCCCTGAATTTGAACTTCTAGCCTACTAGACTGTGAGAAAATAAATTTCTCTTTGTGAAAGCCATCCACTTGCGGTAATTCTGTTAGAGCAGCACTAGATGACTAAGACAACCACATAGAAAAGAAAAATATTGCCCTTACACCCATGGGTGAGAGTTAAACTTTTAAAGCATTGATTTGGCACAGCTACTAATCAGTCAAAACGTTGAACAGATTTAAGAAGTAATTGGAGGCCGAATAGCACAACGCAGTAGAAAAGAGTGAGGGCTTTGGAGTGGAACCACGTGGGTTCCAAACTTGGTTCTCCCCTTACCGGCCATGTGACCTTGAGCAGTTTATTAAATCCCCTTGACCTTCAATTTCCTCATTTCGAAAACAGGGAAAATAAAAACACATACACAATTAACCCCTACTGAAGGGTTTTTGAGGATTCCATCGTATAGTGCATGTCATGTGCTTGTACATAATCTCTCATATGATGTCAGCTATTATTAGCCCGGCCTGGGGGGAAAGAAAATTAGGGATAAATCTATGAGAGCCTTAATTAATCCGTACATAGTCATTAAAATAGAATAATAGCCACCAACCCTAATATTAATGTACACATGTAAAATCAGTAACATTAAGCCTTTTAGCATAAATTCTCTATCTTCCCTTCCTCACTAAAAATATTTGCAAAAACTCCATCTCTTGACATTTCTTCATGCAATACTTGGAAAGCCTTTGCTTGGTTGTGGATAATACACCAGGAGGTATTTCCTCCCCACCCCCCCTTTTTTTAAAACTGTTTTCCTAAATAAATAATTCAAAACTATCTCTTTGACCTATCAGTTTCTGAAGCCCAAGTCTTTGTTTCTGAGTTCTGCCATAATTACAGAGATTAGGAGAGACTTAAATGCTTAACAAGGAAAATGAATATTTGCGTCAAGATTATTCAACTCTCTGGTATTTAGCAATGCTCCCCCTGCAAGCCTCCCTCCCCCCCAGAATATAAACCATTCAGAGTGTGGGGGTTAGAAGGATCCTGTTTGGAGATAGACTGACTATGGTTACCAAGAGTAGTCTTATTTGTACCCCTTGCTAGCTTAGGCAAGTTCTTTTATATCTGTGTGTCTCTCTTCTCCGTAAAATTCTAGCAGAGCCTTGGCTCTGTACGTGGATGTAGTGACTTCCTCTGAGAAGACATAGTTAATAACTCTCTCCCTTCCTAATAAAATTAGCTTTCTAATCTAAGCTACAGTATACTTCCCAGGACTTCATTGATAATACCTCTGTTTTTTCTGTGCCGTCTTTTTTATCTCCCTTTTATGGTTACTAGATTTAGCAAACAAAAAACGCAGGATGCCCAGTTAAATTTCAGATAGACTTTTTTTTTTTTTTTTTTAGTGTAAGTATGTCCCAAACATTGCATGGGACATACTTATGCTAAAAACAAACAAAAACACTGTTGTTTATTTGAAATTCAAATATAACGGGACATCCCGTATTTTATTTGACAGCCTGCCTCTCTTTTTTTCTAATTATGTCAAAGAGGATTGATGTATAATTTGGTAAATATTGCTCTTAAAAATTATGATTGAAAACTATAGAGAGAAAATTATAATTCTGCAAAGTCAAATTTTATATAGGGAAAACTAAATTGGTTAGGAATGACACTAAACCATATACCCTGAAACTATTTATTTACTCAAGTCTACGGAAGTATGCCATTCCTCCTTCCTTCCCCCTTACAAAAAGGAAATACTTTAAAATGTTAATCAAATCGCAAGAGGGTTTTCTTTTTTTTTAAGTGACCTTTTAAATAATTGATCGTGAAAACTGATTTGATTTTCAGAGAATACATAAGCTGAGTCTGCCAAATTATTTTATTTGATGTCTGAGAAATTTGTTTAGCATAGGAGAATGACAGGATTTGATAGCACAACGCGTGTGCCAAGCGTTCAACAACAGGGAGGTAGCCTTGCCAAAGAAGTAACATTTCTCAGAGTACTTCAGTACTGCAGCTGTTTTTCTAAAAAAAAAGCTCCATTTTGAAAGCATATGCATTTTAAGCAACAGCCAACAGAATTTATCTCGATAGATCTTTTTAAATTGAATTAAAATTTTGAGAACTTTACTAGTATTCAATGTTGTAAACAGAAAATCTCTTTATCAACCGACACCTACCTTGGAAGGTAGAAGTGGGAGTAAGGCTTGGAGGCTATATCATCCTCTTAGGAAAAGGGGAAAATCACGTAAATGCTGTATTTCTTTGGTCTGTTCTCAGAGCAGCACTCCATCAAATGTTTTACTCACTTTTTTTTGGCAACATCTACACTGTAGGAAAACACAATTTTAGGCCCAAGTGAATGGTTAGGTTTGGAATAAAAGCTGACTCTTGGATTCTAAAAGCTTATAGCTTGGGAAGGATGGGAGAGGTATTAAATATTCTGTTCAGCCTAAACTCTATGTTTACACATTATAAATTTGGCTTTTCGGGAGCCATCTTCACAGGTTCTACATAAAATTTTACATTAGTTAGCTCTAGGAATAGACATACATGTCAGAAAGATGATAAATATTCAAAATATCTAAAGAAAGTTAAATTTGGAGAAATCTTTGGAAAGCCTTTTCTAAACAGCGGGAAAGAAGACAAGTCCCTTGTTTTAACACCACTGGAAATGAGTGAACTACATTCTAGGTGAAATGCCGTCTAGATTAAAAGACAACACACATATACACACCCAGAAATGCATCTAAACCACCAAGTTACAAAATAATCAGAAATTCAGGCCATGTCGGGAACGCGGGTGAGTCAGTGGTAGAATTCTTCCATGCAGGAGACCTGGATTCAATTACCGGCCAATACACTTTAAGTGTAGCCACTAGCCGCCTGTCAGTGGTGGTGTGTGTTGCTACATACGTCCTTGGAAGGAGCCCTGGTGGTACAATGGTTAAGTGCTTGGCTGCTAACCAAAAGGTCAGTGGTTTGAACCCAGCAGCCACTCTGTGGGAGAAAAGACCTAGCAATCTGTTTCCGTAAAAATTACAACCTAGGAAAACTTACAGGACAGTTCTACTCTGCACACATGGGGTCGCCATGAGTCGGAATCGACGCAATCGCAACTTAGCAACAACGACTTGATGCTGAACAGATTTCAGTGCAATTTCCAGACTAAGATGAACTAGGAAGAAAGGTCTGGCAATCTACTTCCAGAAATCAGCCAATAAAAACTCTATGGATCACAACAGTCAGATCTGAAAATGATCATGGAAAGGGTGCAGGACCAGGCAGGGTTTGTTCCACTGCGTACAGGGTCACCGTTAGAAAGAGCCCGACAGCCTGACTGAACTGCAGCTAAGGGCAACAACAAGGTGATGCCATGGGAAAAAAAAAAACAAAAACAAAAAAACACCAAGATTAAGAACTATGGAGTAAGGATAAGACACCCAGAATGTAAACACTCAGTTAAGGTCAGAAACATTCGCGAGCAGAGCGGGTTGGAAAACCCCAGTCAGGAATATTTGAGATCTGAATCAGAAGAGACTCCCCAGTCCAGGCTGACACATTAACACAGGAAGACATCCAGAGAGAAGGACTGAAGACTCAGTTTTCTGCCGGCTCTGGTGGTTTCTCTTCTACCATCTGGCTGTGATTTACAGATTCCTCCTGCTATATGCCCACAAAACAGTGTAAAACATAACCCACAAGACAACATGAGGCTTACATATTTCTTTATAGTTGGATCAGGACTTATGTTTTCTAAATGCCTCCTCCTTCTTTATCTCACTGAATTCTCACGGCCACGGTGCCAGGCCAGGCTTAACGTTTGAATAGAATTCTAATATGAGCAGAAGCAGGCTCACAAGGATCCACAGATTGCCCTCATGTCCAAAGGCCTGTAAGTGGAACTAGAACCAGAATCCAGGCCTTTTGTTACTAATTTCCAAGAAAAATGTATGTTACTATTCTACATGTACATTAACAGAATCATAATAATTCTTAATGTTGTAAGTGTTAGATCTAAGGGTAAAAAGGGAGGAGCTGAGAAATCGGAGGTCTGGACTCTGGAAAGAGAGGGCTGCTCCCGGGCACACACACCTGTGGATGAGGAAACCAAGCACCTGAAACCAGGGTTGCCAGACAGAGCAAATCAAAACACAGGATGCTCAGTTCAATTTGAATTTCAAACAAATAAAAATCATTTTAGTATAGGTAAGTCACGTGCAACAGTTCAGTCATTTTGATACTAAAAAAGTATTTGTTGAGTTTTCTGAAATTCAGATTGAACAGGGCATCCTGTATTTTATCTGGCAAGCCTCCTGAAATGCAGGGGAGAGCACGCCTATGGAGGGGTCTGGGTCAGGGCCTCTGGAAGCAGCTTGCATTTTAAATGCTCTCTGTTGCAGTAAAGTCTTATTGGCTTTTATGACAGACATCTACTCTAATTGTGAGAAATGGAAGGTTTGTATCTACAGTTCAGACCACATAGCACAGCACAAGGAGCAATGGCCATCTAAGATGCTGATTTCCAGAGGTGAGGAGCCAAGAGAGCAGAGAGATCTGTGGCACGGGGAAGCCCTCCCTGGAATTTCTGCAGACACACTGGGGGTGGAGGACCTAGTGAAAGAAGGGACTTCCCAGAACAAAGCAGAAAATGCGGCTGGGTTGTCGGTCTTTGAAGGTTAAAAGGATATGGAACTTTATGAGTGGATAATGCTTCCTTTGCACAGTAGTATAGAAGACTTCTTTCTCTGACACCATCGTGACGGTGCTTGTCAGGTCACCAATAAGCACCGTGACATCAGTAAGGGTGGAGCCAATGCGGGAAATTATTTATTTGCACTCAAGTTTATTGTCTGTTTTCCCACCAGTTCTTAAACTACTTTACATACTTCATACTAGTAAAACTATATACATATTTCACTTACTATCTTACTATCTTTTTTACTATTACTATTTTGTTATCTTACTATTTCCAAGGTTCAGCTTCCTCTTCTGTAAAATGGGAAGAATCTAAAAAGGAATATCCAATGATTTGAACCAAAACCTGTTGCCGTCGAGTCGATTCCGACTCATAGTGACCTTATAGGACAGAGTAGAACTGCCCCATAGGGTTTTCAAGTAGCGCCTGGTGGATTCGAACTGCTGACCTTTTGGTTAGCAGCCGTAGCTCTTAACCACTATGTCACCAGGAGGTAATATTCCTGAGGCACTAGAATGGGGCCAAGGAGCTCGTGTGATGCAGTAGTTAAAGTGACCCTCCACAAAAGAAAGATGTGGCAGTCTGCTTCCATAAAGGTAACAGTCGTGGAAACCCTATGGGGCAGTTCTACTCCGTTCTATAGCGTTTCTTTGAGTTGGAGTTGACTGGACGGCAGGGGATTTGGTTTTAGGTTGGCATGGGGCCCAGTAGGTGGAAGGCACTCGCTCTATTTTGTATCCTCTTCCTCCTTCTATTTCTGTCACTTATTTGGTCTGTAACTTTGATACAGTCACTTTTGCTTTCCAGCTCTTAGTATTAGCATCAATAACGGACGTAAATTATCTCTTGTTGTAGGCTGCCCCGGAGTTGGCCTCCGAATTATGGCAACTGCGTGCACAATGTCTTCGCTGGCTTCAAATTCAAGTATTCTATGGCTGAAGCAAAAGGAACCTTTAGAAGACAATGTACTGTACAGTAAAACCAATGGCATAAAGTAAAATTCCACCAAGAATTAGATGTTTCCCCAGAAATGCGGGATGATTGCAGAAAAATTCTATCACTATGCGAGGTTTGCCAATTCGCACTGAAACAAGTATTAGAACAGAAGCACGTGGAAAATTTGGGTTAGAGACACAAAGAAAAAGATACATGCTCCAAAAAACACCAATTAATTATTTTGGTTTTTTTACACATCTCTCTTATATAAACAAAAGAAATAGTCCCTTAATTACCTAACTTTGGTTGGAGACTTAAAGACATTTTAGTGAAAATAGTGTGTAAGGGGGAAAATTGTTACATTACAGATGTCATAGCTATGAGCTCTAGAAACAGAAAACAGAACTCAGAAAAACAAGATGCTTTATTTAATACATTAAAAATCAAAACCACATCAAAAGGTACACTAAATTCCAATAAAATATCTAAAAATACAGCTAAGTAGTTCAAAACTCTGAAAATTATAGGGTATAAAATGTAAAAAAAAAAGTAGTTTTAATATTTCGTCTACATACTATTATGTAAAAATGATTAATAAAAATAAATGATAACAATAAATTAACAAGTAATAACTGACTACAATTTGAAATACGTACAGTATGTCAAAAGTGAATTATGTTTCAATCTTTGAATGTATCTTTCATTTTGGTACTAATTTAGTTATTGAGAAATTTACATATCCGTTCTAGACTTTGATTCTGCCATTTTTGTAGTTAGACTAATTTATTTAAAGCTGTTTAAAATGGAAAGTTGCTATATAATTTCAGAAGCCAGGCAATAGCATCATAAAACTACTGTATGCTTCTTTTCATATGATTTTCAATGTGTTTTTCAACATCCACTTCAGAGGTCATTAAAATAAATGAATCCTGAGCAGTTTATTCCCAGTGCAGTGCTTAATAGCTTCACTCAGAATTTTCCAAATCAAAACACTGAGCACCTCATATGCTGTAAAATTGTTAATTATTTGAAATGGCATGCATCTGATTGCTTGTTTATATTGATTCCTTTTATGATATATTGCTTTTCATTATGTTAAAGGACGTAAATTTATAGAAATATGAAATCATTTGTTAAGAATAATAATTTTGCAAATATATACAATTATAAAACTAAACTAAAATCCAAATTCTATGTATTATTGGATTTTGGAATTTAGCAGTAATACTTTCAAGCTAAAAATTGTTGGTAATCATTAAAGCTTTTGAAGGGGGTATACAGAAATGTTGAATAAGCTTATCATAAATCTTGTAGCACTACCGTTTTCAAGGTGCACATTAAGTTTCAAAATTTATTTTCATTTTTGAGAGCTGCAAAACATTTAGGCCTATCACAAAAGTTATCTAAATTTTTGAATCTTTGTATTTGAATTTGATTCCTATTTGGGAATGATTGCCAGATTTAAGAAAAACACATTGTGCCAACTTTGAAAGTATGTGATGATGTATTTGTATTTATCTTCTTTGTTTTTATGCATTGATGAAATGCAAACGTTAAGATGTTTATTATGTTGTCTTTAATTGTATTGCCTTTATTTTTTATTTTGCAATGCATGCAAAGTTTATAAATGTCAAAATAACCATTTAATTCACTTAGGCTCTTTCACAACCTTTCTTTTTAATGGTGATAGTATTTTTTACTTATTGTGGAAAATCACATAGAACATCAATGCCTAGAAAGCACATTGCTGACCACTCTATGTGCCAGGTACAGTAGTCAATCTTCAGTCTCACTGTGCCAGGCCCTTATGCAATATGCTTTGCATACAATGCCTCTAATCTTCACAACACTGTAAGCTAAATAGCACTACCCTAGTTTCATAGATTAGGAAAATGATTTCTAACAAAAATCAGTGTCGTCACTAGGGTTGTTGTCACCCAGTGCAGTAACTCATGGTCACCCTCCTAGTGATGGCACTGGCGCCCATGCACAGTAAAGGTAGACCAAGTGTCCTAGTCGTCTACTGCTGCTATAACAGAAATACCACAAGTGAATGGCTTTAACAAACAGAAGTTTATTCTCTCACAGTCCAGGAAGTTACAAATCCAAATTCAGGGCATCAGCTCCAGGGGAAGGCTTTCTCTCTTTGTTGGCTCTGGAGTAAGGTCCTTGTCATCAATCTTCCCCTGGACTAGGAGTTTCTCTGTGTAGGAACTCTGGGTCCAAAGGACGAGCTCTGCTCCGGGTGCTGCTTTCTTGGTGGTATGAGGTCCCCCATGTCTCTCTGCTCGCTTGTCTCTTTTATCTCTTGTAAGATAAAAGGTGGTGCAGGCCACACCCCAGGGAAACTCCCTTTACATTGGATCAAGGATGTAACCTGAGTAAGGGTGTTACATCCCACCCTAATCCTCTTTAACATAACCTAATCTTGTTTCATTAACCACAGAGAGCTATTAGGATTTACAATACGTAGGAAAATTACATCAGTCACAAAATGGAGGACAATAATACCAGGAATCGTGGCCTAACCGAGTTGACATACATTTTGGGGAAACATAATTCAATCCATGACGCTAAGATTAAAAACAAAATTTTTCTGACTAGAATGTTTTAAACTCCACCTTCACCTGCACTCAACTGACTCCCTCAACTTTATCTTCTTAACTATGAAAAGACGTCTTATCTTTATTAACAAAAATGATAATATTGGGGAAAATGTGCCTAGTTAAACTCTATTTCCATATGTAAATGTTAGTAATTGTTTTGTACTAATGTTACTTATAAATCGTAATTCCCATATATCACTCCTTCTTTTTCTTTAATTACTACTTGAGTCTCAAAAAAGTTATTGATATAGGGTCGTAAATACTAATTATCACAATACTGTAGCTAAAACACCAGAAAATTTGAATAAATCAGCAACTTTAAAAACACTGGCAGCAGTAAAAAGAACACGTGCAGATGGAACCATGTGATTTGAAGCATCGCTGTAACTGGGTAATAATGACAGCTTTGACCATAGCATATCAGAAGGTTCAAAAAGTAAATTCGCATAGAGTTCCAGTCATGTAGATACATTGATACATGTAAGCTGTGCTTACCAAAAAATGTTTTTGTTGTTTAACTACGGGGATATTTTTATAAATGATAATTTCTGCTGAAATACGGCACAAAATGTTTATAGGCAGTCATTTTGGTGTTGCCCCCTTTGACCGTGTCACCTGGTATGGTCTGTACCCCCGGGACCCTCCTAGTGACCCCACTGGGGCCAATGTACAGTACTTAGATTAGAAACCAAGATTTTCTGACTATAATGCTTGAAACACCAGTTTTCGTCCGCACTCAACGGACTCCCTAAATTTTGCGTTCTTAACTGTGAAAAGACATCTTATCTTTATTAATAAAAATGTTAATATTGGGGAAAATATGTCCAGTTAAACTATATTTCCATAGGTAAAAATGTAAAATCTAAATCTACGACGTATATTTATTTGAAAGAAACATATGTCTTTGTATTTACTCCAAATAAGTCTCTAAGAGATAATAATAAAAAATTAAACTTATATTAGGTATTAACATTTTTCATTCATAAATTAAGAAAAATAACAAATGGATAAAATTTGAATGGGTGTTTCCTGTCATTCATTTTGTTAGCTGTGTATTGATGACCATTATTATGAAATTTTTCATCAACCTGAGAGTCTTTTAGGAACTACAGACTTTATGATTTGAAATTTTGAAATTACATAACTTTTCAAATTATTTGACCATGTCTTATTCCATATTGAATTGTAAAACATTAACTTTGTGCAAAAAAAAGCAACCTTCAAGTATATCACATTTGCTGAGATTAATCCAAAACTGTTTTTATATATTACTTCATCATAAATCTTTTACCATACAAAATATGATTATTGAGATTCCTCAAACATAGTTAATTCTTAGAAATTTAAATTAATGGTCAATTCTCATTTTTTTTTTAAATTCTCTTACAATAAAATTAAGGAAAAATTACTTAAGGACAACACATGGAATCACTTAGATATTTTTAAATTTATTTACTCATTCATGATTTTGACCATGATAGAATAGCTTGTAATAGAGGAATCTTCTACTACAACTTCTGATAAAATTACACATATAACGCATTAGACAGCTGCTGAGGTAACCAGGACTTGAGGAGTTCAGATCCTTGAGAAATGGAAATTTAGATAAGTAAGCCAACATTTGGAGTCTCTGGTGGTGCGAACAAATAGCAAGCTCAACTGCTAACTGATAGGTTGGAGATTTGAGTCCACCCAGAGTTGCCTCTGAAGGAAAGCATGGTGATCTATTTCTATTCCAGCCGTCGAAAACCCTGGAATGCAGTCTTATTCTGATAACCATGGGGTTGCCATGAATGGGAGTCAACTCGAGGGCAACTGGGTTTTTGGCAAGCTAACATTTGATTTTTCTACATTCTGGGTTTCTTGAACCAACTTGTCTTCCTCTTGCACAATTATTCAATGCTGTGTATCCTCTTTGATTTTTCTTTCTTCTTCATTTAAACTCTATCTGTATGTGGTCTCATTCTCTTACATAAATTTGACTATCACATATTTGCCAACAAATCTATAATGTATATCTATCGGCCGTCATTATTTTCTTTGCTCTGGGTCTATATGTCAAAATGCCTACTTGCCACCCCTACATGTATACCTAACAGATACCCCAAACTTGATATGTCCAAATCTAGGCTTGTGATCTCTTCCCGAGGCAAGATACCTCTCCAAATCTTATGGTAACGCATCTTGTTGATTTCAGAACTCTTTCTCTCTATCTCGGAATAACTCTCATTTGGCTCCAGTAAAACTCTTTCCATAGTTAATAGTGTTAAATTCCTCTATTTATAATATAGCTTCGGTAGTGTTAAAAATGCAACATCTATTCCTTGCAAAAACAAAAGAATCTAGTTGACTCGATGATGAACTTCCTAGCACTGTTGTTGTTGTGTGCTGTTGATTCTAACTCATAGTGACCCTATAGGACAGAGTAGAACTGCCCCATAGGGTTTCCAAGGACAGGCTGGTGGATTCAAACTGCTGACCTTTTGGTTAGCAGCCAATTATATTCTTATAGTTGTTCTTGTTTGTTGTTTCCTGCACACCCAATGCTGCTTTTCTTCCCTCAGGACTTTGGTGATTTTTTTTTCGCCATAAGAAGGAAGGCTGAGAAACCAACCAAGTGCCAATCCTAAGACTGAAAGTTTAGGTAGTATCATAGGTTTGGGAAGACAATACTGGAGTTTGGAACTTTCAAAGCAGCTAGGACATGATATGCCTAGATTATACAGGGACAAAAGGACAGGGAGAAGTGCCTGTGACAGTTAGAGGTTTGTCATTTTGAGATATTTATCAGATTGTTAAATTTCATGGAAAAAAGTTAAGAAGCTAAGCTGAAAACCACTGATAAGCAGGGTGAAATTTTGGTAGACTTATGGTACTAAGAAGCCAAAATTGAAGTTCAGATCCGATCAAGGAAGAAGAGTTTTAATAAACACTCCAGACTCTTAGTTCAAATCTCTGGAGATCTTAATATTTAGAGCAGGGTTGAAGCATGTTTTGACTCAATTCAGCCCCTAATTGTATGTATAAGATCTGCACCCATCAGGCTGTCTGCCAGAATTTAGGATCAACCTTCTGCAGAAGAAAATAGCATTACCCAGGGACTCCATGATTTTGTTTAATACACATCTTTATTCTATTAAAATTACCAAGCAATAAATGAGAAACTATTTTGTTCTGTAAGCCTTCATCTTAAGTGAGAATAACAGCACAATTGGAAGAGCGTAGTCAGTGTCACTGAACTGTGCATGTAGAAATTTTTGAAACGGTATATATTTGGCTATGTGTATTTTCGCCAAAAAAAAGGTTGAGAAGTTAGAGGGTTGATATGTCGTGGGGTTGTTAACCAATGTCATAAAACAACATGTGTACTACTGTTTCATGAGAAACTCTTTGTTCTGTAAGCCTTCACCTGAAGTACAATAAAAAGAAAAAAGAAAAGAAAATTACCAAGCAAACCAAAAAAGAGAAATATGATTGGAAATAATACAGACAACAGAGATGGAAGACCTAGTTACTGGAAAAATAAAATATGAACTTCACTTAATGATGGTAAGAATAATATGGACTAAATAACTGTGAAAATAATACAGACAAGAAAATTTAGGGAAAAGATGGACAAAATAAATGAAAGGATGAATGATTTTGACCAAAATTTGAAATCAATGAAAAAAGATTCAAGTGGACATCCTAGAACTAGACTAAAAATAATTATCTGAAATTAAAAAGTCAATGAATAGCTTTAAAAGAAGACTGGATACAGCAGAATATAGGAGTTTTGAACTGAAAGACATGTCAAAACAAAAATAGTTAAAAAGCAGAACATGCAGGAAAAAAAAATTATCTGAAATTAAAAGTCAATGAATAGTTTTAAAAGAAGACTGGATACAGCAGAATATAGGAGTTTTGAACTGAAAGACATGTCAAAACCAAAATAGTTAAAAAGCAGAACCTGCAGGGCAAAAAAACATGCAGAGAAAAAAGATTGGGAAGAAATGAAATAGAACACAGCATAAAATATATGTGGGATATGCTTGAAATATTTAACATACATATAATTGGAGTGTCAGAATTAGAAATGACAGAGAATGAGGCAAAAGTAATATTCAAAGAAATAACATCTAATTTCTTTCTAAATTTTAAGAATCCAGTGAACTTGAAGCAAAGAAAACAAAAAGAGGAAAATGGAGGAGAAAGGAACATAAATAAAAAATAAGGAAAAAAAGCACATTATCTTCAAAGAGTAACAATACAACAGGCAGCTGATTGCTCGACAGTAACGTTGAACACCATTGATAAGGATGAATCTAAGGATGAATTTTGAATCTACAGACTAGACCTGAGTTTAAATCCCACTCTGAAAGTATCACTGTAATTTGGAGAAGATTAATTTTCCTCTCTGAGCATAAGTTTCTTTATTTCATCAGATCCAATTACTGTACTAATTACATAGCAAATTTATGATAGCACCTATCAAAATGTCTGGCACACCAAAGACATTCAAGAAATGTTCATACTTTTCCCGCTATACATAGCAGGAAAATGAACAATTTCTATAAATTCCTGTTATGGATCAAATTGTGTCCCCTAAAAGATATGCTGAAGTCTTAACCCCTCTACCTGTGAATGTGACCCTGTTTGGGAATATTTTTCTTTTTTCATTTTTTGTTAATGAGATCATACCAGAGTAGGGTGGGTTCTAAACCTAATTTCTTCTGAGTGATCTCTTATAAAAAGAGAAAACAGGCCTGGAAAGGCACACACACAGAGGCAAGACAGATGCTACGTGAAGATGGAGGCAGATGTATCTACAAGCCCAGAACTGCCGACAACTGTAGAAGCTGAAAGAGACTAAGAAGGACCTTCCCCTAGAACCAACACCGTGAATTCAGACTTCTAACTTCATAATTTATATGAATTAATTATTTAGTCTGGATTAAAAATGAAAAACTGATAAATGGGTTTAACAGACACGCTGAGTACAGTTACATAAATTCTGAAGGTACACTCAGTACTTTTAATGGGAGGGAAGGATTTTAGCCAAGTTGTTCTTTAAGCATAATGGACAGTTTAACGCTTCACTACATCTTTTCCATCTGTTAACTGCATGTTATTTTAGAGTCTTTCCTTTATCTAAAATGCTTTATCCAAACCGTTCAAGTACACTGTGCTGCTTAAGAGAGAATGATGTCTCAAGTCACCCACTTTTTCAAAAACCTTTACGCAGTTTGCTGTCCAAAAAAGGAAAACTTCTGTAAAGTTAGATACAAATAGTCTAGTCTCGAACTGAATCTTTTTCCTTAAATTTTAAGCATAAAATAAATAGGCAAAAATTAAGAAGAGCACTGTTTTACAAATACATAACACCTAGATAATAACACCCACAACCAGTCTGCTGATCTGTCATACTTATGGTGGCTTGCATATTGCTATGATGCTGGAAGCTATGCCACCAGTATTTCAAACAACAGCAGTGTCAGCCATGGTGAACAGGTTTCAGCAGAGCTTCCAGACTAAGATAAGCTAAGAAGAAAGATCTGGTGATCTACTTCTAAAAATTAACCTATGAAAACCTTGTGGATCACAACAGAATACTGTCCTATATAGTGCTGGAAAATGAGCCTCCAAGTGGCCACAACAATGAACTTGAGTATCCCAAAGATCGCGAAGATGGTGGAGACCCAGGCAAAGCTTTGGTCTGTTGTACATGAAGCCACCATGAATAGGAGTCAACTCAAAGACAACTAACAACAACAACAGATAATAACATAGGCCATAGGAAATTCAGTGCTTCTATGATAGAAAAATCAATTAATTGCTTTCAATCATGCTGTCAGTGTGATGAGTTCTGAAGGAAGATCACTTCGAAGTTGTTATTAGCAAAATTAAGCAAAATGTACTTTTAGAAGACTAGTGCTTAGAAGGAGACCTGGTGGCGTAGTGCTTAAGAGCTCAGCTGCTAACCAAAAGGTCAGCAGTTTGAATCCACCAGCCTGTTCTTGGAAACCCTATGGGGCAGTTCTACTCTGTCCTATAGGGTCACTATGAGTTAGAATCAACAGCACACAACAACAACAGTGCTAGGAAGTTCATCATCGAGTCAGCTAGATTCTTTTGTTTTTGCAAGGAATAGATGTTGCATTTTTAACACTACCGAAGCTATATTATAAATAGAGGAATTTAACACTATTAACTATGGAAAGAGTTTTACTGGAGCCAAATGAGAGTTATTCCGAGATAGAGAGAAAGAGTTCTGAAATCAACAAGATGCGTTACCATAAGATTTGGAGAGGTATCTTGCCTCGGGAAGAGATCACAAGCCTAGATTTGGACATATCAAGTTTGGGGTATCTGTTAGGTATACACGTAGGGGTGGCAAGTAGGCATTTTGACATATAGATCCAGAGCAAAGAAAATAATGACGGCCGATGGATATACATTATAGATTTGTTGGCAAATATGTGATAGTCAAATTTATGTAAGAGAATGAGACCACATACAGATAGAGTTTAAATGAAGAAGAAAGAAAAATCAAAGAGGATACACAGCATTGAATAATTGTGCAAGAGGAAGACAAGTTGGTTCAAGAAACCCGGAAAAAAATGAAAGACTGGTTAGAAAGAAAGAGAAAAGCTATCTTTTTAATTGACAAGTAAGCCAAAACTAAAAACCAAAAAACCAAATCCATTGATGTCGAGTTGATTACGACTCATAGTGACCCTATAGGCCAGCGTAGAACTGCTCCATAGGGTCTCCAAGGAGCAGCTGGTGGATTCGAACTGCTGACTTTTTGGTTAGTAGCCTGAGCTCTTAACCACTGTGCTACCAGGGCTCCGAGGAAGCCAAAGGATAACAATATTTCAAGAAAAGGGAAGAGACAAAGTAAAAGATCCAAGTTGGGTCTAAAAAGTGCCCAGTGGATTCCTGACATGGAGCTAACTGGTACACTTAGTGAGAGGAGCTGTAGAGGAAATACACTGGCATAAACTAGAGGATGAGGAGTGGATGGGTAGTGAAGAAGTGGTGGCAAGGAGTATAGAAAAAAAAATGTTTCAAATATGTCAGAGTAAAAGGAATAAGAAAAAGAGAGGAAGGTAGTTTAAGGAAGGAAGTTGGATCAAGGGATGAAATGTTAAGGTGCAGGATGCTGGATGTTTAAAGGCTGGTGGAAAGCAAGCCAATGGGAAAGAGAAAAGAAATGACTATCGTTATAATGACATGTTATAATGACCGTGTGAAAATGAGAGAGGGTGAGATCTGAAGAAAGGGAGAAGGACCTTGGAGATGCCAAAGGGTACAATGTCCCCTTTATGACCAGAGAGAAGGAAGAATGGATGACTACAGATACAGACATTGTTGTAGGGTGAGAAGTTCAAGCATCTTTAATCTGATGGCTTCCATTTTCTCTGTAAAGTAGGAGGGAAGCAATCTCTCAAGAAGAAGTAGTAGTAGGGAGAAGCAGTAATGCTTCTCAAAGAGCTGCTCACTGATACAACAGAATCAGTTGGACAATAAATATTGGGGCTCTGCCTAATGTAGCAAAATATCAGACATCTGCATTTTGATAAGCTATTCCAAGTGATATTTAAACACATTGAAGTTTGCCAACCACTGATACAGGAAAAGAAAATGCTTAAGATTCATTTTTTTCAGAGCTTGTCTAATTCTCCTTAGAAAACAGTCTAAGGACAATGCTTTGAACTCAAGTCACTCCTCTCTCCTTTGTTCCTTATTAGTAAGGATCTTTGTTTCTCTCCAGACTGTGACATTTGCTTTGCCAGAAGCGGTCAGCCCTCACTTGTTCCTCAGCCAGTCCCTGAGGGCTGCATGTCCCAGAGTGAGCTAGTAATTGACCGTGCTAACTTTCTCCACCCGGGCGTTCCCTTCCTGAGCTTCACCATGATTGACTACTAAAAGAGAGAAAAAACATTCTTTCCTTTTCCTGTTTTAGTTTCTTTCTGGTTCATCATTATCATTCCCGTTTTGATTGGTTAAGTAGGGATGGTTTTACTCGGCAACAGTGCCAGCAATAAAACATCTTGTTAACTGTCTTCGACTCTGGATATACATTTTTTTTGCTTTCAGAATTCACTCTTTTGTGGCTATTTCTTAAACTTTTACAAAAAAAAAAAAAAAAAAAACATGCATTAAGAACCGATATATCTGAAACATCGCCATATAACCCAACCCATTGAATCATTAATTATTAGTCAGCCATCCTCATAAGGCTGTTTTCAGCATGTAAGTACCAGTGGGCTCAAAAGAATCCTCCCAATGAACAAGGAAGTCCTGTCCTAAATTCTCACGGTCAAATTGATAACACTTCAGTACTTTCTTGGCTATATATATGACTAAAGGCTCCATATAGCCATCTAAACCAAAAACCAAACCCATTGCCGCCAAGTCCATTCCAACTCACAGCAACCCTATAGGACAGAGTAGAACTGCCCCATAGGGTTTCCAAGGAGCCCCTGGTGGATTCAAACTGCGGACCTTTTGGTGAGTAGCCAAACTTTTAACCATTACACCACCAGGGTTTCCATATAGCCATCTATTAAGGATGGTTAAATTCTGGTCGCTGTAACTAAAATGAACAGATTACTGGGTATCACTAAACAAAAATCGCTGGAATGACTCCAGTTTTAGACCATTTGCTGTCAGTGGATCCTCAATGATGCCTTGAGTTGATTACAGTTTTCATTTATTACAGTTTTTGCTTTTGCTGTATAAATAAACAGAGTGAGTTTATTTTCAATAGCATTGATTTTGTGTGCTGTGAATTATTTGGTCAACCCTACAACCTATGGTGTGTAATACTATACATTGCATCTACATAATTTTGACATACAATTTTTAAAAATGTATGCTTTAAACCACGTACACATTGTGGATCAAAACTGAATCGCCCTTGCCCCTGCTGTTAAAAGCAATACACAATTAATGTCCCTTAAATCTCTGATATGAGGATACTCTGTCAGTGATGAACTATCTATGAATATGCATTATTTAAACAACTCGAAGTACATTATAAAGGAATGTATTAAAAGTATTTTAAAGTTTACAAGGCACTGTTTCAAAATGAAAAGTTAGCTATTTAAAAGTGTGTTTTCTCATATAGAAAATCATAAATTATTCACATGTCTTGCTAGCAAATGGTATAGTGCTACTCTTTTAAAAAGTTTCCCTCTACTTTTTGGTTATCACTTATTCTTTTTCCAAAAGGAAGTAAAAGTAGGATGGCTATGGGTTTTGTTTTTGTTTTTTTTCCTGAGGATTTTTGCTTGTTTTTTACCCCACAGAGGACTGAAAGGGCTGGATTAGACCACAATATTTGTGTTCAAACTCTCTGAGGATAGCCAAGGCTTACATACTTACCTAAAATACTGGCAGGTGAGGTAGCGGCCAGACTCTATTGGGCTCCCATCAGTCAGCACCAACAGCTTGCTCACTCAAATGGGAACATCCTAATGTGTATGTCTTCACCTGCCCCACACTTCTAGAATCCCATAC
This sequence comes from Dugong dugon, assembly GCA_030035585.1. Taxonomy (NCBI): domain Eukaryota; kingdom Metazoa; phylum Chordata; class Mammalia; order Sirenia; family Dugongidae; genus Dugong; species Dugong dugon. Next base: position 9,337,604 of record CM057473.1, read on the forward strand.
TGTTTTTCCAGTTCCTCATTTGTTTTTGACTTCCGCTTATGATCCCAGAAGCTAGAAGGAGTATAGAGCTGTGAGTGGGCTGGCTGAGATGCCTCAGCAAGGGATGTTCACAACCTGAGAAGGGGAGGAGGGAGAAAGGTAAGGGGTTTTATGTGCCCGTTTTCATTTACATATCTACCCTACTCTTTTCTAGGGGCAGAGGAGTCCAGGTTCCTAGGTGTAAAGATAGGGAACTCTCTGACCATCCACCCCGGAACGAGTGGCACAGGTACTGAGGGGCACTGACTCAGGAGAAGAGAGTCTTGGCAGAATCTTCTTGAATCCCAGGGTGCTTGACAGAAACCAGTTGTTTGGTCACAAAACCTGTGCAATTTTCATCTACCCTTCATTTTACATGGTTCAATGAAGGCAGTGCCTGATCAAACTGTAAATTAAAAAATGTGTGTGTGTGTGTGTGTGTGTGTGTGTGTGTGTGTGTGTGTGCACGTGGAGAGGGAGAGATTCTGAATGAGAAATTCCTGTATAAGAAACAAGTTTATCATTTTAATTTTAGGGCATTAACTCATGAGGTATTAAGCTAGGGTGTACGATCTCTAATCAAACTATGGAAGTTAAAGTAGACCCCAGTTGGCTAGTAAATATAATGAAATAAATAAAAAAGAGCTTGGGTAGGTTAAGAAACCCACCTCAAAGAAATCTGCACACTGTGTTAAAAAAAAAAGTATCTAATCTCATGGATTAGATGCCAGGAAATGAAGTTAAAAGATACTCAAGGGTGGTACAGCATTCAGTCAAAATATGGTGAAATACAGTTCTCCAATAGCAATTAATATTTTCTGTAATATTTACTTTTACCAAATGAAAACAATAATTTTTTATGATGTAAGAGTATTTGACTAAATATATATACATATATATTGCTTTTGAATGTATAATAGTGTTCCTAGATGGGTTTTAGTGATTTTTAAGTAATTCGCTTGCATGTTAATTTATATACACCAACATACATGCCTACACACACAGACATCCATGTATTCATCTGTATAAAATGTGTAGTAACTATTCTTTGCTAAAAGGCATCTGGTGGATACAATATTTTTATAACAATAGCACTTTGAAGCTGTAATTTTAGTCGTCTAGATTTCACAAAAGCAGAACTATGGCTTGCTTTAAATAGGAAAAAAGAAAAAAAATCAGTCAATAGAATGTTCTCATTATGGAAGAATAAATGAATCCAAATACATTGAACAGGTGGGAGTTGCTCTTAGTATAACTGAATTAGCTACAGCTGCTTTCTGTAGAATAAACCCATATGCTCAGTAAAAAGGGAGATTAGTTTTTATCATATGGTCACGTTGAGTAATAATATTTAAGGGGCCATGTTAATGCAATCTAACTCCATTTGTATCTGGTGCACTAAAAATTCAACACAGGAGGAAAAAAAACCCACCATATGTGAAGAGAATTATGTGCCTGACCTCCCAGAGCTATTCAAGGGACTTCCTTTTTATGGAACATTGACACCTTCTATAAATTCTGATATTTCTTCTAATTGCCTCATACCTTATTCATAGCTGTATCTGGGGAACTGGTCAGTACCTAATAACTGACTTAAACGTGGTTCAGTTTCAGTAAAAAGACTGGAGATTTGCCTTCATGTGTGTGTGTGTGTGTGTGTGTGTGTGTGAACTAGCAACTTCAGCATAAACTCATGGTATTCACAGTGACAATGCATGTATTTGTTTCCGGACTGTGACTTCACTGCTTTTCTCCATTGTCTTCCAAATATTCATAATTATTTCAACTCTTTGTCATGTTTAATCACGAGATGTTTTAGTCACATTAGTATTTGCAGACTTGCGATTTGATAATAAATACATTAGCTGTTACACAGGAAGAGGCTAAATATATTTAGTGAAAACAATTTTTGGTTATCCTTGCATAATATGAGATTAATTAACTGTGAGATTAAAATTATCTGGTTTAATATTAGATGGTTTGAATCACCTCAAAAGAGAAAACATACTTTTGAAGCTTACAAGGATATTTAAAAAGAGATTTTCATTGAGTCCATGCAACTCCAATTTTGTCAAAAATCTAGGTAGAGCAGGGGATGATAAATTCTTCTGAACAGTGAAGCCAAGTAAGTTATCTATGTAAAATAATGTTATGCTGAAAATCAAATGAATAATAACGAAGGGTAAGTGTGAATGAACATCATATTTTATATATGTGTGTGTGTGTATATATATATATGTATATAATGTCTTCCTCTCCATTTAATGAAGGTCAAAGACCACAGCCTTCAGTATGGATTACACCTCAACATAAAGAAAACAAAAATCTTCACAACTGGACCAATAAGCAACATCACGATAAATGGAGAAAAGATTGAAGTTGTCAAGAATTTCATTTTACTTGGATCCACAATCAACACCCACGCAAGCAGCAGTCAAAAAATCAGCTGACACATTGCAATGGGCAAATCTGTTGCAAAAGAGCTTTTTAAAGTATTAAAAATTGAAGATGTCACTTTAAGGACTAAAGCGTGCCTGACCCAAGTCGTGATGTTTTTAATTGCCTCATATGCATGTGAAAGCTGGACAATGAATAAGGAAGACTGAAGAAGAACTGATGCCTTTGAATTGTGATGTTGGTGAAGAATATTGAATATACTATGGACTGGCAAAAGAATGAACAAATCTGTCTTGGAAGAAGTACAGCCAGAATGCTCCTTAGAAGCAAGGATGGTGATACTACATCTCACATACTTTGGACATGTTGTCAGAAAGGATCAGTCCTTGAAGAAGGACATCATGCTTGGTAAAGTAGAGGGTCAGCGAAAAAGAAGAAGACCCTCAACAAGATGGACTGACACAGTGGCTGCAACAATAGGCTCAAGCAAAACAACGATTGTGAGGATGGAGCAGGACTGGGCAGTGTTACATTCTGTTGTACACAGGGTCGCTGTGAGTCAGAACCAACTTGACGACACCTAACAACAACAAAGAATTGCCCCATAGGATTTCCAAGGCTGTAAATTTTTACAGAAGCAGACTGCCACATCTTTCTCCTACGGAGCAACTGGTGGGTTCAAACCACTGACCTTTCAGTTAACATCCAAGTACTTTAACCATTGCGCCACCAGGGCACCATTTAGTACGGTATAGCTGTTACAATCAATGAACTAACACTCACACAATATTATTAATTAAAATCCATACTTTCTTCAGATTTCCTTAGTTTTAACCTCATGTCCTTTTTCTGTTCTAGGATCCTATCCAGGACACCACATGACATTCAGTCATCAGGTCTCCTTCGGCTCCTCTTGGCTGTGACAGTTTGGTATCAGGTATTTTAAAGAAACTGATCACATACTCACGTTGAGATACAAATGTGCACATTTTAAGCAATGTTCAAGCCAAGTCAATGCTACACTGTAGCTGTGAATTTTTCCTGTCAACAAAGACTACATTCAATTAAAAAACAAAATCTGATTTTACTAACACACAATGCATTTTAAGTTCTGTTGGCCATTCTCTGACATGTGGGAGAAACTTGTAACATACTTGTCATTCAGATAGAATAACTGACAGCTAAACCAAGTGCCTTGGGCAGTGATTTAAAGCAAAGATAATGATCCTGGGGGCTTTGAAAACCACCCAGAAAGCTTTATGAAGCCTTACTTAATCTGCTGCATTAATGAAACTCTCCAGTGTGTGTTTGCTGCTACCCTTGGGCAGTTCTAGAGAGTATTTTAAGTCATCCACAAAACCTACAATTGAAACTGGCTAGGGAATGCAACTAACAGAAGCAACTGCCCTTAGCAAGGCTAACACTTAATGCAAGTTTAAACATTTTTTTCTTTTTAAAGATTAAGAGTGCTTGACATCATTAGCCACTGACCAACAGTGTTGTTTTCTCATTAAGTGACAAAAGAGAAAGTTCCTTTCAAGCAGGATTTTGTTTTCTCCCCCACACTCCTCCCAGATCTATTCAGCTTCTTCATTTAAAAATAAAAAAAAACGTTGCTATTGAGTTGATTCTGACTCATAGCAACCCTAAAGGACAAAGTAGAACTGCCCCATGGAGTTTCCAAGGAGCGGCTGGTGGATTCAAACTGCCGACCTTTTGGTTAACAGCCAAGCTCTTAACCACTGCGCCAATAGGGCTCCATCAGAAAAGAGAAAATAAAGGATCATTTATGAAGCTGAGGCCAGTGATCTCACGCACTTTCATCAGCTCTTCAAGGTGGTCCATTCTGATACCTTGACTATGTCTCTGAGAAATAAGTCACACCCTTCAGGAATTTTGCAGATTGCTGGAGAATCTATTCTGGACAAATGATAGTCCTAAAGAAAAGGTTCTACACTTCATAATAAAGATCAAACTAAAAATTTCTTTGGTCTTCAAAAAAAAAAAAAACATAGTTCAGGAAGTGTCTGTCGGAAGAATACTGACACACCTGGGAGGTAACCCGCTCATCATCTGTCAGTTCCTTGTACTGTGATAGCTGCATGTCGCTATAACGCTGTAAGCTGTGCAACTGGTATTTTAAATACCAACAGGCTCACCCATGATGGACAGGTTTCATTGGTGCTTCCAGACTAAGATAGAATAGGAGGAAAGGCCTGGCAATCTACTTTCAAAAATTAGACACTGAAAACCCTATGGATCACAACAGACTATTCTTCAATACAGTGCTGGAAGATGAGCCCCCTAGGTTGGAGGGCACTCAAAATACGCAGTGGTCACAACAATGGACTCCAACCTACCAACCATCATGAAGCTGGAGCAGGACCAGGCAGCATTTGTTGTTTGTTTGTTTCTTTTATATACAAGGTCATAACGAGTTGGAGCTGACTCAATGACAATTCACAACAGCAACATTAGGCAAAATTTTATGGTTTACTTCACATCTCTGGACACAAAATTCAAATATAAAGTAAAAACCATATTTATTTATTACATATTGACTTAAAAAAAAAAAAGATGCAAGGGGACAAGGAAGCTGGTGATAGGGAACCCAAGGCTGAGTAAGGATAGCGTTGATGTGTTGTAAGACTGTTAACCATTGTCATAGAGCAACATTTGTAGTAACTGTTAAATGAGAAACTATTTTGTTCTGTAAGCCTTCATCTTAAGTGAGAATAACAGCACAATTGGAAGAGCATAGTCAATGTCACTGAACTGTGCATGTAGAAATTTTTGAAATGGTGTATCTTTGGCTATGTGTATTTTCACAAAAAAAAAAAAAAAAAAAAAGGTCGAGAAGTTAGAGGGTTGATATGTTGTGGGGTTGTTAACCAATGTCATAAAACAACTTGTGTACTACTGTTTCAAGAAAAAAAAAAAGATGCTCTGATCACAAAATGTCGTATGAGATTCCCTGATATTTGGACGTAAGCAAACAAATTGTGCAATGAGAACATACACATCAAATTTAGTGACCAAATATATCAATAAATACTTGGCACTATCTGAAGATTGGAAAGGTAACAACAGTCAAGGCAATCCTAAAAGGATATGGAAGATCCAGTGAGATAAGAAGAGTAAGAGATGAACACAGAATCAGCATCAGAAACCTTTGAGTTCTCCTCACGTCATTGCCCAGGTACACAGAATGCTTGCCAGGCAGGGGACATGGTTCAGCCAAGGAAGAATGTGCAGGAAAGATGATGTGCAGGGGGCTGGGAGGCAGTTCTCAGGAGCTTCTGGTATTAGAGCAGAAGAGCAGCCAGGAGCAACTAGGTGACATCAACCAAAAATTTTAGCAAAACAACTCTAATTTAAAAATGATGATACCTTCTACGAGTTATACGTCACTTGAAGAACTATGGCTCTTACTTACGGAGTACTGAGTTTTGGTTTGTGGTAATGGAAAAATCGCATTGATTAAGCATAGTGTTGCACAGCCAATTAAAGTAATTGCTGTCAATAAGTTGTACACCGGTAAAAAGTTGAACTGGCAAAAGTTTTGCAATAGATATATTTATAACAGCGACAAAGAAAAAAAAAAAGAGTAGCAGCTGAGGCTGTTTACGTACAACCAAACACCTCATGATATTTGGTTCCTTGGTTTGGAGGTTTAGGGTCATGGTTTAATGGGATATCCCAGTTAACTGGACGAATATCACATTCAGTGTTTCCGTTCTACCTCCTGGTTCATTGCATAGTTCCTGGGTTCTTAAAAGCTTGCAAGGGGCCATCCAAGGCACAACAATTGGTTTCTATTCGCCTGGAGCAACAACAGAAGAAGGAGAGTCAGGAATAGGAGGAAGACATGGGATGTGTGCCTAATTGCCTCTATGACCAACTGCCTTTTTTGTTCATGGAGGCAATTTGCCACACATTCCATAACCTCCTCCTATTCTTGACTCTCCATCGAGCTTACTTTCCCTAGGCCACATTCCATGAGCCCAGAAGAACTGAATGATGCCTGGCTACCATTACTGAACATTTTGATCAAAGATTCTGTAGAAGAATCCTGATCAAAAGGGGGAAAATGCAAAACAGAATTTAAAATCCTCTTGAACTTCAGACTTTCTGGAGCCATAGAGGCTGGGTGAACCCCTGAAACTATTGCCCTGAAGTAATCTTTAAATCTTAAACCAAAAAATAGCCCCTGAAGTTTTCTTAAAACTAAACAATAGTTTAAAAAATGTGTGCCTTAAGCATTATGCTCTTTTAAGAACTCTCAACATGGGATAAAATTGACAACTGCAACTTGAAAGATTAGATAGGAAACTTAGGGGGCAATGGGTTTACGTTAATAGAGAGGAACGGCTCAGAAAATGAGGGTAAGGATGGTTGCATAATGCTAATATAATTAAAATAGAAAGACAGGGGCCAGGAAAGTCACATAAAGTGAAAATAAACTCTGGCCAGTATTCTACCAAGTTTTTACATAGATTGATATACTTCGGACAATCCAAAATTACTACCTATTAAATATCTATAATATTCTATACCTGTTGCTTGGCATCATCTTTAAAAAATTGTGTGGCTAACTCCAAATCTCTGAACACAATACTGGATTGTAAAATAGAAGCCATACTTATGTATTACATATTGACATTTGATCACACTTGCACAGTTTAAAAAAAAAAAAATCCTTTCCTCCTCTTAATTTTAGAGCCTGTGCCTAAATAAATTTAGTTTCTTCTGCAAGACGTCACAGAAATTCCATGCAGCATCTGTGCCAAAGTATTTGCACTAATAATGAACTAAAAAAAAAAAAAATCCAAGGTCATTATTTTTAAGTTATTCCATAAAAGCCCATTTTCACAGATGAAACTGATAGCTTTGTACACCTCTCTTCTAGCATCTCTTTCATGTTTGGAATTTGTTGAAATAATTCTATTAACACGAAATCTGGGGGTGGGGGAAATAGTTTTGCTAAATGCAGAGAGAACACATTTAATCTTAGAGATTAAATTCAAGAAGAAGACCCAAGCTACTCGGCGATCAAGTTTACTCACCCTCGGCCAAATTTATTTCTTGTGGTTTAAGAAGCGGGCTTTTGATTGGCCAATCTGAAAATGCGCGTACGCTACTCTTTCTGGGTTTATCGTTGGACACTTTGGTGCCTCACTCAGATTTCCTCTGTTACATTTAGCAGCTTTTGTGTGCTTTGCCTCTGACAGCTGTCGCCTGTGACATTCTTCAGAGAACTTCTTCTGGGCTAGTGGAAGTCTTAGGGCAAACGCTGCCTGCGGTGTACACTAAGAGCTCCGGCGGAGTCAACTGAGGCTGAGTCTTTGGCAAAAAGCCCGCCGTTGCTCAGCTTTTCTCTCTTCCCTGACTCCGTTAGTAGATTCTCTGGGGGAAGAGACTTACATGTGAATATTCACACCCAGGTCCCCTTCCGGAAAACGCTATCCATGGATTTAACCAACTGCCCTATGTCGATTCCAACTCATTGTGAGCCCATGCTTTTCAGAGTAAAACTGTGCACCATCTGGTTTTCAGTGGCTGATTTTCCCAGCCTTTGGATGGATTCCAACCTCCAACCTTTGGGCTAGCAGCCAAGGGCATTAACCATTTGCACCACTCACGGACTCCCTGCTGATTTAATAGATCTTCTAGTGTAAAAATTCTGGATAAATTATTAACAAACAGAATCTAACAATATAATTTTAAAAGAATCAAGTAGCAGTCATTTTAGGAGAGTAAAAATTGTTCAATAATAAATGTTTTATTGAATATGATTAACTGCATTAATTTTTCAAAAAATTTTTTATCAGTGATTGATGTATAGAAAATTAAGAAGAGCTAGATCCTTCCCTAAATGATAAAAGCAAGTGTCATCCTTATGCTAATTAAAAGTGTCTTATAACATGCAACTTACGTGAGACTTCCTGGATTAGATTCCAAATGTCTCCCCACTTTTCTAATTACATGGTTTCTTCTTACATAATTCATAGAAATCAGAGACAATATGTAAGATAAGAGGTATATCACAAGACTGAAAACGAGCTCATCATAACTATATGATGGAGTCTCACAGTGGTGCAAATGGCTAAGCGTTTGACTGCTAGTCAAAAGGTTATTGGTTCGAACCCACCTAGAGCTGCCTTAGAAGACAAGCCTGGTGACCTGCTTCCGAAAGGTCACAGCCTTGAAAATCCTATGAAGCAGTTCTATTCTGCACACATTGGGTCGCCATGAGTCAGAATTGACTTGGTGACAACGACAACTAACAACATAATTATATGAAACAGGAAAAAAAAAAAAAGAATGAAATCTCAAGAAAAGCAGTAAATGGTAAGCTCTACTGTGATTATATTTTAAAAGGAATTTAGGACATTTAGGACATTTAGGACATTTGAAGATTTTATTTCCAGGAAATAATATAAAAATATCTTTTCTCTAATGGTTAATATATCTAAGTTGATAACAAGTCTGTTTAGTTTTCCTTCTGATTATAATAAATTAGCTTTCTTAAAGCTTGTGTCCTAATTAATTATTTATGCAGAGATCTTAAAACCATACCGCAGATATCAATAGAATTTCAATCAAGATTTAAGATAAAGATAATCCCTGAAATTGGCCTATATGTGTCTGTCTCTTTAAAATAATATGACTGAAAAGCATTTGTAATCCAGCTATTAATGCCTCCTCAAACACTTATGTTGTTAGGTGCCATCAAGTCAGTTCCAACTCATAGTGACACTGTACAACAGAATGAAACACTGCCTGGTCCTGCTCCTTCCTCACAATCGTTGTTATGCTTGATCCCACTGTGGCAGCCACTGTGTCAATCCATCTCATGGAGGGTCTTCCTCTCTTTCTCTGACCTTCTACTTTGCCAAGCATGATGTCCTTCTCCAGGGACTGGTGCCTCCTGATAACATGTCCAAAGTATGGCAAAGGGTCGCCATCCTCCCCACCAAGGAACACTCTGACTGTACTTCTCCCAAGACAGACTTGTTCTTTCTTCTGGAAGTCCATAGTACATTCAGTATTCTTCACCAACACTGTAACTCAAAGGCGTCAATTCTTCTGAGGTCTTCCTTATTCATTGTCCAGCTTTCGCATGCATATGAGGCAATTGAAAGCACCATGGCTGGGTCAGGAGCACCTTAGTCCTCAAAGTGACATCTTTGCTTTTTAACCCTTGAAAGAGGTCTTTTGCAGCAGATTTGTCTAATGCAATACATCATTTGATTTCTTGACTGCTGCTTCCATTGATGTTGATTGCAGATCCAAGTAAAATGAAATCCTTGACAAATTCAATATTTTCTCCGTTTATCATGATGTTGCTTATTGGTCCAGTTGTAAGGATTTTTGTTTTCTTTATGTTAAGGTAATCTATACTGGAGGCTGTAGTCTTTGGACTTCATCAGTAAGTGCTTCAAGTATTCTTGGCTTTCAGCAAGCAAGGTTGTGTTATCTGTATATCACACTTATAAGCAACATAAAATGAAACTTCTAGTCTTGGAGGATTAAACCTGTCTTGAAAGTGATTGGGAATAAGGCAATCTTGTGAGAATAGCTGTCCTTGCTTTCAAATAATTTCTCCACGATCTCACTTACTGAATAAGGACATAGAGAAATCAGGCGGGAGAGGGTAAAGTTTTCACCTCAAACTTCTGAACTATTGGAATGAGACTGTGTTACCACAAATCACTGGGTAATTTCTTTGGCGATACCTAAAGAAAAACACAGGTGTGTTGATCCTATACCTGATTCTTTACATAATTTATCTCATGAGCGACCAAAAAAAAAAAAAAAAAAGGAGATAGTATAATTCCCATTTTTCAGACCCAGAAACTGAGGTTCAAGCATGAGTGAACAAATCACAGGCATTAACTTCTGTGGGATTGTGCCCATAACCTTTGACATTTTCTCAGGGATGAAGTGATGATCCCTGAAAAACAACCATATCATCTTTCTAGTCCTTTCTTTCAGAGACAGACATAGAAACAGACTCCATTAGACAGCAGGCTTTGTTTTAGAGGAGCAAATAACTTCAGCTCTTGGAGTCATGTTAAGTTTTTTAAGATTTCATGGGATGAAGACATGCTTGGTGACTTCAGTTGATGTGGACTTTTTGTAATCCCTCATAAGAAAGAGAGGAAGAGCAGAAAAGTTGTTCCAAGGAACATGGGTAGGCAACCTCACAGCAGCATGGTACTGGAACAAAATCCATGCAAGACTGTTTGTTACCCTAGGGACCCAGCAATCAACTCCTTTATCTAACTGACATTTAAAAAATAATTTATCACTGTATATTGTTTGTGTCGGGCTGGATAACCTATCTTTTAGTTATAGGTCATATAGAATAATGGTTGGCAAACATTTTCTGTAGAGAGCCATATAGTAAGTATTTCAAATTTTGGAGGCCAAGAGGCAAAAATCAAGAATATTATATGTATATATACTTATATAACCATTTAAAATGTAAAAAACATAGTTAGCTCATGGGCCCTACAAAAATAGGTGGAAGGCCGGATTTGGCCCGAGGGCTGTATTTTGCTGACCACTGTTACAGAACGTGAAAAATTAAGCATGGATCTGATGAGGATTACATATCACCAAAAAATACGGCATTTGAACATGGAAGAGACTTTGGGTTGTTTCCATTTGAGAAGGAGTAAGTATATTTCATTTGGACACTAATTGTTTTTAACATAATGTATGATAAGAGATAAATTGTAATGGACATTTTTGGTGTACCATTACCAGACATCCACCTTACACCAGATGATTGCTCTATTCCAGCCGTGACAATTCCCTCTTCCTTGCCAGTTATTCGGTAAGGAATGGGAACGTGACACAATTCTGGCCAATAAGATATAGGGGAAGTTCACCTGGGCCTCTGAGAAAGTAGTTCTTTTTTCTAAGAAGGAAACATAGGAAAGAGATGTTCCTTTTATTCCTCTGAATGTAACCCTCTGTGGATATGAGATATGCTGCCAGGAACCACTCTGAATATTAAGCCAATGAAAAGAATGGAAAATCAAAAAGACAACACTATTGTTTCACTAGCCACTCACATTCCATCAGACCCATAGATTCAGATCTTTGCTGAATCTCTATCTCTAACCCACCACGTGTCTATCAGTTTGTCGTAATGTGGTGGCTTGCTTGTTGCTGTGGTACTGACAGCTTTACCTCCAGTATTTCAAATATCAGCATGAAGAGGTCCAAGCTGCACTGAAGGCATTGACAAAAAACAAGGCTCCAGGAATTGATGGAATACCAGTTGAAATGTTTCAACAAATGGATGCAGAAATGGAAGCTCTCACTCATTTATGCCAAGAAATTTGGAAGACAGCTACCTGGTCATCCTATTGGAAAAGATCCATATGGGTACCAATTCCAAAGAAAAGTGATATAACAGAATGCAGAAATCATCAAAAACTATCATTAATATCACACAAATAAAATTTTGCTGAAGATCATTTACAAGTGGTTGCAGCAGTGTATCGACAGGGAACTGCCAGAAATTCAAGCTGGATTCAGAAGAGGAAGTGGAAACAGGGATGTCATTGCTGATGTCAGAAGGATGCTGGCTGAAAGCAAAGAATATCAGAAGAATGTTTACCTGTGTTTTATTGGATATGTAAAGGAATTCGACTGTGTGGATCATAACAAATTATGGATAACTTTGCAAAGAATGGGAATCCCAGAACACTTAATCATGCTCATGATGAACTTGTACTTAGAACAAAAGATAGTCGTTTGAACAGAACAAGGGCATGCTACATGATTTAAAGTCAAGAAAGGTGTGCATCAGGGTTGCATCCTTTCACCATACTTATTCAATCTGTATGCTCAGCAAATAATCCGAGAAGCAGGACTATATGAAGAACGTGGCAGACTTATTAACAACCTGGGTTATGCAGATGACACAACCTTGCTTGCTGAAAGTGAAGAGGACTTGAAGCACTTACTGATGAAGATCAAAGACCACAGCCTTCAGTATGGATTACACCTCAACATAAAGAAAACAAAAATCCTCACAACTGGACCAATAAGCAACATCATAATAAAAGGAGAAAACATTGAAGTCATCAAGGATTTCATTTTACTTGGATCAGCAATCAACACTCATGGAAGCAGCAGTCAAGAAATCAAATGATGCATTGCATCGGGCAAATCTTCAGCGAAAGATCTTTTTAAAGTATTGAAAACAAAGATGTCACCTTGGAGACTAAGGTGCGCCTGACCCAAGCCATGGTGTTTTCAATCGCCTCATTTGCATCTGAAAGCTGGACAATGAATAAGGAAGAAGAAAGAAGAATTGATGCCTTTGAATCATGGTATTGGGGAAGAATATTGAATGTACCATGGACTGCCAGAAGAATGAATAAATCTGTCTTGGAAGAAGTACAGCCAGAATGCTCATCAGAAGCAAGGATGGCAAGACTTGGTCTCACATAGTTTCGACATGATTTCAAGAGGGACCATTCCCTGCAGAAGAACACCATGCTTGGTGAAGTAGAGGGTCAGCGAAAAAGAGGGGAAGATCCTCGAGGAGACAGAATGACACAGTGGCTGCAACAATGGGCTCAAGCATAACAACAATTGTAAGCTTGGCACAAGACTGGGCAGTGCTTTGTTCTGTTGTACATAGGGTCACTATGAGTCAGAACCAACTCAACAGCACCTAACAACAATAACTGTATCACCTCTGGTATCAAAATATATTTTGAAATTTTTTTTTGTTATTATGGCAATAACTTTTATATTTCAGCTTTTAGCTATCATTACTGTGAACTTGAAGCATTCTGATCTACCAAACCCGAAACTGAACCCATTGCAGTCAAGTTGATTTTAACTTATAGAAACCCTATAGGACAGAGTACAACTACCCATAGGGTTTACAAGGAGCAGCTGGTGGATTCGAACTGCCGACCTTTTGGCTAGCAGCTGAGCTCTTAACCATTGTGCCACCAGGGCTCCATCTTGTCCTTAAGTGTCCAGATTTTCTGAAGATCTACCATTAAAATGCAGGCTGATTGAGTTGCTCCATTTATGGAGGACCTTCTATCGGCTAGCCTCTTGTTCTAGGCTATGGAGTACACTTATCAATCTATGGATGGCTGCCAGTTACCTAGTTGCCAATCTGGCCAGGGTAGTAGAACGGCATGGTACAATTTGGCGTGGTCAAGACAGTTGAGATAGTATAAAGCAACGGGCAAAATGAACCGTCTACAGCTACTTTTGTCAAAAAGGTGTGGAAAAGTTTCTAAATAGGATCGAGGACAGTCCTAAGACAGAGAGAAAGATTCTCCAGTGTAGGAAGTGTGCAGGTATGTTTTCTCCCTCCATGCTTAGGAAGCATCTCCAGTGTGCTACAGATAAGTTATATGACTGGAGCTCTTTGGGCCTGAAACATGAATGTAGGTTTCACAGTGTGAGGAAATCCCAGAATCCTCTTTTTCCTGACACCAACTATGAGTATATAACAAATCAAGATAAATTAAAACCCTCACTCTTCACTTCTATTCAATCTTAACACCTGCTGCCCACACAGCACTTCTTCCTCTGGCCCTAGCCACCCAGAGCTAGGTCAGAACTCACTAGTTAAAAGACACAGTCCTCTAGACTGCAGAGTAGGTCCAAGACTTCAGACACCAGCCACAAGTATGGAAGTCCGCATGAGACTCTCACTTCTGACCTGTAGTCTACAAATTTGGGTTTCCCTCTATCTCCTCAGAACACCAGTCATAATCACAGGGGTTCCCAGTCCCTCTCCCTTCTAACCTGTTGGTTCCCACTACTCCTTTGGGTTCCATAATTTGCTGGGACTACTCACAGAACTCATGGTAAAAACTATACTTAAAACTACAGCTTTATTGTAGCAAAATAGGATATAAACAAACACACCCATAGGGCAAGATCTGGGAAGGTTCCCAACCAGAAGCTTCCCAAAGGGCATGCTACTCTCTCATGTGCATCAATGTCTTTCACCAACCAGGAAGCCCATGGAGCTTCCGTGTCCAGAGTTTACATGGCCTTCGTTAGGTATTCTTGATAGGGTTCTCACTGTATAAACATGATTGATCCCTGCCACCATCCCTGCCACCAGCTGATATCTGGCTACATGGTGTCCTTTCTGACCAGAGCAGCCCTCACTTATTAGCACAAACTCTCAGGTGTGGTGGTCAGGAGACTTAAATAAAAAAGCCATCTCAATTACTCAGGAAATACCAAACATGTCTCAGGAACCAAAGACAAAGACCAAATTACTTGAGATAAAGTAATTATTTCACACACAGTATCAGAGAAACAGCCAAAGTAGGAGGTGTAAGCCTATGTCTGAAGCTACAAATAAAAAATTTAAATATATGTAGAGAACCTCTAGAAAATAGCTGAGAAAATGAGAGACTACGTCCTTGAGGTATACAGGATAATGAGACTTCATCTTAGATATTAGAGTGAAGTTCGTTTTAACCCATTTTATTTTCATTCCTTGTAGGTTCTCTTTATATTCCTTCTTACCTATGTTCTATACTCACATTCTTTCAGATTGAATTAAGCACAACTTAAAAATGAAGGAAAGGTTCCCCACCCTCACTTCTCCTGCCAGGTAAGCATATAGCACTTCCTGCCAAAAATCTCCCAAGTAAATAATCTGTACAGAGCCTGAGCTCTTGGATTTGAACAAACCTTTTCAAAATATAACTATCAAGCTGCCCCTGAAATGAGGGTGAGTACCCTGTCTTATCTGGCAAGTACTAAAGAATGCTGGATGAATTAATTTTACTGCTGTTGTATCTCATGGGAGCAGGGTAGGCTAATAAAACCAAAGTGTGGACTGATTATTTCTTTGTGTTTATTGGCAGGACATTCCTAAGATATTCCACCACACACTCTCTAGGTTTATATTGTGCTGGAGATGTCCAATATAGTTTTTAAATCCATTATTCAGGAATATATAGAGAAAAATCTACATCTTTTACGTGCCAGGCCATGAAAGAAAGTGACCACTGAAAAAATTACAAGCAGCCTTTGTCCTAGGTAAGCTTCATATAAAATTCTGGATGCTGGAATTTGGAATTGCTTTGGGACTCAGCCAAGCAACAACCCATGGGGTGACAGAAAATAAAGGAGGAAATGTGCTATGTAAGTTCAATATGTAAGTTTCTCAAACTGAGTGCTATCTAAAATAATTCTGAATGCTTATCCATTGGGTCATCTCCAAACAATTTTTGAAAAAAAATATATATATATTTCATGAGTAAAGAATATTAGGTTCCAGACATGATTTATATTGCACTGCATTTCGAAGAGTAGGAAACTGATGACTGGAAACCCAAGTATGATGGTCAACCAAACGGAACTGAAATATTCCTGCCATTACTATATTACCACGTGTTGTTAGATGCCATCAAGTCGGTTCCGACTCAGAGACCCGATGCCCTGAAGTGCTATGGGGCAGTTCTACTCTGTCCTATAGGGTCTCTGTGAGTCAGAATCAACTCAATGGCAACAGGTTTTGGTCCTGCTATCTTGCTATAGGGCAACTCAGGGGAAAAAATTCAGATCCTCACATAGTTGTTAATCTATGGCAAAATTACTAAATTACAAAAAAAGAGAAAAAAACATTCATATGTGTTATGAGTGTAATTAAAGAAAAAATAGGAGGAGGGTTATGCCGTCGAAAATGTTCTCTAAATGCCAGTTTTCTAGATAATATGTCAACACTTATAAAGTTTCATAGGGTATGGCACCTTAGGAATTCTACACTTCTACTGTAAAAAATAGCATATTTCTATTACTGAAATCTAAAGGGTGTACAGTCATACTTGTAATCGTAATTAAAAAGCAAAAACACTATTGAACTGAAACCAGTTTTTCAATAATGAGTCCACGATGTGCTAACCACATGTCACTAAGTTATAACAAATTCCATATTTCCCTAGGACAACAGACTTGCACTTTCAAAGTATGTTTTTCTTCAAGAGGCTTCAGAACGCTTAAGATTTTCCCCACCCTTCATGAGCCTCATCATGGAATGACTCACCATGCGTGGGGAATGTAAGATATCACCCACCCTTCATAAGACCACCAGTGTGGTCTGGCAGTTACTAGAATCTACTGGCAAAATGGTGCATAACACAAAGAGGACATTGCTTTATATTTTTATGCTGCACAGGAACTGGTCTTGTTAAAAAATATAGAGAGAAATATATAAAACATGTATTTTGTAGCTTTTCTGTTTTATGTAGATTTTTTCTATATTTAGAGTTTATCCTCAAATATTAGTGATAAAATTGCCTGACTGGGAATCAGAAGCATTCTTTAAAACCATCAAACCAAACTCTCACCCATACTTTGAAGATTTTTAATCATATCTTAAGCCTCACCAAACCAATGTAATATACATAAAAGGAAGACTTGTTCTCCTGAGTGTGTTAGGAAGAAGAATCACAAAAATACTGCACTGATCTGCCTTCACCCTTTGTCTCTAGCTTGAAATAATGTCAGTGACTAGTTCAGCCAGTCCTGCCTCATCTTGTTGATGATCAACAACTCATAAAACTGTGACAGGAAGGGAATTTTTATATTTATTTCACATTCAAATGATAAACTGAAACAGAGCTAACTCTAGCTAAGTATATTTCATGTTAGTGAACACCACAACTAAATGTGAACCTTCATATTATTTTCTTGCATATTTTTATGAATTTCTGCAAAATTTGGTATATGATGTTTACCAAATCGAAAAAAACTAACCCGATGAAGTGGTGTCGATTTCGACTCATGGCAAACCCGTGCGTTAGAGTAGTAGAACTGAGTTCAACAGGGTTTTCAAGGCTGTGAACTTTTGGAATTAGATCACCAGGTCTTTCTTTCACAGCACTATCGGGCGGGTTCGAATTGCCAACCTTTAGGTTAGTACTCCAGTATAAACCGTTTGAGCCACCCAGGAATATTATGATATTTACAAGGTCTGTCTATTAACAGTTTTTGAGATCTTGATTACAGGACAAGCGGAAGTAACAACTGAGTATCAGTTTTGGTTTTCAGTAGCCAATCAATAGCCTTCATGTGCCATATGTAGAGCCAGTCAAAAGGACACAAGTGTCAACAAGAACGTGGACATGTGTAAGCGTTACACTTATCACTGATAAAAGAGGGATCAGAAGAGGTGTCTTAGATGCGTGGCATAACTGAATTCCTAATACCATTGCCTATAATTTGATTTATCCCAAAATGGCTCACTTCTCACACAGGAGGAAGTACCTGCTCTGTAATATGATACCAAAGCGGAACGTAAGCGGCTTTAGCAGGGACTGAGGTGAGTTCACTGATCTTGCTTTGTTATACTTCAACAGATTAATAAGTAAATAATAATTTTCATCCCCATTGTACAGATATAGCTATTTAACTCCAAAGGTTTAGAAGACTACAAGAAAATTGTCATTTTAACCTTGAAATTCTTCTTTTCAACAGCATACAGGGACCATAAATGGAGAATAGCAAGTTGATTTTTCCCCTATAAGTAAAGGCAGTTAACAGAGAGATTTCACATTATGATAAATGAAATATTATAGCCAGAAATACCTTAGTGATATCGACTATAAATATCTCTCCTGACAATTAAACTGAAGCTCAGAAAAGTTAAGTGACTGGACCAACATTCCCCAAGATTAGTGGCAGAAGTGATACTAAAACACATCCCTCTTGACTTACGTATTTTCTTGAGTGATTTACCTTGCCTTCTCTTTCACACCACCCTCTCACTTATGCATTAGGGGAAAGGCAAAAGATATTCTTGGGCTTTTAGAATATTCTGTCTTTGTTGAGCTGATCCATTTTGTCCATATCCCTCTGTATCCCAGCATGTACATACTTTATGAAGTTCCAGTGGGATGACGTCCAAACAGTATTAGAAATGGAGGCAAATGGGACTTGCAAAACTGACTGTCCTTAATGGCCACTTCCAAGAGAGTTTCAAGCCATTAAAATCCAACCACTCTGTTTTACTGGGCACACAGCCAGTTAGTACCAAAGCCAGGATAGTATCAAAATCTGGGTCCCAGTCAACAGTTAAGGAAATTTTCCTTTTTATCCTCTTGATCCACTTCTCCAACCCAGAAGTAGACTTTCACTTACAGACTGAATATAAATAATAAGCATAAAAACAACTGTTTATATCTGTGCAATATGTGTAAATGAGAGAGAGAGAGAAAAGAGAGATAATGGATTAAAAAAAAAAAAAAAGATGTGGCTTTATCATGAAGCAATAAAGCAAATGAAGGTTAAGTTTCAAGGACACTAACTTGAACTGATTCCTTCCAAGGCCCTGGGAAAGGCCTAGCAGGGGGTTCACATGGTCTTTTTTTTTTTTTTTAATTTACAAAAGCAAGTTATTTTTACTGTAATTACTTAAGATGACTGTATCTCTCCACCCCCACTCAATCCTCATCACCCTCTCTTTGTGTAGAATGTTGTCAAAGTGACTGCAGGAATGTCTGGGGTTTTCCATGGGAAAGTTCAGTAGGGGATACAGTTAGTTTTGTTTTCGTGGAATATACTTACATGCTTCCCAGGCACTATTATATGTAGTAAAGTTATTGTTAGCAACTCTTCCAGGCTAGTCAGTGACAGGGCTAGAATTTGAATCCATGTTTTCTGACTTTAATGACGATTATTTTAATAGTACATGACAGGGAGCCCCAGTGGCACACTGGTTGAGAGCTCAGCTGCTAGCCAGAAGGTCGGCAGTTCGAATCCACCAGCTGCTCCTTGGAAGCTGTATGGGGCAGTTCTGTTCTGTCCTAGAGGGTCGCTATGAGTTGGAATAGATTTGATGGCAACGGGTTTGGTTTGGTTTTTGGTTATATGACAAGGCAGCAAACTTTTTTCTGTGAAAGGCCCATAGTAAATGATCTAGGCTTTGTGAGCCACATACGGTCTCTGTCACATATTCTTTTTTCCTTTTCTTCTCTTTTTTTTTTACAATCTTTTAAAATGTATAAGACATTCTTGGCACATCGACTATACAAAGTGAGTCTACAAGCTGGATTTCACCAGTGGGACATAGTTTGCTAACGTTTGCTATATGACATCATGTGTCATATGCTTAATGATCTAGCAGTAAGCTTTGGCTTTCCTAACTTAAAGGCAAGATAATGTCTCCTCAGTCACTTGTCAGCACTTAACATTATTTCTCATGTCCCTGCCTAGCTGAAACCACTACCCGTCTGTCAGTTTGTCACTGTGGTATTTTGCATGATGCTACGATGCTGAAAGCTATGCTATCAGTATTTCAAATACTAGCCGGGTCACTCATAGTGGATAGGTTTCAGCAGAGCTTCCAGACTAAGACACACTAGGAAGAAAGGTCTGCTGATTTACTTCCCAAAAATTAGCCAATGAAAGTCCTGTGGATCACAGTAGACTATTGTCTGATATAGTGCTGGAAGATGAGACCCCCTTGGTTGGAAGATACTCAAAATACACAGTGGCCACCACGGTGGACTTGAGCACACCAGGGAATGTGAAGATGGAGCAGGACAGGGCGGTGTTTTGTTCTGTTTTCCATGGGACTGCCATGAGTTAGAGCCAAATCAACAGCAACGATAACACCACCACCACCTAGCTAAAAGCACTTTTCTGTCTTATTGCTCACTGCTGCCCAAACTAAACTCCTTGCTTTTGCTGAACCATAATTTGTTTAAATTCTTCTTTTGCTCTAAAATGGTCTGGCCTGATCAAATCCATAAAAATTCTTATTAATTTTTTGCTTATTCAACATGAATTGCTGATATTGGCGAAGATAACATAGATCCAGTAATATACTGCCCGAACAACTCTGACTCCAAAATTGGTGAGTGTTGGTGTCTTAGTTGTCTAGCACTGCAATAACAGAAATACCACAAGTGGATGGCTTTAACAAAGAGGAATTTATTATCTCACTGTCTAGGAGGCTAGAAGTCCAAATTCAGGGTGGCAGCTCCAAGGGAAGGCTTTCTCTCTCTGTCGGCTCTGGGAGAAGGTCCTTATCATCAGTCTTCCCCAGTGGAGGAGCTTCTCAGCACAGGGACCCCAGGTCCAAAGGACGCAATTTTCTATTGGTTCTTCATTTTTTGTGGCATGAGGTCCCACTCTCTCTTCTTGCTTCTCTCTCCTTTTATCTCTTATAAGATAAAAGGTGTTGGAGGCCACACCCCACAGAAACTCCCCTTGCATCAATCAGGGATGTGACCGGAGCAAGGGTGTTGTATCCCACCCTAATCCTCTTTAACGTAACCTAATCTTGCCTCATTTACCACAGGCAGAGATTAGGATTTACAACACATAAGAAAATTACATCAGATCACAAAATGGTGGACAACCACACAATACCAGGAATCACGGCCTAGCCAAGTTAATACATTTTTGGAGGACACAATTCAATCCATAACAGTTGTCAAATAGTATTTAATCATTGCATTAGAAAACACAAAAATCCCTAAAATTATTGAA
This sequence comes from Dugong dugon, assembly GCA_030035585.1. Taxonomy (NCBI): domain Eukaryota; kingdom Metazoa; phylum Chordata; class Mammalia; order Sirenia; family Dugongidae; genus Dugong; species Dugong dugon. The sequence goes on from CM057473.1 coordinate 9,358,535, forward strand.
AATTTCTTATGTGAAAGAGACTTAAAATAGATTATTCTAAATTTGATTGTAGTCTTAAAGATTTTCATATTACTTCTAGCAATTTGTGAAGCAAAAAGAAACTTTTCTAAGCTACTATCAATAGCTTTAAAAACTTCAATCAGCCATGTTACAGGAAAGATTGAATTGTTTTTCTATTTTCTCTATGAAAAAGGATATTAAAGTTATGATAATATGAAGCAGCAAAGGGTATGCAGTTGCAAAAAGCAGGAATATATGTATTATTGATGTTGCCTGTAAGTTAATGAACAAAAATTACAATATGTCATTTTTCTGAATTTTTTGATACATGTGGTATTTTTCAGCATTTTTAAAAATAGAAATATGTTGTAGCATATTTATTTCCATTCTAAATAATTATTAAATTTCATAATTAATTTTAATTCACGATTTTATAGTTAGTTTGTTTGTTTCTTAAATACAGCTGCCTACCCCCGAACTAAATAACATCAGTCTCCACAAAACCTGCGTCTGCTCTGAGACCAAATGTTTGTTAAAATATTTCTACCCTTATTAATTTAACTCAATAACACTAACTCAAAAGATGGTTATAACATTTGCAGAAACTGATATTATCCTTTTAAGAAATTCAGTGATCTCTAATTTTGAGGATTTTCATTAAGTTTTAAATTAACTGAGTCAGAAAAGTCTAGGCTTGCTTTCTTCAGTATTTCAAATCAGTTAATTGTCAAAGCCATAGTCACTCATTCAGAATCACTCATTTCATTTTGAGGAATTGGATTCATTTTTGTTTTGATTGGGTTCGGGTGCCAGGAAGATCGGTAGTTACTGACTTATTTTTCATTCTTGATATTAGTAATTGGGTTCTTTCTCTCTCCTCTCTCATCAGTCACTGAACATGATGATCAGATTTGTCTGAACCAATGACCCAGTGGCCCACTCGATAGAAGGAGCATAGCATAGTTTATGAGTGCACGGAGCCAGATTGCCTGGGTTCAAAGGCCCTACTCTGCAAAGTATGAGCTGAGAGGCCTCAGGCAAATTATCTAATCACATGTTGCCTCAGTTTCACGATCTGTAAAAAGGGGATGATAATAATATCTCCCTCCTAGGGTTGATGTGAGGGTTAAACAGATTACTACATGTAAAACACTTGGAACGTTGCTTGATACAAGTTGTTGTCATTAGGTGCCATTGACTCAATTCTGACTCATAGCGACCCTATGTACAACAGAACAAAACACTGCCCAGTCTTGAACCATTCTCACAATCATTGTTATGCTTGAGCCCATGGTTGCGGTCACTGTGTCAATGCATCTCACTGAGGGTCTTCCTCTTTTTTGTTGACGCTCTACTTTACCAAGCATGTCCTTCTCAAGAGATTGATCCCTCCTAATAACATGTCCAAAGTATGTGAGACAAAGTCTTGCCATCCTTGTTTCTAAGGAGCGTTCTGGCTGTGCTTCTTCCAAGACAGATTTGTTCTTTCTTTTGGCAGTCCATGGTATATTCAATATTCTTGGTTAACACCACAATTTAAAGGTGTCAATTCTTCTTTGATCTTCTTTATTTGTTGTCCAGCTTTCATATGCATATGAGGCAACTGAAAATACCATGGCTTGGGTCAGGCACAACTTAGTCCTAAAAGTGACATCTTTGCTTGACACATACTAAGCACTTATTAAACATTAGCCTTTATTATTGTATTGGTTACATTTATGCCTATTCCTCTCCACCATGGAAAGAAAGTGCAGCATTTCATCACTGATAATGATTTTCAGACATAAGAGAAGTGTTAGATCCCCAGCACTTCATCAGTATAGAGCTAAAATTCTTAGCAGGATCACTTTTAATGTTTAAAATGTATTCTTCTGGTATACCTAGCATAATTTCTCTCATTAAAAGAGGGATAAAATGTCATGAGAACTGAGGGAGAACGCACTTGTTGGTAACTCTTAGAAAAAACTGTTGGCAGGTATTTTGTCAGTGTCATGCTCCAGATTCCTGTACGTTTAGTTTAATCTAGCAAGGCACTGTGATTTATGAAAAATGCTCTGACATAAACTCCAAGAGCACCAAATCTAGGTTTAGAAATTGAATTCTGTCCCCCCCAAAAGATATGTAAAAGCCCTATCCCCTGTACCTGTAAATATGACATTCTTTGGAAGCAGAGATTTTCTTTTGTTATGTTAATAAGATCATACCAGAGTAGAGTGGATCCTAAATCTAATCACTGCCGAGTGGTAACTTATAAAACGAACAGAATAGACGAAGACATACACAGGGGGAAGACAGAGCCATATGAGGGCAAGGAAATTATGTACCTTATCCAAGTTCATATAACCAGTAAACCTCAGAGCCAGGAAACTCAATTTTTCTTTTTTTAATATACAGCCCCTTCCCCTCTTTGTGTTAGCAAGACAACCAATCTGCTAAAACAGATTCCAAATTCAGTAACTTAAGGGAAAAACTGACAGCGGTTATTTCTCTCTCTTACGTAGAAGTTCAAGAAAGAGAAGCATAGCAGATGGTCAGGTGGTTCGTCAGTCACAGATATAAGTCTCTTTCATCTTGCGTTTCTGCCATTGTTAGAGCTTGATGGTAATTGTATTGTCTAGGCTGGGCCATCAGCAGGAACTGTTAGAAGATGGAAGAAGAAAAACTACACAGGACCCATGTGATTAAGCCACCAGAATAGCATACTGAAGGAAGGCTGAAAATGGAGTCTAGCCAGGCAGCCATGTGCCCAGTTTCCATTCAATTGCCACTGAAGAAAGGGAGCAAAGACTTTGTGGACAATTAGGAGTTTCCACCACAGCACAAGTTTATATAAAGTCAATTGTTGTTGTTGTTGTTAGGTGCCATTGAGTGGGTTCCAACTCATAGGGACCCTATGCACAACAGAACAAAACATTGCCTGGTCCTGCACCATCCTCACAATTGTTGTTGTACTTGAGCCCATGGTTGCAGCCACGGTATACAGTGTATTTCGTTGAGGGTTTTCCTCTTTTTCGATGACCCTCTACTTTACCAAGCATGATCTCCTTCTCCAGGGACTGATCCCTCCTGACAACATGTCCAAAGTATGTGAGATGCAGTTTCACCATCCTTGCTTCCAAGGAACATTCTAGTTGTACTTCTTCCAAGACAGATTTGTTTGTTCTTTTGGCAGTCCATGGTATATTCAATATTCTTCACCAACACCACAATTTAAAGGTGTCAATTCTTCTTCAGTCTTCCTTATTCATTGTTCAGCTTTCACATGCATATGAGGCTATTGAAAACACCATGGCTTGGGTCAGGCCCACCTTAGTCTCCAAGGTGACATCTTTGCTTTTTAACACTTTAAAGAGCTCTCTTTGAGCCAATTTGCCCAATGCAATGTGTCTTTTGATTTCTTGACTGCTGCTTTCTTGGGTGTTGATTATGAATCCAAGTAAAACGAGATCCTGGACAACTTCAATCTTTTCTCCATTTATCATGATATTGCTTATTGGACCAGTTGTGAGGATTTTTGTTTTCTTTATGTTGAGGTGTAATCCATACTGAAGCTCGTGGTCTTTGATCTTCATCAGTAAGTGCTTCAATTCCTCTTCACTTTCAGCAAGCAACGTTGTGTCGTCTGCATAACACAGGTTGTTAAGGAGTCTTCCTCCAATCCTGATGCCCAGTTCTTCATATAGTCCATCTTCTGGGATTATCTGCTCAGCATACAGACTGAAAAGGTACGGTGAAAGGATTCAAAAGTGACTACAGCAGTGTATCAACAGGGAACTACCAGAAATTCAAGCCAGATTTAGAAGAGGATGTGGAACCAGGGATATCATTGCTGATATCAGATTGATCCTGGCTGAAAGCAGAGAATACTAGAAAGATTTTTTTCCTGTGTTTTATTGACTACGCTCAGGCATTCGACTGTGGATCATAACAAATTATGGATAACATTGCTAAGAATGGAAATTCTGGAACACTTAATTGTGTTCATGAGGAAACTGTACGTGGATAAAGAGGCAGTTGTTTGAACAGAACAAGGGAATACTGTATGGTTTAAAGTCAGGAAAGGTGTGCATCAGGGTTGTATCCTTTCACCATACCTAAAACTTCAATTAAAACTTTCATATTCATGGCCACCAACATTTACCTCCTTCTCACCACCTCGTCTCACAGCTTCAGAGACTAGTCACATTTTTCAATTTGGATTTCTCATTGACACTACAAAATCAGTGAGCTCCAGGCACATTTTATCTCTGCAATTGTTTCCTAAACCAAAATTACCTTCTAGATATATGATTTTGACCAAAGATCAATGACCAACTTTCTAGTCAAGAAGTCTTAAAAACTGTTCTTTGTGCTTCACACATTTCATTCACAAAGTCTTTCAAGATTTTCTTCCAAGAAATATTTTTATCCATCCTTTTTTCCTTTTCCTTTGTTATGACCATAGGCCAGTCCTACCTTATTAACGCTGTAAATTCAGGTTCATTAACCACCTACTACATCCCAGATACTCTTCTCAGTGTCAGAGAAACAATAATAAGCAAAAATAAATAACAACCGCTAATCCTTACATGGTACTTACTATGTGTCATGCACCATCCTACGCATATATATCAAAAAACCAACCCCGTTGCCATCGAGTCAATTCTGACTCACAGTGACACTGTAGGACAGAATAGAACAGCCCCATAGAGTTTTCAAGGCTGTAAATATTTTTATGGAAGCAGACTTCCACATCTTCCTCTCATGGAGTGGCTGGTGGTTTTGAACTACCAACTTCTGGTTAACAGCTGAGTTCTTAACCACTGCACCACCAGGGCTCCTTAAGTGCGTAACCCAGATAAATTCCTTCATTTCTCACAGCAATTATAAGAAGATATTTCAGATTAAAAAAAAATCCATGAAGATTAAGTAACCTGTTCACGGCTATAGAGTACCCATTGCTTCCAGTCGATTCCAACTCATAGCCACTCTGTAGGACAGAGTAGAACTGCCCTATAGTTTCCAAGGAGCAGTTGGTGGATTCAAATTGCTGACCTTTGGATTACCAGCTGAGTTTTCAACCACTGTGCCACCAGGGCTCTGGCCACAGAGTAGGTCTTGGATTAAACTTTGTGTCTCTGGCTCTGCAATTCATGCTCTAAACCAGTAGACTCGGCATCCTTGCCTCAAAGCAGCTACAGTCTAGACAAATACATTAGACCTTAAGTCATCACAGAGTTAAAAATACAGTTACACTTTCAGAGCATAGAAGAGGAAGCAACCCTTCCAAATTCATTCTATGAAGCCAGCATAACACTGATACCAAAACCAGGCAAAGAAGCCACAAAAAAAGAAAATTATAGACCAATATCTATCATGAATATAGACACAAAAATTCTGAGCAAAATTCTAGCTAATAGAATTCAGCACTATATAAAAAAAAAAAAATACAGCACGACCAAGTAGGATTCATACCAGGTATGCAAGGATGGTTCAACATTAGAAAATCAATCAATGTAATCCACCACATAAATAAAAGGAAAGAAAAGAATCACATGATCATCTCAATTGACACAGAAAAGGCATTTGACAAAGTCCAACACCCATTCCTGATAAAAACTCTCAATCAAATAGGTATAGAAGGGAAATTTCTCAACATAATAAAGGGCATCTACACAAAACAAATGGCCAACATCATTCTTAATGGAGAGAGGCTGAAAACATTCCCCTTGAAAACAGGAACAAGACAAGGATGCCCTTTATCACCACTTCTATTTAACATTGTGCTGGAAGTTCTAGCTGAGCAATAAGGCAAGAAAAGAAATCAAGGGCATCCAAATTGTTAATGAAGAAGTTAAACTGTCCCTGTTTGCAGATGATATGATACTATACCTAGAAAATCCTAAAGACTCCATGAGAAACCTACTGGAACTAATAGAAAGATTCAGCAGAGTAGCAGGATACAAGATAAACATACAAAAAAAATCAGTTGGAATCTTATACACCAATAAGGAGAACAAAGAAAAGGAAATCAGGAAAACAATACCATTTATAATAGCCCCTAAAACCATAAAATACTTAGGAATAAATCTAACCAGGGATGTAAAAGACCTATACAAAGAAAACTACAAAGCACTTCTGCAAGAAACCAGAAGGGATCTGCATAAATGGAAAAACATACCATGCTCATGGATAAGTAGACTCAACATTGTGAAAATGACAATTCTACCCAAAGCAATTTACAAATACAATGCAATCCTGATCCAAATACCAACAGCATTCTTCAAAGAGATGGCAAAACTAATCATTAACTTTATATGGAAAGGGAAGAAGCCCCGAATAAGTAAAGCACTACTGAAGAAGAAGAATCAAGTTGGAGGACTCACACTACCTGACTTCAGAACCTACTACACAGCTACAGTAGTCAGAACAGCCTGATACTGGTACAACGACAGATACATTGACCAATGGAACAGAATTGAGAATCCAGATGTAAATCCATCCACCTACGGTCACCTGATCTTCGACAAGGGCCCAAAGTCCATGAAATGGGGAAAAGACAGTCTTTTTAACAAATGGTGCTGGCAAAAGTGGATATCCATCTGCAATAAAATGAAACAGGACCCATACCTCACACCATATACAAAAACTACTTCAAAATGCATCAAAGACCTGAATGTAAAGCCTAAAACTATAAAGTTCATAGAAGAAAAAATAGGACCAACACTACAGGCCTTAATACATGGCATTAACAGGTACAAACCATAACCATCAACACACAAAGCCCAATAGGTAAGCTAGGTAACTGGGATCTTCTAAAAATCAAACACCTATGCTCTTCCAAAGACTTCACCAAAAGAGTAAAAAGAGAACCTACAGACCGGGAAAAAATTTTTGGACAATACAAGTCAGACAAAGGTCTAATCTCCATAATACACAAGAAAATACAACACCTCTACACCAAAAGGACAAATAATCCTATTAAAAAATGGGCAAAGGAAATGAACAGACACTTCACCAAAGAAGACATTCAAGCGGCCAACAGACACATGAGGAAATGCTCACAATCACTAGCCATTAGAGAAACGCAAATTAAAACCACAATGAGATACCATCTCACCCCAGCATTACTGGCACGTATCAAAAACACTGGAAATAACAAATGTTGGAGGGGCTGCGGGGAGATGGGAACTCTTATGCACTGCTGGTGGGAATGCAAAATGATACAACCATTTTGGAAAATGATATGGCGCTTCGTCAGAAAGTGAGAAATAGACATACCATTTGATCCAGCAATCCCACTCTTAGGAATATATCCTAGAGAAATAAGAGTCATCACTTGAATAGACATATGCACACCTATGTTCATGGCAGCATTGTTCACAATAGCAAAACAATGGAAACAACCTAGATCCCCAACAGATGAATGGATAAACAAACTATGGTACACACACACAATAGAGTACTATGCAACGAGAAAGAACAACAATGAATCTGTGAAGCATCTCATAACATGGATGAAAATGGAGGACATTATGCTGAGTGAAATAAGTCAATCACAAAAGGACAAATATTGTATGAGACCTCTATTGTAAAAACCCATGAAAAAGTTCACACACAAAATGTAACAATCTTTGTTGGTTACCAGGGATGGGAGGGGTGGGGGGGAAATACTAAATCGGCAATAGATAAGTGGTATCTTGGGTGAAGGGTCAGACAGTACACAATACAGGGGAAACCAGCACAACTTGTACAAGGAAAGGTCATGGAAGCTCCATAGACACATCCAAACTCCCTGAGGGACTGAATTGCTGGGTGGAAGGTTGTTGGGACCATGGTCTCAGGGAACATCTAGCTCAGCTGTCATAACACAGTTTATAAAGATAATGTTCCACATTCTACCTTGGTGAGTAGTGTCTGGGGTCTTAAAAGCCTGTGAGCAGCCATCTAAGATACTCCACTAGTCTCATCCCTTCGGGAGCAAGGGAGAATGAAGAGAACAGGATACAAGGAAAAGATTAGTCCAAAGGACTAATGGACCACAGCTACCAAGGCCTCCACTGGAGTAAGTCCAGTACAGCTAGATGGTGCCCAGCTACCACCACTGACTGCTCTGACCAGGATCACAACAGAGGGTTCTGGACAGAGCTGGAAAAGGATGTAGAACATAATTCTAACTCACACAAAAAAGACCAGATTTACTGGCCTAAAGGAGACTGGAGTGTTGTTGGTGAAGAATGTTGACTATACCAGGGACTGCTACAAGAACAAACAAAATCTGTCTTGTAAGAAGTACAACCAGAAAGCTCCTAAGAAGTGAGGATGACGAGACTTTGCTTCATGTACTTTGAATGTATTAACAGAAGGAAGCATTCCCTGGAGAAGGACATCATTCTTGGTAAAGGAGAGGGTCAGCAAAAGAGAGGAAGACCCTCAATGACAGGGATTGACATACTGGCTGCCACAGTCGGCTCAAGCATAGCAATGATTGTGAGGATGGCGAAAGACCGGGAAGTGTTTTGTTCTGTTGTACACTGGGTTGCTATGAGTTGAAACAAACTCTATGGCACTGAACAATAATAACAGCAATCATTAGTGATATGTATGCATGTATTAAAATATATCTGTAATTTTATGTGTAATGTTTCTGACCCCTAAAGATGAATAAAGATTATATTTATAAAGATACTGATAATAAAAGGCAATAATAATGAAAACCAAAAAATTTGCCATGTTTGGCTTATGTCAGAACCAGCTTATGATGGAGTCATTGGAACGAAACCTTGTCATAAGTTGGGGACTACCTGTACTACAATTAACATGCAGAAACTGAAGTTCAAAACAAAATACCATTTATAATCAAAGAAAAGAAAATACTTAGGTGTACATATACCAAAATATTTACAGTATCTATATTCTCATTTATTACCGCAATAAAAATTTCAATTAAAAATGAATTAAAAAATATATAAATAGCTACAAACTGAGATAATTGCTACCAAGGAGAAGCACAGTACCTATTTCAAGTGTTAGGAATATGCCTTGAGGAAGTGAAGAAGAATGAGCAGAAGTTAACTGTACCAGGCAGAAAGAACAATGCATATGAGGCTGGAAAGCAGAAAGAGCAGAACAACTTGGGGAACTGGAAAAAAAAGACCGTATGACTAGAACTCATCTGCTAACCAAAATATTGGCAGTTAGGATCCACCACCTGCTCCTTGGAAACCCTATAGGGCAGTTCAACTCTGTCCTATAAGGTTGCTATGAGATGGAATCAACTCGACGGCAATGGTTTTTTTTGTTTGTTTGTTTTTAAGTCATTTTACGCTTTGTTTTTGTTTTTTCCTGAGAGCAAGGATTAATATTGTATGTGACATCATCTTATTCAAATATTAAGGTTCTTCAGGCTGTTATGCATAGCGTGGGTTAACAGGGAGTAGCATGGATATGGGAAGACCTTTTAGGAAACCAATGAAGCAGCATCAGAAGCTAGTAGTTTGGGCTAGAGTCATGTTCATGGCATAGATGGAGAGAAGTGTATGAGGGAAGGACAAATGTAGAAAGTGTGATCGTTAGGGCTGGTGATTGATTAGGTATGGGGGTAAGTGAGAGCAAGTGATGTCTGAGATAATGTCTGGCTTCCCATCCTACAAGATGATCTACTCATGAAGATAGGAAACCCTGGCCTGGAGGATCCAGGTCTGGAAGGGATGGTAAGGAGTTCACTTTTGGACTTAACAGTGTTTGTGGTGCCCTTCGGATAGCCAGTTGGACAAGTCTAGTAGAAAACTGGATTATGTGAGCTGGGTATAAAACCTTAGGAATCATCTGAATGTTTAAGTTGTGAATTCATGAGTATGAATAAGATAATGTGAAAAGAATATGGAGTGAGAGACAAGAGGACCCAGTTTTAAGTCTTAATGTAAGATTGGGTGGGCTACATGAGGCAGTGTTGCAGAGAGTCTGGCTGGGAGTTCACAGAAGGAGAGAGACTCATTTTACCTTGTGTGCTGCCTTTTACATCGTTAGATATTTGAATATGGATAGATGCTATTTGTGGAGCCCTGGTGGTGCAGTGGTTAAAAACTCAGGCTGCTCATCAAAAGGTCAGCTGTTCAAATCCACCAGCCACTTCTTGGAAACACTATGGGGCAATTCTACTCTGCCCTAATAGGGTCACTGTAAGTTGGAATCAACTCACGGGCAATGGGTTTGGTTTTTTTGGTTTTATATGCTATTTGTATTGAAACAAAAATGAAAAAAAGATTGGCTTGAGGGGGATGATCTACCAAAGACTGGAAAAGAGCTGCCTGACAACCTTTACCTGGTTCACTGCCCACACCGATTGTTCTTACCGTATCCTCTGTTTTTACCATATATCCTACATAATATGATCAGTGTCATCTCCTTCAAATATGCTGATCAAAATGTGACCAATCCTCCAAGTTCATAATGATTTTATCTTGTTATATTCATATATTTTTAACACAATGTATTAATTTTACTATAATAATCATATTTAGATAGAACAAACTAACAAGAGAATAGTTAAATGTTCCATCATTCTTATGTTACTCTTAGCTGCAATTCTGCAAATTGAAGAAATATCTTTCTTAGGGAAAAAATGGTTAACAGAGAAAAACAATCTTACCTTTACTGTTAAGTTGTATTGTTAAAGCTTATGCATAGAAACAATAACAGTTTTATTATCAAAGAACACTACATTCAAACTGTTTTTTCATTTCTTTCCTGTCACGACTATATTAATTAAAACAGACAAAGCAAATGTCGGGATAGACAAAAGGCAAGACACTCCAAAGAACAAGGAGAATCACTGTGGTAAAATAAAATGAGTGTCACAAATTAAACTCTAAACATCAGTATGGAATGTCTGAAAGTGCCTACTGAGTCAGCAGTGCAAGATGTTTTTGTCTTTAAAATCTTATCTGTGGTAAATCTATCCTATTTCAAGCCCGCATTACCTGGCTAATTTACCTTCGTCTAGACTTAATCTAGTCCATCTGTTACATACCTAAAAATGAACCCATGAAATAGATTCGGAATTTTTTTCTCCACATCAATGGTCTCATTAGTGAAGGATAACAAAAATACTTCCTGGTGTTTTTTTTTTTTTTTTTTTCTTCTCACTAGATGTTGTAGAGAATGTTTCAGGGACATATTATTTCAAGAAATATTTATTGAGCAGATGCTGTGTTGGGGAAACATATTTTTCCACCTTACTGTATTCTCCCTGGCTATAAACAGCACATGGCTATCTTGATCATTTTAAATAAGCTTTAACTATCAATTTTTAATAATAGAGGCCTAAATTGATAGCAATTAAAATTTTCTATCTTAAACATACCAGTCAATTTCAAATGAATGTAATCTGGCCATGTTAACATGGGTGATCATGTTATTTTTTTTTTCCACTCATGCTTTTAAGCAAACGTTCTAAATCAGTACAATATTCACAGAGAAAAGATTAAAAAGACCAACTCAGTAACAATCTATTATTATTGTTGTTATTTATTATTGTTGTTGTTATTATTTTAATCCCAATATTCAAACCACTAGGGCAGTTAAACCATTTCTCTATACCATATATGGTAAAAAGTACAATCTTTCACTATAATTAGATGTGATGGAAGAAAAGAGTCTAAGAGGTTTATGTTTTTCTCATTATATACAATTTGAAACAACTTTGGACATCCAAAGGATTATAAAGGGATAATGGACTTTTTCCCTCAAGGCAATGACTATGGAAGCAATTGGTAGAGAAAAAGAAGAAAAACAGAAAACAGAAAAAAAGGAAGGGGAGAGGGAGAAATCTCACCTGAGAGATTACTTTGCAGATAAGTTGATGAGCTATTTGTGAAAACCTTAGCAGACAGGTGTCATGTCTAATGGACTCAAAGTAACCTACAGTTATGCTTAAAAGGACAATTGAAAGTGCATGTCTCTCCCACCCAGAACGCAGTGTGAATGATCATAATGATAAGAGTAGATCTCATTTCAAACTCAAAAAATAACTCATTTTAGAAACCCTGGGTTATTTTTAAAATTGATAGAAAACCACTAACTAATGTGAAACAATAAATGTGTGTTTTAGATGCCATATGACAAGATGAAGATGGTTTATCACACTGGAAAGACCTCCAACCAGAAGGCAGGGTTTTGGTCTCAGGGGAAAATCACTTAATTCTTATTCTTTTAATTCCATATATTGAGTGCTTTCTGTGCTAAAATTTTTACAGATTCATTTAATCCTCATAAGAACTGTACAACAAATGCCATATTATCTTCAGTTTGCAGAAAGTTTAAGAAACATAAATCCATATAGCTAGCAAGGTGAAGAGCTGGAATTGAATTGCTACTAAGATTCTGCTTTTAATGGTTATGTGATAAAGTATAAATGTAAACAATTAAATATAAAGCAGGAAAATTATTTTTTATTATACTTCAGGTGAAGGTTTACAAAACAAATAGTTTCTCATGAAACAGTTACTAGTACACATATTGTTTTATGACATTAGTTAACAACCCCACAACATGTCAACTCTCTCCCTTCTCAACCTTTTTTTTTTTTTTTCTTTTTTTGGTGAAAATACACATAGCCAAAGATACACCATTTCAAAAATTGCTACATGCACAGTTCAGTGACATCGACTACACTCTTCCAATTGTGCTGCTATTCTCACTTAAAATGAAGGCTTACAGAGCAAAATAGTTCCTCATTTAACAGTTCATACCATGTTGCCCTATGACGATGGTTAACGACCTCACAACACATCAACACTATCCTTACTCAACCTGGGTTCCCTATCACCAGCTTTCCTGTCCACTTCTGCCTTCTGGCCCTTGTCCCTGGACTGCTGTGCCTCATTAGTCCCATTTGGTTTCATGGGGCTGTCCACTCCCCGGCTGAACGGTGAACCTCGGAACTGACTTCACCACTGAGCTAAAAGGGTGTCTGGGGGCCATAATCTATGAGTTTCTGCAGTCTCCTTTAGGCCAGTAAATCTGGTCTTTTTTTTTGGGGAGTTAGAATTTTGTTCTACATCCTTCTCCAGCTCGGTCCAGAATCCTCTGTTGTGATGCCGGTGAGAGCAATCAGTGGTGGTGGTTGGGCACCATCTAGCTGTACTGGACTTACTCCGGTGGAGGCCTTGGTAGCTGTGGTCCATTAGTCCTTTGGACTAATCTTTTCCTTGTATCCTGTTCTCTTCATTCTCCCTTGCTCCCGAAGGGATGAGACCAGTGGAGTATCTTAGATGGCTGCTCACAGGCTTTTAAGACCCCAGACGCTACTCACCAAGATAGAATGTAGAACATTGTCTTCATATACTGTGTTATGCCAATTGAGCTAGATGTTCCCCGAGACCATGGTCCCCACAGCCCTCTGCCCAGCAATTCAGTCCCTCAGGGAGTTTGGATGCTATGGAACTTCCATGACCTCTCCTTCTGCAAGTTGTGCTGGTTTCCCCTGTATTGTGTACTGTCACACCCTTCACCCAAGATACCACTTACTATCGCCTGTTTAGTATTTCTCCCCCAACCCCCCCATCCCTGGTAACCAACAAAGATTGTTACATTTTGTGTGTGAACTTTTTCATGGGTTTTTACAATAGAGGTCTCATACAATATTTGTCCTTTAATGATTGACTTCTTTCACTCAGCATAATGTCCTCCAGTTTCATCCATGTTATGAGATGCTTCACAGATTCATCATTGTTCTTTCTCGTTGCATAGTACTCTATTGTGTGTGTGTACCATAGTTTGTTTATCCATTCATCTTTTGGGGATCTAGGTTGTTTCCATTGTTTTGCTATTGTGAACAATGCTGCCATGAACATAGGTGTGCATATGTCTATTCGAGTGATGACTCTTATTTCTCTAGGATATATTCCTAAGAGTGGGATTGCTGGATCAAATGGTATGTCTATTTCTCACTTTCTGACGAAGCGCCATATCATTTTCCAAAATGGTTGTATCATTTTGCATTCCCACCAGCAGTGCATAAGAGTTCCCATCTCCCCGCAGTCCCTCCAACATTTGTTATTTCCAGTGTTTTTGATTCGTGCCAGTAATGCTGGGGTGAGATGGTATCTCATTGTGGTTTTAATTTGCATTTCTCTAATGGCTAGTGATTGTGAGCATTTCCTCATGTGTCTGTTGGCCGCTTGAATGTCTTCTTTGGTGAAGTGTCTGTTCATTTCCTTTGCCCATTTTTTAATAGGATTATTTGTCCTTTTGGTGTAGAGGTGTTGTATTTTCTTGTGTATTATGGAGATTAGACCTTTGTCTGACTTGTATTGTCCAAAAATTTTTTCCCGGTCTGTAGGTTCTCTTTTTACTCTTTTGATGAAGTCTTTGGAAGAGCATAGGTGTTTGATTTTTAGAAGATCCCAGTTACCTAGCTTACCTATTGGGCTTTGTGTGTTGATGGTTATGGTTTGTATCCTGTTAATGCCATGTATTAAGGCCTGTAGTGTTGGTCCTATTTTTTCTTCTATGAACTTTATAGTTTTAGGCTTTACATTCAGGTCTTTGATGCATTTTGAAGTAGTTTTTGTATATGGTGTGAGGTATGGGTCCTGTTTCATTTTATTGCAGATGGATATCCACTTTTGCCAGCACCATTTGTTAAAAAGACTGTCTTTTCCCCATTTGATGGACTTTGAGCCCTTGTCAAAGATCAGGTGACCGTAGGTAGATGGATTTACATCTGGGTTCTCAATTCTGTTCCATTGGTCAATGTATCTGTCGTTGTACCAGTACCAGGCTAATTTGACTACTGTAGCTGTGTAGTAGGTTCTGAAGTCAGGTAGTGTGAGTCCTCCAACTTGATTCTTCTTCTTCAGTAGTGCTTTACTTATTCGGGGCTTCTTCCCTTTCCATATAAAGTTAATGATTAGTTTTGCCATCTCTTTGAAGAATGCTGTTGGTATTTGGATCAGGATTGCACTGTATTTGTAAATTGCTTTGGGTAGAATTGTCATTTTCACAATGTTGAGTCTACCTATCCATGAGCATGGTATGTTTTTCCATTTATGCAGATCCCTTCTGGTTTCTTGCAGAAGTGCTTTGTAGTTTTCTTTGTATAGGTCTTTTACATCCCTGGTTAGATTTATTCCTAAGTATTTTATGGTTTTAGGGGCTATTATAAATGGTATTGTTTTCCTGATTTCCTTTTCTTTGTTCTCCTTATTGGTGTATAGGATTCCAACTGATTTTTTTTGTATGTTTATCTTGTATCCTGCTACTCTGCTGAATCTTTCTATTAGTTCCAGTAGGTTTCTCATGGAGTCTTTAGGATTTTCTAGGTATAGTATCATATCATCTGCAAACAGGGACAGTTTAACTTCTTCATTAACAATTTGGATGCCCTTGATTTCTTTTCTTGCCTTATTGCTCAGCTAGAACTTCCAGCACAATGTTAAATAGAAGTGGTGATAAAGGGCATCCTTGTCTTGTTCCTGTTTTCAAGGGGAATGTTTTCAGCCTCTCTCCATTAAGAATGATGTTGGCCATTTGTTTTGCGTAGATGCCCTTTATTATGTTGAGAAATTTCCCTTCTATACCTATTTGATTGAGAGTTTTTATCAGGAATGGGTGTTGGACTTTGTCAAATGCCTTTTCTGTGTCAATTGAGATGATCATGTGATTCTTTTCTTTCCTTTTATTTATGTGGTGGATTACATTGATTGATTTTCTAATGTTGAACCATCCTTGCATACCTGGTATGAATCCTAGTATTTTTTTTTTTTTATATAATGCTGAATTCTATTGGCTAGAATTTTGCTCAGAATTTTTGTGTCTATATTCATGATAGATATTGGTCTATAATTTTCTTTTTTTGTGGCTTCTTTGCCTGGTTTTGGTATTAGCATTATGCTGGCTTCATAGAATGAATTTGGAAGTGTTGCTTCCTTTTCTATGTTCTGAAATAGGTTGAGTAGTACCGGTACAAGGTCTTCTGTAAATGGTTTCTAGAATTCTCCTGTGAAGCCATCTGGGCCAAGGCTTTTTTTTTGTTGTGAGTTTTTTTATTACCTTTTCAATCTCTTCTCTTGTTATGGGCCTGTTCAGATTTTCAACATCACTTTGTTGTAGTTTCAGTAGGTAGTGTGTTTCTAGAAATTTATCCATTTCCTCTAGGTTTTCAAATTTGTTGGAGTATAATTTTTCATAATATTCTGTTATAACCCTTTTTATTTTGGTTGGGTCTGTTGTAATGTAATCCATTTCATGTATTTGGTTATTTGCTTCCTCTCCTGTTTTTCTTTTGTCAGTCTGTCCAGCGGTTTGTCAATTTTGCTGATTCTTTCAAAGAACCAACTTTTGGTCTTGTTGATTCTATTGTTTTTCTGTTCTCTGTTTCATTTATTTCTGCTCTGATCTTTACTATTTCCTTTCTTCCGGTGGCTGTGGGCTTTTTCTGCTGTTCTCTTTCTATTTGTTTGAGTTCTGTAGTTAATGTTTTGATTTTGTCCCTTTCTCCTTTTTTGATGTGTGCATCTATTGCTATAAATTGCCCTCTGAGGACTGCCTTTGCTGTGTCCCAAAGGTTTTGGTATGATGTGTTTTCATTGTCATTTGATTCTAGGAATTTTTTGATTCCAACTCTGATTTCTTCTATTACCCAGTGATGTGTAAGCAGGGTAATATTCAGTTTCCATGTAACTGATTTTTTTTCCTTGCTCTTTCTGTTGTTAATTTGTACCTTGATGCCATTGCGGTCAGAGAAGATACCTTGAATTATCTCAGCGTTTTGGATCTTGTTGAGGATTGCTCTGTGGCCTAAGATGTGGTCTATTCTGAAGAACACTCCATGTGCATTGGAAAAGAATGTGTACTTTGAAGTGGTTGAATGGAGTGTTCTATATATGTCTATGAGGTCAAGTTGGCTGATTTTGCCCTTTAGGTCTTCTGTAGCTTTGCTGAGTTTCTTCTTAGTTTTTCTGTCCTTACTGAGAATGGTGTGTGGAAGTCTTCTACTATTATTGTGGAACTGTCAATTTCTCTTTTCAGTGTTGTTAGAGTTTGCTTTATGTATTTTGGAGCCCTGTCATTGGGTGCATATATGTTTATTATGGTTATGTCTTCGTGATGGATAGTCCCCTTAATCATTATATAGTGTCCTTCTTTGTCTTTTATGGTCGACGTTGTTTTAAAGTCTATCTTATCTGAGATTAGTATTGCCACTCCTGCTCTTTTGTGATAGTTGTTAGCTTGGTATATTTTTTTCCAACCTTTGACTTTTAATAAATTCACATCTTTGTTTCTAAGGTGTGTCTCTTGTAGACAGCATATTGATGGATCCTGTTTTCGTATCCATTCCATCACTCTCTGTCTCTTTATGGGTGCATTGAGTCCATTTACACTCAGTGTAATTATTGATAGATGTGAGTTTGTTGCTGTCATTTTATAGTGCTTTTTTTTTTTTTTTTTTTTTTTTTTTTTTTTTGTGGTACTTACGTTTTCTTTGTTCTTCTTACTCTCCTGTGCTGAGTTACTTTTGTTTGTGGATTTTTTTTTCATTTCTTTTGTGTTTGCAGGTTTTGTTTTTGTTGAGACTTTACGTTTTTTGTCTTTATTTTTATGAGTATGGTTGTTAACTTTCTTTGTGATTACCATGAAATTTACCCTTATCTTTCTAAGTTTGAAGCATTCTATTGTTACTTGGTATTGCCTTGCCTTCCTCTCCATTAGAAGGTTCTATCCCTATGCCGTTTATTCCCTCTTTTATTGTTCTGATGTTGCTGTCCTTTACTGATTATCTTCTCTGATTCCCTGTTGTATTTCTTCCAGTTTTGGATAGTCCTTGAGAATTAATTTCCTAGATTGGTATCTGGCTGGTATGATCCTGCATCCTAGATTCTGCCTGTGAGCTGAAGCTGTTTGTTCTCAGATTGAAGAACTCCCTTTAATAATACTTGTTAGTTTGGTTTGACTTTTACATATTCCCTTAATTTCTGTTTATCTGGAAATGGCCTAATTTCTCAATCATATTTAAAGAAGGGTCTTGTGGGATATATTATTCTTGGCTGGCAATTTTTTTCTTTCAAGGTTTTATATATGTCATCCCATTGCCTTCTTACCTGCATGGCTTTTGCCGAATAATCTGAGCTTTGTCTTATTGTTTCTCTTCTGTATGTGACTTCTTGTTTTTCACAACCTGCTCTCAGGATTCTTTGTTTGTCTTTGGTTTTGGCAAGTGTGATTAAGATATGCCTTGGTGATCTTCTTTTGTTGTCTATCCTATATGGGGTTTGTTGAGCTTCTTGGATGGCCAGATTTTCATCTTTCATGATATTCGGGAAGTTTTCTGTCAGCAGTTCTTCAATGATCCTCTCTGTGTTTTCTGTTTTCTCCCTTGTTGTGGAACTCAAATAACTCACAGATTTTTGCTTTTGATTGCATCCCACATAACTCTTAGAGTTTCTTCATTTTCATTTGTTCTTTTTTCTGAGTTTTCCTGAAACAGAGTTGTATCCAAGTGTTTGTCTTCAGTTCCACTGATCCTGTCTTCCACCATTTCAAATCTACTTCTCAACCCTTCTATGACACCGTCCGTTTCTGAAATCTTGTTGTTTATCTTTTGGATTTCTAATTGTTGTTTTTGTACAATTTCTAGTTGTGAATTTATTTTGACATTTTGTTCCTGCATTATTTTCCTAAATTCTTCCATTTTTTTTGTCTGTATTTTCCATGAATTTGTCTGTTTTTTCCTCATTTTTGTCTGCTTTTTGCTTCAACTCTTGGAGAATTCTGAGTATTAGGGATTTGAATTCCTTTCAGGTAGTTCTAGTGCCTTTTCTTCTACTGGAAAGTCATCTGGTGTTTTATTTTGGACACCTGCTGTAGCCATCCTGTCCTGTTTTTGTAAATGTTTTGATATTGTCTGTCTTAGGGGCATTCAGTAGTTATTTTTCTCATTTATTGTTTGTAGATTTGTTTGTTTTGTCCTTTTTTTTAATTTGGCTAAGTCTGACCAGGCAGGCTGTGTGTTCCTTGTTGTTTGCTCATCTGTTGGCACGATACTTTTCAAGTCCCTCTCCAACTGGCAGTGTCAATCACTCAGATATGGTACAGCAGGGCAGGTCTAGCTGAAGAGGAGTTACTGGGACAGGTTGTTTGTGGCACTTACTACAGCCACCAGGGCAGGTCAGTAATAAGTGCAGGACAGGTTCCAGTAGGCCGTGCCTGTGCTGCTTGGTGGTGTAATGTTAAGTGCACGGTGCAGGTAGGCAGGATGTAGCGTGGAGATTGTTATGTGTGGATCTAAGATGGATATGGGAGAGAGGAGAGAGGAACAGGAGCCAAAAACATACAAAGAAAAAAAAGAATGCTAGAGGATCTTGCCGTTGGAGTGGAGAGATGAGAGACCATGAAATGGAGAAAAACAAAAAAGGTAAGAGGAAGAAAAAGAAAAGAAAAGAAAAGAATGAATAAATGAAAATCAGAAAGGGAAAAGAACAGCAAAGTTCCCAGGTATCCCACCAGTGTGGATATGAGGTCTGGGGAAGTTGTTCTTAGGTGTTGCTGTACAGCCTGACTAGAAGGCATAGAGGTACTCAGCACTAGGTGTTCAGGGAACAGAAAGGGAAAGAAGGTATAGAGAGATGAGAAACTAAGTAATGAAGAAAGACAAAAAGGGAAGAAGAGGGAAAAGAAAACAAAAGAAATTAAAAAAAAAAAGTGCAAGAAAAGCCCCCAAAAAAACCAGGGAAAAAAAACCCCACAAAAAAAGAAATGCTCTTAGGGATCCCTCTGCGCATCTGCGCAAGCCGAGGTGATAGGTACCAAGCCAGGCAGCACTGCCTGGCCAGAACGGGCTCCCAACTCAAGAAAAGGAAAAGAAAACAAACAATTCAAAACAAACAAACAAGCAAAAGCCCTGGGATCCCACCAGCGTGGCAGCCCAGACTGGGAAGCAGTTCCACACTCAGACGGAGTTCCGCAACCCCTCAGGAAGAAGCAAAGATGGCGCACCGAGCCCAGGATTTGAGCGAAAGGATGGGGAGGTGGTGAGAGGTAAGGAAGAAATCAAAAGAAGCAGGAAAAAAAGCAACACCAGCAGCCAACAAACGGCACTCAGAGAGCCAGCTAATGCGGGTGGGTGGAATCCAAGCAGCAGGTGCTTCCCAGACAAGAGACTGTGTCCACAGGAAGCAGAGGAGACCAAGTGTGGGTGAAGAAGGTTGGGGGGTGGGAAAACATATCACAAATTACCGGGGCTCCGCAGCCCCTCAGGAAGAAGCAAAGATGATGCACAAAGTCAGGTATTTGAGCAAAAGGAGGGGGAGGTGGTGAGAGGTAAGGAAGAAATCAAAAGAAGCAGAAAAGAGCAACACCAGCAGCCAACAAATGGCCATCAGAGAGCCAGCCAGTGTGGGCAGGTGGAATCCAAGCAACTGGTGCTTCCTGGACAAGATACTATGGCTGCGGGTAGCAGAGGAGGCCGAGTGGGGGTGAAGAAGAGTGGGGGGTGGGAAAGCATATATCGCAAATTACCAGTTGTTTTTTCTCCCACTGGAAGCTCCGTGAAGCTGCTTTCTTGTACCCCTGTTTGCTGGTCTCTGATAGGAGTCCAAGATGGCGGATCTGCACTGCGTTAGCTGATAGGAGACCTCTGCATGAATGTCTCCTCACTCTCCATTCTCTGTCAGTTTTCTCACTCCATTTGGTGTTTGACTGAGTTCTTTATCCCTTCATTTGATGTTTTAGTGTGTCAGGATTTCTGTTTTCTCTGTTCGGCTTAGTTTTTCGGATCTTTGCTGTGGAGGGATAGCGTGGGGCTTCTGCCTAGAGCGCCATTTTGCTGGAAGTCTCTGCAGGATATAATTTTAAGTGAATAAATGTAAAATATTTTATTTACTTAAAATTATCTGTGATAAAGTAGTTAGAATAAGTAAATGCTATTAAAGCAAGCATATGTCTTTTTTAATACTCAGTGTGAGAAAATGAGGAGTATGCCTAAAGCAACTTGTGTGATCACTTGACTTGTGAGCTGAGTCAGCTGTTTTATTCCTGCAGCACCATTTTTACTTGAAAGAACTCCTGATAAACTATGGTTCTTTTAACTAGGATATTTAGCAGATATTTTCTCAGAAGGAAAGTGAGCCTGTCACTTCAATGGAAATAGCAGACAGTATTTGTTGCTAGTAACGAAATACAAGGATTCAGGTAACAATTAGGGTTTGGGAAACATTTTATTTGCCATCATGATCTTAGCACTTTCCCAAAAGTTAAAGACTTTTTGAGTTAGATCAGTGGTGATGTTAACAACTTTTTTTTCATATTGTATTCTGAAATGTGTCAACATTTGGAAAATCTGCCTAACTCAGTGAACCAAATCCACTGCCATCAAGTCAAGTCCAACTTACAGTAACCCTGTAGGACAGAGTAGAATTGCCAACATTGTCCAAATGACCAAAAGCATGTTATAAAATTGTGTATAAGTGATCCATTTAAAGTGCAAGATAGAGCAAAGGATTTTAAGGTAATAGAGCAGGAAATGCTCATTGATATGGTTTCAGATTCCACATTGCAACTAACCTTTGTGAAACTATTATTTATCAAGTTTTTGTAGTATCCACAATTTTCAGAAAAGACAAATAAAATACCGCCTTTCCAACTATGCATCTATGTGAAGCTGGATTTTCTTCATCAGGTTTAATAAAAGCAGCATATTGCCACAAACTAAATACACAACAGATAGGCAATTCCAATTGTCTTCTATTGAGCCCAAAGGTAAAGAGATTTACAAATGTGATACAATGCCACTCTTTTTACTGATTGTGTTTTGAAGAATAATAGTTATTTTTCATGAAAATATATAGCTTAATTTGACATATATTGTTTATTGTAGTTACTATTTTTAAATTGGTTGATACATAATTTCTTGGTTTTAATTTGTCATATGGTGAATATTGATAGATATAACTCACCACAGCGATTTAGAGCTATGGCTGCTAACCAAAAGGTTGGCAGTTCAAATCCACCAGCAGCTCCTTGGAAACCCTATGGGGCAGTTCTGCTCTGTCCTGTAGGGTCACTATGAGTAGGAATCGACTCACCGGCAATGGGTTTGGTTTTGGTATAACTCACATAAACAAAAGCACTATGGCGTTCTCAATAATTTTTAAGCGTATTAAAGAGTTTGGAGACAATGTTTGTTATGGCAATAACGGGCCCCAATGCTTGGCCCCCAACCCACATACACACTCACAAAACCAAATCCATTGCAGTCAAGTGGATTCTGACTCATGGCGATCCTACAGGACAGAGTAGAATTGCCCCACAGGGTTTCCAAGGCTGTAAATCTCCACGGAAGCAGACTGCCCGTCTTTCTCCAGCGAAAGTGCTGGTGGTTTCAAACCACTGATGTTAGCAGCTTACCGCTTTAACCACTTTGCCACCAAGGCTCCTTTACTGTACCACCAGGGCTCCTTAAATGAATGCAAATTATTTTTAAATAGTCGTGATCTTCTTTTTAGAAACGAGGAAACCAAGGTAAAATAAGTTAAATCTGTCAAGGATACACGCCTACTTTGTGCTGAATATTGTTCAGCGCTTTATATCTGACGCTGAAGCCAATGTTCTTTCCCCTTAACCGAGTCGTAATTGGGTGTACGTGTCTTGGCAGGGAAGGACAGCTGAAACTAAGGCATGGACAAAAGAAGGATTAGTAACAATCAAGAATCAAGCCTACTTCCGTGTTTCTGCAGAATCCTAACAGATTAATTTTTCAGCCCTTGCTTTTTATCCAGGCTGAACCATGATTTATCAGAAGTTTTGGCACACCACCTCATCATGTACAACTCCCATGAATTCATCAGAGCAGCTGGGAGATTATCATTTGCAGTTGCAAAGGCATGGTTTAACTCTTTCATTACCATTGAGTTAATGGTATATTAGCCACTTTTATGCCTCTGGACCTCATAGGTAGTATGTTATTCCGGTTCTAAGGCATTTAGCATCAAGAAGGATCCCTTTTGAAATGTGTGATGCTCAGCAGGTCAGAGCTGGAGCCTCAATGTTCTGTAGGTGGATCACTCTATTATGTGATGCTTCCTGGATGTGTTACTTTGGTAAACTTTTGCCTTTTTTTCCTTTATTTCTGTGAGATAAGGCTTGCAAGTATAATTGTACTTTTCTTGTGTGATAGCTAGGGAGCCCTGATGGGTTTATTTTGGGTTTTTCTGTGTCATGTTTGGAAACCAGAGGTTCCCCATGTAACCTAATGGAAAGGCGCCCACGATAAATTCTCTATTTAGTTCTTATTGGTATATTGTCATATCACAGATCGGTGGTATCAGAGTGCCACTCGCCTTATTGGTGCCTTGTATTACCAGATCATATTTCTCAAAATTCTTATTACCAGCTAAAAATTTAAACACCCTCAATTAGTAAGTATGCATTCCAATACTAAAAACACAAGCTGTCCAAAAATTTTTTAAAAAATAAAAATTTAGTAATGAAAGTGTTTTTAAAACTCTGACTCTGACTAATAGATGAACTTAGTACAGTATTTTGAAATATATCTGTGGCAAAATCATCTAGAAGAATATTCAAAATTGTTTTCATTCTTGAAACAAATTTGTCAGATTTTAAGCAACCTATGAACATGACCTTGAATCAGAGAGTTCTGGAATTTCTTAATTACCTTGAATTAGTTTCTCTCTCTCTCAGGAGGCCACACGGATAAAATTATGGAATTATTTTGGATTTTTACTACTGAAATTGTAATGAAAATATAAGAAATAGAAAAAAAAGCAAGTAACATGGATAATTACAACTTGACTATAGTTTATTTCTAAGAATAAATATAGAATTATTTATTAAATCCAAAGTCTCCTTTTTTCTAAGGGCTTGTTAGAATATTTTAACATTCTGTATATTTGTATATAACATTCTATATAACAATCTATACATTACATTTGAGATTATAAAACTGAAAAAATTATATCTTTTAAAACCAGCACTTTTGGATTTGAGTTCTTTGCACATCTATAAATGTTATATATATTATGACAAATTTAAAACACGTATATTATTTGACCCAACAATTTCATCATTATTATTTATCTTAGTAGATAATTAAACTAATGCATTAAAGATAGATTCAAGACCTTCATTGTGGCATTATTTCTAATATCAAAATTATGGAAAGTCACTGAATATCTATCAATAGATTGCTGAAATAAATTCAGATATTGCGGAGGCATAACATTCATATGGAAAGATTTTGATTGATACTTATAAGAGTGTTGAATGACAAAGAAGTTTATAAGATGTATAGAGTAACTCCATTTATATAAATTATTTATATACATTTGTTTCTTTTTTTATATGTAGAAAAACATGCCAGGAATTGTTTATCAAAGTCCCAAAAGTGCTTGTTTATGGACGTAAGGATTTTACATAAATTTTCCTGTAATTTTACACACTTTTATATTGCTTGAATATTATTCATGATGGTAAATTATCTTCATAATAATATAATAAAGCTATTTTAATTTTTAAATATTTAGCAATTTGAGCAAGTATATGGAAAAAATAACTTTATGTTGGGATGTGATAATCAAGGCAATTGCATCTGTTTTCTCATTCTTTCATACAAATTCTTGTAATCATGAACACAAAAACATGTAACTACTAGATACTTCAGATTTTTTGTATTTTTTTTACATTCTTTCTTTTGCTTTCTACTGTTACTTGATTACGCTACATGTTGCAATTACTCTTACATTAAGTTTAAAACATAAAGTAGGTTGAAGCTTTTGAACAAAAGTCCCTATTTAATATTAAATATTGTGATGGTTACGATTGTGTGTCAACTTGGCTGGGCCATGATTCTCCGTGTTTTAATATAATCACTCCCATGATTGAATATACTGTGAGTAGCCAATCAGATGAAAGAGAGTCTCCTTGGGGGTGTGGCCCGCATCTGTACATAAGCAGACGTTCTGGCTTTTTGCTCTCTCTGGATCCTGCGGCTGCTTCCTGTCATCTCACCTCCCGTTCTTGGGACTTGAGCTGTCAGCTTATCTGCTGAACCTGGGATTTGTCCATCTGCACAGCCTGTGAGTGGGAGCCCTGCTCTCCGAGACCTTCCTATCTTGGGCTTGCCAGCTTCTGCAGCTGTGTGACTTGGGAGAGGCCTCTGCCCTGATCCACGGGTTTGGGACGTTCTAGGTTCTACAATCACGTGAGCTGTTTCCTTGATATAATCTCTCTCTATATATATATTTATATACTTTACTGGTTTGCTTCTCTAGAGAACCCAGCCTAAGACAAATACAAAATAAGTGTTACAGCAAAAAAAACATAATAAACACAACATATAACCATCCAAGTAACACAGGGTAATGAACCTGTTCTTTAAAGAGAATCATAACTGGAGCGAAAAAAGCATGTCTTTACTTTATTTCCTATGTACGACTTAGAACATTTCCACCTTGTGTTGGATTGAGTTGTGTCCCTCAAAAATATCTCGCAGCTTGGCTGGGTCATGATTCCCAGTGTTGTATGATTGTGTAATCTGATGTGATTTCCTTATGTGTTATAAACTCTATCACTATGATGAGATTATATGTGATCTCCTTTTGTGTTGTAAATTCTATCACTGTGATGAAGTTATACTGATGAGGTTGACAAGATTAGATAATGTCTTAATGCAATCTCTTTTGAGATATAAAAGAGAGAAGCGAGCAGAGACACATAGGAACCTCATACTACCAAGAAAGCAGTGCTGGGAGTGGAGCACGTCCTTTGGACCTGAGGTTCCTGCGCTGAGATGCCCAGACCAAAGGAAGACTGATACGTCACAAGGACTTTCCTCTAGACATAAGAGAGAGAGAAAGCTTTTTCCTGGAGCTGACGCCCTGAATTTGGACTTGTAGCCTACTGGACTGTGAGAGAATAAAGTTCCCTTTGTTAAAGCCATCCACTTGTGGTATTTCTGTTAGAGCAGCACTAGATGACTGAGACACACCTCTATTTTCATATTTCTAATTTATGGCACTTTTATCTACAAAATCAGTTTTCAAACTTCTTTCAAATACATTTCTCAGTTATTGTTTGAAGTGGAGCCTTTATTAACTCCATGTTTAAATTTATTTTGGGTAGTATGCTACATGACAGTTTTGCAAACAAGATAAAACTTAGTGTATCATTTTGAAACAAAAATGGCAGCTGGCAAAAGTTTGCAACTAGACATAGCATCTTTACCTCTAACAAATTTAAATAAAAAGTAATTCAAGTCTTCTAGTTCTAAAGATATATGATTGTATTGAGTAAAGCTGACCACTTTTTGAGCCAGGGGTTTATATATTCTCACTAGGTGCCCTCCCTAATTGTGATATGTAATGCTAGGCGTCATGATCCAATAGTGAGTGGGGAAGTATTTGTACTTTGGGAATTCTAGGGAGAATTCTGGTTCTGTTCCTTCACACTGAGTCTGGAAATAACTTAGTGGACTTTCTAAAGAAAAATCTCACTCAGATGGAAACTCCTTCGTTTTTCACATGAGATCTACAAACCTACTAATGTCTACATCTGTCTTTCCTTTATTGCTCTCCTATAAATCAAGGGTCCCTCTGCCTATTGAAAGCCAAAAACTTTCTGTCAAGATCCCCTCTTCTTTCTCCTCCATAAGGTCCTGCATTACCTTTGGTTATTTCTTCTCTCTCCGGCATCATTGCTTACTCATTCTGTGCTAAATCATTTCCAACAGTATATGTGTGTGTGTGTGTGTGTGTGTGTGTATTTCAATAGCTTTGACTCTAAAATAAATGACTTCTCTACCACGTCTTTCACTCCATTTCTCAGGTCTCCTTAAGAGATAAAGTCTGAGAGTAGTTTCAATTCAACTTCCTTTTCTACCAGTCACTCAAATATTGGTGTTTCCATTTACGTTTGCCAGCTTCATTATGAGTTCAGTGTGGTGTGCATTATGTTCATCCCCATCTATGTGAATCATATATACTTGACATTGACATTTCTTCTATCCTGTAACACTTTCTTCTCTTAGCTTCAGGAACACCTTGTTTTCCTTAGTTCCCCATTTCTGTAATAGCAGCTGAACTGGTTTTCTTCTTCTTTCTGATCTCTAGACGTTGAGCCTTTGGAGCCCTGTTTTATTCTCTCCTGGTAGGTGATAATTTCCATCTATGTAAATATATCACCATCCTTAACACCAGCTTGAGCTCCACTTTCCAGTAACCAACTGCCTAGTCTACTTCTCCACATGGATATTAATATGCTTATCAAACTGAACATGTTCAAAATGAAAAATAGACTCATTAATTTATTCCCCCCACCAAAAAAACAAAACAAAACTACTCCACAACCTCTGCAATCCAAACCATCACTATCTATTGCCTGCTGCATGGTTAACATCTTCCTAACTAGACTTCCCATGTTCACTTCTGCTCCGACCTACAGTCTATTATCCACATAATATCTCCACTTAAATCCTTCCAAAGTCTTCCATTTCACTTATATGAAAATTCAAACCCCTTATTCTGACACACAAAGCCCTACACGATCTAGCCCTTTCCTTCTTTTTTGACTTCACATCCTGCCACACTTGTCTTCACTAATTATCCCCCACTCCCTCTTGGCTTCTAATTGTTAAGATTGTTTAAAGCAGCATCCTCCATTTGCTCTTTCTTCTTCCTTAAAAACTACTACTCCATATTTCTCATCGCTGGATTGTTCTTAATGTTCAGGTCTTGGTACAAATTTCACCTTCTTGAAGAGAACTTCTTTGACCATCGTTTGAAAAATATTCTTCCTACCTTATGTCTCTCCATTCCTTTATCCTGCTTTGCATTCTTCACAGTTTACCACCACCAGAAATTATGTTATTTATTGATTGATTTGCCTGTTTATTGTTGTTTCTCTCCACTAGAAAGCAAACTCTATGTGGTCGGGGACTTTGTTCTCTTGTCTACCACTGTGTTCCAAGTACCTAGAACAATCTTGGCACATAAGAAGAGCTCAAACAGTATCCATTGAATAAATAAATGATTGCTTGTTTCTGGCTAAAGTCTTTATAAACCAATATTAATTTCTCTCAACCACTAAAGAAAAGTCACTCTGTCTACTTGGAACCTAATCTTTTTCTTGCCTACAGAATTAAGTGTGACATTCTTACCATGGGCTTCCAATTCCCTCCATGATCTTATGCCATTTGTTCATCATATGTTCATTTGTCCTTACAATAAACAGCCCCACATGTGTATGGCACCAACGGCTCCTTGTCCCCATTACCCTATGCCGTCACCTTACCGCCACCATGGACCCACGCACAGGAAGGTGGTGCTGACGTTGTAGAAAGGATTTTCTCTGGGAAGAGGTTGCTCATGTCATTTCTCCACTTCGTCCTCCATCTTAGGCAAGTTGCTCAACTCTTCTAGGTTTTATTTTCCTCCATTCTAATATAGAGAATATAAAATTGCCTATCTCACAGAGTTACCTTGAGAACTAAATGATATAATGCATGCAAAGCACAGAGGAGATCCGTCTCACCATGTCTTAGTTTTGTTCCTTGAACAACAGTAAGTATAAAGAAACCAAACTCTTTCGAGTCCCGAACTAAAATTCTGTAATTGCCAACTATTTAATAAGAACATTAAACTGAGGGTTTGTAAACTCTCTGATATTACTTTCCAAATCTAGACCATTTAAGAAAAAAAGATTGGTTAATAAGGCTGGCACAGCTCGCAATGTCTGTCTTCTGATCTCATTATGATCCTGATGAAGCACTTGCCAATATAAAATCATGGCAAAGGTATTCCAAGGGTGTAAACCATGAGAAAACTACTTCAACATCACATTTTTTTGGCCTTGGCTACTTTCACAGGTCATTTTTTGTTGGTTTCAAAACTCAGTGATACATCCACTGAATAATCTGGCCCCTGGGCCATCATTTCTTTTTGTAAACCCAGAAACTGTTGGTATTTTCACCTAAAAAGAGATCCATGTTGCTAATTTAAAGCTTCTTTTGATTTCGAAGTTCTCTAGCACAAGTTCTTTTTTATTTTATTTATTTTTTTTTTTTCTGTTTTTGTTTTTTCCTTTCTTTCATTGAAAGCTCCATGTTACATTGTACCTAATAGGCATTCCACAAAAGATTTTGGAAGAAAATATATTTTTGTTATAGATAAATAAAAGAACTCTTTTTCCACACACTTTTAACTTGGGAATGATCTTTTTACTTAATGTGGAGGAAAAAAACTTTCAAGCTGTAATAAAAAGGTTATTTCTGATGTGAATTCCATTTAAAACTAAGAGGGTACCGATAAAAGTTTAGTGTTAGCAGAAATAACAATTTTCCACTCTGTGGGAAAGTTAGGTGAGAGGCGGAAGATGGTTTTTACCTTTTTGGAGAACTCCAGTTCAGCAGTTTAATGCTTATTTTGTGGCAACGCTCTTAATTTTTCAGTCAGAACTTCCCGTATGACAAGAAAGTGTCTACGCAATGAACTAGGAGATAGAACAGAAGCACTAAACATGTTATTAGGGCAATTAACTGGAATTTCCCATGAAACCATGACTCTAAACCTCCAAACCAAAGAATCTAATTCCATGAGGTGTTGGGTTGCACATAAACAACCTCAGCAGCTCCTTTTTTTTTGGTCATTGTTGCAAATGTATCTATCAAACAACTTTTGTCAATTCAACTTTTTACAGGTTCATAACTTACTAACAGCAATTATAATAATCAGCTGTGCAACCCTACCCTTAATCAATGCAATTTTTCCATCACTATCCAAGGCACAACTAATGATCTCTATTCACCCGGAACAACCGAGGAAGTCAGGAATAGGAGGAAGATGTGGAATGTGTGGCTAATTGCCTCCGTGAACAACTGCCTCATTTGCCATGAGACCAGAACCGGATGGTGCCGGTTTACCATTACTGAATATTTTGATCAAAGATTCCATAGCAGAATCCTGATCAAAAGGGGTAAAATGCAGACAGAATTTCAAATTCTTATGGACTTCAGATTTTCTGAAGCCATGGAGGGTGGATGAGTAACTGAAACTATTGCCTTGATATTGTGTATATTCTCAACAATAACAACAAAATAAATAAAACTTAGACAAAAAAGAAAAGAGTCAACAATATTGCAGTAATTAATTTTTGTTTTTAAATAAGAGTACCTTATAGAGCTATAGGGTCACTCTGAGTTGAAATTGACTTGATGGCAATGTTTGCTTTTTTTTTGGTTTGGTTTATAGAGTTAAGTATTTTCAAGGAAAGTGATAACACATAACATTTTCCAAAAGCTTACTGAAGACACAGAACTTTGAACAGGAAAATCCAGCATCCTGCTCAAACCCCTGGTAGCACAGCAGTTAAGAGTTCAGCTGCTAACCAAAATGTCAGTAATTCGAATCTACCAGCCACTCCTTGGAAACCCTACAGGGCAGTTCTACTCTGATCTATAGGGTCGCTAGGAGTTGGAACCAACTCGACGGCAATGGGTTAATTTAGGTTAAGAGTGTAAAATCCTCTTAGTTATTTACTTATTTAGTCAAAGTCTCATTTGTTTTTTACTTATAGCTGTAAATTAAAATAAGACTAATTCAATTCACATAATAAGATTTATTTTAGAGATGATATTTATTTTAAGACCAGATCAACTCAGGACTTAGGCCATATTTTTTAGTGTTTCGTGTGATGTGTATAGGAAAATCCACTACTTCCTAAGTCAGTGCTTCTAACAGCAAGCAGCAGACACAACAAGAAATGCACTGCCCCGCCCTTGTCAGTTAAAGTCAGATGCCTAACATTGTTTTTTGAGGTTTAATTTCCATTTAATTCCACTTTTAAGAACAGCAATGGTGTAACTTAGTATTACAACAGCACAAAAAATCCCAGCCACATGGTAAAAGCTGACCCAAAAACAAATGAGTAACATCGAAATCAGGCCAAAAATCATATCCCAAAAAAAAGTTAGTAATTTCAATGGAAGCTTCTACACTGGTAGGGTTTATAAACACAAAACTAAGGGTGGGGAAGGTCATTATTTTATTAACTCAGCTAAGCACTGACATTTAGAGACCAAGGTGGGCTTTCTACTGCCCCACAGGAAATTCAGAGAACTCATAAGTTCCAAGGATATGTTCTACTAATTGGAGGTCTCCAAAACTATGAGCCACTGAACGTACAATTCCTTCAAATAAGTCAATTAACTTCCTGTTTGCGTAAATCTTTTCCATCCACTTTTGCCTTAGTAGAACCTTAAGGAATATCCTCTTTCAATTTTGTCAGCAACTATTTCCTCAAGTCACAGGAAAATTGTATTGAAGTTAATCTTTTTAGGTGAAAAAAATACTGAGAACTATTTAGTTTTCATACAAAATGTGCTTAAACCGATTATTTAAATACACGGTGTTCTCAGACTGTATCTCAAAGTTAGTTTCTGATAAGGAATTTTTTTTTTCCTCGTATGGCAGTATTCTGACCATAGATACCCAGTAAACATTGCCTGACTTTACATAAAACCCTGTACCATATATACTTCAGGAAATGGAGAATAAGTCCTACATGCATTCATGGTGTTATACCAAACTCTTTAAAGATAAAAGCAACACATTGTCTCTGTCTGAAGAAGCAAGCAATGACTTAGATATCTATGTAGCTCTGGGTAAATTTTTTAATATTTTATTTTTGATATTTTATTTTTCTTACCAACCCCGAAATTAAATATGAATTCCAATGAGAAATGAGATATGGTACTAAATGATATAAAGTACGCAAAATCTATTAGCACTATGACCATCCAATAGTGATTGTGTTTATAAACTATGAAATACCATGCAAATGCATGGGCTATGCCTTGCTGTAAGGGGTATTCAGTTAAGGATGAGTCTTTCAATAACACTTCTGGGATTCTATTAGAAAACATATATACACACAAGGGCTTACTGGGACATTCCTAGCTTCTTTAAAGAAAAGCTACAATCACTTCTATATTAGAAGTTATATTCTAAGCTAATTTATGTTGTTAATAATGCTTTCAAGTTATATTCTGGGCAAATTCTACAGTCTCTCTCCTTTGGTGAGATCATACAAATATGGGAGAATATATTTTTAAATAGAGTGAATGCATGGCTCCCCTCTGAAACACAAAAGAGAAGTGCCTTTCTGAATGTTTGAGGAACTTAATACAGATAAGATTCAAACTAAGGACAGTGTGAATTAAGCTAAGGTAGTTCAGGAATGAGTGAGAGACTGTGGAAGACAGTAGCAAATAAAGTGGGAAGAATCACAAGAATCTCTCCACCGGGAGGTGGTGGAAGGCGGAGCTGGGCGGGGAGATGAAACTGGCAGGACAACCACAGAGAAAGGTTCATGCCAATCAGGCCAGGAGAAGATAAAGCAGACCAGATGCAGAGGCACTGTCCCACCGATTTCCCAGTCTTACTTAAAAATGAGAAGCATGAACTCTGGAAGTAGCTTCCTCCTCTTTTGCTAAGCTGGAAGGAGGAAGGGGAGTATTGTGGAAGTTTATCACACTAAATACTCTAGCTCAAATACGTTTTGGTGTATTGGTAAGTGTTACTCACAGAGAATGACAGGACAGAACAGGATCAGGAAGTCTCCGGACAATCATGGAACTGAGTAGAAACTTGGACAACGAGCAGAATGAGAAGAAGCTAGCCATGTAAGGAAAGATGTTCTCAGAGGAAGATCCTGAGTGTGAAATGAGGTGGATATGTTTAAGGAGCATCAAGAGAATCACTGTGACTTCTGTGGAGTAAGCAAGGACGGGAATGGAAGGAAGAGTTCAGAGAGACAAGGACCAGCTACGTAGTGGCCTATCAGAATAGCCCATGATAAGAAGGTGGGAATTAATTTTACATACAATGAAAAGTCCCTGGAGGATTTTAAATAGGAAGTCATATTCTTTTAAAAGATCACTTTAGATTCCTTGTGGAGAATAGAAAACAGCCTAAAACAACAAAGGAAGAATGTGGGGAAACGTAATTTTACATCAGTTGTTGGAAAATTGGTTTTTCTTCTGGATGTCTATTACTGCCCAAAAGAACACAGTATGAATTAATATGGTTCTCAGTATTTTAACACTAATCATTTCTAGTCAGCATAACAGCTGTTATTTTATATAATGCCACTATCTTTGTATGGGTAGAATGTATTATCTTTTTCCCCCATTAACTGGAATAGTTTTGTCCTAATCTCTCAATACAAATTCAACTACTTTCTTGGATGATCAATCTTAAGACCTTGAAAAATGGCCTCCTGGGTTTGCAGACAGAGATTAGATGATTAAAGAGTGGGAAAACAGATGGCCTTTGGACAAAAACATCTCAAGTAGATTCATAGGCAAACTATTTCAATAGCAATGGAAGGAGCAACTACTATTTATCATATACCTAAATTTAATCTGAACATAATGACTTTATTTATTCTGAATTCTGGGGAAAAAACAATCTTTTAAACTCTGCATTCTTAAATGATAAAAGCATTTCCGATACCCCTTGATGAGTCTATTCTGACTCATAGCCATCCTGTAAGACAGAGTAGAACTGCCCCATAGTGTTTCCAAGGAGCAGCTGGTGGATTTGAACTGCTGACCTTTTGGTTAGCAGAGCTCTTAATGACTGTGCCACCAGGGCTCTGCCTCCCAAATAAAGGCACAGAATAGCTATTTACTGAGGGATTAGAAAGCGCTCAGCACTACATAAAATGTTTTATAAGCTTTACCTCATTAAATCTTCATGGCTGTTTGAGCCGGGCACTACTATTCCCATTTTACAGATGGAGAAGTTCTCATGACCAAATGACTAACGTCAAACTTAAGATTCAAACCGAGGGATCTCTGACTTGATAACAGTTTTAACCCCTGTCGTATACCACATCACATAATGTAAAAAATGGCAAACCTGATTCTAATTCTGGTCAGGTCTTTAACTAGCGATGGGATCAGGAGTTAACTAAAGCAGTCTAGAGTCAGTTTTTAGTCTGCAAAAGTAGAAACAACAATGCTTACTCTAGTATCACTTGTGTGTCAAGGTGAATGCAACAAACGTGTGTGAAAATCCAGTATAGCTCCTGACAACTGAGTAGAATCTGCATAAATATCAGTTGCCCTTCCCTCTTGAAACTGAACTCATTTTCAAAACACATTATTCTAAAATATAAATTTCTCTGTATTTTTAACCAAAGATACTTAACATAAATTTACCTTTTCTTCAATGCTAATGACTCCATTTTCAACACTTATTATTATGCTAAATGGAGGAGGGGCATACGACTAAGTACTAATGCTCTATGCATAATACTAAATGCATGGTTTCCTTTTGCCATGCTCTTCCGAGTTTAGCATTTCAGAGTTCCCAGTCATCTTTCGTGATGCCGGGTATGCCGCTCAGCAAATATCAGCTGTCTTCCTCTACTTGTTGCCACTGTTTTTATAACCTCACGCTTCAGATTTCTGCTTCGAATCTGTTGTGAGCTGGGCAAGTAGGTGGTTAAACTTATGGAAGTAAAAATTTATACGTATAAAACATGGATTCCAGAGGGTCTTCTTTATTATGACTAACGTCTGTGAATTTCAGTGCATGACCTTGTGACATTTATTTTGACTCTGAAGAGCTCTTTTGATTCACTCTATGGGTCTTTCTTGATTTTGTTCTGGGTATACCGTATAGGGGAAAACAAAACAAAACAGCGTCTAAATGAGGAATGTATTGTTAAAACTTAAGAAATAAAGTATTTTCCCAACAATCAGATTCTAAGACACTTTTTGGATATCAGTCCTAATGTTCTCTTTAGAATATGATAGCTTAGTGGTTACATAGAAGATAGTGTAAATTGAATCCTATAAAATTGAATGTGTTGTCCCGAGTGGTTATCCTTTTGTTTAGAAACTCTGGTGATCCCCCAACTCCTGTTCTTGCCGCTTGCTATCAGGTGCCGGAGAGTCGGTTCTGACTCCTAGAGACCCTACGTACAACAGAACGAAACACTGCTCTTGCTGCTAGAGTTCACATTATCACACTTTATTTATTTTGTTTTCTCTGAACTCTAAGACTCAGCTAATATCTAACAACAAAGATTGCTTAGCACAGAGTTTTACACGGTGAAGCTCTTTGTTAGAAGATAAATGACCAAAAAGATAAATAAAACAACACAAACGCCAACCTCCAGGCTTATTCATCTCCATGGCGGTAATCTCTCCGTGGAGCCCTCGTGGCGCAGTGGTTTAAGAGCTCGGCAGAGAACCAAAAATTTGCAGTTCAAACCACCAGCCACTGCTTGGAAACCCTATGGGGCAGTTCTACCTTGCGAAATAGGCTTGCTATGAGTCAGAATGGACCTGACGGTAGTGGGTTTGGTTTTCGATTTTTTTAGAGACTCCTTAGGCTCTGGTGGCACAGTGGTTAAAGCGCTTGGCTGCTAACCAAAAGGTAGGTGGTTGGAATCTAACAGCAGCTCCAAAAAACAAAAAAAGACCAAACCCATTGACATTGAGTCTATTCCATCTCATATTGACCCTATAGGACAGGGTAGAACTGCCTCATATGGTACCCAAGAAACTCCTGGTGGATTCGAACTGCTGACATTGTTTGGTTAGCAGCCGAGCTCTTAACCACTATGCCACCATGGTTTCCGCTAGCAGCTCCACAGGAGAAAGATGTAACAGTCTCTTTCCTCAAAGGCTGCAGCCTTGGAAACCCTAGAGGGCAGTTCTGAGTCGTTACGAGTCAGCAGCATTTTTTTTTTTTTTTTTTTTTTGAGTCTCTTTTGTCAGAGCATAGGCACTTAATAAACGTCTGTTGAAGTGAAGAATTAATACATTAGTCTCGCTGATAAATCTCCGTGGGTGCCTCCTACTAACTCATTGTTGTTTTGAGTTTAATTTTAGTTTTTTTGGAATTATTTCAAAAAAGTTCAAAGGTGTTACATTAATCACGTGCGGTACCTTTTGAATCTCTTACGATTTTCCTTCTACTATTTTTTTTAAAAGAGAAAATAAAAGTTATAAGTCCACAATGAGAAGATGAGAAAGACCAGGGAAGAATGACATTTCCACTAATTTCTGGGTGAACGGAATGCATAAAGGGGCGGTATCATAAACCGTTAGACAAAAGATATATTATTTTCAAGTGATATTAGCAAGATCAGCTTATTAAAAAAAAAAAAAAAGATTTAGGTCTTTTCCTCACGCCACATCCAAAAATAAACTTCAGATGGAAAAAAAAAATCTATATGTGAAAGAGAAGGGGTCCTGGTGGCAAAGTAGTTAAGACTTCAGCTGTTATCGGTGGCAGTTGGAATCCACCAGCTGCTGCTTGGAAACCCTATGGGGCAGTTCTATCCCGTGCTATAGGGTCGCTATGAGTCGGAATTGACTTGACAGCAACGAGTTTGGTTTAACAGGAGAAAATACAGGAGCACATCTTTGTGGTCCCAGGGTGGCAGAAGAATTTTTTTGGCTTAATCGAGTCCAAAAACTGTTCTCATTTTACAGTTCAAATGATGTTTCTTTCTCTGTAATCAGAAGAAAAGCCAGAATCAAGGGTTGACTCCCAGTTCTGTTCTCTTTCCAGGAGCCATTCCTCACTTTGCTTATCAGTCCCAAGTGACACATCCATTATCTTGGATCCTTCTGATCCTTGCAGATCTAGTTAAACCTGGCCAGAAACGCAACGCCACAGTCCGTGATTGCACAGAGCCCCCCTCACAGTTCTGGAAACAGCTGAGACAGGTCCTCAGGCTTTCCTCTGCCTCTGTGCATGGGCGTGAGTCCTGTATCAACACAAAAGGACACCCAGCTCCATCACTAGGTTTACATACACAGTCACAAACGCACAACACCTACAAGCACTCATACCTACTCACAAGCTTTTCTGACTTTGGTAACTTAACTCAATATCTTAGAATAATAGGTAGAGTTACTTTAAACTCCATATAACCTTCCTCCATCTGACTGGCTCCACCTTTTTTGTCTTCCCTCCTTCTCCTAGATTAAATTAAAAAAAAAAAAATTTGCCATCGAGTCGCTTCCGACTCATAGTGACCCTATAGGACAGAGTAGAACCTGCCTTATAGGGTTTCCAAGGAGTGGCTGG
The DNA here is from genome assembly GCA_030035585.1 of Dugong dugon. Lineage (NCBI taxonomy): Eukaryota > Metazoa > Chordata > Mammalia > Sirenia > Dugongidae > Dugong > Dugong dugon. Next base: position 9,395,638 of record CM057473.1, read on the forward strand.
TGGATTCGAACTGCCGACTTTTGGTTAACAGTCAAGCTCTTAACCACTGGGCCACCAGGGCTCCTCTTCTAGGTTAGTAGGTATATTATTATTATATTTCACTCAGAGCGTTTCCACCCACTTCCAGATCCCGGAAGGTCTCACCTTCTATTCCTGATCACTTGTCAAGAAAACCCATTGCCGTCAAATTGATTCTAACTGATAGTGACTTGTCAAAAGATCAAGTTTTATTCTTTTTATTTTTCCTTGAACTAATATGTTTCCTTTTTTAAAAGGAATTTTGATGGCAGTTACTAATAAGATTGCCCCATCTCCTCAAAAATATGTACTTAATGTGAACACATGTGTAAGACACTCAGTGAGATGGACTGACACAGTGGCTGCAACAATGGGCTCAGACATAGCAAAGATTGTGAGGATGGTGCAGGACCAGGCAATTTTGTTGTGCACAGGGTCGCTATGAGCAGGAACTGACTCGACAGCACCTGACGACAGTAACAACATATCTAATATTACGCCATATGCAAAAATATTTAGTGAACTCTTTGGATTACATAGTCCAGGAAAGAGAGCAGGTAAACAGGATCTAGACTGACATTAGTCTGGAAGCTGGAACTTGGCTAGAGGCACCAAAGTCAAGGAACCCACTAAGCACCGTCTGCTAAGTTACAATGGTGAAGACATTGCAATCGTGTGGTAAGCCTGTTAAGTGCTGATTTTAGTGCGGTTTGAAAGCTCACTTTCCTCACTACCTTTGGGAAAGTACTTCTGTTACACAAATAAAAATATAAACAAATGACAACAACAACAGGAACAAGTTCTGGCTGAGTGATAGAATCAAGAAAAGGCAAAGCATAGAGCTCGGGAACGTTCCAGGTAAGAGGCTAAGCGTCTATCGCAGTCCTGATTTCTCATCCTGCAGAAAGCTACCTAGGTCAAGAGAGAGTTATGGTTGGGAAGTTTGGGGTGCCACAGAGAGGACTTGAGGAAGTTCCGGGAATGTGAGGTATTATTCCTCATGCCCTCTATAGTCACCCAGACTGGAGGCCATGAAGGTCAATATATTGAAAGATCACATCAGTGAGAAGAACGCATAAGCAGATGTTGGGAAAAGTCATTCCCAAGGTACAGCTAATAGCTCATTTCAGAGAACCCCAGGGGAACACATTTATGGTGAAATGTTAACTTTAATCAGCTGATGAACAAGTACCAATACTTTCAAATTTACTTGCCCTTTGAAATCAATTTTTTTCTTTTGAAAATAGTTTTTAAAAACCAATTAGAATTTTGAATAGAAAGAGACTAATGAAATAATCATAAAGGAAAGAGAAAAAGATATTTTCAGCACAAGTCACAGTGGTGATTCGTTAGAATTGCATGATTTCAGTGAGTTGGTATTTAACATGAAATACTGCTTCCCATGGTCTCCAGAGCCTCCTTTAGCAGAAAGTAATGCCATTTCTTAAAATCCACTATGATTTAGCTATTTGAGCATTGATATGAATTCTTATAAGTCACAAACATGACTAGAAAATACCTTTTTTTAAAAAAATTCTACTCTCAGAACATCAACTTATATAAGATTGCTATTGGGATCTATTTCAGGTCATGAGGTCCCTGCCACCTAGTGACTTAAACTTAATGTGTGTGATCCTAGGGGGAATGTGCCCCATTAAGCGTGTTATTCAGATGCATAAGCATGCCTTTAGAGAATCAGGTACCGGTATCCCGGCTCCTGCGGTAGTTTGTCACAAAGACAAAACCATCTGCAATCCATTTCCAATTTTATTACTTTATACTTTTAAAGTTCTTGTCCTACTTCTGGATACCTTAGATTATACTACTGAATATACGCTTTCCTCATGCAGTTTTGGATAAGGCAGGAAGAGAATGGGCCAGATGCCTCCTCGTTAAATGGTCTAGTGCCAGATTTCGTCAGCCTTGTAAACTTCCAGAAGTCAGATTCTTTCTTTTTCCGTTCACCATCTAGGAATTAATGGGCTCTTCTACTTGTCTTTATGACAGACATGCAGAGCTTTAGAAAAGGGTTCAAGTAGTAGTCAGAAATGGCACGGTGTAGTTTTACCTGAAGGAAAAAAAAAACTCAGTTTTAAATCAATTTTACTAATAAAAAATAATTTTATCATTGAACATCAAGTTATTAATTACACGAAGTCCTCAATCATTTTATGTCATTGTTTGAAAAAGTCACATAGTTTCCTATGGTAATATTATAGGGTTTAGTAAAAAAATATCAGTTCACTTGCTTCTATTACGAGAGGTGGTATCTAAATTCGGATAATACCACTAACCATGAGATTACTAAATTTCAGTTTTATTATATTTTTTTAAAAAGACAAACGTTATTTGTAAAAAATAAAATTAACTCTAAAATTACTTTTAAATCATTTTTATCTATTTTAAACTAACCTACAGAATCCACCCTTACTGAAGTACTAGTATTAGGAAAGCTGGAAGATGAAAGCTCTTTGAGACAGCTTCATGTATTTCTAGTAAAACTTTACTAACTTTAATTAAGGATAGAGGAGTATAGAAAAATAACAATTAAGATAGCTCAAATTAACTTCTTTACAATTTCAAAGATTTAAAAAGAATAAAATTAAATTTGCCAAACTTACAACCAATAAGGAGTAATTCATCTGCTTTTTAAAATACATATATACAGTGATGGTTCCGATGGTGTGTCAGCTTGGCAGGGCCGTGATTCTCAGTGGTTTGGCAGTTGTATAGTGTTGCGATCACTTCCCTGTTGGAATCTGATATGTGATCACCTCCATGATGGAATCTGCTGAGTGGTACCAGCAGGGGTGGGGCTTGTGGCAGCTCACTGCCTTCAAAGCCTTCATCTTTCTGCCCTCCACTGACTACTTCCTTCCTGTTCACCTTGCGACGTTTTTGGCTTCCTCTAGATCCTGCTGCTGCCTCCTGTTCATTTGACCTCCGGTTCTTGGGACCTGAGCTAGCACCTTACCTACAGATCTTGGGATTCATGGATCTTCACAGCCTGTGAGCGGGAGCCCTGCCCCCCGACCTGCCAATCTTGGGTTCTCCAGCCCCTGCAGCTACGTGAATCAGGAGAAGCCTCTATCGTGATCCACGGGCTTGGGACTTTCCAGCATCTAAAATCAGGTGAGCCGTTGCCTTGATATAAATCTCTCTCTCTCTCTCTCTCTCTATATATATATATATATATTATACTCTTTACTGGTTTTCCTTCTCTAGAGAACCCAGCCTAAAGCATATATATATATTTTTTTTCTTTACATCACCTATAGCAGTGACAGATCACGTCACTCCTGATTAAAGAGTTTAAGGTCTTTTTTTTTTTTTTTAACTAAAAGTTTTATTTTGAGAGTTAATTTTGGGATGATAAAAAGAAAAGTCAGCAAAGGTTTCAAAACTTGATTCTGTTTTTTTTTTTAATTTGAATTACCCAACAGAGGGAAACCATAGTTATCTATATTTGAAAGTGGTCTTGCATTAAAATGGAGAAACATTTATTTTAATAATATAAAAAAAAAATGACATTGCATCTCCCTGATGAGAGAAATCCTGGAGTCAGGTATAAGCACAGACTCTGAGAGGAGATAAAGCGGAAGCGTATTTTAACTAAGTTAAAGGGGCAGAAAAATGTAATGGATTCACAGCAGAAATCGGAACTTTTAATTCTGTACAGTGGTTTTATTTATTTTTTTTAAAAAAAGAAGCAAAAGTATTTTAAATTATTTAAACTGGCCTTAAGACATTCACAAGATGGGGAAGTCTATAATCAGAAACTTATTTTACTGAACACGTCAAACCTAACTTATTCATAAATATGCTTTTCTTTGGAAAATTTATGGTAAGAGCTTGCTTGAAGGTCTGGGGGTCTGACAGCAGGGACCAGAGCAAAGGTGACTCAGATCACAAAGAAGTCTCTAAAGAGTTTTAAAAGAAAAAGAAAAGAAACTGGTTTGTGTTATGTTAACAGCTGACTATGTTGCAATAAATAAATAAAACCTGTTACAACCAACTGTGGTTCCTAGTTTCTCTCTCACTGTCTGATGAATAATTCTGTTTTCCCAGTTAAAGCACGTTGTCCCGCTTGTGATTCAGGTATGCCAATAAGTTGAAAAATAAGTTGAGCCAGCAAAGTGCTTCCTTCCACTTGTTAATTTAGGTTTGCAGAAGATATTCTCATGGAAATATATATACACTTCCAGATGGACACCTGAAGTGAATTAATACAATTTTCAAGAGCTTGTTTAGTAGGGGAAACATGACAAAATGCTGAGAACAAAGAAAATCAATAGATCCGACTGAAAAATCGTGCTGCTCCTAACCAAAGATTCAATTTGCTTTATAGAATAGTTTGCGAACTGTCTGGCTTTATTGTTTTTCCATCAGGATCTCTCTTGGAAAGTGATGGTTCCTGTTTTCCTGAGTGGGGAGGTCTTTTGCTGAGGGTGAGAACATGGTATAGAAACTAGGCAAAATGGTGAAAACAAATAAAGAAACCTATAGCTCCTGGTGGTACAGTGGTTAAGCATTCGGCAGCTAACCAAAAGGCCAGCAGTTCGAATTCACCAACCTCTCCTTGGAAACCCTATGGAGCAGTTCTACTCTGTCCTATAGAGTCGCTGTGAGTCGGAATCAACTCCACGACAATGGGTTTGGTTTGGTTTTTTTTTTGTTTTTGTTTTTTTTTTTTTTGGTATAGCTCCTGATGGCACAATGGTTAAGAGATCGGCTGCTAACCAAAAGGTCAGCAGTTCGAACCCACCAGCCATTCCACAGGAGAAAGATGTGGCAGTCTGCTTCCTTAAAGATTTCAGCCATGGAAACTCTATGGGGGAGTTCTACCCTCTCCTATAGGGTCACTAGCAGTTGGAGTCGACTGAATGGCAACAAGTTTGGTTTTTTTTAGTATAGCTCCCTCGTCCAGGCACCCCCTGAGGTTCTGGAGAGGAATGGGTCTGATCTAATCCCTTTTGGCATTGCTTTGTCTACATAGACACTTAAACCTGAAACCCAGCTCATCATAGCAGTCCCTGCCCACACAAGTACTCACTGGCATTTCAGAGCTCGGACCTACACTTCGACTGTAAGTTTAAAGTGAAAATACGCTGTTCAATGTTTGAAGAATGAAGAAAGCTAGCTGGCCAGGTGGATATTTCTAAGCTGTCCATTGTGTCTTGAAATAGGAGTATTTTCCTTTTTTTTCTTTAAAACAATGACCATTTACTTGCACATAGTTTAGTTTGTATACATTCTTTTGGATCTCTGCCTTTCCTACAACAAGAACGGAAACTTAGGGCTTTTGGGAAAACTTTGTCATCACCAATCAAAATTCTAAATCAAATTAAATGTAATTTTCCCTTTAAAAATTTCATCAGTATTACCCTCTTAGAACTAGCTCATAATGCAAAGCATCTATTTTTAGGCATAATTGGTGCAGATCAGAATCAATAATAGGTTTCTCATAATATCTTCCAGTGGCTTTCCGGTTTCCTCATGCAGTATTGCTCCATCATTTATTCAACAAATATTTACTGAAATTGTAGAAAGTGTGGGGCAGGTTACCCAACATTGTGCCCTGGGTTTCAAAAGACTTACAAACTTTTGTAAATCTGTTGTAAGAAACAGGTAGGTAAATTTTGGAAATTAATACCACATCCCAATAGTATTATGGAAATTAGTGACACTCAAATACTTAAAGAAGCAACAATGGTAGTCCCCATCATAGCAAACACATTTTAGTAAACTTAATAGGTTAAGATTATTTGCAACAAGGGTATCAGGTAGTACCATAAATATATGAAAGTCTAGAGAACAAAGCTCAGAAAATGATAGAAACCTAGAGAAGTGGATGATGGAGAACATAGTCATGACTCTGCCTTAAAAGTGTCTGCTTAGAAAGCCCCAGTCACTGGAAACTCACTATCACACCTTGGGCCCTCAGCTGCTATCTTCTCTAAGGATCTGTTTGTCCTTGTATCATTGCACCATTTCCTCAGGATTCAAAGTCCTGACTGGGGGCATCTGATTGGCAGACATAAGGTCACTTGACCATGTCTTGGCTGCTAAGGACGAAGAATAGTGCATACCTTCTTCCCTAAAATAGAAAGTTTGATACCCTGGTTAGCTAACAATGACAAATGTCCTCTGTCTTCACTATGGCAATTTGCATTAGATAGCTTGGCATCTGGTAGAACTTATTTTAACATATGCAATGATATGAGTGTAAATACAGGATTCTTAGTAAAGGAACTTTAAAATCCGCCTATCCTTTCTATTTTTGTGTGTAAACAATACATAATCTTGCACACGGACACATACATATATACACACAATCATAAACACACAAACAGGGGAGCAGCATGAGGTGAGGATTATTTTATAAAATTTCAACCAGTGACTAATCTCAGTAGCTAGATCTTTGCTCTCTGCATTAATAACCTCAAAGAAAACTGTCAAGGATATCATAGTTACTTCAGGAATTGTATGAGTTCTCTACCAAAATGTAGCTAGTTAAAGCTGGTATATAGTATGTTTTAGATGCTCCTTCCCAATTGAACTAGCTGCATTTGAGTTTCATATGCCAAACTAGCGTTAAAAAAAAAAAAAAGACATGTGAAAGATGCATTTGACTTATGTTCAAGTCATGTTGTTGTTGTTGTTAGGTGCCATTGAGTTGGTTCCAACTCACAGCAACCCTATGCACCACAGAATGAAACATTGCCTGGTCCTGCACCATCCTCACAATCATTGTTATGCTTGAGCCCATTGTTGAACCACTGTGTCAATCCATCTCATTGAGGGTCTTCCTCTTTTTCGATGACCCTCTGCTTTACCAAGCATGATGTCCTTCTTCAGGGGCTGGTCCTTCCTGATAACATGTCCAAAGTACATGAGACAAAATCTCACCATCCTTGCTTCTAAGGAGCATTCTGGCTGTACTTGTTCCAAGACAGATCAGTTCGCTCTCTGGCAATCCATGGTATATTGAATATTCTTCACCGACGCCACAATTCAAAGATGTCAGTTCTTCTTCGGTCTTCCTTATTCATTGTCTAGATTTCGCATACATATGAGGCGATTGAAAATATCATATCTTGAGTCAGGCACACCTTACTCCTCAAAGTGATATCTTTGCTTTTCAACACTTTAAAGAGGTCTTTTACAGCAGATTTGCCCAGTGAAATACGTCATTTGATTTCTTGACTGCTGCTTCCATAGGTGTTGATTATGGATCCAAGTAAAATGAGATCCTTGACAACTTCAGTCTTTTCTCTGTTTATCATGATGTTGCTTACTGGTCCACTTGTGAGGATTTTTGTGTTCTTTATGTTGAGGTGTAATCCATGTTCAGGTCACGGTTAGGTGAAATCAAGGGTGAGGCAGAGGGAAGAGTGAAAAAGAGTGTAAGAGGATCTTTTAAAACAGATTCCTATCCAAGAAACTATCCAAAAATAAGCCGTTGATGAAAACAGGGACTTATAGTGACTTTCAAACATGTTGTCTAAAAAAAAAAAAACAAACTGAAAAGAAAGAAAAAAAAAAAAAACACAGCCTACATTTCGAGTGCATGTAACTTTGGACAAGTATATTTTACTTAAAGTTTGTTTATATATTTCTTTCACCAAAAGCTTGTGTTCTCTCCAGGTACTCAGTATAAATTCCTGTTTTATTACATAATCCAAAATCAGTATAAAATGCTTCCCTTCAACTATCCCATGTTTGCCAATAGAATGCACTCTACCAAAGATCCCACAAACACTTAAATCCCCTGGAACATTTACATTAATCTCCCTTTATAAGTTGAAAGGGTTTAAAAAGCCCCTTGATCATGGACTTACAAATCCAAAAGAGCAAGTAGATTGTATTACTGCAAATGTACATTGTTCTAGGGACTCAGCTAGGTGATGGAGATGCAAAATCAAGTGAGAAAAGCTTCAAGTTTACCAGTTAGAAAAGCGTAAACATAGATATTACAACACAGTGCAACAGGTGTTATTGCAAAAGCATGGTCGGTCTTGTATGGGTCGACGACATAATCCAAGGAACGCAAGTGAATGTGAGTACCAAGTAAACCGCAAGCAAGTAAATGAGTCTTACAATGTGCAGTAACCCAAACCAAACCAGTTGTCATCAAGTTTGTTTTGACTCATGGCGACCCCATGTATTACAGAGTAGAACTGCTCCATAGAGTTTTCTTGGTTGTAATCTTTACGGAAGCAGATCACCAGGCCTTTCTTCCACAGTACTGCTAGATGAGTTCAAACTGCCAACCTTTAGGTTTGCAGTTGAGCACAAACCATTTCTGCAACCAAGGTTCATTACAATATGCAATAGGAAGTTGTAAAATATGTTGTTGGAGGACTAGTCGAAGAAAAGATCAGGAAGGACCTCATATGCAATGTTAAGGAAAGTGTATGATAATAATAGGTAGTGGGGATACATTAAAAGGCTTGACAATAGGAATTTCATTGTCAAATATGCATTTTAGGTGGAATTGTGGAGAATACATTTAAAGGGGTTGTTTGGGGACAGAAAGTGTAGATTATTGCAATAGTTCAAATAAGAATTACCAATTAATACCTGAACCAGAAAAGAGGTAATAGGAAGGAAGGGGAGAATATGCCTGTTAAAATATTTAGGAGTTAAAAAATCATCAGGCTTTGCCTTTGGTGGAGGTAGAAATGCTCTGATGATCTGTTTAATACAATTCCTGTTTTTTTTTGCTTGATAATTCTTTGCTTAGATGATGGCATACCAATGGATTTGACACAACCAGTTTTGTAGGAGAAGAAATGTTTATCTTTGAGCCTACTGTGTTTGATATGTATGTGTACAGGCAAGCAGCTGCAAAAGTAAGGGAGAGTTAGAGGCTCTCAGATAGAGGTTAAGACATTATCACTGTGGTAGGCACAATAATGCCCCCCACTCCCACAAAGATGCCCATGCCCTAAACTCAGAACCTGTGAATATGTTACTTTATATGGTAAAAGGGACTTTGCAGGTGGGATTAAGATCTTGAAATGGGGAGATTATTCTGGGTTAACCATGTTGGCCCAAGATAATGGCAAGAGCCATTATAGGGAAACACAGAGGTAAGTCAGAGAATGAGATGGGAAGAAGGAGCCAGAGGTCAAAGAAAGGAAGACATATTTGAAGATGCTATGCTGTTGACCTTGTAGATGAAAGAAGGGGCAATGAACAGGCAGGCTGTGGAGCTAGAAAAGAAAAGGGAAAGGGTTCTCCTCTAGAGCCTCCAACAGGAATGCAGACTTGCTGACACCTTAATTTTAGGTCTTCTGACCTCCAGAATTGTATGATAATAAATTTGTGTTGTTTCAAGCCAGTAAGTTTGTAGTAATTTCTCACAGCAGTAATAGGAAACGAATTCAATCACCATGTAAGAATAGCCAGATCCTAAAAGAGAAATGGTTGTTCAGTAGAGCATTGGAGAGAGAGAAAGCTTGTTGTTTTTGTTAGCTGCAGTCACGTTGACCACTAACTCATGCCTACCTCATGTGTTACAGAGTAGAACTGTTCCATACGTTTTTCTTGGTTGTAATCTTCAAGGAAGTAGTTTGCCAGATCTTTCTTCACTGGAGCTGTGGGTGGGTTCCAACCACCAATCTTTAGGTTAGCAGCTGATTGCAAACCGCTGACCCCAGCCAGGCTCCTAGAGGACGAAAAATACATGCTGTGCTTTTACGTAAATAACGTGCACCTTCTGCGTTTGTTGGCCAACTGTACCTTCCCCCCGGCGAGGTAATCGCCTCTATACCACATTTTTGTAAAAATACGGTAGATAATACCTTCACAAATTTATTTATAGATAGATAAATAGACACACACATATACATATATACACCTACATACATATATATGTATACATACACATATACATAGTATACATACATGTACATATCTATTTCCAAAAGATCAGTTATTGAAAACCCTATGGAGTGCAATTCTATTCTGAAACACATAGGGTCACTATGAGTTGGAACCTACTTGACAGCACTGGTTATGTGTATGTATATATATTCTCAAATTTAGATCCAATATAAACAGAAACGGTAGGGAAGAAAAAGAGCATCAAAGATTTAGCTACTTTTCTTGTAACGTTCTCTCACACTCCCTTGGTAAGGCAAAAAAAAATTTTTTTTTTCAGAGCTAGAAGAGGTTACTTGATCTCACCTTCCTTTTTTCTTTTAAAAATGAAATGAAAACTAATCAAATCAAATCCTCACAAAACAAATTTAGCAAATATTCCTGGGTGTGGCTCACTGGGCATAGTTTCTAGGCATCATAGGCTATTGCTATGGACTTTCTCAATTGGAAAAGTACAAGAAGGGTAGGTTACCCCAGAGGAAAATGAATGACTTCTCTCTAGGGCATTCTGTCTCTGCCCAAGAGTCTATATTTAAATAAATACTCTCTGTTAAGCAAAGGTCAGGAGTCTGTGGTTTTAGCTGAAACACTGGGGATTGCTTGTCCTAACAAATGAACGTGTGAAGGAATGTCAATGCTTTTTTCCTTCTGTTCCTCCCGTTGAATCCAAAAATTTCCCCATCTTCTGCCAGCAGAGAATTCAAACATGCAGTGTGGGCATCTGAAGGGCAAAATCTCAAGAGGCCAAGAAAAACATGAGCTAATCCTGTAGGTTTCCCAGTGATTTGCCAATTAGTCCTTCAAAGTAAAGAAATAGCTTTGAAGGTGAGAGACTGGACTGGTGGTTTTAGCACCAGCCTTCAGAGTGAAGACTTTTTTTTTTTTTTTTCTCAAGATTGCCTTTTATACATTGACAAGCTTTTTTCTGCTGCAAAAAAAAAAAACAATTTAATTAAACCTTTTTTTTTTTTTTTCTTTTTCCTTATAGGATCAGGTCACTGAGCTTTAGTAGCACAGGCTTGTTACAAAGGTCAAAGGAGTTATAGATGAGAATTATTTAGGTGCGGTGGCAGGAAAGGTCCATCAAGGTCAACTAGCTCCCTGCTGGCTTCTCAATCTTGCTCTTCTGCTGCTCCTTTGCTCTAGCCACATGATATGGCTTCAGCTCTTCAGACTGCACCATTTTTCTAGGCTTTGCACATTCTCTATCCTGGTTCAAGAGTCTCTGTTTTAGCGAAGTTTCCCTGATTTTCTCAAATGCGGGTAGCTGCCCCTTCCATTGACCAAACTCTAGATCTTCACTATTGAATATGGTAACCACTAGTCATGGCGAGGTCCCTGGGTGGCACGAGAGGTTTGCACATGGCTGCTAACCTAAACTTTGGCATCTTGAACCAACCCAGCGGTGCCATGCAAGAAAGCCCTGGCAATCTGCTTCAGTAAAGATTATAGCCAAGAAAACCTTATGGAGTTAGTTCTACTCTGTTACACACGGTGTCGCCATGAGTCAGAATTGACTTGATGGCAGCGGGTTTGGATTTTGGTTTAGCCATGTGTGGCTACTGAGCCATGAACTGTGGCTGGTCCAAACTGATATGTGCCATAAGTTTAAAATACTCATTGGATTTAAAAGGTTTAATGAGAAAAAGAATGTAAAATACCTCATTCATCATTTTTTATACTGAATTACATGTAGAAATAAAAATATTTTCAATATATCAGGTTAAATGAAGCACATCATTAAAATCATTTTCACTTACTTCTTTTTACCTTTTTAATGTGGCTAATAGAAAAATTGGATGCCTGGTGGCACAGTGGTTAAACACTTGCCTGCTAACCAACAAGTCAGCAGTTCAAATCCACCAGTCCCTCCTGGAAATCCTATGGGGCAGTTCTACTCTGTCCTATAGGGTTGCTGTGAGTTTGAATCAACACAGTGGCAATGGGTGGTAATAGAAAATTTGGTATTACATTAAGTGGTTCACATTTAAAGTTCATTTTGTATTTCTACTGGACGATGCTGCTCTAGAACCTGTCCACACTGATCACTAAATTTAGTAAATTTCTGGAAAATTATACGGCAATGTTTTGACCTGGCTCTTTTACTAGACTGCGAGTTTTGTAAATAGGAGGAAACATGACATACTTATCTTTTGTCCTTACTGCCTATGACAATAGCTAGAATAAGCAAGACACAGAATAAGAAATCCAAAGAACCAGTGAAAATGTAGGCAATGGTTTCCAAGAAATTTTATAAGAAATATTATATTGTTGCACCACACATCTGTCAGATTGTTGTACTATGGTGTCCTGCATGTTGCTGGGATGGTGGAACTTATGCCACCAGTATTTCAAATACCAGCAGGGTGACCCATGGTGGACAGGTTTCAGCAGAGCTTCCAGACTAAGACAGACTAGGAAGAAGAACATGGTCTACTTCTGAAAAAACTGGCCAGTAAAAGCCTTATGAGTAACAGCAGAACATTGTCTGATATAGTGCCTGATGATGAGCCCTTTGAGTTGGAAGACAAAATACAACTGGTGAAGAGCTACCTCCTCAAAGTAGAGTTGACCTTAATGATGTAGATGAAGTAAAGCTTTTGGGACCTTCATTTGCTGATGTGGCACAACTCAAAATGAGAAGAAACAGCTGCAAACATTCATTAATTATCAGAATGTGGAATGTACAAAGTATGACAGTAGGAAAATTGGAGGTCATCAAAAATGAAATGGAATGCATAAAGATTAATATCCTAGGCAATAGTGAGCTAAAATGGACTGATATTTGTCATTTTGAATCAGACAGTCATATGGTCTACTATGCCAGGAATGACAAGTTCAAGGAGAATGGCATCACATTCATTAACAACAAGACCATTTCAAGATCTATCCTGAAATACAATGCTGTCAGTGATAGGATAATATCCATACACCTACAAGGAAGGCCAGTTAACATGACTATTATTCAAATTTACACACCAACCACTAATGCCAAGATGAGGAAATTGAAGATTCACACCAACTTCTGCAGTCTGAACTTGATCAAACATGCAATCAAGATGTATTGATAATAACTGACGATCGAAATGTGAAAGTTGGAAATGAAGAAGAAGGATCAGTGGTTGAAAAATATGGCCTTGGTGACAGAAACCACCCCTGAGGTCACATGATAAAGTTTTACAAAATCGACAACTTATTCATTGCAAATACCTTTTTTCAACAACATAAACGGAAACTATACACATAGGTCCCACCAGATGGAAAACACAGCAATCAAATCAACTACATCTGTGGAAACAGACTATGGAAAAGCACAACATCATCAGTCGGAATAAGGCCAGGGGCTGACTGCGTAACAGACCATCAATTGCTCCTATGCAAATTCAAGCTGAAGTTGGAGAAAATTAAAACAAATCTGTGAGAGCCAAAATATGACCTTGAGTATATCCCATCTTAATTTGGAGACTATCTCAAGGATAGATTTGACACATTGAACACTAATGACCAAAGACTAAGCCAGTTGTGGAACAACATTCAAGGATGCCCTGCATGAAGAAAGCAAAAGATTATTAAAAAGACAGGAAAGAAAGAAAAGACCAAAATGGATATCAGACTCTGGAATTTGCTCTTGAATGTAGAGTTGCTAAAGTGAAAGGAAGAAATGATGACGTCAAAGAGCTGAACAGAAGATTTCAAAGGGCAGCTCAAAAAAACAAAGTATTATAATGAAATGTGCAAAGACCTGGAGTTAGAAAACCAAAAGAGAATAACACGCTCAGCATTTCTCAAGCCGAAAGAACTGAAGAAAAGAAGTTCAAGCTTTGAGTTGCAAGTTTGAAAGATTCTGTGGGCAAAACACTGAACGACCCAGGAGCATCAAAAGAAGATGAAAGGAATATACAGAGTCACAGTATCAAAAAGAATTGGTGGATATTCAACTATGTCAGAAAGCAACATACGATCAAGAACTGATGTTACTGAAGGAAGAAGTCCAAGTCAAATTTTGCTGAAGATATTTCAGAAACGATTGCAGCGGTAGTATATCAACAGAGAACTGCCAGAAGTTCAAGCCGGATTCAGAAGAGGACGTGAAATAAAGACTATCATTGCTGATATCTAATGGATCTTGACTGAAAGCAGAGAATACCGGAAAGTTGTTTGCCTGTGTTTTATTGACTATGCAAAGGCCTTCGATTATGTGGGTCATAACAAATTATGGATAACTCTGCAGACAATGGGAATTCCAGAACACTTAACTGTGCTCGTGCAGAACCTGTACACAGACCAGGAGGCAGTCTTTGGAACAGAACAAGAAGATGCTGCATGGTTTAAAATCAGGAACGGTGCGTGTCAGGGTTGTATCTTTTCACCATACTTATTCAACCTGTATGCTGGGCAAATAATCCGATAAACTGGACTGCATGAATGTCTTAGTTATCAAGCGCTGCTACAACAGAAACACCACAAGTGACTGGCTTTAACAAATAAAAATTTATTCTCTCACAGTCTAGGAGGCTAAAAGTCCGAATTTAGGGTGCCAGCTGCAGGGAAAGGCTTTCTCTCTTTGTCGGTTCTGGGGAAGGTCTTTGTCATCAATCTTGCCCGTTCAAGGAGCTTCTCAGCCCAGGGACCCCGGGTCCAAAGGATTCTCTCTGCTCCTGGCACTGCTTTCTTGATGGTATGAAGTCCCCCTGTCTCTCTGCTTGCTTCTGTCTTTTATATCTCAAAAGAGATTGGCTCAAAACACAATCCAATCTTGTAGATTGAGTCCTGCATCATTAACATAATTTCTGCTAATTCCATCTTATCAACATCATAGAGACAGGATTTACAACACACTGGAAAATCACATCAGGTGATAAAATGGTGGACAATCATACAATACTGGGAATCATGGTGTCATGGTTTGAATTATGTCCCCCCAAAAATGTGTGTATCTATTTGGCTAGGCCATGATTCCTGGTACTGTGTGATTTTCCTGTATGTTGTAAACCTGCCTCTATGATGTTCATGAGGGAGGATGGGTGGCAGTTGTGTTAGTAAGGCAGGACCTGATCTACAAGACTGGATTGTGTCCTGAGGCAATCTTTTGAGATATAAAAGACAGAAGTGAGCAGTGAGACAGGGGGACCTCATACCATCAAGAAAGCAGTGCCGGGAGCAGAGCGTGTCCTTTGGACCGGGGTCCCTGTGCAGAGAAGCTCCTAGTCCAGGGGAACACTGAAGAGAAGAAGGCCAACAGAGAGAAAAAACCTTCCCCTGGAGCTGATGCCCTGAATTTGGACTTTTAACCTACTTTGACTGTGAGGAAATAAACTTCTCTTCATTAAAACCATCCACTTGTGGTATTTCTGTTATAGCAGCACTGGAGGACTAAGACGCATGGCCTTCCCAAATTGATATATTTTTGGGAGACACAATTCAATCAGGATTGGAGGAAGACTTATTAACAGTCCTCATTATGCTGGTGATACAATCTTGATTGGTGAAGGTGAAGCAGACTTGAAGAACTTACTAATGAAGATCAAAGACTACAGACTTCAGTATGGATTACACCTCAACATGAAGAACACAAAAATTTTCACAACTGGACCAATAAGCAACATCATGATAAACAGAGAAAAGAGTGAAGTTGTCAAGGATTTCATTGTACTTGGATCCACAATCAACACCCATGGAAGCAGCAGTCAAGAAATCAAATGCCGCATTGCATTGGGCAAATCTGCCGCAAAAGACCTTTTTAAAGTGTTAAAAAGCAAAGCTATCACTTTGAGGAGTAAAAGGTGCCTGACCCAAGACATGATATTTTCAGTTGCCTCTTATGCATGCAAAAGCTGGATGTTGAATGAAGACTGAAGAATAATTGACACGTTTAAATTATGGTATTGGCAAAGAATATTGAATATAACTTCAACTGCGAGAAGAAGGAACAAATTCAGTCTTGTAAGAAGTACAGCCAGAGTGCTCCTTGGAAGTGAGGATGGTGAGACTTCGTCTCCTGTACTTTGGACATGATATCAGAAGGGCCTAGTCCCTGGAGAAGGACATCATGCTTGGGAAGGTAGAGGATCAGGGAGAGAAAGGAAGACCTTCAATGAGATAGACTGACACAAGGGCTCGAACATAGCAAATTTCAACTGTGCTTGCATTTTCCTGTGGTTATTAAGGCAGAATAAGTAAACAAAATATTTACAAATATTTTAACTTAACTAAAAATGCTTCTTTGACCAAAAAAAAGTCTTAGTTTTCGGGAATATCTGATCTGATCTGGATTTTATGATTTCTTTGTGTGTTTTCTGAGTCCACTGTTGTGACGGTATGATGGGAAAGGCAATAAAAAACTAGTCAAAACGCTCTGGCCTGTCAGATGGTCATGGATCATTAGTTTCAATATGATCAAACCCGAAAAAAAACCCATTGCCTTCGAGTCAATTCTGACTCAGAGTGACCTGATAGGGCAGAGTAGAACTGCCCCATAGGGTTTCCAAGGAGTGGCTTGTGGATTCGAACTGCATATCTTTTGGTTAGCAGCCGAGCTCTTAACCACTGCTCACTAGGGATCAAGGACTGGTCAAAAACTGTTTTTGTTGAAAAAAGTATTTATTAAGGTCCATTTCTGAATCTTAATATCCTTTTATAATAATGTTCTATTTATTTTAAAAATGCAGTTCTCTCAAAACAATGCTACTCTCACTCGGGTTTCAAAATGCATGCATGGTAAAGCCACTTGTTAGGCACCCAACCTTGGAAAAGCTGATAGACTTATAAAACAAAACCAAAAAAACTCCAGAGCACTGCATTGAGTCAATCCCAAGTCACGGTAACCCCATATGGTATAGAGTAGAATAGCTCCATAGGGTTTTGAACACTGTGACCTTTCAGAAGCAGATTACCAGAACTGTCTTCTGAGGCACCTGTGGGTGTGTTTGAACTGCCAGCCTTTTAGCTTGTAGTCAAGTGCTTAAACATTTGCAGCACCCAGGGACTCCCACATATATATAAACGAAATATATATAATAATATATATATCTGTTGCTGTTATATGTCATTGTTTGTGTGTGTGTGTGTCTCTGTGTGTGTGTATAAACGTATGTCTGTATGTCAAGTCGACTCCAATTCATAGCAACCCTCTAGGACAGAGTAGAACTTCCCCAGAGGGTTTCCAAGGCTGTAATCTTCACAAAGGCAGACAGCCACATCTATCTTACAAGCAGTGGCTGGTGGGTTCGAACTGCCGACCTTTCAGTTAGCAGCTGAGTACTTAACCACTGCACTACCAGGGCTCCTTGTATATATATGACTACATATATACTTGTATGTGTATATATATATATATATATATATATATATATATATATATTTATTATATTTATATATATAATATATATATATTTATATACGTATTCATCTGTATCCATATATATTTATGTATTTCAACTTCAGTTGATCTACCTCTATGTAGCCTTTATATACTTGGATAACAACTAACTGAATATTTATCTTTCCTCACATTCTTGCGCTTATGATCATGTAGCTGATGGGGCTTTGAGAAAGCAGTGAGGAACTGGGCCCAGATTTAAAGAGCTCAAAAATGCCAGAGTAAATTAGTAACTACAAAAATCCCAAGTCCATATGCACCAAGGTCCGTCCACACAGACTCATGGATTTGTGGATATGATGCAAGTTTTAACATCTTTCTTTTTTATCCTTCAAAACAGGAGAGGAAAATCACAGAAAGAATGAACATTTCTTAAAGGCACATACTTCAGTTTATGAATCATTTCACAAATCTTTGTAATCTTTCATAGCACTGCCAGAGACATCGTTCTAAATCCATAGGTGTATGGATTTTTTCTCTGCTTGGAAATATTGAAAGATGACCCCACTGCTTACAGAGCAAGACCCAGCTCCTGACCACAGCTTCACACACCCAACTCTCTTTAGAACTTTTATCTCCTTCTGCAGCTCCTCTATTTTCCAAGGCATAGTATGCCCCAGCTACACTGTTTCCATTACAACTTACTTTCTTTCATGCAGCTGCATCTCTGTCTGGTCCCTTTCCTTCATATGACAGATCATCCTAACCGACAGTCCCCTCTTCAGACACCCTACTGCACTGGGGTGGAATTGAACTCAACTCTTAAGATCCATTGCAACATCACTTTCATTAAGAAACACTCTCAGACCTGCAGACTCAGTAATATCTCTTTCTTCTGTCCTTCCATACTCTGTGTCTGGAACATGAAAGGGGCTCAATTAATATTCACTGAATATTGAATGAAAGTGACTATGTCGCGTCAGCTGACATGATGCCACTCTGAAACTTTGAGCAAGGAACATCATATGCCTGAATGGTATTGTTCTTTTTTTCAGCTGTAAATGAAAATAATAGTACCTACCTTACAGTTTGTCCCTGGAGAAGGACATCATGTTTGGTGAAGAAGAGGGTCAGCCAGAAAGAGAAAACCCTCAGTGAGATGGATTGAAACAGTGGCTACAGTAATGGCCTGAAACATAGTAACAATTATGAGAATGGCACAGGACCAGGCAGTGTTTTACTTCTGTTGTACATGGGATTGCTATGAGTCGGAACTGACTCCATGCACCTAATAGCAACAACAAACACCTTAAAGTTTGCTGAAAAGATTAGATGAGAGACATAGTATTAGAACAGTGACTACTGTCTTAAATGACCATTGTAAATGTTCCACTAAGCAGTAATCTCCAAGAAGGAAAGATAATTTTTTTTACACATCACTACATCCCTAGCATCTTGAGTCATGCTTGTCATAAGTCGACGATCAAGGAATATGGATTGATAAATGAATAAGAAAATCAAGGAATGTGTTTTACTATAAACAAAGAGTCTGGTAAATGTTTAAGGAGTCTCAGTGGCAACTTAGTCTCTCTGTGTACTGGGAAAGCTCTAAAGAAAACTACTTAACTATCAGTCATACACAATCTAAAGCTAGATTGCCTGAATTAGGATCCCAGGATCATCGTTTACTAGTTGTTTGCCCGATTCACTTAGTTAATTAACTGTGGGAAAGTTTTTCGTCTCTCTCTGTTTTTGCTTCTTCATCCCTAAAATAAAAATATTTCTTGGGAGGATTAGGTGAATTAACAAATATAAACCACTTGGAACAGTTCTACCACATATTAATAAATGTTATCTACTATTATGTTGTTATTTTAAGTGGTTTTTTTTTTTTTTTTTTTTTTTTTACTATTATCAAAATAGAGAGTTATCTGGTTGGTAAAGTGGAAATGACAAGAATCTGGAAAGAAGAAAATCATGACTGTCCCAGTAGCCAAAGAAGAATCTGAATTTTCTAGAATATTTTGTATAATTGTACAACATCAAGGTTTCCCATGGCCAAATTAAGAGTAAAGGTCTCTCAGAATATAAGGGAGAATCTCAGAAACAAGCCTTCACTTACATAATTACATATTTCCGTAAAGAAGAAGAAAATGAAGAAACAGTTCAAGGTCTTAAGGTACCTATACAGGGAGTTTTGGATGAACTGAGCATTTAAGGCCATTTAAAACAGATGTCATTTAAAACTAATCACTATATAACCAGCTATTTCTCAATAAAGCTGCTTAAATTATTTTAGACAGTGAAAGGAAATGTGAGTAGGGGAGTTGAATCTACGTATCAGTTATTTTCATGGGCGCCAATGAATTTTATTTTGTGTGCTCTGTACAATTCACCTAATATGCATGAGTCATATTGGAGAGTCTCTTTCAGTTTTATAAAATTAAAGCATTTATGGAATAATAATAATTTAAAAACAATATGCAGCTATGGTCTTCTGCAACAGAAAAGTTTCTTTTCAAGTTTCTTTGGTTATGGCCCACAGACTAGAAGACAGTTCATCAGAAGAGCGTGATTAAGATGGAGCATATGCTTAAATAACCATATTGCATGACACAGAGCGAAGGATACGAAAATGTGTTGCCTAGAAGAGTTAAGACTTAGGAGCAAATAGCCACTTATAAATATCTGAACCACTGGCAAATGGAAGAGAAATCAGGTAAGCATATGACTTTCCAAAGGCCAGAAGTGGAACACAAGGCTGGAAATTATAGGAAGGCTAACATCACAGATCTACAAGGAAACATTTCTGACTACTACACTAGGCCAACAATGCCATGGACTGCCTAGTGTAGACGTGAACTGTCTCTACCTTTGAAGCATAAAAAGAGAGGCCTGATAAACACCTGTAGGAATGCCTCAGAGCAGGGTCAGATTCACAACAGTTAACAACCAATAGACATCAAAAACAAACAAACAAAAAAAAAGATTGCCACCAAATTGATTCCAACTCGGAGCGACCCTATAGGACAGAGTAGAACTGTTCCGTAGGGTTTCCAAGGAATGGCTGGTGGATTCAAATTGCCAGCCTTTTGGTTACAGCTGAGCTCTTAACCACTGTGCTACCAGGGCTTCCGTATAGGCACAGACACCTGCTAATCAGAATGGAAAATAGCTAGTTCACCATAACAGATGAATAGCACAGCTGTACCAACATTTCCTGAATTATAATGTAACCATACACAAAAACCACCTAAATTTTGTAGTTGTAGTAACTCTTGTTGAGCAGTCATGGAGTAAAGGAATATTCTACAGGAAGGACTTTTTGTGAATATTGAGGTACCCAAGGAGGCTGTGCTTTGTCTTCTTCACTTCTCATGCTCTACGCTAGCTTCTTGGTGATTTCATCTTCTCCCATGACTTTAAATACAATCTAGATACTGGTGATTCCTAACTATATACCTCCAGATCTAAGTTATCTCCTTCAATGACCCCTGTTTGAGTGAGAGTGCAAGCCGACGTCCTTATAATGGCTTTGAAGGCCCTTAATGATCTGGTTACTCAGGGTTTCTTTCTATCCCCGTTACCTCTCTGACCTCATCCTCTACGTCTCTCCTTCTTATTCCTTTCATCCAGCCACTTTGGCTCCTTGTTCTTTATCGGATGTGCTAGGCACACTCTCATGTTCCGACTTTAGCAATGGCCGGTCCCTCATCCTAAGATGATTTTCCTCTAAATACCCTCATGACCAAATCCATCACAACCTTTCGACTCAAAGTTCACCTTTTCGATGAATGCTACGCTCACCACTGTATTTAAAATCATAACTTTTAATACATATTAATGTACTTTATTTAGTCATTTTATTATTAACTAGGTCCCTGCAGAATATAAGCACCATGACTGCAGTTATGCTTGGTTTTTTTACACTTTTGCTATATTTTTTTAATTATTGTTCAACAAATATGTACTGCTCTTCCCCCATGGAAAAGGTCTTCTTTATTGCTCTGCTGATATTGGACTTGACTCTGTGACTTTCTCTGGCCAATGGAATGTGAGCAGAAACAACAGTGTGCCAGATTTAAACAAAAGCTTTCCTCCATGAAGAGAGCATGTCCAAGGGAGCTGTTGATAGGTAGGTATAACAACCTGAATCCAACACAAGCCTAAATCCAAACTCAGCCCAGCCCATCCAAGTCTAGCACAGCCACAGATAGTCCACAGGTCCAAGAGCAAAACATTACAATATGCTGTAATCTACTAAGTGTAAGGATTGCGTGTTACATAATATTGCCCCAGCAAAAAGCTGATTGGTGCATATCCCAACTACCTAGAACTGTGGTTG
Organism: Dugong dugon; assembly: GCA_030035585.1. Taxonomy (NCBI): domain Eukaryota; kingdom Metazoa; phylum Chordata; class Mammalia; order Sirenia; family Dugongidae; genus Dugong; species Dugong dugon. Next base: position 9,417,207 of record CM057473.1, read on the forward strand.
GCACATAGGAGGTGCTCAGTAAATACTATGTAAATGAATGAATGAACGAATAAGGCAGGATTAGATGACTTTCTAATCAATCTTTTAGATGGCAAGCTTTTAGTAGTCTGTTAGTTGTGTGTGTCCAGTGCACAAACATCTGGAACCCTGGTGGCACAGTGGTTAAGAAATTGGCTGCTAACCAAAAGATCAGCAGTTCAAATCCACCAGCCGCTCCTTGGAAACCCTATGGAGCAGTTCTATTCTGTCCAACACGGTTGCTACAAGTCAGAATCAACTCAATGACAACAGGTTTTTTGTTTGTTTTTGGTGCATTAACTATTAGCTCGAATTAACTTCCATACTTATATAATTATTTGACCTCTTTCAGGTCACTGGAACATCATTTAGTAAATTGTTGTTCAGAGTATTAAGTAGGATTCCAATAAACTAAAAGAGTACATGTGCTTTCTAATAACTGCTTATTCAAACGATAGCCACCTAAAACAAATCAAGTGTACAGTTGCTTTCCTTTTTTAGTTACTAAAATCAAGTGCTTCAAACAACAAGATTATTTATTTTTAAAGGAAATAAAAATGATGAGGATTTTGGCAGGCCAGTTGATTAGGTAGGTGATCCTAACACCCGGGACTGAGCTACTATTCAGTAATTGAATCTGGTTTATTATGATGTGACTTCACTTTCAGTAACTTGCACATTGGGGAAATTCAGCTAAAAGGAAATGATAGATTTTTGGAAGACGGTATTTCCATGGTTTTATACTGAACCAGAACATCATATGAATACAGATCCTAGTACAATCACTCTAAAAATTTTGGAATGGTACCTCTTTGCTTTGCTTTCCTCTCTGTTCCTCCTTTTTGTTTGACTTTTTTCTTTTACTTTCTTGTTATTTTTGCCCTTACTATGTGTTCCTTTCAAAAGGCCTTGTTAACACTCATTATGGAGTGTGGTCCAATGCTCCAAAGCAAACAAGCAGCAGGAAAAAAAAGGATGAAAGAACCGGAGTTTAATTTTCCTGCCAGGTTTCAATGGATCTCAACAGCAGCTGTGGCACCAGCCAGTTCTTCTAGGAGCTGCTACAAGGCCACCACCCATCTGGGCTCCATACAAGTGTGACTGAGAATTGCAAGAACTGACCAAATATTTAAAAGCACAATTTCCTTGGAATTGGTTTTCTACAGCAACGGAAATTTCTTTGTATTCTCTGCAAAGACCATTTGCCTCCCTCTACACTGAGTATTTTGCCTCCCTCCAAAAGGTAGCCACCTGCAAGCCATTTTTCAAGAATATTTCCAGTTCTCAGCATTAGCAAAAGCTACACCATGAAAGACATTAACAAAATTGACCAGAGAAAGACCAATGTGTTGTGTTTGATTTGATTTGGTTTGCCAATCTTACTAGAAAGTTTTGATTTTTAATTTCTTATTTCATGACTGTGATGATATCTTAATTCCTTTACGGGTTGCATTACTTAGTATAAGAAAATAGACTTAATAATATGCATAAGTCACAGCATATTATAGGAAACTCCCTCCTTTATTTAACAAATATTTACTGAGCTCATTAATATGAACAGTGTAAATGTTGGGGCACACCAATGAACAAAACAGGAAATAATCCTGGCCCTCATGAAGTGTCTGGTAAATGTGATGAGCAAATATAATGTAATGTTCTGTTACTTTAGAATGTTTGTCGTTGTAGTTAGCTGCCACCCAGTTAGCCCTGGACTCGTGATGACCCCATGCACAATGGAATGAAACTCTACCTGGTCCTGTGCCATGGTTGTAGATTGGACCATCTGTGATCTATAGGGTGTTCATGGACTGTTAAATGCTAGAAAGATTAAATAAAGAAGGGGAGATTTGGAGTTTCCAGAGTGGAAGAGGATTTACAGTTTTAGATAATGCCCTAAAGAAGAATCTATATGAGAAGGTGGTACTAAAACAAAGTCCAAAAGGAGCAAATGTTTTTTAAAATATTTTTCTGGTTACAAAAAGAATACATATTCACTTAAGAAAAAAGAAGGAAAACTCAGAAAATCCCAGTAACGCCAGCTGATTGCACCTTGAAGATGCTTCAATAGTTCTAGAACCAGCCTCACCCACTCAGCACCTCCTCCTCAGAAGGCTGAATCCCAGCTCTGGAGGACCCGTCCAACTTCAAAGTGTTAATAATTCCAAACTCTTTTTCCTGTTTTCTCAGCCCTAAGGCTGTAGCTACTTCCAATAGTTGCTATGCCCATGGTACTTTAATGTTATTTTTGGCTCTTTCAGTTCTCCAAAACCTACTTAAGAATTCTTTATATTAAATTCTCTATGTTAAAGTAACTGCTGTACTAAATCTTCATGCAACAATATCCCAAGACCAGAAGAGAATTCCCTTTCTTAATTCCTTTGAAGTAAAATCTTTCCTACAAGCCACTCAGCAAATCATCAAATGTCCTATTGGTGAGAATTATGTCACAGTGACCTTTTTAAGTCTATCCTAGTCAAAACATATAGAATTACCATTATTTGAATAACTTAATTAAGATTATCAGCAGATGCTGGAGGGGCCCAGACTTCCCTGAATTATGGGTACCAGGTCAGGTTTCTGGAAGAAAAAGAAGGAGGGTTATCTTTAGAAGAAGAGAGGATGATAAAGGTCTGTGGAGTTGTCAGCTAACAGTGTCTACCATTATAATTCATTGAAAATCGTCAATTTTATCTATCAAATAAAAGTCTAATATTTCTTTTTTATTGCCATACTTTGCTTTATGGATAGTTTCGATGCTATAACTATTTTAACACTAATATTGAATGTAACATTTCCATATTCCTAAAGAAACTCCACAGGAGATGATTTTTTAAATTTTTATTTGAACTTGAACAAAGATCATATACACATAATTGGAAGTAGGCTTAGACATCCTCTTGGATCATTGGCTTTATTTCACAGATTAAGAGACTGAGACACAGAGCAACGAAGTGGTTTTCCAAAATAAGGAAGCAGCAGAGCCAGGAAGGGAATGACTTCCAGGTTAGTACCATTCCATAGCAACCCTATCTTAGGATCTCTTCACCTAAATACAGTATTGGCTTACCTGTGCAAGGAAGCCATTTTAGTATTTTCCAACTGTTTGTCAAAATAAAATTGGTTTCTGAAATTGTCATTTGGGGTATAAAAAAAAACAAAACAAAACCCGTTGCCGTTGAGCTGATTCCAACTCATAGCAACCCTATAGGACAGAGTAGAACTGCTCCATAGGGTTTCCAAGGAGTGGCTGGTGGATTCGAACTGCTGACCTTTTGGTTAGCAGTCATAAGAGATATAAAATTTCTGGTAAGTCTCAATGAACTGAAGTCATTTCCGTGAGGAACAGGTAGAAAGTCTCATCTAAACAAAAAGTGACTGGCTTTTGAGTGACGTAAAAAGACTGCTCATGTAAATAATTTTTAAAAGCAAATTTACATGCAGCTATAAAAAAAAATCTTACATCAGAACTTCACATAATTGATGCTTTATGTTAAATGTATACATTAAATAGGTAGGCAGATACAGAAATAGACACACACAGGCATAATGTTACCATGACATTGGGAGTCAAGCAAAAATAGTGCCTCCCTCCTTTTCTTTCTTTCTTCTTCTTCTTCTTCTTTTTTTTAAATTTCCACATGGTAGACCTTCTGTTTACCACACGTCATCATACACTAGTGTATCAAATTATCATATATATCCTAAGTGGTAAATGTTATTTTCATTTTATACATGGGAAACTGAAGTGTGGTGAAGTCCCATGGTTTACTCAAAATAATAAAGCTAATAAGAGCCAGGTCTGAAATTCCAACCTAGTTTCCCTAACACAGGACTCTAGTTTAGGCAACTCATTTTCATCTGGGAGGAAACAGCTGGCTGACAAATACACCTTCATCAAATAGCTAACAGGACTGGATGACCTCAGAAGTTTTGTGCAAGGCTAAAACATCTATGGCTCTGGATCTTGAGCATAACAAGAATCATCAAGAACACTTGAGAGTTTTTATGCCTCTGTTTATGCATATGTAATGCCTCATAGAAAAATTATCATTCAATAGGAATTAAAAAAACTGAATGCTTTAATATAGCAAAGACTTCCTTAGTCAGAATTTGCAATCCCCTAAGATGATGGGTAACAATGTTAGCATACTGTTACTCCTCAGTAATTATAATATACTTTCACGCTGACACTGTCTGCAAAATATCTACAAATTATTTATGAAATTTGGATTTAGGGAATATAATATGGAGAGGATAAACTATCTACATCATCTTAAATTCTTTCACATTTATATTTTCTCAAAATTTTTCAGATGAATAAAGCTTTATACAGGCAAGAGTTTCTCAGCAATAGAGACTTAGGTCTTCTGAATCAAGTCTTCAAGCTTTGATCTATTAGCTAAAAGACAGAAAAAACTCTCGATAAGTAGCTTACTATCTAAACTTATTATTCAAGCAAATTTAAATATTAAGGTGTTCTGCAGTAAACTTATAAAATTATTTATTCATGAATGATCATAGAAAGGGAATATAAAATAAAAAGCACTATTTATGTAAAATATCAGATAATCTGAAAAGGAACTGACTTTGATTTGAAGAAATATTTTAGATTCGGTAATAGGCAAAGTGTCTAAAACAGGTCCAATAAGAGGTGTGTTACATGCCCCAATGTACAAGGAATCCACATTTGTTAGACTAGCATTTTGTTTTTCAGTATTTTGGTTAATGCTCAAATCCACATTTCTATGATTTAACCACTGGTAAAATTATTAACGTGTATTTATTATACATTGCCTTTGCTATGAGTCACTCAGCAATTGGTTGTAAAAACTCATTTACATATTTTTGCCATCAGTCATTTTAGGAAGACAGTGAGTCCTGTATTTTCAGACCAATAGATAGAATAAACTACCATCCATCTGTCAATTTGTCGAACTATGGTGGCCTGGGTGTTGTTATGATGCTGGAAGCTATGCCACCAATATTTCAAATACCAGCAGGGTCGCCCATGGTGAACAGGTTTCATTCGAGCTTCCAGACTAAGACAGAGTTGGAAGGAAGGCCTGGAAGTTTACTTTGAAAAATTAGCCCATGAAAACCTTTTGGATCACAACAAAACATTGCTGGACTCGCTTGCTTTGGCCACATCACCGGAAGGGATCAACTGCTGGAGGAGGACATCATTTTGGGTGAAGTACAGAACCAGCGAGGGTGAGGGAGACACTTGGTGAGGTGGATTGGCACAATAGCTGCTATGATGGACTCAAACATGCCAGGGATAGTATGAAGCAGGACCAGACAAGGTTTTGTTCTGTTGTACATAACCAAAAACCAAACCAAACTCATTGCGGTCGAGTTGATTCCGATTCATAGCAACCTATAAGACAGAGTAGAAATGCCCCATAGGGTTTCCAAGGAGCAGCTGGTGGATTCGAACTGCCAACCTTTTGGTTAGCGGCCACAGCTCTTAATCACTGTGCCACCAGAGTCTGGATAGATAGATAGCTGCCCTCAAATAGACTCAGATATATGGTGGCCTTATGTACAACGGAAACACCAGTGGCATAGTGGCTAAGAGCTACGGCTGCTAACCAAAAGGTTGTCAATATGAATCCAACAGTGGCTCCTTGGAAACCCCATAGGCCAGTTCTATTCTGTCCTATTGGGTCTCTATGAGTCAGAATCTATTCGATGGCAATGGGTTATGTATCTATCTATCTAGGTAGAATACAGCATTGAACAACTAAAATGACTTATTGGCTTACCTGATTTTACTGGTTGTCGCATGTTTTTAGTTAAATTTGACAATAACTGCACCAGAAAAAAAAATCACTTTAATGAGGAAATATATATCATAACCTACCACAGAAGTTATAATTTAATAATAGAAATAATTGCCTACTACCGAGTGTAATTTAACATGGACAATTTATCCACTTGTAGAAGAAGAGATGAGCCAAGTGACCATAAATAACTTGTGAGCCAAGTTATTTACTGTTATCATATTTTTAAGGAAGTTTTACAATATCTTCTTTTATATATATATACTTTTGTATGTATTTTTATTGATTAAAATGTTTTACTTAAAAAATAATCCTAAGTAAGGAATTGCCAAGGTACTGTTATGACCTGAAGGCTAATTTCAGGTACTGGGATATTTCACAAAAATATTTTCACGATCTGAAACTTAAAGTTGCTGTTATTGAAATATCGGACAGTCAGATCTATCAGACATAGAGTATTTAGTCTTGCATATCAGGAGGATCCTGCTATAATTTATTTTAGCTAATGTAATCTATTTTGTTTCTTATTTAATAATATTTTAAGGTTTTATTTGGATACTTTTAGCATTAGCAATATTTCAATTGAGTAAATTTAACTTAATTTTAGTGCTACACGAACCGTATATCCTGCTTGCTTTATTTTGCAAGTCTGTATTATCTAGATGAGCTTTGAAAAATGAAAACAGACAGCTATGAGAATAGTGGAAAAGCCCCAATGTTTTAGAAAAGCAGGAGGAAAAGGAGGAGCACCAGAAGCTTGGATATTAGCAAAATGTATTCATAAAGTTCTTAGTTTTATTAAAATACACATCTGATGCCCAGATGCAGAATAGTCTCATTTTGCAGAATAGTTTTATTAACTGTTAAACTCTTCTTGGGATTTCACTGCAAATATTCATAATAAAAAATGTCGAGAATTGCTTTTCTACTTGCTGAAGCCTCTTGTCAGCACCAATTATAAAGATTCCCAGTTACTTCTTTGTTTATTTAAACTCCCTGCATTTGACTTAACTGCATTTGATGGACTCATAATTGCCGTATATGGTCTGCCTTTACCTTTTATAGTAACCGGAGATAGGATAACTTCGCTTAAGTCACAGAGCAAGGGTAGCTACTTAATTACTTAAAAATGGTCTGTTACACGGCCTGGCCTTAGGGCTGTCAGTAGTTTGTACTTGGAACAACTTAAGGATAGAAGTGGTTCTGTAGCCAATGACAATTACAAAACATTACACCATAGCAGGTCAACCCTAACATTGTATATAAAGGAAAAAATAAGTATCTTATACAAGGCAGAAACCAGTCACTCACTGGCTTGTATTTCTATTTTCAGTTTTGAAGTTGGAAACACAGTCTGTTTAGGGGCTAGATTTTTTCTTTCTTCATTTTCTTATTTATCTTTTTACTGAAATAAAAAATAACATAGAAAAGTCCACATAGCTTAAATATAAAGCTCAGTACATTTTTACAAACAGACCATACTCCTATAACCAGCACCACAAGTGACAGAGCCTGTCCAGGACTCCCTCAGACACATCTCATTCCGTTCCAGTCGTCACTGCTTCCCTATCCTAACTTGTATCATAGATTGGTTTTACATGTTTTCTTCTTTATATACATAGAGTCATACAGCATGTACTCTTTTGTGTCTGGATTCTTTTACTCCAATTACGTTTGTGAGGTTCATTTACATTATTGATTATAGTTGTAGGTTGTTCATTCTCTTTGCCCCATAGCATTCCATGCATTAACAGATCACCCTTTACGTGTCTGTTCTACCGTTGATGGGCATTTGATTATTTCCTGCTTTGGGGCTAGTACAAATAGCAATGCTATTAAGAATCTATTGCAAGTCTTTTGGCAAACATACGTATTTCTAGAATTGTGGATCATAAGGTATGCATATATTCATATTTAATCCAAAAATCAAACTGGTTTGCCATAGAGTTGATTCTGTCTCATGATAACATCATTTGTGTTGGAGTAGAACTGTTCTCCATAAGGGTTTCAATGACTGATTTTTTGGAAGTAGATCATCAAGCCTTTCTTCCAAGACACCTCTGGGTGAACTCGAACCATGAACCTTTCATTTAGCAGTTGAGTTTGTTAACTTTTTGCACCAACCAGGGACTCCTCAGATTTAATAGATAAGTAGACACTGCCAAAGTTTATGATTGCCTGGCTGTTCCACATCCTTCCTTACCCTTAGTATTGTCTATGCTTTTTCTTTTTGAGATAACATAGCTTCTCGATCATTTTTTAGAGATCTTCCTAAAAACATAAGTATTAAACTATTTTTACAATTGCTTCCACTCTAACCAATGACTTAATTTCACAGTTTTAGAATTTTTTCTGCTTCCTCTTTAAATCTTATTCTGATATTTTACGTTTCTTCACTTTTTTTTTGGTTTTACCCATTAGTAAAACACAATAAAGACAAGTTGCTATAGAATAAAGAATTGAAGAGAAAATATGCCCTTGCAATGAAATAAAAAAAAAACCTTTAAAACTTTATTAGAAATACAATTTTCTCTATTCATTTCTAAGTCTAAAATAGTATGAGAATTACTTTATTTCTAAACTTGAATGTCAACCTCGTGAAAAGCATGTGCACTTTCAGGCCTACTGCATCAGAATCAGTTTTACAGTACACTCTGAAATTGAGTCCATCACATACTTCAAGTACATATTTATCAGGTCTTTTTCATCTATCTTATCTTACTTATTCCATCAAAAAAAAAATTCAAAAAACTTGTGAGGAGTGAGTTCCAGCAAAATGGCGCTCTACGCAGAAGTACCACGCCGTCCCTCCACAGCAGAGATCCAAAAAACTAAGCCGAATAGAGACTACAACAATCCTGAAACCCTAAAACATCAAATGAAGAGATAAAGAACTCAGCCAAGCACCAAATGGAGTGATAAAACTGACAGAGAATGGAGAGCGAGGAGAGATTCATGCAGAGGTCCCCTACCAGCTAGTGCAGCGTGGATCCACCATCTTGGACTCTTATTGGAGACCAGCAAACGGGGGTACAAGAAAGAGGCCTCACAGAGCATCCAGCAGGAGACAAAACAACTGTCTCTCATCTCTCCATTCCAACGGCAAGCTCCCCTAGCATTCTTTTTTGTTTGTTTGTATGTTTTTGGCTCCTGTTCCTCTCTCTTCTCTCCCATATCTATCTTAGCTCCACACATAACAATCTCCCCACTGCATCCTGCCTACCTGCACCATGCGCCTGACATCATACTACCAAGCAGTACAGGCGCGGCCTACTGGAACCTACCCAGCACTGATTACCAACCTGCCCTGGTGGTTGTAGTAAGTGCCACAAACAACCCGTCCCAGTGGTGCCTCTTCAGCTAGACCTGCCCTGCCGTACCATATCTGAGTTACTGACCCTGCCAGTTGGAGAAGGAGGCGAAAAGTATTAAGCACACAGATGAGCAAACAACAAAGAACACACAGTCCACCTGCTCAGACATGGTCAAATTTTTTTTTAAAAAAAGGGACGAAACAAACAAATCTACAATCAATAAATGAGAAAAATAACTACTGAATGCCCCAAAAACAGCAGACAATATCAAAACATTTACAAAAACTGCACAGTATGGTTCCACTAGGCATCCAAAATAAAACACCAGATAACTATCCTGTGGAAGAAAATGCACTAGAACTACCTAATAGGGAATTCAAACCTCTAATACTCAGAATTCTTCAAGAACTGAGACAAAAAGCTGACAAACATGAGGAAAAAATAGACAAATTCATGGAAAATACAGACAAAAAAATGGAAGAATTCAGGAAGATGGTGCAGGAACAAAATGCCAAAATAAATTCACAACTAGAAATTATACAAAAACAACAGTTAGAAATCCAAAAGATAAACAACAAGATTTCAGAAATGGACGGTGTCATAGAAGGGCTGAGAAGCAGATTTAAAACCGTGGAAGACAGGATCTGTAGAATTGAAGACAAACACTTGGATACAACTCTGTTTCAGGAAAACTCAGAAAAAAGAACAAAGAAAAATGAAGAGACCCTGAGAGTTATGTGGGACACAATTAAAAGCAAAAATTTACAAGTGATTGGCATTCCAGTACAGGGGGAGAAAACAGAAAACACAGAAAGGATCGTTGAGGAACTGCTAACAGAAAACTTCACTATCTTTCATGAAAGATGAAAAGCTGGCCATCCAAGAAGCTCAATGAACCCCATATAGAAGAGACCCCAAAAGAAAATCACCAAGGCGTATCATATTCACACTCTCAAAAACCAAAGACAAACAAAGAATCCTGAGAGCAGCTCATGAAAAACAAGAAGTCACATACAGAGGAGAAACAATAAGACTAAGCTCAGATTATTTGGCAGAAACCATGCAGGCAAGAAGGCAATGGGATGACACATATAAAATCTTGAAAGAAAAAAAGTGTCAGCCAAGAATAATATATCCTGCAAAACTCTCATTCAAATTTGATGGTGAAATTAGGTCATTTCCAGATAAACAGAAATTAAGGGAATATGTAAAAGTCAAACCAAACTTACAAGAATTATTAAAGGGAGTTCTTCAATCTGAGGACAAACAGCTTCAGCTCACAGGCAGAACCTAGGACGCAGGATCGTACAAGCCACATACTGATCTAGGAAATGAACTCTCAAGGACTATCCAAAACCAAAAGAAATACAACAGGGAATCAGAGCAGAAAGTCAGTAAATGACAACAACATCAAAACAATAAAAGAGGGAATAAACGGGATAGGTATAGAACCATCTAATGGAGAGGAAGGCAAGGCGATACCAAGTAATGTTAGACTGCTTCAAACTTAGAAAGATAAGGGTAAAATTCATGGTAACCACAAAGAAAGTTAACAAAACAACTCATAAAAATAAAGACGAGAAACATAAAGTCTTGGCAAAAAGCAAAACCTACAAAAACAAAAGAAATGAAAAAAAAAATCCACAAACAAAAGTAACAGCACAGGAGAGTAAGAAGAACAAAGAAAACTTCAGCACCACAAAAAAAAGCACTACAAACTGACAGCAACAAACTCACATCTATCAATAATTACATTGAATGTAAATGGACTCAATGCACCCATAAAGAGATGGAGAGTGACAGAATGGATAAGAAAACAGGATCCATCAATATGCTATCTACAAGAGACACACTTTAGAAACAAAGATGTGAATTTATTAAAAGTCAAAGGTTGGAAAAAAATACATCAAGCTAACAACTACCAAAAAAGAGCAGGAGTGGCGATTCTAATCTCAGATAAAATAGACTTTAAAACAAAATCTACCATAAAAGACAAAGAAGGACGCTATATAATGATTAAGGGGATGATCCATCATTAAGACATAACCATAATAAACATCTACGCACCCAATGACAGGGCTCCAAAATACATAAAACAAACTCTAACAACACTGAAAAGAGAAATTGACAGTTCCACAATAATAGTAGGAGACTTCAACAACCACTCTCAGGAAAGGACAGAACAACAAAGAAGAAACTCAGCAAAGATACAGAAGACCTCAAGGGCACAGTCAGCCAATTGGACCTCATAGACATATATAGAACACTACATCCAACAGCTGCAAAGTACACATTCTTTTCCAATCCACATGGAACATTCTCCAGAATAGACCACATCTTAGGCCACAGAGCAATCCTCAACAAGATCCAAAACGTTGAGATAATTCAAAGTATCTTCTCTGATCACAAAGCCATCAAGGTAGAAATTAACAATAGAAACAGCAAGGAAAAAAATCAACTACATGGAAACTGAATAATACCCTGCTTACACATCACTGGGTAATAGAAGAAATCAGAGTTGGAATCAAAAATTTCCTAGAATGAAATGAGAATGAAAACACATCATACCAAAACCTTTGGGACACAGAAAAGGCAGTCCTCAGAGGACAATTTATAGCAATAGATGCACATATCAAAAAAGAAGAAAGAGAGAAAATCAAAACATTAACTACAGAACTCAAACAAATAGAAAGAGAACAGCAAAAAAAGCCCACAAAAACCGGAAGAAAGGAAATAGTAAAGATCAGAGCAGAAATAAATGAAATAGAGAACAGAAAAATAATAGAAAGAATCAACAAAACCAAAAGTTGGTTCTTTGAAAGAATCAACAAAATCGACAAACCACTGGCCAGACTGACAAAAGAAAAACGGGAGAGGACACAAATTGTGGGGATATATGCCATTTAAACTTGGCTGCACTATTGACAACTGCAGCCACCACAGGCCTCTATGCTACACAGCATGTTGAGACTTGTCCCCAACATGTTGAGACTTGTCTCCAACATGTTGAGACTTGTCACGAATTGTTTTCCCAAACCTATTGTGCCTTTACTGATTGGCTTGTTTACCTGAATTCCTTCTCCCTTGCCCGCACCCAAAGCCCATGGTTCTGTTAATTGCTTTATTGCTTGCTGTATTGACTATAAAATAAACTCCTGGGACTGCAGCGGGGGTTGACTCCTCAGAGTGACCCTCCTGGCCCCACTTCTCTGTAAGAGTTGTGGAATTGGTTATTGTCTCCGCTGCCCTGACAATTACTTGCCACTGCGACAACAAATAACCCAAATAAGAAATGAAATGGGGGACATTACAGCAGACTCAACTAAAATAAAATGGATTATAACAGAATATTATGAAAAACTATGCTCCAACAAATTTGAAAACCTAGAGGAAATCGATAAATTTCTAGAATCACACGGCCTACCCAAACTACAACAAAGTGATGTTGAAAATCTGAACAGGCCCATAACAAGAGAAGAGATTGAAAAGGTAATAAAAAAAACTCCCAACAAAAAAAAAGATCTGGCCCAGATGGCTTCACTGGAAAATTCTACAAAACATTTACAGAAGAGTTTGTACCAGTACTAATCAAGCTATTTCGGAGCATAGAATAGGAAGCAGCACTTCCAGATTTATTCCCTGAAGGCAGCATAATGCTGATACCAAAACCAGGCAAAGACATCACAAAAAAAGAAAATTACAGCCCAATCTCTATCATAATACAAATGCAAAAATTCTGAACAAAATTCTAGCCAATAGAATTCAGTATCATATCAAAAAAATAATAAACCACGACCAAGTAGGATTCATACCAGGTATGCAAGGATGGTTCAACATTAGAAAGTCAATCAACGTAATCCGCCACATAAATAAAAGGAAAGAAAAGAATCACATGATCATCTCAATTGACACAGAAAAGGCATTTGACAAAGTCCAACACCCATTCCTGATAAAAATTCTCAATAAAATAAGTATAGAAGGGAAATTTCTCAACATAATAAAGGGCATCTATGCAAAACCAACGGCCAACATCATTCTTAATGGAGAGAGGCTGAAAGCATTCCCCTTGAAAACAGGAACAAGACAAGGATGCCGTTTATCACCACTCTTATTTAACATTGTGCTGGAAGTTCTAGCTAGAGCAATAAGGCAAGAAAAAGAAATAAAGGGCATCCAAACTGATAATGAAGAACTTAAACTGTCCCTGTTTGCAGATGATATGATACTGTACATAGAAAACCCTAAAGACTCCACAAGAAATCTACTGGAACTAATAGAAAGATTCAGCAGAGTAGCACGATACAAGATAAACATTCAAAAATCAGTTGGATTCCTATACACCAATAAGGAGAACAATGAAAAGGAAATCAGGAAAACAATACCATTTTCAATAGCCCCTAAAAAGATAAAATACTTAGGAATAAATCTGGCCAGGGATGTAAAAGACCTATACAAAGAAAACTACAAAGCACTACTGCATGAAACCCAAAGGGATCTAGATAAATGGAAAAACATACCATGCTCATGGATAGGCAGACTCAACATTGTGAAAATGTCAATTCTACCCAAAGCAATTTACAAATACAACACAATCCCGATCCAAATACCAACAACATTCTTCAAAGAGATGGCAAAACTAATCATTAACTTTATATGGAAAGGGAAGAAGCCCCAAATAAGTAAAGCACTACTGAAGAAGAAGAATCAAATTGGAGGACTCACACTACCTGACTTCAGAACCTACTATACAGCTACAGTAGTCAAAACAGCCTGGTACTGGTACAATGACAGATACATTGACCAATGGAACATAACTGAGAACCCAGATGTAAATCCATCCACCTATGGTCACCTGATCTTTGACTAGGGCCCAAAGTCCATCAAAAGGGGAAAAGACAGTCTTTTTAACAAATTGCGCTGGCAAAACTAGATATCCATTTGCAAAAAAATGAAACAGGACCCATACCTCACACCATATACAAAAACTACTTCAAAATGGATCAAAGACCTGAATATAAAGCTTAAAACTATAAAGTTCATAGAAGACAAAATAGGACCAACACTTCAGGCCTTGATACATGGCATTAACAGGATACTGACCATAACCATCAATGCACAAACCCCAATAGATAAGCTAGATAACTGGGATCTTCTAAATATCAAACACCTATGCTCTTCCAAAGACTTCACCAACAGAGTAAAAAGAGAAGCTACAGACTGGGAAAAAATTTTTGGACAGTGCAATCAGACAGAGGTCTAATCTCCATAATCTACAAGAAAATCCAACACCTCTACAACAAAAATACAAATAATCCTATTAAAAAATGGGCAAAGGAAATGAACAGACACTTCACCAAAGAAGACATTCAAATGGCCAACAGACACATGAGGAAACGATCACTAGCCATTAGAGAATTGCAAATTAAAACCACAATGAGATACCATCTCACCCCGGCATTACTGGCACGAATCAAAAACACTGGAAATAACAAATGTTGGAGGGGCTGCGGAGAGATCGGAACTCTTATGCACTGCTGGTGGGAATGCAAAATGATACAACCGTTTTGGGAAAATGATATGGCGCTTCGTCAGAAAGCTAGAAATAGACATACCATTTGATCCAGCAATCCCACTCCTAGGAATATATCCTAGAGAAGTAAGACTCGTCACTCGAATAGACATATGCACACCTATGTTCATGGCAGCGTTGTTCACTATAGCAAAACGATGGAAACAACCTAGATGTCCATCAACAGATTAATGGATAAACAAACTATGGTACATACACACAATGGAGTACTATGCAACAAGAAAGAACAACAATGAATCTGTGAAGCATCTCATAACATGGCTGAAACTGGAGGACATTATGCTGAGTGAAATAAGTCAATCACAAAAGGACAAATATTGTATGAGACCTCTATTGTAAAAACCTGTGAAAAAGTTCACACACAAAATGTAACAATCTTTGTTGGTTACCAGGGATGGGAGGGGTGGGGGGGAAATACTAAATAGGCAATAGATAAATGGTAACTTATGTGAAGGGTGTGACAACACACAATACAGGGGAAACTAGCACAACCTGTACAAGGAAAGGTCATGGAAGCCCCATAGACACATCCAAACTCCCTGAGGGACTGAATTACTGGGTGGAGGGCTTTGGGATCCATGGTCTTGGGGAACATCTAGCTCAATTGGCATGACACAACTTATAAAGACAATGCTCTACATTCTACCTTGGTGAGTAGTATCTGGGGTCTTAAAAGCCTGTGAGCGGCCATCTAAGATACTCCACTTGTCTCATCCCTTCGGGAGCAAGGGAGAATGAAGAGAACAGGATACAAGGAAAAGATTAGTCCAAAGGACTAATTGTCCACAGCTACCAAGGCCTCCACTGGACTGAGTCCAGTACAGCTAGATGGTGCCTGGCTACCACCACTGACTGCTCTGGCCAGGATCACAACAGAGCGTTCTGGACAGAGCTGGAGAAGGATGTAGAGCATAATTCTAACTCACAAAAAAAAAAAAAAAAAGACCAGATTTACTGGCCTAAAGGAGACTGGAGAAACCTCGAGAGTATGGCCCCCAGACACCCTTTTAGCTCAGTGGTGAAGTTACGTCCGACGTTCACTGTTCAGCCTGGGAGTGGACAGCCCCGTAAAACCAAATGAGACTAACGAGGTACAGGAGTCCAGTGACAAGGGCCAGAAGGCAGAAGGGGACAAGGAAGCTGGTGATAGGGAACCCAAGGTTGAGTAAGGGTATTGTTGATGTGTTGTGAGATTGTTAACCATTGTCATAGGGCAACATGTGTAGTAACTGTTAAATGAGAAACTATTTTGTTCTATAAGACTTCATCTTAAGTGAGAATAGCAGCACAACTGGAAGAGCGTAGTCAATGTCACTGAACTGTGTATGTTAGAAATTTTTGAAACGGTGTATGTTTGGCTATGTGTATTTTCACCAAAAAAAAAAGTTGAGAAGTTAAAGGGTTAATGTGTTGTGGGGTTGTTAACCAATGTCATAAGACAACATGTGTTCTACTGTTTCATGAGAAACTATTTGTTCTGTAAGCCTTCACCTGAAATACAATGAAATAAAAAAAAAATTAAAAAAAGAAAAACAAACTTGTGAGGTATATTGGGCTTCTTACAGATAAACCAACAAACAAACAAACCCGTTGCTGTCAAGTTGATTTTGACTCATAGAGACCCTATAGGATAGAGTAGAACTGTCCCTCCGGATTTCCAAGGAGAGGCTGGTGGATTTGAACTGCTGACCTTTCAGTTAATAGCCAAGTTCTTAACCACTGAGCCAAAAGCGATCAGAAATGTTGTGATTTATTCAAACTTATATATCCTTTAAATGGCAAAGCTGGGTTCAGAACTCAGATCTGCTAATTCATCATTTTTCTACGTATTTAATCACAGACATCTCTTATCACAAAACACTTGTAAACATCTTGCAGGACTTGTTTCCTGCAGACAACATTTTGGAAAGCATTATTCAAATTCCAAATCCATTCAACTTTCCATTACACCACAGATGTCCTTAACAAGCTATGATTAAACTATATTTAAAACAGCACAGAAATCCAGGCCATCAAAATTAAATTAGTCTCCACATTCCACTCTGTTACTTTAAGTGAAGGACACACTTAAAAAGATTGCCTCAGAAATGCCCATGTTTAAACGTCTTTAGCTATTTTTATTCTAAACAGCATTAACATTCAAAATTTGATTCAGAAGGCGTTAGTTCTTATATGTCTAATTCATGAAGATTTTTAAAAAGTGCCATCTCCTGAAACTTACATCTCTGTTTCCTTAAACATCAGAGTCCGATGCTATGGCCAGCAACCAAGACTAACATGCATCTTAACAAATGTACACAAGATAAGAAGTGTCTTAGGCTGAGTTCTCTAGAGAGGTAAAACTAGTAAAGTATACATATGTATTTATATATATAGAGAGAGAGATAAAGATTTATCTCAAGGAAATGGTTCATGCAGTTTTAGAGACTAGCAAGTCCCAAGTCTGTGGGTCAGGCATCAGGATGGAAGTTTCTCCTGACTCATGTAGCTGCAGGAGCTGACAAACCCAAGATCAGCACGTCAGATGACAGGCTGCTGGCTCATAGCCTGCAGAGGCTGACAAATCCAAGATCAGCATGTGAGACAGCAGGCTGTTGACTCACAGGCTGCAGAGGCTGACAAATCCAAGATCAGCATGTGAGACCGCAGGCT
Source organism: Dugong dugon (assembly GCA_030035585.1). NCBI lineage: Eukaryota > Metazoa > Chordata > Mammalia > Sirenia > Dugongidae > Dugong > Dugong dugon. The sequence goes on from CM057473.1 coordinate 9,434,564, forward strand.
GTTGACTCACAGGCTGCAGAGGCTGACAAATCCAAGATCAGCCTGTGAGACAGCAGGCTGTTGACACACAGGCTGCAGAGGCTGACAAATCCCAAGAATGGCAGGCAACGTGGCAGGTTCAAATTCCAAGAACTGGAGGTCAGATGTTGATGAGCCAGATGCAGGGTCCAGAGAAAGCAAGCCAGCGTTGCCAGAATATCCATATGCATAGGATGCAGCCACACTCCCAAGGAAACTCCCCTTACAACTGATTGGCTGATCACATCAGATCACATCATGGAGGATGACGACATCATTACGTAACTGCCAAACTACATCATTACATGCCAAATCACTGAGAGTCATGTCCCAGCCAAGTTGACACACAAACTTAACCTTCACAGAAGATGATAGTCAATACTGTAATCTTAGAATTATAGCAATAGAAAACAAGGTCAAGGAGGGAACATATAAGGAAGGATAACATGAGCACAAATGCCTAACTCACATATATCTTTTTCCGTAATAATGACAGCTAGCACATGTAAGGTTGACTAAGTGCCATGAAGTGTTTTAAGTACTTTCTATAGTAATTTAAGATCTCCAGCCAAGGAGGTATGTTCTATTATTACCCCGTTTTGAGAGATGAGGATAGTAAGGCAAAGGATGCTAAGAAATTGACCAAGTTTGTACCGTTAACAAGTAATAGAGTCTAGATTTGAACAGAAGCTGTCTGAAACCAGTCTCCACTCTCATGCCCTCATCTGTGCCACTGGAATGTCTCCCAGGGCTGTCAAAAAGTTCACTCACAAATTACCAGAAGTATCTCTCCCTTTTCAGCAATCAGTAGGTATTTCTTGCTCCTTCTTTCCTTTCTTCTTTCTTTTATTTTTTTCTTTCCTTCCTTTTTTTTTTTTTTCTTTCTTTCCTTCTTAAACACATCTTTTTTGGAGAAGACTGATGGACTGATTTTTTGTGTACTTAGCCTTGACATTACCTTATATTTAATATGTCATGAATGAATGAGGGACCATTTAGGACTAGAATATGCCCCTTCAGCATGCCCTAGAGGCTTAAACAGGTCTTCTGTGAGTTCAAATGGACAGCAGAGCTGACAAATGCAAACCAAAAGGACCCCTGTATTAGTCTTCAATTTTCATAAATATTTCATGTGTTGCATGGACAAACAATGAGAATAAAAGTCAGTAACATTGATACATTTAGGCAATTTAGTTGATTTAATACTCCTTTTCCTGGATGCCCTTGCACTCTTGAAGGCAAACTTGCCATCCATATCCTAGGGATTCGTATTTGCATTTAGAATACACATAACTAAATAATTGAGGTCCTGGAAACAGAAAAAAAATGTTAAAAGTATTGTTCATGAGCATGATGTGCTAACATTTCAAAGTTTCCAAGAAATTTCCTCAAACTATGATTCAATTGTTGCTATTTGTTTCCATTAGAACCCATTAAACTGTGATTAATGCTATCCATATGTTAATGGAAAACTCTAAAGAGTAAAGCAGACACTTAAGCAGACACAATTTTGGTTTTACTGTGTACTCAAACATGGATTAAAACTTTAAATGCAACATTTTTGTTATTTTATTTGGAGGGAAGAGCAAAGAGGGATGGGAACAACTATAATAAAGAAGGAAGCATTACAAAAATTTCTGAAGTTGGGGATTTTTGCATTTGATACCCTGAATCCTTTTTCCAGAGCCCTCAGTGGCTATTTATTTCATTTTACCATGAAAATATTAGTATAAGAAAATCCTCAGTTAATTCAGAAAGTATTTGTCAAGGATTTCATTTGAAGTACAACAATACTCATAATGCTCACAGAAAGACTACCAGCATCAGCGAGGTACGTTTCAGTAATGTAATCAAGTCCATAGGCGGTCCTCTTGGCTTCCTGCTCTGAGTACTGACCCAGCACTTTCCCAGGAGCCTCACCCCAGGGTCACATGACTTTTTAGCCCAGGCTATGACTCTTTAGAGAAACTGGTACTTACTTTGGTGCCTTCCCATTTTTTGTAGTATTTTTTCAAATTGGCTAGGTGTGATGGTTAAGGTTGTGTGTCAACTTGGCTCAGCCATGATTCTCAGTGGATTGGCAATTATATAATGATGTAGTTTGGCAGTTATGTAATGATGTAGTCATCCTCCATGATGTGATCTGTTGTGATCAGCCAATCAGTTGTAAGGGGAGTTTCCTCGGGAGTGTGGCCTACATCCAATATATATATGAACATTCTGGAAAAGTTCATTTGCTTGCTCTGGATCCTGAATCTGGTTTGTCATCATCTGATCTCCAGTTCTTAGAACTTGAATCAGCAGCTTGCCGTCTTACCTGCCGATCTTGGATTTGTCAGCCTCCACAGCCAGAGGAGTGCCAGAGGAGTGCCGTCTGACCTGCTGATCTTGGATTCTTTAGCATTGGCATCTACGTAAGTCAAGAGAACCCTCCAGCCTGATACCTGACCCATGGACTTGGAACTTTCCAGCATCTACAATGGTTTGAGCCATTTCCTTGAGATAAATATATATATATATACACAAGATTTACTAGTTTTGCTTCTCTAGAGAACAGCTTCAGACACTAGGTAGATATTTTCCAAGATACTATCCTGTCACTAATTCTTTGGATATGAAGGACATTTTATTTTAAATGCTGAGAAGAAAAGTTGATTACCTTTATTCCAAAAGTATGTTTAGAGATGTCTCTTGGTGATATTCTGACAAAGAACATTGGGGAAATGAAAAATTAATGATCTTAAATGTGGCCAAAATTTCCCTGCTGTTTTTGGCTTTCATAGTAAGTGTCTGAATCTAAAGGGACCTATTACTTCAGTATGAAAAAAGAAAAACATACACATGTTATATATGGTCATGGATTCACTGTGTGCATTATGTCAGGGCATAGGTGGGACAAATGTATTCGGTTATTAAAATTCACTCTTTTGTTTCTCCACACCCTGGGGAATAACAGTGCCTTGTTTTGTTTTTTTGCTTTATTTTTCCTTCTGAGTCAGTATTTACTAGTTCTTTCACTGGGCTGGGCACTTTACCTGGATTATTTCATTAATCCTCCCAGCAATGCTCTGAGGTAGGCATCAATGCCACCATTCTCATTACAGATGGCAGTACAGGATTCAAGAGTTTAAATAATTTGTCCAAGGCCACATAACTGGTACTGAACCTAGTCAAATTTAGAACCTATCATTTTACCACCACTTGCACTGTTCCCCAAGCCCTCTCTGTACCGGGACTTAAAATTACCCACCTTTTCTCTTTACCGATACTCCATGGAATTCATGTTTGTTGTCATCTCCCCACTGACAGGCCAATCTTGTGGCTTCCACTAGTTATGCCACTATGGCAGCCATTACTGCCAGAGCCCCGGGGTGGAAGGAATGCTTTCCCTCTGAATGATTTCAGGTTTATACTTCTGGCTGCCCACACTTCCCACGTCTCTCCACGCAGTATGCTTTCTTCAGTTTCACCAACGCTGTTCTCACACACACGAAAACATGACAAGCTTCTCAGGACAAATAATCAGAATATCATCATTGAGTGCTTCCCACGTGACTCTATTTTATTCAACCATCGCAGCAACTCTGTAAGTTATTTCACAGACTAGGAAACAGAGGGTTAAGAGTATGACCTTATTTCATACTCAATAAAAGTGCATCTCTGTTGACTACAGCCTGGTATTTCCTGTTGGGAATACATTTTTCAGCAGCCAGTTCTCCCAGAGGGTGAGTGCCTACCTTCCTGTGGTTCTTGTCCTCTTCAGAATTTGACACAGACTTTGTTTTCCTCAGAAGTATTCATCTTCCTATTTTAGGGACCTCCCTAGTGCTCCTAAGAAATGAACTTATAAAGATGACCCTTTGGCAGTAGAGAGAAGTCTTACACATTGTGAAAATATCTCCAACATCATAGGCTATAACAAGACTACATTATTGTCCCAAGATGGATTTCAGGTTTTTACATTACCTTGCTCATATGGTTATCAAAACTAGGCAAATGCCTTTACTGTTGAGTCTATGCTTACCAATTAACTTTCTGATTTGTAATTTGACTTCACAAATGCTTTTAACCATGAGGTACATACCCTAATGGTGAATGATGCTAGGAACTTCAATCCCTGGAAGAGTCTAGCTTCATTGGCATTCTACCTCAGGGTTTCCAAAACATCAGTTCCACATCCTTTAGCACATTTTGCCAAATATGTAAATCACATCTTTTATTATATATTTAACATTTCACTTTAAATTCAGTCTGACATTTTTAACTTTTCTGATTTATGAGGAAAAAAAGAGAAAGAAAACCTTAGGGCAACTGCCTAAATCATATTTTCTTTTATATGCCAGTCACTTTTATCAAATTCATATATAATACCTAAATAAAAATTTATAAAGTATTTATTAGTGTACCATCTGAAATCATTCCAGAAACCAACAGTTGGATGCAAAGCACATACTGCAAAACACAGTTAAAGCCTATAAATTAGTCATTAATCCCTTGCATATTGAAGCAGTGTCCCCTGGTTTTCAAAAGAGGCACTGATAGTTCAATGTAGAATTCTCACCTTCCATGTGGGAGAACCACCTTCTATTCCCGGCCAATGCACCTCATGCACAGTCACCAACCTGTCTGTCCATAAAGGCTTGCATGTTGCTACAGTGCTGTCATGGATTGAATTGTGTCCACCAGAAATATCTGTCAACTTAACTAGGTCATGATTCCCAGTACTGTATGATTATCTACCATTTTATCATCCGATGTGATTTCCCTATGTGTTGTAAATGCTATCACTATGATGTAATAAGATGGATTAGCGGCACTTGTATTGAGGTCTACAAGATGAGATAGTGTCTTAAGCCAACCTCTTTTGAGATATAAAAGAGAGAAGCAATCAGAGACATGTAGGAACATCACACCACCAAGAAAGCAGTGCTGGGAGCAGAGTGCATCCTTTGGACCTGAGGTTCCTGTGCAGAGAAGCTCCGAGACCAAGGGAAGATTGACGACACAGACCTTCCTCCAGAGTCAACGGAGAAAGCGTTCCCCTGGAGCTGATGCCCTGAATTTGGACTTGTAGCCTACTGGACTGTGAGGAAATAAACTTCTCTTTGTTAAAGCCAACCACTTGTGGTATTTTTGTTATAGCAGCACTAGATGACTGAGACAAATGCTAAAAAGATTTCAGCAGAACTACCAGACTAAAATGGACTAAAAAGACAAGCCTTTAAAAAATCAGTCAGTGAAAACCCTATGGATCAAAATGGAACATTATCCGACCCACAGCCAATTGTTGGGACGGGGCAGGAGCAGGCACAGAGTCACTATGGGTCAGGCCAAGTTGATGGCAACGAACAACAACAGTTACCAAAAACCTAACAGAATCTGAACTTCCTGACTAAATTTAATTTTTGCTTCTGGAAAGCTCAGATGCAGACTGATAATCGTGATCAAGTTCAAAGTGAACAGTCATCCCTTTATGTTGTTTTTGTCTCTCCTTTTTCAATTTCATTGTCTTGTTTTCTTGCTTGGGCTTTGAAAATGTTTTCAATGTGTACACTACAGGGGAAAACCGTCCTGATTTTCTTACATCCCTATAAGTCAGAATCTACTCAACAGCAACAGGTTTGGTTTTTGTTTGGGTTTATCCCTTTCCAACGTAGTGCCTTTTTTTGTTTTCTCTTATAAATGTCAACTGATTTGCTATTAAATTCTACACTATCTCTAATTTCTCTGCAATTCTTCACACATATCAAATCTTTATTTTCAAAATTAATCTTTATGTTTTTATGCAAAATGAATCACTTACCTTGTGCTTTGCCAAACTAAACCTAAACTAAAAAGAGAGCAAGCGTATATATTTCCCTTTTATTTAAAGAAGTATTCCTATCTTGATTAAGGCTATGAAAAGTAATATAAATCTATCATGTTGAACTTTTTTTTTTTCCAATTTGAAGCATGGGTTTGTATCTCGATAACATCATCCCCCAAAATGTCCCATCATAAAAGCATTTATAATTAAATTCCCATCCTCTGGACATCTACTCTATTTTTTTTTTTAAATAATTGAGAGAACGATAGTAAATAAATTATATAAATTCTCAAATACACCCCACACACCCACATATGTGTGTATATATACACTCATCTAAATTTCAAAATTGAAAGCTAGAATTCATGACACTATCTTGTGATTCAAGGTAATTGAATAATTACTGAAAGTATTTGTGATCATAATTTAATAAATATTCTTAGAACACTTGCTATGAGAGTGTCATGTGTAAGATGCCATTGGCATATCACCAGGCAATAAGCTGGCTAGACAGATTTTGAAGGAGCAGAACAAAGTAACGTGAAAAATAGAACAATCCTCATTTCACGCGGGCAGGGGTGTGAGGAGGAATTGAGCTTTTTATGCTCAGTCACTACAGCAGATTAATTGGGACTAGAGTACGCCACAGGTCAAGAACACATATCAAATGGTCAATTTCTGGGAAAAACCAAGGGTTACCATGCTAATGTCAGAAACTCTGAAATCAGGATCTGGTATGAAATCGATGTAGTAAGCAGGAATTAAAGCTAGAGCACAGGAGCTATGAATCAGTTGGCCTAATTAAAGTCCTTATTAGGGTTTCACAATTCCAGGCTCCGACTTGGGAATGAGAAATATCCCAATAGGACCCTATGGCTACTACTTCTCAGTTCAATAGATATATTTTGAACTTTACCACTCCCTTCTTCCTTTCCTAAAATGAGTGGATTAGGTTAGGTAACTGAGATGTCTTTGATGGTTACAGAGGAAGCCCCAGTGCGAACATCAGACTCTCAATTCTGGCCAACTCCAACATTTAGACCAGTCTCAACTCCAAGGCGTATGCTGGGAGAAGGGTCTTTACTCTGTCTTCAGAGAGGCTGGGAGTTTCAAATGTTTCAACTTCTAAAACCTGGAAACAGGTAGCAAAACAAAAACCAAACCAAACCCACTGCCGTGGAGTTGATTCTGACTCACAGTGACCCTGTAGGATAGAGTAGAACTTCCCAATAGTGTCTGCAAGGAATGGCTGGTGAATTTGAACTGACAATCTTTTGGTTAGCAGCCGAGCTCTTAACCACTGCACCACCAGGGCTCCAAAACAGACACAATTCCCCTCAAATAACTCTGCCTACCAGACTTGAGATGTCTTTGCCTGGAGTTACTCCTCAATTTATCATCATTCTTTAAATTCCTGATGGTTCAGGTCAAATGTCTTGGTATTTCTTCTGGAATCTGAAAAGTTATCCCTCTACCCAGTACCCTGTTCTCTTTGTGGGCCTGGATCCCTGCCCAGAAACCTGATCCATTTAATGGGAAACCAATGCCCAGAGTATATAATTTTGCTCTTCCTTTCCATGTGCCACCCAAGACCAAGATTGTGTCTGTTAAAAACTCTTGGCTAGTAGGGTTTCCCGTATAGACAGACCTCCCACAATCCTGACCTCACACATACAGACGAATTCAGTGACCCACCCACAGAACTGGTTGACCTACCCAGTTCTGACTTTTTCTAGGATTATAACTAAAACTTTGCTCCCCCTCTTAAAATTGCCCCAAACCACCAAGTTCTCCCTTCCAAATGACTCTCTCTGGCCAGACCAACCAGTTTCTCTAACTCCCAGGACTTACACCAACCAACCAGTTTCTCTAACTCCCAGGACTTACACCACCCACTTGAAATTTCTTTATTCTCTCCCCACACAAAGGTCCTAGTATATGCTTGGTGCCAAAAGGAAGAAGAAACACACACACGCACACACACAAACACACACACACTCGTAGACGTGTTATTTCTAACATGTTGTCATAACCTAAAACCTTAAATGATCATTTTTTAGGAGAAATACCTTATTTTCTCATATTTTTAAAAATAAAAATAATTATATTTATTCATATATAAGAAGGAGTACTGATGGTATATTGGTTAAACACTCAGCTGCTAATCGAAAGGTCAGCAGTTTCCACCCACCAGCTGTTCCTCAGGAGAGACCTGTGATCTGCTCCATAACGATATCAGCCTAGGAAACACTATAGGACAGTTCTACTCTGTCCTGTCTGTCCTACAGGGTCGTTATGAGTTGGAATCTACTCAAAAGCACACAACAACAAAAATAACAACACATATCACATACTTTGCATTACATATTTATAATTGCATACTTCATAAATTTTCCTATTTTTATTTTAATTTCTATTTATATGTTACATAATTTATGCAATATATTTCTAATTGCATGGTTAATAAATATAAAATAATTATTTTTGGTTATTGAAACCAATTAGTTTAATGAGTAAAGTTTTCAGCTCATTTTAGAGAATGAAAACAGATGGTGTTCATCTCATTTGAAGGTTACCCTTCAGGGGAACCTTGCCACTTGTAGATTCAAGATGGCAGCTTGAGGAGTCCACATCACTAGATGGCGCCTCCTTTGAAATCCTTTGCACACCACCAGGAGCTGGCAGAGAAGGTCTCAACATCAGGTATCTGGTGATTTTGGCTATGACTAGAATCCTCTTCGGAGAGTCTCACAAGAGGCAGTGACCCAAATAGTAAACAAATAAATAGGAAGTGTTTCTTTCTTTGGAGCCCTGGTGGCACAGTCGTTAACAGCGCAGCTGCTAACCAAAAAGGCTGCAGTTCAAATCCACCAGCTGCTCCTTGGAAACCCTATGGAGCAGTTCTACTCTGTGCTATAGGATCGCTATGAGTTGGAATCGACTTGACAGCAACAGATTTCGTTTTGGTTATTCTTTCTTTCCCAGTCTTTGCAGATGTCTTAGTGAGAACACAGCATATTTCTACACCTTAATAGCTGTCTCTCTGTTAAGAGAAGCAAGGGATATACTTGGTTAAAGCTACCACCTTGCTAATTTAAAATGCAGTGCAGTTATGTATATGTGTAACATGCATTGTATATTACTTTATTTTACATGCTAGATCAAGTATTTTTCTGTAAAGGAACAGATGGTATGTATGTTAGGCTGTGCAAGGCCATAAGGTCTTGCTAACAACTAATCAACTATGCAGTTGTAGCATGAAAGCAGTCACAAACAATATGGAAGCCAATGAGTGTGGCAGTGTTCCAATAAAACTTTATTTACAAACAAAGAGGTGACCAGCCCTTGGGTTATAGTTTGCCAAGCCCTAATATAGAATATTAAATGTTCTATTATATTGTGAAGTATACAGTGTAGCATATGAGATATATATATATATATATATATATGATATATATTTTACCAAGAAAGATCATTTAGAATGGATATATTGAATAATGTGTAATTAAATATATTATAACTAGCTATAGGAGTCCCTAGGTGGCATAAATGGTTAAGCGCTCAACTACTAGCCTAAAGGTTGGTTGGTAGTTCGAACCCACCTCGAGGTGCCTCAGAAGACGAGGCTTGGCCATCTGCTTCCAAAAGGTCACAGCCTTGAAAATCCTGTGGAGCCCAGTTCTACTCTGCACACATGGGGTCACCAGGAGTCAGAATGGGCTTGACAGTAACTAACAACAACATAATTCGCTATGAAAAAGTGGGAATTTCTATATTCCAGGAAGTATTCTGACTAATCATAGTGTTATATACCCTTCTAAGTTTCTTTTGTTTTCTATCTCATTGGTAGAGTAGATTAAATTCAAAGCATTTTCTTTAAAAACAAACAAATGATAAAGCGGCTATTCATTAAAGATCTTTTCATCCCTTGACAATTTAGAACGGCACAAATTCAGTGTTTCTTTTTTAAACATTAAAATTAAAAACTTGATCTAATTAGCAAATTAAATAGATAACAATTAAAGACATTTTTCCACTTTTAGTTTTAAATGGCCTACTTCCATCTGATTTCCTCCTTTTTGAACAAAGAGGAAAAATTAATTAAATAGTGTTCAGTGGACTGACTATTAAACAAAGCACATCAGAGAGCTTCACTTAATGCAATTTAATTACAAACACAATTTGCAGTTTCTTTGTTGCTCAGTAGTCCTCAGTTTTCACAGTGCGTTCCTTCAAGTCTTCGTCTTGATTAGGAGTCCTGAGGTGTCTCTCAAAGACACCAAAATTTAAGATTATGCACACAAAAACTTCCGGTATTCATTCCCAATTATTAAATGAAAGCAGTTGACAGCTTCCTGTGACCAGAATGAGGCTGCGTAGGCATGTGGCCGCGGGTCAGGTTTTCCAGAGTACCAGAGGGACAGGACGTGCACAGCGATTGTGCATGCAAGTCAGGGGCCCACCTAAGGTCTGCCAATCTCTCTACCTTCTAAATCCATATTAATAGGGCAAAGAGAGTTGTCGTTGTAGTGGTCTGGGAATAACCATCATAATGAGTAGCACATATTTTGGAATTCTTGCTTACTGGAATCTTCCTAGATAGAAGAGAGAGTAAATCCATCTTAAGTATCTTTTTGGTGCCAAAGTATTTTCAGAGGCGCTCATATGATTTGTCATTTTCCTGCGATTGAGAAATGTTTCCATCACCTAATCTAGATTTCCTTGGGTGAAAAAGCTGAAGATCCATTTAAGATCCTTGCCAAAATTATCCTCTCTGCCCTGAAGAGCAGTTTTATAGAATAAGAACACAATTTAATATATGGATAATGGGTTTAGCATTTATTACTACTTTTTATTCCTATAAATTGTTTCCAATAACAACCCTTTATTTTAAAACATCGCTCTTTCAAGAGAGCCTAGTTCTCTCACATCTCTCACTAAAGCTTCAAATAGCATACATATGCAAGAAACCTAAATTTTCTGAGAAATGGAGGGAGCTGGATTACAACATTCTGACCTCCAATTCTCTATGTTCTCTCCTTCTTGGAAATCAAGAGATAATTACAGATATGGCTTGTTATCACTGATGATAACCAGCCTGGTATGTAACTCAAACTAAAGACTTGAGGGTTCTCCAAGTACTCAGCTCGTCATGTGTAGTCCTGGCCACCAGGCCACTTGGTTCCATGGTTATAATAAGACTTCCAGTAAATATACGACTCATTATGATAACTCAGGAGCGGGTAGTGTTTCGTTCTGTTGTACACAGGGTCACAATGAGTCAGAACTGACTCAACAGCACCTAACAACATTACTATAGTAGTGAGGAGTAGGGGGCAGGGGGCAGGGGGCTGATGTAGTCCCCAAGGAGGGCAAGCATTGTCTTGTAAAGCACTTCACACCTCTGAGCCTTCTGGAGAGTCTTCATGCAAGAGAAGTAGAGCAGGGCTATGTCTTTCACCAAGGGACACTTGTTCAGGTTAAGTGGGCCCAGGAGAATCTTAAAGTTCAAGATTGTTAAAAGACTCTCCATGCCACGTTTCAGGGTCCCACTCTTTCCCCATCAGACTTTTACTTTGGCATAGGAGATGAGTCAATTAGAATATCACTATTTCACTTAACTGTCATAAAATGATGTACCTCAAACACAGCCACCAGTCATCTGTCAGTGCAGGATTGTATGTCGCTATGATACTGAACACATTTTGGCAAAGCGTCCAGACTAAGACAGATGAGGAAGAAATGCCTGGCAATCTACTTCCAAAAATTAGCCAGTGAAAACCCTATGGGTCACAACAGTCCAATCCTGTTGTGCACGGGATAGTCACGATGTGGTGGCCTACTGGACAACAGCTAACGACAATAAAATTATATAACTAGATAATGATTGCCTATGGCTCCTAAAGACACAAAAGTAATATGCCTCCTGACGGAAGTCATACCACCAGCTATGGAGGATACTTGCCAAAAAAAAGAACCTGAATCTGATCCAGAAAGCACAGATAAACATATTAATGACTTTACAAGATGCAATCAGAAAAATGCAGGACATAGGAAAACTCTACAGATCAAATGACCCTGTTTATTCAACAAATAATTTGCAAGGATAAAAGAATGAAAAAAAAATCCTACAGTTTAGAAGATTTAAGAGAATATATACCAGGTGCAATGTGCAAACCTTTTTTTGGAACCTGATTTAAACAAACTGGAAAAGAAAAGCAATGAAGTAGCGAGTGCAGTTGAAAAATATTTGGACATTGATTAAATAGTTGATGATATCAAAGCATTGCTTTTTTTTTTTTTTAATTCTCATTGGATTCCATTTTTTGGGTACATTGGTCAACAAAGCAAATCAAAATATTTGTGTTTTCCAAATGAGCTGATTCCAGATGATAATTTATCCTTGTCAGCACTGGCTTTGAAAGGCCCTATATTCTACATGGAGTCCTGGTGGCAAAGTGGTTAAGAAGCTCGGCAGCTAACCAAAAGGTCAGCAGTTCAAATCCACCAACCGATCCTTGGAAACCTTGTAGGGTAGTTCTACACTGTCCTATAGGGTCACTATGAGTTGGAAGCAACACAACGGCTATGGGTTTTTGGTTATGTTTTACTTATTATATTTTCAAAATTTAATTGCTAATAAATTCCTCAGGAAGAAGCCAAAATGTTTTATTAATTTTGTTACCACTGTCATGCATACAATTTAATCCATCATGTATTGTGCTAAATCTTGTGTAACAGATGCTTCTTCTGACTGTGAGCTTCTTTAATTCAGGGGCCATGTCTTATTTACCTTTTAATCACAAGTAGGAGCTAAAAGGGAGTCCTGGTGGCTAGATAATAATTACAAGCTGGGCTGCTGACCAAAAGGTCAGCAGTTCGAATCCACCAGCCACTGCTTGGGAACTCTATGGGGAAGTTCTACTCTGTCCTGTAGGGCCACTATGAGTCAGAATCAACTCAGTGGCCAAGGGTTTTTTTTTATTGTTTTGGTCAGGAGCTAACAGTAGGTGGTCAATATTCATGACTATGTTTAGGGTTTAGTGTTGTTAAAGTTCAATGTTGTTTCCTGTGATTGATGAATGAATGATTGAACAAATGAATGAATGGTGTTGACAGGACTGGTGACCATTTGCCATGAAACATGACTTCTTAATAGTTGTGTTAAATTCATTGTTAGTCACCCTCTCCCCCAGCAATCTCGTCCTCACCTGGCCACCCTCCTCCTTTTCTCCCCTCCACTTTGGGAAGCCAGAAATTTAATTCAAAAATCACTTTAGGAAGTATAGATTCCTCATAGTAAATTGATTCAGCATTTTTGAAGAAAAATAGTAGAACTCTTTGGTACTGTCGTGCACATTTAAGAACTGATAGAGAAGTGTTCAGTCCGTCAAATGTAGGGATGATTTTTGTTTTAGAAGAATGAGCATTGTACTACTGCTTTGAAAATGGTTAGAGATATTATGAGATGCCAGGGGGTTACCAAACCCTAAGTGACCTTTCTAAATCACATTTCAATGCCAAACACATGCAGTAGAAAGTTTCATTCTCTCTTTTTTTTTTAAGGAATGTATTTCAAACATCTATTATAATATTATAAACTTGTCTTGGACTGATTATACAAAACCAGTAATGCTCTCTCTGTCAGAACCCAGCTATTGTGTCAAAGTTGTTTAATCACAGGTGACTAAAGCATCAAATCAGGATTAAAAAAAAATAATAATAAAGATACCTTTTTTTTTTCTTAATCTACTTTTAGTTAACTGTTTAAGGATTACAGAACCAAATGATAATGTAAGCATCAGGGTGAAAAATAGAACCATGAGAAGCAATTAAAAGGTTACAAATTGTTTCAAATATGAAAAAAATTAACATAAACAAATAAATGATGTCTTAATCCCAAATACTATCCCCTCCACCTTTTTTTTTACCCAAATAAATGGTGCCCATACACTTTCCTCTAGAAATTATTTAATATCCATTCAGCCTCATAATATTCAACTACATGAAATGTTTGTTTTATAATTCAATTGCCAGACTTTTCTTTGGTCAACCAAGGAAGTCTACTTCCAATAATTCAAAAGCTATTATCTTAATTACATGTATCAGAACAGCAGGTGGTCCTATCTAAAATTCCTAAGATTGGCACCACTCTTGCTCTGGCTGTCTACCCGTTGCCTGTGAGTTGATTCCAGCTTATGGTGACCCCATGAGTATCAGAATAGAACTGTGCTCCACAGGGTTCTTTACAGCTGATTTTTCATAAGTAGATTGCCAGGCCTTTCTTCAGAGACACCTCTGGGTAGACTTGACCCTCCAACTTTCCCGTTAGCAGCCAAGCGTGTTAAATGCTGGCACCATCCAGGGTCCCCTCTGTCTTTCTACAAAAGTCCAAAACTGTTAACATGTTATCCTTTAGCAATTAACTTCAATCAGCTGGTGATGTGCAGTTTAATCAGAAAAGATACATTTAAGAGAACAAAACATCTGGGCTCTGATAAGGAGAACAAAGGAAATGGACTTTTAAAAAAATATTCTTGGTCCTCTTTGATGATGGAAAATAATTGTTCTGAGTCTTGTTTTCCGTTTCTGTAGACAAGGAGTTTGCAGTGTGTCTTTGCCCAGGTTCTGAAGAAGCAGAGCTTACACAGTAAAGCTCTGGGGGAAAGAAATGCAATCTTAGGGTAACAAGAGCAGGGAAAGTTAATGGACTTTTTCTGCAAGGCAGAGAAGGAAGGAAAGCAAATACAGGTGGTAAATTATTAACTAGAGGAAGGATTAACTAGGGTGGCACAAACAGTTAAGCATTCAATTACTAGCAGAAAGGTTGGCATTTCCAACTCACCCTGAGGCACTTTGGAAGACAGGCTTGGCCATCTGCTTCCAAAAGGTCACAGGCATGAAAACCCTACTGAACAGTTCTGCTCTGCACGCATGGGATTGCCGTGAGTCGGAATCAATGGCAACTAACAGCAACAACAACAAGAGTTATTAACTGACCACAGCTTTGAAAGAAAAACTCAGATCATACAGCGCCTCTGGACTCAGAACCGTCTGTCTGGTGGAGGAAGGAAGAAGAATGCCATCTGCAGGCTCCTTCCTTTTTTTTGCCTCTGGCTAATGAAAGTTTGTCCCAAGGGATGGGACTGTCCCGCCTATTTAAGGTTCTTCTCCCGGCCCTCTTTGCAGCCAGCAGAGATCGCACACTCTGCAGTGGTTGAGCGCACAGCGGCAGGAAGAAGCACAGCCTCTGCGGGCGCAGTTCGGTGAGATGAGGGTGCCAGCGGCGCGTTGACTCCTCCAGCGCAGCGCACAGTGAAGGCCAGCCCTCATTCCTGGGCAGGCAGACAGGCAGAGCACCTAGAGAAGACAGGTGGTGATCACCTGCTGGCGTCATGGCAGGGACAAGGTGCGGGGCCCGAAGAAGCTGGGGGCTTGCTTAAATTGGGTCAGATGCAGACAAGATGCTGTCTAAGGCTTTCATCAGTCTTAAGATTCTGTGACCATCTGGCTCTTTGCAGATGAAATCCCAGAGTGCCCAATAATTCATCCATTCAGACTATTCAATAATTACGGAAAAGTTCATTAATTTTCCGTTGGCACCATTCCAATGTCTAGCAAGACTTTATTGTGCAGTTGTTTTTTTTTCCCCCTAGAGCAATTTCTGAGTTCCATGAAATCAAGTGGAGAAAAGAAATGTGGAAGCGTGTGCTTAAAAAAAGATGTGCTACTCAGTTGGAAGAGCGTAGTCAATGTCACTGAACTGTGAATGTAGAAATTTTTGAAACGGTGTATCTTTGGCCATCTGTAATTTTCATCAAAAAAAAAAAAAAAAACGTTGAGAATTTAGAGGCTTAATACGTTGTGGGGTTGCTAACCAATGTCATAGAACAACATGTGTACTACTATTTCATGAGAAACTATTTGCTCTGTAAGCTTTCACCTGAAGTACAATAAAATATATTTAAAAAAAAAAAAAAAAAGATGTGCTACAGAGGCAAGCCTGGTCTCGGTCCTGAATTCTATCGACAGCCTCCGATTGCCACCAGCTGTGCCGATTTCGGGTTACGAGGCAGCCCCGCAGTCTGCGATATGCGAAGTGCCGCAAGCTGCTAACATGTAGACATGACCTTCTTCTATCCACTAGATATGTTTGTGTGAAAAGGTGAGTGACTGCAGCTTCCCTCAAAAAAAAAAAAAAAAATTTGTGTTTATATGAATAAGATTTTCAATTATTGTTTTTGGTTATATATTTCTGTACTAAATATTCTCTATGGCTGCATGTCAGTCTTCAGTTCTAGGGGGTCCCAAAAAGCCTCTCCATTTAAGGATGAAGCGATTAAAAACAGAAAGTAAATGCATTAAAAATGGCTAATGCTTCCCTTCATGCAATAGGGATTAACATACATTACTAAATGTAAGATTATTTTCCTAGAAGGTTTCCATTCTTAAATGACTAAAATATGACTTTGTTCAAAAGTGATAATTTCAGAACTTATTAGTACATTCTCAGCCTAGTTATCACCAGTGGCCATGCATCCTCCCTCACCCGAGAGGAAATTTTCTGTTAAGAGGAAGGAATGTTTCGTTTTTATGGTTCCACTGTTCTCCTGTCCTACCATAATTTCATATTCCCAACCCTTGAGGCTGTGCTGTAGATTACAGTGTTTTCATGATGGCTGGATTTAACAGGAATCTGAATTACAGGAATATGGAAAAATTAATAAAACGTGTGGCAGAAGAAGCCCAGCTACCACCGATGACTGCCCTGACAGGGAACAAAACAGAGAGTCCCTGATGGAGCAGGGAAAAGGTGGGGTGCAGAACTCAAATTCTAGTAAAAAGACCAGACTTAATGTTCTGACTGAGACTGGCGGAACCCCGGAAAGCATGGCCTCCGGACTCTCTGTCAACACAGAACTAAAACAATTCCCGAGACCAACTCTTCAGACCAAGATTGGACTGGACTGTGGGATATAAAATGATACTGGTGAAGAGTGTGCTTCTTAGCTCAAGTAGATACATGAGACTAAATGGGCAGCTTCTGTCCGGAGGTGAGATGAGAAGGCAGAGAAGGTTAGGAGCTGGTTGAATGGACACGGGAAATCAGGGGTGGAAAGGAGGAGTGTGCTGTCACAGTACAGGGAGAGCAACTAGGGTCACATAACACTGTATGCATAAATTTTTGTATGAGAGACTAACTTGAAATGTAAATTTTCACTTAAACTACAACCATAAACAACAACAACAATGAAACGTATGGTAGAAGAAAAGAAGATAGAAAATCACCCAAGCCAGTCCGGTCAATAAAATGAATCTGTCAATAAAGCATTTACCATGGGAGAGTTTGCAAACCTTAAGACAAATAATCATAAAAGCTGTAAAAATAGTTGTTCATAATTAAAAGCCAACTCAGACTAAATGCTTGTTATCACCCGGGAGGGAGCTAACTGTTTTCTGTCCATTACGTTACTCAGTCCTTTTGAGAAGCCTGTGAGGTAGAGACCATCACAGTGACCAGTCACAGTGGGGTTAACTCCAACTCAGGGGACCCCCTTTGTGTCAGAGTAAAATTGTGCTTCACAGGGTTTTCAATGGCTGATTTTTCGGAAGTGGGTTGACTTTTCTTTCTTCCGAGACACCATTGGGTGGACTTGACCCTAACCAACCTTTCCGTTAGCAGCCTTGCATGTAGACTCTTTGCGCCACCCAGGGACTCCATTACGTCTCTGTAATAAAAGAGACCCTGTAGCAAAAAGTTGTGTGAATGTGTGTGTAGGAGGGGGTCATTTCATTTTTATCCATCTTTATTGAATATCTATTATAATACATATCATAGTGCAAGACAAAGATAAATGAGACATCATTTACAGCTTGAGTTAGTTGTCATCTAAAGGGTTAGAGAGGCATGAACGTATTTATAGGACTGTGGTTTTAATTTATTCACGTTCTCACAATTTCCCATTATTATGGAAAATGAATGATTTGCCTATAAAAACTAGATGAACTATCCAGGCCTGATAATGGCTAAAGGGATACGCAAAATTAACGAACCTGTTAAAGACAAGCTTTAGAGAAAATTCCACTGGTGTTTCGAATCAAAGCCTGTTAATAATTGCCCTTTAACCACCTTCCAAGCAAGCAAGAAAGAAAAGAAATGGGAAAAATATAAAACTGAGATGCTGAGTTCTTTTAAAGTCATTTCCCTTTCCATCACCGAAGCAAAGGTATTAAACAAACAGAGGACCAACATAAAGAGGGCTTCTTAGAACACGTTGGCTTTAGAAAAAATAGCTTAGTCACCACTGCAGTACCACATATCCCCTAAAGGGGGTGGATTCAAGAAGCTGATGACTGATTGCGATCGGGAGCAATCCTGTCTGATGAACTTGACATTGTCTCAAAAGAGGAGACTGAGGAGATAAACAACTCCAGGCTCAACTCTGTATTCCGTTGGAATGTGTAGAGCCACACGGCTTCCAGATGAAAGTTGCACACATCTGAAGGGTAATGCCGGGTCTAACTATCTAGGAAAATCTTAGCATCATGGGCTTGGGCACGTACAACTCTTTGACAGTCGGATAAGAGTCCATCCAACAAGAGTGGATTGTCAACAGCCCCAACCATCTTGTTCCATTACCTCATTGCTTCTTTGTATTTACTGAGGTTGAGACAAGTTTACAATATTTTAAATTGATTATTTTAAAGCTGTTTTACTATTTTGGGAAAAGCAAAGCATGTTAGTAAAAGAATGAAATGCGCTGAAATAGGACTGTGATATGATGGTGAATAGTGGGGTAGTGAATACCAGCTTCAGGAGAAGATGAAATTGGCAGACTCACCGACTGTTTCAGTTAATGTATGCTGTCATAGCTAAACTTTTCATGTAATTAGCTTGGTTAGTTAAAATGTATGTTTTATTTACACAATTTTATTCATAACTAGGTAGATTAAGTTTATTATGATTAACAGAAGATAGCAGGAATGACAGTTTTTTTTAAGACAGAGATTCTCTTAAGTGTGTTCCTGTTTATACAGCACCAGCGTCCCCTGAGAACTTGTTAGAAATTCTCAGGCCCTAGTGGTGCAACAGTTAAGCGTCTCCAAGGGAGGAAGACCTGGCGATCTGCTTTCTTAAAGATTACAGCCTAGAAAACCCTATGGGGGCAGTTCTACTGTGTCTCATGGGGTCGCTATGAACTGGGATTGACTCAACAGCAACTAACAACAACAACAACCCCAGAAATCCACCACCCTCTTATTGGTTTTTCATATTGTGATGTCTTACATGTTGCTATTGATGCTGGAAGCTTTGTCACTGGTATTTCAAATGCCAGAAAGTTCACCCATGGTGGATGGATTTCAGCAGAGCTTGCAGATTAAGAAGAAGAAAAGCCTGGAGATCTACTTCTGAAAATTAGTCAGTGGAAGCCTTATGGATCCCAACAGAATATTGTCCAACATAGTGCTGGAAGATGAGCCTCCTAGGTTGGAAGGAACTCAAAATACAGTAGCCACAACGGATTCATGCACACCAGTGATTGGAAGATGGCTCGGGACTGGGGAACATTTCATTCTGTTGTACATGGGATCTCCACAAGTCAGAGTTGACTCTATAGCAACCAAGAACAACCCCAGACACTGTGTCAGAAACTCCAAGGACAGAGTTAGCCATCTATGTTTCACCAGCCTCCAGGTGGTTTAGATCGCATGCTAAACTTGGAAGACACTATTCTAGATATTAAACTTTATAGCCCAGCGTTGCAAGTTAAAATGCTCTCCGAGACCAGGCAGGGCAAACATATTTGTGCAACTGACTTGTAAAAGACAATTAAATGGTTAGACCAGCAGCTACCTGGAACTTCAGGCCCAGTTAAAAGCACTCGGATACAAGTTTTGTAAATCTCCGTGCTGATCAAACAAATCACAATTGTGAGCTAATTTGAACCACAGACCTTTAGTCTGCAACCCTGATTTTAAAGTCATAAGTATTTATCAAGTCATTTTTAGGAAAAATTTGTCATTTTAAGGCAGGTTTGACAAAATTTACAAGAAAATGATTTAGTTGCAGTCTACCGTCCTGGCACCCACTTTGGAAACTTATCTCAGAGCTCAAAACTTGCAAAGTTGTTAATGTTCAGCTGATGTTAGATTGGTTGCATGGTCTGGT
The DNA here is from genome assembly GCA_030035585.1 of Dugong dugon. Classification (NCBI taxonomy): domain Eukaryota; kingdom Metazoa; phylum Chordata; class Mammalia; order Sirenia; family Dugongidae; genus Dugong; species Dugong dugon. The sequence goes on from CM057473.1 coordinate 9,454,558, forward strand.
TATCATTAAGAACTGGAGGAAAGTCTAGATCGCAGAGATCAATGACCATGGGCAAGCCACATGATTGGTCTGATTGAAGCAGGCTACATAATTTTTAAAGATCAGTGCAACATGCAAAATGCAGGGCCACTTGTTCAAAACGTAGAAAAAAGTGCCATTAAGGTACTAAAATTTTTTTTTTCCTTTCTCCTGTGGTCACCCTCTTGACTTGCCATGGTGTTTTTGTTGGTTTGGCTTTTTGTTTTGTTTTGTTTTTTAAATCTGCTGTTTAACGCTGTTCTAAATAAAAAAAATAAAATAAAATGTTAAATTATTATATGAATTTTATCACCCATTTTTATATTGTACAATGCCATTTTTAAATGCAAAGAGAAGAGTGTCTAGCTCTTACGTGGAATCACCAAGATTACACAATTTGTATTTTGTAGCTTATGGTATTGAAGTTGTGAAGTAGTTCAGTTTACTTGGATCCACAGTCAATGTCCATGGAAGCAGCAGTCAAGAAATCAAATGACATATTGCATGGGCAAATATGCTGCAAAAGACCCTTTCAAGTGTTAAAAAGCAAAGATGTTACTCTGACGACTAAGCCATGGTATTTTCACCCCTCATATGAATGTGACAGCTGGACAATGAATAAGGAAGATAAAAGAAGAATCGATGCCTTTGAATTATGTTGTTGGTGAAGATATTGAATATACCATGGACTTCAAGAAGAATGAACAAATCTGCCTTGGAAGAAGTGCAGCCAGAGTGTGCCTTGGGAGCAAGAATGGCGAGACTTAGTCTCACGTTATTTTGGACATGTTATCAGGAGGAACCAGTCCTTGGAGGACATCATTCTTGAGAAAGTAGAGGGTCAGTGAAAAAGAGGAAGACCCTCAAGGAGATGGACTGACACAATGGCTGCAACAATGGGCTCAAATTTAGCAATAATTGTGAGGATGGTGCAGGACTGGGCAGTGTTTTCTTTTTGTTGTACGTGGGGTAGCTACGAGCCAGAACCGACTTGACAGCACCTAACGACAACAGCTTATAGTACGGGAGTATGTATTTCCTTTTACCGACAGGCGAAACATTGTTCAAAGCTGTTTTATTTCATTTGTTCCTACATGCACCTTCTACTGCTACCTTTGGCTTACTGATGGTAAGGAGGGACTGAAAAGAAAAGGAACTCTGAGTTGCACTGTCTCTCCTTTACTCTCTACGTTATCGTGTTTAGCATAAGTTGTTGGCTAATAGAGGACAGTAATGTGAAAAACAAAGGATATAATAAAGTTCCTAGGACATTTGTGTTTGATAGAATGCCATTACCTTTACCATTTGCCATTACCATAGAGATATGTTCAATGCAAGTTCTGGTTCAAACGGAAAGCATGGCTTCTTGGAACTGTCAGTGCTCACACTTACTCAGTTGTAGAAGTGACAGACACCTACTCTTTGAGTCTTTCTAAACGCCTGCCCAGTGTGGGTGCACGAGATTCTGTGCTCATGGGGCATCATAAATATGCTAATGAGATGGCATGAAATGGTGGGCTTCCATATCGCACATGTGAGTGCACCATTGTCCCCTCAAACTTCACTTACAAACACAAGTTCAAGGGAAAAAAATTAAATACTAATATTTCAAAACAGCAATAGCCATGTAGGGCTCTTCTGAGCATAGGGTCTCTGCATACCCATGAAGCAAGTCATGGGTTCAATTGGTCTCTCCTTTACTTTCTGTGGATGCTAATTGTCCATACTACATGAAAAATGGTTAGTTAAAATTTAGGTGAAGGGTCATAGAAAGAGCAACGCATACACTCTGGGATATATAATATTGTTAGTTGAAGCTTAAGGAAAGATTCCAAAAATAACAATGAACATTAAGCATATGTAAAGTATCTTAACATTTACTTCCAATATTTATGTGTAGTCTGCCTTAGGTTGAAAATTTTATAAGGACGGGAACTTCCCTATTCTTTAACTATTTCTGTGACATGGTTGCTATTAACCTATATAGCATTATATTGAAAATGGCATTTGTTAAGCAAATTTTGAAACGAACAAATTAATTTTTGGAAGCTTATATGGGCTTTTTTTCAGGCCATTTGGATGCCACAAACATCACTGATGTGGAGTCAATGCATCTTCCAGATTCCTAAATTATTCCTCAAATAGAGCTCTTGGAAGGAAAAGATACCGAAGGAATAGCCTCACAAGGAGGCAGGGTAGTTACTTTTCTAAATAAGATTTAGAGAAACATTTTTAAAAGTCTCCCTTTAACCTCAGTGTGAGATATAGTTTTGCATGATGCCCTGAATCTCCTTCGTTTTAGAACCAAAAATTTGACCAAGACATTACATTGTCAACAGACAAATACACCTGACTTCATACCGTCAGGGCAAAACTTTATTTCAGAATCAAACAAACCACTGGTTTCACAACAGCATTTCATTGCTCTTCAAAAAAATCCAACCATATTATGATGGCTTAGAGACATTTTTGAAAGTAGGCTTCTACCTCCCTTTCCATCCCATCTCACATCATTCTCCCACTCGTGGACCATTCTCTAGGCACGCTGTTCCTGGCTTCTTTTCAACTTTCAAGTCTAAACAGAAAAAAATATCTCAGAGAGGTCTTCCCTGATCTTCCTTCTAATATGCGGCTTCCATCCCCCACCACCCCACCACATGCGCCAAACCCAGTCTCTCTGCATCACATCTCCATGGTTATCTCCTTCATGTTAGTGATCACAATCAACAATTCTCCCTTGTTTTTTATTTGGTTACTTATTTATTTAGATGTCATCTTTCAAAGTCTAAACTCCATTATAGGACACAAACCTGGCTATCTTGTTTCTCCTCATGCCCATAGTGCCTACAGCAGTGGCTGGCCTACAGTTGACACTGGATACGTATTGATAAGTGCTGAGTGAATGCTGAGTGAAATATGTGAAAGTATGTTAGTGGTTCTTTGTAAAGGGAATTGGTGAAGGGAGAGTGGTGGGAGGGAAATCTTGGAAAGAATAACTGGAGGTGTAGGGACTATGTACATCCAGAGGCTATGATGCTAAGTGAAGGAAGCTCTAGATGTGCCTATACCAGTTGCTGTCGAATCATTTCCTACTCCTGGCAACCATTTGTATGAGAATAAAACTGTGCTTCATAGGGTTTTCAATGGCTGATTTTTCTGAAGTAGGTCAGTAGACCTTTCTTTTAAGGTGTCTCTCGGTGGACTCAAACCTCCGACCTTTCAGTTAGCAACCTAGCACTTTAACTATCTGCACCACTGTCTTAGGCTGGGTTCTCTAGAGAAGCAAAACCAGTGAAGCATGTATATATAAATATATAGAAAGAGATTTAGCTCAAGTAAATGACTCACACAGTTGCGGAGGCTGGCAAGTCCCAAATCCATGGGTCAGGTATCAGGCTAGAGGCTTTTCCTGACTCATGTGGTTGCAAGGACTGACAAAGCCACCATTGGAAGATCAGGTGGTAGGCTGTTGGCCCATGGGGCTGCAGGAACTAGCAAATCCCAGAATCAGCAAATCAGACGGCAGGTTCAAGTCCCAAGAACCGGAAGTCAGATGATGACAAGAGCCAGTTGCAGGATTGAGAGCAACAGCAAGTTTTGCCAGAGCGTCCATGTATATTAGATACTTGAGCAAGGTGGTAGCTTGAGCAAGGGTGTGACTTGAGTCACACCCTATAGTAAGGATGTGACTCAAGATACACCCCACAATAATCCTGCCTCATTAACATATAGAGGTTTAAGATTTACAACACGTAAAATGGAGGATAATCACACAATATCACAAAATGGAGGACAATTACATTAGATCACAAAATGGAGGACATTACACAATACTGGGTATCATGGCCTAGCCAAGCTGACACATAACAGTAACCATCACAACCATCCAGGAACTCCTAGATCTAGATGAGAACCCTGTAAAAAAAAGGCCTAGGGGATCAAATAGACCCTGGGACTAGGGAGAGAAGGAACACCAGAAGGGAAAATTGGGACAGAACTAAAAGGCTCAGTCTTTCTCACAACATTTTCATGAGTTCAGTCTTACTGAAATATCACTCCATTTATGAGAAACCATTCTCAAAATACTTTCTCAACCCAGTATTCTGAGAGCACTAGTAATTTTACTTCATCAGGAATGTGTAAAAATCAAGCAAGACCCTATTTTGAAGAGTGGAAAATTAAAAATAGAATGCATGGACTAAGGCTAGCAAGTCAACAACAAAATCAGGTTTAACTGAAACTCACAGACCTGGAAAGCGTTGGCCTTGCAGTTACTTCCAGAAAAGGCTATTTTGCTCAGGTTAAATTTCAAAAGCAAAAGCCTTTCAATATCCACTGCCTTTACACTCAGTCATGACTTTCTTTTAAGTGCTTTTGAGAAGGCATTTTCCTTGTTTAGTCACAATGTGGAGGAATTTATTTTTAGTTTTGATCTAAATCAAACAGTATTGAACTGTAAGCATTTTTTTTTTCTGAAAGTGGAGGGGGGGGGGAGTGATAATTTTCCCTATTTTAAGAAACTTGAACTCTATTTTCACTTGGAAAAACAAACCCTCCCCCAATAACCTGAACAGGCACACTTCAAAACTTGGCAGAGTGAGAGTCTAATGAAGAAAAAAAAAAAGCAACCAAAGCAAAATCTGATGAAAAACTGTCTCATATTTTAAAAGTCACCCAGATTTAAATAGCACGTCTTGGCATAAGAGAGAGTACAGGTTCTTTCCTAGGGGGAGAAAAACGTCATCACCATTTATAATGGCCCTGTGAATAGGAAGGAGGCTCTAAAAGGCTTGGTTTAGAGTATAGTAATCAAGACGATCAAATAAGAGCAGCAGAGGTAAGGTGCCCAGTAGTACTCACGATATGAAGAAACAGTCACTTCCCTTCTCCACCACTCTTGCCCATGAGCAACAGGCGACAATCCAGATACCATTTGATTTTGAATCCTAAAGTTTGACTTCAATTCTCAAAAACCTCAAAATTATCACGACACTGACTGGCATTTGGAAAAACCTACCCAAATTATCATGTACTTTATCATCACAAGGTCGGGACTTGTCTCAGGACTGAGCAATTGTTTTCTTGTTTTGCTTTTGTTTGTTTACAGCTCTTTATTTTTGCAGTTAATTTATAAATTAAACTCTGCACACACTACTGTAAGCATCAAAAGAGTGAAGATAATATTTAGTCACATATCATGAGACCTCCCTCCTCAGGGGCTAAGGTAGTATAATAAACCACTCGTTGCTGTCAAGTTGATTCCGATTCATGGCAATCCAAGATGTATCAGAGTAGAACTGTGCTCCATAGGGTTTTTGGTGGCTAATTTTTCAGAGATAGATTTCAGGTCTTTCTTCTGAGACACCTCTGGGTGTACTCACACGTGCAACCTTTCGATTTGCAGAGGAATGCATGAATCATCTGGAGCACCCAGGGACTCTGCAGATGTAATAAGGGACAGCAATTTGTTGAACTGAATTGAATACTTCTTCTTAAAATATAATCAGTATGAGCGAATACGCCCTCCCTGGTTAAATGTGGATTTGCTGGTGAGTCTTCACATGTTGAGGGCTGGACTATCGTAATAATAAAATGAGTAAGAGCTCACACTTTAGGATTAAACAAAATAGACTTTGAGTCCCAGCTCTACCACTTATTTGCTATGTGAATTTGGGCAGGTTACTCCAGAAGCTTTGGCTTCTTCATCTGAAAATTGAAATGATAAAAATCCTTATACCATTGGGTTCGAAAAAATAAGAGGCAATGACATAAAGTGCTTGGTGTTGTCTAGTAGCGTACGAATGGTGCAGCAGTAAGAAGTGAAGGAGGTACTACTGGAGGTAGCCACAGCAATGGGAGAAGTAGAAGAAGATTTCATACTAATTGTCATATACGGTGTAACTACAGAATATTCTAAATTTTCTTCGGAGATGTACTGTATCAAAAATGTCTCTTATTGAAGATTTCATGGAAATCATTTGACTGGAGTGAAGTATGTATTTAAAAGGCATTTTAGGTACTTTGTTGTATCGTGGTCTGTTGACCATATTTCCCTGTAGGAATTTGAGATGGATTTTGAAAAACTGATCAAGGAAAAGGAAATAATGTGTTACAAGACAATCTACCGTGGGGATCTTACATCTCTGTAGGTTTTGTGACCAGAGACACGGACTGCCTTTGTTCGAGACAAGCTTTTCAAGGATGCCAGTATGTGAACAGAGACATCCGATGGTTCAGTGGTAGAATACTTGCCTTCCATGCAGAAGACTTGGGTTCAATTCCCAGCCAATGCATCTCATGTGCGGCCACGGTCCATCTGTCTGTCAGTGGAGGCTAGAGTGTTGCTGTGATGCTGAACAAGTTTCAGCAGAGTTTCCAGACCAAGACGGACTAGGAAGAAGGGCCTGGCAATCTACTTCCACAAATCAGCCAAAGAAAACCCTGTGGATCACAATGGTCTGGTCTGTAATCCATCATGGGGATGGCGCAGGACAGGACAGTATTTCGTTTCCCTGTTCATGGGGTCCCCATGAATCAGGGACTGACTGGGCGGCAGCTAACAACAACAATATACAAATAGCTTTGGAAGATAGTGTCTCCCTCTGGAGCAGAGGGCAGGGCTTTATTTTTGCTTTCCAGTTAAATTGAGATAACGTCTCTCTCTAAAGCAAAGGTCAGGCAGGCTTGCTTGCAGCCCGTTATAAAATATTTGGGTTTCCTAAACTTGGGATTTCTCAGGCATGATGCAAACCCAAAGCATGTGCAGCATCCATATAGGCCTCCCTGCATCACCTCCGCGGGTCTTGGGGTTCAAGAAGAACCCAGATGGACATGAAGACCATGGCGCTTGCTGTGCCATGAGTAATAAAATCCTCTGTCCTATTTCCAGCCTCTGATATCATATTCCTAGAACCTGAATAGTGTCCAACAACTAAATTGGTGCCTTATATTTTGAGTTTTTCTTGTACTACCACACTAATTATAGTACTTATATCTGAGTGAATCAGGATAAGTTTAATTATGCTGTAGTAGAAAAACACTACACGAGTTAAGTGGCTCGATACTTTAATACTTTATTTCTTATACACAGAAAGGTCACTATGGTTCACAGTGACTATCCAGACAACTCATTTCCGTTTGATGACCCAGAAATCAAGGCTGCTTCAGTTTTGTGTCATCTCCATGGCAACAAGACCCTCCTCCACAATTCCTGAGCAGGGCAAAGGAATACTGTACAGTGTTTCACACAAGCAAATAAATAACTCTTTCTGAAAGTGCCACACATCCCTTCAAGTTGGCCTAACTGCAAGGAGGCAGAGAAGTATCAGCCTCTGATGTATAATAAATGAGAAGAGAACTGAGTACTGAAATCTCTACCGGTCAATCCAATCTCAATTCACAGATGAGAACACTGAGACCACGGCTGGGGTTAGCGGTGCTTGAGATGGTGGTAATTTGGGTGTCGAACGACAAAGTCCAAGTCCTGCAATTTTGATTACTGATAGAGTCAGATCTAGTTACTCTCCCAGCTGTTTCTCCCTATAAATGTCAAGGTTTACTCCACTTCCTGTAGTGACCTTTGATGGATGAGTGGCTATGCGCCAGCTGAGTACTTAATAAATATCATTTACTTGCTCTTTTGGTATTAATATCTTTGTAAATATTTTCTAAGAAAATCAGAGAGCTATGAATCAGAAAGAATTTGACATGATATAACTTAATCACAAATAGAACACAGATTATTTAAAAATTAATCAACCTACTTCTTGTTTTATAAAATATAAGATTATATCTGACATTAGAACAAATGGGAATTCCAAAAATGTATTATCATTTAGTAGAACATAGCATTGGCTTCAAGTTGTATTATTTTCATTATACGTTCTTTATCATTTGTTTATACGCTCTAATTGTATCCAAAAGAAACCCACTGCCACAGAGTCGGTTCTGACTCGTAGCGACCCCATAGGGTTTCCAAGGCTGTAAATCTCTACTTAGGCAGACGTTCAGATGGTTCTCCTGCAGAAAGGTTGGTGGGTTCAAACTTATGATCTTTTGTTTAGTAGCTGAGCGTTTAACCACTGCACCACCAGGGCACTCCTCTAATTGTATAAAACCAAAAACCAAACCCAGTACCACTGAGTCGATTCCGACTCATAGCGACCCCATAGGGTTTCCAAGGCTGTAAATCTCTACTTAGGCAGACGTTCAGATGGTTCTTCTGCAGAAAGGTTGGTGGGTTCAAACTTATGATCTTTTGTTTAGTAGCTGAGCGTTTAACCACTGCACCACCAGGGCACTCCTCTAATTGTATAAAACCAAAAACCAAACCCAGTACCACTGAGTCGATTCCGACTCATAGCGACCCCATAGGGTTTCCAAGGCTGTAAATCTCTACAGCAGCACACTGCCACATCTTTTTCCGGAGAAGCCGCTGTTGGTTTTGAACCACTGACCTTTCGGTTTAGCAGCTGATCGCTTTAACCACTGCGCTACTAGGGTTCTATATAGCCCTAAACAATTATTAACTGTGATAAGTAATTAAAAGGTACTTTGACGATATAACTTTTGTACTTAGAATTAAACTCCTTTTTCAAAGCATGCTTGCTAAAAGAAGAAATCCATAAAATAGTATGTGGCAAAGCAAAGGTTTATGTTTACTCAAAGAAAGGAAAAATATATATATTGTATGAACCCAAACACTAATTTGATCTTATAAATCTTTTAATTGTATTCTGAACTTCAACTCAAACATCTGTATAACTAGCAGAAATGAATGACAGAGATTCCAATTTAAAAAGGGAGAAATCGCACCTTCTTAGAATCCCAACAAGGGAGGTGGGGGTGAATTAGAATGAGAGAAAAGGCAGCGGGACAGTCTGCCTCCACCAGTCCGTAGAGTTGCCAAAGCAGTAACTGGAGGAATCTGTCAGATACGCTGACATCTCTTTCTTTGCAAGAGATTAGAAAATAGTCACAAAGAAGTTATTGCCAGCAGCTGCCAGAGTTTTTATTTCCCAAGATGTCTTAATCTGACTCTCCTTAATGATTGGTGTTCTCTATTGTCAGTCTTTTAAACCATATTTATTTCGCACGACTTGGAGACTCTGTGTCTATGCAGTCTGGGAGAAAACTTTTCTACATTGCCTGGGAAGCCATTAAGCCAACAATCACAAAACAAACGTACTAACTACAATTTTCCCTACCCGCAGTCTCCAATTTTCTTCAGTAAACGGCATTTTCATTTTTCTTTCTTAAAAATTAAAGTCTTCCAAAAGAATTGATAACAAACATTCAGATACTTGTATGCCCATATTCATTACAACATTATTCACAGTAGCCAAAAGGTGGAAACAATTCAAGTGTTCTTTACCAGATGAATGGATAAACAAATGTGGTATTTCCATACAATGGGAATTATTCAGCCATAAAAAGGACTGAAGTTCTGATACATGCTACAGTATTATGAAATTTGAAAACATTTTGCTAAGCAACATAAGCCAGACACAAAAGGACAAATATTGTATGGTTTCAATTATATGAAATATCTAGAAGGAGCAGATTCATAGAGACAGAAAGTAGAGAAGAGGTTCCCAGAGACTGGGAGGAGGAAGGAATGGGAGTTACTGATTAATGGTGACAGAATTTCTGTTCAGAGTGTTAAAAAGTTTTGAAAATATGTAGTAATCATAGTTGCAGAATACTGTGCATGTAATTAATGTGCTAAATCGTACACTTAAAATGACTAAAATGGCAAATTTTATTTCACGTACATATATGAATATATATATATCTCTATCTCACCAGTTGCTGTTGAGTTGGCTCCAATTCATGCCAACCCCAAGTATGTCAGAGTAGAATTATGCTCCAAAGGGTTTTTCAATGGCTATTTTTTCAGAAGTAGATCACTAGGTCTTTCTTTCAAGTCAACTCATGGAAAGACTTGAACCTTGAACCTTTTGGTTAGCAGCCAAGTGTGTCAACTGTTTCCACCACTTAACCACCCAGGGACTCTGTGTGTGTGTGTGTGTGTGTGTGTGTGTGTGTGTGTATCCACCACCCATCTGTCAGTTTGTCATACTGTGGTGGCTTGTGTGTTGCTGTAATACTGGAAGCTTTGCCACTGGTATTTCAAATACCAGCAGTGTCACCCAATGGTGGACAGGTTTTAGTGGAGCTTCCAGACTAAGACAGACTAGGAAGAAGGACCTAGCCATCTACATCTAAAAATATTGGCCAGTGAAAACCTTATGAATAGCAGCAGAACATTGTCTGATATAGTGCTAGGAGATGACTCTCTCAGGTTGGAAAGTACTCAAAATATGACTGGAGAAGGGCTGCCTTCTCAAAGTAGAGTCATTCTTAATGACGTGGATGGAGTTATCTGCTGATGTGGGACAACTCAAAATGAGAAGAAACACCTGCAAACCTCCATTAATAATCAGAACCTAATGTATGAAGTATGAATCTAGAGAAATTGGAAGTTGTCAAAAATGAAATAGAACACATAAAGATCGATGTCCTAGGCATTAGTGAGCTGAAATGGAATGGTATTGGCCATTTTGAATAGGACAATCATATGGTTTACTATGCCGGGAATGACAAATTGAAAAGGAATGGTGCCATTCATTGTAGAAAAGAACATTTCGAGATATCCTGAAATACAACACTGTGAGTGATAAGATAGTACCCATAGGCCTGCAAAGATCAGTCAATGTGACTATTATTCAAATTTACATACCAACCACTAATGCCAAAGATGAAAAAATTGAAACTTTTACCAACTTCTTCAGTCTGAAAGTGATCAAGCATGCAATCAATATGCAATGATAATGATTGCTGATTGGAATGAGAAAGTGGGAAACAAAGAAGGAACAGTAATTGAAAAATATGGCCTTGGTGATAGAAATGGCACCGGAGAGCATGTGATAGAAATTTCAAGACCAATGACTTATTCATTGCAAATACCTTCTTCAACAACATTAACAGTGACTATACATATGAACTTTGCAGTACGGAATAAACAAGAATCAAATCAACTACATCTGTGGAAAGAAATGATGGAAAAGCTCAGTATGATCAGTCAGAAGAAGGCCATGGGGCCGACCACGGAACAGACCATCAATTGCTCATATGAAAGTTCAAGTTGAAGCTGAAGAAGATTAGAACAAGCCCATGAGAGCCAAAGTACAACTTTGAATATACCCCATCTGAATTTAGAGACCATCTCAAGACTATATTTGACTCATTGAACATTAATGACCAACAACCAGACGAGTTGTGGAATGACATCAAGGACATCATAAGTGAAGAAAACAAAACGTCATTAAAAAGACAGGAAAGAAAGAAAAGACCAAAATGGATGTCAGAAGAGACTATGAAACTTGCTCTTGAACTTAGAGCATCTAAGCAAATGAATGGAAGAAATGATCAGGTAAAAGAGCTGAACTGAAGATTTCAAAGAGCAGCTCAAGAAGACAAAGTAAAGTATTACAAAGACATGTACAAAGACCTGGAGTTAGAAAAACAAAAGGGAGGAACAAGAGTGACATTTCACAAGCTGAAAGAACTGAAGAAAAAAATTAAGCCTCAAATTTGCTATATTGAAGTCATCTATGGGCAAAATATTGAGCAATATAGGAAGCATCAATAAAAGACAGAAGGAATATACAGAGTCACTGTACCAAAATGAATTGATTAATGTTCAACTATTTGAGGATTTAACATATGATCAAGAATCGATGGTACTGAAGGAAGAGGGCCAAGCTGCACTGAAGGCATTGGCAAAAAACGAGGCTCCAGGAATTGACGGAATACTAATTGAGATGTTTCAACAAACAGATGCAATGCTGGAAGCTCTCATTGATCTATGCCAAGAAATTTGGAAGACAGCTACCTGGCTAACCAACTGGAAGGGATCCATATTTGTTGCCACTCCAAAGAAAGGTGATTCAACAGATTGTGGAAATTATTGAACAGTATCCTTAATATCACATATAAGTAAACTTTTTCTGAAGATAATTCAAAAATGGTTGCAGCAGTACATCCACAGGGAACTGCCAGAAATTCAAGCTGGCTTCAGAGGAGGACATGGAATCAGGGGTACCATTGCTGATGTCAGATTGATCTTGCCTGCAAGCAGAGAATACCAGAAAGATGTTTACCTGAGTTTTATTGACTATGCAAAGGCATTCGACTGTGTGGATCAAAACAAATTATGGGTAACATTGTGAAGAATGGGAATTCCAGAACACTTAATCGTGCTCATGAGGAACCTGTACATAGACCAAAAGGCAGTCATTCAGACAGAACAAAGAGGATACTGAGTGGTTTAAAACCAGACAAGGTGTGCGTCAGGGTTGCATCCTGTTACCATATGTATTCAATCTGTATGCTGAGCAAATAATCTGAGAAACTGGACTAAAAGAAGAAGGAGGCATCAGGATTAGAGGCAAACTCATTAATAAACTGTGATATGCAGATGACACAGTCTTGCTGAGGCAAACAAAGATGACTTGAAGCACCTACTGATGAAGATAAAAAACTACAGCCTTCAGTATGAATTACACCTCAATTTAAAGAAAACAAAATCCCTCACAACTGGACCGATAAGCAACATCATGATAAATGGAGAAAAGATCGAAGTTGTCAAAGATTTCATTTTACTTGGATCCACAATCAACACCCATGGAAGCAGCAGTCAAGAAATCAGATGATGTATTGCATTGTGCAAATCTGCTGCAAAAGACCTGTTTCAAACGTTAAAAAACAAATACGTCACTTTGAAGGCTAAGGTGTGCCTGACCCTAGAGAGATGGTATTATGAATCACTTTATATGCGTGCAAAAGCTGAACAATGAATAAGGAAGGCCGAAGGAGAGTTGATGCCTTTGAATTACAGTGTTGTCGAAGAATATTGAATATTCCACGGAACGCCAGGAGAATGAATGTCTTGGAAGAAGTACAGCCAAAGTCCTCCTTGGAAGGGAGGATGTCAAGACTTTGTCTCATGGACTTTGGACATGTTATCAGGGGGACCAGTCCATGGAGAAGGACATAATGCTTGGTAAAATACACGGTCAGTGAAAAAGAGTAGATGGAGATGGATTGACACAGTGGCTGCAACAATGGGCTCAAACATAGAAATGATTGTGAGGATGGCACAGGACCGGGTAGTTTCTTGTACTGTCATACATAAGATCACTATGGGTCAGAACAGAATGGACAGCACCTAACAACAACAACATATATATATACACATACATATATATATATATCATTTTTAACCTCAAAAAAAACCTGAGATCATGATGATATTGCCCCATACTGTGAATGAGAATAATTAAGGTAGAGTGTAAAGTTGACTTTGAAATTCACTGGCCATTTGGTGTTATTAATGGCATTGGTAAATCCATAGCAGTGATGACTGTTCATCAACCAGTTATATTTATTTTTAAGGCAAACTGGGCATTCATATATGATTTGGTTCCTCTAACACAAATCAAAAGAAACTGGGGGGATGTATGACATTTTGTTTATTGCTCTTTTTGGTGATTCTGTTAGAAGTTGGAAATCTAATCCCTATTTTGTGGATATTTGTCTTAGGCTAGGTTCTCTAGAGAAGCAAAACCAGTAAAGCGTATAAATATATATACAGAGAGAGAGGGAGAAAGAGAGAGAGATTTATATTAAGGAAACAGCTCATGTGATTGTAGAGGCTGGAATGTCCCAAGTCCATGGATCAGGATAGAAGCTTCTGATTAACATAGCTGCAGGGGCTGAAGAACCCAAGATCAGCAGGTCGGAGAGCAGGGCTCTTGCTCACAGGCTGTGAAGGTTGACAAATCCCAATATCAGCAGGTAAGACCGCAAGACTTCTCCTGATTCACATAGCTGCAGGGGCTGGAGAACCCAAGATCATCTGGTTGGCGAGCAGGACCCTTGCTTACAGGCTGTGAAGATCGAAGAATCCTGAGATTGGCAGGCAAGACCACAAGACTTCTCCTGACTGATGTAGATGCAGGGGCTGGTGAACCCAAGATCGGCAGGTAAGCTGCTAGCTCAGGTCCCAAGAACCAGCGGTCAGATGAACAAGAGGTAGCCACAGGATCCAGAACAAGCCAAAAACTTTGGCAAGGTAAGCAAGAAGGAAGTAGATGGCAGAGGGTAGAGAGATGAAGGCTGAGGGGGCAGTGAGCCACCATAGGTCCCACCGCCACCCATACCACTCAGCAGATTCCATCATAGGGGTGATCACACATCATATTTCAACAGGGAAGTGAGCACATTGTACAACTGCCAAAACACTGAGAATCATAGCCCAGCCAAGTTAACACACAATCTTAACCCTCATGATATTTTATCATTTATCATCATTTTGTAGGCTGTAGTGCCCAAATATTAATGGGCATTCAACTATTTATGTTCTTTTAAGTATAATGCCTATATATGAAGAACATAAGGTATGTGCTTTAATCTAGGGATTAACATATGCCTGACTAACCAAATCTAATGTTAGCAAATCTCCATTCAATTATATGCCATTTAATGAAATGTAAGACTTTAAAACATGCTAATCTAAAATCTACCATGATTGGAGCAAAACAAGTATTTTGTTCATTTTAGGTTATGTGAATACGTCATTCCCTCTATCTGGAATGCTCTTCTTTCAGATATCGTCTTGAGTCACGCCCTAAATTTTTTCTGGTCTTTATTCAAAATCACAATTAAGAATCTGTGAGGCCTCGATGATCATCCAAGTATAACTGCATCCACTCTCTCACTTCAACTCTCCCCTGTCCATTTCCTTGTCTTACTTTTCTCTATTGTTATTTCCATCAAGGATCAGAAATTTTCTTTATTTCTGTATTGTTTTACTGCCTATCTCTGACCCCACATGAGAAAATAAGCATCATGATGCCATGGACTTTGTTTCGTTCATTGTTGGATATCCCAAGCTGGAGCAAGTGAGCTACTTAAAGCTTTGCTGAATAAATGAAGGAAAAATAAATATAAAATTTAACCAAAAATTAAAGAAGAAAATTCTGGGACACATATTTTGGGGAGGTCTACGCAGCTGTTTATTTCTTCTGGAAATTGCTTTCTTTCTTTTTTTTTTTTTTCCCTACCATGTTCCAACTAACTCTCTGCACCCAACCATATGTTTCATGTGAACTCTTACATCTTTAGATAATCCCTTATGTCCTGACCATAATCAACTGGTCTAGTGATAATTATCAAGAGGAGCAGTCTTCTTCTCCAAGATTCTACCTTCTAGACATAGTTGATTGGTCTGGAGTGCATATCAGTCCTAGGTTAGTGTATTTAGGACTGTAGCAAATAGAGAGGGTGAGTCTCTTCTTGTATGGTTAACGTTTAAATAGTTAAGGCTGAAGAACTGTCGAACATCCTATTTTATGCTGAAAGCTGGTCAGCTGTGAGAAACACAATGAAGCCAAAGACTTATGAAATATGATACAAAATGGTGGAATCTTGAGTCAAAGTCCATAATCCTGATTTCCTGAGGAATACCTCAAACAATAAAAATTGTTTTCAACAAATTGAGGGAGGAAATAAATTAACAGTTAATTTTTAAGCCAAAAAAAATACTAAAACATTACTTCATTTTTAATAATACATCCAATCTTGCATCTCTTTAGCTGTAAGAGCAATGTATCTATTGTAACAAGGGTGTGATTTTTATACAATTTTCCCATTAGTTCTAATTCCAGGTCAAAAGAATTAGGTCTATTCTCAACGGAAATATTAAAGCTGAAGATTAGATCGTTGTTGAGAAAAGAACTTTGAAACAGCATCTGATGTAACCAACTGAATGCCAAACATAACGAAGCAGATTGTATTTCATAGTGATCAAATTATTCAAGGAATTTTGTGTAATCATACCCTAACTTAACAGCTGGAAGAAATAGAAACAAAATGACATTGTGCTTATTTGATAACAAGACAGTAATAATATGTGACTCTATAGTCTGGTAACCAAGTCCTAAAGGGATATATAACTCTCACTCACATTTACTCAGAGAATTTAGATACCAAACTGAATGAGCAGAATTTAGACATTCAAAATGGATGAATTCTAAAAAATCTTCATTTCCTAAAACAACAGGGGAAAATGTCTCAAATATAAAATTTTTCTACTTCATAACTTTTCCAGGACTACTCCATACTATGTTATAGACACTACCAGCTTTGTCTTCTAGGCATTTTTATCTGTCTTATTTCCCTTCATAAGTATCGAATCTATATAAATACACAACTTTTTGCACAGCATAACCCTCTCCCTTCCCACCACTTACATGCCTGCTGAATCCTCTGCTTATCCTTCAAGTCTCAGCTGGGCTATCATCTCAGATCTCTCTCCTGAGCTTCCTTCAGGTCCGTAGATCTAACTACACTTCTCCCCATCTCCATAAAACCCCATTTCTGAAAACCATTGCTTCTAATAAAATGCATATGCTTTCATATTAGGTTGCAAGCACTCCGTCGTAGGCACCTTGCCTACCTATCTAGTCTCACTATGTGTCACACTCCATTCATTCATGTTTCAGCAATACTACAGTACTATACTATATCTATGTAAGTGTAAATTATACAAGTTCTGGGTGGCACAAACTATTTAGCACTTGACTACTAATTGAAAGATTGGTAGTTCAAACCCACCTAGAGGCGCCTTGTAAAAAAAGGCCTGGAGATCTGCTTCTAAAAGTCCACAGCCTTGAAAATCCTATGGAGTACAGTTCTACTCTACACAAAGAGCGTCACCATGAGTCAGATTTGATGGCAACTGGTTTTTATATAGAAATAAATATAAATATATATATACATACGTTTATATATGTATTAAAAAAAATAAAACCATTGCCATTGAGTTGATTTTGACTTATAGTGATCCTATAGGACAGAGTAGAACTACCCTATAGGGTTTCCAAGGAGCAGCTGGTGGATTTGCACTGCCTACCTTTTGGTTAGCAGCTGAGCTCTTAACCACTGCACCAGCAGGGCTCCATATATATGTGTATGTACGTGTGTATGCATATATATATATGCAGTACTCAGTACTACGTGTGTGCGTGCATATGTGTATGCATATGTGTGTATATGTGTATTATACTTTTCATTTTATAAACCTTCACTATTCTTGTGCCTCCAAGATTTTTCACATGGTGTTTCTTCTGTCAGGAATCACTTCTGAGTCCTCTCCCAATCTATCTAGCCCTTTGTCTAACTAAATTCTGACAATCATTTGGTCTCAGCTTTTACAACTTCCTCTGGGAAGCTTTGCCTGATGCCTAGTGACTGACCAACATATCGATTGTTTCTGCAGCACAGAAGACTTAATGTGTCTCCTGGCACTTCCCATTCACATCTTTTTTCTTGTCTTTGTACTGGAAACAATAATAAGCTCCTGTGGTCAGGATGTGTTCTCTTGACCATAATATCTCTACAACATAGCAGCATATATAGATGCTCAAACACTAATGCGTGGACAGCATCAAACTTTGTTGAAATCCTACCAGACTCTCTCAGGCCCTACTACTCTCCATCTGTCACAACTTACATGGTATCATACTTTCACATTTTACTGTTGGCCAAAACTTTGTACACTGTCCCACTTTTCACATCACACAGTTCATTAAACATTTAGTTTACATGCCTAACCCTGTTTTACGTAGAACTAGTGTGGGCCCCAACTTTTCCATGTTGTACTGCACCACGTGTACCAGTCAGTGTCCAAATAAGAAAATATGCACCATTAAACGTCTTTAAATCAGGGCAACATTTGCCCAAAAGTAAAGATGAGAAGTCAAAAAGGGTTAGGAAGATCAGACAAAAGGAAAATTGGGAACCCAAGGCAGAAATGGGCAGTGTTGACACAGTGTGGGGATTGCAGCCAACGTTGTGGAACACTTTGCTTACAACTTGTTGAATGAGAAACTAATTTTCTCTGTAAACTTTCACCTAAAACACAATGAATTTTTTTCTAAGAAAAAAAAAAGTCTTTAAATCAAAGGGAATTTAACATAGGGAATTGGTTTCAGAGGTGATGTAAGGGCTACGAAGTTAAGCAGAGGACAATAAGACAATCCAGATATCAACAACAGCAAGAAGACCAAGGAGACAGTGTTACTGAGATGCTCAGCACCCCAAATAGGATTAGCACACATGCACTTGAGTGAAATAAATATATAAATAAATAAAAGCAAGGAAAAGAGGGAGGGAGGGAGGAAATAATGAAGGAAGGAAAAACCACCAAAGCTTCTAATCAAATTAGTGTAGACAATAATAAAGAGTTCATTTTAAAGGCAGCCAGAGAAAAAATACGCTTTGCCTTCAGAGAAACAAACGTGATTGACTGCAGACTTTTCTGTAGATACTACTATGCATGACAGAAGACTATGGATGACGTCTTTAACATCCAGAAAATAAATGACTGTCAAGATAGAATTTTATATCAACCTTCCATATTGATGACAGTCAGGTCTCCTATGGGACATGCCTAACTGGAAGTCAGAAAGCAAGGGATCCTGGGACATGGAGTTCCCTTAAGTACAGAGCAGAGAGAAAGCAGAGCACAAATAAGAGAATAAATAGGCCACTGACTTGCAATAATTTTATATGTTATATCCCAAATCATAGTAATTTATATAAAAAAAGATATTTTTAATATATTTTCTAGTCATTGTTTACACCATCACCAAATAGGCCAAAACGTCAACTTTGGCACTGTGCTTGAAGATCCAAATTTGTCATTGCTTTGCTCATCCTACATTTTTATTAGAAAGACGCAGTGCTATTAAAAGCAATTAGCTGGAAAATATAGAAAAATAAAATTTCATAAGGTCACCAATTAAAAGTATGATTATTCAAGGAAAATCTTGACAAATCATCAAATTATCGGCAAAAAATAGAGCATGCAGATTTAAAATTTCACAGATTTAAAAATGTCTATTTTGTTTTTCTCAAAATCATTTTTAATGTAAAGACTATATTATTTATTGGATCTCTGTAGCATCATACCTCTGCAAGCATAAATACACCTAAAATTTTTATTACATTCAGTACTACATAGGGGTTAAAATGAGGGTCCTGGAGTCAGACGGCTTGGGTTATATTTCTGCTGTACCATTGCGTACTCCAAGACCTTGGCAAAGTTACTTAACTTCTGTGAGTCTTAATTTTCTTATGTGTGAAATGAAAATAATAAAAATAACTATAGTATTTTTTAAAATTAAGATGTAATGAAACATTTCATATAATGTGGTTATCCCATAGTGAGGAGTCAGTTAATATTTCGTACTGCTACTGCTCTTAACACCACCACTCCTGTTGGTCCACATTAGCGGAAATCGCTTTCTTCCGTCTTGGAAAGCTAGACTATGACTGCTTTATTCCAGTTTTCCAGTGCCTTTTCATCCTCCACATTTTCATCAAAATCTCTTAATATTTCTCTCAAGATTTAGATTTGCTTAAAGCAGTCTCAGTGTTTCCTTATCCAGTGTTCACTTATTTTGGTTTAAGTGATGCTCATTCTATCCCTTCCTATCTACAGGTATTTCTTAACAGATGATTCATAAGAAAAATGGGAGTTGAGTTGTTTTTCTTTTTATACAACAGTATTGCACTACCGAACACAGTGGGCTTGTTCATTCTGGTTCTTCACATTGTTGTAATGGGAAAAATGTTCCTTGTATGGTCTTGCTCAATTTTAGATTTTTTCCCTTTTTGAGTTTCTTATTGTATATCTGTAGTAGTTTTGTACCCTTCTTTGGCTATCCACGTCTTAGTTATTTAGTTCTGCTATAACAGAAATACTGCAAGTAGGTGGCTTTAACAAACAGAAATTTATTTTCTCACAGTTAAGGGGTTAAAAGTGCAAGATCAGGGCGCTGGCTCCAGGGGAAGACTTCCTCTCTCTGTTGGCTCTGTTGTCTCTTCAACTTCTATTCCGTGGCTTCTTGCTGATCTTCATGCGTTATGGCATCTATCTTCCCCCATCTCTGCTCTCATATTTGCTTGTTTAATCTCTTTTATATCTCAGAAGAGATTGACTTAAGACACACCCTAAACTAACACTGTCTCATTAACATAACAAAGAAAATCCATTCCCAAATGGATTACAACCGCTACAAGGGTTAGGATTTACAGCACATATTTTTGGGGAGTACAGTTCAATCCATAACACCATATTTTATTAAATTTCCTTTGAAGGAACACCTTGAATGATTTTTCTTACTGCACACTGAACTCTAGCATAAGTTCTTTACATGTATTACTCACTTAATTCTCACAACAAGCCTAAGAGGTAGATATTGCTGTGTTCTCTAAATTCATAAACGGGAAAATTGAAGCACCAAGAGATTGAGTAACTTGACAAGATCACTCAGCTGGTAAATGCTGACTCAAACCCGGGAAGTCTGGCTCCAAAGTCTAAGCTCTTAACTATTATGTAATTTTTGCTTCTATGACTTCATTATAGAATTACCTTTTTTAATGTTCCTCCTCCTTTACTTCAGTGTTGATAATATCTTTGATTACAGCTGTAATTATGCCATTTTAAGTTTCTCTGTTTTCCTTAAGCATCTTATCTTTCAGAATTTCATGCTATGTAATTACTTTATTCTGAATATTTTAAAATCTACTTTCCTAAATATGATGGCATTGGATCATGGCTTTCCTTCCAGCCCTTACTGTTACAAACAATAAAATGAGATAGTCTTTTTTCCTCAGGTTCCCAGAATAATTTTCTGTGAATAGACTAATCAGTTACTCCCTATTGATAACAAGTATAAATTCTAAAGGACTTCCTCTAATTTTCCCTTCTGCCCTCTGTAAAATAAGATTGGAAAAAGTCAAGACATTTTTAAAACCTTAGTTAGATTTCTCCCTCAACTAATAGATTCTAATTCATTTTTGCCCTAGCTTATGACTTATGTCAAGAATGCATCATTGTAAAATTATCTCTATTCATAGATGATGTGATCCTATATACAGAAAATCCCAAAGAATCTACAAGAAAACTTCTAGAGCTAGTAAAGGAATTAAGCAAAGTTGCAGGGTACCAGATCAAAAGAAAATCATTTGGATTTCTATGCACCAGCAAAGAGAAATCTGAAAGGGAAATTAGGGAAACAATTCCATGTACAATAGCATCTAAGAGAATAAAATACCTAGGAATAAATCTAACCAGTGATGTGATCGACTTATATGATGAAAACTATAAAACACTGCGGAAAGAGATTAAATAAGACTTAAATAAATGGAAAGATGTTCCATGTTCATGGACTGGAAGACTTAACATTGTTAAAATGTTAGTACTACCCAAAGCAATCTATATATACATTCATCACAATCCCGATTAAAATTCCAACAGCGTTCTTTACAAAAATAGAAAAACCAATCCTTAACTTTATATGGAATGGTAAGAGGCCCTGAATAGCTAAAGCAATGTTGAAAGAGAAAAAAGTAGTAAGACTTACATTTCCTGATTTTAAAATATACTATACAACTACAGTAATCAAAACAGCCTGGTACCGGTATAACAATAGACACGTAGAGCAGTGGAATAGAATTGAGAGTCCAGAAACAAGCCTACACATCTATAGTCAACTGATTTTTGACAAAGGTGTTAAGTCCATTCAATGGGGAAAGAAGAGTCTCTTTAACAAATGGTGCTGGGAAGTTTAGATTTCTACATGCAGAAAAATTAAACAGGATCCATGCTGCACACCATACACAAAAACAAATTCAAAATGGATTAAACACTTAAAAGTGCAAACTAAAACCGTAAAATTCTTAGAAGAAAAAGTAGGGGCCATGCTATCAGGTCTAGCTTTCAACAATGGATTATCTAATATAATAACAAAATCACAAACTGTAAAAGACAAAATAAATAAATGGGATCTCATAAAAATTAAAAACTTTTCTTCATCATAAGATTTTTACCAAAGAAGTAAAAAGATAAGCTACCAACTGGGAGAATATCATTGGAAACCATATGCGCAACAAGAACCTAATAACCACAATATATATAAAACTTTGACAACAAAAAGACAACCCAATCATAAAATGGGCAAAGGACTTGAATAGACATTTCAACAAAGAGGACATTCAAATGGCCACCAAACACTTACCCAAATGCTCAGCATCATTAGCCATCAGAGAAATGCAAATCAAAACCACAGTGAGATACAATTTCACTCCCACAAGGATAGGTAAGGAGCCCTGGTGGTGCAGTGGCTAAGAGTTCTGCTGCTAACCAAAAGGTCTGCAGTTCGAATCTACCAGCAGCAACTTGGAAACCCTACAGGGAAGTTCTACTCTGTTCTGTAGGGTTGCTATGAGGCAGAGTTGGCTCAACGGCAATGAGTAGGATGACTAAGATCAAAAAACAGAAAATAACAAATGTTGGTAAGGATGTGGGGAAATTGGAACCCTTACCCGTTGCCGGTGGGAACACAATATGTTACAACCGTTGTGGAAAACAGTATGGTGGTTCCTCAAAAAAACTAAAAATAGAACTACCATATGACCCAGCAATTCTACTTGTAGGTATATACCCGAAAGACTTGAGAGCAGAGACTCAGACAGAGACTTGTACACCAATGTTCACTGAAGCACTATTCGCAGTAGCCAAGAGGTGGAAACAACCTCAATGCCCATCAACAGATGAATGGATAAACAAAATGTGGTACATACATACAATGGAATACTACAGAGCCAATAAAAGAAATGAAGTCTTGATACATGCCACTATATGAATGGAACTGGAAGATGTTGTGCTGAGTGAAATAAGTCACAAATATCACATGACCTCACTTATATAAAAAGACAAGAAAAGACAAATGTACAGAAAACATAGTTTATTAGTGGTTACCAGGGGTGGGAGGGAGGGGAAGGGGAAGTGTCTTAGTTATCTAGTGCTGCTTTAACAAAAATACCTAAAGTGGATGGCTTTAACAAAGATAAATTTATTCTCTCAGTCTAGTAGGCTAGAAGTCCAAATTCAGGGCACCAGCTCCAGAGGAAGGCTTTCTCTCTCTGTTGGCTCTGGAGGAAGGTCCTTGTCATCAATTTTGCCCTGGTCTAGAAGCTTCTTAGGTGCTGGGACCCCGGGTCCAAAGGACATGCTCTGCTCCCAGCATCACTTTCTTGGTGATATGAGGTCCCTGTGTCTTTCTACCTGATTCTCTCTTTTATATCTCAAAAGAGATTGACTTAAAATGCAATCTAATCTTGTAGATTGAGTCCTGCTTCATTGACATAACTGCTACTAATCCCATCTCATTAATATCATAGAGATAGGATTTACAACACATAGGAAAATCACATCATATGACAAAATGGTGGAAAATCGCAATACTGCGCCTAATGGCCTAGCCAAACTGATGCACATATTTTTGGGGGACACAATTCAATCCATGACAGGGGGATTAATGGTGATGGAAATATTGCATTAAGCTGATTATTGTAATTGCTATGATTCAATTGTACACCTGTAAAAAGTTGAATTGGCAAAAGCTATGTGATAGATAAATTTACATCAATGACATAAAAAAGAAAGAGTAGCTGCTGAGGCTGATTGTGTACAACTAAAATCCTCAAGGAGTTTGGTTTCTTGGTTTGGAGATTTAGGGCCATGGTTTCATGGGACATCCCAGTAAATTGCCCTAATAACATATTTCGTGCCTCTGTTCTGCCTCCTAGTTTGATGCGTAGTGCCTGGGGTCTTAAAAGCTTGCAAGTGGCCATCCAAGCCACAACAATTGGTCTCTATTTGCCTGGAACAACAGAAGAAGAATTAGAGTCCGGAATAGGCAGAGGATATGGAATGTGTGACTAATTGCCTCCATGAACAACAGCCTCGTTTGTCATGAGACTTGAAGAACTGGATGGTGCCTGGCTACAATTACTGAACATTTTGATCAAAAATTCCATAGAAGAATCCTGATCAGAAGGGAGAAAATGCAGAACAGAATTATAAATTCTCCTGGACTCTAGACTTCCTGAGGCCATGAAGGTTGGATGAACCTCTGAAACTATTGCCCTGAGTTAATCTTTAAACCTTACATTAAAAAATATTCCCTGAAGTCTTCTTAAAACCAAACAACAGTATAGCTTAACTAATAAAAAATGTCTGCCTTGGGCATTATACTCTTCTAAGAACTATCTAGATGGGATAAAATTGACAATATCAACTCAAAAGCTTAGACAGTGAGTTTACATTAATGGGAAACAACTCAGGAAAGGAGGGTGACAATGGTTACACAGCTCAAAAAACGTCATCAGTGTCACTGCATGGTACATGTAGACACTGTTGAATTGATGTATGTTTTGCTGTGTATATTCTCAACAACAACAAAATAAATAAAATTATATTTAAAAAAAGAATGCATCATTGATTTCTTCTAGCTGGCTAGAAACTCGAAGTAAAGTCTTTTATCATTTATCTTTCTCGTTTTTTTAAGCACATATACACTGTACATTTTTTCTTGACCCCTTGCTCCATATAGGAGCCCTGGTGGTGCAGAGGTTAAGAGCTAGGCTGCTAACCAGAAGGTCAGCAGTTCGAATCCACCAGCTGCTCCTTGGAAACCCTATGGGGCAGTTCTACTCTGTCCTACAGTGTCATTCTGAGTCTGAATCGACTTGAAGGCACTCAACAACAACTAAACAAAGGCCATTTGATCAAAACAGCAGAAGTGGGACTTAAACTAATTGTGAGGCTGGGTTTTCTCTCCTGGTTGGGTTACCTCCCATGAGGGAACAATTAGTTGTGTAATTCAAACCGTCATTGCTGTAGAATATCCACTATCAGATGCTTGTATACAACCAAGGACTAGATTGTCCTGCATTTTCTGCAAAAGCATTATATTTTTCAATGGCCTCCTTTATTTATGTGGCTTTCATATTTCAAGTTTTAACAGTTCTATTATCTTCAGACCAAATGATTTTTTGGGAGTCAGGGCAAACAATTAAAATGAGAAATACATTTTTGAAAAAGTCATTTATTCGAAGGTTATTAATATATAAAGCTCAAGTTACTGCTATGCCATCTAGACAAAGAAGGGCTCTCCTGACCTCTTACCTACATGGTTCCCTGGCTAGAAGAGGAAAGGTAATGTGAGCAAGTGCAGGGCACCCTGCTTCCCCAAAGACACAGAGTTGTGGTCATTGGAAGTGATAAGCAAATAATGTGCATGTCGTATTTTGTAATTATCCTTTTCTATAATCAGCCAAATTTTATGTAAAAGGGGAATTATGCAAAAGCATCAGAGCTTTCCTGACTTTCCTTCTAGAAGGTTCTGATGCTTTTTCATAACTCTCAGCATACCTAGAATATGAAAAGCAAAAAGTCGAAGAGATAAGAAATGGACCTCGTAAACAGAAACCTCCTGGAAAAACAGTCCAGCAGTTTCACAGTAGAAATGTAGGAAAAAGGCAGAGAAGAACAACAAAGTTTTGAAGAACGAACTCTGAATTTCAAGGAAAATAGATTTAAAAGCCACACTTATTCAGGAGGATGATTAAGAAAAAGAACAAGCAGCAAGTGAATCTTACTTCGGTCTTTCCAGTTACTTTCCCTGCAGCATATGTTAATTTGATCATAAAAGCTCATAAATTCTATAAAAATATAATTTGTAAAATAATTTTAAAGCAATTTATAGCTTCTGAATTCCCCCAAACCTCATGATGTTTGTTACCAAAAAAAAAAAGAATTATAGCTGTTTTTAAGAAAAATTACACAATTGCACAATCCAGTCTTAGGCAATTTTCCATCATCATCTGTTCTACCATTCCCTATAAATCCACAGGTATTATGATCCACGTGGTTATTTGCTGTGACTCTGTTTTGAAATCAGATGATCTTTCTGGTTAGTTAGCAGTAGAAGGAAAAAATATGACAAGACTCTAAAAATTTAATTTGAAGTTAAACTAAAGACACCGCAGAGGCATATTACAAAATGAATCCAATACTTCAGTAGACGAAATAAGTTATCCAGACTAATGGAGACCTAGGAAGCAGAAACGTAGAACAATTTATTGATGTGTTAAATCAGCCTCATCTTCATCCAGATCATACTCATCACTATTGCCGTCACCACTCAGGATGAAAAATAGACTTCCTCATTAACTTTCCTTAGTCATGAAAGACAGAATAAGAAAGAGCTCTCAAGTCTGCAATCACAGACAGTTGCCCATTGTTTGTGAACTTCTCAAATGGAATTTTTGTTCTTTCTGAATTCCATTTCTAGTGATTAATGACCTTCTTCAAAAACAAACAGGTTTATGGAGAGCAAAATACAAGCAAAACTTCAAAAACAGAGCTATCACTACAAAAGTGGTGGACAATAGACAAACAATTGTCAGGAAAAGGCCCCGTGTATATTCTGCTCACTGGATGTCATAGACTTAATAATGTCTCCAAAAAAATGTGTGTATCAATTTGGCTGGGCCAGGATTCCCAGTATTGTGTGGTTGTCCTCCATTTTGTGATTGTAATTTTATCTTAAAGAGGATTAAGCTGGGATTGTAACACCCTTACTAAGGTAACATTCCTGATCCAATGTAAAGACAGTTTCCCTAGGCTGTGGCCTGCACCACCACCTTTTATAAATGAGATAAAATGAAAGGGAATTGAGCAGAATGAGGGAGACCTCATACCACCAAGAAAGCATTGCTGGGAGCAGAGCGCGTCATTTGGACCCAGGGTCCCTGCGGAGAGAAGCTCCTAGTCCAGGGCAACGCTGATGAGAAGGCTGACAGAGAGAGAAAAGCTTCCCCTGGAGCAGACGCCCTGAATTTGGACTTTTAGCCCACTTTACTGTGAAGAAATAAACTTCTCTTTGTGAAAGCCATCCACTTGTGGTATTTCTGTTATAGCAGTACTAGATGACTAAGACACTCGATTTCAAACCCAGTTGAATACTGAAATCCTACTGAGTGGAATTTTTTTTTTTAATTCCTTTATTGGACTTCAGGTGAAGGCTTACAGAACAAATAGTTTCTCATGAAACAGTAGTACACATATTGTTTTATGACATTGGTTAACAACCCCACAACATGTCAACCCTCTAACTTCTCAAACTTTTTTTTTTTTTTTTTTGGTAAAAATACACGTAGCCAAAGATACACCATTTCAAAAACTGCTACGTGCACAGTTCAGTGACATTGACTATGCTCTTCCAATTGTGCTGCTATTCTCACTTAAGATGAAGGCTTACAGAACAAAATCATTTCTCATTTAACAGTTACTACACAAGTTGCCCTATGACAATGGTTAACAATCTCACAACACATCAACAATATCCTTACTCAACCTTGGGTTCCCTATCACCAGCTTCCTTGTCCCCTTCTGCCTTCTGGCCCTTGTCACTGGACTACTGTACCTCATTAGTCCCATTTGATTTTACGGGGCTGTCAACTCCCAAGCTGAATGGTGAATCTCGGAGATAACTTACTTCACCACTGAGCTAAAAGGGTGTCTGGGGGCCATACTCTCGGGGTTTCTCCAGTCTCCTTTAGGCCAGTAAATCTGTTCTTTTTTTTGTGACTTAGAATTATGTTCTACATCCTTCTCCAGCTCTGTCCAGATCCCTCTGTTGTGATCCTGGTCAGAGCAGTCAGCGGTGGTAGCCAGGCACCATCTAGCTGTACTGGACTCAGTCTGGTGGAGGCCTCGGTAGCTGTGGAACATTAGTCCTTTGGACTAATCTTGTCCTTGTATCCTGTTCTCTTCATTCTCCCTTGCTCCCAAAGGGATGAGACCAGTGGAGTATCTTAGATGGCCGCTCACAGGCTTTTAAGACCCCAGACACTACTCACCAAGGTAGAATGCAGAACATTGTCTTTATAAACTGTGTTATGACAACTGAGCTAGATGTTCCCCGAGACCATGGTCCCCACAGCCCTCCGCCCAGGAATTCAGTCCCCCAGGGAGTCTGGATGTGTCTACGGGGCTTCCATGACCTTTCCTTGCACAAGATGTGCTACTTTCCCCTGTATTGTGTACAGTCTCACCCTTCACCCAAGATACCACTTATCTATTGCCTATTTAGTATTTCCCCCACACCCCTCCCACCCCCAGTAACCAACAAAGATTGTTACATTTTGTGTGTGAACTTTTTCATGGGTTTTTACAATCGAGGTCTCATACAATATTTGTCCTTTTGTGATTGACTTATTTCACTCAGCATAATGTCCTCCAGTTTCATCCATGTTAAGAGATGCTTCACAGATTCATCATTGTTCTTTCTCATTGCATAGTACTCCATTGTGTGTATGTACCATAGTTTGTTTATCCATTCATCCGTTGATGGGCATCTAGGTTGTTTCCATCGTTTTGCTATTGTGAACAATGCTGCCATGAACATAGGTGTGCATATGTCTATTCGAGTGATGACTCTTACTTCTCTAGGATATATTCCTAGGAGTGGGATTGCTGGATCAAATGGTATGTCTATTTCTAGCTTTCTGATGAAGCGCCATATCATTTTCCAAAATGGTTGTATCATTTTGCATTCCCACCAGCAGTGTATAAGCTCTTCTGTAAATGTTTTTTAGAATGCTCCGGTGAAGCCGTCTGGGCCAGGGCTGTTTTTGGCTGGGAGTTTCTTTTATTACCTTTTCAATCTCTTCTGTTGTTACGGGTCTTTTTAGATTTTCAACATCACTTGGTTATAGTTTGGGTAGGCTATGTATTTCCAGAAATTTATCCATTTCCTCTAGGTTATCAAATTTGTTGGAGTATAGTTTTTCATAATATTCTGTTATAATCCTTTTCATTTCACTTGGGTCTGTTATAATGTCCCCCATTTCATTTCATATTTGGGTTATTTGTGTCCTCTCCTGTTTTTCTTTTGTCAGTCTGGCCAGTGGTTTGTCGATTTTGTTGATTCTTTCTAAGAACCAACTTTTGGTTTTGTTGATTCTTTCTATTGTTTTTCTGTTCTCTATTTCATTGATTTCTGCTCTGATCTTTACTATTTCCTTTCTTCCTGTGGTTGTGGGCTTTTTTTGCCGTTCTCTTTCTATTTGTTTGAGTTCTGTAGTTAATGTTTTGATTTTGTCCCTTTCTTCTTTTTTGATATGTGCATCTATTGCTATAAATTGTCCTCTGAGGACTGCCTTTGTTGTGTCCCAAAGGTTTTGGTATGATGTGTTTTCATTCTCATTTCATTCTAGGAATTTTTTGATTCCATCTCTGATTTCTTCTATTACCCAGTGATGTGTAAGCAGGGTATTATTCAGTTTCCTTGTAATTTATTTTTTTCCTTGCTCTTTCTAGTGTTAATTTCTACCTTGATGGCATTGTAGTCAGAGAAGATACTTTGATTTATCTCAGCATTTTGGATCTTGTTGAGGATTGTTCTGTGGCCTAAGATGTGGTCTATTCTGGAGAACGTTCCATGTGCATTGGAAAGAATATGTACTTTGCAGCGGTTGGATGGAGTGTCTTGTATATGTCTATGAGGTCCAGTTGGCTGATTGTGCCCTTTAGGTCTTCTGTAGCTTTGCTGAGTTTCTTCTTTGTTTTTCTGTCCTTTACTGAGAGTGCTGTGTTGAAGTCTCCTGCTATCATTGTGGAACTGTCAATTTCTCTTTTCAGTGTTGTTAGAGTTTGCTTTATGTATTTTGGAGCCCTGTCATTGGGTGCATAGATGTTTATTATGGTTATGTCTTCATGATGGATGGTCCCCTTAATCATTATATTGTGTCCTTCTTTGTCTTTTATGGTAGATTTTGTTTTAAAGTCTATTTTATCTGAGATTAGAATTGCCACTCCTGCTCTTTTTTGGTAGTTGTTAGCTTGATATATTTTTTTCCAACCTTTGACTTTTAATAAATTCATATCTTTGTTTCTAAGGTGTGTCTCCTGTAGACAGCATATTGATGGATCCTGTTTTTTTATCCATTCTGTCACTCTCCATCTCTTTATGGGTGCATTGAGTCCATTTACATTCAGTGTAATTATTGATAGATGTGAGTTTGTTGCTGTCATTTTGTAGTACTTTTTTTTGTGGTGCTGACGTTTTCTTTGTTCTTACTCTCTTGTGCTGAGTTACTTTCGTTTTTGGACTTTTTTCTTTTCTTTTGTTTTTTAGGTTTTGTTTTTGCTGAGCCTTTATGTTTTTCTCTTTTTTTATATTTGTTAAGTTTTGTTGTGGTTACTGTGAATTTTACCCTTATCTTTCTAAGTATGAAGCAGTCTACCATTACTTGGTATCGTCTTGCCTTCCTCTCCATTAGAAGGTTCTATACCTATGTCATTTATTCCTTCTTTTATTGTTTTGATGTTGTTGTCATTTACTGATTAACGCTCTGATTCCCTGTTGTATTTCTTTTGGTTTTGGAAAGTCCTTAAGAGTTCATTTCCTAGATTGGTATCCTAGATTGGTGATCCTGCATCCTAGATTCTGCCTGTGAGCTGAAGTTGTTGGTCCTCAGATCAAAGAACTCCCCTTAATAATTCTTGTAAGTTTGGTTTGACTTTTACATATTCCCTTAATTTCTGTTTATCTGGAAATGGCCTGATTTCACCATCAAATTTGAATGAGAGTTTTGCGGGATATATTATTCTTGGCTGATAATTTTTTCTTTCAAGGTTTTGTATATTCCATCCCATTGCCTTCTTGCCTGCATGGTTTCTGCCGAATAACCTAAGCTTAGTCGTATTTTTTTTCCTCTGTATGTGACTTCTTGGTTTTCACAAGCTGCTCTCAGGATTCTTTGTTTGTCTTTGGTTTTGGCAAGTGTGATTAAGATATGCCTTGGTGATTTTCTTTTGTTGTCTATCCTATATGGGGTTTGTTGAGCTTCTTGGATGGCCAGATTTTCATCTTTCATGATATTTGGGAAGTTTTATGTCAGCAGTTCTTCAATGATCCTCTCTGTGTTTTCTGTTTTCTCTCCTGTTGTGGAACTCAAATCACTTACAGATTTTTGCTTTTGATTGTATCCCACATAACTCTCAGGGTCTCTTCATTTTTCTTTGTTCTTCTTTCTGAGTTTTCTTGAAGCAGAGTTGTAGCCAAGTGTTTGTCTTCAATTCCACTGATCTTATCTTCCACCATTTCAAATTTGCTTCTCAGTCCTTCTATGACACCGTCCATTTCTGAAGTCTTGTTGTTTATCTTTTGGATTTCTAATTGTTGTCTTTTTATAATTTCCAGTTGTGAATTTATTTTGGCATTTTGTTCCTGCATTATTTTCCTCAATCTTCCGATTTTTTTGTCTGTATTTTCCATGGATTTGTCTATTTTTTCCTCATGTTTGTCAGATTTTTGCCTCAGCTCTTGGAGAATTCTGAGTATTAGAGATTTGAATTCCCTATCAGGTAGTTCTAGTGCATTTTCTTCCACTAGAGAGTCATCTGGAGTTTTATTTTGGCTGCCTACTGGAACCATCCTATCCTGTTTTTGTAAATTTTTTGATATTGTCTGCTGTCTTAGGGGCATTTAGTAGTTATTTTTCTCTTTTATTGATTGTAGGTTTGTTTGTTTCATTTTTTTTTTTTTTTTTTAGATTTGACTATGTCTGAGCAGGCCGACTGTATGTTCTTTGTTGTTTGCTCATCTGTGGGCACAATACTTTTCACCTCCTTCTCCAACTGGCAGGGTCAGTCCCTCAGATATGGCACAGCAGGGCAGGTCTAGCTGAAGAGGAGTTACTGGGACAGGTTGTTTGTGGCACTTACTACAGCCACCAGGGTGGGTCGGTAATCAGTGCAGGACAGGTTCCAGTAGGCCGTGCCTGTGCTGCTTGGTGGTGTGTTGTCAAGCTCATGGTGCAGGTAGGCAGGATGCAGCAGGGAAATCGTTATGTGTGGCGCTAAGATGGATATGGGAGAGAGGAGAGAGGAACAGGAGCCAAAGACATACAAACAAACAAAAAAGAATGCTAGGGGAGCTTGCAGTTGGAGTGGAGATATGAGAGACCATGAAATGGAGAAAAACAGAAAGTGGAAGAGGAAGAGAAGGAAAGAAAAGAATGAATAAATAAAAATCGGAAACGTTAAAGAACGGCAATGTTCCCAGGGATCCCACAGGTGCAGCTATGAAGTCTGGGGAAGTCGCTCTCAGGTGTTGCAGTACAGCCTGGCTAGAAGGCATAGAGTTATACAATGCCAGGTATTCGGAGAACAGAAAGAGAAGGAAGATATAGAGAGACGAGAAACTGAGTAATGAAGAAAGACAAAAAGGGGAAAAGAGGGAAAAGAAAACAAAAGGAATTAAAGAAAAAAAAGAACAAGAAAAGCCCCTCCAAAAAAAGAAAAAAAAAAACAACGATAAAAGAAATGCTCTCAGGGAGCCCTCTGCACGTCTGTGCAAGCCGAGGGGGTAGTCTCCTTGCCACTCAGCACTGCCTGGCCAGAAAGGGCTCCCAACTCAAGAAAAGGAAAAGAAAACAAACAAAAAATTCAAAACAAACAAATGAACAAACCCCAGGATCCCACCAGCGCTGCAGCTCAGACCGGGAAGCAGCTCCACACTAGAACGGAGCTCCACAGCGCCTCAGGAAGAAGCAAAGATGGCACACAGAGCCAGGTATTTGAGCGAAAGGAGGGGGAGGTGGTGACAGGTAAGGAAGAAATCAAAAGAAGCAGAAAAAAAAGCAACACCAGCAGCCAACAAATGGCACTCAGAGAGCCAGCTAGTGAGGGCTGGTGGAATCCAAGCAGCCAGTGTTTCTCGGACAAGAGACTGTGTCCACAGGAAGCAGAGGGGGCCAAGTGTGGGTGAAGAAGTGTAGGGAGCGGGAAAGCGTATATCACAAATTACCGGAGCTCTGCATCCCCTCAGGAAGAAGCAAAGATGGCGCTCGGAGCCACGTATTTGAGCAAAAGGATGCGGAGGTGGTGAGAGGTAAGGGAGAAATCAAAAGATGCAGAAAAAGCAACACCAGCAGCCAACAAATAGCGCTCAGAGAGCCGACCCGTTTGGGTGTGTGGAATCCAAGCAGCCAGTGTTTCCCAGACAAGAGATTGTGGCCACAGGAAGCAGAGGAGGCCGAGTGGGTGTGAAGAAGAGTGGGGGGTGGGAAAGGGTATATTGCAAATTGCAGGCTGTTTTGTCTCCCGCTGGAAGCTCCGTGACACTGCTTCCTCGTACCCCCTGTTTGCTGGTCTCCAATAGGAGTCCAAGATGGCAGATCCGCGCTGTGTTAGCTGGTAGGGGACCTCTGCCCGAATCTCTCCTTGCTCTCTGTTCCTTGTCAGTTTTCTCACTCCATTTGGTGCTTGGCTGAGTTCTTTATCTCTTCATTTGATGTTTTAGGGTTCAGGATTGTTGTTTTCTGTGTTCAGCTTAGTTTTTCAAATCTTTGCTGTGGAGGGACGGCATGGTGCTTCTGCCTAGAGCGCCCTTTTGCCGGAAGTCCCTATTGAGTGGAATTTTTAAGAATTCATTTTCCCAGAC
Organism: Dugong dugon; assembly: GCA_030035585.1. Lineage (NCBI taxonomy): Eukaryota > Metazoa > Chordata > Mammalia > Sirenia > Dugongidae > Dugong > Dugong dugon. Next base: position 9,488,010 of record CM057473.1, read on the forward strand.
CCCTCTTTAGGAGAATCTACTTCCATAGGTGTTAGCTGAAGAGTTCCCCAGGTGATTCTTCTTCACTATAAGAGTTAAGAACCACTACCCTAGTGAGCTTCAGAATGTGGCCCTTGACCAACAGCATCAGCACACTTGGAAACCTAGAAATGCAAATTCTCAGGCACCGTGCCAGGCCTACTGAATCAGAATCTCTTGGGGTTGGGTCCAGCATCCAGCAATGTGTATTTTCACAGGCCCTCCAGATGACTCTGATTCATGCCAGAGTTTGAGAACCACTGTTCCACACTCTCCCATAGACCTACACAAATTCAAAATGATGGAATAAAAACAAAAAACAAAGGAAATAGCAATATAAACCACTTTCTATCTTTTTATTTAAGCTAACCATGTTCTTTAAGCCTCGTCTTATTGCAGATGGGTTACATAAGTGACAGTGTTTTAGCAGCATTGAAGGAAATCCTCAGCTAAAAATTATTTGTCAGGCACTGTTATTTGTTTGGTAGATTGCAGTGATAATTAAGACAATAACAGCTTGTCTTCTTACATTTTACTGTGTGCTACTGAAATGTTTCCATTAAAATGCACCCATGGTCTTCACTGAGCTCTTAGGCTATAGCCATATCACCCCAGGAGGTGGTAAACTACCATCAGAGAATGAAATTCACTCAATGGTTGGTGTATTATTCATGTCTGTTTTCAAGTGACAAAGACAGAGTAGAGTAGTTGTGGCAGAAAACATATGGCTCACTGTCTGGCCTTTTACTGAGAACGTTGCCAACCCCACCAAGCCTAACCTATCCAAGAACTCATTGTCTAATTACATTCTAATTTTGTTTTCCCCTTAGAAGGAAAACAAAAGTACATTCCCAGGCTAGAATAAATTGGTACAAGCATTGGATTCCAGAAGAATGAGACTAAATTCCCAATGTAAGATCCTAGCTATTTATAAAAAACCTGGATGGACTCTGTTGGCCATTTCTTGAGCTACTTTAGTGACATGAGTAATTTATACACCCGTGCTTGTTGGTGAGAGTCTGATCATTCCTTAGAGGACTGTTGTTGTTTTGATAAAAAGTAGATATTTCCCTCTGAGGAAACTCCACTGAGCATTTAAAAGCCAGTGTCCAGCATCATCAAACTGTGCTTCTCCTACTATCAAAAAATAAACTGAATCCCCTGAAACTATTGCCCTGAGGTAATCCTGAAACCTTAAACCAAAAACTTCCCCTGAAGTCTTCTTAAAACCAAACAATAGTTTAGCTCAAGTCATAAAAAATGTCTGCCTTGAGCATTATGCTTTTTTAAGAATTGTCTATATGGGTTCAAATTGACAACAGCAAGTTGAAAGATTAAATAGGAAGCTTAAGGAGTAGTGTGTTTATGTTAATGGGGGAGGAACAACTCAGAAAAGGAGGGTGAGAATGGTTACACAACTCGAAGAATGTGATCAACGTCACTGAATTGTAGATGGAGACACTGTTGAATTGATGCATGTTTTGCTGTGTATATTCTCAATGACAACAATAAAATAAATAAAACTATAAAAAATATTCTGAACTTACAAACACACATGGTGGATTTGTCAGATATCTAAATCTACATTCTCCTAAAACCTCACAAATAAGTCAGCAAGTTTTCATTTCAAAAAAAGAAAAGAAAGAAAAAAAGTCAAGAACCCACAAAAATAAAAGTAATGGGAGAGGGAAAAACAATAATCGAATTTGGAAGCTGGAAAGCACATGAACAAATGCTAGCTGAATTAGCAGACCACAGAAAGTGGATACGTAAGCCAGCAGTGGGGGAAGTCACTTAGCAAGCCAAGCTCTATAAAGTCTCAGAAACTGAAGGCCCCGGGAAGGTGGAGGGGCACCTCAGGTAGTGTTATGGATTGAATTGTGTCCACCCCAAAATATGTGTTGGGATCCTAACCCCTATATGTATGGATGTGATCCTGTTTGGAAAAGTTTTCTATGTTATATTAATTAGATCACACCTGAGTAGGGTGGGTTCAAAATCTAATCATTTCTGAGTTACAAAAAGAGCAGATTAGACACAGAGATTGTAACTCAGAGGGTCGGGGTGGGATGGGTGGATAGGTACCATGTGAGAATTGCCAAGGAACCAAGGAATGCCAAGGGATATCGACAAGGAAGGAATCAACAAGGCTGATACCCTGATTTGGACTTTTAGCCTCCTGAACTCTGAGAAATAAATTTCTGCTCTTTAAAGCTATGTGCTGGTAGTGTTTGTGTTGCAGCAGACTAGGTAGGTAGTAACCAGCTGCCATTGTGTTTGAAGATTTTGTACCATTTTAAGAACACAATACTTATTACTTGATTTGATACATATCATTTCTATATATCTGAGTCTCTCTTGGTGCATCAACAAGTATTTGTATAATTATGGAAGATTTATCCACCCATATTTCTGATATTTATCTCTAGATCTATCTCTTTATAAATTTTGCATTTGATGAAAGAAATCTTTCCATTCAAACCAGAAAAATCACATCATCTTGAAATTCTATACAGAGTGATCATTCAAATATGTTATATATACTTCTGAAGACTCACAAATTTAAATCACATTTTAAAATTATATGTGTATTAAATTGTCTAATTTTGTAAAGGGAAAGTGATATTTAATTGCAGAGGGGTGCAGGAAACTATTTCTAGCTTGGAGGAGATGCTGAAAAAGACACTTTATTCAATCATGGCTCTTATCTCCCATGAGCCTGAAAGCATTCTTAATTCTTTGATGTGTGGTTTTTTTTTTTTTTTTTTTTTTGGTGTGACACAAACATGTGGAGTTACATCACAAGCAGCTCAGTTTTCTAAACATCATCATTTCATTTGTTCCTCTGTCTGGCTTGTGCCCCTTCTAAGATTCAATGATTGTTTTACCTTTATAAGAAAACGTCAGATTTTATGTCTTCCTGGTAGAGGAGAGGTGAGAAGGGTAGAAGCTTCAGTAACCATCCTCTTCCCTTCCCCAATTAATATCACACATGTGAATTAATTAAAAAATTAAAAAGGAAAGAATCTTGCCTGTAGTATAAACTCATTTTCTGTTTGGGTCATGGGGTGATATTATAAGGCACTCAAATTCTCACTGATAAAGTAATAAGGGGGAAATATGCTAAACAAGGAACTGGAAACAGATTCAAAAGTTTACACAGTTCATCAGAGCCCCCTTTAATAGTAGCTAACTTTTTTGTGACTGTTAAAACCATTTTTGAAGACATAATTTATAATTTCTGTGCAGGATTGAAAAACTCTCTAACCAAGTGAGTCAAAAGCAAGGTAAATTTAACATGAGCTTAGTTGACTAAAGATAGACCCAATATATTAGTGAAAGGAGCCTGGTGACACAGTTGTTAAGAGCTCGGCTGCTGACCAAAAGGTCGGCGGTTCAGACCCATCAGCCACTCCGCCGGAGAAAGATGTGGCACTCTGCTTCCATAAGGATTTACAGCCTTGGAAACCCTATGGGGCAGTTCTACTATGAGTCAAAATTGACTTGACGGGAGTAGGTTTGGTTTTTACATTAGTGAAAAATTGTGAACATGACTTAGGACCTGTCAGAATCAACATGGAGAAGAAAGTTGCTTCATGAGCAAGGATTCTAAGCTTCTGGAGGTTTCCTGCATTTAAATTAGCATTCACGACCTTGAAGCATATCTATAAAATGAACAGTGTTTTTATTAGGATCGCATCAGCCACCATAATAAATAAAACACAAAATAACAGTGGCTTACTGTCATAGAGGACAAAAAAAAAAAAAACAAACAAACCCATTGCCGTTGAGTTGCTTCTGACTCATAGCAACCCTATCTGACAGAGTAGGACTGCCCCATAGAGTTTCCAAGGAGTGCATGGTGGATTTGAACTGCCAACCTCTTGGTTAGCAGCCTTGGCACTTAACCACTATGTGACCAGGGTTTCTAAATGTCATAGAAAAGTATCACTTTTTCAAATGATTAGACCAAGGCATGTGTCCCTGGGGTGATAGCCATCTGCTCTATCCTCTCATTAGGGAGCCAGCTGATGTGGGTTCTGCATTTTTAATTGCCAGCTTCCCAGATTTCCTTACTGATTGAAAACCAGGTGATGGAAGAAGAAAGAATGGGGAGGTGGCACTTCCTCATGCCAGACGTCACACACACTCATTCTACTCATACTGCAGTGGTGAGAACTAGTCACATGACCACACTGAAAGGCAAAAGAGTCTGGGAAATATAATGGCTGCATAGGAAGCAGCTTTCCACCATCAGCTGTATACTTGGGGTCAGAAACTACAGTTTGGGGCCAAATTCAGCCTGCTGCCTGTTTTTATACAGCCTGTACGTTAAGGAGTTTGGTTTTACATTTTTAAATGATTACCGTATAAGTACCTACATAACGTCCTCTATTTTGCCTCTTAGCCCACAAAGACGAAAATATTTACTGGTTGAAACTTGATAGAAAAATGTGTTGATCCTTGCCTACAGCGTGAAAAGAAAAAAAACAAAATCTGTCTCTTGAGGGAGACAGATTGCTGCTGCAATATTCAGCCCTCCGAGCCTACAAATTTGTCCGTGTGGGCTCCTTACTACATGTGGAATCCTTCCCTCTCCCTAGGGAACCACCTTAAGTATCACTCAGCTCCCAGTCTAGGATCTCCACCCTCCATTTCAGGTAGGAACTCACATGATCTAGAAGATAAAAAAAATACAAGTTACTATCCCACTCCCACCATCACTTCATAGTCAACATAAAAGGATCAAGTAAGGACAGGGTTGACACAACAAACATTAGCATCCATGACAAGAAGAAGTAGGAGACTCAGAGCATCACGTGCAGAAATATAATGAGAAACCACCTGTAGCAACTGGGAGGTCCTTCTGTCCTAACACTGGGCGTATTTGCTCGAGTAGATCACGATTCTGCTTCTGAGGGGAATCCCTTACCCATCGCTCTCTGCAGCCACTCACTCTACTCTCTGCCAAGTTCTTCCTTAAATGGCACTGTCCATGTTCATCTGAAGTAAGCTTTAGGAAGTAATGCCCTCTTAGTGGGCCTCACAGAGTTCCCAGCCTACTTCCTGCTTATGAGATCTGGGGGGCCCAGGGCTTATTTAAATGTTCAAATATTCGAAGAAAAATTTTTTGAATTTGTTTGGGCTAATGGCTGCTTCAATAATACAGTTCCTCTGAAGACCTCTGTGTTAAGGTTGCCAGACAAGATACAGGACAGCCAGTTAAATTTGAATTTCAGAAAAACGAGGAATAATGGTTTTGTATAAATATTTCCCATACAGTGCTATACGATTATAGTGTAGTATACTATAAGAGGTTGGCCGCTAACCAAAAAGTCAGCAGTTCGAATCCACCAACTGCTCCTTGGAGACTCTATGGGGCAATTCTACTCTGTCTTATAGGGTCACTATGAGTCAAAATTGATTAGAAGGCAACAAGTTTGGTTTTGTTTTTTGGTATACTATAATAAGTATAGTACACAATATTTGAGACATATTTATACTAAAGTGTTAATGTTATTGTGTGCCTTCGAGTAGATTTCAACTCATAGTGACCCTATGTGACTGAGTAGAACTGCTCCATAGGGTTTCCTAGGCTGTAATCTTACAGGAACAGATAGCCAGCTCTTTTCTCCCTCAGAGTGGTGGTGGGTTCGAACTACCGACCTTTCAGTTAGCAGCTAAGTGACTAACCATTGCACCACCCGGGCTCCATTACCAAACCCATCGCTGTCGAGTCAATTCTGACTCATAGCAACCCTATCCTTGATGTTTATCTAAAATTCCAATTTAACTGGACATCTTAGAATTTTATCTGCTGAGTCTGGCAACCCTACCCTGAATTATTTGCCTCTATGTCTCACTAGCCATACTCAAAGTTCTTTCTGGATGTTATCCTCAAACTTGATTCATTCCTTGGCTTCTTAGTCCCAGTGGCATTCCCTTACAAGTTTAAGGTGGCTATGTTGTTACTGGGAGCCCTGGTGACGAAGCGGTTAAAGCGCTGGGCTGCTAACCGAAAGGTTGGCAATTCAAACTCACCAGCCCCTCCATGGGAGAAAGCTGTGGTAGTCTCCTCCCACAAAGATTCCAGCCTTGCAAACCCTGTGCGGCAGCTCTACTCTGTCCTATAGGGTAGCTGTGAGTCGGAATTGACTTGACGGTAATGGGGTTTTGGATGTTATTACTGTAACAGCAGGCTTGGTGAAAAGATCCACATGATCTCTGACACCGTGCTGAGCCTTAATCGGTCTTGGAAATGAAAAGCTTTTTAGGCCTAATTTCTTCCCATTTGGGCACTTGAAGCTTTTCTAACCCTGAGAGGCCCCAAATTCCTGCATGGTTTTCATTCTCTTCTATTTATGCTTTCAATCAAGGCAATTATTGCCTGAGCTCATCTCTTTCCTTGTAATAACTTGCTAAACTCAGCAAATGACAACCAACATAAGCTATTAGGATCTGACGTTTTCCAACCTCTTTCCTGTCCAGGCTTAGTAAACAAGTCGCCAGCCATGCAATGTGTTAGAAGCCATGTTTTACTAAATGTTCTGCCACCACAGAACTTGGCTTCCCATCTTCCCCACCTTCAACATCAGTTTCCCCTTTAATTGCTGCCTAACAGCTAAGTCAGTGCCGCTTATTCTAGGTTTTTATTAGAGCAGCACCTCCTTGCATATATCAAGTTCTGTACAGCTTAGAGTAATGCTAGCCGCTCTACAAATGAACCACACAATCTCAGTGCCTTCATACATGAGAGAGATCATTTCTCACTTAAGTAACAATCCCCTGAAGATGCTGTATCCCTAAGGATGAAGGAAGTGCTTCTGCTCTATCCAGTCACTTAGGCATTCAGGCTGATAGGGGAGCCATAACCTTCAGTAAGTAGAAGGTGGTTGCCTTGGGTATCGACATCCAGGAAGCAGCAGGGGAAGAGAATGGAGAAGGCACAGATGCTTCTTCCATCCTTGGCTGAAAAAAGGCACCTATAGGGAAATAGTCAAATGGTCCACTTAGATTCAGAGGGACTATTGTTGTTGTTAGTTGCTGTCTCATCGGCTCCGGCTCATGGCAACCTTATGTACAATAGACTAAAACATTGCCTGGTCCCGTGCCATCTTCATGATCTTTGCTATGTTTGAGCCATTGTTGCAGCCACTGTGTCAATCCATCTCATGAAGGGTTTCTCTCGTTTTCACTGACCCTCCACTTGACCAAACATAATGTCTGTTTCTAGTAATTGGTCTTTCCTAATGACATACCCAAAGCAAGCAAGACAGAGTCTCACCGTCCTTGCTTCAAAGGAGCATTCTAGCTGTATTTCTTCCAAAACTGATGTGTTTGTTCTCGAAGTCTACAGTAAATTCAATATTCTTTGCCAACACCACAATTCAAATGCATGAATTCTCCTTCTATCTTACTTTTCATTGTCCAGCTTTCACATGCATATGAGGCAATTAAAAAGACTATGATTTGAGTCAGGCACACCTTCATCATCAAAGCGACATCATGCTTTTTAACACTTTAAAGAGGTCTTTTGCAGCAAATTTTCCCAGTAAGGTATATCGTCTGATTTCTTGACTGCTGCTTCCATGGACAGTGATTGTTGATCCAAATAGAATGAAATCCTTGACAACTTTAATTTCTTTTCCAGCAAGGGGTCAGTTAGGCAGCTGTGGAAAGCGGCATCAAAATTTCTGATGGACAGTTGGTGGTCTACGTTACAAATGGTAAACAAATTCTCCTCTCTGATCCCAAATAGTCATATGCAACAGCAGAAACATTTATTCAATATCTGCTGTTTGCGAAGTAATTCAACGGAGGCTAAAATAATCAACGAAAAACAGGAAGCTGTGATCTAGGCCAAATGCTAATTGTATGTTTTAGAAATTTTTTTTCTTTTTTTTATTCTTTTTCACCATGGAAAGATTTATATGAACTAGTTCTCTAGTTTAACATCTGTCTTTTTTTTTTTTTCCCCTAGGGAAAAGAGGGATAATCTCCTAGACAACAATGAGTGAGTTATACTGAACTCAAGAAGGCACATTCTACCATAACATAAGCTATTGTCTATGTACTTTTAGGAGAAAAAAATAGTTTTAAAACAGTGAACATGCAAAATTTTCTCATGGAATAAAGTTTGACTTGTTCACGTAGAAAAAACTAAAATGGTTGCCTTAGCTGTCTAGTGCTGCTATAACAGAAATATCGCAAGAGGACATCTTTAGCAAAGAGAAATTTATTCTTTCACAGTCTAAGAGACTAGAAGTCCGAACTCAGGTGCCAGCTCCAGGGGAAGGCTTTCTCTCTGTCGGCTCTGGGGGATGATCCTTTTCATCAATCTTTCCCTGGTCTAGGAGTATCTCAGGAGCAGGAACCCCGGGTCCAAACGTCACGCTTTGCTCCTGGTGCTGCCTTTTTGGTGGTGTGAAGTTCCCCATATCTCAAAAGAGATTGGCTTAAAACACAGTCTAATCCTGTAGATTGAGTCCTGTCTCATTAACATAACTGCTGCTAATCACATGTCATTAACATCATAGAAACAGGATTTACAACACACAGGAAAATCACATCAGATGACAATCACACAATATTGGGAATCATGGTCGACCCTAATTGATACACGTATTTTTGGGGGATACAATTCGATCCACAACAGTGATACATTACAATTACTCTGTTTTCCAGGGTTAATTTAGCCTCTTTAGTTTGTACTTTGGAGTCCCTTGGTGGTGTAAATAGTTAACACGCTTGACTGTTAACTGAAAGATTAGCAATTTGAGTTCACCCAGAGTTGCCTCAGAAAAAAGAACCGGTGATCTACTTTTGAAAAACCAGCCATTGAAAATCCTATGGAGCACAGTTCTACTCTGACACATGGGATCCGCATGAGTAGGGGTCAGGTCGACTCTAGACGGCAACTTTTTTTTAGTTTGTATGGTATGTAAAAAGTAGACCTTCTAAGTTTTTATCAGGAAAGATCAATGCTGATGTGCGCTTCTGAGGTGTGGAATTTCTCTCACGTTAAACATTCCAGATGTTGAAGAAGAACCTGAGAGACTTCGTATCTTATTAACATTCTCTGTGGGCTTATGTTCCAGGATGAGTATAAAATAATGGTCATCATGATAATATGGTGATAAACCCTTTTTTAAAAAAATTCTTAATGGATTATAAAGTCCAGACAACCAATATGTAAACAATTTGAAAGCGGAAATCAGACCTAGAATCCTTGACTACATTTAAACCTCCTTCAGAAATCATGTAATTGAATTGCAATTAATCCTTCAATCTCTCTGGGACAATGATAAGGAACTCTCATATCAAGTAGGGAGAAACATCTGGAGGAGAATGTAAGGGAAAACTGCACAGTCTAAGATTAAAATTTCCAAACAGCTCTGCTGGCTGGCGTACATAGATTGGCTGTGATAGCCCCACAGTAATTAGGGCACGCATGCTAAGTTATTTCTCCAGCCATGCTAACGACTTTGCAATCATCTATTCATTTCCCATCATCTGTTTCCCCTTTACGTCTCAGGCCATATGTATCTACATTTCTGACATGACTCTTAGATGTAGGTGTCTGATTTGTGGCCATAAAATAGTTTCCCTGTGTCCAAGCCATCCTGCCTACATAGGAAGGAAACTGGCCATTTCGGTCCAAGTAAAATAATCTCCAGTGTGCAAGTCTATTTGGCTCAGTCTCTATAATCCACCAGAACAAATGAACACAAACAGCAGAGCCCACAGTTTACCAGGCCCTATTTACATGCTATGACATCTATTCCAAACATCTTTAAGAAACCCTACTTGATGCAGGGCATTGTTTGAACGAATGAATGGAAGGGAGAGAAATGTTTTCTTTCCCAGAAACTGACCCAGAAGTGAACTATAACAAGAAGCATGATTTGGCACTTAGAAAAGAAGCTTTTCTGACCACTCTACCAGAGTCCATCTTTTCATGGCCAGATTTTAAAAAGAAGAATCATAAAAGTTATGCAGGTGCTGCTGGTAAGCTGACTAGAGCGGCCAAGTCCAAAGAGCCCTCCCTGGCATCCAGCTGGGTCAATTTTATGATGCCTCCACTCAGTTATAAAACTACGTCTTCCCACTGGCAGGGATGTTATGCAAAATGTGCAACTCAGTACTGTAAAGTGCTTGATTCCTCTAAAGTCTACCAGCTTCCCAGATTAAGAAACAACAATATTACTCAGGGATCCACAGTAATATCTTTAATAAAACTAAAATCAGGCTAAAACAGGATTGCAACTTCAGCATGACTGACATTTTGGACCCCATAACTCTTGTTGTGAGGGCTGTCCTGTGCATTATAGGATGTTTAGCTGCATCCCTGGCCTCTATCCAATGGTTGCTGGTAGGACACTCCCAGTTGTGACAATCGACAACATCTCCAAACATTGTGAATTCTCCCCCAAGGGGAAGAATCACTCCGGTTGGGAACTACTAGTTTAATACAGGCACACTACACAAGATCGATTTGTGTAGCTCAGTGCAAAGGAAACACATGGGACCCTTGTTCAAAATGTGCTAAGAATTTCAAGATTGCTCTAGGAAAGTATTAAACCAAGCACAGGGTTTTTGCAAGCGTGAGGTCCTCTGGGACTGCAAAGGTCATAAGCTCATGAAGTTAGTCCTGATGCTGTCTTATCCCACCCCATTCCTCAATATCACAATGCTAATACCAAGCATTTGTACAGCTTACAGTGGCTGAGCTCACAGCTGTTGACACCCCTCATGCTTCCCCCATGTTATCCATGAGGTATTTGCTTTTACCACTACCTCGTTCCAAATCATTTATACACATCCTGTCCTGTTTGCCGTCCTTTCAGCTACTTACAACTGTACTGGCTCTCTTATTTCTGCACTCATGTGGTCATTGGAACAGGACAAGAGCTTCTTACTTAATAACTAGCTCTCCGGCAACCAGGTCTCCACTGCCAACTCCCCAACCGTTCCCAAACAAACAGTCACGGGCAGTCCTGCGCAAATGTTCATCTTTCCTCTCCCCAACAGCCCCATCCTCACAATCGGCCACACATACCTCCACCACTGCCCTGCCTCAGGAGACTCCAAAATAACTCATCCCAATCAGTTTGAAAAAATACTCCAATTAATGTGACACGTTTGTTTCTTTTCACAAAAGCTGTCGCTTAATGCTTTCTAAGGTGTTAGACTTTGGCCCTTAAAGTATTACTTCAGTGTTTTGCAGATGAAGAAACCAAGGCTGTGAAAAGTTTAAAGGAAAAAACTAAAGCCGGTCCCAGTAAAATTTTGAATTTCAATCCGCGTCTATTTAATCCCTGTCATGGATGGAATCGTGTCCCCCCAAAAATGTGTGTATCAATTTGGCTAGGCCATGATTCCTAGTATTGTGTGGTTGTCTTCCATTTTATGATTATAATTTTGTTAAAGGGTGGGATTGTAACACCCTTACTAAGGTCACGTCCCCAATCCAATGTAAAGGGAGTTTCCCTGGGGTGTGGCCTGCACCACCTTTTATCTCTCAAGAGATAAAAATGGAAAGGAAGCGAGCAGAGAAGGGGACCTCATACCTCCAAGAAAGCAGTGTCTAGAGCAAAGCGCGTCCTTTGGACCTGAGGTTCCTGCTCTGAGATGCTCCCAGACCAAGGGAAGACTGATGCATCACAAGGACCTTCCTCCAGAGCCAACAGAGAAAGCATTTCCCTGGAGCTGATGCCTTGAATTTGGACTTGTAGCCTACTAGACTGTGAGAGAATAAATTTCCCTTTGTTCAAAGGCATCCACTTGCGGTATTTCTGTTACAGCAGCACTAGGTGACGGAGACAATCCCCATTAAGCTTTTGACCTTAATGGCCACCTTACCTCCCTAGAAGAGTCCCTCTAATCAAGAAGAGAGTTTGATCATGAGTCATCCCTATCATTTCTGTTAGCTGTAGAAATGCATCTCAAAACCAAAGGAACACCATTCGAACATTCTTAGGATGATGTTGTTGTTGTTAGGTGCTGTCCAGTCGATTCCAACTCATAGCGACCCTATGTGAAACAGAACAGAACGAAACACTGCTTACTCCTGTGCCATCCTCACAATCACTGCTATGTTAGTGGGTGACTATTCAACAAGAAGAAAATAGTGTCCCGCAAGTCTGACATTAATGTTCTGATATTTTATCATTTCTCAAAATAGAACACAAGGGAAAAGCAAAGAACTTCAAGACTGGCTTTTCCAAAGAATTTATTTGCCTCTATTTCACAGCCAATCAGCATGAATAATTTCCAAGTATACATTATAATCATCTCATGCAGAGATAAGAAAGCAGTATTAACGGTGAGAGTGTTTGATTACTAGAATTACTGCAGTTCCTAGTATGGAATGTCCCATTTATTTGATTCAGAATATTATTTTATTCTATTATCTTCGTTCTCAAATCTAGACTTTTTCTTGGTAACTTTTACTTAAACCATCTTTACACTACCAAACTAGAACTTTTCCCTTTGGAGGTATATGTGTGTCAGCCCTCTGCTAAAATTTATGATTCCTCTGCTTATAAGTCAACAGTGGTTTTAGAAGGGGCATTCTGCTGAAATAAAGTTCTGTATGTGGAGCGCCTATGCAGCCAATCATTTGTTGTAAATGCCAAACACTAAATTTAACCATTGTAAAATGATCCCACAAGAAGAACAGGAAAAATGTAGGATCATGTAATAATGAACATCTTTGTGTTTTTTTGAATTTATTGAATCTGCCACAGCCATCTGTAGGTCACCGGCCCTGCATGGGAAAAAACACTACATGGTCCAAGAATGTGTGAGAAAGTAAAGCTATTCAACGTCCAATATCAGAAGAGGCATTTGTTTCATGCATGTAACCATTCCAAAGTCTTGAACAGCTAGGGAAACTCAAGAAGGAAAAGATGCTTTTGTCAATCGAAACAGCTTAAATGTGAGCTACTCTATAACAATTGGATGGAAGAATATCAACTCATAGGTCTGTCCACTGTCATTAAAATGCAAAGTTGCATGTACAGAAATTTGGAAGACAATTGGTCAAGCACTATTAAGATTTTTATGGATAAATCATTACAAGCAATGAAAATGCAGTCATATGTACACATCACCATTCACATGGTTCTGAATCATCAGAAAGAAAATTGCAAACAAAGTGACCAGAAGCTACTTAATACAGTATCACTCTCATGGTAAACGTGTTATGCCTTTCATTTTTTTCTCTTAATTTTGTTCACTTTCCATTTTCCATAAATTGTTAATATCTCCCTCTGAACCAACTTCCCACTTCCTCAGCATATTAATTGCATTTTTGTTTAGCTCTGCCGTCCTAAGAAATAATAATGAAAGGCTTTCTGTTCTCTCTTTGTATGTGTGTCTTTCTCTCTTGGTCTGTTCCTCTTTTCATTGTCAAATTCTATAAAGTATACTTGCATTATCGCTGTTTTTTAAACTAATTTTCTCCTCAACCGACTGGAATCTGCTTTCTGTCCTTATCATTTATTATGTACCAAATTCCTTTTTAGCTTTAATTTTCTTGCTTTCCCTTTAGAACTTCTGATCAGTGGTCAAGCAAAAAGGTGTTATTTGTAGACCCTTGGAGATATCTACTTTCTGTGCCATCTTGGACATAGTATTTAACGTCTCTGAGCCTCAATTTAGAGAAGACGATAGCAAACTTCTAGGAGTGTTATGAACATTCAGTGAAGCAGTGTGAGTTAAACAACCATCACAGTCCCTAGTACAAAAAGGCAATTAATTATGGAAATTTTTGCTAATATTATTATAGTTATTAGATTACTAATCATTATTACCACTGAAGCTTCTTTTTTCTTCACTTTTTAGGACAACAAACTCTCCTATTTGCTTCCTGCTTCTCTGGCTCTTCCTTCCTTGTCTCCTTTGTTGCCTGCTTTTCTCTGCTCACTCTTAAAATATGGACATTCCCCACATTTCTGATCTTGAGCATCTTCTTTCCACTCTATCCACACTCTCTCTGGCCCCATATACCTCCTCAGTGCCTCAACATCTCCTAAATGCTGATGACACCCACATCAATATCACAGCTCAAGTTCTTCTTCTGAGGTCTAGATCTATGTGCTCAACAGACTAATGTAATGGAAACTCCTCCTCAGTGTCTTCAGGACCCTTAAACTTAACCCCATCAGGAGAGAGCCTAGTCTCTTCTTCCCTTTCCCAATAGAAGACTATAAATCATCCATAATCACTATCATAGAGAATGACACCATCACTGCTCTATTATGGTTGTCATTAGCTGCCATCTACTCGATTCCGACTCACAGTGAACCTATGTACAACAGAACAAAATACCGTCAGGTCCTCTGCCATCCTCACAATCACTGCTAAGTTTGAGCCCATTGTTGCAGCCGCTGTGTCAGTCCATCTGCTTGAGGATCTTCTGCTTTTTCACTGACCCTCTACCTTACTAAGCATGATGTCTTTCTCCAGGGACTGGTCCCTCCTGATAACATGTCCAAAATATGTGAGACAAAGTCTCGCCATCTTTACTTTTAAGGAGCATTCTGGCTATACTTCTTCCAAGACAGACTTGTTAGTTCTTCTGGCAGTCCATGGTATATTCAACTTTCTTTGCCAACACCATAATTCAAAGGCATCAATTCTTCTTCACACGTCCTTATTCACAGTCCAGTTTTCCCGTGCATATGAGGAGATTGAAAACAACATGGCTTGGGTCAGGCTCACCTTAGTCCTTAAAGTGACATCCTTGCTCTTCAACACTTGAAAGAGGTGTTTTGCAGTAGACTTTCCCAAAGCAATACGTGGTTTGATTTCCTGACTACTGCTTCCACAGGTGTTGATTGTGGATCCAAGGAAAATGAAATCCTTGACAACATCACTCTTTTCTCCATTTATCATGATGTTGCTTAGTGGTCCAGTTGAGAGGATTTTTGTTTTCTTTATGTTGAGGTGTTGCTCTAGTCACCCCACATAGAGATGTGGTAAAGGTGATGGCAGTCGTCTAAAGCTCCTCTCTTTTCTTCAATCCCCAAACCAATAAACCCGATAAGCCCACCCAACTCCTCTTTCTGTGTGTCTCATTCCTCCTCCCAGCCCTACTGCTTTCATCCAGCTTTGCCTGGACAATTGTGACTTCCCTTCCTGTTGCTACCAGAGTTATCTTTCTGAAAGCCAGAGCAGAGCACATAATTTACCTTTTTAAAAAAGTTTAGACATCCTCTCAACCCACAACATGGCATGACAAATAAAACCTTTTCTGGATCGGGGCCTATTAACCTGCCTTCCCTTCTTTCCTCCCACAATCCCAGCTCAAAGATAATCTCATCTGTGAAACTTAATTGATCTTAGGTGTCTTAGAATTGCTCTTCTTTAGCTAAGATTGACTTGTCTAACACACTTCAGAATCTTGGCTGTAACACTTACTCGGCTGTACTACTTAGCTTATCTATCTACCTAGCTACCTGCCTAGTTCCCTACCTCCCTGCCTACCTGTCTACTACCTATCTATCTTCAAATATATTTAAGCATAAATATATTTATTCAAAAGTTTTAAAAGGAAGCTAAAGAGCATGTGTTTAGGAGACCATATACCATCACACTTGTCGAGGCCTGGGATTAGGGCAATCTGCTTCTAGAGACACATCTTTTCCCCTAGAGATGAGGACAGAGTCATAGTTACCTTGGCCCTGCATTCCCTAGATCCTAGCATCTGTGAAATACCAAGTCGTTGATCAATAAATCTTGCTGCTGTGAAGCAATCCAATATGACAGGCATAAAAATTACTGTGTGTTTGAACTAAAAGAATGTCCTAAAATAACCTAAAATATTTGGAAAATGGATTGTTTTTGACTATTTAGTAGTAAACATACCTAAAAAGGAGGAAAGTTGTATCCCAGAGGGCATTTCCAAGAATCTGGGCCCCTGCTTACAGTTTCCAAATTCTTTTTAAAAAGAAGGAACTGCTACATTGCCACATTCCAAAGTATGCTGCAATTAAAGTATTTTTTAAATTTCCTAGACACGTCTGTTCTTCAATTTCGTCTGCTGATCTGTAGAGTGCATGTAGATTGTATACTCTTTTGATTTATGCCTGTGAATTAATAGCCATTGAACTCATCCATAAGAGCAAAACAGAATGAATCTGTTAAATTCTAAAATCACCATTATTTGAACACAATAATAATTTTCATTATGTTGGTTGTATGAGACCTATGGCTTTAAGCACTATTATTGAAGAAAGAGGAGAGGGATCTCCGAGAAGTTAGAATTACTTCCTGGAAAGTATTTTCCTTCTGATTTCGCTATATCATCACGTAGCTTCTTAACAGGCTGCTGGGTCTAGTGCTGTGACAGTATGACAGTGCACTTTATTCACTGTGAGAGGCATCCTGTGCTGGTGGTGGTTGTTGTTAACTGCTGTCAAGTAGGTTCTGACTCATGGTGATCCCATGCACAATGGGATTGGACCATTGTGATCCACAGAGTTTTCATTGGCTAATTTTTTTTTTTTTAATTGTACTTTAGGTGAAGGTTTACAGAACAAATACTTTCTCATTAAACAGTCAGTACACATATTGTTTTATGACGTTGGTTAACAACCCCACAACATGTCAACACGCTCCCTTTTCTGCCTTGGAGGACCTTTTTTTTTTTTGGTGAAAATGTACATAGCCAAAGATACACCATTTCACAAACGTCTACATGTACAATTCAGTGATGTCGATTACTTTCTTCCAGTTGTAGTTCTATTCTCACTTTAGATGACTGTTTACAGAACAAAATAGTTTCTCATTAAACAGTACACATACTGCCCTATAACAATGGTTAAGAATCCCAATTCGTGTCAACACTGTCCTTACTCAACCTTGGGTTCCCTATCACCAGCTTTCCTGTCCCCTTCTGCCTTCTAGTCTTTGTCCCTGGACTGCTGTGCCTCATTAGTCCCGTTTTGTTTTATGGGGCTGTCTAATCTCCGGTTGAATGGTAAACCTCGAGAGTGACTTCACCACTGAGCTAAAAGGGTGTCTGGGGGTCATACTCTCAGGGTTTCTCCACTCTCTTTCAGGCCAGTAAATCTGGTCTTTTTGTGTGTGTTAGAATTTTGTTCTACATCCTTCTCCAGCTCTGTCCAGAACCCTCTGTTGTGATCCTGGTCAGAGCAGTCAGTGGTGGTAGCCAGGCACCATCTAGCTGTACTGGACTCAGTCTAGTGGAGGCCTTGGTAGCTGTGTCCATTAGTCCTTTGGACTAATCTTTTCCTTGTATCTTGTTCTCTTCATTCTCCCTTGCTCCCGAAGGGGTGAGACCAGTGGAGTATCTTAGATGGCTGCTCACGAGCTTTTAAGATCCCAGACGTTACTCACCAAGGTAGAATGTAGAACATTGTCTTTATAAGCTGTGTCATTCCAATTGAGCTAGATGTTCCCCAAGACCATGGTCCCCACAGCCCTCTGCCCAGCAATTCAGTCCCTCAGGGAGTTTGGATGTGTTTATGGAGCTTCCATGACCTTTCCTTGTACAAGTTGTGCCGGCTTCTCCAGTATTGTGCATATCTTAACCTTCACCAAAGTTAACATTGGCTAATTTTTGAGAAATAAATTTTCAGGCCTTTTTTCCTAGCGTGTCTTAGTCTGGAAGCTCTGCTGAAACCTGTTCAGCATCACAGCAACACACAAGACTCCACTGACAAACAGATGGTGGCCGTGCATCAGGTGTATTGGCTGGGAATCAAACAAGGTCTCCCACGTGGAAAGCAAGAATTCTATCACGAACTACTACTGCCACCCCTCCACCCTATGCTGGTCATCCAGATAAATATCTTCCATCTGATCAAATGCTAACATTTGTATCCGTTTTTTCAATAGTGATGATAAGCCTGTCTACTCATTTCCCAGGTGACCCTTTCTGTGCTAGTTTTCCTTCTGTTAGCTGTGACTTAAATACGTACTTTCAGGTTCTTTCAATTTTCATGAGAAATGAGCTTAGGTAAATATCTTTTCAGCTCTCAGTATAGACATTTCCGAATTATGGCAAAGGTTGGTGAATGACTACATCTAAGTGTTTGCTTTGTATTGCTGTTGCTCCATTCCAGACTTACATGCTCATTTCAGAGTAATTTGCGATCTCATCAGGTGCTCCAGTGGCTGAGAAGCAACCCTAACTATATAATTCATCAGTAGCAAGAGAAGAGGGTTTGTTGGAAAAACTACTCATTTGATAACGGTAGTTTTCTCTGCTTCTCTATTAGCTTCCATAGTCTCAGTTCTGGTTGCGACCTCATTGACTTGTCCTCTCATAATCTCTTCTCCAAATCAACAAAGATGTGAATGACTTTCAAGAGAATCTCACCTAGCTAGAAGAAAACCTTTGCACCCTCAAACATCAGGGGCAGAAAAGCAGTAATAGAAAAGACAAGAATTTATTAGTATTTTTTTAATTCACAAATGTAGTTTTTGACCCAAAAAAGAACATTACCCAAGTTAATTATCAAGTAGTTTACCAGGCTTAACTCCAATTAATTTTGTATATTAAAGGGAAATCAATTCCATTCTCAAAGAACAAAATAAATGCTTGCTGAGAGTATTCAAAAACAATGCAGAAGGCAATTCTGAAAAGGAAATTCATATACTTTTTATTATTTAGTATTGGCAGCAGTATCAATGAAGTAAATGTCACACTTTTCAAAATGACTATTCTTAAAAAAAAAAAAAAATCCCACTTATTCAGAAGAATCATTATAGCACAGGGTTTAAAGGAAAATGTTGTAGAACCTTGGGCAAATTATTCTCTCTCTTGAGTCATACTTTTTCATGAGTGAAATGGAAGTAATAACAGCCCCCATTCTGTCTCATGTGAGTATTAAATGAGAAAACATATGTTAGTTGTGTCTGACAATGCCTCACACTTAGTAGGCATTCAGTAATGTGGGCTATCTACCTCCCATCTCTCGGTCTGTCATACTATGGTGACTTGAGTATAGCTGTAATGCTGGAAGCTACGCCACTGGTATTTCAAATACCAGCAGGGTCATCCGTGGTGGACTCGTTTCAGTGAGCAGAGTTTCCAGACTAAGACAGATTAGGAAGAAAGACCTAGCAATCTACTTCCAAAAATTAGTCAATGAAAACCTTAGGGATCATAACAGAATATTGTCCTACTCACTTGCTTTGGACACATCATCAGGAGGGATCAATCACTAGAAAAGGACATCATGTTTGGTGACGTAGAGGGCCAACAAGGGTGTGGGAAACCCTCAGTTAGATTGATTGGCACAATAGCTGCAAGATGGACTCAAACATTATGGCGAATCTGAGGATAGTTCAGGACCAGGCAATGTTTTCATTCTGTTGTGCATAAGGTCTCCACACGTCGTAGTCAGCTCTGCAGCAAAGGACAGCAACAACAATGCAGGCTAGTACTTGCATAGATAAATGCAGTGTATAGGTCTGCTTCTTATAACTTCCATAAATTGTATATCAAAACTTATACACATTATAAACTCTGTAGGGAATTATGTAAGCCACATTCAGATGTGGATCATGTATGAATGAAGTTGAGAAAGATGTTTTGTACCACATCAGTCAAAGTTTGAGAGATGAACCACGGGCATCCCTGAAGTCTGAGGATGGGCTCCCTGAAACCATGTCGGGATGGTTTGATCTCCTGGCTTCACTGCACCTGTATGTTCTAACTCTGCAATGTTTGTGCACATACATGCACCCACTCTTCGCTAATTAATCATATTTATTCATGCTCATTGGGAACGTCCTATTTTAAAACTAATAGTTCTATAAGGCTTGTTATGAAAAAGAATTAAATATTAATATTTCCCCATTTTTTCCTCCCTAGAGGCATGTGCTTTAAGCTCCTTTAACACATTATTTTTGTATTTGCATCTATGTCTCTAAATAGCGTGGTTATATTGCAACTTACTAAATGCTACATTTTAGCCATTTTCAATTAATTTCTTTTCTGTGGAAAATGAAGATTTAATTTGGTCACATTCATTCCCTCATATCCCTACCACACAGGCAAACTTCATTGTGCTTCATCATCCCTCCATAGTTATATTGTAGTTTTGTATAGATTAATATTCACTGTTATACAGAGTAAGCTGACCCATGTAGATAATAATTACTTTCTCTTTCCTGCAAAACATTTTTATTTCCCTAGTTAATGCTTGTCTTGTTTTTCCTTTGTTTAGTTTATTATGCTCTTATCACTAATGTATTTCCAGATGTTATCCCAAGCATATAAATCTTCTCTCAGTACACTGAAACACATAAGCATCCTAAAAATTTAATCTTGAAAATAATCTTTTTCGAATCCTTCTGGTGTGCTCCAAATAGAAACTGATTGCTCTGTTTCTAAATGAATATCTTAAAAATGGTGAAGAATAAAATTAAAGAACACAATGTAAGAGTCTTTTTGAACGCAAACACTAAACAAACAAACACAGCAAGATAGAAATGAAACACTTTACTGACGACTCGCGTGCATATTTTACTTGGCAAGACATTAAATTTTACATGCTGGCAATATTGTACATAAGTTTCTTAAATAAACTCATGGGACAGCAAAAGCACTATTATTACATCTTCTCAATAAATCATTTATAGGCTATTTGTACAGTTCGCCAACGTGTGTTCTAAGCAAGACTATATCGCTGAGTGAGGAGAAGGTCTGCACAAGTCACTCTTTATCAAGCTCTCTCCTGTGCATGCTTCAACAACGTTGTGTTTCCTTACAAAGCTATTAACAATCTTTCTCCAGAGGAAACAATAGACTTGAAAGCGTTTAGAACAGTTCATAATCCGAAATTATGCGAGAAGGTTTAAGCATGACTTTCACTACTTTAATTATGCAATTAAGGTTAAAACAGTAATAACAATAGCAAACACTAATGGAACACATGCAATGTGCCAGGTACTTGGTAAATGTGCCATTGATTTAGATCATTTAATCGCCCCAACAAGCCAATAATGTAGAGACTATTTTCATGCCCGTGTGCAGCCTTTTTTTTTTTTGTGCCATTTGTTGTCGGATCCATTCCTTCTGTTCCCTTTGCTCTGCTGTTTGGCAGGAGGGCCACATTCCCCAGGCCTCGAGTCAGCAGGCTGCTCACTGGATTCAGCCCATGGAGGCACTGGCATCAGATTGTAGCATAGCAGGAAAGTTGAAGCCAACTCTTTGCCTTCTTTGAAATTCCAGTTCTTGCTGGGTAGACTCTCTGTGCCATTCAGCAGCACCCTCAGTGGAATGGCTGGCCTCCAGGGATAACTCAGGTTCTGGGGTGCAGAAATCTCACCTTTCCCTCCTGCCTTTCTAACACTGCGGGCGTTCGTGCACATGGAATTAAGGTCACTAGTCATCCTGCTCTTGCTAATTTCCCGGGAGCCTTGACATCTCTCGTTTGACTTCTCAGCTCTTCCATTACCTGTGTAATTAAAGTTCGGTATTATTATTTTTGTAGCATCTGTCTATTTTCCTAACTGGACTCTGATTTATATGCCTCAACATCTCTTGTTTGACTTCTCAGCTCTTCCATTACCTGTGTAATTAAAGTTGGGTATTATTATTTTTGTAGAATCTTTCTATCTTCATAACTGGACTCTGGTTTGTGTATCCAACTTTACAGTCACCAGGAGGGGAAATGATGATGCATAGGAGGCTTAAGAACCTAAAACTAGCAAAGTCCTACAGCTAGAAGGTGACAGAACCAAATAAACTGGCTCAAGATTTCACACCCTTAGCAGTTCATTGAATTGAACTAAAATATACTAAACTATATTAAAATATGTTAAGCTGTATAATATAATATACTAAACTATACTGTAATACACTCTGTAGTAATAGTCACTCTTAATACCCATGGGGCCCTTTCTATGTACCAGATATTATTCCAAGTGCTTTATATGTATAAATTCATTTAATCTTCACAGCAATCTTATGTGGTAGGTACTATTATTTTCTTTTTCTTTTAAAGGACTATAAATCTTTTTTATTGTACTTTAGATGAAGGTTTATAGGGCAAATTAGTTTCTCATTAAACAATTGTCACATTGGTTGCCAACACCACTACATGTCAACACCCTCCCATTCTTGACTTTGGGTTCCCTGTTACCAGCTTTCCAGTCCCCTCCTTCTTTCTCGTCCTTTCCCCTGAGCTGGTGGGCCCATATATTTTAGTTTAGTTTTGTGGGCTTGTCTAATCTTTGGCTGAAGGTTGAACCTCAGGAGTGACTTCACTGCAGAGTTAAAAAGGATGTCTGGGGGCCATACTCTTGGGGTTTCTCCAGTCTCTGTCAGACCAGTAAGTCTGGTCTTTTCTTGTGAGTTTGAATTTTGTTCTACATTTTTCCCCAGCTCTGTCCGGAACCCTCTCTTGTGATCCCTGTCAGAGCAGTGGGTGGTGGTAGCTGGGCACCATCTAGTTGTGCTGGACTCAGTTTTGTGGAGGCTGTGGTGGTTGTGGTCCATTAGTCCTTTGGACTAATCTTTCCCTTGTGTCTTTGGTTTTTTTCATTCTCCTTTGCTCCAGACCGGGTGAGACCAGTGGAGTATCTTAGATGGCCACTCACGAGCTTTTAAGACCCCATCACCAAAGTAGGATGCAGAACATTTTCTTTATAAACTATGTTATGCTAATTGAGCTAGATGTCCTCTGAGATCATGGTAGGTACTATTATTACCCCCTTTTTACTGAAGGAGGGATAACATATTTCCATTGTGCTTTCAAGTTCAAAGAAGTAATTTCAGGTGCATTGTCTCTCCCTCTTTTGATTGGTTTTAGCCTCTTATTATTGGACGTTAATCACATGGCTCTTTATTAGTTTTCTATGGTTGCTTTAAAAAATTACTACAAAATTAATGTCTTGAGACAACACACATTATCTTACAGTTTGGTAGATGAGAAGTCTGACTGGGCTGAAGTCAAGCTATGGGCAGGGCTATATTCCTCTCTGGAAACCCTAGTGGGCCACCCATGTCCTTGTCTTTTTCAGCTTCTAAAGGCCCGTATTCCTTGGCTCAAGGCCTCCTTCCTCTGTATTCAAAACCAACAACAGGCAGTCGAGTCCTTGCCATGTTGCATCACTCTAACTCCTCCCCCGCTTCCCTCTTCCACTTTTAAGGACACTTGTGATTACATTTTAGATTCCTTGGAAGGTTACTGGGCTCGGCTGCTAACCAAAAGGTTAGCAGTTTGAATCCACCCAGAGATTGCTTGGAAAAAAGGTCTGGCAGTCTGCTTCCCAAAACTCAGCCATTAAAAAAACCCTATGGCACATAATTCTACTCTGACACACATAAGGCCACTATGAGTCCGAATTGACTCAATGACAACTGGTTTTCGGTAATTACATTGAGTCTGCCTAGATAATCCAGGATAATCTCCCTATTTTGAGGTCAGATGATTAGTAACCTTAATTCTATCTGCAACCTTAATTTTCCCTTGTCATGTGACAACATATTCGTAGATTTCCAGGATTAGGATATAAACGTCTTTGGGAGGTCATTATTCTGCCTACCACAGGTGCCTTATATCTTTTTATGAGTAGCTAATGTAGTTCCCTACTAGATTAGGAAACTGTCAGGGGCATATTTCATATCTCTCAACTTTCTCCAGTACCTTACACAAAATAGGCAATCAGTAAAAGTAAAGCGTTGGCTTCCTTTATTGACTCTGATTCTTACCTTGTGTGTCAAATGCTTTCAACAAAATGCGTGGAAGGTCAGGGGATGTTGGGCTTCTTTTACATGCGCTACACAAATCAGTTATGGAATGTGTGTGGAATATAAAACTGTTGAGTTTTTTTAAGTACGACATGGGAGTGGCCTTGACCTATTGCTGAAGTGTGTCAGGAGGAACCTCAACACCAGTCCAGTAAATAAGGGAGAAATTAAGTGATGCCAAGCCATAAATGACAAAGGAATATGACAGCAACTTCCACGCAACCTATGTCAACGCTTAGTTTGGAGAATTGCAATTACGTGTCTTCTAAGGTCTCTCCCTACGATGAGATGTTGGGCAATCCCAGTCCTCGACTCCAGAGATAATGCACCATGCTGGGATGCTGGGCTACAATCTGACTTACCTCTTCCAGGTAAGGCCAGTTTACCAATGCTTTTAAGAAAGAGTTTGCTTGGGGCATGATAGATAAGGACGTAGTTGAGAAATATGTATTCACATATCTCTTAGATACAGTTTGATGGATACAGCGGGCCTGTCACACTGAAGAATTCACTAATAGGATATCACAGCATAGAATCACCTAAACCATGATGGGGGAAGAAAGAGGAAAAAAAGTAGAAGTCAACAGAAACCAAAAACCCAACAGGTAATCTGAAGGTGTCCTGGGAAGTTCTCAGAACTTTCATGCAAAAGCTATAAATGCATGAAATATAGCCTGGAAATGGCCTATGAAGGAAGAGGGAATGAACAGGGTAAAAATAGTTCTCTCTTTTTTCTTCCCCAAACGCTATGCTTTGTGCTAGGCTGAAGAGGAGAGCTCAGAGTGCTGCTCTGCCCTGTTTCCTCCCGGGATGTGAACCAAGGAGGGAATCCCTGTGTGGTACAAATAGTTAATGCACTCAGCTGCTAACCAAAAGGTTGGAGGTTTGAGTCTATCCAGAGGCACCTCAGAAGAAAGGCCTGATGATCTCCTTCTGAAAAATCAGCCATGGAATACCCTGTGGAGCACAGTTCTTCTTTAACACACATAGAGTCACCATGACTCGGGGTCAACTCAGCTGTAACTGGTGGTGGTGTTGAACCAAGGAGAACCTGAGCCTATTGATCATCCTGATATCATATGCTACTGGAACTGGAAAGGTTTTAGAGCCATCTGGTACAAAGCTATCACATTACTGCTGAGGAGACCTCAAGAGCTTGTGTTCTTGCCAAAATTTACATAGCCAGTTACCAACAAAGGCAGGCAAAATGTTCTACTGTCCATAAACTTAGTTAGTGAAGCTTGGACTACTTTCTATCATGAAATAGGTTTCAGGTATGTGAAAAACTGCTGGCATCTCAAATGACTTTGTTATAAACTACTCTCTGTAAATGCCACTCAGAAAGTTCATGTGTGTGCCTGGTAAAAAAGCAATGCTCTTTGAGATAGTGTGTTAGTTACTTAGAGCTGCTGTAACAGAAATACCACAAGTGGGTATAAGGAATAGAAATTTACTTTCTCACAGTCAGGTGGCTAGAAGTTTGAATTCAGGAGGCGGCTCTAGGGAGAGGTCCTCCTTTGTCTATTTCAGCTTCTAGTAGCTGGCAATCCTTGAAGTAACTGGGCTTGTAGCTGCATCTGCTGCGTGTGACTGTCTTAATAGGACGTCTTCCCACAATTTGTGTCTCAGCATCTATTCTGATCTTTTTATAACTCCGAGGCGATTAGTCTTATGATCCATCCTACACTGGTATGCCCTCATTTAACACAACAAAAGAAAAATCCCTGTTTCCAAACCGCACCATATTTACAAGTACATGCGTTAGAATTTCAGCACATACTTTGTGGGGACACAATTCAATCCACAACAGGTAGGATGGGTATAAATATAACAGAGCAAAGCATTGCCCTTAAATGCAAAGGACATAATGCTTATTCCCACAGTTGTCATTCCCCACTGCAGTTATTAATGATCTGGTTTTGTCCTCTGGTTTTATCCTGTTTTATTTCTAAAATTAAAGGGAAAATAACTGTTACCTTCACTTAGTTTTTAAACAAAGAGAAGCAAAAAGGGGAAATGATTTCTTACAAAAAAATCAAAGACACTCTCTTCTTCTTGGTAAATGCATTCCGTAACTTTTGCCACCATATCTCTGGCACTTTATTCCATTCTGGGCCATGGACTTTGATTGCTGCTAAGTTGCCCCAGGCATAGAATTTCCTTCATGTCAATCCAGCTGTGCTTGGCTCTTGCTTCTGGCATTGATTCTTGGAACAAAATGAAATTGGAACTTCCTCAAGGCATCTGATGCTGAGAATAGAATCTGACACCTTTGGGTTAGCATTTGTCGAAACTGTAGGGACCTGTGGGGATAAATGACATTCCCTCAAAGGTGCTGAAGAAGACCTGACAAGTGGTCACTGACAAAAGAGTGGGGTGAAAGAGATTTCTATCTCCCACATAAATGTCAGATCTGGGCACCTATACAGCACTGTACCTAGTTGGGCTTCAGTTGGTCTTGAGCAACACTTGGTTCAACAAAATGGGCTCATTTGTCTGTTTAAGGTGAAAATCCTAGACATACATTTTATAATCTTAACTTCTGGAAAAGACATTAGCCATTTTCCCTGAAGTTATCTAATTGCTGCCACCCGGATAAGTAATAGTATTACAATGACTGGTCCTCCTCTGCTAGAAAAATAGGCATGTAAAGGGTGGCAGAATGTTAGGAAGTAAGGAGCTGTGCTCCTCGATGATGTGGTTGAACTTCTGAAACAACTCGAAGACCCTCCACCTCTAATTTCTCATTAAGTAAATGATAATCATCCTTTTATTTTAATCCACTGCCATTATTAGTTGGTTTTACTTACAACCAAAAATATTCCTACTTGACACAGGTATAAGTAATAAATAAATATAATATAATTTTTGGATTTTATATTTGCAAATAATTATTTGTATTTAAAATCTGTCATGCGTAATTTGTATTTTACAGCATACATATATCTAAGAAATAATTTCCATTAGAGTGAATAATAACTTCTTCTTCCTACTTATTTTTATTATCATTTAAGTAAGTCTGCCCACTCATAATACACAAATTAGAGTCACTCTACTTTTGGTGAAACAGCTGTAAAGAAAGGTTATAGAACTCACTGAGAAAACTGGAAAGTATATTTCGTGCTGACTCATTCACTTCTTTGTGACACTTTCTTACCGGCAAGACAGAACTTCTCTGTTCTTCACCATTCGTACAAGTTCATAGAAATTTCTGCTACTTTGGCAATTTTCAAGCTTTATTTCTCCTTTAAGTAAACTAGTGGGAGTTCCAGAATGAGAGAACAAAAAGAAATTAAAAATTATAAAAGAAATAATTCAAGAATTCATGCTGGAAGCTATGCCACTGGTATTTCAAATACCAGCAGAATCACCCATGGTGAATAAGTTTCAGTGGAGCTTCCTGACTGAGAGAGACTACAAAGAAAGGCCTAGTGATCTACTTCTGAAAATTAGCCAGTGAAAACCCTGTGTATCACAACAGAATATTGTCTGATATAGTGCTGGAAGATAATCCCCAAGGCTGGAAGGCACCCAAAATACAAAATGGCCACAACAATGAACTGGAGCACAGTAATGATCATGTAGCTGACACAGAATAGGGCAACTTCCGTTCTGTTGTACACAGGGTTGCCATGAATCAGAGTAACCGACTTGACAGCAGCTAACAATTCAAGAATTCATTCAAAATTAACGAATTCAAGACTTAGTCTTAAAGCACCCACTTAATAGCCAGTAAAGTAAATTTTAAAAGACACTTGCGGAATCATGCAATCACAAAATTTTTGAACACTAGCAATAAAAAGAAAATTCTAAAATCTTACCTTCTCTGGGCAAACAGATCATATCCAAGAGCCACAGCAATTAAAGCTCACTGGATACAAGGAGATAATGGAATAATGCCTTCAAAATGAAACCAAACCAAAACCAACACATTGCCATCAAGTCGATTCTGACTCATAGCTACCCTATAGGACAGAGTAGAACTGTCCCATAGGGTTCCCAAGGAGTGGCTGGTGGATTCCAACTGCCAAGCTTTTGGTCAGCGCTGAGCTCTTAACCACTGCCCCACCAGGGCTCAAAATCAAAGGGAAACATTTTCCACCAATGTATAATGTTATGACTATTCACAAGTAATCTGATTCTTTTCTCCTTTCAGGGATGTGGTAGGATTGCTCTTCCCTACATTCTTTAAACAGTAAATTGGCGCCAAACACGTAAAAAGATGCCCAACGGCATTAGCAATCAGAGAGATGCACATCAAATCAAAACTACGATGAGACACCATTTGACTCCTACTACGATGTCTAAGACTGAAAAAATAAAGAAGAAAATAACAAATGTTGGTGAAGATGTGGAGAAATTGGTCCATTGCTAGTAGGAATGCAAAATGGTACATCCATTGTGGAAAACAGTGTAGTGGTTCCTCTAAAAACTACAATAGAATCATCATATCACCCAGGAATTCCACTCCTAGGTATATACCCAAAAGATCTGAAAGCAGGAATGCCAACAGACATATGTACACCAACGTTCACTGCAGCATTATTCACAATAGCTAACAGGTGATGTCTTAGTTATCTAGTGCTACAATACCAGAAAAACCACAAGTGGATAGCTTTAACAAACAGAAATTTAATTTCTCACAGTTGAGGAAGCTAAAAGTAGGAATTAAGGGCACCAGTTCTAGAGGAAATCTTTCTCTCTCTGTCAGATCTGGGAGGAGGTCTTTATTCCTTGGTTCCTTGGTGATCTTCATGTGGTATGGCATCTATCTTCCCCTATCTCTGCTTCTATTTGTTTAATCTGTTTTGTATCTCAAAAAAAAAAAAGACATACTCTACACTCATTAACATAACAAAGAAAACCCATTCCCTAATGAGATTATAACCACAGGCATAGAGGTTAGGATTTACAATACAGAATTCTGTGGGACACTATTCAATCCATAACAGGTGGAAACAGTGTAAAGGTCCATCAAGGGATGAATGGATAGACAAAACGTGGTACCTGCACTCGATGGAATACTACTCAGCCAGAAAGAGAAACAAAGTCTTGATACATGTTACAACATGGATGGAGCTTGAAGACAAGCTGAGTGAAGTCAGTCAGTCACAAAAGAACAAATATTGTATAACTTCACTTATATAAGGAGCCCTGGTCGCACAGTGATTAAGAGCTCAGTTGCTAAGTGAAAGGTCGGAAGTTCGAATCCACCAGCAGCTCCTTGGAAACCCTATGGGGAAATTCTATTGTGTCCTATAGGGTCACTGTGAGTCAGAACAGACTCGACGGCAATGGGTTTCACTTATATAAAAAGACAGGCAAATGTTTAGAGACCAAAGTTTTTTAGTGGTTACCAGAAATGGAAGGGAGGAGAAAAGGAAAGGTGGGTTATAGAACACTGAGTTTCAGTTTCTGGAGATGAAAAATTACATTGATTAAGGATAGGGTTGCATAGCTGATTAATGTAACTGTCTTCAATAAGAAGTACAACTGTAAGAAGCTGAACTGGCAAAAGTTATGTGGTAGATATATTTACGGCAACAACTGAAAAAAGAGCAGCCACTGAGGCTGCTTATGTCCAACCAAACTCTTCATGGACTTTAGTTTCTTGGTTTCGAGGTTTAGGGCCATGGTTTCATGGAACATCCCATTAATTGGCCTAACAGCGTGTTTAGGGCATCTGTTCTAACTCCTAGTTTGTTGTGTATGCCTGGGGTCTTAAAAGATTGCAAGCAGCCATCCGAGGCGCAACAATGGGTCTCTATTCGCCTGGAGAGACAAAGGAAGGAGAGTCAGGAACAGGAAGAAGAAATGGAATGTGTGACTGACCGCCTTCATGAACAACTGCCTCCTTTGCTATGAGACCAGAAGGACAGGATGGTACCTGGCTACCATTATTGAATATTAAGATCAAAGATTCTACAAAAGAATCCTGGGAAATAAACACAGAAAACACTAAAGAGACTTCCTTTGTATCACAGGGCTACTAACGGGGTGGAACAACCACTGCTGTCTTCAGTGTTATTAGATTACTTAACAGAAGCCAAATCAGACAAACAAACCGGTTGCTGATGAGCCGGTTCCGACTCCTAGTGACGCTGTAGGACAGAGTAGAACTGCCCCGTAGGGTTTCCAAGAAGCAGCTAGTGGATTCAAACTGCCACTTTTTGGTTAGCAACGGAACACTTAACTACCATGACACCAACACTCCTTACTTAACATAATATGTATTAATCTGACAAAGCATAAACTTTCAAAAAGTAGACATAAATATTTGCTGAATGAATGAGTGAAAATTATTTCTTATGTGATTGCAATTATATAAAATATCTAAACAACTTAAAGAAAACATCTCATTAAAGGTAAGCCATTATGAATCAAAGAAAAGGACAATCCACTCAAGTATGAGCGTTAGAATGTTTATTTCATTAATACGTAAAAATCTATCTCAAATTGGTTAGAAAAATACTAGTAATTTTACAGAGGACTTGGTAGAAAAATATGAATAATAAAATTACACAAAAAATGTACATGAGAATTCCACAGGATCATTAAATGCATTTTTCTAACAATATCATATATTTGGATTTCATTTAAAGTTGAGTCTCCGTTCTTTTTGAGTCATGCAATCAAATCTATGAGATAATTGTAGACACGTGGTGTAAGGGATGTGCTGGTCTTAAAGTTCTTGGTGACGGCACAACTCTGCACGCCTTGCCTCTTAAAAATCCTGACAAACTGCAGGATGATGGGCCCTGTGGAGGTGGAGGAATTAGGACTGGCAGGAGAAACATGGCAACGAGGAAAATGGGCGAGTGTCTGTCCTGAAGAACCCACAGATACAGCTCCAGGACTTACTGATAGATCCTGATCCACTAGTTGAAGATTTCTTTTTTAAAATTACCTAACTGTGCTTTTTGGAAAGTTTTTGTTTGTTTGTTTTTGTTTTTTAATATAACTCCATGTCTCTCTTCCTTGCCCTTCCTAGCCAACTCCACACCACTCTGCTTTCTTATTTAACTGTTTTCTTGTAAAAAACAAACAAACCAAGCTCGTTGCCGTGGAGTTGAGTCCCACTCATGGTGATCCTACACACAAGGTAGAACTGTCCAGTAGGGTTTCCAAAGAGTGGCTGGTAGATTCCAACCGCTGACCTTTTGGCTAGCACTCGAGCTCTCAACCACTGTGCCAGCACAATAAAAATTATGATTATGAGGGAGATGGTGGAAATAAATTCATTTGAAAAAAGCATGCATCTTATCTTAAATATGAAGGAAACTGAAGTCTGTGAACAATCTCACACTACCATCAATAATATTCGTGAGGTCACTATCCACTCAAGGGAAAATGGGATAGGAAGACCACCAGCTCACAACACACAAGTCACAAACCTACCTGTCCCATAATAACTTCTGGTTCTTACAGAGCTGAGCAAAAGTAGAATCAATAGCACTGTTGAGCAGCAGTCCTCAGAGCACAACCCCAAAACACTTTTCTTTGCCTTAGAATTGGCACAAAAATGTTAATAATATTTTGTATTCCATATACTTTTATTTTTTTAAGACTAAACCCATTGCCGTTGAGTACATTCCAACTCATAGCAACCCTATAAGACAGAGTAGAACTCCCCCATAGAGTTTCCAAAGAGCGCCTGGTGGATTCGAACTGCCGACCCTTTGGTTAGCAGCCATAGCACTTAACCACCACAGCACCAGGGTTTCTTTATTAAAGATTAGATTTTCCTTTTCCCTAAAGCCGAAACAGGTCACAAATCCCTTAATGGTCTTTATATCCATAGGTCATGTGGGTGATGTTTTCATTGAACAACGAAAATCTGTTTTCCAAAAGAACGGAAATATGGGACTGTTATGGATTGAATTACGTCCCCCCAAAATGTGTGTTGTAAATCCTAAACTTTATGCCTGTGGTTATAATCTCATTTGGGAATAGGTTGTTTTTGTTATGTGAATGAGGCAGGATTAATGTAGGGTGTATTTTGAGTCAATCGCTTCTGAGACATAAAAGAGATTAAACAAAGGAGCAGAGCGAGATGGGGGAAGAGAGATGCCAAGCCACATGGAGATCTCCCAGGAACCAGGAAGCAGAAGCTGACGAGACAAAGACTATCTCCCAGAGCCTAAAGAGAGAGAAAGTCTTCCCCTAGAGCCAGCACCCTGAATTCTGACTTCTAGCCTCCCAAACAACGATATTTCTGTTAGTTAAAGCCACTCACTTGTGGTATTTCTGTTAGAGCAGCACTAGATAACTAAGACAGGGACTCTATTACCTAAAAGAAGAGGGTCACTTTCCTCCCCGGATTCCAAGAGATGAGCATGTACTTTAGGAAGGGCTGTAATACAGAACATTCTGAAAGGTTTCTGAACACTTAGGGGGCCTGGGTAACTTACATAGTGAGTCAGCTGTAACTGAAGATCTTCTAACTCTCCATGGCACGGGACCTCACCCAGGATTTTGTCATGGAAAAAGAAAATAAAGAAAGGAAGAAAGGAAAGAAGGAGGGAAGGGAGGAAGTGGGGAGGTATGAAAGCAACCCCCCAGTAGTCCTGCCTCTTGCTTTTGTTTTGTTATGTTTCTCAAATGCCTTTGCTAAAAAATGATTTTGCGGTAAAATTTTGGACATAAATTTATATAATTTTAGATCAGCATCCTGAAAAAGTAAACATACTAAAAAAGTAATCTGTAAAATGTGACATTTATTCTTTTCTTAATGAAAATTACTCAAGATATGAAGCTGTATTACAAACTGCTAGATTAGCGGGGCCTTATATAATACTTTTATTTGAAGTTTTGTATGAATCAAGAACCATATCTTAAACTCTATTTTGTCTATTCGACAGTATCCACAAGAGCGCTGAATTCGTAACATTACTCAAAAAAACTTCACTGAATGAGATTCATATAAAAATTATATGGTTAATATAATCATATGGTTAATATCATGTAATTAATATCATATTAATATATAATGTGCAGTATAAAAAACAAAAACCAAACCTGTTGCCATTGAGTCGATTCTGACTCATATATTAATATAATGACATGGTTAATATATATTATAATATGTATATAATCATATATAAAATTTCCTGTCAGCAAGGATCTGCTAATCAGTCCTATGTCTTGGTATTTAGCAGTTCTTTGAGCAGCATTCTTATTTAATGTGAAATACTTAGCGATACAGCCCTGGTGGCAAAGTGGTTAAGAGCTCAGGCTGCTAACCAAGAGGTCGGCAGCTCGAATCCACCAGGCTCTCCTTGGAAATCCTGTGGGGCAGTTCTAGTGTGTCCTATAGGGCCCCTATGAGTCAGAATCAACTCAACAGCACACAACAACAACAACCGTGATGTAACCATCTCGATACAGAACTTAGTCATAAACTTGTGACTGTTCTCTGAGTTCCTTCTAAATATACGTGCTCTTCCCATACAGCAAGGGTATCACGTTGAAATCCCCCCTTACCTTGGAGTGACTGTGAGAATTTGAGAGGGTTAGCTTAACACAGTAGTCAAAGGCCTAATTATGATGTGGTTTCACCTGAAGGGTAGCCCCTAGCCATGAACTCCCAGGGCGGCGCTAGAGAAAGCCCCCAATGTTTGAGTGTCTTTTATTCTAACATAAATCAAAAATGACTGAGCATTGTATTGCAGTTTCCTCCAAACTAAATTTATCTTGGAATGGAGACAAAACAGGGATGATTTATGAACTTAAGGATATTTTTCATTAAATTCCAAGCATAGGTGAACAAAGAATGAGGACAAAAATCTAGATGCCCTCCTACCCAGCCTTAAGGAGCTTCCTCTCTTCAAAGGGTTTCCTACTACCTGGAAAAGAATCAAAATGGATTAGCCCCACGGAACAAAAGAAGCAACATGATAAACTCAAGGAACACGGTTCCATAGAACTTCCTTAAGAGGGGCTTTCAAAATCCCTTTGTTCTAGGTGTATCAGCATGGGGAGCTTGATTTCCTACGAAGCCTTAGAAGCAAAGAAAACTGTGGTGTACACTCTGCTAAGTTCAGATCTCTTGATCATTCTAAATTGTTGGGTTTTCTTTAGGGAGATCTGCTTACAGCTGTCATTGGGCAAGTGTAAACACAAGAGCTTTCAGCTAGTTCTGTGAGCCTCAGATCAGCCAGACATCAGTCATGTCTCATTTTACAGGCAAACCCTTGGTAACACCACCAGCTTCTTTAAAAAAAACCCAACCGCTATGCAAGGCGCATGTACGAATCTCTGCATGTCTGGGTTTCCCTATAAGGGCATTGGGTTTTACTCCCATCACAATTCTTGTTTATAGATCACTGGATTTATAGCTGCCTTCTTAAACATCTGCAGTCATCTGTTTTTTTTTTTTTTTTTTCCCTCTCTCTCTCTTTTCTGAGGAAAAGCACAGCTCTCTCTACAGGACACAAAGCAGCTATATTCTCCTTTTAAAGGGAGATGTTCATTCTGTGCTTTAAACGTTGATGTAAGTAAAATACAAGAATCCAGTGCTTTCAGGAGAATTAGGAGGTGGGATCTACCACTCGATCTTTAATATTCGTGGGAGCTCCATTTGCTGCAAGTCAGGAAAACAGAACTCTAAACCCATAACTTTTACTAATTCACTGTGTGGCTGGAAGCAGACCTCTCCGTTTTCTTTGTGCTTCATAGAAACATAGACTTTCAAAGCCAGGTGGAACCTTAGGATTTCGTCCAATATAACACTCTCATTTTAGAGAGAAGTTCCTGCATCAAACTAGGAATTCAAGCTTGAGTCCACTGGTGGCACAACCAGTTAAGTGCTGGACTACTGACCGAAAGGTCGGCAGTTTGAACCCACCCACAGTCACCTTGGAAGACAGGCCTGGAGATCTGCTTCTGAAAGGTCACAGCCTTGAAAACTCTATGAACAGTTCTATTCTGCATGCATGGTGTCCCCAGGAATCAGAATGAATTTGACAGCAACTAACAACAACAATTCAACCTCACACAGGGAAAAAGCTGCAATTTCTCTCCTGATTTCAGTATACTTCTTGCTCTCTCCACTAAGCTCTGACCCAGTTTCCTCAGCCAAGGCCATAATGATATGTTTCCTATCACAAGGCCATCACAAGGATTACACAAAATGTTAGACCTGGAAGTATACTGAAAAATACTAAGGTTACCCAAATGTAAGTTATTGAGTATTTTAAACATAGCAATAACTACAAAATGCAAATTCAAATAATCCCTTTAGAGGCCTTTTCAGATTTTTATTAATAGTGTATTCAAACAGTCAACGTGCTCAGCTGCTAACAGAAAGGTTGGAGGTTTGAGTCCACGCAGAGATGTCTCAGAAGAAAGGCCTGGTGTTCTACTTCCAAAAAATCAACCATTGAATAATCAGGCATTGAAAACTCCATGAAGAGCAGTTCTACTCTAACACATATGGAGTACCATGAGTCGGAATCAACTCAACAGTAACTGGTATCATGAAAGGGATCATCAATAGTAAGAATCTATACTGTTCCCGCGAACCAGATTTAATTTGGGTTCTCAGGAAATTTTCATTGTAAAAGAAGAAGAATGAGAGTTTTAATTTTATATATATAAATTTCAGTGTATTATATTAATTATATGTTACAATATAGTATATTATGTAATATATTAATTATAATGCTAATTACATGTATGTTGGTGGTGGTGTTGGGTGCCGTCAAGTTGGTTCTGACTCATAAAGAAACACTGCCCAGTCCTTCGCCACCCTCACGATCATTGTTATGCTTGAGCCCATTGTTACAACCACTGAGTCAATCAATTCGTCTCGTTGGGGTTCTTCTCCTTTTTCACCGACGGTCTACTTTAACAAGCATGACGTCCTTCTCCAGGGACTGGTCCCTCCTAATTACATATATATGTAGTATTAGTTAAGTAATTATAATATATTGTCATATTAATTAAATACGTATGATTTACATATATTAAGTACATGTATATGTAAGGAAATAGAAAAGGCTAATCTGAAATGACAGTCAAGAATAGTTGCCATTCCCCCCAACCTGGCTTCACTTTAAGAAGCCACTAACGTTTTCAGAACTCCAAAATAGTGAGTAAAGTACAGAAAAATATAATTGAAGAAACACTAGGCTGGAAAGTCTGAACTTTATGTTGAAAAGAGCTTGGAAATGTTGAGAAAGGCAGCTGTACACGTTTGTTTTGAATAGTTCTTCTTCCACATCACTTCCTGACACAACTGGCTTTTAAAGGTTGCCAACATGACACTCAGAGACAACAGCAAAAACGACAACAATTTAATCAGATTCTTATCATCCTGATTACATCCAGCAGAAAAATGAGACAGCCTTAGTCCAGGGCAATAAATAATGCTGTTGTGCGGTGCTGTTGTTCTTACTTCTAAAAATATAGCCGTCCTGGGGGTGGGCTGGGGGGAATGTTCATTGCTTCATCAGTCAAAACTAAGAATACCCTTAAAGAGAGAAATTCTCTTTTGAGAGTTGCTTCCTCCCATTGCTGAACTCTGGGCTGGTCTTTAATTGGAGCTGATGACAGGATACCACGGGACCCAAGCTCTTTCACCTAGCACCAAGCATCTTAACAGACGAAACCGCTTGCATTATAATGATTTTCAAGGAGTATTTTTTTCCCTTCTTCTCAAGCTTTATTTTCAAGTATTATTTTTTCCTAATACTGCTTTTCTATTTTTTTGTTGACAGAAAATCCAAGCTCTTTGTCAAGATTAGATTACCAGCCAGTGACTTTCCTTTGTTGAAAGGACAAGCTTTCTAACAAAGGGGGTGCCTTTAAGGATAAAAAAAAAAAAAAAAAGATGTAATAAAGCACGGGGCCTCAAGGCCTCTAGAGTTGCTATTTTCATAAAGCTAAGCAACCTTTTAGTACTAATTTCTTCCTGAAGGAAAGAGAGAAAGAAGAAGGAAAGACTCCCTTATCCTCTGGCAAACAAACAAACAACAATATCAATAACAGGGCTCTATAATTTGAAATGCAAAAGGTCTCTTTATCACGTTGTTTGTTGAAAGAAAACGAAAAAGTCCAATCACGCATCAGATAAATTGAACAATCTTCACTATTCACTCTCCACTGATCTAACCTTTGACCGTTTTTCATCAGTTTTAGTTAAGAAGCAAAATCTAAGACCAAGACAAAAAAAACGTGGGTAATGTAGAATCCCCTCGAAGCTTTTCCCCGTTGATTTACTGCAACTACACAAGTGCTAAAGGATATTTGCCTTAGTATCAGGGAGCACATGTTACTCAATTCATACATATAACTAGATAGTGCTTGTTGTCTTGCCCAGAGGTGATTTGGAAGAGAACTATAGAGCACTAAGAAAAAATAAAAGAGGAAATGTGGTATCCAAGCCAATTTCTCTTGCTCAATTCTAACAGAAGATGGTTCATTTAGGGTCCTGTCTCAGGAGAAGGGCGGAGCTGCCTGCTGCAGTAGCGTCTCACAATTCGTTGCTGCTTTTCTATAATGCATGACCCGCTCTCCTCAGTCCACGTCAGCATTCTCGGTTCCGATAGCTTTGGCTGCCCAACCTTTCGCCTATCTATTCCTTAGCCCGCACTTCAGCATGGACACGTTGCCTCCGTCTCCTAAAAAGTCCTAAGACCCTTACCTAAGTTAAGCTCAATATTCGCCCTGCACATCTGCTTAATGACTTTTCCCTAAACTATCACCTGGAGTCCCTTGGTGGTGCAAACAGTTAATGTGCTGGGCAGATCAGTGGTTCAAATCCATCTAAAGGCACCTCGGAAGGAAGCCTTGGTGATCTACTTCCAAAAAATCAGCCACTTAAAATCCTATGGAGCACAGTTCTATTCTGACACACGTGGTAGACTCCGTGGCAACTATTTAGATTTAAGCCATCCCCATGGTGATTTTGACTTCCAACCACAAGCCTCCCCAGTCAAACTTTCCCTTAACCACACCTCTATTCCAAACCCTCCGCAAGATCTATTCTCCTCTCAACACCTAGTGCT
The DNA here is from genome assembly GCA_030035585.1 of Dugong dugon. Lineage (NCBI taxonomy): Eukaryota > Metazoa > Chordata > Mammalia > Sirenia > Dugongidae > Dugong > Dugong dugon. Next base: position 9,525,774 of record CM057473.1, read on the forward strand.
CCTTCCTCAGACTCACCCTCTTCTTGAAGGCTCATCACTGCCTCAGACAGACACCCAATTTCAAACTTCAACCCATCCCTGGCATAACTTTTTCTGATTGTTTCAAGCTCTCTCCTTTCTAGGAGAATTGCAAGAACCTCATGTCTATCTAAGCAGCCCTGGTGGTACAACCGGTTAAGCACTAGGCTGCTAACCAAAAGATTGGCAGTTCCAGCCCACCCAGGGTCTTTTCAGGCAGAAGACCTGGAGATCTGCTGCTGTAAAGATTACAGCCTAAAAAACCCTATGGGACAGTTCTACTCTGTCACATGTGGTTGCTATGAGTCAGAACTGACTTGATGGTACCTAACAACATATCTGTCTGCCCTTCACCTGTTCATGCTCTAGATCCATCTCCTGATTTTCTCAATCCCTTGTGACCAGGGACACTTCCCTCTGCCCTGCACTGGTATTTCTAGATTCTGCCCTCTAATTTGGGGGACAGCTATTTTCTGTCAGGGACCATGGTCCTTCCAAACTTTGCATAGTCTTCTATTTACATACGCACTAATTTTCTTCTGAAACAAATGCACTTAAGTAAAAAATATTGTAAAGAAAGATTGTGATGGTTAATTTTATGTGTCAACTTGACTAGGCTATGATGCCCAGTTGTTTGATCAAACATGAGTCTAGATTATGTTATGAAGTAGTAGTATTTATTGTTATTGTGATTGTTAGTTGCACTCCAGTTGGCACCAACTCATGGAGACCACATTATAACAGAATGAAACATTGCCCAGTCTTGTGCCATCTTCATTATCATTGGTTTGTTTGAGTCCATTGTTGTGGTTATTATGTCAAACCATCTCATCGAAGATTTCGCTCATTTTCACTGACCCTCTACTTTTCATTGGTTAATGAAGCAGTTACATGTGATTAAATTAGTTGGCTTTTAAAGTACAGCAGATCTGCTGTATGTGGGTGGGCTTCATCCAATCAGTTGAAGGCCTTAAGAGTAAAAAGGGAGTTTTCCCTAGGGAGTATTCTGCCTCCACACTATCCAAACCAAATACCAAACCCGTTGACCTGGAGTTAATTCTGGCTCATGGCGACAGAGTGGAACTGCTCCATAGGGTTTTCTCAGCAGTAATCTTTATGGAAAAGAAAGATTTATGAAAGGAGACCTGGTGGCACAATGGTTGAGTGCTTGGCTGTTAACTGAAGAGTCAGCGATTCAAACCCACACAGCAGCTCCAAGGGAGAAATGACCTTGCAATCTGCTCCCATAAAGATTACAGCCTAGGAAACCCTTTGGGGCAGTTCTACTCTGTCACGTGGGGTCACAATGAGTCAAAAATCTACTTGATAGTATTCAACAACAATGACAATCTACAGAAGCAGATTGCCAGGCCTTTCTTCAGTAGTCCTGCTAGATGGGTTAGAACTGCCAACTTTTAGATTGTTAGTTGAACACATACCGTGTGCACCACCCAGGGACCTCACTCTAGACTATAAATAGATGCTTTTCCAGAACTCTCTCACTCTTCCCATTGCCTGGTCTACAGATTTTGGGACACAAGTCTATAGGAATCTCCAGCCTGTCATCTGACCTAGCCCTTCATAATCATGTGAGCAAATTCCTTAAAATCTCTATTTTATTCATTTATCTGTCTGTTTATCCATATATCTATCCATCCATCCATCCATCTGTCTAGCTATATGTCACTGCTTCTGTTTTTTAGAGAACTCCGACTAAGGCAGATACAAAGTAAACATCAGAATAAATTCTATAAAAATATTGTGCAAATTATAATTGCACATTGGCATGATGAAACCAATATTTAACTTGGAGTTGCAGGACATTGGTCCTATAAGGGATTTTGACCATATTTGCTGCTGAAACTTAGACAAGTTACTTAACTTTCCTGAGTGTACTAGATTGTTTATGGCCAACAAGTCTTCACCAGTCCCACCCCTTCTATGTCTCCTGTGTGTTTGGGAGAAGAGATCTTAGGTTTTCCAGAATCTCCTTCTCAATGTGCTTCCTTGTTTCTGTCTCGTAACTCAGGAGGCAATGTTTGAGGACAGTGGGGAATAGTCAGAATTCGATTATGAGGAAAGTATTCACAGAAGGTGGACATCATTTTGACAGATAACTTCTTCAAAGATGCATTTGAAAGCTGAAAAATGAATAAGGAACACCGAAGAAGAATTGATGCCTTTAAATTATGGTGTTGGCGAAGAATATTGAATATACCACAGACTTCCAGAAGAGTGAACAAATCTGTCTTGGAAGAAGTACAGCCAGAATGCTCCATAGACTCAAGGATAGCAAGACTTCATCTCACCTACTTTGGACATGTTCTCAAGAGGGGCCAGTTCCTGGAAAAGGACATCATGCTTGGTAAATAAAGGGTCAGCAAAAAAGAGGAAGGCCCTCAATGAGATGGACTGACACAGTGGCTGCAACAATGGGCTCAAGCATAACAATGATTGTGAGGACGGTGCAGGACGGGGCAGTGTTTCATTCTGTCATACGTGGGGTTGTTATAAGTTGGAACTGACTCGATGACACCGAACAACAACAACAACATTCACAGAATGTGGACCTCATGTTGACTGATAACATCTTCAAAGATCCGATTTTCAAACAAGGTCATGTTAAAAAATGCCAGGGGTTAAGAGGGGACACAATACAATCCATAACACTTACTAATAACTTGGGACTCCATTTCCTCTTCTGTGTGAGAAAAATAATTCTACCTACCTCAAGTGATCAGTTAGTTGATTAAATAATGTAGGCAAAAGTGCCTGGACCAAGGTCCAGCACGTAGTAGGTTCTTGGTGCATCTCAGTGAATTTCAGTCCACTTTATCTATAGCCATTCAATAGTGTGACACGGGATGTAACTACTATTAAAGTAATTTTTATTGTTTAAACATTGGGGGCATATTCTTTGAGACAGCAGTTAAATGAATGATTTCCAGGCTTCCAAATGCCCACAAGGTTTATAAATCATACTACATCACAGAAACCATGAGCTATTTCTGGAGGGCATAAACCATATTCAATTCAATGTTGTGTTCTTAGCAATGCACCTGGTGTATGGCACATGTCAATAAAAATTTGTTTTGTGAATAAAAATAATTCATTTGAGTTAGCTACAAAAACTATGTTTTCAAATTTCCAGCATTATCTGTTCTTAAATTCTAGCATTTGCATTAGCTGGTAAGCACAAATTAGTTAGAAATATAGAAAAGTTCTTTTACTTAAAAGGCTGATCTTTGCATAACTGCATACATCTTCTACAGTTTTGGCATACATTTATAGATGCTTATGTTAACTGGTTATCAGATTTTATTATATAAATTAGATTTATTTTAAACTAATCCTTTTTTTAGTGATTTTTTTGATGTCTCAATAAAGAAGCCCTTCACATTACATCAAAGAATGAAAGCTGGAAGTGATGATGGGTTGAAAACTTGATTACTCATGCTTCCTAAAACAATCCCGCTTAAATGTCAGCAAAGACTTTTAAAATGACTTAATTTTATAAAAAGGACAAAAAAGGAGGAAGAGGAAGTAAGAGCAATATTACTCTGGTAGCTGGAAAGCTGATGAATAAATGATACCTGACTTAACCAACAAGAGATGGTGAAAAACTTAAACCTTCAATGACTCCCACAAAGAAGGCTCACTCGTGCTATACTGTTGTCAGCTGCCTTCAAGTCAACTCCAAAACATGGTCTCCGTATGTACAACAGAAGAAAACGTTGCTACACTCTGCATCATCTTCACAATCGCCAGCATATTAGAGTCCATCACTGTAGCTGTTGTGCCCATTCATCTCACCAAAGGTCTCACACACACTCCCTGGCCCTCTACTTCACCAAACATGATGTCCTCTTCTAATGATTGATGCCCCCGATAACGTGTCCAAAGCAAGCAAGTCAGATAATGTTCTTTTATGATCCATAAGATTTTCAATGGCTAATTTTTGAAAGTAGATCTCCAGGCCTTTCTTTCTAGTCTCCCTTTGTCTGGAAGTTCTCATGAAACTTGTCAACCATGGGTGACCCTGCTGGTATTTAAAATACTGATGACAAAGTTTCCGGCATCGTAGTAACACACAATCCACAACAGTAGGACAAATGGACAGACAATTGGTAGACAGAATTCATGAAATTCTCAAAAATTGAAGGTACTGAAATTTTTTAAATTGGTATGATGATTAATTTTATGTGTCAATTTGGCTAGGCTACCAAGCCTAGGCCTTTGGTAAAACACTATTCTCAATGTTGGTGTGCAGTATTTACATGTGATTAAATCCATTGGCCTTAAGTAAAGTAGATTACCTTCCACAATGAGGGTCCAGCCTCATTCAATCAATTGAAGACCTTAAGAGCAGAAGGGAGATTTCCTAAGGGAGGATTCTGCCTCAGACTATGAATAGAACTCTTGCCAGAACTCCCCTCATTCTCCCACCTCCTGACTACCAATTTTGGGACACAAGACTATTAGAGTCTCCAGCCTGCTTCCTGATCTACAGATTGTGAACTTGTAAGCCCTCACTATCACGGAAGCAAATTATTCAAATCTCTCTCTCTCTCTCTCTCTGTATATATATATACACACACTCACACATACTTACGTATTTAGATAGATATATACTTTTTTTTTTACCAGTTGAGTTGATTCTGACTCATGGCAACTCCATGTGTGTCCTATGCTCGTTAGGGTTTACAATGGCTGGTCTTTCAGAAGTACTGTACTTTTAAGCAAACGACGTATGCCTTCTACGTTTGTTTGCCAACCGAGCCTTCCCTCCTCAAGGTATTTTCGTAAGCACCACTGTGCCAACTTTTTCTCACATGTTGCTATAAAAAATTAGCATAGCGCACTTACAAAAATAACTCTAGAGGGGAGGCAGCAGTTGGCAAACAAATGTAGAAGGCACACATTATATGCATAAAGATAGGTAGTTAACCAGACCAGGTCTTTCTTTTGAGGCTCCACTGGGTGGACTCAAACCTCCAAGGACTCAAACCTCCAACCTTTCAGTTACCAGACAGAATATATCTATCTGCTTACCTATCTATCTATCATCTAATCTACCTACCTACATACATACATACATATATATATATATATATATATATATATACACACACGTACACACGTCTTACTGGATTGTTTCTCTGTTGGTAGTTATCATCGAGTCAATTCCAACTCATGGTGACCTCATATGTGCAGAATAGAACTGCTCCATAAGGTTTTCAGGACGGTGACTTTTCAGAAGCCTGTCTCCAGGCCTGTGTTCCGAGACACCTCAGGGTGGTTATGAACCTTTAGGCTAGTAGCCAAGCACTTCTCCATTTGCGCCACCCAGGTCTCCTTGTTTCTCAAGAGAACCCTAACAATTTCTAAAACATTTGGAATTATTTGTAGACTGCATATAGAAAGATTGGTGGAATATCTGCATGAAATACAGTATAGGTACCAAATTCTTTCCCTAAAACTGATCAGCTAGTAGATTGCTTGTATCCTCACACTGGCTAAGGTTAAATATTTGCATTATAGAGTATTCAATCAAGAGAAATTGCAGATAATGGATACCAGTCATAGTTAAGGATGGGGTAAAAGAGAAAAACAAACAAATGCAGATAAAAATTTAAGGAAACAGAAACAACACATAGAGTAGAAGGAGCTGCCAGGGAAAAAAACAACCAAAACAAAAAACTATATATCTAATTGAGTTCCAAAGAGAGATTCTTGAGATAAGATGAAGATGCTACAAAATTAATGGAAATATTTAGCCCCCCCCCCAAAAAAAAAAAAACCACAAGTTCAGGGAATTAAAACTATGATAGCAGAATAAACATTTAAATAGAAGAGTTTAAGATAAAGCTTTTAAGAAAAAAATCACTTCCAATCCAGATTCTCTACCCATCTTAGTTATCTAGTGCTGCCATAACAGAAATACCACAAGCGGATGGCTTTAACAAACAAGAGATTTATTCTCTTATTGTTTAGGAGGCTAGAAGTCAGAATCCAGGGTGCCAGCTTCAGGGGAAGGCTTTCACTCTCTTTCAACTCTGGGGGAAGGTCCTTGTCAACAATCTTTCCCTGGTCTAGGAGCTTCTCAGCACAGGGACCCCAGGTCCAAAGGAGGTGAGCTCCTGGCTTTTCCTGCTTGATGGTAAGGAGGTCCCTCTGTCTCTCTACTCACTTCTCTCTTTTATATCTCAGAAGAGATTGACTCAAAATACAGCCTAATCCTGTAGATTGAATCCTGCCTCATTAACATAACTGCCTTTAATCCTGCCTCATTAACATCATACAGGTCGCATTTACAACAAATAGGAAAATCACATGAGATGACAAAATAGTCGACAATCACACAATACTGGGAATCATGTCCTAGCCAAGTAGACACACATTTTTGAGGGACACAATTCAATCCATAACACTACCCAGCCTAACTCTCAATCAAAACTATGGGAACAAAAAAGACAATTTCAGAAATACAAGATCTCCTTCCCCATGCACATTTTTCAGGAATCTAAAGGGTATGCATTTCACTAATCGAGGAAGGAAACCTAGAAGACAAAGCCATGGAATACAGGAAGCAGAGGATCCAACAGAAAATAAACCTCTAGGACTACAAAGAAAGCAAATCCCAAGACGTTGACTGTTCAACAGGCCCAAGTGCAAACCATCCAGATAGGAGCAGAAAGTCAGTGGGCTCCAAGAGGCCAATCTTTCAAGGAAAAAGTTAAAAAAAAAAAAGACTCTCTGATATTTTTCTACAAGTTATTTGGAGATGCATACCTCTAGTATAAGAATTTGTGGATGGATTAGTGACCGTTACATAGAAAACTAGACAAATTTTAAAAATCAAGAAAATTACGGTAAAAATTACAAAGAAAAGGAAATGTAATCATGACTTTCTAAGAATATCATTTATATAAACATATATCATTACTTTTCCAAATTATGATAAAACTGTGGTGGGATGATGGTGAGGTGGAGCTGGGGACAATGAGTAAGTATAGTGATGAGTAAAAAGGCAACCAAATTCAGATTTTTAAACGTGTCTCTGTAAAAAACAAAAATCCAGACAATTTAAAGTCACTAAGTTGTTTTTTGTTTTTGTTTTTTTTTTAATCTTCATTCTGGATTCTCATCTCTAAGATTTCTATTGGACATACAAATCGTGTCTGAGTTACCTAGTGCTGCTGTAACAGAAATACCACTAGTGATTGGCTTTAAAGAACAGAAATTTATTTTCTCACAGTTCTGGGAGCTCAAAGTTCAAATCAGGGTCTCATCCATGTCCATTTCTTCCTTTGGGGTAGCCTCTCAAGTTCTTTAGTTCCTTGGCGATCCTCACGTAGCATCTGCCTTCACCCATGTGTGTGTCTCTGTGTGCAATCTGCTCTTTTTATAACTCAGAAGTGATTAGATTTAGAATCCACGCTATCTGGGTATGGCTTAATTAACATAACAGAGAAAACCCTATTTCCCAAAGGGATGATATCCACAGATATAGGGGTTAGGATTCCAACACATGCCTTGGGAATGGGACACAATTTAATCCACAACAAACCATATGTTCTCTGAGGTCACCTTCAGCTCTAAATTTCCACAATTACTGTGATCCTTTTCTTCTGAGAATCAGTCCTTAAGAGAATAAAAATCTTCTGAACTCCCTTAGGTGACAGCGGGGTGGGTTGGGTGGTAAGATCCTCATGTGTATTGTCTGTAATGTCCTGAGGCCTTGGTAGGAGAAGTTACTGCTGTGGGAAGAGAAATCTTGGAAGCAAAGTCCAGTTGCCGCCTGATTTAATTGAAGTAGCAAATATTCTGGGAACAATGGTTGACGTTGGCCGGGCTCCACCATAAGGAGGTGCACAGAGTCACAGGAAAACCAGAAAGGAAGTGCAGAAAAATAAGGAAAAACATGTGAAGCAGTGATGGGAGGAGAAAGAAAAGAGAATACTAAGAAATTCAGACTCATAAACAAGTAACGCTTTTCATTAGTGGTTGTTCACATATGAATGTGTATACGGGTGGGTCCCATTAAACAGCTTATTTCTTCCTCATGGTAGTAATTAATGAAGAGGTAAAGAGTTTGAAATTACTTTTTTTTTTCACTCAAATTTAATCATTCATTTTCCTTCTTCCAATAATTCTTTGGCAAATTAGCAATTTTGGAAGATTAAGTTGTTTTTTGTTTTTTTCTAATTCTCTACTTTCAGAAATCCCAGTATACACTAAAGTTCCATATGCATTCTTATAGCCAATGTTTGTAACATTGAATCTATTTTTTCCTTTGCTTTAGTGCTTTTATGTATTAAGATATTCAATGATATTGAAATCTCATGATTTCATTGCAGTTATGCACATTCGTGAATCAAAAACTGTTCATACAAAGTGTTTTGATTATTGCTGGAGCCCTGGTGGCACAGTGGTTAAGATCTATGGCTGCTAACCAAAAGGTCAGCAGTTCGAATCCGCTAGCCACTCCTTGGAAACCCTACGGGGCAGTTCTACTCTGCCCTATAGTGTCGCTGTGAGTCGGAATCCACTTGACAGCAATGGGTTTTTTTTTTTGGTGTCCTATTTACCAAAACTTCCCCAAATATCTTCTATGTTATCTTTCCTGTCTTTCTAAGAGTAGCCTCGTCTCAACCAACAGATGGCAAATGGAAGCACCATTGGGCGCTGAAATCAACCCAAAGCTTTTAAGCATGAAATGGCCCTGAGGCAAGCAGCAGAAGGAAAAAGAAAGGGAAGCCTGGATGTTTTCAAAGGAAAGAAAGGACTGACTGTCCTTCCTTGCAGTTTGGGGAAACATTCAGTAAATTAGGCAAATAAAGTTGATGAATTGAGAATGAATACTTTTTATAGCTTGAATTGTGTTAAGATTACATCAAAGTACTGGGCGCCTATGTTCCCAAAAGTACTGGGCGCCTATGTTCCCAATATGCTAAAAACTATGTGATAGAATGTTGTTCTTAATGCTAGGAAGTTTCACTGCAATAAGAATACTTTCAAGGATTTTTGTGAGTTCTTGTATTAAAGCCTTCTAAGCCCTGGGCTTTTCATGTTTTTTGTATGATACTCAGTCCGCAGAGTCCCTATAATTGTTAAAGAAAAAATGATAATTTAATTCTAAGATATGACCATGCCCTGATTTGTTTTTTTTTCAATATTTATTCATCCCAGGTGACTTTCTTCTTAAAACGACAATATTAAAATGAAACAATTCAGACCAATGTATTTTTTATGGTTTCAAATGTCCTTCAGTCTTGACATAATAGCTGCTAAAAGAGAAAAAATACACCCCATTCCTGTATCAGATAAGAATGCAATTGGATCTCTTGTGGTTTTTACATTTTTAATTGTAATGTACATTTCATATTACAAAAAAAATTGATTTCCTAAATTGCTGTTTCATAATGTAATCTTTCCTGGAGGAAAACAAATCTGTACTAAGAACAGCATATGAGCAGGACTAAGGTTCTATAATGAGAACTGAAGGGCTAGATTTGACATCAACTTTGACTTTTTCTTTGTTGTAAGTAACTCTATATTGCTCTTTATTCTAAATACTATTTGGACTTATTTTTCTATTCAAGTCGAGTCCTCTAAAACTACAAAGAGATTTTGATAACAAATGTGCACAACAAGTAGCATTAACTTACAAAACTTACAAACCAGCACAGTCCAAAGTTGCTGGCAGCATGGCATCCTGGGAATGCATGGGCTTCGGATGCTTAAGATCTGGATAGGAATCCTGGCTTAACCAGACCTCAGTAAGAGAGGCAAGTCAAAAAGAAGGAAACAGCCCAATAAGTGAAATCATATCAAGTTGTAAAATGGCCCTTAAGGAATCAAAGAGCTAAGGCATCTGTATCAGTCAGGGTTCTCTAGAGAAACAGGACCAGTAGGAAACAGAACATGGTCTGATACAGTGCCAGAAGAGGAACCCCCCCAGGAAAAGATTGGCATAGGACCATACAAAGTTTCAGTCTATTGTACCTAAGGTCACCATGAGTCAGAGCCAACTCAATGGTAAATAATAAAAACAAGAAAATATTTATTTTATATATAAAGTTTTTTTTTTTTTTTTTTTAATATATGAAAAGATTTATCTTAAGGACTTGGCTCATGTGATTGTGAGAAATGGCAACTCTGAAATATCTGTAGGGCAGGCCAGCAGGCTCAAATTTTGGCAGGAATTGATGTTATAGCCTTGAGGCAGAATTTCTTCTCTACTATTTACTCTTGAAGCCTTCCAACTGATTGAATAGGTCTCACCCATATTATTAAGGGCAATCTCCTTTACTTAAAATCAACTGATTCTAAATATTAACCGCATCTACAAAATACCTTCACAGCAACACCTATCTTTGTATTTGATTAACTCGCTTATCCAAGTTGACAGATAAAACTAATCATCAGAGTTATCTAATAAGGGGTAAGGAGAAAGTTTTTTTGTTTGCGTTTTATAGAGGGTCAGTGTGATTATTAAGTCTGTGTGTCAACTTTGCTGGGCCATGATTCTCAGTGATTTGGCAGTTATGATGTAGTTTGGCAGTCATACAATGATGTCATCATCTCCATGATGGGAACTGCTGCTTTCAGTTGAAAGAGATTCTCCTTGGGGGTGTGACCTGCATCCAATATCGGTAGATTTTCTGGCAGGGTTCTTGAGCTCTTTCTCACTCTGGATCCTGCCGCTAGCTCAGTTTGTCTGACCTCCGGTTTTGGGGACTTAAGCTAGCAGTTTACCCGCCATCTTATCTGCCAATCTTGAGATTTGTCAGCTTCCACAGCCCATAAACCAGAGGCCTTAGGGTCTTGAATTCGCCAGCCCCTGCAGCTACGTAAGTCAAGAGAAGCCTCCAGCCTGACCCATGGACTCGGGGCTTTCCAGTCTCTACAACTGTGTAAGCCATTTCCTTGATATAAATCTCTCTCTGTAGATATATATTTATATGCTTCATTGGTTTTGCTTCTCTAGAGAACCCAGCCTAAGACAGTTAGGGAAACCAAAAAGACGAACAGAAGCCAGTCATGAGAAGAGGTGGTGTGAAAGCATGCCAGGAGAGAGATCAGCGTGAACAAAATCCTCAGAGCTTCCCTTGCCCTTCATGAACTAAAAGAAGCCCAGACTTACCAGAACTCTGTAAACCATAGGGAGATAAACACAAATGGAGAATGAAGTAGCAGATAGTGGGCTGTCGATTGCATTGTTAGCCGGGGCGGAGGGGTGGTTTATATTAATAGTGATTGAAGGGTTTTAAGCAAAGGAGTATATATTAGTCATCTATTGTGTAACAAATTACCCCAAAAGTCAAAGTCTTAAAACAACACTATTTATTATCTCATGGTTTCTGCAGCTGAGGACTCCTAACTAAATGTAGATTATCTGGGTCCTCTGGCTCAGGTCTCTCTTGAGGCTGAACTCAAAAAGGTTGCCTCAGGATGCAGGCATCACAAGGTTCAAATGGGGAAAGATTCACTTCCAAGCTCCCTTACTTGGCTGTTTGCAGGATTCAGTATCTTGTGGACTGTTAAACTGAGGGCTTCTGTTCCTCACTGGCTGTTGACTGATAGCCAACCTCAGTTCCTTGCCACATAGACCTGTCCATAAGGCAACTCACGCTTCATCAGCTGGTGTAGCTGATAAGAGTCAGCGAAAGAGAAAGGTCGTGTGAAGAAGATAGAAGTCACAATCTTTCATAACCTATCTCAGAAGTAATAGTCCATCACCTTTGCCTTCTCCTATTCATTATTAAGTAAGTCAATGTGCCCTTCCAACTCTCAAGAGGAGAGAATTGCACAAGCCATGAATATAAGGAGATAGAGATCATTGGAAGGCAGTTTAGAAGCCTGTCTACCATAAAGTGTCACGATTTTAAAAGATTACTAGTTAGTTCTGTGTGAAGAATGGACTAGAGGAGTCACCAGTGGAATGAGAGACTGGTTAGATAAAACCTACAGAATTTGCTGATGGGTCATATGCAGAGGATTAGACAAAGACAGGGTTCAAAGATTTTGGGCTATAACAGCCGAGTTGATAATGTCGTACTTTTGGGTGAGGAAAGCATAAAGAAGATCTGGAGTAGAAATTAATTATCAATTTGTTTATGGAAAACCAAAATACACATTTCATAAATTCTCTTTGAATATAAGATGTTGCCTAGCTCACAATATACTAGATTATTTTTCAATCCTATTTTATTTAAAACAAACCAAGAAACAATGTTCATGATCTAAAAATATATTATGACTATCTGAAATAAAACTTTTATTCTATGTGGGACCATAGGGAAGAATTGGAAAAGGTAAATATAAATTATAACAAAACAGATTTTAGATTTGCATAAGAGACTTGTGATACTTTAATAGAGCTCTGTAAGAATTTAATAAACTGCACTCATAAAATAATGAATGCCCCATCTGTAGAGAGATTCAAAATGCACTTAGAGGACCACGTGTCAGGGGAATTCTGTATTGAATAGAAGCTGGATTCATTTATCTCTAAGGACTCACAAATCTGCTGTTCCATTATACCATAAAATACAGTGTGGCATTACAATAACAACATTATTAAAATATTATGCCAAAATATATTTTACTTTCTGTCTAAGCAATTTCACAGTTATAATTCTTTACATATGGTCCTGCTATATGTTATGATCAGTGGCCATGTTACCCAATTTTAAATGAAACAGTAGAAAAACAAGACACTCAACAAAACCCATTGCCGTTGAGTCAATTCCGACTCATAGTGACTCTATAGGACAGAGTGGAACTGCCCCATAAGGTTTCCAAGGAGCTGCTGGTGGATTCGAACTACTGACCTTTTGGTTAGCAGCAGAGCTTTTTCTTTTTATGCTGTGTCTCACATGATAATGAAGTGCACTGTAAGGGGCCTGAGGATATTCAGACACACGTACCACTGTCCTCCATGGTCACTGGGAAGACAACTGACAGTTCTGCTATCAAATATATTTCAGGCCAGTGATTCTTTGCACATGAGGTTCTCTTGTAAAATATTACTGAGGAATGGGAAGGTCATTTCCCAGACTGCCATAGATATAAGTCCAAAACTTCTGTGCAATTTGAGAAAGTGAGAATTTTGACACAAGGAATGGAATGCATCAGCACCATATCAAGAAAGCCATAGACCCTCATCCGGTAAAACGTGAAAGAGAAAGAACACCCTGCAACTGCAACATGTATCTATCATAAATTACAATTTATTTTCTGTCTTATTTTATTTTGAGTGGTAATTTTATATTGACGTAAGATATACGTACGTTTTATACTGAAATATAACTAGCACCCCTTGATCACAATGACTTTGTATTTATTATTTTGGAGGCATAGATACAATATTTATGGTAATAAACCTTTTACCTCATCAAAATGAAATGTCATTCAATTATTTGTTCTTCTTTTTTCCATTTCTCTTAACACTTATTTTGTAATTTTTTGTATATTTTTCACGTCTTTCATTTGATTTTTTCCTAGGCATTTGATGCTTTTTGATGTTACTGTAAATGATATTACAAACCTAATCAGCACTCCAGAAGACTCCTTGCCTCGTACAAATTCAGTCATTATCCCACCAAAGTAACCACTATTTTGAATTCCAGTATCATAGATTTTTTTTTTTTTAACTCTCTATAAGTGGAATCATAGAGTATAACATATATTCTGCCATGTTTGGTTTCTCAGACTCAAATTTATTAAGCAACTCATCCATGATATAGCTATGAAAATAGACTGCAATTCTGGGGAGAGGTTTTATTGTTTTACCTCTTACATTTAGATCTTCAATCCATCTGGAATTAATTTTTAGGTGTAGTGTGAGATATGAGAAAAAGTTCAATTTTTCTCCCATTTGGACATTCAGTTGCCACCATCATCTACCAAAAATTTAAAGGTTTGGTTTTCCCATATAGAGAAGCAATTTACCCAGCTTCGGGTACTAAGAACATGAACCTTTTGTCATAAATAGTGTGACTGTTTATACGCAGATATCACTCTGGATTCTTTATGCTGTTCCACTGACCCATTTGTCTACATGTCAATACCATACAGTTTACTGTAACTTTAGAGTAAAACTAGATATCTGGGAGTATAAGTCCTCCGAATCTGTTCTTCTTTAAGATTGTCTTTACTATTCTTGGTTCTCTGAAATTCCATATACATTTTAAAATAGTTTTCAATCTACAGACACACACACACACACACACACACACACACAAGCAACCCTGCAATGATTTTTACTGGTATTATATTGCATCTTCTATTTTGAGGGGTTATAGTCAATACTTTTAAATAGTCTTCCAATCTATAAATACGGTACATTATTGCATTTGTTTGTTCTTTTTCTTTATTAAAATTAATGTTTGTTTTCTCAATTTTTGTCTAGACGTTTGGCGCATCTTTCATTTGATTTATTCCTAGGTATTTGGTTTGTTCGATGTCATTTAAAAGGGTATTATTTGTATATTAAAGAGCCCTGGTGATGCAATGGTTAAGCGCTGACTGCTAACCAAAAGTTTGACGGTTCAAACCCACCCAGAGGATCCTCGGGAGAAAGACATGGCAATCTGCTTCTGTAAAGATTATAGCTCAGGGAACTCTAGGAGGCATATAGGATCTCTGTGAGTCGGAATCTACTCGACACACAAGATTTGTTTATTTTATTTTCTATTTGTTAAGTTGCAAACTCAGTCTAAATCAGTTAACCAACAGAATCAAGAGCAAAATATATATGTCTCTTCAATTGCAGTTTTGAGGTGATTTGTTATGATGGAATAATCAACTTATGCAATGTTCTTCATCAGTCTAGTGAAGTTTCTCTCTATTCCTAGTTTGCTGATAACTTAAAAGGAAAAGAAAAGGATAAATGGGCATTGACTCCCATTGTATTTTTCTGTATCTAATCAGATTATCATGCTTTTCTCTTTTATTTACATAATGAAATAACAGTGATTTCCAAACATTACAATTTACATTCCTAGAACCACACCATTTTATGCAGTACTAGATTCATTTTGCTGATATGTTATTTAAAATGTCTGAGTCTATATTCTTAGAATAGATTTATTTGTAAATTTCTTTGCTTGAAATATCCATGTCAGGTTTTGGTATGAGCTTATGTTTACTCATAAAAATATTTCCTCTACTTCTAGTCACAGAAAAATTTTTGTAATATTGGTGTTATTGTTTCCCTAAAGTTTTGGAAGAATTCAAAAGTGAAGTCTTCTGGACTTGGAGTTTTCTTAATGGAAAGTTCAAACTGTGGATTCAATTTTTAAATAGATATGGAGCTATTAAACACCAGAATCGACCATCCTGTGTCAGTTTCAGTAAGTTGTAGATTTCAAGAAACTGATTCATTTGATATGATTATCTTATTGTATTTCCTACATCTACCTATCAAATCTTTTTACTATAAATTTCCCAAATTATCAGATATCTCCTTTTTTATTTCTTTAGTTAGTTGCACCTTCTCTTTTTTTTAAATCAAGAATAATGTGAGAGTGTTATCAACTTCCTTAGTAATTCCAAAGAACCAAACTGTGGGTCTGTTTTATTTTTTCTAATACATATTTATTTTATGTTTCATTGATTTCTGCTTTTGCTTGTTATTGTTTCCTGGCTTCCACCTCATTTAGCTGTTTTTAGAGGTGCTTCATGTGGAAGTTCAGGTCATTAATTTTTCAGACTTTCTTCTTTCTTATAAATTTATATCTGTTAATTTTCCTCTAAGTACATCTTTAGAAGCATCCAAAAAGGATTGAGATGTAAAATTTTCATTATATTTTAGTTCAAAATGTTTTCTAATGTCCATGTGATTTCTTCTTTGACTCATAAGTGATTTGCAGATGCATTGCTTAATTTTCAAAGCTCAAGGAGTTTGCTAAGCATCTTTTCAGGGTTTTTTGTTTGTTAGTTTGTCAAGAGCTTGGCTGCTAACCCAAAGGTTGGCAGTTCAAATCCACTAGCTGGTCCTTGGAAATCCTATGGGGTAGTTCTACTCTGTCCTACAGGGTAGCTATGAGTCGGAATAGACTTGACGGCAACGAGTTTGGTTTTGTTTGGTTTTGTTTGGTTTTGTTTTTTTTCAGCTTAGTTGTATTTTTGTTAGAACATGCTCTCTATGATTTGATTTCATTTTTAAATCCTTTGAAATATGCCAATACTTGCTCTGTGATCCAGCATGTGAACATCTATTTCATTCAATGTTCCATGTACACTTGAAAACAATGTATCTTGCAGTTGTTGATTGCAGTATTTTATATATATACATACAGTCTTTGTCTCCTAGGACTGCTACAACCAAATACCACAAGATAAGTGGCTTTAAAGAACAGAAATTTGTTTTCTCACAGTTTAAGAGGCTAGAAGTCTGAGTTCAGTGTGTCAGCTCTAGGGGAAGATCCTTCTGTGTCTCTTGCAGCTTCTAGTAGCTGTTAGCAACCCTTTGAGTTCCTGGGCTGGTAGATGCCTCAGCCTCTGTGGGCACATGGAGTCTTCCCCTTGGGTGTCTCTGTGTCTATACCCCCCCCTTTAGAAGACATCACTCAGAAGGGATTAGGTTCAGGACTCACCCTACTCTGGTATGACCTTATTAACATCACAAAAGAAAAATGTTCAAACAGGATCCCATTCATCTGTACAGGGATTAAGATTTAACATATGTTTTCCACTGATGTCGAGATGATTCCGACTCATAGCAACCCTATAGGACAGAGTAGAATTGCCCCATAGAGTTTCCAAGGAGCAGCTGGTGGATTCAAACTGCCAACCATTTGGTTAGCAGCCAAGCTGTTAACCACCGTGCCACCGGGGCTCCAAACATACATTTTGGGGGGACACAATTCAATCCAGAACCGTATTCTACCTTCGCAGTTAAATGCTTTTAGCACTGTAAAAACGGCGTTTTGATGCTTTCTGTCTTCCATTGTTTCTATTGAAAAGCTAGATATTAATCACTTTTGGATGCTTCAAAGCAATGTATCTTTTACCTTTGGCTACTTTTAAGGTTTTCTCTTTGTCTTGGTTTTCAGACATTTTACTAGGATGTAAATGGGTAGAGTGTTTGTTGTTGTTTTAATGTATCTGTTTGGTTTTGTGAAAGTTTTTGAATCTGTGACTCAAGTTCTTTAATCAGTTTTGGAAAACTCTATACCATTATTTCTTAAAATATAATTTTTGCCCCATTCTCACTCTCTTCTTATACGGGGACTCCAATTATACGCATATTATAACTTTTCATCATAAACCACATTTTTGTTATGCTCTTTTCTTAATATTTATTACTTTATATTTTAAATCATAGGATTTCCTTTTTTTTTTTTAAGTAGATTCCAGTTCTCTAGTGAAATTTTGCATCTTTTTATCAACTTTCTTGGATGTACTAGTGATATATATATATACACACACACATTAATTCCATGCTCGATAACTTCTATATCTGAAGCTATGTGGTCTGTATTTATTGTCTGGTTTTTTTTGTTTTTTTTTTTTTCTCACATTATCTCACACTTCTTACTCTTTTAAAGTTAACAATATACCTGGGAAAGGAAGACTCAGAAACAAAACTATTAAAAAATAAAAAAGCATGTAAGTGTAAAGAAGTTTTGTGAGGGAGTCTGGATTTCAGGAAGACTGGCTCACTATTAAACAATAAACAAACTAAAACTCAGGACTTCTGTTTATAGTGAAGGTGGAGGCTGGGGACTACAATACAAGACGAACAAGATCACTAGGTTTACAATATATATGTTTTCATGGTGAAAACGAAGCAAAATTCTCACGGGATTATCGTATACACAGGCTTGTATATTCAAACATCAGCACTGCAAAAGGCAGAGGTAAGGCTGTTTCTGTTAGGGGGTCCGCAATTTACAGGTAAGTCCCAAGGTTTCTTTTATTTGGAAGCATATAAAGCTGGAAAGGGCAACCCTCTTTTACATGCTTTCTCTGTCTTGTTTTGTTTTTCTCTCTGGTGAACAGTTGTTTTGTTTGTTTTCTCTGACTAGAATGTGATGAGCACAATTTTACCCATAACTCATAGTGCGAGCAGAGAAAGGTGTCAATTTGGCTTCCACACACCATGTGGGAAATTATGTGTGACCCTGGAACAGGATTTTACCATGCATTGCCAACTGGTCCATTTATAATAGATGATAATCTTTAACCATGAACTTATGGCTGCTGGAGCCCTGGTGGTGCAGTAGTTAAGAGCTGTGGCTGCTAACTAAAAGATCGGCAGTTCAAATCCACCAGCCACTCCTTGGGAACTCTATAGACACTTCTACTGTGTCCTATAGGGTCACTCTGGGTCAGAATTGACTCGACAGCAACGGGTTTGGTTTTTTTGGGTTTATGGCTACCAGTTGTGTTCTGCCTCCAAGTCGTTACGTTGCTTCCAGGAAGTCTGTGGATCTCTAAGATTAGTTTTCTAAGCTCTGATGAATCAAATTATTTAC
The DNA here is from genome assembly GCA_030035585.1 of Dugong dugon. NCBI lineage: Eukaryota > Metazoa > Chordata > Mammalia > Sirenia > Dugongidae > Dugong > Dugong dugon. Next base: position 9,544,283 of record CM057473.1, read on the forward strand.
AGAAAGGAAGAAAGAAAAAAGGCAAGAAAGAAAGAAAGCAGCACAATGTCACTAGTGCCTCATGACAAGATTATCTTGCCTTCATTTAGTCAGGGATACCTTAAGCGTGATATACGGTGAAACATTCAAATACCTCTCATCATTTGTCTCAAAATTCAAAGTATTTTTGTAATATATACATATATTCCTATATATAAACATAGATATGAAAATGGAGATGGGGAAAGAGATAGAGATTCAAAGATTATGGAGATGATGCAGGATTGGGCAATGCTTTTTTCTGTTACACTTAAGGTTGACACAAGTTGGCCACGACTCAATAGCAACTAACAACAACAACAACAGGTACAGATTTAGTATATGTTTATATGTATACACATACAAATACATATGTGTACATATATGTTTAAACATTGGAATAGTATTCTTCTCTTCAAATTAATGACATTACCACACTCAATAATGAGGGTTCTTTATTTTATAGAAAAATTTACCTCTCATAATTATTTCTTGAAAATGTATGTGAAAGGATAAAAGTTCCGTGATGAAATCTCAACAAAATTTGCAGATTAAAAATGAAAGCTTCTATGGAAAACATTCCTACAGGAATTCCAAAGACTTTATTAAGATGTCTGGCATTTCTTTAAAACTCTAGTAGATATTTTTGGTATAATGTAACATTACCCCAAGGAATTCCTCAGGCTCTCTGTCCCTCCCCACATCTGTTAGCAAAGGTCTTGTCAGACACAGGTCATGAAATATAGCTGTGAGAGCTCCAACGCTTTCAGTCAAAATTAGTGATGTAAAGTCATCATATAATATTACAATCACATCCCCACAAGGGAGCTGGGAGACCATTTATTTCAATCCTTTTAATTTGCAGATAAAGAAATAGATTTAGAGAAGTGAAGAAACATGGTTAGGTTCACACAATTAGTTAAGGGCTTATCTAATAGCAAAACTATGCTATTCAAAGAACTTTTCAAACTTTCATGCACACATACATACATCTAAAACAGAGAAGAAATATACATACTGAAGGTCTAAAAATAAAAATAAAAACAACTCACAAGAAGCAGAAAATTTCTTGGGTATTTTTTATCAATGGAGTCCCTGGGTGGTACACGTGGCTGCTAACCAAAAGCTTGATGATTCAAGTCCACTGGAGGCACCTCAGAAGAAAGACTGATGATCGAAAAATCAGTCATTGAAACCCTGTGGAGTATAATTCTACTCTGACTCACATGGGGTGGCCATGAGTCGGAATCGACTCAATGGCAACTGGTTTGGTTTGTTTCTCTTTTGTCTGTAGTACTTTGTGAATCTTGTAGTCTATCTAAAATATGTTCGAATCTCTTTTAATGTGAAAATAATGTTTTCTATTATTTACCATTATGAAAAAAGAAAGGAAATTCAAGCAAAATTAAAAACAGCTAATACTGAAGGCATAGAGTCTAGATCATTTTTTGTCCTTGGGAGATTAATACTCCTTCCAGAGGATACATGTAACTAAGTTTTGGAAGGACAGAAAAAAAAAAAAAAAGACACTAATCTGGTCCATATATCCTGAATGATATAAAGTGGGAGTGTGTGAGTGTGTGTTGGGAGGTGGGGGTAATTTTAAGTCCAGGAAATACAATAGACCCCAGATTCTAAAAGAGGCATAAGCAAATCTAGGCAAATCTAAAATGCTATGAAAGGCAGCTATGCTCACCACTATACCACCAACGCAAGGCCTCCACCGGACTGAGTCCAGTACAGCTAGATGGTGCCCGGCTACCACCACTGACTGCTCTGACCAGGATCACAACAGAGGGTTCTGGACAGAGCTGGAGAAGGATGTAGAGCATAATACTAACTCACAAAAAAAGAAAAGACCAGATTTACTGGCCTAAAGGAGACTGGAGAAACCCCGAGAGTATGGCCCCCAGACACCCTTTTAGCTCAGTGGTGAAGTTACCTCTGAGGTTCACTGTTCAGCCTGGGAGTAGACAGCCCCGTAAAACCAAATGAGACTAACGAGGTACAGGAGTCCAGTGACAAGGGCCAGAAGGCAGAAGGGGAGAAGGAAGCTGGTGATAGGGAACCCAAGGTGGAGTAAGGATATTGTTGATGTGTTGTGAGATTGTTAACCATTGTCATAGGGCAACATGTGTAGTAACTGTTAAATGAGAAACTATTTTGTTCTGTAAGCCTTCATCTTAAGTGAGAATAACAGCACAACTGGAAGAGCGTAGTCAATGTCACTGAACTGTGTATGTAGAAATTTTTGAAATGGTGTATCTTTGGCTATGTGTATGTTCACCAAGAAAAAAAGGTTGAGAATTTAGAGGGTTAAAATGTTGTGGGGTTGTTAACCAATGTCATAAAACAACATGTGTACTACTGTTTCATGAGAAACTATTTGTTCTGTAAGCCTTCACCTGAAGTACAATAAAATATAAAAAATAAAATAAAATAAAATAAAATGCTATGAGTTTTTATTAAATTCTATACCAGGAAAAATAACTATATCATTAACAAACTGAGTTTACTTGGCACATTATTCTCGTACTGTAAGCACCAAGGTGTAAGTTAGGGAGGAATAGAGGACTTTAGCAAGGAGTAGCCCACTAGCCCTAAACAAATCCCTTGGCGCCCACCTCTTCCTATTCTGTACTCTGTATCCAGCTCTTCAACTTCCAAAGCCCAACATACTCGCTTTTCTCTTCAGAGTTACAATGCCCTAAACTGCAAAGGGGGGCAGTGGTGGTACAGGGGTAGAACTCACACCTTCCACGTGGGAGACCTGCTTTGATTCCCAGCCAGTGTGCCTCATTTGTGTGTTGCCGTGATGCTGAACAGGGGTCCTGGTGGCACGGTGGTTAAAGCGCTCGGCTGCTAACCGAAAGGTCAGCAGTTCGAATCTACCAGCCGTTCCCCAGAAGAAAGATAAGCCAATCTACTTCTGTAAAGATTTACAGCCTTGGAAACACTTTAGGGCAGTTCTGCTTGGTCCTGTAGGGTCACTATAAGTCAGAACCAACTTGACAGCAGGGGATTTTGAGGTGATGCTGAACAGGTTTCAGTGGAGCTGCCAGGCTAAGACAGACTAGAAAGAAAGGCCTGGCAATTTACTTTAAATAATCAGCCAATGAACCCCCAAGACTACGGCCTCCAAACCCCTGGCTAGCTCAGAGCTGAAGCTACTCCCGAAGCCTACCTTTCAGCCAAAGATTAGACAGGCCTATAAAACAAACAGTAACACGTGTGAGGAACGTGCCTCTGATTTCAATCAAGTATACAAGAACAAATGGGCAACTCCTGCCCAAAAGCAAAGACGAGAAGGCAGGAAGGGACAGGAAATCTGGACGAATAGACATGGAGAACTCGAGGTGGAAAGGGAAAGTGTACTGACACATTGCTGTGATTTTTGCAACCAATGTCACAAAATAGTTTGTATATAAATTGTTGAATGAAAAACTAATTTGAGCTGTAAACTTTCACCAAAAACACAATTAAAAAAAAAAAATCAGCCAATGATCACAATGGTCTGATCTCATTTTGCATGGCATTGCCATGAGTCAGGGGCCACTCAATGGCAGCTAACAAGAAAAAGCTACAAAAAAGTTATGAAAGCTGTTTTTCTCAAAGTTTGTGGTTAGAAATGACGTTTTCTCTCTCTTTCCTTTCTTAGAACTCCCTCTTTCTTATTTCCGCAAATTTCAAGGGATGTGAGGAAGAAAGCAATCTGATTAAATGAACTGAAATACAGCGTGTATGGTTTACCAAATCTGTAGCCGTCGAGTCAATTCTGACTCGTAGTGACCCTACAGAACAGAGTAGAACTGCCTCCACAGGGTTTCCAAGGAGCTGCTGGTGGATTCAATCTGCGGACCTTTTGGTTGGCAGCCGAACTCTTAGTATGGCTTATCATCTCCTTAAACCTTCCCAGGATTAGATGTAATTTGAAAGGAGGGCTTAATTCTAGCTTAGATGAATTTGTAATTTGCAGAAAATTTTGAACTGCAAACACAGTAGTAACGGGAGGGGTCTGGGAAGTATATATGATTGTGTTCTTGGTCTCACTACTCAGCCAGCTGTTTTGACTTGTCATCACTGTGGCCTTTGAGGCTGTCTCCTTTGACACTAGTTTGCACTCCACTGTAAGGGGAAAGTCAAGTAGCCGGATTTTTCCTTCTCCTTGTCTCTGAGTTTCCCTGTATGAGCTGATCCAGCAGGATCTCCGTGCTTGGGAATCATGGTTGCTTCATTATCCTAAGGGCATTTCTGATGACATTATGTTTCCCAATTCATTTCAGTCCAGTGCTTCTCATGGCCCAAACCAAAAACCAAACCAGTTGTCATTGAGTCGACCCCAACCCATTATGTGTCAGAGAAGAACTGTGCTCCATAGGGATTTCATTGGCTGATTTTTTGGAAGTATATTGTCAGGGCTTTCTTCCAAGGTCCCTCTGGGTGGACTTGGTCTGCCAACTTTTGGTTAACAGCTATGGTCATGGGGATTTTATTTTAAAATAATAGAGAAATGTTCAGGTTTGCCATGCATAAACCCACTTAGTTTATTGCAAAGTAGTCATGGTACGGCACATAGATAAGACACCAAGACATTCATTCCCACCTGGAGAATCAGGGTAGGGGCAAGTTAGTCCAATAATTATCCAAATTGTCACCCTTCAGGCATTTACCTTTAAGAAGCTGTCTTGGGAGGAAGGCTTGACCAGCGGCTTATCTTCAGCAGACGTTCCTCATAGCTGGGGTCCAAGTCAGTGGTGGTGGCACAGTCTCTGACAGAGTGAGCATCTGGCAATGTGCCAGTCTTCAGAGAAGGTCAGAGACATGGCAGAGAGTGTCATTCTGTCTCTACCTTGTTTGGTCTTGTTTTCTCTCTCATTCCGCCTCTACCTTGCTCTCCCTGGGGGAGCAAAAGCCTGGAGTTTGTATATATGATTTAATCACTCTGTTTTGCAAATAAGTGTTTATCAAGGACATCCAGTTCATATTGCATCAGGGTAACTGATGTTATGGCTGATAATCTGAGGTTTACTCAGAATGCCTAACATAGATAAACTGAAGGCTATGTCACAGCAAAGCAGTTGTTTACAACATTAGAAGTTGTTTATCCGTTTCAAGTTGCTCACAGCATAGCTTCCAAGTTTCAAGTCATCCATTACGTGTTTCACACATACATGGCTTGGAATCACTGTATTATAAGCATACGTCACACCTGCCAAACACCTTAACTCTTTACGCCGCCCAGGGACTCCACCTGTGGCCCACGGGCTGAAAAAGTCCATGCCATTTGGAGAAAATACTCCTGAGCAGATTATAATCATGCAGTATTCTGCCTTGGAAGCCCTATGGGGCAGTTCTATGTCCTATAGGGTAGCTATGAGTTGGAATCAACTCAATGGCACACAATATCAACAACAGTCTGGCTTTGCCTCCAACTTACATTGTCAGAGTTATCACAGTGCCATGCGTGGTTTCACTGTTGCAGCCTTTCATCTTAATACAAGGAATGATAATGATTAATTCTATCTGTAGACAGGGCAATTGGGGGGTTCCACTGATCTGATACAGGTTTTCTCAAAGGAGAGGTTATTAATGAAAATTTCTGATTTCAGTCCACGTGTGTTCCTAATTTTACCTGCTAACTGGCTTATTGGATGTGGATAATTAAAAGCAGGCATTTCACAAAATATTAGCTGCCATCAATTTGAAGATTGTAAGAAGGGTGTTGACCTATCCTCACAATGTCTCCACCCTTTGAGTACCCTGGAGATATTAAGAAGAAATATTGGCCGATACAATCCTTGCTGTAAAGAGCAACATTTGTAGGTTATTCTGCCAAGAATCTGTTGTTTTAAGCAATTCACGAAGACGGCCAGATTGGTGTGCATTCTTTCCACTTAAGTATTTCTGCTTCAAATTATTTCTAGCAACAATCCACTCTGGCGGAAGGGTGGGTTTATAGTGCAGTGATATTTAGATGGTGGGAGTGGTAGGCTGTTTCTAATTCCAAGATATATTGAGGAGTAATTAGGTGCGATGGAATAGATCTTTTCAGAGACAAGGCCAATGGCTTATTCTTTAAAACACTTTTCATCAGCAAGAATGTTTTCTTTTAAATATGGTCCATCACCTATCTCTTTGGCATTTTTTTTTTTCTTTCTCATTTCCCAAACCCTAACAAAGAACATTTGAAGGTTAAATTTAAAATCAGTTTCTTTATACATGTAAAAATATTTGTACAGGCATACCTCATCGTATTGCACTGTGCTTCATTGTGCTTCCCAGATATTGCATTTTTTACAAATTGAAGGTTTGTGGCAACCCTGTATTGAACAAGTCTATCAGTACCATTTTCCAACAGCATGTGCTCACTTAGTGTCTCTGTGTCACATTTTGGTAATTCTCCCAATATTTCAAACTTTTCCATTATTATTGTATGTGTTATGGTGATCTATGATCAGGGATCTTTGATGTTACTATTGTAATTGTTTTGGGGCATCATAAACTGCGCCCCTGTAAGACGTTGAACTTAATTGGTAAGTGTTGTGTGTGTTCTGACTCCTCCACCAACCAGCTGCTCCCCTGTCCCTCCCTCTCCTCAGGCCTCCCTATCCCCTAACAGACACAACAGTATTGAAATTAGGCCAATTAATAACCCTACAATGGCCTCTGAGTGTTCAAGTGAAAGGATGAGTCCCACATCTCTCACTTTAAATCAAAAGCTAGAAATGGTTAAGCTTAGTGAAGAAAGCATGTCAAAAGCCAAGACAGGCCAAAAGCTAGGCCTCTTCTGCCAAACAGTTAACCAAGTTGTTAGTGCAGAGGAAAAGTTCTTGAAGGAAATGAAAGTACTACTCCAGTGAACACATGAATGATAATAAAGTGAAATAGCCTTATTGCTGATATGGAGAAAGTTTTAGTGGTCTGGATAGAAGATCAAACCAACCACAACACTCCCTTAAGCCAAAGTTTAATCCAAAGCAAGGCCCTAACTCTTCAGTTCTATGAAGGCTGAGAGAGGAGAAGAAGAAAAAGTTTAAAGCTAGCAGAAGTTAGCTCATGAGGTTTAAGGGAAGAAGCTGTCTCCATAGCATAAAAGTGCAAAGTGAAGTAGCAAGTGCTGATGGAGAAGCTGCAGCAAGCTATCCAGATCTAGCTAAAATAATTGATGAAGGTGGCTACACTAAACAACAAATTTTTTATGTAGATGAAACGGCTTTATATTGGAAGAAGATGCCATCTAAGACTTTCATAGCTAGAGAGGAGAAGTCAATGCCTGGCTTCAAAACTTGTTCAAAACACAGGCTGACTCTCTTGTTAGGGGCTAATGCAGCTGGTGACTGTAAGTTGAAGACAATGCTCACTTACCATTCCAAAAATCCTAGAGCCCTTAAGAATTATGCTAAATTTACTCTGCCTGTGCTCTATAAATGGAACAACAAAGCCCGGATGATGGCACATTTGTTTACAACATGGTTTATTGAATATTTTAAGCCCCAGGTTGAGACTTACTGCTCAAGAAAAAAAAAAAAAAGATTCCTTTCAAAATACTACTGTTCATTGACAATGCATCTGGTCACCCCAGAGCTCTGATGGAGATGTACAAGGAGATTAATGTTGTTTTCATGCCTGCTAACACAACATCCATTCTGCAGCCCACGGATCAAGGAGTTATTTAGACTTGCAAGTCCTATTATTTAAGAAACACATTTTGTAAGGCTATAGCTACCATGGAGCCCCGATGGCCCAGTGGTTAGGAGTTACGCCTGCTAACCAAAAGGTTGCCAGTTAGAATCTACCAGCAGCTCCTTGGAAACCCTATTGGGGCAGTTCTACTCTGTCCTGTAGGGTCGTTTTGAGTTGGAATCAACTTGACGGCAATGGGTATAGCTTCTATAGATAGTGATTCCTCTTAGGGATCTGGGCAAAGTTAAATGAAAACCTTCTGGAAAGAATTCATCATTCTAGATGCCATTAAGAACATTTGCAATTCATGGGAGGAGGTCAAAATATCGACATTAACAGGAGTTTGGAAGAAGTTGATTTTAACCCTCATGGATGACTTTGAGGGGTTCAAAACTTCGGTGGAGGAAGTAACTGAAGATGTGGTGGAAATAGCAAGAGAATTAGAATTAGAAGTAGAGCCTGAAGATGTGACTGAATTGCTACAGTCTCATGATAAAACTTTAATGGATGAGGAGTTGCTTTTTATGGATGAGCAAAGAAAGCAGTTTCTTGAGATGGAATCTACTCCTGGTGAAGAGGCTGTGAACATTGTTCAGATGACAACAAAGGATTTAGAATATTACAAAAATTTAGCTGATAAAGCAGAGGCAGGGTTTGAGAGGATTGACTCCAATTTTGAAAGAAGTTCTATGTCGGTAAAATGCTATCAAACAGCATCACATAATGCTGAGAAATCTTTTGTGAAAGGAAGAGTCAATCAAGGCAGCAAAATTCACCGTTGTCTTATTCTAAGAAATTGCCACAGCCACCCCAATCTTCAGCAACCACCACCCTGATCAGTCAGCAGCCATCAACATTGGTGCAAGACCCTCCACCCGCAAAAAGATTACAACTCGATGAAGGCTCAGATGATTGTTAGCATTTTTTAGCGATAGAGTATTTTTTAATTAAGGTATGTACATTGTTTTTTAGACATAATGTTATTGCATACTTAATAGACTACAGTGTAGTGTAAACATAACTTTTATATGCACTGAGAAACAAAAAAATTCATGTGACTCATCTTATTGTGATATTCAGTTTATTGTGGTGGTCTGGAATCAAACCCACAATATCTCCGAGGTTTGCCTGTAATTATATTTTAATTCAACATGTCAATGGACATAAATATATTATCGTACAATTTAAGGAAAACTCTGAATTTTGACTTTACTTTTTTATAATTGTGAAAGTTTTAAACTCTAGTACTCACCTTTTATTGCAAGAAAAATTTAATGGCCTACTAAATTCTTGCACCATGATGAAGAGTCTAACTTCAAAGAAGTTTCGATCATACCAAATCAGCAATAACTTGAAGTGCAATATTAATTAGATTTTATTTCAGCTTCATGTAGTAGTGTCATTTTTTAGAATTAAATCCCTGAAATAGAACTACCAAGTGGAACCAGGTTTTTACTAGTTTTTTGGAATCTGGATCTACAAAATCCCTAGGATGGTCAAGAACTACTCTCTGTGTTGAAGATTTTTTTCACTTTAATCTTAGCCTTCTCTTCACAGGGAGTTTAGATAATGTGAACTACCAGCATTATGGAGCCCTGGTGGCGCTGCGGTTAAGAGCTCAGGCTGCTAACCAAAAGGTCCGCAGTTCGAATCCACCAGTCACTCCTTGGAAACCCTATAGGGCAGGTATACTCAGTTCTACTCCTATAGGATCATGCAGTGGTTAAGCGTTTGGCTGCTAATCAAAAGGTCAGCAGTTTGAACCCACTAGCTGCTCCTTGGAAACTCTATGGGGCAATTCTACCTTGTCCTATAGGGTTGCTATGAGTAGGAATCGACTCGATGGCAAGTTTTGGTTTGGATGATGTAAAGGAGGCAGAATTAGAGAGAGTTATGTTAATGAAGCAGGACTCAATCTACAAGATTAGGTTGTATCTTGAGTCAATCTCTTTGGAGATGTAAAAGAGAGAAGCTAGCAGAGAGAAAAGGGACCCCCTACCACAAAGAATGAAGAACCAGGAGGAGAGCGAGTCCTTTGGACCAGGCGTCCTTGCACCGAGAAGCTCCCAGAACAGGGGAAGATTGATAACAAGGACCTTCTCCCAGAGCTGACAGAGAGAGAAAGCCTTCTTCTGGAGCTAGCACACTGAGTTTGGACTTCTAGCCTCCAAAACTGTGAGAGAATAAATTTCTCTTTGTTAAAGCCATCTACTGGTGTTATTTCTATTATAGCAACACTAGATAACGAAGACAATTACATTATGGAAGGTGATCACATTACATAACATAACATTACATTACTTCACATCACATTGCATCACACTACATTACTTTAAGGAAGGCAATCTGTTCTACCTAAGACCAATGATCTAATCACATGAAACTACTCCATGACAGCAACTAGGCAGGTGTTTGGTCAAACAACTAAGAACCAAAGGCTAGCTGAGTTGATACATAAAATTAACCATCACAAAGGGCACAATGAGATTTTATGAAATTGGTCCTTTCAGTCCCAAGATAGATAATGGTGGTCAGCCCTTTACTATTGGGAGGGCAGTGTATGGTCCCACAACCACCAGAAGGTAATCTCTATGAGACCAAAGACCTACTCTGTTTTACTCACATAGGAATCCGCAGCACCTACAGCAATGCCTGGAACACTTAGTGAATGACAGTTAAAGGCATTAGTGTTGGGAAAAATAGTAATCTATGAAACTAAATGAAAACGATCTGCCTTGGACAGGACAGAGAAAGACAGGAAACAGAGAGCCAGCACTGATAGAAAATAGATCCTCCATCCTGAGCAAGCATCAGACAAATTGAGACAGAGAGCTGAAGCTTGTGTCTGTCCCTTTAAAAACCAGAACACATCTAATTGAGAGAAATAAAATCTCAAGCAGCCATTCCAAGAAGGAGAATTTTTATGCATCACTTCTACCTTGCAATTCTATGAAGAAGACTTCTACCTTCTGATCATTCACCTACGTGTTGTAGAAAGTTAATTTAGTCATTCTTTGTGGGGGTCTTGTCCTTTGAGCCAAAAAAATTCTTCATTATTGTTTTTATCTGTATGTGGCAGAGATCACCTAATATTTCATACTCTCTCTCAATATTTCCTGACTCCCTTGAAGTTGAATTGAGGTCATGTGATTACTTCTACTTTGAGTAGAAGTTCTTCGAGTGAAAAGATTGTGTGTTAATTCTGGGATAAGCCAGTTAGAGCTGGTGTGGCTCTTCTTTTCTGTCTTTCCCTCTTGCAGTGAATGTGCAAGCCATACTAGATACTAGGAGACCATGTATGACACAAATAGTTAAGTACTGGTACCAAATGGATAAGGATTTGAATCCACCCAGAGGTGCCAAGGAAGAAAGGCAGCCATCTCCTCCCAAAATGTCACAGCCGTGAAAACCCCATGGAGCACAGTTCTACTCTGAAACCCACGGGATCACCATGAGTCAAAATCGACTTAATGGAAACTGGTATGTAGATACTAGAAGGAGAAGAACCAACGCGATTTCATCAGGAATCATGTGAATGAGAAATAAACTCTTGGTGTGATAAGCCTCTGAAAGATTGGTCATGTTTGTTATCCCATAATAGCCTCAACTATTCTGAATAATACACTGGATAAAGAGAGGTAGCAGTGGGGATAGAGAACCTTTGAAAGAAGACTCTCACTTGCTTTTTGCCCTTAGTTTCTAAGTATCCCTGAGTATAATCACCTGTTACAAAGAACATGGTAAACAACTTTAATTTGGATTTAGAATTTCAAGCACATTGTAATAGTTTTGATTCAGTTTTGTTTTGCATTATAAAGATAGCATAACAACATTTTAGAAAGAAGAGAACATTTTACCTGTAATCTCACTACCCTAAACATTACAATTACTGCTTCCAATGTATCTTTAACACTCTTCTAACCAAAATACTTTTGTAATTCTTCCCACTTAGCACTATACGCATCTTGCTACAAAGTTTTTATAGTTGCTTTTTATCGGCTGCATAATTTTTTCACTAAGTAGAGGTGTTATGATTTAATTAACCTTTCCCCTAACTACCAAATGTTTTATTATTACATACAAAAGAGACACTAACAGTTTAGGGGAATGTTTGTTTTTTATATTGTATTTTGTTTGCCTTTTTGGTTAGTTTCTTAGGATAAATGTCAAGAAAAAATGATCAGTGTCTCTGTGAGCATATTGGGCTCCTCTATATGTGCATATCAACTTTGTCCTAAACCTGCTAGCTCTCTAATTTACACATTTTTGATAGGGAAGAATGATACTTGAATATTTAACTTGGAACTGGAGGTTTTATCCTCTCTGTTTACAAACTAGTAATTTCAATCTTGTGTATTGTTTTCTTAACTTTTACCAATTAATATATCAGTATAAAATTTATTAATGTTGATAGAGAATAGATGCCCTTTCGGGTGACTTTTTATTTAAGATTAAATTGTATTCAATATAAAGTTTTCTATTATGTTTAAAGTAAAACATTTTCTGGAAGAACACACCCTGATTTTATAATAGTGGCCCTTAGGGAAAATTATATATTGCCGTATATCAGGGCATGTGGGAGCACTGGTGACACAGCAGTTAAGAGTTACAGCTGCAAACCAAAAGGTCAGCAGTTTGAATCCACCAGCCGCTCATTGGAAACCCTACGGGACAGTTCTCCTCTGTCCTACAGAGTCGTTATGAATCTGAATTGAGTCAATGGCAACAGGTTTAGTTTGGGATTTATATATAGAAGCAAATGTTTTGCAGTAATTAAAAGAGTCTATTTTGTTTTATTTTGTATTTTAAGGAATCTTTAAAGTTGGTATTTTTTCTTAATTGAAGACAATAATAAGGTATTTTAAAATTTGGGCAACAGTGTTTTCTACTGAAATATTTTATTAAATGTTATACTATTAGACAAAACATATTAATCAACATATTCCTTAATGACTAACAATTAATAAACACCACATAAGTTAGTATTAACGTAAAAAATGAACCAGTACCTAATAGTTTAAATGACTTATTTTAGTATATTGAAAGCTATTTAGGCTAAAACTCTCACTCGATGAAAAAAGCAAATATTTGGATGACTAATACCAGAAAAGGAAAAGTTCAGTTTCGTAACTTCCGTTTTTTTAATTTATTTAGACAAACGGAATGGTAAAAATAAAGTGCTGCCTGTGTAAATAGGTGCTTATTAATTCATTTAAAGTTATTCTTCACAAATAATGTTTTGTTTGTTTTTATTGCCAAAGTTACTTGGGGGGAAAAATGAGAAGGAATTCCAAGTTGTGTAAGTTAACAAAGCAAAATAAAGCCCAGAGCTTTTCTAAAATGGAAAATAAACAAATCCGTACATTTGGGTGGGCAGAGTCTCCAGCCTGTGGCTGAGGAGTGATCCTGTGGTTTCCTTTTCAACTTTGTTGTCTACCCTTGATTCTACAGGTACCTTATTTGGTCTGCCTTTGCTATTTGCTTAGATGTTGCTAATAACTTAAGAACTGTTCTACCAGCACATAGTTACAATATTAGGGTAGCCATTTAATACCCAGTTCAATAAAAATGAATATGAAAATAGTTATATCACAAATATATGTAACTACCTACTCTGTTCTGAAGCATGAATTCCCTGCCCTAACCAGACAGGTAGTGGCTAGTCTCAAGTACTCACTAAATGAGCACTCTCTTTTTAAATGATGTGTGTCATCATACTTTGAAGAGCATAAGGATCTTCTGAGATGCTGTCTTAGTGTGGATTCCAACAGGAATTGCTTGTGGCTGAGGCATTCCTTCCCACACAAGCCTCAAATGCTAGGGCGGCTGTCTCTACAGCAGGTTAACATTTCCCTAAATGTGTTCCCTTGCTCAGAATGGCCAAGATGAAGCTTTAAAAGAATCAAAGTAGGATGTGGGAAAGCAACGTACCAGGAGGGAAAAAAAGTCCCATAAACAGCACCACGCCATCTGATTTCAAATGGCAGCTTTGGTTCACTGTTTCTTTCCCAATCTTCGATGAGAAGAAGAAAAACTGCTGGGATACCCATGGGATTCTTTTGAGGAATTATTGAAAAATTTCCTTCTCAACCACTTTAAATTTGGTATTTTATTTACCATCTTCATGCATATTTTACAGCGATGGCATTAAAGATACATCTAACCTGAGTGGAGACAGTAGTGGTTCAATGGTAGACATCTGGCCTTCCATGCAGGAGACCCAGGCTCAACACTTGGCAATGTGCCTCATGAACAGCCAACTGTCTGTCAGTGGAAGCTTGGATGTTGCTATGTTGCTGAACATACTTCAGTGGAGCTTCCAGACTAAGTTGGACTAGGAAGGAAGGCCTGGAGATCTACTTCTAAAAATTCAACCAGTAAAAAACCTGTGGATCACAATGATCCCACCTGGGCAGCATTTTGTTCAGCTGTGCATGGTGTTGCCATGAGTCTGTACATGCTGTCACCATGAGCTGGGGGTCAACCTGCAGCTAACAACCACAACATCATCTCTCAGGAAATAAATTTTGTTGTAGAAATTCATTATGGAAACCATTGTCACAATTTCACCGTTTATCCTTCACCTTGGTGTTGGGACTGTGTTTTTGATGGACTGCCTCCTAAAGGATTCTCAGGGGTAAGTTCCCTATTCTACCCTATGACTGGCTCTCCACAGAAAGGCATAAAGATTAGAGAATATGGATTCTCGACAGTTGGCATAGCCTTCATCTTTGTCTCAGTTATCTAGTGTTGTTGTAACAGAAATACCACAAGTGGGTGGCTTTAACAAATATGTATTTTCTCACAGTTTATGAAGCTAGAAGTCTGAATTCAGGGTGCTGGCTCTAGGGGAAGACTTTCTGTCCCTGTTGGTTCTGGAGGAAGGTCCCTGTCTCTTGGAGCTTCTGTTCCCGGGTGATCGTCACATGGCTTGGCATCTCTCTTCTCCCATCTCTTCAAAAGAGATTGACTCAAGATACACCCTAATCATGCCTGATTAACATAATAAACATAACCTAATCCTCATTGGGAAACCCTGGTGGCATAGTGGTTAAGTGCTACGGCTGCTAACCAAAAAGTCGGCAGTTCAAATCCACCAGGCGCTCCTTGGAAACTCTGTGGGGCAGTTCTATTCTGTCCTGTAGAGTCCCTGTAGTCGGAATTGACTCAGTGGCAGTGGGTTTGGTTTTTTGGGTTTAATCCTCATTGACATAACCTAGTCCTACCTCATTAATATAATAAATACAACCCATTCACAAATGGGATTATAACCTCAGGCAGAAGTTAGGATCTACAACACATATTTTTGGGGGACACAATTCAATCTGTAACAATCTTATTAAGCAAGATTTAGCAGCTAACCTGTTTCCTATTTTTTAAGGGACTTAGACCTATATTCTTAAATTATCCATGAGTATCCTGGCTCCCTACTGAATGTACTAAGATCTCCAATTAAAATTAGGGAAGTGGTTAAGGCACTAGACGAACTTGTAACTTAATCATGTGACACCATTGAGCAGGACCATTAGGCCGTGGCAAACGGGTACCTTCCCAAATCGAAACATTGCATGAATTCACCCAGATTTTTCAGTTTGGAACACATTCCCCTCCGTAACCTTTTTCTACACACACATACACACATGTGTGTGCCCTCATTATACACACACACACGCACACACGTGCACGCACACACCTTGCATTGCAGAGATAAACGCTCAAGTTTCCCTAACTTTATGTCTCAAAAGACGGACTCTTCCCTGAATTAGTTCGGCCTGAATTTCAAGGGGAAATAGTCAACTTAGGCTCAAACATCTCTACCAACTCTTTGAAATAAGGCCACTTTTGGTGACCAATATGCTCTTGAAGATAAAACTCCTTGATTCATCATTTGAAATTGCTTCTAGTCTCCCAAATCACCAGTTCTCTCCATGCTAATTACTTATTTCTGTTTTGGACACACAGAGCTCCACTGCATTCTCATGCGTTTATGAAACCAGAACTGTCATTTATCTATTTATTTATTCAATAAAGATGTATGTATTGAGAAACTATTATATAGTAGGGACTCTTCCAGGAGCTAGGAATACATTATACAACCAGCACTAAAGGTTTCTAGTCATGATGGACTCCCAGTCAAGCTGGGAAAGGACAATCAAAAAAAGAGTAAAGAAGTTAAGAATCAAGACATTTTATTTATTAAAGGAAATTTTAGATATTCTTCTTCTAGGTGTAAAGCACCACTAAGGAAGAAGCCAAGAACTCGTTTACGCTTGTTTTCATGACATCCCCAAAGCCTAATGTTTCATCTTTAATTATCAGCCTGGGAGACAATCTGTGATTCCAAAGGGATTAATTCCTTGCAAGAGGAAAGAGACTCCACAAGAGAGCAATTCAAGGGCTCACTGAGAGCCTGTGGGCCAGCAGCCACAGGCAGATCTTTTGGCTTGGAGTACATCCTTAAGACTTTGAGCAAATATTGCTCAGAATATAAATGGAGAAGATTCACTCTAGAAATGATTTTCCTCTTATGCTTTGTTTTCTGCCACCAGCAACTTAAGTAAACCATCCTTCAAGAGGCACACTGGGACGCGGTTCAAATGAACCACAGAGTGGATGGGAATCATGCAAATGAGGAAAGAGAGGAAGAACTCATTAAGCACAAAAATAGCAACAAGGACACAGAGAGACTCTCTGTCCCCATGATGACTGGTTCCAGACAAGCAAGAATATCCAATTTTCAAACCAAGAGTAGGTGGCTTAGTAACACTACTTGTCATGTCTTATGATGAAACATCTCTATGAATGATTTGCCTAGTTTTTAATTTTTTGTTATTGTTTACAATAAAGAATCTGGCATCTTTAAAAAAGTTAACTATGAAATAAACAAGATTTTTGTTTTTTTTTAAGAAAAGACTTAAAAAAAAAAAAAGTTGCCTTCAAGTTGATTCCAACTCATGGTGACCCCATGTACCTTTTGGTTAGTGTTTCTGTGATATTGGTAGTTCCTATGAAAAGATATCTTTCCAACTTAAGAGGGTCTGTAGAAATGAGACCTCACGGGGGATCTGGTGATCTGCTCCCATAAAGTTTACAGCCTTGGAAACCCTATGGGGCAATTCTACTCTGTCTTATAGGGTCATTATGAGTTGGAATCGACTTGGCGGCAACAGGCTTGGTTTTGGTTTGGTATAGCAATGAAGGAGTCCCTGGGTGGCACACATGGTTGAGTGCTTGACTACTAACCTAAAAGTTGAGATTCAAGCTCACCCAGAGGCACCTCAGAAGAAAGGCCTGGCGATCTGCTTCCAAAAGTTCACAGCCTTGAAAACTCTATGGATCACAGTTCTACTCTGCACACATGGGGTCACCATGAGTTCGAATCAACTCAACAGCAACTTGTTTAGTTTTTTTGGGAGAGGAATGAAAGGAATTCTAAGACACAAAACTGAGAATCCTGCAGCAGCCTCAGCTGGGCACAATTAGGAGAGGTCTGTCCTCAGTCTGAAAGGAAAATATCAAAGTCACTAATACTGGGAAGGGAATGGAGCCATAGTGTATGCATATACTTAACTTGATGAAATGTTGCTAGATTGTTCTGCAGAACAGCTACAGCAGTCTTTACGTTCACCAGAAACACATGAGGGATACCTTCGTTCCATGTGGCTGGGAACATACAAATATTCCTGCCAATAAGTATGGGCAGAAGTAGCAGGTGTCATTTATTTGCCAGTACAAAGCTCCACTCCCACCCCCGTCCTCCATTCCCCTTCTCCCCTCATCCAGAGCTCTTATTTGTCCACTGGTGATCAACACTGTTCACTTGGTGGTGCTCCATCAGGCTGGGTTCCTGAGTGCAGTGAACAGAGGATTACAGTTGAGTCTATAATGTACATGTAACATAAGTAAATCAACCTTCAGTGTTTTTAGCCACCAAGATTTTGAGTTGTCTTCGTAGGCTGATAACCCAAAAGGTCGGCAGTTCTAATTCACCAGGCGCTCCTTGGAAATCCTATGGGGCAGTTCTACTCTATCCTAAAGGATTGCTAAAAGTTGGAATGGACTCGATGGCAATGGATTTTCTTTGGGTTTCATAGCTTTTACTAGCCCATCCAAACAGATAGACTCCACAAACACACAAATATTTTCCATTATCCTGATTTGTAATTTTTGCCCAACTAAGAGAGACAAAATTATATTTCATTCTTGAGTTTCTCTAATACAAAATATTCATGTATCGTATCATATGATTGTAAGATTTTTATATTTCCTCTTCTTTAAGTCTCATGTTCATAGATGCTGCCTGTTTTTTATTGTTATCTTGATATCATTGATTTTCACGGGTTTTATTTGTGTTTATTGTTAATCCTTTCTCCGGTTTAGGTATCACAAATATTTTTGCTCATTCTGGTGTCTAGTTATTAACTTTGTCTGTTGTGCTCGTTTTAGAAAAGAAATCCTGAATTTTAAAGTTATTGTCATTAATTTTGACATAAATATTTTATTTAAGAAATGTTTTTCTACCCCTAAGTAATTTCGCACTTTTTGTTCTAATAACTTCACAGGTCTTCCTTTTCATATTTAGTTATTTCATCCATATGAGGTTTTATTTTCTTCCATAGAGGGAATAGATTTATCAATACCATGTATTAAACAAGCTTCCTTTTTACCGTTGATTTGTAAACCCAGCTTTCTTGTATACTAAGTCCCCGTATATTTCCAATGTGATTATTGACTCAGTTGTGTTAAATCAGATTAACACAAAATTACATAAATCTTATATATCTTGTTGGGAAATGGTGAGGATAAATATTGTAAGAATAGGGTATCTTCGTTTGGGTTCCCCAAAAGCAGACCCGGAGACAAGAATTTGTATGCAAGTCATTTATTTTGGGAGGTAAAAGAGCCACTGGAAGGGAAGGTGGGAAGCGAGACAAAAAAAAAAAAAGAAGGCAGCTAACGAAAGCATCAAACTAGTTACCACTATTAGGACCAGAACTTAACTTCACTTGCAAAACTCTGGCATACAATGTAGAACATGAATTTTACAGTTATACCTGATAGGTGCTAGAGCTGCGGTATTTATATGCCAACTCCCATATATCACTGGTTGAGAACTGCTTTCCGGGTCCTCAGTGGATAGTAAAACCAAACATAGGTAAATAAATAAATAAACCCATTGCCTTCAAGTCAATTCCGACTCATAGTGACCCTATAGGGCAGAGTAGAACTGCTCCATAGGTTTTCCAAGGAGCAGCTGGTGGATTCAAACTGCTGACCTTCTGGTTAGCAGCCGAGCTCTTAACCACTGTACCCACGTGGATAGTAAAGGGCTCCAGAATTCAAATAAGAGCTCTCAGGCACAGATATGCAGGTCCTGGCAGTTAATCAGTGTGCAGGTACGTGATTTGCACTGAGGAGGCAAAGGTGATGGGAAGTTGATGGGCCACCAATAGCGATTGCTCCACACGGTGAATGTAGATCATTATTAAATGATCAAATTTAATAGAAAAGGAAATACAGGACCTTGGAGCAGTGCTTCTCAGGCTTAATTAATAAATGGACCCCTCTGAAATACTCGTAATCACCCTATGAAGTTGATACTATTAACATTCCTATCATACATATGAAAACAATAAAGCGCAGGGAATTGAAGAAAGTCCTCAAGATTTCACAGCCAGATTTTTCTTTCCTAATTGTTTTCAGGAACTAGGGTTGCAAGGATACTGACATTTTTGATACAAATATTTCATTATTTGTCTTCATTCCCTATTTCAATTGTAAATGGTCAGTGAATATATTATATGTGTGTGTGTGTTGTTGAAATAGTGAAAGAGTTTTGTTTTTACAAAATCAAAGAAGCAAATAAGTAAGACATGAAATCCAAATGGTGAATTATTTCATAGTTGAAAGGTAGCAAACAGGAAGCGTTATCCAAGCAGTGAGTGGACTTCGTATTTAATGTTCTCCTGTCTTATTTTCTCACATTACCCACAATGAAAATAGTATTTGCCACACTCTGTCCTTAGAATATCCCATATCAAACCTTAGCTCTTTATTTTTTTGGTAAAAGACAATAACAGGTACCACAGTGTTTTTGGAACCCTATTTCCCCCCATTCTAATGTAGTCACAATCATTCACTGTTCTTTCTCAACGAGAATAAGACAGTGTAACATACCAACATCTTCTTTATGTGGTTTGATATTCTATTTTGGGTCTGCTGCCAGGCTGTTTGCAAAACAGTCCATATTAGACAGTTTTGGCTATCCTCCACCTATACTTTTTCCCTTGGAAATTATAGAAGATATGCACTGTTCTTACTCATAAAGAAAACTTTTAAAAGGGAAAACTCCAAAGTTGTATAGATATTTTTTTGCCCCTGGAGAAAGTGATGTTGAGTTGTCAACATTTCATACAATGCTGGTCTCCAAGCTGGAGCATCCCTGATAATGAGACATATATCTTTACTTATGCCTCTTTCTTTATGTGTGTAGCAACAAGAGTTTTTAATAAGACAACCATTTCATCACTCAAAAATGTTATCTCATGTTGTAGACTTTTACAAATAAGAAAATCAATGCATCTATCCCAGCATCAAAAAAAAACTAGTAAATTCTGGATGTGCAAGTTGAATTCAGGACTGATGACTCTAATATTAATGTAACATTATGTATGAGATGGATTGACACCGTCTTGGGCTGGGTACTCTAGATAAGCAAAAGCATTAAAGTGTACAAATATATATAAGGAGAGAGAGATTTATCTTAAGGAAACGGCTCACGAGGTTGTAGAGGTTGGAACATGAGTCCGGCTGGAGGCTTCTCTTGACTCTTTTAGCCTTAGGGGCTGGTGAACCCCATACCCTCAGGTCAGACAGCAGGGGTCTGACTCACAGGCTAGAAGACCAAGGAAATCAAAGATCAGTAGACAAGATGGCAAGTAAGATGCTAGCTCAAGTCCCAAGAACTGGAGGCCAGATGAACAGGAGCCAGCTGCAAGATCCAGTGCAAGCAAAAGCCCCCAAGCCTTGCCAGAAAGTCAACATATATTGGATGCAGGCCATACCCACAAGGAAACTCCATTTTAACTGATTGGCTACTTACAGCAGATCCTATCATGGAGGTGATCACACTATATCAAATCTCATCGTAGAGGTGATTGCATCATTATACAACTGCCAAAATACATCATAACTGTCAAACCACTGAGAATCATGTCCCAACCAAGTTGACCCACAACCTTAATAATCACAGACACCATAGCCACAATAATGAATTCAAACAAACCAACAATCATGAAGATGTGCAGGACCAGACAGCAGTTTATTGTGTTATATGTAAGGTCACCATAAGTCGGAGTAGACTCCATGGCAACAAACAGTAAGTATTCTTTCCAATATGCTGTGCTTCAGGACTAAACATTTCCAAATGGAGCATAGAAAACTATCAAGTTAAAATCCAGCCTGGATTGCAATCTCAGAAAAGTTCCTAATGATGCCTGTAAGTGATCATTAGTTTATGGGTGTTTGTGCCTCAAATATTTCTACCAAGTGAGCCATGAGAGAGTACTTAACAAAAGGGGAAGTCTGTTTGATAATGATGGCAACGGATCTCTCCCAGTGGTTCTTTCTAATGAGGCAGAAACAGAAAAGTGTGCTGTAAAGTATGACAGCTAGAAGAATATACTGAGGAAATAGTCCGCTCTCAGAAAGTAGGTAGTAGTGGGAGTGAATTAATGGACTAATATTTCTTGTATATTGTTATTTAAGCTATACTGTCTCTGTTAGGGTATGAAAACTATACAAAAGACTAAATGACATTTCTAATATCAAGAACACACATACACACTGTCTATACTCATGCTGTCTACTTCACAATGTACTAAAGTGTCTACTCATGCTGATACAGAGATAGACATACAGACATAGAGACAGCACTGATTATTAGTTAATACTTGGTTCAGATACATTTTAGGAATTCAAAAGAGTTATTTCCATGGACTGGTAAACAATGGAAGTCATAAAACAGATTTTAAGAATAAGATTTCCTGAAAAAGCAGCGGATAGGAGAGAGAACTTGAAATTTCTCTTCAGAAAGTCCATCCCTAAGTAATTCAGAGAGCCACAAGACTTAGCTAAGGAAGGGTGCGATAACAAGCAAAATCTGTCATGCACATCAGTTAGTAACAGTCTTTATTTTATGCTGCATACGTCCTGAAAATCAAGGACAGAATATTGGCCAAGTCGTTGAAGAAAAGGCTTAGGGTCGTCTGGAGGTACTGCCGAAAGCTGTATTATGTATGCCAAAGATTTGTATTAAAGGGACGAGGTCATTGTTTTATAGAGGTAAGAATCAAATCAGTCTAACACATCTAAAATTTATCTGTAGTTTTCAGATGACGTTCCTTAATTAGCAATTAGAACTCTTGTTTTCGTTTGGCTTTTTCTTTTTCAACTAAAAAAGGATGTTTTAGTTAAAGAAAATGTGTTATAGACTCAGGGAAAACAATATCATTTGCATCCTTGTTTTAGATTTCTAATTTCAAGAGTGGAATTTATTGAAACTCAAATGGAGTCTCAGGCTATGCACTATATATTCTCATCGTTTAGATTTCTAGTTTATTCTCCTCTGTATTCAGATAACTGTTAAATATCTGCTTCTTATATTATCTGTTTTAATACCCAATTATTTTCTGTTTTGAATTTTTTGTTGGTACCATGTGTTTTCAGTAGTGGAATACATGCTGAGTCATTGAGGGTGTTTACATTTTTGCTTGGTAACATATATTTTGAAAAATATTATGTGAAATATATGATTTGTGGTAGTTTGGCCCACTGGTCTTGGGTAGCAGGCTTTATTGCAAGGCACCTTCCATTTGGGTACATGGGACACCTCTTTAATACCCCAGCTATTTTACTTCAACAAATGTTTCCTTTGAACATCACCATTAAAAAGTTCCCAGTGGAGGGAAGCAAATAGTTTCAGCAGAAAAAGTATACTCCCAAGGAACTCTAGAGGCATAAAAAAGTGAGTGGGATACTGTATGTTCCACAAGTCATGAAAAGGTTATGTCAAGCCTTCTTTTTGGTTGCTTGCTATCTCTTAATCAAAATTGGTGATTTGTGATAAACTGATCACTCTAAGACAGGGCCAAGTGTTTTCAAAATAAGTTGAAATGTACCATTAGCTAAACAAATTAATCCAGATTTGACCAGAAAAACTAATCTTTACTAGTCAGGTATAAGCTTTGGAAGACATGAACTCTTCCTAACTCTTTTCCACACTTCACTGTGTATTAAAGTGCACCATTTGTAATGTACCCTGAACAAGTAATATTTGTTGTTCTGGGAAAAGCTTATTCAAGGATTACTCCTGTATTGGTTACTCAGTGTGTGCTCCACATTAAATAGGGACAATAGAATTTAAGAATATAGTCTTTGCCTTTGTGGAGTTTACAGCACAGGGAAGGAAACTAACTAGTCAAATCCATAACTCCATGGATCAAAAAAAAATTCGAGTTAATGTTAATAAGAGAACTTTCTTCGACACCAAATGTAATGATAACCCTGACCATAAGAATCAGCACCAAGCTGGTTCCTATGAGGCATAGGTCAAATAGACCCCATTCTCCTTCTTCTCCACCATTTCTGACACCAACCATTCCCCCCATAGCACTCTTTCTCTATTAGGTTCAATAATTCATTGAAACGGTCACTGAGAACGCATGGAAACAGCATAGCTACAATAACAACTTTAATAACAGAGAAGGATATCAACGAAGGATATATATATATATAGAAACAAAGGTATGCACAGGGTGAGGTTTGAGAGGGGTCCTACCATGGAGCCTCACCCGCTCAAGGGGACCCACTTATGTCTCAAAGGGGACCACATTATCCTTGCTGAAAACGAAGGTCTAATCTCACACGTCAGGAAACTTTCCAACAGGAAGCTCAGTGATGTCCCTTTATAGGCTAGACTATTGGCCACACCTCTCAGCTG
Organism: Dugong dugon; assembly: GCA_030035585.1. Classification (NCBI taxonomy): domain Eukaryota; kingdom Metazoa; phylum Chordata; class Mammalia; order Sirenia; family Dugongidae; genus Dugong; species Dugong dugon. Next base: position 9,567,984 of record CM057473.1, read on the forward strand.
GCTCCCAATCCTCCTGGCCAGCTAGCTCTAAGACTACTGTCAGATGGCCCCTGCTGGGGGGGCTCCAGCTCTTGGACAGTTACGGCTCTTACCCAGGGTTTGCACTTCACACTCTGCTGCCGCTGTTCAGTCAGCTTCTTATCTTTAATTCTTCTGATACCATCACAGCCACTACCTCTGATGCCACAGCAGGTTTAACTGGTCTGGAAGGATCATAGTGCAGGGCCTCTATATACAAAGGACACACTCCTCTTCTGGCTGTCATAGATCAGGGGGCTCCATTTGAGCCTCCATGCTGCAGGATTTTTATCAGTCTTTGGCGGGGGGAGGCTGAGGGCTGAGGGGGTGAGCAGCAGCAATCAGGAAAAGGGGTCAGTTCCTGGATGGGGCTCCTCAGCCAATCCCGGTAAAGGTCAGAATAGACAAGGCTTTGGAACCAGAACCATAAGCCGAAATTGATTTCTTTAGTAAGGTGATTGCACATTGTGCAGTATAGTATGATCAATTCATACAATTTAATTTATTATGATTAATTCATTAAGACAACAAGAAGAAGGATAGTATATCAAAGCTGTTGTTGTTGCTTGGTGCTATCGAGTTGGTTCCAAATCATAGCAACCTGATGTACAACAGAAGAAAACACTGCCTGGTCCTGCACCCCCCTCACAATCCTTGCTGTTTGAGCCTATTGTTGCAGCCACAGTGTCAAACCATCTTGTTGAGGAATTTCCTTTTTTTTTTTTTTGCTGATGTTCTACTTTACCAAGCATGATGTCCTTCTCCACGGATTGGTTCTACCTGATAACATGTCCAAAGGATGTGACACAAAGTCTCACCATCCTCACTTTCAAGGAGCACTTTGGCTGTACTTCTTCCAAGACAGATTTGCTCAATCTTCTGGCGATCCAGAATATATTCGATATTCTTCCCTAACACCACAATTAACATGCATCTTTTCTTCTTTGGTATTCCTTATTGCCCAGCTTTGGCATGCATATGAGGCAATTGGAAATACCATGACTTGGGTCAGGGCACCTTAATCCTCAAAGTGACATCTTTGCTTTTTAATACTTTAAAGAGGTCTTTAGCAGCAGATTTTCCCGATGCAATACATTGTGTGATTTCTTGACTCCTGCTTCTATTGTCATTGATTGTGGATACATGTAAAATGAAATCCTTGAAAACGTCAATATTTTCTTCTTTTATCATGATGTTGCTGATGGTCCAATTGTGAGGATTTTTGTTTTATTTATGTTGAGGTATAAATCATACTGAAAACTGTGGTCTTTGATTGTCATCAGTAAGCACTTCAAGTCCTCTTCACTTTCAACAAGGAAGCTTGTGTCATCTGCTTATCGCAGGTTGTTAATGAGTCTTCCTCCATTCCTGATGCAGAAGTTCTCCATATAGTCCGGTTTCTCGGATTATTTGCTCAGCATACAGATTGAATAAATATGATGAAAGGTCTGATGCAGACCTTTCAAGATTTTAAACCACGCAATATCCCTTTGTTCTGTTTGAATGACTGCCTCTTGATCTACGTACAGGTTCCTCATGAGCACAATTAAGTGCTCTGGAATTCCCATTCTTTGCAATGTTATCCATAATTTGCTATGATCCACACAGTTAAATGCCTTTGCATACTGACTAGTAAAACACAAGTAAACATCTTTCTGGTGTTCTCTGCTTTCAGCCAAGATCCGTCTGATATCAGAAATGATATCCCTTGTTCCATGTCCTCTTCTGAATCCTGCTTGAGTTTCTGGAAGTTGCCTGTCAATGTACTGCTGCAACCGTTTTTGAATTATCTTCAGCAAAATTCTACTTGCATGTGATATTAATGATATTGTTTGATAATTTCTGCATTCTCTTGGATCACCTTTCTTCAGAATGGGCACAGATATGGATCTCTTCCAGTCAGTTGGCCATGTGGCTGTCTTCCAAATTTCTTGGCATAAAAAGAGCGGCACTTCCAGCATTGCATGTATTTGTTGAAACATCTCAATTGGTATTCTGTCAATGTCATGTTTATCTCCAATGCTTTCAGTGGAGCTTGAACTTATTCCTTCAATACCATTGGTTCTTGATCCTGTGCTACCTCCTGAAATGATTGAACACTGACCAATTCTTTTTAGTACAGTGACTGTGTATTCCTTCCATCTTCTTTTGATGCTTCCTGTGTCATTCAATATTTTTCCCATAGAATCGTTCAGTATTGGAACTCAAAGCTTGAAGTTTTTCTTCCAGCTTGAGAAATGCCAAATGTGTTCTTCCCTTTTGGTTTTCTAACTCCAGGTCTTTGCACATGTCATTGTAATACTTTACTTTGTCTTCTCGAGCCACCCTTTGAAATCTTCTGCTCAGTTCTTTTACTTCATCATTTCTTCTATTCACTTTAGCTACTCTAGGTTTAAGAGCAAATTTCAGAGTCTCTTCTGACATCCATTTTGGTCTTTTCTTTCCTTCCTGTCTTTTAATCACCTTTTGTTTTCTGAATGTATAATGTCTTTGATGTCATCCCACAACTCATCTGGTCTTCTGTTACTAGTGTTCAATGCATCAAATCTATTCTTAAGATGGTCTCTAAATTCGGGTGGAATATACTCAAGGTCATACTTTGGCTCTCAAGGACTTGTTCTAATTTTCTTCAGCTTCATTGGCACTTGCATATGAGCAATTGGGGGTCTGTTCCACAGTTGATCCCTGACCTTGTTCTGACTTATGATATTGAGCTTCTCCAGCGTCTCTTTCCACAAATGTGGTCAATCTGATTCCTGTGTATTCCATCTGGTGAGGTCCATGTGTATACTAACCATTTATGTTGTTAAAAATGTTCCAATGAATATAGGTCGTTGGTCTTACAAAAATTGTATCATGCGATCTCTGGCATCCTTTCTATCACCAAAGCCATATTCTCCAACTACTATCCCTCTTCTTTGTTTCCAGCATTTGCATTCCAATCACCAGTAATTATCAATGCATTTTGATTGAATATTTGATCAGTTTCATACTGTAGAAATTGGTCAAAAATCTTCAATTTCTTCATCTTTGGTGTGTCAATTTGAATAACAGTTATATTAACTGGTTTTCCTTGTAAGTGTGTGGATATTATCCTATCACTGACAGTACTGTACTTCAGGATAGATCCTGAAATGTTCTTTTTGACAGTGAATGCAACATTGTTCCTTTTTAATTTGTCATTCCCGGCATAGTAGACCATATAATTTACCAACTAAAAATGGCCAATACCAGTCCATTTCAGCTCACTAATGCCTAAGACACCTATCTTCAGGTATTCCATTTCATTTTTTGACAACTTCCAATTTTCCTAAATTCATACTTCGTAAACTCCATGTTCTGATTATTAATGAATGTTTGCAGCTGTTTCTTCTCATTTTAAGTCTTTCCACATCAGCAAATGAAGGTCCCAAAAGCTTTACTCCATCCATGTCATTAAGGTTGACTCTACTTTGAGGCGACATCTCTCCCCCCGTCATATTTTTAGTGCTATATTAGACAAAGTTCCGCTGGTATTCATAAGGTTTTCACAGGCCATTGTTTTTTTTTTTTTTTTTTTTTTTTTAGAAGTAGACCACCAGGTTCTTCTTTCTAGTCTGTCTTAGTCTGGATGCTCTGCTGAAACCTGTCCACCATGGGTGACCCTGCTGGTATTTGAAATGTCAGTGGCATAGTTTCCAGCATCACAGCAATATACAAGCCACCACAGTATGACAAACTGGCAGAAGAGTGGTGGATATCAAAGCAGTGACACATAATCAAGGCTTAGTCATGACAAAACTACCTTCTACCTCATAAACAACTATCTCATGGGTAACCACACTATTGAGTCAGTAGGTACTGGAATTTAGAATTGAGAGATGACACTGCAGCATTATGACTATCTCCTCCACGTCCCTGGAGTTGAAATCATTATGACTATCAGAATGGCATGGAACCAGGCAACCTTTCATTCTGTTATTCATAAGTATGCCATGAGTCGGAACCGACTCAACAGCAACTACAACAACAACAATAAGAATTTCCTTGAGTTGAGCAATATTGATGTCCTCAACTCAAGGGGTGAGTCACATATTTGGGAGTCTGGAAAGGGTTACCATGAGTTGGAATCAACTAAACAGCAACGGATGGTGGTCATGGATGGTGCTTTCATAATCATAATGTTTTCCTAAAGGAAAGGATTACACGTTTCTGAATATAAAATTAAGTAAAAGAACTCAGAAGATGTCCATGCAAAAGAGGACCTGAAATTCAAACTTGGTTAGCTTCACAGTAAGTCAATTTCTGTTAACAAAAATGACCCAAAGGAAAATCTAAAAAGCAGAAGATAATAAAGCACACTGTATCACATAGGCACATTCATACAGACAAAGAAGCACAGGACAAATCCTGTGAAAACATTGGTAAATTTAATCCAGCTGAGCATTAAACATGCAGTGTGACCAGTGGTGAAGTGATTAAGAGCTCAGGCTGCTAACCAAAAGGTCAATAGTTCTAATCTACCAGCCACACCTTAGAAAACTTATGGGGCAGTTCTATTCTGTCCTAGTTGATTTGAGTTGGAATCGACTTGATGGTATACAACAATAACAACACACGACCTTGTACAGTTTATTCCAGGAATAAAAATATAAGAATTGTTTGAGAAAAACATAAATTTAAGTTACCGTATTAAGGGATTAGAAGGAGAAGTGAGATGCATGATAAATTCAAAACTTGCCAAAAATCACTGGCTTATTTAAACAGCCATCTTTGATTAGAAAAATATTCTTAGCAATCTAGACCCATTTGATTAGACATCTACCATTTAATCCTTGAATAGGACTTGCTGAGAACAAATAGTATTACTTATCCAAGGAAACTTGCAAATCATGTACTTGAATATATAAAAGCACATGGTAGTAATAATAATTCATAGGTAAAATTTAGAAGGATTTCCATTTAAGTCAGGAATTCGACATTTTGCTGAAAGTCTTGGGCACAACAAAAAAAAACAAGGAAACAAAAAGGCTTACATATTAGGACGTACTGGCAGGTAACTAACTCTTCAGAAAACTCATGACAATTTTTTTAAAAAATTTGTTAGAACTTATAAGAATGTTTAGAAAGATATTTTAAAACAAGGTACATACATAAAATCAATAGCTTTCTACAAGCCAGTAAAAATAAATTTAAAAATAAAATTGGAGAAAACAGTTATAAGAGTAACTGAAATACAAAAAAATATAATTTTAGATGACTTGAACATGTGGAAAGGAAAAATGAAAATTACAGAAATATTTATTCACTCAAAATTAATAATAAAATCAATAAAGTACATACAAAAAATAATTTTTAAATGAAAAATGATAGGGTCATTCCAAAATCAGCAAATTTTTTTGTAACCCTTTCTTTTAATGTCCATTATAATTTCATACTTTTAATGTTCATTTTGGAAAGAGTCACATAAGCATGTCAGAAACATACTAAATCAATTACTGGATTTAAAACAGTGAGTAGAAATAGATAAATAGCTTCACAGAGAGAGTACTAGCCCAGTTCCACATATATTTTGTAATGCAGTCAGTGATTTTGATGGCTTTCCAAAATCATGAGAAAATATTGGATTATTCGCTACATTCTGTTCAGACAAGTGACTATTAATTTAGAAAAAAAACACGATTATTTCTATCTAACCCTTTAAACACACACACACAAATAGGCGGGTTAAAATAATGACTTTTTTTAATGATAAAAGTATACGAAGAAAATAATAAAACACATTTTTTTTAATCTGGGCGTGGGTAAAGCTTTCCTGAGACATGAGTAGCAGAATCCAAAATGAAAAAGAATAATACAATTTTTGTTGTGCCGTTAGTTGCCATCAAGTCTATTCCAAGTCATGGCGACCCCTTGTGTGCAGAGTAGAACTGCTCCATAAGGTTTTCAAGGCTGGGACCTTTCAGAAGCAGATCGCCAGGGCTGTCTTCTGAGGTGTCTCTGGGTGGGTTCGAACCACCAACATTTTGGCTAATAGTCAAGTACTTAACCGTTTGCACCACCCAGGGACTCCCATGATCAAATTAACTACGTATTATTTAAATATTATTTAAATGTGCTCTATGTAAAAAAAAAAAAAAAAAACCCATATATAGCAAAGGACACAACCATAAAATTTAAGGAACTCCTACAAATCAGTAAAAAGACTAAAAATGCAAATGTATATATATATGTATACATATGGTGTGTGTGTGTGTGTGTGTATATACATATATATATATATATATATACACACATATATAGCCAAAAGAGTAACAGCAAATTCACAGGGAATTGGTTTCTGCCAATAAGCCGAGGCAGCTCAGAAGTGTGTTCGTCAGCAGTCGGGTCTCCGATGACACCACAACCCCAGCCAACACCTAGATTGCAGCCTGGTGAAGCTCTGAATCAGAGAATCTGGCTAACCTGTGCCCGACTCCTGACCCACAGAACCTGTGAGCTAAAAAACATGTATTGTTTTAAGTCACTAAATGTGTGGCAATTTGTCACATAACATAGAAAACTAATCATTTTATCTTTTACCTATATGTCTATTTATTATTCGTGTTTTTACATGGAAGATATAAATAAATATAGCAATGGAACTAACAATAAAAACAAGTGTTCTTATAGAACTTGACTGATTCCCCATTCTCTGAGAAGCCTTGCATGTTGTGTGTGAAAGAGCAACAACAGATGAATTACCGTCTCAGAGAATCTGCACAGGCAAGAACTGAGTTCTTACCTTCATAAGGACAACCCACCCCATGGTTCAGGCAAAAAGAAAAAAAAAAATCTGCCTTCCTCAATTCAAAGGATAAGCTGAGCATGGGGGAAAAGAGAACACTTTTTCCCCCTGTAGATTGCCAACTAATAAATGTAGACAGAATGGTAGAATTTGACAATTACCACTTGAAAATCATAGAAATCATAAATAATTCATCCAAGAAGCTTCAATAGTGCTAAACCTGTGGGTGAAAACTTGATGAGAAATGGAATATTGACATAGTCTCAAATTACCTGCCCACAAAAATCTTACCAATCATAAAAAGAGAAAGAGTCACTTTATGATAAAGAAATTTGACAGATAGCACCTTAACCCAGTGATCAAAGTTTTACATTATCAGGAGTGAGACAAGTTGAAATCACGTATCCTCTTATACATACATACATAGAGCTTTCGTTGGCTGATTTTACAAAGTAGATCTCCAGCTCTTTCTTCCTAGTCTCCCTTAGTCTGGAAATGCAAGCAACAATTTGTTCCGTTATGCATAGGGTCATCATGAACTGGAGCCTGCTGAACTGCAACTAACAACAACCCTCTTGTGGAATACAATGAGAAGAACAAAAGATCCTTTCTGTAAAATTGCCATCAAACTGCAAAATCTGAGTCTAGTCACAAGAAAGCAGACAAAGCTAACGGTGGGAGGGGAGGTGGCATTAAAAAAAAAAAAAAAAGTTTTATGATCTTTGAATGTGCCACGATCATGAAAGTCAAGGAAAGCTCTTCCAGATTGAAGAAAATTAAAGAACCACGATGACTAAATGTAATGTATGACCCTGGAATAGTTCCTGTTGCTATAAAGGACATTACTGGAGCCACTGTGGAAACCTGAATGAGGTCTGAGGATTATATAATAGTCATGAGTCACTCTTAAATTCTTGATTGTGACTATTATATTGTGGTGATGTAAGAATCTCTTTGTTGAAATCACGCATAAAGTATTCTGAGGTGCTGGGGCATCAAACAGAAACTTAATGGAAAATGGTTTAAGGTAAAAAAGTTATGTGTTCTATTCTTGCAACTTTTCTGTATGTTTGAAATTATTTCAAATAAAAAGAAAAAAGATTGTTATAATTTTTAACTAAATCAAGGTATTTTCAAAATAGCCACATTTGTGAGTATTTTCATTAAGATCTGTGAATGTTGAATTCTTTCCATCGAAACCAAAAGACCCACTATTTAAAGAAGTTTAGTCCTAAAGTATAATCTTTTTCCAGCACATTTTTGCTGCTGGTGAAAATTTATGTCATCATCCACCACCAAAAAATAAAAACAAAACAAATTTGTTGCCGTTGAGTTTATTCAAACTCATAACAACCCTATAGGACAGAGTAGAACTGCCCCACAGGATTTCCAAGGCTGTAATCTTTACGGAAGCTGACTGCCACAGCTTTCTCCTGTGGAGGGGCTGGTGGGTTTGAACAGCCAGCCTTTCAGTTAGCAGCTGAGTGCTTAACCACTACACCACCAGGACTCCTCCCATCCACCACAGGGTCTAGAAATTCATTTGAAAATAATTGTGTTCATGTATGGCATATATCTACATATGAAAGAATTTGCTTCTTTACTTTGAAATAATTGTATGTTTGAGGTGAAAGTATTACTTTAACTTGAACTATCAAGTAAGTAATTAATACTCCCATCGCTCTTCTTTTTTATCAATGCATCCAGAAAATTTTTAAATGAAATCATTGTTTTCAGATTCCAAACACACTCTGCAGCACACTCGTAAATAAACACATTCATATGTGTCCATGACCCCTACCATTGTAACAACGCGCTTCCTTTCAAAATAATAGCAGTCTTTACTGGAAGTCACCAGACCACTAAGTGTGCTTGTTCACTAGTGAGAGATAGAACAGATTCCCAGATCCGTGTGGTTTTTACAAGCCAGTGCCATCTGTTTACCACTTAACCTTTCCTAAAGCCCACTTCCCCCCACTTTTCAGCAACTCCATCAAAGGGGATATAGCCAACTGCTCTTCTGAAATGCGTATGTCACAAATAATTCAACTGTTCTTCAAATCCCATGATTTAAAAATTGCACAGCAAAGGCAGAAACAACAAAAAAAAGCAAGATTTCTAAGTAGCCAAAGTAGCAAGCCTTCATTATTTCTCGCATATTCTCATTCGGAACATTTCTTTCTCCTACTTCACGAAGACTCTGGGTAGTAGTTCATCGATAGCTCATGAAGTTTGTTTTAACCTCAAGTGCTTTTGTATTTTAGTGTGAGATTCTAAAAGAATGAAAATCCTTTAAGACTCACAGAAATAAATATCCTTTGGAGAAATTTCAAGTGTTACAACCATTGGTGAAAGAATATTTGGAGCAGGAATTGTCCCAGAAACCACATTCTGGAAACATTCTCCTGCTTGACTCCGTCTCACTGAGCTGAGAGACAGCAGGACACTGGAGGAAGACCCTCACTTTGGCATATCAAATTGGATTCCCAGAGAAATTCTGTAATTTACCGAAAGTATGACGATCGACAAATTATGAAACCTTTCTGACTGTCAGTTTAGTTAAATGTAACATGAGAAGAATAATATTTATTTCCTGTGCTTGTTGTTCCACCACCTGTCAGTTTGTCATTCTGTAGTGGCTTACGTGTTGCTGTAATACTGGAAACTATGCCACCAGTATTTCAAATACTAGCAGGGTCACCCATGAGGAACAGGTTTCAGTAGAGTTTCCAGATTAAGCCAGACTAGGAAGAAATACCTGGCAATCTACTTGTGAAAATTAACCTACTCAAACCCTAAGGATCGCAACAGAGTACTGTCCGACTTGCTTGTTTTGGATACATCATCAGGAGGGATCAATCCTTAGAAGAGGACGTCATGTTTGGTGAATTAGAGGGCCAGGGAAGGTGAGGGAGATGCTTGGTGAGAGGGACTGGCTCAGTAACCACATCCATGGACTCGAACATGCTAGCTATTGTGACAATGATGCAGCACTGGGAAACGTTTCAGTCTGTCGTACGTAAGATCGCCGTGACTTAGACTGGGGCAGAAACCGGAAACGTTTCAGTCTGTTGTACATAAGATCGCCGTGACTTAGACTGGGGCAGAACCGGAGACGTTTCATTGTGTTGTACATAGGATCGCTGTGCCTTAGAGTGGACTTTTGACAGCAGGTAACACAACAACAAGGTTGTTACTACAATAGAATGTTTTGTTGTACAGGTAGTCCCTGACTTACGATGGAATTCTGTTTTGACAACTACGTTGTAAGTCATTTCTGATAGAAGTTGAATACCTCTTTTTTCTTTTTTTTAGTTTTCATTATTATTGCCTTTTATTATCAGTATGTTTATAAATCGGAATTTTGAACACCTGAGAATGATAACATCAGCAAATAAAGTGCTGCAACTCTGTGTGTAGTACATATTACTAATGATAAGATGTACACACACACAAAAAAATGGTTGTAAGTACAGTTTATAGAACTCATATACATCATAAATCAGGGATTACCTGTATATAAAGTATCTGGCATATAGTAAGTACTCAATTAGTCATAGAGTTTTCTTCATATGCATCTTCAGAGTAGAACTTCAAAACGTGATATGCATCCTCTTATTTTTGGTTCTTTAAATAACCTTGTGACTACAGTTTAACATTCCACTTTTTAAAAAATTCAGTATTCATGAATTTGAAGTAGATCTAAACAGAAACTTCTTACCGTTGTTTTTGTTCATGTAGAAATTTTTCTCAGTAATAAAAACACTTTCATGCTAAGTGTTTTCAAGTTCTGCTCTGTTGTGGTACTTTGGATAAAAATGAAACAGTCACATTTGCTACTTGCAGTTGAGTACAAAGTGATAGGGGAATTCTACATGGTTCTGAAACCCAGTTTTTGGTATAATCTGAGAAGAAAGTGAGAGACAGAGTGTGCATATATAGGATTTTATGCTGTCAATAAATTCAACATCATAAAACCATTGCTCTCTTCCATAAAATTGGCATTCTTACCTTCTGACAAATGTTTAGCACTTTAAAAATGCCTCATTTTCATAGCTGAAAAGTAAAAAAGAATGAGATGATAGCTCAAGTAAATGATCTCTGCTTGCCTTCTGAAATTCTTGGAAGTAGCCTTGTCACAAAAAATAAACTATTTACAATTGTGTGAAGGGATAATTTAACAGGAATTGTTTCATGAACCATATATCCATAAACTGTGGCTGACTTTGAATGTCAGAATCTGTGCCAAATTTAGATATTTATTAAGTTATGCTTTGAAACCATGAAGAAACCCATTTGTTGATATACAAAACTTAGCTTTATTTTGTTTTCTTTGTATGTCATACTTAAGGATCGTGTTGAAGCCAGGTCAATATAATTTCTGTGAATGGGTTTTTCATGGGGATTCAGAAAGAACAAAGACAGTTAGGATTTCTAGCTCCTTCTATGTGCCAGACCCTGTTCCAAGCACCTCATTTAATCTTTAGAACAGCCTGTAGGGTAAATATTATTATCCTCACTTTCAAAACGAGAAAACTGATCCTTTGAGAGGCAAAAGAGCTCTGCTTTTCCAATATGGCATAGTGAACAAAGGTAAAGCAAGGATTCAAATCCAATTAATCTGACTCCAAAGCTTTTCTTCTCAGCCACTGGAACAGCCATGCCTTGTTGGTCACATTCCCCGGGAGAGCAGTCTTCTCCCCTTCTCCAAGAAGCACATGGCGGGGCTGGCAGCTTCATCATGGTCTCAAGTGCCAAAAGTCACTTAGCTCCAAAACAACAGCTCTCATAAGGACCTGTCGTGTCTTAGCATGGGAAAACCGCCAGTGAGTTAGGGAACAAGTTCAGCGCATGATTAGGGGGAGAAAGAAGTCACATGCTTCTGGCACACATTCCTTCATCAGGTTAACTGTTGGCATCACAAGGAGAAAGGGGGCTGTTGGCAAAACATGCCAGCCAGGCAGACGGTAGCCCTTTATGTAAGACTGCATGCTGGAAAACATCATTATGCCTAAGAACCAGTAGCAGCTAACCTAAGAAGGTAGAGTTAGGGCTTAGCTGTGGCAACAGAAAGAAAAGGTGATAAAAACAAAACTTGATCCCTTTCTGTTTTCATTAGGGCCATCTCTACTCACAAGTGAAGTCTGGGAGAGCTGACTGTCTGGGTGAACTGTTACGTGTGTTTTTACTAGAGTACTTGGTGTGGGTGTCAGGGCTAAGGGCAAGTTAGGTGAACACGATGGATGTGGGTTTTTTTTACATAATTTCAGCGTAGTTAGTACGGCGTGTTTTCTCAGCACTCTGTAATGCAGATAGAGGCAGAACAATGCTGATGTGGAATTGATAAATACACAACGACAACGATGGACTTACCCAGGGTTACAGCACCATTTGATAATTTTGCTTAAGTTACGTGGCGATTCCCACATTTGAATGTGAATAAAACTTAACTGAGGAACATGTTAAAATGCAAAGCCCTAGGTACAATTCCAGATGTTCACACCTGGCTTGAGACAATATTAGCAATACCTCAACTGATTTTGTTGCAAATGATCCAGGGTCTCTCTCTGAGAAACACTAGCCTAATGAGCTTCTTGCCTTCAACCTAAAATAGTGTACAAATGTTAAGTGATTGCAGACAGGCGTGAAGGATAATTATGTGCTAGAGTTTCCTACAGTGGTGATTTCCCCTTTGGAAAAATTACCTATTGAATTTAACAGATACATTGTTTACAATAGTTGAAACCAAGGCTTCTGTCAAGGAAATAAACCAGTTGCGTTGGAGTTAACTCTGATTAATTGTGATCCCATGTATGTCAGAGTAGAACTGTGCTCCATAGGGTTTTCAGTGGCTGATTTTTCAGAAGTAGATTGACAGGCCATTCTTCTGAGATGCTTCTGGGTGGACACGAACCTTCAAACTTATCCTTCAGTTATCCTCCAGGCATGCTAACTTTTACCACCACCCAGGCACTTCACCAGGGAAATAACTATCCAGCATAGAATAGTGAACAAAAAAGAGGTCTCAGATACCAGTTCCCAGGGACATCATAGGGAAGCTGTCTCTACCAGAGAGAAAAAGACTAACACATTGCTTTCAAGTCTATGCCAACTCATAGCTACCTGATAGGACAGAGTAGAACTGCCCCCTAGGGTTTCCAAGGAGCAGATAGTGGATTTGAACTGCTGACCTTTTTGTTGGCAGCTGAGCTCTTGACTGCATAACCACAACTACTCCAGACAAATTGTTTGGGCACTACCAGGTAGTCGATACACCTAAGGTCCAGTTCTGGGTTAAAAGTCTTCCTCTCCAATCTTCTATCTTAGGAATCACTGTATCTTTAACTGGAATTGCCCTAAGGGAATGAATCTGGGGTTCATAAGAAGTACTTGAAGGAGAATTAGACCAACAAGGTTTTCAAAAAAAACATTCTGGCATCTTCTGTATGCAGCTTTTCCTGATCCTGCCACCTAAAAGCAATCACTTCTTGCTCTCACCTGCCATCATACTGGAGGCTCACCTCCACTTTACACGGTGCTTTCTCTGTTAGGCATGTTACTGATGTGACTTCCTTATCTCTGCACCTGACTCTGAGCTCATTGAGGATAAGGTCCATTTTGGCCTCACTAGTTGATTCCCCACTGTGTTTGCCACATAACTGGCTCTTCTATGCTGATGTTCCTTGGGAGATTTGAGCTAGTGAGATTTCCATTTGCTGTATAGTAACTTCTCAAAGTTTTGCGATCAACAACCCTGAACAGATAACTTCAAAAGCCTACTAAGCATGAACTATTCCTGATCCCATCACCACAACAGAAAGAACAGAGTGAAAATCATGTGGACCAAATGCATTTGCCCTCTGACCTGAGACTTGCGAAACCCCAATTTGTGGGAACAGTGGATTTCAAACTTATGTTCTTAAGAAAGAATGCCATTATCACTTGGAAGCCTAGGATTCCAGGATCTTGAGTCTTGAGGGGAAGAGTGAGCAGAGTTTCCTTGGGCATAGACTTGACAAGAAAAAATTGGTCATAGGCCTTGGATGATACGTCAAATTTTAACCTGGCCTGGTTTGAAAGGAAGGTAGTATACAGATCATTGCAAGGTTAAGTGTGGCCACTCTGACTGAAGGTCTGTTGTCAGGCAAAGGTGAGAGGGGTCTCTACTGGCCATTGCCAATAGTTAAAGGCTTGTATGTTGGGCCTGGGGGTCAGGACTTACTTATTCCTTTGTACTTTTGTTGATGATTCATGGAGTTCAGTCTTATTGTTTAGGGACTAGTGAGGCCTCTGACTTCTGTTTGAGGCCTGTTAGGCGTAGGAATGATGTGGTGGATGCTGAAACCTGGGTGTTGGTTTCCATGGCACCTTGACTGAATAGTGTCCTTTGGCCCAATATGATGTTATCTGGACATTTGGTTAACACCAATTATGGATTCAATTGTGTGGCCCAAAAATATGTGTTATAAATCCTAACCTCTATGCCTGTGGTTATAATCCCATTTTCAAATGGGTTGTCTTTGTTACTTTAATGAGACAGGATTAGTGTAGGCTGTGTCTTGAGCCAATCTATTTTGAGATATAAAAGAGCTTAAACAAGCAAGGGAGCAAGCAGAGATGGGGAAAGAGAGACCCCAAGCCACATGAAGATCACCCAGGAGCAGAAGCTCAGAAGAGACAAGGACCTTCCTCCAGAGCCAACAGAGAGAGAAAGCCTTCCCCTAGAGCTGGCATCCTGAGTTTGGACTTCTAGCCTCCTAAACCATGAGAAAATAAATTTCTCTTTGTTAAAGTCACTCATTTGTGGTATTTGTTTATAGCAGCACTGGATAACTAAGACAATATCAGAGGTTCCAGAGGTAAGAGCTGGTGGTATCTTAACAATGTTTGGAACCTTGTAATTTTTTTTCCTTGCAATGTGGTCTTGATGAAGTTTTAGTTGGTTAGTCAGGGAATGGTGACAGTTTGTTAGGGCCTAAGAGAAAATTGGCCTCATATTCCAGATATATTTTAGATTGTTTAGACTAACAGGCTTTAGATTGTTAATTTAGGCCAATAAGTATGAAGTGGAAATAACTCCATAAGATGATTTATCTTGCAGGCTACTTTGTCATGCTGGTCAGTTCTTAATGCAGTTTGTTACCAACGGCAAACTTAAGGAGCTCTTCTTCCCCCACAGTTAATGCCTGGCAGTATCCTAAACCCAGTGGTCAAGATCTGATGAAGCCTCAGTCCTGTGGCTTATACATTATGAGACCGCAGGCTGGTAATCAGGTTATGGTCAAAAGATGAATTTAGGTCTTCAGATAGATCGATACAGCCTATAGAATCATAAGAAAGCCCTCAATCCCTAAAGAATTCTTAGTTCCTTTTCTCATGTGGACTTGTATTTGGAATGTGCGAAGAGATACCAAGGACCTTTGCCATGTTTATGGTTTGTGTTCATACAGAGATTGTAACAGTGTGTTACAATGATAGCGAGGGTGATTCCATCATCTTCTGATCATTACAAGTGGCTGACATTAGGGTAATGAGGGTGTTGCTCCTGTGGCCTGCTAGTGAATATACGCCCTCGTCAATATAGAGAATGGAGTAATGGTAGACCTTGTAAGTTGGGTAGTGTCTTAGTCATCTAGTGCTGCTATAACAGAAATACCACAAGTGGATGACTTTAACAAAGAGAAATTTATTCTCTCACAGTCCAGTAGCTACAAGTCCAAATTCAGGGTGTCTGTTCCAGGAGAAGGCCGTCTCTTCTCTGTTGGCTCTGGAGGAAGATCTGCGTCATCAGTCTTCCCTTGGTCTGGGAGCATCTCCGTGCAGGAACCTCAAGGTCCAAAGGATGTGCTTTGCTCCCAGCACTGCTTTCTTAGTGGTATGAGGTTCCCATGTCTCTGTTTGCTTCTCTCTTTTATATCTCAAAAGAGATTGGCTTAAGACACTATCTAATCTTGTAGACCTCATCAGTATAACTGCCACTAATCCATCTTATTACATCATAGTGATTGAATTTACAACACATAAGGAAATCACATCAAATTACAAAATGGTACACAATCATACAATACTGGGAATCATGATCCAGCCAAGTTGACACATTATTTGCTCAACATACAGGTTGAATAAATGTGATGAAAGGATACAACACTGACACACACCTTTTCTAATTTTAAACCACGCAGTATTCACTCATTCTGTTCAAATGACAGCCTTGGTCTATGTACAAGTTCCAAACAAGCACAATTAAATGTTCTGGAATTCCCAATCTTTGCAATGTTATGCCTAATTTGTTATGATCCACACAGTCAAATTCTTTTGTGTAATCAATAGAACATAGGTAAACATCTTTCAAATATTCTTTACTTTCAACCAAGACCCATCTGACACCAACAATGATGGCCCTCATTCCACATTCTCTTCTGAATCCTGCTTGAATTTCTGACTGTTCCCTGTCAAAGTATTGCTGCAATCATTTTTGAGTTATCTTCAGCAAAATTCTGCTTACATGTGATATTAATGATATTTATATTTATTTATTTCTGCATTCCATTGAATCACCTTTCCTTGGAATGGGCACCTATGTGGAACTCTTCTAGTTGGTTGGCCAAGTTATCTTTCTTCCAAATTTCTTGGCATAAATGAATGAGTATTTCCACCCTTGCATCCATTTGTTGAAGCATCTCAATTGATATTTTGTCAGTTTCTGGAGTCTTGTTTTTCATCAATTCCATCAGTGCAGCTTGGACTTCTTCCTTCAGCACCATTGGTTCTTGATCATATGCTACCTCCTGAAATGGTTGGACATTAACTAATATATATATTTTTTTTTTTTGGTACCTTGACTGTGCAGTCCTTTCTTCTTTTGATGCTTCCTGCATTGTTCAATTTATTGCCTATAGAATCGTCCAGTATCGCAACTCAAGGCTTGGATTTTTTTCTTCAGTTTTTTCAGCTCAAGAAATGCCAAGTGTGTTCATCCTTTTTGGTTTTCTAACTCCAGATCTTTGCACATTTCATTATAATACTTTACTTTGTCTTCTCAGCCACTCTTTGAAATCTTCTGCTCAGCTCTTTCACATCATCTTGTCTTCTGTTCACTTTAGCTATTTATCCTATGTCCAAGAGCAATTGTCAGAATCTCTTCTAACATCCACTCTGATCTTTTCTTTCTTTCCCATCTTTTTACTGACCTTTTGTTTTCTTTATGTATGATGTCTTTGATGTCGTTCCATAACTCTTCTGGTCTTCAGTCATTAGTGCTCAATGTGTCAAATCTATTCTTGTTATAGTCTCTAAATTTACCACCTGTCTGTCAGTTTGCTGTACTGTGGTGGCTTGCACGTTGGTGTGATACTGTAAGCTACGCCACTAGTATTTCAAATACCAGCTGGGTCACCCATGGTGAACAGGTTTTGGTGGAACTTCCAGACTATGACAGACTAAGAAGGAGGACTTGGTGATCTACTCCTGAAAAAAATTTTTTTCCATGGGGAAGATACGGTATTGGCACTATCTGACATGGATGATGAAGTTTTTAGGAAGAGACTGAACATAGGAAAATAATGTTTTCCCTATCATAACATTTATCTGGGGCCCCAAATTCCAAGTGCTCTGTTAAGTTATATGTATATTTTGGCCACTACCAGTTACCTATCATTCTCATATATCACATTCCCACTACAGAGTTAAATTGAACCTCTTCCCAAAATATTTGTAAAATCTTGGTATCCTACCTGGATTCTTTTTACTGACCATGTATATTCATCCCTCAACTGCTATATGAGTTGCTAGCACTTCATACTAGCACCCTTCTCCAGAAGATGATCATTGGATGATGGGAGCTTACTCACTTAGAGACGCATTACTCATGGCTTTGCCTCATGGATAATGATTAACTGAGGAAGGGACTAACAGTTCATCCCTTTCTTCCTAGGCAGAAAAACTTCTGTGATGCATTACATGGTCCAGAGTTACCTGTGGGATCAGATTAAGGCTACATTTCTCCTGAACAACATCTTTACCTAGATTCTTCCTCTGGTTCTCAATGCTGTCTTCATTCCCTTAAATTTTTTTCATGAGATCACTCCATCAACAAGTGTCTTGCATAAGCATCCCAGTCTCAACTCCCTGTCTAGGGAAATACTATCAGCCTGTTTAAGATGCTAATGTAAACTGGATATCTTGCATACATAATAAGAAAGAGAAAAGGACAACAATAAAGGAGCAATGAAAACAACAAAACCCTAAAAGGCTAGTAGTGGAAGAGGAGGGTAATGCCATTGAAACGTAGCAAGTACCATATACGTGTAGACTGTAAGATCCTCGAGGACAGGAATCTCTAAAATCTTTTTCATTTTATTTTCAATACCTAGAAAATTACCTGCCTCACAGTAAGTACTGAACAAATTATCAGTGAAGCAGGCACCCACCTATTTTATAGGGAAATTTAATTTCCTGAAGAAATAGACGGAGACATAGCATCACAAACAGGAGGCCATATGAAATAAAATAGCTTAGAAGCTAGACAACCCTGGGATAGAAGTGAGAAAATTGAGTTTGTTTTGGAAGAGAAGGATGCAATTATGGCTACCAAAGAGCAACTAGCCAACTCATGATATACATTTATCCTTTTTAGGCCTATTAAACAACATAGCTCTCAGTGGACACAGTCTATAAGATCCATGGGTAGCAGATGTTTCATTTCTTAGCAAAGGAAACTATTTTCTAAATAAAACTCCACTAATGCACTCACAACAATTCATAATAAACAAAAGCAGTATTTACTGATATGAGTTTGTTTGGTAAGTTTATATTTACAGAAGGGTCAATCAAAAACATAAAGCTGTGTTGAGTAACTAAATATCTTTTTTTAAGTGTGGATTATGCCTGTCTTTCCATCTTAAATCAGTCTCAGTAAATATTTTATTTCTCTATGGTATTTGGAGCCCTGGTGGTGCAGTGGTTAAGAGTTTGGCTGCTAACCAAAAGGTCGACCGTTGAATCTACTGGACTGCAGTGGGTTTGGGTTGGCTTGGTATTGTGTTTGCACATAATTGAGAAAAGAGTGATATACACAAATAAGCAACTGCAAATGACACCAGTGTCTAGTTTTGTAATCTCAGGGCACTCTTTAAGTAAGCAATTCAAATTCTTGATAAAAAGTCACAGTCATAAATTTTTGTTTCAAAGTTGAACACATAAAGCCTGATACTGTTGTGTTTCGCCTATAATAAGTGCTGGAAGAGCTACCAAATTATCACAATGAGAAGTTATGCGATTATGCTTTATTTCACAAGAAATGAAATTAAGCTGTGATTGGATCATCCACTGAGACGATGCCCCTGATATTTGCTCCAATCACAGAAGGTATAGGAATAGATTCTCTAGTATTACTTTAGCAGATACCGTAAACCCGTTGCCGTCGAGTCGTTTCCGACTCATAGTGACCCTATAGGACAGAGTAGAATTGCACCCACAGGGTTTCCAAGGAGCGTCTGGTGGATCTGAATTGCTGACCATTTGGTTAGCAGCCAAACTGGTAACCACTACGCCACCAGGGGTTCCTTACATGTAAGAATAATTTATTCAAAAATTGTGCAAATGAATCAAAAACACTGGAAATAACAGATGTTGAAGAGGCTGCGAGGAGATCGGAACTCTTATGCACTGCTGGTGGGAACGCATAATGATACAACTATTTTGGAAAAGGAAACGGCGCTTCCGTAGAAAACTAGAAATAGAAATACCAGCAATCTCACTCTTAGGAACATATCCTAGAGAAATAAGAGCAATCACACGAATAGACATATGCACATCCTTGTTCATTGCAGCATTGTTCACAATAGCAAAAAGATGGAAACAACCTAGATGCCTATCAACAGATGAATGGATAAACAAACTATGGTACATACACACAATGGAGTATTACGCAATGATAAAAAACAATGATGAATCTGTGAAACATCTCAGAACATGGATCAAACTGGAGGACATTATGCCAAGTGAAATAAGTCAATCACAAAAGGACAAATATTGTATAAGACCACTACTGTAAAAACTCATGAAAAAGTTTACACACAAGAAGAAACAATCTTTGTTGGTTACAAGGGATGGGGGGGCAACTAAATAGACAATAGATAAGTGGTAACTTTGGTGAAGGGTAAGATAGTACACAATACTGGGGAAGCCAGCACAACTTGTACAAGGAATGGTCATGGAAGCTCCATAGACACGTCCAAACTCCCTGAGGGTCTGAATTGCTGGGCAGAGAGCTGTGGGGACCATGGTCTCAGGGAATATCTAGCTCAGGCGGCATAACACAGTTTATAAAGACAGTGTTCTACATTCTACCTTGGTGAGTAGCGTCTGTCATCTTAAAAGCCTGTGAGCAGCCATCTAAAATATTCCACTGGTCTCACCCCTTTGGGAGCAAGGGGGAATGAAGAGAACGGGATACAAAGAAAAGATTAGTCCAAAGGACTAATGGATCACAGCTACCACGGCCTCCACCAGACTGAGTCCAGTACAGCTAGATGGTGCCCGGCTACCACCACTGACTGCTCTGACCAGGACCACAACAGAGGGTCCTGGACAGAGCTGGAGAAGGATGTAGAACAAAATTCTCACTCATAAAAAAAGATCAGATTTACTGGCCTGACAGAGACTGGAGAAACCCCGAGAGTATGGCCCCTGGATGCCCTTTTAGCCCAGTGGTGAAGTCACTCCCTAGATTCACCATTCAGCTGGGGGGATTGGACAACCCCATAAAACAAAATGGGACTAATGAGGCACAGCAGTCCAGGGACAAGGACTAGAAGGCAGGAGGGGATAGGAAAGCTGGTGACAGGGAACCCAAGGTTGAGAAGGGACAGTGTTGACATGTCTTGGAGTTGTTAACCATTGTCCTAGGGCAATATGTGTACTAACTGTTTAATGAGAAACTATTTGTTCTGTAAACATTCATCTAATGTACAAAAAAGAAGAATTATCTATGTGAGATCAAATTGACAATAGTAACTCAAAAGGTTTGATGGGAAGCCTAGGGGACAGTGAGTTGAAGATAATGGTGATGGAATAATTTGGAAAAGGATAATGAGAATAGCAGTACAACTGGAAGAATGTAATCGATGTCACTGAATTGTACATGTAGAAATTTTTGAAATGGTGTGTCTTTGGCTATGCATATTTTCACCAAAAAAAAAAAGGTCCTCCAAGGGAACGTGTTGACATGTCGTGGGGTTGTTAACCAATGTCATAAAACAATATGTGTACTGACTGTTTAATGAGAAACTATTTGTTCTGTAAACCTTCATCTAAAGTACAATCTAAAAAAAATGTTTTTTAAATTGTGCAAAAATGAAACTTTTTAATCAATTATACATTTATTATAAATTTAAATATATGTAAAGATATGACAGAAAAAAAATTTCTTCTAAGATTGACCCTTCTCCCAAAAAGTGACATCTTGTAAATTTCAAGTTAATACTTTGGTGAACTCCAATGAATCAACATCGGTAGATAGATGGGTTTGAGGGTAGTGGTGCTTCTCATTGGAGGTTTCCAACCATTTAAAATATGTTTACAAATGAAATTTAAGCCAAGTATTCACAGAAAATTAGAAACATCTCTTTGAACTTTAGGATTTTACAGAACACAGTTTGAAAATCATTATGGTAGGAAAAGAGTGTATTCTGACCTTGTAAATCTTCTACTTGATACTCTTTGCTTCCTTTATTTGTTCAGCAGTGGATAATTCTAACAAAAACTCGTGAAAGTGAGTCAGGGCACACAGTATTTAGAGACAACATAGCAGCAGCTAAGAGGCAGAGAATGATCAGCCTTACCTAACCCTGACTTTATAAAACAGTGTTTCTCAACCACCCTGCCACACATCGAAATCACTTATGGAACTTTATCTAGAAAGTTATACATAAAAGTTTATACAGAAAGTTATACATATAACCAGAAGCCATCCCACAGTTACCCAGTCAGAATTTCTGTGATTGGAACCCAGATATCTATAACATTCATAAAAGTGCATGAGTGGTTATGTTGGTCAAGATTGGGAACCATTGGCAATTGGCTTTGTGGTTTTCAAAATGTTTTTATCCACAGTATATGTTAATCTTGAAAAAAATTTAGGGGGGTTGATAAGAAGGTAATACAATCAAATCATTAATAAATCTTAAGACTGATTTAAACGTCTTTGAGAAATGAACCAAAATTTGAACCCAAGGGTTCTGACACTTTATCCCATGCTCTTTCCATCAGAAGAGTGTCATGCAAGATCAGGTGCTGCCCACAGGTATTGGATCTGGGGATCATGGTCTAGAGAAAAACGATACAAGTTCTAGTGAGAAAACAATATATTCTTAGATGGCTGGGTCCTCTAGCAAGAGAGTCCTTCTCAGACTTATCTTCACACGGAGCATAAGTTCCTCATTCTTGACTAGCTGAAGATCAGAGATTATCCTGATGTTATTCAACAGTCAGTGTCAACCATTGTCAACAGACAATGACCAGAGAGAAGTGCATGAATTACCAGCACTGGATTAAGGTGCAGCCTATTAAGGGACAAGCTATAGGGCACTACGCTTAATTAAAAAAAAAACAAATTCCTTGCTCTCGAGTGGATTCCAACTCATAGCGACCCTATAGAACAGAGTACAACTGCCCCATAGAGTTTCCAAGGCGCAGCTGGTGAATTCAAACTGCTGACCTTTTGGTTACTGCCCAGCTCTTAACGACTGTGCCACCAGGGCTTCCTGCTTATAATAGGACACAAAATTCAGTATGAATCAAAAAATCAATTTGACTAACGTATTATCAAAACAAAATAAATGTCAAGTAGTTAACATAAGTTTATATAGATGCTCCCAAACTACGTACCTTGACATAGTGGCATAAGTAGAGTGCACAAAACCCCGCTGTAGAAAATACTCTCATGTTTAAGAAACTACTGTTTCAATCTCACACAAAAAATTCACCACTATGCCAGGTCGACTCCAGATAATTTATGAAGTGTGCTTCACAACTGTCTCAAGCAGATGTGTCACCTGACTGCTCTCAGGCAGTGTTAATTGGCAAGGGTCTGTGTGCTCCAAGGTCAGTATTAGATGTCACCTCCAACCCAGGAGAAAACATTGAAACCAATATTTTTAATAACATTTTGGATCTAATGGTAGCTTCAGTTAATGAACAATGTGATCAAATGCATAACTCTCAACACACAAGGGGATTTATACTTAATTTAAAAGAATTGCCAGACACAAAGGAATTAAATAAGTACTGCACAAGTTTAGAATTCATTCTTCAACAATTGTCCAGACCTTAATGGCAGAGAATTACTTAACAAAATTAAATCCCTAAATAGTCTGATTTCTGAAAATGTAAGTACTCTTCTCAAAATTTTGAAACATATAAAAACAAATATTCTACAAAGTATGGAACCAAATTTGTGGGTTGTTCTAAGGCTTTCACCTATGCTATGGTGACAGTTGGTGGTTGCAAAAGAAGTTTGAGTAGACTAAAACTTATTAAAACTTATGAGATCTAATGTAACAAATGATTACTTGGATTCTCTTGTAGTCTTAGCAATTGAAAATAGTGCAGTCCAAAAAAATAGATCTTAATGAAACGATTCACATTTTTGTAGACTTAAAAGGGAGGAAAAACATTTCAGAAGAGTGTCTTTCATAGAAGTTTCTAAATATGTAGTTACTTATACAATTACACATTTTTTATATTATTGTTTTATAATTTTTTAATGAAAATAATTATCTTACTTTGTATGAATCAGTAATTGTAATCAGAGGTAGACTGCGCATATATGTTTACTTTTTTTGTTCTGTAATTAGTTGTAATAATAGTATATTTTATTAAATTATTTTTCTCAATTTGTTATTTTGAAATAAAGTAAACTAATAAGTAGGCTTTTGTTTTTTCCTGGTGCTTTTATAGTCAAGGGAATTCCTTGATAGTGCAAATGGCTAAGCGCTGGACTACTACCCAAAATGTTTGCAGTTCGAACTCACACAGTGAGTTCTCTCTGAAGGCCTGGAGATCCGCCTCCGAAAGGTCACAGGCTTGAAAACTCTGTGAAGCAGTCACTCTGAACACAGGGGGACTCACACACCATGTGATTTAGAAAATAATATTGGAATCGATTGTTCCCTCTCCTTGAGCATAGAGAATGTGACCCATCTGGAGCTGGGTTCACAGGGACTCACCAGGACACATCAACCGAGTCTTCAGATAAAGACAATAGCTAGGATAATCTTGGAAATTATCTTTTAGGGAAGAAAAATATCTTTTAGGGAAACTTTCACATAAAACCATTCAAACAGAACACAAAGGACTTTCCACTCTTATCTTTTTCTATTAGTATTTAGTGAATAGAAAATTTGTTGGACCAATGAAGACCCTCCTGACTGTCGTTACTGAAATCTGTACCAATGATTGTTAAGAAAGACAATTCAAAATATAGGATCACAGTTTCTAGCCAATCTATGAAAAGGCGAAGCTTTCAATGGTTTTGCCCATTTGTAATGTTAATATATACTGATGGCTCTGTGATGGTCTTTGGACTCAGGCAGACACGGCTGTGGCCACATGCTTGTCCGTTTTCCCACTCTTGCCTGTTCTGTAATATTCTTTGGACTTGGCCAGTCATGGCTCTAGCAACATGCTTTCTATCTTCACACTTTTGTCTGTTCTGTGATATTTCCTTGGACTCGGGGCAGACACGGCTCTAGCACCATGCTTGTTCGTTTTCCCACTTTTGTCTGTTCTGTAATATTTCCTTGGACTCGGGCAGACATGGCTCTGGCAGCATGGTTGTCCGCTTCCTACTTTTACCTCTTTGAATGTATGCTGAATAAAACTTTCTTTTCGCTTTACTAAGTTTTGTGATGTTTTTACCCTACATCAATGGCAACCGGTTATTGCAGTCAAACCCAAACCTGTTGCTGTCGAGTCGATTCTGACTCATAGCAACCCTATAGGACAGAGTAGAACTGCTCACAGGGTTTCCAAGGAGCGCCTGGCGGATTCAAACTGCTGGCCTTTCGGTTAGCAGCCAAGCTCTTAACCGTTGCGCCACCAGAGGCACTGCCACTGCCCCCTTCCTGAGGTTTGAAAATATCTTCCTCAGGCCCTGTGAGTTACATAAACTTACCTAGAACCATCAACCCCGAAAGTTTAGAAAACATTGAGTCTTCTTTGTATCTTCCTGAAGCAGCTGGCTTTGATGTTTCTTTCAATACGTCCCAGATAATTTTCTATTTCTCCCTCCAAATCCATTTTCCATCCTTCTCCACTCGGCCTTCTGTCCTAGGGGGTTGACCAGTATGAAACATATCAGAGGGTGCTATTGCCCTCTGGCTTCTGCTGGACTTTTCTAAGAGAGGAGAAGAGTTGCCTTCTTGTGAGTTTGCCTTAAGCTCGCTGCATTCTTTGAGTCAAAGGTTACTACTCCTTTACTGGTGGCCTTCCCATAGACTCTCTCCTTCCCAGGTCTTGGAAATTGATCCCACCTATTTTCCTGTCATGCCTAATTGCTGCCACCAAGTTATGCTGCACTATTTCTTGGTTTCCCTATACCTTGCCTACTCATTTGTAACCAAAACCAAACCAGTTACCGTTGACTTATGGTGACCCTATATGTGCATGGTAGAACTGTCCTCCATAGGGTTTTCAAGCCTGAGAACTTTAGGAAGCAGATTCCCAGGCCCTTCTCCAGGAGCTTCTGGCTTAACCTTTGGCAATACCCAGGGACTCCTACTCCCTTGTAAACAGTCCATTTATTAAATCCTCCTGGAATGATCAGCGTTTAAATGTGTTATCTGTTTCCTGCTGACTGGATGATTGCTAAGCAGTACCATGCTCGCATTTATGGAAATTTAAAAGGCAGCTGAAGTTTATTTCTGGGATCAATATTTGGGGTTCTATTTGTATATTGTCACAGTTAAATGGATTTAGTTCTGCTCATTATAAATTTAAAAATATGTGCAAGCTAAGATTGAGCAGTGATCCTTGGGTATCAATTACTTTTCTAGCTTTGCAGGGATTTAATTCTATGTACTTGTCTTTGGAATTGAGAAAAAAATTAACTGAGGCTCAAATAAAGCAAACAGCACAATCTCTCAGGTAGCAGTGTGGAGAATGGGTTGGAGACAAAGAGAGATGAAAACAAGGAGCCATGTTAAAAGAGATCTAGTGACTGATTGGGGAAACCCTCATGGCGTAGTGATTAAGAGCTGCAGCTGGTAACCAAAAGGTCAGCAGTTTGAATCCACCAGGCGCTCCTTAGGAACCCTATGGGGCAATTCTTCTCCATCCTATAGGGTCACTATGAGTCAGAATCACTCTATGGCAACGGGTTTGGTTTTTTTGGTTTATTGAATGATGGTGAGGACAGCAGCAGCAGAGTGATGCGGGGAGAGAAATTCTAAAGATCAAACCAGTTGCCATCGAGTCTATTCCGACTCATGGTGACCCCATACGGGTCAGAGTAGAACTATGCTCCACAGGGTATTCAATGACTATGACCTTGCAGAAGTAGATTACCAGGTCTTTCTTTCAAGGTGCCTCAGGGTGAACTCAAACCGCCAACCTTTTGGTTAGTAGCTGAGCGGGAATGGGTGATAGGATAAATTATGATGTAAGAGGGGGAGAAAGTCAAAATAGTTCAAGTGCTAGTAACTTTAGACATCATGACTTAAGTCCATGTGAAAATTTTTTCTTTTTTAGTTTATGTGGAAAAATGAAAAGAATCCAGATGAATTCTACTTGAGGACTAGCGTTGTGTTAGCTTCCAGAAAACGTCTCTCTCAGGAAGTGCACAAGGAGGACAGTTCCAAAATGAATGGATCAAGCAATTAAGGACACAATTTAGAGAATCTTTTACCCATTTATTTTTATTTAACATTATTTGCATGTGTTGTTAGTTATTTGAACGGACCTAACATTCTGATGAATTAGTCAAAGGGGACACCACTAATTTCTGATAAAGGTAATAAAAGAAATGAAAACTACATTTTGTCAATCTTTCAATTTGCTGGCCCATCTGAGTTTCAAATGTGGTTCAACGTTTTTTTCATCTAAATTAAAATACATAGGGGGAAATATTTCTGGATTGATCAAATCAAGGACATGGAATGGAATACAGATTGTGAATGTAAAATAATTATTACAAAACAATTTTTATGAGTTATGTATAAATAAATAAGAAACATATGGACTGCATTTCCCTGGAAATATACTCGGGTTTAAAAATTAAAAAGAAAAAAAAAATAACCACCTTGGCAAAAAGCTGACAAGAGCTTGCCAAACCCAAACAGTTGGAAAAATAGCTTGAAACATTTGAGGAACCCAAACGTGGCTGGTTTGTCCTCGTTAGAAGGCCTTTTACGGTCAGATGAACGTGGGTAACTGTGGAGGAGGTAGGGTGGAAAAACAAACCATGAACAACACATGGTTTGGAATTTTTCCAGTCAATTTAATGGAAACTGAGAATAAAATATTCCACAGAATGTACTTGACTTGAAAACGCTCACCTTTTCACACCAACTGACATCAGGAATAACCTGGTAGGTGCCCCAATTTGAAATAATAAGTTTTAACGGCTTAGTATATCCATATTGCCTGCCATTCTATGCTGTCAAACATGAATTCTAGCTTTGGGAAACCTGGTTTCAAGAAGTTCAGGAAAAAACATAAGAATAACCACATGAAGAGAAACTGCAAGAGAAGAAAGATTAAGAGGTCGGTGGTATATCAGAAGTTGAAATTCTAAGTATATAATTAAAAATTATGCCCATGGAGAAGAAAATGTTGATGTATTTAAGCTAATTTACAGATCTGGGCTAAGAGCTCTGGAGTACCTGTACATTCAAAAAATGAGAACGTAGAAGAAAGAATAAGTGGTGATTCCTAAGACAAATGACACTTGAAGAAACCACTGAAGACAGAGGACAAACTGAGACTTTTGGAAGGTGCTGAGAATAATAAAAATTTATCATTCTTTCAATAATTGTTTATATTCTGAGAAAACCAAACAGATCAGATACATAGTTGATTTGTATACATTTAAGAGTTGGGATTCAAAGAGTAGAATAAACAACATACTCAGCTCATGTATTATTTTCATTTTCTCTATCAAAGAATATAATTTTCCAACTGAAATAAATTCACTTAATTAAAATTAAAGCTTCAAATTAGTGAAAAAAATAACAAGGGACATTAACTCTTACTATATTTCAGTGCCAAATCCTGCTGAATTGTATTGTAGGGACTTGAACAACATTACAGAGAATGATCCAAGTCCCTTTGAATAATCTGAGACAGTTTGTGGAGAATGAAGGGGTTACTAAAAGAAAAGAACATATTATTTTAATTTTCAAAAGGGTTGAATGTGCAGAGTAGGGATTTCAACTTTGATAGGGTGGTTAACTGTGTGCAGTATTTACAGTATTATACAATGGTAAGAGTAATTTACATCTTGGCCAATTTAAAAATTTAACTTCAGCTTGACTTAATGGAAATGCTCTAGTAGAGCTTGGATGACTGTGTGTAGGAAGTAGACTAGAAATAGATAATTTCTCAGATTCAGGATTCTAGGAAGGAGTCAGGAAAAAAATATGTGGAAAAGATGTGGAATAGCAATTAATAAGAGGAATAAACTAATTTCAAGTAAGCTGAGATAAGATAATTCAGATCAGTAATTTTTTAATGAGCAATGTTGTTATACCTATTGAATCATTGAGACACAATATTAGCCCCTTCCCCTTCTTCACCATGATTTTCTATAACAATGCTCCCTGTACCATGACTGTAAATCAAGATTAAAAGGTAGGGAAAGTGTACACTGAGGCTGATCCACAGTGGGAGATTGGCATAGTAGTTCTAGGGGCTAAAAATGTATTAGTGATGACGTTACTGAAGAAACTGAGCATGGAATTCAGACTCTACAGAGAGTCAAGTACAGCAGAATTACAGCTCACAGACTAAAACATCATTCCTTTATTTATTTGGCATAAATTAAATAAGAAGCTAGTGTGTGTCGGAACCTGTCCTAACCACCAGAGCGCTGTGAGGGTCAGTTTCTGCATCAATCCACCTAGCCTACAAATAAAAATAAAGCAGTTGCCATCAATTAGACACCGACTCATGGTGACCCCATGTGTATTAGAGTAAAATTATGCTCTGTAGGTTTCCAATGGCTGCTTTTTCAGAAGTAGATTGCCAGGTTTTTCTTCTGAGGCACCTCTAGATGGCCTTGAATCACCAACTTTTAGGTTAGCAGCTGAGTGTGTTAAGAGTGTGCACCACCCAGGGATTCCATCTAGGCTATAAAAAATCAAACCAAACCCGTTGCTGTTGAGTCAATTCCAACTCACGGTGATCCCAGGTGTTAAAAAGCAGAGCTGAGCTCCATATGGTTCTCTTGTCTATAATCTTTACAGAAGCAAGCTTTTCTTCCGCTGTACCACTGGGTGGGTTCAAACCACCAAACTTTCAACTACTAGTCAAGCATAAACTGCACAACCCAGGAATCTAAGCTAGGCTATAGTCCCCATTATTCAATTAAACAGTAGTCTAGGTGTTTGTGTGAACGTATTTGGTAAATGTGATTAAAGTCTATAATCAGTTGACTTTAAATAAGGGAGCTGTTCCCAGATAATCTGGTTGGGCCTCATCCAATCAGTTGAAAGACCTTAAGGGCAGAATTAAAGCTTTCCTGCCTATGGACTGCAGCTTCAGCTCGTGCTTGACAGTTTCAGCCTGCCCTTCCTGATAATCTGCCCTATGGTTTTCAGACTTGCCTAGTGAGCCTCCACAAATGTGTAAGTCAATAAAACCTGCAAAACCTATTACCGTTGATTCCAACTCATAGCAACCCCAGATAATAAAGTAGAACTGCTCCATAGGGTTTCCAAGGCTATAATCTTTATGCAAGCAGACTGCCACTTCTTTCACCCACGGAGCAGCTGGTGGATTCCAACCACCAACCCACTGACCTTGTAAGTAGCTGAAGAGATTTACAAGCAAAGTGTTGTGGGTGTGGCATGGTTTCTTCTTGCTGTTTATACTAAAATATGGGAGTAAAAAGATACATGAAGGAAAGAACTGTTAAAAATAAAATAGAATTTGATGGTTTGGGAAATTCTCAGCCAATCTAACCCATTGCCATCAAGTCAATTCCAACTCATAGTGACCCTATAGGACAGAGCAGAACAGCCTCGTAGGATTTCCAAGGAGTGGCTGGTGTATTCTAACCACTGACCTCTTGGTTAGCAGTCAAACTCTTAACCACTGAACCACCAGGGCTCCATTACAACATATTCTAAAATTAAGAGAGTCATTGTTAGAAAAGCATGCTCTGGAGAGAAGACCAAGGGTGTGGCTAAGTAACACTTTACTAGTGCTGAAGAGATTAGGCAGGTAACTCATGGAGCTCCTCAGTCCTCTCAGCAGAAACCAGGAATAAAGATAGGATTTTCCAGGAAAGAAGTGTGGAGTCATCTCTTATCTAATGAAGTGAATCCCTGTGATATACACAGGAGACCCACAAGAGTTTTGAGAATGTTATATTAACAGAAACACTGCCAGCTTGGACTGAAAGAGACAGACAGGAAAACATGAAAGAAAGTAATAGGACTCCCAAAATTCTACAAGCAGAAAAGAGCTGATAAAACTACTCAGCTACAAACATATAATACCTTTCAAGAAAAAGAAAAAAATTACCCCAATGGCAGTGCCTTAGACCCAGAGGCCAGAGCCTCGAGCCACAAAGAATTATTCTCAAGCCTTGAAACCTAATGAAATATGTCCTAATGGATTTCCAAATTTCTTGACACCAGTGACTCCTTTCTTCCTTCCAATTTCTCCCATTTGAGTGGGAATGCCTGTGCCACCATTATATTTTTCTAGAACATAACTTGTTTTCTAGTTTCTTAGACCCACAGATGGACAGGATATTTGCCCCAAGATGGCTCATACCCAGAATTTTACCCATACCTGATTTAAAATGATTTAGATAATAAGTGTCTTAGTAGTCTAGTGCTGCTGGGATAAAAATACCACAAATGAGTGGCTTTAAAGAACAGAAATTTATTTTCTCACAGTTCTGGAGGTTAAAAATCTACATCACGATCTCAGTCAGGTCAATTCCTTCTGTGAGCCTCTTTATTTCTTGTATCTGTTGGCTACCCTTGTTATTTTTTACATCTATTTCACTCTCCCCACCCCCATGTATGTGTCTCTGTGTCTATTCTGGTCTTTGTATCACTCAAAATGATTACGTTTAGGACCCATCCTACTCTTGTATGACCTCATTAACATAATAAAGGAAAGGCCCTATTTCCAAACTGGGCCATATTTACAGCTAGGATTATAACACAAATTTTGGGAGGAAAAAAAATTCAATCATTAGCAGGTATCAAGTAAGTCTAAAATCCAGCAGAGCAGATCTTAGTATCTCTCAAGGCTTAAAAATAATCCTTTGTTTTCCAGGCACATCTGGGTAATGGTGGTGTTATGGATTGAATTATGTCCCCCAAAATTGTGTGTCAACTTGGCTAGGCCATGATTCCCAGTATTGTGTGATTGTCCACTATTTTGTCATCAGATGTGATTTTCCTGTGTGTTATAAATCCTACCTCTATGATGTTAATGAGGCTGGATTAAAGGCAGTTATGTTAACAAGGCAGGACTCAATCTACAAGATTAGGTTGTGTCTTAAGTCAATCCCTTTTGAGATATAAAAGAGAGATGTGAACAGAGAGACATAGGGACCTCATATTACCAAGAAAGCAGTGCTCAGAGCAGAGCGTGTCCTTTGGATCCGAGGTCCCTGAGACTCAAAAGCTCCTAAACCAGGGGAAGGTTGATGATGAGGACCTTCCCCCAGAGTGACAGAGAGAGAAAGCCTTCTCCTGGAGCTGGCACCCTGAATTTGGACTTCTAGCCTCCTAGACCATGAGAGAATAAACTTCTATTTGTTAAAGCCATCCACTTGTGTTATTTCTGCTATAGCAGCACTAGATAACTAAGACAGGCGATATCCTCTGGACTCTGGGCATTGGCCATGATCTCTAGATTCTGGTCAGAGTCCCCTCAGTCCTAAGTGTCCACTCCAGCTTCCAGGTGCACTGGCACAACCTGAATGGCAGCCCCATCCTCTGGGAGTGAGGTGGTGATGACCCCACTCTTTGAAACTTAAGCAGTAGCCCTACCTTTTAAAATCTAGGAGAGAGATGGCTTTACCCTTTGAAACCAAGGAAGTGGTAGCCTCCATGCTCCTTCCAACAGTTCTGTTGATCTCTGAACTACTCCCAGAATGGTGCCTTTCTTTTCTTGAAAGACATCAGATGTTCACAACCAAGTAGCTCCATTGGCTCATTTCCTGGCTATAGAATTTCAGGAGACAGACAGCTTTCCTTCACTTTGTCCTGTCTCTAATTCTTTCAGTCTAAGCTGACAGGGTTTCTGCTGAGATGGTTGATTAGATCCATCTATCACAGATCTAATCTCTTTAGAAAACAGCCATGTAGCCACAGCCTTGGTGTCCTTTCTAGGGCAAGCTATCTTAATTTTTACAATAAATTTTTCATCTTTAAATTCTGGATTTTTTCTTTTCTTTCTTTCTTTTGCCTTTTTTCTTTCACAGTTCATTTCTCAATCTATTTCCTTTTCTTCCCTGTTTTACTATCAGCAACAAGGACAAACACTCTACATCCTCAAGATTTCACTTATTAATCTCCTCAGCTAACTATCTAAGTTCATCACTTACAAGCTTGATCTTCCACAAAACTTTTCAACATAATTTAGACAAGATGTTTCTAAGAAGGATTTCCTTTCTTCCAGTGTCCAATAACATGTTCATCATTTCCTTTTAAAGCCCCAGCAGAAGCACACTTAACATTCACATTTCTAACAACATTGTGTTCATGACAAAAGAAGCTTTCCACATATTTCTCGATTCTTTCAGAACCCTAATTAAAATCTCCCTTAATGTCCATAATTCTACTAACAATCTTTTCAAGGCAATCTAGGCTCTTACTATCCAGTGCATCAAAATTCCTCCTGCTTTCAAAAATGTAGAACAAAACTCAAATTCCTTAAAAAAAAAAAAAAAAGCCAGACTTACTGGACTGGTAGAGGCTAGATGAACCCTCGAGACTATCGCCCTGAGATACTCTTTAAACTTTGAACTCAAACCACTCCCAGAGGTCGCCTTTCAGCCAAATGACAGATTGGCGCATAAAATAAATAATAACACACCTGAGTACTGTGCTTCTCCAAATAATAGGAAAGGAATCCTATTTGACTGAAGCATGGGATGAATGAAAGAGAAGCTAGCAATGAAGCTTCAGAGGTCTTTTGGGGATTTGTTGCTGATGGCCTTTTACATGGTGCTTAATATTTTGGACTTACTCTGTAGGAAATGGAGAATTATCAAGATTTTTAAGACAGTGAGATGATATAAGTGCGTGAGATATGATTGTGTTTATCTTGTAAAATGTTCACCCGAGATGCTGTGTAGAGAAGAAATTAGGGTGAGGTCAGACAGAGACCAGGAGGTCTGTCAAAAATGAAGCCAATACACAGGTGAGATAATACGACAGAATATGTGACAATGAACTCAATTTGTCCTTTTGTCTCTTGTTCCTGAAAATAACCCTAGGAATTTACTAACAATCAAGGTGACTTTATTTTCCAAAATGCCAGGTAACACTTAAACCAAACCAAACTCATTGCTGTCTAGTAGATTCCAACTGATAACGATCCTATAGGACAGGGTATAACTGCCTCATAGGGTTTCCAAGTCTGTAAATGTTAACAGAAGCAGACTGCCATATCTTTCTCCGGCAGAGCAGTTGATGGATTCGAACCACTTACCTTAAGAACTGAGCGCTTAACCACTGCATTGCCAAGGCTCCTTCGCAAAAGACCACACCTGGCAAGTAAATTTGAGAAGCTAGGGAGACTTGATAAAATCAATTACACATATTCATTTCTTCAGTTGGTGATGCATATTCAATGAGGCACCAACCTCGACTATGCATTGAGCCCCTAATCATGCATGTTCATTATTAAGAGGCCCTGAACACGGAAGCAGTTCGACCCCCTGGATTTGTGCAAATATCCATGCACAGAAGAGGGTGGCAGTTCCCTGGGGCCAGCTAGTATAAGACTTGGGCTGGGACCTCTCTAGACCACACCTGATGTATGTCTTAGCTTGTATCCTTTCTGGTTATAATAAATGAGTGATTGCAAGTTTAGATAATAGTCTCTGTGAACTTTATGAGCAGTTCTAGAGAATTAACGAGCCTACAAGGGGCAGGAAGAACCAGCAGAGGCTGGCATCTGTCTATTTGGTAGTTGATCTGAAGGACAGAATCCTTCCAACCTATTGACTTAGCCACAAGTGGCTAGAGAGTATGAGAGGGGCTGGCTGGTCTGGAGTGTGGGGAATTGTGTGGACTCCCAAGTCTAGGACTGGTAACCAATGACCTGGCCTAGAGCGACCAGGGATAACCTAACACTGGGTCGTTAGAATCAGAGATCCTGCCACATGAAGTGGTTGGTGATGAGAATCATGGAGATATGGAAAAATGAAGCCTGAATTCGTTTCCAGGTGGGAACTGGATTCATGTTGATCCTTGCCACGCAATTAGTGATAAATGTGGGGTTTGCCCACCTTGCACCTTTAATAGCGCACAAAGGAAACAAAAAACGAAAGAGATTTAGATTTTCTTTTTTTTTTTAGTTCAAACTTCCAGGAGTTTCTAACCAAATAAATGTCAGAAATGAGAAGAAATCCAAGGATTTTTTACTGCAACAGATGAATGGATGCCAAGGACATTAACTGAAAAAGAGAATAAGGGCAGAATCTGTGGGCTGTTTACACAATTCATTCATTCACTCAGTAACTATTTGCTCTCCACCTACTTTGTCCCGGCTCTGGGCTAATGATGTTCAGTATGGGGTCATTCCAGGGCCATAAAGAGATCAAGCAGTACAAGAAATGTGAGGAGAGAAACAAGTCACTGACAGAGTGTTTAATTTTTTTTCTTTGTTTTGAGTGGGTGAGCAGTGTGGAAAGGAGAGATAGTAGCTGAAGAGGTTGTAGCTTTAAGAGAGGAGTGTGGTAAATGTGGAAGTGAGGAAGCTGAAGAGTTGTTAAAATAAGAAGTAAATCAGCTATCAATAAGAATGCTAGCATCTCCTTGAACAAAATGAAGCTTGATTACGACTTAATGGTTGCCTTTGAAATGTTTTAGATTTAAATAAAAATTACGTACCACAGGCATCTCTTCCAATAAATACTCAATAGCATTGTTATTATGTAATTCTGAAACAAAGCAGTTTCTAATTATTGTTGTTGTTAGGCACCATCAAGTCAATTTTGACTCATAGTGAGCTCATGGAGGAGCCCTGGTGGCTCAATGGTTAAAGCACTTAACTGCTAAACGAAAGCTCAGCAGTTCAAAACCACCAGAGCTCCGTGAGAGAAAAATGTGGCAGTCTGCGTCCATAAAGATTTATTTCCTTGGAAATTCTATAGGGCAGTTCTACTCCGTCCTATAGGGTTGTATGAGTCGGAATCAACTCGACAGCAGTGGGTTTTGGTTTGGCAGTGAACTCATGTAACAGAGTAGACCTGTCCCATGGGGTTTTCTTGGCTGCAATCTGTACAGAAGTAGATTGCCAGGACTTTCTCCCAAGGAGCCACAGGGTGGGTTCGAACCACCAACCTTTCCATTAGTAGCCGAGCACTTAATCATTTGCGCCATCAGTGCTCCTTTCCTAATTATTAAAGATTTACAAACTACTGATGCTATAAAAAAATTATTTCTACTCCACCCAACATTGCTGTAAGGGAAAAGTTATGGTAATAAATACAGAAACTGGTCATTTTTCTCATTTTAATAGATGAGGTAAATATTATTTTGGCCATTTTAATAGATGAGGAAATTTAACTGGCAGAGTTGAGATTTGAACATGTGACTCTTCAATCCCAAACTCATAGTACTCCCAGTACAACAAGCTACCTCACAAACATGCTGCTTAAAATCCTAAAGATTCAAAACACATAAATTTATTTCGGTGGATTTGACCAAGATTTAGTTGTTTCTTAGATTTTTCAGTTATATTCACACTTTATGATATTGATGGATGCTGCCTTTACTCAGTTTCCGAGAGATAATTCAGGAAGAACACGGTGACTTTAACCAGAGGTACAATACCTTCAGAGGACAAAAATGCAGGTATCTTAGTTTTAGCCAAGCAATACAATTTACCATAATATTTAAGTCAAATAAAAACTCCTAGCATATATAGTCAAGTGCATTTTTTGCAGACTTTTTTTTTCTTTTTAAAATCATTTCTGTTGTTCTTTAAACATGAAGGATTGACAAGATGTATTTATGTCTTCTCCCTTCTCCCTTACCTTCTCAAGAATATACTGAAATGAAATGATTAACCAATTTATTCTCCTAGACAACCCTTTCTCATACAATCCTCTCTTCTCAAATCAATACTTTCTTCCCTTCCTTCACTCTCAGTTGATAACCTTGCTTTCTACATATTAAGAAAATAGAACTTCTTCAGACTACTGACTTTATCTATAATTTTGTTTAACTCTTGTTAAAAATAATTAAAACTCACCAAAATTTGAACATAAGGCTCATCCTGAGCAGTTATTCTATACGCATGTACGGAGACCACTTTGATTCCAGAAAAAGCAAATGGCTCAGAGAAGCTAGGTGCAATGAGGCTTACACAGAGAAGAACCAAAACCAAACCTACTGCCATCAAGTTGATTCCGACTCATAGTGACCCTATAGGTCAGAGTAGAACTGCCCCATACTGTTTCCAAGGCTGTAAATCTTGAAGGATTGTATGGGCAAAATATTGAACAATGCAGGAAGCATCAAAAGAAGATGGAAGGAATACACAGAGTAACTACACCAAAAAGATTTGGTCGACGTTCGACCATTTCAGGAGGTATCATATGACCAAGAACTGATGGTATGAAAGAAGAAGTCCAAGCTGCACTGAAGGCATGGGCGAAAAACAAGGCTTCGGTAATTGACGGAATACCAATTAAGATGTTTCATCCAACAGATGTGGCACTGGAGATGCTCACTCATCTGTGTCAAGAAATTTGGAAAACAAGTATCTGATCAGCCAGTTGGAAGAGATCCATATTTGTGCTCATTCCAAAGAAAGGTGATACAACAGAATAGGGAGATTATCAAACGATATCATTAATACCACACGCAAGTAAAATTTTGCTGAAGATCATTCAAAAGCGGTTACAGCAGTACATCAATAGGGAACTTCCAGAAATTCAAGCCACATTCAGAAGAGGACACAAAACTAGGGATATTATTGCTGATGTCAGATGGATCTTGGCTGAAAGCAGGGAATACCAGAAAGATGTTTACCTGTGTTTTATTGACTACGTAAAGGCATTCAACTGTGTGGCTCATAACAAATCACGGATAACATTGTTAAGAATGAGAATTCCCGAACACTTAATTGTGCTCATAAGAAACCTGTACATAGACCAAGAGGCAGTCCTTCAAAGAAACAAGGGAATACTGTGTGGTTCAAAGTCAGGAAATGTGTGCGTCAGGGTTGTATCCTTTCCCCACATTTATTCAATCAGTATGCTGAGCAAATAATCCGAGAAGCAGGACTATATGAAGAACACAGCATTAGGATTAGAGGAAGAGTCATTCATAACCTTGCTTGTTGAAAGTGAAGAGGATTTGAAGCCTTACTGTTGAAGATCAAAGACCACAGTCTTCAGTATGGATTACACCTCAACATAAAGAAAACAAAAATCCTCACCACTGCACCAAAAAGCAACATCATGATAAATGGAAAAAAGATTGAAGTTGTCAAAGATTTCATGTTACTTGGATCCACAATCAACACCCATAGAAGCAGCAGTCAAGAAATCAAACGACCTATTGCAAAGGGCAAATCTACTGCAAAAGACCTCTTTAACATGTTAAAAAGGAAAGATGTCACTTTGACGATTAAGGTGCTCCTGATCGAAGCCATGGTATTTTCAGTCATCTCATATACATGTGAAAACTGGACAATGAATAAGGAAGACCAAAGAAGAATTGATGCCTTTGAATTATAGTGTTGGCAAAGAATATTGACTATACAATGGACTGCCAGAAGAACGAATAAGTCTGTCTTGGAAGAAGTACGGCGTGGATGGCGAGACTTCATCTCCCGTACTTTGAACATGTCATCAGAAGGGACCAGTCCCTTGAGAAGGACATTATGCTTGATAAAGCAGAGGGTCAGTGAAAAAGAGGAAGACCCTCAACTAGATAGATTGACAGAGTGTGTGCAACAATGGACTCAAACGTAACAATGATTGTCAAGATGGTGCAGGACCAGGCAGTGTTTCATTCTGTTGTACTTAGGGTCGCTGTGAGTTGAAACTTAGCAATATGGGAGAAAATATTTAAAAAATAAATAAAACCAGCTAAAACACTTTAAAATAGTTGTTTCTGAGGCATGGAACTTGTTCAGGGCTCTAAGCCACTTCACTTTTTTTTAAATTCTCTTTTAATCTATGTCCCTGTGATATACTGTTTAAAAACATAAATGATAAAAATTTTAAATTATCAAATATTTATTTAAAATCTGGAAGGAAATATTACAATTGCTTTATTACTAAGATATTATTTTAGGTAATTAAGGAGCCCTGGTGGGGCTTCTCACTGGGTTGCTAACCAAAAGGTTGGCGGTTGCAACCCACCATCCAATCCTAGGGAGAAAGAGTTTACAGTCTCTTTTCAGGACTAAGGAGCTGTCAGCTTTATCATTAAATTTAATACAGCCAAAGAAAGTATGTATCAAGGAAGGTTGTTAGCATTAAAAGTGCGTGAGCTAGGGAGATGTAAGACCTAGTTTCTTATCTGCAAAGCTGATGATCATGAAAATTCACCAAGGTAATATGATTATCTAAGGTTTTTTGGTGGAGGGCAAGCTGACCTCAGAAGATACTCCATTCACACCTCTGAATGATAATCCACCAGACTCATCAACAAGAGGTATCCTTGACAAGGACAACCTCCCGTATGACAATATTAATAAATAAATGGCTAGACTTGAGGTTAATTTCACACAGCCTATACCCAAGAGTCCCTGGGTAGCACAAACAGGTAAGCACTTGACTACTAGCTGAAAGATTGGTGGTTGGAACCCACCCAGAGGCAGCTAGGAAGACAGGCCTGGCAATCTGCTTCTGAAAGGTCATAGCCCTGAAAACCTATGGAGCAGTTCCACTTTGCCCACATGGAGTCACTATGAGTCAGAATCAACTAAACAGCAATTAACAACAGCAACAACATCTACACCCAAGACTAAAAATGAAGGTGGAAATTTTCTTTCAAAGACTGTGTCCTCTGCTCTACTTTTTCCCCATGGTTTGTTGCTTCCTTAACCCTTATACAGTAGTTTTGTTTGTTTGTTGTTTGTTTTAATTTACAGCTAGTCATTTGGGTTATAAATAAAATGATTCGACATGGTCTCGGGGAACATCTAGCTCAATTGGCATAACATAGTTTATAAAGAAAGTGTTCTACATTCTACTTTGGTGAGTAGCGTCTGGAGTCTTAAAAGCTTGTGAGCGGCCATCTAAGATACTCCACTGGTCTCACCCCTTTGGGAGCAAGGGAGAATGAAGAAAGCTAAAGACACAAGGGAAAGAATAGTCCAAAGGACTAATGGACAACAACTACCACAGCCTCCACCAGACTGAGTCCAGTACAACTAGATGATGCCTGGCTACCACCACTGACTGCTCTGACAGGCATCACAATAGAGGGTCCCTGGGAGAGCTGGAGAAAAATGTAGAACAAAGATTCTAACTCACAAAAAAAGACCAGAGTTACTGGCCTGACTGAGACTGGAGAAATCCCAAGAGAATGGCCCCTGGAACTCCTTTTAGCTCAGTAATTATAAGTCACTCCTGAAGTTCACCCTTTAGCCAAAGATTAGACAGACCCACAAAACAAAACAAGACTAAAGGTGCACACTAGCCCACGGGCAGACTAGAAGGCAGGAGGGTACAGGAAACCTGGTAATAGGGAACCCAAGATCAAGAAGGTAGAGTGTTGACATGTCAGGGGATTGTTAACCAAAGTCATAAAACAATATATATGTTAACTGTTTAATGACAAGCTAGTTTGTTCTTTAAACCTTCATCTAAAGTACAATAAAAAAATAAGTAAAATGGTTCAAGTTGACTTCAATTTTCCCATGTATACAATGTTATAATAGGTGATTATCTTCCTAATAATCAGGCTGATGCCCAGTCTTTTCAATGATCATAACTCCTCTATTTAAAGTATTTATCATTAAGTCATAAACTTATACATTGTACAGTATAAAGGTTTTTATGGTGTGTAGAAGTTAATATACTCAAACAAAAGAATAATTAGACATGCAACAAATAGTGAGTTTACTTATTTAATTGAAGATATATTTGGTAGAAGTACTTTGTGGAGAAAAATTGAACTAAGGGCTTCCTAAAGTGGGAAAAGATTGTGTAATAAAAAGGAAACAGGATTTGAAGTCAGGAAACTTGGATTTCAGTTCAAGATCTACTAGATACCAACTCTTTTGATTTGCCCAAATCAATCACACATCATTTTCAAATCCATGTGCCTATAAGCAAAATAAAATTAATAACATCCTCTTCATAGTGTTGTTAAATGATTATTTATCCAAAGTGTTTGCTATAGTGACTGTCATATGGTAAGTGCTCAATAAGTATTTGGTTACTGGTGTTAGAACAAAATGAAAGAACATATGTACAAATGTAAATAGCAAAGCTCTATGTAAGGTATCTTATGCCATCGTATTGATTATGACAGGTAATGTTTGAGACGAGTGCCACAGAGAATCCAGGCAAAGGAAGCTATATAGACTGTGAGGATGTCATCTGCAGTCAGGGACCCAGGACACAGGGCCTTAGGTCTTGGTACATGTCAGAAAGCAGACATTGCCAATGAGGTAGCTGTGTGTGGCCTGCTGCAGGGCTCTGAGTAGTTGGCAGAGCACTGAGCATGTGACTCATTACTATAAGCCAAATTGCTGGCCGTGCGGAGCCACCTATATTTGAGACAAGTACCTCATTGAATTTATTAGAGTGTGAGGAAACTGGGAAAAAGAGTGACCTCTTTGATACACATTACATAGTCCATAGCTCCAGCTGCAGTACTTTCTAGGAATTTTCTTTTGCCACACCTACATCTATCTGGTCAAAGCTCCTCTTCTAAGGTTCCTCTTTGGAGCAAAGCTGGAATCAGGGACCTTGAGCTTCCATGGCCATGTCTTATCTAGGCTCTGCTTTCTTTACAACTTTGTGGATTAGTATTAAAAATAAAAAGAAATAAAGAAAAGAAAAAAAGAGTCATTTCCCATCAGCTTTAGGTACAAACCAAGACTAGAAAGCCCCTGTCCTACCTATTGTGTCTGAGTTTGGTCTCACTAGTAGACACTCAAACTTAACTTTTTCTTATAAAGCAAAGATGTCACTTTAAGGACTAATGTGCACCTGACCCCGGCCAGGGTGTTTTCAATCACCTCATATGCATGTGAAAGCTGGACAATGAATAAGGAAGACAGAAGAAGAATTGATGTCTTTGAATTATGATGTTGGCAAAGAATATTGAATATACCATGGACTGCTAGAAGAATGAACAAATCTGTCTTGGAAGAAGTACAGTCAGAATGCTCCTTAGAAGCAAGAATGGCCAGTCTTTCTCTCACATACTTTGGACCTGTTATCAGGAGGGACGAGTCCCTGGAGAAGGACATCATGTTTGGTAAAGTACAAGGTCAGTGAAAAAGAGGAAGACCCTCAAGGAGATGGACTGACACAGTGGCTACAACAATGGGCTCAAGCATAACAACGATTGTGAGGACGGTGCAGGATGGGGCCGTGTTTCCTTCTGTTGTACATAGTGTTGCTATGAGTCAGAATTGATTCATTGGCACCCAACAACAACAGCAAACCAAAACACCTTCACCATTCACAAAACCTGGCCAGGTCAATTTTCACTTTTGAACGTTGAAGTTAAATCTTATTTGAATATTGCCTTATTCTCCACACATCACTTGACAATTTTTTGACACTTCTCTTTTCACTATTAAAAGCTTTACAAGTTCACTTGTTCTCTCCATCCCCCCAGTTGGACCTGAATCAGCCTTCATTTACATGCTCTCTTTTTTTTTTTTTTTTCTTCCTTTTTTCTTTTTAACTTTTTTGATTTCACTAAAAAGCTCTCTAGACTTCTTGTAACTCCCTTTCTTTCTTCCCCTCCCTCAACTGCCAGCAACATTAGCTGCCCCTTTTCTCAATCTGGAGTCCTGGTGGTGCCGTGGTTAAGAGCTTGGCTGCTAACCAAAAGGTCAGCAGTTTGAATCCACCAGCTGCTCCTTGGAAACCCTGTGGGGCAGTTCTACTCTGTCCTAAAGGGTCACTATGAGTCAGAACTGACTTGACGGCAGAAAGTTTGGTTTGGTTTTGGTGTCTCAATCTGGTAATTCCCTCTCTCTCCAACAGAGTCATTATATCTGGATTCACTTATGAATGATAGACCTAGACATTCATATCCCTTAAAAGGGAAAAAAATAATCACTGAAGAGAAACTTTTCTAAAATCTGGGAAACATTTGTTACCCCTTCGTGAGGGTGCTGATTGGCTTCAGTTCCCCCAACTTGACTGAGAACAGAGAGATCTCATTGATATTCACTGGAGTATGCTCCAGTTCATGTAGCTCCCATGGCGATAGGCTGCACACTCACTCTCCAAATCTAGAAAAGAGCCCTAAGTTCAAGTCACCTGATTTCCCATCGCAAATCATACTGATACATAGGGGCATTCATCAGCTTTTGCACTGGCGATCATTTACAGTCTAATCTCTTTACCCCATCACACTGCGCAGCACATTCAAGAGGTGAAAGATTCATTCCCATAAAAACAACAGACATCAGTATAATAATTAACATTTTCTAAGTATTTATAGGAGCCCTGGTGGCACGGTGGTTAATAACTTGGCTGCTAATCAAAAGGTCGGCAGTTCAAATCCACCAGCCACTCTTTGGAAACCCTATGGGGCAGTTCTACTCTGTCCTATAGGGTCGCTATGAGTCAGAATTGACTCGACGGCAATGGGTTTTTGGGTTTAAGCATTTATAATGTGCCAGACATTGTTCTAAGTACTTTAAATATACTAACGCATTTAATCATCACAAAAATTATTTTATGGTGCTTATTTTGCAGTTTGGGAAACTGAAGCTTTGAAACAGTGAGTGATGTAAGCAAGGTCACACAGCAAGTCAATGGTGAAGCTAGGATTCCAGCACAGGCACCTAGGCTCCAGAGCTGGTCCTCTCAGCTTCTCAACCCAGTGCCTAAGGAGATTTTTAATCTTAGGAAAACTACTGAAGTGCACCAGATGATAGATAAATCTATCCATAACACTCCAACATCCTATATTTAAATTTTATCACATCTACATCCACTTTGTTTTTTTTATTTAACTTTTTGTTTTGGAATACTTTAGATCACAGGTAAGTTGCAAAGATCATATATGCAGTTTCCTTATATTCCATGTCCAATTTCTCCAGCTGTTAACATCTTACATGACTATGGAATATCTGTCACAACAAATAAACCAACATTGGTACAATACGACTAACTAAGCTCCACACTTTGTTTAAATTTTATTAGTTTTTCCTTAATATCCTTTGTCTGTGCCAGGATTCCATCCAGAAACCAGCATTCCATTTAGTGATCATAGCATTATGTCTCCTCTGAGTCTGCTTGGCTGTGATAACAGTTTGTCAGATTTTCCTTGTTTTTTGATGATCTTGACAATCTTGAGGAGCATTGGTCAGATATAGTGTAGTATGCTCCTCTACTGGAATTTGCCTGCTGTTTTTCTCATCGTTAGACTGGGGATATGAGTTTTGAGAAGGAAGACCACAGAGATGAAATGTCATTCTCATCACATCACATATGACTAACATTATTTATCACTGATAATGATAACCTGGATCACTTGACAAGGTAGTTGTCTTAGGCTGGGTTCTCTAGAGAAGCAAAACCAGTAAAGCATATAAATATGTATAGATAGAGAGAGAGATTTATATAAAGGAAATGGCTCACACGATTGTAGAGGCTGGAATGTCCCAGTCCATGGATCAGGAGAGAGGCTTCTCCTGATTCACAAAGCCGCATGGGCTGGAGAACAAGATTGGCAGGTTGGAGAGCAGGGATCTTGTTCACAGGCTTACAGGCTGTGAAGATCGATGAATCCAAAGATCAGCAGGTAAGAACACAAGGCTTCTGCTGTTGCACATAGCTACAGGGGCTAGTGAACCCAAGATTGGCAGGTCGGAGAGCAGGGTTCTTGCTACATGCTGTGAAGATCGACACATCCCAAGATTGGCAGATAAGCTGCTAGCTCAAGTCCCATGAACTGGAAGTCAGATGAACAGGAGGCAGCTGCAGGATCCAGAGCAGGCAAAACCCAGAACATCCACTTATATTCAGATGCAGGCCACATACCCAAGGAAACTCCTTTTCAACTGATGGGCTACTCGCAGCAGATTCCATCATGTGGATGATCACATACAAACATTGAGAATCATGTCCCAGCCAAGCTGACATACAATCTTAACCATCACAGTAGTGCTTGCCATCTTTCTCCACTGTAAAGTTAATTTTCCTCTTTCCACCCACCACTCCTTGGAAACTCTATGGGGGCAGTTCTACTCTGTCCTGTAGGGTTGCTATGAGCCAGCGTCTACTCAAGGGCAAAGGATTTTTTTTTTTTTTTCCTCTCTCTTTGATTTTAAACTGTATTCATTAGAAGCAAGTCACTAAATGCAACACATATTCAAAGGGTAGGGAGTTAAGCTCCATTTCTTCAAGGGCAAAAGAATCTACATACATTA
The DNA here is from genome assembly GCA_030035585.1 of Dugong dugon. Taxonomy (NCBI): domain Eukaryota; kingdom Metazoa; phylum Chordata; class Mammalia; order Sirenia; family Dugongidae; genus Dugong; species Dugong dugon. The sequence goes on from CM057473.1 coordinate 9,612,778, forward strand.
TTTGGAATTTTTCTGTGTGGGAGATTAGTCTCTTTTCCCCTTTTAATTTATTTATTCAACAATGTATTCATATCAATATTGACTCATGGATGTTTATTTTAGATTTTGGATTATAATCTGATATTGAACCCAAAAAAACCTGTTGCTGTCAAGTCAATTCTGATCATAGTGACAGAATAAAGGAATGGAGAGAATAGAAGAGAAACAGTATATGAAGGGAAAATATTTGGTAAGTTTCCAGAACTCAATAGATCAAAAGTTTACTCTGAATATCAAACTCAATTAATACAATTAATTCCGATTTTATTCACTGAATCTATAGGACAGAGTAGAACTGCCCCCATATGGCTTCCAAGGAGCGGCCGGTGGATTCCAACTGCCAATCTTTTGGTTAGTTGCTGAGGGCTTAACCATTCTGCCACCAGGGCTCCAATCCAATATTATTTTGCTAATTTTGCTGCTCAAATTGTTCTGTCTTTATCTTTGGGGTTGGCTTCTAAATTAATGCTCATAATAATTTTCCCCATCTTATTATTTTTAAATAAAGACTTAGGTATCTTTAAGAAAAAGCATACAAAAATCTGGTGTGTTTTTTTTTGTTTGTTTGATGACAAAATTCAGCACATTCATTAACATATTTTATCACTTTGACATTCACTTTTTCTTGTGTTCTTTGGTTCCCTCTATGTTGACTTCCCTGCTTGCTCATGTTTTCTCTTTAACAGTCCCTATATATAAGGAAAATTTGGAAAAATTTGGAAAAAAAACTTGGAAAATTTTTTAAACATTTTTATCCTGCTCTAATTCTTGAAAACTAATTTAGCTGTGTATAAAATCCTAGAATTAACAATTATTTTTCGTCAGTCCTTTTAAGATCTTAATCCACAGTTTTTTGTTATCTGTGTTTGCTGATAAAATGTTTGCTAAACATCTAGGAACGAGGGTTCCCCCTCCTACTCTGGTACCACTAGCATAAAATCATAATCCATCACATTAGGAAGATTCGGATAATAAAATTGGAATTAATTGTATTACTTTATTTTGATATTCAGAGTAAACTTTCGATCTATTGAGTTCTGGAAACTTACCAGATATTTTCTCTTCATATACTGCTTCTCTGCTATTCTCTCCATTCCTTTATTCTGTTAGACCCCTCCTGACTAATCTTTAAGACTGTTGCTGTTGTTAGATGCCATTGAGTTGATTTCGACACAAAACAAGTCCATGTGACAGAGTAGAATTGCCCCATAATATTTTCTAGACTGTAATCGTTATGATTAATTTGAAGATAATTCAAAATGGTTGCAGCAGTACCTCAACAGGGAACTGCCAGAAATTCAAGCCAGATTCAGAAGAGGACATGGAATGAGGGATATCACTGCTGATGTCAGATGGATCTTGGCTGAAAGCAGAGAATACCAGAAAGATATTTACTTGTGTTTTATTGACTATGCAAAGGCATTTAATTGTGTGGATCATAACAAATTATGGATAACATTGGGAAGAATGATAATTCTAGAACACTTAATTGTGCTCATGCAGAACCTGTACCTAGACCAAGAGGCAGTTATTAGAAGAGAAGAGGGGAATAATTGCATAGTATTAAATCAGAAAAGGCATGTGTCATGGTTGTCTCTTTTCACCATACTTATTCAGTCTGTACGCTGAGCAGATAATCTGAGAAGTTGGACTATACGAAGAAGAATTCGGCATTAGAACTGGAGGAAGACTGTTTAACAATCTTGGATATGCAAGTAACACAAACTTGCTTGCTGAAAACCAAGAGGACTTAAGTACTTGCTGATGAAGATCAAGGATTAGAGCCTACAGTATGGATTACACCTCAACATGAAGAAAACAAAAATCTTCACAACTGGACCAATAAGCAACATCATGATAAATGGAGAAAAGATTGAAGTTGTCAAGGATTTCATTTTACTTGGATCCACAGTCAACATCCATGGAAGTAGTAGTCAAGAAGTCAAATGACATATAGCAATGGGCAAATCTGCTGCACAAGACCTCTTTAAAGTGTTACAAAGCAAAGATGTCTCTTTGAGGACTAAGTGCACTTGACCCAAGCCATGGTATTTTCAGTCTCATATGCGTGTGAAAGCTGGATAATGAATAAGGAAGACCGAAGAAGAACTGATGCCTTTGAATTATGGCGTTGGTGAAGAATATTGAATATACCATGGACTGCCAGAAGAATGCACAAATCTGTGTTGGAAGAAATACAGTTAGAGTGCTCCTTATACGCAAGGATGGCAAGACTTCTTCTCACATACTTTAGATATATTATCAGGAGGAACCAGTCCCTGGAGAAGGCCATTATGCTTGGTAAAGCAGAGGGTCAACAAAAAAGGGGAAGACCCTCAGTGAGATGGATTGACACAGTGGCTGAAACAATGGGCTCAAGCATAGCAATGCTTGTGAGGATGCTGCAGGACCGGGTAGTGTTTAGTTCTGTTGTACATAGGGTCACTATGAGTCAGAACCAACTTGATGGCACCTAACAACAACAACAACAACCTTTATGGGAACAGATCACCAAGTCTTTCTCCTGAGGAGCCACTGGGTAGATTCCAACCACCAACTGTTCAGTTAGCAGCTAAGCACTTAACCACTGCACCACCAGGAATCCTTGGAAGTCTTTTACATGCTCTCTCATTTTGTCTGTGTTGCAAGCTGGATGAATCCCTCAGTCCATTCTTCCAAGTCACTAACTCTCTTCAAGTGCATGCAGAGTTTATGGAATTCATTTAAATATCTTTAGAAATAAAAATATATTTTTATATTCAAGATTTCTAATTTGTTCCTTTTCATATTTACCTGTTCTTCTTTTTTACTTTTTTTTAATGATATCCTACTCTTTAATATAAGTCATTTCATCATTTATCTCTTTGAAGGTCTTCCACAACTTTCTTTTAAAATTCTATTAACTTATTTCATGAAATTAATTTCCCCTGCAATGATATTCTTATTTTGACTGTTGATTTTGTTGGCTGTGTATGTTAGCATTTGATTTTGATGTATATTTCACTCACTTTGAGTAGGAGTCTTTGTTTTTCCTTTTTATCTCCGCTGATCCTGTGAAACCCCACTCAGTGAATTTTAATTGTAACAGCCCCAATATCATAGCACTTCAGTGCCCCTGCCATTGAAGATACAGGGGGCTATCACAGGTTTATTCACCATACCGCTGGGTTCCTTCATTCTATTCATGCCTTCCAGACTTGGCCTATTACTAACCTGGGCCACAGCTTGCTACAAAGCATTGCTGCAGAGAGCAATCAGATACCATTATTTTTAAACCTGCTATCATGTGTAGAGATGGTGGTTAAATGATTCAAGTGTAGGCTTCAAATAGTGAGCCTGACTCCAGGCCCCCATTTATTCTGGAGTACTTTGTTTTTGCCCCTACTACCCTCTAGGAGCCCAACTTCTGTATCCTACTGCCTGCTCATTCCAGAGTCGGAGAAGTCTGTGGCTTTACGACTTTGAGTTTCTTTTTCTGATCCAAAGAGTTACTCTTATTCTTTAGAGAATACCTGTATCTCTTTGATGTTGTTCTTAGGTGCCACCGAGTTTTTTCTTTTTTTATTTCTTCTTAACCATCTTTGTTACATGTTTGAGCAGAGTGATGGAAACACATGTAAACTTAGTGTGCTTTCTGGATCATAAGTTGTAACACCTTGTAACTTTGTAAAAACACTCACATTGTTTTAAAGAAAAAGAATAATTTAACCATAATCGAGTTGATTCCAACTCATAGCAACCCTATAGGATAGAGAGCTGTCCCATAGGGTTTCCAAGGAGCGCCTGGTGGACCGTTTGGTTAGCAGCCGAGCTGTTAACCACTGCACCACCAGGGACTATCACTTTACCTCTGATAGCACTAGCTACAGAAAATGACTGTATTATATCGGCACTAGGCATTGTCCCAAAGAGTCAGCATTTGCTACGTCAAGAGATACATGCCAGGGTAATAACTTATCACAACTTTCTCCCCTTCTGAACCAATTGACAAATAGGCATCAGAGTCAGATAAGGAATGAAACAGTATTGACAAAGATTGATTGGAGAATGGCTATAACTTGATTCTCTGTCCTTCCAACCTCCATGCTTAGTCATTGGGACCTGCTGATAATAAGAGCTATAGATGAGACATTTACAAAGCTCTTCCCATGCACCTTTGAGCACCGTGAACCCCGTCTACTCCTCCCAACAGGCTACACGTGTTCAGAGATCCTTACTGTATTAATTACAACCAACGGAGTAAAGCAGAACAATGCTTATTCAGCTTTTTATTTACCAACCAGCTGGTCCACTCTTTCCCCTGGGTAGAAGTCAGTAAGAGATGGGAAGAAAGCAACAGTTGCTTTCCATTTACATCCAAGAGCAGCCTTTCTCAGATTTATGGTGTGTGCAAATTATCTGGGGAGCTTGATAAAATGCAGATCTCGACCCAGTAAGTCTGGAGTGTGGCCTGAGATTCTGCATTTTGAACAAGTTTTCAAGCTATGTGAATACTGATTTTGAGCAGCAAGTCCCTAGAACAGAGGTTTTTAAACCCTTTCAGGAGCTCCATAAGGCCAAAATGATTTTCATAATAATAAAAAAATTACAGTAGAGTTTTCCAGAACATCACATGCATGACATGTGATAATAATTGAATGCAGAAGCAGAAAGTTATATCAGCTGTCCTCTATAAAGAAACTTACAAAAAATAAAAAACATCACTTCTCTTTTCACTACATTTTTTTCATTTTTGAAAACAATTGTTTTTCATAAAAATATATTACATACATTAGCACTTAAAAGGCTTCTCATTGTTATTACTGAATGAGTTAACAAATACATATCTTTTTCTTTCCAATTTTAATTTCTATTCTAGTAACTATCATTAGCTATAACCCCAGAAGCCGAAGATTGCTGGGATCCTCCATAATTTTTAAAGCAGTCAGAGGATCCCAAAATGTTAGAGATTTACTGCTTTTTATAGGATGGAATTTTTTCCACCCTTGGTCAGCAGACACATGAAGAAAGTGTACTCTCTTTTCTATAGATACTTCAGCAAAACATTGAGAGCCCATCCATTCTAAAATACCACCTTAACACAAAGTACTTATAAACATTCTTGAAGAAGAAAAAGTTTATCCATGCCTTGTGCTCTTTTTAATGGGCCGCCAGTAAGCGTTCAGCAAGCTCTTGTTCAATTCCCTTAATGTTGAGAACAAGAAAACAAGAAGCCAGTCTTAATCCCATAATATTCTGCTACTACCACAAAATTAGGTGAGTCGGATTATCCCTGGGCTCCTTAAATCCTCGTGTTTGCTTACCCACCTCATGGAGGAATATTTGGAAGGTATTTTCTTCTAAAATAAGTCTTTTTTCTTTCTTTCTTTATTGAACATGTTATCACTTTAACTTTTCTAGGAGCTTCTTCTCTTCAGAGAACATTTGTGGAACCAGGAGTCAAAGAAGGCATTTGTTGACTTCACATGTGGCAAAATAATGATAAAAAATAATTCTTGAAGTTTTGAAGCAATGTTTACTACAAGCATGCTTAGTCACTTGCCTCTATTGCCTATACTCCCTGGAGCCTTGTAGAAACGTTTGCTCTCTTAACTTTGTCTTCCGTCTCATTTCAGTGGGGACCCATAGTCATGTCTTCTTGTTGTTGTTGTGTGTCTAACAACCTATTTTGCCATTTTTTCACTTTATCCAAAGATTTATCTCGTTGATAGGTAAACTCCCCTGGATGACCCACTTGAAGACATCATCACACCTGCCATCTTTTCTTATTCCCGTGTGGAACCCAAGAGAAATTGTTAACGTGGTGGAGCTGAGTCATTATTGAATCCTTTTAAAATGTATCCATTTCGCTTTCTGTCTTAACACACAATTGGCTTACACTTCTCTCTATCCTCTTCGTTTCCACCACCAACGATAATAATTAACCTCATGAATTATTTAAAGCAACAGCGAGGTGTGGTTTTAGGTATTCCTTTCATCTCTTTAGCTGTTCGCTATGTGATAATGAATATTAAAAACAAAACAATCACACAGACAAAGCCTTGAGCCAGAAATGCCAGACAGCTGTTCAGACTGACTATAGTTCCAATGAGGCATTGATAGTTCAGTGGCAGAATTCCCACCTTCCGTGCAGGAGACCCTAGTGCAATTACCGACCAAAGCACCTCCTGCATAGCCACTACCCATCTTTCAGTGGAGGCTGGCGTGTTGCTATGATGCTATACAGGTTTCAGTGGAGCTTCTAGACCAAGATGGACTAGGAAGAAAGCAAAGGCCTGGTGATCTACTTCCAAAAATCAGCCTATGAAAACACTATGGATCACAACTATCAGATCTGCAACTGATGGTAGGGGGTGGTAAGGACCCGGCAGGGTTTAATTCCATTGTGCATGGGGTCACCGTGAGTCACGGGCTGACTTGACGACCGCTAACAACAACAATGTACTATTTATCTAAGTTCTTTGGGGAACCATCCAATGATTGCAGTGCGAATGCCATATCCAGTAATTCTAAGGGTCCGATGCATTATATCTTGTGGTGGGAAAGATAAGAGTCACTGACTGTCTCTTAAGTACCAACTATTAATATCATAGTATTACCACTTTCTCTTCTGACTGCGGGCCCTAGAACACAGGTTTCTATTAAACTGAGCTATAGAGGATAAGGATTACTTAAAAAAACAAAAAACAAAAAAACTCACGACTGTCGAGTTGATTCCAACTCACAGAGACCCAGAGGGTTTCCGAGGCTGAAAATCTCTACGAAAGCAGACTGCCACCTCTTTCTCCCACAGAGCCGCTGGTGGTTTTGAACAGCTAACCTTTCGGTTAGTGATCACTTTAACCACTGCACCACCAGGGCTCCTTCTTTAATAGGATATAACTGTCTTTTCCTCCGACTCCAACCAAGAGCATAAGAAATAAACAGAAACTAACATATTTGTTTGCTTTCGCTGTTGTCATCTAAACATTGTATGAGAATGATTTAATTGAAATCAATTAAGCAAATATTTGTGGAGGGACTATAAAGTCCCATGCTGTGCTACATGGTAGGGGCTCGTGTAAATGAGGGTCACAATCCTTGTCCTCTGTGTGAGAGAAGTCTAGCAGGTGGTAGAAGAGACAAAAAGACAATATGTACGTGAATGATTTTAATATTTGTTGGTTGCCATCGAGTTGATTCTAATTCATGGCTAGCCAATGTGTGCAGAGTATAACTGTGCTCCATGGGGTTTTCAGTATCTGCAGCTTTATAGAAGTAGATGGCCAGGCCTATCTTCTGAGGCATCTCTGGGTGGGTTCAAAGTGCCAAACTTTTGGCTAGTCGTTGAGCACTAAATGATTTGTGCCACACAGGGACCATCAGAGACTGTTAACGCAGGAGGACATGACTAGGAAAGATTACTTTATAAATTCCTCTTTATAGTTCACATAGACATCAGAGGTGATAATAATTAGAAAATGCATCTCTCTCTAAACTCTTTAGGAGTTTCTTCTGCTCACCAGGATTCTCTCCAACCTTAACATGCAGAATGTCTTAATATGATCATTCTTCCCAATATTAGTGATTCTCTTCCAAAACCTCCTGTTATGGATTGAATTGTGTCCCCCCAAAATGCATGTCAACTTGGCTAGGCCATGATTCCCGGTATTGTGTGGTTGTCCACCATTTTGTGATCTAATGTAATTTTCCTATGTGTTATAAATCTAACCTCTATGATGTTAATGAGGCAGGATTAGAGGCAGTTATGTTAATGAGGCAGGACACAGTCTACAGGATTGTGTTGAATCTTGAGTCAATCTCTTTTGAAATATAAAAGAGAGAAGAGAGCAGAGAGGAGAGGGACCTTCTACCACCAAGCAAGAAAAGCCAGGAGTAGAGCTTGTCCTTTGGCCCGGGGGGTCCCTGGGCTGAGAAGCTCCTAGACCAGGGGAAGACTGATGAGAAGAACCTTCCCCCAGAGTCGACAGAGAGAGAAAGCCTTCATCCTGAATCCAGACTTCTAACCTCCTAGATGGTGAGAGAATAAATTTCTCTTTGTTAAAGCCATCCACTTGTGGTATTTGTTATAGCAGCACTGGATGACTGAGACACTTCCTATCAGGACAAAGTAAAGAGATAACTCTTTGAACCAAAATTTAAATGGACATGAAAAACTTAAAGCTAAACCCTCAGCTGCCGTGATGAGTAATAAATAAATAATAATAGTAATTGTGTTATTCATTGGTACCAGCCACTGTCCTAAGCATTGCTCACATTATGTAATCTCCTAATCTTCATAACAACCCTATGAGGTATGTGCTACTATTATCACCCTTTTGTAGATGACAAACCCATGCACAAAAAGTTTACATAAATTTCTCAGGATCACTGATAGTACCTAGGCTGGGATATAAATTTGGACATTAAGAGCTGCTGCTTTTAACCAAACACTACTGTAGGGTTATTGCTATTGTTGTTTTTGAAGGAATTGGAACATATAATTGAGCTACACAGAAAGTTAACACAAAATAAAATTTCCCCCAGCCCCACGGTTTCATAGAAGAATTTTATTTTGGTGGTGGTAAGAATATACACAGCAAAACACACACCAACTCAACAGTTTCTACATGCACCATTTAGTGACATTGATCACATTCTTCGAGTTGTACAACCATTCTCACCCTCCTTTTCTGAGTTGTTCCTCCTCCATTAACATAAACTCACTGCCCCCTAAGGTTCCTATCAAATCTTTCCAATTGCTGTTGTCAGTTTGATCCCATATAGATAGTCCTTAAAAGAGCATAACGCTCAAAGTAGACATTTTTTAGAATTTTAATGTTCAGGTGGTTTGCTCTAGCCACTAAAATTCAAAGAGATCATTCCCTTTCCACCCTGCAGGGCCAGGCAGACAGATGAGGCCAAGAAGCAAGCATCTCTGCAGAGTACACTGGAGGGCTGTTAGGTGTCCTCAAGTTCCAGGATTTCACAGACAGTTACAGTATTTAATAAGATTAAACAGACTTAGAATAACAGAAATACAACAACGGTAAACGTTAAAATTCTGTAATTATTATATCAACCCAGATAAACGGTGTTGGCGATTCTGATACAGATCAGCATGAGATATGCATAGGTAACAGAAAAACAGAAAATACAGTAATAGAATAATAGGTGTCACACCCTTATCAAATTACTCAGAGTTACAATTTTCAGGAATAATTTATGAGACAAATTTGGTAGTTAACATCAGACCAATAGCTATACATTATTGTAGCCCAACATACTAATATTGAGTGTACATTCATTCATTCTTCAGATCTTTGATTAAAAAATATTAGCTTGCCTACTGCTCTGACACACATGGGGTCGCCGTGAGTCAGAATCGACTTGATAGCAACTTGTTTGGGTTTTGTTTTACCATACGCGAGGCACTGGGCTAGAGGCTAGGCACAACATGGTAAGCAAAAAAAGGATGTGTTGGTCCCGATTCTCGTTTTAGGTGACAGAATCCCTAATTAAAGTGTTGTTGTTGTTGTTAGGTGCCTCCAAGTCGCTTCTGACCCATAGCGACCCTGTGTGCAACAGAACGAAACCCTGCCCAGGCCTGCGTCATCCTCACAATCACTGCTGCATTTGAGCCCATTGTCGCAGGCACTGTGTCAAACCTTCTCATCGAGGGGCTTCTTCTTTCTCACTGACCCTCTGTTTTACCAAGCATGATGTCTTCCTCCAGGGACTGGCCCCTCTTGATAACACGTCCATACTACTTGAGAGGAAGTCTCGCCATCCTTCCTTCTAAGGAGCACACTGGCTGTACTGCTTCCAAGACAGATTTGTTCATTCTTTGGGCGGTCCATGGTGTATTCAATATTCTTCGCTGACACAATTCAAAGGCATCAATTCTTCTGTCTTTCTTATTCATTGTCCAGCTTTTGCATGCATACGAGGCTATTGAAACACCATGACTTAAAGCTAAACCACTAAAATCCAATGAGATCATCCCCTTTGTCTTTCTATGTCAGCTTCAAAGGCACCAGACTGAGGATGGGGCAAGGTCACAAGATGGAACAAGTTGAGATTCTGAATGACTGCCTGGAGCAGCACCCAGCCTACCATCAAACTGCAGTGGGCTGTGATACAAGTGAAGAATACGCTTTGTGAAAAGCCACTGAGAGCTTGACAGTGTTCATTACAGCAGACAGACTTCCCTGTTTAATACATGGTCCTTCCAGAGAAAAGGTACATTTCAACCAATGGCAAATGTCCCCGGTGGGACTCAATGGGCATCGCTCTTCCCAGAACCAACTGCTATGGCCAGGTTTATGGGGCACCCTGAGTGGCCAGGTTTGGTATCAAGTGCCCAGACCCATGGGTGGGGAACAGGAATGGGGTCCACCTTACTTAACCATGTGGATTGGGTTTCCCTGAAAAAGTGTGGTTCTGTTATTAGGGAAAAAAAAGAAAAAAAAAAAGCTAAATATCAGCAGATGTCATATGTGTGTTTATAAAAACATGCACATACAATTGTAATAAAATAGTTAACATGCATGCTTCACATATATAACATACATGTATCTATTCATACCTCCTATTTGCCAGTCCTTGAGCTACAAACTAGAGATCAATGGTGACAAAGACAAGCATCGTTCCTCTTTCCACCGGGGACACGTTCTAGTGGGGAAGACAGCCAAGAGATCTTGAGTGAGAGCGAGCGTGAGAGCGAAGGAAGAGAGGGAGACTGAGAACTACTCTGGGATACTGAGTTATCTTCAGCAGGCAAGTAGTCAACTCATGTAGGAGAGACCCAACTATTAGACTCTAGTCAACAACCAAAGGCAGAACAAGGATTATAAGAGAGGGAAGGGGGAGGGGGGCAAAAAAAATAACTGATAGTCTTAAGACATTATTTTGCATTTTTGGAGGGTAAGCTGGTGTCTTAGGTATCTAGTGCTGCTCTAACAGAAATACCCCAAGTGGATGCCTTTAACAAAGAGAAATTTATTTTTTCACAGTCGTAGGCTAGAAGTCCAAATTTCGGGTGTCAGCTCCAAGGGAAGGCTTTCTCTCTCTGTCGGCTCTGGAGGGAGGTCCTTGTCGTCAGTCTTCCCCTGGACTAGGAGCTTCTCTGCACAGGAACCCCAGGTCCAAAGGACGCGCTCTGCTCCCGGCGCTGCTTTTTTGGTGGTATGAGGTCCCCAATTCTCTGCTCGCTTCCCTTTCCTTTGATCTCTTGTAAGATAAAAGGTGGTGCAGGCCATACCCCAGGGAAACTCCCTTTACATTGGATCAGGGATGTGACCTTAGTAAGGGCGTTACAATCCCACCCTAATCCTCTTCAACATAAAATAACAATCCCAAAATGGAGGACAGCCACACAATACTGGGAATCATGGCCCAGCCAAATTGATACACACATTTTGGGGGGAACATAATTCAATCCATGACAGCTGGTTAGCTGGAAACTAGCAGAGTTAAGTCAGGATGGTTTGCCCTTGAGTTAACTGACTACAGGTATTTAAAAAAAAAAAGTTATTTATGGGTTCTCTGGACAGACTAGAGATTTAACCTGTGGAATATATACGAGAGTCTTTGTCCATTTTATACCTGTCAGCTTCCTTCTGTTAATATCTCCACCTTACTTAGGTTCGATCTGCACCATTTTCCTTATTCAAATGTTCTAAAAGAAAGAAAGATTTCTAATAAACTAACAGGTAAATGAAATCATTACCACTTTGATAAACGCACTGGCAGAAATATATGCAGCACTGAGCCGCAGAAAGACAGGTTAGAGATTCCATAGTTAATTGCAGACATGGATTTAGTAATTCACATGCAGCTATTAGTAATTAGTTTTATAAAGTCGTGAATCAAAAGAACTCCTTCAAGTATCATTAAATAGATTCACCTGAACCTTTCTGGCTCACGGTGACATGTGCCATCAAGGGTCCGATTGCTTTTGTGGGTAAATCTGGTAAGGACTCCGCTTAAGGATGGTTCTGCACACGGATGTGGGGCCTATGAGTGACAGCACCATACCTCATCATTCCTGTCCCACCTTCGTTCTCAAAGAACTTGATGTCTCGCTTCCCTGAAGGACAAATGGCATTTTGTTTCTCACTAAGATTGAAGGTGAATTATGATGGAGATCGGAGAAGGTGTAGGTGGATTGGAAGAGGAGCCTCAAGGGAGGAAAAAGAGGAGCAAAATCTAGAGTTCAACTCTTGGGAAGAACCACAAGAAAATGTGGGCACCAGATTAGTTCCCCAAACTGTCACCCAAACAAAGCCCACTTCTTGTCTTCTTGCAGCTTCAAGCTCCTCTGCTCATTTTTTCCAAGACCAGAGGTGGTAATCTTTTTGGGACCCTGGGGTACTTTTCCAGCGGCAAAAGGAGATTTTCCAACAAGTAAAGGTTTCCTCCTGGGACTTGGAATCAAGTCTTCATTTTGTCAGTAAGGTATGGTGGCATTGTCACTTCCTGTTTCCAGCATGATTGGGGGTGGAGAAGCAGGGGTGTCAGAAGAGTGAAACCTTCAAAGTAAAAGTGAGTAAAAAACTGCAGCGTTTTTATCTGAACCCCCATCCTCATCTAGGATTATAACCGGGATAGCTGCTCCTCCATCTGCCTGATTGGGAAAGATGTTTGTCAAAGTGGTGTGCATTGGTCCATGAGTACTTATGAAAAAATCACACTGTCTGTCTCTTTCAGGGACCATGGAAGCAATTGGCAGTGACCCCAGCAGCGTGGGTGAGCTCAGTTCACTAGTCAGGCAGTTACTGACTCCATTTCCTTACTGGCCAGGGGTGAGTGAAGCAGTAACCGATCGACATTTATCAGTTTTGTTTGGACTAACTTAAGCTTCTTACTTTATTGACCAGAGTAAAGGAAATACATTCAATATGGAGAGACTGAATCGTTTCAAGGAAGACTGTGATATTCTGGAAGTTGAACAAGATAAGCTTAAGGTCTAAACTTAAAAAAAAAAAAAAAAATTGTAGGCTAAGCAACTGCAACTTCTACTCCAATTACAACTCCAACTACTACTCATTAAATAATTTGAAATCTTGGCTTGAAATTGGCCATCATGAAGGAAAAGAATCCTTGAATGTTTCAAATTACTCCCGCTGGCAATTCCTGAACTTTCATGTGTTTTCAGCAAGGTTTTCTTTTAGGATAATTTCCGGAAAATGAAAAAATAAAAATAAAAAAAGGAAAGGAACTCGGATAAGTAATAAAAGCAAGTAATATGCGCATAGTCATGTGAGAAAAGCTAAAACAACATTTCACAGCTGGTCAGCATAAAAACTGACTTGTCGGTTTTACTTTACAGATAACACCTGTATGTCTTAAATAATACATACGTATTCATTTGAAGACTTTTATACAGTATAAAATTTCTGTTTAAATGAAAATCGAGCTTTTCTAAAAATGTATTTGTTATAATATTAAGGAAAATGAATTCTAACGCATATGTCATCCATCACAACAGATAGACTGTTCTGTAATATGTCCTAGTTGGATAGCAGAAAAAAAGGTTATTAGTTTTATCTGGCAGGCAGAAACTTCCCTGGGGGGGGTGGGGGGGATAAAAACTTGACAGTGCAAATCTCAAGAGAGTTTTCTTTGTGCGAGTTGGGGGTTGTGGTGGTGGAGAGTGTTGATACAATCCTCTCTCCTATGATGCTAACTCTTGACCAGGACTTTTTATCCACTCTTTAGCAGCCTAGAGGGAAGCACGAATTAGGGGCGAATTAAGGGTGTGTGTTGTGTGTGCAAATGTGCGTGAACTTGTGCACATGCACTGGTGCATCAAGATGCACGTTCCGTGCGACAATATGGATGAACCTTGACCACATGCTGAGTGAAGTAAGTCAACCACAAAAGGACAAATACTGTATGATCTCACTTACATGAAATACCTAGAACAGACAAATGTACGGAGATCAAAGCGTATTAGTGGTTACCTGGGCCGGGAGGGAGGAAGAAAGAGGAGATCATTGTTTAAGAAGCATTGAGTTCTACTTATGATGATGGAACATTTGGCAACAGATAATGGGGATGGTTGCACAACATCACGGATGCAATTAGTGTCACTGAAGGTACACATGCAAAATGCTGAAATGGCAGATGTTGAGTTAAAAAATGTGGGACATAGGAAAAGACGGAGGGGGAGGGGACCTCCAGTTTGGACTTGTCATTGAGTCGGTTCCGACGCCTGGGGACCCCCATGTGCATCAGAGTAGAACTGTGCTCCATAGGGTTTTCAATCGTTGAGTTTTCAGAAGCAGATCACCAGGTCTTGCTTCCAAGGTGCCTCTCGATGGACGCGAACCTCCAACCTTGGGTTAGCAGCCCAACACATTAACAGTAGGCACCACCCAGAGACTCCAGAGGAAGGGAAGAAGTATGGAAAATGAGGGAAGAAGGACTGTTTAGGTATATCGTTTTCCCCCTAAAAATGTAGGATTCATGTCAAAGCTAGAATAGTAAATGCATTCTTTTCCCAACTCCTAAAATACAACCTTTGGTTTTGAAGTGAAGGCTTCTGAGAAGTGGAAACTGCAAATCTAAGTAGCACGCAAGGAAATGACTCACCCAGATTCCGTAAGGCATTCGTAAATGACCTGGCTGCAAGCAGTAGTGCAGAAGATCCTAGCCCCGGTATCCGCGCATAATGCTACTGAGGGAAATAATACTAAGAGAGCTCAAAATATAGCAAGGTCGGGGGTGGGGAACTTGATGTGGGAAAGGAAAACCATTACACAGAGTTGGAAGACTGTGATTCTCCTACATGGGATGTAATGAGCAGGTGTTTGGCTGGAGGGAAATATCTGTAAGATATTTTCTCACTCTTAGCACGAAAATCATAGATTTGAAGGGAAAAGGGAAATGGCGCTTTAGCAAATGGAAATTTAAGAAAATACTACTTACAAGGGCATACAGTTCCTATGGAGTGAAGCTGTACTGGAAATACACAGCTCAGAGCATCTGCAGAAGGTACTCCCTTGCTTTTTTCCGTCTGTTTCTGTATTTCCAGCTTATATTCCAAACATCTATTGATACATTTGGCCCCATGTCTAAACTGGGAGATCCTTGAAAACATTAATCATGGCTTGCAGTTCGTTGTTGTTGTTGTTGGTTACTGCCAACTGGACTACGACTTATGGCGACCTTGCGGAGAAAAGAATAAAACATTGGCCAGTTCTGCATCAAATTCACAACTGTTGATGTGTTTGAGTCTATTTTTGGCTGTTGTGTAGTGTCTTCCAATCTAGGGGGCATATCTTCCAGCACTGTATCGAACAGTATTCTGTTGTGATCCACAGAGTTTTCATTGGCTAATTTGCAGAAGTAGATTGCCAGGCCTTTCTTCCTACTACTTCATAGTGTGAAGCTCTGCTGAAACCTATCCACCACAAGTGACCCTGATGGTATTGAAAATAGCAGTGGCATAGCTTCCAGTACCACAGAAACCCATAAGCCACCACAGTATGACAAACTGACAGACCAGGGGTAGAATCATGGCTTATTCATGTTTATATGCCCTCAGAGAATCTCTCCTAGCACTTTTTGGGAGGACCTCAGCAGATATTTGTTAAACTGGATAGATTTTCAGTGGTGTTGTAGATTGAGCACCAAATTAAGAGGCAGGAGATTAAGGTTTCAGAAGAGCTGGACCACTAGTGAACTTTTTTAACCACAAGAAAGTCAATTTGGTATCTATGCCTTAGTTTCTCATCTATAGACGGAGGAAGTTGACTTAGATGATCTCCAAGGTAGCTTCCAACCGTAACATTAAAGGAGTAGAAAGTCTCTCCTCCTTTTTGGAAATGTAAAATTATATGTTAATTGTATTTGTGTTTATATACTCTATAAATGCAGTGGACAGTTCTCATTAAATATGCACTAATAAAGTTGTTACTTGGAATAATAAGAGAAGGGAGTAGTACTTAGATCACCAAAACATGGTGGACAATATATCTCCATTTGTAAAAAAACAGAAAAAACTTCAACTACTTTCATCCAGTGCAAATTACTTCCTTGGACTGACTGACGTTGATTTTTCTGGAACATAGCCACTCATCCTAATCCACTAGGGTAATATTTAAAAAGTATTACCAAATGAACTTTCTAAAGTGTCCAATTTACTTTCATGGAAAAAAAAATCATATCTAGGTAGAAATTTTCTCAATATGTAAGAATTTGCTCTCATTCTATTTATAAGGTCTATTTGTTGGTTTCCTTGTGAAGACAATGTTCTAATACATTTATTTAGTATGTGATATTCATGTTGGGGCTTTATCTGTTTCTGCCCTCTTCGTCAACATATTTCTAAACATTTGTATAATCTAAGCACAAATATCAATATAATTAAACTTAAAGGCATAAAATTCAGAGGCATAATTCATGTTATAAGTGCAGTGCTTTTGAAGGGGAGAAAAGCTTTCCTTTGAAATAAAATCTAGTTGGAATTTCCTAAGATGCTAAATGAGATGCCATTAAGAAGCAATGGAGTCCCTGGGTGATAAAAATGGTTAATGTGCTCAGTTGTTAAACAAAAGGTTAGAGGTTCAAGTCTACCCAGAGGTACCTCAGAAGAAAGGCCTGGTGATCTACTTCCAAAAAAATCAGCCACTGAAAATCTTATGGAGCACAGTTCTACTCTGAAACATACGGGTCGCCATAAGTCAGAAACAATTCCACAGCCACTGGTAAATATCTATGAATGCAAGGAACTGTAATTAATAAGTTAAACCACTGTCACTCAAAATACCTATGAAAATCATTCTCTGAGATTAGGCATAAGGTAATGACCATTGAGGGTGAATGGCAAGCATAGGCCTGAAGGCTCTTGGGGAGGATAAAGATGACTGGTGAAGCTAGGTTCTCCTTTATATGCTGATCCTTTAATCTCTCTGCTTCTTCAAAACAATATTCAACTGGTAGTATTGACCTTGGACAACAGACCACTGACAGTAAAAGGCAATGACTTTCAGCAACAGTAATTTCCTCCCAGGTCTGAGGCTACTTCAGGCTCCACCATGAACGCCTGAGTGTTCTGCAGATCCCAATGATAACCTACCTCATGAGTGAGACCTCACGTCGTGCTCCACTCTGCCTCCCAGATGACTCCAGAAGGTGCTGGACAATTCTGGGATTCCCTCCAGAGGTTTGGCACCACTGGAGAGCCTCAAACCAGTCCAGGACCTTCCTGGTTCTTTCCCTGAGAAAAAGATCAGATCTCCTTAGCGAGGTCTGCAAAGACCACCAGGAGCTTGGGGACCCCTGGGATGGCCCCGCTGTCCTCCGCCTCACTGCAAGCTAAGCAAAAGTAGAAAAGGACAGAAATATGCTAATGATATGGGATTCATTTATTTACTGGGCAATAATTTGCCTGATGATGAAGGGGGTGGGGAGGGATGCTCTTCTACAGGAGACCTTCTAACAACTACCAGGCAGGGATTAGAAAGTGGGGTTTCCCTTATTCTTTCTTCGAGTTGATAATTAAAGAAAACGGAGAGGAGGGAGGAACCGATCAGCAGTGGCAATGCCACCTGAGTACTAAACCAAAACAAAATTAACCACAACAACAAAGTACAAAGCCTTAGCCATCGAGTTAACTCTGACTCAGAGCGACCCTATAGGACAGCGTAGAACTGCCTCATAGTTTCCAAGGAGCGGGCGGTGGATTGGAGCTGCCAACCTTCTGGTTAGCAGCCGAGCTCTTTACCACTGCGCCACCAGGGATCCACCTGGGAGCCAATCTCTCCCAGTCCCCCGAAAGTATTCTTTTTCTCTTAAAAGGAATTTTTGAGTTGGATAGGAGGCCAGGGCCTAGGGCATGACCGGTTATTTTAGGAGAGAGAAACACAGATAGGGACCATTTAAGCAGGAGGAAGAAGAGAAGTATGGGCACAGTTTTTTAAAATCTTTTGAAAATAAAAATTTGAAAGCAAGTCCCTTCAAAAGTTAACTCTTTCCTGCCCTGCTCTTTTAACGCCAAGGCAGTTCCACTCGGCTGGGATTTAGTGGCAGACTGTGGGCGCTGATGAAAGGCGCGCTTGAGAGAGGGTATAGCCCGCCCTTCGCACACAAAGGCGCGGAATTCCCAGGCCGCGGGCGGCTCTGCCCGGGGAGGGGGCACCACGCGCTAGGACGCAGCGACGCGCCAGGAAGCGCCCGCGGTTCTCCGGCTGCCCACCCTCTCAGCTGGTGGCCGGCAGAAGTTAGTCACCCGAAGCCCGAAGCCGGCAAACACATAGAGGCCAGGGATGCGGAGGGAGCAAAGCCGGTACCGGGACAGCTGGGAGCAGATGAAAGGCGCGCGGGGGCGCGGGGACGCACGCCAGCTGAAAGCTCGTCCTGGTGGATGGAATCCCGAGGAGAGCACCGGCATGCAAACGGGAAAAACTTGCGGCAGCAACTTCCTGCCGACAGAAAGCAAAGCAGGCCAGATGAGGCAGGGAGAGACTTGAAATGTCTCAATAACTTTAAAAACACACCAAAACACCCCTTCACGAGATGAGGTAAGCCGAGGTTAGCCAAGCCCGATTGGTTGTGAAATATCACACAGACCCAGAGCCGCTGTGGCTTTAAAAGAGGCCAAGGAAATCTGTTTTTCCTACCCAAAGACTTCTTTTTTTTTTTTTTTTTTCACCTCGCCCTTGCTCCCTCCCTCATCCCTCCTTCCACCTCGCCGGGTCCCTTCCTCCTCCCCGGTCAGCCTTTCCTCGATCACCCCCCTCCGCCCTCCCCCATCTAGGCGCGGGCCGGGAAGGGTGGGAGTGGTGGGGGAAGCTCTCCCTTTAAGAGGCAGCGTGCAGTGACGAATTGTTGAAATTGCCATTGCAGGATGGCAGGCCGCTATAAATTCATTGTTCCACCTCCTAGCATCTTCACAGCGCTCGCGCTGCACTCTGCGCTCTCAGCGGCCGACTGGGGATGACCGCGGGCAGGAAGACACCGCATCCGAAGGAAAACAGCCGCGCCGCCTCTCCGGCTCGCCGCAGGCCGCCCCCTGCCTTTTTGTCTTAAATTGTATGGCTTTTTCCCCTCTCTTTCTTCCCTTCCTCCTGGGTCCAGCAGAGCCAAGGAAACCCACAAAATAAGAAAGAAGTGGGTGCCGGAGCTTGGAACCCCTGCAGCCTGCCGGTCCCGAGGAACCAAGGGGCGGGAGGCAGTGCGCACCAGTTGCCGGCCCGGTGCGCGGCACCTTCCTTTCTTTTCTTGGTGCAGCGATCTTGGCTGTATTTGGGGTCGGAGTTGGGGGTTTTCCTGCTTTCTCCTATTTGCTGAATCTCCACCTCCCGGCCTTCTTTTTTTTTTTTTTTTTTTTTTCTTTTTCTACTTTTTCCCCCCTCTTTCCGGGGCAGGAGTCCAAACATTTTCCAAACCAACAAAGAAAAGTTCGCACGCTGACACCGCGGCCCGGAAAGGCTGGCGCTGTTGCCGGGGGCCCCCCTCCCTCCGACACTTGACTCAACCTTGCAAGCAAGTGTGTGTGTAGCCCCCTGCCCGCCCCGGTAACTTCCAGAGCGAATAACAAATACCCATAAAGTCCCCGTGGCGCAGCCCCTCCCCGCGGGCAGCGCACTATGCTGCTCGGGTGGGCGTCCCTGCTACTGTGCGCGCTCCGCCTGCCCCGGGCCGCGGCCGGCCCCGCCGAGGCACCTGCCCAGGATAAAGCCCGGCCGCCTCCGGCCGCTGCGACGGTCGCCCAGCCCCGCTGGCGGCGGGGGGAGGAAGCGCAGGAGCGGGCCGGGCCTCCGGGCCATCCGCACCCCCTGGCGCCGCAGCGCAGGAGCAGCGGACTCGTGCAGAACATTGACCAGCTCTACTCGGGCGGCGGCAAGGTGGGCTACCTCGTCTACGCTGGCGGCCGGAGGTTCCTCCTGGACCTGGAGCGGGATGGTTCGGTGGGCGCCGCCGGCCTCATGCCCACCGGAGGCGAGCCGAGCGCACCTCGGCGCCACCGGGGCCACTGCTTCTACCGGGGCACGGTGGACGGCAGTCCCCGCTCGCTGGCGGTCTTTGACCTCTGCGGGGGTCTGAACGGCTTCTTCGCGGTCAAGCACGCACGCTACACCCTGAAGCCTCTGCTGCGCGGGCCCTGGGCCGAGGGGGAGACCGGGAGCGTGTACGGGGATGGGTCTGCACGGATCCTGCACGTCTACGCCCGCGAGGGCTTCAGCTTCGAGGCCCTGCCGCCGCGCGCTAGTTGCGAGACCCCGGGGTCTCCGCCTGGGTCCCGAGATCGCCCCCCTGCTCAAAACAGCTCCGGCCGGCGAGCCTCGCTTTTTCTGCGGAACCCGGGCGAGTCCGCGCCCTCACCCCCTGAGGACTCAGGACGGCAGACCGGGTGGCGGCGACGGCGCCGCTCCATCTCCCGGGCCCGCCAGGTGGAGCTGCTCCTGGTAGCTGACGCATCCATGGCGCGGATGTATGGCCGGGGGCTGCAGCATTACCTGCTGACCCTGGCCTCCATCGCCAACCGGCTGTACAGCCACGCCAGCATAGAGAACCACATCCGCCTGGCCGTAGTGAAGGTGGTGGTGCTGGGCGACAAGGACAAGACCCTGGAGGTGAGCAAGAACGCGGCCACCACGCTCAAGAACTTCTGCAAGTGGCAGCATCAGCACAATCAGCTGGGGGAGGACCATGAGGAGCATTACGACGCGGCCATTCTGTTTACTCGGGAGGTAGGTCCAGCCGGGGTGCGTGGGCCAGACACTGGTAAGAAGGCAGGCGGACGGGACAGTCTTGCTGATGGCTTTGCCTTTTCCATAAACCTCGTGTCACTAAGGATTTGCTTAGCTGCTTCTTGCGGGGAACCTAGCCGGCTGCCTTTGTCTCCGTCGTTGCCCCAGCCGCAATCCCCATCTTAAATGACCAGATCAGGTCAAGCACCTGAGTGCTCAGTAAGGCAGGATGGCGTACACCCTGAGATGTGGTAGCATAGGTGGATGAGCCGGAAAAGAATGGACCAGAATGCTTGGGAAAATGTACATAATGAAAGGGAGAGAAAAGGAAAGCAAGGTGGTCTTTGGAATCATGGGTGTGCTACTTTCCAGTGAACCAAACTATATACGTTTGTAGAACCTGATGGAAAGGGCCTGACGGATCCCGCAGTGCAGGCCTTTTTGTCCCATGGCCTCCTTTGTAAAGTGTCCATGCCTTATTAGCTGAACCTCTTCTGCAACAAGTGAACTGGAGGATTTCCAAAGGACTCGTTTCTCTATCTGGCTTTTTAATGGCGTTCTTACAGGTCCACCTTGATGGGATTTCAGTTCCTAGGAAGGAATGATTGTTGGAGGGCAAAGAGGGTATTAAAACCAAAACCAAACCCGTTGCTGTCAAGTGGATTCTGACTCACAGCTACCCTATAGGACGAAGTAGAACTGCCCCATGGGGTTTCCAAGGAACGGCTGGTGGGTTCAAACTGCCAACCTTTTGGTTAGCACTGAGCTCTTAACCACTAGAAAGCCGGTAAGTTGAGGGACTAAACTTAGGTCGCTTAGGAACTCCTTTGCTTAGTCAACCAGTGCACCACCCACAGGCATCTATCTACCCGACTTCTTAGCTGAGCCGCCAATGAAGGGTCACATTCAGCTTGCATATTTGGTGTTTGGATGAATATGTTCCTGAACACCAGGGTGGAAGAGCCTGGGCAGAGAGTCAATACGTAAGGAAGGAATGTTTTCCCAAGATTTCCCCCCTTTTTAAGGAATATGGTAACCGGAAGGACAAACTTGATCTTTATAGGCCCAGAGGGTCTGGGAACACAATATCTATTTACACAACCATTAGACCACCATGTATGTGTGACATTTACACACATTCAGTCTGGATTGGTTTTGAGTCTGGCTTGATTCCAGTTCTGAACTTCAGTTTTCACAACTCTGCTCTGATTGGCAGTCTTATGTCAGGCCTCTCAGATGCCTGCTGAGAATCCACCTTTTTTTAGTGCTCATTCTTAAAGTGTTTGAGACACATCCAGGAAAGATGAAGAATTGCAGACTTTGAAATACTTTCTAAAGCCGTGGTACAAAATAGAGCAAACAGCGAGAATAGGAAACCGAGTGACGGATTGCAGGAGACTGCGGAATCACACAGCTCCACTACCTAGTTCTTCTATTTTTACCAAATCACCCCTGGTATGAAGGCAAAGTGTGGAAGCATTTGGAGTAGAGAAACACTTGCAGTTCCCGGGGTGGACGTAGATGTGAACCACATGTCTACAAGACTCCAGAGGGCAACAGTTTAGGGAGAACGAGGCAGTGCAGGCCCTGGGCACAGTGGAAAATCTTTCCTGTAACTAAGTGATCTTCTGGAAACCGTCCTTAAATTTCTGCACAACATTAGTCTTTGAAACAGTAGAACATTCCTTTTGTAGCCTCTGTATGAAATGAGGTTCTCTTTTAAAACTATTCCTTTCTTACTTGGTTTGCAAGTCCTTTTCTTTTTTCTTAAGCAACTTTCCATGCCTGGGTTTCCTTGCTTTGCTACATCAGAAGAGCATGCCAGGAAGGACGCTTTGGAGAGTTGGTGGAAGACAGTTCTCTAAAGAAAGATAGAAAGGGGAAAAAAAAAAAATCTGTCAGCATACTGCTCCAAATAATGGGTCATTTCAATAGTTTTCCTTTCATGTTTGAATACAAACGGCATACTCCATAATTTAAAAATAAATATAAATTAATAGAAGGCCCATTACTCCCTATTTCCTACCTCAAAATTTTCTCAGCTGCTTCCCAGGGAAAAAAAAAAAAAAACCACTAGTCAGTTATGCTAAATGATCTGATGCTTTTTCTGGATTTGATTTTCATTTGGATAGCGAACGTTTCCTGTTTTCCAAGTTCTAAAGCATATCAGCACATTTTACATGGGTTAAAAAAAGCAAGGGAGAAACAAGTTAATGGTCTGTTTTAATTTTAATAAGTATTGTAATAACAGACGTTTTGCAAAGTAGTCTATATGTGGAAAATATTTCACACTGACCCTCGTTTGCCTCCTTGCCAAGCAGAAGCATACTTTTGGTAAAGCAAATCTCATTGAGTTTGCCGTCGGCCTTCTGCTGTATACATCTAGCTTGATAAGAACCAAATATTTGAAAAGCATGTGTATTATGAATGTATGCACCTCGTTTAAAAGAGTGTTAGAGAAAAATATCCTTAGAGCCTTACGCAGCGTTCACTTGAGAGTACTTCAAAATGCAAAGTTAACCTCCGCCTCATACTTTGGAATGTGAAAATCAAAAAGGTAGAGAGTAGTGATCTGAGCTCTTTCAAGTGTCACATGGAAATCAAATATCTTAAGGCCTAAAGAAAACTGTCCATGGCTATTTCTTTTTCAATGAGAAATATCCAGAGTTGGCACCGGCGTTCAACTTTTACAACTCTGTTTTGAGTGTAAGAGGTATGTTGCTTAGCAGCCAGACGCCGAGCCATCGAATCCCTGTTTTGATGGGCTGGGAGTACTGTTCAAGTTTTTTGTCCAGATGTCTTGTCCTAAATGACTTGTTTTTCAGCCACGAAGCAAATGTGTGAGGATGTTTTCCACCCCTGTTTACTCGCCAAGGCCACCTTGAATGTGTGTCTGGGAGGCAGCAGAATAGTGCTAGTAAGTCATCTATCAAACTAACACACTTCACTGTCAGTACCGTATCCAGCATGCTGGTCCTGTTCTAATTAGAGAAACAGCACCGTCAGTTTGCTGGCGTAGGAGCCCTTTTGCTCCTGGAATGGCACTTAGCTGGAATTCACCCCACTTGTGCCATCACTCCCCAGGACTGAATTTTGCTTTCCAGAATCCTTTCCTTGCTCCTGGCTTCCTCTCTGATTGTAAAATAGGTTATTTAAGAAAAAACTCTGAAACTCATTTTGTAGATGATTCACTCTTCTTTAGAAACAAATGCCTTACCTGTTTGATAGCAAAACTGGAGATTATTTAACATCCCAGCTAATAGACCATGCAATATAAAAAGGTTCATTCGCTTTCATTAATTATCTGTGTGCCAGTTAATAGGCTATTGCCTCTTAGCTAAAACCTCACTTCGGTTTGGCCTCATGGTGCTAAGGCTGGGAGTCAGCAGCTAGAATTTCTCCTTTACCAGCTGGCCCCTGGTTCGGTTCTGACAATAGGGGGGCGCTAGAGAAAGATCGGAAGCCTCGAGAAAAGAGAAATGCGCCTTTTCTTATTTGCTTGCTGCCTGGGCTGACTGACTGAATCACATATTTGAGCTCAAATCTCACAGAAAGTCAGAATAAACCCTTGTCAAGTAATTAACATGATCAATTAGTAACCCTAATCCACCAAAGGCTAAATAACTCAGAAATGGAAAGATTGGTAGAGGTTTAAGTGGCTATGTTGACATTTTAAACACAGATTGGGAAGAATATTTTGGAAAAAAAAAGTCTATTAGAGGTCATACGGAGCCCTCATGGCACAGTGGGTAAGATTTCGGCTGCTAACCAAAAAAGGTCGGCTGTTCGAATCCACCAACCACTCTTTGGAAACCCTATGGGGCAGTTCTACTCCGTTCTATAGGGTCGCTGCAAGTTGGAATCACTCGACGGCAATGGGTTTGATTTTTTTGGTTTTTAGAGTCAATACACCACAACGTGCAGGACCTATTTCCTTGCCGAATTTTCACGTTCAGCAAATGCTTATGAGCACCGCCTCCTTGTTGAGGCAGCTGAAGGCGGTAATATGAAAATACCTGCTTCCTGACCACCTGGCCGATCACCAGGAGAGAGGAAGCAGATACACGCGTTCATACTCTAATGTCAGGGAAACGCTGGTAAGTGCTGTAATAGTGAGGTAAACAAAGTCAGTCAGAGGAAAGGGAAGGGAACCATGGATTCTGCCAATGAATCTTTATACGAAGATTGCAATTTTATCACAAAGGTAGAGTTGAATTGGTCCTGGAAGGATGGATGAGTTTGATTTGGATTCAACTAGCTTGTGTTGAGTATTTCTTATATACTATCCATGGTCATAAACCATTTTAAAATTAATCCTTTCAACAATCATATATCTGTAATATCATCTTAATTTGACAGATAGAAACATCCATGCAAGAAGAATCAGAGCTCATATTCTCAGAGTAACACAGCTGACAAATGGTAGAGAAGGACAGTCCTGCCCGGTGCTCTCTAAACGAAAAATAATAACTGATTTGTTCTTACATCCAATATGTTCCTAACACATAGGGTGGGATTCAGAGGCACTTCTCTCCTAAGAATCTCTTACAGAAAACAGACAAGGAACCAGGTAATTGCCAGAAGCATGATGAGTTTTATAATAGGTATGGGCATGAGGTATCATGAAAGCACATAAGGCCGTTGCCTAACCCATATTCTGGTGTATCTGGATGGGATGAAGGGTTAGATGGTGACTCCAATGGCTTCTTTGAATTGATGACATCTGAGTTCAACTTTGAAGAGAGTAGGAGTTAGCCAGGCGCATAAGGAGGAGATAGGCAGTACAGGGACAGCACATCATCATGCTCAATGGTCCAGAGGTGACATGGTGATTCTATAAAATGTAGTTGGGCACGGTAGGTCAGACAGTATGAAAGTGGCGACAAGATTACAGCAGAAATTATATTCCACGCTAAAACCAGTTGCTGTCGGGTTGACTCTGATTCATGGCAACCCCATGTGTGTCAAAGTATAACTGTGCTCCGTAGGGTTTTCAGTGGCTGAATTTTTGGAAGTAGATTGCCAGGCCTTTCTTTCAAGGCACCTCTTGACTCCAGCGTCCGACTTTTTGGTTTAGCAGCCCATCGCATTAACCATTTCCACCAACCAGGGCCTCCCTGCCATGGTAAGAGGTTTACATTGTAATTTATGTGCAGTGAGAATCCTTGGCAAGAGCATTAGCGGGAAAACAGCAGTGACCAGAGAGACACATGTTCTAGATTGATCCTCTGGCCTAAATTGTTGGACTGGATCCTGGGGAACCTTTGCAGGCTGTTTCAGTAATCTTCAAGAGGAAAGGCAAGGTGGTCACAGTGAAAGCAGTAACACTAGGAATGGAGAGGCAAAAATGGAGTCCAGAAATGGTAAAGACAGGTGGATGTGTGTAAATCAGTCCTTTCTAAGAGAAAGAATGAATCGACATATTGCACTGGGCAGATCTGCTGCAAAAGACCTCTTTAAAGTGTTAAAAAGCAAAGACATCACTTTGAAGATTAAGATGCACCTAACGAAAGCCATGGTGTTTTCAATCGTCTCGCATGGTGTGCGAGAGCTGGACAATGAACAAGGAAGACCGAAGAAGAACTGATGCCTTTGAATTATGGTGTTGGCGAAGAGTATTGAATACACCGTGGACTGCCAGAAGAACGAACAAATCTGCCATGGAAGAAGTACAGCCAGAATGTTCCTTTAGAAAAAATGAGGATGATGGGACTTCATCTCACTTATTTTGGACATGTTATCAGGAGGGATCGGTTCCTGGAGAAGGATATCATGCTTGGTAAAGTAGAGGGTCAGTGAAAAAGAGGAAGACCCTCAATGAAATGGATTGACACAGTGGCTGCAACAATAGTCTCAAGCATAACAACAATTGTGAGGCTGGCGCCGGACTGGGCAGTGTTTCGTTCCCGCTGTACATAGGGTCACTATGAGTCAGAACTGACTCAACAGCACCTAACAACAACAAGTAGAAAGAACATTTGGGCTAAGATTTGGAGGCTAAAATGTTGATGAGACCTCCAGGGAATAGGGGACAGGATGGTGCATGAGGCCAACAGGAAGGCTGGGGTTGCACAGTACAAAGTTTTGAATGCCAGGCTAAGCTTAGTGTGTCTTCTGCCTTGGTGAGGAGCCATCAAAAGTTTTAAGTTTGGGAGAAGTGGAATAATCTCATAGGATCTGTGCTCTCGGAATGGGCTTGACCACAGCATATAAACAGAGAAATTACAGAAGGCAAAGGAACCAATTAGAGGTCTCAGTGATAGTCCAGGCAGGAAGGAATAAGAAAGACATTTGGTACAAGAAGTCAGTGACTTGCAGTGATTCATCAGTTGTGGAGGTGAGGGGGAGAGGCGAGTTAACCACATCACAGGTTTCTTATCCAGCACTCCCATTATCTTGTTTTCTAGGGTATCTTTGAAGCGCATTCCATATTTTTAATATGCCTCTAAATCATTGCCTTAGCTTCTTAGTGCTACTATAACAGAAATACACAAGTGGCTGGCTTGAACAAACAAATTTATTTGCTCACAGTTTAGGAGGCTGGAACTCCAAATTCAGGGCGCCAGCTCTAGGGGAAGGCGCTCTCTGTTCAGTCTGGGGGAAAATCCTCGTTGCTTTCAGCTTCTCTTCCTCAGTTACTTTGTGATCTCCATGTGACATCAGTTCTTCTCCATTGATGCTTCCTTCTCTGTACCTGATCTGCTCTTTTTATACCTCAAAGGTGAATGGCTTAAAGCACACTCTACACTGATATGGTCTCTACCATAACGAAGCAAACCTTATTCCCAAATGGGACTACAGCCACAGTATGCTGTTGTTAGCTACCATGGAGTCTATTTTGAGTCATAGTGAACTTGTGTGACCATGTGACAGAGGAGAACTGCCCCATAGGGTTTCTGAGGGGCTGTAATCTTTACAGAAGCAGGTCACCAGGTCTTTCTCTCGTGGAGCCACTGGGCGGATCCAAACAGCCAACTTTTTGGTTAGCAGCCGAGTGCTTAAGCATTGTGCCACTGGGGCTCTTTATCCACAAGTATAGGGGTTAGGGTTTACAACACATATTTTTGGAGACACAATTCCATCCATAACAATGATCAAGTGTTATTAAACAGAGTAGAGAAGAGATCATGCTATCCTTTATTTACTGCAAATGGAAAACTTGCTTCACCAAGTGCAGAGTATGGGAAAAAAAGTGTCTTATCTTTCCACAAAAGGTTTGCTTCAGCCAGGTTTATAGCAGTCTTTTTCCACCCAAAGTGTCTTTTGGGTGGAAGCTAAACAGTTTATGCCAACTTCAAAGAGGCAGAACAGAGTTTGTTTGTATTCTCCCCCTTGGTTTTTTTCCAAAGAAGTTCCACTTGATTAAAAAAAGGAAAGAAATAGTTGCTTGTAAATCAGGTTTGCTTTTAAGTGTAGCAGTGTCTTGTCTGATTTTCCCACATTGTAAGAACTAGTCCCCCTGGTATTTGCAGGAACCCATACTTCCAATCCTACCTCCATCTCAGAGGCCCCAGTATCTTGCAGTACATGGAGCCGTGATCATGATGAGCAGACAAAATGTTGTTTTTAATCGTGGCAGAGAAGAGGCGTTTCTCACTCATCATAGGCCACACTTAACCCGTTGGTGACACAGTTATTTTTGGCTTTGAATTTTTGGTTCATACCGTGTGTTCTCATTAATGGAAGCATGCTGCATCATTGAGTGTTCCAGATTTTTGCTAGGTAGTATGGATTTTTTTTTCCTTGCCCCCTTCCACAAGCCTACCCTAAATATTTAATGGTACATATGAAGTACCACTAATTACACCCCAGAGTCCCCACCAGGGTCTATTGGTAAAGATACATATGCGCAACAAATCAAAATTTTCAAAATTTCTATTTTTCCTACCAAAAATTTAGACACCTCATACAATACCCTGTAAAAACTAATTTGCGGTACATGCCCCCTCTTCACTTTCAAACAGTCATAAAGGCCCCTGTCTTGGGGCAGCATGCACTGTCAGTGGTACAGCACCTTCCCAATAAACCCCAGAGGCCGAAAAAGTTCATGGTCACTGTGTGTACCGCTGGGCATGAAAGCGTTCAACTTCTACTTAATTTCCGTGTGTTCTCAGGCTTCTAGTTGGAAGCTTACGAGCCACATACCAGAGACATCAGAGGAATGCAGAGTCCTAAGAAGCATCCTAAATAAGCAAGTATCTTCTTTTTTGCCTGCCTACCTTGGTTTCTGTGTCTCCTCTACCTGTTTTAAATCCTGAGTTGCTCCTCACATTACATTTAATATTTTCTAAACCAGTTCTCTGGTTTATAAAAGGGAAATTGTTAAATCTGGCAACAGAAGACCGTGATGAGCACGGTGATGATGTCGGACAGGGGCTTCCCAAAGCCCTTTGCTGACTTTTGGTTATTTCCATATATCCCACCTTCATCCTGGTATACCAGAAGTTCAAGAGTCAGCAACTACAACTTGACAGTGCATTTTAAAATTTGTTTTATTGTGGCAAGAAAATATATGACAAAACATTTGCCAATTTCACATTCTTTTTATGTACAGTTCGGTGACATTGCTGCTCGTCATTCCAGCTGTCGCCGCTGTTTCCAGATTATTCCACCACGACCAACAGAAACTCGGTGTTGACAGTGCATTTTCAACAGAAGGCAATTGGAGATACTTTCTCGGTCTCTGTCCTCCTTACTCCAGATCGTTCCATACCCCAAAACTGTACAAGAGGCTGTAGTGTATGAACTGTGCTAGACAATTGGTTCCATCCATGGGCAACACAATAGACCACAGAGAGCACTGGTGCGTGAAAATAAGGAAACCTGGCCTTTAAAGAAATTCTGGTTTCTCACTTCCATTTCGAAGTGTCAAAGATAAGATGAATGTTGAGAATAGCACACGTACTGATAATACCACAGTGAACCAAGTTCGAGAATAGGAGTGTTTAGGTCTAGTTTGAATTTCAGCTCCACCAGTCTCAAGGTTTGAGACTCTGGAGACATAGTTCCCCCTGAGCTTCAGTTTCTTCATCTATAGTTCAGAGAGAATACTTCAAACCTGCAGTGTTATATGTTAATAATAATACATGCATAGCTGGAACAAGCCCTAGAGATCGCCTGGTACAACCCCCTTATTTTAATGATGAAGGAGCCTTCTCCCAAAGCAGACAAATGTTTAAGCAGTGTTCCTTACTAATAGAGTTAGAATAAAAAAGCAATCTATTTCCAGTCACTGTCTCTAGTCAGCTTCTATTCCCATTTCCCAGAATGGCTCTTCCAAGGATCTACTTCATTCAACATTCACCTTGCTTTATCTCTACATCCTCTCCCTCTTCCTTCACATTTCTCAGTGGGCATTTCTTATCTTGGAATTCTGGATCCAGCCTATATTTCCAGATTCACCTTCTAGCCCTCTGCCCAAGAAAACGTACTTCAGCCACAACAAGCTTCTTGTCATTCCCAAAGTGGAGCCTGGCTTTTACCATCCTCTGTTAGTCTCCTAGAGTTGCCATAATAAATTAACACAAACCAATGGTTTGAAACAATAACTGTTCTTGAGACTGGAAGTCCAAAATCAAGGTGTTAGCAGGGCCACATTTCCTCTGAAGCCTCTAGGGAAGAATCCACCCTGGCCTCTTCCAGATTCTGATGGTTGCTGGCATTCCTTGGTTATAGCTGCATCACTCCAGTATCTCTTCTGCTTTCACATGCCGTCTTCCCTCTGTGGGTATCTGTCTCTGAATCTCCCTCTCCTTTTCTTTTAATAAGGACTCCGGTCATTGGACTAACAGTCCACCCTAAATCCATTATGACATCATCTCAAGATCCTTAACTAATGTTATCTACAAATACCTACTTCCAAATAAGATCATGTTTTGAGGTTTTAGGTGGACATGAATTATGGGGGAAACTATTCACCTCAGTACACTTTCCTTGATATTTTCACTAGTCTGTCTTGTTAGAATTCTTCCATGACTGTCAGACTCTATTCATCCCTCAAGACCTGGTCACCTCCTTTGATTCCCCCAAAAACAGTTCATTAGTTCCTCTTCTGTGCTCCCTCAACAATCTGTTCACAACGGTATGTCTGACTTTGCCTCCCTTTTGATATATCTGTTTTGCCTACTAGATAACGATGTCTAGTCTAGATAATGATGTCTGTGTGGATCATAACAAATTATGGATAGCATTACAAAGAACGGGAATTCCAGAATACTTAATCGTGCTCATGAGGAACCTGTACATAGACCAAGAGGCAGTTGTTCGAACAGAACAAGAGGATACTGCATGGTTTAAAATCAGAAAAGGTATGCGTCAGGGTTGTATTCTTTCACCATACTTTTTCAGTCTGTATGCTGAGCAAATAATCTGAGAAGCTGAACTATATGAAGAAGAACAAGGCATCAGGATTGGAGGAAGACTCATTAACAACCTGCATTATGCAGACGACACAAACTTGCTTGCTGAAAGCGAAGAGGACTTGAAGCACTTACTGATGAAGATCAAGGACTACAGTCTTCAGTATCAACTATAACAACATAAAGAAAACAAAAATTCTGGACTAATAAGCAACATCATGATAAGTGGAGAAAATATTGAAGTTGTCAGGGATTTCATTTTACGTGGATCCACAACGCCCATGGAAGCAGCAGTCAAGAAATCAAATGATGTATTGCATTGGGCAAATCTGCTGCAAAAGACATCTTTAAAGTGTTAAAAAGTGAATGTCACTTTGAGAACTAAGATACACCTGACCCAAGCCATGATATTTTCAGTCATCTCATACGCATGCAAAAGCTAGACAATAAATTAGAAAAACCAAAGAATTGATGCTTTGAATTGTGCCGTTGGGGAAGAATATTGAATATACCATGAACTGCCAGAACAAACAAATCGATTTTGGAAGAAGTATGGCCAGAAAGCTCCTTAGAAGTGAGAATCGCAAGACTTCATCTCACTTACTTTGGGCATATTTTCAGGAGGTACCAGTCCCTGGGGAAGGACATCATGCTTGGTGTAATATAGGATCAGTGAAAGAGAGGACGATCCTTAACGAGATGGATTGACACAATGGCTGCAACAATGGGCTCAAGCATAACAATGATTGTGAGGATGACACAGGACCGGGCAGTGTTTCATTCTGTTGTACATATAGTCGCTATGAGTTGGAACCTGCTCAACGGCACCTAACAACAACAGTCCAGATCTCATTGGCAAGTTATAGGCAATCCATAATTGGATCACCTGAACCCTAAGTCACCCAGGCTCTGCATGTGTGTTATTAACCTAGTTGTATCCAGAAGCATGGATAGCAACTTTATGACATGGGCCATTTTAATTGTTGGCTTAACAGATCCAATTAGTGGTAGTCCCTGCTGAGATCCAAAATCAGGACCACTGTTACTGGAGATTGGATGCCTGAGTGGTGCAAATGGTTAAGTGCTCGGCTACTAACCAAAAGGTCAGAGGTGGGAATCCACCCAGAAGTGCCTTGGAAGAAAGGTCTGGTGATCTACTTCCAAAAGATTACAGCCATTGAAAACCCTACGGAGGACAGTTCCACTGTGACACACATGGGGTCGCCATGGGTCAGAATTGATTCAATGGCAACTTTTTTTTTTTTTTTGGTATTACTGGGGACTGCCATATTGGTAGCTAGAAAGTCAAAAGACACCTCAAAAATCAGATGAACAGAACAGATGTAGGGGTGAGGGGAGAGGTAAATATATTTGTATATATAATGCTTGTGATAAAAATGTGTACCACATCAGATTAATTCTATCACTAATCTCTCTTTACTAGGAATTGGTAATGTCTTCTAATAAGAGATGGGTAGAAATCTCAAGCTTCCTAGTTAAATTCTCTTCTATGCCCTTTTCTGGAGCTCCACGCTTGCCCTTAGCAGGTGTTAATATCTATAGAACAGAGCTGCTGTTGTTTAGCTCCAGATTCTCCTGTACAAGGTGTTCTCCCTTAATTTGGTTGCTGTTGCTGCAGTAATCATAATATCTGCCTGTGTCGGCATTTGCATTTCCTCTAGCACCTTTCCTCAGCGCATTTATGCTGCGTGAGAGACCCATCTCTCAGTCAAGGTAGGAAATCCTACAGCTCTTGTTATTTGTTCCACTTGGCACATTGTCTCTGCTTGGTTCAGTTTCCCTGCCCAGTACTGACCACTAGGACTTCCCTAGTTATGCTGTCTTCTGGGCATCTGCTTCTCAAGGCAGCATCCTTTGCTGGCTCCTTGCCATCTGTCCCCACGAATGGTAGGTACTGGGTACTATTAAAACAAACAAACATAACCCTTGCTCTAGAGTCAATTCCCGCTCATAGTGACCCTATAAGATAGAATAGAACTGCCTGATAGGGTTTCCAAGGCTGTAATCTTTACAGAAGTAGCCTGCTGCATCTTTCTTCTGCAGAGCTGCTGGTGAATTTGAACCACCGATCATTTGGTTATCAGCCAAGAGCTTAGCTGCTGCACCACCAGGGCTCTTTTTGGGTACTATTAAACCAAAAAAACCACACCCGCTCCCGCTGAGTTGATTACAACTCAGAGTGACCCTATAGGACGGAGTAGAACCACCTCACAGGGTTTCCAAGGCTGTAATCTTTATGGACGCAGACTATCAGGTCTTTCTCCCATGGAGCAGCTGGTGGGTTTGAACGGAAGACCTTTGCTTAACAGCCGAACACTTAACCACTGCACCCCCAGGACTCCTTGGGTACTATTAGTCCTTCTAAAGTCCATAATGAATCATAGATTTTGCTATATTCAGAGAACTCTAGCAGACCACAATGTCAAAGACTTGCCTGTCGAATCTCTTTTGATCTTGCAGACCATCTCAGCTATACTTTTTTAGAGAGTGTCCCAATATTGCCTCCTGGCCCACAACATACCACAAGACTACCAGTTACGTCTCTGCGTACTTTCACAACATTTAAACCAGTTGCCATAAAGTCCATTCCAACTCATGGTGACTCCATGTGTATCAGAGTAGAACTGTGCTCCATAGATTTTCAATGCTGATTTTTCAGAAGTAGATCACCAGGGCTTTCTTCTGAGGCCCTGACATTTTTGCTAAATCCTCCACTCCATTGTTCTCTACACCATGGTGATAAGATACTGATTGTGCATGAAAAGAGTTATCTTTAATACAACGAAGGCATAACGTATGTTCGGATCATGCTGACCAAGCAGAAGACCTTTCATCAGCACCTTACCTCTTACGTGAGTACTGTATGACATTCATATTCCTTCAGTATCTTCCTGCATCCAGAACCCAATTATATATCAGTAATCTCCAAAAAAATTCTTACACCTGAGTTTTAAAATATAATAACTCCAATAAACTTCAAATAAGATTTGCACTGATATATACTGTTGTGAATCACCATCAGAACATAGACATTACCGTGATATGCTGTATTCTTAATAATTTGATACAGAAGATGTGTTGTAATGCACTGGGATGAGCATTGGATCACAAAGAAACTCATACGTTCATTGCAAATTGTGTCACTGCCAAGGTTTGAAAATTACACGTATGAAATGGAAGGGTTGCCAGTTTATGCAATTATGGTACAGAGATAAATAGATTGTGACTATATAGTCAAGGGGTTGAATCAGTGTGGTTAAAAAATAACACGTTTCTGTTAATAATTGGGTCACGGGCTCACATTTCCATGACAAAGGGCCAAATGCATTCAATGCAAGGATGACAAGAAGATTGATGGCCTCTAATGAGCAATTGATTAGCAGTAAACAAAGGCATATTAAGAATCTAATTTACACTCTATTCAGAAAAGGAGGGCCAGCTCCCTATGCTGTGGTTCTTCACACGAGCTTATCAGTGAAATAAGGAGTAAGAAGGAGAAACTTAATGTTTTCATTCCCAGAGCTTCTATAACAAACTATCACAAAGAGGTGGCCTTAAGCAACAGAAATTTATTGTCTCACAGTTCTGGAGGCTAGCAGTCCAAACCAGGGTATCGGCCATGTTGACTCCTTCTGAGGGAGAAACTGTTCTCTCCCAGATTCTGGTTGCTCTAGGTGCTCCTGGGCTTGTATCTGCAGACTCAGATGGTGTCTTTCCTTTGTCTCCTTGTCTTTCTGTATCTTCTCGTCTGTTATGAGGTCAGCAGTCACATAGCATCATGACCCATCTTACTCCAGTTTAAGCTCATGTTAGCATGACTGATAATATCTTCAAAGAGTGTATTTCCATACAAGTTCACAGTCACAGGTACTAGGGGTTAGGACTTCAATATATCTTTTTGGGGGGACGCATTCAATGTGTAACACTTAGTTCTGGGATTTTATTCTTGAAAATGATAAGATCCAAATGGTGAAGATCAGCACAAATCTTGGTTTAAAAAAATACGTATGTGTGCAGAAGTAACTCAGCAGCATCCAGCAACTCCCTTAAACCGTGCCCTGGGTCCTTGGTCTTAGAGCTACTAAAATGATTGGGTAAGAAAAGGATTTTTTTTTTAATGTATTATGCTATATTATTATCTCAAAGGCTGATTATTATGCAAAAGTGGGTTCCCAATTTCAATTTTGAAAACTACTAATTTGTTCTTAATCGCTGTAATTTGGGATCCCATGGGATGACATATGAGGATACACAGGAAGCTTTGGGAGGCTGCTGGTGGTGGTGACTTGATTCACTGAGGCTACTTGGCTGAGATTTCTACTTTCTGAAGCTACAGTGACATAGTGGCCACACTGTAATTCATCACAGCTGGTAACTCATAAGATACAGAGCACAATAAAGACCTGAAAATGCACCAAGGAGAAAGTGTAGGGTGTATCTTTTAAATATTCTTCACCTTCATTGGATTTCTATGCAGCAAAATAGGGAAAGGTTGGAAGAGTATGTTAGCATTGAGTATGTGGCGTTGCATCTCGCACTGGTTGTCTGGAGTCTTGAGGTCCCGCTCAACATGCAACCTGTAAAAGGTGAACAAGTGAGGATTCCATTGCGTCTGACTGTATGTCACAATCAACCCAATTAAACAAATGTTTCTTGAGTTCCTAGTATAAGCCAGACATTGTGGTAGTTATTGGGGATACAAAAAATGATAGCTCTAATGAAGTAATTAATATTTTTTTTAAATTCCTTTCTCCTCGTTAGAAATATTATCTTGCTTTTTAGGATATAAGTATTGTTTTTGTTGTTAGCTGCCGTTGAGTCAGCTCAACTCATGGCGACCCCATGTACCACAGAACAAAACCTTGCCTGGTCCTGCAGTACCTTGATGACCCTTGGTGTGCTCAAGCCCATTGTCACGGTCACCGCATATTTTGAGGGTCTTCCAACCTAGCGGTCTTATCTTTCAGCACTATATCGGACAGTGTTCTGTTGTGATCCCTAAGGTTTTCATTGGCTAACTTTTGGAAGTAGATCTCCAGGCCTTTCTTCCTAGTTTGTATTAGTCTGGAAAATCTGAAACCTGCCCACCGTGGGGGACCCTGCTAGTATTTCACATACCAGTGGCACAGCTTCAGCACCATATAGCCACACTCAAGCCACCACAGTACAACAAACTGACAGATGATAGTGAGGATATAAATACGCACAATCAGTGTTAATTAAAACTGTAGCCAAACAATAAATTCTAATGCCCATTAATGCTCAAATAGCATTTAAGGTAAAGTATAACATTTACAACTCCATCCTGTCAATTTTGGTTTATATTTTCTCTTTTTGCTTCATATCTTAAAAGTCAGGCTGGTGTCGCTTCAGCTATGCCAGTCATTTTTAACCATCTATGGAGTGTGTTTGTGTTCCCTTTTGAGAATCTCTTAAAAGCTATGAAACTTCTCACCAGAAAAATGCATATGCTTAACATACAAACAATGTATTACATATATTTCATGATATTTCAACAACAGCAGAAAGATCAGGTTGAGAAACATAAGAATAAATAACATGGGTAAGAGTGTATACATTTTTGAAGATACAACTTACGCAGGTTTTTTTTAAAAGAGCCCTGTGAAATTACAACTTAATTTGGAAATTAAGAGATGCCCTTTCAAGGAATTCTGTTTACACATTAACATTTAGTCTCCAATCCAACTTACTGATAAACTTGTGTTCTGCCACAGATATGTGGTTGCTATTTGCCCCTCTGAAGGAAAATAACTTGTTAGGCCCGGCTTCTGATAAATTTAGCATGAATTTAGCTCAGAATATTAGGGCTTTCCTAAGCAGGATCATATGTGAAAGTGATCTCTGACAGATGTGTCTGCATAGATGCATTGGAGCTTTGTTAAGCCTGCCGCTGCTATTGCAATGGGCAAGCCACAGTCCTAGGGTCTTTTTCAGTGTCGTCAAGTCCCATCATCCTTCTGTGCTTCTGGTCCCCAGAGTAGCTTGGAAAAGTGTGTGCCTTGAGTTTGTCTTTGGACCATTTCCAGAGATGAACAGGTGATAGCATAAACATATCCCGGTCTTGCCATTTGGGGTGAGGAAGTGGCTGTATGTGGTGGCTTCTTCTGGATGTAAATTGATTTTAATGATTTCTTGCTTTCTCCCGGGCAGGATTTATGTGGGCATCATTCCTGTGACACCCTGGGAATGGCAGACGTTGGGACCGTATGTTCTCCGGAGCGCAGCTGTGCTGTGATTGAAGATGATGGCCTCCACGCAGCTTTCACTGTAGCTCACGAAATTGGTATGCAGCACCTCTTCTCTTCCCTTGCCAAATCCAGCACTTGTAACAGCTGTGCCAGGAGCCAGAATACTTGGCAATTAATTCCAGGTTTCTCCTGGTGCAGATGTACCACTGGGGATTAAGCGCGTTTGTATTTGCACTAATAATGGAGAGAGAAGGCGAAGTCAGGCACCCAGTCCATGTTTCCTTTGTGACAGTGCCATTCAGGGGTTTAGGAGAAAGCCAGTACTCTACTGACTTTTTACTGTCTTTAAAAGCATCCCTAAGTGACTCTTAGACGAAATCTGTCACTGTTGACTGTGGAATGCACAGGCGTCCCTTTGAGAAATTACTCAAGATGCTATTGCCTCATCCCAGGCTAATCAGTCTGCACGGAAATATAACATGTTTGACTTAGGTTCTTGTCAAAGGGCATCAGTAGTTTCCTGTAAACATTCTTGTCTTGTTCTTAATAACAAAGCAAACAAAAGCAAGCCCAGCTCTTAACAAGATCTGTTTAAAATGGCACTTTCCCAATTTGCTTGTTAGAAGAAACATCTAAATTTAAAACTGTAAATTTAGGACTGAGTTAACAGAGGAAAAGTATCCCCGTTATTAGGAATGCGTGTTTCCTAGTCATTGCCCTAAGCCATTAGGTAGAGTGTTTGAGAAGGTCCGGTTTAGTCTTTAGGATTAAATGTTAGAATTAGACACATCTGGGCTCAATTCATGCTCCGATACTCTCTGCCTGTGGCACGTTGGGTCTAATTATTGGAACTCTGTAAGCTTCGGTTTTCATATTTAAAATATCATAGTGCCTATTTCAGGGAGTTAGTATAGGATCAAATCGAGTTGGGTATAGATACTGTTATTTATATCTTCGTATACTTCTGTTTCATTTTTTTATAAAATAGTTCATTTACATTTTTAAAATATATTTCACTTTTAGCATAATCCTTTTTGAGGAAAAGTATGGTTTGATAATTTTTGGACTTCTTTTTTGATGTACTTTTATTAAACAGGTTCATGGTTTTTTTGGGTTTTTTGAGCTAAAACCATAATTTTAAAATGGAAATTAAAACCTCTTTCTGACATTCCTAGTAGGCAGAGAACATTTCCACAAGGTGTTGTTTTCTAACTGCCATGTTTTCTTTGGGTAGTTAAAGTAACTTCTAATCTAGGGTATAATCGCCTAGTCACTATATTGCAGCAGTACAATGGGAACCGTAGGAGAATTTCCGTTCTTAAGTATTACTCGTGGTCTTCGTTTTCCAAACGGACACCCTTCTCACCACCTGCGCAAAATAAACACACACGTACACCCTTAATGTAAATCACTGTCCACCAACCTCACCGATAATAATTCAGCATTTGATTCACTGGGCTGTTTGGCCTCAGGAGCCAAAGATCTGAGCCGGAGTCCCAGCTCCACCTCTGGGTTCTCTGTTTTATCTCAGGCAAATGATTTAGATGCTTGCCTCTCTGATTCTTCCCCTTCAAGATGGACAGATAATGAAGCCTGGCTCTTCTGTGCTGCATTAGAAAATGTGAGGTGTTTGGAGATGTTTTTAGAACTCCAAAATGCTATGAACAGATATAATAGTGTGCCATTTGAGGGGGGTTCCGTCCTCACTTGTCTCTCGCTAGCGCCTATTTAACTGATAAAATTCAGTCTAATATAGCTCCGTACCCAAACCAACCAGTTGCCATCAAGTTGGTTCCAACTCATGGCAGCCCCTTGTGTTTCAGAGTATAGCTGTGCTCCTGTGCTCCACAGGGTTTTCAATGACTGGTCTTTCAGAAGCAGATCACCAGGCTTTTCTTCTGAGGTGCCTCTGGGTGGATTTGAAACACCAACGTTTGGA
The DNA here is from genome assembly GCA_030035585.1 of Dugong dugon. Taxonomy (NCBI): domain Eukaryota; kingdom Metazoa; phylum Chordata; class Mammalia; order Sirenia; family Dugongidae; genus Dugong; species Dugong dugon. The sequence continues at coordinate 9,652,025 of CM057473.1, forward strand.
TTAGTAGCCAAGACGCTTAACCGTTTGCACCACCAGGGTCTCCTAATACGGATCCTTAATTGACAGTTATTACGTGAATAACTAGGTCATGGTATCAGGAGGGACAAGTCCCTGGAGAAGGACATCATGCTTGGTAAGGTAGAGGGTCAGCAAAAAAGAGGAAGACCCTCAACGAGATGGATTGACGTGGTGACTGCAACAATGGGCTCAAGCTCAACGATTGTGAGGATGGCACAGGGCTGGGCAGTGTTTCGTTCTGTCGCTGTGAGTCAGAACTGACTCGACAGCACCCAACAACAGGAGGAAGAGACAAACCCAAGAACTGCCCAGGGCACCGATCTGATTCTGTAGTGGAAGCTAAGAGAAATTAGTTCAAGCACTCAAGAGGTTTATAATGAAACAGAGGAGATTTTAAAAGTACAGCAGTAATTAATCACCATTATTCAGAGTGAGAGAAGTCCGTGGAAGAGGCTCTAAATCCCTGGGAAGGCAGAGGCAGGTATGGTTCAAGCTGGGTGGAGGAATGACGTTTTGCGTGGGATCGTCATGAGTTGGAGATGACTTGATGGCAGATAACAACAAATGTGTGTGTGCGTGTGTGTGTGTGTATATAAATAAAAAAAAAGACAAACCCACTGCTGTCAAGTCGATTCCAACTCAGCGACCTCACAGGACAGAATAGAACTGCCCCACCAGTTTTCCAAGGAGCGGCTGGTGCATTTGAACTGCCGACCTTTTGGTTAGCAGCCATAGCTCTTAACCACTGCGCCACCAGGGCTCCATATGTATATAGACACACACACATGTGCACGCACATCTGGGTGGCACAAATGGTTAAGTGCTGGACTACTAGCCAAAAGGTTGGCAGTTTGAACCCATCCAGAGGTGCCTCGGAAGACAGTCCTGGCGATCTGCCTCCTAAAGGTTGCAACCTTGAACACCCTGTGGAGCAGTTCTATTCTGCACACCTGGGATCACCAAGAGTATGAGTTGACTTGATAGCAGTTAACACACACACACGTACACATACACTATATATATACACACACACACATACACACACATATATATACACATACATACACACACACATACATATGAGAGAAAAAACATTAAGAACCTTTCTTAATGGTAGAAAAAGAATGGACATATTTATGCAAGAGAACAATGTAGGATATGCAAAAGCAAACCTGAATCTTTGATATATGACTACGCCCTTGTGTTCCCTTTAATTTCATGGTTGGATCATCTCTGTTTACTTCTTTGGAACTCTCTAGAATTCATTCTCCAAGCAAACTTTAACTGCTTTAATTTCCCAGTGTCTATCACATATGGCCTAGTCTGAGAAATATAAGATCTCTAAGTAAGTGGGTATGGATTTAATTCCCCTTTCATAAAAGGATCTGGATTTCATTGGCTTCATTTTCTAATTGCTTTATTATTTTTAATTTTTCTTTTTGCCTAAGAGTTATGCCCACATGTTATGAAGTGTGAGCCTCACAAAATTTAGCAAAAACACCCTTACAAAATATTTCCCAATCAGCTGTTTATTATTACAGAGTCTTGCCGCTGCAGCCAGCATGGTCTTGGGTAATGCAGTACACTGGTCTGTTTCCAGGGCTTTATTTTTGGTTTGTTGCATGAAGCCCTTGGCCTGAGCTAACCATGCTCTGTATTCTAATTCTCCTCCATTATTCTTATGTAATTCCCCCTCTTCCTTTTCATCAGACATTTTCCACTTTGCAGATTTGGAGGTGGTGTATACAGGCTACATATGGTGATGAAATGATGTCTTATAACCTCATTTTTGCCAGAGAGCTTTGAATCTGCATGAGCCTCATTCCAAAATGTGCAATTCGCTTCATGCAAGCAGACAATGTAAATATGTTACTGAGCTCAAAACATCAACTGTGGAGACACTTTCCAGGCTGCTTCCATAATTTTTCTACTTTGTTTCTTCTACACTGGATCAAGAGTAACACTTTCTTGAATTAATTTACAGGCTCTCCTGGGAGTGTCCCATCCCCCTCTTTCTATAACCCACCAGTTGCCTTCCAGTCGATTCTGACTCATGGTGGGTGACCTCATGTGTGTCAGAGTAAAACTGTGATCTAGGGTTTTCAGTGGCTGATCTTTCAGAAGTAGATTGCCAGGCCTTTCTTCTGAGATGCTTCTGGGTGGCCTCGAACTGCCAACCTTTCAGGTAGCAACCAAACACGATAAAGGTTTCTACGACCCAGCTTTCTATACATGATGGTCTAACATATAAACTTAGGTACATTTTATTCATGAACAAGTTGAATCAAAATATTCTTTGTTCTCTTCCCAGCACCCCCCAGCTCTCAGCCTCCTTTGAGAATGAACACATACAATAAGCAGAGAGCCAAGTATGAAATCCCTAACGTGGACCTTTTCTATCCATGTAGCTAAAATTACCTAAAGTCAGAATCACATGGTTGAAATAAACAGTTCTGAAAACTTACTCCTTTTTTTAAGCACTGCAGATGACTGGGACACTTCTCTTTTCCTGCTTGTAAGAGCTAGTTTCTGAAGGTATATAGTTAGCTGATGCCAATACAGACTTCTGGAAAATAGAGTGCATTAGTACAAACTCTGCAGAAGACAGTAACTGGATTATCTTCCTCCTTGCTGTGTGAAATTCTTGTAAGCATTGACTAGATTATTAGGATGCTTAAGAAAGCTGCTTTAAACTGTCAAGCGCACATCCCCACCCCAGTCCCAGTTCAGCGGAGGTGAGAATCTGGTTACAGCCATTTACAATCCAAATGTGAACTGCCAAAAGTTTTCCGCTTAATCTAAGTGAACATTTTGAGTTCATATTTTTAACTTGTCAGATTTTTGTTATTGACTTTTAATAATAAAGATTTCACCCTGCTGCGAACAGGGTTCTTAAAAGTAATCATTTGACTGATGTTGGGGCCAGCTACCAGTATGCTAGGGGGAACAATCTAATTTTATTTAGACTGAGGGAATCCGTCATTTGTATGCATGCCAGACCTTTCCTTTATAGTAGTTAATTGTAAGATGTGCTAAGTGAATCTCTCCATTCTAGCAGACTCTAAAATGCTTCCTCAGCTAAAGTCAGATTAAAAAAAAAAAAAAAAATCAAAGCCAGATATTCAGCCGAAGACTTAGGAAGTGGATGAGACACAGCAGCAGTGCCGCCTGTTTGTGTGGTTAGAGCGTGTCCTCTGGTTGCGCTGATGTGTGGGACTGGGCTCCCATAGCTGATTAGATTAAACAAGGCCTCGTCTGGAAAAGCTGCAGGGGGGCCCTGGAAACACCCTAGACCAAAGCCAAGTGCACAGAGTCAGATGTCAGGACGAGCTGTGAGATGTGAAGTGAGAAGGAAGCTAAAATTAAACTTGGTATTTAACCATCCCCCCCGCCCCGCCAAAAATAAAAATAAAAACCGTTGCTTTAATCAACACAAACTGAGCGTTTTTCTCTAGCCAGTTTGGAGCAAAGCCACATGATGTCTTTCTTGGCCCTCAGGTGAAAGATGGGAATAGGTCGTTACTCTATGCCCAGTCCCGTTGAAAGATTTAGTTTTTGTCATTTTTTTTTTTAAATCAAATCCCAGTGAGTGTTTCTGTAGGGGAAGCCTATGGATTATCAGTCACAGATTGCGGGAAGACCCAGCAAGTTGAAGTTGGCATAAAGAGTAAATATACCCCACACTTAAACTGTGTGATTGTTTTTTCCTCTTATGATTCAAAAACTTCCCCTCCCTCCCAAATCAAGAGTGCCTAGTATCTATGGTTTATTCCCAACCACTGAAGGCTAAAATACCTATAAGTTAAAGTACAACAAACCCAGGATCTCAGTAAGAACAATAAGGCTAGCTAACAAGTAATGAGCACTTGATAATACGTTAGGCTTCTATTGTGAGCACTTTGCGTCTTTTATCTCATCTAATCCTCACAAGGAGGCTTGGTGGCACAGCGGGCAAGGTGATCGACTGCTAACCTAAAGGTTGGTGGTTTGAAACCACCAGCAGCTCTACAGAAGAAAGATGTGGCAGTCTGCTTCCGTAAAGATTTACAACCTTGGAAACCCTGTGGGGTCGCCATGAGTCGGAATCAACTTGACGACAGTGGTTTGGTTTTTTGATAATCCTCTCAAAATGCCATCAGGTGAGTATGATTAATGGGTCACCCCAGAGAGGAGAGAGTCTTTAGGTAGTACAAACTGTTAATGTGACCAACTGCTAATGAACAGATTGGAGGTTTGAGTCCATGGAGAGGCACCTTGCAAGAAAGGCCTGGTGATCTACTTCCAACAATCAGCCATTGAAAACCCTGTGGAGTACAGTTCTACTCTGACACACATGGGGTCACCACGAGTCAGTGTTGACTCAACGGTAAATTTTTTTTTCCGGAGAGGAGGAAGTGGGCACACAGAGAAGATGAGAAACCTGTTCAAGGCCAACAAGTCATGTACTGCTAGAGTGAGATTTGAAGCCAGTTCATCTGACTCCAGAGTCCCAGATTTTGCCTACTATCATAATGGTTTGGTAGACAGTGTTCATTCTGAAGGATGCTGTTGTTAGGTATCGTTGAGTCAGCTCTGACTCCTAGCGACCCTATATACAACAGAATGAATACTCTGTATACCTGGTCCTGCGCCAGCCTCACGGTTGTTGTTATCCTTGAGCCCATTGTTGCAGCCTCTGTGTCAGTCCATCTCGTTGAGGGTCTTGCTCTTTTTCAATGACCCTCTACTTTACCAAGTATGATGACTTTCTCCAGGGACTGGTCCCTCCTGATAACATGTCCAAAATATGTGAGACAAAGTGTCATCATCCTCACTTCTAAGGAGCATTCTGGCTGTACTTTTTCCAAGACAGATTTGTTCATTCTTCTGGCAGTCCGTGGTACATTCAGTGTTCTTTGCCAACACCATCATTCAAAGGCATCAATTCTACTTATTTTGAAGGATTTAATCCTGAATTTGATTCAAAAGGACATTGACACAGCTAGCTATAAGGTGAAAAAAGTTTTGTCATTTTAATCCCAAACTACATCATTGCTACCCCATTTACCCTTTATGTTTAGTATTCTAAGACTTTTATCACATCTATCTAAAGATTTGTGTTTGAATAGACATGTATGACCCAGCTCCTGAAGCTGATGCTTCCCTTCTGGAGGAGTCTAGATTCTGATCCCACGGGAGCTGTTGACTCACTTTTCAACCCCTGGCAAGAGCTTCATGCACCTCAGTAATCCCAGCTGGGAGATTAGGAAAAATGAAAACATGCCCCCACTGAGAAACAGACACTTCATCTGAGCAGGGCCATGTCAAGTAAACACATTGCAGAGCTTCTTGTGACTTTTTTATTTTTAGAATCTTAGCTTTGTGTCCCCTTGTCCATTGGTCAGTTTGGGCTCAGGAGGCAAGATCATGAAATCTTGTTTAATTTGCAGACCAAACTTTAGAAAAACAACCAATTGTTGATGTTATAAGTCATCCCTATACCCCATGGCCGTCGATTCCAACTCATGACCCTAGCTGACCAGTAATGCCTGTGCTGTGTGCTATCCTGGACCAACATTGTCCTCTAATGTGTCTTCACCAGGTGTACATTATCACAGACTTTTCTCACACCAGCTTCCCTCGTGAATCCAAGGAGGCACGATGCTCTTTACATATGTACTGTGATAATCAAAGATGAAATTCATTTAATAAAATGTCACCCATATACCTAATAAATCATTAGCAGATGACTATTTGGTTCACTATTTTGGAGCTACCAATGTAACTTAGAGTGCTGATTTTCTAGACTTTAACTAACCCACTGCAGTCGAGTTGATTGCAACTTATAACGACCCTATGAATGGTGGTACAGTGGTTAAGTGCTCAGCTGCTAACTGAATGGTCGGTGGTTGGAACCCACCAGCCGCTCTCCGGGAGAAAGATGTCACGGTCTGCTTCTATAAAGATCACAGCCTTGGGATCTCTGAGTCACTATAAGTTATAGACTTTGCTTTGACATAATTTATTGTTAAATTTATTTCCTTAGCATAGTTCAGATATGCTCTTTCCTGATGTTACTTTGTGGGATGGTCACGTATTAGCAAGGCTATTGTATTTAAGACCCTAGTTGATACCTGTGAAGAACAGATCAGTATTTGCTGCGTCTTGACTTTTGCTAATGGTTCCAGACAGCAGAATGCATCACTTGCATTATTCTGTATATTTCACTGGGGCTTATGTTTTTCCTATTTTATTTTCTTGTGTTCAGTATATAAATACAGATACCATTTACAAGAGCATCCACTACGCAAGTGTCTTTGGTACTTAGCTGCCTCAGGATTTTAGGGGAGAAGTTTTCAGTAAAGAACTAAGGATTTGCTAAGAAAGATGGTATTGTAAACAACATTGCTCAGTAAAGTTAAACAAAGTGTTCATCAAGGCTTGGCATGTCTGCTAATTATAAAAATTAAAAAAAAAAACAGTTAACATTGCATTGATTCCTACTCATGGCGACCCCGTATGGATCAGAGTAGAACTGTGCTCCATGGTTTTCAGTGGCTGATTTTTTCAGAAGTAGGTCACCAGACCTTTCTTCCAAGGCACCTCTGAGTAGATTTGAACCTCCAATGTTTCTGTTAGCAGCCAAGCTCTTTAGCCATTTGCACCGCTCCCTACTGATTATAAATGGTTCTAAATTCAACTCATATTGCTTCTCTAAAGCAAGACTTATAGGACATTTACTTTAAACTCTGACAGGGAATTACATCCCTAAAATCCACCTCTGCCTTGTCTCTGTCATTAGGAGATTTTACGTCCTGCTTTACTAAGGGAGCCTGGGTGAGTGTCCTCAAGTCTCCTTTTTTACCTTTTAAAATTGCTTTGAATCCTCTTCACCTTTCTTTTCCTACATTTCGACTTGAGAAAGAAATACCTCTCTACCTCATAAGGGTAAGAACTGTCTTTCCATCTGGGTTTCTGGATTCCATTTCCGTGTGTCCTCCAAGACTTTACCCATGAACTAACTCGATTGTTCTGTATGGCTCTAAAAATTCATCAGAAAATGAAATTTGACAAAAACACCAAAAAAAATTATAGGGCTTCTAAGCATTTTCTAGAACATCTTCTTTATATTCTTCATTTGCTGCTTAATCTCTGGGGCAGGAATTTCTAAATCCCAGCTGCTAATACTCATTACAGAGCCTTGGTGGTGTAATAGTTAAGCATTTAGTTGCTATCCCAAAGGCTGGCTGTTCGAATCCACCAGGCGCTTCTTGGAAACCCTGTGGGGCAGTTCTACTCTTGTCCTGTAAGGTCGCTATGAGTTAGAATCATTGACGGCAGTGGGTTTGATTTTTTTGACTGCTGGTTCCAGAGCCTGCCTGTGGGAGAAGTGCTTCGTCTCCAACTCACACCTGTCCTTTTAAGCATTCCGTAGGTGATTTCTGAATGAACAAGCTCTCCCTGGAAAAGGCAGATGTCTGAAAGCTAAAGGCTCTCCTAGGCCATCAGTGACATCAGGATAAATTTTGATTCCCCTTCGCAACACCTCTACGAAAGACAGTGTGGAATCAGTTGTAATTCTGTATGTTAAATTTTTTAGGTTTGGGGTTTTTCTCTGTTAATGAAGATTTTAGTAACATAGTGCTCTCTCCCCCACTCTAATGTAAGAGTCCGTTTAGAGAATGTTGTTAGGTGCCGTCAGGTGCATTTTTGACTCATAGCGCCCCCGTGTGGTGGAGTAGAGTTGCCCATAGAGTCTTCTAGGCTGTAATCTTTAAGGAAGCAGACGGCCCTGTCTTTCCCCCGCGTAGCCTGTGGGTGGGTTTTCAAACCGCCAACCTTAGCAGTGGAGCGCTTAACCATCATGCCACCAGGGCTCCTTCCCTTTAGAATAGCGTATGCTTTTATATGTCCTTTGCCATTTCTGGGCTCCAGGGTAGTGGCAAATCTCAAACAACTGATGTTAGATGTGGTAGCATAATTCATTGGGGCTCACAGTTGGAAATACCCATCTTGTGCTGTTTGCCGCCTTTAGTATGTGTGCCACGTCTCTCCTGAAGAGCAGCCAAACATTCCTCACACCAATCTTCCATTTCCCATCCAGCTCCTGAAGGGAAGTCACATGGACCTCTCCCTGTGCCCTGGCTCCAGCTACTGTGGCACTGTCGGCCGGTTTCTTTGGGGGCTTAATTGTTCCTCGTCTTCCTCACGACTCCCCTTGGCCTTGACAATGAGCAGGCCGACTTTCTTCATGGCAGACAGAACCTGCATTAGCCCTCGAAAGAGCCAGTGTCTCTCAACTGATGCTCCAGCAGTCTGTTCTGACTGACTTTTGGAGACCTTACAAAATTCTTGTCTCTCTTTAGCTCTTCCAGACTTACAAGTAAGATTTGTTCATGCTCAGAATGGCAGTCTTTCTGGTGGGATTTCTTTTTCTTTGTAGAGTTGTCGAAGTTAGATGCAGCAAAACACACACCAGTTCAGCAACTTCTACACGTTTGATTCAGTGACCTTGATCGCATTCTTCAAGTTGTTGTTCCTCCCTCATTAACTTAAACTCCCTGCCCCCTCAGGTTCCTATCTAACCTTTCGAGTTTCTACTGTCAATTTGATCCCATATAGGTGGTTCTTACAAAAGAGCACAGTACTCAAAGATTTCTTAGATTTATCTCTAACAGCAATTAAGTTACATTGATAGGTTAGTAAATTTGTGGAGCATAAAATGCATAATATTATGCCAGATAACATGCCAAAAGAGTCATAAAATTCTGCCAAAATATTTTAAAGTGAATCACTTTGCTTATGCAGTTGAAATCTTTAACATTATCTACTTCACCACACTGTATGAAAGAAAAAAAGCAAGTACTCTCCCGCGCCTTTCAAAGTGAATTTGGTGTTTGCCACATGGCCTATATTTTAAATCAGGAATCTAAAATCTCCCCTCTCGGTGAAGTGAAAATCCCTTGATGCAGTAATAAAAAACGCATATGGAAAGTGCTCTTTATATATATAAATTTGGAGGAAAAGACTGTTATTCCATTAAATAAACAAGAACGTCTTAGGAAATAAAATGCATAAATATCATGTTGCAGAGGTCACTTGGGGCCACTTTCCCTCTCTGTCTTCCATGCTGATGGAAAACAACACAAGTGTGAAATTCCCGTATAAATCCCACAGTGTTAGCTGTTAAAGCTTCTAGTTTGGGTAAGTTCAAGAGCAGAGTGCAGTTTCAACACGGTTGATGCACTAAGTAACTTCAGGTAATTTTGAATAGGACGTGAATGAAAGATTCTGTTTTTCTGTGAGCTGTTGGTTCCCTGGGAAATTTAACATACCACTCAAAAATTAGATGACCCCTGTCAATCTTTCTTTGCATATTATTTGGGATATACTTTATAGACTATGGCATCCCTGGGTGGGGCAAATGGTTAAGTGCTCAACCGCTAACTGAAAGGTTGGCAGTTCGAGTCCACCCAGGTGTGCCTTGGAAGAAAGTTCTGTCAACCTACTTCTGAAAAATCAGCCATTGAAAACCCAATGGAGCACAGTTCTACTCTGACACACGGGGCATCACTATCAGCCAGAGCAATTGGTTTCATTGATTTTATAGAACTATGATGCACATTCTAAGCTGCTAAACAAATAAAATGTGAGTGGTAGTGGGAAGGTCGCCCAAAGAAACTAGCTAGGCTAGTAAATAATTTTCAAGTAAAAAACTGTATAAATAGCATAAATACATGGAGCCTCGGTAAGTCACTGAGCCCTAACCACTTTATTTCAGCCACAACAGCAGCCAGCTGCTCAGTGGACAGTTTTGTTATGAGGTGTTGCTGATTTAACAAGCTGGCCAAAAGCAATTGGAACATGGCCTGAAAGATTTCTTCTCCGTCAAATTTTACTCCTGCACCAGGACTCTGCAGAATGGCCAGCGTTCGGGCTTTTGACATTCAAGAACCCAAGGAGAATGCAGTAGTATGCTATAGCATGCTATAGTATTTTCGACATTGTTTTTAGTGGTTTGTGTACAATTCTTTAAAGCTTTGCAAAAAATGCTCTTGCCGTTGTTCTTAGCTGCCTTGCAGTTGGCCTCCTGCTCATCATGACCCCATGCACAATAGGATTGGACCATTGTGATCTATTTCTTCACAATGGGATTGGACCATTGTGATCTGTTTTTTCAGTGAGGGTTTTCCTCACTGGCTGATTTTTAGTAGTAGACTGTGAAGTCTTTCTTCCTAGTGTATCTTAGTCTGGAAGACTCCACTGAAACCTGGTTAGCATCACAGCAACACTCACGCCTCCACTAATAGATGGATGCTGGCTGTGCTCAAGGTGCATTGGCTAGGAATTGAACCTGAGTCTCCCCCATGGAGGGCAAGAATTGTATCACTGAGCCACCACTGTGCTCGTGCAAAAAAACACTGCTAGTGTGGTTTGTTGTCTACTTTTTAGAGTTTCTACAAACCGCTGTCCAGAATTTTCTTCAGCAGTGTTTTAGATTTATTGGATAGTGTCATTTTATCCTTAAACTATCTGAGAATTAATCTCATGTACTAAAAACTAATTGGGGTGGGATTATAGGAATGTGGTCATATGCTCTGTGGAGTAATACCTAGCTTGGTAAAATGAAAGTGGCATTGGGCTGGAATTCCGGAGAGCCTGGTTGGAGGCCAAAGCACAAATACCACCTGCCTGAGTGGGTCTGGACAATTACATACATTCCCAGTGTTCGTTTTCAAGCTCCAACGCCCCATGATAGGCATCTTGGTATTTTAGATAATTTTAAACGTAGATGGGTATATTTTCAAAACATGCCATTTATTTATGAGACTAGTAAATATTCAGAGCCCTGGTGGTGCAGTGGTTAAGAATTTGGCTGCTAAGCAAAAGGTCAACAGTTCGAATCCACCAGCCGCTCCTTGGAAACCATATGACGCATTTCTGTTCTGTCCTATCGATACTTTCTAGGGTCTCTGTGAGTTGGAACCAATTTGATGGCAAGGGGTTTGGTGGTTTTTTTTTTTTTTTTTTTGGTTAGTAAACATTTACAGCTTACTAAATAACTTAGAGAAATGAAAGAATGAAGCAACCTTACATTTATATGGAACCTGAAAGTTACTAACTTCACTTTTCTTTCTTTTCTGCCCCTAGTCATCTCTTACGTAGCTACCTATTTACTTGGCCAAGAAAATAGAAGTCAACTACCCTTCAAACAGGGAGCAGTGGTGGTTCAGTCATAGAATTCTCGCCTTCCATGCCAGAGATCAAGGTTGGATTCCTGGCCTCTGCACCTTATGTACAGCCACCACCTGTTGGTCAGTGGAGACTTGCATGTTACTGTGATAGTGGACAGGTTTCAGTGGAGCTTCCAGAGTAAGAGGGACTAGGAAGAAAGGCCTCTTGATCTACTTCCAAAAACCAGCCAATAAAAACCTTGTGAATCACAAGGGTCCTATCTGCACCTGATCATGGGGATGGCACAGGACCGGGCAGTGTTTTGTTCAATTGTGCATGAGGTTACTCTGAGTTGGGGGCTGACTCGACAGCAGCTTGCATCAACAACCTATTCCAAACTCATGTAGTAAGTGTTTGCAATCTGCAGGACACTGCACTAAATACAGAGGTCTCAAGGAGCCCTGGTGGCACAACAATTAAGCCCTCGGCTGCTAGCCTAAAGGTTGGCAGTTCAAATCTACCAAGCAGCACTGCTGGAGAAAGACCTGGTGATCTGCTCTCATAAAGATGACAGCCAAGAAAACTATATGGGGCAGTTCTCCCCTGTCACATAGGGTCACTATGAGTCGAAATCAACTTGACGACACCCAACAACAGCAACACAGAGATTTCAGCAATGGATGGCAAGAGCTGCTCCCGGCCCTCAAGGGACTTATGGTTGATCAGAAAAGGCAGAAAACTAGACAATCAAAATAATATGCAGTGAGGACTATGACATAATTCCTCAGTTACCTCACAAATTCTAGATTCTAAATAAGGACTTGTTTCTGCATATCATTGACCATATGGGATCCAGATGAATTGTGGGAACACTCACTCCTTAGTTTAATTATACAGTTTTCATCTAGATTGTTCCCAGAAGCAACTGTTCTACTAACTACATGCAGCTTTAATTTTGCCAGGGCTGCAGTTACCAGGTGAGAAGTCAGGTAAGATGAACAGACCCCTACTTATGAAAAAAATGAAGTGCTGGCATAATTATCACAGAAAAGTAGAAATGCGAAGTGACCTACTATTTGTGCTTCCTGTATTCTCTCCTCAGGACATCTTCTTGGTCTCTCTCATGATGATTCCAAATTCTGTGAAGAGAAATTTGGTTCCACGGAAGATAAGCGCTTAATGTCTTCCATCCTGACCAGCATTGATGCATCTAAGCCCTGGTCCAAATGCACATCCGCCACCATCACAGAATTCCTGGATGATGGCCATGGTATGTATCGTTAAGGACAACATAAACTCACAAACAAAACTTGGGATTCTTACGAGTTTTGCTTCATTATATCCTCATAATGTTCCACTTACCCTCTAAGACATTGGTTTTTTAGTGTCAGAAAAAAGGGTAAGGGAACTGTGTCTAATGGTGTGTAATGCCAGCGTCTTTGGTGGCATTATAACCATGGTATTTTTGCTTTTGAATTGAAAAGTTCCAAAAAGAAACAGTGTGGGAGGCCACACAGAACGCCTAGCCAGTGTCCTGAAAGTCTGGCTCTTGTTCCCTCGTTCACCACCTGCTTCCTGTGAGAACTTTGGCAGACATCTTGATTTCCCTGCTATTAATATGACTCTCAGAATTCTTTGTTACATGCCTATTATAGGGGTGTGGTTAAGATTTAGGTGACAATTCTGTCAGGTTCTCTTTATAGCAACCAAAAGCCAGGCAACAAAGCCTTATGTAGGTTTTCACTGACAGGGAGAATTTGGTTTTATTCTGACAGCAGTTTCCTCTGAAAGCAGAATGAAAACTGCAGAACAGAAATAGAAAGCGATCTGAATGATGGGCAAACACTTTCAGAACTTCAGAAGAAAATCTGTGGCTTTATCCTTTAGAAACGGTCCAAGAGCGTAGCATGCTTCATTCATAAATTCTGGAAGTCTAGGATGAGTACTGTAAATTATATAAAAATACCAAGGAAGTCACCATTTTTAGAAATTAGAAAGTCTGACCAGTAAATAAGCTTTGAAATAAGCTGTTGAAAATTATTCGTGTTCTTTATTGCTTTAAAATAATAGAAGCACAGGCAGATAGATGCCTTTGTGTTAGAAGAAAATCTTCAGAGACCAAGTAGTTCCAGCTTTTCTACAGAAATGAACACATCCTTTTTTTTTTTTTTTTCCTCTCTTTTTTAGTATTTACCTCTTTCGGAAACTGGTGGTTGATTTGAAAATGACAGAGATTCTCAGTCGTTTTTGCACTTATATCTCACGATGTATGATTCAAAGTTGGATAAAAAGAATTTATGATCTGCGATAGCTGTTTTTTCCCAGTTCCACAAAAATTATGACTTGACTGTTTCTTTACTGAGTTGGCCATCTTAAGCTTTGGTCACATAATATTAAAACAATTGATGAATTCAGTTGATTTCTGACCCAAAAAACAATCAGCTATGCAATTCTTTGGTATCATGTAGCCAAAGTCAGTTCTCTAACTCATTTGCTACTTTACTGGTGAGCTGGTGATGCTTTAGCTACTTGCTACAATTTAAATTTCCTATTCCCGAAGAGGAACCCTGGTGGCGGAGTAGTTAAGTGCTCAGCTGCTAACCAAAAGGTGGGCAGTTGGAATCCACCAGCCACTCCCTGGAAACGCTATGGGAGCAGTTCTACTCTGTCCTGTAGGGTTGCTATAAGTTGGCAACGGGTTTGGTGTTTTGTTTTGTTTTATTCCTGAGGACAATCCAGGTCTCCCGTGATTTAAAATTTCTCCCGATTCCAAATACACATAATTTTTTTTTAGTTGAAAAGGCATTCCAGTATCTCAAGGACTTACAAAGAATACTAAGAATCAATGCATTAGACTGTTCCCTAAGACAAATAGTGATAATTTTCTGTTTAGTTCATTAAAATGCTGGTTAAATGCTGAGAAAGCCCTGAAATGAATGTCTACCTAATTATCTGCCTATCTACATCGATCAACTGTTAAAGTCTGTTTTGGGTGGAATCTTAGCCTCCAGTCTTAATATTAATTTTTGCTGTTTTTTCAGATTTTCTGAAAATGAAATAACATTGATATTTTATTTCAAAATCACATGTTACACATTCCAAAGGGTTGAGCTAAACTTTGAATGACTAAATGAACGGATTTAGTTGCTAAGGCAGCAAATACTTATGCTAAAATGGAGCCATATTTTTTTTTCCTGTACAAGTATTAGGTCAGCTAATTACAATGCTGTGCAGAATTTTGTTCCTTATTACCATAATTTTGGAATGGTTCATTTATTTCATGTTTGTGGAATTCATGATCCTACTTTCTGTGCAGTAAATATGTTTTCTGCATTGTATTTACTTCTTTTTTAACATTATCTCTATATTTAAGAGCCCACATTCTGATTTATTTTAATTTTACAACAAATTTGCATATTCTATACATCTCTTCTGTCTCTCATCCCCAGCATTTATGACAGAGAGCAACCAAGAATATCATTTTAGTAGAAATAAATCTTGTTCATTTGCACTGTTAAATCTTATCTTAATTACCCATGTGCATATTAAATGCATAAATTCAATTACCAAAATTCTCTGGACAGAAAATTCTTATGGTTTATTTGTTAACTTAAATTACCCAATCTAGATTTTCTCTCGTTTTTCAATATGTTGGTTAGACAGTCTTTTTTTTTTTTTAAACTAGAAAAAAAATTATTTTCTCATTAGCCTATAAAGAAAAAGTCATCTCAGAATAACAAAAATCAAAGAAATGCTATGTGGTGCAATGACAAAGCTCGATTCTGTCTCATTTCAAATAACAAACACAGATACAGAAACTGGTACTGTCTGCAGTGCTATTATTTATGTATCTATTTTATCTTTTTGTTGTGCTTTAGGTGAAAGTTTACAGCTCAAGTTAATTTCACATTCAAAGATTTTGTGACATTGGTTGCAATCCGTACAATGTGACAGCACACTCCCCCTTTCCACCCCAGGTTCCCTGTGTCCATTCGCCCAGTTGCTGTCCTTTCCTGCCTTCTTGTCTTGCTTTCGGACAGGAGTTTCCCATTTGGTCTCGTATGTTTGGTTGAACTAAGAAGCACATTACTCACTGGTGTTATTTTTTGTTTTATAGGCCTGTCTTTGTCTAAAAAGTGGACTTTGGGAATGATTTCAGTTCTGGGTTAGCAGAGTGTCCAGGGACCATAGTTTCAGGGGTTCCTCCAGTCTCTCTCAGACTAGTAAGTCTAGTCTTTTTCTGTGAATTTGAATTCTGTTCTACATTTTTATCCCGCTCTGTCCAGGACTCTCTCTGTGATCCCTGTCAGAGGGTCGTTGGTCCTAGCTGGGCACCATCTAGTTCTTCTGATCTCAAGCTGGTGAAGTACTGTTATTTAAATTTGAATTCAAGGACCTTAAATAACTTTCAAATGGTGACCAAAAACCTGACTTAAATCAGTTTATGTGAAAGTGTGGTCATAGGAACTAATAAGTTCAATTTTGAGGTGGTTAACGTTCTGATTTTCAACTCCAGACCAAGCCCAAGCTGAGGGGAAATCAAACAAACATACAAATAAACATACCTTTGGGAGCAGATCAAACTGATATTATGAAGCCATATCATAAAACCTTTTCACTTTATTCATAGGGCGCCTCTCAGGCTTCCATTCAGAGCCCATTTATTCATATTCACATTCATTATTCAAATAGAATATTTTATTGTTCTAAGCCACTGACAGTTTTAAACAATAAAATAGTCATTTGGGGGGGATGCTTCAGATGGGTAAATGGAGAGCAAGAAGTGATATCATTTGCCAATAAGGGAGAAGCCAGGATAACTGTAAAATGTAGTCCTAAAACATAAAAAGCAAAAAGTTTTGACCAAAAGGTCAAAAGCCCCAACACACCCTTGTGGTCCCTGAAGGTACCTCTAAATTTCAGCGTGATACAATAATCAATACTCAGAAAAACGATTGTTAGTCTTTTAGAAAAGTTAAATAGTAACACAAATATAAAAGCAGCAAAGAAAATGCTGTTTTCAAGTAGATATTCTCACAAAATATATGCAATTTTTAGATGGCTCCTGAAAGAGTACATTATCTGGAAAACCTGTTTATGTGTAATATCTCATGTCTTCCCCTTCTACCCCCAGTGAGGCTGGAGAAATGAGGTCTTAGGGTAAAATTAAATTCAAAAGAGTTTGATTTATTTTTTAAATTATTAGCCATAAGTAGCTGGACCTTTGTAGCACTCAGCCGCTGCCAAATTTAGAGTCATTAATACTGAGTGTTTCCTGATTTAGTTCCAAAAAGAAACACTTAGCAATTAGGTTATGGTTGAAAAGTCAGTGTGTACATTCCGAATTTATGGTGCTTGCAAGTTTGTGATTCAGAAAGGGAGAAGCTACGAGTCATGAGACCCTCCGCCTGGCCAAGACTCTTGTAGACATTCTGCAGTGTTTATTTATACAAGTTAGCTGTAGGCAAGCTGGCTAGGAGTATGATCCTGGAAAATAAAGGTAAGTACTGGCAGACGAATTGTGCAGTGAAAGCAGATTCTCAAATTTCTTTTCTCAAATGCTGAAGAACCTTGAAGCCAAAAGAGACAGATAGCCGTGCCGTTTGTATCATGAAACTCACATCGTCAGCTGAGGAGAAGGGCCACCATCTAGGTAGCTACAGCTCAAGAACACTCACAACACAGGCTGCTTAGGAAATCTGACAGCTTCAAAAAATTAACGTAGGATAATTAAAGAGCTGGGTTTACAGCCTCTTACTGAACACAGATGCATGTGAAATCTGGACAGTGAATAAAGAAGACTGAAGAAGGATTGATGCCTTTGAATTATGGTGTTGGTGAAGACTTGAATATACCATGGACTGCCAGAAGAACGAATGAATCTGTCTTGGAAGAAGTACAGCCAGAATACTCCTTAGGAGCAAGGATGGTGAGACTTTGTCTTACATGCTTTCGACATATTATCAGGTGGGACCATTCCCTGGAGAAGGACTTCATGATTGGTATAGTAGAGGGTCATCGAAAAAGAGGAAGGCCCTCAACGAGATGGATTGACACGGTGGCTGCAACGATGTGCTCAAGCATAACAGCAATTGTGAGGATGGTGTAGGACCAGGCAGTGTTTCCTTCGGTTCTACATAAGGGCGTTGTGAGTTGGAACCGACTTGATGGCACCTAACAACAACAACAACTCACCACAGAACTTTGGAGATAAAATGGAATTAGAAAACCAAGTCTCTGAATCTGTAAAGCTAGCAGTAAGATGTTAACATTCAGTATTTAAAGTAATGCTGAAAATAATCCAAGTCTATAAGAGTAGTATCTTGATTTTCACAATAAATATATTCTTTAAAAGAGTGAGCAAATAAAACATAATTCCAGGCTATTGTGACATATATTTTTAAAATGCTGTGCTTCTTCCTTTAACACAGAAAGTTTTGAATCTAATTTCCTTTGCATTACGTCTGCTAAGCAGCGCACCTAATGCCTCAAGCAGTTTCACGAACAGACCCCAGGAAGTACTTTGGGTCAGCAGCAGTTGTTTGTAACCTTCCTTAGCCAATGCCCTTGTTGGTTTATCTATCACTGAGCCCAGAAATGGTTCGTCAAAGAGCAGGCAAATGGCACCAGTTTCTCTTCTACTGTTACACATTCAAATAAAGACCAAAGAGAAGATGTGCAAGTGTAGGAAGATGACAATATGAAATGCAAAGGGAGAGTATGTGATGTTGTCAGGCTTCTTTGTGTGAGTTCCATTAAGAACGTGAATGGATTTCTCTTGGCCATGGACAGCCTAATGCTTCGTTTCATGCCTGCCTACTGAAAACAACTACAGGGCTAGGAAATAGAGAACAGCCGCCTTAACTGATCATTTCCATTAATCATTGACATGACAGACAATTAGTGCAGGAAGTCAGACAGTAAACCCAGAGGTTTTTCCGTTCCGTTTCCTAGGGGTGTGGCATATACCTTCCATCGTTGTTAGCGGACTTCGGCAGTCCTGGTGTCGCGGTGTTCACTTCCATCTAAAATCATTGCATTCTATTTCATAACGTTTCACCTCACTTTAAGCATCTAACTTAACATGGATGGTAGAAAATAATACGTACATTTACAATATGCATGCCTGTGTTTCTACTGTCTGTATTTTAGAAACTACGAATTTATACGTACAAAATGTTAAAGGATGGAATGAGGGAGGGAGGGAGAGAAGGAGCAACTTGGCAGTTTGGAAGACAGAACAAACAGAGAAAATGTTGACAGCAAAGCCCAGATAAGACTTCAGACTTTTAAAACTAGGTGAAAGAGACATAGGTGAGAATAAAGGTAAAAAAGAATTAAGAAAAATTCAGAAATAGATTGGACGCCATTAAAAAAAGCAAAAAAAAAAAAAAATTAAAAAGTGCCGTTGAGTCCATTCCGACTCATAGCGACCCTACAGGACAGAACAGAACTGCCCCGTAGGGTTTCCAAGAAGGGGCTGGTGAATTTGAACTACTGACCTTTTTGGTTAGCAGCCGAGCTCTTAACCACTTTGCCACAGGACTCCTGGACGCCATTAGAGGTCAATGTAAGTGATACTGAAAGAGTAATCAGGTTCCTCTTTCTCCCTTCCCCAAACTGTACCCATTTTTGAAAATGGAAAATGTATATTCAATCCATTATTACTTAGATTTTAAATATTTTATACCGTGTGATTCATAATCAGACTCTACATTGATTTTGTTGTTGTGCCTGGCACAGGTATGCCATTTGGTCAAAATCCCTGTACCTTTTTTATTGCAAGAGGACCTAATTAGACATACAGATGAAATAGAGTATGTATTTCAGGATCAACAAACGGATGCAGCAACAAATCCTAATATTAGAACTTTGCAGGGTGGTAAGTCAATGGCAATTCAGAATAAATGGTTTTACTTTTAGCAAGCATAAGTAATCTCCAGAGGACCTCTAGGGAAAATTGTAGAGCTGATATATTTTTAATAGCAAAGCAAATATGTTAATTTAATCATTAAAAAAGTTACACTTCCATATTAAGCTTTGAAAAGAAGCATCACATCTTTAAGTCTCGTTGTTTCTGAGCCGATTCCAAATTGTTCTCATGATACATTTCTTTTTCGCTCATCATCTCCCTAGCGAGGTGTCATGGGTGTCGGTGACTGCGACTCTTAGGGAGCTGCTGAGTTATTTGGGCTCGAGCTAAATGAGGTCGTCACATGCCTCATGCCCCCGCACATGTTAAAAACTTCCCAGCTAATACTTGGTTTGTGCTTTCCAGTAAAGTAAAAAAGTTTCTTAGACCAGCACTTTTGAAGAATTGGACAGCATTCTTGCTGCCTCAGAGATTTGTTGACAGTCTTCTGATGTTAGCAGTCTCCTAAGCATTCCCGGTTTGCAGAATACTTTTTTTTTTTAATGTAGCAATGAACATCACATTTTTATGGAGTTCTGAAATAAAGCCTAATCTTACTCTGTCTTCTAAACAAAGCTTATTGAGGTTTTACTATCATTCTTTCCTACTGACTTGACGCTGATGTTTCTCATTTAACTGGATGTTTTTCTCCCAAAGCTCTCTTTGGCCACATACTTCTTTTTAATGTTTTTCTGGCTTGCCTTACAAAGCTTTACCTCTTCAAACATTCTGGCTCAGAAGTAAAATAGGAACTTTGCTCTTTATTCATTTTCATATAATGCTTCCATCCGATTGACCAATTCTAAGGCATTCCCTTTGAAGAGACTTGAAGATAGTTTTTAAAACATTTGCAATACACGTAAAATACTGCTGAATGTTCCATCTCTCAGTGGAAAGTGTGATTTGAATATGATTTTCTTTTCTTGAATAAAGAGAATCACAGAGTGCCTCTAAAAGGTTGTTAAATGTATTAGGCATAGTCCTAAATATATTGTTTCATGTTTTTCTTGTTCTCCCTTGTGTCACTTTGGCTCATTTTACCCTTACAGTACCACAGTGAAGAGGGAAACATTTCACGGATCTTGAAAATAAATTAAGGAAGGGCCGGCTAACTTGAACAAGAGCACTTAGCCACTAAGTGTTTAGACAGGATTAGACTCTCTACTGGTACTTCCACCATTTGACACAATAGCCACCGTTTAAGGGTTTCCTATACATACCCTGGTGGCTCAGTGGTTAAGCGTTTGGCTGCTAACCAAAAGGTCAGCAGTTTGAATCCTTGGAAACCCTATAAGGTGGTTCTGCTCTGTCCTATAGTGTCGCTGGGGGTAGGAATTGACTCAACGGCAGTGGGTTTGGTTTCTTGTTTGTATGTTTATCCATGCTCATGGAGTCCCTGGATGGTTCAAATAGTTAACATGTTTGTCTGCTAACCACAAGGTTTAAGGTTCGAATCCACCCAGAGATGCCTCAGAAGAAAAGCCTGGCAATCTTTTGAAAATCAGCCATTGGAAACGCTATGGAACGCAGTTGTACTCTGACAAACATGTGGTCACCATGAGTCAGAATCAATTCTACGGCAACTGGTTAACTGTCTACACAGTTGATTCTAACTCATAAACGATCTTGTAGGAGAGAATAGAACTGCCCCATAGGGTTTCCTAGGCTATAATGTTTACAGGAACAGTGCGCCAAGTTTTTTCTCCCAAGGAGCAGCTGGTGGATTCAAACTCTGACCTTTACTGTTAGCAGCTGAGCTCTTAACCATTGCACCACTAGGACTCCTTAAATGAACTAGTACATGTAAAGTACTAAGAACAATGGAACAATGATTTGTTATCTTCATTACTGTCCTAACAAATGTGTAAATCCTAGAGTGAGGTGAACAAAAACCACAGGAAGGGATGGGCAGTCCACATGCTGGTATAGAGCAGGAAAAAACCGATGGCATTAGCTCATTTGGGGCCGGGGTTTTCAGGGAAGCTTTCTGGGGGAGGTGAGACACGTTCAGCATCCTGCATCGTCCATGTCCCAGATTCCATTAACTTCTCATCGCACTCCTGCTGGCCCAGTTACTGCCCAGGTCACCGTGCCAGTGAGAAGACCAACCTGGTTTTGGCAGACACACCCCAAATACCCCACAAATACACATCTCAGAAAACAACAGACACAAAAGGAAGACAACAGAGACGAGTGAAAAAATTGGCCAATATTCAAATTATCAAAGTTTGTTTCTTTTCTCCCATCGCTCCTTGGTTCTGTGAGTCTTGAAAGCTTTCTATTAAAATCTCGTCAGTCTGGGAGAAATACTTTAGTCTGTCTCCTTCACTCCCAGTTTCTTTGAGGGGAGTAACTGGGACTTTTTTGCTGTATCTCCAATGCCGATTCGTTTTACTGGGATTCTGATCTAGGAGGGTAGACATACTCATCAGTTTTCCGAGAAATCTCGTACATACGGAATTCCGGCCGGAGAGAGCGTGTGCGCAACCGTCATGCATCGCGTATGCGGACTCCGCATAGTCCGCGAGCCAGGTCTGGGTCAGGCTGGTTCTTCTTTACCCCTCTGGCCTTCGTTTCTTGAAACACCTGGTATTTTTCTGCAAAACAAGCTAACAAAGTGGTTAAGCGAGGGGAATGGGGGAAGGTGGATAAGAAACACAAATACACTGGGGTGATCGAGACGCAGGCCTCGGCTTCAAGTGCACTGCCTGATTTCCTCTAGGTCCAGCCTGATGAACCGTCTCAGCACATGGGCTGTTTTCACAGCTCTGTGTTATAAAATAATGTTTTTTAATTATGACGCCGCCAGCCACACCTCCACCCATCTCCTTAGCCCAGAGCTCATGCCCGTGAGAATCCTGGAGGGTGGCTGGTGAGCGCAAGGAGTCTCAAGGAGCCTGGTCCCTCACTGAGTCCCTTCTCCAGCTCTCACGCTGCAGATGGGTGGGCACATGATCCTCCGAAGCCAGCTAGAGCGTTGCATTTTCAGACCCTTGATTTTAGTGGGTCGAGCAGTGATCAGTCTCGGTTCTTCTTTTAGGTAACTGTCTGCTAGACCTACCAAGAAAGCAGATCCTCGGCCCAGAAGAACTTCCAGGACAGACATACGATGCCACGCAGCAGTGCAACCTGACCTTCGGGCCCGAGTACACGGTGTGTCCCGGCATGGACGTCTGCGCACGCCTGTGGTGCGCGGTGGTGCGCCAGGGCCAGATGGTGTGTCTGACCAAGAAGCTGCCGGCCGTGGAAGGGACACCGTGTGGGAAAGGGAGGATCTGCCTGCAGGGCAAGTGTGTGGACAAAACCAAGAAGAAGTATTACTCCGTAAGTGATTTTCTTGTCATAGGGCGCCTGGAGAGCCACCATCCGAAGTGCATTTCTTGGACGCCTGTGGGCACTGTAGTCAGAAGGCTTTATTTCCTGCTTAAAATACTTTTCCTTTAGCTTCTGTTTTCAGTTTCATCTATAGTAGCCATTCTCAGTAATCAAATATCATAGAAAATGCAGATAATAGGTATTCTTCACCTGTTCGACTGTATCCTTTAACAAATGTATAACCCAGATTATGTCTACTTGAAACACTAAGTAAAGCCAGTTGCCTTTGATTCTGAATGGAAACATGGCAACCCCGTGTGCGTCAGAGTAGAACTGTGCTCTATAGGGTTTTTTTTTTTCAAATTGTGGTGCCAATATACACAACAAAACATTGACCAATCCACCAGTTTCTACACGCAGAATTCAGTGACACTGATCATACTCTTCATGTTTCACGACCCTTATCCCTCTCATTTCCCTCATTATTCTCCCACCTTTATCATGAACTCTATGCCTCCCAAGCAAAAACTCTTCCTTTCCCTGTCCTTCCCACTCCTGGCAACCATGAGAAGCTTTGGAGTCTATATATTTATTTTTACATAAATGAGGTCATACAGTATTTGTCCTTTTGTGACTGATTTCTTTCACTCAGCACAACGCTCTTCCTTGTTGTGGCACGCATCAGAACTTCATTTCTCTTTGTGACATAGTAATATTCCATTACATGTGTGGACCTCGTTTTGTTCATCCATTCATTCTATGGGGTTTTCAATGGCTGAGTTTTCTAAAGTAGATCACCGGGCATTTCTTCCAAGTGCCCCTGGGTAGACTGCAACTTCTAAGCTTTTGGTTAGCAGCTGAGCACTTGAACTGTTTGCATCACCCAGGGACTCCCCCCAGATCACTTTTTTTGAAGTTTGCTTTCCAGCTTCTTTTAGTAAAGTTTAGAATGCATTTATTTAAATTCAATAAGGAAATAGCAGTAAAGCTGACGTTCAGGTCCTCACACCTACGCAGTGAGCTTCAGAAAGGGTTTTTGTTTTGTTTCGTTTTTTCCTGATAGCAAGTTAATAGTTAATTTCACTTTTGGAGCTAAGGTGACCTCTGCCTGCTTCAGGGAAACACCTTTCCAGTCACACCCACTGGCCACCTTCATGTCAGCAGCAGGCACCTTGATTTTCAAGGCTGGAGCGAAGTCTTCGTTCCCTCTCATTTGCCGGTTTTTCAGATTGTTGACCATCGTTGAGTGTTGCCATATGAGTGTTGCCTGCGTCTTTCAAGGAACCCTGGTGGTGCAGTGGTTAAAACACTTGGCTGCTAACCAGAAGTTCAGCGGCTTAAACCCACCAGCTGCACCTCAGGAGAAAGCTGTGGCAGTCTGCTTCCATAAAGATTACAGCCTTGGAAACCCTATGGGGCAGTTCTACTCTATCCTAACTCGATGGCAGTGGGTTTGGTTTTGGTTTCTGCCTTTCAAGCCCTGTCATACAGTCATGCACTCTCCGAGATGACACAGGCAGCCAGAGGAAGTTCTTCACGTCGTCAGTCCCTTGGCACATGAGTTTGTAGTACCCTTCCTTTGGAAGTCTCTCTGCTTCCTCCTTTAGTGTTTCAGAGTAATGGACTTAACCCATTGCTGTCGACTTGATTCTGACTCCTAGCGACCCTGTAGGACAGAGGAGAACTGCCCCATAGAGTTTCCAAGGAGCGGCTGGTGGATTTGAACTGCCGACCTTTTGGTTAGCAGCTGTAGCTCTTAACCACTGTCATATAGACTCGTCCTTCTCTGTGGTATGTGTCTGCATGTCTGACATGGGTGCCCTCCCCATCTGTCACATTTCTTCTCTATGCGATTGAAGGTCATCTAATTAGGAGTTCAGTCAAGCCAAACTCAGGTCAACTAAATTCGGTTTAAGTATGTATCAGAGGGTCTGTCACCAACAGGATTTTTAGGGAAAGGGGTTGCAAACTTTATTACTAAAGAGGGAGAAAAATATGCATGCACGATAAAATAATGCCTGGCATAGTGCAAAACCTTTAGCATCATACAGTTCTTTGAAGATCCAGGATCATAATGGATACAACATTAACCACGGTTCAGTCATTGTTAAGAGAAACATATGGTAGCAGAAGGCGTAATTATAAAACACTCCAGAGAAACCAGAAGTTAATCCTTGTGCTATGCCCGGTACTTCAGGGAAGGGTTTCAGATCTTTTAGAGTCAAAGAGGGGCTGGAAAAGATTAATTGCTTGGAATCAGAAAGGATTTTCAATTCCAGGGCATCTAATACTTAGGACCATGAAAATGAAAATTAAACTATATCTATGATGAAGTTAAGGAGCCCTGGTGGTGCGATGGTTCGGGCAATCAACTGCTAACCCATAGGTCAGCCATTCGAAACCACCAGCGGCTGTGCGGGAGAAAGATGGGGCGTTCTGCTTCTGTAGAGATTTACAGCCTTGGAAACCTTATGAGGTCTCTGTGAGTCGGAATCGACTCAAGGGCAGTGGGTTTGGTTTATGTTGAAGTTTCCACTGTGTCATCAAATGCAAGTGATTTCCAAATGCACACTTTGAACATTTTCTTCCCTTCTGAGTTGAAATATCTTCTATTTTCTATTTCAGACTTCAAGCCATGGCAACTGGGGGTCCTGGGGACCCTGGGGCCAATGTTCTCGTTCGTGTGGAGGAGGAGTTCAGTTTGCCTATCGCCACTGCAATAACCCTGCGCCCAGAAACAGTGGCCGCTACTGCACCGGGAAGAGGGCTATCTACCGCTCCTGTAGTGTCGTGCCCTGCCCACCCAGTGGTATGCTGCTCCCAAGTGTCAGCAATTACCATGTGCCAAGCGTAGTTTGCGTTCTAGCACTAATAAATAGGAGAGGCTAAATAAATGAAATATTAATATTTAACTGGATGATTCCACCAATGTACAAATCAATAAAAAAAAATGAGTGATTTGAAAAATTATTAGGAACAGTAGTTTCAGTATTCAGAGATTTGGAAGAAAATAACCACTATTTTCTTTTTTTGAATTCTTTACCAGTGGTACATGAAGAAGCTTGGCAAAAAAAAAAAAAAAGTTAGCATTTTCTCCTTAAAATTAATTACTTAAATGTACCAGAATATATCTACGTTTAGAACAAATAAAGTAATAATGGTAACATATTTGTTTTGTAGGTAAATCTTTTCGTCATGAGCAGTGTGAGGCCAAAAATGGATATCAGTCGGATGCAAAAGGAGCCAAAATATTTGTGGAATGGGTTCCCAAATATGCTGGTGTCCTCCCGGGGGATGTATGCAAACTGACCTGCAGAGCTAAGGGGACCGGCTATTATGTGGTATTTTCTCCAAAGGTAACTGCACACCAGTTGTCTGAAAACAGTAGGCAACCTGGGGGAATGATTTGGTAGAATAAAGCCTGCAGGTACCAAATTAATATTACTTTCCTGTTGATTAGGGAGGATTTTTGTTTTCATCTCTGTAGTATCCATATTTTCAAACTTTATACCGTAGATGAGATGATTTTATGAACAGAACAAGTAAATGTTTTAAAGGTTTGTTTGTTTTTTTTTAAAAGGTAACTCTCTCAAAGAAGGTAAGATATGATCTTCAAAATAACCATGAAAACAGCTATATTTCCTATTTGCCAAAAAAAGGAAAAGAAACAATTAGGCACATTTATGAATTTATTTAAAAAATTATTAAAAAGTAAGAAAGCTTTCTTCTTTTGGGTATCAGTCACTTAGGAGTTTTTTTTTTATTCATGAGGATAGGTTTCCAGATCATCCTTGACCCAGACTTCTGTATAAGTCTAGTGTCGTTAACACGAATCAGTGTCCCGGGATATTATGTGCGTGAGCATAATTATCCCTTGTTTTTCCCAGCAGATCGGTTTCAAATTATACCACATTTCTTAAAACCAAAGTTATACAGCAATTTAAAAGTAATGTTTATCTAGTTTGCAAACAGGTGTCAGCTTCCAAGCAACTTCTGAAACTGGCCTTTGGGTATTTATGACATGTTATTGACAAATAAGCGAATATCCAACTTACGTAATTTTAAAACTGTTAGACCTTTTTCCTACAAAAGTAACACATTTTCATTTTAAAAATATTGCTGAGAAATAAAACAAAAAAGACACCACCTGGGTGTTTTTCTACCATCTGGAGATAAATGCTATTAACCTGTTGAAGTATATTCTGTTTTGGTTCACACACACACACACACACACACACACGCACACACACACACGCACACACACGCATGCTCACACAGGTATGTGAAAAGAGAATTTTGTATGTACATAAATACAAAATGACAATGCATATTTATGTATACTCACATTCACAAATCATACCACAATCCATATACGTGCTACTTAATAACTAGTTTGTTTTTATGTTTCATATTTACTTACTATAGATATAGCCCTTCTATTCCAGGAGGTAATTTTCTCTGGCTGCCCTAGACTCCTCTTCCTACACTAATCTTTAGTCTGTATTTTGGTGTCTAACAGTTCATCACACAGTAGGTAATGCACTTCATCCATGACACAGCTTTGAAAGTCAGGTTTAGGTTTTCAAATTTATTACTGTAATAATAAATATGCAGCAATAAAAGGATCTTGATTTTCGAGCTTGGTCATATTCAGCCCTCTGTACCAGTGATAGTTCTAAGCAGTAAGAAAAGATTGTTTCTCTCAAAGTAAAAATGAAAGACTATACCGTGCAGACAAAGTATGCATACAAAAATAGACATGAGTACCTTGGGTCTCCTAATACATTTGGAATTAAGCTCAATTGGGAAAAAGAGAAAATGCACACCTAGATTTATCCTAATCTCCTGCTAAGATGCCAAGGATTTTTCAGTTAATACTTCTGGAACCTATGGGGGGTTTTTGGGTTGGTTGTTTACTTTTTTCTTTCTTTTCTTATTACAAGCCATTTTATTTATTTATTTATTTTTTTGACGTTAGTTATGCTTATCATGGTGTTCATTGTCCACTTCCAGTTTTTTCCGTCACCCTTAACAAAGGCTCCCAAACCCATTTCCGTCAGGTCGGTTCCAACTCATAGCAACCCTATAGGATAGAGTAGAATTGCCCCATACGGTTTCCAAGGCTACAATCTTTACAGAAGCAGACTGCCACATCTTTCTCCTGAAGAGTGGCTGGTGGGTTCGAACTGCCAACCTTTCAGTTAGCAGCCGAGCACTTAACCACCTGGCCACCAGGGCTACTAACAGAAGCTCAGTGTCCCCTAAACATTGAGTCTTCCTTTCTCCCTCCCTGCTGCTCACCCCTGGTAGCCGTTAATAAACTTTGGTGTCTATACACTTGATTATTTTAGATATTTCATCTAAGTGGGATTATACAGTATGTGTGCTTCTGGAACTGACTGACTTCATTCAGCATGATGTTTTCAAGGTTCATTTCTCTTTATGGCTGAGTAATAGTCCATTGTATGTATGTACCGCGTTTGATTTATCCATTCATGTGCTGATGGACGTTGAGGTTGTTTCCACCTTTTGGCTATTGTGAACAGTGCTGCAGTGAACCTCTTGGCTAAAATTAAGTGTAGTTTCTTTTCTTGTAAGGTTGTTTACTTTTCAGTGTACCATCTATTCTAATAAAACTCACACGTAAGAACTTCCTTGTTCATCAAAGGGTCCCTGGGTGGCGCAAACAGTTTGTGCTCAACTACTAGCCTAAAAGTTAGCAGTTCAGACCCACTCAGCAATGCCATGGAAGAAAGGCCTGGCAATCTGCATCCATGAAGATTGTTACTGTAGTTGTTGGGTGCCATTGAGTCCCTTCCAACTCATAGCGACCCCGTATGACAGAGTACAACTAACCCATAGGGTTTTCTACGCTGTAATCTTTACAGGAACAAATTACCAGGTCTTTCTCCCACTGAGCTGCTGGGTGGGTTTCAACTGCCAACCCCTCGGTTAGCAGCTGAGCACTTAACCAATGTGCCACCAGGGCTCCTTCCATAAAGATTACAGCCAAGAAAACCCTATGGAGCAATCTCTTCTGTAACACATGGGGTTGTCATGAGTTGGAATCAACAATAACGGGTTAGGGTTGGTTTTTATTCATCACAAGAACCAAGTGCCCACACACAGGTGTTTCACACTGATGATGCATTTCTCCTTCCACAGGTGACCGATGGAACCGAGTGTAGGCCGTACAGTAATTCTGTCTGCGTTAGAGGGAAGTGTGTGCGAACTGGCTGTGACGGCATCATCGGCTCCAAGCTGCAGTATGACAAGTGTGGTGTCTGCGGAGGGGACAACTCTAGTTGTACAAAGGTCACTGGAACCTTCAATAAAAAAAGGTAACATGATACAACAAGCACTGTTGGAAAATTGATAAAGAGGGGACTTGTGTTAAGTCATAAGCTGTCAGAGGAGGAGGTCTCCGTGGCTCTGGTGGCACGTAGTGAGTATGAGAAAGGAAGGAGAAATGAGTAAAGCTCTGGCTGCTGAGTGGCACCTCATGGCTCCTCTAAAAGCAGATAAACCACAGTGGCCCTGGAGGTCACGGTCTTCCACAGTGCCAGCACCGAGACTAAAAAGCAAGTGACATTTCCCTTTAATCTTTCAGATCTCTTATTCCTAAAACATAATTTAGGAAAGGAAGGCTGGGTTTTTGGTAACTCTTTTCAAACAAATTCACCTGTACTTTTCTTGAAACAAGAAAAATTCTCGTCGCAAAATGCAAGTGAATTGCAGCGGCATGGGCAACAGTCCCATCTGATAGCAAATTATCCTGGTTTATATCCACTCTATAAAGAAATGTACACGGTAATGTCTGCTTTTGCTTCCGCTCATGGTCCTAGATTACATCTTTGCTTTAAATATGTAGGTTTATAAGGTACTGATTTCCAGCCTAAAATATGCTATATGGCAGACTGGCAAAAAATATATATACATATGTGTGTGTGTATATGTATGTATATATATATGTATGTATGTGTGTGTATATATATGTATATATATGTATGTATATTTTATGCAGAGTCCTTGTGGTGCAGTGGTTAAGAGCTTGGTTGCTAACCAAAAGGTCAGCAGTTCAAATCCACCAGCTGCTCCTTGGAAACCCCCTGGGGCGGTTCTACTCTGTCCTATAGGGTCGTATATATTATGCTATAAGATAGGATGGCCGAGTCAGCTAAGTGACTGCTGGAATACAAGATTGTTTTCCTTCTTCCTGAAACCGCTCTGATTGTGGGTGATGTGGTTAAGTCTGTGTGAATTCTTAATGTACGTGCTCTGTTTTATCTTTAACTTGAGAGTAATTTACAAACCTCGCTTATTAAAACAATTAGATACCATGTCAGTGTAAAAACTGGAAGCTGTCTTTGATATGATAAACAATTGCCTTGCTGAAGAAATTATTATAAATTAAAATATGCATTATGCATTACTAACCATATTTGCTAATGAAATAATGTCCACCTAACTGTGTTGGACTATCTATTTCAAAAATCCTACACGTCAAATTATGCCCTGCATTATTATACATTTCAAGAGTGCAAGACACCTTAAAGATGATCAGGCCCAACAATTTGTTTTGCAAATGAGGAAACAGTGATTCTGGAAGTTTATCACTTACCCGATTTTACACAGCTGATGAAAGCAAGAGCTGGGGCTGTATATGTATAAATATAGCTTAGGACACAGAGAGGCACAGGCACCGTGAAAAGAAGAAAAGGGAAGGAGGAGAGAAGGAATGGGAAATTAATTCAGGAAACAGACTAGGAATAAAATTATTTTAAAAAATAATAATTTATGTACTATTTTGCTAAGTACTGGTGGTATAATGGTTAAGAGTTCAGCTGCTAAGCAAAAGGTCGGCAGTTGGAATCCACCAGCCGCTCCTTGGAAACCCTATGGGGCAGTTCTAACTCCATCCTATAGGGTCACTATGAGTTCGGAATCAACTCAGTGGCAGCGAGTTTGGTTTTTTGTTTTTGTTTTATTTTTCCTATATAGAGTTATAAACCACTTCTAAAAGGGCTAAATTTAGAATTTTAAGTTTTGGGGATTGAGAATCAATAGATCTGCATATTTGATATCACATTAAAAGGTGAATTCATGATAATAACCAGTGATTTGCTACGTTTGTTGTTGCTTCTAGCTGCTGTGGAGTCAGCTCCGACTCAGCAACCTTATGTATCACAGAACAAAACATTGCCATCTTTACGATCCTTGATATGTTTGAGCCCATTGTTCAGGCAGCTGTGTCAGTCCACGTCATTTTGCCAACATGGCCACTTGCAAAGTGACATGACCAAGATCATAATACGTGGTAAAAATGATCCGTCTAAATATATCAAATAATTGTCTTGGTCTATTATGATTTAGAAGAAGGAACATAGACCTCGCAGCCAGACTGTTTTCATTCAAGCTCTGGCTTTATAATTCACTACTGTGTGATCTTTGAAGGAGCCTTGGTGGCACAGTGGTTAGTCACTCAGCTGCTAGCCAAAAGGTCAGCAGTTCAAACCCACTGGCTGCTCTGTGGGATAAAGATGTGGCAGTCGGTTTCTGTAAAGATTACAGCCTTAGAAACCCTATGGGGCAGTTCTACTCTGTCCTATAGGGTGAATACGGGTCAGAATTGACTAAGTGGCAAGCGGTTATGTGATCTTTAAAGAGTCACCTGATGTCTTTAGCGTAAGATTTCTCCAGAGTGGAATGCAAATGATAGTAATTATCTTGCAGTTGATCTTACTCCTGTGAGGATTACACAAGATAAAAAATACTGAAATATGTTATTAAATTCAAACCTATTTACAGATACGACCCTAGTCTTAAGTCATCCCTCCCTCAATCCTCCTTATCTCAGTAAATGGCTACTCAGTCCTTCTGTTGTTTAAGGCTAAAACTTTGGAGTCATCTTTGACACCTCATTTTCTTCCCACCCCACATTCATTGATCATCAAGTCCTGTCAGTTCAGCTTCCCACATATATGCAGAACTCAGTTGCCTCTCATCACCGCGATCACGACCACCCTAATCCAAGTGTGTCTAGTCTCTTGCCTGTACTAACACAGTAGCCTTCTAACCGGTCTCCTGGCCCCTTGCCCCTCACAGTCTCTTCACAAAGCAAAGAGAGGCAAGCTTTTATTACAGAAATCAGATCACTGCTTGGAACCCTCCAAGAGCTTCTGTCTCCCTTAGAGTACTGTAAGTTACCCACTGCCATCGAGTTGATTCTGACTCACAGCAACCCTATAGGACAGAGTAAAACTGCCCTATGAGGTTTCCAAGGCTATAATCTTTACGGAAGCAGACTGCCATATCTTTCTCCCATGGAGAGACTGGTGGGTTCAAACCCCAGCCTTTTGGCTAGTAGCCTAGCATGTAACCACTGCCCCACCAGGGCTCCTTTTTTTGTAACTTATGAGGCACTAAAAGATTTGGCCCTTGCCCGTATTTGTGCCTCCTACCCTGTTCCCTTGTCTCACTCTGCTCCAGCCCCACTGGAACTCTCAGTGTTCCTCAAACATGCTGAGTAGGCACCATTTTCCAGGGTGTTTGTGCAGGAAAAACTCTGCCTGGAACAGTCTTCCCAGATGGGTCAGCAGTACTTCCTCCAGAAATCTGTTAGGTCTCTGTCAGTTGTCAGCTCCCCAGAGAAGCATCCCTGGGTACCCTAATGAATAGACAGACCTATCCTTCATCCCTGACATCATCACTCTGTCTCGTTACCCTGTTCTGTATTTCTGCACAGCTCTTATCAGTTGATATCCCCACATATTTTGTTGAAGGGGGTGGGGTGGCGAGGGCCTGACAACCCCCACTAGAACATCACTTCCATGAGAACATGCTAGTGTGTATGAATGAATGTATTGCTTCAGGTCAAGCCCTGTAGACTATGGAGATAGCTGTGAATCTCTTGCCCTGCCAGGCATACTTTCCAGTTGTTGTTGTTGGTTGCCGTCCAGTCAGCTCCA
The DNA here is from genome assembly GCA_030035585.1 of Dugong dugon. NCBI lineage: Eukaryota > Metazoa > Chordata > Mammalia > Sirenia > Dugongidae > Dugong > Dugong dugon. Next base: position 9,684,392 of record CM057473.1, read on the forward strand.
ACTCATGGCAACCCTGTGTACAACAGAATGAAATGCTGCCCAGTTCTGCAGTCATTGGTGTGCTAGAGTCTTTCTTCATGATGTTTGGTACACTCAGGTCTGCTGTTGAGGCCACTGTGTGTTTTGAGTGCCTTCTACTTAGGGGCTCATCTTCCAGCACTATATCAGACAGTCTTCTGTTGTGATACATAAGGTTTTCATTGGCTAATTTTCAGAAGCAGATCACCAGGCCTTTCTCCCTAGTGTGTTTTAGTCTGGAAGCTCCACTGAAACATGACCCCCGTGGGTGACCCTGCTGGTATTTTAAATACCAGTGGCATAGCTTCCAGTATCAAAGCAACAAGCAAGCCACCACAGTACAACAAACTGACAGATGGTGGTAGATACTTTATAATAGCTTTATGAAAATCACTGTATTCATTTATGGTTGCTGCGAAATCTGGTTAATGTCTAGGATTTTAATGATACCAAGGAGGGTGTAAAGAAAATACAGAAATAATGTGATGAGAATTATATTTTACTAACCAGAAAATAAAATAAAAACCCATTGCCAGTGAGTCCATTCCAACTCATGGCGACCCTATGTGTGTAAGAGTAGAACCATGCTCTATAGGCTTTTCAGTGGCTGTGATCTTTCAGAAGTGGATTGCCAGACCTTTCTTCTGAGACACCTCTGGTTAGATTCAAACTGCCAACCTTCTGGTTAGTAGCTGAGTGTTTAACCGTTTGCATCTCCCAGGGACTTCCCATATTTTACTAAGGCACAAAAACATCAATGCACTAATCCTCATACTTACCAGTGCCTTGCAAAACTCGATTTGAAGACATACTGCAATGCTGATAATCCCCACAGATTCTCATGAATATAAGACAGGCTCTAGCAATCAAGAAGAGAAAAAAACTCTCTTGCCCGAGTCCCTTACTCTTCATTCTTTATTTTCTTTGCACTTACTTGTTATCATTTTAAGTCTGGACATTAGCCAGCATTTATTTTAATGTAGCAGTCCTGGTGGTCCAGTGGTTAAGCATTCGCCTGCTAACCAAAAGGCTGGCAGTTTGAATCCACCAGCCGCTCCTTGGAAACCCAATGGGGCAGTTCTACTCCGTCCTATAGGGTCGCTGTGAGTCGAAATCAACTCAGTGGTGATGGGTTTGTATGTCTGTTTTCATCTAAGTGAAAAAAGTATGACTGGCAGGGTGAGGGTTTCACACTCGGTGGCATAGTGAAGGAGCGCAGATTAGGAGTCAAGAGTCCTGGCTTCTAACCCCAGTACTGCCACTGACTAGCTGTTGAGTGAACTTGTTCAAATATTTTAATATGTTTTTAATACATCTAAGGTACATGTTGTCTCTGACACCCCTCCTGGCTTTGTTTGAGGCGATTGTACATTTGCATATCATCTGTTTACGTTACGTACTTAAAATCTTCTAAGAAAGTCTAATCCATAATGTATTGCAAAAATAAAAACAAGAAATCAAGCTGGGCAGAATAAGCAACCTCTCCAGCATTACATCTTGCTTTTTGTCGCTGTTAGACACTCTGACATTGGTAGTCACCATACATCAGATGCCTGGTGGGCCGGGGGCTTCCCTGTGGCTAAGTCCCTCTCCACCTCAGAGGGAGTGCTTGAACTGGGGGAACACACTTGGATTTTTATGTATGAATCAGTTGCCCCATAACTTCTTACCTTGAGCAAGAATTTGAAATGGGATAATTAAACTTACACTCATCTGGCAAACTCCACAAGCGATAGTGTCTCCATTTGGATAACTAAGAAAGTGAAGCCTATGGGGCCGTATTATGAAATCACCTATAAAGGTAATTTATTTACTGGCAGAAGGGAACTCTCCCTCAGTGATATAGTTTCCTAGGTGCTTGACTAGCATTCCTGTCACAGCATTTCTCACAGGCTCCTGGATCATGGTTGGTAAACTAGAGGGTCAGCAAAAGTGAGAGAAACCTTCAGTGAGGTGGACTGACACAATAGCTGAAGCAGTGGGCTTGAATATACCGATGATCATGAAGATAGCAGAGGACCGGGCAGCATTTCGTCCTGTTATACATAAGGCCTCCATGAGTCAGAACCCGCTCGATGGCAACTCACTGCAGCAAAAACATGGATATTAGAGCTATTTATGCCTTCAGATATTTCCTTGAGCAGATAATGTACTGTTAGAGACCCTATCTTATTTGACGCCTTACTTGATCTACCATAATGCTTCATGGACCATGCTTTCGATTCAGGAAAATTTGCTAAGACATGCAAGATTCATTTTTTTCTCCTTTTTATGACGATATTAAGCTACCATTATCCAGTTATAGAATTTTATCTTTCATTAGTGTCTTGCCCCAGGAAATCTGAAGTTCTAGTAGAAATGGAGGTCGAGTCTCTAGTCAAACAGATAATTAAATCCATGATTCCCACACTAGTCTGCACACTGGAGCAATCTGGGGAACTTCGACAGTACTATTGCTTATGTATCTTCCTGAAATCTGGTGATCGAATCGGTCTGGGGTGTGGCCTGGGCTTAGGGATTTTTGAAAGATCTCCTGGTGATTCTCACGTGCAGAGAAGTCTGAGAATGGTTCATTTAAAGAGTTCCATTAGATTATATGAGGGTAGATTTTTATTACTTTTTGTTTACATGTATCTTATCTTGTGCCGAAAGACCATGAAGTGCTTTGTAAAGGTAATAGTATTTATTTGATAAGGATGGTAGTGTTTGCATATAGCTTTAAATAAAGTTTATATACATTTAAAAAATAAGGGCAGGTTGCTAACATCATCCTAAGTTTGAACTCAATAAAGATGTATACGATATGATAGTCTAACTGTAATTTTATTTTGTCCTAAGTAAATTAATTTTAAAGCTAATTTTAAACAAATCGCTTAAATGCATTAAGACTTTGTATTAGGAAAAGGTAAGACTTTTAGAAACTCTATTTGTTCACTCATTTGTTAAGTGTTTACTTATTTTTCTTCTCCGCCCGTCTCTCTCTCTCTCTGCCTCTCTCTTTGTCTCTCTTTCTCTCTCCCATTTTCTCCCTGTTTGTCTCTCTCTTCTGTGGACCTTTCTGCTTATAGTAAGGGTTACACAGACGTTGTGAGGATCCCAGAAGGGGCAACCCACATAAAAGTCCGACAGTTCAAAGCCAAAGACCAGACCAGATTCACTGCCTACTTAGCCCTGAAAAAGAAGAACGGTGAGTACCTTATCAATGGAAAGTACATGATCTCCACTTCAGAGACCATCATTGACATCAACGGGACAGTCATGAACTACAGCGGTTGGAGCCACAGGGACGACTTCTTGCATGGGATGGGCTACTCAGCCACAAAGGAAATTCTTATAGTGCAGATTCTTGCGACAGATCCAACGAAAGCATTAGATGTCCGTTACAGTTTTTTTGTTCCCAAGAAGTCGACACAAAAAGTCAACTCTGTCCCTAGCCATGGCAGCAATAAAGTGGGGTCATACACATCACAGCCGCAGTGGGTGACGGGCCCGTGGCTAGCCTGTTCTAGGACCTGTGACACGGGCTGGCACACCAGGACGGTGCAGTGCCAGGATGGAAACCGGAAGCTAGCCAAGGGTTGTCTTCTGTCTCAGAGACCTTCTGCGTTTAAGCAGTGTTTGCTAAAGAAATGTTAGCCTGTGGTTATGAGCTGGTGCACAGACATAACGGGATAAGTCATCACTGACACTGCCGTGATGAGCAGAAGGTCCATCGAAAGCACAGAAAGTCATGCTTCAGTGTCACTGTCCACAAGAGTCAAATTATGGGCAGAATCTGCTCTCTGTGGCCAGAAGAAGCTGGACACTGCTTCATTTGACAATGGCAACCTTGGCATATAATAAGACTTGGGAGTTATTGAATCCCCTGGGCCTACAAGAATGAGAAAAACACTGATGAATGTAGAATCAGGGGACCTTTGAAGATGGCAGAACAGTCTCCCCCTTGTCACCTACCTCTCACAAAATGTCTTTACAGACATGATGATCATTTTCACCCCTGATACACAGTAGCTTATTTTTACTGTTTGTAAATAACGTTCTCCCTCGGTATGTCACTTTATATCACTTGGTTCTATTAAAAAATTATATTTCTATTAAAAAAAGTCTTTGACCAAAGTAGGTCTGCAGCTGTTTCAAATTCTGGAAGTTTCCAGAAAGAGCTGCAGATGTTTACTGGAAATTAAGAAAATGCTGCTGTTTTAAGAAGATTTAGTACACTTTCTGACTACAGGAGATAAAATTTTAGTCAAATATCATTTTTGACAGCAGGCATCTTCTGAGAAGTTCTCAAAAGAAAGAGGATCTCTGTGTATCTAATCATTTAAATATGTACACGGGTCCATTTATTTAAACCCATTGACTGCCTGTATTTTTTTCAGGCAGACAACAAAATTAATGCATAATTAAGATATAGACATAGTGCTTGCGCGTGTGTATGTTTTCGATGTTCAAGAGTATACAAATTAGTTTTTTTGTGTTAGAATTTAAAAGTAAGAACACACTATATTTCACTGTGTTTTCAATTTCTATGTTCACAATTGCTTTCTGTTTCTATGGCTCCCATCTGATATCGCACAAGGTGTACTATGCATCCAAAACACACAGCAAAGAGCTCTCTGTCACGTTCGACACCTTCAACACTGGTATGCCTCTTACCAGCAAGCCTTTAAAATGTGTTTCAGTTTGTTTTGTTCAAGGGTTCTGTAAGACTTACAATGTTTTGTACCTTTTGTTGACTTAGTTTAATGGGAATATGAAAGCTCCCTTGGCAGTTAGCCATATCTATAAGTGGTTATTATTAATATTAATAAGACTGTTTCCACACCATAGGCAATAATTCCTTAAAACATTAAAAGAAAAAAAAAAATCAAGTCTATTGATATCGTACTAAATTTTTTTCCCAATTGGAAAGCCATTTGGTTGTACCAGTGTTTGAGTGATGGAATGTGATGATCTTCCAGCAGTTTGTTACTTTTATTTCTATAGCCTGTTTAGGCAGGTTGTAAGTTTGAATAAAAAACCTACTGCTGTCAAGTTAGTTCCAATTCATAGTGACCCTATAGGACAGAGTAGAACTACCCCATAGGGTTTCCATGGAGCGGTTGGTGGATTCGAACTGCTGACCTTATGGTTAATAGTCATAACTCTTAACCATTGCGCCACAAGGGCTCTAAGTTTGAATAGATACTGAAAAATTTTTAGTATCGTGCATTAAAATATCTTTGTAGACAGTAAACTGCATCCCCTCATCCCGCATTTCAGAAACTCTAAGGTGTTTCATTGGGGACTTCTTTTATCTTGTGAAATATTATAAAGCCAATTATCGTTATAAAATTTTATAATAATCACGCCAAAGGTGCCTATTGTTAAAGATTTGCATGTAAGAGTGTTAGGGAACCATTGTTTGTGTTCCATTAAGCTCTGATAGTTTATTTTTATTACAAGATGTTTTAATATAAAAAAAACATTATGTAACTAATCTTTCTATATCCCATTTATTTTTATGAGCCAAGAGAATGGGTGTCTCACTATTTTAAGTATTTTCTTAAGAAATTATTTTGTAAAACAATTGTTTTACGGACCTAATAATCATGCTTTGGATTTTCATCAACTGACTTTGCTTAAACATGGTCATTTTTCTGAACAAATTCTCAGAGAAATGAGGCCTCGCTGAGACTAAAAACCTCCGTCTGATGGGAGGTCACCAGACACCAAGGGCAAGGAGCAGAACAAATTGGTCAGAAAAAACAAACAAAACCAACCAAATAAATCAGCCATTTGACTGTGCAAAGGGAATTAATAGACAAGTCAACATTTACTTTTTTCTGTTTTGAAAATAACCCTAATTAGGTACTTCACATGCGACAAAAGTATCTTTTGTGATGGTATTCACAACAACATTAAAAGAATCATTGGAGAGTAAAAATTTTTATATCCTTCCCTACTTCTCTGTACTGTATTCACAGATTTCTAAAATGATTTATCAGTGATTCATTATGATTTTTTCCTCTAAAAATAATGGTTTTACATTTCTCATCAAAACAATTCTAGAGATCGTAGAACAAATAAACCACTATTCTATGCTTTTAAGGAGTTTTCTCTAGTTTTTCCCTCCTTTTTGAGTATCAGTAGGTTGACTAAGGAATATATGGCTAAACTCCTGAGAAAAATGCCACCGACTGAAAATTGAAATTCAGAGAAATGGAATGTTCCGTAGCTATAAAAAATGAAGAGCAGAGGGAAAATTCTCTATAGCTCAATCTAATTCAACTCATTTGATTTTGGACTATGTCTTTTGCCTTCCCACGGTTACTTCTTGAATTAAAAATAATAATAATAATAATCTAGGATTCAGGATGCCATGGGCTCCTTCTTCAAAAAAAGAAGTTTTTTTCTGAAAATACTCAGGTTGATAAGAATGTAATCCCATTTATAAAAATAAACACTCCAGAGTGAGTTTCATTAAGTAAAAAGGGAGTCCAGAATAAAACAGTATATATTTCTTCTAGAGTAGAAAACATCAAATTAGTTTATTCAATAAGTTTAACTTCCTTTGCCTTCCTGTGGAAACAGTTTTATCTCATTCAACTAAGAATTAAGGGATTAATCACAAGCAAAAATTTTAAAAAGTTGCAGCACTGAAAAAAAAAGTAATTTATTGTTTTTGCAACTGGTATGTGAATTTGTGTGATAAAATTATTTATTCTTATTTAACAAAACTATTGAAAATTCTTCTATATTTAAAGTGTTCTGCTGTTGTCTGACTTTTTTAATTTATGCTTCATGTTTGTGTATAAAGTATACTTTGTGAGTTTACATCATATACAGCACTGGTTGCTTTTGTATTTTTTTTTTTTAAGAAAGCTTTCTGCATGAGACAAGTGTGTATATATTCCACATGTATCTTCATTGAGATACTAGTGTTTTCCTATCTATGGAAATTTCAAATTTAATCTTTTATGACCAGGAGTTCCCATTACTTGTTATGTTAGTAGGTCTATTAAGTCCCATTGACACTAATTTTTCTAAGTCACGGATAAGAAAAAAAACACTCTAGCAAACAAGGGCCAGGTTTTAAACTTTGGTACATAGATGGCCTAGAAGCTTCCCATAGAAGCCAAAACACTAGTAGGAATCAGGTCCACTCACTTCACTGATAAACTTGGACAAGGAGCTGTTTGATGAAACTTGTGTTGACATAGCCTCTCAGTGATGTAAATGACAACAAAACCAAATTTTTTTCTTGCTGCTTTAGAAACACCCTTTAGAATTAATATCGGTTGGTCTCTGGTGTTTGCAAAACTCTACAAAAGTCCTCAAACCACTTGGATTTATATGACTCTGATGCTAAACGTAGTCAAAACTGTTTCAACAAATACGAAGTGTTCATTGATAAGAGTGTGACTTTTTTGATCTCCTAATGAATCTCCTTGGGATGAGAACAGGACTCAGCAACCAGGGGAATCCCTGATAACATCAGCTGGCCTCTGACTATGAGTTCTTAGTCTAGCTGCTCACGGCAATAAGCCACCATTGACGGGACCAGTCTCTGGTTCTCATGTTTGCTTCTTGATGCCATCTTTGTTCACAAGGCTTTTGTGATGGTTTAGATGAGAACAGCGGCCACATTCAGAAGTCCAAGACCTGTGCTAGGATCTAAAGTTCACTATTTGTGAAATGATTGAATTTAATAATGAGGAAGTTTTGCTAATACCCTACAGATGAGTGTGAAATCTTTTCCAGCATGATTGGTGAATATTACTAATCCATTTATAATTAAACTTTAGGTCGTAAAAGTGCTTTGTATTTTTTTTTTTAATTTCAAAGCTACAAAGTAAAGGAAATAACCATGAGAACAGAGGTGATTATCTAGAGACAGTCATCATACTAGAACCAAGTTCAAGGTAATTTATCTTTTAGACATGCAGAAAACTAGTAGGCTTTCTCTATTATCTTTCTCATTTGCCAGCAGCTTGTAGTTTTAGGTTGTCAGACAGGTAGTTCGATTTAACTGACTAGTCCACTAAAACAATCTTCCTAATACTCTGTTAGCCTGAAATGCAGAAGTGGTTGACCAAGTCGTACCACCATGCAACATGTCACTTTATAATGTACCCGTGTGTTCTACTCAATCTATGGCATGGTAACATGTTGGAATGCAAAACCATGTATCAGCCAGCCAACAACTGAGAATACAGTGTTCAGATCAGCAAACAATTCAGTCTGGCAGATGTCTTTCTGGGCTCCGCAGGTTTTGTGGAAAAGATAAAGGAGTGTGTTATTAGAAGATGTTGGTTTTAACAGACAATAAGACTGAGACACAAACTCTAGGTAGCCCAGTTCGCTGCCCCCTACCAATATACTAGCATTTTTGCAATATGTTTGCTGTTTGTGGTCCTTATTTCATGGCCCCACCAACTATCCACCTGGACTGCCATAAGTCAGATGAAAAAATAAATGGTGGCCATCATCCTAGAAGATACTGCCACATCAGAGTGACCCAAAGTCCAACACTGTGAAGTAAACTGTGATTTATAAATAAAGCAAGACTTGCTTTTTTCTTTTTTAATTGCACATTCAAGACAATTTTTATAGAGGTGCTAACATCTTCCGTGATCAACTACCAAGTGTGGCATTCCTGAATGACTGATTTTCTTCTTCGTGATTTTACAGTTTGCAAGAAAGGAGTCTAAGTTTTCTGTCAAGACTAAAACCTGTTGCCATCAAGTCGATTCCAACTCGTAGCGACCCCATAGGACAGAGTAGAACTGCACCATAGGGTTTCCAAAGAGCGGCGGGTGAATTCAAACTGCAGCCAAGCTCTTAACCACTGCACCACCAGGGCTCCTCTGTCAACACTGGGCACAACTTAATACTTGTCGTTCGGAAAATAGGCACAACCAGTGGTCATTCTGATCAACAGAGTTCAGCGATCAGTGAAATAAACTACAGGTACATCTGGGCATGTTTAACGTGACATCAGAACTTGAAGAGTATCAGGCTGGGGTAGCAGACTTAAATGAGTCAGGTGCCCACGCTTACTAAGCCATCAGCATTCCCTTCAAACATTTGTGTCTGTTTGGTCCAGCTTTTTTTTTTTTTTGAGCTTTGCAGTGTTTTATGTCCGTGTTGCTGTTGTTAGTTACCATTGAGTCGCTTCTGACTCATGGCGACCCCATGTCTACAGTAAGCACTTCACTACTCTATCTTGGCCTTTTCTGTAACAATCCACAACATATTGGAAACATTTCTACCTATACTGAGAGTATATTTAAGATAGAAGATCATACTGTGTGTGACTTTGTGAGGCTAAACTTTTTGGTTAAGCAATATACTCTTGGGGCGGTATTTTTGCATTACACACTCAGGCATGGCATAAACATTGTTGGTTCATCTTGCTACAGTTAGGGTTTGCCAACTACTGCTAAATATATTAATATGATGTATCAGCCAGAGAATCATGCACGTGCTTTGTAAATAGACCCCACAGATAACTAAAGAGAAGGCAGAAATGTTCGCTTTGGCGTAAAGCAGTAGCACAAATACTTGATTGCTATGTGAGACCTTGAGTAAAATCAGGTAATAAAACCAACTGGTTATAATCGGGATTTTTCAATCTTGAAAAGTATTTGCAAGGTGGAGTTAAAGACTGGTGATGTACAGACTGTATAAGAAGTAACGTGTAAGCTGCTTATGACTGTCAATTTTCAGGAGAGATGACATTTTTTCAGTAAATATGATGCAGTTGGAAAACCAAAAATCTTGGAAAACTAAGACGGGTCTTGTTTAAGTTGTCTCTTTAGCTTTGTCAAATGTCAAACCTGAATTAACTGTTGAAAGCATTATTGTGTCCTGCAGCCTGCATTCCACAACGGCTCTGTTATTCAGGTAAATGACTTGATGGAGCCTTTTGGGACCTAGATTATAATCTTTTTTCTTGAGGAAAAATATCCTGTTTTGTAAAGCATTTCTCTCTGTGCGACTTTAACCTGTAAAATTAAACATTGGTTTTGTGGCTTCAGTGGGCATAATAAATATCAATTGTAAACTAGGTTAACGTATTTACTGTATGTAGTATGTTTTAGAGTTTTGAAACTGTTGTCCGTTTATTGTTAATTTTCTGCATAACAGCAGTAGCACCAAGCCAGATCTGAAAGAAACTTTAATTTCTATCATCCCTCATCCTCTTTGGCACTGACAATGAATACTTCTCTCTTACTTCAAGCGCTATTGCTTCTCACCCTCTAAGTCTGTCTAGTATGTAAATCCTTGTGTTAACCTTGTGTATTGTCCAAAAGGTGGGTCAGTTGAAGCAACAGCAAGCAACATAATCTACCCACTTCGTTTTTATTTTTTTAAATAGAAAATTATCCCAGATATAAAATTTAAAAATCAAGATAGTAATACAAGCATAGAAGTTCAGGAAGAATTGAAATTCACTATCAAAAGACTATTTTTTGCTAATAAATTTATGGCATTAAAGTTCCTGAGGACATTAACTCCTTTTAAACCTGAAATCATTACTGTTTCGTGTCACAGACAATGCTGAATTTCCTTCTCATGTCAAACAAAGAGTTTAGAGTTGTGGTACTTTAAATTCTCTTCTCAGTAGGATGTATAGTTTTTAGGAAACTATTTAAAATGCCCCTTCTTACAATAATACGGTATGTAAATCTAACCATCATAATATGGCTAAGATTTGTTTAGTATCTCTGTGGGTCAGGTCCTGTGGGAAACACCTCACAGACTTTCTCTCATATATTCTCTCCGTAACCTTGTGAAACTGGTCTTAAGATTCTAATATCACACATGACTATCACATCAAAGGAGCCTTGGTGGTGCAGTGGCTAAGAGTTTGGCTGCTAACCAAAAGTTTCAGTAGTTCAAATCCGCCAGTCACTCCTTGGAAACCCTATGGGGCAGTTCTACTCTATATCACATGGGATCTCTGTGAATCGGAATCAGCTCAACAGCACACAACACAAATACAACATGTCGCCTTTAGTTTCTAGATTCTTGGGGTCTTTCTTGATATATTATTGAGTACTTTATCTGTTCAATTAAGTTCATTCCCCGCCCCCCAAAAGATAATCATATGTCTTCACACAGGTGAAGGGATGTGGTAGAACAGCCCTGTTTTTTATTTTTGCTTTGTTTTTGTCAATTTTTTAGTTCTCCTCCATGTCCATGACATGAATAAAGACAATTTAAACCCTGGAATGGTTAGCCTCCTGGAGCAATCCCCAGGGATGAAGGAAGATTAAAAGCAGTCCCAAGACCTCATTCTAACAAGATTCCATAAAATATTCTGTAATATTGGCTTCTCTTTCCGCTTACAGATGCCCAGAGCACTTCATGCCCTTATTTCAGCCTTCGGCAGGGTTTGACTTCAATTTGAAGTACAAACTATTTTTTGTTATTATTAAAAGCACCTGAATCTTTTACATTCAGAGACAGAAAACGATATTTCTTAATCACAAGTAAACGCATTCCAAAAACCGTGACAGTGATCCTCGAACGAGGTTTAGGTTACAAGTTCCGCATTTACAAGGATGGTGGGAACCATCAACCCACTCACCTTTCGAACAAAGTGTCCGGTACCTACCAGATGTTATAAAGCATTTATCTAGATTGTTTCTTTACTTTCAAGGCCCGTAGGTATCCATTTGGTTGTTCAAAGGTGTTTTTCTCTTGGTTGTGTTTTTATTAAGCAGTTTTCAAGATGGGGCTCAGAGCTGGATAGGATCAGGCAGACATTACAAGAGCCTTAGAAATAGACGGAGCCCGGGAGAAGTGCCTGGGATTATTACCAGCTATAGATATGTGAGGCAGAGTATTAGTATCTGAGAAAAACAAATAGATGCCCTTTCCTCAAGGAATATCTTAGACCAGCTACTTCATCCCTCTTATATTGCTATCACCCTAGTCAAAGCCACCAACCTTTTTCATCCTGAACAACGTCAAATGTCTCCTAATGTAGTGTGTCCTTCTTCCTTCAGCAGCCTCATGTAAAACCAGAAGTTAGATCATGTAACTCCTCTGCCAAAAATTCTCCAACACCCTCCTGTCTTGCTCAAAATCAAAAGCAATATCTTTTCCAAGGCCTACAAGGCTCAGTGGGATCTGGTTCCCTGCTGCCTCTGTGACTTCCTTTCCTATTCCTCTTCCCCTGGTTTGCTCTGTTCCAATCACCTTACCTCCTGCTCTTCCTCACGGGTGCCAAGCACAACCCCCATCCAGAACCCTCTACCTAGAACATTCTGTCCCAGATATACACTTGCTTCGTCTCTTCCTTTAAGTCTCTGTTCAAATATTATTTCTCAGAGAAGCCTACCCTGCCCACTCTAAATCAAACAGAACAACGCCCTCCTTCATTTTTCTTCATGGCGCTTATCATCACTTGACGTTTGTTTCATTACGTGCTTATCTGATGATGTCTGTTATTCCCATCAGAATGTGCATTCCTTGAAGACACAGTCTTTGTTTTTCAAATTTTTATTGCTGTATCATCAACTTCTTGGGAGGTCCCTAATATATAGTAAGTGTTCAATAAATATTTAATGAATGATAGCAATCCAGGCAGATAATCATCATAAAGGGGTACAGGAAATGGTCAGATGGTGTCTTAGCAGGTGGGCAAAATGTGGTAATGGAAATATTTTAACCAGGCAACAGTGACATTTTTAAAAGAGGCAAGCCAGGGTTAGGACAGAGAAGCAGGACAGCTTTAATTCCATGCTAGATTCTCTGTACCTGGGATGACAGGCTATGGAAGGCAGAATTCTCAAGATGCCCCCCTCAAATTCCCATCCCCTGGTTATTCAATTGAGCACCAATCTAGGTACTGCTGTAAAGATATTTTGTGGGTGGCATTAAGGCTAATAATCCGTAGACCTTAAAATAGGGAGCTTACCCTGGATGGTTTGGGCAGGCCCTGTGTAATCACACAAACACTTTACAGACAGAAGACAAAGTCAGAGGGTAAGTCAGAGGGATGCAGAGGGAGGAGAAGGTAAAAGAGCTGCGTCCAAAGGGGAAATCAGACAAATTCCAAGTATGACGACTGAACTCTCCATTGCTGGTTTTGACAAGGAACAAAGGGGCTACAAACCAAGGCATGTAGGCAACCTCTAGAAGCTGAGGACTATTCCTGACAGATAGTCAGCAAAGAAATGGAGGTCTCAATTCTACAACTGCAATGAACTGAATTTTACCAACCAGCTGAGTGACGTTGGAATCGGATTCATCCTCAGAGCTTCCAGAAGGAGACACAGCCCTGCTGAGCCATGCTGAGCCCAGACATCTCACCTACAGAACTGAGAGATAATAAATTGGGGCTGTTTTAAGCTGCCAAATGTGTGGCTAAGTATTATGGCAGTAATAGAAAATGAATTCACGGATAAAAGCAAGAAAGGACCCCAACCTAGAGTGGAGTCTTAGAAGGGTTATCATGCTAGCCTGTTACACAGAGTGACCAAGGTTAAGATCCATTTATTGGGGTACAGTGTAAGGGGAGAGCACAAGAAAAACAGAATTGTATTTAAGTAGATCTGTGACAACAGCTTAGGATAGGACTATCATCTATACTAACTTTGATATAGAGTCACTTGAGCTATCAGACAAGGAGTCCATGTATACACCCTGACTCAAGGACAGGATTAGCTAAAAGCTTGGTGTGGAGCACGACTCTTAGTCACAGTGACCAGAACAATCAAAATTAAGGCTGTAAATAGGGGCAGAAGGGATAGAAGTTAATGGGATGGAGGTCTGTTGCCTGGAACAATGTTTTCCAACACACATCTAAGGAATCCTTTGTTTGGCAATAAATAAATGAATAAATATTTTGATCAAATAAGTTAAAAATTTAATGGAAATGTTCTGTTACATATTGCTGTTAACAAACTATCCCAAAATTTGCTGGTTTAAAATAACAGTTTATTGAACTTCATCGTTTCATGTGTTAGGGCTCAGCTGGACAACTCTTCTGCTCTAAGCATCGACTAACATCATTTGATTGGATTCATCTGGTGGCTGGACTGGACTATAGGGTCCTGGACAGGTTCACTCACATGGCAGGGGCAGCTAGAAGGTCAGTCTCAGCTGAGTCCCCTCCCTTTTCCTATTGTCACAGGGTCTCTCCATGTGGTCTCTCCAGCAGGGTAGTCAAGTTTCTTACAAAGTGGCTCATGGTTCCAAGAGCGGGTGTGTGTTACCAATAAGATAACCAAGTGTGACTACAGGGCTTCTAATGCCCTAGACTTGGAAGTCCCAGAATATCCCTTTTTAACACAACTGATTAAAAATTTCACCTGACGTGAATCAGCAACATTCAAAGATCTTTTCCTTGATTCATCCAGAGTCGAAAGATTATAAAATATGGCATTCTTTGTAGTTTGATTATAAACATTTTAAAGTTAATTTTTCTTGACTAACATAACATTTTTACACAGGCACGCACACACAAATAGGGTCATTCATTTCAGGACAACACTGTTTAGAATTACAAGGGCATAATAGTTAACAGTTAATGAAGGAAAACATTAGCCTTCATGGAAATATATTTGAATATAAAAATCACACTATCTTGTGATTCACTTGCTATCCAAGTCTTCTTGTTGTTAATTGCTATCAAGTTGATTCCAAGTCATGGTGACCCCATATGTGCAGAGTAGCTGCTCCATAGGGTTTTGAAGACTGTGGCCTTTTAGAAGCAGATCTCCAGGCCTGTCTTCCAAGGCACCTCTGGGTGGGTTCAAACCACCAACCTTTTGTCTGATAGTTGAACATTTAACCATTTACGCCACCTTGCATTTGGGGAATCATCCGGCTTGGGTGGTAAGATGAACTCATTTTTATTGGTCTTTGTTTTATTTTGTTTCTTCTTTTTTTTACTTTCTTTTCCCAGGCTTCTTGTCTTTCCATGAAAAAACATTTCAACTTTTCAGAAAGTAGTTGTCACTCTGTGGGACAGGAGTGTCCTACTTACGAAGTCCAAAAATTTAAGATCGCAGAGAAAATTTTGGGGAACAGTTGACATGGTGCAGTTGGACATAATCACTACATAAAATAATATATATTTCCATAATATATTATAATACATATAATAATATGTATTTCCATAATATATAACATGATAATTTGTTCAATCTCCTGCTGAGTTCATTTCACGAGCAGCTGAAACTGCTCTAATTGGGAGGATGAGGATTTGGGAAATACATACAACATTTTTATCTGGCTTTATTTTATGAAGCCCCGGTCAAGTCCCAGCCCCTGGAAAGTCACAGACCCCACTGCCGATCCCTACTCATTTCTTTCCCATGGTCCTGCAGGGAACCAGTCAGAGATTATGGATGAATCAATATAAGTCGATCAACAAAAACTTTAAACTTCATCTACTACTGATAATAGATCTCTGGGTGGTATGAGCAGTTTGCACTTGACTACTAACCTAAAGCTTGGAGGTTCTAACCCACCAGTGGCATTACTTCTTCCATAAAGGTTACAGCCAAGAAAACCCTATGGAGTAGTTGTGCTCTGTCTCCATGAGTCAGAATAGACTCGACCTTGGTGGCAACAGATTGGTTTACTGTTTATTTTGTTATTTACTGCTGATAATCAGTCAGGAGCCCTATAGAAAGAACAGTTTGTATGTTGCATCCTTCCTCCATTGGGAGAACCAAACAATTTTAATGTTGGTAGAGTGCTTCTGAAGCTCATTATTTTTATCCCGGCAAACTATTAGTGAAAGACTCCTAAAACTATTCAGAATTTTGGCATTGACTAATCTTAATTATATGAGCTGGGTGATAGAATTACTTATAAAATCCAGGACTGTTATTGCAGATTTTTTTGAAGCCACCAGCCACTCCTTGGAAACCCTATGGGGCAGTTCTACTTTGTCCTATAGGGTAACTATGATTTGGAATCAATGCGATGGCAACTGGTTTGGTTTGGGTTTTTATGGGGTCATATCAGGAGCTCTGGGTGGTGCAGTGATTAAGCGCTCAGCTGCTAACCAAAAGGTCGGCAGTTTGAACCCACCAGCCATTCCACAGGAGAAAGATGTGGTAGTCTGCTTCTGTAAAGATTCCAGCCTTGGAAACGCGGTGGGGCAGTTCTACTTTACCCTATACGGTCAGTATGAGTCAGGATCAACTCAAGAGCAATGGGTTTTATGGACTCTTGGAGAAAAACAGAAATCTTTCCAAAATAGGCCTAGCTGGATGTCCCTTTTTCCTGAAATTAATTCATCTTGCAGGATATTTTACCTTTGATCTTCCATTTATCCTTTTCTGAAAAATCTGTATTGTATGGGAACATAAATGCCCCTCTCACAAACAAAGACATTTTACACCATTTTATACCAAAGCAGATATCCCAGCCTTTCTTTCGTGGCAACACAGAGTAGGTTCTAACTACCAATCTTTTAGTTAGTAACCCATTACCGTCAACTCAATTCTGACTCACAGTGGCCCTACAGGACAGAGTAGAACTGCCCCATCAGGTTTCCAACGAGCGGCTGGTGGATTCAAACTGCTGACCTTTTGGTTAACAGCCAAGTTCTTAACGACCACACCACGAAGGTTAGTAGTGGAGCACAAACAGTTTGCTCCATGCAGGGACCTCTGGATACAGGTAAATACAGTGTAATATGGCTGCCAAAGAAGGAAGTAGGCTCTTACAGGACATCCATAGATTTATATACCGTGATGCTCTCTCTATTCAGCATTGACAAGGTACTGTAGCAGACACTGCTAATACCAACATCCATTCTACCCTCCTTTCTTGCTCCATGCTAGCAATGGTAGGGAAAATTCTCAGCTGGAGACTGGGTTCTTGAGTAGCAGGACCAGTAGTAACAACCAGCAACTTTGGAATTCTTGGTATACGAGAGCATTTGTTAAAAAGGTTTAATTCACTGCTGCACTTTCTCTTTCTCATAGACAAAGGCATTTTAAACTGATTCAAGTTCTTACTTCAATCCTGTAAACTCCATTTTAAGAATGATACCAACAAATCCGTTAGGGGAAGGAGGTTGGAAAGATGGACGAGCTTAAAACTTATGTCCTATTTTGTATGACAAAAAAAAGGCTGGGAAATGGACTTGAGAATGATACTGTACGTGTTTTCAAACAGTTGAAGGGCTAGCATGGAGAATAAAATTATAATCATTTTACATTACTAGAAAGGTAAAATTAGAACCAATGAGTTGGTCAAAGTAAGGACCAAGGGTGGGGAAAAGTTTCTACTGTTCTCACATTCTAACATTTATTCCAAACATAGGCGGCTTCAGAAGTAACTGTGTAGGCTTATTTTTACTGTTCCCCTCCCTTCACGTTGTTTTCCAGATGGATCAATGTACATTTTCTGTATGTATACAACTATGTTACTTCTTAAGTATGGTTGGTAAATACTTGCTCTGTTGTTCCCTTTCATCCTATGGACTGCTACATACTTCATGAAGTACAGTCGGTACCATGTCTACCACCAGTTGCCACTGAGTTCACTCCAACTCATGAGGACCTCATGTGTCCCAGGTTAGAACTGTGCTCCATAGGGTTTCCAATGGATTTTTTGGAATTAGATCACCAGACCTTTCTTCCGATGCACCTCTGGCTGTGTTGATTAATGATAAAATCCTAGTACAGTGGCTCTTACCCAGGAGAAATTTAGTCCCCCGGCAGCATTTGGCAATGCCTGGAGACATTT
The DNA here is from genome assembly GCA_030035585.1 of Dugong dugon. Classification (NCBI taxonomy): domain Eukaryota; kingdom Metazoa; phylum Chordata; class Mammalia; order Sirenia; family Dugongidae; genus Dugong; species Dugong dugon. The sequence continues at coordinate 9,702,119 of CM057473.1, forward strand.
TTTGATTATCACAATTGGGGCAGAGATTTTACTGGCATCTAGAGGCCAAGGGGAAACCCTGGTGGCACAGTGGTTAACAGCTCAGCTGCTAACCAAAAGGTCTGCCGTTCGGATCCACCAGGCACTCCTTGGAAACCCTAGGGGGCAGTTCTACTCTGTCCTGTAGGGTCGCTATGAGTCAGAATCGACTCGACGGCAAAGGGTTTGGTTTTTTTTTTTCCTTTGGAGGCCAAGGATGGTGCTAATTATCCTGCAATGCACAGAATGGCCTCAACAAAGCATTATCCAGACTAAAATTCCGGTAGTGCTGAAATTGAGAACCAATGGCTTAGCAGACCACTCCTGCCCTGCTCTCCCGTGTGATGAACATTCTCAATGTTCTTACCTTCTAATTGGATGTGAGTTAACTGAAGCTAAGGCAACAAGAGCTAGGAGCCAGTGCTTCTTCCCTGGATCGCTGGCAGTTGCGTACGTTTCCTGAGGACCAAACATCCTTCGATAGGGTATGAGCCCTGGGCATTGATGGGACAATTGATGGATTATGCAGGTGCCCACGGCATAGACTGATGACAGGCAGTTACTATATATCACCGTTAATCCTACTTCTAGCCACATGCAACTGATTGCAAGAACACTGGAGAAACCAGCCCGGGCCCATCTATTTGATAAAACTAGTCCTGTGCCCAGAGGCAGGTTTGCACATTTTCTGAATGAACTAAGTGGGGTGTTTTCATATAGCCAAGGGAAAAGAATTGAGAAGAAGGACAGTTTTGTTCCTTCAAGGGTGCTTTTAAACCATGTTTTATTTTAGGTGCAAATAGTGTGTATTTGTTAAATAGTAAGTTCTGTAAATGGGCATGTTCTGATTTCTGGGGAATTCTAGGAAATACAAAAATGTGGTGTTACAGCAGATAATCCTAATTCAGTTTCCAATATGAGTCACTAGCAATAGAGACTGGTTCTTTTGTTTAAGGATCTGAGTTATAAAAGGGCTTATACATGAAGATGTACGCCAAAACGTGTTTAAACTTGGCCGTTTAGAACAGTACTAATTTTATTCTAACTGACTAAAGAGAAAAAAGGGGGGACGGATTTCTTTTTCATTTTTTTTTTTTTTTTTTTTTTTGTAACCACTGTTTCCTAATTTGGACAGGAAGTCACCAATAATACAACAGCTGAAAACCTGGTCAAAACTGAAAAGAAACCACAATACACGATATTGTAGAGTTCAAGAAGAATGAAAGACAGAGAGTGAGAGAGAACGAGACGGAAGGTCACAAGCATCGTTTGTGTTTCAGAGCAGGTAAGATCAGGGGAGGACACACTGACATTCTGTTTACATTTTCATGAGGTGATTATTCATTTTCACATAGATACAGTGTACTTGCCATGGATTCCATCATGCCAAAACCAGAAGAATTCCTGAGGTTGTCGTTTATTTCTGCTGTCTAAAGCCATTACCTTCTACCTCCTGGAAGACTTAACACCACAACTTTCAAGTCAAGGCCAAAGAAGCTACATCCCCAGAAGCCCCAGAAACGAGTGTATGATATGAAAAATGATGGCGCTTTGATGTGCCTTGTTTGTCTCTCACAGACGTGATCTTCAAGTACAAGCATCGATCTTGGCTCAGCTCAACTCCTCACGCGCAGTGACTGCTATGTGGACGCACATGGGCCATCAACGCTGAGGGCAATCTCTAAAAATGTGTTACCTTGGTTCTGATCCACGGTGCATGTGATATAGATGGAGGAGTGAATAATTTTTTGTCAGTTCAAAGCTGAACTCTGGAGGCAGCCTGTTTTCCTGGATGCTTAACTAAGTCTTCTTGGCTAACTTTGCAAGGTCAGAGCCACAAGCTTCCAAAACACTGGTGCATTTAGAAAAGCAGTGGGTTCTCATTTGTGGGGCTTCCACACTTTGAAGCATATTTACAGCTCCAATCTTCACCCCAGGGTCCCTGACTTGAATCCAGCAGATGATGGGTACTCACAACATTCAAATTCCAACGTACGTTTTCCAGCCACATGTCTCACTATTATACTGACTTTTACACACAAAGGTTGCTTTCTTTCCTGATTTTTCTCTGTATGCCTGTGTCTCTGTGTCTTTGCCATGTTGTTCCTTCAGCCTGGATTGTCATCTCTCCTCACCCTGCGTAGCCTTCAAGACCTAGAAAGAAGTTGGAAAGATGGCGGGACTTAAAATTATGTCTTACTTTGTATGACAAAAAAGGTCAGGAAAGGAACTTCAGAATGATTCTGTATGTGTTTTCAAATAGTTGAAAGACCATCATGAAGAAGGATAAATTTAATTATTTTACCTTACCAGAAGGGTAGAATTAGAACCAATGGGTTGGTCAAAGTAAGGACCAAGGTTAGGAAAGTTTCTACCATTCTCACATGTAACATTTATTCTAAACACAGTCTGCTTCAGAAGTAACTATGTAGGTTTATTTTTAATGAAAACTCCCCAGATCTACTACACGCACGCATGCAGGCACTCAGAATCATTTACTCTTCTAAATAGCCACATGGTGGATCCCTGGGTGGTGAAAATGGTTAATGCACTCAGCTGCTAAATGAAATGTTGGAAGTTCTAGTCTGCTCAGAAGTGCCTCAGAAGAAAAGCCTGGCAATCACATCCAAAAAAAAGAAAATCAGCCATTGAAAACCATGTGAGCACAGTTCTACTCTGACACACATGGGGTCACCATGAGTCAAATCTATGCAATGACAACTGTTTTCTTATATTATTATATTCTTCTATTTTTGCCTTGTCTTAAAATTAATTGTATAGTTCTGCTTCTTTTCCTACTCTACTGGCTTAGTCATCTAGTGCTGCTATAACAGAAATACCACAAGTGGCTGGTTTTAATGAAGAGAAGTTTATTTCCTCAGAGTCAAAGTAGGCTGAAAGTCCACATTCAGGGCGTCAGCTCCAAGGGAAGGCTTTTTCTCTCTGTCGGCCTTCTTCTCTTCCGTGTTCCCCTGGACTAGGAGCGTCTCTGCGCAGGGACCCCGGTCCAAAGGACGCGCTCTGCTCCCAGCACTGCTTTCTTGATGGTATGAGGTCCCCCTGTCTCACTGCTTGCTTCTCTCTTTTATATCTCAAGAGATTGCTTCAGGACGCAATCCAGCCTTGGAGATCCAGTCCCGCCTTACTAACACAACTGCCACCCGTCCTCCTTCATTAACATCACAGAGGCAGGACTTACAACATACAGGAAAATCACACAGTACCAGGAATCATGGCCCGGACAAACTGATATACACATTTTTGGGGGGACATAATTCAAACCATGACATCCACCAACTTCACTGTCCTACATTAGATTATAAGTCTTTTTTGGGCAAAGACAGTATTTTTATATTTATCAATCACTACAAGTTTAATTTATGAATAATGGCCTAAATATGTATTTGAATATTATAGACACTGATCTATAATATCAGACAAATCTATATTTAAAATGCAATCTATCTTTATTTAAAATGTTGATGTTTTGTTCCTCATGGATTTTTTTGCATTAATTTTGTTTTGTTTTTTTAATATTGCCTTAAAATATTATTTAGCTTGGTTACTGAGTAATAAGGAGCCCTTGTGGCGCAGTGGTTAAGTGCTTGGCTGCTAACAGAAAGGTTGACAGTTTGAACCCACCCAGCAGATGGCGATCTGCTCCTGTAAAGATTACAGTCTAGAAAACTCTGTAGGGCCGTTCTGCTCTCACATGGGGTGGCTATGAGTTGAAAATCGACTTGATGCACCTTTCAACAACAACACTGAGTAACAGGGCGCCCCCTACCTTTGATGCTGGAGGCAAGTTCCTCACTCACCTTATTGTATTCCTGGCACTGAAATATCCATTACATATAAAGTAACTGATGAAAAATTCGTAGACAGTGCTTTTTGTTTTATTTGTTGTCCTGAATGGTAAGGAACTTCTTTTAATGACGAGCTGTATACTATCTAGTTTAGAGAATCAAGGACTCTTATAAATCATATCACTCACTCATCTCATTTTATCAAGCCCTTTGCCCTGGAGTCAATTCTGACTCATAGCGACCCCATAGGACAGAGTAGAACTGCCGCGTAGGGTTTCCAAGGAGCGGCTAGTGGATTCAAACCGCCGACCTTTTGGTTAGCAGCTGAGCTTTTAACCACTATGCCACCAGCGTTCCTCTCATTTAATAGAGGAGGCAACTGAGGACCAGGGAATTTAGGAGAAAGTAGTCCAGGAACTCACTTTCACTTTCTCATTTTTAATTGGTAATGCTAAGTCAAGGAGCCAAGGTGACGCAGTGGTTAAAGTGGTTACAAGGTCACTACGAGCTGGAACTGACTCAATGGCAATGGATTTGGTTTTGGTTTTGGAATAGTAAGCCTTTATCAGTTGGCCAGTAAATTTTCCCATACACAGGCACCAGCTCAAGGCCTTTGGTTTTGTCAGTATTTTCCTGAGTACTGAATGCAACCTGTCTTGCCATGACAACATATTCTAAAACAAAAAAGGCACAAAGAAGTAACCGTTAATCACATGCCATTTTGGCTTATCTTACTTGCTGTTAAACTCTCACATTTTAACATGGATATCTACTTCCGTGCAGGATTTTACAATATAAATAGTATAGAAAAGTAACAGTATTTCCAGGAAGGTGGGAGAAAAACCAGTGATTCATTGCCTGATTGATGGTTTTTATTCTAACAGACAAGAAAACCGAGTCTAAGTGAGAAGACAATGTTTCTAGAGAGACGTTCGTGCTCTAAATTGGTGGTTCACAATTGTTGCTGAAGTCGTCTGGGGCTTCTTTACAAAATGACAGTGTCCAGGCCTATCCCAGACCAATTAAATCAGAAGCGCTTGGGTTTAAGGCCCAGGCAATGGTATTTTTTTACATCTCAGGAGATTGCAACATGCAGTGAGGGAAACAAAGTATTTTTGCATGTCTTTGTGGCATATTTTCTTTCTTTCTTCTGTATTTTCTTTTCATGGGCTTATGCTTTGATTTTGTTTTATTTTTAGTTACTTATCTTTGAATGGAGAAGAAAGTCTATCCAGATATGATTTTTGCAATGAACAGGGTGACTCATAGCCCTCATGACCTGCTTGAATTTTTCAAGTTTTACTCTTGAACCTAAAAGCCAAGTGGAGGTGCATAATCATTAGTTCATCTTCTGGAATGCAGCAGGGATTTATCTGGTGGGCACCTACTGTACTGAAGTTGGGTCTTCTTCAACACCAACAGTGGAGTTGTTCTGAAAATGCTAGAATCCAGTTTTCAGCTCTTCTTCAGATCTTCAGGGTGGTACTAGAAACATTTTCCCATCTCTACCTGTCTGTAGGAGTCTCTGGGTGGGGTAAATGGTTAAACACTCAACTGGCTGCAGCTGCTAATCAAAAGGCTGGCAGTTCGGTTCTCCCACGCACTCCTTGGAAACCATATGGGGCAGTTCTACTCTGTCCTATAGGGTCGCTATGAATTGGAATCAGCTCGACGGCAGTGGGCTTGGTTTTTTGTTTTTTACTAGCCAAAAAGAGATTTGAACACACCTAGAGGTGCCTCAGCAGATAGGCTGGGCAACCTGCTTCCAAAAACCTTGAAAAACCTAGTAAACATTTCTACTCTTTACACATGGGGTCGCCATAAGTCAGAATAAACTCAATGGCAACTAACAACAACAACAAAAATCTACCTCTATCTCCCTCTACTTCCTGATATCCTGGTTTTTTGCATGCTGAGATTTATAATCTCTGAACGAATATCAAAAGAGTAACTGATGCATGTAGAAAAATGAGGGAAAACTGGACTCCAGATTTAATTAGTTCAAATATTAGTACGCCTGCAGTTCATCAGTAGATGCCCATTTGCAGATGAGAATGACTTTGACAGCCCAGTATTAATCCCTGTAGTAGAGAAGGGCCTCATGCTTGGTAGAGGGTCAGCTAAAAAAAGAAAGACCCTCAAAGAGATGAATTGCTGCAACAATGGGCTCAAGCATATCAATGATTCTGGGAATGGTGCAGGACCCGGCAGTGTTTTGTTCTGTTGTACATAGGGTCTCTGTGGGTCGGAACCGACTTGACAGCACCTGACAACAACAGCAACAATAGAGAAGTAAACATGTTTGCCTCCTTGGTTTGGGTCTGTTTTCTTGTCTATGTTCAGAGGTTGGAACCTAGAATATGTAGTCCAAAAATGTACTTTTCAAATCTGTCACAGCAGAGATGCAGTAAGAGAATTCTGTCCTTTTTATCCTCTTGTGTCGAATTTATAGTGCGTTTGCCACTCTGTGTATCATGAGTATTTTAATGGGCAGTTAAGATAAGATGTAATATTATTAAGCATGCTAACCCAGAAATCTTTGTACTTTAACAATCCAAATAATAATAATAATAAAGCTAGAGTTCTGGTTTGGCCCTGCAGTTCTGGTGGCACAGTGGTTCAAAGCTAGGCTGCTAACCAAAAAGTTGGCAGTTCAAATTCACCAGCCACTCCTTGGAAACTCTGTGGGGCAGTTCTACTCTGTCCTATTGGGTAGACATGAGTCGGAATCGACTGGATGGCAACAGGTTGTTTTTTTTTTTTCTTTAACATTAGATCCAATTTATGAGTTCCATCTGAATGCAGGTGAGAGGGTCCCTGCCCTCAGTCTTTCTCCCTTATACCAGATTTCCCTTCTTGAAGCATCTCTTGCACCTTGTAGCTCTTGAAGATTAGGGTTTGTTCATTAAACAAACCTAGGTCCACATGCTCAATCTATACATCTTAGCAAGTTTTCAAGAACTCTGAGCCTTAATTTCCCTTTCTGCATAATATGGAAAAGGTATATGCCTGTACAGTACCTACCCCAGATAGCTCCAAAAATGTTTGGCCCTTTGATCATTTCTCCTTTTTAGCTTACCCACTCTCTCTTCATGGAGATCTATTTATTTTTTTATTGTACTTTAGATGAAGGTTTACAGAACAAATAGTTTCTCATTAAACAGTTAGTACACATATTGTTTTATGACACTGGTTAACAACCCCACGACATTGACCTCCCTTCTTGACCTTGGGCTCCCTATTACCAGCTTCCCTGTCTCCTCCTGCCTTCTAGTCCTTGTCCCTGGGCTGATACGTCCCATTAATCTTGTTTTGTTTTATGGGGCCGTCTAATCTTTGGCTGAAGGGTGAATGTCGGGAGTGACTTCATTACTGAGCTGAAAGGGTGTCTGAGGGCCATACTCTCAGGGTTTCTCCAGTCTCTGTCAGGCCAGTAAGTCTGGTCTTTTTTTTTTTTTTTTAATTTTTTTTTTATTGTACTTTAGGTGAAGGTTTACAGAACAAATAGTTTCTCATTACACAGTCAGTAAGCATATTGTTTTATGACATTGGTTAACAAACCCACAACATGTCAATACTCTCCCTTCTCGACCTTGGAGGAACTTTTTTCTTTTTTGATGAAAATATACATAGCCAAAATACACCATTTCAAAAATTTCTACATGTACAATTCACTGACATCGATTACGTTCTTCCAGTTGTGCTGCTATTCTCACTATCCTTTTCCAAACTATTCCATCACCATTATCTTCAACTCACTGCCCCCTAGGCTTCCCATCAAACCTTTTGAGTTGCTGTTGTCAGTTTGATCTCACATAGATAATTATTTTTTTTGTACTTTAGATGAAGGTTTACAGAACAGAATAGTTTCTCATTAAACAGTTAGTACACATATTTCCCTGTGACAATGGTTAACAACCCCATGACATGTCAACACTGTCCTTTCTCAACCTTGGGTTCCCTATCACCAGCTTTCATGGAGCTCCATTTAAAACCTTGTCTGTTGCTGTTATTGCTAGGCGCCGTCCAGTCAGTTCCGACTCATGGCAACCCGGTGTACAACAGAATGAATCACTGTCCCATCCTGAGCCTTTCTCACAATCGTTGCTATGTTTGAGCCATTGTTGCAGCTACTGTGCCAATCCACCTCCTTAAGGGTCTTCCTCTTTTTTGACAATCCTCTACTTTACCAAGCATGATGTCCTTCTCTAGGGACTGGTCCCTCATGATAACACATCCAAATTACATGAGACAAAGTCTCACCATCCTCACTTCTAAGAAGCAATTTGTTACACTTCTTCCAAGACAGATTTGCTCATTCCTCTGGCAGTCTACTGTGTATTCAATATTCTTAACACCATAATTCAAAGGCATCAATGCTTCTTCGGTCTTCCTTATTCACCACCCAGCTTTTGCATGCATATGAGGTGATTGAAAATACCATGGCTTGGGTCAGGCTTACCTTAGTCCTCAAGGTCGCATCTTTGCTTTTTAACCCTTTAAAAGTCTTTTGCAACAGATTTTCCCAATGCAATACATCTTTTGAGTTCTTGATTGCAGCTTCCATGACATTGATCGTGGATCCAAGTAAAAAGAAATCCTTAACAACTACAATACTTTCTCTATTTATCATGATGTTGCTTATTGGTGCAGTTGTGAGGATTTTTGTTTTCTTTATGTTGAGATGTAACCCCTACTGAAGGCTGTAGTCTTTGATCTTCATCAATAAATGCTTCAAGTCCTCTTCACTTTTAGCAAGGAAAGTTGTATCAACTGCATATCACAGGTTGCTAATGGGTCTTCCTCCAATCCTGATGTGTGTTCTTCTTCATATAGTCCAATTCCTCAGATTGTTTTCTCAGAATACGTATTGAATAAGTGTGGTGAAAGGAAACAACCCTGATGAACACCTTTCCTGACTTTAAACCACGCAGTATCCCCTCATTCTGTTCAAACGACTATCTCTTGGTCTATGTACAGGTTCTGCATGAGCACAATTAAGTGTTCTGGAATTCCCATTCTTTGAAATCTTATCCATAATTTGTTATGATCCACACAGTTGAATGCCTTTGCATAATCAATAAAACACAAGTAAACATCTTTCTGGTATTCTCTGCTTTCAGCCAAGACCCATCTGACATCAGCAATGATATACCTCATTCCACATCTTCTTCTGAATATGACTTGAATTTCCAGAAGTTTCTTGTCAATGTACTGCTGCAACCATTTTTGAATTATCTCCAGAAAAATTTTATTTGCATGTGATACTAATAGTATTGTTGGATAATTTCTACATTCTATTGGATCACCATTCTTTGGAAAAGGCACAAATATTGATCTCTTCCAGTCTGTTGGCCATGTGGCTGTCTTCCAAATTTCTTAGCATAGATGAGGGAGCACTTCCAGAGTTGCATCTGTTTGTTGAAACATTCCAGTTGGTATTCTGTACATTTCTGGAGCCTTGTTTTTCGCTAGTGCCTTCAGTGCAGCTTGGACTTATTCCTTCAATACCATCATCGGTTCTTGATCATATGTTACCTCCTGAAATGGTTGAACATCAACCAATTCTTTTTGTACGGTCACTCTGTACCAGTATTCCTTCAGTCTTCTTTTGATGCTTCCCACATCGTTCAATATTTTGCCCATAGAATCCTTCGGTATTTCAGCTCGAGGCTTGAATTTTTCCTTCAGTTCTTTCAGCATGAGAAATGCCAAGCATGTTTTTCCCTTTTGGTTTTCTACCTCCAGGTCTTTGCACATTTCAGTATAATTCTTTACTTTGTATTCACAAGCGGCCCTTTGAAATCTTTTGTTCAGCTCTTTTACTTTATCATTTCTTCCATTTGTTTTAGCTACTCTACTTTCAAGAGTAAGTTTCAGAGTCTCTTCTGACATCCATCTTGATCTTTTCTTTTTTTCCTATCTTTTTAATGACCTTTTGCTTTCTTCATGTTTGATGGCCTTGATGTCATTCCACAACTCATCGGTAGTGTTCAGTGTGTCAAATCTGTTCTTGAGATGGTCTCTAAATTCAGGTGGGATATATTCAAGGTCATACTTTAGCTTTTATGGGCTTGTTCTAATTCTCTTCAGCTTCAACTTGAACTTCCATGTGAGCACTTGATAGTCAGTTCCACAGTTGGCCCCTGGCCTTGATCTGACTGATGGTATTGAGCTTTTCCATCATCTCTTTCCACAGAGATAGTCGCTTTGATTCCTGTATATCCGGTGTGATCCATGTCTATAGTCACCATTTACATTGTTGAAAAACAATATTTCTAATGATTAAGCCGTTGGTCTTGCTAAATTCTATGATGCAATCTCTGGTGTCATTTCTGTCACCAAGGCCACGGCCATATTTCCCAACTACTGATCCTTCTTTGTTTCCAAATTTTCACATTCTAATCACCAGTAATTGTCAATGCATCTGGATTGTACGTTTGATAAATTTCAGACTGCAGAAGTTGGTAAAAACTTTCAATTTCTTCATCTTTGACATTAGTGGTTGGTGCATAAATTTGAATAATAGTATTAGTTGTTCTTCCTTGCAGGTGTATGAATACTATCCTAACACTGATAGTGTTGTATTTCACTATAAATCTTGAAATGTTCTTTTTGACAATGAATGTGAATGTGATGCCGGTCCTCTTCAATTTGTCATTCTTTGCATAGCAGACCACACAAATGTCCAATTCAAAATGGCCAATGCCAGTCCCTTTCGTTTCACTAATGCCTAGGGTATTGATCTTCAGTGTCTCCCATGTGCCAATTGTTTAAAGTAAAACTTAATCCTAGCAGAAGCCTATCTTTTCTGTCTTATCTCCACTTTGCCCTTAAACAATTGCAATTAAGAGGGACCCCGTGGATGTCAGAGTAAAACCATGCTCCATAAGGTTTTCAGTGGTTGATTTTTCAATAGCAGATCACTAGAACGTTCTTCTGAGGCGCCTCTGGGTGTATTGGAACCTTCAACCTTTTGGTTAGTAGCTGAGCACATTGGCTATTTGTACCACCCTGGAACTCTGATTTAGCTTACTTCCTGAACCACTCTAACTTGGTCTCACCCACAACCTCACATTCAAGGATTCCATCCCCTCTGTGTTGTAGACTCTACCCAATCCTTTTGTTATTGAAATTGTGCCCTTTCTCTGAGGGCCAATTTCATTGAGACTTCCTCCAGGGAGCTAGGAGGGCCTCACTCCAAAGTCCTTCTTCCAAATTTAGAAACTGAAATTCACCCCCTGCCTTTTTGAATCAAAAATCAATTAAACCAAAAGCAAACCAAGGACTTATATAAATTCATGGTGGAGTCAACGTGTAAAAGAAGAACATAAATAACGCCTGAAAGACAGAAAACATTCTGAACTATGTTTTTAGTAAAAGAACTGATTTTTCATTCATAGTTTTGAAGAGTCAAATAAGATATGATTTAGGAAATGATAGTGGAATCATTATTCTCTGGTCTTGAGCATAGAGAATGTGACCCAGCTGGAGCTGGGCTCACAAGGGCTCACAAGGACACATCAACTGGGCCCTGAGGTATAAAGACAATAGCTAAGATAATCTTGGAAAATATCTTTTAGAGAACGTTTCATATAAACCATTTAAACAGAACACAAAACACTTTCTACTCCTATCTTTTTCTATTAGCACTTAATGAATAGAGAATCTGTTGGACCAATGAAGACATTTCTGAATGTCATTACTGAAACCTGTACCAGTGATTGTTAAGAAAGACAATTCAAAATGTAGAATCACAGTTTCTAGCCAATCTGTGAAAAGGTGAAGCTTTCAATGGTTTTGCTCATTTGCAATGTTAATACATACCGAGGGCTCTATAATGTTCCTTAGACTCAGGCAGAGATGCCTGTGGCAGCAGGCTTGTCCGTTTTCCCACTTTTACTTATTCCATAACGTTCTCTGGACTCGGGCAGACATGGCTCTGGCAGCATGCTTGTCTGCTTCCTATTTTTGCCTCTTTGAATATATGCCAAATAAAACTTTCTTTTTGCTTTACTAAATTTTCTGATTTTTTTACCCTACAACAGATAAACACCATTTGCTTCATTTTAGCTTAACTTTTTCTTCACACTAAAGAAGGGTAGGGGTTTACATTAATTCTCCATGTAGATGAAATTCTGAGATTCTTGAGGGGTCTGTTATACGTCCGGTTTTCAAACTAGGATTTCTTTATGAAAGGAGAATAAAACGTGCACACAGAGACCTGAAACAGAAATTTTGCTTTGAGGCATTGCTATTAGTTCCAATCTTTATCATCGGCATCTCTTAAACATTCTACTTTACAAAGTACAAAGCCAATTTTCATAGCTCTCTCATAATTTGTTTTCCTAAGGCACTCCAAGCAGTTTGATGCCAATGGGTTTCTGCTACGTTTATTATATTTTGTATTCCTCAACCAAGCCCCCACCTTCAAATTCCACATTGTGAGCAAGACTCATTAGCAAATTTTCCAGCAAATAGAACATTTTGGATTTTTTTTTCTACCTTTCGTTGATGGGCTTACACTGAACAAAACCAGTTACTTTTGTGCCAAACTTCTGATGGAACTTCACTTCCAGTCACATTTAATGAATGGATGAAAAATGGAGTATATCAACAAAATCAAGTTATGAATAAAAACAGACACTGAGAAAAATAGAAAGACAGGGAGGACAAATTGGTAGAGAGAATTAATCTTTATTTCTGTGATGGCTGTTACAAAAACCAAAAAGATATATTTTCTTGAAATTGAATTAGAAAATCTGTGAGAATTGATTTAAGAAGTTAATACTTCATTTTATTTCCATGTAGATCCATTTTATGACTATTGTCCCCTCTAACCCGTTGCCATTGAGTAGATTCCGACTCATGGCGACCCTATGAGTTACAGAGTAGATCTGCTCCATAGGGTTTTCTTGGCTGTAATCTTTTCGGAAGCAGATCACCAGGTCTTTCTTCCATGCCACTGCTGGGTGGGTTCAAACTGCTAACTTTTTCAGTTAGCAGTCAACCACAAACCTTTATTGGAGTCAAAAAGCAGGGCTTCAAACCAGTTCAAACTGGTTCAGCCATGTCCCACAAAATGAAAACTTTGGAACAGACCCAAATTTTCACAATTGGGGTGATCCACAGCTATAATCAGAATGGGAAAAACTACAGGTTGAAGTCCTGGAATGGGAGATTCGAGACAGGTGTAGTGAGCTCTTTTAGGAGCCTGATGCACAAGATTGGATTCTTGGCAAGACTGTGGAGAGCCACACACATTTAAGGCGGTGCAGTTGGCCACCATCTTTGAGCGAGGCACAACTGTCTCCAATTCTGCTCAAAATTTGACAGGCAAGAGATTTGGTTGCTATGCAGCGTGTATGTTGCCCTTACTTTCTAAGAGGGAGATCAGGTTTCTAGCAGGGATCCGACCTATCATTTTTCCTGCTCTAGTTATCATTCCTGTTCACCCAAATTTTTAAAAATTTGAGTCTGTTCTGGTTTCACTTCCTCATCCATGACTGAAGAAGGAAGAACCAGTTCACAACCTGTCAAAAAGTTGATAAACCTATTGCCTAATGTAAATCTATTGCCTAATGTAAGTGCTTGGAAACCCCGGTGGCATAGTGGTTAAGAGTTTGGCTGCTAACCAAAAGGTCAGCAGTTCGAATCCACCAGGCGCTCCTTGGAAACCCTATGGGGCAGTTCTACTCTGTCCTATAGAGTCGCTATGAGTCGGAATCGACTCGACAGCAATGGGTTTGGTTTGGTTTAATGTAAATGCTAACTAGATATAACCAGGTGAGTCAAGAAGCACGCAATTACAAAGCCCTACCCAAAACATCAGACCCCTGAGTAGTGTAAACGCTTAACACGCTCAGCTGTTAACCAAAAGGTTGGAGGTTTGAATGCACCCAGCGTTTCCTCAGAAGAAAGCCTGCCGATCTACTTCTAAAAAGTCAGCCATTGAGAAACCTGTGGAATGTACTTCTACTCTGACACATGTGGGGACTTCATGAGTCGGAGTTGACGCCCCTCAGCAGCAGCTAGTTAAACCTGAAACATCAGACCCAATGCCATCTAGACCTCCTTACTCCTGAAAAATCCCCAGGCCTCACCTATTTTACTTCCTTAGTTTTACGTGTGTGTGTTACACTACGTCCTCTCATTTAAACTTTTTTTTCATTTAATTTTTCTTTCTCTTTCTTATTACCTTTTCAAAAAGTGCTAAAGTGTAGCATTGGACTAAGATGAATAAATTAACAGCAGTAGGAAAATGAGGAGGGAAAAACAACCAAATCAAGAAATAAAGTCTTAAAAGTGAAAAATACCTTGAAAGTGGTCACATCTTCATCCTCTAAGTCAGTGTCATATCTTGAGCCCACCTATAACTGTGTATTGCTCACATCACTGAACTCAGCATTAAGAGTTTGTAAGACCTGAAATGGTGATCAGAGTGTAGATCTTAACCTTAGATAATGTTAACATCCAACATGTTCTAAATACCTCATGACACATGCTTGTAAAACCTCAAGTCACTAGACAAATGTTAGTAATTACTTATACATGAAATGATACTGTGTATATCTTTATAAACGCTTTCAAATACTTCATCCTATTTTGTCTTGCTCAAGACAGATTCTGATTAAATACTTGCTTAACTGGATAAAAATATATTGAAATTTTGTGAGAATCCCTCATATGTATTATGGGCCTAGGAGATGAGAAGTTAAACTAAGTGCTAAATGAAAATAGGGCTTGGTTTGTAGGCCGCCAAATCAGAGCTAAGGGCCAAGCGTTTTGGAAGCGCTGACATACCAGAACGGCTGGAGTTAGTTTATTTACCTGTGGAAGAAAACATGCACAGAGAGATAACAGGAAGCAGACGATGCCAAAACTAATTAGAAAAAGTGTGGTCAGCTGCCCTGTTGCATTTTTATGGGAAGAGATCAATAATTCATGACCGGAAGCCAAATCATCTGCCAGTGCTGTTAACAGTATCCTTTCCTCTATTGCTTCAAAGGGACCAAGTTCACATTCATGTCCTCGCAACACTTCACATTTCCATGCCACTTCAGCATGGCCTTCTGTGGCAAGCATGGTACCACGCCCAACCTTTCTCCTTGCTTCTCCTCCCTCCACAAACACTGACCAAAACCAACACCTCTTTGAGCTTCAAGGACTCAGCAAGTACACAAGACCTCTAGTCTTCACCTGGGAACCCAGAATTGTCCCAACCACAAATCCCTGTGCTGCCTCAGATTTATGGCAAGAACAGATAGACGTAAAGAATGAGAACAGACAAAGGTATCAAACTGAGATAGTGAACAAAGGTAGAAGCATGGATTATACATGACTCCAAAGAGAAGGGATCACTTTAAAATTCCTGTTTGAAGCGAGAATCTGATTCAAAGCTTCCAAAGAGAAACATTAAAACTCACCTTTCTGTATTATATACCGGGGGGACACTGTTGTCTCTTTTGTGTGTATTTACTTATATGAAAAAACATGATTCAGGAAAAGAGAGCAAAGCCATTTAGTTTTGATACAGGATTTGGACTGATGATCCAATTATTTTTTTGTCTTTTTGTGTATTTGCTTTTGAACTTAATGTAAGGATGTGATTCCAGCCTGTAAAATAAGAGAATAAAAAACTTCTAGCAGTCCAAACTCATTCTCAAGAATAGGAATTTTACTCAGAACTATAAAAATTGAAACAAAGAAAACCCTTTTGGCTGCTTTGAGGAATATGGAAGAGTTTGAATTTTGTTACTCTGCTTTTGTGGAAATGTTTGTTAGAAGGCTTTATTCCTTGATGCCACCAAAAAAATTCAAGCCGTATTATGATTCCGATAGTCAGAGATATTTAAGAATTCCCAAAATAAAGTCTTCTATTACTGCTAGATAATAGACAAATGATAATAATTTCTTACAGATTAAATAGTGCTGTGTACATTTTTATAAATGCTTTCAAATACTGCATAGATGATCAACTTTTGGAATCTTCAAATCTTCAAAGTATACCAAAAAGAAAACAAAAACCCATTGCCGTCAAGTCAATTCCAACTCATAGTGACTCTATAGGACAGAGTAGAACTGCCCCATAGGGTTTCCAAGGCTGTAAATCTTTACGGAAGCTGACTGCCACATCTCTCTCCCTCAGAGCGGCTGGTGGGTTCAAACTGCCGACGTTTCAGTTATCAGCCGAGCCTTTAACCGCTGTTGCCACCGGGGCTGATTCTTCAAAGTATACAATCACAAACGATATTTTTGACGCGTTCAGATTTCAAAGTAGAGATTAAGAAGTTAATGCAGGACTTCCACTTCTGCCTGTGACTCAGTCACAGGAACTTCCCAGTGTAAACAGAGAACTGACAAAATCTCCGCAGTTTTCAGTCACTGGACACTGAGCAGCACAGGGCTGGAATACCTGAGAGAAAGCAAGCAAAGAGACTGAATGATGGGTTCCCAGCAACATGAATGCAACATTTCTACTCATTCTACCAGAAGCACCTCTAAATTTCAGAGCAGGGAAGGGGAGCCCAGGCCATGCATGTGGTCCCACTATTCATCAAACAGAGATCAGAGCTCAGGGAGGCTGAGGCAGCTGGACTTGCAGGGCAGGGTGCTAAGGATGAGGGAGCTCCAGGGAAAGAGCTCCAGAAATCTGCACAGGGTTTCCTGAGGCTTTGGCTGCACAGGGTAAAACTAGGCAATGCTTGCATATGTAAAACTCCATGAATCCGGGGGGGAAAAAAAAAAACTACTTTGGATCTGCAAACCGAGGAACATCATGGGAAGTGATTTAGAGCAGATCAACAAATCCATCTGGGATGTGACAAGGAGAGAGAGAGCAGAGGCCTAAAGCCAAAAGTGCAGAAATCTGGATGAGCCAACATACTGGCTGATCTGAAGCAGACAGACTTAAGAGATCCTGGAGCCACTGTGAAATCAAAAATGCAAGCAAAAAAATATTTTTTTAAGGTCATCCCCAAGGCTGTTGGCATGGATTGGCCTAGAGAATTAAAGGGGGCTAAGAAAGAAAGCCATCCTGGAGCATTCAGTGACTTTGACTGTTTGGTAGTAATAGGTGACCTTGATTATTTGATAATAGTAGGTGAACTTGACTGTTTGATAGTAGTAGGTGACCTTGACTATTTTATAGTAGTAGGTGACCTTGACTGATAATAGTAGGTGACCTTGACTGTTTGATAGTAGTAGGCAACCTTGACTATGTGATAGTAGTAGGTGACCTTGACTATTTGATAGTAGTGGATTTGTGCTCAGAAAAGTCAAGATGCTCTCTGAGCAACTGGGTGATTACACAGAAGAATCAGGATCATTTCTTCTGGAACC
The DNA here is from genome assembly GCA_030035585.1 of Dugong dugon. Lineage (NCBI taxonomy): Eukaryota > Metazoa > Chordata > Mammalia > Sirenia > Dugongidae > Dugong > Dugong dugon. Next base: position 9,719,284 of record CM057473.1, read on the forward strand.
TGCTATTAAATCAACTAATGAAAACAGACATACAACATTATTCTATGGGGAAAATGTTGAGAAGAGATTCAGCATTTAATTAAATTAGTCATCTCTGAGCCAAGTTCAAGCACAAGGCAGAACTGGGCCATCCAAGAGAAATAAAATGCAAGTCACATATGCAATTTTAAATTTTCTGGTAGTCACATTAACCAAAAAAGCATAAAATAATAGGTAAAATTAGTATGAAAGATACATTTTATTTAACCTAATACAACTAAAATATCACTATTTTGACAGATGATCAATATGAAATAGCAATGAGATATTTTATATTTGGTTCTAAATTTTAAATTAGTTTAAATTAAACAAAGTTAAAAATTCAGCTCCTCAGTCTCATTAGTCATATTGCAGGTGCTCAAAAGTCACATGTGACTAGTGGCTAACCTGTTAGACATGTAGTGCTAGAACCAAAGAGAAAGGATAACGTTAGAGTCTTTGAAAAACACTCTGAATTTAATAAGTAACCTAATGCTTTCAGAGCCCTGGTGGCACAGTAGTTAAGAGCTCAGCTGCTAACCAAAACGCTTGGCAGTTCGAATCAACCAACCGCTGCTTGGAAACCCTATGGGGCAGCTCTCCTCTGTCCTGTAGGGTTGCTATGAGTTGGAATCCATTCCACAGCAGTGGATTTCTAATGCTCACAGTCAATGAAATTCTCAGTCTTCTTCTAGAAGGGCAAGATTTCTAAAAATGTGCTTGTTGAAAGCTTCTTAATGGAGGTTGGTTAACGAGGCTACTGTATAGAAGCCAAAGCCATCACCACTTATTGAAGAGTATTCTGAGTTAAGCAGCTTCTATTTAGAATTGTAGCCTTCTTGGAATATCCCATGACTTCATCCTGCCCTTCCACTCAGTGTCCAGATGTGTACTGTCAAATATTAATGATGAACTCATGAGAAGAGTTTTGGGAGTTCTCAACAGTTTTGATATATAGTATCAAAGAGAGCAATCCTCTGTTCACTTCTCAGACTCCAAACCAGTGTCAATAGTACTTTCTCACCCAAGTCAAGACACAGAAACACAGGGCAATATTTTAAACTTTCTTATAGTTAATTATTACAATGAGAGATGGAACTCTACGAGACAGCCGTGTTTTTCTGGGTCTCGCGAGTTTTCACCCTTTGACAGAAGGCACTCTTACACTTTTCTATCGCTGGTTTCAGTGGAAAATACTTCAGTTTTCCTTCTGTGACAGGTTTCCACCTTACACAAGTTCCAGCTCTCACAGGTTTTACTGTACGATTTCTTCTCCTGTTCCCACACCCCCTCTCCTTTCTGAAGAAAAGGTAATCGTGCAAAGCCAACTTATTGCATACTGAAATAAAGCTGGATTTGACAACTTTTTGTAGCTAGGAATGTATTCTTCTATTATAGGATCAAAGACACTTGCTTTCCAGAAACATTATCAGGGATAATAATCAAGAATGCAGTCTGATTTAGTAGGCATTTCCAGCGGAATAATTTTATTTTTTCCTAGTAGTTAGCTCAAAATGGCTTCAGGTCCACAAACTTCCATTTCAAACCTCTCCTGAAGTAATCCCCAAAAATGTACAGAGAGCCACATAGTATTGTTTCTGATAGTGAGTCTGGATTAATTCAGTTTAGTTCAAGGAATTTCTCCAAGTTATACACAAAGAGCCCTGGTGGTGTAGTGGTTAAGCGCTCGGCTGCTAATCAAAAGTTTGGCGAGTCTACTCTGCCAGCCGCTCTGTAGGAGAAAGATGTGGCAGTCTGTTTCCATAAAGATTTGCAGCCTTGGAAACCCTATGGGGCAAGGGTACTCCATCCTATAGGGTTGCTATGAGCCAGAATTGACTCAGTGGCAATGGGTTTAGTTTTCTGGTTTATCATACACATGCTTCATCAACTTCAACAAATGACAGGTTGAAAGGAAGATATAGATGACTAAGGATATACTAAAATAAAGTCTTATGAAAGTTTGACCCAGCAATTAACACATTTTAATCACCAACACATCGTTTGCTGATCTATATGAGAACTTGGTCTTGATTGCCATTTATGGCCAATACGTAAACACTCACATCTGTCATACCCTCACTGATGGAAAAGGATTTTCTTGGATTCTGTTGAGTCAACAACAACTTACTCACCTCATCTGTAGCACAAAAAGTAAACTGTGCTAGACAAAGGAGCTGAAGCTAAGTGGTTTAACCCTGCGATCACTGTATTCCACATGAAAATGAGTCAGGATAGCATTATGATAATCAGCTGAGGTTTTCCCCCTCTGAATGGCTTGATAGTATCAAGATCATTAAAACAATCTCCATTATAGCAGTCAGCTCTTTGTTAGTGATACATACATTAAATGCATACATAAACCGAAAATCCAACCCGTTGCCATTGAGTCAATCCAACTCATGGTGACCCCCTGTATTACAGAGAAGAACTGCTCCATGAAGTTTTCTTAGCTGTAATCTCTACGAAGCAGATCACCAGGACTTTCTTCCACAGCACCTCTGGGTGGGTTTAAACCACCAACCTTTAGGTTCTTAGTTGAGCAGAAACTGTGTCTTTCATACACACACATACACACACACACACACACTTATAACTCTCTCTAGGACCATAAAGTGGGAAAAAAGAGAAACCTTGAAAAGTAAAATTTCCAGGTTTTTCTGCATGAACTAGTATATATATATATATATATATATATATACAGAGAGAGATGTAGCTCTGCAAACGGTCATTAGTTTGCAACATGTGGACGGCAGACTCTATGGTTCGGAGCTAGGATTCAAACCCAGGCAGTCTGGCTCACATCCTTGACCACAAGAGCAACATAGAATCTCATTTCTGGAAAGATCTTAAGAGGTTATCTAGTCCAACTCACAAACTGATGTTTATTGTGTTCAGTATCATCCCTGACAGTGCACTAGTTCTCTTAGGAGCAAGGGCAAGAAAACATTTCTGAAGCAGAAGGAATATGAAGGGTCTTTTTCCTATGTGATAAATTAAAATAACTTAGAGTTAAACTCCGTCTTAGTTATAGTGCTGCTATAACTAAGTCCAAATTCAGGGCATTAGCTCCAGGGGAAGACTGTCTCTGTCAGCTCTAGAGGAAGGTCCTTATCATCTTCCCGGGTGGAGGAGCTTCTCAGCACAGGAACCTCAGGTTTAAAGGACACACTATTCTCCTGGCTCTTGTTTCTTGGTGGTATGAGGTCTCCATGTCTCTCTGCTCTCCTCTCTCTTTTATATCTTGAAAGAGAGTGACTTAAAACACAACCTTATCTTGTAGATTGAGTCCTGCCTCATTAACATAACTACCTCTAATCCTGCCTCATTAATATCACACAGGTACAATTTACAACACACAGGAAAATCATATCCGATGACAAAATGGTGGGCAATCACACAATACTGGGAATCATGGCCTAGCTAAATTGACACACATTTTGGGGGGACACAATTCAATCCATAACATACTCCTTAAGCAACTCAGCCATGTGATTTCCCAACATTGAGAAATTACTCCTTACCAATCTGCTGTTCCATAATCATCTCTTCTACAAAGAAAAAGAAAGAAAAATAATGTCACACCCACTGGCGGTCAAATAAGAAATGTAAATAAATGATCTATAATTCCTTATTTTATTTTCTGGCACCTCTCTAGAAAAACTGAGAAATTCTAGTTTCAGTTATAAACATTAACTGTATAGATTTATTAAGCCAGTCTATAACACGTCTAATATCCCAAAGAGCACATCCACATTCCTCAAAGAAAATGCTAATCAAAATTTTCAAAAAGTAATTTTCACCCATCATGTCTAATGTTTCATCTCCACAGAATAATGTAGACTTTCTCAAAGTTGAGACCTTCTTCATTTGTAAAAAAAAAAAAAAAGAGAGAGAGAAATTGTTATCTAAGAAAAAAATTATTGGAAATGAAAGAGAAGAAAGTCCTCACCAAAACTGTGGTTTCAAATATAAAACAACTAAAATCCCTTCCATGGTTTTCAGAATCACTCATACCAGCAGTTCTTCTAACTTCTTTTCTCAAAAGAAAAAAGAAATGGGGTGAGGAACCTGCACAATGACCTCTGAGCAAAACTTCAAATAGGATTTTAGTCCTGTTTCCCACATTTACATAAATATGCTTCACAGTGATTTGACTCTGCAGCACCAAACTAACAAACCAACCATAGTTGGCACAGGTATACCCCTAACTCTGGAGTGAGACCAGAGATGGAAGAAATATCAACATCTATCAAGGCCCGTGGAAGTAAATTTAGACTCTCTTCTGCCACCAAACAAACAACCACAACCACATCTTAAAAGCTACCATCAGGATGACTGAACTGGGCCGCACAGCCCTGAAGTGGTTTCTTCCATATCTTAGTCCTGTAATTACTGGTGGGTGTTCTCTCCCGACACTCAAGAGTTAGACTTTGGTTTGAATGTTGTTCTGAAGCTTATCCAAATAATGCTGGATTTTTCTTCCATGTGTGTTTCTCCCTTTTCTCATATATTTTCTTTCTCATTCCACCGCTACCTATTCAACTTTCTCCTGCAGAATCTATGTATTGCCTTCCAAGTCTAGAATTTTCTATTGTGTCTTACTAGTTCAGTACCTGTGTCCTAATACTTAAAAAAATGCTTTTTACTTTATAGAAGCTAAAGAAGAAATAAAATTTTTTTTTTTTTTTTGGTCAAAGAGAACTAAACTGAAAATTATCCGAATTCCTCTTAGCCAGAAAATGAATTTCTTACACCCACACTTCATAAAGCTTTGTTTTATTTTTTAAGAATATTTTGAAACAGAAAACGATCAAAGCTAGAACCAGCTTATAGAAGACACTTGTAATTATTTGACTGGAGAGCATCGTCTTCCTCTTCCTAAGGGCACCAGAACTTCCAAATTTTTGAGGAATTACCCCTTCCCTTCTGGTTGGAGGATAATTAGGGGCTCAGCTCTCTCCCAGCGAAATGGTGGAGATGAAACCCAAAACAGGCCATAATTCAGAGCTCCCTGAAATTTGAAACTTGAGAAGAGGAACAAAGAGACTGAAAGTTGTGGTTTATCCAGTTCTGGAGTGGCTTTCTGGCTAGATCCTTCATGTTACAAGATGCTCCCTGTGGTTCTTGCTGGGGTCTGTGCACCTCTTTGCTTCCTGCCTATTTCCATGCCTATTCCTCCAGACTTTATGTTGAGTTCGAGAACTCCAAGTAACTTACCATAATTCTACTCAGCTCATATTAGTCAGAGTCAGTTTCTGTTGAAGGCAGCCGAAGAACTACAACTGACATTTAATTAACACCTGTCAGTCGTTCTGAAGATGGATAACACCATATACTGGATGCATTGAATTATCTGTAATCCGTTCAGTGAAGGTTGTTGTTGTTATTTGCCATTGAGTAGGCTCCAACTCGGGGTGACCTTATATATAACAGAACAAAAAGTTGCTTGGTCTTGTGCCACCTTCGTGATCTTTGCTGTGTTTGAGTCCATTTTTGTGGCTACTGGGTCAATCCATCTTATTGAGGGTTTCCTTCATTTTTGTTGGCCTTCTACTTTACCAAACATGCTGTCCTTTTCTAGTGATTAGCCTTACCTGATGACTTATCGAAAGTAAGCAAGTCAAAGTTTTGCCATCTGAGATCGATGGTTTGTTCTTTTGGCAGCTCGTGATATATTCAATATTCTTTGCCAATGCTACAGTTCCAATACATCAGTTCTTCTGTCTCACTTGGTCACATTTTGCATGATCAGTACTGTTCTAGGTGCTAGAAAACTATAAAATAAAAGGAAGACATTGGCTTGTTCTCAAAGGATTTACAGGATAGTTAAGATTAATCTACATAGAACAGTTGAGTTCCCATGCATACAAAAAATGCAGAAAGAAAGCATTCTCTAAACAAGCAATGAATTTTATTGCCACCCACCTAGTTTCCCAAGCCTGAACCTGTAATTCTTCCTTGGCTTCTCCCTATTCGTCACCCCACACATCTAATTAGTCATAATTCATTCATTAAGAAAATATTTATTATCAAACCATGTAGATTTTGCTTATTTCATATCTCTTGAACCCTTTTTCTTCTTCCCACTCCCAATACTGCTACCTTAATTCGGTCCCTCATGATGCATTTCTCACCTGACTGACTGCAGCAACTTATAATTGACCTCTCTGCCTCCGTCTTTGCTCCTTAGAAGCCATTCTCCTCTAAGGAGTCAGAGTCATCTTTCTAAAATGCAAATCTGATCATGTCGCTCTCCTCCTGAGGCTTGCCAACCTCTTAGGAAGAGCTCCAAGTGTTGAGAATGGTATTCACGACCCTCCAAGGAACTTGAAATCTCTCCTGGAACAAAGTGAGCTGTAACAAAACAAACAACTGAAGAGGTAAGGTATTTCATGATCTGGCTCTGGCTTATCTCTCCAACTTCCTCTCTCACCGCTTTGCCACAAGCTTACTGTGGTACTTAGAGTTCCTCCCAGCACCATCATCTGCTCTCCTGGTCTTGGCACTGGCTGGTCCTCTGCCTGGAATGCCCTTCCCACTCCATGCCCTCATTTCACCCCACAAACTCCTTCTGTCCACCTCCCAGACCGAGGAGAGCTGCTCCTCCTTTGCGTTACCACAGCAGTCACCAACATCGGACGTCCTACCCTATATTGTAATTTTCCGTTCCTTTGTATGCCTCCCTTCCTAGAAGGCAAGTTCTGTTCTTTGAGTATGGAAACTGTGTCAAGTTCCTCTTTGTATCCACCATGGCTAGAACATCTAGCACATGAATACATTCGGTAAAAGTGTGACTGAATAAACATAAAATATTTTTAGAAACAATTCATGCATTATCTTTGTACAGACTCAAATAACAGAGAAGGCCCAGTAGAACACATTTTAAGGCATTCTAACTGTGAACACAGGCAACATATTAGTACCTAGAATTTGTAGAGTTTTAGGGCTCTCTAAAGATGTTGTTGTTAGGGGCGGTCAAGTCAATTTTCGATTCATAGCGACCCCATGTGACAGAGTAGAACTGTCCAATAGGATTTCTTAGGCTGTAATCTTATGGATGCAGATCACCAGTAAAGCTGCTGGGTCTCCTGCAGAGTTAAGGGGTGGGTTCAAACCTCCAACCTTTCAGTTAACAGCTGAGTACTTAACCATTATACCACCAGGGCTCTTTATTAAAGATGCGGGCTCTGAATTGCAACAAATGTATTAAAACATAGCAAAGAGACAAACTTCCTAGATTTATGTAACATTTCTAGTGATTCATTTGACCTATAAACTCTCAGAAATATTGAAAAAACTACAGATGTTCAAAACGCTCTGGATTTTGTGGGATAATGCTTAGTACGTTGCTTCATCAACATATTAGGATGTAAGCCAGTTCCACAAAATCGGTTTCATGAAAAAGGAAGGATGAACTAAGGCAGGTTATTATAGACAAAGAAGAAATACACAACTTTATGTATAAATCTTCTCTGAGTAAATTAATTCAGACAAAAGCAATGGAAAACTACACAAGAAACCAGAGTACAATTGAACTGTGGCAACAGATATTCCCCTAGTATGGAGTCAAATGGGATAAAAGTCTTAAACACGTAAACATAGTTTCATAGATACATGAGTGACAACAGCAAAAGGGCAGCATGCATATTGTAAAGAGCTTGACACAGTGATCACTAAAGAGACTTGACGTAGTCCTTTAAGACTTTGTCTTCCTTCTCCTACCGTGAACAAGTCTCAGGCGTCAGCCTCTCTGTATGTATTCTACTCCAGAAGAGGATTCTCTTGTTCTATAATTACTATCTTAGGGCATTAATTATCACTACTTAGCATTAATCCCAAATCTATAGCTCCTGTCCTCATGTCAAGTAAAGTTTCAGTTCTTTATATACAACTTTCCAGTGAGTATGCTCTTATCTCAAAAAAAATTATCCAAGAGTGAATCAAGTATCTTCAGCCTAATACTAGCTCCCCTTTTTGTCACCTATTTCTGCAGACACTGCCATTCTTCCAGTGTTACATCACTTTCAACTTATTTTTCATCCTTTTTTGTCTAGTCTCTCTCTCTTGTCTATTCATCATTAAATGTTTTAGGAACTCATTTGGTGAAGCTACAAAATATATAGCTCTTGCCAGATTTTTCTGATACCTGCTAATTTGGCAGATTATCATTTTATGGTGAGTAGCATCCAGGGTCTTAAAAGCTGGCAAGCAGCCATCTAAGATACTTCTATTGGTCCCATCCCATCCAGAGCAAAGGAGAATGAAGAAAATCAAAGACACAAGGCAAGTGTTAGCCCAAGGACTAATGGACCACATGAACCATAGACTCTACCAGCCTGAGCCCACCACTGACCATTCTAACAGGGATCACAATAGAGGAGAGCAGGAGAAAAATGTAGAACAAAATTCAAATTCACCAAAAAAAAAGATCAGACTTACTGGTCTGACAGAGACTAGGGGACCTCCAAGTCTATGGCCCGCAGACACCCTGTGAACTCAGAACTGAAGGCCCTCCCAAAGTCCACTTTTCAGTCAAAGAGTAGACAGCCCTATAAAATAAATGGTAATACACGTGAGGAATGAGCTGCTTAGTTCAGTCAAGCATACGAGACCAAAAGGGCAACTCCTGCCCAAAGGCAAGATGAGAAGGCAGGAAGGGACAGGAAAACTGGAGGAACAGACGTAGGGAACCCAGACTGGAAAGGGGGAGAGTGCTGACACTTTGCAGAGATTGCAACCAACGTCACAAAACAATTTGTGTATAAATTTTTAAATAAGAAACTAATTTGTGCTGTAAACTTTCACCTAAATCACAATAAGATTTTTTTAAAAAGATTATTTTATCCAGGTGTTGTGTTGTGAGCATCACTACCAGCCTCATCTTTCTGATGTACTATTTCCATCACGTTCTCTCCCCATCTCTCTCAAAGACAATGTATCAGGTCTCAGACTCGCTGCTTAATCTGGATTCATCACACTAATGAAAATTCATCTTGTATAACTCCATAACTTAAATCCCTTGTTCAGTCTAACCGGTTTTTACTGTAGCACACACATTTCCATTCGCACACTTCTGCTCAGAATCCCCTGCCCAATATATCTTCATGCCTTTTCAATTCATCCCAAATCCTGTCTTCTAAAATCTTGCTCTAATCTCACATTTGTGAAGATTTCTGCAACTCCGCCATGAAATACTTTTCCCTAATATAATGGTGCCTCCAGATATGCAAGTAAACTGACTTGGATGCTTTTTTTATGTTAAAAAAAAAAAAAAAAAACCTGGAAAACTGTGCTAGTCAAAATAGGTTAATTTATGCTGTAGCAACAAACAATCCTCATATTTCAGTAACTTAACTAAAGTTTACTTCTCATTTACACACACTGTGTCAAACGTGGGTCATCAGATAGCTGTACTGAAGGATCATCCAGATGTCCCAGGAGACAGAGACGCTGCGTTATCTCCAATATGTCACCTCAGTTGCTATGGCAGGGAAAGAGAGAAACTGGAGGGTGCAATAAATTGTATAAACATAAACCACGTATACAATTTATTGTGTCCTCTGAAGTCTCAGATGGTAACATATTGTTTTTATAGTTTTCTTTAAATATATTTTCGCCAGTATTTGTAATAGGCATTTTTTTACTGTCACTTTACTATGACTACTACCTTATGTCTTCCGTTAGGTGACACTTACATTGTCATCAGTTATTAGAACATGCAGCTATCAATAATCTTTTCATTAATAATTTTATTATTCATTTGAAATAAATATGACGCATACGAATTATATTCTAAATCTACGTACACAGAGGCAAAAATGGAATAAAAGACAAAAATCAGCTCTATCATATCATTTTTGATTAGTGTTTTCTGTAACCCATAGGCATGCAATTATCTATGAATTTGGATTCAGATAAGAACTTCTGCTCATGCAAAGTTTATAGTGGAAACTTATTCCAAAAACATCAAATTAGCCAATGCATCAGATGATTTAAAATAAAGTCTTCAAAGCTGAAAGATATTAAACTAAATATACAGCTACAAATACAATACAGCTTCAAATGATCTGTGTTGGGCTGAAAATAGAAGCTATTCTTTAGCGTTTGTGCTGCTTAAAACTTGCAAGTTTGTTATTCTGGGTGCTGAGAAGACAATTGAGGCATGCAATTGTCTGCTTAGCACCCAGAATAACAAAGAAAAAAGAAGACTTAAGCTTGTCTGCCATCGCTCGCTTTCTTCTTTTCCCCAGTAAATAACATTTAGTTTAAGGTCATATAATGGCTGTTTCTTAGTGCCGTCTTTTGGGTGGTTATGTTATTACATAATCTCGAAACATAATTCTTAAAGTTCAGTGCGTATGTGTGTGTGTGTGTGTGTGTGTGTGTGTGTTAATTGAATTCTAGCATATTAAGTGTAAGCCTTAATTTTTCACATCAACTGTCCAGTTTATTGAATGAGGACTCTGTTCACTTACATTGTGTACCATAATAGCAGCTCTGAAGTTTCTTTCTATGAGTTTTTTGCATCGTGGGACTCAACGCCTGTCAACCCCACCTATTAAGTCCTTAACCTCCAACACACACCCCAGCACTCATGTTCCTACAAAGTGTGACTCTAAATTACATCTACTCTTTTTCACTTAAGAAACAAAAAATCATGGGCAACGGTGGATGCTTAAATCCTTGTTGGACACAGCTAGAGAAGATGGAGCAGCATTTCCAAAGACTGACAATTTCGGTGGGGCCGAAATCAAAGCCAGGTCTCTGAAACAGAAATAATTCTATTTCTACGCATTACATTTACCCCAATCCAAAGAAAATACTGGCTCTAATAAAAGTCTATAGCTACTCATATCTTGATAAACTGAGTGGAACTCTGGGTAAGTTGAGAAATCTGCTCTCAAAATTTCACAATAAAACACATCTGGTATTTTCAAAAAGTGCTATTTTTAACTTGGCCGACAACGATCTCTAATTTAGGTTATGCATGGAAAACATCATTGACTGTGACCAAGAATCTGCCAAAGATTCATGTAAATTATTCCTTAAAGATCTAGTTAGTGTATTGCCTACACATTCATCTAGATCCCCAAAAGTCCTATTCCTGTAATTAATTAAATCACTGGAAAATTAGAAACGTAAAGAATATTCACTCAGTTGACAAAGAAAATATTTCACTAATATACAGTGTAATTTTCAGCAGTTGGATCCCTGAAAACATGTCTTTAAACTTGATTTTAGAGTGTTTTGTAAAACCATAGCCATTGCCTGCTGAAAGTGAATGTTTCATATACAAGTATCTCATTTATATTTGATTCCTGTGGGAGTGGGGATGTTGCAAGAGGCTTTGTATCATTTAAACTAATGACTATAAAAAACAAAATTAGCCTAAATGTCTTTGCTTCCAGGCAAGCCCAACTCTGTGGCCAGTTATGATAATTGGATAATCGCAGGTACTTGGTCACATGTACTCTTTCTGCTCTTTGCTGTTTTGTTTTCATTTCAAATTGCTCTATATTATGCCATGATTACTTTTAAAAATTGTCTTAAATCCCAGCCACTGTAGCTCGAGTGCCAAAATGTAGGGGATTAATTCAGGAACTCCAGTGAGGAGCCCATGGTCGCTGCACCTGGGTCAGATAAGAGCAGTATGGACAAGAGGGTTGCTCATGGGCCTTCAAAGGTTTCATGGGTCTTAACTAAGGCCACTGGCAATAATGCCGGGGAGAGGTAGTTAGATTTGCAAAAGAAAATGAAAATAAATGCAGACTCAGTCGAGAAAAGATCTGTACCAAACATGCTGAAATAATGATCCAGAAGACTTGAAACCAAACAAGACTAGAGATAATATCCTTAAGAGAGGGCCTATGAAGCCCCATTGGGTCTAACTGAAAAGCCGAGTTAGTAGGGGTTTACCAAGGAGAGATCAGGAGGTCTGGTTGGAGCAAAACCACTGTGGTCATCTACTTAGTAGTTCAGGGAAGTGCACTACAGACACCAGCTCGCCAGCAGTAGAGGTTCTCTTTGAGAAACAAGCCCAGCGCTTCTCTCCTGAACCTACTCATCCTGAAGAACAGTGTTTTCATGTGAGAAAGAAGTAACTGTGGTAAAGGAACAGTTGTTATTAGTTGCCCTTTAGTCAGCTCTCACTCATGGGGATCTTATGTATAATAGAATGAAACATTGCCCAGTCCTGCACCATCTTCATGATCTTTGATATGTTTGAGTCTATGATTGTGGCTATTGAGTCAATTCATCTCATTGGAAGTTTCCCTCATTTTCATTGGCCTCTACTTCATCAAACTCGACGCACACCTCTTTAATCAATCAACTATATAAATGAATACATTCTGTACAAGTGTACAAAATTGCACACTGCTCGCTGAGTTTCTCTAACTTTTGGGATCATTTATCATACGCAACAAGGGGTGGTGATACACAAATTTGTTTCAAAGGCTTTGTCTTCTAGAAGTGTTTGTTCCCACTGTAGGCAGTTTATACAACAACAAAAATTAAACCAATCATGATGTGCTACACATTTCACTCCATAGACTCCAGAAGCGCACTGTTTGAGATCCACCATAAATATCCCCAAACAGGGAAACTTACCTTCTGAACTTCTCTGAGCCTTACTAGCTTTAATTCCGTGTAGTATTGGTTTAGAAAAATAAACACACATTCAAATTATGCAAATATTAGTGCTTTTTTTTTTTTTTTAACTTGGTTAGTTGATCAAGAAACTATGACTTCTAGCAGTGGTACAAAAATACAGCATCTGTGATAACATACTATTTCTTGTTTTGGTTTAGAAAATGCTACAAGTCAGTGAACGTGCTGTTTATACCTAAATAGAATCCTCACGTGGTGCTTAAACACCGCCCCCCCCATGAATTTATCTTCATAGCATATTAGAGAATTACAATATATTTGGGTTGTTCTTTCACCAATTGGAAATGCAGCCTCAAAAATTAATTGGTTTTTTCCAAGTTCATTTAAGTCTGACCCTTGCTTGTTAAACTCTAAGAAATCACACTAAAATTGACTACTGCTTTTATATTTTATATGTATAGTTATAGGTTAAAATCCTGAAGAAGGTCAACAGTTATCTGTATTGCTCATTTGACTCCAGTGGAAAACGTAGGTAATAGAAGATCTAGATGAAACTTAGGAACCTTTATCTTAAATAACCTAACTCATCTAAAAGAAATGATTTCCATCAAACATAGGCAATTATGTATTTTCTACAGAACCAGATCCACTGCTATCAAGTCGATCTGACTCATAGCAACCCCATAGGATTTCCAAGGCTGTAAATCTTTACGGAAGCAGACTGCCACACCTTTCTCCCTTGGAGGAGCTGGTGGGTTCGAACTGCCAACCTTTCGGTTAGCAGCCAAATGTTTTAACCACTGTGCCCCCAGGGCCCCTCTAATTCTACACTGCTCAAATAAGAAATATTTATATGATATGATTTTATTATATACGATTACATTAAATGTCATGTAATTTCTAAAAAATGGAATTTTAAAGCATTAGTTCAAAACTAAAAGTACATGATTATCTTATACTACATAAGATAAATTTACATGATAAGAAAAAAAAATTCCATATGAAGAGTATCCTTAATGTTAACCTATAATTTTAAATAATCTACCTAGAAATTTCTCCACTTGCCTGTCCTTTTGTCATACTGTGATGGCTTGTGTGTTGCTGTGATACTGGAAGCTGGGCCACTGGTATTTCAAATACCAGCAGGGTCACCCATGGTGGCCAGGTTTCAGAGGAGTTTCCAAACTAAGACAGACTAGGAAGAAAGGCCTGGTGATCTATTTCTGAAAATTAGCCAATTAAAACCTTATGGATCACAATGGGACATTGTCTGACTCACTTGCTTTGGACACGTCATCAAGAGGGATCAATCGCTAGAGGAAGACATCATGTTTGGTGAAGCAGAGGGTCACCAAGGACAAGGTGGATCCTCAGTGAGATGAACTGGCAAATAGCCACAACAAGCAACTCAGACATGACTGTGAGTGTAAAAATGACACAGGACTAGGCAACGTAAGATCGCCGTGGGTCGGAGTCAAATTGACAGCAGCTATCTGTCTACACGGAATTTAAATTTCTAGATTCTCATGAAATTTCACCTTTGAAGTAAAAATTACATCTTAAAATTTAAGATGTAACTTAATTAAGAAGTAAATGAAATTTTTACTTAAAAATAAACTGCATTTCTTTAAACAAACTTTTAAATTTAAAATAGTTTTATATTTTCAGAAAAGTCGCAAAGAATATGCAGAGAGTTTCCATATTTCTTCACCCAGCTCGCCCTGATGGGAACATCTTACATAACCATGGCACAATTGCAGAAACTAAGAAATTAACATTGAGACGTTGATTAACTAAGTTACACACTGTATTCAGATGTCACCAGTTTTTCTGTTAGTTGCTTTTTCTGTTCCGGGATTCAATCCATGATACCACATTGCATTTAGTATATAATGTCTTATAAACACGTTATTTTGGATAAGTGAAATAAGCATCAGTTATATAATATACATTATTTAAATTATTAGTAAAACTTGTAGTATAAGTAGAAGTCTACTATTATTCTTGGCTAGAAGTTTTATAAAACCTAGAGAAAGAAAAAAAATCTGTTTAATATATCTTGAATAATCATTATTTTTATTTTGTTTTTAGTATGTGTTAACTTACATTGAGTTTATTGTTCAAGAATACGATCCTATGAAAATATTAGATCCCTAAGTGTAGCATATTGACATGATGATTCATATTTGTTCTGAAAAAGTGTAATATATATTTCCATATACTCATTATAGCATATATTTCTATGTCAATGAACTAAGTTGGAAAAAAGGACTATCTACATAGATAAAGGTGCTACTTGGAGATGTCAGAAAAGCCGGTGAGAGAAACAAAGAGATGGGGAGAGAAAGAGAAGAGAAAAATTTCAAACATTCCGGGCGTGGGTATTTCTGAAGAATTGTGAAATAAGAGCTCCCTTATTAAGGTTTTATTTTTATTTTTTTTCCAAAATTAAATTTGAAATCAATATACAGGATCTTGATGACTGATATCATAAAAACCAAAACCAAACCCACTACCATCGAGTCGATTCCAACTCCTAGTGACCCTGTAGGGCAGAGTAGAACAGCCCACACAGGATTTCCAAGACTGTAAACCTTTATGGAAGTAGATGGTCACATCTTTCTCCGAAGAGTGGCTCTTGAGTTGAAACTGCCGACCTTTTGGTAAGGAGCCGAGCACTTAACCAGTGCACCACCAGGGCTCTATCTAATATAGTACCAAAAAAAAAAAAATTGCTATCAATTTGATTCTCACTCATACTGACCTTATAGGACAGAGTAGAACTGCCCTGTAAGTTTTCCAAGGAGTGGCTGATGGATTCGAACTGCTGACCTTTATGGTTAGCAGCCAAGCTCTTAACCACCAAGCCACCAGGTTTCCACTGATATCATAAAGGGTATAAACAAACAAAGAAACAAAGAAAACTAAACCAGTTGTCATGGAGTCCATTCCAACTCATGGTGACCCTGTGTGTGTCAGAGTAGAATTGTGCTTCACAGGGTTTTCAATGGCTGATTTTTCAGAAGTAGACTGCCAGACCTTTCTTCCAAAGCACCTCTTGGTGGCCTCGAACTGCCAACCCTTTGTTTAGCAGCTGATCACATTAACTTTTGCACCCTCTAGGGGCTCCATGGAGGGTATAGCATGCTGGAATTAGACCATCAGCTCACTATATTTAAGAGTAATCAATTTCACAGCACTATACTAAAAAGTTTTTGAAGCCAAAGGACAGGGAAAACTCAGAGAAATAATGAAAATATGGTTAAATAATTGATTGTAGACTATGAGCTTTAAGGCATGGGATCATTTATACTCGAGAAAGAATGGTAAAATCACTCTTCAATTTTAAGTTTGGCTACTACCCAGTGGATGTAATCCCTGCATCTACTGAGCCCAAAACAGAAGGAAGTAATTGTGACAGCAGAAAGATGTGTTGAGAAAAAGAAAGGAAAAGCCTTCCTGGTTGTAGAAGATATTGAACTGCTGAAAGTTTCTCAGTGTTTTTGTTTTTAGCATGTAAGGAAAAATATCATTCTGAAATGCACGTTATCACGTCCTTGGTTTTATATAAATTGTCACTACATATGTTTGCATCTGTTAACAGGATGTCTACTTCTGGATCTTTCTGAACTTCACATAAATGGAATGGCATCTCATATATTTTGCAATGTACTTTTGTTGGCTCAAAATTATGTTTCTATAATTAATCCATGTAGGTTTATTTCTTTTTTTTTTTTGAGAACTACACAATTTTCTGGTACCAGAAGGTGTTCCAAGCACATTTTATATTTTCCATGCTCAAACCCTAGAATCAACCACTTCACCAAGGAGCTCTCATTCCCTTTTTGGAGAATGGTGTTTAGAAATCAATATCTCAGTTCCCAGTGTGCCTATTGCTACAGGTTTGGCATTGCTTTTAACACTCTCAGTAGACAGTGTGGAGATACGTGTATGAATATTAATCCACTCGTACATACATTTTATGTTTATTTCTTTATCTGTATGTATATGTAATATATATACATACATATATACATGTATACACACACACACACACACACACACACACACACACACGTTGCTGTTGTTGTTAGGTGCTACTGAGTCATTTCTAACTCATAGCCACCCTATTTACAGCAGAACAAAACATTGCCCAGTCCTGAACCATCCTCACAATCAGTGCTATGTTTGAGCCCACTGTTGCAGCCACGGTGTCAATCCATCTCATTGAGGATCTTCCTCTTTTTCACTGACCCTCTACCTTACCAAGCATGATGTCTGTCTTAGTCATCTAGTACTGCTCTAACAGAAATACCACAGGTAGATGGTTTTAACAAAGAGGAGTTTATTTCCTCATAGTAAAGTAGGCTAAAAGTCTGAATTCAGGGCATCGGCTCTAGGGGAAGGCTTTCTCTCCCTGTGGGCCTTCTCTTCAATGTTCCCCTGGGCTAGGAGCTTCTCCGGGCAGAGACCCCGGGTCCAAAGGATACGCTCTGCTCCGGGCACTGCTTTCTTGGTGGTATTTTTATATACACATAAACATACATATGTACTTGTTTTTTCAATAATAGTATACACATAAAGTAGTGTCAGAGCTTCTTAATCCACACTACTATGAGAAACAAATTTACTAACTACAATGCAGTATTTGTGTGGTGTTCTTCTTGCATTTAGCTTTAAATTAGTGGTTTGTTCTATGTGGTGTAAATTTCTACAAGTTTTGAAAAATGAGTCGAGTCATGTATCCAGCACTATATACAGTCATGATACAGAACAGTTTTGTCATCCCCAAAATTCCCTCAGGCTGCCTCTCTGTTGTCAAAGTCTCCCTTCACTCCCTACCCTCAGCAGCTACAGATCTGTTTTCTATCCCTGTAGTTTTGCCTCTTCTATAATGCCATATAAATACGATTATGCATTATATAGCCTTTTGGGTTTGTCTTCTTTCACTTAGCAAAATGCATTTAAGATTTATCCATGTTGTTACATAAATCAATAGTTCTTCACATTGTCAAGTAGTATCCCATTGTATGACAGTACCACCATTTCTTTATCTAGTCACTGTTTAAAGGACTTCTAGATTGTTTCAAGATCTGGACAATTATGAAAAAGCTGCTCCAAACAGTCGTGGAAAGATTTTTGTGTTAATATATTTTGCTGTGTCATATCATAAGTATATGTCTAAGTTTTTAAGAATAGAATAGAGAGTTCAGAAATAGATTCACTCATAAATGTTCATTTGAATTATGATAATTGTGCCAATGGAATACAATGTGGAAAGAATGGTCTTTTCAATATGATGTGTGATAGATTAAAGATTGCCATAAATTAATTGACAATGCTTCATCCAGAAGTGGTCAGTTTCCCCTTCCTTTGAATTTGGGCTTTCCTGTGACTGCTTTCACCAATAAAATAAGGGGAAGTGGAATTATGCCAGTTCTGAACCTAACTTGTAAGTGGGCTGGCAGCTTCTACCTTGGTCTCTTGAAAACATGAGCTCCGATGTAAACATTCCAACTACCTTGAGATCACCATTCTTGGAGAATCCCAAGTCACACAAAGAAGCCCCAGAGGATGTGACACCACGTGGAGAAAGAGAGAGAGAGAAAGAGAGAGATGTCAGGAAGCTTAAGCACCAGACATCTGAGTGAAGAAGTCATCCTGGAAGTGAATCCTGCAGCCCCAAGTGCACGAGCTGATAACACAAATCAGAGACAAACCACCTTGACAAGCCCTTCTACAATTCCTGACCCAAATAATCATGAGCAAAATAAAATCTGCTTGAAGCCACTAAGTTTTGGGGTAGTTTTATGCAAAAATTGCTAACTGGAACAGTGTTAGAACAATTGTATATTCATATTGAAAAAAATAAAATTTGACCCCTACTTCATTTCATATACACAAACTTTAATTTGAAATAGATAACGGCTGTAAATGTAAAAGGTAAAACTATAAACCATTCAGAAAAAAAAAAAAAAAAAAACAACAGGAGAAAAACTTTATTATTGGAGATTAGGCAAGAGTCGTTTAAAAAAAAAAAGACTGAAAGGAAAAGCTGATAAACTACAGTTCATTAAAATTGAATACTTTTGGTTTTCTAACGACATCATTGAAAAATTTCAAAAGGTAAGCCACAGGCTGAAACAAGATATTCACAATGCATGTATTAGATTAGAGTTTCTGTTGTATATCTTTTTCAATTCTTTTATTTTCAACCTATCTGTATTTCATGCTTCCTAATTAAGGTGTGTCTCATATAAACAATATATAGGTGGTTATTTTTTGCTCTTATTTTAATCAGGCAATCTTTGTCTTTTAACGAAGTATTTAGTATATTTGCCTTTAATGTAACTATTCATATAGTTACATGTTTTATTTTTCATCTCGCTATTTATTATTTGCAATCATCAATTGAGCAGCACAAATTGTGAAAATAATGTCTTTTCTCTCTGGCTTTTAAGATTTTCTATTTAATTTTGGTTTTGTGATATGCATCTGTGTGATTTTATTATTATCTTGTTTGGGTTCCCTGATTTTAATGAATATTTGGGTTGATATCTTACAGTAGAAAAAATTCTCGGTCATTGTATCTTCAAACGTTGCTTATCATCTATTCTCTCCCACGCTCTCACTTTTCCCCCTCCTTCTGAGGTTCCAGTTATACATATGTGTCATGGATTGACTTGTGTCCCCCCAAAAATGTGTGTATCAACTTGGCTAGGTCATTATTCCCAGTATTGTATGATTGTGTAATCTGATGTGATTTCTTCATGTGTTGTAAATTTAATCACTATGATCTAATAAAATGGATCAGCAGCAGTTATACTGATGAGGTCTACAAGATTGGAGAGTGTCTTAAGCCAATCTCTTTTGAGATACAAAAGAGAGAAGCAAAGGACTCGGGCAGACATGGCTGTGGCAGCATGCTTGTCTACTTCCCACTTTTGTCCTTTTGAATATATGCCAAATAAAACTTTCTTTTTACTTTACTAAACTTTGTGATGTTTTTCCCCTACAACAGTTAATGGCGCTGTAAGCAGGATCTGAAGCTGTGAATCCAGTCAACTTCGAAGAGACCGGGACCGCGGAGCAGAAGCCGGCAGAGAAAGGTCCTATCTTCTGGACCCACGTGTTCCCACTCCAAGTCCCTTCGACATTGACGGGGTGAGTGCTCTCAGAAAACGAAACTTTGCTTATTTTTTGTTGTTCTCTTTCTCATGTTTTCTTACGTTTTGTTTGGCATATTTGTTTGTAAAACCGGTTAATTGATTAAGGAGAATCTTTCTTAGATTTTTGCTTGATCGTTTGGTTAAGAGAGACGTTTAGTAACTCTAAGTGAACTGCAGTTTAGGCCTGGATACGGGCGTTTGAAGTGGTAATTCTATTTTCAGAGAGCTGTGAGTCACTATAAGCTGCAAAATTCGGACCTTTTTGTGGCTCAGAGAAAACCTGGAAAATAGTGCTCTGTTTTGCCAAATTTTCAGGGAGAGGTGGCAGCTCCTGGCCTGTGTTTTGATATTTAAGGGAGAAGTGGTAGTTCTGTACCTGTTTTTTTCCATTGAATTGAGCCTATCTTACCAAAAATTGCTATATACACTTTTAGAAACTAGGATCCCCATATCCTTATTTTCTGTGGTATTATCTGGTGAGTTTATGTGGTCTTTCTGTCTCCTTTTGTTCTAAGAGCTTGCTTCTGGCCTAGAGCATTGCATCTAAGTTTGTCTTGTATTAGATTAGTGGCTATGGCTAAGAATTGCTGTTTTTTGTAAGGCAAGTCATAGAACCTCAGTTCCTTCTTTGTCCAGAAAAAACTGTATCTTGTGTCTGTCTTGTGAGTTAGATTTTTAATAGCTACTTGGAGAATCTTTGATATAAATTTGTCTATTTGAAAAGTACACTAAGATCTTTATGTTTTATACTATGTCAATCTTATAAGTGAAACCTTTTTAAGTAACTTAAGCTAGATATTATATGAAATGTGTTGTATTTAAGGAAAAAGGATAGTTTTGTCTTAAAGTAAAAGTAGCAGTTCCAGAACAGTAAAAAAGAAATAAATTAGCTATCTTTTGTCTTTCAAAATGCCTCCATCAGTTTAAACATATGTAAATGTATTCCTTGAGGCAAAAGAGTGAGGGTGGGGTACGATCAGGCCTTCCCACCTTCCAGTCTCCAAGGTCCTGTAGCTCCAGGGATGCTTTTGAAAGACCCCTTTCCAGCTAGGTGGAGACTCTTTTAAGACAAAAGATAAGAAACATTGCTGCTTTGCCATAGTTATCAGGAATTGGGTAGATCCTAATCATAGAACTGTAAACAAGTTCTCTCTACTATAGGGGAACTTTAAGAAGTAAAAAAAAAAAAAAAAAAATAGAAACCACAATGAGACACACCTGAAGTGGCCTGGAAAAATGTTTCCAGCTGTACCAAACACTGAAGGTTACATCCGTATCAATGCATTGGTCAACTGAGCAGAGACTTTGTGATTTCCAAAGCCAGTTGATAAAATCTTTAAGGGCTAAAATTAGATTGGGGAAAATATGAGAAGTAGTAAAAGTTGAATGAGATCTTAGAATGTTTAAATACTTCTCTTTCAACAACAGTTATGTTTTGTGATATACAGGCTTAAGATAATTCCAAAGTCATTTTAGGTAGCTTATTGATGGTATTAAGTGGATAGAATTTGTCATAATTTAAGTTCATATACTTGGCCTTTTTATGCCACAAGAGGATATATAGATATATATATTTAAGTCTGCGAATAAGTGTTCATTTTTGCCATTTAAAGAGATACACTGTAAGAGATATACAACAAAGGCAACCTTTAAGAGGTTTATTGAAAAAGAAATTTATTTGATATGGTCAAGTTTCATCTGCCTGACTAAAGTTTAATGGTTTAATTTATGAGATTTTTAGGAGTTTTAATGTTAAGTAGCATATAAAACAAAGAATTGGGTTTCTCGCATTAAAATAACAAAATTTTCTTTACTTTCTGAGTTAAAGGGTTAATTTATTCTTTGTGCAATCTGCCTGGAAGACAAAGGTTTGGCCTTATTAGAATAAGATTCCTGAGTCTGAATACTAAGCCTCATAGCTTTTAGAAAAGAAAGCTAAGGGTTTTACTTAAATAACTTAAGTATTGTTTCACAGGGACCTATATTATTATCTCTTTACCGCTAACTTGGTCGCAACTTTATCTTTTTAAATCCAGCATTATCAAAGCCAATGGTTTGATTAGAGAATTCACATCATTTACCTATAAAGTTTTTTTTTATTACTATTCAGGTATTTAGAGATTTGATAATCTTGGTATATTTTTGGTATATCCTGACTATATAGTATTCTGTCTCAAAATTATTATGCATTATATCTGAAGCTCTTTGAATATGGTTAATAGCTATATTTAGAAATATTTTTATCTAAAGTTTCTTTTAACTGATTTTATTTGGCCTTTATGTTGGGCTTGAAATTAATTTCTATCAGGTCTTTCACTATTAAGAATATTATGTTTATCAATTAATCATGGCCATATTAAGTTTTGTCATCTGCAGATAAGTTATTACTTTGCTGATTTGCTGAAAAAGTTAGGCCAAAATATCTCAACAAAAAGATGGACTATATTGGACTTGCTAAAAAGACTATGACTAGACCGAATCAAATTTCCAGAGCTTCTATGCAGAAGCTGATGAGTTTGCCGACCGCGGCTGATCCAGAATCACGTGGAACAGAAATTAACTACAGAAGACTGAGTAAACTAAAGGAAACTATGGTTTTTTTTAATATTGCTGATATTTTAAGGTCCTAATTTCTGGATATAAGAAATCATTCTCCTTTCTCCTAAACTAACTAATGGGTTTAGATATGGTAACTCTTGAACTAGAAGTTCCTGTTGGTAAACTTAGCCAAGTCGTAGATATCATAACCAGAGAACTGTCTGAAATTTGAGCTATGATTTTACAAAATAGAACAGCATTAGATTTCCTTTTAGTCTCTTAAGAAACAGTTTGTGCCTCAATAGATCAATGTTGCTGTGTTTATATTAATACTCAACCTGAGGTTTTGCAGAATGTAGTTGCTGTTGAGGCACATGAAAAGCAGTTACTGATGCTGCTTATGTAGAGACAAACAACTCATGAGATTTGTTTCCTTGGTTCAAAGACCTTAGGGTCATGGTTTCATTGGTTATTTCAGGCAAGTGGCCTAATATAATTGTTAGCGTTTCTGTTTTATTTCCTAGTTTGCTCTATGGTGCCTGGAATCTTAAAAACCAGATGATGTCCAATTACCATTTGCTGAACATTTTTGATAAAAGATTCTATAACTAGATCATGATCCAAAGGAAAGAATGATGAGAGAGTTGTGTATAATTCTCCTGGAATCCAGATTTCCGGCTTTCAGGGAGGTTGAGGCAACCCACATGGGATATTTGCTTTTGGGTGTCCTCTTGAACCTTGAGCTTTGAGAAAAAAACTGGTTCCTGAAGATACTTTGAGTCAAACAATGGTCCAGATAAACTAGTAAGACCATTTTGCTCTGGGTATTGAGCTTTTTTTTTTTTTTTTTTGAAGAATTCAGTCTGTTTTAGAAAACTAACTTCAAAGATCAGACAGAGATATGTTTAGGGTAAATTAGTAATTAGTTTAAGCAGTCTTTAAGACAATGTCATATGAAATATCTGTCTAATGTTTGTAATCAAACTGTCACCCTCTTACAATGCAGAAGATTATGTATCTTAAAGAAACCAGATTTTCAGAGGAGATTGACCTCATGGCTCAGACTCCGTTTTGTCTTTGGTTCCATTTCTGCTTCTGTTAATAGGTAAACCAAGGAGCGGCAGCTTGCCCTTGGGAAGAACACTTAGTATGCTTTAAACAGACTAACTGAAGACCTCCTACAGGAAACTTCCATCCTGTATTATCTTGCTAATCATTAGTTCTGTAATGAAAACTTGTCTCATGTAAATTTTTCTATATTTTTTGTTTCCTCTAGACAAACTTTTAGTTCTCTTTATAGGTATATATTTCTGTGTGATAGATCCACCTACACCAATTTAGATGACCCTTTCCAACTGATAGTGAATTTATGTGGGCAATCACTTGTTTAGATTGCTGACGAATGTGTGGACAATGCACTCTGAGACCTTTAGGATTATCTTTAAGTGTTCATAGTAACAATGCTAGTAAATATTGAAAATGTAATGTTAAAATTGTAAAATGAAAGTCAGAAGAAAACCCATTGGTCCAACATTCAGGGTATGGTTGGTAGCTTTAATTCCTACTTATGGTATATCTGAGTTGGGGAAATCTTTAAGAAAAGTTTGTCAGTCACTATGGGACAAATAATAGATGAGACAGAAGCACAACAGTGATCTCTGATCTCATAAGCCAAGGTGACATGAGATAACAAAATAACCTTAGATTTTTTTATTAGTCCAAGAAAGTGTCGTCTGTGCTGTGGACAAGATATACATAGAATTAGACAGCAAGCTACTTGATTACACATTGTCACACCCTTACAAACACCAGATCTATTTGGTTGGTTACCATCAGGAATAAGTACATGGGCTAGATCACTACTGCAAGGAATAGTAATATTCTTAGTCTACATCCTGACAGTATTAGGCATTATAAAATGTATCTTCTATTGTCTTACATACATAAAAGGCAAAAGGCCTCAGGCTAAAATGTTAATGTACATTGAGTCTGCTCACTCCGGCAATGCTATTGATGGGAACATCGCTCTTACTTAATAACCTGGTGAAGAACCAGGTGGTATCCAGTGGAAAACCAGCACCGTGAGTTTAAAGAGCCTGCAATGGCCACCATCTAGGAGCTCGACTAAGTCCAGATATTGATCATCAATGTGTTATCTCCAATCTCCGATCAAAAGGAGGGACTGATTTAGGCAATAATATTGGAGTTATTATTCTCTCTCCTTGAGCATACAGAATGTGACCCAGCTGAAGCTGGGCTCACAAGGGCTCACAAGGATTCGTAAGGACATATCAACTGGGCCCTGAGATATAAAGACAATAGCTAAGATAATCTTGGAAAACATCTTAAGGAAGTTTTCACAAAAGCCCATCAAACAGAACACAAAAGACTTTCCACTCTTATCTTTTTCTATTAGCATTTAGTGAATAGAAATTTGTTAGACCAATGAAGACCTTCCTGACTTTCATAACTGAAACCCGTACCAATGATTGTTAAGAAAGATGATTCAAAATGTAAGATTATAATTTCTAGCCAATCAGTGAAAAAGTGATGCTTCCTATGATTCTTCCCATTTTGTGATGTTGATATATACTGATGGCTCTGTAAACTGTTCTTTGGATTCAGGCAGACATGGCTGTGGCAGCATGCTTGTCCACTTCCCACCTTTGTCCTTTTAAATACATGCCAAATAAAACTTTCTTTTTACTTTAAAAAAAAAAAGAGAGAGAGAGAGAGAAGCAAGCAGAGACACATGGGAACCTCCCACCGCCAATAGAGCAGTGCCAGGAGCAGAGCGGGTCCTTTCGAACTGAGGTTCCTGTGCTGAGAAGCTCCCAGACCAAGAGAAGACTGATGCATCACAAGGACCTTCCTCCAGAGCCGACAGAGAATGCCTTCTCCTGGAGCTGATGCCCTGAATTTGGACTTGTAACTTACTGGACTGTGAGAGAATAGATTTCTCTTTGTTAAGGCCATCCACTTGTGGTGTTTCTGCTATAGCAGCACTGGACGACTAAGACAATATGCTACACTGTTTGTGTCTCACATGTTTCTTCTGCTGTGTTCTGTTTTTCTTTTTTCTCATTCTTTCTTCTTTTAGTGTTTAGTTTTTATATTTAAGTTTGATGTTTAAATTTAAGCGGTATTTTATATTGCTTAAGCTCACGGTTCTCTACTTCTCTTTCCCCCTGTGCCTAGGCTTCTGTTAAACCTGTCTAATGAACCTCTCATTTCACGGATGTATTGTTTTTAATTCTACAAATCCATTTGGTTTTTTTCCATGGATTCCATTTATCTTGTAGAAATTTCTCAGTTTTTTCATTTATTTTGCTTACATTTCCTCTATTTACTTTAATATGTTTATTGTAACTGTGATATTAAAATTATTGTCTAGAAATTCCAATATCTAGATCACTTATGAGTCTGATTATGTAGGTTATTTTCTTTTTTCTTTTGACTAAGCAGCATCTCTTCACACATACTGTAATGTTTTTGTATACTAGACATTATGTTTAAAAGCAAGTAGAAACTGGAGTTAGTGCTGTTTCCCTGAGTGAGAGCATTTCCCATCTCTCTAAGGCAGATAGAGTGAGAGACCAATCATGTCAATACAATAAAAAATTGATTTAGATAAGCACCTAGTTGCAGTTTTATTTATACTAAATTTACCTCTGGCTTTATTTGTCTCTCTGGAAGGAGCTGTCGTATGTTAGAGGTTCTGCCTCTAGAAAGATTTTAGCTTATCAGTACTTTCGTCCCAGCCCTGCAATTTCCCTTACTGACCCAGATTAGTAATATGAGAGAAAACTGGCGGGGAAATATTTGGAGTTAGTTCTTTCAGACCCCAATCTTTTACTCTAATTCAAGCAGCTATCAAAATCTCTGCTTGTTGCTCTTTCACCCAAGAAAATCTCTTTGCCTGTGTCAAGACTGATCCTTAGCCCATGCCTAGTACCAGCGAATCCCTCAGGTAGGAAATTTACCACTACTCTCTTCTCACATAGGTTTTACTTTTCCTTTTCTGAGATGTAATTCCTCTATTTAGAACCCTTTCCATCCATAGCTCTCTAATGTGTTTCAAAAGATATATTAATTTTTTTTTTTTTTTTACTTTTTATCCTTTGTAGCTAGTATGATAGAAGCAGTGGTCTGCTGCTACCTCGTAAATCCAATTAGAAACAGTTCTTTATATTTAATTCTTGTTATGAAGTTTTTCTTTTACAGAAGTGTCATGTGGCTCTCTCCCTTCCATATAAATTTTAGAATCAGTTTATCAAGTCAACAACACAGACTGTTGAGATTTTTATTTTAGTTGTTTTGCATTTATAGATCAGTTTAACTGCAAATTGCTTTATCTAGATATGTCTTTCAATCTGAATATATTATCTCTCTCCATTTGTTTAGGTCTCTTTAATGTTTTTCACTAAAGTTATATATGCATAAAACACTTGTAGATCTCTTAGCAGATTTATTCCTACATGCATTTTATTTCCAATACAATTATAAATGGCATATTTACTTGATTTCATTTTCTAAAGGTTTGTTAATGAAATATGGAAATGCAACTGAGTTTTGTGCATTGATCTTATATCAAAAAAACAAAAATCCTTGTTATACCCTCTTATTAATCTTCAGTATGTACTAATTATTTTGGGTTTTCTGAAATGACAGTCCCATGACTTGCAAATAATTGTATTTTTCCTTACTGTCCAAGAAGAATGTTTATTAAAAGTGATGATGGCAAGTACTCTTGATTAATTCCTGACCATGTATGGAATATGTCCAACATTTCTCCATTAAGTATAATTTTTGCTGTAAAATTTTTGTGACTTCATTAAGTTGTAAATGTTATCTTTTATCCTTAGTTTTGTAAGAATTTTGTGTAATATTCTTCTGATACAATTGTTATTTTTTTCTCCTTCAGATTGTTAATGTAGTGAATCATATTCATTGATTTTCTTATGCTAAGTCTCCATTGCATTTTTGAATTAAACACTTGGGCCAACAAGAATTTATCTTCTTTTTTATACATTACTTGATTAGTTTACTAATGTTTTGCTGTAAGTTTTTCCATCAGTGCTCATGAGTGAGATGGCTTGAAATCTCTTCTTCATTCACTCTTTTCTTGGGGGATTTGGTATCAAGATTATGTTTTTCTCCTATAATAAGCTGGAATGTTACCTCTTTTTATATACTGTGGAATCGTTTAAGTTAACATTAGGGTTATTTATTGCTTGGATTTCTGACAAAAGCTTTTATCTGAGATGATATTCATTTTGCCTGAAGAACATATTTTAGGTTTTCTTTAGTGCATGTCTATTGTGGGCAAACTCTTAGGTTTCTTTTGTCTGAAAATACCTGACTTTGCTCTCATTTTTGTTATTTTCTGGCATGTAATTCTTCACTGATAGTTATTTTGTCTAAGGATATTAAATACATCATTCTACTTTTTTCAAGCTTTTATTGCTGTTGTTAAGAAATCATTTCTTAAAATAATTATCATTCTTCCGAAGGTAATTTTGTATACAGCTCGCTGCTTTTTAATCTTCTATTTATTGTTGGTCATCTAAATTTTCACTGTTATGTTTAGGTATTAATTTCTTTTAACCTTACTTTTTCATTTTTCTTACCCTGTTTTCTTTATTTTCTACCCCATTTCTTCTCTTATATTCTGGAAAATCTCTCTCCAGTTCATTAATTTGCTCTTCATCTTTGTCTAACCAGCTATTAAACCGATTTATTAAGTTTTTATGCTTGGTTATTTTTATAGAGTCTCACTTTCAACTCATCTTCAGACCATTATTTAACACTTCATGTCTAATAATTCCCACAGCGTTTAACAGCTTGGCCGCTAACCAGAAAGAAGGTCGGCAGTTTAAATACACCAGTTGCTCCTTGGAAACTCTATGGGGCAGTTCTCCTGTATCCTACAGGGTTGCTATGAGTCAGAATCAACTTGATGGCAATAGGTTTTTTGGCTTTAATGTGTTTGCAGGTTTTGAGTCTATGGTGTGTTTCTTTTTCTGCTAGCTCTCATTCAACATGGCTTGCTTAGTTTATTTTGTTTTTCTGTGCTTTGCTTTTTGTTTTTATGGTGAGCTCATATTTCTGTGGATATTATTTGCACCCTCTGCTGTGGTGGTTTTCATGAGAGAGGGCTTTTGCCTGGTCCTGCCAGGCTCCTGGGGGCACTACTAACCAGGAAGCATTTTACACTGAATACTTGTACAGAGAGTATTGAGACCACCCAGGAAGCATGAATCCAGTCTAAAACTGAAATCAGATGGGTTGTGCTTACAGAGTCTGAAGGGAAGTTTTTCTCTCCCCTCCACACAGTATCCAAGTTCAAGACAGACTATTTTCCTTATACTCTCCTGAGACGTGACTATATGGGGTGTGGATAGATAATCCCTCATGAGCATCCCATCTTGAACAGACCTGGGGTTTATCCCTTGAACTCACTTCCAAACAGTCCCTGAAAACAAACTTTCCCATACAGCAAATCCCCTCAAGGGGAATTGGCTTCTGAACATTGTTTCCCTATGTTCCTGATTTCTCTTAGCTTCTCACCTCTGAGAATTCCTTGCTTTCTCGTCTGTTCACATACGCATTCATAAAGATTTTATTTTTAATATTTCCCTCAGGTTTTTTTTAGTTGTTTTCAGCAGGAAGTCTCTCAAGGCAACCTAGATCCTAAAACTGCCTGAAACATAAATATAAACTTACTAATTTTTAAATCCTGTATTAGAAATATAAATACAGAGTCTCAGTTACTAAACTCTTGTATTAAAGAGTCCTCATCTATAAAATTTAATAACTCAGTGATTTACATTTCACGAAACTTAAAAAAAAAGCTGTCCATAATTTCTTAACCATAAAAAAAAATTCCTTTAAAGGATGATGCTCTTCTCTGCCTCCCATCAGTGGCAACTTATTCTCATATTGTTATTAATAAATTTTGATTTCAACTGAGTTGAAATAACCATTTATTGTTCGAGTGTCTAAGAATTTAACAAGAAGTTGCAGGTGGAAATAAGACACAATCCCTGCCATGGAGGAGTGAACGCTCTAGTGGGAAAGTTACCTAAGGGACTAAATAATTACAGAAATTGGATACATGAAAAAGATTTCAAAATGAACCACACATACAGTAACAAAAAGAGAAGAAAGGAGCTTGTTATCATCTTAGTCTGTTTATTTGTGTGTGAGGGAGGAACTGGCGTCATCTGGCATTTTTTTATACTGGAGGAATCATACGAGCAGAGAACTGAAAATAAGCGAAGTTTTCCAGGCACACACAAGAGTAAAGGATGTTCTGGGATTTGGGAAGGGAACATACAGTACGTAAAAGTACAGAGATACAAAGCATTGGGTATGCAGGAAACAACAAACAAGAACAGCTATAAGAATATAATTGGCTGCTAACCAAAAAGTCAGCAGTTTGAATCTACCAGCTAATCCTTGGGAACCCTACAGGGCACTTCCACTCTGTCCTATAG
Source organism: Dugong dugon (assembly GCA_030035585.1). Lineage (NCBI taxonomy): Eukaryota > Metazoa > Chordata > Mammalia > Sirenia > Dugongidae > Dugong > Dugong dugon. Next base: position 9,749,120 of record CM057473.1, read on the forward strand.
GGTCACTATGAGTTAGAATCGACTGGCTGGCAACCCATTTGGCTTTGGTTTGGTTTGGTTTGGTTTTTATAAGAATATAAAGTGCAAAGAGAAGGGCTTGGGAGAGGTGAGATTGGAAATGTTATCATGGGCCATGAAAAGGAGTTTGAACTTTATCTTTTAGATGACTAGGCAGCATCGTTTTATTTGGTGAAAGGGGAAAACAGATTTGCACAACAGAAATATCATTCTTGAAATTTGTGGGGGATGAGATATGTGGAACATGAATATGCATTTTTTCTTCTTTATTTTTTATTCTCTACTTTATTTCTTTATTTTTGACATCATTTTCCACAGAGTTTCTATGCATTTCTATGAAATTTATATTTTTAATGGAAGTAAAATATATTCGTATACCAAAAAAATCAATTATTTTTAATGCTTCATATAACATGTATATTCATGTACATATGAATATATATATATATATCTTCTTTTTATGCATGTTTACATAGTTTTATAAAACATATGATATATAATGTTTTGAAATCTTTTTATTAATTTAAAGATAAATAACAGTTTTTAACCATGGCTTTAAATATTCCTCTTGTAGCATGATTTGTATGCTACATAGCATTATATCATATACTTCTATTCACATTTTTAAAATTTCCTTTATTTGAACATTTTGGTTCTTCATTATTACAAAAAAAATCAGAGAACATCACTGTATATAAATGTTTGAGCACATCCCTAAATACTTTATATTGCTAACACTGAAATATTTCCAGGATAAAGGTTACAAACATGTGAAAAAAACTGTGACATATCCAGATTGACCTCCAAGCAGGTATATCCAATTTCACTGCCATAAAGAGTGCATGAAAATGCCCGTTTTTACATATCCTCACCAACATGGGAATCTCATTTTGTAATTTACTTTGAACTTATCTGATTATTAATGAAGTTTTTTTGTTTTTTACATTTGTTTGGATACCAACTTGTTTCTTCTTTGGTGAATTTTCTGTTTATATTACTTGAAGTTTTCCATTGTGATGCCCAAATTTTAATAATGATTTTCAGTGAGCTTTGTATTCTAAGAATATTAACACTTTGCCATACATGGTTTATATATTACCCCAATTTTAATCAATTTAATCCTCTCTGTATTGTTTCTTGACTTATGGCAAGTTTTTAAAGTTTGGTAAATGTATCAGTGGTTTTCTTTTGGTAAATTCATTTGCACTTACGGATAAAAGACCTTACTTTCCCAAAGATAAAACAGATATATACAGTCATGTGCCACATAGTGTCTGTTCCTGCAACGTCGGACCACATATACCCCCGCGGTCCCATAAGGTTTTATTTTATATTTTTTTTAAAGAGAAAGCAGGTCTCCTTTTGTTTACGGGCATATCTCATTTTATTGCACTTTGCTTTATTGCACTTCACAAATAATGCATTTTTTACAAATTGAAATTTGGTGGCGCCATTTTTGCCACAGCGTGTGCTCCCCTCATGTCTCTGTGTCCATTTTGGTAACTCTCATAATATTTCAGACTTTTTCATTATTATTATATATGTTATGGTGATCTGTGATCAGTGAACTTTGATGTTACCATTGTAATTGTTTTGGGGTGCCACAAATCACACTCATATAAGAAGGCGAGCTTAATCGATAAAAGTTGTGTGTGTTCTGACTGCTCCACTACTGGCTGTTACTCCATCTCTCTCCCTCTCCTTGGGCCTCCCTATTCCCTGAGACAGGACAATATTGAAATTAGGCCAGTTAATAACCCTACAATGGCCTCTGAGTGCTCAAGTGAAAGGAAGAGTTGCACATCTCTCATTAGAAATGAAAGCTAGAAATGATTAAGCTTAGTGAGAAAGACATGTCGAAAGCCAAGAGAGGCCAAAAGCTAAGCTTCTTGTACCAGACAGTCAAGTTGTGAATGCAAACAAAAAGTTCTTCAAGGAAATTAAAGTGCTACTCCAGTGAACAGATGATAAGAAAGTGGAATAGCCTTATTACTGATATGAAGAAAGTTTTAGTGGTCTGGATAGAAGATCCAACCAGCCACACCATTCCCTTAAGGCAAAGCCTAATCCCAAGCAAAGCGCAAACTCTCTTCAACTCTGTGAAGGCTGAGAGAAGTGAGGAAGCTGCAGAAGCAAAGTACGAAGCCAGCAAGGTTAGTTCACGAGGTTTAAGGAAAGAAGCCATCTCTACAGCATGAAAGTGCAAGGTGAAGCAGCCAGTGCTGATATAGAAGCTGTAGCAAGTCATCCAGAAGATCTAGCTAAGGTAATTGTTGAAGGTGGCTACACTAAACAACAGATTTTCAATGTAGATGAAACAGCCTTATATTGGAAAAGATGCCATCTGGGACTTCCATAGCTAGAGAGAAGTCAATGCCTGGCTTCAAAACTTCAAGGGACAGGCTGACTCTTGTGTTAGGAGCTAATGCAGCTGGTGACTTCAAGCTGAAGCCAGTGCTCATTTACTATTGCAAAAATTCTAAGGCCCTTAAGAACTATGGTAAATCTACTCTGCCTGTGCTCTATAAACAGAACAACCATGCCTGGATGACAGCACAGCTATTTACAACATAGTTTACTGAAAATTTAAGCCCATTGTTGAGAACTACTGCTCAGAAAAAAGATTCCTTTCAAAATATGACTGCTCAGTGACAATGTACCTGGTTACTCAAGAGCTCTGATGGAGATGTACAAGGAGATTAATGTTGTTTTCATGCCTGCTAACACAACATCCATTCTGCAGCCCATGGATCAAAGAGTAATTTTGACTTTCAAGTCTTATTATTTCAGAAATATATTTCGTAAGGCTATATAGCTGCCATAAAGAATGATTCCTCTGATGGATCTGGGCAAAGTAAACCGAAAACTTTTTGGAAAGAATTCACCATTCTAGACGCCATTAAGAACATTTGTGATTCATGGGAGAAGGTCAAAATATCAACATTAACAGGAGTTTGGAAGAAGTTGATTTTAACCTTCATGGATGACTTTGAGGGGTTCAAGACTTCAGTGGAGGAAGTCACTGCAGATGTGGTGGAAATAGCAAGAGAACTAGAATTAGAAGTGGAGCCTGAAGATGTGAGTGAATTGCTACAATCTCATGATAAAACTTCAACGGATGAGGAGTTGCTTCTTGTGGATGAGCAATGAAAGTGGTTTCTTGAGATGGAAACTACTCCTGGTGAAGATGCTGTGGACATTTGTTAAAATGACAACAAATCATTTAGGGTATTACATAAACTTAGTTGATAAAGCAGCAGTAGGGTTTGAGAGGACTGACTCCAATTTTGAAAGAAGTTCTACTGAGGGTAAAACAGCATCTTATACTACAGAGAAATCTTTTGTGAAAGGAAAACTCAATCGTTGTGGCAAACTTCACTGTTGGCTTATTTTAGGAAATTGTCACAGCCACCCCAGCCTTCAAGAACCACCACCCTGATCAGTCAGCAGCCATCAGCATCAAGGCAAGACCCTCCACCAGCAAAAAGATTAGGATTCACTGAAAGCTCAGATGATCGTTAGCATTTTTTAGCAATAAAGTATTTTTTTAATTAAAGTATGTGCATGGTGTTTTTAGACGTAATGCTATTGCACATTTAATAGACTTCAGTAGAGTGTAAACATAACTTTTATAGGCACTGGGAAACCAAAACATTCGTATGAGTTGATGTATTGCAATATTTGCTTTACTGCGGTGGTGGGAAGAAGCTGCAATATCTCTGAGGTACGCCTATGTTATTTCCCACTAACGCTTTTAAAGACCCCAAGCCCCCAGAGTGAAGGAGTAACGGAACTTCAGGGTGCATTTCTCTGCCTCTTCCTCTCTCCTCTCTACTCCTGGCTTCATTTACCCACCCAACAGCCAGGCAGCATTCACTCCAGGTGTCTGCCAAGGAGTCCCGGCTCCTGCCCCGGGCGCTGGCCGGGACACTGGGGCTCCGCAAAGCAGCTGCACATGATCAGAAAGCCGCGGCACCAACAGGGCGGCAGCAGCCAGGGCCGCCACCACCAGCCACGCTCCTGCACCCACACACCTGCTGCCCACCTCTCCGCGTCCCCTGTGCACCCTCCACCCTCCACCCTCCACCCAGACATGAGCAAAGTCCCGATCCAGCTACTGGCGCAACCTCCCCACCCCCACTGCTGGCAGCTGTATACCTAGCAAGGCAGGCCTACCATATCCAGTGGATATAGCTCTACAGCTCTCCAACTTTGTCCAGCAGGCTCCCATAAGGTTTTAATACAATAGGCTTTAGGGCAGTTGGTTCGTTAACTACGGATTGTATGGGGACTGCTTGTATGTAATGGTGTTCACATAACGTGCATATCACATAAAGTCGTGTTTCACAGAATGTATCATGGACATTAAGCAATGCATGACTGTACTGTTTATACTCTGTTCTCATTTCATTGACCAAAGCAAGTCACTGCTCACAATTTACTAAAGCAAGTCACACAGACATACCCAACTTCAAGTGGGTGGGGAAGTACAATACTAACATGTGCTCGGAAAGAGAACCAGAAATACTTGTTGGTGACCACTAATGTCTACATTAAGCTCTTCTTAGTAATGGTACTTTGGGCAGGTCAATTCTAAACTTCAGATAACAATAGAGTATACCTCATAGGGCTGTTTTGAGGAAATAAATAAGCTAATTCTCAGAAATTCTTTTGTGTCGTGACTGGCAATGAAAATGTAATCAATAACTGTGAGTTATCATCATCACTATGACTTACATCCAAATCAATTTTACTCAAGTATTTAAAAAATATGTTATGTATTTTATCTTGGATTCTCCAATGTTTTGAATTTTTTATGCCTTTGATTCTTTAATTAATAAGGAAAAAAAAAAAACCCTAGATTTAACTTTATTTTCCTAATTCTTTTTGATTACATGGGCCTATACTTCAGCATCAGCCAGAGTATGAATGAAGAAAAAGGAATTATATTTAATATGTGTTTCGTTTACATACTACTTTTCAGATCTTCAAAAGATTCACATCAAAAAATAATAGTGTGTTGTTCAAAGTACCAATTGAGAAAATACACTCAAAATTACTGTATTTTGAATGCCAAAATTTGTACAAATATGATTGAGGGCATAGTTTGATGTCTCTGAAATAGATATAAAATATCTATTCCATTAGAAATGAATAGAGGTAAAAATTAAATTATTTTTCACATCATTATTATTTTTCAATAGGTAAGATTGTCCCGCTTGTCTGAGAACAGAAATATTCTTTCCCCTTGGGAAGATAAGATTCTCTTTCTTACAGTTTCACTATTTTGTACCATCAGTAACAAGAATAATTAGGAAAAAAAAGGAAAATGTAGAGTCCAAAATCCTGTTCTCACTACTTACAGCTACTCTTTTTAAAGAGAACAAATAAAGCAACTGTAAAGGAGAAAATACTGAATATTTAAATATTTAACATGTTTAATATTAAATTGAAGGCTCCATACAAGGTGTATTTTATAATACAGCAATGCCCTAGGGTCATTCTTTATACCAAGCAATGAACAATATGTTAATTCTTAAGTTTCATAAGCACTCGTAATTTAATTCTTTTTTCAAAGAACAAAGGGACACAGATAATGTTATTAAATGACATAAAGAATGGTTTTGTAGAGATGCAGGAAGAGGTAAACAGTAAAAGCTATTTATTAGGCTTTTAAAATTAGATTTTAGCAAAATTTTCTTTCTCAGGTCCAGATAGTGTTAAATGAATCGAAGCTATATTTCTCGGTAACTAAGTCTTTCCATCTGTGGCTATCTGTGTGAAGTCATGTACATTCTACGTCGCTTCTGAACAGAAGAAGAATTAATAAGCATGATTTGATAAAATGTAAAAACTAAGTTGTATAGCCCTGATGGCAAAGCGGTTAACTGCGTGGCTGCTAACCAAAAGGTCTGTGGTTCAAACCCAGCAGCCACTCTGTGGGAGAAAGATGTGGCAGTCTGTTTCCATAAAGATTTACAGCCTTGGAAACCCCAGTAGGGCAGTTCTACCCTATCCTATGGAGTCCCTGTGAGTCGGAACCCCCTCGACGGCAATGGGTTTGGATTTTTCGGTGTTTGAAGCAGCACAGAGTGAACATATGACACGAAATGACTAAAACCAAACTGAAAAATATTTTCCAGAGAATACGGCCCAAGTATGGCCTCTTCTCTCTCAAAAGAAGAGAATTGTCTTATATTCTTATCATCTTATAAGAGGAACAGAAACTGCGGCACTATTTACATACAAGGTGTATCTATGAAGTTTCAAAATAATGAAAAGAAGAAAATTAGATCAAACGGCTCCTCTTTGTGAAACTTTCTCCATTGCCCTAACCTCATGCCCTCAGCCTCGGTTAACTGCTCCCTGTTTGTCCCTCCCCCTCCACCTTGCATAGCACCAACTACACTCAAGAGAGATTATTCAAATATATCTTTACAAAACACTCCAGAGGAACTCTTTAAGCAATCCTTTACAAGCCTGTGAAATGTCTGGATATGGAACATATACCATTAGTGTCCAGTTCAGTGCTTGGCACAAAGTAGATGCTTAATAGACATTTAAAAAAGAGTGAGGAGGAGAAAAAAGAAGGAAGAAGGAAGGAAAAAACAAAGGAGCTTTAATTCTCATGTCATCCAGATTTTTGGGGTCCCTGGAATGGAGGTGACCTACCCAGGGCATTGTCTGAGATCCTTTTTTGAACCTTGACCCTTGAGAAAACTGGTTCCTAAAGTCTCCTTTAAGTCTGACAACAGCGTAGTAAGTAGCTCAGTAAGACCATTTTGCCTTAGGCTTTGGACTTTTTTGAAGAATTATCTATACGCAGTCAGTTTTGAGACACAGAAACTCCCAAGTCAGACGAGAAGCTGTGTTTGGGGTGAATTATTATCATGTAAACACTGTCCTGGCCCCGTTTCCACGGCAACGATGAGACGACGGTGTCTAAGAATCTTTGGAAGCTCTTTCATCTTTAGAACATTTTTATCCCTGGCTGAAATGTTACCCCAGTTTACAAACTGTATATTAAATAAACTTTAATCAATTTCTGTTATTGGCTTAACATAATTTTTGTTTTAACAGAAGGAAAATGGAAAGGAAGAAAAGAGATGGAAAGAAAACGAGATTGACAAAGCCGCATAGAAAATCTTAATACAGTATTTTTAAAAGTCTTTTCAACTGGTTGCAAGGTTCTTTCCTCTCATTTCTTAATGCGGATTCCATGCCCACAGTGAATGGTTTGAAGCAGTCAACAGACATCTGCAGGGATTGACATTCCTATAAAATAGCAAGATTTCTCCACTTGTTTTAACTAGCATAGACTCACTTGGAAAATGTTGGAATGAGAAGAAAAATTTACATGATAAAATTCTAAGTTTTATGAAAGAAATGGCTGCAGCGCCATATTACCATCTTCAGGGAGGTTTTTGGTTTTTGTTTTTCACATTGTGAAAATTTTTTAAAACGTTAAGATGGGAAGAAAAACTACAGCATAATACAATTCTAAGTTTTATGCAAGAAATGACTGAAGTGCCATATTACTGTTTTAAGGGGTTTTTGTTTTTCATTTTTTACCCTTTCTCTTATCTATGTGCAAATAATCATATGAACAGCATTTGTGATTCGGCATTTAGCTGTTGGGCAAAAGCCTCATTGTTTGTTGTTGCTGTTCTAATGTAAAATGTTCATTGACCCCAAAACCTTCAAATCTGTCCTAAAACTTTATGTAAAGATTGCTTTTCATCATGGCACTTGGGCTTAAGACAGGGAATGAGTGACAGTTCCAATTTTCTCTCAAAACCATGTCCCGTGTTCCTGAACAACTCAGTAGTGACGTCGGGGCTAGAAGCCTAATGTGTTCAAATACTTTCCTATTCTCTTAAAAGCTGATATGGTTTTTGCTTTATACCTTGGTTTTATTCCATGTGATTGCACTAATTTCGTTCTTTTTTTTAAGTTCTAATTTTGCTCAAATAGAAAAAAAAAAAGAAGAAGAAGGCTTTGTTTGATCCTTTTCTCTTACTGTGACATTTCCCCTCATTATAAGCCAAGCATTCTCTCATCTCAGATGTCACACAGGTGCTCAGAGCGTCTGGGTTTAACACGTGCTTTGTCGCAGATCTCTTGTAATGTTCCTTGGTTTCACATGCTTCCTTCCAGCTCATCTCTAATTTCTAACAAGAAGTATATATAGCTCATGCAGTTGCCTTGAGTTTGGATGCATGCCAGCTGCTCAACAAGTCTGAGCAACTGTCACATTCTTTTAGGCAGAAATGTTTACTTATTGTAAGGTAAAGTTTACTGCATATTTATCTTTTCCTACATGACGCTTTCTCTTTTCAATTTAGGAATGGAGTTTTGGCAAAGTTATAATACTTGTGAATTATGTAGGTTACTGTCTAGATACGGTAGGTGCTCGATAAGTATTGATGGAGATGATGTTGATGAGCTCCAGAAAATATATTTATCTACTCAAAGCACAACATATGTCCTTGGCTGAGAGGACAAAAAAAATCACAAAGCTAAGTATATTTTTGAAAAAAAATTATAAAACTGACGTCTTTATATTTTCTGCTTCAGTGAGATAATATGGAAATTCGGAATCAATTACATATATTTCTTCATTATACGTATATGTAATTTTTTAAGTAATAGAATCTACAAAATGTGACATTGAATCCTTTTAGAAACTAAACTCCTTGTACACTATAATATTCTCTAGCTCTACAGGCTAAATTTCACAAAACAAAATAGCCTTATTTACTACTCTGGAAACCCTGGTTGCATAGTGGTTAACAGCTCGGCTGCTAACCAAAAGGCTGTCAGTTGGAATCCACCAGGTGCTCCTTGGAAACCATTTGGGGCAGTTCTACTCCGTCCTATGGGGTCACTATCGGTTGGAATCAACTCGACACGAGCTTGGTTTTTTTTTTATTTACTACTTTACGTCGTCATTTCCTGCCACTGGTGATAGTAACCCATTAGTTACTGTGGGTGTCTGGAAGGAGAATAAAGTATATCTGACTTTCTGACATGAACAGTGCTCTAACTGAGACAAGCTTTAATTGAATGATTTCCTGACCAAGGATTCAGCATACAATGAATCACTTCTACAACAGAGACTCCATTAAGACAAAGATACAAAATGTGTACCTCTATAGTCATTCAGAGTGCAAAAATTACACTAGAAGTTGTAGACTGTAGAGGTGGAGCAGTCCACCTCCCTCATTTCACGCATTTAGACACTGGGTTCCCGAGTCCATGACTAGGGTGGTAGTGCCAGTTGGTTACGCATCTGAAACCAGCTCATTGCCTTGACTTCTAACCCGATCCTCTTTAGTCAATACTCCACCAGTTGCCATTGAGTCAGCTCTGACTCATGGAGACCTTGTATGTGTCAGAGTAGAATGCTGCTCCACAGGGTTTTCAACGATTGATTGTTCTGAAGTAGATCGCCAGGCCTTTCTTCTGAGGTGCCTCTGGGTAGACTCGAACCTCCAACCTTTCAGTTAGTAGCTGAGCATTTTAACTATTTATACCACCCAGGGACTCCATCCATACTCCATATCACCCTAAAAAGTGTTAAATATAGGTTACACATATTGATTTTCTGTTAAAAGTTAAAAGAACAGGTTATCCAACTCTATCAATTATTAGCTGTGTGAGCTTGACCATATGTCTTAACTTCTCTGTGCCTCAATTACTTAATCTATAAAACAGTTATTAATAGAAAATCTATTTAATGTAAATATGCATGGGGTGTCTTAGTCTTGGTTCTCTAGAGAAGCAAAACCAGCAAAGCGTATAAGTATATACAGAGAGAGATCTATATCAAGGAAATGGCTCATAAGTTTGTAGAGACTGGAATGTCCCAATCCATGGGTCAGGATAAAGGCTTCTCCTAATTCACGTAGCCGCAGGGGCTCGTGAACCAAGATGAGCAAGTCAGAGAGCAGCGCTCTTGCTCACAGGCTATGCAGATCGATGAATCCCAAGATAGGCAGGCAAGGCTGCAGGTAAGCTGCTAGCTCAAGTCCCAAGAACCAGGGATCAGATGAACAGGAGCCAGCTGCAGGATCCAGAGCAAGCAACCATGAGTCTTGCCAGAACGTCCACTTATATTCAGTGCAGGCCACACCCCCAAGAAGATTCGCTTTCAATTTATTGGCTACTCACAGCAGATCCCATCATGGAGGTGATCATATTATATCAAATCTCATCATGGAAATGATCACAACTTCATACAACTGCCAAACCCCTGAGAATCACGGCCCAGACAAGTTGACACACAACCTTAACCGTCACGTGGTAAATACCACACACTGGTTTTTTTTCGTTCTGTTGTACATAGGGTAGCTGTGAGTCGGAACCGACTGGACGGCACCTAACAACAACGACAATATTTTTATCACAGTAAAACCCTAGAAAAATATGAATTCGGATACAATGCTATCATCATTTACCTCTCTCCCCCTGCCTAGGCCCGTTAAATGTACTGGAGTGTTAACTTAGGAATGGCATCAAAAAGGAAGGCAGAGCCAGCAGGCAGCCACCCCACTCAGGAAATAAGAAAGGAGGGACACTCACTGTGAGTTACAACCTCCCTCCCCTGCCACACATGCATACCCTCAGTATTCGCCCAGCCTACCCTTTCTAGATCCGGTGGACAGACAGAAAGATTCCTGGTAACCTGGAAATCCCAGCCAGACACCTCACTAGAATCATCCCCACTGGTATTAAGCCAAGCTTCATACTGCAGTTGGGACTGGCTCTGATTTGGCCCCCAGACTGTCCTGCTAGCTAACTGCACATACTCCAACAGATCATACTGTTAACCTTACCAGTACCAGTTGCCACTGGCCAGTTGAGCTGACACCAATTCATAGCAACCCCATGTGTGTCAGAGTAGAACTGTGCTCCACAGGGTTTTCTGGCTGATTTTTTTGACTAGATCACCAGGCCTTTCTTCCTAGGTGCCACTGGGTTAACTCAAACCTCCAATCTTTTGGTTAGAGCAGAGTGGGTTAACCATTGGTACCACCCAGGGACCATTATTAACACTGAAATAATGCAATTTGGCATTTTCACTATGGATTTAAATGGTTTCACTTTGCCATAAATTGTTCTTATCTAAAAATTAATAGCATGATATTACAATTATTAATTTAATTTCTTTTGCTAATATTTCTTGCATTCTTAAAATTTAGAAAATATTTGGGGAGCATAATTTGTATGGTCAGTGCCTCTTAAAACATTTCTCCAGGAAATTTTGAACTTTGCATAAGAGGCTGGAGACCCTGGGAGGTGCAAATTAAGCACTTGGCTACTAATTGATAGGATGGTGGTTAGAGAGCCCTCATAAGAAAGGCCTGGCAATTTGCTTCCAAAAGGTCCCAGCCACTGAAAACTAACCTTATGGAGCACAGTTCTACTCTGACATACATGGAGGCTGCCAGGAGTCAGAATCAACTCCATGGCAACTGTTGTTGTTTTTTAATAAGAGGCTAGAAATGAACGGGAGGTGGTGCAGATGTTGCGGAGGACAAGCATCACTCCGAGAAGAATCTGCTGTGCTGAGAACTTTACAATCTCTAGGCGAGGAGATGTTGCTGGCCTCTTGCAAGCAGGCGGCGTCTGCTTCTGCCAGTCTAGAGGGTCCAGGAGAATCTGGTGGTTCAAGATTCTCAGTCTCATCCACCCAAATGGCCCGTCTCATATCTTGGGATCCCACATTGTTTCTGCTGGAATCCTGACTTTTCCATAAGACAAATGCAAGGTTAGGCATGTCGACATTTTCAGCATAGTTTGCTCTCTGGCTGCAGGAGATAAAGATGACTTCCCCTTGCGTGCCTTGAGTTAAGAGTTAGGAAACAATACAATCTCTCATTTTCTTTTTTCCAGGCATCTAAAGTATGGCTCAGAAAGATTTTTCTTGAAGATCCAGATAGTAAATATTTGGGGCTTATGGACAATGGAGTCTTTTTTACAAATACTCAACTCTGCCTTGCAACAGGAAAACAGTCATAAGCAGTACATAAACAAATGGTAGTGGCTATGTTCCAATGAATCTTCATATACACAGACAGGTGTCCAGTCCACTGGCCAAAGTTGACCAACCTCTGCTCTACGCACAATCAAAAGCGATTCACCTACACAGTCATTTTAATTACTCTTTTCTTCACCCTATTTAAGTGGCACGGCTGCTAGATCAGTCTGCACCTCATCCAACATGGCCACCAGGGAGAGACTTAGTAATTGTAATGCTATTGCATGCCAGGCCTATCACCACCCCACTCACCACCAGCAAAGGTCTCCTTGGGGCTGTTTGATCATGAGGGATTCCATCTAGTGGATCTTCTGGTACTCATAGTTTCAGACTTAATTTTTTCCCAGAAAGCTGGGCCTGAGAAAAGGGCTTGTGTGCATGCAGTCAGTTTTGTTCTGTTTTTTTGGGGAGGGGGGGAGGTGAGGGACAGGTAAACAGTTCTAGACAACAGGCTAGGAGGGCTGGGAAGAAGGAGACAAAGGGGTGACATGGATTGGTTTGTGTCCCCCCAAAATATGTGCTGGAATCTTAACCCCTATACCTGTGGATGTAATCCTTTTTGGGAATAGGGTTTTCTTTGTTAGAGGGTGTGTCCTAGACCTAATAACTTCTGAGTTATAAAAAGAGCAGGTTAGACACAGAGGCATGTACATACTGGGGAAGACAGATGCCAAGTGAGGATCAAAAAGAATCAAGGAATGCCTGGGGCTACTCACAAAAAAAGACTCAACATGGTCAACACCCTGGTTCAGACTTTCACCCTGCGGAACAGAAACTGTGAGCACATTCTGTTCTTTGAAGTCAGCCACTTGTGGTATTTCTGTTACAGCAGCACTCAGAAAGTAAGAACGAAGGCAAAGGGCTAGAGGAGAGGGAAGTCAAATCAAGGACGCGTTATCAAGCTGGTCATAGGTAGGGACCACTGGTGCTCGACTTTGCCAGGAAACTTCGAAGAGACATGTATAATGTGGCTCGATATTGTCCGCCAAGGGCCATAAGAGGAACTGTGTTCCAGTGGTTCCCTTCCTGGTCAAGGGCTCCCACAGGGCTGCTAACTCCCTCATACTTCCTGGCTGTATTTACTGGACTATCCTTCTGCAGTTTCAGAGAGCCCCAGGTTAGAAAGCACTCAAGACACAGGTGCAGTTAACCTGAAGTACTATCAGGTTCCACCTCCCTAAAAGTGTTCAGTGCAGCAACGACCAGAGTAAATGAGGGCCAAGAGAAATCGAGGTGTCAACACAGGTATTCAGAATAATTCACCCATTTGGAGCTTTGTGGGGTAGTTTATAGACTGCTTGGTCTCTGGGTGGTGCAAATGGTTTCCACTTGTTACTAATCAAAAGGCTGGTGGTTCGAATCCACCCAATGGGGCTGTGTAAGAAAGGCCTGGTGATCTATTTCCTTAAGATTACATGCATTGAAAACTCTATGGAGTACAGTTCTGCACAGACACACATGGGGCTGTCATGAGTTGGAATAGACTTGACGGCAACAGGTTTTGTTTTGATAGACTGATTAGAACATAAAAACAATATCTAACATGGCAAAATTAAACTCAGTAGCTTTAAGTAAAGGCAATTCATAAGCAGAGCTCTTTAAGGGATCACTATGGAAATCTCTCTCCCCTAACTACGCTTACCCTTTTCCAATCCATTGCCCTGTGCTTTTAAATCTGTTTCCCTCAGTTGTTCTCATGCTTCTTTTTATCCCATGTCCCCAGTGATCTCTGACTTCCCTTTATTTGTTCCACATCACTCCATCACAGACAGCCTCAAAACAGTCTCTGCTTTGGCATCCCGCTCACCAACTGAGGAGGTCTTAAACTGGATGGAGAAAATCAACCTGCTTCATTCATTTAAAAACATTGTGCCTACCTCCTGCCAGCCCCTGTTTTAAGTGTTCTATGGCAATAAGATGGGTTGACACAGTGGCTGCACGGATGGGCTCAAGCATAGCAACGATCGTGAGGAGTGTTTCATTCTGGCAGTGTTTCATTCTGTTGTACATGAGGTCACTAGGAGCCAGAACTTTCGGCGCCTAACAACAACAGGACACTGATACAAAAACCTTGGCCAGAATTCCGTAGCTGCAGCTTCAATCATCCCCGTGACTTCAGAAGTCCCTCATAATAATCAGTTTCATTTATCCATTAACTAACCTATGCCACAGTCCCTAGGTGTCAGAAATGGTTACGCACTCAGTTACTAACTGAAAGGTTGGTGGTTCAAACCCACCCAGAGGCATTTTGGAAGAAAGGTCTGTGGATCTACTTCCAAAAGATCACAGCCATTGAAAACCCTATGGAGTGCGGTGCGATTCTGAAACACGCGAGGTCACCATGAGCTGGAATCAGCTCAAAGGCAACTGTTTGTTTGTTTGTTTTTCCTCTGTGTCGGTTCCAGCTCTAATCTTTGCAACGATGCTTCAAGTCAGGAGTTTGTAACTCCATTTTACACATAAGGCAATCTCTCTCCTGCAGCCACAAGGTAAGGATGTGGCAGAGATAAAGCCATTGCTGTGGAGTCGATTCCGACTCATAGCAACCCTACAGGACAGAGTGGAACTGCCCCACAGGGTTTCCAAGGAGTGGCTGGTGAGTTGGCACTCTGACCTTTTGATTCGCAGCCAAGATCTAGAATGCCGGAATTGAGATGTGGATATACGTGGCTCTTTGCCTTCCAACCCTCAGTGTGTTAAGTACAGGGTACCGGAAGACTTTCCACACTAGGACATGGTGCTGTTCAAGAATGGTTTTCAATGCTAATGTTCTCAACAACCTATTACTTAGAGAGATTATCTAGATTACAGCTAACAATCAGTATGACATGAGCATACTAGCCTACCGTGAACTGGTTAGAGGTATGGTGACAGAGCTATCTCTTCCCCTGGCAGGATGGCCTGAGAGCCATCTGGGGCAGGAAAGCTCCTTGGCCAGTGCTTCCGGCAGCAAGCATCCTCATCCATTGCCCCCAGTGGGCTGTGCAGCTATTATGGATTTAATTTTGTCCCCCTGAAAGATGAAGTCTTAACCCTTGACAACTGTAAATGTGACCTTGTTTGGAAATAAGGTCTTTGAAGATGTTATCAGTTAAATTAACATGAGGTCATACTGGAGTGGGGAGGATTCTAATCCCTACTGAGTGGTGTCTTTACAAAAGAGGAAAAGATACACAGAGGCAAAGACCTAAAGGAAGGACAGGCATGTGACAACAGAGACAGTTGCAACTCCAAGCCAAGGAATGTCTGGTTGCTGGGAGACACCAGTAGCCAGGAGAGAGGCATGAAATGGTTTTTCTCTCAGAGCCCGCAGAAAGAATTAGGCCAATACCCTAATTGGAACTAGACTACAGAGCTGAGAAAATAGACTTCTGTTCCTTAAAGATACCCAGAGACCTGGTAGGACAGTGGTTAAGAGCTCAGCTGCTAACCAAAAGGTTGGCAGTTTGAATCTACCAGCTGTTCCTTGGAAACCCTGTGAGGCAGTTCTACTCTGTCCTGTAGGGTCACTGTGAGTCGCAATCGACTCAATGGCAAATGTTCCATTTGGAAAGCCAGTTGCATATTGTTACAACAGCCCTTGAAAGCCAATACAGCAAGTATCACTGCTTCCCAGTTCAGCTGTCAATTATCAATAAATAAGATACAAAGGGGTACAGTAAAGTTACAAATCCTTCCCGTAGGAATGAAGCTTGTTGTTGTTGTCCTTAGATGCTGTCAGGTAGGTTCCAACTCATAGCAACCCTATGCACCACAGAACGAAACACTGCCTGGTCCTGCGCCATGTTCACAATCGTTGTTAGGCTTGAACCTGTTGTTGCAGCCACTGTGTCAATCCAACCCACTGAGGGTCTTCCTCTTTCTCGATGACCCTGTAGTTTACCAAGCATGATATCCTTCTCCAGGGACAGATCCCTCCTGACAACAAGTCCCAAGTATGTAAGACGTAATCTTGCCATTCTTCCTTCTAAGGAGCATTCTGGTTGTACTTCTTCTAAGACAAATTTATCCTTTGTTTTGGCAATCCATCGTATATTCAATATTATTCACCAACACCACGATTCAAAGGCATCAGTTCTTCTTTAGTCTTCCTTATTCATTGTCCAGCTTTTGCATGCATATGAGGCAATCGAAAATATAATGGCTTGGGTCAGGCTCACTTAGTCTTCAAGGTGACATCTTTGCTTTTCAACACTTTAAAGAGGTCTTTTGCAAAGATTTGCCCAATGCGATGCATCTTTTGATTTCATGACTGCTGCTTCCATGGGTGTTGATTGTGGATCCAAGTAAAATGAAATCCTTGACAACTTCAATCTTTTCTCCATTTTTCATGATGTTGCTTATTGGTCCAGTTGTGAGGATTTTTGTTTTCTTTATGTTGAGGTATAATCCATAATGAAGGCTGTGGTCTTTGATCTTCACCAGTAAGTGCTTCAAGTCCTCTTCACTTTCAGCAAGCAACATGTCTGTCAGTTTCTCATACTGTGGGGGAGGAACGAAGCTTAGTAATCATCAAATGCTGTTCTTTATCATCTGCAGCCATAGCTCTTAAGCACTGTGCCACCAGGAAGCCACAGCTATTTAAAATCCAAAGTGCTATAATACCTGTACACGTGACACCCAGCAGTTGTTTAAACAGCTGTATTTTGTGGGGACGGAGCCCTGGTGGCACAGTGATTCAGAGCTATGGCTGCTCACCAAAAGGTCAGCAGCTGGAATCCACCAGCTGCTCTTTGGAAATCCTATGGGGCAGTTCCACTCTGTCCTATAGTGTCGCTATGAGTAGGAATCAACTCATTGGCAACGGGTGGGTTTTTGGTTTATTGTGTGGGGAGCGGGAGAGGGGCAAAAAACCTAGCTCCTATCTCAGTCAGCTAATCAATAACCTTTAAACTGGGTGGGGACAAGCAGTAGTAAAAATCAGTTTAAATTTCTTATTCTTTGGTCTCACGTGCCCCCTGCTGACTAATCGTATCTGGTTCCAATTCCGTACTTTGTTAAACTAGGGCTTGTCAAGGGTGTTAATATTAACTCACTTTGAATAACGAAACATCCCCCTATATGATTTTCAATTCATATCACATTTGTAAGTTACTCGTATTTGGGACGAACACTGCACAAAGTACTACGCCTTTAAGAAATTTTAAATTTTATCTTTTTGCACCACCTGGTGGTAGAACATTTTCTCTCTCTCTCTTTTTTTTTCCCTATAAAAAAGTTCTTTTGTTGTTGTTGCTAAATGTCTAAACCAAGAAAATCAGTTAACTTTTGTATTTCTAGTAAATTAGTCATATATGCCAAACATACCGTAAGCACTGAATAAATATTTGTTGAATCAGTGAATGAGTTTTTAATTTGTTTTAATGGATTGCAACACCTATGTTTTTCATTGAATTGCAGGAAGTTCTCAAACGTGATAGAAGGAAAGTGGTTGGCAGTGTTATCTCATCAGAGGCAGTTTTTTTTTTTTTTTTTTTTTTTTTTTAAGTTTAACTGATTTTCGGTTTAAGCTAATCAAGCTGCATGATTAACAGGCAGTTGGCTAAAGCATGTTTATTATTCTTTTAAGAACACAAATACACTTAAAGTTGCAATGTTAAAAAATACTTTCCATGATCCCAAAATGTAGGAGAAAATTTAGTACCAAATTATTAAATATGATTGAAAAGATATTAAATGGTTGCAAATTCCTGACCTGAATTAGAAAGGCGAGTTGTACATCATTTGTTGTGAACCGTCGCCACCTTGTGGATGGAGAAAGTGTTACTAAAGGCTGCAAACCTCTTAAGGTGGAAATTTTATATTGCCAGAAATGTCCTATTTAGAATAAAAATGAAATTAAATAATTGGAAACAATGTTACCAGCAAGTCTGGCAACACACTTACCTATCAAACAATCAGATATGTTGAAATGCCAAGATTATTTGGTTTAAACTTGTAGAGTCAGATTCATTTCTCTTCCAGTTTGACTATTTGGGGCAAGGCACCTCTTTGAGGCTCAATTCCATGTCTGTCAAACAAGGAGGATGGATTAGACTGACGATATTCTCAATTCTGCAGATGCATGATTTTGAAGCCATAAACCCAAAAAACCAAACCCACTGCCATCGAGTGGATTCTGACTCATAGCGACCTGATAGGACAGAGTAGAACTGTCTCATAGGGTTTCCAAGCAGCAGCTGGTGGATTCGAACTGCTGACTTTTGGTTAGCAGCCGTAGCTCTTAATCACTGTGCCACCAGGAAGCTATAGCTGTTTTAAATCCAAAATGCAATAATTTTTTGGTCTTCAAGTATTTGCTATATTTCTGGGTATATACCCTGCTTTAAATAGGTGTTTTCTAACTATTTTCTCACTTACAATCAAGCTACAGTATCCATTTGTCCAATATTACTTTAGACTATAGGTTCCCTAAAGGAAACACTATGCTCAACAACTTTCCAGTTCTAATGCGTAAATCCTATGGTAGGGAAATACAAACAAACAACATTGAAGCGGTTATGAAATACATGCATTAGTAATTTCTGTAGACAACGTTTCCACTAAAACACGGCTAATAGCTCATGTATATTATCAGATTCCCTTATTCCACAGGTCTAGACCTCTTGAGAATTATAAAGAGTATTGTGACTGCAATATGTGAATAAATGAAACAAAAGCTAGCATTTAAAGTGTAAATAAAAATTGACACTTTAATGTTTGTTCATTTTATTTTTTAAAAAAACAGCACAAGATACTTTCATTTCTCAGAGTCCCTCTGTTAATTGGGAATAAGAATGCTTTTTAAAAAGTCAAACTGTTAATTGCACGAACATATTTATATCGATTGTTTTACTTTTGTTACATCATTTCTACAACTAACAAAGATTGGTTCGAGTCTACAAGTCAGGATACGTCAAGATTTATTTTTATATAAGCACATGTGTGTATTCTATAAAAAGAAAGCCAGAAATATAGCCGGGGTTAGGACAGCATATGATTGATCTTTTGGATGCATGTTGAAACC
Source organism: Dugong dugon (assembly GCA_030035585.1). Classification (NCBI taxonomy): domain Eukaryota; kingdom Metazoa; phylum Chordata; class Mammalia; order Sirenia; family Dugongidae; genus Dugong; species Dugong dugon. The sequence goes on from CM057473.1 coordinate 9,768,187, forward strand.
AAAAAGCAAACATTTTATATGAGTGGGAGTGTGAAATTGACTTACAAGGATCCGGTGTCAGTTGTCACTTTGACTACTGTATAGACAAATTGTGCCCTTTGGTCTGGTTTCTCCATTTTTTTTTTCTTTCAAATCCACAATCTTGTTTACAAATAAACATATATGCTACATGCAGATATATGCTTAACAACAAAACAGTGAACAGAGCCAGTCTTAAAAAAAAGAAATAAATAAAAAGTAAGTGGCTGAAATGTACTTCTGAGCATGATGGAGTTTTCCAGCTTAATAATTGGCAGCTCCTACATCCATGTCTCTGCTGAAGCGATTAAAAAAGAATCATTTCCCAGAACTACAGGTGCACAACAGATTGGAGTCATTATGCAAAAGAACAGAAATCTGGAGAGAAACCCAGTGAATAAAAAAGTCATGTTCCTGCCCACACTTTTGCCTTTAACTCTCTCTTTTTTATTTCAGCTCTATTTGGATATCCAGCATGAAACACGTAAAAATTACAATAGGTTTGAAGTAACTCATTCAAAATGAGCAAGGAATGCCTTGAATTAAACAAACTTCCAGTAAGGATGGAGTTGAGGCAGATAGGGACCAAAGGCAAAGCTTGCATCTATGGCTCTGAAATGACAAAATTGATGTAGAGGAACTGGCAAATTGGAATGTACTGCATGACTTTTTAGAAAGTTATCAACTTTCTGATGGTCTTTTGAATTTCCTTTCTTCCAGTTGAAAGGACTCTCACCGGCCCTCACTTCTGTAGGTCTCCAGCCATCTGAAGCACCTGAAGTGTCCATGTCACCGCCAGTCTGAGTCCCGATAGCTAATCATCATACATTGTTTTCAGAATCCTCTTCTAAACCAGAGGTTTGCAAACTTGCCTCTGGTTTGCCACGGCTGTTTCATGATTCCGTGGTCAAAATCTCACAAGCCTGCGATGACTTTCGTCAGATGTTCTTCCAAGGGCCTAACCTTTCTTCTGACTAGAAAGAAAGAACAAGTGAAATGAAATGAAAATGTGAAAAATAAAAACTAAGGAGTTACTGTAACAGGAGAGGGGAATGTGAAGACTATCTGGGAACCACAGTGGAGAGGGGGATTGAGGGACAGAGACTTGGGCAGCACAAAGGAGCATAGCCTCTCATTCAAAGACGACCAGAGGGAGTTAGGCTGGACAACAAAGGAATGAACGGGGTCACGCATAAGTGTCACATCCATATTAAATTTGAAGGAGAAACAGAATGAGGTGAGAAGTGGCTGCAAAGGAGTGACTGGGTGACAGTACCAAAATGTTAGTCAGGTGGCAGAAAGCAGAAAAACCAAGGACAAGCGAGAAACTGGTAAGGTTGTTAGCTGCACAGGAGGTGCTTGGAGTCATGGCGACCCTTACGTATATCAGAAGGACACATTATGCCAAAGGCTGTTGTGAAAAAGACATCTAATATCTGAGCTGATCACTCAGCTTTCAACCGCGACAGTGACCTTAGGAAGCCACAATTACATTCAAGAAAGTGGCCATTTCTAAGTGTGTCCTTTGGCTTCCTGTGACGTTCTTTCTCATTTGATCTTTCCTAAAAAGCAGAAAGCAAAGTTTTTCTTTTTCAAGGAGGCAATCTAGAACTAGAGAAAAGAGGAAGTTGGTAAAGTATTCTGAAAGAAAAGTTCAAAGAGCGAAGCTTTGACGGAAGGATTCAAAGGGACCCTCCTGGCTAGGACAGACTGACGTTGGGAAGCTCTGGGGAGGAGTGAGGAAAGGGCCCAGATAAAACTTGCTGAAAACTGAGGAGGTGGGTGGGGGGCGGCGGGGCAGGAGACCCGCTAGGGCGAGGAAGTGGGAGTGAGCGAGCGCAAGGGACACGGGTCTGTCCCGAGATTTGGGCGGCCGTTCTCACCATTGTCCCTGTGGCTTTCCGCCTGAGAAAGCATTGTGAAACATTTCCTTCCTCTTGTGTCATCGAGCCCCTCCTCCCTCTTTTCGCGATGAGCTGCTCAGCTTTTTCTTAGGGGCCAGGAGGTGGGAAGGCTGAGCTTTTTTCACTTTCGTAAGGGGGATGGGGGGTCGGGGAAGGAAGCCGGCTTCCTAATTTCCCGTACTGCACACTCTAGCCCCAACGATCGCCGCTGAGCCCCTGGGTGAAAAGTGGGGTGCCTTGACATTTCTGCCAGTCTGGCCTACGCCCGGTGATTGCTGTTAGATGCGAGAGCCTGAGATGGGCGGGAGTTGATAGTTCTCGAATGAAGAGAAAGCGCAACTCCCTCCTTAAGCTCTAGGGAAAAGAACCGCGTTCCAGATCACCTATTCCGGAAATGTGAACCCGGGTCCCTGCAGAGAAGTCTCGGAGGCCGCGAGGCCGTGGGGGTGGGGTTAATGCAAACGCATTTTCAAATCAAGAGCCTTAGGAAGCGTCCTACGTCCTCCCACCCAAGCATGCTTTCTAGGGGAGGCACGGGCCAAGCAAGCTTTCCCCGAGAAAAGCTGGGGCGAAGGGAGTGCACGCTGTTGGCCAGCGGGTGGGGATGGAGATGGGGTGGAATACTTTTCTAGAAAAGGCAGCCCTGGCACTTCTCCTAGATTGAAAAGGAGGGTGCTGTGGGGGCCCGCAGGGACAGCTCTCCGAGCAGGGAAATCTTGGAGAAGGGACTCGGGTCTCCACCCCGACCTTCCCTCCTGGGAAGAGCTGCCGGGCGCGCGAAGGGTCCACTCGCACGAGGGGGGCGGTGGGAAAGGAGGGTGGTCCCGGGAGTCGGTGGCGGGCAGGGCGCAGTGGAAGACCAACCCTTCTCCCCGTAGCAGCCCCAGCCGTACAAAGGGCAGCTCGCTCGCCCCTTCTCCGAGTTCCGCCCGCAGATTGCAGAGCCCGTGGCGCAAAGCCAGCGTCGAGGCTCGCCCCTCCCCCGCCCGAGCCCGCGGCGCTGAGCGCGGTTTAGCACAGACTGAGCTCAGGGGGCGGTGTCTTCGGGGATGGAACCGCGGCCAAGAGGGAGGAGGAAGGGAGGGGGAGGGAGGAAACCCATTCCCGGCTATATAAGGACAGCCCGGGCTGCCTGTTTCTTGCACTCGCTGGGAAGCGGCTTTGAGTCCGCGGTGACTGCAAAGCCAGAGCACGCAGCAGGGCTGAGAGGGCAGAGCCCTGCAGAGTGAGCCCACCGCGGCAAAGGCAGAGGCCGGAGAGCGGCGCCAGGCACCGATCTCCCTCAGCGCCCACCGCACGGTGCCTCCATCTCTTCGCTGGAAGGAAAACTTCCCGCTCGCAGCAGAGCTGCAGCGGCTCCTCCTGAGTGACTCCAGGAGCCCCGGCTGCAGCCGGCTCCGCGCGCAATTTCAAAGAATAATAGTAATTGTTAACTTTAACGATCCAAGCGAGGCCAACGAGGCTTTGCGCTCCCGTCCCGAACAATAGCCCCCTCACTCGGTGAGCTGCAGCGCGTCGTGTCTCCCGGCGCTCGAATTCAGAGAGCGGCCCACGCGGGGTTCCGAAGGCGCGCGCCAGGCGGCGACATGGGGAACGCGGAGCCGGCGCGGCGGCCCCGGAGCTCGCAGCCTGCACCCATGCTGCTGCTGCTCGCAGCGGCTGCAGCGCTGCTGGCCCTGCCGGTAGCGCTCGGGCGCCCCGCCGAGAAGGACGAGGAGTTGGTGCTGCCCGTGTTGGAGCACGCCGCGGAACACGAAACCACGCGCCTTAGTCTGGATGCCTTTGGTCGGCCGCTGCGCTTGGAGCTGCAGCCGGACCGCGGCTTCCTGGCGCCTGGCTTCACACTCCAGACAGTGGGGCGCACACCTGGGCCCGAGGCGCTGCACTCGGAGCCCGTCGGCGACCTGACGCACTGCTTCTACTCCGGCACGGTGAACGGCGACCCCGGCTCCGCCGCCGCCCTCAGCCTCTGCGAGGGCGTGCGCGGCGCCTTCTACCTGCAGGGCGAGGAGTTCTTCATCCAGCCTGCACCCGCAGCCCCCACCGTGCGCCTCGCCCCCGTGGCTGCCGGGGAGGAGCCGTCGCAGCGGCCGCGGTTCCATCTCCTGCGGCGGAGGCGGCGGGGCGGTGGCGGCGGCGCCAAGTGCGGGGCCGTGGACGACGAAACCTTGCCCCCGAGAGGCGCGGGGCCAGAGGGAGAGGACGCCAGGGCTCAGTGGCCGCAGCGCGCTGCACAGTCATCAGGTACCAGCCGGAGAAGTTTTTCTCACTTGTCTTTCCATTTATCCCTCTCTCGACTTCCTACATCCGAAGCAACTTGTGGGTTGACTCCTGTTCGCTGGCATGAGTATGTGTCTGCGGACAGGATGGAGATCTGGAGTGCAGAAATGTGGTTTGACTTTCAAGTTAGTGAACTCAAGAGTGAGTTCATCAAATCCTGCTAGAAAACGTAATTCCGTTTGCCCGAATAATGAATGATCAAGAGAGGACAGGACATGCACGCTTTTCTGCGGAGTAGGGTGAAACGTTTCCACCTGGGGGAATTAGTAACCCACTCTTTCCACCTTAACGGAGTGCCTTAGTCGAGTGTGAGCGAGGGACTTCTTTCCATCCCCGTTAATTTCTTTTTAACGCTTTTGTGTGTGCTCTTTGGTTTGGTTGCAACTTTGCGCAGCGTTTTGTAACCGCTGCCTGGGCTCTCACCCTGCGTCCAGAGGAGGGCGGAGTCGGAGAGGGCGGGGGAGCGATGGTGACCCCGGAATGTGCAGCCCGCGGGCCTGGGCAGCTGCTTTGTGATCACTGCTCTGCCGGCCTCTGCCCCCCGCCCTCCAACCCCCCTTAAGAGGCTGACACCAACTGGCGGCGCGGGGCCCTCGGCAGAACCTGCTTGGGAGGTCTTCGCCCAGCTTGCCCCGCCTCCCAGTTTGCGCTCCCTCTCGCGGCCATAATTCTGCTCTCCTGAGCTGCGGAAGGTAGATCCTCGCTGGTTCTTCCTGCTACGCGTTACCAGGCTGTGTTCTGTGCGGTGCTTACTGCCCGGGTCTTTTCGTTCTATCACTTTAGTGTCTTTTTCTCTTTTCACTTTCTCACGGGTCTTGTTTTAGAATTCTCCCTCTTTTCCTCCTGCATATCTGCTCCCCGAAGCAGTTATTTGCTCACAGCCCGGTTTAGAACTTCCCGCTGGGTCTCCAGCCGGAGTCCTAGGGCTCTCTTTCAGATAAGCAACTACGCCAAGGCAGGAACTTATTTCCCTGGGGCCGTAGGAGTTAGGCAATAGGCTGTTGGGCTTAGTGGGTGGTCCTTGTGCCCGGAGCTGGTAGGAGCACACACCCCAGGGACCCCTGGAACAAGAGCGCAGAGCAGATGCCTTCAGGCCCCCCACCTTGGCAGCGGCCCCAGCCCTGCCCAGGGCCTTCCACGTGGAGCCTGATGATCTCATTCAGGATTTGAGTCGTGGCTTTCGAAAAAGTGACTCAGGGCGCTCTGCCGGCTGCCTTTGCTCCAAGTTTTTCCTACAGCTAGGAAGGGTAGTATGCACACCGCCTTGTTCAGATGGAAGGATTTCAAAGAGGGCCAAAACCCCGCTCCCCAGAAATACAGGCTGGCCACTCAGAGGAGCACCAGACCTCTTTATTTAAAGTAAAGGAGAAAGCTTTTTAAAAAATCACATTTTCAAGGCAAAAGAGATGCAAATATTTTTGTTATCGTTGTTCCAGGTGTATTTTTGTTTATTTGCTTTGACTGGTTAGGCTTTCTTTATATACTCTGCGAAGGTAACTATTCTTAGATAGACTGCCCTGAGCAAGCGACCTTGCTTATTTTCTTGCAGGAACTGGAAGCATAAGAAAGAAGCGTTTTGTGTCCAGTCCCCGCTATGTGGAGACCATGCTTGTGGCCGACCAGTCAATGGCCGAGTTCCACGGTAGTGGCCTGAAGCACTACCTTCTCACCTTGTTCTCTGTGGCCTCCCGGTTGTACAAACACCCCAGCATTCGGAATTCAGTTAGCCTGGTGGTGGTGAAGATCCTGGTCATCTATGAGGAACAGAAGGGGCCAGAAGTGACCTCTAATGCTGCTCTCACGCTTCGGAGCTTCTGCAATTGGCAAAAGCAGCACAACCCACCCAGTGACCGGGATCCCGAGCACTATGACACGGCGATTCTTTTCACCAGACAGGTGGGCAGGAAGAGGGTACCGCTTATGATAGAACCATCTAAGGAGTCTGCTTTGTAACATATAGAAAGAATTGTCACCAATGTTTTTGCATTTAAGTTGTATGTCTGTAAGTTCTACAAAGTCCTCCTAAAGGACCGGTTAACAACAATGAACGTAGATGCTCCAAAACATATGTGAAGTCACCCCCGTCAAACAGTTAGACCCCAAGGCTCATGCTTTATCCCTGTTAATACGGTTGCATCTTTGTCCCTCCTAGGACCTCTGTGGCTCCCTTACGTGTGACACTCTGGGAATGGCTGATGTTGGGACTATGTGTGATGCCAGCAGAAGCTGCTCGGTCATAGAAGATGATGGTTTACAAGCTGCCTTCACCACAGCCCATGAATTAGGTAAGTTCATGTTACAGCAAGAGCTAAGCCCCATTAATGAATTCAAACCAATAAATATATTAATTTAAGAGAGTCTGCAGGTGATAAGCTGACTGTATTAGGTGACAAGGCTTCTTAGAAACTGTACAAAATATTTTTTACACAATTTAAAAGATGCCATCTTATTATAATAAAAAATGGTAGGAGCTGTGGACATTTGGAGGAGCTCTGGTGGTGCAATAGTTAAGCACTCGGCTGCTAACTGAAAGGTCAGCAGTTTGAATCCACCAGCCGCTCCACAGGAGAAAGATGTGGTAGTTGGCTTCTGTAAAGATTCACAGCCTTGGAAACCCTATGGGGCAGTTCTACTCTGTTTTACAGGGTTGCTATGAGTCAGGATCCACTCGATGACAATGGGTTTGGGTTGTTGTTTTTTTAATGGACATTTGGAAACTTACACGTTTCTTTACACCCTGTGAAAACAGGCGTTGTCTCCAAAACTAAAGGTCTTCTAGTTCTAACACTTTAAGACACATGAATCCCTGTTGGGGGAAAAAAGTGCTGGGAATGACCTATATTTTAACGTGAGTTTGGATTGCTTCCCAGGCCACGTGTTTAACATGCCGCATGATGATGCAAAGCAGTGTGCCAGCATTAACGGCGTGAACCACGATTCCCACATGATGGCGTCAATGCTCTCCAACCTGAACCACAGCCAGCCTTGGTCTCCTTGCAGTGCCTACATGATTACATCGTTTCTGGATAATGGTCACGGTAAGACGCAGAAGGTGCTCTTTCTAGATGACATCCCAGCTTCCACGTATAGCCTTCTAGTTAAACGAGCTTTTTTTTCCCTTTCTTATTCTTTTTATATTATTTTACCTCCTTCAGAATTAATCTTCACTTCCAAGACCGTCAATTTTTAAACCTTAATTCCCAGTAAAATATGGTGCTTTGGACTGAATAGGTCCCAAAATAAATTAATTCAAATTTTTAGCAGAACAGTACTTTCATGCCATCATTAACAGAGAAAATCCCCATGCATGATACAGTCTTTTTTTAAAATTTTCAATTTGTCCAGCATTGTGCTCAAAAGCTCCGTAGTTTTCAACTCTCTTTGCTTTATATCATCTCACTTGATGTGTACTCTCTGAAGATGTGATCTCCCACCTGCATGCTTTCATTTGTTATGTATTCACGGCTGGCTGGCATTTTCTTTGCAGGGGAATGTTTGATGGACAAGCCCCAGAGTCCTATACAGCTGCTCTCCGATTTTCCGGGGACCTTGTACAATGCCACCCAGCAGTGCCAGTTCACGTTTGGGGAGGAATCCAGACACTGCCCTGATGCAGCCAGCACATGCACGACCCTGTGGTGCACCGGCACCTCTGGTGGGCTGCTGGTGTGCCAAACCAAACACTTTGCTTGGGCAGATGGGACCAGCTGTGGTGACGGGAAGTGGTGTGTCGGTGGCAAGTGTGTGAACAAGACCGACAGGGAGCATTTTGATGTGAGTTTTTCTATGGACACATAGTCATGCTCCTTTAAATGCTGGAATTGAAAAGAACAACGCCTTAAGAGGAAGGAAAAAAAAAATGTCACTGAGTTGATTCCAACTCTTGGCTACCCCATATATTTCAAGAGTAGAGCTGTGCTCCATAATGATGCTATAATACCTGGTACCAAGTTGAACACCCCAATCTGTGTCCCCCGGCAGGAATGCAAGAGAGAATTTCTGTAATTGATCCTGTGTCTCGTGTTTTTTTGTTTGTTCGTTCCCTAAAAGGATCCTTGTACAGAATTCTAATGCTGGCCATTCGTGTTCCCATTTAGACCCCTGTTAATGGAAGCTGGGGACCCTGGGGGCCCTGGGGAGACTGTTCGAGGACGTGTGGTGGAGGAGTGCAGTATACAATGAGGGAGTGTGACAACCCCATCCCAAAGAACGGAGGGAGGTACTGTGAAGGGAAGAGAGTGCGCTACCGGTCCTGCAACATTGAGGACTGTCCAGATAATAATGGTGAGTAGACGTGCACTCCAACATTGAGACACAGGTGAAAATGAAGTGCCCACAAACAGGCGGTTAAAGGTTGGAAACTGACAACGTCGTCCTGTCACTGTCTTTGCAGGAAAAACCTTCAGAGAGGAACAGTGTGAGGCGCACAATGACTTTTCAAAAGCTTCCTTTGGGAGCGGGCCTGCCGTGGAGTGGACGCCCAAGTATGCTGGCGTTTCCCCAAAGGACAGGTGCAAGCTCATCTGTCAAGCCAAAGGCATGGGCTACTTCTTTGTTTTGCAGCCCAAGGTAATTACATTTACACTTATCGTCTGCCTACAAGCCAATGTCTTGATTCGCTACCTTTTCATTTAACCTTTGATATGCTTTCTTTGATGTATATACGAACTTGTGTTCAATTTCAGATTAGCTACTGACTGCATTGGGTTTGATGTTGGTTTCAGTTATGAAAGACGCTTGAATCGATTCAGGCCTTGTGATTCTTCCAACTGCTTATTATTATTATTTTTATATACCAAGAAAAGGAGCCCTGATAGCTTTAATGGTTAAGCTTTCGGCTGCTAACCAAAAAGTTGGCAGTTCAGACACACCCAGCAGCTTCACTGGAGAAGGACCTGGCAGTCTGCCCCGTAAAGATTACAGCCAAGAAAACCCTGTGGGGCAGTTCTACTCTGTCACATGGAGTCACTATGAGTCAGAATCAACTTGACAACATCTAACAACAGCATACAAAGAAAAACCCTTTGAAAAATTAAGCGTTTCTCTGTATAACTAGGTTTCACATACGACTCATGGTTAGATAAATTATATATTAACACAGCAGTCAATGCTTCTGGAAAATAGGCATAGTCCAAAGTACATGTGACTAGGTGACTAGAAGTAGCATGTGCAAATGGACTTACTAACATTGAAATCTGAGCCTTGATACTTACTACATTTGAGGACACATATAAAATAGTAGAAGCAGCATATCGTTTGCTGTTTTATTAGGGTGAGGAGTTAAATCTGGCTCTGAGATAGAAAATGTAATTTGATTTGATTGAGGTTATCACGTGTCATTAGCACTATGGTCTGTGAAAATATTCCCAAGTTGCAGATTCAACATTCAACTATTAAGTGATATATTAAGCACTTACTATTGCATGGTATCATTCTAGGCACTGAGGATATGGCAATGAGCATATTGACAAAAAGCTCTGCCTTCATTGACCTTAGCTAAAGGGGAGATAAGGGCAATAAGTAAACAGTAAAACAATAGATTAGTCTTTACAGATGTCTAAGTACTATGGAGTCCTTAGGTAGTACAGATGGTTAACACGTTTGGCTACTAATTGAAAGGTTGAAAGTTCAAGTCTACCCAGAGGTGCCTCAGAAGAAAGTCCTGGCGATCTACTTCCCCAAAACCAGCCATTGGAAACCCTAATTGAGCCCAGTTCTGCTCTGACACACACAGTGTTGTCATGAGTCAGAAGCAATCCAGTGACAACTGGTGGTGGTGGTTAAGTCCTATATTCATAGGAAACATCAGTGAGAAGGAGAGTATGCGGTGTGTATAGGGAGTACTGTTTTCATTAGGATGGTCAGGAAAGCGCAGAGCTTTGTGTCTGCTCCACCTTACTGCCACTGCCACCTCTAATGTTACCTCTTAGTTACCATCACATCGTCTTTCCCTTGTTGGTGTATAACACCAGATGCTGGTTCTCTTTTCCAGGTTGTAGATGGTACTCCGTGTAGCCCAGATTCCACCTCTGTCTGTGTGCAAGGACAGTGTGTAAAAGCTGGCTGTGATCGTATCATAGACTCCAAAAAGAAATTTGATAAATGTGGTATTTGTGGAGGAAATGGATCTACATGTAAAAAAATAGTTGGATCAGTTACTAGAGCAAAGTAAGTTTAAAAATGACCTACTCTCGCTGGACTCAGGCAGACATGACTGTGGCAGCATGCTTGTCTGTTTCCTGCTTTTGCCCCTTTGAATATATGCTGAATAACACTTTCTTTTTGCTTTAAAAAAAAATAATAACCTATTCTCAAATTACCTTATAATTTATTGAGTTTAGGTTTTTTTTTTTTATTGTTGTACTTTAAGTGAAAGTTTACAACTCAAGTTAATCTCTCATACAAAAATTTATACATACATTGTTATGTGACTCTGACTGCTCTCCCTATACTGTGACAGCACACTCCTCCTTTCCACCCCTGATTTCCCGTGTCCATTCAGCCAGCTCCCTACCCTCTCTGCTTTCTCATCTCACCTCTGGACAGGAGCTGCCCATTTAGTCTCAGGTATCTACTTGAGCTAAGAAGCACACTCTTCACGAGTATCATTTTATGTCCCATAGTCCAGTCTAATCTTTGACTGAAGAGTTGGCCTCGGGAATGGTTTTAGTGCTGGGTTGACAGAGAGGCCAGGGGCCATGCTTTCTGGGGTTCCTCCAGCTTCAGTCAGACCATTAAGTCTGGCCTTTTTACTAGAATTTGAGTTCTGCACTACCTTATAATTTAGATGTAACTTTTTTACAGGTCTGGTAAAAAAATAATAATTATCAATTATTAACGTGTCTTCAAGTGAAGTAATTAAGTAGTAAACAAGAGCCCATTGTATGTGTTTTTTCCCTCCTTGCAGACCTGGATATCATGACATTGTCACAATTCCGTCTGGAGCCACGAACATTGAAGTGAAACAGCGAAATCACAGAGGATCCAGAAATAATGGAAGCTTTCTTGCCATCAGAGCTGCCGATGGCACATATATCCTTAATGGTGACTTCACCTTGTCCACTTTAGAGCAAGACATCACGTACAGAGGTAGTGTCTTGAGGTACAGTGGCTCTTCTGCGGCATTGGAAAGAATTCTCAGCTTTAGCCCACTCAAAGAGCCCTTAACCATCCAGGTCCTTACTGTGGGCAATGCCCTTCGACCTAAAATTAAATATACTTACTTTGTGAAGAAGAAGAAGGAATCTTTCAATGCTATTCCCACCTTCTCAGAATGGGTCATTGAAGAATGGGGCGAGTGTTCCAAGTCATGTGGATCGGGCTGGCAGCGGAGACTGGTGGAATGCAGAGACATTAATGGGCTGCCTGCTTCAGAGTGTGCCAAGGAAGTGAAGCCAGCCAGCACCAGGCCCTGTGCAAACATGCCCTGTCCGCACTGGCAGCTGGGGGAGTGGTCACCATGTTCTAAGACTTGTGGGAAGGGTTACAAAAAGAGAACCTTGAAGTGTCTGTCCCATGATGGGGGGGTGTTGGCCCATGAGAGCTGTGACCCTTTAAAGAAACCTAAGCATTACATCGACTTTTGCACAATGGCGGAATGCAGTTAAGCAGGGTCAGGGATGAGGGAGAAGCAAAGTGCAGAAGGGCTGATGCACTGAAATCAAGCCTGGAGGGACCCAACGTACCTTGCAGGTCATCGACGAGGAGTGTCAATGAGATGGGAGCTTGGAAGTAAATGGAAAAGAGGTTAGATCGTATGAATATCCTGCCACTTACAAATCTGATAGGATAGTTACTGAGGGTTATTAGAAGGTGATAAAGCCGCAGAACGGTATTATTATTTCTTACATCTTTTACAAGTTTAAAAAAAAAAAAAGGAAAGAGAGAAAAGATTGCCAAAATCAGTTTAAGGAAGATTGCAGCCCATTTCCTGGTACTAATTAAATCTTTCGTATCGTAGGAGTTGGGAAAGGAAAAACGGGAGAAAATGAGCTTTAGAGTTTAAAACATGGCTTAACTTGACCTCCCTCACCACAGGGGAAGAAAGGAATACATGCAAATAGTGTCTTTGACCAGCCTCCTTTATGGCTGCTCTGGTTTCAGAGAATATTTACGCAGTATTTCCTACCAAGAGTTAAGAGTTCAGATTGTCCAGCCTGAGATATGCTCAGCAAACAGAAGATGGCTCCGGTGGCCTTATCTTTACCTTTTTGTATCATCTTCACCTTTACTTGTGTAATTAATGTTGATGAAGAAATAATGCCATGTAGTCTGTAAGAATGCATTAAGTATACAGAGGCAGAAAGGAAGCAGCAATGTATCAGGTGCTGGTAGAAACTAGAGCCACAGTGCGCTCGGTACCTCCTACCTTTCTTGCTTCCTTGCATAGGCATGCTTTAGGAATGTGCATGTGAAGAAAGCATGTGTCTCCAGAAAGTCAGATCACACAAAAAGAATGTAATGCCAGATCAAGAATGGGGTGTTTGGAGCGGGTCCCGCATGTGTTTTTGGGACATTGAGATCACTTGTCTCGTGATGTGGAGGCTACTGAGGGGTCGCAGGTCCATCCCCAGCAGCTGTTCCAACAGTCATATCCTGGTGAATGTCTGTCCAGCTCTTCAGCTATGATAGAGAATATGTCTTTTTCCATATGTATATAGTAAAATACGTTACTATAAATTATATGTACTTTATAAGTATTGATTTGTGTGTTCCTTCTAAGAAGGACTATAGTTTGTAATAAATGCCTATATGAACATATTTATTTTTATACTTTCTTTATAATGATAAATCTTTAAGTTATACCTCTTTTGTAAAAGGGCATATAAAATAGAGTATTTATACAATATATGTTACTAGAAATAATAAAAGAACACTTTCTGAAATTGTGTGTCTAGTTTTCTTGAATGGGAATTAATTCCTGGAAGGAAATCTGAGACACAAACATTGAATTTGAAGGCTAAAGTTTTTTCCTAATTTATGTGATTCCTAAAAAGAGGAAGTATGATATCTTTTGTGATGGATAGATTTACTACTAATGCATCTAATATACACCAGTGATTGGCAAACGTTCCACAAAGGGCCAAATAGTAAATATTTTTATCTTTGTGGGCCTTGGAGTCTATGACGCAACTATTCAACTCTGCTGTTTTAGCATGAAAGCAGACCATATGTCAATGAATGGGCATGGCTGCATTCTAACAAAACTTTACAAAAACAAGTGGTGGGCCAGATTTATATCGTAGGCGTAGTTTGTTGACCACTGGTGTATTTGTTGTTGTTAGGTGATGTCGAGTTGATTTTGACTCATAGCGACCAACCCCTTGTACAACAGAACAAAACACTGCCTGGTTCTGAGCCATCCTCACAATCCTTGCTATGCTTGAGTCCATTGTTGCAGCCACTGTGTCAGTCCACCTTGTTGAGGGTCTTCCTCTTTGACCCTCTACCAAGCATGATGTCCTCCTCCAGGGACTGGTCTCTCCTGATAACGTCCGAAGTATGTGAGGTGAAGTCTTGCCATCTTTGCTTCTAAGGAGCATTCTGGCTGTACAAAGATGGATTTGTTTGTTCTTCTGGCAGTCCATGGTATATTCGATATTCTTCACCAACACCATAATTCAAAGGCATCAATTCTTTGGTCTTCTACATTCATTGTTCAGCTTTTGCATGCATATAAGGTGACTGAAAACACCATGGCTTGGGCCAGATGCACCTTAGTCTTCAAAGTGACATCTTTGATTTTTAACACTAAAGAACTCTTGCAACAGATTTGCCTAATGCAATGCATCGTTTGATGTCTTGACCGCTGCTTCCATTGGCATTGATTGTGGATCCAAGTAAAACAAAATCCTTGACAACTTCAGTATTGACAGTGTCAATATATTCACTGGTTATACCATAAATTAAATGGAGAAAGGTTGGGGTCCTGGAGGCATTTTGAGTTTGTCTTTCTTCCTCAGTTATATCACACAAGTAAAATTACATGAAGATATTTAAGCTATTGAGTAGGAAATGATACCTCATAAATTACCTTTGGGACAGGCATATGGCAAACCAAACCTTCTAAATGTTTCCCTTGCTCATCGGGAATACCATCAGCATTTTGGGAAAACCCTGGAACACTCAGGCCATTGTGGGTAGCCTTTTGTAAATCACTATATTTTAAATACAGAATCGTACCTCAATGACTTTAAAAGTTCACACCGTGTCCACAGTAACAGTATTTCTCTCAGGAAATAGTTTATTTACTACCCACCGCCACCCATTGCAGTCAAGTCTATTCCAACTCAGCGACCCTGTAGGACAGAGTAGAACTGCCCCATAGGGTTTCCAGAGAGGGCCTGGTGGATTCGAACTTCCGACTTTTGGTTAGCAGTTGACCTCAACCACGCCACCAGGGTTTCCTGGAAGACAAATTATGTGGTTAACCGCAGACATTTCCAACTTCACAGTTTTTATTCTTTTTTTTCACGCTATTTAGAAACAATAGTTTTCTCAAGTAGTTCTAGATAACACATCAATTTCAGATGCAGATAATTTCTAATTTGTCCTCAGATTACTAAAAATGTTCTTTCTATGAGCAGTTGAATGTAAGATTCTCAGGAGTCAGATGCGCAGATGCAGAGCTGGGGGCGGGGATATATCTAAGGTATGACAGGCATGGCACATGTCCTGGGTACCACGAAACACAAAGGCCACTCTGCGGCACCACAAATATGAAAGACACCTGACTGAGGCAGCCAGACAAGAGGGGGGAAGGCAATTCAAACTGCTGACACGTGGCTGCTATCAGCGTCTATTCATCTTGAAACTGGGGGCGGGGAGCAGTTTAGAGATTGCCTCTGGGCGTCTGGGCGGTGCTCCTAACCTTGCTACAGCCCTGCAGGACGCCATTTTAGTCCTTGCCATAGGTGCTATTTTTCACAGGTACGCCTCTGAGGAAGTCATGTTAGTTAGCTGCTGGGCCATGGGACTGAAAGATAAGAGTCAACTTTTCCCACATTTTGGGAACTCTTCTCGGTCTTACAAAACTTGCTTAAGCATTGAAGTTGGCCATGCAACTTGGTGGCCTAACATGCCTTTTGCACCAACATCTTCAACTAAGACTGCTTATTTGCCTGCATTGCTATGTACTAAGCCCCGTAGTAAGTGGCATGGAGGATACACACATACAAGAAATGCCCAAGCTATTTGAGAAAATGAGATAAATTACCTAAAATGATAACCAGTAATATAAAGAAGTCATTTTTGGACCTTGCCTAATTCAGGGAGGCATTCTTTTTCTTTAAGAGGTTTAGTTTGGTTTGATGGAGTAAGCAACGAAGCTGAAGTTCAGGAAGGAAGAAATAGAATCAGTCAAAAGATACTCAACTGTCCTCTTTATTCTCAGTCCAAGGAAATACCTAACAACTTCTTGATGTAGCCACATCATTTTTCAGCCATCTACTGGTGAGATTTTTCTTTTATCAGTAAACTGAGCAGTTGAAGATCCTCTGTATTTTGGCAGCAAACAGGTTTGTTCAAAACACAGCCTGGTTCTGTAGGCTTAACCAGGCACCTGCATAAAAGCAGGAGGGTGTTTCTGATCTCTCATGTTGTAGGTATAAAATGGTGAGCTGGGATAAGGTGGCTATAAGTTGGAATCGACTCAATGGCAACAGGTTTGGTTTTTTTGGTTTGAGATGGTATTGAGTACTAATTCAAATATCTAACTGGAGAGGCACTCAATGCTGGCATTTCAATAACCACCAAGCAAGAGCAATTTTTGCACCAGAGATTTCATACAAGAATTGGCAAATATTCTTTCTGACCTTTGCTCTTGTTTCATTTTTCTGTCTAGAAAAGAGCACCACGGATCTTCGTATGACTTAGGAACAATAAACAACAGTTACAACTTGCTAACCTCCTCTCAGTTTCCCAAAAGAAAGGAAACAAAAATCATTACTATAAGGGTCACAGGTCCTAGTCCCATTGAGGGAATCAACCAAAGCTATTCTAGCATTTATCCAATTCCTTCGAAGAATTTGTAGTTGATGTTTCATTCTACTTGGACCAACAATCAACTCCCACAGAAGCAGCAGTCAAGAAAGCAAACAACATATTGAATTGGGCAAATTTACTGCCAAAGATCTCTTTACAATTTTAAAAAGCAAAGGTGTCTCTTTAATGACTAAGGTGCCTCTGGCCCAAGCCATGGCATTTTCAATTGCCTCACATGCCTGTGAAAGTTGGATAATGAAAAAGGAAGACGGAAGAAGGAAGAATTGATGTTTTCAAACTGTGATATTGACAAAGAATACTCACTATACTACAGAGTGCTAGAATGAACAAATCAGTCTTAGAAGAATGTTTCTTAGAAGTGAGGATGTTAAGACTTTGACTTGCTTACTTTGGACACGTCATCAGGGAAGAATAATCACTAGAAAAGGACATCATGTTTGGTAGCAGGCCAACGGAAATGAGGGAAACCCTCAGTGAGATGGATCCACTATGATCACGAAGATGGTGCTGGATCGGCAACATTTCATTCAGTTATACATAAGGTCACTATGAGTCGGAGCCAACTCTGTGGCAACAAACAACAACAAACCCAGTGTACAGGTGTTGTCTGTTCTGCTGTACACATATTTCTGTAACATGACTGAGCTCCTATGACTCTGGCAAAAGGGAATGTTGTCAGTAAAGCAGGGAGTTGCTTTGGTTCATCAAGTTTTCCCAGCAAGAAAATCTTTTGTATCTTCCCTTGAGAACAGCTGTACATAAAATATACTAACTCATAAACACAGCAAGTCAGGGAGGAACACAGAACTATACACAACGCCCACTCACTCTTGTCTTCACTTGGCCGAAACAGAGTCTTGGGAAATGATTGGTGTGATCTTTGTTCAGTTTGCTCTGGTCTCTAACTCAGAAGCCTGAACTTTTTCTTACAACCTCTTTCTGTCAATCACATTGCCTATATTTAAGGGTAGTTTTCTATAATTACTATGCAATTATTTGTTTGAAATTTAGTGTGTTTGTTACCAATGCAAGTATTTTTTATTTAGGATTGTTTTTTGTTAGTGCTTTTTTACAAAAATAGACAAACTTTTACTATTCGCACAAGCCCTGTTTTTTGTTGGTTCATTTGCTTTATTGCCTCATTTTGTAGAATGGGAGGATATTCAGGAACTCATTGTATGAGTTTTTACTTTTACAAGAATTGCCACAATTCTTATAACAACCAACGGGAAAAACAGCAGCATGCAACAGCAAGTGTTTATTTCTCATTTGTATGCCAGCAGGTTGGCTGGCGTTCTGCTGATCTACTCTGGGCTCAGCTGGGCCTGGCTCAAGTTTCAACATAGGTCTAGTTCAACTGCGGGTGCTGCTCATCTTCCTAAACCAGAAACTACCAAGAACTTCGCAAGGTGATAGTAGATGTGCAGGAGAGAAAAACCAACTGTGCAGCACATGTCCAGTCTTTACATGTACTGTGGTCCATTAACATCCCATTGGCCAAACCAAGTCACACGGCCAAGGCCAATATAATAAGATGAGGATCTATATTCCTCCTCCATTAAAGTCAAAATACTATATTATAGCAGACACTTCTGACTAGTCATGCGTGCATTAAAATCAACATTTATTAATTAGCAATAATTCTAGGTGCTGAGTTATGTCAACAACACTGAAGACCAAAAATCCCTGCCCTTGTGGAGTTTATATGTACAAAATACATAAGTAAATTGTGTGGGATGTTTGAAGGTAAAAAGAGTTATGGGAAAAATAGAATAGAGTAAGGGGAGTCAGAGTACTAGGGTAAAGAACACAAATTTAAATGAGGAGGGGGTAAGCCTTATTTACAAGGTAATATTTGAATGAAGACTTGCAAGAGGTGAGATATTCATGCAAATATGAATAGATATGAATAGATGGGCATTCTAGTCAGAGGGAACCACCAGTGCAAAAGCTTGAGACAGGAACACAAGTGTATGAAGTGAGAGAAGAGTGGAGAAGGAGGAAATAAAGTCAGAGACTGACAAATCAGACCACGTGGGGCTCTCTGGGTCATTTAAATGAAGTTTGCTTTTACTCTGAATGAAATGGGAAGCCACTGAAGGATAATGAGTAGCAGAAGGCCATGATATGACTTACCTTTTAACAGGATAACTCTGACTACATTTAGCAGAGATTTTAAAAGGACAAGATTGGGGTAGGAAGACCTGTTAGGAGGGTATTGATTTCTATGTGTAGATGTTTAAACTACATCTAATTCTGAAAGCATTTAGAGGCCTACAAAATACGATAATTTCTTTTAAAGATGGGAAATAGAGCAAAAGTAAATATAATCATCAGAAAAACACTGTATTTCACTTACCACTATTTTAAAACAAAGCTCCCCAGACGTACTGAACAAAAACACAAACCATTTTATTATGCTTATGGAATCTCTGTGTCAAGTATTTGGGAAGGTCAGAGTGCAAAGAGCTTGTCTCTGCTCTATGACGTCTAAGCCTCAGCTGAGAAAACTTGAAGGCTAGGGGTGGGCCAGTTACTTGACAGATGGAGGCTGGAGTCATCTTAAGTGGTTGTCCATTTTCAGTCACACATCTGACAACTGATTCTGCCGGTTGGCTGGGACTTACACAAGGTTTCTCCATGTGGTCTTCCCATGTGGGCTAGTTTGGGCTTCAACACAACCTTGCAGCTGGTTACCTAGAGCAAGTGTCCCAAGAAAACAAGACAGAGGCTACATTGTCTAACTGTCCTAGCCTTGGAGGTCATATGGCATCACCTCCTTCATAGTCACAAGCCTGCTCACATTCAGGGGGAGAGAGCACAGACACACCTCTTCCTCAGAGATATGTCAAAAGTCTAACGTATCCAACTTAAATGGTCAATAACTATACACAAAAAGGTAAAATCTAAAGTTTGAAGGCTGGTTTATTTATTGTTGTTTTTTACTCTAATCCAACTCATGGTGACCCCATGTGTGCAGAGTAGAACTACTCCATAGGGTTTTCAAGGCTGTGACCTTTAGGAAGCAAATCACCAGTTCTGTCTTCCCAGGCTGGGTTGGTTCGAACCACCAACCTTTCATTTTTTTTTAAATATTTTTATCTGATTTTTCCTCAAATAAGTTGGTGGCAAGTGCTTTATCTTCAGTCTCACCAATTCTGACTTCCATTGCCTAAATTCTGCTCCTATGACTTTCTATTGAGTTGTCTAATTCTGAAATTTTATTGTTTATCTTCTGGATTTCTGATTGCTGTCTCTCTATAGATTCTTGCAGCTTGTTAAATTTGTCATTATGCTCTTCTCTAATCTTCTTAAGTTCTTCTATTGCTTGGTCTGCGTTTTGCTTAATTTCCTTTCTGATTTCCTGACGAGTTCTGTATATTAGTCTTTTGTGTTCTGCCTCTGGTAATTCCAAGAAATTCTCTTCTTCTGGAAAATTTCTTGATTCTTTATTTTGGGAGCTTGCTTTTTAAGCCATCATAGTCTGCCTGTTTATGTGATTTGATATTGACTGTTGTCTCCAAGCCATCAGTAAATTATAAATTATTCTATTTATTTATTTTATGTTTGCTTACTGTGTCCTAGCTTCTTGTTTTTTTTTGTTTTGATATGCCCAGATAGGCTGCTCGTGTGAGCTAGCCTGATCACCAGCACCCCTGAAGCTCAGATCTGCCACTAAGTATGTGAGCCCAGGAGTCAGCCCACTCCTCCTGTATGGACTCGGCTCAGGTGTCCAGGTAGTTGGCCACCAAGTGTGTGGTGGAGGCTTTCACAGTCCTAGACAGGCATGGGTGATTGGTATAGGCACAGGCATCTGGTTGTAGCAGGGGGACACACACTTAGCAAGGCAGGGGGCCAACGGCCACTCCTGAATGTCTGGGAGGAAAGTGTGTCCCTGTTCCCTAGAGCGCATAGGTGGGTGGGTTTTGCAGCTGGACTATGAGCACCCCATGCTGCTGGCTGGAAGCTCTGGGGGGCACCTCTTATTCTTGGGTCCCTGTCACAGGTGGCTGGTGGCGAGGGTGGAGCCACCAGTCCTCAGGCCCCTGATGTGGGTAGGTGAAGACCCTGCTTAATGGGCAGAGCAGTGTCAAACGTTATGAACTTACCACTTCACAGCTGAAACAGTTGAAGTTACACTTCAGGTATATACCCTGTTGTACTGTGGTAATGAGGGCCTATGCTGTTGAAATGGGCCCATACAAATCTCTGCAGGGGGAAAGCCACTCAAAGTCCATAGATCCCTTATGCCTGTGCCTAGGCAAAGGAGCTATGCCTACCCTGAGTCCCTGGTTTAGAGGAGCCGGCAGATTATTTTTTTCCTAGTTTGTTAATTTGTTCCATCTCCAAGGTCAGGAGAATGGCTCAGGGCACGTGAGGGGTCTACTTCCAGCCCAGGGGACTCAGCAATTGCTGAAGCTGTCCTGGACTCAGTGCAGAGCAGGGAGCGAGGAGGTAAGTGGGAGAGAGGTTTTTCCCAAAGGGGGTGTTTTTGATCCGCGCAGTAGGCCAGACGCAAGTACTTATCTTTCATTGATCAAGGGCTGCTTCTCAATAGTTCTGGATGGATGAGTAGGCCCTCTGCTGCTGGGTCTCTCCTGATGTAGAAAATGCCTCCAAGTGCTGCTGCTTGCCTGCCTCACTGCATACCACCAGCTGATCTGACCTGTAGGACTCAGGCTCCTGCCTGGTCAGGTCTGGCAACTCCTTGCTGCTTCTGGACCGCCTCTCCCTCCCTCTGCTACTCAGTCTGATTTCTCAACTTTGCCTATTATGTTCAGGGCTCCTAGACTGTCATAGATAATCAATTCACTTGTTTTTTCTGGTCTTTGTTGTAAGAGGGACCAACAGAAGCATCTGACGACTCCTCCATCATGGCCTTGACTCTCAAACCACCAACCTTTCAGTTAGTAGTCTAGCACTTTGCTGTTTGCACCACTTAGGGACTCCTGCCCATTGATTACAGCCGTCAGTAACATCAATGACAATAAGGTTGTTTGTCTTCAGCTAGCCAGGTGTTACACTGACTTATATTCAGAACCCAAAGGAGATAGAAAACTAATACTGTTAAAACAAGTGCTTACTTTTAAATAATATTTTGATGGAAACTGCCAAGGAATCCAACTGTCATCTCCAAATGTTTTAATACCAAGAAGAATTGGTTATATTTTAACAAGATATCATTAAGAAAAGCATCACTTGAAGGGAAGATAGAGTCAATTTTTGGTAATATATTTGGCCTTATTCACTTTGAACAAACTTAATAAAAATGTTTAATTCAGGCTACCCTTCCCTGAAGTATAATTACACATTCATCAAGTGGTATATGCTCAAGAAACAAAAATCAGATTGTTGTGGATTGAATTGTGTTCCCCAAAAATATATGTTGAAATTCTAACCCCAGCACCTGTAAATATGACCTTGTTTGGAAATACAAGTTTTTCTTTTCTTACATTAGTGAGGGCATGCCTGTGTACATTGGATCCTAAACTTAAATACTTCTGAGTTATAAAAGGAACCAAAACAGACATAAAGATACACACACTGGGACAGACAGACACCATGTGAGGATTGTCTACAAGCCAATGAACCAACGATTGTGCTTGGCAACCAACAAGAGAGGATCAACAGGGCTAAGACCCTCATTTGGGCTTGTAGCATCCAGAACTAGGAGACAACACTTTTCTGAAGGCCACCCAGTTAGGGATATTTCATTAAGGCAGCCCTAGGAAGTTAATAATACACATGCTGAAACTCACAGACCTAAATCGCTTTCTATGCCTTTCTCCCCATCCTCCATGTGATCACTTTGGCCTGCAAGTCAAGGACCCAGAGCAGACATTGCTCCAAAGAGTTTGGAGCTCCTTCTTGGAACTTCCCTCAGAGCCAATTTAGAGAAGAAATCAGTCTCATTGCCTTCCAGCCATGCTTCATTTTTGACCAAAAATTGCTTCGCCCAACTTCAGGACCCACTTTAGTCATCGTTCTTGGCTGCAAAGGACTTTTGTTATATCCAAAATCAAATCCTCCTTCAAAGAGAGATTCGCCATCACGGGGGATATTCAAAGAATGAGCTGTAGGCTTTGAAGGTAATTCCAGCTGATCCGTTCCAGAAATGTTTAAGCGATGGCAGCATTACCAAGAGAGGTGTGAGTACTTCTGAAATGACAGCCTTAAAAGGGTCAGAGTGCTTTCGAATGTGGGTTTTGGTTTGTCTTTTGAAGAAGATTCAGTTATATTCAGATGTTGTTTGGGATAGTAGCTGAACATGCAAAATCTGGAATCAGATTGCTTTGGTTTGAATCCCAGCTCTGCCGTTTATTTGTTGGATACTTAGTTCAGCTTACTTCAGTATTCCATCTGTAATATGAGGACGATGATAAGTTTACTGCATATATTTGGTATAAGGATCCAACTCTGAAATACCTGTAAGGTGTTTAAACAGTTCCTGGTGCATAGTAAACACTACTACTCTTCATGTGGTGGACGATATTAAGGTAACAGTCACAGGTGAGACACTATTTCTATGACAAAACTACTGAAGAGTCAGTGAGGGTGCTTAATGGCACACATACAGTCAAAGACCTTTGACACTGGCCCTGTTACTACGTGCGTGGAACTCTTTCCGCCATGATTGATTGTGTACCTTCTCCTCAGGGAATCACCTGCACTTCCGTGCTATGTTCACCATATTGCCTCATGTGTTTCACTTAATCCAAAAATCTATGCCATAAAACCCATCTTTGGTCCTTCCAAACAAGAGTACAAAAATGAGGGCAGAGAGAGTGTACTTAAAAAACATGTAACGTACATACATACCACTGTATCTGTGTTAGAAGGAGACGTGGGACTAGCTTATGATAACTATCTGAGTGTCCAGCTGAGGCCACAGAGAACCCAGAGACTCTTAGGTCTGTGCTTAGTTAACTTTTTCCATGCAGAACCTAGTGTTATTTAGAGGGGCAGTGATGATTCAATGATAGAATTCTTGCCTTCCGGGTGGGAGACTCAGGTTTGATTCCTTTAAAAAAAAAAAAAAAAAAATGGTGTCATTGGATGATCACTGGGAAAACCAAGGGCGGTATGCTATTAATTATCTGGACTTCAACCCAGAGATGCACACAGAGGCAGAACTCACCATTATGGCCAAAACAATTTCCGTTAAGACATTGTATATATATTTTTCAGTTTTACCCCATTATGCTGTCATTTTAATTGTGTACTAAAAAGAAATATCAGATTAGGTTTAAATGAACTTTGTTTAGCATGGAATCACTTGAAGGTGTTCACTTTTGACTCTACTGTTTTTTATGTGCTATACCCTCCAGCAGCATTCTAGAGTTCATTCCCCATAGAACTCTTTATCTAGATTTTATGCTATTTTGCTGTCCTTCTGTAGTGGATCTTACATTTCTTTTTTTTTTTTTTTTAATTGTACTTTAGGTGAAGGTTTACAGAACAAATAGTTTCTCATGAAACAGTAGTACACGTGTTGTTTTATGACATTGGTTAACAACCCCACAACATATCAACCCTTTAAGTTCTCAAACTTTTTTTTTGTTGTTGTTGAAAATACACATAGCCAAAGATACACCATTTCAAAAATTTTTACATGCACAGTTCGGTGACATTGACTATGCTCTTCCAATTGTGCTGTTATTCTCACTTAAGATGAAAGCTTACAGAACCAAATAGTTTCTCATTTAACAGTTACAACAAATGTTACCCTATGACAATGGTTAACAATCTCACAACACATCAACAATATCCTTACTCAACCTTGGGTTCCCTATCACCAGCTTCCTTGTCCCCTTCTGCCTTCTGGCCCTTGTCACTGGACTCCTGTACCTCGTTAGTCTCATATGGTTTTACGGGGCTGTCCACTCCCAGGCTGGAGATAACTTCACCACTGAGCTAAAAGGGTGTCTGGGGGCCATAGTCTTGGGGTTTCTCCAGTCTCCTTTAGGCCAGTAAATCTGGTCTTTTTTTTGTGTGAGTTAGAATTATGCTCTACATCCTTCTCCAGCTCTGTCCAGAACCCTCTGTTGTGATCCTGGTCA
The DNA here is from genome assembly GCA_030035585.1 of Dugong dugon. Classification (NCBI taxonomy): domain Eukaryota; kingdom Metazoa; phylum Chordata; class Mammalia; order Sirenia; family Dugongidae; genus Dugong; species Dugong dugon. Next base: position 9,792,452 of record CM057473.1, read on the forward strand.
GAGCAGTCACGGTTGGTAGCCGGGCACCATCTAGCTGTACTGGACTCAGTCCGGTGGAAGCCTTGGTAGCTGTGGACAATTTGTCCTTCCGACTAATCTTTTCCTTGTATCCTGCTCTCTTCATTCTCCCTTGCTCCTGAAGGGATGAGACCAGTGGAGTATCTTAGATGGCCGCTAACAGGCTTTTAAGACCTCAGACACTACTCACTAAGGTAGAATGTAGAGCATTGTCTTTATAAGCTGTGTCATGGCAATTGAGCTAGATGTTCCCTGAGACCATGGTCCCCACAGCCCTCCGCCCAGCAATTCAGTCCCTCAGGGAGTTTGGATGTGTCTATGGGGCTTCCATGACCTTTCCTTGTACAGGTTGTGCTAGTTTCCCCTGTATTGTGTACTGTCTCACCCTTCACCCAAGATACCACTTATCTATTGCCTATTTAGTATTTCTGCCCCACCCCTCCCATCCCTGGTAACCAACAAAGGTTGTTACATTTTGTGTGTGAACTTTTTCATGGGTTTTTACAATAGAGGTCTCATACAATATTTGTCCTTTTGTGATTGACTTATTTCACTCAGCATAATGTCCTCCAGTTTCATCCATGTTATGAGATGCTTCACAGATTCATTGTTGTTCTTTCTCATTGCATAGTACTCCATTGTGTGTATGTACCATAGTTTGTTTATCCATTCATCTGTTGATGGGCATCTAGGTTGTTTCCATCATTTTGCTATTGTGAACAATGCTGCCATGAACATAGGTGTGCATACGTCTAATCGAGTGATGACTCTTATTTCTCTAGATATATCCTAGGAGTGGAATTGCTGGATCAAATGGTATGTCTATTTCTAGCTTTCTGAGGAAGCGCCGTATCATTTTCCAAAATGGTTGTATCGTTTTGCATTCCCACCAGCAGTGCATAAGTGTTCCCATCTCCCCGCAGCCCCTCCAACATTTGTTATTTTCAGTGTTTTTGATTCGTGCCAGTAATGCCAGGGTGAGATGGTATCTCCTAGTGGTTTTAATTTGCATTTCTCTAATGGCTAGTGATCGCGAGCATTTCCTCGTGTGTCTGTTGGCCATTTGAATGTCTTCTTTGGTGAAGTGTCTGTTTATTTCTTTTGCCCATTTTTTGATAGGATTATTTGTCTTTTTGTTGTAGAGGTGTTGGATTTTCTTGTAGATTATGGAGATTAAACCTTTGTCTGACTTGTACTGTCCAAAAATTTTTTCCCAGTCTGTAGCTTCTCTTTTTACTCTTTTGGTGAAGTCTTTTGAAGAGCATAGGTGTTTGATTTTTAGAAGATCCCAGTCATCTAGCTTATCCTTTGGGTTTTGTGTGTTAATGCCATGTATTAAGGCCTGAAGTGTTGGTCCTATTTTTTCTTCTATGAACTTTATAGTTTTAGGCTTTATATTCAGGTCTTTGATCCATTTTGAAGTAGTTTTTGTATACGGTGTGAGGTATGGGTCCTGTTTCATTTTTTTGCAGATGGATATCCAGTTTTGCCAGCACCATTTGTTAAAAAGACTGTCTTTTCCCCATTTGATGGACTTTGGGCCCTTGTTGAAGATCAGGTGACCGTAGGTGGAAGGATTTAAATCTGGGTTCTCAGATCTTTCATTTCTTAATGGTAAAACCACATCTTTTTTTTTTTTTTTTTTTTTTAATAGCTCTCCTCCTGTCAGCTTCACAGAATTGTAGTCTACATGTAGTAGAAACTCAGTAAAAGTTTTACTCATTGACAAGCCTATGGGCTTCCTGCAAAGAGCAAAGATGGTTTAAACATTTACCAGTTACCATGGCTGAAGTGGGAGTCCCTGATTAGTACAAATGATTAAGTGCTTGGCTGCTAACTGAATGGTTGGTGGTTCTAATTCACCCAGAAATGGCTTGGAAGAAAATCCTGATGATCTACTTCTGAAAAATCAGTCACTGAGTACCCTGTGGAGCACAATTCTTTCAACTCGATGGCAACTGGATTTTTTTGTTTGTTTTTTTTTAATACCATAATAGCTTTGCAGAGAAATCTGGGAGCTTACTGCTACTGAAGTTGACATGTCTATGGTTATAAATTTTTTTGGCAGATGGTTTTGAGGATCTACTTTGAAGGATTGTAAGTGATTATAAGTGAGATATTATAATAAAGCTTCTAGTACACTAACCAAAAGGTCAGCAGTTGAAATCCACCAGCTGCTCCTTGGCAACCCTATAGGGCAGTTCTACTATGTCCTCTAGGGTCGCTATGGGTCAGAATCAACCTGATGACAACGGGTTTGTTTGTTTGTTTTTGGGTTTTCTAGTACACAGGGTAAATATTACGATTGCTATCAGTATTAATATCTGAAACACATGGCAGGATAGAGTCATTTCTTAGATGATTCGATGGGCCCCCAGTCTCATCCTGAATCATGGACACAACTCACTTAATTCAGAAAGTGTCTTTGTTACCTAGTGTTGCTGTAACACAAATACCACACGTGAGTGGCTTTATAGAACAGAGATTTATTTTCTCACAGTTATGGAGGCTAGAAGTTCGAATCCAAGATGTGGCTCTAGAGGGAGGAACTTCCTTGTCTATTTCAGCTTCTAGTAGCTGCCAGCAATCCTTAGCATTCCTGGGCTTGTAGATACATCTGTCTCTGTCATCTGCCTTCCCCTTATTCCCTGTGTACATCTCTGTGTCTATCCTGCTCTGCTCTTTTCATAACTAAGAAATGATCAAGTTTAGGACCCACCTTACTCTGGTATGACTTCATTAGCATAGCAAAAGAAAACCCCTATTTCCAAGTAGGGTCTATTTATAGGTACCTGTTGCCCTCGAGTCAATTCTGACTCTGTCCTATAGGGTTGCTGTGAGTCAGAATTGACTCAACGGCAATGGGTTAAGTTTTCTACATGAAAATTGCATGTTCCCTTTTTCCTTGGTTTACACTTCAAAATAAATTAGAAAATAAATAGCAAACACTTTTGATCAATCGGTTTCATGGTGGAAAACCAGAACTTCTAGAAATATAAAATCATAGTCATAACAAACTGAGCTTGCAGGTAGTTTAAAAAAACAAAAACACTAGAAATGACCCAAATTGCCTTTCCTGTTAGTTATTTTTTTTTTTTTTTACATAAAGAAAAATATTGTTTTCTCTATTTGTTCATATACACAAAGAGTATGGTGACTTCTAGAAAAGATTTTTTTTAAATTTTTTTATTGTACTTTAGATGAAGGTTTACAGAACAAATAGTTTCTCATTAAACAGTCAGTACACATATTGTTTTATGACATTGGTTAACAACCCCACTACATGTCAACCTTCTCCCTTCTCGACCTTGGAGGACCTTTTTTGGGTGAAAATATATATAGCCAAAGTTACACCATTTCAAAAGTTTCTACATGCACAATTCAGTGACATCGACTATGTTCTTCCAGTTGTGCTGCTATTCTCACTATCCTTTTCCAAATTATTCCATCACCATTATCTTCAACTCACTGCCCCCAGGCTTCCTATCAAAACTTTTGAGTTGCTGTTGGCAATTTGATCTCACATAGATAATTTTTTTTTTTTTTTGTACCTTAGATGAAGGTTTGCAGAACAGTTTCTCATTAAACAGTTAGTACACATATTGCCCTATGACAATGGTTAACAACCCCATGACATGTCAACACTGTCCCTGCTCAACCTTGGGTTCCCTATCACCAGCTTTCCTGTCCCCTCCTGCCTTCTAGTCCTTGTACCTGGACTGCTGTGCCTCATTAGTCCTGTTTTGTTTTATGAAGCTGTCCAATCCCCCACTGAACGGTGAACACTGGGAGGGGCTCCACCACTGAGCTAAAAGGGTGTCTGGGGGCCATACTCTCGGGGGTTTCTCCAGTCTGTCAGGCCAGTAAATCTGGTCATTTTTTACGAGTTAGAATTTTGTTCTACATCCTTTTCCAGCTCTGTCCAGGACCCTCTGTCGTGATCTGGGTCACAGCGGTCAGTGGTGGTAGCCGGGCGCCATCTAGCTGTACTGGACTCAGTCTGGTGGAGGCCTTGGTAGCTGTGGTCCATTAGTCCTTTGGACTAATCTTTTCCTTGTATCCTGTTCTCTTCATTCTCCCTTGCTCCGGCAGGGGTGAGACCAGTGGAGTATCTTAGATGGCTGCTCACAGCCTTTTAAGACCCCCAGATGCTACTCACCAGGTAGAATGTAGAACATTGTCTTTATAAACTGTGTTATGCCAGTTGAGCTAGTTCCCCTAGACCATGGTCCCCACAGCCCTCCGCCCATCAATTCAGTACCTCAGGGAGTTTGGAAGTGTCTATGGAGCTTCCATAACTTTTCCTTGTACAAGTTGTGCTGGCTTCCCCAGTATTGTGAGAAAAGGTTATTTTTTAAAGGATGGAAGTTGTAAGGGGAAATGTACAACAACAGTTTAAACACTGGAAAAAGAAAAGGTACTAGAACTTGTTTTTATTTGTAATGGATTCTAAAAAGTACTGTTATTCCTAAGGTGATTGTTCTTTTTGGCAATATTTTGCTGTTAGATCGTCAGCGTTGAACAGCGTCTCATTGGTCTCTGAAAAAAAAATATATAAACTGAGACCCCTAGTGGTGGTAAGTGGGAATTGTTCCACTTATGGCTTGCCTGTTTTAGCTTGGAAGTAGGTCCCTTCTCAAACAGTAATACATTCTCCCCTAGAAAATTTCGGGTTCCAATGACTTTCAAAACCTTAATATTTTCCTTTTGAATAGTCAGTAGCTTTTTACTAGATTTTGAGATCAAATGCTTAACGATTAAAATGTATGTAAATGAATACATAGGCAATTTGAAAAACCAGTGGTACAAAAAACCCAATGATAAACTGTCAGTGCTTTAGGGAACCTAAAGTACAGTTTCAAAGCATGGAAATTATACAGCATCTGCATGGAAAGCTCTTTTATTCCCTCATGAAATGATTCACTGTGATTTTTGTACCCTGGGGATAAATTGCACGCCGGAAGACTGACTCCCTGTAACAGAGATGTTGCAGAAACTAAAAATACTTGACTTTTCTATGTTGCTTGACATACTGGGACATGAAAGTGGTGTTGAAGCACTGTATCACTACCCGGACCCCAAAGAAAATGATACACATGCAAAGTACCTCCTGTGTAAAGGAGAAAATGGCTAAAAGAAAGTTATACCACAAGTTAATAATGGAACTGTGAGTGGAATCATAGTTTTGCGTAGATTTAAACAGACGTACATGAGTTAGCTGCAGAAATACCTTAGATTATGTGCTTTTCCAAGTACTTTAATTTATGGTTTTATTTATTTGCATTGTATGAGGGAAATCATATTGAGTTGGTAAAGAGGGTCCCTAAGGTATCTTTTATAGATAACTCTGGCTGGAGATTGTCCAAGAGTGTGGGGACAAGAGGACATTAAATTGCTCAGCTTGACAAACACAGTGTTCAAATGAAACAGCTATGAATTAGAGTAGAAAAACGAATACTGTAAAGATAAGGGTTTGATATGATCATTATAATGCCAGTAATTCAAAAGGAGTAAATGCTGTTCCCAAAGTCAGACATAAACATAAAGCCAGAAACACTTGCCTAACCCATATACGTTCCCTCCAAATCCAAAGGAAAGTCCAGGAATATACAGCACCAACTTTACCCTGAACTTGATCACAGTATGTTTTTTATTACTTCTTTTTTAAAAAAAATGCCTACTAATGAATCTGTTTTGACTTATCTTTGAGAGAAAGGTAAGGCAGATAAATATTGAATTTCTCCACATTTACTTTCTCCTTTGGGAAGCCATGTTTCCAGAATAAAGTTGCCAAATAACAACAAAATGTAGTCTGTGCTTTGGTGTACCAGCATTAAGGGTTACGGATAAAACGAGTAATAGAGTGAGATTGGGATGCTTGAGAAAGGCTTTGGGGAGGGAAAGGAATTTGAACTATGCCCTAAATAATGGGTGGGATTGGGATGGGCTAAGAGCGGTATTCCTGGAGGTATGGCAGAAATGGGAGTAAAGTCTTAGAAGGAGAAATGAGCTTAGAACAAGGGATTCTTTTAGGAAAATCAGAGGGAAAAAAAGGGCCAGTTAAACAAGTTTGGGCTTGCGATAAGCAATAAACAAGAGAGATGTCATAAATGGCCAATGGATACAGCAGGAGGTAGGCTGGAGACTTCAAGAAGAAGTCAACAATAACCCAAGATTTGAAAGACTACAGAAGTATTTAACTACTATTTGCTGAATACTGACGTTCCTCTGAGTGCTATAATAGGTAGTATTGGGAAGATGGAGCCCTGGTGGCACAGTGGTTAAGAGCTCAGCTGCTAACTAAAAGGTTAGGAGTTCACTTAGCTGTTCCTTGGAAACTCTATGGGGCAGTTCTACTCTGTCCTATAGAGTTGCAATGATTCGGAATCGACTCAACGGCAATTGGTTTGTTTGCTTGTTTTTTTTATTGGGAAGATAATTTAAAAAAATATATTGACACGAACTTTAAGGAAAAATATAATTCAAGATAATATTTGTACCAAAAAGTATTTGGAAACACGTTCGATTAACTCAGGAATAGGATAAATGACTAAGATAAACCAAAGTCTAGGAAGTGATGAACCAAACAAGATTTCAGAATTTAAGTTTTGCACAAACTCACCCCTTTTTCGAATGAAATGCATTGGGAACTGGGTTGTTAGGGGAGAGAATGTTGCAATAGTTAAAGGCAGCAAGCAATTCCTTACATGCGGAGAACATCAGATTTTTCATTGTTGTTGCTGGATTGCTTTTTGAGTTTTCTTCATTTCCTTGAAATGGGAAATTTGTTTCAAATTATGATCAGAAATGATGTTAATTAGAAGTGAAAACCAATGAGAAAACAGCCTTCAGCTCTAACATGGGTAGTGGTAGATTGGCCTAAAATCAAATAATGGATGATAAGTATTAGCATAACACAAATAAAGTGGCACCATCAGGAAAAAAAACTTAGGTAATTTTGATGTCACCAAATATTATATGTAGATTGGGAGGGAGGGTGGTTAAAGAAAATTAGTAGCTATTAGAGTTTGGCAAAGACATCCTGAATTTAGGAAGATACAGATGAGTAGATTGGGGCTAATTTTGGAAAGAGATGAAGAAATCTGGCGAATATGAACTTGAGGGTCTCAAGACAATGATAGTGTCTATATCTTGGGCCAATAAGAATTAGATGAGACAAACTACACATTGTAGTGCGTAGCATAAGGCCCTTAGAGGATACACCCCCGCACAAAACCACACAAGAGAATTTTCCATCTAAATCTTTTATCATGAACACAATGGTGTTTGGAAACAATCCTTCTAAGTTTGCTCTTGAGACAACAATACAACCGTAGTCAAAAAACATTGTTGAGCTCCAACTGAACCTAGAAAGAATATGTGGTGGATCAATTTCCCATTTGTCTCCATTTCTCATTTAATGTGCATGTTGTTGTTGCTGTTAGGAGCCATCTAGTCGGTTCCGACTCACTGTGACCCTATGTACAACAGAAGGAAATGCTGCTTGGTCTTGTGCCATCCTCAAAATGTTGCTATGTTTGAAACCATTGTTACAGCCTCTGTGTCAATCTATCTCACTGAGGGTCTTCCTCCTTTCCCCGACCCTCTACTTTACTAAGCATGATGTCCTTCTCCAGGAACTCGTCCCTCCCAATAACATGTCTAAAGTACGTAAGACAAAGTCTTGCCATCCTCACTTCTAAGGAGTATTCTGACTGTACTTCTTCCAAGACCGATTTATTCATTTTTCTAGCAGTTCATGGTATAGTCAATAGTCTTCACGAACACTATAATTCAAAGACACCAGTTTTTTTAATTAAATATCTAACAATATCTAATTCATTGTCCAGGTTTAGAATGCATATATGGTGACTGAAAATACCATGGTTTGGGTCAGGCGCACCTTGGTCCTCAAAGTGACATCTTTGCTTTTCAACACTTTAAAGAGATCTTTTGCAGCAGATTTACCCAAACACAATACATCGACGGATTTCTTGACTGCAGCTTCCAAGGGTGTTGACTGTGGATCCAAGTAAAATGAAATCCTTGACAACTTCAGTTTCTTCTCCATTTATCATGATATTGCTGACTGGTCCAGTTGAGGGGATTTTTGTTTCCCTTATGTTGAGGTGTAACCCATACTGAAGGTTGTAGTCTTTGATCTTCATCAGTAAGTGCTTCAAGTCATCTTTGCTTTCAGCAAGCAAGGTTGTGTCATCTGCATATTAAAGATTGTTAATGAGTCTTCCTCCAATCCTGATGCCTTCTTCTTCTTCATGTAGTTTGACTTCTGGGATTATTTGCTCAGCATACAGATTGAATAAGTATGGTGAAAGGATACAACTTTGAGGTACAACTTTTCTGATTTTAAATTACTCAGTATCCCCTTATTCTATTTGAAAAACTGCCTCTTGGCCTAGGTACAGGTTCAACATGAGCACAAGTCAGTGTTAAGTTATTCCCATTCTTCATAGTGTTGTCCATAATGTGTTATGATCCACACATTTGAATGCCACTGCATAGTCAATAAAACACAGGTAAACATCTTTCTGGTATTCTCTGCTTTCAGCCATGATCCATCTAACATCAGCAATGATATCCCTCGTTTCAGGTCCTCTTCTGAATCCAACTTGAATTTCTGGTGGTTCCCTGTCAACGTATTGCAGCAACTGTTTTTGAATTATCTTCAGCAAAATTTTACTTGTGTGTGATATTAACAATATTGTTTGTAAATTTCTGTGTTCTATTGGATCACCTTTCTTTGGAATGGGCACAAATATGGATCTCTTCTAGTCTGTTGGCCAGGTAGCTGTCTTCCAAATTTCTTGGCATAGACAAGTGAACACCTCTAGCGCTGCATCTGTTTGTTGAAACATCTCAGCTGGTATTCTGTCAGTTCCTGGGGACTTGTCTTTCTCCAATGCCTTCACTGCAGCTTGGACTTCTTCCTGCAATACCACTGGTTCTCGATCATATGCTGCCTCCTGAAATGGCTGCATGACGACCAATTCTTTTTGGTACTGTAACTCTGTGAATTCCTTCCATCTTCTTTTGATGCTTCCTGCATTGTTCAGTATTTTAGAATCCTTCAATATTGCACCTCAAAGCTTGAATTTTTTCTTCAGTTCTTTCAGCTTGAGAAATGCCAAGGGTGTGCTTCCTTTTTGGTTTTCTCTTTAGGTCTTTGTATATTTCATTATAATACTTTGTCTTTTCAAGCTGTGCTTTGAAATCTTCTGTTCAGCTCTTTTACATGATCATTTCTTCCTTTTGCTTTAGTTACTCTATGTTCAAGAACAAGATTCAGGGTCTTTTCTGACATCCATTTTGGTCTTTTCTTTCTTTCCTGTCTCTTTAACGACCTTTTGCTTTCTTCATAAATGATGTCCTTGATGTTATCCCACAACTCATCTGGTCTTCTGTCCTTAGTGTTCAATGCATCAAATCTGTTCTTGAAATGGACTCTAAATTCAGGTGGGATATACTCAAGGTCATACTTTGGCTCTAGTGGACTTGTTTTAGTTTTCTTCATCTTCAAATTGAATTTGCATATGAGCAATTGATGGTCTGTTCTGAAGTCGACCCCTGGCCTTGTTCTCCATCTTGTCTTTCCACTCATGTAGTTGATTTGATTTCTGTGTATTCCATCTGGTGAGGTCCACGTGTACTGTTGCCGTTTATGTTAAAAAAAAAAAAACAAAAAACTGTGTTTTCAATGAATAAATCCTTGGTCTTACAAAATTCTATCATGCCATCTCTGACATTGTTTCTGTCACCAAGGCCATATTTTCCATCCACCAATCCTTCTTCTTTGTTTCCAACTTTCACATTCCAGTCACCAATAATGATCAATGCATCCTGATTGCCTGTTTGATCAATTTCAGACTGTAGAAGTTGGTAAAAATTTTCAATTTCTTTACCTTTGCCTTAGTGGTTGATGCATGAATTTGAATAATAGTCTTATTAACTAGTCTTCCTTGAAGGTGTGCAGATATTACCTTATTACTGACAGTGTTGTACTTGAGGATAAATCTTGAAATGTTCTTTTAGATGATGAATGCAATGCCATTCTTCTTCAATTTATTTTATTCCTGGCAAAGTAGACCACGTGATCGTCAGATTAAAGATGGCCAATATCAGTCTATTTCAACTCACCAATGCCTAGGGTATCAATTTTTATGAATATCATTTCATTTTTGATGACTCCCAATTTTCTTAGATTCATGCTTTGTACATTCCACATTTCAATTATGAATGGATGTTTGCAGCTATTTCTTCTCATCTTTAGTCATGTCACATCAGCAAATGCAGGTCTTGAAAGCTTAACTCCATTCACATCATTAAAGTCACTATACTTTGAGGAAGTAGCTCTTCTTCAGTCATATTTTGAGTGTCTTTCAACCCAAGGGGCTCATCTTCTGCCACTATACCAGACAACGTTCCTCTGCTAGTCATAAGGTTTTCACTGGCCAATTTACTTATGTACGTTTAATATATTGTAGTATTTTCTAACACATCTTTACCAGAAGAGTTTTAATTCATTAGAAATATTCAAAACACAAATTGTCAGAAAAATCTGCTATAACAAGACACATTGGTTATCTATTGCTGCAAACAAGCCACCCCAGAAACATAATGGCTTAAAGCAACAGCTATAGCAATCATTTATTTACTAACAAATTTGCTATTCAGACAAGCCTTGGTCAGAAAAGCTCATCTCGGCTTCATGAGACATCAGCTGAAACAACCTGGCTTTGAGCTGGAAGATCTACATGCAAGAGAGCTCACCCACATGACTGGCAAGTTGATGATAGTCATCAGCTCATCTGAAGCTGTGGGCAGGGGTCTTGGTTCCTTTACACATAGACCTCCAGCTGGGCCTCCTTCTAAACTACTTGAGCTTCCTTACAACATGATAGCTGGGTTCCAAGAATGATAGTCCCAAGAGAATACCTTTCATGACCTGACCCTGGAAATCACATAAGATCACTTCTACCGCATGTTCATAAACTTGCCCAATTGAAAGTAGGAGTACTTAAACCCCTACCTCTCAATGGGAAGAGTATCAACATCACATTGTAATTAGAACATGTGATATGGGAGATACATTGTAGTCATTTGGGGAAAGTACAATCTGCCACACCAGAAATAATTCACAATTAAAAAGGAGAAATACAGCTAAATAAAAATAAAAAGTTTAATTAAATATAAAATTAAAATAATGAATAAAATCAAGGGATACGCTGTAAGTGGCATCTTTTCAATTTATTAGTTTCTCCTTCTACTCCATCTATTACCCTTTGAGCCTCCAATGTTATAAATGTGCTTTCTAGAAGCTTCATCATCTTTGCCCCTGAAAATGGTCTTCTGGTAATCATGGCTTATGGTGCCACGTTATCCATCATTCATCTATACTACCCTGATATTTATCTTGAATCCCATAATTTCTATATTATATCAATCCCTTGTAGAAAACTGATGGAGAGCTTGTAATATACCACTTTTTTGAAGGATAAAATTTAAAAGAGTATATAATCATGACACTCATTGTTGTTGTTAGGTGTTGAGTTGGTTCCAACTCCTAGCGACACTATGTACAACAGAAAGAAACATACCCTGGTCCTGTGCCATCGTTACAATCCTTGCTATGTTGGTGCTCATTGTTGCAACCACTGTGTCAATCCATCTCATTGAACGTCTTCCTCTTTTTCGCTGACCCTCTACTTTACCAAGCATGATGTCCTTCTTTAGGGACTGATCCCTCCTGATAACATGTCCAAAGTATGTGAGATGAAGTCTTGACATCCTGGCTTCTAAGGAGCATTCTGGCTGTACTTCTTCCAAGACAGATTTATTTGTTCTTCATGGTATATTAATATTCTTCGCCAGCACCATGATTCAAAGGTATCAGTTCTTCTTTGGTCTTCCTTATTCATTGTCCAGCTTTTGCATGCATATTAGGCAATTGAAAATACCATGGCTTGGGTCAGGGGCACTTTAGTCCTCAAAGTGACATTTTTGCTTTTTAAGACTTTAAAGAGGTCTTTTGCAGCAGATTTGCCCAATGCAATATGTCATTTTACTTCTTGACTACTGTTCCCATGAGCATTGATTGTGGATCCGAGGAAAATGAAATCCTTGACAACTTCAATCTTTTCACCGTTTATCATGATGTTGCTTATTGGTCCAGTTGTGAGGATTTTCGTTTTCTTTATGTTGAGGTATAATCCAGTCTGAAGGCTGTAGTTATTTTTTATCTTCATCAGTAAGTGCTTCAAGCCCCGTCTGCTTTCAGCAAGCAAGGTCGTGTCATCTGTGTAATATCGCAGGTTGTTAATGAGTCTTCTTCCAATCCTGATGCCAGGTTCTTCTTCATATAGTCCAGCTTCTCAGATTATTTGCTCCACATACAGATTGAATAAGTATGGTGAAAGGATACAACCTTGACACACACTTCTCCTGATTTTAAACCACGCAGTATCCTCTTGCTCTGTTCAAATGACTGCCTCTTGTTCTATGTACAGGTTCCTCATGAGCACAAGTCAGTGTTCTGGAATTCCTGTTCTTTGCAATGTTATTCACAATTTGTTATGATCCACAAAGTCAAATGCCTTTGCATAGTCAATAAAACACAGATAAATGTCTTTCTGATATTCTCTGCTTTTAACCAAGATCCATTTGATATCAGCAGTGATATCTTCTGTTCCACATCTTCTTCTGAATCTGGCTTGAATTGTACAACACTCATACAAATATAAAATGACCATGTGTCAAAGATTTCATTTAAGTCATTAAATAATGGAGGAAGCAATGAGATGTTATAACAGTTTCGAAGAAGAATTTTTAAAACACGAAAGTATGGTTAGATTAAAAAACCCGTTGCCATCAAATCGAGTTGATTCCAACTCATAGCAAGCCTATGAAACAGAGTAGAACTGCCCCATAGGGTTTCCAAGGAGCAGCTGGTAGATTCGAATCTTTTGGTCAGCAGCCAAACTCTTAACCACTGCACCACCGGGGCTCCATGGTGAGATAGGGGTGCTGAAATGAAATTACAAATGGATATATATGGTCACTATCAACAGAGTAGTCATTAACTTGAATTCAAGGGACACAATTTGTGTTTTTATGGGCAGAAAAAAATTGCATTTCTATCAGTTTTCTACAACCTCCATCTCTAAGAGTTGTGTAAATACCTAGTGAAAGACAAAGGTATACACTCTTATAGGACCACATAATACTTGAAGATTTCTGCATGTCATTGAAAAGCTATTTAGTAATCTCTTCTACCCATTTTACAATCTCCCACAATTTTCCTCTATATTTTAAAATATCATCATTATTGATTTCACAGATAGGTCCCATTTTGGCTTTCTAATATGCTAGTGGTTAAAATAGTAAGATTATAAAACCAGGTAACGGAGTAGAAGGAATAGGAAATGAGGTGTAAGTTGGCTGATGGTTCATTTCTGGATCCTTTTAATCTCAACTTCCTCGTTTATTCGTATGTAGACTGACTTTCCTGACTTGTACATTATTTTCTATAAGATAATACTCAGAAAATGCATGACTGCTATAGCCCAGTTCAATGTACGTAGTGGTAAGAAGAGACTTTCAATATACTATCTTTCAGATAGCTATCAGACCTCGTAGATGATCACACTTCCATCCATGCCCAGAATCAAACAGGAAACCATTGTAGAGCTCCTAACTCAGCTGTTCAGGACTTAAGACAAAGTCCTTCATGGAAGCCAAGTCCTACATACACAGGACTTTCTGGGTGGTCATCTTGGCAGCACAAAGTATGATTCACTGAAGTGGAGAGTATGAGAGATGACAGAGACACAGCTGACCTCTACAAGGTTCTAATTAGTGACAATCCAGGAGCAATAATGAATCCAAAGAGAAACTGAAGCTGAGATATTATTTTGTCCTAAGTCAAGTTACTCTCTCAGCAGGGAACACAGCACGTTCTCAACCTATCCCTTCCTTTCTCCCGTTGACAAACATCACTTCATTTTATTGGGCTTGACACCAAACCAAATTTCCCTTATTCAAATCTCTGTTTTGCTCAGGCTTCATGCCAAATAGCCGGAATTAGCATGCAATGTTTGGCTTATTTATTCCTGACTCTTCATAGGGAACTAAAATATTTTGATTACATGACCCATGACAATGAGCGTTTCGCTGGTAAAAACACGATCATATTCAATTGCCAAGCTAATCAGATAGGATTTGGCATACCATGCATAGAAATTTGTCCAGTATGTTGGTGTTTAAGTTTCCCTTACACTTTTCCTTTTTTAAAAAAAAAAAATTTCATTTTCTCTCCCTGAGGAACCTTAAGATAATTAGAACAAGCACTATCATTCATCTTGAATAGATAGATAATTGACAGAAAATGAAACTGGGCCTCAGCAACTTTAAATTTATTTTTCTCATCATACAGGACTGTGGTGATGAATACTTGGCTAAAACTCACATATGCATCTTATAGGGGTAAACGTTCAGACACCACATTTTGCTCACTGTTTATACGAATAATAAATGATGAGTTTGGAGCACAACAGAGGAAAAGAGACAGTGTCATCTAAATATTTCAAGCTATTGCAATGCTTTCGTTGCAGTTGTTTTTGGTGTGTATTTTTGGCATTTCAGTGGGTGTGGCTTGGACCTTAGAAGTAAAGATAAGTGGAGATAAAAGATGACTTCTTCAGGATGAACAGCAGTGATAAATTTTCTGACTTCCACCATACTTTGTCTTTTAAAGAGCCTATAAAAAGAAGAGCCAGAGTGCTCCTTGGAAGTGAGGACGGCAAGACTTCGTCTCATGTACTTTGGACATGATGTCAAGAGGGACCAGTCTCTGGAGAAGGACATCATGCTTGGTAAGGTAGTGGGTCAGCAAAAAAGAAGGCCTTTGAAGAGATGGATTGATACAATGACTGTAACCATGGGCTCAAATATAGCAAAGATGATGGGGATGGAGCAGGACTGGACACTGTTTTGTTCTGTTGTACACAGGGTTACTATGAGTCAGAACCAGCTTGACAGCACCTAACAACAACAACAACAATGAAGGGACGAGCAGCCCATGAATATCTGAAGAATTCACGTGAGGAGTGAAGGAAATACTTTATCCTGAAAATTTGTTGTAGAAAATTACTTCTGACCTTCTAAACAAAGTACCATTATTAGAGAATATCAACTTAGATATAAAAACAACTAAATCTAATAAATATTTCTTGTCCACCTAGCTCAAAAGGAGCCCTGGTGGCAGAGCGATTACGTGCTCTGCTGCTAACCCAGAGGTCGGCCACTTGAACTCACCAGCTGCTCTGAGGGAAAAAGATGTGGCAATCTGCTTCTGTAACGAGAACTGCTTTGGAAACCCTATGGGGCAGTTCTACTCTGTCCTATGGGGTCGCTATGAATCCAAATCAACTTGACGACAATGGGCTTTGGGACCTAGCTCAAATTTTGTCATTGGAGGATGCATGCACAGAAATAAAATCAGGTGTCTTTATTACGCACTCGTTTTATGTCACTGAATGAGCAATTGGCTTCAGCACCTTGGATAATAGGTCAAAGAAATTTGGATGCTACATTTTTGTATGTATTTTTAACATCTATTTAGAAAATGGAAGTGTTTAAAAGCAAGTTTGTCTTACAAATTAATAAAAAATAGAGTTTAACATCTAACTCATTCAGTAAAAAAAAAATTAAGAATACAACGTTGGCTTTTGTTTTTGTTTTTTGGATTTTTATTTTAATTTTATTTTTTATTTTTCACTTTTGAATCAAGTAGGACTTTCCAACAAGGTTGTATGTACTTATCTATGTTCAGATCCTAAATAACTATGGCTGGAACAACACTGCCCTCATAACAAAGCTTATGACAAATAAATTTCAGGCCCTTTTTTCCATCAGTTAAATAAACAATTGTGATTTTCCTCTCTATTTTAAAATCTGGTGATTAATATGTCTTTCATAAATAGGTTCAGAAAAGAAAAGCTCTAGCATCAAGCCCATTAAAACAGCACCATGTAGGCAAGTTTAAGAAAGCTTTGTTTTGAACGTAGATGATTTATTTTTCCACCCTATTTTGACTGCCTTAAAATTCAAATAATGGAACAAAATATAAAAATGTTCCTAGCCAAAAGAAAGAATTTCAACAAAACTGTCTTCGAGTTCTGCAGTAGTTCTGTAAACTGAGAGCATTGTCTCCTACCAAATCATGGATTGGTGACCCAGCCAAAGGCATGAAACCCCTTTGATGATGAAAGCAAACTCTCAGGACGATTTGATTTCTTTTTTCCAAAGTGAGCCTCCACCCTAAATTTCCAACCGTAATACTTAATTTGGCAAGGGGACAGTAGCATAAAAATGCATTTTGTTCATGAATTTTATTTTTTTTTCCTGTTCTACATGACATTTATGCACGCCAGATATAAATGGCCACTCATGGATTAAGTAACAAAGGTGCCTTTCCATTCCAGTAGCACACATTTTATTAATAAAGATTCCACCCAATAGAGTGGAGAAAAAAAAATTTTAAAGTGGTTTCTGGAAATAAATAGCATAACCCATCTGAGGTGAATTATCTGTTTTAAAGTTCCAGCTCCTTTTAGCATCTCAGGAAGTTACTTGCCAAAAAAGAAAAGTAATTTCTTGAACGAAATAATTTACCTCAGGTGGAAGAAGTGCAAAGGTGTGGCTCTTGATCTAGCAACGTCTCCAACCAAGACTTGGAAACTCAGTTGTTGACTGAATCCCAATACTCCAATACTGAAGTCAAATTGTAGGGTCTAGAGTCATTATCTTGTACTTTTTCAAGGTTCTTCTGATTTTAAAAGGACTACTTAAAAGGTGTTATCACAAATCCCATGCCTTCATAAAACTAATATTGGCACAATATATGGATCACAGGTGTTCTCTGATCTTTCTAGAGGTAATCGCATGCAGAGATAAGATGCTCAGTTTATTCAAGAGTATTTATTGTTATGGTAAGAAAAAAAAAAAACCAAAAACATCTCATTTGTTCTCATTCCAGGCATAAATTCTTCCCAAGTAGCTTCCCTTTTTTCCAGGAAAGCTGCAAAATCCAGTTTACACACGGAGGTGGGGCATTTTCTGAATATTGTGTTAATAAATGCGTTTACTCTACTGGTATGCAGGTGTCTCCCTATTGCGTATTTTCAGCTTCAACTGAGATTCTCGTATCTGGATTTAATGCTAGGTCTGAGCTGTTCATGTCACCATCGCTCTTCACCAGCTGTTTTATAGTTGTGCTGTAGGTAGCGCTACGTACAATGTACTCTTGCTTCTACTTCCCTCTCGTTCTCATTCTCTAACTCCCAGCTTCAGTTCTACAACACCACCATATTTTTCCCCACAACCGAGCAGAATGCTTTCTGAAACTTCAAATCCAGGTTTCAGAATAGGAAAAGAAGCAAGGATGCAGTTTCTGTTTATCAGGATTGTTACCACTACTCCCCAGTAAGACTTCCCAATACTGGCTCGAAGGCGGTTTTCAAAAACTAAGTCTACAAGGTCCATTAGATTTCCTCCATATGCAGTGGATCCTAAGTGGATTGAAAACAGTAACCTGTGATTTTCTGTGGAAGTATAGCGCTCCTAATTTTAAAGGTATAAGCATGTTGATTTGACATCAGAGGTGGTGATGGTACAAAAATGACGCAAATGTGGGTGGAACTACAATTAGGATGATAAAATTACTCTGACAACTTGAAATATGGATAGGTGGGGATGGCTGTAAATGATGGGGTTAAGATGAAGACAGATACGCTGCACCTCTCATTTATTACCTTCAGTCTAGTAATCCTGGCTTGGCAACCTAAATTGAATTTACCCTTTGATTTGGGTAAATAGGAGGATGCTCAGTGTCTGTGAGAAGTTTGCATGAGGCTTATGAGAGCTTCCTAAAATAAAATATCATCTAAAGAGAAAAGGCAAGTCATATGAGATGGGTCCAAGAAAATGGCCCAAGAACTGAAGGGAGGGTAAATATGAATATGGCAGACTCTGCCACTTACACGGTCCCATGGCCAAGTCTTATGCAATCTTACATGAGTTCTGTGGGAGTGAACCAAACTAGAAATGGAAAGAACTGTTTCAACCAAATCTGCAAGGAACTGAGAACACAAAGGAGAAGGTATGACATGACGCATGGAGCTCCAAGGTGAGGGAGAGAGATACTGACCACTTCTGTGGTATGTCTTCACCACGTGGACTGTAGAGGAAAACACCGCGTTACCATTAGCCGTGTTATGTGTTTGGGTGCTCTGGGACAGCTTCTGAGACAATGGGATCTGGCAGAGCACAATCTCAGCAATGGCTGGAGCAATAGATTGTTGGTAGCTGCCATCCAGTCTGCTCCTGACTTATGGCAATCCCAGGCACAGTGGGATCACACTGTTGTGATCCAGAGGATTTTCTTTGGCTAATTTTTTGGAAGTAGATCATCAAGCCTTTCTTCCTACTCTGTCTAGTCTGGAAGCTCTGCTGAAACCTGTTTAGGATTATAGCAACACACAAGTCTCCACTGACAGACAGGTGGTAGCTGCTCATGAGGTGCATTCGCCAGGAATCAAACCGGGGCCTCCCACATGAGAGGTAAGAATTCTACCAATGAACCACTACTGCTCTCAGCAATCAGATACAGTGGTGTTAATAGTGGCTGTGGCTCCTTCGTAACCATCAGACACCTTGACTTCTTATTACTATGTGAGGCTAGTGCAGAAAAAGAGAAAAATAGACCCACCTGGTATAATTCAGAGCTGAGTTTGTGAGTACTTACAAGATATCTTCTATAGGTCCTGGAATAGCATGTTGGGGCAGAGTCAGAGAAACATTTTGGGGGACTTATTGTGACTCATAAAACCTAAACCTGTGTGGTCTGAAGAAGCACATGCTGTATCCATAAAGAGCTGTTTTGTTTGTCGGTCAGAAGCATATGGCAGATATCGTGGGCTGGCTCATGCAAGCGCCTTCATCCTGCTTACCACAATGTAAAATAAACTATCATTCTTGCTTGCTGCTAGGGGGTGACCAAGTAAAATGGTTTTACCCAACGAGACTCACAGAATTCTTCCAAAATAAGAATGGCAAAACCTTGTAAGAAGAAAAGCTTTGACCCTTTACACTTGCCAACATCGTGATGGTTGGAAATGTCATACTCTGGGTTTTTTTATGGACTTGACATATTAGAAAATCCTTTATGTGTTTGAGTCACTATTTGTTTGGTATTCTGTTAATCTGTAGTCTAGTGGCTTCTGAATTGATATATCTGGAACATATTCTACTACTCTAAGTAACCTGTTCTTGTGTTTCTTAAGTGCTACAGACCTAGACTTCCTGTTTTTCAATTAGTCATATAACAAGATAGAAAAGAGCCCTCTTCCTGCTGGTACAGAAAAAACATCACATAATTATTAATTGTTTGGGGTTCCTTGAACGGAAAGTGCTCATTTGAAAGCCAAAATACCATGGTCACATTTATTGTTTGTTTTTTTTTTTTTTTTTCATTTTCATACAGGGCAGTAGTAATGGATATAGTAATGTCCCAACAAATTAACTGAATTGGCCCTTGATAAAGTTAGTTTCTATCGCTTATATAAAGTAATAAACAAAATAAGAGAATCATAGATTCCCATGGCTTATTGTTGTTAGGTACCATCCAGCTGGTTCCAAGTCATAGCAACCCTACGTACAACAGAAGGAAACACTGCCCAGTCCTTCACCATCCTCACAATTCTGCTATGTTTTAACCTATGTTTGCAGCCACTGCGTCAATCCATCTCATGGAGGATCTTCCTCTTTTTCCCTGACCCTCTACTTTTACCAAGCATGATGTCCTTCTCCAGGGACTGTTCCCTCCTGATAACATGTCCAAAGCATGTGAGATGAAGTCTTGCCACCCTTCTTGCTTCACCAGAGCTCCGTCCTTGCTTCTAAGGAGCATTAAATTAGAAGCACTATTAAGGAAGTGCTTTAATACCCCAGTTGTCAGTTCATGTTTGCCAGTAACTTTGTACTTTAACATTCACTACATAGGGTCACTGTGGGTAGGAATCGACTCTAGGGCAATGGGTTTATGCTATATTTAGGACTCCCTGGGTAGGATAAATGATTAAGAGCTCAATTACTATCCCAAAGGTTGACGTTTGAACCCACCCTTGGAAGACAGGCCTAGCAATCGGTTTCTGAAAGGTGACAGCCTTGAAAATCCTATAGAGTAGTTCTACTCTGCACACATGGGGTTACCATGAGTCAGAATCGAAGAATTGAACTAACAAGAACACCATACTGTATTGATAATCAAAGCTTTTTATTCATATTTGCATATGAATAAATGTAGATATCTGTGTAAAAGTCCATGAAAATCAAGCATAGAGACAGGCTCGAAGCTAAACTTGGGGCCACTGGTCTGCAATTTGGCAAATAGACCACATCGAAGCTTGAGCTGATGCCTTTCCCGATTACATAATTATCTACAAATGGGAAGATTTTTGTTTTTAGTTTGAGTCCCACTCCCCTTCCCAGACCTAATGTGTAGACATGGGGACGGCAATTTTCAGATGTGTGTATTATGCGGAAAATAAAATTTATTGCAGTCTTAGTTTTTAATTTTGCTAAAATCATAAAATACCCATTCAATGGAGATAAAAGGAAGAAGAGAAAGCACATCCAAGACTCAGGGAGACCTGATTCTTCAGTGGAAACAGTGTCTGCCCCTTATGTGCTCCACACACTCTGATTAGGATAATAGGATCCAGATGGCCACTCCAAGAAGATTCCTCTCATAAGGAAAGTTCTGGGTGGGGTGGATTATTGTGATCAATGGAATAAACTGCAGCTGGATGAACTCTGGGCTACCTTTGAGAATTGCTAAATTAATTATGATTACAGAGATTCTGACAAATTTCCCAGGAATTTTTCTAAGATGGCTGGAAAAAAAAAAAAAGTGTTTTGGGGCTAGATCTTTTCACAGGAAGCAAGACTAGCCTCTTAGAGACCATTCAGTCCCTAGGAGGATCTAAGGCTTTCAGGCAGGTAAGAAGCCCCATGACATCTGCGCGGGTTTGTTCACAGCCAGTGCCGTAGGGTCTAGTAAGTTGAGGAGCTTCCTGCACTAACTGATAAAAATTCGCCCCTTGCTTGTTGACTTTAGATTAGTCATGGTTCCATCGATTAGACCCACTTGGCCAACTGAAGGTGGGTTGAGTCAATAGACACAAGACAGCTAAAATGGTATGTTGTGGTTGTTGTTAGGTGCCATTGAGTTGGTTCTGACTCATAGCGACCCTACGTACAACAGAACAAAACACTGCCCAGTCCTGTGCCATTCCCACAATCGTTGTTATGCTTGAGCCCATTGTTAAAGCCACTGTGTCAATCCATCTCATTGAGGGTCTTCCTCTTTTTCGCTGACCTTCAACTTTAGCAAGCATGATGTTCTTCTCCAAGGACTGATCCATCCTGATAACATGTCCAAAGTATGTGAGACATAGTCTCACCATCCTTGCTTCTAAGGAGCATTCTGGCTGTATTTCTTCCAAGAGAGATTTGTTTGTTCTTTTGGCAGTCCATGGTCTATTCAGTATTCTTTGCCAACACCATAATTTAAAGGCATTAGTTCTTCTTTGGTCTTCCTTATTCAATGTCCAGCTTTCACATTCCTAGGAATGGAAAATAAGCTTGTTCATTAAATGCTCATTGTATATACAGCTCTGTAGTAGCTGCCTAGGTACACAGTAAATAACATCTCATTGTGTTTCATCTACATGTTCAGGCTTTCTAGAGCCAAAACCAGTAACACCGAAATTGCCTCCCTAAGTGAATACGAACCAGTTCACTCATTCAGTATTTATTGAGCCCTTCTGACTTGTCTGATATTCAGTCAGGAACTAGAGGTGAATGAATTAGCTAGGCTATGACTGAGTATATTATTTCTTTTAGGACACTATATTTTAGGACATTTAGTAGTAATTTAGTTACTAAATAAATATCTTAAGTATGCTTCCCAAGAGCTTAGCTTCCTACAAGGAGAAAGGAAGCCAAGAAGTTATAGGCACAATTTCCCACCTGGGGATCTGTAAAAAGACTTTGAGAGTAGCGTCGGAAGTCCATAGGGTTGCTCTTGATTTGGTCACTTGAAGAAAAAGGAGCCAAGCCATTAACAGACAACAGATGCCATGTATCACATACAGCATCTGTTGTCTATCAACAATTTGGTTCCTTTTTTCAATTTATAGAATACGTACACACACACACACACACACACATACACACACACACTCACATACACATGGAGCCCTGGTGGCAAAGTGGTTAAGAGCTATGGCTCTTAACCAAAAGGTCAGCAGTTCGAATCCACCAGCCACTCCTTGGAAACCCTATGGGTCAGTTCTACTCTATCCTACAGGGTCACCATGAGTTGAAATTGCCTCAATGGGCACACAACAACAACAACAATATACATGTTCTACAAATTGAAAAAATCTTAGAAACAATATTTATAGGTGAAAAAAACATTTGCCAGAATATACCCTTCCAAAAATCATCCTTTGCATTTATGTGTTGTTTTTATTTTTATGAGATATTCTTTGCTAAATTGGATGAAGGAATGTGTGGGAAAGTGTGAAATAGTAAGACAAAGCAAGGCAGGAGAAGAAATGAAAGGGAGGCCACACAATATGACAAAAGCAACTTCTAAAATACCATTCCCAGAGCACAAAGCTCACAGGTGAGAGCAGGCAGGTGCACAGTGCTTTCTGTTGCTGCTAGGCCCAACTGCACCCTGTCAGATTAAGAAATGTTCATTGGTTCCAGAAGAAAACAAAACGTTTTTCCTGATCCACAGAGTAACTGAGGAGCAAGTTATGCTCAAGCTGGAGGAGGCAGAGAAGTTGAGAATAAAGAAAAGTAGAGGAGGTGAGGCAGGACTGAGGCTTCTTAATAGCATCACTGTTAATATAATTGTTGATCTTTACAAACATTCTAAGATAGTTCTTGAACTCCAGAGTTAAAAATGATGCCACGCCAAATAGAGAACTGTACAAGATATTCTTTTTTTGGGCTTATTTTTGGATTCAAACATGAAAACACAATGTTAATAATACTAAAGATAACCAAAACCATAGTTTCAAAACTCTTATTAGATTAGCAACCATATGTTACCTGTTATTTCATTTCTACAAAGAAATAATGCACCTTCAAGAAGAATCTTCATACCTATGGCTGCATACTCACAAACCCCTAGTCCAGTTTCTGACAAAAACATGCCTTAAACTCATAAAACCAGCTGTGGATCCCAACTCACGTGTGACCTCATGTGCGAGCTCCACAGACATGGTGCAATGGGTTTTTCTGTCTTTTTAAAAAAAATTTTATTGTACTTTAAGTGAAAGTTTACAATTCAGGTTAGTCTCTCATACAAAAATTTATACGTACATTGTTATGTGACTCTAATTGCAGCATATTCCTCCTTTCCACATACCTCATGTCCATTCAACCAGCTCCTGACTCTCTCTGCCTTCTCATCTCACCTTTGGACAGAAGCTGTCCATTTAGCCTCATGTATCTACCTGAGCTAGGAAGCACACTCTTCACGAGTATCATTTTATGTCCCATAGTCCAGTGTGTTTTTCTTTTATGGCCTTTCTGGCCCTGAGTTTGTAATCTTCCTAAAATGACTGGTCGGCCACAATCTGGCAGGGAATTGATGGGTTTACTGTCCACGTAAGCAGCTTGCAAGGATTGGTCAGTTTACAATGCACCCTGTAGTTGACTTTTACCAGGATTGGTCAGGGAGTACACGGGCTAGCCTATGAAAACCCTGGAACCTGAGGGCAGAGCTATCCTGATCCAAAGGAGGCCTGCTGGAGCATCACCCTGAGAGAGACCTGATCCAGTGGGGAACTTGTCTGAAGTTGCCCTGGTTGCCAAAGGGAGAGACCCGCTCTCTTCTTCAGAGACCTTTGTAGACCTCACCTGCATACCTTTTCCCAAGTTGGATCCTTAGTTTCCTGATGTTTACCCTGAATTGCATCCCAAATTGTACCCTGTTACTTCTGCGTTGTTACCCTAATAAACCACATAACTGTGAGTACTTGTGAGTTCTTTGTGACTGTTGCAGTGAATTATCAAACCCGGCAGAGAAATAGTAAAATAATAAAGAAGGGTGAAGAGAAGTATGTTTGGCCTTCGCCTCATAGGAACCAACCTTATGCTGATTCTGGTTTATGATGTTGTCCTTACAATAGGCTTTTCCAGGACTGATTTTGCAAAAGTAGATGGCCAGAACTTTCTTCCCAGGTGCTTCTGGGTGGACTCAAACCTCCAACCTTTCAGTGAGAAGTTGAGCATGTTAAGACTTGCACCACCCAAAGACTCCACAAGAAACTGTGAGAGCGCTTTCTGTGATGGGGCTTCATAGCACCCAAGACCTGGCCAACTGGTAATTGATTCAACTTTTCAGTTTCATTCTAATGGTTAGCACGGTAAATATGCCCTCTAGGCAGTCCCCGGGTTATGAACGAGATCCGTTCCTAACTGTGTCTTTAAAGCCTTTAAGTGGAATTTGTAGGTAAGTTGGAAAAGGTACTTACAGTTCTTATTGAGGCTTACTTTGGTGTAAGAAGGAGCCCTGGGGGCATAGCGGTTAAGAATTTAGCTGCTAATCAAATGGTTGGCAGTTCGAATCCACCAGTCACTACTTGGAAACCCTATGGGACGGTTCTACTCTGTTCTATAAGGTCGCTATGAGTTGGAAAAGATTTGATGGCAATGGGTAGTTGTCCATAGATCAGAAGTTTGTAACTCGAGTACTCCTGTCTTTGGATAACAACAAAAAATGATATTAAGAGCTATGCGATATTCACCAGAGATAAATTATTTTTTATCCACTACATAGTTCTGACATTAGACTAGTTATGTGCCCTGTGTTAAACTGATAAATTCCTATTGGAAATATTGATATTTTAGCTTAGATAGATAGTTGATCAGCAAATAAAATGAAATAGCAAAACTTGTGATTTAGATTGTCTGAAAGAAGTGAAAGGCAAAACAAAAACATTTTTGAGATCAAGATGAAATCATCTTAAAACAAAAATTTCTATGTTTCAATGGCACTAAATGGCTGTGTATGGAGAGGGCCAATCCACACGACAATAACTATACAACACAAAACAAAAACAAAAAAACAGACACATACACACACTTTTTAAGGTATTTTTCCAGCTGCTTGTAAATGTAAATGTGGTGAAGATGTCTAAAAATGTCACTTTCAACATAACCTTCTGCCTCGCCCACTTAAATAAGCCCAACTCCTACTTAAAGGCTATGAATTTGCATATATTCATGTTTCTGCCCTTTTTACTTAGGCACAATGAACACCAATAATCAAGTCCAATAGCCAAAACAATGGGCATAACCATACCAATGACCACAAAAATGGTGCGGGACTGGGCAACGTTTCGTTCTCTTATATACAAGGTCTCCATGAGTCGGAGCCAACCCCACAGCAACTAACAACAACAACAGCAAAGTTTCTTCTTATGTAAGTTTTTTTGAGATTTATGGCCTAAGGACACACGCACTTATTTGATTTAAGCAAGGCTTCTGCTTCTTAGTTTTAGCTGAAGAGCATGAAATTGACAGCATACACCCAGCAAATGAAGACAGATGTGAATGGAGGAAAAGGCCTTTCATGGTTCTCATAAAATCTCTCCAATTGCAGGCTGATGGTATTTTCTCCTTAAAAGGTATCAGAATTTACAATTACCAACGTTTGCGTAGTGGCCGGTTGCGTAATTCTCCCACCAGCGCCTGTAAAGCATTCTCTCATTTTCTCTCTCTTTTGACAATCTCTAGTCTGCCAGTGCATCCAGTTTTAATTGCGATTTTCTTTTTCCCCCTTATACCATTTCAAATGAGAAATTGAACAATGCAGGAAAAAGTATTTAAGAAGTTGGGACCGTAACATTTTCTTTTTAGAAGTTATATCACTTGCACTGAACACGTGAAGGGTAATGAATCATCCGAGCTTTCCAATGAATCCTGAAGCCGTGTGAAGCAGGACAGCGAGTTAATCGTGTAACTGCTTCTCCTTTGAGATAATTGCATCCTTGTTTCACAGTAGTTTTCTCCTGGCTTTTAGCAGATGTTTGAAACGAGCTCAAGTGCAGTTGTTCTCCAGGGCTCTGACATGAGAAGACCACTAACGAGAAAACCGATTTGAACAGAGCGTGGGACCATGACACGGTCATGTACTTATCTGGCCATTCCCACAGGTTCATTTCTTATGGATTACAATACTGGCTGATGTTGAAGTAAATTCCTGGATTAGCATGTTCTCTTTATCAGTCTTTTGGAACCTTTCCAGATGGGTTAAAATGAAAGTAGCATCGTGAGTGATCATGTGATGGTGGAGACTGAGAAGGAGAAAAACAAACCTGTTGTCATCGAGTCGATTATGACTCACAGAGACCTTATAGGACAGAGTAGAACTACCCCATAGGGTTTCCAAGGAGTTGCTGGTGGATTCGAACTGCCCACCTTTTGGTTAGCAGCCAAGCTATTAACCACTATGCCACCAGGGCTCCAACCTTGTAAGGAGAAATCATCTAGTGGATCCAAAGTCTTTTATAAAATAAATTTATCCAATATGAACACTCAATAACTAATAAACAATGCAGGATATAACCATCCTTTTATTTTCATAATTCCCAAATACTGTAAAATCATGGATATTCTACAAATTAAAGAGATTTTTTATTGCATAGGAATCCCTGGATGGTGCAAATGATTAATACTCTCGGCTGCTAACTGAAAGTATGGAGGATCGAGTCCAGCTAGAGGCACCTTGCAAGAAAGACCTGGCGATTGACTTCCAAAAAATTAGCTACTTAAAATCCTATGGAGCCCAGTTCCACTCTGACACACACAAAACTCCGTGAGTCAGAACTGACTCCATGGAAACTGGTATGGTGGTTATGTTGATTGTGTTCATCCTCTTCAACTTAGAAACCAATGGTCACCTAACTCCCAGTTTCTCCCATCATATCTGTTCCTTCTACCACCAGCCAAATAAGAAGGATTTGAAGACATAAAATAAATGACGACATGGTTTCTACTTAAGTCACACCTGGAAATAGAGGTAGATGGGATTGGGATGTATGAGGAGGGATGTGATGAACAATGGAGTGAAACTTGAGACTGGGAGGAAGAGATAGGAGAGCTCTTAGTGAGGTGGCGAGAAACTCATACCAAAGCCATCAATGAACTCAGCTCACAACCCAGGTACAATGCTTATGAGTGCGTTTACTTATGCATCTCCGTAGAGCACATCACCCACCAGCCATCCACTTTTATACTTCCGCAGGGTGAACTGCTATCCATGAGTCTGGGGGAGGCTCTTAAAGGGAGTCAGAGCCCTACTGCTCTGAGATCTGATGGGAAAGCAATGCCTGGATTGTACATCAGCACTTCCCATACAGGTCAACTAAACTACCCAGAAAGTGGACTGCATGTTGGATCCACGTGGTTTTCCCAGAACCAGATGGAAGGAGGGAGAAGTAAACAGTGAAGGTGATGAGTCTGAAGAATCTGGACTGGAAGTATTCCTAAATGCACAGGACATATCACCCTCAGCTGGCCCTGACCTGCATGACTCAAAGGTATTCTCTGAAAAAAGCAACGCTTTCTTCTAATGTGAAACCAAAAAAAACCAACCAGTTGCCATTGAGTCGATTCTGACTTACGAAGTTTTTAAAAGGGGACTGTAAAATGGAATGGCTTTTTATTCAATTTATGTAGAAGGACATAATTTTGTTTACTTCTCCTTTAGTTGATTTTTTTTTTAATATAGGAAGAGCAGGTCTTTGCTTTAAATACAGTCCTCTTCCCTCCCTTTTGTGATACTGTCTTTTCACATATGATTTATGATATGTAACTGGATGTAGATAACTGATAGAGTAGAACTATCAAAAGGGCAATTTTCCAGGGTCAGAAAAGCAAAAGAGCTTTCAGAGCTGCTCTTCAAGTTTTGCTATTGTCTAATTCTTAATCTCCCTTTGTTATATGGCATGTTGTTAAGCAAAGGTAGTTGTGCCTGTTAACAGCATAAGACTGAAGTGGACAGAAGAGTAATCGTTAAGACAATGAGGTTGTGTGATTTTGTGATGATAACTGAAGAGGTGAGCCCAAGCAACCCACAAGATCATTTACTCAGTCCCATGGAAATGTACTGGCACCAAATGTAGACACTAAGCAGGAAGCTCTCTGGCATCCCAAGCTGTAATGCACTGAATTTGCTATCCTTAACCTTTGGTGGATCATCAAAGCCTTTGAGAACTGGATAAAACCTTCTCTCCCATCCCTCAAGACACATAGACACACAGACACACACAATCTTGCTGGCATTTGCCAGGGAGTTCCAGACTTGTGGAGTCACTGCACATGCCTTAGGTTGAAAAACCTTGCTCTAGAAAAGGCCTTTCTAAAGCTTCTTCTGGGATGTTTATAGTGGTTGGTTTGTTTGAGAGAGGATGATGTCATAGCTTGCAGCTTTAAAAGCTTGCCAGAAATTGAGATTTCCTTTTGTGGAGTGGCTTTTTCATGGCAAGCACTTGATAAATATTTGCTGAGTGATTGAAAATAAAAAAGTAGAATGAATAGGTGGATGTGCAACATCTAGAACTCATAATTATATGTATCTACTCTATAGCAAAGAAGTCCTGGTGGCACAACAAATCCACTCAGGGGTTCCATGGCAGAAAGAACTGGTGGTTTTCTTCTGTAAAGATCACAACCAAGAAAACCCTATGGGGTGGTTCTACTCTGTTGCATGGGGTCACTATGAGCCAGAATCAACTCGACGACACCCAACAACAACTGTTGAGTTTAAAATAGTTCATTGCACCTTTTCGACAGTGACGGTGACATGGCTCCATGAGGCTGCCAGCTCCATGAAGACAGAGATTTACCCACCATAGGGCTGGGTCTATTATAGTATATGTTAGATGGAAGAATGAGTGGATAGAAACATATGGGAGAGTTAATGGGGTAAGAATACACTCACATTTTTCATTCAGAGATATAATCAGTACTACCTTCTCCGTGGTAGTCAGAATAATGTCCTCACCCCCAAAGATGTCCACAACTCAAACCTGGACCCTGAGACTATGTCACCATACAAGGAAAAAGGAATTCTGTAGGTGTGATTATGCTTACGGACCTTGGTCTTTGAGATGGGCAGAGTATCCTGGATTATCGAAGTTTATCCAGTCTAATCCTTAAAACACAAAGAATCTTTCCCAGCTGTGGTCAGAGAGAGACATGCCAGTGGAAGAAGGGTCAGAGAGATGCAATGCTGCTGGCTTTGATGATATAGGAAAGGGCCCACAGGCCAAGGAATGCTGATGACTTCTAGAAGATAGAAAAGGCAAGAAATGAATTCTCCGCCAGAACTTCCAGAAAAGAATGCAGGCCCACCGTCATGCTTTCCTAGTGCCCGCTGTAACAGAAATACCACACATGGGTGTGTCTTAGGCAGGGTTCTCTAGAGAAACAGAATCAGTAAAGCATATAAATACATACATATATGTATATATATAGACGGAGAGAGATTTATATCAAGGAAATGGCTTACGTGGTTGTAGAGCCTGGAACGTTCCAAGTCAGTGGGTCAAGCTGGAGGCTTCTCCCGACTCACCTAACTGCAGGAGCTGGCCAACCCATGATCCAGACCAAGCAGGCTGATGAATCCCAAGATAGGCAGGCAATCTGCTAGCTCAGATCCCAAGAACTGGAGGTCAGATGAACAGGCACCAACTGCAGGATCCAGAGAGAGCAAAAGCCCATTAGCCTTGCCAAAATGCCCACCTATATTGGATGCAGGCCACACCTCCGAAGAAACTCACTTTCGACTGACTGGCTGCTCACAGCAGATCCCATCATGGAGGTGATCACATTATATCAAATCTCATCATGGAGGTGATCACATCATTATACGACTGACAAACTACATCATCATAACTGCCAAACCACTGAGAATCACGGCCCAGCCAAGTTGACCCACTACCTTAACCATCACACAGAGGTTTTAAAGGAGGAAATTAGTTTTCTCACAGTTTAGGTAGCTAGATGTCCGAATTCAGGGCCCCAGTTGTAGGGAAGTCTCTCTCTTTCTCTCTCAGCTCTAGTGGAAGATCCTTGTCTCTTACAGCTTCTGTAGCCCCGGTATTCCTTGTTTCCTTAGCAATCTTTACGTGACATCTACTCCATCCCTCTGCTTTGTATTTACTTTTGCTTCTAATCTGCTCTTTTTATAAGGCAGAAGTGATTAGGTTTAGAATGCAGGCTACACTGATATGGCTCCATTAACATCATAAAGAAAACTCTGTTTCCATATAGGGTTACAACCACAAGTATAAGTGTTAGGAAGCTCTGGTGGCATAGTGGTTAAGAGCTTGGCTGCTAACCAAAAGGTCAGAAGTTCAAATCCACAAGCCGCTCCTTAGAAACCCTATGAGGCAGTTCCATTCTGTCCTAAAGGGCTGCTATCAGTCAAAATAGACTCAATGGCAATGGGTTTGGTTTTTGGTTTTATAGGTGTTAAGATCCCAACACATATTTTAGGGAGACACAATCCAATCCATAACGCCTGCCAACACCCTGAATAGCCCAGTGAGACCCGAGTCAGATTTCTGACCTACAGAACTGGGAGATAATAAATTTGTGTTGTTTTAAGTCATCAAAGTTGTGCTAATTTGATACGGCAGCAGGAGGAAACAAATGCACCCCAAGGGGTAGTAGGTGACAGTTCTCGAGGGCTGGCACTATTTTATATACATTATATGAATTACCTCAATCTTCACAAACATCCTTTCAGGCAGGTGTTAATATTAACAACATTCCTAAGTAGACCAAACAGAAGTGACTTCCCTGGGTCATTCAGACCAAGGCAGTCTGATTCTGGGCTCACTCACTTGGCTAGTGAAGATTGTCGGATGGGAACACAGGGCAGACCGTGGTGGCTGAGGCTGGGATACTAAGTGACCTGAGGAAAGTGGGTCGGTTGGCTCTTGTCTGGAAGTTGAACTTCACAGATATGTTTTAACTATTCCTCTGGGGTGTGTACGTGTGAGTGTGGGGTGTTTGTGAATCTGTGTTTATCTGTGTACCTGCGTGGGCGTCTGTGGGTGCCTCTGCGTGTATGTGCTTGTCTGGGTCCGCGTCAGTTTAGGGTTGGTGCTAAGCATAAAAATTGACTCTAATAAATCGTTTATGGGTTTTAAGGAGCGCTGGTGGCTCAGAGGTTAAGTGCTTGGCTGCTAACCCAAAGGTTGGGGGTTCAAACCCACCAGCCGCTCCACGGGAGGAAGATGTGGCAGTCTGCTTCCGTAAAGATTACAGTCTCAAAAACCCTATGGGGCAGTTCTACTCTACTCTGTCCTATGGGGTTGCTATGAGTCATAATTGACTAGACGTCAGCGGGGTTTTTGTTATTGGTCACTATTGCTTAAAATAGCATATCCTTGTTGCTGTCAATTGTCATTGAGTCAATTCCAGCTCATGGTGACCCCATGTGTGCAGAGTAGAACTGTTCGTCAT
The DNA here is from genome assembly GCA_030035585.1 of Dugong dugon. Classification (NCBI taxonomy): domain Eukaryota; kingdom Metazoa; phylum Chordata; class Mammalia; order Sirenia; family Dugongidae; genus Dugong; species Dugong dugon. The sequence goes on from CM057473.1 coordinate 9,824,108, forward strand.
AGGATTTTCAAGGCTGAGACATTTCAGAAGCAGATCACCAGGACTGTCTTCCAAGGCACCTCTGGGTGGGTTTGAAACACCAACCCTTCAGTTAGTAGTCAAGTGCTTTTGTGCCTCCCAAGCCTCCAGTGTACCCCTATTACTACCTTTCTGAGTCCCTGAGTAGTGTAGATAGTTCATGTTCTCAGCTGCTAATCAAAAGATTGGAGGTTCAAGTCCACCTAGAGATGCCTGGGAAGAAAGTCCCGGTGATCTACTTCCAAAAAATCAGCCATTGAAAACTCTATGGAGCACAGTTCTACTGTGACACACGTGGGGTCACCATCAATTGGAGTCAACTCAACAGCAACTGTTTTTTGCTTGCTTGTTCGTTTTTTTTTTTGTTTGTTTGTTTTTATTATTACCTTTTGCAGACAGTAGTAGCAACTGGCCTACAAGGATACAAAACAAAATTTTTTTTTCAAGAAAATCATCAGGTTTTTCAGGGTTTCAAACTCCTCCCCTTTTAGAATTTGCATTTTTGAACAGAATTTGAAAGTGGAATTTCAAACATCAGTTTACAGTTGGAGTCGGGAGAGGCCACAAAGTCACCGTGTGTAAGTAGATTCCTGTTCCAACTGCAGGCAGCGTCGGAATGAAATGCATCCCCAGTCTGTGCTTCTTTCCTGGAAAAGAACCTTTGCCTCCAACCGTGGGAGCCCTTTCTTGAACTACTGTGTAATTTCAGGTTTCCATTTCAAATAGAAGGAAGGAATGTGCTGCCCTATAAGCCCCTATCCTGTAAATCTGCCACATAGACATCAGGGCACGTTTGTGACTTTTTTCTTCTTAGAAACCTTTCTAAGGAAGGCGTGGGGTCGAAGAAAGGACATCTTTTTAATTAGCTTGGGAGAAAAAAATGCTGTCATTTGTAAATGTTACTCCATGAAAGCACTGAATAAATGTCAGTACATGAAGGTATTTTCCATCATGATTTGATTTCTTATTTATGCAAACTCCAAAATCTATTTCTGACGTAGTTTCCAGGAGATATCCTGGAAGAAATGGCAATACGTGCTGTATTTATTTACACAAGAAAATGTCAAAGTGTTCTCCAGTGTTTGGCATATACAGTATACACACACATGCTGCATATCAAAGGTATGTATGTATCTATACGGACCATGCTGTAGATAGATTGGAACCCTAGTGGCATAGTCGTTAAGAGCTCAGCTGCTAACCAAAAGGTCAGCAGTTTGAATCCACAAGCTGCTCCTTGGAAACCGTATGGGGCAGTTCTACTCTGTCCTATAGGGTCGTTATGAGTCGGAACCAACTCGACGGCACCTAACAACAACGATAACATATATACGTGCTATGCTGTAGATAATTGTGTTAAGAAAGCAATAGCCTTTAGCATAGAGTTTGCGTCTGATTTATCTGAATGAAAAAAAGCTGGATATACATTTTTTTTCCAAAATCTTCAATTAGAAACACCATGTGTTTCAAAGATTTAGAAACTGGTTTAATAAGCACTTCCTTGAAAAGTTCCACACTGGTATTTGGATATTGCCGACTATCTCATATTTGTTTCCGCTTGTCCTAATAGTATGTTTTTTTTCTTTTTCAACTTTCCCAAAGAAAATAAAACTGACAGTCTTAGAAACCAGTAATTTGATATTTTCTCCACACTCCAATATTTTCTCCATGCTCAAACCGCTGGAGTCATCCTAGGCCTCCCCTACGTAAATAAGGTCTACAGGACAAGGTTTATAGTATCATGAAGTATGAATCACTGTTCTATTTATTTATGTTCTCTTTCTAGCTCTCTCTAGAGAAAGCACTCCTCTGGCAGTCTTCCCACGGCCTTCTCTTAACCTCTATCCCCCATCCCCCCACCCGCAGCCACGTACACCAGTATGTCCACATGCATGCATCACAGCATCTTCTTTATAGCAATGCACAGCCTTGTTTTCTGCGAGTACTATGCCAGCTGTTTGGCCATTGAACAGCCTCCGTCGTCTTTATGGCTGCTCCTTCATAAAGAGGTGGCTTTTACAAAGATTAGACAGCCCCATAAAGCAAAACGAGACTAATGGCACACAGTAGTCCAGAGACAAGGACTAGAAGGCAGGAGGGGACAGGAAAGCTGGTAATAGGGAGCCCAAGGTCAAGAAGGGAGAGTGTTGACATGTCATGGGGTTGGTAACCAATGTCATAAAACAGTATGTGTACTAACTGTTTAATGAGAATCTACTTGTTCTGTAAACCTTCATCTAAAGTACAATAAAAAAAAAAACTAAAAGAAAAGGAAAAAAAAAAAAGAGGTGGCTTTTAGTCTGTAGTTGTTTACCTCTACCAGTTGCTGCCGCGTCACTTCCAACTCATGACGACCTCATGCGTGTAAGAGTAGAACTGTGCTCCAAAGGATTTTCAACGGCTGTGATCTTTAGGAAGTAGATCACCTGGTTTTTCTTTTGAGGTGCCTCTGGGTGGATTCTTATTGTCAACTTTCCAGTCAGTAGTGAGGGCTTAACTACCTTACTTTTATGCAAGTAACACCCACCTTCTATATTTGTTTGCCAACCTTGCCCACCTCCTTCCCCCCAAGGTATTTTTGGAAGTGTACTATGCTTTTTTTTTTTTTTACAACAACATGTAAAAAAAGACTGGCATAGCAACGCTTACAAAAATATCTTGGTGGGGGAGGACATGGTTAGCAAACAAAGGTAGAAGGTGTGCAGTATTTGTGTAAAAATGCAGCATTTGCACCACCCAGGGACTCCTGTGGTTGCTTGTTAACCTTTTTTTTGAAAGACTTAAAAAATATTTAATGACAGCTTTAAGAGAATACAGGATGCATAACTCTTTTTCTAAAGAGGAGAAATTTTTCATCTTGCTGAAGTCCTAAGGTTCATCTTGGTGGTTGAGAAAGCAGATAGAAGTCTTGGAAGAAATCCTGCCTCTTCCAATCCTGAATCTAAGAGTTTGTTTGCAGACACTAATGGAGAAATAATATATCCCCAAACTAAACTTTGGGAAGGTCCCTCATGGAACTGTGAGAGAGAAGGGGTTCCCCACGTAGCTTCGTACGGACTGAGGAGGTGAATAAACTCCAGGGGACAAAAGAAAGATGCACAGCAAAATAATCCTCATATCCTGAATCCCAATTCCTCCTCAGCAATCCTAAAGATGCCACCCAAGAGACAAGCCAACCACTTCATACCGTTGTTTAACTTGCCCCTCAGCAGCGTCTGACACACTTAACTACTCCTGCCCTTGAATAAAATGTCTTCAGTTGGCAGCCTGGAAACCACATTCAATGTTTCTCCTACCTATTAAAATTGCCCTTTCTTAGTCTCTTTTCCCTAATCTCTAAAAGTTGTATCTTTTCTTTTTTGTATCTTCACTAACGTTCTAAGTGATTTTATTCAGTCTCGGGGCTTTAGAAAACACCCTCATTATGATGAGGAATTTCAAATTTTTATCTCCAGTTTAGCACTCGCAACTGAAGTCCGGGCTCCTATATCCACTTACCAATTAGACATCTCCACTTGAACGTCTAAAAGCATTTCAAAGTTAACATGTCCAAAATTGAGCTCCTATCTCCTTTGCCCCCACCACCACCAGGACTTAAACTATATAGATATACTGCTTGTTTCTGAGTCTTCCCCATCTCAGGAAATGTTAACCCCGCTTTTCCAAGCCCTCAATCCAAATCCATGGAGTCATCTTCCAGTCTTCTTTCTTACTTGTATTCCACTTCTGATCATCAGCAAAGCTCATGGTCTCTAAAGTATCTCCAGCCCCTCCCACTTGCTACTTCTACCACCACCAGCCTTGTCTAAGTCGCCATCACTCCTCACCTGGACTATTGCAACAGCCTCCATGTTTATCTCCCTGCCTCCATGTCTGCATGCTCTCCTCCTCGGCCTAGTCTCAATATTACAACCAGATTGATCCTGTTAAAATATATGTAGGATCATGTCATTTCTTTGCTCAGAATCCTCCTTTCCAATTCATTCAGAGTAAGAGCCAAAGTTCTTACATGTCCAAGAAGGCTTTACATGATTTGACTACTCCATCAATACTCTTCTGACTTCACCTGTTTTCTTCTCCTGATTCTCTTGGCCACTGGCATGATTGCTGTTCCTTAAACACGCCAAGCACGTTCCCTCCTTCGGGCCTTTGCCTTTGCTTTTTCTTCTGTCTAGAACCTGTCTCCCTTGGCTATCTGCATGGCTGACTCCTTCACCTTCTTCAGGCCTTTTCTCATATGTCATCTTGTCAGCCACCTTATCGAAAATTACAAACTTCCTACTCCACGTTTCCCTTCTTGCTTTATTATTTCCTTTAGCACTTATTGCCATTTGATGTCCCTGGGTGGCACTTGGCTGCTAACCAAAGGCTCAAGATTTGAGTCTACCTAGAGGTGCCTAGGAAGAAAGGTCTGGTGATCTACTTCTGAAAAATCAACCACTAAACAGTCTATGGAGCACAGTTCTACTCTGAAACACATTGCCATTTAATAGTACTGTATTTTTTGAGTTATCTTAAAATATAAGCTCCATTAAGAAATACATTTGACTCTTTTATTCACTACCATACTTTAAACCTCTACCCTCACCCAAGTGCCTAATAGATTGTCTGGGTCATAGAAGAAACTCAAAAATATTTGTTAAATATTGTCGTGGATTGAACTGTATCCCCCTAAAATGTGTGTCAACTTGGCTAGGCCATGATTCCCAGTATTGTGCAGTTGTCCTCCATTTTATCGTCTGACGTGATTATCCTATGTGTCGTAAATCCTAATCTCTATGGTGTTAATGAGACAGGATTAGAGTTATGTTAATGAGGTATGACTCAATCTATAGGATTAGGTTGTACCTTGAATCAATCTTTTTCAAGATATAAAAGAGAGAATCGAGCAGAGAGGCAGGGGAACTCATACCACCAAGAAAGCAGCACCGGGAGTGAAGTACATCCTTTGGACCTGCACTAAGAAGCCCCTAGACCAGGGGAATATTGATGACAAGGATCTTCCCTCAGAGCTGACAGAGAAAGAAAGCCTTCTCTAGGAGGTGATGCCCTGAATTCAGACTTCTAGCCTCCTAGACTATGAGAATAAATCTGTTTGTTAAAGCCATCCACTTGTGGTATTCCTGTTATAGCAGCACTAGTTAACTAAGACAAATACGGAAAAAAATAAATGAGTCAGGAACAGGATTAGTAAACACATCTATTTTAGGTTATAGTATATGTTCCACCCCCTATATTTCTGCTTATCGTCCCTGGAGAACAGGCTAGCTAGATGGAGAGGAAAATGTGTAATTATAAGGGTTTCCTTCTCCAAAGGCAAGAGTAGTATCTAGACAAGATAACAAGTTCTTGAATCCTCTACACCAGATCCCACTGTGGCTTTAAGGAGTTCTCTTAAGACAAGAGTCCTCTCATGCCACAGGCAAACATACCTCCCTCTTAACATACCAGCAGCAGAACAGAGCTGAGGAGAAACACATCTTTAACTGGTTTGTCCTTCCAACATAACACTCCAGGCTCTGCACTGTCATTCAACTATGAGAGTTATTACCTTTCTATCTCCATTTAATCTCCAAGGCATATAAAAAATGGTCGGTGTATTGGGAGATGTGTAAGCTCACATCATCAGGACATTCTGGCTCTAGGGTTCTGGGGTGGAGTAAGAGAAGCAGTGGATGAGAAACCTGGCAGAGAGGGGATGGAAAAGGAAATGGGCAAGTCAGTGCAAATGGCTTGGAAATTTGATGAGTAAAATTTTATTGCTTAGGAATCCAATTCCAAAGGCAATAGATAATTTGAGAGTCTGTGTTACAGCTTTCATTATTCTGTATTTTAAAAAATATTAGACAAAATCATCCATGCTGATTAAGTATTTTTTTTCTTCTCAGGCAAGATTTCTAACAGAGAAAGAACTGTTACTCTGATGTCCTTGACCTTAGCAGCCCATGTCAGGAAAGTAAAATTAGATTTAGATTTGATGCAAAATTTACTATGGTAAGGAATCACCATAGTGACTGCTGGAAAGCATACAATATTTTTTAAATGTTAGGGAAAAATGATTTGTTATCCCATTTCTAAGTGTAGCCAATGTATTTCTGAAAGGGACCCAGAGTACAACCATGTGTGACCCAGGACCAGGTCCTTGGATATCTCTGCTCTGGCCGTCTAGCCTGGCTGTTACACTGATGCCTTTGCTGCTTAGGATCCCCATGAATTTTCCACTCAGTTAGACACGGCTACCTCCTTTGAGCACAACTGCTAATCCTCCAACTCTAGACTGAACAAAGAAAGCCCCATTGCTATTGAGTCGATTCCGACTCATAGCAACTCTGTAGGACAGAGGAGAACTGCCCCATAGGGTTTCCAAGAAGCTGCTGGTGGATTTGAACTGCCAACCTTTTGATTAGCAGCCAAGCTCTTAACCACTGCGCCACCAGGGCTCCTCTAGACTGAACAGGAAATACTATTCTCTCTATGCCCAGAGCCCTCGGCATAGCTCGTAGTGGGGACAGACATAGCTCTGCATACCCTGTCCCAGAGCTGCCTCACTGTGCTGGGTTTGTTGCACTTGCCTGCAATAATAAGTAAGTATTGGTGTTGGCGCTCCCTTCAGACTGCTTCCAAGTGCTACGGTAGGTCACCACCAGCATCATACCACTCTAGATAGTTCTGCCATTTTCAAAGTCCAAGCCTAACCACCTCTTGGTCAGAAAAAGATGCCACTTCACCATTCCATTATCCAAAGGCCAGCTTCACTTCTTGCCTCACCCTTAACCTCTTCCCAGGTTGAATGAGTGTGGGGAGTTCCGAGTTCCTGAAGGGAGACTTCTCAGATAACCCCGACAAGAAAAATCACAAAACAGCTCAGTATCGATAAGCATTTTTGTAAGATTTAAAAGGAATATATGTTTCCGATTTTTTTAAATTATAAAATGAAAACCTAATGAGTGCTTTTTCCATTAAATCTTCCACACTGTTGTTTTGAACTGCAGATAGGTAAGGAAAGGACTATATGGTAACATTTGTCTAGTTTACTTAGACCTAAAGTTAGAACACAGTTACTTATGGGAAAATGTTCCTCTTGGCCTTTCACCTGAGCCAGGAATAGGGGGAAAACTGAATACGAGATTACTGTAGAAACAAACACACTGAAGAGAAATGGAAGCATTCTAGAAGGACAGAGAGAAACATTTGGAGAAAATTAACATCATGAATCAGATTTGACTTTGAATATGGGCCTTTGGCTTTCTCACATCTCAAATGAAGTATTTGAATTAAACGATCTCTGAGCTCTTTTTAAATCTGAAAATTATACATTTCAATAAGCATAAGCTATGCAAGAGGCACTTTCTATAACAATAGGAGGCAGCTCATACCAAGGGTAAACTTGGGTGCCTTGCAGATGTTGCAGGTTCTGGACAGTGGTAGAATGGAAAAGACTCCAATTCACCCAACCCTGCTTTACAGTGTGAATTTGCAGCTCCTCCCATAAAGAGATGGCATCTATTCTCCTTGAATGTGAGCTTTGTTGTGTGACTTATTTTCCATATATGGAGCATTATCAAACGTGATGCAAACAGAGGCGTGCGCATTGAGGCCTGTCCTTTTGTTGCTCGTTAGAGCTCTGAAACCATCACACAAGAAGGTCTAGCTAGCCTACAGGAGACTGAAAGACCACGTGGAGCATAGCAACAAGCTATCCCAGCTGAACCCCCTTAGACCAATTGCCTTCCAATCACCAGATATGTGAGTGAGGTACTTATGGATCAAGCCATCAGCTGACCACAGTTACGAGAACAGTCAGACCAGCAGAACATCCCAACTGAGCCCAGCCCAGATTTCCCAACCAGAGAATCAGGAAATAAATAAAATGGCTGTGGTTTGAGTCTAGTAAGTTTTGAGGTGATTGTTAGGAAGAAAAGCTAACTGACACAGGGACTGTGCCCCAAATGGGGTCTGTTCTTAGGTTGCAGATCATGGAGATATCAGGCCAGATGGAAGACATAATGACTGAAATCAGGGGTTTGAAGCCAAGGAGCTAATAAAGTGATCAATAATTGCATCAGATTGAATAGACTAGGGAAAAGTGGACCTAGAAAACAAGAGGGGGATACAAAGAGATCAAGAGGCTAGTTTGGGGTGGGGGGGAGGAGTAAAAGTGAAGCAAGGTTGATTATGAGTTCATAAATGTTAAAGCTGGGTGATAGATACATTGAACTAATTATTTTTTATATATTGCATAGTTTGAAATTCTCCAGAATAAACAGTTTTTAAAAAATAAGCAAACAAACAAAAGAGTTATGTTTGCAAAATCAGTCTCCCTCAAGTGGCTGTTAAGTTTTTTCAAGGCATGATGCATGTAATTCTTATTGTTCCACCAGATGGCAGGACCTGTTAGAAAGCAGAGGTTCTAGTTACAGACTCTTTATTTATAATATTGCAGGACCTTTAGCCAACAATCCAATTAACATGCTGTTTCCATATAAGAAATAACTAGCTGCAATTTTATGTTTCAGCAAAGAAAAAAAGAAAGACTGGTTTTCAAGCAAACTCCACACACATTCATTATACCCTAGACACAAGGCCTAGCCGTGAGGTGGTATGGATGTGTATGAGGCTGAGGTAGTAGAATAGGGATGAAGGGACAAATACAAGAACTATTAGAAACAGAAGCCCAGGTTAGGAGAGAGTTTCTGGAAGGACCTTCATGGGGATGAAGATTGAACTGTGAGAGTGAATGAGATTGTAATGATGCTGGGAAAAGGAAGCTGACAATCCCGAGGAGGAAGCTTTCTATAACACCTACTTTATGGGAATGGAAGAAAGCAGCAGTGGAGATAGAGGAGTTAAAGGGGGAGCGGCTAAGAGGTAGGAGGGAACCATGAGAATTGAGTGCTGCAAACTGTCAATATGCTCAGCTGCTAACCGAAAGGTTGGAGGCTCCAGTCCACCCAGAGGCACCTTGGAAGAAAGGCCTGGTCATCTACTTTTGAAAAATTAGTCATTGAAAATCATCTGGAGCACAGTTCTACTCTGACACACATGGAGTCGTCATGAGTTGGAACCAACTAGATGACAACTGGTAGAGCTAGGAAGAGATTTGAGATAGGTAGGGCCAGGCTACATCATTGAATGCTTCAGAGAGGTCAAGCATAGTGAGAATCTCGGTGGAAAGGAACAATACCAGATTCTGACTCATGACAACCCCAGATGTGTCATGGTAGAACTGTGCTCCGTGGAATTTTCAATGGCTGATTTTTGAGAAGTAGATCACCAGGTCTGTCTTTGGATATGCCTCTGGGTGGACTCAAACCTCCAAACTTTCAGTTAGCAGCCAAGTGTATTAACTGTTTATACCACCCAGGGACTCCAAAGCATAGGTAGAATGGGAAAATGAAGACAATGGGGGAACACCAAAGTGCAGATTCACGACCCCATGATTCTGAAGCCAATGGTGCAGTCTCATACTCATTCTAGATTCTCTGCTTACATATTATTATGGGCTGCTTTACCTTCTGTTTTTAGCAATAAAAAGTCTAATGAGAACTCCAAAGGCAAAACAAGAGGGAAGACGAAAGAAAGGAGCAATGACTGAGAAAGCTATATCCTAGAAGATTTGGGAGAGAACAAGATCAAGACAGCTATTGAGTGGTGAGTCTTGTTTAAGAAGACTTAAACAAGTTTTCTTTTTTTTTTTAATTTACTTTTATTGTTGTACTTTAAGGGAAAGTTTACAATGCAAGTTAGTCTCTCATACAAAAATTTATACACACCTTGTTATGTGACCCTAACTGCTTTCCCTATACTGTGACGTGACAGCACACCCTCCTTTCCACCACCTGATTTTCCATGTCCATTCAACCAGCTCCTAACACTCTCTGCCTTCTCATCTCACCTCCGGACAGGAGCTGTCTATTTAGTCTCATGTATCTACTTGAGCTAAGAAGTACACTCTTCACGAGTATCACTTTAAGTCCCATAGTCCAGTCATCTCTTCTTGACTGAGGAGTTGGCCTCGGGAATGGTTTTAGTACTGGGTTGACAGACAGTCTGGGGGCCATGCTCTCTGGGGTTCCTCCAGTCTCAGTCAGACCATTAAGTCTGGTCTTTTCACCAGAATTTGAGTTCTGCACCCCACTTTTCTTCTGCTCCAACAGGGACTCTCTGTTGTGTTCCTCGTCAGGGTGGTCCTTGGTGATAGCCGGGCACCATCTAGTTCTTCTGGTCTCAGGCTGATGAAGTCTCTGGTTTATAAACAAGTCTTCTTGACAGAAAGGAAAATGAATCAATTATAAAGCCAAGGACAGTTTGATAGCAGAGAGAAGGGTATGAGGGGATTTACACTGGATAAAATCAGTCATTTGCTGACACGGGGAGAACCTTGAATAGATTACAGAATATGCTAGAAATACATAACAAATGAATAAAATTATTGATTAGCACCCCTACCTATTTTTATTGGTGTTTTTTCATTGTAAGAAATTATATTTATCATGTAGACTTTCTTCGTTTTAATATCATATAAAAACTCCTTTACGGGGAGTCATTGTTTATGAAGCACTGAGTTTCTGTTTATGGTGATGGAAAACGTGGCAGTGGACATTGGTGATGGTTGTACAGCACGATCAACATAATTACTGTCACTGAAAGGCACACGTGAAAAATCTCGAATTGGCAAATGCTGTGATATATGTATCTTTACTACAAGAACAAAAGCAAATCAAAACAACTAAGCAAAAACCAAACCTCCTAATATTTTCATCTGTTGTGTATACAGGGCTTCAAGCTTTTTGTCCTGCCCAACAACCAGAACACAGACAGAAGTCTCCTTTCTTTATTTTGTCTTTCCCCCTTTGCCATAGTCCAACGTGCAAGTACTCCACTTAAACAAATCCCCAGCCAACTTCTGCTGTCGGGGACTTTTGTGCCAAATCCTCCTCGGGACACTCATGTTCAATTCTAGTTGCAACAGTGCTGATTTCAATGGCAGTTGTGCGTAAGAATATGAGGGCAGGAAATGACCCCGAAGTGTGTGTATCTGTAACTGACGGTCAAACTTCTCCCAGACTCAGTACAGCTACTTCTAGCAGAGTAATTTGTTGATAACGTCCTTTGCCAACTTGGCTGCTGATGCAAAGCAACTCAGGTTAGGAACAATTATGCATATCATGGCCAAATACAAATGTGAAAACAAACGTAACTGTTCAGACCACAGACGTTAGCAGTCAACAGTACTGGACGTGTAAAAATAAAGCTAACAATTTGAAAATGAATATGGGTTAAGATAGAAAGGAATTTTCAGGGAAAATAAAAAGAAGGCACAGTTGAAGTTTGGGGGATGATAGTTCAAACTGTAGATAAATTCAGCCTGTATATTATCAAGTTTCCTAATAATGTAAATAATACATTAGTAACTTAAGTTAGTGTCAGGAAGAGACCACTAACTTTGAAGGCCAGGGAAGAACTTTATTTTTTCTCTCATGCAGTTATTTCATCCTAGGGAAACGATCTAAGAGGCCTGCCCTTTACAAATAAAAGGCACAAAGCTTACACTCTAGAATATTACTTGTCAAGGGATACCCTTATGTGAAATTATCTGTCAAGTAGAATAATTCATGGGAAAGTGGTGACAAAATCTAAACAAACTACGGTGTGAGAGTCTGCCAAGCAGAGAGACTGAGATGAAATTCATTACTGTCGAGAGAGTCACACTTACCTCCTAAAGACACCATCTCATTAGCTTTATGTTTTATTCAGTAATAACAAGGGCATCCTAGGTAATCTATTGTTCCATTGGTGATAGCAAAGCCAAGAGAATAGTCTATTACATTCTTTAAGATTAGCTTTGTTCTTTTTAGAGCAAACTAAACAAGCACTCACATCTCAAAAAGAAAACATTTTCACAAAACAATGGATCAGCTGTCCATACCTCATGTTTTAACAAAGAAAGACAAAAATAATATGGTAGATACTTTATATTGAATAAAGCTTACTACTGGATGTTTTTAGAGTAGGAAATATTTTTAACAAACGTTTAGATTATATTAATGCAGGCCTTTAAATTATCAAAATAAGTTGGACTTAGATATCCAGTACGCTTAAAACACTTAATTGAGGAACTGATCCTTAAAAACAAATATGCATTTTGTTTTCAACTAATGTTTTATCCTAGTCCTGAACTTTAGTTTCATTTTTCTTCTCATATGGGAAATATTATAATAACGTGATGTGTTTAAAGAAATCATAAGTTCTTAGTTTTCTTAGTTTTATTTATGGGGACTCTTACATTCTGCAAAGAGGAATTTTATAGAAAGTAGAAGGGCTATCATTAAATATTCGAGGCATTTGATTGGCTAAAAAGTACTAGGCTTACTCTGGGTTGTCCAGGAGGACAAAATTCAGACCAAAGTGGGAGATTTATTGCTCAGTCCCAGAAAAAGTGTTGTTGTTTTGTGAATTAGTGAGGCTCTGGAAATGTTCCAGAACAGGCCACATGGGCACCAGTCAAAATATTCAAGAGGAGATTTCTACAGTAATTTGACTTCTGAAATTTTTTTCCAGCACTAAGATTCTTTGAGTTTACAACCTGTGCATTTATTATATTAAAATATCCCATCATATGGAGGACATTGATGTTCATTTAGCAACTGACAGTTCAGGGTACTCAGGGAGGTAAATTACTACTCATACCATGTGGATAATTGTTTGATTCTGAATCTGATATCGATGAAATCAACAAAGAATGAATTGTGCTTACAAGAAATAATGTGAAATTATACCGAAAATTATACCAAAAAATATACAAAATTCTGCAGCAACCTTAGGACTGACTATGGAAAACAATTTTAAATTTTAAGTAAAGATCACACAATGTGTTGACAAGCAAAAGAGTTTGAGGTGTGAAATGTTCCTAAAAAGGGAACTTAAAGAAATTGAACTCCATCCACATTTTAAGCTCCCTACATACTGATAAGGAGAAATTCTAAATCTATTTATTATTTTGAGTATAAAACAGAATTCTGTTGCTATGTCTTCGGGAGAAAATTTTCATGGTGTCATAGCCAACAGACAACTCCTCAGGTATAAGAGCTGTCTGAATGTTTGCAATTGCCTATGTGAAGCATCCAAGTAGATGAACTATTTCCTTTCCATATGCATATTTTCTTAAAATACGAGCTCAACATACTCCTCCTAACATCTTTTCAAGCTCTGCATATGGATGATACTGGTAAACTTCAAAGACATGATCTAAGCTGCTCATTGTACAAACTAGCAAACTGAAATTTGAAAGGCTAAGGAATTTTCCTAAGCACAATTTTAAAACAAGCAGTCCTTTAGGATTATGAGGAGCCCTGGTGATGCAGTGGTTAAAACTCTTGGCTGCGAACCAAAAAGATCGGCAGTTCGAACCCACCAGCCACTCTACAGGAGATAGATGTGGCAGTCTGCTTCTGTAAAGATTTACTGCCTTGGAAACCCTATGGAGCAGTTCTACTCTGTCCTATAGGGTCACTATGAGTCAGAATCGACTCGACAGCAGTGGGTTGGCTTAGGTGTGTAAACTGAATTTTCTAATAGTTGCAAAAATATGATTCTGTGTAGACAAGGTCAAAATTCCTAGGAAAAAAATCTGGATCAATATGTTGAGGCTTACAGCAGCATGCTAACAAAGCACACAACGCATATGTCTTAGTTAGTGCTGCTATAACAGGAATACCATAAGTGGATGACTTTAAAGAACAGAAGTTTATTTTCTCACAGTCCTAGAGGCTGGAAGTTCAAATAACGGTAGATTTCTTCCTTGTCAATAGCCTAGGGGTTCTTTGGTGTTTCTTGACTTGTAGCTGATCTTCACATGGTATCTGTTTTCCCCAGGGTGTGCCTCTGTGTCTGTTCAGTTCCTTTTATAACCAGGAAGTGATTAGATACAGAACCCACCCTACTCAAGTATAACCTAATTAACATAAAAAGGAAAACCCTATTTCCAAGGAAGATCATATTTACAGGTATAGGGGTCAGGATTTCAATACATATGGGGTTGGGGGGGGGGGGCACGATTTAATCCATAGCACCATAGTTTTCCAAGGATGCTTTCTGAAAACTTGTCCCATCAATGGTTGTTGTCTGACAGAATAATTTTTTGAAAGTATACCCTAAATGTGTCTCCAGATGGCTGGCATTGAAGAAGAGACACCACCATAACAGAGATGTATGTTTTTCCCAGTTTTGAGTGGTAGCCACCTGGCTTCTTCTGGAACATTCCCAAAGCCTCACTAATTCATGAAACAACAGCATTGATTAAGGTTATGTCTAAGAAGTTAAGTTTATATTTGATTTCTGGTTATTGAATTTGTTACCTGAATATTGGCAGATAAATTGTTTTTCAGAACCTTTCTCTCAAGCAAACATTCCAAGTCCTAATTTATGATATTCTGATGGTGGGATGTGGCAGAAGTGAGACACTGGCCCAGGAAGAAGGCATGGAAAGTATAAGGCTGAAAATAGTCATTGTAACTGCAAAGGAAAATACCAGAAGGAAAAGACAGAGGCTAAGGACTCTTTCTTCTGATTTGTATTCCTCAGAGCTCCAGTGTGGAAAAGCACATTTAATAATACTTCTTGGTGACAGTGCCAAGGAAAGAAGGACTTTGGAAAGAGATAGAGTTGGCAGGACATAATCCACCCTAAGGAGAGGAGAAAGAGAATAATAGAAAAGTGTGATAAGAGACAAGTTTGGTAGAAAGATAGATGTGATCCAGAGAGCCCTAACTTTAATCTTGATTTCCCTTTCTGGCTTCTTGTCAATGATGCAGCAAAGTTTGGGCAAAATCTGAAAAGGTTTTGGGTATAGTAATTCATTTCTCAGGGGGTCACTCATTCTGCATTAATTAAGTTCATATACTGCATGGATTGCCACTGCTCTTAATTTTGTACAGTTCTTCCCCATTTCTTCCACTCTTTGGAACTCTAACCTGTCTAGAAGTATAACTGGCTCTGTGGTGCAGTGAAGAATACATTGGGCCTCAACTACAGGCAGCCTTTGGGTTAGGAACGTCTTATTTATGTACAACCTTTAGTTACGAACCAACCCCCATAAAGCCCATTATCTTAAAAATTCAAGGTACATACACTGCTTCGTAATAACAAATAGGTGCTACTTTGCAACGCACATCAAAACTTTAATATAATAATACAGTATTAATAATAATAAAGATGTTTTACTGTAGCTGGAAGTGTTCTTTAATGCTTTTTATGCACAGAAAGGTATACTATATACTAAGAAAAACATTTAACTAACTGCCGTTAGACATGAACCATACCTAACTGTTCCAACCTGTGTACAAATTTGACTTAAAGACAAATTTAGGAACAGAACTCATTCATAATCTGGGGACTGCCTGTAATGTAAAATGATTCAATGGGTGTTTGCGCAATACCTTCGGTTCTAGTTTTCTTTGAGAGGCAGGATACGGTAGCGGATGGGAAGAAAAACTTTGGCAAAATAATGCTGGGATTCAAACGGCTACAACATACTGATTCTGTGCCAATATGGACAGGTTACTCAACCTCTGTGGCTTCAGATTTCTAATCTGTCAAAGGGACCGAATAAAAGAACTCCAAGGATCTAAGTTAATACATGCAATATGTTTAATGCAGTACTTGGATTATAGTAAATTTCAAGCGGTGCCAGCGGTTAAGAGCCCAATTACTAACTGAAAAGTTGGCAGTTCAGATCCACTCAGAGGCTCCTTGGAAGAAAGTCCTGGAGATCTCCTTCGAAAGAAACACAGCCATTGAAAACCCTACAGAGCACAGTTCTACTCTGCAACACGTGGAATCACTGTGAGTGACTTCACAGCCACTGATTTGGTTTCTGGGGTTGACATGATTACTGTTACCTTGGTGTAGAAGGTCTTACTTCCTTTCTCTGGAACTACGGCACATTCCTGGGTCCAAGTTCCACCACGCTCACTAGAGGCTCTTCCTTTTAACAACTTCCTGGATATTCTTCAAGGTGAAAAATTGATAGACCCAAAATCAAAGTACCTTCTTGGGAGTTACTGCTTCTGCTTTTTTACAGGGATCTGAACAAGGAGAAAAGATTTGTTAAACAACAACAAACAGATGCCAGGTGTTTTTTTCTTTGTCCTCATCTTCAGACGGATATTTTAGCTTTTCAAAAAAGCTTTTTAAGACCAGTGCTCTTTGGGCAGGGGTTCAGATTATGGTCAGCCCATCCAGAATTATCCTGACTAAATAAAAATCTATTTCCCCCTACTCAGGCCTCCCACTACCCAACTCTTAGGATAAGACATGGCAGAAGTAGTTAAGAAAATGAACAAAGAAAGAAATCACAATAGGGTATCTCTGTTATGTTTTAGATAAAATTCCACTGAATATAGTCAAATTCATCTCTGAGTGAGTGTTTCTGTTCTGTTATCAGAATCTTTTAAAAAAAGTCTCCATGATTCGTTTTGGAATCTTTTCTTCGACATTGTTTTTTCTCCTGACTGCACCAGTTTTCTTACAGATTGCCTTCAAAAGGAGGTTTTCTGAGTGACATTTTCTATAAATTCTCTTCAGAATTTTCCTACCAAAAATTCCCTAAGACAACGTTCCTGTGAATAAAATCGTAGTTGTCCTGCCAACAATCATCATTTTGGAAAAATAAAAACATCTTAACAACAATCTCTTGAGTCTTAGGATCTGAGGGAACATTCCAGTATAACATATTTAAGTGGCTTCTTTCTAGTTATGGCACGTGATCGAAATATTAAATAATGACATTTTGAGGATTATTTCAAAAAGCCATTTTGAGGGGGAATGTTTTTTAGTTTAAAAGTGTCCAAACATAATCTAAATATCTGTGTGTGTGTGTGTGTGTTTTGGTATTTGGAATACATCCAAGTATACTATTTTAAAGCAGGCTTGGGCTCTTGATTCAGACAGAACTGAATTCCAGGGCTAATCCTGCTACTCATTATCAGTATGTTCTTGATTAAGCTATTAAACGTCTGTAAGTCTTGGCTTTTTCATCTGCAGAATGACACCACTAAGTAACGTTGTTTCATATATGGTTGATATATTTGATAAAATAAGTAAACTGCTGTGTGCACTGCCTTTCCCATAAAAAATACTTCAATATGAAAAAACCAAAACCCACCACTGTCGAATCGAAATCAACTCATAACTAGCTATTTATTTTAAAATAATTTACTTCACACACAATCAGAAAGATGCATTTTGGGCAATTTTAGCAAAGAATGTCGGGGAAAACGTGGAATTAAGATGAGAGAAATTTTTATTTCGTTCTTTAAGTGTATGGAGGTCTTAACTGAGAATAGAACAGTCCTAACCAAATATAAATAATACCTTCACAGTTGTGTATCCTTATTCAGGACATTAAATCACACAGTTGCGGAGGGTCGCTATGAGTCGGAATCGACTTGATGGCAACAGATTTGGGGTTTTTTTGTTTGTTTGTTTTGGTGTTTATGAAAACACTATGCCATTCGTTCTCTAAATAAATTCACCCCAACATTTCCAACTTTGAAAAATATGACAAGCAGTTACTCGTTTAGAGAAAGCATGCTGTATTTAAAACCACTCTATAGGGGGTGACATTGTCGAATTAGCTTTAAAAGTCAGGCCAAATGAGAGCGGGAAGAAGGTAATCAGAGAGGGCAGTTCATTAGCTCATGAGAAAGTGCAGTTAGTGTTGTCATGTCTGGGCTGAGACAAAGTTGGTCAGATTGTCCTGCCAAGGAAATGTCGTGGGGAGGAATTATATTGTCCGGGAAAGAGTCCTAAGAGGAATGTTCCTTTAAAGTCCATGCTCAAATCTGCTATTTTGGGTATTGAGACTTCACTAAAAAGAAACTGCTACAGCTGTGCCATTTTACCGGTAAAAGCCATGAAGGACCCCTATTAGTGACATGCTTTGGTTTGATCACAGCTACCCTAAAAATATCAAGGGGAGTGAATGTTAAAGAATCAATGATCTCTATTTCTATGGAATTAGTCCCCCCAAAGATCAGAATTCGGGATCTGTATTGGACTGTCTTGGATCTTTCCCTGAAGTATTCACCAGCCGCCCGAGAAGCTCTGGATGAGCTCTTGGAAAGTTATAGTCTCGGACTTCCAGAGATGGGATCAGTCCTGGATTTGGCTGGTGATTAGTTGACTGAGTCCAGTTGCGTTTCAGACCTCTTGGGTGTGACAGTGACTGCAGTTCATCAGTGGGGTATAGACGCTTTGAATCCCGGATTTGGAGTTGATGAAGATCCATTCTGGATTGACTAGGGAGTAATCTCACAAATCGCCTGGAAGCAGCACCTGTCTTATGCAAACCCACACATGAAGGGTGAGGAAAGGAATTAAAGGACCCAAACAGTTGGCCTAATGCATTCAGCTTTGTGAGAGTCACCAGAGTGAACTGAAGGTGATAATCAGCTTCTGGAAAATGCCAAGAATCTTATCTAGAGGCAGTTGAAAAGGAATTGTGATAGAAGCTCATTATGGAAATGGACTGCATGAATCGGGGCAGGACAAGCTGACAGCTTCTCTAAGCTTTCTAACACAAAGGACAGCAGTTTGGGCAGTGTTATGGATTGAACTGTGTCCCCAAAAAATATGTGTCAACCTGGTTAGGCCATGATTCCCAGTATTGTGTGACTGTCTTCCATTTTGTGATCCGATAATCCTGTGTGTCGTAAATCCTAATCTCCATGATGTTAATGAGGCAGGATTAGAGGCAGTTATGTTAATGAGGAGGACTCAATCTATAGGATTAGGTTGTATCTTGAATCAATCTCTTTTGAGATATGAAAGAGAGGAGTGAGCAGAGAGGAGAGGGATCTTCAACCACCAAGAATGAAGAGCCGGGAGCGTAGCATGTCCTTTGGACCTGGAATCCCTGCACTGAGAAGCTCTTAGACCCAAGCAAAGATTGATGACAAGGACCTTCCTCCAGAGTTGACAGAGAAAGAAAGGCTTCCGCTCGAGCCAAAGCCCTAAATTCAGACTTCTAGCATCCTGGACTATGAGAGAATAAATTTCTCTTTGTTAAAGCCATCTGCTTGTGGTATTTCTGTTATAGAAGCACTAGAAAACTAAGACAGGGAGTGTGGTAGACTGGTTACATTCATGACACCAACTAATGACTATCATCACCCATTGCCATGTGACCTTACACAAACTCATAAAGAGACAGAGTTTTTTTCCTCTCCTTTTGAATCTGGATAGTCTGGAGACTCTCCTTGGTCTGTGTCAGGAGTGACTGTGTACCAGTTCCTAGTCTAAGCCTCAAGAGACCTGGAGAGCTTCCCTTTCCCTTGTTGGAAAGTGGCCTTCAGAAAACAAGACTGGGATAGTACTCAGAAAATAAGACTGGGATAGTACCCAGAAAGGAGTTAACATAGCAGGCCTGACACTGCTATCCTTGGAAAGACCAGTTTGTAAGACAGATCTTTAACAGGCATCTGGAAACTTGGATTTTGGGAATGTTCCCTCCACCCCAACTGATAAGAGTGACTCACTGTGCCTAAATTATTCTTCCAAACCATAGGGTTCATGCTGAACACCTGCTTTCCTTCTGAGAATATAGAATTTTGGTACACGCCAGGCAGAGGATGCCTGTGTGACCAGCTTCTCATAGTAACCCTGGGCAATAAGTCTCTAATGAGCTTCCTTCCCTAGTAGATATTTCAGACATGTTATCATAATTTGTTGCTGGATTAATTGAGCATGACTGTGTAACTTCACTGGGAGACGACTATTGGAAATTTGTGCTTGGTTTCCTCTGAACTTCACCTCAGACACCTTTTGCTTTTGCTGATTTTGTTTTATATCATTTTGCTGTTATAAACCATAATCATGGATATGTTGAGTCCTGTGAGTCCTCCTAGTTAATCCTTGAACCTGGGGGACGTACTTGGGGACTCCAAACACAGACAGCCTTCTGGAGAGTGAGAGACCACATGAAGCAGAGAAAATTTTCCCACCTGAAGCCATCCTAGATCAACTAACAGCCAGCTAACTGCCAGGTATTTGAGTACACCCCCAATGACCTCTGTCTTAGTTATCCAGTGCTGCTATAACAGAAATACCACAAGCGGATGGTTTTAACAAAGAGAAATTTATTCTCTCACAGTTTTTGGAGAAGACCAAATTCAAGGTGCCAGCTTTAGGAGAAGGCTTTCTCTGTCGACTCTGGAAGAAGGTCCTTGTCATCAATCTTCCCCTCTGTCTAGCAGTTTCTCAGCACAGGGACCCCAGGTCCAAAGGATGCGCTATTCTCCAGCTCTTGTTTCTTGGTGGTGCGAGGTCCCCATGTCTCTCTGCTCACTTCTCCCTTTTACTTCTCAAAAGAGATTGGCTTAAAACACAACCTAATCTTGTAGATTAAGTCCTGCCTAATTAACATAACTGTCTCTAATCCTGCTCATTAATATCATAGAGGTAGGATTTACAACACATAAGATAATCACATCAGATGACAAAATGGTGGACAATCACATAATACTGGGAATCATGGCCAAGCCAAGTTGATACATATTTGGGGGTTGGGGGCGGGATTCAATCCATGACAACCTCCTAGAGATGGGAATAATTCTGCATTTATTTGCTATTGAGTGGTAATAAGCCTAGTATTGGCCAGCCAAAATCAGTAGCCCCAGCCAGCCAACCTACAGACTTGTGAGAAATAATAAATGGTTGTCATTTTAAGATACTAAGTTCTGGGGTGATTTGTTACTTCAGCAATAGCTAACTGATAAAAGAAGCCTATGAATATTGAATATACCATGGACTTCCAAAAGAATGAACATATCTGTCTTGGAAGAAATACAGCTCCTTATAAGCAAGGATGGTGAGACTTCACCTCAAATACTTTGGACATGTTATCAGAAGGCACCAGTTCCTGGAGAAGGACATCATGCTTAGTAAAGTAGAGGGTCAGTGAAAAAGAAGAAGACCCTCAGTGAGATGGATTGACACAGTGGCTTAAAGAATGGGATCAAGCATAACAAAGATTATGCGGATGGTGCAGGACCAGGCAGTGTTTCGTTCTGTTGTAACTAGGGTCACTATGAGTCAGAACCCACTCAATGGCGCCTAACAACAGCAATGAGTTAAGTAAAAAGATAACTGAAAGTCTTCAGAACGGAGGTTAAAACTTCATTGGTAAGGGAAACAGTTGAAGAGTTCTGGGTTTGGCAAAAATCCATACCCTTACATATGAGTCTGTAGGTTGACTGAACTAGACACTTCATGTCAAAGAAATAGAATTGGTTTTCAAAACCATAAAAATGTGCTCAATAACTTGACATTGACGTATGTGAATTCACTTTGAATCAGGGCATAGGTATGAATGCTTTCCTTTGACCCAACTTTTTAATTTCAAATTCATTCCAGCTTTGACCATGAAACCTGGCTTTAAGAATTGTTCTCCCTAAAGGCTGGGCAGTGTTTCTTGGATGGCTTTAATAGGCAAGAATATTTAAAAAAAAAAATTCTTTGGCTCTGTTTTATTGAGGTGTTATCAGATTAAAAGAAATCTAAACTATGGTTCTTTCACTTCATGCCAATTGATTTGTACAGTGGAAGTCAACTGCTGGCCCTTCAGCAATTTCTAACATCACTTTGAAGATGGAATGTTTGCATCCCTATGAACTCATTCTGCCAAAATTTAGACTAAATAGGAAGAATAGTAACATTCTCTCATTTGTTATTTCGAAGTGAATAAAAAAAAAATGCATTATGTAAATACATCATTATAAAATTATTTTAAAATAGAAAGAAAATGGCTAATCACTATCAATAAAGAGCACTCATGATAAAAAAAAATATACCAAGCCTGATAAATATCACTGCTCAAATGAAAATGAGGGGAAAAATTTCAATTTTTCATTGAAGACACAATTGCTTTATATTTCTGAAATACGGGAAAAGCAATTAAGTTTTCAGTATCTCATCAATTTTTATAAGAAGCACTCTTGACATTAATTTAATCAAAGAAAATTCTAGTAAACATCCTCTTTTCACTTAAATGCTCTTTTTCATAGTTGGATTATTTCATACAGATTCATTATACTTAACTGCTTTATCTTGATAGTTCATTTTGGCCCAGCACATTAAACATATATTTTCCTCAATAGGTATATGAGACAAATTTGCAAACATTGGAAAACATTGGTGAGTTTCAAATTAATGGAACAGAAAGCTTCAATTATGATGTCCTCCAAATATATACATTTTTCTACACTTTCATAGATAATTTTTTTCTGGGTCTATATCACATGTACTGGATTAAATTCAACTGAGGTTTGTTTGTTTCCTTGTTTATTCTACTTATTGGTAACCTAATAGATTATTTTATTTGTTAGACCCACCTCCCTCCAATCAAATTGAGTCCCTGGATGGCGCAAATGGTTAATGTAAATCAAAACACTGGAAGTTCGAATCCCCCCAGAGATGCCTCAGAAGAAAGCCCTAGGAATCTACTCCCAAAAAGTCAGTCACTGAAAACTCTATGGAGCACAGTTCTACTCTGACACACATGGGACCATCATGAGTCTGAGTTGACTCGACGGTGACTTGTTTTAATCAAATTGAATGCTTAGTTTGATATCAAATCTGTGGCTGGTTAGCTCAACTAGTTAGTGAAATGTGCTAATATCAGAGTCAATGACTCAAATTTCTTAATCTTCCTAAAAAAAATCAAGTAATTTTGTAGAATCTCTTCACAGAGACAGCTGAGGAACCACCAGAGCGAAGCAAGACGATCAGTGTGCAGATCAGTGTTTAGTCTGCCTCCCTTTTATCAAAGCACAATCTGTCAGTTACCATCACACTGGTGAGAACAGGTAGTGTTGGGTGGGTAGGTAGCACTTGGTTAAGAAGACTGCAAACTGAACCTAAAGCTACTGTTGCCACAAATCTTCTGTTCCATCAGTTCACACAGTTTAGGCACCTGTGCATGCAGGAAATGAATGGCAATTTTTAGAATTAGGATCCTTAAAACCTAATAAATGTTTAAATTGGTACAAAATGTTACTTGTTATTTGAATCAGTCCTTCCCCCTTGATTTCAGAGCTGTTCTTCTCTTCATTACAGGGCAATAATGTTTAAGAATTAAGGAAGAAGAACACATTTTATGTCATTTTGGAGAATCTTAAAAAAGAAGAGATATAAACGTTTCACCAAAATCAGTGCACATATACAAAACAAGAAAATGACACAAATTTAGAGAAATAAGTGCATGGCTGTGGAACTCTTTTATAAAACACAGAAAATGAGATCTGCAGTGTATTTAAGCTATAATAGCATTATTGTGTATTAATTTGAGTTTATTCTCTAAGAAACAAAAATCCATAATTACCATGATAAGAATATGTAACCATAAAATGTACCACAAAGCGTTTGTTCATTAGCCCAGGATAAATGCATGATTATAGCAGATTAAGAAAGAATTATAGGGAGGGTGGTAGTTTGAAAACCACTCTTGGCTCACTTTCTCCTAATTCCCCTCAGAAGTGAGTAGACTGTAAGTAGAAGAAAAATCCCTCTTCCCCTGAGAACCAGGAGGTGTCTGTTTTCTTCTGTTAATTGATTTCCTGGTTAGGTATTGGGCAGCATTCCTAGTCTAAAAGTTTGATCGAGCCCGAGGTAAATACAAATGGAATCTTGAAAGTTTTAGCCAGATCCTCAAAACCTGGAAAGCCTGTAATGGACTCCACGTATGTTGTAGAGTAGGTTGTAGGCTTAGGTGGAAAGGATAAATAGGAACAATTAGGCTGACACTGCTCTGCGTAACAGGAAGCCTAAGGTTAGAAGCTCTGGAGAGTTCAGTCCATTATTGGTAGTCCTTGGTCAACAAGCAGGCACTGGCTTTCCCCCGGGGAAGCATGAGGCTACTGTTCCTCCTTTGCTAATCCTTTGTATCTTTCTGAACCTAAAGGGCACAGCATGACAGTTCAGCTGTTGTTCCCAAAAGCTTCTGAATTAGGCTTAGAAAACAACCCAAGTCATTTATGTATGACCCCTATTTTATTTCTCGTCTTAAATTATCCCAGGTCTTCTGACCATTCTTACTCCCCAAGAATAGCCTAAATAATCCACATAATAAAAGTCGAAGAATATGAAAATGACCACAATTTAAAGTTGAATCATTTTCCACTATTATATTCATGCAAAAAATTAAGGAACCATTAATAAATTCTCCTTTCCTCTTGACAAAACTAAAGACCCACCATTACGGGGAAGAAGGCAGAATCAGTGATGGCCTAATTTCTGGATCTCCATGAATCCTCATCTACAAGTAGACAGAACAACTAAAAAGGACATCTAAAATCCCATGGACAATCCTTCTGACAAAACAAATACACATTGTAACCACAAAATACAACAGGTGAAGACAGAGCTTTAACAGCCACAAGACTTGGGTAGTTTCAGTATTTGTGTGCTAAGAAGAGAGAAGACACAATGTCTACCTTACCTGAGAAGAAAAAAACCTGGAAAATAGTCATCAAGAGTTTATAGAAAAGCAGAAAGGCCCAATCTGAAAACAGCAGCTGAAACTATAGAGGGTTTTTTAGTGAGTGCAAGGGATCTACCATAAAAAGGTGAAGGTGCTGGAGCCATTTGACTACTAAGAACTGCTGAAATACAACAACCCAGGGCCCCGTCCCAGGACAGTGTCCCACACTGAAGAGAAGCTGATGGGCTGATGGTAGTGAAATAAAAATTAAGCACATTATGGACTGAATTGTTCACCCTTCCAAAAAAAAAAAAAAGTGCTGAAATCCTAAGCCTTATACCTGTAAATATGACTCTGCTTGTAAATAGGATTTTCTCTTGTTAATGAGGTCATACCAGAGTAGGGTGGGTCCTGAACTTAATCACTTCTGAGTTATGAAAAGAGCAGAATAGACACAGAGATCCCCACAGGGGGAAGACAGGTGCCAAGGAATGCCAAGGATCGCCGGCAGACACCAGAGACTAGGAGACTCACAGAAGGAATTAACACAGTCCAGACCCTCATTAGGACTTCTAGGCTCCAAAACTTGGAGAAAATAAACTGTTGTTTGTTAAAGCCACCCACTTGTGGTATTTCTGTTACACCAGCACTAGGTAACTAAGACAAACAGCATACTGAGAATGGAGAAAGAATGAAAAGGTCCAGATAAAAGTGATAGGGTGGTGGATAGAACCAAGAAAGCTCAGAAAGTAAGCTACCATAATTTTGAGCACAATAAGAAAACAACAGGTGAGAGACCTGACAACGTTAGAAAAGCTATCTTAAATTCTATCTCCTTTTAAAAGTATAGAAAAATAGAATTCACGTAAAAATGAGCAACAGAAAAGTATGAAGGTCAAATCCCATAGAAAGATATTTTGAGAAAAAAAATAAATAAAAACACAAAAGAGCAGAATAACATCCTTACACTCAATGAAAGCATACTTGAAAGAGACATCCAAAAAACTGATCTAAACCATATCCTACTCATTCAAAAGGAGCTAAAACACTTTAAAAAAATGGAAGGACACTTTAATGTAGGAAAGGACAATATAAATCCAATATAGAACTTTAGAAATGAGATCACAGAACTCAGGGAAATATTAGAAATAAAAGAAGAAGGAAAAAACAGAATTGAAGACAAAATTTGAAGAAATAAAAGAATTAACAAGTATGAATGCCTTCAGTGAGAGAGAAGGTGATAAAGAACAAAATCAAAAAATCAAAAATAAAGAAATAGGTAAAAAAGGATTTAAAGGAAAATGATAAGTATTGAACGTAGACAAATAAGACTTAACATATGGATAACACTAGTCTCTGAAGGAAAAAACAAATGAGATATACTAAAAGCATATAAAATTAAGAGATATAAATCTATGTATTTACAGCTAGAGGAATAAACATAGGTAAGATAGAAATGGTAGCTTTTTAATTTTTGTAGTTTCATTTTCCTAATTGTTAATTAATAGCATCAATTTTTATACTGATCTTATCTCCAGTATAGTTGTAGAATTCTATTATGCATCTGACAATACTTTGACAATCTATTTGGGTTTTCTATATCAACAACCTTGACAAGTACTAATACTAACGACTTCATGCCTTTCTTAGCAATCCTGGTGATTTTTGTTATGTGTATTCACAGGCCAAGTCCTTTATTACGCTGTAAAACAGATCAGACTGTAGTGGATATCCTTGTTTTGTTCCAGATTTAAAGGGAATGCTTTTAATGTTTCACAAAATCAATGTTTGTGGTATTTCTCACCCTTTAAAAGTTTTAAAAAATGCCTTCTACCCTTAATTTACTGTGCTCTTTTATCATCAATGAAAGTTAAATTTGTCAATTTTTTTTTCTGCATCTGTGGAGATGGTCACATACCTTTTCCTCTTTAATCTGTTAATGTGGTTAAATGCATGATTTGCTTTTACTCCTAGTAAACTAATCTTGCATTGCTGGGATAACTCCAACCCTGCCAGGTTCTGTTTTCTTGTTTACTTTGCTAGCTTGGTCTGTTAATATCCAGATTTTTATTTACAGTCATGGATGAATTGGCCTATAATTTTATTTTCTAACATTATGCTTTTCTGGTTATGTTATTCAAATATGCCAGCTTTATAAAATGAGTTAGAGAGATTTCCTTCTTATACTATCTCCTTGGAGATTTTGTATATGATTTAATTGTTTTTTTCCTTAAATGTTTTGTAGAACCTAATCTAAAAACAGTCTGGGCTAGTTATTGGATTTATGGGAAAGATTGAAAATACAGATTCAATTTATTGATTTCAGAAATATTTTGGAGTTTGAACTGCCAACCTTTTTAGTTAGCAACCGAGCTCTTTAACCATTGCGCCATGGGGGCTCCTCATATTTTATCATATTAGTGCTTTAATTTTTACTTTCATCTTGTTCTTAGTTTTGTTCTTATCCTTCTACCGTCTTTGAGTTTATTCTTTTGTTTTTTGTTTACCTCAATGGTTCTCCAACTGGAAGTGGTCCCACCTACATAGAGGAATTTAGTAAAGTATGGGGGCGTTTTCTATTTTCACAGTGACTCTGGAGCGCAGTTGGCATTTAGTGTATGAGGACCAGGGTGGTATTTATCATGCAATGCATGGGAAAGTCCTCCTCAACGAAGGATTGTTCTTCCCCAAAGGCCAGTCACATGTCTGTTGAGAAATTCTGGCTAACTTTCCAGTTGGATGGTGGTTCGTTTATTTTTACAAGCACTTCAGTTTATACATGTCCCTGTATGGTCAGCTTTAGCTATATTGCACCGGGCTCCATATTGCACTAGTTTTGCTATTTAGTATATACATAGTTATTTTTTATTATCATTAAGTTTTAAGTATTTTCTAGTTTATCTTATAATTTCTTCCTTGACAAAAAAGAATTGATTTTAAACGTTTAACTGTATAGGTTGATGGTTAATCTTTTGTAATCAGTAGCTAACTTAACTGCATTGTAATAAAGACTATAGAGCTGGTGAAAAACTAATTTTTTGAAGTGTGTTGAACCTTTCTTGTATTCTGGTATGAGATCCATTTTCATAAATGTGCTTTTGAAAACAAAAACATATTTGTTGTCCAGTTGTTGGGCGTGGTGTTCAGTAAATATGTCAATTAGCTCAAGGTTGTTAATTGTTCAAATCTTCAGTACCCTTATTGACATTTTCTGTCAAAAATGATTTTATAACAAGAGTGGATTTGTCAATTTTTTCTTGTAGTGCTATCAATATTTTCTTTACCTATGTGGAAGCTATATTATTAGTTGTATAATAGTCTTAAAATTATTATGTCTTCATGGTTAATTTAATGTTTTTTTATATAATTATTACTATCTCTAGACATATCTACCTGTATACTATATAGTCTGTTTTGTCTGATTATAACGGAGTAACAACCAGCTTTCCTTTTGTTAGTGTTATTTTGGCATTGGATTTCGCAACTAGAAATGAATATGCAGATGCAACCAGATTATGGAGACATTAGGATCAGAGGAATTGAAAGTGAATGCAGTGAGAAATTATGGTACTATTTAACAGTGATTGAAGGTTGTCACGTGTCAAGCAGTTCAAAAATCCCTTTACTTATCAAATGCATACCGTTACTTAATATTCATGGCAACCCTATGCCCATTAACCTGATTTTACAGGTAAATAAGAGAAGCTAGGCCTGTTACCTGCTTCTGAAGATGAGCCAATAAAAACCCTATCAATCACAATTTTCCGATCTGCCATCAATCAAGGGGACAGCGCAGGACCAGGCAGCTCCTCCTTCCCTTGTGCATGGGGTCTCCATGAGTCAGGGGGCCAATGTATCGGCAACTAACAACATCACCATTTAAAGCTACCCTTATTTCAGTTACACCCAGATTTTGTTTACTGTGGAGAGACATGAGAAGAAAGGAGTAGTGGGATGGGAATGAAGCGTCAATTGCTTTGGGTGATAAACCCCACTCTGGGAGAAGATGAAATCCTCTGCGTGTCAGTGTCCCCAGCACTAGGAAATTTGTATGTGAGGAGATTAATCTGACAGAGCTGAAAAGAAATCAGGGAGACAAAGGAGAAACTAGACTCAGAGGCCATGGCGACGGTCGCTGCGTTTGTCCCAGCGTGACACTCTGAGAAGTGGGGTTTGAGCAATAGCTGGACAAAAATGAGAAAGGGATGGGTAAGGGACGTGTGAAAGCTTTTGGTCGGTTCATCTTTTAAGCTTTAAAGTTCAGAGTATTTTCATACTTTCAGTACATTTTATTCTTTTTTGTTAGATCTTTCTAATTTTACATCACTAAGTACAATGAAAGGAACGCTGGTGGCACAGTGGTTAAAGCGCTTGTTGCTAACGCAAAAATTGATGGTTGGAATCCACCAGCCGCTCCGCAGGAGAAAGATGTGGCGGTCTGCTTCTATAAAGCTGTACAGCCCTGGAAACCCTATGGGGCGGTTCTACTCTGTCCTACAGGGTCTCTATGATGCGGAATGGACTCTACGGCGAAGTTTTGTTTTTTTTTTTTTTTTAATCCATGTTCTTTAGTTGAGGTGACTGGGCACAGCTTTCCTCTTGCAGGAAACAAACATTATTAACAGACTCCTCAGGGCAAGAAATGAATGAGAAATTTTCTCTTACCCAAATATACCTCTGTAGGCTGTGGGATGCCTACAAAGAGTCAGAAACACCTGCACAGTGAGTGTGGCTCCCAAGCTCTTTGCCCCAAAGTGTGGGGGACCATGGAGCATCCCCACGTGCTCTGGAGGTCCAGCACCCTACCTCTCTCTGTTTCTGTCTGAAGTAACCTCAGAGTGTTTCATTGTGGGTCCGGTTGGGGCATGTCGCTCTAATTGTGTTGGTGGTTGAGATAGGCTTTTATTTATTTAATCTAGTCTGAATTAAGCCCTTTGTCTCTTTTCTACTAGTTAAGAGTCACAGGTAAAACATTTTGTTGTTGTCGTTGTTGGGTTTTAAAAATAAATAATTAGATGAGGTAATGAGTTTCATTAAATGTGTACTTATCAAGGCATGAAAACATGAGTGCAGAGATAATCCACCTGTGCCCTGTCCCCGGAAGTAATTCAGGTCACCTCACAGGTGGGATCAGTGGAGGGAGGGTGTGTGCACGGTGACATACTGCATTCCAAACAACCCACCTCGGGTCCTCAGTGACGGTGAGAGAGCGTCACCTAGCGGATTTGTTACTAACAGCACTGCACGCAAGGCTCAAACTGCTTCCTGGCCCCAAACGGAAAATGTAAACTGGTCTTTATGGATTCCTGCTCAAGGGCCACTTGTTCCTATCATTTTTCCGTTACTGACTCAGGCAGGGAAAAGACGGCATGATGGGAGGAAGGGCTGAACTATAAATATACGTGTGCGAGACTATGAGAGTGATGTGTGTGAGAGAGAGGGAGAGAGAGCGCTTCAAAAAAGAACTCTTATGGCAACATTAACGTTAGCATTATTTACAACGTTTCAAAATAAAGTGTATATAATTGTGAATTGCCGTTTGAAACCAACTACATAGTAAATGAATGCATGCATAAACCTGTTTGTTTGTATTCTTGATGCCTGGACATTGTTTTTCACTGTGTCGCTTACAGATTATGCCAAAGCTTATGGAAACCGGGTCTAAAAATATACCTAGACAGCAAATTCTGGTTACACAAAGCATCACACAAATCTACACACAGAGTTCTCTGTTAAGTAGCAATAAGCCTCTATTTTGTGTATTACGTTGAAAGTAACAGAATTCTGTTCGAGGGCATTAATAGTGTGGGGTGTGTGTACGTGTTTAAAATGGATTTTGCATTTAAGATGTTCACAGCTCTTCCTCTTAATCAGTCAGGTAGCCTAATGAAGGGACTAATAAACAGTCACCAATAAATTCTGGGAGGTCAGAGAAAAAATTTTTAGAGAGCTGTCTAACTTAATAGTGGTAGCAGGCACTTGAAAGAAAAAAAAAGGGATAGGTATTGGGTATTATTTCTTTGACTCTGAAAACTTTCTAACTGGTAAATTCTGGAGCCTGGAGTCATTTCTGGATACTTAGAAGTGGGTCATTTAAGGTTAATTGGCTCATTTACTTATTACCAATGTCCCACATGGCCTTGTCCTTTACTCCAGCTGCCCTGAGGCCAATCTGCTAGGGGGCTCTCTGTCTCTGATCCCTTACCTTTGCCAAAGACCTGAATCCTGGATGCAGATCCAGCCACAAAATTTGTGGGGCCCAGGGCAACATGAAAATGTCAAGACAGGGACAGCAGAGCATGAAGCCAAGCTCAGGGCTCCTCTTTGTGTGGGACCCTGAGCAGATACACAGGTTGTGCACCATGAAGCTGTCCCTGCCTGGATGGTTTTTCCACTGGATTAGGGTCTATTTAGCTCCAGGCTCCTTTCCCAGTCATTGGTTACAACCTGTACTACCTACTTGTTAGTATCCTTTCAATACTATTCTGCCTTACCCTTTCTAATAAGATTTTGTTCAGTCCTCAAATTATACTTGCGTATCAGTAGCTCTAGATCAATGGCAATTCTGTTTGGCCTCCCAAGTTATTGTTAGTTACTGTGATGTCACCTCCAACTCATGATGATCTTATGTATAACAGAAAGAAGTGTTGCCCCATCCTTCACCATCTCCAAGATTCTAATCTGGTTCAGATCCTAATAAGCTAGCCTACCAGCATCTAAGCACCTTCTTTCTCCAACCCACTCCAATAGGAAAGAGACAATAAAGACACCTTTGCTTACATATCTTTTGCCAAATCTGTCAATCAACCTCTAACCACTTGCCAGTCATGAAGGAGCAGAAGAACTTCGACTAGAGTTAAAAAAAAACTGTGCAAATTACTTTGGCTGTTTGAATTTGCCTGAATCCTACTTTAAGTGAAAATATTTTAGTCAGTATAGTAATCTCAACTTCAAAAACATTTTAGGGGTCTCAAGTATCCAGTCTGGATGTGTCTTAGTTACCTAGTGTTGCTGCGACAACAACAACAACAAAACCACAAGTGGGAGACTTCAGAGAACAGACATTTATTTTCTCACAGTTTAGGAGGCTAGAAGTCTGAATTCAGGGCGCGGTTCTAGGGAGAAGTCCTTCTTTGTCAGTAACTCCAGGAGTTCCTTGGAGTTCCTTGGCATTCTTTAGTGTTCCTTAATATCTGTCTTCTCCCTGAATGTGTCTGTGGGTTTATTCTGCTGTTTGTATAACTCAGAAGTGATTAGGTTTAGGACCCACGTTACTCTTGCATGAACTCATTAATATAACAAAAGAAAATCCTTATTTCCAAACAGGGTCATACTTACAGGTACAGGAGTTAGGATTTCAACACATATTGTTGAGGGAAACAATTTACTCCATAACAGGATAATCCTGTCATAATTGGAAACGACAGTGGTATCTACGGAGTACCTAATATATGCCAGACACTTTTATACCCTACCTTCTGACACATAGCCATCCTATAGGACAGAGGAGAATAGCCCTATAGGGCTTCCAAGGAGCAGCTGGTGGATTCGAACTGCTGACCTTTTGGTTAGCAGCTGTAGTTCTTAACCACCGTGCCACCAGTGCTCCAGATAATTCAACAGTTGGCCAAAAAACACATTTCTGGGAGCTCTAATTGGAAATTGTTGGGTGAATGGCCAGAATCTCCTTCCACTCCCTCCGTGAGGGGAGTTTGGTGACCACTCTCAATGCTGCCATGTTTGAGCCTTCTTAGAATCAGTGTCAACACCTTCTGTTCCTGTTGTCTTAACCCTCACCCCTCACCCCTCAGCCCTCAGGTGGGCAAATTCTCCCCACAGCCTGACTGTGCTCTGTAGCCAGGCTCATTGGGATAGACTCCTTCACTCCCTAGGCTGGGGAACCAATTTTCATGATCCTTAAAGGCTGTGGAAGACCTGTTAAGATTTACCTGTCTGCTTTTCCTGCAACTCAAACTCCTTTAGGCTGTTAGCATCTCTGTATTCTGAGGCCTGAGGTTGCTAATGGCACTTTCCTTTTCAGTACAAAGGATGACTCTCTCTATCTTGTCTAGGGAGGAAGTCTCACTCTATTCCCCTCTATGTTGACTTTTTCTTCACCTGTAAATCCCTGCACTTCCATGGGTAATCACCAGATCACCTCATTGCATCTGCAAATTTAGCTCCTGTTTTTTGTAAGTCCCTTTGCCACAATGAAAATATCCAAGATCATATTGATATTAAGCTTAGGGCCCAGAATTTAAATTAATGGCTGTGTCCAATGTCCAGGGTCTTTCAGTTGCTCCATACTATTTTTCAATCAGGAGCTAAGAGGATGTGGCAGACAGACATTGACGTGGTTCTATGATTGTGCCTCCTGGTGCACATTCCCTTATATAATTCCCTCCCTTTGAGTGTGGCTAGTTTCTACTCAACAGAATATGGTAAAGATAATGGGACTCCCTTGATTACACTGCATTGTATAGACCATCTTGCCAATAGACTGACTCTAGAGTCTCTTTATCTTTGCTGGCTTTAAAGAAACAAGCTTCCGTAAGTCTTACAGTTGCAAGGAAATGAATTCTACCAACAACGTGAATGAGCTTGGAAGTGACTCTTTCCCCAGTTAAGCCTCCAGATGAGAACCCAGTCTGGCCAACACTTGAAATGTGGCACAGTGGTTAAGCATTTGGCTGGTAACCAAAATGTTGGTAATTCAAATCTACCAGCTGCTCATTGGAAATCCTATGGGGCAGTTCTACTCTGTCCTATAGGGTCGCTATGAGTCAGAATCAACAGGCTGACTCTAGAGTGTCTTTATCTTTTGATAGCTTTAAAGTAACATAAAGTAACAACATAAGTCCTATAGCTACAAGGAAGTGAATTCTACCAACAACCTGAGTAAGCCTGAAAGTAAATCCTTCCCCAGTCAGGCCTCCAGATGAGAACCTGCCTGACCAACATCTTGATTGCAGACTTGCAGAAGACCCAGCTAAACCATGCCCAGACTCCTGACCCATAGAAACTATGAGACAATAAATGTGTTGTTTTGAGTCACTAAATTTGCTGTAAATTGTTACACACACACACACACACACACACAAACACAGGATAGTTTATTAAAAACAAATTGTCTTTATGCAATCTTTCATCTATGACCTAAAAATTGTCTTAATATTTTCTTTATCAAAATTGCATGTTATCTACTTGTCTCATAAGACCAACAGTTTATCATAACTACTAGCATAGCCATTACATTTCTTTTGTCAATTTTGCTAGTCCTAAAACATAACCATAATATTATAGTCCTCAGGGTAACTTTAATAAAAATCCATGCATCAATGACTAATCATACATTTTCCTGCTTTTCTCGACTACAATGTGGAGCAAAGAGGAAAGTACGTAAAGAGGTACAGGGTTCAACCAAGTGATTGGGAAATGCTTTCACATCTTTGTGCCTGTAATCAGAGGACTGAGCAAGATGAGCCTAAAGAATGTACATTAATTCTGAGAGTCAATTCCAGGCAAGTACTTAAGCATTTTCTCTGTGTCAGAAGCGTGGGGTTAGACCCAGCGGTGTTGTAGAAACTTGTGACACTATTGTACAAGAGTCCACCACCACCCTTGGGAAATGCTCTTCTATGAGCTATGGCTCATCAGAGCTCCTTGAGCTATTTTTGAGATCTTAGGTCATTGCACTCTATGCCAAGCCTGCCAACTGATAAAATTGAATTATCCCTCTGATAAGAGATTTGGATCTTCTTCAGTTGCTATGATTCTGCAGCTCTGGGCAAATATCTACACATTAATTTGCCAGCTTTCATACTCTTAGATGAGTCCAGTGTGGGGTCTTGTTTATGCATTCAACCCGTGGTTTGGGTCTGTTCACTTTGAAATAGAACTTTTCTGGGAGTCTGCCTTAATTTCAATTTTGCCAAAATTTAGGGGATAGTAGGCTGACCTCCCCCATTCTGTTCTTTTAATCATGCTGACTCATTTGTGTATCTAGAATAGGTAAATATATAGAGACCAAAGTTTATTGGTGGTTACCAGAGGTCAGATCCCTGGTGGCGCAGTGGTTGAGAGCTCAGCTGCCAAACAAAAGGTTGGCTGCTTGAATCCACCAATCACTCCTTGGAAACCCTATGGAGCAGTTCTACTCTGTCCTATAGGGTTGCTATGAGTGCAATGGGTATGGTTTGGTTTTTTGGTACAAAGGGTGAGAGGCTGGGGCAAAAGAGGGACTCTTTCTTAGAGGACCCTGAGCTTCTGTTAAGGATGATGAAAAAAACGGGAAATAAATAGGGATGATAGTTGCACAACATGATGAATGTGATTAATGTCATTGGACTGTAAATGTAAAAATGCTAAAATGGCAAATGTTTTATTATATACATAGTTACTACAATAAAAGCATGCATTGTTTAAAAATGGGCTATGGGCACTCCAATCCTGGGGGACCTCCTCACTTATTCTAACCATGCACATTTTTTTCTCTTAAGATCAGGGACCAGCAAGATGGGTCCTTAAAACTGAATTAGATGGGAAATAGTCTAAGGACCAACTTTTTCTAAGTAACTAAAAATGTAAAACCTCTGGATCAGAGGGACTGAGATCTGATTAGACCCAAATGACTGACAAGCTCAGCCCCTTACTCGATTTCCAGACTTATACTGTCACAAACCTGGAGATCCTTGAATAAATAGGACTCTAGATAACCTTGAGGTGACACCACCATAAGTATGTACTGTTTCTCTTCTTCCTGGCCTTTCACAAAGAGACCTACAGCTATGTATTAGAGTGAACAGACAGTGGGTAAGGGGAAATACCCATGTTTTGTGTTGATTGCTAGACACTGGCTCTGAGCTAACACCAATCTCAATAGACCCAGACACGGAACACAATAGTCCACTAATTAGAGTTGGAGTTTATGGGCATTCTGGCCTAAGGCCACCTTACTGTGGGTCCAGGTGGCTCTACATCTCACACGATATAGAACCCATTTCCTGAATACATAATTGAAAATAAAATCCCAGAACTTGATCCCTGAAACACGGAGTGAGAACGATTACGGTAGAAATGGCTTACGGAATTCTGCTCCTCCCTAGACGTGAATAAGCCAAAAGCAATACTACATTCTTCAAAGCCTTGAAAGATGAAGCTGTGGTGGTTCCTGTAACATCCTCATTTAACTTGCCTGATTGACGTATAAAGTTGGCAGCTAGAACTCGAAGAATGAAAGTGAGTTTACCCTAAATGTAACCAGATGGTGACTTCGACTGTAATTGGATTCCAGATTTTGTCCTATTACCGTAACAACCAACACAGCTGCCCATTCCTGCTATGCAGCTATTGTGCCTGTATCAGTAAAGACTATCAGAAGCAACTTCTTCTCATCTGTCAGTGACAACAATGCACCTTCTTATCTTGGTCAGGATTGCATCAGCTCTCTGATTCTCTGTTATTATTTACTTCCCAAAGATCTTGATCGTCCCATACTCCCACAGGAATAGGCTGGTTCACTCTGTTAAAGAAGGTGGACCAATAGTACCTGGTGAACAAAAGTAGCAAGCACCTTGGTTCTTTGCAAAGACAAACATGAGCCAGAGTAGAACCTCATCAACCTTAGAAGTCTGCCACTTCAGTGGTAATAAGTCTAGTATGGACCAGGCAAGCCCAGCCAAGATCGGTAGTCCCAATTAACCAATAACCAGCCTTAGTAGTGCTGGTGAAGTATCTTCAGATGCCTGGTCTCTCTCTCTCTCTCAAGGGAATGAGTGCACTTTTTTTCAGAATCTCAGAACTTAATTTAATTCCAAATAACTCATGAGCCTCGTTTATAAAGGGTTTAAAGATCCAGTAGACACAGGATTATCTCAGCACTAAGCCCACGCAGACAATGTTTAGACAACAAGCCATCGCTAGCTCCTCAGTCGTTGTCCTAACCAAAATTATCTTCCCAGGATCCAGTACTCAGTGTTGCCAAAAATCATAGCAGACACACAAAATGTCAGAAGGAAGGAGAAAATGATATTGGCTTCAGCTTCAATAGGACACCAGTTGGTCAATGTCTGTGGTCAAGAATCCAGACCATGAGCACTTACATCCAAGGGGAAAAAAAGCACAACCAGCTTGAGGTTAATTCATGGAACATTTACTGATTTTAAGTAACTGTGTGTATGTTTACCACATCTGGGGATAAAAGCTACTCTTCTCTCAGAGTCTCAGAGCCATTGCTCCCTTTTGGCAAAGACTGGATATTTTCTGTGGTGCCCACCTGTCTCTCCTGTTCCACACTCACCCTTGAGCACGGGGTTTTATTCCTGGGCCTTAGGTCTGAATCTCTTTCTCTCTCTCCCCAGTTACCGTTAAGTAAATTCTGACTCATGAAGACCCCATGTGTGTCAGGGTAGAATTGCACTCCATAGGGCTTTCAATGGTGGATTTTTCAGAAGTAGATTTCCAGACCTTTCTTCTGAGGCACCTCTGGGTGAACTTGAACCTCCAACCTTTCTGTTAGAGCTGAGCAAATTAACTGTCTGCACCACCTGGGGACTCCTGTCTGATGCTACTGCCCATTTATAAGAAATTGCCCTGGTCTAAGAAACCTATCTTGTAAGGAAGGTTTCTTCCTTGTGTGCATCTGTCAATCCCAAGTCCACTCAAGACCACGTGGTCTGTGTCTCGAGCCTGAGGACAGCCGCATTGATCCAAGGCGAGCCCATCCACAGATTCCTCTTCAGTCCTGAAAACAAACCCAGAATTTGGGTCAGCGAATGTACCTCTGCCTACCTGGGCCTGACTTAATACTATAAAGCTAACATCTTTCCAGAGCACCGTAACACACTGAAATGATGTAGCTTGCAATTTTAAAGCATGAAATATTTTTCTGAGCAATAATATCTAAACACCTTGTAGAGACTTTCTTACGTGCAATCATATTTATGCTGCAGTTGTGCCTGTGGAATAAGCAACCTGTAACTGCACTTGGAAGCCACTCACACCTGTGGTGCCAAAGGTAAATGCGCTTGGCTGCTAATCAAAAGGTTGCAGATTCCAATCTACCGGGAGGCTCCTCAGAAGAAAGTCCTGGCGATCCACTTCCTAAACAACAGCCATTGAAGACTCTGTGGATCACAGTTCTACTCTGATACGCATGGGGTCGTCCTGAGTCAGAATTAACTCTATGGCAACTGTTTTTCTGTTTGTGTGTGTGTGTGTGTCCGTGTGTGTGTGTGTGTCTAAAGCTCACCTCAGTTTTCAGATTCTGAGAGGTGCAGTCCACCGAGGAGACGCACAAGGCTCATGTTTGCTCGCAAGGCCATTTACCTCTTTGTTGAATGCTAATCTTTGCATGGAGCCCTGGTGATCCAGTGGTTAAGAACTTAGCCACTAGCCAAAACGTTGGCAGTTCAAATCCACCAGCCACTCCTTGGAAACTCTATGGCGCCATTCTACTCTGTCCTAAAGGGTCGCTATGAGATCCCAGCCTCTATAGAAACAGAGATTTCAGTCATTTTCTTTACACACATCAACTTTGAAAAACTATAATGAACAACCGATGGAATTCAACTCATGACTACCTTCTAGATGGCTAAGGAAATAACGGGAAACAGAAGTTTACAAAAGCAAAATAGGAGGGAAAAAAAAGAGAGAAAATACAAACACAAAAGCCCAGGAAGTATAAACCAACATGGCACAAGTGAAATTATCCAAAAACCG
Source organism: Dugong dugon (assembly GCA_030035585.1). Classification (NCBI taxonomy): domain Eukaryota; kingdom Metazoa; phylum Chordata; class Mammalia; order Sirenia; family Dugongidae; genus Dugong; species Dugong dugon. Next base: position 9,862,323 of record CM057473.1, read on the forward strand.
TCTGGTAATAAACCTGGGTTACGGGTTATATTGCCCATGAAGAGCAGTAAAATTTGAGAATGAGTGTTTTTTTTTTTAAATCCAATAAAGTAATTTTAAAGTAATAGTCATTGAACATATATTTTAGAAATAAAATAAAAAGCAAAAATCTCTATGAGGAAAAGTAACAAAGGAAAGCAAAGGTGAAAATAATGGTATCAGACAAAATATGTTTTAAGTTAAAAATCATTGAAGGGAATAAAGTAAGTCATTTCATGTTGCCACATGTTTAAACTCATAATGAAAACATTGCAATAAACATATTTTATGTACCAAGTAATAGAACATGACAACATGCCATGCAAGTCGCACTGAGAGAGAGGCAAAGGATTTTTTGCTCGCTTAGAACATTTTTGGGAAACCATCCCTCATCTATTCTAATTTGTACAATTTATTAAAAATTGCAAAAAAAAGCATAAAAGAGATACATAAAAGTATATGTACATTTCAAAGAAAAATAATAATACAAAACCTTTATCCTTTCTACCCAGGCTGAGAAACTGAATATTACCACCCGCTACCAAAAACCAAAAACCAGCTCCTGTCAAGTCAGTCCCGACTCATGGTGACCTCATGCATGTCAGAGTAGAACCGTGATGCATAGAGTTTCAATGGCTGATTTTCAAATGTAGATGACTAGGCCTTTTTTCTGAGGTGCCGCTGGATGGCTTGGAACCTCCAAACTTTTGGTTACTAGTTGAGTACATTACCATTTGCACCATCCCTTACTTGTCCATCCCAATAGCTTTTAACCGTCTTGACCTAGAAGTGACAAACATCACTGCCATTTGTGATTCATCAGTCAGACATAGTCACATTTACCCACCTTAAGTGAAAGTGTGTGGAAAATGTAGGGAAGCACATGGATACTTGGGGAACCCCAACATTCTCTACTACACCACCATAGTCAAATAACAAGTATGTATCTGTTTAGGGTATGTTTCTGTGTCCATTATTTGTTCTGTTGGTCTGTATGTCTATCAATCTACTATGACTATACTATAGCTTTAAAATAAGTGTAGATATTTGGCAAAACATGACTTTCCAACTTGTTATTCTTCAAGAATATCTTGGCTATTCATAAATCTTAGCACTCTCTATCAATTTTTTAATCCACTAGACAAGTTCCAGTAAAAAAAACTTGTTGGAGTTTTGATTGGGAGTGAATTGAGTCAATGAATCATTTTTAGAAGAGCTGACTTTGTTATGATACTGAATTTTCCAGTTCACAAGTACAGTATATCTCTCATTTATTTCTTTGAATTTTTAAAATAACTTTCCCCACAAATCTTCACATTTCTGTTAGAATTTTACTGGCTGTGTCTATTTTACTTATAGTTAATGTTATTTAATGAATGACTAGGGTATATATTCATGTGGTACAAAAATCAAAATGATATAAAAAGGCATATAGCTAGAAGTCTCTCACCCAGCCTGTCCACTCTCTCTCTCTTCCCTCTTTCACTTTCTGTAGGTAACTACTTTTATAATTTTCTTGTGTGTTCTTTCAATGTTTCTTTATGCAATCGCAAAGAAACATGACATATATATTCTTTTTCTCTTTTTTGAATAAACAGCAACATGTTGTATACACTGTTCTAAGTCTTGGTTTATTCCCTTAGCAATATGCTCTGTATATATTGTTAGCAGTGAGCATTCTTTTGTAGGATGGATAGTATTTAATAATAATAATTCCATTACTGGTGCACCCTTCTGACAAACAGTGCTGCCACATTGTTTGGATAGATTCCCAGAGGCAGTATTCCTGGGTCAAAGGTAATTGCATTCATAATTCCATAAACTTTGTATTATTTTTCACACTTACCTGAAATGAAGGAAAAATGCCTGTTTCCCCACAGCCCTAACAGCACGGTATGTGGTCCAAAGTTTGGATATTTGTTATTCTAACGAGAAGAAATTATATCTCTATATCCTGCAATTCTCTTACCATGAGTGAGATGGAGAATCTTTTTTATGTTTAAGGAGATATTATATTTTTTCTTATGTGATGTTCATTCATATACATCTTCTCCTCACTTATTGGCTATCTCCTTATGTGACATTTTGTATCGAGGACAATAGTAAAAAATCGACTGACTGGTTTGTGCATTAACCAGGAACAAAGGTGAGAGGGGAAGGAGGAGGAGGAGGGCGAGGTTTGTGAGAGAGAGGGAGGCCGCTGGCTGACCCCTGGGTCTGGTGAAGGCGCCAGTCAGCCCACGGTGAGTGGGGGATGGGCAGGTGGCATGCAGGAAGTGGGGGTGGCAAGGCCACGAGGAGGCCAGGCCTCACCTGCCCACAGGCCCAGGAGCCATCCGTCACCAAGGCCCGTCTCGGGGCAGCGGAGCAGGAATGTGGAGAAGCAAGGCACGCGGGTCCACCTAGAGGCCTGGAGCATGGCCAGGTGAGGATGTGGGCCCCAGCTGTTCCAGAGGTGGCAGGCACCCGCTGACAACCACCACCACCCCAAAGCCCCCCTCCCCGCAGTTGTGGGGAAGGTGTGATGGGGGAGGGGGCCCACCACCCCACGTGCATCCCAAGAAGGCAGGGCTCGAGCAGTGAGCGACCAGGGGGGACAATGGCGCCAAAAGCGACTCACACGTAATGCCGATTTTCACATAATGACCTGGTCTTTGGGACCTAACCATGTCAATAATTGAGGAGTAGGTGTACTTTTTCCAGTTTTCTACTGGGTTATTGATCTTTTTCTTCTTGTTTTATATATTACATCAATTAGTTCTTTGTGGCGTGAGTTGCAAATGTTTTTCCCAGTAATTAACTTTGTTTTTGCCTTAGAAGATTAGTTTAATGTAGGTGAGTTTATTATTTTATTTATTGCTCCTGGATTTTAAGACTTAATTTAAAATATCTTCTTCGTGCTAATGTCATAAAGAAATGATTCCATAATTTTTCAGACTTTTATGGCTTTTTAAAAAATTAAACATTTAAATATTTTATCCCTTTGGAGTTTATTTAGTTTTAGTAAATAAAGCATGAATAATTTTATATTTTATCCTATTATAACTGGTAATTATTTGGAATGAGGTTGCACTGGTTGTGTAGCGCAACGCTGAACCGAAGCAGAGCTACTGGCCGTTCTTGTTCTGCTGCTAAGGTGAGAGGGATGCTTCCCACATACCTCCATTCAGCATGATGTTTCCCGAGTGATATAGAGTAGGTACGTTCCCCAGGTTGAGGGAGTTGTCTTTATTTATTTCTGATTTTGTTTTGTTTTTAAACTATTATGTTGGATTTTATCAAACATCTCCTCTGTATCTTAAAGTAATCATATGTAATTAAAGTCCAGGTTTCTTTATTGCATTTTATCAGGGGCATATCTCATAACTGAATGCCTGAAATTTAAATGTTAAAAAAAAAAACAGGAAAACAAATTAAAAGAAAGATAAAAGAAAGGGATCATAAAGAAGGGAGCGTAAATTAATAAATACCAAATATACAATTGACAATGTCAGCAGTGACAAATGTTTGTTCTGTTTTACTATCCCGTATATACTAGGAAATTTACACAGAGTGTAACTCTAAACGATGGGTAAAAATATGAAAGAGAAGCTTGGAGACAGAGAGCATGGAAGTACAATAATTTAGAATATATAGAATAGTTTAAAAAAAATAAAAGCAATATTTAAAGAAAGAAGGGCTCCTGAAAATTTGAAAAATATTATGGCAGGAATAAAAACTTCAATAAAATAATTAACTTTAATATTGAGGAAATTTCTCATTAGATAAAACATAAATAAAAATACATCAAAGATTGTAAAGAAATGGTAAGAAAATTAAATGATCAGTTAGGGAAGTACCGTATTTTTATGGAAATAATGTATGCTGTAAAAAATAAAATTAGCCTAGCACCCTTACAAAAATACCTCACAGGGGGAGTTTTGGGGGGAGAGCGTGGTTGGCAAACAAATGTAGACAACGCTCATTATTTGTGTAAAATACACTAAAATGCCCAGCTGATAAAATTCAAGATGGGGAGAAGAGGGGGAAAAGAGATTAGAAAACAACATAAGAAAATTCTTCAGAACTCCGAACTGAAGGACATGGAACTCCAGATTTCAGGGTCTGTCAAAAAGTCACGCACAATAAATGAAAGCATAATCTTACCAAGTTATATTATTCTGGAACTTCAGAACATTGGAAATAAAGATCATATACAAAGGATCAAAAACCCGTAATGACCCAGGACTTCCCAAAAGCAATTTTGGAAGCTGGAAGTTAATTGGATGATTCCTGCAAAATTCTAAAAGAAAACTTCTTTGAGCCTAAAATTCTATATCCAAATTATTAAGCAAATTATAGATTAAAGTCATTTTCAGACACACAAAATATTTCAAGTTCCTTTATTTGTACACTTTCTCAGCACCCTTTCTCAAGAAGCTCCTGGAGGATACGATCCAGCAAAACAAAAGAGTAAAGCCAAGAAAGAGAACAACATGAATCCAGAAAACAGGTAATCCTACATAAACGAAAGCCCAGGGGCACAGAGTGTTGTCCGAGATTTCAACTCACTTACTTTGGAAGCATTATCATGAGGGATAGATCGTTGGAGGAGTACATTATGTTTTGTAGAGTGGAGAACCAGCAAAGGTGAGGGAAACCTTCAATTAGGTGGAGTGCCACTGTGGCCACAAGAATGGACTCAAACATACCAACAATTATGAAGATAATGCAAGACCGGGCAACTTTTTGTTTTGTTATACATGGCTTCGCATGAGTTGACGCTGACTCAATGGCAGCTAACAAGAACAATATATAGAAAAGCAGGTAAGCAAGCTCCCCCAGATGGTATATGTACATATTCTTTATGACTGGATATTGAAGTTGTTCCTAGTTTTTGTCAACTATTAAGACTATTAAAATGGTGTGTTTTGCATATAATCTATATACATATATATATATTGTATATATATATCCTCCTAGAAGTATAATTATTCTGTTACAACATATAAATAGTATAAAAATTCTTGATATGCATTTCCTAATTGCTCAACATCTTTTCTTTTAAAAGAATATTTTATTGTGTTTTAGGTAAAAGTTTTCACAGTAAATTAGGTTCTCGTTTAACAATTTTTATACAAATCATTCCATGACACTGGTTACACTTGTCACAATGTGTCAGCATTCTCATTATTTTCATTCTGTTGCTTTTCATTATAGTTTCCAACTTCTGAGTGAGAGTGGCTAGGAGGTTGTCCCTTTCCTCCTTAAAAATTTCCACATGCTAACCCAGAACTAAAACCATTCCCTAAGACAACTCTTCAAAGATTAGACTGGACTATAAGACATATAATGATACTCATGAAGAGTGTGCTTCTTAGTCCAAGCAGATACATGGACTAAATGGGCAGCTCCTGTCCAGAGGCGAGCTGAGAAGGCAGAAAAGGATAGGAGCTGGTTGAATGGACACGGGAAATCCGGGGTGGAAAGGGAGAGTGTGCTGTCACATTATAGGGAGAGCAACTAGGGTCACATAACAATGTGTGTATAAATTTTTGTATGAGAAAGTATCTTGAGCTGTAAACTTTCACTTAAAGCACAATTTAAAAAAATTTTCCACATGCTCCTGAATTGATTTTTCGGTGGGCGAAGATAAACTTTCTTCATAGAGTGGTATGATCATTCTCTCAGAAAGGAAACAGAAGCTATACTTCTATGCAAGCATCCTTCCAAACTGCTCAGGCTTATTCACTGATAATAAGCTTGGGGGCAAGGGAAGCCATGCTCCTGCCCCTTATTTCAGTCCAAATGTTCTTTTCATATACTTGCTGTATTATTGAAATGCACCCTAGCTGGTACCAAAAAAAAAAAAAAATTAAAATCAGATGCAGCCTAAGGTTTAGTGCCATGTATCTAAATTTACTTCACAATAATTAGAAGCCAGGAATGGCACACTGATTTATCTAATAAGATTAAATATGACCTCGAGCCCTACTCACTGCAGTTTGTAAGAAAGCCAAACACTTAGCATCAAGACCTGTGACAACTATAAGGAAAATTTTTTCTTGGGCCTATCTCACTGCCTTACTGATGAAGATCAAAGACCACAGACTTCAGTATGGATTGCACCTCAACATCAAGAAAACAAAAATCCTCACAACTGAACCAATAGGAACATCATGATAAACAGAAAAAATTAATTTTGTCAAGCATTTCATTTTACTTGGATCCACAATCAACGCCCATGGAAGCAACAGTCAAGAAATCAAGCAACACATTACATGGGGCAAATATGCTGCAAAAGACCTCTTTAAAGTGTTGGAAAGCAAAGATGTCACCTTGAAGACCAAGGTGCGCCTAAACCAAGCAGTGGTGTTTTCAGTCACCTCATATGCATGCGAAAGCTGAACGATGAATAAGGAAGATTGAGGAAGAATTGACATCTTTGAGTTGTGGTGTTGGTGAAGAATATTGAATATACCATGGACTGCCAGAAGAATGAACAAGTCTGTCCTGGAAGAATGTTCCTTAGAAGCAAGGATGGCAAGACTTCTTCTCACGTGTTTGGACATATTATCAGGAGGGATCAGTCCTTGGAGAAGGACATCATGCTTGGTAAGGTAGAGGGTCAGTGAAAAATAGGAAGACCCTCGATGAGATGAATTGACACAGTGGCTGCCACAAATGGGTTCAAACATAGCAAAGATTGTGAGGATGGTGCAGGACCAGGCAGTGTTTTGTTCTGTTGTACGCAAGGGTCGCTATGAGTCAGAACCAACTCGATGGCACCTAACAACAACAGCAGCATCTTATTGTCATATGTAGTGGGGCTTGGTCAATTGACTCCCGAAATAAACTCTCTGATATCTGACTTTTTATTTCAAAACGTCACCACCAGGCAGCTAGCTCATTTGTTGAGAAGGGTAGGAAAGTCTCCGTGAGTGCAGGATTTATTTCAGAGACTAGGTGTTCAGGGACAATATAAAGAAAAGGCAGAATAGTGATGTCAAGCAGAGACATGAAGAGGAGACCATACGGCTTGGGTCTTGTTTACATTAGCCTGAGGTCTTCTAGATAATCTCAGATCTTTTGCTTTATAAATTTCAATCCTAATGAAAATGTCAGTATGGGAAAAACCTACACTGAAATGCCTGGAATTCTGGAAAGACACTTTTGACTGATCATTCTTGTAACCTTTCTTCAACATCTTGAACATCAGAGGGAAAATGTCAAATGGGTGGATAAAGATGACAAGTTGTAAAAATGTCTTTATTAGACCAACTTAAATGAATCAAGCAATTCATCGTGAAGTGGTTTAAAAAAAGGAAACTGTCTATATTTACAAATTAATTCTAACCTAATTCTCTTTTTTTGCATGAAGCTAGAATTTTCACTTTTATTTATCAGAGATTGTGTTTATAAAATATATCAAAATATTGGAAAAAGCATGTGAACCTAGCAGTTTTTAGTCTATTTAAGTGTTATGAATTGAACTGTGTCCTCCAAAAAGATATATGCTAAAGTCCTAACCCCTGGTACCTGTGAATGTGAAATTGTTTGAAATAGGGTCTTTGAAGATATTATCAGTTAACACGAAGTCATACTGGAGTAGGGTGGGTCATAATCCCATTATTGTTGTTAGTTGCCATAAAGTCAGCTCCAACTCATGGCGACCTTATGTATAACAGTAGGAAACATTGGCTGGTCCTGCACCATCCTCACAATTGTCAGTATGTTTGAACTCATTGTTGCAGCTATTGTGTCAATCCATCACATGGAGGATTTCCTTCATTTTTTCTGACCCTCTGTGCTTTCCAAACATGATGTCCTTTCCTAGTGATTGGCCTTTTCTGGTAATAAAGTCTCACCATCCTCACTTCTAAGGATCGTTCCGGCTGGACTTCCTCCAAGACTGATCTGTTCATTCTTCTGGCAGTCCATGGTATATTCAATATTCTTCACCAACGCCACAGTTCAAACCCATCAAGTCTTCTCCGATCTTCCTTTTTCATTGTCCAGCTTTCACATACGTATGAGTTGATTGAAAATACCACGGCTTAAGTCAGGCACTCGTTAGTCGTCAAAGTGATAGTTTGCTTTTTAACACTTTAAAGAGGTCTTTAGCAGCCAATATGTCTAATCTAATGCAAATACACATCATTCGATTTCTTGACTGATGCTTCCATCGACCATCCCATCCAAGGGATGTCTTCATGGAGAAATAGACAGAAAAAGATGGCCACGTGAGTAAGGAGGCAGATGCGGACCAAGGAACACAAGGATTGCCAGGAGCCACCACAAGCTACGAGAGAGGCATGGAACAGTCTGTCTCGGAGCCCTCAGAAGTAATCAACCTGCACAATACCCTAATTGGACTTCTAGACTCCAGAAGGGTGAAACAATACATTCTGTTCCTTAAAGCCACCCACTTCATGATATGTTGTTATGGCATCCTAGGAAAGTAAGACACTTAATATGTAAACTCTGGATGAAATAACAAACCACAGATGGCTGTGCCTTACTCACAAGTCCACAGAAATAGCGTTAAGGTGGATGTTAAAGCTGTATGTAGATTGGAGTCCCTGGGTGGTAAAAATGGTTAATGTGCTCAGCTGCTAACTGAAAGGTGTGTAGACTGAGTCCACCTAGAGTTGCCCCAGAAGACAGGCTTGACAATCTATTTCCAAAAAGTCAGCCATTGAAAAATCTAACGAGCACGGTTCTACTCTGACACCCATGGGGTCTCCATGAGTTGGATTTGACTTGACGGCCACTGGTTAGACTTGAGTACAGCTTCACAGCCCTTGTGTTTGTAGTTATTTGATAGCTGTAACTACCTTTGCTGTTGTTAGGTGCTGTCGAGTCGATTCCAACTCATAGCTACCCTATGTTCAACAGAACGAAACACTGCCCTGTCCTACACCTTCCTCACAAATGATTCTATGCTTGGGCCCCTTGTTGCAGCCACTCTGCCAATCCATCTTATTGTGGGTATTCCTCTTTTTCACTGACCCTCTACTTACCAAGCATGATGTCCTCCTGCAGGGACTGATCCCTCCTGATAACATGTCCAAAGTATGATGAGTAACTGCCTTTAGATTTCTTGAAATCTTCCTTACAGTTGAGAGGAGGAAGAAGCCGATATTCATTTGTTTTGTCTCTTACAAGCAAGTTTTTTCAGCACTTGGTAATGTCTGTCCTGCCATCCATGTGAAGGGGATTGGGGTATCCCACCTTGTATTTACTGCCAGGACAGATGGTGCTGATTCCTCTCTTACCTTAGGAAGGACCAACGGAGTTACACTTTCAGAAGGTAGACAAAGTAATTTTTACAGTTCTCATTTTCATATTAATTTTTCAAACCAAATTATTTGTTGTATAGTTCTTTCCTATTTATAAAAGAATTTGAAGGGGATTATTTAAGAGTGGCACAATAAAAATGACACCTTCGTGTCTTAGGCTGGGTTCTCTAGAGAAGCAAAAAAGTGTATAAATACCTATACAGAGAGGTTTATATAAAGGAAATGGCTCACGTGGTTGTGGAGGCTGGAAAATCCCCAGTCCTTGGGTCAGGCTGCCGGCTTCTCCTGATTAATGTAGCTGCAGAGGCTGGTGAACCCAAGATCAGCAGGTCAAACAGCAGGGCTCTTGCTCACAGGCTGCAAAGACAGACGAATCCCAAGATCGACAAGCAAGAATGCAGGTAAGCTACTAGCTCAAGTCCCATGTTCCGGAGTCAGATGAACAGGAGCCAGCTGCAGGATCCAGAGCAGGCACAAGCCCACGAGCCTTGCCAGAATGTCTTCTTGTAGTCTGTGCAGGCCACAAGCCCAAGAAAATGCCCTTTCAACTGATTGTCTACTGACAACAGATCCTGACGTGGAGGTAATCGCATTATATCAAATCTCATCACGGAAGTGATCACATCATCATACGCCTGCCAAACTATGTCATAATTGCCAAACCACTGAGAATCCAGGCCCAGCCAAGTTGACACACAACCTAATGATCACACACAGTAAAGGAGGAAAGCCGAATTAAAAGTAGAAAAGCAAATAATCTACCCATTAATCTAGTGTTGATACAAGTCCTAAGTGAGTGACTGCCAGGACAGGTGAAGTGCAGGAATGCCCGTAGGCACAACCAACCACTTAGGAAGTAAATTATATCTCCTCCAGCTCCTATACTTACACTTGGATGAAGAAATAAAAGTTCCTCATCGTGGAGCATGACAAACATGCTTTTACTCTGAAAAAAAGTTCATAGCATCTGTTGGCAGCTGCACACCAAGACGACTGAAAAATACCAGTATTGCAACAGAACAAGAATCAAGTTCTGAGAACATGATCTCCCTAGATGCCTGCCAGGTTGATTAACTGCAAAAGGCAGCCCTTTGAAACTGATCGAATAAATCTGCTAGAAAGAGTGATTTGATACTGATTGCTTAAGTGTCATTAGCTGCCGTCTGCTCAGTTCCAACTCATGGCAACCCCCAGCACAATGAAACGAAACGCTGCCCAGTCCTAGAGATCAATTTAGGATCAGACCTTTGTGAGCCATTTTTCACCAGCTGATTTTTGGAAGTAGATTGCCAGGCCTTTCTTCCTAGTCTGTCTTAGCCTGGAAGTTCTGCTGAAACCTGTTCAGCATCATAGCAACAGGCAAGCCTCCACTGACAGATAGGTGGTGTCTGTGCATGAGGTGCATTGGCTGGGAATCAAACCTGGGTCTCCTGCATGGGGGAGAGAATTCTAGGACTGAACCACCGCTGTCCCTGACTACTGAAATAGTGAGTACAGTGAAATATGCATAAAAATGTCTTTCTAAGACACATTTTCAAAAGCAATTTTAGTTAATATTTTGATAACCAAAAAAAAAAACCAGTAAAACCAATGTTTTTTTCGGTCACTCCTGTTTAATCATAATGAAAACTAGCAGACAGTGCACAGGAAAATACTTTTCCTCATGTCTATTTTAAGAGAAGGAAACACCCAATTAATCTAAAACTGGTGTCAAGCAATTAAGATATAAAAAGCAAAATTAAAGAGGAGAAATTAAGGCCCACCCTTGGCTGTGGAATTTTACAGACTTTGCAAACACACTAATAGTTAGACACTTTTTGCCATTTGATCTTCTCAATATTTTCCACCATAGCACCAATACTTAAAATGTCTTAAAAAGTAACTTCTTTAAGGGGCAATGGCAAAAATCTAACTAGACTGAGATTCTCATTGTTGTGTGCCGTTGGACTAATAGCGACCCTATCAGACAGAGAACTGCGCTGTAGGATTTCAAGGCTGTAAATCTTTACAGGAGCAGGCTCACATCTTTCTCCCTCAGAGCGGCCAGTAGGTACAAACCACTGAGCCGTCGGTTAGCAGCCGAGTGCTAAAATACTGTGCCACTAGGGCTCCTGACTGCCTTTAGGTAGAAATAAAATCAGGGTCGAAACCAAGTACTGACAAGCAGGAACACAGATCCAGAGGCGAAGAGAAAAAGGCCCCTGGCAGGGAACTGATGTATTAGGGCAGCTGGGTCAGTTAAGAGGAGCCCCTAGGTAGTGCAAATGGTTAAAGTGCTTGGCTGCTATCTGAAAGGCTGGAGGCTCGGAACCACCCAAAGGTGTCTTGGAAGAAAGGACTGGCGACCTACTTCTGAAAGACTACAGCAATTAAAAGCCCTATGGAGCACAGTTTTATTCTGACACATGTAGGGTTGCCGTGAGTAGGAATTGGCTTAACTACAACTGTTTTGTTTTGTTTTTCCCCTCAGTTAACACCATTCTTAAAGGGGAATAAAATATACTTTTGAGTGTTAAAGAACGTCGATACCTGTGCTCAAGGTTCTCCTCCTAATCTGACCTGGTGGTTTGCAGGAGATGGTTTGGAAGGCTGCTTCCCTTTCTTTGATTTCATATTCTCGGAGCTTGTTCATGTTCATCACGTGAATTTGCTATTGATTTGCATATTGCTCCACAGGTCCCCTTATTCATTTTTGAACCTGTCTTTATTCAGTGGTTCCAACTAGCATGAACCCTCCTGAAGACAGAAACTGCAGCGTATTTCTACGCACGTATGGAAAGGACCACATTAGCAACCCCTTGCATCATCTATTGCTACCATTGCATCATCTGTTATAAAGTTAGAGTTTTTCAACTATTTACTAAAGTTTTGCTCTTCTCTGATATCCTTTCTCTTACTGGACCTCACATTTTTTCCAGCTTCACCCTCTGTAAATTAATCTTTTCTTTATTCTATACACGTCACTGTAGCTTTCAATATTTTTTTTGACAAAAGTTATTTCACACTTCGAATTTTGTATATACCCCTGAGATTTTCTTAAACCATGATACAAAAAAAGATTTTGGATCTCTGTTAAGATTGGGGCTTTTTTTTTTTTTTCTCCCCTGGGAAGTTATATGTGAAACAATAAGCATTTTATGCTGCCTTCTTCAAGGGGATGTTATTCTTAAAATTGTGTTTTGAAAAATTAGGATTTTGCCTTTGACTCTGCTGCTGGTAATTTTGACTCAAATGTCATCACCAAATGTCATCAGAAAGTGTTCCTCTTTGACAGGCTGTTCTCTTGAGAGGGTGATTAAGAGTTTAATAAATCAAGAATTCTTAAAAAAAAAATCTGTTTATAGTCGTTCAGTGTACCACTTCCTGTGCTTGAGCATGAGCATTCACAGAATATTTGGGGACACAAGGAGTTTCTGCTAATCTGGGCGTAAACCAGTTAGTCAATTTATGAGGGAAAGACCCAAATTTTAATTTTACTACTGTTATACATGGTTTATTTTTTTCAAAAATGTGGTAACACTTATATACCTTTGCTTGTTAACACTGGAAAAAGGTCTTTTGTAGATTTGCAAGGTAAAGGAACTCTGGTGGCACAGTGATTAAGGGCTATAGCTGCTCACCAAAAGGTCTGCAGCTTGAATCCACCAGCCCCTCTTTGAAAACCCTATAGGGCTGTTCTACTCTGTCCCATCGCTATGAGTCGGAATCAACTCAGTGACAACAGGTTTGGTTTTTTTGGTTTGGTATGTTGTTTGATTTCTTGACTGCTTTAATGGACATCGATTGTTGATCCAAGTAGAATGAAATCCTTGACAACTTCAATTTCTTCACCATTTATTGTGATGTTATTTATTGGACTAGTTGTGAGGATGTTTGTTTTCTTTACGTTCAGTCATAGTCCATGCTGAAGGCTATAGTCTTTACCTTCATCAGTAAGTGCTTCAAGCTGTCTTCACTTTCGGCAAGCAAGCTTGGGTCAACTGTACATCACAGGTTGTTAGCGAGTCTCCCTCCAATCCTAATGCCAAGTATTCTTCATATAGTCCAGCTTCTCGGATTATTTGTTCAGCATACAGATTGAGGACTAGGCAAGGTTTCGTTCTGTTATACATAAGGTCACCATGAGTCAGTGCCAACTCAATGGCAACTAACAACAAAAACATATGTATTAGGCAGGCACAGATATATTCATATACAAATAGTTGATAAACTTAAAGCATTTAACCATACCTTTAAAAGCAATTAACTATACCCCTGACACGTGATTATTGTGATTAAATAACTTCATATAATAATTTAACATCATGCCCGGCATGCACTAAACAATCACAAAACAGAATTGTTCCCATTAAAACTGTTAGTAGAAAAACAAACTAACAAACAAAAAGTACTATGGAAACTCTTATGGGTTGATTTATGTCCCCCAAAAAGATGTGCTCAAGTTCTAACCAGTACTTGTGAAAGTGATTTTATTTGAAAATAGCGCCTTTGCAGATTTAATTAATTAAGATGAGGTCATACTAGGGTAGGATGGGGCCTCATCCAGTATGGCTGGTGTCCTTATAAGAAGAGAAGAGACACAGACAGACCCACAGAAGGAAGACCAGGCAGAGACTGGAGTTATGCTGCCACAAACCAAGGAATGCCTGGGGCTATAAGAAGCTGGAAGAGAAAAGGAAGACTCTTCCCCTAGAGCCTTCAGAGAATGCAAGGTTCTGCTGACACCATGAGGACTTCCAACCTCCAGAACTGTGAGGGAATCAATTCCTGTTGTTTTAAGCGACATATATATATATCTATATATACATATATATAAAATAAACTTAATCGATATATCAATATAGTAAATAAATCAAAGTAACAAAGTCTATATTAAATATACCATATTGATAAACTAGCAACTTCCTTAATAAACAAATAGAAAATCATATCCATTATCATGTATGCATATTTATATTTCTCTGTAGAGTAAATAACTTAAATCTTCTTTGACCAAAATAATCAACATTTTTTTCTCCAGAAACAAAATTGGACGATTAAAAAAAAAAGAAACAAGAACTGCTTAGCTCTTTTTTCTCCATGAGCACTCATTTCATGTCATTTGAACAATCTGAGGTGAAATGTGTAATGGATATAAACAGTGAAAGAGATAGAGATGTATGCTGTATATACATATATATACGTAGATGTATAAAAAAACAAACAAACTCGTTGCTGTCGAGTCGATTCCTACTCACAGCAACCCTACAGGACAGAGTAGAACTGCCCCATAGAGTTTCCAAGCAGTGCCTAGTGGATTCGAATTGCCGACCTTTTGGTTAACAGCCATAGCACTTAACCACTATGCCACCAGGATTTCCACATAGAAGTATCCACATAAAAAATATAATCAAGAGGCATTTGCATACTTTGTCAATCTACAGACATTCTAAAAAATAAAATTCAGCTTAGTGACTAGTGTTTTGTATTTGTTTCTTGCTTAGAAATTCTCCAATCATCCAAAGATTATTTATTAATTAACTTGAGCATTTGTCTAAGACAACTAATAGAAATATATTTTATTTAGCCTAATATACCCAAGCTACTATCATTTCAACATGTTATCAATATAGAAATTTTTAATGAAGTATCCATTTTATTTCCCTACTAAGTCTTCAAAGTCTAGGATATGTTTTACATTTACAGCACATCTCAATCTGATCTAGTCAGATTTCAAGTGTTCAATAGCCACACATAGCTAGTAGCTACCATATTGCACTTATTTGCACAATGAGTCAGTTAAAAATTGAAAAATTACAGTTTTAGCTATCACATTAAATTCTTATGATTTGTAGCATTTTAATAATTTAATAAAACTAAACCCTTTAAAAAGATATCCATTATTACCATTCCATTTAGTTGAATACAATTGTATATGTTTTTAAAAATTTCAGCAAGTTATGAAATCAATGATAACATGTAATTAAAAAACCCAATATAGGATACTTAAGTACAAGAGAAATATCACTCTATTGTTGCATAAATTAAGATATTATAAAGGTATTATGTTTACATGAATAATGAAGGACGAACAACTTCTTAAAACATGCCAAAATGTAACATGTATGTGTACATTTATATAATTATGAACCATTAAAAAAAAACAAAACAAAACCCATTGCCGTCGAGTCAATTCTGACTTATAGCAACCCTATAGGACAGAGTAGATCTGCCCCAGAGGGTTTCCAAGGAGGGCCTGGTGGATTCGAACTGCTGACTTTTTGGTTAGCAGCTGAGCTCTTAACCACTACACCACCAGGTTTTCCTATGAACCATTATTACTCATAATTTCCAAGTTTATGTATTCCAATTCCATTCCTTCATTTGCTCACGTACGCAGCAAATATTTATTAAGCACCTACTGTATGTCAGGCCCTGTTCAAAATAGAATGGTGATTAAAAATAAATGCAGTGTCTGCCCCAAAGCTTACATTCTAGTGCAGGAGGCAGATATAATGAAATCATCACTCCAGCAAAAGTAAACATCTCACAGTAACAAGTGCTGCAGAGGAGAAGGGGGTGGTTCGGGCAAGTGCCCAGGATCGGCCGTTTAATTTAGGGGTGTCTTAGTTTCCTAGTGCTGCTGTAACACAAACACCACAGAAAGTTATTTTTTCACAGTTCTGGAAACTAAAGAGTTCAAATTCAGGATGTGGCTCTAGGAGAGGTCCTTCTTTGTCTGTTTCAGCTTCCAGTTGTTGGCAGTCTTTGGAGTTCCTGGGCTAGTAGATTCACCTGCCTCCATTGTCAGATAACATCTGTCTTCCTCCTTGTGCGTGTGTCTCTGTGTCTATTCTGGTCTTTATATAACTCAGAAGTGTTAAGGTTTAGGACCCATCCTACCCTGGTATGACCTCAACTGATTATTTGATTACATTACATTAAATTGAATTATAGAAGGGGATTATAATTCATTACATGTGAGCTAATTATATCACATTACACTAGATTACATTATAGAATCAGCTCTACCTAAGGCCAACTGATTTAATTACCTGTAATTACTCCATTACAGCATCTTGACTAGTGTTCAGTCAAACAACTGTGAACCTTGGCCTAGCTAAATTGAGATATAAGATTAGCCATGACAATGAGGAAAGTCAGAGAAGTGATGACTGGGTTGGTGTAACCAGGCAATGAGGGGAGAGAAGTACAACCCAGCCAGGGAAAACCAAGTGCAAAGTCGTATAATGGAAGGGATGTGGGAAGTACAATGGCCTCAAAGGCAGCTTAAGTGGAAGAAGCAGTAGTGTGGCCTGGAGTAGGAGGGGTAAGGAAAGCATGCACCCAAGCAGAAGAAGAGATAAAAGGGGCTAATGGGGCGGAAGAACAGAGGGGCCATGTACTTTGAACATGTTATCAGAAGGGAGAAGTTCCTGGAGAAGGACATCATGCTTGGTAAAGTACACGGTCAGCAAAAAAGAGGAAGACCCTCAACAAGATGGACTGACACAGTGCCTGCAAAAATAGGTTCAAACATAGCATGATTGTGAGGATGGCGAAGGACTAGGCAGTGTTTCCTTCTATTGTATGTAGGGTCACTATGAGTCGGAACCGACTCAACAGCACCTAACAACAACAATCTAGAAAATAACATTTCATTTTTGTGTAAGCCAATAAGAAGTAAATACAGCTTTTCTGAGTCAACTTCAGTACTATGGAGAACCGAGTAAAATTGCATCTCCCGAGGCTCAATTCTGACCTTACTGAATTAGAATCCTTAGAAGAGGAGCCTAAATATTTGCATTTTAAATAAACTTCTCTGGTGATTCTCATGCACATTAAAATCTGAAAGGTCATCCTTGAAGGAAATAAAAGGATGGGGGATGATGGAGCAGGGGAGGAGGAGGAGGAGGAGGAAAGGATTTGAATAGACACTAACATTTTTTGACCAGAATAAATGATTCCAATGGGGTAATTTCCAGTGCTTCAATAGGCCTGTTATCGAGATAATATTGAGAACAAGTTGCTCAGCAACATCTCTCAAAGCTCACCGTGGAGTTATCAGCTCCAGTTGACACGCCTAATAAATGTTCAACTGTCAAGACTAAACCATAAAATATCAAAGGAAGCAGATTCCATTAAAATTCATGCTGTTGGTTTTAATGATTGTAAACATAGCAGAAAACAGAGCATGAAGTATATGAGAAAGGCAGTAGATGTTCTATTCATTGGAATCCAAGTTTTCCCATCTTTTTAAGAGATTCACAATAAAGTTCAAGATGTCAAGACTGTATTAATCCAAAGCAGACATACTCAGAGAGACACACATGCAAGCATGGGGTTAACTCAGGCTTCTACTAGGGGTAATGTACAACCCATCTCAATTTTACCTAGTAAAACTGGAATGTGTTATTCCATAGAGGATAGCTGGAAGAACAAGATTTCTTCCACATCACCTCTGAGCCGTGAGGTTGAAGATGACCTGAGGGTAGAGGACAGCAGGGCCATGATGCTGCTTCTGGAGACGATCCCTGACCAGAAGTGGAGCCATGTTATAACTTCTGTGGAACATAGACACTTTGACTTCATAGGCCCCTTCCTTCATTAAGAAAAAAATTAAAAATCATATTTATAACTACATTGGTATGTAAACTAATATAATTCAGGCTGGATTCATTATGATTATACAACTAGAATGTTCCTTAGAAGCAAGGATGGTGAGATTTTGACTAACTTACTTCGGACATGTTGTTAGGAGGGACCAGTCCCTGGAGAAGGACATCATGCTTGGTAAAGTAGAGAGTCAGCTGAAAAGAGGAAGACCCTCAATGAGATGGATTGACACAGTGGCTACAACAATGGGCTCAAGCATAACAACGATTGTGAACATGGCGCAGGACCAGGCAGTGCTTCGTTCTGTGGTGCATAGGGTCGCTATGAGTTGGAAACAACCTGACGGCACCTAACAACAACAACAGCTTTGGACACTTTGTCAGGAAAGAACGATCCATAGAAAGGAACATCATGTTTGGTAAATGAGGGAAACCCTCAGTGAGATGAACTGAAACAACAGCCACAATGAGGGACTCAAACATACCAACCATCAGGAAGATGGTACAGGACCGGGCAACGTTTCGTTCTGTTATTACAGGTGGATACCATGAGTTGGAAACTAACAACACAACATTATTATTCTATTCATTTTTTCTTCTTTTTAAAAAGGAATTAAAATATATTTGAGGGCCCCTAAAAGTACTGTGGGCCCTAGACACTGTGTTTACTCTGTTAGATGAGCTGGCCCTAAGCAGAGGGCATAGCAGTAATCAGAGAAGAAACCACAGTGAAGATGAACCTGAGGTTCCTGGAAGAAAGTCTTAGGGCTCAGGGAGAACAGAAGGAAGATTAGTTTTAAGAGAAAAAGGGAGAAAAACAGTGAAGAGCAAGTAAATTGACTCTCTGGGCTTCAGTAGATGGGGAGAGAATTTGTAGCACTCGCCAATTCCCTTGGTGTAAATAGTCTCACTATAGCTGATTTCAAGCTACCAAAGGTTTAACAATGGGTTTTAAAAAATTCTTGAATATTTAACAATTGGCTCTCACTAGCCCATGTGAGTGTTGCGCTGGTAGAGGACTGTTGTCTGGCTTAGGATTTTTTTACCTCTTTTGAGCAAAACCCAGCCACCAAAACCCAAACCTGTTGCTGTTGAGTGGATTTCAATTCACAGCGACCATATAGGTCAGAGTAGAACTGCCCTATAGGGTTTCAAGGCTGTAATCCTTATGGAAGCAGACTGCCACATTTTTCTCCCGTGTAACAGCTGGTGGGTTTGAACTGCTGACCTTTCTGTTAGCAAGCCAGTGCTCAACCACTGTACCACCAGGACACCTAAAACCCAGCCAAAAAAACCCCGTTGCCGTCAAGTCAATTCTGACTCATGGCAACCCTACAGGACAGAGTAGAACTGCCCCATAGGGTTTCCAAGGAGCGGCTGGTGGTTTGAAACTGCTGACCTTTTGGTAGCAACTGAGCACTTAATGGCTGTGCCACCAGGGCTCCAGCACCCTCAGATACCGCGACCAGTCTTAGCATAGTCACTTGACGTCCTCCAGTTTTCTTCTACCGATTGCTAATCATAGCCTAAGAAATTACTACACAAATAAAGGGACGTAAAAATGCAAACCGTATCTTAATCTATCCCCCCATCATTGTGGATTATCTTCTCTCATAAAGTAAATTTAACATCATATCCATTTTAAGAGCAGTTGGATTTGAAATCTAAACATACTCTGGCCTTGTTCTTTGAAGGAGTACAGGGAGAAAATGTCTGGGAGGGCCCTGAAGACAAACTTTCTAGACTTGCAATTTGCCTTGAGAGTTGCCTGTCCTTGTTCAATACATTGGCAAAGAGAACCAAGGGAGAAGGCACTTTATGTTGAATAGTAACAGCCGTCTTTACAGTTGTGGGTTGAGTAACTGCTTGCCTGTATCTGGTTCTGGGTTCCCATCAATGCTGTTACTGTTGTTAGTTGCTGTCAAATAAGCTCTGACTCATGGTGACCCCATGCACAACAGGACAAAATGTCACCTGGTCCTGCACCATTTTTACGATCCTAGCACTATACGGACAATAGTCTGTTGTGACCTGTAGGGTTTTCAGCGGCTAAGTTTTGAAACTAGATTTCTAGGCCTTTCTTCCTAGTCTATCTTAGTCTGGAAGCTTCTCTAAAATCTGTCCACCGTGGGTGACACTGCTGGTATTTAAATACCAATGTAACACGCAAGCCGCCCCAGTATGACAAACTGGTATTACATCAATATGTTACTCCAAATAAGTAAGCCTCCCTTATTCCAAGGAAGGGCATTTCCAGACAGTCTCTAAAGAATATTAACGGTGGAAATTTCAACAAATAACAAATGGCCATAAGGAGGAGAGCTGACCTTTGTTTTTGTTTGCTTATTAGGTTTTTGTTTTCAATGGAAACCACACGGTGCTATGTAAAATTGTCTTAAATACAGGAAATATTTCAAAACATTTACTTTGACTTTAATTAAAGTGAGAGATAATTTGACTCATATTCTTACCATCTGACATATCATTGAGGATCTGAATAGGGACACACACATACAGTGTGTGTTTCCTATTGCTGGGTAACAAAGTACCACAAACTTAGTTAATCTATTATCTTCCATTTCTGGAGATCCAAAATCAGTCTCACCGGGCTAAAGTCAAGGTACCAGCAGGCCCGGTTCCTTCTGGAGGCTCTGAGGGAAGAATCCGCTCCCTTGCTTTTCCAGTTTCTAGTGGCCACCTGGATTCCTCACTGTCTCTCCTTCCCTGTAACCCTTCAACCATTGCTCTACTGTCGCATCCCCTGACTCTGACCCTCCGTCCTCCCTCTTACAATGAACAACCCTTGTGAGTACGTTGTTCCCACCTGGATAACTCAGTATAATCTCAGAATTCTTACTTTAATCATGTCTGCTAAATCCCTTTGCCATAGAAAGTAACAGCCACAGGTTTCTGGGGTTAGGATCCGGACATCATTGGAGGAGTTATGATGACCATTATTCAGACTAATATATGAAAGTGAATATGAGCAAAGAGGTTTCTTTCATTTGTCTCTCTTTTGTGTGTTGAATCTAAGTATTAAAATTATAATAGCAACCAAGCTTTTGCAATTCGAAATAAACGTTGTGGGGTTTTAGTAGACTGTTTTAATTTCTTCTAGTTACAATGAAATATTTATCTACCATCTTTAGACTAGAGGTCTTAGCAGACTTCATGAATATTATCTTAATTGTATTCTTGCAATAGTCAAATGAGGTGGTGTGGTTGTCAGGTATTTTGTGATAACAAATAGATTGCAAAATACAGGCTTTAGAAAAATAAAGAGAGGCGACTTATTAAAATGTTCTAGGTATCTCTGATTTACTGATAACTTCTGAGGTGGGAGAAATTGTAATAGGCACCTGAAGTTCATCTCATGGATTAATTGCAAATAGGTAAATTAAGTAATTCTTGTTGACTTCTCACATTAAAAAAAAGAAAAAAGGTTGCATAATCTAGAACATACAGTGATTTCATATTTAGCATCTCATTAAGAGTCATCTTTCTGTGTTTATTAGTTTTCAAAAGTCCCACTCCTCACACCATAACAGATTATACCAAGGAAACTTGCTGCATGCAATGTTGAGATTTCAATTCAATTTCAGTGACTATAAATTTCAAGACAAATTGGCATCCATGAGTTCACATAAAGGTCTCCGGGTGGCACAAATGGTTTGCACTCAACTGCTAACCAAAAAGTTGGTGGTGTGAACCCATCCAGCAGCACTGTGGAAGAAAGGCCTGGCAATCTTCCATAAAGGACTGTAGCTATGTAAACTTTGCGGACCAGTTCTACTCTATAACACATGGGGTCACCATGAGTTGGAATCTACTCAACAGCAACGGGATGGGCCACACAAAAATGGACATCTTTCTACTAAAACTGAACATGTGTCAAAGTCTCAATTATTTGTCCTGTTCCAATATACTGTAAATTTCCAGAAATCAAGTGGCTTCATCTCATTCCTTTTAATGTCCTCCTAGGCTATTCCTGCCTATGCTTAATCAATGTTGGGTGAACTATACTGATGAAACCTGTAACTCCAGAATCTAGGAAGGCCAAGTTTATTTCTGTACTTACTTCCTCTTTTAGTGAAGAGCGACCTCATGTGTGTCAGAGTAGAACTGCACTGATTTTTCAGAAGTAGATCACCAGGCCTTTCTTCCGAAGCACCTCTGGGTTAACTCAGAGCTCCAAACTTTTGGTTAACACTTTCCCTTTAACATCTCCTTGATCTCCTCTGACAGTCTCTCAAATGGCAATGGAGATGATCTCGTCATCTTCTATGTTCATCCCTAATTCTTGTCTATCAATTTGAAATGCCGTTATCAAAAGCCTTCCCCAAAATGGCATCTTCCCTTACTCCTTAGAAAGAACCACAACTTCTACTATGATTACTGGGAGTGTGCGTGTGTATGTGTGTGTGTGTGAGAGAGAGAACAATGATCTTTTTGCTTGGCAGATTGGTAGCTGCATACAAGTCTCTATTTCCTGAGCCTCTCACCTCCCCAGGTTCTACTGTTTGCTTTAGACATCAGGGGATTCTCATTCTAAACACGAACTGCTTTTTCTTTGGGGTACATCCCAGGATGGTCTGCCGTCTGCATGGGTGTGTTTGCCAGCCCTCATTGCCCATGCTGCAGTCCAGGCTTCATCTTCTTTCTTCCTCCTATGTCTCATGTCTTTGCCCTCCATGCCAGAGCTGCGTGGGTGGCCTGCTGTCATCATGCTCTGCACCTGTCCCAATCAGCAGGCCTGAGGTGCAGCCAACACAGCCCCCGCACTGTGGACTAGCTGCATTATGTGACCTCATTGTTGGCACGGCTGCGGCTGAATGGTATGTGGTGTCTAGACGCCATTTGTTGGGAGCGCTCAGTGGGCGAAAGCTGTGGTGCTGAGGTTTCTCACAGCTGTGTTAAGAGGTTGGAAAAGACTCATTGGAGTGTCGTGCATCTCTGTATCTTTGGTGGTCATCACAGAGCCAGACACTTAGCATTCACAGTGTTTGTTGATTTAATAGTAGTTTGGAATGGTATTGGTTTTCTGCTGTGTCTTAATTTCTCAGTGCTGCTGTAACACAAATACCACAAGTGGGTGGCTTTAACAAACAGAAATTTATTTTCTCACAGTTTAAGAGGCTGCTGTTGTTGTTAGGTGCTGTTGAGTCGGTTCCAACTCATAACCACCCTTTGCACAACAGAATGAAACACTGCCCGGTTCTGTGCAGTTCTCATAATGGTTATGTTTAAGTCAATTGTTGCAGCCACTGTGTCAATCTGTCTCACCGAGGGTCTTCCTCTTTTTCATTGACCCTCTGCTTTACCAGTGATGGAATGATGTCCTTCTCCAGGCACTGGTCCCTCCTAATAACATGTCCCAAGTATGTGAGATGAAGTCTCACCATCCTTGCTTCTAAGGAACATTCTGGCTAGAAGTCTGAATTTAGGACACCGGCTCTAGGGAAAGGCTTTCTGTGTCTTCTGTGTCCACTTGTGGGGAAAAATCCTTGTCTCAGCTTCTTTAGAGTTCTTCTCGAATTCCTTGGAGATCTCCGGCTGGCGTCTATCTTTCCCCCATCTGTGCTAGCTTGTTCTCTGAGCCAATCTGCTCTTTCTGTATCTCAAAGATGAGTAGGTTTAAGACATCCTACACAGATATGGTCTCATTAACATAACAAAGAAAATCTTATTCCCAAATCAGATTACATGCATAAGTATAGGGGTTAGGATTCCAACACATGTTTTGGAGGGACACAAATCAATCCATAAAATGCTGTTACCACAAAAGATAGGATAGTATTGAGGTGAAGAGCCTGGGCACAGGAGGCAGAGGCTGGGTTCAAATTCTGACTCTGCCACTTTCCAGTTGTACGATATTGGGCAAGTTTCAAAGACCTTGTGCCTCCATTTTCTTACTTGTTAAATGGGGACCATAATAGTCCCATTTTATAGGGTTGTTATGATTATTAAAGGAGTTCATGCATGTAAATCTCTTAACCTATCACTGGGCATATTATTAAGGCTCCAAAAATGCTACAGTCTATCATCATCACATTTCATCTGTGATCTCCCAGCCAGGAAGCTCTCTCTCCAAATTTTCTCCACATGGTGTTCTATATACATGACATTACATTAAAAGCCACTTTTTAGATACTCTAGGGTAAGTGAATATCATAGTTTCCTAGTGCTGCTGTAACAAAGAGTACCACAACGGGTGGCTTTAAAGAAGAGTAATTTAGTGTCTCTTAGTTTTGGAGGCTAGAAGGCCAAATCAGGACATTGGCTTCCTAGATGGTAGCCCCTGGCATTCCTTGGCTTGTAGATGATACCCTACATAGTCTCTTACTCTGTGTGTGTGTGTAGCTCCCTGTCTGTTTTCGCTTTTTATAAGACAGCACTCAGAAGGCATTAGGTTTAAGACACATCCTACTCAGTTATTATCTCATTAACATAATAAAGGAAAAACTATTTTCAAACAGGATCACGTTCACAGGTACCAAAAAAACCCAGACCCATGTCAATTCCGACTCACAGGGACTCTATAGGACAGAGTAGAACTGCCCTGTAGGGTTTCCAATGAGTGACTGGTGGATTTGAACTGTCGACCTTTTGGTTAGCAGCTGTAACTCTTAACTACTCCCAAACCCATTGCCGTTGAGTTGATTCGGGCTTATAGCGATCCTATAGGACAGGGTAGAACTGCCCTATAGGGTTTCCAAAGACTGCCTGGTGGATTCGGACTGCTGACCTTTTGGTTAGCAGTCAAACGCTTAACCACTGCACTGCCAGGGCTCTGATACAGGGATTAGGAATTCAATATGTCCTGTTTTTTAGGGGACACGATTCAATCCGTAACAGTTGATTCAGCAAAAATATCTATTTCTCTCCTTCTGGTGAAGATCATAAGCTGGGCTGTAGTGTAGGAACATCTTTCCTGGTACCGGGTGAACATCTGAACCCAGGCATCAACAATCCTGAGTCCTACTTGCAAGGAAAAAGAAGGAAAAGGGAAGGCAGCTAAAAGGCTTATGTCTTCCTGCTGGGTCTTACATTTTAGAGGAAAAGACAACAGGACACACAAACGTTAACAAACCACAACAACTACCTCCTTAAATTAAGGGAACCTATGCTGATGCATTTTGTTGTCAGAAGCTATTTTATTGGAGGTAAAGGGAACAGAGATAATTTTTTTTAAAATTTTATTTTGTTGTTGTTGTTGAGAATATACACAGCATATATGCACCAATTCACCCGTTTCTGCTTGTATAATTCAGTGATGTTGATTACGTTCTTCGAGTTGTGCAACTATTCTCACCCTCCTTTTCTGAGTTGTTCCTCCCCCATTAACATAAACTCACTGCCCCCTAAGGTTCCTATCTAATCTTTCCAGTTGCTGTTGTCACTAAGATCCCATATAGATAGGGAACAGAGATCATTTTGAAGACTATAAATATTAGCTAAGATTGAACATATCCCCCTCCCAAAAACGTACTTCAGGAATTCTTTGGCAAAAGGAGAAAGAAGCTCATGGAAGTTGGATGAGGCATCGTGAGGGTGACCCTTCCTCAGTAAAGGAGGAAAGATGAAAAAAGCCTTAGGGAAGTTTCTGCTAAAAGAACTTTGGTAGGTTGAGATGGCTCCAGGCTCTGGAGGAAGCTGATAATTCTGGACATTGTTTAACCCCCATAACAAGTGCTAATCAGCTTTTATTAGGTATTGATGGAGGCACCGGTCATTCAGTGGAGACCCGAATTCAATTCCAG
Source organism: Dugong dugon (assembly GCA_030035585.1). NCBI lineage: Eukaryota > Metazoa > Chordata > Mammalia > Sirenia > Dugongidae > Dugong > Dugong dugon. The sequence goes on from CM057473.1 coordinate 9,887,976, forward strand.
GTCAATGCACTTCATGTAGTGGAAGCTTGTGTATTGCAAAGATGCTGAACAGGTTTCAGTGGAGTTTCCAGACTCAGATGGTCAGATCCCCAGCTGATCATGGAAGTGACTTAGGACCAGGCAGTGTCCCCTTCTGTGGTGCATGGATTGCCATGGGGCCAACTCCATGGCAGGGAACAACAACAAGTATCGATGGGAACCACCCTCTTTCCTGCATTCCTCAAGAAAAACAGGGCAGGCACTATCTGGGAGTAGAGGCTTGGACCATCCTTTTCTAACTAAATTAGTTTTATCTCTAGAATTGTAATGCCCTGTCTCTCCACCCCATCTATGCACTTAAACATACACAATTTAAAAGAACACACACATATACACACATTTCTCCACTTTATTTCTGGACTCTGTGCACTAATATTAGTTAGATAGTATTAATTTATTTATCTGGAATGACTTAGGAAAGGATTAGGAACAAGAGGTAAAGCCTCAGGCTACTAACCTGGGGTTCATGTTTTTTATATTTCACCAGGGCACCCAGTATGATTGGCCGAGTCTCTTGTATATCCCAAAATATGGCTTCTGCAACCACCATATTGTGGTGTCTATGTGGATCTATACACACACGATGGATAATTTCACTACCAGCAGCAGTTTCTTTTAAAATGGAAGGACAAAAGGAAAAAGCAAATTTTCTATTAACATTATTTAATTAGGAGTTAAAAAGTGAACTTCCCTGGGCAGCCACCAGGTGGCGCATTTAACCCAGTATCAGCTACTACTAAATCTGTTAGCGATATTTTATTTTTATGCAGGCATTTTTACTGTTTGGGGAAGGAATCTAAAACTGAAATAAAAGAGAATATCTCGTCCTAAAAATCTTAATTTTAGATAAAATCCAGTAAGCTCTACTGGAGTATAATATCCTAAAACATGAGTTGCGTTATAAAAGATCTTAATGGCTAAACTGTAAGTAATCCTAAACTACTTAATGTACCAAGTGACAGATTTATGTAAGCCTACATTTTGAAATAGATAGATTTGTAAAACTCAGCAGTTGTAAATAAAATAACAAACCTGGGTTTTCTGTTGAACTCACAGTGACTCACAAACCAAAAAAAACCAACCCCATTGCCGTCAAGTCGATTCCAATTCATAGCAACCCTGTAAGGCAGAGTAGACCTGCCACATAGGATTTCCAAGGAGCACCTGGTGGATTCAAACTGCCAGCTTTCTCGTTAGCAGCCCAACACTGAACCACTATACCACCAGGATTTCCTATCTGACTCATAAGAAACCTAATTCATGAGTCTCCTTACACCTAAGTTTTCCCAGTTACATTAACCTAAACTGATTTTTATTAATTCTATTTTTCAAAAGTTGCCTTTTAAGCAAACCAAAACCCATTGCTGTCGAGTCTATTCCAATTCATAGCGATCCTATAGGACAGAGTAGAACTACCCCATAGGGTTTCCAAGGCTGTGATCTTTAGGAAAGCAGACTATCACATGTTTCTTCCGCGGAGCGGCTGGTGGGTTCCAACCGCTAACCTATGGGTTAGCAGTTGAGCACTGAACCACTGCGCCACCAGGGCTCTTCCTCCCTTTTAAAGGCAAAGTAGTATATTGAATACAAACAAGGAAAACCCCTTCCAAACCAAAGGTCATTAAAGATAATTAATTTCACCTGAGTTGATGTTGAGTTCATGGAAACAAATTATAATGTATCTTGACTGGACTCCTGGTGGCACAGTGGTTGAGAACTACATGTGCTAATCAAAAGGCTGGCAGTTTGAATCCACCAGCCAGTCCTTGGAAATCCTATGGGCCAGTTCTACTCTGTCCTGTAGGGTTGCTATCAGTCAGAATCGACTCAGTGGCAATGGGTTGGGTGATTATAGCACAGGTAGTGGGCAATTTATTCTCTTGCCACTAAAGGAACGATCAGTTTAAGTAAGAAGTGTTGGCTTCTTCCATGAACCCAAGCATTAGGTTTTGAGAAAGTGGATTGGCTCTAAACTACAAGAAAGGATTTGTTGTTGCTAGGTACCATCAAGTCCCTTGCGACTTATAGCGACCCTATGTACAACAGAAGAAAACACTGCCTGGTCCTACACCATCCTTACATCGTTGTTATGCTTAAGCCCATTGTTGCAGCCGCTGTGTCAATCCATCTCCTTGAAGGTCTTCCTCTTTTCCGCTGACCCTATACTTTACCAAGCATGATGTTCTTCTCCAGGGACTGATCCCTCCTGACAACATTTCCAAAACATATGAGACATAGTCTCGCCATCCTTGCTTCTAAGCACCATTCTGGTTGTACTTCCAGGACAGATTTGTTCATTCTTTTGGCAGTCCATGGTATATTCAATATTCTTCTCCAACACTACAATTCAAAGGCATCAATTCTTCTTCGGTCTTCCTTGCTCATTGTCCAGCTTTCACATGCATAGGAGGCGATTGAAAATACCATGGCTAGGGTCAGGTGCATCTTAGTCTTCAAGGTGACATCTTCTCTTTTCAACCCTTTAAACAGATCTTATTGCAGCAGATTTGACCAACGCAATGCATCTTTTGATTTCTTGACTGCTGCTCCCATAGGTGTCGATTGTGGATCCAAGTAAAATGAAATCCTTGACAACTTCAATCTCTTCCTGGTTTATCATGATGTTGCTTATTGGTCCAATTGTGAGGATTTTTCTTTTCTTTATGTTGAGGTGTAATCCATACTAAAGGCTGTGATCTTTGATCTTCATCAGAAGTGCTTCAAGTCCTCTTCATTTCAGCAAGTAAGGTTGTGTCATCTGCATAACACAGGTTATTAATGAGTCTTTCTCCAATCCTGATGACCTCTTCTTCATGTAGTCCAGCTTCTGGGATTATTTGCTCAGCATATAGATTGAACAGGTATGGTGAAAGAATACAACCCTGACGCAAACCTTTCCTGACTTTAAACCATGCAGTATCCCATTGTTCTGTTTGAACGACTGCTTCTTGATGTATGTACAGTTTCCTCAAGAGCTCAGTTAAGTGTTCTGGAATTCCCATTCTTCACAATGTTATCCATAATTTGTTATGACCCACACAGTTAAATACTTTTGTATAGTCAATAAAACACAGGTAAACATCTTTCTGGTATTCTATGCTTTCAGCCAGGATCCATCTGACATCAACAATGATATCCCTGCTTCCACATCTTCTTCTGAATCCAGCTTGAATTTCTGGCAGTTGCCTGTTGATATACTGCTGCAGCCACTTTTGAATGATCTTCAGTAAAATTTTACTTGTGTGTGATATTAATGATATTGTTCGATAGTTTCTGCATTCGGTAGGATCACCTTTCTTGGGAATAGGCATAAATATAGATCTCTTCCAGTCAGTTGGCCAGGTAGCTGTCTTCCAAATTTCATGGCATAGATGAGTGAGTACTTCCATCACCAAATCTGTTTTGTTGAAACATCTCAATTGGTATTCTATCAATTCCTGGAGCACTGTTTTTCGCCAATGCCTTCAGTGCAGCTTGGACTTCTTCCTTCAGTTCCATTGGTTCCTGCCCATATGGTACCTCCTGAAATGGTTGAACATTGACTAGTTCTTTTTGGCATAGTGACTCTGTGTATTTCTTCCATCTTCTTTTGATGCTTCCTGAGTCGTTTAATATTTTCCTCATAGAATACTTCAATATCACAACTCAACGCTTGAATTTTTTCAATTCTTTCAGCTTGAGAAATGCAAAGCATATTCTTCCCTTTTGGTTTTCCATCTCCAGGTCTTTGCACATGTCATTATAATACTTTGTCTTCTCGAGCTTCCCTTTGAAGTCTTCTGTTTAACTCTTTTACTTCATCATTTCTTCCTTTTGCTTTAGCTACTCGGTGTTCAAGAGTGTTTCAGATTCTCTTCTGACATCCATTTTGGTGTTTTCTTTCTTTACTGTCTTTTTAATGACCTCTTGCTTTCTTCATGTATAATGTCCTTGATGTCATTCCACAACTCGTCTGGTCTTCAGTCATTAGTGTTTAATGCATCAAATCTATTCTTGAGATGATCTCTAAATTCAGGTGGGATATACTCAAGGTCATACTTTGGCTCTTGTGGACTTGTAATTGTCTTCAGTTCCAACTTGAACTTGCATATGAGCAATTGATGGTCTGTTCTGAAGTCGGCCCTTGGCCTTGTTCTGACTGATGATATTGTGCTTTTCCATTGTCTTTTCCCACAGATGTAGTCAATATGATTCCTGTGTATTCTATCTGGCCAAGTCTGCGTGTATAGTCCCTGTTTATGTTGGTGAAAAAAGGTATTTGCAATGAAGAAGTTGTTGGTCTTGAAAAATTCTATCATGCCATCTCTGGCAACTTTTCTATGACCAAGGCCATCTTTTCCAATTACTAATCCTTCTTCTTTGTTTCCAACTTTCCCATTCCAATCTCCAGTAATTATCAATGCATCCTGATTGCATGTTTGATCAATTTCAGACTGCAGAAGTTGGTAAAAATCTTCAGTTTCTTCATCTTTGGCTTTAGTGGTTGGTGCATAAATTTGAATAATAGTCGTATGAACTGGTCTTCCTTGTAGGTGTGTGGATGTTATCCTATCACTGACAACATTGTACTTCAGGATAGATCTTGAAATGTTCTTTTTGACAATGAATGCAACACCATTCGTCTTCAAGTAGTAGTTCCTGGCATAGAAGATCAGATGATTGTCCGATTAAAAATGGTCAATACCAGTATATTTCAGCTCACTAATGCCTAGGATATCAATGTTTATGCATTCCATTTTATTTTTGACAACTTCCAATTTTCTTAGATTCATACATTGCACATTCCGATTATTAAGGGATGTTTGCAGCTGTTTCTTCTCATTTTGAGTCTTGCCACATCAGCAAATGAAGGTCCCGAAAGTTTGACTCTGTCCATGTCATTAAGGTCGATTCTACTTTGAGGAGGCAGCTAGTTCCCAGCTGTCTTTTGAATGCCTTCCAACCTGAGGAGCTCATCTTCCAGCACTGTATCAAACAATGTTCCGTTGCTATTCATAAGGTTTTCACTGGCTAAATCTTTTCAGAAGTAGACTGCCAGGTCCTTCTTCCTAGTCTGTCTTAGTCTGGAAGCTCAGCTGAAACCTGTCCACCGTGGGTGACCCTGCTGATATTTTGAATACTGGTGGCATAGCTTCCAGCATCACAGCAACATGTAAGCCCCCATAGCACAACAAACTTACAGACATGTAGGGGTCTTACCAACCCCTACATCAGCTTCAGCACAGGATGGGAGTTGCAGAAGCCACCATTTGTGAGATGGAGGAAATCACACAGGGTGCCATCGGGTGAAATCTAACTAAATAGCATAGCAAGAGCAGCCTCAAGTGCAACAGGAACCGTAAAGGGACTTTGGGAAAAGGTTCAGCTGGATGCATGAGTGTGGAGAGGAGGCAGGGGGACTAGCTGGGAAGTGGGGGAGGGGGCATCATGAAGTGATTGAAAGCTCAGGAGCTTGGGGCTTTCTTTTCTATTGTGTCAATGTACAATCCAGGTGTCTTTGCCTCCACCTTCTGCTTCTGTTGGGTTATGATTGTCTAGCAATTATGAATAACTTAGACAGGACTGAACACTGTCTCAGCCCACAAATGGGCATCACTTCGTGATGAGCAAAGTGCAGGCTACTGATAACAATAGTTGCAAACAGATGATAAAGAGTTCTTTTAACTCTGCAGAGCGACATGTACTGTGTTCATTGAAAGGAGACTGGGGTGTCTGCAGGCTCTGCCATGGCGCCACCTGGTGACAGCAACTGTTATTGCAGTTTCTTGATGGTACTGGTTCTGACGCGGACCATATATGGTTGTCTTGTATCAGGGCTTCCAACGTCTCTCGTCTCCCCTACCTTGTGTCTGAAAAAGTGAAATGACCTTGCTTATGGCCAATAAGGAAGACCACAGGCACCTAACAAGAAAGTGAGACAGGGTTTGTGGAAGGAGGGGGAAGATGTGTCAGAGAAACATGCATTGCTTAGTTTTTCAAACTTGTAATGTACCTTAAAGGCTTTGGAAAACAGCCAATTTTATTCTCAGTTCCATTTTCCATTACATAATAATATGAGGGATGGTGGAGGTCACACTTAGGTCTTTAGTCCACCTCTATTTTTGTGGTTTTTAAATCAGATATTAATAGTATAGTACCACTACCTCAGAGTTACCTAAACCCACACTGGCCAGGTCCCAGGTCATCTTGGCAGCTGAGTTCACTGGCTCTGTTGGAGGGGTTCTTCTCTGAACCCTAAGAAAAGCCAGAAGCAATAAGCAAGAAGGTTTTTCCCTTTTCCATGTCTGACCCACAGCATCCTAACATTTTGGCTAAGAGGGGTCAGTTGCAAAATCAGATTATTTTGTTGACAGTGCTTTGTCGCATTTATATCATTTTGAACTTTCAAAGAATTTTCACTTCAGTTAACTAATTTTTTTTTCCTCTCTGGTTCTCTGAGACACACAGGCCATTACACTTACCCTACACTTGCTAACAAAGGAGTTTATAAGACATTTAGCAATTTTTCAAAGGCTCTACGTCTACCTATGAAGATCAAAGACCACAGCCTTCAGTATGGATTACACCTCAGCATAAAGAAAACAAAAATCCTCACCACTGAACCAATAAGCAACATCATGATAAACAGAGAAAAGATTGAAGTTGTCAAGGATTTCATTTTACTTGGATACACAACCAACACCCATGGAAGCAGCAGTCAAGAAATCAAAGGACGCATTGCGTTGGGCAAATCTGCTGCAAAAGACCTCTGTAAAGTGTTGAAAAGCAAAGTTGTCACCTTGAAGACTAAGGTGCACCTCACCCAAGCCATGGTATTTTCAATTGGATCATATGCATGCGAAAGCTGGACAATAAATAAGGAAGACAGAAGAAGAATTAATGCCTTTGAATTGTGGTGTTGGTGAAGAATATTGAATATACCATGGACTGCCAAAAGAATGAACAAATCTGTCTAGGGAGAAGTACAACCAGAATGCTCCTTAGAAGGAAGGATGGCGAGACATACTTTGGACATGTTGTCAGGAGGGATCAGTCCCTGGAGAAGGAGGACATCAAGCCTGGTAAAGTACAGAGTCAGCGAAAAAGAGGAAGACCCTCAACGAGATGTATTGACACAGTGGCTGTAACAATGGGCTCAAGCATAACAACGATTGTGAGGATGGCGCAGGACCGGGCAGGGTTTCATTCTGTGGTGCATAGGGTTGCTATGAGTTGGAACTGACCTGATGGCATCTAACAACAACAACAACATCTACTTAGGGACAAACTGCTCTTCATCATACTCTCCTCCAAACAAATAACATCGGAGCAGGTCTGCAAACCAAATAGCAGTGAGTAACGCTGCCAGACCATTATTCCAAAAGTTACGTTACGAATTTGGGCTTATCAAAGTAATACCTTTGTCATGAAGGCCCTATAGACACATCCAAACCCCCCGAGGGACTGAGTTGTTGGACGGAGGGCTCTGGGGACCATGATCTCGGGGAACATCTAGCTCAATTGGCATGACACTACTTATAAAGATAATGCTCTACATTCTACCTTGGTGAGTAGTGTCTGGGGTCTTAAAAGCCTATGAGCGGCCATCTAAGATACTCCACTGATCTCATCCCTTCGGGAACAAGGGAGAATGAAGAGAACACGATACAAGGAAAAGATTAGTCCGAAGGACTAATGGTCCACAGCTACCAAGGCCTCCAGTACTGAGCCCAGTACAGCTGGATGGTGCCCGGCTACCACCAATGACTCCTTTGACCAGGATCACAACAGAGGGTTCTGGGCAGAGCTGGAGTAGGATGTAGAGCATAATTTTAACTCCCAAAAAAAAAAAAAAAAAGAAGACCAGATATACTGGCCTAAAGAATACTAGAGAAACCTCGAGAGTGTGGCCCCCAGACACCCTTTCAGCTCAGAGGGGAAGTTACCTTCAAGGTTCGATGTTAAGCCTGGGAATGGACACCCCAGTAAAACTAAATGGGACTAACGATGTACAGGAGTCCGGTGACAAGGGCCAGAAGGCAGAGGGAGAGTAGGAAACTGATGATAAGGAACACAAATTGAATAAGGACACTGTCGATGTATTGTGAGATTGTTGACCACTGCTATAGGGCAACATTTGTAGTAACTATTAAATGGGAGGCTGTTTTGTCCTGTAAGCCTTCATCTTGGGCGAGAATGGCAGCACAATTGGAAGAGCATAGTCAATATCACTTAAATGTGTAAGTAAAAAGTTTTGAAATGGTGTTTAAATAAAATAAAAATAAATAAATAAACAAACAAAGGAGACTAAAGAGGTACAATAATCCACTGACAAGGTCCAGAAGACAGAAGGGGACAAGGAAGCCCCCTGGTGATAGGGAACACAAGGTGGAGTAAGGATATTCTTGATGTGCTGTGAGATTGTTAACCATTGTCATAGGGCAACATGTGTAGTAACTGTTAAATGAAAAACTATTTTGTTCTGTAAGCCTTCATCTTAAGTGAGAATAACAGCACAGTTGGAAGAGCGTAGTCAATGTCACTGAACTGTGAATGTAGAAAATTTTGAAACGGTGTATCTTTGGCCATCTGTAATTTTCATCAAAAAAAAAGGTTGAGAATTTAGAGGCTTAATACGTTGTGGGGTTGTTAACCAATGTCAAAAAAAACAACATGTGTACTACTATTTCATGAGAAACTATTTGCTCTGTAAGCTTTCACCTGAAGTACAATAAAATATATATAAAAAAAAAAAAAAAAAAACAAAGTAATACCTTTGCTAAAAGTGGTGCTCACTTGAGTTCTTCCTTAATATTTGACTTCTGTTTCAGGTTATTGTTAATACTGAATTTTACCCTAACCCTGAGATATTGGAAAACAACAACGGTTAAAAGATCCCTCCCCCACCCTCGTCCTTGGTGTTTAGGAAATTGGCTGACTGCCAGCAACCACCCTTCCCATGTGACTTAGATAAGACTCATGGATGGCGCTTTGTCTACCTATGTCGAGGCCAGACACAGCCCCTCCAAATTCCCTTTCCTGGCCTCATAAATGACTAACTGAATTGCTTGTCTCCACTGATCAATCAGAAACAAAGCGCTTATTAAGCAAACTTTAATTTTCTCTCCTCCTCCCAGTCCCTGAGCTTTGGCCCACCCTCAGCCTGAGCCAGTATACCACCCCGCTTAAGGGCCCCTCCCAGAGAACAGGCAGCCTCCCCTGCAAAAAGTTCTGATTTGCCATCCAATTATATCAGCGGCTCATCCCACTTCCCCACGCCTGTTTTGTTCCATTTTTCCTGGCTGTGTTTACTCTCAGTTTCTCTAAAAAAAAAAAAAAAAATGCCTTTTCCCTAACTCTTCGAGACACTTACTGATTCTATGGTCAGAGGGTTCTCCCTGTTAGAGTAGCCCCCTCCTCCCCTCTGCAAGAGTCCCTTCTCTTTCCCCCTTTTCTTTCTGAGTAAGGTTTCTTTCTATCAAAGTTTGGGTTGGTTTTTTATATAACACTGTTCTTTCCTTGGTACTAAAAACTCTGGGGGATATTAAGGAGCTAATATGAATCCCAGGGGAGGGCGTGTGGCTCCATATAACGTTTATAGATGAGGTTATTTTTAAAAATATAGTCAACTCAGTATTAGAACTCCAGATTGGCACCAAAATAGAAATTAAACGTGTGGAACTATCATTGAAATGAATAAATAAATTTTTAATCTACCATTTTAGTTCGTCCTAAGTTGCTGCAAAACTTCAACATAGTTGATGAAAAAGGCACTAAATTAATTAACTCAGAACAGCGAGCACCTCGTGTAGATGGCACAATTATCCACGGAGGCAGCCGCAATTTCTTTTAATTGAGTCATCACTAAGGAAGGTTATATTTAACGCTGACTTTAGATTCTACAAAACAAAATCAGAAAAAGCTCAAATTGCCTAGTAATTAATTATAACTGATATAGTTAAAACAAATAATTAGTTTCCACCTGATTTATGAACAGTTTAAGTCATTTACTCAGAAGTTGATGACTCAAAATAAAAAATACAAGAGGTAGGTACGCTGCTTTGTTTTTAGAAAAATGCTCAAGCCATCATTCCATTTTTATCAGAAATCCATCCACGATTCTCTTATTAGCTGGATGGAGTAACAAAAGCATAATCCGCTGGTGAAATTAACACCGATGGCCAGAAACACAGCTGGGAAAGCAGTATTGTGTAGTAAGGGCTTGGCCTCTAAGTTAGAAGCCCAGCTCAACAATTTACCTACCAAGAGCAAGTAATTTTGCCTTTGTAATTCTTACCTATCTCAGCTGTAGACTGGGAGGAATAATAATGGCATCTGAGGTGGTTACTTTTATGTGTCATCTTGGCTATGCTTTAGTGCCGAGTTGTTTGGTGAAACACTAGATGTTGCTGTGCATTGTAGCTGTGATTAACATTTACAGTCAGTTGGCTTTGAGTATAGGAGATACCCTCTCGATAATGTGGATGGGCCTCAACCATTCAGTTGCCCATCTTAAGAGCAAAAACAGGTTTCTCTGGGAAGAAGGAATTCTGCCACAAGACTAACGTAGAATAGAAATCCTACATTAGTTTCCAGCGTGCCCTACAGATTTTAGACTTGCTAGCTTCTAAAGTCACATAAGCCAATTCCTTAACGAGAAATCTCTTTCTATACACACACACACACACGCATATATATATGGAGCTCCGGTGGCATAGTGGTTAAGAGCTTGGCTGCTAACCAAAAGGTTGGCAGTTCAAACCCACCAGCAGCTCCTTGGAAACCCTATGGGGCAATTTACTCTGACCTACAGGGTCGCTCTGATTCAGAACCAACTTGATGGCATCTGACAACAACAACACACACATACACACACACACACATACATGCAAAGGCTGTGATAGTTCAGTGGTAGGATTCCTGCCTTCCATGTAGGAGATCCGAGATCGATTCCTGGCCAATGCACTTCATTCACAGCCACCACCTGTCAGTTGAGGCTTGCATGTTACTATGATGCTAAACAGGTTTCAGTGGGGCTAGGACAAAACACCTGGCAATGTACGTCCCAAAATCAGCCAATGAAAACCCTACGGATCATAAGGGTCTGATTTGCAACCAATTATGGGGATGCTACAGGATTGGGCGGCATTTTCTTCCATTTTGTGTGGTGTTGCCATGAGTCTGGGGCAACAAACAGCAACTCTGCATGTGTGTGCGTGTGTGTGTGTGTTTGTGTGCACGTGAGTGCGCTTGGTTCTTGTTCTGAGATGATGAATGCCTAAATGCAGCTGTGAGTTTTCTGTTTGAGCACACAGGTAGCCATATTTCCTGGCTCTCCTTGCAGCTGTGAGTTTTTTGTTTGAGCACACAGGTAGCCATATTTCCCAGCTCTCCTTGCAGCTGTGAGTTTTCTGTCTGAGCACACAGGTAGCCATATTTCCCAGCTCTCCTTGCATTGGGCGGATGCTATGTTGCTAGCACAGGTCAGTGACACGTGAGGAGAAAAAGATGTCTGCCATTTCCAAGCCTGACCCCTAAAATATCCCATGTGTTTTCTTAACTGCTTGGTCAGCTGCATGCAAATGATCCCTGGAGGAAGTGGAAGCTCAAAGCAGGGATAGTAACTTGAAGAAGCTTGAATCCTTGAACCACTGAGGTTCTGGGGTGCTTGTCACGGCAAGTAGCATACCCCAAAGAATACAGGTTGTCCTAAGGATCGAAAGGGATGACTATCATAGATTGCCTAGCATGTAGTAAGTGTTCCATACCTAATTGACATTTTTACTCTTTAAAGGTCAAATAAATGAATACTATCCTGCTGAACATCAGAAACTTGGCAACAGTTAAAATATTTGGGGGAGAGAAAAATCTAGAAATTGATTTAGTATATTTATATATATATAAAGTCTATTTTATAATGAATAAAATCATGTTATTTAATGTAGTATAATATTACTCCTTATATCCTGGTGCAGCATTTGGTATAGAGGCAATATTCATTAAGGGTTGAATGAATGAATGAATACAGGAATATAATATAATGGAAGATTTTGTTTGTTTGCTCATGTAATTGCACTTGGCTAAGTTGCTATGTGGAGCCCTGGTGGCGCAGTGATTAAGAGCTCCACTGCAGACCCAAAGGTCTGCAGTTCAAATCTATCCACCACTCCTTGGAAAGCCTATGGGGCAATTCTATTTTGTTCTATAGGGTCGCTATGAGTCAGAATCGACTCGACAGCAACAGGTTTGGGGTTTTTTCTTTTTTCTTTTTGTTTAAGTTGCTATGTACCCTATAAAATTAGGAAGTTTTGAATGACAAAAAAGCTTGACACTATATAAAAAGGGGAAAAACTAAAAGTAGCTTCAACAAAATGGTTTACGTGCTAGTTCTTATGTTACATAGTGAATGCATGAGTGTTTATGTTTATGTTATTATTACCTTACCTAACTTACATATGTTTCCATATGTTTATTTTGTGGTCAAAAGTTACCTAATAAACTGTTTAAGAAAAGAAAAGTAGTATTTTCTGTAACTGATTCTGATTGTATAGAAGGCTTAAAGAGGATTTGTCGTCAGTTTATTAAATGAGCTGTCCCTGGGACAAAGCATCAAAATAAAAGACCTACATACTAAAATACTTGACAGTTGTGTTAGCTTCCTAGAGCTGATTAACAAAGTACCACTTTGTGGGTGGCTTAAAGCAACAAAAATTTATTCTTTTACTGTTCTGAAGTCTAAAAGTCCGAATTGGAGGGCCATGCTCTCTCCGAAGCTCTAGGGGAAGATCCTCCTTGTCCCTTCCATCTTCTGGTAGCCCCAGGCATTTCTTATCTTGTGGCAACGTAACTCCAATTTTTCATCTTCACGTGGTTAGCTTCCCTCTATGCCTGTGTGTCTCTGATTCTCTTCTCCTTTTCTTAAAAGGACACCAGTCATATTGGATTAGGGCCCACCCTACTCCAGTATGACCTCAGCTTAACTAATTACATCTGCAAAGACCCTGTTTCCAAACAAGGTCACGTTCACAGGTGCCAGGGGTTAGAACTTCAACATACCTCTTGGTGGGAATTCAACCCCACAGTACATTCAAGAACCACAGAGATAATGTTTGACTCTTACTGAGGGGTCAGTAGGTTTAGAACAGAGAACATTTGTGGAGAGAAAGTATTTCAGGGAAGGGATGAGATAACAAGCTGACTGCCCGGGGTATCGGAAGACTTAAACTGCAGTCCCAGGATTGTCACTAAGCATGAGCTATGGGACAGAGAATCTCTGAGAAGCTCAGTTCCATGCAGCATGAAATTATGGGACTAGACTAATTAGCTAATTATGCTTTTTGCTGATTCCAAGTCATTATTTTTTCAATATCATCATTAGAAATGTTAGTTTTCTTTGCACTGTATGTGGGAGAAACGATCAGTTAGAAGATTTCCAGCTGATAAAATGCTAGGTATATCACCTTTTAACTGAGTACTTTTCCTTGATACATAAATAGTTGCTTTCCATAGAAGCCAATTTATGTCAGATAATAAATTGGAAGGCAAATTGGAATCAGAACATTTCATTCATACTTAATTGGGCAGACACAGTTTGTACATTTACCAAACAGATTCAGAATAGGGCATGTATTTTAATGAACCTTCTCAACAATAGAAACAGTGTGGAGGAAAAAAAAAATTGATCGAGCAAAAAAAGATGATTGGAACATGTATTTATGGCATACCTATCACCCCTGTTCCTAGGCAACAAGGCATTGTTCAAATAGAGAGAAAGGTAGATAATTATAGATCATGGTATATTTGGTCCTCTCTGCTCTAGGAAGGAGGTTTGCAAGGAATAAAACGATATGTGAATCCTAAAGGTATCGTTTCAAGAGTCAGGTTTTTTAAATGCGAGTTCTTGACGGACTCACAGCTCCTTCCACTTAATGAACAGCTCGACTGACAGTTTCTTCGTAGAAGCCAGACCAGCAAGCAGCCCCGCCCTGGCTCATCTTCCTTTATTTGGCATCAGAGGCCCCCTGTCTGCATTGCTTGCTCTCTGCCGGCAACGATTTTCCGGAGAGCCCGCAGAGAAGAATCAAGACAATGGCAAAGCGTAAGGAAAACAAGCTTTCCCAGCAATTTATTGAAAAAGCGCACCCCCCCCTCCCTTTTTGTCCCCAACCTAGAAAATCCTCTTACATTCAAAAGGAACGCTTTGTTTTGCTTTCCCAAAGGTAGCAAATGCAACAGTTCATGAAAAGCACCAAGGCCAAAGCAAGGCACACAGCTTGGGCAACTTGAAGCCAAATCACACCCTGCCTCAGGTCTGTGAGAAAAACGCCAACCAATACGAGCAACATTACGAATTATTCTTGCGCTTATTCAATTTCAAATTCAAACTATTTATTGATTTAGTTGAAAAATAAATGTTAAGAATCACCCTCTTTATGCATGTCCTGTGTATTCTCAGATATTTCCTAAGCACCTTTTCTGTGCCGGATACTATTGGGGACACTGAGGAAATGATGGTGAATGGGTCCATCATGATTTGTGGAGTTTCCAACCTTGAGGCAGAGAAATAATGAAACAATGAAAGCATAAGTGACTAAATAATTCCAAACTGTGATAACATCCAAGAAATAAAAATATATATATACAGATATAGGTGCTATAAAAGTGAGTAACAAGAGGATGCACTTGGATTTGAGAGGTCAGAAAAGACCTGTGAGGAGGTGTTTCAAGCTGAGGCCTGAAGGATGGAGCACCTTCAGCCAGGACACAGGGAGAGAAAAAACAGTCTGATCAGAGGGAACAACAGGCCCCAAGTTTCTGATGTAGAAAAGGCCTTGTCATTTCCGGTAGAAGAAAAAGCACTAACAGCGCTCTAAGTTATTGAGTGGGGAGTGTGGCACGGGCCGAGATGGAAAAGTTGAACCCTGGGGCCTGCAGTTCATATGTCATCTAAGTGCAGTGAAAAGTCAAAGAAGGATTTTTTACAGGATGGTGGCATGATCTAATTTACAGCAAGAAGGATGGACTGGGGAGTGAATGATGAAAGCAGGGATACAAGTTGGAAGGCTCCATGGCAGTAATACAGGGAAGAAATAAAAGTCAGCCTCCAACAAGGAAAGCAGAATCCACTCTATCATCAAATGAGGGAATTTAATAGAGGGAACTGATTCACCCTATAGCAGAACTGATGAGAAGCTAAACATGAGTTGGTGGTGAGATGCTCCATGGACTAACCACATCAGGAAGCCATTGCTGCCTTAGGCTGGAGGGTCAGAGGGAGGAGGTAGTATTAGCAGAGCCCAGGGTCTGGGTCACCTGGTGAAAGTGGGAACCACAGTGGCCAGTAGAGAGGAGCTGAAGCCATGGAGGAGATGAACCCCCTTTAGGGGATGCTGCCCAAGGCAAGAGGCATCTACCTTTTCTCACTATCAGTCACCCAACAGAGACTCCCATTAGCAAAGCCCAGCTAGAAGTCAGCCTACACTGGAGGCTGGAAAATGCACCAAGGATGAGTCCCCTTCAATGGAGAGCAGAGCAACAGAAGGGCAAATAAGCAGGGCATGTATAGACGCTTTGGAGATAGAATCTAGTACAACCGGAAATAGATTAAATACAGAGATCAGCCTAAGTGTAGAGTAAAGGAAGACGCTCAGGTTTCTGCCTTGAACAAGTAGGTAGACTGTGATAACATTGACTTAGAACTGACAAAGAGAAGCACATTTTAAGGGCTGAGGTAAAAGTTTGGATATGTTAAACTTGACATTTAAATGGAGAAGTCAGGTAGAACTAAAAAGAGAAGACTTGCTAGAGAGAATTACGAGTTGTCATCTTTTATGATTGCATGTCCCTTCTGACACAAACCCTGGTGGCTTAGTGGTTAAGTGCTAACCAAAAAGTTGGCAGTTTGAATCCACCAGGTGCACCTTGGAAACTTTATGGGGGCAGTTCTACTCTGTCCTATAGGGTCGCTATGAGTTGGAATCGACTTGACAGCAACGAGTTTGATTTTTTTTTTGGTACCTTCCATCAATGGGCAAATCTACCTTGTGCCATAAACTATGCAGAATGCTGGAGAAAATATTATAAATACTGCTTTAATGCAAGGCTAGTTCCTATAAAAGCAAGGGAAACAACCGGGGGCAAACAAAAAGGAGAAATGAAAACCAGAAGAGTAGGCCTGGGCTAAAATTACAGCTGCCCTGGCAGTGAGCTTGTTAGTCTCAGTAACAAAAGGGCTATGTTTGCATAACCACCCAGGAGCTAGGCAAGAGGCCAGAGAGAGGACAAAGTGAGTTGGAAGTGAAACTTCCATACATATACACACACAGTAAAGATCATCAAAGGTTTCCCCTCAAGGAACAGATGGACTGGGGGAAAAGTGTCTAACAATCAGAAATCTCTACCTGTAACCTGGAAAAAAAATCTCACCGGAGAATTTATAACCACGTGTGGCAGGTCTGGGGTGTGAATTTACAGGAAGTGTACAATGTGAGAAATTAACATAAAAGGTGTTTCTGGCTGATAATACCCTGGGGTACCTGTACACACACTCTCCACTGTAAAAACAGATGGTCTTCACTGATGAAGCCAGGATGAAGATGAGTTTTCATGCCAAAATTAAAAATACCAGAGAAAATAAGCCACTATGAGACTCAGGGGACTCAGCAAAAACAACAAACTCTGGTTTGGCTCACCCATTCCAAACCAAAGATTGAGATAATAGAATTTTCAATTATAGATTATGAAATCAAGAATAAATTAAAGGGAAAAAAAAGAGAAAATTAAAACCAAAACGAAACCTGTTGTCATTCAGTCGATTCTAACTCATAGAGCCACTGTAGGGCAGAAT
Organism: Dugong dugon; assembly: GCA_030035585.1. NCBI lineage: Eukaryota > Metazoa > Chordata > Mammalia > Sirenia > Dugongidae > Dugong > Dugong dugon. The sequence continues at coordinate 9,904,840 of CM057473.1, forward strand.
AGAATGGACCCACAGGGCTTCCAAGGCTGTCATTTTTAAAGGGAGGAGCTCTGGTAGTGCAGTGGTTAAGCACTCACTGCTAACTGAAAAGTCGGCTCTCAAACCCACCGGCCGCTTCCATGGGGGAAAGATGTGGCAGCCTACTTCCATAAAGATTTATAGCCTTGGAAACCCTATGGGGCAGTTCCACTCTGTTTTATAGGGTTTCTCTGAGTCCTATAGGGTCGCTGTGAGTTGGAATCCACTCCACAGCAATGGGTAATCTTTACAGGAACAGACTGCCACATCTTTCTCCTGCAGAGTGGCTGGTGGGTTCGAACCACTGACTTTTTGTTTAACAGCTAAGTGCTCAACTGCTGTGCCACCAGGGCTCGTTATGAAAAAATTACAAAGCCATAAAAAAAGATTATTTTTAAAGATTTAAATATAATTTATAGAAATAAAAAATGCTGTGATCGAAATTGTAAAACCCTAATGGATAGGATAAATTTACTAAGGTATTATTAACTGCTGAGGCAAGCATATCCCCAAATGTAATAATGACTCAAATACAGCAGTTCATTCCCACTCACAAAAAAATTATGAAACAGAAACATGTGTTCCCAATCAGCGGATTGTTCTTCTCTGAGTGGCATCTCAGGGACCCAGGCCCCTGCCACTCTTTGGCTCCACAACATTGAAAACACGGCTTCCATATTCACCCTGGATACTGACATTGATATTGAGTCAGCAGATGTCAATACATACATACACATGTATGGGAATTTGTTATAGGACAGAGATGGCAGTATAATTCAGCAGGAAGAAGACCTTAAATAAATCATTATACACATGGACAAAATAGATTTATACCTCATGGGGTACACAAAAATAAACTACGGGAAAATTAAAGACCCAGACTCAAGTAAGAAAAAAACAAATCTTTGAAACTTTTAGATGAAAGATAAAGGAGATTATTTTCATGGTTTGGGGATAGGTAAGAACGTCTCAAATGAGACAGAAAAAAAAAAAAATCAAACCTAAAGGAGTAGATTAATAACTAAATACTAAAATTAAGAATTTCTATTCATCAAATCACACCGTAAAGACAGTGAAAATACAAGTAGCAAAACTGAAGAAGATATTTGTCATACATATAACTGACAAGAAAATTAGTAATAAGAATACATAAATAACTCTTACACAGCAATAAGAAAAAGAAGAACAACAATATTAGAAATCAGACAAAGCTATGAAAAGGCACTTTCCAGAAAAGGAAACTATGGCTGAAAAACAAATACTGAACCTTAGTAGGAATCAAGGAAGTAAACAATTAAGCCATAATTAAATAACATTTCACATCCATAGATTGTAAATTATTTTAAATGATTGACAAAAAGCTTGACTGGCAAGATCATGTAACAGTGAGGTTTCTCAGGCTCTGCTGAAGAGAGTGTGTATCAGTCAGTACAGCCACTTTGGAAAAGTTATTTCACAGTGATTAGTACAGTTGATTAGGCAGGTGAAGACACACATACCCTACAACCTGGGAATTCTGTTCACTAGGGTAGTTCCTGGAGCCCTGGTAGTGTAGTAGTTAAGAGCTCAGCTGCTAACCAAAAGGTCAGCAGTTCAAATCCACCAGGTGCTCCTTGGAAACCCTATGGGGCAGTTCTCTGACCTAGAGGGTCAGTATTAGTTGGAATCAACTCGACAGCAATGGGTTTGGGTTTTTTGTTTGTCTTTTTAGAGTAGTTCCTAAGGAACATTTCCAAGAATAATTTTTGCAGTATCATTTGTTTTGATACACACACACAAAAAGGTAACAACATGAATATCTATCAAGATGAGGAAGAATAAATACATTATGGTAAACTCAAATAATGGAAAACTATATAGCAGTGGAAAATGAGTAAACTAGATCTGCATTTACCATCATAGAAAAAATTCTAAAACATATTGTTAAATGAAAAAAGCAAGTTACAGAAGGACATCATTTACCTGAGATTTTAAAACATATGAAATATCCTTATATATTACTTATTGATACTTTAATAATAAATGATAGGCACAAATTCAGGATAGCATGGCTATCTTTGTGTCAGAGAAGTAGAATAAGATTTGGAGGGTATAAAAGGGATTTCTCTCTCTTGAGTCCCTGGGTGGTGCAAACAGTTAATACTCTCAGCTGCTAACTGAAAGGCTGGAGATTCAAGTCCACCCAGAGACACCTCAGAAGAAAGGCCTGGCGACCTACTTCCAAAAAATCAGCCATAGAAAATCCCATGGAGCACAGTTCTACTCTGACACGCATGGAGGCATCGTAAATCGGAGTTGACTGGATGGCAACTGGTAAAAAATCTCCCTTGGATTATTTTATTGTAAAAAATTATGAAGTAAATTTTTTAAAATGTTACAATTTGACAAAACTGGGTGGGAAGTACATGAGTAGTCATTACATGGTTCTCTATATTTTTCTCTTTGCTTGAAGTCTGTGGTAACAGCAACAAAGAAAGACCAAATGAGACAAAACAAAGGGGAGACAGGCATCAAGGGAAGATTTGTTTGGTTTTCAGCTTAGATTTTTGTTTTGTTTTGTTTCTTTGTTGCTTTTTTTAAACATTGATGATGCTACAGGGTTTTTCTCTGCTGATGAAAATTCCCCTTCAGAAAGAGAGAATTTAAAGATGCATGGTCAAGACATGAAAATCCAAGGGTGAAGTCCTTGAGGATATAAGAGGAGATAGGACACAGAGAACCTGTGGAGCCTTTAATAAGATGAGCCTTTAATAAGAGAGAAACCCAAAACAAAACCCACTGCTGTCAAGTCAATTCCAAGTCACAGAGACCCTATAGGACAGAGTAGAACTGCTCCATAGGGTTTCAAAGGCTATAAATCTTTACGGAAGCAGACTGCCACATCTTTCTCCCACGGAGCGGCTAGTGAGTTCAAACCGCCAACCTTTTGGTTAGCAGGGGAGTGCTTTAAACACTGCCATCAGGGCTCCTTAATAAGAGAGAAAGTAAGTTAATTAACCTGAATGAGGTTGCAGTGATAATTACTTAACTGTATAAAGATATCTTTGTGACTTGGGTTGGAAATATAAGACTGAATAGTAGTTGTTTTAATACAAAATAGAAACGTGAGTTGTTTCCATACACTAAAACTAGACCTATTTAAAATGATTTTACTAGAGCAAAGAATTGGGGGAGTACAAATATGTGTACTGACTCCTTTCAGAAGATCAGCCTTAAGTATGTAAACGTCATTGTAATGCAGGGCTTCATTTGAACTGGTTCCTTTGAGTTAGAACTCCTGCTGAGAATTGTGTTTCTAACAAGTTCCCATGCAATGATAACGCTACTGGTTAGGGACAAATGCTGACAATCACTAGCAGAGAAATGGATCTCAAAATGTATTATACATAAGAATCACCTGGGGATCTTGTTAAAAGTGTAGATTCTGATTCAGCATATCTGGGGTGGAAATTTGCAAAAACTGATTCGAAGCATGTTGATTTACTACCTTGAAGGCAGGGACGTTTGTTGTGTGCCCTCAAGTCGCTTCCAACTCATAGCGACCCTGTAGGATAGAGCAGAACTGGTGGATTGAAACTGCCTACCTTTTGGTTAGCAGCCTGAGCTCTTAACCACTTCCCACTTAGAATTTTATTATCATGAAATGTCAGTGTATAAAGAATAATAGAAAATGAAACATCTCCCTCTGAAAAACCTAAGTAATTATCTGTTTTTTGTTTTTCTTTGAAAGAGGGAGTGTTTCTCTAAGGGTTAATGCACAGTCCCCAACTCTCTAAAATGGTCAGCAACCTGGCAAAAGGCGCCATCTTGCCATGATTCCATTGTAATTTCACTGTTGGACTTTCTCCTCAGAGGCAATTCAATAATTACAATCCTCTTCTTTCTGAAGTAGGAGTATATCCTCCCTAAGGAATCATAGTTTTGATTATCTTGCATGTGACTCAGTTCTCCAACTTCTTTTACTCCTCTCAGAAATGTTGCTTGCCTATAATTCCACCATTTCACAGCTCATTTGCACCTTTGCAGGAAACAAGCATACTGGAATTGAGCAAAAAAGAACTTAAAATCAAATCCTTTTATATTGGAATCAATTTTGCTATCCATTAGACATGTTCAGGAAATGCTTGTCAGCATGAAGTTTGAAGCTTTTGGTAAAATGATGTTATTCCTATTGCTTGCATGTCCAGTACAGCAGTCCCCGAACCACACTTACAACTGTCTATTTTTTTGTACACCTTATCATTAGTAATATGTACTACATACAGTGTTGTAACACGTATCTATAAATTTATATGAAATATTTCCAAACCCCAAAGACAAATGAAGATCAAATTTATAAGGATACTGATAAAAAGACAATAAAAATGAAAAAAAAAAAAAAAAGGTATTCTACTTACATCAGAACCAATTTACGACAGAGTCTTCAGAACAGAACTCTGCCATCAATCGGGGATGACCTGTAATTTAGTTGGCCTACCCAGACCGCATCCCTAAGTACTAAAAACTGAGTTTTAAAGCAATAGACGCTACAGGGCAACCAATGGTAGGATCAGAAATGATGCAACATTTCTATGATAGCCATATGTGGTAGGCACAATAATGCCCCCCACAAAGACGTCTACATCCCAATATCCGGAACCTGTGAATATGTTACCTTCATGGCAAAAGGGACTCTGCAGATGTGATTAAGTTGAGAATCTTGAGATGCGGAGAGTACCCTGGATTATCTGAATGGGCCTAATATAAACAAGGACCCAGTGTAAACAAGGATCCTTATAAGAAGGAGGCAGGAGAGTCAGGGTCAGAGTAGGAGATACAAAAATGGAAGCAGAGGTTGGAGTGATGTGAGAAGGGGACCCCAAAGCTAGAAGTGTGATCAGCCTTCAGAAGCTAGAAAAGATTAAGAACGGATTCTCCCCTAGCACTCCAGAAGGAAAGCAGCTCTGCTGACCCATTTTGGAGTTTTGATCTCCAGAACCATAAGAATATGAATTTGTGTTGTTTTAAGCCACCAAGTTAGTGGTAATTTATTACAGCAGTAATGGGAAACTAATGTACATGTATAAAGCTCTTTATGCAATGTCTATTACATAGCGTGATTTTCATTATTACTATCATCTAATATTTTTCCCATTCTACCTTGGGCTTGCTTTATATATTTTTGTTAACTTGAGATTGCTTAATTCTACATATTGTGCTAAAATTAACTCTCTATCCCATTGTCAGGAGCCCTGGTGGTGCAGTGATTAAGTGTTCGCCTGCTAACCAAAAGGTCGGCAGTTTGAATCCACCAGGCGCTCCTTGGAAACCCTATGGGACAGTTCTACTCTGTCCTATAGGGCCTCTATGAGTCAGAAGTGACTTGACGGCAATGGGTTTGGGTTTTTTTTGTTTGTTTGTTTTATCCCATTGTCATCATTTTCGGTTATGGAATCAAACAAACAAACCACCCAACCTGGAAATCCTACCTTGTTTTCGAAATTATCCAAAACAGAAGGAAACTGTACTTCCTTGCAGATTGACCTTGTGTTGGAAGTGACAATTTTCTGTGGCCAACCAAAAAGAAACGCTAGATTATTGAATCCATTCATATGGAAGTTGAACTGCCAATTTTGTGATGTATCTGCGAGTTTATGGAGCACTGGGCTTCTCAGGGTCTGAGCTGACATCATGGGTTTTAGTTTCTTCTTTCTCTTCTGTTTCCCTCCAAAAAGACCTGGATCTATGATGGATTCTTTGTTTGTTTGAAATATAAATGTCTATCCCAGGCTTTATTTCATTTTTTTTTCTTTTGAGGAATGCTGAATTCAACAGTTATTGTAAAAAACAGTAATATTGCATTTTTAACTGCTATAGCATACTCAGAACATGATTCCTGTATTTTTCATGGAGCTTCTCTAGTGTTTTCCAATTAAAGTAAGTCTATGGAGAAAAACTGAAACTAGTCTCTTGATCAAGAATTTTGCTTTGACATCTGGATTCTTAAAAGCTTGTGAGCAGCCATCTAAGATATTCCACTAGTCTTACCCTGTCAGGAGCAAGGGAAAATGAAGAAAAATCCAAAGACACAAGGGAAAGATTAGTCCAAAGGACTAATGGACCACAAGTACCACAGCCTCCGCCAGACTGAGTCCAGCACAACTAGATGGTGCCCGGCTACCACCACCTACTGCTCTGACAGAGATCACAATAGAGAGTGCCCGACAGTGCTGGAGAAAAATGTAGAACACAATTCTAACTCACAAAAAAGACCAGACTTACTGGCCTGATACAGACTGGAGAAACCTGAAGAGTATGGCCCCTGGACACCCTTTTAGCTCAGTAATGAAGTCACTCCTGAGGTTCACCCTTCAGTCAAAGATTAGACAGGTCCATAAAACAAAAGGAGACTAAATGGGCACACCAGCTGAGGGGCAAGGATGAGAAGGCAGGAGGGGACAGGAAAGCTGGTAAAAGGGAACTCAAGGTCAAGAAGGGGAGAGTGTTGACATGTTGTGGGGTTGGTAAGCAATACCACAAAACAATATGTGTACTAATTGTTTTATGAGAAGCTAGTTTGTTCTGTAAACCTTCATCTAAAGTACAGTAATTAAAAAAACAGTGCCACATATCTCAATTTGTGGGGCACAGCTAAAGCAGTGTGTATAGAGAAATTTGAAGCACTAAGTGCTTACATTATAAACAGGAATGTCTTAAAGTTAATAGTCTAAGGTTCTACCTTAAAAAACTAGAGATAAAGAAGAGCAAATTAAACCCAAATCAAGAAAGAAGAAAATAATTACAAGAACAAAAATCAATGAAATTTAAAACAGAAAAGCAATAAGGAAAATCCACGGGAAAAAAAAGAATTTTGCTTTGAAAATTGGCTAGGCCACCTCTCAGATACATTTTTTGTAACCTGCGTCCGTCCATTTCCTCATGAAGTCAAGCCATGGGGGCTCCTGTTACCACAAAACATTGATTTTTCTCCCATGTCAGAATGTTCCACGTAAAACTCTTCAGCTACAACAATGTGGAGCTTGAGAAATTTCCAAGAATCTTCCCTATCAATTTTCAGTTTTGGAGAGCCACATGCCGAACGACCAAGCCAAATTTAACTTGGTTGAGTGGAGAGATAAAAACTTCACATAGCTAAATGTTGCAGATTATAAAGTTTAAAAGACAGTTCTCCTGGAAGAGATTGCAATTCATCTGGTTGATGGATTTTTAACTGCATTTATCTATAAGGCTGCTCCTTGCTACACATACATGTGCACTGCTTATGTTTGAGAAAAGAAAGCTTGCTTTCTGTGAATATAAAACAAGGTGCGCAACAAAATAGTCATAACACCAAACCTGCAGCCTTTAATACATGAGAATACCAAATATAACGAACCCTCCAATTAGAACTGGGTTCGGTTCCTTTTTATCCATCCATATTTTACATTACCTCTGTGTGCACGGGCTATATATAGCTGCCCTTTCCTCTGTAACCTTCAGCTGTCTTAGAAGAATTTTAAAACTCCCTTTGCAAATTCATATAGCCTTTTAGTGTTAAATAAGTCCTCGCTGACATTTACAAGTCGTACCATTTACAAAAGCGCATTGTGGTCTTCATGTTTGTCTGCCATTCATTGCAATAAAATGTGACGTTTAATGCTCTGTTGATCATTGCTGCAGTAACAAGTGACACTTTTAATGAGTGATTTCCTTTTCCAGGCTTCATTCTGGATGCACGTTATACCATAAACTATATCCTGCTTCAAAAAAAAAAAAAAAACTGCTTGAATCCAATAACAAGCTTAAGCGAGCCACTTTCTTAGGTCTATGAAAAGCATAACATTACTGCCAATAATGTTGCTAATATTGAGATGTAAAATAGATTATTTTTCCAAGGATATCATTTTTATGATGGTTAAGACATTTCCTCCCTAGTGTTGAAATCATGAAAAGTTTATCATTTACTTGAATCTCTAAGTCAAAAATTGACATCTATTTTCTATTTATATGCAGGTTACATGAGCTGTGGGCGTAGATGTTTTGTGTCATTTTAAGTAACTCCTTGAGGCAGGGAATAAAGGCGAAAAGAATAAGAAGTATTTTAATGGTAATTTAGAAGTTTGGAAATTGGACATATATACTTTATAAGTTTTTAGTCATTTTTTTCTAGGAGACTTTTTCTAGCAAATAATTATTTCATATTGTTATGATGATGGAAGTGGGGGAAGGCTTTTATAAAATAAAGACCTTAAGGCTTGTTGAAGTCATGTTTAAATTCCAAATTCACAAGAAACAACTAAGGCTGTATCTATGTGCACAACTAATGTGACCTTGGTAGTCTAATCACTCAAAAAAAATCAGTCAAAAGATCTTTTAAAAATGTTCACTCCCATTTTTATTTTATTTTCTCTTCTTGACTTGATCATCATAAGAATTTACTGATGATTCTAAACTATAAAGCACCTTAGGTGGTGGGCTTTTTCACATCAAGGAGCTCTATTTGTCCCAAAATATTCACTATCTTGTACCTTGCTGTTGTTAGGCGCCATCAAGTTGGTTCCTACTCAGAGCAACCCAATGTACAACAGAAAGAAACACTGCCCGGTCCTGCACCATCCTCACAATTGTTGCTATGCTTGAGCCCATTGTTGCAGCCACTGTGTCAAACCATTATGTTGAGGGTCTTCCTCTTTTTCGCTGACCCTCTACCAAGCATGATGGCCTTCTCCAGGGACCAGTCCCTCCTGATAACATGTCCAAAGTAAATGAGACGAAGTCGTGCCATCCAGCTTCCAAGGAGCACTCTGGCTGTCCTTCTTCCAAGATAGACTTGTTCCTTCTTCTGGCTGTCCATGGTATAGTCAATGTTCTTCGCCAACACCACAATTCAAAGGCATCAATTCTTCTTCGGTCCTCTTTATTCATAGCCCAGCTTTCACATGCATAGGAAGCAATTTCTGTACCTTAGACCTTAAATACTATCATTAACTATTGTTATTATTATTATTTTAGTTACCAAATAATTATTCCCAGGAGAAAATGCGAACACTCCAGTGAGCACCGGCACATTAAGCCTTATCATGCATTGATTCTTCAGCTAATGATTCATTATTTCCTTCCTAATTTGACAGCTGGCTGAGTCGTTTCCTGCAGAATAGGACCTCCAGAGAGCAGCAAGAAGGATTCAGCACGAGCGCTCCACCCAGGAAAGCCAAATATTAAGGAATGCCCGCACGTGCATTCTGCATAGGCAGCAGACTGGCATATGGACGTGTGCTTGTAAGGGAAGGATGCGGGAGACGACCAAAGAGAATGGAGAGGACAGAGGTTGGAGCGAATGCGCCTCACCAACAGACTTGATACACTTCAAAATTAGTCCTATTACTGATGCTATAATGGCAGAGCTTAGTGCCTCAGGCTAGAAAGTGAGGAAAGAAGTAAGTCATAATGTCACTGACTGAGAAGACTATGTCAGAAGAAAAATTTTAAAGACGTGGTTAATTTAGATGGCTCTTGCTCTACCTTTTCTACCCACTCCCCCTAAACCAGTTGCTGTGTTATCAGCTCCGACTCATGGTGACGCCATGTGTGTCAGAGTAGAACTGTGCTCCATAGGGTTTTCAACGGCTGATTTTTCGGAAGTAGATCATCAAGACTTTCTTTCAAGACACTTCTGGGTGGACTTGAACTGCCAACCTTTCAGTTAGCAGCTGAGCACAGTAATCATTTGCATCATATAGAGACTTGGACCCACTGCCCCTAAATCATCCAAACGACTCAAAGTCAAGTTCATATTGTCCATCACTAAACCCCTGACATCCTCGATTTGGAGGATCCTAGAGCTTAAAGGCATATAGACATGTCCTTAAGATTTTTTTTTTTTTTTTTGAGCTAATTATAATGATCCAGATTATGGTAAGTTCTGATTTTAGAATTCGCTCAATTTTCTTATTTAAGTGCAAAGTTCTAGTATTGCTTATAAAATGAACAATGTGATGAACAGTTGCTTAAAAATGCTGTTTTTAAAGGAAACTTGACAACCGTAATATGTTTTTTGTCATCCTATGTCTCTGTGAGATGGAATGAATATATTCATATGGTAAATGTGTCTGTGAATCTCACTCCAAAGAGGGAGTGAACAAATAAATTTTCAGAAATCAAACCATGTAGTGGAAAATTAGATCTGCTCTATACCATACAGATGGCTGTGATAACTATGTATATCATCATTTCTTCTATTTGTTATAAATATGGTAGTGCTTATAGACAATGATTTCATCCATTTTTTTTTTCAACAAACATGCACTGAGTGCATAATATGCACCAGGAATTCTGCTGAGTGCTGTATATAGCAGCAAACCAGTCAGATTCCTGACCTCAAAAAGATTACAGTCTAGTGAGGCATAAAGATAATCAAGGGCAGGATGCTAACCAGGCACAGAGCCTCATTGGACAAAGACTTGTAAACCAGAGGCTTAAATTAGCTAAGCAAAGAACTGTCGGACAAGGTCAACTGCAGCTAGCAACAGAGACATGTGAAAGGTCCATATGTCTTTGTGGAGCAAGAAATGAGAAGATGGATTCTGTCTCAGTGATGGCTTTAGTTAATGATATGCCTATGAAATTGTCAATTTTCATTTCTATCCAGAAATTACATATTATAGGAGAATAGAGCACCTGAATTGGTGCACAACATTCCGTTCTTCAAATTGTGAGTTAAGATTCTCTAGAAACATTAATTCGTTCCATAAATATTTATAGAGGCCACACTCCTAGGCAATGAGGATGCAGTGATGACCAGGATACAGATGATGCCCAGGTCTAATGGATATTTCTTACGCATTTTTGACTCCCAGCAACTGAACACATTTCTTTATTTGAAGAATTCTCTAATGTTTGAGTCTTGATGGGGCACAAAGACTTTCTTCACCCTAAAAACAAACAAACAAAAAAAAAACCCAAAAAACAGAAAGCAAACCTGTTGTTGTCCAGTCAATTCCAACTCATAGCGACCCTGTAGGACAGAGCAGAACTGCCCCATAGGGTTTCTAAGGAGCAGTTGGTGGATTCAAACTGCTGACCTTTTGGTTAGCAGCAGAGCTCTTAACCACTGAGGCACCAGGGCTCCTTCTTCACCCTAGAGGTGCTGAAAATGTTAAATACTTTCCCAGCCTCCCTTGCTGGTAGTCACAGGCATATGAATTAGGCTCTGCCAGTCAGAAATAGTAACACAAAAATGGGACAGTGACAGCAGTAGCAGCGACTATAAGAATATAGTTAAGGCCACTTCCTGGTACCAATTGTCTGCAGTACTAACTATACCATCTACTGCCCACTGGAGGTTGGAGTGGTTTCTCAGCAGAGCAGAATGGCATAGGCTAAGGGAATGTTCTCGAGCCTTGAGGGGGATTTTCCAGCTCATCCACTGATTCTGTGCACTGCCTCAAATCATCTTCATGATTTTTTGTTTTTGTTTTGCTTTTTCTGACCCATTTGACTTCTGTTAAAGAACGGTGACTGGAAGACCAACTTCAGACCAACTTATCCATCAGAAAAAGCAACAACCTAAGCAGGAAACACATCAAGGTCTAAGGACTCAGCATGTTGATATCTCAGAAATATTCACTGTAAAAACTAAAGAAGTGCACTCATTTTAGCTTTGTGCTTTCTCTATTAAATATTATATGGATTTTTTTTTTTTTAGTCCTATGTCTTCATCAAACTGCCTACTGCATTGCAGGCCTTTTCTCCACTGGGAAATCTTAAAGTTTGTACCCTGATGAACAACCCAGACACAACTCCCAGAATCCACCTTTGACTAACTCTTCTTCATGAACCTAGTATTTTTACGCAGTGACCCAATCCCTAATGTAGGGTTTACAGCCCTGGTGCTGCCCTCTATCCACAGGAATCAATCCCCATAACGTTTCTCTAAGCTGTGTTTTGTTGTCCCCATGGAACTTTCTTTCAACAATGCACTTGCACTGCCTATGTGACTGCCCTGAGATTGACTATCTCAGATGTTTGACAGCAGGGAGCCCAACTGACCAAGGGACCCAGCTGCTGCACTCTGCTCTCCATCCCCAGGTTTGAGCCGAGGCTATGCTTCCCATCAACTGCTCCCAGCCAGAGACTGAGCATAACAAGGATACCAAGGAAGGCCCATTCCTGGGAAACTGGAGACTCCTCTGATCTGCGACTTTGGCTCAAGGATCCTGTAGAACTGCGTTGCAATTTAAGATGCTTCCACCCAACTTCTCTTTCTTCCTTCCCTCTCACCTATGCAAGTGGATCAGACTTGCATCATGATCTGATGGCTCTCCCAGTCTCTCCTGGCTCCCTCTGCATTTCCTCCCACAGGCATTTCTCCAATATATTCCTTGCACCTTTAATCTTATCTTGGCGTCTGCTTTCTTGGAAGACCCAGATTAACACAGCAAGCGTGCTAGTGCTGCTGTTTGTGATTCTGGCTATCATCCATTCATACATTCATCCATCCATCCATCCATCCACCATCCATCCATCCATCTACCTATCCCCATCTATTCATTTGATTAGACCAGAAAACCAATCAAGTTTCTCTCATTTCAGGCCCAATAAAGGGTGGGTATCTTATCTCCTTGCCTACCATAACTCCCAAACCTTAGTCTGGAAATGTTCCTATTTAAGCTCAGCCCTACCACCTGTTATTTCTAAATCAAATTCAAGCAAAAGGTCTGACTTATTTTAAGGAGTCACAATTTCCTCATCTTGGCACTGAGTTTCAGCTGTTTCCCTAGAATTATGCCCTGAGCCTTAGCTCTCTCTTCAGACATCTGTTACAACTTCGTCTTGCCATCTTGCCTACTCCCAGCTGGACTGTGGCTAGAGATGCTTGAAGTCCATGAGTCCCATGTTTACCCACCAGCCAGACTGACCACTGCTGCCTCAGAGCCCCTGCACCTAGGAAAGCTTACTCTGGCCCATCTCATCAGACTGTTTCTCAGCACATGTTCTGCTCTGATAGACGTAATCAACCATATCCAGTTGAATACCAATACCTGTTGGGTAAACCATGTCAGTAGCTCTGGATTATTGATTAGGGTCTTTTGTCAACTAGTCTATATGGTGTATGAAGACTATTACTGATTTAAAAAAACAATTCAAATGAAAGTTTGAGTTGGACATTGCCAAGACTTTATTCCAGTCTTGAAATAACTGGAAACCAGTGTCCTCTTAAGGGAACATCTTACCAAGAGTTACCTTGCTATGGATATGTCACTTGCATAGAGGAGGGAGTGAAGGGGAAGAAATGTCATTGTAATTTATTGTTTACCTGCTCTGTGCTTTTCTTTCACAACTTAATGACATAGAAATGGCATTTCCATTTTACAGATGAGGAAAAGCATGCTTAGAAAGATGAAATAATGTCCCCAAGTTCTGAAAGCCTGTACACGGCAGAGCCAGTTCACACCTCTGACAATGAGGTGATAGAATTTTCACTGTGCTGAGCTTGTGATTTTCTGTTGTCTAACAATGCACCATTTCACAAAATATCTATTCACGTTCAAAGTTTCTCCTCAGAGATCGTAAGTGTTTCGAGGCAGCTGTCCTTACTGAAAAGCTTCCTGGGATGTGAAACTTTTTCATAAAGGCATTAAACAGGAGCTATAGGGCATTATGCACATTGATCTTTATGAGTAAAGATAATATAAGCCAAATAGATTATGGGCCATTTTCCATAAACATGTAGGGGAGACACATGGAATTATGGTCACCTGGCTTCCCATCGTAGATACATTCCAGCAAAGCAGAGCATAGAGGGAAAAACTGTACGCTTTATATCAGTGCATATTTCACATAGGAGTTGAGAAAAACCAGACTAGAAGGAAAAAGTCACTTTTGTTTCTAAAAGAAAGTCATTAAATTACAGACTTGTTTACAGATAGGCCAAATATTCAATATCTGTATCAAACTGCCACATTTATGGTTTTATATAAGGATATAGTCACCTCAGTTTTAGCGTATAAGAATTGCTAAATCACTAGGTACTACCTCTTCCAATGAAATGCATGTAGTTCTTTGTTCTTGAAGATTGTACTACTGACTCCCGTTCATAGACCTTTTTTTTGCACACGTATATACTTAACAACGCAGTTTTACACAGAATGCTAAGAGCACTTTTCTTCATATTTTACAAAAGAGCTTGAAACAATATGGACCTTCTATTAATATTCATACCATAGCAAAGGAAATGCAACATAAACAGATGCATTACAATTTGTTTAGAGTTTAAAGGCTCAATAGCCGTCATCGGGGGAAGAAAAGGGTAAGTTTATTTTACATAACTGACTGGAAAATACGTTCAAGAAACAATAAATAAAATTTAGTATGGTTTCATGCACCCGGAAGGAGATGGTACCCAGTTTGGAACTAATTTCCTATTTGGAACTTCTGTGACTGCAGGATCATGGAAACATCAGTCTCCTTTCGCCGAGATGTCATGCTGCCAATCTCTTCTACTCAATAGCCAGGTCTTTTAAGATCTATATAAGCAATTGCAAAATTAAAGTCTGTGCCCTTCTTTCTAGCTTCTGGGTGGACTTCTTTTACTCAGCTCGTCAGTTCTTTTAAGGTTGCATCCCTCCAAGCGTAGATCTGCAGCTTGCTGGAGGGCATTTTTCCCTGGGACCCCGAGTTTATTTGGTGGTGGCCGCTGAAGATTCACTGCAGCAGCGGCTATGTCTTCTCCTGAAGGGCTTCTTTAGCTCCTTCTTAACTTCTTCCTGAGTGACTCGAAACTCCACCGCCATCTTCTTCCTCCAGCCTGCGAGATGCTCCTACTTTCACAGATTTTTTCGTAGTCTTTCCCACTCCAGCACTTCTGACCCACAAATCTCTTATCCACATATCTTGACGCAAACGGTTAACTCGCTAGACTGCTCATTGCAAAGTTGCAAGTGTGAGTCCACTCAGTGGCACCTTGGAAGAAAGGCTTGAAGATCTACTTTCAAAACAACGGTCACTGAAAACCCTATGGAGCACAGTTCTACTCTGACACACGTTGGGTCATCATGAGTCAGAATCCACTCGATGGCAACTGGGACTGGTATTTCTTACATGGATCGCTGCGATCACCTTCTGGCTGGTCTCTTCATCATCGGTTTTCTCCAACTTGTCTAGTTTATTCTCACTGCTCCCAACTCACCATCCTGTTTAAAATCCCCCGTTGGTTACCACCAGTTTCTGGAAACTTAAATGTCTTAGCTTGACATTGAAGCGATATGGCCACAGCTTTACTTTCTTACTTTTCCCTCTGCCAGGAGCTGCAATAAGCTTTGTTCCATTCCCAAGCTTGGCATCTCCTTGCACACCTTCTTCCCTTGGGTCGTGTGTTCCTGTTCCAGTGATGCCCTTTCATGCTTATCTTTCCAACTCAACTCATAAATTAAAATCCATCATTGCTCTCACACCTCCAATGTAGCACATGTGTCAGTATTTCTCTTCCCGTATCTTTTCAGACCATTAGCTCTCCAATTTCTGGAAGACAGAGATTATGCCTGATTTAGTCTTTGTGTTCTAAGTTCTTAGACTCTATCTGAGATGTGTAAGTATGAAATAAAGGACTGTTTAGTGAGTGAATGGATGAACGAATGAATGGGGCTGATGAATTTGTATTCATCCAGACTCCCTTGGAAAAAAAAGACAGATCCTTATAAAACAGTCATCTGACTTAGAGAGTTGAGTCTGTTTCTCTGTACAGTGCTGCACAGCACATAAACATTAGAAACAGTGACATGTCTTGTGTTGCATTACAAAGAGTGACATTTCTTGTGTTTTATGTTTGATTTGCCATCTTTTATGGTCTTAATTTTTGAAGTTTAGATGTTTATTGACTAAATAATGAATGCATACCTTCCCATTTTGTAATTCAAAAATCCAGAGTTGAAGGTTAAGTGCTCATGGGGACAATAATAGCTAACATTTATAAAGAATTTATCATGTGTCTGCCAAAGCATTAGGCATTTTATATGGGTTATCTCAAATAATAGTTCCTGAGTTGGAATCGACTTGATGGCAACAGTTTTTTCTTTTTAAGGCGGATGGTGCAAATGGTTAAGGCACTGGGCTGCTAATTGAAAGATTAGAGATTCGAGTCTACCCAGAGGCAACTTGGAAGAAAGACCTGGCAATCTACTTCTGAAAAATCAGTCACTGAACACCCTACGGAACACAGTTCTAATCTAACACACATGGGGTCTCCAAGTGTTGGAGTCAGCTCTACAACAACTGGGTTTTTATCTCAGTTAAAGCTCACAACATCATTTTATGCTAAATATGGCTTATGAAGAGCATACCAATTACCCGTTTTTTTAAAAAAAAAAAAAAGAATCACAAAGAAGGAAAGTCACTTGTTCTGGGTTAAGTAGCAAGTGGCAGACCCATAAATTAAAGGTGGGTAGCGTCATGCCAAAGGTGTAATTCCCAAATATTGTGCTGCCTTGTTCTTTGGTGGGGCGGCTCATGGAAGGTAAACATTTCACGTTCCTCTTCCTAGTTGCAGGGTTTGCTTCTATAAATCACTGTCATCTCTGGTCACACATGTCTGCTTATGCAATATGTCTTTCTATGACTAAAATCTCATTGACAAGTTTCTCTCTCCTAGTCCGTCCAATCAAGTTTAGGTATTCCCATACCAATTCCTTTATATTGTTTTCTGTTTTTATTTTCCCCCATTTCTGTTGCTTTCATTCTTCCAGCCCCAGTTCTGAAAAAAACAACTAAAATAAGTTACAAAAAGAAAGTATTTCTTTTCTTTACTAAGCAAATAAATTGGAATACAGCTTTCTTTCGTGTATGTGTGTGGAAGAAAATTTCACGTTCAGGAGCTCATTTTAAAGTAACCTGTTCATGACAATAAATGAATGCTTGGCTGTGACTATCTGAGTGAAATGCCCCATGGCAGGAAGGTGAGATCTGCAAGTCGGTGAAGGTTAAGACAGTCTTTTGCCAAGTGAAGCATGTTCGTTCTTTTAATCTATAATTCAATTTCTCTCTGGCTCAGCAAAACATTTGCAAAGGCTCTGAGACCCTTCCGTTAAGTGCTATTCTGTGAGCGTGCTCTAGAAGCAGTGATCCACACTGACAAGGCATTGACTGGGGCCCTTCATGGGCTTGTCGGAACAATACAAAAGGCAGGAACGAGGGAACCCGGAATAAACAATAAGACAGCTCACCATGCACAGCTCAATTTCATTCTGATTTGCTCCTCAGAGAATCAAAAACCAAACCAAACCCATTGCCACTGAGCGGATTTCAACTCACAGTGACCCTATCAGACAAGGTAGAAGTGACCCATAGGAGGGTATTCAAACGGCTGACCTATTGGTTAGCAGCTGCGCTTTTTAACCACTGCACCACGAGGACTCTGTCATCAAAGAAAGAGATTTTAAATTATTCTTTGCCTTACAAAGAATAATGTATCAGTCCCTGCTTCAGAGGCTAGGAGAATGAAATGATAAAAAAAAAACACATGCCATTACAGCTTAAAATGAAAATTCAGAGCTCATGTAACATTACTCTAAAATGTCATGGGCCATCAGTGCGTGAGAGGGGAAGAACTTGCCTATATCAGATTCTACGAGGTTTTCAATTTGTCCTTACTTTTACACGAATGATTATAATAGAAATACATGCCACACTATGGCAAACTACTTAAGTGAATATTGTGAAATATTAGGGATCATGAAATTAAAAGTGATTAAGCTACAGAAACGAAAATAGCAGCGATTAGCAAGAACTCCAGTAACCCCCAAGGATCATAAATAAAAGGGAGAAAAACATAAAGGGGTTTAATCACAAAGTGTTAAGGCTCTATGCAGTTCCTTTAGAAAAAAAAAAAAAGAAGTATTTTAGCTCTCCAGTTTCTAAAATATGATTTGGATTAACGCAAATTGATTTTGAGCTTGTCCTCTAAGTTTGGATATTTTATACAAGATAAGATGGTATTTGAGAACATTTTGAAATTACTAATTAGCTTTGAGGGAAGTAAAACTAGTTTGCCTAGAAACGTAACTAAGTTTATAAGTTGGTTTTCATCCAAACATATTAATTTATATGCTACGGTAGCTTATTATTCTAAAGAAGCAAGTTTATATATTAAGTATATGCCACAAATGCAGAGTGTCTTCTGTAAGCATCCGAATTTTATATCTGCAACTTCATGCAATGTTAAAAAATTAACTTATTAGCAAAACCACTACAGCAAAGCATACTGAAGAGCATAACACTCTCTCAGGTAGTACTCCTTTGGATCTTTCATAGCTTCGTTTACAAAGTGGCCTAACAGTGTAATGGAACCAGTCATGGCGGTCTTAAATAAATTAGGCTTTTAAGCCCCACAATATAGCAAATGATTCTGAATCTGAAAATATCCCACTATGCTTTATTTCAAAATTATTCTACTCTGATGGTGTCACTAGTGCGAAATAGGTTTTCAACACTTTTTAAAGATAAGATTGCACTATTGAAAAGACATGTAATATCAAGTTATACCACTACCTAAATCCCCCTAAAATCCTTAGGTTGTTTAAAATACTCAAAATGAAATTTTTATTGGTAAAATACGCAACTGGTTTCGTAAGGCCAGTTAAATCAACTGCAGTTTATGAGACCGACTCGAGATTTGAAAAGTAATCAGAAAGTAGGTTTGTTTAATACAGTCTTGATTAGAGAACAGATGAGCAGAGAATTGATTCTTTCTTAAAGGGAAAAAAAAGTAATAAACACAATACTGTTGAGAGAACTGTTTTAAGGTTGGGAAGAATTTTTTACCAAGAGAGAATTACGCTGGAATGAAAATGTCCGAAAAAACTATAATCCTTTTTTTTCCTCCTTTTTGTCTTTTCAAATGGATGTTGTGAATACTGAGGGTACTGAAATCATCGTAATTTTTTTGAGTGTGGACAAACAAAAACTAAACTACAGCTGCCGTATCACATTCCTATCCAGAATTTTTGAGACGTTCTCAGTGTTCCTGAACCAAACTTTTGACCTCCCCACATCTCACAATAATCCTAACCCCTTGGATAATCAGGGCTAATATAAAGAAGACAAAAGATCTCAGTATTATTGAATTTAGCGTGTCCAGGGGATAGAACAGTAGAGTAATTTACTCTGTTCAAGCCTGAGTTTAAACAAAGAAACAAAAATTTGCGACCACCTTATACATGAGTCCCTGCCCAAAATACAGAATCTTCTTCATTCTATTCTCAAATCTCTCTCTGCACCCCTCATCCATCAGCAGAACTATCAGTATGCTATCGTAAATAAGAGAAAAATATATCCCTTCTGACACTTATAAATCACACATAGATGATAACCGTGATACATATTTTGGTGTTAGCTCTGAACCTTAAACATTCTGAGAGTTGTTGTCCTCTTTGTAAAATCCCTCCCTCCCAGATCTGCTATAAAGTTTATACAAGATAATGAAGAGATAAAAGCCCACTGCTCACATATAGTGGGTATGTGGCTATTGATTGGAAAAAGAAGAGACCTGAGAAGTGTTAAAAATAAATTTTCCACAAGATTAAACTTGAGTACTAACGCATAAGCTTTATTTGCAATTCATGAATTGGGACGTATCTGGTCTGGAAGTCAGACAAGAGCTTCCAAGAGCGATACAAAGCCAGATGGTTTTATAGGCAGACACACAGGAACAAGGAAGCTAGACTGGGCGATTTTGGATAGGCTGGTGGGCATTTTCTTTCCTTAATTTAAATTCAGGGGAAATTTTGAACTAGGTTAAACTGAGCAGGCAAGTGCTAATTGGTTAGCTTAGGTTTCGGCTGCTGGGAAGGCCAGGGATTTACAGGAAATAGACTTAGTTAGGTTTTGCTTTGCTGATGTGCGCTTAGCATAAGTGACTCCATCTTGGGCCTGATACAGTCAGGTTATCGAAGAAACAAGGGAGAAATATGTAGGATGGATCAGAGGTAAAGTGTTTGCAATCCAGCCTAAGAAGAAGGAATGCTGAGTCCCAATAACAAGGGCTTAGCTGGAATTTTTGTCAGTGAGTCAGCAGGCAGCAGAGTTGTGGGCGAGAGGACTGGAGAAGACAGATTATACTATTCTGTAATTTTTTAATCTGGTAAAACATGATGTAATTAAATGCCTTGATGTATATAGAATGCTTAGAATATGCCTGGCATGTAGTCAGCATTAGGTGTTTGCCAAAGCTACTCCATTCAGCAAGGGTATAGAGAACCTACTTGGTTAAACAGACAAGTTATTTCTCCAGTTAAGGGTCATTAAAATGTAAAGTTAGCCCTTCTTTTGTCTACGGTGAGCCATTAGTATGTACTTACATTATAGCAACTGACACTCTAGTGACTCAGTTTATTTCTTTCATGGGTGAATTATTATTATTATTTTGGAATTTTTTAGTGATGTCATGTTTTTTCACTAATGGAATGGATGCTAAATCATTGGTAGTTTTTGGTTATTTGAAAAAATGAGGTGCCAATTTTAAGTGGGACTTATCAGTCCCATGTTCCATGAAGCACATCACACATGCAGGACGTATTGGTCCCATGGCCCATCACACTTCCTGGTTACACTTGAGCCATAAAATGTCTTATTCAACTTTCCAGAACTACACGCAAAATACTAAATAAACATTGCACTTACTGCACGTAATTGTTATTGGTTTGGTTTAGAGAGGGCCATATTGGTACCACGTTCCATGAAGCACATCACCCTCGTGGGACGTATTGGTCTCATGGCCCAGGAAGGATATCACAAACTGTTTTTACCCCCAAAAACAACTCATTTCCTTGATATTTCCAAATGCCAGTAACTATACCTTCCCACTGACACAAAGGAAATAGCAAACATACCTGCGAGCCTTCTCTCGTTGTACGTTGTACAGAAGCCAAAAGACACAAAAGTGTTCCCACAATCATTCCTCCGGGAAGCATGCCCTCATATGAATGGCTCTCAACACTCAAATGTGCCGCAGACGAACTTCATTGTTTTTTACACAGTTGTGCCAATACCCACCATGACGCCAGAACGTACTAAAGTGGTTCAAATGCCTGCTAATAAACCTCCAGGGGTGGAAAATGCAACATTGGCATATATATTCCCAGGTCCATGAAAGGGTTAAATAAAGGGGTGAGTGTTGCCTATGTTTATCTTGTTTGTTGATGTATCCCCAATGCAATGACCATGTCTGAGACATAGTAGATGCTCAATAATGTCTACTGAATACATGTCTAAGAAAACGAAATTTTCCAAAAAGTTTTCCTATCAAAATATCCAAGATCGCTCTTTGGCTCTGGATCTGTAAGTGCAAATACGAATCAAAAAGGAAACAAATATATATAGTTTTCTCTGGTACATAACTTGTAATCGTAAATTATTTCTCTGTCTCTTAGAAAAATACATCAGTCTAAGGTGTGAACTCAAGAACCTGGCAGCCACCTCTTGGAAATGTAACTTCAGGTCATCCTCCTTTCCCTTCATGTTTCCTGGAAGCAGATCAGCATAACCTCATGTGTCTTGGCCCCAAATTACAAATCTACTTCTGGCCATAAAGATCCAAGAAAGTTAGCAATTTTATCTTGAAAACATGTGTTAAAAATAATCAAAACTAAATGAAATTTGAACTTATGGTTTATTCTATATGCATATAAGGAGACCATTTTGATTCCAGGAAAAGCAAATGGCTTCAAGAAGCTAGGTACAATGGGGCTTATAAAGAGAAGAACCAAACCAAACCCACTGCCATTGAGTCAGTTCTGAGGAGGGAGAGCTATAGAAGAGTGCCTAATCTTAACATGATTGATTGAACCCTGCCTTCCGGCCTTTACTGAGATCAAATGATACTAGTTTACTTCTGGCCTGGCTGCTAATAATTTGGCCCTCCACCCACATGCAGTCATGAGACTTTTTGAGATCTAAATTAGGAGGCAATGGTTTGTTGACTATCCTTATCTAGGGGGATAAGACAAATTTACTTTGCTGTAGGGCAGTTTCTGGAGCCTAGGTGGTGCAATGGTTAAGAGCTTGGCTGCTAACCAAAAGTTCGGCAGTTGGAATCCACCAGCTGCTCCTTGGAAACCCTATAGGGTGGTCCTACTCTGTCCTATAGGGTCGCTATGAGTTGGAATCAACTCGATGTCAATGGGTTTGGTTTGGTTTTTGGTTCAGAGCAGTTTCTGGAAGGCTTTTTATGTTTAATTTTTGGTTTTGTGGATAAGAGAAAAAACACAATTGCCATTGAGTCGATTACGACTCATAGCAACCCTATAGGACAGAGTAGAACTGTCCCATAGAGTTTCCAAGGCTATAAGTCTTTAAGGAAGCCAACTACCACAGCTTTCTGCTGTGGAGCAGCTGGCAGGTTCGAACCACCAACCTTTTGGTTAGCAGCTGGGTGCTTAACCACTGCGCCATCAGGGCTCCCTTCATGGATAAGAAAAACCTTAGAATCAAAGTAAGATGTCTTGTTATTAATTCTCCTCTTCAACACGTGAGTGTAATATGTTGTATACATGCAGCTATATAAAGGGTAAGATTTCTTTCTGGTTTTTCAGTCTCTTTACCAGATTGTCTGTGATGCATTCTATTCTGTTTTAATGTTTATTCAATGATAAAGCTTTTCTTTCTCTTATATTTTTGTGGGGAGGTTTTCTGGGTTGGGAGTAGATATTGTTTTTAATTCTATTTCCCCAACAACTTATTAACATACCAGTAGGCAGGAAGACAGCAGTTTGTTAAATAAATGGTTGTGAATCAGAATTTATTGAATTTGACTAATGGTTTCAAATCCTGGTTGCTGAACAGGATCACCTGTTCAGAAATTTATCAATATAGATTTCTGGAAAATTTTGTTTTCTTAGACACGTATCAAATAAATATTACTGAGCATCTGCTACGTCTCAGAAGCGGTCATGGTTCATCCACAAACAGGGAGAACCTCAGTCAGTGGACGTATATTTTTGTTTGTTTTTGTTTCAGTTAGCTGAGTTCAAACTTTATCTGCAATTTAATAGTCTGCCATATAAATTAAGTGAGTGTTAAAATATCAATTTCAGAAGCATATTTTTTCATGATTGAAGAATATTCTATTGAGTGATTATGCCATAATTCACATCACTTTTTATTTTAACTAAACACTTATTGTTGTTGTTAGGTGCTGTTGAGTCAGTTCTGATTCATAGCGACCAATGCACCGCAGAACAAAACACTGCCCGGTCCTGCGCCATGCTCACAATTGCTGTTATGCTTATTGCAGCCACTGTGTCAATCCATCTCTCTGAAGGTCTTCCTCTTTTTTGCTGACTCTGCACTGTCCCAAGCATGATGTCCTTCTCCTGGGACTGATCCCTCCTGACAACATGTCCAAAGTGTGTACGATGTAGTCTCGCAGTCCTTCCTTCTAAGTAGCATTCTGGTTGTACTTCTTCCAAGACAGATTTGTTCATTCTTTTGGCAGTCCATGCTGTATTCAATATTCTTCACCACTACCACAATTCAAAGGTGTCAATTCTTCTTCAGTCTTCCTTATCATTGTCCAGCTTTCGCATGCATAGGAGACGATTGAAAATACCGTGGCTTGGGTCAGGCGCACCTTAGTCTTCAAGGTGACATCTTTGCTTTTCAACACTTTAAAAAGGTATTTTGCAGCAGATTTGCCCAATGCAATGTGTCCTTTGATTTATTGGCTGCTGCTTCCATTGGTGTTGACTGTGGATCCAAGTAAAATGAAATCCTGAACAACTTCAATCTTTTCTCTGTTTATCATGATGTTGCTTATTGGTCCAGTTGTGAGGATTTTTGTTTCCTTTATGTTGAGGTGTAATCCATACTGAAGGCTGTGATCTTTGCACTTCATCAGTAAGTGCTTCAAGTCCTCTTCACTTTCAGCAAGAAGGTGGTGTCATCTGCATAATGCAGGTTGTTAATGAGTCTTTCTCCAATCTTAATGCCCTGTTCTTTTCTTCTTCATATACTTAGATCGTAACAATGTTCAATTTTACCAGAGCCCTATGATCCTGGAAAGCAGTAATGATTTAAAGAAATCCCCCTAGGCTTTTTTGTTGTAGAAAACGGCCTGATTCGAGGCCCCTGACCTTCCTCTCTACGATCCTTACAGAATCCAGATGGAACATGTTTGTCTTGGCCTTAACAGTACAGTAGACTCAGAAGATGATTCCATGTGATCAACAACACTGCATTGCTTAATCCACCTAACATCCTTCAGTCCTTTTGTATTTGTCCATTAACTAACTCCCTTTAAAAAAAAAAAAAAACCCACTGTACTAACTGTTTAATGAAAAACTATTTGCTCTGTAAACCTTCATCTAAAGTGCAATTTAAAAAAAAAAAATCAACACTGCTGTAGAGTTGATTCCAACTCATAGTTGGGATCATAGTGAGCCTATAGGACAGAGTAGAATGCCTTTTCTGCATTGACTGAGAAGACCATGTGATTATTTTCTTTTATTTATGTGGTGAATTATGTTGATTGATTTTCTAATGTTGAACCATCTTTGCATGCCTGGTATGAATCCTGCTTGGTCATGGTGTGTGTGTGTGTGTTTTTTGTTTTTTTGTTTTCTTGTTTTTTGATATGATGCTGAATTCTATTGCCTAGAATTTTGTTGAGAATTTTTGCATCTATATTCTTTTTTTCTTTTTTTTTATGGTGGGTCTTTGCCTGATTTTGGTATCAGGGTTATGCTGGCTTCATAGAATGAATTTGCAAGTATCCCTTCCTTTTCAATGTTCTGAAATAATTTGAGTCGTACTGGTGTAAACTCTTCTCTGAATGTTTGGTAGAACTGTCCAGTGAAGCCATCTTGGCCAGAGCTTTTTTTGTTGGGAGTTTTTTTAATTAACTTTTCAATCTCTTCTCTTGTTATGGGTCTGTTCAGATTTTCAACATCAATTTGTGATAGTTTGGGTAGGTAGTGTATTTCTAGAAATTTGTCTGTTTCCTCTAGATTTTCAAATTTGTTGGAGTGTAGTTTTTCATAATACTCTGTTATGATCCTTTTTATTTCAGTTAGGTCTGGGGTAATGTCCCCCATTTCATTTCTTATTTGGGTTATTTGCATCCTCTCCTGTTTTTCTTTTGTCAGTTTGACTAGTGGTTTGTGAATTTGTTGATCCTTTCAAAGAATCCACTTTTGGTTTTGTTGATTCTATTATTTTTCTATTCTCTATTTCATTTATTTCTGCTCTGATCTTTATTATTTCCTTTCTGCTGGTGGCTGTAGGCTTCTTTTGCTGTTCTCTTTCCCTTTGATTGAGTTAGGTAGCAAATCTTTTGATTTTGTCCCTTTTTTCTTTTTTGATGTGTGTGTCTATTGCTATAAATTGACCTCTGAGTACTGCCTTTGCTGTGTTCCAAAGGTTTTGGTCCTATGGGTTTTCATTCTTATTTGATTCTAGGAATTTTTTAATTCCCTCCCTAATTTCTTCTAGTACCCGGTGGTTTTTAAGCAGAGTGTTGTTTAGTTTCCATGTAATTGATTTTTTTTCCTTGCTCTTCCTGTTGTTAATTTCTAATTTGATGACATTGTGATCAGAGAAGATACTTTGTATTATCTCAATGTTCTGAATTTTGTTGAGGGTTGTTTTGGGGCCTAAGATGTAGTCTATTCTGGAGAATGTTCCATGCACATTGGAAAAGAATGTGTACTTTACAGCTGTTTGGTGGAGTGTTCTATATACGTCTATGAGTTCAAGTTGGCTGATTATGGCCTTTAGGTCTCCGTATCTTTGTTGAGTTTCTTTCTAGATATTCCATCCTTTACCAAGAGTAGAGTGTTGAAGTCTCCTACTGTTATAATGGAATGGTCAACTTCTCTTTTCAGTGCTGTTAAAGTTTAAGTATTTTGGAGCCCCGTCGTTGGGAGTGTAGACATTTATTATAGTTATATCTTCATGATGGATCCTCCTTTTAATCATAATATAGTGCCCTTCTTTGTCTTTTATGGCGTATTTTGTTTTAAAGTCTATTTTATCTGAGATTAGGACTACCATTCCTGCTCTTTTTTGGTGGCTATTTGCTTGATATATTTTTTTCCATCCTTTGATTTTTTAATAAATTTATGTTTTTGTTTCTAAGGTGTGTCTCTTGTAGACAGCATATTGATGGATCCTGTTTTTTAATCCATTCTGTCACTCTCTGTCTCTTTATGGGTGCGTTTAGGCCATTTATGTTCTGTGTAATTATTGATAGGTGTGAGTTTATTGCTGTCATTTTGCAGTTTTTTTTTTTTGGTGGTGCTTATGATTTCTTTGTTCCTCTTACTCTCCTGTGCTGCATTACTTTTGTTTGTGATTTTTTTTTTCATTTCTTTTGCTTTTGTAGATTTTGTTTTTACTGAGACTTTATGTTCTTCTTCTTTATTTTGATGAGTATGTTTGTTAGCTTTCTTTGTGGTTACCTTGAAATTTACTCTTATGCCCCTAGGTTTGAACCTGTCTATTACTACTTGGTATCTCCTAGTCTTCCTCTCCATTAAAAAGTTCTATACCTATACTGTTTATTCCCTCTTTTATTGTTCGGACATTGTTGTCATTTGCAGATTAATCTCTTTGGTTCCCTGCTGTGAATCTTGTGTTTTTGAATAGTCTTTGAGAGTTCATTTCCTCAGTTGGTATCTGGCTGGTGCAATCTTGCATCCCAGACTCGGGCTGTCATCTGATGTTGTTTGTGCTCAAACTGAAGGAATCTTTTTAATAATTCTTGTAAGTTTGGTTTGGTTTTTACATATTCCCTTAATTTCTGTTTATCTGGAAATGTCCTAATTTCACCATCATATTTGAACAAGAGTTTTGCAGGATATATTATTCTTGGTTGGAAATATTTTCTTTCAAGGTTTTATATATGTCATCCCATTGCCTTCTTGTCTGCTTGGTTTCTGCCAAGTAATCAGAGCTTATTCTTATTGTTTCCCCTCTGTATATGACTTTTCATTTTTCCTGAGCTGCTCTCAGGATTCTTTGTCTTTGCTTTTAGCGAGTGTGATTAGGATATGCCTTGGTGATTTTATTTTGGGGTCTATCTTATATGGGGTTCATTGAGCTTCTTGGATGGCCAGCTTTTCATCTTTCATGATATTGGGGAAGTTTTCTGTCAGCAATTCTTCAAGGATCCTCTCTGTATTTTCCACTTTCTCCTATTCTGGAACTCCGATCACACGAAAATTTTGCTTTTGATTGTATCCCACATAATTCTCGGGGTTTTTTCATTCTTTTTTCTGATTTTTCTTCAAACAATATTGTATCTAAGTGTTTGTCTTCAATTTCGCTGATCCTGTCTTCCATTGTTTCAAACCTGCTCCTCAGCCCTTCTATGTATGACACTGTCCATTTCTGAAATCTTGTTGTTTATCTTTTGGATTTCTAATTGTTGTTTTTGTATGATTTCTAGTTGTGAATTTATTTTGGCATTTTGTTCCTGTATTATTTTCCTGAATTCTTCCATTTTTTTGGTCTGTATTTTCTATGATTTGTCTGCCTTTTCCATGAATTTGTCTATTTTTTCCTTCATTTCTTCTGCTTTTTCTTCAACTTTTGGATAGCTCTCAATATTAAAGATTTGAATTCCCTATCAGGTAGTTCTAGTACCTTTTCTTCTACTGGAAAATCATCTGTTGTTTTATTTTAGAAGCCAACTGGAACCATCTTGTCCTATTCTTTTTACACGTTTTGGTATTGTCTGCTGTCTTCGTGACATTCAGTAGTTATATTCTTTGTTTATTGATTTTAGATTTGTTTGTTTTTTCCTTTTTTTTTTTTTTTTGTTTTATTTGGGCTGTGCATTCTTTGTTGTTTCAAGGTCTGTGGACACTATATTTTTCACCTCCTTGTCCAATGGGTAGGACCGGTCACTCAGCTATGGTGCAGCAGGGCAGGTCCAGCTGAAGGGGAAAGGTTGGGATGTGTTGTTTGTGTCACATACTAGGGCTGATAAGGTGAGCTGGGGGTCAGTGCAGGGCAGGTTCTGGTAGGCCATGCCTGTGCTGCTCAGGAGTGCAATGTTCAGCACATGGTGCAGATAGGCAGGAAGGGGTGGAGTAGGAGGTTGTGATGTGTGGAGCTTAGTTGAATATGGGAAGGAGGAGAGAGAAACAGAAGCAAAAAAAAAAAAAAAACTACTGTTGGAGTAGAGAGACGAGAAACAGAAATGAAGAAAAGCAAAAAAGAAAGAAAACATAAAATTAAATAAAGAAAGAAAAATTAAACCACAAACATGTCCCCAGGGATCCCACTGGCACAGCTGCGCACACTGGGGAAGCGGTTCCCAAGCCACGTAGTACAGCCTGGCTAGAAGGGGTGGAGATGATACATGGCACCAAGTATTCAGGAGACAGGAAAAGAAGATCAGTAGAAAGAGATGACAAACCAAAAAATGAAGAAAAATAAAAAGGAAGAAAGAAAGGGAAAATAACAAAGAAAAAGAAAAAAAAAAAAAGCCTCCAGGGATCCCACAGTTCCTCAGCCGAGTGGCACTTCATAGCCTGCCAAGAAGAAGCAAAGATGGCATACAGAGTCAGGTGTTCAATAGAAAGGAGGGGGAGGAGGTGAGAGGCAGGGAAGAAACCAAAAGTGGCTGAAAAAGGTAACACCAGCAACAAAGAAATGGTACTGAAAAAGCCGGCCCATATGGGCAGAGCAAATCTGCTTGGCACAGAACTGGCGTCTCCCATGCCGTGGTCTCAGCCTGCTGGGAAACTGCAGATCGGCCAGGTGGGAAGCTGCAGATCAGCCCACTGAGATGGGGCAAAGGCTGAACAGGGAGAGGCATGGTAAGGGGTGGGAAAGTGAGTATCGTTGGTTACTGGGTGCTCTGTCTCCTGTTGGCAGCTCCATGAATCTGATTTCCTGTACTTCCTGTCTGCCAGTCTCTGACAGGAGTACAAGATGGTGGATCTGTGCTGCATTAGCTGATGGGGACCTCCACTCGTAACTCTCTTCACTCTTTGTTTTCCATCAGTTTCTTATTCCATTTGGTGCTTGGTTGAGTTCTTTATCTCTTCATTTGACTCTTAGGGTTCCAGGGTTGACGTTTGTCTCTGTTTTACTTAGCCTTTCAGGTCTTTGCTGTGGAAGGACGGCGTGGTTCTTCTGTCTATAGTGCCGTGTTGGCTCCACCTCCTCTTCTTTCATGTCTTTTATTGCTTTTATTAAATACACCAACAAATTTTGTTCTGGTTTTATTTTCAAAATGTCTTATATTATTCTATTCCTTTCCAAAACACTGTAGTTACTTAAATCTAGAGCCTCAAAACTTCATATCTATCTTCAGTATTGAGGGCAATAATTCCCTGTAACAGTCTTGGCTAAGGAGCCCTGGTGGCACAGTGGTTAAGCACTCAGCTGCTAACTGAAAGGTCAGCAGTTCAAACCCACCAGCCACCCCATGGGAGAAAGTTGTGACAGTCTGCTTTGATAAAGATTTACAGCCTTGGATACCCTGTGGGGCAGTCTTACAGAGTCACTATGAGTCAGAATCAACCTGATGGCAAAGCGTTTAGTTTTGGTTTGAAATCTTGGCTGGTCTCTAGACGTCAAACTTCTCCCCAAATGATCCATTCTTTCGCTAAATTTTCCAGTTAAAACCACAACTCTCATTCAAATATAAAACAAACAAGCATCAAAGTTTTATTTAGTTCATTAATGAGTGAGAAAATCAGTAAGACATTATAAAAAGTTCAAGGGAGAACTTGAATGAATCAGGAATGCTGAACTGAAGTTGCCAATAGATGTAAAACTCATCAATATTCTATAAGACAATAAAATGTAACTTTTGGATTCATCTTTTCTACAGGGCAGAAATCTATTTTATCTCAAACAAACAAAATTTATTTGAATCGCCATCAGTTTTCTACAACTTAACTTCTACTGAGTTGCAAAATAACTTAGTTAAATAATAAATAGCTTAATCAAAGTTGCACATCCCTATACAATTAGATAAACCTAGCACTTCACTGAGAAGACACCCAGTAATCACTTCTGCATCAAGTCGCTTGTAATTACTATTTATTGCCATTTCTGCTTTTGTAATATAGGATATGCCATGAATCTCCCTCTGCATCAAAATTAATCATTTCAGAAAAAACCCTCCACTCAATACAGGTCAATTTTTGCCATTCACTACATAGTCCATAAGTTTTCTTCCCCACACTGTCCAAACTTTAAGATAATTCATCTAACCCATTTGTCAATTTGTTGTACTGTGGTGACTTGCGTGTTGCCGTGATGCTGACACTCCGCCACCGGTATTTTAAACACCAAGAGAATCACCCATGGTGGACAGGTTTTAGCAGAGCTTTCAGACTAAGACTGACTAGGAAGAAAGGCCTGGAGATCTACTTCTGAAAACTAGTCAATGAAAACTCTATGGATCACAACAGAATATCGTCCAGTATGGTGCTGGAAGATGAGCCCCCTAGAATGGAAGACACAACACAACAGCTACAACAGTGGATTCAAACAAACCAATGGTCATGAAGATGGCACAGGAACGGGTACCATTTTGTTCTGTTATAAATAAGGTCGCCATGAGTCAAAGCCAACTCAATGGCAGCTATCAATAACAAGTGTGTCAAGTGCTTGGCACATAATAGTGAATGGATATATTTTCTACCTTCATGGAGATTAAAGTTTAAAATGACCTTACTTTCTTTTTCCTCTATGAATTTGACTTCTGTTTTATCTTTCAGTACTCATAGAATTCTCTCTATTCCTTGCATGAAATCTTCTCCAGCCACACCAGCCCACACTAACCCCTTGTTTTTAACTCCTGTTACCCTGCTAGATAACTGTGTCACACACTGAATGTTTCATATGAGCTTTGAATACCTAACTGGTTTACAAAAGAATTTAAGACAGGATCTCCATTTTATTTAGAGTAAATTCTACCATATTCTCTTACTTTTGCTTTAGAGTTGATAACTGTTACTTAAGACACATGGGTTGTGTGTACAGATTCAATAACTTCTCCAGTCTCTTTGTCTAAGAGTTTCTGGAGAATTTTTGCTATCAAACTTTCTTGATGTAGCTAATTGAGTTTATCCCAATTTATGATTCGAAAAGCTTTGATTTCAGAGTGATAGCTATAGTGTAAATATAGACTAAAATAAGCATAAATACGCAGGAGCCGATCTTCAAAAAACATCTGTACTGTGAAGCAAACCACTTACAAATCTCAATGGAGAAAACTTCTGGAGGACGGGATAAGAGTGGTTACAATAAAGGATCCTGATATTTTGGTAAAGAGCAGAGTTGCTACCCCTGAAGAAGGCCTTATTTCAGGGATTGGGGAGAGGCTGTATGACTATTTAGAATCTCTCTTAATAAATGTTATCGATTAGAATTACAGTAATAATTAAATGTTACATTAGCAATGGTATGGTACTCCACCCTGATTCCTTTGGATCCCTTTACCATTTCTGTAACCCCCTCTTCTGGATTTGGTGTACTTTTGCTCCTAACTGCCAATGCAATGACTAACTGCATAACACTTCCCTCGGGCTACTGGAGCTGGTTTGCCTACATATGTAGAGTATCAGAAGCACCTGGAAATTTATTGTCTAAGTGTCCCTTAGCCAGTGACTGTCTGGAGTAAGAGTATGAAAGTTCAGCTTTCTTTCTTCAATGGGCAACATATTTTGAGATGGAGCTTACACTCCAGAGTTCCCTGTAGAATTAGGTTTAACATATACGCTACAGGTCTTTGCCTGAAATCTCATCCTTGTTAAATTTCTTTCCTTTTCTTCTCCTGCTTCCCCCACTCCCATGCTATTTTCTCTCAGGAGGACTTCTATAACTAATCCCTTGCACACACATCTTCAACTCAGGGTCTGCTTCTGGGGAATCTGACTTCAGAGACAAAGTCTGACTTCATTATTTGTTTTAGTTGACCCATAATATGAAAGGAAGTACATTCAATTAATTGCTAACACACCTCAAAAACAAATAAATTTGAGAAATTTTCTATAGCCAATGAATTTTTCCAATGAGAGATGAATTCTTTTTTCTTTTTTTAATTTTATAAACCTGAATGGGATTTTCCATGCATATTGGTGTTGAGAGGTGTGAACTGTGAATTGCATTTCATAGTTCAAATCTTGCTCTTCAAATTCCCCCCATTAAATGTACCTTCAGTGTTAGTTTCCTGATTTTCATGATTTATTGTGGTTGTGTAAGAGAATGTTCTTGCTTGTAGGAAATAAACATTAAAGTATTCGAAGGGGATAGGGCATCTTCCATAGTTTAGAGAAAACTTTGTTTGTACTGTACTCCACTTTTCTTTAACTTTATCATTGTTTCAACATAAATAGTTATAAAGGCTACGAGTCTCAAGTTCATATATAAGTTTAAAGAGAGAAAATGTCAGAAGGAATGTAAAGGGAACCGTCAGAAGTGCTAGGGAGCAGGAGCCAGTGGGGAGGATCTTACTCTGTAACTGACCCTCAGTACATTTTCTGTTACAGCCTTAAAAAGACTCAATGTGCATTAAAGGAATAGATTTTCTGTCTTCATTTTTTTGTTATATCAATAGGGAGTCAACCTGCTCCCTATTACACCCAAAATATAGTCCTCAGCCTGCTAATTTGTTCTCTGTGATTCACAAATTTCCCAGAAGTGGCTTGGGTTGGAATTGTTAACAAAAAAAATTAAATCACAACTAATTTTCAAGCACTGATGTTTTGGCAGCAAACAGTGGCACAGTGGTAGAATTCTCATCTTCCATGCCAGAGACTCGACTTCAATTCAATGCTCCTCAAGTTGCTGAGCAGGTTTCACAAATCTTCCAGACTAAGGTAGACTAGGAAGAAAAGCCTGGCTATCTACTTCCATCAAATCAGCCAATGAAAACTCTATGGATCACAACAGCCTGATTCTGTTGTGCATGGGGTGACCATTAGTCTGGGGGGCAACTCCATGGCAGCTAACAACAACAATAATAATAACAAGAAATGTTTTTGCAAATAGTAACCTGGGAGGGTCTTACACTTTCCATTTTAATGTCTGTAATGAATTCACACTTTTGGAGGCCTACAGCCATCAGCATTCTGACCATAATTCCCCTACGTTCCCTTAATTTATTAAAAGCTTCCCACTATAGTAGCCACTTTAAGGACTAAGGTGATCCTGACCCAAGCCATATTATTTTCAATTGCCTCATATGCATGCAAAAGCTGGATAATAAATAAGAAAAACCAAAGAAGAATTGATGCCTTTGAATTATGGTGTTGGTGAAGAATACTGACTATCCTATGGCCTGCCGGAAGAACAAACCAGTCTGTCTTGGAAGAAGTACAGCCAGAGTGCTCTTTGGAAGCCAGGGTGGAGAGAGTTCGTCTCGTGTACTTTGGACAAGTTATCAGGAGGAACCAGTCCCTGGAGAAGGACATCATGCTTGGTAAAGCAGAGGATCAGTAAAAAAGAGGAAGACCGTCAATGAGATAGACTGACATAGTGGCTGCAACAATGGGCTCAAGTATAACAACGATCGTGAGAATGGCGCAGGACCGGGCAGTGTTTTGTTCTGCCGTCCGTAGGGTCGCTATGAGTCGGAACCAACTGGACGACACCTGACAACAACAATAATAGCAGTCTCACTTTCTTCTGCTAAGAATGAGTCGGTAAAAGTTAAGCATGTCTGTGAGGCAGTGCATTTCAAAAAGAGAGTAAGAAAAAGTACCGTTCCACAAGGTTAAAATATTAGCATAAAGCTATGTTAAGTCCTTGGTTACATTATTATGGGCTTCTACTTGTAACAGTCACAAAAAGTGCCTCATAAGCTAGATCCTAAATGGTTCAAATATTTTCAAACAGAAATAGATGATATGATCTGAATTCAAAATCAAATGACCGCACAGCATGGCAATGTTATGTTGATTCTTGTATCATCTCATTACTAACTCTAGAAAATGAGCATTGTGCAGCCTCTGGTAAGGAAGTTATTTTTTAATTTAAAGTCGCCTTTTTTTTTGGTAAACCTTCAAAATTAGGGCAGATGCAGAAGCACAATACTAAAGCTAGGTAAAGTCAATGTGCTTGCCTCATCAGTTAAAGGTAGATAATTCAAAATAAAATGAAGGTAAACTTGCACTTGGGAATGAATGGACTAGATAATCTCATCTAATGACTGCATTCGAGTAAGGAAGAACTTCACTTCCATTTGTCTTTAGTGGGCTAATCTAGTTGACTAAATACAGTAAAGGCAGATCACAAAGGCTTACAGGCAAAACAGAACAGGTACTGTTCTCTAAATGAATTTTAAAAAAAGTGTGTTTTCTTCCTAAACTCTCTTCTTCTCACTCCTTGCCCTTAACATGAGGATTGAAAATAAATGAAGGAAAAATAAAATAGAATCAATACAATTTGAAGTAAAATTATACCCTTTTTTAAAAAATTTACTTTGAAATTGCTTACAGAAATCCACACTGGTAGCACTCTAATGCTTCTTATTAAAATGAAAGATCAATACTCTGGAGTAAGTTTCTGAAAAAAAATTATAGCTGCTAAAAACAATTCCTAAAAGCTGACAGATGATGAAAACATCAGATCAGTTGAACACCAAGAAGAAAAATAAAGAGGTTACCCATTGCAACAGTAAGTATCTAGATGAAAAAATAACATGGGCTAGAAAGACATTTCATGCTAGAAAAATAAAAATTAGTACGATTTTACACTATTAATGTATAAAACTGTATCAGGAGCTAGCAGTAAGCTGTATTTCTGGAACTTACTCCACATGGAGTAATTATTTTGAATTTGATATTAGACCATTTGTTTCCTTGCAACATGTCAATGAGAAAAAATTGCTAATGTAACTATTAAAAATTTAATATGTACTACATATGTTGCAACCCTTAAGGCAAAAAAAAAAAAAAAAAGAGTCCATATTCTTCCACAATCAATGCTCTTTCTAATACACACATTAAATACAAAGGAACAGGATTTGGTGCCCAGAGAGGTTCAGATAGTTCATAAATGTTTATTTCTTTATATAGCTGCTTGCCAGTTGCATGATTAACCAAAAGTGGTTTAAAATATTTATATTCCTTTCATGGCTACTTGGGGGAATTAGTAGTTTAGTGTAGAATTCTCGCCTTCCATGCAGGAGACCCAGGTTCGATTCCTGGAAAATGCAACTCATGCACACCTGCCACTTGTCTGTCAGTGGAGGATTTCGTGTTGCTGTGGGGTTGAACAGATTTCAGTGGAGCTTCCAGACTAAGACAGACTGGGAAGAAAGGCCTGGCAACCTACTTTAGAAAATCACAATGGTACAATCTGCAGTTGATCATGGTGATGGAATAGGACCTGTGCATGGGGCCGCCATGAGCTGAGATCCCACCTGATGGCACCTAACAACAACATGTCTACTTACTTAGAATTTGAACTGGTGACAGAGAAGCAGCATCTTCTTAAAGGCACCCAGAGAATTCTGATGTCAGTGGTCCAATATCACATTTTAGGAAAAGGTATTTTATAGAATCATCATCTCATGGAAGCTCATATTAGTCTTCACATTCTTTTCTTTTCTTTTATTTGGTATAAGTATGGTAACATTCATCTCTCAAGTATTCATGATAATTGAAGGGACAGTGACTTCACTTATTGAAAAGAGTAGACAACATAAGCATTGATAATTGGCTCTCTGGTACATATTTCCTTTCTAATTTTGCTTAATTTATGATCATTTTAAAGTGAAGTGATGTTTCTAGTCACTTTCTGGGTATGCTGTGAGAAAAGATGGCCCAATGGGAGGCAGGAGCACTAAGAAGCAATCAAATGATGATTTTTCATTACCAGTTGCCATCAAATTGACTCTGACTCATGGCGACCTCGTGTATCACAGTAGGACAGTGCTCTAGAGGGTTTTCAGTGGCAGTTTTTTTTGAAGGTTTTTCTTCTGAGGCACCTCTGGGGGACTCGAACAGCCAACCTTTCTGTTAGCAGCCAAATGCATTAGCCCTTTACACCACCTAGGGACTCCTTGTTCTCCATTAGAAGCTTTCAAAATGTGGTAGATTACTACAATATTGTAGAATAGGGGAATAGAGTCCTTGACATTATGCCAGTGCTAGATGATGCCATACTGGGGGGAACTTTCCAAAAAGCAAAAAGATTCAAACTGACAGTGGAGGGGAAAAAAATGATCTCACAATTGACTAAAAGTTCAGCCAGAGAAGATACTCAACCCACTCTCCAAACACAAGAATGCAACAAAAACCACACGAACATAAATTAGACATGGAGGAACAAAATGCTTGGTGAGCACGACAGTGTGTCAGACCAACCGTCGCTGGTCACGCTGCCGCTCTTCTGTAAGAGCTATCACAATCAGGAATTTTGAAATACGGCTCCAAGACCAGAAGCTATGTTTGCAGCGGGAAATATTCACCCTTTAATTTTCCAAACAAGTGTTTTCTTCCATTTGAATTTCTCCTGGGCTCCAAACAGACACTGTTAATTTCCCTTTTTTTAAAAGTCAGAAGTTTAAAGAAGTAGTGCATGAAACTGTAAGACCAGTTCATCAAACGCACGTCACTGGTGTTGGTTTCTAATCCCGGCTCTCTTCTCCCCTCATTGGGCACATGCCACTTTCATTAACATTCAGGGAGTTGCACACATGCATTAAGGAAAAGAAAGTTCTTCCAGAGTAATGAGGCCAGAAGAGTAGGACAATATCATTGCTTCTCCATCCTGCTTTACACTTACATTCAATACCTCTGTGCTACACCCAGATATGCTTTCTCAGCCTTAGTCTCTAAACGTAGATTTACAAAGTCATTCTTTGTTATTTTATATCCATTGGTACTATAATTTTACAGAAAGCTGAACACACTGGAGTGTGTGTTTTCGTAATGAGAGGAACTATTTAAAAGATTTTCTTTAACATCTACTAGCTTCCATGGCTAGAAATTTATTGAATTCTGCCTATGAGTTTGCTAGGAGTTATTAAAAAGCTAACAGAAGAAGATCCCTGCTGTGCGTGGGCTTACAATTTAAAGAAACAAAGCAAATAATAAAATAAGTGTCATAACTTTTATTTGTGTCACTTTGGTGATTCACAAATTGTATATCTTTACATCAGTCAATCCTCACAATTATCTTAGAAGATGATCAATATGACATTATTACTTCAATATTATGTATGGAGTAGCTGAAAGACAGAAGAAGAATTGATGCATCTGAACTGTGGTATTGGCAAAGAATATTGAACATACTGTGGACTGTCAGAAGAAAACAAGCTGGTCTTAGAAGAATGTTCCTTAGAAGCGAAGTGCTGAGACTTCAGCTTGCTGACTCTGGGCACATCAAGGAAAGACCAATCGCTAGAAAAGGACATCATGATTGGTAAAGTAGAGGGTCAGCGAAAACAAATAAATCCTCAATGACATGGATTGATACAATAGCCAAAGTGATGGACTCAAATATATCAACGATCATAAAGATGGCACAGGACTGGGCAATATTTTGTTCTGTTATCTATCCATAAGGTTGCTATGAGTTGGAGCTGACTTGATGGCATCTCGCAACAACAACAGCTGAAATGTATACAAGTTTTTAAGTTACTCAAGGTCACAGAGTCTGGGAGTAACTCCCAGGGCCATGTTCATCTTGCTGACTCCTACATCATTGTTCTTTCCATACACCAAGTTAATGTAACCTTTTGATAGTTGCTTGTATGTTATTTCATAGGTGGAAACATTGGATTACTGTCCCTTGGAAGGCAACAATAAAAGCCTTTTCTATACTATTTGTATATTTTTTGACAGGTGACAGGGTTTGAGTTGAGCCTTATATGGGTAAAGAGACAGAAAAAAAATCTATTTTGAATACAACCTAAAGGAAAGCAGAAATAAAGGTGGGAATGGGAAAGAGAGAACAAAGCAAAGACTAGACTTGCTTGATGGAAAGTGAAAGACTTTGGAGAAGGTAAAAATCTGGAGGTCATTCAGCACAAAATAAAGTTGCCTGGACTGGTTTAGAGAAGATGGTGTTTTCCATTTCTAAATTATAAGTCAGGGAGGGCACCTTGGAAGTGTGGCTGAGAGGTTAAAGTAAAAAGAAAAAAAGTGGCTAAAAGAAAACACTTACCAAACTCTATTCGTATCTGAACTAAAGCCAAAAAGACTGGAGGTAAGAATTGAGAAATACAACTTAGCTATTGAGAAGAAACAATGGTGAATTCGAGAACTAAAGTGAGAGAATGGAGGCGCAAGCTAGGGATGGAGTAAGTCAATCAATAAACAAAGACTTTACCTTTTAAATTAAGAACACTAGGATAAAGAGTATGATTCATCCTGTGAGTTAGGAATATTGTGGAAATAAGGCAAGAAATGGTGTTCGCTGAAGTTCTATACTTCAGAAGGTAAGAGTTTAAAAATCAGTGACGATCAAAGCACATAGAAAGCAGTTAATCCATACTAATTAAGTTAAGTCATCTACCACCACATCACCCTCTGCCATCCTATGGATTCCAACTCAAAGCAACCATATAGGACAGAGTACAACTACCCCAGGAGGTTCCAAGGTTATAAATTTTTACAGATGCAGATTGCCACATGGTGGGTTCGAAACACCAATCTTACAGTTAGCAGCCAAGCCATCAGGGCCCCTTAAATTGAGTCATACCCCAAACCCAAACCCATTGCAGTTGAGTCAATTCAGACTCATAATGACCCTATAGGACAGAGTAGAACTTCCCTGGAGGGTTTCCATGGGGTAGTAGAGGGATTCGAACTGCTGATAGCAGGTGAACGCTTAACCACTGTGCCACCAGGGCTTCAAATTGAGTCATAGTTGAGGATAATATGTTCAAGCTTCATAAGTTAATGAACTTCTGCCTATTATTACTTGTCAGTATCAACTGGATCATTACAGTCTGCCTTGTGTTAATACATTCTTGGAGCTGATGTTTGGAAAGTGATTTACAGAAGCATCTTCAGGTGCTTAGGACAGACACAATGTCTATCTTCTATGGAAATATTAGCCCACTTTTCAAAACCAGACAGGGTATTTGTTTCATCTTTGATTGGGTTCTGCTCTTTTATTTGGCCTTAGAGTGTAGAGGAAGAAATAGTGAATTGAGTTTCATGCTTTCTTAATTATGTTGGTCTTCAGTTCAGGAGAACCCGATCAATCTCGTACGCTGATTGAACTTTTAAACCTGGATATGCTCAAGCGGCTGACTTCTAAGATTAGTAAAGCAGAGCCATGGCTCATTTTTATTTCTTTTTATTTAACCTAATTGGATGTGTAATTTTGTATTATGCAAGGGAAAGAGTTTTAAAGCAGCTTAATTTTTGACTTAATTTGGGAAAACCTTTGTGTTTCACATTTCAGATTAGTAAAACAATCTTTGAACTGTGCTTCTAATTATCTCAGATTCTTCCTCAGCAAGGAATACTGAGGAGAGTTTTCACTCTACAAAATACGCTAATTATTGGAGCTACACGTATTGTAGTTTTACTTTGTATCAAACCCACCTGGTAGGTTCCAAATACTCCTCTTCACCATACTTAACAGAGAAGGTTTAGAAACATTTCACAAAATGGTTAATACAAACGAACCAAAACAAATTTTGATGTGTTGTTTTCTTTTTAAGCTTCGTATTATTTTAATATAACACATACTGACAGTTTCAAAGGAAAATTTTCACAGGCCTAAGTCCTCCTTGTATGTAAATTAATCACCCTTCTAGGTAGTAATGTCTTTTTAGGGTCAATAATGAGGATGACTTAAAAAATATATATATTTATTTCCAAGGTTTCTTCTCATTTATGGCATAATCTGGGTACATCAAAAGGGTGCCTTTACTGATATTTCGACTCTATTTGCCATAGGAAGAAGAAAAACTATCTTGACCTTGATGGCAATACACATTAATGTTCACAGCTAGTAAATCCATTTTTCTTACTGAATCGTGTGTTTTTCTGCTCCAACTGCAATGCAAAGTGACGTTTTCCCATCGCCTCATTAATTTAAATTATCAGTCAAATATGCTTGTGAGAACTAAGTAAAGAAATATCGTTTTGATCCTGCCATGAGCTTCACTGGGCTTTTCTTCCCTAAGGGAAAGTATACTCAGCTATGTCATGAATGTTTTAGAATATGAAGACCTTGAGATTTAAGGTTGACTGAGTCCTCTACACTTTCCTACTCTCATTCCAGTGGGTTTTAAACTGCTTGAACTTGCTTTCATTTATGCCACTTTCAATATGTTGAAATAATAGAATTGTCAGTGTCTTTTCGGCAGCTGAGGGAGAAAACTATATTTTTCAGAGGTTTAGGCAAAAATTGGTTTGAGTATTTAGATAGCTGTACAAGCATCCAGATAATCTCTAACAAAACGCTGTTCAATGCTTGTTTGCTTGGAAAAATTCTTACCTTAGCCATCTTGTGACTTAGGATAATGACATTCCATCATCCTCTGAGAGCCCAGCTGTGACTTTGTGAACAATGTATCACATATATTGGCCAACAGGAGTACTTAGACAGCGAAACAATGAAATCAACACTAGTATCAGATAGCCAAGCTTCCTGAGCATTTCCCAAAACCAAACCAAACCAAACCCACTGCTATCAAGTTGATTCTGACTCATAGCGACCCCATAGGGTTTCCAAGGCTGTATATCTCTGTGGTAGCAGACTGCCACATCCTTCTCCTGCTGAGCCGCGGGTGGTTTTGAACCGCCGACCTTTCGGTTAGCAGTTGACCTCTTTAACCACTGCACCACCAGGGGTCCTTTCTGGGCATTTAAACCTTACAGATTGAAGTCAAGAACAGGAGAGATGTAGGGTTCATGAGATCAGTAATTACAGACGGTGTATTCTGCTGGCGGCTTAAACACTGCCGTGAGAACGTTAGGTTGAAGAACTAGAAAAAAGGTCTAAAATGGAGGTTTGTGGGAGTTAGTGAGGATGACTAGCAACCCTAGTAGCTATTACAGGTCATATAGACTTCACTGGTCTAATTCCTGAATAAAATCAAACCACTTGTTATGGAGTAGATTCCTACTCATAGTGACCCATGTGTGTCCAAGTAGAACTGTGCTTGACAGGGCTTTCTATGGCTGATTTTTCAGAGGTAGATCACCAGGCCTTTCTTTCAAGGTCCCTCTGGATGGACTCGAAACTCCGACCTTTTGGTTAGTAGCCGAGCACGATAACCATTTGTACCACCTAGGGACTCCAGTTCCTAAGTGTACTTCTGTATGTTTTTGTGACGCTGTCAAATCACATGCTTTCGCAATGTATGTATATGAGCATTCATAATACGAACTTAGAAATACATCTACCTTTGTGAGGTTCTCTAACACTGACTATAAGTTAATAGAAACCTGCAAGTCTTTAGAAAGTTATTTAGAAAACTTCCTAATTTAAACATGGAAGCATGTGAAGTATGTGAAAAATGTAAACAAACTTGAAATTGACTTTGACCAGGCATTATGTGATAAAAGAGAATAAAACACAGTTTATCTTTGTAAACTAGCCTTGAGACATAAGCCTAAGCAACCTCCCTAACCTCTAACCCCAGGGAGAAGACTTAATACGCTACTCTTTAATGCTACTCTGGCTCTTACTGTGTGAGGCCAAGGTGAGGAATTCACCTAAGACCCCTGAAATTCGACTCACTCACCGAGAAAAGTCAGAGATGAAACCTCCCTCTAGAGTCTGACTCTCTCCGAAGACTGGGATTCTGGTCTGAAATTCTGTCACCATTGACCTTGGACACTAGCTATGAGGGACCTCTGCTGAGTTCAAGTCACGGTCAAGCCTTCCTCCCAAGACCACTCATAAAAAGTAAAAGCCTGAAGTCTAAAGATTTGGAATCTAACCATTGAACTGACTTTGTAATGGTTAATTCTGATTCTCCAGTTCTAAATGAATGTCATGAGGTCTTACTCACGTGCCTTGCCATGACTTCCTTGCAATAAACTGAATGAGTTCATGCATGTGTCTCTCTATTAAGTTCTAAGAGAAAATCCTACACAGCAATTTCACATAAAAACAAGCATCTTTCCACTCTCACCACCAGAGCTGGGCCAGCAACCTTTACTTCAAATGTCAGCAGTGATTCCACTATCCCTACAGCTGGGTTTTTTGGCAGTGCATACCCTACTACATTGGACAAGCCCAGGAGAGTCTGAAGTTGTATCCTCATAGATGAGGCTCCAACTTACCTGGTTTCTTTCAGTGGTTTCCCACACAGTCTTTAAGGAGTTGAGAGTCTTTTCTTGGTATGTCATGTTGGGAATGAGCTCGTGGTCCAACGGTAATGAGATTGCTTATAGCTGCTGTGAGGCTATCTATTTAAACCCTGCAAATATGCTCAGTTGCTGTGACTTTTATGCAATTGGTAATTTTACATCAAAAGAAAAGTGGAGTGGAAGGTAAACAGTCTTGACATTGATTTTATAATTTTTTTAATTAAAAAAAAAAGAAGAAAGAAAATCTTGGTTTATTGCTGGTGATAGAGTAAATACTATTCATCTCTTAAAAAAAAAAAACCCATTGCCATTGAGTCAATTTCGACTCATAGCAATAGGTCGGAGTCAAACTGCCACATAGGGTTTCCAAAGCTGTAATCTTTACTGAAGCAGACAGCCACATCTTTCTCCCGTGGAGCAGCTGGTAGGTTTGAGCCACTAACCTTTTGGTTAGCAGCAGAGCACTTAACCACTGTGCCACTAGGGCTCCTTACTCATCTCTACCCGTTGCTTTCGAGCTGATTCAAACTCATCCCTAACAATATCTAAATAGCCATGTATTTAAAAAAGTAGCAAAAAGAGCAGAACATTGCATGGCAGAGAATGTGATGAGGTTAAACACAAAAAAGCAAAATCTTGATACGCAGAGAGATTTTTAAATGCCATTTTCTCTGTCAATGAAGCAAACACCCTAACACATTTTAATGGATTTTTATTGGTAACCTAGCAACAGTTTTATACTTTTCTTCTTTATATATTTATCTTAATAAATTATCACAGCAACCCTGTAAGATGGGAAAACTGAGGAACAATAATTAGTTTAAATAACTTTTCCAGTGGTAAATGGAGCACTTGTGATTTAATCCAAGAAATCTAGATCTAAAGTACACCAAAAATATCTCAGGAAGTTGTAAGTTTTTCTTTAAAATAAATTGAAAAAAGAACTTGATAAAATATGCACCATAAAGATAGAGATGCCATGGATTAGATAATCAAAGTTTTATCCAAAAAAGAAGACTACGGGCATTTTACTTAAAGAACGTGTAATGCTAATCTAGTGTACATTACATTGATATAAGTAAGTCTAGTTTAATATTTACTAAATGGGAAATAGAAAAGTTGATGAAAGAAAACCCTTCCACTTTCCTGATTGTTGTTTAAAAGAGTGTAAGCCTTTGGTGACCTAAAAATTTATTGCATTTCAGAAAGAAAAATATGGCTGAGAAGATATGGATTTCAAAAATGGACGATAAGATTGGCAAACAAATTGATTATGAAAAACAGCAACACTTATGGTAGCTGAATTTTTATTCCTTCACATGTACGGATAACAGTCTGAAAAATCTGGCAGCTAGAAAAATAATTTTACAAATATCCCTTAAGATGTTTAGTGTTATTTCAATATTATTTTACTTGATTGCATCAACATGAAAGAAGTAGACTTATCCCAGGCAACAAAATCCTGAGAATGATTTGCTCCTTAACTGAAGCCAGGATCATGCTCCTTGGGATTTCAAGTAAAACCCAATGTATGAAAGCAGGTAGGTAAATCTGCACAAAAGATCTACATATTCAATGATTTACACATACTTATAAATGTTGAAGGAATGTTTGATGGATACCAGAAACCTAACACTCAAGAAGAAAGTGCTAGGTCCTATTCTATCGCATAGAATATGAATTCTGGTACCTGAATGTGTGGGTTCAAAGCCCAGCTCTGTCACTTACTAACCACATGACCTAAGGCACATTACTTAACTTCTTTGTGCTTCAGTTTTCTTATCTACAAAATAATAGTGCCTCATAGTTTGGTTTTAAAGATTAAATAAGTAAACTTTAGTAAAGTCCCAGTTTATACTAAGTACTATGCAAGTATTGGAGCCCTGGTGGTGCAGTGGTTAAGCACTTGGCTGCTAACCAAAAGGTCGGCAGTTGGAATCCACCAGTCACTCCTTGGAAACCCTAAGGGGCAGTTCTTCTCTGTCCTATAGGGTAGCTATGAATCGTAATCAACTCAATGACAATGGGTTTTATTCTTTTTTTGTATGTAAGTATTAGCTACTTCATTAGTCAGGTTCACTCTGGATAAAAGAAAACCACTGTAGGTATTTCAAATAGTGGGGGTTTAATATAAGAAATTGTCTACAAAGGCGCTGAAAAGGATGGAGGAGTAAAAGAATGGGGATTGTTGGAAGAGCAAAAAAGAAAGAAAAAAAAAAAAAAGGGAATTACCCTGAAATCAGGAAATTGCTGAGGTCCATTGACCCAAACTTTACTGAGCTGCTATAGACTGAGCTTCTACTTCTACTTCTGGCCTGCTGGAGTCTTCAGTGTTCCTGACCCTGCTGCCACTAAAGCAAATACCAGCAAGTGCAGCAGCTGTTGGAGCCAGTATCTAAATGCTTCTTCCTTCCCTGTCTCTACTAACCTCTCACCAGTGCCTCCCACTGGCTGAACTTAACCAGGACACAGCTAACAAGGTAGTCTGGGA
Source organism: Dugong dugon (assembly GCA_030035585.1). Classification (NCBI taxonomy): domain Eukaryota; kingdom Metazoa; phylum Chordata; class Mammalia; order Sirenia; family Dugongidae; genus Dugong; species Dugong dugon. The sequence continues at coordinate 9,949,570 of CM057473.1, forward strand.
AAGGTGGTTGCAGGCACCCAACTCCAGCGGTATAGAGGATGGTTCATTAAAAGCCTAGCCTCAGCCTGATCCCATGAAGAGCTCTGAATGGCACCATAAACATCCCTTCTTAAGAGTCTGGCTCCAGGCCAAAATCCTATGTGTGCTCCTTCAGGCCTGACCATAGGCAATTACAAAGGCTTTACCTGGCCGACCTCATAGGGGAAAGCTGCCTTCCCTACCCAGATTTGGTGCACAGTTGTAATCAAGGACTTAGTCCCCTTGTTCCTTGACCCACCACCCTTCCCCCCCAGGCAGTGCTCTTACTCATGTCTACATTCCTATAGCCCAGGAGACTCCATTCAGAATCCTCCTTAGAGGGTGGAGGGCTAGACGCTGTTCAGACACCTCTGCTGAGACCTCCTTATAGTCGGGGAGGGGGAGATGGGAAGACACCGCGACTATAGCACTTTTCCACTCCTAGCTCTTTCCGCTCTCCTTCCCCTCAGTCTCCGGGTTCATAAATGGCAGGATCTTTTTGTTGTGGGCTCCCTTGAAATTGAGACAATTCCCACACCACCCCGCGCCCCACCCCCACCCCGGGTCTGTGGTGATCCACCTAACCCTTGCCCAGCACTGCTCCTTGGGGGAAAAAATGAAATGTTGGAGGAGCTAGCTCTACTTTTCTCTTTTTGGTCTCTTGATTATACTATCCCAGTGAGTGAACAAAGCCTTAATTGTTACTTTCAGTTCGACTCTTTTTCCTAGTTGAATAACTCGACACCTGACAGCTCTTGACACCTATTTTTTGGTCGTTCTAGTGCTTTGGTTTGTTTATGCTTTGTTTATATCTTGTTGTTGTTGAGAATATACACAGCAAGACATACACCAATTGAAACTTTCTACACGTACAATTCAGTGACATTGATTACATTCTTCAAGTTGTGCAACCGTTTTCACCTCCTTTTCTGAATTGTTCCTCCCCATGAGCACAAACTCACTGCCCCCTAATGTTCCTATCTAATCTTTCAAGTTGCTGTTGTCACTTTGATTTCATACAAATAATTCTTAAAAGAGCATAATGAGTGGACGGGATCATTAAACAAAAACCTGTCTATTACCCTCCAGTTGTGAAGTAGCATTGAAAGGTTTGGCCTAAGAATTTACAGATGGGACCTATTATAGATTGAATTATTTCCCCGAAAAAATATGTATTGAAGTCCTGATCCCTTTCCTTGTGGATGTGATCCTCTTTGGAAATAGAGTTTTTCTGCTATGTTAATGAGGTCATACTAGAACTGGGTGGGTCCTAAACATAATCACTTCTGAGTTATGAAAGGAGCAGAATTGACACAGAGACACACACAGTGGAGAAACAGACATCAAGGAACTCCAAGGTACTCCTGGGGCTACTAACAAAGAAAGACTCCAACTGGAGTGGATGTCCTGATTCAGACTTCTGGCCTCCTGAACTGTGAGAAAACAAATTTACATTCTTTAAAGCCACCCACTTGTGGTATTTTTTTGTTATGGGAGCACTAGGTAACTAAGACAGGAGCAATATTAAATAATGGCATCTGTGGCACACACAGTTAAGTGCTCAGCTACCAGTTGAAAGGATGGCAGTAAGAACCCACCCAGAGGTGCCTCAGAAGACAGGCCTGAAGGCCTGCTTCTGAAAGATCACAACCTTAAAAACCCTGTGGAGCGGTTCTACTCTGCACACGAGTCGCCGTGAGTAGGAGTTGACTTGACAGCAACTAACAACAGCAACAACTGGTGTCTGTGAATTCCTTAGTTTTGAAGTTTCAAGCTCTATAAAAAGGGAAAAAGGACATCAGATTTTAAGAAAATTTTAAACATAAAAATTTACATTAAAATAAAAATAAACATTTTCATGTCAAACATGGGTTGCTTACATCGTAGAAAATCAAGCAAAACTCGAAACATTCCTAAAAATAGTCTTTGGAGACAATTAGCTACTTCTAAGGGTTTTTCTATCAGTCTGCTGGTTTTCATCACTTAAATAACTGTCACCAATCTCCTCATACCTTGGAGGGCTTAAAATTAGATTGAAAACCCAACTCTATCTTTAGTCCCGTGATTTCAGCAAGATCATGCAGTCACTCTTGTTGCTCATCTGATAATTCCATCCTGTACCTAAGAAAATAGCTTAACTTCAATAAGAAAATAGCAATAATTATTACATGGTAGAGATTATCCATGGCAGGCTTCTGCATGGAAACTTTCTACAAGTATTTGCTGAGGATATTTTTCATCCTCATATGTATTACTAAAGTTGGAGTGGATTTTAAACGTTGTCATCTAATCACGCTCTATATTGACAAATAAGAACATTGAGGCTTAGAAAAATGTAATGACTTTTCCAAAATTTCCAGTCCAGTTTAGGGTGGAACAAAAACCAGACATCCGTTCTCCTGTGAAGAAATTTAGCAGCCTTTCTACCACACGGCATTTCTTTCTAGTTGTGCTATTTAATACAGACTTGGGTGAAATGAGTTCCTTTATGTGGCATTTTGCCTTGGTTCTTTGGAAAAACTGCTTGAGAAATTGTTGCACTAAGCCCTGAGGAGTTACTGTGGCCCTAGTTTTCTACCCCCAGAGGGTTTGTTACTTTTGTCCAGGTTGATTGACATTTCCTGGGTAAGTTGTAAACAACTTGGTTTAACACTTTATGTCTGGTCCTGGGCTGCAGTCTGCCCTGCGATTGGTATGCACCTCGAAGGGGCTGGTCAGTAGACTATGTAAATGAAGTGGGTTGTAGCCTGTTATGCAAATGAAGTGTCTGTGGCCTAGTGAGAGGGGATTGGTCAGTTTGTGGCCCTTGTGGAAGTGCCATGCCTTGATATTGGCAAGGAGTTTTTGTATTTAAGCAGCAAGCTCCACAGAGGTTTCAGAGACAGAGAGAAGCAGCAACAAGAAGCAGAAGGCAGAAAGAAGAAGCAGAGAAAGGGAAAGGAGGCAAGGAGTCTCCTAAGAGAGCTGTCACATGGGTCATGGGCTGTAACACTGAAGGTGACGACAGGCCTAGAAGGGGCCCAGCAGCAGAGCCAGTGGTGACAGACAGCAGGGCCAAGCGGAGCCTGTCCTCAGGGGGCCAAGGGGAGGCCCGTCCTGCTGAGAGAAGCTGAGAGAGCTGTCCTGCACTGATCCTGATCCTGGTTGCATCCTGCTGATCCTGATCCTCAGTTGTACCTTCTTTCTTAATAAACCACTTAACTGTAAGTATGGTCTGTGAGTTCTGTGTGACCATTGCAATGAATTATCAAACCCAGAAGAGAAGTAGAGAGTGCCGTGGGAGGGATGGCTGGTGTCAGAATTGATAAAAAGGTTGAAGAGTAGAGGCATGTCTGACCTCCACCTCACAGGAATCAACTTTGGGCTCGTCTTGATTTGCATTATCCCCCGTGAAGTTAGACATGTTGTGATGATGATACTATTACTATTTCTAGTCCCATTTTACAAGACTAGATTCTAAATTACCCATTATCTATTTATTCACCTATCTGTCATCATCTGTCTGATTCAGTCATATTCCAGCTTGCTTCAGAAAAGATTTGATTTGGCTTTCAAAAATAGATACAGCACAATAAGATTTTAAACATTTAATATATGAAATTAAAGAAAAACAAATTTTGTAAAAATAAGCTGAAGCCATGATTGAGATTAACGAACAAAATGAATGTGTGGGGCCTTTCCACTGGCTAAAGATGGGACATTAATTGGGATCTAACATTTCTATTCCAAAAAGCTGATTCACAGGTTCATATCAATGTGGATCATGGTACTGGATCATTGATTACAAGGATCACAGTAATAATGAGAGAAAAATAATAACCTATTGCTCAAGAGAGCAGTCAATACTTTGTGAAAAAAACTCACAAACTATTGTTTTGAAGAAGATGGCATCTCTCCAAAGAGATAAATTGCAAATAAAATCAGCTTGATGTCATTGCTCTTTTCTGACCATATGTTCTGTTGGAACTGAAAAAGAAACTAATTAAATAGGACACTTTTTCATTTTAGTTTTGCAGAATTATAAACAGACCTTTGAGGTAATTATAAGTTAAAATACAAGTACAATTAAAAGCTGGCTTTACAAAATTTTCACCAGTATATTATGTTTGGTTTCATGTAAAGTCATGGTAGGTAATAAAATCACTGCCTCACAATATCATTTTGTCACCAAACCAAAAACCCATTGTCCTCGAGTTGATTCCGACTCATAGCAAACCTATAGAACAGCGTAGATCTGCCCCATAGAGTTTCCAAGGAGCGCCTGGTGGATTTGAACTACCGACCCTTTGGTTACCAGCAGTAGCACTTAATCACTACACCACCAGGGTTTCCTCATTTTGTCACAGGAGCCTGAATTCTGCCATTTTCAAGTGAGGAGCCTGAGGTATATGGCAAAGCTCTGAAGGTGAAGGATGCAGAAAGTGTGAAAGATTAGTGATTAACCCTGTAGTCATAGCTAATAGCCATCGAGAGACTATAAAAACCATGGCCATCAAGTTGATTCCAACTCATAGTGACCCTACAGGACACAGGAGAACTGCCCCAAAGCGTTTCCAAGAGCGTCTGGTGGATCCGAACTGCTGACATTTTGGTTAGCAGCTCTAGTTCTTAACCACTGTGCCACCAGGGCTCCAAGAGACTATAGAACTTTAGAAATAAGCCCAATCTATTCGCTTAAACTTTACTTAATTTCTTTAATCATTCTTTGAAAATAGTTTAGTATGCCTCCAAAAATGATTAAGAAATATATACATAGGGAGATGGAAATTATCAGCTCCAATTAGATCCTTACTGTGTCTACGTCAAGTTCACTAATGTTACGTAGATGGAGACAATGTTGCTAGTTATTTATTGTGAAGGCATCATTGGCTGATGAAAGCAAATAGTTTTAGCTTTGATGGCTCAGAAAGTCAATTTTACCACTCTACCAAGAGGTCGCTTCAAACCAGTCTTATTGTTCTTGTTTTGTGTGTTAGCTTTTGGTTTCCATGGAACCCAGATTCATGTTTTGTTCAGTTTAGGTTTTGTTTTGTTTGTTTGTTTTTTGAATGTTGTTTATTTTCTCTCACATTTCAGTTTAAAAGTCCTTTTGATCAGTAAGCAAATTTCCTGTCAAACCTATTCTTCCTAGATCTCATAAGATGGACTATCCCGTTCAAAAGACTCTCATGTTGGAATCATAAATCAAAGACACGAAAATCAATTTCCAATTTTAATATTAACCTTACAGAAGATTTTTCATTTCCCAGGAGAGATAAAGTAAAGGCCAAAGACTCCTGGTGGCCCAGATCTTTAGTTGTCTGGCCAAGATTTCAATCCCTTAGTATTTCAAGTTCATTATGATGATAGAGCTCATTTCCACGAATCAGCAGATGGGGGAGTTTCAGTGAGTTAGTTAGGACTTGGAAGTTTCTCTGCTGCATGTCAGATACTTACATCAGGAATATTGGCCATTTGTTAAGTCTATGCATTGTCCCTTCCCCACCACTCCTCAGAAAATGTTCAATAGCCACGTTCCTCTCTTTCTTTAGAGACCAGAATCTTCATCCTTTACCTATCAAGGTGTTCTTTTTGTTCCATGTGACTTTAGGTGCTACTGATTCAGCAGCTCCTTGAAAAGACAATTTTAGCTGTCTTACTGGAAGTGGTTATTTTTTAAAAATTTTTTTGTTGTACTTTAGATGAAGGTTTACAGAACAAATAGTTTCTCATTAAACAGTTAGTACACATATTGCCCTACGACATTGGTTAACAACCCCATGACATGTCAACACTGTCCCTTCTCAACCTTGGGTTCCCTATCACCAGCTTACTGTCCCCTCCTGCCTTCTAATCCTTGTCCCTGGACTGCTGTGCCTCATTAGTCCTGTTTTGTTTTATGAGGCTGTCCGATCCCCAGCTGAACGGTGAACTTCAGGAGGAGCTTCACCACCGAGCTAAAAGGGAGAAACTATTATTTTTGCTAGTGACTTAGAAAGAAGAGAGGTGATCCTTACCCTTTTCACCTTGTGTTCAAACAGATGGTTTAGTCGGTTCTCAGAACACCAGGAATTGGGAAATATCTTGGTCAAGATGTCAAGCATAGTATGTATCTGCACTTTACTGGAATGTTTCATTATGTTTTCATGCCAACTACAACAGAGATGAACTATAAACTATAATCCTCTTTGCCTACTCTGTACACAAACTCTCTCTCTCTCACACACACCCCTCATCTCCCATCTTCAGACCCTGAAAAATCATTACAAATTTACATGAAAGCCATCTGCTTTTAACACCAATTCTACCCTGGTTGCACATACCAGGAAGCAGTCCCAGAAATGCAACCAAAAAGTCAGCCTGTCATCCCAGTCTCTTTCAGAAGAATCTCTGCTAATTGGAAAAATGTGAACGGTGCTATCCTGACTCCTTTGTGTAATCATCTAGTATTCAAAGATCCATTACCCAAATATCCTCAAATTGTGTTGTCACATTTCTGCATTTCCTTATCGTGGATCCCAGGTTTACAACGGAGATTGTTTATATCAATATAATGCAATAGAAGTCAATTAACATAAAAGAGTGGCCTTTAGAAACACATGTCCAAATCATAGGTTTAGTTACTGTATCAGCCAGGGTCATGGCAGGAAAAGATGGTATACTCTCTGAGTAACTTGAGGAGAGTTTAATCAAAGGGTGGTTTACAAAAGTGTAGCCTTGGTGGCACAGTGGTTAAGTGATCAGCTGTTAACCAAAAGGTCAGCAGTTCTAATCCACCAGGCGCTCCTTGGAAACCCTATGAGGTAGTTCTACTCTGTCCTATAGTGTCACTATGAGTGAGAATCGACTTGACTGCAACAGGTTTGGTTTTGGTTTTGGTTTTACAAAGGTGTAGACAGGGTTTCGGAAACTAATAGGGATAGTGTTGTATCTGGGGGCTACAAAGTGCAGAGAGGTGTCACTCCTAGGCCAGAAGGGTGAAAATAGGAAGCAGTGCCTGGCTCGAAAAGGGCAGCTGTGTGGAGGGGGGAGAGAAGCTGTGGCATCCAGTAGAGATAAGCAGCCATCACGCAGGGAGAGAGCTGAGGAATACATATTCTAATGTCAATCTCCTATCTGTGTCTCCCATTGCTAAACCCAACTAGAATTCAGAAGATAGGAACCCAGGATGTAGTCAGTCTTCTGGGGATGGACACTGAACAGGGTGGAAAGCGGATTTTAAGGTAGCAAATGGAAATATTCAGCAAAGTCCCTACACTTGAAAATGATAGCTGTGGGAGGCAACGTGGTGGGTGCAGTAGGATACATCTTTCAGTCCAAAGAAGAAAATGTGCCCTTTAGAAAGGCATTCTAGAACTGTGACACTTCAAATAGTCTCATTAGGATTTAACTTGTACAGTACTATTTACCATCATACCCTTACATCAGTTTCTGAAATAATGTGTCTTTGTACCACCCATATGGTCTTGTATAGTCAGGCACATGATTAATCCTCAGTAAACACTTACGGCATCGCTATGAGTTGGAATCAACTCGATGGTAGTGGGTTTGGGTTAAACTTTTATAGAAGGAGCGCTGGTGGCACATTGGTTAAGTGCTCAGCTGTTAATCGAAAGGCTAGCGGTTTGAATCCATCCAGCCTCTCCACAGGAGAAAGATCTGGCAATCTGCTTCCATAAAGATTGCCCACTGCCATTGAGTCGATTCTGAGTCATAGCAACCCCATAGGACAGAATAGAACTGCCCCCATAGGGTTTATAGCCTAGGAAACCCTATGGGGGCAGTTCTACTCTGTCACATGGGTTTACTATAAGTCAAAATCGACTCGATGGCATGTAACAACAGCAAACTCTTACAGAGTCACTGAGTAACTTACTCTTCTGTTCCCTACCACTGCTGCTAACCCTTTATCTTGTGTGAGTTTCTGTTAACGGTATTTCAAAGTTCCAAGAAGAGTTTTGTATCTACATGCAATGACATGCCAGATGTGGACAAATAATACAGAATGTCATCTTATCTTAACAGTTATGATCGAGGCAGTGTGGATTGGTGCTAAGTCCAAGAGAAGTGAGGTCAGCAGCAACTCACCTCTGTTAACTGAAGTCGTTTAGAAAACCCTCATGGTAGAGCGTGTAGTTTTGCTGTGACAGTATCTCACCAAGTTAGTATCAAATGGGTGGAACTATTCAGTAGAAATTCACAAATTTCTCCTCTCCTCAATTTCCCAATGAAAAATGCCTGCTCTGTGAAAAGGGTAGTAGTGTCAGCCAGTTTCCGGGGGGATAAATGCAGGAACATCCCTTTCTGCCACAAAGATGAATTGGCTGCAACCATTGGCATTTGGAAAACTGTGGTCTCACATTTTAAGCTTCAGTGTGGTGTTTTTAAAAACTGTTCAGACCTGTTCGATGGAAATTTACGTGCTTCATTCTTCTGCAGGATATATTGCATCTAAGAGAAGGGTTTATCTTTCTGTTTAAAATTTCCATAGGATGACCTGTGGGAAATGGTCTGTACTGGGTAGTGCAAAAGGCTACATCTAAGGAGGCAGCTGTATTACTTTTAGGCCGAGAAGCAAACTGTTCTAGCAGCTAATTAAGATAAAGTTTTGCCTGGCATGCAATTTTTCTTCCTTAACATCTTTTGTATTGAAGTCACTCTGACTTCCAGAACATTCTACATTTTACTAACTGATCCATAAAGTACATGTGAAAGCTGGTAAAAGGATAACAACGTGCATTCTGAATAACGTGCTGGCAAATGGCTCAAACTTGAAAGATGTTTTAATAATAATTCAGCAACCAGTTCCATTAGTCTTAAAGACTAGAGAAGCACCAAGAGAAAAAAATTGAATTACACTGCCCCTCTTGCTAGAATTTAAAGACACTTTGGGGTACTTTTAAACCTTTTGGAATGTGGTATCTTGCTGGTTTTGAGCCAATAAAATGCAAGATACTAATATTAAAACAAAATGAATGATAAAATATTTCTGTTCTTCACATTTTGCTCATAGCAAGGGTCATTTATATATCTCAACACTGTATTTTAAAAGCTCCCTTCCTTTAAAGAACCATGCAAAGCAAAGGTAATTTAAACCGGTTTGATGAGGCAACTGTAAAACATCTTTTTATTAATAAGGTTTATTTTCCTTTGTGTTAACCGTATAGCCTTTTAGCAATATCTCTCATAACATACATGTTTGTTCCATCTATATTACACATAATGCTAGCATATTCTTCTAACAAATCTATTTGCTTCTGACCACTTTTTCAAATGACAGTGGGATTTTTTTTTTCAGTGCATGTGACATATCACACAAAGGATGTGTAATCTTCTTAATGCCTTGTTTGAGCGGTTTCCTTTATCTTGAGAAACAAAATATGTTTACCGGTTAGGTTCTGGGATCTCGTAACCAGCGTTCTTGGTGCTCTGCTTGCCATTACATTCAAGAAAGATGCCCCTTTGGTTACTGATTGGGTTTGGTGAAACAATATGTAGTTCCACATTAACAAACATTAGGATCGCACTAAAGCGAATTCTCCAAAACAAAGGCATATAAAGCAACTTTCTTATTGCTGTTTTTTATCTTTTGTGGTGACTGCCTTGATCAAGACGGTCGTTTAAAAATGATAAAGCGTCAGCCTGTAACAGTGACCCTAGATTCAAGTTATAACTGAAGTCATTCCAGAAGGTAAGAAACTAACCACGGGTCCATTTGTACTCTCATCTACCAAAGGCCCGTCTTCTGGTTGCTGAAATGGCTGTCTGTCATAAAGGATTCTGATTTAACCAACTTGATCCTATCTTGCCTAACATAATACACCCACTCCTCATTTATCAACTATCTTGTTATCTGACATTTTACATTTATGACAATAGCAAAATACTATCTGACTATAATGACATACGTCTGGCTATAACAAAAGCCAAGGTGTGAGACGAGAGTAAAGCTGGCTATCATGGTTAAGGTTATGTGTCAACTTGGCTGGGCCACGATTCTCAGTGGTTTGGCAGCTAAGTAATAATATTATTTGGCAGTTAAGTAATGATGTGATTTGGCAGTTATATAATGATGTAGTCATCTTCTATTTTGGTATAATGTCGACTTTTGCACAACAACTGGTCTTTGGAAACTAACCATGTAGGTAAGTGAGGAGTGAGTGTATAAATCAGTATGTTTTCAACCTGGAGATTCACAAAGGAAAAATACAAACAAACAAGAACTTGTGAGTGGAATGGTAAGCCAAGTAAGTAAATAAATGCAAATTAAGCCAAGATAAAATTATTCATTAGTAAATTGTCATGAATTTTTTATTCACGATATTGCCGTACAAGTCACTGAGTTCTGGTCGTTAATTTCAATCTTTTTTTTTTTTTCCTTTTTTGCATCAGTTTCTCTGTGCTGTTGTTAGGTGCCAACAAGTCGGTTCCGACTCATAGTGGACCTATAAGACAGAGTAGAATTGCCCCATAGGATTTCCAAGGAGTGGCTGGTGGATTTGAAGTGCCAACCTTTTGGTTAGTAGCCAAGCTCTTAACCACTACGCCACTAGGGTTCCTCAGTTTCTATACTTTCCATTACTATGTTTTCAAGGTTACTCATGAACTTCTTCTGCATTGTCTACTGCGCTTTTTAGTCCATCCAGTGAGAAATCAATGATAAATTCACTGGGCAAATCTACCCTAAAAGACCTCTTTAAAGTGTTAAAAAGCAAAGATGCACTTGACCCAAGCCATGGTGTTTTCACGTGCTTCAAATGCATGTGAAAGCTGGGCAATGAATAAGGAAGACCAAAGAAGAATTGATGCCTTTAAATTATGGTGCTAGCAAAGAATATTGAATATACCATGGACTGCCAAAAGAATGAACCAATCTGTCTTGGAAGAAGTACAGCTAGAATGCTCCTTAGAAGCAAGGATGACAAGACTTCATCTCACTTACTTTGAACATGTTATCAGTAGGGTACAGTTCCTGGAGAAGGATATCATGCTTGGTAAAGTAGAGGGTCAGAGAAAGAGAGGAAGTTCCTCAATAAGATGGACTGATACAGTGGCTGCAACAATGGGCTCTAGCATAACAATGATCATGAGGATGGTCCAGGACCAGGCAGTGTTTCGTTCTGTTGTACATAGGGTTGCTATGAGTCAGAAGCAACTTGATGGCACCTAACAACAACAACAATAAGTTGTTCAGATATACTTTTCAGATATATATTTCAGCTATATGTTCTTTATTTTCTATTTCTAATCTCATTATGTTTGTGTTTACTTTTAATTACTTGTATGTATTAAACATGTTCGTATGAGCTCTTTAAAGTCCTTGTCATCTAACTCAGTCATCTTTGACATTTATGCATCTTTTTCTATTTCCTGATTTTTCTCTTGTTAGTGGGTTACATTTTTTTTCTTTGCATGTATTTGCATGTCTAATAATTTTGGACATAGTAAATTTTATGTTGTTGAATGCTGGATTTTGTAGTCTTCCTTTCAAGAGTGTTAAACTTTGTTCTGTCAAGTATTTAAGTTAATTGCAGAATAGCTTGATCTTTACATAGTTTGTTTTTAAGCTTTGTGAGGATATGTAGCCTTTATTCTAGGCCTGGTTTAGCCACCACACTGAGGTGTGACCTCTCTGTAGTCCTTACTCAATGTCCCAGGTGTTCAGTGAGGGCACTCATTCTGTCTTATTGAAACGTGGAATTTTTTCACTCCTTTGTGAGACCTAGGAACTGTTCTGATTACATTTTCAGGTTATTCTTTTTCTAATTTCATGGTGTTTCACCTTACACACATGTAGCTGATATTCAGCAACGGAATCATGAAGATCCCTATGTAGATTTCTGGAACACTTTCTCCCTGCCATTCTCTCCTCTCCAATATTCTTTCTTGAAAATTGCAGCTGCTTCATTCTTCCAAAACTGAGCTAGATCTCCTCAACCAAGGAGGACTACCATACTCTGCTTGCTATTCCAATCAGTGAACTAGGGTCCTGAAACTGCTTCCATGCAGATGGCCAGGGTGTTCCTCAAACTCACCTCTTTTGTTCTCTTTCTCTCTGTGTGATCTGTTTTCTAAATCTGAAAACAATTACTTGATGCATACAATTTTTGTCCAGTATTCTAACTTTACGGCAGAAGGAAAAGTCTGGATCTAGTTGCTCTATCGTGGCATTAATGGAAATTGTAATATGTATTTTGATAAACAATTTCTTTGATAAATAGATCTTTTTGTTTATGATTAATGCTTTTTTGTCCTTTTTACATCAAAATCACGATGACAATCATTTAAGTTTTGCTGCAATATCTTTAGCATTTTACTTTTAACAATTAGCTCTGCAATTCATCTGGAAAATATTTTTTGTATATGGTGTGAGTTAGGGGTTAAAATAGATTTCTCCCTATGAGTATTCAAATGGCCCAGGACTGTTTATTATAAACACCCTTCTTTCATTAACACACTATGCTTCCTTTTAAAAAATAAGGTGACTGTACATATGCTGGTTCATTTTCAGAGTCTCTATTCTGTTTCATTGACCTATTTGTCTGTTTTCGCACCAATAGCACACTCTTTTGATTACTGAAGTTCTATAATAATCTAGACACGTAGTAAAGAATTTCGCCTTTCTTTTCTTCGAGACAGTCTTAGAAATTCTTGGCTCTTTGCATTTCTTACGGCATTTTAAATTCACCTCGGTGATTTTTGAAATATAAATAAATAAATAAATACCTCACGGTATTTTTATTGGGATCTCATTGACTCTAAGATTAGCGCGAGAATAAATTAAAGTCTCTACAGTAATGAGGCTTCCAAAGTCTCATGAAATATTTTTCCATTTATATAGGCTTCATTTAATTTCTGTCACTTGTTTCTCACATTTTAGTAAAGAGATTTTGTAAGTCATTATTTAGATTTATTCATAGGTGTTTGAGGTTTTTGGGCGTGATTGTAAATGATAGCTTCTTGAAAAAAATTTTCCATTCATTTGTTGCTGCTACATAAACATAAAATTGTATTGATTTGGCTCAATTCATTACTAACTTAATAGTTTGCAGTTTGTAGATTTTGGAATTTCTATGTACATTTTGTTCTGTGAATAATGGCGTTTTTATTTCTTTCTTAACTATGCTTCTACTTTTATTTTTTCTTATCTTATTGGCTCAAGACTGACTTAAATATTGAATAAAAGAGGTGGATGTCATCATTTTGTTCTCAATCTTAGGGAAATTTTTACAATATTTCACCATCATGCTTCCTGTAGGTTGTTCATTGATATTCTTTATCAGACTAAGGAAATACCTTTTATTTCTAATTTGCAAAGAGTTTGTTTGTTTGTTTGTTTTAATCATAAGTAAGTGTTGAATTTAACCAAACAGTGTTTTTCTGTATTTGTCATTATGATCATATGACTTTTATTCTTTTATTTAACCAGTTTTTTTGAATACTAACTTATACTTACTTACCCAAAATAAACCCTACTCAGAACTTTTTAATGTCTATTAAAGCATCTTCTTAGATAAATTTATTATGAACACGTGTCTCTGTTTTGCTTTGTTTTATTTTTGTTTCTTGAAACTTGTCACAAGCAAAAGGGCATATGAACAAGGAAATTCAGATAAATTCCTTTGAGAGGGACAATTTATGGGGGAAAATGTCTGTATGCAAATCATTAGATCAGATAAAATATAAAGCAAGGGCTGGTTAAACATTGTAGACTTTTTGCCAGATTGATTAAATGACATTAGACTCTTCCTAAGGTTGGGCATTGTTAGGATTTTAGGGGTGGCTTTTAAGTTTATAAATGTCTATCAGAAAATTGCTCAAGAATTTTATCAGGAATGGTAATTACTTCCAGAAATAACACCTCATAACATTAGACCATAAAATCCTTCCAGATTTTGAACAGATCTTTTTAATGCCAGAGAAAGGATTTGTTTATTATCTGTGTTGATCATGAAAAGTTGTAAGACCTGACTCAAATTTCATCCAGTTATTGAAAAAAAGAACTAATTCACAGCAAAAGTTAAAGTAGATAGTAGTGGAAAGAATGAAGATTGTTTTGCTGGTAACCTACCGAGTCCAGCTGATCTCTATATCATGGCACATACCTTTAACCCATCCCCTGTGTTTCCCATTATTTAACATAGGGGACAATCGTGTATGGATCAAATACATGGCTACAAGATTTTCATCTCAACATGGCTAACATCAAAAATAAGAAATCAAGAGAGGGAGAGAGCATGGCTTATACAGAAAGTAAACAAGCAAAGAGGAAGAAAGGGAGGGAAGGAGGGAGGAAGGGAGGGAAGGAGGGAGGAAGGAAGGAAGGAAGGGAAGAGGGAGGGAAGCAGGGAGGGAGGGAGGAAGAAAGGGAAATACTTCAATGTCTAATATCAAAGGAATGATTATATTATTAGTGTCCATCAGTAAAATTAAATAACTCTCAGTAAGCATTCGAATGAGTATTATAGAATGTATTCATTAACATGAGAAAATATTTACCATACACTGTTAAATGAAGAACAAAAAAAAAAGCAGATTCCAAAACAGTATGTTCTCATTAAAAATAATGTATATACAGGCAATATTCATTAAAAATCATGTAAAGATTATGTTAACTTACAACATTTCTGGAATGTAAGGCTATTTCTATTTTCTTATTTGTGATTTTTTAAATATTTTTCTTGAATATGTTTTACTTTTATAATAAGAAAAAAATGAACTTGTAAGAATGTATTTTGTTGTAGTTAGGCACAGATACAACCTTCCCATATTGTTTTCTAAAACCCTTTTAAAAAGAAGCCTTTGTGCATGTGAAGCAGTTCTTTGCCATGCTTTACTGAATGTATATTAAAAGGCCAAGAGAGGTATTCCATGTGGCTTCTGTCTGATTTCCTACACTCTCTTACTGAGAATACAATATTAGTGTGTTTTTATTCTGAGTATGACGGCCACACATAGAACACATTATTTCACCATAGCCCATGGCATCCTTTGTGCAAACTGGCTGTCAAGTAACCCACCTAATGCAATTTTTCCTGTCCTCTTTACAGTTGCTGGAGGTTCTGGAATTACGGAGTAACTGGCCAGTTACTACACTTTCTCCACAGCTATACTTTGTTACCCCATCAAGCATTAAAATCTGTCTGTTCTAAAAGGGCAGGCACAAGAGTGCAGTGGACCTAAATGTCATCTAGTCAGTGGTGGTCAGCAGTAGCCCTGAAAACAGAGTAATAACAACAAGGTGAGTGCTTAAGTGAGTCAGTCAGATCCCCAATACACCGTTGAAGAATGTGATGTCATAATGCAGTTGCCAGCTGCACGATTCCAAGTCACAGCTTCCCCAGAAGCCAGGCGTTAGTACAGGGTACTGGGTGTTGGCAGCTTCTTTGATTTTGGTAGGACCTCATTGGAAAGGGAGTTCTCGGTTAATGCCCTCAACTTCTAATGAGAAGGTTGGAGGTTCGAGTCCACCAACAGCACCTCAGAAGAAAGACTTGGTGACCTATTTCCAAAAAATAAGTCATTGAAAACTTCATGGAGCACAGTTCTACTCTGACATGCAGGGGGGTCTCCCTGAGCTGGAATTGACCCAACTGACAACTGGTATGATTAGAAAAATGATTGCTGAAGTGTACCAAGGCCAGTGTATGCCTATTGGTTCCTATTATCACTGCATATAGTGCCTCAGAGATAATGGATAACTGAGAAAGGGAGCACATATTTTTACTATATGGAAGTTGGAAATCAGTTCTTAATTGTATAAGTCTTTTGATCATAAATGACGTATTAAATTTGATACATCTCCTGAATGTTAACCATTATTGCTTGCGATAAAATAGATTAACATAAAAATTTCTTTCTAGGTACTCCATAACACCTCAAAACCATATAAAAATGCTTGTCACCAAAGTAAAAAAAAAAGTTTATTGAATGCGTGAATAAAACCCCAAATATCCAGTCATTATCTGCATTATACCAGGTAAGTTAATTATCTGGGATTGGAATTTTACCATATTATAGTTAATTTTTGTTAGACTCATAGCTTTTTAGAAAGATTGAGTATTTCTCCAACTTCTTAACCAGACAAATGAAATGTAATGAAAATATTATTGACATATAATCACAATTTTCATGAAGTTCTGTAAATAGAAGCGTTTAGGTCATTGAACAGAATACATATTAACCCTAGATACATGTTTTCTTAGGATAAAGAGAGTTAGGGTTTCATTGTGCTTTTTTTATTATTTCCACCTTTCTTGGAAATGTGCAGAATTATGTCTGAATCTTCTCCATTGCACAAGTAGTTTTCTGCACATACGTGCAAAATTTTAGAAAATTATCTCCCCGATTGTTGCCATTAATAATGTTCACAGTATTACAGTCTTTATAATGTTACTTATGGAGATTATGGTGCAGTGGTTAAGAGCTTGGCTGCTAACCAAAAGGTCGTCAGTTTGAATCCACCAGGCACTCCTCGGAAACTCAATGGGGCAGTTCTACTCTGTCCTATAAAGTCGCTATGAGTTGAAATTGATTCAACAGCAACGGTTTTCTTTTTTTTGGTTTAATGTTACTTACAGTGTGTTTATTATCAGAACAATGCATTGTAGGCTCTTTCATATTAGTTTGCCCTACTTATTTCTCACTGTAGCTCATTTGTAGATAGAGTGTATGAAGGGGACTCATATCTTAGTACTTGTGGAATGTTATTTACTGGATGGCTTACATATTTTTCATCATGATACAGCATATTGCCACACATTTTCTCAATCCTTTATCTTATCTTTGACTTAACAGGCTTCTATGTGCTAGTAAGCTTCAAAACATTATCTTGAATATAACAGTAAGATGGAAATTTCACATTCTCTTCAAGCAAGAGACAACTAGCTTGTTTTAGGCCAACACTTCCACTGAGAACAACTAAACAAACTGAATAAAATACAAATTAAAATAATATGTTTGAAAACATCAGAGAGCTAACAAGTCAGCAAGGACTTGTGGGGTTAAGAGAAAGAATTTCCACAACGGCGAGGCTGACATTTAGTGCTCCTTTGCCTCTCCAGCATTGTCTTTGAAAATAGCCGTTAAAAGGGTGAGAAGCTGAGCAGAGATTTTGGCAGTCTCGTAGGACTCAGAGTCTAAAATTAGAATCCTGGACTTTTCAAGGAAAAGGAACTCTGGTAAACACCCCGAGCTTTCAGCTGGAACACCAAAGGGCTATGGCCAGGGAGCAAGTGCAAACATTGTAAGAGCTGAAGCCCAGCATCTAATCTGCTCAATCCCAAATTGGACTGATTAGATTAAAGTAATCAATCAATAGATCAGCAACCTGCCAGTAGCAAAATTAAATCCTGTCTGGAAGAAAATAATACCTCAGAAACTCAAATTATACTTACATTTACATGCATAATATCTGGTGTCAAACAAAAATAACTAAGCTTACAAAAAGAAAAAAAATATTTCAGAAAACTAAGAAAAAATAGAACTAGAACCATAAGATGTCCAGATATTTCAATGATCAGGTACCGGCTTCTAAATAACTATTATTATTTCATTATATATTATATAAAATAACTATTATATCAAACCAACATTCCATAGCCAACCAAAATGATTAATAAAAGACAATTCAGAAAACTGTTGTTGTTGTTATTTGCCATCAGTTTGACTCTGAATCATGGAGAGCTTACATACAACGGAATGAAAGTTGCTCGGTCCTGCACCCTTCATGACTGTTGGCATGTTTGAGTCCACTGTTGCAGCTAGTGCGTCCATCCATCTCTTGGAAGGTTTCCCTCATTTTTGTTGGGCCTTTACTTTACCAAACGTGATGTCCTTTTCTAGCAGTTAGTCTTTCCTAATGACGTGCCCAAAGTAAGCAAATCAAAGTCTCACCATCCTCACTTCTAAGGAACATTCTAGTTGTGTTTCTTGTAAGACTGATTTGTTCATTCTTCTGGCTGTGTATGGTGCAGTCAATATTCTTCACCAATACCCCAGTTTGAATGCATCAATTCTGCTGTCTTCCTTTTTTATTATCTAGTTTTTCATGCATATAAGGTGCTTAAAAAGACCATAGTTTGGGTCACACTCACTTTAGTCATCAAAATGATATCTTTACTTTTTAACACTTTAGTGAGGTCCTTTGCAGCAGATTTGCCCAATGCAATACTATGTAGGACAAAGAACTTGGTTTGGCCTTTGTCTCTGGTTTCTGAAAATAGCCCTTGGAATAGCCCTAGCAATTAAGGTGCTATTTGTTTTCCAAATCGCCATGCAAGTAAGGGCTACACAGTCAAACTAACTTCAGGAAGGGAGGGGAACATGATGCAGTCATGCATATTCAATGACTGAATCAATCATAACTATTCATTAAGGCCTCAGTCATGCATATTCATTGAGGTTCTGATGGCTAAGGGATACTGGGTCTTGGAGCTCTCTTTTATGGGAGTTTCTGGATTGCTGAGAACATCCGTGAATGAAAGTGTGGCATATTCCTGGGAACAATGGAAGCCCCTTGCTGGGAACTCTTCTAGAACTAGCCTGATGCTTCTCTTCACATGTATCCTTTCTGGTTATAATAAACATGTAACTGTAAGTATAGATAATAGTCTCCGTGAATTTTGTGAGCCATTATAGAGAATAAACAAACCCACAAGGGGCAATGAGACTCTGATCTTAGCATGGAAAATTCAGAGAAGGACTAAGCAGGCAGTCCTCACTCACAGGGAACAAGCTTTGGGTGGCTGGTGGACAGAAGAACACTATGCAAGCAGTCAATATGTAAAGACCCCGCTCTCAGTGGCTGGGTGACAGAAAAAGTCTGCACAGACAGTTGATGAAGAAAGATAGAGTCCTTCTAGCTTGTGATCTAGTTCCAGGGGTATCGAGAGAGAGGGTGAGAGGGGGGAGGTGGCAGCTGGTTTGAAGTGCAAGGAGTTGTGCAGACTCCTAAGCCTATGGCTGGTACCCAACCTGGCCCAAGGTGGCCATAGATGTTTTGACCTAACTCTAGGTGATTAGGGTGGGAGAGAAAGTGCCTCAGAAGTGGCTGGTGATAAGAAATGAAGATGTGGTAAGGTGAAGCCTGAGTTCACTTCCAGGTGGGAATTGGACTTATTCTGATCCTTTCCATGCAGTTAGCGGTAAAGGTGGGGTTTGCCCACCTTGCCCTTTTGATAGCGTCACAAATACGTTGTATGATTTTTTGTCTGCTGCTTCCATGGATGTTGATTTTTGACCCAAGTAGAATGAAATCCTTGACAACTTCAATTTCTTTGCTATTTATCATGATGCTGTTTATTGGTCCAGTTGTGAGGATTTTCACTTTCTTATGTTCAGATGTATGGCACCTAACAACAACAACAACAAGCCATACTAAAGGTTGTTGTCTTTGACCTTCATGGGTAAGTACTTCAAGTTGTTTTCATTTTCAGCTAGCAAGGTTGTGTTAGGTGCATATCACAAGTTATTAACCAGTCTTCCATTAATCCTAATGCTGTGTTCTTTATATAGTCTCTCTTCTCAGATTATTTGTTCAGACTACAGATTGAATAAATAAGTTGAAAGGTTATGACCCAGCCATACATTTTTTCAATTTTGAACCATGCATTATCTCTTTGTTCTGTTTGAATGACTTTTTCTTAATCCATGTACAGGTTCCATATGAGAACAATTAAGTGTTTTTGAATTTCCATTCTTTGCAATGTTATCTGTGTCCCATGGTGGACAGCAGACCTTCCAGATTAAGAGTGACTAGCACAAAAGGTCTGCAAATCTACTTCTAAAAATTAGCCAATGAAAACCCTATGTCTAACAACAGAATATAATAGGAAACTGTAAACTACTGAAAAAGAAAGAAATCATGGAAATGAAAAATACAGTTATGTTAATAACTGAATGGAGCAATATGACAGCAGATTAAACATTGCTGAAGCACGAAGTAATCTGGCAAAAATAAATATCATACTAAAGCACAAAAAGATGAAAAAAATAAAAAATACACCAAAGAAAAAACATAAAAGAGATATGAGACACAAAGTAAAGATCAATTATAAATGGAGGCTAGAATCCCAGAAAAAGATGAGAGACAAAAGTGGAACAGAAATAATGGCCAAGAATATTCCAAAACTCACCAAATACATCAAGTCCAGATTTTAAAATTCTATGTACCCCAAACAGAATAAATATAAAGGCATTTCATAGTAAACCTTCAGAAGATGAAAGTAAATAATAAATACTAAAAGCAGTCCGAGGAAAAAGAAAAGCATCTATCAAAGGAGCACAAGACTGACAGATGACTTCCGAAACTCTACAATGGAAGCCAGAAGACAAATGGATGACGTCTTCTAATGGAACAAAAATAATTTCAAACCAAAATTCTATAGCCAACAAAAATATTATTCAAAATACAGGTAAGAGACTTCTGTTGCTGGCCTTGATTGAGTAAATAATGTATATGTAGAAATTGTAATATAATTTAAACAAATAGAAGGATACATCATGTTCACGGAATGGAAGACTAAATACTAAAAAATTAGATTATTACCAAATAATTTATAAATCATACAATTCCAATCAAAATCCCAGCAGATAAGTTTTGGAAAACAGCAAGGTGATCCTAAAATTTATATGGAGCTGAAAACAACTAAAGTAACCTAGAAAATCTTGAAGGAAAAAAAAAGAACAAAGCTGGAGGCATTGCAGCTAAGACACGAGATATTAGCACAGTGTCATGCAATTAAAAAAGAAAATAATATAGAAGATTTAGACACTGCCCCACAAAAATATGGGCACTTGGAATATGAGAAAAACAACACTGAAGTACTGGGGAAAACACTGTTTTTTCAATAAATTGTGTTGGAGCAACTGGATAACTATCTGGAAAGAAATAATCTACAGCCTCTACCACACTATATCTAAATATAAAAGGTAAAAAAAAAAATTAAGTTTTTGATTAAAACATAGGGAGCATTTTATTCACTTTGGGATAGGCAAAGATTTCTCCCCAAGATATTATTGACCATTAAAGTTTCATAAAATGGACTATACTAAAATGAGAAACTTCTGTTAATCAAAAGACATTCTTGATGGAGTGAAAATACAAATCACAAAATGGAAAAAGACATTTCTAATATCTACACCTAACAAACAGCTTGTATCTGGAATACATTTCTAAAAAAAATTGAGCCAAAGTCTTGAACAGGGACTTCACAAATGAACAATAATCATATCTAAAGGTTCATGGCTTCATGAATACTAAGGAAATGCATATTAAATACATGCTGTTTTCTCCGAAATTAAAAAGACCGGCAAAAACAAGCCAAGTGTTGGCTAGGATGTGTAGCAACAGGAACCATTCAGCAATGAAAAACAAATGAATTACTATGACATTCATCAAAAGAGATGAATCCCACAAGCATAATGTTTAAGAAAAGAAGTCAAACACAAAAGACAGCATACAGTACAATTCCCTGTATATACGATTCAAAAACAGGCCACATTAAATCATGGTATTAGAAGGAAGGAGAGTAGTTACCCTCTGGCTGCGGAAGAGTTACTAGAAAGCAGCCTGCAGGAGTTTCTACGATGCTTTTCTCCATAAGTTTGGCTACTTTCTGAAAGTTTATGATTTGTGCACTTTTTTGTACAGATGTTTTATGTCAATAAAAGTTTATTTCAAACAAGTTTTAGACACAGAAAATTAATTTGTAATATTAAAAGTCAGAATAGTAGTTACTTTTGGAGATAAGCACAGACAGTGCCTGGGAGCAGGTCTGAAGGGGACATCTCGGGTGCCGGTAATGTTCTAATCAGGACCTGAGTCATGTTTACACTAGTGTATTTACTATGATTTGTGCACTTTTTTTTCTATTTATATTTCAATAGAATCAATAATCGATTAGGCTATATATGATTTTCTGCATTTTTCTTTGTGTGTGTTATAGGTTACATTTTAAAAGCGTTAAAAACAATGTACCATCTTGTATTGCTTTGTTGCAGGAACATGGACGGGGATAAGTTCACTATATTATCAACGTGTATAAATATCTATAGCAATTGAAAGTGGTTCTCTATTAGAAAATATGTGTGCCTATATGAAAATGGAGCCCTGGTGGTGTAGTGGTTAAGAGCATGGCTGCTAATTAAAAGGTCGGCAGTTCAAATCTACCAGCTGTTCTTTAAAAACTCTATGGGGACAGTTCTACTCTTTCCTATAGGGTTGCTATGAGTCAGAATTGACTCCACGGCAATGAGTTTGGTTTTGTTTAATATGAAAATGGGAGCCCGGGTGGCACAGTGGTTAAGAGCTCAGCTGCTAACCAAAAGGTCAGCAGTCCAAATCCACTAGCCGCTCCTTGGAAACCCTATGGGGCAATTCTACTCTGTCCTATAGGGTCGCTAGGGGTCAAATCGACTCGATAGCAACAGGTTTTCACATATGAAAATGACAAGGAGCCCTGCTGGCACTGTGGTTAAGGCACTTGACTGCTAACCAAAAGGTCAGCAGTTTGAAACCACCAGCAGCTCCTCAGGAGAAAGATGTGGCAGTCTACTTCCATCGATATTTACAGCCTTGGAAAACTTATTGGGTTTTTATGAGTTGGGATCAACTTGACAACAGTGGTATATTAAAATGATAGTGTGGGCATGGTCTGTTCTAGCAATCTCTTACATCTGGAGTAACAGCTGAAGTCTGGGCCCAAGTTCTAACTGAACTATTTAAATTTCAAGGGCTTGAAAATAAGTTTTGCAATCTGCAACTCTGGGAGAAGGAACAGAATCTTAATTTTAAAAACAGTATGTATGCAGTAGAGGAGGGGGTAATTAACAGGTTGAGTCTGAATTGTGTTTACTACTGGAATCTAAATCTTTTGACCTGCCTGGAATACTGGTGAGCGAGACTATCAGAGGGCCAGAAGAGTCTTTATGGGAATAACAATCTAAGTAAGTGCTGGGTGCACAGGTATGCTGTACCTCTCTTACTATCTCTTTAGCTGCTAATGGACATGTTTTTCTTGTTGTTGTCAGGTGCCATTGAGTCGGTTCTGACTCTCAGCGACCCTACCCACAACAGAACAAAATGCTGCCCACTCCTGCACCATCCTCACAATTGTTGCTATGCTTGAGCCCATTGTCACAGCCACTGTGTCAATCCATTTCATTGAGAGTCTTCCTTTTTTTCACTAACCCTCTACTTTACCAAGCATGATGTCCTTCTCCAGGGACTGATCTCTCCTGATAACATGTCCAAAGTACATGAGAGGAAGTCTCGCCATCCTTGCTTCCAAAGAGCGTTCTGATTGTACTTCTTCCAAGACAGATGGACATACTACCTGCTAATGAACACAAAGTAAAGTACGTACTTTAGGGGGAGATAATTGCCCTCTGAAGAAACTCAGAACTCTGCTTTAGGAGGGTAAAGTAGGAAGGGCTACTTTCTGGTGTCAGTAAATCTAGCCCACGCCGAGCAGACGCAATGAACGATGCTGTTCCCTACAGGGCGCCCTCCACTTTTCCTACTCCCTTTTGCCTTTTATTGAGCCCTTTCATTACCCCTTCACCAACTTGCTCTCTGTACATGCTATTTGCCATGTAGACATGGCTGTCTGATTAGTAGTTAATTGCGTTAAAGGAATTTAGGCATTCTCTTCCCAAGCCATGAACTGGGGCGTGCTTGGTTGCGACCTATCCTGTGGACAGGAGGCTAACGTGGAGGAACCTAGGCTGATGATGATGTGTGCTGTTCTACTCATCCGTGCCCTGTTCAGTCTGTAAATAACAAACACCTGTTGATCTTGCCGTTAGAAGTGTCTGGCCTGTGCTCTGCTCCAAACGATCTTTCACTAAGAACTTGTGAATATAGTGGCATTGCAGTTAAAAAAAAAACAAAACAAAACATTCTCACAATAGGTTGTTGGAGAAATGATTCTAATTCAAATTTTCTTCTGGCACAGTGCCTACCTCCTCCAACTTCATTAATTGTGGGAGGGAAAGGAGGGCAAGATTATTAACATTAACTTAACCTTATTGTACCCTAAGGCTAATATTAGAAAACATAGGTAAAATTACTAGCAAAAACGAGAAGCCCGATTTTATAGATTTTTTTCTAGCATCTAAATAAAAGTTGTGATTCTTCATTCTTTTCAACATCACACTTAATCAAGTATAATTCTTAAGTTTAAACATTTTAGATCTCCTCTTGTCAAAATTCTTAGCAACTTTTTACAATCTATCAATACGAAATAATATCAGACACCCAACGCAAAGCGCATCATAGCAAAAGAAGGGACGGTGTAATTCCTTCCCCAGTCTGTAGCTCGGATTCAACCAGAGTCACTAACATGTAAAAGAATGGCAGTTTGGAACACGGCTCATTGTTGTTGTTAGCTGCCATCAAGGCATCCCCCTACTCATGGCAACCCCGAGCACAACTGAACCAAATAGATCAGGTCCTTGTGATCAAATCCATAGACATTTCATTGGCTAATTTTGGGAAATAGACCACCAGGCCTTTCTTCGCATTTCATCTTAGTCTGGAAGCTCTACTGAAACCTGTTCAACATCATAGCAAAACACAAGCCTACACTGACAGATGGGTAGTGGTTGCACATGAGGTGCATTGGGCTGGAATGGAGTCTGGGTCTCCTGCGTGGAAGGTGAAGGAAGGTGAGAATTCTACCACTAAACCACCACCGCCCTCACTGGGAGCATGGCTACTGAACGTCTTTTATGAATTTGAAAACACACAAAATCTAATTAAAGTGTTTTGCTTTTATCCTTTGTTAGCTTGAAAATATTAATGCTTAACTTTTAAATTTTCAGAGGAGGGGGGAACCTCTGAATAGAAAGTACATCTGGATAAAACCCTAACTATAATACTGGCATTCAACTCTTTTCCTCCTATACCAATAAGAGGGTATTATATGCTATAAAACTAATGAAATTTCTAACCAATTATATGCTATAAAATTAGTGAAATTTCTAACAAATAATCTAATTAGGGTTACAATAAAACAGAAACCCAAGAGTCAACTCATAACCTCCTTTCCCAAGAAAGCAATGCAGGAAGTAAGAAATACCTATAGGAAATCCTGACAGAACTGAAGCAAAAGAGCCAGAGTGAGGGTAGCCGACAGTTTAGAGGAAGAGAATGCCAGCTAGGTCTTCTTCACAAGGTGGATCAAAGCAACCAGAAGGGATGGCGTAGGAGGGCAAGTGTGCCCTGGCCACCAGAGTGAATGGGAGCAGGGCTGCCTCTTGGTGCAGCAGGACCTCACCTGGAGAGCGATCATCACCTCCATCTGCACCAGGAAGGATGGAGACAGATCTTCTGAGGGTAGCTCAGATGGGAAGCTCCATAAAGCAGGAGTAATAATATTCCTTGGTGTAATGTCAGATGCCCAAGCTGCTCACGTCTCTAGCTTCCTTTCTACTTCCTTGAGGTTATAGATTCACAGAACTGGTAATGTGCACTTACAGAAACATGCATCTACAAAAATACTTGCACAAGAATATAACAGTGTTATTCATAACAGTCCCTATCGTGAACTGAATTGTGTTCCCAAAAAATATGTGTCAATTTGGCTAGGCCATGATTCCCAGTATTGTGTGGTTGTCCTCCATTTTGTGATGGACTGTAAATCCTAGCCTCTATGCCTGTGGTTATGGTCCCATTTGGTAGTGAGCTGTCCATTATATTAATGAGACAGGATTAAACCAAAAACAAAACCCACTGCAGTCAAGTTGATTCAGACTCAGTGACCCTATAAGACAGAGTAGAACTTCCCCATAGGGTTTCCAAGGAGGACTTGGTGGATTCGAACTGCTGATCTTTTTTGTTAGCAGACTCTCCCAACCCGTGCATCACCAGGGCTCCTTAGGTCATGTTAATGAGGATTAGGGTAGGATTCCCTGATCCGACAGAAGAGGCCTGCATCACCTTTTATCTTACAAGAGATAAAAGGAAAGAGAATCCAGCAGAGAGAGAGAGGGACCTCAGTATTACCAAGAAGAACAGCCCGGAGCAAAGCATGTCCTTTGGGCCTGGGGTCCCTGTGCAGAGGACCTCCTAGACCCAGGGGAAGATTGATGAGGACCTTCCCCAACAGTGAACAGAGAGAGAAAGGCTTCCCCTAGAGCCGGCATCCTGATTCCAGACTTCTAGCCTCCTAAACTGGGAGAGAATAAATTTCTGTTTGTTAAAGCCATCCATTTGTGGTATTTTCGTTATAGCAGTACTAGATAACTAAGACATTCCCAAACAGGGACTAATCTAAAATGCCCATCAGAAGAGAATGGATAAACAACTGACATTATATTCATGCAATAAAATCATGCTTATCAGTGCGAAAAGCATGATACATGCAATAACATAAAGCAACGTCTGAAACATTACGTTGAAAATAGGAACACAGCAAAGAATACATTTTTATGAAATTATCCATTTTTATGAGGTTCCAGAGTAGGCAAAACTAACCTGTGATGATAGAAATCAGAAGAGTGATCTTCGACGGGAAATTACCTGAAGGAGGATATGACAGAATTTCTCGGGAGGTGGTAAAGTTCTCTGTCACTTTGTTTACATAGGTGTATTCATTTGTCAAAACTCATTGAAATTTACCTCTAATATCCATACATTTGACAATATATAAATTTATCATGGTGTTGCTTATTGGTCCAATTGTGAGGATTTTTGTTTTCTTTATGTTGAGGTGCAATCCATACAGAAGGCTGTAGTACAAATCCATGGCATGGCTCAAATATTGCATTGTATGTGATGGATGGTGTCTATTTCCCTGTGTGTTTATTTTACATTTGGCTTGTTTCGATATCCTTATTTTTTATTGGACTGATTTCTCCTATTCTTTATTTTATTCTGGGGTGTGTGTGTGTGTGTGTGTGTGTGTGTGTGTGTGTGTAGAACTGAAGGGATTATTCTGGATCCATTGTATGATAAGAGACTTTTTTTCACTTTTGTTATTCCAAGAGCGGCTCTACTATCCTTTAATCTCAGTTAAAACACACTGCAGGGAAATTATCAAATATGAACAAAACTAACTTTTCTGTTGACTGCATGCTTCCAAAATAAAGCTGCTTCCTTTGGCCTAGACTGAGATCACAAGATAAGAATTGTTAATTTAACTGTTCCAGTGAATTTCCATGAACCGAGTGCTTAATAAATTTAGAGGAAAAAAGAACCTCTATTTTATCTTTTTATTATCATATTCCTGATAGTCTAAGAGACACATTTATATGGTGACTGTAAGTTAAAAAAAAAAATATGGGAATCATTTCAATCCTATCAACCTCTAGATAAATGGAAAATAAAGTTCCTTATCCCTCATTCTCATTTTATGATATTAAAAGTTCTACCAATCCTGATATCACTTTTGGCAAGAAGTCCTGCAAGATATGCATCTCCTAAAAGGAGCTACAAAAGAAAAGAAATTTATAAAAAGAAGAGATATAAGCCATGCTTATTGAGTTTTTATGTTTAAAGAAAAAATACATGGATAAAGCTGCATAGAAGACTCAACGTCATAAGTTAGGAGCATAAATTCCACAGAAGTCTTGACTTTCCACCTTGGTAGGTCCATTTCTAAAGTACATATATGGAGTAAGGTATGGTCATCATTGACTTGTTCCTCTCTGTCACCACCAATATTCAGTTAGTTGCTATTTCCTATAATGATAACCGTTAGCAGTATTCATCACATTCTCTCCATTCTCAAAATTGTCACCAAGTTCAGGTATGCATTTCATCTCACCTGGACTATTTTAAAATCCTCCCAGCTCTTCTCCACAGCTCTATAGCTCCTAGAACTGCAGGATGAATCTTCCTAAATGTTAACACCACAACACTGAGCACACCACTTCCCTGCTCAAAAACCTTCAGAAGCTCCCCCCTTGCCCAACACCCTACATCTAGTTTCTTAGAACTGATGCACAGGTGGCTCAGGCTTACCCAACTGCCTTTGCTTCCCATTAATCCTCAGGATACATCCATAATTTTAGAACTTATAATTACAAAATTTGTCTATGTTGGCCAAAAAAATAAATCAAACTGTAGAATAGAACGAAACACTGCCCAGTCCTGTGCCATCTTCACAATTGTTAGAATATCTGAGCCCATTGCTGCAGCCACT
This sequence comes from Dugong dugon, assembly GCA_030035585.1. Taxonomy (NCBI): domain Eukaryota; kingdom Metazoa; phylum Chordata; class Mammalia; order Sirenia; family Dugongidae; genus Dugong; species Dugong dugon. Next base: position 9,977,715 of record CM057473.1, read on the forward strand.
GTGTCAATCCATCTCATTGAAGGTCTTCCCCTTTTTCACTGATCCTCTACTTAACCAAGCATGATGTCCTTCTCCAGGGACAGCTCCCTCCTGGTAACATGTTCAAATTACATGAGACTAAGTCTCGCCATCCTCACTTCTAAGAAGCATTCTGGCTGTATTTCCAAGAGAGATGTGTTCATTTTTCTAGCTGCCCTTGATATATTCAATATTCATTGTCAACACCATAATTCAAAGGAGTCAGTTCTTCTTTGATTTTTCTTATTCATTATTCAGCCTTAAAATGCATATGAGGCAATTGAAAATACCATGGCTTGGGTCAGGCACACCTTAGTCCTCAAAGTGACATCTTTGCTTAACACTTTAAAGAGGTCTTTTGCAGCAGATTTGACCAATGCAATACATCGTTTGATTTCTTGACTGCTGCTTCCAACGGGCGTTGATTATGGAGATAAGTAAAATGAAATCCTTGACAACTTCAATATTTTCTCCGTTTATCATGACGTTGCTTATTGGTCCAGTTGTGAGGATTTTTGTTTTCTTTATGTTAAGGTGTAATCCATATTGAAGGCTGTAGTCTTTGGTCTTCATCAGTAAGTGCTTCAAGTCTTCTTCATTTTCAGCAAGCAAGGTTATGTCATCTGCATATCACAGGTTGTTAATGAGTCTTTCTCCAATCCTGATGCTGCATTCTTCTTCACATAGACAGCTTCTAGGATTATTTGCTCAGCATACAGATTAAATAAGTATGGTGAAGGGCTACAACCCTGACACACATCTTTCCTGATTTTAAACCATGCAGTATTCCCTTGTTCTGTCTGAACCACTGCCTCTTGATCTATGTATAGGTTTCTCATGAACACAATTAAGCGTTCTGGAATTCCCATTCTTCGCAATGTTTCCATAATTTGTTATGATTCACACAGTCGAATGCTTTTGCATAGTCAATAAAACACAAATAAACATCTTTCTAGTATTCTCTGCTTTCAGGCAAGATTCGTCTGACATCAGCAATGATATCCCTTGTTTCCATGTCCCCTTCTGAATCCAGCTTGAATTTCTGGCTGTTTCCTGTTGACGTACTGCTGCAACCAATTTTGAATTATCTTTAGCATTATTTTACTTACGTGTGATATTAATGATACTGTTCGATAATTTCAAGAGTCTGTTGGATCACCTTTCTTTTAAATAGGCACAAATATGGATCTCTTCCAATCAGTTGGTCAGGTAGCTGTCTTCCAAATTAATTAGCATAGATGAGTGAGCACTTCTAGCTTTGCGTCTGTTTGTTGAAACATCTTCAGCTGATGTTCCGTCAGTTCCTGGAGCCTTGTTTTTTGCCAGTGCCTTCAGTGCAGATTTGACTTCTTCCATCAAGACCATTGACTCTTGATCAATTGCTCCCCCCTAAAATGGTTGAACAGAGACTAGCTGTCTTTGGCACAGTGGCTCTGTGTAGTCCTTCCATCTTGTTTTGATGCCTCCTGCCTCGTTCAATTTTTTGCCCAGAGAATCCTTCATATTTTGCAACTTGAGGAGTGTTTCTTCAGTTCTTTCAGCTTGAGTAATGCTGAGCCAGTTTTTTTAGAAGTGGATCGCCAGGTCCTTCTTCCTAGCCTGTCTAAGTCTGGAAGCTCCACTGAAACCTGTCTACCATGGGTGACCCTGCTGGTACTTGAAATACCAGTGGCACAGCTTCCAGCATCACAGCAACACACAAGCCACTGCAGTACAACAAACTGACAGACGAGTGATGGATATATATATATATACACACATATATTTGTATCTATCTATATCTGTATCTATATCTATATAAATGATAAAGTGACTCTTTTCCCATGTCCCTCACCACAGTGCTAAGTAGTAACCACTGTTACAGTTTGATGTGTATCTTTTCTCCTGTAAACAAAATATACCTGCATATTACATGTAGATAGAGGTATGAAGTAGGCTTATATTTTGGGACTTTTCCTTTTCCTATGTCACTGTATTATGAATATTTTCCTGTTCTTTTTAAATAATTGCCTTTATTCTATTGAATGGCTATGCCATAATTTATTTACTTGTTCTCTATTAATGGACATTCAGGCTGTTTCCATTTTAACACTTTTATACAATGTTTCATTGAATATGCTTGTATTTACATTAGTGTACTTGTTCAAGCGTGTCTGTAATTTTTTAGAAACTGGATCAAATAATATGGTCATATTTAGTTTGAAAAATATTGCCAAATTGCCCCTCGAAAGGCTTGCATCAAGGTCATGGAAGCTCCATAGACACATCCAAACTCCCTGAGGGACTGAATTGCCGGGCTGGGGGCTGTGGGGACCATGGTCTCGGGGAACATCTAGCTCAATTGGCGTAACGTAGTTTATAAAGAAAATATTCTACATTCTACTTTGGTGAGGAGCGTCTAGGGTCTTAAAAGCCTGTGAGCGGCCATCCAACGTACTCCAGTGGTCTCACCCCTTTGGGAGCAAGGGAGAATGAAGAAAACTAAAGATACAAGGGAAAGATTAGTCCAAAGGACTAATGGACCACAACTACCACGACCTCCACCAGACTAAGTCCAGCACAACGAGATGGTGCCCGGCTACCACCACTGACTGCTCTGACAGAGGTCACTATAGATGGTCCCCGACAGAGCTGGAAAAAAATGTACAACAAAACTCTAACTCACACACAAAAAAAGACCAGATTTAATGGCTTGGCAGAAACTGGAGAAACCCTGAGAGTATGGCCCTCAGACCCCCTTTTAGCTCAGTAATGAAGTCACTCTTGAGGTTCACCCTTCAGCCAAAGATTAGACAGGCCCATAAAACAAAATGAGACTAAAGAGGTACACCAGCCCAGGGGCAAGGACTATGGGGCAGGAGGGAACAGGAAAGGCTGGTAATAGGGAACCCAGGGTTGAGAAGGGAGAGTGTTGACATGTCATGGGTTTGTTAACCAATGTCATGAAACAATATGCGTACTAACTGTTTAACGAAAAGCTAGTTTGCTCTGTAAACCTTCATCTAAAGTACAATAAAAAAAGAAAAAGAAATCCCTCCAAAAAAAAGGAAACTTGCATCAATTTATGGCTATTTTCCCCACCTTCCTGCTTGACACTAGATAAAATAAAGCGATTTTAATCTCTCCACTCTAATAGGTGAGTAACGTTATGTTCGTTTTTCAATTTCCACCTTAAAAATCATGAGTGAGTTTAAAAAACTTTGTTAATGTTAATATGTTCTTTCATGAACTGATTAGGTTTATACTCTTTGCCAGAAATTATGGAATTGTTGGTTGTTTTCATAGTGACTTCTATGAGTTCCTTATGAATTAATACATTTTACCATTTCTCTATCATGGATAATCCATTTTGTTGCTTGCATTTATACTCTATTTATTTATTTTTTTGCCTCACTAAAATTTGTATGGAACCAAATTCATCAATCTACACTTTATGGAAATGGTTCTTAAATTAGTGTGTGTAAGAAACAGGTCAGATGGCTGCAAAAATGTAGATTCCAAGAAAAGAAGAAATCCAGGTTATGTTGATTACACGAGAGAATTAGGAAGCTTTCCTTCTTTCCCTATGCTCTGGAATAGTTTAAGTAAGATAAGAAAGATCTCTTTCTTAATGCTAAGAAAGAATTGACTTATGAAACCATTTGGTCTTGTTTTTTCAGTGTGTATGTTAGCTTTTTGCAAAATTAAAAAGAAAAAAATCTGACTCTCATAGTCGTTGGCAAGATTGTAGAGTAAATGGGTCTCCCATATGCTGTTAATGGGAGTGTAAATTGCCTCAGCCAACTTGGAAAGCAATTTGGCAATGTCTTATAATACTGAAGATGTATACACTCCCCTATGAGTTAGCAATTCTACGTCAAGGTATATTATCTATAAGAACTGTGACATTTGGGTATAAGGAAATGCATACCAGATTAGAAGATTGTTCATCGCATTCTTGTTTCTAGCAGAACAAACAAACAGTAATAACCAAATGTGTCATTGCCAGCAGACGAATGAAAAAGTAAATTGTGGTAAAGTCACACAATAAAGTAATGTAAAACTGCAGTTAAAAATACATACATTAGAGCTGTATATATCACCATACATAATTACCAAAAATTTAATTATAGTCTCCTAAAGTTAATAATGGAGGATGCACCTTGGTGGCGCAGTGATTAAGAGCTCAGCCTGCTATCTAAAATGTCGGCAGTTCGAATCCACTAGCCGCTCCTTGGAAACCCTATGGGGCAGTCCTTCTCTGTTCTATAGGAGCACTATGAGTCAGAGTCGACTCAGCGGCAATGAGTTTGGCAAGGGGTAAAGTTAATAATGATCACTGGAAGGTTAGTATTTTTTGAGGTAAAGCATTTTATCTTAACACTTCAAAACAGTACAATCAAATGTGCGGTCACTAACCAAATTTATTGGACTGATGTCTTACCTTAAGACTGAGGCAGAGAGAAGACCCTTATACGCATGCATTCTATGTTTCAATTTTATTTTGAAGTCTTAGGAATCAAAGCCCTGAACTATAGAGCTTGCCAGTATTCGGTATTCAGGAGAATGCTAACTGCTGAAATTTTGACAGGAGATGATCTGAATTACTTCCCCATCATTAGCCTTACATTTGCCTCTGTGATGATTTCTGCACCCTTTTATATGTAGTGGCACAGCTGCATAAAATATAAATACAAAATAGATAACCAAATACGCTATAGAAAATGTTTGCTTTCACTAGTAAGACTGTGAGTACTTTTCAAAATATGCTTTTTAAAAGTGTGGCGTATAAAGTCATGGCTACTGTTTCCTATTATATCTCATCCTACAGACAGACAATGAAAACATTAATTTAAATATTTATTTAAGGAGGAAAGAGCAGGATAATTGGTGCAATGTCTTCCTCTTTCTCAAGGCTTCCAGGTTCCAAAAACGGCAGAGACATTTTCAGCCTGGGGGCTTTAACATCTATAAAACCAAAAAATCCTGCTGCCATCTAATAGATTCCGACTCATAGCAACCCTATAGGACAGAGAAGAACTGCCCCAGAGAGTTTCCAAGGGCAGCTGGTGGATTCGAATTGCCGACCTTTTGGTTAGTAGCCTAGCTCTTAACCACTGCGCCACCAGGGTTCCTTAACATCCATAAAGGGTCATTAATCCAAGGTCATTACAGCAAACTTCCATGGGAGGATAATCAGGCATGTAGAAATTATTGAAATGACCACAGAAGCACATACCAGTTTAGCTTGCTGTTTTGCACCACCCCTAATACCCACTTTACTACCCATTATAGCAATACTTCCGAAAGCTCAGCTTTGGAGGAGAGACAATATGCTTAAGTTTTCAAACTCAACTAAACAAAGAGGGAAACATCACCATCACCATTACCACAATAACTCACACACACACACACACACACACACACACACTCAACGGGTGGATGCCTACCTTAGTTTAACGCTTGAACATAGGGTTCTATTACCCAGCTTGAGGCCATAAGGAAGAGAATTTATGTCTGTGTGTAAATTTCAGCCCTGAACCTTCTTAGGTGTGTGATATTAACACCTGTTTTAGTTTAGCTTAGTTCTAAAATGGTAACAAAAATGCCTACTTCTCCCAGGTTTGCGATGGGGATGAAAGTTTTATATTGTATGTATAGCATCTAGCAGAGTCACAAACAATACAACATGCTCAAAAAATCGTAGCTGTTTTTGTTAGTGATTTCACAAAACACTGATATACAATGCTAAATATTAACCCCCCAATTTTTCCCCTCATTTAAATGCAGTTCAGATTAACAACATTTATTTAACTCCTACTATGCATCGGGTGTCCCTGGATGGCACGAACGGTTAATATACTTGGCTGCTAACCGAAAGGTTGATGGTTCAAGTCTGCTCAGAGGCACCTCCAAAGAAAGCCCCAGTAATCTACTTCCAAAAATCAGCCATTGAGAACCTTAAGAGCCCAGTTTCACTCTGACACACACGGGGTCACCATGAGTCGACTCTAAATCATTGGCAACTTTTTTTAATGTATCAGGCACTATGATAAGTGAATAAGAAATACTGTTTTGGGCCCTCTAGGAAGTCATAATCTGCAGGACGATGCAGATTAACAGAATTTTAATTTAATATAATAAATGATATGGTAAAGTTATTCCTAAGGCAATTTAAGATCATAGAGCAAGCAGATTTAATCCAACAAAGTGATAGATGGAAGGTTTCAGAAGGAAAGAAGGCAACACTTCAGTTAAATACTGAAGAGTGAGTCGGAACAAGCTACTTTTTTTTTTTAAGTGGGAAAGGCCTTCCAGGAAGAAAGAATAGATGAGAAAATATGTTTAGGAAATACAAACTCTTTACTTGGGTGACAAGTACAAGGAGTAAAATGGCAGGCACAGACTGGGGAAATGAAGTTCTTGAGACGGACAAGGGTCAGGTCATGGGAACCTTATATAACATGGGCAGGAAACAAGGATTCCTAGATAGATGTTTTAAAGGTCAGATTTATTTTTGGATAGCTCTTTACGGCGGATGGATTTCAAAAAAGTCAAGCCTGAAAATCAGGAGTGATAAGGGAGTTACTACAAAAGTCGTAGAGAGACAACTAGAGTGTAAAGTAGGAACGAAGCAAGGGCAAGATTCCAGAAATATTTAGAAGGTTAAATTGGAAAAACCTGGATGACTAGGTTAAGGGAGAAGGCGAAGGCTGAGGTGACTCTCAGGTTTTGTGCTTGGGTGGCTAGGTAGATGGAGATCGCCTAAGCACAGATCTGGAATGTAAATGAAACAGAGAAAGTGTTGGACAGAGAAGACGATGAGTTCAGTTTCAGGAGCTGCAGGAGAACTCATGGTGGCAGATTTTGAGGTCATCAGCATATGTGTAATTAAAAATAGTTGTCCTCAAGTCAACTCCAATTCATGGCAACCCCATGTGTGTCACAGTAGAACTGAGCTCCTTAGGGTTTTCAACAGTGGATTTTTTTTTAAAGTGGATTCCCAGGTCTTTCTTCCAAGACACCTCTGAGTGGATCCGAACCTCTAAATTTTCAGTTAGCAGCTGAGCATGTTAACCATTTGCGCCACCCAGGGACTCCTATGTGCAGGTAAAAACCCAAAAAATGGATGCAGTACTGAAAGAGAGAATTCAGAATTAGAAGGGAAATGAATTCGAGCAGAACTCTGGGAGAGTCTGTACTGAAGAGAGATAGAATATGAAAGTGGATGAAGGAAAAACTGAGGGAGCAGTTAAGTAGAGAATGTCGTGGTTGTTAGGTGCGGTCAGTCACCCTTGTGACAGACTAGGACTACCCTATAGTGTTTTCTAGGCTGTAATCTTTATGGGAGCAAGTCACAAGGTCTTTCGCTGATGGAGCCAGTGGAATAGCCAACCTTCCCATTAGCAGCCGAGTGCTTAACCATTGTGCCACCTTGGCTCAGTCTTCCTAAAAAATCCTGGGTAAAAGGAATTTTAATGAGTCAACAGCCAAGTACATGATGAAGCTCCTCTGTAAAACAGTCCGTGTTCTCTGCCACATTTTCACAAATAATTTTCTAAAATCATCGTGATTTATCTGAATATAAACATTTTACATGTTGTTTAATGTGTATCTCCCAGAGCATGTTGTTGTTGTTAGGTGCCATCCAGTTGGCTCTGACTCATAGTAACCCTATGTACGACAGAAGAAACACCGCCCAGTCTTGCACCATCCTCACAATGGTTGCTCTGTTTGAACCCATTATAGCAGCCACTGTGTCAATCCATCTCATTGAGGTTCTTCCTCTTTTCACTGACCTTCTAGCTTACCAAGCATGATGTCCTTCTCCAGAGACTGGTCCCTTCTGATAGCGTGTCCAAAATATGTGAGATGAAGTCTCGCTATCCTGGCTTCTAAGGAGCATTCTGGCTGTACTTCTTCCAAGACAGATTTGTTCATTCTTTGGCAGTCCAAGGTATATTCAATATTCACCAACACCATAATTCAAAGACATCAATTCCTCTTTGGTCTTCCTTGTTCATTGTCCAGCTTTCACATGCATATAAAACGACTGAAAACACCATGGCTGGGGTCAGGTGCACCTTAGTCCTCAAAGTGGCATCTTTGCTTTGATCTTCATCAGTAAGTGCTTCAAGTCCTCTTCACTTTCAGCAAACAAGGTTATGTCATTTGCATATTGCAGGTTGTTAAGGAGTCTTCCTCCAATCCTGATGCTGTGTTCTTCTTCACATAGTACAGCTTCTTGGATTGTTTGCTCAGCATACAGATTGAATAAGTATGGTGAAATGATACAACCCTGACACACACTTTTCTTGATTTTAAACCATGCAGTATCCCCTTGTTTTGTTCAAATGACTGCCTCTTGGTCAATGTACAGTTTCCTCATGAGCACAGTGAAATTCCCATTCTTCACAATGTTACCCATAATTTGTTATGATTCACACAGTCAAATGCTGAATGTATGTACAATGTCAATACAACATAAGTAAATGTCTTTCTGGTATTCTCTGCTTTCAGCCAAGACACATCTGACATCAGCAGTGATAGCCCTTGCTCCATGTCCTCTTCTGAATCTGGCAAGAATTTCTGGCTATTCCCTGTTGAGGTGCTGCTACAGCCGTTTTTGAATTATCTTGAGCAAATATTCACTTGTGTGTGATATTGATGATATTGTTCGACAATTTCTGTATTCTGTTGGATCATCATTCTTTGGAATGGGCACAAATATGGATCTCTTTCAGCCAGCTGGCCAGGTAGCTGTCTTCCAATTTTCTTGGCATAGACGAGTGAGCCCTTCCAGCACCGCATCTGTTTGTTGAAACATCTTCAGCTGGTATTCTGTCAATTCCTGGAGCCTTGTTTTTGCCATTGCCTTCAGTGCAGCTTGAATTTCTTCTTTTAATAACATTGGTTCTTGATCATATGCTACCTCCTGGAACGGTTGAACATCAAAAATTCTTTTTGTTACAGTGACTCTGTGTATTCCTTCCACCTTCTTTTAATTCATCCTGCATCATTCAATTTTTTGCCCATAGAATCCTTCAATATTGCAACTCAAGGCTTGAATTTTTCTTCAGTTCTTTCAGTCTGAGAAATGCCGAGCATGTTCTTCCCTTTTGGTTTTCTAACTCCAGGTCTTTGCACATTTCATTGTAACACTTTACTTTGTCCTCTTGAGACACCCATTGAAGTCTTCTGTTCAGATCTTTTACTTCACCATTTCTTTCATTCACTTTAGCTACTCTATATTCAAGAGCAAGTTTCAGAGTCTCTTCTGACATCCATTTTGGACTTTCCTTCCTTTCTGTCTTTTTAATGGCCTTTTGCTTTCTTCATGTATGATGTCCTTCCACAACTCGACATGTCTTCAGTCATTAGTGTTCGATGAGTCTAATCTATCCTTGAGATGGTCTCTAAATTCAGGTGGGATATACTTAAGATTGTACTTTGACTCTCATGGACTTGTTTTAATTTTCTTCAGCTTTAACTTGAACTTGCATATGAGCAACTGATGGTCTATTCCGCAGTTGACCCCTGGCCTTGATCTGACTGGTGATATTGAGGTTTTCCATCACCTTTTTCCACAGATGTAAGTAATTTGATGCCCGTGTCTTCCATCTGGCTAGGTCCATGTGTATAGTTGCTGTTTATGCTGTTGAAAAAAGTTATTTCCAACAAATAAGTCATTGGTCTTTAAAAATTCTATCATTCAATCTCCAGTGTCATTTCTATGGCCAAGGCCATATTTTCCAGCTACTGAGCCTTCTTCTTTGTTTCTAACGTTTGCATTCCAATCACTAGTAATTATAAATGCATCTTAATTGCACGTTTGACCGATTTCAGGCTGTAAAAGCTGGTAAAAATCTTTGATTTCTTCATCTTTGGCATTAGTGTTTGGTGCAAAAAATTTGAATAATATTTATATTAACGGGTCTTCCTTGTAGGTGTATGGGTATTATCCTATCATTGACAGCATTGTAGGGGCCCTGGAGGAGCAGTGATTAAGAGCTACGGCATGCTACTGCTGCTAACCAAAAGGTCAGCAGTTCAAATCCATCAGCCGTTCCTTGGATATGGAGCAGTTCTACTCTGTCCTATAGGGTCGCTATGAGTCGGAATCAACTCGACCGTGACTTTGTGTGCTTGTGTGTGTGTGTTTGGGACGGTGTTGTATTTCAGGATAGATCTTGAAGTGTTCTTTTTGACAGCGAACATGATGTCATTCCTCTTCAGCTTGTCATTCCCATCATAGTAGACTATATGATTGCCCAATTCAAAATAGCCAATACCAGTCAATTTCAGCTCACTAATGGCTAGGATATCAATCTTCAAATATTCCATTTCATTTTTGGCAACTTTCAGTATTCTTAGATCCATACTTCTACGTTCCACGTTCTCATTATTAATGGATGTTTGCACCTGTTTCTTCTCATTTGACTCAAGCCACCTCAGGAAATGAAGGTCTTAAAAGATTCACTCCATCCACATCATTAAGGTCAACTCTCCCTTGAGGAGGTAGATGTTCCTCCGTCATATTTTGAGTGACTTCCAACCTGATTAGCAGCCAAGAGCTTAACCATTTCCACCAGGACTTGGTCCTCTTAAAAATCCTAGGGAAAAGGAATCAACAGCCATATACATGATGAAGTTCCCCTATAAAACAATCCATTGTCTCCCGCATTTTTTCATAAATAATTTTCTAAAGTCATCTTAATTTATCTGAAGATAAACAGTGTTTTTTGTGTTCTTTAATGTGTATCACCCAGAACATTTATGGTGTCATATTGTACATATAAAGGAAATTGTCTGTATTCCCAACATGTTTTAATCTGTTTTGTTTGTTTCTTTTCATTCTTTCTTCTTCTTTTTTTATTTTTTTTACTACTTTTAAATTTATTCAAGTGTAATTTAAATGAGACCCTTTCTAATACCTTTACAATTCCTGAAATTTTGTAGGAAACTATATGTGGTCTCACTTGGAATGTAAACGCATTCTATGAATAAGGAAGGAACCTGAGAGGTTAAGGTATATGTTCAACTCAACAACAAAAAAATGAATACTTTAAAGAGATCTTTTGAAAAAGGACAAGAAGAATTCACTAAATCTTTAACAGAAGTTTTGTGTTTATACAAAAAAGATTGAGTACATCCCGTTTATCAAGCATGTTGCTTTGTGCTGGAGGAAGAGGGATGATGAGAAGACAGATCCAGTGTCCAGATGCCTTACCGTCTAGAGAGCAGATAGTACAATGGTTAAGATTGTGTGTCACCTTGGCTGGTTCATGATTCTCAGTGGTTTGGCAGTTACAATGTAGTTTGGCAGTCATGTAATGATGTAATCACTTCCATGATGAGATCCGATATAATGTGATCACCTCCATGATGGGATCTGCTTTGAGTAGCCAATCAGTTGAAAGGGAGTTTCCTTGGGAGTGTGGCCTGCATCCAATATAGGTGGACTTTCAGGAAGGGTCTCAGGCTTTTTCTAGCTCTGGATCCTGCAGCTGGCTTCTGTTCATCTGACCTCTGGTTCCTGGGACTTGAGCTTGCAGCAAACCTGCTGATCTTGGGTTCCCCAGCACTTGCAGCTATGTGAGTCAGAAGAAGCCTCCGGTCTGACTCATGAACTTGAAACTTTCCAGCCTGTATAACCGTGTGAGCCATTTCGTTGTTATAAATCTCTCTCTATCTATCTATCTATATATTTGGATGCTTCACTGGTTTTATTTCTCTAGACAACGCAGCCTAAGACAGATAGGGAAGCAAATTTTTACCTTAATGAGCCAGTACACAAAAAAGTATGTACAAGGTACTATGGGCTCTGACGGGCAGTGGTGGTTCAGTGGTAGAATTCCCTACAGATTTTAAACTTGCCAGCTCCTATAATCACATGAGCCAATTCCTTAAAAAGAAGTCTCTCTCTCTCTCTATCTGAATGTATATGTATGTATATATATATATATAAAGGTTGTGGTAGTTCAGTGGTAGACTTCTTGTCTCCCATGTAGGAGACCAGGGTTTGAATCTGGGACAATGTACCTCATGCTCAGCCACTACCTATCTATCAGTGGAGGCTTGCATATTGCTATGATGCTGAACAGGTTTCAACAGAGCTTCCAGCATAACATGGGCTAAGAAGAAAAGTCTAGCAATCTATTTCCGAAAATCAGCTGTCTCAGTGTCTTAGAAGTGCTGTAACAAAAATCCCACAAGTGGGTGGCTTTCATGACCAGAAATTTATTTTCTCACAATTCAGGAGGCTAGATGTTTGAATTCAGGACACTGGCTCTAAGGGAAGGCTCTTTCTCTGACCTCTCTAGGGGAAAATTCTTAACTTAGCTTCTCTAGCCTCAGTGTTCCTTGGCAATCTCCAGGTGGTATCTGTATTTCCCCCACCAGTGCTTGTTTTCCTGTGTCTAATTTGCTCTTTTTATGTCTCAGAAGTGGTTAGGTTTAAGATACACCCTACACTGATGTGATCTCATTAACATAACAAAGAAAACTCTACTCCCAACTGGGATTACATCCACTAGTATAGGGGTTAGGATTCTAACACATATTTTAGGGAACTCAATTCTATCCATAACATCAGCCAACCCTATGGATCACAATGGCCTAATTCGCAACTAGTCACAGGAATGGCAGGAGAGCGGGCAGTGTTATGTCCAGTTGTGCATGGAGTGGACATAAGCCAGGGCCCCCGTGAGTCAGGGGCCGACTCAGTGGTGTCTAACAACAACAGCATGAGAGCTGATAGGAGAAAATGCTCAATGTGCTGTTTTTCTATTACTCAAACAGCCAGCTTTAAAAGGAATAGTATTATAAAAATTAACAGCGTATATTAAAGTAAGATACTCTATTAAAACTCCTAATCAAGGAAAGATATTTACTCCTTCTCAGCTTGGCTGGTGGAGTGTTCACATTTAAGGAACTAGTTTTTGTTTCGGTTGGTTAAGTTAGGTTTGTTTTGGTTAGGTTAGGTTTGCTTTGTTTAGGTAGGTTTTGAGTTTCGTTCTCATTTTTCTAAATGATACAACCTGAATTGCAATAACATTTAGAAAGATAAGTTGATATCTGTTTATGGAAGCAAATAACAGGACATTTGTTATTGATGTAAAATTTAAAGAAAACAATGTTTTGAGAAATTTAATTCAGTGTATGCTATAATCCTTTCAAATCAACAGAGATCAAATTAACATGCTTAAATATTACTTATGCAGTATTTCCATAAAAAAAGCTATGAAAAACAGGCAAAATAATTTTCAGACTTCTTATGCTTTTGCTCCTTTTCCCTCATGTGTGGAGCAAGCATGAAAGCTCTTTATATGAATATTCCCCCTACAACGTGTAAATGCATCTTTTTCCTTGAAAAGACCAAAGTCTTATCTCTGTGCTTTGTTATGGAAAAAGGTGACTGTGGTATAGATTTACCTGCCTTGCTCTGCTGCCCCAGAGATGCATAGTCAACAACGAATAAAAAGGTTTGGAGGACGAGAAGTAGTCTTAACTCATGGGCTGTCAAAATCGGAAGAATGTTGCTGCATCAATTATCCTGGGATTCATAAAGGCAGTCTCCATAGCAACATTATTTTCTTAAGTCACAGAACTGCTGCATTTTGCTATTTTTTCATGGAAAAACCAAGGGTCATATTATCATTTTTCCCATAATACATTTGTTCTATGTCCTCACACAAGTCCGATTGCATTCAAAAGGAGCTTTATGGACAGAAAAGATGTGTCGAGGCATAGGTATGTGTTCTTTAAAATCACCTGCACTGTGGTATTTTGACAGCCTTGGGAGACTGAGATATGGAAGAAATGCAATAAGGAAGATATTGTGCAATTGCTGTATAAACTAACCTTGATACATATTTTTATTAAAATGTATACTATCAATTATGTAGTTTCTGGATATAAAACGTAGGTTTTTAGGTTAAAATTTATAACTCCCTAAGGAGAGTTGAATTTGGTTGACGGAATAGCTTTAAGGTCAATAAATAGTCAACTCTAATGAGAATACAGGGAGCTCTGGGGGCGCCGTGGTTATAGCACTCAGCTGCTAATCAGAAGGTCGATGGTCTGAATCCAGCAGCTGCTCCACAGGGGAAGGATGTGGCAGTCTGCTTTCATAAATATTTACAGCCTTGGAAACCCTATGGAGCAGTTCTACTCTGTCCTATAGGGTAGCTATGAGTTGGAATCAACTCAACAGCAGCCGGTGGTTTGGAATGAGAATATGGCAACACAGACAAATGACTAAGAATTCTGAAGGGTTACACGGCCATTGAGTAAACTGAGTTCCTAAAGACAGCCTGCTTTTAAAGATAATACAAATATTTTAAAGAAATATATTAATATCAAATTTTTGTGCTATCTGTATTTGAATATGTAAGATGTATATATGGAAACACTTACTATTATATTAAAAGATCAACAGCAATAAAATAGTGTTTATCTTAATATACATATTGGATGCATCTGGACTATCTATCTCTTGCAGCATTGTACTATAAGGTTACCAATATATGGTTCCAGAATAGTCTGTTAGCTTAATAGTCCTCATTAATCTTTTACTTTGATACATGAATTTGCTGTTTAAGGTTACCTCTGAAACCAGGATCATGTGAAACAGCTTCGTTTGTTCAGCTTGCCATTTTGCATCCTTCTCTTTTTCAAAACAGCAGCACAAACTGTATGACTGCCAAAAACTTCTCCAAACAACCTCAGTCTTCCTTCATCCTGTCAACAGAGGATCTGTCTATCAAACCTCTATCATTATTGTACTTCTCTATTTCTTTAGGCGTCATGAAGGCCCTATCTTTCCCTTCAGATTGTTTACTCTAGATGGCAAGGAAAGACAATATATCTCATACAGGATATGATTTCTGGCCAATTTAATGCATTTGAATCACTATTGAACCACAAATTTATAAACAATTTTCAAATTTCCCCAAAATTACAGAAAACTGAGATCATATATATGTGATGCATATGTGTATATATATATATACACACATACATATATATGATGCATATGTATACATATATACATATATATAATGCATATTTATATATATACATATATATCATACATATATATTAGGCATAGGTGTATATTTATGCATTATACCTTGAAGATATAGCTAATAACCCATTGCTGTCAACTAGATTCCAGCTTATAGCAAGCCTATGGGACAGAGTAGAACTACCCCCATAGGGTTTCCAAGTACCAGCTGGTGGATTCGAACTGCTGACCTTTTGGTTAGCAGCCTGAGTGCTTAACCACTGTGCCAATATCCAATGAACAATGTGATTATGCAAAAAAAAAAAAATCATTGTTAAAACTCCTGTTTATGTTTGATTGCATGATGGACCAAAATCTTCATTAGAATGTACAACCTGTACGTGACTGTTTTACCATTTTTCTCTTATTCAAAAAAAAAGAAGAAGAAGGAAAGAAAACGTCTTTCTTAGACAGAGACTGGAGGTGATGCAAGAAACAGGAAGGAAGAAAGATAGAGAGAATGAGAGAATCTGCTGATGACGTATGTAATTGAAAAATGATCATCAGAGACAGAAATACCCTAAGAGGGGCCAAAAGAATAAGTATTATTGACAAAACAGTGTAGACAAGTGGGTAAGACACACACCAAAAACAGGAAGATAAGAACGTCCCTCTCTTAAAATAGTAATAAACCCATTGCCGTCGAGTCAATGCCGACTCACAGTGACCCTACAGACAGAGTAGGACTGCTCCATAGAGTTTCCAAGGTGGATTAAACTGCTGACCTTTTGGTTAGCAACCGAGCTCTTAACCACTGTGTCACCAGGGCTTCAAATTCATAATGCTAAGATATAAAAAGTTTCATGTTTTTTAATAACAGTAGCCTTCTTAGGAAGAACTATCTTCAGAATGTATTTGGGTCCTTTACCCAAAAGTTTTGTGAATAGAATTCAGGAGTTCTGTGAACTTGATTAAAAAAAAAATACATTTTTTAATTTTCATTAACCTCTAACTGAAAATTAGTATTTCTTTCAATTATGAATGTAGGCAACATGCCATAGCAGTATTAACAATACCTGTAGCTCTGTTGCCAACTGGAGCCCTCGTGGTGTAGTGGTTAAGAGCTTGACTGCTAACCAGAAGGTCAGCAATTCGAATGCTCCAGCTGTTCCTTGGAAACCCTACAGGGTAGTTCTACTCTGTCCTATAGGGTCGCTATGAGTTGGAATAGACTTGACCGCAATGGGTTTCTATTACCAATAGAAATCATTCATACCATCTGAAGGTTATTGTAGTTCCAAAATACCATTTATGCTCAAAACTAACTTAAAATTGCAGCAGATATTCAATCTCCTTATTTTTTTTATTAATGAAAAAACACATCTGTTACTATAAAATTTGTATTTTTATTTTAATCTTTGCATTTCAATATGATTTATCTCCTTTGATCCTATACATTTTTATTTTGTGGACTTAAAAACGTTATTCTGAGCAGGACTCCATAGGCTTCACCACCGTTCAAAGACATTTGAAGCAAAATAAAGACTGAGGAGGAGTTCTGGCAAAATGGCACTCTAGGCAGAAGCACCACACCATCCCTCCACAGCAAAGATCTGAAAAACTAAGCCTAACAGAGAATACAACAATCCTGAAACCCTAAAACACCAAATGAAGAGATAAAGAACGCAGCCAAGCACCAAATGGAGTGAGAAAACTGACAGAGAATGGAGAGCGAGGAGAGATTCATGCAGAGGTCCCCTACCAGCTAACGCAGCATGGATCCACCATCTTGGACTCCTATCTGAGACCAGTAAACGGGGGTACGAGAAAGCAGCCTCACGGAGCTTCCAGCGGGAGACAAAACAACCGGTAATTGGCGATATACGCTTTCCCACCCCCCACCCTTCTTCACCCCGACTCGGCCTCCTCTGCTTCCCGCAGCCACAGTATCTTGACTGGGAAACAGCAGCTGCTTGGATTCCACACACCCGAATGGGTGGCTTTCTGCGTGCCATTTGTTGGCTGCTGGTGTTGCTTTTTTTCCGCTTCTTTTTATTTCTTCCTTGCCTCTCCCCACCTCTCCCTCCTTTCGCTCGAGTACCTCGCTCCATGCGCCATCTTAGTTTCTTCCTGAGGGGCTGCAGAGCTCCTTTCGAGTGTGGAGCTGCTTTCCGGTTTGGGCTACCGCGCTGGTGGGATCCCGGGGCTTTTGTTCATTTGTTTGTTTTGAATTGTTTGTTTTCTTTTCCTTTTCTTGAGTTGGGAGCCCTGTCTGGCCAGGCTGAGCTGCGTGGCAGGGAGACGCCCCTTCGGCTTCCACAAACGTGCAGAGGAATCCCTGAGGGCATTTCTTTTTACTTTGGGTTTTTTTTTTTTTCTTTCCCTGTTTCTTTGGGGGCCTTTCTTGTTTTGTTTCGTTTTTTTAATTTGTTTTGTTTTCTTTTTCCTCTTTTTCCCTTTTTGTCTTGCTTCATTGCTCAGTTTCTCATCTCTCTGTATCTTCTTTCTCTTTCTGTTCCCTGAATATCTGGTGTTGTATACCTCTACGCCTTCTAGCCAAGCTGTACTGCAACATGAGAGAGCGACTTCCCCAGACCTCATAGCTGCACTGGTGGGATCCCTGGGAACTTTGCGGTTCTTTAACCTTTCTGATTCTTATTTATTCATTATTTTCTTTTCTTCCTCCTCCCCTTTCTGTTTTTCTCCATTTCATAGTCTCTCATCTCTCCACTCCAATGGCAAGCTCCCCTAGCATTCTTTTTTGTTTGTTAGTATGTTTTTGGCTCCTGTTCCTCTCTCCTCTCTCCCATATCCATCTTAGCTCCACACATAACAATCTCCCCACTGCATCCTGCCTACCTGCACCGTGAGCTTGACATCACACCACCAAGCAGCACAGGCACGACCTACTGGAACCTGCCCTGCACTGATTACCGACCCACTCTGGTGGCTGTAGTAAGTGCCACAAACTACCTGTCCCAGTAACTCCTCTTCAGCTAGACCTGCCCTGCTGTACCATATCTGAGTGATTGACCCTGCTAGTTGAAGAAGGAGGTGAAAAGCATTGTGCCCACAGATGAGCAAACAACAAAGAACACACAGTCTGCCTACTCAGACATAGTCAAATTTTTTTTAAAAAAAGGGACAAAACAAACAAATCTACAATCAATAAATGAGAAAAATAACTACTGAATGCCCCGAAGACAGCAGATAATAACAAAACATTTACAAAAACAGGACAGGATGGTTCCAGTAGGTGTCCAAAATGAAAGACCAGATGACTCTCCTTTGGAAGAAAATGCACTAGAACTACCTGATAGGGAATTCAAATCTCTAATACTCAGAATTCTCCAAGAACTGAGGCAAAAAGTTGACAAACATGAGGGAAAAATAAACAAATTCATGGAAAATACAGACAAAAAATTGGAATAATTCAGGAAAATAATGCAGTAACAAAACGCCAAAATAAATTCACAACTAGAAATTATACAAAGACAACAATTAGAAATCCAAAAGATAAACAACAAGATTTCAGAAATAGATGATGTCATAGAAGGGCTAAGAAGCAGATTTGAAAAGCTGGAAGACAGGATCAGTGGAATAGAAGACAAACACTTGGATACAACTCTGTTTCAGGAAAACTCAGAAGAAAGAACAAAGAAAAATGAAGAGACCCTGAGAGTGATGTGGGACACAATCAAAAGCAAAAATCTGCAAGTGATTGGAATTCCAGAACAGGGGGAGAAAACAGAAAACACAGAGACGATCATTGAGGAACTGCTGACAGAAAACGTCCCCAATATCATGAAAGATGAAAAGCTGGCCATCCAAGAAGCTCAATGAACCCCATATAGAAGAGACCCCCAAAAGAAAATCACCAAGGCATATCATATTCACACTCACCAAAACCAAAGACAAACGAAGAATCCTGAGAGCAGCTTGGGAAAAAGAAGATGTCACATACAGAGGAGAAACAATAAGACTAAGCTCAGATTATTCGGCAGACACCATGCAGGCAAGAAGGCAGTGGGATGACATATATAAAATCTTGAAAGAAAAAAATTGTCAGCCAAGAATAATATATCCTGCAAAACTTTCGTTCAAATTTGATGGTGAAATTAAGTCATTTCCAGATAAACAGAAACTAAGGGAATATGCAAAAGTCAAACCAAACTTACAAGAATTATTAAAGGGAGTTCTTCGATCTGAGGACAAACAGCTTCAGCCCTCAGGCAGGACCTAGGACCTAGGACACAGGTTCATACGAACCAGATACCATTCTAGGAAATGAACTATCAAGGACTATCCAAAACCAAAAGAAATACAACAGGGAATCAGCGCAATCAATCAAAGGATGACAACAACATCAAAACAATGAAAGAGGGAACAAACGGCATAGGTATAGAACCTTCTAAGGGAGAGGAAGGCAAGGCGATACCAAGTAAGGGTAGGCTGCTTCAAACTTAGAAAGATAAGGGTAAAATTCACGGTAACCACAAAGAAAGTTAACAAACCAACTCATAAAAATAAAGATGAAAAACATAAAGTCTCAGCAAAAACAAAACCTACAAAAACAAAAGAAATGAACACAAAATCCACAAACAAAAGTAACTCAGCACAAGAGAGTAAGAAGAACAAAGAAAACTTCAGCACCACAAAAAAAAGCACTACAAAATGACAGCAACAAACCCACATCTATCAATAATTACACTGAATGTAAATGGACTCAATGCACCCATAAAGAGACGGAGAGTGACAGAATGGATAAGAAAACAGGATCCATCAATATGCTGTCTATAAGAGACACACCTTAGAAACAAAGATGTGAATTTATTAAAAGTCAAAGGTTGGAGAAAAATATATCCAGCTAACAACTACCAAAAAAGAGCAGGAGTGGCAACTCTAATCTCAGATAAAATAGACTTTAAAACAAAATCTACCATAAAAGACAAAGAAGGACACAATATAATGATTAAGGGGATGATCCATCATGAAGACATAACCATAATAAACATCTACACACCCAATGACAGGGCTCCAAAATACATAAAACAAACTCT
Source organism: Dugong dugon (assembly GCA_030035585.1). Taxonomy (NCBI): domain Eukaryota; kingdom Metazoa; phylum Chordata; class Mammalia; order Sirenia; family Dugongidae; genus Dugong; species Dugong dugon. Next base: position 9,997,779 of record CM057473.1, read on the forward strand.
AACAACACTGAAAAGAGAAACTAACAGTTCCACAATAGTAGTAGGAGACTTCAACACACCACTCTCAGTAAAGGACAGAACAACTAAGAAGAAACTCAGCAAAGATACAGAAGACCTAAAATGAACAATCAGCCAACTTGACCTCATAGACATATATAGAACACTCCATCCAACCGCTGCAAACTACACATACTTTTCCAATGCACATGGAACTTTCTCCAGAATAGACCACATCTTAGGCCACAGAGCAATCCTCAACAAGATCCAAAAAGTTCAGATAATTCAAAGTACTTTCTCTGACCACAATGCCATCAAGGTAGAAATTAACAACAGAAAGAACAAGGAAAAAAAATCAATTACGTGGAAACTGAATAATACCCTGCTTACACATCACTGGGTAATAGAAGAAATCATAGATGGAATCAAAAAATTCCTAGAATCAAATGAGAATGAAAACACAGCATACCAAAACTTTTGGGACACAGCAAACGCAGTCCTCAGAGGACAATTTATAGCAATAGATGCACATATCAAAAAAGAAAAGGAAATAGTAAAGATCAGAGCAGAAATCAATGAAATAGAGAACAGAAAAACAATAGAAAGAATCAACAAAACCAAAAGTTGGTTCTTTGAAAGAGTCAACAAAATCGACAAACCACTGGCCAGACTGACAAAAGAAAAACAGGAGAGGACACAAATAACCCAAATAAGAAATGAAATGGGGGACATTACAACAAACCCAACTGAAATAAAAAGGATTATAACAGAATATTATGAAAAACTATACTCCAACAAATTTGAAAACCTAGAGGAAATGGATAAATTTCTAGAAACACACGGCCTACCCAAACTACAACAAAGTGATGTTGAAAATCTGAACAGACCCATAACAAGAGAAGAGATTGAAAAGGTAATAAAAAAAACTCCCAACCAAAAAAGCCCTGGCCCAGATGGCTTCACTGAAGAATTCTACAAAACATTTACAGAAGACCTTGTACCAGTACTACTCAAGCTATTTCAGAGCATAGAAGAGGAAGCAACACTTCCAAATTCATTCTATGAAGCCAGCATAACGCTGATACCAAAACCAGGCAAAGACATCATAAAAAAAGAAAATTACAGACCAATATCTCTCATGAATATAGATGCAAAAATTCTGAACAAAATTCTAGCCAATAGAATTCAGCATCATATCAAAAAAATAATACACCACGACCAAGTAGGATTCATACCAGGTATGCAGGGATGGTTTAACATTAGAAAATCCATCAACGTAATTCACCACATAAATAAAAGGAAAGAAAAAAATCACATGATCATCTCAATTGACGCAGAAAAGGCATTTGATAAAGTCCAACACCCATTCCTAATAAAAACTCTCAATAAAATAGGTATAGAAGGGAAATTACTCAACATAATAAAGGGCATCTATGCAAAACCAACAGCCAACATCATTCTTAATGGAGAGAGGCTAAAAACAGGAACAAGACAAGGATACCCTTTATCACCATTCCTATTTAAGATTGTGCTGGAAGTTCTAGCTAGAGCAATAAGGCAAGAAAAAGAAATAAAGGGCAACCAAATTGGGAATGAAGAAGTTAAACTGTCCATGTTTGCAGATGATATGATACTATACATAGAAAACCCTAAAGACTCCACAAGAAATCTACTGGAACTAATAGAAAGATTCAGCAGAGTAGCAGGATACAAGATAAACATTCAAAAATCAGTTGGATTCCTATACACCAATAAGGAGAACAATGAAAAGGAAATCAGGAAAACAATACCATTTTCAATAGCCCTTAAAAAGATAAAATACTTAGGAATAAATCTGACCAAGGATGTAAAAGACCTATACAAATAAAACTACAAAACACTACTGCAAGAAATCCAAAGGGATCTACATAAATGGAAAAACATACCATGCTCATGGCTAGGCAGACTCAACATTGTGAAAATGACAATTCTACCCAAAGCAATTAAGAAATACAATGCAATCCCGATCCAAATACCAACAACATTCTTCAAAGAGATGGAAAAACTAATCATTAACTTTATATGGAAAGGGAAGAACCCCAAATAAGTAAAGCACTACTGAAGAAGAAGAATAAAGTTGGAGGACTCACACTACCTGACTTCAGAGCCTACTATACAGCTACAGTAGTCGAAACAGCCTGGTACTGGTACAATGACAGATACATTGACCAATGGAACAGAATTGAGAACCCAGATGTAAATCCATCCACCTACCGTCACCTGATTCTCGACAAGGGCCCAAAGTCCATCAAATGGGGGAAAGACAGTCTTTTTAACAAATGGTGCTGGCAAAACTGGATATCCATTTGCAAAAATATGAAACAGGACCCATACCTCACACCGTATACAAAAACTACTTCAAAATGGATCAAAGACCTGAATATAAAGCCTAAAACTATAAAGTTCATAGAAGAAAAAATAGGACCAACACTTCAGGCCTTAATACATGGCATTAACAGGATACAAACCATAACCATCAATGCACAAAACCCAATAGATAAGCTAGATAAGTGGGATCTTCTAAAAATCAAACACCTATGCTCTTCAAAAGACTTTACCAAAAGAGTCAAAAGAGAACCTACAGACTGGGAAAAAAGTTTTTGGACAGTACAAGTCAGACAAAGTTCTAATCTCCATAATCTACAAGAAAGTCCAACACCTCTACAACAAAAAGACAAATAATCCTATTAAAAAATGGGTGAAGGAAATGAACAGATACTTCACCAAAGAAGACATTCAAATGGCCAACAGACACATGAGGAAATGCTCGCGATCACTAGCCGTTAGAGAAATGCAAACTAAAACCACAATGAGATACCATGTCACCCTGGCACTACCGGCAAGAATCAAAAACACTGGAAATAACAAATGTTGGAGGGGCTGTGGGGAGATGGGAACACTTATGCACTGCTGCTGGGAATGCAAAATGATACAACCATTTTGGAAAATGATATGGCGCTTCCTCAGAAAGCTAGAAATAGACATACCAATCAATCCAGTAATCCCACTCCTAAGAATATATCCTAGAGAAATAAGAGTTGTCACTCGAATAGACATATGCACACCTAAGTTCATGGCAGCATTGCTCACAATAGCAAAACGATGGAAACAACCTAGATGCCCATCAACAGATGAATGGATAAACAAACTATGGTACATACACACAGTGGAGTACTATGCAACGAGAAAGAACAACAATGAATCTGTGAAGCGTCTCATAACATGGATGAAACTGGAGGACATTATACTGAGTGAAATAAGTCAATCACAAAGGGACAAATATTGTATGAGGCCTCTATTGTAAAAACCCATGAAAAAGTTCACACACAAAATGTAACAATCTTTGTTGGTTACTAGGGATGGGAGTGGTGGGGGGTAAATACTAAATCGGCAATAGATAAGTGGTATCTTGGGTGAAGGGTGAGACAGTACACAATACAGGGGAAACTAGCACAACTTGTACAAGGAAAGGTCATGGAAGCCCCATAGACACATCCAAACTCCCTGAGGGACTGAACTACTGGGCGGAGGGCTGTGGGGCCCATGGTCTCAGGGAACATCTAGCTCAATTGGCATGACACAGCTTATAAAGACAATGCTCTACATTCTACCTTGGTGAGTGGAATGGGGTCTTAAAAGCCTGTGAGCGGCCATCTAAGATACTCAACTGGTCTCATCCCTTCAGGAGCAGGGGAGAATGAAGAGAACAGGACACAAGGAAAAGATTAGTCCAAAGGACTAATTGTCCACAGCTACCAAGACCTCCACCGGACTGAGTCCAGTACAGCTAGATGGTGCCCGGCTACCACCACTGACTGCTCTGACCAGGATCACAACTGAGGGTTCTAGACAGAGCTGGAGAAGGATGTAGAGCATAATTCTAACTCACAAAAAAAAGGACCAGATTTACTGGCCTAAAGGAGACTGGAGAAACCCCGAGAGTATGGCCCCCAGACACCCTTTTAGCTCAGTGGTGAAGTTACCTCCGAAGTTCACTGTTCAGCCTGGGAGTGGACAGCCCCGTAGAACCAAACGAGACTAATGAGGTACAAGAGTCCAGTGACAAGGGCCAGAAAGCAGAAGGGGACAAGGAATCTGGTGATAGGGAACCCAAGGTTGAGTAAGGATATTGTTGATGTGTTGTGAGATTGTTCACCATTGTCATAGGGCAACATCTGTAGTAGCTGTTAAATGAGAAACTATTTTGTTCTGTAAGCCTTCATCTTAAGTGAGAATAGCAGCACAATTGGAAGAGCGTAGTCAATGTCACTGAACTGTGCATGTAGAAATTTTTGAAATGGTGTTTCTTTGGCTATGTGTATTTTCACCAAAAAAAAAAAAAAAAAGAGGCTGAGAAGTTAGAGGGTTGATATGTTGTGGGGTTGTTGACCAATGTCATAATATAACATGTGTACTTCTCTTTCATGAGAAACTATTTGTTCTGTAAGCCTTCACCTGAAGTACAATAAAAATAAAATAAAAAATAAAAAGACTGAGAACCCCTGAACTAAACCTAACATGCAGAAGTCTGCCTTACAGTCGAGTACATCAGCATGAAATAAGCAGTAGCACACTCTCAAGAGTCAGCCTTCATATGTTGTTTGAGGAGTCTAACCAATGTGTTTTCAGTGCAATATTTTCATGATGAAGTCATTCTGATACTTCTATGAAAACGGAACAGGGTACAAAGAGACTATGGCACAAACAGTTAATGCATTAGGCTGCTAACTGAAGTGTTGGAAGTTTGAGTCTACCCAGAGTTGCCTTGGAAGAGTGGTCTGGTCACCTACTCCTGAAAAATTAGTGATTGAAAATCCTATGGTGCACAGTTCTACTCTGACCCAGATGTGGTTGACATGAGTCGGAGTGGACTTGACAGTATTTTTTTTTTGTTTTAACGTAGCAAATAGTGGGTGGAGGAAGTCAGGCACAGCCCCTTACAGATCTTGTTGCCCAGGAGACACAGATGGTTGCATAGTTGTAAAGTGCAGGGGCGTGATACTTGGTCATTATAATACAGCTTTTAGACAATGGAGCAGATGGCACTTGGAGGCATAGTTAGATGCTGTACTTGGAAACCACATGCTAGAGCCATGTGATGAGTCTTACCAAAAGCAGGTTTGCATCCACATAAGGTAATTATTTGAATGTGACTTGGTGGGGGAATGTGTGGATTGGTAGGCCCCAACTCAGGACTACTTGCAACCTGGTAGGCCCTCACCCTGGTCAGACAGAACACTATGACCAGAACGCAAGATCTTCTCCCATGAAGATCTGGGGAGACTCAAGCAGCCATGCCCCCTGAACATCCCCCTGCCTAATAACCCACTATGCTTCACTGCAAATTTATCCTTTGAATTTACCAGCCAAAACCATAACTTCTACAAAATGTATGTGTCAGAGTTATTGTTTTCACCAAATCTAGTAGTCTCCAGGATCAGTTCACTGTGAAATAGAAAATTTCTAGTGAATTTACATTCAAGTATCTTCTGAAAGAATAGAAGAATAATTATAGAGTCTGTTATGCACTTCATGGGGAGAGACTATCTGATGTGATTAAGGGTGTGGTCAGACAAAATTTGGGTTCTATTCCTGCCTCAACCACTACTAGCTGTCTAATCTCAAGCTCAAAGTATTGCACTCTTGTTACTTGGTTTCTTCATTTGTAATTGCAGATAATAATACTTAATTCAGAAACTTGGATTCATGCTGAGATCAATATTTTAATATTTGGAACATCAGTAGGCATCATCAAAGGAAGGATCCCTGGGTGGGGAAAATAGTTAAGTGCTCAACTACTAACTGAAAGGTTGGCGATCTGAACCCATCCAGAGACACCTCGAAAGAAAGTCCTGATGATTTGCTTCTGAAAGTTCACAGCCTCGAAAATCCTAAGGAATAGCTCTACTCTGTGCATATGAGTCACAATCGATTTGATGGCAACTACCACCAATAAAAACAACAATGTCATCAAAGGAGACCATGGAAGTAGCCAAGGCCAAAGCCAAAGTCAGACCACAAGGAAAGTTGGGTCTGGACAACTCTACCATCACCCTGTCCCCACCAACACTTCTGGACTGGACACAGAATACTGACACTGGTACCATGGCCCCAGGCCAGTGAGTGCTCCAAATGCTGCAGCTAGCAGCACTGCTGGAATGGGTTCTAAATTGTGCCCCGATATTCTTTGATTTCTCCCTAGGTTTAAAGATCCTAGAAGGAGGAACTAACTCAGCTTAAGTCTGAGTTCTGAGCCAAAGAGTTGGGAGAGGGACTATCTCCACCAACCCCTTCTTCACCTAGTGTAGGAAGTATGCCTAAATGTTAAACGGTCCCAAACAAAGTCTGCTATAGCCTACCACTTTGGCTACCCTACACCCATGCATACTCCTCTAGTTATATTGCAGTTCCAAAAACAAATGGTCCTACTTGACATAATGGAAATATCTCTTTTATAGTGAAAACAAAAACAAAAAACACTCAGCCCTTCTCAAGAGGAGGCAGCTAGGGTTTCCATCTCCAAGTCTAGGATTCTAGGATTTCTGGGTAGTTGCAATTGTTTCTCTAGATCTGGCATAGTTCTATGATGATATTCTTCAATGTATGCCCTAACTTGCAAACTTAACCACAGAGCACAAGGGAGGGGGAGTACATATAATGTATACATATATACATTACACAGGGTTATGGATTGAACTGTGTCCTCCAAAAAATATGTACAACTTAGCTAGGCCGTGATTCCCACTATTGCGTGGTTGCCCACCATTTTGTGATCTTATGTGATTATCCTTTGTGTTGTAAATCCTAACCTCTACGATGTTAATGGAGCTCTGGTGGCACAGTGGTTAAGAGATTGGCAGTTCAAATCCACTAGCCACTCCTTGGAAACCCTCTGGGGGAGTTCTACTCTGGCCTATAGGGTCACTATGAGCAACAGGTTTTATGATGTTAATGAGGCAGGATTAGAGGTAGTTATGTTAATGAGGCAGGATTAGAGGCAGTTTTGTTAATGAGGCAGGACTCAAGCTACAGGATTAGGTTGTCTCTTGAGTCAATCTTTTTTGAGATATAAAAGACAGAATTGAGCAGAGAGGAGAGGAACCTCATACCACCAAAAAAGAAAAGCTGGGGGTGGAGTGCATCATTCGGACCCAGGGTCCCTATGCTGAGAAGCTCCTAGATCAGGGGAAAATTGATGACAAGGACCTTCCCCCAGAGCTTACTGAGAAAGAAAGCCTTTCCCTAGAGCTGGTGCCCTGAATTTGGACTTCTAGCCTCCTAAACTGTGAGAGAATAAATTTCTGTTTGTTAAAGCCATCCACTTGTAGTATTTCTGTTATAGCAGCACTAGATAACTAAGACACCCAGTAAGAAAGATAGATGAATGTTACAATCCTATCTATCTCCCTTTGATAGTCAGAATAAATCATCCCAGTTATACTACCATTCATTTTGTGATATTTTCTTCTCTTTTCTTTTTGGATGTTCATCCAGTGGCTGAAGTCTGAAATGGCCAGTGTCAAGTTCTAATTTGAAGAAACTATTGTCTCTTGAAGAAAGCATTTAGTCCTTGATCACTAAAAACTAAACCAAACGTGTCCAGAATTGGGAACCGAGCAACATTTTGTACATGTGTGTAATAAATATAGAATTGCTACTTTCACTTTTACTCCCTGCTCTCAAGATCAATATATTCTGGCAGTGGAAGAATTGGCAGGATGTATTAACTGCTGGTTCACACTGTAAGCTACAAAGATAGTCTCCCAGTTGTGCTATAACTAGGCCACACTAGTCCTCTTCTTTATTCTGTAAGACCAGCAACTTCTTACAGGGGACGTGACAAGACTAGCGAAGCCCATCAGCCTCAGATCCCACCTTCTTTTTTTAACTTTAAAATGAGTTGTTTGCCTGTGTTGCATATGTGCTGTGATGAAGCTTTTAGACATTCAATATGTTCAGAGATGAAGGTATTCATTGCATGGTAGAAAAGAACAGGAAATACAAATCCAGAATGAGAGCATAAATCAGGGAAGTTAAATCATTTCCTTCCACGATGAAAGTTGTCTAAAGTAATCAACTTGAACCCTGGGAGCCTGTGGATATCAATCCCCTCTCACCCCATGTATGGTTCCATTCTGGAGGGAATATCAGTTAGAAAGGTGGCTTGGTGGCTCAAACAGTTAAGCACTTGACTATCAGCTGAAGAGATGGCAGTTCGAACCCACCCAGAGGTGCTTCAGAAGACAGGCCTGGTGATCTGCTTCTGAAAGTTCACAGCCTTAAAAACCCTGTGGAGCACAGGTCTACTCTGACACACATGTGGTCACCATGAGTTGAAATCAACTCGACAGTAATTAATAACAACAGCAACATCAGTTAGAAAGCTTTCAGCTACATGTGACAGAATGCCCAATGTGGTAGGCTGAATAATTGCCCCTAAAGATATCTAGGTCCTAAATCCTGGACCCTGTGAATGTTACCTCATAGGACAAGAAGCGATTTTGCAGCTGTGATTAAGTTTAGGATCTTGAGATAAGAGATTATTCTGGATTATCCAAGGGGGTGGAGAGTCCTACATGTAATTATCAAGTGTCTTCTATAAGAGGGAAGCAGAAAGAGATGTGATGACAGGGACAGAGGCAATGTGACAATAATACAAGATGCAATGCTACTGGCTTTGAAGATGAAACAAGGGGCTATGAGCCAAGAAAATGCAAGGAATGTATCTCTAGATAGCTACCTCTAGAAGCTGGAAAAGACAAGGAAACTGATTCTCCCCTACAACCTCAGGAAAGAGCAAGGCCCCGCTGAAACAGTCATTTCAGCCCAGAGAAACTGATTCTGGACTTCTGACTCCCAGAACTGTAAAGTGAATAATTATATGTTATTTGAAATCACCAAATATGTGGCAATTTGTTAGAGGAACCACATGAAACCAGTTAAAATTGGCTTAAACAAAAGGGTTTATCCTCTCATACCACAACAATCCAGGGCTGGTTAATTCGGCAGCTCAAAGAGGTTAGAGCTCGGGGTCAATTTTTCTGTGAATCTCTTGGTTTTCCTCTCCAGGTGACAAAGTGGCTGTCCCAGTTCCAAATTTTACGCTATGATATGACCACATCTGAAGGCAGGATGAAAAGGCAGGTCTTTATATATTCCTTCAGGGCATAACTATTGAATAGGCAATGTATATTATCTGCCACAGGGGCTAGGAACCCTGGTGGCACAGTGGTTAAGGGCTCAGCTGCTAACTAAAAGGCCGGCAGTTCAAATCCACCAGCCACTCCTTGGAAACCCCGTGGGGCAGTTCTATTCTGCCCTATAGGGTCACTGTGAGTCAAAATCGACTTGACGGCAATGGATTTGTTTTTAACAGGCCACAGGTTTGGGCTCAGGTTTGGTTTCTGTTGGTAGCAGATCAGGTCTCCCATGGTCAGACAAGCCTTGGTGAGGGGAAGTCCATATTATTGAAGTCATACATTCCCACTGCTTTGACCACTTGTAACACCATTGAGCAAGTATAGAGTAGGTGAGAAAATGAGACATGACTTTAGTCAAACATCCTAGGGAAGTAGCTTTCAAAGTTTTTGGCCTCAAGACACTGTAAGCAATGCATTTAATTTGTAATCCAGCACAACAAACTCAGAAGATCTTGAACAAAATAAACAAGTTACAATAAATGTTGCCCTTACTACAGGCTATGTACTCTGATATTTTCCTTTCTATTCTAGCCTCCTTCATATATACATATATATATATATATATATATATATATATATATATACATATATAGTTACTGCTCAAGACCCATTAAATGGATTTCACGGCTCCCTAATGGGTCACAACACACAGTTTGAACACACTGCCCTAGAGGCCTCATAGTGATTCGCCTACTGGGACTTTCTAGAGGAACCACAGAACAATCCAACCCCCTACAGAAAGTTCAAGCAGAATTGATTCTGCTGGTTCAAAAGGGCCACGTGGCAGAACTGCTTGCCCTGTAAAACCTGCTGAGGAAACTTCTGTGTGCCACACTCAAACCCAGCATCCCACAGGGTCACTCTGCAAACGGGTCGGAGCAGCACCCCCAGTGGGATACATCACCACCAAGCTTTTGTCTTCCTTCTTAGAAGATGCAGCAACTTGCCTTTCAGTTTTGAGGTGATTCAGCAACATGCTTTGGTTGTGGGGATGATCTGCATTAAATACTACCCGAAGTATCCTTTCTTATCCATAACTACCAGGCTCCAGGGAAGGTGGGAGATGAATCCCATTTTGGGAAGGAGGAGAACAAACTTTACAGAGATGTCCCTGCCAGATGAATGGGGAAATGAGAGCCCTTCTAGATTCCTGGTAGGGTCTGAGGGAAGAGGAGAGAAAAAAAATCTACGGAAGGTCAGATGTTTATGTCCAGGCTTCTACTCTGGGTTAATTTATTTGAAACAGCCAGATAAATTGGGGATCTCCAGAGCAATAAGTGGGATTTTGTTCCCAGTGGGTGCTGAGGTATTTCTACGGCATCTTAGATGAGGGCCATGTTGGGCATTGTGCCTTCCATGCTAGAGATGGCTGATGGGCATAATGAGTTGGAGGAAGACAAAGACTGTCAAGATCTAGTCCCCTCCCCTTGTCCCCATGGCAACAACCCTGGGAGGAGTTTGAATTTTTCACGCTCTCAGTGGCAAGCGAACCTTATTAGGCATTTTTGATCAATTATGAAAAATAATGCAACAATTACATTGTATAACATATGAGATTGCAGGTGTGTACATAATTGGCCCTACTATAGTTTTGAACTAAATTTATGTTTATGGGACCAAGTGGAAGCATAGCACTTGAAAATTAATTGTGCACCCCAACTATCTGTGCATGTTGAGATACGACAAATAAGAAAAGGAAAAATTCATTTTCTTTAAATGTCTTTGAAAACTGAATAGTCTGAGTGACAGAAAACTTACAATACATTCAATAGATAATGCAATGAGGACTCAGAGGTGGTCTGAGCCCAGTTTTGATATCTCAAAAGAGACAGCTTCATTATAAATCATGGAATCCAAAGCCACACTTTACAAATAATGAAGTGAAACTAACCTTTCAAGACCCAATTATTTTCTGCTTTGAATGTTTTCTTGACACCATGTGTTTCCATTCGTGGAAGCATGTTGAATCGTTGAGTGTTGTTGAATGTTTGGTAGGTAGTTTGGATGCTTTCTTCTTGCCCCTTCCCACAAGTCTACCCTTAGAATCCAGGAGGACATTATGTTTTCCCATAAATTCTACCTCCCCAGAGTCCTCTCTCCTGCTCTGAGTGCACTGGGACATATGTGGCCCTCCAAAAAATTTTCAAAATTTCTACATTTCCTACAAAAATGCACACACCTCATTCAACACCCTTAGAAACAGTAATATATGACACACACCCAATGTTTTGGTTTCAAGCAGTCTAAAGGTCCCTGCCTTGTGGCAGCATGCATTATCAGTAGGAAAGCAGCTTCGCAGTGAACCTGAGAGGCAGAAAATATTGGTGGGCATCTGTGTATCCCACTGGTCATGAAAAGGCCAAGAGTTTTTCTTTTTTTTTTTTTTTAATTCTTTGTTCAACAACCCATATGAAATCAATTGCAGAGCAAGGACTGGGATCCAGGTCTAGCAAAGAAAAGAATCCAGATCTAATACACGTTTATTCCAAAATTTGACTCTTTAAACTCCCTTTTACAACCTGGGTTTACAATCAAGGCATCATTGTGGAAGAACACATCTGTGTATTAAATTTCTCTCCTCTACACAGCAGCTGAAAAAGTGACGTGGGAGATAAGTGAAATATTTCAATAACCTATTTTGCAGTATTCATGTATTATGCCCGAGCAAGAAGGATATATAATTATCATTATGACTTCCAAGGGGAGGTTAGAGGATAAAGACAATTTTTCATTTAGAACTTGTGATACACAAGTGAAATATATATATACAGAAGATAGTCATAATGACAATAAGAAACCAGAAAACCAAACCCGTTGCAGTCAAGTCGATTCCGACTCAGTGACCCTATAGGACAGCGAAGAACTGCCCCATCAGCTTTCCAAGGAGCAGTTGGTGGATTTGAACTGCTGATCTTTTGGTTAGCAGCTGAACTCTTAACCACCGCACCACCAGGGCTCCATAATGACAGTAGCAGATGTTTAACCAAAGGTCCAAAGACAGGAAGTTACACTAAAGCAATAGATTTTTTATAAAATGACATTTGTTTAGAAGAAATGTGTTTGTAACATATATTGAACCATATTCAGGTTAACCAAAGTTTCTAGACTATCACATTTCCAGACTAACACCACAACGTTGAATATGGATGTGTGTATAAAACCTCATTTGGCCAAACTTCTTTTTGGACTGAGAAACAATCCTAGATTCTAACCCACATTTTTTCTTCTTCATAAAGGCAACATTGTTGTTGTTGTTGGCTACAATCGAGTCGGCAAACCCATGTACAATGAGATTGGACCTTTGTGATCCATAGGGTTTTCCTTGGCTGATTTTTCAAAGCAGATCACCAGGTCTTTCTTCCTAGTCCACCTTAGTCTGGAAGCTTCGCTGACACCCATTCAGCATCCTAGCAACACTCAAGCCTCACTGACAGTCAGCTGGTGGCTTTACCTGAGATGCACTGGTTGGGAATCGAATCTGGGTCTCCTGCTCGGAAGACAAAAATTCTTCCACTGAACCATCCATGTCCCCCAAGGCAACATTACCTACCTTTCATTCATTCATTCCCCACTTTCCTATCTCATTTTCTGTATCCCTTTCACCACAAAATAGCCTATCTTCACTTCTCTCAATTCACTTGTAGTTGACGTTCTGGGGTAGCACATGGATCCCCCTGCAGGACTAATGTATTCATTCCTTCACCACTAAGTTCTCCATTTCCACGTGATTGCCCTTGTCAGAAGAGAGCCGCCTGGTGAAAGTCACCGCCCCTTCTTAGGGCAGCCTGGATCCAATGACTGGTACATGTGAAGTTATGCAGTCTGGCCCCTTGGCCCTATTTGGGACAACTCTGAAGGGCCACCCAGCTCCAGTTGCATCCCAGATTGACAGAGCCAGATTTCCTCCTCTGCCCAACTCTACTTACTTCACTCTTCAGGGGTCTCTGTGCAGTATAAACAGTTAACACACTCAGCTACTAACCAAAAGTTTGGAAGTTCAAGTCCACCCAGAGACTTCTCAGAAGAAAGCCTCAGTGAACTACTTCTGAAAAAAATCAGCCATTGAAAAGCCTATGGAACACAATTCTACTCTGGCACACGTGAGTCAAGAGAGATTAGATGGCAGCTGGTTATTTTTGGTTTCACTCTCCCAGTAGAGTTGATCCCAAAAGCTCTCTCCATGTCAGCTTCCTGAAAGCTATGGTCTGTCTCCAAGTCTTCTTCCTGGGGAACCTGTCCTGTGACACCACCTCCTTGCCTGAAATCCCACACTGTCTAAGAAGCTTGCTCTTAGTAAGTGGCTATGTTTCTCTTTCACATAAATTGATAACTCACATAAACAACCACCTACGAATAATGAACATAAAGTCCTATTATATATATTTAGCATTTTACTATCACTGATGGTTGGTTCATATAAGCTATGTAAGACACATAAGGCATTTCCTTATCGATCAACTTGATAATACATAAATATATTCATTTGGATTATGTGTACTATGGCATGGTCTTTGCACACTGCTGTTATATATCTCACAAAATCAATGGAGTGTATTACTTGTGATGGAGCCCTGGTGGTGCAATGGTTAAGCTCTTGGCTGCTTACCAAAAGGTTGGTGGTTCGAACCCACGAGCCACACCATGGGAGAAGGATGAGGCAGGCTGCTTCTGTAAAGATTTACAGCCTTGGAAACTCTATGGGGCAGTTCTACTCTGTCCTAATGGGTCACTATGAGTCAGAATCTATTGGATGGCAAGAGATGTTATCTACAGAGTGGATTATTATCTTGCCCGAGATCAAGAGCATGAACCGAATCAGCTTTTTACAACCTTTGATTTGTGAATGTTCAGGAGTGGGCCAAAGCATTCTAGAGAGTTTGTAACAACTGCTTCCATTTCTATATCATACATAAGACAAAATTTAAATATTTTCTCTTTGCAGTGGAACATGGTGTGAGCTGGTGGATATCAAGTGAATGCACGTGTTATGCCCCTGAGCATGACTTGTGTTTTTATTTACTCAGCTGAACTGGACTAGACACGATGATAATTTTTAGAGGTAGGAAGGTTTGATGTATAGATATATTTTTACTGCTTTTATTTTAGTTATATCCTGTATAATTTATACCCTATTAGGCTCTTTAATAAAGTCAGGAAGCATAAAGAACAACGATTTTGAACTGAAGATAATGAGAAGCATACGAAGAATAAAAATCTAAAAATTTGCCTCAAGGTAATCTTCACTAGATTCTGCTGATCAAAATTCTTAAGTAGATTTTTTAAATGATTCTTTCAGTTCAAAAATATCACTGTTAAAAAGACAAATCATAGGGATGGATTACCTCTAATTTGACTTGCCTTTTTGGAAATAATGATTACCTAAACCCACAAAGTGTATTTGCAAAGCACAAGTGAAATAAGTTTATAATAGCCTCTCCTATTTTTTCCTCTAGAGTCCCTGGGTAGTGCAGATGGTTAACTCACTCAGCTGCTAACTGAAAGGTTAGAGGTTCAAGTCTACCTAGAGGTGCTATGGAAGAAAGGCCTGGCAACCTAACTACTAAAAATCAACCATAGAAACACTATAAAGCACAGTTCTACTCTAAGGCACATGGGGTCACCATGAGTTGGAATCAAATGGATGGCAACTTTTTTTTTAAATTTGTTTATCTAAAAACAAAACACAAAATTATTTTAAAACTACAAATTTAAGATTTCTCAGTAGCAGATGATGATAGTTGCTTTCATATATTTCCAATACCATATTACTTAATATTGTACACACATTTGGTTTCCAAAATAGTCAGTTTTAATGATTATATTTATTTTTTTAAAATGACAATTTTTGTACACCCACTCCTCACTTATTGATATGGTTAGGTTCCAAAGACCAGGTTTTTATGCAAAAATATGTATTATCTGAAAATGGAGGATGATCACATCAGATCACAAAATGGAGGATGACTTACATCATTACATAACTGCCAAATTACATCATTACATAACTGCCAAACTACTGAGAATCATGACCCAGTCAAGTTAACACATAACCTTAACCATCACAGCTAGTGTTACTCTCGTCTCGCACCTCAGTGTTCTGCCATACATCATACTAGCCAAAATTTAAGTCTAAGCGTACAACATCTTGGGGAGATTGTAAAGCCACCAGATCTCTTATATTCTGATAGAGGTCCATTTTCTACTCTCTAAGAGTTCTACCCATAGTTATATATTCTAAAGAAACTTTCAGATGTGAGCACAATAAGACATCTACAAAAATGTTCAGAGTAGTCATTTTGATCAAAGAATCATGATCAAAAGGGTGAAAATGTAGCACAGAATTTCAAATTTTCAATGGAATCCAGACGTTCTGGAGTCACTAAAGCTGGATGAACCCCCTAAACTATTGCTCTGAAATAATCTTTAAATTTTAAACCTTAAACCAAAACTACCCCCGCAAGTCTTCTTTGAACCAAAAAATAGTTTATCTTAATTAGTAGAGTCTGTCTGCTTGGAGCATTATATTCTTTTAAAGAATTATCTATGTGAGATCAAATTGACAACAGTAACTTGAAAGGTTGGATGAGAGGCTTAGGGGCAGGGAGTTTATGGTAGAATAACTTGGAAAAGGATAGTAAGAATGGTACCACAGCTTAAAGAATGTAATCGATGTCACTGAATTGTACATGTAGAAATTGTTACAATGGTGTGTCTCTGGCTGTGTATACTTTCACCAAAATTTTTTTTTTAATTTTAAAAATGTGCATAGTAGTGTTTTTAATAAAATCAAAGAAGTCAAAACAGCATAATTTTCCTCTCAACAGACGAATGGATAAATTGTGATATAGCCTTAAATGAAATATTGTATAATAATGAATATGGATGGGTTACTTGTATCCACTTGGATAATTCTCACAAACAAAATATTAAACAACAACAAAAAAAAAACAAGTTTAAAAGAATGATGTATCATATATTTAAATATTTAAGGCAATAAAAGAATAAACAGCATATATAGTAGAGAAAATATATTAAGAAACACATGGAAATGATAAACTGATATGCAGTATAAATGTTAACGCTACAGAACTCAAAGGAGGATAAGAGATAGACAGGAAGTTTCTTTCTTTTTTTTAAGCTGGACTAGGAATACATGACAGGTCATTGTATCGTGTCTTGTATTCTGTCTGAAATATTTTAGAATGTTAACAATTTTTCTTCCATTGTACTAAACCACTCAGAATGGAACATGTGATTCAGTAAATCCCTGGAGGGGTGTGCTTCTTTAGAAAGTACACTTGAGTGAAGAGAGTTTAAGCTGAAACATTTGGGAAATACTGAAGCATCTAGACTTCCAGGTTTTCAAGTCTGTGAATCAGCATTGTAAGTAGCTAAATGTGATGAGTGAGAGGCTGGGTAACCATTGAAGAGTCCCTGGTATTTTCTCAGGACTGGAGAAATTGCTTTGGACAGACATTTTCAGATTGATCCTTTATACTGTTTTAATGTTAGATCGTGACACATTTAAATTGATTAGAATGTGTATGAATATATAGATAATTCAAGGACAATGGTATATGCTAGTAAATGTTTAACAACCCACTTGGGGAGTGGAGGGCAATAAAAGCCCTAATTTTAGCATTTGTCAATTCTAATGGTGTAAACCCTCCTCTAGTTTACCAATCATGATGCCCTTTGGTAAAGTAGAGGGTCAGTGAAAATGAGGGAAACCCTCAATGAGATGGGTTAATACAATAGCCAAAACAATGGACTCAAACGTACCAACAACCACGAAGACGGTGCAGGACCAGGCAAGGTTTTGCTCAGTTATGCATAAGGTCACTATGAGTCAGAGCTGACTTGCTGGCAGCTAACAACAAACACTCCCACCCTGGCTGATCTCATACTACCAGCTTGCCTTTGCTGAATGCAAAGTTGGGAAGAGATGCATACAACCAGCTGTGTAGAAGCCAGGTCTGATCCTGCTGTGGCAGACAGAGTTCACTGAAGACCTCTGTTAGAGACTACAGAGGTCTGACATAGTGGAAGTCCCTCTCTGCCCAAGATGATACCAGAATTTCCCCAGTGATCAAATGAATGCAAAGTGATCCAAGAAATATCTTGAAGAAAGGGTAGAAGAGCGAGATCTTAATGGAAAAATTTAGCAGTACTTCCCACGTGGGCTTGAAAGTATAGGTTTATAACTTTTCCTCAATTTTAGAAGCTAAGCTTTTACCCTTCTGGAAAGCAGCCTTATTTCCAGTAAAATTCTATGATGCCTTGAATACTCTTAATCTGGGGAGTGCATCGTTGACATAATGAAATGGCGATATACGTGATAGAAAGAAGTCAGTAAATATGGATGAAAGAGCTAACAATTCTCTGATAGCAAAAGTTATGGACATGCATGGACTTGGTTACGTAAAGAAGCGATAAGCCACAGATATAGTTTCTCAGTTACCGGAAATATCGTGAAAGGAGTGGAGATGCACAGCTGTGTGTGATTCTATCCGTTAGGAGAGAGTACAGCCAGAGAGAGAAGTTTCCGACGCGCGTTCCTTTAGATGTTTTCGACCCTCCCGCCCCTCCTCCCCACCACCGGATTGTTGGAAAGACTTAGCTAAACTCTGATTGCTCAACAGTTGTGTGATTCAATTGCAAAGCAACTCCCAAGGTGTCTCTAAGGGTTTGCAGAAAGGCAGGAGTCAATTTTCCAGACGCGTCCTTCAGTCCATCGAGGCTTCAAGCCTGCTTGAGGTTCATTCCTAAAGGCAGATTAAGAAATACTTTCTGATAAGATTAAGATCTCAAATAACATAGCAAGTTCTGCACTTAAATCAGAAGTTTTGTTTTGTGTCTCAGTACCTGAAGCTCAGCACCCAGCCAACAGTCATCAAATGAGCACGCTCCGTATGCCGGGGCAACGGTAGGTGGTTCCGTGGGAGAACTCTCACTGATGCCGGGGCTGCATTCCCAGTCAATGCACCTCATCTGCAGCCAGCGGCGGATTAACCAGTGAGCAAGGTACGCACGGGCTTAATTGTGTTTATTCACTAATCGGTAGTACACAATTTCACATGGGTTTGACCACATCAGCGATGTGGTGAAAAACAGAAACTGTGCACTACCGATTCCTAAGTAAGCACAAGTGAACTCGTGCGTACCTTGCTTACTGATTAATCCGCCCCAGTGTGCAGCCCCCACCTGTCTGTCTGATGGCTTGCATGTTGCTATGATGCCAACCAGGTTTGAGTGGAGTTTCCAAACTAAAATAGACTAAGAAGAAAGACTTTGCTAATTTGGAAAAATTAGCCAGTGATAACCCTATGGATCACAATGGTCCAATCCAAAACCAATTATAGGGATAGCGCAAGACCAGTAGCATTTCCTTCCACTGTGAATGGGGTCACCATAAACCTGGGCCAACTCAATGGCCGCTAACAACAACAGCTCAATACACAAACTTCTTTCTAACCCTAGATCCTAGAATGATGTAACCTAACAAGTTTTATTTTTACAGTAAAACAAGATGAAAGCCTGAGCAAGGATTTTCCAAAGAGATTTTAAGAATATTATTATGACAACTACTTTGTGGAAGATTTAACATCAGATAAAATTTCTAAAATTTTCCTTGAGAATATTCTGTACACAGAGCTGACTAATACTAAATATTGCTACATATATGGCTTTTAAAAACCATTTCAGTTATTTCCACAGATCCATAAAAATAAATTTGGCTGTTCTCACTGTTTCATAATAGATTTTTAATTACTGCTTATTTTTTCCTTGGGATTTGGAAGCTTTGTTTCATTTTCTGTCTACTTTATGAAGAAATAATACACTCAAAATTTTATTTCTTCAAGAATTTATGAACGCATTAAAGAGCTTGTTTCTTATGTTGGTTCCACTATCTCCTGGCTAGCAAGGTTTTTAACCATGTTCAAAAGAGAGATGCTTTAGCACTTTTTCTCAGAGCCTTCACACAATTGACTATCAGATTATTTTATTAACCTGTTTTTATGTCCTTAACTGAAGTGCTCTTAAAAATACATTTTTAACTTTGAACTAATACTTGGAAATTTTGGAGAAATAAGATTTTTTTTTCCCAATCTTTTAATGTGTGAACAGTACTTAGAAATGTCACTTAGGTTAATCAATTAAAAAGTGACCCCAGTGTAAAAACACTGACTTTACAGGGGGAAAAAAAAGTGTGTTTCCTTCTATTATCCTTTTTTGATTCATTCTGTTATTTAGCTATAACAGGAAACTTACGGTTAGTACCATATTAGCTGTTTAAATCTCAGAGAGCAGTAGGTTGTTTGATCATCCGAATTGACCCAGGTTCATCAGACTAGATGGAGATAATAAAAGATCTGCCCCAAACAACAGGCTTGGCCTGAAATTTCAATCAAAATTTATTTATTCCTCGGTAATCTTGAAGTCTTTTTGGTCTTTTAGAGTCCCCGTTAAAAGAAATTCCACTATTTATTTGTACCCTTCTGTATTGTTTTGCTTGCTGCAAAGAGAATGTATGCCTTTGGGAGTATGAAAAACAAATGCAATGTTCCTATATAGGCTAATATTTTAAGCTGCCTTGATGGAGCTGAATTGACACGTGGCTGAGAACCTGACAGGTACCTTTCAAGGCATAAGTGAGACAGAGGCAAATGAGGAAGGTTATAGGAAGAAAGGCGAACAGCAAAGACTTAGTTCCCCTTGTTCAAGAAACTGTCTCAGGGACGTCCCTTTAAGAATGGCAGATTGCACAGATGCATTTTCTCATACTGCTTTCAAGAATCCAGCCAAAATGACAGGAAAGAGATTTATCTTCTAAAAGGAGGTAAAAAGTATAATCCCACAAGAATAAAGAGAGCAGTAAGAGAGACAAGAGCATACAGGTCAACAAAATTTTATGAGCTGGAAAACAGACCGATGAGTGAGAACAAACTTAGTGGACCAGAGAAATGTGGAAAGAAATCTAGCTGCATGCTGTGGTGTCAGGCTTAAAATTAAGGCCCAATATCACGTGTTGTCTCAATATCTAGGAGAAACCAGGGGGACCTCAAAGGCCTAAATGCAAGTTCTCCTCCCTCCTCTGCTCCCTTGGATAGGCTCCTCTGCCAAAACAAACAAAAACGAAAAACCCTTATCAAATGGACCAGGTGCAGTTCCTACTGATCTCTGAGTAGTGGGTTTCAGTTCCCTGCCAACCCACAGAATTGTTCAAACAAGCCAATCACATCCTTCTTTGGGAGCCGGGAGCACCCCATCCTTTTGTTATTACAAAGCCTGCCTCCCATCACCCCTGGTTGTTTACTCTGTTCCCAAATACAACCTGTACGTGGCCCTGCAGAGCAAGCAGTGTCCCCCTCCCCTGGGCTGTGAGTACATGGGACTAATAAACTGCTGTTTATCAGATCTCCTATGTCCCATGTCAGGTGTTGTGTTTCTGAGCATCCACATCACCCTAGGGTGGGAATCCTTCACTCACCAACAAGGTGAAAAGGAGGCCATTAAAACACTTGCCCATGAAGCAAATCTTCTATCCCCACAGAAAACCAAAAAGGCTAAGAAAGTGGAAATGGTAGTCAAATGAATCTCAAACAGTGGGGATGATTGAACACTTAGCTACCTTCCCCCACCCAATGCCCCAGTATTGCACACACCCTTAAAAAGAGGAGTGAATATTGAATGGAGAATAATGAGAGTCATTTTTACAATACTCTGTAGCTGGCCTCAGACAACAAGGAGGGAGGGCAAGAGAGGGTAAGAGGAATTTCATTCACTTTTATACCACCCCATGGTGTAATAAGGAAGTACTGAACTCAGTACTTGGATATAAAACAGGTATCTCTCTCGAGAAGTTGTGGCACATAACTCAAATGAGCATATAATTAAAAAATCATTCCCATTTAGCTTTGAACTGCATTATGAGGTTTTCAGCTTTTTAATTTTTTACACATTTTCTTAATTATGTTTGCTTGGCATAATATTAAAATTAGTTTTCATTCCCTGTTCACTTGCTGATCGAGAGCAGGGAGATGCAGTCTGAAAATGGAGTGGGTGCAGAGCCACAAAAGTGGATACCTGGTAAACCTGGTCAACACATGCCTGTGTAAAATGCCAGTTAAGCTAAAATTATACTGTACCTTTGGAAGCAGCTAATCAAATTTCAGCCATCTTTAGAATAAATAATCTGTAATGATTCTACAGCTCAAGATAATCATTCAGAGTACACTTATGCTGAGGGCATTTACTGGACAAAAGGCACACAACTTGAATTCATAGCAAAATAGTCACGAATAATCATAAATGTAAGGAATGATGTCATCGAAACCAGCCTGGTCTCCTCATGTGGTAAAAATCATGCGTGCATCAGCAATGTGTGCAAAATGTTTTAAACCATCTTGTTACTTGACAGCTTAAGGATGCACGTCTCCACCCACTATCCCTTTCCTTTCATTTCCTGATGAATTTGATGAGAATTTTCCTTATTAAAAAAAAAGCAGGTCACAAAAATTCATGGAATTAGGAATAACCAGTGGAGCTTCATCAGGCTGTCTGCATGTTTCCATGAGCCATAGTCTCACAGAGAGTTCTAAACTGTATCATACCTCCAAATGTTTTTAATCCAAACTGACTTATGTCCAAAGAAAAATCCTCTCTCCCTATATACATACATACATATGTATGTATGTATGTATGTATGTATGTATATATATATACACACACACATATGTATGTGTATACATATATATACATACATATGTATTTGTTTTTGTTTTTTATACGGACAGGAATTTGGTCTTCACAAATTTAACGCCTTCCTTTTACTACTGAGGATGTTGAGGGTCACAGAGATTAAGCAGTCTCCCAAGGTTATATGCATATGTACGTATAAATAAACTGACATAAAATGCCATATAACCTGGGAAGACTGTTTGATCTCTGGGTTGTTTATATACATATATACATATGTCTGTATATACATATATAAACTCAAACCCATTGCTGTTGAGTCAATTCTGACTCACCGGCCCCCTAGGACAGAGTAGAACTGGCCCATAGGGTTTCCAAGGAGCAGCTGGTGGATTCGAACTGCTAACTTTTTGTGGTTAACAGCCGAGCTCTTAACCACTGCACTACCAGAACCCCTATATGAAAAAAAAAAAAGAAAAAAACAAATCCATTGCCACTGAGTCTATTACGACTCACATATATATATACGTAACAATTGTCATTGAGTTGATTTCAAGTCATGGCAACTTCATGTCTGTCAGAGTAGAACTGTGCTCCATAGGATTTTAAAGGGCTGATTTTTCAGAAGTAGATTGCCAGGCACCTCTGGGTGGACTCAAACCTCCAACATTTCAGTTAGCAGCCGAGCACGTGAACTGTCTGCACCACCTAAGAACTCTGACTCCAGTAAAACCTTTATTTATTAAGGTAGTCATCTTTGTTGCACTTTGTATCACAATTAGAATATTCCTGAATGGTCCTCTGTTTATGTGGGTTTGGATAAAATCTTGGACCTTCGTAACAATAATTGAAACATATGAAAACATTCCATATTTTAATATCATGAATTAGGTTTTTATACTAGGAAATCAATCATAATCAACATTTCCATACCTGGGACTGAAGCATAAGTATTTATATATACATAAAAATCAATAATTTTCTTTAATTAAACCACACTCAGAAGGAATTGTAATAAATTGGCTATTTATTTTTATTGCCACTAGCTAGCATTGGGTTTTTGGTTCGTCACTATGCATTGCTAATATTCTTTAGATTGTGCTAATTTCTTCAGTTTTAGAAAATGTATAATAATGTCTATTTTTACATCTTTGTAACCACTTCCCCAACCACCCATCTATCAGTTTGTTGTACTGTGGTGGCTTACATGTTAGAAGCTATGCCACCAGTACTTCAAAGGCCACCAAGGTCACCCATGATGGACAGGTTTCAACAGAGTTTCCAGATTAAGATAAGCTGGGAGGAAAGGCCTGGTGATCTACTTCTGAAAATTAGCCAATGAAAACCTTATGGATCACAACAGAATATTATCTGATATAATGCTGGAAGGTGAGCCCCCCAGGTTGGAAGGCACTCAGAAATACACAGTGGTCACAGCAATGGACTCAAGCATATCAACCATCATGAAGATGGCCCAAGACTCGGCCATAGTTCATTCTGTTGTACAGGAGGTCACCATGAGCTGGAGCCAACTCAGCAGCAAGTAACAACAACCACTCCCCAAAAAATAATTCTTTGCTTAGAAAGTTTTATATTTTGGGGACATACATGAGTCCATGTACGCTTTATTATAATGTGTCTAAGATGGTCAAATAGAGAACTACAGAGCTGCAACCAATTGCAAAACTGAAAATGGCTGCTTTGGTGGATGACAATGCCTGCCATTACTTTGCTATACTTAATAATGATGATATTAAGCTTTAACTTTGAGTTTTAAAAAGTCAAATGTACAGTTAAAAATATTTTTTATACCAGCCTCTCAATTTAATGTGGAAAATGACATACTGGTTATATTTAACAGTTTAAAATATTTCTGTATGTGTCTAACTGCCACAGAGTCAGGGATATAAGACTTGAAGGGATATAAGAGACCATTCAACGGTACAAATAATACCTTAAATGCCTGCCTTACATCTTTCACATACATTTCATTTCTTCTTACCATTATACCAGCAGAGAAGGTGTTGGTGTGCCTACTGTTCTGCCAGAAGGATGGGATCTCAGAGTGGTGAAGTGCACGTAGCCTTAGTCAGAAATAGAATCCTGACCTTTGGGCATCAACTCCAGTGCTTTCCCCATTACACCGTCCTGACTGACAGGTCACTCTGCTTTATTTCTAATCAAAAACTTACCAGAAAATTATTCCCTCAAATGTGCTCAAATATAGACGTCTAACTTACCATTTATAGTCGCTGGATTTATTTTTTTAGTTGCTGCTGCTGTGTGCCAGCGAGTCGATTCCGACTCATAGAGACCCTATAGGGCAGAGTAAAACTGCCCTATAGGGTTTCCAAGGCGGTAGTAATCTTTACAGGAGCAGATTGCTAGGTCTTTTCTCCCTCGGAGCGGTTAGTGGGTTCAAACCACCAACCTTTCCGTTAGCAGCCAAGCTCTTAACGACTGTGCCACCAGGGCTCCTTGTTTTCCTTACTATTCCTCCGGCAAACCCCTTGTTCCCTAAAGGTCACAAAGTCTACAGTATATATATATAATGTTCTCATGGTTATAGGAATGAGAAATTTCTTCTTCTGAGATAGGAAGGGAAATGTTTATTAAAGATAGTGCTGTATCCACTAGCCTTGAAGGTTACAAGCCTGTGAGTGCCCCAGAGTGTCATGACTCTGAACCATGTTGTTGCCAAACCTGGGAAGGTAGTTCCTCATCCAGTGCTCTCAGACTTGCCAATGATCTGGACACCAGTCTTTGGGAAAGAGAAAGTAACTTTATTGCAACTCACAGAGCAAGGAGCCGGGAGGAAATTCCTCAGATCCAACTCCCTGAGCTATGGGGAAGCAGGGCTTATATGTGATTTGGGCAGCCATCCTGGAATGGTGCCCACCACCGCTGACATATGTTAAGCATGTCCGAGCATGTCCTGAGCCACATAGCCAAAACTGGATCTCTTGATGCCTTACTGAAGGTTCAGTGATAATGGGGAGAGATTTCAACACAGAGAGTAACTATCAATCTCTGCTGTACACAAATGGTCCCAGAGCCCCACGGTCAGGCCCATTCTCAAGGTCTATACAAGATTTCAAGGAGCCCTGGTGGTGCAGTGGTTAATTAAAGTGCTTTGAACCCACCAGCCACTCCTTGAGAGAAAGATGTGGTAGTGTGCGCCCGTAAAGATTTACAGCCTTGGAAACCCAATGGGGCAGTTCTACTCTGTCCTACAGGGTCACTATGAGTTAGAATCGACTGGACAGCACATGGGTTTTTGGGATTTTTTATACAAGATTTCTAGACGCTGGCCACGCTCAACTTGGCAGTGCCAATTCACACCTCTACATAGTATCCTGACTATCCTCACACCTCCTAGTATAATGTCCACCGTCCTAAGACTACAACAGAAAGAAAAGACTCTCCTTCATTTTACCATAATCTTTGTCTTCTTGTCACAAGATCTCTATTTTTTTGTGTGTGTGTAAGTTGATTGAGTTAATATCCTTCCCCTTAGAGATACTCACCCCCGTCGAGAAAATACCAGTTGCCATCAAGTAGATTCCAACTCATGGTGAACTTGTGCACATTAGAGTAGAACTGTGCTCCATACGGTTTTCAATGGCTGATTTTTTGGAAGTAGACTTCCAGGACTTTCTTCCAAGGTGCCTCTGGGCAGACTCCAACTGCCAGCCTTCCAACAGTTAACCACGAGTGCGTTAACTGTTTGACCACCCAGAGACTTCCCCAGAGAGATATCATTTTTCCTTCTGTCCGCAACAGGATAGTCATATCTGAACACAGTAGCCCTGCAGGAGGTCATTTATAGGTCAGTCAGTCTTAGACAAACCACTGCTAAGAAATCATGAATCCAGTTCACTCACAAAAATTAATGACCTTCCTTTTCTGGTTTCTTTCTAGTATAAGTTTAAAATTGTATCTGTGTCTCTTTCCCGAAGTCTTCTTCATTGAGCTCCTCATTCCAGAAAACAGCTGCTCAAGCAAGAAATGCATGCATTCTCAAAGAATAAATTACAGAGTACAAGCAGATTACGTTATAAATATATTCATAAAACAGAAACACATCTCTCCAAGAAGCAACAAAATCTGTAGAGACATAGCTTTGCCAAAAACTTAGGCACGAATTAAAATTACCAGAGGGGCTACGTAGCTTCTCAGTTTATAACATCTGCAGTCATGTTTGTATACTGAGGAAAAGAGCCAGAAATGAGACGAAGAGATGCTAAAATGCAGAATAAGAGATGCATGCAGAACAAATTCTCATAGGAGGACAATAATTAGAAGACAAAAGAATAGAGAAGTCAGAGCATAAGTGGATGAAATCAACATGAAGGGACATACAGCTGGTCTAGGCTTGGAGGTAGAGGTCTGGGAAAAGATTCTAAACTAAAATTGGAACTTCTAACAAGATTCGGGGAATAGATAGGATAAAACATTAGATTTATTTCAATTCCAAAATTAACTCCTGGAGTAGGTAGTAAATAAGCCCCTTTACCTTCCTAAATTTAAATTAACTTTACAACAGAGAAGGATTATTGTACTCTGCTAACTTCTCATATTAAAAAATAGAGAGAAATAGAAAATAAACGATCAAGTGATCATAGAGAAAAGGAAGATGGCAAATCTACATTAAAGTATACAGTATCCTGTTCATAATGGAAGGTCCCTGGGTGGCACAAAATGGTTTGCTGTCACCTACTAACCTAAAGGTTGGAGGTTCAAACCCACAAAGCAGCACCACTGAACAAAAGCCTGGTGATCTGCTTCAGTAAATACTACAGCCAAGAAAACCCTCTGGAGCAGTTCCATTCGGTAACTCACAGGGTCACCGTGGCAGCAGGTTTGGTTTTTGTTTTATTGTATGTTTGCTTGATACCTAATGAGCAGAGGTATTTATTTCAGTAGGTGTTACTGACTGAATTGTGTCCCCCCAGAATGGACCTCAACTTGGCTAGGCCATGATTTGAAGTATTATGTGCTTGTCCACCATTTTGGGATCTGATGTGATTATCCTGTGTGTTGTAAATCCTAACTTCTATGATGTTAATGAGGCAGGATTAGAGGCAGTTATGTTAATGAGGCAGGACTCAATCTACAGGATTAGGTTGTATCTTGAGTCCATCTCTTTTGAGATATAAAAGAGAGAAGGGAGCAGAGAAGAGAGTGACCTCAGACAACCAAGAAAGAAGCACTGGGAGTAGAGAGCGTCCTTTGGTCCCTGTGCTGAAAAGCTCTTGGTCCAGGGGAAGATTGATGGGAAGGACCTTTCCCCAGAGCCAACAGAGAGAGAAAGCCTTTCCCTGGAGCTGGCTCCCTGAATTCAAACTTCTAGCCTTCTTGACTGTGAGAGAATACATTTGTTTGTTAAAGCCATCCACTTGTGGTATTTCTGTTACAGCAGCACTAGATGACTAAGACAGTAGGCAAAAGGCAAGATTTCTTCCCTGTCAACCTGACTATCCCATATTGAAGGTAAGTTGATCATTATGCTTATGATACGGGATATGGATTGTATTGGATATTATGAGAGAGCATCTGTAAGTCCACTAAAGCAGAATATCACCATGTTCATAGAGTTGTAAAGACTACCACCTTTCAAAACTGATACCACATGTTCTCATAGAAAGAGAAGGAGGTTTGAAGTCCTCTGATATCACTTAATATTCTGGCTCCATTGTTTATTATCTGTGAATTAGACAAGCCTATAATCTCCTTAACACAGAGCCCTCGTGGCACAGTAGTCAAGAGCTTGGCTGCTAACCAAAAGGGCAGTAGTTTGAATCTACCAGCTGCTCATTGTAAACTCTATGAGGCAGTTCTGCTCTGCTGTACAGGGTCACTGTGCATCGGAATCAAAATCTGTATTGCCTCATGTGTAACAGGATGGCAATAAAAGCAAGATCTCACAAGGTTCTCTCCTTTTTCTCTCGTCTTAGTGAGGCAGCATGCATATGAGTAGTTGTAAAAGACCTGAGCACAAGGTCAACACCAGGGGAGATGATGATCAAAATCCCTGGAGGGTCTAGGCAGAATAGTATAAGCTTGTATATGCAGAAGAAAGCCCTTAGGCACCACAGGGATCAGAAACTGGGGCAGCATCATGTAACTACCCAGTTGGAATGTCTCATGGCTCAGTTCTGGGCCCTCCTTTCTGGTTTACATTTTCTCCTGGGATGTTTTCAGGTAAATTCTTGGCCTTAAATACCATCTATATTAATGACTCCCAAATCTCTGTTTCTAATATTTAACTGAGAGATCTCCGAGTTGCCTACTTGGTGTCTCTACTTGGATAACTGAATGGATATCTCAACATATGTAAAACATACCATCTGTCCCAATCGACCACCTCTAAATCTTTCCTTTCTAGCATGCTGTGTCTCAGTAAATGCGCTAACATCTGCCTCATTGCTCAATTTAAATATCTAACAGTCATTGTTGTTCCTCCCTCATCCTCACTGCCACATATGTTACATCAACAGCTCTTTTCTATTGTTCTACTCGCATTGGGAGATGAATCATCCATTTCTCTCATCTTTTCTACCACCACGCCTGCCCAAACCACCATGAGAAGCAAATAACCTCCCAAATTATCTCCTTGCTTATATCATTGTCTTTGTATAATCCATTTTTTATGCAGGAATCAGAGGAATTCTTAAAAAAATACAAATCATATGGTGATAATCCCCTTCTTGAAACCCATCAAAATCTTCCTGCTATATTTAGAGTGAATTCTGAACTCCTTGCCTTGGTCTACAAGGACCATGGGTCCAAAGCTATCTGGAGTCTCATACCACTACCCCCCCTTGCTTATCTTAGCCCAATCGTGTTTGGGGTCACTCACTCCAGAGACTCTCTTATTCAATTCTCCAAGGTCTAAATGTGAAGTGTTCTTGAGGGTAGGAGAACACAAAGAGTGAAGGGGCAGGGAGAGGAGAGGGAAAACACAGCTCCTAGTAATTCATTGTTGCAGAGAATATCTGGAGTCTAAACCAATCCTTCTCATTTAAGCCCCATTTCCCACCCCTGCCTTCCATTCTATTCAGTACTTCCAAGTTCTGAGCATCGCAATGGGAATACCTTTTGCAGGTAATCAGTCTGAGGCATCTTTTCCTTCTGCTAGGTCAGGTACTTTTCCTCAGATCCCTTCCTAGATTCCAAAATTCACAGCAAACTCTTGCCCATAGATGCCCTTTCTCCTGTTCTCTTTGGTCTTATGACTTGATACGTGTTTAATTCTTAATTATTCTTTAGTGGAATTTGGGAGGTAGGGTAAAACAAAAGAAAACAAAAGACCAAACCCGGTGCCATCAGGTGGATTCTGACTCATAGCCACCCTATAGCACAGAACAGAACTGACCCATAGGGTTTCCAGACTGTCATCTTTACAGAAGCAGACTGCCACACCTTTCTCCTGCGGAGCGGCTGGTGGGTTCGAACTGCTGACCTTTCGTTTAGCAGCTGAGACACTAACCACTGTACCACCAGGGCTCCTTGGTGGTAGAGCAGATACATGTATATAGTAAGTCTGCCCTGTGAATGGGAAATATTCTTAGCATTAGCTTGATTTCTCTATCTCAACTTCTTCTATTATAAGTGGCAGAAAACTCTATCCAAACGTGTATAATACAAAGGGAAATTTTGCTTACATGATTGATGAGTCTAGAGGAGAGTCCTGGGTCAGGGACTCAAGCAATAGCATCCATTTCAAGATTCGCTTTTTCTATCTCCTTGTACTGCTCCACTCCATGCTGCTTCCATTCTCAGATAGGTTTATTCCTTGTGGTGTCAAAATGGTTGTCTTTTCTCATTTCCCATCTAGTAAGGCAGAACTTTGTGTCCCTTGACCTTCAAACTGCACTTGAAAGAAAAATGAGAGTTTCTTCTCAGCCGTCTTAGAAAAAGCCTCATTGAAATTATGCGTGGCCGTGACTTAAGAGTCTAATCAGTGTGCTTGAGGAGACGCAGTGCTCTGGTTAGATATGAGTCTCATCCTTGGATCTGGGGCAAAGTAAACACGACGTTATCTGTACAAGAACACTGAAAGAGTAATGGTTTAGAGCGGGGTTTCTCAGCCTCAGCCCTATTGAGATTTGGGACCAGGGAATCATGTGCTGTGGGGAGCTTTCCTGTGCTCTTGGAGGCAAACTGCCCCAGTTTGAGACCCAGAAATTGGAGTACTCTTTCCAGAGTAAGGAAGAGTGGGTGGCCAACACAAGAGAAGTCCTTTACTCCTAAATTTAGTCAATAAAGAGATGACTTGGAAATCTTGCAGTATGACATATCCTGATGCTTCTGACCCTGAAATCATTTCAGAAAAAAGAAATCAAACCCCAGGGCAAGCAGGAAATTGAGGGATCCAAGCTGGGTCTGGAAAACACAGCAGGAAGATCCTTTGGTCTTTACACAAGTGTCCACCATGTGGAATATTCAGTGTTTCTCCAGCTGTGTATATTTTTCCTCTGTCTACCAACCTTCCATGATATATACTTCATATCAATTTATATTTATCATATATTCTTTTAACAAATACTTATTTCCAACCCACTATATGTCAGTCCTGGCAATCTATTTCCAAAAAATCAGCCAATGAAAACCCTATGGATTGCAATGATTTGATCCCATTGTGCATGAGGTCACCATGAGTCGGGGGCCAACTCAATAGCAGCTAACAACAATGACAACAACATATGCTAGGCACCACTGGGGCAGGATCCTGCAGATGTAGAGGTGTATGTGATATTTATGGCCCTTACCTTATGGTAGAACTCTGGTGGTGCGGTGGTTAAGCGATACGACTGCTAACCAAAAGGTCGGCAGTTCAAGTCCACCAGCCACCCACTGGGAACCCTATGGGACAGTTCTAATCTGTTCTCTTCGGTCACTATGGATTGGAATCAACGTGATGGCAATGGGTTTGGGTTTTTTTTTTTTTAACCTCATAGTGCTTATATTGATGTGGGGGGAACTGGTAGTAAATAGTAAACCAATCAATAGATAAGCTAACTCAGGTAGTTATAAGTGCTATGTAGAAAACAAAAAGTGTAATTTGTTAAAAATGAATACTGGAGTGGGAGGAAGCAAAGAAGGCAAGATTAGACTGAGAGATCAGGGAAGGCCACTAAGAAGGTGACATCTGAGCAAAAACTCAAAAAGAATTACAAGTTGGCCGTGTGAAGACCTGGGAAGAGGACGCCAGGAGAAGGAAACGATAAGTATATATACGTATACACACATACACGTACATACACACATTTAAATTAACTTTTTCTTTACTTCCTTGTTTCTGTTTAGTCATAGTTACTCCTCCCTTGTTATCAATGTGTTCAAGCTACAGTGTTGGCGAAGAACATTGAATATACTGTGGACTGCCAAAAGAAGGAACAGTAAGTCTTAGAAGAAGTACAATCTGAAGGCAAGGATGGTGAATCTTGGACTTGCTTACTTTGCTCACATCATCAGGAAAGACTGAGAGAAAAGGCCATCATGTTTCATAAAGCAGAGGGTCAGTGAAAACAAGGGAAACCCTCAATGAGATGGAATGATATGATAGCAGCAACAATGGACTCAAACATACATACCAATGATCCTGAAGAATGGCACGGGACTGGGAACCTTTTCCTTCTGTTATACATAAGGTTGCCATGAGTTGAAGCCAACTCTCCTGCAACTAACAACATCTCCTCCCACATCAATTTAGGCCAGCAAGTAGCGCATTATAACCTCTGATCCCTCCTGATACCATACACCTGTATTTTCAGCTCCCACTATTACCTGCCTCATTATTTTGGTATTTCTTAATTTGAATTTCCAAGTAATGTAATCTGATGGGTCAAACCTATCTTTTCGTTCCAAGTAATGCTATTAACTCCTCGTCCGTCTAAGCATTGACTACCCTTGGATCTGATGCCCTTTCCTCATCTACTCAATAAGGTTACCAGAGAAAAAGGTCATTTGGTGCCAAAATGGAGTCCTGATGGCACAGTGGTTAACAGCTCAGCTGCTAATCAAAAGGTAGCAGTTCAAATCCACCAACTGCTCCTTAGAAACCCTATGGGGCAGTTCTAATCTGTCCTATAGAGTTGCTATGAGTTGGAATCGACTCAACGGTAACAGGTTTGGTTTTTTCAGGTGCCAAAATACCTACCAGCAGTTTGTCCTGAGCAGGACCGCAGTCAAATCAGTTTCAGTTTAAAGAGTGTGTGGTAAGCAAGCTTCTTGACTGGCGTATCTCATGAAATCACCAGCTGTATCGCCCTTTGCTGTGTACTCAAGGTCATTCCATCCTTCAGCTCCACTATCACTCATGGTCCATTTTTAATCTATCTTTCAGAGAAATCCCTGGAAGATATCAGAAAAAGTATATGTCTTCCTCACAACAGTGTAAGATAGATAGAAACTGACTTTCCCCAGAC
Source organism: Dugong dugon (assembly GCA_030035585.1). NCBI lineage: Eukaryota > Metazoa > Chordata > Mammalia > Sirenia > Dugongidae > Dugong > Dugong dugon. The sequence goes on from CM057473.1 coordinate 10,030,147, forward strand.
ATTGAATCTAACATATATTTCATATTTCTTAGTTCAAATTCCCTAGTGTGAATCATAAATTCATCTATTAAACCAAAAATCATTGCACACCCATATGAAATCATGTTTAATGTTCTGGATAAAGTAGCCATGAAGAGAATAGGCACAGTGCCTGCCTTTGGGTGTTACACTGTAGGGAAGGTTGTTGTTGCTGTTAGGTGCAATAGAGGCGCCACATGACAGAGTAGAACTGCCCCATAGGGTTGTCTTGGATGTAATCTTTACAAAAGCCAATTGCCTGGTCTTTCTCCTGTGTAGCCACTGGGTGGGTTAGAACCGTCAGACTCTTCAGTTAGCAGCTGAGCTCTTAACTGTTTGTGCCAGTAGGGCACCTTGTATGAAAGGTACAAAAAAACCTAAACCCATTGTCGTTGAGACGATTCTGACTCATAGTGACCCGAGAGGACAGAGTAGAATTGCCCCATAGGGTTTCCAAGGAGCAGCTGATGGATTCCAAATCCCTATCTCCTCTTGGTTAGCAGCCAAGCTTGGCGGGTATTTACCATACCTGTCTGACAGCCCAACACCTTTTGAGCACCCTCCTGTGTTTGCAAATTTTCCACCTACGGAGGCCTGCTTCCCCAAGGAAGATGCAAGAAACTCAACATTCCAGTGTCTATTGCAACTAGAACATGGGCATGTGACTTAGGCTCTTCCTATTAGATGCACTGGTGACAGATTAAATACAGAAGAAAGTATCATGAAGATGGAGGCACTGTGGAGAATTTTGTTTCTTTTCTTTTCGAGTGATGTGGCGTTGCAAAAAACCATCTAGGCCAGAGACAGAGCAGCAGTAGTCATTCCTACAATAGTATTTGATGCCCAAGATCCTCAGTTGAGCAGCCTCATGACATAATTTGGGTGTTTTCCAGATTTGTGCTGCCCAGTACCTACTAGACATATGCATCTACTGGGCACTTGAAAAGTGGTTGGTGCAACCAATGGATTAATTTTTTCATTTTATTTTAATTAGTTTAAATTCATAAGCAGATACTTCATTCAGTTATCAGAAAAACTTTTAAGTATATTTGGAACAACGTGAGCATGTAAATCTACTTTTTAAGCTGTATATTTTATGAAATCTAAATCTAGATCAGGTATTTCTGATGAAAATTTAGTGTCCAAATTGAGTTGCTCTGTAAGTGTAATAGACAAAAGATCTTGAAGAGAGTATAAAAAAGAATGTAAAATATCTTATTAGTAATTGTTTATATTGATTACATGTAGAAATAATATTTTGGATAGCTTGAGATAAGTAAGACATATTATTAGAATTAATTTCACCTCTTTCCTTTTACTTTTTTAACGTGACTATGGAACAGTTTAAATTACATATGTGGCTCACACGCGTTTTTTGGACAGCAATTTTCTAGACCAGTGGTTCTCAGATGTTAATATGCATCAGAATTACCTGGAAGGCAAGTTAAACCAACATAGCATTTTGATTGGGAATAAGAGAGGATGATCAAGGAAGAGATCTCTGAGAAAGTGGCATTTTAAGTGATGTCTGAAGGTGAAGATTCGGGGAGAGAACTGATACAGAAAAATGGAAGAGCGTGTGCTAGGGTTCTGAGATCAGTACTTCTGAGAAACTCCAGGGAGGCTCCCGTAGCCAGATCATAGTGGGGATGGAGAAAAGTGTGGTAAGAAGTCAGAAAGGCAGATGGGAACCAAACAGCACACAGCTGACTAGGTTTTGGTAAAGAGTTTGAATTTTATTCAAAATGCAAATGGAATACATGAAAGAGTTTCAGTCAGTAGAGTATTAGGATCTGCTTTCATTTTTAAAAGATTACTCAGGTGAATGTCTGGAAAACTGATTGGATAAGAGCTCGAGTAGAAATAAGAGACCAGTAAGAAGACAACTGTAACAATAACCAAAAAAAAAACTTGTTGCTGTCAAGTCGATTCTGACTTGTAGCAACTCTATAGGACAGAGTAGAACTGCCCCATAGGGTTTCCAGGGAGCGGCTGGTGGATTTGAACCACCGACCTTTAGGTTAGCAGTCCATTACCTAACCACTGTGCCACCAGGGCTCCTGCAACAATAAAGAGAGGGCTAAAGAAAAAGGAAGCCCTGGAAGCACAGTAGTTAAAGTGCTTGACTGCTAATCAAAAGGTCAGCGGTTTGAACCCACCAGCCATTCTGTGGGAGAAAGATGTGGCAGTCTGCTTCCATAACGATTTACGGCTTTGGAAGCCCTATGGGACAGCTCTACTCTGTCCTAAAGGTTTGCTGTGAGTCAGAATTGACTTGAGGGCAGTGAGCTTGTTTTTTCGTTTTTTGTTTTTTTTTACGTAAAGTACAGAACCCCAGGCAGTACAAACAGTTAACACCGTTGGCTGCTAACCAAAATTTAGAGGTTCAAGGTCCACCCAGCGGTGCCTCAGAAGAAAGGCCTGGCAATCTACTTTAAAAAAATCAGCCACTGAAACTGAAAACTCTTTGAGCACACTTCTACTCTGACACACATGGGGTCGCCATGAATCGCAATCGACTCAATGGCAACTGGAATCTAATATGCTAAAACAATTTGATGGAATACTAAGCAGCTATTGAAAATAATGATTATAGAGACTGTCTAAACATAGAAAATGCTTAGGGTACAATGTTAACTGGAAAAGCAGAATAGAAAATTGTTCAGACACTATGTTCCACTATGTGGAGTTACATAAACTTAGACAAATACTAAAAGAGAATATATCCTTCCTCTTTCAAAGAAGAAAAAAATGGTGAGAGTTTGGAGGATACTTAAAAAACTGTCTTAATTTCAAAATTTAAATTCATGTGATGTTACAACAGCATAAATTGGGAGTCTTGCTTTAGTAAAATGAAAGATTTCTCTTGAGATTCCTCTGAGCAGGGTGAAATATTGTTGTCGGCCCAGGAGATAAAATTGTTCATCATATGAGCCATATTTATACTTGTGTTTATCACTGCAGAGAAAATTTCACTTTTTTTTTCTAATACAAAGAGCCATTTCACTAGTTTTCTATAACATTCTGTCCATTACAAGCACAAAGAAGCTCTGTCATCCACTTGAAGAATTCCTAATTCTACCAAAACTGTCATTAAAAATAAACATACCCAAACCTCTAACTGGAGAACAATGGTGACCATCTGATGTCAAATCTTCCCACACAATCTCTCACCAACAAAACAAACATAATCTTGTCTAACCAGTTATTATTTGTGTACTTAAATATTATTGGTTGTTGCATGTTAGTTTGATATCCTGTTACCCTACTGAATTATGCCCTTAATACCACAGACATCTAAATGTATAAAATGAAACTATACAACTATTATTAAACCAAAAGAAAAAAGAAAAAAAAGAAAAACCTGTTGCCATCAAGTCGAATCCAACTCATAGGGACCCTATAGGACAGAGTACAACTGTCCCGCAGGGTTTCCAAGGAGTGCCTGGTGGATTCGAACTGCCAACCTTTAAGTTAGCAGCTGAGCTCTTAACCACTGCCCCACCAGGGCTCCATAAAAGTATTATTATAGAGGGTAAATTCCTCTATAACCTGGCAGTAGGAAAAGATATCTATCTATCTATCTGTAGACATCTATAAATTTTTAGCCATGACTTCAAAATCCAAATACCAAAACAAAGAAAATTAGTATTTGACCTCTTGTAATTAAATCATTTGCGTGTGCATGGCATACACACTGTAAGCAAAGTCAAAAGGCAAGGGACAAACTGAGAAAAAACAGTTGCATCATATATTACAGAAAAATAGCTAATATCACTAATACACACAAAAAAAAATCTATTTAAATTGAGGAAAGTAACATCAAAATCCTGTAAAAAATGGACAAAAAACCTGAACATAGGACTCACAAAATATTAAAAAATAATTGCCTTTAAACATACAAAAAGGTGTTCACCTTTTCTTAATAATAAGAGAAATGCACACGGACCGCTCTGGCAGGGATCACAGTAGAGGTTCCTGGACAGTTAGAGAAAAATGTAGAACAAAAATTCTAACTCACAAAAAAAATAAAAGACCAGGCTTGCTAGTCTGACAGAGACTGGGGAAACCCCAAGAGTATGGCCTCTAGACTTCCTTTTAACTCAGTACTAAAGTAACTCCTGAGGTTCACCCTTCAGCCAAAGATTAGACTGGTCTATAGGGCCAACCCTATGGGGCAGTTCTACTCTGTCCTATAGGGTTGCTGTGAGTCGGAATCAACTCGATGGCAATGAGTTTGGTTTTTTGGTTTTTATAACACATGTGAGGTACATGGTTCATGGTTCAGTCGTATATACATAAGACTAATGGGCACACGAGCCCAAAAGCAAGATGAGAAGGCAGGAAGGAACAGGAAAACTGCACAAATGAAATGGGAAACCTGGGGTGGAGAAGGGCATAGTGTTGACTCATTGCAAGGTTGGCAACCAATATCACAAAACAATTTATGTATTAACTGTTTAAGGAGAAACTAATTTGCTCTGTAAACTTTCACCTCAATCACAATTTAAAAAAAAAAAGGGAGAGAGAGAGAGAAATGCACCTTAAATCTATTTTCAAACACCACTTCTCCCCATCGAAAACTGAATCGGAAACTCAGCGGATGGGATCTGGTGATCTGTGTTTTAACATGTCCTCTTGGTGATGCTGATGCATAGCAAACTTTGAGAACTGTGCTTCTACACTAAAATAATAGTGATCTAATAACAATAGTCATATAACATGTTTTAGGATTATTAAACCCATTGCCATTGAGTCCATTCTGACTCACAGTAACGTTATAGGACAGAGCAGAACTGTCTCACAGGGTTTCCAAGGAGTGGCGGGTGGATTCGAACTGCCGACCTTTTGGTTAGCAGCCGAGCTCTTAACCACTGCACCACCAGGGCTCCTTAGGATTATTAGGATGACTAAATCAGATATTACATATGTAAAGTTGCTTTTCTAAACTGTAATAAAAACATTCATTGTTAATAGCAGGTTATTATTGTCTGACATAGATTTCTGGGAGAAAAATCCCACAGCGAATACCACTTTCTTCTTGTATGACACTGCTCTTCCAAGAAACTTTAAGGAAAGTCATTTCCTTAAGCCTTCCCACACTTGGTACTGGATCTTGAACACAGGAGGTGCTCAGTAAAGCTTTGCTGATGCTAACTGAAAGACTTGCTTTCAAGGAAGGCCATTGGCAAGTATTTTCTCCCCTGTTTTGGAGATGGCCAAACTGAGAATTACTGAAACCATGCAAGCTATTTATTTTTAAAAGAGTTTAGCTTCAGTGGTTAAGGGTCGAGATTCCAAAGTTACACTATCCAGGCACCACTTACTAGCTGTGCCATCTTGAGCAAAGTTATATACCCACTCTGGGTAAATGTCTTTACCCATATAATAAGGATGATAATAATAGTATCTACCTCATTGGCCTTTTGAGAGTATTAACTAATATATTTAAAGAGCTTACAAATGAGGCTGGCACACAACAAGCATTCAATATTCTTTCTACACCTTGAATATTACATTTGAGTCATGGAGTGATTCCAAAACCCAACCAAAGCAAACCTGTTGCCCTGGAGTCAATTCCAAGTCATAGTGACCTTATAGGACAGAGTAGAACCGCCCCCATAGGGTTTCAGGGGGGCGGCTGGTGGATTCAAACTGTCAATCTTTTTTAACTAGCAGCCAAGCACTTAACCACTCTGCCACCGGGGTTCCTTGGGGTGATTACTGTCCTAGAATTGGTCAAGGACATAGATTTTGATTTTTCTCAAAGTAATTCAATCTATTTTTAATCCTACCTATCTATCTACCTATTGATCTATGACTCAACTTAATTCAACATTAGGTTTGAGTTATGTATAATTCAATCTACCTAGAGTTGTCTCTACATAATTCAATATCTACCACTATCATATCTGTCTGTCTGCCTGCCTGCCTATCTATCTATCTATCATTCAGTGGTAGAATTCTCTCTTTCCATGATGGAGACCTGGGTTCCATTTTTGGCCCATGCACCTGATGTACAGCCATCACTGGTCTGTCAGTGGAGGCTTGCATGTTGCTATGACATTGAACAGATTTCAACAGAGTTTCCAGACTAAGATGGACTAGGAAGAGAGACCTGGTGATATAGTTCTGAAAATCAGCTAGTGAAAACCCTATGGATCAGAATGGTCTGCTCTGCAACCAGTTCTGGGGATGGTGCAGGACTGGGCAGCATTTCCTTCTACTATGCATGGCTCACCATGAGTCAGGAGCCAACTCGGTGCCAGCTAACAACAGCAATCTATCCAGCTATCTATCATCTAGCTATATATGACTCAAGCCTGTTTTAACAGTTTTCCCACATCTTTCTATAATGAAGGACCATCACATCATATATTCTTTCTCTCTGTGAGTCATTAAAGAGTTTGGGTTTAATAGAGAATCCCCAACTGTCTCCCAGTCTGTCAGTCCTTTTAGGAAATGCTTTTCCTCTATTACATTTACCTATGCTTTTAACCCACTGGGAAGTACTCTGGTTTTCACTTTTATCTATTTTCCCAATTTTATTCTATATTTTACGGGACTTTTCATACAAGACAAGTTTTTCATCCTGTATCAGTCATTTCCTTGAAGCACAGTTGGTGTTAACTGACAGAGGAGTTTAATTCTTAAGAAAAGCATACCTAAATAGAAATTGGTGATTTAATATTGTTTTCTTAAAACGCTGTCTTCATTTACTAATCAGTTTGGTTTTTATTCACCCATTCTTTATGCAATGAATACAGACTGAGCACTTAGGATGTTTCAGCCAGTGAACAAAGAGAGGTTACATTATTCCTCAACCCCTCCGGAAGCCTGATACACAAACACAATTTATATTTAACTCAGTACCGAATGATCATAAACTACATCCCACTCAACTTTATAAGAACTTCTCATATTTACAAGGTTTAAAGCATCGTGACAAAATCCTTTGAAGTTGTTGGTACTTTTGATTTATCGTGAAACTTTAAAAAAAAAAATTTAATGCTGAAAAATTCTTGGAAAAATATTTTATAAATGTGATAAAATATACTTAGGACGGATGAAATATATAGTAAAATTTTATCACAACATGTTCAGACAATCGTATGTTGTTTATACTTTTAAATCCCAAAATATGTCTCCCTTTGCTCTTCATTTCTTTCTCCTCACTCTTCTGCCTGTGTCTGTATGAGCAACTCTATTTCTTGGTATTCACAGCATCTTCTAAAGAACATGAGGAACTGATACAATTAGAAAACTTAAATATAGATAAAATGCTTTTATTTTATTTATTAATGGATAAAGAATTGCAAAAATTTATACTGATCTGGCCAACCGTATGATGAAATAAATTATCTGGAGTAAGAAAGCGTGGGAAAGGAGAACTCTGGTCATCATTGTCAAACTCAGGCACACTCTATCATACCAAAATCTGATACAGGATTCTCAGTATATGTTCTTGTCCTGCCATTAACTGACTTGGTAGTTTAAAATCTTTGACTTTAGTTTTCCCATCTACAAAATGGGGGGATTGACTTAGATAATCTATAGATTATCTATATAGACAGTTCTTAGAAGAACTTAAGCTACACTACTGGTTGGTTTTAAGAAGACCTTAAGGTATATTTCTGGTCTAGGGTTTAAGGTGTAAAGATTATCTCAGGACAATAGTTTCAGGGGTTCATCCAGCCTCCATGGCTCCAGAAAATCTGCATTCCATGAGAATTTGAAATTCTATTCTTCATTTCCCCCTTTTTGATCAGGATTCTTCCATAGAATCTTTTACCAAAATATTCAGTAATGGTAGCCGAGCACCATCCAGTTCTTCTGGTCTCATGACAAAGGAGGCAGTTGTTCATGGAGACAGTTAGCTACACTTTCCATATCCTCCTCCTTTTCCTGAGTCTCCTTCTTCCTTTGTTGCTCCAGGTTCATAGAGACCAATTATTGTATCTTGGATGGCCACTTGCAAGCTTTTAAGACCCCGGGCACTACGCAACAAACTAGGAGGTAGAACAGAAGCCCTAAACACAATATTAGGCCAGTTAACTGGGATGTCCCATGAAACCATGATCATAAACCTCAAAACCAAGAAACCAAATCCCGCAAGGCGTTTGGTTGTATGTAAGCAGCCTCAGTGGCTGCTCTTTATTTATTTATTTATTTATTTTTGTAAATATATCACTCAACTTTTGCCATTTCAACTTTTTACATGTGTACTACTTATTGACAGCAATTACATTAATTGGCTGTGCAACCCTACCTTAATCAATGCTGTTTTTCCCTCAACATAAACTGAAACTTAGTGCTCCGTAAGTAAGAACCCCTTTTCCCACTCCCTCCTGCCCCTGGTAACCACTAATAAACTTTGTTCTCTCTATTGCCTCTTTGCTCATTTTTTATATTGGGGTATTCTTTTTTCCTCACTGATTTTTAACATTTCCTTATATATGTAAAGGAACACCCCTTTATCGTATAGATGATATTCTTTCCTGGTTTGTAATTTGCCTTTTAGTTTGTATTTTGACATACAGGTTCTTTGAAATTCTAACATTTACTATTATTATTTATTTAGTTTGATTCTTAGAAAATATTTCCCAGTCCAAAATCAAACATCCAACTATGCTTTATTTACTTCATAGCTTACTTTTTTATATATCATCTTTCATCGAGATTCAGTTTGGGTGTATAGTGTCTGGTAGTGATCTAGTCTATTTGGAAGACAAATAATCAGTTATTGTAATTTCATTAGTTAAATAATTTCTTGTTTCTCAAGGAATTTAATATCCCAAAGTGTTGAAAACTTACAGGCCTACATTGACTAGGGTGTGGGCTTTCTGTTTTCACCAATTTCTTGGGGTATTTTTGGCCCCTTCTTGTGCTACACTACACTGTTTAATTATTTAATTTTTTAATATATGTTACTGTGAGACTTTTTCCATTTTTTTCAAGTATACTTGGCAATTTTCACCATTTTATTATTTCAGATTGACTTGTAATTACTTATCGTTTTTTAAAAATACTAATTGGATTACAATCGGAATAATATTAGTTATAATATTAAATTTGCCTATTAATTGGGGTAAGAAGCTCTGGTGGCACAGTGGTTAAGTTCTCAGCTACTAACAGAAAGGTAAGTGGTTTAAACCCACCAGTTGCTCCACGGGAGAAAGGTGTGCAGTCTGCTTCCATAAAGATGATAACCTTAGAAATCTTATGGGAAAGTTCTACACTGTCCTATAGATTTGCTATGAGTTGGAATCAATATAATGGCAATAGGTTTGGGGTTTTTTGGTTTATTAATTTGGGTAGAATTGACTTCATTTAGTTTTTCTCCTCTGGGAACATAATGTGCTGCTTCATATATTTAACTATTCTTTGATTTTCTTTGGCAAAACTGTATACATTTCTTAAACTAGACGAGACATTTATAATAAGTTAATTTCTAGGTAATTTATATTTTCTTTGGTATTATGATTTTTTTCGTTATATTTTCTCTTGAGAATGACTTTCTAACATGAAGTATGTTACACAAACATAAATAGGGATGATGATGGAATGCAAACCCCTAAATCAGCAGATTTACTCTTTGGTGTTGATATTGCATCAGATCAGAACTCTTGCCTTTTAGTTTTGAATTTTCTAACTATAAACAAACAATAATTTAGTTACTCCCATCTGTTAGCGTTTAGTTCCTGTCTTAGTTATCTAGTGCTACTATAACAGAAACACCACAAGTGGACAGCTTTAACAAAGGGAAGACTAGTTCCTCACAGTAAAGTAGGCTAGAAGTCCAAATTCAAGTCGTCAGCTCCGGGGGAAGGCTTTCTCTCTCTGTTGGCTCTGGAAGAAGGTCCTTCTCGTCAATCTTCCCCTGGACTAGGAGCTTCTCCTCACAGGAACCTCAGGTTCAAAGGACTGCTCTGCGCCTGGCACTGCTTTCTCAGTGGTATGTGGTCCTCGTCTCTCTGCTCGCTTCTCTCTTTTATATCCTAAAAGAAATTGGCTCAAGACACAATCCAATCTTGTAGATTGAGTCCTGCCTCATTAGCATAACTGCTGCCTTTCCCCCCTCATTAATGTCATACAGGTAGGATTTACAACACATAGGAAAATCACATCAGATGACAAAATGGTGGACAATCATACAGTACTGGGAATCATGGCCTAGCCAAGCTGATACACATATTTTTTAGGGGGACACAATTCAATCCATGACAGTTTCCAATCTTATCATCATCTTCCTTAAAATACGTAACTAGAAGGAAGATTATTTTTCTTCTCTGTTCTTTTAATAATTTGTCTCCTTTTAAATTGTATTTTTAAATGGTAGTAAAGGAGCTAAAACATTCTTTCAACTCCAAGAAAAGATATATTAACTATCTATATGCTTTTATACCAATATCAATAATTAAAAAAAAAAACAACTTCCTTGCTGTCTTTAATGGACACATTTCAGTCTTATAACTTGTGTAATTAGAATTCTCTTCCCAATTCTTATTATGCATACCTTGTCTTTCTCTATATTAATGGGAAGTTTTCATTCATTCATTTATTTATTCAACAATTATTTTTGAGTCCCTACTATGTACCAGGGAAAATGGTGGTTCCGTGGCAGAATTCTTGCCTTTCACTTTGGAGACCCAGGTTCGGTTGTCAGCAAATGCACCTTATGCCCAGACAAATCCCATCTGTCAGTGAAGGCTTGTGTATTGCTATGACGCCTGAACAGGTTTCCAGAGCAGAGCTTCCAGACTAAGAAAGACTAGGAAGAAAGACCTGGTGATCTACTTCCAAATATCGGCCAATAAAAATCCTATGAATCACAACAGTTTGATCTGCCATCGATCATGCGGATGCCACAGGATGGGGTAAGCATTTCGTTCTGTTGTGAATGGGGTTGCCGTGAGCCAGGGGCCAACTGGATGACAGTAAACAACAACTATGCACCAGGCACTGTTGTAGGCATTTGAGATACCGCAATGAATAAGCCAAAGATACTTACCCTCATGCAGCTTTTAGTCCCCCACAGACAAGTCAGACAATAAACATAAGCAATCAGTTCTGTGGTAGGTTAGAAGATAAAATACACTGTGTAAAACAGAAAAATGGAGCATGCATGGTGTGGGGGATCAGATGTATGGAGGGAGAGAGGGATGGATGCAGTCTTAAAAAGGGTGGTCAGAATAGGCCTCATCTCATTTCAGCAAAGCCTTGAAGTGTAATCTGCTGTTCTACTTACCTTGCTTCTTCCCAAAATGTGACTTATATCTATAGATCACCATCATTGCAATTATCACATTTATTTTGTTTGATTTTTTATTTTTAAATTTTTTTTTATTTTAGATTTTTAGATTTTAAAAGAGAGATACCCAGGAAGAAAGTTGTGGGAAAAGAGTTTAATAAAAGAAGTAAACATTATCAGTATTTTTCCATCGTTGAGATCCTTTTGTATCCCATTTTTCCCTTTATATATCATAAGGATTTTCCCCATGTGATAAACATCATTTTAAATATTGGATATTAATCCCTAGTCTGCATGTATCCTAAGTTACTTAACCGTCTACTTCTATGGGACATATAAGCTCTTTTTCATGTTTCAAATCTATAAGGTGTTTCAAATCTTATGTTTAATCAATATGTTTTAAAACTATAATTAACACTGTTATAAACATATTCAGGGACTCAGACATTAATGGGATCTGATGTGGAAATAGAATTCTTAGACTGTAATTTTATCTTTCAATGGTTTAAATTTTTTTTTCACTCTCCTTTAAATTCCAGGGTTGCAAATGAGAAATGAATACCTCTCTTATTCTTTTCCTTCTTTTTTAAGTCAACTTCTTTATTATATTTAAAATTTTATATCATTTTAAAATTTATGCTTATTCAAATAGGTCTTTAAGATATGTATATATTCATGCCTCTTTTCAATTTTTTTTTTCTTGGAGCTCATCATTTTAAATCTGAAAATTTGAATTTTACTTTAGTTAAAAAATCTTTTTTAATTATTACTTTCATGTTTGCTTCTTCACGTTTGGTTTCTTTTAAAACTGCTTCTATTCTGCCTGCTATTCACATGCTAGTTTCTTCTACATGTCTATTTTTTACAATTTTCATTAGTTGTCTCTATTGTCTTTGTATTTTTTCCCTCTATGTTATGAAATATGCTCTCCATTTGATCTTCCAACAGTCTAAGTCATTTTTTATCTGTGACCATTTTTTAAATTTTTGTTTATTTTAGTTTCCATAACCTCTTTTATGCCCTCTCACGCTGTTTCAAGGAGCCCTGGTGGGACAATGGTTAAGCACTTTGCTGCTAACAGAAAGGTCGGCAGTTCAAACCCACCAGCCACTCCCAGGAGAAAGATGTGGCAGTCTACTCCTGTAAGATTACAGCCTAGGAAATCCTATGGGGCAGTTCTACTCTGTCACATGGGGTAGCTATGAGTCAGAATTGACTCAATGGCACACAACAACAACAAATGTTCTCATTTCATATACATTTGTGTGTGTGTGTGTGTGTGTGTGTGTGTATGTGTGTGTAGTCTAGCTGGTGCAAATGGTTTGTACTCGACTACTAATCTAAAGGTTAGTGGTTCAAATCCACCCAGCAGCTCTGCAGAAGAAAGTCCTGGTGATGTGCTTCCATAAAAAGAATACAGCCAAGAAAACCCTATGGAGCAAATTCTACTCTGTAACACACAGGGTTGCCATGAGTCAGGATCAATTCGATGGCAATAGGTTTATATGTATATTCTTTCATCTTTTCTTCAAATTCTTTCATTAAGCTACAATATTTCCTTAAACGGCTTGACATCTTTCTTTGCCTTTTCATGTCAATTGAGTTGGGTTTCCAAAGCACCTGAGTGCTTCAAGGTGGGATCTCTTGGGCAATGGTGAACTAGCAGGCAAGCTTGCTTGGCCAATCTGTTGAACCACGTAAGGAGAAGGGTCTCTGTTCTCAGAAATAAGCTGGGAGACGTTACTCTAACCAAACCTGACAGCTTTGTCCGAGCATCTATGGCAGCAGGCAGCCTCTCCCAGGGCTGTGGGCAGCAAGTGGTCTGGAGTCGCCCCCTCCTCCATCACCAGCTGCCGCACCCCCCCCACCAGGGGCCTGTATCCAGTCTCATCTGCAGAGGCAGCAGCTTTCCATTCCAAGAAGCCTCGCTACCCCCCTCCAGCTCTACAAACACTGACCTACACCTGTAGCTTCTTCTTTTAGGACTTGAAGACCTTGGGCAGTGTATCTTGGATTTTCTTCAGGCCCCCACCATCCTCCCAGTTATTTAGAAATCGTACTTCTCAGTAGAATGCTGCATTCGGGATGAGAGAGTGACAGGACCCCGGGTGATATAATTTTCTTAAAATGCTACCTTGACAAAGTATTGAGACGCTACCTGGAGGTTGATCCATTCCCCTTCCTGAGCAGCTGATTAAGCCCATTCTCCAACTACTCCCCTTATCAGGTTCTCATAGTGGCTGTCTGGGCCACTATGCACCCATCCTAATTGCCCAGACAGCCTGATGCCCCCTGAGCATGCAGGATTATTCGAAATGCTCAATCCCAAGGAAGCTTGAGAAACCTAGGCCACACCACCCTGCTTGCCATACTTAAGCCCCTCTCCTACAATTCTAACTTGTTCTTACCTTGTCCTTAGAGGCAGTCCCCTTTCTGGCTCTGCACCGCAGTGAGCTGTGCCTCCCTATCTCTGGGAACTGTGAGTATAATAAACCTAGTTACTTTCCATGGCTTCCCTGACTCCTCTGGCCACATCACCCCTGATTCACCATCTCGTGACTCCATTAGATCACCCAGCAATGAAGGTGTTTGAAAGCCATGGATTAAAGGTTTGGGTTTTAACCTAAGGGCAACAGGAAGCCACTGAAGAGTTTTAAACAGGTGAGTGATGTAATTAAATCTGTAGTTCAAAAAGAAATATTCTAGCTTCAATATAGCGAATGGATAAGTGGAGGCAGAGAAAATGGTTATAACGGAGGCTGTGATTAGGGCAGAAGGAGAAGATAAAATGTGGATAGATCTGAGTGACGTTTAGGTGTACAATTAGTGGTACTTAGTGATAGATTAGTTTGAAGGTGGATAACTCTGCCATTTATTGAGGCATAGAATACAGTAGGAAGCTCAGATTATTTTTATTTTTGGAGGTGGTATGTCCTTCTAGTCTCTTATGCCAATGGAGTAGTATATTTTTAGGGACACATTCCTAGAGGAGGGTTGAATAAATTAAAGTGTATGTGTATCTGAATTTCAACACATATTCCCACATTGCTCTCCTTAAAAGATTTAGTTCATTTTTTGGTCACTCTAGTACATGAAAAGTGATGCCTCATGGTCAATTCAATTTTCTTGTCTTGGCAGTAAGGATAAGCATATTCTAAAGGTTTAGAAGAGATATATAGATATATATGTTAATTTTCTTTTGGTTGTTTTTCTTATTGAATTTTTAAAGTTCTTTATGTATTAAAAGATTAGGCTTTTGTCTAGCCTACTCATTATAACTATTTTTTCCAGTTGAATGCATGACTTGTTATATACAGGAAGTAACAATTCTTTTTATTGTTGTAGTTTAAGTGAAAGTTTACAATTCAAGTCAGTCTCTCATACAAAAATTTATACATACACTGTTATGTGACCACAGCTGCTCTCCCTGTACTGTGACCGCACACTCCTCCTTACCACCCTTGATTTCCCACATCCATTCAACCAGCTCTTAACTCTGTCTTAACTCTCACAGACTTCTCATCTCACCTCCGGACAGAAGCTGTCCATTTAGTCTCATGTATCTACTTGAGTTAAGAAGCACACTCTTCACGAGTATCATTTTATGTCCCACAGTCCAGTCCAATCTTTGTCTGAAGAGTTGGCCTCAGGAATGGTTTTAGTTCTGGGTTGGTGGAGAGTCTGGGGGCCATGTCTTCTGGGGTCCCTCCAGTCTCAGTCAGACCATTAAGTCTGATCTTTTTTTTACTAGAATTTGAGTTTTGCACCCCACTTTTCTCCTGCTCCATCAGGGACTCTCTGTTGTGTTCCCTAACAGGGCAGTCATTGGTGGTAGAAGGGCACCATCTAGTTCTTCTGGTCTCAGGTTGATGAAGTCTGGTTTATGTAACCCTTTCTGTCTCTTGGGCTAATACTTTCCTTGTGTCTTTGGTGTTCTTCATTCTCCTTTACTCCAGGTGGTTGGGACCAAATGATGCATCTTAGATGGCCACTTGCTAGCTTTTAAGACCCCAGATGCCACTCACCAAAGTAGGATGCAGAACATTTTCTTAATAATCTTTGTTATGCCTATTGACCTAGATGTCCCCTGAAAGCATGGTCCCCAGACCCCCGCCCCTGCTACTCTGTCCCTCGAAGTGTTTGATTGTATTCAGGAATCTTCTTAGCTTTGGTTTAGTCCAATTGTGCTGACTTCCCTTGTAGTATGCGCTGTCCTTCCCTTCACCTAAGATAATTCTTGCCTACTCTCTAGTTAGTGAATAACCCTCACCCTCCCTCCCCACCCTTGTAACCATCAAACAATGTAGAAAGTAACAATTATTATGTAGTCAAATCAATAGTTTGTTTTATGATTTCTGAGTCTTCGTAATGCTTAGAAAAGCCTTCCCTATTCCATGATTATTTAGATGTTATCTTCTCATTCTTTTGTCTAATATCTTTATAATTTCATCTTTAAGCCTAAATATTTAATCCACACGGAATAGATTTCAATGAAAGGAGATAAGACTCCATAGATGTCTACTAATTGTCCCAACACAATTTCCTGGGTTACCCATCATTTCCTTCACTGTTTTAAAATGATACTTTTTAACATAAATTAAATTGCTGCAAATATTTAGGTCTACTTCTGGGTTCTCTATTCTGTTCCATTAAGCTTATCTATTCAAATGTTAATCAAAAGTGGTTTAATTATTGAGATGTAATATATTTTAATGTCTGTTGAGGCTAATCCCACTCACTACTCTGATATTTCAATAAAAATTCTTGCAAGTTTATTTTCCATATAAACTTTAGTAGCAAATTGGTTTGAAAAAATTTATGTCAGTATTACTATTGAAATTGGTTTCATTCACAGATTTATGGATTAATTTAGGAAAACTTGTTGCCTTTATGATGTTGAATTTTCTAAGCCAAAGAGAAATACCTCTATCACTGATTCATGTCTTTTTTATACATAAAATTGAGAACTAGAACTTTCTAACTGATTTCTATTTGCACAAAGAAAACTACAGATTTTTAAAAAAATACATTTCATGTTTTAGAGCAGTTTCATGTCTACAGGAAAAGTGCACAGGAAGTACGGAGTTGCCATATACCCCCTCTCCTCTCTACCCACAGTTTCTCTTATTATTATCATCTTGCATGATTGTGGTACATTTATTATAATTGATGAACCAATATTGCTACATTATTAATAACTAAAGTCCATAGTTTACATCAGGGTTCAATCTTTGTGTTGTATACTTCTCTGGGTTTTGACAAATGCATATTGTCATTTGTCCACCATTGGTATCCATCATTATAGTATCACGCAGAATAGCTGTCCTATTAAAATGTCCTTTGCACCACCTAACCAACCCTCCACGTTCCCCCTGAACCTGACAACCACTGATTTTTTACCATCTCTATAGTTTTGCCTCTTCCAGAACGTCGTATAGTTAGAATCATATAGTATGTAGTTTTTTTCAGACTGGCTTGTTTCATTAGCAATATTCGTTTAAGGTTCCTCAATGTCTTTTTTTGTAACTTGATAACAACTCATTTCTTTCAATATCTTTCAATAATATTCCATTGTATAGATATGCCACAGTTTGCTTGTCCATTCATTTCTTGAAGGATATCTTGGTTGCTTCCAATTTGGGACAATTATAAATAAAGCTTCTATAAACATTATGTGCAGATTTTTGTGTGGATGTAAATTTTCAACTCATTGGAGTTGGGTAATATTAAGAATTCTTAAAACTCAACAATAAGAAAACAAACAACTCAATTAAAAATGGGCAAAAGAGACAGTAGGGCAGGGCAAAATGGCGCTCTAGGCAGAAGCACCACGCCGTCCCTCCACAGTGAAGATCCGAAACACTAAGCCTAACAGAGAATCAACAATCCTGAAACCCTAGAACATCAAATGAAGAGATAAAGAACTCAGCCAAACACCAAACGGAGTGAGAATACTGAAAGAGAACAGAGAGAGAGGAGCGACTCATGCAATGATTCCTTACCTGCTAACGCAGAGCGGATCCACCATCTTGGATTCCTATCGGAGACCAGCAAATGGGAGAACGGGAGAGAAGCCTCGCGGAGCGTCCAGTGGGAGACGGAACGACCGGTAAATTGCGGTGTGTGCTTTCCCACCCCCCACCCCTCTCTGCCTCGTCTGGGGCTCCCCTGCTTCCCGTGGCCAGGGTCCCTGGGCCAGGGGGCGCCGGTGCTTGGATTCCGTCCGCCCAGGCTGGCGGCTCTCTGACAGCCGTTTCTTGGCTGCTGGCGAAGCTTTTTCTGCCACCTCCCCCTCCTTTTGCTCGGGTGACTGGTTCTGAGCGCCGTCTTTGCTCTCTCCTGCGGGGCTGTGGGGCTGCGTTCGGGCATGTGGCTGCTTCCAGGTCTGGGCTGCCACGCTGGTGAGATCCCAGGGCCTTTGTTCGTTTGCCCCTCTGCTTCCCGTGGCCACAGTCTCTTAACCCTGAGACTGCCGGCAGCTTGGAATCCACGCGCCTAAGCGAGGGCTTTCTGGGTGCTGTTTGTTGGCTGCTGGTGTGGCTTTTGCTGCTTCTTCTGGTTTCTCGCTTCCCTCTTGCTGCCTCCCACTCCTTTTGAACAGGGGGAGAAAACAGAAAACACAGAGAGGATTATTGACGAACTGCTGACAGAAAACATTCCCAATATCATGAAAGATGAAAAGATGGCCATCCAAGAAGCTCAACCAACCACATATAGAAGAGACCCCAAAAGAAAATCACCAAGACATATCATATTCACACTCGCCAAAACTAAAGACAAACAAAGAATCCTGAGAGCAGCTCGTATAAAACAAGAAGTCACATACAGAGGAGAAACAATAAGACTAAGCTCAGATTATTTGGCAGAAACCATGCAGGCAAGAAGGCAGTGGGATGACATATATAAAATCTTGAAAGAAAAAAATTGTCAGCCAAGAATAATATATCCTGCAAAACTCTTGTTCAAATTTGATGGTGAAATTAGGTCATTTCCAGATAAACAGAAACTAAGGGAATATGCAAAAATCAAACCAAACTTACGAGAATTATTAAAGGGAGTTCTTCGATCTGAGGACAAACAGCTTCAGCCCTCAGGCAGGACCTAGGACCTAGGACACAGGTTCATACGAACCAGATAACATTCTAGGAAATGAACTACTGAGGACGCTCCAAAAACAAAAGAAATACAACAGGGAATCAGAGCAATCAATCAAAGGATGACAACAACATCAAAACAACAAAAGAGGGAACAAACTGCATAGGTATAGAACCTTCTAAAGGAAAGGAAGGCAAGGCGATACCAAGTAAGGGTAGACTGCTTCAAACTTAGAAAGATAAGGGTAAAATTCATGGTAACCACAAAGAAAGTTAACAAACCAACTCATAAAAATAAAGACGAAAAACATAAAGTCTCAGCAAAAACAAAACCTACAAAAACAAAAGAAATGAACACAAAATCTACAGACAAAAGTAACTCAGCACAAGAGAGTAAGAAGAACAAAGAAAACTTCAGCACCACAAAAAAAAGCACTACAAAATGACAGCAACAAACTTCCATCTATCAATAATTACACTGAATGTAAATGGACTCAATGCACCCATAAAGAGACGGAGAGTGGCAGAATGGATAAGAAAACAGGATCCATCAATATGCTGTCTATAAGAGACACACCTTAGAAACAAAGATGTGAATTTATTAAAAATCAAAGGTTGGAAAAAAATATATCAAGCTAACAACTACCAAAAAAGAGCAGGAGTGGCAATTCTAATCTCAGATAAAATAGACTTTAAAACGAAATCTACCATAAAAGACAAAGAAGGACACTATATAATGATTAAGGGGACGATCCATCATGAAGACATAACCATAATAAACATCTACACACACAATGACAGGGCTCCAAAATACATAAAAAAAACTCTAGCAGCACTGAAAAGAGAAATTGACAGTTCCACAATAATAGTAGGAGACTTCAACACACAACTCTCAGTAAAGGACAGAACAACTAAAAAGAAACTCAGCAAAGATACAGAAGACCTAAAGGACACAATCAGCCAACTGGGCCTCATAGACATATATAGAACAATCCATCCAACCGCTGCAAAGTACACATTCTTTTCCAATGCACATGGAATGTTCTCCAGAATAGACCACAACTTAAGCCACAGAGCAATCCTCAACAAGATCCAAAACGCTGAGATAATTCACAGTATCTTCTCTGACCACAATGCCATCAAGGTAGAAATTAACACTAGAAAGAGCAAGGAAAAAAAATCAAACACATGGAAACTGAATAATACTCTGCTTACACATCAATGGGTAATAGAAGAAATCAGAGATGGAATTAAAAAATTCCTAGAATCAAATGAAAATGAAAACACATCATACCAAAACCTTTGGGACACAGCAAAGGCAGTCCTCAGAGGACAATTTATAGCAATAGATGCACATATCAAAAAAGAAGAAAGGGACAAAATCAAAACATTAACTACAGAACTCAAACAAATAGAAAGAGAACAGCAAAAAAAGCCCACAACCACAGGAAGAAAGGAGATAGTAAAGATCAGAGCAGAAATAAATGAAATAGAGAACAGAAAAACAATAGAAAGAATCAACAAAACCAAAAGTTGGTTCTTTGAAAGAATCAACAAAATCGACAAACCACTGGCCAGACTGACAAAAGAAAAACAGCAGAGGGCACAAATAACCCAAATAAGAAATGAAATGGGGGACATTACAACAGACCCAACCGAAATAAAAAGGATTATAACAGAATATTATGAAAAAATATATTCCAACAAATTTGAAAACCTAGAGGAAATGGATAAATTTCTAGAAGCACACGGCCTACCCAAACCACAACACAATGATATGGAAAATCTGAACAGACCCATAACAGGAGAAGAGATTGAAAAGGTAATAAAAAAACTCCCAACCAAAAAAAGCCCTGGCCCAGACGGCTTCACTGGAGAATTCTACAAAACATTCACAGAAGAGGTTGTACCAGTTCTACTCAAGCTATTTCAGAGCATAGAAGAGGAAGCAACACTTCCAAATTCATTCTATGAAGCCAGCATAACGCTGATACCAAAACCAGGCAAAGACATCACAAAAAAAGAAAATTACAGACCAATATCTCTCATGAATATAGATGCAAAAATTTTGAACAAAATTCTAGCCAATAGAATTCAGTATCATATCAAAAAAATAATACACCACGACCAAGTAGGATTCATACCAGGTATGCAAGGATGGTTTAACATTAGAAAATCCATCAACGTAATTCACCACATAAATAAAAGGAAAGAAAAAAATCACATGATCATCTCAATTGACGCAGAAAAGGCATTTGACAAAGTCCAACACCCATTCCTGATAAAAGCTCTCAATAAAATAGGTATAGAAGGGAAATTTCTCAACATAATAAAGGGCATCTATGCAAAACCAACAGCCAACATCCTTCTCAATGGAGAGAGGCTGAAAACACTCTCCTTGAAAACAGGAACAAGACAAGGATGCCCTTTATCACCGCTCCTATTTAACATTGTGCTGGAAGTTCTAGCTAGAGCAATAATGCAAGAGAAAGAAATAAAGGGCATCCAAATTGGTAATGAAGAAGTTAAACTCTCCCTGTTTGCAGATGATATGATACTATACATAGAAAACCCTAAAGACTCCAGGAGAAATCTACTGGAACTAATAGAAAGATTCAGCAGAGTAGCAGGATACAAGATAAACATTCAAAAATCAGTTGAATTCCTATACACCAGTAAAGAGAACAATGAAAAGGAGATCAGGAAATCAATACCATTTTCAACAGCCCTTAAAAAGATAAAATACTTAGGAATAAATCTGACCAGGAATGTAAAAGACCTATACAAAGAAAACTACAAAACACTGCTGCATGAAACCCAAAGGGATCTACATAAATGGAAAAACATACCATGCTCATGGATAGGCAGACTCAACATTGTGAAAATGGCAATTCTACCCAAAGCAATTTACAAATACAATGCAATCCCGATCCAAATACCAACAACATTCTTCAAAGAGATGGAAAAACTAATTATTAACTTTATATGGAAAGGGAAGAAGCCCCGAATAAGTAAAGCACTACTGAAGAAGAAGAATAAAGTTGGAGGACTCACACTACCTGACTTGAGAACCTACTATACAGCTACAGTCATCAAAACAGCCTGGTACTGGTACAACAACAGAGACATTGACCAATGGAACAGAATTGAGAACCCAGATATAAATCCATCCACCTACAGTCACCTGATTCTCGACAAGGGCCCAAAGTCCATCAAATGGGGAAAAGACAGTCTTTTTAACAAATGGTGCTGGCAAAACTGGATATCTATTTGCAGAAAAATGAAACAGGACCATACCTCACACCATATACAAAAACTACTTCAAAATGGATCAAAGACCTGAATATAAATCCTCAAACTATAAAGTTCATAGAAGAAAAAATAGGACCAACACTTCAGGCCTTAATACATGGCATTAACAGGATACAAACCATAAACATCAACACAAAAAACACAACAGATAAACTAGCTAACTGGGATCTTCTAAAAATCAAACATCTATGCTCTTCAAAAGACTTCACCAAAAGAGTCAAAAGAGAACCTACAGACTGGGAAAAAATTTTTGGACAGTACAAGTCAGACAAAGGTCTAATCTCCATAATCTACAAGAAAATCCAACACCTCTACAACAAAAAGACAAACAATCCTATCAAAAAATGGGCAAAGGAAATGAACAGACACTTCACCAAGGAAGACATTCAAATGGCCAACAGACACATGAGGAAATGCTCATGTTCAGTAGCCATTTGAGAAATGCAAATTAAAACCACAATGAGATACCATCTCACCCCGGCATTACTGGCACGAATCAAAAATACTGGAAATAACAAATGTTGGAGGGGCTGCGGGGAGATGGGAACTCTTATACACTTCTGGTGGGAATGCAAAATGATACAACCATTTTGGAAAATGATATGGCGTTTCCTCAGAAAGCTAGAAATAGACATACCATTCGATCCAGCAATCCCACTCCTAGGAATATATCCTAGAGAAATAAGAGTCGTCACTCGAATAGACATATGCACACCTATGTTCATGGCAGCATTGTTCACAATAGCAAAACGATGGAAACAACGTAGGTGCCCATCAACAGATGAATGGATAAACAAACTATGGACATACACACAATGGAGTACTATGCAACGAGAAAGAACAACAATGAATCTGTGAAGCATCTCATAACATGGATGAAACTGGAGGACATTATGCTGAGTGAAATAAGTCAACCACAAAAGGACAAATATTGTATGAGACCTCTATTGTAAAAACCCATGAAAAAATTCACATGCAAAATGTAACAATCCTTGTTGGTTACCAGGGATGGGGTGGGGGGGAATACTAAATAGGCAATAGATAAGTGCTACCTTGGGTGAGAGGTGAGCCAGTACACAGTACAAGGGAAACTAACACAACCTGCACAAGGAAAGGTCATGGAGGCCCTACGGACACATCTAAACTCCCTGAGGGACTGAGTTGTTGAACGGAGGGCTCTGGGGACCATGGTCTCGGGGAACATCTAGCTCAATTGGCATGACACTACTTATAAAGATAATGCTCTACATTCTACCTTGGTGAGTAGTGTCTGGGGTCTTAAAAGCCTGTGAGCAACCATCTAAGATACTCCACTGGTCTCACCCCTTCGGGAGCAAGGGAGAATGAAGAGAACAGGATACAAAGAAAAGATTAGTCCAAAGGACTAATGGACCACAGCTACCAAGGCCTCCACCAGACTGAGTCCAGTACAGCTAGATGGTGCCTGGCTACCACCACTGACTGCTCTGACCAGGATCACAACAGAGGGTTCTGGACAGAGCTGGAGAAGGATGTAGAGCATAATTCTAACTCCCAAAAAAAAAAAAAAAAAAACCAGATTTACTGGCCTAAAGGATACCGGAGAAACCTCGAGAGTGTGGCCCCCAGATACCCTTTCAGCTCAGAGGTGAAGTTACCTTCGAGGTTCGATGTTCAGCCTGGGATTGGACAGCCCAGTAAAACTAAATGAGACTAACGAGGTACAGGAGTCCGGTGACGAGGGCCAGAAGGCAGAGGGGGAGTAGGAAGCTGATGATAAGGAACACAAGTTGAGTAAGGATACTGTTGATGTGTTGTTAGATGTTGACCACTGTTATAGGGCAACATTTGTAGTAACTGTTAAATGGGAAACTATTTTGTCCTGTAAGCCTTCATCTTGGGCGAGAATGGCAGCACAATTGGAAGAGCATAGTCAATGTCACTTAAATGTGTAAGTAAAAAGTTTTGAAATGGTGTATCTTTGGCTATGTGTATTTTCACCAAAAAAAAAGCTGAGAATTCAGAGGGTTAAAATGTTGTGGGGTTGTTAACCAAAGTCATAAAACAGCATGTGTACTATTGTTACATGAGAAACTGTTTGTTCTGTAAGCCTTCACCTGAAGTACAATAAAATATTTAACAAAAAAAAAAAAATGGGCAAAAGAACTGAACAGAAACCTCACCAAAGAAGATATACAGATGGCAAATAAGCGTATGAAAAGATGCTCAACATCATAGGTCATTAAAAAAAAAAAAACCCATTGTCATTGAGTCAATGCCGACTATGGTTTTTGAGTTGTTTGTTTTCTTATTGTTGAGTTTTAAGAGTTCTTTATATATCTTAGACACAAGACCTCCAACAGATATGTATTTTACAAACATTTTCTCTTAGTCTGTGATTTGTCTTTCATCTTCTTAATTGTGTCTTTCACTATTCTTTCACTAGAGCAGCCAACACAATACTGAAGGAGAACAAAGTCAGAGGACTGATATTACCCAACTTTCAAATTTACTATAAAGCTACAGTGATCAAGACAGTGTGGTATGGGTGAAAGAATAGACAAATAGATAGAGGAAGCAGAATAAAGCACCCAGAAATAAAATTGTTGTTGTTGTTGTTAGGTGCTGTGGAGTCACTTCTGACTCATAGCGACTCTATGTACAATAGAATGAAACGCTGCCCAGTCCTGCACCATCCTCACAGTCCTTGTTATGCTTGAGCCCATTGTTGCAGCCACTGTGTCAATCCATCTTGTTGAAGGTATTCTTCTTTTTCACTTGCCCTCTACTTTACCAAGTGTCTTAGGCTGGGCTCGCTAGAGAAGCAAAGCCAGCAAAGTGTACATATGTATATACAGAGAGATTTATATCAAGGAAAAGCTCTTGAGGTTTTTAGAGGCTGGGTAAAGTCCCAAGTCCTTGGGATAGGTAAGAAGATTGTCCTGATTCACGTAGCCACAGGTGCTGGCAAATCCAAGACTGGCAGGCCAGAAAGCAGGGCTGTTGCAGATTTCTGCTGAATCACATAGCCACAGGGGCTGGTGAACCCAAGATTGGCAGGCCAGACAGCAGGACTGTAGCAGGCTGTGAAGATAGACGAATCTCAAGATTGGGAGACAAGCTGCCAGCTCAAGTCCCAAGAATCGAGATCAGACAAAAAGGAGCCAACCGCAGGATCTAGAAAAGCCAAAAGCCTTAGCAAGGCTAGCAGGAAGGAAGTAGGTAGAGGAGGGAGGAGAAAAGAAGGCTGAGCCGGTGGTGAGCCATCACAGGCCCTGCTCCCGAAGGTACCACTCAGCAGATTCCATCATAGGGGTAATCACATATCAAAATTCAACAGAGAAGTGATAACAAACTTCCTGTCAAAAGAGAAAAAACTGTACAACTGCCAAAACACTGAGAATCATGGCCCAGCCAAGTTGACACACAATCTTAACCATCACACCAAGCAAGATATCCTTTTCCAGAGACTGATCCCTCCTGATAACATGTCCAAAGTATGAGAGACGAAGTCTTGCCATCCTTACTTCTAAGGAGCATTCTTGCTATACTTCTTCCAAGACAGAATTGTTCCTTCTTCTGGCAGTTCGTGGTATATTCAACATTCTTTGCCAACACCGTCATTCAAAGGCATCAGTTCTTCCTCAGTCTTCCTTATTCACTGTCCAGCTCTCACATGCATATGAGGTGACTGAAAACACCATTCCTTGGGTCAGTTGCACTTTAGTCCTTAAAGTGACATCTTTGCTTTTTAACACTTTAAAGAGTTCTTTTGCGTTGTTTAATTTCTTGATTGCTGCTTCCATGGGTGTTGATTATGGATCCATGTAAAATGAAATCCTTGACAACTTCAATCTTTTCTCTGTTTATCATGATGTGGCTTATTGGTCCACTTGTGAGGATTTTTGTTTTCTTTATGTTGAGTTGTAATCCAAACTGAAGGCTGTGAGCCTTGATCTTCATAAGTAAGTGCTTCAAGTTCTCTTCACTTTTAGCAAGGAAGGTTGTGTCATCTGCATATTGTAGGTCGTTAATGAGTCTTCCTCCAATCCTGATGCCTCATTATTCTTCATATAGTCCAGTTTCTAGGATTATTTGCTCAACATACAAATTGAATACGTATGGTGAAAGGATATAACCCTGACACACACCTTTCTTGACTTTAAGCCAAACAGTATCCCCTTGTTCTGGTCAAATGACTGCCTCTTGGTCTAAGTACAGGCTCCTCAGGAGCACAATTAAGTGTTCTGGAATTCCCGTTCTTCACAATGTTATCCACAATTTGTTATGATCCACACAGTCGAACTCCTTTGCATAGTCAATAAAACACTGGTAAACATCTTTCTGGAATTCTCTGCTTTCAGCCATGATCCATCTGACATCAGCAATGACATCCCTTATTCTACATCTTCTTCTGAATCCAGCTTAAATTTCTGGCAGTTCCTTGTTGATGTATTGCTGCAACCGCTTCTGAATGAATGATCTTCAGAAAAAATTTACTTGTGTGTGATATTAATGTTATTGTTCGAAAATTTCCCCATTCAGTTGGACCACCTTTCTTGGGAATGGGTACAAATATGGTTCTCTTAGAGTCGGTTGGCCAGGTAGCTGTCTTACAAATTTCTTGGCATACACAATGAGTGCTTCCAGCACTGCATCAATTTGTTAAAACCTCTCAACTGGTATTCCATCGATTACCGGAGCTTTTATTTTTGCCAATGCCTTCAGTGCTGCTTGGATGTCTTTCTTCAGGACCACTAGTTCTTGATCATATGCTACATCCTGAAATGGCTGAAGGTCGACCAATTCTTCTTAGTACAGTGACTCTGTGTATTCCTTCCATCTTCTTTCCCCATAGAATTCTTCAATATTGCAACTAGAGGCTTAATTTTTTTTTCCAGTTCTTTCAGCTTGGGAAATGCCTAATCTATGCGTCAAACCTACCCTTGAGATGGTCTCTAAATTCAAGTAGGATATACTCAAGGTCATAAGAAATAAAACAGACCACACAAATAAAGTCAACTGAACTTTGACAAAGAAGCAAAGGCATTCAAGAAGCAGGGCTGCAACAACCAGACATCCACAAGCAACAAACAAACAAACTCAAAAAATGAATCTAGACAGTTTTTACACCTTTCACAAAACTTAATTCAAAATGGATCACAGACCTAAATGTTAATTTCAAAACTATACAACTTCTAGACGATATCACAGGAGAAAAATCTAGGTCACCTTGGGTTTGACAATAAGTTTTTAGATGTAATACCAAAAGGCATGACTTATAAAAGAAAAAAAAATTGATAATCTGGGTCTCATTAAAATAGACTACATGTGCTCTGTAAAAGAAACACTGATTTTTTAAAAAACATATTAGAGGTGGTGCCAAGATGGTGGACCCCTCTTCCAGTGGACCCTCTTACAACAAAGACCCAAAAAAACAAGTGATTTGATTATACTTGGCAATGTGGGAGCCCCGAACATCAAAGGCAGAGCTGAGGAACCAGACTGAGTGGCAGGGGGAGGGAGAGACGGTTCAGAAGCAGCGAGGAGTTGCCAGACCTGACCCAGCGAGAGCTTGAGCCCTTCAGGCCTAATCAGCTCGGGGGTGAGTGGTGAGGCAGGCAAGCAGCAGTGCTCAGGAGGTGTATTCCACACGGGGAGGTATATTCTCCACCCGGAGAGACCCAGCCTCTGAGAGTCTACTCGGCCACACAGAACCAGTGAGAAGCAACCCTCTATGAAAGATAAGTACTTGCCCATGGCTTACCGTGCAGATCAAAAACATCTCCCTTACAGAAAAAACTCTCTCCCATTTACCTTCCTGCTCCCTGCTCTGCACTGGGTCCCGGACTGGCTTCAGCAACTGCCGAGTCCCCTGGGCCGGAAGTAGAATCCGTCACACGCCCGGAGCCGTTCTCCCTACCTTGGAGAGTGAAGTAACATAATATTAAGGTAACCACAAAGGAAACTAACAATCCTACAAGTCAAAATAAATAACAACAAAGATATAAGACTCAGAAAACACAAAATCAACAACAATGAAAAAGATGAAAAGAAAATACATAAAGAAAAATGACTCAGCACAAAAAATTAAGTGGAACAAAGAAACTGTAAACAACACAAAAAAAAGACATCAGAATGACAGCACTAAACTCATACCTATCAATAATTATGCTGAATGTAAATGGACTAAATGCATCAATAAACAGAGTGGCAGGTTGGGTAAAAAAAACATGATCTGTCTATATGCTGCCTACACGAGAGACACCTTAGACTTAAAGACACAAACTAAAACTCAAAGGATGGAAAAAATACATCAAGCAAACAACACTCAAAAAAGAGCAGGAGTGGCAATATTAATCTCTGAGAAAATAGACTTTCAAGTAAAATCCACCACAAAGGATAAAGAAGGACACTATATAATGATTAAAGGGTCAATACACCAGGAGGATATAACTATAATAAATATTTATGCACCCAATGACAGGGCTCCAAAATACAAAAAACAAACTCTAATAGCAATGAAAAGAGAGATAAACAGCTTCACAACAGTAGTAGGAGACTTCAACATGCCACTTTTGGTGAAGTACAAAACATCCAGAAAGAAGCTTAACAAAGACACAAAAGAGCTAAATGCTACAATCCAGCAACTTGATCTCATAGACATATACCAAACACTCCATCCAACAGCAGCCAAGTATATTTTCTTTTCCAATGCACATGGAACATTCTCCAGAATAGACCACATATTAGGCCATAAAACAAGCCTTAACAAAATCCAAAGCATCAAAATATTACAAAGCATCTTTTCTGACCATAGAGCCATAAAAGTAGAAATCAACAACAGAAAAAGCAAGGAAAAAAAATCAACACATGGAAACTGAACAACATCTTGCTCAAAAACTACTGGGTTATAAAAGAAATTAAGAATGGAATAAAGAAATTCATAGAATCAAATAAGAATGAAAACACATCCTACCAGAACCTTTGGGACACAGCAAAAGCAGTGCTCAGAGGTCAGTTTATAGCAATAAATGCACATATCCAAAAAGAAGAAAGGGCCATCATCAAAACATTAACCCTACAACTGGAACAGGTAGAAAGAGAGCAGCAAAAGAAGCCCTCAGGCGCCAGAAGAAAGGAAATAATAAGAATTAGAGCAGAATTAAATGAAATAGAGAATAGAAAAACAATGGAAAGAGTTAACAAGACCAAAAGCTGGTTCTTTGAAAAGATCAACAAAATTGATAAACCATTGGCCAAACTGACAAAAGGAAAACAGGAGAGCAAGCAGATAACCCGTATAAGAAATGAGATGGGTGATATCACAACAGACCCAACTGAAATTAAAAGAATCATAACAGAATACTATGAAAAATTGTACTCCAACAAATTTGAAAACCTAGAGGAAATGGACAAATTTCTAGAAACTCACTTCCTACCTAAACTAACACAAACAGAGGTAGAACAACTAAATAAACCCATAACAAAAGAAGAGATTGAAAACGTAATTTAAAAACTCCCAATTAAAAAAAAAGCCCTGGCCTGGACGGCTCCACTGGAGAATTCTACCAAACTTTCAGAGAAGAGTTAATACCACTACTACTAAAAGTATTTCAAACCATAAAAAGGATGGAATACTCCCAAACTCATTCTACGAATCCAGCATAACCCTGATACCAAAACCAGGTAAAGACACCACAAAAAAAGAAAATTACAGGCCAATATCCCTCATGAACATTGACGCAAAAATCCTCAACAAAATTCTAGCCAACAGAATTCAGCAACATAACAAGAAAGTAATTCATCATGATCAAGTGGGATTTATATCAGGTATGCAGGGATGATTCAACATTAAAAAAACAATCAATGTAATCCATCACATAAATAAAACAAACAACAAGAACCACATGATCTTATCAATCGATGTAGAAAAGGCATTTGACAAAGTCCAACACCCATTCATGATAAAAACTCACAACAAAATAGGAATAGAAGGGAAACTCCTCAGTATAATTAAGGGCATTTATATAAAGCCAACAGCCAACATCATCCTAAATGGAGAGACTTTGAAAGCATTCCCCTTGAGAATAGGAACCAGACAAGGATGCCCTTTATCATCACTCTTATTCAACATTATGCTGGAGGTCCTAGCCAATCTATTAGGCTAGAAAAAGAAATAAAGGGCATACAAATTGGTAAGGAAGAAGTAAAAGTATCTCTGTTTGCAGATGATATGATCTTATACACAAAAAACCCCAAAGAATCCACAAGAAAACTACTGGAACTAATAGAAGATTTCAGCAAAGTTCCAGGATACAAGACAACCATACAAAAATCAGTTGGATTCCTTTACACCAACAAAGGGAACCTCGAATAGGAAATCACCAAATCAATACCATTTACAATAGCCTCCAAGGAGATAAAATACTTAGGAATAAATCTAACCAGAGACATAAAAGATCTATATAATGAAACCTACAAGACACTATTGTAAGAAACCAAAAGAGACCAGCATAAGTGGAAAAACATACCTTGCTCATGGATAGGAAGACTCAATATTGTGAAAATATCTATTCTACCCAAAGAGATCTACAGATACAATGGAATCCCTATCCAAATTCCACCAGCATTTTTTAATGAGAAGGAGAAACAAATTATCAACTTCATATGGAAAGGGATGCGGCCCCGAATAATTAAGCATTACTCAAAAAGAAGAATAAAGTCAAGGCCTCACACTAACTGATTTTATAATCTATTATACCACCACAGTAGTCAAAACAGCCTGGTACTGGTACAGCAACAGATACACAGACCAGTGAAACAGAACTGAGAATCCAGACATAAATTCATCCACCTGTGAGCAGCTATTTGACAAAGGCCCAAAGTCCATTAATCGGGGAAAAGGCAGTTTCTTTAACAAATGATGCTGGCATAACTGGATATCTACTTGCAAAAAACTGAAACAAGACCCATACCTCACACCATGCACAAAAAACTAACTCAAAATGGATCAAAGACTTATATATAAAATTGAAAACGATAAAGATCATGGAAGAAAAAATAGGGACAATGCTAGGAGCCCTAATACATGGCATAAACACAATACAAACCATAAGTAACAATGCACAAGCACCAGAAGAGAGACTAGATAACTGGGAGCTCCTAAAAATCAATCACTTATGCTCATCAAAAGACTTCACCAAAAGAGTAAAAAGACAACCTACAGACAGGGAAAAAAATTTTGGCTACAACAAATCCAATCAGGATCTAATCTCTAAAATCTACAAAATAGTACAAAACCTCAACAGCAAAAAGACAAATAACCCAATTAAAAAATGGGCAAAGGATATGTACAGGCACTTCGCCAAAGAAGATACTTAGGTGGATAACAGACACCTGAAGCAATGCTCACGAAAGTTAGTCATTAGAGAAATGCAGATCAAAACTACAATGAGATATCATCTTACCCCGACAAGGCTAACATTAATCCAAAAATACAAAATAATAAATGCTGGAGAGGTTGTAGAGAGACTGGAACTCTTATACACTGTTGGTGGGAATGCAAAATGGTACAACCACTTTTGAAATCGATTTGGCGCTTCCTTAAAAAGCTAGAAATAGAAGTTCCACAGGATCCAGCTATCCTGCTCTTTGGAATATATCCTAGAGAAATAAGAGCCATCAAAAGAATAGATATATGCACACCCATGTTCGTTGCAGCACTGTTCACAATAGCAAAAAGATGGAAACAACCTAGGTACCCATCAATGGACAAATGGATAAACAAATTATGGTATATCCACACAATGGAGTAGTATGCAATAATAAATAACAAGGACGAAGCCGTGAAATATGACATGGAGGAAGCTGAAGTCTTTATGCTGAGTGAATTTATTCAGTCACAGAAGGACAAATATTGTATAAAACCACTATTATAAGAACTCAAGAAAAGGTTTAAACACAGGGAGGGGGAGGGTTATTTACTAACTAGATAGTTAATAAGAACTATATTAGGTGAAGGGAAAGACAGCACAGATTACAGGGGTAGTCAGCACAACTCAACTAAACCAAAGCTAAGAAGTTTCCTGAATACAATCAAACACTTTGAGGGACAGAGTAGCGGGGGTAGGGGTCTGGAGACCATGCTTTCAGGGGACATCTAAGTCAATTGGCATAACAAAGATTATTAAGAAAATGTTCTGCATCCTACTTTGGTGAGTGGCGTCTGGGATCTTAAAAGCTTGCAAGCAGCCATCTAAGACTCATCAATTGGTCCCAACCACCTGGAGTAAAGGAGAATGGAGAACACCAAAGACACAAGGAAAGTATTAGCCCAAGAGACAGAAAGGGCCGCATAAACCAGAGACTTCATCAGCCTGAGACCAGAAGAACTAGACTGTGCCCGGCTACCACCAATGACCACCCTGACAGGGAACACTACAGGGAGTCCCGGATGGAGCAGGAGAAAAGTGGGGTGCAGAAATCAAATTCTAGTAAGAAGACCAGACTTAATGGTCTGACTGAGACTGGAGGAACCCTGGAAAGCATGGCCCCTGGATTCTCTATCAGCCCAGAACTAAAACAATTTCCGAGACCAACTCTTCAGACAGGGATTGGACTGGACAGTAGCACATAAAGTGATACTCGTGAGGAGTTTGCCTCTTATCTCGAGTATATACAAAAGACTAAACGGGCAGCTTCTGTCCAGAGTGAGATGGGAAGGCACAGAGGGTTAGGAGCTGGTTGTATGGACATGAGGAATCAGGGGTGGAAGGGAGGAGTTTGCTTTCACAGTACGGGGAGAGCAATTAAAGTCACATAACAATGTATGTATAAATTTCTGTATGGGAAAAAAATATATATTAATTATGTCCATTCCCACATTCACATTAACTCTAATTAAGAGCTCTATAGTTGATCCTCTTTGATTTTCCAGCTATACAAGAATATTATTTGCAAATAATAATTTTGCTCTGGTTTTTATAATTCTATTTCTTTCTCTTATCTAATTGCGTTGGCCAGTAATTCCAGAATATTGCCAAGCTATAGTTAAGACAGTGGCCATTCTTTTTCCCCGACTTTTCTGGGAATGCTTCAGGTGTTTAACAAATAACAAACGTTTTATGAGCTTTCCATAAAGATGTCAAAAACTGCTGCACTTCGCAATTTTCCTTTTTCTTCACTGGCCTTCTTGTCCAATAACTTAAGCCCTGAAAATTCCTTCCATTTGTTTGAAGATGAAAAGCAAAGTTCTTCAACCATTAGTGCTTAAAAAAGAAAAATTGGAGTGGAGTGCAGAAGGAAGAAGGAGCTGGCTAACCCCCACAACAAATGCCAAAGCAGAGGGTTAGAAAAAGTTCCTCCCAGAAAGTCACTCTTTAGAAGGGAAGAAGAGAAACGCAGGGAGGAGTCAGGGCCACCCCCGCCCCCAGGCCCGGGACTGTGCCATCGAGGAGATGAAACGTGAGCCCGGTGGCCAAGGACGCCAGAGCGCGGTGGGGAGAGACAAAGAGACCTCGGCCCCCAGCGCAGTCCAGCCCAGCCCGGGCCAGCGCGCGCCCCGGGTCCGCGGAGCCCCCACGGCCGGCCCGGGGTCCCTCCGAAGGCGCCCGGGGCTATGGCCCTGTCTCCGCTTTCCGCCCCTCTTGGGAGCGCTGCTCTCTCCATCTGACCGCCCTTTACCCCCTCCACTCCTTCCCGGTTCCGGGCTCTCTCTCCGGTCCCTGCCGTCTCTCCACACGTCCGTCCGTCCGTCCGTCCGTCCGTCCGTCCGTCCGTCAGTCCGTGCTCGCAACTCCGGCCACCGGCTTGAATGGACGCACCAAGGCTGCCCGGGCGTCCACGCATCTTGCTTTCGAAGTTGATCCTGCTCTTTGTCTACGCAGGTCGGTGAAATAAGACGGCGAGAAAAGGAAAGCGGGCTGCGGGCTGCCACCGGGGTTACCCTGCGGGCTAGCGCGGTTTGGGCGAGACCCACGGGGACCTTGGTGGAGGGCAAAGATCGCAGACTCCTTGCAGACCAGACAGGCGCGCGCGCAGACCTGGTCCGGACCTCCACGCGGGTTTGTTCTGTTTCTTTCATCTGCTCTTCTCTCCTCTCCATGTATTTCTTTTATCTTGTCCTTGTTTGCTTTTCGTTTCCTTTCTCTCTTGGCAAAGAAACTTGGAAACTGCATTCCCACATTCAGAGGGTTTTACTTTCTGGAGAGAGTAAAATTTATCTAACTGTATCCACTACCCAAGAAGAGTCTTCGGGGTGAGGACGAGGGGTGAGGGTTGGGAGGAAGGCTATTTTCAGAAGGCACCTGAAGTTCAGAGATATTGCTAAGCTCTGAAACCAACTCATCTGGTGACTTTCCCATTTCAGTATAGGTGACCCACCGCTCGACCCACCCTCCACTTTCTAAACATGGCAGTCTTTCCCTTTTAGAAATAAACCACCGTAGTCCTCCCTTTTTTATTCTTTAGAAGATGATTCACAGTGTGCAACATGTGAACAGTAGGGTGTGTTGAGTTTAAATGTAAGGTTTTTGAGAGACATGAGTTCACCCAGTCTAGTCTGTTTTCATTGATTTGGTTAAGCAGTTGTTTATAAGTGAAGAGCATCCCGTTTCCCTCCTAAAAGTTGTCGGTGCGAATTGCTAATAATTGATGAAGCAAGGGAGTTTTCTTGTTCTGTGATTGATACGAAGCCCCAAATGGCCTTTCATTGGTTATTCATGTATAAAGCTTTTAATTATACATGTGTTTTTGCAACTGTTTATAGTCACAAAACAGTGTAAGCTAAGAGCAAAGTTCTTTGTAAAACATTTTCGTGTCTCTAACTATGAGACATGACAAAAACCACAGGCTTACCCATGACCTTGCAATACTGAATTTATTCAGTGCTTTGATTTACTTTTTGATACTCACAAAGATATTGTGATGGAAATGAAAACATCCTTCAACATTGTTATCTGAGCATCAAAATAATTGAATTTCTCATTCAACCTTGTCAGAAATGAGTCGAGATAACTTCTCTAGAAGTTTTCAATATGCTTATTAAAATGTAAACTTATGGCTGTCTGTAAGCTGTCATTTTAAAGATATTTTCTTGTAAGGAAAATGTTGACTTCCTAATACAGAAATTCATAAAAAGGAAAAGTTCCAACTATTTGATGGGGAGAATCCACATTCTAATCTCTATTACAACGCTTATTTCTTTGACTTAAATTGTATAAGGTTTACAGAATTTGGAGGACTGGCAGGATCAGTTGAATTAATATTACTTTTATATAAAAATCTTATATTACTTCATTGGAACGGATAATAATTCTTTCTACTGCCTCTGCTTCTCAAAAGGAAAAAAAATAAAAAATAGTACGCAGTCAATAAAACTTTCCGTAATACTTTCACTGTCTCTTAGCTAGCACTCCGCTGAACCACAGCTGTTTCTTGTTCTTTATATCTCTGTGTTTTATTCCCTGAGATAAACTGAAAGCTCCTAATATGCACTCCTTCCTTCCTTTATTCTTGCTCCTTCAATGCTAGGTACCGAACCCCCCAGCACTCAGGAAACCAGCAAAGTTGATGGGCAGCAATGTTGACATTTAGAAAGTTTTCACTCCATTCATTTCTTCATTCTATCTGCATCCCTCCCTAAAACAAAATAAAACAAGGAACAGTAGTTACTGAGTTGATTCCAACTCATGGTGACCCCATGTGTTTCACAGTAGAACTGTGCTCCACAGGGTTTTCAATGGCTATGATCTTTTGGAAGTAGATTGCCAGGCCTTTCTTCTGAGGTGCTTCTGGGTGGATTCAAACCACTCACCTTGGTTAACAGCCCAACACTTAACATTTTCTCCAGTCAAGTACTCCCATTCCCCACCCCACCCCCCAGTAAGCTACAAAGTAATTACAAGCCAGTACTAGATTAATTTATTGTCTTTGATAAGAAATGCTTAACCCAATAAGTGCTTTGGGGTTAATTCCTAAACTTTTTATGCCGGAGACCTTTTTATGCTTGCCATATTTATTCAACTAGTGTTTATTGAATGAGGCACCCTGAGTGACAAACAGAACAGAAGCCATGCTCTTGAGTTTTGTTGGGGAGATAAGGGATGCCCGTACATTAGTCTGATGTATAAAGGGTTGTGTCATAGAAAAGGTATACTCACATGACATAGGTCTTCAAATGAAGCTGTATAGGACAGAGTCTGTTTTGCTCAGTATAATATTCTCAGAAACTAGCAAAATGCCTCGCACATTAAAAAAAAAAAAAAAAAAAAAAACAGAACAAAGCTGTTGGCGTTGAGTCATTTAGGACTCATAGCGACCCTATGGGACAGAGATGAACTGCCCCACAGGGTTTCCAAGGAGCGGCTGATGAATTTGAACTGCCAACCTTTTAGTTAGCAGCCGAATGTTTAACCACTGTGCCACCAGGGCTCTGCTTGGCATATAGGAGCTCAATATGTATGTGTTCAGTGGAATTGAAGAGGATTTAAGGAACTAGAACTTTGAAGGATTGGAAAGCCTTGGATATAGGGAGATGGACTAGAATATAGTGGGAGCAAAGGCAAAAATCATGACGTGTATACGCAGCAGTATATAATTCCACTTGGCTGGAACTAAGCGATGCAGCTCGAAGCGAGTGGTTGGGGGTTAGATGTGGGTAGTCCAGACACCCTGGTAAATGTGCTGCTGGCTTTAAAGGGACAAGGACCTAAGAAGATGCACTGTGTGTAACCTGCGTTATTCCCCCCCACCCCAGGCAAATGCATTACATCCAGGTTAAGCAAGTAAGAGCAAGGTTTCTATACCTGAAGCATCGTGTTTTACTGTGGAAACACTTTTGGAAAGAGATCTAGTGAAGTGTTTATATTGTTGTCCAACCCCTACTTCACAAAGACAGGATTCGTTCAAGGTTTTACCTTCCGGCTTCAGCCAGTGACTCTGCCCCTCCTTTTCCTTCCTCTGGTATCCTCAGCTATAGCTTACAAGAGCCTTTTCTGAGGAGGGAAAATGTAGTTAAAACCAGCTGTTGATTTTCCTGGACTG
The DNA here is from genome assembly GCA_030035585.1 of Dugong dugon. Lineage (NCBI taxonomy): Eukaryota > Metazoa > Chordata > Mammalia > Sirenia > Dugongidae > Dugong > Dugong dugon. The sequence continues at coordinate 10,066,846 of CM057473.1, forward strand.
CCTAGTTCTTAAGTGGCTGTGGGGAGCCTGGGGAGTGGCTTCTAGCTCATACCCTTTATGAAAGTCATTGAAGAGAGTTAGAACTGGCTAATTTTCAGGGGTACGAATTTAGAGATTATAGATGATACTATTTATCTTCTGGGAACCATTGACATGTTTCATCCGTTCAAAAGTGAGAAAACGCCCTTACAAAATCCAAACTCTGATCTTCACAGAATCTGTCTCGAGCACGCTGGAGAAAACCACTTGTGTCAAAATAAGGTTTGAAGTGTGGTAGAAAGCTCAGTGTGGAAATGTTGCGCTTGTGAATACATTCACCATGCTGTGAAATCTGCCCTTTTCGGTGTCTTAGTTCTGTAAAGTAGACACGAACACAGGAAAATATCATAAAAATAATGAACAGGTTGTGACATGATGGAGATGTTTGCTGCAGGTATGATCTAGCTTCTTGGCCACAAGATTTGGGGCTTGGTTTCCTGTAACGTTGACTCACAAATATTTTTAAAACACTCTGTCCTTATAATAACTAACTCCAGTACAATAGTAATAACTGAATCTTGAATATCCACGGAGAGTCTAATAAGATCTCACTGTTCTGGGCGTCATTCAAAAGGCACCTATAAAGCTGCTTACACACTGGCTGTCCTGCTGTGACAGAATAAGTGAGGACATCACCTCTCTCACGATCTGAATGGCTTTCAAGAGCATGAAGCAAAACCTTTCTGGTAAGCCCTTAAAATAACTGACCAGTCTAAATATTTGAATAAATTAAATAGCATTAACAATGTCTGGGGTCCCTGAGTGGTGCAAATGCTTCAGTGCTAAATTACTATCCAAAAGGTTGACGGTTCGAACCCTTAGAAGACAGGCCCTCAGCCTTAAAAACCCTATGGAACAGTTCTACTCTGCACACATGGGGTCGCCATAAGTCAGAATTGACTAGACAACAACTAACAACAATAATGTCTAGGGGACAGTGGTAGTTCAGTGGCAGAATTTTTGACTTCCATGAAGGAGACTTGGGTTTGATTTCTGGCCAATGTGCTTTATGGATCACAATGATAGGATCTTCTACCTATCATGATGTCTTAGTCATCTAGTGCTGCTATAACAGAAATACCACAAGTGGATAGCTTTAACAAAGAGAAATTATTTTCTCACAGTTTAGGAGTCTAGAAGTACAAATTCAGGGTGCCAGCTCTAGCAGAAGGCTTTCTTTCTCTGTTGGCTCTGGGGGAAGGTCCTTGTCATCAATCTTCCCCAAAAGAGGAGCTTCTCAGCGCAGGGATCCTGGGTCCCAAGGATGCGCTATTCTCCTGGTTCTTGTTTCTTGGTGGTATGAGGTCCCCATGTCTCTCTGCTCACTTCTCTCTTTTATAGCTCAAAAAAGATTGGTTTAAGAGACAATCTAATCTTGTAGACTGAGTCCTGCCTCATCAACATAATCACTAATCCCATCTCATTAACATCATAGAGATAGGATTTACAACACATAGGAAAATCACATCAGATGACAAAATGGTGGACAATCACACGATACTGGGAATCATGGCCTAGCCAAAACGATACACATATTTTTGGGGGACACAATTCAATCCATGACAACGGGGATGGTGCAGGACTGGGCAACTGTTTCATTCAGTTGTGCGTGCGGTTGCCATGAGTCGGAGGCCAACTCAATGGTAGCTAACAATAACAATGTCTGATTCACAGAATATCTGTGTATATAAATACGTATATATGAATATATATATGTACACACACACAGATACTTACAGAGCTATTGAAAATCACTGGGAAAACTATAAAATAAATAGGTTAAAAAACTTTGACTTTGCAGAAAGCATTCAGTGCCATGGCAAAAATGTATTAGCTTCTCCCTTGGTTCTAGATAACTAGGTCATGCTTCCGTCTTCATATTTTCAAAGTGAATTTTAAATATAGTTACTGAATCTTATGAAGGTAATTATTTTTCCCTGTCATTTTTCTCACCACAATGCAAAAGAAAATCTCAAAGTTCTGGTTTGTTAATCTGTGAGGCAGAAACAAAATTGAGGGTAGGGAAATGTGAGCATCTCCACTGGCTCCACAAAAGCCATGTGTCATTGATAAAGGAAAATGAACTTTGCTACCTTTGATCACATTCCTTGCTAAAGAATCATCATCGTTGCAGACAGACGTGATTTAAAAGCAAAATCTAAATTTTCCTTTCTAGATAAGTCAATTACATGGACTCAAACCAAACCCAACCTGTTGCTGTCGAGTTGATTCTGACTCATAGAGACCCTATAGGACATAGTAGAACTACTCCATAGGACTTCCAAGGAGTGGCCGGTGGATTCAAACTGCCGACTGTTTTGTAAGCAGCCAAGCTCTTAACCACTGCGCCACCAGGCCTTCACAATTACAAGAACGTGTAGACATAAGTATAACATTTTTCATTTTTATGTTATGACTTTGACCGGAAAGCTAAAGTATTATATAATTTATACAATGGATGATATAGCCATCAGGGATTGAATTGGAAATTATTTATTTTGGGATTCTTGAACATATAAATTATAGAAAGAAAGGTCTTTGTTTGCTTTCAGGGGCTTAGAGTCTAATGGGGAAGAAAGACTAGTGTAGGCATTTACATGAATATGTCAGATGAAAATCTAAATGCACTAAAGGTTGGTGGGTGGCCCATTAAGACATGAAATAGGATAATTTTTCCTGAATCTGTGATTTCAAAACTGTGACTGCACGTATGGGGTTTTTATTTTGTAGATGATTGCCTTGCTCAGTGTGGCAAAGACTGCAGATCTTATTGCTGTCACGGGACGACTCCCTACTGTTGCTCCTACTACGCCTACATTGGGAACATCCTCTCGTGAGTATTGGACAAATTTGCAAGGTTGATGATCTTTCCCTAGCCCAGCTCTGTTTTCAAAAAAGGTACTAAGTTATAGGTGTGGGGCAACAGAGATTTTAAGATTGTTTATTGACATAAAATCTTTACTGGAGCTATTAGACGATCATCTTTATTTAGTGGGTTGTATTTTTTGATAAACTGTACAAAGTAACATACAAACGAAATTGCCATGTTTAGAAGGGAGTTAAAAAGGAGTTCTAAAAGAAGTATTCTTTTATTGCTCAATTTTATGTACTATAATAGTATTTTAAGTAGACCGTATTCATATTACTGATCTGTTTTTCATATATTTGTAATTCATATGTTTTTGTGTATTTTGTTGAAGGATTTGTAAGTTAAAATTTATTATTGAATTGTGGTCAATTTATTTTGCCATCCATATATTAATTTGTCTTCTGTATCTAGTACATGTCAGGGAAAACAGAGTTTATGAATTAAAAAGTTAAGATACGAAATGTCAGTTCTCTGCACAGTGCAGATAAAGCAATTCCTGTGTCCTTCAGGAAACAAGTCTAGAGCTCAAAAAAAGGCAGGCATGAACAATGTAAAGTGATAAATAAGCAACAACAAAAAACAGTGACATTTACAATTGGATGTGTTAAACATTTCCCCATAACAATTAAGAATTTATTTTAGAGCTGCTTCTGGGCAAAGGGAAATGGGGAAGCAAGACCTGCTTTCGGGGTTGTACGTCTAGAAAAGGTACAGCTCTCAGTTGCTCTACACACACCTTGAGACTGAGAAATAAAAGGTAGAAAATTAGGAACATAAGAATTTCCTGAATCAAAATCACCCCCTGACTTTCAGATAGTGGCAGGAATCTAGCCTCAGTCCTCTTCCATTTTTACTTTTCAAGTGAACATCAGGACGATTTGGGAGCTATTCCATTGTGGTTTACCTTGCCCTGTGCGGCTCAAGTGGGCGCAGGAAAGATTAGACACTAAGTGGTATGTGCCTGGCTATTTTAGGGATGTGTCTGTTGAGATGGCTTATAACTCATCCTCCATTTCCTGAGAATAGAAAACCTGGCACGACAAACAATTTCTAGAATCAAAGTTGGAGCTGATATTAGAGATTATGTCTCTCTGAATAAGGCCAAAAGAATCCTACTTCAGGATACCCTTGAAGACTACCATAGCTTTACGGGAAATGGCAAGTTAGAGGGCCAGTTGATGAATAGAATTTAAGGATTCTTTGAAATGCAGGTAAACGCTAAATAATTAGTTTGAATTTCTCCTCTTGGGAGACTTGGTGGGAAAGAGAGGAAGCTCCTTTCCTACTTAGAGAACTATCAGAATGATTTTTAATAGCAATTTCTTAGCTCGGAATACCATACACACACACACACACACACACACACACACACACACACACACGGTATATATTATATATATGGAGTCCTTAGGTGTTGCAAACAGTTTACATGCTTCGCTACTAACCAAAAGGTTGGATGTTCAAGTTCATACAGAGGAACCTCAGAAGAAAATCCTGGCAATCTAATTCCAAAAAATCAGCCACTGAAAAACTTGTGGAGCACAGTTCTAGTCTGACACACATGGGGTCACCATGAGTTGGAATTGACTCTATGGCCACCAATGGTATGTATGTGTATGTGTATATATATATATGTATATGTACCATTGACCTATAGGGTCACTATGAGGCAATGGGGTTGGGTTTTTTTTTTTTTTGGACATGTATATGTATATATGTTTTACATTTCTTATCACTTCACAGCATTTAAAGTAATTTAAAATATTATTACAAAATTCAAATTTTATTTTTGAGTAGTCTTTACACATCAGATGCTGCTATTCCAAGTAGATGTGGGAGCGGGCCTGGCCAAGGTATAGATTTGAGGCAACCTGGAGAGAGTGATTCTGTGATTCTGTGATCCTCGGGCTCCAGGCCCGTTTCTCTGACCACTAACCATATCATGGTGTGTGTTGTGCCCCTATTTCTCACCTCATATTACCTCCACCCTGGTAAATATAAACAGAAGACATAATTAACTATTAATCAGAATATTTTTTAAAATTTAAATTTTCCAGCATTCTTTATGTATTTCATATTTGCAGAATACATACAGGTATACATGTTTATGGTAGATATTTTAGGTCTTTAGCTAATTGCACCATTTGGCTGAAGTAAAGAATTAGTTGAGTTGATACATTGATCTGGGTTATTAGGGTCATGTACTTGTTACGTATGAAAAAAAAGAATTGTGTTTTTGGAGGGAAAAATAAACACAGATGGCATTATATTTTCAGGCTGTTAAAACTGAACTTTCTGTCCAAAATAGGAGCCACTGAGTAGATCCCTTGCTAAACAATTCTTAGCACACACACACACACACACAAAAAAAAAAAGGCTTTAAAGTGTTTTTCCTTTACTGGATAAAGGAGAGTACCTTTTCAGGATTTCCAGCTATTGTTTGAAATATGAAAAGAGTTCTTAACTCCACCCAAAGCTCTTTTTCTTTTTTTTTTTTTTTGAGGGTGTGGGGCTTGGAGGGAGGAGGTAGGGGAAAAAAAAAATCATTCAAAGAATGCTTAGAAGACTTTTTTTGTGCACATGTTTTCAAGTATTGCTATTTTGGAATTCATAAACTGTGCTTCCTCTCTTTCAAGCATCCATGGTCTCTCTTAGAAAAATCATTTTAATCATCTTAACAGAAAGTTAGATCTTTTTAGTTACCAGAAAAATAATAAGGAAGAAGGTAGCAAGCACAAAGAAATGTTACCTATCATAAATGAGTGATTTTGAAATGTGGTTTATATTTGTGTTTGTTTTCAAAATAAAAAATGCCTTGGCTCCGTTTAAAGTGAGCTAAAAAGAGTACAAAATATAATTTGGGTCATTTGAGGCTGTTCCTAAGGCGGTAAGGTACCTTGAGCCTCTCTGCTGAGTCTTCTCCTTGGTCGCCCACTGAAATAATCAGAAGGGAATGAAGATGTTTAGTCCTTAATTCTATTTCCTTCACCTGTCTTGCTGTTTCATAAATTCACAATTTATAGTGATTTGTTTTTAAAGAGATCACAGGAGCTAATTTGCAATGTATCTTTGAGTTGAAAAGTCTTATTTTACGAAGGTCACTCCTTTTCAGATATTTTCTGTTCTAAACATGAGTTAACTTTGGTAATAAATTTGGATCTCTTCTCCTTGTTAGGAACTTTGAAATTTAGTCCTGTCTCATGAAAACCTTTAAACTTAAAACTATATGTGTACCTACTTTTGATCATTATGGTTGCAGATACTGACTTCAATATAGAAGAATCACAGCATTATCTTCTGGAATTTAAGAATAAGTTTCTACGGTAGCCAGAGTATACTATTCCATCAATTATGTACAAATACATATTGATTGTCTGTTACCATTGCAGTGCTGGGCTAGGACCAGGGATCCAAAGATGAGCAAACTGTCTATTCTGACACCAAGGACCTTGTAGTCTAATGGGAGATGAAAGTGTAGGCAAATAATTACAAACCAATGAGCTAATCTACAAAGTGTTATTGGAATTGGGGGGCCAGGAAAAGGGAAAACAGCTAAGTCTCTCGCTCTCTCTCTCTGTCTGTGTGTGTGTGTGTGTGTGTTAGAAAGACATGTTCAGGAAAGGTATCATAAACATGGGATTTGAACAGAGTTTTTAAGGAAGGATAGATACTTACATAAACAGACAGAGAAGAAAGGAAATTCTTTACAGACAGAGAGACTCCTTTGTACAAAGGCAAAGACATACGAAAGGAAATAATCAGTTGGGGAAAACCCATTTTTCCTATCTAGCTAGAGAGGAAAGGCTAACCTTTGAATCCAACACAGGATTATGTAGACAAGACACAAGAGAGCTCCTTACTGCGACATAGTTTTATTGAACATAAAACAAAATAATTCAATATTTTTCTGGAAATAAGATGGCTGGTTTTATACAACCAGTTGCCATCAAGTCGATTCTGACTCTACCAACCCCATGTGCTGCAGAGTACAGCTGTACTCTGTAGGGTTTTTATGGCTGTGACCTCTCAAAAGTAGATTGCCAAGCCTTCTTTCAAGGAGCCTCTGGGTGGATTCAAACCACCAACGTTTCCATTAGTAGCCGAGTGAGTCACTGTTTGCGCCATTCAGGGACTCTGGTTTTACACAGAAAGGACATATTCTTATCCGTCACTCTGACAAGGGGCAAAGATGAGAAGGTTCCTAACGAAGATTATATTTATTTATTCCATAGAGTAAATATTTGGAATGAACAGTTTGAGATGGTATGCCATTTGGAACCATTTCTGACAGAATACATGACCTTATAATCATTTTTCCATTTAAGAGATTTTTTACTATGAGGGCAACTGTTGAACATTAGAAGCTTCAGTATGTTTACAAATGAGGATTGGGCCAATTCGAGAAGTAAACAATTTCCCACTGGATTGATTCTCAAACATTTCATTCAGCAACACTTCTCCATGGAAAATAAACATTCTGCAATGAATATAGAAAGGGATATTTCGATTTTTGCTGCTCATGAACTTTAATTGACATTCACTAGCAAGAAACTCCAGCGTAAAGATGTGGACTGTAGAGAACACTTCAGAACTGGCAGAATTCAAGGGAATAGAGGATGTAATTGAGTGGCCAATTACTGGCATCTAATGGAACAAATTAAAAACAGAACTTTTCTGAAAATGAAGGTATTCTATTATGTGAGGAGGAGAATAATTGTACAGTATTGAATATGGACCAAATATTTACTGGTTTGGACGTAGTGAGCCAGATGACAAGATAGAAGATTTCCCCTAATTTAAAGCATAGATTTTTGCTTTTCTGGTTTGCCTTTGTAAAGTACTGATATGTCTGGGGATTCTTCGGAACACCATATTGGACAACATAAAATCCCCACAGGGAAAAATCAAGAGGAAGAACTAATAACAGAGATCCTAGTGGGATTAAGTTTCTTTTTTTCTCAATGAAACATGAAAGATGTATTACCCACAGTTTTGCAAAGACAGTTAAATGTCACAACTCTGATTTTAGAGTCATGTTATGCATGAAAGCAAAACTGAGTTAAAAGATAAAGGTTTCATATTTTCCAATGGCATTTGAGGTCCTCTGCTCATTAAGTAGCTGAGGGTTTGGAATAAAACACGTGAGGCTATTCAAATACAGTCAGAAACAAAGTTTGTTTTAAAAGGCCTTTGGTATTGGTAAGAACATTTAAATAAAAATAATCTTAGTACTTAATATGAGGGAAAAAAAAACACCTCTGAAGAGTACATACTAAACAAATCAAACTTGGTAAGAGTCTTGGTTTTGTTTTAATAATGACATAAAGAGTAAATAAGTAGCTAGTATAGAGTGGCACAAACGATTAAGCACTGGGCTGCTTAGCTGAAAAGTTGGCAGTTTATGTCCATCCAGAGGCACCTCAGAAGAAAGGCCTGGGAGGATCATACCACCACCAAGAAAGAAGAGCCAGGGGTGGAGTGCATCCTTTGGACCTGGGATCTCTGTGCTGAGAAGCTCCTGGAACCAGGAGACTGAGAGAGACAGAGGCAGAGAGATAGAGAGACAGACAGAGACAGAGAGAAGGAGAGAGAGCTGTAACACCGAAGACGGCGAGAAGCGGCAGCAGAGAAACAGCGGCAAGAGGGACCGTCAGGAGACGGCACAGTGGGCTTCCTGGCCCACAAAATGAGAAAGCTGAGTGCCTTTGGGCAAGAGGCTTGCTGGCGGCTTGGGGTGCCTCCGGACACTTGGGGTCTCCACGAGTCACAATCAACTTGACATCAGCTGGTATAGTGTTAAAGAAATATGGACTTAAGTGTAGCAACAAATTATGTTTGATATAAAAAGAAAGTCAGCATTTCTCAGAAGATATATATTTACATTATGTGGGTTCTTTTTATTAATAAGAGCCAACATAAACATGTAGCTATTTAAAAGTTTTCTCAGTCAAATTTATAGACTCTTCTAATTGTCTTTGTAAGTTAGCTCAATAGTCAGAAACATAATTTGTTTTTAGGAAGGAATAAATGAAGTTTTGTAACAATTTGTTTCCACACATATATCCAGAGGTATTCTAGGCTCTATACCAGGTGCTGGGGTTATAGGTATAAATCAAACATGGTTCCTGCCTTTGACTTGTTTTCAAGCTACTGGGGAATGTAGACCTATAAACAGTTTAACCTGCTATGGAAAGCACAAAATGCAGTGGAATCAGAGAGAAGAAGCTGTTAGTCAAATTTTAGGGTCCTAGGAAGGCTTTTTGAGGACTGCAGTTCTAAGCTTAATCTTAAAAGAAAAAGCAATTGAAAAAATTCACCACTCATTTATAGTTAAAAATAAACACTTAGCAAACCAGGAATGCAGAGGAAATTTTCCTAACCGAATAAATATCTCAAAAGAAAAAAAAAGCCTACCTCAAGCATATACTCAGTAATGCAGTGTTAAAAGTCTTCCCTTTAAAAGCAACTGATAGAACAAGCTGGTGTCTATCACCACTTCTGTTCAGCATTGTACTGGAGGGCACGGCTGGTGCAATAAACAAGACAAATAGATAAGAGATAATAAGAATTGGAAAGGAAGACACGAAATGGTTATTATTTACAGATGATATGATTGTCTATACTCCTCAGACTATACAAGCTAATAAGACAGTTTGCCACAATTGCAAGACACAAGATCAGTGTACAAAAATGAATATATTTCTATATAACAGCAAGACTCAATTAAAAAATGTAATGTATGATGTATGTGTATTCAGATCTCATTTACAACATCAGCAAAAACTATGACATACTTAGCAAGAAATTCAATAGCAATATATGTAAAACATTTATGGAAAAATATAAATACATAAAACTAGCAAGGAATGAAAGAAGACCAAAGGAAATTAAGAGATACAGCCAATTCTGGATGGGAATATTGGAGAGATATTGATTCTTCCTGAACTGTATGTAAATTGATTGTGATTCCAATTAAATTTCACCAGACCATTTTTGTTAAATTGGACATACTGAGCCTGAAATCTGTATTGAAGAATAAAGCGTCTACAAAAGAGAAGACCTCGGTGAGAAGAAGCCTTATAGGCATCAAGAATGATTATAAAGTTAAGGAAAATAAACTGTGTAATATTGATTCACAGATAAACCAATAGAATATAAAGCTCCAAAACTGACTTAAGTTTATATGGGAACTTGATAGATAACAGAGATGGCATTGCGTATCAGTGGAGCTGGATGGATTATTTAATAAATAATGCTTAGACAATTGGCTACCCGTATGAATAAACATTAAACTAGATCACTTCATCACATCATACCCAAAAATCTACTCCTGCTGGACCTACTGCATAAATGTGAGAACAAATATTTACAACTTAAAAAAAAAATGGGGGGGAGAATAGCATTATATTATCAGAATAGGGAAAGATTTCTAAAATAAAAGATAAAAAGCATAAATAGTGAAAGAAGAGAGAAGCTTAAAACCACTAAATTGTTTATTTTAAAACGTAAACTTTTATGATATGTGAATTAAATCTCAAATTAAAAATATTCTTGTAAATATATAAAACAACAGATTCCATAGAGAAAGTTTAAGGCAAATCTCCCACTTGGAGAAGATATTGGCAATTCGTTGTTGCTGTCTTTAGGTGTCAGTGAGTCTGTTCTGATTCATGTTGTTGTCGTTGTCATTTGATGCCATCCAGTGGGTTCCAACTCATAGTGACCTTATGTACAACAGAAGGAAACACTGCCCAGTCCTGAGCCATCATCTCAATCATTGCTATGTTTGAGCCCATTGTTGCAGCCACTGTGTAAGTCCATATCATTGAGGGTCTTCCTCTTTTTCGATGACCCTCTACTTTACTAAGCATGATGTCCTTCTCCAGGGACTGATCTGCTGATAGATAACATGTCCAAAGTATGTGAGATGAGTCTCACCATCTTCACATCTAAGGAGCATATGGCTATACTTCTTCCAAGACAGATGTGTTTGTTCTTCTGGCAGTCCCTGATATATTCGATAATCTTCGCCAATGACATAACTCAAATGCATCAATTCTTCGGTCTTCCTTATTCATTGTCTAGCTTTCCCGTGCATATAAGGTGATGGAAAATACCATGGCTTGGGTTAGGCGCACCTTAGTCTTCAAGGTGACATCTTTGCTTTTTAACACTCTAAAGAAGTCTTTTGCAGCAGGTTTGCCTGATGCAATACATCATTTGATTTCTTGACTGCTGCTTCCACGGCTGTTGATTGTGCATCCAAGTAAAATGAAATCCTTGACAACTTCAATCTTTTCTCTGTTTATCCTGATGTTGTTTATTGGTCCAGTTGTAAGGATTTTTGTTTTCTTTATGTTAAGGTGTAATCCATACTAAAGGCTGTAGTCTTTGATCTTCATCAGTAAGTGCTTCAAGTCCTCTTTACTTTCAGCAAGCAAGGTTGTGTCATCTGCATATCACAGGTTGTTAATGAGTCTTCCTCCAATCCTGATGTCGGGTTCTACTTTGTATAGTTCAGCTTCTCAGATTATTTGCTCAAACAGATTGAATAAGTATGGCTAATCAGACAGATTGAATAAGTATGGTGAAAGGATACAACCCTGACTCAAACTTTTGCTGATTTTAAACCATGCAGTATCTCCTTGTTCTGTTCAAACAACTGCCTCTTGGTCTATGTACAGGTCCCTCATGAGCACAATTAAAAGTGTTCTGGAATTCCCGTTCTTTGGATTGTTATCCATAATTTGTTATGATCCACACCGTTGAATGCCTTTGCATAGTCAATAAAACACAGCTAAACATCTTTCTGGTATTTTCTGCTTTCAGCCAGGATCCATCTGACATCAGCCAGTAATATCCCTGGTTCTGCGTCCTCTTCTGAATCCTACTTAAATTTCTGGCAGTTCCCTGTTGACGTGCTGCTGCAACCGCTTTTGAATGATCCTGAGCAAAGTTTAACTTGTGTGTGATATTAATGATATTGTCCAATAATTTCCACATTTGGTTGGATCACAATTCTTTGGCATAGGCATAAATATGGATCTGTTCCAGCCAGTTGGCCAGGTAGCTGTCTTCCAAATTTCTTGGCATACAGAGCAAGCTCTTCCAGCGCTGTGTCTATTTGTTGAAACGTCTCAATTGATACTCTGTAAATCCTAGAACCTTGTTTTTTGCCAGTGTCTTCAGTGCAGCTTGGACTTCTTCCTTCAGTACCGTCAGTTCTTGATCATATGCTACCTCCGGAAATGTTGAATGTCCACCAGTTCTTTTTGGTAAAGTGACAATGTGCATTCCTTCCATCTTCTTTCGATGCTTCCTACATCATTCAATTTCTTGCACATAGAATCCTTTGATATTGCAACTCAAGGCTAGAATTATTTTCTTAAAAAAATCCTTCCCAGTCTGTCTTAGTACTTCTTCCCAGTCGGTCTCAGTCTGGAAGTTCCACTGAAACCTGTCCATCATGGATGACCTTGCTGGTATTTGAAATACTGGTAGCATAGCTTCCAGCATCACAGAAACATGCAAGCCACCACAGTACAACAAACTGACAGATGAGTGGTAGTTCTGACTCATAGTGACCCCATATGTGCAGAGTGAAACTGCTCCATAGGGTTTTCAAAGCTGTAATCTTTTGGAAACAGATTTCCAGGCCGTCTCCTGAACTGCCTCTGGGTGGGTTTGAACCACCAACCTTTCAGCTAACTGTTGCATGCTTAACCATTTGCACCATCCAAGGACTCCGTAAGATTCATAAAGAATTAGTATCCAGAATGCCTTAAAAGGAACACGGGCAATGTGTGTTCACAGAAAAAGTGATACAGCAGAAATTGGAAAGGCAATATGGAAAGTGCTCTACCTGGCTAGCTAAAGCAAGGATATACAATTTAAAACAATGAGACACCATACTCACACCCGCCAGAGTGGCAATACTCCATATGTCTGATAGCGCCAAGCAATGTGGGAGGGCGTAAACTGTTATCAATATTTCAGTGAGCTATTTGACCACATGTAGTAAAGCTGAAGATGGGCATACATTAGGTGGACATACATTGTTGATGTTATTGTTAGGTGCTGTTGAGTTGGTTCTGACCCATAGCGACCCCATGTACATCACAGCAACACGCAAGCCACCACAGTATGACAAAATGACAGATGAGTGGTGGGGGAATATATTAGAGTTTACTAATACGTCTTCTAGTTCTGGGCCCTGGAAAGAATGCCAAAAATGTACACAAGGAGACATGTATAATGCTGTTTGGCATATAGTTTAAAATAACAAAACTTTTAAAGCAATGTATTTCTATCGGAGAAGAATATATTCATATAATGGAATAAGATACAGCAATTAAAATAAACCAGTCCATACTGGTTTACATACATTGTGTAAATTCAAAACTGTAACGTTGAGAGAAGAAAAGGGAACTGAAGAAAGATGGATGTTAACGACATACTATTTGTGTTAAACACAAAATAATTCTGTGTATTATTTACGAAAGCGGATACATGTGGCAGACAAATGCATGCTCATCTGTAGTACCATCTCTGTTATCTGCCAAGTTCATAAATATAAGAATGAGAGAAGGGTACACATGAATTTCAGGATTGCCCTCAAGGCTTTCCTGGGATATGGGGCTTTCATTGTTACAGTTGGGACAGTCTCAGGCAAAGTGGGAAAAGTTGGTCCCCCTAGGGAGAAAAAGGGGGAGGAGGGCTTCGACTCTCACTGTAATATATTTTAAAAACCCAAACCCACTGCCATCGAGTTGATTATGATTCATAGCGACCTCATAGGGTTTCCAAGGCTGTAAATCTTTACAGAAGCAGACTTTTGCCACATCTTTCTCCCACTGAGCAGCTGGCGGGTTTGAACCACCAACCTTTCAATTAGCAGTCAAGCACTTTAACTACTGCGCCACCAGGGCTCCCTAAAGTTTTATTTACTTAAAAAATTAAACATCTGAAGCAAATATTACAGATTATTAGCATGTAATAAATCTGGGTGGTTCAATATATGAATGTTGTATTTATTCACTGTAATTCTTATATGTTTGAAAATTCTTAAAATTAAAAAAAAAAAGAAAGCAATTAAAAAGTTTGGTGAGGATTGTAATGGAATCACTAGGGCACCTTGTTAACATCCAGATTCTGAATCTGGGTCTGGAGCGGGACCCAAAATTCTGCCCTTCTAGCAAACTCCAAGATGATGCTGAAGCTGCTGGTCCACCGAGCACCCTTGGCTAGTGAGGGCTGGTACTATTTGATAATACCCTATAATACAGGATAGAACGACAGAAGAGATTAGATTGCAAACTCAACAAGACTTGAGAACTGATAGGATGTAGGACTAGAGATTGGTGCTTTAAAGAAAAGGAACCAGTTCAAATTAGTTCTGAACATTCTTCTTTGAGTAACTGGGTAGATGGTGTACTGGGAAGTGATGGGGAATATTCAAGAAGGTTCGGAGAGGGGGATGAATCCTGTTTCTAATATGTTGAGTTGAGGGACCTGTAGGCTATGAACCACATTCACTGGGCCTTGAGTTGGTGGAATGTGTCACTCTGTAGCTCAGTGGAGATCCTGGAGCATCAAATAGAGTATTGGGAGGAAAAAACTTAGAGACAGTGGTTAAAAGGGTGCATGGAAATGAATGCGGTGTCCCGAAGAGAGGGTAAGAACAACATGCGAAGGATGGAATCCCAGGGAAATTCAGGAATACACTGATTTCTCCCCTGTCTACATTTGATTTGTGATATTTCAGCCACCTGAGAAGTATATCCATACCTTCGAAATTTCTTCTTCCTATTAAATTTAACTTGCGTGTCACTGTTCAGCCTGAATACACTTTCTCTATAGGGTTGCTATGAGTCGAAATTGACTTAATAGCAATGGGTTTGGTTGGGTTTTGGTGGCTGGGACAATGAACACTTTTATTTTATACGTGTTTTTTGGAGCCCTGGTGGCGTAGTGGTTAAGAGCTTGGCTGCTAACCAAAAGGTCAGCAGTTCAAATCCACCAGAAGCTCCTTGGAAACCCTATGGGGCAGTTCTACTCTGTCCTATAGGGTCCCTATGAATCGAAATCATCAGCAAAAGGTTTGGTTCAGTTTTTGGTCGTTCTGTATTTTATATTATACTAAACGTAGGATTCATAGTGTTCGCGTTCAGTCTGAATTGAATATGTTGTCATAACAAAGCAGTTTATGTGAGACTCCATCTTTATTTACTTTGATTTACCCAAGCCGAGTAAATTTATGTTTAGTCTTATATTCTAGCCTTTAGGAGCTATCTTAAAATGAAGTGTGTTTTGTGGTGGTGGGGACTGGTAGAGTGAAAAGAACTACCACTTTTTTAATGCTTGCTCTGTCCCAGCTGCCCAAAATATAATAGTTTATTAACCTTCAGAGTAGCCCTCTCCAATCAACCATAGTGATCCATAGGGTTTTTATTGACTGGTTTTCAGTAGATCGCTAGACTTTTCTTCCTAGTCCATCTGTCTTAGGCTGGGTTCTGTAGAGAAGCAAAACCTATGCAGCGTATAAATATACAGAGAGAGATTTATATAAAGGAATTGACTCATGCAGTTGTAGAGTCTGGAAAGTCCCAAGTTCGTGGGTCAGGCTAGAGGCTTCTCCTGTACCCGTGTAGGTGAAGGTGTTGGGGAATCCAAGATCGGAATGTCAGATAGGAGGCCTCTGGCTCACAGGCTGTGGAGGCCAACAAATCCCAAGATCAGCAGGTAAGATGCTAGCTCAAGTCCCAAGAACTGGACGTCAGATGAACAAGAGCTAGCTGCAGGATCCAGAGTAAGCAAAAGCCAACAAACCTTGCCAGAAAGTCCATCCGTATTGGATGCAGACCACACCCCTAAGGAAGCCCCCTTCAACTGATTGGCCCCTCACAACAGATCCCATCATAGAGGTGATCACATTATATCAGATCTCATTATGGAGGTGATTACGTTATTAAAAAGCCGCCAAACTACATCATAACTGCCAAACCACTGAGGATCATGGCCCAGCCAAGCTGACACACAACTTCAGCCATCACACCACCTTAGTCTGGAAGCTCCACTAAAACCTATTCAGCATCATAGCAACACTGAAGCCTCAACGGACAGACGGGTGGTGGCTGCTCATGAGGTGCATTGGCTAGGAGTTGAACACAAGTCTCCTGCATAGAAGGTGAGAATTCTATCACTAAACCACCACTGTGCTTTTCTTTTCCCCAAATTCTGGACTATATGTTGCCATAACATTATCCTTTCTCCACCCTATTATTTTTTTTACATCCTAAATTATCTGTCATCCTGTCCACGTTCTAGATCCTGAAAGGACAAGAAGTGAGTAAATCAACTCATGATTGAAGCTACGGGGTCTAACAGACTGAATGGTCCATAATGGGAAACTTCTTAAATCCTTGTAAAAACAAACAAATGTCAAGCCTTCATTTAAAAATAGGAAAAATCTGACATTTTGTAGGTTCTAATTAAATATGTATCATTTAGATAAACATTTGCTTAGGAAAATCAAATCATAATTTGAATATGTTATTGATCCAGAGAATGTCCTTTCATAGAATACAGATTAGGTAGGTATCATTAGAAAGTAAAAAGAGTGATTTTTATGGAACCAGCCATCACCTTCTGCTCACACTGTTAATGATAGATTACAATCAGATGGTAGGGGTTAGAATTCAAATGCCTATTCGATTATAATGATTTAACCTCTCGTTGTGATTCTGGAGTGAGCATGCTGTATCTGTGAGGCAGTATGATCTGATTGTTTGGGCTCCAGGCTTCTGTGCAACTCTATTCACTTGCATAATTTCTGGAGGTAAAATGTTTTATTGATAAAATTGACGCGGGAAGAGTTATACACACACAGTGATGTTTATCCCATTATGTTGGAAGAATTCTGGCGGCCAGCTGCAGCCCAGAGCACAATGTCTCCCAACTGGATAGATGTTAGGATGAACACACCCATAACTAATGAAAATTTCAGAGGGCAATGATAACCTCATAAAGTGTAATAGGATTCCATCTGAAACTGCCACGGGTGAAAGCCTTAGCTATTTAACCCATAGTGACTCTCTGTGACTCAGAGACAAACAGAGATTGTAGTTCCTGTGTTCATTCTTAAGGAAAGGGGAAGGAGAAAGACCTTACAGGTAACATGAAGAATGCTTTCTTTTTTTTTTTTTTAATATCTTTTATAGATCTGGCAAAAAAAAAACATGAAAAATTACTTCAACTATATCCCTGTGTGAATTCACACTGTCAAAAGGTGAGCAGGACTATATCTCTCTGTACTGAATTTTGCAAAAAATAAATGTTACCTGTGGTTGCAAATACCCAGCTGTAAGGTGTTGGTTGCTACAACATTGTTCCTCTACAAACAGCATGAACAATACAGGATGTGCCTCTGGTGTATTATGTAGAGGAAAATACTTGAATTTATCAAATAAATGATGAAAATTTTACTTTGAGGTTGCAACTGTAAGTAAAACCCATGCTTACAGTAAGTAGATAGACCCTGTTGCCGGGAGGAATTAAACAGGAAACAACTCTTTGTGATTCTATACTTAGAAGAAATACAACCAGAATGTTCCTCAGAAGCAGGGATGGTGAGACTTTGACTAGCTTGCTTTGGAAAGACCAATCACTAGAGAAGACCATCATGGTCGGTAAAGTATAGGGTCAACAAAAATAAGGGAAACCCTCAGTGAGATGGATGGATTGACACAACAGCCACAACAGTGAACTCAAACATACCAACAATCGTGAAGATGGCACAGGACTGGGGAACATTTTGTTGTTATACGCAACGTCACCCTAAGTCAGAGCCAACTAGATGGCAAAAAACAACAACATTAGTGATAGGAGATTGTAAAAGAAAGAACACAGATATTTCAATTCACAGAAATTGAGTCTGAGTTCCTCTTCTTTAATGCCGTGTGAATTTAGCTTTCCTAATGTCATTGAGCCTTGGTTTACTAATTTGTAAAGAGAAAATACTAGTAATAACTTGCCTTTCTCACCGAGTTGGGCTGAAGGATATATCTGTACAAAGAAGCACTTAGAGGGGCTTCACAAATACTTCCTGTCACTAATGAAGATATTAAACAAACAAACAAACAAAAAAAACAAACACTTTGCCATCGAGTCGATTCTGACTCATAGCGACCCCTTAGGGCAGAGTAAAACTCCCCCCTAGGGTTTCTAGGGAGCGGGTGGTGGATTCGAACTGCCGACCTTTTGGTTAGCAACCGAACGCTTAAGCCACTGTGCTACCAGGCCCTAGTGGCTTACAAAAGGGGCCTTCGTGGTGCAGTGATTAGGCACTCGGCTGCTAACCAAACGGTCAGGAGTTTGAACTCACCAACTGCTCCTCTGGAGAAAGGTGTGGCAGCTGCTTCCGTAGGAAACCCTACAAGACACTTCTACTCTGTCCTAAAGGGCCACTATAAGTTGTAATCAACTAAACAGTAATGGGTTTGGTTTGGTTTTAGTGGCGCAAAAGGTTAAGTTCTTGGCTGCTAAATGAAAGGTTGGCGGTTCAGACCCACCCAGTGGTTCCATGGGAGAAAGACCTATCTACTTCCATAAAAATTACAGCCTGTAATTACTCTGTAGCACGGTAAGTCAGAATCGACTCTATGGCACCTAACAACAACAATGAAGACAGTGAATTTTGAAAACATCTGGATTTTGGGAAAAAAGGAAACAGATGGGGAGCAAAATGATTTCTCCTTGGTCCCTCTGAAAGTCCGTGGCTGAGCTGCAGAATACTACTCCTGGTGTGAGGCCGTCTCCTGGTCCTGGGCGCCTCGTCAGCAGGAGAACGCCACCTGCTGAGGCATGGACATCGCTCCTCGGGAAAGCATGCCCAGACTGGAGTGAAATAAATGGCTTTCTTAATTAAATGTGATTGTGGTCTGATAACCTCAAAAGGTGGGTAATTAAGTGCTGTGTCCTGCTGCCCTGTGGTTGCTGAAAGCATAATACAGCCCGAGAAATCCTATGCATCAGGTATGCAAACCTGCCGTGGTGGCCTAGGCTGACCTGTAAGTTAGACAAAGAAGTCGACTGAAAAATAAAGAAAACAAGTCTAAAGAGAAACATATAAACCCGATTTATGAAAAACACACATGTAATGCCAAAATCAGGTGGTAAATATTTGCTCTACAAAATGTTTCATTATAGGGTTCCAGTTAATTCCCTTGTCCAAATTTATTTTATTCACAAATTTGCAGAAATACATTTTGTGCCTATGCCTAGAACTTCTGTATTGATATCATGTTAATAATTGATGGATAAAACAGTGTTCTCACTGCTGGCCATTTCATCAGAGACATCATGGTACGCTATAGAACTGAGCGCACCCTTGCATGTAAAATGTTATAATTGCCCTGATTAGACTTTAAAAAAAAAAGAAAAAAAGCATTAATCATCAGTTTTCTCAGTATAAGACAGTGCCCATAAGACTTACAAGAATAAAAAGGGCAACGACTTGCCTCTGATGCTATTGTACATAACCAACATTTGCAACAATCGCCAGATGGAAAGTATTTTCAAGGTAGCAAATAAATGCCCGATGGCATGCTGAATAAAAAGTCACCGATCACAGCAAGGATCAGTTGAGGTCTAACAGTTCTAAAATGTGTGTCTTCTTTAATCAGCTTGTTGGCTTTAAACAGCCAGCTTCTTTTAGTTATGTATTTCACTTTGTGTTTGTGATAAAGCAGTTTTTGTCTGCTCGAATTTAGTTGGAAGGGTTGATTCCAGTTCTGGAAAAGATGGAATCAGCACACTCCACCCTTTGCCTCCTGCTCAACGCAGCTGTCAAACCTGGACAGAATGTATACAACAGTTATTTCAGGTCTCTGAAAAGCAAGTAGTAAATTGAGGGACAATAGATTAAAATTCAGCTCCCAGTAAGTTTCCATTATTTCCCTCTATTTACACCACCCTGGATTCGACATAGACCGAAACACAGAAGTGGGTTCCAGGATGTAGACTGAGAAAGATGCATGAGAAGCTCTCTTGTTCTGGCTAAATAAACATAAAAGGGATCTCTTCACACTCAAAGAGAGTAGGGGAAGTACCCAAATATTTCTTCTTTTTCTCTTCTCTTGTGCTCAGCCCCCAAGTGATGTTGTGGCTGCAGCAGCAGTGACAGTGGCAGCAATAGGACCCAACAGGAGCCTAGAACACTGAGGAAGAGGAGCCTTCCTTTCAGATCAGAGTGATAGTGATAT
This sequence comes from Dugong dugon, assembly GCA_030035585.1. NCBI lineage: Eukaryota > Metazoa > Chordata > Mammalia > Sirenia > Dugongidae > Dugong > Dugong dugon. The sequence goes on from CM057473.1 coordinate 10,087,015, forward strand.
AGTTTACTAAGAGGCTGAGGTGAATCCTCATTGGTTTTTTTTTTCCTTTCTGTATCCTCCTGTTGTTCCACCCTGAACATGAGCTCAATTGTGGAAGTACCCAAAGATTAGGGTAAATAAAACCCGTCTTTCTGTCCAGAGAACCAAAAAGGGGAGCCCCAGGAAACCAGAAAGTATTGATGAGATTGAGAAGAAAGAAGAGCTCCAGAGAGTAACCACCTAAAGTTGGTAGTGATCTCCTAGGCTCACCTCCAATTTACACTTACATGGATCTGACTCTGAACAACATGCCAAAGACTTCCCTCTGATGATATTGCACACAACCTACATTTGCGACAATCGTCAAATTGAAAGTATTTTCAGGATAGTAAATAAATACCAGATGGCATGCTGAATAAAAAGTCATCAATCATAGCAAGGATCAGTTGAGGTCTTAACAATTCTGAAAAGGCGTTGAATTCAAGATAGACAATCACCCAAGCCCCGGACTGGCAATCAGTGACACAAATATGGGACAGATCCAAATATGAATGCAAAGGCTTTGAAAATGGAACTTACATTGAAACCACAGCCTTCAGAATACTAACAGAAACTTGTGGCTTAAACTCAACTTTTTTGATTGGCTGCTAAAACAAAAATACCAAAATTCTCCATAGTATTAAACAAAACTCAAAGTCTTCTAACATAATATGCAAAAAATTCAGGAGTCCAGAATACAATTCAAAAGTATCCAGCATACAAAGAACCAGGAAAATTTGAACTCACAGTGGAAAAGATGATCAACAGACACCAGTGCTGTAATGGCACAGATGTTGGAATTAGCGATAGAGACTTTAAAGCAGCTATTATGAAAATTGTCCTAGAAGGGCAAGCATTATTTGAAATAATTTAAAAGATATAAAGTATCAAAAAAGAAATAGAAGATATAAAGAAACAAAGCAAAATTTTAGAACAGAAAAAGTACAGTAACCCAGTTTAAAAAAATAGTCACTGGATGGGCTCAATAGCAGAATGGAGATGACAGAGTAAAGAATCAATGAACTTGGAGACAAATCAATAGAAATTCTCCAGGGTAAAGAACAGAAAGAAAATAATAATAATAATAAAGAACCAGCCTCAGACCAGTGAAGTCCCAGAATGAGAGGAGAAGGAATTTAAACCCAGAAACCCACTGCTGTCAAGTTGATTCCCACTCATAGCAACCCTGTGGGACAGAGGAGAGCTGCCCCACAGGGTTTCCAAGGCTATAATCTTTACAGAAGCAGACTGCCACATCTTTCTCCCATGGAGCAGCCGGTGGGTTTCAATTGCTGACCTTCTGGTTAGCAGTTGAAGACTAACCACTGGGTGACTAAGACTCCTTCCCCAAGTTTGGAGAAAGAGATAAAGTAGATTCAAGATGCTCAGCAAACCCCAAACAGGATAAACCTGAAGAAATCCACACCAAGGCACATCATGCTCAAACACTAAAAACTAAAGAAAAAGAAAAAAATCTGGAAATAGCCCCCTCCCGCCCCCCAAAAAGACACATTACCTATAGAGAGCTCTGATTTGAATGACTGAGCATTTCTCATCAAAAACCATGGAGGCCCAAGAAGTGGCATATTTTTAAAGTGCTGAAAGAAGAGAACTGTCAATCCACACTTCTATACCCAGCAAAAATATCCTTCTGGACTAAAGATGAAATAATACTATTCTTGGATTAAGGAGAGTTTAGAAAATATTTAGGCAGCAGACCTAATATAAAAGAATTGCTAAAGTAAGTTCTGCAGAAAGAAAGCAAATGATACCAGAAGGAAACTTGGATATGAGGAAGGAAGGAAGAGTAACAAAACTGGTAATTATTTGGATAAATAGATTATTTTTCTCCTCTTGAGTTCTTCAAATATGTTTAACTCTTGAATTATATAAAATAATTGTCTGATGGAGGTTTCAGTGTATGTAGATGTAATATATAACACAACCGTAGCCTCATGGGAGAAAAGTAAAGAGATCCGTAAGATGATAGAGTTTCTAAATTCCAATTGAAGAGGTATAAATTAATTCTAAATGATGAGGAAACATTAAGTATGTATTTTGTAATCCCTACAGCATCCATTAAAAAAAAAAAAACCTATTCAGAGATATATAGCCAAAATCACAATAAATAAAAATGGAATACTAATAAATGCTCATATAACCAAAAAGGTGGCAGGAAAGGAGAATCAGAGGAATGAAAAACAGAGGGAACAAAAGAAAGAAAATAAAAAATTGTAGACCTAAATTGAGACATTTCAATAATTACATTAGTTATCTAAACACTCCAATTAAAGGATAGAGAATGATTTTTTTAATGATCTAAATATATGCTATCTACATGAAACTCACTTCAACTATAATGATATAGGTAAGTTAAAAGTAAAAGGAGGGAAAAGATATACCAGGCAAACACTAACCAAAAGAAATCTGGAATGGCTATTTCAATATAGACAAAATCTACTCCAGAGCAAAGAATATTACCAGAGATAGAGTGGTATTACATAATTATAAAAAAGTCAATCAACAAAGAATACAGCATAACCTTAAATGTGTATACAATTAGCAATAAAGCTTCAAAATACATGAACCAAAAGCTGAAAAGACAGCCCCCCGACATAATTATCTGGCCCAAAAAGTCAATATTTGGAGGTTGAGAAATGCTGCTCTAGAGCAGTGAGTGTTAACTCTGTTATATAGAGACATTTGGGCAGATCCTTCAAATTCTTTTATAGACATTTAATATATGTATGAGGTAATATCTATGAACAGTTGCTTGTGCTTGACCAAAAAGTCACTCTTACAGGTTGCATTGAAACGGTTGATAGTTATCTGGATTCTTAAAAAATAAGGCACATATCATTTTGTATTGACACCATCAAGGGGACAAATCCATGGCACTATAACAATTGGCAGGGAAAGAAAAAGTGTGTGCATCCATTTCATTAGCATGCTGTATGATAAGTTACATTTTTAAAAAGAGATGAAAACATTCCTTGCTTGTTCGTCTCTTGTACAAAAAAATTAAATAAAAAAAAAAAAGAATGGTTGCACCAACTGAAATTCACTGTGGAATAGAATAGAAGTACAGGGTGGGAAATACTACAGTCCTGCCTGTAGCAACATTTGCCTGCCAAATAATTGTTAAACTTTCCGAATCTCGTGGTAAACACCCATTCTCCCTCTATGCCTTATTATGAAAAGGATGCTTATTAATAAAATCAAGACTAACACATTTAGTCCAAGAACAAATCCAAAACAGAAATTCAAGAATTTGATAGTTGATTTTACCAACAGTAAATAAGCTTATTAATTTTGTTTGTTAAATTACACTTCACAGGGAAAGAGAACAATATATGTATGTCCTCACAAATAAAATTAAAGTACTTGCCTTTTTCCATTCTTTTTTCCTTTGTTTTAGTTATGAGTTGCATTGCCATCAAGTCGATTCCAACTCATAGTGACCCTATAGCACAGAGGAGAACTGCCCCATAGGGTTTCAAAGGAGTGGCTGGTGGATCCCAACTGTGGACCTTTTGGTTAGCAGCCAAACGCTTGACCACTACGCTACGAAGCTCCTCACATCAGTAGACTGCAAATTCACACTACTATAACTCTAAAACTAATCTAAAACCAGACATATCCTGCCATTTTGTACCTGTGTGAACATCTTGACCAGGAAAGGGGCTCTTTGAGGAGATGGACCAACTATGTGCTTTTTTGTAGTGCTCCAAACAAACCATCGCAATGGTGGTAGAAATATTTAATTTAACATACTATAGAGAGAGTGTACCCTGTAGGTGCCATGGAATAAAGACAATGACATGAGAAACAAAATTAAGAGTGCCAATAATTAAATTTTGGGAAGAAAATGACTAAAATAATTCATTTCAACTTAGGTATAGTAAGTGAAATATACTGTTTCATGAAACATGGCAGAGAATTTTGGAAGGAAAACTGTAAAGTTAAAACCAAAGCTTTTTAATCAATGGCAAACTTCCCCAACTATGTTCATACATTTTTAAAAATTCATTAAGCTTTTTAAAAGAACGATCCTAGCTCTTTTCTTCTAATCTAAATATTTATGAGAAGGAAAAGTTCACACAGAACTGCGAGACCCAGAAATTTTTTTTTTTTTTTTCCCTCGTTGCCAGAAGAAATTAGTTCATAAGGGAAAGAGCTTATCCTGAAATGATTTGCAGCCAGTAAAATCTGTTCTCCTTTTCAGATTATGCTATTAGGAAGATGAACCCCCAGGTGTTTCAATTAATCGAAGGTCTGATTTAAAGATCTGCAGAACCTTGGAGTTTTGTTTTTTTTTTTCTCCTGTACTTCGTCATTTGTTTCATATCATACTCTTAAGCTTACTTCAGCATACAAGAAACAAAAACATATTTATTCATTTCTTTCTTAAATAACATTCAAGCTTTTTAAATGTCTTGTGATTGTAAACACCAGCCATTATTTATGCCTATTCAGCAGAAAGTACAGTGGAAGTTTCACAGCATTTAAACTAGTGTAAATTAGAGGTTCCCAAACTTTAGTATGCATGGGAATCACCTCGGTGTGCTTGCTAAAAATACATAATATCAGGATCTAATCTAGAAATTCAGGTTCAATAGGTCCAAAATAAGGAGCCCTGGTGGTGCTGTAGTTAAGTGCTCGGCTGCTAACCGAAAGGTCAAATTCACCAGCTGCTCCACGGGAGAAAGATATATCAGTCTGCTTCTGAAAAGATTTACATCCTTGGAAACCCTATAGTTCTACTGTCTCCTACAGGGTCACTATAGTCGGAATCAACTGGATGGCAGTGGGTATAGTATGGATAGTTCCCAAATGGGGATAGGAAACCTACTTTTTTTTTTTTAGCGACAACAACATTCTTATTTTAGATGACAGTTGGAATTTAGCACATTAAGCATGACCAAAACTAATGTTGAATATTTCTTTTTTTTGTAATTGTACTTTAGATGAAGGTTTACAGAACAAATAGTTTCTCATTAAACAGTTAGAACACATACTGTTTTATGACATTGGTTAACAACACCACATGTCAACACTCTCCCTTCTTGACCTTAGGCTCCCTATTACCAGCTTTCCTGTCCCCTCCTGCCTTCTAGTCCTTGCCTCTGGGCTGGTGTGCCCCTTTAGTCTCATTTTGTTTTATGGGCCTGTCTAATCTTTGGCTGAAGGGTGAACCTCGAGAGTGACTGCATTACTGAGCTAAAAGGGAGTCCAGGGGCCATACTCTTGGGGTTTCTCCAGTCTCTGCCAGGCCATTAAGTCTAGTCTTTTTTTTTTTGTGAGTTAGAATTTTGTTCTACATTTTTCTCCAGCTCTGTCCAGGACCCTCTATTGTGATCCCTGTCAGAACAGTCAGTGGCGGTAGCCGGGTACCATCCAGTTGTGCTGGACTCAGTCTGGTGGAGGCCATGGTGGTTGTGGTCCCTTAGTCCTTTGGACTAATCTTTCCCTTGTGTCTTTAGTTTTCTTCATTCTCCCTTGCTCCCAAAGGGGTGGGACCAGTGGAGTATCTTAGATGGCTGCTCACAGGCTTTCAAGACCCTACACACTACTCACCAAAGTAGAATGTAGAACATTTTCTTTATAGACTATGTTATGCCAATTGAGCTAGATGTTCCCCGAGACCATGGTCCCCACTGCCCTCATCCCAGCAATTTGGTCCCTCAGGGAGTTTGGATGTGTCTATGGAGCTTCCATGACCTGCCTTGTACAGGTTGTACTGGCTTCCCTAGTACAGTGTACTGTCTTACCCTTCACCAAAGTTACTACTTCTCTGTTGTCTATTTAGTGTTTTTCCATCCCCACTCCTCCCCTCCCTTGTAACCATCACAGATTGTTTCTTTCTGTGTGTAAACCTTTTCATGAATTTTTATAGTAGTGGTCTCATACAATATTTGTCCTTTTGTGCTTGACTTATTTCACTCAGCATAATGCCCTCCAGATTCATCCATGTTGTGAGATGCTTCATAGATTCATCATTGTTCTTTATCGTTTCATAGTACTCCATTGTGTATATGTACCATAGGTTTATCCATTCATCTGTTGATGGGCATCAAGGTTGTTTCCATCTTTTTGCTGTTGTGAACAATGCTGCAATGAACATAGGTGTGCATATGTTTATTTGTGTAACAACTCTTATTTCTCTAGGACATATCCCTACGAGTGGGATTGCTGGATCATATGGTATTTCTATTTCTAGCTTTTTAGGGAAGAGCCATATCGTTTTTTAAAGTGGTTCTACCATTTTGCATTCCCACCAGCACTGCATAAGAGTTCCAGTCTCACCACAGCCTCTCCAACATTTGTTATTTTCTATTTTTTTGATTCGTGCTAGTAATGCCAGGGTGAGATGGTATCTCACTGTAGTTTTGATTTGCATTTCTCTAATGGCTAGTGATTTCAAGCATTTTCTCATGTGTCTGTTAGCCACTTGAATGTCTTCTTTGGTGAAGTGTCTGTTCATTTCCTTTGCCCATTTTTTAACTCGATTTTTTGTCTTTTTGTTGTAGAGGTAAAAATCCAATGATTTTCCTGTAGATTTTAGAGATTAGACCTTTGTCAGATTTGTAATAGCCAATTTTTTTCCCAGTCTGTAAGTTCTCTTTTTACTCTTTTGGTGGAGTCTTTTGATGAGCATAACTATTGAAGATCCCATTTATTTGGCTTATCTTCTGGATTTTGTGTGTTGTTAATTATGGTTTGTATTCTGTTAATGCTGTGTATTAGGGCCTCTAGCATTGATCCTATTTTTTCTTCTATGATCTTTATAGTTTTTGGTTTTGTATTTAGGTTTTTGATCCATTTTGAGTTAGTTTTTGTATGGTGTGAGGTATGGGTCCTGTTTCATTTTTTTTTTTTTTTGCAGATGGATATCCAGTTTTGCCAGCATCATTTGTTAAGAAGACTGTCTTTCCCCCATTTGATGGAATTGGGTCCTTGTCAAAGATCAGGTGACCATAGGTAGATGGATTTACATCTGGGTTCTCAATTCTGTTCCATTGGTCAATGTTTCTGTCGTTGTACCAGTACCAGGCAGTACTGTAGCTGTATAGTAGGTTCTGAGGTCACATAGTGCAAGTTCTCCTACTTTATTCTTCTTCTTCAATAGAGCTTTACTTCTCTGGAGCCTCTTCCCTTTCTATATAAAGTTCATGATTCGTTTTTCCATCTCTTTAAAGAATGTTGTTGATATTTGGATCAGGATTGCATTGTATTTGTAGATTGCTTTAGGTAGAATTGTCATTTTCACAATGTTCAGTCTACCTGTCCATGAGCATGGTATATTTTTCCATTTATGTAGGTCTCTTTTGGTTTCTTGCAGTAGTGTTTTGTAGTTTTCTTTGTATAGGTCATTTACATCCCTGGGTAGATTTATTCTAAGTATTTTATTTTTTTTAGGGGCTATTATAAATGGTATTGTTTTTCTGATTTCCTTTTTGTCATTCTCTTTATTGGTGTATAGGAATTCAACTGATTTTTGTATGTTTTATCTTGTATCCTGCTACTCTGCTGAATCTTTCTATTAGTTCCAGTAGATTTCTTGTGGAGTGTTTTGGGTTTTCTATGTATAGTATCATATCATCCGCAAATAGGGACAGTTTTGCTTCTTCCTTACTAATTTGAATGCCCTTTATTTCTTTTTCTTGTCTTATTGCTCTAGCTAGGATTTCCAGCACAATGTTAAATAGGAGTGGTGATAAAGGGCATCCTTGTCTTGTTCCTGTTTTCCAAGGGCAATGTTTACAGCCTCTCTCCATTAAGAATGATGTTGGTTGTTGGTTTTGTATAGATGCCCTTTATTATGTTGAGGAATTTCCCTTCTATACCTATTTTATTAGGAGTTGTTATCAGGAATGGGTGTTGGACATTGTTGAATGCCTTTTCTGCATTAACTGAGATGATCATGTGATTCCTTTCTTTTATTTTATAAATGTGGTGGATTATGTTGATTGATTTTCTAATGCTGAACCATTCTTGCATACCTGGTATGAATCTTACTCGGTCATGGTGTGTTGTTGTTGTTGTTGATATGATGCTGAATTTTATTGGTTAGAATTTTGTTGAGAATTTTTACGACTATATTCATAAGAGATATTGGTCTGTAATTTTCTTTTTGTGGTGTCTTTGCCTGGTTTTGGTATCAGGTTTATGCTGGCTTCATAGAATGAATTCGGAAGTATCCCTTCCTTTTCTGTGTTCTGAAATAGTTTGAGTAGTACTGGTACAAGCAGTTCTCTGAATGTTTTGTAGGATTCTCCAGTGACGCTATCTCGGCCAGGACTTTTTTTTGTTGGGATTTTTTTTATTACCTTTTCAATCTCTTGTTATGGATCTGTTCAGATTTTCAACGTCATTTTGTGTTCATTTGGGTAGGTAGTGTGTTTCTAGACATTTCTTCATTTCCTCTGGGTTTTCAAATTTGCTGGAGTATAGTTTTTCATAATACTCTGTTATAATCCTTTTTATTTCAGCTGGGTCTGTTGTAATGTCCCCCATTTCATTTCTTATTTGGGTTATTTGTGTCCTCTCCTGTTTTACTTTTGTCAGTTTGGCCAGTGGTTTGTCAATTTAGTTGATCTTTTTAAAGAACCAACTTTTGGTTTTATCGATTCTTTCTATTGTTTTTCTGTTCTCTGTTTCATTTATTTCTGCTCTCATCGTTATTATTTCCTTTCTTCTGGTGGCTGTGGGCTTCTTTTGCTGTTCTTTCTATTTGTTTGAGTTGTGTAGCTAGTATTTTGATTTTGTCCCTTTCTTCTTTTTTGATATGTGCATCTATTGGTATAAATTGACCTCTGAGCACTGCCTTTGCTGTGTCCCAAAGATTTTGATATGTTGTGTTTTCATTCTCATTTGATTCTAGGAATTTTTGACTCCATCTTTGATTTATTCTATTACCCAGTGGTTTTTAAGCAGAGTGTTGTTCAGTTTCCATGTAACTGGTATTTTTTCCTTGCTTTTCCTGTTGTTAATTTTTACTTTGATGGCATTGTGATCAGAGTAGATACTTTGCATTGTCTCAATGTTTTGGATTTTGTTGGGGGTTGCTTTGTGGCCTAAGATGTGATCTATTCTGAGAACATTTCATGTGCATTGGAAAATAATGTGTACTCTGCAGCTGTTGGGTGGAGTGTTCTATATATGTCTATGAGTTCAAGTTGGCTGATTGTGGCCTTTAGATCTTCTGTATCTTTGTTGAGTTTCTTTCTAGATGTTCTGTCCTTTACCGAGAGTGGTGTGTTGAAGTCTTCTACTATTATTGTGAAAGTGTCAGTTTCTCTTTTCAGTGCTGTTAAAGTTTGTTTTATGTATTTTGGAGCCCTGTCATTGGAGGCATAGACATTTATTATGGTTATGTCTTCATGATGGATCTTCCCTTTAATCATTATATAGTGCCCCTGTTTGTCTTTTATGGTGAATTTTGTTTTAAAGTATGTTTCATCTGAGATTAGTATTGCCACTCTTGCTCTTTTTTGATATTTTTTTTCTATCCTTTGATTTTTAATAAATTTATGTCTTTATTTCTAAGGTGTGTCCCTTGTAGACAGTATATTGATGGATCCTTTTTTTTTTTTTTCCCCATTCTGTTATCTATGTCTCTTTATTGGTGCAATTTAGGCCATTTACGTTTGGTGTAATTAGATAGGTGTGAGTTTATTGCTGTCATTTTGTAGTGCTTTTTTTGTGTGGTGCTCATGTTTTCTTTGTTCCTATTAGTCGCCTGTGCTGGATTTCTTTTGTTTGTAGTTTTTTTTTTTTCATTTCCTTTGTGTTTGTAGATTTTGTTTTTACTGAGACTTTATGTTTTTCTTCTTTATTTTGATGAGTATGTTTGTTAACTTTCTTTGTGGTTAAGTTGAAATTTATCCTTATCTTCCTAGATTTGAACCTGTCTATTATTACTTGGTATCACCTTGTCTTCCTCTCCATCAGAAAGTTCTATACCTACACTGTTTATTCCCTCTTTTATTCTTTGTCATTTGCAGACTAACCTCTCTGGTTCCCTGTGGTAAATCTTTTGGTTTTGAATAGACCTTGAGAGTTTATTTCCTAGGTTGGTATCTGACTGATGGGATCTTGCATCCTAGATTCAGGCTGTTGTCTGATGGTGTGTGTTCTCAAACTGAAGGGCCCCCTTTGATAATTCTTGTAAGTTTGGTTTGGTTTTTACATATTTCCTTAATTTCTGTTTATCTGGAAATGTCCTAATTTCACCGTTACATTTGAATGAAAGTTTTGTGGGATGTATTATTCTTGATTGGAAATTTTTTTCTTTCAAGGTTTTATATACGTCTTCCCATTGTCTTCTTGCCTGCATGGTTTCTGCTGAGTAATCAGAGCATAGTCTTATTGTTTCCCCTCTGTATGTGACTTTTCGTTTTTCTTCAGCTGCTCTCGGGATTCTTTCTTTGTCTTTTGTTTTAGCGAGTGTGATTATGATATGCCTTGGTGATTTTCTTTTCGGGTCTATCCTATATGGGGCTCGTTGAGCTTCTTGGATGGTCAGCTTTTCATCTTTCATGGTATTACGGGAGTTTTCTGTCAGCAATTCTTCAATGATCCTCTCTGTGTTTTCCGTTTTCTCCCCCTGTTCTGGAACTCCAATCACTCGAAAATTTTTGCTTTTGATTGTATCCCACATCATTCTCAGGGTTTCTTCATTTTTCTTCATTATTTTTTCTGATTTTTCCTCAAACAAAGTGGTATCCAAGTATCATGTCTTCAATTTCGCTGATCCTATCTTCCATTGTTTCAAACCTGCTCCTCAGACCTTCGGTGTCATTATCCACTTCTGAAATCTCATTTAGGAAACCTATATTTTTAATAACCACCCCCCAGTAGATCTTGTAACAAGTGGCCCTTGGACCACACTGGTCTAAATAAACCATACCAAAAAATATTTTATTTGGACTTGTATCATGCTTCAGGGAGACCTGGTGGCACAGGGGTTAAGAGCTCAGCTGCTAAACAACAAGTTGGCAGTTTGAATCCACCACCCTATCCTATAGGGTCACTCTGAGTCAAAATTGATTCAGTGACAACAGGTTTGGTTTGGTTATTACCCTGCAGAGCTGGTAGCTTCATGGTTAAGTGCTTGAGCAGCTAACTGACAGGTCATCAGCAGACGCCTGTCTACAGAAGATAGTGGCTATGGCTAATAGTTTTAAATTGCTGAATGATCTCTCATATGATGTCAAATAGAAACTGCTCACTAATGCCCCTCCTCAATCAGTGCCCAAGGCATGAGCCCTGCATGCCATACCTTAGTTATTATGCCTCTGGTTGGTGATTCAAACCCACTGGAAGCTCTGCTGGAGAAAGATGTGGCAGTATGCCTCTGTAAAGATTTACAGCCATGGAAACCTTATGGGGCAATTCTCCTCCGTCCTGTAGGGTCGCTATGAGGCAGAATCAACTCGATGGCAATAAGTATGATTTTGGTTTTTATCCTGGAACAACGGGCTCAAACATACCAATGATTGTGAAGATGGCACAGGACTGAGCAGTGTTGTGTTCTGTTTTACATAAGGTCCCTATGAGTTGAAGCCAACTTGACAGCACCTAACAACCACATTATCCTGTTTAGTTATCAAACTAAGAAATATAATGAAACATCCATTTCATGAACTGTAACTTTTTCACACTTATGTAGACTTATGTAAAGGTTTAATTCAAGTTACTGTATTAGATACATTCAGAAGTATTGATAATAAAATGCTGTAAAGATTCATTTATATTTGATCAAGGTAATGGAATAAATAGGGAAGAAGAATGAGGTCTCATTAGGCCCCTAAGCAGCCAAATTAACAAAATGTTTGCTTCTTCTATGTATAGGGTAGTAAAATGAGGATAACATTAGAATACAGTCATTGGGTTGTTATGGAGATTAAATGAGCTAATACTTATAAAACACTGAGAACAACAGCTGGCACTCAGTAATTATTAGCTACCATTTAGTCCTCTCCAAGGAGTCCCTGAGTGGCAAAAATGGTTAAGCACTCTTAATAGAAAGGTTCTCAGTTTGAACCCATCTAGAGGTACCTCGGAAGAAAGGCCTGATGATCTGCATCTGAAAGTTCACAGCCTTGAAAATGCTATGGAGCAGTTCTGTGCTGCACACTTGGGGTCATCATGAGTTGGAATCAACTCGAGAGCAATGGGTTTGGTTTTGGTTTTATTCCTCTCCAACCAGGGGCAGATTAACTAGTAAGCGCTGTATGTACCGGCTTGCATTGAGCGAGGTACGCACGGGCTTAATTGCATTTACCTGCTAATCTGTAGTGAGCAATTTCCCATCAGTTTCACCACATTGATGATGTGGTAGGGGACAGATGAAATTGTGCATTGTAAATTGGTAGGATGGCACACTGGGCTCATGTGTACCTTGCTTGTTGGAAAATCCAGTCCTGTCTCCTGTGTAGGCTCCCACTACATCAATTAACTCACTCATGATGGGTAAATCACAAAATGGTACTAGATTAGTACCACAGGGAAATAGCATTGTTTCAAACATGATTTTTTGTTAACAAGGGGAACCAGAAAATTGAGAACAGAATTATGACCTTCAACAGAGACTGGAAACCCTTAGCTTGACTGCTACAAAGGTAGGGCCCTTTTTTGTTCTATTTTAAGAAAAAAAAAGGATTGCTTGTACCCAGGACTCTCTAACCAGAAAAATGCACTCTCAGCCTTGCTCAGCTCTTGGCTTGTAGCAGAATGCACTTCCTTCTGTGCTCAAGCTCCACTCCATCTGCATGGTCTCAGTGCTGGGAAGCTGACTTTTCCACTAGATTGTTTTTGTGCCTTTTAATATTCTCTGAGGCAGCCTCCAGCAGCGCTGAGCTTCCTTCCTGAGCTGGGCAGGTTTTTTCCTGAGCTTTCCATTATTGTTGTTATGGTGCTCTAGGCAGAAGAGAATATATTGTGTCGATAATGATGTTTATTCTTCAGGGCTTCAGTCTCTTACAAACCCCTTTCTTACGCCTAGGAGAGGCCCTAAAACAAACAAACAAAAAAAACACCCAAACCTGTTGCTGTGGAGTCAATTCTGACTCATAGCGACACTATAAGACGAGTAGAACTGCCCCATAGGGTTTCCAAGGAACGACTGTTGGATTTGAACTGCTGACCTTTTGGTTAGCAGCGGAGCTCTTAACCACTGTGCCACCAAGAAGTACACACTGCTGAGAGTGTTCAAACCACCAACCTTTAGGTTAGTAGTCTAGTGCCAACCATTTGTGACACCCAGGAACCTATATACAGTGAGGACTAAATATACAGGTGAATGTGGAGCCCTGGTGGCGCAGTGGTTAAGACCTATAGCTGCTAACCAAAAGATCTGCAGTACAAATCCACCAGCTGCTCCTTGGAAACCCTATGGGGCAGTTCTACTGTGCTCTGTAAGGTTGCTGTGAGTTGGGATCAACTCGACGTCACATAGCAACAATATATAGGTAAACACTTAATTGTGCTCATGCAGAACCTATACATAGACCAAGAGGCAGTCATTTGAACAGAACAAGGGGATACTATGTTGTTTAAAATTAGGAAAGGGGTGTGTCAGGGTTGTATCCTTTTACCATAATTATTCGATCTGTATGTTGAGCAAATAATCGGAGAAACTGGACTATATGAGGAACTCAGCATCAGGATTGGAGGAAGACACATTAACAACCTGCAATATGCAGGTGACACAACCTTGCTTGCTGGAAGTGAAGAGGACTTGAAGCACTTACTGATGAAGATCAAAGACTACAGCCTTCAGTATGGATTATACCTCAACATAAAGAAAACAAAAATCCTCACAATTGGACCAATAAGCAACATCATGATAAACGGAGAAGAAACTGAAGTTGTCAAGGATTTCATTTTACTTGGATCCATAATCAATGCCCATGGGAGCAACAGTCAAGAAATCAAACAACGTATTGCATTGGGCAAATCTGTGCAAAAGACCTCTTTAAAGTGTTGAAAAAGCAAAGATGTCGCCTTGAGGACTAAGGTGCGCTTGACTCAAGCCATGGTATTTTCAGTCACCTCATATGCATGCATAGCCCTGGTGGCACAGTGGTTAAGAGCCCGGCTGCTAACCAAAAAGTCAGGAGTTCGAATCCACCAGCTGCTCTTTGGAAACCCTATGGAGCAGTTCTACTCTGTTCTATAGGGTAGTTATGAGTTGGAATGGATGCAACAGCAGATTTATATGCATGCAAAAGCTGGATGATGAATAAGGAAGACCAAAGAAGAATTGGCATCTTTGAATTATGGTGTTGATGAAGAATATTGGATATACCATGGACTGCCAGAAGAGCAAACACATGTGTCTTGGAAGAAGTACAACCAGAATGCTCCTTAGAAGTGAGGATGGTGAGACTTTGTCTCACGGACTTTGGACATGTTTTCAGGAGAGACCGGTCCCTGGAGAAGGAGAGGGTCAGCGTAAAAGAGGAAGACCCTCAATGAGATGGACTGACACAGTGACTGCAACAATGGGCTGAAACATAGCAACGATTGTGAGGATGGCACAGGACCAGGCAGTGTTTCGTTCTGTTGTACATAGGACTGCTTTGAGTCAGAACTGACTCGATGGCACCTAACAACAGCAAATATACAGGTGGTTCAAATGCTTTTCGATCAGCTGCTAACCTAAAGGTTGGCAATTTGAACCCACCCAACAGTACCGAGGAATAAAAGTCCTGGTGACCTGCTTCCATTAAGATTACAGCCATGAAAACCCTATGGAGCAGTTCTACTCTATGATGCATGGAGCCACCATGAGTCTAAGTTGGAATTGACTCTATAGCAACTAACAACAACTATATATACATCCAGGCAGTGTGGTTCAGTGATAAAAGTCTTGTGGATTCTATTCCCAGATAATGCACCTCATACTGAGCCACCACCTCCCTATCAGTGGAGACTTTTGAGGTGCTATGATGCTGAACAAGTTTCAGTGTAGCTTCCAGGCTAAGACGGGCTAGGAAGAAAGACCTAGTGATCGATCTGTTTCTGAAAACCAGCCAATGAAAACCCTGTGGATCACAATGGTCCAGTCTGCAACTGATCATGGGGATGGCACAGGATCAGGCAGTATTTCATTCTGTTGTGCATGGGGTTATCATGAGTTGGGGGTGACTCTATAGCAGCTAACAACAACGATGTTTCTACTTGTATATGAAAGAGATCTGATAGAAGTTTTCTCAAATTTTACTGTCATATAATGTTTATATGATATTACTACTATCAAGATATGATGCTAAAAGAAACTTTAAACCTAGAATAGCAAAAAGCAAATTATAATCATTCTAGAGGAAAGACCGCATTATTTTTCTTTTCTCTGTTTAGAAAAAGATTATTTTAAAATTATTATCATGTGAAGAAGAGCTCAAAGAATTTGCAGCAAAATACATCATCAGATGTGGGAATTTACCTTGCTGAGTTTGTGTCAGGCAGTTAATCTGATGTTATCTTATTTTCCTTAAAAAAAGGGTCCTCAAAATTTTACAAGCTTCAGATGCCATGAAAATGGATCCACTGCTGGCTTTGAGTAGCATGTTGTATATATTTTACTTTATTTTTTTATAGGAAAACATATTTTTCCTATAAGCTGTATTATTTTTAGTTCATGATATTGTGGAACTTGAGGTTTTTTTCTCAGAAGTACATATATCATGTTATAGCAGAAACATGCTGCTGTTGTTGTTGTTGTTATCATTATCATTACTACAGTTATTGGGATGAGGAGGGAGAGACACATGTAATCAAATCAGTTCAATAATAGAAAGATTTCTGAAGCATGAACACACTTTCTTTTTTTATGTATTTTAAGAAAATATCAAGAGAAAGTCTAAAGATATATTAGTCTGAATTTTTCTGAAAATTAAAAATGATTTTCCTGATATGTGTACTGAACTTGCATTGTGTTTTAAAAGTTATAAACTATTGCCTCCCGGTTCATTTTGTTTTTAGAGATCTCTGATATCCCTCATGAGCAGCAAATTCCATGTCCCATTTAAGAAAATAATCTAATTTGTTCGCTTATTTAAATTATCTTCAATTATGTAAATCATCTTTTATTGGAAACAAGGAGCTTATGAACCAGAAGGTAGAAAGCATTACACTGCTAAGTTTGCCATTTTGGAAATAAACTTTCAAGTTTTATATTAGTGTCTTTTCATGAAGAAAAATAAATTGTCCTACAAGATAGAGCATGATAAGATGCTACTTTGCACTATGTTCAAATGTTTGGTGGAAGGTAGAACTTGTAAGTGATGAACTTGGATATCTGGCTGAGGAGGTTTCTAAGCAAAATCTTAAAGGAGTTGGGTGGTTTCTCTTTGCTGCTTATAGTTAAATACAAGAGGAAAGAGATGGACTTAGAAATGAATTGTGCAAAATAAAAACAAAACTTAAAAATTTGGAAAACTCTGTTGTACAAACTAAGGATATGTGTCCTAGAATTTTCACCGAGGATGTGGCTACACAATCTATTGTTAAAGAGATTAAGAGATTAAGCTTATGACTGACAGATCTAACCAACTACCACAGCAAAAAACCCTTCAGCTTAGACTGAAGTGGTCAGAGAAGGAACAAAAGGAGAGAAAGCTGTCTGCCTCTTGGAATTCTACAGGTAGGAAACAGACCAACGGAGCTACCTCTGTTGTCCTCCAAGAAAAGAAAAGAACCATCCCTGGAGCAGCTTGGAGATCAGAACTATTGGAAGGAGCACAGGAAGTGGGGCCTTCTTGGTTTCTAAAGGGTGGGGATACAGTCTCCTGGATCTCAAAGGGTAGGGCCACAGCCTCCTAGGTTTCAGAGTCGGATCTTCACCAACTTGGTTCTGGAGCGTGGACTGCCGTTAAGGTGTGCCAGGAGTATGGGGCCGCTGCTCAACGCTGAGGAGGTGAGGCTGTCATGCTCAGGGGGCAGAAGAATGGGGCCTGCTGGGGCTGAAGGGGTGGCATTGCCACTCAGATGGACTAGGAGTATGGGGCCACCCAAAGCTAAGGGAGTAGAGCTGCCATCCCAGTGGTCCTGGAAGGCAAAGCTGAAGCCCAGAGCTGAGGGGCCTCTAGCCAGATTCCAGAGGCCATGGCCAACACCCAGAGTATAGTCGGTGGGGCCATTGCTCAAATGATCTCAAAGAACAGAGAATTATTTTCAAGGCTTAAGAGCTAATGTAAATTGTTCTGCTAGGTTTAGGACTTGCCTGGTGCCCATTATCCCTTTCCCTTCAATTTCTCTGATTTGTAATGGAAATTTCTACCTTGTGCCTGTTCCACCATTGTGCTTTGGAAACAGATAACTTGTAGTCTCGTTTTCACAGGTTCACAGATGAACCTGTTTTGCCCCAGGATGGAATACACCTAAAGTCTCACCCATATTGGATTTAGATAATTCCAAAGATAAGATTTTGGACTTGCAGTTGATTTAAGAACTGAGATGATGTGGTGGGGTGAATGTTTTTTGCATGTGGCAAGGACCTGAATTTTGAGTGGCCAAGGAGTGGAATGCTATGGATTGAACTGTGTCCCCCCAAAATATGTATTGTAAATCCTAGCCTCTATGCCTGTGGTTATAACGCCATTTGGAAATAGATTGCCTTTGTTATGTTAATAGACAGGATTAGCTTAAGGTTTGCCTTAAGTCAATCACTTTTGAGATATAAAAGAGATTAAATAAGCAAGTGAAAGAAGCAGAGATGGAGAAAGAGAGATGCGAAGCCACATAAAGTACACCCAGTACAGAAGCTCAGAGTTGACAAGGCCCTTCCTTCAGAGCCAACAGACAGAAAGTCTTCCCCTAGAGCTGACACCCTGAATTTGGACTTCTAGCCTCCTAAACTGTAAGAAAATAAGTTTCTGTTTGTTAAAGCCACCCACTTGTGGTATTTATGTTATAGCAGCACTGGATATCTAAGACAGAATTATGTATGCCTTACTAGTTTTGCTCGTCTTGAGAACACAGCCTAAGCCACCTTTTCTCTTGACTGTGTATCTAGTAATTTTAAATTGTATCTTTGACATTGTGATTGATCCATGGTAGAAACTCTGGATTCTTTTATTTCCCCAAGTGTTGATTTTTTGTTTTATTAGGTAGTTAACTTGGAAAGACTCAAATTCCAATCTATTTCATCCCTGCAGTGGGTAGCTACTAAAATATTAGTTCAGTTCTTTTAGTCTTAGCTGGACTGCTGGAGTTTGCCCCTTTGTGCATAGTTTAGGGGTTCATGCAGAGATTTTCCCAGAGTTAGTGTGTACAACTTGGTGGCCCCCTGTGTAACTTCTCCTTTCTCTGATTTCCCTCATCACTTTCCAGCTGCTTAGGCAGTCCCGAACTCTGTCCCTGGTTCTTCAAATCAGTAAACTGCAGTAGTTTCTATCTAAGATTTAGCTGACCTGCTTGATCTGACTGGGGCATGCTCTGAGGTGAAAAGTCTTAACAACAGGAAACTAACCCAGTTCTATTCCATTCCAACCCTCCCCCAGTTATCCGTGCTTTTGGTTTCTTTCCAGTGACTTTAGGTTCTTTTTTTCCCTTCAGTAGCTTATAGTTGTTGTCTGTGGTAGGGCTGTACCAATAGGAACTACTACACTACTACCAGAAGCAGAGATTACCCACATCCCAGGTCATTGCCTCTGATGAACTCACAGTCTAGTTTCCTAAGCAGAGATGCTAAAAGCATCTAGAGAATCTAAGGAGAGTACTTCTAAGAAATTACTCCCTTGAAACACAAAATAGATGTCTGTCTTAAAGTGGCATTGCCTATCAACCTTTTTTTCCCACTTACTTTTATATTAAATCAGAGGAAGGAGATTTGCTGTTAGTACAGGAAAAAAAGGATGTGAATCACAGACATAATAAAATGTGATTTATGAATGCATCAGAACTTCTAGTTAAACAGCATAGACTGAATGCAAATGTCTGTTTGTACTCCCCCTGAAACCTCACAAAGCAATGACAGAAAAGGAATTAAAAAACAAAACTGAAACCCACAAGGACAAAAAGAACACAGCAGACAACAGAAGTAATATTTTGAAATGTGGGAAATGGTTTTACTAGTGGTCACTGACTTAGACTACAGTCTGTTGAGACGGAAAGCCAAAAATCTAGCAGAATGCCTCGGGGATTGGAAACAACTGGTGTTTTAGAAGGCAGTTATGCAAAAAATGGAACTGAAAACTGGAGTATTGATAAATCATCTTTAAAAGAAAAGTCAGACTTCCCATATTCCCTCTCCAACCCTGCCCCATCAAGAGAAAATGTGGGGTCTGTTTTGGGGAGAGGTCAAATCAGACAGTCTTTGAATTTGGAGATATGAGGTATAGCTGAGGTTGAAGGGTGAGATACTGTGCTGAAATCAGAGGGATTAAGAGAACATCTTCCCACCGAAGAGTAAGCTTTGTTCTCTTCATGCCTCCCAAATAGCTGACAGCCAGGCTTGCATACTTCAAGTTGGAGATTGGTGGGTTGCTTTCTGGGGAAATTGATCCACCCCAAAGTAAAGTCCTACAGCAGGGATTTTACCAGAAAGTCTGTGAACTTGAATGAGAAAAATAATTCATTTTTATTTTCGCTAACTTCTGAAAATTACTGTTTCTGTCATTTACAAATGTAGGCAATATCATAATCATATTAGAAGTACCTGTGACTTTGCCACCAATAGGAGTTGCCATTATTTACTTATCATATTGCATATCATATATATCTCAAAAGAGCACTACAGCCATTGCTGTTGTTAGGTGCCGTCGAGTCCATTCCGGCTCATAGAGACCTCATGTACAACAGAACGAAACACTGCCGGATTTTTGCCATCCCCACAATCGTTGTTATACTTGAGCCCGTTGTTACAGCCACTGTGTGGATCCATCTCGTTGAGGGTCTTCTTCTTTTTCGCTGACCCTCTGCTTTACCAAGCATGATGATGTCCTTCTCCAGGGACTGATCCCTCCTGATAACATATCCAAAGCATGTGAGATGCAGTCTCGCCATCCTTGCTTCTGGGAGCATTCTGGTTGTGCTTCTTCCAAGACAGTTTTGTTCGTTCTTTTGGCAGTCCGTGGTATATTCAATATTCTTTGCCAGCACCACAATTCAAAGGCGTCAAGTCTTCTTTGGTCTTCCTTATTCATCATCCAGCTTTCACATGCATATGAGGCGATAGAAAACACCATGGCTTGGGTCATTATTACTTCAAAATTTCAGCAGCTGTAAGACACAACTCTAAAGCTTGTTATATAATGCATTAATAAAGAAGCACATACTACTATATCACAAATTTAACTTTTTAATAATATGATAACCAGATGTTAATATAATTGGTTTTGTGCATTTAAGCACATTATGTATTCTGAAACAGGATCCACAGGTTTCACCAGACGGCCATGACACACACACACACACACACACACACACACACACACAGTCTCTTTCTGAAATGTGGATACTGGCATTTGGAGATTGTCCCAACAAAATGAACAATCCCCGCAGTGGTAATCCTACAGTGAGGCTCACAAATCTTTTTTTAGGTGAGGCCTCACTCTTCAGTATGATTTGACAACTAGGGAAGACCAGACATTTGAGGAATGCCTCTACCATGAGAAGTAGACACAGAACAAAACAAAACAGAATCAAATAAGGAACAAATAGGGGAGAAAAATAAAAACAACATTAAAGACCATCAAAATTAATATCCTAAGAGACTATATTGTATCCACAAAACAAGACCAGTACACTACTTTAAAAGGAACGAAGAACAAGGAGCACTTATAAATTAAATTAAGATAGTTTCAATAAAAAAAATTCAACAGATGGTTGGAAAATGACTTTGAGGACCAAATTAAGTAAAAGTCAAAGAGATGGAAATGTTATTTTATGCACTGTACCTGTTCTTCATTTACAGAACATTGCACCTCTTAGAAAATGCCTTCTGCCTTCCACTTCTGCACACTGTCACCCATTACAATGCCCCCTTCCCCTGTGCAGTGACATGTGGTTAGAATTGGGTTGTTGTTGTTGCTAGTTGCCATCAAGTGGGCTCCAACTCATGGCAACCCCGTGTACAGTAGAACAAAACTTTGCCCAGTCCTATGCCATCTTCACAATCATTGGTATGCTTGAGTCCATTGTTGTCGCCACTGTGTATTTTGACAGCCTTCCAACCTAGTGGGCTCATCTTCCATCACTATATTGGACAATAGTCTATTGTGATCCATTGGGTTTTCATTGGCTAATTTTTGGAAGTAGATCATCAGACCTTTCTTTCTGGTCTGTTTTAGTCTGAAAGCTCCAATGAATCCTGTCCACCCTGGGTGACCCTGCTGGTATTTGGAATACTGGTGGCATAACTTCCAGCATTATAGCAACATGCAAGCCAGCACAGTATGACAAACTGACAGATGGGTGGTGGAATTGAGAGGTTACAAAATGGATTGGGTGCAGGCAGAGCACCAGCAATTTGCTGTTTCTGTGCACTGCAGTATCTGATAAAGGAAGCTTCATCTCTGTGGTGATCATTCCTGCTGCTTACCAAATGTTTCTAGCCTTCTACTTACCAGCCTTTTGGTAGAACTGCTCCTCCCTGCCGTAGTTCAAGGTTGGGCATGGCCCTGTGACTTGCGTTGACCACTGACATGTGCAGTGTTCCTGTAGAAAAGCTTTCAGAGTTGGTTATGTTTGGCACGTGCTCTTCTCTGTGTTGCAGAAACTTCTCAGCCTGGGTCCCTGAGTGTTAACAAAAGATAAAACCCTCTTTTCCTGCCAACACAGTTGAACATGCAGCTTGAGTAATAGATAACCCTTGCTTGGATCAAGCAAGGAGAGCTTGAGGTTGTTTGGAATGCAATGCAAACTAGAATCTCTACCATTTACCTCCCTAGGTCTGCTCTTTGTGTGTTCTGAGGTGTGAACCAAAGGAGATTTTCCCATAGAGGAATAGGATAGAGGAAGCTGACTTAAGCCCTTGAGATCTATGCTTTGATCTTATTGAATTACTTGGAGTCTGGTGGTTTTAAATCAGACATTGCACGTGGCCAGACCTGATTTTAGCAGCTCACAGTCTCTTGGGTCTCTACATATGTAGTTCTTTCTACCTAATAAACACTTCCCCAGACCTCTTGTACCCCTCAATTAGTTAATTAACTTACACTCATCCTTCACAACTCCCTCCAACCTCATTCCCCTAAGAAAACTTTTCTGAGCCCACATATCAGGTAAGGTCCCCTTGTTTTATGCTCCTATACTTGTATTTTCCCTTCACAGAACATCCCAGTATTTACAATTGCAAACTGGAGTGATTGAGTCCTGGCTGCCTTGTTTGACGGGCATCACCAGGAGAGCAGGACCTGTTGCTGGTCCTAGCACATAGAAGGTGCTCAATAACTACTGAATGAATGAACAGGTGGATGTAGCAACAAGAACACTGAGGGTAAGTCTAGAGAATACAGAAATTATGTAGTGTTTGGGAGAATGCAGATGGAAATAGATGTGGTAAAGGACTGTGATGTAGCAGTGCCCAGGTAACATCAAGAATATACATTTCCATTCAGGGGCCTCTGGTGTTATAAAAATAATTAAAAAAAAAAAATCAAAGGGAAAAAGTTATCGTTTTCTTTCAATCCAAGTATTGAATTTTAAAAGCAAACTTCAGGCTTTTTATAATCACATTAGAGTGACTCCTACCTTGCTTTTCGAAATGAAAATCTCTAAGAATGGAGGAAACGGTGTTTAAATTGTACTAAAGTGACTTACTTATACTGTCAGAAAAAAGTCATAAGTTCCTGTCATACCTGATTTTGAAATGTTATAATTTGACAGTGCCTTCTTTTGATAATGTACATTATTTCTTAATTCACATAGAATATATACATATATATACATACATATATATATATAAAAACAAAAACAAAAACCCATTGCCAATGAGTCAATTCCAACTCATAGGAACCCTATAGGACCAAGTAAACTGCCCCATAGAGGGTTTCCAAGGAGCGGCTGGTGGATTCCAACTACTGACCTTTTGGTTAGCAGCTGAACACTTAACCACTGCTCCGCCAGATCTCCACTAAGTATGGGGTGCAATTAGAATTTAAGAATAAATTTTACATCATTTTAATGAGTCTTGAAAATTAACACATCTGATTTCTGAATCCTTAACAAAGTTTCTAGCCCTTTTACCATGAAAGAGTGTGTGGCTTTGACTGGTTATGTTATGTAAACTAGTGTTTACATAACACTAGTCTTTTATAGTCTTTTCACTCACAGAACCAGTACCAACCATTGACTAACACACACCCAGAAAAACAACAACAACAACACGACCAACAACAACAACAGCAGAAACGAACTAGTTGATGTTTTTCCATGAACAGTTCTTGAATGTGCTACAGGCAATGTGGCCAAAATAAGAAGATACTTAACTTCTAGATACCAGTATAATTTATCCATTAAAAAAAAAAATTTTATTATGGACAGAACAGTCACGCAGACTGCTTGTCAACAGCTGGAATTCTGTAAGTAGTTTCTCAACTCAGATCTTGCGAAGTGACTGATGACAAATCTAAGCTTCACAGTGCAATGCAAATCATGTGTCATGGAAGAACCATTCATTTATTTTCTGAAATAGAACTTCCTTGGACATTAACTGAATGAAATAACCCTGGCCGTAAGAATCAGCAGAGAGTTGGTCCCTATGAGGCAGAAGTCAAATATACCCCTGTTCTCCAGCATCTCCACTATTTCTGACACCAGTCATTCCTCCCACAGCACTCTCTCTCTACTGCATTCGATAATTCATTGCAAAGGTCTGAGAGGACTCACAGAAACACTATATCTGCAATAACAGCTAATACAATAATATATATATAATATATGTTATAGATTATATATATATATATATATATATATAATTATTTATTAATATAACCGAGAAGGATTTAAACAAAGGATATAAACAGAAATGAAGATATGCACAGGGCAAGGTTTGGGAGGGTACCAGCATGGGGTCTCACTTTCTCAGGGACCCACTTATGTCTCAAAGGAGACCTATTTGTCCTTCCTAAAAACCAATGTTCATTCTCACCCATTAGGAAACTTTCAAACAGGAAATTCAATGACATCATTTGGCGGGCTCAGCTATTGGCCGCTCCTCTCAGCTGGCTTCCTACTCCTCCTGGCCAGGTCCAGAACAACTCTCAGATGGCCCCTGCAGAGCAGGCTCTGTGGGTGGCATCCTGCTCAGGGCACCTCTGCTCTCATAGTGTTTCAGCTCTCACCCAGAGTTTGGTCTTTATACTCTGCTGCCACCATCCTGGTCTGCTTGTTGTCTCTGCTTGTGGTACCATCACAGATGCTGCCTCTGTTGCCATCTGAGGTTTACCTGGTCTGGGAGGTTCTCAGTTCAGGGACCCCTGTCCAAAGGATGTGCTCCCCTATTGGCTTTTGAGGATTGGAAGACCCCATTTGAGCCTTCTTGTTCTAGCGATTTTATCAGTCACCAGGCAGGGCCACCCAGCCAATCCATGTAAAGGTCAAACTGGGAAGGGCTCCCTAGCCAATCCTGGTAAAAGTCATCTACCGGGTGGGGACCCCCAGCCAATCCAAACAAAGGGCTTTGGAACTGGGATCAAAAGGCCAAATTTCTTTTTTAGTAAAATAATTTCACAGTGCACATTTACTATAGTTGTAAAGTTTTATTTACCAATACTTACATGCCAGTATTCCTATTGATACATATTTATGTTTCAACACAGCTCATCATTACCATTAGAAGAGAGGGGTTGGGTAGCAATAACAGAAAGTTGTCAAGAAAGGAGCTTTAGAAAGATCAAACTATTCATTGTTACCAAAGATGTAAGGGCTAACCCTTTAACCTCTCCCAGTAGACCTCCACCCCTCAGTAACCTAGCAAACTTTAATAAGATAAAATCCAATAGCATTGAACCACAGTGGCCTCTGTCAAAAAGAACACTACTTCCAGCTGATAATTTTAAATTAAGTGAAATAGAGATTGATGGTGTTGTCCACGGCTGTTGCAAGCTATGCTACCCTGTGCCTCCAGGGCTGTTGTCTTTGTACTCACCATACTTTTGGTCCAGCAAGCCTCCAAGTCTACCAAAATGCACTTAATTCCATACCACAGTAATGATTAGTGCTGGATCCAACAAAACCACATTCTGAACAAATTTAATTCATCTTAGGCAAAACCGATAGTGAACATTTGTATTTAAAATTTAGATAAAAATTTGATTACCCATTGTTTTAGTTATCTAGTGCTGCTATAACAGAAATACCACAAGTGGATGGCTTTGACAAACAAAAATTTATTCTCTCACAGTTTAGAAGGCTAGAAATCCGAATTCAGAATGTCAGCTCCAGGGGAAGTCTTTCTCTCTATGACAGCTCTGAAGGAAAGTCCTTGTCATCAATCTTCCCCTGGTCTAGGAGCTTCTAAGCCCAGAGACCCTGGGTCCAAAGGACACACTCAACTCTTGGCACTACTTTCTTGGTCGTATGAGGTCTCCCTGTCTCTTTGTTCACTTTTCTCTTTTATATCTTAAGAGATTGACTCAAGACACAACCCAATCCTGTGCATTGATTACATTCTTCAAGTTGTGCAACCATTCTCACTCTCCTTTTCTGAGTTGTTCTTTCCCCATAAACATAAACTCAGTGCCCCTTAAGTTTCTTATCCAATCTTTCGAGTTGCTATTTTCAATTTGATCCAATATACATAGCACTGTGCTCAAGGAAGACATTCTTTACTAGTTAAGCTAAACTATTGTTTGGTTTTAAGAAGATTTCAGGGGATATTTTTGTTTTAAGGTTTAAAGATTATCTCAGGGCAATAGTTTCAGGGGTTCATCCAGCTTCTGTGGGTTCAGAAAGTCTAGAGTCCATGAGAATTTGAGATTCTGTTTTGTGTCTTTCCCCGTCTAATTAGGATTCTTGTACAGAATCTTTGGTTAAAATGTTCAGTAATGGCAGCCAGGCACCATCGAGATTCTTATCCCTTGGGAATTTAGGCAAGCTCAGATGCTAGATTAGACATACATAGTTGTTTGTTAAGTGATCCTTCATATGTTTATCCATCTTTTTAAATTTTAAAAAATTACAAAAGAATGAGAAAAATTAAAAGAGAGAAAGGGAGTATCTTAGTCATCTAGTGCTGCTATAATAAAAATACCACAAGTGGATGGCTTTAACAATGAGAAATTTATTTTCTCACAGTCTAGTAGGCTACAAGTCCAAATTCAGGGCATCAGCTCCAGGAGAAGGCTTTCTCTCTGTCGGCTCTGGAGGAAGGTCCTTGTGATGCACCGGTCTTCCCTTGGTCTGGGAACATCTCAGCGCAGGAACCTCGTGTCCAAAGGACACACTCTGCTCCTGGCACTGCTTTCTTGCTG
The DNA here is from genome assembly GCA_030035585.1 of Dugong dugon. Lineage (NCBI taxonomy): Eukaryota > Metazoa > Chordata > Mammalia > Sirenia > Dugongidae > Dugong > Dugong dugon. Next base: position 10,113,456 of record CM057473.1, read on the forward strand.
GTATGAAGTCCCCAACTCTCTGCTTGCTTCCCTTTCCTTTCATCTCTTGAGAGATAAAAGGTAGTGCAGGCCACACCCCAGGGAAACGCCCTTTACACTGGATCAGGGATGTGACCTGGATAAGGGTGGTGTTACAATGCCACCCTAATCCTCTTTAACGTAAAATTACAGTCACAAAATGGAGGACAACCACACAATACCAGGAATCATGGCCCAGCCAAACTGATACAGACATTTCTGGGGGGACATAATTCAATCCATGACAGGGAGAGAGGAAGAAAAAGTGAGCAAAGTATTGCTGAGTTACACCGACTTCCAGGGGGATGACCAGCAGCTTCAGTTCCCAGGCATGTAAATCCCACTGACCTGTGTAGATGTAACTGTCCAAATCCCAGTTAAGCCTTCCTTCCTCCACGACAGGGTGCTTTGTTTTAGAATGTTGTTTCCAGTTTGTTGCTGAAGAAAGGAGATTAGGATTTCATAGGTACAGGCCAAATATCTTTTTCACTGCTTTCCATAACATCAGCTGTGATTGGAGTGGCCACAACATTGAATGTAAACTGACTTTGAAATTGTTGAATAAAATTCAAGAGTAGCAAATTTGGATGCCTTAGTGGATTCCATCACTTTTTAATCATAATTGTGTTTAATGTCAGTCACAAACATATTTTGAGAAATAAGATGGTTAAAGAATATATAGAGAGTACATTTATCATGTACATATACATATACACACACATATACATTGCTCAAGCTATAAGAATACCAAAAACACAAAACAACTCGCATACATGAAACATTTAAAACAGTAACAAGTATATTGTTATTGTTAGTTGACATCGAGTTGGTTTTGACTCATGGTGATCTTATGTATTAACAGAATAAAATGTTACGCGGTCCTGCAGCATCTTTACGATTGATAATAAGCATAGGCAACCTCCAACTTAAAAATAGAAATACTCATGCATATATTTGTTTTAATGTCAGTTATCTGGGCCTTAGAACATATTTTCCTAATAGAAATGATGTGATCAGATTGCCATATCATTTATCAAAACTCTACCTTCTTGTTTTTATGAAGAAATATCCCTGGTTATAGCTGGGGCAGATTGGGAACATGTCCATCTACTTTACTGTTTGCTACCTTTGAACGCTGCTTTAGAAGGGATGTCTTAGTTATCTAGTGCTGCCATAACAGAAATACCACATGTGGATGGTTTTAACGAAGAGAAGTTTATTTCCTCACAGTCAAAGTAGGCTAAAAGTCCAAATTCAGGGCATCAGCTCCAGGGGAAGTCTTTCTCTTTCTGTCGGCCTTCTCACCAGTGTTCCCCTAGACTAGGAGCTTCTCGGCGTAGGGACCCCGGTCCAAAGGACGTGCTCTGCTCCCGGCACTGCTTTCTTGATGGTATGAGGTCCCCCTGTCTCTCTGCTCACTTCTGTCTTTTATATCTCAAGAGATTGCCTCAGGACACAGTCCAGCCTTGGAGACCCAGTCCTGCCTTACTAACACAACTGCCACCCATCCTCCCTCATTAACATCATAGAGGCAGGTTTACAACATACAGGAAAATCACACAGTACCAGGAATCATGGCCTAGCCAAATTGATACACACATTTTTGGGGGGGCATAATTCAAACCATGACAAGGGACAACTGGTCACTTTTTCTCTCTTTGTTCTTCTTTGTTTACTTAGGAACTAAAGACATTTTTCCTTCCACTTCCCTCCATTTTGGTGACCAGAGAATATATCTCTTATCTCCTTGACTATCCTAACAGTGAGAGAGATGCTGTTTTTGCCCACTCCCTCAGTGGGGCTAACTATGGGAGAGTCTTTGCTAGCAACACAGCAATCAGTGGTGGCAAAAACTTTATGTATTGGATATTCATACCTTAGAAATAACTATACTAGAACTTACAGAGTTTTTCTTTTTTTTTTTTTTTTTTTTTGTTGTTGTTTATTTTTGGTTTTTGGTTTTTTCCTTATATGAGTAATACATACAGAATTTTGGTTAGCTTTTGTGAAGTGAGTAGCAAGTTACAATAAGATCTCACTGAGGTAGGTGGTAGTACTTTGCATTTTCTCATTCAACTATTTGTGCATCCTGCAAATATATATTGGGTGCTTACTACATGTTTGAACTTTCTGCAGTGAGAGAAATGTTTTATGTCTGCACTGTGTAGTACAGAAACTATATGTGGCTATTGAGCACTTGAAATGTGCCTAGTGTGACTAAGGGACTGAATTTTTAATTGTATTTAATTTTAATTAAAATTTAACTAGCCACTTGTAGCTAATGGCTGCTATGTTGGACAACACAGTGCTAGACACTCTTCCAAGTGCCCAAAACAGATCAGTGAACCATATGCAGTCAATATTCCCTCTTTGTCATGGAGCATGCATGGGGGACAGGATGGATGGGCAACAGAAGGAGAAGGGTAGAGATATTAAGCACATAAGCACATAAATACACAAGAAAATTATTTGAAGGCATAGTGGTGTGATGAACCATGTTTAGCAGCTACATTAGGTTGAGTGGTCAGAGAACGTTTCTCTGATGAGGTGATATTTGAGCTGGGGCCTGAAAAGTCAGCCATGCTGAGGTGAAGGAGAAGAGCATTTCAGGCAGAAGATTCAGGGCAGAGATGAATTTGGAGTCATCCAGGAATAGGAAGAATCCTGGTGTGCTCACAGCATTGTGGTTGAGTGAAGGAGTAATAGGGAATGAGGTAGAAACTGCAGGATAATTCGACATAGGCCAAATCCCATTGGGCTTGGTAGACCACAATTAGGAATTTGGATGTGATTCTTAAATGTAGTAGGAAACTATGGGGAAATTGTAAGTGAGTGGTGGTATGAACTGATTTGTACTTTATTTTTAAAATGTCACTCTGACTTCCTTGTGGAGAACAGATTGTGGGACACAGAAGAGAAAGCAGAGACACTGCTTGGAAGCTATTGCATGGAAATAGCAGAGAGAGGGTGGGATTTTTTCCTCAGATAATGGCACACGAATAAAGAGAAGTGGATAGATTCAGAATATGTTTTGGGGGTTAAAAATCAGTAGTAATTGCTGATAGACTGGATGGGGAAATTCAGAAAAAAAAAAGAGAAACCTAGGAATTTTCTGGAATATAGGCAAGAACAACTATATTCTTTTATTGGTTTGTATTAGGAAAATATGTTCTAATGGTATGTTCAATAGCCACAAATTATCTTTTTCAGCAGCTTTCTAGTCAGTCTCCCTATTTTCAATCTGTCTTCATCTCGCCCACCAGAATTAAGCATCTAAAATAACTCAGGTTGTATCTCTCCGCCATTTTAACACTTTCAAAACGTTCTCACCATGATGCAGACACAAGTCTAGACATTCAAGAGGGTCTCAAGGCTCTTTGCCGTCTGACTTCACCTTTCCAGACGTCCCTTCAGTCAAGCCTCATACAAAGTCTGCATTTCAGACAGGCTGAACGCCCACACATTAATGCCTATTGTTCCCGGTGCCCAGAACACCCTCATTTTCTTTCTATGCCTGGAAAAAACGTATTCATCTTTCCAGGTCCCAATAACCCCTGGCAGAATTCAGTTATCCCGGCAATAAAATTGCCCTTGAATTCATTTCCCTGAAAGTGCTTTTCACGGTGTATGATCATTGACTGTGTCTCTATCTCTCCTGATAGACTGTGAGATTCTCAAGAGCAGGGACCTGGTCTTTTCCTTTTTGTATCATTCATCTTCTTGTGTCATTGTCATATCCCCATGTATAGTAAGTAGGTGCTCATAAATGATGGTGGAAATATGTTATGGTCCAAGCACTGTGAAAACTTATACCAAGGAAAAGAAAATATTTTCTCTGGAAAGTCAAGACGTGAAAGCAAAAGTTTCATTTTGATCAAAGAAGCTAAATTGGTGAGCAAACTGTTCATTAATGGGGGAGGAGCATATTTTCCTGATGTATAAATAATCTTTAAAAGCACTCTCCATTTTTCTAAGTCAATGTGGTTTTTTTTAATTTTTATAAGGGGACAGAGGCCACAAATGCCTTTAAAGTTGTGACAAAAGCTATTACTTCAGAAATTCACATCAATACACGATTTTGCAAATAATTTTAAGGAGTTCCAGGCTCACTAAAACCCTATTATGAAATACCTCAAGACTAGATTAGGGTGTCCTCTGTGTTTGTTTTAGAGCAAATCTTCTCTATAGCGGGAATATTGCTCACATTGCCAATTGTTAGTCTTCTAGTGAATGTAAGGAGTCCCTGGGTGGTGAGAACTGTTAAGCACTCAGCTACTAACCAAAAGGTTGGTAGTTCAAATCCACCCAGAGCGGCCTCAGAAGAAAGGCCTGGTGATCTGCTTCTGAAAGGTCACAGAGCCATGGAAAACCCTACGGAGCCCAATTCTACTCTGACACACATCTGGTCTCTATCAGTCAGAATAAACTCAACACCAGCTGTTTTTTTTTTTTGTTTGTTTGTTTGTTTTCTTTTGTTTTAAAGAGTGTGGGTATGTAATAGTGTGGTTGCTTTAAATGTGCTAAAAAAATAAAAGTGAAATCATTGTTCTAGAAGGCCTATAGTTTTGACAGAATACCACATGGAACAATACAACATCAATGTAAAACTATTGGCGAATTTTCTCTCCAGATAGAATTTACTTGTACAGCAATGACAGTGTAACCTTTTCAATCCATACCTCGCCAAGTCCTCTTACTGAAGGGCAAAACAGCTAACAGAGAGACAATACAGCTCCAAAAAAAGAGAGAGAGAGAGAGAGAAAACACATTATCCAAGCCATTCTAGCCTGATAAAGAAATGAACTGAATTTGCTTTCTAAACTTGAAAAAAATCATTTCATCCGTCTCTTAATGTTTTCTTCGTTGCAATATAGTTGTTCTGCCTTTGACTCATGAGTGGGCTATGACAAGGTAGACTAGAGTTTATAGCATGTATCCAGGAACCAATGCAACAATATTTTGTTGACCGTTTTCTTTGGATTCAGAGACACTCAAAACTTCAGTAGAGGTAGCAGTCCATCAGGAATTCTTTAAAAAAAAAAAAAAAAACATGGAAATTCTATCCTTGGTCAGAATCAGAACTAATTGAAGGAGGCCATTATCTATTATTATTAATTTGAATTTTTCCTTTCAGATGGTTTAGTCTGGGGTTTTTACTGGAATCTGTTATGGCAGTTAGTATGACACCTGTTGACAAAATTTAAGAACTAAGAAAATACCTGAGCATATTTCCAGGTGTAAATTCATTGGCAGTGCTGCATCTGTTAATCTTGCTTTCTTCAGTATACATATAAAGCAGCTTTGGTCTGGGCTAGTTTCATGAAAGGCTCCTTCATCTTCTTGTATCATCATCATATCCCGGTGTATAGTGGGTACTCATAAATGGAGGTTGAAATAAATTATGGTCCATCCCACTGTTAAAACGTATGACGAGTAAAATAAAATATTTTCTCTGGAAATTCAGAATGTGGTCATGGTGACCAAAGAAGGTAAATTTTATGAGCAAACTGTTCACAAATGGGGGGCACATTTTCATGGTGGAACCGAGGTTGCTGATTTAATTTCATAAAAATATCCCTCACCTGGATTACTGCATTTGCTTCCCAGCTGATCTCCCTACTTTACCCTCCCTCTCAATGGTCTATTCTCAGCACAGGAGCCAGAGTGATTCCTTTCAAAAACTCGAGGTTGGATCATGTCACTCCTATGCTAAGAACCCTCAGTGCAACATAATAGTCATTCCAAAACCAAACTCGTTACCATCGAGTTGATTCTGACTGATAGCAACCCTATAGGACAGAGTAGAACTGCGCCATAGGGTTTCCAAGGAGCAGCTAGTGGATTTGAACTGCTGACCTTTTGGATAGCAGCTGAGCTCTTAACCACTGTGCCACCAGGGCTCCTCATTAGTCCTTAGGGAGGTACAAATCAAAGCCACAATTAAATACACTTTACACGGATGGCTATGATAATAAAAAAGTAATTAATTTTAAAAAATGATCAATTTTAGTGAGAATATGGAGACATTAGAACCCAAATACATTGCTAGTGGGAATGCAAAATAGTGCAGCCTCTGTGAAAATAGTTTCATGGTCTTTCAAAAAGTTAAACATAAAATTACCACATGACCCAACAATTTCATTCCTTGATGCACGCCCAAAAGAATTGAAATAATTGCTTGTGCATGAATGTCTTAGCAGCACTGTTTAAGTAGCCAAAAAATGGAAACAGCCCAAACACCCTTCTACTTATGGATGGATAAATAAGACATGCTATATCTGTACAAGGGAACATTGCTCAACTGTGAAAAAAAGAGTAAAGTACCAACACATGGCGTGTGGAATGTGTACAATATAAAAGTGGAACCTCAAAAACATTATGCTAAGTGAAGGAAGCCAGAAACAAAAGGTCACCTATTTATCTCAGCTATCCAGTGCTGCTTGCACAGAAATACCACACATGAGTGGCTTTAACAAACAGAAATTTACTTCCGCACAGTTTAGGAGGGTAGAATTCCAAACTCAGGGCGCCGGCTCTTGGGGAAGGTTTGTCTCTGTTGGCTCTGGAGGAGGGTCCTTATTTCTTGACTCCTTGGTGATCTGCGTGTGTCATGGTGTCTGTTCCTCCTATATCTGCTTCCTGTCTTGTTTGCCTGATCTCCGTATCTCAAAAAAGGTTGACTCAAGACACAGCCTACACTAATCTTGCCTAATTACCTCATTAACATAACAAAGACAACCCATTCCCAAATGGGGTTATAACCACAGGTATAGTGGTTAGGATTTACAGCACGCATTTTTGGGAGACACAATTCAATCCATAACACCATTTACATGAAACTTCTAGAATAGGTAAATCCATAGAGACAGAAAGTTGCCAAGGGCTGGGAGTAGTAGGAATGTGGAGTGACTGCTTAGTGGGAATGGAGTTGCCTTGGGAGTGATGGTTGCACAAAATTGTTAATATACTAAATGTCACTGAATTGTACACCTTATGAAACCTTCAGTGACTCTCCATTTTTACACAGAGTCAGAGCCAACATCCTTCAATGAATGAAAAGTCCCTGCATGACCTGACCCCTTAATCTCTGACCTCACCTCCTGCCATCCCTCCCTTTATGTGCGGCCTTTCAGCCACATTGACTTCCTTGCTTGTCCTTGAACATGCCCCATCCACCTAAGGCCCTGCTTTTGTGCAGTGTTTCTGGAATGTTGTTCTCCAGATGTCTACCTGGCCAACTCCTTTGCTACCTTGAAGTCTTTGTATCTCAACTCACCCACATTCCTTCCCCTGGTCCTCCTTATCTTGCTTACCTATTCTTTCATTCTTAGTAAAATTTAATACATTCTGACAATACTTATAATTTACTTTTTTTTTTTTATGTTGATTGTCTGCCCTCCCATCCCCTCTAGAATGTAATCTCCTCAAGGACAGGAATCTTATTTATGATATATACCACACATTTAACTAGTACCTGGCACATAGTAGGCTCTGAATACGTATTTGTTGAATGAAATGAATGAATGATTGACTGCACAATCTAGATTCATACATTAATTAATTCTGGGGATTGAAAAATGACTAAGACGACATGGGCCTGCCTTCTAAAAGCTAACAGACTGTACCTCTAATTTTAGGAACTATTAAAATGTTTGGCATTGATCACAGATAAACCTGAGTGAAGGAAGATGGGTTGTTTGGCAGCAGCTATTAAACTTGAGAGGAAAGACATCTGTTGAAAGGATTTCATGATACTCCAGAAAAATGTAAATTACTGTCTCATTTTGGAGTCAGAGTGACACCCTGATCCTAGACCTGACCCTTTCTTAAGGTAGTCAGCTGGTGAGAAACTAGGCTCAAAAGTAATTGAACCAGATGCTGGTTGTCAGAAGGCTGAGTTTTAGGAAGATAATGGTCTGGAAGCATCATAAATTGTAGAGCTATAAATAACTAAGTAGTATAATTTCTGCATTTCACAGATAAGGAGACTGCAGTAGTAGGGTCAAGAGGTTGGGGGCCTGGACAGCCATGTCAGGGATCTAAGTTTGGAATCCCAGATGGTTGCAGACAAATAGGAGCTGATTTCTGTTTTCATAACCCAGACACTGTCTCACCAAAAAAAAAAAAAAAGTTGTCAAGTTGATTCCAAGTCATGGCAACCCCATGTCGTTAGAGTACAACTGTGCTCCATAGGGTTTTCAAGGCTGTGATCTTTCAGAAGCAGATTACAAGACCTTTCTTTTGAAGTGCTTCTGGGTGGGTTTAAACCGCCAACATTTCGGTTAGTAGCTGAGTGCGTAATTGTGTGTACACTCAGGAAGCCCTCATTGCCCTCCAAATGCTCGGGGAATAGCTGCAGCCACATTTGAAATCAACCCTTTCTTGTTAATGACCCAAAGAGTTCAACAGGAGCCTGTGTGTGGTCAATATAAGTGCTAAGGCACACTAGTTCATTGATGGCAGAGTGAAGACCTCAAGGTCATGTGGTAGGGACACTGTACTATACTTTCCGATCTCAGAGACATGCTGGATTCCCCAAGGAATATTTGTATATACCAGGAGTGGAAGTTTCCTGGAGTCCCATATAGGTTTAATGAAGATTTGTCTGGGCGATCTCAGATTCTGGGATTCTCTCTCCCATCCCAATGCATCAAGAAAGTTTCATATGTCTGATTCCCAGTCCGTCTGGGTCTTCCCCTTTTAGACAAAACAATGCAGTAGGATATATTTTTAGATAAACTAAATGTATCTAGATGAATGAATAAGTTTTCTCCTGCATTTTTCTTTCAGTTGTAAACCACTTCTGGGAAATAATTAAGTTTATCTGACAGTCGTACTTGAAAGACTAGAAAGTAATACCATGTTAAAACCAGTTATAGTGACATGAAAAGTAAAAAATGGATTCTAGAAACAGCAGTCTCAGATCATCCTAGTATAGGGTTGGTACATTTCTTACGTAAGTAATTCACTTTATTGATAGGTACATTGTTTTTTAAACTTGATCTTGGTCAAAATTGTAATTGGAAAGATTAAATCCTGGTTAAACATTTCTTTTATTATTCTCTAGAATCCCTTCATTACTTGCTAGTTTGGACAATAATTTTAGTGTTAAGTAAAGAATATGCCTTAAATATATCTTAAAGTATAAACATATTCTAGAGGCCAATGTAGGTGACTTAGTTTGACTATTACTGTAGGTAATATGCACAGCTACTCTCAGCTATTTACACAGATAATTAGAATCTGACTATATTTTGGGAGGCCTCTGTAAACCTATCAAAACTAGGGAACTTATTATCTAGTAGGATGCTTCAGTCTGATATTCTGCCGTCAATACTTTTAAGGTACAATTTTCAGAAGATTGTATTTCAGATTTTTAGCATTTAATAATGGTGAATTTTCATATAGTCACTGAAAACTTCAGATTTTTTTTTCATACTTTTTTTTCATACCTTCTGGTCATCCATTACTAAATGCATTAATATTTATCAAATGAGAAGAAAAGTCTCTTTTCATACGCTTTAAAAATGTCCTAAATATCAATTTTGCCCTCTAGTCCAAATTGGCTTTCAAAGGGATCTTGCGAGCTCTCCGCCTGTCACAATGATGTAAATTATGTAGTTTAAGGAATTATGAAGTTATTTAACTAGAACTTCCTGGAAGGATATATAATCCTAGGATGCAAATCAGTGTATTTCATCAAAGACTTTGAAGAACAGATTGTATGCCAATAAGTCTGTACGTGCTACTGATAATGGAATGTATTGTTAGACTCGTCATTTTCACAGTGGCTTTGCAAGCAGTGAAAAATAGACCCCTAGTCTACCTTAAATATCCTAATTTCGTCTTCCATTTCATGCAACTGCTTCATTCTAAAGAATTCCAGTGACCAGAAAGAATTACATTAACTAAAAAAACCAAGTCAGAAGAAAAGGATGAGTGTGGGAACAAACTTCTAAAGGAAGGATTCCTCATAAAAATAGAGGAGCCTAAGAAAGTGAAATTCCATGTATACATTTATTCTTTAATATGTATAACATGTTGTTTTAAACACCTTTTTTTTGTATGTATGACACTATGCAGTACTGTGGGGGATAAAAAAGTATGTAAAAACTCGAAAGTGTATAGTACATACACGGGTGTTATTTGTGATCCAGCATGGAAGCCATATGTAAACAGTATAGAAAAAAATGCTGTAAGAGTGGGGGAGAGAGATCATTTTTGAATAAAGAGATTATGACAGGTTTTAACATGGACTTGGAAGGGTTTTAGGATTGTGATAGGATTGTTGTTGTGTGCCACTGAGTTGATGCCAACACATAGTGACCCTATATCACAGAGTAGAATGTCCCATAGGGTTTCCTAGGCTATAATCCTTACAGGAGCAGATCGCCAAGTCTTTTTCTCCCGTGGAGCCACTGGTGGGTTCAAATCTTCAACCTTTTGGTTATCAGAGTGTTTAACCGTTGTGCCACCAGGGCTCAGGTATTGTAATCTCAGGCACGAGCAAAGACGTGGAGAGGGAAGGTTGTGCAAGGCTGTTCCGAAGACCAAGACGACTGAACAAAATAAAATAAGCCTGGAAGGGAACTTTGGACAAGTTTGTGGAAATCTTTGAGGGTCCGAAATCCGAAGCAATTATCTAGAGCATCCAGTGTATTCTTAGATTGCTTCATGGGTTGCTTGGCACGTGGGGCACAAAGTACATGCGTTGTGTCTTCAGTGGATCAGAGATAGGAGAGACAGAAGCTGTGCAGCTTATAACTAAAAACAAGGAAAGAAAAGATTAGTGTTACTGGGTATATTGTATAATAAAGAGGCTGCACTACGGTTTTTCTGTTTTCTTTATTCATGTAATAAGCTTTTATTGAAGAAGTAGGGCAGACGGAATTAGTTTGGATTCACTTAGGCCTACTCTCAAATCTCAGCTCTACCAATTACTTACTGTCTCTAAGCCACAATTTCCTTATCTGTAAAATGGGGTTGCATGGTGCAAATGGTTAACACCTTCAGCTGCTCATCGGAACGTTGGAGGTTCAACTCGACTCCGTGATACTTTCATAGAAAGGCCTGGTGATCTACTTCTGAAAAATCAGCCATTGGAAACCCTGTGGAGGACAGTTGTATTCTAACACACATGGGTTCGCCATGAATCAGAATCCATCCGTCGGCAACTGGCTTTTAAAATCGAAAGTAGTCTGTTTCCTTGCAGAGCTACTGTGAATGTTAAATGAGATATTGTAAGTTAAAGCCTTACCACAGGCCTGACATGTGTTCAGTGCTCAAGACAAATTCGTTCCCTTTAACTCAGCCTTTTCCAGGCTCTGTGGTGTCCCTTCCTCTGTATCTCTTGCCTTCCCTCACAGCTAGGGTCACTTAATCCTCTCCTGTGTCTCTACTCCAGAGACTCTAGGATTAAATCTAAACCTACGCAAGAGTTACTTATGAGTCCCCACACAATAGTAAAGGAGGCTTGGTGGCACAGCGGCTAAGCACTTGGCTGCTAACCTAAAGGTCAACAATTTGAAGCCACTCAGCAGCCCCACAGGAGAAAGATGTGGCAGTCTGCTTCTGTAAAGATTACAGCCTTGGAAACACTATGGGGCAATTCTGCCCATTCTGTAGGCTTGCTATGGGTCAGAATTGACCCGATGGCATTGGATAGTAATGGGTAGTATCCAATGGTCAAGTGCTTCGCTGCTAACTTAAAGGATGGTGGTTCAAACCAACTCAGCAGTTTCACAAGAGAAAGACCTGGTGATCTGCTCCCGTAAAGATTACAGCCTAGACAAACCCCATAGGGTGATTCTCTTCTGTCTCATGAGATCGCTATGAGTTGATATCAACTTGTCGGCACCTAACAGCAACAACAACCACCCAATGTTTGGGACTCAGCTCAGGTCACCCTCTTAGTAGTAGTCTAGCTCTGATCTTGGGTGTGGTTTCGGATCTTTGGACTCTTGCCCAGTCAACTAAGCCTCTATATTCTTCTTGCCAAACTCCACAGTCCTTACTTTATCCCCTTTTTCATTGGCTCTGTGCCCCTGGATCTCTGTCTGGTTAATGTGCTCTTGCTACTTGTAATGAATCTCACTGATGTTTATGGCCTGACTGGTCTTCAGAGTCTTGACTGCTTCTAATCGAGTGCTGGACTTGTGCGTTTCAGAGCTCTTGTTTATTTTTTATGGAACTGAGCCACCTCTCCCCACAGCAGCTTTATTGGAGCACTAAGTTGGGTCTTTTGCCACATCACTGGAATTTCCCTTGGACCCTGCAACTAAGGAAGTCTGTGATTGTGTGTTTCCTGAAGGCTGGTGTGGCTCCTGCTCCTGGTCCCTCTCAGCACAGAGGTATCTGCATCAAGCCTGCCCATGTTAGTAGCATTCTTAATGACTACAAAGATGGGTAAGACAAGTCCTTATACTTAAGGATCATACAACATAGGGGAGACAAGACTTGTACGACTAAGTACAGTGCATGGCAAGATATGGCATGTCAGAGAAGTACAAAAATGTGAGAACTCATAGAAGCACAAAATCATATTAGGCTGACACATTTCTGAAAGTGGCATTTGAGCTGAGCTGTCAATGTTAGGTAAGATATCCACAGACAAAGTAGAAAACACGGCTAGAGCAGAGAAGTCACATGAACAAGACACCAAAAGAAAAAAAAAAAGAACAGTTGCAGTGGAGCCAGTTCTTACTCATGGCGACCTCGTGTGTGTCAGAGTAGAACTGTGCTCCAAAGGGTTTTCAGTGGCTGATTTTTTGGAAGTAGATTTCCAGGCCTTTCTTCCCAGGTGCCCCTGGGTGGATTCAAACCACCAACCTTTTAGTTAGTAGCCCGGCACTTAACCTTTTGTGCCACTCAGAACAAAGATACAGAGGTGGTTTAAAGGGTGCTGAGGAAAGAGTAAGTAGTGAGTGGGAAGACTAGACAGAAAGAATCTCGTGTGGACCTGGATTATGGAAGACATTAAATGCCTGGCTGGGGGAAAAGCAAAAAATATGATGGCTATTAGAGACCTGGGCTGTCGTATACAGCTACACAGGCTGTCCACTGCCACGCCGAAGGGTCCCATTCATATACACTGGTGATCAGCAGCCTTCTTCTGTAAAGGACAAGGTAGTAAATAGTTCAGGCTTTGCAGGTCATGTGGTCTCTGTTGCGACTACTCCACTCTGACTCTGCCGTCAAAGCTCAAAAGAAGTCCTAGGCAATATGTAAATAAATGAGCATGGCTGTGTTCCAGTAGACCCTTTAGGACGCTGAAATTTGAATTTCATTTAATTTCCAAGTGTCACAAAATATTATTCTTCTTTTGATTTTTTTCGAGACATTTAAAGATGCTAAAAAAAAATTGTTCTTAGCTCAAGGACCATACAAAAACAGGCAACAGGCCAAATTTGGCCCTCAGGTTGTTCTTTGCTGAACCCTCAAATAAATTCAATGTCAATGACACTCCCAGAGTTATATGACAACAGGGGCCATAGTGGAAAACCATTGATAGCATTTCTTAAAGACAACCATGATAGGGTCTAATCTTCTAAGAAATAAATTAGTAGGAAGAGAGATGGGACATAGGAGACTAATTTCTGAGGTTAATGCCATATTTCAAGCAGTGTGTGTGTGTGTGTGTGTGTGTGTGTGTGTGTGTGTGTGTGTGTGTGTGTGCATGTGTGTGTGTGTGCGTGCGTGCATGTGCATGCACACAGGTTTCTTTCTACACTTTTTATTCCAAAACATCTACCATCAGCTTGGCACTGCGACCAGCAGTGTGAATGTTGTTGTTGTTGTTGTTGTTGTTGTTAATAAAAGAGAATTGCAGAAGTGTCTACAGAGAATAAAAGAAGAAAAGCAATCATTTTCAAGGTTATAATTTATGGGGGGAAAAGAAAGTAAACTGAACCCTTCAGTGGAGGCAGGAGTATACATTTTCAGCAAAGGGAAACATAGGAACATTCACTTTGGGATAAGCTGGCTGTATTTTATCACAGCATCATATAAAACATCTCATAAAATTCACTGTGCTTTCTGTTACCCTCATGTTAAAAGCAGCACTTGGACACGTTTCACCAACGTTGGTTCAGTGAGTTTCGGATGCAGAAATCTTCATCTCATTGTTGATATGCTGCCTGCCTTCCAGAACGTGGCTGTGGGTAGCTATCTGCTGGCCTTATTGAATCCTTCTTCTTTTGTTAGCACAGGAGAACTATGCAGGCCAATAACTAGGCAGGAAAATGTCAAGACACGGTTTAACTAGGAGATTCTCATCTGGATCTCTTTCAGTGTATTGGTTACCCTAGTACCGACTGGTTTATGGCCTCTCATGTTTTAGACTATCAATCTGTGACCTTCAAATGACTGTGAAGATGTCCCTAATGTTTAGTATGTGTGTGTACAGTGATGTCACAAGCAGCAAGAAGTATCTTTTGAACTAGAATAATGGGTGGAGTGTCTACAGAATCAAACATCTACTTAATATGGGAAATATTTTTCTATCAGACACAGACATACACAAACAGAATAAGCTTTCTCATAGATCATAAATGGTATGCTACTATAAATTAATGAGAAATTTGCCATGGGGCAATTTAAATTTGGTAGAAAATCAGGATGTTGTAGGATTCCACTGAATTTCCCAAAGGACTCAAAACATATTTTAATATCAAGATACACATCTTTAAGTATTTTACATTAAATACATTTAAAATATTAGATTTTCTATTTACAGGGCATCTTTGAATATAGAAAACTGACAGATAAAACCAAAAAACCAAACCTGTTGCCATCGAGCTGATTCCGACTCATAGCGACCCTACGGGACAGAGTAGAACGGCCCCATAGAATTTCCACGGAGCAGCTGGTGGATTTGAACTGCTGACCTTCTGATGAGCAGCCGAGCTCTTAACCACTGCACCATCAGGGCTCCACTAGACCACCAGAGCTCTGAGAGATAGACTGTCATTATTAATATTAACATTTTGTCATCATCAGCAATGTTGAGGTGACTTCAGAAATTAGTACATATAAATTAAATATCTTTTTAAAGTCAGACATCAAAGGTACTCATTAGTTACTTTAAGTCTATAAAAACTGATGTTATCAAAATATTTTGAGATGTCCTTAAATGCACTCTAATGATAATTTTCAAATAGCTGATAATTTTCAAATATCGTATCTTGTCCTAAATACACATCAATTCTTGTAACATGTGTTTGATCATGTTGCACAACAGTTGATCCAGGAGGGCACCTCCAGCAACAGAGCAGAAGATACAACCCAAGCTGCCGGTGTTGGATTCATTCCCTCTTGAAGGCAGTGATGACAAGGGTGTCTTCATAGGCTCTAAATGCATGCTCTTGGTAGTCTTTAATGTGTTACAGATTTGAATTTCCTTGACATTTACTTCATGCTCTGTACATAGAGAATAAACAAATGCAGGTAGATAGACAGCTCTTTACTTCACTGCTAGGTATCACAGCTATTAAGTCAGCAGGCCTGGAAATGGTACCCTTCTCTATGACTCTAACCATGAGATAAGTTTCTCAATACTGATGTAAAATAGGAGTATAATTCATTTTATCTCATCAAGGCAGATTTTCTATGCTTTATACTACATTATTCATGCACTCTCATTTGAATAGTAGCCTAAATTTGTAAATTCTGTTTACAAATTTTTTTTATTTGAAACTCACAATCCCCTCTAATATAAGCAGCATATGTATTAATTTCCCCATTTCTCAGGTTTAAAAACAGAGTCCCAGAGGGGCAACTTGACTTAATCAGGTGATATGACCGGTGATTGGCTCAACCAGGTCTTATGCCCAACTCTGCTGAATCCTTCCCCCATGCTCTCTCCATTGCATCACACTGCAGCCTGGGAAGATCATTCCAAAGCTGGCTGCTGTCGCAGTTTTGTTGGTTACCATCGAGTCAGCTTGACTCATGGCAACCTTATGTATGAGACAACAAAGTGTTGCCCAGTCCTACCCGTCTTCATGATCGTTGTTGTGTAGGAGTCCATTATTGCAGCTACTGTGTCAATCCATCTCACTGACGGTTTCCCTCATTTTTGCTGACCCCCTACCAAACATGATGTCCTTTTCTAGCAATTGGTATTTCCTGACTAAATGTCTAAAGTAGGCAAGCTGAAGTTTCACTGGCTTCTAAGGAACATTCTGGTTGTATTTCCTCTAAGACTGATTTGTTCATTCTTCTGGCAGTCCACAGTATATTCAGTATTCTTCACCAACACCACAGTTTGAATGCACCATTTCTTCTCTCTTCCTTTTCTTATTTATACAATTTTTGTAAGCCTATGAGTTGACCAAAAAGACTATAGCTTGGATCAGATGCACTTTAGTCATCAAAGTGACATTTTTGCTTTTTAAAACTTTAAAGAGCTCTTTTGCGACAGATTTTCCCAGTGCAACACATTGTTTGACTTCTACTGTGGTAGACCTGAGGAATACTCACCAATATCTAGATCACTTCTCTTGCCAGGGAACTTAGAACACTATACGTTCCAGCTCTTTTGCAGTTAGGTGGAACCACGGGGCTAGTTCCGATCATGGACAAATGATGTGTGTTAGTTCTAGCCTGAAGTAGGTAAAAGCCTCTGAAAGACCTTTCAACACTCTCTCTTCTCCTTTGGTGGAGAGCATGGAGACCATGTGTTGAGATGGTGGAGCCATAAGATGCAAAGACGCTGAATCACTGAGTCACTGACTGGAGGAGAGCCCTTCATTCCGGAAGAGACACCTGACCTACAGCAGCATTTGATTGAGCAGGAGATAAACTTTCTCAGTTAAAGCACTGAGAGTGGGGAGTTGTTTGTTACTGTGGCAGAATAGAACTGTGCTCCATAGCATTTTCAGTGGATGATTTTTTGGAAGCAGAACACCAGGGCTTTCTTTCGAGGCACCTCTGGGTGGTTTGAACCTCCAATCCTTCAGCTAGCAGTTGAGCGCATTAACCATTTGCCCCGCCAGGGACTCCGCCATAGCATAAGCTCAGCTTATACTAATACAACTTCTCCAGATCCTTTCTGCAGCTACTGTTAGTGCTATACCATTATTTCCCATTCAGATGTCGAAAGGAAGTGCAAAAACTGTTCTTTGGTACTATGGAGAAAATAAAGCAGAAGGTAGCAGTGATTGGTTAAGGCTTAGCTGCCGTGATTTTAAATTGAGTGATCAAGGAAGAACTTCGTAATACTTGATCAACAACTCAAAGCCAAGCAGATACCTACAGGAAATGCATTCTAGGCAAAAGGGAATTGTCAAGCATCTGATGTTTGAGGAACAGCAGAGGCCACTGTAGGTGGAATAGAGTGAGTGAGAAGAAGAGTAATGATACATGAGATCAGAGAGATAACGAAGAAGAAGCACATGGTGGAGGCCCTTGGGCCACTGTAAGGACGTTAGACTCTTTGAGTGAAATCAGAAACCATTAGACGATGTGGTGCAGTGCACTGACACAGTTCGATTTATATTTTTAAAGGATTGTTTTCTAAAAGCATATTTATGATACTGATCATTTCTTTACAATGGATGATGTTGTTGCAATATATTGCTTGCTTCAATCATAAGTCATTTTGATCTATAAGTAATTCTCACCAAACCAATGCTGGTGGTGTTAGCTCACAGTGCATATTATATTGATGACGGTCAGGCTTCTATCGAAGGTTCCCAATGATACCGTAGGCTGTAGTCCCTTGATTTGAAATGCTTGCCATAAGGCTATCAAAGAGATCCTAGGAAGAGTCTTTATTCTCCAGGACCTCTCCTATAAATCATCAAAAATAGTTGGATATAATTTCATAACATATGTGCTGTGATACTAGCAGGATTTAAACTAGAGCTTGGGGCAGGGGACTCCTAGGTAATGCCAGAGTGAATGCACTGATCTCACAAACTTTATTTTGTCATTTCTACCTGAATACTCAAAACACAACTTTGGCTCAGAATCTCTAACAGTAAAATAATCTACCCACCCTAGACCTTTTACCATTGTATCATTGTCTTTCCTTTCTCAGTTCAGGAAACCCCACTACCACGATAGTTCAAGGCAGAACCCACAGACACTGGTAATGATTTCAAAAAACTCTTTCTCCTAAACACTTCTCAAATCCATCCTTTCCTCTCCCTGCAATTACAACCTCAATTCTCAGCCTCATTACCTCTTATCTGAAATTCTGGAACAGCCCCCCTAACAATGTCAGAGGTCCCATTCTCTTTTCCTTGCACATTGCTATAGGAATTGTCGTTCTAAAACTCAAATCTGGTTTTAGATTCCTCCCCTGCAGGGAATGTGCTCAGCTCTTTGGGATTTAAGCTCCCTCATGATCTAGCTCCAGCCTGTGTTTTTAGCCATATCTCTTGTCACTCCTAGACCACAATATTTGCTGCAGCCACACCAAGCTACATATTGTTTTCCAAACATTATAAGCTATTTCACACCTCTGTGACATTGTATGTGTCATGCCCTCTGCTGGATTATTCTCTCTCCTTGTCTAACTGGAAAATCCCTTCTCTTCCTTATGGCCCCTGTTTACGAGTCATGACATTTTATGGTCTTCCCTAATCTCACTTCCAGGGCGCCTCATGTGTAAGCTTACTTCAGTGGTGTCTTAGAGCTTCTATCCATTGCCCCTACTAACCAACTCTTTCTGTACCAAGCCCCTATGGTAGAGGCAGATATGTAGTAGGTGCTCAGTCTATGTTGAATGAATCAATAAATCTAAATCCCATTCTGACTCCATTGTTCTGTGTTAACATAACTAAAAGGATGTCATGTCTGTATCCCAACAGCCATCCTGTGATGCTCAATGGGAAGGTCAAGGTGTTATGTTGTCATATCTTTCATGAGGAAAAATGTGGTAATTCCTTCTGACAGTTTGTTGGGTATCTTGCAAATAAACAGTACTTTAATCTTGTGCTTGTTCTTACACAGGACTTTTTGGGGGCATTTTTTTACAGCTGCAGATTGATTTATCTTTGTAATTCTTCTTTGGCTTACAGCCATTGTTGTTAAATTATTACTGTTCTTCTTAAGGCTGACCTCAATTTCTTGTGCATTGGATGTTTTGGCTATAAAAGAGAAGCTCGTCAAGAAAAACCAGCCTCTGATTTCTTGCTTCATGGAATGATCTGAATTCTGAAATTTGTGTAAAGATAAATCTCATTCAAGAGAGCAACTGTTCTAAAATTAATAGTCAAATAATGGGAGAAGTGAAAATGCCTGATTTTTTTAAGGTGTCGTATTTCAGGGGTACAACGTTTTTTAGTATTTATATTTGGCTCTTTCTTATTACAGGATAGCATATGCTCTGAGATGGGATATTGCTGTTTTTGCCTCATCAACTTAAAACCCCTCTCTAGTCAGCATAAGGCATGTTTGATTGAATACTGCGATAATACACTGTTATAACTGGTGGCTGAGTCATCTGTTTTTGCAGGATTGGTACTGTAAAGAATTGAGACATATGTCTCATATGTCAAAACTGAGTGTGAATTTTAAGGCTGAAAGTAAAAATGAACCTTGAGCATTGCTTAAGTGAAAATCACAGCAACCTGTGGACTAAGGGTTGTAGTAGCTACTATCTGAATCGTTTTTTCAAGTTGCATTATTATACTCTTTGTACTTTCTTGCAGTGAGAGGGATGATCCAAGCTCGGAACTCACTAGCCCTGTTGACAAAGGTGGTATTAGAAATTATTCTAATTTCTCTTTGATCAACTATGAACCCTGATCCCTGGTTCTCTCTAGGGTTTCATTTACTTGTAGAGCAGTCAAATGAGGGGCCAGGGTCATTGTAGCAACTGAGCATCCCTGTTGATTGGGTGGTGTGATGGTTAATTTTATGTGTCAGCTTGGCTAAGCTGCGGTTCCCCGTTGTTTGGCCAAGTGCTTGTTTATTGCTGTCATGGGTTAGTTACATGTGATCAAATCAGTTGGCCTCAGGTAGAACCAATTATTTTCCATAAGGCAATCTCATGTAATGTAAGTGATTAATCAGTTGAGGCCATACCTGTGTAGGGTGGATCCTAAACTTACTCACTTCTGAGTTATAAAAAGACCAGACTAGACACAGACATGTGATCATGATCTACAAGCCAAGGAACCAAGGAACACTCGGGGCTGCTGACAAGGAAGGACTCAACACAGTCAAGACCTTGATTTGTACTTTGAATCTTCACAACTATGAGACAATGAACTTCTGTTCTTTAAAGCCACCCACTTGTGGTATTTGTGTAAGGCAGCACTAGGTAACTAAGACAGGTAGGGACCCTAGGTAGTTCCCAAGGACTTTTTCTGTTCCACAGAATGGAAAGATTCACAGCATGCGCACCTGGGTCAGTTATCCGGGTGAGACGCAGGGATAGGAGACACTGATGGTGGAAACAGATGGGGGGCTGCTTCATACCAAGAACACTGAGCTCGTTCTGCTGTTGCATCATGATTTAACTCTGAAACCGGACCCAGAAAATCTTCTTTGGAGAAGCTGAGTTTGAGAATGTAGCTACCCTTACAGATCACCTTCAGTCCTTCCTAAAGCTCTTTTCCTCCATCCGTAGCTAGCTTTGATCCTATATGCTTTGGGAAATATAGTGATGGTTGAGAAAATAATATCTATAGGGTTTGTAAACAAACAAACAAAAAAATGCAGTGAAACCATATTGATGTAATAGTTGAGGGAAAGCCCCCTGAAATAACAGAAGAATGTTCATAAATGGTCCATGGCTGGACAACATAATGCAGATAAATTAGGATAGGGACATATTGATGATATCATGACAGTCGGCCAGAAGCAAGGTGACACAGAATGTGAGTAAAGTAAAATTAATGGGTTAAGAGTCAAGTCTAGCTGGGGTAGAGAGTCCAGGCTTCAAAATTCTCAAGGGCCCTTTTTCTAGATAACAGGATCTGAAGCCTCGTGTCATGGGAGTGGGTGATGGATTGAGTGTAAATGGGCACAAGGGGCCAGTTGAGATAATGGGTGTGTTCTGTACATTGACAGGTTGGTGGTTACTGGGGTGTATACATAAAATCATCAGATTCATCAGTTGGCACACTTCACGTTTATGTACTTTGCTTACATAAATTACACCTCAAGAAAGAATGGATAAGAAAGAGATGGGGCAAGACCTTGATTTTACGCTTTTCCCAAGATTAAATAGTTCCTTAATGCATCCCAACCTCAATTTCTTCTCTCACACTCTGTAAACGACATTAAAAACCTGTTCGTTTGTTCATATTAACCTAGTTTATTCAGAATGCCCTCTTTGTATGGTGTTATGCAGACAAGAATGTCCGTTCATTTTCTTAACCAGCAGTTCATAATTAGCTATATGGCTCTGTGACTGCCCTCATAAGCTCAGTTTCAGAACTTTGTAACTATAGAGCCTTCATTTAACATAATGAATACAATAATAACCGGCATGTATTAAGCGCTTATGATGTTCCAGGCACTCTGTTTATATACACAATCGCATTTAATTCTTCTAACAACCTTAGGAGTTAGTTACAATAAGTATATTCATTTTTATTACAAGAATTTTTTTTTGAAGTTTTTTTTTTTTTTCTTTTTTTGTGACGTTGAACAGTCAATGCCTGGTCACGCTGTGAAACCTGGCAGAAATTTAGGTCTGTCTGTTATCAAAGTGCAATCTTAAAATCTCTGGAATGTACCCCGCCCAGCAGCCTCCCTCTATGCTCCTGTGAAAGCTCACCTTTATTTATTTATTTATTATTGTGCTTTAGGTGAAGGTTTACAGAGCAAATTGGTTTCTCATTAAACAATCAATACACATATTGTTTTGTGACGTTGGTCACATCTTTATTTTTAACTCAAGTTCTTATTGTTTTCTTTCTTTTTTTTTTTTGCAGGCTTAGGGATAATAACTTTTCGAGGAACTATTAATTCTAATAATTTGCCATACCTTGGTGACCCATTGGAAACCCTGGTGGCATAATGGTTAAGAGTCTGGCTGCTAACCAAATGGTCAGCAGTTTGAATCCACCAGGTGCTCCCTGGAAACCCTATGGGGTAGTTCTTCTCTGTCCTATGGGGTGGTTAATGAGTCGGAATTGGCTTGACAGCAACGGGTTTGGTTTTTTGATGACCCATGCATGGCCCATCATATAAAAACAAAGCGTAATTAATGGTCAAAACTACAAAAGTGGAACAAAAAGGGGCCATTTTTTTCTAATTTCATCTCTGAGCTGTATTTTAATTCACATCCGT
Source organism: Dugong dugon (assembly GCA_030035585.1). Lineage (NCBI taxonomy): Eukaryota > Metazoa > Chordata > Mammalia > Sirenia > Dugongidae > Dugong > Dugong dugon. The sequence goes on from CM057473.1 coordinate 10,135,725, forward strand.
GTATTTTCCAGATGACAGAACTTTTTTTTGCCATTAAGCTTAAAGATTTTTAAAATATGTGAACCATTTTTTGCAAATGCAAAATACAGCCTGAATACATCCCTAATTTCTTCAAGCAGAGCACACCTTCCTCCATATGTTAATCTGTTCTTGATATCTCCTAATGATCATTGTATTCTGCTGTAACGCTATGAGATCCTTGGACACTGTTACGATGTGCTCAACTCTTGGGCCCTGCTCAGAATGCCCCAAGTTGATTAGGAGTTCTTAGAGCTGCATTTTATTTTGTCTCCTTTATGGTTGACTTTTTCACAATTGTGTTTATGCCATCTCACTGAATTTGACTGCTTCAAAACTCTGGAGCTTGAAAGCATGATGATGGACAAATAACAGAGCTAAAAATACGGATAACAGCCTTTTAGAATAGTTTTAAAACTAAGAATAAATAAGCAATATAGGGACACTGGAAGGGCTGTCCCATAAAGGAAGCACAGATTTTATTTTTTGACCCACTTTCCTTTTGCATAATTTGTATGATTTAGATTTTTCAAAGCTATTTTTTTCGCTCCTCTGAATTCTATACTTTAGTTGTTATGATTACCTGAATAGGTAATATCCAGGTAAGTCTTTTACTGTAACTTTTAAAAATGTTATTTGCTCAGGAGCAAGCGGATGATTTCTGTCAGCTCCTCATTAAACAAATGAAAAAACCAAACCCATTGCCATCGAATCAATTCTGACTCATAGCGACTCTATAGGACAAAGAAGAACTGCCCCAGAGGGTTTCCAAGGAGCAGTTGGTGGATTCAAACTGCCAACTTTTCAGTTAGCAGCTGAGCTCTTAACTACCATGCCACCAGGGCTCCAGCTCCTCATTAGACGTCTTAAATCTCTAAGAGGCCACAGCAGTGGATGTTCTTCAAGAGTGGTCTCCAGGCAACAGGGTTTCCAGGCAGATACTGCTGAGGACAAAAAAAGTCAACAGAAATAAGATGAGATGGTGAATTTGGAAAAAGAAAGAATTCAGAAAAAATGTAGACGTATTTGAGGTCTATTAATTTATGTGTGTGTGTGTGTATGTATTCTAGCGTCTTGGTGAAAGGAGTTAAGCAGAAAAATTTCAATCCATAATTATTTTCTTAAATTGGACTATGGGATTTTTCGTTATTTTTTTGGGGGGGATTTGTATTGATTATATTCTGGGGAAATACATCTTTTATTAATAAAAGGTAATTCTCAGTAACATACTCTCAAAATAGACTTTTGATTTAATTTTGATCATATATTTAAACTACTGTTTTTGAAGACACAAACAAATGGTTAAAAATGGTAGCACTTAAATATTTGAATGTATCCTCCCCCACATACACACACACAAGAACAGACTCCAGATTCTCCCACTATTATCCTAGGGAAATTAAATTCACATAGACTCTTCATTATAGTGGTATTTCCAAGTGTTTTTAACAGTGTTAAAGTTCTCCTATGGAAATTAGACGTGATGTCATGGAGTGCAGTTCTACTCTGCACGCATGGGGTTGTCATGAATCAGCTCAACAGCAATTGGTTTTTTAGGTCATAGAGACTAATTTTTTTTTTTTTTTTTTGTGGACATCACTGCAGCTCTAAAATTGAGCCTTGTGAAAAAAGAAAAGAAAAACATGCTAAGCTCGTAATTAGTTCCACCCACTTTTATTTTTCTTGTCCTACCTACCTCCGGAATGATTGTATTATAACACAGACACTCTGGCTACAGTAACTACACTCAGATCACAGCAATAGGGCAGAATGTAAACATCTCGGCAAAAATAACCCATGTGAATAAGGAGTAAAAAAAATACATGTATTCATCATCAAAATACTCATCTACAGGAACAGAGCACCACACACAGTATTAAATAAAGATACGGGAACTTAAATAAAATGCCATGTCTTAGCTTTAATGCGAGCTACAGCTCACAGGTGTATTTCAACATATACACAGACGATATGAAATAAAATACCCAGTTGGGGTTCAATATATTGTAAATAGAGTTAAGGACACCTGTTGTAAGCATACAAGGAATCCAAACCAAAAACCAAACCCATTGCCTTTGAGTTGATTCTGACTCATAGCGGCCTTATAAGACAGAGGAGAACTGCCCCATAGAATTTCCAAGGAGGAGCTGGTGGATTCAAACTGCTGACCCTTTGGTTAGCAGCCATATCACTTAACCACTGCACCACCAGGGCTCCATATAAGGAATCAGAGCCTTCTGAAAGAAGACAAGCATTCTAATACCTCATCCTTGTATGTCCAAAGACAGAGAGAAATTATAAAGACCAAAATAATTTATCTATTCTCTAATTCCAGAAGATCTTATAACCTGAAATAATTGGTGTACAAGAAGGAAACAATGACCTTAACTTTCCTTAAAAAAGGTTTATATTTGTAAATAACTTACTCCACTTACTGCTGTATAATTGCAACCAATCAGGGTAGTTATTACTCTCCTGGTCAAATTTGTTGTGCGGTTTCTTTGGCTTCCTAACTATCCTCCTAAACAACAACATTCATAGCTCCATTTCATCTTCTTTTGTAAGACAAAAAAAAAAAAAAGAGTCATTGAGTTTATACATAGCAAATGAATTGTGCTCAGGCTCCATTTTGAATTTGGGAAGCGAGTGTCCTTGATCTTGATCTCTTTGCCTTGGTTGTATTTATGAACATCTCTGTCCTTTTAGTCCACTGCCTTCCTATATAGACTCTTCCGAGTTACTAAGGCATGTTGTTTGATTTTATTAGCTCCTGGGTGCATAAATCACAGCTTTGTTTTCAGAATTCAGGCTGAGTTTTTTATGATGCAAAGAATATTTCGTTATTTGTGTGTTGATGGTCTTGGATTGTGGGGCTTTGTTATTGCTCTTATTTTTCTCCTCCGAAATTATGCTTCTTTCTTTCTACCCTAAGACACTGAGGCACTAGAGCAAGGCAAAATCTTTTGCTGCTTTTTTTTTTTTTTTTTGGTACGTTCATTAAAATACACTCATCCATTGACACTTTTAATAATACTTATCAGCCCTCTCTCATGGGGTGCTCTTCATCTTCACTGCACTTTGCAGACTGTCATTAATTCTTACAACACTTCAAAGAGGTAGATAAGTGGATATTACTGGTCAGATTTTCATTCGGTGTAACTGTGAGCATCCTCCCACGGAGATAACAGAAAATGAAATTGGGACCCATTATCTCCACTGTACAGATGGAGAAAACGAGACCAAAAGATTACATGGTGCGACGGGAAAGAAAGTCCCCATGAACATAGTGGAAAAGCCTTTCCAGTTCCAGCTCTCAGTCTTAGGTTTTTTGTATTTACCTTGTGACTGACCTCTCTCTTAGTCAGGGAAAATAAATGGAATTTCTGTGTGGTACTTTACAAAGCCCTGTACTTTCTTCAACTTTCTAGAACTTTCTTCAGGAATTATAAGAAGTCATAAAATTAAGCAAATATGTTGCACACCATGATTTGCACATCCTAAGTTTAGAATGGGAAATTGGTGGAGTTTCTATTTGGAGCAGAATTTTTAGAACACAAGACTGCAGTAATTTCTAGCCTGTTACCTGACCTTACGAATCCTATCATATTGATTCTGTTCCAGGGAACTATATTGCTCACTAGTAGTCCCTGAGTGGCGAGAATGGGTAAGCGCTGTATTACTAGCAGAAAGGTTGATGGTTCAAACTCATTCAGAGGCACCTGGGAAGATAAGCCTGGAGATCTCTTTCCAAAAGGTCACAGCCTTGAAAACCATATGCAGCAGTTCTGCTCTGCACACATAGGATCGCCATGAGTCAGAATCAACTCGACGGCAACAGCAGCCACAGGATTTCTTAAAGGAAACATCCTTCCTTGTCTTTGAATGTGCAAAAAGTGCACTGAACAAGCATGATGCTCGACAAATATACAAAATACAGCTCTATCCCAACTACCTTTGTACGTAAAGCTTGATCCCTCTGTTGACTGAAAATTTGGCAGATTGTACCATTTCTGCTCGTCCTTACTCCTTAAACCTTCTAAGTCTCAAAACACTGTCATACGGAAATTTTAAATGTCTACCATGTCAATAGACATTTCAAACTTCATGTAAGATTTCTTCCCATCTTCCAACTAAGGCCAGTAGTTGGTGGGTCACCTGCTTTAGGAGAGGGATGTGACTGATAAATCTCTTCCCCCTCTTCCCAGAAGATCCCCTCTTCCTGGTGCCTGCTTATCAGTGTAGAGCAGGGCGAGGGAAGAGATAAAAGGAGGCAGAGGTAAGGTCTTCCTCAGTTTGTGACTGGTACATCCTAAGGTGGCTTCCTGTTCTCCGGTTCAGATGTTTAAAGCTCATCCTTTTCCTCACAGGCAGTTTGGAAAATTCTGTTGAGTCCCTCTGATTTGGACAGAGCCTCTCCTCCGACCAGCCTGTTGCCTTCCTGTTCTCTACTGCCGGTGACCACTGTCCCTTCTTCCCTGCGCTAGGCTTGGAACTCCGTCGTCCACTCTACACAGACTCAGACTGTCATACTTGCAGCCCCTTGCACTCCCAGACAGCCCCCAGCCAGCCCTCTATCCCACATGGCCCACATCTGGTCCACAAGACCCTCAATTCCTTGCCCCATATTTGCCTAGGGTGTAAACTTCCTAAACCAGTAAGCTTCATATTTTTATGTGTGTGTGTGTGTGTGTGTGTGTGTGTTAGGTGCCATCGAGTTGGTTCCGACTCACAGTGACCCTGCGTACAGCAGAATGAAGCACTGCCCAGTCTTGCACCATACTCACAGTCATTGCTACGCTTGAGCCCATTGTTGAAGTTACTGTGTCAGTTCATCTTGTCCAAAGTCTTCCTCTTTTTTAATGACCCTCTACCAAGCATAATGTCCTTCTCCAGGGACTGGTCCCTCCTGATAACATGCCCAAAGTATGTGAGATGAAGTCTCGACATCCTTGCTTCTAAGGACCATTCTGGCTGTACTTCTTTCAAGACAGATTTGTTTGTTCTTCTGGCAGTCCATGGTATATTCTATATTCTTCGCCAACACCATAATTCAAAGGCATCATCTCTTCTTCGGTCTTCCTTATTCAGTATCCAGCTTTTCTATGCATATGAGGCCATTGAAAATACCATGGCTTGGGTCAGGTGCACCTTAGTCATCAAAATGATATTTTTGCTTCTGAACACTTTAAAGAGGTCTTTTGCCCCTTCCTTCCCATTGTCAGTTCTGCAGACCAAAACCAAACCAGTTGTCATCAAGTCAATTCCAGTCCTTGACAACCCCATGTGCATCAGAGTAGAACTGTACTCCCTAAGGTTTTCAATGGCCGTGACTTTTCAGAAGTGCATCACCGGTCCTTTCTTCCGAGGCACCTCTGGGGGACCTCAAAATGCCAACCTTTTGTTTAGTAGCCAAGCTGTCAACTGTTTGTGAGACCCAGGCAGCCTGCTTGCCATACTGAACTTTTCTCTCTTAAAATGTGCCCTGCTCACTCTCACCTCCCCACATCTTCCCCTCTTCCTGAATTGCTGTTGTTTTTAGTTGCCCTCGAGTTGATTCTGACTCATGGTGACCCCATGTGTGCAGAGTAGAACTGCTCCGTAGGGTTTCCTTGGGTGTAATCTTGATGGAAGCAAATCGCCAGGCCTTTCTTCTGTGGTGCACCTGGGTAGGCTTGAACAATCGACCTTTAAGTTAGCCGTTGAGTGCAAATCCTTTGCACCCCCTAGGGCATAAAAATCAATATTTACACACAGGTGCTCTGAATGGAGATGTTCACTTGTTTCAGTGTAGAAAAGAAGAAAGTGCATCCTTTAGGTGTTCTGCAGCATTACGATTAGAGGCCTGGATTCTAAACTGAATGGTCCCCGAAAAAGCAATTAACCAGCTTTACGTTGTTTCGATATTATTTTAGGAGGCAGTATAGTGACTCCTTGTCAAATTGGTCACATGGACGTGAACCATACTTCACTGAGTCCACAACATTTTAATAACTTGAATTTAAAATGGCAAAAAACCAACTTATATTTCTCAGCCCCACATGGTCCTAGGCCTGCCCGTAGGGAGTAATGTAAGAAGCACACTATCCGTTAGTAACAGAAAAAGAAAATAAAGGTTGAGACTTCGGGAATAGAGCCAGAAGAATCCAGGACCCTTTTTCTTTGTAGCCCTGCTTCTCCTAGCACTCCTGCTGGCTAATTTGCGTTTTAAAAAATGACCTTGTCTTCCTTATAGTATCAAATCCAGATTCTTGTTAAAGGGCTTATTTTATAGTCTACGACTTGAGTGAGACAGGATCAATGAGACAGTCTTTGAAATCATGAACTGGTGAGTTGGTTGGCACAGTCCCAATCTGCTTACATAAAATATGCTATTGGTGTTGTCCCCTGGAATTTTTACGATCTGGATCCCCTGTTGAACATGCACTGGGTAGAAAAGGGTTGTTGTTGTCAGCTGCTGTTGAGTAGGCCCCCGACCCAGGACAACCCCATACTAACAGAACGAAACCTGCTCTATCCCCATGATAGGTTGTGGATCAGACTGTTGTATCCATAGGGTGTTTATTGGCTGATTTTTGGGAATAGGTCGCCAGGCCTTTCTTTCTAGTCTGTCTTAAGTCTGGAAGCTCCACTGAAACTTGTTCAGCATCATAACAACACTCAAACCTGACAGACAGATGGTGGCTGTGCATGAGGTCCATTGGTGGGGAGCTGAACCGGTCTCCCACATCAAAGGCGAGAATTCTGCCACTGAACCACCGCTGACCCCATTTGCAAATTCACCTACCAAATGTGAGAATATTTTAGGGGCCAATCAGAATGGTTAAGAATGGTTACTTTGATTTCAAGTAAAGAAGAAAAAATATAAAGCTTGGCACCAGTGCAATTTAGTATAACTAAGTTGTATGCTCTTTTGTAACCTTTCTAACTCATCAGAGCCAAGTAATTGATAATTTACAGCTCAATAAATACCTTTCATTACCAGCATATATTTTCAAATTTATTATTCCACTATACCTTAGTGATCCAAAAATGATTAGGAGAAACTTATAAGTAACAGCTATAAGTAACTAAAGGAAAGTAAGTTATACCTTGCCATTAGGATTTGCATCTGGTTAGAAATTCATCTACCTTCCAGAATATGGTGAGCAGTAGAATATGGGCCTGGATAAATAATGAGTCTGAACCAATCTGGCAATTTCTAGGTTGCTAGGCTAAATTTTCTCTCCTTTTGGGAAACACTGATCTGCATATTTTCATATAGTCAAGCATATCTTTTAATGGCTATATATGAACAGAAAAGATTTCCAGCATTTGTTCAGTTTCTATGTTTCTGTCACATTTTGTTAATGTTTTACTAGTTTTGTCTATTTACAATCATAAAAGTTTTCCAGTTTGAATATTCATTTGGTACACCTGTGATTTCTTCCTAAATTTTAAATGTATCCAGTAGAATGCATTGAGAATATGAAATAGAATGAGGACTGAGAAAAAAATAACAGCAACATTCATTACAATAGTTCTTCCATGTAATCTCTGTAAATGGAAATGTTTTGACTTAAATTACTGCCCCTTTTTTTAATTAAGAAATTGCTGCTAAATAAACCCATTCCCCAGTTCCACATAGGTTTTTTTTTTTTTTTTTTTTCCTCTGAACTCTGTCCTGCACCTCCTGAACTAATTTTGACTGAGACAGAAAACTCCTAAGTAGCTTTAGGCACCTTTGTGGGAATATTAGCCTCTCATTACCCTCAAGGAGCCCTGATAGCACAATGGTAAAGAGCTTGGCTGCTAACCAAAAGGTTGGCGGTTTGAATCCACCAGTCACTCCTTGGAAACCCTGTGGGGCAGTTCTCTGTCCTATAGGGTTGCTATGAGTCGGAGTCAGCTCCACAGCAACGAGCTTTTCTCGTTTGGTGTTCCTCCTTGTTGGAACTACCTCTGTCTGTCCAATCTGCATTAATTGTATGAGATGAATCCCTAATCTATAGTGATGGGCCAGACAACGGTTTGTCTCACCTTTTTTTTGCCTGCTTATTTTTGTTATTCGGTGCCATCGAGTCAGCTCCAACTCATAGCGACCCTGTGTACAACAGAATGACCCCATGCCTGATCCTCTGCCATCCTTACAGTAGCTGTTTGAGCCCACTGTTGTAGCCACTGTGTCAATCCATCTCATCGAGGGTCCCTTCTATTTCACGACCTTCTGCTTTACCAACTGTGATGTGCTTCTCCAGTGCCTGGTCCCTCCTAACAACATGTCCAAAGTAAGCAAGACCAAGTCTCGCCATCCTCGCTTCTAAGGAGCATTCCGGCGATAGTTTCTCCAAGGCTGGTTTTTTCATTCTTCTAGCAGTCCATGGTATATTCAGTATTCTTCGCCAACACCACAGTTCCGCCTGGCTACTCAGCATATATTGGTTAACTCTCCTCTTCTCCTTCGCCTGTCCTAATATATGGAACAGATGAAGAGTACATGACTTCGGAAACGTACGAATGAGAGAAAATTGCGGTGTGATATCTCTCTGACGGTGTGAACCTGTCATAATTCCCTCCCCGTGGGCAGCATAACTGTAAGAGTGAGTGGCCCTATGGACTATTGGAATTTCAAAGAACACAGCGAACCATTCAAACACATTATCACAGCTGCATAAAAATGCAGATAATCCACCTGATTTTTTAAAATGTTTTATTCCCTTAAGGAAAAAAAAATCATGTAAGGTATCTTCCACGCCAACTACTGTGGCATGGCATTGCCATTTTTGCCAAGATCCTTGAAATAAAACTATAACTACATCTGTCCAAAGATGTAGAAAAAAATTAACAGCTGGCTAGATAAAACAAATTAGTACATGCAATTATTATTTCTTACATAAAATGCTAAATGCTACCTTGATGCTTATTACATTTCCCCAGACTTGAGATTGCTTATATTGATGACAAATGAGATATAAGAATTATTGAAAAAAGAGATTCTCCTTCCCCCTCAGAACTAGGGGTGCTGTTGGGGGAGAGAATTGTTCGAATAAATATAGCTGAAATTATAATCAGCCAATATTCACAGAATTTTTTTTTCTAGATGAACTGTGATTAATCATCACGCTGAAATTTAGCTCAGTTCTAATCTTTTTTCAATGTTCATTAGGCTGAGATTTCCACCTCTGCTTTGCTGCCCTTTCTTGACCTACAGCAGCTGTATTATTAAAATGGAATTTCTGCTAATTAGCTGTGGTACTGGGGAGCTGAAGGGAACCTTGGGCATCATCTGATCCACTTACTTTCTAACCATACAAAGACCTGGATCCCGAGATCAGACTCTGTGAAACATTCTAAGAATAACTTAAAGACTATGGTTTTTAATTTTATATTTTACAGAGGTTTAAGGACATTGCTTTCAGAGAAGGAAAGTTAAAAGCCCATTGATTACACAAATAAAGCAAACCTCCTATCTATGCATGCTTCCTATGCTAAAAGTTCATACAATACAGTATTAAAAAGGAGATATGCTTTTTATAAACAGAACCATCTTTGGAAAACACCTTCCGGTAATGCCAGACCAGTAGGCAACAAGAGTAAACAAAGTTTGTCTCTCGTCCTCTCCATGACGCCTTCCTGGGCCCAACCCTCCCCTTTGTTCCTATAAAGGGTCAGAACTCCTCCTCTGTGTCAGACCTTTCTTTGGCAGCAATAAGAGATTTGATAAATTAAGTCATACCAAGGTGCCCTATACTTAAAGGTTGTTGTTCCATAACAGAATAAGCTGCCTCCAGACTTAGTGGCATTTAAATTCTGAAAGTGTCCAAAAGCTTTGGGTGAGTGGGGATAGAATTTGTTCTTGTTGTTGTTAGTTGCCAGTGAGTTGATTCTGACTCATGGCAACTTCACAGAGTTGTAATAATCCATTAGGAGTTTGAACTTGATGACTTCAAGGCACTGATAATTTTACCTTCTATGTTGTTCTTAAACACTTCTCCCTACCTTCTGCCCTGCCCTACTACCATTGTCAAGTTCAGTCCTTCATCATCTTTTCCCTCAGACAACTATCTGGGTCTTTTAACAGGACATCTGGGTTCAGTCTGGTACCCATCAAATCCACTCCCCGCATTACTCTTAGACCTAACCATACCTAAACCAAAAATAAGAATAATAATAATAATCAGCTGGTTGCTGTCAAGTTGATTCCGACCCATAGCAACCCTATAGGACAGAGTAGAACTGCCCCATAGGGTTTCAAGGAGCGGCTGGTGGATTCGAACTGCTGACCTTTTTGGTTAGCAGTAAGCTCTTAACCACTGCACCATAGGGGCTACTAATTATACTTACACTCTTCTTTTTGTTCCTCCATTAACTCCAATAAAAAGTCTAAGTTCCTTACAGTGTCACTGAAGACCCTCTGATCTACCCCTCACCTCCACTTACTCTCCAGGCTCACCTACCTGCTTCTGCTCCAGCAACTCTCAACTTTTTTTTTTTTTTTTTTTTTTTTGTGGTTTGAGTAAAATTTACAGTTCAAGTTATTTTCTCATACAAAAATTTATATACACGTTGCTATGCGACCCTGGCTGTTCTCCTTATAGTGTAATAGCACACTCCTCCTTTCTACCCCGGATTTCCTGTGTCCATTCAACCAGCTCCTGTCCTTTTTTGCCTTCTCATCTTGCCTCCTGACAGGAGCTGCCTATTCAGTCTCATGTATTTACTTGAGCTAAGAAGCACTGTCTTCATGAGTATCATTTTATGTCCCATAGTCCAGTCTAACCTTTGTCTGAAGAGTTGACTTTGTAAATGGTTTCAGTTCTGGGCTAACAGACAGTCAGGGGGCTGTGTCTTCTGGGGTCCCTCCAGTCTCAGTCAGACATTAAGTCTGGCCTTTTTACTAGAATTTAAGTTCTGCACCCCACTTTTCTCCTGCTCTGTCAGGAACTTTCTGTTGTGTTCCCTGTGAGGGTGGTCATTGATGGTAGCCAGGCACCATCTAATTCTTCTGGTCTCAGGCTGATGGAGTCTCTGGCTTATGTGGCCCTTTCTGCCTCTTGGGCTAATATTTTCCTTGTGTCTTTGGTGTTCTTCATTCTCCTTTACTCCAGGTGGGTTGGAACAAATTGATGTATCTTAAATGGCCACTCGATAACTTTTAAGACCCTGGATGCCACTCACCAAAGTGAGATGCTGAACATTTTCTTAATAAACTTTGTTATGCCTGTTGACCTAGATGTCCCCTGAAACCATGGGTCCCCAGACCTCCACCCCTGCTATTCTGTCCCTCAAAGTGTTTGGTTGTATTCAGGAAACTTCTTAGCTTTTGGTTTAGTCCAGTTGTGCTGACTTCCCTTGTAGTGTGTGCTGTCCTTCCCTTCACTTAAGATAATTCTTATCTACTATCTAGTCAGTCAATACACCTCTCCTTCCCTCCTCACCCTCATAACCATCAAAGAATGTTTAAAGAATGTTTAAACCATTTCTTGAGTTCTTATAACAGTGGTCTCATACAATATTTGTCCTTTTGTAACTGACTAATTTCACTCAGCATAATGCCTTTCAGATTCATCTATGTTGAGATGTTTCACAGATTCATCATTTTTCTTTATTGTTGCGTAGTATTCCATTGTGTGGATATACCGTAATTTGTTTATCCATTCGACCATTGATGGGCACCTAGGTTGTTTCCATCTTTTTGCTATCGTGAACAGTGCTGCAGTGAACATGTGTGTGCATATATCTATTCATGTGACGGCTCTTATTTCTCTAGGATATATTTTAAGGAGCGGGATAGCTGGATCGTATGGTGCCTCTATTTCTAGCTTTTTAAGGAAGCGCCAAATTGATTTCCAAAGTGGTTGTACCATTTTACATTCCACCAGAGGTGTATAAGTGTTTTTTGGATTAATGCTAGCCTTGCTGGAGTGAGGTGGTATCTCATTGTAGTTTTCATTTGCATTTCTCTAATGGCTAATGATAGTGAGCATTTCCTCATGCGTCTTAGCCGCCTGAATGTCTTCTTCGGCGAGTGTGCCTGTTCATATCCTTTTAATTGGGTTATTTATCTTTTTGTTGTTGAGGTTTTGCAGTATCTTATAGATTTTAAAGATTAGACCCTGATCGGATTTGTCTTAGCCAAAAATTTTTTCCCAGTCTGTAGGATGTCTTTTTACTCTTTTGGTGAAGTCTTTTGATGAGCATAAGTGTTTGATTTTGGGGAGCTCCCAGTTATCTAGTTTCTCTTCTGGTGTTTGTGCATGTTACTTATGGTTTGTATTCTGTTTATGCGATGTATTAGGGCTCCAAGCATTGTCCCTATTTTTTATTCCATGATCTTTATCATTTTCAATTTTCTATTTAGGTCTTTGATCCATTTTGAGTTAGTTTTTGTGCATGGTGTGAGCTATGAGTCTTTTCAGTCTTTTGCAGATGGATATCCAGTTATGTCAGCACCATTTGTTAAAGAGACTGGCTTTTCCCCAGTTAATGGACTTCGGGCCTTTGTCAAATATCAGCTGCTCATAGGTGGATTAATTTACGTCTGGATTCTCAATTCTGTTCCATTGGTCTATGTATCTGTTGTTGTACCAGTACCAGGCTGTTCTGACTACTGTGGCAGTATAAATAGGTTCTAAAATCAGGTAGTGTGAGGCCTCCTACTTTGTTCTTCTTTTTGAGTAATGCTTTACTTATCCAGGGCCTCTTCCCTTCCCATATGAAGTTAGTGATTTGTTTCTCCATCTCATTAAAAAATGCTGTTGGAATTTAGATCAGGATTGCATTGTATCTGTAGATCACTTTGGGTAGAATAGACATTTTCACAATATTGAGTCTTCCTGTCCATGAGCAAAGTATGTTTTTCCACTTATGTAGGTCTTTTTTGGTTTCTTGCAGTAGTGTCTTGTAGTTTTCTTTGTATAGGTCTTTTATGTCTCTGGTTAGATTTATTCCTAAATATTTTATCTTCTTGGGGGCTGTTGTAAATATTAATTTGGTGATTTCCTCTTCGAAGTTCTCTTTGTTGGTGTAGCGGAATCCAGCTGATTTTTGTATGTTTAGCTTGTCTCCTGATATTTTGCCAAAATCTTCTGTTAGTTCTGGTAGTTTTCTTGTGGATTCTTTGGAGTTTTCTGTGTATAAGATCATATCATCTGCAAATAAAGATACTTTGACTTCTTCCTTACCAATTTGGATGCGCTTTATTTCTTTTTCTAGCCTAATTGCTTGGCTAGGACCTCCAGCATAATGTTGAATAAGAGTGGTGATAAAGGGCATCCTCGTCTGGTTCCCATTCTCAAGGGCAATGTTTTCAGACTCTCTCCATTTAGTATGATGTTGGCTGTTGGCTTTTATAAATGCCCTTAATTACTTTGAGGAATTTCCCTTCTATTTCTATTTTGCTGAGAGTTTTTATCATGAATAGGTGTTAGAATTTGTCAAATGCCTTTTCTGCATCAATTGATAAGATCGTGTGGTTCTTGTTTTTTGTTTTATTTGTGTGATTTGTTTTTCTAGTGTTGAACCATCCCTGCATACCTGGTATGAATCGCACTTGGTCTTGGTGAATTATTTTATTTTATTTTTTTTGACATGGTGTTGAATTCTGTTGGCTAGAATTTTGTTGTGGATTTTCATTAGGGATATTGGTCTGTAATTTTCTTTTTTGTGGTGTCTTTACCTGGTTTTGGTATGAGGGTTATGCTGGCTTCATAGAATTAATTTGCGAGTATCCCATCCTTTTCTATGCTCTGAAATACCTTTAGTAGTAGTAGTATTGACTCTTCTCTGAAAGTTTGGTAGAATTCTCCAGCAACTCTGAAGTTTGCACAATCCTTTAAACACACTACGCTATATTCCAACTCTATAGCATTTATAAATTGTCCTTTTGATCTGAAATGTGCTTCTACTCTACTGTCCTCGATTCTCTTTGATTAACTAATCTCTAATCGTCCTTTCCACCACCGTTCTGTCAATTTGCCGTACTGTGGTGGCTTGTGTGTTGCTGTGATGCTGCAGACTATGCCACTGGTATTTCAAATACCAGCAGGGTCAGCTGTGGTGGACAGGTTTCAACAGAGCTTCCAGACTAAGACTAGAAAGAAAGGTCTGGTGATCTACTTCTAAAAATTAGTAATGAAAATCCTATGGCTCACAACAGAATATTGTCTAATATAGTCCTGGAAGATGAACTCCCTAAGCTGGAAGGCACTCAAAATACACTGTGGTCGTAACCGTGGACTCAAGCATACCATAATCTTGACAGTGGTGCAGGATCAGGTCATGTTTCGTTCTGTTGTAGATGGGGTCACCATGAGTCGTCGTAGCTGACTCTAAAGTAACTAGCAACAACGATCTTCCTTTAAGGATCAGAAGGGCTTACCTCCTTCAGGAATCAATCCTCAAGCACCTCCAAAACACACATTTGCACGCGCACACGCACACACACACACACAGTCTCTCTCACTGTTTCTGTTTCTCTGTCTCTCTCATACACATGCATATACACTCCCTTTGTATTCACACACACTCAGTACATTCTCTCGCACACGCCCATAGACACACTAACACATTTGGATAAGGATCTGTCTTCTGTGCTCTTATTCAGCCTAGTCTGTGCTTCCCTCATTTGCACTTAATGTTGTGTATTATAATTACATTCATATGTGTGTATCTCCCTCATGTCTCCTTCTTCTTTGAGTCTCCTACAGCGTATCTTGGCCAGAGTTGATACTGGAAAATGTTTGCTGTTGCATAATTTACAACCCTGAGATTAGATGATCTTTTTTAAAATAAAGTCTGCCAGAACAGATGGCAGCTAGAAATCCTCATGGCCCACACCTGCAAACTTGCCTTTCTGACTTTGTGACACCACTTATATATTTAGGTGAAGGACGAGTGAAAGTGAGGTTTGGGGGCATTTGTCTCTATCTTCCCTTAAACAAAAACAAACAAACAAAAACCCATTGATGTCAACTCTGACTCATAGGGAGGGACACTATAGTACTTTATAATTCTGGCTCACAGTTATAGAGCTAGACTTGGACCTGAAATCCTAATAAAACCAACTATGCAAAGTTACAGTGTGTTGTTTACATTCTGTTCCTGCTCCTGAACAGATCCCCTCTATAGTCTCTACGTGTCTCCCTGCTGGTTACGAACAGTAGGTCTGGGGACAGGCATCTGACCTCAGCTGAGCCAACTTCAGTAACCCTGGTCTTGGCCATATGTATTAATCTAGAGGTCAGCCCCCAACCTGACTAAGCCAAGCACATTCCTTCTCTGGGGTTGTATCTACTGGAATGAGACAAGGCTGAAATCAGTTTTTTCTCTAATGGATAATTGTAAGATATAAAACTCAGACGCTAGCTGAAGCTGTGTAGAGACTGATCTCCACAGAAAAAGAATGATACTGAAGCTAAGAACGTATTGCTTGAGAATGACTTTGAAAGTCGTCGAAATGAGCACAAGGCTAGATCCTAAGAGGAAGCCAAAGTGTGACCACTCCATTCATCCACATCAGGCTGGCACAGGTGAGGTCATGAGCAAGTCCTCCAGAGAGGTAGAATCAGGACCAGCTGTTGGGTTGGGCAGCTCCAGGCTGGTAAGAGTTGTGTGCAGATAATAAATGTCGGAACCGGGCAAACCATTGGTAGGGCTAGAACATGATACCTCTCCAGCGGACAGCGGTCAATTGCAGGTTTCAGTTGGCCAAGGGGTGGGGACTTGCTAGAGTCTAGGAAGAGAAGTGCAGTTGTTTGGGTGAGCAGGCCAACTTGTAGCACATAGTCAAACATTGGGCAGAACCACTTAGAAAGTACTGGGTTAGACAGCACATGGGCTTACTGACTGCCAAGAATCCTTACACCATCAAGGTCTGTTGCCTGCTTCAGCAGTTAATTTGGAAAGTTTTACACCCTCCAGCGGTCTCAGGTAACCTTTTCAAATCTATTAATGTCTAGGCCTGAAAGGCAGCTGCTGTTCTGCTAGGCCAGTAACTGTGTGAGCCTCCTTATTTATCTGAAGCTCTCCATCCTGGACTTGATGGAAAAAAATATGGGTTACTCTCATTTTTCATAACCAAATTTAGTTTCTTAGGTCTTAAATGCTTTCAAGGCTTAAATCTCACCAAACAGGCTTTCAATAGAAATGCATTTAAAACCAAAAAAAAAAAAAAAAATCCAAACCCATTGCTGCCAAGTGGATTCTGACTCATAGCAACCCTATAGGACAGAGTAGAACTGTCCTATAGGGTTTCCAGGGAGCGGCTGGTGGATTCGAACTACTGACCTTTTGGTTAGCAACAGAACTCTTAACCACTACGCCACCAGGGCTCCAGAAATACATATAGTCACTGGTTAAAAAAAAAAAAGAAAAGATTTGTGATTTTTTTTTTTCCCATTAAAAACATGATAAAAAGGTCATAAAGAAAAAAGAAAGAAAATGAAGTCTGAAGTAATGACTATAAGCAAATGAAGGTAGTTAGCTCAGTGGGAAGTTTTAGCAAAGGTTACTTCAACAGGTAAACTGTGCCAAAGCATTATAAATGAGAGTATTATGTCTACACGTTACTGAGAATTTTGTAGGTTTGGAAGGCAGAAGGCTGGAGAACCTGTGTATAGTGGCCGTATGTATTTAAATCTAGTTTCTGACTCCATGTTTCATTTATTTTTGATGTCATCACATTTTCATGGTCTATCTGTGGTGTGGCACGTGGCAGACACCTGTATGGAAAACACTCTAACTCCTTCCCAATCCAATCTGTTATTAGGTCTCAGAGCTTCAGTTTCCCAAACCTTCCAGAAATCCTTTCTCTCCTCTCTTTTTCTGCTTCCCAACTAGGCTATTTTCGTCTTTATATCCCTAGTGCTTAGTAGCATGTCTGGCTTAGCGAAGAGACTCCATAACGTTTGTTGAATGGATGAGAGCAGGGCAGTCTCTTGAAATATAAACAGCTCCACAGTGGAAGTTAGGACGTTCTTAACCCAACCATGAACCTAGCAAGAAGATCTTAGGCAATTATTTTATTTTAGCTTCTCTCAGATTTGGTTTTCTTGCCTGAGAAACAAGTAGGTTGAATTCAATTTCACAAAAGCACCCTCTGGGTCAAGAAACTTTATATGCAACTAAGAAGGAGATTCTACCATCTGTCTGTCAGTTTGTCATACTGTGGATGGCTTGCATGTTGCTATGATGTTGGAAGCTGTGCCACCAGTATTTCAAATACCATCAGGGTCAGCCATGGTGGGCAGGTGTCGGTGGAGCTTGCAGACTAAGACAGATTAGGAAAAAAGGCCTCCCAACCTACTTCCAAAAATTAACCAACTAAAACTTAATGGATCACAACAGAATGTTGTCCAATATAGTGATAGAAGACGAGCCCCCTAGGTTGAAAAACACTCAAAATGCACAGTGGCCACAGCAATGGACTCAAGCATACCAAATATCATGAAGATGGTGCAGGAATGGCAGTACGTTGTTCTGTTGTACATGAGGTCGCAATGAGTTGGAGCAGACTCAATGGCAACTAACAAAACAAGAAAGAATATTGAGAAAGCATTGCTATTCTCTTTAGTTTATTACATTTATATTGTTATTTTTAAATAGAGTTCTCTTTTGTTGAATATGATCAAAGTTTTTTATTATTTTCCTGTCTTAGTCTTCTATGCCTGGAGAGAGCTGACCTTCAAAATCTCTCTCTTGCTTTACTCTCCTGGGATATAATTCTAAAATTGTTGAAGGCAAGAACCATGCATCATTCCATTTATATCCCAGTGTCATGTAGGATTTTATCTTAGAAAATTAATAGAGAGATACTCATGTTTGACATGTATAAATTCGTTTAGTTTATTGCAAGATAGTCATGACAAGGCACTTAAGACTTCACAATATTTATTTAGAGCTGGAGAATCAGAATTTACAAGTATAATGTTAGTTCAATGGTTACGGTCCAAATCTTTAGACCTCAGGTGTTTACCTTTAACGAGAGGTCTTGGGAAGAAGATTTAACCATGGCTCGAACTCAGTGGAGGTCCGTCATAACTAGGGTCCGGGATCAGTGGCAGTAGGCAGAATCTCAGCAGGCTCTCAGTATTTGCGTCTGCCTTCTCTCAGTGAGTGAGAAGAAATTTAGAGTTTGTTACCTTGGCTCCACACGATAAGGGCCAGTGTGACATCAAAAACTACTATGTGATGTCTTTTCTCAAGAGTTAGAGTTAGGCAAATGACACGTCTTTTCTTCAAGAGATTAGGGAGGTTGTTAAGACTTATGTCTCAAGGCTAGTTTACAAAAAATTAACCATGTTATGTCTTCTTTTATCACAGCCTAGTTAAAGTCAACTTAACTTAAAGGTTGTTTACCACATTCTTATTTATTTCTTTATTTTTAATATTTTGTGTGTTAGGTGAAAGTTTACACAGCAAATTAAGTTCCCATTTAATAATTTTATACAGATTGTTCTGCAGCATTGGTTACAATTTTCACAGTGTGCCAACATTCTCATTGTTTCCATTTTGTTTGTTCTGTTTCCATTGATCTAGCTTCCCTTACCTTCCTTGCTGTCTCATCTAGGCTTTTGGGTAAATGTTTACTGTTTGGTCTCATATAGTTGATTGTTTAAGGAAGCACATTACTCACAGGTGATTTTGTTTATTTTATAAGCAAGTCTATTATTTGGAAGAAAGATGACCACTGGGAGTAGCTTCAGCTCCAAGTTCAAAGGGTGATAGCCTCGAGGGTTCCTCTAGTCTCTCTCAGTCCAGTAGGTCTGGCCTTTTTTAGGAATTTGAATTTTGTTCTACATTTTTCTCCCATTCTACTTGGGACCTTCTATTGTGTCCCTAGCCAGAACAGTTGGTAGTGGTAGCTGGCACCATCTAGTTCTTCTGATCTCAGGCTAGAAGAGGCATGATTCATGTGGGCTTATTAGTCCAGTGAACTAGCTTCTTCTTGGAGTCTTCAGTTTCCTTCATTGTCTTTTGTTCCAGACGAGTGGAGACCAATGGCTGTATCTTAGATGGCCACACACCAGCTTTTAAGACCCCAAATGCTACTCATCAAACTAGGATGTAGAACATTATTTTTTTGAACTATGTTATGCCAATTAATTAAGTTGTCCATGAGACTGTTTACCACATTCTTCACATATGTCTATGTTTATATTCCTAAGTTCATAAATTTCAGAAGCTGAGACAAAGTTCTTCCCCCAGAGCTGACAGAGAAAGAGACTTTCTTAAAGCCAGTGCCCTGAATTTGGACTTCTACTCTTCTGAACTGTGAGAAAATACATTTCTGTTCCCTAACACCACCACTTGTAGTATTTCTGTTACAGCAGCACTAAGAAATTAAGGCAACTTGAAAATTAAAAGTGTGGGTCAAAACTACTTTTGCAAATATGGCTGTTAGAGAAACAATAAAATGAATCACTTTCATGTCTGTAACAAAAGGTTCTAGAAACTTCTGTAAGTATGAATCACTACATTTAGATTTTAGCATACAGTATTTTATGTTGTGCTATCTCAAAGCTATTGTGACAGCTAATTGAATACTAGCATTTGGAATTCACACAAGAAACAGAATATATCAAATAATAAAGTTCAAGGAATCTTCACTTACATCCCTGTTTCCCTAAGTAAAAATGAAAACTGTTTCTCTGTTATATGTGTGAAACCATATAGCAAAATGGAAAAGAATATTCAATTGCCATTATCAATATTACTATTATTTAATCATATGCACTTGATGTTCCTTGAACTCACTTTATGAGTATATATTGGCATACACTCAGATAGCCATCTGGCTCTTGTTCAGTAAATTTGATCAGTGGAGATAAATGCAAACCAATCAGTTCTCAAAGAGTACTTTTTGGCTTGAATTATTCTTGCTTGCTTCATCAATCAAATCATTTACCATTGAACAATAGTGATAAAGTGTTATTGTATAGGTCACCCTATGATTCACAACACATTCAAGACCATTTTTTATTCTCCTTTTGTATACCACTTCAAAGTCTTCAATGTAGAGATTTTCTGAAGGTCTCTCACTGAGTAATAAAATGTAATTCAATGTAAGACCTCTTTAAAGTGTTGAAAAACAGAGATGTCACCTTGAGGACTAAGGCACACCTGATCCAAGCCATGATGTTTTCAATCACCTCATGTGCATCCGAAAGCTGGACAATGAATAAGGAAGACCAAAGAAGAACTGACAACTCTGAATTGTGGTTTTGGCAAAGAATATTGAATATACCATGGACTGCCAAAAGAATGAACAAATCCATCTTGGAAGAAATACAGCCAGAATGCTCCTCAGAAGCAAGGATGGTGAGACTACGTCTCATGTACTTTGGACATGTTATCAGGAGGGACCAGTCCTTGGAGAGGGACATCATGCTTGGTAAAGTAGAGGGTCAGTGAAAAAGAGGAAGACCCTCAACGAGATGGGCTGATGCAGTGGCTACAACAATGGGCTCAAGCATAGCAACAATTGTGAGGATGGCACAGGACTGGGCAGCGTTTCTTTCTGTTGTGCATAGGGTCGTTATGAGTTGGAATTGACTCGATGTCACCTAACAACAGCAAGATGAATGATCCCAGTTTAATAGAAGTTGGATGCAGACTCATGCTTTCTTGGTTCTGGTATGTTTGTGGGAATTAGTCTAGGGAAATCTCAGAGTACCTGTAAGCTCCTTAAAACTGCTGTTTCCACCTTGAAGATTTCTTTTTGCTTACGCCGTGTGATGATCTTGGCAAAGGAGTTATATCAGGTAAGACTAGGTCAGGCAGCATATCACACACAGAAATTAAAGTAGCTAGTTTATTTCTCTCTCATGAAAAGGAAATCCAAAGATGGGAACTCAGGGCTGATATACCATCTCTATGTAGGTATTTGGAGCCCTGGTGGCTCAATGGTTAAGAGCTTGGCTGCTATCCAAAAAGTCGGCAGTTCAAATCCACCAGCTGCTCCTTGTAAACTCTATAGGACAGTTCTACTCTGTCCAGTAGGGTCGCTATGAGTTGGAACTGACTTGATGGCACATAACAATAACAACAACATGTAGGTATTAGGAATCCACACTTCATCAAACTCATCCCTCCTCCATCTCTAAAATATGGCCTTGTCCTCATGACCCAATATGGAGACTAGAGTTCAGTTATCACACCCATATCTCAGAAAACAGGATGGAGGATTAGATGAAGAAAAAAGGGCAATAAGCCAATTCCAGCCATGTTTTAAGGAAGTTTCCTGAGAGATGTCATAAAATACTTTTACTTAAAATTTATTTTCCAGAACTTTATCACATGAAAAGACTACCTTTAAGGATACCTGGAAGATGTGTATTTATTTCAGGTATCCAAGTACCTACTTAACCATCAAGAGTTCTTTAACCAAGGAAAACATAGAGAACAAATATGGAAGTAGATAACTGTCTTTGCCACAGGAGTTGAGTCAGTATTCCTTCAGAAGGACATTACTTTCTAATTGTCTTATTCTGAAGATAACAGAAGTTACCTGTAAAATCCCAAGAAAGAGGACATATTAAGGGAAGTTATGAAAAGGAGGAACTAGAATGAAGGAAAGCAAAATGAATATCTTTGGCATACTTGGATTTTACAGTATTTTTTGACAAGTCATATAGATTTATTCAGAAAATCATATGGGTTGCTGCATTTACCCTCCATAAGCGTTTTACACATGGAATAGTAAAAACATTTAGTAATTGCAGCCATTCCAATTTTTTTTTTTTTTGCACATTGCTGTAAAAAAAATTACCATAGCGTGCTTACAAAAATGCCTCGGGGGGAGGGCGCAGTTGGCAAACAAACGTAGAAGGCGCACATTATTTGCATAAAAATATGGTATACGACCACTTGAAATTATAATTTTCTTATTTACTATATAGACTGCTACTTCAGGATTCCTGTTGTTATTAGTGGAGCCCTGGTGGTACAGTGGTTAAGCATTCAACTGCTAACCAAAAGGTCAGCAGTTCAAATCCACCAGCCTTCTTGGAAACCCTTTGGGGCAGTTCTACTCTGTCCTATAGGGTCGCTATAAGTCAGAATTGACTCAACAACAATTGTGATTAATAGGAGTTAGAGAAATAAATCCTTACTCTTAATATTGAAAACCACAGTCCACTGAGTTTGTTTTTCTACTCTCACTATTCTGTCATGATTTATTAAAGCAACAGAGAGGAAAATGCATCATTTTAAAATTAAGCAAGTGCATAGTTTTACTAAGTTATATACCTTATAAATTGCCAATAAGTTTGGAATAAAATGTTGCTTTTAAAAAATTATGAACAAGAGTATCATAATATTTTAATGCATTGGCCAAAAGATTACTGAGGAAATGGAATAGTTTGATGAAGAATTTTGCCAAATTTTATTCTTCTCACGAGTGCATTTTACTTTCAGCCTGCAGTTAGAATGGAATTTTTTTCATTGCTTAAACTCATCACATATGAATTATCATAAATAAATAAGATTACTTAATGTTCCTTTGTTTAATAAAAAGATAAAAATGCTTTTGCTTTACTTATAATTTATTTTTACAGTGTAGTAGGAAATAAACTCATTTTAAGTTTATTCTTTCAAAATCGTGTTCACTTTTTCTAAAACTTAAGCTTCTGAAAGTTTTACTGCACTTTTATGTGCTTCTTAGAAGCTGCTATGTCCATGTGAAAAGTTTCTTCTAACAGAGATTTTTAAAATAATTTTTCCTGCTTGTTATATGTCATCAAATACCTCTATGACCTTTTATTTAAATTTTCCTACTTTATTGGGAGGGAGTCCCTGGGTGGTGTAAATGGCTGCTAAGCAAAAGATTGGAGATTTGAAGTCCACCCAGAGGCACCTCAGAAGGAAGGACTTACGATCTACTTTCTGAAAAGTCAGCCATTGAAAACCCTATGGAGTACAGTTCTACTGTGACACGTATTGGGTCACCATGGTCAGGGTTGACTGGACAGCAACTGATTTTTAAATTGGGATTGATGTTATTAAATTGTTGAATAGAATGTTCGTAAATTCCTTTTGTCATGCTGTTTTATAAAATGCATTTGTAAATGATGCCTATGTGAGGGAAGAAAGGAAATATTACACCTGGTATTCTTTTCCTATCTAATATTTTTCTTAAACATTGTTTACATGTAAAACCATGTAAAAATATCTGTATTAACTTGCTGCGTAACATTGTTGAGCCTAACATTGTGTTGCAGATAGTGTAACAATTGCAACATTGGCAGAATATTTTTCATTTGTGACAATTTATGAAGTATATTACCTCTAAGCCATGTGATAAAAAAGTTTTATATTGTCATTAGACTAAAACCACAGTTAATATCTTGATTATAAAAATCTCATTTTGGTACAAATTTTGAACCCATGATTTTGTTTAAAATTTGTTCATTATCAGAAAGTGGTCAATGCCCACCGACTGAACCAAACAATGAGCAGTAATACTTATATGGAGGTACAGAGATTGTTTCAGACCAGTGAAGCAAGCGTGAGTGATTTCTGTATTGAGTTAGCATCAAAAATGTACAATAATAAATAATATTAGTAGGATTAATCAAAATAATGTTCAAGTCTTGCAAATATTATAAGTTTTTAATAAATGGAATTAAAAGAGCTTCCAAACACCACAGAATGTTAGATGTTCAGTACACATTGCCTTACCTATGCTATTGTTTATTTTGTTACAATATTGTTAGTGGCATAATTTTTTAGAAAAAGTCACCTAGGGAAAAGCAACATTAATTTATTCACATATGAATTAAATCAACGGTCAGTACACTTTTTCTGTAAAGTGCTAGATAATAACCATTTTAGGCTTTTCGGGCCATATAGCTTCTCTCACAACCATTCATCTCTGCCAACGAAGCACCAAAGCAGTCTTCATGGAAAGACAGGTCTTTCTTCCATGGTGCTGCTGAGTGGCTTCAAACCACCAACCTCTAAGTTAACAGTCAAGCACAAACCAACCAGGAACCTTTTAAAGCAGTCACAGACAACGTGTAGACAAATAGGTGTGGCTTTGTTCCAATAAAACTATTTACAAAAAACAACTAGTGGGCCACCTTTGACCCATGGCCTTAATTTGCCCACTCCTGGACTAAACCGACTGAAGAAGAATCTTCATGATTGTTGGTGCGCTTGAGTCCACTGTTGAGGCCGCTGTGTATTTTGAGTGCCTTCCAACCTAGGGGGCTCATCTTCCAGTACTATATTGGACATATTTTGCTGTCATCCATAGGTTTTTCACTGGCTAATTTTTAGAAGTAGATCATCAGGTCTTTCTTCCTAGTCTGTCTTAGTGGGGAAGTCTGCTAAAACCTGTCCACTATGGGTGACCCTGCTGGTATTTGAAATAGCAGTGGCACAACTTCCAGCATCACAGCAATACACAAGCCATCACAGTATGGCAGACTGACAGAGAGGTGGCGGATAAAGGGACAGCACAAGGGAAATATCTGTGGCGATGCAGCAGTTTTGTACCTGGCTTACAGTGGTGGCCACAGAAATCCACACAGTATAGAAATGGCATAGAGCTGTACACAAACTTTATACCAATCTCAGTTTTCTAGTTTTGATATTGTTCTAGTCATGTAAGACATACCCATGGAGGGAAACTGGGTGTTTGGTGCAAGACATACCCATGGAGGGAAACTGGGTGATTGGTGCATGGGACCTCTCTGTACTATTTTTACAACTTCCTGTGTCTCTATAATGATTTCCAAATAAAAATTAAAAGAAAGTAAAATATACAAACCCTGCAAAGCATTCTTAAAAAAAAAAAATTACCTAAAATTTTCTTGAAAGTTTTAAGTTGCCAAATTTCTCAAATTAATAACCTCTCTCTTTGCAACAGCTGACTAAACTAAATTATATGCGGGAAGGTTCAGACTTGTTTGTTGTTTTTTTTAATTAATAACAGAGTAAATAATGTTGTAAGTTTTATACTCACCATTTCTTAAATAACTAGTTTGCAATGGCTAATGAGTATCAAAGGATCAAGGACACCAAAATCATGATTTAATCAAAAAAGCTCATTTAATACATTAGTTGGAACCTCATTATTGACCTCAAGAGCAGGCACTTTTGCCAGAGCTGCCAACAAAGAAACAAAATGTGACGAATTTTCTTCTTTCCTCCATTTAAAACAGGAATTAATGAATATAAATATGTCCCCATTTGATATCTTAACAGCTTTCGTAACCCACACTACAGAAACTCTGTTGCCTGAATAATTGGGAAATTGATTATTTCTGGAACATAAATGAAGACTTCTAATCTTACTTAAACCTGAAAATTATAATAAAAAGGAAGTTACCAAATTATTTTTAGTTTTCTTATTTCAAGTAATTTCCTTTGATAGGTCTTTTTTCTTGAAAAGATTTATGTATTAAGTTACAAGACACTGTTATTCTTTAATTACTAATAGCAGCACATTCAAATAAGTTTCACTTTCCTCCTTCATAATTTAATGACAAAGTGAAGATGCATGTAGAAATATTTTAAAAGAGTCTGTTGGAAAATTTAATGGTATTCCAGGTTTTTTTTAAGTGAATGGAAAAAGTCTTAGAGAGAAAATATCCTCTGAAAAATATAAATGTTGTTGTTGTTGTGAGTTGCCGTCAAGTCGATTCCTACTTATGGCAACCTCACGTGTGCAGACTACATTTGTCCATGGGGTTTTCAAGCCTGTGACCTTTCAGAAGTAGATCACCAGTCTTGTCTTCTGAGATGCCTCTGAGTGGGTTAGAACCGCCCACCTTTTGGTGCTAGACTTGATTCATTATCCTTATTATATATGGGAAATAGATATCGTTCAACAACTTAATTGTGATGAAATCATTGAAGAGTTTGCAAGAGCAAAGAATAGAAGGAAATGTTTTTAAGCATAACATGTTAGAGATGAAAGATCTATCTGAAGATAAAATATAGTGATTTGTAATATTCTTTTCTGATCATTAAATTTTCTTATATGATATCTTTTCATTTGTTCATTTATAATTATAGCATTTATTATGAAACAAGCATCAAAACTGAAGTATGAATTGTTGAAAGCTAAATTGGTGAAAGTCAATTTTTCGTTGTGGGAGATCGATATAATTTTACATTGATGGTTGAAACAACTAAGCTGACTCATTTCTTTGTTGAACAGTATGTGGAATATTCTTTTTGTAGACAATGTAGTATATAGTAAAAATGCTAGTACCTCACTAAAAATTTTATAATCCAGTTCATCTTATTCCAGTAAAATGGCATATGCCACATTTTTGTTCAATCACTAATATTATAGTTGCATTTAAAAAGAAGTTACATTATGCATAGCTGGTATACACACACACACATATATGTACACGTGTTGTTGGGTGTCATCGAGTCAATTCCAACTCATAGTGACCCTATAGGACAGAATAGAAGTGTCCCATAGAGTTTCCAAGGAGCAAGTGGTGGATGTGAACTGCCAACCTTTTGGTTAACAGCCAAGCTGTTAACCATTACGCCACTAGGGCTTATACATGTACATACCTCACATATCCTGTTCGAATGTGTCACTAAACAGAGAAGGGGGCACCCTAGATTATCAGTGTTCAGGGCCCTCAACTGCCTTAACTGGCCCTGTTTTATATAACTCAATTGGTGGCAAGACTGGACTTAAATGAACCTGGAGCTTTTTTCCTAGTGTCCGTTTAACCCGCTTGGTGTTAATATCCCTACCTTTACTGCAGAAACGTGAACGTGTTTGTGCACAGGGTGCCGTCCCAGGTACCCTTGGAGTATCATACAGTATATACAGTATGTACCATTTTCCCCTGTTCACAATCTGAAAATTCCTGATTTATGAGACACGTTTAGTCCCAAAAGATTTGGACGAGAGATTATGGACTTGTCCTAGAGAGATATAAGATAGATGCTCAGATAACATGGAGAATAAAAGCATATTTATCTGGTAAATAAGTCCATGAGTATCAGTATTACATGGCATGAAATTTGGGAGAAGAGTCAAGGAAACACCAAGCTGGCTTTCATTTTATGAGAAAACTAAGGCACAGCGATTAAGTGACTTGCTCAAGGTTACCCAGTTACTACTTCAACCCAGGCAGCCTGGCTTCAGAGGTCATACCTTAAATGACAAAGATTTTGTTTCTGAAGACTTAAACCTGAAAGTCTTCCCAGTTGAACCTGAAAGCCACCAGTCACGGCAGACCAAAAAAATGAGGCTCTGAACTGAAAGCATAAGGATTTTGGGAAAGTTCATACCTTTCCCAGTAAAATACCAGGCCCCAGGACACTGGCAGACAGGCTCAGGGTCCCCAAGTGTGAAATTGGAGGATCCTTTTATGGAGAAAAATTAACAGTTCCAAAGAAAACATCTGTGGGAGCTGACCTCGGGGGATCCTCTGCCATGGAGTTCAACTGTGAAATTCTAGCTCTGTGCACTGAACTTCCAGGCAGCTTTTTAGTGCCTCTTTTTTTTAATAGGAAGGGATTCAAGGATCACTGGACATTTGAGGAAAACTTCAAACATGAGAGAGATCCAAAGAAATAATCAGTAAAGAGGAACCTAGAAGGAGCAGAAGAAATACAGAGAATAGAGAAAATTACAAAAATTATCATTAGTATCATCAGAAATAAGAGAAAAGACTTCTGGTCAATATGGCACCTTAAGTACATGCACTGTAATGACCCCCTGACAACAAAGACTCATGAAACTATGTGAAGTAGACACATAAAAAGACCTCAGATTGCAGAGCATCAAATAGAGTTGAAGAAACAGGCCGATGTGAGCAGCCATCTAAGATACTCCACTGGTCGCACCCCTTCGGGAGCAAGGAAGAATGAAGAAAACAAGATACAAGGAAAAGATTAGTCCAAACGACTAATGGACCACGACCTCCATCAGACTGAGTCCAGTACAACTAGATGGTGCCCAGCTATCACCACTGACTGCTCTGACAGGGATCACAACAGAGGGTCCTGGACAGAGCTGGAGAAAAATGTAGAACAAAATTCTTACAAAAAAAGACCAGATTTACCGACCTGACGGAGAGTGTCGCCCCAGACACCCTTTTAGCTCAGTAATGAAGTCACTCCTGAGGTTCACTGTTCAGCCAATTAGACAGGCCCGTAAAACAAAATGAGACTAATGGGCCACAACAGCCCAGGACAAGGACTAGTAGGCAGGAGGGGACAAGAAAGCTGGTAATAGGGAACCCAAGGTTGAGAAGGGACAGTGCTGACATGTCGTGGGGTTGTTAACTATTGTCATAAAACAATATGTGTACTAACTGTTTAATGAGAAACTATTTTTTCTGTAAACCTTCATCTAAAGTACAATAAAAAATAAATTATAAAAACAAACCAAAAAAAGAAGCAGACTGAGCACCTATTGGCAGGAGAGAGAGAACGATGCCAGCAGGGAAAGAGATTCGTGGATAGACCACGCCCTACCTGCCAACAGGGAGTAGTGTGGTCACTTTGGTTTAACATCAAACAGCAACAGGACTGAGGAACCCAGGAAAGCAACCACAAAGAGAGCACTGCTGATGGCGGAGATTCTGTGCAAACAACCCCAGAAAGAAAAGACAAGGTAGACAGGACGCAGCCAGGGACGGGAAGCCCTGAGGGGGATAAGTGTGGGAGTTGTCTAGCTTTGAAATCAAGGAACCGTGGGGATGTGCCTCTAGAGCAAGAGAAACAGACTGAGTCATCTGAGCCCTAGAGCAGGAGAAAGTGTAAACAGGGAGTGCACAATTGCAGAGGAGTAAAGGGGAGAAACAGAGGGCCAAGTGAGTGCCAGAAGGGAAGGAGATAGGTATTAGTGCAGGGAATGCTTGTGGGTGGAGGCACCCAGCCATTTATATGACAGCCACCCAGTAAAAAGTCAAACGAGAGTAACGAGAGCGCCTCTCCCCAGAACCCACTCAGTGCAAAGGGGCACCACACCGGCCATCATTAGCGTGTTCCCTGAGGCGCAGGCTCAAGGAGCAAAGGTGCCCTGGCTCAACCCCACCCACCACCACCCCCTCCCAGGCACAGAAGGCCCCTGGCTGACACACAAGCCCAGCCACACCTTCTACCCCCTCCCTGAGGCATATCTAGCCAGCACTTGCACCCCCAAGCCCAGCCCCACCCACCATCCCCACTAGGAGGCCCAAGCTGTTCACACTTGCCCACCACCACCACCCTCCAGCCACGGAAGGACCATGCTGACGTGCAAGCCCGGCCCCACCCACTACCCATTCTCAGAAGTGCAGCCTGCTTGCACTTACCTTCTCAAGCCCAACCGCACCCACAACCCCTCTCTGAGTGGCAGGAAGCCCTAGATGATGAAGGCAAGCCTGGCCATGTCCATCACCCATCCCTGAGACACAGGAGGCCTGTGCTGAAGCACACAAGCATGGCCATTTCACTACCCTCTCCCTGAGGTACAGGCAGGTCACACTCACCACTACCTCCCTAAAGTTAGGCTCTTGCATCTGTGCGCCAAAGCCTGAGCATGCCCACCACCCCCTCCCTGAGGTGCAAGAGATGCACACATCTGTGCACAAACCTAGCCCACCCAACCCTGTGACCCGTGACCCATGCACCCTCACCCTGACCACCCGACAGCTGGTGGTACAAACACACAGCACCCAACCCAGCAACTGGCGAAAACGCTCCCTCCACCTATGCCCCAGTGACCAGCCGAACAGACATTGTCACCTCATCAGCGATGCCAGTCACATCCTGACAGGCACCATCTGCACCTCTGCCGAATGAGGAGCAGAAGATCCTAGTGCCCACATCCAACATCTGCCCGGCTGCAACATCACATACCCAAACAGTTTCTGCAGGCCAGCTGCACTTGCAATAAAACCCTTTGATACCTCACTATGTACTGAGATGCCAGTTTGTGCACAGCTGGCCTACCCCATCCGTTTGGGTAGCACCCCTCACAGTGGATACAGAGACATCCTGCCCTGACTTCCAGAGAACACACTAACTGCTAGCACCAACCTGGAAGGACCCTACAGTCCCACAAGGGCTGTGAAGGGCCCCTGTCCACCCAACACTTGCCACCCAATATTAGGGAACGTACCTGCTCTCCCACCTCCACACAATTCAGTATGGGAAGACATACGAGCCTAACCACAGAGGACTCACACGTAGGTGTGATCCATCGTACCCACTAGTGGGAGGAAGTGATGACTAGCCAACAAACTCCACCAAAGTCACACACAGACCAGAACCACAAAACAACAACACTTAAAATAATACAAAGGAAGAAAGACATTCTAAAGAGAAAGAGAGGAAACAAAACTCCCACTACATCAAAACAAATTAAAAATATATATACATACAATCAGTAAAGAAATTTAAAAATAAATTAACACATTAATGCCTCAGAGACAGCAGACAATAACGAACCATATGAACAAACAAGATAAGATGCCTCAAACGAGTGAGCAAAATAAAGGGACAGTAAAACCTTCCTGAGGAAGAAATGGTAATGGAACAATCTGATAAGGAATTCAAAAGAATTTATATATAGGCAACTCAAAGAGATCAAGGAAAACACAGACAAAACCCTAGAAGAATTCAGGAAAACAATACAAGAACAAAGTGACAAAATAGACAATTTAGAAACTATACAAAAACAACAGCTAGAAATCCAGAAAATTAACAATAAAATATAAGAAACAGATAACTCAATGGAAGGACATAGCAGTAGAACTGAAGCTATGGAAGAAAAAGTCAATGAAATTGAGGACAAATCCTTTGACACTAATCTATCTGAAGAACAATCAGAAAAAAAGAATGAAGAAAGCCTAAGAGTTATGTGGGACACTAACAAGGGGAAGAATTTACACATAATTGGAATTCCAGAAGAAAAAGAGAAAGAAAAAAAAAGCACAGAGAGAATTTTTGATGATTTATTGACAGAAAATTTCCCTAATATTGTGAAAAACATGGTTTCCATCCAAGAAGCTCAATGAACCCTATACAGGATAGACCCCAAAAGAAAGTCATCAAAACATATCATAATCAAACCTTCCAAAACCAAAGACAAATAATTCTGAGAGCATCTTGTAAAAAATGAAATATCACCTACGAAGGGGCACCAATAAGACTGATTTCTTGGCAGAAACCATGCAAGCAAGAAAGCAGTGGGATGACGTATATATAACCTTGAACGAAAAGAATTGCTAACCAAGAATCATATATCCAGCAAAATTGTCTTTCAGATATGATGGCAAAACTAGGACATTCCCAGTTAAACAGAAATTAAGGAAAATTGTAAAAACCAGACCAAACTTAGAAGCTATATTAAAGGGAGTCCTTCAGACGGAGAATCAACGACATTAGACAGCAACCTGAGATTAAGATACAAGACAGCTTCACCCAGACACCAACCGAGACAAAGAATTCTCAAATGTAAAATAAAGTTGCAACAACAGGGAACCACAGATGTCAATCTGTAAATGACGACAACTTCAAAGCAAAAAAGAGGAATAAATGGTGTAGTTATAAAGTTCCATATGGAGAGGAAGTCAAGGGGATGTCCAGATATAACAGACTATTTTAAACTTAAGAAGAGAAAGGTAAATTTCAGAGTAATCACAAAGAAAATTAATAAATCTACTCATCAAAATAAAGAAGAAAATCAAAAAGACTCAGCAAACATAAAATCATCAACAACAAAAGAAAATCCATAAATAAAAATCCATAAATAAAAAGAACTCAGCACAGAAAATTAAGTGGAACAAAGAAACTGTTAACATCACAATAAAAAGCATAACAAAATGGCATCAGTAAATTCATACCTATCGATAATCACCCTGAATGTAAATGGTTTAAATGCACCAGTCAAGAGAGTGGCAGAACTGATAAGAAAAAAAATGACCCATCAATATACTACCTACAAGGGACATACCTTAGATACAAAGACATAAGTAGGTTAAAAACCAAAGGGTGAAGAAAAAAAAGGGTAAAGAGAGGAGTGGCAATAATAATCTCTGATAAAATAAGCTATAAGCCAAAATCCATTACAAGAAATAAGGAAGGGCATTATATAATGATTAAAGGATCAATTCACCAAGAGGACATAACTATAATAAATATTTATGCACCCAGTGACAGAACTCCAAAATACATAAAACAAATTTTAACAGAAATGAAAAAAGAAATAGTTCTACAATAATAGTAGGAGACTTTAGCACACCACTTTCGATGATGGACAGAATAACTAGAAGGAAACTCAACAAAGATATAGAAGATCTAAATAACACAATCAACCAACTTGACCTTATAGATACATATAAAACGTAACACACAACAGCAGTGTAGCACACATTCTTCTCCAATACACAAGGATCATTCTCCAGAATAGACCACATATTAGGCCACAAAGCAAGCCTCAGTAAATTCAAAAACATCCAGGTAATACAAAGTGTCTTCTCTGATCTTAATGCTATAAAACTAGAAATCAATAACAGAAAGAACAAACTAAAAATACACAGAAACTAAATAACACCTTACTTAAAAACTATTGGGTAATAGAAAAACTTAAAATTTCTTAGAATCAAATGAGAATGAAACCACAACATACCAAAACCTCTGGAATATAGCAAAAGCAGTGCTCAGAAGAGAATTATAGCAAGCAATGCACATATCAAAAAAGAAGAAAAGACCAAAATCAATACCTTATCCCTATAACTCAAACAAATAGAAAAGGAGCAGCATAAGAAGCCCACAGTCACCAGAAAAAGGGAAATAATAAAGATTAGAGCAGAAATAAATGAAACAGAAAACAGAAAAACAATAGAAAGAATCGACAAAACTAGAAGTTGATTCTATCAGACGATCAATAAAATTGATAAACCACTGATCAAACTGACAAAGAAAAAAAATGAGAAGATGCAAATAAACTCAAATAAGAAATGATATAGGTGACATTACAGCAGAACCAAGAGAAAAAAAATCATAAGAGAATATTATGAAAAAATGTACTCCAACAAATTTGAAAACTTAGAAGAAATGGACAAATTTCTAGAAACACACAACCTACCTAAACTAACACAAATAGAGGTAGAAAATTTGAACAGACCCATAACAAAGAAGAAATTGAAGATGTCATTAAAAAACTCCCAACCAAAAAAAAAAAAAAAAAAAAAATCCCCCCCAGACAGCTTCACTGGAGCATTTTACCAAACATTCAGAGAACAGTTGACACCAATTCTACTCAAAGTATTCCAGAACATAGAAAAGAAAAGAATATTCCCTAGTTCATTTTATGGAGCCAGCATAACCCTGATACCAAAGTCAGGAAAAGACACCACTAAAACAGAAAATTACAGACCAATATCCCTCAGGAATACAGACATAAAAATTCTCAACTAAATTCTAGCCAACAGAATTCAACAGCATATCAAAAAAATAATACATCATGATCAAGTGGGATTCATACCAGGGATGCAAGGATTGTTCAACATTAGAAAATCAATTAACATAATTTACCACATAAATAAAACAAAGGAAAAGAATCACATGATCATCTCAACTGACACAGAAAAGGCATTTGATAAAATCTAATACCATTTCCTGACAAAAAACCCTTAGCAGAATAGGAATAGAAGAGAAATTTCTCAACATAATTAACGGCATATATGCAAAACTAACAGCCAATATTATTCTCAACAGAGAAAGATTGAGAGCATTCCCCTTGAGAATGGGAACAAGACAAGGATGCACTTTATCACCACTCTTATTCAATATTGTACTGGAAGTTCTAGCTAGAGCAATAAGGCAAGAAAGGGAAATAAAGAATATCCAAATTGGAAAGGAAGAAGTAAAGCTATTCTTATTTGCAGATGACATGATCTTATACATAGAAAATCCCAGAGACTCCACAAGAAAGTTACTGGAGCTAATAGAAGGATTCAGCAAAGTGTCAGGGTACAAGATCAACACACAAAAATCAGTTGGGTTCTTCTACACTAACAAGGAGGACTCTGAAAAGGAAATGAAAAAATCAATACTATCTACAGTAGCCCCCAAAAGGATAAAATACCTAGGAATAAACCTAAACAGGGGCATAAAAGACCTATACAAGGAAAACTAACAGTACTGAAAGAAACTAAAAGTGACCTTCATAAATGGAAAAACATTCCATGCTCATGGATTGGAAGATTTAACATTGTAAAAATATCCATACTACCAGAAGCAATCTATAGATACACTGCAATCCCAATCCAAATCCCAATAACACTCTACTGAAATGGAAAAACTAATCTCCAACTTTATATGCAAAGGAAGGAGGTCCCAAATAGCTAAAGCAACGTTGAAGAGGAAGAACAAAGTAGGAAGCCTCCCACTTCCCAATCGCAAAACTTACTATACAGCCACAGTACTCAAGAGAGACTGGTACTGGTTCAATGACAGACACATAGACCAATGGAACAGAATTGAGAACCCAGAAGTAAATCCATCCATATATGGACCACTGATCTTTGACAAAGGGCCAAAGTCCATTTAATGGGGAAGAAACAGTCTCTTTAACAAATGGTGCTGGAAAAACAGGATATCCATATGCAGAAAAATTAAACAGGATCCATACTGCACATCATGCACAAAAACTAACTCCAAATGGATCAAAGGCCTAAATGTTAAAGCAAAAGCTATAAATTTTCTGGACAATAACATAGGGTCAAGACTAGAGGACCTAATTTTTGGCATAAATAGTCTATCAAACAAAAATAAAAATGTACAGGTGACAGAAGATAAATTAGATAACTGGGACCTACTAAAGATTAAATACTTATGCTCATCAAAAAACTTTATCAAGAGAATAAAAGGAAGAGAACCTACAGAAAGGGAAAAAAATCTTTCACAATAACATGTCTGATGAGGATCTAATCTCTAAAATATATAGAAAACTTCAACAACAAAAAGATAAACAATCCAATCAAAAAATGGGCAAATGACATGAACAGACATTTCTCCAAAGAGGACAGCCAGGTGGCTAACAAACACATGAAAAGATGCTCATGATCATTAGCCATTAGAGAGCCACAAATCAAAACTACAATGAGATACCATCTCACCTCTACAAAAACGGCAATGATTAAAAAAAAAAAAAAAAAAACAGAAAACAACAAATACCAGTGAGGTTGTGGGGGGATTGGGGCTCTTAAACATTGCTAGTGGGATTGTAAAATGGTACAACCACTATGGAAAACAGTAAGATGCTTCCTCAAAAAGCTAGAAATAGAAATACCATATGATACAGCAATCCCACTCCTAGGTATATATCCTAGAGATATAAGAGCTGTCACGTGAGCAGACATATGTACACAGATGTTCATTATTCAAAATAGGAAAAAAATGGAAACAATGTTAAGTACCCATCATGAGGTGAATGGATAAACAAATTGTGGTACATACATACAATGGAATACTATGCAACTATAAAGAATAATGAGGAGTTCAAGAAATATAGCATGCATGAATCTGGAGGGCATTATGCTGAGTGAAATAAGTCAATCAGAAAAGGACAAATATTTTATGGTCTTACTTTTATAAAAAGTCAAGAATAGGTATACACAGAGAAAGCACTGTTCCTTGACGGTTACCAGGGATGGGAAGAGGAGACAGCGGGAGTCACTTTCTAGGTAGTAGACACTTGTTATCTTTGGTGATGGGAAAGGCAGTACTCAATATGGGTGAAGCCTGCGTAACTTGTCCAAGGTAAATGAAGACACTAAGAAGTATGCAGGAGTAAGGGAAATTTTGGGTAAATGCTGTGACATACAATTTTGCAACAACAATAATAACAATTAAAAAAAGTATGTGTATGTTTACATGTATGCATATATGTGTCTAGGAAGGCACATGTGAGTATATGGCTGTGCACGTACAGGTGTATCTGTAGCCATACGTATATACCTGTTTATGTGCACTGCGTATGTATTCATATATATAATTAACCTCATGGGGGCACAGTTTTTATGGATACTTCCTAGAACTAACCAAACACCTCATGGGATTGGATTACTGGGTTTGAAGGCTTGGGACCATAGTCTAGTGGAACAACTCGATGAATTGGCACAACATAGTTCATGAAGATAATGTTCTACACCCTAGTTTGGTGAGTAGCATTTGGGGTCTTAAAAGCTTGTGAGTAGCCATCTAGGATACAACTATTGATCTCTACTTGTCTGGAACAAAAGAGAATGAAGGAAACCAAAGGCTCAAAGAAGACACTAGTCTACAGGAGTAATAGCCCATATGAGCCACAGCCTCATGTAGTCTGAGACCAAAAGAACCAGATGGTGCCCAGCTACCAACACGATCGTTCTGACCAGGAACACAATAAAAGGTCCTGGATAGAAAGGGAGAAAATGTAGAATAAAACTCAGATCCTAAAAAAGACCAGACACCAGACTTACTGGACCGACAGAGACTGGAGGAAACCCTGAGACTATGGCCCTAAGATACTCTTTGAACTTGGAACTGAAGCCACTCCCGGTGGCCACCTTTCATCCAAATAGTAGACTGGGGTATAAAATAAGCAATCTCACACATAAACACTGTGCTCCATTAAATAATCTACTGTATGAGACCAAACAGTCAACATTTACCCTAAAACGAAGATGAGAAACTAAGGAGGTGCAGGGAAGCTAGACTAATGGAAACAGAACAAACAGAATGGAAATAATGAGAATGTTGACACATTGTGAAAAATGTAATCAATGTCATGGAACAAGTTGTATAAAAATTGCTAAATGGGAACCTAATTTGCTATTTAAACTTTCACCTAAAACACAATAAACTAAGTTTTTAAAAAAAAAATTAATCTGAAGAAAAAAAAAGAAGAAACTGCATCCAAGAGAACAAAACGTGACACTCTATAGGGTATAGAGTTTCTCTTTGTGGTGACGAAAACGTTCTAGAATTGACTGTGGTTATAGTTTACTGTATCTGTGGGTGTACTAAAAACCATTGAGTTGTATACTTTAAATGAATTGCGTAGTGTGTAAATTATCTCTCAGTAAAATTGTTTTAAAAAAAAATCCATTTGAGGACGTGCTTGGCACACAGGGTGTTTCACCAAGAAAGATCAAGAATGGAGGCTAGAAACCGGAGCTCTGCCGAGCCCCAAACAGGTCTAGAGGAACAGCTCCGAACTCCAGAGGAATCACCGGCGTTGGCAAGCTGTGGGAGAGAGTGGGGGAAAAAACAGAACTGATAAAGTGTTTTTTTTTATTGTATCTGAGTTTTGGAAAAGTTATGATAATGTGTGAAAGATTTCGAGGAATTATTTGGGAGGGGAGGGGTAGCAATAGGTTTATGGAAAAATGAAAACATATGGAAATAAATTTATTCCTTAAAAAGAAAAGTTGTCTACTATGATACATCACTTCTACTCAACAGTGAAAAAAAAAATGTCAAATGACTGATTTAACCAAAGATAAAGTTCGTCTGAGAGATTTAAATTCCCAAATAATGGAAGAGGAAGCTAACAGATAATATGTAAACATGTTTTTTTAATTTAAAGAAATGTAACCATATTGTTGAGAAACATGGAAGAAGGTACCAGAAGAAATAGCTGAGAGAGTTGAAAATGGTTGCTTCTAGAGAGCACATAAATTAGAAAGAGAAAAATTTTCTTTATTTTCCCATATCCACATGATGACCACTATATATACTTTCAGAAATTTGATATATAAAATGAAACAGTTTGGCCTCAGTGCTCTCCTCTTAATAGTGGTATTACCTTGTTGATACTTGCTTTTCCATTAGTAGTGATATTATTAAGTTAACTATGTATTATGAACATTCCACAATACATGGACACCTCTTCATCCTTCTTAATCATTGTATAGGATTCATTCTATGGATGTATCTTTTTTCTTCTTCTTTGTCATTCCTCCTTTTATACACATTTAGGATATTTTTGGTATTTTTCTGTTAGCAGCAACACTTTGATGAACATCTTTGGTACATTACTTTTGCACACATGAGCTGTATTTCCTTAGGTAACATCGCTATAAATGATACTGCCTGATCAAAATTAACATTTTGTTAAAGATTTCCTCATTGTTTTCCAAAATGGTGGGCAAATTTAGACTCCTGCAAATCATATTATCTACAAATAATTATAACAATGATTATTTCATGCAGTTTTTTTTTCTTTTTATGGTTTTGTTGCATGAGCTAGAACTTCTAGAGAAAAAAATAACATGAATAGAAATAGAGGTTTTAATTACATTTTTCTTGAATTTAATAAGAATACTTGCTTGTTAGAACTCGTCTCTGGATAATAGTAAAAGAGGATATTTGGTTTTGTTTAATTTGTTTTGTTAAAGAAGAAACATTCTGGTTTTACTTAAGGAAGAGTTTTAATCAGGAATCAACGCTAAATTGTATTTAATATGTTGGCATTTGTCAAGTTTTCACTGAATGCATATAGTCAATGGCCAATAGACGTATTCTTTGCTGTTTGAGTACTAGCAAGGCTACGGTAACGTTCCACAGCAGAATACTTATTATTTAGAAAGCGTAAGTGTAGAATTGTGCTCTGAATAAACACATTAATTTTTAAAACTAGAAACTGAATGTTGGCTTAACTGTGCCGAAAGTAAATTTCCTAAAGGCTTATAACTTTTTCTTACATACTGAAATACAGAAAACCACTTGCTTGACCTATTCAGGGAATTACTTAAAAAAAAAAAAAATTATACCTGAGGACGTTTGTAAAGAAAACATTTGCCACGTAGGCATATATTTAAAAGGCTGAAGAGTCCTTAGGAGCCTTTTCAATAAGAGCACGTTTGCGTTCCCTCCTTAGGGGCACCGCCATCGCGGGCATTGTGTTTGGCATCGTGTTTATCATGGGCGTCATTGCTGGAATCGCCATCTGCATTTGTATGTGCATGAAGAACAACCGCGGGACCCGCGTGGGCGTCATCAGGACCACCCGCATCAACGCCATCCCCTCCTTTCCAGGTTAGCTAACTGATTCCTCCTTCTAAAGGAAGAGTTAGAGTTGTTAGTTATGCTCTGATGCTTGGAACGAGCAGAAAATATTAAAGACTCTCATTGAAACAATCTCCAAGGTTATGGGATATTTTCTAAGTAAACGTAGATTGAAGCTGTAGCTTTGATGAAAGATTACTTAGATACAAGTAATAAAACCCATTTTGTATTTGAAGATACTCATATTTTCAATGGTTGTCTCAGACTATAATTGCCAGTCCGCCAGAGTTAAGATAAATAGACACTTCACACCCACTGTGTCTCCATGCCAGTACATTCTGGCAAATGATCCTAGACAAAGTGTAAGTTATGTGTCTGAATAACCTGGCATGTGATTTAATAGATAAATCTGTCTTGAAAAAAAGAACGGAAGAAAGCTGTGATCTGTTTCCTTTATGCAAAAGAGAACAGCTTTAATATAATATTAAAATTTCCAACAAGGAGCAAAGGTAATGTATTAATAGTGTGGCAAGTATTTGTTGAGAACTTGCTAGACGTGCTGCATATAAATATATTGAGTTCATGCGACTCCATAAACAAAACATTGTATTTTTCATTAGATGATTTCAATAGTGCTTTCTAAGTCAATCCATACATGTGCAATTTGACATATAAAAGGCAGTCAAGTTCTAAATTTAACACACCCATAGGAAGATGATTTCCCATCCACGCTCCTGTCCTGGTAGTCTCTCTAGAAAAGGAACAGGGCAGGTTGCCTTCTACATGCAGTCTGCCCTGTGTAATTCTTCCTTCCTCCCCTTTTTTTCCATATCATCTTCAACTCAAGGGAGCACATTTCAAGTGAATATGAGAATGACAACTTCTCCTGTTCCTCTTTTCATCCCAGGATGAAGTCTTGTGTCTTCTTCTGTACTGTATCTATACTTCTTTGGTTTCATCATACAGTCTCAGGGTATTAGAACCATTTGTATGGTAAGGCTTCCTCCCAAAGTTACATATTTCCACCCCAAACCTCTTTCCTGAATTTCAGATTCATACACCACACTGCCTATTAAACATCTGCACACGGATGTGTAATTAAAAAAAGAAAAAAAAAGTTGCCGTCAAGCCTGACTCATTGCGACCCCTTATGTGTCAGAGTAGAACTGTGCTCCTTAAGGTTTTCAATGGCGGTGATCTTTCAGAAGTAGATTGCCAGCCCTTTCTTCTGAGCCACCTCTGGGTGGACTCCAACCTTTCATTTGACAACCAAATGCTTTAAGACTTTGCGCCACCCAGGGACTCGGATGTCTAATAGATATCCTAAATTTAACATGTCTGAAGAGGAACTTTTGATCTTCCTCCACCAAAATCTTGCCCCACCCACAGCCTTCCCCATCTCACCGGACAGCATCTCAATCTTTCCAGTTGCTTAGGCCAAACACCTAGGAGTCATCCTACCAAACCCACAAGCACTCTACCAGGGAAATCTGTCGGCTCCACCTTCAAAATATATTCAGTTATCTAATTACTTCTCATAATACCCACCTAGTGGAAGCCACCGTCAGCTCTCAGTGCCATTAGTGTGATAGCATCCTAACTGGTCTCCCACCTTGCACCCTCAGCCCCCTGGGGTCTATTCACAATAGAGAGATCCTTTTAGAGTAGCTGTGAGATCATATCACTCCTCTGCTCAAAGTCTTCCAGTGGCTCCTCATCTCACCGAGAGTAAGAGCCAAAGCTCTTTTACCCCTTTTAACCCAAACTAAAAGATGGAGTCTTTACAAGGGCCTCCAAGGCCCTGCATGAATTTGCCGATCTTTTTATTTCTCTGACCTCATTTCCTTCGACTCTCCCCTAGCTCACTCTGGCTTCAGTCACGCTCATTCATTTGCTGTTCCCTGAACACACAAGACACTCTCCTACCTTGGGGCTCTGCCTGGAACACTAACTCCCTCACTTAATTCAAGCCTTTGATCAAAGGTTGCCTCTTGAATGAGGCTTGCTCCCATCACTCTAATATTGTAATGTGCCCCTCCCCACAGCACCCTAATCCTCCTTACCATACTTTCTTTCCTTAGCGCTTTTTACCATCTAAGATGTCATATAGTTTACCTAATCATTTTGCCTGTTGTTTATTGTCCATCACTTTGGCACATAGTAGGCACTCAACAAATATGACTGAATTAATGAAGAACACAACTCATGACAAGACTTGATTTAGTCATACCCCAATATCTAGGGACTTTACCTTCAATTTCATCCTGGAATATGTAGCTTTTATTCACTACAGAAGCATTGTGCGCTCATGAGTCTTCCCAATTGCTAAGAATGTTGTTGAAATGGGTATAATGATGTTAGGATTAGAGCATAAGGAAAAAATAGCTAGGATTATTTTTTATCCCACGCATTTTTCCGTGGGCCCACCCATAACCCAATGGAAGAACAGAGGAAAGGGGCGCATCAAAGAGAGACATTAATGGGGAGAAGTTTGGGGGGGTGAATTCTGTAGGTAACGTTCCAGATACACTTTTGTTTGATCAATTTTTAAATTTTATTTTCAGAGAAAATATACCCAGCAGATCATACCCCCATTCATCTATTTCTACATGTAAAGTTCAATGACAATGGTTACATTCTTCACATTGTGTCACCGTTCTCACTGTCTCACCCCATATTATTTTACCACCATTGACTTACACTCACTATCCCAAAAACTACTTGTCTATGCTTTAGAGTTACTGTTGTCAATTTGACCTGACATAGATGATTCTTTAAAAGACTGCAATGCTCAAGGCAAACATTCTTCAGTAATTCAGCTAAACTTTTATTTAGTTTAGAGATGACTTCAGAGGACAGTTTTGCTTCGAGGTTCAAAACTTTTCTCAAGACAACAGATCTGGGGGTTTCTCCATTCTCAGTGGGTTCATTAAGTCTGGATTCTATAAGAAATTTTAAATTCTGTCCCACATGTTTCCCTTTTTGACCAGGATTCATCTATTGAGTCCTTGCTCAAAAAGTTCAGTAATGGTCGCTGGGCACCATCCAGTT
The DNA here is from genome assembly GCA_030035585.1 of Dugong dugon. Lineage (NCBI taxonomy): Eukaryota > Metazoa > Chordata > Mammalia > Sirenia > Dugongidae > Dugong > Dugong dugon. The sequence continues at coordinate 10,177,740 of CM057473.1, forward strand.
CATCTGATCTCATGGCAAAGGAGTCAGTAGTTTATGGAAGCTACTAGACTTGCAGTCCAGTTCCTTCTCTGGCTCCTGGGTATCCTTCTTCCTCTGCTGCTCCAGGTGAATAGAGACCAATGGTGGTATCTTGGACGGCAACTCACAAGCTTTTAAGACCCTCAGCACTACTTACCAAACTGGGGAGTAGAACAGATACTCTAAAATCAGTGTTAGGCCAATTGGCTGGATAGTCCCAAGAAGCCATAACCCTAAGCCTTCAAACCAATAAGACTAATGATCCCATGCACTGTCTCTCTACATATATCTTTGTTGTTGTTGTTGTTGTTGTTGGTTGTCATTGTTTTGAAATATTTCCAAAAAATATTTTGTATTTTACTTCACCCCTCTGTAAGTCTAAATTTTGAATTAGAATGTTGTTCTTGTGTGGCGTCAAGTCGATTACAACTCATAACAACCCTATAGGACAGAGTAGAACAGCCCCAATTAGAAAATACAAAATATCACTATTTTAATGTGAGATTTTGTGTTTTCTTGGGCTTGAGGTTTCTATTTTGTGCATGTAAACATGTTTTTAAAACATTATCGTGGCATCATTTATACTGGCAGATCACAGCAGCATGTTGCATTCTCAGTAAATGCATTGTTCTCAGAACTGAATAATGCAAGAAACATAATGAACCTTCTGGTAAAAGCATTTTTACTGCAGTAGGGCGCGACGTCTTCCAAAACATAATGGGCTTGATTAGTTCCCATTTCCTTCTCAAAATCACTAATTAAGCTTTTACTTAAAGGATAAGAAAATAACACATAATAGTATTGAATGCTTTTCAAAATCTTTCATCTGTGGAAATACAGAATGTTTTTACTCACATTAATTCATTATTAACCCTGTGATACTTGAGATGATCATCCAACTTATTGTCCTACGGCCAGATAAATGAGTAGGAAGTACTTTAGCCAAGATTATCTTATCCTTCAGAGAAAGTGCTCAATGGGAACCTTACAGCGAATATCATTCGTCTGCATTAGGGAGGAGAGTACCAAAAAGACGTCCTTCAGTTGCCACACCTGACCCTTTTTGGACAATGGCCTTCCAAAATAAAGCTTTTCATTCCTGCCATGTCTACATTTTAGGTAAGATGAACAACTATCCTCTTTAATTGCAATTATTTTTAAAAAAATCATCCATGTGAAGATAAGAATTATTTGTCGAGTCTTACTGGACATTTCTACTACTTTCCAGAACATCATTATAAACAATGGAAACTGAACATGTTCACCATTGTTAAAATAATACGCTTAGATGACGCTTACACTCCTAAAAGAAAATAATAAAGAAAAAATAAAATGAAAAAGCTTGACAAAGATATAAAAATCAAATGCTGACAAAAAAGGAAACAAGGGATGTCAATGTTATCAAGAAAAATGAGATTTAAAGTACATTATGAATCCCCTGATAATAGATAGAAATAGATATATAAATAGATGATAGATAGGTAAACAATGGAGAAGAGGACAACCCTTCGTCATAGAATAATGCCAACTGATAAATATGTAAGGGAGGTGTGGATCGAAAGAACTATCGATAGATGATGAATTTGGGTGGGGACAGAGTTTGCTAAGGAATAAGATTTTTATGGTCTTCAAGTGTCTCACCACGGATTTCTTATCAGTTACAAAGGGGAAAATAGTTACTACGCAATGGAGAAACCAGACAACATCTTGCCCAGGTCATCAAAAGTAACGTCACCAAAGATGGACAGAAGGACATCATGCACTTTTGGGTGTGTTACTCTGAGGATGACACAAGGTCATGTATGTAGTATTTGTAGTATTCTGGCTAGGAGTTCACAACCTGAACAAAGCATGAGAAAATTTCTGACAAGCCCAAACTGAGGAACATTCTATAAATTAGCTAGCTTATAGTCTTCAAAAGCTCATGGAAATACTTTGTTAGGAAATCAAACCTTGCATCGAGTTCACAAACAAGAACAACCTTATTAGCATATATACTGAATGTAGGAAGGCCTTAAGGTACTCCTCAAATCTCATTAAAAAGCCCTTGTCGTTGAGTCGATTCCAATTCATAGCAACCCTATAGGACAGAGTAGAACCGCCCCATAGGTTTTCCAAGGAGTGGCTGGCAGATTCCAACCGCCGACCTTTTGGTTAGCAGCCAAGCTCTTAACCACTCTAACACCAGGGCTCCCAAACCTCGTTAGACACCATAAACTCCTCCTAAAGAGAACCCATATATTCGTACTGAGTATGACCCAAAAAAAACCCTCATCTGATGTGTAACTTCTTCACTCATCAAAAACTCATACTGGAGCAACTCTCTCTAAGTGTTGTAACTATGAAGATGCCTTCATCTTGAAACTACAACTCATACTGGAGAGACACAAAATAGATGCAGTGAATGTGGTCAAGGCTTCCCCCAGAATACATTTTTCAGTATAAATCAGAGAATTCAAGCATGAGAGAAACTATGGATTTCCTGGGAGTGAGCTAGCTTTCTTAGATATATTGATTATACTTAGAAAATTGATGCTGGAAGAAAACTTTCCGAACGTACAACGTGATGAAGTAGAGCTAGCAAGGCTAGAATTGTAAAGAGTTTCGCTACAAATGGGAGGAGAAAATTGGAGTGAGCATGGAGTCAAGAGACTTTTTTTTGCATTGAGTATCTTGAATTTTGCCAGTATTCTAATGGGAAAGATCCAGTATAACAGGAAAAACTAATGACTCAGAAGATAAAGGGGGTCATTGAAAAGCAGTGCCCTTGAATACGTGAAAGAATGAGATCCAATACACACGTAGAGAGCCCAGTCTAAGATGGATTCAGGGACAGCATCAGAGCAGGGGGAAGGCAGTACGTAGGCAGAGAGGCAGTAACTTACAGGTTTGGTGGTGAGAATACAAGGATGCTGTCTTCTAATTGTGTCTGTTTTCTCAGTGAAACAAGAAACATGTCATCTGCTGAGAGTGAAGACAGTTAAGGAGGTATTTGAGGCTTAAGGACAGAGAAGAAAACATGAAGCAGTAGTCTCAGATAGTGGAGGAGTGAAATGCCTGCAGAGATGTATAATTTTCACACAATGCCAATGGCCACCATACGTAAAGAGTATAGAGTACGGTCGTTTGTTTACTGTGAACTCAGTCAGCATGATTATGCATTTTTCTCCAGCCACATTCAGCTCTTGGGCACAGATCCAGGTTAGCCCAAGTGTTGGATTTAGTCACAGTTAGGTTTTTGCCAGGCAGTGGGGAGAGAAAGCGATAAGGGAGTTGATGCTAGGTGCTACAGAGTCATTTTATTGATGGACCATCAATCTAAGGTGAATAAAGAGGGATGTGAAGACAAAAATAGGTGCCATCAGTTTAAATTTTTTAAAAAGTGCCATCAGTAAATTGGACATCCAGGTGAGGTACAAGATTTGGTGGAATAGGTATTCTAGAAAAATAAAGGGTGATGGTCAGATTTACAAATTGGAATTTACAAAATAGTGCCGTTATTGGTTACAACAAGGCTGAGAAGGAAAAAATTGTTGTCAGTTGCTGTCAAGTCGGCAATTGCACGTAAAGCAGAACAAAACTGTGCCCACTTCTCTCATCTTTACAACCGTTGGTATGCTCGAGTCCATTGTCCTGCCCACTGTGTGTTTTAAGTGCCTTCCAACCTAGGAGGCTCGTGTTCCAGCGCTATTTTGGACAATATTCTGTTGTTATGCACAGCGTTTTCACTGGCTAACTTTTGGAAGTAGATCATCAGGCCTTTCTTCCTAGACTACCTTAGTCTGGAAGCTCCACTAAAACCTCCAGGTCAACTATGGGTGACCCTGCTGGTATTTGAAATACCGGTGGCATAGTTTCCATTATCATAGCAATGCACAAGCCACCACAGTCCAACAAACTGACAGACGGGTGATTAGAGAAAAAGAATACTGAAGGGAAAAAGTCAAAGGACTGAAGAGCAGGATTACGTAGATGTTGAAATTGCCAAGAATGGTAACAGAAGTCGTGAGGGAGAGAAAGACGCTGGGCCCTATACGAAATCTTCAGTGAACAAGGGCTTAGGGCAGAAAGGACCGCAGACTTCAATAACAAGGAGCAGTAGAAAGTAGTATAATGTCATGGCCTGTGCTACAAAAAAGATGAGGTTTTTATAGGGGGAGAATAGACAATGATTTGGAAAACGGCAGCAAGGAGCGCAGAGAACACCCAGCGCACTTCCAGGCCCTGTGGTTTGTAGGATGTAAGAAAGAAAAAACAGCTCCAAAGCAGCAGTACTGCAGAAGAAGCCATTCTCTCACAGAAAATCAGGTTTACATTAGAGTAGAAAGGTGAAGTGAATTCGCTTCCACTCTGTGAGATAACTCACGCATTCTTCTCTCTTCTCAAAACTCAAAAAAACTCCCAGGCCTTCTCACTCTCTGTGGTATTTCTCAGCAGATCCTGTTTCTCTGAGAAAATAGGCACAATCAGAAGATAACTTCCTCATATTCTGAGTCCAGTGATGTGGTGTAGGGAACGATGGGAGGCCTTTTCTGATGACGGACTTTGTGTTTCACAGAGCATGGTGAAAGGCGGTTGGGGAGAGCTGGAAAATTAACCAGATTAGATGTGCCAAGCCTTCCACAGTTAAGGATCTACAATGAGGAGTATTTTGTGAGCTTGTCCTTTTCACGGTGACAGAGGCATGTAAAACATGATGGATGGTGGTCCTTATCTATAAACCAGGGATAATAAGAGCATCTGTGTCCTAGGATTGCTGTGAGAATACTCTGTTACGGTGCATGTGAAGGCCTAGCATAGTTCCTAGCCAACAATGAATGTGTAGAGAATGCTATTGGTTGGAATTAAACTAGGGGAACTACAGTTTTTCTAATACACCAGAACCATGTCTTGAATCCTAACATTGCTCTTGGGGCACAGGGCCACCATTGCCAAGGAAGATGATCTGATCACTCTACCCTCATGTTATGTAAACTGTTCTAAACAATAGGAAATACTAGGAAGGTACCTAGTTCATGCTATGAAAGTAGCATATCTTTGGTCCCTTTATCTGATATCAGAAAAAAACAATAATCAAAATCATTCAATAATAAAGATGAAAATCCCAATATATCAACACATCAATTGTATTCAGAGAATAGAGAAGGGTTTTCTCTGTAATGGCGCCCTGGTGGTGCAGTGGTTAAGAGCTGGGCTGCTAGCTGAAAGGTGGGCAGTTCAAATCCACCAGTCATTCCTTGGAAACCCTATAGGGCGGTTCTCCTCTGTCCTGTAGGGTCGCTGTAAGTCAGAATTGACTCAACGGCAATGAGTTTTTTCTCTGTAATACAGAATAATACCCACTGCCATCGAGTCGATTCCGACTTATAGCGACCCTATAGGACAGAGAAGAATTGCCCCATAGGGTTTCCAAGGAGCTGCTGGTGGATTCGAACTGCCGACTGTTTATTAAACAGCCATAGCTCTAAACCACGGTGCCACTACGGCTCCAAAGTGGAGTAACAGAAGATATCAATTAGGTCAAAAGAAAATGTATCATCTCCATAGATGCCAAAAATTAATTTGTCAAAATTTGATAGCCGTTCATTTTCGACATCCTTTTAGTAAACATCCACACATGCACTCAAACGCACACACACCCAAAGGAATGCAAGTGTGTCTCCTTAACACAACACAGACTCCATTCTAAACCAACGGCCAGCAGCAGATTTTATGAGGACGCACTGGCAAAATTTCAATCATAACATGAACTAAAGCAATGGTGAAAAGTTCACAGTATTTAAACACATTTTAACATTATTTGGAAGTTCTGGGTAATGCAATAAAATGAAAAATAATAAAAAAGAAATACACATCTTGGGGGAAAAAAAGAATATGTCAAAGGTTGGCTCCCCAAAATATCCCCAAGACAACCTGCTGATAAGACAAAGCTGTCAGGGTGAGCGCTACCTTGACAGAGTCTATGTAACATCTCAGAGTATAAAGGGCAAAGTCAAGATGTTTATGAGGTTCTGAAGTCTTGCTTAAAGCAGGTCTTTCAATACGTCCTTGATTAGGATTGGGTAAGGAGCCCTGGTGGTGCATCTGTTAAGCACTCAGCTGCTAACCAAAAGGTTGGCGGTTCTACCCCACCAGCAGCTCGGAGGGAAAAAATGTGACAGTCTGCTTCCATAAAGATTACAGCCTTGGAAACCCAATGGGGCAGTTCTAATCTGTCCTATAGTGTCACTATGAGTAGGAATTCACTCGTCGACAACAGATATAATAGTTTAGAATTAGTGGACACAGAAAAGTGAGATTTTGAAGCAGGGGTTCAAAGAGCGTTTGGTGTAAAAACTGTCATTTCATGCTTTCTGTTGGAGAGTTGATGAGCCTTTCAGAAGTTCCCTGGAATGAATAATAAACACATCCTGGAATGAGTCTTTCTGAGCAAGATTTTCCTAAAATAGTTATGTTGATGAAGTCAGTGGAATAGTACAGTGATGTTAATGCAGAGTAAGCTGTGTAGATGATTTCAATTTACAGATCCTAAAGATCATTATTTGCAGATGTTGTATTTTTTATGACTAGAAAATTAAAGAGACTGAGAATGCCAACAGATGACAAAATTCAGTAACATAAAATACTAAGTTGATAAAAATAAAAATAGCAATCAGTGACAGTCATACGTACCAGCTGTCACTACACTGCGGAGCTGGTGTACAGATGAAAACTGATGGGTGCAAAGTTCCCAGCGTATTATTTAGAACATATCAGGCACCTAATAAGTGATGGCTACTATATTAGTAAACACCACAATGATGGAGTCAAACATTCCAATGATCATGAAGATGCCAAAGGACCAGGCAGCGTTTCATTCTGTTACACATAAGGTCACCATGAGTCGGAGCCAACTCGACCCCAACAACATCATATTAGTATAACATGTACTGAAATACCTAAACACAGTAACAACAAAATACACAAATATTTAGTAATAATTTATTAAGAAAAATATTAAGGAACCCAACACTAATTGCAGAACCTATACACAGTTCTGAAAATTAGATGCTCCAAAACTAAAACTTTCAACAATCACGTGAAATAGGAATTTGTATCCTATTCCTACCAGTGAGAAAAATGAAGCTCAGCTAGGTTAAGAAATTTGTGTAGGTTATACAAAAACTTAAGTGGTGGATATGAGATTTAAGTTGTATATATCTTAACTCATTAACTATACAAAGAAAAAAACTGTACAGTTTTATAGAGAAAAAATCAAGAAGAAAATATATTGAAAAAAATATATACTGCAACCATTTCAACACTTTCTAAATTAATGTATAGTTTTATTTCAAAATCAATGTAATTCCTATGAATTTTTCTTAGAACACATGAATCCTGAATTTCATCTAAAAGAAGAAATAATAATATTAGAGATTATCTTAAAAAGTAAGTCATGAGGGTCGTCAGTTCTGATATTAAAACAATGTAAAAGAAAAAAAGAGAGAGAGAGACACCGAAGTCATTGAAAGAGAACAGGTAAATTTGAATTTTATGTATTCTAAAGGGGGATCACAAAACAATGGGAAAGGTGAAGATTATTAAAGAGGGAGTGTCTTAGATATCTATTGCTTCTGTAACCAAAAAAATAGCACAAGTAGGTGGCTTTCAAGAACAGAATTTATTGTCTCACAGTTTTGGAGGTTAGAAGTCCAAATCAGAGTAGTGACTCTAAGGGAGGGTCCTTCCTTGTCAGTAGCCCCATGAGTTCCTTTGTATTCCTGGGCCTCTATCTTTCCCCTGTGTGTCTCTGTATCTATTCTGTTCTTTTTATAACTCAGAAAGTGATTAGGTTTAGGATCCACCCTACTCTGGGATGACCTCATTAACATACAAAAAGAAAAACCTATTTACAAGCAGGATCACATCCACAGAAACAGGGGCCAGGACTTCAGCACACATTTTGAGGAGGACACAATATTCCAGTATAACTGGAAGCATTTAGACAATTTGGCTTAACCAAAATTAAGAACTTAGAAAAAATAAATGTTGATGCAAAAATACACCATATAAGATAACATATGTAAGGAAGCATTAAGTATATAAGTTTAAATGGAAACGTGAGCAATCAGTTGGATATGGATCAGATATGTGAAAAAGAAGCCAAATTTTTCAGCTTGGGAACAACAAGGAAGAGATGAAAAAGATGAAGATTGATATATTTTGTTATATACATTTCGTAAAAATAGTAAAATGAAATAAATCATTTTGATAAAGAGTTTCTATTAAAAGAAAAGATATATAATCACGTAGCCTTAATTGTATTGTTATCTTAATTTTATCTTCATTCTCATTAAGGTTTCAGTTTACGAACTATTAGTTAAGAACAAATAGTAGACAAGATGTGGAAAAATGGGAAACCTAGCAATTAATCAAAGAAATGAAAAATAAAGAGCTATATTTTTCATTTATTCAATTAGCAAAATTTTAAATGACAGTGCACCTATATGCCTTGCTACCACCATTATAAGGTGAAGCAATTCTTTTTGAATTGTTTGAAAATAGCTTCATAATGTGCTCTAAAGCACCAGAACACACATGTTAGTTGAGCCAGTTAGTCAATTCCTGGGAAGAGTAATTAAAAATAATAAAAATCTGTGTGTAAGAAGATATTCATCACACTATTATTTATAATATTAAAAAAAATTAAGAGTAATCTCAAAGTAAGTGAATGGTCAGTGGGATAGTATGCAGCCATTAATAATAAAGTTTATGAAGATTATGCAGCAGCTTGGAAAAGATTTGTGCTGTTAAATAAGGTGAAAAGTATATATAGTTTTATATGACTGCAAAGATATAAATACACGAACAGAAATGGAAAACAACTGCAGTATATACTAATAATATATTAATTTATATAGTATAATTATTCATATATTATTTGAATGTATTTTATATTAATATACAAAGATATTACATATTATATAAAGATATTATTTTCCTGTTTCCAATTTTTCTATAATGTTGCATAGTTTCTATACACCATGCACCTTCCCCACTTCCCAACACTCATTTTGGAGATGCTGGCCTGCATGGACTGAAAACACAAAATTATCTCTCTGAATTTCACAGCACCCCCAATCTTTTTAATATTGTAAGAAAAAAATTTAAATAGTTGCCACTGAGTTGATCCCAACTCATGGAGACTCATGTGTGTCAGAGTAGAGCTGTGTTCTATAAGGTTTTCAATAACTGAATTTTCAGATGTAGATTGCCAGACCTTTCTTCTGTGGCACTTCTGGTTGGCCTCGAACTTCCAACCTTTTGGTTAGCAACTGAACACTTAACTGTTTGCCACTCAGGGACTCTTTTAATAATCAGATATTGTGAATAAATGGATATTTACTCTACTTAACTCAAAAACATTGGAATATCAGTTGTGAAAGAGTTTCAAAGGCCCATAGCTCCAGCTTCATCTATTCATTTTTTTAAATGATTCAATATGTGTGAAAGAACAGAACCTCTTAGGTTATTCAGGAATTATAAAACATCCCTCAAAGAGTTTTTGTTGTTGTTTGTTTGGGGGTTTTTTTGTTTTTGTTTTTAGTGAAATCTTATCTGCAAAGAAAAAAAATGGTACCATCCACAATTATACAATATTATTTCAAAATGCCTTCCAGTGGTTAATATTATTAAAGATACTCCATGTTTATTTCATAATGAGTCATCCTCAAAATATCACTCTTCAGAATTATATTACCACTTTATCAAAATTCAACAGTTAGATGAACGAAAGAACACTGTTTCTTATCTTAGAGTTTCATGTTCAACATGCAGCTGTATAAACCACAGGGATTCTCATTGAAAAATGCTCCAGCAGGTTTTCTGCAGATGGCAAAATATAAATGCTTTGTTACCAACACATAAATATACGCTATGACTTCATGACAGAGAATGATGTCGAGTGGGAGGCAGGGAGATGCTTCAACATAAAAACAATGTAGAAACACGTGCTTGTAAGAAGCCGTTGAATGGGTATCCCGCTGTAACTTCCTATTTTACAGGGAGGCTGTAGGGTTATATTTCTTGGATTGGGTGAGGTTTATTATAAACCTCTTTGTCTCAGTCCTCCTACGCATAATGAAGCAAAGGAGTAGGTGTGATGCAGAAGGCATGAGTGTTTCAACTCCATAGGAGTAGTTCACTTTGTTATAGAAAACAGAGCTTGCAGTAGCCGGGCTTCCCAGGGTCATGGAGGCATCCTGAAGGAGCAGTGGAGAAGCTGTACACATGGTTGCTGTGTTCTTTACAGGGCTGTGTCCTCTGCCGTGAGCCTGCTCAACGCATTGGAGACTTGCAAAGCTTAAGACCCAGTTAGTTGCCATCGAGTCAATTCTGACTCGTGTGCAGAGTAGAACTGCTCCGTAAGATTTTCAAGGCTGTGGCCATTCTGAAGCCTTCACTCACCAGAGCAGTGCTGAGGGACGGCCCACCCAATTCTGCGGCTCCATGTTCCTCTTTGCTGGGGTTACTCAGTTTGACTTCTTCACATCCTCTGAGTACAGGGAGAGCAGTCAGCTGCCCAGAGCATGGAGCTCCTGGTCAAGAGAGGTGAGCGTATGGAATCCAGGAGCAAACACAATTGTATCGGCATGTAGATCGCGACTCTGAGTTTGTGTGTACATGTTTATCAGAAGACTATCATAATTTTATTGTAAGCGCACAGTTCAGAAGATGTTTAGAAGTAAGTTTTTTAAAATGTTCCTTGCTTTTTCGTTTTGTTTTTCTTTTTTCTTCCATTCCAATCTTTAAAGTCTGGCCATTTATTTGCATTATTACGACCCTAGCTTTGTGAATGGAGCCCCTTGGTGGTTCCAATGGTTAAGGCATTTGGCTGCTAACTGAAAGATTGTAGGTTCAAGTCCACCCAGCGGTGCCTCAGAAGAAAGGCCTGGTGATCTACTCTCAAAAAATTAGCCCTTGAAAACAATATGGAGCACAGTTCTGCTCTGACACACATTGGATGGGTGGACAGCAGTGGGGAGAGGGAGTCTAATCGACTCAACAGCAACTGGTTTTTTTTAGCCTTGTGATTGAAGCTACATTCACAGTAAACAATTAAGGCATGTCAATTCTCAAGTAGAACCAAAATCTTAATGATTCTTCAGCTACTGGGGAATCATCAGCACCCGGGCTGTGCTGAGGGGTTTCTGAGGCATTGCGGAATTATTTGGCTTTTGAAATCATGGATAAATTTCACCCTACAGAGTACTTCTTACCCAACCCTGGAGGTGGGATTGAGATCACTGGAGAATAGATATCTACACATAGTCGTATTAGAGTGTATTACATGTGCTTTAAATATACCTCAATGTATATTATGGAAAAAATTAAGAAAATTTCCCAATTAAGATTTAGAAAATTGAACTCATCATCTCCCTTCCCAAATCTGCTTGCGTATTTCTGTAATGGCACCACTGGCCTGCCAGTCACGGAGGCCTGATACCTCGATGCCTTCTTTCAACCTTCCACCTCTTTCTCCACATGTCCAGTCATCACCTAAGCATTTGTTGCTTAAGGTCTCTCGTGCTTTTTTTTTTTCCTCACTGCCATGTTGTTATTGTTATTAGCTATCGTGGAGTTGGCCCCTGACTCGTGACAATGCCCTACACAGCAGGGTCCTGAAACACTGCCCAGTCCTAAGCCATCCCCATGGTCAGTTGCAGATCAGACCATTATGGGTCCACAGGGTTTTCACTGGCTGATTTTTGGAAGTAGATAGCCAGGCCTTCCTTCCTAGTCTGTCTTAGTCTGGAAGCCCCCCCGCCCCGAAACCTGTTTAGCATCATAGCAACACGAAAGCCTCCCCTGACAGAAGGGTGGTGGCTTCACATGAGGTGCACTGGCCAGGAATTGAACCCAGGTCTCCCATGTGGAAGGTGAGAATTCTACCCCTGGAATGCCAGTGCCTCCATGGAGGACCTAATAACCCCCCACGTATGCTGTCACATCATCTCCCCTTTTCTTCAGTCCATCTCAGTCCACATTGCTGAGAGTCATCTTCCCAAAGAGCAGCACCAGGCTTGTCACCATCCTATTCAAACGTCCCTGGTAACCCTGAATCACACATTAATTATGTCACTTTCAAAGCCCACCATGATGGTGGTACGGCCAGACGCCTCAGTATCTTTCCTCGTTCTCCTCTTCATATATATTTTGCTTGAACAAAAATGCTCTCCTGCTTATGAGCTTTTTCTCAAGTTTGAATCGCCTCTTAGCCTCATCTCTAGCTGCCTCTTCAGCATTGCATCATATTCCCAAGAAACTCTCTCTAAGCCACCAATTCTAAACATTCTGGCTCATGGCACATTATACAGCCCTCACCTTTTCATACATACACATCATTGACCTGATAAAACTAAGCTTTTTGCAGGCAAAAATCCTGTCCCCTCCCAAAGAACGTAGCCCAGTGGCTTAAAACAGTAGACACTCAACATTTGCTACCTGACTGATGCTGTTGTCATTTTCTTTTTCAGGAGCGCCACCACCCTATAGCTGTGATCATGAGCTGGAATACTCCGCAGACTTGCCTCCACCCTACTCTCCAACACCACAGGCTTCAGCACAGCGCTCACCACCTCCTCCTTATCCTGGAAATTCAAGGAAATAATCTGACTCCCAGAGCAGAATACATGGCCATTGGTGGTCTTGCCCAGAACAGAAATGCCTCTACTTAGAAACAGGTGGGAAAGGATTGCTCTACGGAATTCTTTTTTGGGGTCAGACAGTATTTCAGGTGGAAGGTCCAGACTAAGAGATAAAGGTTTTCTACCCTGCTCAGTTTGAATCCAATTGTCTGTGTCCCACTGACTCAAACATACCAAGGATCATGAAGATGGCTCAGGACCGGGCAGTGTTTTCATTGTTCTACATAAGGTCGCCATGAGTCGGAGCCGACCTGCTGGCAGCTACTACCACCACCCCCCGTGCTCAGACCTGACCCCATCCGTAGGTACCAACTTTTAGGAGATTTGCTGGTCAGTGTCATTCAGAGAAGAGTAATAAGAGTGACAGCACATCTGAAAATCATGTTTGAGGAATAGATGGCAACAGCAACACGGATCCTGGAAAAGACAAGATACATACAGGACAGGAAAATGGCTCCACTTACACAAACAGCTTCATCTGTGTAGCTTTAAAAGTTAGAACGAGAAAAGACCAGTCTTTCATTCATTAATAAATGCATAGTGAATGCTTGAGAGCCTACTGTGTACTATGCCTTATTTGAGACACTGGATGGAAGTTACAGGGAGGGCATTTGGTTCAGTATAAGAAAGAGTGTTTTAACAACTGGGTCTTCCCTATTGACTGGTTACTTTGTGAAGCTCCCTGTTACCAAGACTTTTAACAGAGAACCCAGTGACCATCTGGTAGAAAAACGCACCAGAAGGGACGCCTAAGTCCACTGTCATTGGAACCCAAAAGTTCTGTTCATGTTTTAGGTGAGTATGGGGTGAATTTCTTTGCTTCCAAAAATGAAAACACAAGTATAGTTGAATCTTATCCATTTAATTTGAGAGTTAGCATAGGATCCAAAGGGCTCAACAGCTACTTAAAGCCAGGAACAGGTCAGCGCTGGCTACTACCATGTGAAAACCATCCAGCTTTATTTACAGGATGACAAAGGTTATTCCAACTGTGGGGGAAAAAAAAAAAAAAAGTATCAAGACCCACAAGCAACAAATACTGCACTATCAAAGCAAAAGATAAGAAGCCAAACATTGCCACTGGATTTCACATCAGAGAGTAAAGTCTCAGAACTTTACCATGAAGATATACCCTGGGCTTACAAAAAAAGTAAAAGGGAAGAAAGAAGTCGGGAACCCCTTCTGTGGAGTTCCACTCAAATGTAATTTAGATACATTTGTCTTTCTTTCCTGCAAAATTTTGATAATCTAGTCCCTTGGAAAAGTTGCATAGTTAATGGCAAGGTTAAGATACTGATATCAAAAACTTACCTTTTACTAAAATATAAGTTTGATGAAGTGCCTCCCTTTGGGTCTAAAAGCTTTAATAAACAAATCGAATGTGCCATAGTTTGCTGCAAGTGACCTTAAAATTTATATTTTTATTTGGGTCCTTTTGTGTATTTAAAAATTTTACACTGAGCAGATGTTGAGCATAGATAATGGGATTTTTGTGTCCTCTTACAACTAAATCTAAAAAGCTTTCAGCAATATCATCACCATAATTTAACAAAATTCCCCCAATGATGCTAAGAAATTTTATAGACTGAAACAATCAGAGGAAATGTCTTCAGGTATAAATTATAGTTCCCATCTCTTCAGTTAGAAATTTAGTAGCTAATATAAGTAACATATTTTATTTTCAAATCCCTACACTTCAAAATACATTGATGTGACTGAAATACAGTCTGGGTGCCGGTGAGATCTGCAGGCTTCATTTGTTTTGAATGACTTGTTTGATTTCTAGGCACTGATAATTTTCTTAAATATGAAGATGCAAATCAGTCAAGGGTTCCGGCCTAGTCTATTGAAGGCCCCCTAACTTGCATGAGAACTTCAGCACAGTTTTAACAGGGACATATGCTCCAAATTTATTTCTCTTCTGCACATGTGCTCAGACCCAGTTACACTGAAGCTATACAATTTAAAGTGCCAGGGTCCCCTTGAATTTCAGAACATTGGTTCCAAATGCACTGCATATTCCTTAAGAAAAATGGAGAGGAAAGTACCAGTGGAAATTGAATTTTTTTTTCATCATCTTCGCCAATAACGGTTTCTTGTGTACCTCCTATATCCTGCAGACGTTTCCCACCTAGGAGCCGTTTCAATCCACTCCATCTCTCTTCTTTGAATTGTTTATGGCCTCCCTTAAGGCATGTCACAAATCCATAGACCTACAATAGATGAATATTTTTACTATGTGTGTTTAATTTCACAATAACATGAATATGCACGTTATCAGTATATACTTTTGGAGTTCACTGATTGTTTTCATGGATGATCCTTCTCGGGGGGAAATAGTATATGATGTGAAAGCTTTGGATTACAGTTATTTAAAAACGTCTGTATTCACTGTGGCCAAAATGTTTACAACAAGCAATAAAATGAAAGAGCCCATTGTAACAAGGGTTATATTTTAATTGTCTCGTGTTCATTTTTCACTCACCCTCCATTCCTGCAGATTTAGCCTCACTCTTTTGTACAGGAGGAGTCCCTGGGTGTTGTAAACAGTGAAGCCCTCAACTACTAACCAAAAGGTTGGTGGTTTGAATACACCCAGAAGCACCTCAGAAGAAAGACCTGGTGATCTACTTCCAAAAAAGTCAGCATTGAAAACCCTATGGAGCACGGTTCTACTCTGACGCACGTGGGCCTGACACGCGTCGGAATCCACTCAGCGGCAACCAGTTTGTTTGTTTCTGTACAGGAAACACGGCACTGGAACCAGATCAACTTTAGTTTGAACCCTGGCTCTTCTCGCCTATGTGGTGTGAGACAAGCCACTTAATCTGTCTGAGATTCAGCTTCCTGCTCTGGAAAATGTAAATAATAGAATCAGCCTCATCAAGTTTTGTGAAAATTTGGTGAATATACATGAAAATCCAAGTAAAGTGCCTGCCATATAGAAAATGTTCTAGAAATATTAGCCAAAAATAAATTAACAAAAAGAACAATATAATAACAGCCTCGAGAGCTGTGCTATCCCACACAACAGTCACCACCTATCTAATTAAATTCGAGAGCCCTGGTGGCGAAGTGGTTAAGTGTTTGGCTGCTAACCAAAAGGTGGGCAGTTCAAATCCACCAGCTGCTCCTTGGAAACCCTGTGGGGCAGATGGAATTATATTAAATAAAAATTCAGTTCCTCAGTCTCACTAGCCACATTTCAAGTGTTCCAAAGACGCATGTAGTTAGTGGCCATCTGTTGGGCAGCGGTGCCCTAGAAAATCCTCTCTGCAAAGCACAATGAAGTATCAGGAAGGAGATGAAGAAGAAGCCCTTCTAGTCACCCTGTCCAGGAGCAACGGTGGACTTTGTGGGTTAATTGTAACGTTCTTCGGTGGATAAGTGAGGAAGCCATTGCAGTGGAACTAAAGTGTGACCTATAGGAAAACTCATGAGTAATGAGGGACCTACCCAGGCTCCCTCGAGGGCTAGAGGAGATGGTCTGATGGTAGAGGCGAGAACCTGGCCTGACCCAGGAGCTGGTGAGAAGGAGGTACAACCTGTTCTCAGATTTAACTCATTTCCACAACTGCCTTGCTTAGCTACAGAAGCCACTACAAGAGCATGCAGGGCTGCCAAAATCTTCCTTCAGCGCAGCACAGGGGTAGCATCTCCTGTTATTTCATAGTCTGGGTCCCACCACCAAATGTGAGTAGCACTCAACACTCACCTGCCCCATTCCCAACTTTCCTTCTTTAGCCAAACTCATTTTACCAACTTCTGGTTATAGATGTGGTAGTATCCAGTACACATAGACTATATATTGAGCCCATCAAATAGTGGAGCGCTGGGTGCTATTGTTTTATTTCTAACTTGATTAAAACAACCCAACACTTATTTTTAAAAAACAATAGCAACAACTGTGCCAGAATGCCAAAGCCATATGGTCTCGTAACAGTCACCACATAGGCTCTTAGCCAACGTCTGAATCAGAACCTGTATAAATGTGCAGTTTCTATGTTCTCATTACAGGCTCAGCCTGAAAGAGAGATGTCTGAGCTTGCTGAAGTTCAGTGCTCTTCTGGTGCAACCACACTGTGTGGTATGGTCTAGGTCAAAGTGTGTCAGGACCTTCAGAAAGGGGAAAGGGACCGTACTGTCTTCCGAGGGCTGCCTTAGCAAAGAACAACAGACTGGGTAACTTAAAACAGCAGAAACTTCTCTCACAGTTCCAGAGGACAGAAGTCTGAGATCAAGGTACCTGCAGGGCCCTGCTCTCTCTATAGGCTCTCAAGAAGATCCTTCTTTGCCTCTTCCAGCTTCTGGTGGTCCCAGGCATCCCTTGTATTTGTTATTGCTGTTATGAGATGCCACCGAGTCGGTTCCTACTCATAGCGACCCCGTGTACAACAGAAGGAAACACTGCCCGGTCCTGCACCATCCTCACAATTGTTGCCATGTATGAGCCCATTGTTGCAGCCCCTGTGTCAGTTCATCTTGTTGAGGGTCTTCTTCTTTTTCACTGACCCTCTATTCTACCAAGCATGATGTCCTTCTCCAGGGACTGGTCCCTCCTGATAACATGTCCAAAGTCCGTGAGATGAGGTCTCGCCCTTCCGGCTTCTAAGGAGCACTCTGGCTGCATCTTGCCTTGTGGCTGCAGAACTCCCATCTCTGCCTCTGTCTTCACACAGCTGTCTTCCCTCTGTGTCTCTTCGCTTTTTATCAACACCAGCTGTCTTGAATCAGGACCCACCCCATGTTAACTAATGACATCTGCAAAGATGCTATTTTCCAAATAAGGTCACATTCACAGGTACCAGGGGTTAGGGCTTCAACATATCTTTTTAGGGGACACAATTCAACCCATAACAGAGATACAGGGTTTTTTGGGGTTTGTTTTTTTTTTTTTTTTTTTTTTTTGGTTGCACACGTGATTCTGAGTCCCAATCTACCGAATCTCGTTTTGCCTTTTAAGAGCCAAGGCTTCAGAGTAAGAGAAACTTGTATAATCTCTCGCCTCTGTGACCTGCTAGTTCAATGTCCAAATCAAGTAACTGAAATTCTATAACCT
Source organism: Dugong dugon (assembly GCA_030035585.1). Classification (NCBI taxonomy): domain Eukaryota; kingdom Metazoa; phylum Chordata; class Mammalia; order Sirenia; family Dugongidae; genus Dugong; species Dugong dugon. The sequence continues at coordinate 10,195,503 of CM057473.1, forward strand.
TAATTTCATCTGAAATATGTGAATAACACTATCTTGCCAGATCAATGCAGTGATCATAAACTGTGTCACTAGAACTTCTGTCACAAAGACCCTATCTGGGTTGGTGACTCAGTCAGCACACATGAATATACACGTTCTCCTTCCTCAACCTGTGTCCCCCTACTCCCAAGCCTTACCACTTCCATAAGCAGATATATTAGTTATCTATTGCCATGTAAGGAACCCTGGTGGCACAGTGGTAAAGCACTTGGCTACTAACTGAAAAGTTGGCAGTTCAAACCCACCAGCCACTCCCAGGAGAAAGATGTGGCAGTCTGCTTCCGTAACGATTTTTTTAAACCTCATCACCATCTAGTCGATTCCAACTCATAGTGACCCTACAGGACAGAGTAGAACTGCCCCATAGGGTTTTCAAGGCTGTAATCTTTACAGAAGCAGACTGCCCCATCTTCCTCCCACAGAGCAGCAGGTAGATGCAAACCGCTGACCTTTCAGTTAACAATCAAGCATTTAACCACTGTGCCACCAGGGCTCTTGTAAAGATTACAGCCTTAGAAACTGGGGGACAGAGATCTACTCTGTCCCTGTAGGGTCAGTATGAGTCAGAATTAATTTGACATTCATTATCTCAGTTTCTGTAGTTCAGGAAACCGGGCCCAGCTTAGCTAGGGTATCTCAGAGGCTGCACTCAGGTGTCAGTCACAGCCACAGCCACTCCTCAAGGCTCTGCTGGAGAAGAATCTGCTTCCGGCCTCACTCATACAGCTGTTAGCACAGTCCAGTCCCTTTCAGGCTTTTGGACCGGGGGTTTCAGTTCCTCACTGGCTGTTGGCTAGAGGCCACTCTTAATTCCTTGCCATATGGACCCCCCCATAGAGTAACTGGAGCCCTGGTGATGTAGCGGTTAAGAGCTACAGCTGCTAACCAAAAGGTCGGCAGTTCAAATCCACCAGCTGCTCCTTGGAAACCCTATGGGGCAGTTCTACTCTCTCCTATAAGGTCGCTATGAGTCAGAATCAACTTGATGGCAATGCTAAGTCCGTTATTTAGAGTCCCTGCGTGGTGCAAACAGTCAATGCACTAGGCTGCTAATTGAAAGGTTCGCAGTTTGAGTCCACCCAGAGGTGCCTCAGAAAAAAGGCCTGGCAATGTACTTCTGAAAAATCAATTACTGATTTTAGAATCGTTGAGGCAGATGAATCTACAAGTCCAGGGACTCCAAGGATTGCTAGCTGCTAGAAGTTGAAATAGACAAAAAAGGACTCCCCACAAACAGCACCCTAAATTCGGATGTCCAGCCTCCTGAATTGTGAGAAAATAAATTTCTGTTCTTTAAAACCATCCACTTGTGGTATTTCTGTTACAACAGCACTAGGAAACTAAGACAGCGATGTAGGGAATAACACTTTCCTCTGACAAGAACTTGCCGGCACAGCAGCTGAAAGCATCTTTGGTCCGTACTTGGCTCTGATCAAATTGCTTTTATTGAACTGGCTGCGGTAGAAGGGAGCAGGCAACACTCCGAGGGCCGTGCGAACTCCAGAAGTGCCGCATTCCTAAGGGGATGTTGAAAGGAGACACGCAAGGTTTGTGTTTCTCGTAAACTTCATGTATGAGCTGCCCTAAAGCACATCTGCAGTTTGACAGGGAATGAAGTGCAAGCCCACATACCTTTAAGAGCAAGTCTTAACGTGGTCCCATGTCTAACCTTTCTTTCAACTTTGTTCCAAACATGCGTTCTTAATGAAGACGAGACTTCTAAGACATGTTTCTGCTTGAGTGTTTGGTAGAGCAGGTTGCTAACTACCTAATCCTGAATGTTGCTGTTCGCTGCCATAGAGTTAGCCCTGAACTCAGGGCAACCCCATGCACAACAGAACAAAATGCTGCCTGGTGCGTTGCCGTCCCCATGATCAGTGATGGATCAGACCATTGTGATCCCTAGGATTTTCATTGGCCGCTTTTTGGAAGTAAATTGCCAGGCTTTTCTTCCTAGTCTTAGTCTGGAAGCTCCATTGAAACCTGTTCAGCATCATAGCAACACACAAGCCTCCACTGACGGGTGGTGGTTGTGCACGAGGTGCATTGGCTGATACTCAAACCCAAGTCTCCTGCATGGAAGGCGAGAATTCTAACACTGAATCACCAAAGCCCCATGCTTGAATACCTTTTTTAAAAATGCAGAAACACAAATCCAAAGAAATGTTTGGAACTGCAAAAGCACGGGTTGGAAATGTTTGCTTTCTCTGATTGCGATATTAAGGAATAATTGGCTGAAAAACTGTTCACAGTTAAGACTCTTTGATTCCTGTGTTGGCTCTGCTGTCCCTCCTCTTAATCCAGGCGTGAGTAGCCTTTGAGGGTATGTCACCTGCCATTTCCAAGCGTGACGAGGAGGCAGAGTAATCATTTTCTGAATCTCGTTTGGTTGTGAGTGATAGATGAACAGAGACCTCGCACTGTCTCCTGGACCTGAAAGTTGGATAATTTAGTTTTTTTTCTGATGAAAATCCAAAGAGAACTAAATGATCTGGTTTTCCCATTTTTGTAGCATATTGCCTGTTACTGTCTTGATTATCCCAGGTCTTGTGCATCATCTTCTCTGTTGAGTGGGAAGCGATTGGAAAGCAGTTCAGAGGGATTAAGTAGTGAGAGTTCAACTCCATCTGCTTTGACCGTGAAATGCATTTGGAGTTCCCAATCCCCTGAGCTTCTGTCCCTTCCTAAACACAAACTCCCTTACCACCATGCCTGGGGGGGGCAGGCACCTTCCTTCCTCTGTCGACTCTGGTAATTTCTCTATCCAGAATTAATTGTTCCCACTTCTGGCCTTTTTTGTACCTATTTGTATCTCCTTCTAAGTGTCCCTGGATGGTGCAAACAGTTTACATTCGACTACTAACATTAAGGTTGGCGGTTGGAACCCACCCAGTGGTGCTGTGTAAGAAAGGCCTAGCGAGCTGCTTCCACAAAGATTATAGCCCAAAAAAATCCTATGGAGCAGCTCTCCTCTGTAACACATGGGGTTGCCATGAGTCAGGATCAACTTGATGGCAATGGGCTTGGTTTGGTATCTCCTTTATTGCCTGTCATGCCCATTGTCCGTTGCCGTTGAGTCAATTACCACTCATAGTGACCCTATAGGACAGAGTAGAACTGCTCCATAGGGTTTCCAAGGAGTGGCTGGTGGATTCGAACTGCCGACCTTTTGGTTAGCAGTCAAGCTCTTAACCACTATACCACCAGTGCCTGTAGCAGAGTTGTTTAAATGTCTGTCTTCCCCAGAAGACTCTTTGGGAGCAAGGGCTGTCCCTTGGAGAATCTGTAGTTCCCAGGAGCACTTACATGAAATAGCTTACTAGATTTACTAACTCAGGAAATAACGATATTTGACATTAAAGAATGTTAAAACAATCTTAAGAAATAGAGGAAGTGAGTTTATAGTGTGTAGCAAATTCTAAGTGGGGTCCATAACCCAAGACTGGGGTCAGAGAACTGGACTAAAGGCCATGGTGTCATAGTTCTTAATTGATGATACATGTCAATCCAAATGCAGCTGGATTGTGTTATGAAGCACAGTATTAACATGTCTGTTCAAGCAAGTGAACATGCCATCTTGACTCACTCATTTAGTGGGAACAAGATAACATGTCAATTTGGAAGAGGCCCTTTTATAATTTTTCAAATTAAATTTGACTTTCTTGTTTTTTACATAAAGAGAGTAATTAAAAAAAAAAAATTTGCCATAAAGTGGATTATCTCACAGCAACCCTGTAGGACAAAGCAGAACTGCCCTGTAGGGTTTCCAAGACTGTAATCTTTACTGAAGCCGACTGCCACATCTTCTCCCAAAGAGCGCCTGGTGGGTTACAACAGCCAACCTTTCAGTTAGCAGTCGAGCGCTTTAACCACTGCACCATCAGGGCGCCTCATTAAAAAAAAGGAATACCAACCAAATGTCAGAAAAGAATTGCCTCATAAATCACATTTCCATTGAATAGATTCTAATGTAATTTAAACTTCAAAAGCAGTGTCCAAAGGATTTACCAAATGCATTTTTTATTAAAATAAAATGCCTAACTTTGCACGTTACCATTTTTTCGGGCTCTGTTGGAAAACTACTGATTATTCTGAAAAGAAACAAACAGACAAAAAAAGACTGAAACTGGCTGAAAACAAGTGGTTAATAATAAAATGGTAACCAGCTTTTGTGCTATTGCTATTCTTTAATATGTAGGACAGTATTTCTGAAAAGCAGTAATGCCACTGTAAAAAGATTATTTCTCAATAGAATCATCCCTTAAAATTTATCATAAATAACAACAACAACACCAATAATAATAATAGTTCACATTAGTTGTACCAGGCACTGTTCAAGCACTTCATATTTAGTGTATATTTAATTTTCTCCTAGCCCACGTGTGTCAGAGTAGAACTGTGCTCCACAGGGTTTTCAATGATTGATTTTCAAAAGTAGATCACCAGGTCTTTCTTCCAAAGTGCCTCTGGGTGGAACCTCCAATCTCTTGGTTAGCAGCCAAGCATTTTAACCGAAGTTTGCACCATTAAGGGACTCCAGCCCCACGGTCAGGTATTATTATCATCTCTATCAGAGACGATAGAGATGTCCTGGTGGCATAGTGGTTAAGAGCTTGGCTGCTAACCAAAAGATCAGCAGTTCAAGTCCACCAGCCACTCCTTGGAAACCCAGTGGGGCACTTCTACTCTGTGCTATAGGGCTGCCATGAGTCAGAATTGATTCTACGGCAACGGGTTTATTGTGCAGGTGAAGAAAACTGTAAATGTACCCCTCTTGTAGTCCTAAAAATACCTTTCAATGAGAATAAACTTTTAATGCCATAAAGAAATACATCCATATTTAATTTTTACTTGTAAAATCCACCTGCAGCAATATTGGGGCTGATCCCAGAAGTTGTCTGTCCATAGCGTGAGTTCCAAGTGGATGATTACGCATGTTGGAACAGTCTTTGCCCTTCTGTTGCAATTGGTCCTTTAGCCTCTCTCAGCTGCAGTTTTTCTGCACACCTCAGCTACAGACAGAGCGTGAAAGGACTCTTCTACCTCTGTTACAGCACCTGGTCCCAGCAGATACCTTCACCCGATTATCTCCCAGGTCATGATTTTCACCTGCACATTAGAAACAGGGATGAATTTTCCACGGAAGATCTGTGTTTCCTTTCGACCAGGATGATGGAGTGAGTCGATATTTATGGAAAAAAGCTGGAGGAAGAGGACGCGTGCGAAGTGATGTAACCTTTAACTAACTTTGCAGAGACGGCTATGAATTTCGGCAAGCACGCCTGGGGACGATAGAGATTGGCTGTCTACTTTGTCTTTGTCTGAATACTCCTATGGAATTAGTTGCTGATTTTCTGTTATACATTTTTTTGGATAAGCTCAAGATCTGCAGAATTTTTTAAAATTATATACATATACATGCGTTAAGATATTAAACTAGATAATAATAATGTGTTAGAAAACTTAGGGAAGAATGTTAAAATGAGAAAAATTGTAATAGTAGTCTCCTACATAATTCTGCACAAATAGCAGAGTTTTATAGTAATCAAGGGCATAAAATAATTTTTGCCCAGCACAAAGCTGTATACACATGAATATCAGAATTAAAATATTTATGAAACTCACGCTTCTCCAAACCACCACCACCACCAACAAAAAAAAACAACACCAAACCTGTTGCCATCGAGTCAATTCCGGCTCATAGTGACCCTATAGGACAGAGTAGAACTGCCCCATAGGGTTTCCAAGGCCTTAAATCTTTACAGAAGCAGACTGCCGCATCTTTCTCCCACGTAGCGGCTGGTGGATTTGAGCACTTAACCACTATGCCACTGGGGCTCCTCCCCCAGACCATAGCAATATAATAAATGAGATTTCTCCATCTTGGGCCTCCTTTTCTGTTATAGGACTTCTAGGTTTCTGCAAATTACCACCTATAATTATTTGGGAGTCCCCAAGGCTGTTTTCTTACAGTCTTTCCATTACCAGATTGCATCTTCCAGATTCTTTTCTTCCAGCTCCGCTTTGGTGATGCTGGTGGCTGGATATTTGCTAACCACTAGATTCTTAGCCCTGCCCTGCTGCGGGGGACGGCCATCGAGATCTTTGAATTAGATTGCTGTGCCCAGGCACCAGCATTGCTGCTGCTGCAGCACCTTCTATGGTGCAATGTCACTGCCCACTATTGCAGCGACAGCACTATCATGGAGGATGAGCAGGTACTGGGCCTGCCCCGGAACGTTCTTGAAGTTATTGGCCCAAGGTGCCACAGGCAGGGTGCAGTCTCCCATGTACTAGAGCTTCCTATCTTCTCTTGATCCCTCAACAAACCAAGAGAACGTTGCACTCTGGGATAAAATGGGAGAAGGCCACTCTTTTTCTTTTACTGAAGACATTAGGCTCAAAGCAGCAATACTTTATGTTCCCAGCATCTCAGGGGTTATGTTGTTAAAACGTCCTTTCCATTTTGACCTAACATCTCTCCAACTTAGACATGGGTCTATGAGAAAAGAGCTTTAGGACATATTTTAGTGATAGACATTGTACTTTTATTATTCAAAAAAAAAGAAAGAAAACCTGCAATCCTCTCTGAAGAGTGGGATATTTTTTACGGGAACATAATTCAGGCTCTTTTCTCCCTTAGGCTGAGCTTTGCCCAGGGCAATTCTTGGCCTCTCCTGCATATAAAATCTTGGAAGGCCTGCTTCATCACTCGATGACCTGTCTGGTTGCCAGGAGTGAACAATTAAAGCTCAATGTGGGCAACCATCTCCCCTACTGCATACAGGATGCAACGTATTTCTTCCAATGAAGAATAAGTAGCCATTAAGTAGTACTTACCTGAAACTGTTGCTTGGTCAAATACAAATTAATTGATAGAGTAACGTTATCAAACAATTTAGACAGACAAGCTAGTGCAAAATTTTTTATATGAATTGACCATTGTTTTGGCATCCCATAAACATATTTTTAGAGATATGTCAGCAGAACAAAATGAGGGCCAAATGATTCACTTCATCATACAATGATTCTTGGGCAGACAGAAGACACAGCATAAGCTACCTAAAAGTACCTTATGAATATAAAAGCTATCAAATGGAAATAAAAGGTAAAATGACCCTTTGCACTAAGCCTTTCTGTTCTGCATACCTTCCCCTTGACATTTTGTATCCACTGTCCACCTCTCCCCTCCATGTCTGCACCAGGAGTCTGAACTGCATGGACTGCATCAATGGGTTTTCTTTCCATTTGGCTCTGGTTGAGTTTGGCCAGTGGGAGCCCAACCAGGAGCTCAGAAAGTAAAAGGAGTGTGAAGATGAGGTGTTTACTTGGGGTGTTTATTTGGGGTGTTTATTTGGGTCGTGCCTCTCAACCAAAAGTCTCAATTTCCCTGGATGCTTTCTCAAAACAGCTATTTTTCTTAGCTCCTGCTTCTTGACCATTCAGGCTTTGTTGCTATTGTTGTTAGGTGCTGTCAAGTGGCTTCCGACTCATAGCAACCCCATGTACAACAGAACAAAACACTGCCCAGTCCTGCACCATGCTCACAATTGTTGCTATTTTGAGCCCATTGTTGCAGCCACTGTGTCAGTCCATCTCGCCGAGGGTCTTCCTCTTTTTCACTGACCCTCTACTTTACCAAGCATGATGTCCTTCTCCAGGAACTGGTCCCTCTTGATAACATGTCCAAAGTATGTGAGACAAAGTCTCGCCATCCTCACTTCTAAGGAACATTCTGGCTGTACTTCTTCCAAAACCAATTTGTTCATTCTTCTGGCAATCCATGGTATATTCAGTATTCTTTGCCAACCATAATTCAAAGGCATCGATTCTTCTTCTGTCTTCCTTATTCATTGTCTAGCTTTCCCATGCATATGAAGCAATTGAAAATACCATGGCTTGGGTCAGGTGCACCTTACTCCTCAAAATGACATCTTTGCTTTTTAACACTTTTAAAGGGGTCTTTTGCAGCAGATTTACCCAATGCAATACATAATTTGATTTCTTGACTGCTGCTTCCGTGGGCACTGATTGTGGATCCAAGTAAAATGAAATCTTGACAACTTCAGTCTTTTCTACACTTATCATAATGTTGCTTATTGGTTCAGTTGTGAGGATTTTTGTTTTCTTTATGTTCAGGTATAATCCATACTGAAAACTGTAATCTTTAAGTCCTCTTTGCTTTCAGCAAGCAAGGTTGTAGCATCTGCATAGAACAGGTTGTTAATGAGTCTTCCTCCAATCCTGATGCCCCATTCTTCTTCATATAGTCCAGCTTCTCGGATTATTTGCTCAGCATATAGATTGAATAAGTATGGTGAAAGGATACAACCCTGACACACATCTTTCCTGATTTGAAACCATGCAATCTCTCCTTCTTCTGTTCCAACAACTGCTCCTTGGTCTATATACAGGTTTGCATGAGCACAATTAAATGTTCTGGAATTCCCATTCTTGTCACTGTTATCCATAATTTGTTATGATCTCCACAGTCAAATGCCTTTGTACAGTCAATAAAACACAGGTGAACATCTCTGGTATTCTTTGTTTTCAGCCAAGATCCATCTGACATCAGCAATGATATCCCTGGTTCCACATCCTCTTTTGAATCCGGATTGAATTTATAGAAGTTCCCTGTCATGTACTTCCAGGCCTAGTAGATCAGCCTAGGGCTAAAGAAGCTTAGTCATTGATACTAGCCCTAAGGTACTGTACTGTTCTTTGTGGTTTCCCTACACTCTGCCCATACATTTCATTAAACTCTCTTCAAATTACCCAGTTTGAGTGTGATATGGGATATAAAATTAAAAGAGGCAACTGACTTAAAGTAAAATGGCTGAACAAATGCTAAGTGTCTTAGTTATCTAGTGCTGCTATAACAGAAATACCATAGTCTAGGAGGTTAGAAATCCAACTTCAGGGGTCCAGCTCCAGAGGAAGGCTTTCCCTGTCCGTCTCTGGGGGAAAGTCCTTGTCATCAATCTTCCCCTGGTCTAGGAGCTTCTCGATGCAGGGATCCTGAGTCCAAAGGACACACTCCCCTCTTGCTTCTTCGTTCTTGGTGGTAGGAGGTCCCTCTTCTCCCTGCTCAATTCTCTCTTTTATATCTCAAAAGAGATTGACTCAAGATACAACCTAATATTGTAGATTGAGTCCTGCCTCATTAACATAACTGCATTTAATCCTGCCTAATTAACATCAGAGAAGTTAGGATTTATAACATATAAGATAATCACATCAGATCACAAAATGGTGGGCAACCACACAGTACTGGGAATCACGGCCTAGCCAAGTTGTCACACATTTTCGGGGGACACAATTCAATCCATGATACTAAGGTTTGGTGTAACTTTTCACCCAGATTAAACCCTGTTGCTTAGGAACTCACTCGATCATTAAGGTGATGTTTAATTTTCTTTGTGTTCAGCTTAAGAATGTGGATACTACATGTCCTAGGGTCCGTAAGAAAACCTTGTTAACATTTTTGTGTTGGCTTTCTCCAGGAGACTTTATGCTCTAGGCGAGGTAATGTTTACCAACCTGGTACCGCCAGTAGTCATCGTGCCATTGTCAAGCGCGTGGTCTGTGATGGTTATAAGGCCCCTCCGTGACTACACACCTTGCACTTCTGTCTTTTAGTCAGTCAATGTATTCCACCTGTATTAACGTAACTAATAATATTAAAAATTATGCTTTGCTTTGTCCTGCCTTTAATTGACCTTAATCACTGCAAACTAATTAGAATATTGTGTTTTATAGTTTCTCTTATGGCACTATAACTCTGTGTGATTTGTACCTCTTTCCTTGGATCCATGAGCTGCCCACTCTGAGGTTTTCACGATTCCCACTCGAATGATATATTGGCTTTAATAAATCTCTTTGATTTTACTTTAATAGAGTTGGAAAGTCTGTACTCTGAAGTGTGCCATTTGTTTCTTGTGTAGCTCTGACTGCAACACCTTTGTTCTTAAAAAAAAACAATTCTGTGTGTGTGTTATTTAATATATAAAAATAAACCAGGGTCTCTTTTTAGTTGATCTTGGCTTGCACTTACTTGAGAAAGCAGGCAAGAGACCTGGTTTCCAGTGTCAGCTCTATTCCTATCCAGCCTTTGGGCAGTGCAATCTCCAGAATCACTACTTTCTTAAGAATAAAATGTGGATGTTGGACTAAATGATCTCTAAAAACATTTCTAGCTCTATGATCCTATGAGTGGCTAATAAATGACCACATGGCAGCTTTCAAGAAAGAACAAGTCAATAAAAAGTGTCTCATAGACTCTAAGAGCTATAAGTCACCGTAGGAACATTTCTACTTAACACCTTTATTCTGTGGGTGATGAAACAGACACAGCATGATTAGAGACTTATTCAAAGTCATTGCTAATGAGCCAGCTTGTTAGCAGCAGCCCTTGTTGGAAACTCAACTCACTTGACTCCTCTTTCCACTCCTGCGTTGACATCTCAGACAGTCAGAAATCAATCACTTTTCTGTTACCTACTATGAGGACTTAACAAATTTCCACTTTTTTCCTTCCCTGTTCAGTTCTGACACCAGCCACCCATGCCACACTTCTGTCTCTGGCTCAAGTCACCCGGCGCTAGGCCAGAGCTCACAAGTTAAAAAGACATCATCCTTCAGACTGCCCAATAGGCAAATGTCAAGTGCAAGTTTGAGAGTCCACACGACATCCTCACTTCTGACCTGCTGACCACAGATTCAGAGGCTTTTCTCTACCTCGTCAGAATGGCAGCTGCTAGCTCTGGAGTCCCCAGTGGGCTCCCTCACTTCTCACCTGCTGGCTCCCACTACTCCTCTGTGTTTGGCACTTTGCTGAAACAGCTCACAGAACTCATGGGAAGTGCTATGCTTATAGCATTTTGCCATCCTTATGGAAAAAAGGATGCAAACAAAGTGACACATAGGATGAGGTCTGGGAGGGTTCCCAACATGAAGTTTCCATGTCCCAAGGGGCTAGCTACCCTCCCACTTGCATGGATGCCTTTCAGCAACCAGGAAGCCCATGGAGATTCTGTGTCTGGGGCCTTTATTGGCTTACATAGTCATGATTGGGGCCTTATTGCATAGTCATGATTGATTGAATCATGTTAACCTCCCTCCCTGAAGTCAGCTGATATCTTTGTGGCATGGCCAACTCCCCAGTCATTTGCACAAAACCACAAGTGTTGTTTAGGTAACAAAGGTGCTTCAATTACTGAGGAAATTCCAAGGGTTTAGAGTTATCTCTCAGTAAACAAGGGCAAAGACCAAATTACTTTAGATAAAGTTAAATTCTTCACCCCACAACTCCACTCCACTGCCTTATTGTACTTCTATTCAAAAACATTTGGTATGTGCCGAGAACTCTTAAGTTCTTCACAGTTATTAACTTATTTAATTATAATACTGTCTGATTTAATGGATGATAAAACTGATGTGCAGAGAGGTTAAGCATGTTTCCCAAGGTGTCATGGCTAATAATGGCAGAAAAATTGAGCGGTGGGACCCAGATGTCCTGCTCTGATCCATTGCACTATGCCACTTCTCTGCACAGTTGTTGGTTCAGATTGTTACTGCCATGCTCGTTCCAACCTTAGGGCCTTGATACATGCCAGTCCCTGAATGGAACACAGCTGACTCTTTCTTACCTTTCAGATCTCAGTTTAAATACCAAACCATAAGATAAGTCTTCCCTGACAATGATGTGAGCAGATCTCCAGCAACCCCTTGTCTGTTGTTCTGCATCACTACTTCCTGTGTGTTGCTTTCATAACACTTATCACAAGATGTAATTAAATATATGTATCTTAGTCATCTAGTGCTGCTATAACAGAAATACCACAAGTGGATGGCTTTAACAAAGAGAAATGTATTCTCTCACAGTCTAGGAGGTTAGAAGTCCAAATTCAGGGCGCCAGCTCCAGGGGAAAGCTTTCTGTCTCTGTTGACTCTGGGAGAAAGTCCTTGTCATCAATCTTCCCCCCCGGTCTAGGAGTTTCTCAGTGCAGGGACCCTGGGTCCAAAGGATGAGCTATTCTCCTAGTTCTTGTTTCTTGGTATGAGGCCCCCATGTCTTCTGCTTACTTCTCTCTTTTATATCTCAAAAGAGATTGACTTAAGACACAACCTAATCATGTAGATTGAGTCTTGCCTCATTAACATAACTGCCTCTAAGCCTGCCTCCCTCATTAACATCATAGAGGTAGCATCTACAACACATAGGAAAATCACATCAGATGACAAAATGGTGGACAATCACACAATACTGGGAATCATGGCCTAGCCAAGTTGACATACATTTTGGAGGGACGTAATTTAATCCATAACAATATGCTTTTTTACTTGTTTATATTCTGCTCCCTTTCCCACTTAAACTGTAAGCTCCCTAAGAGCAGGAGCCATGTCTTTTTAATACATAACTCTCTACTGAGCACCAGTCAAATGCCTGGGGCATTATAGGCTCTCAATAAGAAGCGTATGTTAAATTGATTTTTGAATGAGTTTTACAGACTAGGGTGTAGAATGGAGTTGTCCAAAGGCACTAGTAAGAGAAGAGCAAAATTGGATTTAATCCCAAAGTTCTTAAATTCAAAGTGATTATCTGGAGAAACTCTCTCTCTCCCCCTCCACGTCTTTTCTACACCGCCTTTTCTAATGGACATGATTCACAATGAAGGGTAGTACCACCTAGCCAGGGGGTCTTTAGAACTGGGTGGTAACACCATTGTGGTTAACACAATGCCTAGGGAGATGCTACTGACGTTTAAGACCAGTTGCCATTGAGTTGATGCCGACTCATGGCGACCCATGTGTATCAGAGCAGAACTGTGCTCCATAGGGTTTTCAGTGGCTGATTTTTCAGAAGTACATGGCCAGGCATTTTGTCTGAGGCACCTCCGGGTGGACTCAAACCTCCAAATTTTGGATTAACCGCTGAGTGCATTGACTGCTTGCACTATGCAGGGATTCCATTTAGTGCACCACAACAGAAAATCCTGAAGAACTAAGAATTGTCCCCCACAAATGCCTCTGGGCCCACATTTTTTTTCTGAGATATTGCTTCCTCAGGTACCTGAGAGTCAAACCAAGCGGTAAAAATCCATAATTACACGAGGTTTAATTATTTTTTAAAAGTGTCAGACATTTTATGACCCTAACCCATGCCATCAGTGATGAATTGCTCAGTTAACTGTGCTGGCCTGAGAGAGAAGGGAATATTGATAAATGTTCCACCTCCTTTCTCTTCTTTAAACTTCAGAGAGTGGTGGCTCAATGGCAAGAATATCTCAAGTGGTGTTTTGAACTCTCTCGCTGCGGTTACGCTTTGACAGTTATGCTTCACCCACATAATGGCCACGTGTCACTGCTTCCCAGGGATGGATGCAAATATCCATTGTTCAAGTCAGGATATATTTTCACCTGGCAGCAACCTGCGTTCTATTCAGAGCAAAGCTGCATTGTATGGTTGGTGAAGAGGTGAATTGTAACTTGTGGATGCACAAGTTGCTGGAGTATGAATAATTGATATTGAACCTAAGTCCTTTTTATGGTCTCCATTCATTAGGGGAAAATCCAATCAGGCAGCACTGTTTACACATCACCAGGCTTGAAGTACGTCTTTGGAAATAAAAACATTGGCTTTATACATGCCCTGAGCATCAATTTCAGTAAGTCAGGCCCTGTAACTGTGAGATAGCATCAAAATTAAGATATCAAATGGTCACATCCCTGCTTATATTTCCACCACTCATCCGTCAGTTTGTTACACTGGTGGCTTCTGTGTTGCTGTGATGCTGGAAGCTATGCCACCAGTATTTCAAATACCAGCAGGGTCTTCCAGAGTGGGCAGGTTTTAACAGAACTTCCAAACTAAGACAGATCAGAAAGAAAAGCCAGGACATCTACTTCTCAAAATTAGCCAGTGAAAACTTTATGGGTCACAACAGAACACTGTCTGACTCATTTGCTTTGGACATATCATCAGGAGGGATCAATCACTATTGGAAGACATCATGTTTAGTGAAGCAGAAGGCCATCGAGGAAGACCCTTGGTGAGATAGTTAGGAACAACAGCTGCGACAACAGACGTGAACAATCACAAGGATGATGCAGGACTAGGCAATGTTTTGTTCTGTTGTACATAAGGTCGCCATGAGTCAGAGTCAACTCAAGCGCAGCTACATTATCTATCTGTCTACTTCTATTTCAGGGAGGGAACAAAATAGAAATTACAAAAATGGGTTCATTGCCATCTACAGGCCTAAGTTTAAGAATAAACTAAGGTTGGTATCTTTCACAGCATGGAAATTATAACCTCTACCCAGCAAGTTAGCAAAAAGTAAACCAGGAAACTGTGGAGTGGACAACCCATCTAGAATCACTTTAATTTACTTATTCACTTATGCCTTCAAGCATTTATTCAATCAACATATTATTATTGAGGAACTATTTGTCTCAAATACTAAATGCTTGAGTTATAGCAATGAAGAAGACAGACACGGCCCCTTCACTAACAGATTGCAGTAATCTCTATGTACTATACATGAAGAAAGCCCCTGCAAATGTAATCAATTTCAATTGTAGGAAGTGCAGTGAAAACACATCAGCCCAAGAATAAACACTGCCGTTGTTGCTACTTGCTGTTGAATTGGCCCCAACTCACAGTGACTCCACGTACAACACAACAATACGTTGCCTGGTCCTGCGCCATCTTCACAATAGTTGGAGTTGAGTCCGTTGCTGCTGCTGTGTATTTTGTGTGTCTTCCAACCTAGGAGGCTCATCCTCCAGCGTTATATCAGACAATATTCTGTTATTATCCTTGGGTTTTCATTCATTAATTTTTGGAAGTAGATTGCCAGGTCCTTCCGCCTACTCTTAGTCTGGAATCTCGGCTGAAACCTGTCCAACATGGGTGACCCTGCTAGTATTTAAAATACAAGTGGCACAGCTTTCAGTATCATAGCAACACGGTGGAACATTAAAGGTCATTAAACTTGAATTTGTTACCTCAGGGCCGGAATGCTGAAGTTCTGGAAGGTAAAGCGACTCAGCTAAGCACCGACAGAGGAAGCAGCGGGCCTGGGACTCACACCCAGGCCTCCGTCTCCACTTCAGTCTTGGCCCTTTTCCTCCACACCCTCCACGTTTCTGACTAGGCTGCTGTACAGAATTAACACAGATGAAGTAGATGGGCTCTTCAGCTACACATAAGGCTGACAGGACCACTATAAGCAAAAAGATAGCTGTTTATTTGTGTTAGCTAAAGTCAGGCTCATAGTTCATGTCATCGAAAGACCTTTCCTTACATTTGCCTCCTAACCCCGAGAGTTTTCGTTTTTAATTGTTTTAATGTGACCAACGGGGACCGTTTCCATTTGTGGTTTTGCTAACTAAACCTATTGTTTATATATCTATGGTTTGCTTGCTTGTTAGTTGCTTAGTTTTAGCAAGGCTTAACTATTTAACAGTTATCAAATGTCCTTCATGAAAGCACAAATCATCAGTTCAGTAAACAAGAGACTAGTAGCGATGTATAGGCTTACCTTTACTTACCTTCCTTCATTTGTTCAACAGATACTTATCGAGCACCACTGTATGTCAGTCAAGGAGCCCTGATGGCGCAGTGGTTAAGAGCCTCTCCTTGGAACCCTATGGGGGCAGTTCGACTCTGTCCTATAGGGTCGCTGTGAGTTGGAATTGACTCAACAACCATTGTTATTAATAGGAGTTACAGAAACATGGTTCTAGGTGTTGAATTTACCAGGGAACAGAACAAACTCTCTGGAGCTTACCCTCTAATAGGGAAGGGGACAGAAAATAAACTTCTTTAAAAAACAGGGCGTGAATTGAGAAAAAGCTCTGAGGAAAATAAGCAAGGCAAAACGAGAGAATGAAAGTGGAGGGGGAGCAGAGCTCTGTTTAAGAGGGAGGTCAGGGGACCCTTGATTCAGTGTCAACAGCAGGGAGACCATTCTTGCTGGAGACAAAATGCCAAATGAGCAAAGGGGAGAGACGTCAAGGATAAGGTCACCTACATATCCGAGCGGAGATCACCTAAAGCCATATAAGCCATAGTAAGGATCTGGGATTCCATTCTGAGTGAAATGAAAGGCAGAAGTTTGGCATGATATGACATTCGTATTTTGTTGTTGTTAGTTGTCGTCGAGTCGGCTCGAACTCATGGCCAACTTTATGTTGAATGAGAGCAGAGGTCCCTGGCATATGTATGGTGGCTGGCCTAGGAGTAGGCCTGACCCCATTTTGTTACAAGTTCCTGTGCTCATGCTTGTGCAGACGTGTGCATGTGCAGTGAACACACTGTGAACTTTGGAGTCAGTCAGAGCTGGATCTAGATCCTGGTTCCACTGCTTACGAGCTGCTGGAATTCACTGAACTTACATAATTTCTCTGAGCCTCAGCTTCCTCATCTACCAGTTGTAAGTAAACCATAGCTAGCTACTGTTGTTATGAAAACTAAAGGAGAAGTTCCATATGGTGCCAGCATATTCAAAGTGCTCAGTAAATGTTGATTTCTATCCCATAGCCTACCAAAAGTCACGGGGAGGCTACTTGTAAGGCTTGTTCTAAAAGTAAAATTGGCGTTGCCTTTTTGGGCTTTGTAGAGGAGTTGAGGAAGAGGGTAGAAGGAGTGAAAGTCACAAGGAATGAACTTTCTAGAAGGAAACAGCTATGGATGTTGGTCTATCTTTTGCCACAGTTTACTCACAGGAGTGGCTAATAACAGAAAAATTCAAGTCCAGTACAGTATGTCACTAACAGTTGTTTGGCCCAGATCCAGGCCACTTGGGTGGCACAAATGGTTAAGCACTCGGCTGCTAACCAAAAGGTTGGCAGTTCAAGTTCACCCAGAGGCACCTTGGAAGAAAGGCCTAGCAATCTACTTCTGAAAAGTCGCAGTCATAAAAGCCCTATGGGGCACATTTCTCCTTTGACACACATGGGGTCACCATGAGTCAGAATCAACTTGATGGCAATTGATTTGTTTGTTTGTTTTTAAGACCCGCATCCAGGCCCTAGCCTAGTTTTCACTCACCAGAGGAGAGACCAGGCCATACACCCTGCTAGAGTCACTATCTTCTTAATGAGAGCCGTCAGCCTGGCTTCTGGAAACCATCTCACATCAAACCCAACACCAAACTGTGCTTCACTTGGTCTCTGATGTCTAAAAAGGATTCAAAAATAACTCCATCAGAAGAAGCACTACAAAGTGAGGCTAAGATTTTTCTTTGTCATTGGATGTGATAAAAATAATGTAACACCATTCTTTATCAGAATTTCTAAGGGAGAAACTTCAACCAAAATCAGTTCAGTTATAGAACTGACGCTATTCTCATAAGGTAAATTGATACAGTCTTATTTCTCCATAATCAGACATATAATTCACTCTCTCATCTCTCGCTGAACTCTCTGACAGCCATATAGTATGGATTAAGCTGATTTCATCTGGAAAAATGTTTAATTTGATGATCATTGCTTAGGAAAACACAATCACAAACTTTTACAGTCACATTAAATTAATTCAAGACTTCAGAATTCCGGTGGTCTTCTGAATACGCTGAATACCTATTTCAAAATGTGTGTCTGATAAAGATGTGAGGAAATAGGCACACTTGTGCCCAATTAGGGTAAAAATCTGAGCTCTGGTGGCGCAGTGGTTAAGAGCTATGCCTGCTAACCAAAAGATCAGCAGTTCTAATCCACCAGCCACTCCATGGAAACGTTATGGGGCAGTTCCACTCTGTCCTGTAGGGTTGCTATGAGTCAGAATCAACCCAACAGTAATGGGTTTGTTTTGTGTTTTTTATTTTTTGTTTTTCTCTTTTAGGGTACAAATTAGGCAGATCTTTCTGAAGAGCCATCTGGCAACATACATCAAAATGCATAATGTGCATATCCTTTGACCCCAAGTTTTCACTTTCAGGAAATTATCCAAAAAGAAATAATAGGACAAGTACACAAAGACATATGCCTGAGAATAGTCACTGCAATTTTGCCTATAACGTAAAAAATAAGATGAACATAATCATGCATCAGTGAGGCTAAATACACGACGATGCATCCATGCAGTTAAGTACTCTACAGCTTCCATGAGTGAATTATGCAAACTATTTTATGTCCACATTATACTAAGCAGAAAAAGTAGGATTTATAGTGTGCCTTGCTTTATTTTTAACAAAACCTCCATCTGTATATAAAAGTTAGGGGCCATGGGTAGTTCAGTACTAGAATTCCCACCATCCATGTGGGAGATCCAGGATAGACTTCCAGCCAATGCTCCTCATGCACAGCCACCACTGTCTGCCACTGGTAGCTTGTGTGTTGCTATGATGCTGAACAGGTTTCAGTGGAGCTTCCAGACTAAGACACACTCAGTCAATGAAAACCCTATGGATCACAATAGTCTGATTGCAACTGATCACAGGGCTGGTGTATGTCTGATCAGCGGTTTGTTCCATTGTGCATGGGGTCACCATGAGTCAGGAGTCAACTGGATGGCAGCTAACAGCAGCAATATAAAATCTAGAAGGATATGTACAAAAAGGTTAAAAATGATCTCTGGGTTGCTGGCTAAAAGAGTACTATCATTTTTTCTAATTGTATCTTTTTTGATAAACAGTCCATTGAATTTTATAATAAAAACTATTTAAAAATTCTAACTCTAGATAAATTAATATTTATTTTCACATATTTTCAAGAAAATTTTTATTTTTAGAGTTTCAGAAATTTGGTCAATAACTCTTAAAGTCAGGCATAAGTAACAAACAGATGCAAACAAAATAGAATTTTCTGAAACCCAAAGAACCCACAAAAAAATGTCCAAATGCCCAACAGACCTGCAACAAAGAGAGCAGGCTGAGATCTGCAGTAACTGCAGAACATATTTGTCGGTGTCTCTAAATCTATGGAAGAGCATGAGCAGTTTGTCAATGAATGACTTAAGTATCATGAGGACTGATTCCAAGCACTGTCTGTCATTGGCTCCGTTACGTGCAATTTGACAAAGCTTTTGCTATCATCTCAGCTGGGGCTATTTTTTACATTGTAAGTTTGCCCAGCCATTTCTCTCACGGTATTTTTCCATTCATTATCAGAACAAGCCCATCCTAAACCTAAACTCAAACTAGAAAATGTTTTAACGTGTTCAGTGGTTAAGAAACCTCAGTCCTTTGCAAAGAAGGATGATGTTTAGAACAGGAGAACACAGAGCATTGGTCAAGACATAAACCAAAGAAAGTAATTTGACTTTCTGCTCAAGGACTCAACTGTAAATAGAGGTGTTATGAGCATAGTTCCTTCTCAGTTGTACCAAGGAGTGCTGATAAAATGTTTAATAACACATAAGGCAGGGTCCTGGAGACCTCTTGCTATGCCAGCATTAATCCTTGAGTTTCTGGGTCGTGGGGAGGTGGGAAATGGGTGATGGAGAGGAGCTAGGGCAGAATGGGAGAAGAATTTGGAGGACTGGAGCAGCAACTTGCATGAAATTATTTCCATATTTTGACAATGATACAACCCTTCCTTCATGCCCAGCACACACATCTTTCATTTATGCAGCTGATGTCTTAGTTATCTACTGCTGCTGTAACAGAAATACCACAAGTGGACAGCTTTAAAAAAGAGAAATTTATTGTCTTCCAGTCTAGTAGGCTAGAGGTCCAAATTCAGGGTGTCAGCTCAGGGGGAAGGCTTTCTCTCTCTGTTGGTTCTGGAGGAAGGTCCTTCTCATCAATCTTCCCTGGACTAGGAGCTTCTCAGGGCAGGAACCTCGGGTCCAAAGGACACGCTCTGCTTCCGGTGCTGCTTTCTTGGTGGTATGAGGTCTCCCTGTCTCTCTGCTCCCTTCTCTCTTATATAGCTCAAAAGAGATTGGCTTAAAACACAATCTAATCTTGTGGATCTCATCAACATAACTGCTGCTAATCCGTCTCATTAACATCATAGCGATAGGATTTACAACACACAGGAAAATCACATCAGATGACAAAATGGTGGGCAATCACACAATACTGGGAATCATGGCCGCGCCAAATTGATACACATATTTTTGGGGGGACACAGTTCAATCCATGACAGCTGGTATTGAAATAAGATCTAGAAACCACACCCTAAATCAGTGTTTCCCAACATGTATTTCCTTAAACCAATGGTTCTAATCTGTTGGCGCTTTTGCCCACCAGGGTATATTTGACAATGTCTGCAGACATGTTTGGTTATCACAATGGAGAGAGAATACTACCAATACGATGCTCCTAAACATCCTACAATTCTACATCCCCCACAACAAAAAATTAGCTGGCCCAAAATGTCAGTGTTGCTAAGGCTGAGAAACACCGCTTTAAGCACTGTACATAACAGTCATAATAAAGTCCTCTAATAAAATTCCTTGACTGAACCAATTAATATTTTAATGATCAAAGTAAAAGCTCTACTCCAACAGGACATAACACAAAAACAACATGGAAGCTGCTAGTATGTGTGCTCATTACCATGTGAGGTGTATTTCTCTTGCTCTTTGATAAAACATAAGAAATCTCAGACACAGGAATATTCCCAGATTATTTTAGACATGCCAAAGGCAAAAACACCAAGCAGAGATTCTTTAAGAAAGGTCACATGCTCAGAAAACAGAGTAGCAAGATATTTCCCCAGAGACCTCAGATGATTGGATTTTTATTATGAGCATGTGAGATTAGTAAAATTTTGTCGTTTGTAAAATATTCAAGATGAGATGCTTTAGGAACCTGCAGCATTTGCCCTGATTCTTATAAATTGCCTTGCGTGCAAGATGAAAGCTGATACTGATTTAACTCATTTATAATTAAAAAAGACATTTGACAACTATTTTGTCATAGTCACTGACCAATGGTTTATGCGACTGAGCGTGTGCATGTATGTGTGTGTATGTGTGTGTCCACCAACGATCATAGACTTGACGTTGCAGGAATATGAGTTTGTAAGTGTGTAGTGCTGCACCATTAGACAGAAGCTTCCATCCATCCTAAGAAAAAGGAAAATCCTTTGTATCCTGGGATTTAGCATTCTAGTGTTGGTATTCATGCCATTAGAAATAGGTGATTATCAGAAGCGGTCTAGGGACTTTTCCAAGGCATGCTTTAAAGAATTGTGAATTTAAAGGAGGAAAACAGTGCCTGTACCAGGCAGTGCACAAAGTCACTGAAAGGTAGAACTAAAACCTGTTGCCGATGAGTTGATTCCAACCTGTAGCGACCCTACAGGACAGAGTAGAACTGCCCCCATAAGGTTTGCAAGGCTGTAATCGTCACAGAAGCAGAATGCCACATCCTTTTCCCTCAAAAGTCAGAAAGATAAATATATTTCTAAGGATTATTTAATCAACAGACATGTTCTACTTCTATCAATGGTCCATCAATACAATCTGAGATTGGCATTGTACTTAGAAAGAGCTCGTTCAAGGCCAACTCCTCTTGTGGTCAATCAACCAATCAGTGTTCTTGATTAGGAGAAAGGCCTTTGCACAACTTTGTGTTACCTGAACTTAATCAACAGCACAAATAGTACAGGTCCAGATTCTTGAATAATTAGCATTTCTCAAAACAATGAGTAGAGTATTATCTGTTTTTAATTCTTTTTGCTCCTGGAATTTTTCAGCCTTCCCTGGGATTCTAGAATTCCAGACATAATGCCATTTTTTAGTGATTTTCATGGCACGGGGTCTGCGGAAGTTGAATTCACAGAGAGACTTCAAAGTCATACTTTTTTTGCACATCAAAATCTAAGGGAAAAGATAAAGCATAAAACAGCAGCCTTCCACATAAGCAAAAAACTTGAATATTTTCTGGAATTGCGTAATTTCTACCATGGTGGTCTACTACAAAGACCAAGTAGGATTATAAGAATGTATTCAAGCCTGAATCTGTGCTAGGATCTTACCATGAGCAGCTGTTTCCTTCTCCCTCTTTAACTTTGATGGAACTGTGCCTATTCATACTCGAACAGCCTGTGTGTTGGACACCTCTTAAGTCCTTTCTCATGTCCTCTGGGCTCAACATTTTTACTGCAGCTGTAGCTCAACAACCACCTTAGCACAGGTGAGCCTTGCAGCACATCTCGTCAGCTGACGGTCCACCTAGCACTTTCTGCCCCAGGGCTTCTCTACTGCTACTACCTGGTACACTCATGCAAACCTCTTCGTCATTCTGATGTACGTGCAACCTTGCAAGTGTGAGGGAGTTAACAGCACATGGGAACCAGGTGTCTCAGCTTCCTGGTGCTGCTGTAACAGAAATACCATAAGTAGGGGGCTTTAATGAACAGAAATCTATTTTCTCACTGCTTAGAAGGCTAAAAAAAAAAACTAAACCCATTGCCGTCGAGTGGATTCTGACTCACAGCAACCTGACAGGACAGAGTAGAACTGCCTCCATAGGGTTTCCAAGGAGCTCCTGGTGGATTCGAACTGCCGACCTTCTGGTTAGCAGCGGTAGCTCTTAATCACTATGCCACAGGGTTTCCGTTTAGAAGGCTAGTAGTCACGATTCAGGGCCCCAGCTCTCCATCCTCTCTGGGGGAAAATGCTTGTCTCAGCTTCCTAATCCCTGCCTTCCTCGGTTCTCCCACTTGTGCTTGCTTGTCTCTGTGTGTAACCTGCTTCTTATACCACGCAAAGGGATTAGGTTTAGAACACATCCTACACTGATATGTCCTCATTAACATAACAAAGAAAATCCTACTCCCAAAAGGGATTTACATCCACAGGTACAGGGGTTAGGATTCCAACACATATTTCGGGAAGACACAATTCAGACCAGAACTCCAGGCTACTCTGAGGCACATTTTCCATAGCTCATCAGAGAATCCCCAGCAAGGCCGAGCCCCAGTTGTCCACTGCCCTGACTAGCTCGATAGCACACTCTTCAACTGGCTTTCCTTTCTTCCCTATTTCAGCCCTGGTGGTGTAAGGGTTAAGGCTTGGCTATTACCCAGAAGATTGGCAGTTTGAACTCACCAGATGTTCCTCGAGAGAAAAGACCTGGTGATCTGCCCCTGTAAAGACTGCAGCCTTGGAAATCCTATGGGGCAGATCTCTTCTGTCCTACGGGGTCACTATGAGTCAGAATCAACTTGACGACACACAACACTAACAACAACAGTTGTCCACTTATTTCTCTGAGATCACTTCCCAACATAAACTATCTTCATGCAAGCCCTTCGCTGAGCCTCGGCTTTGTTGTTTTTTTTTTTGGGGGGGGGGGGACTTAACCTAAAAATCCTGAGATACCAGCTTTTTAATCATAAATGTCATCTACACATGGGAACTGCACAAAATAGCAAAGGAAAGTTCTTGTGATTTTCACAGGCAAAAATCTTTATAACTATCTGTAGCATCATATCCTTATAATTTGTACAGTTTATCAGCCTCATTTGAGACTCTTTGTTAAGGACAATCTCCCTGTCTCTCATTGTGTCATGCCGTACTGGTGCCATAACATTCTGCTAAACATTTATGATTAAAAATACCTGAAAAATGCTCCCAAGTTACTTCTCATACCCTTGTTATACCTTGTCTCCTGAACATAATAAAATGCACCAAAAAAAAGACAAAAAACTCGTTGCTGTCAAGTCAATTCCAACTTGTGGTAACTCCATGTGTTACAGAGTAGAACTGCTTTATAGGGTTTTCTTGGCTATAATCTTTATGGAAGCAGATCACCAGGCCTGTCTTCCACGACACTGCTGGGTGGGTTCGAAACCACCAATGTTTAGGTTAGTAGCTGAGCACAAACTGTTTGCACCAAGCAGGAACTGTTAGTAAAATACACAACTTCATTCATAAGAAGAAAAATGCTTATAAAGCTATACTGAGATGCCATTTTTCATTGATCAGATTAGCAAAGATCTAAAAGTTTGATAATACCATCTTGTTAAGGGGCACATCCATGTGACTGGTGGAAAGAAAAATCCATATATCCCTGTGGAGGGCAATTGGGCAATGGCCACAAAAATTATAAATGCATATACCCTTTGACCCAACAAATGCTCTTTAGAAATTATCTTACAGATATACATGAATCATGCTAAATGACTTATATACAAATTATTAATTGATGGTAATTGTAAAATAATGAATACCAACTAATGTCCATTAACAGATGACTAGTTAAATCGCTCTTAGAATAATCACAAATAGAATGTTCCTTAGAAACGAGGATGGCAAGACTGACTTGCTTACTTTGGACACATCATCATCTAGATCAATAGCTAGGAAAGGGCACCTTACTTGGTAAAGTAGAGAGTCAATGAAAACAAGGGAGGCCCTCAGTGAGACGGATTGATAGAATGGACTTGAACGTACCAATGATCATGAAGATGTTTCATTCTTAACAGCAACTGTAATGGTTAAGGTTGTGTGTCAGCTTGGCTGGGCCATGATCCTCAGTGATTTGATAGTCGTATAATGGTGTGATCACTTCCATGATGAGTTTTGATATTATGTGATCACCTCCATGATGGGATCTGCTGTAAGTAGCCAATCAGTTGAAAGGGAGCTTCCTTGGGCATCTGGCCTGGATTGAATATAAGTGGATATTCTGGCAAGGCTTGGGGCTTTTGCTCTTTCTGCATCCTGCAGATGGCTGCTGTTCATCTCATCTCTGGTTCTTGGGACTTGAGCTGGATGCAGGATCCAGAGCCAACAAAAGCCAGTGAGCTTTGCCAGAACGTCCACATATATTAGATGCACGCCACACCTCTGAGGAAACTCCCTTACAACTGACTGGCTGATCACAAACGATCACATCATGGAGGTGATTACATTATATCACAAAATGGATGTTAACTACGTTATTACACAACTGTTAAATTACATCACTACATAACTGCCTGTCTTAGCCATCTAGTACCACTATAACAGAAATACAACAAGTGGATGGCTTTCACAAACAAAAGTTTATTCTCTCACAATCTGGTAGGCTAGAAGTCTGAATTCAGGGTACCAGCTCCAGGAAAAGGCTTTCTTTCTCTGTTGGCTCTGGGGGAAGGCCCTTGTCATCAATCTTCCCCAGTCGAGGATCTTCTCAGTGCAGGGATCCTGGGTCCAAAGGATGCACTATTCTCCTGGCTCTTGTTTCTTGGTGGTATGAGGTCCCCGTGTCTCTCTGCTCCCTTCTCTCTTTTATATCTTAAAAGAGATTGGCTTAAGACACAATCTAATCTTGTAGATTGAGTCCTGCCTCATTAACATAACTGCCACTAATCCCATCTCATTAACATCATAGAGATAGGATTTGCAACACATAGGAAAATCACATCAGACGACAAAATGGCGGACAATCACACAATACTGGGAATCATGGCCTAGCCAAATTGATACACCTATTTTTAGGGGACACAATTCTAGCCATAACACCGTGAAACCATTGAGAATCATGGCCCAACCAAGTTGACACACAACTTTAACCATCTCACCATATAAGGTAACATGAACATGGAGTAACACCAAGGCACAAAAGTGTTAGGGACCACCTTACAATTCTGCCTACCACACTGAGTAATGCTGTCTTCTGCCCTCTCCACATGTTGATTAATTGCCGTGAATGAGTATAGAATATTTCTCCTTTAGAGCTAGTTGGTCCAGCTCAAAATTATGATTTAAATAGATATGGTCTTTAGGCCTTTCCATTTATATCTAATTACCATGTTCACAATAATAATTCTGCCTATCACTAGGTTTGAACCAAATCAAGTTACCATATTCTGTTTACTTATTTGAATTAATGTATGAAAAAAAGAAAACAGCATAGTTTTTGGCACAAAAGCTAGTACTGAGTAAAGGTTGATTCTCTTCCCCTGCCCTTATACATATATATGCCACATTGTTTTTTGTTTTGGTTTGGTTTTCTTTGGGGAGAGTACATTAATTTATTCACAAGTATAAAATTTCTCATAAAGGCATAGTGATGAAGATATACCAGAATTGTAAATGCTGCACTATTCTGGAATTCCACAGGACATAGCAGAACTTAATATATGCTGGTAAACTCTCTGTGAGTCAGTGTAGTTCAGCTATCCTGCAATGAAATCACAGGACATGCCTGTGCCGAGGCTACATCATAAAATAGAAGGATCAGCTTGTAGTCTCATCCCAATCCCCAGCCTCGTGTTTAATTGGAGAACTGCGTTCATCTACAATGCAGAACATTCTGAGGACAAAATATGCAAACTTTGCACACCCTAATTATAAACACAAGGGCTTCCTTTATTGATGTCCTCTGCTACGCTTTAAGCAAGCGTGAGATATAAAAACATGCTTTATAGGAAGATTAATCAATGAAATTTCAAATAATCCATTCTCCCAATGCATTTAATTTTTTATTCACATAATATAGATTTATATTGAAAACTTTCAGGAATATTTTTGCCTGTAAAACTAGTTGCCATTGAGTCGATTACAACTCATAGTAACTCCATGTGTGTCAGAGTAAAACTGTGCTCTACAGGGTTTTCAATGGCTGATTTTTCAGAAGTAGATTGCCAGACCTTTCTTCCAAGCACCTGTGGGTGGACTCCAACTTCCAAACTTTCGGTTAGCAGCCAACTGCATTAACTGTTCATACCCAGTAACTTCTTTTTTCTTTTCGTAGCATGAATGTACTATTTGATAGTACTGTAGGCAATTTTTTTTCAACATCCTTCTAAAAGTAGTACTACTTTTTTTTTTTTTCCCTTTTTCACACGTGGGAAAACTGAAGCTATAAGATAGGTTTGTCTTCCTTGTCTCACACAGTGTGACGGCACAAGAAAATATGTAAAGATTTTCAGCTTTGATTGTGGTTCCCATAATGAAGGTGTTGCTCATTTGCACTATGGCCAAACCATAGGATGCATTCTTCTTGCTTTCCTTCTATGGCTTATTGATTAGATAAGGCTTTATTCTTGATGAAATTACAAAATCTAATATGAACTGGAACAAACAAAGGAAAAAGAGACAAGACTAGGCATTCTTAAGATAGCAGAAAAGCAAATAACCACCACACAATGCAGCTACCTGAAAAATTATGCCGTCAATTGCCATCCCACTGTTTGCCCACAATAATTCATGGTAAATACTACCACATGCAAAAGGAAGGCATAATTAAGATTGCCTGCTGGTGCTGCCCTACGAAATATAATCTGTTTATTCAGAAGCTCCACTTTGTCTTCTGAGCGTTGATTCAAGAGCTCCTAAATCTGACAAGAGATGTTTTATTGTGTTTTCCTTCATAATGAATATTGGAGCAATTAATGTAGGGACTGATTCTTTATTGAAAACAATATATTATATTATAAAGGAAAACTTTTACCCTGTCTGAGAAAGCAATCTACGAGTTCCCAATGTGAGTTTATTAACCACCCTAATTTGATATTTTCATGAAGGTAATTTTTAATTGTCTTCAACAAGTACATGTAAGGTCTTTTATACCAGAAAAAAAAAAAAGGGCAACTATTTTAGGCTAAACATTATTCAATAGCAAAAGTAATGAAAAGTAGACCTCATATTTACTGAAGCCTGAAACTCTTGGTTATTACCACTTACGTAACACAGAACTTGGAGCTGATGTAAGAGCATGACAGAGGTGACATTAACCCAAAGAAAAGAAAATTTACCCTGAGAGATTATCTACTGGTCGTCAAAGGACATTTCAGAATTACCTGGAGATTTGCTATAGTAAGGTAGGCTTTTGGAGTAGTTTAGAAAAATATTCCCTGGAATTCTGGGGATGAAACATTCAATTTTAAAACATCAGCTTCCCTTCCTATTACGTAATGCTATTCTGAATTATGAGTATCTTAGTTATGCAGTGCTGCTATAACAGAAATACCACAAGTGGGTGGCTTTAACAAACAGAAATTTATTTTCTCACAGTTTAGGAAGCTAGAAGTCCGAATTCAGGGCACCAGCTCTAGGGAAAGGCTTTCTGTCTCTGTCAGCTTTGGGGGAAGGTCTTTGTCTCTTCAGCTTGCTTCCTGGTTCCTTGGAGATCTCCACATGGCTTGGCATCAATCTTCCCCCATCTCTGTTTACTTGGTTGTTTAATCTCTTTTATATCTCAAAAGAAATTGATTTCAGACACACCCTACACTAATCCTGTCTCATTAACATAAGAAAGACAATCCATTCCCAAATGGAATTATAAGTACAGGCATGGAGGTTAGGATTTACAACACACATTATTGGGGAACACAATTCAATCCATAACAATGAGGAAATAGATTTTACTCCCGGATACGTAGCTTTGGGATTCCTAGTAACAATCATTTTCTTTTTTCACCCTTCCAAAAATCCATAGTTTTCCTAAGAACTATTGGAGGTTTTTGGTTTTTTTTCCCACAAAAATACCCGTCCAACTGCCATGAAGTCAGTTCCGTCTCATGGAGACCCCATGTGTGTCAGAACAGAATTGTGTTCCGTAGAGTTTTCAATGGCTGCTTTCTTGGAAGTCGATCATCATACCTTTCTTCTGAGGAGCCTCTGGGTAGACTTGAATCTCCAATCTTTCAGTTAGCAGCTGAGAACATGAACTATTTGCACCACCCAGGGACTCCTTTACAAAAACAGTGTTTACTTAATTCCAAAATAACTGGTCCATTGTGTTAGGCAAGTAAATCAGTCAAAGCAAATCAGTGATGTCATACACACAAAAACAAAATTATTCGTGATAATATTTAATTATTTAATCTGTCATCTTGCAATTTTATAGGTTCAAGTGCCCAAATATGAACTTATACTTTCAGCTTCTAATCTGGTTCAAATTTATTCTCAATCCAACCTTACAGTTAACCAGGTGAAATACCAAATAGCAGTTTCAAGGATAGCCTTCTAGAGGAGCCCTGGTGACACAAAAGTTAGCTCAGCTGCTAACCAATAAGGTCGGCAGTTCAAACCCACTAGTGACTCCACAGGAGAAAAATGTGGCAGTCTGCTTCCGTAAAGATTACTGCCTTGGAAACCCTATGGGACAGTTCTACTCTGTCCTATGAGACAACTATGAGTCAGAATTGACTCAACAGCAACGGGTTTGATTTTTTGTTTTTGCTTTTGGTTCTTCTAAATTTTTTTTTAATTGTGCTTTACATAAAAATTTACAAAACGAATTCATTTCTTCTTCAAAAATTTATATACAAACTGTTTCGTGACATTGGCTGCAATCCCTGCAATGTGTCAGCACTCTCCCCCTTTCCCTTTCCACCCTGGGTTCCCCATGTCCATTCATCCAGCCTTCCTGTCCCTTCCTGCCTTCTCGTCTTTGCTCCTGGGCAGGTGTTGCCCATTTGGTCTTGTATATTTGATTGAACTAAGAAGCACATTCTTCACATGTGTTATTATTTGTTTTATAGGCCTGTCTAATCCCAGGCCGAGAGGTGGACTTCGGGAGTGGTCCCAGTTCTGAGCTAGCAGGGTATCTGAGGGCCATAGTCTCAGGGATTCCTCCAGTCTCTGTCAGAGCAGTAAGTCTAGTCTTTTCTTGTGAATTTGAATTTTGTTCTACATTCTTCTCCCACTCTGTCCAGAATAAATTTTAAGGGGTGAAGAATCTGGATTTGTTTTTCTCCAACACTCACCTGAAGCACCTTTAAGGTATGAACACTTCTTATCTATGGTCTTGTTCAAAACATCCTTCCATCTGTGGCTCTCAGGAACAGACTATCCCCCCAGAGCTGCTCTGGGCATGACAGACAACATGGACCTGACAATACACGGAATGAAAAATGTCAGGCTGGTCCTCCGGTTGGAATCGATCTGTTACTTTAAACTTTAAACCTTAAAGAGTTATGTGTCATTTGCACTCACTTGGCAGGTATGGAATTCTCTTGTAATAGTTTGCAGGGTTGAAGCTTGGCTCACTATGCAGTACTCTTTTTTTTTGTTGTTGTTTTTTCCCTACTGCAGAGATGGAAGGCCTGAATATGACTTATAGCCCAGTCAGTAATCAAAATGACCACATGTAGGAAAGAGTAAATGGACTGACCCCAAAGCTACGTATCCACCTCAGAGATTTACAGGAGGGATCCTGAGGAGATATCTAGTACCCAAGAAGTATTGCTAAATATCTCAAATTCATGGTGTTCTTTATTTTCACTTGCGTAAGAAATTGAGGTTGAAACAAACGTTGTCTGACATTCCCCATCTCCTACAGTAAGGGTAGTAGTGATAGTCATGCTAAAAGTAGTAGTACTAACAATGTCATAGTAAGATTACAACTTGATATTCCAATAGTTCTACAGTAGATTTCACTATAACCTTCAGAAACAGGCTGATTGAAGATAACTTAACAAAGACTACTAGCCTAAGAGTGGTAACGTCTCTTGCCAAGAGAATAAAGAAAGAATCATTGGGTGATGCAGGAAAATTTGTTGAGGTAAGGCAAGATGTGACTAGCTACCCAAATGAGCTATTTGTCTAATCTCTCTGACTCTCAATTTTATCATCCAAAATGAGGTGATTAAATGACATTTCGCTTCCTTCTCCATTCAGAAATTCTATCATTCTCTGATTAGATATCTCTCAGTAAGAAGTGAGTGAATATTACTTTTGCTCCAAGAGTACTAACAAGCCCACATACTTCACATTTTATATACACATAAAGAGATTTACTTTGCTTATTTAACCTTGAGCAATATCTGAGCACTTGACCAAGGTGATCAAATGTATTTCCTTGTAGGATGACCAGCTTATCCTGGCTTTCCCTAGATTGTCCATCTTTGACGGGGACTAATCTAGTTTCAGGGCAGTAGTAGAGTTCTCAACCTGGTTTTGACTCCTGGCCAACGCACCTCATGTGCAGCCACCACCTGTCTGTCAGTGGAGGCTTGAGTGTTGCTATGGTGCTGAACAAGTTTCAGTGGAGCTTCCAGACTAAGACAGACTAAGAAGAAAGACCTGGTGATCTACTTCCAAAAATCAGCCAGTGAAAACCCTGCGCATCAGGGTTCAATTCAGAACCCATCATGGGGATGATGCAGGACAGTGCAGCCTTTGGTTCCACTGTGCATGCAGTAGTCATGAGTCGGGGGCCGACTGGACAGCAGCTAACAACAACAACAACAATCCAGTTTTAAATCTCAAAGTCCTGTGTCCCAGAAGCCTCCTCAGTCCCAGGCAAACTAGGATGGCTGGTCCCCCTATCTTACCATAATATTATACCACTTACTCCCTTCCACAGCCCTAATCTCCTGCAGGCATTAGCTCCTTCAATCAGAAGACTCAGCTTCACCACATTACTGAGCCAATCTCAACAAAGACAGACCTTATATAAGAAACTGTAGTCTAGAATTGTCTTGGTTCCAACTCTCAGCCACCAACTAATGGCCCTAGGGACACCCTCAGCCAGCTGCTTGCCCTCTGAAAATTTGTTGCTGTACTGAGTCTGAAATCCTGTTATAACTCCCTGACCACTTACTTATATAACAACTTGCCACATCCTTCCTCCATTCTCACCACGGGAGCTGTCCTTGTCCTTTGTATTCCTTGATGATGGCTAGAGTCCTATTTTGAAGCAATCACACTTCCTACCTGGTAGTGAATTCACTATTCCCTTTACATTTCTGCTATGCAGCAACTCCCAGACTGGGCTCTCCTCTCACTGTTCCAAACACCCCACCCACTCCTGAAAGGGAATCTATTCCAGTGCAGATCAAGCTGAGATGGCCACATTCCCTTGAGCATCATAATTAGGGCTGCTACCCACCTTTGTCTGCAACCATCTCTGGTTCCTCTACATCCTGGCTTCCCCATTCTCCCACTGACTTGACTGTTGGAGATTTCAGCATGAGGTATGAGGTTCCACCCAGAGTTCCTTCAGAAGAAAGGTCTGACAATCTACTTTTCAAAAATCAGCCATTGAAAACCATATGGAACACAGTTCTACTCTGACACACCACACATGGGGACTCCATGAGTTGGAACTGACTAGACAACAACTAGTACTGGTACTTGAATTGTTTGAATTAACTGACACTGCCTTCAGAGCACTTCAATCCTTAGTGGCAAGCCTCAGGAATAATGTGCACAAAAGGTGAAGATGTTGGCCATGCTACAACCTTGAGGAAAGATCCTTACCATGAGCCAAAACATGGACTGCACAAAAGCTATAGACAGCATGATGGGGGGTGGAGAGGCAAAGCATGACAGCAAGTATTGGGGCAAATCTTAAACTAAGAGAACAAAGTGACCTGCGTTTGTTACATGCTGGATAAGGAATGTCATGAGAACTAGGAAATCTGGGATTGCACAAGGGACAGAAACAGAGGCAAACTAACTGGTGGTTGTGGGGCAGCAAGCCAGAAGGTTCTGGAGCTATAAACTACTGAAGAAGCAGAGCTAGCAGCACCTCTGATACCAGGACAGCAGAGCAGAAGGGAAGAACAAAGGAAACCAACCAAGTCAGCGCAGCAGCCGGCTGAGTCAGAGCAAAGCTGAGCTCTAGCTGAACCTCAGAAAGTCAGACTGGGACCCAAAGGTGTGTCATCAAGGTGGCTCACTGACAACAGGGGGAACCATGGAAACGGAGAATTACTGGATCTGTTCTTCCATTACAGCTTCATTCTTAACACTCTGGAGAAAAGGCATACATTGCTCAGGGTATGGTCCAGATTTTCTTCACTGGCATCATCACCTTCAGAGTGCCAGAAGAATCAGGTGTGTGGAACTACCCTAGTGCCTGACTAGACATTTAAATAGCACCAAATATGTATCCAGACTTGTCTTGTCTAGTCAGAGACAATGAAGGAAAGAGCCTGTGGCTACTGAAAATTTATGCGGAGTTGGCTGGTGATGGAATTTGACCCAACTCACTGCAGACCGGCTCTCACTGCTGCCATACAAGCTCAGGTGTGTGAGGTGGAATACAAGAGACAATCGTCTCATGTACTTTGGACTTGTTATCAGGAGGGACCAGGGAGAAAGACATCATGCTTGGTAAAGCAGCGGGTCAGCCAAAAAGAGGAAGATCCTCAAAGAGATGGATTGACGTTGTGGCTGCAACAATGGGTTCGAGCATGGCAATGACTGTGAGGATGGCACAGGACCGGGCAGTGTTTCATTCTGTTGTGCACAGGGATGCTATGAGTCGGAGCCGATTTAATGGCACCTAACAGCAGCAATTGGCTTACAAAGGGACTGTGTTTTTCTCGATTAATTCGCCAGTAATTTTCCTCATCCACAAAAACAAAAAAGAACACATTGGACTAAGAAATCCTGAACACAGAATCAAGGTCAAGATACAGATATGCCATTTATATATTAGAAAACCTTAGATGTCACCTAAACATTCAGGGTCTCAAATTTTTTATCTGTAAAATCAGGGCAATGATGTTGCCACCTCAGTCTTTTCATAAATATCAAATAAGAAAGTGAAATGTGAAAAGTGTGAAGTATTACAAATATATACCACATGTATGACTATGTATTATAAGGATAATATAAAGCATTTTAAAATTTTTATTGGATTTCTATCCCATTGCATTTCTTCCTCGTTTCTCCTTTTATTTCTCCACGTAAAGTTGCAGGCAATCTGTTATTTCCGGATTGACTATATCTCCAGTCCCAGTAAAACATGATGAAGCACAGAGAAGCCAAAAAGAATTACCAACATTAGACTCATCAGGAACACTATTCGTTAAGAGCAGTTATTAGATACTACAGGCTAACGGTTGGCAGAAGGTTAGCATGATTGGATCAATACCACGAAGACATTACCAGCATCCCTCCCCTGTTCTCCTTCTTATCCCTCCCACATTCTGTACTTCACGTTGTCCTCCCCCCAGAATTGCATAAATTGTCTAATTTTTAGCCAAGTGAGTCTTCTTAACCTTGTGTATAGAATTTAAAGTCTCTTGATTATACAGTGAGAAATTATTAGAATAGACTTTATTTGTAAATGTCTACTTAATACAGTGACAATGTTTATTACTTGTCCAAGTCTTCATCTAATGGAGACAAATCCTGAAGCCATTGTTCTGGCTGTTTGACTTTCTCTGTACTTTAAGGAAAGGGAAAACAGATGGGAAAGGGAATTGAGATGGAGAAAAATTGGAGAGTTTGAAACATCAGTAACATTTTAATTTAAAATTCTAAGTTGTCCTGGAATTTTCCCTATTCTCCATATCTTATGTCCAACTGGTCACTAAATCTATTTTTAAACATATTCCCATTCTTCCCCCTTCCTCTTTCATTGTCATTTCTCTGTTCCAATGCTCATCATCTTTAATTGGAGCTCTTCCAATGCTCTGTTTCCTTCCTTCAGTCTTTCACTCTCCAGTTCGATTGTCATCAAGCTTCTGTTTAGTCCTCCAGTGGCCCCCTATAGCTTATAGACTGACATCAAAACTCCAGCACCTGACCACAGATCACGCATCCAGTATGACGTGTTGTAACACTTTTCTACCTTGCAGCCTTCCCTTGAATCAAAAGGGACTATTGGTAAATTATTGCCATGGTGTGATTTTTTTTTTTTAATTAAAACTCATTTTAAAAGTTATTTTAGAATAATTATATGGGTTGGGTCCTAAGATTAGTCTTCCATTTAAAAGAGCCTTCTGCCCTATATGGAGCCCTGGTGGCATAATGGTTAAACATCTGGCTGCTAAACAAAAGGTCTGCAGTTCAAATCCACCAGCTGCTCCTTGGAAGCCCTATGGGGCAGATCTACTCTGTCCTAGAGGATTGCTACGAGTCAGAACCAACTTGACAGCAATGGGTTTGTTTTGGTTTGTTTTCTGGTTTATATGTAATTACCACTGTCCTCATAGAACTCAGAATTGAGGAGAAAAAAAATTATCAAATCTAATGTACTGATGTGTAACTGATTTCTTTGATTCTTTCGATGAACATTTACAGAGGGCTCGTCATGTATACTTCACAGTGCTTGGTGCAGTGAAATAAATGGTCACTGTTGACTGGAACTGCTAAGGAATGATTCACAGAAGAAATGGAAATCCACTGAAGGCCACATAGATAGCAGGAAAAAGAATATTCCAAATAAGTTGAAATTGCACCAAAATAGTCACAGGTATATGCATGTACGGGGGACAAAGTGAAGAACGACATAATTATAATAGGCATAGTGTGCTGGGAAGGAGCTCTGGTGGTGCAACAGTTAAGGGCTCAGCTGCTAACAGAAAGGTTGGCAGTTTGAACCCACTCAGCAGCTCTGTGGAAGAAAGACCAAGAGATCTCCTTCTGTAAAGATTATAGCCTAGAAAACCCTATGTGGGTAGTTCTACTGTCACATGGGGTCACCGCGAGTTGAAAGTTGACTTGATGGCACACAACAACAACAACAACGTGTTCCAGCCAAAAACCAAACCCGCTGCTATCAAGTCGATTCTTACTCACAGCGACCCTACAGGACAGAGTAGAACTGCCTCCCAGGGTTTCCACGGAGCAGCTGGTGGATTGGAACTGCTGACCTTTAGGTTAGCAGCCGTACTCTTAACCACCACCCCACCAGCTCTCCAAAAGTGTGTTAGGGAGCATAACATAAATGCATAATGCCAAGGTGTGGTGCCACCTAACTGTAACATTATAGCAGTTTTCAGAGTTGAGAGTCATTATCATAGCATGGAAGTAAGATGAAAGTTAAGGAGAAACTCCATAATATAAATATTCAATGTATGACTTTCAGCATCTAGACATGATAAGACTTGTTGTGCAGAGGGTTTTTGGTAAAGTACAAGAATGGGAAAATATGAAGTGAAAGGAAGGACATCCCAGAATTTGGATCTCATACAATAAGCAAAATGATGCTATTGAATGACCACTTTTATGCATCATTTGCTATCTCTCTTAGTTATCAGTACTACTATAACAGAAATACCACAAGTGGATGGATTTAACAAACAGAAATTTATTCTTTGACAGTTTAGGAGGCTAGAAGTCTGAATTCAGAGTGCTAGCTATAAGGGAAGCCTTTCTCTTCCTGTCAGATCTGGGGGAAAGTCTTTGTCATCAGTCTTCCCCTGGGTCTAGGAGTTTCTCAGCACAGGGACACCAGGTCCAAAGGATGTGTTCTGCTCCTGGCACTTCTTTCTTGGTAGCATGAGGTCCCTATCTCTCTGCTCACTTCTCTCTCCTTTTATCTCTTGTAAGATAAAAGGTGATGCAAGTCACACCCCAGGGAAACTCCCCTTACATCAGATCAGGGTTGTGACCTGAGTAAGGGTGTTGCATCCCACCCTAATCCTCTTTAACTTAATCTAATCTTTCCTGTTTTCCAGCCACCCTTAAGGGATTTCTCAAGCTGGAAGAACTGAAGAAAAAATTTAAGCCTCGAGTTGTAATATTGAAGGATTCTATGGGAAAAATACTAAACAATGCAAGAAGCATCAAAAGAAGACGGAAGGAATACACAGAGTTATTACACCAAAAAGAACTGGTTGATGTTACACTGTTTCAGGAGGAAGCATATGATCAGGAACCAATGGTACTGAATGAAGAAGTTCCTGCTGCGCTGAAGGCACTGGCAAAAAACAAGGTTCCAGAAATTGATGGTACCAGTTGAGATGTATCAACAAAAGGATACAGCATTAGCAGCGCTCACTCATCTATGCCAAGAAATTTGGAAGACAGTTAACTGGCCAGCTGACTGGAAGAGATCCATATTTATGCCTATTACCAAGAAAGGTGATCCAACTGAATGAGGAAATTATCGAACAATATCATTAATATCACACACAAGTAACATTTTGCTGAAGATCATTCAAAAGCAGTTGCAGCAGTATATTGACTGAGAACTACCAGAAATTCAAGCCGGATTCAGAAGAGGAAGTAGAACCAGGGATATCATTGCTGATGTCAGATGGAGCCTGGCTGAAAGCAGAGAATACCAGAAAGAAGTTTACCTGTGTTTTATTGACTGTGTAAAGGCATTCGACTGTGTGGATCATAGCAAATTATGGATAACATTGCAAAGAATGGGAATTCCAGAACACTTGATTGTACTCATGAGGAACCAGTACATAGACCAAGAGGCAGTCATTCAAACAGAACAAGAGGATACTGCATGGTTTAAAGTCAGAAAAGGTGTGCGTCAGGATTGTACCCTTTCACCATACCTATTCAATCTATATGCTGAGCAAATAATCAGAGACGCTGAAATATGAAGAATGGGGCATCAGAATTGGAGAAAGACTCATTAACAACCTGCATTATGCATATAACACAACCTTGCTTGCTGAAAGTGAAAAGGACTTGAAGCACTTGCTGATGAAGATCAAACACCACAGTCTTCAGTATGGATTACGCCTCAGCATAAAGAAAACAAAAATCCTCACAACTGGACCAATAAGCAATATCACGATAAACAGAGAAAAGATTGAAGTTGTCAAGGATTTCATTTTACTTGGATCCACAATCAACACCCATGTAAGCAGCATTCAAGAAATCGAACGACACATTGCATTGGGTAAATCTCCTGCCAAAAGACCCCTTTAAAGTGTTGAAAAGCAAAGATGTCACCTTGAAGACTAAAGCGCGCCTGACCCAAGCCATGGTGTTTCAATCGCCTCCTATGCATGTGAAAGCTGGAGGATGAATAAGGAGGCCCAAAGAAGAATTCACACCTTTGAATTGTGGTGTTGGTGAACAATACTGAATATACCATGGACTATCAAAAGAACAAACAAATCTGTCTTGGAGGAAGTACAACCAGAATGCTCCTTAGAAGCAAGGATGGCGAGACTACGTCTCACATACTTTGGACATGTTATCAGGAGGGATCGGGCGAACATCATGCTTGGTAAAGTACAGGGTCAGCGAAAAAGCGGAAAACACACAAGGAGATGGATTTACACAGTGGCTGCAACAATGGGCTTACACATAACAATGATTGTGAGGATGACCCAGGACCAGGCAGTGTTTCGTTCTGTTATACACAGGGTCGCTATGAGTCAGAACCAACTGGACAGCACCTAACGACGACAACAATCTTGCCTCGTTAACCAGACAGAGAGTAGAATTTGCACCACATAGAACATCAGGTCACAAAATGGAGGACAACCACACAATACTGGAAATCATGGCCTACCCAAGTTGACACATTATTTCTGGGGACACCATTCAATCCATGACACTATCTGTCCAGAGATATGTGTTGATAATGTTAATTTGTTGTCAGTGATTGGCTTACTGGGGCAAACCATTTCACTTCGTTTAGGACTGGAGTTGGATTTCAGTAATAGTTTATTTGGATAGCATAAGATCTGTTTATTCTCATGTTTCTCTTAGGGTAACAGAACATATAAAATTGTGTTCGAAAATTAATTGAGGAACAGAATAAAGACCATAGAAATAGGCCCACACATACAAGGTCAATTGAGAGTAGAGAATATTACTTGGAAATAAAGAGAAATGAACTACTGACATACTCAGCCATGTGGATAAATCACAAAAACATCATGCTGAGTCAAAGAAGCCAGACACAAAAGAGAACATACTATCTAATCCTATTTATATGAAGTTTTAGAACAAGTAAGCTATATGCGTATCTTGGGGAAAAGATTGCGGCTAAAGGAACTAGAAGGGCAAAGGTCCATTTGTATTTAGTAGTTTCAAGGTACAGCAAGAAGACTCATGGCCAGAGTGCATGGGAAAGGGGGAAAATAAGAAGCAATAAACTGAAAGTGTAAGGCCTTGTCTTTGTATTTTGTAGTAAATGTAATGGCAAGTCTTTTAAAGGGTTCTGAAATACGAAGTGACAAAATCTAATTGCAATTTCTAAAAGAATCACTTTGTTTGCTCTGTGAGCTCTGGCGGAACAAGAACAGAAGCTAGAAGATGAGTTATAAAGCTTTGGGTGGTGGTCCAAGCGAAGGCTTTGATGAGAGTGATTAGACAAGAGTGATTTGACAAAGTGCTTAGGTGTGGTTGGATTTTGAACGTATCTCAGGCACAGCCAGAGGATTAGCTAATGTATCTTGGGCATAAGAGAAATAATCATCAAGATTTGGGGCTGAGTAGCCAGGTAATTGGAGCTATCACCTACTGAAATGGGGAAGACTGGAGAGAGGAATAAATGAGTGTTTAGTTTGGGGCATGGTAAGTTTAAGAGCCCCATACTAGGCATTTCAATAGAGATGTCAAATAGTTGAAGATATGAGTCTGGAGTTCAGAGAAAGCTTAGAGGTAGAAATACACACTTGAGAAACATCATCCTATTGATAATTGGTAAAGCCATGGGGTGGGATAAGATCACTTAAGGAATGAGTGTCCATAATAAGAGGAAAGGGAGAGCCGAAGACTGGGCCCTGGGACTTTACAACATTTGGCAGATCTGAAAGGGGAAAAGGGACCAGGAAATGTGGCTGATATGGAATGGCCAGTGGGGTCAGAGGTAAACCTGGAGAATGTGACAACAGAAGACATTATTTCAAGATGAAAAAATCAACTGGGTCAAGCGTGGTACAAGCGCAAGATGAGGGCTAAGAATTGATCACATGGAGATCAAGATTGGGACTAAAATCTGATAACACAGAGAGCACAGATGATCTCCATGTAGGATAGGGACAAGGTCTGGATAGAGTAGGTATGAGAGGGTGGGAGGTAATGATTACATAGCTAACTAGTATTAAAAACATGTTCCAGGGCTTTTGCTATAAAGAACAGAGATATGGAACAGTAAAGGCTGTTGAGATATCCTAGATCTCTAGTTACAACTATAAAATAGATTCTTCCCTACAACCAGCTTAATGTTCATAGGTGGGGTTTCTAAATATGCAGGCCTTTTCTTAAATTACAAATTTGAATTTTAATAATGGCTGTAATAAAATGAATTCATGCTCAGGATGCACTTTTGGTATTATCTGGAAATGTTCAGCAGGAAAAAATGCTGAGAAATGCAAAGCAACATTTCGTTTCATTTAAGCTACCAAGCATCTTCGAGTTCTTTTGCATCTCCCAGAGGACATAGCCAATTACTGTGCACACCAAAAACTCTCAGTAAGTACCATTCAGACTGCATTTCGCCTCACCAAATCCAGAGAAACTAAAAGTTTAAAGGAATACCAAAACAAAAGATCCAACATGACCTATAGACCAGGGTTCTGACAAGAAATCTCAAATCACCAGATTCACAAAGGATAATGCAAAACTAAAGCAACTACATGAGCAATTTGGATAAGAAACACATTTTTTAAAAAATGTTAAGAGCTAGAAAAATTAAACCAAAATCAATTAAGAGGTAAGTAGGCTGTGGGAATTCCTCTACGATTTTATTTCATTGTTTATATTTTACATAGGAGAAATAAGGAGTTAACCCTCTCCAACACTTTGTATCCATTCTCCATGAAATTGTTTTGAACTTTTTTCTGAGTCTAGCAACATTTATAATGCCGTTTCCTATAATTAAAATATTTTTGGCTATGCACTCCAAATTAGACCTTCCCTCTCCATACACAAGGAGCCCTGGTGGCCCAGTGGTTAAGTGCTCAGCTGCTAACTAAAAAGTCTGCAGTTCGAACCCACCAGCTGCTCCAAGGGAGAAAGATGTGGCAGTCTGCTTCCCTCAAGATTTATAGCTTTGGAAACCCAATGGCACAGTTTTACTCTGTCCTATAGAGTTGCTATGAGTCAGAATCAACTTGATGGCAACAAGTTTGGTTTTGGTTTTCTGCACTCACCCAAGATTCCATGTTTATGAGACAGAGAGAGACTTAGAATAAGACCACCTCAGAATAAGACCACCTCCCCCTGGCCTCCACACCTCATTCACCACCTCCAACACTCACAGACTCAACCCTACTCTCTGCCATGAAGCCACCAGGATTCATCTAATTACGGCCCTTCCCACTATTTATGTAAGTCACTACAAGAAGCTACACCTCTCAGGTGATTCCTCATCTCCTTCTTTCTAATCCCCTACAACTCTCCATATCTCGGTTCTGTCCCAATCCCTGACTTCTCCCCAGTTGTTGAAACTTTCCACTATAGCCTCTGAAACTCAGGTCAGACATCACCAACACACCCAACCACCTCAGACTTTCCTCTTGGGCTTTATTGACCTGCTTAGTCTTAATGGAAACCTAAATGTCCTTGAGTGTACTCTTCCCCTGATCCCTCTCAAGAGATGCTGTGTTTTCTCCCATACTTCCCATAACCCAGGCTGGGAGCAGGAGAAGTGTCGTCCTTGCTTCTCACTGCCACTTCTAGACCATTATCCCTCTCTCTTCCCCAAAAACCCGAGGTTTGACTCTCCTTGTTTCTTCACAACCGTATCTTTCAACTCAACTGTTGTTCTCTCTCCAAAACCACTTCTAAGTTTAATCTTGGTGACTTCAATATCCACACATAAATGACCTTTCCTACAATCTGGACTCTCAACTTGTTAAACTCCTTTCCTTCATAATCTTGATCACATCACTTCCTTAATCACAAATTTCTATGGTCTTAACCCAGACTTTGTCATTGTAAGTCAATGCAGCCCTTCTTTAATCTCAATTTCTCCTTTCTAATCTCCAAAATCCTCTGCTCCAACGAAACCTTCACTCCTTTAACCTTGCTTCCTGTCCACTGTCACTCACCTACCTCTTGTCCTCCTTTCCCACCATGTTGTTGTTGTTGGTTGTTGTTGAGGTGATTCAGATTAATGGCAACCCTATGTGTGCAGAATAGAACTTCCCCATAGAGTTTTCAAGGCTGTGACCTTTCAGAAGCATGTCTCTAGGTCTGTCTTCCAAGGTGCCTCTGAGCGAGTTAGAGCCTCCAACCTATCGCTTGTTGAGCTCTTAACCATCTGTGCCACTCAGGGACTCCTTCATTCACACTACCATTGACCAGATGATAATAGGATACCTTCTCCTCAAGTCTTTAATATCTCCCTATGCGTTCTCACTCCCAAATGATGCCTTTTTCTCTAACTTCACAGAACATGCTTATACAAACAGAAGGTAACTTCTTCAAGTTCCCACCATCACTACATTGAGCCATCTACCAGCATTGACACCCATACAATGTGAGTTTTCTCCTAATACTACACATTAGTGATCCCCAGAGTGTGTCTCCCTAGTGCGGCAGCATCAGCATCACCTAGGATATTAGGAATTCAGATTTTCAAGTCTACCCAGACCTGCTGAATCAGAAATTCTGGGGGTGGAGCCCAGCAATCTGTGTTTTCACAAGTTCTCCAAGTGATTCTGATACATACTAAAGCTTGAGAGCCATTTGGGAAACTTTTTTTTTTTTTTTTTCAAATTATGCTGGGTCCTTTTCAAGATAATCTGTTTTAATTTTTAGGATGTAAGACCTGGGTATCAGGAGTTTTAAAAGCTACCCAAATGACTCTAATATGCAGCCAAGTTTGAGAATTTCTGTGGATGAACTGTCTATACTCCTCAGGACAAATCCTCTGCCTCCTTCCCTTCTCTCACCTGCCTCCTCCCACCTGCATCCTCAAAGACATTGGTCCAGCAATTCTCTTCTCTCTTTCTCTCTCTCTCTCATATCATCATTTTTACTTCTCTATTGTATCGTTCTCACTTTTCTAAAATGTTCTGTTCTACCTCTCATTCAGAAGAAAAAACTCTCTTGACCTCACTCCTCTTCCCAATTACTACACTATTTCTTTGCTCACTTTTAGAACAAAATACTCTTAAGAGAAATCTATGCTAATTGTTTCCAACTCATATCTTTCCATTCTCTTTCTCATTAAACCCATTCCAATCAGCTTTTGCCTCACTACCGCCAATGGAGTTGCCAAGGTCACTAATTACCTCCATGCTACAAAATCCAATGG
The DNA here is from genome assembly GCA_030035585.1 of Dugong dugon. NCBI lineage: Eukaryota > Metazoa > Chordata > Mammalia > Sirenia > Dugongidae > Dugong > Dugong dugon. Next base: position 10,238,309 of record CM057473.1, read on the forward strand.
TTAGATTTCAAACCTCACTCTACTTGACCTATCAGCAGCAGTTGACACTGTTAATCATTTCTTCACTTTGTTTCTAGGACACAACCTTGAACTCTTTTTAATTTTTTGCTCCCTACTACACTGGCAGCTCCTTCTTAGGCTTCTTTACTGATTTCTCCTTAGTGTTGGAGTGCTCCAGGCCCCAGTCCTTGGGCTTCCTCTCTTTTCTATTCACATTCGCTCCCTAAGTGATTTCACCTTGTCTGATGACTGTGACTACCATCAACACACCAACAATATCAGTGATCATAAAGGTGGTACAGGATCAGGCAACAAAGTTCACCATAAGTAGGAGCCTTCTCAACGGCAACTAAGAAGAGTAACAACAATATGCCACTATATATCAAATGTCTATTCTGGCAAGTCCTTCCTCCAAAACTCAAGACTCATAAAACCAGCTGTCTATTCACCATGTCCTAATAGACACCTCAAATTAGACATGTCCAAGACTGATTGCTGAACTTTCCCCCACAAAAAAAGATTTTTTTTGCTCAAAATCTTCCCCATGTTGATCAATGGTAACTCTGTCCTTCTACCTTGGAGTCACCTTTTACTCTTTGTCTCCCCTGTCTCACACCCACATTCAATCTGTCAGCAAACCCTGTTGGCTGTACTATTAAAATGTAACCAGTATCCCACTATTTCTTTTTTTCATTTTTTTTTTTTACTGTGGTATATATGTATAGAGAGAGAGAGAGAGATTACAAAACATTTGCTATTTCAACACTTTAAACTGTGCAATTCAGTGGCAAGATGACATTCATCATGTTGTGTAGCCATCATTACTATCCATTTCCAAATTTTTCTATCACCGTTAACAGAAGCTGAGTGCCCCCTAAGCAATGACTCCCTCTTTCACCTCCCTCCCACTCCTAGTAACCATTAATACATTTTAATCGCCATACATTTACTTATTCTAGATATTTTACGTAAGTAGAATCATACAATGTTTGTCCTTTTGTGACTGACTTATTTCACTCAGCATAATGTTTTCAAGGTTCATCCATGTTGTATCATGTATTAGGACTTCATTTCTTCTGATGGCTGAGTAATATTCCATTGTATATAAGTATGGCATTTTGTTTACTCATTAATCGGCTGATGGGCATTTAGGGTGTTTTCACATTTTGGCTATTGTGAGTAGTGCCGCAATGAACATTGGTGTACTAATATCTGTTTGCATCTTGCTTTTAATTCTTCGGGACAAGCACATGAAAAGATGCTCAACATCATTAGTCATTAGAGAAATGCAAATCAAAACCACAATGAGATAATGGAAACAGAACCAACAGAATGGAAATAATGAGAATGCTGACACACTGTAAAAAATGTAACCAATGTCACAGAAAAATTTGTATAAAAATTGCTAATTGGGAACCCAATTTGCTATGTAAACTTTCACATAGAACATTATTATTTAAAAACGCACACACACATAATGAAATACAACTTCTCTCCCACTAAGATGGCTATTAAGAGCTTGGCTGCTAACCAAAATGTCGGCAATTCAAATCCACCAGCCAATCCTTGGAAACCCTACGGGCAGTTCTACTCTGTCCTAGTGGGTCACTATGAGTCAGAATCGACTTGATGGCAATGGATATTTTGGGTTTTTTAAAAATGGTCATGATAAAAGAACAACAACAAAAAAAAAAACCCCAGAAAACCACAGATGTTGGAGAGAAATGTGGAAAATTTGAACCCTCATCCATTGCTGGTGGGATTATAAAATGTTACAGCCAATGTGGAAAACAGTTTGGCTGTTCCTCAAAAAGTTAAATATACACAAAATAAAGGATATCATCTGTGAGTACTGTGCTCCCTTAAAAAAGCATCTAGATGAGACCAGATGGTCAACAATCACTGTAAAACAAAGATAATGAGAATGTAAGGGGACAGCGAAACTAGATTCACAGAATAAATAGAATGGAAATATTGAGAATGTTCACGCATTGTAAAGAATGTAACTAACATCACTGAACAATCTGCACAGAAATTGTTGAATGAGAACCTTAACTGCTGTGTAAACCTTCACGGAAAACACAAAGAAATATTATTTTAAAAAAAAAAAAGTTGAACACCGTTTCCTTTTTGCAACCTCCACTGCTACCACTTGCTCAAACCACCATCTCTACTGCCTGAATCAGGCAATAACACCTAACTGGTCTCCTTGGTTCCACCCTTGCCTTTCTCCAGTCTATTCTTAACTCAGTATTCAGCTACAAGTCAATTTATAAATATAAGCCAGCTCACATCACATCACCCTTCCACACAGAGTTCTCCAGCAGCTCCCTGTTTCACACACAGTAAAACTCAAGGACTTTACAAAGCCTGCCAATGCCTATCAAATTCTAGGCTCCTGCTACTTCTCTGATCTCATCTCTGTGTACTCCTCAATCGCTCCTCTGTAATCACAGTGATGTCCCTGTTATTCATCTTCATGCCAGCGATGACCTCGCCTCAGAGCTTGAGCAAGATGTTTTCTATTTGCCCCTACCTCCTACCCCCACGTGCACTCTCCACCTTTCTCCACCCTCCAACCTACCTCAATGATTTCCCTCATCCTCTGGCTTCCAGTTGGATTTAGCCAGTGGGAAGCCCAGTAGAAGGTCTGAGGGAGGGAAGACAGTGAGGTCAGAGGACTTATTCCTCTGCTTCCTTCCTGCAGTGTTGGTGCAGGCTGCTGCATCCCTCACAGTTCCTGCCAGACTGACTCTCCACACATCTGTCTCTGACTTCAAGTCCCAATAACAACTTACTGCTCATGACTGCAGGCCTAGTGATGATTATAGCACCCCACTGCTCAGCTCCTGGATACTATATTGTCCTTTGTCATTTCCCTACAACCCGCCCACATCTCTGTAAATAATCACTTTGTTTTCAACTCTCCTCAAAATATGCAATTTGATTGTGGCACCTCCCTCCTGCTCTGATGGACACAGGGCCTCTGTACTTGCCTTTTCCTCTGAAACATGCATACTACTCACTCCCACCCCTCCATCAAGTCTTTGCTCAAATATCACCTTCTCAGGGAGGTCCTCCCTGTTCTAATGACTTAAAATTGCACTCCTTCTCACCTTCTTTTCCCTATACATCTTCCCTACTATTATGGTTTAGTTTTGTCCTCCCAAAATAATATGTTAAAATCCTAATCCCTATACCTGTAAACATGGTCCTGTTTGGAAATAGGAGGGATTGCTTTTGCTATGTTAATGAGGTCATACCAGTGTTGGGTGGGTCTTAAACCTAATCACTTCTGAGTTATAAAAAAAAAAAAGCAGAATAAACACACTGACACACACAGGGTAAAGAGGAAGACAATGTAGACAGATATATCTACAAGACCAGGAACACAAGGATTGCTAACAGCTATTAGAAGCTGAAATAGACAAGGAAGGACCTCCCCCTAGAGTGTATCCTGAATTCAGACTTCTAGCCTCATAAATTGTGAGAAAATAAATTTCTGTTCTTTAAAGCCACCCCTTGTTGTATTTCAGTTACAAAACAGCTATAGGTAAATAAAATGCCTACTTTATTCTAATCCATGGCTCTTATTGTCTTCTAATATACCTCTAATTTGCCAACTAATTCACTTACTCATTTTAGTTTGCTTATCTTCTCCCACTAGAAGGGAAACTCCTTGAAGGCAGGAATTTTGTTTGGTTTAATTGACTGCTCTATCGCAAACACTTAGAACAATGCCTCATATGTAGTCAGTACGCAATAAACATTTTTTGAATAAAGAAAAACAAACTTCTTAAATCTTATAAGGTTATGAGTGCTTAAAGGCTTTGCAGAATTTTAGCAAATTAATCTTTGATTGGTTTAGCCTTGTCCAAGCCCAGATGAGTTGTTAACTACAGATTTTATTGGTTCGCAACACTGGTGACAGAATATTCCTATTTACACTGGTAAACTCCAGAAAAGAAAGATTTGCCCCACAGATTCCACTTTTAAAGTCAATGTGATAGTCCATAAATCATTTCAGTTGCTTAATTAGACAAAAAGCCAGGTCTCAGAAGCATACAGAGGAATAGTGTTGGTTTGATACATATGATTATTCAGTATTTTCTATATCCTGGCAGTGTATTGATCATCTACATTGTGAGTTTGTAGGAGAAAGTAATTTTTTACTCAACTAATTTTGCATGGATGAATTCCCAACACGACAGTGCAGTTGTTCCTGACAGATGCAGAAAAGCCAACATCCCTGCATTTCTCTCAGCCTTTGGGTCTATAATTGTCTTTGTAATTTTCTGGTTCCCTTAATCTACCTTCTTCTCATTGAAATTAAAAACCATAACCAAACCCGTTGTCATCAGTCAAGTCCGACTCAGCAACCCTATAGGACAGAGGAGAACTGCCCCATGAGGTTTCCAAGGAGCATCTGGTAGATTCAAACTGCTAACCTTTTGGTTAGCAGCCATAGCTCATAACTACTGCGCCACCAGGGTTTTTTCATTGAAGTCAGGAAATCTTTTGTGAATGAAGCCCCCTTGACACCAACCTGCTCAGGATCCAGGTACTTAAGTCATAAATAATGTAAACCTAAAAGAGGCTTCACTCTGATTATTTCACTTGCGTCTTGTTCTTAGAAGCTTCCTTTCATGTGAGGATCTGACAGTTCTTTACAAGCATTATTGGATGACGGCACCTGACTTCCATGCTTTCTTCGGTCCTTGTTTGCCTTGGAAGTATCCACCACTGTCTTAAGCCTACTATAGGAACTACAGTGTTTCAACAGATAATAAAGTGATGCTGCTCAAGTTCAAGTTCTATGCATTGTGGTTAATATCTTTTCATTGATCCATTTGTATCCCTTTTATGCTCTGGTAGACATATAGGATAAAATTAAAGTAAGCAATATCTAAAGTTGGTGTCTATTTCATACTAATATCAAGTGGACAAACAGCAACTAATGCTGCCCATCATTGACTGCAAGGCCACTGAGGAGCTCAGGAGCAAAGATTTCCCATGAGAAGAGCGGACACTGGGTGGAAATGGCTAGGTCCTTTGTATCACTTCCTTGCTCAGTCATTGGGTGGGGTTGCCCCCAAAAAAACATTACTTTGGCTTCCAAGGCCTTGCTCGGTCATTGCTTTCACCTTCACCAAAGTATTAATAACTTCTTGATTTATTATGATGGAATGGCTTTATTATAGGTGTCTGCATGTAATAATCTGAACTGGATATTTAATGAGTAATTAATTGCTTGATAGTAAAGATTACTGATTGCCATATATTATGATAATAACTTTTCTGATTAAAAATTCAATCTTATTCATTGCTGAAAAAGTGGAATATACAGAAGAATCAAACTACAAGAAAATAAATTCCACTTACGTGTTTTATTTCTTGCCCATCTTCCCCTACTAGAAGCAAAGCTCCCTGAGGACAGGAATTTTTGTTTGATTTTATTCGCTACTATATATATCTTGAACACTTACAACAGTACCTAGTAGGTAGTCAGTATGCAATAAGAATTTTTTGAATGAATGCAAAAAATCAAAAAGACTCCATTGCAGTTTATTAGTTCCCCTGCCTAATTCTTCTTTCTCCCCCTTTCTTTCATGAGCATTACTTCCCAATAACCTTACTGCACTCCTAACTCTGTCATAGTGTCTGCTTCCTAGATAACTCAGCCAGCACATCCCGGAACCCAAAGGTAGCCACTGTTGAGATTTTGTATCTATCATCCTTCCAATTTCTCTCTCTCTCTTTCTTTCTCTCCCTCTCTCTCTCTCACACACACACACACACACACATTCTGGGAGTTAAGGCCAACCAAAGTTAGCAGGCATAGTGCCCACAACTGCCCTAACGTTTAACACTAACTACAAGTTTGGAGGGTTCCCAGAATCACCATTGGGATTAATCATTTGCTAGAAGGTCTCACAGAACTCAGTGAAAGCTAGAATACTCACTGTTACGGTTTATTACAGGGAAAGGAAACTGATTAAAATCAGCCAAGAGAAGAAGAACATAGGGCAGTAGAGTACCCAACAGGAGCTTCTGTTGCTGTATCTCTGTGGAGCTAAGACAATTATTCTCTCAGAATCCATTGATGTATGACAATATGCACAGAGTACTGCCAACCAGAGACGTTCACACAAGCCTCAGTGTTCAGAGTTTCTATTGGAGCTCTACTGCAAGGCATGATTGATTGATTGATTGATTGATTACGTATGTGGTTACTCTTAGCCTCCAGGTCGACTGATACCATGTGACCCCAAGCCCTGACCCTAAGTCACATTGTTGGTCTTTCTGGCATGGCTAGCCCCTGCCCTAAATCAAATTGTTAGATTATTCAGTATGACCCAGGACCCCTGGCAAACAAAGACACTCCTATCAGGTAGAACCTTCCAAGGATCCAGAAGCCAAGAGCAAAGGCTAGACTTTCTCTTTGTGCTAGGCCAAGTTTTTTTAACATACACACACACACACACACACACACACACACACACACACAAACACTCATATTATTGTATATGCTATATGTATATGCTTTTTAACCTAACACTATATTGTGTATGTGTTTCTGTTTCATTAGATATTTTCAACACCATCAAATTTAAAGGCACTGTAATGTCTCCTAGGAACCCTGGTGGCACAGTGGTTAAGAAGTGCTTGGCTGTTAACTGAAAGTTTTGTGGTTTGAACCCACCAGCTGCTCCTCAGGGGGAAAATGTGGCAGTATGCTCCTATAAAGATTTACAGCTTTGGAAACCCTATGGGGGCAGTTCTAATCTATCTTACAGGGTTGCTATGAGTCAAAATGGACTCAATGGCAATGGGTTTGGTTTTGGTAATGTCTCATTATGTGGATGTACCATTATTTATTTAACCAATATATTATTTTTAATGACCATATATTAAATGATTATTTCATTTTAAAAATCTTGTTTCCTTTAGGAGGTTGACCTATACAAATTCTATACGTAAATTATAGAAAAATCTTTATTGGTAGTTTGTTAATTATTATTCTAATTATTTTTATTTTCATCCTTCTTTTACACATTTCTGTGTAATGTATGTAAAAATATTTAAGCTTCTATCACTTACATTAACATATCATTTGCTAGACCCTTTATACGACCCTCCATGAGACCTAGGAGCAAGTCAGCTTGGAGCTGATAGAATTATATCACTTTGAGGCTCAAGATGTTCTGGGATGGCAAAGTTATTCACAGGTGCTCCCTGACTTACATAAGGCATACTCAAATTACAAATCACACTTACGACTGAATGTCCATTTTTTCTTTTTTTTGGTACATCTTATTGTTAGTAATATATACCACACACAATGTTGCAGCTCCTAATTTGCTGATGTTATTCTCATGCCAACTTCCAAAGACAAATGAAGATCAGATTTATAAAGATACTGATAATAAAAGGCAATAATAATGAAAACGAAAAAAAGAAAAACAATGTACTTGACCTACATCAGAACTGACTTATCACAGAGTAGTCATCGGAGCAGAAGCCCAGTCATAAGCTGCAGACTACCTGTAGTGCTACTGGCATTGCATTTGACCTCAAGGATGGGCAATGCTAAGAAGCCCGTTGTCCATCAACCTCCCAAGCTCCTAAGCCCCGGAACCTACTGACTTCAATGACTACTAAAACACTGAAAGACTCCTATTGTCAGAGCAGGAGCAATTACAGGCAGAATAAAGCCATGGAAAATAGAACACCAAGTTCCACATTTGCCTCTTATTGATTCTATAACTTTAGTTACATCACCTAAGCCTTCTGAGCCTTGTTTATCTCTGCCTCTCAGTTAGGAACAATAATTACCTTCCTCACAAATCTGTTGTGAGGTTCAAGTAAGGTAACATATTTGGAAGTGATTTGTAAAACAGAAGGCATAATACAAATTTAAATTGTTATTCTTAATAATTAGTGAGGGTGCTGCAAGAATGCAAGCAACCTGTAACTTCAGTGCTCTGGGCTTCTAGAGAAAGCATGAGGGTTGACAATCCTCAATTCTCGAATGTAACAAACGATTTAACTCACATATAGTTTTCGCAAGTTGAGCTAAGGCCCCAAAACACTGATTGACAGGCCTGAAGGTTTCAGGCCAGTCAGGGGCAGCTTTTTAACTACACTGAGCAACCACAGCAGCCAGCCTTAGAGATTTTGCTGAGTGTTTAGACATTCAGTGGTGCCCAGCTGGTCTAAGTCTTCCTTACCAGAATGACCATAGATTCAAGGTACGGTTGGCATGAACCCCTTGCAGAATAAGCAAACACCATTGGTTCTAAGCCATTTGATTCTGCCTAAGAGTGAAGCACTGGCACTCAGATGGCAAGAAAGTTTAGACTGCCCCATTTGTCCTTGGGAAAGTTAAAGTCTACATACCAGTACCGAAAGAGCAAAGCCAACCAGGGATTCTACATCTTCTAATGTCCTCAATGCATTAAAAAAAGACTCTATCTGACAATGCTTCCTGATCTATTCCAACTTACTACTATCTCCACTCTCTCCCCACCACCCCTTGCAATTAAATGTGTCCAAAACCAGTAATCTTCATCTTGTTTTTAAGTCTTTACATTTGAACCCAGGATGACAAGAATGTTCATCACAGTCTCTCTGTATGATTGTAAATGCCTATGCCCTCCTCAGCTTGAAAAAGGAAGAGCTGTTTTCTGATTCTTGTATTTAAATGCCTGAAATATCACATCTTTTAGTCTTTCAGCCAAAGGGAACTAAAACCAGAATAGAAGATCCAGCCTGCTTCTACAAGACGGATCAAAGCTTATGGGAATAGAAAGTCAGTTTGACATTGTTGATAACTCTGGAGACAGCACGATGTCAAACAGGCATCCTGACCCAGCTCAAAAGCTTCTTCTAGCATCATTATGGCTGGAGCTGTTAAATTACCAACTTACTGAAAGAAGAAATCTACTTCAGTGGAGAAAAAAAACATCTACTAATGGGGAATTAAGATCAGAAGAACTTTTATTCTGCAAACTTCTGTGCTTTAGTAGACAGAAGGGAAGGGAAAAAAATATTTACTACTTAAAGAGGTAACAGTATTTGTCCAGGTTGTAAGCCTAAATAAAATCAAAAGGACATAAATAATGTCTCTCCTTCTCACATTCCCATTTGAAACAAACCAATACTCATCTCTGAGATCTCCCAACAGAATCATTACTCAAAGATAATTTTTGTATCATTTCCTTGGAGTACATCCTCCTCCCAAATAATCTGAGGAATTATCCCATGAACCATCCTTCCCCTGGGTGTCTTAGGCTGGGTTCTCTAGAGAAGCAAAACCAGTAGCGTATAAATATATCTACAGAGAGATTTATATTAAAGAAATGGCTCATGTGGTTGTAGAGGCTGGAATATGGATCAGGCTGGAGGCAGCTTCTCCTGACTCACATAGCTGCAGGGGCTGGCAAACCCAAGATTGGCAAGTAGGACAGTAGGGTTCTGGCTCACAGGCTGCAAAGATAATGAATCCCAAGATCGGCAGGCAAGACCTCAGGTAAGCTGCTAGCTCAAGTCCCAAGAACCTGAAGTCAGATGATCAGGAGCCAGCTGCAGGATCCAGAGCCAGCAAAAGCCTGAGATCCTTGCCAGAAAGTCCACTTATATTTGATGCAGGCCACACCCCCAAAGAAACTCCCTTTCAACTGATTGGCTACTCACAGATCTCATTATGGAGGTGATCACATTATATCATACCTTATCAAGGAAATGATCACATCATTATATGATTGCCAAACTACATCATAAATTCTAAGCCACTGAGAATCATGGCCCAGTCAAGCTGACATGCAAACTTAATGATCACACCATGTATCTTCAGCCTCCCTAATGGTTCTTTATCATTTGCATCTAAATATGCTAAAGTTTCTACTATCTTGAAAAATATTTCCCATGACAGCCATCTTGCTCTAGCCACCATTCCACACTTCCCTTAGCCTTCACTTTGGCTGCTCCAATCCCTCACTTTCCATCTACTCTCCATCTGCTACAGTTGGGTCTGGCTTCCTTAACAAGTTCATTTCTATTGATAAGTTTAACAATGACCCTGATACCATCAAATAAAAAGGATATATTTCTGTCCTTCACTTATTTATCCTTATTGTGATATTTTCCATTGTTGACCACCTCATTAACCTGGAATTCTTCCTCTGAAAAAAAAAAAAATTGCCGTCGAGTCAATTCTAACTCATAGCAACACTATACGACAGGGTAGAACCGCCCCATAGGGTTTCTAAGGAGCAGCTGGTGGATTCGAACTGCCACCTTTTGGTTAGCAGCTGAGCTCTTAACCACTGCACCACCAGGGCTCCATCAGCTCCTGGGTTATCACTTGACCTAGTTTTATTCCTACTTCTTTTGTTCCCTCACAGAGGCCTTTTGCATTTTTCTTCCCCTCCGAACTTAGTAAATATTTATGTTTCCAAGGCTCTATTGTAAGCCCTCTGTTTTATGTGTTAAGTGTTTGTCGCTTAGCTCATAACCCTCTACTGGGTTTGTCATGTATTTACAACTGCTAGGAAGAAAAGCCTAGTTCTCTACTGCCAAAAATCAGTCAGTGAAAACCCTATGGATCACAATGGTCCCACTGCATTGAGACAGGGGTAGCCGTGAGTCAGAGGCCGATTCAACGGCAGCTAACAACAACCACAACGTATATAACTGTCCATGTCCTACAAGTCGCTCAAACTCAACACATCCAAAAGAACCTACTATCTCTCCCAAGACTCATCCTCCTGTATCTCTGTGAATGGCCCCACCTTCCACCAAGTTACCATGGCCATATATCCCAGAGCATTCCTAAACACTCTTTCTCTTCCACATCCAGTTAGTCACCATCCTACAAATTCTATCTCCTTAGTTTGTCTCTTCCCTTAATCTCCACTGCCATTGTTTTAGTTCACATGTTCATCATTTTATTCCAGGTAATTTAGTGAAATAATATACTAACTCAACTCCCTGCATCTACAGTACCTTTCTTTCCCTTCAACCTCTATTCTAGTCACTACTATAGAAAACCAAACCATTGCCGCAGAGTTGACTTTGTTCTACTCTATCTCATAGCAACTCCATAGGCCAGAGTAGAACTGCCCCATAGGGTTTCCAAGCAGTACCGGGTAGATGCGAACTACAACCTTTTGGTTAGCGGCCATAGCTCTTAACCACTATGCCTCCAGGGTTTCCAATAGTGGTTAATTAAAACTTCAGTACTTTGAGTCAGACAGAGGTCTATGAATTCTGACTATATACAGTTGTGTCTCTACAGAAAACTTCTTTAAACTTCAGATTTCTAACCTCTAGAATGAGCCTGATAAATAAGCTTAATAATTCTTTTCGCAGAGGGTTATTAGAAGAATTAAATGAGATACTATGTGAGTATCTCTGAAAACACTGGTACCTAATAAAACCTTAATAAATAAACTCTTTTTATTAATATTTACTTTCTACAATGAAAATTTGATCCATTGTTTTACTTTCCTAATTATAACTTTAAAATTAATTTCCAGAGCACCCTGGATAAGTTCAGACTCCTTATTTTAGCATCTATGAACTTCATACTCTGGCTACTTTCTACTTTCAGCCTCATCTCTTTAAACGCTCTCACCTGCCATCTCTTTTCCAGATACGTGGAGACGTTTACGGTTCCCTAAGCATAGTCTCTGGAAACCCTGGTGACATAGTAGTTAAGAACTAGGCTGCTAACCAAAAGGTTGGCAGTTCGAATCTACCAGGTGCTCCTTGGAAACCCTATAGGGCAGTTCTCCTCTGTCCTATAGGGTCACTTTAAGTCAGAATCGACTCAATGGTAATAGGTTTATTTTATGCTGTTGTTGTTTTTAAGCCTACTCTAGGAGCCTCTGTGGTGCAATGGTTAAGCACTTGGCTGCTAACCAAAATGTCAGTGGTTGAAACTCACCAACCGCTTTGTGGGAGAAAGATGTGGCAATCTGCTTCCATAAACACTAGTCTTGGAAACTCTGTGGAGCAGTTCTACTCCATCCTATAGGGTTGCTATGAGTTGGAACTGACTCAACATCAATGGGATTAAGCATGCCTTGTTGCTGTATTCTCAGTGTATCAACATTACTGTTTTCTCTGTCTAGAATGTCTTTCTATGTTTTATCAGCTGGTAGATTGCTGTTCATTCTTTAAAACTGAGATCTAATCTCAAAATCCAATTTGGGGAAATGTCCCCTCTCCCCACAGTTTGATTCTGAGGCTCGTCCGCATGCTAGGGGAATAACACCCTAGGTGTACTTACATCTGGGTGTATCTACATCAAAGCTTTTATCACCATGTTCTATTTGCACTTCTTAGGTTGACTCTCTTGTCCTTGCTCCCCATACCCCACCCCCACCCCCGCCTTCAAGCTATTGCCATAAACTCCATAGGTGGAATTCAACCTAGTGCCTGACACATAGTAGGTGTTCAATGTATGTAGAATGAAACAAAGAAAAAGAGGGTAGGAGAGGGAGGGAGGAAGGAAGGAAAGAGAAAAGGAAGGAAGGAAAGGGAAAAGGAAGGAAGGAAGGGAAGGAGGGAGGGAGGGAGGAAGGAAAAGGAAAGAAGGGAGACAGGAAAGAATGGAGCAAGACGGAAAATAGGAAGAGAGAAAAGAAGGGAAAACAAAGCTATTTCTTACTCTGCTGAGATTCCAGGATCTTTTATCTTCAGCTCTTGAAAACTCATTGCTCCCCATTTTCCTGCAGCAAGAGAAGTTATAAATTGCCGTGTAGAGAGTTGATGTCTTCGTCTCCTTGCAAACAATTTACACAGCAGCTCTGCTTCTGTACTCCCTGTTAAATGGAATCCTTGCCTCCAACTCATTTTATCCATCAGGATCTTCAGGTCTTCATCCTAACAAATGATTCTTTATTAATTCTGGAAAGATTTATCCTCTTGACTTTTTATGGTGCCCTTACTATAAGGAGAACAAAAGAACAATTTGTGAAAGGAGCAAAAGAAAGGAATTTGTGCTTTACTTGTATTGCTGTTGTGTGCTTTCGTGTCAATTCCGACTCATACCGACCCTACGGGGCAGAGCAGAACTGCCCAGTATGGTTTCCAAGGCTGTAATCTTTATGTTCAATTTGATTCCTGTGTATTCCGTCTGGCGAGGTCCACGTGTATAGTTGCCATTTATGCTGTCGAAAAAAGATACTTGCAGTGAAGAAGTCGTTGGCCTTGCAAGACTCTGTCATGCGATCTCCAGCATTGTTTCTATCACAAAGGCCATATTTTCCAACTACTGATCCTTCTTCTTTGCTTCGAACTTTCACATTCCAATCACCAGTAATTATCAATGCATCTTGTTTACATGTTTGATCAATTTCAGACTGCAAGAGTTGGTAAAAGTCTTCAGTTTCCTCATCTTTTGCATTAGTGTTTGTTGCATAAATTTGAATAATAATTATTATATTAACTGATCTTCTTTGTAGGCATATGGATATTATCCTCGCATTGTACTTCAGGACAGATCTTGAAATGTTCTTTTTGACGATGAATGCAATGCCATTCCTCTTCACTTTGTCATTCCCAGCATAATAGACCACATGATTGTCCGATTCAGAATGGCCAGAAACAGTCCATTTCAGCTCACTAATGCTTGGGATATCGATCTTTAAGTGGTCCATTTCATTTCTGATGACTTCCAATTTTCCTAGATTCATATTTCCTACATTCCATGTTCCATTATTAATGGATGTTTGCCACTGTTTCTTCTCATTTTGAGTCATGTCGCCTCAGCAAATGAAGATCCCAAAAGCTTGACTCCATCCACGTCATAAAGGTCCACTCTACTTTGAGGAGGCAGCTCTTTCTCAATCCTATTTTGAGTGCCTTTCAACCTGAGAGGCTCTTCTTCCAGCACTATACTAGACGATGTTCTGGTGCTATTCATAAGGTTTTCATGGCCCATTTTTTCAGAAGTAGACCATCCAGGTCCTCCTTCCTAGTCTGTCTTAATCTGGAAGCTCCACTGAAACCCGTCCACCATGGGTGACCTTGCTGGTATTCGAAATATTGATGGCATAGCTTCCAGCACCACAACAACACTCAAGCCACCACAGTACAACAAACTGACAGATGTGTGGGGATCCTCGACCTAGAGATCCTGTATTACCTTCCCATGCTTCTTTTTGCTTAATATAGCTTGAATTTGGTTTCTATCACATGCAGCTGAAAGATTACTAAATAATTCACACTGTACCTTTACTGACCTGGAAAATAAGCAGAATCGACACCAACAATATAATATGAGAGATTTAGGAAAGAACACCTTCTTGAGCAAAGAGTCTTCCACCATTCACCAGGTGTGGTTTATGAAAATTCCACAATAAGGAAGAAAGGGAACTACTATTTAAGAGAGTAGCTTTTAGATGTTCAACTCTAAGCGGGTGTCTTGGAAAAACATTATCTCATTTAGATAATCAGTCCTTCCATACTGGAGAAAAGTTTGTTCTTCCAGAGTCCATGGAAGAAATATCTCTTCCTAAAATATATACATATACAACCAAAATATTATTGTACACTTTTGGGGGAGTCCCTGGGTTAAATGCCCAAATGGTTAAACTCTTGTCTACTAGCCAAAAGGTTGGCAGTTTGAACCCACCCAGAAGCACCTGGGAAGAAGGCCGGGTGATCGTTTCCAAATGGTCACAGAATTGAAGACCCTGTGCAGCACTTCTACTCTGCACACATGAGGTCACCATGAGTCACAATCAACTCTATGGCAACCAACAACAACACCACTACCACCTTCAGCGTTAGGTGGAAATGACATTAATTATAAATGTGATATTTAAAAATGTTAAAATTATGATTGAACGACTGAGAAGTCAGTGAGGCGAGAAAGTGTGAATTGAGCTGGATACCAAGACATAAGCTTGGGGACAGAGGGCAGAGGGCTAGGGGTGAAGTGGGAGCGTGGGAATAAAGAGAAAAGAACGCTGTGGGCAGTCACAAAGAGTACAGTAGCGGGCAGAGATAAATCAGGTACAAAAAGGAAATCCTTAAAAGCTCTAGACAGCTGTTGAAAGAAACATGTCCAGACAGATAGAAAGTGTCTGGGAGAGAGAGACCGCTTCATGGAAGGGCATATTAAGGGAATTAATGGTCACTCCATGTGTCAGGTAGGCCTTCCCAACTCGATCATAAGGTTTAAAGAGATAACACAGAAAAAAGCAAATGTTCTCAGTTGTCAGAAGTTCAAAAAGAAAAATCTACCTGGATCCAGATTAGAAGCAAGTGTGGAAGAAGAACGTGATATGGAAAATACAGGTCTATGGGAGCCAACTCTCTGTTCTGCAGAAAGCTTTTTATTTCCAACTAGAATAAATAACGGAATGTTGTACTTACAGTAACTGAGCTAGCGAAACAGAGATATATAATGTGCATGTGCGCACACACACATAAACCAAAAAATCCATTGTCATCGAGTTGATTCCGACTCATAGCGACCTTATAGGATGGAGTAGAATTGCCTCACAGGGTTTCCAAGGAGTAGTTGGTGGGTTCCAACTGCCAACCTTTTGGTTAGTAGCTGTCGCTCTTAACCACTGCACCACCAGGGCTCCACACACATATATACATACGCACATATATGTACATGCATGTGTATAATACTCTACCAAATACATTATTAAGAAAAGATCCTGAGGATTAAAGGTCAAAGTCACACAGTTATCATTTCAGGTGGAGAAATTCTTGGTAATGAGGTCATTGCAGTGGAAAGGATCAAGAAACTCAACAGACTTTAGAACCAGGAAGTTCTACTCAATATGTAGCTTAACTCTTCTACTGCTTTTCTTTTCCCCGCATTCAGGGCCCACTGGAGGGAAGCTGCTTACAATCTGTGAAGTAATCATGCAGTTATTAGAAATCACTGAATTATTCCATTTCTCCCTTCCCCTTCTCCTCTCCCATCTGAGTTTCATTTAAGGGCTCTGTTCTCAAGCAATTCTACAAGTAGGGTGCAGGAAAAATATTTCTAAACAAAAGGAACTGTAATGTGTTTCCAAATGGCACGTTCAAATGTGATTTGAAATACCTAACCTCTAATTTCGAAGTGTTAGTCATCAGTACAGAGACAGAGAATGTTAGACCTGAAAAAGAATGTCGGAGTCATCCAGTACAAAATGCTAGTTTTGTTCATAAATGAACTAAGGCCCAGAGAACCAAAGAGACTGGGCCAAAGCCACACTGATCGGACCGCATAGCTGGAAGGGATCAGAGGTGCTTTTCTTCCAGCCCCATTCTCTTTTGAAACAGACCTTCTGAGTATTTCTTTTTTAAACCTCCATAAACTCCTGACAGCATTTGAATCCAGACATTAATAGTGAATATAAAAAGGATAACCAAAAAGGCAATTTAACTAATTTAAGAACCTCACCAACACATACCTTCTTTGTGAATGAAACTAACCAATCTCGTAAAAATGTAGTAGGGGAGGAAAAATGGTACATAGTAAAAATAATCTTTAAATTTTTATGTTCTAGTTAGCCATGTACCATATAAACGATTACCTTTAATTTACAAAAAAAAAAAAATCCTGTTCATTATAAATTCTCTGTTCTTAGAGAATAGAAGGGCAAATGTGTGTGTGCATGTGTGTCTACACGCACATACATAAATACATCCAATAAAGTGTTAAGAAAATGACTCAGGAAAGAAAAAACAGTAGAAATAGTAGACTCTTGGGGATAGGGAGGGGCTGGTTGCCAGCAGAGGCCATCCTGTCAAGGTGCCCAGGTCCTTTCCATCACAAGTGCTGGTAGCAGAGTACAACCCATCTTCATCCAAGAAGACAATTGAGAAATAACAAGAACAGTTGGACAGGTATGGCAGAACTGTAAGTTTTCTCTAGTAAATTCAGAAACTGTTTTAAACAGAAAAGTAGACTTCTTAAAATTAGAGCAGAGGCACTGGTTAAATAGTGAAGAGAAGTAGAATCTACTTACGGTAAGTCACTAAAGATTTCGGAAGGTCCTTACCCCGTCCAGCCCTAGCACCTCCTTCCCCTAGACAGGGCAGCCCTCAGAGATGAAGATGCCAGCTGCCTGGTGTCAGGTCTGAAAACTGAAGCAAGGCCTTTTTTAGGTCAATTAACGAAGAGACAGCATATTTGCTGAAGTAGAGGGTCAATAAAAACGTGAGAAAACTTCAACAAGACGGATTGACATAATGGTCACCACAATGGACTCACACATACCAACAATCGTAAAGATGGCGCAGGACCAGGCAATGTTTCGTTCTGTTACACTTAAGGTCACCATCAGTCAGAACTGACCCCACAGCAACTAACAACCGCAACAATGAAGGGTGGAAGTAACAGGAAACTCCGTGTAGGAAGAAAGGGAAGAGACAAACCTGGCAGGAAAGGTGGGGGAAACACTGACAAAGCAGGAACCCAGCTGAGTCAGCACCAACAGGGACTGAGGTCTGGGAGCCCAGCAGGGGCACAAGTCAAGTGAGTAAGCCAGTGGGTCATCCGCAGCCACGTCCGGCGGGCAAGACACTCAGCAAGACTCGGGTGGCCAACTTGGCTCTGTCTTAAAGGAATCACTGGCCACAGTGGACCCTTTGATGAGGCAACGGGGGACTTTAACTGAATCCAGACCAGGCTTAAATGTCTGCTGACCACCAGGACATAAGAACCGTGTATTTCAACTCTAAACCATTTTAATACGATGACAAATGAACCTCAAGTAGATGGGATGCCTGCCTAGAGGAGCAAAAGTGACAGGCCTACTTTCTATTCGGTATATTAACCTTCAGGGGAGAAAGCTGGCTGTAAGAACAGAAGAAGCAGCAGTTTCCTAGACATTAAAAAGATTAAAGGAAACGGTATTGGACTGGAGCAGAGAGGAAATTATTTGCCTGTGGGCAGAGAGGACATTTCTGTTGTTATTGCCCCTATAAACTATCTTTATCCACAGCTCCAAATCAGGCAGGGCTGATGGGATTTGCTGAGGCAATATATCAAATTAGTCCTGCTCAGAAAACTCTGGAGGAAGGCCTCGAGCCAAGGCGTGCCCTGGAATTTATCTAAGTGACAGGACACTTACAGGAGCAAATGGAGCCCCTTGCCTGCCACTGTGACATCACAGCCAAACTGATGCTAATTAGAGGAAAGCCTGGGCTCCTAAGGGAAGAAAGGAAGGTTCAAGGAATCAACCAATGACTACCTAAGATCCTCAGAACCGGGCTTGACCAACGCAAGCCAAATCCATTGCCATCAAGTCAATTCCGACTCATAGCAACCCTGTAGGACAGAGTAGAACCGGCCCCACAGGGTTTCCAAAGAGCAGCTGGTGGATTCAAACTGCCGACCTTTTGGCTAGCAATGAGCTCTTAACCACTATGCCACCAGGGCTCCTGGGTAAAAATGAAAGAACTGTCTTGTCATGAACATGAGCAGAAGTCAAGAGATTCCCAGCAGCATTAGGAGCAAACCTGAGGGCTGTAATGATGTGTTACCTGCCCGTTCCTTGGATTGTGAATGATCAAAATCGCACACATTACTACAAAAGCAAATAAACTGTCTACCCCATTTTAAGGAGAAGGGAAACTATTAGAAATAGATGCAGCTATGGAGGTATTACAGATTGCCTGTGTCCCCCCAAAACATGTGTTGGAATCCTAACCCCTATATACGTGAATGTAATCCCACTGGGGAATAGGGTTTTCTTTGTTATGTTAATGAGGCTATATCAGTGTAGGGTGTGTCCTAAACCTAATCACTTCTGACTCATAAAAAGAGCAGATTAGACACGGAAGCAAGCACAAACCGGAAGATGATAGATGTCACATGACTGTCGCCAAGGAACCCAGGAACTTTGTGGGGGGGGGCCGTGGGGGGGGTACTACAGAAGCTGAGAGAGACAAAGATCTTCCCCTAGAATGAAGAGAGAGACAGTCTTTCCCTATAGCAGTGCCCTGAATTCAGATTTCTAGCCTCCTGAACTTTGAGAACATGAATTTCTCTTCTTTAAAGCCATCTACTTGTGGTATTTGTGTGACAGCAACATTAGGAACCTAAGACAAGAGGAAACCCTGAGAAGGCCTGTGGGGCCCTGAGGAGCCCTCCTCCAGCTACGCGGCTGCCCTTTTGATCAGCCTCAGGGTGTTGTCGTCACTTCCCATCAAGTCAGTTCTGATACATGGCAATCCTGGGTGTGCTGAGTAGAACTGCTCCGTAGGGTTTTCAAGGCTGTGAACTTTCAGAAGCGGATCGCCAGGCCTGTCTTCCGAGGTATCTCTGGGTGGGTTTGAACCACCAACCTCTCAGCTAATAATCAAGCATTTAACCATTTGCACCACCCAGAGACGACTCCTCAGGGTGCAGGAGACATAAATGATGCTTAGCCAAGCCACAAGACACATCTGAACATTCTCCATCTAATACACAGTCAGCTTTAAGAGAGCACAGCCAAACACTTTCTAAAACATTTATGCAACTGTTTTTGAGGGTTCATAGTGTGTTCATCTTTTCACAAGAACCAACTAAGCCCCTTTCCTTTCCAACCAATAGACTATGTCTCAGGTTAGGAGCCCTGAGAAGCTGAGTGTAAGAGTTTAACGTGGAGAATATTTGTTTAGGAGATCGATCCCTTGGGTTCAACATCTGAGGAAGGAAAAAAAAAGAAGCAGGATTTGGCAGAAGAAGAAGTCAGAGCCCAGATGCAGGCTCAAGCACAACCTCAACCAACTCCATAGGCAGCTCTGAAGCAAGAATGGCCCTTTAGAGTTGTCCTGAGCATACCGTGCACTGGTCAGTCATTGGATGCGGGCTGACAGCTGAAGGCTGATGCCGACAGTACTCCCTAAAAACCAGGGCAATAAATCCTTTCTTGAAGGAGAATCTGTACAACGCATCACAGTGTCTGCCACATGTTCTGCATGCATTTTTTAAATACCCACAAAATTCTAGAAAGCTAACAGGGAATTGAAGTATGAGCCGCCAACCTTTTCCAATGCAGAAACCATGGGAAGAAAAGAAAAACGTGAAAGTATTGCTGAATCAGTCAGAGTTCTCCAGAGAAACAGAACCAATAGTAGATATGTAGATGACAGAAAGAGAGAGAGGGATTGATTGATGGATGTTTAAGGAATCATCTAACACATTGTGGGGACTGACAAGTCCAAATTCTGTAGGGCAGACCAACAGACTGGGAACTCAGGCAGGATTTTATGCAGCAGTCTTGAGGCAGAATTTCTTCTTTTCTGGGAAATCTCAGTTTTTCCTCTTAAAACCTTTAACTGATTGGATAAATGAGGTCCACTGACATTATCAAAGATAATCTCCTTACTTAAAGTCAACTGATTGTAAATATTAACCAAATCTACTTAACTTCACAGCAACACCTAGCCTAGATTTCTCTTTGATTAAATAATTGGGTACTACAGCCTAGCCAAGTTGACATATAAAACTAACCATCACAACTGCTAAGCATCAAAAATGCTTTGCTACCAAGCACTCTGAAGAATTAAAGTAATAACAGCCTCCAGTATTGGGGATGTAGAACAAAGACTTAAAAAAAAAAAAAAAAAAAAAAAAACTTCCCCTGTCTTAAAATGATATCTTCCCTTCATCTTCTCTGAGAAATGTTTATGAGTTTCAATCAATCAGTGACTCTTTATTGAGGGTCTACTACGTGCTCAACGTTATGCTAGATCTAGCTATAGGATGTATTAGAGAAATACATAACATGGTCTCTGACTTTAAAGATATTATGGTCTAAGTGGGAAGGAAAATAAGCCACACAGGAACATAAAAGAATATCTTTTTTTGCTCAAATGCATGCCCCTGGAAGGCTGAGGTAGCATGGTGTGATGGTTAGTTTTATGTGTCAACTTAGCTAGGCTATGGTGCCCAGTTGTTTGATCAAACACTAGTCTAGATGCTGCTGTGAAGGTGTGTAGATATGATTAGCATTTATAATTAGTTGATGTTAAGGAAATCAGGTTACCCTCCATAATGTGGGTAGGGCTTATCCAATCAGTTGAAGACCTTTAAGAGCAAAAACTGAGGTTTTCTGAGAAGAAAACGATTCTTCCTCAAGGCTTTAACATAGATATCCTGCCTGACCTACAGATTTCAAATTTAACACTGCCAGAGTTTCCAGCCCGCCTGGCTGATGGATACTGGACTTGCCAGCCTCCACAATAACATGAGTTAATTCCTTAAAATAAATAAATCCATCTCTTTCAGATAGATAGATATATGGATGAATGGATGGATGGATGCATGGATGGATGGATGATGGATGGATGGACTGGTGGGTGGGTGCATGGGTGAGTATGTAGGTAGGTAGGTAGGTAGATAGTAGGTAGGTAGATATCCTGTTGATTTTATTTCTCTGAATAATTCTGACAAACACAGATTTTGATATCAGCAGTGGTTCTAGAGGCATAGAATCTTAAGAATGAGTTTTCTGAATTGGTTTCAGGGTTTCTGAAATTAGTTCTCTAACCTGATTAAATTTAAAGGCACCAGCAAATTTATTTCCAACAGTAAAGAGGGCACTGGGTGTGATGTAGCAATAGAGATGCGCAAAATACACCATTAGTTACTCCTAACCAAATACTTAGAAGAAATAATGTTCTAGGTGACCATGTATTTGATACCTTAGAACACTTCTATCAAACTGACAAGCATAATGACATTGGCTGGTTGCTCCTAATTTTACTGGACAAAACGTAGAAAGAAAAGGATGAGCTCAGGGCTTCAAATTCCCAGCTCAAGTGCTGCATAAATGACCTAAAAGTTGCTACGCGTGCCCAGAAAAAAAACCTTATCTCCTATAGCCACAGAGTAAACATCGCTGAAAACCGGACCTGCAACGGAAATTAAGTTCCCAACTTGCAGGGTGTCTGATGTTAAAGGGAGGCCATTAACTGAGAAGAAATAGGATCCTGAAAATTAGAATCAGGACATATGGGCATTCCTGATGAAGCTGGGACATTGAACCCTTAAATTCTTCTAAGTCTTCTTTGCCAGTAGAAGCAGCCCTTCCACCACCATCTGAAAAGATTAATCCAGCTTTGCCCAAGGAAATTTTAACGGCATCCCCCGAAGCAGATGCCTTGAAATACACTGCTTATTGTTCTCGGGACCTACCTCCATCACCATCTTTGCTTTTACACCTATAACTAGACCTAAGACCCATCAAGCTCTGAAAGGTGAGATAAGAAGTGTGGCCCACAAAGAATGCACTGCACTCCAAAGAATTACATGATTTTTCTAGTTTATACAGACATAAATCTGGGGGAATATGTGTGGGAATAGATATTAAGGGTGGAGGAGAATGGTGGAAGGAATATAAACTTGCAACAGCCACTAACCAAACAGCTCCAGAAATAGACGTGTGGTCAAAAATTTTTCATTATTAAACTTGCTGCAGCCTAAGTGAGTCACACTCCAGAGAAATCATGGGTGACTCAGGACTGCTAGGAGGAAGTGGGAGAAGTTCCTCAAATGATGTGGACTTACGTTGGAGATTTTGAGGAGGATTTAAGGAAGTAAGAAACAGGTTTAAATTGGAAGCTGTCAAGAAGTAATTTCATGACTGATGAGCTTGCCAATTTTTATCTAGGAAGCCAGAAGAGGGTTAAATTGCGGTCAGAGTTGTCATAGGTGATGACGCAACCATCACTTGTATTAGACGAAAGAGAGAGCTCTTCAGTGATTTCTGTGTTTGCAGAATGGCCTTGTCTCTGTCTAGTTCCAAACATGATCACAGAATAGCTCTGTCTGAACATTGCATATATTATGTGAACACGTTGATCATCTATTAGGAAGGTCTAGCTGCCAGCAGGGCCATTTTTCATTTCTCATGTGTTCCAGCTGCCGTCGAGTTGACTCCAACTCCTAGTGACCTTATAGAACAAAGTAGAACTGCCCTGTAGGGTTTCCAAGGAGTGGCTGGTGGATTCGAATTGCTGCCCTTTTGGTTAGCAGCCAAGCTCTTAACCACTGCACCACCAGGGCTCTCTAAAGTGGTTAGGGAAGGTTTAAACTGGGAAATGAGATTTGGGCTGGATCTTGAAAAAGATGGAAAGGTGGGTAGATATAAGAAGGGTAAGAGGCTGTCCAAGATACAGAAATAACATGAGTGGATGCTCCCGCCCCCAACTCAATCCTTAGCTGGGACTTAAGGTCCAAACATTGCAGTACGTGATCAAGGTGACCCTAAAAATAACATGTTGAAGACCCAAGGCACCTCATTTGGGAATTTCTACCAAAAGAAAACATAATGAAGAACTTCCTCAACATTAGTCTGAAGTGGTAAAAAATTAATTAATTTTAAAAAGTTCATCAGAAAAAGTTAAAAGTTATCTGTCAGAGAATTATGGTAATTGAAAGAGATATTTTAGAGCCAAACTGAAGAGGATGTAAAAGTTACATTAATTGTCCAGAAGGCAGCCTTTGTGTTAAACATGAGAACGCAACCTCCATTATAAGCCTTAAGTGAATTTAAATCTCTTCATACTTAGCCAAATTTTTCACTTTCCTATATAAAGGACTGGAGCCTACCTCCTGGAAAAGGATAGGGACGACACCCACCAGACAAGGATTTGAAAGAGGGGGATAGAATATGGAGGCTGAAAAAGGACGAAAACAATGATTCCCTGTGAAGAAAAGACAATCTCCTTGTGATTTGTATGGCTTAATGAAATTATATGTTAACAAACTGAGTAGCTTCAAATCTAGGATCTGAAAGTTTTAACTAGGCTTTTCATCCATGTTGAGTTGTTTGGTTTGGTTTGGTTTTTTTCCAGAACTGACTGAGTTGCTTTCTCGTTTCCATGCCACATAAAAGCACCTGACTACACTGTTCATCCTTCCCACCCCTTTGATAGGGAAGAGTTTGTGTTCTGTAACTCACCTTCCCATTCAGCTTGTTTTCTTGGAACTTGGACTTCTTTGCTGGCTGCGTGTGACTAGTTTGCATGCTTCTATCTCTTGTCTTCCTCCACACCTTTCACAGGTGTTATCATTTATGCATTAGCTTTTTCATACCCCTTTACATCATAAACTAATTGCTTCATATTTGTTGAACTGTGCCCTGAGAAATTGTCTATCCACATACAGAATGGCAAAAGACAACCGCAGATGGCTCTAAAACTGAAATCAGAGTTCTTCTGGAAAGTTAAAGGGAAAGATAGTGTATAGGAACTGGATTAATGTGCATTTCACATTTTTAGTTCCCATAAAAAGGTTGACTTCATCAAATCAGATAGACTTGACAAAACCATTTATTTAACAATGGTTAACTTGCCCTTCTTCAACACTGATATAAATGTCTAGTTTCAGGGAAATAGAGCATTTTCCTCCCTCAGTGATAAGAAAAGAAATCCATTTAAATGCACTGCCATAATATTTATTTAATTAGAGCACTGAAGTCTTTCAGTGGAAAAATAAGTGCAACTCTTTACTCTTACCTCTTTAGATTTGTAAAATAAAGCTGACTTCCAGTGTTAAAAATATTTGTGTGATTTGAGTCTTCCAAAAGATGAAATTTGGAAAATACAAAGTTAAAAAGAAGCCTCGTATAAACTGTACTATTATTTTGATCAGCTCTTCTATTCACTTTCCTTCTTTTTATTTGTCTGCTTTCCTTTTGATTGTATCATAATAACTGTCTAGACTTTGCTCTCGGATGTGATGGGTTTTAGGAGACTTTGTAGAAATGATGCCAGAAAAAAAATAAATTAGTAGTACTGTGCATTAAAGTGCCAGAGCTGAAAAAATTATGAATAGAAAAATCATGGACTACTTATATACCAGATGAGATGGCTTGCTATCTATTCATTTTCTTCAAGGTTATAGCTTGTGATTAGAATGTGCTGATCCACCTCACTGTCAAAATGTATAATAAATAATAACCTGCAACAATAAATATGTTAATATATTCCTATTTAATTTTTTTTTTTTTTTGCTTGTTTTATACTAGATGCAAAAGTTTCATGAAAATCTTGGTTTTTGGTTAAGTTATGTAGACTACGATTATAATTGAATTTAGGACCCGTCTTATGAGTTTCTGACCTCTTCTGTGATTTGAGGGCTGACAGAAGAGTTGAGCCATAAAGTTTAAAGCCACAGTTGTCAAGAGTTTCTTTAAAGCAAAAACAACAAATAATGCCAATAAATATCTAAATCTCTCAGGTTGATATTTAGTCAGTAAGAACTGGTTTAACTGTAACAGTTATGAAATACTTCCCAACATGTTAAAAATCAGCTTCTGCCCTGAGCAACCCCCAACCCAGAGCCCTACCTCAACTGCCTCAGCTCCTCCCCCATGACCCCATCTCCTAATGATTCAGCAACTAAGTCATTAACACCTGGCACAGTAGGGAGGAGCCCTGGTGATGCCATCCATGATTAAGAGCTGGGCTGCCAACCAGTAGGTCAGCAGTTCAAATCCACCAGCTGCTCCTTGGAAACACTATGGGGCAGTTCTACTCTGTCCTATAGAATTGTTATGAGTCGAAATCGAATTGAGGTCAATGGGCTTACCGTAAGGAAATTCCATCGGTTATAGGTTCTGATTGGCTGTTACTGATTGATAAGTTTATGTGTCAGAAATATTTTTAACGTCATCCTTGATTAAATCTTATCAGTTACTGTCTCAGCTAACATTGTAGCATTCTTGTGACTGTAAAGCCTAATAGGAATGGTTCTCAGGATAATCCTGGATGTGTCAAAGAGAAAGGAAAGACGTAGAAGAAGATATAAGGAGCCCTGGTGGCACAGTGGTTAAGCACTTGGCTGCTAACCGAAAGGTCAGCAGTTCAAACCCACCAGTAGCTCCACAAGAGAAAGATGTGGCAGTCTGCTTCTGTAAAGATTACAGCCTTGGAATCCCTATGGGGCAATTCTACTCTGTCTTATAACATCACTATGAGTCAGAACAGACTCAATAGCAATGGGTAGAGGAAGCTATGATGGGAGAAAAAAAAAGATAAGTAGAAAGCTTCTGATGGGAGCTTCCAAAGACTCAACTTTGTAAACAAATCTCCACTTCAAAATGTTCTTTAGGGTCAACCTATCTATGCCAATTATCCAATTGTTCTATAGGGTCTCCTCAAAGAGAAGATGCTGCACTGTGTTCTACTACACGGTAAAAGATACATTCAGCCCCTGAAGTTAGAACTTGGAAATATTCATGGGTGGGAAGGATTCTGCCTACAAGTTTGTATGTATATAGTAGATATTCTAAGGAGCCCTGGTGGCACTATGGTTAAGCACTCGGCTGCTAACTGAACGGTTGGCAGTTTGAACCCATCCAGTGGCTCCGTGGGAGAAAGAACTGATGATCTGCTCCTGTAAAGATTACAGCCTGGAAACACTATGGGGCAGTTCTATTCTGTTACATGGGGTCACTAGGGCACCTGACAACAACAGCTGTAGAAGTTCTGCACCCCCCAGGTCTCTTTTACTGGGCCAGTGCACCTATCCACCAGCTGCCTTCAGTGCTGTTTTCTAGTTGCGCACAGATGCAACCTCTTCTGGAATATTGCTCTCAGTCAATGAGCGCAGAAGTCAAGGAAAGCCTGGAGGTGCTGGGAGGTCTGCTTCACCACTACAGGAATAGCCTGCAGCTAAGGACTGATGACAGGTGCACTCGCAGTGATGGTTCAGTGGTAGAATTCTCACCTTCCATGCTGGAGACCCTGGTTCACTTCCCGTCCAGTGCACTCAGGTGCAGCCATGACCCTTCTGTCAGTGAAGGCTTGTGAAGGCTATGATGCTGAACAGGTTTCAGTGGATCTTTTAGACTAAGACAGACTAGGGAGAAAGTCCTGACAATCTGCTTCTGAAAATCTGCCCATGAAAACCCTGTGGGTCATAATGATCCAATCTTCAACTGATCATGGCAGACCAGAAAGCCACTGTGCATGGGGATCACCCCACGTGTGCAGAGTAGAACTGCTCCATAGAGTTTTCAAGGCTGTGACCTTTCAGAAACAGATCACCAGGCCTTTTTTCTGAGGCACCTCTGGATGGGTTGGACCCGCCAACCTTTCTGCTAGTAGTGGGGTGCTTAACTGTTTGAGCCAACCAGGGACTCCTACATGCTTGTAAACACTCCCTCCGTTAAACTCTCTTCAATGGTCCTTCTGAGTTTGTTATTTCCTAACCGGAAACCCTGGTGGTGTAGTGGTTAAGAGCTATGGCTGCTAACCAAAAGGTCAGCAGTTTGAATACACCAGGCACTCCCTGGAAACCCTACGAGGCAGTTCTATTCTGTCCTTTAAGGTCACTATGGTTCAGAATAGACTCGATGGCAATGGGTTTTTTTAACTGGACACTGGGCAAAACAGTAGACTATCCTAACGTGGCTAACATTGGAAATGAAAATATTTCATACTTTAAAAATATACATAATCTAGTAAAAATATTTAAGTAATATTTCTTAAATATTTCAGATGGAAAAATCCTCACAATCTGACCAACAAGCAGCATCATGATAAATGGAGAAAATATTGAAGCTGTCAAGGATTTCATTTTACTTGGATCCACAATCAATGCCCATGGAAACACCAGTCAGGAAATCAGACGACTTACTGCATTGGGCAAATCTACTGCAAAAGACCTCTTTAAAGTGTTGAAAAGCAAAGATGTCACTTTGAGGACTAAGGTGCACCTGACCCAAGCTATGATATTTTCAATCGCCTCGTAAGCATGCGAAAGCTAGAGAATGAATAAGGACTACTGAAGAAGACTTGATGCCTTTGAATTGTGGTGTTGGGGAAGAATATGGAATATACCATAGACTGCCAGAAGAAGGAACAAATCTGTTTTGGAAGAAGTACAGCCAGAATGCTCCTTAGAAGCAAGGGTAGTGAGATTTTGTCTCACATACTTTGGACATGTTATCAGGAAGGACCAGTCCCTGAATAAGGACATTGTGCTTGGTAAAGCAAATGGTCAGTGAAAAAGAGGAAGACCCTCAATGAAATGGATTGACACAGTGGTTGCAACAATGGGCTCAAACATAGCAATGATTGTTAAGATGTCACAAGACTGGGCAGTGTTTCATTCTGTTGTACACAGGGTCACTATGAGTCCGAATTGACTTGCTGGCACCTAACAACAACAATATATATTTACATGAATACTTAGCAACTCCTATACTCATTATTCTCAATTGCTTCTTAGGTTATAGTCATTCACCCGTGCCTTCATTCATTTATTACACAATCTATTATTGGTCATCAACTAAGATTGATTCTCTGTGAGCTATGGTAATCATGCAAGAAGCAAGACTATAGTGTCATGTACTACATCATCATTTTTTCCCTGTGAATGGTTTCCAGGTTACTTTTGGACAGTGACTGTAGGTAAGTGAAAATGCTAAAGAAGGAAAGGAAAATATTCTGACCTCTGATTGGGACTTCAGTAAGAAAACTCTTGGATTAAAAAGTGAAAAGTGACTTGTAAAACCTGTTCTCTTAAATAAGTAATTGTGTAACCTTGACTACCAGTCAGGTGAGAGCTCAGCCAAGGAGAAGAATGATCATCCCTTTGTGTGGAAATGTCTAGAAGATGCCCTGATAGCTAAATGGATGGCCCTGGAGCTATGCTGAAAATTGGGGTGAAAGATTGTGAGTCCCATATGCTTGGAAAACAACTTTCCAGACTGTCCTACCTACAGGCACATCGTCATTCAACAGTGACTAAACAGTCAATTTAGTGAAAGTCAGTCAAATAAACTATTTGATATTCTAGACTAAAAAACCAATTGCGTGACTGAATTTTTCATCTTTCAAGGCAGTCATTGTAGACAGAATCTAAATTTTTCAGATGATTGCTTTTAGAATAACACTGATGTTTAATTTCCAAGCTGTTCTTTCTGCTACAGATCTTGAAACAGATAAAATAAATGCTACAGAGTAAAAAAGTCTTCAGGGCAAAAGCCTGGCTCAGGATACCACTGACAAAAGATCTGCAAGCTTTACTCCAAGTTGCTATATTGCTGAATCATAGCTAGATATTTTTTCAATCAAATTTATTTTTTCAAATGAAATGAGTTGAGAAAATGCTAATATAACCAAGAGAAGGTATTCAGCTCAACAAAAGTAGAGAGAGTGGCCTTCATCAGTGACCCTCACCACCTGATCCAGTTCCTGGCACTTCCTAGGTGTGTTATCAAGATTGCTGAAACAGAGGAAGAAAGAGTATCAGGAATAGGAATAGAAAAGGCAATACATGGATAATTGCCTCCATGAACAACTGCCGACTTTGCCATGAGACCAGAAGAACTGGATGGTACCCAGCTACCATTATTGAATTTTTTGATAATAAGCCTGAACAAAGGGGGGAAAATGTGGAACAGAATTTCAAATTTTACTGGAATCCAGACTTTCAGGAGCCATTGAAACTAGATAAGCCCTTAAAACTATTACCCTGAGATAATCTTTATACCTTAACCCTTAAATCAAAACTATCCCCTGAAGTCTTCTTTAAACCAAACAATAGTTTAGTTTCATTAGTAAAGAACTTGATATGAGGACCTCCATACCACCAAGAAGAAGAGACAGGAGTAGAGTGGATCCTTTGGGCCCAGAGTCCCTGTGCTGAGAACCTCCTAGAACCAGGAGACACAGAGAGAGAACTGTAACATCGAAGATGGCACAAGATGGTGAGAAGTGACAGCTGAGAAACAGCAGCAGCAGAACCAGGAGACTGGTGTGAGAGCCGACTCATGGAGAGAGAAAGTGCTGAGTGCCCTCTTCAGGCAGGATCCCTGATGGAGTGGGGTGCCTCTGGGCACTTACTGGCAGAACTAAAAAGCTGTGTAATACTTTCCCGAGCAGGGCAGAGGCGAAGCCGAGGGACCAAGGGGCTGAAGGACTGAGTCAGAGAGAGACCTGCAGGTGGACACGGCTAAGAAGGGGCTGTCCTGACCGACACAGACCTTCCTCCAGAGCAGACAGAGAGAGGAAAGCCTTCCCCGCTAACCGATGCTCTGAATTCTGACTTCCAGTCTCCTAAATTATGAGAAAATAAATTTCTGTTTGTTAAAGCCATCCACTTGTGGTATTTCTGCTACAGCAGCACTAGATGACTGAGACAGAGTTTGAGCATTTTGCTCTTTTAAAGAAACTATATATATGGGATCAAATTGGCAACAGCAACTCAAAAGGTTAGATACAAAGCTTGGCAGACAATGAGTTTATGTTAACGGGGGAGAAACAATTTGGAAAGGAGAGTGAGAATAGTTGCACAACTTGAAGAATGTAATTAATGTCACTAAATTGTACATGTAGAAATTGTTGAATTAAAAAAAAATTGTTGAATGATAAAAAAAAGATCAGAAGCTATTTGTAGATGGCAATAATCACTTCTGTCTAAGAGAATGAAGAGATATCTGACAAAGATATTGACCAGTATAGAAAATATTTAGGAGATGGCAGGTCCATATTATGTAAATTTACTTGAAACCATATTATATGGAGATCTGTAAGCCCGTATAAAATATAAGGATCTGTTAATTTCTGGGAAAAGTCTTATTTCATATTCATCACACCTGCCAAATGCATTCCAACAACATGGTGGCAAATAGGAAGCATTATCTGTCCCAGGTTCAAATTTATCTTCAAGAGGAGTGGGACTAATAAACACTCCCTTGGCTAAATATTCCACTGTGGGGCACTGTTGGCAGGTCTCCATGAAAGACAAAGGTTATCCCTCATAGGATAAGAATTTTGGGAGTGAAATAGACTCTCTGCACAAGACCTCAGGAAGATATGCCTTTTATCTTTATATTCCAGAACATAGGTCAGTGGTTGGTGTATAGTAGACATGTAACTGGCCGTAAACATTTGTTAAAAGTGAATCAGTGCATTTTGAGACTTAGCAAAGAGTAACATTCACTACAAGGAGCCCTGGTGGCACAGTGGTTAAAGCGCTTGACTGCTAACCGAAAGGTTGGTGATTCCAAACTACCGGTAGCTTTGTGTGAGAAAGATGTGACAGTCTACTTCCACAGAGATTTACAGCCTTGGAATCTGCATCGGGTCACTATGAGTCAGAATAGACTTGGTGGTAGTTGGTTTTTGGGGGGGTAACATTCACTACACCTCCCTAGGAGGTGAAGATGCCAAAACAACTAATACAGCTCAATTGACAGAGTAGCAAACAGATATCTTAGGGGCACAACTTTACATCAAGTAACTTTTTGGAAGATAAACATGATAAGCATGATGTGTTTCTCTTCCTGCAAAACCAATGACTTCCATTTAGAGTCAAGCCAGGAGACATTGTTCTTTATGTATAATCCTTTTGGTCAACTCTGGTGGATATGACAGCAGTCCACAAACTTTGGTATGGAAGAAATATCACAACTTCATTTCCTTAAAACAACTTAGTTTCAGTTCTGAGACCTTTCCCATTGGAATTATCACCTGGGCTAGTCCCATCCTCCAAGCCCTCCCCCAAGACACACACAGCACATGCACAAACGAATTCATGGATAAGGCAAAAATAAGGATGAAATGAAGACATTATGTTCTTACCAAGGACAAGCTACTAGGAAAGTCTTCCTAAGATCGTTTTCATTCTACTTCTGAGCACATCTATCATGGTCTCCTCAAGTAAAGCCGAGTCCCTGGGTGATGCAAACAGTTAATGCATTTGGCTGCAAACTGAAAGGTTAGAGGTTTGAGTCCACCCAGAGACACTTTGAAAGAAAGACCTGGTGATCTACTCCCAAAAAGTCAGCCATTGAAAACCCTATGAAGCACAGTTCTACTCTGCCATACATGGGGTCACTGTGAACCAGAATCAACTTGAGGGCAACTGGTACTGGCAAGTAAAGCAAATCCTTTTCTAGTCACTGAGGGCATGGGATTTGGGTGAGTCTGGGAACCACGGTGCCATTCCTTTCTGAGGACTCGTCACTCTCCCTATTGGGGTTGCCCTCGACAACATGTTGGGCTTGTAGTCCTGTCTCCCCTTCCCATTCTGACTCAGCTGTTTCCCGGCTTTCTCCCTCTCTCCTTGTCAACTCAGAACTTCCTAGCATCATCTCTTCTAAAGGGCCAAGGTTTTATATGAAACAAGCAAAAGCTTCGGATTTAAGATAGCTATGTTTTCTGTCAGGCTAACATTCGTGCACCAAGGAATTTCAAAGCCTGGATTCTGCCTCGAAACAGAGCAAAGAAAAAGCAGAGGTAGAACACACACAATGGAACTTGTTAAACTGTCTGCCGCAATAAAGAATCAAAGTGGTTTCTTTTGTGAAATTCAAGGAGAGAATAAGTGGATATCTGTAATACCAAGTATAGGTTCATGAAGGATGAATTTTAAAAACCCCATTTTAGGAACTGCTTATTAATTGAACATGATGATTTTGAAAGAATCACTTTAATTCTACATTTTCACTCATCTAGAAGACCCTCAAGTGGTGGACGTGTAGGGGACCTGCAGTCAGTGTGATTATGTGAGGATGTGGATGTGTGTGTTGCCTTATCAATTTTTACCTTGCAGTATAATTTCTCTTCCAGGAGGCTAGTAGCTTTCAGAAATGAATTTAGAACTCAGGTGGGATGTCTGTTAAATAAAACCACAGAAACCTGGAAAACAATTAATTTTTTTTTTTAGTATTTCAATCTGCCTTCAATAGGCACAAATTTACTACAATTCTATTTTGAGATTGACCTAGCTTCCCCATACATGTTTTTCATGTGCCATATTTTATCAAATATTTTATATTGAATACAAAGAAAATCTCTTTATGAGATAATACATGAAATCTTCTCCCCTCCCCATAACTAATGGAGATGTTGGTCTCTAAAGCAATTTTAAAACTAATATAGAACTATCTGTGCACACTACAAGATCACTAAGATTACTCTTTGCCTGAAAAAAAAAAGGGGGGGTGGATATTTGCAGTAAGTAGTAAATAAGTAGTTAAATGAATGCATTTTACTTGGGAAACAATAAATATTCAAAGTCAACGGACATATCATTCAACTATTCTTGGTAAGTTTGTGTGGAGTATTTTCCTAACATTTTGATCACCTACTATTTCTTAAGAAGAAAAAGTCTCTGGTTATGTAGTCACTAAATAGCCAATTAGATATATGTTCTCAATGACAATTACACATATAGTATGTTTGCACATGTTTACCAAATGTTTCCAAAATGCTTTGGAACCTGAAAGCACTCCATGAATCAGCACTATTCTCAAATACATCAAGGGCTCTACAGTTTCCAGTAATAATCTGAATCACAGGCCATTACTGCATCCCAACTGGGCTCAACATCTGTTCTGAATATGTATTTACTGGTGAGCACTTGAAGAACTCAAAGGCTAATCCAACAGGACTAGATCAACTTTACCTGTATTCCAAAAAAACTTAATGCTGAATCTTTACATTTCTTCCTTGAAGTTACCGTCTACTATTCAAGGGAAAAGAAGGTATGGAGGATTTTTTTTACTATTATTATTTGTTTCATTTGGTTAACAGATGTAGTTTGACAAAGAGTAAGGTGTCTTCACATGTGAGAAGTCTCAGATGTGGGTTCTTTCCTTGGCTCTATAATCTTTATTAGTGCTTCTGAAAATGTACTCTCAATCTGTTATAAACAAATCTATTTCATGACATGACTGAAGAGGGATATTGGTTGCCTTCAGGGCTGGTATTTAGCTGGTTATTAAAATATCAAAATCCTTTGGTACCTATATAATTATCCCAATGCCCCCTCTCCACTACCAGGGGAACGCATTCCACCCCCTGATCTGCTCATGATCCAGCAAATACTCTAGCACCATGAGTGTATCTGTTATGATTGGTTTAATGACCACACAATCCAGTTGTTAAATATTTCTCACATCATCTCAGTTTTCTACTTGGTCTTCAGTGCTTGGAGACAGTAGATAGATATACAGGTAGATAGACAGACAGACAGAGATAGGGAGGAAAGGAGAGAGAGAAGGAGGGAAGGAAGGAAGGAAGGATGGGTGGATGGATGGATGGATGGATGGATGGATGGATGGATGGACAGCTGCCGTCGTATTGATTCCAGCTCATGGTGACCTTATATACAACGGAATGGAATGTTGCCCAGTGCTGCATCATCCTTACAGTCACCGGCATGTTCACATCTCATCACTGTGGCTGTTGTGCCAGTCCATCTTACGGAGGGTCTCCCTCGCCCTTACTAGCCCTCTACATTACCAAACATGATGTCCTCCTCCAACGATTGATCCTTCCTGTCAGCATGTCCAAAGCAAGTGAGTCCCACATTGTTCTGTTGTGATCCATAAGGTTTTCATTAGCTAATTTTCTGAAGCAGATCTCCAGGCTTTTCTTGCTAGCCTGTCTTAGTCTGAAAGCTCCACTGAAACCTGTCCACCACAGGTGACCCTAATACCAGTGGCATAGCTTCCAGCGTAACAGCGGCACACAAGCCACCACAGTACAACAGAAGGGTAATGTTTGTAGACAGTAAGTCAGATCAGTGGTAGGGTTGCCACAATATCCTTTGTTCCTAAGCTATTTTCCATTATGAAGTGAACTTTTGTTTTCAAGCATTGTGTTACTGTGGAGACCCTACTAATGTTATCAACAGGACAGATAAAAATTGGAAATTAGGTCATGTACCCAGTGCCCTTTGCCCTCTAGGCTCTGTGATATCTCATGGATCTGGCGCTCTCTGCTGTGCTGTGCGTGTGTGAGTCTTCTTCCCAGCCCACTTCCCCACGGGCAGGTTATCCAATTAGCAAGATAAACACAGGCTTACTTGTGCTTACTTCCTAATCTGTAAGCACTGTGCTTACCTTACCTATTGGCTAATCTGCCGCTGCCTCACCATACACCACATATACATTTTGGTTTTCCTCATTCAGCTTGCCCTACCTGGAACACCACATGCTCACACCTTCACATATTCCTTCCATCCTTTTCTCACTCCATCCATATGGCTCTGCTTGCTTCTCATCCTTACCAATAAAACCAGTTGCTGTCAAGCCAATTCCAACTCACGAAGATCTCGTGTATGTCAGAGTAGAACTGTGCTCCATAGGGTTTTTAGTGGTTGGTTTTTGGGAAGGAGGGCTCCAGGCTTTCTTCTGAGGCCCCTCTGGATGGACTGGAACCTCCAATCTTTGGGTTAGCAGTTGAGCATGTGAACCATTCGCACCACTTTTGGCATTCAAAGGATTCAATTAGCTGAACATATCTCTGCTTTGTGATCATTACTACTACAATGAGAAGGAAAGGCTTGCTCCTAGTAAACTGTATTTTGACCATGACATAACAGAGACAAGGCCCTTATCCGTACTTTGATAGCTAAACTAGAGAACACTCTCAATCCATGAGTACATTCAAATAAAAAATAAAATCTGGGAGTTCTGGCAAAATGGCACTCTAGGCAGAAGCACCACGCTGTCCCTCCACAGCAAAGATCCAAAAAACTAAGCTGAACAGAGAATACAACAATCCTGAAACCCTAAAACATCAAATGAAGAGATAAAGAACTCAGCCAAGCACCAAATGGACTGAGAAAACTGACAGAGAATGGAGAGCGAGGAGAGATTCACGCAGAGGTCCCCTACCAGCTAACGCAGCGCAGATCCCCCATCTTGGACTCCTATCAGAGACCAGCAAACAGGGGTATGAGAAAGCAGCCTCAGGGAGCGTCCAGCGGGAGACAAAACAACTGGTAATTTGCGGTGTGCGCCTTCCCACCCCCCACCCCTCTTCGCCCCGGCTCGGCCTCCTCTGCTTCCCGCGGCCACGGTCTCTTGACCAGGAAGCGCCGGCTGCTTGGATTCCACACACCCAAGCAGGCGGCTCTCTGGGTGCCATTTGTTGGCTGCTAGTGTTGCTTTCTTTTTTTTCTGCTTGTTTTGATTTCTCACTTGCCTCTTGCCACCTCCCCCTCCTTTCAGTCGAGTGCCTGGCTCCGTGCACCACCTTTGCTTCTTCCTGAGGGGCTGCAGAGCGCTGGCAATTTGTGATATATGCTTTCCCACTCTCCACCCTTCTTCACCCACACTCGGCCACCTCTGCTTCCCGCGGACACAGTCTCTTGTCCAGAAACACCAGCCCGCACTAGCTGGCTCTCTGAGTGCCATTTGTTGGCTGCTGGTGTTGCTTTTTCTCTTTTTTTCTGCTTCTTTAGATTTCTTGTTTACCTCTCGCTGCCTCCCCTTCCTTTCGCTCGAGTGCCTGGCTCCGTGCACCATCTTTGCTTTTCCCTGAGGGGCTGCGGAGCTCCATTCAAGGGTGGAGCTGCTTCCCGGTCTGGGCTACCGCTCTGGTGGGATCCCGGGGCTTTTGTTCCTTTGTTCGTTTTGAATTGTTTGTTTGTTTTCTTTTCCTTTTCTTAAGTTGGGAGCCCTTTCTGGCCAGGCAGAACTGTGTAGCAAGGAACGCCCCTTCAGCTTCCAGCTTCCGCAGACATGCAGAGGGATCCCTGAGAACATTTCTTTTTCCGTTGGTTTTTTTTTTTTCTTTCTGCTTTTCGGGGGGGGCCTTTCTTCTTCTTTTTTTTTTTTTAATTTTTAATTTGTTTTGTTTTCTTTTCCCTCTTTTTCCCTTTTTGTCTTTCTTCATTGCTCAGTTTCTCGTCTCTCTATATCTTCCTTCTCTTTCTGTTCCCTGAATACCTGGCGTTGTATACCTCTATGCCTTCTAGCAAGGCTGTACTGCAACACCTGAGAGCGACTTCCCCAGACCTCATAGCTGCACCGGTGGGATCCCTGGGAACTTTGTGGTTCTTTAACCTTTCTGATTTTTATTTATTCATTCTTTTCTTTTCTTCCTCCTCCCCTTTCTGTTTTTCTCCATTTCATAGTCTCTCATCTCTCCATTCCAACGGCAAGCTCCCCTAGCATTCTTTTTTGTTTGTTTGTATGTTTTTGGCTCCTGTTACTCTCTCCCATATCCATCTTAGCTCCACACACAACAATCTCCCCGCTGCATCCTGCCTACCTGCACCGTGCACTTGACATCACACCACCAAGCAGTACAGTCACAGCCTACTGGAACCTGCCCTGCACTGATTACCAACCTGCTCTGGTGGCTGTAGTAAGTGCCACAAACAACCCATCCCAGTAACTCCTCTTCAGCTAGACCTGCCCTGCTGTACCATATCTGAGTGACTGACCCTGCCAGTTGGAGAAGGAGGCAAAAAGTACTGAGTGCACAGACGAGCAAACAACAAAGAACACACAGTCCTCCTGCTCAGACATAGTCAAATTTTTTTTTTAGAAAAGGGGATGAAACAAACAAATCTACAATCAATAAACAAGAAAAATAACTACTGAATGCCCCAAAAACAGCAGTCAATATCAAAACATTTACAAAAACAGGACAGGATGGTTCCAGTAGGAGTCCAAAATAAAACACCAGATGACTCTCCTGTGGAAGAAAATGCACTAGAACTACCTCATAGGGAATTCACATCTTTAATACTGGGAATTCTCCAAGAACTGAGGCAAAAAGCTGACAAACATGAGGAAAAAATAGACAAATTCATGGAAAATACAGACAAAAAATTGGAAGAATTCAGGAAGATAATGCAGGAACAAAATGCCAAAATAAATTCACAACTAGAAATTATACAAAGACAACAATTAGAAATCCAAACGATAAACAACAAGATTTCAGAAGTGGCTGGTATCACAGAAGGGCTGAGAAGCAGATTTGAAACCATGGAAGATAGGATCAGTGGAACTGAAGACAAAAACTTGGATACAACTCTGTTTCAGGAAAACTCAGAAAAAAGAACAAAGAAAAATGAAGAGACCCTGAGAGTTATGTGGGACACAATCAAAAGCAAAAATTAACCAGTGATTGGCATTCCAGAACAGGGGGAGAAAACAGAAAACACAGAAAGGATCAATGAGGAACTGCGGACAGAAAACTTCCCCAATACCATGAAAAATGAAAAGCTGGGCATCCAAGAAGCTCAACAAACCCCATATAGGAGAGACCCCAAAAGAAAATCACCAAGGCATATCATAATCACACTTGCAAAAACCAAAGACAGACAAAGAATCCTGACAGAAGCTCATCAAAAACAAGAAGTCACATACAGAGGAGAAACAATAAGACTAAGCCCAGAGTATTCGGCAGAAACCATGCAGGCGAGAAGGCAATGGGATGACATATATCAAATCTTGAAAGAAAAAAATTGCCAGCCAAGAATAATATATCCTGCAAAACTCTCGTTCAAATTTTATGGTGAAATTAGGTAATTTCCAGATAAACAGAAATTAAGGGAATATGTAAAAGTTAAACCAAATTTACAAGAATTATTAAAGGGAGTTCTTTGATCTGAGGAAAAACAGCTTCAGCTCACAGGCAGAACCTAGGACACAGGATCATACAAGCCCGATACCAATCCAGGAAATGAACTCTCGAGGACTATCCAAAACCCAAAGAAATACAACGGGAATCAGAGCAGTTAATCAATAAATGACAACAACATCAAAACAATAAAAGAGGGAATAAACGGCATAGGTATAGAACCTTCTAATGGAGAGGAAGGCAAGGTGATACCAAGTAATGGTAGACTGCTTCAAACTTAGAAAGATAAGGGTACAATTCATGGTAACCACAAAGAAAGTTAACAAACCAACTCGTAAAAATAAAGACGAAAAACATAAAGTCTCGGCAAAAACAAAACCTACCAAAACAAAAGAAATGAAAAAAATATCCACAAACAAAAGTAACTCAGCACAAGAGAGTAAGAAGAACAAAGAAAACTTCAGCACCACAAAAAAAAGCACCACAAAATGACAGCAACAAACTCACATCTATCAATAACTACACTGAATGTAAATCAACTCAATGCACCCATAAAGAGATGGAGAGTGACAGAATGGATAAGAAAACAGGATCCATCAATATGCTGTCTACAAGAGACACACCTTAGAAACAAAGATGTGAATTTATTAAAAGTCAAAGGTTGGAAAAAAATATATAAGGCTAACAACTACCAAAAAAGAGCAGGAGTGGCAATTCTAATCTCAGATAAAACAGACTTTAAAACAAAATCTATTGTAAAACACAAAGAAGGACACTATATAATGATTAAGGGGACGATCCATCATGAAGACATAACCATAATAAACATCTACGCACCCAATGACAGGGCTCCAAAATACATAAAACAAACTCTAACAACACTGAAAAAAGAAACTCACAGTTCCACAATAATAGCAGGAGACTTCAACACACCACTCTCTGTAAAGGACAGAACAACTAAGAAGAAACTCAGAAAAGATACAGAAGACCTAAATGGCACAATCAGCCAACCTGACCTCATAGACATATATAGAATACTCCATCCAACCACTGCAAAGTACACATTCTTTTCCAATGCACACGGAACATTCTTCAGAATAGACCACATCTTAGGCCACAGAGCAATCCTCAACAAGATCCAAAACTTTGAGATAATTCAAAGTATCTTCTCTGACCACAATGCCATCAAGGTAGAAATTAACAATAGAAAGGGCAAGGGAAAAAAATCAACTATGTGGAAACTGAATAATACCCTGCTTATACATCAGTGGGTAATAGAAGAAATCAGAGATGGAATCAAAAAATTCCTAGAATCAAATGAGAATGAAAACACATCATACCAAAACCTTTGGGACACAGCAAAGGCAGTCCTCAGAGGACAATTTATAGCAATAGATGCACATATCAAAAAAGAAGAAAGGGACAAAATCAAAACATTAACTACAGAACTCAAACAAATAGAAAGAGAACAGCAAAAAAAGCCCACAACCACAGGAAGAAAGGAAATAGTAAAGATCAGAGCAGAAATAAATGAAATAGAGAACAGAAAAACAATAGAAAGAATCAACAAAACCAAAAGTTGGTTCTTTGAAAGAATCAACAAAATCGACAAACCACTGGCCAGACTGACAAAAGAAAAACAGGAGAGGACACAAATAACCCAAATAAGAAATGAAATGGGGGACATTACAACAGACCCAACTGAAATAAAAAGGATTAGAACAGAATACTATGAAAAACTATACTCCAACAAATTTGAAAACCTAGAGGAAATGGATAAATTTCTAGAAACACACGGCCTACCCAAAGTGATGTTGAAAATCTGAACAGACCCATAACAAGAGAAGAGATTGAAAAGGTAATAAAAAAACTCCCCACCAAAAAAAGCCCTGGCCCAGATGGCTTCACTGGAGAATTCTACAAAACATTTACAGAAGAACTTGTACCAGTACTACTCAAGCTATTTCTGAGCATAGAAGAGGAAGCAACACTTCCAAATTCATTCTATGAAGCCAGCATAATGCTGATACCAAAACCAGGCAAAGACGTCACAAAAAAAGAAAATTACAGACCAATATCTCTCATGAATATAGATGCAAAAATTCTCAACAAAATTCTAGCCAATAGAATTCAGCATCATATCAAAAAAATAATACACCACGACCAAGTAGGATTCATACCAGGTATGCAAGGATGGTTCAACATTAGAAAATCCATCAACGTAATCCACCACATAAATAAAAGGAAAGAAAAGAATCACATGATCATCTCAACTGATGTAGAAAATGCATTTGACAAGTCCAATGCCAATTCCTGATAAAAACTCTCAATAAAATAGGTATAGAAGGGAAATTTCTCAACATAATAAAGGGTATCTATGCAAAACAAACAGCCAACATCATTCCTAATGGAGAGAGGCTGAAAACATTCCCCTTGAAAACAGAAACAAGACAAGGATGCCCTTTATCATCACTCCTATTTAACATTGTGCTGGTAGTTCTAGCTAGAGCAATAAGGCAAGAAAAAGAAATAAAGGGCACCCAAATTGGTAATGAAGAAGTTAAACTGTCCATGTTTGCAGATGATATGATACTATACATAGAAAACCCTAAAGACTCCATGAGAAATCTACTAGAACTAATAGAAAGATTCAGCAGAGTAGCAGGATACAAGATAAACATTCAAAAATCACTTGGATTCCTATACACCAGTAAGGAGAACGATGAAAAGGAAATAAAGAAAATAATACCATTTGCAGTAGCCCCTAAAAAGATAAAATACTTAGGAATAAATCTGACCAGGAATGTAAAAGACCTATACAAAGAAAACTACAAAACACTGCTGCATGAAACCCAAAGGGATCTACATAAATGGAAAAACATACCATGCTCATGGATAGGCAGACTCAACATTGTGGAAGTGACAATTCTACCCAAAGCAATTTACAAATACAACGCAATCCCGATCCAAATACCAACAACATTCTTCAAAGAGTTGGAAAAACTAATCATTGACTTTATATGGAAAGGGAAGAAGCCCCGAATAAGTAAAGCACTACTGAAGAAGAAGAATAAAGTTGGAAGACTCACACTACCTGACTTCAGGACCTACTGTATAGCTACAGTAGTCAAAACAGCCTGGTACTGGTACAACGACAGATACATTGACCAATGGAACAGAATTGAGAACCCAGATATAAATCCATCCAACTATGGTCACCTGATCTTCGACAAGGGCCCAAAGTCCATCAAATGGGGAAAAGACAGTCTTGTTAACAAATGGTGCTGGCAAAACTGGATATCCATTTGCAAAAAAATGAAACAGGACCCATACCTCACACCGTATACAAAAACTACTTCAAAATGGATTAAAGACCTGAATATAAAGCCTCAAACTATAAAGTTCATAGAATAAAAAATAGGATCAACACTTCAGGCCTTAATACATGGCATTAACAGGATACAAACCAAAACCATCAACTCACAAAACCCAACAGATAGGCTAGATAACTGGGATCTTCTAAAAATCAAACCCCTATGCTCTTCAAAAGACTTCACCAAAAGAGTAAAAAGAGAAGCTACAGACTGGGAAAAAATTTTTGGACAGTACAAGTCAGACAAAGGTCTAATCTCCATAATCTGCAAGAAAATCCAACACCTCTACAACAAAAAGACAAATAATCCTATTAAAAAATGGGCAAAGGAAATGAACAGACACTTCACCAAAGAAGACGTTCAAATGGCCAACAGACACATGAGGAAATGCTCGCAATCACTAGCCATTAGAGAAATGCAAATTAAAACCACAATGAGATACCATCTCACCCCGGCATCACTGGCACGAATCAAAAACACTGGAAATAACAAATGTTGGAGGGGCTGCGGGGAGATCGGAACACTTATGCACTGCTGGTGGGAATGCAAAATGATACACCCATTTTGGAAAATGATATGGCACTTCCTCAGAAAGCTAGAAACAGACATACCATTCAATCCAGCAATCCCACTCCTAGGAATATATCCTAGAGAAATAAGAGTCATCACTCGAATAGACATATGCACACCTATGTTCATGGCAGCATTGTTCACAATAGCAAAATGATGGAAACAACCTAGATGCCTATCTAACAGAAGAATGGATAAACAAACTATGGTACATACACACAATGGAGTACTATGCAACAAGAAAGAACAACAATGAATCTATGAAGCATCTCATAACATGGATGAAACTGGAGGACATTATGCTGAGTGAAATAAGTCAATCATAAAAGGACAAATACTGTATGAGACCTCTATTGTAAAAACCCATGAGAAAGTTCACACACAAATTGTAACAATCTTTGTTGGTTACCAGGGATGGGAGGCGTGGGGGGGAAATACTAAATAAGCAATAGATAAGTGGTATCTTGGGTGAAGGGTGAGACAGTACACAATACAGGGGAAACTAGCACAACCTGTACAAGCAAAGGTCATGGAAGCCCCATAGACATATCTAAACTCCCCGAAGGACTGAATTACTGGGCGGAGGGCTTTGGGGACCATGGTCTCGGGGAACATCTAGCTCAATTGGCATGACACAGCTTATAAAGACAATGCTCTACATTCTACCTTGGTGAGTAGTGTCTGGGGTCTTAAAAGCCTGTGAGCGGCCATCTAAGATACTCCACTGGTCTCATCCCTTCGGGAGCAAGGGAGAATGAAGAGAACAGGATACAAGGAAAAGATTAGTCCAAAGGACTAATTGTCCACAGCTACCAAGGCCTCCACCGGACTGAGTCCAGTACAGCTAGATGGTGCCCGGCTACCACCACTGACTGCTCTGACCAGGATCACAACAGAGGGTTCTGGACAGAGCTGGAGAAGGATGTAGAGCGAATTCTAACTCACAAAAAATGGACCAGACTTACTGGCCTAAAGGAGACTGGAGAAACCTCGAGAGTATGGCCCCAACACACCCTTTTAGCTCAGTGGTGAAGTTACCTCCGAGGTTCACTGTTCAGCCTGGGAGTGGACAGCCCCATAAAACCAAATGAGACTAACGAGGTACAGGAGTCCAGTGACAAGGGCCAGAAGGCAGAAGGGGACAAGGTAGCTGGTGATAGGGAACCCAAGGTTGAGTAAGGATATTGGTGATGTGTTGTGAGATTGTTAACCATTGTCCTAGGGCAACATTTGTAGTAACTGTTAAATGAGAAACTACTTTGTTCTGTAAGCCTTCACCTTAAGTGAGAATAACAGCACAATTGGAAGAGCGTAGTCAATGTCACTGAATTGTGTATGTAGAAATTTTTGAAACGGTGTATCTTTGGCTATGTGTGTTTTCACCAAAAAAAAAAAAAAAAAGGTTGAGAATTTAGAGGGTTAATATGTTGTGGGGTTGTTAACCAATGTCATAAAACAACATGTGTACTACTGTTTCATGAGAAACTATTTGTTGTGTATGCCTTCACCTGAAGTACAACAAAATATTAAATAAATAAATAAATAAATAAAATCTGACTTCATTAGAAAGAAAAGGGGGAAATGCCTATTACATGATGCAGAAAGGTCTACCGTAACAAGGACACTCGCACCATAAGATCAGCAAGAATCTCAAGAGAAGGAAAATCCGTATCTTTTATAGAGACTGAGAGTAAACAAGGATAGAAAAAAACCCAGGTCTGGGGAAGTGGGATGAAAGGGTGGTGTCATCAGAGAATAAATCAGAGTGTTTTACACTGAGACTAGCCTGATCTCTGGGAGGGGCCCTTAAAAAGGGGTGGTATGCTGGCTCAAGCTGAGGGCAGGTCAAAGTTCAAGGACTTGGGGAAGGAAAGAAGCTTAAACAAAGTTTTGTTAACAAGCGCTTCGTTTCTGATTGATCAGTGGGTCAAGCAATTCAGTTACTCGTTTATGAGGCCAGAAATGGGACTTTGGAGGGTCTGTGTCTGACCTTGTCATAGGTAAACCGAGGGCATCCATAAGTCTTACCTAAGTCACATGGGAAAGGTGAGTGTTTGCAACAAGCATTCTTCTTGAACACCAAGGGTGGGAAGATTTCTTTAACCATCACTGCTTTCCAGCATCACAGGGTTCAGATAAAATTCAACATTATTAGTACCACAGGCCTAGAGAGGGATGCTGACTCATACGAGGCCGGCTGAACCGTGTGGGCCCACCATTATTCATGCCTGCTTCCCATCTGTGCAGTCCTTCCCAGGAGAATGACTCTTTTCCAAAATTGCACAGCCTAAACGAAGCAGAGATTTTACACTTCTATCGAGTGGAGTTTAAGGGACTGTTCTTATTGCCCTCCTTTTCGGCTATGCTCGCAGGCACATCTCTCCCTGGCCCTGAGTCTCTGCCCAAAGACACTCAGCTTTCTCACTCCATGGGCTGGGAAGCCCACCACACCGTCTCCTGTTGCTGGGTCTCTGTTGCCGTCTGTGTTACAGCTCTCGGTCTCCTGGGTCCAGGAGCTTCTCAGCACAGGGATCCTAAGTCCAAAGGACATGTTGGCTCCTGGCTGTTCTTCCTTGGTGGTG
This sequence comes from Dugong dugon, assembly GCA_030035585.1. NCBI lineage: Eukaryota > Metazoa > Chordata > Mammalia > Sirenia > Dugongidae > Dugong > Dugong dugon. Next base: position 10,283,139 of record CM057473.1, read on the forward strand.
GTGGGCTCTCTTTTGCCCCTCTGGGATGACTCATTTCAAGCCCAGTGGGATGGCAAAAACTGACCAATCCCATTGGTGGGCCACAATTACCCTATCACACAGTCCAGCCCAATCACTTGGGTGGGAGTTACAAGATCATGGCTGGAAAGACCACACGCAAAGTGATCTGTCACACCACACCACCTTACGAGGCAAACAAGGACAAATCAGTCTGCTTTGATTTTTCAGAATGGCTGGCTTGGGTCCGAGATCATCAAATCATTATGGCACCTCTGTTTTCCTTTAGCTCTGGTGTTACTGCTGGGGACTATTCTCTAACCCAGTTGTACTCACCCATCTCTCAAGTCATCTTGTGTTCAATAAGGATAAACACAATCAGTATATTTTTTTTTAGACGTTTCAGAAACCATGAATATTATACTCTATTTCTTCCTGCACAGTCCATTAGCCACATCTCATTGCTTTGTACTTCATATTTCAAATATTTAAAATCTACTTACTACTTGTTTATTTTAATTTATCTGCTTACCATATCATCTATAGTAAACAATTTCACATTTTTTCACCACATTAAAGACTCTGCTTCTAGGTATGTCTGGCATCCGTCTCTCTCCCAACCTCAAAGCACTTTCCTACTGAATCAAAGCCTTTTTTCAAATTTACAATCCCTGACAGGAATGATTACCCAGTGAGCAAGGTAAACACAGGCTTACTTGTGCTTACTTCCTAATCTGTAGTGAACAATTTCACATGGATTTCTCCACATCAGAACATGTGAAAGTGTTCGCTACAGATTAGGAAGTAGGCACACGTAAGCCTGTGTTTGCCTAACTTATTGGGTAATCCGCCCCTGTTTAGAATCTATATGCCAAACAAAATTTATTTCAGCTTTTGGGTTTTCTGTGAAAGAGCCCTAATATTCTTCCTCTGTCTATATTCTAGAAGAGTGTTTAGGTGTATATTGTTCCTGTTCTGACACCTAAGGAAAATCATCAGAATTAGAGGTTTGCTAAAAATGACCCAAAACCACTTGGAGAAGAAACAGTAGCCAAGAGTGTGGGAGTGGAAATGGCAAAGATGTTGCTGGTTTTCAGAAATATCAAGACCATCTGCTATGTCAACAACAGTTCTGCCACAGTCAAAACCAGCTGGTGAGAGGAAGACTCGGCAAGATGGCGGCCTCCCTCCTGACAAAGGAAAGCTTACTTTGAAAGGACTTTTGTCAGTTAGGTGGGAGAGCCACTGGGGAGCTGCAGGCCACAACAAGATCCTTGTTTGCAAACAAAACGTTGATCCTACCATTGATGAGGGCTGCTTTGTCCTCGATGTGTCTCAAGAATACGTTAGTCACGCATGCTGCATTTATAGAAGTGAGGTGCCGAATGACTCAGCGGAGCTCCTCATCCACACCTTGCCTGGAAATGTTATGTGGCATCAATATATTTGGTTCTCATCTCTTCTTCTTGTAGTTTCCCTGGAAAAGCATGAGAAAGCAGTAAAAGGAGGCCAGTTGGGGTGGGATGGGGGACTTCGTTAAGACTATCCTGGACAGTAGGGCCCGTTAGGCTACATGAGGAAGGAGTCCCTCAGAGGACACCAGGGGGAGTGGAGAGCACTCTCCTGGGAAAACACAACTCATTTGGGAGTTCTGGGTGGTGCAAATGGTTGAGCACTTGCCTGCTAACCAAAGTTTGGTGGTTTGATCCCACCCAGTAGGTGCCTTGAAGAAAGGTCTGGCAGTCTGCTTCCAAAAGGTCACAGCCTTGAAATCCCTACGGAACAGTTCTACCCTGCACACATGGGATCACCATGAGTCAAACTCAGTGGCAATAGGTTTTAAGCTATTTTTATTCTGAAAACGAACCATTCTTGCCACCATTTACTTATTCCAGGCCCCAAATATCCGATTGTCACCAAAAGCTCATGATTCACAAAAAACATCTTTTGGGCATCATCATGTGGGTGCAATCCCTAGAAGTGCTGCCAGCCTGCGAATAAACTCAAAAGAATGAGGACAGAGCAGAGACAGAAGGAGCCCAGGTCCCTGGGCCATTGAAGTGGCAGACCTGGAGTGTAATCATAATTGTTAATTCTGATTCTTCAGGTTCAAATAAATGTGAGGTCTTACTTGCATGCCTTGCCGTGACTGCCTTGCAATGAACTAAACGAGTGTATGCATGTCAAAAAAAATCCCATCATAATTTGAGGCAGACAGAAAGCAATTTGTTGGAAAGTATGAAGAAGGCCTGCATTAGATCAGGTGTAGCACTAGGGTCTGATAAACAAGGTGATTCAATTGTACTTTGGTTTCAATCCTGTTAACTGCTAGAGTTAGCATGATTTTTTCGTTTATAAGCCTCATCTTTTACATTGCAATAGCAGTTACTTTTGGCCTCTTTCAAACCTCTACAAATATAATAATTAGGAATGCTATATACAAGTAGTATTGTAAGAAGGAGCCCTGGTGGAGCAATGGTTAAGCGCTCGGCTGCTAAGGAAAGGTTGGCAATTCAAACTCGCCAGCCCCTCCATGGGAGAAAGCTGTGACAGTCTCCTTCCACACAGACTGCAGCCTAGAAAACCCTGTGGGGCAGCTCTACTCTCTCATGGGGTCGCTATGAGTCGAAATCAACTCGACGGCACCTAACAACAACAACAATATTGTAATACAATATATATATTGTGGAGTCTTTGAGTGTGTGTATGTGTGTGTGTATTAATGTTCTTTCCAACTCTGAATCCAACTATTGATCCGTTTTGTTCTGTATGATTTATAAAAGCCTGTACTGTGGTAATGGTTTTTCAACAAAATAAGCAAGTGATAATCTCCGTTTTAGTACATCTTGGATAGTCTCCTAGAAACTTAAATGACTTTTTGTTTGTAAAGACAGAATGGTCCACCCTTCCAATTTGGCTTTATTTATAAAGGTAGCTTCTCAGAATCAGTACAGTAGCCAGTTCCCAAGACAGTCCCCTTGAATAATCCATAAGATGGCCTTTATTCCTTTTTAGCTAGACTTGTCACTAACCAAGCATTTATAGTCCATATTTGTGAAGCAGAGATCAAGACTTAATTCTGCTTCTCCACACTCAAAATATTTATGTACTTACAAAAACAACTCCTCAGATTCATTGAGTACAGCTATAAATCTTCCTCCTGAACTGGTGATGCTGCTGTCTCCAGGTGTCTGTGGTAAGCACGGTGCTAACTATGCCACAGGATGCCTTTAGCCTGCAGGTAGATTACTGCTAAGACATCAGGGTCTGGTGGATACAGCGTGAAAATAATCCACTTCCCCATTCTGGCCCGAGGTACCAAGTGACTCTGAGCAAGTCGTTTGATCTTTATTTTGCATTTCAGAATTCCTGTCTACAACAACGGGAAATAATCTTTGCATCTTTCTCTTTGCAGAGATTATTCTAACATTGGCTTAATTTCTTCCTATTATAGCATCCTGTGGCTTTTTTTTTTAAGGACATCATGGTTGGTAAGGTAGAGGGTCAGTGAAACACAAAGAAACCCTCAATGAGATGGTTTGACACAACAGCCACAACAATGAGCTCCAACATATCAAAGATCATGAGGCTGGCACAGGACTGCAACATTTTGTTCTGTTATGCATAAGGTCGCCATGAGTCAGAGACAACGCCACAGCAACTAACAACAGCAACATGCCATATTTTGTGGTTTTTCTATTGAATATCCCTTGTGGTATTACCAGCCAACATTCCTGGATGACTGGGTGATTATATCAGAGAGTCAGAGGAAATTTTTCTTGGGGCAGGAAGTTGGGCTAGAATGATCAGGCAACTGTAAAATCCTGTGCGTCTCCATTTTTCATTCCTCATTGGAAGTTGATCTACCATGAACTGTATTTTTTTATTTTATTTTGGTAAAATATATATAACATAAAAGTTGCCATTTTAACTATATTTGTATACAATTCAGTGACATTAATTACATTCACAATGTTGCGCAATCTTTACCACTATCTATTTCCAAAACTTTTTCATTACCCCGAACAAATCCAGTCCCATTAAGCAATAGCTTTCCATTCCCCCTGCCTCCAGCCCCTGGTAATCACTCATCTACTTTTGTCTCTATGCCTCTTTGTTTTCTAGATATTTTAATATTTATATATTATAAGTGGGAACATACAGTATTTGCCCTTTTGTGGCTGGCTGATTTCACTTAGCATAATGTTTTCAAGGTTCATCCATATTACGATATGTATCAGAACTTCGATTCTCTTTATGGTTGAACAATTGTGAGGATGGCGCAGGACTGGGCAGTGTTTCGTTCTGTTGACATAGGGTCACTATGAGTCAGAACCGACTCGATGGCACCTAACAAGAACAACAACAAAATGTGTGTCAAATTGGCTAGGCCATGATTCCCAGTATTTTGTGATTGTCCACCATTTTGTCATCTGATGTGATTTCCTATGTAAAAAAATCCACCTCATTAACATCATAGAGGTTGTAAATCCTACCACTGTGATGTTAATGAGATGGAACTAGCAGCAGGTATATTAATGAGGCAGGACAATCTACAAGATTAGGTTGTGTTTTAAGTCAATCTCTTTTGAGATATAAAAGAGAGAAGCGAGCAGAAAGACATGGGAACCTCATACCACCAAGACACAAGAGCCAGGAGAATAGAGCTTCCTTTGGACCCGGGGTCCCTACGCTGATACGCACCTTGACCGAGGAAGATTGATGACAAGGAACTTTCCCCAAGCCGATGGAGAAAGAAAGCCTTCCCCTGGAGCTGGCACCCCAAATTTGGATTTCTAGCCTCCTAGACTGTGAGAGAATAAATTTCTGTTTGTTAAAGCCATCCACTTGTGGTATTTTTGTTACAGCAACACAGATAACTAAGACAGTCACTGTGCCACCCACAAAATACCAAACATCCTGCTGTGGGCAAAAGGAGTGACTGCTACTTCTTTACCAATTACAGCTTTATCCTTGCTCTAGTCTGCCTTCTCTGTAGGTAAGATTTGTTGATACAGCCAATCATAGAATCATCTCCACTTTCTGATGGCATCAATCTAGAGGGAACACCTGCTTCCCTAGACTGTCTCCCACATCAACCCAACCAAAGTCCAAATCCTATGACAGGCTGTTTTTAATTCCCTTTTACTGAGACTCTCCATGATTCCCTACAGTGTATGTTCTTCCTCGCTGCAGCAAGGAATAAGCCCCAATTGTTCAACTACAAGTGTTACTGGTGGTCTTTGGCTGAAGGGCATTGACATTACAAAGATGGAATCAAGATACAAGCCCACTTTTCAGGAACGGACAAACATTTGGAGAATGAACACTGATTAAAGCTGCAGTAAATTAGGAGCTACACAAGTAGGCAAAGCTTTCCCGAGAGCCCTGGATCCTGGGACTAGTTCTCTCCAGGACTTAATTCCACACCACACCAGAAAGTAGAGATGATGTCACAGTTTGGGCTGCAAGTGGAAATTTTAGGGTAACTGGGATATGCTTGGGCCTGCGGTAGGGAGTTAGGAAAAGCAGAAGCAAAGAGAAAAGGAAGCAGAAATTAGTGAACTGAATTGTTTTTATAACTCTCTAAAAGCTCTGAAATATTACAGATTATGTTCTGTATGATTAGAATTGTCAAATCTGTCAGTTACCCAGAGACACATTAAAGAGAACCAAAATAATAATAATAATACAATTACTAGACTCTTGGAAAACCTTAAGAAAGTCTAGCTATAAGGCCATTTATTCCGTATCTTATTTCATTAATGACCTTACGCTCATACACACACACACATCTCGTTATCAATATATCTTTACTTTACTCTATTTTCCAGCCTTTATACTTATTCCCAAGACTATAGATTATAACTTGGCTTATTCTCTGCTGAAAGCAGTGGTTCTCAGCTTTGGCAGCCATTAAAATCCCCTGGGGAGCTTTTAGAAAAACCATACACCCAACCAATTAAATCAGAATCTCTGGAGTAAGACCTGGGCATTGGTTTTATTTTTTGTTTGTTTTTTTCTTAAATGTCCCAGGTGACTCCAATGTGTAGCCAAGATTAAGACCCGCTGGCTTTGAGTTTCATCCTTAGCTTTGACCAGGTCTCATTACTTAACTGGTGAGTCCCTTTCCAAATAACAGGCCATTCCCCACAACTAGATTCCTCTAGCACAATTACTCGCAACTCTGCCTGCAAATTCCCCTCGGGAGTTATAATTTGAGAGCTCTGGGGTAGGCTCAATGACTTGTATTGATTCTAAAGAGGAATGGGAGTTTGAGAACCACTGCATCCCTTCTCCAACACACACAAGGGTAGTATTCAAAACAATTAAGAATAGATTAGCACCAACCAATCCGAATGCATGATGGCAGTTGTGCTGGAGGGGGCAGAGATACCAGATGTCAAGTCTGAATTGCTGGACTAAGATGAGACACTGGGGATCCTAACGAAGGGAGAGGCTGGGGAAGCTGGGGCGATGAAGGGTCATTTGGGGGTCCTGGGAGAGTAACTTATCCTTTATTGTTATTAGTTGCTGTTGAGTCAGCTCCAACTCATGGCGACGTCATGTGTAACAGAACAAAACATTGCCTGGTCCTGCGCCATCTTCTTGATGGTTGATAGCTTTGAGTCTGTTACTGTTGCTATTGTGTCAACCCATCTCATTAGGGGTTTTCATCATTTTCACTGACCCTCTACCAAATATGATGTCCTTTTCTAGCGACTGGTCTTTCCTGATGATGTGGAACTACCAACCAGTAAAGAAGCATTTTATATTTTAATATCTGGTACAAACTTACCTGTGAGTACCATGTGAATATCTGTCCTGCACAGATGGGCCTAGTGCTCGGGTGGCGCCTATCAGCCCTGTATTGCAAATAACTATTTGCATATCCACTAATTGAGGACACATATTATGTACTCAATAAATGCCTGATAAATGAATGAATGAATGAACTTTGCCTCAAACAGAGAATGTTTTTCTTATTTTGCACAATTTGTCAAAAATATTTTCTCTTTTAAACAACTGCCTCCTTGCCATGAGAAGAGAAGAACTGGATGGTGCCTGGCTACCATTACTGAAATTTTTTTTTTTTAATATCACTATTGTGTATTTCTACAATAGCATCATTTCAGCTCGCCCTTTACGCATCTACTTCCTCTATGGTTCATGGATTAATATTTTTTTGTATTCAATACTATTTTATCACTCCTTTCTTTTTTTTTTTTTTTTTAATTCCAGTACCTTTTTTTTTAAATTGTACTTTAGATGAAGGTATACAGAGCAGATTGGTTTCTCATTAAACAATTAATACACATACTGTTTTGTAACATTGGTTGCCAAACCCACCACATGTCAATACTCTCCCCCTCTTGGCCTTGGGTTTCTCATTACCAGCTTTCCTATCCCCTCCTGCCTTCTCGTCCTTGCCCCTGAACTGGTATGCCCATTTAGTCTTGTTTTGTTTTATGGGCCTGTCTAATCTTTGGCTGAAGGGTGAACCCCATTAGTGACTTTGGTACTGCGTTAAAAGGGTGTCCAGGGGCAACACTCTTGGGGTTTCTCCAGTCTCTGTCAGACCAGTAAGTCTGGTCTTTTTTTGTGAGTTAGAATTTTGTTCTATGTTTCTCTCCAGCTCTGTCCCAGACCCTCCATTGTGACCCCTGTAAGAACAACTGTTACTGAACATTTTGATCAAAGATTCTACAGAAGAATCCTGATCAAAAGGGAGGGAAAGATGAGGAACAGAATTTCAAATAAGCTCCCAAAACAATTACCTTGACATAATCTTTAAACTTTAAACCTTAAATTATCCTCTGAAGTCTTCTTTGAACCAAAAAATAGCTTATGTTAATTAGTAAAGTATGTCTGCTTTGAACACTTTGCTCTTCTAAAGAATTATCTGTCTCAATACATGCTACAATATGGATGGAGGTTGAAGACATTATGCTGCACAAAATAAGTCAATCACAAAAGGACAAATATTGTATGCCCTCACTTACATAAAAAGATAAGAAAAGGTAAATGTATATTGACCAAAGTTTATTAGTGGTTACCAGGGACAGGAGGGAGGAGGAAAGGGGGGTTATTGCTTACAGAGAACTGAGTTTTGGTTTACAGTAGTGGAAAAATTGCACTGATCAAGAGTAGAGTTGTACAGCCAAATTTGTAATTGCTGTCAAGAAGTTGTATACTTGTAAAAAGTTCAACTGGCTAAAGTTGTGTGATAGATATATTTACAAAAGAATAAAAACAGTAGATACTGAGGCTTCTTACGTCCAACCAAGTTACTCATGAGACTTGGTTCCTTGGTTTGTAGGTTTAGGGTTATGGCTTCATGGACCATCCCAGGTAATAATGTGTTTAGTGCCTCTGTTCTAAGTCCTAGTCCACTGTATAGTGCCCGGGGTCTGAAAAGCTTACAAGCAGCCATTCAAGGTACCACTGTTGGTCTTTTTGCCTGGAGCGATAAAGGAAGGAGAGTCTGGAATAGGAGGAGGAAATAAAATGTGTAGCTAATTGCCTCCATGAACAACTGCCCCCTTTTCCATGAGACCAGAACTGGATGGTGCCTGACTACCATCACTGAACATTTCGATTGAAGATTCTATAGAAGAATCCTGATCAAAACGGGGAAAAGGCAGAACAGAATATTAAATTCTTATGGAATCCAGTTTTCCTGGAGCCTTGGAGGCAAGATGAACCCCTGAAACCACTGCCCTGAGATAGTCTTTAAACCTTAAACCAAAAAGTATCCCCTGAAATCTTCTTAAAACCAAAAAATAATTTAGCTTTTCTAGCAAAGAATGTCTGCCTTGAACATTATGCTCTTTTAAGAACTATCTACATGAGATTAAATAACAATGGTAACTCAAAAGATTAGATAGGAACCTTAGGGGCAGTGAGTTCCTGTTAATGGAGGGGAACAACTCAGAAAAGACGGGTGAGAACGGTTGTACAACTCGAAGCATGTGATCAACGTCACTGCATGGTACATGCAGAAACTGTTGAATTGGCGTATGTTTTGCTGTGTATATTCTCAACAACAACAAAATAAATAAAATAGATCATTTTTTAAAAAAAAATTATCTATGTGAGATCAAATTGACAATGGTAACTGGAAATGTTGGATGGGAAGCTTAGGGGACAGTTAAGACACTGTGATGGAATAATATAGAAAATGATAGCAAGAATGGCAGCACAACCTAAAGAATGTAACCAGTGTCACTGAATTGCACATATAGAAATTGTTGAAATGGTGTACTTTTGGCTGTGTATATTTTCACCAAAACAAACAAAAATTTAATCCCCTTAAACCATAGCCATTATCTTAGTGTCTTTATAATTGTAAAGGCCTTTATGTCATACTTAACGTCAAGACTGAAAAGAACTTTCTGAGAAGGGATCGTTTTTTATTGAAACCTGAATGCTAGAAAGGGGCTAGTGGGGTGTGATGTTTAATATTATGGGTCAGCTTGGCTAGGCTATGATTATCAGTGGTTTGGCAGATATTTTGTGCTTAGAATGGTGTTAGGTGTTCTAAGGAATAACAGAAAGTATAAGATAGGATTTCTGATTTCAGTGTACTTAAAGACACCTGTGCCTCCACATTTGACCTTTGTGACATTTCATCTCTTTGTGCTACAAGACCTTATGTAATCAGCACCCAGAGGGCGTCTGCAGTGCATCTCCATCCCATGGTTGACTAATGGGTAAGAACATTTTGGAGCATAAAAACTTTTCTTTTTATCCTATTACTTACTTTCTATTTATATACACAAGAGGTGGAATTTCTGGGTCTATATCAAGCACTGTGTTGCTTGATGTATATTATTGTAAGTGACTCCTCTTGGTCCAATTACTTAAAATTGAAGTGGAAACCAAGATCTAAACATTCAACCATCCTAACTCCAGGATGTCACTGGGTCACATGATTTTTCATGGCACTCTTGAAGAAAATTAAACCACAAACCATCAGTTGGTAGCAAAACAGAAAGAGGAACTGCATTTTATGCCATAGACATGAGCCCATATGAACCATGAGCAAACGTTATACCATTTTAGAAGTCTTAAAGTGGTTTATTGATTCCAAAAATGTCCTAATGTAAAAGGACCTAGGCACATAGATTTTCTTTATATTTTTAAATACTTGGTTTATATATTTCATATCCCCACAAGGACTCAATATGACAAAGGCATTTTAATCAGTCTTGAGAAATAATATTGATATGCTTGTTATTGTGAAATATCCACCCAACAATGCTTTCTTGGGCACACAGTGCCAGAAACCAGAGTGCCCCTTGGCTGGGATCCTACCTGAAGGACTACCTTCCTGGTCTTTCTCCAATTGGTGCTTCCATAGATGGAATGATTATCTTTTAATGCATAGCACGATCTTTGACCTGTTACTTCAGCTCCAATCTGGCTATGGGTTTTCTGCTGTCTTTATCTTAGAGAAGCCCTTTGCTACAGTGACATTAATAATTTTAACAATTAGTTAATATTTAATACTGCTCTGTGAAGATAAATACTGGCCTACCCTATCAATGACCAAATTAAATTATTCAGTTTTCCATTGAACAGAAAAAAACCATTTTCCTGTTGGTGCCAGAAAAAAGAATGAATGACCATCATTTAATCATGTCACTACAAGGTATTATCATATGCAGCTCTAATCATTCGAGGACTTAATTTGATGGTTGTTAGTCTTTACGATAAATGCCTGCATAATATTGAGGTTTTATTCCCATTATTTGAATACCTGGAGGAAACTTAACATTCTATTAAGGTCACTATTCTGAAAATAAGCAGTGAGTTTAAATTCTTTCAATGCATCCTTTCTATGTAGACAATCAGTGAAAAACGGAAGACCCTCAATGAGATGGATTGACACAGTGGCTGCAACAACGGGCTCAAACATGGCAACGATTGTGAGGATGGTGCAGGACTGGGCAGTGTTTTGTTCTGTTGGTCAGAGGGTCGCTATGAGTCAGAATTGACTCAATGACACCTAACCACAACAACAACATCTATAGTATCTTTCTGTGTTTGATTTCTATGAAAACCTATGTCTATAGGAGGTGGCTGGATGAAATTATAGCTGGAACATCTCATAAGAAAATATACTGGGAATGCTTAGGATGAGATGAAGGTTTGCATGAATGGCACAGCTAGCCTCTAAAATACTAACCCCCAGGAGAATTGGCTCCATGCAGAAGGAGAGACGCGATTTAAGTCCAAAGGACGGGGAGTGAACTCAAGCCTAGTACTGGATAGCCCCATTGTTGTTGGGATCTGGTTTGAGATATCAGGAATGAATAAGGTACTAGGCACATCTGTGAGGCTAGCTGTCAGCAAGTCATATGAAAACAAGGTTATTATCCAGGAGATTATCAACTGGAGGCAAGGCACAGGAGGCCAAGGGCAAATACCCAGAAACCTGCAGCAGGGATTAGAATGAGATGGCAATGGTAGGTTCCCAGCCCACCAGCTTAGACATCAGAGTTAGCACTGTGGCCATTCCCCACTCCAACCTCAGATAGGTCACACAGGAAGAGCAGTAACTGATGGGGTTGCAATGACATGCTCTTGTCCAGCATGTAAGGTTCCATTTGCTTCTGGGAACTGCAACATCAGGAATGGAGGCCCAAAGAATATTTCCAGATGCCCTTGGCCACTGAGTCAGCAGACAGCAAAAAGATATGTTAGAAAGAGGAATGGAAAGGGTAGTAATAATGTCTCAGGACTTACGGATTTTTCCGTTCAATTAGTAAGTCAGGTCAGTTCCATAGCATATTTGTACTCCATCAAGATAGAGTTTTCAAATACAAATTAGCAGTGTCCAGTAGCTCTGGCTCAAAATAAATCAGACTTAAGAAGATAACTTTTTTAATTAAAAAAAAAATTGAATGACAAAACCAAATACAATGCCATTGCAGCTCACTGCTTTTAGATGCATTAACTCATTAATTTATTTATTGAACAGACATTTGTTGGGTACATACCATGTGTCAGGCATTTTTCTAAGCACCGGTGAACAACACATGCAAAGCTATTCTAACCGGGGAGAGGGGCATAGAACATTAACAAGAAAAATAGAAAATAATTCTAAATAATAATTGTCACAAGAAAACAATAAAGTGGGTGCATTAGATAGAGATTTGTTGTGAAGGGGTGGTGGAAGTCTTCTTTAAACAGAGCGATCAGAAAAGGCCTTTCTGAGAAGGGGTAGCTTTTTGGTGAGACCTGAATGCTGGAAAGGGGCTAGTATGGTGTGATGGTTAATATTATGGGTCCGTTTGGCTAAGCTGTGATTATCAGTGGTTTGGCAGATACCGGACTGCGTGCTTTTCCATAATGTAATATAATGTAATTACTTTCCATGATATGACCTGATGTGAGCAGCCAGTCAGTTGGAAGAGGAGTTTCCTTGGGGCCTGACCTCTCTCTTTCTCCCCTCTGAACTCTTCTCATTGCCTGACTTCTGATTCTTGGAACATACACCTGCAGAATTCTCTGGCCTGCTGCCTGACCTGCAGATTTTGGATTCAGCAGCCCTCACAAACCCATGAGCCGGGAGAGGTCTCCAGCCTTCCACCTGACCCACAATTTGAAATTTGCCAGCCCCCACAACTACTTGAGCCATTTGCTTGAAGGAAATCTCTCTATATTTATATATACATCTCAGTGGTTTTGCTTCTCTAGAGAACCCAGACTAAGACATAGGTGAACAAAGTTTCAAGCAGTAGAGGCTGGGTCAGCACATCTGGGCAAGCCTGGTCTTCAAGTCCAAGAGGTCTCAGTTTCTATGATTTAATTTGTCCAAAGGCTTTGGTGTTTGGTGAAAAAAGAAAGGAGGTAATGGCCTGGAGAAAAAGATAGAAGCAGTGAGGAGGACCGTAGAGTGTATGTTACTCAGTCTGGACCAGGGGCCCACATCTGAGAATAATAAAGAGAGTTGTTGCAAGTCAAAGATGGGGGAAAGCATTGTTTTCACATTGGGCTCACGAGACCGAAAGAAACAAGGGCGCGGGGGATCAAGCACATTTCAGAATTAGGGGGGGTAAGCTGCCATTTTTGGGGAAATCCAGTGTGATTCAGACTCAGTGAGGTCAAAGGGGAAAATGGCATCATTTTGACTTGTTGAGAACTGCAGAGAGGTCGGGGGGAGGGGGGCGGGGAGGGAGGGAAGTAGTTGCCATTGAGTAGATTCTGAGTCATGGAAACCCCATGTGTGTCATAGTAAAACTGTGCGTTACGGGATTTTTAATGGCTATTCCTCCAAGGCACCTCTGGTGGCCTCAAACTTTTTGGTTAGCAGATGAGTGTATGTTAACCAACTGTAGCACCCAAAGACTCTGCAGAAAGCCACAGATATCAGCAGAGTCACAGCAGTCACCAACATAGAAATGGTGAGAAGTGTAAGTCTTAAAGGACCCTAAGAGGAGCAGACAACCCTGGACGAGGCAAGCGTGGAACAACAGGAAAGGACTATTCACAGACACATGTAGGCTATCCCAATTCCTGGAATCCTCTGGAGTCTACAAAAGAAATAGGAACAAGCTAGTAAACCAGGAGATGTGTTACAATGTCCCCACCCACAAAATCCCCAGAAATTCACCCTCTTTGAATCTTCACTTCATCTATTTGTACCCAAGGATATAGTTTTCCCTGCTAGCCTCTCTAGTGGGAGCCATTCTCTCTCCTACATCCTAGATACACTGAGTCTAGAGGTAGGTCATGTGTCCTTACTGCTCTTTGCTGCCCCACGCTAAACGCCCTCCCCAGCTCCGAAGCTCATGCTATCAGATACCTACTCTTCCTCGATGATATTATTTGCAAACCTGGTTGAGACCTCTTCTTCTCTCCTACACAACCTTTGTCATAATCCTTGGTGATTTCTATAAACTTAACATTATCTCCCCAATACCCTGGCCTCTCAGTTCCTTGTTCTTCACCCTGGCTCTGCCACCACTCACATGGTCATATCTAGATCAAATATTCCCAACTCTGGTCCGTCAGGTAGTAAACTCCTCGCCTTCACAGAGGCTGAGGGGATTGAGAGCATCTGACGCCTCCAGCCAATCACTCCTGGTCTCAGGCAGTTGTCTGGGATTAGAAGACAGGTATGCTATAAAATGTTATCGTTTTCTCTATGTGCTACAGCAGAAATAATGTTAGAAAGGACTGCCGTATATCTTCCCACAGAAGTCCCTGAGTGGTGCAAATGGTTAACACACTCAGCTGGTAACCAAATGGTTAGCAGTTCAAGTCAACCAGAGCATCTCAGAAGAAAGGCCTGGAGATCCACTTCCAGAAATTCAGCCACTGAAAGCCCTATGGAGCACAGTTCTACTCTGACACACCATGAGTTGGAATCAACTTGATAGCAACTGGTTACTAGTAGCTCTGTTATCAATAACATCACCCCTTTCACAACCTCACTTAAACAATGACTTTTTCCAATCACTCTCTTCCATCCTTCCAGCCCTCTTTCCCTAGTTACCCGAATCAAAAAATTATTTCACCCCGTGAGGACCTACATGCCACTGAACCTTCCAAAATAGGTATTTGTTGAATCAATGAATGAATAGATACATTTTCTTTAGCACCTTCCCACATCCCTTTTGTATCTTTCTCTTCCCCAAAATTTGTGAGATCAAGTTGGGGTTATTTGTATTTCACTGAGGAAAATGTGATATTTTGTAATTAAAACATAGTCTGTGGGAAACAGGAAGCCCTCATAGCAGCCACTCCCTCCACCTCTTTTGATGCTCTTCATCATGCTTCCTTTGGTTGTCAAGATGGTATTGTGACACCCTGCTAACTCAGAACTGAAGCCACTCTTGAAGCCCACTGTTTTAGTCATCTAGTGCTGCTAGAACAGAAATAACACAAAGGAAGGGTTTAACAAAGAGAAATGTATTCTCTCACAGTCTAGGAGGCTAGAAGTCGGAATTCAGGTTGCCAATTCCAGGGGAAGGCTTTCTCTCTCTGTTGGCTCTGGGGGAAGATCCTTGTCATCAATCTTCCCGGTGGAGGTGCTTCTTAGTGCAGGGACACTGGGTCCAAAGGACGTGCTATTCTCCTGGCTCTTGTTTCTTGGTGGTATGAAGTCCCCCTATTTCTCTGCTTGCTGCTCTCTTTTATATCTCAAAAGAGATTGACTTAAGACAAAACCTAACCTTGTAGATGGAGTCCTGCCTCATGAACATAACTGCTTCTAATCCTGTATCATTAACATCATAGAGGCAAGATCTACAACACACAGGAAAATCACACCAGATGAAAAATGATAAGACAATCACACAATACTGGGAATCATGGCCTAGCCAAGTTGTCACACATTTTGGGGGTACACAATTCTATCCATGACACCCACTTTTCAGACAAAGATTAGACAGTCCTATAAAACAAATAATAACACACATGAGGAACGTGCTTCTTAGTTCCATCAGATACATGCGACCAAATGGGCGACTCCTGCCCAAAGGCAAGATGAGAAGGCAGGAAGGGACAGGAAAACCGGAGGAATGGACACAGGAAGCCCCATGTGAAAAGAGGCAGAGTGTTGTCACATCGCAGAGATTGCAACCAATGTTACAAAACGATTTGTGTGTAAATTATTTAATGAGAAACTAATCTGCACTATAAACTTTCATCTAAAGCACAGTAAAATTATATATATATATATATATATATATATATATATAAAAGAAGCCATGGTGCCTTTGTTTTTAGGATTTTGTATTTTTCTAGATGTTGTTCAACACAGCTGTCAGCAGAAGTGAGGATTTATGCACTTGTCTTTAAGGACAGTGTGAAGCAACTGCTAATATTCTGCAAAAGGTTGTCCAAGTTTTATTCAAGAATTGAATGTGACAGTATATTTTGCAAAAAAATAAAATAATCCACTAAATGTGGATCAGAAAAGGTTCAGCTGTCTGTAGAAAATGTTACAATTTGCTCAGATATCCTAGTATTACCTATGTACTATCCTTAAATGGGGGCAGTTGTGGCTCAGTGATAGAATTCTCACCTTCCATGTGGGTGACCCTGAGTTCAATTCCTGGCCAACGCACCACAGGCACAGCCACCACCTGTCCGTCAGCAGATGCTTGTGTGTTGCTCTGATGCTGAACAGGCTTCAGGGATCTTCCAGACTAAAGTGGACTAGGAAGAAAGGTATGACGATCTACCTCCAAAAATCAGCCAATGAAAACCCTATGGATCACAATGATCTGATCTGCAACTGGTCTGCACAGGACTGGACAGCCTTTCATGCCATTGTGTGTGGAATTACCATGAGTCAGGGGTGACACCATGGCACATCAAAAAAAAAACTATCCTCAAAAATGTGTATCTTCCTCAGTCCTAGAAGTTAGATACATACATTGAAACCCTTCTGCTCAACAAACCCCACCAAGTCATGATATTATAACTCTGGGCAAAACAATCAGACTTATCAGTGACTACAGCTCCCTTGCCAAGATCACTAGCCTCTATCATTCACCTGCTTCTGACTTTAAGGTTTTGACCCACAAGGCTGCTTAACGTTCTGTTTCATTGCTGTTGTTAAGTGCCATGGAGTCAGTTTTGACTCATAGTGACCCTAAGTACAACAGAACCAAACACTGCCTGGTCCTGTGCCATCCTCACAATTGTTGCTATGCTTGAGCTCATTATTGGAGCCAGTTCATTGTTGGAACCACTGTGTCAGTCCATCTCGTTGAGGGTCTTCCTCTTTCTGTCTCATTAGTTACTTTAGTTTATCCCCACCTCTTAAATTAGAGAGACTTCTCTGTTTTTCTTTTTCCTTATTTTTCCATTTTCATAATTATTTTTAATTCTCTAAAGTCCAAACAATTAACATATGCCTGGTGAAAGGAATACGTTCAAAAAATATTTAAAGCATTATCGTGTATCATTGTTCAGCCTACTGGGATTTCTTCTTTTTTAAGAATTTAATGTGTATTCATGTCTCAGAGCTATCTGTACTTTTAGCTAAAACTGCATATGGTTTTACAACTGGTACTCTTAATGACTAGCACGTTGTTCCTACTTTACCATACTTATTATTTTACATTGTGGTCAACAGTTTAGGTGTCTGTATCGCCAACTCAACTACGAGTTCTTCCAGGAAAGGCAACAGATCTTATTCATATTTATAGCCTCCCAGAATTTTGCCAAAGGCCAGGCACACAGAATAAGTTCAATAACTCTTTGTTGAACCTACCAATGGCATGAAGTTATTTAATTTTGTGTGTACGTTTATGCAACAGAAAAAAAAACCTGGCTGTTAAGTTCAACCTTCAAGAAAGTAAATAAATAAATAGGATAAAATTCTATTTAGGAATTTTTGAGAGAGGCTTACCACCAAAAATGTTTCACTGCAGAAGTAGAGAAGAAATCACACACATGTATATGAATCATTTTTAAAGCTGTTTTGTAACTTAAGCTTTTGACGTCATTGGCAAAACTGTGCGTCCCCACCAAAATAAAACAAGAGATCTGAAGTTGGCAAAAGAGCACACTGTAATTCAAATCATATCACTCTTCTTGGGTTCAAAACATTACTCTCGCAGTTTACCACCAAAATGACATATATATTCTCTCCTAATTCCAAATCGATACCACCAGTCTGTCAGTTTGTCATACTATTGTGACTTGCATGTTGCTGTGATGCTGGAAGCTATGCCACTGGTATTTCAAATACCAGCAGGGTCACCCAAGGTGAACAAGTTTCAGCAGGGCTTCCAGACTAAGATAGACTAGTAAGAAAGGCCTGTTAAACTACTTCCAAAAATTAGCCGAAGAAAACCGTATGGATCACAACAGAATATTGTCCGATATAATGCTGAAAGATAAGCCTCTTAGGTTAGAAGACACTCAAAATACTCAGTGAACACAGCAATGGACTTGAGCATACAGACCATGAAAATGGTGCAGGACCGGGAAACATTTCATTCTGCTGTACGTGGGATCACCATGAGTCAGAGTCGACTCAAGGGCAACTAACAACAACAATAACAATTCCAAATTTGCTTTAGTGTCAGTCACAAAAATTATACCCCAACATACCAAGTCACTTTGGAAAGGAAAATGATTGGTGATACTGTCAAACAACTGACTGTTTTAATAGCCAACTGAATCTAGTCAATTCCTTACCAACCAGTTGTTAATAATGATAAACGGGCTGCATTCAGTCATTATAACATTAATTATTATGTAGATCATCTGAAAAGAAAGAGTTTTATTGGGCACTAAATTATTATAATTGATCCTTTCTCATGGGCTATTGCTCATTCAGGTCTTTGGTAGTTTTGTGGTAGAATTCTTGCCTTCCATGTAGGAGACCCAGGTTCTATTCCCAGCCGATGAACCTCATGCACAGCTACCACCTGTCAGTGGAGACTTGTGTGTTTCTATGATGCTGAAAAGGTTTCAGCAGTGCTTCCAGATTAAGATAGGCTAGGAGAAAGGCCTGGCGATCTACTTCCAAAATCAGCCAATGAAAACCCTATGGATCACAACAGTTCAATCTTCAGCCTTTCATGGGGGTGGCGCAGGACTGAACAGCATTTCGTTTTATTGTAGATGGGGTCACCATGAGTTGGGGATGACTCAATGGCAGCTAACAACAACAATTGCTCATTCACCAGACATCACCTGAGAGAGCTAAAGACTGATAAAAACTACAAAGTGACTATTTAGGGAAGAGATTCACTAACTAAAGGGACACAATCTCCTACATGCAAAAAATAACTAAAAGTGAAGTGAAGATGGTCCTTTCCAATTTTGATGATCTAGGCATGAATGTCAACCCATATGTAGTATCCATCTGATAGTTATTACCAAACCCTGAGGCACCCTGATACCAAAATGCAAATATCTACTCTGAAGCTGCCCCCAAATGTCTCATTAAAGGTAAAAGGTGTTTATTTAGGTTCTTTGTTTGGGGCAAGAACATACAAATTCTTGCATGAGGTCTACATGGAAGAGCAAATCTTTAACGTATCCAAAACCAGTGACAAGATTAGCTGTAATAAAAAGAATTGGGAATAAAAAAATACAGTAAAAAGTTTTGATATTTTAAACTCATCTGCCTTTGAAATGTATTGTTCAGGCCGTCCTTTCCATTGTTTCAAAACTGTAATTTAAATACATTACAGTTTGAAATGGATGGAACTTAATTCATTAAAAATCACTAGAATTAATTCACATATGATTATTTAGAGCAAAAAACAATGCTTATGAAAAAGGCAAACTATAGATAGAGATAGTTAATAAACCAGTAGTTGCCAGGGGGGAAAGGGATGAATAGGTGAAGCACAGGGCATTTTTGGTAGTGAAACTATTCTGTATGATACTTGTCTTAGGCTGGGTTCTCTAGAGAAGCAAAACCAGTGAAGCCTGTATATATGTACATATACACAGAGAGAGAGAGATGTATATCAAGGGAATGGCTCACCCAGTTGTAGAGACTGAAAGTTCCAAGTCTGTGGATCAGGTTGGAGGCTTCTCCTGACTCACGTAGCTGTAGGGCTGATGAACCCAAGATCGGCAGGTAAGCTGCTAGCTCAAGTCTCAAGAATCAGAGGTCAGGTGCAGGATCCAGAGTGAGCAAAAGCCAGCCAGCTTTGCCAAAAATTCCACCTATATTGGATGCAGGCCGCATCCCCAAGGAAACTCCCTTTCAACAGATTGGCTGCTCATAACAGATCTCATCATGGAGGTGATTACATTTTATCAGATCTCATTATGGAGATGATTACATCATTACATAGCTGCCAAACTACATCATAACCACCAAACCACTGAGAATCATGGCCCAGCCAAGCTGACACACAACCTTAAGTATGATAATACTGTAATGGCAGACACAACACGATCCATTTGTCAAAACCCATAGACCTGTATAACACAAAAAGTGATCCCTAATGTAAACTGTGAACTTTAGTTAATAATAATGCATCAATGTTGGTTCATCAGTTGTAACAAATGCACCACACCACATGAATGCAGGATGTTAATAAGAGGAGGACAGTGTTCACGGGGAGAGGAACATATGGGAACTCTACTGTCTGTACAATTTTTCTATAAACCTAAATCTACTCTAAGAAAGAAAGTCTATTTAAAAACTAAAAAGAAAAGTTCATGAATATCCCTGTTTTAAGAGACAAAATATCTATTTTAAAAAAATGTTACCCATGAAAGAAGATATTTAGCATGTTATTATTAAATGGAATAAATTGTTTACATGAAATATCTGTGGAGAGGACCCAGTTAAATATATTCTCCTGTAAAACACAGCTAAATATCCAAGTATGCCATATTCTAAGAGGTCCGTATATATTTAACACAAAAACAACTATGATCAATAGAAAAAGAATTTACTTTATCAAGAAGTAACTTAGTAAAAACTTAGGAAAGAGTCACTTCAAGCCAGACAGGCCTTAAATAACAGGAGATTTTTCAGACAGAGGTCATGAGGCTTTGAAATGCACTTTCTAAAGAGAAAATGCTATTTTTTTCCAACTTAAGAGGGCTATGAGTCTGGTCACATACTGGCATTCTCTATTCCCAAGGAAGCACTTGTATCTCTATGCATTTTCGGTCTACGTTTGGGACTTCTGTCTTGAAGGTACTTCTCTTTATAGTCTACTTAGCAAAACATGAGCTGAGGGAAGCTCCACCTCACCTACAGACTTGTTTTTCTCCCCCACATCTCTGTCCTTGAAGTGATTGGTTATCCTATTCCACCAAGATTCATTATTATTTGGACAAATATTCAACAAATATTAACTTACCATCTTCAGGGAAAGCAACTGACAATGCGGTAGTTGTGAACAGGAAGTACTTTGAAAATATACATGTTGGTATATTTATTCACATTTTCTCTGTGAGACCTTGAACTAAAGTCTTAGAGATTCATCTTCCCCGTATGACATAAATTGACCACTAAGCCATACAGATGGCAAACACAGTTTTTCTGAGGCTTGCATAAGGCTTTACGAAAATCTTACCATGCATAATTATAGTCTTTTAAAATATGTAACATATTCCAGGAAAGAAATTCAGAGAAATTGATTACATTAAGTTCTAGTGGTAGTATTAATAGTAGAATTCAAAATGGAAGGAAGGGAAGAAGAGAGGAAGGGAGGGAGGAAGAGAAAATATTCAATCTATTGGGCTTTTTCCAAAATTCTAAAATTGGAGTTGCACTCTGAATTCAGCCCAGTCTGGAATGGATGGGGTTGAAGAGTGTATTGGTTAAATGTGTTAGGCTATGAGTAACAGAAAACTAAACATACAGTTGCTTAATAAAGAGTTTATTTTTCTCACACAGAAAAAAAAATCCAGAAGAAATGATCCAGGACTGGGGTATTTGATAAATAATATTATCAAGAACCAAGCTCCTTCTATATGCTTTCTGTTATCTTCAGTGTGTGACTGTCATCCTCATGGTCAAAGTGACTTCTCAACCTACTGGCAAACTTCGCATATTCCAGGCAGGAAGAAGGGGAAGGGGAGAAGGTAAACAGCTTCCCCTGGTGGAACTTTTCCCTAGATCTCACTAGTCCCCATTCTGTTACATGACCACCTCTAGCTGCAAGAGGAACTGGCTATTCAAGGGTTCCCTTTGCACCCTCAATAGTACAGAAATACCAAGAAGGAGGGCTTTGTTGACCAAGTCAATATATAGGATCTGCCACAGAATATTAGACTGCAAAGTCTTTCCAGAAGAAGAGAGCTTTGAAATACATCCTGGAAAGTGAGTGTAGACTATGGTGGGGAGAAGGGAAACCAAGACACAGGAGGTATCCAATGAAGATTCTGCATGGCTAGTTTTCTTTTGCCCTTTGATACTGTAAACTGTTGTAAGTAAAAATGGACCCAGGTATATCCAAAGTCAGGAAAACTCTAAGGAATCCATCTGAGTGCATATTAGATGCTTGATAAATTTTTATTGAGTGACTGAATGGATGAATTGTAATCTTGCTGCTTCTTTTGCAAAAGCCAAAT
Source organism: Dugong dugon (assembly GCA_030035585.1). Lineage (NCBI taxonomy): Eukaryota > Metazoa > Chordata > Mammalia > Sirenia > Dugongidae > Dugong > Dugong dugon. The sequence goes on from CM057473.1 coordinate 10,305,162, forward strand.
GCTTATTTGAGGCTTTCATTATGTAAAGAGTTGTTGATGTTTGAAAGTGAATTCTTTGAGTTCTGCTCACTAGGGTGAAAGATAAAAGCTTGATAGTGTATTTTCAATACTGATCACCAGAATTAAATCTGAAACCTATTCTGACACAAGTCATTAGTTTTAGTATTTTGAAGGCTAAAGGGAAACACACGATTTGTTCATTCTACTCACTGATGAAATATTTCCAGAAAATAGTTGGTCATAGAATATCCATAACCTGAATCATTCTAAATTTTACTTTTAATCTTCTTTAAAACAAATGAAACTGTAATTTCATGATGTATCAAGTACAGAAAAGGAAGACTGAGCTTTTGCAATGAACTGGACAAAATAGTTGTTTTTGTGGGAGTGATCTCACCCAACAGATCTCACCTGAGCTTTAGAAAATGGAGCCAACATAACACACAAGACAGAGATTTGCTCTTTGTCGCAGGAAAAGAAAATTATAGGCTTGGGCTCAAGTAATAATCTGAACAAGATGGAAGATTTTCTTTCTAAAAAATAAGAAAGAGAAATTGTGAGTACACAATATGGTTTAGTTCTCAAGATGACGGAAACAGCAGTCATTATATAATGCTCTTCGTTTCAGGAAACAATTGTCCTGGAAGATGAATTCTGAATGCCGAACGAGAACATGGAATGATTCAATTCCATGTAATTTGCATCTATTGGGTCCACACTTTGTGGCCACAAATTTTCATAGGCCCAGAGGAAGCAGGCATAAAACTACATGGTCTCTGCCTTCGTATTATTCATAATCTTGTGAGAAAGGCAAATGTAAACAACAAACACACAAGCAAACTTCAGAACAGTACACATGCTTTCATGGAGGCATCAGACAAACAACTGTAAACAAATCTGCCTCTGAAAGATGAGAGAAGACCACAGAAAAGCTGATGACCCCAATAATCTGACCCACTGGCATTCAAGTCCCTGTATAGTCAAGTTTACTTGTACACTGACTCAAGGCTGAGCTGGGTGACCAATAGAATACTGAGGAAGTGACATTGTGTGGCTTCCAAGGCTAGGTCATAAAGATAGTTCTGTTTCATCTTTGCTGTCTTTGGCCCCACTTGCTCTGGGAGAAGCCAAGCTCCATGTCATAAGAACAATCGAGCAGCCCTAAGGATGTCTAAAGGTGAGGAGCTGAGGCCTCACGCCAACAGCCAACACCAACTTGCCGGCCAGGTGAGTGGGCAGTCTTCAAAGTAGAACCCCTGGCTCCAAACATCCAACTGACTGCACCCCCAGCCAACATCTTGACTACCATTGCTTGAAAGACCCCAAGTAAGGACTACCCAGCTAAGCCAATCCCAAATTCCTGGCTTACTATGTGTTATTAAATATGTTATTATGTATCACTAATTTGGGATTAATTTGCTATGCAGCAATAGATAACTAATACACATCTTAATGGATCCACTGGAATTAGCTAGACAAAGGGGTGATAGAACTCATTCTAAGAAGAAACAGAGTTGTGAAATGGCAGATGTGTTTAGAAAAAGAAGAGAAACTCAAAAAGCAGTAGCATGAGGGTACATGAAGTCCCAGGACAGAAGATGAGGGTAGGAAAGAAAGAGGCATTTGCTGAGATTATGAATCCCAAAATGAGGAGTTTGGGTTTTATCATTGTAGGCACTGGGAGGTAACGGACACTTGTAAGTAGTGGTGATAATAATGATAATGGTAATAATCACCTATAGGATCCCTGGTGGCACAGTAGTTAAGTGATATGGCTGCTAACCAAAAGGTCAGCATTTCGAATCTACCAGCCATTCCTTGGAAACCCTATGGGGCAGTTCTACTCTGTCCTTTAGGGATGCTATGGGTCAGAATCAACTCAATGGCAATGATTTTGGTTTGTATGGGACTTACCATGTTCCAGGCACAACTCTATGAAATAGGTGATTTTGTGCCATTTTACAGAGCAGGAAACCAAAGCACAGGAAAGGAGGCATGGAAGTTGAGGATGTTTGCAAGGGAATGATTAACAATATAGATCAGAAAAAGAAAGGAAGTGGAAACAGACAGGAGGTACTGATGAGTAACGAGAGCAGTGGTCACAGTGAGGCTGAAGTAGGATCACTCACGTAAATGAACGAAGATGCAGGAGGTCATAGTTTCAGAATGGAATCCAGAGGCAAAGGGGAGATTATCCCTACTAAGAAGAGGGAAGAGGCATCAGTGGTTTAATGGTAGAATTCTCACCTTCCCTGTAGAAGACCAGGGTTTGATTCCCAGTCAATGCACCTCATGCACAGCCACTACCCATCTGTCAGTAGAGGCTTGCATGTTGCTATAACGCTGAACAGATTTCAGCCGAAAATCAGCCCATGAAAACCTTATGGATCACAACAGTCTGCAACCCATCATGGGGATGGTGCAGGACCGGCAGCCTTTCATTCCATTATCATGAGGTCACCACGAGTCAGGGCTGGCTCAACAGCAACTAATAACAACAAAGAAGAGAAGAAATTATTATAGAGCAAGATCTATGGGGAATTGCTGAAAACGAAATCAAAGGAGATATTTAAAGAGTGCTAGGTTGGAGCCTTTAGGTGCAAGATTTAACATTGCCTGCTGAGAGTGAAGGGATTCCATATGAGACAGAATTTTAAGGAAAATATGAAATGTTTGTAAATGCTGCCATGGGAAATGAAAAGGGAAGCTTACAAGTACCAAAAACCATCACCAGACAACGCTAAGATCTCCTTGAGTTTGGATGTCAAAGGAATGTTTAGAGAGTGATTTACTGGCTAGAGAGTAATCTTGTACAAAAGCCCAAGAGGTGAACTCAGAAAGGACATAGAACTGAGCCATTCATTTGGTAAGTAATAGGAGGTGGCCTTGTGAGAGCAAAGAGAACCTGGATTTATCTTCAAAGCATTCAACACTTTGTTCCAAAAAAAAAAAAATTTACTTTGTTCAAAAGTAAGGCTATGCTTCATCTTAAGTGAGAATAAAAGCACAATTGGAAGAGCATAGTTAATGTCACTGAACTGTGCATGTAGACGTTTTTGAAATGCTGTATCTTTGGCTATGGTATTTTCACCAAAAAAAAAGGTTGAGAAGTTAGAGGGTTGACATGTTGTGGGGTTGTTAACCAATGTCATAAAACAATATGTGTACTACTGTTTCATGAGAAACTATTTGTTCTGTAAGCCTTCACTTGAAGTACAAAAAAAAAAAAAAGTAAGGCTATGTATTAGGATAGAGCCCCTCATCTTACAGTTTGCTAGGGTAAATTCAATGGATAGAAGATTGAAATCAAATATTAAATACAGAATAACTCCAAGTGATAGTACAATTTTTGTTTCATTTTATACTTTTGATATGTATAGTTAAGAACCAGTCTGGAGGTTTATCACTGAAACAAATGCTGAATGATACTGATAATAGCAAATATTTAATGAAGTTTTGCTATTGTTATAAATAATTAATTGCATTCATAACCAAGAGTAACCAGGTAAAAAATTTGGTTTCTTCCAAGAAGACTCTTCCCTCAAGGATATTTTCAGGGCAGCTATAAAGTGATCATATCCTGCACTTTTCTTTTCTGCAGAGATTCTCAAGGAAAACTCCCTGTCTAAATGGAGGCCATGATTTTTGCCACCTTCCCATTGGGAACTCAGCGTCCTTCTTTGTATTTTGCAAGATGCTTTAAACTCCTGTGGGGTAAAGGTGTTGTGAAATTACTATTATTATCTAACTCCTGTTCTCATCTACACTTATTTCTCTGAAAGTTCTATTCATAGTTTCTGTAAAAGCCAAACTGAATATTTGCTTGGAGTGTTAATGAACCATTAAAAATCACCCAGAATTGCTTCTGAAGTGAAAGTGAAGGAAGTACAACAAGAAGGGAAAAAAAATCTAAAAAGAAAATCAGAATGAATACACTTCTTATTTAAAGATAAACATTCCTTTAAACATCTCCCAAGATCTTTTTAAATAATCAACCAATGACCTAATTTATCTTCTTGGTGGTGAGGTTTCATCAAAAACCGCTCCATCTTGGTCCTACCATCTTGTGGGTCTCAATTACGGTAGGTTAAAGTTCGTCATTCTCTCCTCCACTTGCCCATGGACTGCAAGCCTTATTATAGCACTCTAATATCTCATCGTGATTGATTATGTACTTTTCTGTTTTGCTTACTCTTGCTTTAAGCTCTTCCTAGTGACTAGGAATCTTACTCATTTTGAATCACTTCAGTACCTAGCGGAGTTCCCAGTAAAGGAGAAGAAATGTTCTTATACTGAATTTCTGAGCCCTGGTGGCAAAGTGTTTAAGAGCTCAGGCTGCTAACCAAAAGGTAGGCAGTTTAAATCCAGCAGTTGCTCTTTGGAAACCCTACTGGGCGGTTCTACTCTGTCTTATAGTGTCGCTATAACTTGGAATCGACTCAACGGCACACAACAATAACCCAAAGATCAGCACAATTTCCTAACGTAGGTCAGCTTCTATTTTCCATTCAAAACTATCTTTCTGAAATACGATAGGTAAACATCAAAATTAAGGTGAAAGGAAGTGCTAAATAGAAACTAGGCCGAGCGAGGAACCCCCTAGAGCATGCCAGAGGAAGCCTGAAACTCAATGATAAGTCAAGTGTTCCTTCCTGTGTTGGCATGTTCCGTGTTATACTGGAATGATAATTCCCATGATGCACTAGATTATTCCTGCCTTATTCCTCTTTGTAAGCCCAGAGCCTAGCGCAGTGCCTGACAAAAGGCAGGTGCTCAATAAATATTGAACAATTAAAATGGCAAATGCTGAGGTGCATTTTCCTAAGGATAATGAAGCTTTATCACTAAAATGAACAACATTTACTTTTTTTCTTTTTTTTAATTGTGCTTTAGGTGAAAGTTTATAGCTCAAGTTAATTTCTCATTCAAAAATTTATACACATATTGTTTTGTGACATTAGTTGCAATCCCAACAATGTGACAGCATACTCCCCCTTTCCACTCTGGGTTCCCAGTGTCCATTCAACCAGTTCCTGTCCCTTCTTGCCTTCTCATCCTGCCTGCAGACAGGAGCTACCGATTTGGTTTCGTATATCTGACTGAACTAAGAAGCATGCTCCTCATGTATATTATTTTTTGTTTTATAGTTCTGTCTAATCTTTGTCTGAAGAGTGGGCTTCTGGAATGGTTTCAGTTCTGGGTTAACAGTGTGTCTGGGGGCCATAGTTTCAGGGGTTCCTTCAGTCTCTTAAAATGAATGACATTTATATATTTTAATCTTTCCTTAAAGAAATAACTTCTCTGCTTGTCCTCTTTTGAGCACAATAAACATATCCAAATTTCTGCTTAATGCTCACTTCCCCCGAGGGGCATTCCCTGGCCACTCTGTCTAAAATAGCTCCCCCTTGGTCCTTCTCAATCCCATCTCCCGAATCTTATCTCTCGATTGAACTTAACACCCTACAAATTCATCATATTCCTATGTCTATGGTCCTTTCTCACTCCAGAACATAAGCTTCCTGTTAGCAAGACCACTGTCTGCACGGTTCTCCACTGTATCCAGGACCTAGAACAAAGATGGACAAACCCAGCTGTATATTGGAAACACCAGAGCATTGTAGTAAGCATTTGTCAAAACCCACAGGATTATACAACACAGTGAATCCTAATGTAAACTATGACTTTGATTAATAATAGCACATGAATATTGGTTCATCAATTGTAACAAGTGAACCACATGAAGGAGGGGTAGTAAAGCAGAAAAATGTGCAGAGGGGAGGGCTTTATTGGAACTCTCTGTACTTTCTATGCAATTTTTCTGTAAACCTGAAACTGCTCTAAAAATTGTGTGGTGGTTAGTTGTTAGTCGATTCTGACTCATAGTGACCCCATGTGCGCAGAGCAGCACTGCTCCATAGGGTTTTCAAGGCTGTGACTTTTTGGAAGCAGATCTCCAGGCCTATCTCCTGAGGTGCTACTGGGTAAAGTCTACTAAAAAAAAAAGAAGAAGATGCCCAGACCCATCTCAAAACAATTAAACCACAATTTCTGGGACAAGGTACTCGGGCATGACTATTTCATCTTGTTTTATGATTAACGTGATTATAGTTGGCGGCCAAGTTGGAGAATCACTGACTTAGAACATAACAGATGATTAATAAATACATGTGAAATGAATGAGTGAATTAATTAAAGAACAATTAACTAGAACTCAGCACTCATTCCTTAGCATCTGACCTTTTACATAGAAAACATCCCTTTGTTTACTTTCAAAGCCACAGCTATAATGCCAAATAGCTGTCTTGAAAATTATGGCTTTTAATTTAAGAATCAACCCTTTACCACTACTGGAAAAGCAACCCATGCTGGTTTCGAAGCAGCATCTTTGTTTATAAAGGACAGTGTATTACGGAACCAAAGCAAGTAAACAGAACCCTTGGAAAATCTGAAGATAAACTAACGTGTACAGGACAAATGGGTGAGTGTGATAAGGGAATCAGTTAGCACACACCAAGCCATATGCAGCTTTTGAAAAACGGGAAATGTCAGCCACCCAGACAAAGCAAATATACAATATCCAAAATTACAAAACATGAACTCTTTTGAAAATATTCTTGAAAATATTTATTTTACTCTGCCTTCTGTCAATCAATAAACTCCTCATGCAGTTCTCAGAGGAAGGAAATATTCGCAAAGATTATATCTTGCCCTTCAGTGAGCTTCACGTAGTAGATGGATTTATTCCTGCATTTTGTAAGTTATTCCATCACCCACTCACGCTCTGCCTCAGATAGTAATAGAGAAAACATTAAAAATCCTATCAACTTCTGACAGTCTAAAAGACAGATATGATCTTCCCTCCGGATAATTCATATTTTTCTTTAGTCCTTCCCATCAGTCCTGAGACAGCCAGGAAAACAAACTGGTTGAAAAGATCTACCTAGTGGACCGGAGGGGAACATTTTCCTTTCTTTACAAAGCTCTCGTTCCTTCCATCCTAAACACAAGTGTCTGGTCCAGGCCATATGGACTTTGCCAGGAATTAGTTCATCCAATTTCCAAGTTGCTACAGGGCTACAAGTAACAACCAGGAACAGTGGTTATTTAGTGCAACCAAGAATTCTTCAGATGGATACAAACGCGGAATAAACTTTGGATTAAATATTATTGGATAAACTATTTCTTTCTAGACTGAGAATGACTTATTTGATTCTAGACGATAATCCCATTCTTGGGAAGGTTGTTTTGCCTTGTGTTTGCTAAAAGTGTAAATCATATCCTAAGACACTTCCTTTTCCGTCCCTCATGAGTATCACCTTAACCACATTCTGTGAGGGGAAAAGCTTATAGCCTTGGCCACAGTTTTTCTGCACGTGGATTGTTATCATCCTACTAGATCCACTCTCTATCATCCTGTAGACCTAGAGAGACGATTCCTCTTGCCCACTGGATGACTGACCAGAAGTGAGGGGATGGTGGTTAACTTCCTACCTCTACCTAATACCTCTCACCTGCCTGTCTCAAAGCCCGAAACTCACTAAATATGTGTTACGGATTGAATCCCCCCTCCAAATATGTGTTGGAATCCTAAACTTTCTAACTGTTGATGTAATCCCGTTTGGGAATAGGGTTTTCTTTGTTATGTTAATGAGGTCATATCAGTGTAGGGTTTGTCCTAAACCTAATCACTTCTGAGTGATATAAAGAACAGCAGAGACAAGCCAGCACAAAGGGGGAAAGATAGACGCCATGTGGAGATAGCCAAGAAGCCAAGGAACACCGGGACCAGAGAAGCTGAGACAAGGATTTTCACCCAGATCGGACAGAAAGACTTCCTCTAGAGCCTGTGCCCTGAACTCAGATTTCTAACTTCCTAAACTGTGAGAAAATACGTTTCTGCTTGTTAAAGCCACCCACTTGAGGTATTTTTGTTACGGCAGCACTGAGAAACTAAGACAATGTGTAAGCAGTTTTTTGCTGAAACTTTCAGGAAATGGTTTCAAAGCTGTACAGAGCAGGGAATGGGAGGAAGGAAATCTGATATAATGCCCATGCACCACACAAGTTAGTAAATCCTCAAGCCTAGACCCTCAAAGGATATCCCTGAAGGGCTTGCCTGCCCCCCATTCCCTGGTTCTCTCTTTCCCACTTACTTCCTGAAGTCCTTTCCACTAAATCTCTTCACTTCCTGTCCCCTCTCCCTACCTGCTGAAAGACTTCACTCTGCCCTGAGAAACAATGAAGTTCACTATCCTGGGCCACTTTTTCATGTCTTGCAAATGTCAACCTTGGACACCTGCTGAAAGCCCATGGCTGTCCCTGCCCAGCATCAGCTGGCTCTACAGATGGAAGGGTTTCTTCCTGAAGAAGTAGATAAAGAAACAACCTACTCTGGTTTCAGGGTAGGGGTGTGGTGAGAGAGGGCAGTGTGGCATACCAAGAGAAGACTTGGGCATCAGGTCCTGTGATTGGGATATGGGAGAACTCCTACCCAGGTTACGGATAATGATTTTTCTAAATTATGTGAGACAGAACATACCTTACCAAGGGAGAAGATTAATGTCTTCTGAACACCACTCCTGCACACACCTAGAAGATATGATCAATTGTTATTCTTATTATCATCAATTATAGTCTATTAGGAAATAATATAAACAAATTTTCTAAGAAAGCATTCACAGTATCCCTGCTCTGAATTATAACACAAGGTTTCTTCACTTTAGTTGACATGCTACAGGAAAAGCAAAGGGGATATGCATGTGGTGTGCAGAAGTGTGGTAGTTTCAAATCACTCTCCTCATGAGGTCAGAGGCATTAATACTTTTTCAACTGAGTGTTAGATGTCGTCGAGTCGATCCTGACTCATAACAAACCCATATGACAGAGTAGAACTACCCATCTAGTTTCCAAGGCTGTAATCTTTATGGGAGTAGATTGCCAGATCTTTCTCCCATGGAGCTGCTGGGTGGGTTTTAACCCCTGTCAACCTTTCAGTTAGCAGCTGAGCACTTAACTATTGTACCACCAGGGAGTTCTTGTTTATTTTTTTCCATAAAGGGAGAAACAACAATTCCATGTATTTCATGCTATGTCAGAGTTGTGAAAATGTTTGCTTGTGCTTTTATGGTGTAATGGAGGCAAAGTAGTGTCCAGAAAAGTGTGTACGTGTCAGGTCAGATGAACTGGGTTAGATACTGGTCCTGACACTTCCTAGCTATGTGATATTAGCAAATCACTTCTTCCCTCTGAGTCCCACTCTTCTTGTCTCTGTGAAGATACAGGGTCTTCACAGTAACTGACATAAGAGTATGTTCTCAATACACGTTTACCCCCCTCCCTGCCCTCCAAGCCCTCCCTCTCCTGGCCTATACATTACTCAGAAGGCAAACGGTGCCTTTAGATCTAGCTGAATTTAGAGACCATCTCAAGAATAGACTGGATGCACTGAATACTAATGACTAAAGTTCTAACAAGTTGTGAAATAACAACAAGAACATAATACATGAAGACAGCAAATGGTCATTGAAAAGAAAGAAAGAAAAGACCAAAATGGATGTCACAAGAGACTCTGGAACTCGCTCTTAAATGTAGAGTAGCTAAAGAGAACGGAAGAAATGATGAAGTAAAACAGCTGAATAAAAGATTTCAAAGGGCGGCTCTAGAAGATAAAGTCAAGAATTATAATGAAATGTGCAAAGACCTGGAGTTAGAAAACCAAAAGGGAAGAATATCCTCACCATTTCTCAAGCTGAAAGAACTGAAGAAAAAATTCAAGCCTCAAGTTGCAATATCAAAGAATTCTATGGGCAAAACATTGAACGATGCAGGAAGCATCAAAAGAAGATAGAAGGAATACACAGTCACTGTATCAAAAAACAATTGGTTTACTTTTCACCTTTTCAGGAGGTAGAATATGATCAAGAACTGATGGTAATGAAGGAAGAAGTTCAAGCTGTACTCAAGGCATTGTTGAAAAAGAAGTCTCCAGCAATTGACAGAATACCAGTTGAGATGTTTCAACAAACGTATGCAAGACTGGAAGCACTCACTAGTCTACACCAAGAAATTTAGAAGATAACTACCTGGCCAACCAACAGGAAGAGATCTATATATGTGCCCATTTCAGAGAAAGACGATCCAGTGGAATGTGGAAATTATTGAACAATATCATTAATATTACATGCAAGTAAAATTATGCTGAAGATAATCTAAAAATGGCTGCAGAAGTATTTGACAGGGAACTACCAGAAATTCAAGCTGAATTCAGAAGGGGACGTGGAACCAGGGATATCATTGCTTATGTCGGATGGATCTTGGCTGAAAGAAGAGAACACCAGAAATATGTTTACCTGTGTTTTACTGACTATGCAAAGACATTCACCTGTGTGGATCATAACAAACTGTGGATAACACTGCAAAGAATGAGAATTCTAGAACACTTAATTGTGCTCCTGGGAAACCTGTACATAGACTAAGAGGCAGTCGTTCCCACAGAAGAAGGGAATACTATGTGGTTTAAAATCAGGAAAGGTGTGCATCAGGGTTGCATCCTTCACCATACTTATTCAATCTTTATGCTTAGCAAACAACCCGAGAAGCTGGACTATATGAAGAAGAACGTGACATCAGGATTGGAGGAAGACTCATTAACAACCTTCGATATGCAGATGACTCAACCCTACTTGCTGAAAGTGGAGAGGACTTGAAACACTTACTGAAGAATATCGAAGACTACAGCCTTCAGTATGGATTACACCTCAGCATAAAGTAAACAAAAATCCTCACAACTGAACCAATAAGCAGCATCATGATAAATGGAGAAAAGATTGAAGTCGTCAAGGATTTCATTTTACTCAGATCCACAATCAATGCCTATGGAAGCAGCAGTCAAGAAATCAAATGATGTAATGCATTGGGCAAATCTGCTTCAAAAGACCTCTTTCAAGTGTTAAAAGGAAAAGATGTCATTTTGAGGACTAAGGTGCGCCTCACCCAAGCCATATTTTCAGTTGCCTCCTATGCATGCAAAAGCTTGACAATGAATAAGGAAGACCAAAGAAAAATTGATGCCTTTGCATTATGGTGTTGGGGAAGAATATTGCATATACCATGGACTGTCAGAAGAACAAACTAATCTGTCACGGAAGAAGTACAACCAGAATGCTCCTTGGAAGGGAGGATGGTGAGACTTCGTCTCACTTACTTTGGACATGTTATCCAGAGGGATCAGTCCCTGGAGAAGGACATCATGCTTGGTAAAGCAGAGGGTAATTGAAAAAGAGGAAGACCCTTAATTATATGAATTGACACAGTGACTGCAACAATGGACTCAAACACAGCAACAATTGTGAGACTAGCCCAGGACCAAGCAGTGTTTTGTTCTGTTGCTCTGTCACTACGAGTCCGAACTGACTCAACAGGACCTACCAAACACAATGACATCAATTTACAGGGAACAGAAGAACATGTTAAATGACACCACAGGGATGAAATCAGCAAAATCCAGATGGCGAGACTCTCCACAGTAGAAATCTGTTTCTTAAAAACAAAATCAACAAAATAATTAAGATAGAAAGGAATCCTACAGTTTAAAAGAGATACCGTATTTAGAATGCAATGTAAATAACCAAACCTGAACCGAACCTGTTGCCGTCGAGTCAATTCTAACTCATAGCGACCCTATAGGACACAGTGGAACTAACTGCCCCATAGGGTTTCCAAGGAGTAGCTGGTGGATTCAAACTGTCGAACTTTTAGTTAGCAGCCAAGCTCTTAACCACTGCGGCACCAAGGCTCCTATATATACACGTGTGTATTTGTTTATATAAATATACATGTATATATATACTTATATACTATATGTATGTATTTTTTAGTCTCGTTATTTAAGAAATTAACAACAAGCAAAAAAAGGAAGTGGGCTAATGGTAAGGGCACTGATAAAACAATTAGATATTTCTTGGCTGTGTGATAATGCCAGAAGAAAACAGTAATATAAAACTGTGCATAATAAACTTTGATATATTTCACTATCCTATAAACTACTGAAGAATGAAATTCAGTCCAGGGCAATTCTATCTGGAACTGTAAGGACAGTTAATTATTAAAGTAGCAAAGACTCTTACTGTATAAGACAGCCCCTCACATGGAGTACAAGAAGTAGAGCAAGGGTACAAAATTGGATTTGTGATAAGTGCTACAAAATAAAAAGCACAAGATACAATGGGAGCATATAAAAATATCATCTAATCTTCTCCTCGAGGGGGTGATGATGAGTGGCAGGGGGCTCATAGGGGAAGATTTCCCTGGGTCTTGCCCCTAATAGGAATGAAAAGAACACCAGCAGTTTTTCGTTTTTATGAACAACTAAAAGATGCCAGTAGAATGTAGAGGGTAAGAACGTGGTCTTCACTTGAAGTCAGGCACCCTGGTATTAAATCCCAGTTTTGCCACTTCCTATCCATGTCACGGAAACCCTCGTGGCATAGCGGTTAAAAGCTACGTTGGTTAACCGAAAGGTGAGCAGTTCGGATCCACCAGGGGCTCCTTGGAAACTCTATGGGGGCAGTTCAACTCTGTCCTATAGGGTCGCTAGGAGTCAGAATCGACTCGACGGCAACGGGTTTGGTTTGGTTTTTGGTATCTATGTCACCTTCAATGTCCTCATTGTTTAAGCTATAAAACAATGATGCCTTCTCTGAGGATTGTATTAAGAATTTAATAAAATAATCTATAGCAAGTGCTCAAAAAGCATTACCCATTATTAACACAAGAGAAAGAAGATGGGAACTTGGACCAGTTTGCGAAATTCCAGACCATAAACTTAACTTCTCTCAAAGGTTTGATCTGATGATAAAAGAAAAAGCACATTTCCTTTCTATTAACTATTCCTTTCATGAAAAAAACCAATAATTAACTTTTGAATTTCTGTACTATTATAATCAATTTTTCAAAATAAAAGTAGTCAATTTCCAAATGGATGATTAATGTCAAATATTCCCATGTTAGAAGATTAGTAACACTTGGAAAGAATCTATTTATGTTCATATGTTATGTTCATTGCTCATTCACAAGACTATCAATTTGTCTAAAGAGCGTTAATAGCATGAAGGTATTCAACCATAGCAGCATTCTCCCAGCTTGCTGGGCTCTGTCATGTCCACAGCCATGAAGATTACAGCTTGGTTAAGTTAGGAATTAGCCTGCATTTCATGACTCCTACCTAAATATCTCATTTTATAACATTCCAACAAATTCAATGATTTCTATAAATCCACAGTTTTCACTTACCCTGCCTTCAATGCCACTGTAAAAAAAACTCAAAGCCTATAGCTCTTTGTCTACAATTTTCACTGCTGTGTGCTTCATGACAAGATAAAGAAGTATGTGTTTCTCTTGTTTCTTAAAAATGTTTGACAAATGTTAAACTGCTCCTCTAATAGCTTGTGGTAGTTAGGTTTCAAGTCCTGTTTCCTTATTTTTGTTTTCCATGTATACTAAGTTTCAGTGTCGGTCTATTGACATGTATCTAAAAATGGAAAGAACAGATGAACTGTGATAGTCTCCACTGTCCACCAGCCTTCACTGTACAGCAAACCACAGACCACAGAGGCTCCTACCCTGGATGGGAAGACGGTGGACTTCCAGGGCCTAACTGCCTCAGAATTGATAATTGTGTGACTTCAGTAAATCCTTCACTGATGATGGGATTTTGGTCCTATCATCTGCAAAACAAAGGAGGTGGCCAAGATTGGGAGTCACTAATTGGAAGTCTCTGGACTGGGTTTCATTGCATGCCAAATCCAGTTCAGTGTTTTTTCAGCCAGTAAATATAGACAGATAGATAGAGATCGATAGATCGATCTTCAGGAAGTGAATTCACTTTCTAGCACACCACAGGCCCTATGCTTCCTTTAATCTTTTTTTTAATTACTATTTGAGAACAGTTTGAGATGCTCTACATTTTTAGAAAAGTTTGAGATTTACAGGAAAATTGAGTAGACAGTACAAAGGTTTCACGTATATTCCTTACTTACACACACACATACAGTTTCCCCTATTATTAACCTGTAACATTAGTATGGTACACTTGTTCCAATTAATAAACCTATATGGATTCATTATTTACTAAAGTTCATAGTTTATTCAAATATCCTTAATTGTTACCTAATGCCCTTTTTCTGTTCCAAGATCCTATCCAAGATATCACACTACATGTAGTTGTCATGTCTCCTTAGCCTCATCTTAGCTGTAACAATTTCTCAGACTTTCCTTGTTTTTGATAACATTGATAGTTTTAACAGGTATCTTGTAGGATGCACCTCGATTGGAATTGGTCTGATGTTTTCCTCATAAATTGAAATTATGGAGACTTTGGATGGAGATAACAGAAGTGCCACTCTCATTTTATCATATCAAAGTACGTATTATCAACATGATTTATGAGTGTTTATATTGACCTCAGGGCCCTGGTGGCACCGTGGTTAAGAGCTCAGGCTGCTAACCAAAAGGTCAGCAGTTCAAATCCACCAGCCATGCCTTGGAAACCCTATGGGGGCAGTTCTACTCTGTCCTAAAGGGCCCCTATGAGTCAGAATCGACTCAACGGCAACAGGTTTTTGTTTTTTTTTAATATTGATCTTGGTCACCTGGCTGAAGTAGTGTTTGCCAGGTTTCTCCACTATAAAGTTACTTTTTCCCCCTTTCCATATGGTACACTTGGAAGAGCTCACACTTAAGGAGTCGGAGGTTATGCTCCCCTCCTTGAGAGTGAAATATCTACATAAATTATTTGAAATTCTTCTGCATGGGAGATTTGTCCCTTCTCTTTCATCCATGTATTTATTGCATCATTTATTTATATCACTAGGAACTCGTGGATATCTATTTCATACTTTACATTATAATCCAGTACTGTTTTATTTTTTGCCCCAGTTGTTCCAGCCTTGGTTATAGGGAGCTCCACAGTTAGCTCCAAGGAGCCCTGGTGGTGCAACAGTTAAGTGTTCTGCTGCTAACTGAAATGTTGGCAGTTCAAACCCACCCAGCGGCTCCGCAGGAAAAAGACCTGGCAATCTGCTCCCACAAAGATTACAGCCTAGAAAACTGTATGTATGAGCCAGTTCTACTCTGTCACATGGGGTTGCTATGAATCAAAATCAACTTGGTGGCACCCAATGACAACAACAGTTGGCTCCTGTGTTACTCCGACTTACTCCCATCAATATAACAATTTTTATTTTTTTGGAGTACTTCCTTTCTGGCACTACAAGATCCTCCAGATTCACCTTGCATTTTTCCCACCCCTGACCCAGAATCAGCCATTTCTCCAAGAGCCCTGGTCTCTTCTATTGGAGAATGGTATTAGAAACCAAGTTCTGAGCACAAGCTGTGCTTGTGCTAGACAGTGTTGTTTCTTCTTGGTCCTCTCAGTTGACAGAGCCTCCCTTTAATCTTCCACCTCATCCAAATTACATATTTGGTTACTAATCTGATCACGTTGAAGACATGTGAGTTTTCCTGACTCAAGATCTAAATTACCTCTAAGTTTTCTTCCTACTCTAATATCCTTTTTAGGATTCCATTGGTCAAGGAAAGGATAGTCAATTATGGCTCTAAATCAAAATGAATGATGATGGGGAAATTTCAAGAAAAGCATTTTATAGACTCTGTCTAATCAGGCA
The DNA here is from genome assembly GCA_030035585.1 of Dugong dugon. NCBI lineage: Eukaryota > Metazoa > Chordata > Mammalia > Sirenia > Dugongidae > Dugong > Dugong dugon. Next base: position 10,320,845 of record CM057473.1, read on the forward strand.
CATACTCTTATGGGTTTATCTTTTGCAATGACACTGATAGATCTCTCTTCTTTTATTTACATTCTTACCCTAGTCTAGATCTATCTCATATCCACAGAACTTCCTAACACAGGGATTCACAACCTCAAGCACTACTGACATTGCAGACTGAATCATTCATTGTTGTGAGGGGCTGTCCTGTGCAGTGTTGGATGTGCATCCCTGATCTCTGCCCAATAGATTCCAGTTGTACCCGCCCCAAAAAATGTCTCCAGACTTTGCCAAATGACTTCTGGGAGAGGGAGGCAGGGCAAAATCATCCATTAGCTGCTGCCTTTATGAAAAGTTACATTTTCAGAACCTGCTACCAAATCCTCCTGATACCGCAGTCCACCTACCTACCTGGACAGACATGTTCCCTGACAATGGAGCCTGCCCCACAGTGAGTACTATACAAAACTAGTCCCAACTGTCTGCCCTGCCTCTATGATCTCAAAATTCTGGTTTTCCTACACTACCTTTGCCAACCAATGAGCTCTGGCTGTGAAGAGCTCATTGCCTCTACCTTCTGATATTTGTCATATCTAACCTTGTGGTATTATCTCTTCCCATGTATGCTTCAATCTCAACATCTAACCTGCAAATTCTTCAAAGTCATTGACTATAATTTGAGCTTCTCTTTTTCTAAAGATGGCCACAATACATAATTGTTGGTTCACCTTTTTTTTTTTTTTTTTGGTCAGCTCTACATTAATGAATCTCAGTACATCAAAAGAGTTTTTGGGAAAAAAAATCAATTATAATTGGGAGCAAGAGCAAAGCAAGTTTAAGTTATCTTCTTTGCCAAGTTAACAATATTACTTTAAAGGAGTAATAAGCTTTTATAGCTTTGGCTTCCTATTCAAAGATTTATAAAGAACATCTGGGGAGTGACTGTTTTTTCCCCAAAATGATTTTTGAGCTCTCCTGCAACCTTTACTCTTGATAGTGGCAGAGACTTTACGTAACTGTGAGACTTGTGGAACAAAAACTTAAATAAACATGGGGGAAAAATTACCTTTTTATGTTACCTCTTTTTACTCCAGCCTACTGCATTTCAGTGATGTCATTTCTATAGACAGTGGACATCTTTTCTGGTATTCCGAGTCAGCACCTGTACCTGCTTCTGGCAACAGCTCCTCCGACCTTCTTCAGAGAAATACTCCTTACCTGCTCAAGACATGATTATGGAGGGGCTGAAATCTCAGTGCTCTATTTTTGGCCATATAGGATGGACATATGGGTGTGACCAATCAGCCTCTGGGATTGGAGAGAATTCCCTTCCCTCGTTGTTGCTAATTAACAACAACAATAAAGAAAAAAAAAACCTCATTGCCATTGAGTCAATTCCAACTCATAACGAGCCAGCAGAACCACTCCATAGGATTCCAAGGAGCAGCTGGTGGATTCGAACTGCCGACTTTTTGGTTAGCAGCAGTAGCTCTTAACCACGGTGCCAGGAGATCTCCTGTTGCTAATTAGGGGAATATAAACCTAGCACTGCAACTGACTTCCTCTTACTTTCAATGGTTGGAAAGAACAGAGCTAAGACAGAGAAGCAGAGATGGTTGCAATTATACCCCCAGTTCTAATCCTGTCCCATATTTAGTGACCCATCACAATGTCTGTAGTGGATTATGCTGTTGTTCACAATTCTTGTGGCCCTCCCTGTAAGAAGACTATGCATCCCTCCTGTAGTCATGGCACTTGCCGTACCTCCCTGTGGGAACACCCATTCCTGTTGACCGCTGACATCGAGCCTGGTGGTATCACTTGCTTTAACTGACAGAATATGAGCAGAAGTAATGTACGTTTTGTCCAAGCAGAAACTGTTAGTGCCACCACCTGGTTCTATGATTATTTATTTCCTCTTCCACAAGACTGAGGTAGGGGCTGCACCTTCAGCCTGGGTCCCAGAGTGAGAAGAGACTTGGATGTGGAGCAGAGCAATAACCATTAACATGAACAAGAAGTAGACCTTTGTTATTATAAAGCAAAACTCCTTCTCATACGTCAGTCTTCTCTCTCCTCTCCTTTCTCTCTCTCCTCTTCTCTCTCTCTCACTGAAGATGGTTCCACTAGATTTCTATCCCTATAATCAGAAACATTCTTACTAATTATTCCATGACTAATACAAGTCTTTATTCCATGACTAATATATACAGTTTAGCAACAAATTTACAAAGCAAATTACAAAAGTCAACACGTGTGAACAAGTGAACACTACACTAGTCTATCCCGGAAACGGTTATTTCAATGTCTAATAAGAAATTATTTTCAACATTAAACATATGTTCAGAGATGCTAAACAAGTTTTCACAGTAACACTCATTTGTTCTCATGCTCATATTTACATTATAGCTAGTTTTGTTTTAAGCCTCTTACCAAATACAGTAATTGCAATTTCAGCTTCAATTTTTTATTTTATTTTATTGTGCTTTAGGTGAAAGTTTACAGCTCAAGTTAATTTCTCATTCAAAAATTTATACACATCCTTTCATTCTTTTAGTGCGTTTTCACTATAAATGTTTCTTTTTACAATTTAATAAGTTTAATTGGCTCTTAGGAATTGTCTAATTTACTTCAGATATTCAATATTAGTTATGTTTTCTGCTAAAATTGAAACATGCATTAACATTTTTCATATAGGTTTAGGTGAAATGATGGACCTTCTCTATTTCCATTAGCTAATGTGTTACAGTCTACTACAGCTTATCCTTTCCAAAAACCAAACCCGCTGCCATCGAGCTGAATTTGACTCATAGCGACCCCATAGGACAGAGTAGAATTGCCCCACAGGGTTTCCAAGGAGCACCTGGTGGATTCGAACTGCTGGCTTTTTGGTTAGCAGCTGTAGCTCTTAACCACTATGCCAGGAGGGTTTCCCTGTAAACACAAGAAGACCATATTTCCCAACAACTTGACAGTCAGGGCTACATGCCTAGTCATAGCCTAGCAGTTCTCAACCAGGAGCAATTTTGCCTCCCCCTCCAGGGGACATTTAACAACGTCTTGAGACATACTGGGTCATCACAGCTGACGGGGGTGCAACTGGCATCTAGTGGCATCCAGGGATGCTGTCACACGTTCTACACTGCACAGAAAAGCCCTCTAACAAACAACAACATTTTAGCCCAACGTGTCAATACAGCCAAGGTCGAGAAACCCTGTTCTTGCCAATGAACTGTAAGTGAAAGTAACAGAGTCACTTGCAGGTTGAGGCTTTAAACAGCCTATCTGCTCTTTCAAAGGCAACTGTGGAAGCCATGCGTTGACATGGAAGTACCACAAGATGCAAGTGGCCCAGGTTTCTGAGTTATCAGAAGCTACCCTGGAGAGCTGCTTTCGCCCTGACAGACTTTGTGTTATCAATACATAAATCTCAGTGCGAATTTGTTACTGCAGCATAATCTATCCTATCCTTACCCATACAGCCAGATTTTCAGATTTTCACTTGTGTGCATGTAAATGCACTACATTTGTAAAATGCTGGCTCATATGATATGTACAGCACCAAATAACTTTCAAACATAACTTATTTTTCAGGCAGAAGGCTTTTCAGATCCCAATCATTGGTATATGCTGAAGACAGAAATGGCATTATTTAAGCAAAAAGAGAATTTGGAGAATGTATTTTAAAGATCAGGTGGCAGTACACTCTGTAACCTTCAGGACACAGATCACAATTGTACGTGTGTGGGAATGGGGATGGCCCAGGTGTGGAACTGAGAACCTATAACTTCAGGAAGGTGTAGAATGTTTTTATCCAAAAGTCATAAGAATGTGAAATAAGAGGTTTTAAAATGATTTCTTTTTTCCCCAGCAGAGCAGATATGCTATATTTCACAGCTGCCTAACTATAGCAAGTGATGTATGTTCATAACATAACTGATGATGGCTCAGAAAGATAATCTAATAAAATCCATTTAAAAAAAAAACCAAGAATAAAACCCGAGGAAAATGCCTCCCAGTTAATCACCCTAATCACTCCTCCTGTGTGCCGAGAAGACCTCTCATTTAAACCCAGTCTTACTATAGGTTGTTTGAATTAGCCCAGAGCAGTGCTGTAAGGCTGAGGCATCAATTTTTTTTTTTAAAGCAGAGTTTCATTTTTTTCTGCTTTCCACTTTTTCGCTTCTCATTTAAAGTCATAATAATAGCGTGTAAAGCTTTCAAGTCATGCTTCAAAGTCTTTCATAACCATCTTATTATAGGACATAATGTTGTTTTTAAAAGGAACGAAAAAGAAATAGGAAATGTGAGTCCTACCTTGATGACGCCAGTGCACAATACAGGCAGTCCCCGGGTTATGAACGAGATCCTTTCCTATGTCTGTCTTTAAGTTGAATTTGTAGGTAAGTCAGAACAAGTACATAGGGTTCTTATTTAGCATCAGTTAGTCAAATGTTTGTCTTAGTGTATAGTATATATTTACCTTTCTATGCATATAAAACACTTAAGAAACACAAGGGATATCACTGCTGATGTCAGATGGATTTTGGCTGAAAGCAGAGAATGCTAGAAAGATGTTTACTTGTGTTTTATTGACTATGCAAAGGCATTCAACTGTGTGAATTATAACAAATTACGGATAACACTGAGATGAATGGTAATTCCAGAACACTTAATTGTGCTTATGAGGAATCTGTACATAGATCAAGAGGCAGTCGTTCAAACAGAACAAGAGGATACTGTGTGGTTCAAAGTCAGAAAAGTTGTGTGTCAGGGTTGTATCCTTTCATAATTATTCAGTCTGTATGCTGAGCAAATATTCCAGAAGCTGGACTATATGAAGAGGAACGAGGCATCAGGATTGGAGGAAGACTCATGAACAACCTGCGATATGCAGATGACACAACCCCTCTTGCTGAAAGTGAAGAGGACTTGAAGCACTTACTGATGAAGATCAAAGACTACAGCCTTCAGTACAGATTACACATCAACATAAAGAAAACAAAAATCCTCACAACTGGACCAACAAGCAACATCATGATAAACAGAGAAAAGATTGAAGTTGTCAAGGATTTCATTTTACTTGGATCCACAACCAATGCCCATGGAAGCAGCAGTCAGGAAATCAAACAAAGTATGGCATTGGGCAAATCTGCTCCAAAAGATCTCTTTCAAGTATTAAAAAGCAAAGACGTCACTTTGAAGACTAAGGTGCAACCGACCCAAGCCATGGTATTTTCAATTGCCTTATACGCATGTGAAAGCTGGACAATGAATAAGGAAGATCAAAGAAGAATTGATGCATTTGAATTATGGTGTTGATAAAGAATATTGAATATACCATGGACTGCCCAGAAGAATGAACAAATCTGTCTTGGAAGAAATACAGCCAGAGTGCGCCTTGGAAACGAAGATAGTGAGACTTCATCTCACATACTTTGGACATGTTATCAGGTGGGACCAGTCCCTGGAGAAGGACATCGTGCTTGGTAAAGTAGAAGGTCAACAAAAAAGAGAAAGATCCTCAACAAGATGGATTGACACAGTGGCTGCAACAATGGGCTCAAGCATAACAATGATTGTGAGGATGGTGCAGGACCAAGCAGTGCTTCGTTCTGTTGTACATAGGATCACTATGAATTGGAACTGAGTCAACAGCACTTAACAACAACAAGAAAGAAACGCTTCCAAACCGTGCAATGTTTTCATGAGTGTCACAAACTAGTATGGGCATTTGTGATTAAAAACCATTGTATTTAACTCAAATTTTAAATATAATAGGTTTTATGGCAGTCCATTCTTAAGTATGATTTGTCCATAAGTAGGATGTCTGTAACCCGAGGACTGCCTGTATCGACAAGTTCCAAAATGGCCGTACCTGCAGCAATTGTGTATTTAACTTCAGATTTTCCAGAAGGAGACATTTTATTGCCAAGAAGCCAATTAAACCCAAAGTTTATAATCTGACGTTAATTCTACATTCACATAGCTCATGACTACAGACCGTTTAAATGTAAACAAGGGAAAACATGGCTTGCCAAATAATTGTGACCTTGTGATGTTACTTGCTTCTCTGATATCAACCTGGGGAAGTGAGAATGCATGATGTCCTGGGAGGGTAGGTGACTGACAGGCCTGGGGTTCAAATCCTGGTTACCTAAAGCGCTAGAAAAACTGCAGCCTCCAATGCAAAGTTGTTGCATCTCAGACAGCCTCCACCACAAAACCCTCTAGGACCCAATAATCACTTACAGAGGGGACGAGGAAAAGTCTACATTGGAGAGCCCTGGATACTCAAATCTGTTGTAGGACTAACCAGCAAATTACTGTATTTTGACACGTAGGGAGTCAGGCTGGTTCACACAGGTATCACTACCCAAAAAGCTCCAATACAAAGGATGGGATGGGCCAACAGGATTGGCAAGATTGGTTCCTGATGATACTTAGAGAGGGATGACAGCCTAGTAGCCAGCAATACAGGAAGAATTATAGAGCACCACGAGGGGAACAGCACCCAAAAAGCTAGGCTTACACATCAGGATCTTAGCCTATAGATTGGAATTCAGGGTTGGGTTCCAGGTGCTACAGGAAACTAGTATGCAAAGGACCCAAAGGCAAAAACCCAATCCTAGTGTACCCCAACAGAGAGTGCACAGGTCATCCAAGCACAAAGATTACCAGGACAGTGTTTGAAATCATTTTATCACATCTGTGTAATGAAGAATCAGCCTTACCCAAAGACAGGTCTGGCCGTTGCCCTTGGCTATTGGAAAGTGATCTCTAGGCCTTTGGAATGTCATGCCTTGATAGGAGTGTCTTTGTTTGCCTAGGGATTTTGGCCACTGGACAGGCTAACAATGTGATTTATGATGGGGGCTTTGGGCCATGCAGTATCCTTTCTGCCTCCAGAAGGACTGGAGGCTAAAACTATCAGCCTGACCTCCAGAAGGGCTGGAGGCTAACAGTGAGCTACACGGGCAGTATGTAACTGAGCCCCAGTAAAAACTCTGAGCTTCAAGGCTTGGGTGAGCCTGCAATAAACCACAACTGTGAGTATAACTACTTTCAGCAAGTTGTATGAGTCTTTCTAGTGAAGTATTGAGCCTGAGGGCAGTTTTAGAAACCCCAGCCTGAACTTGAAATTAGTGTCAGAAGTGAGAGCAGTCTTGTGTGGACTGTGCTCCATCTAACAGTACAGTTGGTTAAACTCACGCAACATCCCACCTACCGCTGGAACTAAAACTCGTAATTTACTCCCTGCTCTACTAAGGACAGAACCCTCGTGGCACAGTGGTTAAGAGCTGTGGCAAGCTACAGCTGCCAACTAAAAGATCGGCAGTTCAAATCCACACTTCTACTCTGTTCTACAGGGTTGCTATGAGTCAGAACCAACTCAACGGCAAAGAGTTTCGTTTTATTTTTCATCTACTCAGGACTGGTGGCAAGACCAGGAGGAGTGAGGAATATTTGTTGCTATTCACTTCAGAGTCAGGGAAAGGAAATGACTGAAAAAAATATACTGAATGACTAAATTTAGCTTCTGAATTTTTTTTGGTTTATCTTACATTAAAAAAAATTTCTATACTTTCCTTGGAAGCACCAATGTAATTTTCTTCTAATCCGAATACTAACCAACATATAAATACTCCATCACTGAGTATAAATGGAGTCAGGATTACAGTTTCACATTGACAGTATGTAAGAAATTAGAAATTTGAGAATTAAAATCAAGAGAAATTGCTCAGTTGTTTAGAATTGTTACGTAGTCAGAAACTGTAGGGAACATGTTACATATTACATGACCTTTATTTTCCACCTGTATTTAAATTGTATCCACTGTTGTCTTCACTGGAGTGTAAAGGTGGATAATAGTTATTACTCGTTGTTATCTGACTCATAGTAGGCACTCTTTCGATTACTGTTCTCAAAGGAATGGCTACGTTAAAACCAATGCTATGATGTTTCTGTAAGCCATTAGCTTTATGATCGCAATGTTCACAGTAGGCTAACTGTACTGAAAATTATAGCCATTCTTCCCACATGGTGATCAATAAAGCAATAACATTAATAACAACAAGTGCAAAGCCCTCGAGCTTCCTGAATTCAGTTTTAATTTCGTCTATTGGGAAAAAAGTTTGAAGGAAGTCATGGTGGTTATAGCTCTAAAATATAATTATCAAACTGCAAATGAGAGACTCAGACGTGAGGACCAAACCCAGATCAAACACGTTTTGTTTGGCCCACACAGTGTATTGATTTTTTTCAAAACTTTCTAATATTTAAACAATGGTAGCTTTCCAGATTCTCTTTAAAAAACTGAAACATCTGGCAACAAGAGACCTTCATGCCTGCACTGCAAAAATTGATTGGAGCTGGTAATGGTTGCCCCGTTAAGCAAGCACAAGCGCTCTGGTTTCTTACAGTCACAGCCACTTCTTTCTTTCTTTCTTTCTTTTTTTTCTTTTTAGTTTTTTATGAAAAATGTATGCACAGATTGTTTTGTGACATTGGTTGCAATCCATAGATGCTGATTGTTGATACAAGTAGAAAGAAATCATTTACAGCTTCAATTCCTCCTTTCTTATCATGATGTTGCTTATTGGTCCAGTTGTGAGGATTTTTGCTTTCTTCAAGTTCAGGTATAATCCATATTGAAGGCTGTAGTCTTTGCTCTTCATCAGTAAGTACTTCAAGTCATTTTCATTTTCTGCAAGCAAGGTTGCGTCATCTGCTTATCTATCACAGGTTGTTAATGAGTCTTCCTCTAATCCTGCTGCCACGTTCTTTTTCAGGTAGTCCAGTTTCTCAGATTATTTGTACAGATTGATTAAGTCAGGTGAAAGGATACAGCCCTGCTGCACACCTTTTCCAACTTTAAACCACACAGTATCCCCTTGTTCTGTTTGAATGATTGCCCCTTAATCCAGGTACAGGCTCCTCATGAGCACAATTAAGTGTTCTGGAATTCCTGGTCTTCGTAATGTCATCTGTAATTTGTCATGATCCACACAGTCGAATGTCTTCACATAGCTGATAAAACTCAGGTAAATATCTTTCTGCTATCATCTCCTTTCAGCCAAGATCCGTCTAACATCAGCAATGATACCCCCGTTCCGCATCCTCTTCTGAATCCTAGAGTGATTTCCACTAAGTATATATTTTAAAATGTCAAATATATCAAGAACAGTTATTTTATTGTTCTGCCTTCCAGCACTTTTAAAAATTAAATGATTTCTTGATACAGGTTATCATTATTTACCATAACTTTACAGGCTAGGTATGTAGATGGTCAACAAAAGTCAAAGATGAAGTCCTTACCAAATAAAGAGAGGTAACAGGCCATTAAGAATATACCATTTTGCTGAAGGTCCTTGTTATCCACTAGGTTTATTTATTTATTTTTTTTATTTTATTTTTAGGATTCTGAATGCCCACTTTTCTCCTTCAGTGGCTTTGATTAAAATTCTGGAAATAAATGCAACACTCTTGTAATATAGCAGGCAAAATGTAAAACACACTGTATTAATCTGTTACTAAGCTTTAAATATTTCCTGTCCTATCTCATGCAAAATAAGCCTCACCTAGCATGTACTTTCATTCCTCTGGCTTCTTTCAGGTTACTGATCTTTGTGTTATTTCTGCAAGCACGTGGAAAGATTTTATTATGTATATGAATTAAATCTATGATGCATAGCAGCTATTTCACCAGCTTGAATACGCCCTTATTACACTTCAAAGTGAATCTTAAAAAAAAAAAAAAAAAAACCTTCATTAAGAGCTGTTTCCCATTATAATTTCTGAAGTTACTTGATAGTGTTAAGCAGTTTTACAACATGCACTAAATATAAATGAAGAGCAAATAAAAATAAATATTACATATCAGGAGTGCTCATAAAACCACTGTGTGATTGTTTTGTCCTCTAATCAAGCCAAAAAAGTTAGCACCTAAAATCCTATTGTTAATATTCTATACTTTCTGTTAAAACCTTATGACTGTTCTTAAGATAAGGCCATATGCTTAAACAGCATTAAGCAATTTCTCCTTTCCTCCCATTAAAACAACATAGAAAATCCAGAAAACAAATCTCAGCTTTAGTTTTTTAGCATCAACTTTTTTAATTAGGAAGATCAGCTTTTTAATATTAAAAGCAAGTTATTTATCCAACAGAGATTTGTTTTTCCATCATATATAACACTAAATGTTCTGAACACATGATTTTAAATAGTAGATAGGTTTCTTGGCCCCAGGGCATAAATACATATCATGATATTCTAACAACCAAGAAACAGTTTATTCTCTTAATTATTTACAATATTCTTATTCTCTAATAACATTTATGATATGTTAAGTACATAAATCAAAAACAATTTAAAAGTAGAAAAATATGTAACAGTCACTATGGAGATTACAAAATCCAGCTGAGTAAAAAATGGAAATCTTGAGTAGTTGGGGACTCTAATACTAAATTAGGTGCCTAACTTCACAGAAATAATTAATCTTCTCATTAATAACTATTATTAACAGTATTATTACTATAATAATAATATAGTTATTACATTAACATAAATTAATACTTAATAATCTCTATGTATAATTTATATACCCATTCACAGGAGCATGCATTCTGATAGCAGACAATATAACAATAGCTTTGTATTCAAAAAACATTTTCATGACTAAAATTAAGATAGAAAAAACCAGAGTCAAAATCTGTGACGTATACGAAAGGAGCCACAATATAGCAAGGTTTAAGACTCTCTGGAAATGAATCAAGGCACAGGAAAATTTAATTCCCTCCCTCCATGAAGGAGTGACTAGCTGTTTCTGCTCCTGTTTCACCCAAGTAAAATTAGAAAGGAATTTTTAATAAGAGAAAGAAAAAAAAAAAAGGTAATGGACAAAAGATTTGAATAGGCATTTCATAGAAGAAGCTATCCAAATGGTCACTGAGCTTATGAAAAGTGCTCACCATTATTACTCAATAGAAAAGAGCCAATAAAATCTAAAATAAGATACCATAAACACCCACAGAATGGCTAAAACTAAAAATATTGACAATTCCAAGTGTTCACAAGAATGTGGATCAACTGGAACTATTACACATACTGGTGGGAGCGTGAACTGATACAATCATTTTGGAAAAGTACTTACTAGCATATACCTACCTTATGACCAAATAATTCCACTCTGCATACATACTCATGATAAATGGATGAATATGTCCACCAAAAACACAAGATAAGAATATTCTCAGCAACGTTTTCATAATCATCCAAAACTGTAAATACACTGAGGGATACTTACACAGTAAGATAATACCTAGCAGTTTAAAAAAAAAGACAAACTATAGCTTAATACAATTAACATAAATGATTCTTACAGATATAATAATGAACAAAAAAATAAAAGTAGGATTATAAACTGTGTAATCCTACTTTTATGAAGTTTAATGACTAGCAAAACAATTTGTCTGGAAAAAAGTCAGAATATTTGTTTTGAGGTAGGTGGATTTTGACTGGATAGAGGCACAAGAAAGCTTTCTGATATGCTGAAAATGTTCTATATTCTCATCTGGGTGGAGCTTTGTTGTTGTTGTTAGGTATAATTGAGTCAGTTCCCACTGGTAGTGACCCCATGTACAACACAACAAAATGCTGCCCAGTCCTGCGCCATCCTCACAATCGTTGTTATAACTGAGCCCATTGTTGTAGCCACGGCATCAATCCATCTCCTCAAGGGTCTTCCTCTTTTTCACTGGTGGTGCTTACTTACAGTTACACAGTTGTGTGTGTATGTGTGTGTAGAAATTCAAAACATTAATACATAAATATGTTTTTGTTGTTAGTGGTCATCGAGTGGGCTACAACTCATGGCAGCATTATGTAAAACAGAACAAAACATTGCTCAGTCCTGTGCCATCTTCACAACTGTTATATTTGAGCCCACTGTTGCAGCTATCATGTCTTACGGACAGTTTCCCTCTTTCTCGCTGACCCTCTACTTTACCAAACATGATGTTCTTTCCTAGAGATTGATCTCACCTGATGTCGTGTCCAAAGCAAGTTTTGCCATCCTTGCTTCTAAGGAGCATTTGGGTCGTATTTCTTCCAGACTGATTTGTTCATTCTTCTGGCAGTTCATGTTCTATTCAATATTCTTCGCCCATATCACAACTTGAATGCTTCAATTCTTCTTCTGTCTTCCTTTTTCATTGTCCAACTTTCACATGCATATGGGGAGATTGAAAATACTGTGACAGGTGCATCTTAGTTATCAAAGGGACATCTTTGTTTTTTAAAACTTGAAAGAGGTCTTCTGCAGTAGATTTGCCCAATGCAATACATAAATTCCTCAACCTGTACACTTAATATTCAGGTACTTTATGGAGTATATGTACCTCCATAAAAAATTAACAATCATATATTTTACATCTTGGTAGGAAAGATCGATATAAGAATTATCAAAGATCTCCTTTCAAAGGAGAGCACAGGAGATGAACATTTCTGCCTGCTTGTTTTCTGTCCAGCATGAAGAACCAATAAAAATGGGTCAATTGCTTTCTTTAATATATTGATCTCTGCCTGTATGATTTGTATAAATTATGATTAACGCTTCTTGTTGTTGTTCAGTGCCATCCAGTCAGTTCCAACTCATAGTGACCCTGTGTACAACAGAATGAAACATTGCCTGGTCCTGCGCCATAATCATGATAGTTGCTGTGTTGGAGTCCATTGTTGCAGCCACTGTTTCAATCCATCTCATTGAAGGTCCTCCTTTTTTTCGATGACCCCTCTACCTTACCAAGCATGATGTCCCTTCCAGGGACTGATCCCTCCTGATAACACGTCCAAAGTATGTAAGACGAAGTCTCACCATCCTCGCTTCTGAGGAGCACTCTGGCTGTACTTCTTCCGAGACAGACTAGTTAGTTCTTCTGGCAGTCCGTGATACATTCAATGTTCTTCAACACCATAATTCAAAGGCATCAATTCTTCTTCGCTCTTCCTAATTCACTGCCCAGTTTTCCCATGCATACAAGGTGATTGAAAATATTATGGCTTGGGCCCGGCTACCACCACCGACTGCTCTGACAGGGATCACAGTGGAGGGTACCGGACAGAGCTGGAGAAAAATGTACAACAAAATTCTAACTCACAAAAAAGACCAGACTTACTGGCCTGACAAAGACTGGAGAAACTCTGAGAGTATGATCCCCGGACACTCTTTTAGCTCGGTAATGAAGTCACTTCTGAAGTTCACCCTTCAGCCAAAGATTAGACAGGCCCATAAAACCAAAACGAGACTAAATGGGCTCACCAGCCCAGGGACAAGGATGAGAAGGCAGGAGGGGACAGCAAAGCTGGTAATGGGGAACCCAAGGTGGAGAAGGGAGAGTGTTGACATGTTGTGGGGTTGGTAACCAATGTCACAAAACAATATGTGTGTACTAACTATTCAATGAGAAGCTAGTTCGTTTTGTAAACCTTCATCTAAAATACGATAACAAAAAGATATAAACATATATATATAGTGGCTTGGGTCAGGCACACCTTAGTCCTCAAGGTGACATCTTTGCTTTTCAACACCTTAAAGAGGTCTTTTGCAGCAGATTTACCCAGTGCAATACATCATTTGATTTCCTCACTGCTGCTTCCATGGGCATTGACTGTGGATCCAAGTAAAATGAAATCCTTGACAATTTCGATGTTTTCTGTTTATCATGATGTTGCTTATTGGTCCAGTTGTAAGGATTTTTGTTTTCTTTACGTTGAAGCGTAATCTGTACTGAACCCTATAGTCTTTGATCTTCATTAGTAAGTGCTTCAAGTGCCCTTTGCTTTCAGCAAGCAAGTTTGTGTCATCCGCTACCCATTATGGTAAATTTAAGTTAGTATAACACATAACCTCTAGCCAGCTAAGAACAACAAAAAAAAATTTATATTTGCTTTGTGCTTCCCAGATATAGAAGAGATTTGTTATTTATTTGATTTTATTTTCATGATTAGATTCCACGTGATAAAAAAATTGAAATATTTGCTGCAGTAACCAGAATATATCCACTTATTCATCTATTCATTTATTTAACCAATGACAATTCTACTTGTGGGTTACAGTGATGACTCAATCATGGTTCTTGCCCTTGGGGGTTCACAGCTTATTGAGAGTTTTAGTCTTAGTTCATGAGAGAAAACTGGTTTGGGTCAATTTTTTTTTAAAAAAAAGGTATGACATTTAACTTCTGATTCATGGACTATGGAAATTACTTCAGCAGTAACATTTAAGGAATATAATATCATGTTATAGGGGACAAAATTGTTGAGGTAAAAGGTCCTAAAAAACAAGTTGAACATTACTTAGGAATGTTTAACTAAAAATATGTTATCGGTTGTCTTAATTTCTTGGTGTTGCTGTAACAGAAGTACCACAACTGGGTGGTTTTGATGAACAGAAGTTTATTTTCTCACAGTTCAGAAGGCTAGAAGTTTGAATTTAGGGCACCAGCTCTAAGGGAAGCCTCTCTATCTGTCTGCTGTGGGGGACAATCCTTGTCTCAGCTTCTCTGGCCCCTGCATCCCCTCAATTCCTTGGTGATCTCTGTGTGGCGTCTACGGTTCCCCCATTTGTACTTGCTTGCTTCTGTGTCTAATCTGTAATTTTCACATCTTAAAAGCGCTTAGGTTTAAGGCACACCCTACACTGTTATGGTGGCATTAACATACAAAGACAACTTTATTGCCAAGTGGGATCACATCCACGGGTATAAGGGTCAGGATTGCAACACATATTTGGGGGAACACAATTTCATTCGTAACATCGGTCCTTAACTAATGTAAGCAGGATGTTTTCTTTTTATTTCCTTTTATGTTTGCTAGTTTTTGCCCATCATAAGGCATAAGGATAGATTCTTTTTTTTTTCTGGACTCAAACCACCAGCCTTTCAGTTAGCAGCTGAGCATGTTAACCCTTTTTTTTAAAATTTTATTTATTTTTTAAATTTTTTATTATACTTTAGATGTTTATAGAGCAAATTAGTTTCTCATTAAACACTTAATATACATATTGTTTTGTGACATTGGTTGCCAACCCCACGACATGTCATCACTCTCCCCTTCTCCACCTTGGGTTCCCCATTACCAGCTTTCCTGTCCCCTCCTGCCTTCTCATCCTTGTCCCTGGGCTGGTGAGCCCATTTAGTCTCGTTTTGGTTTTATGGGGCTGTAATCTTTGGCTGAAGGGTGAACCTCAGGAGTGACTTCATTACTGAGCTAAAAGGGTGTCTGGGGGCCAAACTCTCAGGGTTTCTCCAGTCTCTGCCTGACCAGTAAGTCTAGTTTGTTTGTTTGTTTGTGAGTTAGAATTTTGTTCTATACATAATGATAGATTCTTATTTATTGTAATTCAATACATTTACTTTTTAAACATCAAACATAATTCTTACAATTTTAAAAATAGTACTTTTTATAAACAAGCATTGTTTCTTTTCTTCCTGAAGTTGTGTCTTACAAGATACATATGTATACTTATGTTCCTTTTTAAACGAAGTCACTACTGTAAATAAGTAACTGAATTTATATTAGTGAATATTGAGCAATTGTGTATACAAATCAAAGATTTTACTTAAAAAAATATCCTGCAGGTAATTTACAGGCTTTGTGTATTTAAAATGTGATTTCATTTACAAAACTTGTCCTTTCACACAACTAGTTACCTAGGCACAAAGTGAGGCCCATCTGTGTTTCTTATTTAAAATGCAGCGGCTCCTGCGTTATGAGAACAACTTTGCCTTTCATGAGCAGTGGGAGCTCTTCTCTCAAGCCAAATAGCCTTAGCTTCTCTCTTGTTGTCTCAAACTTTAAAAGGAATTTCAATCTGCTAAATAGCTGCACTGAATTGGAGGACTGCCTTTTATTACTGTGCAAAAGACAAGATTCTATAAAAACTGTTAAGAAGCATTTCCCTGCAATAACATACTACGAGGTGTGGATCTGAAAAGGCTTTTCTATCACCACTGCTACAACTGGGCGGATGGCTGCTGCCTATACCATGTCTGCATTAAGTGCAACACTTTCCTAAGAATTGACTATTGGAAGCATTTTAAATTATAGCACAAAATATTCCTTGATTATTGTTATGGATTGAATTGTGTCCCTCCAAAACGTATACTAATTTAGCTAGGCCATCATTCCCAGTATTGTGTGATTGTCCACAACTTTGTGGTCTGATGTGACTATCCTATGTGTTGTAAATCCTAATGTCTATGATGTTAATGAGGCAGGATTAGAGGCAGTTATGTTAATGAGGCAGGATTCAGTCTACAGGATTAGGTTGTTTCTTGAGTCAATCTCTTTTGAGATATAAAAGAAAGACGTAAGCAGAGAGGGGCGGGACCTCATGCTACCAAGAAAGAGGCACTGGGAGTAGAGCATGTCCTTCGGACTCAGGGTCCCTGTGCTGAGAAGCGTCTAGACCAGGGGAAGAGTGATGACAAGGACCTTCCCCCAGAAACGACAGAGAAAGCCTTCCCCTGGAGCTGGTGACCTAAATTCCGACTTCTAGTCTCCTACACTGTGAGAGAACAAACTTCTGTTTGTTAAAGCCATCCACTTGTGGTATTTCTATTATAGCAGCACTAGATAACTAAGATAATAATTATTTTACAAATGAAAATTTTAGACCCTGCTGGCATTTAAAGATGGCCTTTAAAATGGAAGGTACAGACTGTAGGGCAAGCCAGATGTAAGAACATGAAGAAAAACAGCAGAAGTTGAGGGCCAGACCTTTTACAGGAGCCAGTAGCTGTACCATATCATGGAGACATAATATGACCAGTATGCTGGGACTCGAAATAGCCTGGAAAGGTAGGGAAGGCGGCCAGAAACTAGCCTGCCTGGGTTAGTAGGAACCACCAGGCTATAGACACAAGAAAGAGGAGAATAGCTAGCAATATAGCAAAGGGGTTAAGTTTCAGACATATCCACATTCAAATACTATGTGAACCATCTACTAGTTGTGTGACTTGAATAATTTACTCCCGTGTCCTAACACTTGATTTTCTTATCTGAATAACAGGGATAAAAGAGTATCTATCTTGTAGAGTTATTATTAGCACTTAGTTAACAGTCAACAAACTGTATTAGTATTATCATTTTATTACTGCATAGAGAGGTGGTGAAGCAAAGCTCAGTTTCAACTGCCATCAGTATTAACTGCTCTGAGCAGTGACTCTATTGTAGAAATGACAGTTTCTGGAAGGTGGTGCTGCTTGTTAACACCTAGCATCGCTGGGCACTTATTTTGGTGTGAGTCCTCAGGCAGCACTTGGTAGTGGGGAAATACAAATAATAATAATAAGTAGTTGCCATCAAGTTGATCCCAACTCATGTTGACCTTGTGTGTGACAGAGGAGAACTGTGCTCCACAGGGTTTTTGGAACAGGCTGCAGAAGCTTAACTTCCACCATTGCTAGCCCCTGCTTTTCCTCATGATATTTTCTTTTTCGTTATTCTTTCTCCCTCCTCTTATTCCAGTGAGATTGACTGAAGTTTCTTCTTGGAAGGTGGCAGAACAAATTGATAACCCTCAAGGACTAGAATTAACTCATCTGTGATGTAACAGTCATGACTAACAGTGCCAGATAACCTTCAAGGGTTGCCAGTAAGAAGTTAGATCATCTGAGACATGAGAAATGTGACCATGGGAAGAGAAACTATAATCCTGTCCCTTTACAACCTTCAGCCAGTCTCCAGTCGGGGAGACAGGTTTTTTGGAGGAGCTCATTCCCCTCTGTCTGCTGTATATCAATATACAATTACCCCTGTCCGGCCATAGCACCATCAGCATGAGATTACCTAAACAAGCGGATCTTGGCTAAGACTCAAGATCCACATGTCCACAGAGATGGGACCATCTTCTTGCATCCTTCATCGGGTGGCTCAAATCTGCGATTTGCAGTAACATTTTTCAATGGCTGTGATTTTTCAGAAGTAGATTGCCAAGCCTTTCTTTCAAGGCACTTCTGGGTGGACTCGAATTTCCAAACTTTCAGTTAAGATATATGTCACAGTCACATCTTTAGGGACTGGATTTTTGTTGGCTTGTTTGTTTAATAACAATATATCTTTTTTGTGTTATTTTCTGAAGAAGGTTTATAATGACTCTGATGCTCAACTCCAGGTAAGAACCCCTACCCAAAGAAGACCTGTTCAAAACCTAAGTAGAGTGTCCAGTTCCCAAACATCTAGCTCAACTGGCATAACAAAGTTTACAAAGAAAATGTTCTACATTCTACTTTGCTGAGTAGGGTCTGGGGTCTTAAAAGCTTGTGAGTGGCCATCTAAGATACTTCACTGGTCTCACCCCATTTGGAGCAATGGAGAATGAAGAAAACCAAAGGCATAAGGGAAAGATTAGTCCAAAAGACTAATGGACCACAAGCACCACAGCCTCCACCAGACTGAGTCCAGCACAACTAGATGGTGCCCGGCTACCACCACCAACTGCTCTGACAGGGATCACAATAGAGGGTCCTGGACAGAGCTGGAGAAAAATGTACAACAAAATTCTAACTCACAAAAAAAAGAGTAGACTTACTGGTCTGACAGAGACTGGAGAAACCCAAGAATATGGTCCTCGGGCACCCTTATAGCTCAGTAATGAAGTCACTCCTGAGGTTCACCCTTCAGCCAAAGATTAGACAGGCCCATAAAACAAAACAAGACTAAATGGGCACACCAGCCCAGGGGCAAGGACAGGAAGGCAGGAGGGGAGAGGAAAGCTGGTAATGGCGAACCCAGGTTTGAGAAAGGGAGAGTTTTGACATGTTGTGAGCTTGGCAACCAATGTTGCAAAACAATATGTGTATCAACTGTTTAATGAGAAACGAGTTTGCTCTGTAAACCTTCATCTAAAGCACAATAAAAAAAAAAAAATGAATGTCCAGTCTCCACTCATGCAGATTAAGACATAGGGCAGCTATAGTATGATTTCAGTAACCCATGAGAAGGACCAGATACTGCAAATTTGGAAAACTTATGAAGGATGCAAGAAGATTGTCCCATCTCTGTGGACCTGTGGATCTTGAATTTTAGCCAAGATCCACTTGCTTAGGTAATCTCTTGCTGATGGTGCTAAGGCCCTTATTATATCACCAGGCTTGTTTAGAATTGACTCCACTGGATCAAGGGAAACAGAATCTGCCAGAGACAAGCCTTAGTGGACTCAGGAGGTACTGACAGACAGTGAAAAGGGAAATGAAGACCCGTATTGATGTTTCCAGATGGAAGACAGCAACTTCTATCCATGAGTTCTAGACAGAAATTAGACACCAAAAGAGACAAATGAGCTCATAAAAGTGGAAATCCAAGGACAAAGTGCCAGGCAGAGCATCAACCTCAGGCTGCACGGAGCTGCTAGACACACTTCTTCCCTGGCGAGTGGTATTATTTTGACACTACGGGCCAGAAAATTTCAGCAATCCAAGATCAAAATTAAGCTAAGAAAAAACATTGTCTAAATTGCTTCTTTGAGGACGGCGAGACTTTGGCTCACTTACTTTGGACATGTCATCAGGTAAGACCAATCGTTGGAAAAGGACATGTTGTTTGGTAAAGTAGAAAGTCAGCTCAAATGAGGGAAACCCTTAATGGATTGACATAACAGCCACAACAATGGACTCAAACTTGCCAATGATCATGAAGATGGTGCAGGACTGGGCAATGTTTTATTTTGTTTTGTTATATACATTTGGAATCTATGAGTCAGAGCACACTGAAAGGCAATTAACAACTACAAATTGTTTCTTGTGACCTATCCTTGCCCTTCAATAGGAAAGCCTAGAATGTAAAATAAATTAACCTTGAACTTTGGGAAGGTTTTTTGATCTTTTTTATCCCCCCTCCCCCCCCGAGGAAAAGGGATAACTGGGTTTTTCTAATGTTGTCATACTGTAATTTTTTCATCTGTATTCACATAACAGTGACCCTGCAAACACAACCACACAAATGAAATCACACAAACACGTGCCAACACCCACATGTACATAAATGCATCCTCACAAATTATTCAGTACAATGGAGCCATATTTTATTGAGTAGATTCCAAGTTACAGATTGTCCTCAGCATCAGGAAAGTTTGCCATGCCTATCCATCAGTGATGTTGGATCCCAGACAGTTGTTTTACGGTATTATTTTAGTCATCTGCACTTCTGACTCTGGTCCTACAACCTTGCCTCTACCAAAAGCTGAGTTTCCTAAATAATAAACCAGGTGTGTGTGGAGGGTACCTTTGGATGGGACTTCTAGCAGAGATGTGACTGTCTATTTTTAGCAGGAAAGAAAAAAATCAGTTGCCCGTTTCTTTTATATTACAGCTATCAGATTTAAAAAAAAAAAACAAAGATGAGTTGGATCATTAACACATAAAGTTCTAAAGTATAAATGTATAAGTTGTGGTGACCCTTCATTCATAAAATAAACATTTTATGCCAGGCACTGTGCTGGGCGTTAGACATTTCCCTGTGATCAAGACAGATGTGGTCCCTGCTGTTATGGAACTTACATTCAGATGAGGCAGAAAGGAGAATAAACAAATAAATAGTCAAATAATTAAATAAGTATACATGGGGGCAAATATGTGCAAGAAACTAACAAGGGAGCGAGATAGAGAATGATGGCGGCAGGGAACCTCCTCTAGATGGGTGGTCAACAAAGACCTCTCTGATGAGTTGGCATTTCTTTCAGTCCTTCAGCAGCAACTGACAACTGAGCCATGTGGTTGCTGCTAGTTGCCAGTGAGTCAACTCTAACTCATGGTGACCTTACATATAGCAGAATGAAACACTGCCTGCTCCTGTGCCATCTGCACGACCATTGGTATGTTTGTTGCGGCTATTGTGTCAACCCATCTCATTGAGGATTTCCCTCATTTTCACTGACCTTCTACTTTACCAAACTTCATGTCCTCTTCTAGGGATTAGTCTTACCTGATGACATGTCCAAAGTAATTGAGCCAAAATCTCACCATCCTGGCTTCTAAGGAGTGATTAAGCCATAACCTTGGTAAATTCTGTTCCATGTTCAGAATCCAAACATTTTAGTTGTAAAGTACATTGCAAAAATGAAAAATATCTTCAACTGAAATAGAGACTTGAGTTTGTCCAAATGCTGGCTTCACAGTCCCTCAAGAACATGAAGATCTCTAGGTACTAAGAAGTTCTTGTAAAAAGAGGAAGAAAAATGAGTATCTCTGGAGCATTGTCTTCAAGTTTTATGAAATTCCAAGCTCACTGCAAAGAGTTTATAGAGACAGAAAGTTCTTTGAGTTCAGCAAGACTTAGCAAGCAGCACTTAACCTTAGCCACAGAACTACTTGTGCATTCAAGTCTACAAGCAAAATAAATCTCAGCTTTCCATTATCAGCTCTAGTCACACTGAATAGAAAAAGGGAAAGGTGAGGTTACCCAGCATGAGAGTGAGCTGAGTACTCAAGCAGGTTAGCTGTTTTGATCCATTTTAAGAAATTTGTAGTGCTTCAACAAATGTGATAGGCAAAGACATATAGTATGTTTTTCTTTTTTTCTGTTTTCAATTGTTTCAATCTGCTCTAATTTGGAAGGTATCCTTTATTAAACAAGCTGTAGATGTTTATTGCAGTTGTTGTTGTTAGGTGCTGTCAAGCCAGTTCCGACTCATAGCAACCCTATGTACAAGAGAACGAAACACTGCCCAATCCTGCTTCATCCTCACAATCATTGCTATGTCTGAACCCACTGTTGCAGGCACTGCATCTTCCTCTTTTTTGCTAACCCTCTATTTTACCAAGCATGATGTCCTTCTCCAGGGACTGGTCCCTCCTGATAATATGTCCCAAGTACATAAGACGAAGTTTCACCATCCTTGCTTCTAAGGAGCATTCTGGCTGTACTTCTGAAACAGATTTGTTTGTTCTTCTGGCAGTCAGTGGGTATATTCAGTATTCTTCAACACCATAATTCAAATGCATCAATTCTTCTTTGGTCTTCCTAATTCATTGTCCAGCTTTCCCATGCATATGAGACACTTGAAAATACCTTGCCTTGGGACAGGCGCACCTTAGTCCTCAAAGTGATATCTTTGATTTCTTACACCTTAAAGAGGTCTTTTGCAGCAGATTTGCCCAATGCAATAGGTTGATTTCTTGACTGCTGCTTCCATGGGCATTGATTGTAGATCCATGTAAAATGAAATTCTTGACAACTTCATTATTTTCTCCATTTATCCTGATATTGCTTATTGATTTAATTGTGAGGATTTTTGTTTTCTTAATGTTGAATTGTAATCCATACTGAAGGCTGTAGTCTTCGATAGTCATCAGTAAACTTATTGTAGTAGGATTATAAAATGTAGAAAACCAAAATAAATAAATAAATAAGAAAAATTAGCCTGATGGTAGATTGAAGGTGATAATAGCCCTAGTTTGTCACTCTTCCCTGTATCTACATCGTTTGCATATAACTGTAGTATTCTCCCACGCTAGGCTCAGTCATGTGACTTGCTTTGGGCCAATGAGATTCTGTTGAATGTGATGCAAACAGAGGCATGAAAGGCATTCGCATGATTGAGCTTACTTATGCTTGTCCTTTGCCATTGCCATAAGAAGGACATCTCCAGGCTAGCCCTCTCATCATAGGAGAAGGCTGAGGGACATGAGGACCAGACTCGAGTTGCTGCAGGCATCCCAGCCACATTAACCCGATTTCAACTCACAGCAACCCTATACAACAGAGTAGAACTTCCTCATAGGGTTTCCAAGGGTATAAATCTTTATAAAAGTAGACTGCCACATCTTTCTCCCACAGAGCAACTTGTTGGTTCAAACCACCACCCTTTCAGTTAGCAGCTGAGTGCTTAGCTACCGTGCCACCAAGGCTCCTATCCAAGCCCCAGGCATCCTAAATACTACCCAGACTTGTGAAAGAGCCTAGCCAAGATCAGCAGAGCCACCAAGCTAAACTAAGCTGACTGTAGACACATGAGCAAGACAGAGATGAGCCAAACGCAGCCCTTGCAGATTCGAAAGCTAATAAACATTTTGTTCTGTTGTATCTCATTCAGGGTTTATGGTAGTTTATTAAGAAGAATTATATATTTTGTGACGATCAAACTCTGATACAATACCCTCAAACAGAACAACTTAAGAGTGCTCTCATTTTACTTTAATATTTTGTCCTATTTATAGACTTTTTAAAGATCATAGGTCATAGAGCAGGAAGTATGAGCTTGGTTTCCTGGTTTTAATCTACCACATGGGAATGGAGTAGATACTGGGGGAAAAGAAATGTATGGTTGACATCCAGCCAATCAGCAAGGAAAAATTCCAAAGGAGGGAAAGAGTAGACTCTCCTATTAAGTCAGTAAAGTAAAACAGAATATATGCAGGGATTGAAGCTGGAAGTAAGGTTGGGGTGAGGGTAGGGGGAAGGCATTCCAAATGGAAGGACCAAGACATCACTTAGGGCTCCTTCCTTACAAGTAATTCTGGCTGTTACTGATGGAATTATGTTCCTCAAAAAAGATATGCTAAAGTTCTAACCATTGTATTGGTGAATGTGAACTTTGTTGTGGTGATAGGATTTTTCTTTGCGGATGTTATCAGTTAAATTAAGGAGGTCATACTGGAGTAGGGTGGGTCCTAATCTTAATCCCTTCTGAGTGATGTCTTATAAAAAAGGAGAACAGACAATGAAATAGATTCATGAAGGGGGAAGGTATATCTACAAGCAGCAAAAGAACACCAAGGATTGCTGGCAGAAACCGGAAGCTAGGAGAGAGTCAAGAAACAGTTCCTCTCTCAAAATCCTCGGAAGGAACTGACATAACTGATACCTTGATCTGGACTTCTGGACTCCAGAATTTCAAGACAATAAATTTCTGTTCTTATAAGTCGACTAGTTTGTGGTATTTCATTATGACAGCTCTAAGAAACTAAGACATTAGTCAATTTAGGTTAAAAAAAAAAAAAAAAAAGCCAAACCAACAGGCTTCATCAGGATAGGAAAAAAGGGTATTTCTAGAAATACTGTAGTCTTCAGTATCAATTACACCTCAATATAAAGAAGATAAAAATGCTTACAACTGGACCAGTAAGCAACATTGTGATAAACAGAAGACATTGAGGTTGTCAAGGATTTCATTTTACTTGGATCCACAATCAACGCCCATGGAAGCAGCAGTCCAGACATCAAACGACTTCTTGCATTGGGCAAATCTACTGCAAAAGACCTCTTTGAAGTGTTTAAAAAAAAAAAAAAAAGCAAAGATGTCACTTTAAGGATTAAGGTGCACCTGATCCAAGCCAAAGCATTTCCAGTCACTTCATATGCCTTTGAAAGCTGGCCAATGAATAAGGAAGACCAAAGAATAATTTATGCCTTTGACGTACAGTGCTGGGAAAGAATATTGAATATACTGTGGACCGCCAGAAGAATGAACGAATCTGTCTTGGAAGCAGTAAAGCACACAGAATGCTCCTTAGAAGCGAGGATGGCGAGACATTGTCTCACACACTTTGGACATGCTATCAAGAGGGACCAGTCCCTGGAGAAGGACATCATGTTCGATAAAGTAGAGCATCATTAAAAAAGAGGAAGATCCTCAACGAGATGGATTGACACAGTGGTTGCAACAATGGGCTCAAGGATAGCAATGATTGTGAGGATGGTGCAGGAGGGGTCAGAGTTTCGTTCTGTTGTACATGGGGTCGCTGTGAGTCAGAACCGACTCAACGGCACCTAACAACAACAAAGAAATTTTAGTAGCAGTAACATGTCTCTACTGTGTGCTTCCTTCACTATGAGTCAGTTTTACGCACCCTTAGCCTAAGTGTTACTCAGAGTCTAAATTCTGGCAAAGATTGTCCAATGGGCCTAGCTGGGTCACATGTCCCCCTCTTTCAGTGAGCAGGAAAACAGGACACTGATTGACAGCTGCCCCAGACCACACGGAATAAGTGGGAAAGATACCATAAGTAAGGCGGAAGTGTTTCAAGACAGGCAAAAAAACCAGGAAGAGCAAGTAAGCAAATGTTCTCGTTTATGTGAGACAACAAAGGAATGATCTACCTATTTTAGACAGGCCTCCAGCTGCGAGAAGGGAAATGGTCCATTTGCATCAAGAGCAGATGTCTCCAGGAAGGTCTCTCCATCTAAGTGAGGGCTGCTCCTCCATCACCCTGAAGGCGCTCAGCAGCTGGGAGGTGTGAGTCTTTGCTCCGTAAATGTGATTACTTCCCAGCATGGCTCCCACTGGCCTCCAGGGCACTGGAAAACATCCCAGTAAAAATAGCTACTCCCAGAGCATTGTGGATCTGAGCGAAGACAATGGAGACCATATGACTTAAATGGGTGAAAATGAATACGACCGTAATTCCCAAGTAGAAATTCTGTACATCTAAGGGTCGTTATCAGTCAAAATCGACTCAGTGGCAAAGGGTTTGGGTTTAGTTTTGGTTTTAATCATCTTATGGAGCCCTGGTGGCACAGTGTTTAAGAGCTCAGCTGCTAACCAAAAGGTCAGCAGTTTGAATCCACCGGCCCCTCCTTGGAAACCTACAGGGCAGTTCTACTCTGCCCTACAAGGTTGCTATGAGTCAGAATCGACTCAACAGAAATGGGTTTGGGTTTTTCGTTCTTAATCATCTTCTTCTAAACAGGGTGACTTAAGTATAATATGAAAAAATAAATTTTCAGACTTCAGCTGACACAAATTTTATCTCCCAAGTGGCCCCTGTACAGGTCAGAGTTGTACCACTGAATTTATCCAGCAACCATCCAACAAGGATAGATAATCTACTAAAGCCCCTACCACATTTGCACTGCTCAGGACAAGAATACACATTTTATCTGTCCAAATATTTAATTTAGGAAATAATATTGGAGTCCTTATTCCCTGTCCTTGAGCATAGAGAATGTGACCCAGCTGAAGCTGGGCTCACAAGGACTCACAAAGACACATCAACTGGGCCCTGAGATAAAGACAATAGCTAGGACAATCTTGGAAAATATCTTTTAGGGAAGCTTTCACATAATCCAGTCAAACAGAACAAAAAGACTTTCCACTCTCACTTTTCCTATTTGCGTTTAGTGAATAGATCTTTTGGACCAATGAAGAACCTCCTGACTGTCATTACTGAAACCTGTACCAATGATTGTTAAGAAAGACAATTCAAAATGTAGGATCAGTTTCTAGCCAATCTGTGAAAAGCTTTCAATGGTTTTGCCCATTTGTAATGTTAATATATGCTGATGACTTTGTAATGTTCTTTGGACTTAGGCAAATATGGCTGTAGCAGCATGATTGTCCGTTTTCCCACTTTTGTCTGTTCTGTAATATTCCTTGGACTCCGGCAGACACGGCTCTAGCACCACGATTGTCCGTTTTCCCGTTCTTGCTTATTCTGTAATATTTCCTTGGACTTGGGCAGACATGGCTGTGGCAGCATGCTTGTCTGCTTCTTACTTTTGCCTCTTTGAACATATGCTGAATAAAATTTCCTTTTGCTTTACTCATCTTTGTGAAGTTTTTACCCTACGACATATTTTAAAAAGATTTAAACCAAGCTAATAAACTGATAAATAAAATACTTCTTTCTACCTTGGCAAATACCCCCTCATAACAACTAGCAAGCCAGGTTCAAATTTAGAATTCTCAGACTCCTCAGTGTCCTGTGCCCAAACATGGAGACACAGAGAGCTAGCCTCTGGCCCTGGCCTGAGGCCTGCTCCACTTTTCTTCACACCCTTGCCTTTATAGCACACCTCAAGGATTTCTGACATAAGCGTGTAGAAACCCCAGCTGAAGAATCCCATCTCCATTCTCAATGCCCCTGCACACCAGCCAGCCTCCCTTTGGCCACACTTGGGAGGAGGGGTCTGCTCTCATGATAACGAACACTGGAAAGGGTCTGCTGAGGAGAACCCTGTCATACAGCACTCAGGTCCTCCTTTAATCACGGCCATGTTGCCTCATCTTATGGAAGTACTATAGTTAGAGTCTAGGCCCCTGGTGGCACAAGCGGCTTGTGATCAGCCACTTAACCTAAAGATTGGCTGTGCAAACCTAACCAGCCGCACTGCAGAAGACAGACCTAATGATCTGTTTCCATAAAGATGACAGCTAAGAAACCCTACGGGGAAGTTCTACTGTGTAACACATGGGGTCTCCGTGAGTCTGAATTGATTCAGTAGCAATGGGTTTAGTTTTGGTATGGTAGGCAAATAGCTATTAGTCTTTTTAGGATTGTTTCAACCACAGAAAGCCACTTTGCCCCAAGTCATGCCCATTCCAGGGACAGCATTCATCCAATGACCGATTTATGTGAGAGTATAAAGGTCTAGCCATCTTGACCCAACTTGGGACAACTCTGAAAGGACATTCAGCCAAGACTTTCGCTGGGCTTATATCACAGTTCAAGGTCCTCCTCTACCCAGTGCTACTTCCTTCCCTGTGATTCCACAGATCTTGATCCCAGTGCCATTTCTTTTGAAATATGCTGCATGCTAAACTCCTCAGAGCCTTCTTTCCGGGGAATCCAACCTGTATCTGCAGAGGCTCTGGAAGCAGGCTGGGTGCTACATGGGCAGCAGGAATTCCAGGGTTCTGGGCAGCCAGTCAGTTCTATGGACCAAAAAGGTAGGGCTTGGGCTCAGGTGGGCACATTCCCTTAGCCTCACGGATCTTTCATCCCATGGGGAGAGGTCCACCTGGATAAGGGCCTGAGTGGAGCCCTCTAAAGAAGGTTGCCTAGGGCAAGGGTCTCTCTTGACTGGGTCTAAGGGCAGCACTCATCAGCTGTACTGCTTGTAAAGGACCTCTATGAGCTTCTCCCTTATGCCATTTGTATTAGTTCCCTATTGCTGCTGTAACAAATCACCACCAATTTAGTGACTTAAAACAACACAAATTTACTGTCTTATAGTTCTGGGGGTCAGAAGTTCAAAACTGGGTCTTACAGGGCTAAAATCAAGGTGTGGGCAGAGTCGTACTCCTTCTGGAGGTTCTAGGGGAGAATTTATTTCCTTGCCTTTTCAAACTTCTTTGGCTCATGATGCCCCCTTCCTCCAATTTCAAAGACAGCAGCATAGCAAATCTCTGACTCTGACACTCCTGCCTTCCTCTTATAAGAAACCTTGCGATTATATTGGATCCACTAGATAATCCAGGATAATCTTCCCATCTCAAGATCCTTAATCACATCTGCAAAGTACCTTTTGCCATGTAAGGTAACACATTCATAGGTTTCAGGGATCAGGACACGGGCATCTTGGAGAAACCGTTATTCTGCCAGCTACATCATCTTAGAGATGGAAGTCCAAGTTTTAGCTAATTTTGTGAAATTTACACAATGTTCTAACACATCAGTGAACCTACTAATATCTTACCCATCTCCATTCCTAAAGCTTTAGGTCAAGACTACAGCATGATATCCTTTATAGTCTAAATAGGTCAATTGGTCTAAAAAAATCCTTGAGTTATCTTCATTTCTTGTCTCTGATTTCCCTCCTCTCATTCAATCGTGAACCCACTACAGTCAACTTTTCAGCCCATCACTCTACCAATGCTAATCTTATCAAGGTAGCTGATGACTTCCACATTTCTAAATTCAATATGCAGTTTCAGTCTTCATCTTACTTGACCTATCAGCAGTATTTGACACAATTGATCGCTTTCTCCTCCTTAAAATATTTTACTTGGCATAATATCATCTCCTTATTTTACTCTTACCTCTCTGCCTTCTTCATCTCAATCTTGTTTATCCATTCCTTCTTATTTCTTCGCCAGGCTAACTTCAGAATTTCCTAGATACCCATCCTTGGCTCTACTTTCTATCTACACTTACTGCTTTGGAAATCTCATCCAGATTGAAAGCTTTGAAATATCATCTATATAGTAGTAACTCCCTACTTTATATCTCCAGCCTTGATTTTGTTTCTTAAATTTCTACTCACTATCCAACCACGTACTTTCCTTGACATGTCCCCTTGGGTAAGTAATAAACAGGTTTCTCAAGTGCTAAGTGCTGTATTGAATATGTGCAAAACTTAGCTTCCAATAGACTCTCCCAAGCCTGCTTTTCTCACTCTCTTCCCTGACTAAGTAAGCAGCAAACCCAATTCTTCTAGTTTCTCAGTCCAAGCACGTTGGAAACATCCATGACTCCTTACTTCTTTCATAGCCCACATCCAATCCATCAGCAAATTCTGTCAAGTATATCTTCAGAATTTTTCTAGAACCAAACACTTCTCATGACCTCCACTGCTACCCCTCAGGTCCAAGACACCATCATCTCTCCCTTGGATTATTTAAATAATTTCTCTTCCTCCCTTGTCTTTCTAAAATGTATTCTCAATACCAAAGCCTGAACAATCCTTTTGATCATGAGATTTCTCTGCTCAAAACCCTCTAGTGATTTTCCATCACACTCAGAATAAACACCAAAGATCTCCCAGTCCCTACATGATCTAGCAGCCTGTCACCTCTCTGACTGGATCTTCTACTTACTTCCAGCCTCATCTCTCATTTTATTCAGCTACTCTGGGCTTCTCAGTACTACTCAATGCTCTAAGTATGCTCTAACCTTAGGTCCCATGTACTTGCTCTCTCCTCAGATGGAATGTGTTTCCTACAGATATTGACGTGGCTCACTCCCTGCCTTCTTCAGATCTTTATTCAAAGGAGACCTTCTCAATCAGGCCTCTCCTGGCTAAGCTATCAAATCACAACATACTTTCACCACCAGCCATGTCCTATCTCCTTTACATTTTTCTCCTTGGCATTTATCATGCTCGGTATCTTATTTACTGTGTTCATTTTCTGCCTGGCTCACTAAGATGTAGCTCCACGATGTCAGGAATCTTGGTCTGTAGCCCTATCCCTCACAACAGTGCTGCCTTCGCACATGGTCAGTACTGAATACGTAATTGCTGAGTTAGTTAACTGAACGTTTTACAGGGTGTGATGGTTAAGATTGTATGTCAGCTCGGCTGAGCCATGATCCTCAGTGGTTTAGCAGTTGATGTAGTTTGGCAGCTTTTTAATGATGTAATCACTTACATAACGAGATCTAACATGATGTAATCACCTCCATGATGAGATCGGTTATGAGCAGCCAATTAGTTGAAAGGGAGTTTCCTTGGAGGTGTGGCTGCAGCCAATATAGGTAGACTTTCTGGCAAGGCTCTCTGGCTTTTGCTCACTCAGGATCCTGCAGCTGGCTCTTGTTCATCTGACCTCCAGTTCTTCGGACTTGAGCTAGCAGCTTACCTGCCATATTACCTGCCAATCTTGGGATTTATCAGCCTCCACAGCCTGTGAGCCAGAGGCCTGCTTTCTGATCTTCTGATCTTGGATTTGCTAGCACCTGTGGTTATGTGAGTCAGCAGAAGCCTCCAGCCTGACCCACGGACTTGGGACTTTCCAGCTTCTACAACACGTGAGCCATTTCCTTTATATAAATATCTCTCTATATGTATTTATATGCTGCACTGGTTTTGCTTCACTAGAGAAACCAGCCTAAGACACAGGGAAAGAGCAAGAGCTTGCCACTACTAGGGAAGATGGAAAAAGGATGATGTCTTAGTCGTGGCTCCCCTAAGAGAGCCTGGAATAAGGACATGGTTGCAGGTAGTTTATTTGGAGACTAATCCCAGAAAAGTTCCCTGGGTGGTGCAAGCAGTTTGCACTAGACCACTAATGGAAACACTGGAACCTACCCAGAGACACCACAGAAGAAAGGACTGGCAACCTGCTTCCATAAAGATTACAGCCAAGAAAGTCCTATGGAGCTCAGTTCTACTTTGTAACACACGGGGTCGCCATGAGTCAGAATCGACTCGATGGCAATAGATTATTATTATGATCTCAGGAAGGAGGAGTAAGGGAGGAGAACTACAGGGC
This sequence comes from Dugong dugon, assembly GCA_030035585.1. Lineage (NCBI taxonomy): Eukaryota > Metazoa > Chordata > Mammalia > Sirenia > Dugongidae > Dugong > Dugong dugon. The sequence goes on from CM057473.1 coordinate 10,351,746, forward strand.
AAGAGAAGAAGCTGTCATGCAGGTGCTTTACTGAGGTCTCTGCTGAAGACAAGAATTAGATTCTGTGTCTGCCTTGAGCATTGTGCTCTTTTAAGATCTATCTATATGGGACCGAACTGACAACAACAACTCAAAAGATTAGATAGGAAACTTAGGGGGCAGTGAGTTTATGTTTAATGAGGGAGGAACAACTCAGAAAAGGAAGGTGAGAATGGTTGCTTAACCAGAAGAATGTAATCAATGTCACTGAATTGTACATGTAGAAATTGTTAAATTGGTGTATGTTCTGCTGTGTATATTCTCAACAACAAAAAACTAAAATAAAATATTTTTTAAAATAATAATAATAATAATTAGATTCCACCAGAATATCTGAGAAGCATATACAATGCCTCCCAGAATTGTCCACCCAAAAGGTGAAAGGCTGGACCATTTTTCCACTGGCTCCTATATTTCACTGGTTGAGGGTTGCTCCCTGGGTTGCCCCCCATCCTCCACGGTCTCCACCACCCCCAGCAACCTCTGCTCTGTTCTGTGTGAGCCCACTGAGAGACCTGTGCCCTGGAGAAGGCCTTGGGGAAGAATGCAGAGAGCTGCAGGGGCTTGCAGCAAGACACAAGGAGAGAAAGAAAAGACAGCTTTCACAGACTGTTCACCACAGCTGTGATTAGAATCAGAAGAGGGCTGAATGACTGTGGTGTGGGCACCAGGGCATCTGCTTCATATGGGGAGAGAAAAGTGTGTGGCATCTTATCTGGAGTTGGTTATCACTTATGAGGTTCCCTGGGGGGCACAAACAGTTAAGCGCTCTACTACTAGCCTAAAGGTTGGCGGTTCGAACCCATCCAGAGGTGCTCCGGAAGACAGGACTGGCGATCTGCTTCTGAAAGGTCACAGCCTTGAAAACTCTATAGAACAGTTCTACTCTGCACACATGGGGTCACTATGAGCCGAAATCGACTCCGTAGCACCTAACAACAACAATTACTTATGAAGACTCTTCCTTATTGCCATAATGGCTTAAAAACAATAATAATTCCTAATATTTATATAAGGAGCACCGGTGGCACAATGAATAAGCATTCGGCTACTAACCAAAAAGGTCAGCTGTTTGAATCCACCAGCAGCTCCAAGGGAAAAAAGTCCTAGCGATCTGCTCTAGTGAAGATTTACAGCCTAGGCAACCCTACGGGGCAGTTCTCCTCTGACCTATAGGGTCGCTATGAGTCGGAATCCACCTGACAGCACACACAACAGCAATGACAATATTTACGTAGCACTTTCATTCATATTTGTGTCTCTGTTTCCTCATGAGGCAAGTATTATCGTTATTTTTCAAGGCTAAAGAAGGGAAAGGATAAAGAGCATTTCTTATGGAGCTGCCAACGTGGCAATCAGAGATAAAAAGAATGAAAACGATCAGAGCCAGTGTTGCCCAGCAAACCCTTCTTAGCATTCGATTACTCAGGGTCGATGAGAATACAATGAAATGGCACTGTTATACCCTGTAGAGGTAGAAAATTCCAGAGGCCAATTGAAAAATATGCGTCAAACATTTTTTTAAAAAAATACTCATTCATGTCCTTTGACCCAGGAATTCCTTCAAAGGTAAGTAGAAATTTTCATCTTCATTACAGAATATTTATTGTAACCTGGTGGTGCAGTGGTTAAGAGTTCCACTACTAAGAGAGAATAAAGAGAACAAGATCCAGGGGAAAGATGAGTCCAAAGGACTAAGGGACCACAACTACCACGGTCGCCACCAGACTGAGTCCAGTACAGCTAGATGGTGCCCAGCTACCACCACTGACTGCTCTGACTGGGATCACAATAGAGTGTCCCAGGCAGAACTGGAGAAAAAGGTAGAACAAAATTCTAACTCATAAAAAAAGACCAGACTTACTGGCCTGACAGAGACTAGAGAAACCCGAAGAGTATGGCCCCTGGACACTCTTTTAGTTCAGTAATGCAGTCACTCCTGAGGTTCACCCTTCAGCCAAAGATTAGGCAACCCCCAGAAAACAAAATGACACTAATGGGGCACAACAGTCCAGGGACAAGGACTAAAAGGCAGGAGGGGACAGCAAAGCTGGTAATAGGGAACCCAGGGTCGAGAAGGGACAGTGTTGACATGTCATGGGGTTGTTAGCCATTGTCATAAAATAACATGTGTACTAACTGTTTAATGAGAAACTATTTGTTCTGTAAACCTTCATCTAAAGAACAATACAAAAAAAAAAAAAAAGAGTTCCACTACTAACCAAAAGATGGGCGGTTCAAATCCACCTGCCACTCCTTGGAAACCCTATAGGGGGCAGTTCCACTCTCTCCTATAGGGGTCGCTGTGATTCAGAATCAACTCGACAGCAGTGAGTTTGGGTTTTTTATTTTTAATAACAAATAATCAGAAACAAATGCAATATACAACATAAAATGGTAAAAATAAATTATAGTGCATCCGTATGCTCTTATCCTCAAGATGCTTTAAAATTCATGATTCTGAGGAATCCTCAGTGACAAACTGTTAGGTGACAAAGCATCATTTAAAACTATTTATTCAGCATACTATGAATTTGGTTAAGGTATAAACATATACACATTTTAAATATGTCCATGTGTATACTTATATATGCACTAATATATATGAATAGGAAGAAAACTGGAAGGAAATAGAGCAATATAATAGCAGGGGATAACTCTGGGTAGTGGTGGTAGGATTCAAGGAACTTTTTATTTTGTTTTCATACTGTTCAGTATGTTTTAAATATTTAGCCATAAATTCAGAAATGATTGTTTTTCTTTAAATATGTGAAGAGAACCAGCTCTAGCTTTCCAAAAATTTATAACCTGAGGGAAAATCCAGATAAGGTAGAATCATTGCAACTTAAAAAGTCCTAAAAGTAGTATCAGAATTTTGTATACAAATTATTGCACCCTATTCTCAATGGAGAGGTTCAGCGAAAAAGGAGAACCTCATGGATTGACACAGTGGCTGCAACAATGGGCTCAAGCATAACAAAGATTGTGAGGATGGTGCAGGACTGGGCAGTGTTTCTTTCTGTTGTACGTGGGGTCGCAACATTCTCAATGATTCACAGAGCTCTTTGTGTAAAGAAAGAAGATTGCTAGATGTTATGAAGATAAATAAAACACCAAATAATCCATATTGCTTTAATTTGGACTCCCTCTTACATTTTCATTTTGCTGTATTTGGAAAGACCAAGGACTAACCTCTCCCCGCTAGAACTAGAATTTTAAATTAATCAATAGAAAGGAGGTAAAGCGGTCTACTGATCCTTTGGGGGGAAGACTATAGATTATATCAATGGTGAAAATTCTTAAGGGCAAATGAAAAGGAAGGTAGCAAATCTTTCTATTTAGCACAGATTCTTGCCTCTAGCTATAATATAGTTGTCCAAGCTACTTCACTCGGGCAAGATCACCAGGGAACCTGTTGCACGATTCCTCTAAGGTCAGGCAGGACCACGGAGTCAAAGTCTGGGTTACAGGACCAGAGTCAGTCTTAAGGAAAATTAGGAAGCTAATAAGTTTTGTCCTCTGCAATGCGTGCACCACACACATGTACAAATATACCCTTCTCTGCAGTCTCTCCTCCACCCTATGCCTCCAAAGCCACTGTTATGGATTGAACTGTGTCTCCCAAAAATGTGTGTCAACTTGGCTAGGCCACGATTCCCAGTACTGTGTGATTGTCCACCATTTTGTCATCTGGTGTGATTTTCCCACGTGTTGTAAATCCCATCTCTATGATGCTAATGAGGTGGGAATAGAAGCAGTTACGTTAATGAGGCAGGACTCAATGTACAAGATTAGGTTGTGTCTTGAGTCAATCTCTTTTGAGATATAAAAGAGAGAAGCCAGCAGAGAGACAGGGACTTCATACCACCAAGAAAGAAGCACTGGGAGCATAGCACATCCTTTGGACCCAGGGTCCCTGTGATGAGAAGCTCTTCAACCAGAAGAAGATTGATGACAAGGACCTTCTCCGAGAACAAACAGAGAGAAAGCCTTTCCCTGGATCTGGCACCCTGAATTCGGACTTAGGAGAATAAAATTCTGTTTGTTAAAGCCATCCACTTGTGGTATTTTTGTTATAGCAGCACTAGAGAACTAAGACAGCCACCCTGTCCTTTATCTAAACACATTCCCACCCTCACCCCAGCTATCAAGGTTAGCTCATCCTGGATCCCTGAGCAGACCTGCCTTCCTGATAGTAGCTCCGGCTGTGACTTCTCCCACTCCACCCCTTCTCTGTACATAATCTCTAGCCAATCTGAAGAATTAGTATGACCTTTAAAAAATGTTCTGTTTAAAGCCACCCAGTTTGCGGTATTTCTTTACAGAAGCCACAGGCGACTCAGACAGTACGGGTCTTGCTTGCGCTGCTTACAGCTTTTTCCTCAACACCTGGAACACAGTAGACACTCAAATTTTTACTGAAAAGATGATTGCCAGACCTGGGTGAGACAGCAGAGTCCCATATTGGAACTTTCTGCCCAGCACACAAACCAGATAAATGCTAGATAAACAGGCAGCATTTTCTGAGTGTAAAATGTTGTTCCTTACTTGCTAGGTTTGCATTTACTCATTAGGCCTATGAGATGTGACATTTGGATTCTACAGCACGAATGTTACTGGCCTAACAATGCAGGTGTCTGTGCCCGGGGCAACACGGTAAGCCCTTCAGCCAAGGTCCAAACTCACATCAGAGCTGCCTGCCAGCCAAGCAGTACACAGCTGCAACAGAAGGCTGAAGATTTTTCTCCCGCACAGGTATTATTCTTTGTGGTCTTTGGCTTTATTTTGTTCTGGTACCAGCTATTTTTCTTCTTTTCTTTTTGTGGTAAAGAGAATTTAAGGAAGCCCCGGAAGCACTTCCCTGATGGCGCAGTGGTTAAGAGATACAGCTGTTAACCAAAATCCACTAGCCGTTCCTTTGAAACAGTTCTATTCTGTCCTCTAGGGTCGCTATGGATCAGAATCGACTTGATGGCAACAGGCTTGGTTTTTTTTTTTATTTCTATATCAAATTTAAATAGATGTCCAACTGACATTTCAAACTTCTTCTATCTAAAACTGAACTAATACTTCTCTTATACCCAGCCAGCTCCTTCTCAAATGCCATTTTCAGCCAATGGCATCATCATCCAAGTCTTTCGAATTAGAAGCCATTTTATTGTCTTCTACTCTTTTATCCAGTCAGTCTCTAAGCAGTAAGTCAATTTCTACATTAAATATGCCCACCTCCTTTCCACTCCCCTACCCTTAATTCAGGAGCCTAGTGATGTAGTAGTTAAAAGAGTTTGGCTGTTAACCAAAAGGTCTGCAGTTCAAATCCACCAGCCGCTCCTTGGAAACGCTATGGGGCCGTTCCACCCTGTACTGTAGGGTTGCTGTAAGTCAGAATCGACTCGATGGCAATGGTTTTTTTTTTTTTTTTTTTACCCTTCGTTCAGGCTATCAGCTTAAGATAATTAAAAGTTTATCTCAATTACTGCAAGAGCCTCTACTAAACACTCCCTGAGCCCAGATGCTCTCCTTTATAATTTACCGAGCGTACTATGGTGGAGTTATCTTTCTGAGATCTGATCTATTAACCACCTGAACAATAATCCATCCATGTTTTGCTGTTATCCACAGAATAAAGCATAAACCCTCAGCCTGACATTCAGAGTCTTCACAGCACCAGACCCAGGTGGTCTCCCATCTCTCTCTCCCATGCTCTAGTCTCTCGCCACACTGGACTCTTCTCTATCTCCAGATCACTGGCATGAACATTCAGACTTTTGGGCTTTTCTCCATGATGTTTCCTCCTTATGCTTTCCCATTATGCAGCCGGAATTAACTATAAATTCCTCTGTGTTCCCATACAGTTTGATACAACTACAGTTACCAAGGTCTGATCCAAAATGGGTCATGGGATCACCCAGGACCAGGCAGCATTTTGTTCGCTGTGCACGGGGTCGCCTTGAGTCAGGGGCTGACTCAACAGCAGCTAATAACAACACAATACTACCACAATCATCCAATTAATTGTTTGCACAACTGTCTCTTGGCCTCCTTAACTCCTCTGGGACAAGAACCATTTCTTACTCAGTTTTGTATTCATAACACGGAACATCATGCTGGCATATTCTGGCATACATAAGTACTCAAAGGTTGACTGAATTATTCGCTAATTGTTTAAATCTGCATAAAAGTATTTCTGCTTTTGTCTGATTCTCCCAACAAAAGAAAAGAGGAAGTTAGATCTAATAGAATAAACCAGCTGCCATCGAGGTGACTCCAACTCATGATGAGCTCGTATGTGTCACAGTAGAACTGTGCTCCATAGAGGTTTCAATGACTGATTTTTCTGAAGTAGATCACCAGGCCTTTCTTCCTAGGAGCCTCTGGGTGGACTCAGACCTCCAACCTTTTGGTTAGCAGCCAAGTGCATTAACCATTTGTACCACCCAGGGACTTTAATGAGAATACTGTCAGCTAAATTTTTGGATAATTCAAATAATGGTCAAAGGATATTTTAGAATTAATACCACTAAAAAAAAAAAACAAACCCGTTGCCATCCAGTCGATTCCAATCCTAGAGGACAGAATAGAATTGCATCATAGGATTTCCAAGGAGCGGCTGGTGGATTCGAACTGCTGACCTTTTGGTTAGCAGCCAACCTTTTAACCACTGCACCACTAGGTCTTCAAAAATCCTTACTGACTGAGTGTCCTGCTATCTGCGTGAGTTATTCAATTGAATATCTGTATCTTCCATCTTCTCTTTAAAACAGAGGGGAAACTATGTGCCTTATTCTGAAAAGTAAGGGAAAATATCTAGATTTTCAACTTCTTAATAATTCTTACTGATTGAAATAATTCATATTGTGTGATTAAGTCTCTGAGCCAGGAGTACACTGGGAATTCAAGTTGAGAAGAGCTTCTTTGCTGAAAGGCCTGATTAAAGCATTAGGAAGAAGACCAATCTATATCAAGAAATGACGTGTCTATTATCAGGAACTCAAGGTTTGTATCCAAACAAAATCATAGAGCAGGTTAGCTGTCTCTGTCATTCTCCTGTTGATATAAATTACCTCTCCCCCTGTGATGGTTAAGATTGTGTGCCAACTTGGCTGGGCCATGATTCTGTGTGTTTTAATGTAATCACTCCCATGATTGCATATACTGTGAGTAGCCAAACAGATGAAAGGGAGTCTCCTCGGGGGTGTGGCCCGCATCTGTATATAAGCAGACATTCTGGCTTTTTGCTCTCTCTGGATCCTGCGGCTGCTTCCTGTCGTCTCATCTCCCGTTCTTGGGACTTGAGCTGTCAGCTTATCTGCCGAACCTGGGATTCGTCGATCTGCACAGCCTGTGAGTGGGAGACCTGCCAATCTTGGGCTTGCCAGCTTCTGCAGCTGTGTGACTTCGGAGAGGCCTCTACCTTGATCCACGGACTTGGGAGGTTCTAGCCTCTACAATCACATGAGCTGTCTCCTTGATATAATCTCTCTCTATATATATTTATACACTTTACTGGTTTTGCTTCTCTAGAGAACCCAGCCTAAGAAACCCCCTTTGTCGAAATGAAATTTGTCTCTCCGGTACAAAAGGAAAATTGCATAAAACCCAGTTTTTTTTTGCTCTAGTCAGGTTTATTAATATCTAGAGGAGTGATATTTTCATTGTTGTAGACTATCTATAACACAGCATATATCCATTCAGCATTTTTTACACGTACAATTCAGTGACACCGATTACATGTGTTTTTTGCTGTATCTTTGATCCCATTGGATTATAAGTGACTGGGATGAAAACATGCAGACTCAGAGTTTAGCAGTGGTGTGGTAAATGAGTTTCCTTCAGGCCTTATGGGAGACTCTAGGTGGCACAAATGGTTAAGCACTCTACTACTACCTGAAATGTTGGCGGTTCAAACCCACCCAGAGGTGCCTAGGAAGAAAGGCCTGGCGATCTACTTCTGAGAGGTCATGGCCATGAAAATCCTGTGAAGTCAGAATCGACTCAACAGCAACTAACAATAACCGCCTGAGGTCATATGAACTGACCGTGTTTGCAGCCAGTGTGGTTCTAATGGACGGCCCCTCTCACTGGGGCTGCCACTGCTATGTATGTTCCAAGCACATAAAATAATAGAACTACCATTTTGTGTTCAAAAGATTGTGCATTTGCCTAAGGTTTTTTTTTTTTTTTAATATCTATTACAAAAATAAGTTGCAGGATTTCACCAAAATCCAAAAGTTTGTTTTAAGAAACCTCCCTACCAAGAAACTATGCATATTCTTAAACTAAAGCCAATCTTTAAAATTCTGACAGATACTAGCGTGAAATAATTTACAGAAGTGTCAGCCTCAAAATATTCTGGAAATAAAAACCGCAGCATGGACACTGGAAAAAATTTTCTCTCAGAAAACTTCACAAATCTTTATTATTATTCAAGAAGAAAGTAAAAGCATCAAAGGATTGTAAATGCTACAAAGGGATGGTTGTTGTTGTCGAGTCAACTTTGACTCATGGGGACCCCGTGCACAACAGAAACAATGTCACCTGGTCCTGTGTCATGTTCACGATCATTAATACGCTCAAATCCATTGTTGCAGCCACTGTACATCTGAGTGTCTTCCAACCTTGGGGGCTCATCTTCTAGCAGTATATTAGACTCTATTCTGCTGTGATCCGTAGGGTTTTCATTGGCTAATATTCAGAAGTAGAGTGCTAGGCTTGTGGTTTTATTTATTTTTTAAATTGTTATTGTACAGGCTTTTCTTCCTAGTCTGTCTTAGCCTGGAAGCTCAGCTGAAACCTATCCACCACGGGAGACTCTGCAGGTATTTGAAATACCGGTGGCATAGCTCCCAGCATCAGAGCATTATGCAAGGCAGCACTGTAGAATGAACTCACAGACAGGTGGTGGGCAAAGGGATTAGCTATGATTTTTGTTTTGTCGGTAGCTAGAAAGGGACAGGGACTCCAGAGGGATGAATGAGGGAAATCTAACATTTATGGGCACCTTCCCCCATCCAAAGTCTAATTCCTCATTAAGACATTGCACTCATGCATTAAAAGGGTAGAAATTTCAAATTATTTGAAGAATTAAGTGTTATATTTCAATTTTTCTACTGAAGAATAAGAAAAGCATCTATAATGAGACACCCCTTTGGCATATTCTATCCCTGCAATGCTGGTTCTGAGGACATTGTAACATTCAATAATTTGATTTGCCTAACCTTCCCTCTCAGACAAGTTTTAACAGAAAATAACATTTGAAGGAGAGTGGGAAAGAAACGAGGCATGAAAAAATTAAGTAGCAATTTTAACTAGTGGTATACAGTGTTCTTAAATGAAGCTCTCCAAAAAAGAGGCGGAAATGGCACAAGAACAGATCCACTATACAGACAGATTATAATAATATGCAAAATGTTACCAACCTGGCTTCTCCTTATTAAAGTGTTAAGACTATAATCTTATGGCCCTTCTCAAAGGCAGCATTCAAGACTTGATAGCTGTCTCATGCTATCTGTACACACATCAATATGTGAAGAGATCCAAGCAAAGCCCAAAAGTAAAGAGCAAAGCATTAGAATGCCAGAAGAATGAACAAATTTGTCTTGGAAGAAATACAGCCAGAAGGCTCCTTAAAATCACGGATGGCAAGACTTCATCTCAACGTGTTTTGGACATGTTATCAGAAGGGATCAGTCCCTGGAGAAGGACATCATACTTGGTAAAGTAAACGGTGAGTGAAAAAAGGAAGACGCTCAACAAGATGGACTGACACAGTGGCTCCAACAATGGGCTCAAGCGTAACAATGATTGTGAGGAAGGCGCAGGAACAGGCAGGGTTTCGTTCTCTTGTACATGGGATCCCTATGAGTCGGAACCAACTGGACAGCACCTAACAACCACAATAATGTCCAACCGGATCTTTTTCCCGTTACGGACTAAATAAAAAATCCTTAAATAAATTAGGAAATTACTGTAATAATAACAATTGACGAAACATTTAACTATCGATAATTTTGCTTTCCTTTAAACTTGTAAGAACTTTCTTATGGTTATTTGGATGGCTCATCTCAACAAAGTTATTCAGTAAAATTTCAGACAATGACTTATTTTATTTGGTTTTCCCAATAAAGTTCCCTAAGGCAAGCGAAAGTGTTTAATTCAAAGCCTCTATCAAGGTTTAAATTATTCTTTTCAAAAATAAACATGGCTCAGAATTATGTAAATGTCAATTTTATTATTTTGACATTGTACTAGAGTATATCATTCACCATTCGGGGTAGCTGGGTAAAGGGTTCAAGGGACAATTTTTGCAACTTCCTTTAAGTCTATGACCATTTAAAAATAAAAAGTTAAAGTAAAATAAGTTTTGCTACACCAAATATTTATTGAAAGGCTTTTCAAAGCTAAGGTATGAAGTTACGGAGAGTTTCTCTCACCCTTAATCCTCTCTCTATCCCAACTCACCACCTGGAAACAGTGTTGGAAGAGACAAGAAGTCCCATATGAGTATATGGTAGGGGGCTGGGAGGAGTAGAAGACAGACCAGTAATAGTCCTCGGCTTTGTTGTTGCTGAGTCATTGGCTTTCTTAGGATGGTTTCATTCACAATGAATAAAGGACCCAGCATAAACTGACTTAAAAACAATAAACAGAATGTGCTAGCTCATGAAAGGGGCTCTGGTGGTTCAGTGGTAGAATTCTTGTCTTCCGTGGGGGAGACGTGGGTTTGATTCCCATCAAATGCACCTCATGTACAGCCACCTCTCATCTGTCAGTGGAGGCTTGCAAGTTGCTCTGATGATGAACAGGTTTCAGAGGACTAAGATGAACTAAGAAGAAAGACCTGGTGATCTACTTCCAAAAATCAGCCAATGAAAACTCTATGGATCACAAGAGTCTTATCTGCAACCAGTCATGGGAATGATGAAGGGCCAGGTAGCATTTCGTTGGGTTGTGCATGGAGTCACCATGAGTCTGGGACCAACTCAATGGTAACTAATAACAACTGGTTCATGCCGTCCAGAGGACACTTAGGCTTCTGGCATAGTTTAACCATCAGTCCAGTCTATCGCTCCATTATTCACTGAGCTCTGTCAGCCCCAGTGCCTCAGCTTTATCCTGAGACTGGCTTTCCTCATGTTGTTGTTGTTAGGTGCCATCGAGTCAGTGCCAGCTCATAGCAACCCCGTGTACAACAGAAACACTGCCCGGTCCTGTGCCATCGTCACAATCGTTGTTATGCTTGAGCCCATTGTTGCAGCCACTGTGTCAATCCATCTCATTGAGGGCCTTCCTCTTTTTCACTGACCCTTTACTTTACCAAGCATGATGTCCTTCTCCAGGGACTGATCACTACTGATAACAGGTCCAAAGTATGTGAGACATAGTCTCAACATCCTGGCTTCTAAGGAGCATTCTAGTTGTACTTCTTCCAAGACAGATTTGCTTTCCTCATGGTAGCCACCAAATAGCTGTAGCAATTCCATGCCTCACATACACATACCAGGACACCTGGAAAGAGAGATAAACTTCTCTTCCCCTTGCTTTTAATAAATGCCATGGGATTCACTCTGATTGGAACAGTCCAGGTCATGTGACACTCCTGAACCAATCACTTCCACCAGAGACCTAGGATTATACTATGGCCTAAGCCAATGAGAGCCCACTTCTGAAGCTGGAGGTGATGTCAATCATCTAGACTGGTGGCTGCTCTACAATAGGGGAGAGAAGGAACTGCTGCTGGAGAAGCAACAATAACATTCATTACAGACAGACTAAGATTAAATATAAAGGCTGTGTTTGTCAGACAACTATTTGGATAGTATTGACCAGAACAGTCTGTCTTTCTTTCAAATAACAGATCCATTTAATCAAACAAGCAGTGTATAGAAGACATTTCTTATTTAATTGGTCATTTGCTTTTTATAAATGGTTAGAGAATTGAGTCACTATTTCAATACTTTAAAAATATTCCTTGATAGAGTGGGTGTTATTTGAATTGTGTCCCTCAAAAATGTGTATCAACTTGGCTAGGCTGTGATTCCCAGTATTGTGTGATTATCCACTATTTTGTGGTCTGATGTGTTTTTCCTGTGTGTTGTAAATCCTAACCTCTATGATGTTAATGAGACAGGATTAGAGGCAGTTATGTTAATGAGGCAGGATTCAATTTACAGGATTCAGTTATATGTTCAGTCAATCTCTTTGAGGATAGAAAATACAGAATACAGAAGAGAGGAGAGGGACCTTCTACCACCAAAAAAGCAGAGATAGGAGCAGAGTGCGTCCGTTGGATCTGGGATCCCTTTGCTGAGAAGCTCCTAGACCAGGGAAAGATTGATAACAAGGACTTTCCCCCAGAGCTGACAGAAAGAGAAAGTCTTCCCCTGGAGCTGGCATCCTGAATTCAGACTTGCAGCCTCCTAAACTGTGAGAGAATAAATTTCTCTTTGTTAAAGACATCCACTTGTGGTATTTCTGTTATAGCAGCACTAGATAACTAAGACAGTGGGTATCCAAATACTGGTTATATTTTATATGCATATGTATTCAGACTATATCTATATAAGTCTAGAGTTTTTTTTAAGAATTTTATTGTTAATTTTACAAATTAATCAGTTAAGACAACCAGATAACATAATTTTTTAAGAGGGTTAATCAATAATTAAGCACTAACATAATCACATTTTGTCTACACAATGTAAATTCAACTGGTTTCGGGGGAAGAGCAGGCAAGTATTTTCTTCGTTTTACAAGCTGACAGATAGCTGACTTATTGATTCCCTTCTTTGCCATCCCCAAATTTACTTGTAGTTTTATCACATCAACTGGTGGTTTGGGCACTATGAAGCCACAATATATAGTTGAGCTGTACACCCGGTAAATTAACTACAACATTATGGAAGCATTTTTCATATGCAAATGTGCACTATGATGCTCACTGAACCCAACTGAAAACCAACAGCAGTGTCCTCTAAAATTTGGAAATCAACTCTTAAAATTTATCTTCTTTAGGTACAATAGTCCACTGACAAGGTCCAGAAGACAGAAGGGGACAAGGAAGTCCCCTGGTGATAGGGAACACAAGGTGGAGTAAGGATATTCTTGATGTGCTGTGAGATTGTTAACCACTGTCACAGGGCAACATGTGTAGTAACTGTTAAATGAAAAACTATTTTGTTCTGTAAGCCTTCATCTTAAGTGAGAATAACAGCACAGTTGGAAGAGCGTAGTCAATGTCACTGAACTGTGAATGTAGAAATTTTTGAAACGGTGTATCTTTGGCCATCTGTAATTTTCATCAAAAAAAAAAAAGGTTGAGAATTTAGAGGCTTAATATGTTGTGGGGTTGTTAACCAATGTCATAGAACAACATGTGTACTACTATTTCATGAGAAACTATTTGCTCTGTAAGCTTTCACCTGAAGTACAATAAAATATATTAAAAAAAAAATTTATCTTCTTTAACCATCTGGTCATAGAGCTAAATGACTTAGCAGAAAAATATCTCACATTTTCCCTGGCTTGGAAGACAGTAAATTTTTGTTTTTAACATATCCCGTTAATCTTGTATTCAAAGGAATCAGTAGAGGGGCATTAATATTAGCATATCTACTATATATAAAGATGCCATACCTACTATGCATCTATACTATTTTTGGTCTTCTAGAATCGTTCTTTTTCCACACACTTCCACTGATACTCTTCTCTAGCCATATAGTTCTTCTCAACAACAACAACAAAAAGTTTTATACAAAAGAAAAAGATCTTTTCAGTCGTTTACTATTTTGATTTATCTTCTTAGCAAGCCTGATTCACGGCCACCCTCCTCTTTTATTTTAATTATACGCTGTTATCCTCTACCTGAATATCTTTGTCTATTAAATGCAAAAGATCATGCATATCCACTGAGACTCTCATTTTTAAAAACGCAGTGGAAAGATTATTTCTTCCATGGTTTCCAGATCAGTCTATTTTTAAATAATTGAATACCCTTCTTCACAAATTCCCAAAAAGAAACTTTGCTCTTCTGTTTCTCTCAAGATTTGTTCCTCATGGATAACTCTGAGACTCTTGGAACAGATAAAAGATTGTGAGTCATTTAATTTACAGAAAAAGAAAGTCTAACTGAGCAACTGCAAGAAGAACTGGCCAAACGTAAGATTTTTGAAATTTAGGAAATTTCAAAATTACATATTTATCTTTTTCTTTCTGATTTAAATGTAGTTCTATTCCAAATTATAGTAAAAATTGAAAAAAGAAAGAAAAAAAGTAAAGCTCATGAAGTCATAAGGTCTTGTGGCAGAAAAGACTAGAAACAGGCCTTCAAGAGGACAATTCTCACCACCAAAGCTATTTCCTTTAACTAGTTCCTCTCCTTTCTCCAAATGTCCAAAAAGGAAATACAACACAAAGTGCCTAGAAACAAAAACGTATTGATTCCTGGCCTCTGTCAAACATTACCGCCTCTTCTTGCTTAGGTAACATTACTGCATTTTCTTGCTTAGATAACTTAAACTTTAACCAGCAAAAATAATGCTGTTTTGCAAGGATGACTTTGTCTTATATTCTTGGGAGACATATGCCAAGCAATTTAGCAATTACATGGCCCAAGGAATTTTAATGCTTTTTGTTTTAATAAAATAAATAACTAACGAACCCAAAGACAGATGGTACCAGAGAAGGCAAAGCAAATGATTCTGCTGTCATGAAGTCGTCCCAGGAGAAACACCTCTGCAGCTGGTCATAGTGAGGTAAGGACTCTGGACTGTCTGTATTCGGCACACACCCTGGAGGACCTCAGTCACCCTAGGGTGCCACCTTTGCTGCACTGCAATGAGGTCACACTGACTTGGTTTCAGAGCCAAAACTCTGCTCCTGTTTCTGCTTGTAACCTCTCCTAGTTTTGTCTTCCTCCTCTGTTGTTGTTAGTGGTAAGCGACTTAGCACAGACTCAGGGCGACCCACGTACAACAAAACCAACTTGCCCGGTCCTGTGCCATCTTCCCCATTGCTGACATACTCAAGTCCATTATTTCGGCCACTGTGTATTTTGACTGACTTCCAACCTGGGGGTTCATCTACCAGCACTGTATCAGACATATTCTTTCGTGATCCAGAGGGTTTCACTAGCTAATTTTCAGAAGTAGACTGCCAGGCATTTCTTCGTAGTCTGTCTTAGTCTGGAGGCTCCACTGAAAACTGCCCACCATGGCTGACTCAGCTAGTATTTGAAATACTGGTGACACAGCTTCCAGCATCATCGAAAACACATTGCCGTCAAGTCAATTCCAACTCATAGCAACCCTACAGGACAGAGTAGAACTGCCCCATAGAACTGCTGACCTTTTGGTTAGCGGCCCAGCTTTTAACCACATTGTCACCGGGGCTCTGCATCATAGCAAACTGACGGACGGGTGATGGAAGGAGAAAATCACAACACCAACTTCAAAGGCTTGTTATGAAGATTAAATGAGATAATATATCAAAGACGTGTGACATATAGAGGTACGTCTTGAAAATAAGCTCCCCCCTCTCACCCTCTTTCAGAAAACATCTAATACTGTTTTTCTTTTAAGTCTTTCCCTGATTCATATGGAGAGAGGCGAGGAAAATCTTCAGATATCAATCCTAAAGTCATTCAAAGATTCTGATCACTCTTGTCCCAATCAACATTATTTGATTTATTTTTTTCATTTCAGCAAAAAGCACACCTCCAGCATTGATAAATGGTGCAAGCATTGTACAGAGAGAAAGCTGGCTGTTTCATACGTTTCTTCAAAAAAACAGCCACACATAATAAGCAAACACCTACAAAGCGCTTACTTTCTGTCATGCACACGTATTAGTCATTGAATCTTTACAACTCTATGAGCAGACATTATTATTATACCCATTTTAGAGATGAGAAAACTGAGATTCAGTGAGTTTAAGTAATTTTCCCAAGGGCATTCAGCCAAAAAATAGCAGAGCTATGCAACTGAGGCAGTTTATCTCCAAAGTCTGAGCTTTTAACTGCTGTATACTGCTTCCCCATGGATGGTGTCATGGATTGAATTGTGTCCCCCCAAAATATATGTATATCCATTTGGCTAGGCCATGATTTTCAGTATTGTGTGATTGTCTTATGTGTTGCAAATCCTATCTCTATGATGTTAATGAGATGGGATTATTGGCAGTTATGTTAATGAGGCAGGATTCAATTTAAAAAGATTAGATTATGTTTTAAGCAATTTTTCTGAGATATAAAAGAGAGAAGAGAACAGAGAGACAGTGGGACCTCATACCACAAGAAAACAAGAGCCAGGAGAATAGTGCTTCCTTTGGACCCAGGGTCCCTGCTCTGAGAAGCTCCTCTACTGGGGAAGATTGATGAAAGGACCTCCCCCCAGAACAAACAGAGAGAAAGCCTTCCCCTGGAGTTGAAGCCCTGAATTCAGACTTCTAGCCTATTACACTGTGAAAGAATAAACTTCTATTTGTTAAAGCCATCCACTTGTGGTATTTCTGTTATAGCAGCACCAGATAACTTAGATGGGATTCTGAAATTGGGCCATTCTGATGTTTTAATGCCTAAGATTTGATTCATAGAGGGTGTGGACCAGTTGTTGCCTAAGAAACATTTGTGAAGCCCCATTTGAGATGGCAAGGGAAACTTCCATGCAGCGGTAAAACAGTCCATTTACAGCACAGCCTTTCAGCTCTAGCACCTGGCTAACCATGTTGAACTTAAGCAGCAGGACGAAGGGACTTGAAAACAAACATCTTTAATAATTTAAACTCTTTTTAATGATGGTTAACAAGACTTATCCAGAATGTACTTATTTCCACCTTTCACTCACAACTCAGCATGCCAATGTTGCAAATCTGCAGAAATTGGAAGCAAACTTCTGGGAATGGCACAAATCTAACATTTCACTGCCATGCAAGTAATGGATATTACCTGGTGATGACGAATACTTGGCTTGATTCTGATGCATTTTAATGACATTCATTCCCTATAAATGAACCGTCCTTCCTTCATCTGCACTGAATAACCTAGGTTCTGTACGGTGATCACGGCATATACCTCTGTAGCTCAAATAAACTTGCGTAGTAGATGTAGAGGTGCACCTCCTAAAGGACTGAGACACTTATTCTCCCATCTCCTGGGAGCACTGACAGCTGAGAGTTCCTAGCTGAGCCTCTATCCAGGAATTGCCTGTATCTAAAGAGAGTTACTTCACCCAAAGTTCTGTCTTCTCCTTTGGGTCGGCTCACTTCCAATGACTGGTTGATATTCGCGTATAAGGTCTAGTCCTTCTACCTCTGCTTAGTGACCCTAAAGTCAGAATCAACTCGACAGCAATGGGTTTGGTTTGATTTTTTTTTTTTTTTTTTGGTAAGGTCAGTGGAAGGAGCCCTGGTGCTGCAGTGGTCAAGCACTTGGATGCTAACCTAAAGGTAGGTCGTTTGAACCCACTAGCCACTCCACGGAAGAAAGATATGGCAGTCTGCTTCCACAAAGATTTACAGCCTCAGAAACACTATGGAGCAGCTCTACTCTGTCCTATAGGGTCACTATCAGTCAGAACCAACTCAACAGCATCAGGGAGGGTCAGCGGATCTGCAGGAGAAAGACCTGGCCATCTGCTCTTATAAAGATTACAGCCTAGGAAACCCTTAGGACAGTTCTACTCTGTCACATGAGGTCACTGTGAGTTGGAATTGACTCAGCGGCACATAACAACAACAACAGGATCATCCTGTGAGGCATTGGTGGTTCAGTGTTATAATTCTCCCCTTCTGTGTGGGAGACTTGGGTTCTTTTCCCATCCAATGTACCTCATGTGCAGCTACCACCCATCTGTCAGTGGAGGCTTGCGTTTTGCTATGATGCTGAACAGGTTTCAGCAGAGCTTCCAGACTAAGATGGACTAGAAAGAAATGCCTGGCCATCTACTTCCAAAAAGCAGCCAGTGAAAACCCTATGGATCACCACAGTCTGATACACAACTGATTGGGGAGCAGCTCAGAACCAGGATGCATTTCCTACCTTTGTATGTGGGGTCGCCATGAGTCAGGGCCGACTCAATGGCAGCTAACAACAACAACAAATATTGACAACTATGAGATCTGAAATTGACCTATACTTTGGGGACTGAAATGATCCTAAACAATTTCCCAAAGAATCTAAAATTTGAAGTTAACCTTATTATATTCATTATTTTATATTCGCCAGCTGTGTTTCCTGGAATTTGTAACTTTTCACTAACTGAAACTCATTATTCATTTAATATTAACTTTAAATTTAATTTCTAGATTTCTTTAGAGTTTTGTCTTCAACAAAAAGAAGCGATTTGAACACAAATCTGTATTGATTTACTGTTGTTTTACTTAGGGAAGATGTATTTTCCAAACATGGCCATGACAATTCTCCCATTCCACTTGACTGTTCTTACACTAGGAGGTGGACATACCTCCCTTGAAGTTGTGGTGTCTATACTCCCTTCCTTTGAATCTAGACAGAGCTTTGTGATTTCCTTGTCCAAAAAAGTATGGCAGAGTGATGCAATGAGCCTTCCAAGGCTAGCTCATTAAAATGCCATGCCTTATTCTCATAAGGCATTTCCTCTTGAAACCCAGTTATCATGCCGTAAAGAACATCAAGTAATGTGGGAGAGGCTCATGTGAAGAACAACAAAGACTCCCAGCTGCAGTCAAATTCCCAACACCAACTTCCCATGTGGGTAGGCCATCTTGAAAGTGAATCCTCCACTTTCCTCCAGTTGAACCAGTCCTCTGACGTTGAGTAGGGCAGAAATGAGTCATTCTTGTAGATCCCTGCCCAAAGAGCAGGTTCATGAGCAACATAAATGACTGTTATTGTTTTAAGCACTCTTAGTCATCTAGTGCTGCTAAACAGAAATACCACAAGTGGATGGTTTCAACAAAGAGAAATTTATTCTCTCACAGTCTAGGAGGCTAGAAGTTCGAGTTCAGGGTGCCAGATTCAAGGGAAGTCTTCCTCTCTCTGTTGGCTCTGGGAGAAGGTCCTTGTCATCACTCTTTCCCTGGTCTAGGAGCTTCTCAGCACAGGGACCCTGGATCCAAAGGACATGCTCCCCTCCTGGTTCTTCATTCTTAGTGGCATGAGGTCCCCCTGTCTCTCTGCTCACTTCTCTCTTTTATATCTCAAAAAAGATTTACTCAAGACACAACCTAATCTTATAGATTGAGTCCTGCCTCATTAACATAACAACTTCTAATCCTGCCTCATTAACATCATAGAGGTAGGGTTTACAACACATGGGAAAATCACATCAGATCACAAAACGGTGGACAATCACACAGTACTGCGAATCATGGCCTAGCCAAGTTGATACACGTTTTGGGGGCACATAATTCAATCCATAACAGCTACCAAGTTTTAGAATGGTTTATTACACAGCAATAAATAACTGATATCTAAAATTATCTAAAATTTGTCAAATCATAGGCACATAGACCACACAGAAAACATTCCATTTCCATTACTCTCTTCCCTCTTCCCGATATGGAGTAATTCCAGTGCCCTGTTCACACATAAAGGCTTCTAGAATTTTCTGTGGAGAAAAGAAACAGAGAATATGCCTTCTGGCCAACGAAGACAAAAGTTCATCTTCTTTTTCTTTCATAATTTATTTTATTTTTACTGCTGCTGAGACTACACACAGCAGAACATACACCAATTCAACAATTCCTACATCTACAACTCAGTGACACTGATTACATTCTTCGAGTTGTACAGTTCTCACTCTTCTTTTCAGAGTTGTCCTTCCCCTATTAACATAAACGCATTGCCTCCTAAGCTTCCTAACAAATCTTTCGAGTTACTGTTGTCAATTTGATCCCATATAGACAGATCTTGAAAGAGCATGATGCTCAAGGCAGACATTCTTTAGTAGTTAAGCTAAACTATTCTTTGGTTTTAAGAAAACTTCAAGGGATACTTTTAGTTTAAGGTTTAAAGATTATCTCAGGACAGTAGTTTCAGGGGTTCATCCAGTCTCCATGGCTCCAGAGAGTTTGGAGTCCACAAGAATTTGAAATTCTGTTCTGCATTTTCCCCACTTTGATCAGGATTCTTTTATAGAATTTTTTATCAAAATGTTCAGTAATGGTAGCCAGACACAATCTAGTTCTTCTGGTCTCATGGCAAAGGAGGCAGTTGTTCATAGAAGCAATTAGCCACAAATTCCATTTCCTCCTCCTAGTCCTGACTCTCCTTCTTCCTCTGCTGCTCCAGGCGAATAGAGACCAGTTGTTGTACATCGAATGGCTGCTTGCAAGCTTAAAGAAATCCCATGAGGTGTCTGGTTATATATAACCACTCCAACCTCTGCTTCTATCATCACATTACCTTTTTCCTCTGAGTCTGATTTCTGCATCCCTTTCATAAGGGTCACTATGATTATATCAGACTCACTGAAAAACCAAGGATAATCTCCACATCTCAAAATCCTGAATTTAATCGTATCTTCAAATTTCCTTAATCCATATAAAGTAACACTCACAGGTTCCAGGGACTTGGACATGAACATATCTGAGAGCATCATTATTCAGCCTACCATACATATTCTTCCTTCCTCCCACTCTCCGTTCTACCGCTGCCAACTCATTCTTTGGATTTTTAACTTAAGCATCCCTTCCTCAGGGAAAACCCTGTTTAAACCCTGAAATTGGCAGAGGATCTTTATAGACTTTCATAATTCTATGCATTTTTCCTACAGAGCCCTTAAAACTACTGTAATTGATTACTTGACTATTTATTCATTTGCACTCACTCTCCTGTTGTGTTGTTAGCTGCCATTGAGTCAGCTCCAACTCATGCTGACCATATGAACAACAGAAAAAAACCTTGTCCTGTGTCACCTTCACAATCTTCGACATGCTTGAGTCCATTGTTTTGACTATTGTGTCAATTCATCCCATGGAAGGGTTTCCTTTGTTTTTGCTGACTCTCTACTTTACCAATCAGGATGTACTTTTCTAGCAATTGGTCTTTCTTGATGACTTGTCCGAAGTAAATGAGCCAAAGTCTCACCACCCTCACTTCTAAGGAGCATTCTGCTTGTATTTGTTCTGAGACTGATTTGTTCATTCTTTTGGCAGTCTATCGTTTATTTGATATTCTTCACGAACACCAAGGTTTGAAGGAACCTACTCTTCTGTCCTCCTTTTTTATTGTCCAGCTTTCACATGCGTATGAGGCAATTAAAAAGACCACGGCTTGGGTCAGGCTCACCTTAGTCATCAAAGTGACATCTTTACTTTTTAAAACTTTAAAGAGGTCTTTTGCACATTTGCCCAATGCAATACATTGTTTGATTTCTTGACTGCTGTTTACGTGGATAATGACTGTGGAACAGGTAGAATGAAATCACTGACAATTTTTATTTCTTGTTCAATTATCATGATGTTGTTTATTGGTCCGGGAGTGAGGATTTTTATTTTCTTCACATTCAAGTGTAATCCATACTGAAGGCTGTAGTCTTTGATCTTCATCAGTAAGTGCTTCAAGTCCTCTTCACTTTCAGCAAGCAAGGTTTTGTCATCTGCATATAGGAGGTTGTTAATAACTCCTCTAGTTCTGATGCTATCTGTGTTCTTCATACAGTCCAGCTTCTTCTACTACTAAAATTAAATTCCAGGAGGACATCGACTGTGCCTTTCTTGTTCTGAACTCCCTCTTGCTTAGAAAAATACTCAGCATTGAATGGATAATCAACAAATGTTTATTGACTGAATTAAAGAAAGGATAAAATTACCACGCAACTGGCCTCACTTTGTTTCAGCTATTTGTGATCTGAAGGATGAAGTACAACTCTTTTAGAAAATCTGAAAGCCTACAAAGGGACTATGACTATTGTACTAAAAATTAAATGCTTAAGTCTGCACAAAGCTGGGCACAAAGGTGATACTTTTATGCAATTCATGAGTCTTAGGCTGGGTTCTCTAGAGAAGCAAAACCAGTGAAGCATCTATATCTATACACACACACACACGCAGATTTATATCAAGGAAATGGCTCATGTGGTTGTACAGCTTGTAAAGTCCCACGTCCATAGGTCAGGCTGGAGGCTTCTCCTGACTCACGTAGCCGCAAGGCTGATGAACCCAAAATCAGCAGGTCAGACAACAGACTTCTGGCTCACAGGATGCGGAGGCCAACAAATCCCAAGATCAGCAGGTAAACTGGGAGGCCACTGGCTCACAGACTGTGGGGGCTGAGGAATTCTAAGATAGGCAGGTAAGCTGCTAGCTCAAGTGCCAAGAACCGGAGTCAGATGAACAGGAGCCAGCTGCAGGATCCAGAGTGAGCAAAAGCCCGCGAGCCTTGCCAGAAAGTCCACCTATATTGGATGCAGGCCACACCCCCAAGGAAACTCCTTTTCAACTGATTGGTTACTCACAGCAGATCCCATCATGGAGGTGATCACATTGTTATATGACTTCCAAACTACATCATAACTGCCAAACCACTGAGAATCACAGCTTAGCCAAGTTGAACACAACCTTAATGATCACACCATGTTTTCCCAGACTACAGTTATTGGACTCCACTCCCCTCTTCACTGGCAGTAGCACCTTCCCTTTGAAGTCCTTCACAAAACTCTGGAGCCTCTATCAGGTTGTTTCAGATATTCCTGGACCCTATGACTTATCTAGAAGTACCTCCATTTTCCTTTCTTTTTCCAAACCACTATAGTGGTATGGAAACCCTGGTGGCACAGTGGTTAAGAGCTACGGCTGCTAACCAAAAGGTCAGCAGTTCGAATCCACCAGGTGCTCCCTGGAAACCCTATGGGGCAGTTCTACTCTGTCCTATAGGGTCGCTATGAGTTGGGATCAACTCAATGGCAAAGGGTTTGGTCTTTTTTTTTTTTTTCTTTTTTGGTATAGTGATATATTCACAGATCAGAGTTTCTCACCTTGGCACTACTGACATTTTCTACCAGATGACTCTTTGTTGGGGATGGGGCAGGTGGTGGGGGGTTGCTGTCTTGTGCATTGTAGGATGTTTAGCAACATCCCTGGCCTCTACCCACCAGATACCAGTTGCAAATCTCCCCCCTACCATCACAAGTTGTGCAACCAAAAATGTCTCCAGACTTTGACAAATATTCCCTAAATGAGAACCACTGGGCATAGAGAAAACACAGAAAAGCTGCCAAGCAGCCATTAAGCCTCTGCCTAAGAGACACAGTGCTGTTTATGCTGACTCCAAGAGTGTCAGAGCCTCACAGTGGGGCCTTTTCAGCTTCCCCTCATACCCAGATCCAGGCAGGTCTGGCCTGATGCTATATTTATCTCACTTTGTTCTATGGCTTCTGTGCCTTTAGACCCTCAATAGACAAGTACTCTTCATCTTCATCTAAGGCCAACTGTTGCTGTTGTTAGCTGCTGTAGAGTCAGCTCCTGACTCATGATAACCCCATATACAATGGAATGGAACACTGTCCTGTTCTGCACCATCTCCATGATTCTGTGTGTTGGACAATTGTGATCCATAAAGTTTTCACTGGCCGATCCTCAGAAGTAGATCCCCAAGTCTTTCCTCCTAGTCCATCTTAGTCCAGAAACTCTACGGAAATCTGTTCAGCATCACAGCAACATGCAAGTCCCCACTGACAGGTGGGTGGTGGCTGTGCATGAAGTGTATTGGCAGGGAATCAAACCCTGGTCTCCCACATGGAAGGTAAGGATTCTACCACTGAACCATCAATGCTTCCTTCTAAGGACATACTCTGCAGTAAAGAGCCAGGGTGTTGTGCATTTAATACCTTATGGAGGTTTTAAAGTACAACTCTTTCATACTTACTCCATCTTTTAATGCAGTCCCTCTTCCTAGGGCCCGGGGTGAGGCCAAATGGCCCATCCAGAGAAGTGATAGACACATGTTCCACTCAGGACCCCCAAAACCCTCTGGAAAGGCTCTTTCAGAACTCCAGGCATATCCAAATGTAGAGGAATACAGGAATGAGCATAGCTTAGGTTCAGCCTGAGGCCTTCACCATAATGGTGTGTGGAATGAGTAATGCTCATAGCAGGACAGAGTAACACATAGCTCTAATGCGCTTCTGTTCACATTTCTCTTCCCAAATCTTGCTGGAAAACATTAGCTAAAAATCATTAGCTAACATTCGCTTTGTAACAACAAGTTCACTCATGGGGATGGCCAGGCAATAAGTGTTGTGAAATGAATGTCTCTACATTCCTTAAAGTTGTCCAGTATTTTCCAACAGCCTAATTCCAAATGAGATTCCCTCAAAGACAGTTCCACATTTCAATGCATTTAAATTGATGTTGTCTCCCAAGTCTTGGGCAGTAGAAAAGCAATAACTCACATGGCTTTCTGCTTTCCTGCTGGTCTGTTTAGGGAGGAGGCAGCTTGCTTACAAATTATTGAAACAAAAAAGACAGATAATGATGTGTTTTGAGAACAGCCTCAGAAATATTGTTTGTGCTCAGTCCCTCCTGGGTTTCAGGGCTGCCTGTAGTCTCTGCCTGTGAGAGTTCTAGTTTAATGGGAGGATGCAGCTAAGGTGCAGCCCCCACATAGCTCTTTTTAAAAAGTTGAGGATCCCTGTGCAGAGAATATGGACATTCCCAGGAAACATGTTGTGGCCACTGTGATTTTAAAGCTTATGATTGCGAATATTCCCACCTAGTGGCTCAGTCATCTAGTGCTGCTGTAACAGAAGTACCACAAGTGGATGGTTTTAACGGAGAGAAGTTTGTCTTCACAGTCCAGTAGGCTACAAGTCCAAATTCAGGGCATCAGCTCCAGGAAAAGGCTCTCTCTCTCTCTCTGTTGGCTCTGGAGAAAGGTCCTTGTGATGCCTCAGTCTGTCCTTGGTCTGGGAGCATCTCAGCACAGGAACCTCAGATCCAAAGGACACGCTCTTCTCCCAACACTGCTTTCTTGGTGGTGTGAGGTTCCCATGTGTCTCTGCTAACTTCTCTCTTTCATATCTCAAAAGAGATTGCATTAAGACACTAATCTTGTCAACCTCATCAGTATGACCTCATCACAGTGATAGAATTTATAACACATGAGGAGATCACATATAATCTCATCATAGTGGTAGAGTTTACAACACATAGGGAAATCACATCAGCTAACACAATCATACAATACTGGGAATCATGACCTAGCCAAGTTGCTACCCACATTTTTGGGGGGACACAATTCAATCCATGACCCCTAGGATTGGAAAGCTGGAATAAGGAGAATTTGCCTTCCTTCTCAACCCTGCTCAATGCCCTGAAGATGAATTTAAGGATGTCTTTCTAGACCACCTCTTGCTTCAGTTGCTATGTGGAATGTTTGAGAGTTGTTTTTATGTTGTTCAGAAGTCCAGAGAATTATTTACCTATCATGGAGTGATCCAATATTGGAAATAATGCTTGGAATATCTATTTTAATTTCTTAAAAATTAGGGAGCCAATATATGTTTTAAATGCTAATTTTTGGTAACTAGAATGTTGAGAGTAAGATTTGAGAATTCTTTTCTATTATAGCAAAATAGTTATATGTAACATTCTTGTTCCATGAATAGGAAGATTCCAGAATCTTAAATAGTCTAAAGCATGAATATTCAGGTTATTTATGATAAAATGGAACTCATCACTCACATAGATGCCAATGACTTTGACCTACCTGCCCCATATAATATGGGACCTGTCAGTGTAGCATTTGGGATGCAGAGCACGTATTTCAGGAGGTGGTGCAGCTGAGCAGAGCAAAGCTCTAGGCAAGAAGAGCATCCTGTACCTTCTAAAAAGGAACAAGTGGACGGGGAGTCACAGGTCACAGGCCAATAGTGTTTAACAATTGCCTGTCTCATAAACAATATCAGGCTCACAGCTGTGAGAGGGAGAAGAATGTTCTTTACTTTTAAGCAATTACTTCTGTCATCAATTACAATCTCAATCCAATGGGAAAACTATTTCAAGGAACAGTGTTATTTTTTAAATTTATTCATAAATTTAAAAAAATAAAACATTAAAAATTAAAGTTGATAACAGGTTGAAATGGTGCATGCTCTGCTGTGTACATCCTCAGCAACAACAAAAAAAATTAAATAAGTATAAAAAGAAAGAAGTTCATGACAGACCATGACCTTTGCATAATTTTGAAGGGAATAAAAAAATAATAAAATATCATCAAATCTGCATAGCTAATCCGTAGAGCAGATAACAGCTTCTCTGCCTGATCCACTACACATTCTATTTGTTTGACACTGGTTATTAGTTTTTGCTTCAAGATTCTCAGCAACAACAGCTGAAATTTTCTACTTAGAATCTCTCCTGAGAACCAAAGTAGGTAAGCCTCACTGCAAATGTAAGAGAGAGAAAATGTAATGCAGAAGTCATGGTATTTGAAATTACCAACCCATGCCTGGAGTAGCATTTGGGTAGATTTCTGAGCTCTCCTGCATCTATTTATATTGTCAGCTAACTGCAGAAAAGTAAATGTGGTGGAACAAATGAAGTAAAAATGGCAAAGAAAGGAAATTAAATAAACATATTCTGCAATACTCTTAGGAACAGCAGGAGCTAAGCCAAATAATAGGCATAAACAAAATGTTTGAATAAAGGTAGCTAAAACTGTCAAAACTCTTAATATTTATTTAAATGTCCAATTTTACCATTGCTGTGGCCACTGTTGGGATGTCTTTGTTGCTACATTAGAAATATCTGCTCTGTGAACAGAAAATTGACATGCAGGAGAAGAAAATGTGTTCAAAGCAGATTCCAGGTCATCTTATGCATCCTCAGTGGGGCATTATGATCTGAACTGAAGTTTGGCTCTAATGCTGTGGTGTTATGACTATATCCCCTCTTTAGGGTGAATGGACCCAACTGCCAGCTGTTGATGGCTCACAGTTGATTCCACACTGGAAATTGCCCTGTGCCATAGGGAACTGCCTTGCCCAAGGTTATGCCTTCTGGGGAGGGTGATCCCACAGCCAATGACGGGCTGTTGTTGGGATATAAAACCCCAGCTCCCTTGCTTCAGTTTGGGAGAATGTGAAAGACCATCCCAGCTACAGAGTTGCCCTTGGAATTGGCTGAAGCCTCACTTGCAACTCTACTGCATATCAGTTTCTAGGTCTTTCCAATCTTGCCACCTTGACTGGTGTATCTGGTATATCTCCCAAGAACACTCCCCAGTAAACCATCTGCTTCTGCCTGCAACTCCTCATCTTGGGGTTTCTTTCCAAGAAGCCCAATCTAAGAGAATTGATGCCAGGAGTAGTCCAGGAAGAACACTCTAAATTGGGATTTAGGAGCTGGATCACCTGGCAGCTGGCTGGCAATGAAGACCCCACCACTAAAGGTAGCTGGAGTATAGATAGCCTCCGGCATGCTGTAACTGTGCAATTGTTAAAACTCACTGATGGTACACTGGGATGGGATTCCTGTGGAAGGGGAAGCACTAACTAGAGCAATGTATCTGGCATTTGAGAGAGATGAGGAAAAAGGTAACTATAAGGATGGAATTGGGTGGCTGTTCAACACCAATGATTCATGAAGAGAAATAATGACTGACTAAGAGGTGATTGAGCACCAATTTAAGACAAAAGTAAAAGTACCTAAGGTGCTGCAGGATCTGGCAAACATGTAGCGGCAGGAACTTGAAGAGTATGCCTGTGAATATGAATCCTAAGAAAGTACTGAATCGAGGGAGAAAGAAGAGGAATACGAAGCTGGATTAGGGACAATGTATTAATATGGGAGTAGTCTTCCAGAATATAGATTTAACACTCCGGCAAAGACCCTTGTAAATGATGCTCATGTACTGCCTGGATGGCTTTCAGAAGCTTGGACAAAGCAATAACCCACATTAAGTAAGGTAGAAGTGCCAGAACTGACATGACAGAGGGTAGGAGAAGGATTTAAAAGACTCAGAAATGTAAGCGTGGTAAAAATGGATATACTATGTAAAGTTTAGTATTTTCTGCAAGAAGACTGAGAGAACATTCCCTTTGCCAGTGTAGTAAGAATCAGGGCTTCAAACCAGTTCATTCTGGTTTGACTCCCTGCTGAGAATTTGCACCCCAGATATAGTGAATCAGAATCTATATTTTAATTAGACAGGCCCATAAAACAAGCAATAATACATGTCGCTCTACCATATATACGAGACTAAATGGGCACACCAGCCCAGGGGAAAGGATGAGAAGGTAGGAGGGGACAGAAAAGTTGGACGAATGGAAATGGGGAATCCAAGGTCAAGAAGAGAAGAGTGTTGACATGTGGCAGGGTTGGCAACCAATGTCACAAAACGCTATGCATATTAATTGTTTAATGAGAAACTAATTTACTCTGTAAACCTTCATCTAAAGCACAATAATAAAAAAAAAAAAAAAGAATCTACATTTTAACAAGATATCCAGGTGGTTCTTATGTATACATAAGAGTTACCTGAGGATCTTGTTAAAATGTAGATTCTGATTCAGTATATCTGGAGTGGAAATGCAAATTCTCAGAAGAGGGTCAGACCTGAATGAACTGGTTGGAAGCCCTAGTAAGAATGCACTGGTGAGAAGGGCACCAACATTGCTGAGAAGCTTAGCAGTAGCCATCATCAGAAAAGCAGGGCCAAGATCGGTAATATAATTTATGAAACCCAGTGCAAAATGAAAATATAGGGTCCTTTGTTTAAAAATATTAATAATTTCAAGACAGCAATAGCAGCAAATTAAACCAAGCGTGGGGCCCTTCTGTGATTGCACAGGTCGCATGCCCATGAAGCTGGCTCTCAGTAGGGCTAATCGTAAAACTTGTTGTTACAGAACTGGGTCCCTCATATTAACGGGAATGACAGAATGCTGGAATCATAGAGAACAAGTAGCAGCACGTAACCCTCAGAAGCAAGTGAGCACAATTATCACAATGAAAGGTGAAGTTGGAGTAGCAGCCAAGAAAACCTGCCCCTCACAGAGCTATGGAATGGTCAATAGAACACAGTATTCCTAGAAGCAAAATCGGTGTACAGCTAATGGAGGGATTGCTTCATTTTCACAAGCAGGGTGATCAGGAAGCTGGGAGAAGCCATCCTGGTTCCAGTCATGAGCCTATTCTCAGACCCAGAGCACGCTGACTAAAGAAGAGGCCAAGTTGCTTTGAGGAACAACTCTGAAACTCCACTGTAAATATATTTAGTAGTAATTTCCAAAATCCTTCTTCAAAGAGATCTAATGCCATTTACTCAAGGAACTATGTATTGAGAAAAGGGGAATACCCAGGAGTTTCAAGAATTTAAAGACTCTGAATTGGCATTGATACCCAGGGACCCAAAGCACCCCCCCCCCATGTTGTGGCACCTTGTTGTTGCCATTGAGTCGATTCCAACTCATGGAAACCCCATGTGTGCAGAAGAGAACTTCTCCATAGGGCTTTCAAGGCTGTGATCTTTTGGAAGCAGATCTCCAGACCTCTTCCAAGATGCCTCTAGCTAGGTTCGAACTGTCAAACTTTCAGCTAGCATTCAAACATTTGCACCACCCAGGAACTCCTGTTGAGGCATCTCGAGATTATTAATAAGTGAAGTTCTAGCCCAAGTTTGGTTCACAGTGCATCAAATGGGTCCATGGACCCATCCAATGGTTAATCTACCAGACCCTAAACATTAATTGGAATAGACTTTGGTAGTTGGCAAAACCTTCACATTGGTTCCTTAATACGTGGTTTAAGAGCTATCATACTTAAGAAAAGATGTTTGTTATCAGAAAACAAACAAACAAAAACAGAAAATAACAAGTGTTGGCTAGGATGTGGAGAAATTGGAACCTTCATCAATTGCTGGTGGAATTGTCAAATGATGCAGCCATTGTGGAAAACAGTTTGGCAGTTCCTCAAAAAGTGAAAGATAGAATAACTACATGACCCAGCAATACCACTCCTCGGTATATATGCAAAAGAATTGAAAGCAGGGACTCAGACAGACACATGTACACCAATGTTCACTGCAGCATTATTTACAATATCCAAAAGGTGGAAACAACCCAAGTGTCCATCAACAGATGGATGGATAAACAAGTTGTGGTATATACATACAAAAAAAAAACCACTGTCATCGAGCTGATTTCGACTCATAGCAAAGCTATAGGACAAAGAAGAACTGCCCTATAGAGTTTCCAAGGCTGTAATCTTTCCAGAAGCAGACTGCCCCATCTTTCTCCCATGGAGCAGCTGCTGGGTTCGAACTGCCAACCTTTCACCTAGCAGTCCAGTGCTTTAACCACTGTGCCAACAGGGCTCCTTACATACTCAAACCTAAAAATACCCGTTGCCGTCGAGTTGATTCCGACAAAAAGTGACCCTATACATACCAAACTAAAGCCAAACTCATTGCTGTCTAGTCGATTCTGACTCATAGTGACCCTATAGGACAAAGTAGAACTGTCCACAGGGTTTCCAAGAAGTAGCTGGTGGATGCAAACTGCCAACCTTCTGGTTAGCAGCCGAACACTCAACCATTACACCACCAGAGCTTCTCCTATACATACAATGGAGTATTATTCAGCCATAAAGAGAAATGAAGTTCTGGTACATGACCCTTGAAAACATAGGCTCAGTAAGTCAGACTTAAAAGCACAAGATTGTATGATCTCACTTACAGGAAATATCTAGAACAGGCAAGTCCATTGAGACAAAAGACTAGTGGTCACCAAAAGCGGGAAGAAGGAGGGAATGGTGAGTTAAAAGAAAGAAAAAGAGCTACCATACTGGAGAAGGCCAACTGAAAGCTGAGACTGCTTCCTCCTTGGCCATGACAGTAAATCAAGACAATGGCACATCATGGGAGACTTCCATCTTCATAGATTTAAAGGAAACAAGGATGATGGTCTCCATGATTTCTCAACTTAATTACCAGTCAAGTCCCTCAAAAATCAGATGAATTATAGTGGAAAACAATGAACTGCTGCAAAATTAACCAAGTAGGAGTTCCAGCTGCAGCTGCTATGCTAGATACGATATTTAGTATAACAGGTTCACACATCTTCTGGCATGGGGTATGCTACCATTCATCTGGTAATTGCTTTTTTTTTTTTTCCATTCCTATCATAAGGAGGATCAGAAGCATTTTGCATTCACATAGAACAGGAAAAAGTATACATTTATAGTCTTTCCCCAGGACTATATAACTCTCCCACCCTCTGCCATAATATGATTCAAAGGTACCTGGACCATCTTTTTTACAGAACCTCACAATGACCCACTACATTAATGACATTACATTAATCAAACCAGACGAATAGGAAGTGGCAAGTAAAAGGGAGGTCTTAGTAAGACACATATGTATCAGAGCATAGGAGATAAATCCTATAAAGTTTCAGAAAGCCATCACATTGGTGATGTTTCCAAAAGTCCAGTCTTCTGGTGTATCCCAGCATTCTCTCCAAAACTAAGGATAAATTATTGCATATTGCACCTCTTAGAAAGAAGCACATTGCTTTATAAGCCTTTTCAGATTCTACAGGCAGCATATTTCCTACTCTGGAATACTATTTTGACCCACTTACCAAATGATAAGGAAGGCTGGTAGCTTTGAGTGGGGACCAGAGAAGGAAAGGGCTCTGCAGCATGTCCAGCGTGTGGTTCACATCCCCGTCTCCTACGCCATACAACTTGGAAAACCCTATGGCACTAGAGGTATGTGAGGTGGGAAAGGATACTGTATGGAGTTTATTGCCAGCCCCAATAGGAAAATCACAAAGTAGACCCCGAGAGCTCTACAGTAAGACTATGCTCTCTACAGTAGAAAGCGGTATGCCACTGGAAAGGCCACTCCGGCATGACAGCAGACCCTGGCAATGTCTGACCATGGGACTACAAGGGGCCATGTGTCTAAAACTGCCTGTTATAAGCTGGGTTCTGTCATATCCACTAAGTTAAAAGCTTGGTCAGGCCTGTCAGCAATCCATTGCAAAATGTTAATGGTGAATCCTGGACGGGATATAAACTGAGTCAGCTGCCCGAACAGGTGACCCAAAATCCCAGGTCACAACTAAAATGTCAGAGATAGGATTCAAATCCAGGGGCAAATGATTCCAAACTTATTGCTTTTAATCAGTACTTTATTTTGCCTCAAGGTGTTCTGATTTCTAGAAAACCTGAATCTGGACATACACAAATCATATTTTATATTCCTAGTAGTACCTACAAATTAGATTTTCAGTAACGTTAGCTGATAAGGTGATAATATCCTAATGACAGATCAGAAAACGGAATCATAGAAAAGTTGTATGATGGCCAACTCATTTCAAAGGGGAGTGTGCATCATGGTTGGGGGTTTCTGACTCTTACAAAGGACAGTCCTTTCCATATTGGTCCTATCAGTATGCTTGCATAAAATAACAAGAGAAAGTGTACATCCATCCAATGGAAAGATCCACACCCATGTGCATCTGGGCTATGCACATGAAGACTTCCCGGGAAAATGCATCCTGGATGGTTTTACGTGACCCTATTTCCAGATACTCAACTTCCATATGTATTGTTTTAAAGTAAGTTTGCCAAATAATGTGCCTACAGGCTTCTAGCTCTCCTTGCCTACCTCCCATCTCATAATTGGTCAGCCCCCACTTTACAAAAGAAGGACATACCTCTCACTCATCCTGAGACTGACTGTGGCATCTCCAAGGAACAGTTGGAGAATATATATATAGAGGGGCAGTCCTCTGAGGACATATCAAGAAATAACTGAAGGGCTAACAAACTCATGGCAAGCCTTCCTGTTTTAGCTACTGAGCTAGCTAGCTAATTAGTTTTCTAAGTGTCCAGTTATTCATCCCAGAAACAGAATTCCAAAGGAGATGGCTGTTACCAGGCTGCATGCTAACATATTTATTTGAATTAAAAATAAATAAATTCAGGCTTTTTCTGACATAAAACAAGTCTGATATGGCTGAATGGTTTGACAATAAGGGCTGGCTTTGTTAATCAAATACCGTGACAACATTTTCCATTAGCTGAATGAGATCAATTCACAGCTACACTGTTCTGATAAAAATATATTTAAAACCCTTACGAAAGATGCATCCTTTGAAACGAATTAAATTTATGACATCTCAACTTTAAAATGGGCTACATACCTTTTTAAAATTCTTTTAGGGGGCACATGAATAAAAATGTTGGAGAATATTATTTTAAAGCCTATAGTAGCACAAATTTTAGATCTGGAAAGGACGTGGTTATTTGGTACAACTTTCTGTACAGAGAAACAAAGAAAGACAAAGATATTAAATGGCTTGCAAACAACTTGTGACAGAGCTGGGATTATAACCTGAGTATCCTGGTCCCTAAGAAATGTTTCCATTTTATATACTTCTCTTCTCAAATTCTGCCCTCTGTCCCACCCCTGTCAAGCCATCAAGGAGACCCTAAAGCAGAAACCAGACATTAGTTAAACAAATGAACAATTCCCTTCCCAACAGAAGCACCAGAAAGATAGGATCTGCTGGATTGCTTGTCCTTAGTGGACTTTAGCTGTGACACCAATGGAAAGAAGTGGGATTAAATCTTGGGAGTCTGAAGAATTGACATTATTCATAAGACTATCTTGACTGCTCACAGGCTACCTCACAGTCCCTGGCCAGTCACTGAGTCAGAAGATAAATTTCACCCGAGCTTCATACAGTGATCACATCTGTTTTCTGAAATGGGTGTTCCTTGAGTTTACCCACCTCCCCTTACTCTCCCGCCAGACAGCAACCTGACATCTGGTGGATTCCCAATACGTCTCCCTTTCAGACTTAAATAGCACGGCACTCTGGGGGTTCCCCAGGCACCTCACAGAAACACAGTAACCTGTGTCCCTCAGCACATGCGATCATGATTTTGCCTCATAAGCAATGAAATTAAACCCCCTGTTGATCTAGTCATCAGTTCCTTATGACACACATTTCATATACTCGGCTTTATTTTCCTGGTTTATTTATGTATTTATTTATTTTGCTATTCTGGAGAATTTCTAGCTGTTTACCTGCTCTGAGCCCACAGGAATACCAGATCTATAAATTATCTCTGGGAGCAGGTGAGGAAAGGTATTCCAGTTTGTAGGATTCCACTGATTTTCATTTGCAATGATGAATAGTGCTAACTAGACCAAAATTGAAAACTGTATATTACTAGCAAAAGAATTTCCTGTGTTAAATGGGCATACAATTACAGCAGGACATTTAATAAGCAATGTACAAAGACCAAGAAGGCTCATAGTAAAAATCTTTGAAAGACGTTCAGTGATCATTGATTTTGAATGGATGGCATTACTTTATGAGCAATCAATACTATTTTAAATAGAATTTTGCTGTCTCTGGGTACATAGCAGTCTATTAAGGCAAATGATAAGCTCCCTTTCTTTCCAAGCTTACAAAAGGAATTGGAGAACAGGTCTTAGGTTATTCCATACACCAGTATCATTTCGCTATGAAAGAAAATCAAAGAAGCAGCCCTACTTAACACCAGAGCCTTCAAATCTAAAGAAGCATTCTCCCTCTCTCTATATATATAAATTCTTTCTTCCTTACTATCCACTATTTCAGAGAGCAAAGCCAGATATATTTGAAATGGAATTTTTTTTTCCACTCGGAAGATGAGATATTAGAAAAATCTCTGAAGAGGAACATCTCCAGATTCTGTGCAGACTCCATCTCTTACCAACTATGTGACTTCTCTGCACCTCAGCTGCACCGTCTATAAAATGGGGATAATAATATTTACTTCTTCAAGGTCGTGGTGAGGATAAAATGGCAGAGACACTATACAAATGTTAAGCTAGCATTATGGCATTTGCAAATGAGTGCTTCTGGATGAATATTACATTTTCTAACCTTAACTGTTGTTGTTAGGTGCCCTTGGGTCAATTTTCGACTCATAACGACCCTATATGACAGAATAGAACTGCCCCATAGGGTTTTCTAGGCTGCAATTTTGCAGGAGCAGATCGCCAGATCTTCCTCCCACAGAGTTACCGGGTGGGTTCGAACCATCAGTCTTAACAGGTTAGCAGCTGAGTGCCTACTGTTGTATCACCAGGGCTCCTTAACCTTAACTGCTCACCAGTTATTCAGAACACAGAAGTGCTCCAGGCAGTTCCCACAAAAACCACATCTGGATCACTTCCATATCACATTCCCTTGCCCTCCCAGCACCCTCACAATTTACACTGTTCCATCAGCCATTCCCAGAAAAAGCCAACTGCCCTCTGAGCTCATCTGACCCCCAGCTTGTTAAACAATGTCCAACCCTCCTGTAATTTCCACCCTGGAATGCCCATGAGATGTTGCCGCGAACGAGGGCAGGGAGTGAGGGCACATCCCAGGGGCTTGCTGTCCCTGCTGGCCTGATTCTAAGCGAATCAATCCTGAGTGGACATTTTAAACAAAATTTCTCAACTCTCAGGACTAACATTCCATGGGGAAGAGTAAGAAGAGAAAAACCTTTTAAAAGGGTAAGTTGCAGCAAAATTGTGAAAGCCTTGAAAATGAGGGGAAAAACTGCCAGAAGAAGAAATGCATCATCTGTTCTGACAGGCAAATTTCACAGGGAGCCAAACCTTGACAATTCTCCTCCCCTGTGTTTTTTTAAAACCTGCTTCCCTGGCAACCCCTTACTCAGCTGCAGCAGCCACACTACGGTTCAGGTGCGCTCCCAACGATGTCTCCCTCTCTGGGAGGCTAATATAGTCAAATGAATGGTGCGGGTGGGGAGTGAGGGGGTGGGCAGGCAGGAGATGTGAGCCCCTGCAGAGCTCTCCAATCCTCAAGGCTTTGGGGTAAGCCAGCAAACCTGCCCCTTACTCTCCACTCTTAACGATTTACAAATTTTCCATTTCTGAAATGCTATTAAGGTATAATCAGTTAGATGATTTGTTTGGGGGACTTGGTTTTGTTTCCTTGAGAATAAGTGTGATAGCAAAACAATGCCAATTGACTGTAGGATGTTGGCATATCTTATAAACATCGTAGAAAAGCTAGCAATATAACAGCCACATCTCACACATGGAGAGTTTTGTATATTGAAATTGTGATAGTAGAAAGAAATAAAGACAAAGGTTTTAAAAAAAATTACAAGTGTTTCCAAGTAATAGAGATATTGCAATATGACTATACAAGATGTGAAGCGTGTACCCATCACACACACAAACTAATATAGTAAATATAATAAGGACCCTATCCTTTAAATCTACCATTTTAGCAGATGAAGAGATAATGTTCTGTCTTGTTTTAATAAACATTTGTTTGCTATGGTGATCCCTGATCAAAAGAGATTAAAGCAATAGAAAGTCTGGCACTAGGCATGGCTGAAATATGAAAGGCATGTTATAATTCCATTTTCCTGTACATCTGCAGCAATGGTAGAGGATATACTCTCCACTGACCTACGAGTTTCAATTATAAGCTCTAAAACATCTCCACTGTCTTGACTCAGAGGTAATCTGGAAGCTGAACCAGAATATTCTGCAGAAATGCATCAGTCCTTGACCTTTTACACAAAGCTTGCTATTTATCTCAAATGGTAACCCCTTTCTTAAAAGGACAAAAGTTAGATTGCTATGTTCTCCCAATAAACTCGAGGAAGGTACATGTTTTGCCTCCAAATTCCAATCCCTCTCCCAAGTATGGTTCACTTAGTCAATAAATGTTTATTTATTAAGCGCCTGCTATATGCAAGGCACTGAAAAGACATATGAAAATAAATCAAGCCTGAAACTTGCCCTTAAGGAATTTTCCATCTAATAAAGGAAGATAAGACATTCAATCGTTATGATTCAACATGGAAATAATATGCAAAACAAAAATGAAATAATAAAGTATAGTCATTCAGAGGAGACAGATTATTTTGCTGGGGCTAACGGGATGTTTCATGAAGTAATAACATTTAAAATAGATTTTAAAGGACAGGTGAGGTTTGGAAATTTAAATCTTGGAGAAGCAACAGCACTCCAGAAAAAGACAAGAGCTTGACAAAGCAGAAAGCAATAGAGAATTATGTTTTAAGATAAGGATTTTGCATGAAGAATCTCTAAAAGATTTCAGCCACACCACGGTATAACGAAGGGCCTTAGAATAAATGATCTGGCAACCACTGATCAAATGGATTTGTGTAGAGAGTAAGTGGAGGTATGAACCAACCAAAACTGTTTAAGTAGGTGGTCATAAAGGCCTGAAATAAGGCATTGAGAATGGAAATGGAAAGAGAGGAAGAGAAGTAAGAGCTAAGAAAGCAGAATGAACTGGAACTGGCACCCACTGGCGAAAGAGACATGTTAATGGAGACTACTCATGAGTTTCAGAGCCCAGGTGAGTAGGAACAATGCAGTCTCTCTGACAGAAGACAAAGACTGACTGAGACATGATTCCATCATGAAGACACTGCATGAATAAATGACGCCAGTGATAACCATTGCCATGGTTGTAGGGATGGTTGCCTGTAGGGAAAGTCCTATCAGACCACTGAAAGCAGAAACAGCAATTATTTTACACATAAACATGTGCATGCATGCATGTGCATATACATACACAGTGCTGTGGTGGGGTGGGAGTAGATATTGACATGACATAGTCACCACTTGCTTGCATGAAGAAACAGTGCAGATTTCCTGCTGGAGGCTGGTCAAAAAATGTCAAAAGCATAAGAGGGAAAGGACTGAACGATACTGGCACTCTCTACTGGCTGGTGGGAAGGTAAACTGGCCCAAACCTTTGGAAAGCATTTTGGTAAAGTCCATTAAAAAACTCAGAAAACGAGTCCAAGTAATTCCACTCCTAGGAACATGACCTAGGAAAATAATACAAATACAGATAAGTTTCTTATTGGTATTCATCACTTTGTTAAAGTGACAAATAAATATTCTTTGTATGTATTACAGTGATAGTTAATTGGATGTAAGCATTTATCAGAACTCATCAAATTATTCACTTAGAATCTGTACATTTCACTGTATGTAAATTTTATCTAAAAACACTAAATTATATAATTCATATTACAGAAAATATATAAAAATAATTATATTATGATATATATACTTTATAATATATAAAAATTATATATATTACATACATGTGGCATAGTGGTAACCATCCCTGGTAAACATCAAAAAATGTTGCTTTCTGTATGTAAACCTATTCTTGGCTTTTTATATAAGTTGTATCATACAGTATTTGTCCTTTCGTGATTGACTTATTTCACTCAGCATAATTTCCTCCAGATTCAACCATGTTGTAAGACATTTTGCGAACTCCTCATTATTCTTTATCATTGTGTAGTATTCCATTGTGTGTATGTACCACATTTTGTTTATCCATTCATCCATTGATGGACACTTAGGTTGTTTTCATCTTTTTGCTATTGTGAATAGTGCTTCAGTGAACATGGGTGTGCATATGTCTATTCATGTCACTGCTCTTATTTCTC
Source organism: Dugong dugon (assembly GCA_030035585.1). Lineage (NCBI taxonomy): Eukaryota > Metazoa > Chordata > Mammalia > Sirenia > Dugongidae > Dugong > Dugong dugon. The sequence continues at coordinate 10,390,236 of CM057473.1, forward strand.
TAGGATTTACACCTAGGAGTGGGATTGCTGGATCATATGGTATTTCTATTTCTAGCTTTTCGAGGAAGCTCCATACCATTTTCTATAGTAGTCGTACCATTTTACAATCCCACCAGCAGCATGTAAGAGTTCCAATCTCCCCACAACCTCGTCAGCATTTGTTTTCTGCTTTTTTGATCACTGCCATTCTTGTGACTTTTACTTTAATTATCTATATTTTTTATTGTTTGGTTTTTTTGTTTTCTTTCTACGTAGAGAGCAGCAGAAATGATATACTCGGAAAAGTTTTTACAGTGGTGACAACTATTTACTTAAAGTAAAATAAAGAATTCAGCTATTTAAAGCAAAGATATACTTGATGGTGGTGTGAACAAAGTTCTAGATCTTTCCTTCCATGTTACTGTTGCTAGGTGCTGCTGAGTCAATTCCAACTCATAGTGACCACATGTGACAGAGTAGAACTGCCCCCATGGGATTTTCTTGGCTGTACTCTTTACAGAAACAGATCTCCAGGTCTTCAGATTATTTGGCTAAAACAGGGTAAGAGTCTTGCCTGTTAGCTCAGCCTTGTTCCTCTCTTTGTATATAGGCTCTTTCCCTATCAAGTCAGGAAGTCACATCCTAGCCCCAGTCACTGACTTACACAACGATGTAACCGCTCTGTGACTCTCTCATCAACTAGATCCAATCTCTCCACTCTTGCTATCAAATTTCTAGCTCTCCCATCTAAGGATTTACTCGCAACATTGCATAAAGACTTCCTAAGCAGCAAGCCTGGCCATAGTATATCACAGCATGTATTCATTTGCCACAGATGTTTTTTTTAAACAATAAAAAGAAGTTTTAAAAGAATATGCATCAGAAGAACTACCAAAGGAAACAGAAAATAAAATCTTAGATAAATGGTTCTCTGCAGTGCCAAATAAATTAAAGAGGAAAAAGAACTATCTGAAAAAAAAAAGAACTTTGTGAGGAATGGTATGAAATTAAAGAGGAAAATAGTGAAGGTAGTGAAAGTAGCTGGCAGATGTCATAAAAGAAATCAAAGTTAATAATGCAAACACCATATAAATAAAAATGATACAGGAATGCAAAAATAATAAGTAGGCACTATTTTTAAAAAGAATCGGGGACATGGAAAACAAAAATCAGAAAGCATAAATGGCAAAGAACAAAAAACAAAGGTAATTAGATAAATATGGAACAGAGACTAAATACAGCCAGCATAAGTGTGAACAACAAAGGGAATCAAACAAAAGGATCAGAAAATAATATTTAAAAATTAAATAGAAGAAAACTTTGCTGACATAAAAGAAGGCCTAAATCTGTGGATCAAAAGGGCACACAGGTTCCAGGGAAAAGCAATTCATTGATTACTGGAATGAACTGGTATATTCTACTGAGGTTGTTCACATTGAAGAATAAAGATAGAATTATATGAGCATTCAGTTAAAAAAACAATTCATGTACTATCTTAATTATTTAGTGCTGCTATAACAGAAATACCGCAAATGGTCGGCTTTAACAAACAGAAATTTATTTTCTCACAGTTTTGGAGGTTGGAAGTATGAATTCAGGGCTCTGCTTTCTCTCTCTGTTGGCACTGGGGGAAGGTCCTTGTCTCTTTTCAGCTTCTGTTTCTTGGGTCCTTGGAGATCTCATGTGTTGTGGCATCTATCTTCCCCCATCTCTGCCTGATTGCTTGGTTGCTTGCTCATTCTCCTCTTTTAAATCTCAAAACAGATTGATTTAAGATGAGGATTTACAACACATATTTTGTGGGGACACAATTCAGTCCATAATGCCTACCAAGGAGAGAAATCAGAGAGGCTTCATATTTCCTCACAGCAACAGTTAGTACAAAAAACTTTGAGCCAAAAAGTTTACAGACAACACTTCTGGGGGAAAATAAAACTACTTGATGATAAATTCTCATAAAATAAGTGCTTGAATCAAAAGAACTCAGAAAGGAAGAAGTCATGGTATAAAAGCATGGGTGGTTTGCACTGAATTGAATATAGAAGTAAGGTTGACCAATCACACAAATTTATAAAAATTGAAATGTATAAATAAGAGTATATAGCTAAGAAAAAATAGGCACTTCAAGGAAAGAGAATCAGAAAAAAGTGCAAGTGAGCCAATTTCCTAATGTTTCACATCAAGGAATTCAAAAGATATTATTCATTCCTAATATTCCAAGTTTCCTTCTGGTATCATTTCCCTTCTGTCTAAAAACTTCCTTTAGCAATTCTTTTAGAGCAGGTCTGAGTTGATTTACTTTTGCTTCATCTGGGAAGGTCTTTATTCACTGGATACACAATTCTGGGTTGAATTTCTTCTCTTCCAGCACTTTAAAATTGTTTTACTTTCTTCTGATCTCTACTGTTTCTCATGAGAAATGTGCAGTCATCAAATCTGTTTTTCTCTGTGTAAGTAATGAGTTGAGTTTCTCTAGCTACTTTTAAGATATTTTTCTTTGTCTTTAATTTTCAACAGTTTGATTTTGATGTGTCGTGGATTTCTTTGGCTTCAACCTGTTTGGGTTTCTCAGAGCTTCTTGAATCTGTAAGTTTCTGTCTTTTGCCAAATTTGAGGACTTGTTAGCATTTTTGTTCAATTTTTTTTTTTTTCCTGCACTGCAATTTTTCTGTTCCTTCTGGGACTCTGATGACATAAGTATTAGACCTTTCAGTAGAGTTCCAAAGGTCCCTGAGGCTCTGTTCATTTTCTTTTTCATCTTTTTTCTCTCAGTTATATAACTTCTATTGTTCTGTCTTCAAATTCACTGACTTTGCTGTCATCTCCACTCTACTGCTGAAATCATCCAGTGAGTTTATAATTTTGATTGTTATATTTTTTCAGTTCTAAAATTTCTATTGGGATCTTCTTAATACCACCTATTTATTTGCTTAAGTTTTCTATCTTTCAATTTATTTCAAGAGTATTCACCCTTAATTCCTTTAAAGACTTGTCAGACTATTTCAACATCTGTGTCATCTCAGCAATGGCTTCTATTGACTGTCTTTTCCCATGTGAATTGAGATTCTCCGAGTTCTTCCAGGACTGAGTAATTTTAGATTGCATCCCAGACATTCGAATAACATGTTATGGGACTCTGGATCTTGTTTAAACCCAGTGGAGATTGTTGATATTTTTGTTTTAGCAATTGACCCACTTGGATTCAGGTCTGAAATTTTAACTGGTTTTCACTGAGTTGGTGGTTCCAATGTCAGTTTTTGTTTTGTGTTGTTGTTTCAAATCATTTGTAGTGTTATTTAGATCTGTCTCATGTGAATATCACCCAGTGGCCAACATGGGACCCGGGTGATGGTTTATTCCTTCATTCAGTTCTCAAAGTCTTTAATATGCTGTTTAGGATCAGATCCATGCATGCACAGATCAGGAGTGAGCCCAAGAGTTCATCAACAACTTTCAGGGAGTTGCTTCTGTGAGCTGCTCCTTCTCCTTGATCTCCCTCATACTATCCAGTTTCCTGGGTCTTCCTTTTCAGTCCTCTGAAGAAGCTTGGTCTCTAGCTATCCAGCTCTGCTACACTCTTCCAATGACTACACCCACATCTGGGGCCAATTGGTGGGAGGACAGAGAAAGGAAAAAAAAAAAGAAATGGGAGTGAAAATAACAAATGTTGGCTAGGATGAGGAGAAATTAAACCCTCATCTACAGCTGGTGGGAATGTAAAATGGTACAGCTGCTGGGAAAACAGTTTGGCAGTTCCTCAAAAAGTAGATGTAAAATTACCATACGACTCAAAAATTCCACTCCTAGGTATATACCCAAAAGAATTGAAAGCAGGGATTCAATCATATACTTGTACACCAATGTTCACTGCAGCATGATTTACAATAGCCAAAAGGTGGAAACAACCCAAAAATCCATCAACAGATCAATGGATAAACAATGTAGCATATACATATGTTGGGGTATTATTCAGCCATAAAGAGAAATGGAGCTCTAATACAGGCCATGATGTGAATGACTCCTGGAAAACATTATATAAGTGATACAAGCCAGAGACGAAAGGACAAATTCTATAATATACCACTTATATGAAATGTTCAGACTAGACAAATGCATGGAGACATCAAGTAGATTAGTGGGTTCCAGGTGCTGGAGACAGGAAAGAATGGAGACTTATTACTTAACAGCTACTGAGTTTCTATTGGAGCCCTGGAGGCGCAGTGGTTAAGAGCTTCAGCTGCTAACCCAAAGGTCAGTTGTTCAGATCCACCAGCCGCTCTATGGAAACCCTATGAGGCACTTCTACTCTGTCCTATAGAGTCACTATGAAATGAGTCGGAACAGACTCAACAGATCACAATAAGTTTTTTGGGTTTTGGAATTTTTATTTGGAAGCAATGAAAAAGTTTTGTAAGTTGGTACTAGTGATAGTTGCACAAGAACTATAAATATAATTAATGCCACTGAACTGTACATTTAAAAATGGTTAAAAGGACAAATTTTATGATATATATTTTTTACCACACACACACACACACAAGCAACGGGGGTTCACACCATCCTCTTGCAACCAAGCTCCTCTAAACAAAGTTCCCCTCCCTTGGACTTTTAGCCCCTTCCAGGTCCCTGCTGCTATTGCTGTCACTGCCACTGACACAAGATTGCCTTGCCTTGGGGCCAAGGCACAAGGGAACACAGAAAAAGAAAAGAAGAATGAGAAATTTCCCCCCATCACTGAGCATTAGGAGACCCTCTTCCTTCTCCTTGAGCCATAACTAGAAGGCCTCTGCCGGGGCTCTCTTTGTCCTTTGCTCCTTGTCCGTGCCAATGCCCACATCCAGATACTGAGTTTCAGGCTATCTTGAATCCAGGCCAGGGGACAGCAGAGCTAAAAAATTAGTAAACCCACTAGCAATTCAGTGGTACTTTGAATTCTGATTTTATTCCCAATCCTCCTGCTACTATTTACTTTTCAATGTCTTTAAATAGCTGCTCACAGCATTCTGTCCAGGTTTTAAAGCTACAGATGTGAGAGAGATGTGGAAAGTTTGCTTACCCCATCTTACCTGGATCAAATACTCCAAAAGATATTATTTTAAAGTTATATCATTTTTAGTTAATATACGTTGAAGTAGAGTGTAAAGTGTATACTTATTTAAACTTTTAAAGGTACCCAGTAGAAGACTAACTAAAATCACACTGAAATGCTTTCAAATTATCAGAGAGTAAGACATTACCTAACTTTATAAGAAAGAAAATTAGAGACCAATAAACCTCCTGAACATAGATGTAAAATCCTTAAAAATATCTTAGTCATTTAAAATATACCAAAAAAAAAAAAAATTACAACATTATCAAGAGGAGTTTTTGCCAGTTAATGGGAGGTTGATTTAGCATTAGAAAAACAATGTGAGTCATCATATTAATACACTAAAAAACGAAAACCCATATTATCATCTCAATGGATGCAGAAGAAATCCAATACCCATTTGTGATAAACACTTTCAGCAAACTAGAAATAAAACAGAACCTCTCGATCCTATGAAAGCTATCTATGCAAAACCCAAAGACAACATCTTACTTAATGGCAAAAGATTGAATGATTTCACCATCAGGAACAAGGCAAAGATGTCCTTTTTCGTCATTCCTATTAAATACTGTATGAGTGTTCCTAACCAACACAATAAGGTAAGAAAAGCAAATAAAAGGCACACAGATTGGAAAGGAAAGAAATAAAACTCTCTTTACTCACAACCAGTGTTATTATCTATGTAGAAAATTCTAAAGGATCTACAAAGCAACTACTAGAACTAACGGCAAGGTCATAGGATTCAAGGTCAATTTACCAAAATAAATACCATATTTCTATACACTAGCAATGAAGGATTAGAAATTTAAAATCAATACCAGTGATATAATAAAAATATGAAATAAGAGAAATAAATTTAACAAAATATATGTAAAAAGTATAGACAGAAAACTGCTGAACAGTGCTAAGAGAAATTAAATGAAAAGATATACTGTGTTCATGAATCAAATATTTCGTAATTTTAAGATATAAATTCTCCCCAAATTGATCTATAGATTGGACACAATTCCAAAGTCCCAACAGTGCTTTTTTAAAAAATTAACAAGCAGTTTCTAAAATTTATATGGAAATACAAAGCACCTAGAATAGCTGAAATGAAAGAAAATTTGAAGGTCTCTTGAAAAAGAAAAACAAAGCTGAAAGTCTTACACTCTAGCTTCAAGTCTTCAATCGAGATAGCCTGGTATTGGCATATAAAGCAACAGACCAACTCATACACAGCATGCTGATTCCCAACAAAGCTGTCAATGTATTTCAATATGGAAAGAAGACTTGCTTCAACAAATAGTCTAGAAAGTTAGATATCTATATGTCAAAAATAAATAAGTAAATAAACTTTGATCTCATTTCACACCATGTGCGAAATTTAAATTTAAAAGCATCACAGACCTACATGTAAGAGTTAAAAATTTAAAACTTCTAGAAGAAAGCATAGGAGAAATGTTTTGTTACTTTTGGTTATGCAACATTTCTAAAAATGTATTAAACCGTAAAAGCAAAATAATTGATAAATTAAACTTCAAAAGTTTGCTCTTATAAGATATTTTTAAGTAAATAATAAAGTAAACCACAGACTGGGAGAAAATATTTACAAAACACATAGCTGATATAGGATTTTTTTCTAGAATATATAAAGAACTCTTAGAAACCCAATAAGACAATCCAGCTTCAAAAGGGTGGGGGGAGGTACAGACACATTCAAATTCCCTGAGGGACCAAATTACTGGAAGGAAGGCTGTGGGGACCGTGGTCTTGGGGAACATCTAGCTCAATCGGCATAACATAGTTTATAAAGAAAACATTCTATATTCTACTTTGGAGAGTATCGTCTAGGGTCTTAAAAGCTTGTGAGCAGCCATCTAAGATACTCCACTGGTCTCACCCCGTCTGGAGCAAGGGAGAATGAAGAAAACCAAAGACTCAAGGGAAAGATTAGTCCAGAGGACTCATGGACCACAAGTACCACGGCCTCCACCAGACTGAGTACAACTAGATGGTGCCCAGCTACCACCACCAATTGCTCTGACAGGGATCACAATAGGGGGTTCCGGACAGAGCTGGAGAAAAATGTAGAACAAAATTCTAACTCAAAAAAAAAAAAGACCAGACTTACTGGTCTGACAGAGACTAGAGAAACCCCTGAGAGTATGGCCCCCGGACACCCTTTTCGCTCAGTAACGAAGTCACTCCTGAGGTTCATCCTTCAACCAAAGATTAGATAAGCCCATAAAACAAAATGAGACTAAAGGGGCACAACAACCTAGGGGCAAGGACTAGGAGGCAGGAGGGGACAGGAAAGCTGGTAATGAGAACCCAAGGTCTAGCAGCGGAGTGTTCACACGTTGTGGGGTGGGCAACCAATGTCACAAAACAATATGTGTATTAATTGTTTAATGAGAAACTAGTTTGCTCTGTAAAACTTCATCTAAAGTACAATAATAAATATATACATATATACATATAAAATAAAAATAAAAAAGGAGAGAGAGGGAATTTAAACAGACATTTCATCAAATAAGATGTATAAATGGTAAGCAAGCACATGCAAAGATGCTCAACATCATTAATCATTAAACCAAAAAAACCAAGCCAGTTTGCCACTAAGTCAATTTTGACTGACAGCGACCTTGTAGGACAGTGCAGAACTGCCCCGTAAGAGTTTCCAAGGCTGTAATCCTTACGGAAGCAGATGGTCACATCTTTCTCTCGCAGAGTGGCTGGTGGGTTTGAACCGCTAACCTTTTGGTTAGCAGCCGAGAACTTAACCACTGTGCCAGCAGGGCTCCTTCCAGTCATTAATAGCCCAAAACTTTTCAAAGAACCCAAATGTTAATCAAGTAGTGTATACAAACAAATAATTGTACGGCCATTTAATGGAACACTGAGAAAAGCCAGACACGAATGACTACCATGTATACTAAATTCTTGAAAGAGCCAAACTACAGGGACAAAAAGCCATTTAGTGGTTGCCAGGGGCAGGTATGGGCAGAGGCAATGGATTTCAAAGGAGCAGGAGGGGTCCTTTTGGAGTGCTTGCTATGTTTTATGTTATGATTGTAGTGGTGATTACACAATTGTAAACCTTTGTCAAAACTCAAAATTTCAAACTTAAAATTAGTATATTTTATTTACATAAATTTACTTCATTAAAGGTATTTTTTAAAAACAGGAAACTAGAAAAAAAGGCACATTCCATCATAAAAGTCTACCAGGAGTCCCTGGGTGGTGTTAATAGTTAAGTGCTTGACTACTAACTGAAAGGTTGGCAGTTCAAATGCACCCAGAGGTGCCTTGGAAGAAAGGCCTGGTGATACGCTTTCAAAAGGTCACAGCCTTGAAAACGTTAATCAGCACACCTATGGAGTGCAGTTCTACTCTGCACACATGGGGTCACCATGAATCAAAACTGACTGATGGCAACAAGTCTGTCTTGGTTTAAAAATCTAACTTTAGAAATAGGTTGCTATATATTATTTGTAGATGATTACTGTAAACTCAGAAAACCCTAAAAAACTAATTATATGAGAATTCAGTAAGATAACAGATTATAAAAGCAATGCACAAAAATATTGAGCTTTCCTACATGCAATTAATTAGCAGTAAGAAACTATAATGGGAGGAACATTCCAGTCAAAAAATTTCCAAAAATCTATGCAATAGCTATATGAAAAAAGCTTTAAGTAAGTACTGCAGGGGACGAAAATTTGAATAAATATAAAGCTGTACTCTGTTAGGAAAACTGTATTGAAAGTCTTTTTTTTTCCCCCTAAATTGAGCTATAAATTAATTGCAATCTCAATCAATGGAACAGACTCTAGAAATAATCCCAAATATATATTATAATTTCACATATGATTAATACGGCACTTCAAATCACTGGAGAAAAGACACATTATCTAATAATGTTGGGATAACTTTTAGGTTCTGGGAAGTACGAGTTTACATGCATACTCAGTCCTTAAAGTCACAATAAATTCCATTTACATCAAAGATTTACAAGCTAAAAATAAAATCATAAAGTTCAGAAGAAAATATGGGTATTTTTTCAGTATCCTAGAGTTTGAGAAGATCTTCCTAAGCATACATAACATTCAAAATCCAGAAAGATAAAAACTAACATATCTGACTACATAAAAATTTTAACTATCCATGGGGCAAAAATTTTACTGTAACGAAAGTCAAATGGTAAATGACAAATTGGGTAAAAGGAAATCCACAACATGAATGACAAAGAGTTAATTTCCTTAAAATTGCTCTTATCCATTACCCGTTGAGTCGACTCTGACTCATAGCAACCCTATAGGACAGAGCAGAACTGCCCCATAGAGTTTCCAAGGAGCGGCTGGTGGATTCGAACTGCTGACCTTTGTTTAGCAGTCACAGCTCTTAATCACTGCACCACCAGGGTTTCTGCTTTACATGTTAATAAAGAAAAGAAAATCGACCAATAGAAAACACAAAGAGCATAAAGAGGCAATAAGTCCTTCTTTTATAAGTACAAACGGCCTATAAAATGGAAAAAATGGCCAACTTCCCTTAAAGAGATAAACATTAAATAAAAATGAAGTGTCATTTTTCAGATAGACAAGAAGACAAAAGTTTGTTAACATTGGCCATGTCCACTGCGGGCCTCCTAATGCATAAGAAATAGAATGGAGAGATTTCTAACTAGAGGGCAGCAACAGTTGCCTTATATGGGACTAGGTACTGCTCTGAGAGAGTCCCTGAGTGGCACAAATGGTTAATGCTCTTGGCTGCTAACTGGAAGTTTGGCAGTTCAAGTCCACCCGGAGGTGCTTCGGAAGAAAGGCCAGGTGATCTACTTCCAAAACATCAGTCACTGAAAATTATAAGGAGCACATTTCTATTCGGACACCCATGTGGGCGCCATGAGTTGGAATCAACTCGATGGAAACTGGTTTACCACCCTGGGTGTCGATGTGGCCGTGCCACAGCCTGTTGTTATAAAATGCAGAGTGTGCAGCCCTGGGCACCTTCATCCTGAACCAGAGAACTCCAGGTTCACCTCCATGAGGAATAAAGGAGGCACTGGAAACTCTATCCTCACTTTTATCAGCTCTACTGCAGTGATTCCCAAAATTTGGGAAGCATCAGAATCGCCTGGAAGACATTAAAACACCCCCTCCCACCTGAGTTTCTGAGTCAGGAGGTCTGAGGTGGGCCACAGCCCATCTGTCAGTGTGTTGTACTGTGGTGGCTTGTGTGTTGCTGTGATGCTGGAAGCTATGCCACAGGTATTTCAAAGACGAGCAGGGTCACCCACGGTGGACAGGCTTCAGCGAGACTAAGACAGACTGGGAAGAAGGACCTGGAGATCTATTTCCAAAAATCAGCCAATGAAAACCCTATGGATCACAACAAAACATTGTTTGATGTAGTGCTGGAGGAGCCCTGGTGAGGCAGTGGTTAAGAGCTCGGCTACTCACCAAAAGGTGGGCAGTTCGAATCCATCAACTGTTCCCTGGAAACCCTATGGGGCAGTTCTACTCTGTCCTCTAGGGTCGCTATCAGTCAGAATCAACTCGACGGCAGTGAGTGCTTTCGGTTTGGTATATAACTGAAATTAATAAAAAATTAATCAAAAAGTTAAAAATAAGATAGAAGATAGTTAAGGTACTCACTATAAAATGGAGAAGGGCCAAGTAGTCCCTTCCTAAGCCACGGTCTGTCCTTCATCACCATTTTAATTTTCTCTCCAATGTCTCGAGGCACATTTAGCATCATTATATAATCTAAGTTCAAATGTTTATCTTATGTTATCAAAAGTCTCTAACTCAATCGTTCTTCAATAACCATGAACTGAGTTGGTATGACTCGTGTACTTCATGCTGCCATCATTCCTATGAATTCTGGGAAAGGGACACGCTAGCAACAACAACATCGTAATATTTGTTGTTAGGTGCTGTTGAGTCGGTTCCGACTCATAGTAACCCAATGTGATGGAGTAGAACTGCCCAATAGGTTTTCCTAGGCTGTAATCTTTATGAAATCATATCGCCAAGTCTTTCTCTCGCAGAATTGCTTAGTGGGTTGGAACTGACAACCTTTCAGTTAGCAGCCGAGCGCTTAACTGTTGTGCCACCAGGGCTCCTTTAATCATAATACTGGAGGCCCAGAATCCCCTCCACCACTTGCCTGTCAGTTTGTCATACTGTGGCGGCTTGCATGTTGCTGTGATGCTGGAAGCTATGCCACCAGTATTTCAAACACCAGCAGGATCGCCCACGGTGGACAGATTTCAGTAGACCTTCCAGACGAAGACTAGGAAGAGAGGCCTGGCAATCTATTTCTGAAAGTTAGCCACTGAAAACCCAACAGAATCATAACAGATGGGCCGATATCGTGCTGAAAGATGAGCCCTCTAGGTTGGAAGGTGCTCAAATTAACACAACAGCTGCGCAGCAATGGACGTGAGCATGCCAACGACTGTGATGATGGTGCAGATGGACATTTCCTTCTGTTGCGTATGGGGGGGGTCACTATGAGTCAGAGCCAACTGGATGTCAACTAGCGACAGCAGAATTCCCTTCATGGCGAGGGTGTAACTGAAATTAGCGTAATTTAGGGGAAATTATAAACATGGATAGTGAACTGAATGAATTCTGTCTGGGCGTGACATTCACGACTTTCAGGCAGCAAGGTCAGCCTGGCATTTCAAGATGCAAAACTACTGCTCTAAGGAATAAGGCCAGCTCTCAGGGGACAGAGAGCAGGACTAGAGGTCCAATCCAACCTTAAACTACTCTTTAGAATCATAAAAGCTTAAACCAGGAGATAAATATTTATATGTCCTGGATTTTTTTTTTTAATTAAAAGCATTCCGAAAAATAATAGTATCTCACATTATTCCTCCACCTAAAAGAATAAAATAGGACTTAGAATTCCAAAGAATGGCATAGCTTCTCATTCTCCCAATAAGCATATGGAGGACGTCCTGCTGCAGCGTTTCAAAGAGTTACCCCCACAAAAAAAGCACTGACAGTCTTCTCTGTAAAGGTTCAATCATTTGGAGGAAATTGTAAAATTTGATCATCAACATCAAAACAGACTCAAAATTTTATGTATCAAACAATGCAAACTAAGACTTTTCTTTACAATCTGGGAGCAACTGTCCTTTTTGTTCAGCAGACGAAAAATGTCCTATGTAGTTGTCATGTGTCAAGTGCTGACAGACACCACAGCATTTCCATTACATTCCTGGTTGATTTCAGTCTCTCACCGATCATCCTTCTCCACACAAACCACCCTAGGTGTTTTTCCTAGTCAACTGAGCCCTTGTGTGCAGTGGTTAAGAGCTTGGCTGCTAACCAAAAGGTCAGCAATTCAAATCCACCAGCGCTCCTTGGAAACACTATAGGGCAGTTTTACTCTGTCCTATAGGGTCCCTATGAGTCAAAATTGACTCGATGGCAACAAGTTTACATCAGACTCACAATCCTCTAACTTTTCTGAATTTTCTACATCTATCCAACTAGTTAATTTGACTGTTGTTGTTGTTATTGTTAAGTACCGTCGAGTCGGTTCCAATTCACAGCGACCCTATGTACAACAGCACGAAACACTGCCGGGTCCTGCACCATTCTCACAGTCCTTGCTATGCTTAAGCCCATCGTTGCAGCCGCTGTGTCACTCCATCTCATTGAGGGTCTTCCTCTCTTTTGCTGACCCTCTACTTTACCAAGCATGATGTCCTTCTCCAGGGACTGATCCCTCCTGGTATCATGTCCAAAGCACGTGAGACGATGTCTCGCCCTCCTCGCTTCTGTTATTTAGGAGACATGATAAAATACCACTGCACCCTTGTATTTATGTACAGGGAACTGGGCTGGAATGGGGCGAAGCCAAAGAAAAGATGCTAAGCTACAAATGGAATCCAAGACTTAGCCAATGCAAAAAGACTTTCTAACTAATCGGTTCAGTTAAGCTTTGTGTTCCCAGCTTCCTCTATGGAACTCAAAGTGTTTTGCAGTGATTATCAAATGAATCACCTGAACATCCCTGCACACCAGCGGGGAGAATGTACTATAATAGTCACTTAATGGATTGGAAAAACTGCACCGTAGAAAGGTTATGTGATTTAGTAAATATTACAAAATGAGTTAGGATTAGAACAGTGACCTCATCTGGTCATGGTCCTAGCTGAATAAGCACCCTTGTCTGTTTTAACTTTCCCCATATAATAGGGACGAGCAAAGGATTTCATCTTCTCCCCACTGACCACTGTTAGCTGGCTCTCTTCTTCCTTATTTTCACTCAGAATAACAGAAATGATGCTACTAATATTTGAACAGTATCATATCTCACAAAGTGGTTTTACATCCATGAGCTCATCTAATTAAGCAAACTCTGTCTCTACATTCTGCATTTCTCCAAGCTTCTGACTGAAGCTCACCTGGAATTGTCAAAAGACATCATATTTGAACTGAAATAAGGACGGTGGGATTTCCTTTTAGCCACTCTTTTCGTTATACATACCCAAGATAACCATGGTATCTTTCATTCAGCAAACGTTTACTGTACACCATGTATGTAGGACAGTGCTAAGAACTAACAAATGAAGATAATTAAGAGAAAGGCCTTAATGATGTTCTACAGCCTAGCTTGGTGAGAAGTGGCCTGGGGTCTTAAAAGCTTGTAAGCAGCCATCTAAGAAGCATTTATTGGTGTCTTCCCACCTGTAGCAAAGGAGAATAAAGAAAACCAAAGACTCAAGGAAGCAATTAGTCCAAAGGACTAGTGACCCACACAAACTCCAGCCTCATCTAACCTGAGACCAGAAGAACTAGATGGTGCCTGGCTACTACTATCAACCACTCTGACCAGGATCACAATACAAGGTCCCGGTTAGAATGGGTAAAAATTGTAGAACAAAATTCAAATTAAAAACAAACAAACAAACCAGACTTACTAAGAGACAGGAGGAATCCCTGAGTCTATTGTCCTAAGACAACTTTCTAACTTGAAACTATAGACATTCCAGGAGGTCACTTTTCAGCCAAATAACAGATGGGACTATAAAATAAACAATAAAATCCATGAAGAATGTGCTCCTTAGAACAATTGACTATATCAGACCAAAACAGCAACATCCGCCCCAAATCAAAGTTGAGAAGACAAGAAGGGACAGGGAAACCGGACTAATGGAAACAGGGAATCCAGGGAGGAAATGGGGAGAATGCTGACCCATTGCGGGAATTGCAACCAATGTCACAAAACAATTTGTGTAAGAACCATTGATTGGAAAATTAATTTGCAATGTAAACTTTCACCTAAAGCACAATAAAATGTTAAGAGAGAGAGAGAGAGTGCTTAAATGTAAGAGGTTATGGTCTTATGGAAATAATTTATAAATACGATATAATATTACATGCACCTTTTGTGTTTCTTGGAATACCCATGAGGGAGAAATGTGTTCTGCTTTTGAGGAAGTCAGAAAAAGCTAGTGTGCTTAACTGTCTCCATCCCCCCCCTCCACCCATATCCTCTCCCCACCTGATCCGTACCCCGGGAAATTAAACGTTGGGGACAGCATCACTCATGCTTCCTTCCTTGCCCCCTAGCTTTTGGCTGAGTTTGGCAATGGGAAGCCCCTGCAGGTAAGAGAGTATGCAGAGCCAGGTTGGTGTATTTATTTTCCCAGACCACAGTTTGACAGTGACTATAGCCCTCTATCAAAGACAGCATCCTGTCCTAAAGTCGCAAGTCATGCTGAGTCACTGCTCCCTTACTTGTTTCCTCAGGCCCAGGGGATTCCATGCTTACTGGCCCCAGAGAGCTTCATCATCTTTTATATTATGATGATAGACAGGTAGGTAGGTAGGTAAGTAGACAGCTGCTGTCAAGTTGACTCTGTCTCATGGCAACTGTATGCACAAAAGAACAAAACGTTGCTGGGTCCTGCATCATCCTGAAGATTACCAGCACGTTCCAGTCTATTGCAGCTATTGTGCCAGTTCATCTCACTGAGGGTCTTCCTTGCCCTTGCTGACCCTTCGCTTCACCAAACATGATGTCCTCCTCCAGGGATTGATCCTTCCTGAATATGTGTCTAAAGCTCACAAGTCAGACGATGTTCTGTTGTAATCCAAAAAAGTTTTCATTGGCTAATTTTCTACAGTTGATTGTCAAACCTTTCTTCTAGTCTATCTTAGTGTGGAAGTTCCACTGAAATACCAGTGGCATAGGTTCCAGCATCGGAGAAACACACAAGCCATCGCAGTACAACAGACTGACAGGTGGGTGGTGATATATTACCTTTAAAGAAAAAAAAAAAAAAAACTGCCATAAAGTCGATTCCAACTCATAGCGACCCAATAGGACAGAGTAGAACTGTCCCAGAGGGTTTCCAAGTAGCTGCCAGTGGATTTGCACTGTTGACTTTTTGGTTAGCAGCCAAGCTCTTAACCACTACACCACCAGGGCTCCATATTACCTTAGTCCTTTGGAAATAATTCTCCCATTAAGCTCTCTTCAATTACCACAGTCATCACTGATACAGCTACAGAGAGGAAGAGCTTTGAAAGATGAGAAGAACTTTCTAGGTTGAGGAAGACATGAAATTCTAGTCAAAGAAAGAGTGAAAGTGAAACAGTGTTTAGAGACGGCAAGAAATACTGCATGGCTCCAGGGAATTGTGCCTGAGGTTGGAGTCTGAGGTGAACAGGAACCAAGGAGTAAAGGGCTTGGTATGCCATGCTAAGGACTTCCTGAAGATTTTGAACCAGGAGAGTGACCTAAAGAGTTTAGAATGGGGAGTGTCTTAGGCTGGGTTCTCTAAAGAAGCAAAATCAGTGAAACATATGTAGAGAGAGAGAGAGAGATTTATATCAAAGAAATGGCTCACACGGTTGTAGACACTGGAGAGTCCCAAGTTCAAGAGTCAGGCTGGAGGCCTCTCCTGACTCACATAACTGCAGGGGCTGATGAACCCAAGATCGGTAGGTCAGACAGCAGGCCGCTGGTTCACAGGCTGTGGAGGCTGACAAATCCCAAGATCTGCAGGTAAGCTGCTAGATCAAGTCCCAGGAACCGGAGGTCAGATGAACAGGAGCCAGTTGAAGCATCCAAAAGCCAGTGAGCTTTGCCAGAAAGTCCACCTATACTGGATGCAGGCCATAACCTCAAGGAAACTCCCTTTCAGTTGATTGCCTGTTCAGATTTCATCATGGAAGTGATTACACTATATCAGATCTCATTATCGGGGTGGTTACATCATTACATAGCTGCCAAACTACATCATAACTGGCAAACGACTGAGAATCATGGCCTGGCCAAGTTAACACACAGCCTTAACCATCACAGGAAATTATTAGGTAAGGCAGACCCTGGAAGCAAGGAGCCTAACTGGAATCTTCTGACTGAGCTAGAACATGGATTAAGGCAATGGCAACTCAGGATGGAAAGGAAAGAAATGGTTTGCAAGGCATTTTTGGAAGTTGAATTACCAGGCCAAGTGACCAACTGGACACTGAGGAAGGTAAAGAAGTGAGAGAAGCTGGAGACAACTTCCGGGCTATAAGAAAAAGATAAATTTCTTAAAAAAATAAATAAAATCCATGGAGTGCTACTTATATATACTTTTTTTATTGTACTTCAGGTGAAGGCTTACAGAACAAATAGTTTCTCATGAAACAGCAGTACACATATTGTTTTATGACATTGGTTAACAACCCCACAACATGTCAACCCTCTAACTTCTCAACCTTCATTTTGGTGAAAATACATATAGCCAAAGATACACCATTTCAAAAATTTCTACATACACAGTTCAGTGACATTGACTACGCTCTTCCGATTGTGCTGTTATTCTCACTTTAGATGAAGGCTTACAGAACAAAATAGTTTCTCATTTAACAGTTACTACATGTTGCCCTATGACAATAGGCAATAATCTCACAACACATCAACAATATCCTTACTCAACCTTGGGTTCCCTATCACCAGCTTCCTTGTCCCCTTCTGCCTTCTGGCTCTTGTCACTGGACTGCTGTACCTCGTTAGTCTCATTTGGTTTTACGGGGCTGTCAACTCTCAGGCTGAACGGTGAACCTCGGAGGTAACTTCACCACTGAGATAAAAGGATGTCTGGGAGCCATACTCTCAGGGTTTCTCCAGTATCCTTTAGGCCAGTAAATCTGGTCTGTTTTTTGTGAGTTAGAATTATGTTCTACATCCTTCTCCAGCTCTGTCCAGAATCCTCTGTTGTGATCCTGGTCAGAACAGTCAGTGGTGGTAGCCAGGCACCATCTGGCTATACTGGACTCAGTCCGGTGGAGGCCTTGGTAGCTGTGGACAATTAGTCCTTCGGATTAATCTTTTCCTTGTATCCTGTTCTCTTCATTCTCCCTTGCTCCCGAAGGGATGATACCCGTGGAGTATCTCAGATGGCTGCTCACAGGCTGTTAAAACCCCAGACACTACTCACCAAGGTAGAATGTAGAGCATTGTCTTTATAAGCTCTGGCATGCCAATTGAGCTAGATGTTCCCCGAGACCATGGTCCCCACAGCCCTCCGCCCAGCAATTCACTCCCTCAGGGAGTTTGGGTGTGTCTATGGGGCTTCTATAATCTTTCCTTGTACAAGTTGTGCTAGTTTCCCCTGTATTGTGTACTGTCTCACCCTTCACCGAAGATACCACTTATCTATTGCCTATTTAGTATTTCCCCCCCACCCCTCCCAATCCCTGGTAACCAACAAAGATTGTTACATTTTGTGTGTGAACTTTTTCATGGGGTTTTACAATAGAGATCTCATACAATATTTGTCTTTTGTGATTGACTTATTTCACTCAGCATAATGTCCTCCAGTTTCATCCATGTTATGAGATGGTTCACAGATTCATTGTTGTTCTTTCTTGTTGCATAGTACTCCATTGTGTGTATGTACCATAGTTTGTTTATCCATTCGTCTGTTGATGGGCATCTAGGTTGTTTCCATCGTTTTGCTATTGTGACCAATGCTGCCATGAACATAGGTGTGCATATGTCTATTCAAGTGAAGACTCTTATTTCTCTAGGATATATTCCTAGGAGTGGAATTGCTGGATCGAATGGTATGTCTATTTCTAGCTTTCTGAGGAAGTGCCATATCATTTTCCAAAATGGTTGTATCATTTTGCATTCCCACCAGAGGTGCATAAGTGTTCCGATCTCTCCGCAGCCCCGCCAACATTTGTTATTTCCAGTGTTTTTGATTCGTGCCAGTAATGCCAGGGTGACATGGTATCTCATTGTGATTTTAATTTGCATTTCTCTAATGGCTGGTGGTCGCGAGCATTTCCTCATGTGTCTGTTGGCCATTTGAATGTCTTCTTTGGTGAAGTGTCTGTTCATTTCCTTTGCTCATTTTTTAATAGGATTATTTGTCTTTTTGTTGTAGAGGTGTTGGGTTTTCTTGTAGATTATGGAGATTAGACCTTTGTCTGACTTGTACTGTCCAAAAATTTTTTCCCAGTCTGTAGCTTCTCTTTTTACTCTTTTGGTGAAGTCTTTTGAAGAGCATAGGTGTTGATTTTTAGAGGATCCCACTTATCTAGCTTATCTATTGGGGTTTGTGCATTGATGGTTATGGTTTGTACCCTGTTAATGCCGTGTATTAAGGCCTGAAGAGTTGGTCCTATTTTTTCTTCTATGAACTTTATAGTGTTAGGCTTTACATTCAGGTCTTTGATCCATTTTGAAGTAGTTTTTGTATACGGCATGAGGTATGGGTCCTGTTTCATTTTTTTGCAGATGGATATCCAGTTTTGCCAGCACCATTTGTTAAAAAGACTGTCTTTTCCCCATTTGATGGACTTTGGGCCCTTGTCAAAGATCAGGTGACCATAGTTGGATGGATTTACATCTGGGTTCTCAATTCTGTTCCATTGGTCAATGTATCTGTCATTGTACCAGTACCAGGCTGTCTTGACTACTATAGCTGTATAGTAGGTTCTCAAGTCAGGTAGTGTGAGTCCTCCAACTTTATTCTTCTTCTTCAGTAGTGCTTTACTTATTTGGGGCTTCTTCCCTTTCCATATAAAGTTAATGATTAGTTTTTCCATCTCTTTGAAGAACGTTGTTGGTATTTGGATCGGGACTGCGTTGTATTTGTAAATTGCTTTGGGTAGAATTGTCATTTTAACGATGTTGAGCCTGCCTATCCATGAGTAGGTTTTGGTATGATGTGTTTTCATTCTCATTTGATGTTTTTCCATTTATGTAGATCCCTTTGGGTTTCTTGCAGTAGTGTTTTGTAGTTTTCTTTGTATATGTCTTTTACATCCCTGGTCAGATTTATTCCTAAGTATTTTACCTTTTTAGGGGCTATTGAAAATGGTATTGTTTCCTGATTTCCTTTTCATGACTATCCTTATTGGTGTATAGGAATCCAACTGATTTTTGAATGTTTATCTTATATCCTGCTACTCTGCTGAATCTTTCCATTAGTTCCAGCAGATTTCTCATGGAGTCTTTAGGATTTTCTATGTATAGTATCATATCATCTGCAAACAGGGACAGTTTAACTTCTTCAGTACCAGTTTGGATGCCCTTTATTTCTTTTTCTTGCCTTATTGCTCTAGCTAGAACTTCCAGCACAATGTTAAATAGGAGTGGTGATAAAGGGCATCCTTGTCTTGTTCCTGTTTTCAAGGGGAATGTTTTCAGCCTCTCTCCATTAAGAATGATGTTGGCCTTTGGTTTTGCACAGATGCCCTTTATTATGTTGAGAAATTTCCCTTCTATACCTATTTTATTGATAGTTTTTATCAGGAATGGGTGTTGGACTTTGTCAAATGCCTTTTCTGCGTCAGTTGAGATGATCATGTGATTCTTTTCTTTCCTTTTATTTATGTGGTGGATTACATTGATTGATTTTCTAATGTTGAACCACACTTGCATACCTGGTATGAATTCTACTTGGTCGTGGCATATTATATTTTGATACGATGCTGAATTCTATTGGCTAGAATTTCGTTCAGAATTTTTGCATCTATATTCATGAGAGATATTGGTCTGTAATTTTCTTTTTTTGTGATGTCTTTGCCTTGTTTTGGTATCAGCATTATGCTGGCTTCATAGAATGAGTTTGGAAGTGTTGCTTCCTCTTCTGTGCTCTGAAATAACTTGAGTAGTACTGGTACAAGCTCTTCTGTAAATGTTTTGTAGAATTCTCCAGTGAAGCCATCTGGGCCAGGGCTTTTTTTGGTTGGGAGTTTTTTTATTACCTTTTCAATCTCTTCTCTTGTTATGGGTCTGTTCAGATTTTCAACATCACTTAGTTGTAGTTTGGGTAGGCTGTGTGTTCCTAGAAATTTATCCATTTCCTCTAGGTTTTCAAATTTGTTGGAGTATAGTTTTTCGTAATATTCTGTTATAATCCTTTTTATTTCAGTTGGGTCTGTTGTAATGTCCCCCCATTTCTTTTCTTATTTGGGTTATTAGCGTCCTCTCCTGTTTTGCATCAGTCTGGCCAGTGGTTTGATGATTTTGTTGATTCTTTCAAAGAACCAACTTATGGTTTTGTTGATTCTTTCTATTGTTTTTCTGTTCTCTATTTCATTGATTTCTGCTCTGGTCTTCACTATTTCCTTTCTTCCTGTGGTTGTGGGCTTTTTTTGCTGTTCTCTTTCTATTTGTTTGAGTTCTGTAGTTAATGTTTTGATTGTGTCCCTTTCTTCTTTTTTGATATGTGCATCTATTGCTACAAATTGTCCTCTGAGGACTGCCTTTGCTGTGTCCCAAAGGTTTTGGTATGATGTGTTTTCGTTCTCATTTGATTCTAGGAATTTTTTGATTCCATCTCTGATTTCTTCTATTATCCACTGATGTGTAAGCAGGGTATTATTCAGTTTCCATGTAATTTATTTTTTTTCCTTGTTCTTTCTAGTGTTGATTTCTACCTTGATGGCATTGTGGTCAGAGAAGATACTTTGAATTATCTCAACATTTTGGATCTTGTTGAGGATTGCTCTGTGGCTTAAGATGTGGTCTATTCTGAAGAACGTTCCATGTGCATTGGAAAAGAATGTGTACTTTGCAGTGGTTGGATGGAGTGTTCTCTATATGTCTATGAGGTCAAGTTGGCTGATTGTGCCCTTTAGGTCTTCTGTATCTTTTCTGAGTTTCTTCTTAGTTGTTCTGTTCTTTACTGAGAGTGGTGTATTGAAGTCTCCTAGTATTATTGTGGAACTGTCAATTTCTCTTTTCAGTATTGTTAGAGTTTGTTTTATGTATTTTGGAGCCTTGTCATTGGGTGCGTAGATGTTTATTACGGTTATGTCTTCATGATGGATCATCCCCTTAATCATTATATAGTGTCCTTCTTTGTCTTTTACGGTAGATTTCATTTTAAAGTCTATTTTATCTGAGATTAGAATTGCCACTCCTGCTCTTTTTTGGTAGTTGTTAGCCTGATGTATTTTTTTCCAACCTTTGACTTTTAATAAATTCACATCTTTGTTTCTGAGGTGTGTCTCTTGTAGACAGCATATTGATGGATCCTGTTTTCTTATCCATTCTGTCACTCTCCGTCTCTTTACGGATGCATTGAGTCCATTTACATTCAGTGTAATTATTGATAGATGTGGGTTTGTTGCTGTCATTTTGTAGTGGTTTTTTCTGTGGTGCTGAAGTTTTCTTTGTTCTTCTTACTCTCTTGTGCTGAGTTACTTTTGTTTGTGGATTTTTTTTCATTTCTTTTGTTTTTGTAGGTTTTGTTTTTGCTGAGACTTAATGCTTTTACTCTTTTTTTTATAAGTGTGTTTGTTAACTTTCTTTGTGGTTACCATGAATTTTACCCTTATCTTTCTAAGTTTGAAGCAGTCTACCATTACTTGGTATCACCTTGCCTTCCTCTCCATTAGAAGGTTCTATACCTATGCCGTTTATTCCCTCTTTTATTGTTTTGATGTTGTTGTCATTTATTAACTGCTCTGATTCCCTGTTGTATTTCTTTTGGTTTTGGATAGTCCTCAAGAGTTCATTTCCTAGACTGGTATCTGGCTGGTACAATCCTGCGTCCTAGATTCTGCCTGTGAGCTGAAGCTGTTTGTCCTCAGATCGAAGAACTCCCTTTAATAATTCTTGTAAGTTTGGTTTGATTTTACATATTCCCTTAATTTCTGTTTATCTGGAAATGACCTAATTTCACCATCAAATTTGAACGACAGTTTTGCAGGATATATTATTCTCGGCTGGCAGTTTCTTTCTTTCAAGATTTGACGTATGTCATCCCATTGCCTTCTTGCCTGCATGGTTTCTGCCGAATAATCTGACCTTAGTGTTATTGTTTCTCCTCTGTATGTGACTTCTTGTTTTTCAAGAGGTGCTCTCAGGATTCTGTTTGTCTTTGGTTGGAGAGTGTGATTATGATATGCCTTAGTGATTTTCTTTTGGGGTCTCTCCTATGTGGGGTTCATTGAGCTTCTTGGATGCCCAGCTTTTCATCTTTCATGATATTGGGGAAGTTTTCTGTCATCAGTTCTTCAATGATCCTCTCTGTGTTTTCTGTTTTCTCCCCGTTCTGGAATTCCCATCACTCGCAAAGTTTTGCGTTTAATTGTATCCCACATAACTCTCAGGGTCTCTTCATTTTTCTTTGTTCTTTTTTCTGAGTTTTCCTGAAACAGAGTTGTATCCAAGTATTTGTCTTCAGTTCCACTGATCCTGTCTTCCACTGTTTCAAATCTGCCTCTCAGCCCTTCTATGATACCAGCCACTTCTGAAACCTTGTTGTTTATCTTTTGGATTTCTAATTGTTGTCTTTGTATAATTTCTAGTTGTGAATTTATTTTGGCATTTTGTTCCTGCACTATTTTCCTGAATTCTTCCAATTTTTTGTC
Organism: Dugong dugon; assembly: GCA_030035585.1. NCBI lineage: Eukaryota > Metazoa > Chordata > Mammalia > Sirenia > Dugongidae > Dugong > Dugong dugon. The sequence continues at coordinate 10,413,147 of CM057473.1, forward strand.
TGTATTTTCCATGAATTTGTCTATTTTTTCCTCGTGTTTGTTAGCTTTTTCCCTCAGCTGTTGGAGGATTCTGAGTATTATGGATTTGAATTCCCTATCAGGTAGTTCTAGTGCATTTTCTTCCTCGGGAGAGTCATCTAGTGTTTTATGTTGGACGCCTACTGGAACCATCCTGTCCTGTTTTTGTAAATGTTTTGATATTGACTGCTGTCTTTGGGGCATTCAGTAGTTATTACTGTCGTTTATTGATTATAGATTTGTTTGTTTTGTTCCTTTTTTTTTTTTAAATTTGACTCTGTCTGAGCAGAAAGACTGTGTGTTCTTTGTTGTTTGCTCATCTGTGGGCACAATACTTTTCACCTCCTTCTTCAATTGGCAGGGTCAGTCACTCAGATATGGTACAGCAGGGCAGGTCTAGCTGAAGAGAAGCTACTGGGATGGGTTGTTTGTGGCACTTACTACAGCTACCAGAGCAGGTTGGTAACCAGTGCGGGTCAGGTTCCAGTAGGCCGTGCCTGTGCTGCTTGGTGGTGTGATGTCAAGCGCACGGTGCAGGTAAGCAGGATGCAGCGGGGAGATTGTTGTGTGTGGAGCTAAGATGGATATGGGAGAGAGGAGAGAGGAACAGGAGCCAAAAACATACAAACAAACAAAAAAGAATGCTTGGGGAGCTCACCGTTGGAGTGGAGAGATGAGAGACTATGAAGTGGAGAAAAAAAGAAAGGGGAAGAGGAAGAAAAGAAAAGAACCAATAAATAAAAACTGGAAAGGTTGAAGAACCGCAAAGTTCCCAGGGATCCCACAGGTGCAGCTATAAGGTCTGGGGAAGTCGCTCTCAGGTGTTGAAGTACAGCCTGGCTAGAAGGTGTAGAGGTATACAACACCAGGTATTCAGGGAACAGAAAGAGAAGGAAGATATAGAGAGACGAGAAACTGAGCAATGAAGCAAGACAAAAAGGGAAGAGGGAAAAGAAAACAAAACAAATTAAAAAAAAAAAAAGAACAAGAAAGCCCCCCCCCCCCCGAAAAAAACAGAAAAAAAAAAAACCAACGTGAAAAGAAATGTCCTCAGGGATCCCTCTGCACATCTGTGCAAGTCGATGGGGAAGTCTCCTTGCCACGCAGCACCACCTGGCCAGAAAGGGCTCCCAAGTCAAGAAAAGGAAAAGAAAACAAACAATTCAAAACAAACAAACGAACAAAAGCGCCAGGATCCCACCAGTGCAGCAGCCCAGACCGGGAAGCAGCTCCACACTCGAACGGAGCTCCACAGCCCCTCAGGAAGAAGCAAAGATGGCGCACGGAGACAGGTATTTGAGCGAAAGGAGGGGGAGGTGGTGAGAGGTAAGGAAGAAATCAAATGAAGAAGAAAAAAAAAGCAATGTTAGCAGCCAACAAATGGCACTCAGAGAGCCAGATAGTGCGGGCTGGTGTTTCTTGGACAAGAGACTGTGTCCGCGGGAAGCAGAGGGGGCTAAGTGTGGGTGACAAAGGGTAGGGAGTGGGAAAGCATATATCACAAATGACCGCAGCTCTGCAGCCCCTCAGGAAGAAGCAAAGATGGCGCATGGAGCCAGGTATTTGAGCGAAAGGAGGGGGAGGTAGTGAGAGGTAAGGAAGAAATCAGAAGAGGAGGAAAAAAGCAACACCAGCAGCCAAAAAATGTCACTCAGAGAGCCGGCCTGTTCCGGTGGGTGGAATCCAAGCAGACGGTGTTTTCCGGTCAAGAGATTGTGGCCGCGGGAAGCAGAGGAGGTTGAGTCGGGGTGTAGAAGGGTAGGGGGTGGGAAAGCGTATATCTCAAATTACCAGTTGTTTTGTCTCCCGCTGGAAGCTCCGTGAGGCTGCTTTCTTGTACCCCGTTTGCTGGTCTCCGATAGGAGTCGAAGATGGTGGATCTGCACTGCGTTAGCTGGTATGGGACCTCTGCATGAATCTCTCCTCGCTCTCCGTTCTCTTTCAGTTTTCTCACTCCATTTGGTGCTTGGCTGAGTTCTTTATCTCTTCATTTGATGTTTTAGGGTTTCAGGATTGTTGTATTCTCTGTTTGGCTTAGTTTTTTGAATCTTTGCTGTGGAGGGACAGCGTGGTGCTTCTACCTAGAGCACCATTTTGCCGGAACTCTGCTACTTATACTTTTTAATTAAAGATAATTTGGCATAAATGTAGCCATCTGTTTATTAAGTCTCCTGTCCTTGTATATATCAGGAAATCAATAGTCACCTTCAAGCGGGCCTGCACAGCAAATGTGGGTGTCATAAAACAAACCTGTGCACGTGTGTCCTTCTCAGGTGGACCCCTCCCACTATCACACCAGTATGCAACTAAAGAGCCATCTAGGGTCACATAGAAGATCACAATGCCTTTGGAGTCTGTCATGGATTCAGTTGTGTCCCCAAAAATATCTGTCAGCTTGGCTGGGTCTTGATTCGCAGTTCTGTATGATTGTGTGATCTGATGTGATTTCCTTATATGTTGTAAACTCTATCACTATGGTGAGGTTATATGTTACCTCCTTATGTGTTGTAAATTCTATCACTGTGATGAAGTTATACTGATGAGGTTTACAAGATTAGACAGTGTCTTAATCCAATGTCTTTTGAGATATAAAAGACAGAAGCAAGCAGAGACACATGGGAACTTCACACCACCAAGAAAGCAGTGCCAGGAGCAGAGTGCATCCTTTGGAGCTGAAGTTCCTGAGCTGAGATGCTTCCAGACCAAAGGAAGACTGATGCATCACCAGGACCTTCCTCCAGAGCCAACAGAGAGAGAAAGCCTTCTCCTGGAGCTGATGCCCTGAATTTGGACTTGTAGCCTACTGCACTGTGAGAGAATAAACTTCTCTTTGTAAAGCCATCCACTCATAGTATTCCTGTTAGAGCAGCACTAGATGACTAAGACAGAATTCAATCTTTTCCCACACGTTGAAGTCAATATATTTTGACAGTTTGCACAGTGAAATGACTCCTGAGTCTACATATATTGGAATGATCTCAATGTCAAGGATGATTACTCTCTGACACTCATCCAAATGGTGATAACCCTGGTGGTATTGTTGCTTTCACTCAAGGATGCTGCTGCCCACCAACACTTCAAATTTCCACTACCTTTAAAAGCATAAACAAACTGCAAACAAAGCTTTCTACATTGTTATCATCACACTACTTCCACATGGTCTAAACTCCTAGTAAAGTGCTGTGTGGAGCAAACAGTCAAGCGCTCAATTACTAGCTGAAAAGTTGATGGTTCAAACCCACCCAGACGCGTAACAGAAGAAAGGTCAGGTGATCTACTTCCAAAAGGTCACAGCCTTGAAAATCCTATGGGATAGTTCTACTCTGCGCACTTTGGGTCGTCATGAGTCGGAACTGACTCAATGGCAACTAACAACAACAAATGTGTATTGACCTGGAACATTAGTAATCAGATATTGTAAAGGTGTGGAAAATGCATTCCAATTCTGTCAAAGATGGAAAATGGACCTTAACAAATAATCATACTCAAATAAAAACAAAGGCTCAAAGGATCTCATCATTTCTTCCATTATTAAATCAGAGAGAAAGAATCTGTTAGGTCTTTAAAAGGAAATTATTTTCTTCAAATAAAGTCACACTAAGTCCAAGGAAGTAGCAACTTTTCTGATGGTATTCTGGCCAAATGCAACATGTAAATGTGCATGGGGAAAAAGAATAATGTGCAAAAATGTGTGTACTGTTTATTGACAGCATTATTCATAATGGGTAAAAACCACACTCACTAATGTTCAACAACAGAGATGGGTTAGGTACAACCCCTTGGGCACCAAGGTGATTGCTCTGTTGTTCAGCCTCGTGTAGCCAACCATTGATCCACCAGCACAGACACAACACTGAGTCACCAGTGCAGGCAACTCTTTTCTCAACGTGACTTTCTCTCTGGAGTTCTTGGTGTCCTTTATCATTCGCAGCCCTTGATCATTGCAAAAGTCTCCTTAACTTTAAATTTTGAAAAGAAAGCTTTGTGTCTCTTCCAAAAGGCACTGAGGCTTCTTATGCAAAGTACTCCCCCTCCCACTGCCTAGTTCTGCATACCAAGAGAAAGGGTGGACTTGAAAGGTGACACAGCCCTTCAAAAGTGGCTCAGTTTGAAAACGCGTTGTTTCTGTTTTCTGTTCTTTCTAAAAATACTGCTAAGATGATGATTTTAAAAAAACACAACTGCAATAACAAGGAGAGGAAACAACAACAACCCAGCTTGGGTACCAGAAAGTCGATGGCAAAGCTATAACTGTCTGAAAGAGGAGAAACAGATCTTATCTACAGGTCAGGAGGCAGAAAGGCATCTGTCTTCTTAATGGCAGCACTGGACAAGGGAAGACAAAGAAACATCACCTTCAAAACCCTGAGGAAAAACGACTTCCAACTGTGAATGTATACTGAGCCACAATCTTATGATACAATAAATATGAGGCTAGAATAAAGATATATTCAGGCGTGCCAAATTTCAAAACAAATTTACCTCCTACCCAGCAGTCCCTGGGTGGTGCAAACAGTTGACATGCTCAGATGCTAACTGAAAGATTGCAGGTTCAATTCCACCCAGAAGCACTTCAGAAGAAAGGTCTGGTTATCTACTTCTAAAAAGCCAGCCACTGAAAGCCCTACGGAGCACAATTCTACTCTGACACATATGGGCTCACCATGAGTGATTTAGAAAATAATACGGGAGTTATTATTCCCTGTCCTTGAGCATAGAGAATGTGACCCAGCTGGAGCTGGACTCACAAGGACTCTCAAGGACACATCAACTGGGCCCTGAGGTATAAAGACAATAGCTAAGATAATCTTGGAAAATATCTTTGACGGAACCTTACACATAAACCATTCAAACAGAACACAAAAGACTTTATACACTCTTATCTTTTTCTATTAGCATTTAGTGAACAGAAAATTTGTTGGACTAATGATGACCCTCCTGACTGTTGTTACTGAAACTTGTACCAATGATTGTTAAGAAAGATGATCAAAATGTAGGATCACAGTTTCTAGCCAATCTGTTAAAAGGTGAAGCTTTCAATGGTTTTGTCCATTTGCAATGTTAATATATACTGATGACTCTGTCACGCTCCTTGGACTCTGGCAGACATGGCTATAGCAGCATGCTTGTCTGTTTCCCCACTTTTGCTTACTCCGTAATGTTCTCTAGACTTGGGCAGACATGGCTCTACCAGCATGCTTGTCTGTTTTCTCACTTTTGTCTGTTCTGTAGTATTTCCTTGAATTCGGGCAGACATGGCTCTGGCAGCATGCTTGTCCACGTTCCACTTTTGCCTTTTTGAATATATGCCGAATAAAACTTTCTTTTTGCTTTACTAAACTTTGTGATGTTTGCACCCTACAACAGAGTCAGAGTCAACCTGAAGGCAACTGGCTAACTGGTTACAGAGTTTCACTCAGGAAGTTACTGGACAAGGTGATCCACCAAAAGGATAGAGTTCACCAAGTCAGGAAAAGATACGAAATTCAGAAACCTAGGGAGTCAGTGAGGACTGACTACGTAATTTTTGGGATCCAGTGCAAAATGAAAATGCAGGGCCCCTCGTTCAAACATTATTAAGAATTTCAAGATGGTGACAGAGCACTACTCCAAACGAAGAGTTGTTATAGGCGCGATTGCACAGGTCTCAAGCCCATGAATACAGACCTGGGTCCAATCCAGGAGAGGGAAGAGGGAATTCTCAGGATGATGGTGAAAGGAGATTCAGGGACAAGCGCTGTGTAACAAACCTAGAGAGTCATCAGTCTGCACTGGAGCCAGAGAATGGGGTGCCCCAAAGAAAAGAGTGCCTTCAAGGAAAAGAATGCAGTGTAGAGACTCTCCCATGTGCTCCAATGTGCTAAGAGGATGTTTCCACTTCTTGGGGAAAGTATGTGGAAGAATTAATGATGGGTACAGTTAGTGCAACTTTCCAGACAATTTGATTACTGACAAGTGTCAATATTTTACGTCAAACTTTCTGCAAAAGCAAAGGCTTCTGATAAAGACAAAAGATTTTTTTTTTGATAAAGATAGAAAGTCAGCGGGATAACTTTGTTAGACTGGGTGCAATAAAGTCTGATTAAAGTTTATAAGGAGCATGAAGTTCATTATAAGGCTGACAGGTAGCTAGGCAGATAAATGCAACTTCCAGAATGGGCTCTTAATCTTGCTAAGTCTATCAGAAAATTGTTCAAGTAATTTATTAGGAATTCTAAATAATTTGCAGAAATAATCTGCCCTGAACCAGATTTGGACAATTTTTATTTTCATTACCTAAGTAAACATACCTACAAACAAACAAAAGCAATACATGCATTAACTCTAGGGGAAACAAAAAGTTCTACAATAAAAGTAAAGTAATAGAACAACACATAGCTCAACTGTAAATAAGACTACATTATTGAAATAATGCTTTCACTGTCTACTGCTCGAGGTGCCCTGATGGCACAGTGGTTAAGCGCTCAGCTACTAACTAAAAGGTTGGTGGTTGGAACCCATCCACCACTCTGTGGGAGAAAGATGTGGCAGTCTGCTTCCATAAAGATTACAGTCTTGGAAAACTCTATGGGACAGTTCTACTCTGTGCTATAAGGTCGCTATAATTTGGAAGAGACACAACGGCAGTGGGTTTGGGTTGGGTCTACTGCTCTAACCAAAAATTATAACGTAACAGTATTTGAAGTGTAAGGAAGGGACACTGAGGAGGGGAAGCATGTAAGAGAGCTAAGCCCTCATCATCCTCGTAAGAAATAAATGTTACTGTTGTTGGGTGCCATCAAGTCAATTTCGACTCATAATGACCCCATGTGACAGAGTAGGACTGCTTCATAAGGTTTATTAGGCTGTAGCCTTTATGGGAGCAGATCGCCAGACCTGTCTCCGGCAGAGCCACTGGGTGGTTTCAAACCACCACCCTTTCAGTTAGTAGCCAAGCGCTTAACCGTTGTGCCACTAGGACTCCTTAAGTAAATATAAACACTAAAATTGGAAAATTCAGAAATAGCAGTATAAGCATGTTATTTAGAAATATGGAGATGTTGTTGCTGTTAGTTATCGTTTAGTGAGTTCTGACTCATGGAGACCTTATGTATAACAGGATTAAAGTTTGCCCCGCCCTCAGTCCTCTTCATAATCACTGGTACGTTTGAGTCCATCGTTGGGGCTACTGCGTCAATCCATCTCATTGAGGGTTTACTCGTTTTTGCTGACCCTCTACTTTACCAGCCATGATGTCCTTTTCTCGACATTGGTCTTAAGACAGGGCTACAGCCATAGAGCCATTTTTCTTAGCCTCAAGACAGCCCCTCACCCAGCCCATTTCCTAAAGTTCTTTCTTTTCCTTCTCAGAACCTCCTTAAAGAGAAACAGCCAGCGGCTGGCCGGAATCAGCTGAAACAGGTCCTACCTTCCATCCTGGCATTTCAGACGACCTCTAGCTCACTAACTGCTTCAGGCATGGTAAATTTTCCACTGCTGGGTGGAGAGCTGACGTGCTAATGAACAAAACTGACTAAGTTCCTCTTGCGTGGGGAATCGAACCCACGCCTTCGAAAATGCTTACTCATTTTAAAATGCTCTGCGCCTGCGCGCGCCATTTTGTATTCTGAAACTGATCCTACTTTTATAAACCAGCCTCAACAAACTGCTTGCGAGGCCGTCTTGGATGGCATACAGTTCCCTCTGTCTCCTTGCTTGGCCAACCAATAAAGTTGCCTTTCGTTCTCCTCAACTCGGTCCCTGCCTTTTTGGCCCTGATGGAGTTACCCCTAGCAGAACATGGCGTTCCCGGCAACAGTCTCTCCTGATGTCTTAGCTTACATTAACTATTGATCTATAGAGAGTGGAATATCAACTGATATTTTTCTTTCTTTATACTTTTCTCTGTAGTCTAAATGGTTTGCATGGAATATATACAGTAATTTTTCAGTGAGGAAAAATTACAAGATTGTTTTTCATTTAAAATACAGAACTAAGATCTTGTCATGCTTACGGTAGCTCTCCTTTTTGTGTAGTTGTGTGTGTGTGTGTTGAATATAAAAACCAGGGATCATGGTGAAAGCTGCAAAAGAGAGTGCAGGAACTAAGGTATGAGGAGAGGGCATCTAGAGGGCACCATACTACACCTAAGGCAAGACAGGAACCCTGCTCCTGTGGCTGACTGATTTCCTTCTCAAACTCGTTGTCACCGAGTTTATTCCGACTCGTAGTAACCCTATAGGACAGAGTAGACCTGTACCCTAGCGTTTCTAAGGAGCGGCTGGTGGAACTGCCAACCTTTTGGTTAGCAGCGGAGCTCTTGACCTCTGCACCACCAGGGCTTCTCCCTCTCAGTAGCACTCATTAGAAGGCTGCTAACCAAAAAGTGGGTGGTTTGAACCAACCAGCCACTCCACGGGAGAAGAATGTGGCAGTCTGCTTGCCTAAAGATTTCAGCCTGGGAAACCCTATGGGGCAATTCTACTCTGTCTATAGGGCTGCTAACCAAAAAAACAAACCCCTTGTGCCAATTCCGACTCACAGCAACCTTATAAGACAGAGCAGAACTGCCCCATATGGTTTCCAAGGAGCAGTTGATGGATTTGAACAACTGGCCTTTCAGTTATCAGTGGAATACTTTAACTACTAAGCCACCAGGGCTCCATAGGGTTGCTATGCTATGAGTCCAAATTGACTCCACGGCAATGGCTTCAGAAGGCCTTTACAATGGATCACTGCCTGCGTGCGTGCATTCACTCATTCATCAACAAGCATTTATTGAGTGCCAACAGTATCCCAGGCACAGTGCTCTGGGGATGTGATGATAAATGAGCAAGGAACTGATCTCCAGGCAGTCACACAAGAGTGGGATAGACAGATGTGAATCAAAGCCACTCTTGGGAGAACAAGAGGCGTTTTCTAGAAATTCAGAGTGGAAAGAAGCCTTCCATACAAACATGGAACATGTACAAAGGCATGACAGAGCAATAACAAATCTGGATAAGCCTGGAGACTGCACCCTCTTAGCTTATGAGGAGCATCAGGATGGAGAGGTGTTCTAGATCTCTCTCACATCATCGCCCACAAATTTCCACTCAAAGATAGATGTGCTAGAAAATACCTGCTAGTAAACAGCTCTGATTTGGGAACATATTAGGACCTGTAAAATTAGCACATTTGGTTTTGTGCATATCGATTCCAGTGTATTGATTTTAATTTATTTGCTGTAATGAAACTTGTGTAATTATTGCAGGGAAATCCAATGAAAAGAGGCTCGTAGGCTTCTGTCCTATCAGCTCACCACGTTGCTATAGTTTACTGGGATTCTCTTGTGGCTCAAGGTTGGAATTCAGGGTCAAAATAACAGGCTCTCCAATAGTAAGAAGAAAAAGGAATAGGGATGGGTTTGGAGTAGAATTATTTTTCCTTTGAAAGTACCTTTATTATTGTTCTTATGACATATGCTGATTTTAAAAAGATTAACAGTAAAGAAAAACCCAAAGGAAAAAACAATAGTAATTCCAAATCCTAACACCTAGAGGTAAGCAGTGTTCAGATTAACCACGCCTTCTGCTGGACGTGTCTCTGTACATAAAGACAAAAACAGGGCTGTGAGCAATTTCACACAAACGTTCAAAGATGCTACATGCTGCTTTGTAATGGGCTTCGTTCATTCAACAGTGTATCACGGATATTTTACATCACAATATTTCTTTCCGTATCCTCATGTGTAATGGCTACATATTTTTAAAAGCCCTATTTGCAGAGTGTTTCCAAGTTTTTTACTGTAAATAACACTGCAATAACTTGAACACACTTCATTTCCTACTTCTGCAATTATCGCCTTAAGGTAAATTCCTGTTAAGTGGGTTTATTGGCTCAAAAAAGAATGAAAATGTCACATTTTGATACATACTGCCAATCTGCCCTCCAAAGGTTTTTCTCTTATAATCAGTTTACACGCCCACTAACAGTGCAAGCACATACAGATGGCCAGTAAGCTCGTGAGAAGATGCTCAACATTATTAGTCATCAGGGAAATACAAATCAAAATCCCAATGAGATACCATTTCAAACCCACTAGGATGGCCATAATCAAAAAGACAATAATAAGAGTTGCCGAGGCTGTGGAGAAATTTGAACTTTCATACACTGCTAATGGGAATGTAAACTGCTTCAGTCACTGTGGAAAACAGTCTGGCAGTTCCTCAAACGTAGAGTTATCATGTGACCCAGTAATTCCACTCCAAAGAATATACCCAAGAGAAATAAAAAAACCTATGGTGGCACAAAAACATGTACACAAACGTTCACAGCGGCATTATTCAAAACAGCTAAAAAGTAGAAAGAACCTAAATGTCTACCAGCTGATAAATGGACAAACAAAATGTGATCTATTCATACAATGGAATATTATTCAGCAGCAAAAAAATGAAGCACTGATAAATGCTACAATGTCGATAAACCTTGAAAATACTATGCTAAGCAGAATAAGCCAGCCACAAAGTAAAATCTATTGTATAAAATATATTTCGTACAATATATGAAATGTCCAATATATGAATATTCAGAATAAGCAAATCTATAGACACAGAAAGTAGTTTAGTGGTTTCTTAGAGCTGGAGGGGAGGGGTCAGGTAGGGGGAAAAGGGAGTGACTGCCAATGGTCCTTGATTTTTATGGGGACAATGAAAACATTCTGAAATTATTGTGATAATGGCTGGACAGCTCTGAATATGCTAAAAAATTGAATTATACACTTTAAATGAGTGTGTTCTAAGGTTTGTCAATTTTATCTCAATAAAGCTGTTTTTTTAAAAAAACTGTGATTTCTCTGATGATGGGTGATGAGATTGGACCACTTTTCGTGTATTTATTGGCCACTGGGTTTATTCTGTTGTAAATGGCTTATCTGGGTGCCTTGCCCCTGTTGTCTCTTCATTTATTGGCTTTTTGCTTTTGTTTTTAACAACATAAAGATTCATCCTGAACCCATACTCACAAGTGTTTTGTAAGTACCTCATGTTCTTGAAGCTGGTGCAAAATTCTGCAGATGGCATGCCTCAAGCGAAAAACGAGGCCAGTTCTGAAGATGCTAGCAGGCTAACAGGCTGAATTCATTGATTTGCAGCAGAGTAAAACAGCATGCAGAGGCTACACAAACAGAACACTCTCTGAATCTGCAGTAGCATGTCAGATGCTTCATGAACGTGATCTCATTTAGTCCCATCTCACCCATTTACGAAAAAGAGAAGTCAAGTTCCCAGCATTGCACAGCCTGATGTTGCAACTGGCATGTGAATCTAATTTTCTCCTCCTCCAAAGTCCTGGTCCATATTAGCCCCCTCTGAGAAGTATCAGCCACATATGCAATACCCGTAACAGAGAGCGGTGATGAGTCCCTTTGCACTGTCTGAGTTCTAGACACCTGGGACTGGAATAATGCTGAGCAGCCCCTGGCATTACGGAGTTGGAACTGTCAGCAGAATATAAATGTTTCTTTCATGGCCCCCAGGCAGGCCATGTGGAGAAATTTACCAACACAAACATAAATTGTTCACTATCCTTCAAATGTCCTTATGGGGGATTAGGAGTCTCCCTAGGGATCAGGAATGCTCTTGATCACCCCTGTTCAGCCAAACCCTTAATTCAGGATGGAGGAATATGTCGTTAGTTGTCATCAAGTAGGCTCAGACTCAAGGTGACCTTGTGTATAACAGAATAACACATTACCCTGTCCTGCCCCATCTTCATACCATGGCACTGGCATGTTTGAGTGACTTCCAACCTAGGGGGCTCATCTCCCAGCACTACATCAGACAATATTCTGTTGTGATCCATAGAGTTTTCGTTGGCTAAGTTTCAGAAGTGGATCACCTAGTCTGTCTTAGCCTGGAAGCTCCGCTGAAATCTGCACACCTTGGGTGACTCTGTTGGTATTTTAACTACTGGTTGCGTAGTTCCAGCATCATAGCAACACACAAGACACCCCAGTTCAACAAACTAACAGGTGGTGGGTAGGAGTAATAATAGGTCAGATGTTATACAGACCAGGGAAAGTCAAAGTTCTACCACAAACCACAAGGCCATCAGAACAGCTCATGAATATCCTACTCGGGAAATTCATTTGCAGATTTTAAGGAGTTAGATGATACATCTGTGTAATTATGGGTAGTGTCAGACAAGGACCAATTTTTTTTTTTTTTTTAATTTGAAAGGGACCTTGAAGTTTATCTATTCAATCCTTTCACCCTACAGATAAAGAAGCTGGTATCTTCAAATTCTGATGAACTACTTTATTTAGAAAATCTGCACAAGGAGAAGACAGCAAGATTTCTGCTGACTCCAAGCTCCTAGAATTTGTTGCCCTTCCTCTCCACACTGTAACACTTCCACAGTCAGGTTTCAAACGGCAAAATCTCAGCCTGTAAATTTCATATGTGCTAGTTCCCTGCAGCACTGGGAATTGCTTGATTCTCTAACTCCCTTTTGCTATGAAGGCTGGAAGAGAATATAATTCTCCACGCTGCTCCTGTCTTCAAGTCACATGTCCTCAGGTTACTAAAAATTTCCAGTCTGTGAAACACGAAATGAAATGCCAGGATGCTATTTTTGATTGACATCGAAAGCAAGAAAGCAGATTTCTATCCATCGGCAAATTCTCAGGTCGACAGTCAGAAACTGCTAGGGCTAAGATATAAATGTTAGTGCATAGCTTTGACAAAGATTCCACTTTTCCTATTGATTTAGTGGGACCGCATCTCTTTAGTCTTCACTAAGGTTCTGAAATTAGACATTTAATTTTATTCTAAAATTCATTGTAAATGTAATTGTATCATAAGAGTAATTCAGCAAGGAAAAGCAAAAATAACCGCAAAGAGAGTTCTGTGGACATTCCTTTTGTATTTCTCATCTTCCAGGTTCTCTATGCTTTCCTTCACTTGGAATTTAATTACTTTAATATAAGTTAATCTTTAAGAATAATTTCATAAATGGATACTCTCAGAAGATTTATATGAGGACAAAACTTAATTCAATCACTGTAAGTATGTATTTTAATACTGATGTATAAGCCAGAACAATAAAATTGATTCTTGAAAAGATAGGTGTTCATTTAATTTTTTTAAAAAATACTTCACGTACATTTGGTGTTAACCAACGCTGTGCCATGAACCAAAAGCCAAACCAAGCCCATTACCATCAAGTCAATTCCAACTCCTAGCGACCCTATAGGACAGAATAGAGCTGCCCCGTAGGGTTTCCAAGGAGCAGCTGGTAGATTCGAACTGCCGACCTTTCAGTTAGCATCCGTAGCTCGCCATAGCTCTCAACCACTGCAACACCAGGGCTTATACCCTTTGCACAGTAGTAGTCAATTCAAGATAAGCACAGTTAAAATATAAGTACTTAAAATATCCAGGTCATGTGGCAGTCTGCTTCCTTAAAGATTTACAGCCTTGGAAACCCAATGGGGTAGTTCTACTCTGTCCTATAGGGTTGCTATGAGTCAGAATCGACTGGACAGCAATGGGTTTGGGGTTTTTCGGTGGCATATTTACACAGCAATATAGAATTCTACTTCACTCTTTGGTTAATGAACGTAATGGTCAGATTTAAAAGCAAATATCTGAGAATAGAACACAATTAGAACAAATTGAAAAGTTCAAAATTTACTTTATAAATATATGTTTATAAAAAGTTATATATAAACAAATATTAGATATACATACAAAATTTTTTATATATACTGAATTTAAAACAGTAATTACGTTATATAATTATATATATAGGGTCAACAAAAAAGAGGAAGACCTTCAGTGAGACGGACTGACACAGTGGCTGCAACAATGGGCTCAAGCGTAACAACAATTGTGAGGATGGTGTGGGACCGGGCAGTGTTTTGTTCTGTTGTACGTAGGGTGGCTATGAGTCAAAACCTACATACAACAGAACGGGATGGGTCATTTATTTTTACAATCATTTAGATACAAACAAGTGTATGCATTTACATAGCCGAAAAAAAACCTGGGGCAGTTCTACTCTGTCCTATGGGGTCGCTCTGAGTCGGAATCAACTCTACGGCAATGGGTTTGATTTATCTTTGGTAATTTTGTCGTTTCATTTTAACTCCTCTTTTATTGTCCCTTATTTTATAAGTAATAAGACGACTTCTGGACTTCAAAGTTTTCATGTTAGTTTTTTCCAAGTTGCGTTTGTTTTACTTTTTAAGTTCGCGGCACGGTTTGCTGACAGAGCGAAATGTGATTTACAGCACAATTGCCAGCCAAACAGAGAACACGTCATCTGGAAACTGGGAATTCAAGCAGTAAAGAATGTCAGGATCCACTAAATATAGAATGTTTCAGACTCAGTTGTCATCTTTGTTACATAGAAAAATCTCTTCCTTCAGCTCATGGGGAGTTTTTTTGGTTTGTTTGTTTGCTTGTTTTAAACGGGTTGAAAGAACAATTCAATGTGTAAGTTTTTTTAAAACTGAGCTTTTTTTTAGTCCATCAGATTTCAGTATGTGGGTAATAACCACTTTAGATCGCTACGCCGGGAGAAACTGCTCTTACCTAATTGCCTGCCGAAGCTCATAGAGTTCCTCTGTGGCATTGCCAACTCATTGGTGTACTTGACAGCATAACTCATATGGATATTTTTCTGGCCTCTCCCTTGTGCTCACACTAATGCTCACCTCCTTTCATTTTTTATATCCAGTAGTTTCAAAATAAAAGGACAGGCCTTGGCTATCTTTAATAGGTTCTATACAAGTCCTCTGAGTAAACCAGTGGGTTTTCTCTTTATACCACACACGCACACACACACACACACACGCACACGCACACACACACACACTATGGACATGTTTCTAATGGTTGAATATAATCTCCTTCAAGTGGATTTTTTTTTTTCATTAGACTGATACATTTCATTTTTATATTGTCCTAATGTACCTTTTAAAGCTACTCCAAGCCCTTTTTATGTGATATATTGGTGATCAAAACACCTTATCTCGAAAATCCATAATTTCCACAAGAGCACAGCCAAAGAGTTGGTTTGCAGCCTCGTGTCAGGAGACTCATTTCCCAGAATCAAGTCTGTCAGTTCTTTTCACAGTAACACTCAACTTCTTTGTTGGTATGAGTGTCAGGGAGTGGCCAGCGCTCTGCAGCAGAAGACATCTCCATTTCCGTTATTTTCCCTGGGATGACTCTGTGCAATCTGAAGAAAGAACGTTCACACCTGCCAATTCTGCCAAATGTCATCTTCTCCTGCTGCACACCAATCAGCTTTACATTCTCTTGAGGAAGTCGAGAGTGTGAAAAGCTGTCATTTGACAGTGACCTGATTGTCCTCTACTGCCCCAGGGGAGAGAAAGCATTCCTTCTCAGTAATGAGATGGAGAAAAGTTTTCTGGGAGATTGTTCCTGTAAGGAGAAATGTATCCTTACCATGTGCCAACCCACTGTGAGCTCAGTAAATATGGCAACCTATCTCTAGGTGAGTCAAACTCCTCGTTCCTCTCGATGACACTTCTGGGACTTCAAGTGACCTAAGCAAAGGGTGGAAATATGATCGATGAGAACCGTGTAACCCAAAGCTGAGCAGGTTGACTGTCATGAAGAAATCAGTAATTGTACAGAAATCAGTTCACTTCAGCTATAGCTGACCACGATTTACAAAATTCTGATTGGAAAATGTACACTTGGGTCATTTTTCCATAAAGTGACTAAGGCCATTGCCTTAGTTCCCTAGTGCAACTGTAACAAAAATACCACAAGTGGGTGGCTGTAAAGAATAGAAATTGATTTTCTCACAGTTTACGAGACCAGAAGTCCGAACTCAGGCTCTGGGAAAGGCTCTCTGTCGGCTCTGGAGAAAATCTTTGTCTCAGCTTCTCCGGCCTCAGTATTCCTCAGTTCTTTGGCGATCTCCACGTGGCACCTATCCCCTTCCTGCTTCCTCCTCTCCGTGTCTCTGCTGCTCTTTACATCACTCAGAAGTGGTCAGGTTTATGACACACCCTACACTGAGAAGATTTCATTGACATAACAACCAGCCCATAAAGAACCCGTTGCAGTCAAGTGGATTCCAACACATAGCGACCCTATAACAAGGAAACCCCTATTCCCAAATGGGCGTATATCCACAGGTATAGGGGTTACGATTCCAACACATATTTTAAAGGGGCACAATTCAGTCCATAACAATACATACCAATTACACTTGCCTTCAAAAACATCAGTCCAGTTTTTTAAAAAAACTCTACATTGCAGTTATAAGCTATTGAACTTGAATCTTTCTTACATCTATCTTATAGATCTTAAAGTAACTCGAGCTAACCATCCTGAATGCCTAACTATAATGAAGGAACAGTTTGAAAATTATTTTGTTCATTAAAGGGCATCTCACTAACCTCCCAGCCCAACCAGGTCTTCCCTGCATTTTTCAGCCAGGACTGCTACGGCTCCATGCCATTTTCTCTGACAGTTGTGTGAACATTTTTATTTTTCTAGTCGTTGCTTCATTCCCAAAACCCAAACTCACTGCCATTGAGTTGATTCTGGCTCATGGTGACCCTATAGGACAGAGGAGAACTGTCCCCACAGGGTTCCCAGGGCTGTCATCTTTACAAAAGCATCTTCTCCCCCAGAGCGATGGGCGGGTTCATACCACTGACCTTCTGGTTAGCAGCCGAGCGCTTTACCATTGCACCATCAGGGCTCCTTGTTGCTTCATTAAGATTCATATTATTGAAAATTTCAAAAGAAATATTATTGCTGTCAAGTCAGTACTCAGCACTCATGTAAATGATGTGTCTTGAGAGAAGAACCTGAGACCTAAAAGTTGTGCGGGGATGTGAGGATAGCTTATAAATGGAGTAAGGAGGGTTCTGGGGGATACGGAAAAAGAAAGCAGGGACATAAAAACAATGTGATGAAGGACTAATCTTTTCCCCAATTTGTCACAAACTGATTTTTTTTTAATACAATAAAAATGAAATCTATGGGGAAGGGGTGGGTGTGCTAGCTAAAGGGTAGGGGCTTCTTTTCGAGGTGATGAAAATGTTCTAAAATTGATTGTGATGTTGGTTGTCCATTTCTGTGAATATACTAGAAACTACTAACTTTTACTCTTAAATGAGTGAACTGTATGGTATATGAACTAAATCTTAACAAAGCTGTTTTTAAACAACTGAAATCTAAAAAGTCAAAGACATACACAATATAAGTCCACAGGTTCCACACCTGGATGTTGTAAACCTATTGCCGACAAGTTGATTCTGGCTCTGTACCTGTGTGCAACTGCTATCAAAATCGCTCAGTGCTCATTCTCAATTACTCCCCTAGGACAATAACAAGCAATTCACAGACCAACTGCCTCACCTCAGCCTGCAGCAGGTTCACGTTGGTCAGCTGATATTATAGGCTGGGTAGAATTTTAAGATCTGAGTCTTCAGTCTTTTTGCTGGCAGTGGCCCCCAGAAAGCAACTTCTTTGCTCTGAGATGTTGCATGTCAGCTATGCAGCTGCTCTGATCCTCTGGGAAATTATGAAACTCTGATACCAGATGAGAAAAGCCTTCCCCAATCTTTGCCTGAGGATCCTGCCCAAACTCTGCCATCCTCTCTGTCACCCATCTAGAGAGCTCTGTGGACATGGGCCTTGAACCCCGTTCTCACCCTCTGGCTAGGGCAGCTTCCAAAATGTGTGCTTTTTCTAACTGTTGACAATTGGCTAACCCCAGGGAGAAGCTCAACTTCTTAATCTATGCTTTTGGACATGTTTATGTGGAATAAGATGATGGACTTCATGATCTAATTCCTCCTTCTCCTCTTAAGCTTTAGATGAATTCCAGAGCTTGTTCCTCCCATCACCCAGGGCCCATCCCCTGCTCACTGTGGGTTTTCCATCTGGGAAATACAACTTATCTACGGCTCATCTACAGAGCTTAGGTGATTCACATACCCCAGTTTTGAACTGAATATGCCATGGACTGCCAAAATAGCAATCAAATAGGTCTTAGAAGAAATATAACTGGAATGTTCCTTAGAAATGAAGATGGCAAGACTTTGACATGTTTACTTTGGACATGTTATCAGGAAAGACCAACAGGTAGAAAATGACATCATGTTTGGTAAAGTAGAGGGTCAGTGAAAATGAGGGAACCCTCAATGATACGGCTTGACACAACAGCCACAAGAATGAGGTCGAACATACCAACAATTTTGAGGATGGCACAGGATTGAGCAACATGTTGTTTTGTTATACATAAGGTCGCCATGAATCTGAGCTGACTTGAAGGCAGCTAACAACAGCAGACATGTCAGTACTAGTTTACCAGTTCACATCACTAATTCCATTCATAACTGCAGAATGCTAACTCTTGCCGCCCATGATCTTAGCACAGAATTTTTTAAATTTTACTGTACTTTAAGTGAAAGTTTATTATCCAAGTTAGTCTCTCATACAAAAATTAATACATGCATTGTTATGTGACCCTAACTGCTCTCCCTATACTGTGACAGCACACTCCTCCTTTCCACCCCTGATTTTCCATGTCCATTCAACCACCTCTGACCCTCTCTGCCTTCTCATCTCACCTCTGGACAGGAGCTGCCCATTTAGCCTCATGTATCTACTTGAGCTAAGAAGCACACTCTTCACGAGTATCCTTTTATGTCCCATAGTCCAGTTGAATCTTTGTCTGAAGAGTTGGCCTTGGGAATGGTTTTAGTTCTGGGTTGACAGAGAGTCCAGAGGCCATGCTTTCTGGGGATCCTCCAGTTAGCACAAAAATTTGACATCAAAAATCCTAACCACACATTCAGGAATGCTGTCAGACGTAAGGACAGGAGAGCTGTTCCCTCATATCCTGGAAGAAGATGGAAAATCTATGGACTTTCGGTGGAATTTTTCCTGACTCTTGGTGACTGGCTAGACAGGAACAAGGAAGACTTATTTCCTGACTGATGTGCATATGTGCAAGCTCAGTCATCTGCAACCCAGCTAATTAGAAAGGTCAGTTGTACCTTGGGAGCAAAGCCAAGCAATAGACCCGAGCCAAGCAAAACGTACATATTACTGATGACTCTCTGCCACACTGAAGCTGTGCGAGGACTAAGAATATTGCTCATGCCTAGTGGAGAACTTTTGCGAGAAAAATATTTAAAGCAAAGGAGTGAATACTACTTCTAAAGAGGCCAGCATCAGCAGGCTCTGTGCAAACTTAATAACGTAGAGTGGTTGGTATCATGTTTCACTGTGCTGGTAAGGAGGAGGCTGCATTATGAGCAAAGCGAAATTGTAAGAGTAAGAAAGAAAGGATGAAGTGCAGAATATTCCCAGCTCAAAAACAGACTACAGTGAACAAACAGAAAGTACAAAATGCCACATAACTCCTTCCTCTAGTATAATGAAGGGTGCCATATTGCTTAAGCATTTGGTATGTTTCAGACACTGTATTAGGTGACATTTTTATATTCTGGAAGGAATATCCCGGTGTCCTCTCTTTATAGTTGAGAAAGCAGAGATGCAGAGAAGTGAAATAATATGTTCAAGGTAACACGACCAGCTAGTGGAGAAGCTGGGACTCAAACCAATGCTTGTCTGAATTCAAAACCCATCCTCCACATACCAATCACCACCACAAAGCGTACAGGGAATTGTCTCTGATATAAGATCACTAAGTACAACACTGCTACTCTTTTATCAAAATTTTACTCTTATCAAAATTAAATAATCATATGAACTAATATTACACTAAGGAGCCCTGGTGGCACAGTGGTTAAGCACTCAGCTGCTAACTGAAACTAAATGGTCACTGGTTGGAACCCACCAGCTGCTCCACAGGAGAAAGGTGTGGTAGTCTGCTTCCGTAAAGATTACAGCCTTGGTAATCCTATGGGGCAGTTCTACGTTGCCCCATAGGGTCACTATGAGTCAGAATTGACTCAACAGCACACAACAACGATATTACATTAGCTTATAATTAAAGCACTAGAACAGTGTCTGGCACATTTTTTTTTAATAATTCAATATATAAATAACATACGAAACTTGAATTTATAGTATTAAGTACACAGATATAAATCTCTTTGCCCTATTATGTTATCCAAGCAGATGTATCCAAATGGCTGGATGAAATTTTATTTTATTAAAATTTCATTCCAGTGCAAGGACTAAAGGTACACCCAAAGCCTCAGCACATTTGTTTAACTAAGAGAACTCGATGAAAAAAATGGATTTTCTGTAGAACATATCAAGATTTGAGAATAACAGGAAATTATGCCACCCAAGAGGTCGAATATTATATGAAGCCTTTTGCTACTAATGCGACTATTGTTTTGTCTATAACAGAAAGCTCTAGAAAAAAAAATCCCAACCCATCTGAACTGTTAAAGTTCTGCCTTCATTCCCAATTGGCTGGTTTGATACATCCCCAGGGTTAAGCGTCTACCCCAGGTTGAGTATAGAGTCTCGACTTGAATGTGCATAGAATTTCCTGACATGTTTGGGAACATGAAGATTTTTAGTCCCCATCTTACAGAAATTTTACTCCAGGAAGCCTGAGGCAGGGCAAGAATCTGCATCCTAACACACACAATGAAACCTGTGAAAGCCGGGAACTCGACAAGACTACGTTGTTTTTCCAAGTCTTGCAAGTCTTCCGCCTTTGACAAGGTGCAGCCACGACTTTTGTATTGCCCTCTATTTAGGGGAAAATATTCGAGTTTTCCTTCTCTGACAGGTTTCTGCCTTACATAGGTTCTGGCTTTTGCAGATTTTACCGTATCAGTTTCTGATGCAGCTGGTCTAATATCTATTGAGAATCAGAAGAGGATCCTTCACCCTCTCTGGAATGATTCCTTTAGGTTCATGCTTACAGTCACAATGGGGTCATCTCATGACTTTCCAGCTGAGTCTAAAGTATGTGAGGCTTTCCTGGATTCCCATAGTGCTGCAGCATCATCTAAACTGAACCAAATCTCCACATCTCATAAATCCCAAGGATATACCAGCATAAGACTAGCCTTCAGTAGCAGGATTGTTGACGTTCTGATCAGATAAGAATGTGCTTCCATTTATTTGCTTGGGGTTGTTCTCAAACTAAAGCTGTGAACTAGGAGATTGCTGCCTCTTATAAATTTAATTGTGTCCCCACAAAATATGTGTTGAAACTCTAACCCTTGTATCTGTAAATATGACTCTATTTGGAAACAGGGGTTTTCTTTTGTTATGTTAATGGGGTCATACCAGAATAGGGTGGGTTCTAAATCTAATCACTTCTGAGTTGTAAAAAGAGCAGAATAGACACTGAGATTTAGACACAGAAGTCAGATAATGGAAACAGATGTATCTACAAGCCTAGATACACCGAGGATTGCTGACAGCTACTAGAAGCTGAAATAGACAAGGAAGGACCTCCGCCTGGAGCCACCTACTGGGTCCAGACTTCTAGCCTCCCCAAACGTGAGAAACTGAGTTTCTGTTCTTTATAGCCACCCACCTGTGGTATTTATGTTATAACAGCTTGAGATAACTAAGACACTCCCTTTGAATTTTACTTCCTATACCTTCATTACTTCTAGCATCAACATCCAAACTACATGTAGATAACCAAAACCTCATGGCCACCCAGGATCTTCAGTGGAGACACTTGACCAAAGCAGCCCTGCCCTCTCTCTCATTCTCTGGACATTTCTCTGTTTCCCCCATCAAAATGCACTTCATCCATTTCCCATCTTGTCAGGATCCCAGCATCAGCACAGTGAAAGAACTTTAATATGGTACATTCAAAAGAATTCATGGCTAAAATTCTATTTGGGAGCCAAACTAGAGCTAAGAGGGGTGAATCTTGTTCTCATATATTGCAAAACAGATAATAAAGTTAGAATGATGGTGTCAGGTAATGTGGAAACATAAGGACACTCCTTCCTCTACTTTTCTGTCAGAGAGAATACATACTTAATTCATCCATAATCCACTTCCTTTGTTGACAATTCAATGAGATAGTAGGAAGACTTAGGGAGCAGTGGTGGTTCAGTAACAGAATTCTCACCTTCCATGTGGGAGACCCGCGTTCCATGCCCAGTCATTGCATCTCATGCTCAGCCACCACCTGTCTGTCAGTGGAGGTTTTTCTGCTGCTATAATGCTGAACAGGTTTCAGGGGAGCTTTCAGACTAAGACGGACTAGAAACAAAGTCCTGCTCATCTACTTCTGAAAATTAACCCATGAAACCCCTAGGTATCCCAATGTACATGGGGTTGCCATGAGTCGAGGGGGCTGACGCAATGGCAGCTAACAACAACAACAGTAGCAAGACCTAGCCAACTAATAGAATTTGGAATTCAACATGATAAAACCATGATACATTTTTTAAAGAAAAATCAGGATAACTTAGAATATAAAATATAATCAAAATGAAAGACAAGGATCATACGCAAAAAACCTGCTTGCTTAAACATAGAGTTCCATGGCAGTGTACAAAAGACACAGTTCCAATCTGAAATCAACTGCAGTAGCATTCAGGACAGACACAAACGTCAAGTTTATTGTGGAAGCAAGAGAAGAAAAGCAGCTCTCCTATGAAGCTCTAAAAAAAGCAGAGTCACTATAGTCTAAGCTCTCCTTGATGATGTCGCAGTAGCTGGCATGATTAACACTTAAACATATTATGAACTAGTAGCAGTTTAGGGTTAGATAAAGGGAAGAGAGGGAGGGTCCCCTAATTTTAATTTATTGATATTTTTGCATCAATAGAATCCCTAGAATGTTTGGCTTTGTCCTTGGTATTCACACACATCAAGAAGCCTTTGGCTTCTTAGTAAGAAATCCCTCAGCAGTAACTTTCAAATTCCATGCCTATAATTAACACTCAAGCCTTAATGGATGCTAATGGGTTACTTTTCCTAGTTAGCCTATGTTATTTTAACAGGGCTTTCTATATACAATGCCTTACAAATTCCAACAGAATGACTCTAAGGGCAGAAACTGTAGGCACCATAACAAGATCGTAGGAAATATATTGGATATAAATCCTATGCATTTAAAAACCCTATGCATTTAAAAATCGTATGTATTAGAAAAAGAAGAGTAAAGACTTACTGCTAAATGCAAGAAGCTGGTCTGAAAAGACTACATACTGTATGATTCCAAGCACATGACATTTTGGAAAAGGCAAAACCATATACAGACAGTAGAAAGATTACTTGTTGACAGAGGTTCAGGGATAAAGGAGTGGAGGGGTGAATAGGTAGAGCACGAGGGATTTTGAGGACAGTAAAAGGATTCTGTATGATACTGTAATGGCGGACACGTGACATTATGCACGTGTTGAAGTTCTAACCCCTGTACCTGTGAATGTGACCTTATTCGAAAATAGGGGTTGTCTTTTGTTATCAGTTAAGTCAAAAACGGCCATCCCAGAATAGGGTAGGTCTTAATCCTAATTCCTTCCATGTGGTGTTTTATTAAAGGGAGAACGGACAAAAAAACAGAGTCATACACAGGAGGAAGACAGAGGTCACATGACATCAGAGGCAGATGCATCTAAAGGCAGCAAAGCAACGCCAAGGAATGCCAGCAGCCACTGGAAACTAGGGGAGCAGCATGCAGCAGCTCCTCTCTCAAAGCCCCCAGAAGAAATCAACAAGGTCAAGAACCCTCATTCTCGCCTCCAGAAGTGTGAGAAAATACATTTCTGTTCTTTAAAGCCACCCACTTAGTGACATTTTGTTATGGAAGTCCCAGGAGACTAAGACATTGTAACAACATAAGGAATAAAACCTAAGGGAAGCTATGGACCTCAGCTGATAACAATGTATGGAGCTTGGTTCACCAACTAGAGCAAATCTAACACGTGACTGCAAGATGTTAAGGACAGAGGAAACTGCATGCAGGGGTGAGAGGGTGGGGATAAGGCGGGTTCATAGAAACAGTGTGTTCTATCTGCTCCATTACTTGTAAATCTAAAACTTTACTAAAGAATTAAAAAAAAAAATGAGAGTAGGAGTAAAGTACAATAGCCATCATTAAGGTTAGCATTTAGTCTGTGCTCACTGTGCAGGGAGCATTTAGCCAAGAATTCTCAACCATCACCTCACTGGATCCCAACAATGCTACTCTACAGTACCAAGTATCATCACACACTTGAGAGTCCTGGGAACTGAGAATGAAGAGAGATGAAGCCTGTGCCCAAGGTGAATGAGCCAGTCAGGGTCACCAGACTTCAGGCCCAGGTCCAGGCAGCCCCAAATCCCACATATTTACCCACAGTGCGAAACTGTTGGATTGACTTGTAATTGCTTCTGCCTATGCATGAGTGTGTTCTTACTAAGTCTGATCAATAACTGTAAGCCAAAATGATTGGAATGTTAGTGATGTAAGTTCAGACGAAAAGATTCCCACAAATAATCAATGCCTACCGAAGAGCCAGGTACACACACTGAGTAAACCGGACAAAACCCTGTCCTCCAGGAGCAACAGATGACAGAAAAGCAGGTCAGGTGAGCAGTAGCATGAGTTCCTTAGCACAAAATCATGTTTCAAAAAAATCAATAATGAGTCAGCACAACTGGACCAAAGAAAGAGCATAGAAGTTTCCTAGACACATCCACATACTAGGACCGAAGGATCAAATAGTTGGGGCTAGGGGCTGGGGACCATAGGTTCAGGGGACTTCTAGGTCAACTGGCATAACATAGTTCATAAAGAAAATGTTCCACACCCCACTTTGATGAGTAGCATCTGGAGTCTTAAAAGCTTGCAAGTGGCCATCTAAGATACATCTATTGGTCCCATCCCGTCTGGAGCAAAGGAGAATGAACAAAACTAAAGACACAAGGAAAATATTAGTCCAAATGACTAAAGGATCACGTGAAGCAGAGACTCCACCAACCTGAGACCAGAAGAACTAGATGGTGCCCGACTACCACCAACGAGCGCCCTGACAGGGATCACAACAAAGAGTCCCAGATAGAGCAGGAATAAAATGTGGAACAGAATTGAAAATCATAAAAAAAGACCAGACTTACTGGTCTGACAGAGACTGGAGGAACCCCTGAGACTATGGCCTCCTGACACTCTGCTAACCCAGAACTGAAACCACTCCTGAAGCCCACTTTTCAGACAAAGATGAGACAGGCCTATAAAACAAAAAATAACACGTGAGGAACGTGCTTCTTAGTTCAATCAAATATAAGAGACCAAACGGGTAACGCCTGTCCAAAAGCATGACCAGAAGGTAGGAAGGGACAGCAACTGGACAAACGAACACAAGCACCCCAGGGTGGAAAGGGAGAGTGTGCTGTCTCATTGTGGGAATTGCAACCAATGTCACAAAACAGTATGTGTATACATTTTTGAATGAGAAATTAACTTGAGCTGTAAACTTTCACCTAAAGCATAGTAAAATTAAAAAAAAAATAACATTGACATTATATATAAACGTAAGTGACAATAAAACAAAAAAACTCGTTGCTGTCAAGTCAATTCTGACTCATGGTGACCCCATGTGTTGCAGAGCAGAACTGAGCTCTATAGAATTTTCTTGGCTGTAATTCTTTAAGGAAGCAGATCACCAGGACTTTCTTTCACAGCACTGTTGGGTGGATTCAAACTGTCAACCTTTCAGTTAGCATCTGAGCACAAACCATTGGACTACCCAGGGACCGCTAAGTGACAATCCTTTGCTTTAAAACCCAAACTATTCTTCAACAAATAAATGACAAGAAAATAAAGAGATTGGAAATGTCGCTCAAGGACCAATAGTCTAATGCAATGTGTGGACCTCAGAGGAATCCTGACTCCAAGTGCACCAACTGTGGAGATATTTATGAAAGAAATCAGTGACATTTGAACACAAAATTGATATTAAATGATGGAAAGGATTTCTAAATATTTAGATGTGATAATTTATTAAAATCAGGTTAAAAAAGAACTACCAGGAACTATTAAATGTTAATCTAATAAAGATAAAATATTAAGTGTCTGATTTGCTTCAAAATAATTTGACAACAGATGGAGAGTGAGTACAGGCCAAACAAGATTGGCCATGAACTGATAATTGGATACTCTAATTGCTGGAGCTGCTGGTACGTGGATGGGGTTCATTACACCATTCTCTCTCCGTCTGAATACATTTGAAATTTTCCCTAATGAAAGTTTTTTTTTTTTTAAGTTCACTATCCATCATTAATTCTAGAACTTATCTGATCTTGTACATTATTTTCATTCAATAAATATGGGATATGAAAGTCAATTATAAAAATAATACCAACAAGTAAAATTAAGGCATAAGTGGACCACACACGAGCATTTTGACTCTGATTATTTCCATAAATCATGTCCTGTATTTTCTGTTAACCTTTCCAGGCAACAGCCCACATCAGTTTCTGCTGCTTCCCCAGGCCCTCTGTCCTGGCCTCTCATTACTCATTCCCTCAAGCGCCTGTGGCCAGAAAAGGGCATCCCTGGCAGAAGGAACGCGTCTAAGGGGCACTATTACTTCTTGATATTTTCCCCTCAAGCAGGGGCAGAATGAACTCTAAGGGCTGGGTGCTGCTGCTCTGAATACTGCT
The DNA here is from genome assembly GCA_030035585.1 of Dugong dugon. NCBI lineage: Eukaryota > Metazoa > Chordata > Mammalia > Sirenia > Dugongidae > Dugong > Dugong dugon. The sequence continues at coordinate 10,439,732 of CM057473.1, forward strand.
CTGACGATAGCAACAGGTCCCCTCTGCCCGTGTCATCACCCACCACCCTGGACACCCATCCTTGGACCTAGGTGGTACAGAAGATCTGAAGAGAGTCTCTATCGTCCTCATTGAGTTTGGACTGGTCTTCATTTGGAAAAACCAGTGAATACCCACCCCAAGGATTCTAAGTCACTAACGTGTTGTTATTATTAGGTGCCATCGGGTCAATTCTGACTCATGGTGACCCCATGTACAATAGAACGAAACATTACTAGGTCTTGAACCACCTTTGTGATCATTGGTATGTCACGTCCATTGTTGCGGCTACTGTGCATTTTGAGTTACTTCCAGCCTAGAAGCCCTGGTGGCACAGCGATTAAGCGTTTGGCTGCTAACCAAAAGGTCGGCAGTTCAAATCCACCAGCTGCTCCTTGGAAACCCTATGGGGCAGTTCTACTCTGTCCTATTGGGTCGCTATGAGTCAGAATCGACAGCAATGGGTCATCTTCCAGCATTATATCAGACAATATGCTGTCATCATCCATAGGGTTTTCATTGGCTGATTTTTGGAAGTAGATCACCAGGCCTCTCTTCCTAGTCTGGAGGCTCCACTGAAACCTGTTCACCATGGGTAACCCTACTAGTATTCGAAATACTGGCGGCATAGCTTCCAGCATCATAGCAACATGCAACCCACCAGTCTGACAGACAGACGGAGTGGAAGTGGCTAATAAGAGATATATAAAGGAAAATTATGTTCTATCTCTTTAACAAACAGAGTAAGAAAAACCCTTGGCAGGTCATAGGGAGATACTGGCCTGGGGCTGGTTCCAAACAGAAGGAAACTGGAAATTCCACAGCTCCAGCAACCAAACTATAAACCAAAGTCATGAAGCACTATCACGAAATCCAGTTTCGAAGGCTGTTACATTATTTTCTTGCAGACATTTCTTTGACAATAATGCCCAGGCCTGCGAGGACATGGGATGGTCACAGCACTCTAGACCTCACGCCATGTGCTTACTCAGTTTCAAGAGTTTAGTGTTTGGTTACATGTAAACCCATTGCCATTGAGCCAATTCCCAGAATAGAACTGCCCCATAGTGTTTCCAAGGAGCAGCTGGTGGATTCAAACTGCTGATCTTTGGGTTAGCAGCCAAGCTCCTAACCACTGCGCCACCAGGGCTCCTGGGGTACATATAGTACATGTGAATAAATATGCAGCATTGCTTTACTAGAGGTGGCAAGAGGTAAATGCGTTACCTGTGATCCTCCTCTCCCGAATGGGTCCCTCACTTCCAGGAAGAGAAGAAAAATTCCACAGACAAGTTAAATGGGTGTTTCAACTTTGGTTGATTTATTCAGCCAGCTGTTAAGGTATCTTTTCAAACTCTCGTCATTTATCTGTGCGGTTTTGGTTTTTGGTATTCAATACGTTCCTAATGGCTGCATTCATGTAAGTGTTTAAAGGTGTCTGGGGGATTTCACTCAGCCAGGCAATTCTAGATTCTAAAGGTCAGAGAGTGTACCACTGCATACTTAAACAATGACCCTGCCTGTGCACATGTGAAACATTGATTATGCAAATGGACAAATTCATATTATCTAAGTTGCCACTGCAGAATACTGAACTGAATTCCCTGAGGAACAAGCTTTAGCCCCAACCTATCTACTTACAAACTATTTGATGTTGGGTAAATTATTAGGTTTCTATCAGCCTCTGTAAAATAAGAGATTCAGATTCGATTTTTGGTCACTCTTCAAAATCACAGATTCAATGAAATGCTTATTACTCTAATAACCTTTCAGCTTATAACTATCTGGTTTTCTCTGGGATAAGAATTTGATACATAGTAGTAAGCCTTCCAGAGACTCTCCCAAACCAGAACTTCACTATGCTAATCTATACTGGGAGCTTTATCTGTAAAATGTCATCTGCACAGGACATTCCTTTACTGGGGGGTAAATTCATCTGGGACACCAAATTACAGATCAGAGGTTGCCTAATGAATTTAGAATCAGAACATATGACATCGTGTTTCCAAAAACCTGCTTCCTTCAGCCTAAGATAGCATGTTATACTTCAGCCATTACAGAAACTATCAATTTAGACACTCAAGATTAATCATGAGAATTAAAGCATTCCATCTTCTGATTAATTCTGGGGAAATATCTTTCACCCTCATTTTCCACTTCATACAGACCATGACCCTACAGCTTTGACATTACCTCAACCCTATTATAAATGATCAACTAATGTCTTCTCTTAAACTATGTACTTTCTTGTCTTTGTAGCAAACACTGCGGTGCCTCGGCCACATTCCTTGACCTGTGGATTTCAGCAAAGCTGGGAAGGACAATTCCGTGTAAGTGACAAGCATCCCCACCTCAAGTTGTGCCACAGCATCTCGCAGAGTTAGAACTTTCTCTGAAGCCACTCACCGCCACCTGTCTCTCAGTTGGTCATACTGTGGTGACTTGTGTGTTCCTATGATGCTGGAAGCTATGCCACTGGTATTTCAAATACCAGAAGGATCACCTACCCATGGTGGACAAGTTTCAGTGGAGCTTCCAGACTAAGACAGACTAGGAAGAAAGGCCTAGTGATCTACTTCTGAAAATTAGCCAATGAAACTCTATGGATCACAATAAAATGTTTTCCAATACAGTGCTGGAAGATGAGCTCCCTAGACTGGAAGGAACTCAAAATACGTAGTAGCTGCAACAATGGTCTGGAGCATACCAACGATTGCGAAGATGGGTGGACCAGGCAATGTTTTATTCTGCTGTACATGGATGGGGTCCCCAAGGGTTGGAATGGACTCTGACGACAACTAACAACAATAACTGAAGTCATTCCAGGCAGTTCAGCCCTCCTTCCCCGTAGAAGGCACAGCTTGGAAGTGTATGATGCAAAAATGCCTCTGGGGCAATCCTCAACCAATGGGAATTAGTGGATAGGTGCCCAGTCTTCCTGTCCCTCACTGGGACATCTCTGAGGTGAATGTTACAAAGCTCCTTAGAAGGTCTCCAACAGAATTGAGCCCAGTTGACCACAGACATAGCAGCCAGCTCCTCCCCTTCATGTGTCACTCGCCTTACTCCCTCACTTCCGCTTCCAGGGAATTAACTCCCAAATAAGCTAGCTGTGCCCACATATTTGTCTCAGGCCCTGCTTTCCAGGAAACTCAGACTAAGGCAGTCTTCTTGATATCATCTGGAAGATGCTTCAGTCTCCTGAGTAAGACACTCTAACTTCATGTCCCTATTATGGTAAACATTTTATTAACCTTTCCCTCAAATTTGGAATTGCTTCCTGTGTGGTATATGCATCCCCCTTAATGCAACTCTGGGTATTTCGGTAGCATTTCATTATCTGATTACCTATGTCAATGAGTTGGAATTGACTCGATGACAACAGGTTTTATGTCACTTTATGATTGAAACAAAACGATCAGTCATTAAATTGCTGAAAGCTGAAACCAGAATATAGGACTATCTTCCTATCTATCATGATCTAAGGAAGGTTTGTGTCCAGGTTTTCAAAGCGAATGCCAAAATTCTATACATGTTTTGTTTGCAGGGACTATTATGGTATATAATAGTGAAATAAAAAAGGCTTTCCTAGGATTTGAAAATGCTTCAAGAACATTTTTTTTAATTGAACTCTCAATACTAATTTTTAGCTGTAAGACATAGGTATTTAAAGACCATAATTCAAGTGTTCCAAGGAAAGTTGAAGAGATAGAGAACCAAGTTAAATTTTTACAACAGTTCTTTTATATTGAATTTTAATTCACAGTCAATTACATTAAAAATTTCTATTTTAATACAAAATTATCACTTCTCTTTTTAAAAATATTTAATTGTTTCATTGCTTTTACTATTCAGGACAATGCCAGTCAAGGGGCTGGCTCTCCTTGTCTACCATAGCAGGCTTGTTTATGACAGATAAAAGCTTATTCCAGTTTTATTAAAAAATGGAGAATTTCAATACTCTCTTTAGCTCAATATTGCCTGAAAGAGTTACCATAATTGGCCCATTTAATGGTAATATCTAATTGAGTCTTGTGGAGGCTCTAAATCACTGTTCCTCATTTTCATTGTCTTAGAATATAAGCCAGCTGACTTGGAATCAGCTGTTCCATTCATTTTGAATGAAGCTTGACACCTCCCCTTATGCTAACAGACTCTTAAGACCATTATTGCTTCGGGATAATTTGGGGAATGAACAAGAAAGTGAATTGGCTTTTAAATCAAGGCAAAGACTTTTTAGAACTAAAATTTTTGAAAACTTTTTGGAACTTACAATGACCACTTAAACATTAAACAAGTGGGTATATTTGTATTAATTAAATCCAGAAACAAATTTACCTTTGCAGAACCAAAATTCTCTCAACAGTTCTTAAGGCAATTTTATTTATTTCTTTGCTGGCATTTAAATTTTTTATTAATGAATTGTTTTACCTTTGAAAAAATGAGTTTTACAAACTACTAATAAAGCCCCCTTGCATCTGCACGGTGCTTTCAAGTATCCAATGACTTTATCTTTCTTTTTTTAAAAACTCAGACTCACAAATGATAATGATAATATCCAGATTTACAAATAAGGAAATTTTAATTCACAGCTAATTACATAAAAAATAATTCCATTTTAATACAAAATTATCACTTCTCTTTTTAAAAAATATTTAATTGTTTAATTGCTTTAGTAAGAAATTAAACAATTTCCTTTCATAAGAAAAAATTTCCTTTAATAAAGAAGTTGCAAATATTGAAATGAAGAAAACTAAAATGAACTCAGTGGTGCTGGGTAGAAGTTAAAGGTACTGGTACGAACTCAGAGATTTTAACATATTTTTAGGCAAGTAAGAAATAAATATATATATGTGTTTGTATATGTGGTTTGTAAAAGCAGTTGAAGCAATACATCCATAGGGAACTTCCAGAAATTCAAGCCAGATTCAGAAGAGGACAAGGAACAAGGGGTATCATTGCTTATGTCAGATGGATCACGGCTGAAAGCAGAGAGTACCAGAAAGATGTTTACCTGTGTTCTACTGAATATGCAAAGCATTTGACTATGTGGATCATAACAAATAACATTGAGAACAATGGGAATTCCAGAACTCTTAATTGTGTTCATGAAGAACCTCTACTTAGACCAAGAGGCAGCCGCTCGAAAAGAACAAGGAGATACTGCGTGGTTTAAAGTCAAGAAAGGTATGCATCAGGGTTGTATCCTTTCACCATACTTATTCAATCTGTATGCTGAGCAAATAATCTGAGAAACTGTACTATATGAAGAAGAACGGGGTATCAGGATTGCAGGAAAACTCATTAACAACCTGCTATATGCAAATAACACAGTCTTGCTGAAAGTGAAGAAAACTTGAAGCACTGATGAAGGTCAAAGACCACAGCTTCACTTCAACATAAAGAAAACAAAATCCTCACAACTGCACCAATAAGCAACATCATTATTAACGGAAAAAGTATTGAAGTTATGAAGGATTACATTTTACTTGGATGCACAATCAACACCTATGGAAGAAGACATCAAGAAATCCAACGACATATTGCATTGGGTAATTCTGCTGCAAAAGACCTCTTTAAAGTGTTAAAAAAAAAAACATGAGGACTCATGTTTGAGGACTCATATGCATACGAAAACTGGACAATGAATAAGGAAGACCAAAGAAGAATTGATACATTTCAATTATGGTGTTGGCAAAGAATATTGACTATATCATGCACTGTCAGAAGAACGAGCAAACCTGTCTTGGGAGAAGTACAGCCAGAATGCTCCTTAGAAGTGAGGATGTCGAGACTTTGTTTCATGTATGTTGGACATGTTATCAGGAAGAACCAGTTCCTGGAGAAGGACATCATGCTTAGTAGAGTCAGTAAAAATGAGGAAGACCCTCAACGAGATGGATTGACACAGTAGCTGCAACAATGGGCTCAAACATAGCAATGATTTGAGGATGGTGCAGGACTGGGCACTGTTTCATTCTGTTGCATAGGGTCTCTATGAATTGGAATTGACTTGACAGCACCTAACAACAACAACAATGGCTATTAGTCCATTAAATAGAGTAGTAAATCATGAGTCCACACAGATATCAACAAATAAAGGAATAAACTGAAAGACTGAAATGAGATTCTTCCATAGGCTTAAGTGTCTCCCCACAAAATATTTATTAATTACAAAGATGAAAAGAGTAAACTTTGCAGTGAAGAAACCTAGCAGATACCACCTTAACCTAGTAATCAAAGTGAACATTGTCGGTAATGGGACAAGTCACAGTCATATACCATTGGACAGGATGCAGCGAGAAGAAAACAGCATCCCTTTGTGCTATTGCTGACAAAGATACATGAATTTAATCATGATGTAAAATTGGACAAAGCCAAATTGAGGGACATTTAACAAATCAACTGGCTCATGATCTTCAATCTTCAGAGAATCTCTGAAGAATTTCCTAAACCTAAGGAGACTAAAGAGACATGGCAACTAAATGGAACTTATTATGATTCTAAACTAGATCCTTCTGCTATAAAGAACATTATTGGACAATTGGTGAAACTTAAATAGGATGGAGGATTAGATATTAGTAATATATAAATGTTAATGTCCTAATTTTTGTGATTGTATTGTGGTTATGTGGTGGAGTGTCTTGGTTTGTAGTCTATTGAGGTGGTCTGGGGTAATGGCACATCAGGTTGGCAATGTGCTTTCAAATACTGCAAATGTTCTTTTCTTGTAGCTTTGCTGTAATTTTGTGATTATTTTTTTTTTAAATGTTTAAACCTAATAAATTGTTATAACTGTGGTTGGCTATACTGTTGTTGTTGTTAGCTGCTGTCCAGTTGGCCCCATCTCGTGGTGGCCCCAGGTACAACTATTGCCCAGTCCTGTGCCATCTCTGAGATGGGTTGCCCATTGGCCTGTTGTGATCTACAGGGATTTCATTGGCTGATTTTCAGAAGTAGATTGTCAAGTCTTTCTTCCTCGTCCATCTTACTCTGGAAGCTCCACTGAAACCTGTTCAGCATCATAGCAACATGAAAGCCCCCAGTGACAGACAGGTGGTGGCTGCACATGAGGTGTATTGTCTGGACGTCAAGTCTGCATGGAAGGCAAAAATTCTACCATTAAACCACCAACAACCTTTTCGGAAGTACATAGCCAGGCCTTTCTTCTGACGTGCCTCTGGGTGGACCTGAACTTCCAACCTTATGGTTAGCAGCATCACCCAGGGACTGCAACCATAATAATAATTGGCTATAATATTTAGCAATATATTAATGAGCATACAAAACACAATAATTTTAATCCCCATGAAATAAAATAAATATGTATAACCTGCAAGAGACTCAACCCTCTAAATCTTATTTTAAACACCATCCCAAGTTCTGATTAAAACAAACAAACAAAAAAAGATTATCATATGGTATAAACAGTAAAAAGAATGGGGAAGAACTGAACAAATTAAATTTGATTCACCTAATATTTATGCCCCCATCCATTCCAAAGGAGAAGTTGGGAAAATCAATAGACTACAGTTCTATTTAGCTTCATGATACTGCAAAAAGCTGTCCATTAAACACTTTGTTTTGCCCTTTTCGCCTGGTATTTCCAAACAGACTTGTCTATGAAACAAGCAGGTCTTAAGTAAAATCAAAACGAAGAAGGAAAGAATATCATGGCTGAAGAAAGTACAACCCCTTTCTTTTGGACAAAGAGTTTTAAATATGAGTGTAAATTTAAAAAAAAATTACTTGATTCAGTAATTAAATCTCACTGGAAGCATTGATCTCATTATACTAGTGACTGGTAACTGGCCAAAATAAAGTTACAGACTGTCATCCAGCTTGCCAAGTCTGAGAGCAATGTTCCAGAATGGAATTTCCTCCCCCCATATAGTCCTGATTATACTGTTATTTCGGATCATATGTGATTACAGTTCACTATTGTTTCCACTGGTTTCTCTTAAGCAATTACAATTAACTGGCACGTGTCCTTCTGTTCCTAGGAGGCAGTGTCGTGCAACGAAAAGAAGGCTGGACAGAGTCAGGAGCCAGCTAAGCCACAATCTCACCCCTTCACCTCAGTGTGTCTCAGTTTTCACTTCTGTAACATTAGACGATCAAACAAGACCATTTCTAATGTTCCTTTGAAGTTGTCTTATATCTTCTTCATTCGCATTCAAGCTATTGTCTTAAGCGCAAATGACCAACTTTAATTTCTTTTTCATTTTATCATCGTGCTCACTATAGTTTTTTGCTTAGCATAGGACCTCATAACTGTCATCAAACTGTCAGTAGCTTGTCTTAAATTTGTGGACATTTTTTTAGTGCAGAAATTATTCACTATAAGCAAACACGTTATTTCTGCGTTGTTTCAATTTATAGTTCCAATTTTGCCTCTGCTAAGAAAATATCTTCTTTAGTGGGAGTGATAAAAGCCTGCTAAATTTCACCCGTCTCTATGTCTGTCTTCTGATACGAAAGCCTGAAGACCAACCCCCGTAATATGAATCACATTCAAAATATAGGCTTTTTGTAAGATTCCAATGAATCAGTAAACACAGAGGAAATGTATGTATGTGGAAGCAGTGAACGGAATGTATAATTTAAACAGTAGACTTCCTATAAAAAATACATTTGCAGGACTAGAAGGGAGGAGGGGACAGGAAAGCTGGTGATAGGGAACCCAAGGTTGAGAAAGGACAGTGTTGACATGTTGTGGGGTTGTTAACCATTGTCACAGGGCAATATGTGTACTAACTGCTTAATGAGAAACTATTCTGTTCTGTAAACCTTCATCTAAAGTACAAAAAAAAAAAAAATTATCTGTGTGAGATTAAATTGACAACAGCAACTCAAAAGGTTTGATGGGAAGCCTAGGGGGCAGTGAGTTGAAGATAATGGTGATGGAATAATTTGGAAAAGGATAGTGAGAATAGCAGCACAACTGGAAGAATGTAATCAATGTCACTGAATTGTACATGTAGAAATCTTGAAATGGTGTATCTTTGGCTATGTATATTTTCACCAAAAAAGAAAAAATGTCCTCCAAGGTTGAGAAGGGAGAGTGCTGACATGTCATGGGGTTGTTAACCAATGTCATAAAACAACATATGTACTGACTGTTCAATGAGAAACTATTTGTTCTGTAAACCTTCACCTAAAGTATAATAAAAAAAATACATTTGCTACTTCAAGATAGTCCTAAATTATTTTATTAAGGCTTTTTTAGAAATTAGCACTTTAAGATGTAAATATGAACTTAGAAGAAGTGATCCATGAATTGGTTTATAACTATTTGAATTTTTAGTTTCTTACTGTACGTAATTTATGCCCCTTGTGTCATTATGGGAATTATTTTCAGAACAGCAGTTTTGAACAATGTGGTAAAGTGAACCGAAGGCGTCGAAGTAATGTGATTAATTCTTTATAAGTTAAGTTCCTCAAGGATTGAATGTTGAAAATGAAGAGCTCTTTGGTGACATCAGATAAAATATTGCTTTTCTTTTTAATTAGGTGTCTACTCTTGTATAAAAGACCACTTGATGCAAATGGATTTTTTAAAAATCCAACAATCCATAAATCCCAAGTGAAATATCAGTCCCTATTAGCATCAAGTTGAAACGCAAACACACTGGTAGGAGTGCAGTGGGAAAGATAATTTATATAAAGAATTTGTTTGCACACTCAGTTAAGGCACAACAGTGCCAGGGTTCTTCTCGGACTGTGATTTTATAAAAAGGAAGACACTTGGGGAAATTTGAAGTGTTTATTTCCCAACGTCCAATTTCAATTACATTTTTCTTCTTAAAAAGCAAGATACAAAATTCTTACAGTCATTAAGAGAAAAACAGCACTCTTTGATTAACCGATGGAAGAACTATCATAATTTCACACTAGTTAGAGCACTCGAAAAATGGAAACCCTGGTGGCGTAGTGGTTAAGTGCTACAGCTACTAACCAATAGGTCAGCAGTTCTAATCCACCAGGTGCTCCTTGGAAACTCTATGGGGCAGTTCCACTCTGTCCTTATAGGGTCGCTATATGTTGGAATCGACTCAATGGCAATGGGTTTGGTGGGTTTCAGGTTTATTAGTTTATCTCAGAATATAGTCAAAATATTCATTGAAATACAGTAAGCTATATTAACACAATAGAACAAATGTCGGCTCTCTGGCAGGTTACAATCTAGCTACTTATCCAGAATCCGAACTGGGGTACTCAGCAAAACTACCTATACTGTTAACGTATTTAATTTACTATAATAAAATCCTCAAAGTTGTGACCAATCAGATGTAATGAAAAGATACTTACAAATATTATTGTTAGAGTTAGCTGCCTTCGAGTAGGCCCCTGACTAATGGCAACCCAAATGTTACAGAGTCAAGCGGCTCCACAGAGTTTTCTAGGCTGTAATCTTTAAGGAAGCAGATGACCAGGCCTTTCTTCTGCAGCACCACTGGGTGGGTTCAAACCACCAACCTTTTGATAAGTAGCCAAGGGCAAACCTCTTGTACCACCCAGGTTCAAGACGAATCAAATATCAGTCAATATGATTACCGAAATACAGATGGGTTAGGGATTGACAAGAAGCAAAAATAAATCAGGACACTAAACTCACTAATGTGTGACAGAAGATGGGCTGATCTCTCACACATGGGCAAGCGTGTACCCAAGGGTCTAGACACTAACACTCAGCTTAATACTCCCAGAGGTATAATAGCATTTTCATGTTTCAGGAAAATTAAGATGCAGAATATTTAATGAGGCATACTCATCATTAAATTACCGTAACGGCCGTTTTTATGGGGGGGAGTTGGGGGGACCCCATTTTTCCCTGTGACTACTCTGGAATATGAATTGACTGAAGAGTCTAAGGCAATCTGGAAAGGTTCAGATGTTTTTAAATATTTGAAAGACCTAGGAAAGCACACAAATGTAGACAGAGCCTATAAACTCCAGAAATCATTTGCAAAAAACATGGGAATATCTATAAAAGTTCAGTATAGTAATATGAATAACATTATTGCAAATTTCACTTGCAAGCTCTCTCTGCTCTGACTTCTCGTGATCAAGGCTGTGATCATATCATTATTCTCTCTGCCGTGGGAGATGCAAGACAGACACACACTGTTCATGTCCTTCATTTATCCTTACTAAAAACGTATCTGTGAATAACAATAAAAATGTTCAAAAATTAGATTATGGTAAATATACTAATAATTAACGGCTTGAACTCTTTAAAGGAGTGACCGTTATGGTATGTAAATTATATCTCAATAAAAAACCAAAACCCCGTTGCTGTCAAGTCGATTCCTACTTACAGCGACCCTACTGGACAGAGTAGAACTGCCTGATAGGGTTTCCAAGGAGCGGCTGGTGGTTTCAAACTGACGATCTTTTGGTTAGCGGCCAAACGCTTAACTGCTGCGCCACCAGGGCTCCAATATCACACTGAAGCTATTTTTAAAACCTTAAAAGAAAAAGACCCACGGGAGTAAGACCAGGAATGACTCCACACAGCAAACTTGGCCTGGCAGCCCATTTCTGTCTTTTCATGTCTGACACCCTAGCAACAAGCACAGGACTCAATACATAAGCGGTGCTCTCTAAACATCGGCTGAATCAAGGAATGAATGACCCCCTGTCCAATATCTATAGTCTTTTCTTTTGAAAAATCAAAACAGAACATCTTGTCCAGTGTCTGACTCAGCATCTGGCGTTTCCCTGTCTGCATTATCTGCCAGCTTTGCACTTCTCTGGACTAACATAAATTCCTCTGGCCACACTGACCATAAGCACAGTGTGATGGTGAGAGGCACATTCCATTCTTGGATCATTTAGGGTAAAATATGATTGCTTAAATATTCTGACCCTTTGAAAACTCAATTCAAAACATTTGTAATCTTTGTCCTCTCCAGACCAACAGATTTTAAGTCAACACTTAGTAAAATGCGTTAAAGATTCTGTTTTTACATGATCCATAATACTAATTAATTCATCAATCCCATAATCACACATCTTTCTATAAATGTCAGACAGGATGCAGCTGACTAGGTCATTGCCATTAAATATAAGTTCACGGACGCTCACGTTTGTCTTGACAGGAGTCGTTTGGGGCTAAACTTTGACTTTCTGTGCTATTATCACTTGGATGTCAATAATTATATATCATGGTTCCATTACTCTGTCACTATTTGTCAAAACTTCCAAACATCTATGAGGTATTTTGTTATATATTTAAATGTAAATCCTTTATTACTCTGTAAATGCCCTCTTTCTGAAAATGGTTTACATCATTTTATCTCAACATTTTTCAGTATCTACCCTCTTTTGGGACTAATTAAACCAAACTACACCCATTGACATTGAGTCGATTCTGACTCAGAGTAGAACTGCCCCATAGGGCTTCCAAGGAGCAGCTAGTGGATCTGAACTGCCAACCTTTTGGTTAGCGGTCGAATGCCTAACCACAGCACCACCAGGGACTAATGAGTATTCTTAAATACAGCCTTAGTGGGGGTCTTCTAGAGGCTGAGTCTCAGCCAGGGGGGTTCTTATGCAGGTGGTTTATTGAGGGAGTGCTTCAGGAGAAACCCGTAAAGAAACGAAGGAAGCAGGGTGGGGCAGGGAAGAAGCAAGCAAAGACACAGTTTCTGCTGAGGTCTAGCCTCAGCCTGATCCCACAGTTTATTCTGAATAAGACTGATACCACAGAATTGTTCCACCTTGAGGCAAAGGAGTTGGACTTTTGTCCTTTCTTATCAGTCAACTGGGCATGTGCTGCCCTTGGTGGGGGGCTGTGTATCCCCCCAGGCAACTTCTGCTTAGGTGACTCCCATCCACCAGTTGCTGTGAAGTCAACTGCCACTCATGGCAACCTCATGTGGTATCAGAGCAGAACTGTGCACCATAGGGTTTTCAGTGGCTAATATTTTGGAAATTTATCACCAGGCCTTTCTTCCAAGGCATTCTGGGTAGACTGGAACCTCTAACCTTTCAGTTAGCAGCGAGCGTGTTAAGTGTGTTAACTGTGTGTACCACTCAGGGACTCCAGCTCCCATCTGCTGAGGACAATCCTCTAAAGAACAAGGTAACTATGGGCCTTTAGTAGCTAACACTCACAGCAGCTGGGAGGCGGGCACAAAGACCTATTAAACCAAACCTGTTGCTCCGTTGAGTTGGTTCCGACTCACAGCGACCCTGTGTACAACAGAATGAAACACTGCCCAGTCCTGCACCATCCTCACAATCGTTGTTACGCTTGAGCCCGTTTGTCTTAGTTATCTAGTGCTGCTGTAAGAGAAATACCACAAGTGATGGCTTTAACAAACCAAAGTTTATTCTCTCACAGTTTAGGAGGCTAGAAGTACTAGTTCAGGGTGCCAGCTCCAGGGGAAGACTTTCTCTGTCGGTTCTGGGGGAAGGTCTTTGTCATCAATCTTCCCCTGGTCTAGGAGCTTCTCAGCAAAGGAACCCAGAGTCCAAAGGACACACTCTGCTCCTGGCTCTTCTTGCTTAGTGGTAATGAGGTCCCCTTCTCTCTGCTCACTTCTCTCTCCTTTCATCTCTTGTAAGAAAAAGGTGATGCAGCCTACAGCCCAGGGAAACTCCCCTTACATCTGATCAGGACTGTGACTCTGATCCCACCCTAATCCTCTTTAATATACCTAATCTTGCCTCATTAACCACAGGCAGAGAATAGGATTTACAACACAAAGGAAAATTACATCAGATCACAAAATGAAGGACAATCACATAATACTGGGAATCATGGCCTACCCAAGTTGATACACATTTTAGGGGGACACAATTCAATCCATGACCCTACTGTTGCAGCCACTGTGTCAGTACATCTCGTTGAGGGTCTTCCTCTATTTAGCTGACCCTCTACTTTACCAAGCATGATGTCCTTCTCCAGGGACTGGTCCCTCCTGATAACATGTCCGAAGTACATGAGACATAGTCTTGCCATCCTTACTTCTAAGGAGCATTCCGGTTATACTTCTTCTAAAACAGATTTGTTTGTTCTTCTGGCAGTCCATGGTATATTCAGTATTCTTCACCAACACCTTAATTCAAAGAAATCAATTCATTTTGGTCTTCCTTCTTCATTGTCTAGCTTTTGCATGCGTAAGAGGTGACTGAAAATACCATGGCTTGGGTCAGGCTCACCTTAGTCCTCAAAGTGACATCTTTGCTTTTTAACACTTGAAGGAGGTCTTTTGCAACAGATTTGCCCATTGTAATACGTTATTTGATTTCTTGACTGCTGCTTCCTTGGGTGTTGATTGTGGATCAAAGTAAAATGAAATCTTTGACAACTTCAATATTTTCTCTGCTTATCATGATGTGCTTATTGGTCCAGTTGTGAGGATTTTTGTTTTGTTTATGTTGAGGTATGTTGAAGGCTGTGGTCTTTGATCTCCATCTACCTACTAGAGAGGTTCTTTTCTAATGTTTAATTTTATCAAAGGAAAATTTACTTCCTATGAACTGACGGTCTAGCTTATTCATCTTAGTAATATATTTATGTATTAATCATGTTTTCAAGATGTAAACATTTGACTTAAAACAATAAAATAATAGTAATTTGATAATCCACCACTGAGCAGTTAAGGAATTATGAAGCAGATGAAAACGGAATGCTTATTCAACGCTCATAATAAAACCTTACATTTCAAACGCAGCCTTATCCTATGAATTAAATTCTAGAAACTGCATTCCAGGAATAATCACCACTGCAAATTTCAGTAGATTATGCAACTTTGAAAATTTTATGTCACAAGTAGAGGTGATTCAGGCAATTTCTATACCACTTTAGTCAACGGCAGGTTTGCCAGCATGAATGGAAATTTTACTTTCACTAGGGAGCCCTGATGGTGCAGTGGTTAAGTGCTTGGCTGCTAACAGAAAAGTCATCAATTCAAATCTACCAGCCACGCCAAGGGAGAAAGATGTGACCGTCTGCTTCCAGAAGGATTAACCAAAAACGTAAACCAAATCCATTCGTCGTCGAGCCCCATGGGGTTTCCAAGGCTGTAAATCTGTACAGAAGCAGACTGCCACATCTTTCTCCCACGGAGCAGCTGGTAGGTTCAAACTACCAACCTTTCAGTTAGCAGTCAAGTGCTTAACCACTGTGCCACCAGGACCCCATAAGGATTACAGCCTTGGAAACCCAATGGGACAGTTTTACTCTGTCCTACAGGGTCACTAAACAACACCTAACAACAACATGATAGGGTCAACGGAGCCCTGGTGGCGTAGTGGTTAAGAGATCGGCCGCTACCCAAAAGGTCAGCAGTTCAAATCCACCCGTTGCTCCTTGGAAACCCCAAGGGGCAGTTCTACTCTGTCCTGTAGTGTTGCTGAGTTGGAATCGACTCAACGGCAATGGGGAAGGTCTCCCTCACCTGCATAAGGTCTTCCTTCATCAACAGCAATGACCCTGCCCTGGCAAGGGCCCTTTTTAAGGGACACTGTAATGACGAGTGCACTGCTGCATGATCTTTGAGCGACTTGGGAACATTAGATGTTATTCACTTAATTTAAATGTGTTCTATGACAGCATCAACCACCTCTGTCAGTTTGTCATACTGTTGTAGCCTGAATGTTGCTACGATGCTGGAAGCTATGCCACCAGTGTTTCAAATACCAGCAGAGTCACCCACAATGGACAGGTTTCAGCACTGCTTCCAGAGTAAGACAGACTAGGAAGAAAGGCCTGGCAACCTACTTCCAAAACCTAGCCAACAAAAATCCTACAAATCACAAAAGAATATTGTCCTGTATAGTTCTGAAAGATGAATCCCCTAGGTTGAAAGGCACTCAAAATATACAGTGGGTGTAAGAATGGACTCAAGCATATCGATGATTTGTTCCATTGTACATCTGAGATGACTCAACAGCAACCAACAATAATAACAATGACATCATAATGCGGCTCCACTTTTTCTATGTCCTTTACATTTAATGCCTTGCAGGTTCCATCATGCCTTCTTTCTAGCTAATTTTCCATGCCATGGACTGCTTCTTCTTTCACTGGGATGACTATTAAAGAAACAAGACTACTCAAAGGAGGATCAAGTGGACAGAAGAATCAGTAACAACCTGTCTCTTTCCCTCTTGTGCGTGTGCACATTGATGACGGAGCCCCTCATTTAGGGACAGCTATGTCTGAGCATCAAGGCTACCCCCGGTCTTCCTTGCTGCTATATCAACAAGGAGTAGTGGATGAGAACAAGGGCTCTGGAGTCTAACGTATGCTTTACTTACAGAGTTGCTGTGGCACTTAGAATAGCATGCTCCTTGTATCTGCTTGTTCATGGCTATTCCTGAGCTAGAGACACTAAATACAGATCAAGGATAAAGATGAGAGCTTTCAGAAACGAAGAGAGGGACTACTGAACTGCTAGCATACATCTAAGAATAAAAGGGATGCAGCCTGATTGTTGTTGCTGTTGGGTGTCAACAAATCAATTTCAACTCATAGTGACCCCATGTGATAGAGCAGAACTGCCCCATAGAGTTCTCTAGGCTGTAATCTTTACAGGAGCAGATTGCCAGGCTTTTTCTCCTGCGGAGCAGCTGGTGGGTTTGAACCGCCAACCTTTCGGTTAGCAGCCGAGCAGCCCCTTATTAAAGAACTGCAAATATCCAAATTTTGCAGCAGTATTTGCAACCACACTATCTGTGCAGAAATGTGTACTATGGATGGCTACATAATCTTAGAATGTTATAAACAATCTACAATTATCAGAGATACACTGACTGTTTGCAAACAACTACTAGGGAAAGATTTAAGATAAAACTGTGCTCTTTTCATAAATCATGGAAGGTGGAGCTGGAGGATAAATGCAGACATAAACTTGGGGTTTGGAGATTTTCTTCTCGAGGCTGTGGCATGAGTAGATCAACATCACTGGGCTACCAGCTTCCAGTCAGGTTTGAAATTCATCTGCTTCCTTCTTCCTTCTTTACTTCTGTTTAATCTGGAATCTATGACACATCTCCTTCATCATATAGTTTTATCTGTACAAGCCTTGGCTATATTTGGAGCAATACTAGAAAGCTCTTTAGAGTTTTAAATTATTATTATTATTAGCATTCATGTGTTGCTTTAGAAAAAAGATATTCATAAAGTTTAATTCTACTCAACATTTGATGACAAATGAGGCACAGAGAGGTTAATAGCTCACCCAATGCCACACAGCTATTTAGTAGGCAGTTATAAACCATTGCATAATCTTTCTTCTCTTAATGATTAATTCCCACTGGTGGGCTGTGTATCAAGCAATTATATTTCCTCTCCTCTGAAGACTCTATCCCAGAAGCACTTTATGACCCACCAACACTAAACTACCTGTACCAGGCTATTTCTCACTTCTGTGTCTTTGCTTACACTCTGCCTGGAAAGTCCCCTGCCCCATCCCAGCCCCTCTCCACCTCCACCCTCTGCTCATTTCCACCTTTCAGAAAGCCTTCAGTGGTGAGATGTTCCTAATTTAGCTTGGGGTCACCACTGAAGGCTGTTGGTGTTATAATAACATATTTATGTTTTTCTCCAACAACAAGTGTATGTCCTGTATATCAATATATCCACCAAGTCTAGTACACTGACTGACAGATTGTAAGTGCTCAATAAATTTTTACTGAATGAATGGATGGGCAGATGAATGAATATAAATATGAATGCACAGACAAGCAATGTGAACAAGAAGCTCTTCTAAGAGGTCATGTTGTTGTTGTTAGATGCCATTGAGTCAGTTCCAACTCATAGCGACCCTATGTATAACAAAACAAAACACTGCCGGGTCCTGCACCATCCTCACAATCATTGTTATGCTTGAGCCCATCACTGCAGCGACTGTGCTAATCTGTCTCATTGCGGATCTTCCTCTCTTTCAGTAACTCTCTACTTTACCAAGCATGATGTCCTTCTCCAGGGACTGAGCCCTCTTGATAACATGTCTGAAGTACATGAGATGAAGTCTCCCTATCCTCACTTCTAAGGAGCATTCTAGCTGTACTTCTTCCAAGACACATTTGTTTACTCTTCTGCCAGTCCATGGTATATCCAATATTCTCTCAAAGGCATCAATTCTCTTTGGTCTTCCTTCTTCACTGTCCAGCTTTCCCATGCACATGAAGCGATTGAAAATGACTTGGGTCTGGCACAGCTTAGTCCTCAAGGTGACATCTTTGCTTTTTAACACTTTAAAGAGGTCTTTCAAGCAGATTTACCCAATACAATGTGTCATTTGATTTCTTGATGGTTGTGTCCATGGGCATTGACTGTGGATATAAATAAAATGAAATCCCTCACAACTTAACTACGTTCTCTGTTTATCATGATGTTGCTTATTGGTCCAGTTGTGAGGATTTTTGTTTTCTTTATGTTGCGGTGTTATCCATACTGAAGGCTGTGGTCTTTGATCTTCATATAAAAAATTATAGACAGTGTTTATAAGGGGAGCTAAGAAATGACGATAGAATTAGACAACTCGATAGAAAGTCATAGGAGCAGAACTGAGGCAATGGAAGTCAGAGTTAGTGAGATTGAAGATAAAGCACTTGACACCAACTTACTTGAAGAAAAATCAGATAAAAGGTTTTTAAAAAATGAAGAAACTCTAAGAATTATGCGGGATTCTATCAAGAGGAATAATCTATGAGTGATTGGAGTATCAGAACAGGGAGAGATAACAGAAAATACAGAGAGAATTGTTGAAGATTTGTTGGCAGAAAACTTCTTTGGTATCGTGAAAGATGAGAAGATATCTATCCAAGATGCTCATCGAACCCCACATAAGGTAGATCCCAAAAGAAAGTCACCAAGACATATTATAATCAAACTTGCCAAAACCAAAGATAAAGAGAGAATTTTAAGAGCTGCTAGCATTAAATGAAAAGTCATCTACAAAGGGAAGTTAGTAAGACTAAGCTCGGACTACTCAGCAGAAACCATGCAGGCAAGAAGGCAATGGGATGACATACACAAAGCCTTGAAGGAAAAAAGTTGCCAGCCAAGAATCATATATCCAGCAAAACTGTCTCTCAAATATGGCGAAATTAGGGCATTTCCAGATAAACAGAAGTTTAGGGAATTTTCAATTTGCAAAAACCAAACCAAAATTACAAGAAATACTAAAGGGAGTCCTCCGGTTAGGAAATCAATAACATCAGATAACAAGCCAAGACTAGAACACAGGACAGAGCAACCAGATATCAACCCAGACAGGGAAGTCACAAAAATAAATCAAAGAAATGATGACAGTTTATTAAGATAACCAAGAAAGATGCAGGTTTAGCGCTATTTTTGTGTTTCTGCCTAAGGCAGCCTACAATTAATTATGCCTGTTGCAAATAAAAATAGTTACTGTCTTAGGCTTGGTTCTCTGGAGGAGCAAAACCAGTGAAACGTGTGTGTGTGTGTGTGTGTGTGTGTGTGTGTGTGTGTCTATGGAGAGACAGAGAGAGATTTATCTCAAGAAAATGGCTCACACAGTTGTGGAGGCTGGCAAGTCCCAAATCCGTGGGTTAGGTGTTAGGCTGGAGGCTTCTCCTGACTCATGTGGTTGCAGGCGATGACAAACCCTAAATCAGCAGGTCAGGCAGAAGGCTGCTAGCTCATGTTCCAAGAACCAGAGGTCAGAGAATGATAAGTAGGCTGCAGGATCCAGACAGGGTGAGCTTTGCAGAACATTCATATATGGGATGAAGGCCACACCCCCAAGGAAACTCCCCTTTCAACTGACTGGCTGCTCACAACAGATCACGTCATGGACAGTGATTACATCACAACAAATCACATCACAGAGAGTGATTACATCACAACAGATCACATCATATCTGCAGAATCACTGAGAATCATGGCCTAGCCAAGTTGACACATGACCTTAAGCATCACAGCTACGCTACTGTCAGATTCCATCTAGACCCTGGAAGACCTGTGTCTTAGATTCCTGTTGCTTCTGTAACAGAAACACCACAGGTGGGTGGCTTTAAAGAACAGATGTTTATTTTCTCCTATTTCAGAAGGCTAGAAGTCCAAATTCAGACTGTAGCTCCAGGAGGAGGTCCTTCTTTATCTAGTTCAGCTTCTGTTGTTGTTGTCTTTAGGTACTGCCAAGTCAGCAACCCTGTGATCTATTCCTGTGTGTTGTACATAATAGCCAGGTGAACCAGATTCAGAGTCCTCGTCCAAATACTGTTTGATTCCACTTATTTGAAATATCTAGAATAGGCAAATGTGGAGTGCTGGTGGTGCAGTGGTTAAGAGCTTAGCTGCTAACCAAAAGCTTGGCAGTTCGAATCTGACAGCCACTCCTTGGAAACCCTATGAGGTGGTTCTACTCTGTCCCATAGGGTCGCTATGAGTTGGAATTGACTTAACTTCAACGTGTTTGAGTTTTTTTTTTTTGGTATAGACATCAAAGTGGTTACCAGGGTCAGGCAGAAGGGAAGGGGAAAGGAGGACTCAATGCTTAGGGACACTGAGCTTCTGTTAAGAATGATGGTAAAATTTGTGAACGGATGAAGGTGATGGTTGAACAACATGGTGAACATAATCAATGTCACTGAACTGTACATGTGAATAGTGTTGAAATAGCAAATGCTTTGTTACATATGTATGCATTACAATTAAAAAAAATTTTTTAAGTCCTTGTCCAAGGCAAGTCCACAGTTTCAATACCAAACAAGCATTTACTGAATGCTATATCATTATGTGCTAAATACTTAGCATATGTTGTCTTTAAGCTTCATAACAACCCCAGGAAGTAGGCTGTGTTAGCTTCATTTCATACAGGAAGACACGAAACCCAGCTTAGCTAATCAACATGGTGCTACCGTGTGGGAATGGACAGACCCAAGTTTTAAGTCAGGTGTGTGATTTGCAATTTCTGTGCTCTCGTCACAACTGTATCCTCCAAGTCTAGAGTGGTAGACAGAAATGCATAAAACC
Organism: Dugong dugon; assembly: GCA_030035585.1. Taxonomy (NCBI): domain Eukaryota; kingdom Metazoa; phylum Chordata; class Mammalia; order Sirenia; family Dugongidae; genus Dugong; species Dugong dugon. The sequence continues at coordinate 10,460,715 of CM057473.1, forward strand.
AGTACAAGGGAGGGGATAAAGGAAGGAGAATGTGACAATGTCTGATCAAGAAAAATAACCTGACTCAGTGGTCCAAAGGGGATCACTGTTTCAAAACCTGAGAATCCTGCTTTAAAATCTTGCCATTATGGCACGGGCAAAGGGTTCTCCTGGGTCCAGGGTGACTCGAGCTGTCTTCCTGGAGAGGGTGCTTTTAAATCTTGTTCCAGCTGAGCAAGCAACAGAATGCTCCCAGGTCAGTTTCTTTTGAAAAAGACATACTTTTGTTCCTGAATTCTAGTCGTCAGTCTTATTCCACCAAGAATTGGTGCCGTCTGTGAAGTTGCATTTTACTCCCCTGTGTGAAAATACCAGATTGCTTATCTCACAAACTTTCAACATTGCTAGGCAGATATTAAAGGCATCCATTCAAGCTTTATTCCCCGGTCTCCTTCCTGTTATTTTTATGTGAGGATGTCTGAGGATATTCTTCTCTGCTGCTTCTCTCTGCCACACCCCTTCCTCCATCTCTCTTGGTGCCTTGGTGCATTTTCATCTAGCTATTGTTATCCAAAAATCAGGTACTGAAAATCCTTTGGAGCACAGTTCTACTCCGACACACATGGGGTCACCAGGAGTCAGAATCGACTCAACAGCAACTGGTTTGGTATAGTTCTCTATCCATTCTTCTTTGGCAATTTACGTTAAAAATCATTTTGATGGTAGATTGGCTGATTTCTTGTCATTTGATCCTCCCTGAAATGCAAGCTCATTCTTCCTTGTGGTATTCTGGAATCCTAAATTCAAGTCCAATAAATCAAATTCAACTTTGCTACCTCCTCTATGGTAAAGGGTTGTTCACTTTCTCATCTTCTTTTCTTGCAAAGTCAGTAACTTTAATTCCTAGAGAATAACAAAAGAGCACTTTCCACAAACGAGAGTAAGATTATTGAAACACTGGCATGAGAAAGAGAGAAAAAGCAGCAGGAACCCCTGGAAGCTGACGCTGGCACACATTCACCAGGAAATGTAGTCAGACTAACCTCTATTAGATAAATGTGGCTGATATGGCATTTTTGGACCTTAGCAGAGCATATGACTAAGAGTCTCGTGATACTTTTAGGGACAAGTTACATTGGGTTAGATAAGAACATAAGTAGATATAATCATACCTGGCTGAGCAATCATCATAACATTTTAACTGATGGGTACTTAGTAGTCCTGTCTTCACAAACTTAAATAAAGATGCCCAAGACAAGCATATCATATTTTTGAACAATGACAAGGAATACTGTACATGAAAGAAAAATTTTAAATGATCTCAGTAGATAATAACACAATGGTATTATCAAAATAATAAAAATATTACTTGTATTTTTAGAAGTTCTTCTTGTCATTCCCTAACAAAATAATGAGCTGAGTTATTATTGCCTGGTTAAAGTAAAAATCAACCATTAAAGTATAAAATGAGGAAGATATGGCTTGAAATCAAAAGTTAACATGAAAAGGACTTGGAAGTATCTGTTCAACTGTTCTGTGAGCCAAGAGAACTGTGAGTTTACTGAAAGAGCTCACACAAACTGAGCGCCCATAGGAAGGTGTATAGTGGCCCCACAAAGAGGAGACGTGGCCTCACTATATATAGTCTATGTACCTTATTTTAAATCTGTGCACCCTGGAGGACAGTCCTTCCCAGACCTCCAAACTTTCATCAGAAGGTCTCCAGAGCTCTGGGTGCTCCTGGGAACTTCCCCAAGGACTGGATTTAGTGATGTAAATTTCACCTTGACGACCCTGACAAGAGCTCTTTTGGGGAGGAGTTAAGTCAGAAGTTTAATGGAAATGGATTCAAGTGGATTCTAGAGAGATTGGGGGAGAGGAAGAGGAGGGAGTGACAATTTTCTGATAGAGGGAAACGTCTAGATAACACAGGGTTTTATATTTTACAGTTGTAAACATAGTACAGTGTGCTTGTAGTCTGAAGAAACAGAAATCACCCAATACTTACCACCTCATCACTTCCATCTAGACTTGCACTGTCCAGTACAGTAGTCACCAGCCACATGCGGCTACGGAGCACTTGAAATGTGTCTGGTATGCATTGAGATGTGCTGTCAGTGTAAAACACCCATGAAACTTTAAAGACAAAGTGAAAAAAAAAAAAAGAGTAAAATATCTCATTATGAGTTTTTTATACTCATTACATGTTGAAATGATATTTCAGATATATAGGGTTACATAAAATCTGTTATTGAAACTAATTTCACTTGTTTCTTTTTCCTGTGTTTAATGTGGCTACTATTTTAAACTGAAAAGTTTAAAATTGAATATGTGGTTTGTATTATGCTGTGTTAATACTGTATTTCTGCTGACTGTGTGGATTTAAACCATCATGGCGGATCTCATCATACTAAGTTTGTATTAGTCACCAAAGAAGACCTGGATTCCTAGCTCATCTCTCATCCTTGAATGCACTCCAGTCGTATCCCATCTCCTCTCCATCCACAACTAATTCCTGAATCCCTTTCATTGCACCTTGTGGAAACCATGGTCCCTCACTAGCAAAGTTCCTCTATTCTCTACCTCTTCTCTTCGCAGTTCCTTTACCTTCTTACTCTAACCCAGTGGTTCTCAACATGTGTGTGCATTTGGACATGTTGTCAGGAGGGTCAGTCCCTGGAGAAGAACAGCATACTTGGTAAAGTAGAGGGTCAGCGAAAATGAGGAAGACCCTCAACGAGATGGATTGACACAGTGGCTGCAACAATGGGCTCCAACATAGCAACGATTGTGAGGATGGCGCAGGACCCAGGCAGTGTTTCGTTCTGTTGTACACAGGGTCACGACGAGGCGGAACTGACTTGACAGCACCTAATAACAGCAGCAACAACAAACTGTGAGAAAATAAATTTCTGTTGGTTAAAGCTACCCACTTGTGGCAATGCTGTTATAGCAGCACTGGATAACTAAGACAGGGGCCTTATCTTATTTGGTGTGTCTGCAGCATTTATCCAAGTCATCATTCTCTCCTTCATGAAATGCTTTCTTGACTTGGTTTCTGGGAAACTACTCTCTCATTCTCCTCCTGCATGTGCTGCTCCTTCTTTGCTTACTTTTCTAGTTCCTGTTCATCTCACCAATCTCTACATTTCCAGATACACTAGGGCTAAGTCCCGAGCCTCTTTCTTCTATCCTTTTTACACCCTAAGTGATCTCATTCAATACCATCTAGCAGTGGCATCACTAGGGTTGGTGTCACCCAGTGTGGTAACTCATGGTGTCACCTCCACCGTGGGCCTCCTCCTTTATCAGACCATACAGAAGCCTTAGTAATTTTTTTTTACTGTTACTCGTAAATAATAATTCCCGTATATCACTCCTTCTTTTCCTGTAATTACTACCTCATTCTCAAAAAAGTTTCTGATATAGATTCACAAATACTAATTACCACAATATTGCAGCTAAAACACCAGAAAATTTGACAAAATCAGTGACTACAAAAACATCAGCAGCAAGGAAAATAACAGCACACGCTTGTCGCGAGTGTAGACGAAACCACGTGATCCAAATGTCATTGTAATTGGGTAATAATGACAGCTCTGACAGGAAGACATTAGAAGGTTCAAAATGTAAATTAGCATAGAGTTTTAGCCTTGTAGGTATATGGATACTCGTAAGCTGGGCTTACGAAAATGTTTTGGTTGTTAAAACTAACTACAGGGATATTTTTTATAGAAAAGAATAAATTTCTACTGAATCACTGCACAATAAAATTTTGTGTCATTTTGGTGTCACCACCCCTGACAGCATCACCCGGTACAGTCCGCACCCCCTACATCCTGTCCCACAGTGACGCCACTGCCATCTAGATCTCTACCCTAACCACTCCTCAGAATTCTAAATTCAAACATCCACAGCCTAGCCAGCATCTCAAAGACGAGTAGGCATCTTAAACTTACATGTCCAAAAACAAACTCTTGATCTTCCCCATTAAAACCTACTGCTCCTTCAGTAGTTCCCATCTTGGTGAATGGTAACTCCATCATTCAGTTGCTGTGGTCAAAATTCTAGCTCAAATACCCACATCCCAAATCCAATCCATCAGAAAATTCTTTGGCCTCTAACTTGAAAACATGTCTTAAACTTTCTCCCTTCTCACCACCTCTCACCTTCATATAAACTTCTGCCATAGCCTTCTAACTGGGTTTTTTTTTCCTGCCCTTGCCTCCTTATTAAAAACAAAACAAACAAACAACAAAAAAAAAAACCCAACCAAACCCATTGCCATCAGTTTGATTCTGACTCATAGCGACACTGAAGGACAGAGTAGAACTGCCCCATAGGGTTTCCAAGGATCACCTGGTGGATTTGAATGCTGACCTTTTGGTTAACAGCCATAGCTCTTAGCCACTATGCCACCAGGGTTTCCTGCCTCCCTATAGTCTACTTTTAATACAGAAGTCAGAGCAATCACTTTAAAATACAAGCCCCTCCTCTGCTCAAAACCCTCCTTTGGCTCCCATTCTACTCCCAGCTTTCCAGATGTTATATTATCCGGTCCTTTTAACCCATCTGACCTCATCCCCTACCAGTATCCTTATTAAGATTGAATTGTGTCCCCCAAAAAGATATGTTGACATCCTAGCCGCTTCCTCTGACCTTGTTTGGGGAAGTAGCGTTTTTCTTTGCACATGTTATCGGTTAAATTAATCAACTGATACCAGAGTAGAGTGGGTCCTAATCTTAATCCCTTTCAAGTGGCATTTTATAAAAGAGAAGGAAAGATACAGAAATGGAGTCACACACAAGAGGAAGATACCATGTGAGAATGTACCAGTATCTATAAGCAGCAAAAGAACATCAAGGATTGCCAGCAGTCACCAGAAACTAGGAGACAAGCACAGAACAACTCTTCCTTTATAACGCTCACAAGGAGTCAACATGGCTCATACCCTGATCTCAAACTTCTAGCCTCCAGGACCGTGAGTAAATAAATTTCTGTTCTTTAAAGCCACCCACTTTGTGGTATTTTGTTATGGCAGCCACAGGAAATTAAGACAAGTCCTCTCATTCCCCACCCTGGAGTCACAACAGGCTTTTTGCTGTTCTTCAAACACATCAGACTTACTTCTGCCTCTTGAGCTGGTCTATAGGCCCAATCCTCATGCCACAAAGTGCTGCGAGTTTTCCTCTGTCATTTGCTTTATGTTTGTTCAAATGTTATCTTATCAGCCAGGTCTTTTCTGATTACCCTGAGTATAAGAGCAAGCCTCCAATCCCCTGCCCATACATACATATTCTTCATCTACCCTTACTCTGCTTAATTTTTCTCCGCAGCCGGTATATTGTTACGTACCACACTATATGTTTTCTTATCTACATGTTTATTTTATGTCTCTCTCAACTTGGTAGGTGCTGATTAAATGTTTGTTGGTAAACATTTGAGTGGACAGATGCATTCATTTGCAGCAAAGAATGCATTCAAAGTTTAGCATCATGATGGATCTGGCAACTATATCCTATATGCTACAATTTAGAAATTCAGATGTTTAGCTTTGAAAAGAGATGAGAAGCCCAAGGGAACACTGGAGAACCATGTTGAAACTTCTGAAGGAATGACCTGTGGATGAAAACATAGAGTTGCTCTTTGCATTTAGCATGACTCCACATGGCAGAACTGGACCGAAGGACAGAAGTGAAGGGAAGGTAAAATTGAGCTCAGTGTAACAACAACAACAACAATTGCAGTAATCTGTTATGTTTCCTGAAGATGGCTCCCAATAACAGAAATAAGAAAGCAGAAGTCAGATGATTATCTCAAGGAAATTGCAGGGGAGACACTTGCCTTAGTAGGATGATGATTATAACAGGTGATTTCTGAGTTGTGTTTCAACTCTTAAGTTTCTAGAAACATAACCAGACTTTAGATGAGGAAAAATGTTCCCACTTCATAAAGTCTGGCTGATCTTAGAGTCCTCCTGTTTTCATGATTTAGTCTGGTGAGATCCGCAGATCTGGGAAACACCATGAGATGAAATTCGAACCGAAAGTTAGGAGGACTAGGGTCAGGTTTTGCCAATAAATGGTCATACACAAATATGCAAGTTACTCCACTTCCCTGGGTCTCCCCTGAGTCCTCATCCAATTAGAGCCTTGGCCTAGATGACCACACATCCCTTTCTGTTCTGAACACTGTAATTCTAGATTATTTTTCAACTCATAGGAAGGAAAGATAGTTACAAACAGAAGGATTCAGATAGTCACAAAATACGTATACGATGGGGTAGGAGGCCCACCGGTATGTCTGCATTGAAGGAAAACCATGTTAAACCAGATCCTCCTTAACAGAAGAGTTCAGAAATGAGAGAAAAAGCCTCTGGGCCAGCCATTCGATATTTTCTCTTCAAGAGTGTGAAAGGTTAGAGAGTTTCAAGTTTGAAAAATTAGGATGAGACTGCTGCTTATACAGAGAAAAGTTGGGACTCTTAATAGCAACTGCTTCCCACTCCCAGGGGAGCAGTGAAGTCATACTCTGTGCTGTGCTTCGGTTCATGGTGACTAAATTTTACACCAAATGATTATTAATGAAGACTAATTCCAAAAAGAAGCAAGCCTAGGAGCAAATGACATCAGAGCTTCTTTGTCTTGATTGATAAAATATCTCTCATGGATGTTTTCCAGGTGTTGAATTATTGAGACTAATAAGATAACTTCAAAGACTTGAGTTACTCAAGCTTGGTTTCTAGTATCTTGGTCTGCCTTCTTCCAGGCATGGTCTGCATGTGGCTTCCAGGATTGTGAAGAGATTGTGGTGGAAAAGTACCAAGCAATAATAGAAATATTGATAGAATCCAATTTAAGAAAATAATTCCCAAGTAGTTGAAGCTGAAATGGCACCATCAGCTCTAAGCAAATCTATGACCTGTTTTCTTACATAGGGCCCAAAATTAATACTGAATTTGATATTTTCCAAGCTCTAAGCTTGGCTAGAGGCTAGGGCTCTAGGATCATCTGAAAACCAGGATTTGCATTTTCCCTATTTTCTCTGTTTATTTTCATCTTTTCCTGTTTATTTTCGTCTCATTTAACTTTTCCTCTGTGAAAGGAAATGGGCCTGACCGGTTGCCCTTTTTGTTTAGTCAGTATCTGTTAACCAGACTTCACGAACTCACCAGAACAAGTGGTGATATGGGCCCTGGCTCCCAGAGGTTTAGATAACACAATCTGTTTTCACTGACAGCTGGGAGACAGAAATGACAACATTCCTTTTCAGACCTGGCTCCCTAAACCTTTTCCTTATTTTTCTTTTTTGCTGCAATAATGAGGGCTGACAGAGTCACTTGACACCATTAATGATAAATGCATTTTTTTCAATAACGACTAACAGAGAAAAATGATGGAAATTCAGATTTATTTTTTGATCCAGAGAGTTCTATATCTTTGTATGCCCTTGTTCTCCATGTATACTTTATGAGAAATTTCAGCAAAGGCTTCTCTCAAAATTAATCCAATAGCTGTCTCCTTCAATTCTCCTTCTGGAACTCTTCACAGTCTTTGTAGAGGTCCTGGTGGTTTCTAGGGGCTCCTCCCCTGGATGACTAAGGGCAGTGCTATGAGCTCAAGTCTTATCCTGAGGTTTATCTTTGTAAACTTAGCAATACTTTCTCTCTTTTATATATTAAAACTTAAGGAGATGCAGTCTCAAGTGTGAATTGGATTCTGTCCCATTCATCACCCAAACTGGGAAAAAGTTGGTCATATACTGGCACATTTGTATAATAAATATTCAAAGACTCTACTCCAGTATCCTCCATATAACACACATTGTAACTTCTACTATAAAATTTTGAAAAGCTTTTTATGGCATCCGTCATACCCTATTTTAACATGTCTGTCAGGCTAATATTTCTACCTTCTTCCCTTATTAATTTATCTACAAAGTCATGCATGGAAACACCTTTCAGTGGAAAGAACTATCTGCTTTAACAAAAATGTACACTATAAACCTGCATTCTACAAGGTCTAAAAAAATACAAAAGATTTCAACCAGAATGCTTCCAAAGCAGGGTTCTCTAAAGCTTGCTTTGCGCAACACTAGTCCCAGGAGGTAGTGCAGTTAAAAAAAAAAAAAAAAAAGTCTTCTTACCAAACAATAGTTTAGCTTAACTAGTAAAGAATGTCTGCCTTGAGCATTATGCTCTTTTAAGAACTATCTATATGGGATCAAATTGACAAAAGCAACTCCAAAGATTAGACAGGAACCTCAGGGGGACAGTGAGTGTATGTTAATGGGGGAGGAACAACGCAGAAAAGCAGGGTGAGAATGTAATCAGTATCACTGAATTGTACATGTAGAAATGGTTGAATTGGGGTATGTTTTGCTGTGTATATTCTCAACAACCACAAAATTATTTAACAAATTGGAGTGGGGGAATGCTGCATACTAGAGGAACCTCTTTGAATTTCAAAATGCACGTTAGCATTTTAAAAGGTTAGGGCATTCTAAAGTAAAGATATTTGCTTAATTTTATTTAACCCTTTATTCCTCAAATGTATTTGATCATACAACTTTTTTCATGTATGCATGCGGCACCTAGGAACATACCGCCAAACGACGGTTCCATAGTACACAGTTTGGAAACCAGGCTAAAAAATGTTATTATTTCTCAAAAAGTATTAGTCTAATGCATTCATGCATTGGAAACTAACCTTGAAATATAACTCAATTCTTTCTTACAGAGCATATTTATGGTTTATCTTTCATATATTAACAATCTCCAAGTGTCTATTGATTTTCTACAAGTAAACACAAACATATGTGCTTATTTGTAATATCATGTTACTGACTTCATTTGAATAGTTTTCAGCTCACTTTTTGGGGATAAATCAACAATTATCACAGACAACTCCCACAGTGACACCTCTAATGCTTATTTCTCACTCATGCCCCCTTATCTTTATTCATCATATTCAAGTTATTTTATATTTCATGTACTTCTGATCCCTAAATATAAACACACTGAAAACTGAATTTATTTTCTTCATTTAAAAAAAAGTTTTTCTCAATCACTTCTACCTTGCAGTTGAGCATCGTGATTAAGAAGACGGTGTCAGGATCAGGATAAGCCCTCCTCCACCCCTCACCGACTGAATTAACCTCTCTCACCTCCTCATCTGTGAAACAGAGTGTTAACACCAGCCCATCTCATGAGTATTCGGTGAGATTCTCTATGTAAAAGCCTCAGCTTGGCATACAGTCATCTCCAGCCATCCTTATTAGCGTCAATAATAATAACTTTTCACAGATCCCATCTAGGGTCATGCCTGGAAGCTCTGACAGACCCTTCTCCCTATTCTTCCTGATGTGAACTTTTCCAAACCTTCCAAAGAGGAATGTCATTGCTGATGTCAGATGGATCCTGGATGAAAGCAGAGAATACCAGAAAGATGTTTACCTGTGTTTTATTGACTATGCAAAGTCATTTGACTGTGTGGATCATAACAAATTATGGATAACATTGCGAGGAATGGGAATTCCAGAAGACTTGATGGTACTCATGAGGAACCTGTACATAGATCAAGAGGCAGTCATTTGAACAGAACAAGGAGATACTGCATGGTTTAAAGTCAGAAAAGGTCTGTGTCAGAGTTGTACTTTTTCACCATACGTATTCAATCTGTATGCTGAGCAAATAATCCAAGAAGCTGGACTATATGCAAAATAACAAGGAATCAGGATTGGAGGAAGACTCGTTAACAACCCGTGTTATGCACATGACACAACTTTGCTTGCTGAAGGTGAAGAGGACTTGAAGCACTTACTGATGATGCTCAAAGACCACAGCCTTCTGTATGGATTACACCTCAGCATAAAGAAAACAAAAATGCTTACAAATGGACCAATAAGCAACTTCATGATAAATGGATAAAAGATTGAAGTTGTCAAGGATTTCATTTTACTTGGATCCACAATCAACATCCATGGAAGCAGCCATCAAGAAATCAAAAGATGCATTGCACTGGGCAAATCTGCTGCAAAAGACCTCTTTAAAGTGTTAAAAAGCAAAGATGTCACCTTGAAGACTAAGTTGCTCCTGACCCAAGCCATGGTGTTTTCAATCGCTTCATATGCATGCAAAATCTGGACGATGAATAAGGAAGACTGAAGAAGAATTGATGCCTTTGAATTGTGGTGCTAGCGAAGAATATTGAATATACCAAAGACTGCCAAAAGAAAGAACAAATCTGTCTTGGAAGAAGTACAACCAGAATCTTCCTTAGAAGAAAGGATGTAAGACTATGTCTCACATACTTTGGACATGTTATCAGCAGGGATCAGTCCCTGAAGAAGGACATCATGCTTGGTAAAGTAGAGGGTCACTGAAAAAGAGGAAGCCCCTCAATGAGATAGACTGACACAGCAGTTGCAACAATGGGCTCAAGCATAACAATGATTGTGAGGATGGCGCACGACTGGGCAGTGTTTTGTTGCGTTGTATACAGGGTCGCTATGAGTCTGAACTGACTCGACGACGCCTAACAACAGCAACATGATGTTAAGGAGGTGGAATTAGTGCCCGTTATATGAACGAGGCAGGACTCAATCTGTAAGATTAGATTGTGTCTTAAGACAATTTCTTTTGAGATATAAAAGACAGAAGCAAGAAAACAGAGATGGAGACCTCATACCACCAAGAAAGAAGCACGAGGAGCATAGTGCATCATTTGAACCCGGGGACCCTGTGCTGAGAAGCTCCTCGACCGGGAGAAGACTGATGACAAGGACCTTCTCCCAGAGCCGACAGAGAGAGAAAGCCTTCCCCTGGAGCCAGCACCCTGAATTTGGACTTCTAGCTTCCTAAACTATGAGAGAACAAATTTCTCTTTGTTAAAGCCATCCACTTGTGGTACTTCTGTTATAGCAGCACTAGATGACTAAGACAGCCGCTAACAAATCTTCTGCAAAACCCTCCTCCTGAAGTCCCCGATTCATCCTTCCCAGGGCTACACGTCTATGAATCTGATTTTTTTCCCTAATGAATTCTCATATAAACACACAAATGCTTTATGCTATACCAAGGTGCACTCGTTGATATACTTTTTCTCATTATGCCTTCTTTTCGCAGATATTTTTCTTACATAAACAAGATCTTTAAGTGGAGGGAATATATCTTTCTTTTTTTTTTTTATTCTGTCCACAGTGGAACTGTAAGGAAATGTCATCAATCCACCAGTACTAAACACTTATATTTCTATTATCTCTGTTATATTTGGGAGTCTCTGGGTGGTGCAGTTAAGGGCTTGACTACTAACCAAAAGGTTGGCAATTCAAACCCACCAAGAGGCACCTTGGAAAACAGGCCTTGAGATCTGCTTTCGAAAAGTCACAGCCTTGAAAACCCTACAGATCGGTTCTCCTTTGCTCATACGGGGTCGCCATGAGTCAGAATCTACCTGAGGGCAGCTAACAACAACAGCAACATGTTAAATTTACTATAGAATAAATTACAAATGGGACAGAAAATTTAATGGACGGATATGGCAAAGTTGGGTGTCTGCTCAGGGACAGAAGTTGTCTATTGAATAACTATGGAGTTTTGTTTATTTTTTGTCATTTGGGACATCTTTTTTTTATGTATACAATGTCTTCCTGAACACTTAAGGCTTATTTGCTGTAACCTTTCCTTTCACTTCAGGTTTTGGTAACATTTCTCCGGTTACAACCTTCACTCAGATTTGGACAGTTGAGTTACTGAACAAAGTCTCTAGGATTTCCCTCGTCTTAAAGAGGAGTACAGTAGTCCCCCCTTATCAGTGGTTCTGCTTTCCGTGGTCTCACTCACCTGCAGTCAACCAGGGTCTGAAAGTATTAAACGGAAAATTCCAGAAACAAATAATTCATAAATTTTAAATCACACGCCATTCTGAGTAGCATGATGAATCTTGCACCATCTCACTCTGTCCTGTCGGGGACTGGAACTACCCCTTTGTCCAGTGTATCCAGCTATATGTACTACCCGCCCGTCAGTCACTTAGTAGCCAAATGGGTTGTCAGATCAATTGTTTTGGTACCACACTGCTTGTGATCAAGTAACCCTCATTTTACTTAATAATTGTTCTTTTTTATTAGTTATTGTTGTTAATCTCTTACTGTGTCTAATTTATAAATTAAACTTGATCATAGGTATGTATGTAAAGTAAAAAATGTATATATAGGGTTCGGTATTATCCTTGGTTTCAGGCATCCACTTGGGGTCTTGGAATGTATCCCCTGCAAATAAGGGGAAACTAATGTACATGAGGAGCCCTGGTGGCGCAGTGGTTAAGAGCTCAGATACTAATCCAAAGGTTGGCAGTTTGAATCCACCAGCCGCACCCTGAAAACCCTTTGGGGCAGATTTACACTGTCCTATAGGGTTGCTATGAGTCGAAATCGATTCATTGGCAAAAGGTTTTGTTTTGGTTATACTGTACATGAAAGACAAGCCCTTCCCATAAATTCTGTCTTGGTTTTCTAGGGCTGCTATAACAGAAATACCACAAGTGGATGGCTTTAACAAAGGGAGATTTATTCTCTCACAGTTTAGGAGGCTAGAAGTCCAAATTCAGGGTGCCAGCTTCAGAAGAACGCTTTCTCTCTCTGTTGGCTCTGGAAGAAGGTCCTTGTCATCAATCATCCCTTGGTCTAGGAGCTTCTCAGGCACAGGGACCCTGGGTCCAAAGGATGCACGCTGCTTTCTTGGTGGGAGGATTTATGAGGAGACCAAAAACCAAAGAAACCCGTTGCTGTCAAGTCAATTCCGACTCACAGCAACCCTATACAAAGAGGTCCAATTACCTTGGAGCATAAGATCCCCTCCACCTCAATATCTGTCACCAGTGCTGACTGTTGGCAATGGCCTCAGGCCATGGTGACTCCCAACGAGAGCTGAGGCTTCCCGACACCACTCTGGGGAGTGACTCTGCATGGACCACGTGATGTGGCACTCTTCAGCAGCAGGCGGCCAGCCCAGAGTAATCCTCTCAGCACCTCAGGCAAGCAGCCATTCTAAGCACTGTGCCATTTGCAAACATGATTCATATCTTTTGCAAACCTGGCACATTCCCTTGGGAGTGGTCAGGGTTTTGCCTAATTCTCAGCATACTAGTTACAACTCCATCCCTTTCTCTCCCACTCAAGAGAGCATATTGGAATGTAACTAAGAGTATTTTGATGTAAGGGTAACCTTGACTCTTCTCTCATTAACATATTTTTAAACAAGTAAATCATTCACAAACTTGTAACTTTGATTAGCAACAAATTACTTCGGGATCCACCAGCACGTCAGTCTCTTAAACACTAAACCGAGAGCCTCTATGCCACCAGTCACTCCTTGGAAACCCTATGGGGCAGTTCTACTCTGTCCTATAGGTTCACTATGACTTGGAATCAACTCGACAGCAACGGGCTTGGTTTGTTCTGGTTATGCGAACGGGCAGCCCCTGGCAAAGTCAATGCAACGTCAGATCCAGGACTATGCAAGCCACATAAGAGACAACTATTATGAATTGCTGTTCTTTCAAGAAACGAGAACTGATTTCTACTCTAAACCAGGCATTGTACTGGGTACCTTCTCTGTTCATCACCATTCCAGTTGATGAGGGGAGCATTTTTTTTTCTCTCTTTTTTTTCTTTTTCTCCTTCAGAAAACTGAGACTCTGGTAGGTTCCATAACTATTTCCAAAGCTAATATGCAGTGGTCAAGTGGTCAAGCTAATATGCCTGGGTCCTTTACCACTACAGCATATCTTTGTGCTATTATCCAAAGTTCTCTAAAGAAGCAAATGGTGTAAGGCCCATACGATCCCATGAAATCTTCCTGTTGTCTGTTGTTGGGTGCCATCCAGTCAATTCCAACTCGTAACAACCCCACGTACAGAGCAGAACTGCTCCATAGGGTTTTCTTGGCTATAATCTTTATGGAAGCAGATCAGAATCTCTGGGTGGCTTTGAATTGCCAACCTTTTGGTTAACAGCTGACTGCTTAACCACTGGGTCACCAGGCCTCCTTAAATCTTCCCGTTGCTGGTTGGATTTTCACACCTCCCATCTCTGGGTTTAGTATGTAGGACCCATTTCTTTCTCCCCTCTTGTCCTTCTTTTTATTCCATGAACTATAGAAATATTCTTTTAAATTAGCCTTTGCAATAACCTTGAAATGATCATCATTCCTCAAACAAGTTATGTAAGCCTGCCACCAGTTGTGGTCCCTGGTTAAACGTGTAATGTTGTTGTCCTGTTCAGTTACTACAAAAACTCATAAAAAGGTTTAAACACAGAAGAAAACATTCTTTGATGGTTATGAGGGTGGGGTGGGAGGGAGAGGGGTATTCACTAACTAGATAGTAGATAAGAATTATCTTAGGTGAAGGGAAGGAGAACACACACTACAGAGGAAATCAGCACAATCAGACTAAACCAAAGCTAAGAAGTTTCCTGAATACAACCAAACACTTCGAGTGACAGAATAGCAGGGGCAGGGGTCTGGGGACCATGGGTTCAGGGGACATCTAGGTCAACTGGCACGACAGTTTATTAAGAAAATGTTTTGCATCCCACTTTGGTGAGTGGCGTCTGGGGTTTAAAAGCCAGTGAGCGGCCAAGATGCATCAATTGGTCCCAACTACCTGGAGTAAAGGACAACGAAGAACACCAAAGACACAAGGAAAATATTAGCCCAAGAGACATAAAGACAGAAAAGACACCAAAGACTTCATCAGCCTGAGACCAGAAGAGCTAGATGGTGCCCGGCTACCACCAATGACCGCCCTGATAGGGAACACAACAGAGAGTCCCCAAGGGAGCAGGAGAAAAGTGGGGTGCACAACTCAAATTCTAGTAAAAAGACCAGACTTAACAGTTTGACTGAAACTAGAGGGACCCCGGAAGACACGGCCCCCAGCCTCTCTGTTAGCCCAAATCTAAAACCATTCCCAAGGCCAACTATTCAGACAAAGATTAGACTGGACTATGGGACATAAAATGATACTCATGAAGAGTGTGCTTCTTAGCTCAAGTAGATACATGAGACTAAAAGGGCAGCTCCTGCCCAGAGGTGAGATGAAAAGGCAGAGAGGGTCATGGGCTGGTTGAATGGACACAGGAAATCAGGGGTGGAAAGGAGGAGTGTGCTGTCACAGTACAGGGAGAGCAACTAGGGTCACATAACAATGTGTGCATAAATTTTTGTATGAGAAACTAACTTGAATTGTAAACTTTCACTTAAAGCACAATAAAAATAAATAAATAAAAATAAAAGGAATACACCCCCCCCCCCCCAAAAAGACTGTCAACTCGGCTAGGCCATGATTCTCAGTGTTTATATGTGATCAACCCCATGATGGAATCTGTTGTGAGTTGCTAATTAGTTGAAAGGGAGTTTCCTTGGGCCTGTGGCCTGCACCCGAATATAAGCGGATGCTCTGGTTTTTGCCTGCTCTGTATCCTGCAGCTTCCTGTTCGTCTGATCTCCAGTTCTTGGGAATTGTGCTAGCAGCTTATCTGCCAATCTTGGGATTCATTGATCTTTAAAGCCTGTGAGCAAAGCCCTGCTCTCCGACCTGCTGATCTTGGGTTCTATCCTGATCCATGGACTTGGGACATTCCAGCCCCTACAATCGCGTGAGTTGTTCCCTTGATACAAATCTTTCTCTCTATATATTTTAATACACTTTGCTGGTTTTGCTTCTCTAGAGAACCCAGCCTAAGACATGCGCTAAGGTCACTTGTAAAAGATCATTTACTCGAATCTGAAGGATATCTCTTAAAGAAGTTTTGTGTAGTGATTGCAGGGAAGGACTAATTTTAAAAGCACCGTATAGTTTGAAACTATATGATAGTAGATAGATGCACTAGTAAAGACCTATGAATCAAGTAGCAACCTAAGGAAAAGGGCAGGTAAGATGTAATACCCTCTGCCTACAAGCAGGTCTGTCAGATATATGTAGCTAAATGTAGATATGTTAATTTCTAATGATTCTTTTTTCTTTTTAACAAATAGACATAAAACATTTCTTTTAGCCTGTTCATTAAAAAGAAAAAAAATCTTGTTATGTAAAAAAAATGTGCCCATCATTGGGAGAAACAATTTTATTGTGAAAAGTTTGAACATTATTTACAGTTCAGACTTCTATAGATATTGAAGGTTGTGGTAGAAATAAAGACATTAATAATGCCTTTTTGTGTTAGAGAAGGTAGAAAAAGACTACAGAATGCAACTCGGAATCTACTCTGGTTTGCAAAAAGGAATTGGTATAAGGTTCTGGAAGGAAAGACAGTCTAAGAAGTTTGGAAAATTCTCAAATATGCCACTGTATCTGCCATCACAGAGAACATCTAGGAAGGTAGCACTTCCATAAAATGAAACCGAACCAAACTCATTGCCATCGATTCCAACCCATAGCCACCCTACAGGACACAGTAGAACTGCCTGGTAGGGTTTCTAAGGAACAGATGGTGCATTTGAACTGTCAACCTTTTGGTTAGCAGCCAAGCTCTCAACCACAGCACTACCAGGACTCTGCACCTCCATAGAGGATACCATAATTCCCAACACTACTGGAAGCCTGGAGTGGCAAGCAATCCAAATATTCAGCTAGGAGGCAGCTAAAGAAACTAAGTCCCTGGTTACCTGGTAAGCATTCTGAATTTAAGGATGGATTTGAGGGTAGCTTAAAACACACAGAACCACCATGAGTTAGAATCGATGTGATGGCAAATTAGTACTGGTAAAATATAACAGTAATTTTAGGAGTTCTAAATGTCAATACAAGTTTAGACTTTGATAAAAATTTTCTAAGGAAGTGTGTGGAAGACCCTTTTATTTATGTTCAGAGCCTGACCATCATGGGAGGGTAAGCCGGCTGCATAGGAATCATGATGCAATGGGGGGCTTGGCAGGGAGAAAGCAGAACTCTTCAGTGTCTATGTTTCCTGCTGAGTTGAGTGATCTTCCAACTGAAAACGGCAGAATAACCACTGGTCGTCTGTAATAAAAGCTAAAAATCGGTGACAGGATCACAGAACAAGTCCTATTTTTGTTGTTGGCTGTTGTTGAGTGGGTGCCTGACTCATGGGGATCCCATGCACAACAGAACAAAACACTGCCTCTTGTGATCCACTGGGTTTTCATTGGCTACGTTTTGGAAGTAGATTGCCAGGCCTTTCCTCCTAGTCCAACTTAGTCTAGAGGCTCCACCGGAACCTGTTCATCATCATAGCAACACACAAGCCTCCACTGGGGGGATGGGGAGGGGGTGGCTGTGCATAGGTGCATTTGGCTGGGAATTGAACTCAGGACTCTTGCATGGAAGATGAGAATTCTACCAGTGAACCACTACTGCCCCCAGCACAAGTCCTAGCTGCTCTAAATGAGGGCTCATCTTCTGGCTTAGACTACAATCAATTCTCGTGATCTTTCCAGGGCACAGATAATAGCCCAAACATAAGACAACAGAGGTGTGGCTCAGTAGCGTCATGTATAAAACAGACATGGACGCTTTGGTGGTGAGTGTGACCCATCTGAGTCCATGGTGGGGAGGGGTTCCCTACCAAAAAAATCAAATGCAGCCTTAGGCTGCGCAATGAGGTGGGCAATAGACCATTCCATGTGGCAATGGTCAGATCACTCTTGGAATATTGTAAACAGACATAGATAAACAAGCACACATTTAGAGGAGGGCAGCCAGGATGGAGAGGAACCAGAAACCACTGAAGAAAGCACCTGTTTTGCCTGGCAAACAGTGGACTCTGGGAAGCCGCATAAAAACAGCAGACAAATGCTTGAAGATCTGTGGCTTGGAAGATTGGACTTGCTCTGCTTGGTCACCAGGGGTACAACAAGGACATATGAGTGTGAGTTTAAAGAAAGGGGATGTGGGCTTTAGATGGGGTAAGGCATCTCAAAACCAAAAGAGCCCACAAACAGAATGCGCTGTCTGAAGCGCTCCTGAGTCTCAAAATCGAGGCATTTAAGCCTAGGTTGCGGATTCCAGCAGACGGGCGCCAGGTTCCCTCGCCAGTCTTGCAGGGTTTTCACTAGGGATCCTCCACTGCTTCCTGCTCAGCGGATCTGGGTGGTGCCTCAGGGCAGGAAATGGCATCAAACATAGAACAGAGGTAGCAGCTGAAAAGTAAAAAGTCATCAGGAACTCTGAATAGTGAGGAAGAGGAGAAAATGTAGGGGATGTCCATCATTTTGACACAATTAGCTGCTAATCATCTTTCCTCAGGGGGAAGATCCTGACCAGGGACTACGTGAGTGTGATGAATTTGAATCGTGGAAAGAGAAACTCTTAAACCTAAGAACTTGTATTTTTATAGATTATAACCTCATCTATATCTTTGAATTTCATGCTTAATGAAAGTCCCTTTCTCTTACAAACTGCTTCCTCCTTCCCAGGACCAGCTTCATGGGTGTTGGACGTGTGCAGGGCACCATGCTCACAAGGGCCCCGTCTGCTGTCACTGTCTTAACATTCTTTGTAATTTTTGAGCAAAAGGGTCTACATTTTCATTTTGCACTAAAAACAAAAAACCAAACCCATTGCCGTCAAGTCAATTCCAACTCAGTCATAGCAACCGTACAGGCCAGAGAGGAACTGCCCTATAAGGTTTCCAAGGAGTGCCTGGTGGATTTGAACTGCTGACCGATTGGTTAGCAGCCATAGCTCTTAACCACCATGCCACCAGGGTTTCCTCATTTTGCACTGGGCTCCACAAAGTAGCTGGTCCTGTTTCCTGCCCATCTTTGAATCATTCCTCTTTGCGTTCAGATGTCTTCAATTGCACATACAAACATGGAACTGAGAGGGAATCCTGGTCAACGTTTGGGAGGCATGGTGTGGAAGGCAATTAGATTTTGCTCTCCTGTAGGCTTTTCCCTACAGTCCCAAAGCCTTTTCACTTTCTTGCTGTCAGACTTGGGAGAAGTGGGTTAACTTCAGTTTCCTAACTTATAAAATGGGAATAATAACTGTTCCCACCTCACTGGCTTTTGTAGGAATTAAATGACATAATGCATGTAAACAAAGACTGCATGATATCAAATCATTGTCCTTATTTGTCGAGGGCATAGAAAGGGCGGTCAGGGGAAAAAGTAACCTCAGCGTCAGGACTAGGTACAACTGCTCTGAAAGATAGAAGACAGTATTCAGGGGAGTTGGCAGATAAAGGGAGCCTGGTGGTGCAGTGGTTAAGCATTCAGCTGCTAACCAAAAGGTCGCAGTTCAAGCCACCAGCTGCTCCTTGGAAACCCTATGGGGCAATTCTACTCTGTCCTATAGGGTCGCTATTAGTCAGAATCGTTTTCACCGCAGTGGGTTTGGTTCTGGAAAATAAACGCTAGCTTTTCAAAGAGGAAGTTGGCATCCTGAGGCTGAGCCATAATTCCACAGTGCTCGGCATCCTTGGTCAGCCAGTGAGCTGGTGAGAGACGAGGCCGGTTTTCACAGCAGCTCTGACATGGCTGGGGAACCCTCCACAGCCTCACCCCCTTCCACTAGACCCACTGTAGCCTGTGGCTTGAAAACTGATGCCCCTTCGGGTCAAGAGCAGAGGCTACATTCGGGCGGTTCTAGAATGTTCACGACCTGGGCATTGGCTAGTTTACCCGAATCTAGGGGAAAGCGGCTTTCCAGAGGGTTCATTTCTGTAATTCAGGGCAGACACAATGAAGAACAAGGACAGGGTTTGAGGTTAGAAGTTCCTAGTTATGGGGGTCGAATAAGAATCATTTCTCAAGATCCCTTCCCTCCTAACTTCCACTTTACCCCCATTTCGGATAGATAATGCATCTCTGCCTGATAAATCCCCGCGGACGGCCCCCTTCTCTAAGACAAGCAAAAACAAAACAAAAATGTAAAAAACCCTCCTCTCAAGCAGGAATAAATGGGTCGCCCCGCTTCTTTGCCAGGTTCTGTGCCCTTCTCCTTTGGTTCTTTCTAAAGATAGAAATTCCAGGTTGTTCGTGGCTGCTTTTGACCGGAAAAAAAAAAAAAGAGTCTTTTGCTCTCTCAACAACCAAAGAGATTCTATTTCCTTTAAGCTTCGCTTGTTCCCGTTCTCTTCCAGAAAACGCCTCCCCCACCTCTCCAAAGCAAGACAAAAAAACGAAACGCGGATAAAAACGCAAGCCAGCAGCAGTCCTTTCTACAAAATCCCAGAGAGGCCCGCGGGGTCGGATGAGTCAAGCTCACGGGAACAAGCCGGGAGCGCTCTCGACTTTCTGAGACCCAAACGTCCGACGACTCACCTTTCCCTGATCCTGCACTGCCCCTCTCCTGGCCCCAGACTCTCCCTCCTACGACCCCCGGGACCCAGGTGGGCGGTGGGCCCGGGAGGCGCGCGAGGTACTGGAGGAGACGAGGGCGCTGCACCTGTGGGCGGCGGGGACTGGAGCGGGGGCGGGGGCCCCGCGCGGCCCGAGCGGGCGCAGCTCCCCGGCGGCTCCGCTAGGGGTCTCTCTCGGGTGCCGAGCGGGGTGGGCCGGATCAGCTGACTCGCGGGGCTTGAGCCCTGCCGCCGCACTCCTGATCCGTCAGTTTCCTTGGCAGCGGTAGGCGAGAGCACCCGGAGCAGAGCGAGCGCGGGGCCACCGGAGACGCGGGCTCGGCGGTGGCTCGGGCAGAGCTAGGGCGCGGCGGACCCCACTGGCACAGCAGCGCACTCGGTGCCCCGCGCAAGGTCGCGATGCTGCCTGGTTTGGCACTGCTCCTGCTGGCCGCTTGGACGGCCAGGGCGCTGGAGGTGGGTGTCGCGCCTCGGGGTGGGGTGGGGGGGAGGGCGGCCAGCGGGGAGACCGATCCCCGCAAGTCTTTAACCCAGAGAAGCCGGGAGCAGCCAGGGTAGCCCGACTCTGCTCCGCGCCCACGCCCCCACTGGCGGGCACCCTGCATCCCCGCCTCCGCCCAGCCCTGCCGTGGGGACGCGCGCTCCGGCCCGCGGAGCGGGAGCAGGCGAGGCGCGGGGCTCCCCTGTCCGCGCCACCCAGGGTGGGGAGGAGAGGGGGCGACCCTGAGTCCAAGTCCCTGCCCTGGGGGTGGGGGCCGAGGGAGGTGAGAGGCTTCCAGATGTGGCGGGGTGGGGGCACGTGGGCGAAACCGAAAACATTGCTTCCCTGGAACCTCGGCTCTGAGTTCGTTGCCCTTTCCTTCCTGGCGCCCTGGAAAGGACGAGCCGGGGCAGCTCGGGGAGCTTCCCCTGGTTTTTCCGTCCCGTTCCCCTTCCCTTCCCACCCCCGACATCCCTTATCGGCCCGAACCTCCCCGCATCTCCGTCGCCGCTGTTCGCTGCGGCCCCCCGGCTGCGACCCAGCGGGAGTCGGCGGCCGAGTCGCGTATCGCCTTTCGCAAGCAAACTTTGTACATTTCCGCGTCTCCCTTTTGTGTAAGTTGCGAGAGATGGGCGGTGTCGGAGACCCGCAGCCACCCAATGTCTTCCCCGAGCCCGGACGGCCCAAGTTTTCGCTTGCACCTTCACCTTCTCCGAGGGAGAAGGTCTCCGGGAACAAAAGCCGCGACACCCCGCCCTGGGGCGCGGTGGGCAGAGCCACGTTAGTCTCTGTGCGCCACCAAGACTCCCGCCCGGCTCCCTTCCCGGCGCTGCGCGCCTGCAGGGGAGGGGCTGGGGCGCTGCTGGGGCCTCTGTGGCCGATCCCCAGGGCCCCTGTCTTTCCCCTCGCCGTCACCTCTGAGGCTTGCTAGTGCTGCGCTGCGTTGTGTGATGTCCTTGGGGAGAAATGCGTGGAGAGTGGGGTGTGCGCCTGGAAAGGGCAGTGGCGGGTGGTGGGGAGTCACGGGCTCTTCCCTCCTGTGCATCAAAGGAGGCGTTTGTCTGATTAAGACGCAGCCTTCTCCCTGGCGGCGCAGGGGACGCTGGTTTAGTTCCCTGGGGGGCGCAGGCTGCTGGGGAGGGTCCGCAGGGTCTTTTTTTTTAGGGTGCAGATAAAAGGATTGAATTGAGTGAAGATTAAGACGGGGAAGATGGCGCCTCTGCAGTGCAGCAAAGAAAAGCTGTGGAGGCTGCAGCCTGGTGAAATCACCCACCGCTAGGTGTTTAGCGAGTCTTCCCCATTCATCCAACTCTCGAACATTCGGCTAATTCCTTGTGCAGAAGGACTGTTTTTCTTTTTATCTGAAGATGCTTAGAAGTTGTTTGCGTGGCAGTGGGGGCTAGGGGGTTGTATTTGTCTTTCCGTTGGGTTCCCGTTCGCTGTCTTACATTTGCAGCACCCCCCCTCCAGTTTTTTTTCTTTTCCTCTTTATAATTTTCCAAAAAAAAAAAAAAAACAACTTGGAGAGAAATGTTTTTCCTGCAATTCCACGGAGGCTGTACAGAATACTACACACCATTACAGATTTTTAGTCCCTAATTTACAAGGGCATTGAACTTTTTTTCCTTCTGGTTTTTACCTACAAGTGACTCAGGAATCATCTTAGAGGCTAGTTAAGACAGGTTGTTTTAAGAGTCAAGAATTTGGTATTGCATAATGTGTTTTCTTTTTTAAATGCATTAAATTAAGCGAACTCTGATTTATTTCTCCATGGCTTAAATTTGTTTGTACAATTATTTCGATCTTCCTGAATTGTCTGATTACAAATTAGAAAAACACAAATTAGGTCGTTAAATGCATATTATAAGCTTTATTTTTGAAGCTTTTGTCAAAACAGTTAACTTTCTTGAGCAGCCTCTTTTTTTCTGCATAAAATGAGGCTGCACATAAGCAAATATAATTCAGACTTATTATCTGGCCTGTTGAGTTGCATTTTTTGTTCTTTCTGCCGTCCTTACGGACATTTCCACTGGTTATTGTCACCTCCTTCAAAGAGTGGAGGTGAGATTTGCATTAGCCCATTTTTCAGTTCGTTGGCAGTTCTATGGAAAGTGTTGGTTGAAGGTAAGGCAGTTCACTCTAATGAGGTTTGAGGGGATTTATGCAGCTATGTCTGTGTCTACTAAAAGCTGTAATCTTTTGTAAAGCTTAGAAAACAGGTCTTCTGCAGGCGGGTGTGAAAAAGAAATGAATGAGGTTAATGGAAATGGGGCCTGAGCTTGCCGGAAGGCGTTACCTTATTACCTGGGTTGATGATTTTGCTTGATACAGGTATGAGTTTTAAAAAACCCTGTTACTTATTTATTCATTCAAACTTGTTTCCTCTTGTTTTATTTTCTTATATTGAAAGGTACAAGCTAATCACTATGACCTGCCTTGATGCTGATGCTAATTCACAGATTATAGAAACCTACCTGTACTGAATGTAGTACAGCCTGAAAGGTAGAAGCCTGCTTGTAGACTAGTGAGGCTAAGATTTGATTGCAATCTATAAGGAGTCACTGTGTCTTGCTGATCAATGCGAAGCCATGGTAACCAGCTGGAAGCAAAAGATTCCGTCTTGTCACCCTAACCAGCAGAGCCTCCTGAGAGCACTAGCAAAGGCTGTTAGTCCGACAGAGAAGTTACCAGATGCGGTCATCTCTAGTCCTGAGTGAGGAAATGAAAAGGAACATGCAATTTAGATAGATCACGAGGGTAGATTATGAAGGACTGGTTAAAAAAAAAAGTGAAAAAGATAGAATGTGGTCAATTGAATAATACTGATTGGAAGGGAAATGGTGAGGTTATTATCTTTATGGGTTTGACTTTCTCCTTGTTGCTAGAGGATCTCTGTTTCATGCGACTGTTTATGGCACACTAGAGACTTTCTATGCAGATATTTGTGTATGGGTGGAGATTGCCAGTCATAGAAACCAACATAGCTGTCAGTGCCTTTCGTGGGGCCTCTAATCTTATGAAGAAGGATAGTAAAATGCAACAGAAATGTGCATTCTGTTTCTGCAAATTGAATCTAGTTGGGGGCATGTATTACCTTAAGAGACTTACGAAGCATCCTTCATTAATACATTTCTTCTTTAATCTCTACCTGGTTGTATCAATTACAGAAGCAAAGATAAGCCTGTATAAGGTACCTTAAATGTAAAGCTTCAGGATGTAAGATGTAGCTTGACTGTATACACATCATTTCCCCCCTACTTGCAGGCGTTTTCCTCCTAGGGTAAAGAAGACATGTGTGTGATTGTAAAACAAAATAGAAAGTGTTAAATGCCAAAAGGAAAGTACAGATTAAGTGGTATACTGACTACAGGGTCCTCAGTGGAAGCTTCCTGTATTTAAGTAATATAGGAACAATGGGATGAGATAATCCTAGAGAATTTCCTCCTAATAAATTTCTAGCCAGGTTTACCTACCAGGTCTGGGGAATGGAGATTATGTCTTTGCATGCACAGTATTTGTTTACGTCTCTTTCCACTTCTCCCCTCCCGGCACACACGCATGCGCACACCTGAGTGTGAGGGAAGGCCTTTGTCTCCATCTTTCTATCCCCTTGCCTGCTTGCAAGCTGGGTGCCGGTGAGGTTCTTAAATACTGGGTGAAGGATAAAGGAATGAACACGCGTGGGATTTGATTGGATCTGCACCTACGCATTCATTAGAGAGATTTGTATTGTTTCCCTTTTGGGGTCAAGCCCTGTTCTCTGTTCTGAGGATACTGTGGTGAACAAGACAGTCTTTTCCTTCAGGGAGCTTCCAGTCTAGCGCAGAAGACAGACGCTAAACACATAAATATATGATGATGAACAGTGACATTCTGTGAAGGAAAGGAAAGGCGCAGGGTGTCACGGAATTGGAAAAAGGAGCTGAGGGGCCAACGTAGGGGCTAAACCCAGGCCTGAGAGCTTGGATGCCGAATCTTCCACAGGATCTTGACTGAGGGTGTAACTTGATGGAGAAAGTGCTCCACTGGGCAGCAGGGAGGAGCGCAGAGAGATCAACTTTGCATTTGGTTGTGGGCTTGTTGTTTTGTGCTGATGGTTTTCTACCTCTCTGCTGCCTACTTGGCGCCCTGGTGGCACAGTGGTTAAGAGTTCAGGCTGCCAACTGAAAGGTCGGCAGTTCGAATCTACCCAGCCGCTCCTTGGAAACCCTATCGGGCAGTTCTACTCTGTCCTGTAGGGTCAATTTGAGTTGGAATCGACTTGATGGCACCTAACAACACACTGCCTGCTTGGCTCTGAGTTCTTTTCCTTTTCATAGTGGGATCCCAGACACAAATGTATGGAGTGGGGTTTCTGTCAACCCTTGGGAAAGCTGTCACCCTTGAGTCTCACAACCGGTATCTACTTACACCCTCATAGGTGGGTGGGGGAAGAAGGGTGGCAGACTGATGATGTTAAGCTGAAGGAATGAGCAGTGCCCCGGAATGAGTAGAGAGTTTAAGCAATAAAATGCGTATTTGTTGGTTTTTTTTTTTTTTTGCTTTAAAAAGAAAAGCAAACGATAACCAAATCCTCAAACTGAAGTTGCAAATGAAAACCAGTGAAGAGAAAAGTGTTCTGTAACTATTTCTTCAGTTTAATGTAGAGAGCTTAAGAAATAACTATTAGGGTGAGAACACTAGTATAGTCCTTCTTCAAAAAACTGGCAGATTTCCTCTTCAGATTTCTCCTGGTTAATAGATATGTTTTACTGGTATCTTTCTAGAAGTAGAAATCCACCCAACACCATGTTAGAATGACTGATAGCTCTGAGAATAGAGTCATTCGTTAAAAACAAAACAAAAACCTGGAGCTGTTCCTCCATTTATGGTTCTATGAAAATGTGATGTTTAATAGATTAGCTAGCTGACTTTTAAAGTGGGATACAAAGACAGTTATTGATTCAGGTTCACATGCATTACATCTTAGCTGCAATAGGGAACTTAGAGGCCATTTCATTTATATTTATATTGTGTGGCTACATTTTTCTTTAAGTTTTGTTTCGTTGTTGAAAATACACACAGCAAAACATACCTCAGTTCAAATCGACGGTTTCTGTATGTACAGTTTAGTGACACTGATTATTTTCTTCGAGTTGTGCAACCATTCTCACCCTCCTTTTCTGAGTTGTTCGTCCCCCATTACCATAAACTCACTGCCCCCCAAGGTTCCCATATAGATAGTTCTTAAAACAGCACAGTGCTCAAGGCAGACATTTTTTACTAATTAAGCTAAACTATTGTTTGGTTTTAAGAAGACTCCAGGGGGTATTTGTGGTTTAAAGTTTAAAGATTATCTCAGGGCGATAGTTTCAGGAGTCCATCCAACCCTCCTGGCTCCAGAAAGTCTTGAATCCATGAGAATTTGAAATTCTGCTCTGCATTTTCCCCTTTTTGATCATGATTCTTCTGCAGAATCTTTGATCAAAATGTTCAGTAACGGTAGGTGAGCACCATCCAGTTCTGTTCTCATGGCAAAGGAGACAGTTGTTCATGGAGGCAATTAGCCACACGTTCCATATCTTTCTCCTATTCCTGACTCTTATTTCCTCTATTGCTGTAGGTGAATAGGGACCAATTGTACCTTGGATGGCCTCTTCCAAGCTTTTCAGACCCCAGGCACTGCACAGTGGAGCTAGGAGGTAGAACAAAAGGTGTGGCTACGTTTTTAAGAAATAAGCAATGAAGATTGAGCTTGAAAGAAGGTAGTGGTTGAAATGGGTACAAGAGGAGAGATGCCCAATTCTATGGTAAACCCATTGCCATCCAGTCGATTCCGACTCATAGTGATCATACAGTGACCCTGTAGGACAGAGTTCTCTAGTAGGTACTGTTATTGTTCTCATACTCATAAAGTTGATTTCTACACGGCATCACGTTGGGCCAGTAGCACTGAGTCACCCAGTACATTTTTAAGGCGTGCAGAGAAGGCAGCATTGCGCGCCGACCAAAAGGCTCACTGGGGCCAGACGGCTTGGGTTTAAATCCTGGCTCTGTCCCTTTCAAGCTCTTGACCTTGACTTAACAGCTCTGTGCCTGAGTTTTTTTCCTTTGTAAAGTAGGAATAATAGTGTTGAGGATTGTTGATAGGATTATATAAATTAATACATATGTAAGATGCTTTGAACAGTACACAAGTTAATATATGTGTAAGATGTTGGCATATTATAAGCACTATGTAAGTGTTAGTTGCTACTATGATTAGGTAAAATGGATATATTTAACTTTCACATACAGTAAAAAAATTTTTAAAAATCTATATGATGTTTCACTTGCTGACCAACTAATTCACTTACTGACTCATTAAGACTAATGCAGGAAATTGGCAGTGTGTTCCCTATTAAGAATGAATGAATTTAAGTTAAAAAAAACCTCAGATAAAAATTTCAGAATGTTACACAATTTCATGTATTACGTATTTATACATATTATATATCTCAGTTGGCTTTTTGAAACATACTAAAATAATGCATGCTCATTGAAGATTTTAAACAGACAACTGGGAAGGTCATAGCAGTGTTTACTCAAAGAAGGAAGAGCCATTTTAAATGCTGTGCAGACTGACAGCCTGCCACACACATCTACACGCTGGCTCGATTATTAACTCAAGTATTAGTTGGCCATCAGCTATGTGCAAGAAGCTGTGAACACATGTGGTTTAGTTTTCAGCAAGACCTTTTCTAGAAGAAGCTTTGCCAGTTCAGGTAGAAATGGAAGATTTCAAACGCCAGCTAAAAATTTTGGGTCCTAGAATGAGAGCTTGATCTTCACCAGAGAACTATGAAATAAGAAAAGTAGACTGCTTGAGACTGCAGCATTTCTGTATGAAGTCAGTTTTCATGATAAAACAAATGTATGTTACCAGCCATATTAGGACTATCATAGCTTCTAAACTTTATAGTGATCTACTGCTTAATGAAAAGCATACATTTTTTTTCTTAGCGTATTTTGCTTAGATTGTAATAAAAAAGGTTTGTTTTCATCTCAATTTCAGAATTAGGGTAGGGGAGGATACTTGAAAGCTTGGAGTCCATGACATTGGTGATACAGTGTGAAATTACAATTACTACATTGATTGAAGAATCAGAATAAGCAAAGTCCCCAGGAATCTTTGTCAGTTTTGTGACACCAGTTCTTGCATTAACATGCTCAACCAAAGAAGACCAGAAGTGGGTTCAAGTAGCAGGAGGTAGCCACCGTAGCCATGTGTGGAATAAACACGCAGAGGAGGTAAGTGAGGCGTGGAGGAACTGGTACCCATACCTCGAATGCAGGGTCGATGAGCAGGGGTAAGGAGCGAGATCAACATTTCAGAAAGGGGAAAAGTACAGTAAGCCTGTTTTGCAGGTGAGTGAACCTCAGAAATGCAGTCGTTTACTTAAGATCTTATTAATGAGGGACCCAGAACAGCATTTGGGTTTCATTTCCAGACGGCAACTAACAACAGTTTCCAGACAGCTTCTTTTTATTTTTTCTTCCCAAATTTAGATGATTTTCAGATGAGAAATTTGATTCAACAAGAAAAGTTGTTACGGTTTTTGGGTGATATTGTTGATATAAATTGTTCTTTGCCTATTCTCTTTCTAAGAGCATCTGACATTTTGTCTTATGCTCTTAACTATTTACCAGAGAAAGCTGTATACTGTCTTGCTCAAAGAATACAAGGCTTTGGAGAGGATCCAGGAAAAACCAAACTCATTGATTCTGACTCATAGAGATGGTACAGATGGATGAATTACTACTTTTTAGCCTTAAAAGATTGTTATGAGAATAAGAGGTGTACTTGATAAAGAAAAAGATATTTGCATTAAGGAAGAAGTACATTATTAACTCTTTGCTTTGCTAAATTTAAGGCTTTAATGACTGGAATCTATTTTGATCCCATGGAGACATTTTATAGGAAGAAAAATGAGGTTTAATCCTACCCGTGGGATGTGTTTTAGACCTTCTCCCCCCGCCCCCCCCCAATTACCACAATCTCATTTGTCCAGTTTTTCCTTGTCTGTACGTGCTATTGGAGCCCTGGTGGCAGAGTGGTTAAGAGCTCAGCTACTAACCAAAAGGTCAGCAGTTCAAATCTACCAGCTGCTCCTTGGAAACCCAATGGGGCAGTTCTAGTTGGTCCTGTAGGGTCGCTAGGAGTCGGAATTGACTCGATAGCACCTAACAACAACATACGTGCTATTAGCGAGGCAATACGGTTTTAATTTTTAATCAAAAAAATGAAGAAAATTGATATTGTCCACTAAGGTTTGATTAATCCAAAATAGGATTTTTTATATCTGCTCCTAGTAGATGAATTTTTCAAAGACAGAATTATATTGTGTTTGTAAATATCAACTCAGTATATTTTGTGTGTAATTGAATTGATAGGCACACACGATAACAATAATCACTGTTAATCCTATTTATTGATTTTTTTCTTCTTTAAAAAATAGAATCCTTATCTACTTTGAAAGCTGACTTTTTAAAATTGGTGCAATATTTTTGAAATATCAGCTTAAATCTTTAGAGATTAACATTGAAGCCTGTCAAGAAAAGTAATGTTATTGTTGTTAGCTGCTGTCAAGTTGGTCCCATGGCCAACCCCATGTACAATGGGGTAGGACCGTTGTGATCCATAGGGTTTTCACTGGCTGATATTCAGAAGTAGATTGCCAGGGCTTTCTTCGTAGTCCACCTTAGTCTAGAAGCTCTAGATGAAACCTGTTCAGCATCACAGCAACATGTAAGCCTTGACTGACAGATAGGTGTTAGCTTCGCTTGAGGTGTGTTGATCAGGAATGAACCCAAGTCTCCTGCTTGGGAGGCAAGAATGCTACCACTAAACTACCACTGACCCCTGAGAAGTAATACTTGACTGCAAATATCCCCCATATTGAAACATTTAATTGCTTACTATGGTTTGTTTTAACCAAATACGGTTATGTCATTACCGTATATTAGCTTGAGGGTATAAGTGAAGAGCTCCTAACTTAAGAAACCCACACAGAAACTTATAAATATACAGACTGTAGTCATTCTAAAAATGATTCATAAATACTTACACATAGAAATTAATTAAGAATTTTAAATGAAAATGAAGTTTTTGTAGAAAAGTTGCCAACTTATTTTCATGCACAGAGGAGAAAATTCACTCTTACATTGAACAATATTTTTGACGTCCCTGCCCTCAAGGAAGCTTACAGTCTAGTAAGCTGAGACACAATAAACAGGAGATAGTAGGTACTTCAAAAAAATTAAGTTGGGTAAAATGGAACAGGAGAAGTGTGATATGGATGTGATATTTTATGTAATATTATTGGGGAAGTTGTCTGATCTGGTCACTACCCAAATGTAAGCTTAGATATCTGGGGTAGAGAACTATAAGCAACATCGGAGCCCTGGTAGCTCAGTAGTTAAGAGCTCGGCTGCATACCAAAGGTCAGCAGTTTGAATCCACCAGCCACTCCTCGGATACCCTATGAGGCAGTTTTGTTCTGTCCTATAGGGTTGCTATGAGTTGGAATAGACTTGACAGCAGTGGGTTTTTTGGTTATAAGCAACATCATAATAAACAGAGAAACTATTGAAATTGTCAAGGATTTCATTTTACTTGGATCCACAGTCAACGCCCATGGAAGCAGCAGTTAAGAAACAATGTATTGCATTGGGCAGATCTGCTGCAAAAGACCTCTCTGAAGTATTAAAAAGCAAAGACGGTCACTTTGAGGACTAAGGTTCACCTGACCCAAGCTGTGGTATTTTCATTTGCCTCATATGCATGTGAAAGCTGGACAAACAATGGATAAAGAAGAAGAATTGATGCCTTTGGATTATGGTGTTGGTGAAGAATATTGAATATCCCGTGTACTGTCAGAAGAACAAACAAATCTGTCTTGGAAGAAGTACAGCCAGAATGCTCCTTAGAAGGGAGGATGGCGAGACTTCATCTCACATACTTGGGACATGTTATCAGGAGGGACTATTTCCTAGAGAAGGACATCATGCTTGGTACAGTAGAGGGTCAGGGAAAAAGAGGAAGACCCTCAACGAGATGGATTGATACAGTGGCTGCAGCAATGGGCTCAAACATAGCAATGATTGTGAGGATGGGGCAGTGTTTGTTCTTTTGTACATAGATTCTCTATGAGTCAGAACCCACTCGATGGCAGTAACAGCAACAACAAAATACATGTTCACTGTGATACAAAATTGAATAACTAGGACAGAGGATCTAGTTTTGAGTGGTTATGTATTAAAAACAAAAGCGGTGGGGGAGAAAAGTTAATATTGTGATTACACTGTTTTCTTTCGTTTGTTTGATCATTTACAACAGTACATTTTGAATATGCTAAATATTCAATGAGTATTTTCAGTGAATACTCTAGAAATTCTGTATTGTGGTGTTAAAGAATTATGTGTTTGATCCTTGAATGTTGAAATAAATCCTTCTACGTTTAAAAAGTTGTGAATGATACCTAACTACAATCTTAGAGAGAAAATTAAAGCCTTTTAAATAAAGTTTATTTATCCAGCTTTTTCTCGGATGTTTTATTGTGAAAAAGTTTCATACTGTCAATAGCGTGAGAATGTTCAATAATTTACAACTCTATTTCTGAGGTTCAGTTGGCCCAGCAGAAATGCCCTGCTTGATTGGGAAACTTTCAACTGAGGGTCCCTAGAAATGACTGTTTTTATAAGGTAGTGGAATATAGGAAGTAAATGTTGTCTATTGGAGTTCGATCGAGTCACTCTCAAAATGAAAATTTCATTGTCTTTTTTTACTCATTTTGCTGCTTTCTTGTCATTTTACAGCTAATATTTACTCCCTGGTGGGAATAGGATACAAACTGATCTTTTTTTTTTTTAAATACAGAATTCTGTTACTTTTATCCTCTTAAGAGAATTGTACTTTTCAAGTTCAAGGGCTGGAAGCCTATGCCACACTCTATGCCATTAACTTGACGGGCATTGAAAATCTAATTGACGTAATTATGATGCGCCTTGTATCTTTTTGGTGTGTTCTCAGGCTTTTTTTTAAGGGTTTATGTCAAGTGTTAAATCCTTTTATGCCACAGAATCTAGAAAATTTAAATCCAATAAAATAAACCAAATTTTAAAATCCTACAGTTTTTAAAGATTGCAGCCCAGAAAACCCTATGGAACAGTTCTAGTCTGCTAACACATGGGGTCGCCATGGGTTGAAATCGACTCCATGGTCACTAAGAACAGCATTTGTGGAATAAACATCTGTATTTGTGGCATATGTAAAAATCACGTGCAAAGAGGGTACATTGATCGTAGCAGTAAGTCACTGTTCCTGAGTAGTTCTCATTTAATCCTCACAGCCACTCTCTTGTTGGGTGCCATCCAGTTGATTTCGACTCACGGTGACCCCATGAGACGAGTAGAACTGCTCATGGGCTTTTCTTGGCTGTAATCTGTAGGGTCGCAATGAATCTGAATCTATTTCATGACAACGTTTTGGTTTGGTTGGTTGGTTTTTTAATCTTTAGGGAAGCAGATCTCCAAGGTCTTTCTCCCTAGCAATTAACCGTTTGCCCCACCCAGGAACTGCAGCAGTCACACCAGGAGGTAATTTTATAAAGGAGGAAGCAGGTAAAAAGAGGTCAAGCCCTAAACTGATAAAGTAGCCAGCACAACGTTAACTCTACAGTGTCCTGAGCTCCTAACCACTTACCTTTCTTGCCTTTGGCAAAATGGAGTGATGGGTGGAGTTCAGCTGCGGTTTCCTTAGGGGCTGGGCAGTTAGCTCCTGGAGGGAACAAAAGCAGGGAGCATTAGAGCCAGCTGATTCAGAAGAAACTAGACTCAGTCAGGGTTGTGGTTCCTGGCTGCTCCCTAGCTTCCACACTGACCCACAGGATGTTCCGAGGTCTGTTCCTCCATGGCGTCTTCTCTCCTTCTTCCGTTATAACCACTCCTGTCATCCCAGCCCCATTCCTTCCCTTTCTGCAGGGGTGAGACCTTGGATTTGAATCACCACGCTTCCAGTTACTAGAGCTATGACCACAGGAGAATTACTAAACATGCCTAAATCTAAATTTTCTCATCTGCAAAACAGCTGTTAACAGATTGGTTAGGAGAAATAAATGAAGTAAGAATAAGGTACCTACTACAGAGCCTGGCCAGTGTTGTTGTTAACGTGCCATGGAGTAGGCTCTGACTCATGGCCACCCCGAGTACAATAGAACAGGACGTTGCCTGGTCCTTTGCCAGCTTCGTGATTGTTGGTAGGTTGGAGTCCATTGTTGTGACCACTGTGTATTTTGAGTGCCCTCCAACCTAGGGGGCTCATCCCCCTTCCAGTTCTTAGCTGCTGTTGGCCACTGACTTATGGCGACCCTATGTGTTTCAGAGTAGAACTGCTCCATAGGGTTTTCTTGGCTGTAATCTTTGCAGACTGCCTGTGGCACCCAGGCTTGTAGCACCGTCCCAGACAGTGTTCTGTTGTGATCCATGGGGCTTTAATTGCTAATTTTTGCAAGTAGATCACCAGGCTTTTCTTCCTGGCTTAGTCTGGAAGCTCTGTTGAAACCTGTCCACCATAGGTGACCCTGCTGGTGTTGTAGGGGAAAAACATCACAAAGTTTAGTAAAGCAAAAAGAAAGTTTCATTTGGCATGTATTCAGAAAGGCAAAAATGGGAAAACGGACAAGCATGCTGCTAGAGCCACGTCTGTCCAAGTCCAAGGAGTAGTACAGAACAGGCAAGAGTGGGAAAACGGACAAGCATGTGGCCACAGCCAGGTCTGCCTGAGTCCAAAGACCATTACAGAGTCGTCAGTATATATTAACGTTACAAATGGGCAAAACCATTGAAAGCTTCGCCTTTTCACAGATAGGCTAGAAACCGTAATCCTGCATTTTGAATTGTCTTTTCTAACAATCGTTGGTGCAGGTTGCAGTAACGACAGTCAGGAGGATCTTCATTGGTCCAACAAATTTCTGTTCACTAAATGCTAATTAAAAAAAGCTAAGAGTGGAAAGTCTTTTGTGTTCTATTTGATTGGCTTTATGTGAAAGTTTCCCTGAAAGATAATTTTCCAAGAGTATCTAAGCTATTGTCTTTATACCTTAGGGCCCAATTGATGTGTCTTTGTGAGTCCTTGTGAGCCCAGCTCCAGTTGGGTCACATTCTCTATGCTCAAGGACAGGGAATAATAACTCCAGTATTATTTCCTAAATCACTGGTATTTGCAGTACTGGTGGCCTAGCTTCCAGCATCATAGCAACACACAAGCCACCACAGTAGACAAACTGGCAGATGGGTGGTGGCCAGTACCAGGCACTGAATGAATGATGGCCTTGCTTTTCATTATTCTGCCTCTTTCTAACATCTCCTTAGACCCTTCCGGACAGCCCTGGATGTTTACATTAGCTACTCTTTACCCCTGTGACAAGGCAAAATGGAGAAGCCCAGTTGCCCATTCACATTTCAGTGCTCTCAAGTCACTGGAAGGCTTTAGCATCTCAACATTTCACTGATAACATTTTCGATGCCTGAAAACAGGAATGGCTTCCTTGTAATTCTGCATACCCTTTTGTTTGTTTGTGATCAAGTTGTTATGAGTTTGAAAGGAGCCTTAATTCCTTGGTATTGTCCCTCCCCCCGGAGCTGCCCCAGCCCAGTGAACCCTGGAGAAAAACCCTTGGAAAGGAATGTGAAGAATGCTTGTCCCAGGTTGGGCCCTCCTCCCCGTCTGCTTCCCAGTCCTCCTAGTTCTGCCCCTCCTTTTCAGCAGTGACCAGGGACAAATGGCAGCCTTGGCAGCTTGGCTGGCTGGAGACAGGCACCAAATTCCTGGCTGCTGTCCTTCAAAGATTCCTGCTAACTGCTTTGAAAATAGGAAGTGTTTACCACCTTATCAAAGGGGACTGGGAAGGAGGTAATGGAGAGCTCTTTCTGTGGGGACATGTGGCTCCTAGCACCTGCAGAGGCTTTCTGAAACAGTGCTCTTGTCCCAGATAGGATCGACTTAACATCTTCTGGGGGGATCTGCTCACACATAGCATCAGCTATGTCTTAGAAACGTACATTTCTGCTCACGTTTTATCTGTCTGTATCTGTATTCGGAAACCTTGGTGGCGTACGGGTTAAGAGCTATGGTGCTAACACAAAGGTTGGCAGTTCAAATCCACCAGGTGCTCCTTGGAAATGGTATGGGACAGTCTACTCTGTCCTGTAGGGTCGCTATGAGTTGGAATGGACTGGACGGCAACGGGTTTGGTGGTTTGGTTTATATCTCTACCCATATCATTCAGACATGAGACGCGAGAGAAAATCACCACTTATGTCTGCTGGGTTCAGGTGACCCTTAAATTTCATTAATTCAGAAAATGTAAATTGAATGGAACAGTTTGTTTCGGGGGGGACTTTTATTTTGAAGAGGGGCGGTTAGTCTGGGTGGTGGAGGGATTGGGATTTTCAAGACAAACCCAAGAGACTGTGGTGGGGGTTTTTGATGCTTTAATTGTAGAAGGATATATGTTTCCCCTTCTCCTTTTCTTTCTTCTGACCTGGCATGTGGGAGACCGTATCAGGTGTCAGTCTGAGCGATCCTGTTACACCCACATCCTGCAGCTACGTCCAAGCGCTTTGAGGCTGACTTAACGCGGATTAATTTAACAGTTGCTCTGTGAAAACATATGCTCTTTGCTGCTTATTTCTAATGCATTGATCAAGCCATTTAAAAGATTTTTCCCCTGTAAGAAACCACTTTCCTATGAAGCTTTAGCCTGATAAAGTAGAACTCAAATGCTTATGTCTAAAATTAGAGTATTATATTTAAAACACTTAGCCTCAGACTGTGACATACCCCTTTAATGAATTTCTAGTCAGGCGCTTATTCACAAAAATAAAGCTTATGTAAATGGCAGTTTTCAAATGCTATCCCAGTCTGTTTGGCAGTTTGACCTTTCACGGTAGCTAAATAAATATTTTTTACACTGAGAAAAGAATTATTTAACATTTAGATGCAATCAGTATGTCAAGTGGATTCAGAATCTGAATGCAGCAGGTGAGGCCGAGGGTAGAAACAGCCAACATACCGATTTAAAAGAGGAAATCAAGCTATGTTGCTTTTAGGATACAGTTTTGCATGGAAAGATGTCCATGAGCATAATGGACACGTGGGAAAATTAACACAAGTATTCTAAAATTCATTGGGGAACGTGAGGAAGTAAGAATAGCCAAGAAAAAGAAAAATACAAAGGTTTTGAAAGTAAAGCTCCATGGGACACGCACGGAGAAATCATTGAGACCAAATGGAGGTTTAGGAATAAATTTGTAGATCTGTTGGAAATTGCTGCGGTATAAAGGCAGCTTTGCACATCAGAGGGGGAAAGGCAGATTATACAAGGAATGGTGTTGGGATATCTGACTCCATTAGAGGGAGAGAAGCTGGGTACTTATTTATAGTGTCTGTAACAAAGGGCAGATTTCCTTATTCCACAAAGCGTTGATACGAATCAATAAGAAACACTAAATATGAAGAACTTAAGAGAAAAATAAGCAACGCATTTAAAAAAAAAATTTTGAAAAAGGTGAAAACGTGTACAAAGGAGAATAATATGATAAATCCCCAGGAATGTGTCACTTAGCCTCTAACTGTAGGGACGCTATGAGTCGGAATCAGCTCCACGGCAGTGGGTTTGGTATTTTTTGGTTTAGGTTTTGGAGCCCTGGTGGCGCAGTGGTTAAGTGCTCGGCTGATAACCAAAATGTCGGCGGTTAGAATCCACCAGTCGCTCCCTGGAAACCCTATGGGGCAGTTCTGCTCTGTCCTCCAGGGTCGCTGTGAGTCGGAATCGAGTTGGTGGCAATCGCAGCCTCAGCAATGATCAGCTTGTGACTAATTTTGTTTTATCTGTAACCCGCCTAATCCTTTCCCCCACTGGGTTATTTTGAAATAAATTCAGTCGTATAATTTTATACATAAACATTTCAGTATGAATCTCTAAAAGAATCTTTAAAGGAAAAGAACAAAACAAAGATTAACAGATAGTAGACAAAGAAAAAAGTACACATGGCCAATAAACCTATGAAGATGTGCTGAATCGAGTTAGGAATCGGGCCTATAAATTAAAACGGCAAGATAACATTCTTTGCGACTCGCAAAGACGTATAAGATGCCCGTGTTGGCAGGAATGTGAAGACATGCATTTTGTTCTGCTGTCAGTTGGTACAACATTTGGAAGAAAGATCTTCGAGTACTTGACGTGCCCACCCCTGGATTGTGGCACATCTGGGGTCCCCACGAGTGGGAATCAGTTAGAAGGCAACTGGAAACTGGACTCTTTGATTTAGCAATTCTAGTAGTTAGTATAGAGCCTTAGTGGTGCTGTGATTTAAGAGCTCGGCTGCAAACCAAAAGGTCTGCAGTTCGAATCCACCACCCGCTCCTTGGAAACCCTATGGGGCAGCTCTACTCTGTCCTATACGGTCGCTATGAGTCAGAGTTGACTCGATGGCAACTGGCTAATAATTAGTTCCATTGTATATTTTATTAGTGCATACAGATGAGGATATTGGAGCATTATTTGAATCAATAAAGCAAATCTTTTTTTTTTTTGCTATCCACCAGTCGGTGGAATACTATGACATCATAAATTAAAATTAGGCATGACCGTACTAATGACATACATTATTCAGTAAAAAAAGGAATTGGCAGAAAGCAGGCACAATATGTTCATGGAAATTTTATATATAATACATAGAAAATTTATGTGCCTAGACTATCTGTGAAAGGTTCGATGAATCTAACAAAATTTGTCTCCGGATAGTGGGATGGTGGGGTGGAGGAGAGAGGTAGTACATACTGACTTCTTTCATTATAACTTTCCATTTTATTGGCACCTTTAACTATAAGCAGACAGTTTAGCAGTTGCTCGTTCTTACTTCATCTCGGTTGTAGTACTTCCGGAGCCCTCGTGGCACAGTGGTTAAGAACTCTGCTGTTAACCAAAAGGTTGACAGTTCGACAGTTCGAATCCACCAGGCACTCCTTGGAAACCCTAGAGGGCAGTTCTACTCTGCCCTATAGGGTCTCTCTGAGTACGAATCGACTCAGCAAGAGTTTTTTTTTCTTTTTAAGGTAGTACTATGGAAACCCTGGTGGCGTAGTGGTTAAGAGCTGTGGAGCTAACCAAAAGATCAGCAGTTCACATCCACCAGGTGCTCCTTGGAAACTCTAAGGGGCAGTTCTGCTCTGTCCTGTAGGGTCGCTATGAGTTGGGATCAACTCTACGGCAGAGGATTCCCATCCCTGGTTGGTGATCAACCAGGGTTGATCCCCAGGGATCTTCTCACTACAGATGAGCTATCCCACTCCATTTAAACCTTCTCTAATGGGTGGTGCCAATGGTTAACGTGCTAACTGATAACTGGAAGGTTGAAGCTCATTTCAGTCCACTCAGAGGCACCTCAGAAGAAAGTTCTGGTGATCTACTTTCAAAAAATCAGCCATCAGAAACCCTGTGGAGCACAGTTCTACTCTCTCACACATGGGATCACCATGAGTTGGTAATCAACTCGAGAGCAACTGTTTGGTTAATATTATGAAGACATGAATTTTGATGTGATATCTAGAATCCTCTTGGTTGTTCTACAAGAGAACATTACTTTTATCAAGTTGAAAACAGCAAGTTTTATTGTGTTGTATAACTAGGTCATTTCATCAAATTTCATCCATTCATTTCCACGGACAACTGATTATATCAAAACTTGCTTTTGAAAGTATTGGAAACATAAATTATTACTTGAGGCTCATTTGCCCTACTTTGTTCGGTGCATCGAGCATCAAGAAGTAACTCGATTCAAAATTTCTAGTTTTGCTGCTTGTACTATCACTTCTCAGGTTGACGCTAATGCTAGCTATGAATTTCTCATGCTGAGGCAGAAGAAAGCAATTTAATGGAAGCCTTCTTCCTCCCACTGAATCTTACCCTAAGATGTGTTGTATTTTCTGGCTGAATTTTAACCCAGGAAGTTATTGAAAAGAATTGGCCAAGATAAAACATGGTCTTTAGCTTATTTTATATTTTCTCCACAAAAGGAAATTATAACTTGCTTTTTAATTTAAGGTTGTTATTGAATGTAGACTTCCCTAAGTTATAACTAATGTTATAATGACTATTTGGGCCTGCGAGATTATGATAAAATGCACATTGCTTAAGATAGACTATTTGGTGCAGTGGCATGCTGAATTAAAACAATAAACGAGATTGTATCAAGGATAATATAAACCAAATATGAAACATGGAGAATATTCTTAACAATTACTGTAGCTGTGCCTTTCTGGAGACTAAAAAGAAGAATACTTCAAATAACCCTTTCCTATATGAAAGATGCTTTATCCTTGTTCTAATCTGATATTCTTAATGGCTTCATAAGAAAAGCAGAGCAAGTACTATGTCAGAATTAAATATGAACTAAATTAGGTTCAGTGAGGCTGCAGAATTTGCCCTGAATCGTAATTAATGATGGGGCTGAGGTTCAAACCCAGG
Source organism: Dugong dugon (assembly GCA_030035585.1). Lineage (NCBI taxonomy): Eukaryota > Metazoa > Chordata > Mammalia > Sirenia > Dugongidae > Dugong > Dugong dugon. The sequence continues at coordinate 10,500,052 of CM057473.1, forward strand.
CTCCTGATATTTACTCTAGACAGAACCTGACCAGGGTCCTCTCTGATGATAAAGTCAAGAAGGAAAATAACTTGAATTTCCAAATTTCATTATTTCTGAAGGATCCTCATTACTTTTTTTTTTTTTTTGGTTTAAATAGCATATCGTTTAAGCATTTTTATTGCTGGCTTAAAATTGATTTTCTCACTCATTTTATGGATCAAAACTATTATCAGAATCTGTTCCCATCTCACATTGGTTATAAAACTTGGAGGTTATGGAAAGTGAAATAATACTGAATTTTTCTAAAGCTGTCTTCTTTGTCCTTGAATAAAGGTTTTAAATTTTCTTCTAACTTAGGTGGTATTTTAAAAATTTGACCTCTTTATATAAAAATCTAAAATTGACTATTTCATCGTAAGTTCTGCCTGTCACTGTCAAGCAGTGGTTTTTAAAATCCAGAGACATACTGGCTACTTGCGTAGACACTATAGTTTGCTTTTTTCTGCCCTGACTGAAGTGACTTTATTGTAATAAATCTCAGCAATTAAATCTAAATAACACTTTGTTTTTATTAATATCCTTAAGTGATGCTAAATAGAGTGAAGCTACCTTAATTTTGAATAGGGGAGCATCTGACAGCTCTGAAATGGTCCTGCAGAAAAGTAGGTACGAAGTATGCTGAAAACAGCACGTAACAATGATATTTTGCCTGTCGTGCCAGGTTTAGGGAAGCGCCAGGGGTATTTACCAAGCCTCTGTATCCCCTGGACTCAAACATACCAATGATTACGAAGATGGCACAGAATCAGGCAACGTTTTGTCCTGTGATGCTACATAGGTTTCAGGGGAGCTTCCAGACTAAGACTAGCAAGAAAGGCCTGTCAATCTACTTCTGAAAATCAGCCAGTGAAAATGCTATGGATCACAGCAGTCTGGTCTGCAGCCAGTACGAGGATGGCGCAGGCAGTGTTTCATTCTATGTTTCATGGGGTTTGGGAACTTGAGAACCTTCACCCCACCCACCCAAGGTGCTTCCATTATTTGTTGCTATTCTTTCAATAGATAATTTGAGTTTCAGCTATGACTTGAAACCAGCACTAAAACCCCTATGAAAACGTGGTCTAAACTGCTACTCAATTTAGTGGGAAACCAGAATTTTTACAGCTGTTGATTCAGCTGTCTTATGCTTAACAGTTTTTCTGTGTTGATTAGCTCTGATTGCATAGATACAGTGTCGTTATTTGCCCCCCAGTAGACTCCAACTCGTGGTGGCCTAACGTACGTTGCCCGGTCATATGCCATCTTCACTATCGTTCATATGCCCAAGTCCATTGTTGTGGTCACTGTGCATTTGGAGTGCCTTCCAACCTAGGGGGCTCATCTTCCAGCACTGTATTGGACAATATTCTGTTGTGATCCATGAGATTTTTATTGGCTAATGTTCGAAAGTAGATCGCCAGGCCTTTCTTCCTAGTCTATCTTAGTTTGAAACCTATCTACCATGGGTGACCCTGCTGGTATTTAAAATACCAGTGGCACAGCTTCCAGAATGACAGCAACACACAAGCCACCACGGTATGACAAACTGACATATGTGTGTTGGGTAGATGTAATAGATCTTGATTTTATTGAAATCTAAATAGTCATCTCGAGTCCATTTATTTTTTTCAGAGGCCTGACTTGGAGGAGGGAGTTGGTGGGGATTAAGTCACCGGTAAACCTGCCAGCTGGAATTTCTGCCAGCGTTTCTGTAGGATTTTGTTCCCCCTCTCCCACTCTTGACATTGAGCTTTGTGTAAAGAAAAGATGACAAAAGGAAATTCATTTACTCTACCCAGGACTGACTTCCTGAGGCTCTGGTTGTCCATTGTTGCTACACATCACCTCATAACTTGGCATGGTGCATGTGCTGTCCATGCCGAAATAGCACAGCCTTGCTGTGCCTGGTGGAAGTTGGATTAGTTCTGACACACTGTTGACTCACTCTCTGAAAGATGGAAGTGCTGGAGTGGGTCAAGTTGTGGTCGCTGCAGCGACAGTATATGATCGCAGGGAGCATTACAAACTGATAATCTGATTGGAAGTGATTGGAGCTGACTTTCTTTCCCCTAGAATCAAACAGATCAGTTAGAGGTCTTACTGATACTCAGTTTAACATCTGTATAAGTGAATTCTGTGAAATAGGCATTGTTTTAAGTCTTTGGGCAAGGTGAAGCCTTGCTTTCAAGCATTTAGCATCTTTCTATAAGTCTTACCTTTATAAACATTTACAGCTACCAAAGTAGGGAAGAGGTTTAAAAATCGTTGGGCGTGTATTTCATGTTAGTCTGTGAAATGCGATTAATGTAAAAACTAGTTGCCACCGCGTCGATTCCGACTCATAGCAACTCTATAGGACAGGGTGGAACTGTCCCATAGGGTTTTCAAGTCTGTAATCTTTGCAGAAGCAGACTGCCACATCTTTCTTCTGTGGTGCAGCTGAGCACTTTACCCACTGCACCACCATGCTTCTTAATTTGTCTAAACGGGGTGATAATTCTCGTAAAAATACACTTGCTATGCTTGACAAGACTTTAATAAAATATTTCTCATAGAAAATGTATTGAGTTTTTAAAAATTGGCTGCTTTTAAAATCAGGTGATTTGCAAGAATTATAATATGAGCTCAAAGTTGTCACAGTGTGGTCCGGGGGTAGGCCCAGAAATCTGTTTCACAAGCCCTCCTGTTGACTGTGATGCAAGTTGAAGTTTGAGAATTGCTAATGTACATTTGCCCATAAACCAAAACCAAACCCACCGCTGCTATGATTCTGACTTATAGTGACCCTATAGGACAGAGGAGAAGTGCCCCCATAGTGTTCCCAAGGATCAGCTGGTGGATTCGAACTGCTAACCTTTTGGTTAGCAGCCATAGCTCTTAACCACCCCATCATAAGGGCTCCACATTTGCCTATAGTGTTACAAAAATGTTGACTAGATTTTCTAGAAGCTTCTGGTAGAAAATTCTTTGTATCCTTCCCAGTAAAGAAAGAATTTTTTTTGCACAGTTATTTGATAATGAGTTTAGATTTGAGACTAAGGTATATCCATGTGATAAAATGCATTCATTCTTCAGATCAAGGGACCTTTGGCTCTCCTGTCCTTTATTTTCTGTTTGGTGTTATTCATTAAGACATGTTTTTCCCTTACTTCTATCTCATCCCTTATATTGCTGGAATCGACTTCACAGAACGGGTTTGGTACTTATATTGCCATCACTGTGTTTCTTGTAGTCTTTGTAGTTCAAGATATTCATCAGCCTTTCTACATATTAAAATGTGCAGACTCTAAAATCGTGATTCAGAGTACCATGATGTATCCTGTGCAGAGATGTCAGGATTTTCCCCCAGCCTACATCAAATTGCAAACACCCTATTGCTTGCTGAGAAAGTAGGCAATAATGAGAAGACAGCACCCCTTTTCCTTTGCCTAACAATGGAGCAAATCCCTGCAAACATTAGTTTGCATTTTGAATCACTTTGATTTTGTCTTTGCAATTGATAAATATACGAGTAGCAGATACTTTGATTTTGTGTTTGCAGTTGATAAATACATAACCCTTTAGAGGATGAATAGTTTTCTTGGGAACTTTTTGGTGATACCATGTTTATTCACTAATGAAATGGCTGCTGAATCATTGCTTGTTGGTAGTTTTTTGTTATTTGAAAAACTGGGGTGCCCATTGCAAGTGGTCCCTGTTGGCACCATGTTCCATGAAGCACTTCACAAACGTGGTACGTGTCTGTCCCATGGGCCAGGAGGTGCATCGCACTTTCTGGTTACACTGAAGCCATAAAATATCTTACTCAACTTTCCGGGAGCACTTTATAAAAGATGTCATCGGGGGGTGACTAATGCAGGTAGGCCACATTGGTCCCATGTTCCATGAAGCACATCACACACACGGGGACATACCAGTACCATGATCTAGAAAGTGCATCTGTTTTCACCACAAAAATAACTCATTTACTTGAATATTTCCGAATGCCAGTAACCATACCTTCCCAGTAACACAAAGGAAATAGTAAACATACTTGGAAACCTTATCTTACTGTACAGAAGCCAAAAGACACAAAAGTTTCCCACAATCACTGCTTCAGGAAGCATCCCCTCATATGAATAGCTATCAACACTCAAATGGGGCACAGACCGGCTTCCTTGTTATTTTGGCAGTTTCGTCAGTATCCGCCATGATACCAGAACGTACTAAAGGGGCTCAAATGCCTGCTGATAAACCTCCAGGGGCGGAAAATGTAACACAGGCATGTGTCTCCCAGTGCTCACGAAAAGGACGATATAGTTATATCCATCGGAAACTATCCACTGACAAATTATTTGTGAAGTTGAGAGAATCCTGTAAGTATTTCTGATCCTTTAGCTGAATCCTATATTGTGATGTGGGGTAAAGGTTAGTATGTATAACATTTGTGTATTGTTTATATTATCTGCCGTCTTCCCAAAGAGATTTTTAAAACTTTTTATTGTGGAAATTTTCAAGCATGTATCATATCCAGCTTCAGTAATTGACCATATTTTGCGGTTCTTGGTGCAGTGGTTAAGAGATCACCTGCCAACCAAAAGAAGGCAGTTGAAATCCACCAACCGCTCCTTGGAAACCCTATGGTGCAGTTCTGCTCTGTCCGGTAGGGTCTTTATGAGTTGGAATCCACTTGACAGCGCCTAACAACAGCAACAACCATCTCTCCCCTACATTTTTAAAATATTTTATCGTGTTTTTGGTGAAAGTTTACACAGCAGATGCTGCCCTACATTTGTTTGATTGTTTTCTGAAGTTTTTTTTCTAATTGTGCTTTAGTGAAAGTTAACTGTTCAAGTTAGTTTCTCATATAAAACTTTATACACGCATTGTTAATTAACCCTAGTTGCTATCCCTATAATGTGACAACACACTCCTCCTTTCCACCCCGGATTTCACGTGTCCGTTCAACCACCTCCTGACCCTTTTTGCCTTCTCATATCGCTTCTGGACAGGAGCTGCCTATTTAATCTCATGTATCTACTTGAGCTAAGAAGCACTACCTTCATGAGTATCATTTTATGTCTTATAGTCCAGTCTAATCTTTGTCTGAAGTGTTGGCTTCAGGAATAGTTGCAGTTCTGGGCTAACAGAAAGTCCAGGGGCCGTGTCTTCCAGGTCCCTCCAGTCTCAGTCAGACCATTAAGTCTGGTCTTTTTACTAGAAGTTGAATTCTGCACCCCACTTTTCTCCTGCTTCATCAGGGACTCTCTTGTTGAGTTCCCTGTCAGGGCGGTAATTAGTGGTAGCCAGGCACCATCTAGTTCTTCAGGCTGATGGAGTCTTTGGTTTATGTGGTGTTTTCTGAAGTATTTAAAAGTGATTTCTAGACATCATTTTACCTGCAAATACTTCTGCCTGTAGGTTCCCAAAAGGATTTGACGCAGGATTTTATCATTAGACCAGTATAGGCAGGATAAAAGCCACTGAATATTAAGACATGTTTCTGTATTTCGACACTCTTTTCAGACTACATTAAAGCCCTTATAAGTTTTCTAAATATTCATGAAACCAGAAAACCAAACCCATTGCTGTCCAGTTGATTCCGACCCATAGCAACCCTATAGGACAGAGTAGAACTGCGCCATAGGAGCGGCTGGTGGATTTGAACTGCCGACCTTTTGGTTAGTAGCCTGAGCTCACAAAAAGTACCTGTTAGAAAACTCACTGCAGGGGAAGATGCGTTCCCAAGGAATGCCCTTCACTTACGGAGCAAGTAAAGTATTTTGTTTCTTTGGTAAAATTTCAGGGACAGCCATGACTCATATCAACTAAATGAAGGAACAGAAATAGAATCCCCCGTGTCTTTTTATTTGTCTCTGGAATAGGTGGCCAAAATAGGTGGTTGCTAGGTAGCTTTGTTTGTTGTTTGTTTGTTTTTTAAATCTCTTACATTATTTGAATTTTAAAAATACATTGCCTTTTTTGTTTTGTTTTTTTTTTAATACTATCAGGAGTTTCCAAACCAGGGGTGGTAGCTCCCAGGACCTTCTCTTAGCCTGGTGTCTTGGTTTCTGCTTTCCCTCTTGGCAGTATTCCGTAATTCCCAGCAGGGAAGGGGTCCTGTCAGGCCGGTTTCCTGGTTATGTTTCTCTTGGCATGTGATTTTCATTTCTAATTGCAATATTTTTAGTCAAAGGATATAGGGTAGGGGTTTTCACTTGGGTTAAAAAAAAAAGTAACATAACCTAGTTTTTCAAACAAGAATATGGATTGGGTAGGACCCCAGTCTATAAAATAGATTTGAAAAGCACATTTGTCTTCGTGGAAACCTTGAGAACCTATTCCTTGTCTGATCTCCCCTCAGAGGGGCCCCAGGGTTCCTCAGAACCCAGTTAGAAAACCAGTGGTCCAAGGGGTTATTTAGGAGTCTCAGGGTGGCACATATTGGGTCGCCATGAGTCAGAATCAACTCGACAGCAACGAGTTTGGTTTTGGTTTTTGGTTTGGGTGGCACAAATGGTTAAGCGCTTGACTATTAGCCAGAAGGTTGGTGGTTCAGTCCACCCAGAGGCGCCTTGGAAGACAGGTCTGGTGATCTGCTTCCAAAAGATCACAGCCTTGAAAACGCCGTGTGGCAATTCTACTGTGCACGCATGGGATCCCCATGAGTCAGAATCGACTGGATGACAACTAGTAACAACAACAACAAAGGGGATAGTTCATGGTTTGTTAGGGGAAAGGCCATTCTAGTTCCTTCAGAGATCCAGCAGCTTTACACAGACTTCCCTTTGTGTCACAGGGCCAAGACTAGAACCGAGTTTAAATTTTATTTTCTTCAGAAAATAACCAGCTTCTGTTCTGGGTCTGGTAAGCTGGTCAGAGCCTAGATACAAGGAGATGTCAGCACAAATTTTTACAATAGCTTTGAGGAATAATAGGTTACGTGGGCAGGTATAAGCAAACTGTGCTTTCAAAGTCCGTATTTTGAAATTGCTTATGAATTGAATTGGTTTAGGTGCTGAAGATGAATTATAGAGGTCAGACTCCTGTCAAATGCCAGTTTTCCTTAGTGGGCAAAACGTTGGAGTAACTTTCCAGAGAGCCTAAACAAGCCGGTACATATTTTTAAAAATAAATTCCCTAGAGCCTTCTGGTTTGAGGATGGAATAGACTCATCAGATCATTCATTTTTAAAAGATTTATCTTGATTGCATTTCATATTACTTTTATTAGGGGTGTGTGTGTGTGTGTGTGGTGTGTGTGTGGGGGGGGTATGTGTGTGGGGTGTGCGTGTGTGTGTGGGGTGTGTGTGCAGGCAGATGTTTTCAGAAAGGCAGTGTCTTGCAGGATGAGAGGAGCACAGACAGGTATGTGGCAAAACTAAAGCCCAATTCCAGATATTCCTGAAAGGAGGTCTTTGCTCCTTCCTCCTGAGGAATAGGCAGAACACTCCTGGTTTGGTGAATCTGGGAAGATGGAAGTCTGGAATGAGAAAGAGGGTGTTATGGATGGAATTATGTCCCCCCAGAGTATGTGTTGTAAATCCTAACCTGTATGCCTGTGGTTATAAATGAATTTGGGAATGGATTGTCTTTGTTATGTTAATGAGGCAGGATTAGTGTAGGGTATATTTTGAGTCAATCTCTTGAGATATAAAAGAGATTAAACAAGCAGGCTGAGCAGAGATGGGGGAAGATAGGTGCCCCACCAAGTGAAGATCGCCCAGGAGAAGCAGCTCAGAAGAGACAAGGACCTTCCCCCAGAGCTGACAGAGAGAGACAGCCTTCCCCCAGAGCCGATGCCCTAAATTTGGACTTCTGGTCTCCTAAACTGTGAGGAAATAAATTTGTTTGTTAAAGCCACTCAATTGTGGTATTTTTGTTATAGCAGCACTGGATAACTAAGAGGGTAAGGCAGGTAGGGTGCTTGCATTTCCAGTATCTTCCAGGTAAGGCTTGCCTTTATAACCTCTCAGAGTGATCTAGGCAAATGAAGATACTTATTTACTTAAAAAAGAGTTTGGGATAATAGCTGTATATGTCATCTTCTCTAGGTTGTTTGCATTTTTTCCTGCTGTATGATGAAGGAAAGGAAAATGAAATGCAAATGAAAATTTGGGGTGGTTCAAGTGAAAAGAGGTCTGTAAAAAGCAATTGGATTGAATTTGCACTGAGTTAAGGAGAAAACGCTTCTGGATTGGCACGTTTTGTAATGGTTTTATACTTACTAGTTAGTAAGTGGGGTAAAATTAGATTATTTACGTTCAGTGTGTAGTTGAGTGTCTAAGTTATAGAAGTCATTCATATAATGTGACTGGTTTCCACCCCTGTAAGCTTCCTGATTTGTATTTAGCCTCTGATTAGTGGGGAGATCTTAATTTCCTGAGTGAGGTGGTCAGCAGCTGCCATATAGGTAATCATATTATAGAGCTTTATCTACTTGATAAGCTATGAACCTAAGAAGGTAGTTCTAATCCTGGCTTTATCCTTGGCTTGATGCCTGGTTATGATTAAGAGTAGCAGAGAGCATAGTTATAATAAGGGATGACATCTCTGGCTATCTCCTTAGGAATAATGTGAGTGCTGTTGTTGTTAGCTGGCTTTTGAGTCACCCCAACTCATGGTAACCCCACGCACAAGAAAGAAAAAGCTGCCTGGTTTTGCGCCATCCCCGTGATTGGTTGTGGATCAGATTGTTGTTGTCCATAGGGTTTTCATTGGCTGATATTCAGAAATAGATCATCAGGCCTTTCTTTCTAGTCCTTCTTAGTCTGGAAGCTTTGCTGATACCTGTTCAACATCATAACAATGTACAAGCCTTCAATGACAGATAGGTAGTGGCTATGCGTTTGGCTCCTTGGCCAGGAATCCAACCCGGGGCTCCCATATGGAAGGTGAGAAGTCTACTTTTAAACCACCATTGCCCTCATTAGTATCAGTTAAAAAACCCAAAACCAAACCCGCTGCCATTGAGTTGATTCCAACTCATAGAGACCCTATAGGACAGAGTAGAACTGCCCTGTAGGGTTTCCAAGAAAGGAGCGGGTAATGGATTTGAACTGCCGATTTTTTGGTTAGCAGCCGAGCTCTTAACCACTACACCACCAGGGCTCCTGGTATGAGTCAGAACTCTTTAAAGATGTTAGGAAGTGGGCACTATTGCATATACACAAGATTTGATGAAATGTTAACATACTGGATGATTTTTGAGTGAGATTTTATTTTATTAAAAGTGGAGTGGTAAAAATTTTACTTTGAATCTGTGTGGATACCTTAGATGCTTGGAAACATTTAGGTCAGAAGAAATATCAAGTTATCTTTATCCCAAGAAAATGGTCAGTGGTGTTTTTTTGGAGGAAATCTTTATAAATCTTGAGCTAAAAACATATAGTCCCATTTTGAATTTGGGCTTATTCACAGTAGATTTTACAAAACGGTTGTGGAGACTTATGCTGTCACTGTTCTGGGATGGGGGAGGGGAGGCGGAAGGAAAGAACAACTGTGTATTTTCCTCTGGAATCACATGTATAAAATTGCTGTGAAAAGCAAATTGTTTTTAAAAAGAAATGCATTCACACTTCATGTTAACTAATAAGGGCTCAAAACTCTCGTTTCTGAAAATGGCTTTTATCTTATTTGCACGTTTAAAATATGGTGCTTGACTAAATAGACGATAGATAAGTGGTAACTTTGGTGAAGGGTAAGAAAGTACACGGTACTGGGGAAGCCAACACAGCTTGTTCAGGGTAAGGTCATGGAAGCTCCATGGACAAATCCAGACTCCCTCAGGGACTGAACTGTTGGGCTGAGGGCTGTGGGGACCATGGTCTCAGGGAACATCTAGCTCAATTGGCATAACATAGTTTATAAAGAAAATGTTCTACATTCTACTTTGGTGGGTAGCGTCTGGGGTCTTAAAAGCCTGTGAGCTGCCATCTAAGATACTCCACTGGTCTCACCCCTTCAGGAGCAGGGGAGAATGAAGAAAACTAAAGACACAACGGAAAGATTAATCCAAAGGACTAGTAGACCACAGCTACTATGGTCTCCACCAGACAGAGTCCAGAACAACTAGATGGTGCCCGGCTACCACCACTGACTGCTCTGACAGGGATCACAGTAGAGAGTCCTGGACAGAGCAGGAGAAAAATGTAGAACAAAATTCTAACTCACAAAAAAAGACCAGACTTAACTGGCCTAACAGAGACTGGACCCTGGACACCCTTTTAGCCCAGGAATGAAGGCACTCTGGAGGTTCACCTTTTAGCCAAAGATTAGACAGACCCATAGAACAAAATGAGACTAAAGGGGCACACCAGCCCAGGGGTAAGGACTAGAAGGCAGGAGGGGAAAGAAAAGCTGGTAACAGGGAACCCAAGGTTGAGAAGGGAGAGTGTTGACATGTCATGGGGTTGTAACCAATGCCATAAAACAATATATGTACTAACTGTTTAATGAGAAGCTACTTTGTTCTGTAAACCTTCATCTAAAGTTCAAAAAATAAATAAAAATATGGTGCTTGATTACCTGTTTAAATTAATTATGTGGCTTTCATTGACTGTGAGGTAGAGGAGATCCCAACCAAACTGTGGATCCCTACCCTTTTGACCCCCTAGAAACTCCTCAATAAAATGGTTTGAGTCCCCCACCCAAAAAAACAAAAAAAAACCTACTTCTAAGCTGATTTTTAATTGATTTGCAGCCAGGCTGTCTTCTTTGCAAGATTTTAATAGTAGTGATGGTTTCATATCTTAGTGACCAGTGCTGCTATAACAGAAATACCACAGATGGGTGGCTTTAACAAACAGAAATTTGTTTTCTCACAGTTGAGGAGGCTAGAAGTTCAAATTCAGGGCACTCGCTCTAGGGGAAGGCTTTCTGTGTTGGTTCTGGGGCAAAGTCCTTGTCTCTTCACCTTCTATTCCTTGGTGATCTTCATGTGGCATAGCATCTATCTTCCCCCATCTCGGCTTGCTCACTTGCTTGTTTAATTCTTTTATATCTCAAAAAAGATTGATTTTTAAGACACACCCTATGGTAATATTGTCTCATTAACATAACAAAGAACCCATTCCTAAATGGGATTATAACCACAGGTATGAAATAGAAACCATACACCCTGAGATTGAAATTGTAGCCAAGAAAAAGCTAAGAGGCAAACAAAGGCTTAAATTAATGGGCAGAATAACCTCATCTTTAAGCTTTGGGTAAATGTAACACTCTTCTAACACTGATTCCTATAGTGGTTTAATCTGGAAGTGTTGTCGGGTTCTTTTCTATATGGTTCCTGGCATGCTAAGAGGTCTATTATTGCAAGAGTGTTGCTTTCTTTCTTACTTTTTAAATAAACTTTTTAACTTTAGAGCAGTTTTAGCTTAACAGAAAAATTGCAAAGAGTACAATGAGTTCCCATATACTCTGTACCCAGACCAAGGAAACTGAACCTGTTGCCGTTGAGTCAATTCCAACTCATAGCGACCCTATAGGACAGAGTAGAACTGTCCCATAGGATTTCCAGGGAGCAGCTGATGGATTTGAACTGCTGACCTTTTGGTTAGCAGCCATATCTCTTAACCACTGCGCCACCAGGGTATAGGGGTTAGGATTTACAACATATATTTTAGGGGGACACGATTCAGTCTATACCATTTCGTATTTATTATTCTCAGTAATTTTCTTTAAGAGTATGTTAGAGTGATGTTTCTTAGAATGGGTAAAATACAGTCTAGAAACTGAAGCAAACATGAATCATCATAGATTTATTTATGAAAACCTGCTTTTCCTTTATATGCTGTACTTTATCAATGTTGTTGTTACCTGCTGTCAGGTTGGTTCCGACTCATAGTGACAGTATGTAAAACAGAACAAAGCAGTACCTGGTCCTGCGCCATCTTCACAATCTTTGCTGTGTGTGCCCATAGTTGGCACCACTGTGTCAGTCCATCTCGTTGAGGGTCTTCCTCTTTTTTGCTGACCCTCTACTTTACCAAGCATGAAGTCCTGACTGATCCCTCCTGATGACATATCCAAAGTACATGAGACAAAGTCTTGCCATGCTCACTTCAGCAAGACCTTTGGGAATTCCTGCAAAGGAATTTCAACTTCAGAGAAGTAATTTTGTAGATGTCTGAAATCTAAGTCAACAAAGTTAAGTTCCCAGATCAGGAGCAGGAAGAGGGATTCATTATTTAGTTAACCATATCAGATGTCTATTCTAGTGGAGGAAGATTTTCTTACATTGGTTTTGATTGATTTGACATAAAAGGGGAGTGGGAGTGTTTTCCTTTATTCTAATTATTAATCAGTTTGCATAGCCAAAAAGATTTAGAGCAAGATTGTGCACCTAATTCATAGCCTAGTGATTTATCTCCCTAGTAATTGTAATGAATAATTAAGACATTCAAAATTAATCTAGATCTAGTAACAGACAAACATTAGGTCAGGACTAAAATCAAGACCTTGGCAAGTGTGTTAATAAAAATTGTATATATAATGTTAATAGGTTCCTTCCTTAGGATACTGATTACTCAGGAACTATCATTTTCATCTTCTCCTTGTCATTGAGTTTCAGCAATTAAGTATATTTACTAAACTTCTAGTGTAGGATACACTGAACCATTTATTTACCTTTTTACGTCAAATAAAGCCTATTCTTTTTTTTTTAAAACTAACTTTTTTTTGTTTCAAAACATACGCCATTTCAACAGTTTCTGCACGTCCAATTCTGTAACACTGATTACATTCTTCAAGTTGTGCAACCATTTTCACTCTGCTTTTCCAGATTGATCCTCCCGCATTAGTATAAACTCACTGCCCCCTAAGCTTCCTGTCTAACCTTTGGAGTTGCTGTTGTCAGTTTGACGCCATGTAAGTAGTTCTTTAAGAGGTCATAGTGCTCCTGGCAGACGTTCAGTAAAACCAATTCTCTAATAACACTTTGATCTTTTTGGTCTTCATACTAACACTTAGAATTTGAGACAGACTCTAAAGGAGGTTTCTGTTGTGAGCCAACATAGATTATTTCCTTTAGAAATGATTTTAAAACTCCAAAATTCTGTATTCCATAACTTAATTTGCTGGTGGTTTTCAGAGTCGACTGATTTAATTAATCAAATATTTGGATATTCTTTGGCAAGGTGCTATGGCAGCAGATTAAGGATTTATGGAGATAACGTTGTAATGGATACTCAGGTAAGAGGACAGTGTACTTACTGCAAAATAGAAATAGAAAATCCTGTGGTAGTTCAGGACTAGAGGAGATTTTTTTTTCTAAGAAAATGTTTTTAGAAAAGAGAGAACTAACATTGATTTCTTAAAGAGGAGTGGTTCTTTTATTCCTTGGACTACATTGAGCTATACTGAGCATAGCTCAATGCATTGGATGCTTTTCTTTCTGTAGATTTGATTTAAATAAGCTTTAGGTGCTGAAGTATCTAAAAGGTATAAGGTGCAGAATTAATTATAAAGCAGAGCAAAAATTAGAATTCAGGCATGAGGCATATATAGTATCAATTTAATTTTGTTCCCCTTAAACTCCATTATTTTTGGTGCGCTTCAAAGACACCATGTATGAGGCATTTTTACTATGCCCAAGCAATTTTATCATAATTTTTTTTTTTTTTTTTTGGTAACTCTTTCTCTTTACCAGATTAATTCTTATGTAGTGGCAGGGCTAGATTGATGGTTTGTCATCTAAAGATTATTTATATCTGTTTAACATGGCAAGGAGTTATTTTGTTTTCCTTGTTTAAGGAAACAGGTGTTTTCTTAATGGGCATTTTCTTAGATGGAAAAACCTAATTAACTATCTCTGTGTTAGTATGAGGAGTTCCGAGGTGGCACTGGGCTGCTAACTGAAAGGTTGGAGGTTCGAGTCCCCCTAGAGGTGCCTAGGAAAAAGACCCAGGGATCTACTTCTGAAAAATCAGCCATCGAAAACCCTGCAGAGCATAGTTCTACTCTGGCTCACATGGGGTCCCCATGAGTGAGAATCCACCCAATTTCAACTGGTTGGCTGGTTGGTATTTTAGAATGAAGTACACTGCCATCTGTATAAATTGGGGTCATATTTGAGTTTCTTGGTTTTTCATTCAGATGGTTTTAGATTCTAAGCTTTGCTTTTGAGATTCTAAACTTAACATACGATTTTATATATGACATGTAATATTTCTCACTACTGAGAATAATGAGTTGGATCTCTCAGATGACTTGAATTAGGTATTAATTCAGATAAATTATCAATAAAGTGGATTTTACAGTTCAGAGGAGCTTGCTATGATGATTTGAGTATTTTTCTAAATTATTAATGTGTAGCTCATTTTGACTGTATATAAGACCCTGTCCAGTGCTTCAACTTTACTTAATGAAATAGACAATTTCTTACTATTTTTCTTCTTATTTAAACACATCTTCATTATAGGCTTCATGTCTCTATCACAAGCTTAATAATCTTTGTTTTGGCTTAGTAGTAATCAAAAACCAAACTCATTGCCCTTGAGTTGGTTCCGACTCATAGTGACCCTAGAGTGCACAGTACACCTGCCCCATAGGGTTTCCAAGGAGCAGCTGTTGGATTTGAACTGCCGACCTTTTGGTTAGCAGCCAAGCTGTTAACCACGGTGCCACCAGTGCTACTGGCTTAGTAGTCGGAGTCACCAAATATTTTGAGTGACTCACTGAGTGTATTGCTCTAGACTCAATAGTCTTTCAAGAAAAAAAAAATGCTTAGTGTAGAACGGCTGTAAACTATTAAAATGGTTACATTTTTCTATAAAATCTTGGTGCTTCTTGGGTAAATAATGAAGTGTTCCATTTTATGGACCTTTTTACTACTTTCATGGATAACATAAATTTATATTACCTAGGAATAGGTATATACTCAAAGGAAAATAATAGAATTTATTCTTAGTGAATGCCCATCTAAAAGATGGTTTTGGCTCTTTAAGTAGATTTTTTTTTTTTCCTGCTTTGTTCTTTTCTGTGGTGGTGAGGGAGGAAGGAAGGGAACAGAATGCTAAAAATACACATGGTTAAATAGAAGTAAAACTTACATATTTCTGATGTCCAGACCCGACGAAGTTAGAAACAGGAGTTTGACTTTAGCATGATCTTAGCTAAACACTTGAGTCATTTCTAAATATTTTAGAGTTAAAGAATGCCTTATGAAATATCTAAAAGAGTTTTTTTTTCTCCTTGAGAATTTTGTAAAATGATTTTGTAAAATGTAGAGAGGTACTTGATTCTTGAGCTGGTACCTAAAATTCAAAGACTGTTGTTGTACTCTGCAGCTGTAAGCCACCGTGTTCACCATCAAACACGTCTCCTCATGAGCAAAGTCCTTGTTCTCTGCCTAAGTTTTCTCGTATTGAAAAGTCAATGTGTGCTTCTTCCAGGGAAACACTTAAGAAGCTTGGAGAATCTTTTTTTTTTTTTTCTTTGAATATTTTATTGTGGTTTTGGTGGAATTTTATAGAGCAAATTGGTTTCCCATACAACAATTTATACACATTTTGTTTCGTGACGTTAGTTGCAATCCCCTTATTGTGACCACATTCTACCCACTTCCTCCCTGAGTTCCCTGTTTCCATTTGCCCACCCTTCTTGCCTTCTGAACTTTGTTTTTGGGCAAATTCGGCCCTTTTGATCTGGTATGTTGATTGTTCTGAGGAGCACGTTCCACATGGGTGTTATTTGTTCACTTTACAAGCTTGTCTGTTGTTTGGCTGAAAGGTGATCTCCAGGAGTGGGTTCAGTTCCAGGTTTGAAGGATATCTAAGGGCCATCAGTCTCTTTCAGACCAGTAAGTCTGGTCTTTTTTATGAATTTCAATTTTGTTCTCCATTTTTCTCCCATGCTGTCCAGGACCTTCTACCATGATTCCCGTCAGAGTGGTTGGTATTTGTAGCTGGGCACCATCTAGTTCTTCTGGTCTCAGGTATTTGAGGCTGTGGTTCATGTGGTCCATTAGTCCTTTGGATTAACAGTTTCCTTGAGACTTTGATTTTCTTCACTTTTCTTTGCTCCGGATGGGAAGAGACCAATAGATGTATCTTAGATGGCCTCTCGCAAACTTTTAAGACCCCAGTTGCTGCTCACAAAAGTAGGATGTTGAACGTTGTCTTTATGGATTATGTTATGCCGGTTGACCTGGTTGTCCCCCGAGACTATCGTCCTAAGCCCTCAAGCCCAGTGACAGTCCGTTGAGGTGTTTGGTTACAGCTAGGGAGTCTTCGTAACTGTGCCCCTGTGTGGTCTACTGTATACATGGATATATTTGCAGCACATGGAAATGCATATGTAGAAATATCCTCTGCTAAACCCATATGTGCTTGTAGGTGTACTCCCATATGCCATCCCACACCTGTTCAGCTTACATACCTACCTATGTATCCACTTGTAAATTATTGTTCATTATTACTGTTATTGCAGGATTATGTGTAATAATATCTACAATTGTTGCCTTTTATTCCTGTGTACTTCTCAGTGTCTTCCTTTGCCTTGGTCATGTTGTAATGACTTCCCTCATATTGTGTATTGTCTTCCCCTTCACCCAAGTTAGTACGTGTCTACTGTCTAGTTAGTGATTACTCTTTCCTCTCCCTCCCCTCCCTGGTAACCATCAAGAATGTTTGTTTCTGTGTTTAAACCTTCTCTTGACTTTTTATAATAGTAATCTCATATAATATTTGCCCTTTTGTGATTGACTTATTTCACTCAGTATATTGTCCTCGTGGTTCATCCATGTTGTGAGATGTTTTGCAGATTTATTGTTATTCTTTAACGGTGTGTAGTATTCCATTGTGTGTATGTACTGCTGTTTGTTTATCCATTCATCTATTGGAGATCTTAATGCAAGAACTTAATGCAAGAAGCATGAGGATGTTAATGCAAGAACTTGGGAAATTTTCTTTAATAGATGTTTTAAAACTTTCGGCCTTTTATCTAAATCTCTGAATAACTGTGAAAGCCTTATTATATACTTAATGTTTTTTAAAAACAGTGGCACAGATTTTATTATGTCTTAAAAATTACAGATTGATGACCTGTTTCTGGTTTTGTTTGTGAGTGTAGTCTTCACGTGAATTGCAGTCTATTCATTTCTAACTGGAAGTATAACCAGCCTGGCTTTTGTGTGATTTTCAACATGTTATAGCTTCTTTGTAGTGAAAACTAGCACAACGTTTCAACATACTATTTGAGGAAAACATTACTGAAGAAACAGTGATTGTCTGGGTATTATATATTACCTTTTACTTACCTGGTGCTTATATTTATCAGCATAGATAAGCTCCTTGATGTCACTATGTAAAGGTCTTCTAAAGGTATTCCCTTTTCAGAAAGAAATATTCAGGAGTCGGCTGACCTCTCTCTCACTAGTGTGGACATGTGGAAAGATCAGTAGTAATTTGTATCTTCTATTATGAAAGCCTGAAGTCCCTGGGTAGTGCAGATGGTTAACATGCTCAGCTGTTAATAGAAAGGTTGGAGGTTTGGGTCCACTCAGAGGCACCTTGGAAGAAGGGCCTGGAGAGCTACTTCTGAAAAAATCAGCCGTTGAAAACCCCATGAAGCAGTTCTACTCTGGCACACATGGGGTCTCCATGAGTCAGAACTGACTCGATAGCAACTGGTTGGTTATTGTGAAATCTATAGTAATGTGTCCTCTGTAGTGTGGAAACAAAAGCACTAATTTTTTCCCCCTCAGGTATATACTTTAATTTGGAGTTTTGACATCCATGTCTTCTGCTCTTTCTTTTCTTAGTTCTTATCCACCCGTCGTTTTTACTTAGTATCATCTTACTGAATTTTACAGATGTGACTTTGGAATCCAAGGATATGATTTAAGTGCATGCACCTGTCATCAGCCTTCTCAAATTTATTTCCCTAAATGCAGATCCAACTTTTCTGTTAACAAACCACCTTGATTCTGATTACCTGTGTGATTTAAAAGGCAAAAGAGATGGAATTTTGTAGTGTATTGGGAATGAACTTTTTCATTTTTGCTACTTTTTTTTGCATGCTTCTGAATGTTCATGATTTTCTTCTGAAATATTTTAGGCATTTGGGAACATGTCTTCATTCTTACCATCTTTTCTTGCCCTACATTCTTTATGTCATACAGTTATTTTACGTACAGCCCAATCTGATGCTCTATTAAATCATCAGTTCTGCAGGGTGCTTGCTAATATTCACTGCTCAGGTTTTCTTTAATGCTTCTTTTTGGTTTTGTTTATTTTGTTTTTTTCAAAATGACCTGATCATATTTTGCTTGGTCATCTCTCTCAAATCTCTTAGAAAAATATGTTTCAAATTCTCCAATAATATTTAACATGCAGTCAAGGAAAGGATCTTATGGCCAAAAGTATTTGGGAAACACTGGTTTAAAAAGAGTTAAACTGGCTTCATTATTTTAAGATTTTCTCAAAGCCTCCAATATCCATCTTGAAGGATCCACTTCTGTGTGTTTAAAAGAATTTTGTCCCCGCTCTCTCCCAGAGTTTTTGGGAACACTGATTTACAACTTAAGTGAGACCCACGTACTTTGGAAAGAAAAGTGCCCTAAACACTCTTGAGCCATTTTGATTCCATGTTATTTAGTGGTACATTTCATAGTTTATTGATGTAAGCTTGCAATTAAAAAAAAAAAAAAAGTTCTTGCGTAAGAGCAGCTCCATGGCTCCATTATAAATCAACAAATTTAATACTGTGGCTTAACAAACAAAAATAAAATAGTGTTAATTTTGAAATTGGTGACAGCTCCTGAACCCTATTTAGAACGTGTTTCGCTGATAGTAAGCTGTCACATTGGACTTCATGATGCTTAGGTTCAATATTTTGAAGAGCTCAAATGGCCATTAAACGCCATGAATTAAAATATCATCCATGGTTTAAAAATACTGTGTAGGCTTGGTGAGTCAGATCTGCCACATTGAGCTTGCTGCGTCGTGGCTAGGAATGAATGATGATACACAGGGGCTGAGGTGTCCTTACTAGCTTGTTTCTTTTGGGGACAACTTGGCAAGCAGATGTCTTACAGATAAATGAGGAAAGATTGTCTATTTCAAGTGGCATAACGCATTCTTTAAACCAGTATGTCATATCTGGTTATAGAGTCAGCATTTTCTTTAGAGCAGAAAATGCTCTCTCAGGATTCCTGAATAAACAGCAGATGTCTTGTAGGGTTAGCTCTCAGGAGACTTCAAGTGCTAGATACTCATGAGTTCCTTCTCCCCAGATGCCTCAGGAAGTTTTTCGTGTCAGAGTTCCTTTCTTTTCTTTCTTCCAGCTAGATGCAGGCTGAGTTGATATTGTTAGCTCTTTAACAAAATGCTTCCTCTAGCCACCCCGTGTGTGTCAGAGTAGAACTGTGCTCCATAGAGTTTTTAAAGGTTGATTTTTCAGAAGCAGATCGCTAGGCCTTTTTTCTGAGGCACCTCTGAGTGGACTCGAACCTCCAACCTTTTGGTTAGCAGCCAAATGTGTTAACCTTTTGTTCCTCCTAGAGACTCCAATACCCCGTGAGATGGAATGTTATTAAATTCCATCTTAGAAATAAAAGAAATCAAACATTAAATTTAAGAGACTTGCCCCAAAATAACTGTTAAATGCTAGACACAGAGTTTGACCTTTTCCTTTGATTCCAAGATTCTTACCAGTATCATTTAGACAGTTCACGCGGGGACCCTGCACCAGTCATAAATCCCCCGAGACCTCTAGAGATGTAAGCAGTAATGAGTTAGACTAGGTTCATAGTTTCAGCTACCGGACACAGAGAAGTTTCTGGAGATAGTCTTTTTAGTCACATATTTTCATACAGCATTTGATTTAAGTAACTCATTAAACCTGCACTTGTTATTCAAGTAGAGTTAATAAATTATTCAAAGGGATTCCAGTGGTTTAGCCCTTTCTCCTCTTGTCGAAATAGTTCATTATGAAATGATTGGCTAGAATTAGAAATCCCTACACAGGGAGAGACAATCCTCTGCCAGATTCCTCGGTCTTACAGTCCTACTTGTGAATCCATAGTCCAGCTTTCTTGTGAACTTGCTCATAGCAGTTGTTGTTAGTTGTCATTGAGTTGATTCTGACTCCTGGCAACCCCATGCATGCAGAGTAGAACTGCTGCATATTGTTTTCAAGGCTGTGGTCTCTTGGATGGAGATCAGCAAACCTGTCTTCCTAGGCACCTCTGGGTGGGTTCAAACTGCCAGTCTTTTGGCTAGTAGTCAAGCACATAACTGTTGGTGCCCCTCAGGAACTCCTTCAGAGGCAGTTACCACTTGTTATTTTTGTGTGTGTGTGTGTAGGTGAGATAATTGACTCTGAAGACTTCTTAATTGACAGATTACTGTTATAGATAGACCCACAGGGAGTTAATATGATAAAATTATTTCTGGTCTTTGGAAGAAAAATAACTATGAGCCAATTTTCTGTGACCTTGAGGGGAGGATTATGGAGCTTAAGGGTAATAACCTTTGAAGAAAACCAAAGACACATGGGAAATGTTAGTCCAAAGGACTAATGGACCATAAGTCCCACGGCCTCCACCAGCCTGAGCTCAGAACAACTAGATGGTGCTCAGCTACCACCACTGACCGCTCTGACAGGGATCGCAGTAGAACGTCCTGGATAGAGTGGGAGAAAAATGTAGAACAAAATTCAGATTCACAAAAAAAAGACCAGACTTACTGATCTGACAGAGACTGGAGGAACTCCGAGGCTATGGCCCCCAGACCCTTTAATTCAGAACTGAAGTCATTCCCGAAGTTCACCCTTCAGCCAAATGTTACACGGGTCTATGAAGCAGACAATAACACATGTAAGGAATGTGCTTCTTAGCTCATTAATGTAAATGAGACCAAATGGGCGGCGCCTGCCCAAAAGCAAAGAGGAGAAGGCAGGAAGGGACAGGAAAACTGAACCAAGTGGACACAGGGAACCTGGAGTGGGGAAGGGGCGAGTGTTGACACATCACGAGGATTGTAACCATTGTCACAAAACAATTTGTGTATAAATTGTTGACTGAGGAACTAAGTTGCTCTGTAAACTTTCACCTAAACCACAATTAAAAAAAAAAGTAGGTTAATTTTTGATATGCTAGATATGTTTTACAAATTAACTTTTTTTTTTCCTAATTGTGGATGACAGGCTATATTTTGTAGTATGTACATAATTATAATTTTTACACTGTTTCTGTTGGGTTAATTCTTTCAGTATGTTCTGGGAGGAAGATCTGTTCCATTCAGCCAGTCTATGAGTGCCAAATTTGTTCTGAGTACTTTCCTTGAAATACAGAGATGAGTGAGTGACACATGACTCTTCCCCTAAGAAAATAGCTTCCCGTTGCTGTTGAGCCGATTCCAACTCATAGCAACCCTATAGGACAGAGTAGAACTGCCCATAGGGTTTCCAGGGAGCTGGGGGTGGATTCGAACTGCAGAACCTTTTGGTTAGCAGCCGAGCTCTTAACCACTGTGCCACCAGGGCTCCAAGAAAAGAACTTAGGTCAGGGTTTATCAGCTTGGCCTTTTGACATTTTGAGCCAGATAATTCTTTTGCTGCATAGAAGAGGGACTGTCTTCTGCATTGTATGATGTTTAGTCACATCCCTGGCCTCTACCACAACATGCCAGTAGCATTTCCCAACTGGTGATGATCAGAAATGTCTCCAGGCACTGCTGAATCCAGCACCCCTCTCTTTACTGATTCCCAAATGCCAGTTATAGCTCAACCCTCCCAAGAACCCTGGGAAAGTGCCCCCACCTGGAAACAAGTCATGGGGCTCTAAAAAAAGCAAGGTGTTTATGATCCATGAGGATTAACAAACTTTCTCCCGTAGAGAGCCACTGCAGAGCTGAACAGTATGGACAAAGCCAGTCCCAGGGTAAAAGATCTCTTCAGTGTGCAGATAAAAGAAAGCAACTCATATGCCAAATGCATGTGGTTATTGAAAAGTCCACCTTCATTAGGCTCAGTGTTGGTTAGTATTATGTGTGCATCTGTATCCTTCCCTCTTTTTAAAAGGCCATGTAAAACACCTTTTAGCATATCTCAAAGATGCCTCCATTCTAATTACTTAAAATTCTAATTGCTTAGAATTATATACCATAAGTAACTGCAGTAAGGTAGGAAGCCAGAATCCACCTGCTGTCTTTATTTATTTATTTATTTTATGATCACAGCTGTGTACTTCTCCTGGTTTATTTGAACAAAAATTAAAAAAAAAAAAAAACATGTTCTACTTATGTAAACACTCTGGTTAGACTTCCTGATAGAGTTTAAATCTTTCATACATAATTCAAAGCTTCTCTTTTCCCCAGGGGCAGGCTATACATTGTACTGCATGTTATTTCTCTGTTTTAGGCCATGATCCTCTGTAGATATGTCAGAAAGACATCGCAGTGGTCAGAAACCCATTAGCAATAAAAGATTATCCTCTGCAGATATTTCTCACAGCAGGTCACATCGGCACGGTGTAAACGACAGCCTGCACAGGACCAAACTTCTGTTAGTTTTGAAAATTAAAATGATTCCTCATCACTGAAGCCAGTGAAATGTAGGTGGATTGATCTACCAGACTGACTGCGAGAACTCTCGATGTGATATTGGGTTCACAGCAATGGAGGCAGAATGGGATGTTTGTTAATCAGTCAGGAAAGGGGTAGCTGGTGTGACAGTTCTCTTCTTTCTCCCACCCCAGTGGGATGTACTTGCGTTCTCTAGCACTTTGTCCTCTAACAGTACTCGTGTTATTCATGAAGGTGCTGCAGACTCCTTTCTCACCGTGTCCCCACCTGCCTTGTGCGCGCTGCCTCTCAGCCTTGCCGTTTGTAAGCCTAGACTCTTCCCCGCCTCCTTCTTTCATCCTTACCTCCCTTTCGCCCTCACTGCCCTCCTTCAGGTTGCTTATGCCCTTGTCTTGGCTGTTCATATCTCCCCTTTGCCTTGCACCCGAGAGCCCGCTTTTTATTTTCTTCATTAGGCACAATAGGTACAGTGTCTCAGGCCCATGATGTCTTTAGAGGCCCACCAAAATGTTTTAGTTTCTTTTTTTCTCTTTTATAATTTATTTTTGTTGTTGTTGTTGAGAATATACACAGCAGAACGTACACCAATTCAATAGTTTCTACGTGTCCAGTTCAGTGAGATTGTTTACATCCTTCAAGTTGTGCAACCATTCTCACCCTCATTTTGAGAATTGTTCCTCCATCATTAATATAAACTCACTGCCCCCTAAGTTTCCTTTCTGCTCTTTCAAGTTGCTGTTGTCAGTTTGATCCCATATAGGTAGATCTTAAAAGAGCATAATGCTCAAGACAGACATTCTTTACTAGTGAAATTAAACTGTTGTTTGGTTTAAAGAAGACTTCAGGGGTATTTTTGTTTTAAGGTTTAAAGAATATTTCAGGGCTATAGTTTTGGGGTTCATCCAGCCTCCGTGGCTCCAGAAAGTCTGGATTCTATGAGGATCTGAAATTCTGTTCTGCATTTTCCCTCTTTTGATCAGAATTCTTCTATAGAGTCTTTGATCAAACTGTTGTAGCTGGGCACCATCCAGTTCTTCTGGTCTTTTGGCAAAGGAGGCAGTTTTGTTCATGGGGGCAATCAGACACTCATTCAATTTCCTCCTATTCTTGACTCCCCTTACTCTTTTGCTCTAGGCTAATAGGCACCAATTGTTGTATCTTGAATGGCCACTTGCAAGCTTTTAAGACCCCAGACACTACGCAGCAAACTAGGAGGTAGAACAGAAGCACTCAACACATTTTTAGACCAGTTAACTGGGATAGCCAATGAAACCATGACCCTAACCCTCCAAACCAAGGAACCAAATCCCACGAGGTGTTTGGTTGGACATGAGCAGCCTCAGCAACTATTCTTTATTTTTGTCATTGTTGCAAGTATATCCCACAACTTTTGCCAATTCGACTTTTTACAGGTTGTTTTAATTTCTTTTAATATCAGAAGAAAAAAATGAATATCATTATAGGTAATAATGAATAGAACCTGAATTATAATTGTCTTTATACCAACACAGCCCTAAAATAAATTTTTAATATTTTTTTAGAAAGGAAGGGACCCATGAAGTCAACAGTGCCTGGGGCCCATGAAAATCATCATGCGTCCCATCGTGCTCGTCTGACCTGGTGGTATCTTGTTGAGGCTGTCCTTAGAAATGTGGCAGTCACTCCCCATAGCTTCAGACATTTACTGTGAGTTCAAGGCCACTCACACAGTAACCCTGTCTTACCTCTTATGCCTCCTCTTCCCCACACTCTCATCCTGAGTACATTTTCTGCTCCAGTCTTTCTGTTCGGGCTGCCTCCTCTGTAAACACTGCATCCCTTCCTTCTCCAAGTTAAACCCGTCTCTCCTCTTGGTAGCTCACCATCACTCCAGCTTTGCTTTATCGCTTCAGTGCCTCTGGTTAGTAAGTGGGACCTTCTTTGTGTCTGCAACATTAGGCTGCATGCACGCTGAGGTCAGGGATGTTCTGGTCACCCCTCTGTCCCCAGCCTTGAATGTATTAGGTGCCTAGGAAGTGTTTTTCTGAGGCTGGGTAAAGCATCAAGCTGGTACTTCGCTGAAACTTAACTGTCCCAGTTACCAGTGGCTGTCGAGCCTGTCCTGACTCATGGTGACCCTCTGTGTGTCGGAGTAGAACTGTGCTCTGTAGGGTTTTCAGTTGCTAATTTTGTGGCAGTAGATTGCCACACCTTTCTTCCGAGGTGCCTTTGGGTGGACTTGGACGACCAACCTTTCAGTTAGCAGCGGAGCACATTGACCATTGTACCATGCAGGGTCTCCAGAAACTTAACCTAGGAATAAAAAAAAAAAAACACAACAACTTCTGAAACCTCATCTATTTGACACGAGAAGGACATGCTGTTTGGCTGTGCTTTCAACAGTTTCTGTCTCTGCCTGTTAGTATTTTCAGGTGTATTTTTTTAGAATAGACTTTTACTTTAGGTGTCAGGTTACACTGTAGTCGCTGAGAATCAGTTCTGTGCTGCTGAGGGTTTTTAGCTGCAGGATTTATTTAAACAGTTGACAGCCTGCCCACACCATGCAATTCTCTGAGTCTGGTAAGGTAATCTGATTTTTTAAATGTTGCCTGGATTGCAAAATGAGGCTTCTCTCAGGAATATGTTAGCAAAGAATAAGGAAATTAACACTGAAGTTTATTGATCCACATGGATAATAAGTTGCCTTGCTTTTTGAGTGCTCTTATTTTCTGAGAGAAGCCTGAAAGTTCTTGGAAACTTTGAGCTGTAACTGGTATTTGGGGATCAGTAAAGAAGAGGGTGTGGACGCTGTGGTTTTTTCCCCTCCACAGTAGGAAATTACGCTTCTGGTGCCACAGTCAAAGTATCTCACAGGTATCTAAGTTGGAATTTATTTTGTATTGTTCTCCGCCTTATCATCAGTTACATTTTCCACATTCTAGTTCATTATTTTCATGCCAGGCATTCATTAATGGCTTTCATAAATATTTAATTAAGTTCTTGTATGTGGAGGGGAGAGAGAGGAGAGGGAGAGAGGGAAGCAGACAAGTGGTAAATAGGAGGATCTCATATAAACAATGAAGCAGCTCTCATCTTGCTTGAGTTTATGTTAAAAAAATAAAGGCTAGGACAGTGGTATTACTAGGAGGGCTCGGGGGTTGTGGACCACACGGGGTGACACTGTCAGAGGGGGTGACACCAAAATGGCTGTCTGCCAAATTTTTGTGCTGTGTTTTAGCAGCAGAAATTTATTATTTTTTTTTAAAAATCCGTCTAGTTATAACAACAAAAATGTTTTTTGTAAGCCTAACTTACGTGTATCAGTATACCTACTAGGCTAAAACTCTCTGCTGATTTACTTTTTGGACCTTCGAATGTGCTCCAGGCCAGAGGTGTTGTTATCACCTGATGACGGGGGTGCTTTGAATCAGGTGGTTTCGTCTGCTTGACTCGCTGCTGTTTTCATTGCTGCGGGTGATTCTGTCAGTTTCTGGTGTTTTAGCTACGATATGGTGGTACTTAGTATTTGTGAACCTATATCAATAAGTTTTTTGAGAATGAAGTAGTAATTAAAGGAAAGGAAAGAGAAAAAAAGGCTTCTGTTCACTAATGATGTAACGGTAATGCTGTAATTCAATGTAGAAAGATTTTACAAAACAAAATTTTGTTGTTAGGATTCTTATAATCTAAGAACTATTACGTTTAAGCAGATTATAACTACATCACCAATTATGATTAAAATTGATAAGAAATATTATGAAGGACTTTGTATGGTCTGATACAGGAGGGAGGTCCATGGGGTGGGGTGTGACACCATGAATTACTGCACCGGCTAACATCAATCCTAGTGACGCTACTGGTCTCGGAATTCTTTGCTTCATACACTTGAAGTGTTTAGGCAGGTTCCGAGACACTTGTGGGTTTTTTTCTTCTACTCTAATACCATGTAATTTAGACTGATAATTCAGGCGATACAGTCAACTGCATCCTTATGGTAACAGCATCTCACATTGTTTTACCAACATCACAGTCAAATTATCTTCATATAGATCATATTGCCCCCCCAGCCAGCCTTTTCAGTTAGGCAGCATGGGTTCATCCCCACTTTATTGATAAAGGAGCAAAGACTCATAACCAATGTCATGAAACAATATGTGTAACTAATTGTTTAATGAGAAGCTAGTTGGTTCCGTAAAGTTTCATGTAAAGTACAATAATTGGGGGAAAAAGAAAAAAAGCTGACTCAGATGTTGTGTTACCTAAACCAACATCAGAAGTCAAGACCCCAATACGTTTTTTTGGCCCCTGGTTTTCTATTGTTTTTGCAACAGTTTTTTCCAATAGCCAAAATAAAATAAAACCTCCACTGCTACCTCCCCTTTGGAATTACTGTCTTCTAATGTTGTAGTTCCCAATTGTCTCTATTGTGATATGAAAGGCAATTGGGAAAGCTCTTCTGTGAGTCTGAGGATTCTGGGTAGGGAAAGCTTTTTTGAGAAGGGCCTTGGTGGTGAGATATTTAAGAGGATAATCTATCTACCTGTGCTCATCAGGCAAATGGCCTGAAACTGGAGCCTTGAGTATATTCTTCAGTATTATAACCCTCGAGGAGAAGAGAGAATCTTGACTTACGTGAAAAGTGATAAGTTAACCGAATACAGTTTGAACACTGAACAGGAATGCTGTTTGAAAGTTATCGTGGATTTTTCACATCAACTTAATATTCTCTCTGAATTTGTATTATGTTTGCAAAGGAGTTTTCTCCTGTATCCAAAGTCCAAGTAATAGAAACACAGTACTTGGACTGTTAAGCAGACAGTTAAAGCAGATAAGTTATGTATTGTGGAACCTTGAAAGGAATTAAACCAAAGAATATAATGTAAATATCTTTTCAGCATATCACAAATAAGGTCCTTCAGGTACTCTCCCCGAGATATTTCTGTCTTCAGATAAAAATAGAAAGTTAACTTCTAAGCCTATAAATTCTTTGGTGCCACTTATAGATATTGAGATTCTTATCCCGTATAATGTACTTATTTAGTTTCTCTTGTTCCCCTAGACTTTTAAGTGGCTTCTTACTATCTATACATAAATGCAAATACATGTGCATATGTGCGTGTTTGAAGAGATAAGCATAGAAAAGTAAATGTAAGTAACTGAATTCCTGTCTCAGCTTTCACTGAATAAATTCTGTTACTCCCTTTTCTTTCCTTTCCCACTTGCTTGGTCTCTTCGAATGTGATTTGCTTTAAAGACCTTTCAGGAACCTTTTCATGAAATTTGTTAATTGTCCTTCTTACACTTATGACCTTCCTCTTACTGTTCATTGAAGACTATTTTCTAATGGCAAGAACCAGTTAATAGTCAATAAAACAAGAAAACCCAAACCAGTTGCCAGTGAATGGATTCCCACTCATGACGACCCCATGTGTGCAGAGTAGAACTGATTCATGGTGTTTTCAAGGCTGTGACCTTTCAGAAGCAGATCACCAGGCCTTTCTTCCAAGGTACCTCTGGGTGGATTTGAACTACCAACCTTTTGAGTGCATAACTGTTTGAACCATCCAAGGACTCATGAATAGTTAATCGCATTTTATTAAACACAATTTCATAGACCCATGCTAAAACATACAACAGTCTGATATTTGGCATTTGAGATGGCGTGCCAGCAGGCT
This sequence comes from Dugong dugon, assembly GCA_030035585.1. Lineage (NCBI taxonomy): Eukaryota > Metazoa > Chordata > Mammalia > Sirenia > Dugongidae > Dugong > Dugong dugon. Next base: position 10,528,231 of record CM057473.1, read on the forward strand.
CTGAAAATGTTCTGAACTGCTCCACCTCGTGGTAGTAGGAAATAGTGATGGAAGTGACTTCCTGGAGAGTTTGAGGTTGATGTGTATATTGTGCCTCCACCCCTGAGAGCTGCTCTGAGATTTTAATGTATACCAAAGGACAGCATTATACCTTAATTAACATACCTTGGAAATCAACGTCTTTGTAAAGGTCTTCAACATAATTAGTATGCTCATACCATTTTGGTACTAGAAATTGTAAGGAGACCAAAGGACATGGACAATCTGGAATGTAGGTATCCTGGTTTCTCACTGCAGCCCAAGACTAGGAATTTTCTTAAACACCTCTCCCCAGTCTACCCTAATTGTCTCTCCAGCTACATGTGTTTCACAATGGCCTGCAAAGCTGGTGGAAGCAGTAGTGGAAAATAGGGCTGGCATGAAATCAGAGGCGATAGATTTCTGGGCTGACAGAGTATATAGAAATAGGTGTTTTTATTTGTCCAGGTAGTATGAGCCAGTTGTAAGACGCAGATGTGTGAGTACGGCCCTACTGTATGTGTTCCAATTAGATGATAAATCCACCCACTTATAAACCTACTCCTCCTCCTGGAAGCTGGTTCCCGTCATCTTCCCACCTGCAGCCGATTCAGACTTCGTTTTCCTTTCTCTACTCCCATCTAATTATCCCTCGGTGTTGTTTCTTTTATGCTTTACATTTCCAGTGAGTCAGCATAGCAGTGGGTAAAAGAAGAAATAAAGGGAAAAATAAGAACTAAAGAACTTATTTTTGCACTTACTTTTATATTGAAACATGTTAGCATAAGCTTTGTGTTCTAGAAAAGTCATTACTGTAGTGCTATAAAGTGCCATCAATAAAGATAAAAGGTCATTTTTGTGCTATGCCATTAGATAGTGATGAATACTGGTGCATAAAATATTCTTTAGTGTACCTCCCAGGTCAGGAGTGAGGTATCACAAATACCATGGCGCCTCCTAAGTCTCATATTACGAGTGAGAGGAACGACTTCAGGAATACTGCATTTTTACGCAAATAACACGGCAACTTCTACTTTTGTTTGCTGTCCGTGCCCTCCCCTTTCCCCCCCAACAAGATAATTTTCCCTATGTCAGTTTATTTTTACATGTTGCAGTGATAACAATCTAGCTTTCAAGTTATGCGGGGATAGTCTATTCCAAGGCAATACAATAAATGATATCTAGAGCTTAACACTATTGCACATACCTCCTGGCTATGCGTATGCACTAAACCCAGGTGTTATTGAGGCTTTACCTTTGGGATTTGTACTTCCTCCTCTCTGGTTAACTGTGCACAGGGGTGAAATCTGGTGTGATGTCAATGGGAAGTGTTGATGACCAGTCAGCTTGATCCAGCATTCCAGAACTCCATGTGTTCCCAGCTGTCACCCCACCCTCTTTTCTGCACACATACTCGCAGTGAGCTGGCCTGGGCTCTGTGTGGCAAGATCCCTCTCTGCTTGTGTTACAGATTTCAACAGGCATGTACTGTTTTGGCGGACTGTGATCTTAGTAGCCATGAGTGTTTGGTGATGAAATTTGAATGCCCTTTGCTGGGAGAAGTGTAATTAGAATCAGATTTTACATTCATGCAGCCAGATGTAAAGTATGAGCAGGAGCATGGTTTATTGAAGTAGACTTTTCTCAAATTTCAAATATTTTCTGTTAGAAATATATTGAGTGAAGAAAACAAAAAAAAAATGTGCCTGTGTTTGGAGGACCACCCCTATTTGCCCCTACTCAAACTCTTGATTTCTAATTCTAGGAACTGGAACCAGAGAATATGGATCATACAGCATAGCTGAGCCACTTAAAATCAAAAACCTGTTGCCGTTGAGTTGATTCCGAGTCTTAGTGATCCTGTTGGACAGAGTAGAACTGCCCTGTAGGGTTTCCAGGGAGCTGCTGGTGGATTCAAAGTGCCGACCTTTTGGTTAGCAGCCAAGCTCTTAACCCCCCTGTGCCACCAAGGCTTCTGCTGAACCATATAAAATACATTATATATCAAATATTTATCAAATTTCTGGATATAAATGTACTGGCCAGTGCCCACTGAAATAACTGAAGTGCTTACTTTCCAAGAGCTTATTAAAAAAAAAGTCCAAGAAGAAATGATATGTATGCAGTGAGGTGACTGAAAGACAGATGGGTAATGTGTTGACATGAACATTATTTATCATTGTGTTGTGTATTTTCTACTGGTTTATTTCCGGCATGCTCAGGACAGCACAATCCAATAGAAATACAATGGGAAACACATGTCATTTAAAATTTTCTAGTAGCCACATTAAGTAAAGTAAAACAAACAAAAAATCAGGTGGAATTACTTTTAATAATATATTTTATTTAACCCTGTTTTTATCATTTCAGCATGTAATCAGTATAAAAATTATGAAAGAGCTATATTTCATTATGTTTTTGATACCAAATCTTCAAAATCCATCATGTGTTTTTACACTGAGGACACATCTCAATTGGGACACTACATTTTCATCAGAAAACCTTTCTTTTTTATAGTTCATAAAATTTATAGTCAAAACGTAGATTCGTGTACCCAAGTTATTCTAAACATGCTTAGAAATGTTCCAATAACAGGATTTAGTATTAAGCATTTAAAATGGATTTGCTTCTCCTTTTATTTGCTGTAAAACTGTCCTGTCAGTTCCTACTCATAGTGACTCTATAGGAAAGAGTAATACAGCCCCATAGGGTTTCCAAGGCTGTAATTTTTATGGAAGCAGCCTGCCGCGTCTTTCTCCTGTGGAGCAGCTGCTGGGTTAAAACCGCTGACCTTTCAGTTAGTAGCCCTTGACCACTATGCCAACAGCGCGCGCTCCTTTGCTCTAAAGAAAAATTGGAAAAAGCCAGTAACAACTGCAGAATATTGCTGCTGTAGGGGGAAAGTGTTATTTGAAACAATATTCAAGATTTAAAATACATAGAAAAAAAAAAAGCTTGAGGGACTAGCGTTAGGTTTAATGCCAGCTGGTTTATTATGGATGAAAAACAAGCATTGAATTATGGAGCAAAGACCCTGGTTAGACTCCTGGCCACACGTTTAGCCTTTGTGATGACGTGAGTAGATGTGGAAGTGGGTTATTTGGTTCTTTTGAGAGTCAAATGAGATGCTTCAGTTTTTCCCTTTAATCCTTCTCCTATCTCAAGGTCTTCCATGTTCCACAAGGTCAAGGCCAATGAGATACAGCAATTTTGAGAGAGCCAAAAGAAACAATACTGTATGTTTTTATATGGTGACTGTATGAAACATGCCATTAAAACATTCAGTTAAAGCAGAATGAAAGAGATACCGTGAACTATTTCTAGATCAAAATGATGTTGACAATAATGTAACAACGGACACAACATTGGACCCAATTATACATGGTATAGTATGCTTATAGTTTTATATATATATTCACGTATGTGTATGTATGTTGTTGTTGTTAGTTGCTGGCAAGTTGGCCCCAACTCATGGCGACCACGTGTACAACACAAAAATGTTGCCAGGTCCTGTGCCATCTTTACAGTCGCTGGTCTGCTCAAGTCCACTGCTGCAGCCACTGTATGTTTTGAGTGCCTTCCAACCTAGGGGGCCCCTATTCCAGCACTATATGGGAAGATATTCTTTTATGATCCATAGGGCTTTCATTGGCTGATTTTTGGAAGTAGATTGCCAGGCCGCCCTGGTGGTGCAGTAGTTAAGCTCTGTCCTTCTAACCGAGAGGCCGACAGTTTGAAACCCTCAGCTGCTTCATGGGAGAAGGTTGGGGCAGTCTGCTTCCATCAAGATTTACAGCCTTAGAAGCCCTATGAGGCAGTTCTACTCTGTTCTGTACGGTAGCTATGAGTTGAAATCGACTTGACGGCACCGGATCTTGGTTTTGGTTTCTTCTAATCTGTCTTAATCTGGAAGCTGAAACCTGTCCACCATACCTGTGGCATAGCTTCTAGCATCATAGCAACATGCAACACACAAGCTCCCACAGTATGACAGACTGACAGATGGGTGGTCGATGTGTATATGTATATGTGTGTGTGTATGTATATATATATATACACACACACACAGTTAAAATAGGATGTTTGCTTTTTAGAACAAACTGGGTATTAATGGGATTGCAAACTGTTTTTGAGGCAGTTTGTTTGCTATAGAGGTCACTAGGTGGCACAAATGGTTTGCACTCTACTACTAGCCAGAGGTTGGTGGTTCGAACCCACCCAGAGGTGCCTCAGAGGAATGGCCTGGCAATCTGCTTCCAAAAGGTCACAGCCTGGAAAATCCAGTTCTTCTCTGCAACACGTGGGGTTGCCATGAGTTGGCATCAACTTAATGACAACTAACAGCACTAACGTAATGATTGGCAGTGCAAACCCACAGAAGAAAGGCCTGGCGATCTGCTTCCGTAAAGATTACAGCCAAGAAAACCCTATGGAGCAGTTGTACTCTGTAACACATGGGGTCAACGTGAGTTGGAATCAACTCGACAACAGTGGGTTTGTTTTTTATTTTACTTGTCATGCGGGAGGCTCTATTTAGAAAATTAATATTATATTCATTTATATTTGTTCTAGACAGTAGAAGGAGCCCTGGTGGCACAGTGGTTAAGTGCTCAGCTGCTAACCAAAAGTTGGCAGTTCGAACCCATCAGTCACTTCTTAGGGAAAAGACCTGGCAGTCTGCGTCCGTAAAGATTAGGGAACCCTATGGGGCAGTTCTACTCTGTCACATGGGGTTGCTATGAGTCGGAATCCGACGGCACATAGCAACAACAATAACTAGGCAGTGGACATCACTATTGCCTGGGCCTGCATGAAATGCATGCTTTAACTTTGCTTATTGATTTTGTGGGTCTTAGATCATAAAGGTTTCTGTTGGGAGGACTCTTGTTTTCCTACCGGGCACTAGCAGTGGGGATTCTTTAAAGCCCTTATTAGGAGATGGTAGGGGTTTGAAGTCAACTCAGTATATCCGTCCTTTGAGCAGAATGAAAAGCTTGATGTCAACAGAGACCACAAATAGCATCAGGGAGCGATAATTTGTAATCTGAAGCCAGATCGATAGTGCACCAATAAGAATGTCAAATCTCAAGTCGTGAAATATGTGGATTAGTTCTCGGAAAGGACTTTTTTTCTCTCTCCACTTGCTTTTGTGGCAAATTGTGTGTAGGCTGAAACTCGCGCTCTGCAATGATTGTGCAGTAAACAGTGGCTGTGATGAATGTGGCTGACCCTCCACGTGGGGAAATTGAAGCTGTGTACAATGTGTCAATAATTACATTCCATGTTTTCTGGAATGCTTTGATTAGCATAGCCATTTGTTCTTACCACCGCTACATGCACTCACAGGGGGCAAAACCTTGGAAAATGAGAGTTTTCCATTTTCATTTGAGTCAGTCAGCTTGGGCACATCAACACAACCCTTGACGTATACCTGTGTCTACCTCTTCATATCTGTGTGGCCTTGGATAAATCTCGCACCAGAGCTTTGCCTTCTCCTTAGACTTGGGACAGATGATCTTCCAGATTCTTCTCATTCTTTGATTTTCTAATTTTAATTTCAGTTTTCCTGCATTGAGAAAAACACAGGCACTTGCAGAGGTTCCGGTTCTGCTTAAGATATTTTTGGCATTTACAGGAAACCTTTACAGATACTCTTTTTCCTTTAGAGAATGAAAACCTGTTTATGTTAAGTAGGTGAGGTACTTATTACCGCTTGGAGGAGGGTTTGAGAAGGTTCACTCTTAATTTCCTAGATTGTGATTTTAGAGAACGGTTCATTACACTGGAAATAGAAAATCTACATGTTGCTAAATGAAATTTAAAGGCACTGTGGGGGGGGCGGGGCGGAATATAATTGAATTATGCTCATGTTAAGGGAAAACTGTATTTATATGAGGAAATCTTGGAGGTGATAGAAATAATATCACTGTCTTGTGCTTTAGAAAAGATACTGTATAAGAATTCAACCCTGAGGAAATCATGAGCTGATTAAGAAGCACCAAATACTCCACACTGTCTGAGACCAGACTAATGAGAAGATTTAAATGCTGAAATCGAGTGGTTTTCATTAGCCACAAACCTTAAAACTCCATAAAATCTACGGATGCACTAAGCTATGGATCTGTGCTCTCCCCTTGCCAAGCAGGACATTTCAGCAGCTGAAACAGAGCTTCTTGTTTGCCTTTCTCCAGAGGTCTGGACCTTTTGGGAAGGATTGTCTGTCGCCAGTCCTGCTCCATAAGGAATTTTGATCTCCTTGATGATAATAAAGAGAGAAACTTCCTGGGGCAAGGGAACACCCAGTTTGAAAGAAGGCAGGAGAACTTACTTGTTCCGAAGCCGGCTTTACACTTCCTTGTAAGTTGCAGCAATTTTAGGTATTAGGTCTCCAAATTCACCTCTGCAGTTGGGTCCAGATCAGGCACACTTGCTTGTGTTTATTTATTTTAACTTCTTTTAAGCCCCTTTGGAAACCAGGCTGCTAAATTGCTTCGGAACATCTGTTTTCTTTTCAGTGCTTGATGTATATAGTGGGGAACCCTGGTGGCACAGTGGTTAAGCGTTTGGCTGCTAACCAAAAGGCCAGCAGTTCGAACCGATCAGCCACTCCTTGGAAACCTTATGTGGCAGTTCTGCTCTGTCCTGTAGGGTCGCTATGAGTCAGAATCAACTCGACGACAGCAGTGGGAATTTATATATTGAGACACAAAACTATGTATGTATTTCTAGGGGAAAGGATTATTTTAAAAATATTTTCAGCATTTCTTTTAAGTGTCATATTTGCATCCCTAGTTCAGAGCATTCTGCAAGTAGGCCCTTGTTTTTGAGGCAGTGTGTGGACGTGCGTGTGTGGCTGCTTCATTGTTATTTTATTCATTGTTGCGGAACGCTGTTTTCCCCTGGGAAAGCATCTCCAGTTTATGATGTCAGCGGCAAGTTATTCAGGTTACAGGAATTACCTTCATAGTCCGTCTCAGAAATCCACGTGCCAAAAATGACCAGTTATATCACGGTTCCAATCTTTTAGATGTTGGTTTAGATTTCTGTAAAATAGCCATCAGCCACCTTAGAAAGTGTTAAGATGATAGCAAGATTAAAATGTATTAGTTATTTAAATGATTATATTACCCATCTACTAAAGTATTTCTGTCTCTGGGTGGTGCAGCTGGTTAAGCGCTTGACTACTAGCTGAAAGATTGGCAGTTCAAACTCCCCACCCAGAGGCGCCTCAGAAGACAGGCCTGGCGATCTGCTTCTGAAAAGTCACAGCCTTGAAAACTCAGTGGAACAGTTTTGCTGTGCACACACGGGGTTGCCAGGAATCAGATCGACTGGACAGCAAATAACAGCAACAACAAGAGTAGTATTTCTGTCTCTTTTTTATTAGAAAGACATTTTTAAAAGTTGGAAATAATTATCTTTAGGATGACTTAGGAAGAAGTTACATTTTCACTGGCAGCAAGAAAGCTACCCTGTGACCCAAAGATTTCAATAAGTATGTTCATATTAACCGGTTCTGAATAAGACCCAGTGTATGGTTTCGTAAGTCATCCTTTGAGGCTTCAGTCGTCTCTGGATGGTGCAAACGGTTAATGCGCTTGGCTGCTAACCGAAAGGTTGGAGGTTTGAGTTTACCCAAAGGTACCTCGGAAGAAAGGCCTGGCAGTCTACTTCCAAAAAACCAGCCATTGAAAACCCTGTGGAGCACAATTCTACTCTGACACACACAGGGCCTCAACGCGTCAGAACTGACTTGATGGCAACTGGTTTCTCGAGGCTTCGTTTAAAAAAAGCGACTCGAGTAAACATGCTGGCTATTTGGATGGCTAGGTATTGCCTCCTGTATGGCCACCTTGGCTGCTGATGCTGTTTCTCCCTTCTGACTGAATGTCAGAGAATGACCTGCTCCTAGCAGCCAGGCTTTATTTTGTGAAATGGGCTATTTGATGCAGATGAGGCTCCTGTGGATTGTTTGTCTTGTTTCAATTAACTGAGCCAAGGATATGTTACATAAAGCATGGAATTCTGATTCAGTTTGTGTTTCCAAGCTAATTGCACTGATCTTCATGTACACAGCTGGTGTTGGTTTGGGGAAATGATTTTGCCTGATAACGTGTTTCTGTGATTTAAGTATTTGTGAAGGGCCTCTTGTACTGTTAAATGTCCCTCACGTATGTTGTTGTTAGGTGCTGTCGGTTCTGACTTGTAGCGACTCTGTGTACAACAGAACGAAGCACTGCCCGGTCCTGCATCATCCTCACAGTCATCCCTACGTTTGAACCCGTTGTTGCAGCCACTGGGTCAGTCCATCTTGTTGAGGGTATTCCTCTTTTTCGCTGACCTTTTACTTTACCAAGCATGATGTCCTTCTCCAGGTACTGGTCCCTCCTGATAACGCGCCCAAAGTATGTGAGATGAAATCTCGGCATCCTCGCGTCTAAGTACATTCTGGCTGTACGTCTTTCAAGACAGATTTGTTCTTCTGGCAGTCCATGGTGTATTCAATATTCTTTGCCAACACCATAATTCAAAGGCCTCAATTCTTCTTTGGTCTTCCTTATTCATCGGCCAGCTTTTGCATGCATATTAGGCGATTGAAAATACAATGGCTTGGGTCAGGCACATGTTCGTCTTCCAAGTGACATCTTTGCTTTTTAACACTTTAAAGAGGTCTTTTTGCTGCACATTTGCCCAGTGCAATCGTTTGATTTCTTGATTGCTACTTCCATGGGGGAGTCCCTGGTGGCGTAGTGGTTAAGAGCTATGGCTGCTAACAGAAGGTCTGCAGTTTGAATCCACCAGGTGCTCATTGGAAACCCTAGGGGGTAGTTTATACCCTGTCCTGTGGGGTTGCTATGAGTTGGAATCGACTCGACGGCAGTGGGTACGGGTTTTATTTCTGTGGGTGTTGATTGTGGATCCAAGTAACGTGAAATCCTTGACAACTTCAGTATTTTCTTTGTTTATCGTGATGTTGTTTATTGGTCCAGTTGTGAGGATTTTCGTTTTCTTTATGTTGAGGTGTAATCCATTCTGAAGGCTGTAGTCTTTTATCCTCATCAGTAAGTACTTCAAGTCCTCTTTACTTTCAGCAAGCAGGGTTGTGTCATCTGCATATCACAGGTTGTTAATGAGTCTCCCTGATGCCCTGTTCGTCTTCATATAGTCCAGCTTCTTGGATTATTTGCTCAGCATACAGATTGAATAGGTATGGTAAAAGGTTACAACCCTGACACACACCTTTCCTGACTTTAAACCTCGCTATATCCCCTTGTTCTGTTCGAACGACTGCCTTTTGGTCTATGTACAGGCTCCTCATGAGCACAATTAAGTGTTCTGGAATTCCCATTCCTGGCAGTGTTATCCATAATTTGTTATGATCCACACGGTTGAATGCCTTTGCATAGTCAGTAAAACACAGGTAAACATTTTTCTGGTATTCTCTGCTTTCAGTCAAGATCCATCTGACATCAGCAATGAGATTCCTTGTTCCATGCCCTCTTCTGAAACCCCATGTATACATACAACCAGTTTGATAATTTCTGGTTTAAACATTTGCCCTAGTTATTGAAGAATCAAAGTTTAAATTATTAAACTATCTCCACTTTAAGAAAATGGTGTTGTTAGGTTGAAAGGATGACAAAGTGAAGAGTAGATGAAATAAAAGGAAAAAGTCAAAGTAGGAGAAAAATGAGGAGCTATTTCTTTGATGTGGTTGCCAGGTAGGGTGACCATCTGTCCCGGGTTGCACTTCCTGCATTGAAAGTTTTACATCCTGGGAAATCCCTTGCTGTTAATTGCCATCTTGTGGATTCTAACTCATGGCGACCCCGTACGTGTTACAGTTGAACTGTGTTCCGTAGGGTTTTCAAGGCTGTAAACTTTTGGAAACAGATTTCCAGGTCTGTCTTTCAAGGAGTTCTGGCGGCACAGTGGTTAAAGCGCTCGGCTGCTAACTGAAAGGTCAGCGATTCAAACTCAGCAGCCACTCAGAGGGAGAAAGTGGCAGTCTGCTTCTATAAAGATTTACAACCTTGAACACTCTGTGGGGCAGTTCTTCTGTGTCCTGTGGGGTTGCTATGAGTCAGAATTGACATGATGGCAGTGAGTTTGGTTTTTTGGGTTTGCGTCTTTCAGGGTGCCGCTGGGTGGATTTGAACCACCATCCTTTTGACCAGTAGTCGAGCGCTTAACGTTTGTGCCACTAGGGACTCTGGAAACACCTTAGTCCTGGGTAAAGTTGGATGATTGGTGAGCCTGTTATCAGGGCGAGTGTTTTGCCTCGTTTACTGCTGTTTCTCGTGTGGTATACTTAATAATTTATTGAATGAATCAAGAGATGTTCGCTCTGCCATTTATTGTTGTTGTTATATTGGTGTTGCCTCTCTGCAGGTAGGAGTTGAAAGTGAGCATAAATGTGATCACCAAGACTTGAAAAAGGGTAGGTAAGAGAGAAGCCATGACCTCATCTGTAAGATTGCCTCATGCTGTGGAATTGAGGATTGTAGCCAGCAAAGAAATGATCAGAGAGGCAAGAGAGCTGGATGGTTTAGTGGGACAGAAACCCAGGACAGAGACTTCCAAGAAGGATTCATGTGTGGCAGAGGTGACAGTGAAAGGTGCTTAAGGAAGAAAACCTGTTTGGTTTCTCAGGTAGGAGGTAGCCTCAGTTGCTGTTTATGTGAATTGCCTAAACATCTGGCTGTGTAGAGGAGGAATTTTGTTAAATTTATCTTATCAACTAGAATTAGAAATGTGGAAAAAGTGACTTGAATTATGATTTTAGAGATTTTGCCCCCAGCTTGTGCATTTGGGGCTGTAATAGGCTGCAGCTGGATTCAATGCAAACCCTTTTTTTTTTAAGGACACAAATTCTCTGTTGTGGTTGGACAAAGCCTGCACGGAGTTGCCTAGAACAGACAGATGTTTGAGCTATTTTTACATTTCTGTGGGAAGAGATGCTAGGCAGCTGTTCCTTTCCTTTACCTGAAATCTCTCAGTGCAATTTTGGTGTTTTTTCTTCTTCTTCCTGTGGACAGTTTTTAGGAATGATACAGGTTATTACAGAATAGCCCAGCTCTTGACTGCGTCACTGGCTTCTGTTGGATGACACTTCTTCTTGGCATGGGTGTCATACGTTTCTACAGCAGCTGGGCCAAAGAAAGGAGTTGCTGTGTTGAGTGCGTCTTTTGATTCCTCGGTGAAATTCTCGCTGGTTTCTTTTTCTTCTTTCGAGATATCAGAACCTATTAAGTTAGTATTATGAATATTTCTGAACTTCTGTTTTCCCTTTTAAAATGTTTATCCAAAATGGTGCAAACGGTTAACGCCCTGAACTGCAAACTGAAAGGTCGGCAATTTGAGTCCAGGCAGAGGCACCTGGGAAGAAAGGCCTTCTTTGAGAAGTCAGCCATTGACAGCCCTGTGGTTCTACTCTGACGCTCATGGGGTCGTCGTGAGGCAGAATCAACTCGACAGCAACCTGGTAACGCCCGTCGATACAAGGTTCTGAAAATACAGAAGGAGTTCTTTTCAAAGCTGTTTTCCTCAAGTGGTATATCATCTGCCTTGGAAGGAGCTAAGATGTGGTTGGGCAGATGGACCAGGATACCAGCAGGTGGAAAGCCTAACTTCTTCAGTCACATTTGTAGATGGTAAATCCAACAGCGTTCGAATTTTTCTGCTCAAAAAATCATGATGTGGTCACTTAGACACTTAACGCCATGCTCTTGGCACTGGCTGGAGGCAGACAGCTGGCCTCCTGGACCTGGTCCCCCGGCAGGACTGGCTCTGTGCGCCTCGCAGTTTGACGTTATGATGAGTACGTGGTTTCCTCTGGTGTGATTATTTTTATTTCAGAAAAACATCTTACTTTCTGGTCAGATCCTTTTAGGTGGCATCGCAAAATCTGCTGTGGGAAAAAAGTGTAAACTTTTTGGTAAATAAATTCCTTTGAATGTTGCTAATTTCTTCCTCTTTCGGTGTAAGAAAAGCACTGCATTCTAGGTGGTTGTAGGTGTCTGACATTTGTTGTTGCCAGTTATTGTTGACTCATGGCAGCCTGATGATATAACAGAAAGAAAATCTTTTTTTTTTGTAGTTGTAGTTTAGATGAAGGTTTACAGAGCAAATTAGCTTCTTATTACACAAGTAATACACGTACTGTTTTGTGACATTAGTTGCAACTGCACGACATGTCAGCACTCTCCCCATCTTGACCTTGGGTTCCCCATTACCGACTTTCCTGCCCTCTCTTGCCTTTTCGTCCTTGCCCCTGGGCTGGTATGCCCATTTAGAGAACAAAAATTTCTCCGTTGTGCACCATTTCCATAATCATTGGTATGTGTAAGTCCTTTATTGCAGCTGTTGGGTTAATCCATCTCATCGAGGGTTTCCCTCGTTTTCGAACATGAAGGGGTGCTGAAGGCCGGGCTCGTTCAGCAAGAAGAAGAGAAGGGTTTTTGCTATTGTTCCCCGTTCCCTTTACAACCCTGCCCCTCACCTCTACCCCAGAACTCTGGATCCTGTAACTAACCAAAACTTGTCTTTTCAGGTGCCCACTGACGGAAACGCTGGCCTGCTGGCGGAACCCCAGATTGCCATGTTCTGCGGCAAGCTGAACATGCATATGAATGTGCAGAACGGGAAGTGGGAGTCAGATCCGTCCGGGACCAAAACCTGCATTGGCACCAAGGAGGGGATCCTGCAGTATTGCCAAGAAGTACGTCCCCTGTGGCAGTCAAAAGTCCATGTTGCAAACTGTATATTCATTTTATTTTTTTTATTTAACTTCTCTTACGTTTCGTTTGTATCTTATCACTTACAGTTTAATGATTCGCCATTCTATTAATGTTTCTTTGCTCAGCCTCCAAGATGCATAAATGTTTTTCAAAGCTGTGATGCCATATAACTACCGTCAATAAACCCGCTGAGTAAAGTTTAAGCTATGTTGGCACTTCCTTTTATCTTTAGAATATATCCTCCTAAGTCTGTACCAAGGTGTTATGTTTAAAAGTTACTAGAATGAATTCTATTTATGTTTCAAATTGGATACATTTTGGTTCACTTATTTCTGTTTGTATTTAATTTTGGTTCCCTCTCCGTACTTATTAGTAGTTTTACTTTTTGAAGATGTAAAATGTTTGCCTTGCTAAAACGTTGACAATGCTATAAAAAGTTATTCTTAGAAATCTCACTTGCCACCCACCTCTATCGATAAACACTTTCATTGTTCCTGAGTTATGCTTCTTGTCAAAGAGAATATATTTTCCTCCTTTTTCTTAACAGAAGGTAGCTGACCTAAGCACTATTCTGTACTTTGCTCTTTTTATTTAACATTCTATCCTGGAAGTCATGTCCTCTCACTTTGTAGAGATCTTTATTCTTTGCTAATTCTTTTCTAGTCTCTTTGCTGTTATTTTACAGGGTGCTCTTTCCTTATTATCTCATTTTAAAATAACTGGAGGCCCAGGCATTTTATCCCATACTTCCTAGGACATGTGGCTGTTTGTACTTCAAGAACATTTAAAGGAATTAGCCTTGTGCCTCTTGGCAAAACAAAATTCCTTAGGCTCAGTAGAAACATTGGATAGCCTGGCAGCATTTTCTTCGTTATAATCCTTTATGTACTAGAAAATTTGCTTTAGCCTTGTAGGATCCAAAATGAATGTTTAATGAGTTATATTTTTCTTGGTAGTACCCTGTTTAAGAAAGGACAGTGCATCTACATTATCATAATATATTATATATCAAGTAATTTTGACCTTGAAGTATGAAGTGTGATGTGAAAGATAATTCTTCCGATTTAAGTGGAACTCAGTAATATTTAAGTCCTTTATTTGTATTCCTTCTCAAAAAACATCTTGCCTGCTTATTTATTAATTAGGTATTGATGATAATTAATTAACTTTTGCTTGGATATGACGCTACTAAAATAAAATATTGTGAAAATATTCATTGCGTTCTGCTGAAGAGTTCCTGTGGTACAATTTTGTGGATAAGTTCTGAATCAGTAAAGTGGAACTCTGTGTTGCATGTGTGGGTTTAGGTTCTTGATACCATTTCACTTTCTGGTATATATATGTAGAGAGGGAGTTATGCATTCTGAGTGTTTAATAGAATTTTAAAAAGGAAAAGCTAAAACTAAAACTTAGTCAAGAACTTTGACGGACTTTTTGTTTTTTTTTCCCACAAAGCTGTAAATCTGGTTGTTTTTTTTTTAATTGTACTTTAGATGAAAGTTTACAGAACAAATATTTTCTCATTAAACAGCTAGTACACATACTGTTTTATGACAAAGGTTAACAACGCCACAACCTGACTGACTGACCTTTGTGGTGGATGACTGTTGCCATGTGTGTATCGTAGTTCGCACTAAAGTTTTTCCTCCCTTAGTTTCACTAATGAATAGTGAGATATTTTACGTCTGTATCCCCCCACCCCAAAACAAAAACAACCGACCAGTCGGGTGCAGGTCGAGTCGGACTCAGGGTGACACCAAGTTTTCAGAGTAGAAGTGTGGACTCCATAGTGTTTTCAGTCGCCGTGAGCTTTCAGAAATAGCTCGCCAGGCCTTTCTTATGGAAGCCCTTTAAACAGTACCCTTCTTGACCCTGGGAGTATCTCCTATTTCCCATTCCACACATAGATCTTATCATTGCCCTGGGAAGCTTCATTTCTTTTTTTTAATTTGTTCTTTGTCCTGAGGCTCTTCCCAGTCCCAGGCCTTGGGTAGATTGTTTATGGCCCTGGGGCAGGATGGGGAGGAGAGTGAGCCCCCTGGTGGTCTCTCCTTCCTCCTGCAGTTCTGCCCACCACCCACTGGGGCCTTGTGCAGTGGTGCACCCACCGGCCCGAGACTTAAGATAGATGAGACAGGCTTTAGGCTGGAGAAAGCACCAGGACATCAGGCCCTGTGAACCATTTTAATGAACTGAGTCTTTTTTCTGTGACGACAGGACATCATTGAAGGTGTTTATTTTTTTTAAAGAAGGGGAGCGACCATAGATTTGCATTTCAAACAATCCCCCTTTTGCCTTGTTGCTGGCGCCTGTGCTGCTAGAGCCTCTTCCAGCACTGTCCAGTCTGCTGGCCACTGTCACATGTGGTTTGGGAGCACTGGAAATGGGGTAGTCTGAAGTGACCTGTGCTGTAAGTGTAAATGAGATATTTTACCATATGGAAATGACCTTTTTTTAAAAAAATTATTTTTTTAAATTGTACTTTAGATGAAGGTTTACAGAACCGATAGTTTCTCATTAAACAGTACACATATTGTTTTATGACAATGGTTAACCCCATGAAATGTTAATACTACCCCTTCTCGACCATGGGTTCCCTATTAATAGCTTTCCTGTCCCCTCCTGCCTTTTAGTCCTTGTCCCTGGACTGTTGTGCCCCATTAGTCTCATTTTGTTTAGTCTTTGGCTGAGGGGTGAACCTGGGAGTGACATCATTACTGAGGTTAAAGGGTGTTTGGGGGCCATACTCTCAGGGCTTCTCCAGCCTCTGTCAGGCCAGTAAGTCTGGTCTTTTTGTGTGAGTTAGAATTTGGTTTTACATTTTTCTCCAGCTTAGTCCGGGACCTTCTGTTATGGCCCCAGTCTGGCAGGGAAATGACCGTATTTTGAACGTTTTTAGATACAGCGAGACCTGTGAGAGCTGGAACGCCACAGGACTGCCATGTTTTTCCAGGTCTCACAGGTTTTCCGCCTTTGACAGGGTGCAGTCTTAACCACTCCTGTTGCTCTCTATTTGAGCTTTCTGTCTCTGACAGGTTTCTGCCTTACACAAGTTCCGGCTTCTGCAGGTTTTACTCTGTGTGTGTGTATTTATATAAACCCAAAACCCATTGCCATCAATTGGATTCCGACTCATAGCAGCCCTATAGAACAGAGTAGAACTGCCCCAAAGGATTTCCAAGGCTGTAAATCTATATGGAAGCAGACTGCCATATCTTTCTCCCATGGAGTGTCTGGTGGATTCGAACTGCTGACCTTTCGGTTAGCAGCTGAGCACTTAACAACTGCGTACCAGGGCTACAGACAGACACACACACACACACACACACACACACACACACACACACACACACACACACACACACACACACACACACACACACACACACACACACACACACACACACACACACACACACACACACACACACACTCATGTCTGTAAAGTGTTAAAGCTGGTCCAATTTGCCTTAGCTTGAATGACTGAAGCGGAATCACCAGGAATCATCTGCATTGCATGGGACAGGAAACACTTGAGTTGCTATCATTCTTCCACCACGGATGGGTTGACAACTAGCCTAGAGCGCAGCAAGTCAGTCAGAGGATGGCATCCTATGGTATCAGGTCACCTCCCCTCGAAGGGTCTGCAAGACAGCTCTTGGATTGCACTGAAAGGATACCCAGGAATCTCTCTTGCCCATTTCCATGTCTTGGCCATTTTTTTCCTGACAAAATATTCATCTGATTTGCAAATAAAAGGCCATTGTTGACCTTCAAGGAGTCCCTGGGGGCGGGCAGCAAACACAAGAAAGGCCTGCAGATCTGCTTGCCAAAGGTCATAGTGGTGAAAACCTTATAGAGCATAGTTAAACTCTGCAACACGTGGGGTCGCCATGAGTTGGATGGACTTGAGGGCAGCTGGTTTTGTTTTGTTGCTTTTTGGATTGGTTGACCTTCGGGATAGCGATTTCAATGGACTAATGTGGCAAGAAGTCAAATTGCAGTGGGTTGCAGGAAAAATTACATGAATGAATGATGAGGACCACTGTGGAATCTTGAGAAAAGACCTAGAAGCTGAAAGGCAATTCAGCATCAACAGAAGGCTTTGCGTTTGTTCTGTTTTATTTTTTTTTCTCAAATGTTAGGGACTTAAAATCCCATTGCCTTCAAGTTGATTCTGATTCATAACAACCCTGTAAGACAGAGTAGAACTGCCCCATAGGGTTGCCAAGAAGCAGCTGGTGGATTCAAACTGCCAACATTTTAGTTAGCAGCCCAAAGCTGAACCGCTGTGCCACAGGGCTCCTAGGGACTTAAGCTAAAGGAAAAGACCTAACTCTGGAAAGGGTAGGTGTCCATCATAATAAACAAATGTGGCTCAGGTTTCTGGAGAAGTTACCCAGTGGATAAGTGACTGCATGAGTCTTAGAAAGGAGAAGAAAGTCCCTTTTCTTGAGAAGGGAGATGGGGGCAATATAAAGGTGGGTTAATTGGGCTATTTCTGTTGCCAAGACAGAAACTCACTCAAACTAGCTTGCGTACATGAGAATCTTTTATCCCACAGTTAGGAAAGATACTGGGGGTAGCACACAGAGTTAAAAATCAGCAACACAGAAACTGGGTCCTCAGGCACTGGAGCTAGGATCTTTGCTGTTGCCTAGAATTTTTCTTTGGGGTTTTTTTCTGCCTATCCCTGTGTTAGCCTCATTTTCTCCTGCTAAGATAAGATGGGCTTCCTCCAGGAGACCAAGGACCATGGTTGCTAGTAGCTCTGGGAGCTTGTCTTCCCAGCTTGGCGTCCAGACTTCTTTCTGCTAGCGGGCATTGGAATCCCAAGGAAGTATTCTTTGTTTTTTTAATTGTTGTAGTTTAAGTGAAGATTTACAATTCAAGTTAATCTCTCATACAAAAATTTATACATGCATTGTTATGAGACCCTAATTGCTCTCCCTATACCATGACAGCACACTCCTCCTTTCCACCCCCGATTTCCCATGTCCATTCAACCAGCTCCTGACCCTCTCTGCCTTCTCATCTCACTTCTGGGTAGGAGCTGCCCATTTAGTCTCATGTATCTACTTGAGCTAAGAAGCACAATCTTCACAAGTATCATTTTATGTCCCATAGTCCAGTCTAATCTTTGTCTGAAGAGTTGGCTTTGGGAATGGTTTTAGTTCTGGGTTAACAGAGAGTCTGGGGACCCATGCTTTCTGGGGATCCTCCAGTCTCAGCCAGACTGTTAAGTCTGGTCTTTTTATTAGAATTTGAGTTCTGCACCCCACCTTTCTCCTGCTTCATCAGGGACTCTCTGTTGTGTTCCCTGTCAGGGTGGTTATTGGTGGTAGCTGGGCACCATCTAGTTCTTCTGGTCTCAGGCTGATGAAGTCTCTGGTTTATGTGGCCCTTTCTGTCTCTAGGGCTAATACTTCCAAGGAAGGATTCTGATTGGCCCTGTTTGTGGTTACACAGCCCCCCTTGGACTGGTCATTGGGACTGGCCTGCCCTGGTCATGTGGGCGTGTGTCCTGCTTGACAGCTGGACCAGAGCCACGTGATGTGGGAAGAGGGGCTGTTACCAGAAAAGGATGGGGCACGCTTAATAATATTGACCACAGCCCAACCCAGTGGGTATAGATTAGAAAAGTTTTATAGGTTGGGGATCCCTGGGTGGTACAGATGGTTTGCACTTGACTACTCACCTAAAGGTTGGCAGTTCAAACCCACCCAGTGACACTACAGAAGAAAGGCTTGGCAGTCTGCTTCAGAAAAAATTATTGTTAGGTTGATTTCAACTTAGAGTGACTGCATGTGACAGAGTGGAACTGCCCCATAGGGTTTCCTAGGCTGTAGCCTTTATAGAAACAAATCACCAGGTCTTTCCTGCAGAGCTGCTAGATGAGTTTGAACCACCAACCTTTTGGTTAGCAGCTGAGTGCTTAACTATTTTTGCCACCACGGCTTCTTTTCCAAGAAAACCCTGTGGAGCAGTTCTGCTCCCTAATACATGGGGTCTCCATGAGTTGGGATTGATAGCAAAGGGTTTTTGTTTGTTTCTAGGTTGGAGAGTGGGTAGATGAGGGAATTCATAATGCATTATGACTTCAACTGCTTTTTTGGGGATTAGGTTGGGTGCAAGGTGGAGAGATATTCCCTGAGAACTTAAATAGCGTTTGACATTTTCTATTGAGTTGTGCGTCTAGAACTATCTAGAACAATGCTTATTGATATTTTAGGGTTTTCCTATCACTTCCCACTTTGTAGCTCTTCTGGTTAGAAATAATGAATAGTTTTTTTTGTGTGTGTGTAGTTGGAAAATCTGTATTTACCTTTGTTCTTTTTTTCTTAATTTCATGTTTTAATTTTAAACAGTTGTGATTCACTGCTATGAAAGACAAGGGAAATAATATCCTTACGGTTTTCCTACCTCTTCCTTCTCACAGGTTTTCTAAGTTATATTATTTTTATATTTTCAAAGTAATAATCTTAGTCTGTTCTATAGCCATAATTCCCACAGTCTTAGGTTCTGTATTTAAATGGATTCATTATTTAAAAGCCAGTCTTTTCACGACAGCACCTCTATTCCTATGTTGCTCATTTATTATATACTTATATATATAACCCATTGCCGTCGAGTCGATTCTGACTCATAGTGACCGTAGAGGACAGAGTAGAACTGCCCCATAGGGTTTCCACAGAGTGGCTGGTGGATTGGAACTGCTGATCTTTTGGTTAGCAGCCAAAAGTTTAACCACTGTGCCCCCAGGGCCCCACTTTTATATACATATATATATATATGTGTGTGTGTGTGTGTGTGTGTGTATATTCCTCTTTTTGTTGGATGACTTTCATCTTAATTGTTTATTTCCAGGAGACGTTCTTACTGGTATAAAATTCCAGGTTGATCGGTGTTTTTGTTTCGCACCATGAAGATGTTTATCCACTATATCCTGGCATCTATCCATTCTGCAAATTACTTTTTAAAAATATTTACAAACGATTATTATTAGTTACCATCCACAGGGCTACTCATGTATGGATCCCTCCCCCCGCCCCGAATGGTGAATGATTGCTTTACACACTCACTCAGTCTCTCTTGTGACCATACACAGATGTTTAGAGACAGCTGGCTGAGTCAGAGAAGCAGCTGTTAGCAGTCTGCGCTCCCAGGACTGAGCAAAACCGACTGAACTCATGACTGTGACCTCATTTTGACCTTTTGCTAACCAATTTAACTCTCTTGTTAAATTTGTTTTTCCAAAGGATTGCCTTGTTTATTTAAGCTGTTCATTATATCAGTTGGCGCTTGGTTTATTACTATGTGTCACCTATGACTATTTTGATGGTGAATTATTTAGTTCATATTCTTTATGGTTCTGTGATCCTCTCAATTTCTGTTCTGTGCTGTTGGGTTGTTTTGTTGTTGTTATCATTAATATTGTCATTTTCCACCCATGATATCTTTGATCCTGTCCTAGGCCAAGGGCAAGATTAGGGAGAAAAAGTGAAAAATGAATCTTTTATTATCTCTGTTCCTGGTTATGAGCCCTTGTAAAGTTTGATTGAGAAGATAGGTTGAAACTAGTGGTTGAAATTGAACATTTATTTAATCCATGTGTTTTATCTCAAATCCTCCAATTTCTGGATGTCCATATATATTCCTTCCTCCCCCCAGTCATACTAGTTTTCTTCTGCCCAGTGCTCACTCGCATTTTTCTTTGTACATTTTATTTGTACAGTCTGCGCTGTTTTGAGCTTTTCTTTGATTTCTTCAACGTGTATTTATTCCTGACCTACTGTGGCTCCTGCAGGAAAAAGGACCAGAGATAGGGTGTCCCTCAGAATTAAAGTTTCTAGAGATTGTAAGTTACAAGGCATTTATCTGAAGCTTAGTTCTGTCACAGAGCATGTTAGTAGGCATTTAGTAAATGCTCATGGGTGGCCTCTTGTTGGCAGGGAGCAGTCTGGATTGGGGTCTCTGCATCCTACTCTACAAGGAACCA
Organism: Dugong dugon; assembly: GCA_030035585.1. Classification (NCBI taxonomy): domain Eukaryota; kingdom Metazoa; phylum Chordata; class Mammalia; order Sirenia; family Dugongidae; genus Dugong; species Dugong dugon. Next base: position 10,548,988 of record CM057473.1, read on the forward strand.
ACCTCCCATAAAATGTGGTCTGTGGTTTCCTTTTGCAGAGATAGTTTCCTTCCTCTGGAAGAAATTTCAAGATTTTTGGCAAGTATTGGAGAGATGGTGGCCCCTACCCCAGATTTGCCCTCCGTTTGTTTTCACCCAGTTAAGATGCGAGTGTCGTGGTATGCACTCCATAAAAAAACCAAACCAAACCCATTGCTGTCGAGTCGATTCTGACTCAATAGCGACCCTATAGGACAGAGTAGAACTGCCCCATAGAGTTTCCAAGGAGCGCCTGGTGGATTTGAACTGCCGACCTTTTGGTTAGCAGCCGTAGCTCTTAACCACTATGCCACCAGGGTTTCCATACACTCAGCAGTAGATTTATAAAGGTACTATGGCTTTACATCTTCAGTTTTAATATCCTAAGTGATCACAAAGTGCACTTTCTGAACACATTAAGCAGACCGTGTCCCTACATTGTCTTTTGTGTGATCCTGTGGTAGTATATTCCCTTGCTGGTTGCTAACAAATTGTACCTTGAGGTAGTTATGCCCTTGTAGAGTGACCTCGTGAATCTTGGTTGAACCTGAGACTTGCTTTAACCAGTTGAATGGAGTGGAAGTGACACTAGGCCAGTTCTGGGTCTAAGCCTTAAAAAGGCTTGGAAGTGTCTTCTTTTGTACTTTTGGAAGCCAGGCACCAAGTAAGAAGTTCAGCCTCCCTGAGTGTTATGGATTGAATCGTGTCACCCCAAAATGTGTGTCAACTTAGACAGGCCATGATTCCCAGTATTCTGTGGTCATCCACCATTTTGTGATCTGATGTAATTTTCCTATGGGTTGTAAATCCTAACCTCTATGACGTTAATGAGGCAGGGTTAGAGGTAGTTATCTTAATGAGGCGGGACTCAACTACAGTATTAGGTTGTATATTGAGTCAGTCTCTTTTGAGATATAAAAGAGAGAAGCAAGTTGAGATAAAAAAGAGAGGAGGGGGACCTCATTACCCCCAAGCAAGAAGAACCAAGAGAAGAGCATTTATTTCAGAGCCGGTCTCTGTGCTGAGAAGCTCCTGTACCCAAGGGAAGATGGATGACAAGGACCTCCCCCCAGAGCAGACAGAGAGAGAAAGCAGTCTCCTGGAGCTGGCGCCCTGAATTTAGACTGCTAGCCTCCTGAACTGTAAGAGAATAAATCTCTGTTTGTTAAAGCCGCCCACTTGTACTATTTCTGTTAAGCAGGACTAGATAACTAAGAGATTGAGACTCCCGTGCTCTGAAAATGTCCAAGTAGCCATGTGGAGAACCCCAAGTGGGAGAGAGTGGAGGCTCTCAGCCAATAGCCCTAACAGCCAGCCATGCGTGCAAGGCCAGGGTAGACCTTGCAGCCTTCCTTGAAGTGCTGTAGCTGACAACACCAGGTGAAGAACTGCCCAGTCAACCCACAAAATTGTGAGTAATTCTAAATTTTTGTGTAGTTTTTTTTTGTTGTTAGCTGCTGTCAAGTCTGCCCCCTGACTCATGGTGACCCAATGCACAACGGGATCAGACCGTTGTGACCCAGAGGGTTTCTGCTGGCCTTTCTTGCTCACCTGTCCCTAGTTTGGAAGCTTCTCTGAAACCTTTTCAGCATCATAGCAACATGTAAGCTTCCACTGACAGGTGGCTGTGCATGAGATGCATTGGCCAGGAAACGAACCTGGGTCTCAAATAGAAAGGCAAGAATTCTACCCCTGAACCACCACTGCCCTCTGTTACATAGTAACCCTCTAACATGGCCCCCTGTGATCCTTAGCTCCTGGTACTCACACCCACACATAGTCTTCTCCACACTGTGCAGGGCTGACATGCAAAAACAATAGAATATTGCAGAAATGATGACGTGTGAGGATCAGTCATAAAAGATATGTGGCTCCTGTCTTACATGGATCACTTGCTGTGGGGAAGCCAGCTGCCATGTCATGACAACACTCAAGCAGCACTGTGGAGATATCCATGTGGTGAGGAACTGAGGGCTCCCTCCCACCAGCAGCCAGCACTAGCTTGTCTGGCATGCAGATGAGCCACATGGAAGTAGATCTGGTAACCTAGTCAAGCCTTCATGGGACTGCAGCCCCAGCTGACATCTTTATTGCAACCTCTTAAGAGTTAGGATCACCCAGCTAAGCCATCCCAGACTACTGACCCTCCCAAACTGTGTGAGATAATGATATTTACTGTTCTAAGTGGTTAAGTTTTAGGGTAATGGTTAGGCAGAAATGGATAAATCTGTTGTTAGGTGCCGTGGAGTCATACCGACTTACACGGACTCATAGTGATGCTATGTGACAGATCAGAACCACCCCATAGGGTTTTCTAGGCTGTAATCTTTGGGGAAGCATGTTGCTAGGTCTTTCTCACCCAGAGCTGCTGGGTAAGTTTGAACTGCCAACCCTTTGGTTAGCAGCCGAGCGCTTAATCATTTGCACCACCAGGGCGACTCAGCAATAGATAACTAATACAGTTGTTTGAAGCTACTATGTTTTGGGATAGTTTGTACACAAAGTAAGTGATGACAACAGACCCTCAATTCTCTCCCCCTCCACCCCATAGTCCTTTAATAGAAAAAAGTTAATTTCCTCTGCTCTACACTAAATTTTAAAAAAAGTGCTGCTATCGCTGGAAACAACTTGAAAATAATTTATATAAATCATCCATCGTTTAAGTCTAAACTGGCCACTGGCATTAATGACCTTATAGTTCCCAAACACTGGCCTAAGGGACTAGGAGCCTTATAGATATAAACAGAATAAAACTAGGATAATATGCCCCTCGAAACATAAACTGAAGTGAAAGAACAAAAATTAGAATTTTATCTTTCTTTTGGATTAGAGTTTTGTCTTTTTTTTTTTTAATTTTTTAATACAATTTAAACCAACGGCTTCGGGAAGGGTGAAGAAAAAAGGAAGTATACTTCTTCAACTCTGTGTCTCAGTAATCTTATTTCTTCTCAAATTCAATTCAGGCAGATTTTGCAAACATTTATTGAACACCATTAAGGTTAGTATTTTGTTTCTTGTGTTGCTGAGTGCCAAGGTGACATTTTTGGCTCAGCAGTTTATGGATACCCAAGTCAGTCTAATTGAGAAGAGGGTTTAGAAATGTAGAAAGGTGGAACGGGGCTGTAAAGTAGAGGGTCTTGATTGTATATCTGGGAATTTGGGACCTAATTCTGCATGAGTGGGAATCGTGGGAGGTTTTTAGCATGAGTATTTTCTGGTGAAGACACTTTTAGAAAAATTAACCTCGATCGGAGAGTAGGTTGGGTTGGAGAGAAGGGAATTTGAATCACAAAATGTTCATGTGAAAAAGGAAATAAAAGATAATCCTGCCCATCCTCCTCCTCCACAGACAAGGAGTGATGCCCAGAGATGCTGTGAGAAGGGCAGCCCTGGGGTGAAGTGCAGTGAAGAGAACATGGGCTAGGAGCTCAGACAGTCCCTAGTTCAAATCCAGCCTTCGCTCTTCCCCAGCTGAGCAGTCCAGGAAGGTTGCTTGACCAACTTGAGACCGTGTCTCGCTGTATGTTAGGATGGTGCCAGCATGTTTTTACACAACATGTGGTATAACAGTTAAATGTTATAAATTAAGTGAGAATAAAGTCCTAGCATTGTTCTTTCTCTTATTTTGAGGAGAAAACTTAAAACACAGTCTTCCCTGCTCTGTATCCCTAACATGCAGAGCGCCTCGTGCGAGGTAGGAACTCGGTGAAGGCGTTTGTGGCACTAATAACATACCCTGAGGAGCAGGTCTGTGGAGGGAGAACAGGCGTTCAGTTTTGAACAGGTTAAGCTTCAAGCACAGCCCTGGTGGCACAGTAGTTAAGAGCTCAGCTGCTAACCAAGAGGTCAGCAGTTCAAATCCACCCGCTGCTCCTTGGAAACCCAGTGGGGCAGTTCTACTCTGTCCTATAGGGCTGCTATGAGTTGGAATCGATGGCAGTGGGTTTTTGGTTAAGCTTCAAGCATGAGCAGGGATTTCCATCTGAGAAAGTTAACCAGTTGCTGTAGGGTTGATTCTGACTCATGGTGACCCCATGTGTTGGAGAGCAGAACTGTCCTCCCTAGGGTTTTCAAGGCTATGACCTTTTGGAAGCAGATTGCCAGGACTTTCTTTCAAGATGCCTCTGGGTAGGTTTGACCGCGGACCTTGAGGTTAGTAGTCGTGCGCTTAACCGTTTAAGCCACCATTTGAGCCACTGCCCCGGTTTCTCTCACCTCTTGTTTCTTTGCCTTGTTCCCGGAATTCCTCTGGGAAAGTTAGACAGGTGAGTGGGGCTTTGTTTATAACCTTGCTTATTAGATTATGGGTAGACTCTCTTTTTCTCTGTGTTTTCTGCAGCTAACAACGTGCATCGCTTTTACCTTCTTGCTCTAAATGAATGGTTGTTCTGTTTATAAATTAACAGGATCAGTGAACAAAGCGCGCCAGTGCCTGAGCAAAACAAAAACTGCCGATTAAATGATTTGCAGTCGGTGTCAATTGAACAAAACATTTCCTTCGCACAGCTTTCTACTCTAAAGTATACAACCGAACATGGGATTTCCAGACAAGAGTTGTTTCTTAACTCCTCCCCCCCCCTTTTTTTTCACTCTACGGTAACATGAAATTAAGATTATATTTTTGAAAACCAGACGTGCCCTTTTTAATCTCAGCAGTTTTGAGGGCACACTGTATGGCAAAGGCCATTGTACATTCTTGGCCGTTCTAATTTTGCTGTGCATGCCCTTTATGGGCCTAAAATTGACCCACAAATTACAGGCACGTCCACGCTGTGGTTTGGGGATTTGAAAGATTCAAAAATTCATATTAAGTGAAACAGAGATATGGAGCTACCTACGAATATACCTTATGCATATTAAAGCCCGATGCCATTGAGGTGATTCCGACTCATAGTGACCCTCTAGGACAGAGGAGAACTGCCCCATAGGCTTTCCAGGGAGCGGCTGGTAGATTCGAACTGCCACCCTTTTGGTTAGCAGCCGGGCTCCTTTATGCATAAAAAACCCAAAAACTCATCGATTCGATTCCGACTCATAGCAACCCTTAAGAATAAATATAAGGCTTACTTGCACAAACCATAGGATTTAGAGCTAAAAGAGATCAAGCCAATTTGGATATTTTAAAATAAAAAACTTAACCATACATTGAGAGAACAAGAATTAGGCTGTATGTGTCCACACCTGTTTGTGCTTCCACACACGTGTGCTAGCCTGTGTATTTGCGTGTCCCACTCAGCCTCTCCCCCCACCCCCCACATTTGATTTCACATTCAGGGCTTTGGAAAAAGAGTGGTTTATAAATTGAACAAGATTCTTGGCAATATTTTCCAACTGTATGCATATGAATATATGTATATAACAATATATCTTTATAAAAGTGTCAGAGACTTGGGCCAGGTTATTGGGAACTATGCCCACGCCCTGCAGCTCCCTGCACTCCTTGCTTTATAAAAGGCCATCGTTGTGAAAACATGGCGGCGCTCGTACCTCCTGTTACTGCAGTGATGTTTCAGCAGCTGCACGCTGCCTCTCAGCACCTCATTACCTTGCAAGCAGAGAAATGTCTTTATTGGGTTTTCACTTATTTCTCTTCCTCAATTAAATTAGATACTCTGTTTCCAACAGCCCTTCTTATGGGAAGAATTTATGTTGAAAACAGTTTCAGATGCCATGTTTCTTTGTACTCCAGAAAATTTTACAGGAGAAAGTGTGTCCTTTAAATCAAGAAACAAATACATTGTCTAGAACATTCTTTGTTTTGGTGTATACACTTAACGTTTTGGCCGTTTAAAACGTATAAGTAATGTACTCTTTGAGTGCTCAGAAATGGCACCTGCTTTAACTGTTGGCGTTCTAGTTTGCTCGGTTCCATCCTCCGTGAAAACACAATTACGAAGCCATCAAGGGTTACATGAAATGTGACACATAACCATTTGCAGGGAAGTCTGGCACATAATAAACCCTCAGTTGTTCTATATTTTCCTTATCATTCCATTAGGTAGGTTCTTCGCAAAAGAAATTGGTATTTAAAAACTTTCAGAAGATGAAACTATCCATAATTAGGCTATCTCTGTGACATTTTGCTAGAGAACTTTGGTTTGCTTCGCGTCTGTAGTCATACAAGCTTGCTGAAGTCATCCATCTACAATTTGGATCTTTGTGGTTTTTTTTCTTTCCACTTGTAATGTAAATTTAGAACTCTGACTGTTTCTCCTGGACAAGTCTTTTTTTAACATTTGGTTCTTTTTCACTGAAAATTTCAAGCAGAAATCAAAGTAGAAAAAATAGTATAATGAACCATCCATGCACTTATTACTCAGTTTCACTAATCAGGCATAAGCTCTAGTCCCTCTTGTTCTGGATAAGTCTGGAATGCAAGGCCTCTTTTTAACCCCTTGAGGGTCTGCATTAGTTTCAACAAGCCCTTTGTGCAGATCTGGTGCACCTCCCTTTTAAATTCATTAAGATGAGCTAAAGCATCCCGTGATGTTTACTGACTCCAAGGTTGTAATCTTTACGGAAGCAGACTGCCACATCTTTTTCCCATGGAGTGGCTGGTGGGTTCGAACCACTGACCTTTTGGTGTGCAGCTGATCGCTTAACCACTGTGCCACCAGGGCTCCTTCCTTAGGGATTTAGAGCACCATTTTATTAACACTTCATAATTTCCAGCATTTTTTTCCGACAAGAAACATCCTTGAGTGTTAGGTTAAAAATTGATTTCAAAAACTGAAATAACTAGAAAGAACAGTAAGCAAATTAGTTTTAGGCTTAGTAGCAATCCCCGTTTACCTGTCTGTTAACTAGCTTTTCAGCTTTTTGTTAGCTGCATTTGATTTTGTGTTCTTGAAATACTCGTGGTCATTTGGAATTTAAACATGTTGTAAGTATGATTTGGGGGCATTAATCTCTTGCCCCAGGTGTCTGTTTGCAAAAGAGACTTCTAGCGTTCCCCCATTTGCCCTTAATGTTGGGAAGTGTCTTAATTATCTAGTGCAGCCATAACAAAAACACCACAGATTGGTGGCTTTAAAGAATAGAAATTTATTTTCTCACAGTTCTGGAGGCTAGAAGCCCAAATTCAGACATCAGCTTTAGAGGAAAGCCTTTCTTTGTTTTTTGTAGCTTCTAGTAGCTTGACATTCCTGGGCGGGAGGTGCACCTGCCTCCACTGTCATGGCATCTGTCTCCCCCTGTGTGTGGGTCTTTCCTTGTCTGTTTTACCTTTTTATAAAACACTATTCAGAAGGGATTAGGTTTAGGACCCATCCTACCTTGGTATGGAAACTGTGGTGACGTAGTGGTTAAGAGCTACGGCTGCTAACCAAAAGGTCCAAAGCTCCAGTTCACCAGGCACTCCTTGGAAGCTCTATGGGGCAGTTCTGTTCTGTCCTATGGGGTCGCTATGAGTTGGAATCGACTCAACAGCGGTGGGTTTTTTTTGTTTTTTGTTTTTTAACCTTGGTATTAACAAAAAGAAAACCCTGCTTTCCAAATAGGGTCATATTTACAGGTATAAGGGCTATGACTTCAACATAAATTTTAGGGGGACACAATTCAATACGTAACAGGAGTAAAGGAAAGTTTCCATAGAACTCTGACAAAGTGTCTTAAATTCTTGGTAACTCGGTGTTCTTGGCCTTCTTAAATATCGTCAGCATCTCTTCTTCTTTGGCATTTTTAACAACTTAAATGTCATCTTGTCTGAGACTGATTTCCTTTCAATATGAAGAGAGACTTTTTAGATATTTTTAAATTTAAAATGAAAATGTTCGGCTGGTGACCAAGTTACAAGATATTTCTGCGGTGGATAAACCCACTTCGGCTACCTTCTAATATGGATATAAGATTCTTTCCATGGTGCCACTTTTCCTGGCTGTTGGTCTTTTGAAATTTCTTCAGCTATTTAAAAGGAAAAAAAAAAAGTTGATTTCATGTACTGATACATTAGCTTTGGAAGATAAAACATATTTCTATGGCCAGAAAGGAAGATTGCTTTTCAGATTCGTGAACCAGCTGGATATAGGCCATCTTAGCCTAAGTGAGAACCTGGCTTTTAATTCTTCCTCAGCGTTTTCCTCAGCTATGTGTTTATTAACATTAATCAATCATTTTTTATGTAAGATGCTATTATTTGTATAAGTTGTCACATCATATTTGGAAGGACAATAGTGGAAGGCATTGAACTGCTTATGTTTCTCTGAGTGTTTAGAGTGTCTTATTTAAGGAGGAGCCCTGGCGGCACAGTGGTTAAGTGCTTGCCTGCTAACCGAAAGGCCATCAGTTCAAACCCACAGCCACTTCACAGGAGAAGGTTGTGCCAGTCTGCTTCCGTAAAGCTTACAGCCTTGGAAACGCTATGGGGCAGTTCTGCTCTGTCCTTTAGGGTCGTTACAAGTCAGAATTGATGTGATCGCAGTGGATTTTTTTATTTAAGAGATGCATTTATAATACCCTATGGAGCTTGTGTGCTATTGAGTAGAATACGACTCATAGCAACCAATTGGGAGCCTTGATGATGCAGCGGTTAACTGAAAGGTCGGTGGTTCAAACCCACCAGTGGGTCCGGGGGCAGAAAAGACCTGGCAATCTGCTCCGTAAAGATTACAGCCTAGGAAACTCTATGGGGCAGTTCGACTCTGTCTTACAGGGTCGCTATAAGTTGGAACCAGCTCAGCGGCATACAACATGGGAGCTTAATGTATGAATATAATAGGTCGGCAGTTCGAATCCACCAGGCCCTCTGTGGAAATCCAGTTCTACTCTGTCCTATAGGGTCGCTATGAGTTGGAATAGACTCAATGGCAACGGGTTTGGTTTTCTTGGGTTTGTAATGAATGGATTCTGAGATACCAAATAGCTGAACTAGGAATACTCATTAAATACTTACCAGACGCCTTTTGTGCTGTCTATCACAGTGGTGGCCTCTGCTGAGGAAATGCAAAAATGAATCCGATATGGTCCCTGCTTTCAAGGAGTTTACAGTAAAACCATCGAGAGCTGGAACCTGTGTAAGGTGGAAACCTGTCAAAAAAAAGGACAACTGAAATATTTTCCACTAAACCAAGCAATAGAAAAGTAGAAAGACTGCATCCTGTCAAAGGTGGAAAACTTAAAACGCTGCCTGGAAAAACAAGGCATTCCTGTCGAGTTCCGGCTCTCAAAAGTTTCACTGTGTATTCTAACAGGGCAGGAAGGTACACAGGTGTAATGGAAAGTAGAACTTGGACAGAGATCAGATAAAATGGTAGGATGAAGTGTTCTGTGCTCAGAGATGCAAAGGATCAGGGAAGAAGTGCAGATAGTCCCTGATTCATGATGGGGTTCCAGTCCAGTGACTGTTGTAAGTCAGTTTTGATATAAGCCGAATACCTCTTTTTTTTTTTTTTTAGTTTGCATTATTATTGCCTATTATTGTCAGCACCTTTATAAATCTGATCTTTGAGCATCTGTGAGTGAACATCTGAGAACGATAACATCAGCAAATTATGCGCTGCAACGCTGTAGCTAATGCATATTACTAGGATAAGATGTAAAAAAAAAAAAAAAGACGGTTTTAAGTGCAGCTCCTTGAAACTCCAGTATGTTGTCCGTCAGGGACTGCCTGTGTTGGTGAGTCCCCATTGGAGCTGGGCCGCCTTCTTGGGTTTTGCTCAATTGGAAAGAACATAAAGCTACTCAAGTAGCTTCGGTTTTCAGTTTATTGAAGTTTTAGGTGTTATATTAAGTCTTAAGCTTATTGAAGGAGCCCCTGGTAGCACAAATGGTTAAGTGCTCGACTACTCACTGAAAGGTTGCTGGTTCAGTCCCACCCCGGGGCTCCTCAGAAGAAAGGCCGGGCAGTCTTCTTCTGAAAGGTCAGAACCATGAAAACCCTACAGAGCAAATTCTACACCGAAGCCCAGGGGTTCGCGGTGAGTCGAAATGGACACGACAGCAATTTTTTTTTTTAACCATATTGAGGTGGGCAGGAATCTCTGAGACGCCAAAACCTAGCCACACTGGTAAGAGTTAGAGGTCACCAGACAGCCCCTGTCTGTTCCTCCATCTGTCTGTCTCTGTTTAACCTGTGAGGCTCTCTCTCGGCCTCCCTCTTTGACAGCTCATTTTCCTGCCGCCCGATTTCCTAGTTCCGGTTCCGCCGTGACTTTTTGGCCTGCACCGTGGCTGGCTGTGACTTCACGTGACTTCCAGTCACTGTCCCCCTCATTTTTGCTAGAGCCCACGCGTGTCAGCCAGCACTCCAGTCTGCAGCTGCTTTCCTCTGGCTCTGATCAGCTGCAGGGATTGAGCTGCGGAGTTAAAATGTGGTTGCTCAAGAGTCCTTCAGAGAGCTGAGGGCAGGGGCGCTGACTGCAAAGCAGAGGCAGGGGTCTGGAGGGCTCTGAGAGTCTTCAAACCCCAGAGGACTGTGGGGCGCCATAGGGAGGCCGCCGGGTGCCAGGTTGCGTTCTCTGCCCTTCAGCAAAGTGCATTTTCACTGGGAAGGCGTTCCCTATGTTCTTAACACAGATGCGCACTGTGATAAGTACCATAAAGCGTTCCCTTAGTAGGAGGGAGGGATTAACATTATATTACACTGCCAGCGCAGGGGACCCGAATGGGCTTGCGCATTTGAGGTGTGGTGAAGGTTATCCTAGGGCGGAGTGTGTTTGGAACACAGTGTGTTATTTGCACGGTGATTGCTCTGTGCAGCTGTAAATTAGGAAGCTTTTTAAGAACTGAGGGCAGTTTAGTTTTGAAGTAGCTAACACAGGCCTGGATTTTCTTCTGCTTTCTTTTAAGTATATATTAATACAGCTATAGGTACCTGAAGGAGCCCTGGTTGCGCAGTGGTTAAAGCACTGGCTGCTAACTGAAAGGTTGGGATGGGTGATTTGAAGCCACCAACCTCTCCGCGGGAGGATGTGGCAGTCGGCTTCCATAAAGATTTGCAGCCTTGGAAGCCCTATGGGGCCGTTCTCTGTCCTGTAGGGTCGCTATCAGTAGGAATCGACTTGGCGGCAGTGGGTTTGGTTTTGGTAGTTACCTAAAGTCTTTTTTTGTGTGTTAATAATCAAAAAAAGAGTTGCTGTAATTGAGGTTCACATAAGAAACATTTTAGAAAAGAAGGGGATCATAAGAGTTGAGATTTGCTCATGCTCGTTGTAGGTGGAAGACATATGCAAATTAAATAGCTCCCGGAACTCGGATATCCTCATTTTCTATGTTACGATTTGAGATAGTGAAAGAAAAAACCAACTCAGCTGATGCCTGTAATTAATTATGGTGAAAAGTCAGGGAATTATCTATCCAGGAAGACATTTGAGTGTAATTCTTTTAATTTTTATTCTTGACTAAAACTTACTGAGTTATGCTTTTCCCCCCCCCCCCCCAATATAAATACTTATTTGTCTTTGGTACTGGAGGTGCTTAATAGGTGTGTCAGTAAATCAGTTGCCGGTTCTGTCCAGTCAACTCCTGGCGACCTCATGTGTGTCAGAGTAGAACTGTGCTCCATAGGATGTTCAGTGGCTGAATTTTGGGGAAGTAGATTGCCAGGCCTTTCTTCTGAATGCCTCTGGGTGGACTCAAACCTCCAACCTTTTGGCTCGCAGCCGAGTGCGTTAACCCTTTGCACCACCCAGGGACTCCACTTATAGGTATGTATATATGTAGGTCGTATTTGGAATTTTTGTCAGAAACTTTAATATATATTTTTCATTGTGTTTTTGTTTTGTTTTTAGCTTTCCGAGTTAAGGTTTGCTCATACATGCATGTGGTAATCACCTAATCCAACTGGGTGCTTCAGAGGGAATTTTGTTACTGTGATTGTTGATGTTTCTCCATCTTTAAATAAACCTCCTGATTTCAGAACATCAATATTTCATTATCTTTGGCAAATCTAAATTAGTAACTCCTTATCTCTGAATAAAAGTAGCTGAATCAGGTCAGAGTTACTGCTTCCATTTTAACAGTTGAGGCCACAGGCAAATCTTGCATGGGATTTATGTGGTTCAGATTTTATAATCGCCACAGCAATCTGCATATTAACAATTGTCTGTCAGCACTATGGAGAGAGAAGTTCAGGCAGAGGAACTGATACATATGCCCTAGATTTCATGGAGGGAACTGGAAGTAAACACTGTTTGGCTGATCATTGAGCTCTAGGGAGACGCCCTGATTTTAATTTGTCAGTATACAATTCTGTCTGCTAGAAAATTATCATCCTAATACATTACCGCTCTGTTGCGATGCCATATATTATCATAGGAATCTGAAGATGTATGCAATGTAAAAAAGTGATCCTTTTCTTCTGATCAATTTGTACCAATAATTTGTTCTGAATCGAAAAGGTGAAGGAAATGTGATTATGAAAATTCTCAGCAGGGGGTATTTCTGTGAAGTGGCAGCTAGCACCTCTTTAGAAAAATGCAGTAGTAACTCCCACTTTACTGCACATAAAATCGTGTCCCATGAGGCCGACTCTCTAGTGTCTTAGAGTTCATGACTCAGGAACACTGTACTTCTGTGTCATAATAAATAAGTCCAGGTGGTGGGAGAACTACTTTTCTGTACAGAGAACCGCTTCACCCTTCATTATACATACATTAAAAAAAAAAAATGGGGCTATTAAATTTTTTAGTGGAATTTTCAAGTAGAGCACTGAGGTGTTAAGATCCTTAAGGAAACAAAGTGAAGGGAAGGTAGCTGTCTGTATCCATTTGGAGTCAGGTGGTGATGGTGGTTAGTTTCCGTTGAGTCAGTTCTGGCTCATGGCGACCCCGTGTGTGCAGAGTAGAACTGTGCTTCACAGGGTTTTCAAGGTTATGATCAGTCTTCCAAGGTGCATCTGGGTGGATTCGAACCCCCAGCATTTCAGCTAGTCATTGAGCATCTAACCTAGCCCTTTGTGCCATCCAGAGACATAGGTAATGTTTTGAAGAATAACTTTCCTAATGCCTGTGCCAGGATTCTGATTTAGACACCCCATTTTGTGTTTTCATCGGAGTCCCTGGGTAAAGGTTGGAGGTGCAAGTCTACCCCTCGGAAGAAAGGCCTGACGATCTACTTATGAACAGTCAGCTTTACGGAGCACAGTTTTACTCTGGTACACATGGGGTCGCCATGAGTCGGAATCTGCTCAGCAGCCGCTGGTAGTTTTGTGTTCCCATAGCACCTGCCCCGCCTTTGCACTTAACACACTGCACTGTGATGGGTGCCTTATCCTTTAACTGACTATCCCAGGCCTGGGACTAGGGTGGGGTGAGTGAAGCACTCAGGAATCAAGATAAATACAATTAAAAAAATTCAAAGTTCATGCAAAAAATCCATGGTAAACAAAATATGAGCATTTTACATAAAGACAGGCCCATACGGAGCCACCATTGACATTCATAAAATTCCCGGGACCTGTAGCAGCATTCTGCACTTTTTATCTGTCTTGCTCTGAAACCTGCCTTTCTCCAAGGACACTGGTTCGCCTACGGTCTTCTCAGGTAGAAGTTCCTTTCTCACAGTCCTCATAGCCTTGTGCTTAGAGGTGAGCGTGTCCTCCCTGTTGCTCATTTTCACTCCAAACCGTTCTTTCTCCCGCTTCCTGAAGCCACTCGCGCACACAGCTGTGAAGTTGTTGTTAGCTCCCGCCCATTCAGCCCCCAACTCACGGCGACCCCATACACAGTGGAACGAAATGCTGCCCGGTCCTGTGCCATCCGTGTGATGGGTTGTGGATCAGACCATTGTGATCCCTAGGGTTTTCATTGGATGATTTTCTGAAGTAGATTGCCAGGCCTTTCTTCCTAGTCTGTCTTAGTCTGGAGGCTCTGTCAAAACCTGTTTAGCATCATTGCAACATGCAGGTCTCCACTGAGAGATAGGTGCTGTGGGTGTCCCTCACTGAAGGCTAGAATTATACCACTGAACCACCACTGCTCCCCCAGCTGTGAAGTACACACCCTGAAACCAGATCACTGCTCTTGCCTGGTGGAGACTCTTCCCACCTCATCGGGTTCCCCCTCGATCCTTGAAGCTTTCAAATCCTGGCTCTCTGTCACTCTCTCTAATACAGCTGCTGTTGTCAAGATTCTTAACTATTTTAACATCAACTTCTATGATCCTTCCAATATCCTCAGTTCATTCACCAGCATCAGCTGTTCACCCTGATGTCCGTATTATATTCTGTGCAGTTACTGGTAACAGCAACTTCTCCAAAATCTTGATTTCAGCTCTCTGATTCTCCACATACTGCCTGTTATTGCCCCTGCATGTTTTCTAGTATCTCTTTACTCCAAAGGTTCTTTGCCCTCCCCTCCAACCAGGACTTATATTTCATTGATCCTACAACCTGTTAACTGTCTATCACTCCCTTCATAGCTCTGCTTTCCTCCAGTTCAGTGGTTTCATGGCCCATCGTAGTCACTGTTCCCTTGCTTATACCATCAGTTCTCTTTGCTTCTCTGTCTTCGTTGTATTTATCTGGCAAAACAGCACCCCTGGTAAAATGCGAGATTTAGGCAAGGAAAAGCCCATTGTGGAAATAATTTTTTGGTGTTTATATTTTCCTTTCAAATCTTCATTTATGAGTATTAATAAGTAGAAATTGACATTTCACAATTTTTTAAATTTTATTTTTAAAATTTATTTTGTTGTTATTGACTATATGCAGCAAAACATACATCAATTCAGCAGTTTCTACATGTACAATTCAGTGACATCGATTACGTTCTTCTTCGAGTTGTACAACCATTCTCACCCTCCTTCTGAATTGTTCCTCCCTTTTTAGCATAAGGAAATTCTGGTGCAAAGTGGATTAGAGCTACAGCTGCTAACCAAAAGATCGGCAGTTCAAACTCACCATCTGCTCCTTGGAAACACTATGGGGCAGTTCTCCTCTGTCCTGTAGGGTCGCTATGAGTCGGAATCGACTCGATGGCAGTGGGTTTGGCTTTTTTTTTTTTTTTTTTAACGTAAACTCACTGCCCTCTTAGGCTCCTATCTAATCTTTGGAGTTGCTGTTGTCACTGTGATCCCATACGGGTAGTTTTTAAGAGAGCATAATGCTCAAGGCAGACAGTTTTAACTAGTTAAGCTAAACTATTGTTTGGTGTTGAGAAGCCTTCAGGGTTTAAAGTCTAAAGATTATCTTAAGGGACAAATGTGTTTTGGTTAATTCAGTTGCACGTTTCTTTCATTTCAAGTGCTCAATCAACACCTTGATTTACTAAGAACACAGTCAAGGTAAAGAGCTGTAGTTAAATAGTTAAGGTAAGAGATTCATGAGAGCAATTGTTTATCTAAATAACACGGTGGTAACTTTTTGATAAGTTATTTCTATGTAAATTATTTTGAATAAAGGGAAGAATTTTTATAAAGAAAACTTGCTATGTGTGACATCCTGTATGTTAAATCTTTGCCTAATTCATAAGATAGGGGCAGGTTGAATTTAGGTGAAGATAATATCCCCAGGCGTATCTACTATAACATTTATTTAGGACATTACAGAACATCACCCCCATCCTAGTTTATTTACATCAGAAATGACCTCATGCTTATTAAGGATCCCCCCTCCCCCCACTTATTTCTATTTTATCTCCCCTGGAAAAAATATTTTTAGCCTGAATGTGTGCAATAAAATACTTTCCGTTGTATTGCTTAATATTATTAATGGAATGACTATGTGCTTATCACTTGCGTCTTTTCTTTCCGCTGATTTCTTTAGCTTGATCAGAATTAGGGCAGACTTAACTGTTAACCAAACCAAACTCATTGCTGTCAAGTCGATTCCGACTCCTAGTGAACGTATAGGACAGAGTAGAACTGCCCCATAGGGTTTCCAAGGAGCTTGACTGTTAAGAGGATAGCAAAATCTTAAAATAATGGCAGCTATTCATTGTACATGCCAGGTAGAAGCTCCTGCCCCAAGTTACAATATGTTCTTTCTCTGTGCTCTCCAGGTCTATCCTGAGCTGCAGATCACCAATGTGGTAGAAGCTAACCAACCAGTGACCATCCAGAACTGGTGCAAGCGGGGCCGCAAGCAGTGCAAGACCCACGCCCACATCGTGATTCCCTACCGATGCTTAGGTGAGCTGGCCAGCCCCGAGCTGGTGAGGATGGGGCTGGTCTTTGGGCACAAAAAGAAGGGTGTTCTAATTAGATCATGTGTACAGACTTTTCCTCCTTCATTGTATTGCCACTCTGTATGGAATCCCTGGTGGAGTAGTGGTTAAGAGCTATGGCTGCTAACCAAAAGGTCGGCAGTTCGAATCTACCGGGTGCTCCTTGGAAACCGTATGGGGCAGTTCTACTCTGTCCTATAGGGTAGCGATGAGTCAGAATCGACTCGACTCGATGGCAACAGGTTTGGGTTTTTTTTTTAGGTTTATGGGACCATTAACATAGTACTCCGTGCTCTGATAGTACAAGAACAGTATTTCTGAGCCCCCAGGAGGCTTCTTAAAATTAGATTCCTGGGCTAATCACAGACTTCTGAACCAAAATCCCTGGCAGTGGGGCCCAGGAATCCTAATCTCAGCGGAGTTCCTAGGTGAGCCTCATGGACACTAAATGTCTTGAATTGTGGAACTGGGGCCTTGTGTGTCTCTTCCTAGAGACTTCACAGAACAGTGAACCTAGTACGAAGCTCTAGCATTCTGCCAGTTTTTAAAAATAATCTCTTTCCTACAACAACGAATACTCCTCATATTTGGTGATAGTTGGAGTTGGAGGATTTTATTTTTCTGCTTAGATCAAACTGGAGGAAACAGTTTGATCATAAGGTTGAATGTGTGTTTATCTCGCTGATCTCGAATTTTACCTTTTATTTTTAAAATTGAGTGATATTATGTGGTATTGTATTTTTTTCCCTCTGGAGACACTGTCATCATCCATATTTAACCTGACTTGGGTTTTAGTCTCTTCTCGGCTGATATTTTTATGCAGCTAGGTACTGCAGAGATTGGCTGTCTTTGATCTGATAGCTAACGTCTAGGTATTTTGTACTAGTCTCTTATTTATCAGATAAGGACATAGAAGTCTCTATATGGAGACTTTGGGCAAATATTAATATGTATTTTGACAACTGACTGTAAAGACTAAAATGGACCATTAAAAATAAGTCTCAACGAAAACTTAGAAAGCAGGGATAACTGTTGAGGATTCTGGATATCGGTTAATCGTTGTTATTAGGTGCTGTCGAGTCAATTTCGACTCATGATAACTCCATGTGACAGAGTAGACTGCCCCGTAGGGTTTTCTGGGCTGTAATCTTTATGGGAGCAGATCACCAGGTCTTTTTTCCCATGTCGCTGCTGGGTGGGTTTGAACTGCCAACGTTTTGGTTAGCAGTTGCACGCTTAACCGTTGCGCCACCAAGGCTCCATCAGTATAATAGTTGGGCAAAAAATCAGTATAATACTGGTCATACCCAGGCATCACTAAAAACAAATCAAAAGCATTGGGTATTAGAATGAGGATTTTGTTTAGTGGGTTTAAGTACACACGATGTTGTAATTGATGAGAAAGTTGTGGAAAACCAGATATGTAAACTTTTGATAATTTAAGAGTTTCCTTCTTCTTCCTTATTCTTGTTCTTAAATGCTCTCCAGGCCTGTCGCCCTTTTCTTTCTTACTGGTCAAGAAGCGAAGAGTTAATATGATAAGAATGAGTAAAGACTAGGTACACAACTCCTACTTGAAGAAAATACCGGGACCTTATGTCTCCAGGACCTATGTATTTCAAACCAAGTTAGCTGTCACACCAAGAAATACTGCACAGAGAACATACAAAAGGGAAGAAAACAAAGAAACCCATTGCTGGTGAGTCAATTCCAACTCATAGCAGCTCTTAAGGACTGAGTAGAACAACTGCCCCGTAGGGTTTCCAAGGCTGTTATCTTTACGGAGGCAGACTGCCATATCTTTCCCCTGCAGAGCAGCTGGTGGGTTCAAACCACCGACCCTTCGGTTACCAGCCACTGTGCCACCATACAGTTCAGTACAAATTAGGAGGTAGAACACAATCAATTAATTAGGTGCGACAGGCCTTTTTTTTTTTTTATCATTTTTTAAATTTTGATTCTCGCCCATTCTGTGGAGTTTTTCAGATATACATTTTTTTGAACATAATTTTAGTGAGATCAAGTACCACTTCATTTAATTCATTATGACTTATAACATTTTAGATGTTGTACCCAAGACGACATTCAGAACTTCAGTCATGTTTCATAAGTGAATTCACGATGAAATATAGTTTTATTTATCTCTTCCTGCATCCCTGAGTGACAGTCATAAGTCTATTAAGAATTGTTTATGTCAGAATTGACTAAAAGTTAAAGATTGTAATTCACTAACTTGTGCCACTAGTTTTGGCAAATATCATTTAACTCAAAGCCTATTGTATCCTCTCCGCTAGCCACTCCCTGCCCCTACTCTCTGCACCCCTACCTCTAAAAATCGCTACTCTTCATGACAAGAATGAATTAAAAGTTACTCCAGCTGAAAAACCATTGCAGAAAGGAATAAATGATGTATAAAATGTCCTAAGATCTAAACATGCTGTCAGAAGGTTTTATGATAATATTATGATTACACCAAACCAAAACCAAACCCGTTGCCATCGAGTTGATTCTGACTCATAGTGACCCTATAGTACAGAGTGGAACTGCTCCATAGGGTTTCCAAGGAGCGACTGGTAGATTCCAACTGCCTACCTTTTGGTTAGCAGCCATAGCTCTTAACCACTACACCTTCAGGGTTTCCCATGGCAAAGCACTTGTTTTAATTGTGATAAAATCCATTGTGCATCGTAAAGAAAGACTAACCGAAATAATTAGGCCTTTAATAGTTAACACCTGGAAAGCTAGATAATTAGGCCTTTAATAGTTAACACCTGGAAAGCGCCTGTTTGCTAGAAATGTTATGCTAATGACCTGTCCTCACCTTATGTTTTTAATCACAATGGAAAGAGAAACTGCTTCATGACCCAGCCCCTGCCACGGTTGATTGGATTAGATGTTGAAAACCTGATTCAAACTGGAACAACCTGAGACTCACTTTTAGCAATTTAGAATTGGGACTTGGTTGGGATACTCTCTTACGTGGAGGCTATGTTGGCGTCCGTTTTCTTCCATACGAACTGGGAGTACAGAAAGCTAGTCTGGAGAAAGAAGAGAGACAGGGGTGGAGGAGGGAGAAGGAGATCGGGTCTTTGAAATATTCCTGTAATTTTATAATAAATTGCCCCTTTTCACAGAAGCTGATTACGAGTGTAGCTTTTCTGCAACCTAAAGAATGCAACTTTCTCATCATTTATGATTTTACAGTTTAGTTTGTGAACACTGAAAATGATTTGAACTTTGTCTAATGTATATTTTAAGATCTCAGTGGCAAAACATCTATTATTTTGTACTTTAAATGAGTTTCTTTTTCCTAAAATGAATAATAAAAAAAAAAGAAAGCGAGAACCACTTCAAAATGTATCATTTTACTGATACTCTCTTTCCTTCCCCTCTACTCCCTAGATTTCCTAATCTCTTATTCATAGTGGTATCAAGCCCTTTATATTTGCATAAAGGCAAATATAAAGTCAGTGTTTGTTATTCCCATTTCACAGGCATAAATACTGAGAGTCAGTGGTTGGATCTCATGCTGTAACTCTCAAAGCTTATAAATGGTAGAATCAAGATGGAGCCCAGCACAGTAATCCAGTATGATTCTTAATCCAGTGTTCCTTGCAGTATAACCAAAAATTCATATTAGAGCAAATGTCCACCTGATTTACAAAATTAAATTTTAGAGCCAAAGGCTGTGAATTAGAGGCAATAAATGATACTTAAAAAAAAAAAAAAAAATCCTGTAGGTGTTGTGTTGATAAAGGAGACACCGTGATGCAGGATAGATCTCCATGTGATAATATGTTCTATTTTGGAGTAGTAATAATGAAACTGCTTTAAAACTTAGTAAAATTCTAACAATCGCAAGGGTTCCAAATGTAGAACCAAGACATTTGCCTTGTCTCACGCTTTCCCCAATTTTTTAGGTTCAGGTAAAGTCTTAGATAACATTCTTACATATTACCTCACTGCTGGAACAAAGATTTACTGTTTTCCTCTAAAATCTCCCTCTGTATCCAAATATATCCTTTAGAGATTATTTTACTGTAGATAATTCTCACGAAGGCACTGTGTAGAAAACAGAATAAGACTGTCTTAAACATTAAGCATATTAAAAATCAAAACAAAGCTTGAAGAGAGAAAAATGCCCGTTATGCTTGGCATGCAACCTTCCTGACCTCTCCCTCTGATGCAGAATTCAGTGCTACGCTGGCTTAATTTTCTCTAAATCATGTGTTTGCTCTGGGCATTCCTGCTCTACAGGATCTCGTGTGCCTTGCAGAGATGGGGAAAC
This sequence comes from Dugong dugon, assembly GCA_030035585.1. Classification (NCBI taxonomy): domain Eukaryota; kingdom Metazoa; phylum Chordata; class Mammalia; order Sirenia; family Dugongidae; genus Dugong; species Dugong dugon. The sequence continues at coordinate 10,569,394 of CM057473.1, forward strand.
TGTATTAGGTGGCTGTTGCCCTTTTCTTCCCGTGGAGTAGATGATTTCCCTTGAGGGAAAGTCAGCTTTCTCATTTCACCCGTGTCTGTTGGTAATACCCCTGCAACCCGAGTGTACGATCTAATTATCTCATGTGGGATTCAAGCACACCATGGTTCAAGGGGAATATTTTCTTTGCAAGTTTTCAGCCTCTTTCCACTGGAATGAACACGCTTCAGAGTGTAATAGATCACTGTTGAAATCGAGACTCTTCTGCTTTGTCTCTGACTGCAAAAGCAAAGACAATATAAATGACTGCTGATTTAGCGGGACAAAGTTGGGTTCATAACTTAATCCAGAAGTGGAATTAGAAGTTAAAGAACTACTACTTTAAATATCAATTTATTTCTTTTTATATTGAAAACTTTCCGAACACTGAAGTACTAATGACCAGGAAACTGTTCAGATATGACCAGATGAGAAGCTGAAGGCGTTAACGCCTGATCTTGATTATGAATTTTATTGTTTAAGTAAAATTTTAGGACAAGCATGCCTTGTTTTCTAGGTTGCTGTTTTTCTGTGAATCATCTACAGTAGTTTTCATTTTCTTTAGTGTGAGAAGGATGTATTTGTACACTGATAGATACTGCACCGGGGTAATTATTTGGATTTATGCTAGGCCATTCTCTTAGAGAAATCACAGAGAAGAAAAGTAGTTAAGAATGTTACATAAGACTTCACCTAACTGCAGGAATGGCGGGGGGTGGGAGAGCATCACTGTAGACTCTGTTGTTGTTAGTTACCATGGAGCTAGCTCCAATCCATGCGACTGTGTATAACAGAATGAAACATTGCCCAGTCCTGGGCCATCTTTATTATTGTTGGTATGTTTGAGCCTCTTGTTGGGAGTATTGTGTCAGTCTGTCTCTTTGAGGGTTTCGTTTTTGTCTTTGACCTTCTGTTTTACCTAATATGATGTCTTCTATCGTCCAGCACCATATCGGACAATATTCTGTTGTGATCCATAGGGTTTTCATTGGCTAATTTTCGGAAGTAGATCTCCAGGCCTTTCCTCCTAGTCTGTTTAAATCCAGAAGCTCCGATAAAGCGTAGCTTCCAGCATCTTAGCAACATGCAACCCACTACAGTATGACAAACTGGCAGATGGGTAGTGGACTGTAGACTTTAGGGATCTGTATCCTAGCACAGTAATCTAGTGTGAACTGGTGGCTCCTCCAGTCTTTGCTGTCCTCTTCACTACATAGATCCTGTTGTTGTTGTGTGCCTTTGCGTTGATTCTGGCTCATAAAAAACAAAACCGACTCATAGCAACCCTATAGGACAGAGTAGAACTGCCCCATGCGGCTTCCAGGGAGCAGCTGGTGAATTCCAACTGCCAGTCTTTTGGTTAGCGTCCAAGCTGTTAACCACTGTACCTACATGACAGAGTAGAACTGCCCCATTGGGTTTCCAAGGCTGTAATCTTTACAAGAGCAGGTTGCCAACTCCTTTTCTCCCACGGGGCAGCCGGTGGGTTTGAATGGCCAACTTACGGGCTAACATCTAAGTGCTTAACCATTTTTTTAATTCTACAAGGTCATTTTTTTAAATTACATTTCCTTCTTTTTTTTTTTTTTTTAATTGTACTTTAGATGAAGGTTTACAGAGCAGATTAGTTTCTCATTAAGCAGTTAATACACATATTGTTTTGTGACATTGGTTGCTAACCCCACGACATGTCAGTGTTCTCCCCTTCTCACCCTTGGGTTCCCCATTACCAGCTTCCCTGTCCCCTCCTGCCTTCTTGTCCTTGCCCCTGAGCTGCTGTGCCCATTTAGTCTCAATTTGTTTTATGGGCCTATCTAATCTTTGGCTGAAGGGCGGACCTCAACAGTGACTTCAGTACTGAGTTAACAGGGTGTCGGGGCCTGAGCGCTTAGCTGTTTTGCCACCGGGGCTCCTTACATCAATCCTATTACTTCTGAAGTCCTGGCAGATGCGTGTTCTGTGGCTGCTTATACACTATGTTGGGAATAATGCTTGATGAGCCCAGCCTCTGCATTTAGAGGGATGCAAATTCTTGAATGGTCTATGTTTTTAATGATTGTCTGCATAATGATCTCATAAAGAATGACCAGAATCACTGGGCATTCCTTAATCAGGGAATGCTCATCAGCCATTATCCTTGGAAGACATCAGACTCCTTTAATGTGATCTCCCATGTGGAACCTTCGAATGTTCCAAGTTAACCAGACTTCAAAACCAGTGTATAGAGTCTGGTCTCAACTACATGAAAGAAGATACGCGTGGAAAAGAGAAAGTTTGCTAGTATCTCTATCCAAGCAGTGGCATTACAACTGTTTTTCATTTTATTTAAGGCTTTTTCTTATTGATTTCTATCATAAATTAGTTGGTTTGATCATGAGAAAAAAGAAAACAGGACAATGAAATCAGTACATAAAATTGTGTCTCTTCCATTAGCGGTGATGACTGAAAAGAAGTCCAACGTCTTGAAAGGACTCACAGAGTGATCATTAATTTATCTAGTGGTGGTTATGCTTTTATGAGCTTTATACAATATTAATAACTTACTGTGGGAAAATTTATTTTAAAAAACAGCATGTTGCCCAATTAAAAGAAAGTATCTCAATTCTTATTATCTTCAACCAAGTTTAAACAGCATTGATCACCACTATTTAGAAAGGTCCTTGATAATGCTTACATTTTTTTTTATTTCTAAGGCTGCATCTGGGAGCTACATTTGTTTCAGGCTGGATTGTTGGGTGGGTAGAGATTACATAATTCTGTAGACTTCTGGGTGGGGAAGGAATTGGAACGTAAGCTCCCTCTTACTTGGTTAAGCAGGAAAACCTAGTTCGGTCATCTGCCAATACCCGTGATTCTGCCTCCCTCCCTTTGCCCCAGAAACCCTGGTGGCATAGTGGTTAAGAGTTAATGGCTGCTAACCGAAAGGTTGGCCATTCAAATCCACCAGGCAGCCCTTGGAAACTCTATGGGGCAGTTCTACTCTGTGCTATAGGATCACTGTGAGTCGGAATCGACTTGACGGCAACGGGTTTGGTTTTTTTCTGGTCCCCTGACCCAGGCTCCATATTGGCCCTCATCATATGGACTCCAGCTTGATTTGCTTTCTAAAGTCTGTGAAGGGAGATGAGTTGGGAAGATTGATTTTTTTCCATCAAATTTGGAAAAGAAGAAAGTATAATGGGTTTTGTTGACTCATCTCTAATCTGGTTGCATCTTCTCATTTTAATTATGGTACTTGCAATTAAGGCTTCTTTCTAGGACTTTTTAGCAACTTCTGTTTTATCTGGAATAAAGGTTATGATAGCACAGGATGATTTTTCTCATTAAATCTTTAATTTTGCCTTTTTTCACTGGACATCTATTCAGGTGTCATTAAGTAACGTGAGTCATTAGAAAGAAAAACAACTTTTTAAAGTTTACTGTTGTGCCCTATAGGAGTACTCTGTTGTCAGCGTTTTACCCCTGTAGGTCTTCGGTGGTAGAGTCACTATGAGTTGGAATTGAATTGACTGCAGTAGCTTTTGGTTTGCCAAGAAATAGCATTTGAGGCAAGATTTCAAGGAGAAGCAAGAATGGAGATACACCGAGGGTATTTAGATAAAATGTGAGCAAAGTCCTGAAGGTAGGGACTTAAAGGGTATGTATAGAACATGGCTCCCTGTTTTCAGGAAGAAGAGGTCATGATAAGGGTAATAATTTTTAAAAAGCATTGCTATTTTTACTCATTTATAACAGATACTACTGTTATCGTTTTTAGTTTAACTTTTTATCTAAAGGATTATTTTCAGTCTGGTATTGAATGAATGCATAAGGAGCCCTGGAGGTGCTGTGGTTAAGTGCTCTACTGCTAACTGAAAGGTCAGCGATTCAAACCTAACAGTTGCTTACCTGGGAGAAAGATGTGGCAGTCTGATTCCATAAAGATTACAGCCTTGGAAAGTCTTTGGGACAGTTCTGTCTACCCTAGAGGCTCCCTATGTTTTAGATCGACTCGATGGCAATGGATTTTTTTGGGTTTATTAAGGGCATACTTTTTTTTCCCCCGTGTATACATATGGTTCTCAACTTTTGCCTTTTGGCAACTAAGGTTAGAATTTTTTTCCATACCTTCTCCTCTGAGAAGCCCTCAGGCTTCCCTTTTTCAATCTCTCTTGTACATTGATCTAAGATTAGAATTTTTGAGAGTGGAAAGCTTTTTTTTTTTTTTTTTTCCTAATCTAATAATTCAATCATGAAGAATGGTGAGCAGAAACTCAGGAATCATCCACTGCTCTGGTTATTCATATTTTGCCATTTTTTGGGTATAAAATACCAGTGCTGTTTGAATTTGATCAGTAATTGTATATGTGTATTGTAGCTTTCTGCAAGAGATCCTGGAATATGAAAAAAAAATTATTACCCCCATAGTTTATGGTTTGCTTTTATAATGAACACCTAAGCATGTGAAAGGAGCCCTGGGGGCACAGTGGTTAAGAGCTCGGCTGCTCACCAAAAGGTTGGCAGTTCAAATCCACCAGCCGCTCCTTGGAAACGCTGTCGGGCAGTTCTCTGTCCTGTAGGGTCGCTATGAGTCGGAATTCATTCGATGGTGACAGGTAGCACGTGAAAAACATGTTTAATATTTAAATTTTTTAGATATTGTTTTTAGACTGCATCCAGATGGATGGATGGATGGATGGGTGGGAGGGTGGATGGCTGGCTGGCTGGATGGATGGATGGATAAGAGAGACATCCACAGAAATAAAAAAAGTCATCTAACTTAAATTTCATAAGGTCCCATTTCATCTGTTTCTATTTTATAAAAAAAAAAAAAAGACAAAAAAGCCTTTAAATTCAATAACACATCTGCTGAACACAGTGGATTTATGTTATTTTGAGGCTTTAATTTCTCTCTATATTTGGCATCAGTCAGATCTTTTGGCCTGAAATTATTTTTAAGTGCCAACCAAAAGACAGCTGTTCCGTCGTTACATCTGCAGAATTCAGTCTTGGAAATCATTACATAACTTCCATTAAACATTAAACATCCCAACTTGCTGTTTTAACATAAATTTAATATGAAAAAAATAATGTTTCAAGCTAACCTCAGGCTGGTGTCTTCTGTGATGGAATTTTCCATTTTATTTTTTTCCTGATGTGACTACAGATGATTATGATGGGAGAATCAAAGCTCGCTTTCACTCTTGCAAGTTCTGAGCACCTTTCTCAAGTGGTGCGTTACTGGCTGTCACCCCTGCCCCCAGCTGAAAAACGAACGATTTTCCCTTTTGTCTTTAGAACTCAATTCTCATGAGGTTATTTCCCAAAACAGACAGCAAACATGAGATCCTGTCTCGATTTTAATTTTGATGTTTCCCCTTCTAGCCAGTAAATCACTTTCCAAAGAGCTCTAGTAGAAAATACAACTACATATGGAGGACTTTGGGAATAGGGTGCCATGTTCTGTGCCCCATGAATAACTGTGACCAGATTAAAAAAACTATTAAATGTAAGTTAATGTTTAGAGTGGTGGGGACAACTGTTATTATGGTTCTTGGGTAGGTGGATGGCTTAAATCTAACATTAAAAAAATGGAATTAACTGCATTAACTTAGGCCCTTGCCATGAAACCCCAGTTTTCATTTTAAGTTATGTAAATAATATATAAAATATATTAGGCATGGACTTATTATCTGTCTTAGTTATCTAGTGCTGCTATAACAGAAATGCCACAAGTGGATGGCTTTAACAAACGGAAATTTATTCTCTCACAGTCTAGGAGGCGAAAAGTCTGGATCCAGGGCACCAGTTCCAGGAGAAGGCTTTCTCTGTGGGATCTGGGGGGAAGGAAGGTTCTTGTTTCTTCAGTTCTGTTCCCTGATTCTTTGGAGATCTCAATCCATGAGGCTTGGCATCTATTTTCCCCCATCTCCGCTCCTTTTATATTTCATAAGAGATTAACTCAAGCACACCCTACACTAATCCTGCCTCATTAACATAACACAGATACTTCTAAATGGGATTATAACCACAGGCATTTACAACACATTTTTCAGGGACACAATTCAATCCATAACATTGCTATAACAAATTAAAGGACATTACTAATTTTTTTTTCTCTAGGAAAAGAACTAAGAAATGTATTTTTATAGACTTAAAGTTTTCAGTTTTAATATTGTAAATTATGTACAGCGTATCTTCATAGTATCTCTAAATGGTACCCAATAAAGCTTAACTGCCTATTTATTTATTGTGAAGAGAAGAGTTCATTATATCAAGAGTCCAAAACCAAACCCACTGCTGTAGAGTCAGTTCCGACTCATAGTGACCCCATAGGTTTCCAAGGCTGTAAATCTCTATGGAAGCAGACTGCCACGTCTTTCTCCTTCGGAGCCACTGGTGGTTTTGAATCGCCAACCTTTCGGTTAGCAGTTGATCACTTCAACCACTGTGCCACCAAGGCTCCTTACGTCAAGAATACTGAAATGAAATTAAGAAAAATATTTTTCTCAAGTATTTCAATACATTTCAAAAGGTTATTTAAGATGTTTATGCTTCATGAAAGAATTGACTAAGAAGGCATTGAGGGGAAAATTCATTATGCTTTTTTTACAGTTACACACAAAAAAATCAGCATCATGAATGCAAGAAATGGCATAAAGAAGACAGTCAGTTTGAAGCCTGAGTTAAGACGCTTTTGAACTTCAGTATCAAAGGCTGTTATGAGATGTTGAAAATTTAAATCCTTGACACAGAAGGCTCTCATTTATGTGTTCAGCTGTGCCGTCTAGGGACGTATTCTGTTAGCTTCCCTTTTCGTTACGGTCGGCGCTCGGTGGCTTCGTCAGACTTTCCCTCTCTTCCCCATCCCTTGATGGATTCAGCTCTTTCTGGTGGTGGGTCCAGGGAGTCTTTTTTCCCCCTTTCAGTGAGTCGCTGGTCTTGCTTTGAAACCTGATGATGAAGGGAAGTCCCAAGACGACAGCTGTGTAGCAGTGTGGACAGCAGCCAGTCCAGACGGCGGGAGAGGAGTGGAGAGGGCCCCAGGAGGGAGGTCTCCAGGGAAGAACGGAACTGATGCATTACCCGGTGGACTTGCCTGTACTTCCAGTGATCTTAATGTTCTGTTGGAGAGTTTGGGAAGAATCTAGTAGTGACAGGTGCATAGAAAATGAAGCAAATTAAAGAATGGGTCAAATAGTAATTTTAGAAGGATCCTGGGTAGCACAAGCAGTTTGTGATCCACTGCTAACCCAAAGGTTGGCAGTTTGAACCCACCCAGAGGCTCCGCAGAAAAGGGCCAGCCGTCTGCTTCCGTAAAGATTACAGCTAGGAAAACTCTACCGAGCTGTTCTTCTCTGTAACGCGTGGGGTTGCTATGAGTTGGTGGGCAGCTCGACGGCCGCTAACAACAACAGCATCTACTTTAGAAATAAGCAAAACCAGAAATTAGAAGATAGCAAAGTGTTGTCAACATCACTGCCCAGGTAGGAGTAGTACTGGCATAGTCACAACACAAATGTCATGTTGTTGTTGTCGCGTGCCGTCGAGTTGATTTTGACTCATAGCGACCCTACAGGACAGAGTAGAACTGATCCATAAGGTTTTCTAGACTGTAATCTTTATGGAAGCATATCGCCAGGTCTTTCTCCTGTGGAGCTTCTGGTTGGGTTCAAACTTCCAACCTTTGATTAGCAGCTGAGCTGGTAACCATTGCGCCATCAGGGCTCCTTGCCAATGCCACGTCCGTGATAAAACTGCATCGGAAGGATAATGGCGAGGGAAGAAGGTGAGCTCCAATGTGTAGTTTCATGTTTCACAATAGTGGAAAAATCAAAGAAATAGTCGTATGAACACAGAGTTTAGAAATACTCAGCTAAGTAGCAGAATACACAGCTCAGTGAAATCGCAGTGAATAATTTTTATCTCTCCTGGCTATGGGGAATTTTATCAAGAAGGTGTATATGGGAAGGCAGGAAGAAGGTAAGTTCAAGGCTTCCTGGAATTTTTTTTTTTTTTTTTAAATCTGGAACATTTCAGATTAAAGATTGAAAGTCAAATTATTGTAAATGGAATCTGTGCCTATTTGCTGTCTAAAGCCTGACTTGGATAAAGCTAACGCAGGATTTAATAGAGCTGGGATTGTTGTGTACTGTGTATTGACTTCATAAAATAATTTCCTTTACTTGAGTGGTGTAATTTATGATTATACATACCTAAAAGTACATTTATGCCCGTTTTACGGGATTGAGGACAAAATCCCGCTATTTAGTTAAGGTATTGTAGAGGTTTATTTTATAGTTACGATTGTTTTTCCACTGGAAACATGCTGATCTTCTCTACTAACTTAATAACAGGTGTTTGTTCAAGTACCTCAGAGGTAACATGATCAAAACTAGACTCGTCTTCTCCTAATGTTCTACCCTAGCCACGAATCTATTTAAGCTTTTGTATCCCCTGTCTAAATTATTGGAGCCCTGGTGGCTCAATTATCAAGAGCTCGGCTCCTAACCAAAAAGGTCAGCATTTGGAATCCACAAGCCGCTACTTGGAAACCCTATGGGGCAGTTCTACTCTGTCCTGTAGAGTCACTATGAGTTGGAATCAACTCGATGGCAATGGGTTTTTATCTTAATTAATGGAGCCAGTGGTTAAGAGCTCAGCTGCTGACCAAAAAGGTCAGCAGTTCGAATCCACCAGCCACTCCTTGGAAACCTTATGGGGCAGTTCCACTCTCTCTTATAGGGTTGCTGTGATTCAGAGTCCACTCTATGACCAGATGGTATGAACTTTTTTATGTCAGATGATGGATGGCTAGGAGATGGGGAGATGGCAATGTGAGCTGGAACATTTGGGAAAAGTTTCTTGAAAGATGGCAAGGAATGATACGGATCCTGAAAGATAATGTAGAGAAAATGAAGAAGTGTGAATTAGAAAATGTGCATGAGATATTCCAGGGACAATCGTTTGTGCCGGTAGTATTGGGAAATAACATTGGAAAATTAAAACAGGACTAAGATGATTGATTATCTAAATTTGGAATAGTCTAGAAATCATATTTTTAATTTGGAAAGACATTATCTATTTAATTATTTCTGTTTTTTGTTTGGTTTCAAGAAAAATGTCTGAATGTTAAAATGGTTTTATTTATCTTGCACATGTCCATTTTATTAATATGTGAAAATCACCTCTAAGATAGCATTCTTATTCCAGTGTATGTTCTGTGCACCAGAATAAATCTTTATTATGTCAGTTCTGTTAATAGATGGTACAATTAGAGTCAAGAAAAAACTGTGATTATAGTCTGGAGTAATATTTCCATAACCTGTAGTAACCTGGTGATATAGCTCTTAATCATTTTTGAATTTTAATAGCAAGCCCATAAGTGGGTAATAGACTGGGAGAAAGTCTTACAGTGGATTTGAGGGCCTGATGAAAGGAAAGAGTAATTGTAGTGCTATATTGGGTATGGAGCCCTAGTGGAACAGTGGTTAAGAGCTTGGCTGCTAACCACAAGGTCGGCAGTTCAAATCCACTAGCTGCTCCTTGGAAACCCTGTGGAGCAGTTCTACTCTGTCCTGTAGGGTAGAGTTGGAATCTACTTGACAGCAATGGGTTTAGGTTTGGATATTGGAAATAAACAGTGCATGGTGCTGAATATTAAGAAGATTTTCATGCATTTGGAAATAATTTTTTTTTTGTCTGCAATGTAAACTCTATATAATAACCAGGACTTTGTTTCATTCACTGACATACCCTAAGGGCTTCGAGCATGTCATGGCACACAGTGAGTACTTTAGTAAATGTGTATCAAATGAATGAACTGAGGATTTAGCCAAATATTGATAAAAGGAAGGAAAGGCAAAAGAAAGGCGAACCTCAATCCTAGGAAGGTCAAGGGTGTGGCGCAGCAATTTCGGATGCCTAAAAAGAACCCCTGAGAGTGATAAATGCCGTACTTACGCCAGTATGAATCAGCAGAGGAAGAGCAGGTTTTATTTAAAAACCAAGAAGTCACATGGGAGTCTCAGATTAGAAGACCAACTGTCTTCGGATTTTGAGAAAAGAACATGAGACTCTTATCCATCGGTAACAGGGTCAGACTTCTCCTAGATGTGTCTAGCGTATACCAGAGGCATTGATGTTTAGAGCTAAAACATACCATTAGATCAGCTTATGATGGTTTCATTATCCTTAGCTTTTAAATCAAATGATAGAGAATTGCTTTAACAGAAACCATGTCCCAAATATTATTCACAGTGGTAATGGATTTTGAAAACTTACTTTAGATTCTTATGCTGTACTTCAAGAGTTGGGATACTAGTTATGAATACTAAACATTAAAAACAAAATGCAAACAAAAATAAAACCGTTACTGTTGAGTTGATTTTGACTCATGGCGACCCCATGTGTTACAGAGTAGAACTGCTCCCTAGGATTTTCTTGGCTGTCATCTTAACAGAAGCAGATCGAAAGGCCTTTCTTTCATGGATCTGCTGGGTACATCTGAACTGCCAGCCTTTACGTTAGCAGTCGTGTGTAAACCGTTTAATTCCTGCCGTATTTCAGAGCCTTCATTACATGCTTAGATGAAGGTGGTGTTTGGCTAGATGTTTGAGGCAGACGTTGGTACGCCCTTCTTAGAGGTTTACAACTTTTTTTAATTGTCTTTTACTATTTTGTTGTTGTTGAGAATATACACAGCAAAAACATAGACCTGTTCAAGTTTCTACATATACGATTCAGTGACATTGATTATATTCTTTGAGTTTTGCAGCCGTTGTCACCCTCCTTGTCTGAGTTGTCCCTCTCCAGTTAGCATAAACTCACTGCCCCCTGAACTTCCTATCTAATCTTTTGAGTTGCTGTTGTCAATTTGATCCCATTTAGGTAGATGTTAAAAGACCAGGTTGCTCTAAACAGATATTTTTTCTAGTGGAAGCTAAAATATTGTTTGGTTGTAAGAAGACTTCAGGGGGTATGTCTGGTTTAAGGTTTAAAGATTATTGTAGGGCAGTTGTTTCAGGGGTTAATCCAGCCTCCAGAGGCTTAAAACTTTTTATGCTAGTAAAAATTTTGGGCCTTCTCAGGAGAATAGAGCATCCTTTGGACTTGGGGTCCCTGCATTGAGGAGCTCCTCAACTGGGGAAGATTGGTGACAAGGACCCTCCCCCAGAGCAGAGACAGAAAGCGTTCCCCTGGAGCTGGTGCCCTGAATTTGGACTTCTAGCCTGTTAGACTGAGAGAATAAATTTCTCTTTGTTAAAGCCAAAAAAAAAAAAAAAAAAAAAAAAAAAAAATTGGACATCCTATGGCTTTATTAGGAGCCCTGGTGGCACAGTGGTTAAAAGCTACGGCTCCTAATCAAAAGGTCGACAGTTCGAATCCACCAGCTGCTTCTTGGAAACCCTATGAGGCAGTTCTACTCTGTCCTGTAAGGTTGCTGTGAGTCGGTGTCGACTTGACGACAACGGATTTTTTTTTTTTTTTTTTTTTTGGTTTATTGCTTTTTTACGGAGCCCTGGTGGTGCAGTGGCACTCGACTGCTAACCAAAAGGTTGGTGGTTTGAATCCACCAGCTGCCCTGCAGGAGAAAGATGTGGCATTTTGCTTCCGTAAAGATTACAGCCTTGGATACCCTGTGACGGCAGTTCTTCTCTGTCCTGTAGGGATGCTATGAGTTGGAATCGACTCAACGACAGTGGGTTTGGTGGTTTTGGTATTACTTTATTGATTAACTAGATATACATATTTTCAAGGATGTTATCCACTTTGAGCTCCCTAAATTTTTCTCTTCGGTGTTAAATACTTTGCAAGAATAAGATACAAACTTGTGGTTTTATTTAACTAGTTCTCAAAAGGTTTGGATGTCACTGAAGATCTCCTTATTTATTGCACGGGGTCTTTATCAGCTGGGAAGATAATTAGTTTCTCAGGGTTGCTGAATTTTTATGAGTAGGTTGTGTAACCCTTGCTTTATTGAAGGCTTAGAAGTAAATCTTAAGTCAGGGGTTTATGATATTCTGTAAGCATATTTAATGTTAATAAGCTCGTGTTTTGTATGCCAAAAGGTTATCCTGCATTTTACTTAAATAATTTGAGCTCGTTTTCCTTTTTCTACTGTTGTTTTAATCAGAATTCTCAGTTGAGTCTAAACTTATGGGTGTGGATTTTCTTTAGCAGACTCTTTAGCTTCCAAGTATCTAATCCTTGACTTCAGCAAGACCTTCGGCCTATTCACGCTTTGTTTAATTCACTCAGTCATCTGTAGCTGTCTCATATTTCCCTGTTCATCAGAGACCCCTGGCCCCCACTTCAGCTGCTTCACCAGCATCTTCCTCTCACCTCCGCCATTGTTCTCTACCCATTCATAGCTGTGTTTCTTGATAGGCTTGTCACCAGTGTCTGTTTGATCTTCCTGATCTCCAGTTCCCTCCACTCTCAGCTGTTAGCAGACGTCCATCCCTTCAGCTCTGCTGAGAGTGAGCTCTTGGCTGTCTTTCATGTTGTCAAATCTATTGGACAATGGACTTATCTGTCCACCTTAACTTTACTGTGTTATCTGACCCTGTTGATCTAACCATTATGGTGCTGCTGGTTCTGTTTTTCTCTTTGTCAATTGTCATTCTCCTTCTTTGGCTCATTTCTCCACAGCTCACTTGAGAAATTCTGAATATTGGTGTTTCCGAAGAGTCTTTCTGGGTGGTTCTTTTTCCTGCAGTGCACATGCTTGCTAGGAGACCTCATCAATGCTATGGTTTCACAAAGGCTTTGTTCATGATTCCTGAGTCATTATTACCAGACTGTGTTTCCAACTATTCAGTGCTCATCCTCCTTTGGATGTGCCAAGAATTCAGACTACATGTGACTCTGAGACTATATTAAATGTTAGCTTCCTTGGGCATTTATCTAAGATGTACACCAGTTTCCTCATCAGCGTGTGGTGAATGTAGGGTTTTTGTTTTTTTTTTTCCGTGTGTGTGTTAAACACAGAACTCAGATTAAACTTGAGGTTATGATATGCCTATTATTTCATTATTCTCTATTGACTAACCTATAGACTATCGTTTGGGATAAAAATCTGTTTTAGGAAAAGGATACGATTGTTTTCAGCTTTTAAGAAAGTCACTTGGACCCTTGATTTCACGCACAAGGAGTAATTATGATTTGAATGAATTTATGTGGAAACTCTGTTATTGTTGCAAAAATAGACCTCACATTGGGCTATCAGCAGACTCCAGAGTTTCGTTTTGCTTTACTTTTTTAATTTTTATTTATTTATTTGCCAGTTAATAACTAGTTATGCAAAAATAAAATGAATCAGTCTTAAATTTCTAGTATTTGTTTATCACACTTTTTAAAAGAATAAGGGTATGTAATAAAGCACATCCTCTCTTATAATATGACTTTAATAAACATTTTTAGGTTCTTTACCTTAAATATATGATTTCTTGCAAAATACTTTATAAATTCTAGATGTGATCTCAGTGTTGCAATTAGTATCTTAAACTGAGGTGTCCTCACATTTGCACTAAAATTTATAACAGGGAGGAAGAGAATTAAATCATTTGAAAGCAAAACATGGAAAACTGTCCTAATACAAACCAAACCAAACCCTTTGCCTTTGAGTTGATTCCGACTCATAGCAACCCTATAGGACAGAGTAGAACTGCGCCATATGGTTTCCAAGGAGTGACTGGTGGATTTGAACTGCTGACCTTTTGATTAGCAGCTGAGCTCTTAGCCACTGTGCCACCAGGGCCCCTAATATAGGAATGCTAAAATAAACAGCTGCTTAATGAGTAAAGAATAATAAGATGATCTTATCAAGTAATCAGAATTCCAAAAAGCACACTTGATTTATTATTTATTGTGATAGTTGATGAATGTTCATTTGTTCCTGAGAACTGTTATCAAATATGTCCTTTGTACTTACTTTGTAGTATAGCTGCCTTTTCAGTGCCTCAGCTCTGTTTTCCCGAAGAGATGTCCTACTAAATATAGTCTTAATCATGCACATTTCTAAAGATTTGACTAGCTAGTTCCCCGTAAGGCTTTGAAATATCCAGACAGTTGGAAGATCATCCAGAAATGAAATAAGGAACGTCTAGAGTTATCCTGTAATGGCATGAGTAGGAATATGTGTCAGGCCCAGAGAGATGACTGACCTTTCACTTCTTTTGACACCAAGAAAGGCACACAGAGCCTTGGGGCGGACCTTGAATATCATTTAACCATTAAATGGGTCACCGTAAGCTTAGGTAATGGAAATTTGGTGACCTGTCAGCCTGATTGTATTGTTAGAAAGTCTGCCTTTGGCCACAAAATGGCAGATCACTTATACTTTTCTTAGGTGATTCCGATCTCCATTTATTCTTACTAAAAATTCACCTCTTTCTCAGCATTTTTTCAAAACCACCACATTTCCAGGTTAAAACAACTGAAACCTTAAGTACAGTTTCCCTTTAATGTACATTCTAGTCTTTTTCATTTTAAGTAGAAGGCAGAAACTGTATTGTTTGGAATGAGGGATACCCCAGAACTACCCCCTGTAATTAAAAGTCTGGTTCACATACAGTTTCCTCATTGCTATATGTTAATTCTAAAATGAGAGATTTGCCTTTTTGAGTGCCTTCTGTGTAAGACAGAGCCTTCCTTACTTTGAAAAACTATTAACGCTTAGTTTGATTTAAAGGCTGAGCTTCTGCATGCCTGGAATGCTTGCTCTTAAAATATTTACTCCCTGCAGAGGTGAAGTGAAGATGGAGTTTTCAGGTGACTTTAGGTTGTTGACCTGGAAAACGTTTGGGGTAATGGAATGGTCTTTGGCACGCCTTTCTGATTGAGCAGGGCCTGGAAAGAAGGCAGGCAGACCGTGTTTCCGACGTGAAGAACTAGTTTGAAGATGCTTGAAGCCTGAATGCACCTTCATTCAGTGCCTTTTGCGTTACTGCTTAAGAGAATTTTAAGCCGCTGCATCCCTAAATGGGCTGCAGCTTGTAATGACACACCTTTAAATGATTCTGCATCTAAACAAATGCATTCATTCTTTGCCTGGTGTGTAAAAGTTGAATGACACTTGTGCTGTGTCTGAAAAGAATAGACGTTTTCATTATAAAATTCAGTCAGGCAGAAAAGGAGCAAAGTGAGCAGAAATGTCCATTTACATCTGTGATTTCAGATGTAGTGATCAAAGAAAATTACTAGGTTGAAGAATGACCCAGTTGTCATTCTGTTACATGACACAGAGTATTTTGTCAATGAGGAAATCGTTAATACTTATATTATTGAGGAAGGTTCTGATCCAAAGTCTCAAATTATGTATATCCTTTCATTGACCTTCGGTTTTTTAGGGTCTTCTGAGTTATCTATAAACAGATTCTAGTATCCTTCTCCTCTCTTTTTTAATCAGTTATTTATTAGTTATGAAGACTTAATCATAGACTTTCTGTTCCATTTTCACAGAGATTCACAGTACTTCTTGGCTCTTACTTGTGAATATGGGCAGGTGTAGACCTAGAAGCCATCATAAGCCACTGGGTTAAGAAATGGGATCAGAATTTTCTAGGGGGAGTTTTCTGCTAAAGAATAGTTGTTGTTCTACCTTTTGGAAGCCTTAATATAGTATTTCCTGTTCCAAACCCGCTTCCTTAGAAGTCCAGAAATTCAATTATTTCAGCTCTCTCAGAAATGATAAACCCTGGCAAACTGATTTAAAACAATGGAGCGAAGACTTGTTCACCAATCTGAGTGCCGATTTCTAAATCCACAGTGTGGTGATAGCAGAGGGAGAGATTCTAATTTAGCTGGGTCTTCAGCTTCATTGAAGATCACGGGGTTTTTGAAATGTGACTCTGAAGAGAACTGGGTAATTTCTAAACAGTACCTTTATTGAAGAGCTTGATGAGTCATCTGTTCTTAAGAGATTGTTCATTCTACTAGATGTTATGTCCTTCTTCCCTAGACAGTGTTGCCTGTACAGTGACAGAACTCTAATCCTATCGCTGTGTTAACAGTGCCTTGGGAACTTATAGCAACGTGCCAATGTTCTAATGCCTGGTAAAAGCGTGTGCTCATTTCAAGTCCTATATCCTGATTGGAGCCCTGGTGGCACAGTGGTTAAGAGCTCAGCCGCTGACCAAAAGGTCTGCAGTTTGAATCCACCAGCCTATGGGGCAGTTCTCCTCTGTCCTATAGGGTTGCTATGAGTCGGAATCGACTTGATGGCAGCAGGTTTGGGTTTTTTGTTGTTTTTTTATAGCCTAATTACTTCATGGCTAGCTGTTTGGCTTTTCATAAGTACAGTGACATCTTTTATCCTTTTTCATTCTTGATTTTTTTACTGTATCTACCCCTTTGGCCTAAAGATTTCTGTGTCTTTTAGGATATAAATTCTAGTTCTCCAGGAGGTTTTTAGTTGGAAAACCCCTGTAATAGACAGCAACATTTGCTTCTCTGATCACTAAGTTACATTGTCTCCTAAAGCTAGACATTTCAAGTTTTAGCTAGAACCAAGAGACCTAATAAGCTCTCAAGGAGCACAGTGTGGCAGCAGGGTATTGGTTTACCACTAGGAGTGCAGCTGGCCAGAACAAATGAGTCTAGGCATCCTGAGCATATGGATGGTAGCTGATTATAAACAAGAGTGATGGATGTAGGTGTGAGGGTCTAGGCCTGGCTGGCTGGGACATGAGGTCGTGAAACCTTCTCTGATAACCATAGAGAATGATGAAGGGTCCAGGGCCTGAGGGGCACAGGAGCAGTTGTAGTAGGTGAAAGTTGAGGGGAAAACTGGAAGGATAAGTTTCTGATGAGGGAGTAGTTCACTGGAGTGCAGTATTTTAGAACAGTTTGGAGTGTGACATGGTCCAAGGTCTGGCTTCAGGAATATGGGCAGGTTGAGTGGAGTTGAGATGTAGCACATGGGGATAGGGACATGATTCAGTGATGAATATTCATTGAGAAAGTAGAAGTATAGTGCAGTGGGAAAGGAGACCAGGGTTCTACCAGTAAATACAATAGGTTCATTAGGAGTCACCCCTTTGGGCTCCCCGAAAATGTTGTTGTTGATTCTGTTCCCTTCTCTTCTTTCCAAATGATAAATATTTTGACCCAATAGGATTTGCTCATTGTTCTTTGGGTGCAGCTCTGGGGTTTGACGGTCAGTTGGGTGCAGTTCTGGGGTTTAAGGGTCACTGGGTGCTTGGTTCTACCATAGTCTCTAAAAGCAATTCCCTTTGAATGGTATTGGAAATTGTATAACTCAATTTCAAATGAAAGGTCAGATTTGAAGGAGTAGATGCTGTTGTTGAATCTATAGGAATGGATGCTATCTCTGAGCAAGAAAGTAAGAAGAGCAAAAGGCAGGGGACACAGTCTTATTTTATAATCAGAATTATTTGGTGGGAGGAAAAGATGAGTCAGTTAAGGAACAGCCAACTTGAGACAGAATGGAGAATAAATGCTGTCTCGTTTAAGGAAAGCTAGAGACGGCTGAATTTAAGGAAAAAAGTGTTTAAGAAGTACCATACTTTTTGCAAATAACGTCCACATAAATAACGTGCCTACACATATAACGTGCCTAGGAAAATAATGCCGGAGGGGATTGCTCAGTTGGCAGAAAGTGTTTAACATGCATGTTATTTGCATAAAATATGGTATCAAATATGGTAGACCGGTCACAGAAATTGAGGCCTGAGAAGACACTAATGCATTTACGCTATTGACCTTGGAAGAAGAGTTACAAGACTCTGTTGGGACAAAGCCAGATGGTAATGGGTTGGAAAGAACAAGTCAGAGTCTTGAGTTCAGTGATACCCACAACTCAAGTATATCTGTAAAGTGCCTCTTCCTGCCTTGATTATAGCCTACCTCACACATAGATTTCTGAGTATGGTATGTGGGGGGTTGAAAATGCTGTGTGTTTTTACCTCCCTGTATAATTTAAGGTTTTGGTAATAACTGTGGTTCTCTTGTCTCCAGTGCATCAGCCTGATTGGTATTTTGTTAGCAATTATGTGGCTTTTTGAAAGATGTGGCATTCTGCTTCTGTAAAGATGTACAGCCTTTAGAACCCTATAGGGGCAGTTCTACTCTGTCGTATAGGGTTGCTATGAGTTGGAATTGAGTCGATGGCAGTGGGTTTGGTTTTTGGTTTTATATAACCCTAATTAATTGCATCTTTAAAATGTATCAGGCTATGAATTTTTTAGTAAGGCTGAAAGAAAGGCAAGTATTAGGAAGAGAAGGCAGCTAGTGAGGATGCTGTATTTTCAAAAGATAAAATAGAGAACTCAGGAGAGTATCTACAGTACCTGCTTTGCAGCTCATCTCTCAGGATGTAGAGGACTAAATTAGGCTAACGTTGGTAAGGAGGTTCAGGCTTAAAGGAAACCTCACTTCAGATTTCAAGGCTGAATTAATCACATACTTACAAATACCACTGATAATATGAGAAGTGCCAACAGAGAAATGGGGGAGGAAGCTCAGTTTGCTAGTAAATGTGGTTAATTGTAGGAACAAGTTGAATCTGGTCATATACATCTCAGTGATTAACATGTATGGTATTATGATGGCATATCGAATAAAACTTGTGTACACAATCTTTTCAGTGTGTTCAACCTCACCGTTTATGGTTTCTCTAACTGGGCCAGTGTCTTTAGCTTCAGATTTTCTCCCATAACCTCAGCCTGGCCATATCCAATCCATCACTCATTGAAAAATGTTCCTGATCTCTAAAATTTGACTCTAAACCTGTGTTGCCCAGTGGTTGCCACTAATCACATGTGGCCATTGAGTACTTGAAATGTGGCTAGTCCTAGCTGACACACGTCTCTAGCTGACACATGCTGTAAGTATAAAATACACACCAGCTATCTAAGAGTTAGTGTGAAATAATAATAATTATACATACATATATGTATCTATATGACCCATTGCCACCGAGTCGATTCCAACTCATAGCGACCCTACAGGACAGAGTAGAACTGCCCCCTAAGGTTTCCAAGGAGCAGCTGGTGGATTTGAACTGCCGACCTTTTTGTTAGTGGCCAGATAATTAACCACTGTGCCAACAGGACTCCATATATATATATATATATATATATATAATGTTGTGTTACCGGTTTTTTACATTGACTACGTGTTGGAATGATAACATTTAGGATATGTTGGATTAAATCAAATATACTAATAAAATCAATTTTACCCATTTCTGTGTCCTTTCTTAATTTATCCCTTCTGCTGAGTTCACCGGGGACATTGGTGGTTCAGTGGTAGAATTCTCGTCTTCCGTGCAGGAGACCCAGGTTCCATTCCCGGCCAAACAGGAGCAGCTAGTCTCTTAGGGATGTGTGAAGAAGTCCTTTAGATGGGCCCTAGGTGATAGACCACAGGACAGGACACAGTCTTATGACATGAATGATTTGATATATTTTTTTAAAACAGGGAAAACTCTTCCAAAAAGTGTTTTACAATGCAGTAAACTTTTTTTTTTTTAAAGCTTTATTTAAAAAAAAAAAAAGACTTAATGAAAGTATTTCTAATGGATTATCTTAAGCATACCCTTGCTACCTGAAGGGAATAGTTGAATCACTCGGAAGCTGGTTAGAAAGACAGTATCGTTCCCATCGAGACTTGTCCAGTGAAAACTTGCATTTTAACAAGATCCCCGTTAAAGCTTGAGGAACCCCTGCTCTAAACATGGTTTCTCAAAGTGCGGTTCATAAATCAGAATCACTCTGGGGAGGTCCGCTTTCAAACCCACCTCCCCACACAGTAATCAGGCCCAGGTAATGGGGACAGAGGGAGGATGTGCGCAGGATCTACATTCTTATCAGGCGTCCCAGGTGGTGACTATGAAGCAGGTTAGAGTTTAGAGAACCACTGGAAAGCTTAAATGACTATCACTAAACCTCCTCTATGGACGTGCTATTGTCAAAATTCCATCTTTTATTTGATGTTGAGATTATTATAAATATGAGTAAGACTTTAATGTTGATAGATATGTGATCATTGTGAAATTCTTGAAATTTTGTTTTAAGAATTGAAATGCTATGCATTAATTACACAAATTACTGAGTAATAGAGGATTTGCCAGGCCAATCTCAAACCAAGCTCTGTCTAGTTATTATAGATGCTGTAGAAGAGACGAGCAAGTTAGTAAGATCTTTTTAAACTCTAGTTCTTATCAGCTGTAGTAATTTCCTGGAGCCCTGGTGGCACAGTGGTTAAGAGCTTGGCTGCTAACCAAAAGGCCGGCAGTTTGGATCCACCAGCCGCTCCTTGGAAACCCTATGGAGCAGTTCTACTCTGTCCTGTAGGGTCACTGTGAATTGGAATCAACTCAGTGGCAACAGATTTTGGGGATATAGTAATTTCAAGACATTCTTTTGAAGGCTGGAATGTTGTTTTGGAAACAAATAGGTATGTCCTTATTATACGAAATTTTATGTGGCCTTTTAACATTTTTTTTTTTTTGAAAATTTTAAATAGATATTATTTTTAGGACAGTTTTAGATTTACAGAAAAACTGAAAAGACAGTACAGAGAGTTCCAATATACGCCTTGCCCAATTCCCCTTTTGTTATTAACATGTTAGATTAATATGGGATATTTGTTACAATTAATGCATCATTATTAAAACATTATTATTAACTTAGGTGCATACTTTATTCAGATTTCCTTAGTTTTTAACTAATGTTCTTTTTCTGTTCTTGGATCCCCAACATAGTTGTCATGTTTCCTTAGGCTCTTCTTGGCTCTGACAATTTCTTAGACTTTCTTTGTTCTTGACGACCTTGATAGTTTTGAGAATTGGTCAGGTATTTTGTAGGACCCCCCACCCCCACCCCCAATTTGGAATTTGTCTGATGTTTTTCATATAAATAGACTGGGGTTATTGGTTTTTGGCAGTACAACTACAGGTCAAGTGCCATCTTTATCACATTATATCAAGGGTACATATTATCAACATGATTTATCATTGTTGATGTTGACCTTGAACACCAGGCTGTGGTTGTGTTTGTCACGTTACTCTTTGTCCCCACTTTCCACACTATATTCTTCTGAAGGAAGTCACTCTGCACAGCCTGTACTTAAGGAGTGGGGAGTTAGACTCTACCTCCTTGAGAGGGAGGTAGCTACATGAATTATTTGGAATTCTTCTATGTTGGAGATTTGACTCTTTATTTATTCAGTCCTTTAGTTATATCAGTATGGACTCCTGGATATTTTATACTTTGGTTTAAAATCCAATGTTACTTTATTGGTTTAGCTTTGGCCGTTGGGAGCTCATTAAGTTGGCTCCTGTGCCCCTCTGATATGTTCCCATCAATGTGTGTGATGTGTGTGTGTGAGTATGTGTGTCATGGATTGAACTGCATCCCCCAGAAATGTGTGTCAACTTGGCTAGGCCATGATACCCAGTATTGTATGGTTGTCCACCATTTTGTGATCTGATGTGATTATCCTATGTGTTGTAAATTCTAACCTCTATGATGTTAATGACACAGGATTAGATACAGTTATGTTAAAGAGGCAGGACTCAATGTACAGGATTAGGTTGTATCTTGAGTCAGTCTCTTTTGAGATATAAAAGAGAAAAGAGAGGAACCTCATACCACTAAGAAAGAAGCACCGGGAGCGGAGTGTGTCCTTTGGACCTGGGGACCCTGAGTTGAGAAGCTCCCAGACCAGGGGAAAATTGATGACAAGGACCTTCCCCCAGAACCGACAGAGAGAGAAAGCCTTCCCCTGGAGCTGGCACACTGAATTCAGACTTCTATCCTCCTAGACTGTGAGATAATAAATTTCTGTTTGTTAAAGCCATCCACTTGTGGTATTTCTGTTATAGCAGCACTAGACAACTGTGTTTGAGCATTTCCTTACGTTCTGGCACTGCAAGGTGCTGTAGGCTCATGATGTATATTCCCCTCTTCCTTCTGTCCTAGAGTCAGCCATTTCTCCAAGGAGTCCTTTGTTGGAGAGCAGTATTAGAAATAAGATCTGGGTGCCAGGTGTGCTCATTGCTACTAGGTTGTCTTTCAGGTGACAGAACAAGGCAATATTTTTGTGTGTACTAACCTCTGTCTGTTCACATATCTGTAAATGTTTATGTATCCATTTTTATATTTAGCTAAACATGAATTCATACTTACGGCTCCAATTCTAATCCCATTTATAAATGGATAATTCTAGCCTGTTCCCCTTCCCACTCTAGTAGTGTGAAACTGCTTCCCACGGTCCACCATTTATTTACTAAATTGTTCAGTTTCAGTATTCATGTATGGCAGGATTAGAATTGTTAACCCATGCCTTTGTGGAACCTTGGTGGCGAAACAGTTAAATGGTTAAGCTGCTAACTGAAAGATCAGCAGCTTGACCCTACCAAGCGGCTCCACAGGAGAAAGACCTGGCAATCTGTTCCCATAAACATTACAGCCTAGAAAACCCTATGAGGCAATTCTACTCTGTCATGTGGAGTTGCTATAAATCTGAATTGACTCACTGGCCCCTAAAAACAGCAACCTATATGGAACTTTTTAAAAATTATAAAATGTTAGCAAATTTTTATTTTGTTGCTCTCTTTTTAGTATATGGCCTTTGCCCTATTTTCATTATTTTAAGACCAGTGTTATTCAGAGCCTTGGTCAGATGCTATTACTGTCTTGTACTCCACCTGCCATTTATGTAGGTACATGGTCGTTTTTGAGACTGGGCTTTGCTTTCCTGTAGAAATTGGAGAGAGAATTTAGATCCTAAAGTCTTGGTTGTCTCCTCTTTTGCCTTTAGTTACTCTTATCCATTTAATATCTGACATCTGGCAGATAGTTCTGATCATAAGAATCCCATCTGGCAGTTCTTCACCATTATTCAGTAATAGTGTGGAAATACTGGTGACGGCAACAATCACTTACTCAAGATGTGTGATTCACCCTCACGTCCTCTGTGAGAACTAAGTTAACTGCCCCGTCTTTGATGAAAAATCCTTACAGTTTTGCCACACTGAGAGTTTGTGGAAAAGTGTTTTAGCCACTTCGATAAGTATTCTTCCCATCTCTGAGTACATATGCCTCCCGGAAGAATTTTCTCAGCCCATTTGTTAACGTGTGAAAATATAAAATATCAGCGGGCACTGAGAAAATTAAAGGAAAATTGTTAGTGGAATAAGAGTCTAAAATGGTAAAATAAGAGATTGCCAGAAGAAACATTTGTCTACAGGTATCATTTTGATGTATGTGTATAGAGTCGTGTAGGTTAGATAAATAGATCGGTGCCATCAAGTTGACTCTGACTCACGGAGACCTTATTATGTACAGCAGAATGAATCTTTGCCTCGTCCTATGTCATCTTCATGATTGCTGGCATGCTTGAGTCCATCAGCTCAGTGCAGCTGTTGTGCCAACCCATCTGGCTCTCTACTGCAACAAACGTGATGTCTTCCTTTAGCGACTGATCCCTCCTGATAACACTGAAGCAAGCTGGACAATGTTCTTTTGTGATCCATAGGTTTTCCTTAGGCATTTTTCAAAAAATATAATTTATTTTATTTTTGTCGTTGAGAATATACACAGCAGAACAGTTCAGCAATTTCAACATGTATAATTCAGTGACATTGATTACATTCTTCAAGTTGTGCAACCATTCTCACCCTCCTTTTCTGAGTTGTTCCTCCTCCACTGGCATAAACTCACTGCCCCCTAAGGTTCCTATCGAATCTTTCGACTTGCTGTTGTCATTTTGATTCCATACAGATAGATCTTAAAAGAGCACAGTGCTCAAGGCAGACATGTTTTACTAGTTAAGCTAAACTATTGGTTTTTTGTTTGTTTGTCTTTTAAGGAAAATGTCTTTATAGCCATTGTTAAGACTGGCTTTTTTCTTTTTTTCACAACTTAGTGTATTTTTTGTTGTTGAGAATATATACAGCAGAACATACACCAATTCAACAGTTTCTACCTATAAAATGCATTGACATTGATTATATTTGAATTGTGCAACCATTCTCACCTTTTTTGAGTTGTTCCTCCCCCATTAACATAAACTTACTGCCCCCTAAATTTCTGATCTTTCAAGTTGCTGTTGTCAGTTTGATTTCATATAGATTTTAAGAGCACAATGCTCAGGGCAGACATTCTTTATTAGTTAAGCTAAACTATTGTTAGGTTTAAAGAAAACTTCTGGGGATATTTTTGGTTAAAGGTTAAAAATTTATCTCAGGGCAGTAGTTTCAGGGGTTCATCCAGCCTCCATGGCTCCAGAAAGTCTGGATTCCATGAGAATTTGAAATTCTGTTCTGCATATTCTCCTTTTTGATCAGGATTCTTCTGTAGAATCTTTGATCAGAATGTTTAGCAATTGTAGCTGGGCAGAATCCAGTTCTTCTGGTCTCATGACAACAGAGGCAGTTGTTCATGGAGACAATTAGCCAGGCATTCTATTTCCTCCTCCGTCTTCCTCTGTTGCTCCAGGAAAATAGAGACCAATTGTTACAGGTTAGATGGCAACTTCCAAGCTTTTAAGACCCCATGCACTATGCAAGGAATTAGGAAGTAGAATAGAAGCACTAAACATGTTATTAGGCCAATTAACTGGGATGTCCCATGAAACTATTACCCTGAACCTCCAAACCAAAGAAGGAAATCCTGTGAGGTGTTTGATTGTACATAAGCAGCCTCAGTACCTTGTCTCTCTCTCTCTCTCTCTTCTTTTTTTTTTTTTTTTTTTTTTTTTTGTCGTTGTTGCAAATATATCTATTACATAACTTTTCCCAGTTTAACAGTTTACAGGTGTACAACTTATTGACAGCAATTACAATAATTGGCTGTGCAAACCTACCCTTAATGCGATCTTTCCACCGCTAAATGGAAACTCAGTACTGCATAAGCAGTGAACTTCCCCCTTTTCCTCCTTTCTCCCACTGCTAGTAACCACTGAGAAACTTTGTCTCTATTCATTTGTCTGTTCTTGTATTTTTATATAAGTGAGGTTATATTTGTCCTTTTGCATTTGATTTATTTCACTCAGCGTAATATCTTCCATCCATATTATAGCATGTATCAAGACTTCGTTTCTCTTACTGACTGAGTAGTATTCCATTGTGTGTTCCGCATTTTGTTTATCCATTCATCTGTTGATAGGCATTTAGGTTGTTTTCACCTTTTGGAACTTAGACGTTTTTCGTGTGACCAGAAATCATGAGGACAAGAGCCAACATACTAGGGATGACAGTACAGAAAGGTAGGAATAGCCTGGTTCCCTGACGACATCTTTGAACATCTACAACAGCCCTAGCTTCAATACCAACCAATCAACCAGTTGCCGTAGAGTCGATTCCAACTCATGACAACCCCATGTGTATCTGGGTAGAACTGTGCTTGATAGGATTTTCAGTGGCTGACTTTTTGGAAGCAGAGCACCAGGCCTTTCTTCCAAGGAACACATTAACCATTTGCACCATCCACAGACGCCCTAGTCTCAGTATTCGACTTCTTGTGTGAGATAAATAATCTCACTGTGTGTTTGAGCAGCTGTTGTCCATGTGTTCTATTCTAGCAGCTGAATGCATTTCCAGCTGATGGCTTGCTAACTAATTTAACTCTTGTTTTATTGTCAAATCAACCGCATTGTGGATTATAACATTAAAGTATTATATAGTCTCAAAGTGAATACACTTTTATAAAACCAAAAGTGATGAGGCCAAATAAACCATTGGAACCAGAGTTAAGTGACGATGTGGTGAATTGCCACTCCTGGGTCAAGAGCCGGGAGATTGGAATTTCAGCCCAGTTCCACTAGCAGTTGGCTCTGTGGGCAGGTCACTTAACCAGGGCTCTTTCCCTCCACATCTGCAAAATGAGGTAATTTGAGCTAGAAAATCCTCTTAGAAACCACCAAAGAGCTAGTGGGATGAGACCTGCTGAGTCCCTATTAAATTCGGCATCATTGTTCACTATGCCAAAGCTTTTTAGCCAAGAAGCCAGACCCGACTCTTGTTCATTATCTTTTTCAACTGAAAAATTTTTTGAGGGTATAGAATACACATTTGTGAATTGTTTAAACAAACTAAAAAAGCCGGACTATAACAAGGTTGTGTAGTTTTCACAGTGCGTATTGATGAATTTATCCACTTAGAACAAATGGTGCCAAGTTTCCCTTATGTTTGGCGTGGTTAGACAAAAATGGTATTAAGCCAATATTAGAGATAGATTGATGTTGATTTACTATATGGTTTGCAAATTAGGGTAACATTTTGACTTAGGGAGTCAAAAATATTCCAAAGATTAAAGAACTTCCAAAGATTCTTTACTCGATGTATTGCCATGGAAACGGGGACAGAACAGTGTTTACATAATAACAATTTACCCTAAAACACAGATTCTAGTGTGACCTTGGAGTTTCTGTTTCTCAAAACTGACTGCATATAGATAATTCTTCAAAAGAGCCCAATGTCTAAGGCAAAATGGTCTTACTAAGATAGTTACTATACTGTTTGACTTAATGGTGACTTAGGAACCAGTTTTCTTAAGCCTCAAGGTTCAAAAGGAAGATCTCAGGGCCGTGGCCTGGGTGGGTCACCCCAACTCCATGGACCCCAGAAATGTGGATTCCATGAGAATTAACCTCTTTCTCAGGCATAAAGAGGAATATGATTTCTCATTATGGTACTTAAATTTATTTTGGTATATAGTCTGTCTCCCCTTAATTCTGTTAAGGAATTTTTTTACCTGAAGAAACAAACCAAATAAACAGGTTTGATTTCAGAATAAACATGTGCATGTCTGTATATGAAAACTCCAGGTACATAGTATCATAGATAGTTAAAAAGAATTCCTTCAGAATTAAAAAAACGAGAAAACAAACCATTTTAAGCTAAGCTAGTTTGTGAAAAGAGTTCCTTTTAGTTTTACCACTTTAATTCTTATTAAATGTTTTTAATAGATTTGTGTGGTTTAATGGCTTAATGTTCCTAATGAGTAACATTCTAGTACGTTTCATCAGTTTTGAAAGTAATATAAGCAAGGCTGTAAAAGCACAGAATTCATTGCTAAATTTTATTTTACTGTTAGAGTACAATGAGTTTTCTATTTTGCTCTTAGTCCTGAGGGCTTATTAAATAATCAGTCTTATTTTGGAGGTGGGGCATATTTTTCTTGGCTATGTGTACTATTGGGAACCTCAGGGCATCTTCACAATTCTAAAGAAAATGTCATTTTACAATATGTTTTTAAAATTCTTTTATAACAACAATGAACTATTTTGTTATAGTCTGATTAATGCAGTATATGTTCTTCTGATAACTACTAGATTTTTATCTTAGTAAATAGCTTCCAGTGACTTTAGCTTTATAATATAGCTCCTGACAGATTGGCTAAGGGCAAGTAAAACAAGATACATTTGGTTTTGTTGTTGGACAGGTATCTGGTTTATGCTCTAAGAACTTTTTTAGGCCAAGGTCAAGAATGTCTATTCAGAAATGCTCAGAATTATCTTCTTAGGAACTGAATTAATAGCCTTGGCCCAGACATTTAATCTTCCCAATAATTACCCATATAATAGAAAAATATCTCTTGGAATTTCCAGCATTTGTAAATACGACACCAGGGTTTGGCGCCCAATCAAAGAGCCTGAGAGCTGACAAATGAATGGCATCTTCAGACCATTGGTCTTCTCGGCCCTCTCGTGGCCTTGGAAATTGGGATCCCTCGGGGAAACCTTGGTGGCATAATGGTTAAGTGCTACAGCCACTAACCAAAAGATCAGCAGTTCACATCCACCAGGCACTCGTTGGAAACTCTATGGGGCAGTTCTACTCTGTCCTGTAGGGTTGCTATGAGTTGGAATCGACTCCAGAGCAACGGGTTAGGCTTTTGGTTTTTAGGTATCAGGTATTCTCTGTGGCACCTAGGGATGGTTGACCAACCTCAGAAACCCCGAGGAGCTGGCCTGGGGAAAGTGTGTTCTTTCTGAGTTAGGTTCCTGTACTTTCTATGTGAAGTCATTGGCATTATTTTTTATTTCTTTCTTTATTATTTATATCATTGTTTTTTCATTAATGTTTAATTATTAATTTTATTTATAGTAATATTTATTAATTGCTTGTATGCATTGATATATTCTTAATCTGTGGAACTAATTGTAATCTGAGGTAGGTGGGCTTAGGTTTTTTGGGAGGATAAGAGCTAGATCTTACGGATATTGTGGAATTGAGATGAAAAGATGCATGTTCAGCACCAGCCATTGCCATTGAGTAGGTGCCTAGTGCTCACTGGTCCCCTCCCCGCAGCCTTTTGGAGCATGATGTCTCATAATTCTTGCACTCCCTGTAACACACACTACCGTGCTGCGTGCTTCATCACTGGGCTTTAAAGATTTAAGGAATGACAAGACAAAAGGCTTTTTCTCCCCTATGGTTTGCTTAGATTTTAATCTAAATATTATTTATTCATATTAATACCTATTGTTAAATATTAATATGCATTATAGATAAAGTTATTAACAAGTACTCGAATATCATGAAACATCTTGCGTGGCTGAGCTATAACAGAATAAAGTTTAAAAGCCTCTAAAGAAAAAGATACAAAAAAACTTACATAAAGGGAATGAAAACTAAGTTTTTTCTCCCTCACTTCTTAGGGTCTTTGTTGCTCTTTATGGTGCATTTTAGAAAAATGTCATACACTGTAACTGCAAGAAAAAAGTGCATTTCTGTCTTCGCTGGTGTGTGGGCACCCTGCATTTCTTGCTTAGATGGAGCCATAGACTTGAATGTGTTCTCGCATGTCCTGCCTGAAGGATTGCAGTGGCTCCCTCAGTGGTTGCCCGGCTTTCATTGTCTCCCTATACATTCATCCTTCATGTTTTATCTGCAAAATGAACTTGGACATGTCATTCCCTATTTCAAACATCTTTTGGCCCATGTTGCCTCCAAAATGGTGTCCAAAACATTTGGCTCATTAAAATTGGAGTCCAACCTATTTCTCCAGTCTGATTACTTCGAGAGTTCCTTTTCCACTTATCTTGTGTTCTAGCCACAATCGATTTCTCACTCAACAAAAATCTGTTCTTTACTCTCTCTTTGCACAGGTTTACTCTTTTTGAAGTGCATATTGCTAAGCATCCTCCCACCCACCCACCCATCCATCCTGTCACTCACCCCTCACTCATCTACCCACCATCCATCCATCCCTCCCTCCGCCCATCCATCCATCCATCCATCCATCCAATATGGTCATGTTTGCCAGAATTGGGTCAGGGATTGGGTCCAGTGGTAACCAAGATGAATATTCTCCCTACACTCTGGAACTTCCATACATTCCCTACAGGGCATACTCTTGCTCATTCATTTAGACTCATATCTAATCTTACTTCTGCTTTCACAACTTTCCCAACTCACCCAAGCAGATTTGGCCACTTGTTATGCTGGCCCAGCAGTTTGTTCACATCTTTATTATAGCATTAAACTTGTTCCTTCTAACAGCTATTTATTGCCTACTGTGTGCATAATCTGTGCTAAAAACTGGCAATACTGCGTGAACAAAATAAACATTAAGCTCACAGCTTATATGTTATGTTGTAATGATCCATCTTTTACCCTCATTAGAATATCTTTATATCTGCAGTACAAGCAATGCCCAGAAATAATTTGCATAATGTACATTTTTCTTAAAAATATAACAAAAAGTCCAAGGCACTATTTTCATAATTGAATTGACTTAAGCACTTTCTATGCATACATATGCATATATATACATAAAATATATATAACATGTGCATAATTTTATTTTGGCTTAGGAAGTAGAAAAATGCTAAAATTTCTGTTTGTTTACAAGTGGGTTAAAATGTCGAGGAAGGAGAGGTAGACAGTTATGTATATTGATTCTGCCAGTCCCTGTATTTCCCCCCTCCCCACACTTCAGTTGAATGATAACTGATTCTGTAATGAAGCAGCTTTTTACATGATTAACTTTGACTCAAGAAATTCAGATTCATTCAAGAAGGACTTCACTTTTAACATGCAGGAAATACTTTCACTATCAAAGGTGATGTGGCAAGGGACTAGGCCACTTAAGGAGGCAGGATGCAACATTTCAAAGGTATTCCAGTCTTCTTGGGATTGCTTAGTCATTTAGGAAGCTCTAACTCCCGTGAAGTCCTTCTAGTCTACCCTTCTTAATACCATATCAGTGATAAGAGTACCGTGATGCAGACGGCATGACATTAATCATTTTTCCTTTTTTCCAGTTGGTGAGTTTGTTAGCGACGCCCTTCTGGTTCCCGACAAATGCAAATTTTTGCATCAGGAGCGGATGGATGTTTGTGAGACCCACCTTCACTGGCACACGGTCGCCAAAGAGGTACTAGCTACAGATGCTTTCTGCTTTCAGAGTGAACGTTTCAGGGGACATACTTAATGACAGTTTAGAGGGTATTTTGAAGCAACAACTAGGTATAAAAATACGCCCTTAAAAAATAAAACAACAAAAACTCTCCATGAGTTAGTTCTAAGGAGTCAAAAGTAGAAGACCCAGTCAGTTAGCTCCACTGCGTCTATTCCATGTTTGAGAAAATAAGACAATATCTGTAATCTTTAATTCCTTTACATCTTAAGTTTATCGTTTTTCAGATTATTTTTTATTTACCTTTTTTTGTCATATACAAAGTTTTCATAACTTAACCTTTTTTCCTAATATTAATTGAGGAATACAGTGGTAGAGCAGGAAGTAGCTTGTTCCATACCAGCATGAAACCTAAATTAAGAAATGAAGTCATAATACATGCTTCAGTATGGATGGAGCTTGAAGACATTATGCTGAGCAAAATAAGCCAATCAGAAAAGGACAAATATTGTATGACCTCACTTACATAAAAAGACAAGAAAAGGCAAATAGAGACCAAAGTTTATTAGCAGTTAGCAGGGGTGGGAGGGAGGGAGAAAAGGGGGGTTAATAGTGATATAAAAATCACATTCATTATGGATAGGCTTGTACAGCCAGTTATTGTAATTGCTGTCAATAAGTTGTATACCTGTAAAAAGTTGAACTGGCAAAAGTTATGTGGTAGATATATTTATAACAATGACAAAAAAAAAAAAGAAAATTAAAGAGTAGCTGCTGAGGCTGCTTGTATACAACCAAATACCTCATGGGGTTTGGTTCTTTGGTTTTGAGGTTTAGGGTCATGATTTCATGGGACCTCCCAGTTAACTGGCCTGATAACATGTTTAGTGCTTCTGTTCTACCTCCGTTGCCTAGTGCCTGGGATCTTAAAAGCTTGCAAGTGCCATCCAAGGCACAAAAATTGGTCTCTATTCACTTGGAACAATAGAGGAAGAAGGAGAGTTAGGAACAGAAGGAGGATATGGAATGTGTGGCTAATTGCCTCTGTGAACAAAACTGCCTCGTTGCCATGAGACCAGAAGAACTGAATGGTGCCCAGCTACCATTACTGAACATTTTGATTAAAGATTCCATATAAGAATCCTGATCTAAAGGGGGAAAATACAGAACAGAATTTCAAATTTTCGTGGACTGTATCTAGACTTTCTGGAGCCATGGAGGGTGGATGAACCCCTGAAATTATTGCCCTCAGATAATCTTTAAACCTTAAACCAAAAGTATCCCCTGGAGTCTTCTTAAAACCAAGCAATAGTTGAAGTTAACTAATACAAAAGGTCTGCCTTGAGCATTATGCTTTTTAAAAAACTACCTATATGCAATCAAATTGACAACAGCAGCTTGAAAGATTAGACAGGAAGCTTAAGGGGCAGTGAGTTTATGTTAATGGGGGAGGAACAACTCTGAAAAGGGGGGTGAGAATGATTGCACAACTTAAAGATTATAGTCAGTGTCACTAAATTGCACATGTAGAAACTTGAATTGGTGTATGTTTTGCTGTGTATACTTTCAACAACAACAAAATAAAGAAAAAAATATAAAAGCAAAGGTAATATTCAAAACACAAATCAGAATAAGAATAATAATTCTGTTTCTAAGTTCTTCTGTCCAGTTTTATATTCACCAGGATGTGCTCTCCACCTTCATGCTCCCGCACTTGGTGGGTATACCACCAATCCTAGCTCTTTATTTTTGGCCAAGCCCATAAAAACATAAAACAATTAAGACTGAAGTTCTGGTGTCACTTGGTGCTCCTATTTGCTGCTGTTATTATAAGCAACCTTCGAGTGGCCTCCATTCATGGCGGCCCTATATGTTACAGAGCAGAACTTCTCCATAGGATTTTCTTGGCTGTGATCTTTATGGAAGCAGTTCCCCGGGCCTTTCTTCTGTAGGGCCGATGAGCAGGTTTGAACTGCCAACCTTTGGGTGAGCAGCCAATCGCAGATCGCTTATACCACCCAGGCTCTGTCCTTCTATCACTACCTTCAAAGCTGCTCTCTGTTGCTCTGATGTGCTATGAAGCTTTTCCAATAGATGTATATGGTTTGTTTGTGGTCAGCCCAGACTCCTAGAATTCAGCCCTTTTATGTATTCCAGTTATTCTCAACTGGGGTTGAGTTTGCTCCCCATTTCCTTCCCAGTGACATGGAGATGTTTTGGGTTGTCACAACTGGAAGAGGTAGTGCTACTGGCATCTAGTGTCTAGAGGCCAGGGATGCTTCTAAATATCCTACCCTGCACAGGTTAAACACCTCCCCTGCCAAAAAAAATCCCCCATCTCAGGACCAAAGAATTATCCAGTCCAAAATGTCAGTAGTGTGAAGTTGAGAAATCCTGATTTATCTTAAGTATTATAGTCCTAAAGCAACTTAAGAGTTAGAATTATTTTTGCCTTTTCTAAAAGCCTATGTTCTGATTCATTGTAGAACACAGTTTTCTTTATATAAAAAATGTAGTTTGGACATGTTAGGAGCATATTGAACTTAAGAAAACAAACTCAAAAATTTAAAGCATATCTGATAGCCTCATTTTTCAAGTATTTTTGAGTTAAAAACAATTTAGTTATTAAGAAACAGAAATGTCTTTAATTCCTACGTGGTCAAAATCCATCCTGTAATATTTTCATTGTTTACCTAGGTGTGTTGAATTGCTATCTTTTCTCTGTCCCTAGTGGACGTTTTCAGAGCATTATGTTAATCTAGATTTGTGAAAATTTAGCAAATTCCAGGAAAGCAAAAAGATACTGAATGAGAAATCTGTAAGAACTGTTAAGTTCTGATTTATAGTAGGTAGAGGATAATTTCTTCTATTCCCAGGATTGTTACTGTGAAACTGAGCCAAGAGAGCTAGAATTTCTACAGAAAGGCAGGTTCAGATGAAAGGAACCTGTCTGTAATGGAGGTGAGAATGAGTTGGCGTGTACAAGGAGCCTTGAAAACTTCCTGATACGCAAATGAAGTCAGAAAGCATTGATTCTTGGCTGTCTCTCTTCACCTGTGCAGGCTTCTTCTTCATCTTATTTCTTAATTAGTTTCCATCTGCATTGGTTTTAATAAGCCTCTATTCTGTAACAAGAGTCTTTAGGTGGTGCAGATGGTTAACATGACTTGTTGCAAACGGAAAGGCTGGCCATTCAAGTCCACCCAGAGGCGCCTCAGAATGCAGGCTTTGAAATCTACCCTCTGAAAAATTAGCCGCTGAAAACCCGGTGGAGCACAGTTCCACTCTGCCACACCTGGGGTTGCCATGAGTTGGAGTCGACTTGATGGCAACTGGACTGAACTGTGTAACAGAAAAGTTTGTATTAAATGAATAATAAACTTAAAAAAAAATTAAAGGCATCAAAAGGAGCCTGTGCTAAAGAAACCCTGTTGTAAACCCACTCATAAAGCAAAACGTCTTTTTTTTTTTTTTTTTTTGAAAAATAGGGTCCTAATAGACAGGGTCTATGTGTTGATTATTATATTTGGGATTTTCTTGCAATGAAACGCATCCCCTCACGAGGGTCCCCCTGCCCTTTGCAGACATGTAGCGAGAAGAGTACCAATTTGCACGACTACGGCATGCTGCTACCCTGTGGAATCGACAAGTTCCGAGGGGTGGAGTTTGTCTGCTGCCCCCTGGCAGATGAGAGTGACAGTGTCGATTCTGCTGATGCTGAGGACGATGATTCCGACGTCTGGTGGGGCGGAGCGGATACCGACTATGCAGATGGGAGGTAAGGGGGCCTCTGTGTTTGGTCGCTCATAGATGCGGAAGTGTCTAGCATGTAGTTTTTGTATTTTTCCACAAATGTCGCTTTCCGTTTCTCACTATGAGAATCTCTGCCGACCCCTGTTAGCGTTTTCTTTTATGGGGGGAAAAGTCTAACTATATAAGCCCTAATAGGACTATGGTGTACTGTCAAATTTTAATATAATTGGTCAACCATCACAGAGTTAATTTTAGCCATTTTATTTTCATCTCGAGAGTTAGGATCAAACTTTCACTAATATTGGAGTAGGTGATTGAATAAATAACATGGAATTCTGTTTCCGTCTGTAATTTAGAAATATTTTTGGACACTGTTTTGGGATTTTTTTTTTTTTTTCAGTCATTAAGCCCAGTGTGAATTTTTGTTAACAAAAGGTGTTGTTTTTTGTCTTACTGTCTTTTAACATCCTTCTGTTTTTACTCATGACTGACGTCAGAGCATGCGTAAATGTTTGTCATAAACGTTTGCTGAAAGTCTTCAACCATCTTTGGCTTGTTGTTGTTAAGAAATACATTTTCACTTCTTTTTCTTTGGGATATTAATCTCGTCACCTTAGCGTGTCTGATAATTCATTGTCTGGTTGCTATTTTCAGTTGAAGGCAAACACCTATATTTAAATCATAAAATGATAAGACCAGAATCTTGGGATTTGGAAGGGCCATCTGGTTCGGTCATGGATTTGATGCTACATCGTCTCCCAAAAGGTGATTGTATCACTTCTGTAGCTTTTCTCTGCAGGAGTCGGAAGGTGTTCTCCAGTGTGCCACATTTCCAAGTAGAACATTAAATATGAAGCTCAGACTTATAGTTACCAGTAGAAAGTTTTATGATTTTATATAGTCAGGCACAGATTTTGTGCATGAGAGTGTAATATATTTTGTCAGTTTTAAAAAACAATTTTCACTGCAGATACATACGAATCCATGTACCCTCAGGGACCCTAGCTGCCTTTTCTTATCAGTTAATAAAACTGGGCTTCTTTTTTTTTTTTTATTTTTATTTTTTTTATTGTATTTCAGGTGAAGTCTTATAGAACAAATAGTTTCTCATGAAACAGAAGTACATATGTTGTTTTATAACATTGGTTAACAACCCCACAACATATCAACCCTCTAACTTCTCAACCTCTTTTTTTTTTTTTTTTTTTTTTTTTTGGTGAAAATACACATAGCCAAAGATAGTCCATTTCAGAAATGTCTACATGCACAGTTCAGTGACATTGACTATGCTCTTCAAATTGTGCTGTTATTCTCACTTTAGATGAAGGCTTACAGAACAAAATAGTTTCTCATTTAACAATTACTGCACATGTTGCTCTATGACAATGGTTAACAATCTCACAACACATCAACAATATCCTTACTCAACCTTGGGTTCCCTATCACCAGCTTCCTTGTCCCCTTTTGCTTTCTGGCCCTTGTTGCTGGACTCCTGTACCTTGTTAGTCTCATTTGGTTTTTGGGGCTGTCCACTCCCAGGCTGAACAGTGAACCTCGGAGATAACTTCACCACTGAGCTAAAAGGGTGTCCGAGGGCCATACTCTTGAGGTTACTCCAGTCTCCTTTAGGCCAGTAAATCTGGTCTTTGTTTGTGTGTGTGAGTTAGAGTTATGTTCTGTTGTGATCCTGGTCAGAGCAGTCAGTGGTGGTAACCGGGCACCATCTAGCTGTACTGGACTCAGTCTGGTGGAGGCCTTGGTAGCTGTGGTCCATTAGTCCTTCAGACTAATCTTTTCCTTGTATCCTGTTCTCTTCATTCTCCCTTGCTCCCAAAGGGATGAGACCAGTGGAGTATCTTAGATGGCCGCTCACAGGCTTTTAAGACCCCAGACACTACTCACCAAGGAGGAATGTAGAACATTGTCCTTATAAACTGTGTTATGCCAGTTGAGCTAGATGTTTCCCGAGACCATGGTCCCCACAGCCCTCCGCAAAACTGGGCTTCTTTTTACTGGCTAATTCTACTGGACTTTTTTGTAGTTAGTTAAGCTCTTTTCTGTTCCCCTCTTTACTGAGTTAAAAAAAAATAATTCAGTATAGCAGGATATGAAACTAAACAAACAAACAAATAATAAATTTAGAAGAAAGAGAGGAAGAAATAAGCAGAGTAGAAAACTGTGTGTTGGCAAGTATTTCTCTATGCTTGTAAATGCTGAAAGTTGAAGGGTGTAAATCCTCCTTCTTCCAGGGCAGGAGACATACGTGAGAAAAGGGTTTACTGACTGGGAAGCTTCTGAGCTTTTCTCCATGGAATTACTCAGTCAGGTCCTGTGCCACAGCTGGCTCCCCTCACCTGGGTTCCATGTGCCAGGTAGAGAATTGGCCACTGGTTTAAGCTGAATTGCTGCTTTGTCTAAAACTTGGAGTTCTCATTTTACTGTATAGCTTTTTTTATATTCTTCCTCAGTCATATCTAGATTTGGAAGTTTGAGAATGATTTTTTTGAAAATATTGTTGGCATCAGGGCTCTGGCCACATGCCATGCTATTCATGCAGTCATATTAAAAAGGGAAATGTGAAGTTGGGCAGCCATTTTCTTTGCTCATAGACTGTTGGTTACTTGATTTGATTCTTTCGCATTACTGAAGTGACTCTGTCAACCAGGAAAGTCAACTAGGAAAGCTCCAGGCTGGTGAGAAAGGTATAGGGAGCCAGCTATGTACATGGCCCCCGTATCAAGGCGGTTGACAAGACACGCACAATGATTCATGTACAAAGGACTTTTGGAATTAAAAATTGGTATTTTTGCTTCATTCTGAGGGTCCCTGGCCTTCATGAGGCCCTATTTCCCATTTGACAAAATTTAAGTCTTCTAAAACCTTCTTTTAATGGCAGTAGATTTCAGTGTGTCTTGTTCTTTTCCTTCTATACTCCTTCCGGCTTACTGACTTAATTGAAAGCCTTACTAACTTCATGTCTCAGGAACCCTCTCAATCAGGGGCCCTTTTCTACACCCTCTCTCACAGCTTCTGGAAATAGATATACAGGGCTTTCCATTCTGGCTGTTTATTTATTGCTGTCATTCAGTGATTGTATCCTCTTTGGTATCTGTCTCTCTGGTTGTACCACTCCTCTCTGCCCTCACTCTTAATAGTTACCAAACTATAGGCGACTTACCTGTAACCGGTTGCCGTCGAGTCGATTCCAACTCATAGTGACCCAACAGAACAGAGTAGAACTGCCCCATAGGGTTTCCAAGGAGCAGCTGGTGGATTTGAGCTGCCAACCTTTTGGTTAGCAGCCAAGCTCTTAACTGCTGTGCCACCAGGGCTCTATAGGCTACTAGTATACTATTCTTAAAAACTGCTTTTTTCTTTTAATCTATTCTGTTACCTACTGCTAGGGCAACCATATAGTTTATTATCCCAACCATTATGGAACCACCAGGACCACAGTTGTTAAACTGGCAAACTGGGTCAGATGGTCACCCTACCTATTACTGTCTTTAGTGGTATCACCATCCAAGTTGATATCCAATTGAAATGCTAGCCAGCTACTTCCTAATCACCTTCATTTATATTCCAGCTCAGCTACCTGCAATGACAAGCATACCTTGGATTCTGTCAGCACCCAGAAATACTGCACCCTCAGGGTGTGCAGCTTTGACGTTCCTTTCTGACTGTGGGTTTCTAATCTTACACTGAAACACTCATCAGGTTCTCCTGAATTGTGCCCTTCCTTCCCAACCACCTCTTCAGTTCAGGCTTTGAGTTTGTTATCCTCTTTCATTTTTCTGGTCTTTTCTAACCAGGATGGACCCAGTGTACAAACCCTTTTTCATATTCTGTTGAACATCCTGACTTGCTATAGCCTTTACGTTTTCTGAATATATTTTTGCCTACCCTTCTTATCTGGAAAAAATTAATTTCTCCCTTTATTTGCTTCTGGGGTTTCTAAGGTGGATGTATCAAGTCATGTAACTCCATCAGTTAATTCCATTTTTTATTCATGCTGAAACATCAGCTGGGAACCTAATGTTACTAGATGTACCTGATTATCCCTATTTGACAACCTATCACCTTCCTCATAGCAGTTGATCCAAGCTAATTCCATTCTTCTTTATTCCCAACATCACTCTCCTGCATGCGCTGCAGATGACCCCTTAGAAGTCATCCGTTGTGAATTTCTGCAGCGTGGTACCTGGCATTTGGTAGGTGCTCAGTACATGTTTGTTGAAATAAATAAATGAATTTCCCCCTATATCTCAACATTTCTCGGTACCTCCTTCCATCCCTTTGTTTTTTTGTCTTATCTTTCAAGATTGTCTTCTGCCTAGACTCTTGATCACTTTCAGTCTCTCTTGTATTTTCAGTCTGCCTCACCGTTAGCTTTTTACCTCTACCTATAAATGTGATGTCTCCTGAATTGCCACTGCCCCTGGCAAGAGTTCAGATCATCATTTTTCCTCCTACTAGACTACCTTCAGAGTCCCTGGGTGGTGCAAACAGTTAACACGCTCAGCTGCTGATCAAAAGTTTGGAGGTTCAAGTCCACCCAGAGGTACCTCGGAAGAAAGGCTTGGTGATCTACCGAGAAAACCACAACCATTGAAAACCTTGTGGAGCACAGTTCTACTCTTGACACACAGGAGGTCACCACGAGTCAGGGCTGACTCAGTGGCAACTGGAGGAGGAAGAAGAAGACTACCTTCTTTCATTCTGACACCAGTGCTTCACCTTTTTCTGTTACCCTTGTATTTTCTTTGTATTCTCGTAGGACTCATTCATACCTTCCCTCCTATTCCCATTATTCGGAATTAATTCCACCTCCAGCCTTCGTTCACTCTCTTCCTCAATTATTTTCCCCAGGTCTTAGTAATCTTCCCACTGTGCGTCTCTGATCCTGTCGATACTTGGTGGTGAACACTGGATGGTTCCTGCTGTCTACAGGAAAGCCCAGATTCCCAGCAGAGCATCCAGAACTGGCCATTGCTCTGTCCTCGTCTGCATTTGCAGCCTTACGGTTAGACCTCATCCTATCTACTGACACACCAAAATCCTGTCTGCCTTTACTTTCTCTGGGTGTTTGTTGTCACCATTCTGCCCCTTCTGAAATGTTCCCTCTTTTTCATCACAGGGTGTTAGACATGGAAAAGATAGTTGTCAACTCTGAAGTGCTACATCTTATCATGATATGTCAAAATCTTAAATAATTTTTAATGGTCATCTGAAAAGATAGCTGTTTTCATAAGCCTTCGATCATTAGCCCTTGAAATGCCTAGCTTATCTATGGTACCTTTGGATTTTCTTTCCAACCGTGATTTCTATTCCAGTTGGTTGTGTGCTGTCAAGTTGATTCCGACTTACAGCGACCCCATGTGTTACAGAGTAGAACTGCCCCATAGGGTTCCTAGGCTGTAATCTTTACGGGAGCAGATCGCCAGTTCTTTTCTGCCACAGAGCCATTGGTGGGTTTGAACCACCAACCTTTCGGTTAGCAGTTGAGTGCTTAACCATTGCACCACCAAGGCTCCTTCCAATTATTTGCAGTAATACCTTCTCATTTTTTAGAATCCAAACTACTGCTTGTGTGCCCAGTTTTTCTTATACACAGATCCACAGTAAATTTTAGCCAGATTGAAATATATATTTATTTGTCATACCTTTGGGAAGGACTTCATGCTTCATCAGTGGATATTATGGAACCTGCCATATTTTTAAATCAGCGCTGTCCAATAAAAATCTAATGTGAGCCACATGTAATTTTACATTTTATAGTAGTCACTTTATTAACATGTATAATTTCATCCAGTGTATCTAACATATCCAACATATTTTAACATATAACCACTATGAAAAAGTTATTAATGAGATGTTTGATGTATTTTTTTTTCCCTGTGAGATTTTTAAAATTGAGGATGTATTGTGTTTTACTCTTAGTGCACATTCAGTTTGGACTAGCCGCGTTTCTACTGTTAATAGTCACACGTGGCTTGTGGCTTCCATATGGGACAGCAGTGATCTCTGTGACTTGAAATTTCTCATCACTATTTAAATAGCCCCGTGATAGATTGTAGAACAAACGTTTTAACTGAGCCACTGAATTTTTAATATATATATTTTTTAACTGTGTTATTAAGATTAAAAAAAAAAAATTTGAACTTAAGTGTAATTAGCA
The DNA here is from genome assembly GCA_030035585.1 of Dugong dugon. NCBI lineage: Eukaryota > Metazoa > Chordata > Mammalia > Sirenia > Dugongidae > Dugong > Dugong dugon. The sequence continues at coordinate 10,609,669 of CM057473.1, forward strand.
TACCAGGTCACTAGCTTCAGTTCAGTTTTGAACTTGTTTTGCGGTTAGCCCTGTGGACAAGTTTGCCTTCATCTTCATATGGCAAAGACAGTGGGCAAAGCGAGCGAGAGATTGCATCAGACTCACATACACTGGGCTCCTGCCACCTGGCGCGGACCTATTTCCAGGTACCAGCTCTCCTTTGTGACACTTGAAATGCAGAACCTGAATATGAATTTCACACACCTGACTTAAAACATTTTTAGGGGACGGTCTATGACAATTCTTAAAGAGAGAAGAAAAGCAGAGGCACTCTGACCCTCCCAAAACAGAATTTGGTCCACAGTTTAATGTACTTTCTTGGTTGGTAGATAACGAGACTTGTTTTGATAGTTGTTGTTAGTTGCCATTGAGTCGACTCTGACTCATGGTGGCTCCATGTGTGCAGAGTAGAACTGCTCCATAAGGTTTTCAAGGCTATGACATTTCAGAAGCAGATGGCCAGGCCTTTCTTCCAAGGTTCTTCTGGGTGGGTTCGAACCACGAACCTTTCAGCTAGTTGTCAAGCGCCTAACCGTTTGCGCCCCCCAGGCACTCCTGTTTTGGTGGAAAATGAATGTTTTCCTATTTGCTAAAGAGGCATTTAGAGAAACATTATTTGTACGATGAGCTCTGTTTAATGAGCTCATTGAAAAACAGGTAAGTCCTTTAAAAGACTGAATATAGGCAAAACAGGCACAGTTCTAAAAATTTATTTGTAAATGTATTCTGAGAAACTCAGTATTAATTTATTCAGTGTTATACACAGTGATTAAGTTCCCAGACCACCAAAAAGTACTTAACTCATGCACCCAGTAATGTAGCTTACATGTTACTAGGATTACAGATTCTAGCCATTGTGGGTAAAAGTCATTTCCATGGGAAAACTCTTTTGGGAAACCAGCTTGTAAGGCCAGTGGGATGTCCACTCAGGCCATGGGAGTGAGGAAGCAAAGGGTGAGGTTCCTCCTGTCTGGAACTGCAGAATGAGACCAAAACCACATAATCCACTGGGAGGGTTGTTAAATTTATAGAGCAAACATGAGAGCAGACCCTTTAATTCTTTCAAACCACCTCTTTTTTTTGGGAGCAGGTTCTCATATTTTTTTCAAAAATGGAACTTGTACTTAGGATTGCTGAGAGATTACTTGATGTGTCTTCCTGAATAATTACACGATTATTCTTTTTTCCTTTTAATAATGGTTAAAAAAAAAATCCACAAAATCTATAGAAGATGGATCCAGATGAGTGATTGATTTTGATTGTATCTTACCATGCCCTTTTCCAAGACTGTTTTATAGCTCAGGAGAGTTTTCTTTTCTTGAGTTCATTAAGGTTTCCTCTCTGTGTGTGTGTGTGTGTGTGTGTGTGTGTGTGTGTTTAATTTGTGCAATACCTTACAGCATTCACTGAGCCCAGTCAGCTAAATCAGCTCTGAAGATCAGTGGAGTGACAGATACTGCAAGAGGTCATTTTACCCCTCACTATCCCTGGGTGGTACAGTTAATGCACTCAGCTGCTAACCAAAAGGGTGGAGGTTGAAGTCCACCCAGAGGTGTCTTAGAAGAAAGGCCTGAGAATCTACTTCTGAAAAAATTAGCCATTGAAAACCCTGTGGAGCACAGTTCTACTCTGACACACACAGGTTTGCTGTGAGTTAGAGTGGACTCGATGGCTACTGGTATACCAGGAGAACCAGCTCAGGACCATTGACCATTGAGTGTAACGAGCGCTTTTATTATTATTTTGTATATTTTTAAATTATTTTGCAAATAATTTGCAGAAGTAAGACTAAAGGGATAGTGAGAAATACCTTTATTAGACATTTTAAGTAGTTAAGATTTTAATTTTAATTAGAGTTCAGTAAGCCTAAAATTTTATTCCATACTTTTCTGGCTTTAAAGGTATAGATTCACAAAATGGTAACATTCTTTGAATGCAACTAGCTGCTAATCATCCTTCATTCATGAACTAATTCCAGATTTTAAATACAACTCTGTTGGGTTATAGCTTATCACTCTTTTGGGCCTTTTTCTTGCTCTTGAGGTTTCACTTAATTATTAAAACACTGTCTTGTCACAATTTTGGTGACGAAAGGATAGCTACCTTTTCTACTTAACTGCAAAGTATTTTCGAGTTTAGATTTTATGAACGTCAATTAGAATGATCCTTTTTTCATTTCTGTACCATGTCTTTCCTTCTAATAACCCCTGTCTTTAGCATTTGTCCACTTTCAAACTGTATCCAATAAATTTTATTGCATAAGCATCAGAAAATGTGAAAGAATACCACCAAACGCCTTTTTAGCAAAATGGGTGTTTCAGGTTTTTGTTGTAAAACACTGAGTAGATGCAGCCTTTCCTGTTGAATGACTAATTGGATGAAAATACCATATTTCCCTTTTGTGTTTAGAAATTCCTGGCTCACTTGTGAAATTCTTGAGTTTGAGAAACTTCTTAGGATATTGTCATCTGAAGACTCATAGTCTATGATTTCACTTATGTGATTGTGTCTGATTTGTCCAATAATTGTGAGATGTTTCCATCAGTTTTATTCTATTTGCCAAGATATGTGGAAAATGAAAAAATAAAAAACAACAGTATTCAACGAAAGTCTCCAGACTTCCTTTCTACCTCTTTAAAAATGATGCAGTACTTTGGGAACACAATAATAAAACAGAAGGATGATGTGATAATTCCCCTATTGCATCAACCTTCTAGGCGATTCCATCATTTTTTTAGTTTTCTTGTCATTTAGTCTTATTTAACACAGTTAAAAGTAATTAATGAGTAATGATGAAATAATGCCTGGAATGTTTAAAGCTGCAAAATGTTGCAAAATATAGGACAAATAAGAATTTAAGACCCATAAATCTATCTTAGATATATGAAAGTCCAGTGGCCTCATGTTAATTGCAATGAAAAATGAGTTTTATGCTACTCAGAACTTCACTGAGAAAGAGTAGAAGTCAGATATACCGATTCTTACACGTACACTGCTAAAAAAGAAACTTCAAAGGTACTATTGGTATTCTGAGGATTAACAGCCTATCCTACTTACTATCGATCTTAAATTTATTAAGAAACCAGTGTCACTTTTTACATTACAATACTTGGAATGATCTTCTACAAGTTAGATGTTCAACAGATATTTGAGTTGAATTGAATTGGTATTCGTATCAAATTACGGACACAGATGTAGTCATGAAGGTTAACATATGTAATCTAATTGGTCTTTAAAAAAAAAAGGCTAAGATTATCATTCCATACATGCAAGAATTAAGTGAAATTGCATCAGGAATCTCTTTTAAAACGAGAAATATTGGGGGGGTGGGGAGCACTCAGACTTCAGGAATAACTTCTTAGCACCTTACCAGTAATTACTGCTTTAATATCTTTTCCTTACTTCAAAATGTAAAATGAAATAAAATTGCAGTTACAAATGAGGTTAGGATTCATGTCTATATAGGCTTTTGAATAAGTGGCTTTCTTATTTGAGTAAGCAAGTTATTTTTGTTCCCTAATGTCAAGAAGGATCTCTTTACAAAATATATATATATGTATGTATAAATAAATTTATATGTTTATAACAGAAAGCTAAAATTTCAGGAGGAGAGTTACGTAGTTATGAGACTAGCTAAACTCCATTAGCTGTTGACAAACATTCTGTGATTTTAAAAATAATAGATAAACATCAGTTTAGACAATGGTTCTCAACCAGGGATAATTTTGTCACCTGTCTTAGTCATCTAGTGCAGCTGTAAGAGAAATACCACAAGTGGATGGCTTCAACAAACAGAAGTTTATTCTGTCACAGTCTGTTAGACTAGAAGTCCAGATTCAGGGTGTCAGTTCCAGGGAAGCCTTTCTCTCTCTGTTGACTCTGGAGAAAGGTCCTTGTCATCAATTTTCCCTGGGTCAAGGAGGTTCTCAGCGCAGGAAACCAGCTCACTCCTAGCTCTACTTTCTTCATTGTATGAGGTCCTCCTGTCTCTCTGCTCACATCTCTCTTTTATATCTCAAAAGAGATTGACTAGACACAATCTAATCTTGTAGATTGAGTCCTGCTTCGTTAACATAACTGTCGCTAATCCCATCTCATCAACATCATAGAGACCGGATTTACAACACATAGGCAAATCAGATTCGATGACAAAATGGTGGACAGTCGCACAGTCCTGGGAATCATGGCCTAGCCAAATGGATACACATGTTTTTGGGGGACACAGTTCAATCCATGACACCACCCAAGGAGCCTCTGGCAATCTCTGCAGACATTTTTGGTTGTCACACTGGGAGCTGCGGTATGCTGCTGACGTTTGGTGGTAGAGGCCAGGGATGTTGATAAACACCCTGCAATGCACAAGACAGCCCCCACAGTCAGGAAATGTCAACAGTGCTGAGGTCGAGAAACCCTGGTTTAGAGGTTTGTTCAGCATTGGAAAGCTAGGGAAGTTATCCTTTAAAATAAATCTTCCTTCCAAAGTATTGATCTTCTATGGACAAGAACTATAAAGACCCCAGGAGTATGCCTCTTGAATGCAGCTCTTGCTGAAATGGAAATGTCCCAGATGAAACAAACTTTCCAAACATGCTTGCATCCATAGCTAAAAATGCCATAGTCAAAATGTGCTCAGATACAGTGGATAATTAAGGCTTCTTGTTTGCATCTAATTACTTCACTAATTCTAATCATGATGTCAGGATTGTCTGTACTGAAAAATATTTTCCCATTACATAATTTGAAAAATACTTGAAGTATGATAATTTTTCAGAAGGTTTTGGGTCCAGGGGATCTCACCTATACTTAGACCTTACTGTAAGTTGTATTTTTTTTTGGTCTCTTCATATGTATGTAGTTTTATTTAGTTATAGTTACGATATAAAATTTGCATGTTTTTACTACTATTATCTTACGTATTTCCCCCTTATAAAACCAAAAACCAAGCCAAACTCGTTGCCTCTTGTCAATTCTGACTCATAGCAACCCTATACAATGGGACAGAGTAGAACTTCCCGATTGGGTTTCCAAGGAGTGGCTGGTGGATTTGAACTGCCGCCCTTTCTGTTAACAGCAGCTGGGCTGTTAACCACTGTGCCACCAGGGCTCCATTTTCCCGTTATAGTCTTCATATTTATCCCTTTAATTATGCATATTACAGAGTTCATGGGCAGTGCAAACAGTTAACACGCTCAGCTGCTAACCAGAAGGTTAGAGGTTCAGGTCACCCAGAGGTGTTTCAGAAGAAAGGCACCTGGCAACCTACTTTTGAAAAATCAGCCATTGAAAACTCTGTGGAGCACGGTTCTGCTCTGACCCACCTGAGGTCTGCATGAGTCAGAATTGACTCTCAGGCACCTGTTCTGTTTGTTTTTTCTTTTTCTTTATGTATATTATGCCATCAAAGTTTATTTATCTGTGCCATCACGGTCGGGCATTTGTCTTGCTTTCTTGTCAGGCATTTATCTTGCTTTATTTCTTTTTTTCGATATTATAACTGACACGCTTTTGAATTCCCTGGGGAGTGTAGATTTTCCTCCTGTATAATATGATAATTACTTGAAGGTAGATTTCCAAAAGTAGGATTATAGGGTTAAAATATATGGATGTTCTGATGTCACTTAAAATTTATTTCTTAAGATTTATGCCCGTTTGCAGTGAGATCAGAGATCCCTAGTGGCAGAATGGTTAAGCTAATCAAATGGTTGGCGGTTTGAACCCACCCAGCAGCTCCACAGGAGAAAGACCTGGCTATCTGCTTCCTTAAAGATTACAGCCAAGAAAACCCTATGGGGCATTTCTACTCTGTTGCATGGGGTCTTTATGAGCCGGAATCGACTTGACGGCACCCAGCAACAATGAGATCAACGGTGGATAAATTTCTTTAGTTACTGCATGCTTACCAGTACTCCATGACATATTGTTGTTAATAAAGTCCCCATCCTCCTATCCCAACCTTTCAGGGTGTTCTAGACTGTTTCAGGAAGTTAAGGACTGGGTCCTGTGTGCCCCTTCATACCCCATGCTTGTCGATTAACAGTAATAATCCTAGTAGATAATATTGTAAAGCTTTGCTATGTGCAAAGCACTGTTTGAAACACGTTATGTATGTTAACTTCCTTCTTATTTACAGCTTTTTAATGTCTATTAGTTATTTGTAGAGTGATTTAATAAGCTCTCTTTGGGCTTTTCCAAAATCAGGGGTAGATGTGTGCTGATATATCTGTACTTGAGGATTTTAAATTTTCTTCTTGTACTAAGAAATTTTACAGGTATTTCAGATGAAAAAATTCAACAGAAGCCTTCTTCAGGTGCTCATTACATTAATTAATTCTACATTAATGGAATGTAGTTAATAATCTGTACTTTTCTCATTTAATTGCTTCCCTTCCATTCTATCAGAGGGCCACATATAAATCTTAACTTTAAAAAAAATGATTACTTCATTCATCTTTGATCATAAAATTTTGAAGTCAGTAAATTTGAATGAATGATTCATATCCATGTAAGAGAAAATAAAAATGCTTGACTTTTACTGATACAGTATATGTTGACTCCATTTGTTTAATCTGCCCTATTTTTGAGGGATCTTGAGGGCAAGAGGGCAGGTGGAGAATAAGCTTTATATTAGTTTAATACAAATGGGAAATATGAAAAAAAAATATAGCACGACACACATCTAGAAAAAGACCAGAGTCTGCAGAGAGCTGTCTTAACTACAGTTGATGTGGAATTCCTGGAGCTAGCGTGCTATTTCCCTTCAAGTTCTTGCTTTTTGTTTATTTGGTGGTGGAGGGGTGGGAATGGTGGAGGGGCAGAGATTTTATAGACTCCACTTCCATATCATACAAGTGAGTTCAATATAATTCTCTTTAAAAGAAAAGAGAGGCATCCTACTTATATTCCTGTGCCTTTGTTGTAGGAGCCCTGGGGGCACAGTGGTTAAGAGCTTGACTATGACCATAAAGATTGGCAGTTCAAATCCAGCAGCCACTCCAGGGAAACCCTATGAGGCAGTTCTACTCTGTCCTACAAGATCGCTATCAGTCGAAATTGACTTGCCAGTGACGGGTGCCTTATTGTAGAGAATGGATTGTTTATGAACATGGAGGAATATTCATAAAGATTACATGTCCCTTTGAGCAATAGCTAAGCCATTTTTATGTTGTTATTACTATTTTGAATGGGCCACTATTCGGATAAAATCAGGTAGAGATGGAGTTAATGATGAAGCTCATGGGGCCATCAGGTTAACACTGCTTATGGAGGGGAACTGATCACCCAGTAACCCCAGTGTAAGGTTGCTGTAGTTGTTAGCTGCTGACTCATTGTAACCTTGTGCACAGCAGAACAAAACGCTGCCCAGTCCTATACGATCCCCGTTGTGATCCGTACGGTTTCCACTGGCTGATTTTTAGAAGTACCTCTCTAGGCCTTTCTTCCTAATTTATCTTTGTCTGGAAACTCTGCTCTAATCTGTCGAGCATCATAGCAACACGCAAGCCTCCACTGACAGATGGGTGGTGGCTGCACTTGAGGTGTATTGGCTGGGAGCTGAACTAAGGTCTCCCTCAAGGAAGGTAAGAATTCTATCACTGAGCCATCGGTGCCCTTCCTTGTCCAAGATAACATGCTAAAATATAAAACATGATAACGTTAACCTTACTCTGAATTGAGGACATTCTCATGTCCACGGTTTTGTTTTGAAGCTGTTGATTGAGTTCTGAGGTGAATGACAGGAATATGGTTTCAAGGTATATGCTCTGCCTGTCCTGTAGGAACTTGTGGCACATGAATGTATTGACATAACCAAAAATACTTGGCTGCTAACCCAAAGGTTGGCAGTTCGAATCCACCAGCTGCTCCTTGGAAACCCTATGGGGCAGTTTTACTCTGTGCTGTAGGGTTGCTATAAGTTGGAATCGACTCGATGGCAGTGGGTTTGAGTTTTTGGTTTACACATGGGAATGGTTATGAGATTTTTTTTTTTAATCCAGTTATCAAGCCCTCTAGGTATACTAGCTGGGGACTCACCTCTGTTCCAGACAAAGAGAGCATGTTGAGTACAGAGACTGTCATGTCTCAGAATCTTGAGCCAAGACCTCTACAAGCTGACATTAATATAAGGAATGAAATCTTGATCATGATCATCATTGCACTTAGCATAAAAAGCTCTTGTTAAGGCTCAATTTGTGGGAGACACAGTGCTGTTGTTGTTTTTGGGTGCTGTCAAGTAGATTTCGACTCATAGTGACTCCATGTGATAGAGTAGAACTGCCCCCATAGGTTTTTCTAGGCTGCATTCTTCAATGGAAGTCAATTGCTGGGTCTTTCTCCTGCGGAGCCTTTGGGTAGGTTCCAGCTGCCAACCTTTGGCTTAGCAGCTGGCACTTAACTCTTGTATCACCAGGGCTCCTTGACACAGTGCTGGGTATACTTGAAAGTGAACTTAATCATAGTCTCTGTGCTTCGAGAATTTTTCTCAGAAAATAATAACTAGATGGTAGTATAGAGGATGCATTTCACAAATACATTATATGTAGTTTGTGAAAACATATCATTCAGTCATGTGGTCAGTTATGAGCACATTGTCTTCCAGTTAGCCTGGAGGCTGAAATATTCATAGCCTTACCTGATCTCAGGCTGTCGTGAGAACGTCTGTTGGAGTGGGTCAGTTCTTTTCTCTGCCTTTAAAATTGGATGAGAGAAGAGAAAGAGAGAGGCTTTATTTGATTATATATCTTATTAAATCTTTGGAGTTAAAACCCTTTGAATATATGATCCTTCAGCTGCTTTTCTGCCTTGTGTTTTAAGAAAGCAGTATTAAATGCTCAAGGGGAAAAACAAACTTGGCAACCCTAGAGTATCACAAAGTGAACCATACGAAATATAAACTAAAGCCTTAAACCTGTGCCAATGGGTGAGTTGAGTAAGAATGGATTTGATGAAGCAGTTTATGGTTTGAGAAGCAACTGTCGTAATGCTGGGTTGGCAGCTTCGAGCTCTGTTTGATGCTGTAACTCCATCAGTGACTCTTGTAATAAAAGAAGGGATCTGATTGGAAAATGATGAATAGGGGAATAGCAGAAGCTTGCATTTTCTCTTGGGGGAACTGGCTGCCAGCCCTGAGGTCTTACTAAAATGCTGAATTTCTGTATTTAATAAACTTGGACCACATGCACATCAAGAAGAAAAACAAAACACTTTTAATAGCCTTAACCAGATTACAGATGTGTGGCCAAACCAGTGGGGTTTGTTTTGGCTTCCAAGCAGGTGATGGCTGAACAACGGGATGCCTTTGAAGTGCGAGGCTGGGTGGCCGTCATCTGAGCTACATCTGGCAGGGCTCAACTGCTTACTGAGACCTAATGGGACAAGCTGCTCCAGTAACAGGATATCCCTGAATGCAAAACACTGAAGAACAATTCATTTGTAAAGAGTTATGGGGAGAATTGGATCATTCAGTGCTAAGGATTTTAAGCCACTGAGGCATGGAGAGTCTGTCTTTTTTCCCCGATGTTGTTTAATTACACTGTCCAAATTTCCTGACTCACAGGATCGCAGAACCAGAGTAAGATCCCTGTGATTGTAATTGGAGTTCTGGTGGCCCAGTGGTCAAGAGCTCACCTGCTAACCAAAACGTCAGCAGTTCGAATCCACCAGCTACTCCTTGGAAACCCTATGGGGCAGTTCTGTCTACTCTGTCCTGTAGGGTCGCTATGAGTTGGAAATCTGCTGAACGGCAACAAGTAGTTTTTTTGGTTTTCTGGTAGTAGAACCCTGAAAATGTTGAAACCAACATCTGGATGTTGTTATCTTCAATGTAAAACCCCTAGCTTCACCTTTTTGATACCTCTGGCCACATGTAAAGGTGGCCCCTAAATTTCTTCTCGTTTTTTTTGCTTTGGCACCATGAGCCCCATATGAGCATATTAGGCCCAGGGAGGGGTGGAGGGCAAACCAGTTGCCATCGAGTCGATTCTGACTCATGGTGACCCCATGCGTTGCATGAATTGCAGAGCAGAACTGTGACCTTTGAAAAGCAGATCACCAGGGCTTTCTTCTGAGCCTCTGGGTGGACTCAAACCTCCAGCCTTTTTGGTTAACAGCCAAGTGCCTTTACAGTTTGCACTACATCATTAGATGTCATGGCCATTTGTAATCAGTAGGGTTACTGGAGGAAATATGCAAATGTTTTTGTCCTGACCTCTTTCTCTAATTTCTTAATTTTATACATAAACTAGGACCATACTATTTAATAGCTTCTTCATATATTTTTTCAAGGTAGCTGGAGTATGAATTGTAATTATAAATGTTTATATGTTCTTTTTATAATCTTAACATTAGTAACTCCTTCAGCTCTATTTTTTATTATTCTCTATTCATTTATCAGAGCCCTGGTGGTGCAGTGGTTAAGAGACTGGCTGCTAACCAAAAAGTTCAGCAGTGTGAATCTACCAGTCACTCCTTGGAAACCCTATGGGGCAGCTCTGCTCTGTCCTATAGGGTCTCTGTGAGTTGGAATCAACTTGATGGTGGTGGGTTTGGTTTTTTTGGTATTCATGTATCAAGAATTTTAAAAATAATTAAGCAGGGATCACACAGATCTGGTATGTTATCTGGTTATGTTATCTAGAGACATTTGAAGATGCAAGAGATGGATGTCTATAGCTTTAATTTATGGTTCATGTTTCTACTAAGCACATTATATCATGTAAATATTTATAAAGAAACTGAATGTTAAATACATAATAGTCTATCAATGCTGTGAGTTGACTAAATTGTTTTCATAAAGTGTCATTTTAGAAAACATTTGCCCAAGGATATTCAAAAGTATAGTAAGGTATTTGAAGTTATTTGAAAATATGTTAATAGGATGGCACTATTTTATTTAGAGCCACAAGTAATTCAAGTACTATAAATAATTTGGTATCATAAATATCCCCTTGTAATATAGAATTGAGTCCCTGGGTGGTGCAGTCAGTTAATGGGCTGGGCTGCTAACTGAAAGGTGGCGGTTCAAGTCCATCCAGAGCTATCTCAGAAGAAAGGCCTGGCCATCTGCTTCCAAACATCAGCCATTGAAAACCCTATGGAGCACAGTTCTACTCTCACACATACGGGGTCACCATGAGTCCGAATCGAATCTATCATAACTGGAAGTATATTATTGAAATTTTCTTTTGCATTTGAGACCACTGTCTGCTGTTGGTTGGATTTGGTCTCCCAAAGTTATCTGCTTAGCAACCTAATTTCCAGTGCGAAGTGAAGAGCTGCGTGACTGGTCGACCCATTACTGTTCTTGTCCAACTGTGTAGAAGGTATTTGCTACTACTTCCTTTTTGTCACTTGCTTTAATACCAGTAGCCATGAGATTGATGTTGTTGGGAAGTAAAAATGTTAACACATGTTAGATACCAAACTGGAAAAGCGAGCATCATCCAAAAGAGGAAAAGGGCAATATTGCATTTATGGTGATTTAATGGTGAATGAACCAATCGGCTGAAAAATACAGGTTGTCAGAAGATGGAAATCAAACATAATAAATTCATTCACGCGTTCCAAGTATGAAAAGTGGAGTATAGGAAAGAAAAGACTTCTTAGTGAATATAAGATGTTTTTTGCTTCAAAAGTATCTTTAATGATTTAAAATATACTTTGAATTGAACATAACCTTGAGCCCATTTCTTCACTCTAAAGTGGGAAGAATTGCAATAACCTACATCACAGTATTTACCTTCAGAACTGAGTTAAATGATAGATGTGGGAGCATGTTGAAAATGCCCAGTGGACCTTTATAATTCATTTTCAGTGCATCTACTGGAACTGGAAGTGGATGTGGGCTGTTGTGGGACTGATGTTCTCTTAGTCACATGCCTCTCCCACCCCTTATCTCACACTGTCACATAGAAAAGCTCTCCTTAGGGCTCAGGGACTAATCTGCCAGCTCGGGTTTGAAAATTATGGCTATAATAACATGTTCCCTTTTAATTAGGGCTTTCAGAAGTATTGTAGGCTTTATAATTATTATAATCAATAATAATAGATAATGACTTCTTAAGCACTTTCTGTCCTGTATGAGGCTGTGGACATTATTAAAATAGGTTTTGGTAGTAAATAACTAATGATCTAATGATATTTTATGAATTTAAATATGTAGGAGTCCTTTTTTTATTTTAGATGAGAATAAAATATATATGTATATATATTAGGAAACATGATTTTTCTTGATTTGAAAATGACTTAAACAATTATATGGAGTTGATTTGGTTTTTTCAGACATTTTAAATAAAAATTCAGTAAGTATTCAAATAGCAGTAAAATCATTCTACTTTTATCCAATAATATTTGTTGTTAGGTGTCGTCTCCTAGTGACTCCACGGACAATGAGATCAGATCGTTGTGATCCATAGGGTTTTCATTGGCTGATGTTTCAGAAGTAGATCACCAGGCCTTCCCGCCTAGTCTTTCTTAGTCTGGAAGCTTTGCTGAAACCTGTTCAGCTTCACCCCAACACATAGGCCTCGACTCACAGATGGGTGGTGGCTGCAAATGAGGTACCTTGCCTGCAAATCAAACCCGGGTCTCCCGCAAGGAAGGTGAGAATTCTACCACTGAATCACCACCACCCCACAACTACTATATTTGTGAACCTTCGATTTCATACTTATTTTACGTTTCAGAATGGTTTTGGAAGAATTATTATATCATAAACTAATTACTGATAAATAAGGGATGATATATCAAAATTTTAATCTTTTACCTCCTAGAACATGCTGTTCATTCGTTTTCCATTGTACATACTTTGAATGTTCATCAGTTAATCGGTTATTGGTTCTCAGGAGAACTGTGCAGTTATTGTTATTGGAAAATTGTAGCCATAGAGGCATACGCATGTCACATGTGGTAACGAAGCACTTTGGTTTTATGAGAATATGTTTACAAGGTAACATTGCTCTGAAAGTAATTTAATGATGGTTGGACTAAGCTCAGAGGGAACAGGCTGCTGAGACAACATTTTTACAGCATCCCTGGGTCCCTGTCCAGATACCACCCAGGCTCCTGTATAACTCACTATTGGTGTTGAAACACCCTTAGCAACACTTATGCATAGGCCATTTCATAACAAGATAGTCATTCTAACTCGTTCCGTTTGGGAGTGTTCTTTCCCAACATGCAGATCGGTAAGTTGGCTATATATGTCCCATCCTTATCTCAAATACTGTATTTAGAGCATCTGTGATCTTTGGCCATGGCTCCTAAACAGAACTGAATGATGCTTTTGCTTTGTCATCAGTATGAGAGAGAACACAGTTGACAGACAAATAGGGTAGTGATTTTCCTCATAACCACTTTTGATCAGTATAATCAGGGTACCAGTAAAGCTAGGCCCAGATGCTTTCTGAGCTCAGTAATCCAGACATTCCTGGGCTGTACATTTCCGTATAAAGCACTGTAAGATTAATAAGGAGCCATGGTGGCACAGTTCAGGCTGCTAACCAAAAGGCCAGCAGTTCGAATCCACCAGCTGCTGCTTGGAAACCTATGAAGCAGTTCTACTCTGCCCTATAGGATCACAGTGAGACGGAATCGACTCGACGGCAACAGATTTTGTTTTGTTTGTTTGTTTGTTTAAGGTTAATAAACCTTTAGAATACATTATCTTTGCCATTTCTCAGAGCCCCCCCCCCCCCAATTTTATTTATTTTTTAATGGAATTTGTCTGTCACAGTCTGACACAGTGGTGGTTAAGCGCTCGGCTACTAACAGAAGGGTCGGCGATTTGAACCCACCAGCTACTCCGTGGGAGAAAGATGTGGAAATCTGCTTCCAAAAAGATCACAGCCTTGGAAACCCTGTGAGGCAATTGTGCTCTGTCCTATAGTTCGCTGTGATTCGAAATCGACTCAATAGCAATGGTTCTTGTCTTGTTTTTTTGGTGTATTGCTGTCAGTTCCAGTCCGAGACTTTGTGTACATTCTTCACCTCAGGCTTTGGAGTTTTTTTGTTCATTTACTTTTTGCTGTGTCATTTGTTTTATCCCACAGAGTCACTGTATTGTCAAATCCTGCATGCCATCAGTGTGTCTGTTTGGTTTTTAAATTCTGTCTGTGAAATTCCTCACCCTGCTTATCTCTTTGGGACCAGGATAGTATTTTTCTTAGCGGACCTTTCTTCCTGATTGCTGTAATCCATGCCTATGGCTTTAAATACCAGTCATAAGTCAATTAGGCCAAGTTTATTTCTCCAGCCCACACAGCACCTCAGACTGCCAGGCTGTTAGGGCCACCTTCTTACTCGTTATCCTCCACCTGCTATTTCAAAGGCATTTGGATCCTAACATGTCCAAAAGAGAGTTCTTACTTTCTTACAAGTTCTCACTTGGCTGTGTCAAGGCTGGACTATCTCAGTAAGGGTTCTGAGCCCCCTCCTAGAGACAATAGCTAAAAACCTGAGACTCATCATTGTCCCTTCGGGAAATGCATCCACTTCGCTCCCATCTTTTCCAGTATAATCCTAGACTTAAACCAGAAAACCAAACCAGTTGCCGTTGAGTTGATTCCAACTCATGGCTGCCCTGTGTGTTGCAGAGTAGAATTGCATCATAGGGTTTTCAAGGCTGTGAGACCTTAGGGAAGGAGATTGCCAGGCTTTTCTTTCGAGGCATCTCTGGTGGATTCAAACCACCATCCTTCTGGTTAGCAGTCAAGTGCTTAACCTTTTGCACCATCCAGGAACTCCAGTTCTATCCTGCTAAACCTGCTTCCGTTATTTCTCTCTCTTTCACACACTTGAAGAATTTCTCAGTTCAATATGTTTTTGTGGCTTTCCAATACACTTAAAACCACATACACAGAGGGAAGACAACAAAGCCTGATGGTGGGATGCTGAAGATGATGATGTTCTTTACAAGTATGGACACATTTGACCCAGCTCCTGCCTACTACTCCAACATCACCCCAGATCTCTCTTGCTGACTCAGTATCACTCAAGTCAACGCGTCAAGCTCTTTCCCAACCCAGGACTGACAGATCTCACTGTCTATGATGGTTTTCCCTAGGGTCCTGGTGGTTTTCATTTTATCTTCAGCTTTGGTGTCGTCTTCCCAGAATGGCTTCCCCTGATCATTCTTTAAAAAAAAAGTATCCAGCCCTCTGCTGCTTATTCTCTGTCTTGCTGTGTGCCATCGACTCGATTCTCACAGTGATCCCATATGATAGTGGAACTGCTCCATAGGGTTTTCTTGGCTGTAATCTTTATGGAAGCAGATCACCAGGTCTTTGTCCCATGGAGCCACTGTGTGGGTTTGAACGACCAACATTTTGGTTAGCAGCCAAGTGCCACCAGGGCTTCTCTGTCTCAGCCACCTATTTATTTCTATCTGCACACTAATCACACTTCTTAATATTTTACTTGCTTGTTGTCTTTCTCTCTTCCAATAGAATATAAGCTCTCTGAGGGCAGGGACCTTGTCCTTTTCTTTTTTGGAACCTCAGATCTAGCAGAATGCCTGCCACCTAGAAGGTATCCACTAACATTGATTGAATGAATGACTTATAATATTGTGTTAAACATGGTAGACTCTTTTTGACTAGGCAGCAGTTAATGCATTCGACTGCTAATCAAAAGGTTGGAGGTTCAAGTCCACTCAGAGCTCACTCTGAAGAAAGGTCTGAAAAATGAGCCATTGAAAACCCTCTGGAGCACAGTTCTACTCTGACACACAAGGGGTCACCATGACTGACAGTTGGCAAGTGGTTTAGAAAGTATCTTCTTAGGGGAACTTTCATATAGACCTGTGAATCAGGAAGGATTTTTGAATTACCCTTGTGGGGAGAGAGGGGAGGAGGGCGGGACAGTGCAATTAGAATTCAGAATGCTAGATGTGATGTTTAGTTTTATATGGTTCGGTAACGGGACATATTAGTGATGCAAAAAGTGTGAGTGGCCATCTGGTCCATTATTTGTCTCCTTTGAGGAATGGCAGTTGCTCAGTTTTGAACAACAACAACAAAAATATACAGCACTGTTTACTTAATGGAAATAGAAAAGTGTTGCCTCCCAGATCTGTGGCTCACATTTGTAGTCCTTCATTTTCAGCTGTTCGCTGGATGTCTCTACAACAAAGTCTTATAGGCATCTCAAATCCATCACTATCAAAGCTGAGCCCATTAACTTCCATTCCCTGCCATCCATTCTTCCTGCTTCATCCTATTACCATCCATAATGCCATTAGCCACCCGGTCATTGCATCTTGAAGCATCAGACTCATCCTGTACTAACCTCTTTCATCACCAGCCCTGTTGTGTTATTCCTTCAAAGTTCTCGCTTCCCTTGTCCTTCATGCTTAGGTTCCAAGACAGCCTTCTCCCTCTCCCACCATTCAGTCCCCCACCTATCTGTCTTCCATACTTCTGCCCACTCACACTTGTTGAAATACAACTAATCTTGCCACTCTTCTGCTTAAAGCTTTTCTACTAGACTCTACACCACTTGTAGAATAGGTCCAAACTCCTTAGCTTTTTTTTTTTTTTTGGTGATCCTTCTGTAAGAAGACTTTCTGTGGCTTTCCATTAGTCTCTGATGTCTAGACAGTAGACAAGGATGCTACTTACACAGTTTTTGCTGCAGTGACACTTTCAGGGCATACTTCCCTGACTGTCCTCCCATAAATTACAAAATTCTTCCCACCCACCCATCCCAGTGCACCCCAGCATACCTAATTTATTGTTCATGCTTTTCTCGATAGCTCTTGTTACTTTGCAGTGTGCTGGTATAACATCTTATATGCTTTCACCCTATAGAATGTAAGCCCCAAGTGGCCATGGGATTTTCTATGTTTTATTCTCTGCCATACCCCCAGATCCAAGAGCAGACTCTACTACATAGTAAAGCCCATTGCCATTGAGTCAATTCTGATTTGGTGGCAGCAATACAGAGAACTGAGCTCTGTAAGGTTTTCTTGGCTATTATCTTCACAAAAGCAGATCACCAGGCCTTTCTTTCATGGGGCCACTGGGTGGGTGCGAACCACCAACCATTCAGTTAGTACAAACCTAGTACATGCTGAAATATTTGCTAAATGGCTAAAGGTTATGTATTTCCACTGTCTCCTCCACCCAAAATATATACAGATAACCTATACTTAGCAGCCAGATCTTTGGACATGAGGCATTTGCTCATTCAGAGTTTTCTGGCATAACATCTGATTAACCAAAATTTTGTTTCACATATCAAGAATTTAAAATGACTCTGAAACTTTATATCACCTTAGGTGCTTCTCCTTAATCCTAGTTGGTCATGAAACTGTCAGGACAATAGCCTGCTTTTGATTATATGTGGCTTTTCTGGTTTCCAAGATACTCTTTAAAAAATTAATTTGACTTTTTTGCTACAATTATATTTCAAACTTAAGTCTCTCCAGAGTATCATTTTCTCCCTTTCAACGTACTTTATAGGGTACTGAAATATTTTAAAGGAAATTCCAGATATCAAGCACTTTTTAGTCTGTATCTCCACAAACAAAGAACATTTTTCTACAGAGCCCAAGTGACATCATTCTCACCCAACAAAATTAACAATAATTATTTTTTTATCCTTATTGTGGTAAGTATATATATATATACATATATACACATATATATACGTATATATACATATATATACGTATATATATATATATATATGTGTGTATATATATGTAATGAGTCCCTGGGTGTTGCACACGGTTAACCGCTTAAGTACTGGCCAAAGGGTCGGCTGGGTACCCAGCACTACTAATTCACACAAACACATGAGTTTAATGTGTCCTTCCTCTCTTGGTTTGTTTTAGTGTTATTTTTCAGAAGTTCAGTAAAGTAAACAAGGTAGAGATTACCAGCATGTATTAAGAGAAGCTGATTTTATTTTAAACTATCAATACTTTTTATACTCTTCCTTAAATCTTTCATGCCCCATAACCTTTCAGTGAATACACATTAGAACGGATTTAGAGTTACCTGCATCCTTGGTTCTTGGAATTGGCAAGAACCTTATTGGCCAGTACACACATGAATTTACTTCTGGATTCTGTGGTGGCACAGTGGTTAAGAGCTCGGCTGCTAACCAAAAAGCTCAGCAGTTTGAATCCACCGGCAGCTCCTTGGAAACCCTAGGGGGCCGTTCTCCTCTGTCCTATAAGGTTACCATGAGTCGGTATCCACTCGATAGTAGCGGTTTTGTTTTGTTTTATAGTTCGTCTTGCCATGAGGTACTACACTTAGGAAAGTATAATCTCCAACATTTGTTTAAGATTTTAATCATAAAGTAATTTTGTATTCTTAAGATTTTCCTAAGACTGCCTAATATTCGCCTCTCATGTTTTCTAATACAGGATAAAGTCATACCGTGTATGTGACTGGCATAGAGCACATCAGTTCGGCGGGTTCTGTAGGAATAGCTCGGTGATATTTAGGCATGGTGCATTCATTCATTTCAAAAACAGTTACTTTGTAAGGACCTCCAAGTTCAGTTCCCGGCCAGTGCACCTCCTGTGTAGCCACCACCCGCCTGTCAGTGGAGGCTTGCATGTTGCTATGATGCTGTGAACAAGTTCCAGCAGAGCTTCCAGACTAAGATGGACTAGGAAGAAAGGCCTGGCAACCTAGTTCCAAAAATCAGCCAATGAAAACTGTATAGATCACAACAGTCTGATCTGCAGGGGATCACAGGAGTGGCACGGGACTTGACAGCATTTTGTTCTGTTGTACATGAGGTCACCATGAGTTGGGGCCAACTCAGTGGCAGTTAGCAACAACAGTTGTGTGCTAGGCACTGTTCTAAACATGGTACGATATATATATATATGTATGTATGTATATGTGTGTGTGTGTGTGTGTGTATATATGTATGGAGCCCTGGTGGCACTGCTAACCAAAAGGTTGGCAGTTCAAATCCACCAGCTGCTCCACCAGCTGCTCCTTGGAAACAGTACGTCCCATGGGATTGCTGTGAGTTGGCATCAACTCACCAGCAATGGGTTTATATATACGTATATATATATATATACACACACACACACACGCACATCACAGGTAGACAACTCCATGCATTTTCAGAACTGAACACAACCGTCCAGCCAGCACCCAGATCAAAACACAGAGTCTCGCCAGTCCTCCCAGATACCCCTCTCCTGTTCTCTTTCAGTTGCTGTCCCTCCTCCACCCCCCTTCCCCCCAAGAGCGTGATAACCCACCAGAGTTCTAACCGTGGAGAGTTTTGCCTGTTTTCATAGTTTATATAGTAGAATCAGTCAACATCTTCTCTTGTTGTGTTTGGCTTCTAACAATGCCTTAGGTTGGAGAGATACTAGCTTTTCCTTACATAGCCCTCCCTACTCAGACATGAAGAGAATAGGTTTCCTGGCAACTTCTGATTTCCCTAATTTAACCATAATAATTTCAGAAGCTGCTTTCCTCTGGGATAAGGTGGCGGCACTATGAACTAAGGCAGAGAGTGGGAGAACATTCTATTTATTTTTTAAAATATTTGATTTGTTTTCTCTCTCTTGCTGACTCCCAGAGACATCTCTGTCCTCATCTCCAGAACGTATGCGCATCTGAGTCGCTTCCTGTGGAGCTTGGGCCCTCTGGTCCGTCCCCTGCTTGGTTGCTACACTTTGGGAATTCACTCCCCTCCTCACTGCAGTAGTTTTGCGCTCCTGATTATACCCGTTCACATAACCACTGGAGCCACGGCTTCCTCTCTGCCATTTCCTCTTCTTTGTCTTACCAGGGGGAAAATGTTAGTCTTAGCAAAGGCTAGGAAAGAATGTTTTTATTGTTGTTGGTTGCTGGCGAGTTGGCTCTGACTGATCGTGACCTTATGTAATGTAACCGAACGAACCATTGCCCGGTCCTCTGCCATCTTTATGATCTTTTCTGATATGTTTGAGCCCATTGTCGTGGCTGTGGTGTCAGTCCATCTGGTTGAGTTTCCCTCGTTTTTGATGACCTTCTACTTTATCAAACATGATGTCTTTTCTAGTGGTGGGTTTTTATTAATGGTCTGTCCAAAGTAAGCAAGAATTTTCACCATCCTCACTTCTAAGGAACATTCTGGTTTTATTCCTCCTGAGACTGATTTGTTCATTCTTCTGGCAGTCCATGGAATATTTAATATTCTTCGCTAATGCCACATTCAAATGCATCAGTTCTTCTTCTGTCCTCTTTATTCATTGCTAAGCTTTCACATGCATAGGATGCAATTGAAAAGACCTTATGGGTAACAACACAACATTGAAAATCTTATGAAAGAGTGAATAGAACTATTTTAAGAGAATGCAAGTGACTGCTTTGCACAACTTAACAAAAAGGAGTTAAAAATTGTTACGTGGATCAAAATCATGTACTGTCTACAGCGAGTTTTCCCCAAGTGGAATTATATCAAGATCAGCCTTCAACTAGAAATAGAAGGGTGTCACCTTTGTGATATAGTTTATCTTTCAACAAAGTAGAATCTTGCATGCTGACACAAAATTTTATCATCAGAGATTTATTTCCTCGTATTAATGTCTCCTTGACCCTTTGATCTGATAAAACTCACATATTCCTGGGATGATCAGCATTTTCAGACAGTTCCCTCATCCTAGAAGTATTTCTCAGAGTTGGTATTTAAGAACTGTAAAAGCCATCTGCCTCAAATCAGCAGATGTTAAAATCTGTGTGTGTTATGAACATTACAGTGTGGTACCAAGCAATTATTTTATTGTGAGTTGCTGTTATTTGATTGTTTATTAGGAAATTGCTTTTTGCCGTTTAGCTTCACATTTCCATACATTGATCACTTTTTGCTTTTTCTCAGAACCAGGTCATATCACAGAACAAAACAGTCCAGCATTTAAAAAGGATGGAAAAGTGATTTTTGATTTTTCTTTTCCTTTCAATGTTTCCTGCTATTTATTTAAAAAAAAAAAAAAAATGCTATTAGAAATTGTAATGCTGGCATGTGAGCGTTCTTTGTGAGGATGTATCATTATTAAAACATAATACTGTTTTTAATAGTGTCCCAGTAGATAATTAAATTCATGGACTTCTAAATTTAATTCTGGAAATTAAAGTATGGTGACATGAATTGGATCTGAGTTCTCTTAGGCCAAGTAATTTAATTCCTGAGCCAGCCAAACTGTTATGCATCTCTGTTCCTTGTTATTATGCCAATGAACAGCTCAGGCAGATGCAGTGATGGGTGAGTGCATACATTTCACTTTTTCTGGCTAGACACGCATCAGAATACAGATCACATTAAAAGCTGTTTTTATAAGCATGTTTTTGGTTTGAAGCTTTAAGCTGACGTTTCTTTAATGACAGAGAAGGTTGGAGGAGCCTCCCAGGGATCCCTAGGGTGGTGCTTTCACCTTCCCGCGTGGAAGCACCAACCAGTAAACCAGTTGCCAAGGAGCTGATTCTGACTCATGGCACCCCCATGTGTGTCAGAGTAGAATTGTATTCCATACTGTCTTCAGTAGCTGATTTTTCAGAAGTCGATCACCAGGCCTTTCTTCTACTCAACCCTCCGACGTTTCAGTTAGCAGCTGAGCATGTTAACCATTTGTTCCACCCAGGAACTCCCCTGCAGGCACAGTCATGTCTTAGCCTTTGACCATGCACTTGGACATTGCCCCTGTAGTCTTGGCTTTGAGGTAGCACGCACACTTCATACCATTTTAGATCACGGTTTAAGGAGAACATTCTTCTGATTTGATTTTTCTCCCTGATTTTACTGGAATTTTCCACTTAAATTGGAGAACTAAAGAATATTGGTGCCTATGATTTGACTGAATAAAGAACTGATCCCAAACAAAATAAGTTGATAACATGCATCAGGTAACCTTTATTTTGATAGTAGCATAACATTTATTGTTGTTTTTCCTACTATTTAGCTTTATAGAACAAAGAAGAGGTTACCTACTAGCTAAAAGTTGGGGCAGCTGAGCAACTGTTAAAGTTTGGATTATTTTGAAATGTTACCTCAAGTAGTAGACTCTTGTCCAGAAATTCGGGCAATCAGGAGGTCATCTTACTCCATTTGTCTCTGAGCAAACGAAGAATTATACCATCTGATTATCCATGCTAATGTTTGCTATTCTCGTTCTTCTTACTTATTTCTTCTTGGTCTTGGAGAAATGTTAACGTAACCGGCTAAGGTCTTCTGTGTTAACCCTTCGTTTATTGAATATCCTCACACACATATAATGAGTTACTCTGCTTAGTAAGATTGTCCTTATTCTTCTCTTCAGACACATGCCTCCAGCTTCTGTGGACACTTTTCATTTATTATCCTTGCATCATCATACACCTCTTTATACAGCCTTTATAAAAGTCCTCTAAATTGGAATTCATCCAAGAATTTAGTGCTGTGTTCATCTCTTTACATACCTTTTCCATTTCTCCCTCAGCAAACTTAGTTGTGGCTCTCCTGTCAGATATCCATTTTTGAAAGCTTTTCAGCTTTCTTGGAGCCACCTCGCTTTCCACAGACTTAGACCACGGAATCATGTATTTCTTTTTCTAGCATTTTTGAATTCTGATTTCCTATACAATGCCATACGCACGTGACCACTCCGAGGCTTCATGTTGTGGTAGAGGCAAAACTCCCCAGCTTTCTATCACATCCCACACGATGAGCTCTCCCGTGTTGGACAGAATCAACTCTGGAGTGATAATTCTCCTCTACTTTCTCATCTTTTCCTGGGAAAATTTAACTGCCAACCCAGCAATTCTAAATCCTATTTCTATGGTGCATCTTGCCAAATTAAATCTATGGGAGGTGCTCTGGTAAGTTGAGTTCCACCGTCACCACTAGATCTTTTTCCTGCGTTAGTTTTGTTATCTGGTCATGGATAATCATCTGTTTCTCCAGTCTGACCAGGTGGTATGTGATATACTTTCACCGTTTAACCCTTACGCTCCTATCTTATTTATCCTCTTCCTAATGCTCCTGGCGATGCCTGCAATGGCATGTAAATGATTTTCGCAAGGATAGCTTATTGGACCTTTTTAAAATTTTGTACGAGACCTGCCCTTCTTTTGATGTCCAAATTTGCTGGTTTAATGAATACCCACCGTTGTATAGGTATTTGATGCCATGCAGTTATTTCTGATCCCTTTGCCAATTTTACTGTCAATTACTGGTTTCTGTTACCATTATTCTCTGTGTTGTATATTTTAGTGGTTCTCAGAATATCGTTCCTGAACCAGCAGCATCAGCAACACCTGGGAATTTGCTGGAAATGCAGATTTTGGGGCCTTATCCCAGACCTGCTGATTCCAAAGCTTTGGGGGTGGTGCCTGGTGATCTGTATTTTAAAACAAACCTTCCAAGTGATTCTTCTGATGCTTGATAAAATTTGAGAACCACTGACATATCTGATATTCTCTAAACCTTAAGCAGTTAGCAAGAGTAGAGAGCTCAGCATACCGCAGTTCCAGTAGACATCCTTGGATGTTACAGAGTTATTTAAGCAGATTTTTTCTTTCACCTCCATTTCCGGTTTAAATTTTGAATGGCAGTTGTCAGACCAATTTCTGCTAACAGTTATTGAGTATCTACTGCTGTATGGTACTTCGATATGCATTTTTATTTTATTTATTTATTGTACTTTAGATGAAGATTTACAGAACAAATAGATTGTCATTAAACACTTAGTACACATTTTGTTTTATGACAATGGTTAACAACCCCACGACATGTCAACCCTGTCCCTTCTCAACCTTGGGTTCCCTATTATCAGCTTTCCTGTCCCCGCCTGCCTTCTAGTCCTTGTCCCTGGACTTTTGTGCCCCTTTGGTCACATTTTGTTTTATGGGGCTGTCTAATCTTTGGCTGAAGGGTGAACGTGGGGAGTGACTTCATTACTGAGCTAAAAAGGTGTCCGGGGGCCATACTCTTGGGGCCGCATACATTTTAAGAAATATAACACAGTAAACTTGGTTTTGGTGTTCCCTTATTTTTTTTACAGCTACATAAGCTTAGAAGAGTTGTGCCCTAGAGTATAAACAGTTGCAGACTGCTTAGCTGGGATTCACCCTTAGACCTACTGATTTCATGCCTTGTGTGTGTTTTTTCTTTGATGCCATGCTTTCTTTCAAATTACCAAAGTTCCAAGTTACTGATTTTTTTTTTTCCCCTTTACTGAAATTTGTCTTAGTTCCTTAGTGCTGCCATAATAAAAACTACCACAAGTAGGTGGCTTTAAAGAACAAGAATGTTATTGTCTCACAGTTTTGGAGGCTAGTACAAATCAAGGCATTGGCTGTAGGGAAGAATCCTTCATTGTCAGGAGCCTTGGGCGTTTCTTGACGTTCCTTGGTGTTCTGTGAGTCTTCTGCCCTTTTTATAACTCAAATAGTTAGTTTTAGGATGCCTCCTGCTGGGGTATGGCCTAATTAACTTGACAAAGAAAAACCCTATTTCAAAACAGGAAAATCCCTGTTTCCACAGGGCCAGGGGCTAGGACTTCCATACGTATTTTGGGGGACACAATTCAGTCCATAACGTACTTTTCTCTTTCTTGTTATAGTGATGATAAAGTAGTAGAGGTAGCAGAGGAGGAGGAAGTGGCTGATGTTGAGGAAGAAGAAGCCGAGGATGACGAGGATGATGAGGGTGGTGAAGAGGTGGAGGAAAAGGCTGAGGAACCCTATGAAGAGGCTACAGAGAGAACCACCAGCATCGCCACGACAACCACCACCACCACGGAGTCTGTGGAAGAGGTCGTTAGAGGTAATCCACTGTTTGCTTGGATTTTTTTATTTCTCAGGGAATAGAACTCACCATATCTGAGTTTGAAATTGTCTATCCACTTTACCACCAGTGCCTTCCCCAGCCAAAAAAAGAAAAAAAAAAATTCAAAACAACAAGCCTTCTTATACTTGTTGAACCTTTTTTGGTTTAACAAACACTCTTAGCACTTGATTTCAGTTACATCTGCTCGTCACTTATCAACTGTCTTGTTATCCGACATTTCGTAGTTACGACAATAGTAAAAAATCTGCTGTTTTCTGCATTAATGACGTACATGTGGCAGTAACAAACACCAAGGTGCAAGGCAAGAGGAACACTGGCTGTAGTGGTTAAGGGTGTGTCACCTTGGCTGGGTCATGATTCTCAGTGGTTTGACAGTTATGTAATGATGTAATTTGGCAGCTATGTAATGATGTAGTTATTTTCCATTTTGTGATCCGATGTGGTCATCCTCCATTTTTGCATAAAGCTAATTTTTGCATAATGACCTGGTCTTTGGACCGTAACCATGTGGATAAGTGAGGAGTGGGTGTAATTTGAAATCCTGGTTATAGTGACTGTTCTGAGCCTTGTGTATGCTGTTTATAAAACCCAAATTGACTCCACCCACTGTCATGTCATTCGATAAACCTCCCTGGCTCTTCTTGGTATTCCCTTGGCAGTGAGTGTTTTATGAGTTGTCGATGCAGCTGTATTGTCTGTTACTTCTTTTCACCACCTAGGCTTTGAGCTACTTGAGGGTAGGGACTGTAAGTCACTTACTATGCAGTATATGTGGCTTATAGAAAAACTTCAATAAATACTAGTTTTGTGAGTGCGTACAATTAAATTTCATTAACGAAGAAGAAGATTTGGTGAGTATCACATTGTTTTTCACTGTGAAATTTAACTTGGATAATTGTGTTGTCTTTAAATTGTTTTATTGGCGGGAAGGACAGTGCCTTCTTCAAGAGATAGACACAGTACTAATATCTTAGACTTTCTCTTATTTAATACTCTTATTGAGAATTTTGTGAACTGAGTAAACTAAAAGACCTCCTTTTGTCTCCATGAAATAAAAGCAAGCATTCAGTTTAACATTAAACAAATCAACTGGAATAGTGGGCACGCACAGTAATCTGCTGGATTGTGTTTCTTAAAGAGTAGATAACTGTTTTTTGCAGACTAGAACTAGATTGAATGAATATGGAGTTACTGAGTTTTAGTGTATTACAAATACTTTTAGAGTCAGTCTACAAATGTTACAAAATTGTAATATGTCCACTTATTTTTTATTAAAGTATTATTTCAGCTTTTTTATTAAATTCTACCTAAAATGGATTACTTTCTCTGCCTCAGGTAGATTCCTAATTATCAGTGTACTCTCTTCTTCCCTTCATTGTGTTTTTGTACAGCTTTATTGAGGTATAATTTACATATCATAAGATTCACTCATATTAAATGTATGATTCAGTCGTTTTAATAAATTTACCAAAGAATGCAACCATCACCATAATCCATTATTGGGTTAGCACATTATTATCACCCCAGTAAGATCCCTCATGCCCATTTATAGTTAATCCTTGCTCTTATCCCTAACCTCAAGCAACCACTAATCTACTTTCTGGCTGTATAGATTTGCCTTTTCTGGACATTTTCTATTACTGGAATCCTACAATACATAGTCTTTTGTGTCTGGCTTTTCGCTTAACATTATGTTCATAAGGCTCTGCATTTTTTAGCTGGTAGCTTTTAAAGCGGAGATTATTCTGAATTAAACACTCACAGTTAGCTTAAAACCCATTGAAAGTATCGCATGTTCTTTAAAAAAGAACTTATGGTACAAGATGGATTGTTTATCAGGCCCCACTTAATGGCAGTTTCTTATCCAACTTAGCTCATAAGTCAGTGTGCAAGTAGATAGATACGTAGGTAAATGCATGTTTTGTCTGGACCACAGGCTCACGTACCTGGGACATTGTTTCCAAGGGTGTTTTTTCATATGCCTCTTAGGACCCTCTGTGGCACAGCCAGTCAGATGAGCTCATTAGCTTCAGTTTTTCCAGCAGGGAAGGACCGTCGTTGTAGGGCTTCCCTTAGAGTCTAAAAGATGTGTGATTACAAATTACAGCAGCTAGTATTCAGCAATGGATCAGGAGTTCTTGTGATCTCCATCAAGGTAACTGTTTACATAGTAAGCAGTGGCCATTCATTCATCATTAGCTTATGGAGCACCTATTCCCTACAAACCATTTTGCTAGACTCAGTGGAACATATGATAAGAACACAGAATATCTGACCTTCACAGAGGTTAAAATCTAGTGGGAAAGTTGGTCAAAGAAAAAAGAAGTTATCTATGATGTAAGGAACATAAGCACACAGCCTACTTCAGGGAGGAGGAGAGAACTTCTGGATTGATCAGAGATGGTTCCATGGAGGAGATGGCATTTGCAACAGATCTGGAGGGACTGATGATAGATCTACAGATGGATTTTGTTATAGAGTACTTTAGACTTAATAGGAACGGCAGTGCAAATATGGTGAGGCCAGAAAGTACACGGCATGTTTGGGAGACAAAACTGGTTCAATTTAGCAACAGCAGATGTCTTACATAAGAGAGCTAAAGGATATTTAAAAGAAAAAAAAAGAAATAAAGGAAATTAGGTTGGTACTAAATTGTGGAGACCGTCAGTACTAGGCTGGGAAGTACGGGCATTTACTGAGGGTGATTAACTCAACAAATACTAATTCAGGACCTACTCTGTGCTGAGAATTTTACTAATAGACAGTGAAAAGATTTTGTGTTGCTGTTGCTGTTGTTGAAGAGCTGGGTGAACAGGGAGCCACATAACATATACATTGCAATGAGAGGATGACACATAAACTTGTGCCCATAACCCAGACCAAAAAAGAATTCCCTAGGGATACTGTGATCTTGTTATGTTCTGAGCTAGTTAGTTCAGTGCTTTTTGTTTCTGTTTTTCTCCTAATGTTACATTATTGGATATTAAGACAGGACATAGAGGGGCATTGTGATAGTATTTTCTGTAGGAAGATAACAGCAATTTAAAGAGAAATTAGAAAAAAAAAAAATCTCTAGGCTAGAGGGGGGGAAAAATAACCTTAAAAGATAACGAGTTAATAATGTTGACAGCAAAAAGAACAATAAAAATAAATACCTGATCCTTTAGTACTACTAATGCCAGAAATAGAAATAGTACTATTAATAGCCTTTAGTGGGAATCCATTCACCCCATCTGAGACTCCCGAAGTAGACAAAAGCTATAACGGAGCTAAGACTTATTGGGAAAGGGTGAGTAAGAAAAACATGTGAGAGTCCTTTGCATTCCCAGCTGATTCCAATAAAGAAGTAGACGTTTTCGATGGTAGCATTAAAGGGGTTGACCACATGGGGCCCTTTGCCTCCACGTCATTGCCCTGGAAGGTGAGTCGTGGTTCTTCTCTGATGAAGAGCAATGACACGGGGTGATTGCTAACTTTGTAACATTTGTACTTACAAGTAGTCTGCTTCTGTGCTGAAAATAAGAATTAGAAGTGACTTGTAAAGAAGAGATATCGAAAAGAGATTTACAACCCCGTTTTTAATATTAATGTTTCAGTGCCTGAAAGAAAATCTGATTTACAACCATACTTGATAGAAAATTGTCTCATCATTACCAACATATTGCTAGTAATACCAATCCTTAGTGCGCTTCATAAAAAACTCAATGCTCTTGTAACCTGTTAAAATTTAAAAGAAATAGACAAAGGGAAGATAAATAGAGGCCATTTGGCATAGCCATAAACATTTTCCGCCATATTGTATTAGAATCAATGATACAGAAATAGAAGACATCAGTTCTCGCTGGGATCCTGATTCCTGAGGAGAACAGTAGTGTTGGAAGGTGAGTGCACTACTGCAGACTCCGTCTGGCTTTAGTGTTTATTTTTTCTTTGGTGATGAAGAAAAACATGAATATTGATCCAGTAGAATAAGCCATTACCAATTTGAGTAAAGCAGTAGTATATGGAGACACTCGGTCCTGATTCTCTGTGTCTTGAGAGAGGATTCCACTTCATAACCCAAGTTGTCAGGGTAATTTCTGACTTAGCCATGAGTTCCGAACACTAATTAAACGTGGTTAGTGTAATAAATGTTGCAATCTTTGATTTAATCTAGCCAATTTTGCCTTCCCAGAGTGGCTCTGGTTTTGTCTCTGTGTTCATTTATTCAGCAAACATATATTGTGCTCTTGCTGATGACTAGGCACTTTGCTACAAAACCAAAAAATCAAACTTGTTCCGACTCATAGCGACCCTACAGGACAGAGTAGAACTGCCCAGTAGGGTTTCCAAGGAGCACCTGGTGGATTTGAACTGCCAACCTTTTGGTTAGCAACCAAAATGTTAACTACTATGGCACCAGGGTTTCCTACTGTGGAAAGAAAAATGGAGCAGAGCAGCCAATTCCCACTGGGAGGTGGCTGTTGCTCAGTTGTCCCAGTAGCTGGCTGGAATTCTTTGTTTCAGCATCACTACTCCCCTCACCCTTTAGGGCATTGATTCTCTTCTACTCTTTGTGACTATGCTGCTTGGTAGCAGTTTTACTTCCCCATTTAATTCCAAGAATACTGAGGCCTAGAGTGGTTAAAAAAAAAATTGCCCATAGTCATATAGTTGGTGAGTGGTGAAGCCATATATACTTGCACCTAGATGGGCCAGGGTATTTCTGCTTCACTAATGTCAACATAAAGAAAACAAAAATCCTCGTAACTAGACCAATAAGCAACATCATGATAAGTGGAGAAAGTATTAAGGTTGCCAAGGATTTCATTTTACTTGGATCCACAATCAACGCCCATGGAAGCAGCAGTGGAGAAATCAAATGACGTATTGCATTGGGCAAATCTGCTGCAAAAGACCTCTTTAAAGCGTTGAAAAGCAAAGATGTCACTCTGAGGACTAAGGTGAGTGTGACCCAAGCCATGGTGTTTTCAGTTGCCTCTTATGCATGCAGAAGCTGGGCAGTGAATAAGGAAGACCGAAGAAGAATTGATGCCTTAGAATTATGGTGTTGGTGAAGAATATTGAATATATATGGACTGCCAGAAGAACAAACAAATCTGTCTGGAAAGAAGTACAACCAGAGTGCTGCTTAGAAGTAAGACGGCGAGACTTAGTCTCACGTACTTTGGGCATGTTATGAGGAGGGACCACTCCCTGGAGAAGGACATCGTGCTCGGTAAAGTAGACGGTGAGTGAAAAAGAGGAAGACCCTCAACGAGATGGATTGACACAGTGGCTGCAACAATGGGCTCAAGCATAACGATTGTGAGGATGGTGCAGGACGAGGCACTATTTTGTTTTGTTGTACATAGGGTTGCGATAAGTCAGAATCAACTCGACGGCAGCAGATTTTATAGGCATATATTCATCTTTTCATACATCCGTTTACTATTGTATCACAATAAGCACTTTGTAAAGTTAAGAATTCTTATTTAACAATATTATTGATCCAAGGGTATGCAAACTCTGTCCTTTGAGTCAAATATGGCCTGGTACCTGTTCTGTAAACAGAAGTGTTATTGGAACACAGTCATGCCCTTTTGTTTACACATTGTCTATGACTCTTTGTCCCTGGGTTGTGCAAATGGTTTGCACTCGACTCCTAACCTAAGGGTTGGTGTTTATAATCTGCCCATCAGTGCCACAGAAGAAAGGCCTGACAATCTGCTTCTGTAAAAATTAGAGCCCAGAAAACCCTATGGACCATGGGATCGCCATGTGTCGGAACTGACTCAGCAGTGGTGAGTTTTTGGTTTGTGATAACTGGCTCTGCAGTGGCACACCTGAGTAGTAAGAGAGATGATGTGGCCTGCACAGCCTCACTGCTCGGATCTTTACAGAACACATTTTCCAACCCCTCAATGTGGATCGTAAAAGAAAACAACAACTATGAAATTCTTCATGTTTGAGGTATAATCTAATAAGTCAGTTTCATTAAGGTAATCTTATGGTTAGAGGCAGACTGGTATAGTGTTTCAGGGAGAATTTTTTGTTTATAATTTTATGGCCTTGGGCCAGTAAGTCAGCCTGGTTCAGTGTGTTTTCTTATGTGTGAAGTGTGGATGCTACTAGCACCTGGCATGTTTATGGTGAGAATTATGTGTTAAGAACTTTCAGAATGCCTGGCACCTGGTCAAGTGGTCAGGCCACCCCTATGGGAATCCTGGCTCTGCACCCTACTCATTACTTGGACTTGGATAGATAAAATAGCCTTTAATCCTCTCGGCTCCTCTCTGTAAAATGGGGAGGAGTAGTATTTACCTAACATTGAACCATTTTCTGAGGATTAAATGAAATAATGCATGGGAAGCATTTAGCCTGTGGATTCCTGGCAGAGAGTAAATGCTCAGTTAACGTGAGCTGTTCTGTTTGTGGTTTCCATCGTTCCGACCCAGCAGAGAACTGGTGTTTACTGTTAATTAAGAATGCCAAAGTCAAGCCAACAGACTTTCTTTTAACTACAAAAAGCAGAAATGTGACTTTTGTGACTCTATATTGTATATTTAAATATCTGCAGTTAAGTGTTATATCCAACTAAAGGTCGAACAAGATAATACTAAATGCCACTGCATTTCAAGGTGGAGTTTCATTTCTTGGAGGTATTTCAAACCTCTTGGCAGTTCCTCTGGTAAATGGACTGATACAGACACCCACATCGGCTACTCTTTAATCATCCCATATGATAATGAAGCTAAAGAGTCTGTTCTAAATGTTGCTTGCCTTGGGCCAGCTGTTTGACCTTGGCCGAATTAAATTCTTGTTCTTCTCCATTCCTGGATCGCTTATCCAGGAGAAGCCCCATTTGATTGACTGTCATACACTCTGCCAACATCAAGGGGGCCCTCCTTCATGCTGGACATTGCACTGGGTGCTGGGTGCTGGGCACAGGGAGGGGACAGGTGGCTTGCTCAGGCTGCTCCCAGCTGTACCTACACTCACTACCTGAGACAGGTGTCTTCCGCCTGGCTGCGAAGACACTTCGGCAGCACGGAGGAAGGAAAACCCTCCACTGGGAGAAAGAAGTTTCAGTTAAGATGTTACATCATTGTACAAGTGCCAGATGACATCATAACTGCCAAACCTCTGAGAATCACGGCCCAGCTAAGTTGACACACAACCGCAAGGATCACATCATCCCAGAGCGTTCTCGCTGTGTGTCCGTCTCTGCGTCTGTACTCCTCTTGTACCAGGACAGCAGTCATGCTGGATGAGGGCCTGCCCTGTGCCATCGACTCAACTAAGTGCTGCTGTAAAGAGTGTTTCCAAACAAGACGTGTTCGCGTTCCCAGGCACCAGAGTCAGGGATTGAACGTATCTTCTAGGGGTGGTAGCATAAACCAAGCTCTAACAACAACGGGGTTGTCACTTATCATTCATATTTAACTTTTCACAAAGTTTGGGGGAAAGTAGAAGCTTGACTTGCTGTGAACAGGTAGATGTACTCCCATAGCTGAGCCTGAGGCCTCAGTGTCAGCTTCCTACACAGAAGTGGAAATACCACTACACGGGGTGCTTGGGAACAGGACAAAGGAAAGATGCTTCTCCCCTCAGGACAAGCCTCGGGCCTTTACCTCTGGGTTTTGACTGAAGGCAAGTAAGATCCTCTCCCATTCTGGACCAAAATGTAGCATCCTTTCAAATGATGTTGAGGGAACTAGTGTTGGCACTGGCCACAGCTGTGACAGGTGGCAGCCTGTTATTTGGTGCCCTGTGGCATGGCAGCCACTGATTCTCAGGTGTTTGATACACTCTTTGATAGAGACCGAATAAAGAATGGCATTGACGAGCTTCTTCCTGCGCAATTTCACAGTCCCAGTATAGAATGCCCACCCTGATCATTTTCCCCCAGTCGCCATCATTCCTTGAAAGGTGAGACTGAGCAGCAGAGACATATAGAAAATTTTATATGTGTGTATATTCTTCTGTCTTTTAGATAGAAAATACATGAAAGTATGATTTTCTATCTTTTAATAATAGCTTTTTGAGATATAATTCTCATAGCAGTAAGTTTAAAACTCAGTGGTGGTTTAGTGTGTTTACAAAGTTGTATGTTGCTGTATAGAAAATCACAATTTTTAATTGGGTTTTGCTTAGTTTTCACCCTCCTTTTCCATGCTGTTTCGTTTGTGTCAGGCTTCCGTGATTCAGTTAGAATGGCTGATGTAATCAGTTAGAGGTATTTTCAGACAGTTATCTCTGAATTTAATAAAAAGGCAAAGCATTTTCAGTCTGATTCAATTAAATGCCAGAAACCAATTTTTTAAAGAATACTAGTCTTTCTCATCTTTTCCTAATATAAATTTCTGTTAAAAAAATACACAGATGCCTCAGTCCCAGCTATTATAAGCAGCTACTCAGCTCAGATGTTGCAATTTTTTTAAAAAAATTTAACTGAAAGAAAGAAAACGAAGTTAGAAAATAGTCCATTTAAATATGCATACCATTTTCACAAGCTTACTTTTTTAGCTAATCTGTATGTCCCATAGAATAGAGGCCAGTGTCCTCAGGCAACTAGCAAAGCTTAGGTTGTGATGGAAATCTTTAGTCCCTTATAGAAGATACTTTCTGGAGTTTTTAAACAGAGTGGATTATAACTGAAAAACCTGCTTCTTTCAGCCTTAAACCATTTTGCTCTCCTAAACATTTATCTCATTTATCCAATGAGAATTCAAGGGGAGGGAGAGATTGAATATATCTCATATAAAAGATTAAAGGATGATGCTCGAGAAACCCCTGTGCCTTCAAGACAGCAGCCCAGATTTTAGAAAAATTAAGGGACTCTCATAATGGCCCTGATGGCACAGTGGTTAAGAGCTCAGCTGCTAACCAAAAAGGTCAGCAGTTCTAATCCACCAGGCACTCCTTGGAAGCCCTATGGGGCAGTTCTACACTGTCCTATAGGGTCACTAGGAGTCAGAATCAACTTGACAGCAGTGGGGTTTTTTTTTGTTTTTTTTTTTTTAATGGTATATTAGGACGGAATAATTTTTGTCTATTAATAGATATTTTTCATCCTGTAAATAGAAGCATTTAAAAATCTCTTAAACGATTTTTATTTTCCCCCTGAATCTAGTCTTGCGACTTAAACATGATACATTTCGAGACTTAATGCTTTAAAACGCTTCTCGTTGCTTAGAATCTTGCTTGGGTGATTTCCCATTACTAGAAGAGGATTTAAAGTGAAGTTTCTCCACCTGAGGTTTGTAGCCCTCTGGGGGAATTACTCTGAAGGGTTAAGAGAGTCTAAGATTGAAACAAGATAACAAATTAAGCCCCTAAAATTCCACTTGTATTTTTTCTATGATGTGGGGTATTTTTTTCTTTTTCACTTTTGAGATAATTGTAGATTGCCATGGCAGTTGAAAGAATTAGTACAGAGAGATATCCCATATAACCATCACCGAAATCCCTCCAATATCAATCAGGAAATTGACACTGATGACTTATACTTCATTAGCCCAAGTGTGTGCTTCATTGCCTACCCTTTCTCTGGATGTTCCCTGCTGACGGTCATTACCATCTCATGTACGCTTAACCATACTGTGTGTAAAGGATTTGCATAACACTGCTGTACTGCTGGAGCCCTGGTGGTGCAGTGGTTAAGCATACGGCTGCTAGAACTTTTGGCTGCTAACCAAAAGGTCGGCAGTTAAAATCCACCAACCGCTCCTTGGAAACCCTATGGGGCAGTTCTACTCTGTCCTGTAGGGTCACTATGAGTCGGAATCAGTTTGCTGGCCATGAGTATTGGGTGAGCCCTACTGCTGACCTCACCACTCACTTCTCCCAGACTAAGCGAAGGTTCTCTTTTCAACTACATGGCCAAGTTTTTTTGAAACGATGAAGGATTAGAGAAGAAGGTCAGAGAGGCAAACACTTACGTGTCCTAGAGTAGAGTAGGAATAGAGTCGTGAGTGAGAGATGATAAATGACTCTTTCTGTACAAAGTTCTCTCTCTCCCCTTGCTCCCACCCCGAGAAGTCAGCTCAGCTGCTCTAGCAAGTTGATTTTCTGGTTGTAGTCTTTTTTTTTTCAATTTTGCTTTAGGTGAATGTTTACAGAGCAAATTATTTCTCATTAAACGGTTAATACACAGATTGTTTTGTGACATTGGTTGTCAACCCCTCGACGTGCCAACACTCTCCCCTTCTCGACCTCGGGTTCCCCATTTCCATTTGTCCCGCTTTCCTGTCCCTTCCTGCCTTCTTTTTCCCTGTCTTTGCTTTTGGGCTGGTGTGTCCATTTAGTCTTGTATACATGGTGGAACTGCTTGTGTTATTGTTTATTTTAGAGGCCTGTCTAATCTTTGGCTGAAGGGTAAACCTCAGGAGTGGCTTCAGTACTGAATTAAAAGGGTGTCTGGGGGCCATACTCTTGGAGTTTCTCCAGTCTCTGTCAGACCAGTAAGTCTGGTCTTTTTTTTTTTTTTTTTTTTTTTTAATTTTTCTTTTCTGTGGTTAGAATTTTGTTCTGCATTTTTCTCCAGGTCTGTCCTGTACCCTCTATTTGTAATCCTTATCAGAGTAGTTAGTGGTAGTAGCCAGGCACCATCTAATTGTACTGGACTCAGTCTGATGGAGGCTGTGGTAGATGTGGTCCATTAGTCCGTTGGACTAATCTTTCCCTTGTGTCTTTGGTTTTCTTCATTCTCCTCTGCAGGCGGGGTCTAGTCATAGTCTTAAAGGAGAGTAGTGGGAGGTGCCATATGATAGTTGATCAGTGATGCTGACAATTGGAGGAATTATAATAGATACCCTTCCACCAGGACAGAGGTTTGCATGTTAAGAGAAGCAGGGAAGCAGGGATGCCCTCTTCCATTTAAGCTGCTCAGAACCAGCTGGACATGGTGGCTGTCTTTCGGTAGTTGAAAAGTGACAAAGCCACGTTCTCAACTCTTTTCTCCTCGGCTCACATATATCTCCTCTTCAATACATTATATATTTGACGTTAAATTATCAAGGACTATTATACACATTTTTGATCTAATTATCTCAAATATCCTTTTGTATATGAGTACCTGTGGGATTGATTGCCATTGTACAAGATGGCCGTGTGGACTACACCAAGGTCATGAAACTACTTGGGGTCATTTAACATCAGCAGTACCAACAATCCTGGCAAGGTCAGGAGAACTCACCAAATGATCCTGAAGTGGAGATTATCTCACTGTTTCTTTTAGAGTGATGGAAGCAAGATTCTTAGAGCTGAAGACTCCAGCCAGAAGTATGTGTTCATCGTGTACTTTATTCTCTTTACTTGGTTGACGTATAAATGGATTTTGAGTCCTGAATGCTTTTTCTTGTTGATTGGGACTCATTTGGCCTGAATTTCTACAAATTAGCTATAACTAATGGTTTCAGATCCATTTTAGAATGAGGCAGAAGAAAAATAAAAGCTAATGTACCATTATGTTTTGTTAGTGGCGTAGGAAAATGATAATGTATTGTAATGCAATTGAATTCCTGAGTTTTGCCCTTGTAAGAAATCATTGCTATGCTCAGTCACACGCAAGGGCACGTAGCTATCTTGGATTATCTCCTTTGATTGTCACTATTTTGTTTCAGTCTTTACCTTGTACCTACCCAAAATCCTAGCACTTATTTAGTACATAGGAAAGATCCTAATGACAAGCGTCTTGGTCCTGCATAGCTGTGGTGTGCTCTATGAAGTCTGTGGCAGACAACTTTCAAAAGACACATACTGGGTGCTGTAAGAGGTATAAGATGTGGGGCTCAGTGTGAATTGTTAGGCATAGTGAATTTTGCCCCAGTGCTCTAAACTAACATGACTTAGGGCAATGCTGTAGGGTGGAAGAATTCTTTGCCTCTGTTGTAGTAGTTACTGTGCTGCTTGCATCCCCAATGCCAGCTCCAGCCACAGAGTAGGTTCAGGAGATGCAGGAATTAGCACAGCCTGCGGGACAGATTCCTGAAGGTGAGTATTCTGGTATCTAAGGCACACAAACGAGCACATGGCATGAATGGTAAGGGAGAAACAGGAAAGAGAAGCCAGTCTGTTGGTGTTTGTTACATCTGAGACAGGAAAGGTAGGATCCAGGAGTGGAGACAGCTGACTGTTGAGGGCCCTGTGGGCTGGCAGTGCTTGGCCAAACCTCACATCTGAGCAGGGCTTTTAGCTCTGCAACCGTGAAGTTGCTCTGTCGGAAACTCAGAAGTGATTAGGGCACATTCTAACCTGCCCTTTAGAAGTCATAATCCTAATCTTTTCATTTTGAGGGATAGGTAAAACTGTCAAATGGATGGGACTCTTGTGTCAACAGGTCGGTAGATTGTCATCCTATTTCAACATTCTCTACAAAAAGCCAGTTAAAAGCACATAGTGGCTTGGTGAGTATGGACTTTCAAAGCAGCAGTATTGAACGGCAAGTGATGTTGAGCTTGTTTCATCTGTTGTCAGATGTTTCCATCTGAAAACTAAAAAGAGAACCAGGAAAATCTTAGGTATCTGTTACACAGGGCATTTCTCTTGCAGAGCGTTTGATCCTCATCTTCTGGACTCAGTGTTGACTGTCTCTCCTCTGCTGATACCATGATGTCGGCAGCAGCTTCTGGTTGTGCCACCACCTCATTGCCTCAGTTGGCAAGAGCAATGCTTAGTGTGCATGTGGGGGTTAAGGGTAGGGAGTAAAATGATAATTCTCTTTCTTACATCAACATTGTGCATCTTTGTCCTTGATTGGCTGATTAAGATCAATTTATTGAACATTCCCAATTGGGAAGCTCTGGATTGTGCATGGGTTATATCTCAGTTAGAAGAGTACTTTCCCCTAATGTGTTAGGAAAGCTAAGAATAATCTGCCAGACATCCAGGAGTGCCAGGTCCTCACCAGCAATCCATAGGCTGAGCAAGGGCAGGGCGTGAAGCCAAAGGGAACATCAGGGCTACTGCTTCACTTCCAGCAGAAACAGAACATTCATGGGAGGTAGAGTTCTAATTCTAATCACAATAACCTTACAAGTGGAATTGGGCTTTGAGTCAATTGGAGATTATGAAACCAATCTTGCGGATTTGGGGAGGGTGGCAAGACCTGACAACAGGTAAGATGTGTTCTCATGTAAAACAATGCTCGGTATGTGTTGGCAAATTTATTGTTTGCAACGTTATTGTCCAAGGGTCAGATAAACATGCAAAGAAAAGCTAACTTTAAATTAGAGTTGATATAATTAGATTTAATATAATAGCCACATTTACAGATGTTACATGTGTTTTCTGATGTAGTGAGTGGACAGTTGGGCACTCTTTAAAAACTGGATCATATTCAAAATATATGTAATTAATTTTATACTTGAGGCAAGGCAATCATTTATTAAGGAAAGCAATCAGATATGTATGAGAGGTTAATTTTTTTGCATCACAACCAAAATAATTCTTTCACACTCAAAGTTGACTTGTTTGAAGTTATTTTAAATGCCAACTTTATTTTTTTCATAGTAAAGAAATGTTTTGATGTGCAGACACCTTCTGCAATTTAATATTAATCTAAAAACCGCTAAAAGCTCTTTCCACCTCTAGCTAGAATCCTTTTATTACTGCTGAGACCGACCCTCATTAACCGATGAGAATGGACTGTTTTGCTCCCAGTGTAATTTTAGAGTCTTGGTGGGTAATCACATTCCACAGTAAATGTTCAGTAGATGCTGCGTAGTGCACCAGTGTATGAGAACAGCCAGCCAGTGCCTTCTTCATGCTAAATGTGGTTCCCCACGTCTCCCGACTAGAGGTGTGCTCTGAACAAGCCGAGACGGGGCCGTGCCGAGCGATGATCTCCCGCTGGTACTTTGATGTGACCGAAGGGAAGTGTGCCCCGTTCTTTTACGGCGGATGTGGCGGCAACCGAAACAACTTTGACACTGAGGAGTACTGCATGGCCGTCTGTGGCAGCGTCAGTAAGTGGACCTTCCTCGAGCCTGGCCACCTCTCGTCTCTCTCGCCGCTGACTCTGCTCTCTGTAACAGATTGATTTTCCTGGGTCTGGGCAATGCATCTGTTGCTACCACTAACCACATTTCTGTCCTCCTCTTTAATTGCCCGGAGTCTCCGTAGTCTATTCAATCATGAGCCCACATCTCTGTCTTTTTCTAATACAGCATGGCCCTGGGTGTGTTCTTTTACTAGCTGTGATAGCCGCCTCTTGCCATCTGTAGGAACCTTTGAGTGCTTCTCTTTAAACCAAAGCTGGGGTTGCCATTTTGTCTTCTGCAGCCGTTTCTGCAAATGTATGCCTACGTGTGTGTCTGTGTACATGTGTGTTCGTGTTTATGCATGTGCACTACCCGTGCAAGTAAAATCTGCTCCTGGAAGCCTGGCTGATGAAGCTTCAGTTGCATTGACAAGGTGGTGTACTGCTGTGGTGAATAACTTTCAGTGGTTTCATAATATATGTCTTTTATTGTGGCTGTGGAGCCCTGCTGGTGCAGTGGTGAAGAGCTCAGCTGCTAACCAAAAGGTCGGCAGTTCGAATCCACCAGCTGCTCCTTGGAAACCCTACTCTGTTCTGTAGGGTCACTATGAGTCGGAATCGACTAGATGGCAATGGATTTGGTTTGGTTTATTGTGGTTGGGGGCAGGGGGGATTGACTGAATTGAGTACATGCACCTCAGATGCCAGAGGGTAGACATGCCCTTGTTCCCCCTGAGCTCCCTCACAGACGTTTGCAATGCCAAGTTTTTTTCTCTTGGAAATAGGTAGGAGAAAACTCTTAACATTAGAAAGCTTCAATGACATTAAGCACAGGGAATATAGTTTTCAAAGCATTTTCTTTCAAACTTTAAGTTGTTCATAACTTTGAGGATAAATATATGAAGTCATGACGACTTAGATATGAGATGCAACTTTTCACACCATAGTGGTTCTCAGGAGAAGTCCCAGATTTATGGGACTTCTGCTCTCGTTAATAGCCCTCCAAGTTAAATTCCCAATTTTATTATGTTACCATTATCATGAGTAGCAAGTTTGAAGTCCTCGAGAAATAATTATTCAGTTTTCCAAATTAAACATTAAACTCAATACTGTGCTGAGATGTTCTGTTGACTCTTTCCCTTGCTCTTGTGAGGGAAACAGCTATCATTTCTCATACAAGATTCCTAGGGATTACACAAATTGTTTTCCAGCCCAATCATAGGATTAAGCAGAACAACAAAAGGACCTGGACAATCAAGACCTTCTATGGTGAAGGAGCCCAGTACGTAAGTGGGATCTAATGGAAGAGTTCCTGTTGATCTCCTGCTTGCCTGATGTTGGGAAGACAGGCTGTGTGTGAGATTAACTCCCTTTCTGTCTTGTGTGAGAACAGGTGTGAGAACTGGTAACCCGGAAGGGTTCTAATCTGGCTCTCATTGCGTGATTGCAGCTTCTAGCTTGAAGTCTTCTTTCTTCAGGTTCAAACAAAGAAATTAATTAGGTCAGGTAATGTGGAACACAATGGAGGATTCTATTGCTTGGAGTCTCTGGAACAAAGGACTTTTGTTACAATGATTCTAACTGGTTTAGCTGCCTGTGGAAGATTTCCTGGCATATTTTCAAATTTTGTTTCCCTTTCTCCAGAGGTGGATTTCTTTTCTGGAATAATAAGTTATTTTTTGTAATAAGAAAGATTTAAAAAAAAAAGCAGTGGTGAGTTTGCCTTAAGAGTTGGAAATGACGTGACACACACACACCCTTGATCAGTTTGATTTGACTTGAGCTGTGAGCAAGCCGTGGGCCCCACAGGTCAGATGGAGCCTATAGAGGTGCCCTGGATGGCACACCCTTTGTGGAGAGACTTGGCAAAGGTAGGTGCTCCCAGCAGGGAGTAGTGGACAGGATGGTCAGTACTTAAGAGGGGATACATTATAGAATAAAGCATCAAGAAAGCAAAGGCAAGAGGCCAAAGATGAGCCAGAAGGGTGGACAGATCCAAGTGGAGAGAGGACAGCTTCGACAAATAGCCAGGGCTGCCCTATGAATGGGGAAATGAATAGAGATGGGGGAACGGATTGATGGGGATGGATGATACCTGGCACTAACAATGGAGGATAGGAGAAACAAAATCATCTAACAGGTTACTTGGATGTGCCATCAGAGACAGAATATCCAGCATCTAAGACATTGATCCATTGCACAAATATATAGTATGTTTGTTTACCTTAGTTTTGTGGAGGGGCCAAACTTCAGGATATGTTGGGTGTTTTGTTTGTTTTTCATTCAGCGATTGTTTTGCTTTTTCCTCTTTTTTGCGACAGTGGAATCATGTGAGTCTCAGCCATCATCTCCAGGTTTCTATTGTTGTTCTTAGCTGTAATCTCTTACTTTCTCCATAGTGTCCCAAAATTTACTAAGACTACCCGGGAAACTCTCCCCCAAGATCCCGCTAAACGTATGTAATTGACTGGGAGGAGGGGAGGGCGAAGGAGTGCGTTGCATGGCTGGATTATGACCCCGGCATCACCACCTTCTTTGCATGGTTCTGTGTTTCTTGAACACCTGCCTTTTAATAAGATGTTTATTCCCACTGCCTTGCTGCAGTTATGCCTAATTTTGCCAGGTAATTTGAGATGTCAGGGCTACGGGCATTGACTAAGCCTCTCCTATTTCTGATCAATTTCCTTTTTATTTAATGTGGTTCTGTTAAAATGTATATGTAATGTGATTATGTTTTATTTGGAATCACCATTTTATTTTCTCAAAACTCCTGAGATGCCACAACTTAACAAGAGGCGGTATACACAGTGACTTGTTTTCCAGAAAAATATTTCGTATGCATGCATTCTAGTACGTGGACTAATGCACGTGCCCAGGTTTCAGTTATGTGTGTCTCTAAGACAGCTGTTAAGTCCTAGGAGGTGGGAGGTCACTTTTCAACACCAGAGCCATCTCCTCCTCCTCCTCTCCCAGAACGCACAGTGGTGGGTCAGAGATGCCGGACTTCTGATCTTATCCTTAGGAAGCAGGGAAAGTGCTTTCTGTAAAGACCTGTTATAGCAGCCAACCACTGTGGGTCTTATGATGTCCTATCTTTTGTGATTATTTCAGTTGACATATCAGTCTAGCTTTGTTTAAACATGTCAGACACAAATACTCATTTTTAAATTTGGATTAAATTCAGAAAATGATTTGTCCAGTTTCAGGTTAGAGATGATATATACTATTAATGTTTGTGATTGCTAGAAGAGACAATTTCAGTTTAAGCTTAGACATCTTATGATTAAAATGAGCTTTTATCTACAGAGTGATTTTATACTATCCTGAAAAACTTAGTCTCAAAATTAATGAAATTAACTCAAAACGAAAAAAAAAAAAAGATAAATTGTAGATGGGGAATTATGCACTTTTACAAAAGATTTCACCATAAATCAAGTGTTTTTTTTTGGTGGCCTCTCTAAGATATTCAAATTATGTATAGCTTTTGAAAAAAAATGGTTTTTACTGCCACAATAAACATATTTCCTGCTGTTGTGAGAAAGTGTTTTTCTCTGAGAACGTCAAAGGTATGGCAAGTGGGTAGATATCGAAGGACCAGGGAAAAACTCTAGATATCACACTAGGATTGATAATACATCGATTGCTTAGTGTGCTACATTTTACCAAGCATTTCCACAGATCATTTATTTTTCTTAAAAACACTTTGTGGACATTTTTTTTTTTTTTTTCATTTTCCTTTGTACACATGAGAAAGTAAAACTTCAAGAGCTTAATGAACTTGTCTTGAGCCATCGAACTGTTAAATGGCAGGCAGAACCAGGTATCAGACTTTGGTGGCATTGTGGCTGTGTTCCACACTCCAAATGGCAAAGCATTCGGTTCTGACATATTTCTCTAAATTAGTAAAATTATGTTTGAGGTACAGAAGTGCATTTTAAGGATATAGAAAATAGTGGCAAGAGGATAAAGAATATATATTTTTTTTAAATAACATTTTTTCCTGAATACCATGCATGTAGCCTGCATCAATAAATTAAATCTTTCCTAACCTTTTATAAAACAATCATTATTATTTAAGTTTCATCTTATATCATTTTTGCATAGGAATTGTATTTTTTCTATTTTCAATTAATGGAAATGAACATCATCATTTAATAAATGTGTGTTCTTGAAGTATACATACGTGCTACTTGTACTGTCAACTCTTCCGAACAGATACTGAAAGTCTTTTACAATTTTCTCTTTCCCAGTCATTTTCTTCCACCTACTTGCTGTGCGTTTGAGATCCTGACACCTTGCTTTTCTAGGGGAATGAAGCAGTTTTGGCAACTATATTTTGTTGTCTTCCTGCAGAGACTCTTCAATCAC
The DNA here is from genome assembly GCA_030035585.1 of Dugong dugon. Lineage (NCBI taxonomy): Eukaryota > Metazoa > Chordata > Mammalia > Sirenia > Dugongidae > Dugong > Dugong dugon. The sequence goes on from CM057473.1 coordinate 10,652,804, forward strand.
TGCAACTGAAGGGTTTTACAGTGTTAGTACAAACAGACTGGAGAAAGCATATAATTTCTAGTTATTTATAGCCTGAGTTGCTATGTGGTCTTATTTATAGCAAAGCTGCACTTTTGAATTAAAAAAGCCATGGTCATCTGGAGGTCAAACACAGATAGGAGACTCGAGTCGGAGAACATGAGCTGAGCTAGAAGGGGAATAAGCCCATTTCACTGGCCACTTGGGTTTGCACTTTGTTCCTTTACTAACTTTGGGCTAATTGGATGGTATCTCTTTGCCCAAAGGTGGTTGGTTTTACGGGTTGCTCAGTCTGAATTGCTTCTAATGACATAAGAAATGTGAAATGAGGTAGGAAAAGCTCTTCAGTTAAACTGATAGAAGATTACACATATGATGAAAATGTGTAATGGACTGCATTATAAATACAATAATTTTTCTGTTGAGTCTTCTTATTATCGCAATCAGACATTCCTAAATCTTTGTGGTTTAACCAGTTTTGAGCATTGCAATTTTAGGGGCACTGATCTTTTGTTTTTGTTGAGCAAGATAAAACTCTCAACCACAGTGGAAAGGAGAGAGATGTGAAGCTTAGAGGGTTCATGTCACGCCTAAGCTCATGAATTTGAATCATTCAAAAAATACTTCCTCATTTGGGAGAAAAAGTCTCCTGATAGCTGAGTTGTTTCCAACGTGAACCCCGTGTTTGCCCATTTGAATTTATGACAGTGCAGAAGTTTCATATTCAGTTTACCCACTGCATTGTTTGTAAATCATAAAATTGCTACGTAAATACTTACAGATTAGTTTATGTTTGAAATGTGAGACTATGGTCATTTTTTCTGGTGTTGTCCCCAGCAGATTGCATCTCAAAAGGAAGACGGGTCTACTCTTTAATGCCATTCAATCTCAGAAAGGATCTGACCACAGAGAATGATGAGTGACCATCTCTGGCTCCTTCCCCTGCAGTTGAGGTGTGGTTCAGAAAACATCTAGAACAGGGTTTCTCCACCTCGGCACTGTTGACATTTTGGACTCTGCTGTGAGGGACTGTCTGATGCACTGTAGGACATTTAATAGCATCCCCGGCCTCTTCCCTCTAGATGCCAGAACACTCATCAGTTGTAATAACTAAAAATGTCTCCAGATTTTGTTAAATATGCCCTGGGGAGCAAAATCTCCCCTGACTGATAACCACTGATCTAGACTCGTACTTCCCCCGCATCTAACTCACAGATGTATCGAGGTTGATGTAAACAGTCATGCTTTCCACAAACTTGAGGGCATGTCGGGGTTTTGGAAAGTTAGTCGACTCTGATTCTTGTTAGATGTTTATGACATTGAATGTTAGACCACTATCCTAGATCTCAATACAGGTAGTCCCCGGGTAACAAACGAGATCCGTTCCTAACTGTGTCATTGAGTCGATTTTGTAGCTAAGTCAAAACAGGTACATACACTTCTTATTTAGCCTTACGTTGGAGACCTGGAAACCCTGGTGGCATAGTGGTTAAGAACTATGGGTGCTAACCAAAAGGTCGGCAGTTCGAATCTACCAGATGCTCCTTGGAAACTTCTATGGGGTAGTTCTACTCTGTCCTATAGGGTGGCTATGAGTCAGAATTGACTCGATGGCAGTAGGTTTGGTTTTTTTGGTTTGGAGCCCGGGTGGCACAGTGGTTAAGAGCTCAGGCTGCTAACCAAAATGTCAGCAGATCTAATCCACCAGCTGCCCTTTGGAAACCCTGCGGGCAGTTCTACCTGTCGTACAGGGTCACTATGAGTCGGAATCAACTCGACAGCAGCAGGTTTGATTTTGGTTTTTTGGTGCCTTTTAAAAGCTGCACTTGTAGCAAGTGAAGGTGATTGTGATGAAGAATTTGTTGCCAGTAGGGGCTGGTTCAGTTGCTTCAAAGTGAGGGCAAATTTACATTCCATTAAAGGGCAAGTGAAAGTTGTCCAAGAACTTGTTGGTAACCCAGGACTGCCTGTATTTGCAAGTTAAAGTTGCCATTGCTGTTCTGACTATCGTAAGCTACAGGTACCATACTTTTTCTGCTCTAATATAAGCTGCTGTGGAAGTAGAGAGTGACCCAATAAGCCCCTGGGCTGGAAGTGCACGATCTACCCATGCACCATCCCGTCCCCTTCTCTCTGTTTCATCTTCGCTTCACAGAATCCCAGCATATGCTGGAGAATGACCAACTGTAGAGATGCCAGTAGGCTTACCAGATTACTTGGCATCTAGAATATACCTTGGGATTGTGTTTATGGCTTAGGATCTCTGCCAATGTGTACGTGTGGTCCCATGCAGGATTTGAAGGTGGTGCAAAAATTGATTTCTGCCCACATCAAAATGACCCAGATAGAACAACAGAGATTACTTCACTCCCAGAGAATGTAAAAAGAATTGGAGCGTGTTATCAAAGCAAGCCAAACCACCTTCTCCAAATTCTAAGTCTATCGCTTCTGAGCCTTAATCAGTTGCAAACTGTAGATAACTCGCCATGTGTCCTTTGAATGTAATATGCCACCTGGTCCCAGCATCATCCTCTGCTGTCATAATGCCCAGGCCGTTTAGTCTTGGACCAGATTTAGACCATTGTTCTTAATCACACTATACTCGTTCTTCTGCTTGTGAAATAGCAAATATTAGTTCCTGTTAGCACATTCTTATAATACTAATGGAAGTAGGATATTTTCATTTTACTAACCAGCATTTAACGCATTAAAAGATGTGATGGTGCATTAAATTGCACGTCACATCAGTGCCAGTAAAAACTATTCGATTGACAAGTATGAAGAGCCAATTCTTTGATATCCAGAAATGCTTAGGATAAAAAGAATGGCTTTTTCCACAAAGTTGTCATGGTGATAAATTCTAAGATTAAAAGGAATCGATTTACTCAGCAAGGCAGCGTTATTTTTAAAAAATAAAGTCATTTACACAGAACAATAAAAGAAAACTCATAATATATGTGCCCTATTCTAAGGAGTCCTGGTGGTGCAGTGGTTAAGTGCTCAGCTGCTAACCGAAAGGTTAGTGGTTCAAACCCACCTAGCGACTCAGCAGGAGAAAGACCTGGCATTCTGCTCTGGTAATGATTATAGCCTAGAAAACCTTATGGGGTAATTCTATGCTGTCGCATGGGATTGCAACAACTTGATGGCACCCAACAGCAACAATGACATTCTTTAGATGTTTTGCCAGAGGAGAGTAAGTAGATAATTACAGGGGCCAGCAAACACTTTCTGTTAAGGAGAGTAAATATTTTAGGCATTGCAGGGCAGTCTCTGTCATAACTACTCAACACAGCAGTCATAGTGTGAAAGCAGTCAGAGACAGTAAGTGAACCAATGGACACGGCCGCATTTCAATAAAACTTTATTTTAAAAAGTAGTCAGCAGGGCAGATGTGGCCTGTCGGGGGGGGTAGCTTACCAACTCTTGGTTTAATAGAGCTGTTAGTTACTCTTGAGCCGACTCTGGGCTAGAGCCCTGGTGGCGCCGTAGTTAAGAGGTCCACTGTTAACCAAAAGGTCAATGGTTTGAATCCACCAGCCGCTCCTTGGAAACCCTGTGGGACAGTTCTACTCTGTCCTATAGGGTCCCTATGAGTAGGAATCGACTTGATGGCAATGGGTTTGGTTTTTGGTTTTACTCTTGAGCTGAAGCTAAGCTAGGTATTTGAGGGATGCCAGCAACTAAACCAAGTATCCAGCTTTTCAATAACTTCACGGTTTTATTGATGAGATGAGACCCAGGTAAGTGACAGAATTAAATAACAATATAAAGTAAAACATACAAGTGTAGGGAAAGAATGTCGTGGAAGACCAGGGTAAAATGAAATCGATTTTTCCTTAAGACCTCCATAGAGGTTAACAGTGCTATCTGCCTTCTGCTGCTACAATTTCTATGAACGTGGAAAATATTGAAGATTTGACTTTTTAAATTCATCTATTGAGTGTTGAGTGGCTGTGACAGGTCATCTCTTTATGAGCCACCATTAATGAAGGTGAGAATAACTTCTGACAGACTGACAAAAGACAATAACCTAAGGTTAAGACAGTCTAGATGCTAGTTGTTATCCTTTTCACCTCACATACTTTTTTTTCAAGGTTCAAAAACTTCAGGTCGCTTTTAAATTCAGGTGCATTGTGCTAAATAGGATGTAGATATGAGTAAAAATAAGACTGGTGTTCATTCTTTCACACTCACTTCACATATGTGACAAAATTCCCATGTCAGAATGTGCCCGTAAGACATAAAATAGAAATGTAGCTTCAGTACAGTAAACACAGCCTGGATTACATTTTTATTACCGTATGTCCACACAGTACAGTAATAGTGTTCTCAGCCGGCTATGATTGCTCTGACTATAAAACACCTGTGATGTGAGGGCATATCAGGGGAAAGAGGCCTTTTTTTTTTTTTTTAAGAGAGTCTCATACCACATGTAAAGATAGCACACTTATTTTCACATTATAAATGGCTCATCTGCCCAGGAAATACTTGTGTTTAGACTGCTTGGTGGTTTTTTTTAATTTTTTTAAAGCTGTTTGGTATAAGAGAAATGGAGGGTTTTTTTTGTTTTTCCCTTAAGTTGGGGTGGCTGTCTGAAAGCTCTGCCATGTTTCGAGATTTAATTTTCACAGAAAATTGTTCTCTGCTGGTTTATACTTCACCTGTATATAAATTATCCTCCTTGTCACCTCCGCTATATAAATCCTAGCCATTTCAAGGGACAGCATTGCTAGCTGTGTGTAAAATACCATTTTCAGTGATAAGCTGATGACTTATATAGGACTTAATTTACTTTCATCTTCTCTTGTCAACAGTATAAAGACAAATTGCTTTCTGCTTATGAAAGAGTAATTAGGTTTTCTTTCTTGTTACTGTCTAATGTTAGTATATCGACCAAACACCATTCACGGGCCTCTCTTTAGGGAAACATTTGGCCTTTTGGCCTCGCGGAGGTAGTCGCAGTCGTTACTGTTGGAAGGTGGGGTTATTACTCCTTTTTCATCCTGAGTTCGTTACGTCCGTAAAATTATGTGTCGCTCTGGAAATTGAGGAAATAAATGAGTATCAAAGTGATAGGGGCAATTTCCTGCCGACTTTATATGAATATGAATGGAGTATGGTTCGGTGATTACAAAACCAGGACAGAAAATAAGGATAATCGGGGCACATACAGTTAGATTTGATGGTCTGCCTCAGTACGTAGGCTCTCCAGATGGGTGAGGGGAATGATTTTCTACCACATTCTGAAGATAACTGCAGGCTCACCTTCTTTTGAAGTAACTTTCCTTAAAATTATAAAGTTCTCTCAGGAAAAGCAAGAATGGAAATATTTCCTTGGTGTGAATGATTGTGGTATATTTTGTGACAGGAACATTGGATGCAGCCCCAAAAAGGAACCCATTGCTGCCCAGTAGATTTCCAACTCACGGAGACATTATAGGACCGAGTAGAACAAACCTGGTTTCCCCCACCTCTCAGAAAGTAGAGCTCTGGTAGGCATTAAGAGAGGAGATTACAATGTGAAGCTTAAATTCTGTGACAAGCATTGATGCTTCATTATTAAAACTGAAATGGACGCTCACACACATGTGAAAGCTGTAAGCTATTTCTCCCTTCATATTTGATTACCTGTGGTTTAGGGAACAGCGTTTTGTGAAAGAAAGAAGCAAATCCGTGATCCTCCTCGTGTGTGTGTGTGTGTGTGTGTGTGTGTGTGTACGTACGTGTGTACACACGCATTCCGTGGGAAACCCTCACCACCTCCACAGTACCACCCTGGACCAAGCCACTGTCATCTTTGTCTTCTACTTTTAAAAGATCTCTTTCCATCTATTTCTGCTTCTTTAGCAGCCAGACTGATCCTTTTAAAACCTGTCACATCACATTTTCCTCTCCTCAACACCCTGCACTGGCTCTTCAGAGTCTTTACGATGGCTCCAGGGCCCTATGTGATCTGTCCCCCATTTTTCTCTCCAACTTCCCCACCACTCTCTCTCTCAAGTCTTCAACCCTGGCCACCATTCTCTTCCTGGAACTTCCCAGACACACTTGCCTCTTAAGGCCTTTGTGCTAGCTGCCCTATCTGTCTGCTGTGTTGTTCCTTCAGATAACTATGGTGCTAACTTCCCCACTTCCTTCAGCCACTTGTCCAAATGTTACCTTCTCGATGAGACTCAGTCTTTCCCCTTCCCTTACTGATACTCCTGATCGTTCTTAACCCTGTTGTTTTTCTATTTTTTCCCTCTTTTCCATGATATATATCACATTCTAGAAACAATGTTTTCTTGAGTTTTTTTTTCTCTTTAAATTTTGTTTTTACCGTGTTGTTTTTTTTTTTCTCACGAGAATATAGTTCTACAGGGGAAGCATCTTTGTTTTGTTCGTCGATTTCTCCCATGTGTGTCACACAAATTTAAAAAAAAAAAATTCCCTTCAAGTTGATTCTGACTCATGGTGACGCCATGCATGCAGAGTAGAACTGTACTCCATAAGGTTTTCAATGACTGTGATCTCTTGGAAGTAGATTGCCAGGACTTTCTTTCCAGATGCCTTTGGGTGGGTTTGAACTGCCAACCTTTTGGTTTGTAGGCAGTGCTTAACTGTTTGCATCACCCAGGGACTTAATATTTGTGGAATGAAGCAATAAAGGAATGAACAAACACACTCAAAGCATTCTGTCTGCGATAGAGCTGTTACCTCAGCTTCTCAGATACCCTTGACCAACCAGGGTTGCAAGAACAAGGATGAAGCTTAAAAGAAAGCACCAGCCATCCAAAATGCCACTGAATTTTGGAAAACAGAATGTTTGCTTTCAAGCAGTAATGTTCTGGAGGTTGGGAATACTTTCTGTTGCATTTGGTATAAGTATTTAGACACCAGTCCTCACTTTTGTAAAGGGAGAGTAGCAGCATCCTGTACGTCCTACCATATCCTACAAGGCTGTGATGAGATTGAAACATGGACATAAATATGAAGGTCATTTGGGAAGTTAAAAGCCTGTGCATATGGTGGTGTTAGTGCTGCTAATGATTTGGCATTTAGAGACCAAAACCTATAGATAAAGAGGTTTAACTTGGAGTTTAAGTCCAGGAAATAAGTGTTTGCTGTGGAAACATGAACACACCCAGCAAAAGCTTGCTTGGAGAAAGTGTGAATGGTTATGTTTCAATAGGATCCTCCAGAGGCAAGTTCTATGGGGTCTTTCTCGATCCCTATTTTATAATCTTAGTTCTGCCAAAGCTTGTTCAGAGGCCACTTACGAGATAAAAGCAGGGTCAAGACCAGCTGTTTGACAGAAAATAGGCAGAAAGATATCAGGATAAAGTTGTTTTTTTTTTTTTTTTAACCAAGTCCTGTTGAACATTAACAAAACAAGCCTTCCTGGTACCCCGGACATGTGGGTAAATTAGCCCTGAAAGTTAACTTTATAGCTTTTTCATAGTTTGTTGTTAGGTGCCGTTGAGTCAGCTCTGACCCATAGCGACCCTGTGTACAGCAGAACTAAACACTGCCCAGTCCTATGCCATCCTCACCACCAGAGTTCATAGTTTACCTAAAACCCTAAATTCAGACTTTTTTACATGTCTGGGGATGTGAGTGAGCATGCTAAATGATAACGTTTTCCCCCCACCTGGAGAGTGTAATTGGGTAACGTGTTTTCTCCCCACATTGTACATGAGAACGCAGGTAAAGCGAGCTAGCAGTGAACCAGTGAATGGAGGCTATTATTATTTGGCCAGCTCAGAAATCTGGGCCATACTGCAGCTTCTAAGGAACCTCAGAGGACGACTCTGAAGGGGATAAACTGTCACTGACAAATCAGAAGTCACTGCTTTGTGGTAGTTTAAGAACCAAAAATAAACCATCCTCACTGGTTTCTCTTCCTATGATATATAGTTTCCTGTTGTCTTTGTGCCTTGGGGTGTATCCTGACATTTTGGGGGCCACAGCCTTCCCAAAAGGAAGCACCTTGAAAGGGTGAGGACAAGGCCACTGGACCTTGCCCCCGCCCACCCCTTTGGTATCAGGTCCCTGCCTACCGCGGACTTTGTCACAAAATGGCAGCAAGTCCTGATAAGATAACTTCATTAAGATGTGGGGGTATAGAAATATGGAAATTGAGCTCACCATACAAGCTCCTCCTTGAACGCTCTCCACTTCCTCCTCACCAGCTTCCCGGCAGGGATATAACATACTAAATACATTTTAAAATACTAAGGTTTGCCATCTTTCTTCTCTCCCTGACCAGACAGTGATCTGCTTTGCTAGATGGTATGAATATAGAAAAGCTTCATTCACGTTTACTAATTTAAGTTACTATGAATGACTAAAACAAAATTAAATTATAGATGACTTAAAGAGACCAAAAAACCAGAAACCAAACCCGTTGCATGGATTCGCTCCTGACTCATGGTGACCCCATGCGCTATAGAGTAGAACTGCCCTATAGAGTTTTCTTTGCTGTAATCTTTATCGAAGCAGATCACCAGGTCTTTCTCCTGAGGTGCGGCTGGGTGGGCTTGAACTGCAAACCTTTAAGTTAGCAGCTGAGTGCAAACTGAAACAAGTCCTCTCAAATCCTCAACCAAAGGAAGTAACTGGGACAGGTAATGAGGGTTTATTCAAAGGGAATATTTCTTATTGTATTTCAGTTTTTCTACTTTAAGTGAAAGTTTACAATTCAAGTTAGTCTATCATACAAAAATTTATACATTGTTATGTGACCCTAATTGCTCTCCCTGTACTGTGACAGCACATCCTCCTTTCCACCCCTGATTTCCCGTGTCCATTCAGCCAGCTCCCGACCCGCTCTGCCTTCTCATCTCACCTTTGGACAGGAGCTGCCCATTTAGTCTCATGTGTCTGCTTGAGCTAAGAAGCACACTCTTCATGAGTATCATTCTGTGTCTCAGAGTCCAGTCTAATCTTCGTCTGAAGAGTTGGCCTTGGGAATGGTTTTAGTTCTTGGTTAACAGAGAGTCCGGGGGCGTGCTTTCCGGGGTTCCTCCAGCCTCAGACGGACCATTAAGTCTGGTCTTTTCAAAGCGAATATTTCTTGATGAAATTGAATGAATGGATAATACAGTATTTGCATTAATTTCCATACACCTAAAAAGAGGGTTGAGTATTCGAAATAGTCTTAATCCTTTTGAAGCATGCTTCTCATTCTCATTACCTTATTATTCTCTTTTTCGTATTCTTTTCTTCGTATTACAAAGCTACATTTCAGTTTAGGCCAATGAGATTTACAGCAACTCTCCTCCCCATAGCACAGCGGACAGATTTGCAAACTGAGAGGTGGAAACTTTCCTACATACATATACCAAGTTTTATAATTCTGATTTTCCAAAGGAGATGGTACCATGGGTACCATGCTATAATTGCTACAGTTAGAAACAGGACAACTATTTTAATCAGCGAATGTGACCCCAAACACTTAGCCATTTTCCTGTGTTTAAAATGGAAGATATAGTCCCCTTAATTATTTCATCCTGTAAGATTTTACTCTGCTAAAAGAGTATCATTGTTTTATTTTCTAGTTTCGCTTTAACTTGTCCTAATTTGAGCTCTACCGGTAGAGATGAGTAAATTATCAAAACCATTGGAAACAAATTCAAAATGCTAAATAACGCCTCCATTTCAGTTACAAGTTGGGGGAAATGATTGAGTTAAAAATACTTGCATACTGGTATGCTTGAATTTCTACAGAAAAACACCTACCTTAGTTATTTTTTTTTTAACAAAAAGAATTATAAGATTGAAAATTATTTTTCAGCCTTAGAACTTAAGATCTCATTCATTTTCAATCATTTCTACCTTTCATATGGGTTATACCTGAAACGTTTGAGAAAAATATGTATTACCTTTCCTATAGGTGGCACATCTATGTGTAATTCATTTTTAGTGGATTAGAAATAAAAGTAACTGATTTTCCCCATGGTTAGCATCAGCTCTAAGATTTGAATATCCCCAAAACCCAAACCTATAGGACAGAGTAGAACTGCCCCGTAGGTTTCCAAGGAACGGCTGGTGGATTCGAACTGCCAACCTTGTCGTTAGCAGCCCAGCTCTCAACCACTGCGCCACCAGGGCTGCAAGAATTGAACAGGATGTAATACAGTAAGGAGGAGGGAGGGGCACTAACATGTATGAAGTGCCTTGTTTGCCACCCTCCCTGCATACACATGGTGTGGTACCTGATTTTCTGAGCATTTTCATCAAGCAGACATGCTATTCCTACTTGATAGATAAAGAAGCTAGAACATGGAGTCCTTAAGTTACTTGCCTTCGGTCACAGCTAGTCTAAGAAGAAAAAAAAGAACGAAAAACTAAACTCATCGCCATCGAGTTGATTCCAACTCATGGCGGCCCCCGTGTTAACAGAGTAGAACTGCCCCATAGGGTTTTCTTGGCTGTAATCTTTACAGAAGCAGATTGCCAGGCCTTTCTTCAGTGATGTCATTGGCTGGGTTTGAACAGTCAACTTTTCTTTTAGCAGCCAAATGCAAACTGTTTGCATCACCCAGGGACCTAGTCTAAGAAGGAGCTGGGAGTCACAGCCAGATGTGCCAAAGCTCCGGCTCATGCCTTCCCCCTACCCCTCCTGACAATGTAAGATGAAACTCAACGTTGCCTTGTTTACTGCATGGAGAACAGGGACAGACTAATGTGCTGGATCAGTAACCACCCAGAAAAGCCTTTCACAATATTCGTGCATGTGACAGTCCCAGGCATCTGAATCAAAATCCCCCAGGGGTGGAGTAGAAGAAGTGGGAGAGGGGTTGGACAAACACGCGTTTTGAAAAGCTTCCTGGAATATGCCCCTTCTTGCAGCTGAAGGAGCCCTGGTTAAGAGCTCTGCTGCTAACCAAAAGGTCGGCAGTTCGAATCCACCAGCTACTCCTTGGAAACCCTGTGGGGGCAGTTCTACTCTGTCCTTCAGCGTCACTGTGAGTCGGAATTAACTCGATGGCAATGGGTAATGGTTTTCAGTTGAAAGCAACATTTGGTTAGACTCCTAAACTGCCTTTTTTTTTCTTTTTTTGAATCATCATCGAATAGTGATTGAAGTAGAAGGGAGGAAATCACAAGGAATGTTTCTCTTTAAAATCGTACAGATCATTTAATTATTTAACCAAAAAAAAAAGCTTGGAGATTTTCATTAAAATCATGGAGCCTTAGGATTGTTGATTCCAGATGTTTTCTTAAAGCATGTGTAAAAGGCATTTAACTTAATGTTGGTTTCAAAATGACCTAGCTATAATTACTTTTCATTCAGGTCTCCTCTGAGATACTATTTCCCAAATATAATCGTCAAATAATTAGGTGAGGGTAGTGATGAAGAGTGCTTGGAACATGAATGATATTTAATAAATAATCTTTTTTTAAACAAAACGCTTAAAATTGATTTGACCTGAGAACAGTAGTAAAAAACAGCTCATTTCGTTTTTCAGGTTAAAAGTGCTTTTTTCTCCCAATCAAAATCCATACTCTGGTTTCTCAGTAGTCATGACTAATATTTTGGGAAACTGCTTATGTAAGCATTATCATTCCCTCAGCTCATATGTTAGCACATTGTTCTTTTATAGGACCCTCTGCATTATGGGTATTTATGTTTCCGTGCAGCGTAGCAGTGTATGTTCCAACTCAGTAATACTGCTTTGCAGTATTAAACTTGTGTAGGGAAAAAGACCCTTCTGTGATTTCAGAAATGCATTTGTTGATATTTGTTTCATTTTGTGGTGTTTCGAATACTTTCTCATGAAGGATGACTCTGTATTCCAGCTATCTAAAATACAGTCTTGTTTTTACCTTATTCCAAGGTCCCATTATTTTGTCATGGACTAATTTTGAAGTTTCATTGGTTTCTGCAGACATTTTACAGTGGGATGTTTATGATACTACTGTTTACTTTCAGATTTACAAAAATTAGTCTAGCAAAGCATGCTGATTTGGAGATACATGTCCGTATTCTTAAGCACCAACTGTTTTTGCTCTGTGCATGTTTGTTTTGCAAAGAATTTTAAATGTAATACCGTAATTGCAGAATGGACGGTTTTAAAGATTTTCCTTCACCCTGTTCTTGACAGCATTGAAATAACACCCCTGCTGTGCTGCCAGCCGTCTCGCGGTATTCTCTTCAGTGGCATTAGCATCCTGAATGTGCTTCTTTACTAAATTCTGTGTTCTTGAACATAACTGGAACTATGGCTTTCTTTTAAATAATTGGATACCCTATTTCTCTTCTCAAATCTGCTTTCCTTCTGCTTGATAGTTCCCACCACAGCTGCCAGCACCCCTGATGCCGTCGACAAGTACCTGGAGACTCCTGGAGATGAGAATGAGCACGCCCATTTCCAGAAAGCCAAGGAGAGACTGGAAGCCAAGCACCGTGAGAGAATGTCCCAGGTAAATGCAACTCTTCAGTCCTTCAGCCCTACCGTACTGGGGAAACTGTAGCCTCGGTTTTCCCTAGACTGGTAAATACCTAGGGCTGGGAATTAGGTCTTTAATTTTATCCAAGTCTTTAAAAATATATTTGCTCTAATGGTTATCAATTTTGGGTTTGTTGTACCTTCCACTCACGTGTCCCCTAGGAAAGATTTAGGTGTAGTTTTGAAGTTGCGTTTTGTAAGTACAAAATAAATTATGCCTACGACATTCTCCAGGGGATGAGAAAAGGTACTTGGTTTCGTTATTATATGTATATGTGGCACCTGTAATCACCACATTATAAATTAAAATCCATTCAAATGTTCTTTAGTAAAGATGAAGAATATTTTTCTATGAAACACCAGACTATTAAAACTTTGAACCTATTGTTTCTTGCAAAGTTAATTCATAAAACCCTAGAAACTTTACATAATAATCATTTCATCTAGTCCTGTAAGTGGTAGACAATGGAATAGAAGTTTAGAGAGCAATTCTTCTCTCGAGCCCAAAGCAAGTGTTTGGAACCCAAGCCTTCTCCACTCTTAGTATAATGCTTTCATTACATTATGTTGCAAATCCTTTTTTTAAAAAAAATCAGATTCTTTTTTAAACAAATTTAAAAATAGCTTGAGTCCAAAACTTGGCTCTGGTTGTTAGCTGCCATCCAGTCGGCCCGAGACTCATGGCGAGAAATGAAACGCTTCTCAGTCCTGTGACATCCCGTGATCTGTTGCAGATCAAGATCATTGTGATCCAGAGGGTTTTCATTGACTGGGTTTAAGAAGTAGCTCACCAGGCCTTTGTTCTTAGTCTTAGTCTGGAAGCTCCACTGAAACTTGTTCAGCATCATGAGCAACATGCAAGCCTCCACTGCTGTGCATGAGGTGAATTGGCCAGGAATCAAACCGGGGCCCACCACAATGAAGACAAGAATTCTACCACTGAACCACTCCTGGCCCCCTCCCCCCCCAAAAAAGTGGCTAATCAATATATAATTTTATCAGTTATTATTTGACGTCTGCCTGGTAACAGGTGCTGGATATTGTATCATTGTTGTTATTAGTTGCCATCGAGTTGATTCTGACTCATGGAGACCCCAAGTGTGCAGAGTAGAACTGCCCCATAGGACTTTCCTGACCGTGACCTTTGAAGCAGATCTCTAGGCCTTACTTCCAAGGCGCCTCTGGGTGGGTTCAAACCGCCAACTTTTCAGCTAGTAGTTGAGCACTTAGCCCTTCGCACCACCAAGAAGGTCGTGGATGTTATATAGAGTTAGACAATAGTGAATTCTAGCCTTTTCTAAGATTGATCATTAATCCACACTTATTACTTGCCAAAAGGTGGTCTGTTTGAACCCACCAGCCACGCCGTGGGAGAAAGATCCCTAAAGATTACAGCCTAGGAAACCCAATGGGGCAGTCCTACTCTGTCCTATAGGGTCGCTATTGACGGCAATGAGTATTACTTGCCAGTCACGGTTCTATTTATAGTCTATGTACCTAACAATGAACTTGAAAAAGAAGAAATAGGGTGAGTTAGTTTTAAGAAAACATAAGTGAATGAATGAAGAAAAATTGAAGTTTAAAGTCAGCTGTTCATTTTTTGGTGGTCATCTTCTGGAGCAAATATCAGAAAGTATGACTAATTGTTGCCATATTTAGCAAAAATAATTAAAAGCATCATGGTAGACATTTAAAAGGATGTTTGAGTTAGTGTGCCATATATTTTCTAAGATCATAGTAAGTCTTTAATAAGATAGTAATAATGCATCTAGAATGGTATAACAGAGTTCTTTTTTTTTTTTTTTTTTTTTTTTTGAAGATGAGTAGCCATTGTGCTTGACTCTGATATAATTAAACATACACACACAGCAATCACAATGCTTTTGGCTCTGGAAAATGATGTGCAGTTCTAATTGCCCATAATGAAAACCTAAAATCAGGTTGAACTAGAAAGCCAGCTAGTGTGGAACAGTGAGGTTTCATATGAAGTCAATTCTTTTGAAAAATAGGATCTTTCATTAGGAAAGACACAGGCTGACATATAATCACTGGTAAAGAGTAGGGTGACTGTGCACCCTACTTACTGCCACTGGAGTGCTCTCCTTTAAATTTAAATCTTATCCCACTTGCTGTTCCTGTAACTTCTATTGCCCTCAAAATCTAGTTCTGGGCAAGTGAACTCCAAAATAATAATAATGATAAAAATAGGCCAAACGAACACTGAATGCTCAGCCTGGCATTTGGAGTGTCCCCTGCCCCTACTCCAGCCTCCTGGTCTACCTCTTCTGCCTCAGCTGCTGACATCACCTGTCTGCCTTCACTCTGCTGTTCTGGTTAGGCTACTGCACTCACAGTCTGCCTAGCTCAGTTGGGCCTTCCCTTGGTCATTGGCATTGCTCCTTCCATAAATGGCCTCCCGCACTTACACTGTCAAATCCCACCTGTTCCTTATACCCCACATAGTCCTCAGAGTGCAGAAAGCAGTCATTGCTCTGGCCTTTCCTGTAAATATTTGTTCTCCAGTTTTATTAGTGATAGTTTGACATACACGTCTTACCTTTCCAGCTGGATTGTAAAATCCTTTCCGCTCGTGTAAATTCATATAAGGCACCTTGGTAACCTTGCATTTCAGTCTTGGACACATAAACAAATAGGCATTATTATAAAAAACAAATGCAAGCTCTGAAATTTTTTTTTCTTCAGTATGTCATTTTGATCCTTTTAAGAAGATGGATTTTAAATACTCTAGAGTACAGGTCTCCCTAGAATATCAACTTAACTTTATCTTAGCACATCTGTTTTACCCGTGACTTAGTTCCTGTAAGTTTTGATATTTTATCTTTTAGTCATTAAATATATCTGAGATGTCTTAAAAGAGTCTGGAGCAGGGAATACTACCGACTAGACACCAGTGGGGACATAGGAAAGTGAGCCAGCTGAGAATCAACATTTAGCTTCATAATCTGTGGTGCTGAATTCTGGGGACAGTTTGACTTTGAACTTGTCTGCCTCTTAAATCTCTACTTAGTGGTTGTCATTTTTCTCTGCGTGAAACAGCCAAGTCTTTGAAGAGCCATAAATCCAGATGATATTGCTAGCTTTGTGTAGGCAGTGGGAAATGGTTTTATAGGGATCTCTAGAGCAATGTCAATGTTTAGACTCTATAATTTTAAATTTCAGATAAATTGGGTTTTAATCATTGTGTGTGTGTATGTTTGTGTGTGGTTGTTACTTGGTTTTTTACAAATACGGAGGTTTTTTTATTTGTTTTATTTGGGGGCTCATAATAGCTCTAAACTTGTAGCTTTTGCTGTGTTACTCTGTTGAGAATAGCCTTTACCACATATAAATAAGCATTTGAGCAGTGTATTTATACTCTAATTAGTTAGGTCTTTAGCAGTTTTAATAGATCCTTAAAATGAAGTCCTTCAAAACAAAACGTTGACCTTACTGTAAATTTGTAAATTTGTTGTTTTTAAGATAAGAACCCATATTGTCTGTCAAGTTGATTCCAACTCATGGCAACCCCATGTATGTTTAGAGTAGAACTGTGCTCCATAGGGATTTCAGTGGCTGTGACCTTTTGGAAATAGATCACCAGGCCTTTCTTCTGTGGTGCTTGGGTGGACTCCAATTCCAGCCTTTCAGTTAACAACTGAGTGCATTAACCATTTGTACCACACAGGAACTCCTGTTATGGAAAGTCCTTTCTCCTGTCACCAGCTATCAATAAACTTAGCTCACCTGTTGGAATTTTCATCTTATAATGGTAAATTGGACCATTGGGAATAAAAGCCTGGTCTTTAGAGCTTAGCCAGATCTTGGTTCAATTTCTTTTCCATTACTTACCTTCCTGACCCTGAGCAGGTAACTTAATCTGGTCTATAAAATGGGAGTGCTGATGCCTCATCTCAGAGGCTGTTGTAAGTAATCAGTTAAATGAGATAGATTATGTGAAGCATTTAACACAGGGTGTAGTAGTATGTAGCAGGTGGTCAGTAATGTTATCTGGTATCATTGTTCCCCAGTAGAAGCCATTGTGCAGAGAGATGTCAGGCCTGCAGAGTAAAGATGTGTCTTTGGCTTATCGGGTGCTTTTACGGGTGAATTGTTTTATCTGTGGGAATGGGGACAAAAATAAAAATTCTCCCCAAGTATATATTGTTAAATTGCTCTGAAAACCAAACCTTGATTTCATTTTTAGACTAATGTTTATTTTCGATTCATTAGCTAAACAGATGGCCTTAATTATTCTATATGGAGCTCTGGTGGCACAAATGGGCTGTTAATCGAAAGATTGGTGGTTGGAACCCATCCAGCGTCTCTGTGGGACAAAGACCTGGTGATCTGCACCCATAAAGATTAAAGCCTAGAAAACCCTGAGACAGTTCTCTCTCACATAGGGTCTATGAGTAGAGATCAACTCGACGGCACCCAACAACAATTATTCTATAGGTTCCCCAGCTCAAAGCTGAAAGTCCAGGTTCTGAATGAACAAGAAGGTAAGATGAACAAAATGTGAGTGTAATGCAGGATATCAGTTTTTCATATTCTGACGAGACACGTGGCTTCTATTTCAAGCTGATTCTGAGATTCGTTGCCTATCGAATTCATGGTAGGGTATGGCCTCTGAACATCCGCAAAGCAGGAAAATGAGATATTTACCTCCTCCATAAAGTTAAGGTAGCAAATATCAGAAGGGCAAATATCTCTTGCCCACACTAAGGCATCTGGGACAATGTTTCTTTTCTGGGACAGTGTTTCTTTTTTTGCGTGTTCTGTTCTTGCTCATGGCAGCTGGGCATTTGTCCCAATTTTGCTGTGAATTTGAGGTTATTTTTAGTATGTTCTTCTACTGTAATAGGAAACTCCTTCCATCCTGTTTTCTCCATAATTTCTCTAAAGCAACATGAGGAAGCGACTGTATCTTATACAGAGAATTGAAGCTAATAGCCAATGAAATAGCTAATTAGAACCCATGCAGTAGGTCTCTGTCAATAGTTATTTATCCCAAGCCTTGTTTTTGGGTTTTTTTTTTTGTGTGTGTGTGATCTTGAAGGACACTGTGGAAAAATCAATATTTTAGGGATGTTGTTAATTACCATTGAGTCAGCTCTGACTCATAGCGACCTCTTTTATAACAGAATGAAATGTTGGCTGGTCCTGTGTCATCTTTATGATCACTGCTGTGTTTGAGTCCATTGTAGTGGCTACTGTGTCAATTCATCTCATTGAGGGTTTCCTTCATTTTTAGTGATCCTCTACTTTACCAAACATGATGTCCTTTTCTAGCAGTTGGTCTCTCCTGATGACGGGTCCAAAGTAAGGGAGCCAAAGTCTCGCCATCCTTGCTTCTAAGGATCATTCTGGTTATATTTCTTCTAAGGCTTATTCATTCTTCTGTCAGTTTTTAGGGGTAAATACAGTTAACAGCAGGCTTTTGTAGTCCAGGAATGAGATTTTCTCATACTTTGAAAGTCCATAAACTACGTAAAGTACATCTGTCAACAAAATGATATTTTGGTTACTTGATCTTTTGCTTGTTTTTTTACCTAGTTCAGGTATGAGTTGTACTTAAACTCTACTTGACAGCTAGTAGTACAGTTGAAAAAGAATGGACAACCATAGGTGATAATTGTAAGAATCAATTATTATTTTCTGTCAGCAACACGTACAGCTGAAGACTTTTCCTCTTTACATTCAGGTCATTGAGTGAACTTCACTCAGCGAAATCCTGGGTGAATATCAAGTTTGAAAGGAGATAGGCTTTATTTTACTGATTATTTGCATCCTAATGTGAGGTCAAATATTATTCAGATTGGAACGGAATATGGTGGTTTTTAAAAAAAAAAAAACACTTAAAATGATAAAAATAAAGGAAAACTCTCACAATCCAGCCTATTAAATCTGTATTTGAAAGGAGAACTGATGGTTTTAAACTCAAATGTTTTCTCATTTTATAGGTCATGAGAGAATGGGAAGAGGCAGAACGTCAAGCAAAGAACTTGCCCAAAGCTGATAAGAAGGCAGTTATCCAGGTAAGTTGAACCCATTCCCTGCCAAGCCGAAAATGCCCAAACCTCTATGGACTCAGTTCCTGGAGGTTGGCGGCTTGAGCCCACCCAGCGATACTGGAGAAGAAAAGGCCTGCTGATCTCCTTCCATTAAGATCACAGCCAAGAGAACCCTATGGAGCAGTTCTACTCAGTAACACATGGGGTTGCTGAGTCGGAATTGACTTGGCAGAAACCAACAACAGTAAAACTGTTGATCATTGTTTAGTAATTGTTTGATTAAAATCCTGCCTTAATTTGTTTCCAGTTAGCTCAAGTTATAAGTCACGCCGTCAAATTCATAATGATTACTGACAATCTACTTTTTGTCAATAATATAAATATGGTTGCTGTAATATTCTGCCAGATCCTTGGGTGGTGCAAATGGTTAAGACTATAACAGAAAGGTTTGTGGTTCAAACCCACCCAGCGGCAACTTGGAAGACAGGACCTGACAATCTGCTTCTGAGAAGTCACAGCCTTGAAGACCCTATGGAGCAGTTCTACTCTGCATATGTGGGGTTGCCATGAGTCGGAATCGACTCGACTGGCAACCAACACCACATACCAATCTTCTACCAGTTCTTCCTTTGGCAACAATTATGTGAGGCCTTGAACTTTTCTCTGAAACTGTCATAAACTGAGAGATTAGTATCGTCATTTACTTAAAGTGATTTCAGGAAGAAAGAAATTTTTTTTAAAACGCAGTATAGTTGAGAGTTTCAAGAGTGCATCCATTTATCCTACATGGTTGTTGAGAAGATCTGTTGGGTGAGTTTCAACTGCCAACCTTTTGGTCAGCAGCCAAGTTCTTAAACATTGCACCACCAGGGTTTCTTTAACCTACCTTATCATTAGTCAAATCAGTGTTCAGGGACCCTGTGTAACCCTGATTTCTATTAAGAAATTAAGTTTTGGTGGGGAGGGGGCATGAAGCGGAAGTAACCCCTAAGACATGCTGAGTTCCTCAAGATGTTAGAATGATTTTATGCGATCTTAAGCATTGTTTTCACCTCTTGGAGAAGATAGAACATATCACTCTTAAAAGACTTGAGTTTGCTGCCTCATCCTATTTGTTTAGTTCCCGATTGATGTGTGTGTTTGTAATGGCAGCATTTCCAGGAGAAAGTGGAGTCTCTGGAACAGGAAGCAGCCAACGAGAGACAGCAGTTGGTGGAGACGCACATGGCCAGAGTGGAAGCCATGCTCAATGACCGTCGCCGCCTGGCTCTGGAGAACTACATCACTGCCCTGCAAGCTGTTCCTCCACGGGTAGGTCAAGCTGAGGCCTCGCTTTACAGTTTACTTCACATTACAGACCGTGGGGCAGGGGATTCTGGGCACTGAAGGCCATAAGAAAGAAACTAAGAGAAAGGCTGTGAGCACCCTTGTTCATGGGTTCAGATCTGTCCATTCCTTCTTGAAGTTGAAGGGTAACACAAGACAGCTGCCTCTATGGGTCATCTCGGGACAATAGACACATCTTTCTACAGAGAAGTCAGATAGGCTTTCCAGGGACTCAAAGTCCAACCCTTGACTTGATATTCTTGAGGCAGTGATGACTTGAAGAGTTGAAGTTGGAGAACCGCACCGTAGGAAAGCTGGAAGGACGTTGAGAAATAACCAGGCCCAGCCCTCTCATCATGTAAGTGATGTAACTAAGATCTAAAAAAGTTGACACTTGGCTGAGTTGTAAGGGTTTTTAGTGGCCAAGTAGGAACTTGAATTTGGATTTCCTGCTCACAGGGCAGTGGCCATTTTCTCTGGGAAAACTCCTAGTCAGTCATGACGTCTGTGGTAGGAAGGCTTATTTGTGGTATTTAGTGATCAGTGCCTGGAAGGACTTGCCAGGCAATGCAGGCATCGATTTCCTCAGTAAGAAAATTTACTAGGAACATTCTGAGAGTGTTAACATGCCTACTTGTGCTATCTGTTATTGAGAGACGGTTATTGAAATCTCTGACTATAATTGTGGGTTTGTCTGTTTCTCCATGCAGTGCTATCAGTTTTTGCTTTGTGCATTTTGAAGCTCTGATGTTTGGTGCATAAATTCTGTTTTTATGTCCTCTTTGATCCTTTGATCCCTTTATTGTTATGAACTGACCTTCTTTATCCCTACTAATATGTTCTGCTCTGAAATCTACTTTGTCTAATATTAATAATGCTACTCCAGCTTTTTTAAAAAAATGAATGTTAGCATAGTATATCTTTTCCCATCTTTTTACTCTTAACCTATTTGTATTTATATTTGAAGTACATTTTATGCACACAGCATATACTTTGATCTCACTTTTTTATCCAGTCTGACAATCACTGCTTTTAAATTGGGGAGACTGTGTACCTTTAATGAGATAAGTGATATGGTAATGTCTAAATCTATCATCGTGCTATGTTTTCTATTTGTTCCCTTTTTCCTCTTTTTATGCCACCTTTTGGACTTATAAAATATTTTTATTATTCTTTTCTATCTCCTTTGTTATCTTGTTAACTATAATTTTAGTTGTTGTTTTAGAGCTTATATAGTACATGTTTAACTTTTAACAATTCTCTTATACTCCTTTGTTCTTTACTACATACATGTCTTTATCTGGCTGCTTTTAAGATTTCTCTTTATCAGTGATTTTGAGCAATTTGATTATGATGCACCAGGTGTAGTTTTCTTTATGTTTCACGTTCTAGGGGTTATTGAACTTCTTGGATCTATCGGCAACCCATCTGGCTATTTTTCCTCTCACATATTGTAGTTTTCACCTCTGGAAGTTCAGGTTTTTTTTCTCCCCTATCACCTATATTGCTGCATAACTTTTTGAACCTATGGAATGCATTTATAAAAGCTTTTAGTGTCTTTGTTTGCTAATTCTAATATCTGTGTCAGCTTTGTGTTGATTTTAATTAATCGATTCTTCTTGTGAGTGGTATTTTTCTGCATCTCTTCCTACTCGGTAATTTTTTATTGTATGCTAGACATTGTGAATTTTACTTAGTTGAGTGCTGGATATTTTTGCATTCATATAAATATTCCTGAACTCTATTCTGGAATGCAGTTAAGTTACTTGAAAACAGTTCCATCCTTTTGGATTTTGCTTATACAATTTTTTAGGTGAGAATTCGAGTGGTTCCTAGTCTGTGCAAAATTATTCCCTAATTAGGGAAAGGCAAGACCTTTTTGTGTACTCTACCGTGATCTAGAGGTTTTCCAGGAGCAGGCGGTGTTCCTGACCCTGTGTGAGCACCAGGCATAGTTACGTCTAATCCCTTTGGGTGGTTCTGTCCCCAGGTACAGGTTGTTTCTTTTAGATGCACGTGCTGATCAGTACTCAGGTGCATGTTCAAGGTCAACCCTCTGCACATACCTAGGTTCTCTCGCCGTGTAGCTTTCCCCTGTCCTGTTCTGTGAACTCTTGCCACCTTGAGCTTTCCAGATTCTCTTCCCCATCCTCAGCTCCAGGAGTCCATCCAGCTCCGTCTGAGTTCCCTGTCCTTGAGCTACCACCTGGAAACTCTTGGGCAGTATGTTTGGGTGATTAGAGGGCTCACCTCATTTGTTTCCTGTTTTTCAGGGATGACTGTTCTTCACTTCCTGATGTCTAATAAATTGCAAAAACATTGTTCAGTCTATTATTTTCCATTTCTGGTTGTTTGAGTTAGATGGGTAAACCTGGTTCCTGTTACTCCATGTGGGCTGGAAGCGGAAGTCTGTATTACGTAACTAAATCAGTAAGCCACCCACTTGCACTGATTCTCCTCACCGTCTGGATTTTTCTTTGCTAAAGTTACAGCAGTGAAAGCTGTGAGGAACCATCAAAGAGTTTCTGGCACCCTTCCAGATAGCTAGATGGTTTTGACCCTGTTTTAGCGATCACATCACTAAGAAGACCTCGGGAGATTGAGTGGCTGGTACCGGGTGACACTGCTGGTAGGGAAGAAGGTGGAACTCTTGAATCACAGTTGCCCAGTGTAGTACCTTCTCACCAGACTATCCTTCCCTCTCTGAGCAAAGAGCGTTTGAGCAAGAATATGCACATTAGCATTTTCTATTTGGAATAAAGTTCAGTCCCAGCAAAGCCCTGCTCAGTAAAATTATGTTGATGTCCTTCTGCACATAAACAATTCCTTGGTTCATCTTTCTAGAAAACATGGTTTCAGGGCTGAGCTTGTTGAGATCATTTGCCAGAGCAAGGCAGGGGTGGTGGGTGTTGAGACCAGAATCTTAATAGCTGGCATTGAGACAAATGCTCCAGTTGAAAAGTTCAGCTCTCTGAAGTAGGATCTTTGCTGAAATGGTCATTGGCAGAGCTAAAAATAAGCGGTGGGCTGAATGGAGTCTTTAACAAATACACATTTAAAATCCTTGAGTTTAGTCTTATCCACCATCATAGGAAAGGCAAGGAGAGTGGTTGCCAGGGATTGATGTTTCATCAAAGAGGATAATTTTAGATTGATCATAATGGTGGTTGTTGTGGACTTGCTGATCACTTCATATGGAGTTGGACATCATGTTTTTTTGAAATAAAAATGAAAGACCGGCTTAGGAAGAACATTTTACTGTCAAAAAAACCAGATTGCTATTGACTGATCCAAGAATTCCTATTGAGTTCTGACCTTAGAGATAACATAAAACTCTCTCATGTAATAAGAAAATGGGACTGGGTGCCACAGGTCTACAATATTGGGGCATAACCTGCTATTTTTGTTAAGATACCATCTTTTGTCTGAGTGTTTTATTTAAATTTTAATGTATAGCTTGACATGACACTTAGCTCTGCAGTTGGAAAATACTGGAAAATTCTAAGCCTCTTCCTGAGGACTTTTATATATTGCTTTTGAAAAAAGTAAACCGAAAGCTTATCGGGTATTGTCTATGGAAACTCACGCCTTATCGTTGGAGCCATAAATAAATATTTCTACAATCTATTCTACACCTTACGCAGTGCCTAGAAAATACAAAAATGTTTAGTAAATGTTAGTTGAATATAAATAAGTTAATTAAGAGTGTTTTGATATCTATATATTCTATAGATATTACCGCTAACAGAATAATTACTCTCCTAACCTGACCAAATCCTACCACAGAGTCCCAGACTTCGGAAACATGAAATGACACACATTGTTTCCACACAGGCTCTTTGAGGCTCAGGTTTAACCCATCTTTTAACATTTTATTTCTGTGTAGTTAGAATTCTTACTCTCCTATTAATTGTATTTTGCAAATGTCTAGGTGTCTTAGTTACCTAGCGTGCCAGCTCTGGGGGAAGGCTTTCTCTCTCACAGGGCTCTGGACGAAGGTCCCCGTCTCTTCTGAGCTTCTGCTCCTGAGCAGCCTTCATGTAGCTTAGCATCTCTCTTCCCTCAACTCTGCTTCTCTCACTTGCTTGTTTAATCTCGTTGATAGCTCATTCCCAAATGGGATTATAACCACAGGTATAGGGATTTACAGGACATATTTTTGGCTGACACAGTTCAATCCATAACATCATAACTACATGTGTTTTATTTTCAGAATTTCCTTTTTAATCAGTTATGTGCCTATAGGCAGATACTTACAATGAATAACCAGCCTGAAAGTACATTGTTTTGACTCAAATTTAAAATCATGTATGTATGTATGCATGTACACAGACACACACTTTTTCTTCTTTTAATTGAAATAAATACTTAAAATATTACTATGGTTAAAACAATTTTATTTCTTCCTGGGGGGATATATATATAAGTATATATATATATGTATATACATATAGTCTTTTTGTTGAGGATTTTTACTCTCCTCTTCCTCTGTTCAGAGCTAGTAATTCTTTTTACTTCCCTAAAAATGTTCAGAAAAGATAAATTCCTCTCCAGCATTGCATCGCACACAGTTAACATCCATCACCCTTGGAGGGCTCTGAGATACCACCCTTACGGGCTACTAGAGCTAAACTATTTTCATTTATTAACCAGTTCTCAACAATTGTGTGCTTCCTGCTTTTTACTTGATGAGACCTGATGTTCAGTCTACTCATAGCCTCCTGAAATACGAGCTCCGTAGTATCTGAGTCTCCTTTTCGTCTCTATAAGGGACCTATTTCTTCCTAGAAGGAGAGAACAGGACAAGGATGTCAGCCTATTCAACATTCTCTGTAGTCTGAAGAGAAATTAAGCTTAATGTGGGATCCTACCCAGTTAAATCAAAGGCTAAATAGGGATTTCTGTTTAAAATAAACTTTCCATTATAGGCCTAGGTCTGGAAAAACTTAGGGGAGTCCCTTATTGTAAGAGCTAAGATGCTTTATAATGAGAAATAAATATCCAAACTTTCTTTTAATAATACATCTGAGATTTTAGTGTTTTTACAGATACGTTGTTTAAATCTTCCATTAGGCAACACCATGTTTATGATCCCGGCTTTAACAGCTTTTCTGTATTTCTGATTGGATATATGAATCAGGAAGCATTTTCTTTTCACATGTGGCTGTTGTTGTTTTTTCTTACCAATTAAAATTTTTTTGTGAGATGAAATTCACATCACAAAATTAACATTAATCATTTTAATAAAAAAAAAATTTTCACGTGTATCTGTTGTCTGTCTAGCCAAGGGAGCCCTGGTGGTGTAGTGGTTAAGAGCTCGGCTGCTCACCAGAAGGTCAACAGTTGGAATCCACCAGCTGCTCTTTGGAAGCCCCATGGGGCAGTTCTGCTCTGTCCTGTAGGGTCTCTGTGAGTCGTAGTCTACTCAACGGCAGCGGGTTTGGTTTTGGTTTTGTCTTGCCAGGAATGTTTCTTGTTTTGTTTCGATTTGTTTTTTCCCAGCGTCCCCAGTGTCTCATAATCGCAGTCATCGTATTAATACTAAAATTCTTTTCACGCCTGTATCTGCTGCTCTACACTCAGGCCCTCTGTACCGAATGAATAATAAAAAAAAAAAATCAGCAATTTCTGTAGCACTAGCACCTTCCCCATTCTCGTTTCTGAATAGTTTAGCTAAATGTTCAATTTACTGAGATCTTGGAAGACTTCTTCACAGAATTCATTGGTGGAACGTTAATCTAATGATATGTGCAACTTTTAACTAAGAAGCAGGGCTTTGTCACTGTTGAGATTTTACCCGAAGCAATTTGGTAAATTCTAACAATAGGGCAATAAATGCTGAATGAAAGAGAGAT
Organism: Dugong dugon; assembly: GCA_030035585.1. Taxonomy (NCBI): domain Eukaryota; kingdom Metazoa; phylum Chordata; class Mammalia; order Sirenia; family Dugongidae; genus Dugong; species Dugong dugon. Next base: position 10,678,454 of record CM057473.1, read on the forward strand.
CATTGAAGAGGAAGTTTGCAACAATTAACGGGCATTTTGTGGAATCTGATGCACCAGGAGGTTCCAACTATATTAATCATCGACCTGTGATGTTGAATCAGTGGCAGTTTTGGTGTAACTATAAATTGTCTAAGTCCAAAAAGGAAATTAAGCTGCTAAACTTAGCTATTTTACTTTTTGTATATGACATCATTAACTGTTCTTCTCCCTACAGCCTGTCATTTTCTGCTATTTACTTTTGATTGCAAAAGAAACATCAAACATTTTATAGAAGGTAGCCTGTATCTCCAAGGTAAATACGGTACATTCATACCGCAGTATAAGAGATAATAAAATCAGCTGTCGTTGAGTCCATTCTGACTCATGGTGACCCCATGCGTGTCAGAGTAGAACTATGAGCCATAAGGTTGTCTTTTTTTTATTTTACTTATTTTGTTGCTGTTGAAAATATACACAACAAAACATACACCAATTTAGCGGTTTCTCTGTGTACCATTTAGTGACATTGATCACATTCTTTGAGTTGTGCTGCCATTCTCACCTTCCTTTTCTGAGTTGTTCCTCCTCCATTAACATAAACTTACTGCCCACTAAGGTTCCTATCTAACCTTTTGAGTTGCTGTTTTCAATTTGATCCCATTGAGATAGTTCTTAAAAGAGCATAATGCTCAAGGCAGACTTTTTTTTTTTTTTTTACTAGTTAAGCTGAACTATTGTTTGGATTTAAGAAGACTTCAGAGGATATTTTTGGTTTAAGGTTTAAAGATTATCTCAGGGCAGTAGTTTCAGGGGTTCATCCGGCTCCCATGGCTTCAGAAAGTCTGGAGTTCATGAGCATTTTAAATTCTGTTCTGCATTTTCCCCTTTTTGAGCAGAATTCTTCTATAAAATATTTGATCAAAACGTTCAGTAATGGTAGCTGGGCACCATCCAGTTCTTCTGGTCTCATGGCAAAGCAGACAGTTGTTCGTGGAGGCAGTTAGCCACACATTCCATATCCTCCTCCTATTCCTGACTCTCTTTCTTCCTCTGTTGCTCTAGGCGAACAGAGACCAAGTGTTGTGCCTTGGATGGCACTTGAAAGCTTTTAAGACCCGAGGCACCACGCAGTGAAGTAGGAGGTAGAAGAGAAGCACTAAACAAGTTATTAGGCCAGTTAACTGGGATATCCTGTGAAACCATGAGCCTAAACTTCCAAATCAAGAAGCCAAATCCCATGAGGTGTTTGGTTGTACATAAGCAGCCTCAGCAGCTATTCTTTCTTTTTTTCTGTGTCATTGTTGTATTTCTATCACACAACTTTTTGCCAATTCAACTTTTTACAGGTGTATAATTCTTGACAGCAATTACAATAATCAACTCTGCAACCCTACCCTTAATCAATGCAATATTTCATATAAGTGAGTTCATACAGTATTTGACCTTTTGTGATTGACTTATTTCACTCAGCATAATGTCTTCCAGCTCCATGCATATTGTAGCATGTATCAAGACTTCATTTCTCATACTGGCTGAGCAGTATTCCGTCGTATATATGTACCATGTTTTCCTTATCCATTTATCCGTTGATGAGCATTTAGGTTGTTTCTATCTTTTGGCTATTGTGAATACTGCTGCAATGAGCATTGGCATACAAGTCTCTTTGAATCTTTTCTTTCAAGTCTTTGGAGTGTATACATAGGAGTAGAATTGCTGAGTCATATGGTAGTTCTATTTCTAAATTTTCGAGAAACTATCACACTGTTTTGCACAATGGCCATTCCATTTTGCATTCCCACCAGCAGTGAGTAAGGGCTCCAATTTCACCATATCCTTGCCAACATTTGTTGGTTGCACTTCTTGTTTTGTTTTGTTTTGTTTTTGTCTTAGCCATCCTAGCGGGAGTGAAATGTGTATCTCATTGTGGTTTCGATTTGAGTCTCTCTTATGGCTAATGATGCTGAGCATTTTTTCATGTGTTTGGTGGACATTTGAATGTCCCCTTTGGTGAAATGTCTGTTCAAGTCCTTTGCCCATTTTATGATTGGGTTATTTGTCTTTTTGTTGTTAAGTTGTCAAAGTTTTATATGTATTTTGGTTATTAGATTCTTGTTGGATATATGGTTCCCAAAGATATCTTCCCAGTCAGTAGCTTGTGTTTTCACTTTTTTGGTAGTCTTTTGATGAACAAAAGTTTTTAATTTTTATGAAGTCACATTTATTCTTTTGTCTTTTGCTGTTTGTGGTTTTGTTATTATGTTAGATAATCCATTATGAAAAGCTAGGCCTGACAGCTTTGCCCCGCTTTTTCTTCTAAGAATTTTATTATTTTAATTTTCACATTTACGTTCTTAATCCATTTTGAATTTGTTTTTGTATATAGTGTGATGCATGGATTCTATTTCATATTTATGCATGTGCAAATCCAGTTTTCCCAGCACCATTTATTGAAGAGACTCTTCTTTCCTCATCGAATGGGCTTAGCACCTTATCAAAAATCAATTGGTCATAAATGTGTGGTTTATTTCTGAACTCTCAATTCTGTTCCATTGGTCTATGTGTCTGTTGTTATACCAGTACCAGACTGTTTTGATTACTATAGCTGTATATTATGTTTTAAAATCTCAAAGTGTGAGTCCTCCTACTTTGATTTTTTATTTCAACATTGCTTTACCTATTTGTGGCCTCCTGCCATTCCATTTAGAGTCGAGGATTCATTTTTCTATTTCTATAAAGACGGCTGTTGGAATTTTGATCGAGATTGTATTGAATCTGTAGATTGCTTTCATTAGTGTTGACATCTTAACAATATTAAGTCTTCCAATCCATGAACATGGAACATCTTTCCATTTATTTAAGACTCCTTTAATCTCTTTCAGCAATGTTTTATAGTTTTTATTGTATAAGTCCTTCATGTCCAGGTTAGATTTATTCCTAGGTATTTTATTCTTTTAGATGCTGTTGTACATGGAATTGTTTCCCTAATTTTCCTTTCAGATTTCTCACTGCTGGTGTATAGAAACCCTTTGTTTTGTTGACCTTGGACCCTGCAACTTTGCTATATTCCTAGATTAGCTCCAGAAGTTTTCTTGTGGGCACTTCGGGATTTTCTATATGTAGGATCATATCATTGGCAAATATAATTGTACATTTTATTTTCCAATCTGGATACCTTTTATTTCTTTTTCTTGTTTTACTGCTCTGACTAGGACTTCTAATACAATACTGAATACAAGTGGTGAGATTGGGCACCTTTGTCTTGTTTCTGTTATCAGGGGAAAGCTCTCACTCTTTCTCCATTAAGTATAATGTTGGCTATTGGCTTTTCATATATACCCTGAATTGTACTGAGGAAGTTCCTTCTATTCCAATCTTCGTTAGGGTTTCCATCAAGAAAGGGTGTTGGATTTTATCAAATGCTTTTTCTGCATCCATAGAGATGATCTTGTGGTTTTTTTCCTTTGTTCTGTTGATATGGCGCATTACATTGATTCATTTTCTAATGTGGAGCCGTCCCTGCATTCCTGGAATAAATCCTACTTGGTAGCCATAGGGCTTTTGATGGTTGATTTTTTTAGAAGTAGATCTCTAGGCCTTTCTTCTGAGGTACCTTTGGATAAACCCGAACCTCCAACCTTTAGTTACAAGCCAAGCACCACCCAAGGACTCCTATAATAGATGATAAATGAGTTAAAAATCGTATACTGAATTCCTCATCTGTGGAATCACTAGGAGAATGAATACCAAGGTATTTAAGGCACTCCACCCTCAAGTTTTGAATATAATCAAAATTTTGTAAAGCTAATCAGAATGTACTTAAAAGTTAAAGGACTGTTAGGTTGAAAAATATCTTTTATAAATGTGCAGTAATTACCCTAGTGGTTAACAGTTTCAAGTCGGAATCAACTGATGGCAACAGGTTTGGGTTTTTTGTTTGTTCCTCACTTATTCATTCTTCATTCATTTGCATTTAGTTGATGTGTATATAAATTAGTGGGCATGAGAGGACTCTGGAGAGAGCGTTTAAGGACAGATCCAGTAACAAACACCAGGTAGAGAGAAAAACAAGACAATTTGCATTTATTGAACAAAATCCTATAAACTATTTGCTGAATTATTCACGTGCAATTTTAGTAAAACTTCTAGGTATTACTTCTTTACCTAGCTGTGAATCTTTAGCATGCTCAGTACAGATCTGGCTAAAGACCAACAAGAACTAGGTAACCGAAGACTAGTGTTTCATGTTTTTAATTGAATTAAATTAAACAGAAGATTAAGAAGTATGTAGGGAAGGCATTAGGGTGAAAGCTGTCCTGTGCCTCTGAGACCATATTCGTCATGCAGGTTCCCTCCACAGCAGAGTTCCACTCAGTCACTGTCTTCAGATATGAAATAGTTCTTCATTGGATGCTGTGAAAACATACAGTGCTGGGATGCTGTAATTTGTTCCAGCAAAGATTACATATGCAGATTTATATGTTAATATCTGTTTTCATTTCATTCTTGAAAATAGAAATCCATTATGGAAACAGATATTTAGGTTTTTTTTTTTTTTTTTTTAAAACAAACGCCTAGCACATTATTTGAAAGTTACAGTCTTTATTCATCTGCCTGGATCTGCCTGGGGTTACAGACATCTGCCTTAGAGAACAGATGGTTTCAAAAGACGCGCGTGTGCACACATGCAAAAGTTTGCGTCCGTTTCAGGGGGTTCATTCAGAGTGTGAACCTTTTCCTTCTATTATTCTGTCCTTTGCTATAAGTTTTAATGGTAAGATTAGACATCCAGTGCCAACATAACCAGATTACGGTATTAATACACAGAATATCTAAATTCTGAAATAAGGGGAACTGGTCTGAAAAATTTTTATTGCTAGTTTCAAAAGATTTAAAGATCTTAGAGTGATTTAAATCATATGCAAAGAGGTTATAAAATAATATTTCTTAAACTCTCCATGTTTTCAATATCCTTTTGACTAGCCACTGAATTCTTCATGTTTGTTTTTGTAAGTGTATAAATAATCCTGTCTTAAATGGAAGTATTGTGACAGTGTTGCTGTTAGGTGCCGTTGAGTCAGTTCCAACTCATAGCGATCCTCTGTACAACAGAAGGAAACACTGCCTGGTCCTGTGCCGTCCTCACAGTCCTTGTTATGCTTGAGCCCATTGTTGCAGCCACTGTGACAATCCATCTCCCTGAGGGTCTTCCTGTTTCTCGCTGACCCTCTACTTTACCAAGGATGATAATATGTCCAAAGTATGTCCTCGCTTCTAAGGAGCATTCTGGCTGTACTTCTTCCAGTGGCAGTCCATGGTATATTCGGCATTCTTGGCCAACACCATAACTCATATGCATCAGTGCTCCTTCAGTCATCCTTATTTATTGTCCAGCTTTGGCATGCATATGAGGTGATTGAAAATGCTATGGCTTGGGTCAGGCACACCTTAGTCCTCAAAGTAATGTCTTTGCTTTTGAACTCTTCAAAGAGGTCTGTTGCAGCAGATTTGCCCAGTGCAATACATGGTTTAATTTCTTCACTGCTGCTTCCATGGGCGTTGATTGTGGATTCAAGTAAAATGAAATTCTTGACAACGTCAGTATTTTCTGTTTATCATGATGTTGTTTATTGTTCCAATTGTGAGGATTTTTGTTTTCTCTATGTTGAGGTATAATCCATACTGAAGGCTGTAGTCTTTGATCTTCATCAGTAAGTGCTTCAAGTCCTCTTCACTTTGCCTTCTTAAAATCAGTTTAAACTACAAAATAATGTATGTGCTTTCTGAAGAGAGAAATGTGGATAGGTTTCTCTGTGGACTTCAAATATTCAGCTCAACTCCTACATTTAAAAAATAAAAAGGGTGTGAGCCAGAAGTGTCCATGGAAGCATCTCCAATTTTTTTCTTTTTTCAGATATCCTAAAGCGTTTTACTTGTTAACATCTTACAACACGAGGGTATATGTGGATTTCTGAAGGGCAAAGTGGGAAAATCAACTTAACCCAGACCATCTCAGGCCCAGAGATGTTTAACTCCCTTAACTGTGCTTTTAAAACACAACACAGAGGGTTTTGTACATTTCACGTTATATGTTCAGCATTTCTTGAAATCCAAGGTGGAGAATTGTGAAAATAATGGACCTGCACCTATTGGTGGAAACAGGAGAGAATTGCTTTTTCTTGGTGGGTGATTGACCTTCCCAGCCTCCGGGTTGGAAACCACTAAGGTGCAATTTAGAACTCCAGGAGAAGGTTTTCTGAATAAGTCGTTTATGACCTGGAAATGTTAGGGTGGCCCATAGAGTAAGCCATTTACTTCCTTCTCCTTGGCAAGATTGTGCCCAGGGATTTTAAAGACTGTTGACAGGAAATGGTTTGAAGTTCAAGTGCCTTATGATGATAAGGTGCCAGATCTCTGACTCAAGCCTAAAACTATAGTGTGAGACAAGAGGGGTAAGAGTCATGTTTCAATATATTTCCCACATGAAGCGTGGAGTAAAAAGCTACATATTCAGCCGTGATCGGCACAAGTCAGTGCTGTTATCACCACTCAGTCAAATCTGTGTGATGCCTGCCAACTCCCGGGGACACCAAATTTGAGATATTGTGTAAAAGGACCAAGTGAAAAAGGCAATTAATTCATCTGAGAAGTGGGGAAGTTAATAATAATACATTAACTTTCATAGAGAAGGAGCATGAAATTTCCTTGCAAGTTACCTATATCAACCTAACACCAAACCACAAGCCATAAGAATACAAGCTATACCATATTTTGAGATAAATGAAACGTGTCCTCTTGTTGAGACTACTTTGTATGTGCAGTACCAGATGCCCTTGAGCTGACTCCAACTCATGGCGACCCCACGTGTGTTAGAGTAGACCTGGGCTCCATAGGGACTTCAACAGCTGATTTTTCAGAAGTAGATCGCCAGACCTTTCTTCCAAGGTGCCTCTGGGCAAACTTCAACTGCCAAGATTTCAGTTAGCAGCCAAGTGCGTTAACTGTTTGCTACACCCAGGAGCTCCTTGTATGTGTAGTACAAGTCAATTAAATGTATTTCTGGGACATGTTCTCAGTTAAAACAGCTTCCCAAAGGGTCCCAATACACTGGACAGATAGATACCAAGTGGAGTTGTAAAATCAGTATGGTCCATGGAAATTGGCAATGCAACTCTTCTATGTAGAATGATGATTATTTTACACTCCAAAAAAACCAAAAACCCATTGCCGTCAAGTCAATTCTGACTCATAGCAACCCTATAGGACAGAGTAGAACTGCCCCATAGAATTTTCAAGGAGTGCCTGGTGGATTCGAATTGCCGACCTTTTGGTTAGCAGCCATAGCTCTTAACCACTACACCACCAGGGTTTCCTGACCCCCACCCCCACCCCCAAATACCATGGAAGAAAATGTTTCTGGAAGTATATTTAGCCCTAAGCTAGTCGTTAATTTAATTAAAAAACCGCTGTTAACAACCCAGTCTTACCAAGAACTATGGCAGGAGGTAGAGATATATTATAGCCTTGTTCCCAGAGAGGAAACTGTTCAGTGATCCAAAACATAAACCTGTTTTCAGGTTAAGCACTTTCTCTTTGCTCGCATAATAGGTGTCTAAATCCATCTTAGGTATACCTATTCTTAATTTATCAATACATTTCTTTTTGGAATAATGTTTCACAATGCCATGTGATTGTGAGGTAAATTTAGTTCAAATAAAAAAGCACCACATCAGTTGGAAATAGATACTGTGTAATTATGTACTAAACACTCTTTTCGTTTTTTTAACTTTATTTTTTCCCACACAAAAATTTATACATACCTCATTCCGTGACTTTAATTGCTTTCCCTGTACTGTGACAGCACGCTCCTCTTTTCCACCCCTGATTCCCCATGTCCATTCAACCAGCTCCTAACCCTTTCTGCCTTCCCATTTCACCTCTGTACAGGAGCTGCTCGTTTAGTCTCTTGTATGTACTTGAGCTAAGAAGCACACTCCTTACTATATCACTTTATGTCCCACAGTCCAGTCCAATCCTTGTCTAAAGAGTTGGCCTCGGAAATTGTTTTAGTTTTGGGCTGATAGAGAATCCAGGGGCCATGCTTTCCGAGGTTTCTCCAGTCTCAGTCAGACCATTAAGTCTAGTCTTCTTACTAGAATTTGAGTTCTGCACCGCGCCTTTCTCCTGCTCCATCTGGGACTCTCTGTTGTGTTTCCTGTCAGGGCGGTCATTGGTGGTAGCCGGGCACCATCTAGTTCTGGTCTCAGGCTGATGAAGTCTCTGGTTTATGTGGCCGTCTCTGTCTCTTGGGCTAATACTTTCCTTGTGTCTTTGGTGTTCTTCATTACCCCTTCCTCCAAGTGGTTGGGACCAACTGACGCATCTTAGATGGCCGCTTGCAAGTTTTTAAGACCCCAGACGCCACTCACCAAAGTAGGATGCAAAACATTTTCTTAATAAGCCTTGTTATGCCAGTTGACCTAGATGTCCCCTGAAAGCATCATCCCCAGATCGCTACCCTGCTACTCTGTCGTTCAAAGTGTTTGTTTGTATTCAGGAAGCTTCTTAGCTTTGGTTTAATCCAGTTGTGCTGACTTCCCCTGTAGTGTGCACTGTCCTTCCCTTCACCTAAGATAATTCTTATCTACTATCTAGTTAGTAAATAACGCTCACCCTTCCTCCGCATCCTCATAACCATCAAAGAATGTTTTCTTCTGTGTTTAAACCTTTTCTAGAGTTCTTATAATAGTGGTTTTATACAATATTTGTCCTTCTGTGACTGACTAAATTCACTCAGCATAATGACTTCCAGCTTCCTCCATGTTATTTCATGGCTTTGTTCTTTATCCTTGCATAGCATTCCATTGTGTGGATGTACCATAATTTGTTTATCCATTCTTCCATTGATGGGCACCTAGGTTGTTTCCATCTTTTTGCTATTGTGAACAGTGCTGTACTGAACATGGGTGTGCATATATCTATTAGTGTGACGACTCTTATTTGTCTAGGATATATTCCAAGGAGCGGGATACCTGGATTGTATGGTACTTCTATTTCTAGCTTTTTAAAGAAGCGTCAAATCTATTTCCAAAGTGGTTGTACCATTTTACATTCCCACCAAAAGTGTATAAGTGTTCCACTCTCCACAACCTCTCCAGCATTTATTATTTTGTGTTTTTTGGATTAATGGTAACCTTGCTGGGGTGAGATGATATCTCCATTGTAGTTTTGATCTGCATTTCTCTAATGTCTAATGATCGTGAGCATTTCTTCATGTGTCTGTTAGTCACCTGAATGTCTTCTTTGGCAAAGTGCCTGTTCGTATCCTTTGCCCATTTTTTAATTGGGTTATTTGTCTTTTTGTTGTTGAGCTTTTGCAGTATCTTGTAGATTTTCGAGATTTAATGCTGATCTGATCAGATTTGTCATAGCCTAACATTTTTTCCCAGTCTGTAGGTTGTCTTTTGACTCTTGCTGAAGTCTTTGATAAGCATAATTGTTTGATTTTTAGGAGCTCCCATTTATCTAGTCTCTCTTCTGGTGCTTGTGCATTGTTACTTATGGTTCGTATTCTGTGTATGCCATGTGTTAGGTCTCCTAGCATTGTCTCTATTTTTTCTTCCACAATCTTTATCGTTTTCCATTGTATATTTAAGTCTTTGATCCATTTTGAGTTAGTTTTTGTGCATGGTGTAAGGTATGGTTCTTGTTTCATTTTTTGCAAATGGATATCCAGTTATGCCAGCACAATTTATTAAAGAGACTGTCTTTTCCCCAGTTAACGGACTTCGGACCTTTGTCAAATATCAGCTGCTCATAGGTGGATGAATTTATGTCTGGATTCTCAATTCTGTTCCATTGGTCTATGTATCTGTTGTTGTACCACTACCAGGCTGTTTTGACTGCCGTGGCAGTATAATAGGTTCTAAAATCAGGTAGTGTGAGGCCTCCCACTTTGTTTTTCTTCTTGAGTAATGCTTTACTTATTCGGGGCTTCTTCCCTTTCCATATGAAGTTGGTGATTTGTTTATCCATCTCATTAAAAAATGCCGGTGGTATTTGGTTCAGGATTGCATCGTATCTGTAGATTGCTTTGGGTAGGACTGACATTTTCACAACGTTGAGTCTACCTACCCATGAGCAAGGTATGTTTTTCCACTTACGCAGATCTCTTTCAGTTTCTTGCGGTAGTGTCTTGTAGTGTTCATTATATAGATCTTTTACATCTCTGGTTAGATTTATTCCTAAGTATTTTATCTTCTTGGGGGCTATTGTAAATGGTATTGATTTGGTGATTTCCTCTTCGAAGTTGTCTTTGTTGGTGTAAAGCAATCCAACTGATTTTTGTATGTTTATCTTGTATCCTGAAGCTTTGCTGAAATCTTCTATTAGTTCCAGTAGTTTTCTTGTGGATTCTTTGGGGTTTTCTGTGTATAAAATCATATCATCTGAAAATAGAGATACTTTTACTTCTTCCCTGTCAGTTTGGATGCCCTTTATTTCTTTTTCTAGCCTAATTGCTCTGGCTAGAACCTCCAGCACAATGTTGTATAAGAGTGGTGATAAAGAGCATCCTTGTCTGGTTCCGGTTCTCAAGGGGAATGCTTTCAAAGTCTCTCCATTTAGGATGATGTTGGCTGTTGGCTTTATATAAATGCCCTTAATTATATTGAGGAATTTCCCTTCTATTCCTATTTTGTTGAGAGTTTTTATCATGAATGGGTGTTGGACTTTGTCAAATGCCTTTTCTACGTCCATTTGTAAGATCATGTGGTTCTTGTCTTTTGTTTTATTCATGTGATGGATTACACTGATTGCTTTTCTAATGTTGAACCATCCCTGCATACCTGGTATAAATCCCACTTGATCATGATGAATTATTTTTTTGATATGTTGCTGAGTTCTATTGGCTAGAATTTTGTTGAGGATTTTTGCGTCAGTGTTCATGAGTGATACTGGTCTGTAATTTGTGTGTGTGTGTGTGTGTGTGTGTGTGTTGCTTTGGCCTGGTTTTGGTATCAGGGTTATGCTGGCTTCATAGACTGAGTTTGGGAGTATTCCATCCTTTTCTATGCCCTGAAATACCTTTAGTAGCAGTGGTGTTAACTCTTCTCTGAAAGTTTGGTACAATTCTCCAGTGAAGCCATCCGGGCCAGGGCTTTTTTTTTGTTGGGAGTTTTTTAATTGCCTTTTCAATCTCCTCTTTTGTTATAGGTTTATTTAGTTGTTCTACCTCTGTGTGTGTTTGTTTAGGTAGGTAGTGAGTTTCTAGAAATTTGTCAATTTCCTCTAGGTTTTCAAATTTGTTAGAGTACAGTTTTTCATAGTATTCTGTTCTGATTCTTTTAATTTCAGTTGGGTCTGTTGTGATATCACCCATCTCATTTCTTATACAGATTATCTGCTTGCTCTCCTGTTTTTCTTTTGTCAGTTTGGCCAATGGTTTATCTATTTTGCTGAGACTTTTCAAAGAACCAGCTTTGGGGCTTGTTAACTCTTTCAATTGTTTTTGTATTCTCTATTTCATTTAATTCTGCTCTAATTCTTATTATTTCCTTTCTTCTGGCGCCTGAGGACTTTTTTTTACTGCTCTCTTTCTACTTGTTACAGTTACAGGGTTAATGTTTTGATTATGGCCCTTCTTTTTGGATGTGTGCATTTATTGCTATAAACTGACCTCTGAGCACTGCTTTTGCTGTGTCCCAAAGGTTCTGGTATTATGTGTTTTCATTCTTGTTTGATTCTATGAATTTCTTTATTCCATCCTTAATTTCTTCTATAACCCAGTAGTTTTTGAGCAAGGTGTTGTTCGGTTCCCGTGTGTGTGTGTGTGTGTGTGTGTGTGTGTGTGTGTGTGTGTGTGTGTGTTTCTCCCCTTGTTTTTTCTGTTGTTGATTTCTGCTTTTATGGATTTATGGTCAGAAAAGATGCTTTGTAATATTTCAGCACTTTGGATTTTTTTAAGGCTTGCTTTATCGCCTAATTTGTGGTCTATTCTTGAGAACATTCCATGTGCGTTGGAAAAGAAAGTATACTTGGCTGCTGTTGGTTGGGGTGTTCGGTATGTCTATGAGATCAAGTTGGTTGATTGTAGCATTTAGCTCTTCTGTGTCTTTGTTGAGCTTCTTTGTGGATGTTCTGTCCTTCACCAGAAGTGATGTGTTGAAGTCTCCTACTACTATTGTGGGGCTGTCTATCTCTCTTTTCAATGCTGGTAGAGTTTGTTTTATGTATTTTGGAGCCCTGTCGTTGGGTGCATAAATATTTATTATAGTTATGTCCTCCTGGTATATTGACCCTTTAATCATTATATAGGGACCTTCTTTATCCTTTTTGGTGGATTTTCCTTTAAAGTCTATTTTGTCAGAGATTAATACTGCCACTCCTGCTCTTTTTTGAGTGTTGTTTGCTTGATATATTTTTTTCCATCATTTTAGGTTTAGTTTGTTTGTGTCTTTAAGTCTAAGGTATGTCTGTTGTAGGCAGCATATAGATGGATCGTGTTTTTTAATCCAATCTGCCACTCTCTGTCTCTTTATTGGTGCATTGAGCCCATTTACATTCAGCGTAATTATTGATAGGTGTGAGTTTAGCGCCGTCGTTTTGATGTCGCTTGTGTGTTGTTGACAGTTTCTTTGTTCCACTTAATTTTCTGTGCTGAGTCGTTTTTTCTTTATGTATTTTCTTCTCGTCTTTTTCATTATTGTTGTTGTTGTTGTTTTTGCTGTGTTTACATTTTTGTAGTTTTTTATTTTGACTTGTAGAATTGTTAGTTTGTTTTGTGATTACGTTAATATTTACCAGTATTTTTTTAAGTTTATACCAGTCTTTTATTTCCTATATCGCCTTCACTTCCTCTCCATATGAAAAAGCTATGTCTACATTTTGTAAGTCCCTCTTTTTTGTTTTAATGTTGTCATCTTTTTCATATTGACATCTGTTTCCATATTTTCAGTGTTTTAGCTTTGATATACTTTTGTGACTTCCCTTTCTAGGTTGGTATCTGTTGCTGTGTTCTGTGTTCTAGTCTTGGGCTGTCATCTAATGTTACTGATTTTCTAACCGGAGGACTTCCTTTAGTATTTCTTGTAATTTTGGTTTCGTTTTTGCAAATTCCCTAAACTTCTGTTGATCTGGAAATTCCCTAATTTTGCCATCATATTTAAGAGACAGTTTTGCTGTATATATAATTCTTGGCTGGCAGTTTTTTTCCTTAAAGGCTTTATATATGTCATCCCATTGCCTTCTTACCTGCATGGTTTCTGCTGAGTAGTCCAAGCTTATTCTTATTGACTCTCCCTAGCCTCTCTTAAAATTCTCTTTTTATCTTTGGTTTTGGCAAGTTTGATTATAATATGTCTTGGTTACTTTCTTTTGGGAGCTACTTTACGTGGGTTTCGATGAGCATCTCGGATAGATACCTTGTCATCTTTCACGATATCAGGGAAGTTTTCTGCCAACAAATCTTCAACAATTCTCTCTGTATTTTCTGTTATCCTCCCCTGTTCTGTTACTCCAGTCACTCATAGGTTATTTCTCTTGATAGAGTTCCACATAATTCTTAAGGTTTCTTGTTTTTTTTTTATTCCTTTTATCTGATTTTTCCTCAGATAAGTTGGTGTCAAGTGCTTTATCTTCAGTCTCACTAATTCTGACTTCCGTTGCATCAAATCTGCTCCTTTGACTTTCTGTTGGGTTGTCTGATTCTGAAATTTCATTGTTAATCTTCTGAATTTCTGATTGCTGTCTCTCTTTGGATTCCTGCAGCCTGTCACATTTGTCATTATGCTCTTCTCTAATCTTTTTAATTTCCTCTATTGGGTGTTCTGCATTTTGCTTAATTTCCTTCCTAATTTCTTGAAGAGTTCTGTGTATTAATCTTTTGTATTCTGCCTCTGGTGCTTCCATGAAATTTTCCTCCTCTGGATAATTTCTGGATTCTTTATTTTGGGAACTTGCTGAAGCCATCATGGACTGCCTCTTTACGTGATTTGATATTGACTGTTGTCTCCAAGCCATCAATAAGTTATTATATTTATTTATTTTATGTTTGCTTACTGTGTCGTAGCTTCTTGTTTTGTTTTGATATGCCCAAATATGCTGCTCATATGAGTTAGTTTGATTTTTGGCACCTCTGAAGCTCTAGTGTCCTGTTAGATCTGTTCATGGTTAGATCTGTTACTATGTATGTGAGCTCAGGAGTCCACCCACTTCTCCTGTATGGATTCTGCTTAGGTGCCCAGGTAGATAGCCACCAAGTGTGTGGTGTAGGCTCTCATTTACAATCCTAGACAGGCATAGGTGATTGGTGTAGGCACAGGCATCTGGCTGCATCAGGGGGACACACTCTGAGCAAGGCAGGGGGTTGATGGCTGCCCCCCGGTGTCCAGGAGAAAGGTGTATCCCTGTTCCCTAGAGCCCGTAGGTTGGTGGGCTTTGGAGCCGGAGTATGAGCACCTAAGGCTGTTGGCTGTAAGGGCTGAGGGGCACTTCTTATTCATGGGCCCCATCTCAGGTGGCTAGGTGGCATGGGTGGAGCCACCAGTCCTCAGGCCCCTGATGTGGGGTAGGTGAAGACCCTGCTTAATGGGCAGAGCAGTGTCAGATGTCAAGGACCTGCCACTTCACAGCTGAAACAGTTGAAGTTAGACTTCTGGCATATGCCCTGTTGTACTGTGGTAATGAGGGCCTATGCTGTTGAAATTGGCCCACACAAGTCTATGTAGGGGGAAAGCAACTCAATGTCCATGGATCCCTTATGCTTGTGCCCAGGCAAAGGAGCTTTGCCTACCCTGGGTTCCTGGCTTAGGGGAGGCGGCAGTTTATTTTTTCCCCTGTCTGTTAATTTGTTCACTCTCCAAGGCAGGGAGAATGGCTCTGGGCATGTGATGAATCCTACTTCTGGCCCAGGGGACTTGGCAATTGCTGAAGCCAGTCTGGGACCCAGTGCATAGCAGGGAGCGGGGAGGTAAATGGAAAAGAGATTTTTCCCTAAGGGGGTTGTTTTTGATCCGCACAGTAGGCTGTAAGCAGTTACTTACGTTTCGCTGGATGGAGGGCTGCTTCTCACTGATTCTGGATGGCCGTGTAGACACTCTGGTGCTGAGTCTCTCCTGGTATGGAAAACGTGCCTCCTGAGCACGGCTGCTTGCCTGCCTTACCGCTCACCCCAGAGCTGATCAGGCCTGAAGGGCTCAGGCTTTTACCGGGTCAGGTCTGGTAACTCCTCACTGCTTCCAAACCATCTCTCCCTCCCCCTGCCACTCAGTCCAGTTCCTCAACTCTGCCTTTCATGTTCAGTTCTCCCAGATTGCCATATATAATCGAATCACTTGGTTTTTTTGGGTCTTTGTTGTAAGAGGGTCCACTGGAAGCGGCTGACTACTCTGCCATCTTGACCCCGCCTCCTAAACACGCTTTTAAAAACAATAGTGACAATAAAAAGGACTGGATATAATTAGTTCCCTGGGGTGGATCTTTTCCTTCTATTATCTCTATTCTTTGCTATAAGTTTTAATAATAAGATTAGACATCCAGCGCCAGCATAACCAGATTGTAGTATTAATTCACAGAATATCTAAATTCTGAAATAAGGGGAATTTGTCAGAGAAATTGTTACTGTTAGTTACAGAGTATTTAAAGATTTGAGAGTGATGTAAATCATATGTAAAGAGGTTAGAAAGTAATATTTCTTAAACACTCCATGTTTTCAATATCCTTTTGACTAGCCACTGAGTTCTTAAATTTATTTTTCTAAGTGTATGAATAATCCCACCTTAAATGTCAGTATTGTGACAATAGACACTATACCTCTATACAGAGATAAAGTGTTTTTTTCTACCATTCCTGTATGAATGTTTCTGTGTTTTTTAATTAAATTCTTTTGTAAATTCGTCGTTGTCTGAGCATAATGAAATGAGCCTTTCTAGACAATAGAGATTCCTTGTTTTTCGGGAATATGTGACTATAGCTCTAGAAACAAATAGTTTGGAGTCCCTGGAATTCTGCATTCTGGGTAAAAGTCATGAAGGCAGTTTTTTTTTTTTTTTTTTTTGTATGAAATATGCATGAATTGTGTACCAAAAGTTGGGCATTGCTTTTAACTGCCCCCCCAAAAAAGAAGTTGCTTTTGAGTCAGCTCTGACTCATGACAGCCCCGTGACTGTTAGAGTAAAAGTGTGCTCCATACAGTTTTCGATGGCTAGTTTTTCTGAAGTAGATTGCCAGGCCTTTCTTCTGAAGTGCCTCTGGGTGGGACTCTAACCTCTGACCTTTCAGTTAGCAGCTGAGCTCATTAACCTTTTGTACCACTCAGGAACCCCAATGCAGATAAAAATATAACCCATCCCATTGCCATCGAATCGAGTATGACTCTCAGTGACCCCATACGACAGAGTAGAATTGTCCCACAAGGTTTCCAAGGCTGTAATCTTTACGGAAGCAGACTGCCACATATTTCTCCCACAGAGCAGCTTGTGGCTTTGAACCACCAACCTTTTGGTTAGCAGCTGAGAGCTTAACCACTGTGCAACCAGAATTCCTTAAAAAATAGGAAAGTATAAGAAAATGTTCTGTTTTTCTTTCTTACGGAAAACTGTTTGTTTTTGAGGTGCAGAGACAACTACCGTTTTACTGGGTACAGTTTACCTGCCTACTCATCAACATTAAGCTAATCTTTTTTTCATTTTTTTTTTTTTTTTACTTCTAAGCATGATTCCTAGAAATGTGTTTGCATGGCCAAATCAACTAAGCAGAAATCTTTAATTCATTTACCGACGGACATCCTAATGTCTTCCTGGATTTTCTGATGTGCCGAGGCTTTGCTTATCAAATAGGTGCTAGGAAGAAGAGGCTCGTGTTTATTTAGATGTGCCCGTAAGGTGCATCTGAACACACATAAACGATGATGAGGTCATGGCAGACTGGCGGCCTGTGGAGCTCATCATCCTCGTGGCAGCTGTTCCCTGGCAGAGAGAGGGGAGTCACGGGAGGCTGGCGTGCTACTGTTCTTTGTCATGCTCTGGGGATTTCTCAGAGAAGTTAGGAATATGTTTCTTAAACTGAAGCGCATGAATAATTGTCAGTATTAAATGAGATCCGCTGTTGAAAACACATTAGCACATTCACCATGAGTTATCCGTGTTAATAGAAGATAAGGGGGACTTTAGAAATAGACTCTGAATGTCCCAAAAGCCTGGCTTTTAACTAATACCTTTAATCATTTTCCCAGTAATCCTGACTGTTAAGCAGATTGACAGAGAACCCTCCTATCTTTCTATTCCTACACCTCCCTACACCTGATGCATTCGCTAAAGAATAGTGAAGTGCCAGAAACTCAGGACAGTAAGCGAGAGATTGAACAAGCTGTTATCTGAACCATCTGCATAACTGAAAGAGCTGATATTAATGTTCCCCCAGAATACATTAGCTGAGCTTATAAGAACAATAAATTCAAGTGAGGACTCTTGGTGCGTACTCTGTTTTCTAATCATTCAATTATGTCTTTCTATTTTCAATTCTGTAAACTGTAGAAACGTATTTCAATTGAACCATTTTAGATTCTCCTGGACAGGCAGGATACCTAGTGGTTAGGAGCATGAACCATGGAGTGAGGTAGTGGGCTGCCTGTTCTTGCTCTTCATGCTGAGTAGCTGTGTAACCTTGGGCCAGCTATGTAGCCTAGGTAGCCTCAGCCTCCTTGGTGCCTTGTTCCCCTCATCTGTTAAGTAGAGAGAGCAGGTGTGCCTCTGCCAAAGTATTGCCGTGAAGATGTGCTGAGTTACTAGGCACAAGGTATTTAAAACACTGCCTCCATACAAGCAGTCGGGAAATGTTAATTGGAGTTCCTGGGTGTGCAAACGGTTAATGTGCTCAACCAAAAGGTCAGAGGTTCAAGTCCCCCCAGAGGCATCTTGGAAGAAAGACCTGGCAATCTTCTGAAAAATCAACCATTTAATACCTTATGGAGCACACACAGTTCCAGTCTGACATACATGAGTCAGAGTTGACTCAGTGGCACCTGGTGGTAAATGTTCACTACTGTTGTTGCTTAAGGAAAGGAAAAGGGCTTGAAGCTGGGGGCTGGTACTGAGCAGATGGCATATATGTGTACTGAGTACTTGCTATGGACTGAACATATGCTGACGAACTAACACAGACCATTTTTAATCCTTACGAAAACTCTTCATGAAAAATACTGTTATCTGAATTGCACAGATGAGGATATTGAGGCTTCGATAATTTTGAGACTTCCATGTTTATTTTTAAATGTATGCTTAAGTTAATAATTCTTGCTGTTGTTAGGTGCCATCCATGTACAGCAGAATGAACCACTGCCCGGTCCTGTGCCATCCTCACAATTGTTCTTAGGCCTGAGCCCATTGTTACAGCCACTGTGTCAATCCCTCTCATTGGGGTCTTCCTCTTTTTCTCTAACCCTCTACTTTACCAAGCGTGATGTCCTCCTCCAGGCATCAATCCCTCCTGATAACATGTCCAAAGTATGTGAGACGTAGTTAAGGAGCATTCTGACTATATGCCTTCCAAGATAGATTTGTTCTTTCTTCTGACAGTCCATGGAATATTCTGTATTTTTTGCCAACACCATAATTCAAAGGCATCAGTTCTTCTGTCTTCCTTGTTCATTGTCCAGCTTTCATATGCGTGTGAGACAGTTAAAAACATCATGGCTTGGGTCAGATGCACCTTAGCCTTCAAGGTGATGTCTTTGCTCTTCAACACTTCAAAGAGATCTTTTGCAGCAGATTTATCCAATGCAATGCGTCATTTGATTTCTTGACTGCTGCTTCCATGGGTGTTGATTGTGGATCCAAGTAAAATGAAATCCTTGACAACTTCAGTCTTTTCTGTGTTTATCAAGATGTTGTTTACTGGTCCAGTTGTGAGGATTTTTGTTAATAAGTGGGAATGTATGCCGTTTCTGTTGAGAATGGAAGAAAAAGGAGAGACCCCAGTGTCACTTTCAGAAATTGCTGCCCCATTCTGTAAACTGAGATTTAGCAAGTAGAATAATGCCAAGGCCAGCTTGGAGCCACAGCACCCTTAGTGCAGAAGCTTGTTGGTGACAACCCTTTTACGACAAAAATGCCTTTATAGAAACAGTCAAAGGTAGCTAACTGCAAAAATAATAATAAATGATGAAAAGGCATCCTTATATTTAATATTTAGATAAGCTCTTAAAAGGAAAAAATAATTTTTTTTTCTCCAAAACAGTAAATCCTTTCCAAGAGAAAAATAAGAAATAGAGCAACTAAGAATGCATGTGAAGCCAGCCAGCTGTGTACCAGTGAGGGAACAGGAGTGTCATATATAAATGCAATCAGTTACAATGCTTTCTGTTTCAGCCTTGGAGGTATAATTGTAATAGAGCTAGAGAGGTTTTTTAGGCCTTGGTGCTTAATAGTGAAAGTGTCAAGGCTGTGTGGTATTCTGATGACACGGCCCAGCGTACAAAATATCTTTCACATTTAACAATAGTCAACCTTTGAGTTCTGACCTTTTAAAAATTCATTTTGACTAGTGTGTATAAGCCTGCATCTTTTAAATATCTATCTTATATATGTAGCTTATCGATTGTTGTGTGTTTTACTACTATTAAGATTTAAAAGGCCGACTCCTCATTTGCAGATTCCACCAGATTTCACAGTGCAAATGAGAATGGTAATGATGTGCTGCCAACAGCTGTGTTTTCAGCTTGTGCTGTCTGCCTCCGTTGGGAATATGGAGAGGGACATTTCTTCTAGGGTAAAGGAAATGAATAAGGCAGATGAGTGAAGATTTATTTGATTTATATTGTTTTAGTATCTGGTTTTCCCTTGAGTATAAGAACGTAGCCTCTATGACAACACAGGGGCAGGGGCAGGCTGTAGTGTGATTACGTTACCGATAAAGAAATCCTGGCCCTTCTGGATCTCACAGTTAGGAGGGAAACATAAATAATTCAGTGTGTTGTTAAGTACAGTTATAGGGATTTGTGCAGCATTTCATGGGAGCACAGAGGAAAAGCACCAATTTCAGCCTGGAATGCCGGGGAGGTGGCCCCTGAGCTGAGTCTTGGTGATGAGAAGGGATTAGCCAAATAAAAGGGGGAGGAGAAGGACATCCCATACACTATTGATAAAAACCAAAACCAAACCGTTGCTATCGAGTCAATTCCGACTCATAGCAACCCTGTAGGACAGAGTAGAACCGCCCCATAGAATTTCCAAGGAGCACCTGGTGGATTTGAACTGCTGACCTTTTGGTTAACAGCCGTAGCTCTTAACCAGTGTACCACCAGGGTTTTCACACTATTGATAGCATGAACAGAAGCATTGGAACCCCCACCTCTAAGCTCCTGGAAGAAATTCCATACCTTCCTACTGGTAGTCAAGGTGCCCTCGATAATAATAACTAGCTTTGCCCAAGGGACCAAAATTTTATTCCCAACATGAACTTTCATAACTGATTTTTTTTTTCTCAAAGAACTGTGTATCTTTGAAAATCATTTTACAAAATCTTGTAGTAGAATTCATGTAGCAATAACACTGTCAAAGACCAAGGAGCCTCTGTCCTTTTTCATTAGGATGAATGCTTTCAAGTAAAACTGGAATAAAAATGAAGTGGAACCAATTGGGAAAAAAATAGAAGCACTTAAGAAGAAACTTAATTGTTGCTGAAAGAATTAGAATCTGATGGCTTAGAAAGAAGTTAATGAAATTTCGAAGTAGAGTAACTACAGTTTAGCATAGCCCTTTTGTCTAGAAAAATAAAATGTCTCTTAGATCTTATCACTTGTTCTGTAGCCTACAAATTAGTAGTGATTAAATTGCCTTATTATTTTTCTCATTTTGATTATTATACTATTATATGCTGCTGCTGATGGGATTATTTGTGCAACATTACTTCTGAGATATTTATTGACCATAAGACTGTGCATATAGAAATGTCCCTGTGAATTATATTTAAGGAGTCCTGGTGGCGCAGTGGTTAAAGTGCTCAGCTGCTAACTGAAAGGTCAATGGTTCGAAACCACCGGTGGCTCCGTGGGAGAAAGATGTGGCAGTCTGCTTCCTTAAAGATTTACAGCCTTGGAGACTCTACGGGGAAGTTCTGCTCTGTCCTATAGGATCTCTATGTGGGTTTGGTTTGGTTAGTTATATTTGGGTGGGAGAAGGGAAGGACCTGACTTAAATTTGATGGATTCCAAAAATCTACTCTCCTTGTATAGCAGGATGCTACTAATTAAAAAGAAAATGTTGGCTGAATGCTGTTGTAGAAATGAAAAGTGGCTGGTCATCTAAGTAACTGCTCATTAAGAAAGGAGTAGGAGAAATGTTTAGAAGAGAGACTTGTAAGAAGCTGACTTTCCATGCATTCACATCATGGAATGAATTAGTGGAAATACTAACCTATGGACCAAAGACATTGGAAGAAGTGATATTTTGCATAAACTTAAAAAAATGTGCATCTTTTCCTACAGCCTCGTCATGTGTTCAACATGCTAAAGAAGTATGTGCGCGCTGAGCAGAAAGACAGACAGCACACCCTAAAGCATTTTGAACATGTGCGCATGGTTGATCCAAAGAAAGCTGCGCAGATCCGGTCCCAGGTAAGTGTTGACTGTAGTAATCATTTGACCATCCCATGCTCTTACTTGGTGGGTTGGTAATAGGAACTTTGGGTCCTCCCTGAGCTGATGTTGGTGTTGTACATCTATGGCAAGAGCTCTGTAATATCTGGAAGATTCTAAAGGCTTATCTTAGAGCAAGCCTTATGGTTTACCATTTTATGAGCTACGAAATAATAAGGAATATAAAAATCTTTAGTTTCTACTGCTGCTGATTCAGGTCCCTTTTAAAGAACTGATGACTAAAATGAAGGAAACAAATGTTGTATATAAACTGAAGTGTCTAAAATGGCTCAGTTCAATCGTGGTTGACATTCATAAACTTCACTGCTACCACTTAATTTCACGTGAACCAAAATAATATGATTTATGCTTCCAGATTTCCAAAGGTTGAACACCAGAATTAACCTCTGGAAATTGGAAATTTTACATTTCCTTGAATAGAAATTTCATTTAAAAATATTTAGCATAGAGTGTCCATTCGAATTAAAATTTCATGTTGCAAAATGTTCAGTGAAATAGATTCAGGGTGTCAGGAGTTACATATGGTGCCTCAATATTTTGAATTGGAGTTGGGCAGAGATGATCTTTCGGATCAGCTGAGTTACAAGTGTACGATATAATGAGAAGTGTAAAGATAGCCTTAAAGCATAGCTCAAAGTTCCCACAGTATTTCATTAGTATTATTCTGGACGTTTATATCCATCTGTGGTGCCTGGTAAGGAAAATAACTATTCCTACCCCAGAATGGGTTTACCTGGAGCTCTCTTCCTGTGCAGGTTATGACACACCTCCGTGTGATTTACGAGCGGATGAACCAGTCTCTCTCCCTGCTATACAATGTACCTGCAGTGGCCGAGGAGATTCAGGATGAAGTTGGTAAGTAAACTGTTCTGTTGATGCTGTTCATGGAAACATATCCATCCCCAAGCCCATCCGTAAAAGTAAATTGGAGAAATCACCAAGGTTCGATAGTTGGAAAGAAAAAGGGTAGCTTCCGTTTCACAGTGAAACTCTTGCAGGCTAGAACTAGCTCTGACTTTAACAGTTCCATCACTTCTTAACTGTTCATACGTCTAAGGCTGGGAGAAATGGAGCTGGACCTATGATATATTTGGGAAATAATGAGTCCCTTTGTTATTGGAGTATATTGTCAGCAATTTTTTGCTAATTGGTTCAGTCTTCTAAGTATCACCTTACCATGCTTTGGTACTTTACAATTTAAAAAAAAAAAAAACCCTTTTCTATTTCTTAATGCTCATCATTCTTCACCCCATTTTACAGAAGAAGAAACTCAAAGTCAGAAATTAAGTCACTTACTTGCCTTTGTCACACATGTCCTGAGTAGCACAGCCAAAGGACAAAACTGTGACTTCTGACTTCAAAGTTATCATCAGTTAAGTTACAACTCTCTTTGATAATAAAAAAAAAAGCCATAAATGTTCCCTGCACCACTCTGTTATTTAGACTTAAGATATGTGCCACTATTTTTTTTTGTCTTATTTATGTCAAAAGAACCATAGATTCACAAGAAGTTGCAAAAATAATACAGAGATGTCTGGTATACCCAACAACCAGCTTCCTCAATGGTAACGATTTACATGACTATACAGTACATTATCCAAACCAGGACATTGACATTGTGTGCCCAGTATCTTTTATGTCCCTAATTTTCCTAATGACATCTTTAATATTTCACGTGAGTAAGTTCTCCCAAATCTGTTTTCCTTGGAAAGGGAGCAAGTATCGCATATCATAATCCTTGGTAAGCACCTACATTGTCTATTTTTCTTTACCTTTACCTCATAAAGGTACATAGGTGACAATTACGCTAACAAGTCTATCAACATACAACAATGATGTATCCTGGAGATTTGGGTGCCGACAGTCAGCAAATAAGCATTATGTACATGGCATATCTCTCTCCACAAAAAATCATGCCCTTGTTAATTAGGTTGGAAATAGATGCAGGTTACCATCTAAGCTCAAAACATCCAGGATGCTGATTAAAGGTTAGGTTGCATAGCCAATTAATGTAATTGTTGTCAGGAAGTTATACACATGTGCAAAGCTGAATTAGCAAAAGTTGTTCTATAGATACAACAACTACAGAAGAAGAAGAAAAGAGTAGCTGAGTCTGCTTATGTGCAACCAAACATCTCATGGGATTTGGTTTTTTGGTTTGGAGGTTTAAGGTCATGATTTCATGGGACATCCCAGTTAATTGGCCTAATGTCATGCTCTACATCCTAGTTTGTTGTGTACTTCCTGGGGTCTTAAAAGCTTACAAGCAGCCATCCAGGGTACAACAATTAATTTGTATTCACCTGGAGCAACAGAGGAAGGAGAATCAGGAATAGGTGAAGGAAGTGAAATGTACAGCCAATTGCCTCCATGAACAGCTGCCTCCTTCGCCATGAAACCAGAAGAATTGGATGGTGCCTGCCTACCATGACTGAACATTTTGATCAAGTATTCTATAGAAGAATCCTGATCAAAAAGGAAGAAATGCAGGACAGAATTTCAAATTCTCCTGGAATCTGTATTTTCTGGAGCCCTGGAGGTTGGATGAATCCCCAAAACAATTACCCTGAGATAATCTTTAAACCACAAATATCCCCTGAAGTCTTCTTTAAACCAAACAGCAGTTTAGTTTAACTAGTAAAGAATGTTTGCCTTGAGCACAGTGTTTTTTTTAAGATCTATCTGTATGGGATCAAATTGACAGTAGCAACTCACAACATCAGGGGACACTGAGTTTATGTTAATGGAGGAGAAGCAACGCAGAAAAGGAGGGTAAAAACGATGGTACAACTCAGAGACTGTAACCAGTGCCGCCGAATTGTCCATGTGGAAATTGTTGCATTGGTATATGTTCTGCTCTGCATTTTCTCAACAGCAACAAAAATAAAATCAAAAAAATAAATAAATAAGAAACAAATAGCAGCAGACTGAAGAGCTGTAACAGGCTCTGAAATGACTTCTAAACTCTCTTTTGGTTGAAGACTTACGGAATCTTACTCACCCATTTTAAAATAATAGGATTCGAATATTCAATAGTTTATATAGTCAAAGCTCCATAATTTATTTCTAAAACTGAAGACAGATACTATCATTTTCTAGCAATTGGTCTGGAATGCTGACCAGCAGAATTGAAATTTTACTTTAAAAAGAGTTGGTTAAACACATTTTAACAGAGTTCTATTAAATAGGTTTAAGAGAGTTCTAAATTCTTCCAGTCTGCTGGCAGGAACTAGAAACTAAAATTCAGATGAAAAATCTTCAGGATTATCGAAGTACTATAAGTAGGTGGGAGCCCTGGTGGCGCAGTGGTTTAAGAGCTTGGCTGCTAACAAAAAAAGGTCAGCAGTCTGAATCCACCAGCTGCTCCTTGGAAACCCTGTGGGGCAGTTCTACTCTGTCCTATAGGGTCTCTATGAGTCAGAATAGACTGGATGGCAGTAGGTTTGGGTTTTGGTTTTTTGATAGATAAGTAAGTGAATTGTTGAGTGAACTGTTTTAATTTGGCTTCAATAGTGAATTAAGTCACAGATACCAAAATCAAACCAAAGCCGTTGCCATTGAGTCGATTCCGACTTACAGCCACCCTATAGGACAGAGTAGAACTGCCCCATAGGGTTTCCAGGGAGTACTTGGTGGATTTGAATTGCCGACTTTCTGATTAGCAGCTGTAGCTCTTAACCACTACACCACCAAGGTTTCCAAGTCACAGATAGCACCACAAAATACTGTACCAATGAGGGAGTGATCTTGAGGGTCCCCACCCCCCTGCTCTTAAACTGGAACAATTATGTTCACTGAAAAGATCTTTCAAAACCAATGAAATGAGACAAACTGCAATGCCCTAGTTGAAATTCAACTTTGAAATTATATATTCTGATTAATTCTAGAGGCGTAATAAGAATATTTAAAACTTAAAAAACTACTCAGGATGTTGTACCCCCATTACAGAAATTCCTCCTTTGAAATACTTGAAACATCAATTAAAAGAGCAGTTGGCTCTCTTTTTACAATTCGTGCCAATACTATTCTCTTCTTTCTTTTCTAACTTAATACTTCCTTCTAAACGTTGCTGGCATTACTCAAGTGTTTGGCCTGCATCAGATAATGGTGGTCCCTTCAGTACTGTGGATTAGTGGAAGGAATCAAATATACTTCAGGTAACACACTTGGAAAGAACCTTTGTAATGTGTCATCCAAGTTTTTGTTGGAGTCCCTGGGGTGAGAAGGTTAATGTACTCAGCTGCTAACGGAAAGGTTGGAGGTTCAAGTACACCTAAAGTAGCCCATGAAGAGAGGCCTGGCG
Source organism: Dugong dugon (assembly GCA_030035585.1). Classification (NCBI taxonomy): domain Eukaryota; kingdom Metazoa; phylum Chordata; class Mammalia; order Sirenia; family Dugongidae; genus Dugong; species Dugong dugon. Next base: position 10,704,385 of record CM057473.1, read on the forward strand.
ATCTACTTCTGAAAATTCATCCGTTGAAAACCCTTATGGAACACAGTTCTACTCCGACACACATGGGATTGCCATGAGTCAGAATTGGATTTGCTGCCAACTGGAAGAAGAAAAAAGAAAGCTTTTGTTCAGTAGGGGAACTCAGTGTTGAGCAAGATCTTATGAGGATAGTTCACATGATGGATTGAGGACAGGGATTTCCAATTAATTTTTTAGTCTATTAAGTGCCTTTAGGAAATGAATATATTTGTTAGATATACTTGTAGGGTAGAAATTGGTAAGAAACCTGTTAAATACTGTATATTCAGTTCCTCCAATAAGTTGTAGAAAAGACAAAAACAAAGAAATCATTACATTCTTAATGAACTGAAACTAAGATCTAGACAAGTGAATTTTTGCCTTACCTTAAAAGCTTTTTTAAATTTTCTTGTATATCGGAAGCTGTAACCATTAGGATGTATTCAGGGCATGTTTCTTTAAAAGCTATTTTTGTCGTTCTAAGTATACTACACACCAAATCCTGAAGGCTAATGTTTTTGAAAAAAATTTTTTTTTGTCATATGGAATTTTGGATCCTTCCATTTTTAAATGGCTATTTCCAGAGAGAAGGAGAAGCTTGTGTTAATTATTCTGAACTTGCATTAATTAGGCCTGTGTAGACTTTGAGCCCGCTAAAACAGAACTAGAGAAGATGACTTGCTGGGAGAATGGCTTTTCTGGATTGAGCTTAGATGTCCTCTATAGTCTTTCTTAATTTGAAGGAACATTTAAAAAATAACCCACTTTCAAGTAGGAATGTAGATGAAGCAAAATTGGCTATCGGTGCTAATTGTTGAAGGGGTGAGTATTTGGTGGTTCCCTGTATTGTTTACTTTTGTACATGTTTGAATTTTCCATAAGGAAAGTTGTTGTTTTTTAGCTAATTTTCTAGACAGGATGGATCTTCACAGATTTCTTCCAGTTTATGTCTTGTGTTCTCTCTAATAGTCTCTTATGAAATGCTTTGTTTTTAGTCTGATTTGCATTTATCTGCCATTTCTGTATATAATCAAACTTTAGATTTGGAGGGAGTTCAACGCAAGTAAGAATGGTACTAAAATCCAGAGCCACTGGAAAAAGGGCAAAATCTGAGCATACCTGCAAACGCATGCCTTTTGTATAAAAGTTTGTGCTTATAAACGTAGACAATTAGGATATGTTTAATGCCGTAAAACACTCAGAGAGAAATAATTAAGTAATGGTAACAGGTCCTCTCTGGATGAAGGATTTTTACCAGTCTGGGAAACCACCAGTATCTTTAGGGACAGGGAAACCCTGATGGCATAGTGGTTAAGAGCTATGGCTACTAACCAAAAGGTTGGCAGTTCGAATCCACCAAGCACTTCTTGGAAACCCTCTGGGGGCATTTCTGCTCTGTCCTATAAGGTCGCTGTGAGTCGGAATCAACTCAACAGCAACGGGTTTTAGCGACATAATATATCTGCTTCTGGAATTCTATGCTCCCATGAGACAAAATAGGGAAGAAGGGGCACAGGACCACACTGTTGTCGTTGTTGTTGTTAGGTGCCGTCAAGTCGGTTCCAACTCATAACAACCCTGTGTACAGCAGAATGAAACTCGGCCTGGTCCCTCCTGCGCCATCCTCACAATTGTTGTTATGCTTGAGCCCATTGTTACAGCCACTATGTCAGTGCATCTCGTTGAGGGTCTTCCTCTTTTGCTGACCCTCTACCTTACCATGCATGATGTCCTTCTTCAGAGACTGATCACTCCTGAAAACATATCCAAAGATTTGGGACCACACTAGAAAGAAAGAATACTGTGGGGGGAGTTGGGAATTGGCATCAAATTTGTGAACACAGTAAAGTGTAGTTAGAGAGTAGGGTTCATCAAAAGAGTGAAGTCTGGCCCAGGCTGATTTTTCACCCAGTGTACTTCTCTGAGTATCGCATCTGGTTATGGGACTTTACTAAACCCAGTAAATCCCAAACCCCTAAGTCTAGCAACAGCTTGTCAGCTGGGTCCTAGTACCACATTCCAGACTACCGAAATATCCCACAAGCATCTCAAACTCAGGTCAATTTTTGCAAGAACAACTCATTTTATTCCTCTTGAAACTTCCTCTTTTTATACACTATCATGGTTAATAGACCATCGAGCTCTGGTGGTGCAGTGGTTAAGAGCTTGGCTGCTAACCAAAAGATCAGCAGTTTGATCCACCAGCTGCTTCTTGGAAATCCTGTGGGAGAGTTCTGCTCTATCCTTTAGGGTGGCTGTGAGTCGGAATCAACTTGACGGCATGGAGTTTATCACGGTTAATGGCTCCACCCTCCTTCCAGTTGCCTAAACTTACCCATGATGCCTTTGTCTCCTTCGCCCATGATTTCTTATCAAGCACGGCCTTGTGTGTTTTGCCTCCTATATCCATGTGGAATCCCTGCTCTGTACATCCAGTACCTTAGTTCACAACCTTAACCCGCTCATCAGTTTCACGCGATTCCCAACTCCCAACTCTTGTCTCACTGTGGCCCCCTGCCCTCCCCCAAATTCCCTCCTGAACTGCGGCTACAACCCACTGAAGGTTCTTTCTTGACCCAGCTGAAATGTTCACAGTTCTATAAACCCATGACTAATTTGCAGAGGGGGAGAGAAAGAGATGACATTTGAGTGACAGCCATGTAATGAATTAATGAAGTGTCTGTTAGTGATAGTGTGAGTGGTCCAGACTCTATGAAATTTCATTCTGGAGGTTCAGGGCTTCCATATATGGATATGGCCGGTGTTTTAGGTAGAAAGTGGGGATCGATTTCTACCTACATCCTACTTATGGGACCAAGCACTCTGGCATTGGGCTGTGTCTGCTTGAAGTGCAGCTTTCTTGTAGTTCACACAAGTCAACATATGGTCAAGTGGGAAGGCAGATGAATTCAGTGGTACCATCCCCAATTTGCAACTGAAGACACTTAATCTTAAAGAAGTCACTAACTTGCTATACACAGATAATAAAGTGATCGAAGTGGGATTGAAGCCAAGGTCTTTCTGACTCCCAAATTTGTGCTTTCCTCTGCTGCACCCTCCCCTCTCTCAGACACCCTCCCCTCTCTCTTCTTCTTAACCTCAGTTTCCAACGCACCTTGTATCCACCTCCATTATCATACTGTACTTTGTACTGAATTATTGTATGTCTACCAACCCCTCTATTTTGTGAGCTCTTCCAGGCCATGTTTTGGTCATCTTTGCATTCTTGTGATCCAGCAGAAGGCCTGGTGCTTTGTTAGGTATTCAGGAATTATAGACAAACCTGTTGCCATCAAGTTGATTCCGACTCATAGCGCCCCTATAGGACAGAGTAAAACTACCCCATAGGGTTTCCAAGGAGCAGCTGGTAGATTCAAACTGTCTGCCTTTTGGTTAACAGCCTGAGCTCTTAACTCCTGCACCACCAGACTCCAATTATAGACAAAGGGTTTAAGCAATTCCCCAGGCTTCAGGGTTAAAAAGCAGTTGCTTTTATATCGATTCTGACTCATGGTGACCCCATGTGTGTCAGAATAAAACTGTGCTTCGTAGGGTTTTCAGTGCTTGGTTTTTTGGAGGTAGATCTGCTAGGTGTTTCTTTTGATGCACCTCTGGGTGGACTCGAACCTGCAACCTTTTAGTTAGCAGCTGAGCATGTTAACCTTTTCACCACTCAGTGACTTCAGGCTATGGTGCTGATGTTGCTTAATTTAGGTTGATCAGATGGACCCCTCCATAACCCTAAAAACCTGCCGTGAGTTTCTTCCTTAACACCTAGCATAGCAATGCACAAACCAAGTCTTTTTCCTTGGCGATAATATTCTGTAACACTGTCATTGATCAAGCCAATGAAATGAATGCAGTTGGTAAATGTATCTAAATAAATCGAATAAAACAGAGTCCTAAGGACTGTAATTGATGGATTTCACAATATGGGTCTCCGTTGTACCACGACACTGCTATTTGGTCATCTGCCGGATGCAGACAATTCGATGCTTGCTTTATTAATTATGCTGTCTGGTTTGACTGTCTTTGTCATCCACAGTCTGAGCTTATTTACTTGATTTGCTTCACCAATAAGTATGAATAATCAGAACTGCTCTGAAAGTTACTTTATGAAAAACATACCTTGTATTATGTTATAATATAATTTTTTCAGCTCAGTCTGAAGTAGTACAAACTCCCAGGCACAGTCATTTATTCCTTATTGCTTCCCTTTAAAAAAAAAAAATTATTTACTTGCAAGTTATGCTTTCTTGCAAAGAAAAGCATAAAGCATTGGTTTTAGAGGGAAAAATCCTCTAACCTCTTTTCAATAGCGCTTTAGGACTTTATTATTTTCATTCAACGAATGATAAAATCACGATTTCAGTGAAAATAAGGGTCCTCTTCAATATCCAGACCCTCCTTTAAACATCTGTGAAGACTTGCAAAAGGCAGCGTCCTTTCACTCCTGCTGCTGTTCTGCCACCCTTTGCTTTGTCACATTGCTATTTAGAAATGATTGGTTTTCTTTGCCCTTCATAATCCGCCTTAAATCTATGCTAAAAGGATTCGATTCTACTCTGTCTATTCGCACTGGGATTCTTTATTAAAGTGCTTCATTTTGCAGCTATCTCAAGGCTAAAAATATCGTAGCTTTCAATTCAGAGATGGATGTTTCACAGAATGCTGTAATGATCAGTTTATGAGGAAGGCGGTAGGAAGGAAAGCATAATTGTTTCATACTCTGATTTTTTTGTTTTTCTCATTCAAAATTAATAAAAGCATGAATTATTATAAACCAGATGTTTGAAGGCTCACTGGCTGTACAGATTGATAGAGAATGGGGTAGGATTGAACCAAGTGGCAAGGGATGAAGAAACTGGCACTGGTTAAAGAATGCTTATAATTTTTTATTACAGTTTTATTGCGGCCTTTCTATGCAATTGTCCATTGTTTGGGGGAACTGCAGCATGCTTATTTCAAGGACTTTCCATTGACTAATCCTAATAAACCCATTGATTTTTTTGGTTTAATGAGACCATAGTAGACTTGGCTTAAAATAGACTATTTACAGCACCTCCCAATCCAGCAGAATGGAACATTTCATACTATTGAGAATTAAAAGTACCTTTTTGTGTAATTGCAAGTCAAGGAAAGGCATCAAGGAGAAGAAAAACAAAAAAAAGTGAAAGTAAATAAAGTAAGGGAACTGTTGATTTACTGTGCTCTTTGCATTTCATCAGACCTGAATCTTAAATGTATGTTGATTTTATAGCATACATATTTGGAACAACATTTCTTTGTATCATAACCAACCCTTGGACATTTTCCCTCTTTGGTTTTACAATAGTCTCAGGGCCCCTTGTTCATATTTTCCCCAATATCTTTACCTGAAAAACAAGTATACTAGTTTCGTAGTCATGACAAATCTCCACAAAGTAGATGGCCTAAAGTAATACAAATTCATTCTCTCACTTTTCTGGAAGCTAGCAGTTCAAACTCAGGGTATTGGCAGGGCCATACTTTTTCTGAAAACTTTAGGGGAAGATCCTTTCTGGTCTCTTCCAGTTTCTGGTGGTCCCAGGAGTTCCTTGGCTTGTGGCAACAGACCTCCAGTCTGCGCCTCCTCTTCTGTGGTCATCTTCCCGTGCATCTACCTGTTTCACATGGTGTCCTCGCCTGACTGTTGTAAGGACACTGTTCATATTGGGTTAGGGCCATCCTGCTCCACCATGACATCTTGTTAACTAATTATATCTGCAAAGACCCTGTTTCCAAATAAGGTCACGTTCACAGGTACCGGAGGATAGGACTTCAGCATACCTCTTTGGGAGACACAGTTCCACCCATAACAACAGGTATAACCTATTGTCTTAGTTATCTACTGCTGCTATAACAGAAATACCACAAGTGAATGACTTTAACAAATGGAAGTTTATTCTCTCACGGTCTAGGAGGCTACAAGTCCAAATTGAGGGTGCTAGCTCCAGGGAAGGCTTTCTCTGTCTCTCAGCTCTGGGGGAAGGTCCTTGACAGCAGTTTCAGTCGAGGAGTTTCTCAGCACAGGAACCCTGGGTCCACAGGATGTGCTGTTCTCCTGGCTCTTGTTTCTTGGTGGAATGAGGTCCCCATGTTTCTCTGTTCACTTTTCTCTTTTATAAAAATCTCAAAAGACATTGGCTTAAGACACAATCTAATCTTGTACATTGAATCCTGCCTCATCAGCATAACTGCCTCTAATCCTACCTCATTAACGTCATAGAGGTAGAATTTACAACACTTAGGAAAATCACATCAGATGACAAAATGGTGGACAATCACACAATACGGGGAATCATGGCCTAGCCAAGTTGACAGATACTTTTGAGTGCAGAGTTCAGTCCATGACACCTATGTTTGGTGTCTTCCTCTAAATGTATACCTTTGTCCCCCTCTGAGCAAGATACTTTTCCAAAGTGAGCCGTTCATTTTATAAATTAACAATGAAAATGTATTGCCAAGTGAACTTACGTGTAGAGCATTTTAATCTTCAGAATGGGAAAGTGGACTATGAATACAGCACCCAAATTTTCAGATACTTTGAGTGCCATGTTGAAATGTCCCCAAACAACAAGATATAGATATACCAAGACCAGGGCATTTCATACCTCAGGTCCCTACCTGGTCTGTAGATGACCCCCACCTGGTCTGTAGATGGTCTTAGGGAGTTAGTTACAAGCCCCTAAGTGCTGCTGTCACACATACTGGCTAGCAGAGTGCTGTATGTACATTAAGCACTCTATACCTTTTTGGGATGTGATACTATGTAAGCTCTTTTTTTCTTGCTCAGGAGTTTAATTGTTCATTGAATCTGTGAATATAGTGTATATGTCGTCCAGAAGATATGTGAAAGTCCCTAATAAGTTACTCTAAAGGTTGACATGTAATGCAGCATCGTTTTTCCTGAATAATTTTTATGGTTTTCCCTTCTGGAATGCAAATATTTTCTTTTCTTTATTTCCGATTTATAATATTAAAGGAAAAGTCAACGGTTTTTAGCAACATTAGAAAGAATACACTTTCTGGGAAGAATGAATGTCAAAAGATTTCCTTTATAAAAAAAGAAAAAAGCACGTATGTATCTCTACATTCTGGCACACCCATTGCTGGCGTTAATATGTGTAAATCAGTGCAGTATATTGACCTTGTTTATTGTGACCCAGATGGACACCTTGTTTTCTTCATGCCATTGCAGTGTCTCACTGTGGATCATTTTCCAGTCCAGATTAACAAACGAATCTCTACGTGTTCTCTGTCATTATCATTTACATTGCTATGAAAACAGCAGAATTGAGATGGAGTTGCAGAATTATCCTTCAAAATTTTATTGCCACCATTCTAAGGTTTCATGGTCCCCTAAATGGTGTTTTCAGATAAGCCCATTCCATGTGACACCATGAGGAGATTCCTAGAATTTTGCAAACCCATAATGAGGAGATGCAAGTGCTCCAGAGTTTGCTAGAAGGGTGGTAATTGTGGGAGAATGGCTGACTGTGAAGTCTTCAAACCAGCAGTCAGCCCTTTTCTCCCAAAGGTACATAAGTGATCCTTCCCATTGTGAGTCGGAACAGAGGAAAAGAGGAATCAAAAAGGTAAAAGTAGAAAGATACCAGGCAAGAAAGACATGCAAGCAGAGAGAAAGGGAAATAAACTAAATAGAAAATGGGGAAGTCGAAGTCACTACTCTCTCTTCCCCCTAACTCAAAATATGTAGGGATTTTTGCTCTTCCTGATAAGGATAGACTACAAATGATCGGGAGCTTTTATTTCTTGCTTGGGTACTAGATGGATGGTATGTTCAATATTGTCAGTATCATGCTCAAATTGTTCCGTTCCAATTTTATTTCTAAAGGTGTGTGTGTGCATTGTAAGGGGAAAGACTGATTTAAAATAACAGATGGGCAGGTAGAGAGTAATGAACTTTTATTTAATCTGCTCCTGTTTTCATTAAATATCTTATTTTAAAGAAAACTCTAAGAGCTTATTAATTAAAATAATGGTATAGGTGTTATTTGCTGTGAGAGGACCACTTACTTATCATCAAGAAGTGCTACAGTCTAATCCTTCAGCTACTGGATTCCTGGGGCAGAGAGATCAACCACTATGGTTCTGGACTTTGTAGGATTGCTGGCTGCTGAGAAGCATGGTGTGCTAAGGGAAGTCAGGAACCCTGATGAATCTCTCCAGCCACTGCCCCAGACTCATAGAAGTAGAATTTTTAACTCATTGCTATCTTCTGTGCCTGGATATCCTGGTAGTTCTCAACACTGGAAGGTTTATGGTAGTCTGTAGATGGTTGTTAGTTAGTTAGTTAGTTATTTAATTATTTAATTATTTATTTATTTTAATTTTTATTGAGATGAAATTCACATAACATAAAATTCATCATTTTAACCATTTTAAAATGTTCCATCCAGTGGTTTGTAGTATATTCAAGGTTGTGCAGCTGCTACCACTAGCTAATTCCAGAACGTTCTCATCACTCCAAAAAAGACCTCTTTGCCTATTACTAGTCCTCTCAATTCCCCCCTCCCTCCATTCTCTGGCAACCACTAATCTAATCTCCATCTCTGTCATTTGCCTGTTCTGTACATTTAATAGAAGTGAAACCATGCAATGAGTGGCCTTCTGTGTCTGGCTTCTTTTGCTTAGCATAATGATTTGAAGATTCATCCATGTTTCAGTGAGTATTAGTACTTCAGTCCTTTTTATGGATGAATAGTATTCCATTTATGGATATACCACATCCTGTTTATCCATTCAGCAGTTAATTGACGTTTAGTTTGTTGCCACTTTTTAAGCTATTGCAAATAACGCTTACTGTGGACATTCCGGTACAAGGTTTTGTGTGAACATATGTTTTCAGTTCTCTTGGACATACACCTACAAGTGTGATTACTGGGTGGTATGGTAGCTCTGTGTTTAACTTTTTGAGGATCCGCCAACCTCTTTCCCACAGCAGCTGCACTGTTTTGCACTTCTGCCAGCAGAAATGCACACACGTACTCTCCAACGCTTGTTATTTTCCTTTTTTTATTTAGTTATTATAGCCATCCTAGTAGGTACGAAATCATTATTTCGTTGTGGTTTTGATTTGCAATTCCTTAACGACTAATGATGTTGAGCTTATTGGCCATTTGTTTACCTTTGGAGAAATGTGTTTTCTAATCCTTTGCCCATTTTTTAATTGGGTTGGTTGCCCTTTTGTTGATATTGTAAGGTTTCTCTGTATATTCTATATTACTATACTCTTATGAAATAATATGATTTGCAAATACTTTCTCCCATTCCATGGGTTGTGTTTTCACTTCCTGATAAAAGAGCCCTGGTAGTGCAGTGGTTAAGAGCTCAGCTGCGAACCAAATGGTCAGCTTAGTGTTCTGGAATGCACAAAAGTTTTTAATTTCAGTAAAGTCCAATTTATCTTTTTTTTTTGCTTCCGCTTTTGGTGTTTAATTTCAAAAACTATTGCCTATTTCATGATCATGAAGATTTATACATATCTTTCCCTCTAGGAGTTTTATAGATGTTCTCTTACAGTTAGATCTTTGACCCACTTGGAGTTAATTTTTGTATATGGTATGAGGTAGGGATCCAAGTTAATTCTTCTGCATGTAGAAATCCTGTTGTCTCAGCACTGTTTGTTGCAAAAGACTATTCTTTCCCCTTTGAATGGTCTTGGCGCCCTTGTGAAAACTAAATCGACGGTAGATGTATGGGTTCATTTCTTAACTGTCATTTCTATTTCTTTGATCTATATGTCTCTCCTTATGCCAGTACTACCGTGTTTCAGTTACTGTAGCTTTATAGTAAGTTTCGACAACCAGGAAGCGTGAGTCCTCTTGTTCTTTTTTTCAATGTTGTTTTATTTATTTGGGGTCCATTGCATTTCCATATGAATTTTAGGTCAGCTTTTCCATTTCTGCACAAAAGGCAGTTAGAATTTGTATAGGAATCACAGGGAATTTGTAGATCACTTTGGTGAGTATTGTAATTTTTTTTTAACTAATGTTCTAACAGTACTATAACAACTATAACAGATATGCACTCTGAGGTGATTCCATTTTGAGCCTCCTTAAGGAAGGCTAAGGAGCCGATTGGCATAGAGGTTAAGAGCTTGGCTGCTAACCAAAACGTCTGCAGTTCAAATCCACCAGCCGCTCCTTGGAAACCCTATGGGGCAGTTCTACTCTGTTCTATACGGTGGCTATAAAGTCAGAATTGACTCGTGGCAACCAGTTTTTTAAGGAGGGCTACTGTCTAGAAGTAGTAGAAGGATCTATTTGGCACGCTGTCATCTTTCACTCCTAATTTTGGTGGAGTTCCAGTAAATTTCTTTGTAATTGTCTCCTTACACCTCGATGGCTGGTAAATGGCTGTATTTTGTCTGTTTTGATGCCATCCTCTTATTATTTTTGTTTTTGTTTTGTTTTGTTTCTCTTATTATTTTTGCCTTTGGCCACCTCAACCATGTGGCCACGAAGCCTGACACCAGATCTCCCATACCAAGCTCTGCTGGTTTCAGTAATGATCCTGTGTGGTTCGAAAGTTGTTTTCTTAACTCAGCAGTACTTACATGTAGCACTGTAAATTGAAACAAAATCCGAAAAGAAATCCCAACTAAAATGATTGGAGAGTGAAATCAGCCCACAGTGATAGCTGCTGGACTACTTCCTGGCATGGAACACTAGAGCAGATGTGCCCTTATTTTTATGTGGAATATTGGGAACAACCAAAGCTTTTAGACTGGAACGAGGGCTGGATATTCTGCTTTTTGTTTGTTTTTTTTCACAAGCAGGCGCCTTCAAGTTTTGTTTAAAAAAAGAGGAGAAAAAAAGAATCATAGTGATTTTTGCTACCCTGAGTATTGAGATGAATCCAAATTGAGATCAGTTTTGAAATATGTTTTTACAAAGAGTAACTGGGAATGAGATGAATTTGTTTGCATGTGAGACAGAGTTTGGAAGGAATGTTAATTTGTCTCTCGCTGTTCATCTCAGAAACAAATTTTGCAGTGCATTCCCTGAGTAAGCCCAGTTATTCTCTGTTAACATTTCTTCTGTCCTATATACTGCGATCTGCTTTAGAGAGTAAATCATAGACGCTGGGGTCTAATATCTCACCAAAAATAGTAGAATCAATTTTTTAACCTATTCCAAATTACAAGGCATGTGTCCAAAGGAATGCTGAATCGGTATGAACCAAAATCCTATTCACAAAGCATCTTTTGGACTTGGAGTGGGAAGCAGGTAGCCAGAGGACCAAGGTCAGGCTGTTAATTAATTTCATGTTGACAGATGCTGACCTATGATGGTTGATTTAAAATAGCCTATTTAATCGGCTTAAATTTTTATAATTAGTAGTTTACATGTGCTCATGGAAGCTTGAGCTAAACCTTATTATTTCTTTGAAACGGCAGTTGGTGACTACTTGTATCATCCTGGAGCCCTGGTGGCGCAGTGGTTAAGAGCAGCTGCTAACCAGAAGGTCAGCAGTTCAAATCTACCAGCCACTCCTTAGAAACCCCATGGGGCAGTTCTCTGTCCTATAGAGTTGCTATTAGTCAGAATCAACTCCATAGCAACAGATTTGGTTTTTGTATCATTTTAAGCATATCTCTGTATCTTTGCTTTGTGTTTAGGGGGCATTTAGTTGAATCTCCCTGTCCTCTGAGAACAGATATCCAGGTGGTGTTTTATGTCTTTAGCTCCCTCTTTAGCATCGGGCTTGGTAAAGCCGCTCCTTAGGCCAGTGGACACCAGGGACATGTTCAGCTTAGAGAATGAAGGAGGAGCAGCTGCAGTCTCATGCCTCTCAAAAGCCTGGCTTGGCAAACTATTCATTTCTCCTTTCAGACGCTGTAATAGCGAAGTGAAGCTCTGAGGCTATATCAGTATGAGTTCCTTTTGAAGCTTTGTCAAGTTCTGAAAGTACTTCCTGGGGCTTGAGCAGTGGAGAGCTGGAAGTGCAAAAGGGAATGCATCATATTAATATGATTATACTTAGTAACATTCCATATTACTTAGAAAACTCTAGAAACAAACCACATTTCAAATTCTGTTTGTTTGTGTGGAGAGGGATTATTGTGTTCAGTTCTGAATTAGTTAATTCTCATTTTATGATGACTACCTGACCTTGAAGAGATTGAAATGGGTTTACTCTCAAATTATAGTGAATGTATTTAATAGAAAGAAAAGTTGTCAAACGTACAACTTTTTGATGGGACATGCACTGTAAGAAAAGTATCATAGGCTAAATTCAGTCTAGCTGGACTTGAAAGCATTAATCATTACAGATATGACCTTTCTACTGTAAAGCCTTTTCTTTGCTTAATGACTATGACCAAGTTCCCAAGGATATCAATCAACAGTTCTCTACCTTTTTATATATGAGACTTTAATACTGTTTAAATACTTCTAGTTCCTCCATTGGTCTGGAGGCCAACTTGACAACAACTAACAACAACAATTCTTTTCATATCAAACAGCTTTTGACAAATAAAAAGAAAACTAACATTGCCACTTCATGTCCCTAGATAAATGCCATTGTTTTCAGCCACCACTCAAACAATTTGGAAGGAATTGTTGGAGGGCTTCGAAAGTACATGATTGCATATATGTATCCATATTTACGTCATCTTGATGAACCTTTTGCCATTGTGAATAACAAGGAGATCCAAGGATTAATCAGGGGCTTTGTATCTTCAATAAATATTTATTATATACAGTGAAAGCCAGAAGCTGTGCAAGGCAGAAACCTGTCAGAGAAGGAAAACTCAAATTTTCTTCCACCAAAACAAGCAATAGAAAAGCAGAAAGACTGCACCCTGTCAAAGGCAGAAAACTTGCAAGACCTGGAAAACCAAGGCAGTCTCGTTGAGTCCCGGCTCTCATAGGCCTCACTGTGCCTACCATGTTCCAGATTCTGTGCTCAGGTGCGTTGCAGGTATAGGACACAATCTTTCCTACTCAAGTAACTTAAAATCTGCTTGGGGGGATGGTACATACACCTTGCATATGCAAAACACAGCATCAGGTAAATTTCAAATATGGATTGCAAGTAATCAGTGAACTTGAGTTCAGAGTTGTGATTTGAAAACTTTTTGAAGTTATAAGGAATCTCAGTAAGACTTTGGATAAATACTATTCCAAATAAATACAGGCTCTGAGGGCCAGGGATGTTTGAGTCTTTGACATTAGGTCATTCATCTGACAGTCATTCCTGACTCCCGCCATCACTCACTGAAATTAGAGATTATTAGAGAAGGAGGGAACCTTAGTTTTCAACTGGTTCAGTCACATTATTTCATAGACTCAAAGAAACTGTGATGTGCCCAAGGTCATACAGCTGGTTAATAAGACTGACAACCAAATCCACTTCCAGTGCCTCTGTATCCAGTGATATTTGTTCCACCACGCTTGCTGGTGGCAAGTTCAACAAAACTGGGTTTTTGATAATATTTATTTGGCCTCAGCAACTTTTCAAAGTGTTACGGGCACAACAAAGGTCCCTTTTTATTAGCAATTGTGATTTAGTAATTAGATGCTTCCCAAGCTCAAGAACTAAACACCCCTGAAAAGGTAAGTCAGTATTAAGGTCTTTAAAGATATCCTATCTTTCAGCTACGTTGTGCATTTTTTCAGGATGAACGTCTTATGTTGATATCTGTATTTACTTAGAAATCATATCCGAATACATGCGACATGACAACAACCACGTCTTGTCGATATGATTCTTGCTGTTAGGTTTTTCTGGGAAGGACGAGCATACATTTCTTGGAAAGCAAAAGGTAATAATCCTCAAGTCTTGGTTGTTTGGGAGGGCTTAGACATAAAGGATTTAGCTCTGTGAATGTCAGCGGCTGGAGATGTTGGCAGGCGGCGTGTTGGTGACATGTGGCTGCAGGCCTTCCGATCATACATATCATTGGTCTGCTCACCGAGCCAGGGAGGGGCAGCCTTTACGTGGTAGTGGGGGCACAGTTCATTGGTTGCCACTCACAGGTGTTTCGAAAAGGGAACAGAAGAAAAAAAAAAAAGATTTATTGAGAGGTTTTTGTGGCTATTTTTCCTCAATTTGTTTTGTTGTAAAACAATGTAATAGTCCTCATTTTGATGACAGACTTCGTCTTGTTCTTCTCGTCTCATTCGGTCCTCAAAGTAACCCTGGGCTGGCAACACAGTCACTGCTTTTATTCATGAACCCCACTTTCCAGACAAGCTGATCTTATAGCCACAGTCCAGGGTACATTTATTTATGCTATCCTCAGTCTAAAGGAGCACAGGTGGTGCAATGGTTAAGCGCTCGGCTGCTAACCCAAAGGCCGGCGGTTTGAACCCACGCAGCGATTCTGCAGGAGAAAGGCCTGGTGATCTCCTCCTGTAAACCTTACTGCCTAGAAAACCCTATGAGGTGGTTTTACTCTCTCACATGGGGTCTCTATGAGTCAGAATCTACTTGAAGGCACCTACCAACAACATACTCAGTCTTGGCCTATTGAGATCCTATCCAGCTTGTGTCTACTACTACTTTGAAGTGTATATGTCAACTACAGCCCACTGATTGTAAGCTCTTGGAGGGTATACATCAAATCTCATGTTATTTGTGTCTTGTGAAGCATAGTGTGAGGTATAAGCTAAGTATTATACATGCTCGTCCCCAAGGAATTCCTAATTTAGAACAGTGGTTCTCAAAATGTGATCCTTGGAGCAGCAGCACCAGCATTACCTGAGAGTTAATTAGAAATACATGTTCTAGGGCTTCACCCCGACCTCCCGAATCAGCAATGCTGGGATGGGACTCAGCAACCTGTGTGTTAACAAGCCCTCCAGCTGACTTGATTCAAACCCAGCCAGCGGTTCTGCGGGAAAAAGACCTCGTGATCTGCTTCCTTAAAGATTATAGCCAAGGAAACTCTATGGGGTAGTTTTACTCTGTCACATGGGGTCACTATGAGTCAGAATCGACTCAAAGGCACTCGACACCAACCACTAGATGACTCTGTTGCAGACTAAACTTTGAGAAGTACTGATTAGAGAATATTCAGTTTATGAAAAGTTAATAAATAGGTCAGGGATCTATTCTGTGATCCCAATAAGCCAATTAGATTTAACTCTACTGTTATCTTCTATGTCCAGATGATAAAAACTTTGTTTTTGTTGTTGTGTTGGTTCTGACTCATAGCGACCCTGTAGGACAGAGTGGAACTGCCCAATAGCGTTTCCAAGGAGCAACTGGTGGATTTGAAGTGCCAACCTTTCCGTTAGCAGCTGAGCTCTTAACCATTGTGCCACCAGGGCTCCAATAAAAACTATATGCGCAAAAATGTTTAAGATGAAAACCCAAATGAATGCATATATTTGATTATCTCATAAAACACAGCTGCTCCAGTTCACAGAAAAAAGTATACAAGTGATCAGAAGTCATAGATGAAAAGATGCACAGCTTGTCCTGATTCTAGTACAAATCAAAACAGCCACAATTTTTTTAAATTATCCAATTGTTAATTTGTGAAAATCTGCCATACCCTATCAGGACAAGGACAGGGGAAAACGAACTTTAACGCACTATAGATCAGTTTATGGGCATAACATTTTTTGGACTATTTGGCAGCCTACTTCTGAAAAATCAGCTCTTGAAAACCCCGTGGAGCACAAGTTCTTTCTACTCCGACACAGGTGTAGTCGCCATGAGTCAGAATCGACTCACCCGCAACCGGCTAATAAATGAAAATGTGCAAACTTTTCTAACTTAACAGCATACTTCTACCGATAAACTGGTATGCCCGCAAAGAGGGTATTTCTTCTTGTCACTTGGTACCCTGCAGGACTGTTAAACATTTTCTTTCTTTTTAATAATATTTCATTGTTTTACATAGCAGTTTAGGTTCCCATTCAACAATTTCTACACAAGTTGTTCAGTAACGTTGGTTACATTCTTCACAATGAGTGAACATTCTCTTTATTTCCATTCTGGTTGTTCCGTTTCCATTAATCTAGTTTCCCTGCCCCTTATATTCTCATCTTTGTTTTAAAAGTAATTGTTGACCTTTTGGTCTCATAGGTCAGTTTTTAAAGGAACACAGTACTTATGGGAGGTATTCATTATTTTTTGAGCCAGTTTGTTATTTGGCTACAAGGTGACCTAGGGTTTGTTTTGGTTTAAGGTTTGAAGAGTATTTCAGGGCGGTAGTCAGGGATTCCGCCAGTCTCGACCAGTCCAGTAGATCTGATTTCTTTCTTTCTTTTTTTGATTTTTTCGTTTGTTTGTTTTAGGAATTTGAGGTTCTGTTCCACATTTTTCTCCCATTCTACCAGGGTCCATCTGTTGTGGCCCTAACTGTTAAACATTTTCTTGATAAGCATTATTACCTTTAAGATGACTATAAAGAGAGGAAAAACTATAAAGAAAGGAAAAATGACATAGGACAGACTCAGCTTCCTAGTCTCTGACTCTCCTTTAGTTTCTCTCGCTTTCTCTCAGTTTCGGGTTAAATGTCCTTAAAATTACAGGGAAACTGGAAATGCAAAATTTAAAGATACTTTTAGTTCAGAGTGGTCAAAGTGTCAGTGTAAATGATTGACAAATGTGTTAGACATTGTTTTTGTCTTCCAAGATTTTATACTGTACTATAACCCTCCGCTCTCAATTTCCACATAATTCTTATACAAGGAGATACCTGCTAATAAGTACGGTCTTCGAGTCCCCCCCTCCTATTTATTCGAGTGGTTGATGTCAGTCAAAATAAGTTCTAGAAGTTCTTGAGCATATTCTTGTTTAAATATTGAGAACCCTCGCAGAGGATATTAACAATAACAGGCATAGCCCCTCAGTTCTGCACTAAGAATCAACTTGAACAGTCTGCAAACTTATTTTGTCAAGGTTGCTTATCATGAGGAGGACTGAAAAAAGAAAGCTATTTCAGCAAAACTAGAAATAGGTGGGGCGAGGGAGAACGTTTTTTACACAGTAGTTAAAATATAAAAAAAAAAAAAAAAAAAAAAAAACCCCAAAACCAGTTGCACTTAACAGTTTATGCCACTCGGGGAATGCCAAGTCAGTAGTTCAGCTCTGCCAGAACGTATTAGATCCTGTCTCATCTTCCTTTTGGTAGAAACAGTTTCTCAAAATGTGTAGAACAAAATTCTAACCCACAAAAAGACTAGATTTACTGGCCTGACAGAGACTGGAGAAACCGTGAGGGTGTGGCCCCCGGAAACCCTTTTAGCTCAGTCACTCCCAGGGTTCACCCTTCAGCCGAAAATTAGGCAGCCCCATAAAACAAAACAAGACTAAAGGGGCATACCAGGCCAGGGACAAGGACTAAAAGGCAGGAGGGGACAAGAAAACTGGTAAAAGGGAACCCAAGGTCGAGAAGGGAGAGTATCGTAGGAAAATGTAAGAGAGGCTTTGCTTTCTAAATTTCTCTAATGTGAAATCAAGAGATGGTCCTTCCCATGTTTGGGTTGGACCTGCCGCTTCTCTGTTGCCAAGGGAACGTGAAAATGGAATCAGGCCCCTCAATTTTCAGGTTAAGGTTCCTGGGTGATTTGAGTGGCTTGATCAAAGAGACTGCGAATGTGCTAACATGGCTAAGGCACACGGGGTTAAACACCTTGCCAAAAGTCCTTCAGAAATCGCAACAGGTCTTTTTCAGCTGGGGTGTGAAAGGGTGAAATGCTTTTTCTTTATAAGAAACATAGGCATATTGGAGCAGAATGAGAGCCCCTCTGAGGAGGTCTGAGTCTGGGTGTTCTAGTGTGACATAAGATTGTTATTCTGGACTTGAGCACGGTGGTGGTTCAGTGGCCTTGTATGTGAGAGACCTGGATTTGATTCCTGGCCAGTGCACCTCATGCACAGCCACACCCGTCTAACAATGGAGTGTCTGGGCTGTGATGCTCAACAGGTTTCAGCAGAGCTTCCAGACTAAAGCGGACTAGGAAGAAAAGCTTAGTCTTCTATTTCTGAAAATCAGCCGATCAAAACCCTATGGATCATAATGGTCCGGTCCCCAGTCTATCATGGGGATGGCGTAGGATCAGAGAGTGTTTTCATTCTGCTGTGCACGGGGTCACCATGCGTTGAATGGCCAGCTAACAACGCCAGCACTTTGGACTTGAGGTCCTTGAGACCCACCAGTAGGGGGGGCTAGTGTGATTCACTGATGCACTCCAACTTCGCTTGCATTTTCTCCCCTGCTGTAAGTGATTTCTGCACCTTTGTGTCATTGGGCCAGTAGAGTAGTGTAATCTGACATCTGCCAGCATGTTCAGCTCGGTTGCTGTGACAGTCTTAGGATTTGAAAGGCACCTGAGAGCTCATCCAAAGGTCTCCTAGGAAGGAAAATTCACTTTCTGTCCCCCACAGAAATTGCAGTCCGGGAAGATGTTGTCTCTTAACATGTATTTTCAGCCAACTGACACATGATGACTTGGTGAGTCCTTATTAAAAATACAGATTCCTCGACCTCTCCTCAGACTTACAATAATCTACATGTTTCCATCTCTCCCCAGGTGATTCTTAAACATTCAGAAGTTTTAGAACCGATGCTATACACGATAGCAAAAATAGAAGAATTCTTAGAGATGTAGACTATATTTCTAGTTACATTGGTCCTGAATACAGAGAAATGGCAGGCATTGCCTTTGCAAATTAACATATCCTGGCAAATTAGCCTTGTTTATTTCTGGCAGTGCTTATTTCCAAAGTGGTGAGGTGTATACAGTCTTACAGTGAAGTGTTACTAACTTGGAAGTTCCAATGCATTGAGAGTTTAGATATGACAGAATTGGTCGGGTGTCTTTATTTATCCAAGTAAAGACTTCATATTACCTTTGAAGAGGCAATGGCATAATCTGCTTGTTAACTCCGATGAAATCTAAAAGGAATAAACAGTACAAGAGGAGAGCAGGCTTAAGTCATAAAATGTTATCTGTGATAACTTTTCCCCCATTTACTATTTTATTTGGCTCTTCAGTAAATTACGAATGTACTGCTCTATTTCTCAGAGTCTTTCCCTCTCTGTGTTTTCTCAGTTTTTATGATTGATCCTGGCATTTTACTTAAAAATATTATCCATTGAGAGATTCTGCAGCTCCAAAGTGATGTTATTTTAATAAGGGACAAAAAAGAAAATTGCTGAATACAGCCTTGAGTTGTCAGCATTATAAACGCCAGACGATAAAAACTCAATCTTCAAGACTTGTCAGAGAGCCTGATGTTAGCTCAAGAAGCGTGTTTCCTCTTAGAGAACTGGCATTATTCTCATGACCAAAAACTACCCAAAAAAGATGTACTGAGTACCAATTCTAGGTGCCAATCTAGAGGCAGCTCACTTTGTTAAGCAGCAGTATACATATTTTAAGGGTTATACAAGAGAGCAAATTACACCTTTTTGCTTCTTAAAATAAGGATCCCTGGGTGGTGCAAATGGTTTGTGCTTGACTACTTATCTAAAGGTTGGTGGTTCAAAGCCACCTAGCAGTGCCGTGGAAGAAAGGCCTGGCAGTTTGCTTCCATAAACATCACAGCCAAGAAAACCCCACAGAGCAGCACATGTATGTTCGCCATGAGTCAGAATCAACTCGACAGCAACAGGTTTTTATACAGGGGAGCAAGTTATACTTCTTTGCTTCTTAAAGTATCTTGGTAGTGACCTGAGATAGAATCCCATATACTACTTTTTCTTTCGTTTCCCTAAACTGTAAGTCCAGGAAATAGAGCATATGATCATAAATGTCCCAGAGTCTCAGGGACAAGGTCGTTTAGATTTTTCCCTCCACTTGTAGTGGAGGAGGGTGGCAGAGGAGAGCATTTGAGAACTGTCTTGGCAGAATGGTCATAAAAAGTAAAGAAAATGAAAATCCCTAAAGGTCATGTCCGCTCTCAAGCCCTGGACTGAGTCATGTCTGGAATAGATCACTTCCTTTATCATTTCCATGGAAAGTTCAGTAGAAGAAATTCATTGCGTATCTCTGGTGACGTTTTGATAATTTACACTACTCTTCTCTATCTTTTTGAAACAAACACCAAAAAAAAAAAGAAAGAAAGAAAACAGAATCTCCTAGGGAAAGCTGTTCTATTCTTTGCTCTTCTTTTTGTCTGGTGTAACTAAAAAAAAAAAAATCAAACCCATTGCCATCGAGTCGATTCCTCCCCATAGCAACCCTATAGGACGGAGTGGAACTTCCCCATAGGGTTTCCATGGAGTGGCTGGTAGATTCAAACTGCTGAACTTTTGGTTACCAGCTGAGCTCTTTAACCACTGTGCCACCCTGGTTCAACTAGACGAGCTAAATCACCTCCGCAGCATCCCTTAACCACCATCCAATTAGTGCATAGTACATTGTTTATCTAAGAAAGTGAAGGGGGGCCGTGAAAAATATTTTCCTCCCTCTGCACCCTAAGCCCAGAAACCCATTGCCGTCAAGTCAATTCCAACTCATAGCAACCCTATAGGACAAAGTAGAACTGCCCCATAGAGTTTACAAGGCTGTAACCTTTACAGAAGCAGACTCCCACATCTTTCTCCCATGGAGCAGCTGGTGGGTTCAAACTGCCAGCCTTTGAGTTAGCAGCCGAGCACTTTAACCACTGTGGCACCAGAACAACTTAAGTCATCCATAACCAGGGTTCCTTTTGGCAACCTTTACTCTACCTTTATGAACTTCAAATCCAAGACCTGCTTGGTATGTAAAGAGCCATACACTTGGAATGGAGGGATTTGATGGATTTTAAAAAATTGTTTTTAACTAATTTGTCCAGAGTCTTACTTTTGTGACCAAAGCCAAGCATTCACGGTATTGGAAGGATGGGGACTGACTATGTAGTACGACAAAGTATAGCATCACAAATCCATGACTAGGTACCGTTAGCCAAGTTTTCTCATATCCTGAGCCAAAGAGCCACAAATAAAATAGATGTTGCTGTTAATCACTCATTCCGTAAAATATTCTAATCCGACCATCCATATTACATAGTAGAATGAAAGTAGAAAAGGACTTTTAGGTTCCTGGAGAATTATCTACGGTCCAATTTGTCAAATGTGAACCCTAAATTGAAATAACTAGTAACCAGTTGCCATCAAGTTGACTCCAACCCATGGCAACCTCGTGTGTGAGAGAGTAGAAGTGTACTCCATAAGGGTTTTCAGTGACTGGTTTTCCAGAAGTAGATCACCAGGTCTTTCTTCCAAGGAGCCTCTGGGTGGACTCAAACCTCCACCCTATGTGTACACAGCCGTCTGCACCATCTGATAGCCTTAATTCATAGATTTTCTCCAGCTGTCCCAACTCTGCTAAGTTTTGATGCTGGAGGTAGGCCCACGACAGCCTACTCAGTTCTGGCCTTGGAGCTGGTGGTGTTTTCATCACCCCGGAGTCAGTAAAACCTGTAACTGCCAGGCATTTGCCACACATTCTGCTGCCAATGACAGCTCAGCCTCTGGCTACTTAGAAAGGAAATGACACAACCTCTGTGTTTACAAGCTGTTTGAAAATGAGACCTTTCGTTTCCTTGCTGAGCTTAGGAGTTTTACACTGGAATCCAAAATTCCCATGGTCTTTTCAGGATAAGCATTGCAGCCATCGATGATCAGGAAAGGAAAGGGGATAGCGCCCCCTGTGGAAGGACACTGGAAGAGAGGGGCAGAGAGCTGACCCAGAGGAACCGATGAGATCCCACCGTAACACTCTCTGGTGTTAAGAGGTGTCGTGGTTTCCTAGGACTGCCGTAACAACGAACGACCAGCTGGGTGACTTATAAAAACAGAAATGTGTTGTCTCACAGCTCAGGAGGCTAGAAGTCCAAATCAGGCTATCAGCCATGTCACTTCCTTCTGAGAGCTCTGAGAAGCTGTTCCTAGCTTCTGGTGAAGGCCAGCGATACTTGGCTTGCGGCTGCATCTGCCTCCTTTGTCACATGACCGTCCTTCCTCTGCCTGTTTGTCTCTGTGTATCTTCTCTTTTGTAAAGACATAGTGACACAGGATTAAGTCCCACCTACACCAGTGGGAGTCCCTGGCTGGTGCACGTGTTTAAACAATACTAACTACTAACCAGGAGCCTTGGTGGTGTGGTGGTTAAGAACTCGGCTGCTAACCAAAAGGTCAGCAGTTCGAATCCACCAGCCACTCCTTGGAAACCCTATGGGGCTGTTCCATTCTGTCCTATGGGGTGCTATAAGTCGGAATCGACTCCACGGCAATGGGTTTGTGTTTGTTCTTGAATTGTACTGTAGATGAAGGTTTACGAAGCAAACAAGTTTCTCATTAAACAATTAATACACATATTCTTTTGTGATATTGGTTGTGAACCCCACAACATGTCAACACTCTCCCCTTCTAGACCTTTGGATCCCCATTACCAGCTTTCCTGTCTCCTCCTGCTTTCTTGTCCTTGCCCCTGGGCTGCTGTGCCCATTTAGCCTTGTTTTGTTTTATGGGTCTGTCTAATCTTTGGCTGAAGGATGAACTTCCAGGAGTGACTTCAGTACTGAGTTAAAAGGGTGTCCAGGGACCATACTCTGAGTTTCTCCAGTCTTTGTCAGACCAGCAAGTCTGGTCTTTTTCTTTTTCTTTTTTTTTAGTGGGTTAGAATTTTGTTTTCTCCAGCTCTGTCTAGGACCCTTTATTGTGATCCCTGTCAGAGCAGTCAGTGGTGGTAGCCAGGCACCATCTAGTTGTGCTGGACTCATTCTGATGGAGGCTGTGGTAGTTGTGGTCCGTTAGTCCTTTGGACTAATTTTTCCCTTGTGCCTTTGGTTTTCTTCATTCTCCCTTGCTCCAGATGGGGTGAAACCAGTTGAGTATCTTAGATGACTGGGTTTGGTTTTAGTTTTATTTGTTTTTTAACTACTAACCAAGAGATTGGCAGTTCAGACGAGTTCCCTTGTAAGAAAGGCATGGTGATCTGCTTCTGAAAGTTCACAGCCTTGGAAACCCCACGGAGTACAGTTACACTCTGACACACATGGGGTCCCCACACATTGACATCGACTCGACAGCAGATGTTGTTTCCTACTCCAGTACGAGCTCATGTTAAATTAACTTACATCTTCAAAAACTCTTATTTGCAAACAAGATCATGTTCACAGGTACAGGGGTTAGGACTTCAGTATACATTTTAGGGGGACATGATTCAGTCCATAACAGGAGGTAAAGCATGTCTGCACTAATGGGACGAGATTAGACTGTTAGAAAGATTGCAGTGCTCCATATTCTTCTCCCCAGTCTACCTCATCCCAGCCTTGAATAAAGGGGCTAGGAAGAAACTGCCTTCTACTGCAGTGTGTTTGTTATAGCCGGAAACGTTTATCTTTACAGCCAACTGTTAATGTTCACTTACATAGGGAGTTATACTTTTTTCTTTCCCTTGACTTCTAAGAATCTGCAGTATTATCCAAGTTTCTGTCTAAAGCACTATCAAATTAGCAATCAAAGCACTGCATGTCTTGAATTTATGACCTCTTCATTTAAAAAAATTAATTTTCCTGTTTAATTGATATAAATTATGAAAGACTTTAAATGCTTTGCATTTGCTTGAGGCTGATTAATGAGTAAATTTGTAAACCGTGACTGTCTTAATTAGCCAGGGTTAATCAGTGTTTACCGCACTTGGAAGATCAAAAGACACGTATATAAATTCACCATAATGTGAATCATTTTTTAATTTGTGTTGAAGCTTGAAGTGTATTCAGATAAGGATTGCTTACATCACACTTAAAAAAAAAAAGAATGGCAATTAGTGTGGAAGAGTTTAAATTTTGTGGGGCATTAAGTACATGTTGTTGAAGATGATCATGTTTTAATATTGTGTATTTTAAAATGGTTACATATTTTAATCTGAGTGTGTAAGAAGGAAAGAGTAGGAATCTCTGAGGCCAAATTGATCGATATATATATATTTATACACGTTCTTGTTTGCTACTCCGACTCACAGCGACCTTGTATGTAACAGAATGAAACATTGCCCAGTCCTGTACCATCATCATGATCTTCGCTACGTTAGAGTCCATTGTTGTGGCTGTTGGGTCAGTCCATCTCACTGAAGGTTTCCATTGTTTTTGTTGGGCCTCTGTTTTCCTGAAGGAGCCCTGGTGGTGCAGTAGTTAAGAGCACAGCTGCTAACCGAAAGGTTGGTAGTTTGAAGCCACCAGTCGCTTGAGGGAGAAAGATGTGACAGTCTGCTTCCATAAAGATTACATCTTAGGGGACCCTATGGAGCAGTTCTCATCTGTCATTCAGGGTCACTATGAGCCAGAGTCCATTAGACAGCACACAACAACATTCTTAGTGAGGAAGTGGCTGGCAAGGGTAATTTCTGTCAGGCTCAATGGAGTACAACTTCTAGTATCAGGATTCATGGTTTAATCACCAGGAGGGATACTAGGTAATTTAAAGGAGAGGTATAAGAAATACCTTGCACCCTGTATGTCTTAGGCTGAGTTCTCTAGAGAAGCAAAACTAGTGAAGCATAGATGTATATATAGAGAGAGAAAGAATTTTATATCAAGGAAATGACTCACATGATTGTAGAAGCTGGCAGGTCCGAAGTCCGTGGGTCAGATGTCAGGCTGAAGCCTTATCCTGACACATGTAGCTTCAGGGGCTGACAAACCCAAGATCAGCAGGTCAGACGTCAGGCTGCTGCCTTACAGGCTGCGGAAGCTGTCAAATCCCAAGATCTGCAGGCGATAGGGCAGGTCGTTGGTTCAAGTCCCAAGAACCAGAGGTCAGATGATGAAAAGCCAGATGCAGGATTCTGAGTGAGCATAAGTCAGCAAGATTTCCCAGAACGTCTGTATGTATTGGATGCAGGCCAAACCCCCAAGGAAGCATTCCTTACAACCGATTTGTTGATCATATCAGATCACATCATGAAAGTGATTACATTATATCACAAAATGGAGGATAACTACATCATTACATAACTGCCAAACCAGTGAGAATCATGGCCCAGCTAAGTTGACACACAACCTTAACATCACATTGGAGTTCTTAACAATAACCACCAACCTAATTTTATTGCGTTAAGCACTACAGTTAGACACTGGAAAGAATTTTCAGCAAGGACACGGAGCTTCATCATGGGTCGAACTATTCACCATCTTGCAGAATTCAGTAAAGTTAAATCTCTTTTGGGGTATTCCATTTACTTTTTTCCCCCAAAACATCCGCAAAATTCTGCTGCAGTCTGGAAAACACTTATTTTTATTCTGTTGCTTCTTTGTAGATTGCTGCAGTGTAGACATGACCTCTCCAAGCCTCTATTTGCAGTGACTCTTGGACTTCTTCAGCACAATGTCCTGGAATTTTGCAAACTCGGTGTGT
Source organism: Dugong dugon (assembly GCA_030035585.1). Classification (NCBI taxonomy): domain Eukaryota; kingdom Metazoa; phylum Chordata; class Mammalia; order Sirenia; family Dugongidae; genus Dugong; species Dugong dugon. The sequence goes on from CM057473.1 coordinate 10,729,757, forward strand.
CTAGATAGAACCTGTCTTTCTACCCTGTATTTGCTGCTACCATAGGAAGAACTCAGGTCAAGAAATAGAATTTTTCTAGCCACCTAAGACGTTCCTCTGCTCCATCCCAGTTACAACCCCATCTCCCTCCAAAAGTAACTGCTGTCCTGACTTCTGTTGTACTCATGTCCTTAAATGTCTTCTGGTTTTATCCCCCAGTGTGCAGCCTTAGCTATCCTCTTGCCCATGTTTTTTTTTTTTTACTTTGAGCTGTTTTTTAGATATATAGATGGACAGACAGACAGATAGCTGCCATCGAGTCAGCTCCAGCTCCTAATGGCCTTGTATACAACAGAACAAAATACTGCCTGGTCCTGCAGCATCCTCACAATTGCCGGCATGTTCAGGTCCCATCATTGTGGCTATTGTTCCAGTTCAACTCATTGAAGGTCCCTCCTTCCCACACTGGCCCTCTACTTCACCAAATATAATGTCCTCCTCCAGTGATTGACCCCTCCTGATGATGTGTCCAAAGCAAGCAAGTTGGACAGTGTTCTGTTGTGATCCATAAGGTTTTCACTGGCTAGTTTTTGGAAGCAGATTGCCAGGCCTTTTCTCCCAAGGTTTTATACACACACACCACACACACACACGCGCACACACACACACACACACACACACACACACACACACACACACACCCATTGCCATCAAGTCAATTCCGACTCATAGTGACCCTACGGGACAGAGTAGAACTGCCCCACATGGTTTCTAAGGCTCTAATCTTTACGGAAGCAGACTGCTGCATGTTTTTGCCGAGGAGCAACTGGTGGGTTCAAACCACCGACCTTTCAGTTAGCCACCAAGTGCTTAACCACTGCGCAACCAGGGCTCCATGTATAAATGGATGTGTGTATGTGTGTGTGTGTGTGTGTGTGTGTTATAACCTCAATACTACATCCTTTCAGAAATTTTTTCTATAGTAGATAAATTGGTATTTTAATCTAAACTTTAGAATACCACCACCACCATCACCCATCACCACCACCACCACCCCCCACCCACCCCGGATTGCTTATGTTCCTAACTACCCAGGCAGGACCAAGCCCCCTGCTGTAGTTGGAAATGAGATCAGAACGTTGGCACTGTTCTCCCAAGTAAACATGTAAAAGGAGCCCTTTAATCTGCCTTTAGATGCCAGAGAGCAGAGCCTGCTGACTTTTATCTTGATTTCTGACTGATGCCACTGGTTGATCTATGTTGTTTGAAAACCAAAAGGAAATTTGTCTTAAATGGAAAAGGACTTCTTCCATACCCTCCTTCATAAGCTAGACATGTGATACTTCAGGGAAAATGGCACTTGTGATGAGGAATATTTTCACAAGTGATATGCAGCCTTATTTGTATCCTCTCCAGGGACAGTTTATTACCATACGTGGACAAAGCGTGTCCTACTCTAAGAGCTGTAGCCGAAAAAGTACTAATGAAGAATAAACCCAGATTCAGACATAGAATCTGAATGTTGACTCAGATTTTCAAGATTGACAGTGTGGCTAAAAATAAGAGGACTGACCCAGTTATCTAGAGGTCAAAGATAAAATCTAGATTTGTGGGACAGTGTTACTTTGAGATAATATGTCTATAAATTTTTCCCCAATTTGAAAAATATGGCTGCATCCTGCAGGGCTGTTTCACCCTCAGCCATTGAAACAGCCTAGTCATACACTGTGGATGAAAGTGGGTATTTGGTTCAATTGCATGTACAGAACCAACCCACTGTTCAAACATTTAAACAGCTCAAAGTCCAAAGGAGTCTAAATCAGTCTAAATTTTGACTCGGAGTTGTTGAAGCCTAATGACAATGTATTTAGCTACCATATTCATTCCAATCTTCCTGAGAAAATGGCACTCTAAAGAAGTGGGAGATGGGTGGTCAGAGAGAGAAACAGCTGCTGAGGATGGATTGTCAAAGACGAAGTGTCAGATATGGCATCACTTCGTGGAGGAGGAGCATCATGTGGTTGTGGAGCTAGAAAACACCTGGTTCTCCAGCTCTGCTCCACCATCAGGAAGCTCTGTGGCCTTGAGTTGGACCACGTTTTGCCTTAGTTCATTCATATGAACAAAGAGACATCATTGAATCCACCCCTTTCCAAATCCATCAAAAATAACATATGCAAAACATTATCACAAGATGCTTGTGATTATAGATAGGGTAACATTTCTCTAATAGAGTTAGTTATCAAAGTTAAATAAAATGGAGTTTTTCATTGAATCATGATAAAGTTGTACTAGAAAGCAGGATACTTGAGTTGAGATCCCACTTCTGCCTCTTGCTAATTGCAGATGTACTTCTCAGGACAGATGTCAGTTTGCTCAGCTATCGACGGGGATAGCAGTCTCTCTGTAAGGATTACTGTGGATATCAGATGAGCTGATGCGCGCAGAAATGGAAAATGTCATTAGTGTAATTGATCTAATGCAATCAAGGGGCAGTAAATCCAAAACCCATTGCCTACAAGTCGATTCTGACTCCTAGCGACCCTATAGGACAGAGCAGAACTGCCCATAGGGTTTCCAAGGCTATAAATCTTTACGGAAGCAGGCTGCTGCATCATTCTCCCGCGGAGCAGCTGGCGGGTTCAAACCGCCGACCTTTTGGTTAGCAGCTGAGCACTTAATCACTGTGCCACCAGGCTCCTCAAAAAACCAAAAGCTGTTACCATCAAGTGGATTCCAACTCATAGTGACCCTATAGGACAGAATAGAACTACCCCATACAGTTTCCAAGGAGCAGCTGGTGGATTTGAACTGCCGACCTTTTTTGCTTAGCAGCCATAGCTCTTAACCACTATGCCACTAGGGTTTCCATAGCATGACACGATTCTATCACAGTTCAGTTATAGCATGAGTCAGACACTAATCAAACCATCCCTCAAAACCATGCCTACCATGTAGAAAAATCACTTAAAAAATATAGGCTGTTTTGGAGCCCTGTTTGTGCAATGGTTAGAGCTCAGGCTGCTAACCAAAAGGTAGGCAGTTTGAATCCACCAGCCCCTCCTTGGAAACCCTGTGGGGTAGTTCTGCTCTGTCCTGTAGGGTCACTGTGAGTCAGAAATTGACTTGACAGCGATGGATTTGGTTTTGGTTTTTCCCCCAAATCAGTATTCTAAACAGGCGCTGCTGCATTGAACTGCGGGTAAGTAAATCCATACTTAAAGGTGAATTACTCACTAGGAGATAGCTGTACTTTTCTGGGACAAGCATAGCGATGCAGTGTGTCCTCTGGTGCCCTCTACACTTTTAAGTACACCTTTTCCTCAGAGTCTGAACAGCACTGATCTGTTTCCTGAAGACTTCCCTGCTTTGGCTGGTGTGTGGTTACTGGTCTGATAAATGGTCTTGTGAGGAAAGAGATCATATCTAGCCATTCTTCCTTTTCCTGTGGCTTTTTGGCACAGAAATGTTACCGTTAATTATAGCTGCAAGACAACAGAATGTGTTGGGTTCTATGAACATGAATTTAAGATGTTTAGGAGTAAGGCTGCTTCTGGAAATGTTTGCTGCCCATTCTCAGCTTTTACATCTTCGTTGTTTTGTTTTTTGTTTGTTGTTGTTGTTTTGTCTTTTATGACAGGGATAAGTGAACCCGTTGTATAGTGGTGCCTGTGAACGAATTCAACCATGGTCAAGTACAAGTCATACAGTTCATGGTCAGAATGAGGGAGAGTAGGGCCTCTCAGACCATAGGGATCATGTTAGCATGAAGATTCTGATTCCTTAGGCATGGGTGGAACCTGACAGTCTGCGTTTTTAACAAGCTCATCCACTACCCATCTGTCAGTTTGCCTCGCTCTGGTGGCTTGCATGTTGCTGTGATGCTGGAAGCTATGCCACCGGTGTTCCAAATACAGCTGGGTCAGCCATGGTGGTCAGGTTTCCTTGGACCTTCCAAGCTAAGACAGACTAGAAGTAAAGACCTGGTGATCTGCTTCCAAAAATCAGCCAGTGAAAACAGATCACAACAGAACATTGTCTGACATAATGGTGTAAGATGAGCCCCCTAGGTTGTAAGGCGACAATAAACTCGAGCATCCCAACCGAAGATTATGGAGATGGTGCAGGACCAGGAAGCAGTTTTGTCCTGTTGTACCTGGCGTCACCGTAAGTCTGCTCAACGGCAGCTAACAAGAACACCAAGCTCCAGGGGGCGTCCAAGTAGCAGAGGTATAGATCACAGGATTTAAAGTGAGGGCATTGCAAAGACCGTCTAGTCCAGCCTCCCCTAGCTTTATGGATGAAGAATGCAAGGCTGCTTAGGGAGTTTTAGAGGCCGTGGTGAGATGGAGTATAATAAACAGTGTCGCAGTGATAATGAAGAATGGTGAATCAGACATGGACAGAACTGTAATTTGAAAATTAAATCCGATCTCCCAGTCTTGGAGTGGGTAAAATGCCTAGAATGGTTGACTGCTGATTTTCAGTGGAGTTTGTTGGTCAAGGGAAAGAATACATCCTTTTTACAGATACTTCCAGTGCAGCTATCAAGGGTACATTTAAAAAAAAAAAAAAACCCATTGCCATCGTGTCCATTCCGACTTACAGCGACCCTATAGGTCAGAGTAGAACTGCCCCATAGGGTTTCCAAGGAGCGGCTGGTGGATTCAGACTGGTGACCTTTCAGTTAGCAGCCAAGCTCTTAACCACTGTGCCACCAAGCCTCCGGGGGGATATTGCACAGGGTTTAATATTTATTTATGTATCTTCCTTTCAGGCAGATGCATAAGTAAATATTTGTTAAAAAGTTAGGAATTGGTCATATGAGAATTCCATTGACAAGACTGAAAGAGAATTTCCATTGAGGGACAGGCTGCAGGAACCGGAAGAATTGGAAAACGGGGATGGGGGAAGCAGTGCAGGCTAGATCCCAGACAAAAGAAAACGAGCAGACAGACCTCACGTTCTCGCCAGCCTCCAAGCCAGCGCTGTAATAGCCACGTTTACAGGGAAAAGGTTGTGACTGCACCTTTTTTATTTGAAGGAAATTTCCCTCCCCACCCAAATATGTTTAACCTGTGGAAGAGAGAGTTTGGTAATTATAACTGAACCATGTAAAAGAAGGTTGATCTAATGTCTATAAACTTGATTTTCTTGAGAAACCTAAAATGTGGTAATTAAGTTTTTAGGAGTTTGGGTAGTGGGTTAATAATTAAAAGAAGGATATTATGTGAATTGTGTAGAATTCATCTGTTTCCCATTTAGCAGTTATTTTATGAGGACTTTTCTCTCAAAATGAACTACTATGGAATTCTGTTTCTTCTACAGGAAAACAAAATATTAGCCATTCGAAACACTATTAAGTGTTTCTATTGATGTTATTTTCTTAATTTTAAACCTTTGCAGTGATAGCTAAGTTGGGTTTTTTGGTTGTTTTTGTTTGTTTGCTTTCCTTTTGTTTCTTTCCAGTTTATTATCAGTGTGTCTAACATAGGAGTCCCTGGGTGGTGCAAACAGTTACGCACTCAATTTCTAGCTGGAAAGTTGCTATTTCGAACTCCCCCAGAAGCACCTTGGAAGACAAGCCTGGCAATCTGCTTCTGAAAGGCCACAGCCTTGAAAACTCCATGGACCGGTTCTACTCTGCACACTTGGGGTCGCCATGAGTCAGAATTGACTCAACAGCAACTGACAACAGCCTTAACATGTCTAATATGCATTTTCCAAGCGTTTTTTAAAAAGGGCAAGGTAATAGTGTTCGGTTTGTGTTTAATATTTGAAATTGAACGTCAATTTCTGGTACTGCTTAAACCATAGGTTAAATATTAGCATTATTCCGTTCAGTTAAATATTTCCACTTTTAGCTTTTAATTGCCTGGGTATTATAAGAGGACACATTTGACTCTAGAGGTAACTGCTGCAATTTTGGGCAATGACAGATAGCTTTTAGGGAAAAAAAAGAGTCTTGAGGGGAAATGAGCCTAGTTTTTCAGCTTAATACGGCAGTTGACAAATGTGGATGCTTAAAAGCTTTGGAAAGTCCCAATATAGGCCATCAAAGCATTGTAATAAAATATTAAATTAATTCAGATAAAAGGATAATCCATCAGGACCACCAACATGGTAGGAGCGTGGTTTCTGGATGATTAGTCTCAGCACAGAAGTCAAAGATAAAGTCCCAGTCAGAATTAGCAATGAAGTAACCACATTTGGCACCAGGTTGTTTCCAATACGCGGAATTGCTGGGTGTCAGTTGTGTTAGCTGCTGGTAAAATCCTCAGCCTGGAGTCATATCACGAGGTGGCTGGCTGCCTTAGATGTGTTACCAGCACAGATTGAATCCTTCTCTAACTAATGGCAGTCTGTCATTTTCATCCTCTGTTTCTCCCTTAAAACCACACTCCGACTTCATTGTTCCAAATCAGATAGCTAGAGGTGGCTGTTTCTAAATCTCCTATGTTAAATTAAGATAGGACCGTGAATTTTTGCTGTTTTGTACCCTCCCACCCCAAAAAAAGTGCTTTTCACTCTGTGAAGAATGCTGCTTGTCTTCAGAGTTTTTATATTCTCACCTTTGTTTCCTGAAATTGATTCGAATAAACATTAAACCACATGGGGCTCAGCATTCTGGGGGCCATTTGGAGGAAATGTCCTACCAACAGTGTAAAAGATGAAAGAGAAAAGGCTCATAGTATTTAGCTCCACCTGAATTGCCCCATGAGGGACAGATGGGAGATTTCCCACCTGTGACAACTCCCTGTTCTACCTTTTTACTGCCAAGGTCTGAGATGGTACAGGACCCCCTCCAGCTTCCCATGCCTGGGACATGCCTACTTGGAGGAAGAAAATAGTAACCATTCCATTCCGTGGGGCTGGTAGTAATCAAGTCAGCTTGCAACTCAGTAAACCTTAGGTAAATTACATGTGAGGATGCCATTGCTGAAGGTACTAGAACTGAGTTGTGTTTCTAACGTGTGAGTTCTACATTTAATTTACTCTGTAAGTGAACAAGCAAAGGATGACTAAGAGTGAGCCACCTCCTCTAGTACTGCGTGAGGCTGAATCCGTCAGGGTTAAATGCATGGAGGTTGGCATATGGAGCTGGGGACTTGAATTTCAGCACTGATAGTTACTGGCCGTGTGATCTTGAAGAGGTTGGCCCAATCTCTCCCAGCATCAGTTTCCTATCTTGTAAGGATACTAAGACAAACTAGGAAGAAAGGCCTGGTGATCTACTTTCAAAAATCAACCAGTGAGAACCCTGTGGATCATAACTGTCCAATCCACAACCAGTCATGGAAGTTCTGCAGGACGGGGCAGCATTTAGTTCCGTTGTACATGGGATCGTTGTGAGTTGGAGGCCAACCCGACGACAGCTAATAACAACAACAACAAAGGATAATATTACCTACCTCATAAAGTTGTTGAGAGGAGAGTCATAGGGAGGTGGCATTTTTGCTGGACTTTTCAAGAGTTCGTGTGATGTATAAGCAGAGGTGGGAGAGAAGCATCCCGGGTAGTGAGAACAGAAAACAAAGGTGTTCTGACGAGAATGCACAGTCCCGTGTGGGATCACCCAGATCGTTCAGTCTGTGAGTGTGGAGTATACAGCAAGGAGCTGTGGGCCTCCTGGCTGGAAAGATGGGGTCAGCCCAGATCGTGGAAGGCCTTCAGCATCTGGCAAAGGAGTTAGGGCTCAATTCAGTAGAAAATAAGGAGCCACTGAAATGGGGAGCAGCTATCCATCCAATCTTCTGTTGGGGAACAGAACCGAAAAAAAATACCAAACCTAGTGCCGTCGAGTCGATTCTGACTCATAGCAACCCTATAGGACAGAGTAGAACTGCCCCATAGGGTTTCCAAGGAGCCACTGGTGGATTCAAACTGGCAGCCTTTTTGTTAGCAGCCGAGTTCTTAACCACTTCACCACTAGGACTCGGAGAGGGATAAAAATTAGAGTAGGGAGAGTAATGAGGAGCCTATCACAATTATCTAGGGGAAAAAATAATGATATGGTCCAGCCAGGCTAGTGACCGTGGGAAAGGGGAGCAAGAGATGGGTAAGAGAGAATTCAGAAGTTGAATTAAAAAGGAGTTGCCAGAATCATGGGTGGTTCTGAAGCTTCAAGCCTCAGTGACTGGGAGAGCGGTGCTGCCGTGCTTAGAAATGGGAAGACAGGAGGGAGAACAGGGCCGCGGAGTACTGTGCATGCGAATTTTGTGGATCAAGAGGGATATCTAGGTGATACTGCCAGCAAGCTGTTAGAACTAGAGCCAGAGGGAGAAGTCAAAGCTGCAGAAACAGATTTCAGATTCATTCAAAGGTAGGAGATCCCTGGAGTTATGAGAGTGGATGGGATTTCCAAAGGGGAGAATTGTAGTGAAAGATGCAAAGAGATACAAGTTAAGGGGATACAGAAGGGTAAGGGGGAGTGTCTTAATAATAATAATAGAAATACCACAAGTGGATGGCTTTAACAAAGAGACGTTTATTCTCTCACAGTCCTATAGGCTGTAAGTCCAAATTCAGGGCATCAGCTCCAGGGGAACGCTTTCTGTCAGCTCTGGAGGAAGGTCCATGTCATCAGTCTTTCCGTGGTCTGGGAGCCTCTCAGCACAGGAGCCTCAGGTCCAAAACATGCACTCTGCTCCCAGCACTGCTTTCTTGGTGGTATGAGGTTCCCATGTGTCTCTGCTCACTTCTCTCTTTTATATCTCAAAAGAGATTGGCTTGAGACACTATCCAATCTTGTAGACCTCATCCGTATAACCTCATCATAGTGATAGAGTTTACAACACATGAGGAAATCGCATTAGATTACAAAATGGTACACAATCATACAATACTGGGAATCATGACCTACGCATTTCTGGGGGGACATAATTCAATCCATGACAGGGAGTAAGTTCACTTCAGCATATGGGAGGCAAGAGAAGAAACTTCCAGATGGAAGAGGTGAGTGATGGTAAAGACCACAAAGACACCAGGAACAACATGGCCCCAAGTAGGGCCAAGAGCGGATAGCGCTGATAAAGGTTTGTCCTTTTTCAGGATGAAGGTGTAGGCATACGTAGTTATTATGCCAGAATATCCTCTCTGTAGTCTGGTAAATGCTTAACAGTCACAAGCATAAGATTTATATAAAAGAAATGCCCATTTAATTTATTAAATCATACATTGGCTAAGTGATTAGTCATTACCCATGACTCTAAGACATGAAAAAGTTGGAAGAAGTCTAATGGGTGCCTTTTATCTGTATGGGAAAGGTCATTTCAGCCATCAAATACTGAATTTTAGATTGGTGCTGTAGAGAATAGATATATAACTCAAATTAGACTTCAAAAGTACTGATTTGCTTGGAATTATATCATGTGAAATAATATCTTGTAATAAAACTCACTCCTTAGAAGAATATTAATCGCATGCTGTTCTCTCAAATTGTTTTAATTGATATATTTGATCAGAATTTTTTTTTTTTTTTGTCAATTTAAAAGAGGGTTTGAAGGATGATGGTATCATGTTACAAATCAAGTTTAAATACTGGTTTAATTTTCTTAATTTTCTATAGCGTTAATACTAACCTGCGATTGGTTTGAAATTTATATAATTCAGTAAACTCTTGGCAACATGATGAGAAATGTGATGTTTGACTAATGAAATATTGTCAATAGCATATATGCTAACCATAGGCCTCTAATTGTGGGGAAGATGCACAGGAAAACCTGGTCAGTCTTTGACAACATAATATTCAAATACAAATTTGGTGATGTCCCAGGGTCAGTTTTTAAAGCAGTATTACAGGGGTTTTTTTCCCAGTAAAAATGCATATTGATAATAAAATTTGTGGTTTGAAGATTTTTACTAGACTACAAGAGCTTCAGATAAGTCAATTATGTTCCATAAAGGTTTTGTTGAGGAGTCAATTTAAAAAGCAGTGCTGGTAGCAGTTTTTAGAAAATTAAAACAGCAGAGGAGAAGGGCCAAGGTATGTGGTATCAGGTCACATGAGAAACGTTGGAGACAGTGATGTTTAGCCAGAGAAGAAAGGGCTGGAGCAGAGCTTCATGTCTGCAGACCTGCATCTGGAAGGGCAAGGGAACAGTGTCTTTGTTGCCTCAGAACTTAGAACTCAGAACTTAGGTCATGTAGCACCAGGAGAACATTTGGGGAAGGCAGATTTGTTCATGGCAAAGCAATAAGAACTGTGCAAAATGGAGCAGGCTGCCTGTCAGTTATTCATTCCTTGTCCTCGCAAGTGTTCAAGGAGAGACTCAAGGTCCGCTGGGTACATCCTTTGACTTGAGAGAGATTTGTACGTTGTGCGCTACTACCAGCCACCTCAGGTACCACATCAAAGCATGCCATTTATTCCTCTGTGGTCATCTGTATACTGTGTGTCGGAGGAGGAGGTGGCAATGTAACTCTTAAAGAAGTTCTCTCTTCCGGAAGCTGGGAAGACAGTGGTAGAGAGGTTGAGAACAGCAGTCATCTGAGCCATCGTCCCTGGGTTCAAATCCCATCATCACCATTTGGTAGCCGTGACCTTGTGTAAATTGCTTAACTTTTTGTGTGCTCCAGTTTTCACATCTACAAGATGGAAGTAGAATTTCTGAGTGATGCAAACCATTAACGTGCTCAGCTGTTAACTGAAAGGTTGGAGGTTCATGTCCAGCCAGAGGTACCTTGGCAGAAAGGCCGTAGTGGTCTACTTCTGAAAAAAATCAGCCATTGAAAACCCTATGGAGCACAGCTGACACCCAGGGGACACCATGAATCAGAGCTGTCTCCACAGCAACTGTTTTTTTGTTTTTCAGGATGGAGATAATGGTACCCAAGTCACGGCTCTAAATGAGATCAAGCATGTAAAGCAGTTAAAGACAGTAACTGGTAGCTGCTGTTGCTGCTGTGATTGTTGTTATTGCCCACAAAAGAGATGCTTTTGTTTTGTGTTATGTAGATGAGCTGCTTCAGAAAGAGCAAAATTACTCAGATGATGTCTTGGCCAACATGATCAGTGAACCAAGAATCAGTTATGGAAATGATGCCCTCATGCCATCTTTGACTGAAACAAAAACCACGGTGGAACTCCTTCCCGTGAATGGCGAGTTCAGTCTCGATGACCTGCAGCCCTGGCATCCTTTTGGGGTCGACTCTGTGCCAGCCAACACAGAAAACGAAGGTAAGAGTCCCAGCAGGGAAGGAGAACATTTTCGTGTATTAAGCATGTATCTATTTATCTATATCTACACATACATAACACATACATATGTTTATGTCCACGTGTGCGTGTTTTTTTTTTTTAATATTCATGAGTAGTAGTTTTTGATAGGAATTTTTTAAAATACTTTCTCACTGAGAGGCATTTTTTTGCTTCCGTAATGAAAGCATAGTATTCTGCTTGTGTTGATAAAACAGTAATCTGGAACGCCCACTTTCCAAGCACGCAGACAGAACATACCGCCAGAATGACGGTGGGATTGTGGAAATCACAATGTACCAGGCAGAGAAAGAAGTTTTGATGGGGCCTGCAAGAATGGAGATTTTGGAAGGCACCCAAATAATCCTTACTGACTATTCTTATGTAAAATTTCAGATTGCATTAAAAGCTAAAGGCAAAGATAAGAACCACTTTGAAATAAAGTGTAATTTTGCATAAGGTTTAAACAGTTTTGTATTTAGAAAGCTAAATTGAAGGCAGCTGTCAAAATTAAGAAGCACATTGCTCTAAATATTTTTGCCTGTGATAGTTCAAAGTAAAATTTTCTTTATTGTAAATTTGTGCAATGGCAGATGTTCTTTCTTCATAGAAATTTCTTAACAGAACCTTTCAAATAATATCTACTTAGGGAGCATCGTTTAGGTTTTTTTTTTTTTTTAAATCCAACTCCCTATCACTTTCACATATTCAAAAGTATGAAACTGCAAACACATGGAAACCTTGATTTGTAGATACTAATTTCATGCTTTTCAGGAACTCACAGGACTTTACCGGTGATTTTCTTTAAGTAGCACACTTTGATGGTGGTTTCATATTTGTAATATACATACTTCATAAAACGCAATCAATACACTCCTCAGACTATATCTAAATCAAATATTAGAAGTTACGTGTACTCAAGGTTTTTTTTTTAAGAAGCATTGCAGAAAATCTTTATATGACTATTTTTCTAATGTGAGTAATCACCCCAAATTTGTTTCCTGAATTTGAAAAAGAATACCTCATAGGAATGTCATCTGATTTTAATAGCAATGCGAATTATAAAGCAAAAATGACTAAGACTTAACTATTTACAAAAATAATTCTTACGCAGAGGAAAATATTTTAAGGCTGTTTCATTACCAAAGACTTGAGTGACTTCCTTATTAAATTGTATTATTACTAGAGTCAAGGTTGTGTCATCTTTTATAGGTAGACACATTTTGACCATTTAAAATTCTCACTATTCATCTCTAATGAGAACTTTTTGGGAAAAATATCTAATCTCACTGATGTAAATTGAATACACACTAGGATTTTTCCTTTAGAATGTTGCATTATTGTTGTTGCTGTTAGGTGCCCTCAAGTTGGTTCTGACTCACAGCAACCTTATATACAACAGAGCAAAACACTGCCCAATCCTGCGCCTTCTCCACAATTGTTGTTATGCTTGAGCCCATTGTTGCAGCCACTGTGTCAGTCCATCTCATTGAGGGTCTTCCTCTTTTTCATTGACCCTCTACTTTACTAAGCATGATATCCTTCTCCGTGGACTGAACACTCCTGATAATATGCCTCACCATCCTCGATTCTAAGGAGCATTCTAGCTGTACTTCTTCCAAGACCGGTTTGTTCGTTCTTCCGGTCCACGGTATATTCAACATCCTTCGCCAACACCATAACTCAAAGGCATCAATTCTTCTTCATTCTTCTTTATTCATTGTCCAGCTTTCTCATGCTTATAAAGCAATTGGAAATACTATGGCTTGGTTAAGGTACACCTTAGTCTTCAAAGTGACATCTTTGCTTTTTTAACACATTAAAGAGGTCTTCTGCAGCAGATTTGCTCAGTGCAATAGGTCATTTGATTTCTTGACTGCTGCTTCCACGGGTGTTGATTGTGCATCCAAGTAAAATGAAATCCTTGACAACTTCAATCTTTTCTCCGTTTATCATGATGTTGCTTATTGGTCCGTTTGTGAGGATTTTTGTTTTCTTTACGTTGAGGTGTAATCCATACTGAAGGCTATGGTCTTGGATCTTCATCAGTATGTACTTCAAGTCCTCTTTACTTTCAGCAAGAAAGAGTGTGTCATCTGCATATCGCAGGTTGTTAATGAGTCTTCCTCCAATCCTGATGCCTTGTTCTTCTTCATATAGTCTGGCTTCTCGGATTATTTGCTCAGCATACAGATTGAATAAGTATGTTGAAAGGGCACAACCCTGACACATACCTTTCCTGATTTTTATCCATGCAGTATCCCCTTGTTCTGTTTGAATGACTTGCATCTTGGTCTATGTACAGGTTCCTCATGAGCACAATGAAGTGTTCTGGAATTTCCATCCTTCACAATGTTATCCATAATCTGTTATGACCCACACATTTGAATGCCTTTGCATAGTTAATAAAACACAGGTAAACATCTTCCTGGTATTCTCTGCTTTCAGCCAAAATCCATCTGACATCAGCAGTGGTATCCCTTGTTCCGCATCCTCTTCTGAATCCAGCTTGAATTCTTGGCAAGTCCCTGTCAATGTAGTGCTGCAACAATTTTTTAATTATCTTCAGCAAAATTTTACTTGTGTGTGATATTAATGATATCATTTGATAATTTCTGCATTCTTTTGATCACCTTTCTTTGGAATGGGTACAAATATGGACTTCTTCCAGTCGGTTGGGCAAGTAGCTGTTGTCCACATTTCTTGTCATAGATGAGTGAGGGCTTCCAGTGTTGCATCCATGTGTTGAAACATCTCAATTGGTATTCCATCAATTCCTGGAGCCTCGTTTTTCACCATTGCCTTCAGTGCAGCTTGGACTTCTTCCTTCAGTACCATCAATTGTTGATCATGTGCTATCATATGCTGAAATGATTCTTTTTGGTACAGTGACTCTGTGTATTCCTTCCATCTTCTTTTGATGCTTCCTGTATCATTTGACATTTTGCCGATAGAATCCTTCAATATTGCAACTCATGGCTTGAATTTTTTCTTCAGTTCTTTTAGCTTGAGAAATGCCAAACAAGTTCTTTCCTTTTGGTTTTCTAACTCCAGGCCTTTGTACATGTCATTATGATACTTTACTTTGTGTTCTCCAGCCCACCTTTGAAATATTCTGTTCAGCTCTTTCATGTCATCATTGCTTCCATTCGCTTTAGCTAGTCTACATTCAGGAGTAAGTTTCAGAGTCCTTTCTGACATCCCTTTTGGTCTTTTCTTTCTTCCTGTCTTTTTAATGACTTTTGCTTTCTTCATGTATGATGTCCTTGATATCATCCCACAACTTGTGTGGTCTTAGTTCATTAGTGTTCAGTGCATCAAATCTGTTCTGGAGATGGTCTCTAAATTCAAGTGGGATATACTCAAGGTTGTACTTTTGCTCTTGTGGACTTGTTTTAATTTACTTCAGCTTCAACTTGAACTTGCATATGAGCAATTGATGGTCTGTTACGCAGTTGGCACTTGGCCTTGTTCTGACTGATGATATTGAGCTTCTCCATTGTCTCTTTCCACAGATGTAGTCGATTTGATTCCTGTGTATTCCATCCAGTGAGGTCCACATGTATAGTCACTGTTTATGTTCTTAAAGAAATAATATGTGCAATGAATAAGTCATTGGCCTTGCAGAACTCTATTATGCAATCTCTGGAGTCGTTTCTGTCACCAAGGCCATATTTGCTAACTACTGATCTTACTTTGTTTCCAACTTTGGCGTTCCAATCACCAGTAACTATCGTGCATCTTGATTGATGTTTGATCAGTTACAGATTGCAGAAGTTGGTGAAAGTCTTCAGTTTCTTCATCTTTGGCTTAATGGTTGGTAGGTAAATTTGAGTAATAGTCATATTAACTAGTCTTTTTTGTAGGGACATGAATATTATCCTACCACTGACAGCATTGTGCTTCATGGTAGATCTTGAAATGTTCTTTTTGACAATGAATGTGATACTGTTCCTCTTCACTTTGTCATTCCCAGCATAGTAGACCTATGATAGTTAGATTCAAAATGGCCAATACCAGTCCATTTCAGCTCACTAATGCTTAGGATAATCATCTTTATGTGTTCCATTTCATTTTTGATAACTTCCAATTTTCCTAGATTCATACTTTGTACATTCCATGTCCCAATTACTAATGGATGTTTGCAGCTGTTTCTTCACTGGTTTTCACTGGCCAATTTTTTTAGAAGTAGACCACTAGGTCCTTCTTCCTAGTCTGTCTTAGTTTGGAAGCTCCGCTGAAACCTGTCCACCATGGGTGACCCTGCTGGTATTTGAAATACCGGTGGCATAGCTTCCAGCATCACAGCAACATGCAGGCCACCACAGTACAACAATCTGAAGAGGAATGGTTTAGAATTTTAGGATGTTAAACTGAACCCTAACAAACCTTCCTTGGCAGAAAATTAACTCCCTTTATTCCCTGTCTGCCAGATTCAGGGTTCGATGTTTAGTTTATCATTTCTGTCTGAGTCTCAGCTATTCCTAAAAATTTTTAAATATCTAGATTGTACTCTGTTTACAATTGCTTTTGCCTTTAAAGACTTATTTATCTCCAACGTGATTCTAAAGTTATAGTTTGTGTTTCCTTCCTATCAGTGTCTCAAAATTTAAGACCTTTTCACTTGTCTTTCAGATGTATAATGTCTACCTGTTAAAATGCTCCCGTTATGTATTGATTATGAGATAGAGAATAAAATATAGTTCGCCCTTCCTCAATCCTTTTTATGATCACACACAAATAATAGGACTTAGAAATTAAAATGCATCTATGGTAAAGTTTATGGAAAAGGATTTAGTGACCATAAAGAAAGGCAATTTAGCAGCAAAGTGACATTAATTTAGAGACATTTCTGTGTATGGTTGTAATACTTGATATTTCCTTTAAATATTGTGAATCCTGGAGAAATACAGCCCATATAGAGTTAAAGGAAATAAAAGTCACTCAAGGCCCTTGTCAATTTTAACTCTTCTGGAAACCAATTCAAAATATTTAGTGACATCGGTCCGACACATTTAGCAACTTCAGTGGAATGCAATGAGTTTGGTGCCACATCGCACAATACAGAACAGCAACTCATTTAATATAATCGGAGACGGCATCACATTTCCTGAATTTCAGATTTGCCCTTTATTTTCTCACACTGTTGATAGCTTAACTGCCTTTTTGTGGCATATCAACCTGCTTATTTCCTTGATGACTTTAATGAGGTAGATTTAACTTACCAGTCACCACATTGGTATTATAAATAAAGCCAGTAGTTCAATAAATAAATCTGCCTTTATATGCTCCACGTTTTATCTTGAGTTTATGTGTATTCTGTTGAGCGTTCTGCTGTTAGTAAAATTTTAAATAGTAGCTAAACTGATCCTTTTGTTTAAGAAAAAAAAAAAGTTGAATGATGCTGATCATTCCTTTTAAGTAGAACTGTAGAAGGGAACTATTTCACTAAAGTAGTTTCCTGAAACCCAGAGATTTAACACCTTCCGCTTCTAAACCCTAATGCCATCCACAACATAACCACTGTTTTCCCGGACCTTAACCAACCAGGCCAGCTGCAGTCAAGTCAACTCCAAGTTACGGCGACTCCCTGTGTGTCAGAGTAGAACTGTGCTCCATAGGGTTTACAGTGCTGATTTTTTGGAAGTAGAGTGCCATGCCATTCTTCTGAGGTGCCTCTGGGTGGACTCAAACCTCCAACATTTCGGTTAGCAGCTGAGCATGTTACAGTTCTCTCATATCAAATAAGAAACAATGAAGTCTCAGCCAAGTTAAGAGGCATTAGTAAAAGGTGTGAATTTTTTTCCTCTCTTGCCAAATAATCCAAAGAAAAAGACTGGATTAACTCTCATGGGTTTCCCCAGAGTGATCAGTTTTTGGAAGGCTAATATGAAAACAATTTGAAGATACTGCAGAGCATTCTGCTCCGAAGAGGGCTCTGGGAACGGCCGGTGGCCTTTGAGTTTAGATGTTTAAGTTCCTGACAGCACGTCTTAGCATCAGCCCTTGGAGACAATCTGTACTTGATATCCAAGGCCCTTGGGCATTGCCAAGATGCCCAACTAGGCAGAGTCCTTGACTTAGTGCCTCTGGGTCGTTGACCAAATGCACCTGTTACATCACCTTGGCTTCGTCCAAAGAGCTGGCATTATTCTTGCTAAATAAAGATATGTTATTGATAAATAGCAAAATCTTACGTAAAAGTATTGGGAGACAATAGTACTTAAGACCTCAGGTTCTTGAGTTGTGATTCTCAACACTGTCAGACCCAACACCCCTTTTAGAACATATGTTTAAAAGCCGCCTTAACAATCTTTAAATAAAATTGACTGGCAAAGTTTAGAGGGGGAAATCAATATATTGGACGTAATATATGTTACGGTATATTAAGTGCTCAGACCCAACTAATAGTGGAAACAAAGGCATCGTGAGATATTTGCCCTTGTGTGGATGTGACAAATACAGAGGAGGATGGTGCAGGACCAGGCAGTGTTTCCTTCTACCTTCTGTTGCACATAGGGTCACTATGAGTCAGAATCAACTCGATGGCACCTAACAACAACAAAATAAGGGGCTCCTTTGGTGATTCAGATGCTATGAGCAGCAGCAGCATCAGGGATGTGATTCTCAAAAATAGTGAATAACTCTTGGTAAAGCTCTGAATAATCCATTCTTTCCTCAGTTTACCCAGTGTGTGTTCCTAGAAAATTCAGCTCCCATTAAAACTGTAAATATGCTTTGTGTTTCTCTATACAGTTGCTTTAGGTTCTAGACTCACATAATCATAAACCATTGAATGTTCAGCTGGAAATGAGAAAATCATGTCGGGTGCAGAACAATTTTCAATTGTGTGAGATTGCCCGTGGATTGCCCATCAGGCGTCATCCCTGGTCCCCACTCTCTGAAACCCCAATTGCACTCCTTTTCCCTAGTCATAATGATGACAGAAAATGCCTACACACACACACACCCATACACCCATACACCCATCCTGCCGGTAGTGCTGCCACACCCTCCTGGATGACATGCATCTGAACTGAAATTCCAGCTCTGCTGTGAGATGGTGGGCAGGTTACTCAGCTCCTCTGGCTTCGTCCTAATCTGTAAAACAAGGTTGACGTTAGTCCTTAACTCAGAGATATGGTTGGAGCATTAAATGAGACTGCATGATAAGCTCGTAGCAAGGTGCCTGCTGTTATTGTTGTTAGCTGTTCCCAACTTATGGAGACCCCACACACAGCAGTCCTGCGTCACTGCCCGATCCTGCTCATGCCCATGATTGGTTATGGATCAGGCCATTCTGATCCATAAGGTTTTCACTGGCTGATTTTCATAAGTAGATTGCCAGGCCTTTCTTCCTAGTTGGTCCTAGTCTGGATGCTCCACTGAAACCTGTTCAGCACCATAGCAACATAGTTCATGTCGACTGCTAGGTTTTTTTTTTTTTTGAAGGGCATCAGTATCCTATCAGAGAAACTTCCTAGCCTGTGTCAAGGAGATTCACCCATTTGGCCCAAATAATGTGTCTTTAAAGTTAACGAATATACCAAGCCATGTAAGCAGATAGTCCTAAAGTTTCACTTCTCCTCTTCTGTCTGCCTCTCCCCAGAGTCTGATTTCTTGTTAATCTCTTTTTACACACACACGCACAGACACACAGAGCTACTGAAAATATCTCAGATTCTCAGAGGATTTCCTTTCATTGTCTTTGCTGTTCTTATCACCAGAACTTCAAATGCCTACCAAAAATGTGTGGTTTTTCCAAAGAACAATTGGTCACATTCAGAAGGGAGGTCAGATGCCCAGGCAGTCTTTTAATTATGTTGAAAAAATAAACACAGTTCTCCAGTATTATAGCCTCTTACACAGCTGCAGCTGGCCTTAAGGAGTTTTTATTCTTTGGATTTCAGAGCCACGAAACCTAAGTAAGTGGCTAAACCGAAGTGAAGGTGATATTAGAGAATGGTTATTCTCTTGGATCGTGAAATGAACTGGTGGGAGGATTTGTGTCAATGACAGTGGTCTGTGGCCTGTTTCTTCATTACTGCCTGAGGTGACCAGCCACAAGGTCAGCGGAGAGTCAGTGAACACCAGAGTAGAATGTGTTTGTGGCCAATTGTCTTCCTCTTTATGTGTAATACATATATATAAAATAATACACATTTAAAGAGGCACAACAGGTTCTTACAAGACCGTATGCATGTATGTATTTGCAGTGACGTTGTCCTCTGACACATTTGTTTTTTTGTTTTGTTTTTTCTTTTTTTTAATTGTAAAAATGTAGCTGACAGAAACCTGTAGAGTCAAATACATATACTAACGATTTAACTGTTGATTATATGATTACCACTTCTGTTACTTGTTTGTTCCTTGAGTGTGGTTTGCCGTGTTCTTTCCCACAGCTGGTGCACCATTTTGGAAACTCATCGTCAGGAAATTCTCAGAAAGTACAATAATCCTTCCATTGACCCCATTTTACAGAGAGTAATAAAGTCGCTCACTATATGTTGTTGCAGGTGGGAAAAAAAGATGAACTATAGAGAAACGACTTTGTTGTCGCAGTGTATCTGTGAGTTGCAGAAAGAGTTCTGTCTTTGTTCTAATACCTGAAGTACTGGAGCTCCTTGCAGTAATGCTGTTGTGAGGTGCCGTCGGCTTGGTTTTGACTCATAGCGACCCTATAGGACAGAGCAGAACCGCCCCGTAGGGTTTCCAAGGAGTGGCTGGTGGATTCAAACTGCCGACCTTTTGGTGAGCAGCCGAGCTCTTAACCACTGCGCCACCAGGGCTCCTGACTTGCAGCAATAGTTGTTACCGAATATTCAATGTATAGACTATTTAATACGTACAGTTAGAGTACGTGGGCGTTTTTGAAACAGGTGTTTAAATTTATTTTCCTTTCTTCCTCACTGCAGTTATAAGTACAGCCTTGGAAGTGGTCGTTTGCCCAAGTCTCTTACATTGTAAATGTTGGGGTCTGGGGTCGAAACAAGGGCAGCCAGTGCCTCCACCCTCCTTCCTCCTCCACCACGCTGCCAGTGTCTGCGCCATAAAGGACCCAACCGCTTCTCTCTCTCTTTTTTTAAAAACGTAGATAATACCCTTAACCAAGTCGACATTTTTCGCATGTACAGTTCACTGACACCAGTTACGTTAATAGTGTTGTGCAGCCACCATCACCGATACCCACTGCTGAATTTTCCATCCCCATCAATAGAAACTCACTGCTTCCTGAACTGTGACTCCCCCTTTCTCCCTCCCTCCCGCCCCGGGTAACCGCTAATGAACATTGATCTCTATCCATTCGCCTATTCTAGGTATTTCATACAAGTGAGATCATACAGTATTCGTCCTTCTGTGACTGACTTACTTCACTCAGCATCTTTTTCTCTTTGATTCCTCCAAATTTCTTAGCGCTCTCGGAAACATTATTTTCTCACATTTCTTCTCCTATTTTAAATACTTGGCTTTGCTGTGGCTTTTTTCCCTTCACTGCTGTGCCCGTGTGTGGCATTCAGAATCGATTTGGGCTTATCACCCCACTTTTGAATGCCGGCACTGTGTGCATCGGCAAACTCTGTGGTTTTGTGGAAGTCACTGATCCGGTTGCCATCCCGTAGAGCACACCTTGCCTTCCTATTGACACCTGTGCTCTCTTTTTCTTACTGCCTTAACCTTTTCATTGCCTGGGCCCTCCCAAAGGGGCTTCTCCCTCCCTCGCCAGCATTTGCCCCCTGTCGCCTTATTAACCCTAACGGCTTGTTTCTGTCTCCATCACTTGTTTCTTCAAAGACCAGTATAACATCAAGGAAATACTCTTTGAGAATCAGAAGCCCTTTGGAAATTCCAGATAATGGTGAGCACTGTTGGCCACTGGTGTGCCGTCTGTAATGCTGTGTTTCCACTTGCTTTGGGTCAGACCCCAGACTACACACAAAGGGACAGTTATTAAAGTCAACAAGTAATGGCAGGAACCATCCACATTTCACACATTTCGACTGTGTGTCATCTCTCCCACGGAAACCAGCCTCAAAAGAAACCAAGGGGAGAAACTCGCGGATTTATCTCTTTTACCCTCAGTCTCGGGAGGCATTTGATTCACTAAATGGCAAATTATGTGGTGAAACTTTCCTCTCCTGATAAATTCTTATTTGCATGTCCCCTGGAGATCTAAGCAAGTCCTTTTCTAGTTAATTAACTGTAAAGTAAGATAAGATTGTACGGTTGTAAAAACAAGGTCTCCTTAAGGTTTTCCGCTGGGCTGGGTATAATGTGTTTCATTTCTGATCAAAAGCCGAGAAACTATCTCTAAACTAGCTGAAAGGAAAAGCCACAAGCCCCAGTCCCTCTTCTTTGATGTCACTGCGGATCCTGGTGACTTTTTATTCGAAAGCTAAGGGGGCGGATTGACACCTCAATAGCGATAAGCCTTTTGAAGTGGTGCCCCGCCCGTTCCTTTATGTTCGGGATTAACTCACTGTGGTTCTTTTCCAGCTGCTCCTTTTTTGTAACTTATTTATTGCACATGCTTTTCCTTGCTCTGTGTCCCGGAGCCATGACTTACTATCTTGATTTGTCTTGTTTGCTTTCTGTGCATCTTGCTACCTGTGCCCAGTTGAGCCTGTTGACGCCCGCCCTGCTGCCGACCGAGGACTGACCACTCGACCAGGTATCTGACTCACTTAACTTCTGTCAGCATCCCATGCTTAAGCTTGACCTTGACCAGGCGCCACCCCGTTTCTTCATGATCAAACCGAACCAAACCCGTTGCCGTTGAGTCGATTCCGACTCATAGCGACCCTATAGGACAGAGTAGAATGGCCCCGTAGGGTTTCCGGGGAGCGGCTGGTGGATTTGAACTACCGACCTTTTCGTTAGCGGGGCCTTTTTAAATTATAAATCCTATGAAACAGAAGTTGCAATGACCATGGAAAGCAAACGTTTTTTAATGCCCCTTTTACATTTTCTCACACTTTGTTTCCCAGGTTCCTAATTAAGTAACCTTTTTTGTGTAGGTACCTGAGCTTTCGCTTTGAATCAGTAAGAGACCCCTTCCAACTTTCCTTTTTTCCTTTTTCTTTTTTTGTAAGGTAGAGAACTTGTCCTCAAAAAATGGAAGCCCACACTGATTCAAACTCTATGTGGTGGTGACTCAGTCAATGCTGAGCACATCGCTTCTTTTCTTTCTTGTTTGGTATTCGGACGGGTCCTGTTCTGTCTCATCTGGGCACAAACAGTCAGTACCGAGGGAGACCTGATTTCCTAAAAATACCAGAATGGGGGTATCTCTAGAGCCAGAAATGTTGACTTTTTCTCCCTCTTGGGTTGCGTGTGCCCATTCCTGATGAATGTCTGTTGTAACACAGCAGATGTATGTGCATAATTTTGCACACAAGCCCTTTATTTTTTTACACTGCTTACAAATCACATTAACACCAAAATAGACACTTCTTTTTTTACAGTTTCAAGCGTTAAGAAGAAATGCGTTTTCACCCTTGGTTCTGTATTTGGCATTTGTCTCAGTTTTAAGAATAATTTCATCACACCACAACAGAAGCTCCCACGTGCCGGTATCTGCTCTACGCACAATGTAGTCCGGCTGATAGTACCCAATGTTGTCAGTGAGTCAGGCAGGGGAGGGCAGTTATCAAATTGATAAATCTATGTATTCTGGGAAACTTTGCTCCCAACAGCTTGCATCTTCCCATATTTAGTGTCTTCTTTACCCTCATAATGGCCCCGTGCAGTGGCTAAGGAACGTAGAATTAACCTCACTTTAAGACATCAACATACAGAGGTCGACCTTGGCTCCTAGATACAGACAGAGTCAGCAGCAAGTCCAGGAGTAAACTTCACCTCTCTCGAGTCAGTGCAGGTTCCAGCTACATGCGCCTTCCAGCCAGAGTCACTGATGACGACTCTGAGAGTCTGCCTGGTGGCGTCCTCATGCCTTGCGCTGTGATTAGCAGTGACGGCAGAGACAGTGAAGTGACACATCTTGACAGCTGATCTAGTTGGTTTTATGAATCTCTGTCTGCGGGGCTGTTAAAGGAAACTTAAATTATCGTTAAGTTGGATACAGGTTCAGCTCGCCCTAACATCCTCCTTATTGCCTGTGTCACATAGTGAATGTCAAGGAGCCAGCAGTTGGCATTCTCATCCTGCTCAGCCAGCTGGTGGGGCCCAAGGCAGAGGGTTAGTGCTGTTCCATCTGCAGCCCAGACCAGCTCAGAGAATGGTTATGTGCCTTGGGGTTTTCTTCATGCTGCTTCCTCCTTTGTTTTTAAAGGAAGGGATTCTTTTCATCTATAAGCATAAAAGTGATTTAAAAGCACTCAGTAAACTAATTTTACTGAGTTCCTGCATTGGGTAAGGTGGGCCTATAAGCTCCTATAGAAATAGCCGGGGAGGATGACACCACCTAAATAGATTTTTTCCTTTTTTTATTTAATTCTAACATGAGAAGAGCATACATTTCCAAAAGTTTTTAAACAAAATTGATCTGTTTTAAGGGACTAGCGAGGCAATAGCTAGAGGTATTATGTAGGTGGTAAAATAGCAACCTAAAATCTTTGTTGCAACAGTAGCTTGGAAAACCGTTTTAAGTGCATATTATTTCATTTTGCTGTTTCACAAAGATCAATGTACTAAATGCTCTGGAGGCTCAAAAGAAATTAAATGGTAAGGTGCCTGCTCTTAGGAGCTTGAAATATAGTAGAAGGAATATAATTTGCATATTTTTAAAAGTGAGGTGGAATTGAGAAGGCAGGGAAATACAAAGCAGCATAAAGTGCAAACAGCTGTGTTCGTTCCATGGTGTGAGCATAGGGAGGAGCGATCGAGGGGTATGTGAACCAGGGCACTTGCTGGCAGTAAGCTTCAGGAGAGGCTTTGGAAGGTTTGAGGTACACGGATTGGCATTCTCCCTGGATATAGATGAGAGAATGATCTTGGCCAAGATTGCTTTCTTTTACTATATAAGGCTTGGGTTACGCCAGCAGATGATGAGCCATATAAGGGAACGAATGCTCAGATATTAAATGAGGAAGATTCTAGTTAAGACACATTTATGAATACCTGTGTTCACTAGACACGTAGCAAGACATAGACATGCTGTATTTTTGCACATCTGTCAGGGTGAATCTCTCAAGCACTTGGACTAATTTCCCTGTGATTTATAGCATTCATTTCGTGTCTCTGTCATGACACGTTATGAGACCACATGTTTCAGTTTAATGTGCCTAATTATACCTTTACACTTCCCAGACTTAGAAACCCTTCCCAACGTTGTCATAGCCCAGCATTCAAATGATGACATCGTCTTTGAATAACCATTCACCTGCCATTCCCTCCTCCTCCCAGCCCCTGGCAATCACTAATATGCTTTCTGTCTCTATGGATTTGCCTATTCTGGATATTTCTGGATTGTTGTACAAATGAAACAAGTAAGGAAAGGTGTATTTTTTTTAAAGGCCTCTCCCCCCCCACCATTTCTGTGTGATCACAGCTACGGAAAATGATTTCCCAAAATAACCTGGGCATTATAACTTCCACAGTGTAGGTTCAGGTACGGAACACGGTAATTTCAGGGGTGATTTCTGGCCAAGGTAGGATGAGCCAGAGCGGCCATTACGGTTACACCTCTTGGCTTATTTCCAGGAAAAATATAGACTCTGAAAGCACCTTTACACCATGTAACGAGAATAAAGAAGAAAAATACATTAGCACGCTCTTCACGTGCACTGGAAAGCTACCCCTTTCGTTACAATTTATTACTACTTTTCTCCAGTCCTGATAAAAGAGACCCGAGGCCGTGTACGAGGCGCTGTGAAAGACTTACCTCCCTTAGCTCCCACATGAACAAGGGGTGCTCCCCACACCTCATAACTTAGAGGAAAACAGAACTAAAGTCACCAGGGCTTGGAATGGGATCAGCACAACTCAGAAAAAGGCCTCAGGTGAGCCTATACACAAAGGTCACCGCAAATTATTTAAAACTACCCATCACATTTCGTTGCCTGCAGTATCAGCTTATTATTGATGATGTTTCCCTACAGGCCAGTCTATTAGTTTCTTTCCCTAGCTTTTACTGAGATTTGCTTTATATATTGAAAATCTTTTCACTGAACAACTATATGTGCTAAATAAAAATGAACTAACAAGAAATGTTTCTCCTGAGAATCTCTCAAACTGTCGAGCTGTAAACATTAATTATCCATCATCCTGACTTGTTACATGAATTTCAATTTTTTTGTTTTAAGTATTTGACCATCAAAAGTATTCTCAGGATGCTTCCAGAAACAGCATGGAGTATAAAAAATTTGAGTGGAGAGCTCATTCTTTACTTAAATTATTGCATTACTAGATCCTAATGGCGGAGGTACTACAGAAATCACAGCGGTTATACAAAGTTCTCAAATTTCAAGAGGGCTTGTAGAAAGATCAAAATATATAAACAAAACGAGCTTTAGTATCACTGCTGTATAAAAATTAATGTCAGGAAGAGTCGAGGTCAGAATGGGTTGAAATGTGTGGGGAGAAAATGCTAATAACAATTTTAAAGCAAGGCAATAAATAAGACTAGAGATAGCCCTGCAGCTCGAGATGGTGGTGGGGGGAAGGTCAATGAGGAGACAAGAGTTAAGAGATGAGAGAGTAAGGGAAACTGTTCAACTCTCTGCTTGTCTGTAATGTCTATACTGAAGAGGATGATCTTCTGAAAAGAGAAAATTAAAGCCTTGAATAGATCAAGATGAGAGAAGAAAGCACTAGCCCCTTTTATTAGTTATCTACTGTTATGTAGCCAGTAACCACAAAACTTAGCAACTTAAAACAGCAAGTATTAGTTTCCTGTAGTTTCTATAGGTCAGGATTTCGTGGCTTGGTTAGGTGGTTCTGGCTCTCAAGACACCAACCAGTCATCTGAAGGCTTGCCTGGGGCTCATGTGTCTGTTTCCAAGATGGCTCACTCACACAGCTGTTGGCAGGAGGCCTCAGTTCCTGGCTATCTCCTGGCAGTAGACCTCAGTACCTCACCATGGGAATCTCTCTATAGGGCTGCTTGAGTGTCCTCACAATATGGCAGCTGGCTTTCACCAGACCAAGTGATCCAAGAGAAAGTAAGGAGGAAGCTGCAGTGCCTTTTATGACCTACTCTCAAAAGTCACACATCATCACTTCCACCACATTTTATTCATTAGCAATAAGTCACTATATCCAGCCCACACTCAAGGGAAGAGAATTAAGTTCCACGTCTTGAAGGGAGGAATATCAACAAATATGTGAACGTATTTTAAAACTACCACCCCTTTCTAGCTAAGTCCAAGCCCTTAATGACCAGGCAAATCACAGGCTAAGCGAACTTGAGGGAGAAATCATAGAACCATTCTCCTTGATCTTTGTGGAACTCTGGACAAAGGCAGGGCTGGGAAATTAGGGATAAGAAAATGTAGTTCTCACAGGCAGAAGGGAGAGAAAATAGCTTCACAGTCTACGAGCAGGGTGTAGGTTGATGTTACTCGAGTCAGTTTTGGATATGTTGTTAACTGGCAGCTTATTGAGCAATTGGACAAGCAATCAGTGATATGTCAGCACCAACGTGGGTTTGCTAGGTCTTGTCAAGCTGTCCTCATTTCCTCTTTTCATAGGCTCTGCTGTTAGACCAGCAGCTGTGTACATTGTGCTTTTCAGTTTCAGCAAGGTATGTGACAAGTCTCACAGCACCTTGTAGATATGATCGTCAGACTGATGAGACCAAGAGCAAGAAATTAGGTCTCGCAACGGCTGGAGGAACTGGGAGTGTGTAGCTCAAGTAAGAGAAGAAGAGAAACGTGTTCCAGGACTTACTCTGTAAAACCTGCCTCCAAGGGTGAAAGTTGCAGGGAAACTGATCTTGGCTTAGTAGAAGAAAGGCTAGTCTAGTAGATAAAACTCATGTTCATTTCTGTTTAAGCAGGAGCTGAAAGTCTACCCATTGGTGAGAATACCATTGAGGAGATGATTTTAAGAGCCCTTTTCCTTATAAAATTCTGATGTTTGATATTTCAATGCTACAATGTGGAAACTAATATTCTATTCATACTGTCATTTTTAATGACTTTGCGTTTAGTTTTTGAGCATCAAATTATTACTTGAATAGCAAAATTCATTAAAACTGTTGTACAAGATTCATACAGCAATTTATAGAGAAGGAAGTGTTAGTAGGTTATAAATTCTGCTAGTCCCAAAGAAGCATTTTCAAAAATTATAGACCCCAACTTTTTATTCAGCAGGTGAACCAGTTGCATTCTGTATCTATAAGGAGAACACTTTACCAAATAAATGATAACAAGTTTTACAATGCTTCACTGCATAGGTACATGAACATAATTTATTTATAATTGGAACAAAGCTCCCAAGTAGCTGTTTTGTTCTATCGGGTAATTAATTCTCATTTTTAAAGCCTTGTATTATTTTTTCTGAAGGAATGAGAGCACATGGAAAAAGAAGCATAATCAGATAAACAATAAGCCCCTAAACCAAGCCAGCAAACTCTTGGAACAGATTGGTTTCCAGTCAGTGTTTGACTTCTATTCCCCTGCCCCCTTTATAAAAGTTATAACGTGTTTAAAGGAAGTAGAAGCTTTAAGCTCAGATACTTGAAATCGCTAATTTCTTTTTGTGTAAAATAGTTAGTGGTTAAGGTTTTAAATACGGGGTGTCATTTTTCTTGAAGAAAGTCATTAACTTATTTTCCTCTAACCTGAGGCCTAGAAATAAGGTTTTGTTGGCCTTTTTGTCATAATGTTACTGTTTATAGGTAAAATTAATTGAATGTTGTGCCTCTTTTAATTACGGCGTAATTCAGGCTCCGGGTTGACAAATATTAAGACAGAAGAGATCTCGGAAGTAAAGATGGACGCAGAGTTCCGACATGATTCAGGATATGAAGTTCATCATCAAAAATTGGTAAGTCAGCAGTTCACCTCTTTCTGCCACTCCGTTCATCTTGCCAAATGTTAACGCTTGTTCATCCTATGCCGGAAATCAAGATAAAGGAAAGATAAATATAAAACATTTGCCTATAGGGCCACCATGAAAACATGAAGAAAAGACACTCTGTAGTTCTTTATGACTTTCCGGTTGCCATGGAGTCAACTCTGGCTCATGGCAACACCAAGTGTGTCATAGTAGAACTGTGCTCCATACGGTTTTCCTTTTTCTTTTTTCAATAATTTTTGTTGCCATTGTTGTTGGCGAATATATACAGCAAAAACGTACACCAATTCAAGTTTCTGTATGTACATTTCCTGACGTTGATCACATTCTTTGGGTTGTGCACCCATTCTCACTCTCCTTTCCTGAGTTGTTCCTCCCCCATTAATATACACTCACTGTCCTTTAGGTTCCTATTTAATCTTTCAAGTTGCTGTTGTTAGTTTGATCCTGTATAGATAGATCTTAAAAGAGCGTAATGCTCAAAGTAGATGTTCTTTACTAGTGAAGCTGAACTATTGTTCAGTTTAAAGAAGACTTCAGGGGTTATTTTTGGGTTAAGGTTTAAAGATTATTTTAGGGCAGTAGTTTCAGAGGTTAATCCAGCCTCCATGGCTCCAGAAAATCTGGATTCCATGAGAATTTGAAGTTCTGTTCTGTATTTTCCCTGTTTTGAGCAGGATTCTTCTGTAGAGTTTTTAATCAAAATGTTCAGTAATGGTAGCTGGGCACCATCCAGTTCTTCTGGTCTCATGGCAAGGGAGGCAGTTGTTCATGAAGGTGGTTATCCACACATTTCATTTCCTCTTCCTATTCCTGACCCTCCTTCTTCCTTTGTTGCTCCAGGCAAATAGGGATCAGTTATTGTGGCTTCGATGGCCACTTGCAAGCTTTTAAGACCATAAGGTTTTCAGTGGTTGGTTTTTCAGAAGTGGAATGCCAGGCCTTTCTTCTGAGGCACCTCTAGGTGGACTTGAACCTCCAACCTTTTGGTCTGCTAAGTTCATGCAGGGCTTAAATGGAATCAGTCCTATTATAGCAGCCATTTTAATTACCTTTCACTCTCTTTTCTAGGAATGTTTTGCTTTGAACAGCATCCACCTGCACAGGTCTTTAGCAATCATTATTTTCACATCACATCCACTTGGCCTTAACTGTGCCAATTTGTCTGCTTTGTTGAAAACAGTGATTGCAAAGGCTGTTTACAGATTCCTATGAAATACTGCATTATCTGAATAATGCTAATAGTCTAGGTTTAGCATCTAAAGGATCAAAATCTCAAATAAACACGTCCAAACACTACTTGGCTTCACTGGGCACTTCACTGGATACATTTCACATTTGTAGCTACAACCCTTTGCTTCTTACCTCTCGCCCTTTCTTGCTTCCCCCTCCCCCACTCCCTCTGTTTAAGGTCTCCCATAGGGAAGATCATGGGGACTCTGCCCAGGTGGGCAGAGGCAGGAAGTGGGTAGGGCTGCAAGATGCTCCAAGCAGTGCTGTTCATCTGAATGTTTGGCAGGGAAGACAGCAGCTTTCTTTTCAGATGAAATCACTTTTCTTCCCCTAAATGTTAGAAATGGAGTAAATGAAAAAGCACTCACCTCTCCTTCAGGCAGTTCCAGCAGCTGTATAAATCCTCCACCAAAAGCTTAGAAATTCTGATTAATGAAATCCTGGATTACGTTAGGGTTCCTTCCATTTTATCCTTAAGCACAGTAAACCAAAAAAAACCAAACCCATTGCCGTCGAGTCGATTCCAACTCATAGCGACCCTATAGGACAGAGTAGAACTGCCCCATAGGGTTTCCAAGGAGCAGCTGAAGGATTCGAACTGCTGACCTTTGGTTAGCAGCCAAGCTCTTAACCACTGCGCCGCCAGGCTCCAAGCACAGTAAAGGGGTTAAATTTGTAAAGAAGGCAACTTTATTGCACATTCAGTGATGAACAGATATTGGTAGTGAATTCTCATAGTGACAACAACACTTGGGACGTATTCTCTCAAGCACTTCTTGCGTGTGTGTGTGTGTGTGTGTGTGTGTGTGTGTGTGTGTTTTGCCCTTTTGCGAGAGGAAGATATCTAATATTCATAAATAAAATGTGTAAGTCCTAATATTAAACCCCAGAAGAAATGCCTTTATTGTTTGTGTCTCTTTTCTCTGTGAATAACTAGCAAATGAGTGCTGACTTGGAATTCAGGTGTGCACTAACCCCCAGGATCTTTCTGGGAAAAGCTGGCAGCCTTGTGAAGTGTTAATCCAGTAATCCAGGCTAATCCAGCATCTATGATTATGAAGTCAGGGGTGATGCCGAAGAGCTTCAACGAAAAAAACTGGGGGTAACTGCTAAAGGGTTGGAAGTTGGTGGGGCACAGAGTTGAAGGTTGATGTGCTGATTTGGATTTCACGGGGCCTGTGTCATAGAAACCTATCTCTGCAATAACCCTAACTCCTGTAATGTGACAGTGACTAATGGCTCCAGCAACAGTTAGGAGAATCAGCTCCCTCCACTGAGCTACTTGATAAGATAATGTACTATAATTAGTGCAATAAATATTACAAAATTATAGTATTTTCTTAAAGACATAGCAAGATGTCCAGACTTGCATTTATTCCTGATTTTACGTCAAACTAGTATTGTTAGCTAATTAAAGATTTGCTTTTTATGAATATGTTGAACCAGAATATAGGCTTACAAAGAGGAGTAATAATGAACAAGTTCTAATTTTATTGCAGATATACAGTGAGCAAAACCTTTTTTAAAAATCTGCTTTATTTGCTGTATTTTTTATATTGTCTTTTCAGATTGTTAAAATGTTAGTTTTAGCTATGAAAATGGGTCATTTTTTTTGCTCCTATCTTGAGGCTGGATTGAAAGGATTATTCACAGAGCTATTTTCGTGAATTTATATAACAAATGTGGTGTATGTTTAATAATAGCTTTAAGATCATCTCCTTATATAACCAGATAATAAAATGCCAACATGCTTTTGTAAGTCTGTTTCAATAAAGTAGAAAAATAATGATTGCTTTTATTTTATAAACAATATGAAGAAATGTCGCACAATGAATTTATCACACTTTGTACATTTCCTCTTTACATTGTCCTCCAAATTCTTTTTATCTTTAATCCAAATAAACAGCAAGATCAAAGCAATATTTTTTATTTTAGTTTCTTGGGACAGCATAGTAAAAATTGGCTTGTCCCAAGTTATGTGCGACCATTGAAATTCTTATCTTGTGGCCCGCTACTTCTTCCCTGTGAAATAACTCCTAACAGCTTTGTGCTTCTCAGGGTTAATTAGTGTCCTGCTGAATTACTGTGGCTCAAAATAAGTGGCTAGACTCCTTTTTCATCTGTCTGAATGCCTTTGCTTCAAAAAGCTTATTTCTATGCATTAAAAATGTCCTTCCTTCCAAGGAAATTAGGGTATCTCCAGGTTTGAAGAGCTTCTGAAGCACAGTTGTTTAGAGTCACGCATCAGGTCTTCCAGCTGTAAACCTGCTGTGATTGGGATAATGCTGACCTCCTTTCAGAATTCTGATCCCATTCTTGACAGTTTTTGTTAGATCCAAGAGCTAGCCTCCCACCTCTTGTGGAATGTTCCACCTGTCATAGGGTTTCAGGTCTCTGTAAACTTCTGCTATGCCTTTCTAGTGGCGTGTGAGAAAAAAGAAGACTTCCTGAAACTGGGAAGCCACACTGTTCCATAGGCTGCAACTGTCATTCTTAATAAGTAGAATATGTGATTTTTCCTTTTTAAACTAAGCATGGGATAATGAAGTGGCCAACCAACCCAAACTTAGAGCATAAGTTTGAGTGAGGGCAGAGAATGTACTGAAACTTCTCATATACCCCATCTGAACGTGTTCTGCAATTACAGTTCTTTCTCTTGATTTGTTTTCAAGGTATTCTTTGCGGAAGACGTGGGTTCTAACAAGGGTGCAATCATTGGACTCATGGTGGGCGGTGTTGTCATAGCAACAGTGATTGTCATCACCTTGGTGATGCTGAAGAAGAAACAGTACACATCTATCCATCATGGTGTGGTAGAGGTAGGTAAAATCAGCTGTATGCTTTTAAGTGGCTGGTAAAGAAGGACTACAATAGAAAATAAGCTTTGTGTTAGGATCAGGTAAGTATCTGTTCTTAGGAAAAAAATATTCCTTCGCAGAGCTCAAGTTACAGCTTTTCTTTTCTTTCTTTGGTTTTCATTCATTCCAGTTTATGCTAAGTACGTGGTCATGGCATTCAGGTTTGGGCTGCTACCTCAAATTATTATAATTTGTACTGACATGATCAAAATACTACTAATGTAATGCCTGGCTTGAAGAAAGCTGTGATTACTTTCCAATGATGATTTAAAAAAAAAAAAAAAGTATCAGAGATTAGAAATGAAAAAGAAGGTAGAAAGTTGCTCTTTTCAAAAAAACCTAAACACATTTACATACACCTACTCCTCATTTATCAGCATCTCATGGTCTAACATTTTGCATTTACAACAATAGTAAAAAATCTATTATCCAACTATTTCAGTGCATTAACAACGTACGTCTGGCAGTAATGAATGCTGAGGTTCGAGGCAATAGTAACGCTGGCTATGATGGCTAGGTTACGTGTCAGCTTGGCTGGGCCATGATTCTCAGTGGTTTGTCAGTTATGTAATGATGTAATTTGGCATTTGTGTAATGATGTAGTCACCTTCCATTTTGTAATCTAACGTGATCGTCCTCCATGTTCGTGTAATGCCAATTTTCGCATGATAACCTGGTCTTTGGAACCTAACCATGTCGATAAGTGAGGAATGGGTGTGTGTATTCCTGGGGGTATTTTGTTGTTGTTGCTTTGTTTTGTTCTGTCTTTAGTCTTAAATAGTCTGGCCTTTAAGCTAAACCAGATCACAGGAAATAATAATAACTTTGAGTAAAGAGTCTGGCCAGGAAAATTACATTGTACTAAATGGCTGAGCAAAACACACTTGGCTTTATTCAATGTGCCAAACGTATTACCCTGCACTTGCAACTGAAATATCTCAGCATTTTCAGGGTGTCAGTGCCACGGCCCTAGAGGTGGAGAGAAGACACAACTAGAGACAATTATAATTAACATGTAATTATGCTTCTTTTAGAATCTTTCTCCCCAGGGGCCAATCTGTGACTAACAGAAGTATACAACACAGAAGTGGGTTACACCAACAAAACCAATTAGCCACAAGATTTAAATATGTCTCTTCTTAAACCTCCTCTTAAATGCAAAATTTTAAAAACAAGTAAAACTTTGCAACTAAGTTCTTCTCATGCATTTTAAAATACAGTTTTCATAGAAAAAAAAACTCCACAGTGTATGCAGCTTTTTAGTAAACTAACTATTAGAGAAACAGAACTGATGCATTTCGAGAATTACAGAATTTTTAGTTGAGTCTTTTCCGATTCATAGAGACCGTATGTGTAACAGAACGAAACATTGCCCAGTCCTATGCCATCTTCACGATCGTTGCTAAGTTTCAGCACATTGTTGCGGCCACTGTATCAGTCCATCCATCACTCTAAAGTCCAGATATTTCTGATGAAGCAAATTTCTCACTAACCCCAAGGAAATGTGCACCACACCAATCTTTATTATAGGAGTACAGGAACAGCTTAAGTAAATTAAATTTGTGGTGAAGCCAGAAACCTCATTTTTTTCAGCACTTAAAATCCCCACAAACTAATTGTTTACAGGAGCTGCTGATGGAAAACAGTTTTGAGCCTTATTTCCCCTGTTCATACTGGTGTGGATGTTCTAAAGAGAAGGGAAATGAACGGACTGCATAAAACAGTAAGATGAAAAAGAACTGGATGATTCACAGATTAGATTATGAACACATAAAATAAACAATGATACATCAACGAGTTTGGGGTTGTGCTTTTCATAATAGTATTTCTGAGCTTCTGGTGGCCCTCAAAGAGTGAAAGATACATTATCAATACAAAAAAAAAACAAAAAACCCAAACCCGTTGCCATCGAGTCAATTCTGACTCACGGCGACCTTATAGGACAGAGTAGAACTGCCCCACAGAGTTTTGAAGGAGCAGCTGATGGATTTGAATTGCCCACCTTTGGGTTGGCAGCCAAGCGTTTGGTCAGCAGCTGTAGCTCTTAACCACTGCGCCACCAGGGCTCCGTACTGTTGTTTGTGTCAGTTTATCTCATTTCTACTTAGGATGATCTTTTTTTTAAATTTAATTCCACATTTGGACAAATAAAAATGGTCTCGTACTTCAATAACTGAAAATCCCCTTCTTTTAATTTCTTGAATATAATGGTATCTCTCAGTTGCCTTGGACAAGAGACAGCTTCCTGCCTGCACAATTTCTATCAGTCTCGGTGCCTGGCTATGCTGCCATAGGCCAGAGAACTCACTGGTGCTGGACGGAAAAGCGAGGCCTTTCGCAGAGGCAGGCTGTGCATCAGACTCGGCAGGTAGCTTTCTAAGAGAACGTGTCTCCAGGTCCCGCTCTAGATCTTGTGATGCAGAATATACAGAATCTCCGAGTAAGAGGCCGGGATCTGAGTGTTGAGATTTCCCCTATTTGCATCGGGCTTGCAGACAGGTTTGCGAATCACTGACATACAGTACTAGCACTCCTTGCTTTTACCTCTCTCTCTCTACTATTAGTAAGCACACCTGAGATGGATAGTTGCCGTTGAGTCAACTCCAACTCTTGGCAACCTTATGTACAACAGGACTAAACATTGTCTGGTCCTGCATCATCCTCACGATCACTGGAGTCCATTGTTAGAGCTGTTGTGCCCATCCGTCTCACCAAGGGGTGTCTCTCATCCTCCATGGCCTTCTGCTTCACTAAACATGATGTTTTCCTGCAGCAGTTGATTCTTGATGATGTGTCCGAAGCAAGCGAGTCGGGCAGTGTTCTGTTATGATCCATAAGGTTTTCAGTGGCTAATTTTCAGGGGTAGATCACCAAGCCTTTCTTCTTAGTCTGTCTTAGTCTGGAAGCTCTGCTGAGACCTGTCCACCATGGATGACCCTGCTGGTATTTGAAATACCAGTGGCATAGCTTCCACCATCACAGCAACACACAAGCCACCACAGTACAGCAAACTGTATTTTTATTAATAGAGTTGTTACCAGTTGGAGATTAGTGGTTGCTGGTTTTTAATTTTTAAATATAAACCATCAGTATTGATTTAATGATTTGCTTGGTCATAAGGCCAGTGATTCATCCAGTAAGCCATTAGCCATGCTTTCTAAAGGCGATGACTTTGCTTTATTTTTGCTTCAAGCAGTGAAGCGAAAGCCCTTTGATTTACTGTTTCCCAAAGGTGCCTACTGTGTCAGAGTAGCCCTCTGGTAGCTGAAAATCATGGTGCCAGCGGAGTTATCCAGTGCTGAGTACATTTTAATGTGGTCCTGCAAAGTCCTATAACACCAGGTTCTGTTCAGTAACAGATGGAATTTTCCTACAGTCGTGGACTTTGGCAGTGAATAGTTGAAAATATGCATTGTAGCCCTTTCCAATCGCCCTCAATTAGAATGGAAGTGGCACACAATTTCTCCTTATTGTAGGGTGTGGAGGAGTGCCTTTCGTGGATCTGATCGTGGTAATACCAGAAATAAACCCACTGCCATCCAGTCGATTCCGACTAAGAGCAGCCCTAGAGAGCAGAGTAGAACTGTTCCATAGGGTTCCCAAGGCCACAGTCTTTATGGAAGCAGACTGTCACTTATTTCTCCTGCAGAGCAACTGGTGGGTTCGAACCTCTGAGCTTTTGGTTAGCAGCCGAGCACTTAACCACTGTGCCACCAGGGTTCCTTAACACCAGAAATGCCTGTCTCCCAGTCATCTCATTAATGATTTAAATAAGAACAGAGTTGCTTATTTAGCTTTGTGCGGAACTATGACGTATGGCTTTTCCTGATGAATGTGTGTCATACTTATGGCATGGTAATATATAAACTTTTAGGGGTCGTTTCTCCCTAACCAGAAGTTGACCACCAGGATTGAGGCACCTCACAGCTGCTACTGTGGGTGTCATAGAACAGTTAGCATCACCAGGTTAAACTGGAAACAAAGACAGGGAAGAAATGAAGGTAGATGAGAAATCTGTATGTGGCTTGAAGTGAATAGCAGGAAGATACTTTGGAAGGTCAGAGGAACGAATAGAAAATGATGATGAAGAAATAGCAGAGCCTGCCAGAAGAATGACTTCAGTACTGGCAATGAACGTAACTGGGACTCATTATAAAGAGCTGTAATTATAATTAAGAAAATGAACAAATACACAGCTGAGCAGAAAATCAGCACTGGGAGGGATGAGCTCATGACTTGCTTGTCTAGTCTTTTACTTAGCTTTTGGTCTCCCTTCCCATCTCACCTGGCTTCTTTGATGTCATTACACTCTTTGGTTAATTACATGTTAGTTATCCTCTCCTCCTTTACTCCTTTACCTTGATGGCCAGAAATGGACAGTCTTAGGGAACCGGGCTTCTATTGTTTGGCGTAACTCAAAACTCATTGCCGTCAAGTCAATTCCAACTCATAGAGACCCCATAGGACAAAGGAGAACTGCCCCATATGGTTTCCAAGGAGCGTCTGGTGGATTGGAACTGCTGAGCTTTTGGTTAGCAGCCATAGCTCTTAACCACTATGCCAACAGGCTTTCCCGGCCTAACTCGGTGCTATGCATAAAGGGACACCCATATGTGTTAATTAGCACCTATGAACATGCATCCTGCTGGTTACAATACATAATAAAATTAAAATGTGTTCACTGTTCCTCCTCTAAGCTTAACATAAATACACCAGAGGTGTTATAAACTAAGGAGACCCAAATAGAATTTTATCTTTATAGTCTGATGGTTGCACTATAAATTCCTCTGGGTATAGTGGAGGAATAAATAGCACCAAAGAAAGAGTCAAGTTCAGGAAGGGGTAGGAATGGGACAAAAGCCAAAGAGTATTCCACGGTTCTGCACAAAGCTGTTTTAGGACAAGTGACTCAGGCTGTTTGGGCTCAGCTTTTTGAGGTGGACGCCCTGGGTGGTACAAACATTAACGTGCTTGGCTGCTAACTTCAAAACTGAAGTTTTGCATCCACCCAGAGGCACCTTAGAAGAAAGCCCTGGTGATCTACTTCCAAAAAATCAGCCTTTGAAAACCCTGTGGAGCACAGTTCTACTCTGACACACATGGGGTCGCCATGAGTCAGAATCAATTGGTTGGCAACTGGCGGTCGTCTGCAGTAGCCAGTTGAAGCCATGCTCCGGTGCAGTGCAAAGGGTGCCAGGGTTTCTCATGAAGACACAGTGCATGGTGCTGACCCCTAAATGAAGACTTCACATCAGTTGCGCCTGCTGTCTAATCCGCAGAGTCAGGAGGGAGACCAGCAGAGGTGGTGTGCGTGTGTGTTCCAGCCCAGCAAGTGGCGGGTCTGTCTGCCCGGGGAGAGGATGGAGATTCTGCCCCTGAATTCATTGTTCTGTGCTGCTTTCCAGAACAAACACAGCTGGCTTGAACTCCCCCAGCTCTTTTTTGGAGAAATACGACTCAGGCCCCCCCTACTGTGCCTTAGCCGTGAGGAGGAGATTGATGAGCCTCACTGACGACAAAGGTTGGCCTTTGCTCAGTGCTCTTCCCTTTGTCGTCGTTGTTAGCATGACAACCCCGTGCACAGTGGAATGAAACACTGCCTGATCCTGCACCGTTCTCATGACCAGTTCCAGTTCAGACTGTTGGGACCCAGAGTGTCTTCACTGCTTGATTTTCAAAAGCAGACCACCAGGCCTTTCCTCCTAGTCCATCTTAGTTTGGAAGCTCCACTGAGAGACAGGTGGAGGCTGCACATGAGGTGCGTTGGCCAGGAATTGAACCCAGGTCTTCCACATGGAAGATGAGGATTCTACTCCTGAACCATCAGTGCTTCTGCTCTTCCTCTGGTGGTAGATATACCCATGGGCGTGAATACTCAGTTCTTCATTTCTGGCTTTGGAGGGGTAGAGGATAAAAAGATAGCAAGCCAAACCCCTTGGATGCCATTTTGTAAAGATAATCCCTTCCCCTGTAGGTGTGGGCCCTCTGAGGTCTAAGGGCCAAGCCACCCCACTGCAGGAACGGTGAAATGTGAGCTCCCCTCCCAGCAGCGCAGGGTAATGAGGATTAGCCAGCAGGAAGGAGGCTAAGACGCTAGCCCTCTGAGCCTTGTGTTTCTGGCCGAGCTCTCGTAAGTGTCTGGCTTTGGTGTTTGAAGAGGAGACAGGCTGTTAAATTGCCAGGTCTTCCCCTGCCCTTGAGGAATGCAAATGATTGTTGATAGCCAGTGTGAAGGTTGATGTGCCTCCTGGAGGAGATAAAAGTATAATAGTCCAATGATCAAGTAGCATTATGGTTTTTGGATTTTTTTTTTCCTACATTCAGAAACATAGCAGCTTTGTGCTTTATCTCCTAAGCAGGTAAATAATTTTTTTTTTTTTTTAACCCTAATTCTCTTTGAAATCTCAGTTCAGAGGTGGTATAAAGCAAAAAAAGACGCCCAAGTTCGAATGGTATACTGTTGGAGACAGGCCATTTCCCAGCAAGCTGATTTGGAGAGTGAATGAAACATCTTGTTATCGGTGCTAGTCTTTACTGGTGGCGTTTTAACTTACAAGTCCATGGCTGATCGCACAATTACCAATTAAAACATGGTGACCTCATTTGTTGACAACAGTGCAGATCAAAGGGAAGCGAGAGGATGGGAAAACATCTGTGAATTACTTCCATGAGGACAGTGACATTGGGGAGCAGTTAAGCATCGGTTTGAGGAACACCCTCTGACTGCTAACTGTTCGTTAGAGACTGTGGGTGGCATTGTGCTAAGAGGAAACCCCCAGGCTTGTCACTGGAATAATCTGAAGACCTGCTACCAGAAAACATGGGCAGCTCTGACAAGATGGTACAGTGGGAACAATTCATAGTGGCATGAGTGGGAAGTTAAGAAGGAGGACATTGTTATGGATTGAATCATGTTCCCCCAAAATGTGTATCGACTTGGCTAGGCCATGATTCCCACTATTGTGTGATTGTCCACCATTTTGTCATCTGATGTGATTTTCCTATATGATGTTAACGGGGCAGGGTTACAGACAGTTATGTTACTGTGGCAAGACTCAATCTACAAGATTCGGTTGTGTTTTAAATCAATCTCTTGAGATGTAAAAGAGAGAAGCAAGCGGAAAGACATAGGGACCTCATACCACCAAGGAAGTAATGCCAAGTGCAGAGTGCATCCTTTGGAACTGGGGTTCCTGCGCCAAGAAGCTCCTAGACCAGGGGAAGATTGATGACAAGGACCTTCCCCCAGAGCCAACAGACAGAGAGAAAGCCTTCCCCCTGGAATTGGCACCCTGAATTTGGGCTTCTAGCTTCCTAGACCGTGAGGGAATACGTTTCTGTTTGTTAAAGCCATCTACTTGTGGTATTTCTGTTGTAGCAGCACTGGACGACTAAGACAGGCATATAAAGAAGGGAGCATGCTGGCCCAAAGCATGAGGGAGCTGTGCATCTATGCCAGCTGCCTTGGGATTAACCAGTTGCTATCAAGTCGATGGCAACTCATGGGGGCCCCACGTGTGTCAGAGTAGAGGTATACTCCATAGGGATTTCGACCAATGGCTGATTTTTTGGAAGTAGATCACAAGGCCTTTTTTCCGAGGTGCCTCTGGGTGGACAAGAACCTCCAACCTTTCAGTTAGCAGCCGAGCACGTTAACCGTTCTCACCACCCAGGGACTCTGATCTTAGAGGTAAAGCAGCATAGTAAGAGAAAGGAACTATTTGTAAACCTTTAGTTGGACAACGTATTATAGTATCTTTGTGCTCAGTGAGAAGGAAATCTATAATCTAGAACCTCATGCCCTTGCTGTATGTTTCCTTTTTCCAAATGCTAAATAATAGCCCCTTTCTCCAAGGGAGAAATACGTGGCAGTCTGCTTCCATAAAGATTTACAGCCTTAGAAACCCTATGGGGTCACTATGAGTCAATAGCAGTGAGTTTCGTTTTTTTTGTTTTTTGTTTTTGGCTTTTGATACACATACACCATTCTTTTAATTAAATGATTCTCAAATCTCTATTTAACATGTGAAAGTTAATGAAAACAGATAAAACCGAAACCATTGCCGTCGAGTCAGTTACAAAGCAGAGCGACCCTATAGGACAGAATAGAACTGCGCCATAGGGTTTCCAAGGAGCAGCTAGTGGATTCAAACTGCCAGCCTTTTGGTTAGCAGCCGTAGCTCTTAACCACTGGCCCACCAGGGCTCAGATTAAGAGAAGCGTGGGGAAATGTCGAGCAGTCCAGGAAGTCGAGTGTTTTCCACCCAGATCGGAGCAGCACCCAGTGTACTTTGCCGTGAATCCCCCTCCCTGACACGCTTGGATTTTTTTCTAGCTTAGCACCACATTTTCAAATATAACAGTCGTCCATCACCGGGAAACCATCTTCCACTGCAGCTGCTTGTCCTTTACTGAGCCAACTGGGAAGAAAAACTATTTATCTAGATTTATCCCGTTACTGGTGGATTGGGGAAGCAAACCTGTGAGGTTTTCACAAGCCTGAGCCAGCACGTTTTAAGCGCCACCTGGTGGCTAGAGACTAGATAGGCCATCTGGTGGGCAAGGGTTCTGTGCTGCTTTTCGAGATGTCAAAGGTGGAAAGAAAGAAAGAAAAAAAATAGGTGTTCTGTCGTCTTGGCAAAGGAAGAGAGGACCAGGCTCTTTATGTTTTTACTGCTTGCACATGTGCATCCTTAACGGATTGATTTATTTTTTGACACTCAATTCTCATCACCTTTCCTTTGCAGGTTGACGCCGCCGTGACCCCCGAGGAGCGCCATCTCTCCAAGATGCAGCAGAATGGCTATGAAAACCCTACTTACAAGTTCTTCGAGCAGATGCAGAACTAGACCACCACCACAGCAGCCTCTGAAGTTGGACAGCGAAACCATTGCTTCACGACCCATCGGTGTTCATTCATAGAATAGTGTGGAAAGAAACAAACCCTTCTGTTTTATTATTTACTCATTATCGCCTTTTGACAGCTGTGCTGTAACACAAGTAGATGCCTGAACTTGAATTAATATACAAATCAGTAATGTATTCTCTCTCTTTACATGCTGGTCTCTAACACTACATTATTAATGGGTTTTGTGTACTGTAAAGAACTTAGCTGTATCAAACTAGTGCATGAATAGCTCTCTC
Source organism: Dugong dugon (assembly GCA_030035585.1). Taxonomy (NCBI): domain Eukaryota; kingdom Metazoa; phylum Chordata; class Mammalia; order Sirenia; family Dugongidae; genus Dugong; species Dugong dugon. Next base: position 10,771,145 of record CM057473.1, read on the forward strand.
CTGATTGATTATCACGCATAGCCCCTTAGCCAGTTGTATATTATTCTTGTGGTTTGTGACCCAATTAAGTCCTAATTGAAATGCTTTAAGGATCGATGTGGGGGGTGCTTCATGTGAACGTGGGAGTTTAGCTGCTTCTCTTTACCTGAGTGTTCCTGATCACTATGCATTTTAAAGTTAATCATCTTTAAGTATTCCAAATGATTTAGAGACTTTCTTTTCCACGATTACATTTTACTGTACAGATTGCTGCTTCTGCTATAATTGTGATATAGGAATTCTGAGGATACACGTTGATTTCTTTGTGCCTGTTTTATGTGCACACATGAGGCATTGAGAATTGAAACTTTCTGTCCATGTACCTTTGGATCTTTGATAAAGAAAAGAATCCCTGTTCATTGTAAGCACTTTTACTGGGGGGGTGGGGGTGGGGGAAGGATGCTCAAATTACCAAGAATTCTTCCCAAAGGAATTTTCTGCAGGATGACTGTACAGAATCATTGCTTATGCCATGATCGCTTTCTACTCTGTATTACATAAATAAATTAAATAAAACAACCCTGGGCAAGACTTTTCTTTGAAAGATGACTACGGACATTAAATATTCAAAGTAAATTTTTGGCGGGGGAAAGATGCGGCTTTGATTTCCCCTAACCAGTCTAGAACAATTTTATTTATAATAGCACACAAGGTGAAGAGGGAAGAGGCAGCATGAGGCAATGGGGAAGGCATGCCTGGACAAAGCCTTCTTTAAGCTTTGTCTTCAATTTTTATAAAATGGTGTTTTCATGTAAATAAATACATTCCTGGAGGAGCACCACTGTGCTGGTGTGAATGATTCTGTAGTGACCCTTTTGGATTACTTACTGATCTATAGACTGATGGGAAATCTTTTATCGAATGTTGGACATCCACCCGTATTGTGTCTGTTGTAGGGAAAAACATCACAAAGTCTAGTAAAGCAAAAAGAAAGTTTTATTCAGCATGCATTCAAAAGGGCAGACGTGGTAAAACGGACAGGCATGCTGCTGGAGCCGTATCTGTCCAAGTCCAGAGAATATTACAGAATAAGCAAGATTGGGAAAACAGACAAGCATGCTGCCATTGCCATGTCTGCCCAAGTGCAAAGACCATTACAGAGCCATCAGTATATATTAACGTTACAAATGGGCAAAACAATTGAAAGCTTAGCCTTTTCAGATTGGCTAGAAACTGTGATCCTACATTTTGAATTGTCTTTCTTAACAATCATTGGTACAGGTTTCAGGAGGGTCTTCACTGGTCCGACAAATTTCTATTCACTCAATGCTAATAGAAAAAGATAAAGAGTATAAAGTCTTCTGTGTTGTGTTTGATGTGAAAGTTTCCCTAAAAGATATTTTCCAAGATTATCTTAGCTATTGCCTTTATATCTCAGAGCTCAGCTGATGTGTCTTTGTGAGCCCAGCTCCAGCTAGGTCACATTCTGTATGCTCAAGTAGAGGGGATCAATGATTCTAATATTAATTTCCTAAATCATATCCAAGTAGAAAGTTAGGGCCACCATGAGTATCGTCAAACCCATTGCCGTCGAGTGGATTCCGACTCATAGCGACCCTATAGGACAGAGTAGAACTGCCCCGTAGAATTTCCAAGGAGCGCCTGGTAGATGAGTATCACAGTGCTAGTAAAATATAGTTAACAAAATAGAGTAAAAACAGTTAATTTTTACTCAGTCCAAAATATGACACTGTAGCTTGAGTTTTCAACGAGAAAACGTTCTAGGAAAAGCTGAGACCAGCTAATAGACATTTTTCTCTAAAGCGTTTCTAAACCTCGGCACTGTTGCCGTTTTGTTCCAAATAATTCTTTGTTGTGGGGGGCTGTCCTGGCTCCTGGCATTGCAGATATTTAATAGCATCCCTGGCCTCTACCCACCAGATGCTAATAGCATGCCCCAGTTGTGATTATCAGAAGTGTCTCCAGTTGTTGCCAAATGTCCTTTAAACCCGTTGCTGTCGAGTCAATTCCGACTTATAGTGCCCCATAGGGTTTCCAAGGAGCAGCTGGTGGATTCGAACTGCTGACCTTTCAGTTAACAGCCAAATGCTTAAACCACTGCACTACCAGGGCTGCAAGTGTCCTTTAAGGGGGCAAAATCACTCCCACTTGAGAACTAGAGCTCTGTATTTTAAAACAATGTCGTATGTGCGTAATTTTAATTGAGGAAGGCTATCTAGGTGCATAGTGGTTAAGAGCTTGGCTGCTAACAAAAAAGGTCAGCAGTCCGAATCTACCAGCCACTGCTTGGAAACCCTACAGGGCAGTCCTGCCCTGTCCTACAGGGTTACTGCGAGTTGGAATCGACTCGACGGCAAAGGGTATCCAGCTGCTATTCCGAATGCCTAGGAACACATTGGCCTGGTCACCTTTGCTGTGTTGTTTTTGGTATCAAGTGACCCTGAGAACTAGCCAGCACATTTTAGCTTTAAATTGCAGTCCTTTAAACTAAAAAACACTAAGCACAGAAAATTACTCTAAATTGTTTCATCATATCACTATGCAGTATGAGCAGACTCCATTAAAACTCATCTGAGTGTGGCCTATTTTCATAAGAATAAAATGGTCACCTCCCGCACGCTGTTAAGGGCAATTAGACTGGACTGCTAGATGAAAATACATCATATATGAGGGAGCCCTGGTGGTGCAGTGGTTAAGAGTTCAGGCTGTGAACCAATAGGTGGAAACCCTGTGGGGCAGTTCTTTGTCCTATAGGGTCACTATGAGTCGGAATTGACTCAGTGGCAATAGGTATATGTATAAGCTACAGTTCTCATTTGCCTGACCCAGAGGGAGGTAGCTAATAAGGCAGAAAAATGAATCCTAGTGTAACAGTACATTTCTGATGGCTGTAATGAGGTGAAACTCAACTTTCTCAAACACGACACTGTTACGAGACTTTGCTCACAGAATAGTGTAACAGTACATTTCTGATGGCTGTAATGAGGTGAAACTCAACTTTCTCAAACACGACACTGTTACGAGACTTTGCTCACAGAATAGTCTTCAACAATCGTGGTAGCTACAAGCTTTCTGTTACCATTTCAGAGCTACAGGGGCGGGAGGGGTAGTTTTCAAAGCACTATGTCTCACATACTCTGGACATGTTATCAAGAGGGGATCAATCCCTGGAGAAGGACATCATGCTTGGTAAAGTACAGGGTCAGCAAAAAAGGGGAAGACCCTCAACAAAGATGGATTGATACTGACTGCAACAATGGGCTCAAGCATAACCATGGTTGTGAGGACGGCGCAGGACTGGGCAGTGTTTCATTCTGTTGTACACAGCGTCGCTATGAGTCGGAATCAGCTCGCAGGCACCTAACAACAAAAACATATATAAAACAGAATTATGAAAAGGAAAGAGAATACTGATTCTCAAATTGAGGGATACTGAAAGGATTTCCCAGATGATCTGGGCATTAATCAATAGGGTAATTTACACAGAACTGAAGACTTACCAAATAGAATTATAGGTAGTAGTTGCCCAGGCCAAAGATCAATGAGAATTTGGTGAGGGGGGGTGGTGGGTAGGTTGGCACGGTCAATCTAATGGGGGAGGAATGGCATCCCAATATAGTTGTAATTTTTATCTACTTAGGAGAAAAGTTGGACATCAATTTCATATGTTCAGGAACCATTTTCTATCTCCGAATTGTTTCTGGCTTGAAGTCTACTTGTATGAAGATTGCAACCCCCACTGTCTTACTATTTCCATTTATCTGGTCATTTTTTTGTCCGTCGCTTTGTTTTTAACTTCTTAAATTGCTGTGTTTTAAGCGTGTCTCGTGTTGAGCACAGAGCTGGGTTTTTGCAATATGAGTCGGTTTGAAAATCCTTTTAACAGGCAAGTTAAGTCCATTCAGGTTCATTGATATGACTGCTGCATTTGCTGTCTACCCTGTTGTTTCTTACGTTGTAATTATGAAGTGTATCACATTTACTACATCTCTATTTGGTGAGTCCTCTTGCCTTTTTTTTTTTTTTTTTGGTATATGGGAAGCTTTGCGTTTTTATTCTAATGGTTACTTGTCTTAGTTACCTGGTGCTGCAGTGGCAGAAATACCACAAGTGAGTGGCTTTTAAGAACAGAAATCATATTCTTCCAGTTTTGAAGGCTAAGAGTACAAAGCAGGGAGTGTTGACGTCTGTGAGCCTCCGAGTTTCTGGTGTCTGCAGACATTCCTTGGCGGTCCTTGGTGTCTGTCTTTCCTCTCTGTGTGCCTCGGTGTCTCTTCTGCTCTTTTTCTAACTCAGAAGTGATTAGGTTTAGGAGCCACCCTACTCTGGTATGACCTCATTATCATAACAAAAGAAAATCCTTTCTTCCAAACTAAAACCAGAACCTGTTTCTGTCTAGCCGATTTCGACTCATAGCAACCCTAGAGGACAGAGTAGAACTGCCCCATATGTTTCCAAGGAGCGGCTATTGGATTCGAACTGCTGAACTTTTTTGGTTAGTAGTTGAGCTTTTAACGACTGTGCCACCAGGCAGGGCCATATCTGTAGGTACAGAGGTTAAGATTTCAACACATGTATTGGGTAGATGCAAATTTAATCCATAACTTTGTACTAGTACTTCTTGTAGTTCCCTTTCTCTCTCTTTTTCTTTTTTTTTCCTTACTCTTTTACTATCTGTATTTTCCAAATGGTTGAGTTGACTCTTGCCTATCTATACAATAGTCTCCTCTACTTTCCCCCTTTTCTCTTACTTCTCCTGGTTTTTAGTTGCATTTGTTCTACTTTATCAGAACATACAATTTTTCCATATTCTTCTTCAATCCTTGACCCCACCCTTGTTTTAGTTTTAGCTCCACCATTGAAGAAGTGAAATGCTGTCCATCCGTCCTTCTGTGACAGTTCCCAGACATCTTTGGTTGGGTGAAGCCCGCCCGCCAGCTAATGCCTCAGGTAGAGCACATGTGTACAGCATTCCTGGAGTTTTGGCACATTTGAAACTGATTTTCTATGGCTTTGAACTTCCAAGGGCAGCTTGGTTGATAGAATCCCTTTTATTTTTTCTTAAGTTTCTTGAAAATGCTGCTGTGCTGTTGCCTTGCCTTTTATTTCTGAGAAATCTGATGCCGATCTAATTTCCTTGCCTTTGTGAATTATTTCATCTTTTTGCCTGGAGGCTCTGAGGGTTTTTTATTTATTTATTTATTTATTTTTCCTTTATCTTCAAAGTTTAGTCATTTCACAAGACCACATCTCAGAGCTGATTATTCTGGCTCAGTTTTCCCGGATACCTTCAGGGTCCTGTCAATGTATAGATTCAAGTCTTTTATTTCTGGAACTTTTTCTTGAGTTATAGTTTTAAATATTCTGTTATTTTTATTTTCTTCTCCAGGGACACCAATGATGCAAATATTTGGCCTCCTTTGCCTGTCTTCCATTTCAGCCTCCTTCTCTCTGACCCTTTTTCTCCCACTCTGTCTGGAACCCTCTATTGTGATCCCTGTCAGAGCAGTTGGTGACAAAATGCTTTTTAATGTATTCTACACATATTGTCCCAAAAGCCCTTTGGCTTCCAGACTTGTTTTCCTCCTGAGTCCATGGCAGTGCTAACCAGAGCTGTGTCTTTCAGACGGCTCTCATTCACCTGCAGCAGAATCACCCCTGAGTCTTGCAAAACACTACAATTCACTGGTTCCCATCCGGGATCTATTAAACTCAGTAGAGCTCAGTAGTCTCTCTGGAGACCTAGGAATATGCATTTTGAATAAGTCCCACTACTCAGTCCCATGATTGTAAGCCCTGAAAGTCCTTAAAAGAGAATCACTGATACAGATGTTGGAGGTCTCCAAGGTTCTGTACTCAGGCGTCTCTTCTAGACGCTGTCCCTGAGTGATCTCAGCCACATGGGAGGTATTAATTTTAACTCATATATGCAAATCTATAGTCTAAGCCTAGACTTTTTTCCTGAGTTCCAGGTCCAGATTCCTGTTTTTCTTTTAATAGTATACATGCAATGCATACTAATTATAGAAAATAGGAAGAAAAAAAGATTCATAATTCCTACCAGACATAATTGTTAATATTTTTGCATATATAATTTCAGCATTTTTAAATCACATTTATCTTTTTTTTTTTAACATCTTTTGGCCCATATCCTGTTTTTTTCTCTTGCTTTAGTACTTGCATTTTCTCATGTCACTTAAAAATTCTTTACAATACTCATTTTTAATGACGCATAAGGATGTTTGTCTTATTTTAGAAATTTTTTACTAATATAAATAATGTCTGAATCAGCATCTTTGTGCACAAATCATTGCTCGGTTTTAATTTTGTTCCTCTTGTTTATTTAATGCAAGACAGTTTAGCCTGGACCTGAAGCATGCAGACCCTTGAGCTGGTCTCTGCCACATATTAGCCGAGTGACCTTCGCCTTGGTTCCTGCGTCTGTGAAATAAGATAATAGCACTTCCTATGGTGGCTGTGAATATTAAATCAGTTAATAGGACAGTGCTGACAGGGCCTAAATGGTTAGCTACTCAGGAGAGGGTCAAGGAAGTAGAACTGCACATTCAATTCAATTAGACATTAAGTTCTTATAGCTCCTTATTCACAATACCAAATGGATTTTCAAAAAACGTAGTCCCTTCCCATCAGTAGTGTAAGAATGCCCGCTCCAAGTGCCGCCGGGGAGAAGAGGTAGACGCAGACCAAGGGCACACAGTACGAACAGCGCTGTCAGACTCTGGCTTGGAGGATGGAGGTGTGCCAGTTTGGCCCCACCCCCAGCCCCCACCACAGCCAATCAGGGCACACGTTAATAAGGCGTGGCCCCAGCTTGGGTAATGTGCGTCATCAAGTTGAAATTTTAAAAAGCGAGATTGATTTCGGCCTTTGGGGGGCAATGGTAGTTCGGAAGTAGAATTCTCGTCTTCCATACAGGAGCCCTGGGTCTGTTCCAGGCACCTCATGTGCAGCCACCGCCTGTCAGTGGAGGCGTATGTGATGTTATGATGCTGAACCGGTTTCAGTGGAGCTTCCAGACTAAGACGCACTAGGAAGCAAGGTTGGTGTTCTACTTCTGAAAATCAGCTGATAAAAATCCTATGATCACAAGGGTCCAAGTCGAGGTCCGACTCAACTGCAGCTCACAACAACAAATTGTGGCCTGTCTCTACACGCCATTTTCCTATTAGGCTGATCACTCAGAGATGATTCTCCTGTAAAAGAGTCTGGAAATTACCCCGAGACTTTCTTTTGTACCTTCTCCCCTAACCACAAACATCTAAGGGTCCTACAACTCCGTCCTGAGAAAACAGACTAGAATGGAGAAATGAACAGACGGATTGGCCAGGCGTGGAGAAGAGAAAGCCCTTTGAAAACTGACAAGTGCTATGCAAATCACAGCGGAATGATTTTCTGCATATTGGAGAAACTGGAATACAAATCATGTATGCAATTCCCTTGCTTTCATTATGTATTCACTTTGTGGACTACGTTTGCTGCTCAAATCTGCATATGAAGTTTCATTGTAGCCAATAAAGCAGCATTACTCCGGTGACTAATCAGCTCTGAGGCTAAGTAGCAGGAAGGACCGCGTTTCTAACATTGCTTTATTTGGAAAGTTTTGAGAATAATTTACAAAGTAAATGACTTTAATTGACAATGCTTTTAATAAATGTTTGATAACCTTTCTGCATGCTTCAGAACATACTGCAATTTTTAACCACCCTCAACTGAATTTTTTCTCAGAGTTCTATTTCTCCAAAGAGGAATCTTTCTAATTGCTCCCAAACTTCCCTTTTCAATTTGTGAGATGGTTGCTGCTGTAACATCTTGCCTCATTCATTCATCGAATGCAGTAATTTAGTGCTTACTGTGTGCATTCAGACGCAATACCAGGTGCTGGAGATACAATAGTCAAAAAAAAAACAAAAACAAAACATAGTTCTGCCCTCAAGACCTTACCGTCTAGTTAGGAAGACTAATATGAAGTGTTTTTAATCACAAAATTAATTTCGATTTATAACTGTGGTGAATGCTATAAAGGAGATTGTGTCAGCTGGGTCCCCCGGGAAGCAGATGCTGAGATGGAGTTAGGAGTATGTCTTAGTCATGTAGTGCTGCTCTAACAAGACCTTACCATCTAGTTCGGAAGACTAATATAAAGTGTTTTAAATCACTAAATTAATTTCAATTTATAACTGTGCTGGTTGCTATAAGGGAGATTGTGTCAGCTGGGTCCCCCGGGAAGCAGATGCTGAGATGGAGTTAGGAGTGTGTCTTAGTCATCTAGTGCTGCTCTAACAGAAATACCACAAGTGGATGGCTTTAACAAAGAGAAGTTTATTTCCTCCCAGTAAAGTAGGCTAGAAGTCCAAATTCAGGGCATCAGCTCCAGGGGAAGGCTTTCTCTCTCTCTCTCTCTGATCTGAAGGAAGGTCCTTCTCATTAATCTTGCCCTGGACTAGGAGCTTCTCCAAGCAGGAACTGTTCTGCTCCCGGCACTGCTTTCTTGTTAGTATAGGTCCTCCTGTCTCTCTGCTTGATTCTCTGTTTTATATCCCAAAAGAAATTGGCTCAAGACACAATCCAATCTTGTAGATTAAGTCCTGCCTCATTAACATAACTGCTGCCTATCCCCCTTCATTAGCATCATAGAGGCGGGATTTACAACACGTAGGAAAACCACATCAGATGACAAAATGGTGGACAATCACACAATACTGGGAATCATGGCCTAGCCAAATTGATAAACACATATTTGTGAGGACACAATTCAATCCCTGACAGAGTGCAAGAGGTTTATTGGAGGGTGTCTTAGGCTGGGTTCTCTAGAGAAGCAAAACCAGTAAAGCTTATAAACATATATATAGAGAAAGATTTATATCAAGGAAATGACTCACATGGTTGTAGAGGCTGGAATGTCCCAAGCCCATGGGTCAGGTTAGAGGCTTCTCCTGATGCACGTAGACACAGGGGCTGGTGAACCCAATATCACAGGTTGGAGAGCAGAGGTCTTGTTCACAGGCTGTGAAGAGTGATGAATCCCAAAGATCAGCAGACAAGATCACAGGTAATCTACTAGCTCAAGTTCCAAGAACTAGAGATCAGATGAACAGGAGCCAGTTGCAGGATCCAGAATGAGGAAAAGTTCACCAGCCTTGCCAGAATATCCACTTATATTCAATGCAGGCCACACACCCAAGGAAACTCCCTTTCAACTGATTGGCTACTCACAGCAGATCCCATCATGGAGATGATCACACAACATCAAATCTCATCATGGAAGTGATCACACCATCATACAACTATCAAATCACTGAGAATCATGGCCCAGCCAAGTAGACACACAACCTTAACCATTACAGAGGGTAATACAGGAAATGCAGGTGCGATTCCTGACCAATGCACTTCATGCACGGCCACCATTCACTTGGCAGTGGAAGCCTGTGTGTTGCTATAATGTTGAACAGATTTCAGCACAGCTTCAGACTAAAACAGACTAGGAAGAAGGCCTACTGATCTACTTCCGAAAATCAGTCAATGAAAACCCTATGGATCACAATGGCCTACTCCAAATGGATTATGGAGATGGCACAGATTTGGGCAGCTTTTTCATTCTGTTGTGCATGGGGTTGCTATGAATCGGGGTTGGCTCAATGGCAGCTAACAACAACAAATGCCTGTGAAAGAAAGAAAAGGGAGGAGGCAGGATTGGGCAAGGAGAGCCTCAGACCATGATGCAGATATGCCAGAGTCTCAGCCAACCCATCAGGAAGCTCTGGAGCAAAGATTGTCCATTAGACAACGATCTTAGGCCCTAGAACGCCAGCCAAGCTCAGTCATTGAGTGAGGGCCGCCCAGAAAGGCCTGGCCTTAGCTTCAAAGCTGAGAGAGATCACAAAGACGCCAACAGGAGGAAGCTGTGAGCTAGCTAGACTTCTTCCAGCTGAACAGCAACTTCCTTCTTAAAGGGAGATACGAGAAGTGTGCTTCCTATACCTATAGAAGACAAGCGAAGCCATGGATATGGGTTAGATTGTCCAGAAAGCACAGTAGTGAAAAGATAACCTAGAACAGAGCCTTAATGAGCTTCAACATTTAATATCCAGGTAGAGGAAGGTGAGGTGCAAAAGAAGACAGATGAAATGATCAGAGATGTAAGAGTAAAATCAGCATATTAGTGTGCCAAAGAAGCTAGAGGAAGAATATTTCAAAAAAAGAGGCAATGCTCTTTAGGCTCAAGGTATGATCAAAAAGGTGAGGACAGAAAAACGTCCATTGGATTTTGCAACCTAGAGGTAATGAATGACATCAGAGCTGTTTTTGTGAAGGGGTGAGTGTAGGAACCAGACTAGGGAGTGCTGAGGAATAACTGGAAAGTAAGAAAAAAGAAACAGTAAGTACAGGTAGTCCCCGACTTACGACAGGGTTCCGTTCTGATGACTGTCATAAGTCAGTTCTAACGTAAGTTAAACACCTCCTTTTTTTTTTTTTAGTTTTCATTATTATTGCTTTATATTATCAGTATCTTTATAAATCCAATATTTATTTGTCTTTGGGGGTTGAAAACATTACATATATTTTAATAGATAGTGTCATGGATTGAATTATGTCCCCCAAAAAATGTATCAGTTTGGCTGGGCCATGATTCCTGGTACTGTGTGATTTTCCTATATGTTGTAAATCCTGCCTCTATGATGTTAATGAGGAAGGATAGGTGGCAGTTGTGTTAGTAAGGCAGGACTGGATCTACAAGACTGGATTGTGTTCTGAGGCAATCTCTTGAGATATAAAAGAGAGAAGTGAGCAGACAGACAGGGGGACCTCATACCATCAAGAAAGCAGTGCCAGGAGCAAAGCTCATCCTTTGGACCGGGGTCCCTGCACAGAGAAGCTCCTAGTCCAGTAGAACACTGAAGAGAAGGCCGACAGAGAGAAAAAGCCCTCCCCTGGAGCTGATGCCCTGAATGTGGACTTTTAGCCTAATTTACTCTTAAGAAATAAATTTCTCTTCGTTAAAACCATCCACTCGTGGTATTTCTGTTATAGCAGCACTAGATAACTAAGACGAGATACATTCAAAAATACATAAATCATAAAAATTTACTCTGACCATGAAGAAGAGTTGGCCAATGTTGGCATTTTGTCAGTTGCACTAATAACTCCACTTACAGAAGGTTCTGGATCATCTGAATTATCCCTGGGAATGGGGATAGTTTTTCTAGTCAGAAAATTAGTGAGAGTTGCCTGTATGGTCTTTTATTTTCCTTCATGTGTTTCATGGTAACATCTCATTACTTCCCAAATCTGCCTATCGACTTTAGCAAAAAATAGACGGTTGTAAGTACAGTTCCTCGTAACTCGAATACGTCGTAAGTAGGGGACTACCTGTACAGATAACTGGATCAATGGGGTTTGGGTAGTAATTTATGCTTCATTTGGTTTTTGATGAGCATGATTTAAATGTAAAGGATCCAGAGGTGAGGAGATTTAATGTAGTGGGAAGGGGAAATGCATCGTGTAAAGCTCCTGGGAAAGGAGATTGGAGCCCAGACATAGGTAAAGGGATTGGCCCCAGTTGGAAGACACAGCTCCGTTAGTACAACAGGAGAGGAGGATGATAGGATGGGAACAGATAGAAGGTTCATGTAAGTGAGGAAATTCCTGTCTGACAGCCCCCCTTTAAGAAGTCTGCTGAGAATGACAAGTTGGAAATTTGAAGGGAGAAGGGAATATTTTAAAAAGTTATTGCAGAATGTCTTTTTTATCATGGATCCTATTTAGATCCTCATGGGGGCAGACTATCTGGAAACAAACTTAAGACAATATGGAAAATTTTAACCCTTATTAGATAGTTGATATTAAGGAAATATTTTTCAAGTGAGATAATGGTATTTGGTTATTTTTAAGCCTTTATCTTTTAGAGAGACATGCTGAAATATTGATGATGAAATAATATGGTGTCTAGGATTTGCTTCAAAATAATCTGGGTGAAAAGTGCAACAAAAGAGCAGCGTAAATCCATACCTGTCAATAATCACACTAATGTAAATGGATTAAATGCGCCAGTCAAGGAGCAGACAGTTTTTAAAAAAAAGCAAACATGATCCATCAATATGTTGTCTACAAGAGACACACCTTAGACAAAAAGACATAAACAGGTTAAAAACTAAAGGATGGAAAAAAACCTACCAAGCAAACAGTAACCAACAGAGAACAGGAGTGGCAATATTAATATCACATGAAATAGACTTGAAGTCAAAATCCATTACAAGAGACAAAGAAGGAAACTATATAATGATTAAAAAGTCAATTCACCAAGACAACATAACAATTATAACTATTTATACACTCATTGCCCCCAAAACCCAAACCAAATCCATTGCCGTTTAGTCAATTCCAACTCATAGCAACCAGAAAGATGACCCAAAGTATCATCTGGTTTCCTCTCACATACCACGCAGGATAAAGTGTGTGCCACTTTTCACACTGGTAAATTTTGGACTGCTAAAGCCAAAGTCATCATAAATACCACAACCAAGTTGTACAAATACATTATGTATGGGTTTCAACCTTGTCAGAGAAAGACTAAGTTCAAGGTGCTAATAAGGTAAAACAAAGTCACCTTTCAATAGGTCACAAAGATAAGAGAGTGGGACAAATTATCCTACTTCACAGATAAGTTTTTTTCATCTTCGTGGTATGAAGCTCTCCCTCCCCTACCCCAAGAATTGACTACAGAAATATGATTTAGTTGGTCCAACAAAATGAGTTTATGTTCCCAGTGTGCACTGTGATGTATGTTGTTGTTGTTTTTAGGTGCCATCGAGCCTGTTCTGACTCATAGCAACCCTGTGTGCAACATAACGAAACACTGCCTGGTCCTGTGCCGTCCTCATGATCGTTGTTATGCTTGAGCCCATTGTTGCAACCACTGTGTCAGCCCATCTTGTTGAAGGTCTTCTTCTTTTTCTTTGACCCTCTACGTTACCAAGCATGATGTCCTTTTCCGGGGACTGATCCCTCCTGATAACATGTCCAAAACATGTGAGATGAAGTCTCCCCATCTTCGCTTCCAAGGAGCTTTCTGGCTGTACTTCTTCCAAGACAGATTTGTTCGTTCTTTTGGCAGTTCCTGGTATATTCGATATTCTCCGCCAACACCATAACTCAAAGGCATCAGTCCTTCTGTCTTCCTTATTCATTGTTGTCCTTTAGCACACATTGATGTATAGCAGAGTGCAGGATTATTGAAGGATCTAAGGTCAGCTTTAGACTGAAAATTGCTACTGATAATTTACTAGAAGGGATTAAAAACAAAACAAACAAATAAAAAACATCTGAGGTTCTAAAGCTTTTACTATATAAAAGGCAAAAAGTCAGGAACAAATGGGTAAGGAAAGCAAATGCACATCGCAGAGGTGTTCTCCTGTCTTATTTACCTGGAGCTGCTGTAACAGAAATACCGCAAGTGGGTGGCTTTAAAGACCAAAACTTTATTTCCTCATGGTTGTGGAGGCTAAAAGTCCGAATCAGAGTCTCGACCATGCTGATTCTTTATGTGAGTCTCTCTCCTAGTTTCTGGTGACTCTGGCAATCCTTGGCATTCCTTTGCTTATAGATGGGTGTTCACATGGCCTCTCCGTGTGTCTGTGTCTTCTTTGCTCTTCTATAACTCAAAAGTGATGAGGTTTAGGACCCATCCACCCTGCTCTGGTATGACATCATTAATATAACAAAAGAAAACCCCTATTTCCAAACAAGATCACATCCAAGGGTACAGAGGCCAGGACTTCAATACATATCTTGGGGGAGGAGGACACAATTCAATCCATACCATCTTCCCCCTTCTTTCCAGAAGGGAGTTAGAGGAGAATTTTGTTGCTTTAGTTAAAATAAAGCTGCAGGTGCTCCGTGGTCTCATCTGTCATCACAGAAGGACAGCACGGTCATCCCTGCATATCTGAGAGGCACTCATGTTCCTAGTTTTGCCTTTCAGATGTGGAGCCTGGAAGAGACTGCTTCTCCGCCATTGCCTTGGAGGGTGGAAGCGAAACTTGATCAATTTCATGGCAGCACTTGGCTTTGCAGAGGGGAAACAATCAGAATTCTCTCACTAACAGAGAGAATATATATATAATTTTTTTCTATCCTAAACAGTGGACAAAACTCTAACATCAGAAAACACAGGGGAAAAGCAAGTTAAAAAACAAAAAAGACAGAAAAGAGTAACTGAACACAGATGTTTTCTTTTTTTATAAAAAAGGAGTAATAGCCATATGTAAAAGAATCCAGAATTAAAGTCTAAGACTGTTCAGTTCATTATGGTGCAAACTGCTCTGTAATTGACATTCTCATTATATCTGCATTTTACTACAGTCATTTTGATGCGATCATTGTGTGGTCTGACTCATCTTTTATTGTTTATGCTAATGGGTTTTGTGGGTGGTGGATTAGTTGCATTTTAAATGCCCAGAGGCAAAAAGATGAAAATGTTCTGATGACAGTAACAGATGAAAAAGCACCCACCCTGCTGCTTCCAGTTTCAGACACAGAATTACATGATTTAAAAAAAAAAAAAAATGCATATTGCCTTTGCTGGTTTAACCATTTTGACAAAAGCAGCCAATGCCACAGTGATTTTTCCAGAAGAGTCCAACGTGTTCTTTTTGTCGCTATAAAATCAGTTGCCATGGAGTCAACTCATGGTGACCCCATGTATGTCAGAGTGAATCTGTGTGTCACTGGATTTTCTTTCTTTTTTTTGGAGCCCTGGTGGCGCAGTGGTTAAGAGCTACAGCTGCTAACCAAAAAGACTGGCAGTTTGAATCCACCAGCCACTCCTTGGAAACCCTACGGGGCAGTTCTACTCTGTCCTATTGGGTCGCTATGAGTCAGAATTGACTCAGCGGCAATGGTTTTTTAGGTAAAAGTTTACAGAGCAAATTAGTTTCTTATTCAACAGTTTATACACAAAATGTTATGTGACATTGGTTACAATCCCCACGATGTGTCAACACTCTGCTTCCCCATCCCAGGCTCCCCATTTCCACCTGTCTATTTTGCCTTGTCCCTTCCTGCCTTCTCATCATTGCCTTTGGGCAGGTGTTGCCCGTTTGATCTCGCGTGCATAACAGAACTAAGAAGCACGTTCCTCACTTGTGTTATTGTTTGTTTAATAGACCTGTCTAATCTTGGGCTGGAGGGTGAACTTCGGGAGTGCCTTCAGTTCTGAGTTAGCAGGGTGTGCAGAAGCCAAAGTCTCGGGGATTCTTCCAGTCTCTGCGAGACCAGTAAATCTGAATTTTGTTCTACATTTTTCTCCCGCTCTATTGCGATCCCTGTCAGAGGAGCCAGTGGTAACTGGGCACCATCTAGTTGTTCTGGGCTCAGGCTGATGGAGGCTGTGGTACTTGTGGTCCATTAGTCTTTTGGAATAATGTATCCCTTGTGTCTTTGGTTTTCTTCATTCTCCTTTTTCGCTGGATGGGATGGGACCAGTAGATGTATCTTAGATGGCCACTCAAAAGATTTTAAGACCCCACATGCTATTCACCAAAATTGGATGTAGAACATTTTCTTTATGAACTATGTTATGCCAGTTGACCTATGTGATCCCCGTGACCATGGTCCCCAGCCCTCAGCCCCAGTAACTCAGTCCCTCATGGTGTTTGGATGTGTCTATGAAGCTTCTATGACTTTGCCTTGGTCAAGTTGTGCTGACTTCTTCTACATTATTCACTGTATTTCCCTTCACCAAAGCTAACACTTACCTGCTATCTAGTTAGTGATTCCCCCTCCCTAACCCTCCCCTCCCTCGTAGCCATCAAAGATTGTTTCTTTCTGTGTGTAAACATTTTCTTGAGTTTTTATAATAGTGGTCTCATACAGTAATTGTCATTTTGTAATTGACTTATTTCACGCAGTATAATGCCCTCCAGATTCATCCATGTTGTGAGATATTTCAGAGATTCATCATTGTTCTTTATCATTAGGTAGTATTACATTGTGTGTATGTACCATAATTGTTTATCCATTCATCTGTTGATGGGCACTTAGGTTGCTTCCATCTTTTTGCTATAGTGAATAATTCTGCAATTAAGATGAGTGTGCATATGTTTATTTGTGTGACAATTCTTATTTCTCTAGGACAGATTCCTAGGGGTGGGATTGCTGGATCACATGTATTTCTACTTGTAGATTTTTAAGGAAGTGCTATATCATTTTCCAAAATGTTTGTACCATTTTACATTTCCACCAGCAGTGCATAAGAATTCATATATCCCTGCAACCTCTCCAACATTTGTTATTTTCTGTTCTTTTGATTAGTGACATTAACATTTAGTAAGATGGTATCTCAATGTAGTTTTGATTTGAATTTC
This sequence comes from Dugong dugon, assembly GCA_030035585.1. NCBI lineage: Eukaryota > Metazoa > Chordata > Mammalia > Sirenia > Dugongidae > Dugong > Dugong dugon. The sequence goes on from CM057473.1 coordinate 10,787,527, forward strand.
TCTAATGGCTAATGATCGCAAGCATTTCCTTATGTGTCTATTAGCTGCCTGAATGTCTTCTTTGGTAAAGTGTCTGTCTGTATCCTTTGCCCATTTTTAAATTGAATTATTTGTCTTTTTGTTGTGGAGGTGTTGCGGTACCTTAAAGATTTTAGAGATTAGACCCTTGTCGGATATGTTGTAGCCAATTTTTTTTTCCCAGTTCGTAAGTTCACTTTTTACTTTTTTGGTGAAGTCTTTTGATGAGCATCAGTGCTTAATTTTTAGAAAATCCCAGTTATCTAGTTTACCTTCTGGTGTTTGTGCATTGTTGGTTATGGTTTGTATCCTATTTATGCCATGTATTGAGGTCCCTAAAGTTGTCCCTATTTTTTCTTCCACGATCTTTACAGTTTTAGGTTTTATATTTGGGTCATTTATCCATTTTGAATTAGTTTTTGTATATAATGTTAGGTATGGGTCCTGTTTATTTTTTCTTTTTTTTTTATGGATGGGCATCCAGTTTTGCCAGCACTATTTGTTAAAAAGACTGTCTTTTTCCTATTTAATGGACTTCGGGCCTTTGTCAAAGATGAGGTGACTGTAAGTGGATGGGTTTACATCTGGGTTCTCAATTATGTTCCATCGGTCAGTGTGTCTGTCCTTGTACCAGTACCAGGCTGTTTTGACTACCATAGCTGTATAGTAGGTTCTGAGATCAGATAGTGTGAGATCTCCTACTTTATTCTTCTTTTTTAATAACGGTTTACTTATCCAGGCCTCTTTCCTTTCCATGTAAAATTAGTGATTAGCTTTTCCGTCCCGTTGAAGAATGCCGTTGGTATTTGGATTGGGATTACATTATATCTGTAGATGAGTCTTCCTATCCATGAGCATGGTATGTTTTTCCATTTATGTAGGTCTCTTTTGGTTTCTTGCAATAGTATTTTGTAGTTTTCTTTGTATAGGTCTTTACATTCCTAGTTAGATTTATTCCTAAGTATTTTATAAATGGTATTGTTTTCCTGATTTCCTTTTCATCTTGCTTTTTTGTTTTGTTTTTATATGTCAGGTTGGGTGGGCCAAGCGTGTTTTGGTGCTTGCTCATCTGTGGGTGTGATAGTTCTCACCACTTTGCCCAGGTGGGCAGGGCAATAGCAGGCAGGGTGAAGGCTGCTTTGCTGTACACTGGTTTTGTGAGGTGGCTGAGGGCGTGCAGGATGGGTGCTGTCTGACTCCTGATGTTGGTCCACCTGTGTGTGGGGGTTCACAGCCCCTTGCCAGATAGGTGGGGGTGCCTGAGATGAGTGGTAAGGGCTAACTTCCCACTGTTCATCAGCTGGTCAAGTGGCAGGAGTGGGGGGGCAGGGGGGGCCACATGCGGCAACATGCTTTTGAGGACCAGAGATGCTCCAGCTCAGGGGTTGGTGAGAAGGGGTGATGGCATACAGGGATAGGTGAGAGGGGAGAAAGAAAAAAAGAAAGAAAAAGAAAATGAGTGGCAATGCAGTAGAGGAGGGCAGACCTGGGCAGCAACGGGCTGGTGGCTCTCCAACCACAGAGGCACAGCGGGGTCTGGCAGCAGTGGGGGGAGGTGGCATATGGGGCTAGGTCAGACGGAGAAGAAAAAGGTAGAAAGAGAAAAGAAAAAAATACAAAGAAATTAAAAAATACTGGCAGCGCAGTGGGGACCAGCCAATGGAGGTGTGCCGGTTAGAAGGGAGAGAATGTGATGTATGGACCTAGGTGGCAGGGAGAAAGAGAAAGAAACAAAGGCAAAATAAATATAATTTAAAAAATGAAAAAATAGCAGCAGGTAGGGACACGGCAGACCTGGGACAGCAGTGAAACTGTGTCTCTCCAGCCGAATGGCACAAGTGGCCCACTGGGAAGGGGTGGAGGCGGTGTACAGGATGGAAGGGTGAGGGGTGGGAAAGCACGTTTCTATGGTTTCTGGGTGCTCTGTCTCCTGTTGGGAGCTCCTTGAAGTTGCCTTCCTGTATGTACTCCCTGTCCCGGTCATTGATGGCTGTGCTTCAAGATGACAGTGCTATGCCACCTTCAGTGGCAGGGGACCTCCACTCTGTACTCTCCTTGTTCTCTGTTCTCCGTAAGTTTCTTCTTCCATTCAGTGCTTGGTCTAGTTCTTTATCCCTTCATTTTTATCCAGGATTGATGTTTGTATCTGTTTTAGTTTTTCGGGTCTTTGCTGCAGATGGACGGCACTGGGTTTGCAACAGCTGATTTTTTTGGAAGTAGATCACCAGGCCTTTCTTCCAAGGTGTCTTTGGGTGGACTCAAACCTCCAACCTTTTGGTTAGCGGTCAAGCAGCTTAACTGTTTGCACTACCCAGGAATTCCCTGGTTTCTCTAGGTTACTGTTAGCTGCAGTCAGGTCAGCCCCCTGACTCATGGTGACCCCACAGAGAACGGAAGGAAACTCTACGTGGTACTGTGACTTCCCCATGATAGTTTTCAGATCGGACCATTATGATTCCTAAGGTTTTCACTGGCTGATTTTTGCAAGTCAGTCATCAGGCCTTTCTTCCTAGTCCTTCTTGCTCTAGAAGATCCACTGAAACCTGGTCGGCGTCATAGCAACACACAAGCCTCCACAGACAGGTGGTGGCTGTACATGAGGTGCATTCACTGGGAACAGAACCCCGGTGTCCCTCAGGGGAGGCAAGAATTCTACCACTGAACCACCAATATCCCCTTTTTCTCTATACCATCCTCTAATTCCTTACTTAAATTGAACAGACAAATCTGGCAAATGTATATGGTTCACTACACATAAATCTGTTGGTTCACTACACATAAATTTGTTTAATTTTCATACCTAAGAATGGATTTATTTAAAGAAAAGGAAATAGTATGACACTAATAAAAAATTCTTGGCTAAAGGTGGCGAAAGTTTGGAAGAGAATAAGGTTAATGGCCTTGGGCTTGCAGCCCCGTCAATAATCAGAGAATGTTTACTGTGGGTTGCCCAGTGGGTAAGCATCTATCTTAGTGTGATAAAATACTGGACCTTATGCACAACCAGCATAGTATTTCACTGTCGTAGAGAGAAAGCAAAACTTGGCAGGCACAAACAGCCTCTTTAGATCTTGTCTTTTCTCTCCCTGCAGCAGACATTCCCAAAGTTAATGAAGTAATTATCTGTTCTTAACTACCAGTGTGAAGCCATTTTAGAATAAATTCAGATGGGCTAGAGCCACACACTACCCTTGTGATACTCAACCCAATAGTTTCTAACCATTTTGCTTGCAGTAAGGCTCTGATGGATATTTAAACAGTCTTGACAACAGGCTGCAATGGGTTTCTCACCCTTTTTTTTGGAGGGGGAAGGAGACAGTAAGGAAAGGGAGAAAGACAGATCTTAGAAAAGCTACAAATGCTTCCAGTAAAAAAAAAATCTGCCAGTTTGAATAGCGAATTGATGCTTGAAAATGTTCACAATGTTTGACTTTTTCTTTCATTTCTTCAGTCAAGAAGAACAAGTCACTTCCTGCCAACAAAACTCCATAAAGCTGGAAAGGTCAACGTGAAATTTCTAATGGATTTTTCTTGTGCCCCCCAAAGAAGAACATCCCAGGAGGGATTTGTCTATTGTCATAGAGAACTCAAAGCCACTCCCTTGGATTGTTATTGATTTGGAAGACAGTGGCAACTACACTAACCCCAAACCAACAGAGCTTGATAAGATGCTGAACACATTTCCGAAACAACACCGAGAGAGGGACAGAGAGAACAAGAGAGCTCAACAAGGCTGGATAACTCACACTGACAGGAAACCAAGGGCTGGAAATGTGATCCTTCAAACAAATGAGTCTTCTGGAGTTTTTTTAATATTACTTCTTGCCTTTAGTTTGAAAGAGTCACCATATTTAAGTTTTATGAAAACTACTAAAACAAACCAGAGACTGGGATTTGGAACCACCTTGAAATAAATATTTTCCCTGAACAAATTAGCTCCCTGAGATATATATATATATGCTATACAAGTATAGTATAAATATAATATATATTATATATGACATATGTCATATATAATATATATCTAAATGCTATGAGTTGTGTGTGTTTGTATATGTATTATATATATGTATAAAACAAAATCAAACCTATTGCCGTTGAGTTGATTCCGACTCATAGAGTCTACAGGACAGAATCGAACCGCCCCATGGGGTTTCCAAGGAGCGGCTGGTGGATTCGAACTGCTGACTTTTTGGTTAACAGCCAGATGCTTAACCACTCCACCACCAGGCGCCCGATGTGTATATATATATATGCGCCTCTAGGTTGGAAGGCAGTACACAATAGTCACAACAATGGACTCAGACATACCAGCCATCATGAAGATAGCTCAGGACTAGGCAACGTTCGGTTCTGTTATAAAGTCGCCATGAGTTGGAGTTGTCTTTATGGCCGCTAATAACAACAATTACAAGATAGGAATACATAAATTAAATATTTTGTTTAATTTAACCTTAATCACATTTGGATTACCAGTTTAAAATTATATATGTATATATAATTCTTTATTATGAAGAAATGACATTAGCTGGAAAGGCATAAACCTCTTAAGTAGATAGTATGTACCGGCATGAAAGGGAGATTTTCATTATTAATATGAGCTGGTGGCAAGAAGATTCTGAGTGTTCTTAACACTGGGAACAACAAACTAATATTCAGAGCTCCAGGCTAAGAAGACATTTGGCATAACAGACCAGCAAGGAAATGAAGCTCAAAGCTGTTGAGAATGGAGAATCTAGCTGAAAGAGCACAGGGTTAGGAGAATGAATCCATATCCCAGGTCAGCCAATTACGAGTGGATCCTCTCTAGACTTCAGTTTTACCCCTTCTAAAGTGGAGAAGCAACTGAGATCCGATGAGATGAGAAAAGAAAAATACAGCAAAATCACCATCAGCTAAACCAAAACCAAACCTGCTGCCATCGAGTCGATTCTAACTCATAGTGCCCCTATAGGACAGAGTGGAACTGCTCAATAGGGTTTCCAGGGAGCTGCTGGTAGATTTGAACTGCCAACCTTTTGGTTAGCAGCCAAGCTCTTAAGCCACTGTGCCACCAGGGCACATCGTTTTAAAGGTTTGCTTGAATTACTATACTTGCTTTTGGCCACAAGGAGGCACTCTGAGGGCAATCAGAAGAGAAGGGTGACTGAGCTGCTTCTCTTCCAGACCTGCAGAAAATTGACAAGTAAGCAGGTAATTACAAGACCCACCACCTGTCCGTCAGTGTGTTGTACTATCTGGCTTGCATGTTGCTGTGATGCTGGAAGCTATGCCATCAGTATTTCAAACACCAGCAGGGTCACTCATGGTGGACAGGTTTCAGTGGGACTTCCAGACTAGACAGACTAGGAAAAACGGCCTGGTGATCTAGTTCTGAAAAGTAGCCAATGAAAATCTTATGGATCACAACAGAATAGTGTTTGATATAGTGCTGGAAGATGAGTCCTCTAGGTTGGAAGGCACTACTCAACAGTCACAACAATGGACTCAGACATACCAACACTCATGAAGATGGTGCAGGATCAGGCAGTGTTGGGATCTGTTATCCATGAAGTCACCATGAGTTGGAATCAATTCGACAGCCACTAATAACAAAAACAATTACAAGACAGAACACAAAACATGGGTCTCGTTAGGTAACACAAGCCAACGGGTAAAATTTAAAGTAAAAATGTTATCAATAAACCAAATATTCGCAAGATTAGGTTCTCTAGTCCTTTGAATATTCTGTATATTTTGTTTAATTTCACCTTAATCACATTTGGATTACCAGTTTAAAAAATTAACAAATAAACTAAAAATGCCTAGTTTTTATTGAATAAAATTTGGTCTTTCTTAAAGTTCTTTACTAGAATCACTGAGCTCTCACAATGGTTTTGTGTTGTTTGTTCTTTCATTTAACAAATACTTATTTATCGTTCCATTCAAGAGCTGGGGATATAGCAGTGAACAAAGCTGACAAAATGTCATAGAGTTCACATTCTAGCATTACTATGGTCAATATTAACTCTCATAGAAATTTTCAGAGAGGTGGTTCTTAATTTCTTTTCATTTATGGAACACTTGAGAGTTTGATGAAAACTATGGGACTTGACGCTTTAAAAAAAACAAATAAATAAAAAGAAAACATGTATGAATGCGTACATACAACTTGCTGCATTTCAATATCAGTTGTAACCATTGCCGTCCATTCCCTCTGACGTTTCAGGACTTCTGTGCTCTGGTTTTTAGGCCCTGAACCTGTAGTTCCCAGGTTTATTGGAAAAAGACACCTGCAAAGAACAGATAAAATTTGGGCTGTATCTGCTAATTCCAGATGATTTCCAAGAACCACTGAGCTGTCTTCTGGAATGTTAATGTTTATGTAGGATATATAATGTGAGAACCCACTGGCCTTTGTTTTCTTTAGTCCATAGTGCTGAATCTTTGGGTATGTCCTACTGATTGTTCATGTCTTAGTATAATGGATTGAATTGTGTTCCCCAAAAATATGCATCAACTTGGCTAGGCCATGATTCCCAGTATTGTGTGGTTGTCCTCCATTTTGTGTTCTGATGTAATTGTCCTACGTGTTGTAAATCCTAATCTCTGCCTATGGTTAATGAGGCAGGATTAGGTAATGTTAAAGAGGATTAGGTTATGTTTTTTATGTTAATGAGGTAAAATTAGGGTGGGATGTAACACCTTTACTCAGGTCACAGCCCTGACCTGATGTAAGGAGGTTTCCCCGGAGTGTGGTCTGCATCACCTTTTATTTTACAAGAGATAAAAGGAGAGAGAAGCCAGAGGAGAGGCAGGGACCTACTACCATCAAGAAAGAAGAACAGGGAGCGGAGCACATCCTTTGATCTTGGGGTCCCTGCACTGAAAACCTCCTAGACCCAAGGGAAGATTGACACCAAGACACATGGTGATCTCCAAGGATAGCCGGACCCTCAGACGTTGAAAGGAGTCAAGGACCTTCCTCCAGAGCTGACAGAGACAGAAAGCCTTCCCCTACAGCTGGCACCCTGAATTTGGGCTTCTAACTTCCTAAACCATGAGAGAATAAATTTCTATTTGTTAAATCCATCCACTTGTGGTATTTCTGTTATAGCAGCACTAGATGATTAAGACTCTTGGCATACTAAACGAAGTTAAATCCTATTCTAATACAAAAAGCCATGATATTTAACAGAAAGCAATTATGACTTACACCAAGAGAACACCGGCTTCAGCCAAAAGGAAAAAAATATGCATCATTAAGTTATGTAGCTTATAGGAGAACCACACTCTAAGACATATCTTTGAGTTTCTAAGTATGTAATTTTTATCGTAACAAATTTGGCTAGGCAACATCCAGATCAAAGGATAACTAAGGAATACGCTTGGTTGCTGAGTCACTTTGTCATGAAATCAAGCACTCAAGATTTCTACATCCCAGGAGGAAGAAATTTTATTTACCACTAAATCAAATGTATTCACCTGTAAGAAGTCATTGACATTTTAAATTGATGCAAAGTAAAAAGGGTGATCTTTCCAGAGACTATGTAATCCTATCCTGACCCTTGTTCTCCTGATGAGAAAAAATCAAGTTTTAGCCTTGGAGAGGTCAAGGGAAGTGGAGAGGGGTGTGACCATCCCAAAGCACTAAGCTATTGGATTTTAAACAAGTGTGTAAATCCCCTTTAACTGAGGTGAGTAAGGGACATATCCTTGATAGCCAGCAAGTATTTTGTCATGCCCAACACAAAAGACACTGAAAAATTGTTTGTACCTCAGTCTCTATCTCTCATCAAGAGCACTAACATGAGAACTATCTAGGTCAAGTTTTAAACAAAACCAAAAAAAAAAACAATTGCCATTGAGTGGATTCAGACTCACAGTCACCCTATAGGACAGAGTAGAACTGCCCCACGGGGTTTCCTAGGCTGTAATCTTTAAGGGAGCAGATCTTCAGGTCTTTTCTCCCTCAGCAGCTGGTGAGTTTGAACCACAGTCCTTTTGGTTAGCAGCCGAGCACTTTACAGCTGAGCCACCAGGGCTTCTCACAGTAAGGATTAACTGTTGACTTCATATGAACTGTAAATTATAGCTTTTTCCTTTGAATAAGGAAAGGAAGTGAATGGCCTGATTTAGCCTAATAAAAATCTCCTAAGCTGGCAATTCCACTACTTTTGTAAAATTTGTCACTTTAGTTTATGACCCCTATAACCAAAACCACACCTTTTCATTTCAGTTTTTATTTTTTATTGTACTTTAGATGAAGTTTTACGGAACAAACTAGCTTCTCATTAAACAATCAGTACACATATTGTTTTGTGACATTGGTTACCAACCTCATGACATGTCAGCACTCTCCCTTCTCGACCTTGGGTTCCCTATTACCAGCTTTCCTGTCGCCTCCTGCCTTTTAGTCCTTGGCCCTGGGTTGCTGTGTCCATTTAGTTTCATTTTGTTTTATGGGCCTATCTAATCTTTGGCTGAAGGGTGAACTTCGGGAGTGACTTCATTACTGAGCTAAAAGGGTGTCCAGGGCCGTACTCTCAGGGTTTCTCCAGTCCCTGTCAGGCCAGTAAGTCTGGTCATTTATTTACTTATTTTTGTGAGTTAGAATTTTGTTCTACATTTTTCTCCAGCTCTGTCTGGGGCCCTCTATTGTGATCCCTGTCAGAGCAGTCAGTGGTGGTAGCCGGGCACCATCTAGCTGTACTGGACTCAGTCTGGTGGAAGCTGTGGTAGTTGTGGTCCATTAGTCCTTTGGACTAATCTTTCCCTTGTATCTTGTTTTCTTCATTCTCTCTCGCTCCCAAAGGGGTGAGACCAGTGGAGTATCTTAGATGGCCGCTCACATGCTTTTAAGACCCCAGACGCTACTCACCATCATTTCATTTAAAAAAAAGCAAAACTACCTAACAGTCGATCTATTACATTTTTCACTAGACTTCTCAGCCTTTGTTTTTGTCTGCATCTTTGACTTAGATGGATCATCCAACTCTTAGGAGATTCCTAATAGAAGCAATGCCAAACTGTGATGAGTTAACAATCTAACAAAAGTATATTCTGATCCAGGCCTTCCAGCACACACAGACTTTTTAAACTAATGAAAATGTCATACCCAAAGAACAGTAACAACAACGGGGCTTTAAAAATGTTAGACTTCCTTCCTAGCCATCCTAGCTGAAAGTTCTCTTAATTCTTCATAGAGGTTTCAGAGCAAATAAGCAAGTATAAATCGTCTCCCTGAATACACTTAACCTTCACACACTTAGTAGACTATAGATGATGGTCTTTTCTGATTTATACTGTGCATTTCCTCTGAAGGGGCTAGTGAATAACGAGTAGTAGAAGAGAGGCAGAAAGCCAGCATGCAAACCCTGTGGGGTGACCTTGATTAAGCCTTCACCTTTGGGATTCAGGTCCTCTATCTCTAAAATAACTATACCAAACTCCCAGGACTATTCTGAGAGAGTGGCAGAGAGGTGACTGGGGCAGATAGATGCACAGAATGTCAGCTGAGGCCATTAGAGGCAGAAGTTGAAGCTCAAAAGGGGATGCCTGCTCACAAGCTAGAGACAGGCAGGACTCCTGGAACTGAAAAATTATGAACTCTTTTCCAACATCTGATGTGGTAACGGTGAAAGAATATTGGGGCAGAAGTCCTAGAAGTGAAGGTAAATGCAAATACCAATTACGGATTATCATTGTTAATGTGAAACGTAAGTTATGAACTCAGCAAACATAGCATTCTTTCCGAAAAGAAAGTTATCCATCTTGATTAAAAATAGGGGGAAAAAAGAGTTATTATGGTTGTATTGTTTATAAAAACAGTGTTTCTCAATCTCGGCACTACTGAATATTTTGGCAGGATAATTCTGTGATGTGGGCAGCTGCCCTGTGCATTGTGTTTAGCAGCATCCCTGGCCTCTACCAACCACATGCCAATAGCGTCTCCTCAGTTGTGACAATGAGAATTGTCTCCAGACATTGTCAAATTTACCATGGGGACAAAATCGCTGTGGTTGAAATCATGAGTTAAGAAAAAAGGAAACCAGTTACCTACCAGTCAATTCCAACTCATGGAAATCCCACGTGTGTCAGGGTAGAATTGTGCTCCATGGAGTTTTTTTCTCCTTATTGTAGAAATTATATATACCACTACATTTGCCAAGTCAACATTTGTCAATTCAACATTTCAACATACTTAGTGATACCATTTGTATTAATCATGTTAAGCCATCACTACCCATCATTGTTGCCAAATTTCCCATCACTGTAAATAGAAACTCACTGCTTCTTAAATATTATCTGAAGGGTTTTCAATGGCTGATTTTTCAGAAGTAGGTTGCCAGGCCTTTCTTCCAAGATGCCTCTGAGTGGACTCAAACCTCTGACCTTTCCGTTAGTGGCCAAGTGCATTAACTGTTTGCGCCACCCAGGGATTCCAAGAAAAAGGGAAGGGGCCACTTATAATATTTTAAAAACCCCTTCAGTTTTTGCATAAAACTCCCAGGTCCAAATTTCTGAAATTTTAACTTATCTCATTGAGACATCTAAAGCTTCTCATTTCAGTTACTGTCACTTTAAGAAAGCCTTCCAAATGTCCAAAATATGTTAATACCACTAGGCTTGAGTGTGTGGGGAAGCAAGACTGTTCCTTGGGGCAGGGATTCTGTCTTTCCTAAACACACGGCATGCTAACTCCTAGCAACAGCTGGCAAATACTACTTGTTAAATAAATGAATGAATGTATGAACGCATGAATGAATGAGAAGATAAAATGAAAAAGAAGTAGACCTAGGGAGACATAGATCTATTTTCCTTGGTTGTCTGTAGGTGTATTCCAGGTCTGCCTTACCCACATGGTACCATGCACACAAAAAAAACCAAACCCATTGCCACTGAGTCAATTCTAACTCAACTCATAGCGACTCTATAGTTCAGAGCAGAACTGCCCCATATGGTTTCCAGGGAGCAGTGGTGGATTCGAACTGCCGACCTTTTGGTTAGCAGCTGAGCTCTTAACCACTGCACCATCAAGGATGCTACGAACATGGCAGTACCACAAAAAAGCATTCTAGTGATCAACGAGAGTTCATGAAACTGACTCTAAAAGCAAATCCCACTGAGCTTCTGAAATGGTACTTAAAGGAGCAGGAAGCCAGTGTGATGCTTTGGGTCTTCCATCCATTGTTCTGCAAGAAATAATGCTGCGAGGTTGAGAATTAAACCAACCATGGCCGGGATCTGGAAGTGGAATGCACGCCAGAAGGCACCTAAATCCATCAAGGTACAAGAGTCTCTTTTACGACCTGCATCGCTCAGTTCCTTCCTCCTGTGTCTCAGGAACAAAGGACTTACAGCCGGTGGGCAGTCAGCATTATAAGGGTGCAAGCTCTCAGCTCAGACCACACTCAAGGTTCCCGGGATGCTTGAATTCTATAAACCCGAATTCCTTTTCTGGGACAGTAATTTAATACGCCGTCTTCTATTTGGTTGGCTAAGTTTTCCCAAATTACCCCTTCTCTGACGCTGGAACTTGACATTGTAGATTTGTTTTTGGAAAATTCTCTTCCCAGTCTGAAATCTGTTGGCTTCCAGCTGAAAATATCTCCTTTATGCAATATAAATAGACAAGCTTCTGACAAAATACCCCAGTCTGAGCGGGCTCTGACGTTTCCAAAACAACAATGTGGGAGCCTGTGGTTGGGAGCTGGGGGTGCGCAGTTCTAAAGTTTCGATTTTGTGGGAGGTGTCTTCATTGTTATAGAAGTGAGCGGACTATCCCCACTGGCCTCAATTACCATGCTCCCGTCATTAATGAGTCCTGCTAGCATCCCATCTCTTCTGTGACGAAAATGGTGTGTTCTTGCTTCACAAAGCTTTTCACGGGCAGAGCAGTTTGCCTCCCACTGGCAGTGTCCCCTAGAGACCTTTTGCTTCCTGGAAATCACTCTCTTTCTAACTCCGGGGAGAGACCGCTCTTGGCTGTTTTAAATGGCACCCTGTGCTCAGCAGGCTAAGGAAAGATGAGGAGATAATTATCCCTTTCGAGCGTCAAAATTAAGCAGCCAGGCTGAGGTGGCAAATAAAGGAAGAAAGCTTTCGGAGCATTGGGAGTGTAGGGAAAAAAATAATTTTAAACATTTAATAGTGTTGTTTCCCACCTCTATGCAGAAAACCCAGCTGCATCTCCAATTCCCTCCGACATAGTGCCCCAAGGTCCCCGATCTCCCCAAACTAGCCACAAGGAAGACTGGAAGCGGGGTAGTCCCTGATCCTCATTCAAAATCCAGATGTGGGCTGGGCGAGGAAGAAGAAACTGCATAAATAACAAAACAAGGCAGAATGTGATGGTCTGAAAGCCAAAACTGCTCTGAGATCCTGTAGATTGGAAAACATACTCATTTTGTAGCGGATGAGGAAAGACGTCACAGCATATGAGACGGATCTTGAAGAATGGTTGGAGCAACGTGACAAACATAATTAATGTCACCTAACTGTACATGTGCAGATTGTTGAAATGGCAAAAGCTTTGTTACACATACATTTACCACAGTGAGAAAATCTAGCTCATAAAAATCATTAAATGAAAGTTTAAAAAGAGAACAAAAGAATGGATTGGATTTGGACCGGAGGAGATGCGTGTTTGTGTAGCGGAGGGAGGATTGTATTTCACGTAACATAGAAAACGAGCGAAGCACAAACGTCAGAAAGTGCTCAGGAGTGGGAAAGAGAGCAGGAAGAAGTCCATTTTGTTCTTGGAGGCTGTACCATCCAGAGTCTAGTCAGGAGAGAGAAATCCCAGCAGTTATTTTAACAGAAAGAAATTAACATAATAATATAAAGAATTGTTCACTGCATATAAAATCATGAACGAGGTAAGCGAAAAGGTAATGCGGTGTTAAGTCATACTGGAGCCTGAGAAAAAAGGAAAAATGTATTGTTCTTGTTAGCTGCCCTGCATTTGGCGCTGACTCTTGGCTACCCCATGAACAACAGAACTAAATTCTGCCCTGTCCTGTGCCATTTCCATGATCGGTTGTGGATCAAATGATCCACAGGGTTTTCACTGGCTGATTTTCAGAAGTGGATTGTCAAGCCTTTCTTCCTAGTCCATTTTAGTCTCGAAGCTCCTCTGTAACCTGTTCCAGCATCATAGCAACAGGCAAGCCTCCGCTGGCAGGCAGAGGGGGAGGGTGTAGGGGGGCTGTGATGAGGTACATTGGTTGGCTGGAAATCGAACTCAGCTATCCCTCAGGGAAGGTGAGAATTCTACCACTGAACCACCAATGCCTTGGAAAACCCTTATTAACTGTTTCTATGTATTTTTTATGGTGATTTTTTCCAGAATATTAAAATAGGTGAAAAATAATTGAAAAATTGAAAAGTAAATGTCTTAAAACTCACAACAGTATTTTAAGTTTAAATATTTTATTTATACCAAAACCTAACTTCTTATAATTTCACTTTAGCCTAAGCTAATTAAAAATAATTTAAGATTCATCACTTGGACAGGACGAATTGTCAAACATGGCGATTTTCTTAATTGAAAATGAGATAAGCAAAAAAAAAAAAGATTTTGAAAATGTTATTGATGAAATTGTTTCTACTAAAGCCAGCTGTGCATATTTTTCTTTTTGCCCCAGGTTGTAATATGGCTCAGTATGGCACTGGTCTCTATTTAAAGTTGTGATATTTTGTTCACCATGGACTTTTTTTGTATTGATTTTTATTTTTAAATATATTGTATTAAAATATTATTCATCACATCTTTAAAAAGTTGAGCTGGTTAAAGCTGTCTGATGAATACATTTATAATGGTGACAAAAAAAAACAGTTGCTTCTGAGGCTGCTTATGTACAACTGAAAACCTCGTGGGGTTTGGTTCCTTGGTGTGGAAGTTTAGGGTCATGGTTTCATGGGACATCTCAGTTAATTGGCCTAATAACATGTTTAGTGCTTCTGTTTTACCTCCTAGTTCGTCGTGTAGTGACTGAGGACTTAAAACCTGGCAAGCTCCATCCAAACCACAGCAACTAGTCTCCATTTGTCTGGAGCAACAGAGAAAGGAGGAGAGTCAGGAATAGGAGGAGGATATGGAATGTGTGGCTAATTTCCTTCATGAACATCTGCTTCCTTTGCCATGAGACCAGAAGAACTGAATGGTGCCCAGATACCATTACGGAACATTTTGATCAAAGATTTCACAGAAGAATCCTGATCAAAAGGGGAAAATGCAGAACAGAATTTCAAATTCTCATGAACTCCAGACTATCTGGAACCAAGGGAACTGGATGAACTCCTGAAAACTATTGCCCTGAGATAATCTTTAAACCTTAAACCAAAACTATCCCTTGAAGTCTTCTTGAAACCAAACAATAGTTTAGCTTACTAGTAAAAAATGTCTATCTTGAGCATTATGCTCTTTTAAGAACTATTTTTCTGGGATCAAAGTGACAACAGAAACTGGAAAGTTTGGATACGAACCTCAGGGGCCAGTGAATTTGTGTTAATGAGGGAGGAACAACTCAGAAAAGGAGGGTGAGAATGGTTGCACAACTCGAAGAATGTAATCAGTGTCACTGAATTGTACATGTAGAAACGGTTGAGCTGGTGTATATTTTGCTATGTATATTCTCAACAACAACAAAATAAAATTTAAAAATATGTGTATTATTTATATTGATTCCTGAGTATTTCGGTGCTCCCTTAAATTTTGTTCCTGAGGCAAAGGCCTCACTAACCTCACTCTAACTCCTCCCCTGTGAAAAAGTAAAGAAAGAAATCTAAGGTATCACAGGAGCCCTGGTGGCACAGTAGTTAAGAGCTCGGCTGCTAACAAAAATGGTCAACAGTTCAAATCCATGAGCCGCTCCTTGGAAACCTTGTGGGGCAGTTCTACTCTGTCCTATGGGGTCGCTGTGAGTCGCAATCGACTCGACAGCAACAGGTTTGGTTTGGGAAGGTATCACAGACTAGGTGAAGTAGTGTTGTTGGTTCATCGAAACAGGTAGCCGGAAGGAAGCACGTAGGAAACAAACGGGAAGGAGCAAGTCACTTCTTCCTCCCCCAGCCCTGCAGCCTCCCTCTTTGGCTCCCTGTGGGCAGAGTCTAGAAGGCAGCCTGCAGGCAAAGCAGAAATGCAGGTTGCAGAGTCGTTGCCTGAGCATCACAAAGCCAACTACAGGACTGGAGCTAAAGAAACTAGTACAGAGGTCATTTTCCCTGAGTTAAATTTTACAGGATAAATAGGATAACAATCACTTCTTGAGTACTGTGCTGAGCACTCTACATTGTCACACAGTTAATATGTTGAAGTGTTTGACCTCAAAGCCCATATTCTCAACCACGATGCTACTGGTGAAGGAAAGGGGCATTTCAGGTGAAGGAAAACAGAATAGAGCAAAAAAAAAGAGTCGGAAAACACCGTGGCATACAACAGAAACAAGCATTCCAGTGTTAATATACGCAATGTTATAGAACGTCTGTTGTGTGCCAGACATTTACTAAAGGTTCTATAAAAGTCATTTTATTTAATCCTTTCAACAACTCTGTGAGGTAGATACTCTGTTTATTCTCATTTTATACATGGGGAAACTAAGGCATAGCATCTTAATTAAACTTGCTCCAGGTCGTGCAGCTCATAGATGGCAGAACCAGAGTACAAATACAGACCGTCCCACTCCACAACGCTTCTCTTAGCCACTAGCCATGCTGCCTCCCACAGAACCTAAACGTGAAGCCAGAGAGATGTACAAGGGTCAGTGTGCGGAGACCATACTGAGCCATATAGACTTTATTCTAGGTAGGAAGAGGAGTTGCTAAAGTATTTTAAACAGGGTCACACTTGTACTTTGTACATATCACATTGGCCTGAGCCCAGTCTGGAGGATCTATTTTAAATATACAAACAGAAATTAGAGAAACCAGTTAGGAGACTATTGCAATAGTCCAAATGAGCAGTGACTGGAGTTATGATAGTAAGAACTGAGAATCTGGGAAATATTTAAGAGACCAGTGATTGTATATAAATGATGAAGAATGGGGAAGAATAATAAGTTCCTAGGTTTCATTTTGGATGACTGGTAAATTAGAGTACCATTCACTGATAGCAGATTAGTTACTTTCAACATTTGAATTTTCTGGAGATTTAAGCATATATAGGAGGGTGAGGTAAGCCAGGACCATGTTATCTTGGTTATTGAATGCCATATGAGAAATTTTAATTCAATTTTATTGGAAATGAGCATCTCAAAGATTTTTGATTAATGCTATGACCATAAACGCACTGAATGAATCCAAAACCTGATCCTTCCTTGGCAGAAACTGATGTGGTATATCAGGCCTTGGAAATCTCTAAAACATTCCCTAAAAGAGATATATCTTGAGACCACTTTTAAATATGTTCTAACACACATGTCTCCTCAACTAGTGGGCGTCAAAAGGCTAAGAATCTGATAAGAACTGTGAAGGGTCTGAGATTTTTACCCTACTTTCAAGCCTACAAATTATCCTGCCACAATTTTTCATAAATGCTGTCAGAAGACACAAGATGCCTGGGTCAGAGAAAAACAACCTTAGTACTCACAATAGCAGTAGTCAGAGTATTGGCATTTGCGTCAGTTCTCTGAACCCTGCTTCCCACAGGGCGATATGAGGAGAGAAAAATGGTACCGATATATGCAGTGGAGGCAGTTAAAGAGGAAGGATCTCAAGCTTAGGGAACCCGTATATTTTTTAATACACAGTGGGCAAACTTGTCGTTTGCTCCAGTGGGATATGATATCTTTATCTTCCCCGGTTAAGCAAATCTTCCCTTTGCTCTGGAGGGAGATGCAACTTCTATCTTCTAAGACTGCTCGTTATACAAACATCATTGAAAAGATAGTTGGGAACAAAGGCAGCTCTGCTCGTGAGATGTGCAGAAATGTGAGAAACCTATGGAGATTTGTCTCCCAACAATTAGATAACTTTACAATTTTCCACTGACTTTATAGAACTCTTGGCTTTGACTTGCCAAGTCCATGACACAAAAGTTTTAAAAGCATAAGACATAACAAAAATGAAGTAATGTGGCTCCAAAAACAAGCTATATAGTAATACCTAAAATAAACAAACTAGATAGATCAAATTCTCTGGGAAACAGAGGGCCAATCACAGATACATGTTCTAAAAATCAACCTTGCTGTGCTTGAGGAAGTGAGAACAGACTATAAAATAGATGCCACTTATCTCCAGAAGAAAGAACAAAAGAATTTAGGGGGTGGTTCATTTGCTTGTCGGGGCTGACATTTGCAGTTTTGTCTGCAGCAGAAGAATATACCAGAAATTGGAGACCAATGATTCATCTCCTGGCTTCAAAGATACTGCACTAAAGAGTCGGAGATTAGAATGAGTTTAAATGAGAGGCAATAACTCCATCTTGTATCACACTTGACTGTCTGAAAAGCTTTCTACATATATCATCTTACATGCTTTCAATCAGCCAGAGATCAACATAATGAGAGAATACAAGAGGCTCACACTGGGCTGAGAAAGGAAGTTCCCCACCTCTCTTCCACTTAGAAAGCCACAAACTTGTGCTAGGAATGATGTTGCTAGGCAACCACTAACTTCTGCGATTGGCTTTGGGACTAGATGTTCTTGCCCTCTACTAGAAAGACATATCAGAGCAAAAGCACAGGACAGAAGAGACTGATAAACTTGTTGACGGTGAACTTGCCTGTACCGTAATGGGTCATTGGTTACTGGGTTAGCACCAAGGAAAGTTATGGATCCAAGGTAGGTCTCACACATACCAAATCTTGGAGATTTTTTGTTTTTAGCTTATCTAGACATTGTAAAATTTATTTTGCCCTTCAGAAATTATCAACCAATTAAACACAATTACAGCACAGCCCCTGGTGAATCTTGTGTGGTAATGGTGAAGTGATACAGCATCACAAAATAGGTCAGCTCCCTCTCAGGCTGCCCAAGTTTTTTATTACAATAAAGAAAAACAGGGAGGGAGAGAGAAGGAAGAAGGTCAGGGTACCCTGGGCCCTGGATTATTTAAGAAAATAATAATGAGTGAATATTAAAACTTCCACAAATATTAAACTTAGCACACTAGCGAATTACACTAAGAAGAAATTGAAATAATTTGACTACAAGAGAACAGAAATTTCATATACATGTAAACATTGGATTGCTTGATTTTGATATATAACCAACTGCCTCTAGAGCAGGCAAAGTTCTTTCTTATACAAAGGCATGAAAACATTCAACAAAAATTCTCCCAGAGCGTTCTATTCCATTCAAAAAGAGGGTGAAGAAAAAATCATTCATTCATTCAATGATTATAATTGAACGCTAATGAGTGCCAGGCACTGTGCTAGTTGCCGAGGAGTATTATAGAGAATTAATCAGACATTGTCAGCTTTCTACAAGCTTAGAATCTAGCAAGAGAGAGATATGGAACATTAATAAAGAAGCAAAGAAATGGATTTGCCAAGTTATATGATTTTTTTCACAATAACATTCAGCAGCATGTCTGCAGGGGAGGAAAAAGAAGATGGTCTTATAGGGCTATGGGTCGGCTAAATTGGCTGTAATAGCTGGGTAGAGGGACAAGTTACTTGGGTATAGTTTCAAAGGAGAGATTGTAATGATAAAACTCAAACACTAAGCTAGTAAGAGAAAAGTGAAGCTCCCCTGCTCTTTGAGGAGGTGTCAAGTACAGGAGTCCTGGCAGGGTCATGTGTGGACTACGTGGCTGGCCTGGTAAAGCAGCGCCTGAATTGCAAGGCCAGGAGGACCATACTGCCTGGTGATGATGTGAACCACAGTGGAGTATAGATGAGGCCAAAGGAAGAAGGGGACAGTCTGTTGTGTTTTGTAGATGGGCTCGATGGCCCAATTGAGAACCGAGTATAGAAGTAAACTTCAGGACAAAGACACAAAATACTGTACTCCTGTAGAAGTTTAATGTGAAAAACACAGGTTTGAAGGATTAAAGGATAAAGTAGGTCACATAAGTTATATTTTTAACAAGAGAAATATTGAAAAGTGGGCTGAGGCCTTGGCCCAGGGCTCCAATCTATGTTGTTGTTAGCTGCTGTTTAGTCAGCTTCAATTCATGGAAGCCTTATGTATAACTGAATGAAACATTGCCGGGCCCTGTGCCATTTTCTTGATTATCTACAAGGGATACTAGTACACGGTTGGGGAAATAAAACCTTATCAGCTATGAACTGAGGTGGAGAAAGGGGTACTTATCAGTACTCATATCGGAGGATACTCCAGGGATGGGGAAAGCATGCTTTGAGGAACTGCTGTTGATGGGTTGAGGGTGAAACTGCCTTCCAAGGCAGGTGGATGTGGTAATCGCAGTTTTTAAGCTACTCGGTTATGCAAGTTTGAGGCCTAAATCTGAGGTGAGACTCGTAGGGCAATAGTAAAGAAACTGAGCATAGTCTTCTTGTGCTCGCTGCCTTTCCTCCTCTGAAACAGCACTCACCTTCTCCTCTATACATGTGTTGGAAAATATTTAAAGAATTTTTGGTTGAAAGAGTGCCAGGCTTCTTATTCTGCTTGTATTACCCACACCTCTGTCTCGCTTTGATATGGGGTGGCTCATCCTCATTGTCAAAAGGCATTTTGTAAGCCCATTAAGAGCTACTCCAAATACCAAGTCAGCTAAACTCTGGCGAGTTGCCATCTTCTGGCGCTTTATAGAAATTGTCAATGCACAGCACTCATAGGAAACATAAAATGACTCTTGAGGAAACATTGCATAACAGACTAGGAGGGCAAACATCACTGAGGCAGAGGCCACTGATAACTTTTTACATTATGTCTGCTTCATCTGAGAGCCGAGGCTGAGAGTGAAGAGTCTAGTGTACTCTAAAACTGAGGTACATAGGGAGCAAATAAATTATCCCTGATCCACTTAGACAGAGGTTTAGCTGGTTGACTTAAGTGGAAGCTCTGTTATGATTAACCTCATCAGAAGGTACCTAGGCTAAACTGAGGAGAAGAGATATAAGTATAGCACTGAAAACTGAATGTCTAGGAGAACTGAGACCTATCAACTTATTAGTTTAGGGCAGATTTCATTGCCTGTCATCCTCTATATAGAAATAAAGATTCTTATGTTCCAGAACAAGAATTTTGAGATAGTGGTTGTCTTAGTCATCTAGTGCTGCTGTAACAGAAATATCACAAGTGGATGGCTTTAACAAAGAAATTTATTCTCTCACAGTCTAGTAGGGCATCAGCTCCAGTGGAAAGCTTTCTCTCTCTGTCAGCTCTGGAGGGAGGTCCTTGTCATCAATCTTCCTTTGGTCTGGGAGCATCTCAGCGCAGGAAACTCAGGTCCAAAGGATGCACTCTGCTCCCGGCGCTGCTTTCTTGGTGGTATGAGGTCCCCCTGTCTCTCTGCTCCCTTCTCTCTTTTGTATCTCAAAAGAGATTGGCTTAAGACACTATTTAATCTTGCAGATGTCATCAACATAACTACAGCTCATCCATCCCATTAGCATCATCTTGATAGGATTTACAACACATAGGGAAATCACATCAGATGACAAAATGGTAGACAATCAAGCAATACTGGGAATCATGACCTAGCCAAGTTGACAGATATTTTTGGGGGACACCGTTCAATCCATGACAGTGGTTTATTATGAGCATAACTTCTAAATAGCATGCCATAATCAAGTTATCCAAATAGATAAATGCAAAGTTGACCATCACCATCACCAACCACAAGAGAGCCAGGAATTTCAGCCTCCCATCTGCAACATCCAAATAATAGGTGACATAACAAGTGTTACGAAATGAAACATATGGGAAGATTCAACTGGAATGTTTCCCAAATGTGGACATTTGCAAATATATACATGTACCCATAGTTCTTCTATGGTGTTTTCCTTCGTCACTAACTTAAACTAGCCCAAAGTTGTGTGTGCTACATTTTAGAAACATGCATAAATAAAAGATGGCCCTTTAACTCAAGAAACACACAGAAAAGTAAGGGAGAGAGACATGGAAACAAATGATTGTAATATCAAAGGTTTATCATTTTGGTAAGGGTAAGTACTATGTCTCGGGATGGGTTCTCTAAAAGAGCAAAACCAGTGAAGCATATATATAAACATCTAGAGAGAGATTTATTTCAAGGAAATGGATCACACAATTGTGGAGGCTGGCAAGTCCCAAATCCGTGGGTCAGGCAGCAGGCTGGAGGCTTCTCCTGCTCACCTGGTTGCAAGGGCTGAAGAAACAAAATCTGCATGTCTGGAGACAGCCTGCTGGCTCACACCCCAAGAGCTGGAGGCCAGAGGATGATGAAATGAATACAAGATCAAGAGAGAGAGTGAGCTTTGCCAGAAAATTCATATACATTGGATGCAGACCATACCCCCAAGGAAACTCCCCTTCCAACTGATTGGCTGCCCACACCAGATCACAAAATGGAGGGAGATTACATAATGCTTGCCAAACCACTGAGAATCGTGGCCTAGCCACTTTGACACATAACATTAACCATCGCGTACTACGTGAAGGGGAGACCTAAAGGAGTTAGGATGGCTTCCCAGAGGAGAATACACTTGAAATTGGTTTGGACAGAAGGACTGAATCTGGGAGGCATGAATGAGCATAGACTGTCCAAGCAAGTCCTTTGTAAAGAGGTGAAATGGGGACCTTGTACTACAACTCTGACTACAGGCATCCCTATGCTGACAAATGTGACATATGTGGCATAGTAAGGAACTCCAGGGGGAAAAAATAATCACCTCAGCACACGGAGACCAGATAGGTAGTGATTTCTTGAGTGAAGCCAGACCTAGACTACCAGGTAAAAAAGTCAAAATTAAAGCCTGATCGTCATCTCAAAGACTTACTTCTGTTTGGTCCCCCATTCAAGGAGGAATGCAAGTCACATTTTTAATTTTTCTGTAATAGAATGTGTATTTGCTATCTCTTATTGTGCAATAAATTACCTCAAAACTTAGTGGTTTCAAACAACAATCAACATTTTCTTATTTCACAGTTTTTATGTTGTCTTAGGCTGGGTTCTCTAGAGAAGCAAAACCAGTAAAGTGTATAAATACGTATATATAGAGAGAGATAACCAAGGAAATGACTCACGTGGCTGTAGAGGGTAGAACATTCCAAGTGCGTGAATCAGACTGGAGGTTTCTCCTGATTCACGTAGCCACAGGGGCTAGTGAACACAAGATCAGCTGGTCAGACAGCAGGGCTGTGGCTCATGGGCTGTGAAGACTGACTAATCCCAAGATCAGCAGGCAAGACGCTAGCTCAAGTCCCAAGAACTGGAGGTCAGACAAACAGAAGCCAGCTACAGGATCCAGAGCCAGCAAAAGCCACCCATATTGGATGCCACACCCCCAAGGAAACTCCCTTTCAACAGATTGGCTAATCACAGCAGATCCCATCATGGAGGTGATCACATTATATCAAATCTCATCACGGAGGTGATCACATCATTATACGACTGCCAAACTACATCATAACTGTCAAACCTCTGAGAATCATGGCCCAGTCAAGTTGACACACAACCTTAATGATCATAGGTTGCGGTTGTTGTCAGGTGCTGTTGAGTCGGTTCTGACTCATCGCAACGCTACAGGACAGAGTAGAACTGCCCCATACGGTTTCCAAGGAGCAGCTGGTGGATTTGAACTACAGACCTTTTGGTTAGCAGCCAAGTTTTTAACCACTATGCCACCAGGGCTCCTAACAATCACATATGTAATGGGAATTCAAGAGTGGCTTAACTGGATGGTTCTACTCAGGGTCTCTGATCAGCAAAGGTTGCAGTCATCTGAAAGCTTGACTGGGGCTGGAGGATCTTCGTCCAAACCGGCTATTCACATAAATGGCGATAGCAAATAGTTGGCAAATGGCACCTGCTATTGGTAGGAGGCCTCAGTTCTTTGCCACATGGAGCTCCCCACAGGACTCCTAGATTATCCTCATGACATGTGGCTGGCTTCCTGTAGAGTGAATGATCCAAGAAAATAAGGTGGAAATGACTGTATCTTTTATGAGCTAGCCTTGGAAGACGCACTTTCATCATATTCTATCGGTCACACAGGCCAACCTGTTACGAAGTTGGAGGGGATTACACAAGGGTGGAAATATGAGAAGGTAAGGATTGTGGGTGTTATCTTGAAATCCGGCTTCTAAGTCTGTCTCCTTTTCTACCTGTGTAAATAATATCTTAAAGACCTACATCTTCTTTCCTTCAATCAACCACACAAAATAACTCCTCTATAGTTTTTAAGACAACTCATTGTGAATTGACTACTATTCAACTACTATTGGATTGACTATTACTCAGCGGTCAATAACCCAGTTCTGATGGTGAGCACTGTAGCCCTGTAACACACATTTTCAGACTTCTGACCTCCAGAGCTGTACAAGAATAAATTTGCACTGTTTTAAAGTCACTAAATTTGTGATAATTTGCTACAGCAGCAATAGTAAACTAATCCACCTGTTTATGGTCTGTTTTCTCTATCAAAATACAAACTCTGTGGGAGCAGAGGTCACATCTGTGTTCTCAAAAACAAGAGTAACGCCTGGCATATAAGAGGTGATCTACTAATAGCTGTTGAATGGATGAGTAAATGCATGAATAAGACAATAAGTGAGTTTAAAATGTCCTTATCTGTAAGATGCCTCCCGAAGAGGCTTGGTGAAGACACCCAGTTAACTCACGTACAGTTCCTGTTCTGTCTGGTGCTACAGCCGCTACACAGGAATCCCTCAGTGTTAGCCATGATTTTTATAAATACCGTAGTCATCAATACTCTATTCTGCAAGCAGGCACTGGGTAAAATACTTCACAGTCATTAGGTTACCAGCTCAAGCTCTGGGTTCCAGCTCAGTGTGACTTTCGCCAATAAAGATGACACCAGGATGAAGAAAAAAGAGAGGATTTATTCCGAGCTCGTGCGCAAGCTGAGGCAGAGGGGAAGGCAGTCAGTCCTCAGGTTCTACCGGTCTTGGGTTACGCAGGTCAGATCTTTTATACTCTGAGGAAGGAGGAAGTTCTTAACAAATCATATAACCACAGGTTTCTACATTTTCTAACATACCAGTCCTACTCTCATTATAATGTTAGCGTGTCTCGTTATCCTGTTAAGTCTCCGCCTAGGGGAGTGATTTTTACTATGTTCATAACCCCTTCTCTGACCTTTGGGCTCAAGGTTCTGGTGCAGGGGTTAATATTGGACAGTCAACCTCTTGGCGGTTATCATTCTGAAAGTTTAACAGAGAGTTGCTATTTTGTTCTTAGCCAGCTTTGTGTAAACTAGGCTCTTTCGGGACATACTGGTGGTCGCAATTATATCTTATCCAATCCCTCATCCTTTCAGCAGTCCTGGAAAAACTCCAGTATTATTTCCGTTTTGTTGTTGTTGTGTGCCTTCCTGTCAATTCCTATTCACAGTGACCCTGTAGGACAGAGTAGGACTGCTCCATAGGGTTTGCTAGGCTGAGGAGCCCTGGTGGGGAAATGGTTAAGAGCTCGGCTGCTAACCAAAATGTCAGCAGTTTAAATCCACCAGGTGCTCCTTGGAAACCCTATGGGACAGTTCTACTCTGTCCTACAGGGTCGCTATGAGTTGGAATCTACTCGACGGCACACAACAATCTTTATGGGGGCAGACTACCAGGTCTTTTCTTCCAGGGGGGTGGGTTCGAAGCGCTACGCTTTTGGTTAGCAGCCAAGCACTTAACCACTGCACTGCCAAGACTCCTTGTTTCTATTTCACAGATGAGAAATTGAGACCCAGAGACATTCAGTAGTTTGCTCAAGGTCACAGAGAGAGTTGCAGAAACAGCATTCTGGCCAGATCTCCAATGCCTGCCTTGTTATCCGCCATAATTTACCGTCTAGGGTCCACCCTTACTGCTGGTAAAGCCAGCGTCACATTGTTTTACAGCTAGTTGTGTGTTGTCCACGTAAAATTTTCCTCAGTCAGAGGGAAGGGGCTGTAGTCTACTCATCTTTGTGTTATCTGGTAGATTTCTACATGAACTCTGCAAGCCCACGGGGATTTCTGGATGCTTCTGAGGGGCCCTCACAGGGAAGGAGAGAAGTGGCAGCTCTTAGCCCCTTTCTCCCACCTCAGTTGTCTTCTGTTCTGGGTTTCCAAATGATTTCTTTTGAAGAAAGGATTCTGCTGCTAAAAAATTAAAGCTCTAGAATCTGTCAGTGCCTGTGCACTCAGTACTGTGAAACAAAGTCTAGTCTAGGACAGCCTCTCGATGTAAAAAGTATGGAAGGAACGAGCAATCACCACACGGTGGACCTTTTTGTGACACTTACACGAATAATTTAAGATTTGAGTGTTATCTTTCCACATAAAAGGCAGTCCAATAAATGCAGCATGGGTGAAGAGAGAAGTTAGGCTCATGGTCCACCATTTACCTCAGCCACTGAGGTAAGGCTGTCTGTTACGCTTAACATATAAAGGGGATTATGAAAACCTTTAAAAGGAAAACCGAGAAAGTGTGCATAAGCTTAGAAGATTGAGAGATTACAGGCCTAAAAAGTGGGTGCAAATTCAGTGTCACCCTCAGATTTTAGACTAGGAACATGTCGGAATTTGATAGGGCAATGAGAAAACACTCATCCTCCATAGTAACGACCTGACAACTCAGCTCCGTTCTCATTACCAGAGAACACTTGACAGAGGAACCCGAGAGGCAGTTTTCCTCAGAGATTTATCAGGCAGCGGGAAGGGACCGGGGAGGAGAAATTGAAGACGAACGAGTACAAAGAGATGGAGTTACCAATGAGTAGGCAGTATTAAACAGGAGAGAAGCAGAGAGAAATCCAGAAGATTTATTTCAAAAATTCAAAAACTTTGGTGGGAGGTAGAATGGTTGATTGACCAAGTGTTGAATCACTCACCCACAAACCCAAATCCTTCTATATGGAAACAGGAAAGCTGAAAGCAAATTACTCACTCTTGACAAGGCGGTAACAGCCCGTCTCTCAAAAGGAACAGTGACGGCAGACTAATTTGTTCCCTGGATAGGCCAAGTATGGATTATTCCAGATAGGCCTATGCCAAAGAAGATCCAACTCACAGAGCTACTTCAGACACTGGACAGTTACTTTACAGAGAGACCCTGCAACACTGGAAAAAATCCCCCCAGAGAAAAAGACACCATGATGCCTGGATGGCCACTTTTTAGTGCCCATCTGAGCAACTCAATCAAAGCCAGGGCTAAAACTTATTAATACATTCATTCACTCATTCATTTATTAAATGCATTTAAGAAGCATTTATTGAGTGATCAAGCACTAAGTTAGGTATTAAGGATGCAAAGATGAACAACATGGTCCAGGCACTCATTTGGGAAGGCATTGGCTTGCTATTATGACGGAGGAGGTGGGGACAGTGCGGTTTAATGGCAGAATTTTCGCCTTCCATGCAGCAGACTCAGGTTAGGTTCCTGGCCAATGCACCTTATGCACAGTCACCAGACACCTGTCAGTACAGACTTGTGTGTTACTATGATGCGGAACAGGTTTCAGCAGAGATCCCAGACTAAGGCTAAGAAGAAAGGCCTAGTGATCCACTTCCGAAAATCGGCCGACAAAAACCCTGTGGATCAGAATGGTCTGATCATGGGGATGGCACAGGCCTAGGCTGCACCTTGTTCCATTAAGCATGATACCATCTACAGCAAGTAGCAACAACGTAATGGAGGCAGGCTTCAGCAGTGGGCCCTGGGTCTCTGCAGCCAGAGAGAACAAGGTTTGAGACCTAGGTTCCCACTTCCCAAATGTGCACATGTTGCTTTAATCTCCCTACACCTCAGTGCAGAGAACAATCAGTTGTCCTTCACAAGACTGTTGTCAGGAGCAGGACTTTCATGCTAAACAGGGAAGGTTCTTAGCCCTTAGCTGGACACACTGCAATTACTTAAACAACAAAGTAGTGGAGAGGAAGGGGGGAGTCTTTATTACTATTATGGAGAAGGAAACCCTGGTGGCGTAGTGGTTAAGAGCTAAGTCTGCTAACCAAAAGGTTGGCAGTTTGAATCCACCAGGGACTTCTTGGAAACTCTACGGGGCAGTTCTACTCTGTCCTGTAGGGTCGCTATGAGTTGGAATAGACTCAGTGGCAATGGGTTTGGTTTTTGGTATTATGCAGAAAGTGGACAACTAATCTGCTTCTCTCTCTACCCTTGAAGGTTCTCTTCTCAGTCTATAATTAGCAGCTGCCAGGATATTCCTAGTAAAGAATCATTAGATTACCTCCATGGAATTGAACAGCAAGCACACAGAGGCTGTCGTTAGTGAGAGCACCACAGCATGAAACAACACTCCACCTGGAGTAAAGCCAGAATAATTGGCCCAGTCTCACCACGCGCATTCTTTCCAACGAGTCTTCCATGTGCGTTAACGCGTCCCTTGTCACATTGTCCAATTGTATCCTCACTCTGGGGCCTAAGGTGCCTGCAGTTGAATTCAGCTTCAATTAAGGCTGTTCACTTCCTTTGTTGCATCGAAGTGTGAAGGAAGCTTCCCAGAGGGAGTGTTTCAAAAATACCCTCATTGCAAATCACTCCAGTCTAAGGCCATCGAGAGTCTCAATAAGCAACTGTAATGAACAGCAGCTTCTGGATGTACTGTCAGAAATGTCATCTTCTGACGATGCCTGGCCCTGCTCAAGCTCAGTTCATTATTTCTCAGTCTCCAGTTGTGACAGAATTGAATTTCAAGGGAGCTCCAGCGGAGTAATGTGGGCAGGGAATGAGTAATGTGGGCAGGGAATAAGTAATGAGATCCAGGGTGCAGGCTCCCTCTGGAGAAGCTAACCATACGAAGGAGGAAGCGAAGAGCCCTGGACAGAGAGTAACAAGAAGCAGGGCCATGCTCTGGGCAAGTCCTTCTTGGCTTTCTACCTTAGTTGTGCCACTTACAAAACGGAGCCACTTCCAACCGTCCTCTCCCCTCCTCCCTCCTCACAGGGGATATTGTGTCTGCTGGTTGTTTGATTACCAAGCCAGCTTAAGCTACAAAGGGCAGGTTATTGGTGACAGTTGTGGAGAGCAAATCTGGCTTCACAAGACAATAAAGCCTAAAACTGGAAAGTGGGGTGCAGAAATGGGTTTCTCCCTCTCTCTGGGACCATGTTGTCTCTCATATCTGCCTCTCTCCTTGTATTTATTTCCTTCTTTCCACTCTTCAAAGACCTGCTTTCTTTGACCCAGCACGCACACACACACAAAAACCTGTTGCTACTGAGTTGATTC
The DNA here is from genome assembly GCA_030035585.1 of Dugong dugon. Taxonomy (NCBI): domain Eukaryota; kingdom Metazoa; phylum Chordata; class Mammalia; order Sirenia; family Dugongidae; genus Dugong; species Dugong dugon. The sequence goes on from CM057473.1 coordinate 10,815,817, forward strand.
CAACTCATAGCGACCCTATAGGACAGAGTAGAACTGCCCCATAGGGTTTCCAAGGAGCAGCTGGTGGATTCGAACTGCTGACCTTTTGGTTAGCAGCAGAGCTCTTAACCACTCCCCCACCAGAGCTCCCAGCATGCAAAAGTCGCAGTGGAATTATCATAAAGTTAATAACACTTAAGCTTCTTCAGGGGACATCTAGGTCAATTGGCATAACAAAGTTTTTTAAGAAAATGTTCTGCATCCCACTTTGGTGAGTGGCATCTGGGGTCTTAAAAGATAGCAAGCGGCCATCTAAGATGCATCAATTGGTCCCAACCTACCTGGAGTAAAGGAGAATGAAGAACACCATGGACACAAGGAAAGTATTAGCCCAAGAGACAGAAAGGGCCACTTAAACTAGAGACTTCATCGGCCTGAGACCAGAAGAACTAGATGGTGCCTGGTTACCACAATGAACATCCTGACATGGAACACAACAGAGTAAATTAGCTTCTCATTAAACAATTAATGCACATATTGTTTTGTAACATTGGTTGCCAGCCCCACGACATGTCAACACTCTCCCCCTCTCACCCTTGGGTTCCTGGTTACCAGCTTTCCTGTCCCCTCCTGCCTTCTTGTCCCTGCCCCTGGGCTGGTGTGCCTATTTAGTCTTGTTTTGTTTTATGGGCCTGTCTAATCTTTGGCTAAAAGATTAACCTCAGGAGTGACTTCAGTACTGAGTTAAAAGTGTGTCCAGGGGCCATACTCTCAGGGTTTCTCCAGTCTCTGTCAGACCAGTAAGTCTGGTCTTTTTTTGTGAGTTAGAATTTTGTTCTACATTTTTCTCCAGCTTTGTCCAGAGTAGGTGGTGGTGGTAGCTGGGCACCATCTAGTTGTACTAGACTTAGTCAGGTGGAGGCTTTGGTAGTTGTGGTCCATTAATCCTTTGGACTAGCCTTTCCCTTGTGTCTTTGGTTTTCTTCATTCTCCCTTGCTCCAGACAAGGTGGGACCAGTGGAGAATTTTAGATGGCCGCTCATAAATAGATATCATAGATAGAGTTTTTTAAATGATAATTTCAGGTTGCTGGAAGAGAAAATCTAATTGGTTTCATTGAGTCCGGTGGTTAGCACAGTCAGGTGTGAGACTGTGTGGTCTGCTGCCCACTTAGTGGAGTCTGTGGGACTAGCTCAGTAAGACAGGAGCACAGGCCTGGCTGTGTAAGTGACGGGCAGGATGTGTTCTGGGAGGACATTCCTAAGGGGGACCTACTACAGAAAGGGGAACCAAATCATAGATAAGATAATGATGGGTGATCGCTACAGGAAGAGCATTCCATACGTTGTTCTTGAGTTACCTCTGTCTCACGAAGACCTTACGGCTAACAGAACGAAATTTGCCTGGTACTGGGCCATCTTCCAGCACTCTATTAGGCAATGTTCTGTGGTGACCCATAGGGTTTTTATTGGCTAATTTTTGAAAGTAGATTTCCAAGCTTTTTTTCCCTAGTCTGTCTTAGTCTGGAAGCTCTGTCCACCATGGGTGACCCTGCTGCTATTTGAAATACTGGTGGCATAGCTCCCGGCATCACAGCAACACGCAACCCACCACAGTACGACAAGCTGACAGACAGATGGTGGATTACATGTATAGAGGTTGTTACTGTCCCACTGGGTACAGACCAGAGCACACACTATGTTCTTTTTGAAAGAGCTGCCCTCCACTATTCATTGCTGACTAAATGGGTCAAATGAGATTTCTATGAATTTTCAGATTTCCACTTGACTCCCTTCTTAATAGCTTTACACTTACCATTTACAATCAAATGTTGACCAACTAAAGGAAAATACTATGATAATTTCATGCTCTGATTTAGGGGAGGATGAGGGAGATTGTGGTCCACAGTTCGAACCCACCAAAGCTCCTTGGAAACCCTATGGGGCAGTTCTACTCTGTCCTATAGGGTTGCTATGAATTGGAATCAACTCAAGAACAACAGATTTGGCTTTTTTGTTTGTTTGGGGGAGATAATATAAAACTGGGCATGGGCTGAGGTTTTTGTTGTCTTTCACCCTAGCCAGCACCAGAATAACTCAGGAAAAAGGAATTTACTAAGTAGGGCAGTTCAGAATAAAACTTCCAGCCTTCCTGATCAGAAAAAGACAAAGAGCTGACCCTTGGAATATATATTTGTTCCTTGTGATACATAGAATAATGGCCACCCAAATATGTTGACATACTAATTCTTGGAACATGTCAGTATGTTAAATTATAGGATAAGGGGACATTAAGTTTACAGACAGAATTAAGGTTGCTAATCAGCTCACCTTTAAACAGAGAGATAATCCTGGGTTGTTTGTAATCATGAGGGTCCTTCAAAGTAGAAGATTGTGACAGAAGAAGTCAGCGTCAGCATGGTGAGATGTGAGAAAGATTCAGCTGGCCAATGTTGGCTTTGAAGATGGAGGGAGGGGGCCATGAGCCAAGGAACATGGGCAGCTTCTAGAAGCTGGAAACGGCAAGAAAATGGACTCTCCTTTAGAGCCTCCAGAAGGAATACAACCCTGCTGACTCCTTGCTTTTAGCTCGGTAAGTCCCGTGTCATACTTCTGATCTCTTGAGTTACAAGATTATAAATTTGTGTTGCTTTAAGCCACTAAATTTCTGGTATTTTGTTACAGCAGCAATAGGAAACTAATATACTCCCCAATCTCCTGCCGCTCCTACACTTGGCTTGTTGTTGGGAGCAGAAGCAATAAGATCCTTGGTGGCAGGGAAACTCTGCAGCCTAGATCCTTTGTGAACCCCACAATCTCTAACACAATGCTCTGCACATACCCAGCCAGTAAACCAGTTGCCATCAAGTCAACCTCAAGTAGAACTGCACTCCATAGGAGTTTTTCAATGGCTGATTTTTCAGAAATAGGTCACCAGGCCTTTCTTCTGAGGCACCTCTGGGTAGATTTAAGCCTCTACCTTTCTGTTAGCAGCTAAGTGGGTTTACCATTTGCGCTACCCAAGGACTCCCATGGTGACACACCTCAGGAAATGGGGACCAAGTCCTAACTCCCATTTAAATGCAGATCAGCATGAACCAGGTGGGTGGACAGCCCTATCTAAATCTGTAACTTACTATTTTTGTCTGCTCTCCAAAGTGTTTCAACCAGATTATGTTGAGCTCAGTGCTGAATTTCTGAACCTTGATAGAAGAAAAAAAGGTTGATACTGAAAATTCTCTTTTCAAGGGACTGCTCACCATTCTGCCACTGTATTGTAATTTAGCAGACTGAATTATTTGTGACAGCTGGTATGATAAAATTATTAGTCTAGCCAGCTCTAAAACAAGTAGATCCCTAGTGACAGAAATTTAATTAAGAAAAAAATAAAATAAAGCTCTGTCTGCTGTGACAGCCTTGAGCTCAAGGAAAATAACAGCACAGATGCATAATAATACATACATTTTTAAAATTATAAAATGAAATGAAGCCAAAGGAAACCTAATGTAATATAGAACTCCAAGAGCCAAATCATTCTAATGGTTAAAAAAAGAAGGCACATTCGGTTTATTTAGAAAGATCTCAATACTTAATATAGTATGCATTACATGGAGTCCCTGGGTGGCGCAAACGGTCAAGTGCTAGGCTGCTAACTGTTCAAACCCATCCAGAGGCATCTCGAAAGACAAGCCAGGCAATCTTCTTCCAAAAGGTCACAGCCTTGAAAACCCTATGGAGCAGTTCTACTCTGCACGCATGGGGTGGCCACAAGTTGGAATTAACTCTACTGCAACTGATTTGGTTTTTTTTTTTTAAATTTATGTATTCATCATATAACTTACACAATACTAAAGGTCAAGGTCTGGTAAATTTCCTAAAATAAGCTATGCAAATTCCAAAGAGTTGGAGTTACTACGGGATCATCAGGAGAATACCCATGGAGCCTTAATGCCCGTAAAAGAAAGTCTGATAGTTGGACTTCCTGGTTAAGAAGACTTTATTCTTCCAGGGTACAGTGTATTGAAAATAACTACACTTTTGACCAATTTTGAGTGGTTTGTGGAATTTTAGGAGTGATTTCATTGAGCTTCCCAGTTTCCAAGAACGACTTGCCCTACTTGAAGAGAACAAGTGTTGTAGGTGCCAGACAGAGTGTGCTAATCTGCTTTCCACTATCAAAAGTCTCAGGATATAAGAACTTTGTATTATTTTCTATTTTCCCAGAGGGGTCCCAGCTTTGACGAAAGCTTGGACACACCAATGCTTTGAGTTGTTACTAAGTGTACAAGTTTCTTGCCTTACATGGGCTCTTCTGCTGAGCTCTTCTGAATACCTTGGTTCTCAGTAGCCTTCTGCTGGGAATTGCTTCAAAATTGCCAACTCGATGTGTATCAGAGTAGAACTGTGCTCCATAGGGTTTTCAATGGTTGATTTTTCAGAAGTTGATCACCAGGGCTTTCTTCTGAGGCTCCTTCAGGTGGACTTGAATGACTAACCTTTCAGTTAGCAGCCAAGCTCTTAACGGTTTACGCCTCCCTGGGACTCTGCTTCAAAAGTTAGAGCTCTGTTTTTTCCATAAAGTGGGTTTTCACTGTCAGCAAAGTTCTCAGAAGGAATTATTCTTGTTATTACTCCCACCACAAGTGCACAACACATACAGAGACACTTCTCACCATCACAGATTTGTGAGATTATTATGCGCTCATAGCATATATTATCAACAGTCACAAAAGACAGTTAAGGCACTTCCATAGTGAGATTATCCTGGGTTATTAGGTGGGCCCAAAGTAATCACAAAGTTCATTAAAGGGGTAAAACTTTCCCAACTGGAGTCAGAGGGAAATGTGACTACAGAAGAAGGGTCAGAGAAATGTAACGTTGATGGCTTTGATGATAGAAGGAACTCATGAGCCAAAGAATGGGGATGATTTCTTGTTATTGTTGCAAGTGTGTATCAGACAGTTGTGATCCCTAAGGTATTCACTCGCTAATTTTCAGAAGTAGATAGCCAGGCCTTTCTTCCTAGTCCATCTTCGTCTGGAAGCTCCACTGAAACCTGTTTAGCATCTTACCAACACACAAGCCTTCACTGACAGACAAGTGGTGATTGCGCATGAAGTGCATTGGCCTGGAATTGAACCTTGGTCTTTTGCATGGATGGTAAGAATTCTACCACCGAACCACCAATGCCCCTAGGGGTGGGCTTTAGAGGTTGAAAACATGCAAGGAAATGGATTCCTCCCTACAGCCTCCAGAAAGAAATGCAGTCTTGATTTAGCCCAGTGTCGAAATTCTAACCTCCAGAACCATAAGATGATAAATTTGTGGGGCTTTTTTTTTTTTTTTAAGATTGGCTTTTTTCTTTTTTTAAAACAATATTTTATTGTGTTTTAGGTGAAAATTTACACAGCAAATTAGGTTCCCTTTAACAATTTTTGTACAAATTATTCATTGAAATTGGTTACAATTTTTACAATGTGTCAGCATTCTCATTATTTCCATTCTGTTTGTTCTGTTTCCATTGATCTAGCTTCCCTGCCCCTCCTTGCCTTCTCATCTTTGCTTTTGGGTAGATGTTGACCATTTGCTCTCAGACAGTTAATTGTTTAAGGGAGCACATTACTCACAGGTGATACTGTTTACCTTATAAGCCAATCTAGTATTTGACTGAAAGGTAACCTGCAGAAGTAGCTTCAATTCCAAGTTCAAAGGGTGTCTTAGGGCCATAGTCTCAGGAGTTCCTCTAGTCTCTATCCCTTAAATTTGTGTTGTTTTATACCACTAAGTTTGTAGTAACTTGTTACAGCAGCAACAGGAACCTAATACACAACCTAAAGACATAAACATTAAAACAATAAGGAAAATACTTACTTTTAGAATATTGTCATCCATCAAACTTTTTACCATTGCAAAATTCTTACCAGCATCCATGCCAGCTATCAGAAACTAGAAATAGAGCTGCCAGCTTACGAGAAACGATTCTAATGTGATGTTCTCCCTTTTCCCTTCCCCCACTCACACACAAACACACAGAGAAACGCCCCATTAACATTTCTCAGAGGATTAAAAACAAATCTCTATCTCCTACTGTTTCCTTTCAAACAATGTAGTGGTAAGACTAGGAAAAGAAGTAGCTTTTTTATTTTCATGTTTATGTGCTATAGTTATGAGCTTGTAGGTTGGTTTCTTCTGTATTAGAATTTTTCTTCATTTCTTACTCATATTGCAACAGTCATTCTATCTATTCCTTTCAACTGTCCGTACTTAAACCACCATGCTTTGTTCAACATCTTTTGTCTGTGTAAGGAAATGTGTTCATGCATCAGAATTTTGCTGTCAGCAACAGAAAAAAGAATCTTCTATCCACTTTGTGTTTAGACTAGATGAAGCTGAATAAAGTCATAAATGATGAATACTACTAGCTTCATAAATGAGAGTTTATTTGAAAATCCAGCACTGTGCTAACAGTAAGAATCACAGAGAACTGGGAAAATACAATTAGGGAGAAAATTTTAGGGAGATATCCATTTATTATCAAAGTTTCCTTCAAGATTCCTCATTCACATCTGCAGGGAGACTTGAAAATCTTTAGAGTATATCTTACTAATGTAATCCAAGGTTCTTAAGTCTTCCAGCCATTAATGTCCAAATCAAATAACTCAAACCCTCATTCATATAAGTGTGGGGATCCCAGCACCAGTTGCTGTTGAGTCAGTTCCAACTCATGGTGACCCCATGTGTGTCAGAGTAGAACTGTGCTCCATAGGGTTTTCAATGGCTGACTTTTCAGAAGTAAGTCACTAGACCTTTTTTCTGAGGCACCTCTGGGTGAACTTGAACCTTCAATCTCTCCCTTAGTAGCTGAGCCCGTTAACCATCTGGAGCACCTAGGGACTCACAGCATACTCACCTGAAATTCTGAGATGTCCAAAAACAAACTCCTGCTCCTACTCTCTCATCCATTATTTCTGGTTCTCTGATCCTCCTTGTCCCTGTACCCCAGGGACATGACCCACTAACACAAGGCTGCTGTGTATGAAGGATTAGGGACAAGAGAGAATAAACTGCCAGCAGACAGAATCAGAGAGCACTGAGACTAGAGTTGATCTACCTTTCTCCACCACAGGGAATTCTTCAGTAGCATTCTCTCTTCTAATGTCCCATATTTGCCTTCAGGTCATTCTCTCTTGGCCGTCTTTTAAAACTGAATTTTACCTGAACCCTGTGATACTGGGAAACAACAATGATTAAAGAAATCTTCCACCCTCTGTGTTCAAGAAAATGGCTTACTGCAAATAACCACACTTCCTATATAACTTTAAAGAAAATACAAAGTTGTTCAACTTTGTGGATCATAACAAATTATGCATAACATTGCGAAGAATGGGAATTCCAGAACACTTAATTGTGCTCACGAGGAAACTACATAGACCAAGAGGCAGTCTTTTGAACAGAACAAGGGGATACTGCGTGGTTTAAAGTCAGGAAAGACATGCCCCTACTACTGTGAGAATTCCTTGTTGTTGTTAGGTGCCATTGAGAGGGTTCCAACTCATAGTGACCCTGTGTACAACACGGCCTAGTCCTGGGCCATCTTCATACTCCTTGCAATGTTTAAGCCCATTGTTTAGCCACCATGTCAATCTATCACCTTGAAGGACTTCCTCTTTTTCACTGACCCTCTACTTTGCCAAGCATGATGTCCTTTTCCAGGGACTAGTCCCCCTGATAACATGTCCAAAGTACGTGAGACAAAGTCTCGCCATCCTTGCGTCTAAGGAGCACTCTGGCTGTACATCTTCCAAGGCGAATTTGCTCATTCTTCTGGCCATCCATGGTATAGTCAATATTCTTCAACAACACCATAATTCAAAGGCGTCGATTCTTCTTCTGTCTTCCTTATTCATTGTTCAGCTTTCACAAGCATATGAGGTGATTGAAAATACTATGGCTTGGGTTAGGTGCACCTTAGTCCTCAAAGTGACTCTTGTTTTTCAACATTTTAAAGAGGTGTTTTGCAGCAGATTTTCCCAATGCAATACGTTGTTTGATTTCTTAACTGCTGCTTCCATGGGCGTTGATTGTGGACCTAAGTCAAATGAAATCCTTGACAACTTCAATCTTTTCTCCATTTATCATGATGTTGCTTATTGGTCTAGTTGTAAGGATTTTGGTTTTCTTTATGTTGAGGTATAATCCCTACTGAAGGCTGCAGTCTTTGATCTTCAGCAATAACTGCTTCAAGTCCTCTTCACTTTCAGCAAGCAAGGTTGTGTCATCTGCATATCACAGGTTGTTAATCAGTCTTTCGCCAATCCTGATGCCATGTTCTTTTTCATATAGTCCAGCTTCTCAGATTATTTGCTCAGCATACAGATTGAATAAGTATGGTGAAATGATACAACCTTGTCTCATACCTTTCCCAATTTTAAACCACTCAGTATCCTCTTGTTCTGTTCAAAAGACTGCCTCTTGGTCTGTGTAGTTTCCTCATGAGCACAGTTAAGTGTTTTGGAATTCCCATTCTTCGCAATGTTATCCATAATTTGTTATGATCCACACAGTCAAATGCCTTTACATAGTCAGTAAAACATAGATAAACATCTTTCTGGTTTTCTCTGATTTCAACCAGGATCCACCCAACATTAGCAATGATATCCCTGGTTCCACATCCTCTTCTGAATTTGGCTTGAATTTCTGGCAATTCCCTGTTGATGTATTGCTGCAACTGTTTTTGAATGATCTTCAGCAAAATTTTACTGGCATATGATATTAATTATATTGCTCAGTAATTTCTGCATTCAGTTGGATCACCCTTCTTTGGAATGAGCACAAAGATGGATCTCTTCCATTCAGTTGGCCAGGTAGCTAGCTGTCTTCCATATTTCTTGGTATAGACAAGAGTGCTTCCAACGTTGGATTCATTTGTTGAAACATCTCAGTTGGTATCCAATCAATTCCTGGAGCCTTGTTTTTGCCAGTGCCTTTAGTGCAGCCTGGGCTTCTTCCTTCAATACCATCACTTCTTGATCATATACTATCTCCTGAAATGGTTGAACATTGACTAATTTTTTTTGGTACAGTGACTCTGTGTATTCCTTCCATGTTTTGATGCTTCCTGCATTGTTCAATATTTTGCCCATAGAATCCTTCAATAGTGCAACCTGAGGCTTGAGTTTTTTCTTCAGTTCTTTCAGCTTGAGAAATGCTGAGCAAGTTCTTCCCTTTTAGTTTTCTAACTCCAGGTCTTTACCATAGAACTGAGCAATGTTTTGTTCTGTTATACATAGAATCGCTATGAGTTAGAATTGACCTGATGGCACCTAACAACCACCACTACCCTATGACTCAGAAAAGACTCATGGATGCTCCCTGGTTTACCTATGACATGGTCAGACACAGACCTGCCAAATTCCCATTCCTGGCCTCATAAAGGAGTAACTGAATTGCTTGACCTACTGATCACTCAGCTACAAAGTGCTTGTTAACCAAACTTTGGTTAAGCTTCTCTCCTTCTCCAAGTCTCTGGACTTTGGCCCACCTTCAACCTCAGCCAGCATACCACCCCTCTTTAAGGGCTCCTCTCAGAAAATCGGCTGGTCTCAGGGTAAAGCATTCTGATTTACTCTCCAATGACACCACCTTTCATCTCACTCCCCCACACCTAGGTTTTTTTCTAGTTTACTCTCAGTCTCTACAAAAGAAAACCTTTTATCCCTAACTCTTGGAGACCCTTACTGAGCTTATGGTCAGAGTGTTCTCCTATTGTAGTAACCCCTTCCCCCAGTACTAAGTAGGCCCTTTTTCTTTCCCTGTTTTCTTTCTGAACAAAGATCCCTATCAAAGTTTACATTCATTTTTTATTGAACACTTCCCTAAGTCCGACGGATCCCAAAACTTACTCCTTCTGAAGACTGTCAAAGGCAGTCATGTAGCTTTTTCTGTCTGTCTTATTCATCAGTGCTGGTGTAATAGAAATACCACAAGTGGATGGTTTTAACAAAGACAAATTTATTTTCTCACAGTCTAGTAGGCTATAAGCCCAAATTTAGGGCATCAACTCCAGGGGAAGTCTTTCTCTCTTTGTTGGCTCTGGAGGAAGGCACTTGTCGTCAATCCTCCCTTGGTCTGGGAGCTTCTCAGCTCAGGAAACTCTGGTCCAAAGGACATGCTCTGCTCCTGGCACTGCTTTGTGGTGGTATGAGGTCCCGCTCTCTCTCTGCTCGCTTCTCTCTCTCTGTTTTTTTTTTTTTTTTATATTTTATTTTACTTCAGGTGAAGGCTTACAGAACAAATAGTTTCTCATGAAACAGTAGTACACATGTTGTTTTATGACATTGGTTAACAACCCCACAACATATCAACCCTCTAAATTCTCAACTTTTTTTTTTTTTGGTGAAAATCCACATAGCCAAAGATACACCATTTCAAAATTTCTACATACACAGTTCAGTGACATTGACTACGCTCTTCCAATTGTGCTGCTATTCTCACTTAAGATGAAGGCTTACAGAACAAAATAGTTTCTCATTTAACAGTTACTACAAATGTTGCCCTATGACAATGGTTAACAATCTCACAACTCATCAACAATATCCTTACTCAACCTTGGGTTCCCTATCACCAGCTTCCTTGTCCCCTTCTGCCTTCTGGCCCTTGTCACTGGACTCCTGTACCTCGTTAGTCTCATTTGGTTTTATGGGGCTGTCCACTCCCAGGCTGAACAGTGAACCTCGGAAGTAACTTCACCACTGAGCTAAAAGGGTGTCTGGGGGCCATACTCTCGAGGTTTCTCCAGTCTCCTTTAGGCCAGTAAATCTGGTCTTTTTTTTGTGAGTTAGAATTATGCTCTACATCCTTCTCCAGCTCTGTCCAGAACCCTCAGTTGTGATCCTGGTCAGAGCAGTCAATGGTGGTAGCCGGGCACCATCTAGCTGTACTGGACTCAGTCCGGTGGAGGCCTTGGTAGCTGTGGACAATTAGTCCTTTGGACTGATTTTTTCCTTGTATCCTGTTCTCTTCATTCTCCCTTGCTCCCAAAGGGATGAGACCAGTGGAGTATCTTAGATGGCCGCTCACAGGCTTTTAAGACCCCAGACACTACTCACCAAGGTAGAATGTGGAGCATTGTCTTTATAAGCTGTGTCATGCCAATTGAGCTACATGTTCCCCGAGACCATGGTCCCCACAGCCTTCCACCCAGCAATTCAGTCCCTCAGGAAGTTTGGATGTGTCTATGGGGCTTCCATGACCTTTGCTTGTACAGGTTGTGCTAGTTTCCCCTGTATTGTGTACTGTCTCACCCTTCACCCAAGATACCACTTATCTATTGCCTATTTAGTATTTCCCCCCCCCACCACTCCCATCCCTGGTAACCAACAAAGATTGTTACATTTTGTGTGTGAACTTTTTCATGGGTTTTTACAATAGAGGTCTCATACAATATTTGTCCTTTTGTGATTGACTTATTTCACTCAGCATAATGTCCTCCAGTTTCATCCATGTTATGAGATGCTTCACAGATTCATTGTTGTTCTTTCTTGTTGCATAGTACTCCATTGTATGTATGTACCATAGTTTGTTTATCCATTCATCTGTTGATGGGCATCTAGGTTGTTTTCATTGTTTTGCTATTGTGAACAACGCTGCCATGAACATAGGTGTGCATACGTCTATTGGAGTGACGACTCTTATTTCTCTAGGATATATTCCTAGGAGTGGGATTGCTGGATCGAATGGTATGTCTATTTCTAGCTTTCTGAGGAAGCGCCATATCATTTTCCAAAATGGTTGTATCATTTTGCATTCCCACCAGCAGTGCATAAGTGTTCCGATCTCTCCGCAGCCTCTCCAACATTTGTTATTTCCACTGTTTTTGATTCATGCCAGTAATGCTGGGGTGAGATGGTATCTCACTGTGGTTTTAATTTGCATTTCTCTAATGGCTAGTGATTGCGAGCATTTCCTCATGTGTCTGTTGGCCATTTGAATGTCTTCTTTGGTGAAGTGTCTGTTCATTTCCTTTGCCCATTTTTTAATAGGATTATTTGTCTTTTTGTTGTAGAGGTGTTGGATTTTCTTGTAGATTATGGAGATTAGACCTTTTACTCACTTGTACTGTCCAAAAATTTTTTCCCAGTCTGTAGGTTCTCTTTTTACTCTTTTGAAGAGCATAGGTGTTTGATTTTTAGAAGATCCCAGTTATCTAGCTTATCTGTTGGGTTTTGTGCATTAATGGTTATGGTTTGTATCCTATTAATGCCATGTATTAAGGCCTGTAGTGTTGGTCCTATTTTTTCTTCTATGAACTTTATAGATTGAGGCTTTATATTCAGGTCTTTGATCCATTTTGAAGTAGTTTTTGTATACGGTGTGAGGTATGGGTCCTGTTTCATTTTTTTGCAAATGGATATCCAGTTTTGCCAGCACCATTTGTTAAAAAGACTGTCTTTTCCCCATTTGATGGACTTTGGGCCCTTGTTGAAGATCAGGTGACCGTAGGTGGATGAATTTACATCTTGGTTCTCAATTCTGTTCCATTGGTCAATGTATCTGTCGTTGTACCAGTACCAGGCTGTTTTGACTACTGTAGCTGTATAGCAGGTTCTGAAGTCAGGTAGTGTGAGTCCTCCAACTTTCTTCTTCTTCAGTAGTGCTTTACTTATTCGGGGCTTCTTCCTTTTCCATATAAAGTTAATGATTAGTTTTTCCATCTCTTTGAAGAATGTTGTTGGTATTTGGATCAGGATTGTGTTGTATTTGTAATTGCTTTGGGTAGAACTGACATTTTCAAAATGTTGAGTCTGCCTATCCATGAGCATGGTATCTTTTTCCATTTATGTAGATCCCTTTGGGTTTCATGCAGTAGCATTTTGTAGTTTTCTTTGTATAGGTCTTTTACATCCCTGGCGAGATTTATTCCTAAGTATTTTATCTTTTTAGGGGCTATTGCAAATGGTATTGTTTTCCTGATTTCCTTTTCGTCATTCTCCTTACCGGTGTATAGGAATCCAACTGATTTTTGAATGTTTATCTTGTATCCTGCTACTCTGCCGAATCTTTCCATTAGTTCCAGTAGATTTCTAATGGAGTCTTTAGGGTTTTCTATGTATAGCATCATATCATCTGCAAACAGGGACAGTTTAACTTCTTCATTACCAATTTGGATGCCCTTTATTTCTTTTTCTTGCCTTATTGCTCTAGCTAGAACTTCCCGCACAATGTTAAATATGAGTGGTGATAAAGGGCATCCTTGTCTTGTTTCTGTTTCCAAGGGGAATGTTTTCAGCCTCTCTCCATTAAGAATGATGTTGGCTGTTGGTTTTGCATAGATGCCCTTTATTATGTTGAGAAATTTCCCTTCTATACCTATTTTATTGAAAGTTTTTATCAGAAATGGGTGTTGGACTTTGTCAAATGCCTTTTCTGCGTCAATTGAGATGATCGTGTGATTCTTTTCTTTCCTTTTATTTATGTGGTGGATTACGTTGATTGATTTTGTAATGTTGAACCATCCTTGCATACCTGGTATGAATCCTACTTGGTCGTGGTGTATTACTTTTTTGATATGATGCTGAATTCTATTGGCTAGAATTTTGTTCAGAATTTTTGCATCTATATTCATGAGAGATATTGGTCTGTAATTTTCTTTTTTTGTGACGTCTTTGCCTGGTTTTGGTATCAGCATCATGCTGGCTTCATAGAATGAATTTGGAAGTGCTGCTTCCTCTTCTATGCTCTGAAATAGCTTGAGTAGTACTGGTACAAGCTCTTCTGTAAATGTTTTGTAGAATTCTCCAGTGATGCCATCTGGGCCAGGGCTTTTTTTTTGTTGGGAGTTTTTTTATTACCTTTTCAATCTCTTCTCTTATTATGGGTCTGTTCAGATTTTCAACATCACTTCGTTGTAGTTTGGGTAGGCCGTGTGTTTCTAGAAATTTATCCATTTCCTCTAGGTTTTCAAATTTGTTGGAGTATAGTTTTTCATAATATTCTGTTATAATCCTTTTTATTTCAGTTGGGTGTGTTGTAATGTCCCCCATTTCATTTCTTATTTGGGTTCTTTGTGTCCTCTCCTGTTTTTCTTTTGCCATTCTGGCCAGTGGTTTCTCGATTTTGTTGATTCTTTCAAAGAACCAACTTTTTGTTTTGTTGATTCTTTCTAGCGTTTTTCTGTTCTCTATTTCATTTATTTCTGCTCTGATCTTTACTATTTCCTTTCTTCAAGTGGTTGTGGGCTTTTTTTGCTGTTCTCTTTCTATTTGTTTGAGTTCTGTAGTTAATGTTTTGATTTTGTCCCTTTCTTCTTTTTTGATATGTGCATCTATTGCTATAAATTGTCCTCTGAGGACTGCCTTTGCTGTGTCCCAAAGGTTTTGCTATGATGTGTTTTCATTCTCATTTGATTCTAGGAATTTTTTGATTCCATCTCTGGTTTATTCTATTACCCACTGATGTGTAAGCAGGCTATGATTAAGTTTCCATGTAGTTGATTTTTTTCCCTTGCTCTTTCTATTGTAAATTTCTACCTTGATGGCATTGTGGTCAGAGAAGATACTCTGAATTATCTCAACATTTTGGATCTTGTTGAGGATTGCTCTGTGGCCTAAGATGTGGTCTATTCTGAAGAACATTCCATATGCATTGGAAAAGAATGTGTACTTTGCAGTGGTTGGATGGAGTGTTCTATATATGTGTATGAGTTGAAGTTGGCTGATTGTGCCCTTTAGGTCTTCTGTATCTTTGCTGAGTTTCTTCTTAGTTGTTCTGTCCTTTACTGAGAGTGGTGTGATGAAGTCTCCTACTATTATTGTAGAACTGTCAATTTCTCTTTTCAGTGTTGTTAGAGTTTGTTTTATGTATTTTGGAGCCCTGTCATTGGGTGTGTAGATGTTTATTATGGTTATGTCTTCATGATGGATCCTCCCCTTAATCATTATATAGTGTCCTTCTTTGTCTTTTATGGTAGATTTTGTTTCAAAGTCTATTTTATCTGAGATTAGAATTGCCACTCCTGCTCTTTTTTGGTAGTTGTTAGCTTGATATATTTTTATCCAACCTTTGACTTTTACTAAATTCATATCTTTGTTTCTAAGGTGTGTCTCCTGTAGACAGTATATTGATGGATCCTGTTTTCTTATCCATTCTGTCACTCTCCGTCTCTTTATGGGTGCGTTGAGTCCATTTACATTCAGTGTAATTATTGATAGATGTGAGTTTGTTGCTGTCATTTTGTAGTGCTTTTATTTGTGGTGCTGAAGTTTTCTTTGTTCTTCTTACTCTCTTGTGCTGAGTTACTTTTGTTTGTGGATTTTTTTTTCATTTCTTTTGTTTTTGTAGGTTTTGTTTTTGCTTAGACTTTATGTTTTTCCTCTTTTTTTCTTTTTTAATGAGTATGTTTGAATTTTACCCTTATCTTTCTAAGTTTGAAGCAGTCTACCCTTACTTGGTATTGCCTTGTCTTCTTCTCCTTTAGAAGGTTCTGTAGCTATGCTGTTTATTCCCACTTTTATTGTTTTGATGTTGTTGTCCTTTACTGATTAACTGCTCTGATTCCCTGTTGTATTTCTTTTGGTTTTGGATAGTCCTCGAGAGTTCATTTCCTAGATTGGTATCTGACTCGTACGATCCTGCGTCCTACGTTCCTCCTGTGAGCTGAAGCTGTTTGTCCTCAGATCGAAGAACTCCCTTTAATAATTCTTGTAAGTTCGGTTTGACTTTTACATAGTCCCTTAATTTCTGTTTATCTGGAAATGACCTAATTTCACCATCAAATTTGAACAAGACTTTCGCAGGATATATTATTTTTGGCTGATGGTTTTTTTATTTCAAGATTTTATGTATGTCATCCCATTGTCTTCTTGCCTGCATGGTTTCTGCTGAATAATCTGAGCTTAGTCTTATTGTTTCTCCTCTGTATGTGACTTCTTGTTTTTCACAAGCTACTCTCAGGATTCTGTTTGGTTTTGGCAAGTGTGAATATGATATGCCTTGGTGATTTTCTTTTGGGGTCTCTTCTATATGGGGTTCGTTGAGCATCTTGGATGGCCAGCTTTTCATCTTTCATGATATTGGGGAAGTTTTCTGTCAACAGTTCCTCAATGATCCTCTCTGTGTTTTCTGTTTTCTCCCCGTTCTAGAATGCCAATCACTCATAAATTTTGTTTTTAATTGTGTCCCACATAACTCTCAGGGTCTCTTCATTTTTCTTTGTTCTTTTTTCTGAGTTTTCCTGAAACAGAGTTGTATCCAAGTGTTTGTCTTCAGTTCCACTGATCCTGTCTTCTACGGTTTCAAATCTGCTTCTCAGCCCTTCTATGACATCTTCCATTTCTGAAATCTTGTTGTTTATCATTTGGATTTCTAATTGTTGTTTTTGTATAATTTCTAGTTGTGAATTGATTTTGGCATTTTGTTCCTGCATCATCTTCCTGAATTCTTCCAATTTTTTGTCTGTATTTTCTATGAATTTTTCTATTTTTTCCTCATGTTTGTCAGCTTTTTGCCTCAGTTCTTGGAGAATTCCGAGTATTAGAGATTTGAATTCCCTATCAGGTATTTCTAGTGCATTGTCTTCCACAGGAGAGTCATTTGGTGTTTTATTTTGGATGCCTACTGGAACCATCCTGTCCTGTTTTTGTAAATGTTTTGATATTGTCTGCTGTTTTCAGGGCATTCAGTAGTTATTTTTCTCGTTTATTGATTGTAGATTTGTTTGTTTCATCCCTTTTTTAAAAAAAAGTTTGAGTACGTCTGAGCAGGCGGACTGTGTGTTCTTTGTTGTTTGCTTGTCTGTGCACTCAGTACTTTTCACCTCCTTCTCCAACTGGCAGGGTCAGTCACTCAGATATGGTACAGCAGGGCAGGTCTAGCTGAAGAGGAGTTACTGGGACGGGTTGTTTGTGGCACTTACTGCAGCCACCAGAGCAGGTTGGCAATCAGTGCAGGGCAGGTTCCAGTAGGCCGTGCCTGTGCTGCTTGGTGGTGTGATGTCAAGCGCACAGTGCAGGTAGGCAGGATGCAGCGAAGAGATTGTTATGTGTGGAGCTAAGATGGATATGGGAGACAGGAGAGAGGAACCAGAGCCAAAAACATACAAACAAATAAAAAAGAATGCTAGGGGAGCTTGCCGTTGGAATGGCGAGATGAGAGACTATGAAATGGAGAAAAACAGAAAGGGGAAGAGGAAGAAAAGAAAAGAATGAATAAATAAAAATCAGAAAGGTTAAAGAACCGCAAAGTTCCCAGGGATCCCACCAGTGCAGCTATGAGGTCTTGGGAAGTCGCTCTCAGGTGTCGCAGTACAGCCTGGCTAGAAGGCATAGAGGTATACAATGCCTGGTATTCAGGGAACAGAAAGAGAAGGAAGATATAGAGAGTCAAGAAACTGAGCAATGAAGAAAGACAAAAAGGGAAAAAGAGGGAAAACAAAACAAAACAAATTTAAAAAAAAAGAACAAGAAAGCCCCCCCCCAAAAAACAGAAAGAAAAAAAAAAAAAAAAACAACGGAAAAAGAAATGCCCTCAGGGATCCCTCTGCACGTCTGTGGAAGCTGAAGGGGAGTTCCTTGCCATGCAGCTCCGCCTGGCCAGAAAGGGTTCCCAACTCAAGAAAAGGAAAAGAAAACAAACGAACAATTCAAAATGAACAAAAGAACAAAAGCCCCGGGATCCCACCAGAGTGGTAGCCCAGACTGGGAAGCAGCTCCACACTCGAATGGAGCTCCGCAGCCCCTCAGGAAGAAGCAAAGATGGCTCACGGAGCCAGGTACTCAAGCAAAAGGAGGGGGAGGTGGTGAGAGGCAAGCAAGAAATCCAAAGAAGCAGAAAAAAAAAAAAAAAGGCAACACCAGCAGCCAACAAATGGCACTCAGAGAGCCAGCTAGTGCAGGCTAGTGTTTCTGGACAAGAGACTGTGTCCGCGGGAAGCAGAGGAGGCCGAGCGTGGGTGAAGAAGTGTGGAGAGTGGGAAAGCATATATCACAAATTGCCGGCACTCTACAGCCCCTCAGGAGGGAGCAAAGATGGCGCACGGAGCCAAGCACTAGAGCGAAAGGAGGGGGAGGTGGCGAGAGACACATGAGAAATCAAAAGAAGCAGGAAAAAAAGCAACACTAGCAGCCAACAAATGGCACCCAGATTGCTGCCTGCTTGGGTGTGTGGAATCCAAGCAGCCGGCGCTTCCTGGTCAAGAGACCATGGCCGCGGGAAGCAGAGGAGGCCAAGCCCGGGCAAAGAGGGGTGGGGGGGTGGGAAAGCACGCACCGCAAATTACCGGTTGTTTTGTCTCCCACTGGACGCTCCGTGAGGCTGCTTTCTCGTACCCCCGTTTGCTGGTCTCCGATAGGAGTCCAAGATGGGGGATCCGCGCTACGTTAGCTGGTAGGGGACCTCTGCATGAATCTCTCCTCGCTCTCCGTTCTGTCAGTTTTCTCACTCCATTTGGTGCTTGGCTGAGTTCTTTATCTCTTCATTTGATGTTTTAGGGTTTCAGGATTGTTGTATTCTGTTTGGCTTAGTTTTTCGGTTCTTTGCTGTGGAGGGACAGTGTGGTGCTTCTGCCTAGAGCGCCATTTTGCAGGAACTACCTCGCTTCTCTCTTTTATATCTCAAAAGAAATTGGCTCAAGATACAATCCAATCCTGTAGATCTCATTAATATAACTGCTGCTAATCCATCTCTTTAACATCATAGTGATAGGATTTACATCACTTAGGGAAATCACATCAGAAGACAAAATGGTAGACAATCACAAAATATTGGAAATCATGACTTAGCCAAGCTGACAGACATTTTGGGGGGACACAATTCAATCCATGATGCCATCTTAGACCATCCTTTCCATCCCCAGGGGGGACATTGTTATACTTCGTCATGAAGAGTAAATTAACTCTGTTACTTTCTATCTAATCCAGACTGGTCCAGGCCTCTTTGTTTTAGAACTAAAGGGCCCAGTAAGTAGTCTTTCTAAACAAAAGAGTAAATTTTTCCATAAGGTGAATTTGGTTATCCCTACAGAATGAAAACTTGGCTATAAACAGTTGAGGTTTTTCTTTAATAATGATATTTTTCTTCCCATTGCAGTATAGAATATATTCTTTCATCTATTTTTTTGTTGTGTAAGCCCACAAACAGTTGCATTAGCATGGGATATTGGTTTTAACAAAATGCTCTTGTAGCACACTGGAAGGTGGCTGTGCCCATCCAGCAGGGATAGGAAAGTGAATTTAAAAGAGGGGAAACCATTGTACTAGACACTAGTTGCATGGTGTGCCCTGGGGTGAAGCCAAAAAGGGCAACTCAAAATGAAATTTTTCTCCACTCCAGCATCGCATAAATGGAAACGGCAACTTCTAAGTAATATCATGAATTTCTTAATTTCCCTTTATATTTAGATTATTTCTCAAAGTGTGTGTAGCCTGGTGACCATTATATTAAAATCACCTGTTTGTTAAAAGTGATTGCTGGGACTCCTAAGCTCAGGAACTCAATCAAAAATTGAACAGACGGCTTAAATAGACATTTCTTCAAAGAAGATATACAAACAACCAATAAGCACATGAAAAGCATATGACAAACATCATTAGTCATTAACTCCTTATGTGTGTGTGTGTGTGTGTATACATATATATATATATGTATATATATGTATACATAGATATATACATACATACATACATATGGAGCCCTGGTGGTACAGTGGTTAAAGCGATCGACTGCTAACCAAAAGGTCAGCAGTTCGAAACCACCAGTGGCTCTGTGGGAGAAAGATGTGGCAGTCTGCTTCCGTAGAGATTTACAGCCTTGGGAACCCTATGGGGTCGCTATGAGTTGGAATGGACTCAATGGCAGTGGTGGGTTTATATATGTATAGAAATATGTACATATATATATATACACATACATACATGTCTGTGTCTGTGCATATATATATATGTGTCTGTGCATATATATATATAAAGAGAGATTTACTTCAGGGGATTAGCTCACGTGATTGTGGGGGCTGGCAAGTCCAAAACCCACAGGTCAGGCTGCAGGCTGGAGACTTCTGCAGGCTGGGCTCCCAAGATCCACAGCTCAGGTGACAGAAAGAGTGGAGAGTGAGTTCTGCCAAAATATCTCTGAACTATATATATTATAATATACATATATAATATATTAACTAATATATATATATATATATAGTATATATATATAGTATACTCTGGAGGCAGAACACATCCTAAACACACTCTCTTTTCGACTGATGGATAACATTACGTTAGATTACATTATGGGAGATTATTACATTCTATTACATTAGATTACATTGTGGAACAGCAACTAATCTAGTATTTGGCCAAACCACCAAACCATAGCCTAGTCACGCTGACACATAAAATTAGCCATTACAGTGGTGAAGGCCAGATCCAGAAGATGTGTTATTATGCAGGTGGACTTAGTCATCCAAAAAAAAAAAAGAGAATTCAATATAGCAGAATTGTGCCTCCAAAGAAATAGTGTTAAAACTACATTCCTTACGTCATTGTTGCCACCGCCCTGTGATGAAACGTCATGCAAGGCCTTTACCGCCTATTTTCCTGTCTTTTGGGAAAACAGCTCTGAAGAGATTGATGTCTGAATAAAGTTTTCAGTTATTTTCAAATATTAGTATACTTAGTATTTGTGCAGAAAAAGAAATTTCATGTCATCAGAGATGCCAACCAGTACATTTGCGTTTTCTCCTGCAGCAATAATGGATGAGTATGTCTCCAGCTGTGAGGCACTGGTGGTTCAGTTGTAGAATTCTCACCTTCCATGCAGGAGACCCAGGTTCAATTCCTGGCCAATGCACCTCAAGCGCAGCCACCTCCTGTCTGTCTGTCAGTGGAAGCTTGCATGCTGCTATGATGCTGAACAGGTTTCAGTGGAGCTTGAAGACTTAGACAGACTTGGAAGAAAGGTTTGGCAATCTACTTCCAAATATCAGCCAGTGAAAACTCTACAGATCACAACGATCCAGTCTGCAACTGATCATGGGAATGGCATTGGACTGGGCAGCTCTTTGTACTCTTTGGAATGTAGTGGTCGTGAGTCCTGGGCTGACTCCATGGCAGCTAACAACAGGGCCTCCACCTGGTAGCCCAATGGCATGCGTGGGTAGGATGTTAACTGGATCAAGCGCTCTAAGCTGGCCAGGAAGGAGACATCTTTTTCATCTTTAGAGCTAGTTGGTGTCTTGGTTTCATCAGCACTGTCCCCTCGACCAAGCTCACTGGACCAGTTCAAATGCTGATCGCTTCAGTGGCAGACTCTACCTCTCCAAAGAAACGTGCATATTGTTAGGTTACAATTAACATATACTGGGCTGTGGTTTTTAGTTTTCAAAAAAATGAAAGCAACACAAATGTTCAAGATAGGAAAATGGCGAAATAAGTTAGGACACAATCATTGGAAACGTTTGCATTCATAAAAATGGTAATAGAAGGGTACATAGAAATGTTGCTGCTGAAATGATAATCTGAAGATTATATAGAAACACAATCTGTGATCTAAATTAACTGGGGAAAAGAGAATTCAAAATTGTGTGAACTATATAATTAAATTGTTTTATCAGAGTAAGGAAATTATGACTTTATTTTTCTAGCTTTCTGTAATGTTGCTTTGTCTTTTTAATTCAAAGGGAAAAGTTAATGTTTATTTGCCATTTTCAAATGTCAAAGGCCTTGGTTTACTGCTAACTGCTCTTGTCAAAGTTCAGAAATGTGAACTATGCCAGGAATAGAGGTATAAACCCACAGAGTACCAATCTCCCTCCTCTTCAAAATAAAAAACCTTAAAAAAAAAATCAATACTTATAGCTCCAGAGCACAGCATATCACATGGTAGCTTTGGTCAATGAAAATTCACAGACGTTTTTTAGTCAGGTTCTGGAATAATGCATATTTGTCTCCAGTATTAAATACTGCCATGCACTGCATAACGTCTGTTTGGACAACATCCAACCGCATGTATTTCTGTGGTCCCATAAGGTTATAACAGAGTTCAGACATAACTGGATGTAGCAAATACAAAAGCTTCCTGCATGCAACACATGTATCTCACGTGTCTTATATACAAAGCGATTTTGCTACCAGGCATGTAATGGTACAGTATGCTACAGTATCCCCTATAGTTTTGCCAAGTACAGGCAGTCACTGGATTACAGATGAGTTCCGTTCCTAAATCTTTAAGTCCAATTTGTATGTAAGTCCAAACAGTTAGGTATGGTTCATATCTAACGTCAGTTAGTCAAGAATTTGTCTTAGTATAGGGTGTATAGTACTTAGTGTACATTTCTATGCATAAAAAACATTAAAGAAACACCTCCAGATGCACTAAAATATCTTTAACATAATAATACAGTAATCATAATGATAATGTTTTGATGTCTGTCGCAAAGTAGCTTCCATTTGTTATTATGAACCATTGTTTGTACCTTGAATTTTTAACATAATAGGCTTTACAGGGGTTGGTTCATAACTAAGGTTGTATGTAAGTCAGATGTCCATAACCTGGGGACTGCCTGTATATAACACGGTGTTAGCACAATGTCCAAATCACATAACATTCTATTCACAGAACGTATTGTGGACGTAAAGCGACACATGACTGTACATGTGAAACTCTCTTATTAAAGACAATAAGATGTTGTTGACGATTTCTCTGCTCTTCCAGGCAGCTTCAACTGCTCAGGCCACAGAGTTCAAGGCTATCTGTGTTAGACAGCATGTGGATGTGTATGCTGCCCCACCAGCTCGTCCCAGTCAAAACCTCACTCACCTGGGAAGAGTACGAATGAATAAATCTGAGTCTCTATCACACCATATTTATACACTTGATGCAGATATTTAATGCTATTCTAGCGGTTCTCTGTTACAAATGCACATCTTCCCTGTCCCACCCAGATCTACTGAATCACATCTGCGACGGGGCTCAGCAATCTCTGTTTATACAAGATTTCCTGGTGAATCTGATGCATGCTATTGAGAATCACAGTGCTATTCTATTAGCCTGATCATAACACATTTTCACATCGATACAAACACAGTAGCAAGAACATTTTTTTTAAATTTCTAATCTGTTATTATAATCATAGTTTTTAACATTTAATTTCTGAAATAATTTTAGACTTATAGCCAAGTTGGAAAAAATAGTTCAGATATTCTCCATCTACCTTCCCCTAATGTTAACAGCTTGCATACCATGGTACGTTTGGTCAAGACCATGGTGGTGCACTGGTTAAGAGCTCACTAGCTAACCAAAAGGTCAGCAGTTCAAATCCACCAGCTACTCCTTAGAAACACAATGGGGCAGTTCTACTCTGTCCTGTAGTGTTGCTATGAATTGGAATCTACTCGACAGCAAAGAGTTTGGGTTTGGTTATAATACTATTATGTAACTAAACTACAGTCTTCATTCCCATTTCATCAGCTTTTATTTTTCACTAATATTCTCTTACTGTTCCAGTATTTGAGCCAGGATCCCACACGGCATTTAATTGTCATGTCTTCTTAGTCTCTTCCAGTCTGTGAACGTTGTTAAGTCTTTTCTTATCTTCCATGACCTTAATACTTTTGAAGATACTAGTTAGTTATTTGTAGACTGTCCTTCAGGTCAGGGTTGTCTGGTGTTTTCTCGTGATTAGATTGAGGCGATGCATTTTTGGGAAAAATACCACAGAGGCAGCATGCCTTTCTCATTGTATCATAATAGGTGGTATACTATGTCAATATGGGTTTTTACTCATGATGTTAACCATGATCACTTAGTTAGGTGGCATCTGACTGTATAATAACTTCAACAAGGTCATAAAGGATATACAGTATCCAGTTAGATATTATCTTAGTATCTAGTAGTAGTAACCTCATGAGATAAGACAATTATAAAGAAAATGTACAATACCCTCAAGTTCAAAGTTTCTTGGATCTAGCTGGGAAATTATTAAGTATATTAAGCTTTTGTTGTTAGTTGCCATTGAGTGGTGTCTTAGGCTGGGTTCTCTAGAGATGCAAAACCAGTAAAGTGTATAAATATACATAGAGATTTTTATCAAGGAAATGGCTCACACAGTTGTAGAGGTTGGAACGTCCTAAGTCCATTGGTCAGGATACAGGCTTCTCCTGATTCACATAGTCACAGGAGCTCGTGAAAACTCAAGATCGGCAGGTCAGAGATCAGGGCTCTTGCTCACAGGCTGCGAAGACCAATGAATCCCAAGATCAGCAAACAAGACCACAGGTAAGCTGCTAGCTCAAGTCCCAAGACCTGGAGGTCAGATGAACAGGAGCCAGCTGCAGGATCCAGAGCCAGCAAAAACCAATGAGTCTTGCCAGAAAGTCCACTTATATATTCCATGCAGGCCACAGCCCCAAGGACACTCTGTTTCAACTGACTGGCTACTCACAGCAGATCCCATCACGGAGGTAACTGCATTATATCAAATCTCATCATGGAAGTGATCACATCATCATACAACTGCCAAACTACATCATAACTGCCAAACCACTGAGAATCATGGTCCAGCCAAACTGACACATAGCCTTAATGATCACAAGTGGATTCTGACTCATGATGACCCCATGTGTGTCAGAGCGGAACTGTGTTCCATAGGGTCTTCAAGGCTGTGAACTTTCAGAAGCAGATCACCAGGCCTGTCTTCTGAGCCTTCTCTGGGTAGGTTTGAACCGCCAACCTTTTGGAAATAGTCAAGTACTTAACAGTTTGCACCACCCGGGAAGTCCTATATTAAGTACTGAAGACACATAAAACCCAGTTAAGTGAAGCAGTAGTCTGGGTGGGGGCTGCAACCTTTCATTAGTAGATGGAAGAAAGAAGTAATGCTATCAGGCAAACCCAGGGAAATGACATCCTCCTTCTCTAACTTTGGAAACCATGATGTAGTGGCTATGAAAAAGGCTTGGCTTAGCGATTGGGGTTCGGGAAGAATCCAGTCAGCAGTATTTCTGCTTGTTATACAACCTCAACTAGTTGTTTTCCGGAAAATTTTAGAATTAAGTTTAGAAATGCTTTAAAGAGTCAAACCCACAGTACTAATATTCTTTGTAGTGTGCTAAAGAAAAATACATATAGTATTTGGTACTTATGAACTTGTCAGGCTTAAGAGATGTGGCCTATTATAGAAACAGTTATGCCTGTGATTCCAATTTAAAATATATAATTGAATAATTGATCTAAACCACAGTTTTAAGTGGAAAAGTCTGAGGAAAAGCTTAATGAAATTATAACATTGGCTCTTACAAGAGAATTTAGAATATCGCATGATAGTAAGTTTTAGGGTTATAAGAATTTAAGTATCTGGTAAGTTTTGTCAGAGAATTGAAGTATTTAAAAAGGAATATTTAAACTTCAATTTAAATTGTTTAAAGGAGTTTAATTAATTTTGTAAATGAAACAAAAAATCACCCCCTCCCAAGAGTGATTATTAAATTTTACTAGACTTATACATAGAATGGAGCACTTGGGTGGCGCAAATGGTTAAACTCTCGACTATTAACTGTAAAGTTTGGTGGTTTGAATCCACTCACTTACACAGAGACATCTCAGAAGAAAAGCCTGGTAATCCGCTTCCGAAAGGTCATAGCCTTGAAAACCCTATGGAGCAGTTCTATTCTGTAACACACGGGGTCTCCATGAGTTGGAATCAACTTGATGGCAACTGATTTGGTATTTTTGGTTATAAATAGAAAAATAAGATCTGTACTCAAAAGATTAATAAGAACTAGATTTTTGAAAGTGTTTCAATAGCAAACTGATTCGTAATTTTGAAACCAAGGAAACCGCTGGATCATCTATTCTACATTCAAGTCACCTTCAAGGTCAACAAGCAACTCATATGAATACAAAAGAATCCTTTTATTCAAAGGACTCTGGCTGGCGAGATGGCTTTCCTCATTCCTATTCTGCTCTAACATTTCTTTTTGAAGAGAGCAGAGTTTTCTGCCAGACATTCACCTAAATGGACCAAGAAGTCCTGGGCAAAATGAACACCTGTCATGATAAAGCACCTTAAGAAAAGGATTCCATATCAAAGGCCAGAAGACTACCCAAAACACCAGCCCTGAAGAACACAGATGCAAAGACATTGGCTCTTATAAGAGAATTTAGAATATCCCATGTTAATACATTTTACTTTAAGGTTATAAGAATTTAAGTACCTGGGAAGGTTTGCCAGAGGATTGAAGTGTTTAAAAAGGAAATCAAACATTTTCAGCTGCAAAGATATAGTCTCATGTGGCGCCAAAAATAACCTTTAGCAGATTAAAGGAAAGTAGACCACCACAAAAACATAATTCATCACTTTTTGCTATTTTTAGAGTCTCCAGGGAGCAGAGTTATAAGACAGGAATGATTTTCAGATAAAAACATCTTGGCTAACTCCAGCCTATCTTCCAAGAGTCAAATGATCTTGAGTAGAGATGAACTCTTCTAGACTTCTTGGAAAATGGCTTTTAATACACTGCCAGCCTGCAGAGTGTTCAAGGCAGGGGGCTGCCGGTCCGAAGCCTGCCCACTGAGAACATTCCGGGATTTCCTTACTTCAAGACAACCTGCAGTCAGACCCTGGAAGTGATGGTGTCCAAAACGCCTGCCTCCAGGTGCTGGTCGCTGCAGAGTTCCAGGTGGGTAATGAGGAAGCTTCTGTCAGAAAAAGAGATGAGGCGACACACCAGAGCTCACTCAACTTAGCTTTACAAATGGCAAGAGAAGCAAAGACACCAACAGCAACGATTCCTGGAGGTTGATTTCCCGAGGGAAGTCTGTTTAAAACAGGATTCAGTTGCAAGAAGCGGGCTTCTTTTTTAACATTCACTAAGTGTGGTTTTTCAAATGTGCATCTTTACTCAGCCAGTTATGGTATACTTCTCTAGTAAAGATCCTCACTCTTTCAGGAATCTGGATGACAAATTCCTTGATTTACAATTGTAGTCCCAACTTCTGCCTTCAGAACCATTACTGTTATTTATTAAACAGCTACCAGAACAATGAACACTCTTGAGACAGGCACTCGCTTCCAAAGAGTTGAAAGCACTTTATATTAGTTGCCAAAATAAATCCTAGATTGGATGGGGTGGGGGGAAGGAGGAGGAAATACAGACAATGGAAACTTTAACTGATATAAAAACAGGTTTTTTAATTTTCTAAGTATAGAAGGAAAAAAAAGATGTAAGATGCTATAAACGAAACTGAAAGGCAAATAACAGACTAAAAAGATGTTTTCAAATAATCAGACAAAGAATAAGAGAAATGGTTAATAGCCTTAGTTCACAAACAGCTGTAAAACCAATGAAAAAATATTCACAGTCCATTACAAATTGGCCAATGAAGGGGACATCTACATCAATTGGCATAATAAAGCTTATTAAGAAAATGTTCTGCATCCTACTTTGGTGAGTGGCGTCTGGGGTCTTAAAAGCTTGCAAGCGGCCATCTAAGATGCATCAATTGGTCCCAACCACTTGGAGTAAAGGAGAACAAAGAACACCAAAGACACAAGGAAAGTATTAGCCCGAGAGACAGAATGGGGCACATAAACCAGAGACTTCATCAGCCTGAGACCAGAAGAACTAGATGGTGCCCGACTACCACCAATGAAAGTCCTGACAGGGAACACAACAGAGGATCCCTGATGGAGCAGTAGGACGATGGGATGCAGAACTCAAATTCTAGTAAGAAGACCAGACTTAATGGTCTGATTGAGACTGGAGGTGCCCCAGAAAGCATGGCCCCTGGACTCTCTATCACCCCAGAACTAAACAATTTCCAAGGCCAACTCTTCAAACAGTGATTGGACTGGACTGTGGGACATAAAGTGATACTTGAGAAGAATGTGCTTTTTAGTCAAGTAGATTCAAGACGCCAAAGGGGCAGCTTCTGTCCAGAGATATCATGCTGCACCTCATAACAAGGTACATACCAAGAAGTTTTCTTCTACCTCCATTTCCTAGATAGGATGAAAAGCAATCCTCTAATAAAGAAATTAGGCCAGACTACACTGTCTGCACTCTTCTCCATGGCCTTAGCAACGAGCCACTGGCTTCCCCTACTCCATAGTTAGACCCTCACAACATGGCTGCAATTGCCCGCCGACCTGCCTAAGATGGCTACTGGATCACTTCCTTCATCTTCCCGACTTAGGACCACCTCCATTTGCGTATTTTCACTGCGCCGGGTAAGGGACTCAGAGTTGGCTTTTGATTGGTCAACTTAACTGGCGATCTTTCCCCTCCCCGACAGTTACCAGAGGTACCTAGAGCCTTGGCAGCCCAGATGAGAGCTAGAACGAAGGCAGAATGGCAGACGTGCTGGGTGTTTATGAGGCTGGGGGCGAAGATTTCGCCATGGATGAGGTTGGGGACGAGAACATCCACAAACTGAAAGAAAAAGCAAAGAAACGGAAGGGCCACGGCTTTGGCTCGGTAGAGGGATCCCGAGCGCGGATGCGTGAAGATTACGACAGCGTGGAGCAGGATGGCGATGAACCCGGACCACAACGCTCTGTTGAAGGCTGGATTCTCTTTGTCACTGGAGTTCACGAGGAAGCCACTGAAGAAGACATCCATGACAAATTCGCAGAATATGGAGAAATAACAAATATCCACCTCAACCTAGATAGGCGTACAGGATACCGCAAGGGGTATACTCTAGTAGAGTATGAGACATACAAGGAGGCCCAGGCTGCCATGGAGGGACTCAATGGCCAGGATTTGATGGAACAGCCCATCAGCGTCGACTGGTGTTTTGTTCGGGGTCCGCCCAAGAGCAAGAGGAGAGGTGGCCGAAGACGCAGCAAGAGTCCAGACCGGAGGCGGTGCTGACGGGTCCTCTGTTGTCCAAGTGGTCTCTGTCAAGGTTTCATTTTCCATGCGGCCTGGAGAAATTGGGCCGGGGTAGAACTTGCTGCGTTTATATTTAATCTCTCACCCTTTACCTGCCTTATGTTTGAGTTGTGAATAAATGTCCGAGTTTTGTTTTCTGTATTTAAAAAAAAAAACAAAGGCCAACGACTTGAACAGATGTTTCACAAGGAAGAAAAATGATCAAAAGCGTCTGAAGAAAGTTCGACATCATTAATTATCAAAGAAATCCACAACAGAAACCATTTGCAGCTATCAATGGGCACAGACTTAATGTGTATATAGCACCGGTCTAAGTGCTTTCTTATGCCAGCCATTTAATCCTTGCAACAACTCAACATTAGTAGGTACTATTTTATCTTCGTTTTACAGATGAGGAAGCGGAGGCACAGAAAGTTACGTAACCTAACCAAGGTCACGTGGCTAGTAAGTGCCGGAGCCATGCTCCAAACCAGTAGTCTGGCTCCCTGTCTATGCTCTTAATTGCTATGCTTTACTGCCCCTTCGGGTCACCTAATGAGTAATGCTGGGTGCAGTGGAACTCCCACTTATATATTATTTGTGGGTAGGCAGACTAGTCTCATCAAGTATTGGTACAATCTCTTAGAAGTCCAGATCAGGGTTTCATAAAGCAGTCGTTAATAAGCATCTACAAACTGAAGGCTAACCAACAAAGTTGCAAATAGAAAAATGACACTTATTATCTCAAGGTGTTGTGTGTGTTGTGTGAATTCTAAGGTCTATGTTGGCTTGTGTTTAAGCAGGCCTTGGGGTATAATTAC
The DNA here is from genome assembly GCA_030035585.1 of Dugong dugon. Taxonomy (NCBI): domain Eukaryota; kingdom Metazoa; phylum Chordata; class Mammalia; order Sirenia; family Dugongidae; genus Dugong; species Dugong dugon. Next base: position 10,845,472 of record CM057473.1, read on the forward strand.
TCAGGGAAAGAGACAAAGTAAAGATTGTAAAGCTAAGTAATGGAGAAAGTCATTCAGTTGGTAGCGCCAGCCGATAGTAATCCATGCCTGGGTGCGCAGATGAAAAAGTCAAATCCTACCTGGAAGCTCCCTTCAAGCTGCTCCTTACCCAGGGGCCAGGCATGAGAGCAACCCTGACACAGGGTATGTGGTGTGCAGGGGCAGCAAGTTCTCATCTTCAGACTCACTTCATCCCTCTGACTGTATTTGGTTAACCACATGCATATTTCATAAACATTTGTATTTTAAAACTGAAATTTTCACACTTGGTCACTCCAACTTCCAAATGGAAAAAATAAAGGCAGTTTGACAATGTCACAAGACAGAAACAATGTCTGCCTGAGTAATCCACAATTAAAACTGAGTGTGTTGCTTGCCAGGAAAGCTGTGTTCCTTTAATAAAATATGCTCAAGTCACTTAGAACAAAAAGTTTAACAAAGGGTTTATGGTGTGAGAATTTGGAAATTTTGTCCAAGAACGGTAAATGCTATGTCAGCCTCTAGTTGACTAAAAATGGGTTGTCAATTTCTCTTAGGCTATTATTTGGTTTTACAATATCAACACTGAGAACATGGTCCTCAATCAGTTCCAAGATGGATTTCATAATATCTTGGTAAACTCTAGGTTACATAGTGGGCAACCATGTGGGCATGTTCCAAGGCTAAATAGCTTTTTCTTTTACCAAAAATCAAAAGCCCTCAACACAGTCAGGCAATGCAACCCTGCAAGGAAAAAGGCAGGCTACAAAACTGAATATAACACTGTGGGATTCGAGGTGTTATTTCTTCGTGGTGGTTTTGTGGATCATTTCAATTTTCTTCTTTAAGTTTCCTGTATTGCCCATTTTTTCCCCTCACAATGGATATGTATGATTTTTGTGGAATTTATTAAATTATTAAAGTTACTGACTTACAAAAGGAAGTTTGGAGGTGAAGGGAAGGCTGTTTGGACAAATGTTTGACAGTCATAGTTTATCACAGGGAGATCATAGAGTTTGAGGGAGGGTACTTTTTTAACACTGGGGGGACCTGATTAGGTTTGTAGATGGAAAAGAGCCAGTCGTGAGCAAAGGATGGAAGGCAAGTGAAAGGTAATTGATGGGGCAAATGTCTGAGGATACAGAAAAGAACAGGGTCAAGATCACGGGCTAATCTTACTGGGGAAAAAGATACTGTAGTTCTTCCTTGGGGACAGTAGCCAAGGAAGTAAGAGCAGATGGGCGACTTTTTGAGCTGGTAGTAAAGGAAGTATGGAACATCCCATATGATGGCCTCAGCTACAGTGAGTCATGAGGTGAGGATATCGGTTAAGGGTAAATTGGGCAGTGGCATGCATAGAAAATCTGGAATAGCTTTATATGAAATAACATTTTTAAAAAGGGGTGAAGCAATAGCCAAAAGGTAGAAACAGTCTAAATGTCCATCAGCAGATGAATGGATAAACAAAATGTAGTACATATATACAATGGGACATTGCTCAGCCGTAAATAAAAAAAGAAGTCCTGATGCATGATACAACATGGATGAACCATGAAAATGTCACACTGATTGAAATAAGTCAGTAACAAAAGGACAAATATTATATGACCCCAGTTATATGAAATATCTAAGGCAAGTGTTTAGAGATCAAAATTTATTAGTGATCACCAGGGACAGGCAGGCAGGAAGGAAAAAGCAGGACTCGTTGCTTAGAAGACACTGAGATTTCTGTTCAGGGTGATGGGAAAAATTGGAAATGGATAATGGTAATGGTTGAACAACATGATAAAAATAACTCCTGTCACTGAACTGTACACAAGAACAATGTTGATATGGCAAATGATCATATACATACAATGTCGTTGCCGTGGAGTTGATTCTGACTCATAGCGACTTATAGGACAGAGTAGAACTGCCCCAGAGGGTTTCCAAGGCTGTGATCTTTACAGAAACACACTGCCACATCTTTCTTCTGCAGAGCAGCTGGTGGGTTAGAACCACTGACCTCTCAATTAGCTGAGCTCTTAACCACTGCACTAACAGGGTTCCATTTGTTACATATATATTTATTAAAAAAAAAAAGAATGGGGGAGCAGGTAAAGGCCTTGATGATTAGCAGACCCCATTGGCAACTATGGCACCAGGAGTGAACACAAAGAAGGGGAGTATCTATCCAGGGTTAGGGTGCTGGCAGAGCTGGAACTGCAGAGCACAAAAAAAAAAGAAGATATGAACAACACTAATTGAGGGAGTCACATTCAATTCTCAGTAACATGTGAAGCAAAGCCACAGGCATAAAGAGGAGTTATGGGCAGAATTCAACAACATACAAAAAATCATACACCATGATCAAGTGGGATTCATACCAGGACTACAAGGGTAGTTCAACATTAGAAAATCAATCAATGTAATCCCTACATAAATAAAACAAAGGAAAAGAACAATATGATCATCTCAATTGATGAAGAAAAGACGTTTGATAAAATTCAACACCTTTTCCTGATAAAAACCCTTAGCAAAATAGGAATAGAAGGAAAATTTCTCAACGCAATCAAGGGCATGTATGCAAAACCAATAGCCAACTTTATACTCAATGGAGAAAGACTGAGAGCCTTCCCCTTGAGAACAGGAACGAGACAAGGATGCTCATTACTTCTCTTATTCAACATTGTACTGGAAGTCCTAGCCAGAGCAATAAGGCAAGAAAGAGAAATGAAAGGTATCCAAATCAGAAAGGAAGAAGTAAAACTACCTCTGTTCACAGATGACATTATCCTATACACAGAAGACCCTAAAGTTTCTAGAAGAAAACTGCTGGAACTAATAGAAGAATTCAGCAATGTTGCAGGGAAGAAGATCAACACACAAACATCAGCTGGATTCCTTTACACTAACAAGGAGCATTCCAAAAAAGAAATCAAGAAAACAATGTTGTTTACAATAGCTCCCAAAACCAACAAATACCTAGGACTTAACCTAACCAGGAACATTAAGGACTTCTATAATGAAAATTATAAAACAGTACTACAAGAGACTAAAAGTTGTTGTTGTTAGGTGCCTTTGAGTCGGTTCCAACTCATAGCAACTCTACGTACAACAGAACGAAACACTGCCCGGTCATGCGCCATCCTCACAATCGTTGCTGGGCTTGAGCGCATTGTAGCAGCCACTGTGTCAATCCATCTCACCAAGGGTCCTCCTCTTTTTCGCTGACCCTCCACTTTACCGAGCATGATATCCTTTTTGAGGGACTGGTCCCTCCTAATAATATGTCCAAAGTACGTGAGATGAAGTTTCGCCACCCTTGCTTCTAAGGAGCATTCTGGCTGTACTTCTTCCGAGACAGATTTGTTCGTTCTTATGGCGGTCCACGGTATAGTCAGTATTCTTCACCAACACCATAATTCAAAGGCATCAATTCTTTTTCTGTCTTCCTTATTCATTGTCCAGCTATAGCATGCATATGAGGTGATTGAAAATACCATGGCTTGGGCCAGGCATAGCTTAGTCCCCAAGGTGACACCTTTGGTTTTTTTTAACACTGTAAAGAGGTCTTTTGCAGCAGATTTGCCCAAGGCAATACTTCATTTGATTTCTTGACTGCTGCTTCCATGGGTGTTGATTGTGGATCCAAGTAAAATGAAATCCTTGACAACTCCAATCTTTTCTCTGCTTATCATGATGTTGCTTATTGGTCAAGTTGTGAGGATTTTTGTTTTCTTTATGTTGAGGTACAATCCATACTGAAGGCTGTTGTCTTTAATTTTCATCAGTAAGTGTTTCAAGTCCTCTTTGCTTTCAGCTAGCAAGGCTGTGTGATCTGCGTATTGCAGACTAAAAGAGACCTACATAAATGGAAGGACTTTCCATGCTCATGGATTGGAAGACTTAGCATAGTGAAAATGTCAATTTTACCTAAGGAGATCTACAGATACAATACAATTCTGATACAAATCCCAACAACATTCTTTACTGAAATGCAAAAACTAATGACTAACTTCCCACAAAAAGGAAAGAAGCCTAGAGTATAAAACAATACAAAATAACAAGAACAGAGGAGGACATCACACTCCCTGATATCAAAACATACTTTACAGCCACTGTAATCAGAACAGTCTGGTATTCATTCAGCAATAGACACACAGACCAGTGGAATAGAATTGAGAACTCAGTAATAAATCCAGCCATCTATGGACAACTGATTTTTGACAAGGAGTCGAAGTCCATTCAATGGGGCAGAAACAGTCTCTTTAATAAGTGATGCTGGCAAAACTGGATATCCACTGGCAGAAAATGAAACAAGACCCATACTTCACACCATACACAAAAACTAACTCAAAATGGATCAAAGAACCAAGTCTTAAACCTAAAACTATAAAATTCCTGGGAGAAAACTATGGGAACTAATCTTTCGTAAAAATAGAATAACAAACATAACAACAAATGCACGAATAGAAGAAGACAAAATAGATAAATGGGATCTCATAAAAATTAAAAACTTATGCTCATCAAAAGACTATCAAAAGAATAAAAAGAGAACTTACAGACTGGGAAAAAATCTTCAGGAATGACATATTTGATAAAGGTCTAATCTCTGAAATTTGTAGAAAATTTCAACAACTCAACAACAAAAAGACAAACAGCTTAATTAAAAAATGAGCAAAGGACATGAACAGAAACTTCAGCATAAAGGACATCCAAGCAGCCAACCAACGCGTGAAAAGATGCTCACGATCATTAGCCATTATAGAGATACAAGTCAAAGCTACAATGAGATACTATCTCACCCTGGCTAAAATGGCACTGATTTAAAAAAAAAAAAAAGAAAAAAGACAACAACGAATGTTGGTGAGGATGTGGGGATATTGGAACCCTTATCCGTTGCTGATGGACTGTAAAACGGTGTAGCCACTATGGAAAACGGTAAGGTGCTTCCTCAAAAAAGCTACCCTACTACCCAGTAATCCCACTTCTAGGAATATATCCTGAAGACCTAAAAGTAGTGACACAAACAGACATATGCCCACGTACGTTCATTGCAGCATTATCTATACCAGCAAAAAATGGAAACAATCAAGGTGCCCATGGAAGGATGAATGGATAAGCAAAAAGTAGTGCATACATACAATGGAATACTATGCAGCCATAAAGAATAATGATGAATCCGTCAAACATTTTATAACATGAATGGACCTGGAGGGCATAATGTTAAGTGAAATAAGTCAAGCACATAAGGACAAATATGGCAGGATCCTTGTTATATAAGAAGACAAGAATAGACGTATATAAAGAAACCAATGTTCATTGGTGATTACCAGGGCGAGAAAGGGAGGGAGGGAGAAGCACGCTTCTAGATCGTAGATATTTGCTATTTTTGGTGATGGGAAGAGTGGGAGTGAATGTGGGTGTAATGAGCACAGCACGACCAAAGTACATGATGCTGTTGAGAAGCGCTCATGAGAAAAGGATGTTTGTACTAAAGAATTTGACATATATAAGAGGGCAACAATTCCAACAAAGCCAAAAAAAGAGTCTAGGATCACATATGGATGGGTATAGGCATATACGTATACGGGTAGGTACAGGTGTATACATATGTGAGAACAAATAGAAGTACATATATGCACATGTGGACAGGCACATATATTTCTTGAAGACCCAACTACAGGTACTCCTCAGACATAACCAAACACCTTTCAAGTTTGATTTTCTGGGGTTGAAAGCTTAGGACCATAGGACTCAGTCCGTTGGCATAATATAGTTCACAAAGTTCATGTTCTGCATTCTAGTGAAGTGAGTAACATCTGGGGTCTTAAAAGCTTATGAGTGGCCATCTAAGATATAACTATTGGTCTGTACTCATCAAGAGCAAAATAGTAAGAAGGTAACCAAAATCTTAGAGCGGAAACAAATCTACAAGTCGGATAGTCTACACGGCCTCAACTACCCTGAGACTAGAGGAAATGGATGGTGCCTGGCTACCACCGCTGACCAATCTGATCAGGGCAATAATAGATGATCCTTGTTAGAAGGGGAGAAAAATACAGAACAAAACTCAGATTTTTAAAAAAGACCAAACTAACTGGACCAGCTGAGATCAGAGGACTCCCTGAGACTATCACCCTGAGACACTCTTTATATCTCCCCAAAACTATCCCGAGGCCACCTTTTAGCAGAAAAGCAGAGTGACGCACAAAATAAAGGACATTACCAGTTAGATCAGTGCTCTAGTGAAAAACCATCTGTATGAATCCAAAAGGTCAACATGTAATCCACAGCAAAGGTGAGGAGATAAGGGGGCAGGGAAACTAGAGTACTGGAAACGGAACAACCAGAAGACAATTAAAGAGAATGCTGACACAATGTGAAAGACGTAACTAACGTCATTGGTCAATTTGCCTGGAAATTGTCAAATGGGAACCTAACTTACCATGTCAACTTTCACAAAAACACAATAAAACATTATTTTAAAAAAGAGGAGAAGTAAGGAGGGAAAGGTTGCTGGTACACCCACTGCTGCATGGATTGTGCTGGGGGCATCAGAAACGAATGAATCAAAATACTTCTGAGCCGAAGAAAGGTGAAATTGAAGCCAGTCAATGGGAATTTTCAATGGGCTTGGATTTGGTGACAAGCTGTCACTCCCCGTGTCACTTTGGACATAGGAGTTGGATTAAACACAAAAGCAGGAATTTAAGACTTGGAGCTGATGAGAAGCCAAGGGAGGCAAGGAAAAAAGACCTGGAGATTTCTGAGAGCATTGCCGTCATGCCAGAATATCACAGCGTGATTCAGAGTGTCTGCAAAAGCACCCAGGAAGACCACACACAAACCCTGCAGCTTCGCATTGGTGAATCCTTCAGTGGTGATTCTTCAGGCACCTCGTTGAAAATGTTGGGGGATAAATCAATACCGTTGCAGAAAGCCAAGCATTTAGAAGAAGAAAATGGAAGCATTTCTCACAAGCAATCTCTTGTTGCTTTTATTAGAATTTAGGAAACTGGCTTTCATCTACTTGCCAGAGAAAGAGAATTGCTTACTTCCACCTATACTAATTGCAGATATGGCCACCAATACAATTCAGATATAGAATATGGAATAGTGCCATCATACAATGATAAGTTCTCATTTCCCTTTGTGGTCAATTTGCTAACCCCTCCTTATAGTCTGATCTGTTTTTGTCATTACAGATTAGGTTTGCCTGTTCTAGAATTTCATATAAATGGAGTCATATAAATATTCTTTTGTTCTGGCTTCTTTCACTCAGTATGATGTTTTTAAGATTCATATTTTTAACATTCACATCGTGTGTACCAACAGTTTCTTCCTTTTCTTTAAGTAGTATTCCATTGTATGGATACCATGATTTGTTTACCTATTTACTTACTGGTGGATACCTGGGTTTTTGCCAGTTTGGGGCTACTATTAATTAACTTGCTGTGAACATTTGAATACAAGTTATTTTATGGACATATTTTTATTTTTCTTGGGAAAAATGTAGCATTGGAATTGCTGGGTTTTATGTAAAGTGTATGCTTAACTCTATAAAAAGGTGCTAAACTGTTTTCCAAAGTGGGTAAATCATACCATTTTATACTACTACCAGCAATGTATGCAAGTCCCATTTGCTCCACAATCTCATCAACATTTGGGATTGTCAGTCTTTTTAATTTTAGCCATTCTGCTGATGAAGATCAAAGACTACAGGCTTCAGTATGGATTACACCCCAACATAAAGAAAACAAAAATCCTCACAACTGGACTAGTAAGCAACATGATGATAAATGGAGAAAAGATTGAAGCTGTCAAGGTTTTCATTTGACTTGGATCCACAATCAACACCCATGGAAGCAGCAGTCAAGAAATCAAAAGACGCATTGCATTGGGCAAATCTGCTGCAAAAGACCTCTTTACAGTGTTAAAAAAAAAAACAAAGGTGTCACCTTGGGGACTAAGCTATGCCTGGCCCAAGCCATGGTATTTTCAATCACCTCATATGCATGCTATAGCTGGACAATGAATAAGGAAGACAGAAAAAGAATTGATGCCTTTGAATTATGGTGTTGGTGAAGAATACTGACTATACCATGGACCGCCATAAGAACGAACAAATCTGTCTTGGAAGAAGTACAGCCAGAATGCTCCTTAGAAGGAAGGATGGTGAGACTTTGTCTCAGTACTTTGGACTTATTATAGGGAGGAATTAGTCCCTGGAGAAGGACATCATGCTCGGTAAATCAGAGAGTCAGTGAAAAAGAGGAAGACCCTCAAGTAGATGAATTGACACAGTGGTTGCAACAATAGGCTCAAACATAGCAACAATTGTGAGGATGGCACAGGACCGGGCAGTGTTTTGTTCTGTTGTACATTGCATTGCTATGAGTAGGAACCAACTCGATGGCACTTAACAACAACAACATGGACAACACTGAGCCTTGGCCCTTAACTCATACCACATCACACTATATGTGAAAATTAACTCTGAATGAATCATTCATCCAAATATAAAAGTTAAAACTAAAACACTTTTAAAGGAAATATAGCAAAAAATCTTTACAACTTTGGAGGGAAGGCAAAGATTTCTTAGATAAAATATAAAAATCACTACCATAAAAAAATGATAAATTTGACTTGATCAAAATTTTAAATGTCTGCTCTTTGAAAAACCATGTTAAGAAACTGAAAAGGCAAGACACAATCTGGGGAAAAATTATATACTTTTTTTGACAAAGAACTTGTATGTTGTATATGTAAAGAACTCATATAACTCATTGAGAAATGGGCAAAAGATTTGAACAAGTATTCCACTATGTTCTAGAGCTTCACAGCAAACACTGATTTAGGGAATACTGAACCATTGCTCCTAGGGGGAACACAGAGTTAGTGAGCCTCTTCACAATTGTTTTTCTGTGTTTCTGTTTAAAGACACTTTCTTTAATACATATATTGTTGATTCAGTAACATTGAACTCATTGCCAACAGCACCATAACTCATGTCTGAACAAAGTTTATCTCACACACATATTTTCCATCACACAATGAATTTTCTCATTCCCCTTCGTGGTCAATTTTCTACCTCCTCGGTATTAGCCTATGTTCCACGGCTAATAGGTGGTATTTTAAAAGACTCTAGCTAGAAAAACAGCCCACTAAGCATTTTACTAAGTGTCTTGTGACTTTTTTCTTTGGAAAACTGGGATTTTTTTCCAGATTTATGTCCAGACTCATAGGCTTTTTGCTTTCTCAAGAATGGCAGCAACTGGGGAAAGTTAAACCCTCAATTGGCAAATAATTTGTCAAACTAGTGATGGCAGGTACACCAAAAAAATACAATATCAGAAGTCAAAGAGTGACTTTATCTTTTCATTCCTTGGTGATGTAGTGGTTAAGAGTTTGGCTGCTAATCAAAAAGTCAGCAGTTCAAATTCACCAACCGCTCCTTGGAAGCCCTATGGGGAAGTTCTACTCTGTCCTATAGGGTCGCCATGAGTCAGAATCGACTTGACAGCAACAGGTTTGGGGTTTTTTTTTAGTTCCATTCCCTACTGAATAGCAGATCTTATTCCTTGGGGGCTTTTGGGAGAATGAAGGGAAATCTTATTTCCTGATACAATTGACATAGGTAGAAACATGTCTCTGTCACAGGGAGCAATTTTTTTCTAAAAACATACTTCTAGTTTTACTTTCATGCTGTTTTTAAATCCCTCTGGGTATGATGCCCCTGGCATTTTCTTCAACAAAATCATGCCAAAGTGGAAATTTTTCTTAAAGTGTGTATTTCTTACATTAAACTTAATGAAATGTATAAGATTCTAAATTTTAAAACATTAATACAATAGGAAATGGCTTAGTAGTGCAAAACCCAAAGCTTTACATTCAAGAAATTTTCAGGCTGGAGTTCATCATATTGATGTCTAGCTTATTAGCATGTCAACAGTGACTAGGTGTGTGCGTTTAGCCTAACCATACTAGACAAGTTACATGTGCAAATAACAGGGACCATGGAATGTTGAACAAATGTATGGCTGTTGTTCCCAACTTTCAAAAGCTTTGTATCAACTTAAATTCTTTTATTTTCCCCTAGTTGGGAGATTAGATAGATAGATAGATAGACAGCCAGACAGACAGACATAGACATAGACGTAGATGTAGTTATAGATATATCTGAAGAGCCCTGGTGGCGCAGTGGTTAAGTGCTGGGCTGCTAACCAAAAGGTCTGTGGTTCAAACCCACCAGCAACTCAGTGGGAGAAAGATGTGGCAGTCTGCTTCCGTAAAGATTAGAAACTTAGAAACCCTATGGGGCAGTTCTCCTCTGTCTTATAGGATAGCTATGAGTAGGAATCGACTCAACAGCAATGGGTCGTTGAGTATGTGTGTGTATATATATATAAACAATAAAATATATGTTTCTATATGTCACCTACTAGAAACCACTTTGGTACTTTTTTCAAGGGGGATTTTGTGGGTGTTGTATGCATATGTGTCAGTGTAAATATAGACACCCTAACACATCCATACACAACACATGTGGGCTAAGGGAGCTTTGTAAATGCTCAGCCTCTCTCTCACAGGACAGCCTCAACAGATTTTTTTAATGCCTTTTTAGCTAAATGGTCAAAGAACCCTATAAAGCTGCTTGCTTGACATAAAGAGCTTGATGTAAGCTTCTCGTACTAAAAGCTAAAATACAGAAGTACTTTGCCAGGAAGTATACTATGAAGGAGAGAATGTCTTGTCATTGATTCACAGTGTAAACTTGGGGACTTTGTGATCCGCTTTCCATCTGCATTTCCTCATTTGAAGAGTGACGATAATCCCCAGCCTAAAGACTTACTGTGTGATGTCGGTGCTCTTTGACCAATGACACATCCCAGCAACAAAGACAGAGATGCTGTTAGAATAAGAAAATATGAAGATATATGAATAAGAAAATGTTTCTTTATATATTAACTTCACTAACACTTTGTCATATATGTAGAAAATTTTTCCCAATTTGCTGTTTTAATATATTTGCTTTTTGTCATATACACTATTTTTTAATAATTTATTTTATTTTTGTTGTTGTCGTTGAGAATATACACAGCAGAACATACACCAATTCAACAATTTCTACATGTACAATTCAGTGACATTGATTGCATTCTTTGAGTTGTGCAAACATTCTCACCCTCCTTTTCTGAGTTGTTCCAACCCCATTAACATAAACTGACTGCCTGGTAAGTTTCCTTTCTAATCTTTTGAGCTGGTGTTGTCCATTTGATCCTATATAGATAGATCTTAAAAGAGCACAGTGCTCAAGGCAGACATTCTTTACTAATTAAGCAAAATATTGTTTGATTTTAAGAAGACTTCGGGGGTATTTTTGGTCTAAGGTGTAAGGTTTAAAGATTATCTTAGGGCAGTAGTTTCAGGGGCTAATCCAGCTTCCATGGCTCCAGAAATTCTGGATTCCATGAGAATTTGAAGTTCTGGTTTGCATTTGCCCACTTTTGATCACAATTCTTCTATAAAATCTTTGCTCAAAATGTTCAGTAATGGTAGCCAGGCACCAGCTAGTTCTGGTCTCATAGCAAAGGGGGCAGTTGTTCATGGAGACAACACATTTGATTTCCTCCCCGTATTCCTGACTCTTCTTATGTTGCTCCAGGTGAATAGAGACCAACTGTTGTACCCTGGATGGCCGCTTGCAAGCTTTTCCAACTCCAGACACTACGCAATGAGCTAGGATGGTCACAAATAAAAAGAAGATGTTTAAGCAAAAAAATAAAAATGGCTAATAAACACATAAAAACACAAACTGTAAAATACAATAGACTACAATTTTTTGCCAATCAAATTGGCACAGATTAAAGGAAAGTAATAAGACCATTGTTGAGGATTTGGTAAAACTAATACTCTCTTCCACCACATGTCTGTCAGTTTGTCATACTGTGGTGGCTTGTGTGTTGCTGTGATGCTGGAAGCAATGCCACCAGTATTTCAAATACCAGCAGGGTTATCCATGATGGACGAGTTTCATTGGAGCTTCCAGATGAAGGCAGACTAGGCAGAAGGACCTGGCAGTCTACTTCTGAAAAAGTTGTCCATTGAAAACCTTATGAATAGCAGCAGAACATTGTCTGATATAGTGCTGGAAGATGAGCCCCTCGGGTTGGAAGTCACTCAAAATGCGACTGGGGAAGAGCTGCCTCCTCAAAGTAGAGTTGACTTTAATGATGTGGAAGGTAGAGGGTCAGTGAAAAAGAGGAAGACCCTCAACGAGATGGATTGACCCAGTGGCTGCAACGATGGGCTCAAACAGCAATGATTGTGAGGATGGCACAGGACGGGGTAGTGTTTCATTCTGTTGTGCATGGGGTCACAGTGAGTCAAAACCGCCTCAACGGCACCTAAAACAACAATACTCTCTTGAATTATCTTTAGAATATTTTACTTGTGTGTGTTATTAATATTTTTTGATAATTTCTGAATTCTGTTGGATCACCTTTCTTTGGAATGGGCACAAACATGGATCTCTTCCAGTGGGTTGGCCAGGTAGCTGTCTTCTGAAAATTTTTTGGCATAGACAAGTGAGCACTTCCAGCGCTGCATCTGTTTGTTTAAACATCTCAATTGGTATTCTGTCAATTCCTGGAGACATGTTTTCTGCCAATGCCTTCAGTGCAGTTTGGAATTCTTCCTTCAGGACCATCAGCTCTTGTTCATATGCTACCTCTTGAAATGGTTGAACATCAGCCAATTCTTTTTGGTACAGTGACTCTGTATTCTTTCCATTTTCTTTCGATACTTCCTCTTCGTTCAATATTTTGCCCATAGAATCCTTCAAAGTTGCAACTCGAGGTTTGAATTTTTTCTTCAGTACTTTCAGCTTGAGAAATGCTGAGCGTGTTGTTCCCTTTTGGTTTTCTAACTCCAGGTTTTTGCACATTTCATCATAATACTTTACTTTGTCTTCTTGAGCCTCCCTTTGACATTTTCTATTCAGCTCTTTTACTTCATCATTTCTTCCATTCACTTTAGCTACTTGACATTCAAGAGCAAGTTTCAGAGCCTCTTCTAACATCCATTTTGATCTTTTCTTTCTTTTTACTGACATTTTTCTTTCTCCATGTATGATGTTCTTGATGTCATCCCACAACTTGTCTGGGCTATTCTTGAGATGGTCTCCAAATTCAGGTGAGATATACTCAAGGTCTTGCTTTGGCTCTTTTGGATTTGTTTTAATTTTCTTCACCTTCAATTTAAACTTGTATACGAGCAGTTGATGGTCTGTTCTGCAGTCCGAACCTGACCTTGTTCTGACTGATGATATTGAACTTTTCCATCGTCTCTTTCCACAGATGTTGTTGATTTGATTCCTGGGTTTTCCATCCGGTGAGGTCTACGTGTATAGTCACCAGTTACGCTGTTTAAAAAAAGATATTTGCAATGAATAAGTTATAAGTCTTCCAAATTCTATCATGCAATCTCTGGCATCATGTATATCGCCAAAGCCATATTTTCCAACTACTCATCCTTCTTTGTTTCCAACTTTCCCATTCCAATCACCAGTGATTATCAATGCACCTTGATTGCATGTTTGATCAATTTCAGACTTCAGAGGTTGGTTTAAAAAAAAAACAACTTTTATTTCCTCTTCTTTGGCATTAATGGTTGTTGTATAAATTTGAATAATAGTTGTATGTTAATACATCTTCCTTGTAGGCATATGGACATTATCCTATCACTGACAGCATTGTACTTCAGAACAGATCTTGAAATGCTTTTTGCCAATGAATGTGACACCATTCGTCTTCAACTGGTCATTCTTGGCATGGCGGACCATAGGTTTGTCTGATTCAAAATGGCAAATACCAGTTCATTTCAGCTCACTAATGCCTAGCATATCAATCTTTATGCATTCCATTTCATTTTTTATGACTTCCAATTTTCCTAGAGTCATACTTCATACACTCCACTTTCCAGTTATTAATGGATATTTGCAGCTATTTCTTCTCATTTTGAGTTGTGCTACATCAGCAAATGAAAGTCCCGAAAGCTTGACTCCATCCATGTCATTAAAGTCGACTCTACTTCGAAGAGGCAGCCCTTCTCCAGTAGTATTCTGAATGCCTTCCAACCTGAGGGGCTCATCTTCCGGCACTATATCAGACAATTTTCTGCTGCTATTTATAAGATTTTCACTGGCCAACGTTTTCAGAAGTAGATGGCCAGGTTCTTCTTCCTAGTCTGTCTTAGTCTGGAAGCTCCTCTGAAACCCGTCCACCATGGGTGACCTTGCTGGCATTTGAAATACCAATGGAATAGCTTCCAGCATTACAGCAACACGCAAGCCACCACAGTATGACAAACTGACAAACGTGTGATAATTCAAAAATGGTTGCAGTAGTACTTTGACAGGAAACTGCCAGAAATTCAAGCTGGATTCAGAAGAGGATGTAGAGTGAGGGATATCATTGCTGATGTCAGATGGATCCTAGCTGAAAGCAGAGAATAACAGAAAAATGGTTGCCTGTATTTTATTGACTGCAAAGACATTCAACTGTGTAGATCACAACAAATTATGTATAACATTTTGTAGAATAGGAATTCCAGAACACTTAATTGTGCTCATGAGGAATCTGTATATAGATCAAGAGGCAGTTGTTTGAATAGAATAAGGGGATACTGAGTGGTTTGAAATCAGCAAAGGTGTGCTACAGGGTTGTATTCTTTCACCATACTTATTCAATCTGTATGCTAAGAAAATAATCACAGAAGCCGGACTATATGAAGAAGAATGTGGCATCAGGATTGGTGGAAGGCTCATTAACAACTTGTGATATGCAAATGACACAACCTTGCTTGCTGAAAGTGAAGAGGACTTGAAGCACTTACTGATGAAGATCAAAGACTACAGCCTTCAGTATGGATTACACCTCAACATAAAGAAAACAAAAATCCTCACAACTGACCAATAAGCAACATCAAGATAAACAGAAAACAGTGAAGTAGTCAAGGATATCATTCTACTTGGATCCACAATCAACACCCATGCAAGCAGCAGTCAAGAAATCAAACGAGGTACAACCAATTTCACAAAACAATTTGTGTATAAATTGTTGAATAAGAAACTGATTTGCTCTGTAAACTTTCACCTAAAGCAGTTGAAAAAAAGAAAGAAAGAAAGTAAACAACGTATCGCATTGGGTAAATCTGCTGCAAAAGACCTCTTTAAAGTTGAAAAGCAAAGATGTCACTCTGAGGACTAAAGTGAGCCTGACCCAAGCCACGGTATTTTCAATTGCCTCATATGCATGTGAAAGGTGAACAATGAATAAGAAAGACTGAAGAATTGGTGCCTTTGAATTATGGTGCTGGCTAAGAATATTGCATATACCATGGACTGCCAGAAGAATTAACAAGCCTGTCTTGGAAGAAGAGCAGACAGAGTACTCCTTGGAAGCAAGGATGGCGACACTTTGTCTCGCTTTCTTTGGACATATTACCAGGAGGGATCAGTCCCTGGAGAAGGACATAATGCTTGGTAAAGCAGAGGGTCAGTGAAAAAGAGGAAGACCCTCAATGAAGTGAATTGGCACAATGGCTGCAACAGTGGGCTTCAACAGGGCAACGATTGTGCAATTGTGCAGGACCAGGTAGTGTTTCATTCTGTTGTACATAGGGTCGATATGAGTTGGAATTGACTTGATGGTACCTAACATAACAGTACTCTCTATTCCTAATGGGAATGTGATTTGTTATAAATGTTCTGATGATTTTGGCAATATCATAAGCCTTAAAAAATGTTCATATCTTGCACAGCAGTCCAGGGACAAGGACTAGAAGGCAGAAGGGGACAGGAAAGCTGGTGATAGGGAACCCAAAGTTGAGTAAGGACAGTGTTGATGTGTTCTGAGGTTGTTAACCATCGTCATGGGGCAACATGTGTACTGTTTAATGAGAAACTATTTTGTTTGGTAAATCTTCATCTAAAGTAAGAATAGCAGCACAATTGTAAGAGCGTAGTCGATGTCACTGAACTATGCATGCAGAAATTTTTGAAATGGTGTATCTTTGGCGGCGTATATTTTCACCAAAAAAAAAAAAGGTCAGAAAGGGAACGGGTTGACATGTCATGGGGTTGTTAATCAAGGTCATAAAACAATATGTGTACTACTGTTTCATGAGAATCTATTTGTTCCGTAAACCTTCACCTGAAGTACAATAAAAAAATTTTAAAAAAAAAGTTCATATCCTTTGATGCACTGGCTCCACTTTTAGAAATAATTTTGAGAAAAAATTAGTGTTGCAGTTAAAAGATGGGTTTAGTGTTGATCACAGTAGTGAAAAATCTGAAACAATGGAATCATCCAATAATGGGAAATTGCTATATTATGATACATATATGATGGGACATTATATTATTATAATAATGAGTATACAAATGAGAAGAGACACATGGTAAATTAAAGTAAAAAACAGAGGCTCCAAAAGTTATGCGGTATGATATCTTTTGTGTTAAAAAAGATTACACACACATAAATAAACATTTGCATGGAAAAAATCTATAAAAACACACACCATAATGTTAATAATGGCCATCTTTGTTGGTATGATCATGAATGATTTAAAAGTTTTGGTTTATTTTCTAAAATAAAATGCTCTTTGAGAATTTTTTTTAAAAAAAGAATATAATGTTTCAAAGCAAGGTGCATGCAATGTAAACTAGCTATCCGAAGCCAAGAGACAGATGGGCTGTTATCTTCTTATCTAAAAAATATCAGTCCTAGCTGATGTAATTTAGCCTTAGCTGGTGGACACTGGCTGTGAAATGTTCTTCCTGAACTCTGGAATTGTTTCTTCTTCTCAAGATCCCCTAGATGTAACCTACTACAGACCCCACAGATTAATAATTCTCAATTCAAACGTTCCCTGACTTGGAACCAGAAACATAGACAGCATGTCAGCACGTTGTTATAGTGGTAGGATCCTGGTCAGCCAAAACAACCTGTTGCCATTGAGTCGATTCCAACTCATAGCGACCCTATAGGACAGGGTAGAATTGTCCCATAGGGTTTGCAAGGAACGGCTGGTGGATTTGAACTGCTGACCTTTTGGCTAGCAGCCATAGCTCTTAACCACCGCACCACCAGGGCATCCTGGCAGGAGCTCTAAAAATGAGCTTCAGATTTGAAGTGGCATCTGGAGAACAACTCCTAATGCAGCCACTCCAAAAACTCTGAGTTAAAAATCGCTGCCAACGCTACAACAGTAAGAACTCATAGGGCCACCGAAAACCAGGACTGACATACAGCCATTCGCCTGAATCTCAAAGATATGCAGGCAGTTCCCAGGTTACAAACGACATCCATGCCTAAGTGTGTGTTTAAGTCAAGTTTGTAGGTAAGTCGAAACAGATGCATATAGTTCTTATTTAGCCTTACTTTAGTGCAAGAAGGAGCCCTTGCGGTGCAGTAGTTAAGAGGGTGGCTGCTAACCAAAAAGGTCAGCAGTTGGAATCCACCAGCCACTCCTTGGAAACACTATGGGACAGTTTCTACTCTGTCCTATAGGGTCACTATGAGGACAGAGTGGAACTTCAGCTTGACAGCAACAGGTTTGAGTTAGTACAAGACTGAAAGCCTTTTTAATGATTTAAAAGCTACACGTGCAGCAAGTGAAGGTGATTGTGATGAAGAATTTGTTTGCTAGTAGGGGTTGGTTCAATAGGTTCAAAGTGAGGACAAATTTATATAACATTAAAGGGCAATAAGAGTTGTCCTGAGGTCTGACATTCATAACCTGGGGACTTACTGTACCCCAAACTGTATGCATGATGGATTTGGAATAGGGAAATTAATCAAGGGTCTACCCTTTGCCCTAGCACAGGGAACACTGTGGTACCTCCCAGGATCACCTCCCTAACTCTCTAGCTCTTAACCCTTCATCAGTATCCCAGGGCACAGGACAAAGAAGTAAACCCAGTCCTCCCTGAGGGTTACGTTCTGTGCTTAGTCTTAAAACTTGCTTTTGTCCCTCACATTTACACGGACACGTTCTCCACCTCAAAGTCCTAGTAATAATTATAATGGCGATGATGACAAGCATCACAGCAGCTCCATGAGTCGGTACCATTGTCATCCATCTTACAGATGAGGAAACTGAGAATCAGAGAGGTTAACAGAATCTCCTGAGATCATACAGATTGGAAGTGTCAGCGATGAGATTCAAACCCAGACAGATGTCTCTAGGGTTTGTGATCTTAACCACGCTGTTTCCAGTGGGCCAATCAGGTCTCTATGAAACTGTAAATATGATTCCTTGAGGCACATCGTATGCAAATGCCATTAAATAGCTGGTAAATGCATATTGGTAGAATAAATATTCTTGAGCACTGTGCTGGGGTATGGTGGTATGCAAGGCAGATGTATTCCTTGCCTTCAACAGATTTCCTCCATCAAGATATTTGCTCCGTCACCAAAATTAGTTAGGGTGACTTTTTAAAACAGTTTTTAACAACTTTTCCTATTTAAAATGTACAATTTGATACATTTTGACATATGTACACATCTGAGGCCCTCGGGTGGCAGTTAAGTGTTCGACTACTAGTTCAAAGGTTGATGGTTCAAACCCACCCAGAGGTGCTTCGGAAGACTGGCCTGGTGGTCTGCTTCCAAAAGGTCACAGCCTTGAAAACTATGCAACAGTTCTACTCTGCACAGCTAGGGTTGCTATGAGTCGGAATCAACTTGCAGGCAACTAACAACCACAATGTACACTCTGAAACCATCACCCCAATCAAGATAATGAATAGATCCTTCACCTGCAAAAGCTCGTTTTGCCCCTTTGTGATCTTTCTCTCCCACCCCTTCCTCCTCATACAACTACTAATCTTTCTGTCACTACAGATTAGTTTGCATCTTTTAGAATTTTATATAAGTGGAATTATACAGTACATATTCCTTTTTTCATCTGGCTTCTTTCACTAAGCATAATTATTTTGAGATTCAGGTATGTTGCTGGGTCTATCAATAGTCCACTCTGTTTTTAGTATTCAGTAGTATTCCACTATATGAATGTACTAGCATTATTTATCCATTCCCCTGTTGATGGACCTTTGGGTTGCTACTAGTTTTGGGCTATTACAAATAAAGCTGCTGTGAACATTGTGTACAAGCGTTTGTATGGACATGTGCTTTTATTTCTCTTGGGTAAATAACTAGAAGTAAAATGACTGGGTCATATAATAGACATATGTTTAATTTTTCTAAGAAATGGACAAACTGTGCTTTAAAGTGGCTACACAGTTTTATATTCCCACCAGCAGTGCATGAGAGTTCCAGTTGCTCCACATTCTGGCCAATACGCACACGGAATGTGCCTCTTACTTAGTTCAATCAAGTATAGGAGACCAAATGGGCAACATCTGCCCAAAAGCAAAGATAAGAAGGCAGGAAGGGATAGGAAAACTGGATGAATGGACACAGAGAACCCAGGGTGAAAAGGGAAAGGGGGGGAATGCAGACATATTGTGAGGACTGCAACTAATGTCACAAAACAATTTGTGTATAAAATTTTTGAATGAAAAACTAATTTGCGCTGTGAACTTTCACCTAAAACACAATAAAATTTTAAAAAAAGATTCTAGGTTGACAATATAATTCTTGCAGCCCTGGTGGCACAGTGGTTAAGAGCCTGGCTGCTAACCAAATGCTGGCAGTTTGAATCCAGCAGCCACTCCTTGGAAACCCTATGGGGCAGTCCTACTCTGTCTTACAGGGTCACTATGAGTTGGAATTGACTCGATGGCAACGAGTGTGATTTGATTTGGATATGATTGTCACCCTACAAGGTGAACACAATTCAGGCAGTGGGTGGGATGAAATCACTAGGGGATCATTTCACAGAACTTGGCCTTGAAGGACACTTCAGATTTAGTAAGTGGAGACTTCTGAAGGACTAGGTGTGGGCAAATACAAGGGCTCCATTACCAGCATGAGTAAAGGGAAGTCTTTAAGGGGTAGAGGACAATGAAGAACATGCAAGAAACCAAAGGTGGTTAGAAACCACCACCCAGCTAATCTAAGGTATCATGTGGCAGCTCTCAAGAGTCTTCCTTAAAAGACAACGAACTTTGGCAGCACATGTACTAAAACTGGAATGATACAGAGAAGATTAGCACGGCTCCTGCACAAGGGGCCCCTTCTTCTGTTCCTCCACCATCCTGCTTCCTGGAACCACTCCCTGGAAGGAGCCTGGATGCCTGAAAGCTTCACAGAGCAGAGCCCCCGTACCAGCCCTTGCCACCCTGCCTCCAAATTTGATGTTTCTCTATCTCGTTTGTTGCTGTGGCTCGTTGCTTTCAAGTCAGCTCCAACTCTGGGTGACCTTATCTATAACAGAATGAAATGTTGCCCAGTCCCATGCCATCTTCAAAATCATTGGTATGCTTGAACTCATTGTTGTGGGCAAGGTGTATTTTGAGTCCCTTCCAACCTAGGGAGCTCACCTTCCAGAACTGTATTGGACAATATTCTGTTGTGATCCACAAGGTTTTTCACTGGCTAATTTCTGGAAGTAGATTGCCAGGTCTTTCTTCTTAGTCTGTCTTAATCTGGAAGCTCCACTGTAACTGTCAACCACAGATGAGTCTGCTGGTATTTGAAATACCAGTGGCATAGCGTCCAGCATCACAGCAACACACAAGCCCCCACTGTACAACAGGCTGATAGACAGGTGGTTTTAAGCCTCTGTTATTTGGAATGTGTCTGTCCCTAGCAGCTAAAACCAGATGATGTAATGGCATAGTACTCTATCCTTGCTAAAGCTGATCTTATCTAGTTCGTGTTCATCTTATCTTTCTTTCAAAATTACTTTAAAAAAAAAGGCCAGCTATTGCTAACCTAAGCAGTTTTTGCGAGCCTCTGGTCCTGCTGAACTTCTACTTTTTAATGCTATTTCCAGCATTTCTCTCTGTCCTTGCTTTTGTATACCTTTTTTACATGACCTTTTAAAAGCTTGAAACTGCCTTATAACCTACCCCATTTTAAAACGGATGGGAGGTGACTCTAGAGATCTTAGACCATTTCATTCTCAAGGAATCTAAAACATGCCTTGCCTGAGCCTTGGCTGGGTCTGATGGGAGCCATCCCAGATGTCTGGGCCTGAGTGTGATTCCCACAGTTCTTTGAAGAAGCAGGCTCTGCGGCCTGCATAGGAAGGAGCTCACAGTCTCACAAGTAGATATTTAATTTTTGAAAAAATAAACTTTATTTTTTGTAGCAGTTTTGGAGTTACAGACAAATTGTAAAGATAGCGCTAAGAGTTCCCATAGAACCCAAACCCAGTTTCCCCTAGTATTAACTTCTTACATTCCTGTGGTCCGTTTATCACAATGAATGAACCAATATCGATACAGTATTAACTAGGGTCCCTGGGTGGTGCAAATGGTTTGTGCTCGGCTATTAACCTAAAAGTTGGCAGTTCAAAGCCACCCAGCAAAACCTCAGGAAAGACCTGGAGATCTGCTTCTGTAAAGTCTGTAGCCAAGAAAACCCTCTGGAGCAGTTGTCCTCTGTAACACATGGGGTTACCATGAGTCAGAATCAACTTGACAGCAGTGGGTTTGGTTTTGGTTATTATTCACTAAAATCCGTTGTTTATTCAGATTTCCTTAGTTTTCCTTTAACGTCTTTTTCTGTCTCAAGATCCCATCCAGGATAGCACATTACATTTAGTCATCATGTCTTCTAGGCCTCTCTAGACTATAACAGCTTCTCAGACTTTCCTTGTTTTTAATGACCTAGAGAGTTTTGAGGATGGCACCTAACAACAACAACAATAACCGTGTATTTTGAAGATTGTCCCTGAATTGCGATTTGTGTGGTGTTTTTCTCACGATGAAACTGGGATCATGTCTTTCAGGAGGAAGACTACAGGAAAAAAACAAACTACCTAACCCTTGCGGTTAGCAGCCAAACGCTTACCCACTGCGCCGCCGGGGCTTCACAAGGCTGTATCCTAACCCATTGCCGTTGAGTCCGGTAGAGTGTTATTCTCATCATATCATATCGGGGTGCTGTCATGGATTGAATTGTGTCCCCTAAAAATATCTGTCAACTTGGATGGGTCATGATTCCCAGTATTGTATGACTGTGTACCATTTTGTAATCTGATGTGATTTCCTTACGTGTTGTAAACTCTATCACTATGACGTAATAAGATGGATTAGCGGCAGTTATACCTCATGATACTGACGAGGTATACAAGATTGGATAGTGTCTTAATCCAATCTCTTTTGAGATACAAAAGAGAGAAGGTAGCAGAGACACGTGGGAACCTCATACCACCAAGAAAGCAGTGCCGGGAGCAGAGCACGTCCTTTGGACCTGAGGTTCCTGTGCTGAGATGCTCCCAGACCAAGGGAAGACTGATGCATCACAAGGACCTTCCTCCAGAGCCTACAGAGAGAGAAAGCCTTCTCCTGGAGCTGATGCCCTGAATTCGGACTTGTAGCCTACTGGACTGTGGGAGAATAAACTTCTCCTTGTTAAAGCCATCCACTTGTGGTATTTCTGTTACAGCAGCACTAGGTGACTAAGACAGGTACCTACTATCAACATGATTTATCACTGTTAATGTTGAGCTTGATCATCTGGCTGAGGTAATGTTTGGCAGGTTTCTGTACTGTAACATTTCTCTTTTTCTGCCTTTCCACTCTGCACTCTTTGAAAGGAAGTCACTATGCACAGCCTGCACTTAAGGAGTGGCGAGTTATGCTCCATCTCATTTTTTTTTTTTTTTGGAGTGGTTTTAAACTTTCTTTTTAATTGTACTTTGATGAAGATTTACAGAGCAAACTAGTTTCTCATTAAACAGTTAATATACATATTGTTTTGTGACATTGGTTGCCAACCCCACAACATGTCAACACTCTCCACTTCTCGACCTTGGGTTTCCTGTTACCAGCTTTCTTGTCCCCTCCTACCTTCTCGTCCTTGCCCCTGGGCTGGTGTACCCATTTAATCTCCTTTTGTTTTATGGGCCTGTCTAATCTTTGGATGAAAGATGAACCTCAGGAGTGAGCTAAAAGGATATCCGGGGGCTATACTCTTGGGCTTTCTCCAGTCTTTGTCAGACAAGTTAAGTCTGGTCTTTTTTTGTAAGTTAGTATTTTGTTCTACATTTTTCTCCAGCTCTGTCTGATACCCTCTACTGTGACCCCCATCAGTATGCTCCACCCCTTGTAGGTGAACTATCTACATAAAGTACTTGGAATTCTTCATAAAAGATTTGTCTCTTCTCTCCTCTTTATTTATTCATTCAGACAAAAAACAAGCCCATTGCCGTCAAGTCGATTCTGACTCTTATTATCAGTGTGGACTCATGGATGTTTATTTAATACTTTGGGTTATAACCCAGTGCTACTTTATTTATTTTGTTGCTTATATTTGTTCACCTGTGGTCATTGGGAGCTCTTTCATGTGGTTCCAGAGTCCCCCTGCCATGCTGTGAGCTTGTTTTTATCTTTATTTATTTATTGTTTGGAGCATTTCCTTGTTCATACTACAAGATACTCATTTTGTGTATTTACCGTCTGTTACAGATTGAATTGTGTTCCCCCAAAACATGTGTTGTAAACCCTAACCCACATATCTGTGGTTATAATTCAATTTGGGAATGGATTTTCTTTGTTATATTAATGAGGCAGGATTAGTGTAGGGTGTGTCTCGAGTCAACCTCTTTTGAGAGATGGGGAAAGAGAGACCCAAGCCACATGAAGATCACCCAGGAGCAGAAGCTCAAAAGAGACAAGGACCTTCCTCCAGAGCCAACAGAGAGAGAAAGGCTTCCCCTAGAACTGGCACCCTGAATTCAGACTTCTAGCATCCTAAACTGTGAGGAAATTAATTTCTGTTTGTTAAAGCCTTCTACTTGTAGCATTTCTGTTATAGCAGCACTAGATAACTAAGATACTGTCCTAGTCCTAGAATCAGCCATTTCTCTAAGGAGCCCTGGTTGCTTTTATTGCAGAACGTTATTAGAAACCAAGATCTGGGTGCTAAGTGTGCTCATTGTTATTGGAGTGTTGTTACTTCTAAGCTTTCTCGGCTGACAGAGCAAGGAAATCTATGTGTATATACTAACCTAGGTATATGCACATATCTACAATTATTTCTATATGTAACCATTTATATCTATATTAAAGATCAGTTCATATTGATGTCTCCGACTCTAATCTATTACCAAATATATAATTCCAGCCTCCTCTCCCCTTATTTATCTCCAAACTCCCCCTCAAACCCCCATCCATTTACTTAATTGTTCAATTCTAGTATACATGTGTAACACAAAAACCAAACCAGTTGCCATTGAGTTGATTCTGACTCATGGCGACTCTGTTTCATAGGGTTTTCAATGGCAGTGATCTTTCAAACATAGACCCCCAGGCCTTTCTTCTGAAACACCTCTGGAGGGACTTGAACCACTAACCTTTAGTAGCCTCGTGCTTAACCATTTGTGCCACCCAGGTGCTATAGGAATTTTTCACTCATACTCCCATGAGAAGAAACGAAATACTAGAGTACAATGCTTACGCAAAATTTCTTTTGTCTCTAGATTTGTTGTTGTTGTTAGGTGCCACCAAGTCAGTTCCAACTCACAGCAACCCCTATGTACAACAGAACCAAACACTGACCTGTCCTGTGCCATTCTCACAATCATTGCTATGTTTGAGCCCATGTTGCCATCACTGTGTCAGTCCATCTCATTCAGGGTCTTCCTCTTTTGCACTGACCCTCTACTTTACCAAGCATGATGTCTTTCTCCAGAGATTGCACCCTGTTGATAACATGTTCAAAGTATGTGAGATGAAATATCACCATCCTAGCCTCCAAGGAGCATTCTGGCTGTACATCTTCCGAGACAAATTTGTTCATTCTTCTGGCAATCCATGGTATATTCAATATTCTTCACCAACATCATAATTCAAAGGCGTCAATTCTTCTATTTCTTCTTTATTCATTGTCCAGCTTTCACATACATAAGAGGCGATTGAAAATACCATGGCTTGGGTCAGGCACTCCTTCGTCCTCAAAGTGACATCTTTGCTTTTCAATACTTCAAAGAGGTCTTTTGCAGCAGATCTGTGCAATGCAATATGTCACTTGATTTTTTGACCACTGATTCCATTGGCATTGATTGTGGGTCCAAGTAAAATGAAATCCTTGACAGCTTCAGTCTTTTCTCTGTTTATCATGATGTTGCTTACTGGTCCAGTTGTGAGAATTTTTGTTTTCTGTATGTTGAGGTGTAATTCTTACTGAAGGCTAGAGTCTTTGATTTTCATCAGTGAGTGATTCAAGTCCTTCTCACTTTCAGCAAGCAAAGTTGTGCCATCTGCATATCGCAGGCTGTTAATGAGTCTTCCTCCAATCCTGATGCCAAGTTCTTCTTCATATAGTCCAGTTTCTCGGATTATTTGCTCAACCTACAAATAGAATAAGTATGGTGAAAGGATACAACCCTGATGCATGCATTTCCTGATTTTAAACCATGCAGTATTCCCTTGTATTGTTTGAATGACTGCCTCTTGGGCTATGTACAGATTCCACATGAGCACAATTAAGTGTTCTGGAATTCCCATTCTTCGAAATGCTATCCATAATGTGTCATGATCCACACTGTCGAATGCCTTTGCATAGTCAATAAAACACAGGTAAACATCTTTCTGGTATTCTCTGCTTTCAGCCAAGATCCATCTGACATCAACAATGATATCCCTCATTCCACTCTCCGTAAAGTTTACAGCCTAGAAAACCCTATGGGGGCAGTTATACTCTGTCACATAGGGTTGCTATGAGTCAGAATCTACTTGAGGGCACCTAACGATGACTTTTTCTCTCCACCTACCAAAGACAGGAGAGAATCGTTCTTGGCTCTTCACCAAGAGAACCTGATGGAGTTTCTGAAGGTAAAGCCTATGAAAACTGTGGAGATTTCATTTAGACTGGGCCCCCTGGAGTTTTTAATTCTCAAGCTCTTCCACTTTCAATCTCCAGAAAGTCATCAAAATTAACTGTTAAATTGTTCTTACCAGTTCATTTTTCCAACAGCTTCTGAACCAGGTAAGCAGATATTGGTCCTGACTCTTGTCTCTCCAAATTTTGGGGTGACAATTTGCCCTGTGACCTCAGTTCTCTGATGTGTCCAAGAAAAGTCATTGACCTTCAGGTGTTCAGTTTTTCTTACTGTAATGTCAGCAGTGACACTTTCTAAGCTCTTTGCATGTCAGAGCAGAAATCAGTAGTCCCCTAGATACTTAATTTTAATTCTTGTATTCTTCCAAGCTCCAGAAGAGAATGCTGTGAATGTGACACAATATTCCCATCAGTGATGGTTTATCCCAAGTGTAGGTAGAAATATCTTTAACTTGCCATGGTACCATATCCAGAAATAAGGATAAAGACATTACATCAGAACACACAATTTTAGGCCAGGAGTTTCATGCTACCATTTATTTGTTTATGTAATTGTCACATTTCAACTGTTGTTTCCACTCCAAAGTCTGTGGTAATTCCTTTTCCCTCTTTTCTTTCTTCCACAGCCAATGTTGACTATCATTTTACTGAGAAAGTATTTATACATATGCTGACAGCTCTAAGAATCATGAAATATTTTTATGGGTTTTGTTGAACTTATCCCTACTGTGAGGAGCCCTGGTGGTTAAGAGCTTGGCTGCTAACTGAAAGGTCGGCAGTTGGAACCCATTAGCCACTCCACAGGAGAAAGGTGTGGCAGCCTGCTTCCTTAAAGATTACAGCCTTGGAAACCCCGTGGGGCAGTTCTACTCTGTCCTACAGGGTTGTTATGAGTTGGAATTGACTCAGTGTTTGTATTCCTACTGTGATATAAAACCATATTGTTCTACATCTTGTTCTATTTTCTGTGAGACTGGAAACTTAAAGCTCCTTGTTTCATTATAAAACTAAATAAACACTGGGATTTTAGAGACGCAGAATCAGGGCTGGTCCTAGGGTGCAACACTAAAGGGGGTGCCGTAAAACTTGGTGATTAAGGTATTTTATTGTGATATCTTAAAAAATAAAAATTAATGCAAGGAACCCAAGACGAACAAAACATAAAAGTTTTAAATAACGACAGGATCAGTATATTATCTTGTCTAAAGATTGCAAATCCTTCACACATGGCCCAAATACGGAGCCAACTCTTTCTTTTATTGCTCACAGCACATCTAAGACAGCTTGCAGCCTTTAATAAGGCTTCACTTGAGGTTCAGAGGTTACAGAAAGTAATTTCAATGCAATACACAAGTAGTTTCAGTTCCTCTGGCAATAGATACTGCTGCTCTCAAAGCTGTTAGACAAGAGCCACCCTTACTGGGAGCCTTCACTCAGCATGCATGAGGGTAGAGAACATCTTACCCTTCACCCAGAGTACCCTTGAGCTCATCTCCCAACGTTAGTCCCATCCTACCAGCAGAAAATGGACACAGCAGAAATAGGCTCCACCCACCTCCTTCCTGCCAAGCCAATCTAAACACTGAACTATCAGTCCTACTTTTCTTCTTTGGAGCCCTGGTGGTAACCAAACGGTCAGCAGTTCGAATCCACCAGCCTGTCCTTGGAAACCTTATGGGGCAGGTTTACTCTGTCCTGTAGGGTTGCTATGTGTCAGAATCAACTCGACAGCAACGTCTTTTTTTTTTTTTTTAATTTTTTTTTTATTTCCTCCTTTAGAATGTACCTCTCCTCTGGATAATGGATAGTAAGACTGTCCCCTACCTTCAACAAAAACCTTGCCTATAAGGTTTTGGCCTTACCCTAAAGCCTAACATCATAGCACATTAGTACAATAAAACATTTATCCAAGAATGGATGGTTCTGTTTTAATAGCCCCCTCCCCCCAAGCAGGAGATTGGAGCCCTGGTGGCACAGTGGTTAAGAGCTAAAAAGGTCAGCAGTTCAAATCCACCAGGCGTTTTTCCTTGGGAAATCCTATGGGACTGTTCTACTCTGTCCTATAGGGTCACTGTGAGTCCAAATCAACTCGACAGCAACAGGTTTAAGCAGGAGATTAGCAGGATAGTCCAGGCTGAATTCCACCTGGGCACTCAGACTAATTGCCTCTTCGTATGAGATGAAGATCTAGCTTCACAACGTTCCACAAACTTCTAGGTCTCACCTCTTGATCACTTATGACCAACTTCTTCAAAAGTAGCAGCAGCAACACACACACACATCTCCATAAAAAAGAGGAGCAGATCATAGGCATGGTTTACATCTAAACAGAAAAATATAATACACTGTCTACAAATGACACCTTACTTTAACTACCCCACCGCCACGTCTGTCTGTCTCTTTATTACACAGAAACTTCAGCCTCTTTAGGGGCTTCTCCTTCAGTTTAAGGTAGGGGCTTCTCCTCCAGTTTAAGGTACCAGCTTAATACATACATAACCAAATAATCCTTTCAGGTGACACCCCCAGAACACACTTCTCAGGATCTGTTCAGATCTTTCTCTCCTGCAAGGTTTCCACCAGTCTGATTAAGGTATCAAAATTTTGGAACCAAATTTTAGCTAGGGCAGATGTGATGATAGCATTGCCCTCTATTTTGGCAGATTAGCACTTGACATTAATAGAGATTTCCAGATTTCACTGGTCTTAAAAATAAGGAAAAATTTTTGAGATGTTTATAAAGTCAAATGTACTAAAAGAATACTCCTTTATTACTTGGTTATAGCCTTATTACCTCTTTTTCTATTAATAAATTATTTTATCAAATTTTTGTAATACCACATGTTGTTTTATTAATTCCTGATTCGGTAAAATAAAAAGCTGGAAACCCTGTGTCATTCCCCTAGAGTTTTTCATTTGTGGATTTATGGTTGTTTTTTTTTTTAATTTTTTTTATAGTTTCTTATCCTTCCATGAAATCCCAAAATCTTGAGAATCCTATCTCAATTTATTATGGGTCAATTTTGTCCTGCAAATAGGTAAACAAGGGTCACATATACTTCTTTGTATCTTCTAGCACACAAAAAAGCGAAAACCAAACCCATGGCCACTGAGTCAATTCTGACTCATAGCAACCCTATATGACAGAGTAGAACTGCCCCATAGGGTTTCCAAGGAGCGCCTGATAGATTCTAACTGCCAACCTTCTGGTTAGCAGCTGAGCTCTTAACCACTGTACCACCAAGGTTCTGTCCTAGCACAAAGTAGACATCTAATCAATATTTGCTGAAAACTTGGGATATGGGAAAAATTCCCAGAAAGATCACTGGAGAAATTCTAGATTAAGAAAGTGCTTCTACAAACTCCCAGCAAACTGACACCTGTCTTATTCTCAATACTAAAACCGAATTTGAAAAACAAGTTTCATTTTTACAGTATTTGCTTCACAAGGACCATTTTCCTTTATAGGTCTGTTCTGTGAACAGGAATCAACATTCCATCTCTCTTTTTTTTTCCATTCTCCATTTCACCACCGATGGTTCAGCGGTAGAATTTTTGCCTTCCATGTGGGATACCCGGTTCAATTCCCAACCAATGTATCTCATGCACAGTCACCACCCATTTGTCAGTGGCAGATTGCTTGTTTCTATGATGCTGAACAAGTTTCTGTGGAGATTTCAGACTAAGACAGACTAGGAAGAAAGACCTGGCAATCTACTTCCAAAAACCAGCCAGTGAAAACCCTATGGATCACAATGGCCCAATCCCCAACCGATCACAGGGCTGGCACAGGACTGGGCAGTGTTTCGTTCCATTGTGCTTGGGGTGGGCCATGAGTTGGGATCCTACATGACAGCAGGTAACGTCAACATTTCACCCTTGTTGTTGGTTATTCTTGCCCTGCTGACCCAGGGGATTATTCTGTCTGCATCCTCAGTGGGATGAAGTTGCCTCTCAGATACTTTCTAGGAACCGGTTGTGCCATCTCAGCCACCGAAAGTCAAGGAACCCCATTCGCGGCCATTTGCGATTATTCCATGGTCAAGGCCATTGAAACCCAGGTCTTCACCGTGCCTTTAACCCTCATCTCATTGTTTCAGTGACTGTGTTTGAAGTACTCATGAGCGCATTAAGTAACTCATTTCCTGTTCTTCCCACCTCCATCTCAGGTCTGACTGCCTTCCTGTGAAACCCTACCTCAGACCCCTTTCTGGGAACTTTGAGCCTCAAAACTACCGATAACCGTAAAGGGCCTCACGCTCCTGATTTTCTCCAGCAGAATTCCAAATAAACGCTTGTCCTCCATGCTGACCGTTGTCATTAGTTCATCGATTTGAAAGAGAAACAACAATTCTTGGTTGATGTGTTTAGTGCTGGCTTCACGAATTCCAGTCACATCCCACTGTCTAACTTAGAATTTTCTTCAACTTTGCAAAAGCATTTTCTTCAAGGGAGGCACCCTGTATCTTGGTTTGGAAATTTGAACTTCTTAAAAGATAAGGCTCCTTTTCAGCAGGAAACGTCTGTTCTTTAGAACAAGGTAAAAATGCAAATCATTGTTATTATTATTATCTCAATTAGAAAAATCACCTTTCATGTAAATTGCAACGACAGAAAACCGGTCTAGTGGTCTAAAATGAGATTCTCCTTGAAAATCGTGGCCACGCGGAGGCAGGTTTCATAACAGAAAACATTTGTGTAACCTCAGTTCCAGAACTCTCCACTTGTGAATGCCACAATATGCTCTGTGGGGAGCGTGAATGGATACATCTGCTTGCCTCCCTGCACAGCTGAATAATATCTAAAAACAGAGCTGTTTTTCCATTTTAGAAAAGCTCCCAGTAAATTCTTGTTGATGACCAGTGTTCAGTTACATAAGTTCCTTTATCGTGTCATTTAAACTAACACTAAAAGATATAGGAACCCCTGAACAGCTGCTAAAATTCAAGGACATATTATTTACTTCGGAGTCATCAAGTGCCTGGGCAGCCATTTTTATATTTTTATTCCAACTTCTGTTAATTTTCCAACACCTTAAATCATTACCACTCTTTTTATTAAATATTGTCCTTGCTTTGGATGTCCTCTGTTATTTGTCCTGATTTCCTGCAGGGAGGATGACAGTACACCAAGCCATTGGGAATAATTTAGCTTTAAGGGATCCATTTACTACTTTCTGAAAAGCATAGAAGCAAGACTAAAGGCTGTAATCACTGCTACCTCGATAAATCAGTGTAGTTCAGAGAGTGGGAAGATTCACCTCCTCTGTCACTGCAAACAGCAGCAACCTCAGCAGCTTCCAAACTCATTATGTGTTTGGAGGTTTTTTGCTGACTCATGTAAGATCTGATAAATGCGTTCACTTAGCCACTCTGATTCCAAGTATTGAAATCTGAGATTTTGCCCTGCCCGCCATCCCCATCTTAGTCTCAACCCCCAGAATGTTTCCTCTTAATTCAGACACATTATTAGATTCATATCCCCTGCCCCCCACTGCTGTACACCAGATGTTTGAGATACTGTTGCCATAGTGACATCAGCTGGAAAAAGTTGGAACTGGCATCTCTGGCTTCACAGAAACCCCCCAAAGTTCCCATTTTTCTTCATTACTTAGCAGTACCACTTAAATACTCCCTGTGTAAGTACCACAGAAATAATTCCAGCTGGATCTGAAAAACGATTTTTCAAATTCCAATATAAATATTAAAATAATTTTAGAAGTGTGCACTAATGGCAGTGAAGACTGACTCGTTCACAATTTTTGGCTCACACTTTGGAAAACATTTTGACCTTAAAGATACAGAGTGACTCTAAAGTTGACCTTCACACTTTTTTTAAAAGTAGATTTCTAAATCAATTTATCATATATATTAATAGGCAAGTAGGCAATTAATAAAATATTTTTCAATAAATCTTGTTGGAATTCTTGTTCATTTATTAGGCAGACATATATTTTGAAATCAGATTACATGTAAGGCCTCAGTAATGCAAAAGAGCTGCAAATATGCCTAAATCTTGGGTGACACTTATTTCCAGGGAAATTACAGTCCAGTTGGATTAAACCCATTTACGATATAATCAGATAAAAATCATAAAATATAGACTGTGTTAATTGTCATAAAAGAATGCTAAAAGAATTCAGAGGAAGGAAATCAAGTTCCATTTTAGTTAGTTTTTGGAAAAAAATGGGCAAGATTATATATATATACATAATCTGGAGCCCTGGTAACGAAGTGGTTAAGTACTGGGCTGCTAACCAAAAAAAAAGGTTGGCAGTTTGAACCCACCAGTGGCTCTGTGGGAGAAAGATGTAGCAGTCTGCTTCCTTAAAGATTCACGGTCTTGGAAACCCATAGGGTCATTATGAGTTGGAATCGACCTGACAGCAGTGGGTTTGGTTTTTATATATGTATAATCTTGCCCATCTGTCTCTGTGTGTGTGTGTTATACGTTCATATGTATATATATACACACACATAATGCAATACTTTTTTTTCAAATAAGGCAATATTTTTATTCCTGTAAATATTCTTAAACTTTGTTCCGGGATTTTAAGCTTTGTTAGGCAAAACCAGGACAAGCTTTAGTCTTTAGTCTTCTGCGTGAGTACTCATCTGTGAATTACAAGATTTTCCAGTCTGGCTGGTGGAAACACAACTATTCCTGGTTCTGTGTGAGATTCAAGGATTGTTCCCTCTGTTCCTTTAAGGCGGTTCTTTCCCTAGCGGTGGGTAGTGAATATCCTCCCTGCATGCACTGATCAGGACTCAGCCGAAGACTTCAGGGGGCCCTCTGCAGATCTCCCGAGCTCTGTGCAGCTCTCTTCTCCCTGGTACTCCCCGTCCTGGGAGCTCGCCGTCTCGCGCTTCCTGAGCTCCCACCTCCGTCTCGCACCCTCATTCTCTGCCTGAGTTCCCTCTGCCCGCACTGCAGCCTGGCAGGCAGGAAGCTGGGGCAATTGTAGGGCTTACCTAGTTTGATTTCTCTTCTCAGGGATCGCTGTCCTGTGCTGCCTGACGTCCAATGTCTGAGAAATGTTGTTTCACAGGTTTTTCCTGGTTTTTTGGTTGTTTCAGGCAGGAGTGAATCCAGTCCCTGTTATTTCATCTTGCCACTACAGCATATATTTTTTATAGTAGAAAATTTGGAATATACAAATAAAAAAATCAATAATAATTTTACCACCAGATGTAACAAAAGGAGTCCTGGTGGTGCAACGGTTAAAGGCTCAGCTGCTAACCGTAAGGCTGGTGGTTCGAACTCACCCAGCAGCTCTTTGAGAGAAAAGACCCAGTGCCTACAGCCTAGAAATCCCTGTGGGGCAGTTCTACTCTGTCACATGGGGTGGCTATGAGTCGGAACTTGCCTCAACAGCACCCAATAACAACAACAGAGATAACAAGTTATTATTTTGGTGAATTACTTTTCATTCTTTAAAAAGTCACACAAATATATACTCAAAAGCACACACATAAATACACACCCATACATACACTTAAATGTCACCTGGGGCGGGGGCTTTCCACTCCTTAATTTTTAGGTAACTTTCCTAACTCTAAAACTGGGTGTCATGGATTGAATTGTGTCCCCCAGAAATATCTGTCGACTTGGCTGGGTCATGATTCCCAATATTGTATGGCTGTGTACCATTTTGTAATCTGGTGTGATTTCCTTATGTGTTGTAAACTCCATCACTATGATGTAATAAGATGAATTAGCAGCAGTTATACTGATGAGGTCTACAAGATTGGATAGTGTCTTAAGCCAATCTGTTTTGAGATATAAAAGAGAGAAGCGAGCAGAGACACATGGAATCTCATACCACCAAGAAAGCAGTGCCAGGAGCAGAGAGTGTCCTTTGGACCTGAGGTGCCTGCTCAGAGAAGCTCCCAGACCAAGGGAAGATTAATGACACGGACCTTCCTCCAGAGCTGACAGAAAAAGTGTTCCCCTGGAGCTGACACCTTGAATTCGGATTTGTAGCCTACTAGACTGTGAGAGAATTAACTTCTCTTTGTTAAAACCATCCACTTGTGGTATTTCTGTTATAGCAGCACTAGATAACTAAGACACTGGGTATATTGGAAGCTCAGCCATTTGGGTAATTGCCTCCAAAACAATGCATTTGTATGTGAAGCAGATGGATATAGGTGGGGATACAGAGCTCTGTGTTGTTGCTGTGGTGTGCCGTCATATCAGTTCCAACTCATAGCAACCCTACCTGACAGAGTAGAGCCGTCCCATATGGTTCCCTAGGCTGTAATATTTACAGGAGCAGCCAGGTCTTTTCTCTGGGGAGCAGCTGGTGGGGTTCAAACTGCCCACCTTTCAGTTAGCAGCCCAGTGCTTCATCACTGTGCCGCCAGGGCTCTTTAACGGCACTGTAATAACGCAAAAAACAAAAACAAAATGCCTTCAAGTCAATTGAGGCTCATGGCGACCCCATGTGTGTCAGAGCAGAACTGTGCTCCATAGGGCTTTCAATGGCTGTGACCTTTCAGAAGCAGTTTGCCAGGCCTTTCTTCCAAGGGCCAACCTTTATGCTAGTAGTTGAGCACTTAACCATTTGTGCCATCCAGCAACTCCTTTTAGAGCAATACAAACATCTTAAAATTCCCCATTTGGTATTTATCTTGCTGAAAGATTGTCCAGCTCAGGCTTCCCGGACACATTGTTCAGCCTGCCTCTTCTTCCTTATTTTCAGGGTAAACAACAATAAAAACACAAACCATCTTATTGTTTATGCAGACAATGCAGGTCTTCTCAAACTCTACCTTTAAACCCATTCAAGTCTTTCCTTTACGTACTCAAAGATGTGAAAATTTGGAAGCGAGTCAAAAGGCCTGCTAGGTAACTGGATCCACACACCTTAAAAATTATCTGTGGTTGTAAATATCATACATACCTAAATACATTCTATTTAAATATAGAGAGAGAGTCCCTGGGTGGTACAAATGGTTAAGGCCTCAGCTACTAACCAAAAGATTAGTATTTGAATCCACCTAGGAGCTGCTTAGAAGAAAGGCCTACTGGTCTGCTTCCAGAAGAATATAGTCATTGAAAACGTTACGGAGTGCGGTTCTACTCTGACACACGTGGGGTTGCAAGGAGTCAGTATCAATTTATTGGCAACTGGTTTGACAGATACATAGGTAGGTAGGCAGGTAGATAGATAGAGACAGACAGACAGACAGATAGACATATGAGGAGCCCTGGTGGCACAGTGGTTAAGCATTTGACTGCTAACTGAAATGTTGACGGTTCAAACCCACCAGCCACTCCGCAGGAGAATATGTGGCAGTCTGCTTCCATAAAGATTTACAGCCTTGGAAACCCTATAGGGCAGTTCTACTCTGTCCTATAGGGTAGCTATGAGTTGGAATAGACTTGATGGCAATGGATGTGGGTTTCTTTGGGATATATATATGATATTTTAATACTATGTTCTAACCTGTTTTCACCCTTAACAACACGTGGTAATATATTCTGTCATTTATTATGTAACATCAGGGTTTTCTTCCCCCTACAAACGTACTTTTCTTTGGCTGCATAAAATTTAGAAACATTTAAAGAGAAAAGAATATTATAAAAAGATCTTAAAAAAACAAGAAGAAGAAAGAAAAGAAACAAACATTTGCCAAATGTCAACCCCCCGCTACGATTAATTTATGAATTTAGGGATAAACTAATAAAAATACTAGGAAGTTCAGCTGAAGACATAGTGGTTGTTGATTTGGTTTTTGCTTTATTTTATTGTTATTTTTTAAAACCAATCAACATTTATTGAGGTAAATATGAGGTTACTGAAACAGATTTCTTATCACATATCACCAAATACAGATCATTAAAGAAATTATCTTTAATGTTTGCAATGTCTCCACTTGCTTATGTCAAATTTGACTTAAGTAATGGTGGACCAATTAATTAAACTAAAATGCAATATTTACATAGTCTAATTCTAGAGGGTCCAATGAAATGGAAATATGTATTTTTAAAAATTACATTAAAACGATGTATATTTCGGAAATGTTATCTTAGAAATTGTGCTTATATAAAACTTCAATAAAAGCAAATACGGTATCAGTTAAATAACAGAAGTTAAACTAAAAAGACATCACTCAGAATTAGTAAGAGAGAAGACGTATCAAATGCCCTGCTGTGCTTGTGGATGTTCAGAGGTTGACTGCTATAAACCCAAATCAAACCTGCCCATCACCCTGGGTCCCTGTATCCTCACAGTCCTGCTTTGCCTTTGGGAGCCTACGGATGAAGTGGGGTGGGCCCTGGCCCTCTCACGTACTCCCTGGGCCGCATGTGGAATAGCAGGGTTAGGGTTAAAAAAAAAAAATGTGGTTGAGTTGATTCCTACACATGGCGATCCCATATATGTCACAGTAGAACTGTGATCCATAGGGTTTTAATGGCTAATTTTTCTGAAGTAGATCACCAGGCCTTTCTTCTGAGGTGCCTCTGGGGGGATTCAAACCTTCAGACTTTTCTTAGTAGCCAAGCACTTAACCATTTGTGCCACCCAGGCAACCCTAACTCAGGTTTAAGTTTAGGGTAATGCTTTTTCTCAGTTAACACAACTGCCACCCAACTTTCTTGAGCTGTTTTCTCACAGGAGCTAATCCAACTTTGGTTGAAGGAAATGGTGGTTTCCAATGTTTCTCTAGGTCTTCGTCATCTTTTTGTAGGCGTCAAAGTGCTGATGTATAAGGCTGATGCCTTCATACACTTTGGGAAACTTCTTCTCTCTTCCCAGGTGGTAATTTTTCTCCTCCATCGACTTTCTGCAAAGTTGCATTTCAAGTTCTTCATGTAGTTGAGACAGTATCTGCGATTTCAGCTGAAGCTTTGAGGGTCAGCAGACTCTCTGTGGCTCACTTTCAAACTATGCATTGTCACACTGTAAAGATGCTTCCTCTGGTTAGAGACTGTGGATTTGAACAGGAAGCTCTTTGGTCATTAATGATTTTATTCATGTAACTTTTAAACTATCCTTTGTTTTTCTCTTTCAAGTTATTTTAAGGAAACATTTAAGTTAATGGCATCAATGAGTTTCTTCAAACTGACTTCTAATGGATGGTCCTGGTCTTCATTTTTTGATTCAGTCTTTTTTTTTAATTTTCAATTTTGGTGAATATATAATTCATTGGTATCGATTACATTCTTCAAGTTGTGCTAACATGCTTGTTATTCTTTTCCACATTATTCTACTATCCTTGTTTTAAATTCACTGTCCCCTAAGCTTCCCATCCAATTTGATCTCACATAGATAATTTTTTAAAAGATCAAAGCAGACATACTTTATTAATTAAAATAAGCTAATTTTTGATTTGAAGAAGACCTCAGGGAACAGTTTTGGTTTAAGGCTTAAAATTTAAAGATTATGTCAGGGCAATAGTTTTGGGGTTCATTCGGCCTCAATGTCCAGAAAGTCTGGATTCCATTGTTTTTGTCTGATTCCCAGCTGCCATCATCCACGTATTCGCTAAAGAGAGCAAGTAAGTTAATCACCCTCAGCATGGTTTCGGTCAGAGACTTTAAGTGGCTATCTCAGTCACTTCCAATCTGTTCCTTTTTCGTGTTGGAAGTTTCCCAGCATTCTGTTTCTGCTGCTTCAGCTCCTACACTGTCCTTCCATCCAGCATCTTCTTGGACAAGCAGCTTTAGGCTTTTCTGAAGCTGACTGTTTTCACCAAAACCATTAGCAATTCTCCTCGGATGTTATCCCACATTCTTCTGAGATGCCTTTACGATATTTTTGGCCTCAGTTGCTTGGGATTGGGTGGATTTTGATGCGTCTTCATGTGACTGTGTCTGTCCTTCAAAACAAGCCATCATCATGCCATGAAATGAAATTTTAGGGGACTTGCTTTTCTGTTCTCTGTGGAGAAGGTAAAAAGGTGGACCTGTTTGCATCTTTAGTGTGTGATGCCAAACACAGAGTGTGTACGTTCAGAGGACTGGCCTCCACTGACAGTAACTCGAGGCTGCAAGGCTTCCATCATATGTCAAAATTCTCACTGACTTTATGATACTCTTCAACTTAGGCAGGTCCAGGCTGGCACAAATGGTTTGAGCTCAGCAACTACTTAGGGACGGATTACCCAATAAGCAAGGTATGCATGGGCTTACTTGTGCTTACTTATCAAAGATGTGGTGAAACCCATGTGAAATTGAGCACTACAGATTATAAGTAAACCCAATTAAGGCCATGCCTTGCTTACTGGTTAATCTGCCCCTGCCACCAAAATGTTGGCAGTTTGAATCCACCCAGCAGTATCACAGAAGAAAGACCTCATGATCTGCTTCCATAAAATTACTGTCATTGAATAGCCTATGGAATCCAGTTCTACTCTGACACACGTGGGGCCACCACGAGTTGGAATTGACTCAACAGCACTGGGTTTCGGTTTGTTTTTTGTTCTGTTTTTCCAACTTAGGCAAAACATCATTGGCTTTTTTTCCTTCAGATTACATCAGCTTTTTACCGTAAAGGGATCAAA
This sequence comes from Dugong dugon, assembly GCA_030035585.1. NCBI lineage: Eukaryota > Metazoa > Chordata > Mammalia > Sirenia > Dugongidae > Dugong > Dugong dugon. Next base: position 10,883,966 of record CM057473.1, read on the forward strand.
GTAGCACATAGCAAAATGTCCAAGGGAAACAAACAGATTTGAGCTTTGTGTCTATAGTTCAGAGAGCATCCTCAGAGCCCGGCACAGCTGCCACAGGACTAGCTGGGAAGAAAGAAGGATAGATTTTTTTGTGGCCGTCAGCAGACCTCCGTGGCTCCCAAGAGCCCTGCATCTCTGTCTCTGGTCTGTAGCTTTTGGGCTACAACAGCCTGCCGGGAACACTGCAAGGGTTCTACCTCTAATCCAGACAAGGGTCTGGCAAGCAGGGCAGACCATCAGTGGGGCTGGGGTGGGAGAGCCAGGTTTAACAAACTAGTGCTCTCTAATGTTGCCTGGTCACCGCACAAGCAGAAAGGCTTATACTTAGTCCAGCGACTGGAGAAATGGAAAAGGCCAGTTACATCAGGATCAAATGGGGTTAACTCTGGGAATACAAGATTGGTTTAACATTCAAAAATCAGTCAATAGACACACCAACCCAGGGGCAAGGACGAGAAGGCAGGAGGGGACAGGAAAGTTGGCAATGGGGAACTCAAGTTTGAGAAGAGGAGAGGGTTGACAGGTCATGGGCTGGCAACCAATGTCACAAAAAAACAATATGTATATTCATTGTTTATGAGAAACTAATTTTTGCTCTGTAAATCTTCATCTAAAGCACAACAAAAAAAACCAATCAATAGAATTTCTTCCAGAAATCCAGGTGAATGGTTTTGGTTTGAACCATGGCAGACCAGCAGAGCAGACCAGCCAGTGAGCTGTCACCACTTTCGGCCACCTGGCCCCACAAGAAAGCGAGTGGATCCAAACAGTGCCATGTCCTAACCAAGCCTATAGAACTGAGAGGTGACAAACCTGAGCTTGCAGTCCTGTTCTGTCTCGTCAATAGCTTCAAAATCTGGAACATCATTTTTAATGGCACTGCATAGGGAAATAGACAAATACATAACTGCAGTTGGGTATTTTAACACCACTCTCTCGGTAATTGATAAAACATCTAGACCAAAAAAGAAAAAAAAAATCATTAAGAATACAAAAGATCTGAATAGCACCATCAACCTCTATGACCTAATTAAAGTTTAAGGACACTGAACCCAACAACAGCAGAATGCATAATCTTTTCAGGTGCCCACACAATGTTCACCAAGATAAACTATATAATGGGCCATAAAACAAATCTAAATACATTTCAAAAGAATGGCATCTTATAGAGAATGTACTCTGCGCACAGTAGAATTAAATTAGAAATCAATAATAATAAGATAACTAGAAAACCTCCAAGTTATTTTAAAGAAAACCTCTAAATGCTTTAAACAATACGTTTTGTCATAATCTGATGGAGCAAAAGAGGAAATCACCAGGGAACTTAGAATGTAGTTGAAATGAATTAAAATAAACATATAACATTCCAAAATTTGTGTGATGCTGCTGAAGCAGTGCTTGGGAGACATAGTAGCTTTAAATGCCTATATTAAAAAAAGAAGACATGTATAAAGTCAATGATGTAGGTTCCCACTTAAAGGAGCCAGAAAAAGATAAATATGAGACACAAAGAAGTTGAAGAAAGGCAATATTAAAGAACAGCCTACGTCCGCAAAGTAGAAAACAATCCAGAAAATTTACCAAGTCGAGTATTAGCTCTTTGTAAAGATTAATAAAATTTATAAATCCTTAGCAAGACTAACCAAGAAAAGAGAGAGAAAGAGGGAAAGATAAAAATCCAAATGGTCAATATTAAGAATAAAGGCATGGTATTCTTATAGATCCTTATAGACATTAAAAGGCTAGTAACAATTTTATGCAGCAAATTTGACAACTTAGATGGAATGGATAAATTTCTTGGAAAAAACATCAATTTATGAAAACAGACCCAAGATGAAATAGAAAATCTTAAAAGCCCTGTATTTGTTAAAGAAATTGAATTTGTTATTTTTTAAAAAGTCTTCTCACAAAGAAGATTCCAGCCTTAATTGTTTTCATCGGTAAGTTCCATTAGACATGATACTCATTTTACATAAAATCTTTCAGAAATTAGAGAAGAAGGAAAGACTTCTAACTTATTTTATGGGGCCAGCTTAAACCCAATACCAAAGCCTGATAAGAAAAGAAAATTACAGGCCAATATTCCTCATAAACATGGACAAAAGATCTTCAGCAAAATACTAGTAAACCAAACCCAGCAATACACATAAATGATAATACATTAGGATCAAATCAGGCTAATTCCAGGAATGCAAAATTGGTTTAACATTCAAAAATCAATCAGTAGAATGGATTATAAAATGTCATTTTATTAAAGAGGCTCTTCCAAAAACCCAGGTCAGTGATTCTGGCTTGAACCATGGGGTTAGTAGTAGCAGAGATGGGGAAGAAGGAATAGATTTGTCCTATGTATTGGTGATACAATATTTACTGATAGCTTGGATGTAAGGATGAATTAAGTAGCGTAATCGAAAGTAATCATTTTACTTGGATCCACAATCAACACCCATGGAAGCAGCAGTCAAGAAATCAAATGACAAGTTGCATTGGACAAATCAGCTGCAAAAGACCTCTTTAAAGTATTAAAAAGCAAAGACATCACTCTAAGGACTAAGGTGTGCCTGATCCAAGCCATGGTGTTTTCAATTACCTCATATGCTTATGAAAGCCGGGCAATGAATAAGGAAGACCGTAGAAGAATTGACATCTTTGAATTGTGGTGCAGGTAAAAAATATTAAATATATCATGGACTGCCAAAAGAATGAACAAATCTGTCTTGGACGATGTACAGCCAGAACGCTCCTTAGAAGTGAGGGCAGCGAGACTTCGTCTCACATACTTTGGACATGTTATCAGGAGGGATCAGTCCCTGGAAACGGACATCATGCTTGGTAAAGTAGAAGGTCAGCAAAAAAGAGGAAGACCTTCAATGAGATGGATTGACACAGTGGCTGCAACAATGGGCTCAAACATAACAATTGTGAGGATGGCGCAGGACCGGGCAGTGTTTCATTCTGTTGTTCACAGGGTTGCTATGAATCAGAATAGACTCAACAGCACCTAACAACAACAAACAACAGTGTAATCAAAGAAAATTTTATGTTTTGTGGATGCTGTTTTCTGAGAAAGGAAAACTGGGAGGAGCAGAAATGGACTGGAATTTAGAGAGTACTGTTTTAGCCATACTTAGACTGAAATTTCCTATTATACATGCTTATAGAGATATAAATAAAGGAGCTGAAGATAGTCTTTGATCCTGAATATCATGGCTGGATATTCAGGTTTGGAAGTCACACTGATGGTTTGCAAAGTTATGATTCTCTGACGTGAGGTTGGAGTCCCTGGGTGGTGCAAATGGTTAAGAACTTGGCTGATAACTAAAAGGTTAGAGGTTCGAGTCCACGCAGACACCTTGAAAGAAAGACCTGGCAATCTACTTTCAAAAAACCAGCCACTAAATACAGTCTGTAGCACAGTTTTACTCTGACATGCATGGTGGCATGAGTTAGAATGGACTCAATGGCAACTAATTAAAGTTGGAGGATGGAAGGGCGCCCAGCGCTTAACCCAGAAAGTAGGGGCCAATGAGTTGGGAAGAAGATCAGATGAGTGTAGTTTCAAAGAATGTGTGTTCAAAAAAGAGGGTATAGTCAACTCAGACCATAGAAGATAAGAATTTTTAACAGGCAGAGTAGTGGAAAGGAAAGGAAGGGTAAAGAGAACAAGCACTTCAATTAGAGGCAACAGAATGAAGAAATACAGCTCCTGTTCATGCTCCATCCCAAAACGTACACTCAATCTTCAAACTATCAACTTTTGGGGATTCGAGAAACCATAGAAAGATCTGTTTCAGGAAACCAGTATCTCTGGCAATTCTGTTTCCTACAACTGAAGTAAAGATTTTCAAAGCACAACATTAACTTCTCCAGATTTCTGGGATAGTAGTTAGTAAGTTCATCTTCCAACACTATAACGGACAATATCCTATTGCGATCCACAGATTTTCATAGGGAGAAGAAATTGATGTTGTCAATGGTTTTATTCTACTTGGCTCAGTAATCAATGCCCATGGAAGACCTCTTTAAAGTTTGAAAAAGCAAAGATGTCACTTTGATGACTAAGGTGGGTCAGACCCAAGCCATGATCTTTTCAATCGCCTTATATGCATGCAAAAGATGGATATTGAAAATGAAGAGAGAAAAAGAATCCGTGTGTTGGAATTGTGACGTTACAGACTAATATTGATTATACCCTGAACTGCCAGAAGAACAAACAAATCAGTCTTCTGTAGAAATACAATCAGAAACGAGGATGGCGAGACTTCGGCTCGCTTACTTTGGACACATCCGGAAAGATCAACTGCTAGAAAAGGACATCATGTTGGGTAAAGTAGAGGGCCAGGGAAAATGAGGGAAATCCTAAATAAGATGGATTGACACAAGAGCCCCGCAACCATGGACTCCAACATACCAGTGATCATGATGGCTCGGCACAGGGCAACTTTTCGTCCTGTCATACATCAGGTCGCCATAAGATGGCGCTGACTTCACAGAAACTAACAACAGATTAGTAATAATTGAGATACCACTGACCTTCCGAAAGGGTATATCCAGCTTCTACAATGTATTTAATTTACTCGTGAAGGAGTCCTGCAGGCTGATTGAAGCTCAACTATTTCTCTTTTGAGAGAGAACACTCAGAATCCTTCTGTTTCAAAGGTATTGGCCGATGACTAGAAAACCAAATAGCCACAGGAAATATTGGCATCTTCACAGACGAAGTGAACATGTAGAAAACAGTCTTACTGGTGATGCAGTGGTTAAGAGCTCGGCTGCTAACCTAAAGGTCAGCAGTTCAAATCCACCAGCTGCTCCTTAGAAACCCTAATGGGGCAAGTTCTACTCTGTCCTGTAGGGTCACTATGAGTCGGAATGGACTCAATGGCAACAGGTTTTATCTTTACAAAGATAAGTGGCATTATTTATTTCTCAACAGGGATAAGGAGAGCTAATTTTTTATGCAAGAAATAGGTGAGAAAAAAAATTTAGAACTCTGAATAATTATGAGGGAAGATCTTTTTCCAGAGGCAGGGAAGTTTACCAAATACGTATCATAGAACATTTCAGCCCTAAGTCCACCCAGGTGAATGATTTCACCCCTGAAAGCTTTCTGGCTTCCTGCTTGCTAAATTCTTCTGAAGCTTACTGCTCAAAAATAGTTCATTGATTTGCTTCAGTGCTGAGCATTTGACAAGAACTCGTCATGAGAATCCTGCCTGGCAGCGGCTTTTTTCAATTTATGGAACAAGAAAGGTTAGTATAAATTTTGAATCCCTGAATAATATCTTAGCCAGAGGGTGATCTTGCCATTTCCAGAACTCTGCACCAAAAGTCTTAACTTAAAAAATAAAATACCACAGATGGCCTGATCCTCTTCATTTTTTCAGACCCAAATTGTTGATCAGTCAATAGGATTTCATAAAGAGATTTGGGATTAATTGACTGCAGCAACCAGTCAATTAAGGAATTCTATTTAAGGGAAAATACTTGAGCACAAAATAGTTTCTGCAAAGTTTCTTCTCAGACTGATTTGAAAAGGCATATAAAAATCAAATATCTTATGGCAGGGAATAATGCTTTAAAGTGGGTTTATATATCTTTTTTCATTTCATTTTTCTAGTAATTACTATTTTATTAACTTTATTGAGATATCATTTGTATAATCCCATGCACCCATTGTAAGTGGACATTTAGATGAGTTTTGACAAATCTATCCATCCACGTAATCATCAACAAAGCATAAGACATGTTAATCACTCAAAATGAATTCCTTGTGCCCATTCTGGAAAATAATCCTCCATCCCCAGTCCTAGGAGACCAGTGACCCACTTTCTATCCTTACAGATTAAATGTGTCTTTTCTAGAGTTTCATAAAGGAACTCTGGTGCATAATGGTTAAGCACTCGACTTCTAACCAAAAGGTTGGCAGTTTGAACCCACCAGCTGCTCAGCAGGAGAAAAGACCTGGCGACATGCTCCCTTAAAGATTACAGCCTTCAAAACCCTATGGGGCAGTTCTACTCTGTCCTACAGGGTCTCTACGAGCCAGAATCGACTTGACAGCACACAGGAACAACTGAATTTCATATAAATGGCATCACTGACTTCGGTTTTTTTTGAGTCTAGTTCCTTTTGTTCAGCACATCATTTTTGAGATTCTCTCATGTTGTTGGTATAACCCTTGTTCACTCCTTTTTATTGCTGAGTGGTATTTCCATGTATAGCTATTTCACAATTTATTTATTCAGTCACCTGATTATGGACTTTCGGGTTGTTTACAGTTTTGGGCCATTATGAATAAAAAACGAAACCAAACCGTTGCTGTCGAGTCAATTCCGACTCATACTGACCCTATAGGACAGGAAAGAACTGGCCCATAGGGTTTCCAAGGAGTGGCTGGTGGGTTCAAACTGCTGACCTTTTGGTTAGCAGCCAAGCTCTTAATCACTGTGCCACCAGGGTTGCTATAAATATTGATGTGCAAGTCACCGAGTGCACATCTTATCTCATAGGTAAATACCTAGGATGGGAATTACTGGGTGGTAAGAAAAGTATATATTTAATTTTATCAGCAAGTGCCTAAGTTTTCTAAAGAAATTGTGCCATTTTACGTTTCCACCAGCAAAATCTGAGCTTCATTGGCTTCACATCGTCACCAGCACTTGGTATTGTGCATCTCTTAACTTTCAGAAATTCTAATGGGCTTCAGGCAAACTTTCATTCTGCTATACGTAACGTCGCCAGGAATTGGAGCAACAGGAACAATGGATTTTTAGTGGTATTGAATTGTGATTTTAGGATGTTTCTCTGATGACTAATAACGTTGAACATCTTTTCACAAGATTATTGGCCATTTATATACCTCCTTTGGTGAAGTGTCTGTTCAAATCTTTTGACCACTGTCTTAGTTATCTAGTGCTGCTGTAAGCAATACAAGTGGATGGCTTCAACAAACAGAAGTTTATTCTCTTACAGTCTAGTAGGCTACAACTCCAAATTCGGGGTGTCAGCTCCAGGGAAATGCTTTCCCTTGTCTGTTGGCTCTGGAGGAAAGTCCTTTTCGTCAATCTTTCCCTGGACTAGAAACTTCTCAGGCACAGAGATCCCGGGTCCAAAGGACCATGCTCTGCTCCTGGTGTTGCTTTCTTGGTGGTATGAGGTCCCCATGTCTCTCTGCTCACTTTTATATTTCAAGAGACTGGTTCAAAACACAATCTAATCTTGTAGATTGAGTCCTGCCTCATTAACATAACTGCCGCTAATCCCATATCATTAACATCATAGAAATAGGATTTACAACACAGGAAAACCACATCAGATGACAAAATGGTGGAAAATCACACAATACTGGGAATCATGGCCTAGCTAAGTTGACTGGTATTTTGGGGGACACAATCCAATCCATAACAACCACATTTTATTGGATTATTTTATTGAGTTTATGTATTTTCGAAAAACTCCTGTCAGATATATGTATTCCAAATATTCCTCCCAGTCTGTGACTTGACTTTTCATTTTAAGTGTCCTTTAAAGAGCAGAGGTTTTTAAGATTTTGATGAAGTCCAATTTACCGATTTTTTTCTTTTATGGTTTTGCTTTTTGTCTTACCTAAGAAATCTGTCGACTCCAGGGTCATGAAAATTTCTCCTGTTTCGTATGTAGAAGTTTTAGGGTGGCTATGAGTTGGAATAGGAGCCGTGGTGGCACAGTGTTTAAGTGCTCAGCTGCTAACAGAAAGGTCAGAGGTTTGAACCCACCAATTGCTCCACAGGAGAAAGATGTGGCAATCTGCTTCCATGAAGACTACAGCCTTGGAAACCCTGTGGGGCTGTTCTACTCTGTCCCATAGGGTCCCTGTGTATTGGAACTGACTCCATGGCCACAGGGGTAGTTTGCTGATTATTATTATTTCAAACTAGATTAAGTTAGAATGTGCAATTTTAAAGCAATGTACTTCACTCACTTCATCATTTCTTATTTAACCTCAACAAAGTGTGATTATTGCTTGGCCATAGTCACCTCTTCTCCTGCCCCCCGATCCCTCTATACTCTGGTTTGTGGCTAAAGCATCTTGTTGATAGCCAAAACGGACAATCAATTTTTTCAAAAATTTAAAAAGGCTTTTTACTAAAAACTTAGTTTTACAATAAATTAGCCTGCCTTTTGACAAGTATTCCATCTCACCATCTCACCTGTTACTATTCTAAAGCACAATCCAGCTTTTTGGATGGGATGCCATTAATTTTCTTTAAAAAACTAAACTTTATCACTTTAGTTCCGTGGAATCTACTCTTCCCAAATTGATAAAGAACATAGAAGCTGTAGGTATAAAATATCACATGCGGACTGTCAGATTTTCACTCAACCAGGTATCTCAGGAATTGGGAGAAAACTTGTGTGCAGGAGAAAAAACAAACCCCTCATATCACAGAAACATAAATGTACAATAGTTTTATTTTTCTTATTTTACTATTTTGACATTTTATGCACAAATATTTTTTTATCTGAGTAAAAATAGAAAATAAGTTTCATGTAAAATTACAAAAAAAAAATTTAACCACAAAGAAATACATAATTGTTATTATGACAGTATAAGTGTCTTTATTTAAAGAGTAAAAATGTATGCAAAAGTCCTTCTCTTTTACAAAAGACTGAGAATATTTTGTCCTGGCAGCAAGTGAAATATCAATATTTTTACACCCTCTAGATCTGAAGACATGAAGTTAGTCATAGGTTTGTTCTGCAACTATGAATTTTAAAACATTCTGCGCTATTTCAAATATATGCCAGTTCTTCTTAAAAGGCAGTAACATAAAATAACGAATATGAAAAACAGTAGGCCTCACCAAAAATATTTGGAGACACAATCCTTTAAAAGAAATATCATATATGAGTTTCAGCATAAGGGGAGAAAAACAACTAAACCATTTTCCCTAATGGACAGTCTGATAGAAAAATGAAAGCAGCCAGCTGATGAACAGGAAGATCAACCCCACACGGCAATTCTGCTTTGGCCTGATTTCACGATGCCAACACCAAGTTTTCAGACTTTAGCCTAGAAAGATAATTATGAAAGTTGGCTCAACAAAAACCTATGGAAAACAAGTTTTAAAACAAAAGCGAACATTTCCTTATTCTTGTACACATAAAGTACAAAAGGTGACTGATGATTTATTTCTTCCTTTGAATATAGTGTAAATTCTATTATGAAAAATTCATTCATAGAAACAGAACAAAGGATGAATAGCATGAATTATATTTTCTTTCACAATAAATGAAGATTACCCGGCTTTCTGTTAATTATAACCTGAACAAGGAAAAAGGAAATAGCTTATATATAAATTGGAACTACAAAGTAATGAGAGATTTCTTGAATTCACTGGGGACATCAATCTCATTATTCTACCCATGTCATGGTGCCTAAAACAATGGTAAGACAGAGGTGAAGAAGAAAAAAGAAACAGCATTTATCCCGTATGAGAACTGTTTCTGTTCAAACTACAATGAAGAATAAAACAAAATCTACCAATGGTGGGAAAATGCTGGTAGAAAAATGTCTCTGGGGAATATGCTTAAAGGAGAAAAGAAACAACGGTTTGATGCTAGGCCCCCCCCCCCCAAAAAAAAAATATGGGTATTCCTTGCCATTAAAAAAAAAAAAAAATTTAATTGAGACATAAAAAAAATGTCATCTTGGCTAAAACTTTACCATGCCTCCCCAAAAGCACTGCAAAATCCAAATAAAGGTCAAGATTCTTAACCTCTTGATAGTATATCAGAACAGTATATAATTTTTTTAAACCATAAGTGGCTTGTCAACTCCTCAAGCCACAAGATGGTGTAAAATCATTTTAGTTACCTCGCTGTTATCAAAACTACAGCTTCTATTATTTCATATTGTCACCCTACTTAGATATTCTTGCAATAAAAGTGCCCAAACTGTAACAAAAATTTAAGATGTCTATTTTGCATTTATCAAAAAACAGAAGTTACAATGTTTATTATTCTTAAGTAATATCTACTGAAGTAATAAAGGCCTTAATAGAGTATAAATAAGCTGACATTATAGGTTGTAGTCCTATAGCAGAGTGCTTAAAATGATGACTTAAGATTACCAGAAAAGGAGACCACAGATCCCTTCTTTTTCCTTGCTGCCAAGATCCCTGCCTCATATGGATCCTTCCACCCTACTCGTTAGTACCGGCAGCAGAGACTGCTAACAATGCACTTGCCCGTATACCACCTTGGCCCTTTCTTCCTCATTAGTCTAAAGCATTAACTGAGCTTTTATAAAGCTGCTTTAGGATGGATTTAAGGCGAATAAAGAATCTCTTCCTGTAAGAGGAATGAAAAGCTATCTCCTAGTCTCTCATATCATGATTCACGCATTCCTGAAAACAAGTGACAAAAAGGCAGAAAGAAGAAAAGAAAGGAAGACAGAAGACATTTCTAGCCATTTCTGTTTAGTGCCAGCTTATGGTAAGTAAAGAGTTTTATATATATATATATATATATATATATATATATACACACACACACACACATACACATACATATATATGTGAATTAATTTTTAAAGAATTTTTAATGAATTATTTTTTTCTTTTTGAATATCTTATGCCTTCATAAATATATATGGTCAATTATAAATGTATATAGATATTTGTATACACACATAAACTCAAAAGGAAGAAAATTAAATAAATGGGAAGTTTTGTTTTAAGATAGAGGAATGTATATACTAGAAGTCAAATTTTCCTTTTAAAACTGTTTCTAAGTAATTTACTAATGTTTTGAAAGGTAAAGTACTATTGACTGATTTAAAATCTTCATTTCGAAGAAGCACAATGAATACATGAGCTGCCTTGCATAACAAACCGGCCCTACAGTGTAATAAAAGGAAAAATAAGAAAGCAAGCAAGCCATACCAAACCAAACTAAATTTTTATTTTCTGGCTGAGGTATACTTCTTCAGTTTTTTAAATCTCTGACAGGAAAAACAGAGATCGTTTCAAAATTTTTGTAATAGCTGGTTTATTAGAATTAAATGCCTCTCTCAAAATAATTTAACTTCACAGCCTCACATTACGTATAATCGATACAGCAAATCCCTAAAGTCGGCTTGAGGTAAGCCAGGTTTAAATCTGGATCTCTTTCTTCAGCACAGCTCTTCTGCCAGTTGACTTCTTATCATCTTTGCTTTCAAATATATAAATTACTTTAATAACTTGACACTCTTGGTTGAGTGATTTATTAATATCGTTAGACTTTGATTTGATATGAACGTCTGAGCTCTGCTTGATTAGATGACACAGGCACACAAGCTATAGCTGTGAACAATTTCATCTTCCGGCTCTATGTAAAGCAACATCTAAAGCAGCATTTGTGAACTAGTTTAAAAAATAGTTAAGCCAGACTGTTCCCTGGAGATTTCATTTACTTTTTCATCTTTACATGCTACTGGCTATTTTTGGTAGGGCTAGACATTAATACTGACCAGTTTAGCTTTCCTGACTGTTAACAAGCTACTCCACAATGAATATGTTGCCTTCACGCTGAAAACACTGTGGTGATCCCTTAACATATACATATTCTAAAATATATGCTCAAAGTAAAAAGATCCAAATTCACAAGAGTATGAAATATTTATAAAAAAAAATCATGCATCAGAATTTACATTCTAGAAATAAAAGATTCAAATTCGGTAATAAAGGTAAGAGCAATACTTGCTCTAAATATTTAAGAAAGTCCTCAGCCTCCCAGAAGGTCCTGGGACTCAATTATCCTTTTCTGCTTGCAGAGAAGCAGTGGCCAGGGCTACTGCTGTGACTGGCTGGGCGATTCCATGAAGCTGCATCTTTGCCAGTTTCTTCTGTTCACATTCTGTGACCAAACGGTTCAACTCTGCTGCACTGTATCCAATAAGAGTCTTCAAGTCACAAACAAACTTGTACACAAATCTCTTGCCTTGAACTTTACAAATCATGTCCCCATCATAATAATACCTTTAAAAAGAGAAAAACCAATCGGGATTATATAAAAAAATAAAGAATTTCGACTTCTTAAAATATTTCACAGACTATTCCGTAAGCAGAAGCCTAGTATAGTGTTGCATCTGCCATAACAGCAATTAACACTGATGTTATATAGAAATACTTAATGGTAACTATCTGAGAACGTCAAAACCTTAGTTACTGAAAATTTAATGCAGAGTACTCTAAAACATAGACTAAACTTTCAAAGCTTATTTTCAAATTATGAAAAAATATTTAAAAATAAACAAAACAAGACAAAGTAGAACATCATCTCTGGAGCAGCGGGAACAGTCCTTAAGAACAAGGGCTTTGGAGTCCGGTCGCCGAAATGCAAACCCTAGCATCATTACTTAGCAGCTGTGTGACCACAGGCAAGTCAGTGTCTCTATGCTTTCATTCCTCATCTATAACATGAGGTTAGAAATAGTACTTACCCTCACAGAATTGAGGAGTAAATAGAATAATCTTTGTAAAGTGCTTAGCACGCAATGACCGCACGTATTAGCCCTCTATAAAATATAAGCTACGCTAATAATTACGAATCCATAATACGAAGAAAATTTTAATACATATGTTCTGTTGATTACCAGTAGGTCCGCTTCTTTTCTGTCTTGTACAAAAGTCTATATTATGTAGCCATGCCTTCACCTTTATTGTTTTAATATGTAAAGGCTTTCCTTTCAATTCTCCAAAAGCAATAGGGAGCCACAAAATTTTAAGTTAAAGGGCTAGAAGCAAGAATACAGAAAAACAGGAAACCGGACATTGTAAGGACACAAACTTCCATGGACACTTCCATAAGCATGTCTGGGGAAATCACCAGAAGTCTAGTTTCCTGCTGCTGTCTGTGGAGATGACAACAGACAGAGTTGGATTTATATTTATTTTGGAAAAAAAGGGCTTATTTTGGTTAATACACATAGTTTAGAAAGATGTGGCTAGACAATCACATGGCAACATTATCATATACTGGGTTCTAGCACAATCATTATCACCATGCACTGCCAACTCCAACGATTGTTTTATGGGCCTGTCTAATCTTTGGCTGAAGGGTGAGCCTCAGGAGTGACTTCAGTACTGAGTTAACAGCGTCCAGGACCATACTCTCGGAGTTTCTCCAGTCTCTGTCAGACCAGTAAGTCTGATCTTTTTTTTTTCTTTTTTGTGAGTTTGATTTTTGTTCTACATTTTTCTCCTGCTCTGTCTGGGACCCTCTATTGTGATCCCTGTCAGAGCAGTTGGTGGTGGTAGCCAGGCACCATCTAGCTGTGCCGGACTCAGTCTGGTGGAGGCTGTGGTAGTTGTGGTCCATTAGTCCTTACCAACCTTTTAAGTTGTGAAACATAACACACAAACAGAAAGGACACAAAGGGAGCAGCTCACTCTCACTCTGGTCAAGAAACGCACCCTAGAAACTCTTTCCACACCCCCCTCCTGGTCACTACCTCTCCCTCCCCCTATACAGTAACCATAAATCTGTTTTATGATAATTTCCTTATCTTCTTTGTATTTTTATCACCCAAACATGTATTCTAAGTGCTGCGACCTGTTTTCCTGTTTCACTTTAATATATAAATGCATTCATACAGTACGTACTCTTTGGGGTCTGGATTCTTTCACAGAACATTATGCTGGGGAGATTCATCCAGATCATTTGCTTGTAGCAGCGATCCATTTTCATAGCTATACAATATTCTCTTATCTGAATACACCATAACTTATTCATCTGCTCTCCTGTTGATGGATATCTGGATGGTTTCTGGTTTTTGGTTGTTACAAATAACGCTACTATGAGCACGGGTGTGGACACAGCACACCTTTCTATTAGGTATATCCTAAGGAGATAAACTCCATACAGTTCACAGTACATAAGCATCCCCACTCTTCCATGTCCTTGTCAACGCCTGGTACTGGCAATCTTTTTAATTTTAGGCATTTTGGGGAAGAGGGAGTGTTGTGACATTTTACTGTGGTTTTAAACTGCATTTCATGATTACTAATGAGGTCGTGGGCCTTTGCGTATATTCATTGGTCATTTGGATAAACTCTCGTCTATTCAAGTCCCTTGACCATTTTCTAATTGATTTATGAGTTCTTAAGATATTCTAGATACCAATCCTATGTCAGATATATGTGACCTGCCTTTCACTCTCTCATTATGGCGTCTGATGACCAGACATTCTTCATTTAGATAAAATCCAATGTATTGATCTTATTCTCTATGGTTAGCGTTTTTGGTTTACTAGTGTCTTTCCCCACTCCTGAAGTCATGAAGATACCTAGCTGTTTTCCTAGTCTACGTTTACATTTAGAGCTACACGCAGCATGGAAGTGAAGTTTCACTTTTTCTCCACATGGACAGTCAACTGTCCCAGCACCACTGATTGAACAGAAGATCTTCTCCCTGCTGCCATGTCTCTGAATCAAGTGCTCAAACATTCTTGGTTGTACGTGGGCTCTCCATTTTGCTTTTTGGACTATCTATCCTTGAGCGAATACCACACAGTTTTACGGCTGCAGCTTTATACTATGATCCTGCAGAGCAAGTCTCCCCACTTTGCTAATCTTCAGGTATCCTGGCTATTGTGGTACTCTACATTTCCATATAAATTTTAAAGTTATCTTGTCAGATTCTATAATAAGATTTATTGCAACTTTGATGGTCCTTGCATAGAAACTTAGATCGAATCTGGGGAGAACGGACATCTTAATTGTTAATTCTAATAATTTACCTGTAATTTTGGGGAAATTTGCATGTACACAATCATATCAATTGTGAAAAAAGACAGCTTTAATTCTGCTTATATGGAAAGAATCCTGAGAAAACTGGCAAAGTGCTTGAGACTGATTAAGTGATAAGCACATTGAAAACTAAGCATCTTAGTCATGAATTCTAAGGTGGGGAAAGATGAGTCAGAAAAAGAAAAACAATCATGGTACATAATCTTTACACGGTCGTAATCCAGTGACAATGGGTAACAATCTAACCAATATCTCCACAGACTTATATAATGATATTGGAAAGATGGGGGGGAAGAAAAAGGTGTGTGTGCGTGTGAGTGTGTGCATGTGAGTGAATGTGAGTGTGTGTCTAGTGATGAAAAAGAGCTAAATCGTAATCTCTCATAGTGTGAAACCCACAGACAATGCCCAAACTGAAACATGAAGGAGCAATATAAGCATTTTATTTAGAAATACAGAGGTAAATTGCAGAGAATGTCAAAAAGTGGTATGCTACTTATGGGAAATCATGAATAATCTGAATGTGTCAATGTGAAGGTTGGGTATTCAGATGTAGGCAGATTTAAGGGGAGAAAAAACAGGGAGATCGGTTAATATTTTACTTCTAATTATAAAAACAGAGGGCAGAATCTGCATATTTACTAAAATTTACATTTACTCAAGTCATCCATGCAAATGACAGCATTTACATCTGAAATGCAAATGATAGAAACCTAAAAGATTAAACAATTTGGTCTTAAGCAGAATACCATAATGCTTTTAAATCAGATAATCACAAATAATTTTAGAATAATCTCACAATGCAATGTATGTACCTCAACATTATTATCAGTGATCTTTAAAAAGTTATTTTTAACAGGACAAGTGTGAAAATTTTAGCCTTTTTTAATGCGTAAGGAGAAAGCAACAGTCACAAACAAAACATCTTATGTACAAGTCAAATTTTAATCTCAGTTGCTTACATAAGAACGCCTACACCTAGAATAGGAAGCCAATTTTTAGAAAGGCTTGTCTTAAAAAAAAAAAAAAAAAAAAGACTAAACTGCTTACCTTAATGCACGACTTAGTTTCTCATAGTTCATAGTAGGTTTATTTTTACGTTGTCCCCATTTTTGTGCAACCAGTTCAGGCTGATTTAGCTTAAACTCGCCTTCGTCCCCAACCCAAGAAATGCAGTCCCGAGCATCCTTGTCAGTAAGAAGTTCTAGCAAAAACTGCCACAGTTGGATTTGGCCATTGTTTCCTAAAATGACAAGAGGACAAGCATTAGACACAGGGCTGTGGATTAACACAATGCAAAAGGCAACACGTACGCAGGTTCTCCGGTTCAAATCTCAGCCATGGAAGTAACACAAATTTTTTTTTACAAATGTGTAAGTACTGTCAGAGAACGGTCCATACTTACCTTTTCATACAGTGAACTATAAGAAAATATACCTAATTTGAGAAATTTGATAAGTACCAGATGCCAATGGGACGATACCTGTCCTGTTCCCGGGTGAACTTCTGTCTTCTCCTGAAATCCTTGGAGCTCTCTGCACTTTGGCTGCCTTTGTACTACTGTTGAGAACTTTAATGGTAGTCGGCGCAGCAGACTGCACAGACGCTGGGATAATCTGCACAGCTGCAAGGAAAGACAGAGGGAAAGAAATGTGTCTCCCTTCAGTATAAGCCATGAATAAATTACTGAAAGACATTAAGTGCAGTCAGTTTACTAATACTCCTAGAAAAGGCCTCATTACAAGAAACCCTCAATCCACAACAATTTCTAACAAAACCGCAGAAAGCTCAGAAGATAGGGTATGATATTTTCTTTAGGGTTTATGAATCTTAACTTCGTCAATAAAAGTTGGTCTCCCTATTTTGAAATGACAATTTAGTGGTGCATATACATTAGACACAGAGTTATAAAAACATTTGTTTATAAAACATTTGTACATGAAAAATGGATTATCACACGTTGGAGAAAATATAGACAAACGGGAACTCAAGTTCCTCTAATGCTTAGAGTACAAACTCACACCATCACTTTGAGAAACATTTTGGCAACCTCTAGTCAGGCTGACAAGGTGAAGACCCTATGATACCACAACCAGAGAATTTCACCCACGTTCTTACAAATACTCGATACAACAGCATTTTTATAAACAACGAAAAACTAGAAGCAACCTAAATATCTATCAAGAGAAGAGGTACACTCATTCACTGGAATACTACACAGCAGTGACAATGAATGAACCAGAACTCCAATATCAAGGTGGGTAAGACTCTTACATGTTAAACAAAAAACAAATTATAAACGGAAACATACAGTATGTTACCATTTTACCCAAAACATTAAACACATGCACAACAGTGCTTTAAAGTGTTTATGGTTACATAGTATATAAATAAAGAAGAAGATGAGATCTACTACAGGTAAACTCATTATGTAAATTTTTATATTTTATGGTCTACATGGGTGTAGACAGGTGTTGGTTATACTTTCTTTGCATACCTAAAGTAGTTCATTTAAAATTTTTTAAAACTACTTTGCAGTACCAACTAAAAAAATAATTTCTTGTCGATAAAAGAGTCACATATTACAGGCACGAATACTCACGCTGATCAATTGTAACTATCTCATTCATCTGTTGTTCTTGGCTTGCCAATACATCTGAATAATGTAAGAAAATATTTTTTTGTTTTCATTTAAAACCAGAAATGCAAACCCATCCAGCAAAATTCAATAAACATAATTCACTGTTTTAAATGGAACTATATAAAACCAAAAATAAGCAAGCAAATCATGAAACCATTGAAAGTTATTGGCATAATAACCTAAAAAAATACTTGATAGTCACATTATTTAGAAGGAAAAGATATACTTAACAGAAGTAAGAGAAGGAATGCTCCAGTTTCTTTTAGTGTTCCAAAAAATCTATTCAAGGAAACAGTTTTCTAAATGTAAAAATCTATATCTATATATATAAAACCATGTAAAAATACAGAGCTCTCTAAGATCAGATCAAAGATGACAATATGCACCACTATGAAATTATTTAGATACAGATTTTCCACCAAAAGGGCTGCCTGGTCCTTTGGATGATCTAACAGATCTTCATCATTTACTAAGCTATGTTGACATCCACTTTGGAATAAACCACTTTAACTTGTATGATGCTCCTACTTAAAGACAGCTAAATTTTCAATAAAGTGGAGGCTGTCTTAAATGTCACAAGTGAACGAAATAATTTAACAGATGTATATAGGTAGTTCTCACATAACAGTACCTTTAAAAAGTCCTTATACAGTCCTTACACAACTATTCATTACTCATCTGTCCCTATTCCCTACTCGAATGCTATTCTTTATCTCTCAAATAAGAATTGTACTTCCCAGTGTCTAGAACTTCAGCCTACTTAGTTACCAGGAAAGACTGCACACTTCTTTCTTGAAACTGAAATTCTACCCACCAGCAAATGTTCTGTGGTGAGTTCTGGGGAATGAACCCCCAAGAAGACTCTTGTTAGGGGATCCACTTCCAGACACACAGAGCTGGAAAGGGCTGGGGAATGAAAAGAGGTCTGAATCCTTCCTGTTAAATGGCAGCTTGCTCTCGGGGGTTCTGAGTTTGGGGACTTAACGATTACATGAGACTAGCCTCAGGTAGATCTGGGTTCAAATCTTAGCTCTCACTTACTGCCTGAGTGACTCTGGTAAAATAATCAACCTCAGCGAACACGAATTTTCTCATCTTTTATGAGATACCCTAACCCACCAGCTTCACGAGGCTGTAAAGATGAAAAGAAAATATTTTAAGAACTACAGTGGCTGAACACAGTTAACTTCTCAGTAAATGCAAGAGGCTGCTGTTTTATCCAGACCTCTGGTTCTGAGCAGTTGCCCGCAGAACTGTTCCTCTCTTGAAGAAAACTCCATGCCTTACGTCTGGCAGACTTCCCCCATAATTTCATAGAAACACCTTGAAGAGGAAAAGTGCTGTTGAAATTATTTCCTTTGTGACTGTAAATGGACGGCAGTGCCCTAGCCTCAGAGAGCTGGTATCACACAGCACAGGCATGGGCAACTTCTAAAATCAGCCTGTAAGCCCTAATTCTCAGACTAGAGTTTGGTCTATTCCCTGGGAGAACCCAGAATAGGAAACAGAACACAGAACAAGAAGGGCTTTTGAAAGCCTAGTCCAAGACCATGGAGGTACCCTGAGGATCATTCACCAGGTAGACCCCAAATCCTGGCCATGCATGAAGGAAGCAGAGTCCTAAGAGGTAAAGCCCCAGGGGGACATGGAGCCATTTTATGAAGAAACAACAGACACTAAAGGTTTAAACCATTTTTTTTTTTTCCTTAAAGAAAACCCCAGTAAACTGAAAGCTTTGTCTTTGGTGACAGAAGGCCAATATTCACACCAAGCAGCACACTGTGGAGCTGGTAGGACTAGAACTTTTCCTGATTATCCTTCCATGTAGAGTAGGGCCTGGATGAAGCTCAACATAAGGGGAAGTGCAGGAAGGCGGTGGCTCTGGTGAGTAATCTAACAAATATTTAAGGAAGGAGCTAGACCTGTCCAAGACCCCATTGTGCACAGGATTACCATGAGCTGGGTTTGACTAGACAGCAATGAACAATGACGATGACAAACCTCAGTAACAACTTGTGGAGTTACCATGGGGATCAAAGGAGATAATGCACATTAAGCTCTCAGCACAGCCTTGTACAGTTAATAAATGCTAATTATTGCAATTACCAATGAACAACGAAGATGAAAACAAAGATTTAAAGAAATAAAATTAAGCTTAGGTTACAAGGGAAATAGTTAAGTCTGATTTCATACATTTTCGAAGAAGCTCCAGATGACTCCAGAGAATTTCTCCCCGAGGGACCCGCTGAAAAAAATCGTCTTGACCGAGGCTACATAATTCTCTGCCGGAAATATGGAGTGTGGTGAGGTCTACGTCAGTCATGCTGAATTCCTTCATTACCCAGACCACCCAATGCAGGACCTGGTCTGTGGACCACTGGATAGGATCTAGAAAGAAAAAATACTATCTTTAGATATTGCATAACATCTTAGCTATTATACCAATTTTCAGTTAATAATAAACAGTTGTTAAACACATAAACACACACGCGCATGCAGATAAAATCCAGGCAGGAGCCTTTTTGTCCCACAAGGAAGTGAGGTAGACTTATTACAAGAAGTAAAAAGATTTTTATGCATTTTCTCCTCAGCTCTTTTTCAGTTTCTTAAATGAAATTTCTGATGGATTCACTTCAGTCCGTACAGAATTTTATAAAGTACAACAAAACGCAAAACTACTTTTCAGTGTAGAATATATGATCACCTGGAGCATACCACTGGTGCATTAAAAAAAAAAAAAAAAAAAAAAAAACTGTAAGGAGAGCCTAGGGAGCTAGGCTTATTCTCCAAAATGTGAACAATGGATTTTTTTCTTCTTGTAAAGAGCTAGCTGAGGCTGCATTTATCCTTATAGTGGATACAACATGCTAATTGTCTTTACTCAGCTGTCTCCCCCAACAAGACATCGAGGTCTTAAACACAAGGAACGTGTCTTGTAACCATTCTATCTTCAGAGCCTACCACAGTGTCTTGCTCATACATTTGGTGAGTGTATAAATGGTCTAAATCCACAAAATTTCATTTTCCCAATCATTTTTTACTATCTTACTGAATACACAAATCAAAGATGGCCCACATGTATAGATATTTCATTGCTGAAATATTTAGGTATCACTGGCACCTAACAGAGCATTCTATCCATAGAAGTTTAATAAGTAATAGTTGAATTAAAATTTTGGTACTGCTATTCCATCATGGATAAGGTGACTCCTTCAAATATTATTAGTTACATACCAATTAAATGTATGATACTCAGTAAAAAGCGGGGAAAATAAAGCTTAGGTGATTATCAAAAGCCTATCAATAATAAAAAAAAAATCAAATATAGCAATACAGGATTGGGAGCCACAGAATTTATTTGATTTTTCCAAAGAAATCAAGAGAGAAGGATTCTGGGAAGATGATGTTTTTAATTTCTATGAATTTACACATCAAAACAGAAAAAGCAACTAGCGAGCAAAACCAAAAACCCATGGACGTTTCTTTACAACAAAACCAGGTGACAAGACCCCAATATACCAATAACAAAAAAACCAGTAATAACCAGAAGCCCTCCATGGTTATCAGCATCTATACAGGAGGAAGCAAAGGGACATATGACCCATCCTGAGCACAAGAAAATCTGAAGACAGTCGAGAAGTATTCATTGAAAGCACAACAGACCCAGCTGAGCAGAGCAGCTAAAACAGTCTTGCCCCATCGAACAGCAGTGAGTGCAAGGGACCATGGTGAGGTGCAAAGGGCTAAAGCAGTGTATGAGCTTTTCAACTTGAGCCAAGAATCACTACCAGGAAAGAAATCTGCAATAAGGAGAAAATGCCAGGAGTGGAACCGAAATAGAACAGAATAGGAATACCAAGAAAAGGAAAGAGAAAGCCCAAATAAAAGTGAAGACAAGAACTAAGAAAGCGAGATACCCCATTTTAACACTACTTGAAAACAACAGAAGAGGGAGCTATCCTGAACCATACCCCTTTTTAAAGTCCAGGATAGCTCATTCTACAAAATAAATGAACAGAAAATCTAAAATTTAAAATGATCAGAAAAGTTAAGGAACAATAGAATTTATCTGATTTTTTTCCTCAAATAACATCAGGATTTCTGGTTTAACAAAATTAATTGGCCATACGTTTACTGCCTGCCTCTCCTCTCGAAGGCCCTAGAGAAACAATGGTGAAGGAGTTTTTAAAAGATGAAAAACACACACGAACACAGATGGAATATGACGGAAATAGACGGAAGATTTCAACTATGTTTTGAAGACAACAAGCAGAGTGATGACCAATTTAGCAGACGAGGGGAGGCTATGACCTAACATGTCTGCTGAGGAGGATACCAAGAAGTGGGAAGACTCCTGCCTGCGGAAGTGGCTAATGGCTGTGGTTGATTTAAAGTAAGATGGTGGTTAGAACCTCCAGGACCTCTCTTTCACTGCCAGAAACCAATAAAACAGAGCACCTCACACATGGACACCAGGAACACTTTAGATCAGGGGAGACACACACAGCGGACACTGGGAGAACTGCTCTCAGTAATAAAATAAGCCTACAAACCGAAGAGTAAGGACCCCCAACACACACACATAAACTTCCCTTTCCGCTTCAGAAGGCAGCATCCACATACACATCAATCTCAAATGCTTACTCCAACCTTCTAACAGGTGTCTGGCCAGTTCTTCTCCCGAGAAGCTGAAGAGACTCAGGAGAAAGACTTACACATACTGACACTTGAAATTCTTTTAATGAAATGGTAAACACCTCATTTTACCATCTTGTAGTCAAGAAACCCCTTCCAGAACATCAAACTAATTAGCTTTAAAGTTATTTACTCTTACACGTGACTAGGTGGGCAAGAATAACCAATTATTTGAAAGGATTAAAAACAAATATTTAAAGAAACAAAAATGAACAGAAAAGCAGAATTCAGAGGAAGCAGAAATAATGCAATAAAAAAACTTAAAGAAAACAAAACACTATAATCAACATACCCCAAGAGGTAAGATAAAAAATGACATCCATGTTACAAGATCAGAATGCTATACAAAAGGAACAAAGAGCTCTTTGTAGATTAAAATGAAAAATCAGATGGGTTGCAATACAAATGCAAGAAAATTTCATAGAAAGTATAATTTTGCTATCTAGAACTCATTTTGATACCCCACTTTCCATAAAATACTCTACAATGAAAGAGTTTTGGGTGATGGTCTGGCAAACTTTCTAAGGAATACATTGTTTCACAAATTTTCATGCTCCCTTCTTTCCTTCTCAGCATTTCCCCTCTCAAGAGAAAACTCCCAAATTACTAACACTAAGGTCAAGTACACCATCCACTAGTTTCCACTAAACTAAGGAACCTCAACCATCTCTCTTTTTTTTCTCTCCTACCTCTGAAGAATGGCTCTATCTCATCCTTCAAACCAGGCTCGTGTATATATTAAGCTCCAACTAACAACCTCTCTCCCAGCTTCTATAACCTATCCTTCTCCTACTAGTTCCATTCCATTTTATCCACAAATACACTGAAGTCACTGCAAACTCTTGAACCTTCAATATTATTTATTTGTTCCCCCACCATTCCTCCCCACCTCCCTCACCCCACCCCAAGAAGTTAATACTCGAGTTTCTCCATTTATCCACTGCCTATTCATGTCTTATAATTCAGCTTCATTTCTTCAACCCTACAGATACTTCTGTCAAATTTACCAATGACCCTCTAGTCACAAAATTTCATAGATATCGGTTGGCATTCTCTGACTTCCTCAGCAGCGTCTGAGGATTCTGATAATCTTAAACTTTCCCTCAGCTTCAGTGACACTATATAATATAGTTTTTATTTCCCTTCTATCTCTTCAGCTATTCCTGTCTCCCTTTCTTTTGTCCAACCATAAATGTTGACAGGATCCAGGAACCAGTCTTTAATGTTACTTTTTTTGTCTATTTATCCGCATCTACTTTTACAGCTTCCAGTACAAATTCAATGTGAATGAGTTCTTTATCTCCAGCCTAAATCTTGTACACCTGAAATTACTCTCTGGCTCCCTCCAGTTGAACAGCCAGTATCATTTCAAAATCAAGTGCTACCAACACTGTTTCTTGAAAAACCTTTCCGTATCAAACTTCCCTACTTCCCCCACTAGGTGCTGGGAAGGCAACGGACTTTCTTGTGTACCATCACAACCCTAGTGTCTAATACAGTTAGATATGCCACAGTCTGGCATATGAGAGTGTTCACCAAATACGTAATGAAGACGTCACCAATTCGTATTAATATTATTATATGGCCAGTCACCCAAGCTTGAGAAGTTAGACCAGTATCTGAATCTCCCGTGGATCTCCCCCTTCTACCTTCTTACATCTGTCAACCAGCTGCTCAGTTCCATCACTGTTTCCATCCACCTCCTTCCTTCCACTGCCACAGAAACCACCTGGTCTAGGTTCATCACAACACACATAAAACCACAACAGTACGCTCCTGGTCTCCCTTCGTTCGGTCTCCACCTGCTCCAACGCATGCTGTATACCACTGCCACATTTGTTTTTCAGTCGTCACTTCCATCAATCAGCAACAGCTCTACAAGGCAACAAATAACTCCATACCCACATCTTCTCATTACGCATACATGCTTCCGCTTCTAAGCCTTTGCACATAACACGCCCTGTCTGGAATGTCCTTCTTTGCACAATTTTGCTGCAAGTCACTATAATTCCTTTGTGATCCTAATAGCATGTTTACTTTCAGTTATTAAAACTTAAAAACATATAACCTTTTATGGCAATTATCTCTTTTCATCTATCCTCTGTCTCTTCAACTACACTGTGAGCACCCTGAGGGTAGGAATATTTTATACTTCTTTGTATTCCTAACACTCAGGACAGTATTTGTCTATTATACACGCTTAAATGTCTGTTACAGTCCAAGAAAAAAAAAAAAACATATTAAAGAAAATCAGTATTCTTCCTAAAAATTCTACATTTAAAACAGATCAAAACTTACCCTCGTGTCTTCTCCATCAAACCTAAAGCTCAATTCTCTAGTTAACATGTACTTCTCTGTTTTCTTACCGTAGGGTATCCCCAGGCGCTCTTGCTCCTTCCTGTAACCTTCCAGGGCAGCTGCCCATCTTGTCACTTGTTCTGAGGTCTCGTCAGAAATAGTGGTAATGTGCTTGGTGCCATCAAGGGTTATCACTTGAGCTTCCTCAACAAGATGCGCTTCAGCTTCAGCATGGTGGGCGTCAGGATCTATAACCACCTCAACAGTTTCCGCGGGTTTAACAATTTCAAGGATGTTTAGCTTTGGCTCAATTCCTTCACAGGGAATAAGAAAAACACTGTAAATCTAAATGAGAACAGAAAAGCCACAAAACAAAACTTATAGCTTAATATTTATGTTCCCAAATGGGAACAGTACAGAAAAAAATGCATTTTAAAAATTTTGGCAAAATGTCTACAGAATTTAATGGATTCCTGTTGACAATCAACATAATGACAATTTACTAGAACTTCTGTAGATAACAGTATTGTGCCAATACCGATTTCCTGATTTTGGTAACTGTACTGTGGTCATGTAAGATAAACCATCTTTTTTTTTTTTTTTTTTTAAAGAAAAACAAAAACTTACTCTTAATAATTAGAAAAAATATGTGTGGGAGAAAAGAACAGAGAATAAAGCAAATCTAAAAAAAATTAACATTTGAGGAACCTGGGTGAGGGTATCCAGGAATTATTTTGCTATTCTTGCAATTTTTCTGTAAGTCTAAAATGATTAATATACAGACAAACACACCTTGCAAACATTATTAGGGGGGAAAAAAGAAAAAAAATAATATAGAATAGAAAAATAAAAACTATACTAGGGAGAGTATAAATGACTAGCTACTCAACCTTAAGGTTTTAAAATATCCTTTGAGCACAAATTAGAATTATTTACTGACTCTGCTTTTTTTTTAAAGGACAATGTATATGTTTCAAAAATGAGTAATGTCGAGTTCGTTAAATTCACATCATGAAATTCTGATTTTCATTTTCAACTGAATGAAGGAAAACCCACAACTATAAGATACTGAAATCCCAATGGAAAGGCGTTAAGAACTATAATTCCTATAGAAAGATAAAAAATACAGAGGTAGGAAATGATCTATCACTACAGAGACTTCTCAGTACCTATTTACCCAGAACGAAAATATGTAAACCGGTTTCAGAAATTATGATAAGAAATTATGCCATAAAAGCAGTTATTTTATTTAGTCATGTCTACATAATTCTCTAAAAGGTATACTATCATTTCTCTAGTCAAACAGAATTAACTAAGCCTTTATGAAATAATCTCAGACACTTCTGTTAAAATGACAGCTCTAAGAAACCATATCATGTTATTTAACAGCTACTGTGCACTCATTTGAGTCTGCTATAATCAAAACTGAATAGAACAAAGTGTTCTTGAAAGAAAAATAAAACTCAACTTTAATCCCCTGTGAAAACCAGTATTATAAGAAAATGTACTGCTGTCATTCATTAAGTGAAGTCACTTTCTTCAAATATACATAAAGATATTTAGAGTTTAAAAAACAAACAAAATTGTTTTCCTCATCCTCCACTGAAATTCCATCAAGTCACCTCTTCTCAAACACACTTGCACTGCAAGGTTTCTGAAGATTAAAAACAATGAACTTTCCTATTCCTAACAACAGTCGATCTGGCGGGATTAAGGACCAGAAGCGGTAACTACAATTTTCAAAGCCTGAGGAAAACTTTAGTGTGTCAAACCCAACTGCAATCAACATAGTATGTTTAGAGATTAAAATTATTCTAAAATTTATTAGAAATCTCAACAAGCCACAGTTTTAAAAACAAAATCCAACCTATCTAAAATGGCTTCCTACTTTTCTTTCTAACTTGTATGCTTATGCACAATTAGTTCAATTCTGTGATGGTCACGGCTGACTGGGTCACTCAACATCCTTTGCAAATTCCTCTCTCTTTGTGCTAAGCTGTTGAGACTGGATTTCCTTGTAGCTAGGGGTTCAGACGAGATTTAGGCTCTAGAAGCATGAGCATAAGGCTTCTACTTGGAAATGAGTGAAGAGGGGACAAACGGACAGAGAGCATCCATTTTTCGGACAGTGTGGACCACCGTCAGGCAGCATGTAGCAGTTTCCAGTTAGCATTTTCCAGATCACGACAGGGCAGGGGCTTCTTTGGCCGTCCAGCTCTGCAGTGGGGCAGCTAGACTACACTGGAGAAAGTCCGTGTGGAAAGTCAGCTAGAACCTGTTCCTCCAGCTCTCTCCATCATTCTGCTTCTCAGTACCCTCTAATATACCCCTTTCTGATTAAACTAGCTAGAATGCGTTATACTATCTACTTTACCCTGACTGGAATTAACAGCTGAACGAAAAGCATGTTTTGACTAGATAAACGACAGTACACCTTTTAGAGAATTATGTAGACATAACTACATAAAATAACATTATAACATCACGTTAATTCATACAACCTTCTCAAATACCTAAAGCTTACAAAATTGTTACTGTACGTGAGCTAACATTTTAAATAACTGCTGCTAAAGGTTGCTATGAGTCAGAATCGACTTGCTGGCAACAGGTTTTTTTTTTTTTTCTTTAAAGCAACTTACCTTGGTAAGAAATTACCTGTACACTAAGCTGTACAGTTCCATCTGTCTTCACTCCTTGGTCAAACAAACTTCGTTCTGGATCCAGCTAAATATGGGTAAAATAAACATTATTTTAGCCCAACCATTAGATTAAGGCCCCTCCCTTTCCTTTATAGATGGACGTACCAAACAGGACAATTACTAAAACATACTAATGAAATTGTAAAGATACATTCATGTATCCAAACTGTCATATCACTTACTTCTTTGCCAAAACTGAAATTTTTTTAACCAATAAGGCAGTAAATAAGAACAATATAAATAACAAAGTTGTGATTTCTTTCAAGCTTGGAAGTCTCGTTTAGGATTTTAAATAATACTAAAAGGAAATTATTCATTCTGTAAATGTATTTAAAGCAGAAGATAATGCTATTTATCTGTCATGAATAAACAAGGGCTTTTAATCAGTGGTGACAATTTATCTAAATCTATTAGCCTTATCTTCCTTGTAACCAATGCCACAAATTACGTTTAAGATCAGGGTTAACTCTAAATCTCTGGTCGCAAAGCTAATGCAGGTTATAGGACTTAGGACCTTATTAGCTGACTCAGCAATGAATATCATCAGTCGTCATTCTTTACCCTTCTGGTAGTCGTGCTTTTACCCCCTTCATATCATCTTACAATAAATGCATTTCACACAGTAGCAAACCGACAACAAAAACAAGTAATTCTTACTTCTGGACATTTTATGTCACCAGCTTAAAAAAGGGCTTGTGTTATAATTATTTTGAATATATATCTGTGTCAGCATATCATACAGCTTTAGGTACAAAGCTCTCCCCACTCTCATTCCCAGGAATTCAGCCAATAATGTGGTTACGGTACAGATAAATTTTCTAATACAAAAAGACATATATATACTAAAACCTTAAAATGACTATGCAACTAACTTGAACAGGTACAAGACAGACTGCATAGCCCTGCAGACAGGCCAAATGTGGCAGTTTCGCTTCTTAATATAAGTCTCTGTCTGATGCCTTGTTAAATATTCTCCTGAGGTCAAACTTCTCCCCTATGTGAGAGACACTAGGATCATCCACTAGAAGCTGCGGCAACTGTAACTCTGAAAGTGAGCACTCAGGTACGACTACACTAGTTCACTAAGAGCTGGCACAAGCACAAAACTCAAGGATGACATTGTATAACACTCCTTGAAGAAGTGCACTAAGCTGTCTTCGTATCAGCTTTCAAGTCAATATACATCTGAAAATACAGAAGAATTTCTACAACCAGCAAGTATTCTGACTCAAAAGGTATCTCTGGATTAACTGACGTGTGAAGCAGAAGTTGCCATTCTCATATACTTACTCTTGACAAGGAAGAATGCAAAATGTTCTTACATCTAAGGCTAACTCTGAATTCTATACCATGAATTATGTCTATTTCCATTTAGTCAACTAAAATTTATTGAGAACCTATGACAGACACTGGGTACTTTGCAGACCAAACTTTTATTTTGGTTAGATCAGGTATTATAAAAGAAGCAACAAATGTTACAGCTGAAAGGCAACTAAGAGATCAAGTCCAGATTCTCCTTCATTTTACACGGAAGAAAAATTAGGTAAATTCTAGTGAAATTAAGCAAGTAGTTAAGAGCTACAGCTGCTAACCAAAAGGTCAGCAGTTCTAATCCACCACCCACTCCTTGCAAACTGTATGGGGCAGTTCTCCTCTGTCCTATACGGTCACCATGAGTCAGAATCGACTTGACGGCAACGGGTTTGGTTTTATTGATAATATTAATAGATAATAAATGCCAAACGGCCTTCCAAAATGACCGTACTAATTTATCCTCTCACTTAGGGGAGGAAAACCTTAAATCCTGTAATTATAACATTAAAAAAATATTGCCATCACATTGATTCCGACTTATAGTAACCCTACAGAACAGAGGAGAACTGCCCCATACAGTTTCCAAGGCTGTAATCTTTACGAAAGCAGACTGCCACATCTTTCTCCTACTGAGTGGCTGGTGGGTTTGAACTGCCAGCCTTTCAGTTAGCAGCCAAGCATTTAAGCACTGCACCCCCAACCAAACCAAAACCAAACTCATGGTCATCAAGTCGATTCCAACTCACAGCAACCCCACAGGACACAGTAGAACTGCCCCATACAGTTTCCTAGGCCGTAAATCTTTATGGAAGCAGACTGCCATATCTTTCTCCCACGGAATGCACTGATGGGATTGAACCACTGACTTTCTAGTTAGGAGCCAAGCACTTAACCACTGCACCACCAGGACTCCTTCCTATTGCAATAAACTCCAGGAAATACATAAATTGATAATTACAGTCTTTTTAAAACTGTTTTCTTCTAAATTTTATCTTTTTGTTGTTGTTGGGAATATACACAGCAAAACATACATCAACTCAACAGTGTCTACATGTACAATTTAGTGGCTTTGGTTACATTCTTCAAGCTATGTGGTTGTTCTCATTTTCCTTTCCTGAATTGTTCCTGCCCCATTAAAATAAACTCTTTGCCCCCTAAGTTTACTAATCTAATCTTTTGAGTTGCTGTTGTGACTTTGATCCCATATAGATAGTTCTTAAAAGAGCATAATGCTCAAGGCAGGCCTTTTTTACTAATTAAGCTAAACTACTGTTTGGTTTTTAAGATGACTTCAAGGGATATTTTTGGTTTAAGGTTTAAAGATTATCTCAGGGAAATAGTTTCAGGGTTCATCCGCCCTCCATGGCTCCACAAAGTCTAAAGTCCATGAGAATGTAAAATTCTATTCTGTATTTTTCCCATTTTGATCAGGATTCTTCTACGGCATCTTTGATCAAAATGTTTAGTAATGGTAGCTGGATGCCATTCAGTTTTTCTTGTCTCATGGCAAAGGAGGCAGTTGTTCATGGAAGCAATTAGCTACATACTCTATATCCTCCTATTCCTGACTCTCCTCCTTCCTCTGTTGCTCCAGATGAATACAGACCAATTGTTGTGCTTGAAGGGCCACTTGTAAGCTTTTAAGACAGACACCAGGACCTTTGCAATGAACTATGAGGTAGACCAGAAGCACTAAACACATCATTAGGCCAATTAACTGGGATGTCCCACGAAACCATGACCCTAACCCTCCAAACCAAGGAACCAAATCCCATGAGGTGTTTGGTTGGACATACACAGTCTCAGTAGCTACTTTTTTTCTGTCATTGTTGTAAATGTATCTATCCCACAACTTTTGCCAATTCAGCTTTTTACAGGTGTACAATTAAAATAATCGGCTCCGCAACTCTACCCTTAACCAGTGCGATTTTTCCATCACCGTTAACCCCCCTCTGTACATTTGCCTTTTGTCTTTTTATATAAGTGAGATCATACAATGTTTGTCCTTCTGTGATTGGCTTAATGCGGTCAACATAATGTTTTTATGCTCCATCCACACTGTAGCACGTATCAAGACTTCATTCAATCCTATTGCAAAAAACTCTAAGAAATACATAAATTGATATTTATATTCTTATCAAAAATTTACTACGAGAGTAAAAAGATGGAAGGAAATGTAGAAATCATTTAGTCAAATTACCTCCTTTAAAAATGAGAAAACTGAGGCAGGAAGAGGTTATCAGCTAGCTTGAAAATAGGGTGTGAGGAGGACACAATTCTTCAGCTTCCAAGGTCAATGTGCCTCCTACCACTCTAAGTTCAAGCACTGATTCAAATTTATTTAAACTTCTCATTTTATATTTGTGAAAGTTAAAAAAAGTGATTAATTTAGTACTCCATCTGTAATTTTAAATGGAGAAAATTTTGATGAAAAAATTCCTTTTGCTTAAATTTTATAATACCAAAAAAACCAAACCCATTGCCGTCAAGTCAATTCCGACTCACAGCAGCCCTACAGGACAGAGTAGAACTGCCCCATAGGGTTTCCAAGGAGCAGTTGGTGGATTCAAACTGCCAGCCTTTTGGTTAGCAGCCAAGCTCTCAACCACTGCTCCACCAGTGCTCCAATTTTATAATATAGGTCAAATTTAGTTGTGAAGACAATGGTTACAGCTATAGAGATAAAAGGCTAACAAGAGTATTTCTATGCAGACTTAGATGTTGATGTATAAAGCTCAAAAAAATAAAATTACCTGGATATCTTGCAAACAAATTTCATGAGCATCCAACGAACACTGTAGTCTTGGTTCTAGTAGTTTCTTTAAGTTGCCTATTGGCTCATTGATGTCTATGGCCTGGCTTACACATTCAGCTGGGGTGTAGGTTTGTTCCACAATACTAAATATTAAAGGATATAACGATTAACAATTACATATTTACCCAGGATATTAAAGTAACAATACGCTAAAAACAAAACTAAAAATTAAAATACATTTCTGGATTTGAAAACTCATTTTTACATAGACACTGCTCATAATGGTAGGCTCATCACCAACCAGTTCTGTCAAACTCAATATTGAATTGTACAAAGAAATGCTAGCTTGAAATTTAAAGCACCCTTGAAAATATGCTTCACTATGTATATACGTACGCATGTGTGTATACCAAGAATGAAACCCATTGCCGTTCAATCGGTTCTGATTCATAGTGACCCTACAGGACAGAGCAGAACTGCCCCATAGGTTTACAAGGAGCAGCTGGTAGGTTTAACTGCTGACGTTTTGGTTAGCAGCCGATCTCTTAACCACTGAGCCACTAGGGTTCCAATATGTATATACATATATATACATATATACATATATCATACACAGAATACTTAAAAAAAACGTTTACACTTATACTTGCAAGTTATTTTGAAGAATTTTAGGCCCAGGAGGAAATGTCTCTGTAAAATCTGTATGCCTCCTGTACTGCTCAATTTCCCTCCCCAACATAAATACAATTTTATAAATGTAAATTGCTAAGATATGAAAATATAAGTTATATAAAATACTTTCCATTTAACTTAATCTAAAAACTACTGGTTATAACTGGCATAACCAATTGCCATCAGCTGACCCCAACTCACAGCGACTCCATGTGTGTCAGGGTAGAACTGTGCTCCATAGTGTTTTTCCCCCAACAATAGAGGATTTAGCAAATAAAATATGGCAGTGATGTTATTTATGCAAGGAATATAACTATTTAGTATAGTGGTGCTCCAGAGGGTTTTCAATGGCTGATTTTTTCAGAAGTAGACTGACAGGCCTTTTTCCCAACACATCTCTGGGTAGACTTGAACCTCCACCTTTCAGTTAGCAGCTGGGCACATACACATTTCACACCACCCAGGGACTCCAATATTTAGCATAGCTCCACATTAAAAAAAAAAAAAAAAGGCATCAACATCCTTCCTTTAAAACTCTTAGGACTCTTTTGTATTGTTTTTCATACCTTGAATCCTTTAAAAAAAAAAAAAAAAAAAACACCTCTGCTGTCTTGTAGATTTTGACTCATAGCGACCCCACAGGACAGAGCAGACTGCTCCATAGGGTTCCCAAGGCTATAATCTTTGCAGGAGGATCCCTGGTGGAGCAGTGGTTTAAGAGCTCGGCTGGTAACAGAAAGGTCAGCATCAAACCCACTAGTCACTCCTCGGGAGAAAGATGTGGCAGGCTGCTTCCATAAAGATTTACAGTCTTGGAAACCCCGTGGGGCAGTTCTACTCTGTCACATGCGGAATGGTACGAGTTGGAATCGACTTGATGGCACCCAGCAATAACAACCTTTACGGAAGCAGACTGCCACATCTTTATCCTGTGGAGTGGTTGGTGGGCTGGAATTGCCAACCTTTTGGTTAGCAGCCAAGTGCTTAATCGCCAAGCCAACCAGGGCTCCTTCCTCAAATCCTACCAAACCATAAATTCTTTGAGGCTGTGTTAAGTAATTCTACATCGCTTTAGATCCTTACATGGGACCAAAAAAAGGTACAAACTTGGAATTCAATTAAATTTCAAAACGTTTAAATATGATTTAAATCGCATTTGCAGTTGTCAAAAACAGTATTAAAAAATTAGTCCAGTTCCATTTTCACATAAATTTCAAGTGGTATAATGTGCTATCTACCACTTCAGATAGTCAATGAATGTACATAGCCCAAATTTTTTCTAAAACTTTAAAAAAATTTATAAAATAGACCACTTCATGAATAAAAATATAGATTATATTAAAGTAATACTAAACTACTGTTATTTTTCAAGGTAAAAAAATTTGGCTAAGTAAGCATATTTACTAAACTTTGGCATAGTACGCTATATTTCTTTTTCATAAAAATGACTTTAGAAGATTCAGATGTTGCTTTAAGATATACTGAAAGGCATTATTTTATATGGACTCAACATTTTTAAAAAATTTAAATTTTTGGTTGCCATTTAAACCTTGGAAGATTTTATACCAAAATCTGAATTTCCAATTTCTCTTGAAAACTTTTGGATGACCTCACATCACTGGGCCTAAATTCCTGTACAGCAATGATCTGCTGCAGTTAAACAGGAACTACCTGCTCCCTTTACACAGCTACTCTCCCAGATCAACAAAATCACTACCAATCTTTCACACCAGGTGCCCATGAAAGTTTTCTGTGAAGGGCCAGATAGTACATAGTTGAGGCTTTATGGGCACTTGTGTGAGTGTGTGTATAAAAATAAACATGTACACCAAGCTCCGTGATGACCCCCAGTCGTCCCACCTTCTGACACTCACATACTTCCATAGTTCCCTCCCATGTCATACACTACGGCTGGATTGTGTGACCAAAAGACTAAGGCAGAAATGAAATGTCAGAAATTAACTTATTTAAGATTGGACTGGACTGTGGGGCATAAAATGATAATTGTGAAGAGTGTGCTTCTTAGCTTATGTAGATACATGAAACTAAATGGGCAGCTCCTGTCCGGAGGCGAGATGAGAAGGCAGAGAGGGTCAGGGGCTTGTTGAATGGACATGGGAAATCTGGGGTGGAAAGGAGGAGTGTGTTGTCACAGTATAGGGAGAGCAACTATGGTCACATAACAATGCGTGTATAAATTTTTGTATGAGAGACTAACTTGAATTGTAAACATTCACTTAAAGCACAACAACAACAACAAAAAAAAAAGAAATTAAGTTGTTTAAAAAAACACTGCAGCCTCTGCCTCCACATGCTTCCCATCTCAGACCACTTGGGGGTAGCCAGCTACCATGTCATGAGCAGCACTATAGAGGGGCCCACGTGGTGAGAGACTGAGGTGTCCTGCCAACAGTCCTGTGAGTGATCTTGGAGACAGATCCTCTAGCTCCAGCCAAGTATTCGGATGACTGCAGCCCATTCCAACAGCTTTAACTGCAATCTCAGGAAATACCATGAGCCAGAACCACCCAGCCACGGTGTTCCCTGGTTCCTGAGCCTGAGAAACTACGTGCGATAATAAATGCTTGTGGTTTAAACTGTTAAGTTTTGGGGTAATTTGTTAGTCCCCCAAATTAAATATATTAAATGGATTAAAAAAAAAAAAATCAAACAAAACATGTAGTATCTCTATTCTTTCTTTCTTTTTTTTTCCGGCTGTAGAAAAGAGAATAACTAAGCATGTTAAAAAGCTCTATTAAAAATTTAAGGTTTTTTTTATCCCAGCTGCACTCTCAACACTTAGCATCCTACCTAACCTTAGGAATATCTCCTTGTCCATTCCCACACAGTAGGTCTAAACTTGTGATAGTCTCTGAATTTCTCTACTCCTCTCAGTCTCTTTGACTTTCAGCATATTATCTCAACACCTGCGTTACAGAGTAAAATAGGAACTCTTAGCCATTACCTTCCTTAACCTTCTTTGCTTGACTCCCAACTCTTTTTTCTACCCATATTCCCTCCTTGGATTCTAAACTCATCACCACTGCCCTCCTGCCTTAATGGAAAAGGTTTAATAGCAGAATTAACATCTTTCACTGCACTGTATGCTTAGTACTGAATACATAATTTTCCATGTGCCTGCATGCCTCCTCAAACACAGTGTGGCCTCTATAAGGGCAGATACTATACCATTTATTCATATATTCCTGGCAGTTACTAGCTGACAGCAGTTGCTGATACTTGTTAAATTAAATCAGGATTGAATTAAGTTGTTATTTCTAAAATAAAAGTAATCAGGAAAGGAATAAGAGATCAAACAGTGCCCTAGAGGAAAAAACTATCACAATCAACTGCATAATCATTATCACCTACATTTATTTCTAATTTTAGTTTAAAACTATCTTTCCCTCCCAGCTATAAATCCATTAAGTCAGAGAAAACAAAAGCAATACATTATCCTCTAAAATGCTGAGGTGAGTTAAAAAAACAAACAAAAAAACTATGGTTTGATTCTTGATTTTAATTAGGTATATCGATAAAAAGTGATAAATTCAGAAAACACCAACCTTTCTTCTGTACACTCTGGTTTCTCCGTTCCATCAATCTCAATTTCTATCAGCTCCTCTGCTTCTCTTTTAGTCATGGTTGAAGTCTTCAAGAAGGCGGTCCTTTAAGAGTCAAATTTTAAAACACTTTGAAATTATCTGCATAAACAGAAATGCTATACAGGAAGCAGAGACTCAATTCAAATAAAAGTAGAGGGGAAGTAAAGACGGGGATGTTATCTTCACACACAGAAGAGAATCCACAAACAAAATGTTTAACTGGTACTTATTAGCCTGATGTGACTTCATCATTCCATTTGATTTACTGGGATATTTTTAGGCCCAATCTCAGTCAATTGAGTTAATTGAAGTTATTTCAAAAGAAAGTGAAAGAGGATGTTAACTATACTAAGGCAACTCATAATCTTAATAGATTTAAATCTGTAGCTTAAAAATCAACATAGAGATAAACTACAATTGTTCAGCTAAAATCTGTACAGTATTATCAGAATGTACTGCAAGGAACCACACTAACAGCAATATAAATTAATCAGTTAGGATCTGTGTTATAAGCTACATATATCTTATAAAACCTAGTACAATATTCTAAAATAGCAATCTAAGGTAACAAAATAAATACAGGTATGCACATTATAGCTCTGCTTACACACTAGAGTTTTTTTTCCCCCCAGATGTGGTTTTATACATTTTGAAGAAACCACTACTCCAGTTCCAGAGGCATTAATGCTGTAAGTTCCAGGTCCAATTTACTACATCTAAAAAGGCCCATCTTTGACTTACAAAGAATGTCGCTTAAATTTGATATTCCATATTTTTTTGGCAAAAAGTCTGTGCTCCTATTTTCAAGATTTGACAAAATCCTGAATTCAAATATTCAAATATAAAAAGAACTCAAATATTCATTTCTATTAATAATAACCATGATTACTGAGTGTCAAGCACTGTTATCAAATGCTTTACATAGTACTATCTTATTCTGAAGGAGCCTTGGTGGCACAATGGTTAAGTACTCGGCTGCTAACCAAAAGCTCAGAAGTTTGAACTCACCAGCTGCTCTGCAGGAGAAAAAAACCTGGCAATCTGCCCCCGTAGAGATTACAGCCTAGAAAACACTACAGGGCAGTTCTACTCTGTCCTATAAGGTGGCTGTGATTTGGAACCGACCAGACAGCACGCAACAATAATCTTATTTTGAGCCTACCCTCATACATATACTATCCAGAGGATAGTGAGGTTGAAGTGCCTATGGCTCCACAATGCCTCTTGTTAGGTACACCAACTTAAGTATATGTTATCCCAGGTAGGGTTGAACTATGCTTTGTTCGACGATAACAACAACAAAAAGCCAAAAACCTGTTGCTGTTGATTCCAACTCGCAGCAACCAATACCAGCCATAATGAAATTCAAAGACTTCACAACGGCCAACAAGGCCCTCTGTGATCTACCTCACCACCACTGTCAGTGGACTCCCTTTTCTGTCTCCCACACTGGCCTCCTTAACCTGTCCTCGCATTGGCCTGCCCTAAGACCTCTGCTCTCACTGTTCAGTCCACCTGGAATGCACTACCCCTAGATGTTCTCTTGGCTAAATCGCTCTCCTTTTTCAAGCCTCCACTCAAATCTCATCTTCTCAATGGGATCCTGACCACTCCATTTAATTCTGTAACCTGCCTCCTCTATACTATTTTTTCTTCTTTTCCATAGCATTTGTCTTCTATTATATAATTATTACATTTATGATCTTTCTTCCCTCGTTGGAGCATCATCAAAGTGCAAAGATCAAAACCGTCCAAAAGTGACCCCTCCTTAAAAAAAAAACAAAACCCCCTGCCATCAAGTCAACTCCGACTCACAGCAACCCTACAGGACAGAGTAGAACTGCCC
Organism: Dugong dugon; assembly: GCA_030035585.1. Taxonomy (NCBI): domain Eukaryota; kingdom Metazoa; phylum Chordata; class Mammalia; order Sirenia; family Dugongidae; genus Dugong; species Dugong dugon. The sequence goes on from CM057473.1 coordinate 10,921,307, forward strand.
CACAGGGTTTCCAAGGAGCAGCTGGTGGATTCAAACCGCTGACCTCTGGGTAAACAGCTGAGCTCTTAACCACTGAGCCATCAGGGCTCCAAAAAGAGACCCCAGAAACTTAAATTGGTTTGTCTAGACTGAGAACTTCCCCTCATTTTTTGGAGTGGAAAGGACATTACCAGTCCTCAATCTCCCAAGGGGTCACGGTCTCTGTAGTAGGCAGAATCATGGCCCAGAACCTGTGAATATGTTAGATTACATGGCAAAGGAGAATTAAGGTTGATGGAATTAAGGTTACTAATCAGCTGATCTTAAAGTAGGGAGACTATACTGGATTATCTGGTGAGCCCAACGAAATCACAAGAATCCTTAAAAGTGGACCAGGGAGTCAGAACAGAGCAAGAATCACTGCATGTGAGAACTCCACTGTCTGGAGATGATGGTTTTAAAGATGGAGGAACAATACAATGAGCCAAAGAACACGGGCAACCTGTAGAAGCTGGAAAAAGCAAGGAATGTATTTTCCCCTAGAGCCCCCAGAAGAAACACAGCCCTGCCAACACCAGATTTTAGCCCAGTGAGACTCATTTCAGACTTCTAACTTCCAGAAATATAAGACAGTAAGTTGCTAGTGTTTTTAAGGCACTAAATTGTGGTCATTTGTTACAGTAACACTATGAAATTTACACATTCTCCTTTCCTGCTCTAGAATGAGCTGTAACTTCCCTCAGGTCCAACATCTCCAACTCCTGGATGGCTGGATTTCTGACAACTTACTCTACAAGCAGCTGGCACCCAAATCTAGTTACCTGGCACAAAAATGGTCTGATCTTTCCCACATTATTAAAGCTGCTCTTACACTTGTCCTATAAAAAGGAAGAATAAGGGGATGGGGTTCTCCACTTGGATAGACACACACAATGCATGTCTAGCAGACTGCCTAGGTCCCAGCAAGCTCATCTTTGGGATGATGGAAGGATGAGAGACCTTTATCTCTTCTTCTTGCTGACTGGCCTAGTAAGTCTCCCCTTTGCCCCAATATAGCCTATTTCTTAATGAATGTTATATGTAAAATTGTGGAATTCATCCTGAATGCTATTGCTAAACAGGTGGTGACTCAGTAGGGACCCTACGTTGCAGGACAGACTATAAGCTCTACAAGGGGAGGGCTGTTTGTTTGTTCACAGATGTATAAAACTACCCTGAACAGTGACTTGTGCTTATTAGGCACTCCATTAATGTGGTGAATAACCAAATCTTATAAAGACTTTTCCCACATATAAAAGTGACTCCAGATTTCATAAAGACTAAATGTGAAAGGTAAAACTATAAATTTAACAGAAAAAAATGGTGGGTTTTTTTTGCAGCATAGAAAAGGATTTCTTAAAAATAATTCCAAAGAGAATAAACCACAAGGAGAAATGATGCATTTAACCACATAAAAATTAAGGTTTCTGTTCAATAGGTAGGCTACAAAGTGAGAAAGATTTTCCTATATCTAAAAGTGACAAAGGACTATAGACAACGAAATCTTGCATATTGATAACAAGCCCCTCCCTCCAAAAAAAAGTCAAGACATTTAAAAAGTTGGCAAACCATAGGAAAAGGCAATTCACATAACAGGCTAATGATACGAAGAAATGTTCAAACTGAAATCATTCAAAAATGCAATTTAGAACAAAGAACTACTACTTGTATGCCATATATATAAATACACACATGGCAAAAATTAGAAAGTAGAAAAATAAAAGATTTCAGCAGAGACACAGGAATATAAGAATTCACTGCCTCTGTTGATGGGTACCACCCACCCACCCACCAAAAAAAAAAAAAAAAAAAACAAAAAAACCTGCTGTTGATTCCAACTCCTAGCGGGTCTATCTGTTCTGGAGAAAAATCTAGCAACACTTGCTCAACTCAAATATGCTTATACATGTGACCCAATTTTGTCCCTAGATAAACACCCCAGAGAGAAATTCTCACACGATTGAAAATAAGATGTTCAGGACAGCTTCGGTGGAGACAGCTGAAAGCTGGAGGCAATCTATGCTAAGAAAATACCTACAAAAGCAAATGTGGAAGAAGCACACACTACGGAATCCTAGTAGCAGCAAAAAATGAGGGAAAATACAAAGAAACATAAATAAATCATAAAAACTGTTTTGTACAGAATACAGTGAGAAAAAGAACAGTTCATAGAACAGCGCTTAAAAAGATCACTGATGCATTATTTTTCACGGCCTGCAAGGAGGCCCATTTCCATCTCCCAATCAAATTTTTAAAAAGAAGAGAAAACAAGCCGATTTTCTGGAAACTCTGGAAAAACAGAAAAGCAAACGAGGAAGTAACTAAAGGCCAAGAAATGGTCCTAATGGCTTATTAGTAGGGATTCCTGTGGCCTCCTTTAATACAAACATTAAACCAGGGAGGTGCTGGAAATGAATCTATCCTATGACCTTCCGAAAGTTATAGATCAGTCCCCAGAGTGTGCCAAATAGAGAAAAAAAAGAACCCTATACTGTCTTGGAAAAATGATGTTTCTCATAATCTCTGAATTGATCGTTGTCCCTCAGTTCTCTAAACTAAGCCTAGAAAAGCAACGGTCCAGTGTTGGGAAACCGTTCAAATCTCTTACCAGTGCCTGAGAAGGTCTTAGCTATTTTTCTGGAATCAATTCCCCGAGATCCTACGTCAATACTTTAGGAAACAGAGATGAGAACATTACTTGGAGTCTCTCCATCTCATGTCAACAGTTTTAAGTACTCAGCCTCTGCACGCTCTCAGGACTTGCTTCGATTTAACATCCAGCTTATTATTGATTTGTTACCTCATGACTATATAACCTCCAAGATATATGCTCCTGTATATACAATCCAGGTCAAGTGACTCAAGCTCATCCAGAGTCAGGTAGGACTAAAAATAAATAAGCTTGGAAAGCCTAGATCAAACCCTAAGACAGCGATACTACTACTTCAAACACTCGCTAAAGAGCTGACCAGATTCTTCTGAAGTTTAAGACGACACAGCATGTCTTAGAATTTCCTCACTGCCCCGTTCTTCACACTTTGCTCAAGTTCATCCTTTGAAATCTTTGCTCCTCCCGGAATCGGATATACTGCTATTATTAGTGGAAACTATTAAGCGCATTTTATTTCTAAACTACTATTCCTCAATGCAATATTAGTTTGTCCTCCCTGCTGTTACGCTAATAAGGGTAGGATCCCTAAATATTAACGGGTTACTTTTTAGAACACAAAAGAACGAAAAAAGTTAGCAAACTACGTTAACCCATTGTTATCCCTTTGTCTCCCTTCCTCGTTTTTAAAAGAAACTCAAACGGCACCACAGACATCACTAAAGAGCTTTGGAACAAGTACGGGCCAGTTGTAGAAGTAAACTGAACTTGGAATGAAGGTGAATCGTGGAGGCCGGCGAGGGGAGTGCTGACCGCCGAGTGCGGCGGAGTGGACCGGGAGAGAGCGGCGAGAAGGGACACGTACTGGCCAGTCCCGGGCGCGGCGGGGCGGCTCCGGGGTTCGCGGCCTCCCGGGGCCCCGCGCCGCGCGCCCCTCCCCTCCGTTCCTCGCGCAGCTCTCCCGCCCCTCCCCACCCGGCTCCTTCTAGTCTCACGAACGGAAATGGGAGTCACAGCGCCGGGGACCAGCGGAAACAAAACACACAGGCGGGCGCGGGGGGGCCGCAGGGGGGAAGAAGGCCCCGGAACGAGGCCGGCCCGCGCGGGCCCGCGCTCCCTTCCTCCCCCGCGGCCGCACTCACCCGCTCTGGAACCGGCCCTGTCGCCCCCGCCCGCTCTCCTCAGCCAGCTGAGAACGGCAGCGGCCCCGACTCCGCGTGCAGCGTCTTTCCGGGTAAGACCTGAAGGTCCTACGACTCGAGTGCGAGGTCCCCGGGCCCTTCCCACGAAATCGGCGCTGAGAAACTCCAACCCCCCCTCCCGCCTCCCAGGCACCCCGAGTCCAGGACTACAACTCCCAGCGGGTTGCACGAAAGGAACGCCCGCGGCAACGGAGGCTCACGAGGCACAAACAAGCACAACGCCCCAATCCGTTTTTTTTTTTTTTTTAACACTCTTTCGCTTTCCCTGTACACTCATACACCTCGACAACCCCAAGAAACAGAAGGCTAACTCCCAGTAGGGGCTGAACTGAGGGAGAGGCTACTCAAAGTGCCCACGTGTATAGAACAAGATTTCCAGGGGGAAAAAAGAGCAGGTCAAGTTAGGCGAAGGAAAGATGGCGGAGACTTCGCTAGGGGACCCGGAAGCACTTACCCCCCACTTCCTCCTCCTGTTTGGCTTCAGTCTCACCTACAGCCGTCCGGTGGCGGACTGTCTTCGAGACGCTTCCTGTCCGGTGAGCGAAGACCGAGTGCAGCGCGGCCCATAATGCATTGCGTTGGCGGGGAGGAGGGTGGGGGTGGAGCCAGAGCCGGAAGTAGAACGGCGGCGGCGGCGCCGGTGACTGTCTGGGAGTTCGGGAGTGAAGTGCAAGGTGACTGGGAGGGTAGTTGAACCAGCTTGGCCCCTTGGGACTCCGGTTCTGGGTTTCTTCACGGGGCCTGGGCTGCCCGTCACCCTGCCCTACAGGAGGAGAAAGCAGCCCCATGTCCCGGGCACCTTCGCGGCCTGGTCCGAGGTCACGTTGACCTCGGTGCTTTTATGCCCTGAAGCTTGCGTGGCTCAATAAATAATCCTGATAATACCCGTTCTGAGGGCAAACGGAGGGGGTGGCGGGGAGGCAGTGAAGCGGGGTCACGAGTCCGCAGCCTGGCTGGAGTAACTTAAGGTTAGCCGCGCGGGACAGGTGTGCGGCCAGGTCAGCCCAACCGGGCCGCGCGAGAGACTCTTCTGAATTATTTAGGCAGGTCAGGCACCACAAGAGGGAGGGAGAAGGGCGATAATAATCCTGAAAGTTTGCATTCCAGCGAAAAATGTTCGTGGTGCTAGAACTTCCTTAGGCACTCTGGGGATTGACTTTAGGAATATTCACTGAAGAGGCAGTAAACGGACTAACCTTTAGTTTGTCAGTCATCGCTCTAAACGCCTGAGCCATGCTCTCCCACCACAAGGCCTCTGCACATGCCGTACCCTTTGCTTGTAATCCTCTTTCTTCCTTTATTACTTTCTTATTCTTCGAGTAATAGGGAAGCTTTGCCCAATCTTCCTGAGCATGCCCTTCGTGACACCCCGTAAACCAAAAACCCGTTGGCTGTCAGTGATTCCGACTCATAGCGACCCTATATAGGTCAGAGTAGAACTGCCCCATACGGTTTCCAAGGAGCAGCTGCTGGATTCGAACTGCTGACCTTTTGCTTAGCAGTCGTAGCTCTTAATCACTGTGCCACCAGGGCTCCGTGACACCCCATAACCAGTTTAGAGCAACTGGTGGATTTGAACCGCCAACCTTTTGTTTAGCAATGGTAGCTCTTACCCACTGTGCCAGCAGGGATCTGTGACACCCCACAGCAGCAGTCAAATATAGAACTTACCACAGTTGGTATTGGATGCTGATTTGTAGAACGCATCTGTCTTCTGTGTGGCAATAGACAATCCACGCTCAATATTTATTTGTTCCTTGAGAAAAAAGAAAGATAATAAAGAAGGAAGAAGTTTGGATACTGAGAGAAATGTGTCCATTTTTTGGACAGGTTGAGTCTAGGAGACCTGTAGGACTTAAGAGGGGAAGAGAGCTCTTGAATATATAGGTTTGGAGTTTAGGAGGAAAAAAATCAAAATTAGAGATGTGATTCGGAAATCATTAGTACTTGTTTTTTTGTTGGTGGTCCAGTGGGTTGATTTCAACTGATAGATAATCCAAATAGTGTAAAAGGATTTCACCTATGCTATAGGGTCCCTGAAGCCCTGGTTGGTGCAGTGGTTAAGAGCTACAGCTGCTAACCAAAGGGTTGGCAGTTTGAATACACCAGCCGCCCTCCTTGGAAACCATATAGGGCAGTTCTACTCTGTCCTGTAGGGTCGCTATGAGTTGGAATCAACTCAACGGCTACGGTTTGGTTTGGTTTTTGCATAGGGTCGCTATCAGTCAGAATCCACTGGGCGCAACAGGTGTGTATGTGGTAGGCTTGACATTTTTGCAGCCATTTCTGCCTTAGAGCAACTTCACTGTGGGAATGTGGGCAATTTAATAACCTTTTTCAGGCATGGTTTTATCATCTGTAAATGAAGGATAAGAACACTTTCCTCTAATAGTATTCCTTTAAGGGTATCAAAACCCAAAAAACCTGTTGCCCTCGACCTTTTGGTTAGCAGCCAAGCTTTTAACCACAGTGCCACAAGGGCTCGGTAGGGGTACAAGGAGAGAATTAGTATGGAAATAGTTTACAGAGTATTTAGGACTAATCAATTGTTAGGTCACCTTACTGCTGAATGTTAAGTGTATCTTTAGGTTGCCAAAAGGGAAAATATACATTGAGTTGCATAGTATTTTTTTTTACATATTTGTGTTTGAATCATATTCCACCCCCGTGTGCCTCGACCAGATATTTAGAAAAGAAAGAAGGAACAAGTTTTGATACGGAGAGGATGTGGTCATTTTTTGGACAAGATGAGTTTTAGAAACCTCTAAACCTCTGTTATGGATTGAGTTGTGTCCCCCCAAAAAATGTGTCAACTTGGTTAGGCCATGATTCCCAGTATTGTGTGGTTGTCCTCCATTTTGTGATTGTAATTTTCATGTGTTGTAAATCCTAATCTCTGCCTGTGGTTAATGAGGCAAGATTAGATTATGTTAAAGAGGATTAGGGTGGGATTGTAACAACCTTACTAAGGTCACATCCCTGATCCAATGTAAAGGGAGTTTCCCTGGGATGTGGCCTGCTTGCCTTTTATTTTACAAGAGATAAAAGGAAAGGGAAGAAAGCAGAGAATGGGGGACCTCATACCACCAAGAAAGCAGCTCCAGAAGCAGAGTGCGTCCTTTAGACCTGAGGTTCCTGCGTGGAGAACCTCCTAGACTAAGGGAAGATTGATGACAAGCACCTTCCTCCAGAGCTGACAGAGAGAGAGAGCCTTTCCCTGGAACTGGGCCCTGAATTTGGACTTGCAGCCTACTAGACTTTGAGAGAATAAATTTCTCTTTGTTAAAGCTATCCACGTATGGTATTTCTGTTACAGCAGCACTAGATGACTAAGACAGCTTCAGTTTCTGTATATGTAAAATGGGAATGATAATAAGAGGCACCTTATGGGGTCGTTTGTTGTTTCTTGGAGTTTTTCTCAAGTATTTCCTCTGGCAGGGTATAAGAATTCTTTTCATTTCTTCAAATACTTGGCTTTCACCCTTGTAGGTAAAGGATACTTGTTGATTGGAGGGTTTCTTTTGGTAGGTTTTATATGCTATTCCAGGGTTATGCAACCTTGTTTTTTTGGACTGGATAATTGGGGGCTGTTCTGTTTAGCAGCATCCCTGGCCTCAATCTGCTAGATGCCAGTAGCACCCATCCCAGTAACAACAACCAAAAAATGTTTTCAGACATTGCCAAGTACCCCCTTGGGTAAACTCCCGGCTTTCCTCCCCAACTCCTGTTTGAGGATCCCTGCTACTTTTTTTTTCCTTCTCACTTTGTTTTTTTCCCCAACTACTGTAGAAGGATACTTAATGAACAGTATAATAAAAGTGAATTACTAGAAAAGTGAAATGAAAAAAAAAATGAAGACATAAAAGCCGTAATTTTTTTATCATTATTAAATTTAGCAGGCATAAATTACTCTAAAATTGCTATAAAAGTTTCTAAACACTTATTCCCAATTTATGTGTTACTGTAGGTCAGTACAGTACCACTGGTTCAAGGACCACACTTTCAGCAGCACCGTTATAGCTTAAAGGCACCCTGCTGGTGCAGTGGTTAAGTGCTTGGAAGGTCCTCAGGAGAAGGATGTGGCAGTCTGCTTCCTTGGAAACCCTATGAGGGCAGTTCTACTCTGGCATATAGAGTCGCTATAAGTTGGAATCTACTGAGTGGCAATGGGAGTTTTTGTTTTGTTTTGTTTTTTAATAACTTAGTAGTAAGTCCAGTGTCAGTGTGATTATCATTATTAGGTAATTGGATGTGTTTGGAGGGAGGGTACAGGGAGCACGTTAGCATGTCAGGTTTTTGCTTTATCTTTAAGGTTCAGAAATTTCATCAGGTTATATTGAGGTATGGAGTCCTGGGTGGTGCAAGTGGTTAATGCGCTTGGCTGCTAACTGAAAGGTTGGAGCTTCACATCCACCCAGGGGCACCTTGGAAGAAATGCCTGATGATCTACTTCTAAAAAAATCAGCCATTGAAAACTATGGAGCACAGTTCTACTGTGACACACGTAGGGTCACCATGAGTTGGAATCAACTTGACGACAACTGGTTTTGTTTTGTTTTGTTTTGTTTTTATACTGTGGTGTGAATCTTTTATCACTATTCCAACATAGGGTTTGGTAAACTCAATTTAGAGGCTCAGTCATCATCTGAGGAAAATTTTCTTCTGCTAATTATTCATTGTCTCCTTTTCTGTCCCTTCTGGAATTCCTGTTTGCATATGTTTTTGTAATTTTGAATACTTTTTACACTTGATCTTTCAGGCCACTAAATAAGGACTTAACAGGGATCATCTTGTCCTTTAGTTTATTTACTGAATTTTTTTTTTTAATTAAAAAATCATGTATTTTAGCTTAAGGAAGTCTGAGGACTTGGAAGTCTTTAAGTGCTTATTTTTAAAATTCAGGTTTTCATCTTTAGAAATGCTGTTTCACTGGGTATGCTCACGAAGTTGTACTGCTTGATCCTCCCCTCTCTTGCACTGGGCTCCTTTGGGCTGATGGCAGTTTTCCTTTGCTCGTTCTTTTGGACTTAGGTTTGGTGTTGGCAGTGGTGTTGAATGGCTACAGTCCTGGAGTTGTAGTGGGCAGAGCAGCCTCTGCCTATGAGCCTGTGAAGTAGAACGTGCCAGACGATTATTCCTAGTTGAGGCAACTGTGTTCAGTCTCAATGCCCAGCTCCCTTCAGGCCTTTTGAGGGGGTCAGAGAAACACAGGGTATTAATTTGGGGGTCATTGTTCTTTTCTTGCTGGTGGTAGGTACAGTAGTTTTCTAACAACCTAGTTCTACTATTTTCTCTGGTCCAAGACCAAGTTCAAGGGAGAAGAAACACACCATACCAGATCTTGTGCTTTCTTCTGACCTTTACCCTAGTGGAGCCATATGCCTGAGTTATTCCCCTGTTCCTAGGTCCTCATGGCCATTTGGTTAAGAAGCAAAATATTTGTAATGGAGGGAGGGAAAGGGAGCTATGGTCAGTGACTGTCCCAGCATTCTACTTTCTCTAGACTGACTTCTGGTGTGATTTAGTTCTGTTATAATTAGAAGAATTAGTTTCCCCTATATGATATATTTAGAAGTTTTTTACAATTATATATGCTTATACATTTTAAAGGTTAATATTAATATTCTGGTGCTTATTTTCAGTAACCACGTCACCATGATCCTCCAGAGGCTCTTCAGGTTCTCCTCTGTCATCCGGTCTGCAGTCTCAGTCCATTTACGGAGGAACGTTGGCGTTACAGCGGTGGTATTTAATAAGGAACTTGATCCTATACAGAAACTTTTCGTGGACAAGATTAGAGAATACAGATCTAAGCGACAGTAAGTGGATAGATAATCAACCATGGTGTACATATAAATATTCAAAGTATGTCAGTTTCAAAATGGTGATTAAAAAAATTGCTTGGGGTTTGCAAGTATCTTAAGAGCTTCCAGACCTGATTGTAGAGAAATTCATAGATGTACATGGGATCTTAGAAATCGTCTGGTAACGAACACTATTTGAGAAAACCAGGTACTAGACATTGATTAGCCTGAGGTCATAAAAGTAGTGGGGGAAAACTATATAATCAGAGTATCCTAACTCAATTTAGTGCCCTTTCTGTGACATCCTGATTTGGGGAAATGTATAAACACAGCATTTTTTCCTTAATGCTGTTTCTGTGGTTGTAGATGTCTAGGAATGTCAAAGGACAAAAAGCTATGAAGTGGTATAAAGCAAGTCCAGGAAAAAGATGGTTACAGAACTCACAGTGTTAAAGGTGGATGAGGACCTTAGCCATCATGAAGGCTAGCCCCTAAACCTTAGGAAAAGTGGTATACACTGAAGTATTCCACTTTCTTTCAGTTAGCTGTATACTGTGTACAGAACATGGGCTATTAACTGTTCTAGGCTGCAGAGAAAGAGGCTTCTTCAATATTTGTAAAGTCTGATAGGGATAGAAAGCTTATAAGCAAGTAACTATAATGTAAGGTAAAATGAGTTAGGGGGCAGTGGTGATTCAGTGGTAGAATTCTTGCCTTCCGTGTGGGAAACCCAGCCAGTGCACCTCACATGCAGTCACCACTCATCTGTCAGTGGAGGCTTGCATATTGCTATAATGCTGTTTAGGTTTCATGGGAGCTTCAGACTAAGACGACTAGGAAGAAAGGTCTGGTGATCTCCTCTAGAAAAGTCAGCCAACAAAAACCCTAGGGATCACAATTAGTCCACACCACAACCGATCATGGGAGTGGCACAGGATAGACTATTTCATTCCGTTGTGCGTGGGGTCGCCATGAGTCAGAGGCTGGCTCATAGTAGCTAACAACAATACAAATGGGTTAGGTGCTAAGATACTGATACATTCAGTATTTGGGAGTTTGCAGGGAGGATTGCTTTCTAGCCAGAGGTATTTTAGAAGGCTTCTTGGAAGAGTTAATACTTTATCTCAGCTTTGAAGAAAGTATTTGGGATCTTTCATCCTTCATGAGAATCTCATGATTACGGATTCTCCTCCTGATTTTGTGTAAATTTATGCACACAGTTTTGCTTATAGCTGGAAGGAGTTCTGAAACTCCCAGAAGGTCATCAGTAGACACCCACCCACAGAGGTCTACCCCAGGTTGAGAACCGTTGGTGTAAGGGAGGGTGAGAGTGGTTGCACAACTCAACGATGATAATCCATGTCACTGAATTGTACATGTAGAAATTGTTGAATTGGTGTATGTTCACTGTGTATATTCTCAACAACAACAACAAAAAGGTGATGGCATTACTAAAAATAAGGAGAAATAGTGTTGGGGTTAAAGTGTATTAAGATACCATATGCTGTATAGACATTGTTGTGAAACCACAGATGGTATCCGCATTTTACATACGAGAAAACCAAGGCTGAAAGGTTAGAATTGGCCTAAAATTACATCATTCAGTAAGTAGAGTAACTTGAGATCTTAAGCCAGGTCCGTCTGAACTCCAGACCCCATTCTTTGGCTACATGCCTTTCTGACAAAAAGATAATGCATTCCATTGAAAACGATAGCATCTGGTGTCACAGTGGTTAAATGCTTGGCCACTAACCAAAAGGTCAGCAGCCACCAGCCTCCCCACGGAAGAAAAGACCTGGTGATCTACTCCCGTAAAGATTACAGCCTAGGAAACCCTGTGGAGCAGTTCTACTCTGTCCTATAGGGTTGCTGTGAGTTGTAATCTAGTCGATGGCACACAACAACATGTTTCTATTATTAGAAGTTTAATGGTCTTGGTATCTGGAAACTGCCAAAGATGTGGGAGACTAAGCAGGCATGCAGGACTGGCCAGGAAATTTGAATGTCTTCTGTCCAGAAGTTGTGAACTCTTGATGTTGTTTGCACTTTGTCCTTCAAAGCCTGTCCAGTAAGAAGTCCATCCTGAGGTGTAATCTGAATCTAAGGAATCTGATTGCTTCAGTCATTTATGCAAAATACACAGCCTGGAGAAGCAGAAAGCTCTGGGCTGGAGTCCAGCTCTGTGGAATTACTAGCTCTTTGACCTTGCCTCAGTTTCCTCCTACCTAAAATGGGGGTGACAATAACAGAGCCTACCTCCTAGGGTGTTACAAAGATTGTTCGATAAATTAGCCTGTCTGGTATTTATTAGAGCCCAGGTGGCACAGTGGTTAAGCGCTCGGCTGCTAACTAGAAGGTCCGCAATTCGAACCCATCATTAACTTTGTAGGAAGAAGATGTGGCAGTCTGCTTCCGTAAAGATTAAAACCAAAAAACCCAAACCTGTCGTCTAGTGGATTCCGACTCAAAACGACCCTATAGAACAGCGTAGAACTGCCCCAGGGGTTTCCAAGGCTGTAAATCTCTATGGAAGCATACAGCCACATCTTTCTCCCATGGAGCCACTGGTGGTTTCGAACGGCCAGCCTATCATTTAGCTGTCTATCGCTTTGACCACTGCGCCACCAGGGCTTCTGCCTTGGAAACCCTATGGGGTGGTTTTACTCTGTCCTGTAGGGTCACTGTTAAGTCAGAATCGATTTGAAGGCAATGGGGAAGTATTTGTTAAGTAAACAAATATAAGCATCTACTTTGTCCCAGTCACTATGCTAGAGCCTGGGGGTATAGTAGTAAAGAAGATGGGCAGGGAGACATACTCAGATGAGGAGGCAGATGATTTCTGGACCCTTTTTATCATAAGAGAGTGTGTATTTAAGATACAGAAGCCACCATCTAGCTGTAAGCAGTAAATTGTTGAGACTGGTCGGATCTTCTAAAACTTTATGGATCCCAGAGCTGGAAGCATATCTGGTTGAAGGCTATCTAGACCACACTGTTCATTTCGGTAGCCACTATCCACATAGGACTTGAAATTTAATTACAGTTAAATAAAATAAAAATTCAGTTCCTCAGTCATCTTAGCCACATTTTTAGAACTGAGTAGCCCAATATGGCTTCTTGTTAGTTAGCCCACTCCGACTTACAGCAACCCCATGTGTGCAGAGTAGAATTGCTCCATAGGGTGTTCGAGGATGTGACCTTTCGAAGCAGATTGCCAGGCCTGTCTTTCAAGGTGCCTCTGGGTAGGTTCGAACCGCCAACCTTTCAGCTAGTAGTCGAACACTTAACTGTGCCACTCGGGACTCCCCAGATATGACTGGTGGCTGCCATATTGGACAGCACAGATACAGAGCATTTTTATCACTACGGGAAGTTCTGTTGGACAGTGCTGGTCTAGAAGAAAATTGAGTCTATCATAAGAAGCATCATTAACAGATTCTTAAATTGGAGTTGTCTCCTTACGTTCGTTTTATAAAAAAAAAAATGTTAACGTAAGAGCCTATGCTTTGATCATAGGCATGTGTGAAGATATTATTACCCTTGGTGGAATTCTCACTTGTAAATTCTTTAAAGTTATTAATGTTCACTGACAGGCAGTAACCAGAAAAATTTGTGAAATAAATCCATTAGATCTAATTGGCCCTGCTCCTGGTCTGTGATTCTGTATCTTCCCAAAGCACAACTCTAATTTTAGCATTTTGTTGCTTAGCCAATAAAATGCAAACTTCAAGACTTAGCCCTCGAGACCTCCCATGATCTAGGCCTGCTGGCTTTTTTATCTAGACTACTTGGTATTTCCCCTCAGAAGCAGTGCTTAACCATCTCCTTGACTATGTTTTCTGTCGGTTCACTGTTGCAAATCAAAATCTGACCCAACATGCCTGATTGACCTCAAATGCCACATTTATAAATGATGTTTTACCGGATTAGTTCAGCAAAAAGTAATCTCAACTTGAATAGTTTTTTGTTAAACTGTATTTTTGAAACTTATCACGTAACTCTCTTGCACTAGAAGTATTTGTAAACATGTTACTTTTTTTCCAAATTGTAATCTCTGAGTATAGGAAATATTTTTCTTCTTTGATAGGCCCTTATTATAGAGACTTAAATTTATTGTTGTTGTTGTTGTTAGGTTCCGACTCAGCGACCCTACGTACAACAGAACGAAACACTGCCCTGTCCTGCGCCATCCTCACAATTGTTATTATGTTTGAGCCCATTGTTGCAGCCAGTCTGTCAATCCATCTCATTGAGGGTGGTCTTCTTTTTTGCTGATCCTCTACTTTATCTTGCATGACGTCCTTCTCCAGGGACTGGTCCCTCCTGATAACATGTCCAAAGCACATGAGACAAAGTCTCGCCGTCCTCCCTTCTAAGGACACTCTGGCTGTGCTTCTTCCAAGGCAGATTTGTTCATTCTTCTCGCAGTCCATGCTGTATTCAATATTCTTCGCCAACACCGTAATTCAAAGGCATCTCTTACAAGACTTACATAGCGTTTAGTGATGGCTGAGTTCAAGGTAACAGGTACCTTAATAGATAACCGGTTTTGAGTGCTCACTCTGCTGAGTGGTGCATATGCATTATCTCTTTATTTCTTTCAACATCGTGTTGGGAAGGACCCTTGATTTTAGATGTTGAAACCGAAGTGTAGAGCACTTGTGACTTGCTCCTGTTTACATAGTCACTAAATGATAGAGCTGCCAGTCAAACAGAAGCAGTCTCTGACTGCGGAGCCCAGGCACTTACCCATCACACCTTATTACAGCTTAGACCCTTATTAAGCATCCTTGACACTAAAAAAGGCTTCAATTTCAGATTTGTTTGAAGTTGGCTCATTTATGTGAAACCTCATTATTCTGAAATAGTTGGATTTGAAATTCAAGTGGAAAACTTGTTTTCTTTCGACAAGTCTATTTTTCTTTACATGAATATATCTTTAAAAGGTCTATTGAAACTCGGTAGTGAAAGGTAATTTTGTTTTTGTAAACTGGTTTATGAAATGAGTTTTTATTTCTTCATTTACACAACAGGGCATCTGGAGGACCTGTTGATACTGGCCCAGAATATCAGCAAGACCTGGAGAAGGAGCTTTTTAAGCTTAAGCAAATGTATGGTAAAGCAGACATGAATACGTTCCCTAGCTTCGCATTTGAAGGTAAGTGTCTGTCATCATGGATTCATTCCTGTGGGAGATTATTTTAAGTGAAGAATATTTATAGTTAATGATTTATTTGGGATTCACTTGGGTTGTTTAAAGGATTGAATGACAGATAGAGGTGAAGTTATTAGGACAGTGATACATGCACAGGAAGCCCTTGGGTAAGTGTTTGCAGTTAGTATAGGAAACCACATAACATGGAGGTTAGCCGATAGAAGTCGGAATCCAATACCTGGATCTTGAATTCTGACACTATCATTTATGAGCTGTGTGATCTTAGATGGTTAACTGGTACCTGTTTTCTCATCTGACTTTTAGGGAGAATTCTGTCTTCCTCATATGGTTGTTATAGTTAGGTATTGTAACATATGTAAAGTCAGATAGTAGAGAGCGTGGCATGGTTAAGTGCTGAATAAATTTTTAACTGTTGTTTTATTTCTGTATACCAAAAACCCAAAGCCATGGCCGTCAAGTCGATTCCGACTCATAGCGACCCTATAGGACAGAGTAGAACTACCCCATAGGGTTTCCAAGGCCGTAAGTCTTTACGGAAACAGACTGCCACATCTTCCTCCCATGGAGGGGTTGGTGAGTTCCAACTGCCAACCTTTTGGTTGGCAACTGAGCACTTAACCACTGTGCCACCAGGGCTCCTTGTATTTCTACATAGATGTTTAAAACCTATAGATACTTACTGAAAAAAAATCAGAAGATTGATTGATTAAATCTTGAAGAGTTCTAAATAATGCATATCATTGAAGTATGACTAAACATGAACTTTTTTTTAAAATTTTCTCTTAGATCCCAAATTTGAAGCTGTTGAAAAACCCCAGTCCTGAAGCAATATGTAAAATTAATCTGGTAATTTGTCATGGTTAGTTGTACAACTAAGCAGTGGTATCAGAATAAACATATTTCACGATTGTCAAATGTTCTTTTGTTAATTCTGATTCCAAATAAATTACTTTATGTGGAAGGATATCCTTTTAGAGGTGCCCCCACCAGTGGAGACGTACTATGGGGGGCGATCTCCTGTTACCTGAGGGGTGTTTGCTGTGGAGGGGTGTTACTCCCTCCCCTGGAACATGAAGACACATCATGAGACATCATTACTGGAAAGAATTGTTGCCTGAATTCTCAGCATGTTTTACACCCCTGCAACACCAAGCTCCTTGTTCTTAGGAACCTTGCCTGTGGTCTTAGGGTTCTCTAGAGAAACAGAACCTGTAAGATACATATATATATACACACAGTTAGAGAGATCTTGGAGGAATTGGCTCACAATTGATTGTGGTAGATCAGGCAACAAGCTGGAGATTCTAACAAGTCTTGTGTTCCAAAATCAGTAGGTCAGGCAGTGGGGGAGCAAGAGGAATTCTGCTGAGATGTCTGTTTATAGTCTGGAGGCAGAATGTTCCCTCAGGGAGTTTCCTTTCTTGCTCTAAGGCCTTCAACTGATTGGATGAGGCCTACCCTCATTATGAAGGGTAATTTGCCGGCTGATTTAATTATATGTAAATATTTCATAACGATATCTAGCCTAGTATTTAATCAAACAACTGGGCACCATACCTTGGCCAAGTTGACACATAAAGTTAACTGTCACACCTGGCATTTCACCTCTGTGCTTTGTTCTCACTGTTCCCTTTAGTAGAAATAGGCATCTGCTCACCTTGGATGACAACTCAGACAGCTTCCCTTAGGAAGCTTTTCTCAGCCCAACTGCCCCACTGCAGGTAGGCTTAGACCTATCAGCTCCCCGCCCTAAAGAAGCTTCCGTCGACACCTATAACACTTTATCTTTGCCTCAGTTTCTTCCTATGTGATAATAGTACTTGCAGAGCTGTGAGGGTAGAATGAATTCATGTAGAGTTGTTTAGAATAGTGCACTTAATTAATTCTTGTCTTTGCTAGACTATAAATACTCCACGAGGGCAGAAATTTTGTCTTATCCACGTTGTATTCCCAACACGTGAATAAATACTGTTGAATCAATGATTTTCCAGAAGGACTTTACTAAAGAAAGGGGAAATAAAAATGCAGTATAAAGGGAGACTGCCAGATCTCACATTCCCTGCCATTTCATAACCTCTCCAGATATCTGCAAAGCCCAAAGGGCTAAAACTTGGCTTAGGTTCTTTGCTCCTAAAGAAAAGGGATTTCCTGTATATCTATCCCAACAAAATTGTGGAATACCTCTAACACACCTCATATGCATGTGAAAGCTGGACAGTGGATGAAGAAGACCAAAGAAGAGTTGATGCCTTTGAATTATGGTGTTGGCGAAGAATATTGACTATACCATGGACTGCCAGAAGGAGAAACAAGTCTGTGGTAGAAGTACAGCTAGAATGCTCCTTAGAAGCGAGGATGACGAGACTTTGTGTCACGTACTTTAGACATGTTATCAGGAGGGACCAGCCCTGGAGGAGGACATCATGCTTGGTAAGGTAGAGGGTCAGCGAAAAAGAGGAAGACCCTCAATGAAATGGATTGATACAGTGGCTGCAACAATTGTGAGGATGACGCAGGACCGGGCAGTGTCTCATTCTGTTGTACATAGGATTGCTGTGAGTCAGAACTGACTCAGTGACACCCAACAACAACAAACAAACCTCTGGTAAACTCAACTGTACCAAAGACCTTTCTCCATCTCTGGTCGGTTTAGTAATTTTATTTTGTTTTTGTGGGGGTGGGGGGTGGGAGAGGGAACAGTGAGCTGAGGTGGATGGGTGATGAAACAAGCAGTGTCTGGCTGCAGACTCCCAACTACGGGTCGGTATGGTACTGTATTATTTATCTATTGCTGCATAACAGATCATCCCAAAACTTGGCTTAAAACTATTATCTCACAGTTTCCGTGGGTCAGGACTCTGGGAGGAGCTTTGCTGGATAGTTCCGGTTCAGGGTCTTTCATGACGTTGCAGATAAGATGTTGGTCAGGGCTGCAGTCAAGTACTAAAGGGCTGGAGGGTCCACTTCCAAGGCTCACTCAGTTGCCTGGCAAGTTAGTACTGGTTCTGACTTCACATTACCTCTCCAAGTGGACGTCTCTATAGGGCTGCTTGAACGTCCTTGAGACATGGCAGCTGGCTGCCCTCAGCAATCCAAGACAAAGGGAGGAAGAGCTGATGCCGCCTTTGAGCTGGTCTCGGAGGTCACATACCATCATGTCCACTTACAAGCCAGTCATTAAGTCCAGCCCACACTCTAGGAGAGGGAAATTCCTCCACTACTCAAGGAATATCAAAGAATTTATGGACATATTTTAGAAACCACCACAGGTACTTTTCTCCCTCTTCTCAATTTTTCACCTGTTTCATCAGTGCTCAGCACTTCTGAGTTAGGTCCTTACTCTCCTTCCAATTTCTCCTCTGTTGTATGTTCTTGAAGCCTACTGGAATCTCCTCTTAGGAACAGAAGCTTGAAGCCTTTACTAAGTAGCATGACTGGAAAAATAACTTCTTCCTCTCTGGATTGGTGGTGTGAGGTGGGGATTGAGGTGGTGGAGAGGATGTAGAAAGTCTTGGGTATCAATCTCCTTACTTCCACCACATTCTCTGTGACAGGAACTGCTCGGAAATCTCTGCTACCTATCCAAGTTGTTTTACCTGTTTACTTGCCCATTGCCCACTTAAAATAATTGCCTTTCTCTTCCTTACCATTCCCCAGACCTGTAGCCCTCACCCACCACAAAGGAAATTATATATGTAGATCCTTGTTGGTATCAGGAAAGGCAAAGATAAATTACAGCAGCAGCAAGTTCATAGTCTCTTAGGCAGAAGAAGGAAGGAAAAGCCCCTCAGTCTCAAACGTCTCCACCCAGCACTTACTCCGCCTCCACCGCTGCCCCATCTCTGCATCTTCTGACAAGTAGAGAAGGAAATATTGACTGATGGAAGCAGGCCAGTTTGTTAAAAATTTGCATATGGATCAATTTGCAAGATGACCAACTTACTGAATTTTCCAAATTTAATGCTTTACTAGAAAAGTATATTAAAGAATATTTTCCTACAATATATTCATTGTAATCATGAGTGTAGTCTCATTTACTAAACAAATGCACACGTATATATACACTTATGGTAATTATTAGCATTTTATTTTAATAAGTCGACAGCTAAGGGTAAGAGTTTTAATCTCAGGAAAATATTTCATCATTAAAACTTGCAGTGTATCAAGTGGGATTTTTTTCAGTTTTTATTAAGTTTCTAATTTTAATATTAATACTGTAATTTTTTGGCCAACATTTTAGCACTGTTAAAGTTCTGTGGCCAATTTCATTGACTGTTCAGTTTGTCAACACCACCAAACTTACTGGTTTGCTTGAAACTTGTCTAATTTATTAGCAATTTGGATGAGACGGTTTTATAACCACTTTTGAAGATTTCTATTTTGTTCACTTTATCTTCACAACAGCATTTTAGTGTTCTTGCCTTCCATGCAGGAGACCCAGGTTCAATTCCTGGCCAGTGCACCTTGTACTCAGCCACCGCAAGTCTGTCAGCAGAGGCTTGCGTGTTGCTGTGATGCTGAACAGGTTTCAGTGGAGCTTCGGGATGAAGATGGGCTAGGAAGAAAGGCCTGATATCTGCTTCTGAAATTAGCCAGTGAAAACCCTGTTAATCACAGTGATCTGATCCCCAGCGGACCATGGGGGTGGTGCAGGTCCAGGCAGCATTTAGTTCTGTTGTGCATGGGGCGGCCAGAAATCCAGGATGGCTAGCTAACACAGGTTGTCTCTACCCCAGCTGAGGCTGCAGCTGGAGAATATTGGGGCAGAGAGAAAGGTCTTTCTGCTGGGAAAGGCTGAAGAGAGATCTGTAGCCCAGAATGTTTGCACAAGATTTCCAGGGCCCAGGGAAAGGGTATACTATATGTCTAAATATTTAAGAGTTATAAATCAAGGTAAAAAACTGGTTTTAAATTCTCAATTAAGTTCTCTCTTCCAACCTTGACAAATGTACCTTCATAAAGATCCAGAAGGCTAGGTTCAAATGTCAAAATTCCTGGATTCTTTCAGTTGTTGTGTGCTATCAAGTTGATTCCCACTCGTAACGATCCTACAAGACAGAATAGAACTGCCCCATAGGGTTTCCCCGGCTGATGTCTTTATGGAACCAGATTGCCTCATCTTTTTACCACAGGGCGGCTGGTGGGTTCCAACAGCCGACCTTACTGTTAGCAGCCGAGCACTAAATGCAGAAGCATGGGAGAGCTAGCCTGCAGCAAAGTTTGAGAACTACTGCACTCTGCATTTCCTTCTGCCTTTACTCCATCCCAGCTCACCTACGACCCATCACTGGGCCTCATTGCCAGCTGGATGGTGAGCAGTCCAGCTTCAAAATCCATGTTGGTATCAGCCTCTAGCTCCACTTGTGGTATCGACTCTCCCAGGTCAGTTTCCCTGGGAAGCACTCAGAGGCAGAGCTTCACACGCAGATGGTTATTGGAGAGCGTTCTCTGGAATTAAGGGGCTACATCTGGAATCAGCTCTAGAAGGGAGTGAGACAAGCAGGACTGGGTAGAGCATGTCTCTCAGCTTCCACACCACAGACATTTTGGACCAGATAATTCTTCACTGTGGGGGCTGTCCTGTGCCTCTACCCAGTAGCATCCTACCTCCCTCCACCCAGCTGGGAAAACCGACAGTGTCTCCAGATACTGCCAGATGTCTCCTGGCAGCAGAGGCTTCAGTCAGGTCTATGGGGAGCTCTTAAGAGGTATCAAAAATTAGGCAAGAGGGTGAGTCTTCTGCACTCCAGCGTTGACCAATCACTGAGTGTCATCAGCCCTGGGGGAGAGAGCAGAACCTTGTGCAACCAACTCCCTTGCGCTGAGGGCAATACCTGGGAGGCAGAGCGTGTACTCTGTCAGCGGCCAGGCCAAGCTGCCTGGCAGCTGGAGAAACCAACCAGTGCCTCTGCTTGAAGGGGGTGTGGGGGTGGCATACCCCAGCACCCTCTACGTGCAGATCTAGTTGTGCTGTAATTATCTCATCTGCCACAGTGCCTGAATTTCAGTTTCTTCATCTGTCAAATGACAAAGCTTTTCCGCAAAGACATTTGTAAGGATTAAATATAATGCATATAAAGCACCTGCCACTTAATAAAAAACCGCTGCTGTTGAGTTGGCTTATAACAACCCTGTAGGACAGAGTAGAACTGCCCCAAAGGGTCTCCAAGGCTGTAATCTTATTTTTTATTGTACTTTAGATGAAGGTTTACAGAACAAATAGTTTCTCATTAAACAGTTAGAACACATATTGTTTTATGACAATGGTTAACAACCCCACAACATGTCAACACTGTCCCTTATCAACCTTAGGTTCCTTATTACCAGCTTTCCTGTCCCCTCCTGCCTTCTAGTCCTTGTCCTTGAACTGTTGTGCCCTGTTAATCTCGTTTCTTTTTTTTATGGGGCTTTCTAGTCTTTGGCTGAAAGGTGATCCTTGGGAGTGACATCATTACTGAGCTAAAAGGGTGTCCGGGGGCCATATTCTCAGGGTTTCTCCAGTCTCTGTCAGACCAGTAAGTCTGGCCTTTTTTTTAAAATTTTTTTTTATTGTACTTTAGATGAAGGTTTACAGAACAAATAGTTTCTCATTAAACAGTCAGTACACATATTGTTTTATGATACTGGGTAAGTTTGGTCTTTTTTTGTGAGTTAGAATTTTGTTCTTCATTTTTCTCCAGCTCTGTCTGGGACCATCTGTTGTCATCCCAGTCAGAGCCGTCAGTGGTGGTAGCGGGGCACCATCTAGTTGTACTGGGGACTCAGTCTGGTGGACGCCTTGGTAGTTGTGGCCCGTTAGTCCTTCGGTCCGATCTTTTCCTTGTATCTTGTTTTCTTCATTCTTCAAGGCTGTAATCTTTATGGAAGCAGACTGCCACATCTTTCTCCCATGGAAGAGCTGTTAGGTTCAAACCGCCGACCTTTCGGTTGGCAGCTGAGCGCTTAACCACTGTGTCACCAGGGCTCCTTCTGCCACTTAATAGAGGCCCAGTAAATGGTAGATCTTGTTAATTTAAAAGAGGAGACACTAATGTTTTTAACCACCACCTGTCTGTTAGTTTGTGATGGCTTTTGTGTTGCTGTGATTCTGGAACCTATGTCACTAATATCTCAAATACCAGCAGGGTCACCCATGGTAGACCGGTTTCAGTGGAGTTTCCAGACTAAGAATAGGAAGAAAGGCCTGACCATCCACTTCCAAAAGTTAGCCAATGAAACCCTTATGGCTTCATCGTCCAACTTGCTTGCTTTAGACACATCATCAGGAGGGATCAATCGCTAGAGGAAGACAGCATGTTTGGTGAAATAGAGGTCCAGTGAGGGCGAGGGAGATTCTCGGTGAGGTGGATTGGCACAGTGGCCACAATGATGGGATCGAACAAGCTAGCGATCGTGAGGAAGCTGGGAATTATGAGGATGTTGCAAAACTGGGCAAAGTTTCATTCTGTTGTACATAGGTCATCATGAGTTGGAGTTGACTCAGTAACAGCTGTCTGTCTGTCTGTCTGTTTTTAAGCAGCAAAAATGGTCCATACCTTAACTTGCAGAACTCCTGAATTATGTACAAGAGTCACTGTGGCAGTCTTGGTGCCGCCTGCTGCCTAGTGAGCAGATCTCCCTCTGCTTTCTGGAAGAGGATCACAGACCACGAGTAGAAGGAAAATGCTTCCTAAGTATGGATGTTATGGCATGTGGTGGGTGTTTGGGTATCAGGGAGAGGCTTAAAAAGAAGTTGGCATATTGTAGCCCTGTGAGCAGTTAGGAAGCCAGTGGAATCTTTAGAACCTTCTCCTTTGGCCCAGCTGGGCCAAGCTTGCAGGGCATCAGCTTGCCTTGATTCAACTTTAAAGTTTCATGATTTCTATCTTATTCCAGGGAAGCCATAGCTACCTGGAGAAGCAATGAGTTAGCAAAACTTAGGTCTGCATGAAGTAATGAGACTGTATAATCTGTGTAAATTAGCAGGCTGGAAATGTTCATTTCCAGGCTTCCTTATCCTGTAACAGCTTCTCGTTTCCTTCTTGACGATCACATCCTGGATGAGGCAACCAGAGAGCCCTAGTCGTGTATACTTCCAGATGTGTTACAGCTTCTACAGTTCTGTACAGACTGGAGGCTAAGGGCGCAAGCTCGGTTTCAGATTTCTTCCATTAGTCATTAGAGGCAACCAGGAAGCAGAAATATGCACAAGCTCCAACAGAGCAGATTGCAAAAATTGAGAACGAAAAAGGAGTCTTACCTCTTATCTGCTGCTGCTGTAAATTTAAAGTGGTGGTGATGAGGTTCCTGTGTTTTTACATCCATATATTGAATTTTGTTATTATTTCATAATTTTTTTCACTCAAAACAAGAATGTGGTAAACGCCTTCCACGGGTGAATCAGTTTGTGATGGGACGAAGGCTCACTGGGCATGTCCACACATTCCTCCACTGCGGGGTTCCCAATCCCCCAGGCTCTGAGCTCCAGGAGGACAGGATTGTCTCTTGTCTCTGTAAAGATGTGTCCATGTTTGTATCTGCACAGTGCCTGGCACACACTGCACACATTGCAGCCTAAACACACAGAGCATGTTACTCATGACCTTGGATTTCATCCCAGAGCATCTTATAATGGAGCTCATTTTAAGAAACAAAAACCCCAGTTGAGCAAGGCTGTTTCTCTCTGTACGTGTCAATATAGATTAGATAGGAAAAAAAAAAAAAAAAAAAAGTAGCCCAGAGAAATTCAGTAAAATGTCCACGTAGGAGAAGTTTTATTCTACTTACTTGGGGCTGCAAGGAGTGCTATACCCCGAAGCGAACTTTTGGATAATTCTTTCTTAAGGCTTTCACTTGATTACTTTTCCCTCTTAAATAAGTCAGTGTCAACTTTAATTACATGCTAATTCATAATGTTTATACTAACCAGACCATTTACTGAATAGTCTGAGCTTTTGGGGGGGGGGGGGTAAAAACAGAGCAATTTAATTTTTTTTCTCTCCCTGCCTTTAATCATGCTGTCAAGTTCTGCTTTCCCTAACATAACAACATGTGAGACAGATAGCAAAACTTGCAATTATTAAAAAGCCCAGGTCAGTCCAAATCAATACAATCTAAATTTTCTGCTTTCTCCTTGCACCCTCCCAATTTAATGTTCATAACCTAATCTCTTGCCAGACAAACCCAAGGAGAGGGGAGTCTTAGACCTCTCTCTTTCTCTTCTGACTCTATGTTATTTAGGGTGAGGCAGAAAAAAAACGTTGCCATTGAGTCAGTTCCAACTCATAGCAACCCTATAGGACAGAGTAGAACTGCCCCAGAGGGTTTCCAAGGAATGGCTGATGGATTTGAACTGCTGACCTTTTGGTTAGCAGCTGAGCTCTTAACCACTGAGACACCAGGGGAAGAGACAAATAGAACAGGACATGTGTTTGTTATTTTTTTAGTGTTATCTTTAATAATAGTAACCAAAGACAGCTTGCTATATGCCAGGTTTTTCTGTTCTAGGCAATTTTTACTTAATCCCTTTCGTGTAGGGTTGCTTTTCGACTGGTACTGTTTCTCTGGTTGTCACTGCCCTTGCTGTGTTGTTAGGTGCCCCTCGAGTTGGTTCCAACTCGTTCTGCGCCATCCTCACAATCGTTGTTATGCTTGAGCCCATTGTTGCAGCCACTGTGTCAATCCATCTTGTTGAGGGTCTTCCTCTTTTTCGCTGACCCTCTACCTCACCAAGCATGATGTCCTTCTCCAGGGACAGCCCTTACTAAATGTGGCTTTCTGATAAGGAGCACATCTGGTAAGGTGAGTTCTTGGGGGGCCCTGTGGTCTAGGAGAACTCCCCATTGCACCCATAACCCATTGCCATCAAGTCAGTTCCAACTCATAGTAACTCTACAGGACAGAGTAGAACTGTCCCACAGAGTTTCCAGGGAGCGCCTGATGGACTCGAACTGCCAACCTTTTGGTTAGCAGCTGTAGCACTTAACCACTACGCCACCAGGGTTCCCCCCTTGCACAGATTACCTTAAATGGAAGGTCCACTCCAATTCCATCTCTTCCAAACTTTCCTCGGTTTCCACACCAGCGGTACAGTCCACCGCCTCTCGCTTCGGATGTTTGGCTGTTGATGGGACACTGGCAAGACAGTTCAAGGCCAGCTACTTTCAGTGACATCTGCTTGGCACACAGGAACCTCACACATCTTTACCATATGGGATCAAGAAAAAGCAGGTGCTCCACCATTTGCCCATCTTCCTTGATTCCCTTTTCCAGCTCTCTTTCTGGTCAGTAGCTCCTTCTTGGCAGGTGCCTCCAATTTCAGCAAGTGAGTCTCTTTAGAACACTCTTTACTTGCCTTGGGGGAAGAGTTGGACAGTAGTACTCCTCACAACTTCGACAAACTCGTCTCGCGCAATTTGGGCAATTCTTTTTCTCTGTCTCTCCTCCCCATTCCCAATCTACCCAGTCACACTTAAACTGATGTGGACTGTGTGTGGAGCCCTGGTGGCACAGTGGTTAAGAGCTTGTCTGCTAACCAAAAAAAGGTCGGTGGTTTGAATCCACCAGCCGCTCCTTGGAAACCCTATGGGGCAGTTCTACTCTGTCCTATAGGATTGCTGTGAATCAGAATCCACTCCATGGCCACGGGGTTAGTTTTTGGATGATGTGTGGTTGGGTAAAAGGTAAAGCGGAGTGGCCTGGGGTAATGGTTTCTGGGCAGCACTGTCTGTAAATACTGGAGGGGATATCTGTACCCAAAGTATTTAGGCTTTCTTTAGAAAGTGTAGCACTTGTCTTCAGTCTTTGGACGATAGGAAAAATCCCAATGAAAATCCTGTTACATGAATATGTCATATCTTTATGTATACATTTGTCTCTCTTACTATATGTTAATATCTTAAATTTTTTTTTTTTTTAAATTTCTTGGCCTACAGCAAGTTCAGTATAATTCAAAGGTAGTTAAATATTTGGAAGGGAAGTGAGTTTGAGAATGAAAAGTGAAATGGTGTGAGCAATTTTAGGAATCCAGGTAGAGCTCTTAGAAAATTTCATAATTTTTATACCATCTTTAAGAAGCACCTAAAGTAGTACATTCAGTGTTGAAAACAAAGGGGTTATAAAATGGAGATAAGTGGGCTGGTGATCTCAGAGAAAATAGGTCCTTTGTTGACACACACTATTCACTTATTTTAAGAACATTTTCTTAGTAGAAAGCATAAAGACATTTTACATTCTAGTATGTTGTCATGGATTGAATTGTGTCCCCGCAAAATATGTGTCGACTTGGCTAGGCCATGATTCCCAGTATTGTGTGATTGTCCCTTTTGTCATCTGATATGATTTTCCTATGTGTTGTAAATGCTACCTCTATGATGTTAAAGAGGCAGGATTAGAGGCAGTTATGTTAATGAGGCAAGACTCAATGGACAAGATTAGGCTGTGTTTTAAACCAATATCTTCTGAGATATAAAAGAGAGAAACGAGCAGAGACGTGGTGGACTTCATACCACCAAGAAAGCAGCACCACGAGCAAAGAGTGTCCTCTGGGCCTGGGGTCCCTAAGCTGAGAAGCCTCTCGTCCAGAGGAAGATGGATGACAAGGACATTTCCCCAGGGCCAACAGAGAGAGAAAGCCTTCCCCTGGAGCTGGCACCCTGAATTTGGACTTCTAGCCCCCTAAACTGTGAGAGAATAAATTTCTCTTTGTTAATGCTATCCACTAGTGATAGTTCTGTTATAGCAGCACTTGATAACTGTCATGGATTGAATTATGTCCCCCCCAAAAATGTGTGTATCAATTTGGCTGGGCCATTATTCCCTGTATTGTGTGGTTGTCCTCCATTTTGTGATTGTAATTTTATGTTAAAGAGGATTAGGGTGGGATTGTAACACCCTTACTAAGGTCACATCCCTGATCCAATATAAAGGGAGTTTCCCTGGGGTGTGGCCTGCACCACCTTTTATCTTACAAGAGATAAAGGGAAAGGGATGCAAGCAGAGAATAGGGGGACCTCATATCACCAAGGAAGAAGTGGCGGGAGCAGAATATGTCCTTTGGACCTGAGGTTCCTGTGCAGAGAAGCTGCTAGTCCGGGGGAAGATTGATGATGACAAGGACCTTCCTCCAGAGCCAACAGAGACAGAAAGCCTTCTCCTGGAGCTGATGCCCTGAATTTGGACTTGTAGCCTACTAGACTGTGAGAAAATAAATTTCTCTTTGTTAAAGCCATCCACTCGGGGTATTTCTATTATAGCAGCACTAGATAACTAAGACAACAACGAAGACATATGTCTTAGTACATTTTTTTCAAACTTGGTCAAATAAAAACATCATCTATTAAAAAGGAATAAACAAGATTAAACAGAAAGTAACAACAAATAAAACTTTATAGTTTATTTTAAATTTTCTAATCAGCTCTTACTGCTAAAAGTGTCCCAAAAACTTACAGAACAAGAAGCAAGATGTGGAAAATTAAATTTTAAAATTTGAAAGTTGGAAAACTATTTGAAGATCTTTTTAAGAAGTGTGTAGAAATGGACACAAAATAGAGTAGGATAAGGGAAAAATCATTTCTGTCTAGCCTTAATTCATGGAGTAAATTTGCATAAATAAATGAACTGGACTTGGGGTTTAAAAAATAGACCATGTACAGGAAAAGAGCAAAAGGTTTTCAGCAGAAGGGAGAGGGAGAGGTGAGTTGACATTGTTGAAAAGAGTAATCTGGTAGACACTGAGGGATGGGGTGGAAGAAGGAAGAGACTGGAGTGGGATGGAGCCTTTAGCACAGGAAAGATTGAAATTATAGCTAAGAGAGGGGACACTTGAGGGAACAGGGTTCCAGAAGTCATAGAGACAGTAACAAAAGCCTGAGATAAAAGGATTGAAGTAGTGACAGAGTAATCAAACTGGCCAGTGAATAAATGAGAGGTTAAACGTGGGGAGACTTAGGAAAGGCAGTGGTGGTGGTGGAGTTTAAATGTATTCATTATGGTTAGCTTCTTTTTTTAAAAAATATGGTTAGAGATTTGGTCATGGAGAGTGAGGGAAGAGTAGGAGAGAATGAAATGGTCCACTTTGGACATGTTATCAGGAGGGACCTGTCTGTGGAGAAAGACATCATGCTTGGTAAAGTAGAGGGTCAGTGAAAAAGAGGAAGACCCCAACGAGAGGGATCGACACAGTGGCTGCAACAGTGGGCTCAAGCATAACAATTGTGAGGATGGCGCAGGACTGAGCAGTGTTTCGTTCTGTTGTATATAGGGTGCCTATGAGTTGGAACTGACCTGACGGCACCTAACAACAACAGGGAGTAAAAGAAAGGCCAAAAAAAACTAGTTGCCATCGAGTCGATCCCAACTCATAGTGATCCTACAGGACAGAGTAGAACTGCCTGGGAGGGTTTCCAAGGAGCCGCTGGTGGATTCCAACTGCCAACCTTTTGGTTAGCAGCCTGAGCTCTTAGCCACTGCACCACCAGGGCTCCAAAAGAAATGCAGAGAGGTGTTCGGGCTGAGAGACTGGGTGTTGTAGGCTGGAAATTTCTGAGGGTAAAGGGCAGGTGTGGTGAGAATGAAGGACATGAGAATTTAAAAGGAAGAAGTGTTGGGCACAGAGGGAAAAGTATTGGGTGTTCTGGATCAGACAGACTGGTTCCTACCACCTGAGTCTTCACCCTCCAACTCTGAGACCTTGGCAAGTCACTAACTCTGAGCCTGTTTCCTCATCTGTACAATGATGACACTGCCCACTTGATAGCACTGTTGAGATAAATGGGACTTTATACAACTTCACCTCCGTTTATTCTGACATATATAAAGCATTCAATAGTTTTTGCTTTTATTTTCAAAGTGATTTTTCAGAGGCATCCAGACTGAGAGATGATGAGATTCTAATCTTCAGCAGATCAGGAGCTAGCCTTGTAGCTACATTGGTAAGAGGGTGCAGTTTCCCAGGTTTTATTTAACAACAATAGGTGGATGACATGTCCGCTGCATTGTTGAATGGGGCTAAAATTTTAACAAGTTCAGCTAGTTTTAGAAATGCATTTAATACAGTAATCAAATAAAACCACCTGTGAGATGAAGGAAGTTCTTTGCAAAGTTGTATTGAAAAACAATCATTCATTCCAGATTTAGTTAGGTTAAACCCCCAAATAAAAATAAGTTAAATCTAGTTACAACAGCAACAATAATGATTTTTTTCTTTTTTTAGAACAGAACTTGCTATTAAAGATTCCAAAGCCCTAATCCTTATACAACACAATTTCCTTGCAGGCAAATAAAATCAAAATGCCTTTAAGAATTACAATCGGATTTTACCAATTGTTAGTGTTCAGGTCCCTCAAATTGAAGCAAATGGAAAGACAAGTCCAGATACCACTGACCCACAGGTGAATATACTTTTAAAAATTAGAAAGTCAGTGCTCAGTACTGTATCCTTTGGGTGGGAGAAAGTGGTGTTTACACAGTGATTTTCACTTAGCTGTATACAATATTTTTGACATAAGGTATAATATATATTTGACACAAAGAAAGTGTTAGATGTTAACACTGCATAAGAGGAATCCTATGGCCTATGAGGTCTTAAAAAGCAGCTTTTCATCTATTAGTAAACCTAAGGCACTACATTTTTTCCCCCATAACATAGATTTGTATAACTGAGAATGAAGCAGTAGATCCTGTGTGCTGGTAGGTATGCCTGAAGAGGCATCTTTCAGACTCACATATTCTCTTGGCACTTGACAACGAAAGAAGAAAGCATTCCTCAAACCAAAGAAAATTCTTCAATCAAAGCACGGGCAACATTTCACTGATTTCTTACTAAAACAAATAGATAACGTGTTATCATGGTTGGCTGCCATGTGGTAGGAGACTATGCTTGCAGGCAAATCCTGTCTGCTGCTTATTTTTGTCAGTAAAGTTTTATTGGAACACTGCCACACCCATTTGTTTACTTGCTACAATGGCAGAGTTGACTAGTTACGAGAGAGAACTTATGGCCTGCAAAGCTTAAAATATCCACTCTCTGGCCCATTACAGAAATTGTTTCCAGCCCTCTGACTAATGAGGTGATCATTTGACCTTTGGGGCAGGGCCATGCTATAGAAGCCAGACCTTTAGGAAGAGGTCTGGTGAGGAGCATCAAATGCCACAGACAAGTCAAAGGGGACCTTCTGACAACAGGCATCTTGCCGATGACCTGGTGTCCACAGTCAATGCTAGGTGTCCAATCAGTGCGATGCATTCATTTGTTCAGTGAATCCTGGGGATTTTCTTTGCCTATTGAGCTGGAAGATCCCAGTATATGAAATCTGAACTCTTAAAAACAGCCTAACTGTGCTCAAAGTTTGTCAAAGGCAGTGAGTGTCTTTTTCATCCAGATTTGCCTAGAAAAGCAGGAAAGGCCTTCAGCGTATTTTGTTTTTAATATGAAATAATTAAAATAAGTTATAAATGATTATGCTTTCGTTGTTAGTTGCTGTTGAGTTGATTCCAACTCATGGAGGCCTCAGGTGTAGAGTAGAACTACTCCCTAGGGTTTTTGATGGCTATAACCTTTCAGAAGCAGATAACCAGGCCTGTCTTCCAAGATACCTCTGGGTGGGTTTGAACCGCCAACCTGTTGGCTAGTAGTCGAGATCTTGACCGTTCACGCCACCCGGTGACTGAGTATACTTTTTAACACAGCCTAATTGTTCTCACTATAAAAACGATCATTGAGATTTTCACTTTTGAGCCAGAATCAACTCAATGGCAACAGGTTTATTATTTTTTTGTGGGGGGGGGGCTTTGTGATTAATCAGTTGAGAAACCAGATTATTATGTGCATTTTTCACTTGAATTACTGTCACTTGTGTGCTCACTGCGTGTCAAGCGCAGGGAACCACAATGAGTTCTTTTATCTCGTTTCATTTGTCGGACAACCATTTCTTCCCTACAGATCCTTGATCCGCTATAATCAAGATTGTCAAATCTCTTGCCTTAACAGCAAGGGGCTCAGCCCAACCCAGAATTTCACTATATGGTTCTAAGAGGCAGAGAGACATGCTATCACCGCTCATGCAGGGAAGATTATCTGCAGGGTTATGTGGAGGCTCCAGTCTCACAAGTTCCGAAGTCGAGCTCCAGGCCATGGTGGGTACCCCAGAGCTCACTGATCCTCTTTAAAGAGGCTTGATGGGGATGGAAACAGCAATAGGCAGTCCCAGGGATGAACGAAGCCACTTGGGTTTGTGTTTGACTCTCAAAATTATGTTTAATGAAGAAATAAATGGCAAACACCGGATGAGGCCTACAGGGCACATCTTGGGGGCTCTGGCCGTGAGGTGTTTTTCTGCGTGTTGCTTTTGGTTCTCAGAAATGAAAGTAAACAGAGCACAGATCCCTGGGAATAAGATGCAGCCCCACTACCTCCTTTCTGTGGATATATTAGTGATAAATGAGCAGCAGAACAAGGATTGTATTAGGGGAGAAAAGAGGATTCTGGTAGAAATTAGACCAGACGTTCTTTCTGCATCTGTCAGTATTTTCTGAATCCCTTAAATCAGACCCTTGCATAGGGAGTATGTACAGTTGTTTTCTTCATGTTCCACGTACTGATTGCACAGACAGTACGAGATATTTCAGTAATTTTTTCCAGAAGTTAGAACATTTGTTAACATTTCACAAATCCCAGAATATTACAGAGTATTTTGATGCTCTTAACATCCTCCAGACACAAGAAATTAGACTGTATTTTAAGTGTTCACAAACTATTTGTTTAAAATGATAACAATTTCAGGTGATTTAGAGGTTCACAAAAATTATAAGATACCAATTTCATTTCTTCATGTACCTCTTTGCAAATGGAAGACAAAGCCAAGTTTTACAATCTTTAATAACTCATGTAACAATTGTATTTTTGTTTTGTCGCATCTCAGAGGTACAGTTCTTTTAAATTATGAACGACTTTGTGTGCTTGAAATCCTAGGGGGAGAAAAGAGAAAACCAAGTTTAATTCATATTTAAAGAAATAGATAAAAATCTTATGAGTATAAAGTTATATCTACTATGAGAATCTCATAGTTACAAGCCAGTATATATTTAATTAAATCTATTTTTTAGTAATTAATTAAATATTAGGAGTCAATATACTTTTGAAACTGCTCAAAGAGTAAAAGTAGGACTGAAATTAGAGCAGGAGAAATCTCGTTGGTGTAAGTCTAATCTCCAGTTGTTTTCATTTGGAGGTTTGTTTGTACAGAACTTTTATAAGTGAGCATTCAAGACGTACACAAAAGAGATAAGATATTCCCCCTGGAAGTCATCTGTAATAAATATCGTAGACTGGCTCATCAATAACCATTCCAATCATTACTTAGTTTTCTCCACATTTTTAGTGAAATAAGGTTCACAACAAACAAACAGTCATTTTAGTCACTTTCACTTATATATAAGAATATTGAGAACCAGAAAAACTAAGTGACTGGCTGAGGTCACACAATGAATTAACAGCTAAACTGGGACAAGAGTTCAGCTAGCTTGCTTTTTAATGCAATGTTCTTTTCACGTACACACTGCTTCCTACTCTGCTCAAGCATTTTTTTTCCTTCTTCTTTTCATAGAATAGTAGATAAAGACTAATTTTCTTAGTCTTTTCTTTCTGATTTCCTCTGTTAACCACACTACCCTCCCTCATTTCAAGTTGCACATACAGGCATTTTGTTTTGGAAGGCTCTTTCATCAATAATAGGCATTTATCTCCCTACCTAAAATATAAACTCCCTGTGGCAGGAACCAGAGAATACTGAACAATACAATATTCAAAATATTTGTAGAAAGGGAATGAGTAATTTCATTGTGTACTGAGTTGGTGATGTAATCATACATAGAGTATGCTAAGTGACTTTAAAACACAGTGATTTTTTTCTTTTTTTTATTGTGCTTTAAGTGAAAGTTTACAATTCAAGTTAGTTTCTCATACAAAAATTTATACACACATTGTTATGTGACCCTAGATGCTCTCCCTATACTGTGACAGCACACTCCTCCTTTCCATCCCAGATTTCTTTTGTCCATTTAACCAGCTCCTGACCCTCTCTGCCTTCTCATCTCGCCTCCAGACAGAAGCTGCCCATTTAGTCTCATGTATCTACTTGAGCTAAGAAGCACACTGTTCACGACTATCATTTTATGTCACATCATCCAGTCTAATCTTTGTCTGAAAAGCTGGCCTCGGGAATGGTTTTAGTTTTGGGCTAACAGAGAAGCCAGGGGCCATGTCTTCCGGGGTCCCTCCAGTCTCAGTCAAACCATTAAGTCTGGTCTTTTCACTAAAATTTGAGTTCTGCACCCCACTTTTCTCCTGCTCCATCAGGGACTCTCTGTTGTGTTCCCTGTGAGGGCAGTCATTGGTGGTAGCCGGGCACCATCTAGTTCTTCTGGTATCAGGCTGATGGAGTCTCTGGTTTATATGGCCCTTTCTGTCTCTTGGGCTAATATTTTCCTTGGGTCTTTGGTGCTTTTCATTCTCCTTTGCTCCAGGTGGGTTGGGACCAATTGATGCATCTTAGATGGCCACTCACTAGCTTTTAAGACCCCAGATGCCACTCACCAATGTAGGATGCAGAACATTTTCTTAATAAACTTTGTTATGCCAATTCACCTAGATGTCCCCTGAAACCATGGTCCCTGGACCCCTGCCCCTGCTACTGTGTCCCATAAAGTGTTTGGTTGTACTCAGGAAACTTCTTAGCTTTTGGTTTAGCCCAGTTGTGCTGACTTCCCCTGTAGTGTGTGTTGTCCTTCCCTTCACCTAAGATAATTCTTGTGTACTATCTAGTTAGTGAATACCCCCTCCCTCTCTCCCTACCCTTGTAACCATCAAAGAATGTTTTCTTCTGTGTTTAAACATTTTCTTGAGTTCTTATAATGGTGGTCTTCTACAATATTTGTCCTTTTGCAAATGACTAAATTCACTCAGCATACTTCCCAGATTCCTCCATGTTATAAGATGTTTCACAGATTCATCGTTGTTCTTTATCATTGTGTAGTATTCCATTGAAAACACAGTAATTTGACTTACCTCCCTAGTGGGTTATAATCAAAGGGAAAAAAAGGTACTACATAAAATTTTTAAATTGTTTTCAGTAATTATATCGTTGGTGGTAATGTTGGTATTGTTATTCTGAGACCATTCTAGTGTACTGTGGATACAGCAAATGATAATTACGTTTGTGTAGCTGAGACCTGGAATTCTCACTGAGCACCTTTGAGAGCACTATGCATTCAATTCCTTATTTTGAAAACTGAGAAATAAAAATCAAACATCTATTCTTTCTTCTTATAACGATTACATCTCAGATTAACCAACCATGGATGAAGGAAAGTTTCTCTTTACAGAAGTATTCCAACTGGTAGATGTAGAAGAAATGAAATAATTGGAGGATCACTGTTTAGCAGTGGTAGCAACAAACGTCAGTGGCTGCTAACATCAAAAACCAAACTGAACCTGTTGCCATTAAGTCAATTCCTACTCATAGTGACCCTATAGACAGGGTAGAACTGCCCCATGGGGTCTAAGGCTGTAATCTTTACAAAAGCAGACTGTCACATCTTTCTTCTGTGGAGTGGCTGGTGGGTTCGAACCACCAACCTTCTAATTAGCAGCCCAGTGCTTAATCACTGTGCCACCAGAGCTCCAACATCACAAAAGACAGCTAGATCTCCTATGTAAGTACATAACATTAACTATGAAGTTTTCTTGACAAAAAAAAAAATCAAACCTGAAGCCTCTAGATCGAACTATGAACAATGTACCAGGGGAAGAGAAACATATTAAATGATAAGAGGGGATGCAGTCAGCAACATCCAGGCAACATTTAGACTGTGGGAAACCCTTCCGGAAAAGCAACTCATTTTCTTCAAGAAATTATATTGTAATACTAAAAAGAGACAGAAATGAAGAATCTATAGATTAAAAGAGATTTTGGAGATGTATCAACGACTCAACATACGGATTCTATTTGGATCTTGATATGAACAAACAACTTTAACACCGAAAACAAAAAAGTTTATCTGTTAATATTAAAGTGTGAATTTTAAGTTTTAGATGTGACAATGGTAGTGTGGTTATATTTTTAAATATCCTTATTTTTTTAGAGAAACACAAAATATTTATGAATAAAATGATGTGATGTCTAGGATTTGCTTTAAAATAATTCTGGAGATAGGAGTGGAGAGAGTGAGTTGAGATGTAGATGAAACAAGATTGGCCTTAAGCTCACACTTGTTGAAGCTGAGAGATGGATAAATGGGGACTCATTATACTATGCTATCAACATTTGTACGTGTTTGAGATTTTCTATAGCAAAAAAAATAATAATAATTATGAGCCAGAGAGAATATTATCACTAAGTAAAAAAGTATTTTTTGTGACTCCCAAGACACCGGCAAAAACATTAAGATAAAATGGTCTACAGACAAAAACGCTGAGTAACTGGGGTCTTTCAAATCAATTCATCTCAAGAATAGATTTGACACGTTGAACACTAATGACAGAAGACCAGACAAGTTGTGGAATGACATCAAGGACATCATACATGAAGAAAGCAAGATGTCATTAAAAAGACAAGAAAGGAAGAAAAGATCAAAGTGGATGACAGAAGAGACTCTGAAACTTGCTCTTGAATGTCGAGTAGCTAAAGTGAATGGAAGGAATGATGAAGTAAAAGCTGAACAGAAGATTTCAAAGGGTAGCTCGAGAAGACAAAGTATTATAATGAAATGTGCAAAGACCTAGAGTTAGAAAACCAAAAGGGAAGAACATGCTCAGCATTTCTCAAGCTGAAAGAACTGAAGAAAAGACTCAAGCCTCGAGTTGCAATACTGAAGGATTCTATGAGGAAAATGCTAAACAATGCGGGAAGCATCAAAAGACGATGGAAGGAATACAGAGTCACTGTACCAAAAAGAACTGGCTGACATGCAACCATTTCAGGAAGTAGCATATGATCAAGGACCTATGGTACTGAAGGAAGAAGTCCAAGCTGCACTGAAGGGAATGGCGAAAAACAAGGCTTCAGGAATTAACAGAATACCAATTGAGATGTTTCAACAAGTAGACGCAGCACTGGAGGTGCTCACTCATCTATGTCAAGAGATTTGGAAGACAGTGCTCACTTTGGCAACACATATACTAAAATTGGAACAATACAGAGAAGATCAACATTGCCCCTGCACAAGAATGACACTCAAATTCATGAAGTGTTCAATATGTTTAGATAGGTCTAGAGGGCCAACAATAACACGTGAGGAACGGGCTTCATAATTCAATTCATGCATAGGAGACTATGGGGCACACCAGCCCAAAAACAAAGACCAGAAGGCAGGAAGGGAAAGGAAAGCTGGACGAATGGGAAGAGGGAACCTGGGGCAGAGAAGGGGAGTGTTGACACATCACATTGGCAACCAATGTCACAAAACAATTTGTGTATTAACTATTTAATAAACTAATTTGCGTTGTAACCTTTCACCTTAAGCACAATAAAGAAAAAAAAAATAACAACAAACTAGGATCTTACTCATAGATCTTGCTTTTTAATTATCCTGTATCTCACAGGGAAAGGAAAATGATGTAATTCTTTTTTTCTTTCAGGGAAGAGAGCTTTGAGAGTCAAAATAGAGACAGGGAGCCAACCTTATAAGTAGACAGACCTAGGGATTACAACCGTTACTCTCTTTTTTTCTTCCCCCAGACCATCATTTTGAATGGTCACATATTTTTTGGTATGATGTACTTCCTTTTAAATTTCACTTTTAACTTTTTGATAACATATTTGAAAAATAAAACCTATTAAATGGGCTTATGACCCAGCTAAATACCGGTAAGAATTTGGTTCCTCTTGAAGACCTAATTCAAACAGCCAAGGAACATCTGACATACCCAGCCCATTCCCAGACATGGATCCCAGCTGAGACCAACTTAAGCCATGAATCCCAGTGTAATCCCCACTACTTTGACCATAGCCTGGTGTCAGTTCAGAAAAATCTCTGGGTGATTGGATTAATTCTGGCATTCTGGGGAAACTTCTAAGCTATTTAGAATGAATCCTGTGGATTCAATTTAACTTCCCAATAATTTTACTTCTGCTCAGACCAGTATCCTAGTGTGGCTCCTTTCCTCTCACTAGCCTTACATCTTCTAGATCTGTGATTCTCAGCTATGCGGAGTTTTGTTCCCTAGGGGACATTTGGCAATGTCTGGAGATATTTGTGGTTTTCACGTATGGGAACAGTGGATGTGCTATTGGCGTCTAGCGGGTAGAAGCCAGGGATGGTGCTAAACATCCTACAAAACGTAAGATGGCCCCACAACAAGATTATCTGGTCAAAAATATCAACTGTGCTGAAGAAGTTGAGAAGTGCAAATCCAGGGCAGAACCGGAATTAAAGTTAAACTTTAGGTCTTGGCTGATGAAGGTAACACAGAGGAAGGTTAAAAAAAAAAAAAAGGCCTGTTCGTCTACTTCAGCGCCAAGTGTCTCCCGAATGGTTGATGGGATGGGATTAGTTTACAACCAAGGAGGACTTTCCATAAATGTAGGTGCAAATATGAGATTATATGTTGCTGGTTCCCAATTAAAGAATAATATGCTTCCAAGTGTAGTAATCTACAGAATAAAGTGATTCCTATGATAGGAAGATCCTGGAGTAGACACTAATTTTAAAAATTCAAATTTTGACAAGAGAAATTTTAAACATCAGCGACCATATAACCATCTAAGGAGATTATTTCAGATAATGATTCCCACAACAACCCCAAAGGAAATCTAAGAGAAGTCCTGCCATAGAGTACTAAGGAATTCTGAGAACCATCGCTGTTTAGGCCTCTAATAACACTGGCCACCCCCACCCCCCAATCCACTGTAATCCTGAACAAATAACCCAGAATATTGAATATCCATTTGTACGGGTTGAATTGTGGCCCCTAAAAATATGTCCGCCTAGAGCCTCAGAATTTGACTTTCCTTGGAATAAGGGTCTTTGCAGATGTAATTAAGATAAGGATCTTGAGAAAAGATCATCTTGAATCAGGATTGGCCTTAAATCCAATAACTAGTGTCCTTATCAGAGATAGAGAAGGAAAGACACAGAGACACAGAGAGAAGGCCATGTGAAGGTAGAGGCAGAGACTGGAGTTATGCAGCCCCAAGCCATGGAACACCCAGGATTGCCAACAGCCCCCAGAAGCTAAGAGACAGGCATGGAATGGATTCTCCCTCTGACCTCCGGAGGGAACCAACCCCAAGCACACCTTCATTTTGGACTCTTGAACTCCAGAACGGTGAGAGAATACATTTGTGCTGTTTTAAGCTAATTACAAGTTTACAGTAATTTGGTATGGCCACCCTGGGTAACTAATACACCATCCAAAGAGCCACCAACCCTGAGCAAAGATGTTATTTAGTGCTTGATTGTAGGGTGTACAAATGCAAAAGTACATAAGGCTCCAAATGTCTAAATTGTATTCCTGACACCATCTGAGTCAGATACTTATTGCATCTTTTCAAGGATTCCTGAAAAGCTTCCGTCAGCAGTAGCAGAGGATATTCCAAATCCCTAAATAGTGCATTATCCAAAGGAGAGTCCTGGAACCACAGATCTGCTGGAAGTGATATTAAATGATTGCTTGATCAAGCTTCCAGGAAGCGAGGTAGCTGGGTCCCAGCTCTATCACCATTTTCCTGTGAAAACATGGGTCTCATCTCCTCATTTATAAAACGGAGCTGGTAATGCCAGACCTAGCAATATTACGGAGTCGGAATAACAATAGAAAGCATCATGAGGATAATAATGACGTGGTAAAGATCACTTTCTATAACAGCTCTACAGATGCTGGGTATCTCATGCCACCCTAGACAGGGGAAGGAAGCTGACATTTGTTTAGCTTCTTCTAAACACTAGGGATAGACACTAGTACAAAGGAAAAGTCCACCATTGCCATACAGTTACTTCGCTTCCCCGCCCTCTTCCCTAAACACATCCGTTCCATAATCATGCTTAAAGAGTACTCACATTTTCACTCATTGTAGTGGCTTTAGATGCAGAACTATTCTTCCTGTTTGTGGAACATAAAAGACAGTATTTACTACATTATCACTTTTAATTCTGAAACACATATCCTCTTTTAGGTAATGTTACCCCAACACATTTTCTCAGCAGGAAGACAGACATTTATCTTAACCAGGTAGAACAAAAGCCAGAAATCTCTCATTAAATTTCTTATACTTATGGATAATATCGACAGACAAAGCCATGCATGAAACGTCCGTGCATCTAAATGTAACCTATGTTAGTATACTAAAGATTTTTTTGTATATGAGAAACCAGACACAGCTTTCAACTTATTAACATTTTGAATGCTTGATTTTAAGTTGATTATTATAATCTCGAAATGCAATTTTTTCCATGGAAAGAAAGTTGTAGGTGGTGGCTAGAGTTCCAGTAATCTAGTTCATCATTCAACAAAATTTGAGGGCTGTGGATTTAAGGACTGGGAGGAGTTGTGTCTAGAAATATAGATATCGCATCCCAGATTATTGTCTGGGTTGGTGGAGACATTGTGACTGAAGGGAAGACTAACCCTGTCACCTAGCAATGCCGACTTTCCCCCCTATATAAGATGATGTCTCTTCTCTGCTGAAACTCCCCAGTGAATTTCCATTTTACTCAATAAAAGTAGAAGTCCTCATTATTACCAGAAGGGAGTGTAGCTACACAGTCAGGCCTGCCTTAATTTTCTGAACTCACTCCCTTTGCTAGTGCTAGTCCCAATGACTTGGATTTCATATTAGACTTGTACTGGGATATTATGAGACCTAGAGACCAAGTTGAAGAGGAAGTCTGGGAACAGGAAATTAATGGGAACTAAGTCTTCAAATGAAGGTATCTGAAGTCATAACAGCTGAAAGTAGAGGGGAATGTCCATAGGCCAAATTTGGGTCTGCCATTTCTGCATGTATAAGGACAGCCACAAATCAAGGGCATTTAAATTGGGGACCCTGGTGATCTCATCCATGTCTCATGCACCAATGACTCCTCTAAATTTCTATTTCTAGTTAAGATGCTTCCCCAAACTCCAGATTCATATATTCAGTTTCTCGCTGATTACCTCTACTTGAAAGTCTAATAAGCATCTCAAATTTTAAATGTCCAAAACACTCCAGAAGTTTCCCACTCATCCCCACCACCGTTCTCAACCCCACTCCTCCTAAAAGCTCCCACACTTCAGTAACTGGTAACTCCATATTTCATATAACTTTAGAGCCATCTTTGGTTTCTCTCTTTTCTCATTACCTTCAGCTTAAACCCCCCAAAAACCAAACCTGTTGCCGTTGAGTTGATTTCAACTCATAACAACCCCATAGGACACAGGAGAACCGCCCCATACAGTTTCCAAGGCTGTATGTAATCTTTACAGAAGCAGACTGCCACACCTTTCTCCCATGGAGCAGCTGGTGGGTTTGAACCACCAACCTTTTAGTTAACAGCCAAGTGCTTAACCACTGCACTACCAGTCCTACCTGCATCCTACCAAACAGCAAATTGTCAAACATATATCCAGATTCCAATCACTCTCAGCATCTCCAACACCACTGCTTTGGTCCCCGTGCCATCCTGTCTTACCTAGATTACTGCAGTCGCTTCCTAACTGGTCTCCTTTCATCTTCTTTTTGCCACCTTGTAGTTTATTATCAACAGAACAGCCAGTGTGAACCTTTTCAGAGGTAAGTAAGATGATGCTACACCTATGCTCGAAGCCCTCCAATGATTTCCCATCTTACTAAGAACCAAAGTCAAAGTCCTCGAAATTGCCAAGAAGGGGCTGTACACCACCAGGCCTTGCTTCTTCTGCTCAGCTCTCTCCCATTCTTTCCCTTCCCTCACTCTTCCAATCCCACTGGTCCTCTTGCTGTTGTTCCTCAGATACTCCAGGCACACCTGGCCTCACCGCCTTCCCGTTTGTTCTCTCCCCTCTGCTTGAGTACTCTTCTCATGGATATCTTTACGACTTGTTCTCTCACCTCCTACAGGTCTTTCTCAAGCATCATCTTATCAGTGAGGCCTTCCCTGACCATCCTATTTTAAATGCCAGTCTCCACTCTTACCCTGTATATTCTCGATCCTCGTAACTTTTATTTTTCTCTGTAATACTTATCACCATTTGACATGCTGTAGAGTTTGCTTATTTGTTTCCCTCTGTCTTTCTCTAGTAGAATGTAAGCTCCATCATGTGGAGTTTTTTTTTTGTCTGTTCTGTCCACTGCTACGTCCTCAGTCCTTATAGTAGTATTGGGCACAAAGTAGCTATTCAATAAATATCTGACGATGAAAAAAATGACTGTAAGTAAAATTTTATTTGACAATTTTCAACTTAGTGAAATGCAACAAAGGCCTTTTAAAAGAAATACTATGGAAATGACTATGAAGTCCAAGTACTGAACATATTTCTTGTCTAGGTAACCAAACATTATTTACAAGTAGGCGTTGAGACGTGAGTTGGGATGTCTTTCTCGATGAACTTGAGTAACCTCCCAATAAGACTAAACCTACACAAATAACCCAACTTCCCACATTTTACATTAAACCAATGATTGGCAGAAAATTAGTTGTTATAGGAAAAAAGGCATGCATCTTAAGGAAAGTATACTTACTGAAAGGTGGATTCTTCTGCAAAACAGTAAGTGCATATCATTAATACAAGAGTTAATATGGCATGATACAGATTCATAGAAAAATGAGCTATAGCTTAATTTCTTTTCCTCAGTCTTGATCCTCCTTTGCTATTTGTACCTTCCAAATCAAGGGTTGGCAAACATTTTCTGTGACGGTGCAGATGGTAAACATTTCAGGCTTTGCAGACCAAGAGGCAAAGTCAAAGATATTATGTGGGTATTATAAGAACACATTTCAAAAAAAATTTTTTTTGATGAAATTAAAAATAATAACCATCATCAAAGTTTTATAATACAGGTCTACTAATGAGAAGAATGGAATTCCTTTTGGGGGAGAACATTTCTCTTCATTGGGGCTCAAAGTTGATGTTCCCTATCATCAAATGCTTATCCGTAAAAATCATCCTTAGCTCATAGGCCACAGAAAAACAGGCAGTAGTCCAGATCTGGCTCACAGGCCGCAGTTTGCTATCCCTGTTCTAAATGCAAGTTCAAGAAAATGGTTCTTCTTAGATAACTTTTCTGCCAGTTCAAAACAGGAGTAGCATTCTTAGATAGTGATCTCCTAATATCTAAGCCAACTCTTTAATTAATTTAGTATTTTAGGGAAAGTTTGTTTACCAAATATTCATTAAAAATACTCGTGACAGGTATTCTTTGAAAGATAAAAATGACAAGAATTTTAAACGAGCTATCTTATCTGTCTGTACTTCCATTGGTGACCAGCAGGGGCCTCAGCTGAATTCTGTTCATAAAATTACATTACATTGGGCTAGATTAGAGTGCTATACACAAGAATGATTATTATAATTTACAGAGCAATTTTCTTAATTATAAGGAATCCCCTTGAAACTATGTTCACAGAAACATGATACATAATACATATTTGTGTACAACGTATATTTTACAGCTAATATTAGAAACCTCTTTTAAATTTAAGTTTTATTTTTGGTATATTTTAAAACCTAAATTCCACAACTAATGTTCACTGTGGACCTTAAATTTATTCATACTATACATTTATTATTCCATTAAAAAATTCTACTTTGTACACCATTGCCACTGGAAGTGATAGAATTCTGCAGCTTTTGAGCGTTGAAATAATTTTAAAGATTGGGAGTGAAGAGATGCATTAAGACAATAAAATATATTATTTTTAAGTCTCACTCCTTTACATCAAACCTACTACATCACTCAGTGGGGGTTTGGAGGTACATGAGCTCTAAACTTGAAAAAATTAAATCTTTGTTCAAAAGCAACTCTAATACTATAGGTCTGGTTTTTCTTGAACAATTCTCTTCTAAATACCGTTGTGCTAAATTTGCATTCAACATTTCACTGTTTTACACTGATCTAACTTTCCACTGATTTATTTGGATGAAATTTCTTAATCATAAAACTAGAAATCAATTTTCATATTGAGATCTACAATTCCTACCTTAAAAACACAAAGATCTTAACTACATGTATAAAAAAAGAAATTCGTTGCCACCAAGTCAATTCTGACTCATAGCAACCCTAAAGGACAGAGTAGAACTGCCTCATAGGGTTTCCAAGGAGCGGCAGGTACATTCAAACTGCCGACCTTTTGGTTAGCAGCCAAGCTCTTAACCACTGTGCCACCAGGGCTCCAACTATAAACATCCATCCATGTGGACGTCCTCTCACAGTATTGCTGCTCTCCTGGGGTCCCTCTCACATATTCTGTGGTGTTCCCTGACATTTGGCAGTAAGGCTACCCTGCCTTTTCTCCCCATGCCTTCCAAGGTGCTTCAAAACCCACCTGCGTGCCATCTAGGGTATTTTCTACTGCAGAAAATCGATGAAAAATATTCTCCAGAGTTTGTTAGAATTTCTTAGGAAAAATAGTGTCTAATAAGAAAACTGTATTTCCATAGGAAGTTGTCTATCAAACAAAGGTAAAATTCACTTACTTGAAAAGTAGCCTTTCCTCTGAGCATAGCACACACCGAGGCCACAGATGGAAATCACTAAAGCCACAACAACTACAGCTGCTGTGATGCCGCCTACGTTAAGATCATCTGGAATGTGAAATAAAGCACACAGAAATTCACACCAAATAGACGGGCAGATGCAGTCATTAACCTGAAAAAGTTCAGAAAGCTCTCCTCCATGGCTCCACCGTATTGTATATGTGGATAGTTTCATACTTTTGAAGCCTGTTCAATAAATTCACTTCTAGGAC
The DNA here is from genome assembly GCA_030035585.1 of Dugong dugon. Lineage (NCBI taxonomy): Eukaryota > Metazoa > Chordata > Mammalia > Sirenia > Dugongidae > Dugong > Dugong dugon. The sequence goes on from CM057473.1 coordinate 10,965,014, forward strand.
ATGGATCAAAATTGACTGAAAAATATTAACAGAATTAAGTTCTGCAAGAATCTTTTTTTTCTATTGTTGTAATTAAATGAACTTGACATTTCAAGTTAGTCTCCCATACAGAATTTTTTTTTTAACATGCATTGTTATGAGACCCCAACCGCTCACCCCACTCTGCGACAGCACACTCCTCCCCTCCACCCCGATTCCCCATGAACATTCAACCAGCTCCTAACTCACTCTGCCTTCCCCTCTCACCTCTGGACAGAAGCCGCCCCTTTGGTCTCTTGTATCTACTTGTCTAAGAGGCACATTCTTCACAAATATCACTTTATGTCCCACAGTCCAGTCCAATCCCTGTCTGAAGAGTTGGCCTCGGAAATTGTTTTAGTTCTGGGGTGATGGAGAGACCAGGGGCCATGCTTTCTAGGGCACCTCCAGTCTTAGTCTGGTCTTCTTACTAGAAATTGAGTTCTGCATCCCATCGTTCTACTGCTCCATCAGGGACCCTCTGTTGTGTTCCCTGTCAGGACATTCATTGGTGGTAGCCAGGCACCATCTAGTTCTTCTGGTCTCAGGCTGATGAAGTCTCTGGTTTATGTGGCCCATTCTGTCTCTTGGGCCAATACTTCCCTTGTGTCTTTGGTGTTCTTCGTTCTCCTTTACTCCAAGTGGTTGGGACGAATAGATGCATCTTAGATGGCCGCTTGCAAGCTTTTAAGACCCCAGATGCCACTCACCAAAGTAGGATGCAGAACATTTTCTTAATAAGGTTTGTTATGCCAATTGACATAGATGTCCCCTGAAAGCATGGTCCCCAGACCCCGCATCCCTGCTACTCTGTCTTTCAAAGTATTTGATTGTATTGAGGAAACTTCTTAGCTTTGGTTTAGTCCAGTTGTGCTGGCTTCCTCTGTAGTGTGCACTGTCCTTCCCTTCACCTAAGATCATTCTTATCTACTATCTAGTTAGTGAATAACCCTCACCCTCCCTCCCCACCCCCGTAACCATCAAAGAATGTTTTCTTCTGCGTTTAAACCTTTTCTTGAGTTCTTATAATATTGGTCTTATACAGTATTTGTCCTTCTGTGCCTGTCTAAATTCACTCAGCATAATAAGTTCTAGCTTCCACCAGGTTACACGATGTTTCACAGCTTCATTGTTGTTCTTTATCGTTCTGCAAGAATCTTAAGTTTAGAAAAGTGCTATGATCCAGAAATAAAATGTATGGTATTTACTTACATTTGTTTGGACATATAATAATTCAGAGGATTCATAGGATTGAATATCAGGTAATAATTCATAGGACTGAAGTGATCTTGGAAATTGAGTTTAATCTGCTATCACACCCCCTGAAATTTACTTAAAATTCCTCTATAGAATCTGCAACATCAATTTCCTTAACAATGGAAAACTCCCTCAGCCAGCCTCAGAGAAAGTCTGTACCTCTGTTATTCTGTAAATTCAAGGGTCAGAAACATCTTTTTTTTTGAATTCGTGTGTATGTGTGTGTGTGTGTGTGTGTGTGTGCATGCGCGCGCGTGCAACCATATCTACATGTCATTGGACTGTCATCCCATTGAGTAAAATAAATTAAGGCCCCTGAGGCTTTTTCCTATTGCTATGAAGTCCTAAGACAATGGGATATTTTTGACCCTAGTTTGAAATCACTATCACGTTACTAACCTTTAAAGTTTTTCTGATGCTAATCATGTTGCCCAAGAATTAGATTCTCAACATGCCAAGCTTAGCATCTTTTCCAAATTGGGAACTATACCAAGAATACCTTCATTCACATCATTCGTAAAATGATGAGCATGACTTTGTTAAGGAAAGAAGCATGTTACAGACTATTAGACACCTTTCTGCCTATAACACATTCATTAGCATGCTCTGGATGTGGGCTTCAACTACGTGTGAATCCATCTAAACATTTTACTTAGGCAATTTTAGAATATTCTATTGAATATCTTATACTTTAGAATATCTGGACGTCTAATAACAACATATTTTCTTTTACAAAAAATGCTAAGAATTTAACAGTATGTTGTTGTTTGTCAAGTGCCGTCAAATTGGTTCTGACTCATAGTGACCCCACGTACAACAGAACAAAAACACTGCCTGGTCCTGCGCCATCCCCACAATCGCTGCTAGATGTTTAAGCCCATTGTTGCAGCCACTGCGTTAATCCATTTTATTGAGGGTCTTCCTCTTTTTCGCTGACCCTGTGTTTTACAGACAACACAGATCAGTGCACCCTCGAAGTGCACTGAAAACGTGAAATTCTGACCCTACAAAGCTGAGGACCAGCCCCTGAACCGTGGGAGGCCTTGGTATTCTGCTTCCGGGTGCAGCCCTCCGGAGTGACCTTTAACTCCTCTCACGCCATCTCTAGCACAACCTTTTCTATTCCATACCTATTTCCTAAACATACAGCTTTCATACAAGGAAGAATTAAACCAAATTTTAAAAAATAAAATGAAAACAAACAACATATATTTGTGCTCTGACATTCCCACCACCTAGAAAAGATTCTTGAGTGCTAATTTTATTGGACTCTAAGCAACTTATTTTGTGAAATATAATATATGGCAGCTATGCTTTATAGCAACCTAGATCCATAACTATATTCAAAACATTTTTTTGAGCGTCTACTCATGGATAAGTATGAACTGAGTATTTCAGGGGACTGAAAAAATTAACAACCACTGGATAGCAACAACTAAAATAACTGAGGCTTATATACTGCTCATAATGTACCAGTGCTATTCTAACACTTCCAATTATCGGTTATTTTAGTTTTATAACATCCCTCTGAGGAAACTATATTATTACCTCCACTTTGGCGAGACTGAGACACAGAGAAATTATGTAATTTGCCCAACATTGTATAGTTAGCAAGTGGCAGAGCCGAGTTTCAAACCCCCATACAAGCTCCTTGACCTCAAGAAACTTTACAGACTGCAAGACTCTTAGCTTTGGTTTGAAAGAAAGATTTGCTCTACTTGTGTGTCAATAGAAAGGCATATTTTAAAAACAATTATTTGAAAAACTCAAAAAATTGTTAAATACAAGGCTAAATATTCTTGGCTTGCACTATGGACTGAATTGCGTCCTTGCCCCAAAATGTGGATGTCCTAACCCCTCTGTACCTGTGAATGTTACCCTCTTTGGAAGTAAGGGTTTTCTTCTGTTGTGTTAATGAGGTCACACCAGAATAGAGTGGGCGCTAAACCTAATCACTTCTGAGTGATGTCTTATAAACAGAGCAGAATAGACAGACGCACACCTGGAGAAGACACACCATGTGAGGACATGTCAACAGGCGGAGGAACGCCGAGGGTCACTGGCAGACACCAAAAATTGGCGGAGAGACCCCTGAAGAGACTGACCTGGCCAGGACCCTGATTTGGACATTTACCCTCCAGATCAGTGAGAAAATAAATTTCTGTTTTTTAAAGCCACCCACTCATGGTATTTCTTGTTATGGAAACACTAAGTAACTAGGACAGTTTGTCTGGGAGATGGGTTAAAAACAGCGTCTTTGCTCCTCTGCATTTTGTCAAGCTAATTTTGAACATTTCCTCCTGTTCATCCTCCAAATTGCTCGGCCCTTTCTTAGCCCATGCTCCTCTATTCCTGAATAGTGACACACCCCAACTGCAAACTGTTTGCTCCTCCCAGTGTTTCATGCTTACCTACTTGCATTTGTTTCCCAGGACACCTGCGATATCCCACAGAATTACGGGCTTCACAGGAATATTCTCCGCTGTCCAGTTGTGAAATAGTGTTAAATTGCTATTTGTGGAGGGAAAAATAAACACATTTTTGAGCAAAAAAAGCTATAAGTAGACTCTCAAAATAACCATGTTCCTTGAATTACAGTATAAAGTTCGTCTTTCCTTTTTAATGACTTGGGACTTTGCACCTTTATTGTGCATTCAAAAATCCATCACAACCTCAAGGAATAAATAGCTAGGCCTCCTATTGAATGTGACAGAGAAAGACTTAGATGTGTATTAGCAGCTTCTTTTTTTGTGATACTGAGACGGCAGTATGGTTAGGTTGTTGAATGCCATCGAGTCAATTCTGACTCACAGCAACCCCACAGGACAGAGAAGAACTGTCCCTTAGGGTTTCCAAGGCTGGACTGTATGGAAGCGGACTGTCACATCTTTCTCCCATGGAGTGGCTGGTGGTTTCAAACCACTTACCTTTTGGTTAGCAGCCAAGCACTTTAAACACTGCACCACCAGGGCTCCTTAATGGTTAGATAGGCAGTGGATATTAAAAAAAAAAAATTATAGCACGTAGTAGTATTAAAAAATTATAGCACACAGTAGTATTAAATATGCCAAGTGTTTCTAATTCCCAGGAAACACCTTGTTTATAAATGAACGTCTCCTTGGCCTAAAAGGGTTAATGCACTTTCCAAAGTTACAAGTGAGTTCCCTGAAGCAGCAATTACCATTTCCTCTAAAGACCCAGAACTACTATTAGGAAGTACTATAGGGTCTAAGGAAATCTTACCAAAAAAAAAAAAAAAAAAAAAAAGCTGCCATCGAGTCAATTCCAACTCATGGTGACCCCACGTGTTCCAGAGTAGAATGGTGCCTTTCTAGGGTTTTCAAGGCTGTGACTTTTCAGAAGCAGATCACCAGGCCTTTCTTCTGAGTCACCTCAGGGTGGGTTTGAAATCTTAATCGGTGAGTTAATCGGATAATAGACTCTAACAGTTTAAGAATTTTTGAAAATTCTGAAAAGATAAAGTCAGCCCTTGCTCCTTCCACTCCCTTCCAGAGAAATTGAAAAGTGAGACTTTGATATAATAGGTGTCGTAGTTTTTATCAGTAGTTTTACCCCTTGGAGAATTTCTCAGACAGGAGGGAAAGAGGGAGGGGAGGAAGAAAGAACGGAGAGAAATGCAGCCAGTTATGGACGCCTTAAAGGACCTTGCCAGGACCAGCACAGAGGGTGAGAAGGGCGCTCAGAATCGCTCATTCAGTGTCTCGTGGTCATATCCTCAGTACTGCAGATCACTGCTGACCTCATCCACGGGAGTCACCAACCTCCGAGGTGTCCCTCCTCATTGTCTTGGTTCCTCATGTAATATATGTCCCTAAAAGTAGCCAGGGATTTGTCTATTCCCTCCCTTTCCTCTTTCACTTTTCCATACCCACCACCTACTTTCCCTTTCTTCTATATACTTTAACCTGGTGAGATAAAAAGCTTTTCTTCATTTATTGTCACTCTGTAGATCTACTGATCACTCCCCAAAAGCCATATTCCATACCTCTAGAATATCCACCGTGAGCTCAGGGCCAAGGTTATGCATAAACAGTGAGTTAGACTAAACAAAAATGACCTTCTAGCACATTATAACTGGTAATTAAAAGGAAGTCATTGTCTCCCATACCCTGGGGTCTCTGTTGTTCATTTCTCACAAAATGACCCCTCCTAGTTCAACCCTGGTGCATTCCTTTGGCATCAAAAGATATTTCAGGAACCGAGGCTAGCTGGGGAAAGTGACTCTGTATCGTTTCAGACTTGTCTTGGGGCTTTTAGCACCTGCTCCGAGAAAAAAATAAATTTGAAAAGTAAATATAGCAAAGTGTGATGGCAGGTTTTCTGCCCAATTTCTCCGTGTCAAATCAGTCGGACGTGCTGACTGTGCCTGCTGACTGCAGAAAGAGCCTGAGACATGGCATTCCTCAGGAAGGAGCCACATCTGCCCATCGGCTTTATCACTGAGCCACATTATCGGTATGCTTTATTATCTACCAGAGGATATAGCTTCAGAAAGTTATTGTGAGCTAGATTGAGAGAATGAAGAGAAACATTACACCTTCCTTTTAAAACTTATTAATATTATTACCAGGCCTTTTAGATTTTTTGATGATGGTTGTGATGATGACTTTGCATTACTGGAAGTCAAACTGTTAAAAATGGACATAATATTACTTTGATTGAAAAAGCTTTAAGCTTAATGATTTTTTTCTCCCACCCCTAACCCCCCAAAAGTTAGAGATAAGAAAATAAAAATATTTTTATTTTAAAATGTCATTAACTTTAAAGACTTAATTCACAGATTTCCATCGATACTCCTGGAACGACCTTTCAATTAGGTATTTTAAAGAGGAGACAATTAGAAAATCTGGACTACTTCTAGGTCTGGATGGCCCAAACAATTTGCGCTCAATGACTAACCTAAAGGTTGGCGGTTTGAACCTACCCTACGGTACCGTGGAAGAAAGGCCTGCAGATCGGCATCTGTAAAGATTACAGCCAAGAAAACTCTATGGAGTAGTTCTGCTCTGTTAACACATGGGGTTGCCATGAGTCAGAATCACCTCGCTGGCAATGGCTTTGGGCTAAATCTAAAGTAAAAGATACTCAAGTCACAGAGTCAATTGTTGTTGATCTAGTTGTCATGGAAGAGTTTAATGATCCAGACATCATACCACAGCTTGGCTCTAGTCATTGCTGTCACTGTCTCACTGCCCTTTGCTATAGCTAGGGTTGGGAGGTAAGGGGTGGGCAGGGCATCCTTAGCGTTATAAACGGGAGACTGCACTTAGTCACTTTCCAGGCCAGGAAGGTAGCTGTAGCAAACTGCTGCATCCAACATCATGAGTCAGGCTTGGCCTGCTTCAGGTCACTAGTGCAGACTCTGTGAGCTCAGCTCTCCAGTCCTTTCTATCTCTTTTCTGCGCAGCTACCACCATCTTCCCTGCAAACCCCCCTTTCCCCACTCAGCCAAATAATGTATCAATTATTTATTCTCCGTCATTTTTAGTTCTAATAATTTTTTTTATTCAAACGCAAGATAAGTCATTAGGTCAATGCTTGAAATGACCTTACCAGAGTTCCAGATTTCGAGTTCACTGTGTATGAGCTGTTGGTGCTTTGGGAGCCAAGTTTTGAGTTCCCTAGCAAACGGACGCCATCCTTAAACCACGTGTATTCAGGAGCTGGATTTCCTTCTTTGTCTTGACATCGTAGCTCTACCACAGTTCCTCTCAGAGCAGAACTGGGTACTTCACATGATGGGACTGCTGGAGCCACTGAAAAATGGAAGTCAAATGGTAGTGGTTATTTACAAGCTAAAGGATTTTAACAACCAGGTAAATATGTATTTATTGGACACCTGTGGCAAAGACTGGCTGTTTTTTTCAGCAAACCTATTTCCTTTCTTCCTGGGCACACAGCCCCCTTGCACCTAGATGGAGCCATATGCATGAGTCCTGGCCAATGGAATGTGGGTAAAAGTGGTATATGCCATTTCTAGGCCTGACCTGTACAAATGTCCTGCATGGTCCTCCATTCCTACTGCTTCTTGCCTCCTCACACTGCCAAGAAGGTGTCAACACCCTTTGTGATCTTTGAAAGCCATGTATGGAAGACATCAGAACCTATATTACCTTGTGTCTCTAATGATTTACTGAAGCCGAGCAATACAACTCCAATCCCCCGCTTCCCACTACCTCTCCCCCAACTATAGACTTCACTTAAGTGAGAAAGAAACTTGTATTATGTTAAGCCACTGAGCGTTCAGGGCCTTTTTGTTATAACAGCAAGCATTACCTCAGCTAATCTTACACCTATTCCTTTTTAAATAAACATCTCTACTTTTATTTTCCCCTCTTACCAAGGGTTTTAATGTTTTATTATCAACTATATTCAGTAGAAGTCAAACCTAAGTATATTTTTCAGGCCTGTACTCAAACTGAAATCTCATTCTGTCTAGGCTGGCAGCGATTCACTGTCACTGTGATAATGAATTCACAGTGGTAAAGTTTCAGTAGCCTATGAGGAGATGGGGGGCAAATAGCTAGGACTTGCAGAAGGGTGGCACTTGTGGTTTCTGTGACTGGTTATAACAGTCACTGGTCAAGAACTGTCCATGCTAGAGAATACCTGTTCTAGGAGTTAGGGCTATTCTGGTGCCAGGAATTTGTAAAGTAAACCAGACTTTACTAGGTGATCTAATATCCAGGAAAACCCAGATGTGACTGTGGTAGGCAAAATTCTAAGAGGTCCTGCAAGAGTCCTGGTCCTGGTATACACATACCTTCTCTTAGCTATTCAGTCACACACTAATCTAGGTATGACTATGAAGAAATTTTGGAGATATAATTAAGGTCCCAAATCCACTAACCTTAAGATAGTTACATTACACAGATGGGTCTGCCCTAATCACATAAGGCATTTAAAAGCAGAGAATTTTCTTTGGCTATTCACAGAAGGTAAAGTCAGAGATTCTAGTCCCAAGAAGGATTTGACTGGCTTTGCTGGGTTGAAGATAGAGGGGGCCAAGAGGCAAGAAATGTGGGAAGCCTCACAGAGTGGAGAATGGCCCCCAGGCTGATAGCCAGCATGGAAATGGGGACCTCAGTCCTTCAACCACAAGGAAATAAATTCTGCTAACAAGTGTAAGCTTAGAAGAGAATTTTCCCCCAGTGCCTCCAGAGAAGACTTTAGCCCAATCTGCACATTGTGATACCTTGTAACATCTTTCAGCCTTGTAACACCCTGAGCAGAAAACCTATTCAGATCCACAGAACTGTGAGCTAAACAACTGTGTTGTTTTAAGTCACCAAGTTTGTGATAATTTGTTAGCAGCAATGGAAAATTAGTATACTAACCAAATCTCCTGCAGGGTTCTCTCTCTCTTTTTTTTTTTAAATTGTACTTTAGATGAAGCAAACTAGTTTCTCATTAAACAATTAATACACATACTGTTTTGTGACATTGGTTGCCAATCCCACGACACATCAACACTCTCTACTTGTAGACCCTGAGTTTCCCATTACCAGCTTTCCTGTCCCCTCCTGCCTTCTTGTCCTTGCCCCTGTGCTGGTGTGCCCATTTAGTCTTGTTTTGTTTTATGGGCCTGTCTAATCTTTGGCTAAAGGGTGAACCTCGGGAGTGACTTCATTACTGAGCTATGAGGGCATCCCAGGGCCATACTCTCGAGGTTTCTCCAACCTCTGTCAGACCAGTACTGCAGGATTCTCTTAATTAGACTTCTTCTATACTAGCACATCACTCACATTCCAGAAAGAGCCTGTAGGACACTAAAAAAAGGAAGAGGAATTGTTTTATTCCCTTTGCTTGAGAACTTCTACTAACATTGGTGAAGGAGAAGTGGTCATTTGCCTTCACTAGATTTTTGTCATGAGCCTTTAATATCTATCAGTGATTCTCACAGTAACTAAACATAGGTCAGTAGTTGTGCAAGGGAGCACTGACTTTGGCATTAACTCCATCTGGATCCAAATACTGGTCCAGAAACTTACCAGCTGTGCAACCTTGGGAAAATCATTCAACTTCTATTTCCTCATCTGTAAAAATCAGGTTGGCAGCGAGGATTAAATTGCATATGTGAAAGGGCCTAACACATATTGGTTGCACCATAAATGCTAATTTCCTTTTCTGACCAATAATCCCAACCCCTCCCCTGGTCCTAGATACCATTATTATTATTTTATTGCTTTTCCACCATCTCATGTGATTCCATTTTATATGGTAGGAGAAAGACTACATATGACAAAAGCTATTGCAAAATGAACTCTTGGGGCAATGCTCCTATGTGCAGTGAAGGACCATTAGGAATTCCCTTGATCTTAAAAGAAGAGAGATTTTGTGATAATAAATTTGCAGTGGCAAAGTTTCAGTAGTCTATGAGGAGATGGGGTGAAATAGCTGGGACTTGTAGGAAGGGTGGCAACTGTGGCTTCTATGACCGGTTATAACAGCCACTGGTCAAGATAAGAGTGTCTTACTGGCCCCCAGGGCTGGGGTGGTGGAGATGGGGTGGAGGATAGTAGTCACACACACGCACATTTACATCACCTAATACTTCTAGAGTGACCATATCCTCTTCCAGGTTCTGGCCTTGCTCAGTTGGGGCACTAACTTCACAGCGATATTGCCCAGCATCACTTCTTGTAACATTTTTGATCCGTATACTGAAATCGATCATCTCAGCTCGATCTTTAAAATCACCTTTTAGAAAAAGAAAACAATGATGTTAATAATAGGGAGAGTAACTTTCTACACAATATCTTTCTCAAGTCACTTCATTCAGTGAACAAAAGCATTTATTTTTCTATTAATAAGCTTAATTTAAAAAATAATAAATTCTACATGGATGCTTCTTTTTTAACTTTCTCTCGCTCTCTCTCTCTTTTTGAATGTCGTGCTATTCAAAAAAGAGTTCATTTCCATATTTTATTTTTAAAGAATTTGGCCTTCCTTCCTGCTGCATTCCCTCTTTCTAGGGCCCCTGTAAAAATATTCTTGTCTTCATCTGCTAATCCAGACTGAAACCACTCCTGAAGCCCACTTTTCAGACAAAGATTAGGCAGGCCTATAAAACAAACAATAACACACATGAAGAACGTGCTTCTTAGTTCAATCAAACATATGAGACCAAATGGGCAACTCCTGCCCAAAAGCAAGACAAGAAGGCAGGAAGGGACAGGAACTGGACAAATGGACACAGGGAACCTGGGGTGGATAGGGGGAATGTGCTGTCACATTGTGAGGATTTGCAACAAATATCACAAAACAATATGTGTATAGCTTTTTGAATGAGAAATTAATTTGAGTTGTAAACTTTCACCTACAGTACAATTAAAAAAAAAATATTCTCGTCTTCAAAGGATATGGGAGAGATTGGTTTAATTGACTGGGACAGTAACTTTATGTGTGGTGGTCCACATAATACTGTTATAGAAGAAAAGGTGAGGAGCCTTGAAAACATTCTTTGGTTATTATTTTTCAAATATATATAGTAATATGTATTGAACTAAAATAGTGTTTTGTAAAGTGTGGCTGCCAGAATTGGCAGCTGTAGAAAATTCCAGTGAAGATGCTTGTACTTTTAGCATCTGGTAACCTGTAGCCTTGTCTTGACAGATAAAAACCAGAGGGATATTTTAAATTTTCTATGAGTCTTTAATGTTTTCACTTGTTTAACTCTTTAAAATTAAACATAGTATTTAAAATAATTTTTTTAATAATTTTGAAATTGTATTTTTAACTTTAAGACTTTTTTATGTGGATAATTTCAAGCATGCACAAAATTAAAGAGTATAATAAAATAAATGCCAACATTACCTTGCTGTAACAATATCTGTCATCCAGCTGTAACAATACTCAAGTGATAGCTTGTCTTATTTCACCTCCACTCCTAACCACTGAACTATATGGAAGCAGATCTAAGACATTATAGCATTTTATCCATTATTATCAACATTTTAAATTCAACGTTCATGACAAATTCAACAGGAAGAGTAGGAGTGGAAAAAATGTATGACAGCTTTAAAAAAAAAACCACTTGATGATGGTAGTTGTAATTACCTTACTGTCTTAACTCCCTAAACTTCTCCGTGATGGCCTCACTTTCTAGAAGGAGGTATGGAAGTAGGCTAAATTATTACCACTGAGCAGCACCCCTCCTCCCGGACCCCATACTATCTTTTCTTTCTTTCTCTCAAGAATTTAATCTACTGGGCCAGAAATAACAATTATATCTTGCACCCTCTGGGACTGAGCTGAGAAATGAAGGGTCCGGGAACTCACCGGGGTTCACATATTTCTGACCTATGTCCTCTATTTCTGTGACTGTTGAGTTTTAGGTCTTAGTCACTGTTGCCTTCATCTCACACTTACAAAAACACATTTTTAGTAATCAGTCATGTTCTGTTCTCATTTGTAAATTAAAGGATCCAGCTGTACTTGGTGTTCTCATCAAGTCTACAACTACTTACCTTGAAGAGCCTGTTGATAGTAGACAAAGGAGACACTTCGCCCAACTTTCTTCCACTCTAATCGGGATGACAGTGTCTTCTTTGGGTATTTGCAGGCTAAAAGAGCCTCTAGAAACAACAACAAAAATACTTATTTTCTAATTGTTCCTGTCAATTTACATTTCATTTAAGTAGGTAACAATTTTTTTAAATATTCTAAGTTTACCCCTTCAAATTTTATTCATTCATTCATTCAGAGATGACTTGGAAGCATTATAGCTTTTCCACATGATAACACGTGGCACTACGCTACTTTCCCTAGTTCTCTGAGCCTGACTTTCCATCTATGAAACGAGAAGACACCTCATAGAGTTGTTGTGAGTCTGAAAACACAATAATAATATGTGCAAAGCATACGTGCCTGGACATAGTAAGTCCTTAACAAATGGCAGCTATGGTTAATTATTTATCTTATTATTCCCAGTCTCAGTCTTCAAGGAGTTCATGGTTTTGCAGAAGAGGTAGATAAGATCCTATAATCTCAGTCCAATGTGATGAGTGCCAGGATGGAGGTAAGCAGAGGGTGTTTCAAATTTAGTGCCTAAGAAAGGTGTTTAGTCCACCCCAGGCCATCCTGTGAAACCCAGAGACGCTTCCCCAGCATGGGACATGCCACTCAGATCCCTCCATCGTCAACCCTCTCTTTTGTTGTTGTTTCTAGCTGCTGTGGAGTCGGCCCCGACTCATGGTGACCCCACGCACAACAGAACGAAATGCTGCCCACTACTATGCCATCCTCATGATCAGTTGCAGATTAGACCATTGTGATCCATAGGGTTTTCATTGGCTGATTTTCAGAAGTAGATCACCAGGCCTTTCTTCCTAGTCTGTCTTAGTCTGGAAGCTCCAGTGAAACCTATTCAGCATCATAGCAACATGCAAACCACCACTGACAGACAGGTGGTGGCTGCACATGAGATGCACTGGCCAGGAATTGAACCTGGGTTTCCCTCATATAAGTCGAGAATTCTACCACTGAGCCAAAGAGTGGCTTGTGGAATCGAACTGCCGACCTTTTGGTTAACAGCTGAATGCTTAACCACTGCGCCACCAGGGCTCCCAACCCTCTCTATGGATGCATTAATACAAACCTAATATGGTCTTCTAATAAACTTGATACTTACAAAATGATTGCCTATAACCTTACTTGGATCCCGATAAATTATTAAAGAGACTTGGCATCAAGCTTAACTGAATCAATGTAGTGAGTTCACTAAGGTCACTTTTTTATAGGAATTTACTGCAGTGGTGTCATTAAAGAATTCCTGGAACCTTCAGAAGAACCCCCACTGTTGACTGTCCAAGCAAGATGACCGAAGGGGGAAACCCAGTGCCTGCCTGCCCACAACAGCTTGAAGTTACCAAATGGACACTTTTGGTTATAAATATTTTTCAAGAATATTTCAGTCTATCAAGAGTGTCAACTTCATATTCCTGGGATTTTTTTCCCCCTACAATTCAAATAGTTTGATCTAAAGAGCAAACTGTAAAATTGCTGTTTAGTTTCTTTCTACTACAATGGGATATTTTTTCTTAAGAATCATGTAAGGAAATTGTCTTTAAAAGGCCTGCAATGATTTATCATTCAGATTGAACACAGGATCTTTGGCTAGAAGATAAATTATGTTAAAATCCTTTCCCTACCTCTAATATTGTTGTTAAGTAAATTCAATGCCGTTTTTAAAAAGAATGCAGGGTATTACATGATACACCAAATGAGAGAGCAATAGTTATAATATTATCCCAGGTTTTTTTTTTTGTTTTTTTTTTTTTTTTAAAAAGATACAGATAGGCTTGGGCAAAAAGCCTGGAAGAATATATGTGAAAATATTAGCCCAGTGGTGATTTCTGTGTGAAGAATAATGGCTTTCTTTTTTCTCTTTTGTCATAGATAGTTTTTTTTAAGTTCCATATGTGTGGCTAGAAATATAAAAATAGAATAAAAGCTAGTGTAAAATAGAAAGAAGAGAGAAAAGAAAGGCAAGGGAAAAAAGAACAAAAAGTTTTTTTTTCAAAGATGCCAAAAAACTTTTAAGCAGATTTTACATTAAAGAAGAGACATCATTTTACAGACGTGTTTACGACTATGCTCCAAAGACAAATGTGGACTGGGGGACTTGTCTGAGGAAACAGAGTTGTGCTCTGTTTATTAAGGAGAATGGGTGGTGACTTTCCGGAGTCTGGAGTTTTAGATAGGTTTCCTTCCCGTATTTTGTTGAGTTTCCAACAATTAAACACACACCCACACTCCAATTCATTTTTAGCCCATTCGCCATGTCTTACTCTTAGGTCTTAGGAATAACTTCATACTCAAATAATCACATGGTTTATATACTTAACTACACACATATACACAGACATCTACCTCCCTGTGAATTCTTCCTGATTTCCGACCTCACTGCTCTACAGAAAAAAATCTGCAGAAATTATATAAGAAAGTGTAACCCATAATCTTCCGAAGCCACGTGATTCCACTGCAGCCGTGCTCTCTGTGACCATGCAAATCGTGGAGACATGAACTACCCACTTCTTCCAAAATATATTGGGCACTTTCTGTGTGCCAGGTGTGGTTCTTGGGAAGTGTTAGTGAACAAAACCAAGCTCCCTCCCCTTTTAGTTCTTATAACCTGGCAGGGGGGGACAGGCAAACGAGAAACAGAATAAGTTAAACAGTATGTTAGAAGGTGGTAAGTGCTATGAAAACACAGAAGAACAGAGTATGAGGAGATTTGAGAGTGCTGGGGAGGGGGCTGGTGCAGGAGTGTGACTTTTAAAATTAGGCAGTCAGAGAACTCTTCATTTAGAAGGTGACATTTGAACAAAGATTTATAAGAGGGAAGGAATGTGCCATGTGGTTCTCTGGGAAAGAGCATTCCAAGCAGAGGAACAGCCCGTGACTAGACCCTAGACTGGGACAGTGAGGAAGCCTGTGCAGATGAAGGCAAAGGCAGGAGGGGAGAGCAGCCGAAGTCGGACATTTCAAGGATTTTGATGTTGAGGGTTTTAAGCTGAGAAGTGATGTGGTTTGATATATGTTTTAAAGGCTCACTCTTATATTGACAGTAAATGATGAGGGGTCAAGGAGACCTGTTAGGAGGTTATTGTAGTCATCTGGCCAAGAGGTAAATGTGGCACAGACCAAGATGGTAGCAGTGGAAAAGTGGGCAGATTCTGAATATAATTAGTCAATTTAAACACAGAGCCAATAGGATTTGCTGATGGAATTGATGTGAGGTGGGAAGTAAGATCAGATATATTTGTGTGTAAATATATGTATATAATTTATTTATTTTCATATTTCTAGGAATATGTGTGGAACTTACATATAGAAACTATATATAACAAAAGGGAAAAAATCATAATTCTATCATACAGAAATCATCACAGGGTTAACATTTTCATACATATACTTCCAGGCTTTTTGTCCATGCCTATGCATATATTTTTAATAAAATCTGGGATATAATTATAAATTTTACTCTGTGTCTGTCTCTACACGGACACACACATTTTTATCTTTAAGGTAGGAGAAATAACAGTCTGTCTACATGCTGATGGCAAACTTCCAGTAGACCTTAAACAATTGATGATGTAGGAGAGTGGAGAATTGCTGATGCAATGTCCTGATGTAGACAAGAAGGGGAGAAACCTACACACAACAGAAAGGATTGACTTGAGATGGAAACATGGGAGTGAATTTCATGTACAGTAACAGGCTGGAAGGTTGAGTACGTGGGGCAGATTTGGCAGTGGGTGGATGTAGCGGGAAGTCATTGGAGTTTCCCTTCTTATTTACTTCAATCTTCTCAGAAAAGCAAAATCATCAGCTGAGAGAGAATGGGGGGAGGTTGGTGAGTTTGATGAGAGGAAATAGAAAGGATGAACTACTCATCTCAGAGAGTGGGACAGTGAATGGACAAGGGCTGCATGTTATAACTGCGGGGTAGCATTAAGTATCCATTGAGATGTGTGGTTATGAATTTAAAAGTGAAAACAGTCAAGATGGTTGCAGATTTTTCTTACGCCACATCCAGCTGTATGGGTGCAGATGCAAAGCAGGTGAAGAGTTATCTTCATTGTGGCTTGCCAAGCGAGAAAGGGGCAAAAGAATTGGGGAATATGCAAAAGGATAATTATAACAACTGACCAAAGAATTGTTGCTATACAAAAAAGTGAGAGAGGACACTAACCAGGGCAAGAGGAAACAGAGAAAAGTTGCTAAGAGCAATGGATTGGAAGTCCATGAGCAGTTAAAAAATTATTGGAGTTGGGTACTAGAGGAAATGAGCCAGAATGATAGGAGGAAGTGGGCAGAGTGAAATACCTGGGCATTTGAAGATATTGGCAAACGCAAGCTGTAAGGTATGACAGTGGGAGAGAAGGACAGAAGTGGAGAGGACTAGCCCATTGGAGGAAGAGGCATGTCAGTCTTTCCAGTTGGAAACCATGAGTCTCCACCTTAGATAACATTTTCAATCTTTGTTCTTATTTCTTTCTGGATACCATTAAAAGCATACAGCACTGGTTCTCTAACTTTAGCAGCATGAGCATCACCAGGAGGGTCCTGCCCCTGCAGTTTATAATTCAGTCTAGGATAGGACTTGAGAATGTTCTTAAGAAGCAAGGATGGAGAGACTTTGGCTTGCTTACTTAGGACACGTTGTCAGGAAAATTCAATCTCTAGTAAAGGACATCATGTTTAGTAAAGTAGAGGGTCAGCAAAAACAAGGGAAACCCTCAATGAGATGTACGGATACAAGAGCCGCACCAATGGACTCAAGCATCCCAACGATCATGAAGAGGGCACAGGACCACACAATGTTTTGTTCTGTTGTATGTCAAGTTGCCAGGAGGTGGAGCTGACTCAGTGCCAACGAACAACAATTTTTTATTTGTTCTTCTGCTTACTAAGGCATATTCCCTTTGAGACCAGGATATATTTATGTAGTATACATGATCATTCCTTCAAGTCCCTAGAATCAAAATGTTGACACATGCACGCGCTCTCTTTCACACATGTGCAATGCATACGCGTGGTCTCCAGGAAAGAACTTGCTGCTGAAAACAGACCATTTAGAGACTAGCACCAGCTTTGGCACTTGCATTGTTGTTTTTATAGTGGCTATTATTTTAACCTTAACACAGGATCGTAATTTGGTGGGCCAGTGGCAGAAGCATCAGAGTTAGTTTAATGCTACACGTGGCCTGAAAGACAGCAGTGGTTAACTTCAAGGATCTGATGAAATGTATGGACCACTTCCTTACAGGGAGTAGTGGTGGTTCCGCGGTGGAATTCTCGCCCTTCCTTGCAGGAGACCAGCATTCAGCTGACACCAATGCACCTCAAGTGCAGCCAGCACTGATCTCGCAATGGAGGTTTGCATGTTGCTATGATGCTAAACAGGTTTCAGTGAAGCTTCCAGACAAAGATGCACTAGGAAGAATGGCCTGGAAATCTACTTCCAAAAATCAGCCAATGAAAACCCTACGGATCAGGTCCAATCCACAACCAGACATGGGGATGGCACAGGACTGGGCAGTGTTTCATTCTGTTGCACATGGGGTCACCACGAGTCAGGGCTGATTGTACGGCAGCTAACAATGACAGCGTCTCGTCACAAAAACAGGTTCGTGCGTGCAAGTGCCGGGACACACACATACATGCACGCACACACACAAGCACAGCCATTTTAGTTTCGAGGGACTCACAGATCATTTGCAGACCTTCTAAGGGTCCCATGTTAAGGACCATTAAGGCTTCACTGTTCTTTCCTCTTCCACTACCTAGGTAAATAAGGGTAAATAAAGTGTATTTCCTGACCATGTGTGGCCAGAGGAGAGTGTAGTGGGTTGAATAGTGTCCCCTCAAAATTCACATTCACTCAGAACCTCAGAATGTGACCTTATTTGGAATAGAGCCTTTGCAGACATAATTAGTTAAGATGAGGTCATAATGGATTAGGATGGATTCTAAATCCAATGACTGATGCCCTTCTAAGGAGAAGAGAGGACACAGAGATACACAGAGGGAAGAAGGATTGTGAAGATGGAAGCAGAGATTGGAATGACAGAGCTACAAGCCCAGGAATGCCAAGGATTTCTAGAAGCCATCAGAAGCCAGGGAAAAGCAAGGAATGATTCTCCGCTAGAGCCTTCAGAGGGAGCATGGTGCTGCCAATACATTGATTTTGGACTTCCAGCCTCTAGAACTGTGATAGAATCAATTTCTGTTGTTTGAAGCCACCTGGTTTGTGGTATTTTGTTACAGGAGCCCTAGAAAACAAATACAAACAGTAAAATACTGGCATCATGGGGTCAACATCTGAGAATAAAGAACCAGTGAACTTGGGCACTAAAACCATGGACTTTCCTCTCCTTTCAGCCCAAATTCAGCACTCATTATCAGCATTGTTTTCTGTATCTAGCCCTTGGGGTTATTATGTCATAATATGGTAGTTTAAAGCACAGTCTTTGGAGTTATATAACAGATGGTATCCTTGGGTGGCTCAAACGGTTAACGCTTGATGGCTAAGCAAAATGTTGGTGGTTTGAGTCCATCCACAGGCTCCTGGAAAGAAAGCCCTGGTGATGTACATCTGAAAAATCAGCAATTAAAAACCCTACAAAGGACATCTAGGTCAATTGACGTAACAAAGTTCATTAAGACAATGTTCTACATCCTACTTTAGTGAGTGGCATCTGGGGTCTTAAAAGCTAGCGAGCGGCCATCTAAGATGCATCAATTGGTCCCAACTGACCTGGAGTAAAGGAGAATGAAGAACATCAAAGTCACAAAGAAAGCATTAGCCCAAGAGACAGAAAGGGCCACATAAAGCAGAGACTCCATCAGCCTGAGACGAGAAGAACTAGCTGGTGCCCAGCTACCACCAATGACCACCCTGGCAGGGAACACAAGAGAGAGTCCCTGACGGAACAGGAGAAAAGTGGGGTGCAGAACTCAAATTCTAGTAAAAAGATCAGACTTAATGGTCTGACTGAGACTGGAGGATCCTCAGAAAGCGTGGGCCCCGAACTCTCTGTCAACCCAGAACTAAAACAATTCCCGAGGCCAACTCTTCAGACAAAGATTGGACTGGACTGTGGGGCATAAAATGATACTCGTGAAGAGTGTGCTTCTTAGCTCAAGTAGATACATGAGACTAAATGGGTAGCTCCTGTCCGGAGGTGAGATGAGAAGGCAGAGAGGGTCAGGAGCTGGTTGAATGGACACGGGAAATGAGGGGTGGAAAGGAGGAGTGTGCTGTCACAGTATAGGGAGAGCAATTAGGGTCACGTGGCCACGTATAAATTTTTCATATGAGAGACTAACTTGAATTGTAAACTTTCATTTAAAGTACAACGATAAAAAAAAAAACACCTACAAAGCCGAGTTCTACTCTGATACATATGGGGTTGCCATGAGTCGGAATCAACTCAGTGGCAACTGGTTATATACCGTTGTTGTGTGCTGTCAAGTCGATTCCAACTCATAGAGATCCTATAGGACAGAGTAGAACTGCCCCATAGGGTTTCCTAGGCTGTTAACTTGATGGGAGCAGACTGCCAGGTTTTTTCTCC
Source organism: Dugong dugon (assembly GCA_030035585.1). NCBI lineage: Eukaryota > Metazoa > Chordata > Mammalia > Sirenia > Dugongidae > Dugong > Dugong dugon. The sequence goes on from CM057473.1 coordinate 10,984,396, forward strand.
TGCGGAGTGGCTGGTGGGTTTGAACCACTGACCTTTCAGTTAGCAGCTGAGCGCTTAACCTATGTGCTACCAAGGTTCCTTGGTTATATACTAGGTGTGTGATGTTGGGCAAGTTATTTAACTTTTATTGAGCACTATGGCCACATCTGTACAATGGGAAAATAACAGCAATCATCTCAGGAAGTCGTTGTAAGGATTAAATGAGACAACGCACTCACGCACTCTTGGGTTCAGTATGTGTTCTCTATGTTCCCTAAACGGTCATTGTTACTGTCAGCCATGAGGAGTCTCTCTGTAGTTGTAGCTGTAAGCTTGCCTTCACATGATAAAAATCCACACTTTATGTCATCATCATCATCATCACAAACTTTAAAATCACTCAGATTTGAACTATTATCTCTGTTTAGGGCAGCAAGGCCGATAATACACACGTGAGTCCTATTTTCTCAAAACAAGGCGCATTAAAGCAGAAAAATGCACCAGGCTTTTCTTTTAAGATGATTATTTCATTGTTTAAAAAAAAATCTGTTTCATTAGGATTAAGAAAAGGTAATACTTTATTTAGAAAAAAGCACTAAAGGCAATACATAACAATATAATCACTTTTAGGAATCACGTCAATAGAATCGTTGTGAATTTTAATTTTTTCTGCACTGCTATCTTTTGCTTTTATTCTTTGTGCACAAGTTGAAAATCACCAAATTTTACATAACGCAAAAAGAGAATTAATGCTATCTTATAGTTCTGAAGAACGACCAGAAATTACTTCTGCAGAGAAACACATGCTATTAAAATCTGATTTATAGCTTCCTGGGTGGACACTCTGTATGAGGCTGCTCAGGCCATTTACAAGCCTGGCTGAGCCACCCTGACTCCAGGCTCACCCTGCGTTTGGCATCACCATGGGGAGTGATATAGAACAGAAGGAATTAATTCACTATTTCTTGACCTTAGAGAGACAAAAGACAAAAAACTGATCGAGTTGTGTGCAACACATATACACAAATCATAAAATATTATAGACTATAAGTAAAATAAGTTACTTCATGAAATATCCTAAAAGTAAAATGTAGAAGAAGATAGAAATGTATTTTTGCTTTATGGAGAGCCAAGATGGAATAATTGAGGCCCATACAAAATATAATTAAAATGTAATTCTTAACTGAAAGAAACAAAGGGAAAACAAGAAAATACAAAAGACCTATTTTTTAGTACAGGAAGACTAACATTTAATTGCAATAAATTATAGAAGGATTTTCTATATCAAAAATAACACACATATTAAAAAGTAATGTAAGATTCTTGAATACACTTTACACCAAAGAAGATATACAAATGGCCAACAAGCACAGAAAATGATGCTCAGCATTATTAGTTGCCATAGATTCAGTCCTCTCTCATGGTGACCCCATGTGTCATTACGGAGATGCAACTCAAAACCACAATGAGATACTACCTCACCCCACTGGAATGGCTGTAATAATGTAAAAAACAAATAAACAAGGTAAATAGCAGGTGTTGATGAGGATGTGGAGAAGTTGGAACCCTTATTCATTGCTGGAAGGAATGAAAAAAGGTACAGCCACTGTGGAAAACATTTTGGCAGTTCCTCAAAAAGTTAAATGTAGAACTACTATTTGACCAGCAATCCCAATTCTAGGTATATACTCAGAAGAACTGAAATCAGTAATGCAGACAGAAACCTGTACAACCAATGTTGATTGCAGCACTATTCACAATAGCCAAAATGTGGAAACAACCTAAATGTCCATCAACGGATGAATGGATAAAGATGAACAATGCAATTAAAAAATGGGCAAGGACATGAACAGACACTTGACCAAAGACGACATTCACGGGACCAAAAAACACATGAAAAGATGCTCGTGATCATTAGCATTAAAGAGATGCAAAACAAAACTAAAAGAAGATACCATCTCATCCCTGCAAAAATGGCACTGATCAAAAAAACAGAAAACAACAAATGCTGGCGAGGATGTGGGGAGACTGGAACCCTTATCTACTCCTGGTGGGGTTGTAAAATGGTACACCCACTATGGAAGATGGCATTGTGCTTCCTTAAAAAGCTAGAAATAGAAACACCTTATGATCCAGCAATCCAACTCCTAGGTATATAACCTAGAGATCTAATAGTAGCATCATGAATAGACATACGGACACTTACGTTCATTGTCACATTATTCACAGTAGCAAAAAGAAGGAAACAACCTAAGTGCCCATCAACAGATGAATGGATAAACAAAACATGGTATACGTATACAATGGAATACTATGGAACTATAAAGAATAATGATAAGTCCGTGAAACATAGTATGGGTGAATCTGGAGGACATTATGCTGAGTTAAATAATTCAAGCACAAAAGGGCAAATATTGTTTTATACCATTTTTATAAAAAACCAGAAATAGATATACATACAGAAATCAAAAGTTCTTTGCTGGTTACCAGGGATGGTGGTGGTGCAGGGGGAAGGGGAATCACTCTCCAGACACTTGTTATTTTTGGTGATGGGAAAGGCAATACTGAATGTGGGTGAAGTGGGTACGACTTAGTCAAGGTAAATGATGACAATAAGAATTACACAAGATTAAGGGACCTTACTGGTAAATGCTATAACACATACAATTTGGCAACAACAGTAGTAACAACCAAAAAATACGTGAGTGGATGTCATTGTTGTTAAGTGCCGTCAAAACGGTTGCAACCCATAGCCATCCTAGGTATAACAGAACATAGGGTCCTGCACCATCCTCACAATCGTTGCTATGTTTTAGCCCATTGTTGCAGCCACTGTGTCAATTCATCTCTTTGGGGTCTTCCTCTTTTTTGCTGATCTTCTACTCTACCAAGCATGATGTCCTTCTTCAGGGACTGGTCCCTCTTGATAACATTTCCAAAGTATGTGAGAAGAAGTCTCACCATCCTTGCTTCTAAAGAGCATTCTGGCTATACTTCTTCCAAGACAGATTTGTTCGTTCTGGAAGTCTATGGTAAATTCAATATTTTTTGCCAACATCATAATTCAAAGGCATCAATTCTTCTTTGGTCTCCCTTATTCATTGTCCAGCTTTTCAATGCATATAAGGCAACTGAAAATACCACAGCTTGAGTCAGGCACACCTTAGTCCTTAAAATGACTTTTGCTTTTTAACACTTTAAAGAGGTCTTTTGCAGCAGATTTACCCAGTGCAACGCGTTATTTGATTTCTTGACTGCTGCTTCCATGGGCATTGATTGTGGATCCAAGTAAAATAAAATCCTTGACAATGTCAATATTTTCTCTGTTTATCATGATGTTGCTTATTGGTCCAGCTATAAGGATTTTTGTTTTCTTTATGTTGAGTTGTAATCTCTACTGAAGGCTGTGGTCTTTGATCTTCATCAGTAAGTGCTTCAAGTCCTCTTCACCTTCAGCAAGGAAAGTTGTGTCATCTGCATATGCAGGTTGTTAATGAGTCTTCCTCCAATCCTGATGCCACATTTGTCTTCATATAGTCCAGCTTCTCGGATTATTTGCTTAACATATAGACTGAGTAAGTATGGTGAAAGGGTACAACCCTGACGCACACCTTTTCTGATTTTAAACCATGTAGTATCCCCTTGTTGTGTTCGAACAACTGCTTCTTGGTCTATGTACAGGTTCCTCATGAGCACAATTAAGTGTTCTGGAATTACCATTCTTCACCGTATCATCCATAATTTGTTATGATCGACACAGTCGAATGTCTGCATAGTCAATAAAACAGGTAAACATCTTTCTGGTATCCTCTGCTTTCAGCCAAGGTCCATCTGACATCAGGAATGATATCCCTCGTTCCATGTCCTCTTCTGAATCTCGCTTGAATTTCTGGCAGTTCCCTGTCGATGTACTGTTGCAACCATTTTTTAATAATCTTCAGCAAAATTTTACTTGCATGTGTATGATATTGTTTGATAATTTCTGCATTCTGTTGGATCACCTTTCTCGGGAATGGGCACGAATATGGATCTCTCCCAGTTGGTTGACCAGGTAGCTGTCTTCCAAATTTCTTGGAATAGATGAGTGAGTGCTTCTAGCATAGCATCTGATTGTTGAAACATCTCAACTGGTATTCTGCCAATTCCTGGAGACTTGTTTTTTGCCACTGCCTTCAGTGCAGTTTGGACTTCCGCCTTCAGTACCGTCAATTCTTGATCATATGCTGCCTCCTGAAATGGTTGAATGTTGACCAGTTCTTTTTGGTACAGTGACTTGGTGTATTCTTTCCATCTTCTTTTGATGTTTCCTGCATCGTTCAATTTTTTGCCCATCGAATCCTTCAATATTGCAACTCAAGGCTTGAATTTTTAATTCAGTTTTTTCAGCTTTGGAAATACTGAGTGAGTTCTTCCCTTTTGATTTTCTAACTCCCGGTCTTTGCACATTTCATTATAACACTTTACTTTGTCTTCTTGAGCTGCCCTTTGAAATCTTCTGTTCAGCTCTTTTACTTCATTATTTCTTCTGTTTGCTTTAGCTACTCTACGTTCAAAAGCATATTTCAGAGAGACTCAGAAAGTGAGTGGTTATATGCATATGTATGTATAGCAAGCTATATGTGTATATATATGTGTGCATATATAGATGTATCTGTAGGCATAGATAAGCATGTTTGTGTGTGCGGCACATATATTCATATATAATAAAGCACACAGACATAACCAAATGCCTCACAGGATTGGTTTACCGGGTTTGAAGGCTTAGGACCATGGTCTCATGGGATAACATGGTCAACTGGCACAACGTAGTGAATACAGTTTATATTCCACATCCTAGTATGGTAAGTAGTGTCTGGGGTCTTAAAAGCTTGTGAGTGGCCATCTAAGGCACAACTATTGGTCTCTACTTGTCTGGAACAAAACAGAAAGAAGGAAACCAAAGACTCAGAGAAGAATCTGGTCTATAGGACTAATTGCTTACACAAATCATGGCCTCATCTATCCAGAGACCATAAGAACTAAATGGTGCCCAGCTACCTCTACTGACCATTTTGCCCAGGGACACATACATGGTCCCGGATAGAATGGGAAAAAATTGTAGAACAAAACTCTAACTCTTTTTTTTTTTTTTTTTTAAAGCCAGACTTACTGGACCAGTAGAGACTAGAAGAACCCCCGAGACTATCACCCAGAGATACTCTTTAATTTTTAACTGAAACTACTCCCGGAGGTCATCCTTCAGCTAAATAACAGATTGGCTCATAAAATAAACAATATCACCTGTGAGCACTGTGCTCGTTTTTTAAAAAACGACAACAAAAAAAAAACCATCTATATGAGACCAGACTGTTAACATTAACCCCAAAGCATAGACGAGAAGGTCACAGGAGGGGAGGGCAGGGAACTGGATAAATGGAAGTGGTACAACCAGAATAGACATGTGGAGAATGCTGACACAACGTGGAAAATGTAATATTACTGAACAATATGTACTGAAATTATTAAATGGGGCCTAATTTGCTGTGTAAACTTTCACCAAAAACTCAATAAAATATTTTTTTAAAAAGAAGCTTTTGGCAGATTAAAAAAAAAAAAAAAGATGAATGGATAAAAAAACTGTTGTATATACATACAATAGAATAGTACTCAGTTTGAAAGAGAAATGAAGTCTTGATACATACCACAACATGGATGAACCTTGAAAACATTATGCTAAGCAAAATAAGTCTTTCACAAAAGGGTAAATACTCTATGATCCCACTTATATGACATGGGCAAATGTATAAAGACCAAAGCTTATAAGTTGTTACCAGGGGTGCAGGGAGGGAGGAAATGGGACTCATTGCTTAGGGACACTACGTTTCTGTTAATGGTGGTGGAATGATTTGAAAAAGGATAGTGGTGATGGTTGCACAACATGAAGAACATAAAGTCACTGAATTATACATGGAAAAATTGTTGAGTTGGCAAATTTTTGTATGTATACTTTTACCACACACACGCGCGCACACACACACACACACATACGAAGTATATAGGCAGACATCATAAAAAAAAGTAATGTGAGATTAAAGAATACCATTTCACCATCTAAATTAGATATCATGGCATAAGGACTGGGCAGGGAGGGGACAGGGATGTATATCCACAGTATTTAGCTGGACCCAAAGTAAAAATCTCCAGGAAACTGAGAAGTAGGAGAAATTAACTTCACTTTCTTTGTCTCTACTGAACATGTTCCATCTCTTTTCTCTCCCACTCTGCTCGCTGTTTTGGCCTTTCCAGGCTCCTTCAGGGCGTCTCAGCCATCCACATTTTTCCCCCGTAAGTGTTCCCTAGTCCCAAATAACTGCTAATCATTATGTTCCTCTTTCTCCCTGTACAGATTGAATTGTGTCTGTCCAAAAACATGTGTTGAAATCCTAATCCCTGTACCTGTAAATATGACCCTAGTTGGAAATCGGGGCTTTGTTTCGTTATGTTAATGAAGTTATACCAGAGTAGGGTGGGTCCTAAACCTAATCACTTCTGAATCATAAAAAGAGCAGAAGAGACACAGAGACAGACACAGGGGGAAGACAGACGTCAAGGAACATCAAGGAATTCCAGAAACTACCAACAAGGAAGAACCTCTCCCTACAGCTGCACCACAAATTCAAACTTTTAGCCCCCAGAATTGTGAGAAACTAAATTTCTGTTCTTTAAAGCCACCCATGGTTAGTATTTGTGTTACAACCCAAAGCCCATTGCTGTCAAGTTGATTCTGACTCATAGCGACTGTATAGGACAAAGTAGAACTGCCCTATAGGATTTCCAAGGAGCAGCTGGTGGGTTCAAATTGTCGACCTTTTGGTTAGCAGCTTAACACTTACCCACTGTGCTATCAGGGCCCCCCAGGTAAATAAGACACTACCACCTCATTTAAAACTAACTCACCAAAAAGTGTGTCTTATTAGCTTAATCATGTAAATATTAAAATTCAGGATTAGAATCTGATGAACTTAAATAATTGTTTAAATGATTTGTTACTTAAGACTGAGAGTTTTGAATGATGGGTTGATTCTTATTATAGTATATTTTTACTTAACATGCACATATAACCCTCCTTACATGCCAGGAACTACTGTAAGCACTGTATAGGTACCGTATAGATAACCCATAGAATTTCTCTAACTCTGGTCCCCTTCTTTTTTCTTTCTTTCTTTCCTTCAAACATATTTCTCTTTGACTCCAAGAAACTAAGATACTCCAGAAGAAGAGGGATCAGGCCCTTGGGACCTGTTTCGTAAATGTTCCCAATCTCCGGTTTAAACAAGTGTCACATTTAAGAAAAGTAATTCTGGTTGCCTAGTATTAACTGTGTTCTACATCAAAGATCCTATGGAAAAATAGCAGTAGGTAGTCAATGTTTGAAATAAACGTATTAAAGCCCTTATAAATATTTTTTAAAACTAAAGTAAGTAACAAAACAGTCACTAAAAGAGGCCACTTAAATCTGTATCATGGGTTTTGCAGTGTTAATTTCCACGTATCAGACCTAGCTGACTAGAAACTTTTTAAAGATCCCCATCTTCCAGTTTCATAAATTAGATTTGCTTTGTGGCTGAAAATTTACGTAATAAGAAACCTTCTCTGTCTGGTCTTTCATCTGAATGCCTAAAATTTCCACTGAGCAGAGAGATGACTCTTGACTAAGAGTTCTCGAGATGGAAAGGGCATGGAGGGCTACTGCAGGCAGAGGCAGAGGAGTCAGTGTGAGCTGACGAATACAAGTCCCGGGAAGATAATATCACATATGTCATCCTTGGGAGTTACTTAAACAGTACAGTCAGTGAAATTCAGTAAGATACTATACCTTGGTACTCTATTGCTGTAACTACTTGGTCTTTCGGGGCAGACACTCCATAGACCTTATGATCTGAAAGAATAAATCAGACAGGAGTAATTAAAATAGTATAAAAGTCCATTTTCAAATATCTGAATGGGACACATTAACTGGCCTAACCAATTAACCACCACAACAAAGTCTGGTGACAGTTTTACACAATCCATAAAATGTCTATTTTCAAGTACCAAAATACAAAAAGCAAAACCAAACCACACCTGCCTCTTCCACCTTCTCTCTCGCGGTTTTGGTCTTTAAGCATTTCCTAAATTAGAACCAATGAATTTGTTTGATTCCACTACAGACAGCACAGGAGTCCCTGGGTGGTGCAAACAGTTAAACGCTCAACAACTAGCCAAAAGGTTGGCAGTTTGAACCTACCCAGAAGCACTTTGGAAGACAGGCCTAGCAATCTGCTTCTAGAAGGTCACAGCCTTGAAAACCCTGTGTAGCAGTTCTACTCTGCATGTGTAGGGTCAAGAAAGAAAAGCTCATGTCCTTAATTCAGCTTGATATGCAGTCCAGTATCATGGGAAAAAACCAACCAACCAGTTGCTGCTGAGTCGAGTCCAACGCGTGGTGGCCCCCTGTGTATCAGAGTAGAACTGTGCTCTATAGGGTTTTCTACGGATGATTTTTCAGAACTGGGTTGCCAGGAAAGCAAACAGTGTACTGCACTGGGCAAATCTGCTGCAAAAGATTTCTTTAAAATATTCAAAAGCAAAGATGTCACTTTGAGGACTAAGGTGCGCCTGACCCAAGCCATGGTATTTTCAATCGCCTCATATGCATGAGAAAGCTGGACAATGAATAAGGAAGACCAAAGAAGAATTGATGCTTTGAATTATGGCGTTGATGAAGAATATTGAATATACCATGGACGGCCGGAAGAACAAACACATCTGAATTGAAAGAAGTATAGCCAGAATGCTCCTCAGAAGCGAGGATGGGGAGACTTTGTCTCACGCACTTTGTGCATGTAACTAGGAAGGACCAGTCCCTGGAGAAGGACACCATGCTAGGTAAGGGGTCAGCAAAAATGAGGAAGACCCTCAATGAGATGGACTGACACAGTGGCTGCACCAGTGGGCTCAAGCACAAATGACTGTGAGGATGGCACAGTACTGGGCAGTGTTTCGTTCTGTTGTATACGGGGTCACTATGAGCTGGAACTGATCGATGGCACCCAACAACAACAGATCACCAGGACTTTCTTCTGAGGTGCCTCTGGATAGCCTCAAACCTCCAACTTTTCAGTTAGCAGCCAGATGCGTTAATCATTTGCACAACCCAGGGACTCCAGTGTCACAAGGTATTGCCACCAAAATAAAAACTAATCATTTTTAGTGCTTTATTCAAGGGTACAAATTGCTTTAGTAACTTATCCCTGGCTATGCCTATGTCATATAGAAATGAGTCATTTCTCATACTTCTGACTATGAAATATTCTCTATAACGGATATAAAGTCTGTATATAGAGTCACAATGACAGAAAAACCCAAGTAAAACATCTTCATATTTTTCCCCAAAACATTTCAATGATTTTCCAGGACTGGTCTATAGGATTCAAACAACTGATTGACTATGGTGGCTAATGTGATCCAGTAATTATACAACGATGATGAAGATGATGATAATACCATTGTTACTAATAATAATATCATCACCATCACTACCTTAAACTTATAAGAAATTTCCATTTTAAAAAGGAAATCCATTTCACATACTTTTTTAATTCAATAAAATTCAGTATTCAATGAATTTATTATGTGTTCAATAAGTTATTATGACTTAAACAAGAAAGTAGACCCAGGATTTAAAACTTCTACTTCAATCTTGGATATGTATCAGTTTGTGTGATTTCTCTTAATGGACGTCATTCTGTAGTCCAGTTTAGTGACAATGTTTAAAAATAATTCAAATATTAATTTCTCATAAGTATGCATCTCTAAAATATAAATGCCACAAGGGCAAGAATTTTTATATGCTTTATTCTCTGATACTGTCTGCATGCCTAGAACAGTCCCCGGCATAAAGGAAGGACTCAATAAATATCTGCTGAACAAATGAATGAATCTACTCCTTATTGTATACTAATGAGAAAAGTCCAGTAAACGGGGTCACATCAAACTCATACTGATGAAGGATTCCTTAAGGCAAGAAATTCTTTTGGGAAAGTGTTGTAAGCATACAATTTTGGATCAGTGTTAATTATTTCAAAATCAGAATAACGCAAAGAATTCTTGCTGGTCATTTTGAGTAAAGGATTTAGCAAAACAACTCAACTGCCATCCTGAATTATTGACCCCAAAAAATCATATATGAAATAACAAAAGACCAAATTACATCGATCATGAAAATCTAGCAAAGGTTACTTCTTGAACATATGTTTCTACCATTTCCTAGAGTTTATATTTTGCTAGTCGTGCTAACATCTGTCTTCTGCCTTCATATGATCTACTGACCCTGTTTTCACCAAGGCAAAAATGACATATTTGTTGCCAAATCTAATACACTCTGTTCAGTCTATCTTACTTGACCTCTCTATGACATCTGACTCTGTTGGTTTCCTTGGATTCTATGACTCTCCCCTACTCTTCATCCTTCCTTTCTGAGCCTGGTGCTTCATTCTGTCTCCTCTGTGGGTTTTTCCTCGTCCTTGTTCTGCCCATAGATTCCACATCAGCGCACTGCTTTCTGACTTGATTCACTCTCATTACTCAACTACCATTTATTTGCCATTTCCCAACTACCACTTAATTACCATCTATTGAAAACTCCTAAATCCGTATCTCCAGCTCTAATCTCTCTCCTGAGATTAAATCCATAAATCCTTCTTTCTGCTGGACATCTCCATTTCCCACAGGAACCATGAACTCTTCAGCCTCAGCCTTTGTCCTCCTCCTACAATTCCCATCACAGGAAAAACATCACAATCCACATGGTCACCCATGCCAAATGTCCCTTGGGGGCCAGTGGAAGGAGGTTCAAATAAATCCTGGTTGAGAACAACTGCCCTAGACTTAGGCTGGTTTCAAGAACCAAGAATGGAAATAAATTAATAGACTGAAGGAGAGCAAAGAACCATGAGTTCAAGGATTTCAAAACCTCCTTTGAAATCAGAATTTCTGAACTATGAAAGATGACCTATTATACTTTGGGGAAGAAGAGAAAAACTTTTATAGGACATGATGCCTTTTCTTTGATTTATTCCTCTATATGTATATCTACTTGTGTAAATTAGTCTTCCACTATTGCTAGGCTTTATCATTCCTTAGGAACATGAGCTAGCTATTCTGGAGACATTTTTCTTCCTTTCTCTCTCTCCCTTAAAAAGCTGGACAGCAAATCTGATTGGGAAATTAAAAAACTCAGCAGTCCAGTGTCCTCAATGTCTAGCTCCCCTGTCCTATACTGTTCAACTATTCAGGCTCTCTATCTCTAAATTGCAAACATCTCCATTAGAGAAACTGGAAAACCTGGAATCTGTGTGAAGAATGTAGGACTGAATTGATCCTTTTCAGTGGCAGCTGTAAATACACCCATATAAAGCAGAGACCCGTGTGGTTTAGTCGTAACAAAGTGTCAGGACCACCAAAAAGTAATTTCCAAATAACTCTTTTGCTTGTACAGTCATGTGTCATTTAACTTCCATGATGCTTCTGTGAAATAGTACATTATGTGATTTGGACATTGTGCGAACACCGTATTATATACAGGCAGTGCCCGGATTATGAACGAGTTCCATTCCTAAGTCTGTCTGTATGTCGAATTTGGATATGTAAGTTGGAACAGTTAGGTACAGTTCGTATCCAACGTCAGTTGGTCAAATGTTTGTCTTAGTATATAGCACCAGTGGCTCTGTGGGAGAAAAATATGGTAATCTGCTTCCTTGGAAACCCTATGGCGCCACTGTGAGGCAGAATTGACTCGATAGCAGTGGGTTTTGGGTCTATGCATAACAGATACATTAAAACATCTCTAACATAATAATACAGTAATAATAATAATGTTTTGATGTGCATTGCAAAGTAGCACCTGTTATTACGAACTATTGTATGTACCTCAAATTTTTAATATAACAGGCTTTATGGGGGTTGGCTCTTAACTACAGGTTGTCCGTGGGTCTATATGTACAACCTTATGGGGTCACAGACGTATGCTGTTGGATGTTGCCTGAACAGACGCTATGACTGTGTATTTCAAAAACCATAAAGGAATCTGTTATTCATTTCCTAGGACTGCTCTAACAAAGTACCATAAGGTGGTTGGCTTAAAACAACAGAAATTTATTCTCTCACAGGTTTGGAGGCTAAAAGTCCAAATTCAGGGTGTCGACAGGGCCATGCTCCCCTCTAAAGACTCTAGAGAAGAATCCTTCCCTGTCTCTTCCAGCTGTGGGAAGCCCCAGGCATTCCTTGGCTTGTGAAAGCATCAATCCAATCTCTGCCTAGGTCTGCACGTGGCTGTCTTCCCTGTGTCTCTTCTCCTCTTTTATAAGGCTACTTCTCAGATGGGATTAGGACCCACTACTCCAGTATGAACACATGTTAACTTAACATCTTCAAAGACACAATTTTCAAACAGGGTCATATTCATAGCTGTTGGGGGTTGGGACTTCAACACATCTTTCTGGGAGACAAATTTAACACCTAACAGGGTCCAAGCAGTCTCCTGTAGTCCCCTTTTCCGTGCCCTTCTGTCACATACCGGTTGTTCTTCCTTTTCTTTCCATATTACTCTGAAAACCTACCACTTCCAGCATACCTTTCTCTTCCAGCTTCTCCTCTCCCCTCCAATGTTATTTTACAGAATCCAGAGGCAGAGTCCAGATCTTCAGAGAGCAAAGGAAGGAAAGACCTGAGCTGGTCAAGCCAGAATCCTCTTTTTTGTTTCCTTTTTATTACGCTTTAGGCGAAAGTTTCAGAATACTCTCGAGAGAGCTGGGGAAAAACCAGGACCTCATTGGTTCTTGTTGCATTACAATTACGTTTAATGATATGAACCTCGAACATTTTTGCCAATGATTCTGATGCCAAAATATTATTCTGTGAAACTTCTTTGTAGTCAACTTTGAAAAATTCTCTCTTCCCATTTAGCAATGTGTAAATTAGTGCCCTCAGAGAAGCTCCAATTATGACTGGCAATCCTTGTGATTTTGAACTACTTTACTACACTTTTTAGACAAAACAATGAAGATTCATATTCCCTAGAAACCAGTTGAAGGAAAAATCTGGACAAAATAGAAAAAGATGATCTTTGTTCCCTCTACATCATCATATCTTTGAACTTTTCAAACAGCACACTGCCGACCGAGAACGTTTATTTTCTTCAGTAGGCTTGGCCTTTCTTTTGAGGCAAATTTTAGTATAATCTGAGGTTGGAATATTTAGTAACTGGGTTGAATCACTTTTTCTCTTTCTCTATTTCAGTTTTCTCCTTGCTAAAACTTCCTTTGAGTAAGAGTTTTAAATTTTTCAAAAGTCACTTTAAAAGTTCCATGAGAAGTAACAGCAGCTAACTTTAGAAAGTTTATTAATTTCCTCATACATTTTATGTGTGTGTGTGTATGCATGCATGTGTGTATATATATGAATTATATAAATTGTTACTGAACAGAACAAAATGTGTCCCAGACACTAAAAAGAAGATTAGTTGAACTGGCAAAACTATGGAGGCAAAAGAATTATAAAGAAAAGGGGTTATTTATAATAAATTAATAAATAAGGAATATTTCGTGGTAGCTGAATACTTATCTCTGTGATGTTAAGCCTTGCTTTCTATAATTCTATTTACTTTGAGGTTTGTTTTACGTTAAGTGAAAATATTTAAAATGTGTGGTCATTTGAACTTATTTAAACAGGAACATATGTCTCCAAAGTTCTGAATCTTTAAAAATACTGTTTGCTTATTAAGATTTCTACCTGTTTCAGTCTTCTAGTCTTATAATTCTATTATATTTTTTAACTTGAACTTAATAACTCTTTTTATTAAAACAAAATATTGAATTTTATATCAATATTTTGTTAACAGATGTTAGGAATAGTTCACTGTTTTCTTGAACTGATTTTCATTTTTTCTTCACAAGTCCAGAATAAATTAAATAGTAAAATAAACAGAAAGCTGTCAAGCTGGCCTGCTGGTTGAGGCCAACAATTGTTTTAAAGTTAGCTACAAAACATCTTTAATAGTTATGGATACGTTCCAAAATCACTGGCAGAAGTTTAGAAAATGAGGTTAAGAAACGATTATTTCCATTAAATTGCTAACAACACTAAGTCAAGTAATTCAGTCAAATGAAACCTTTTGTGGTTTCCTGTCTGACCACCCTCCACCTTTAAGTCCTTGTAGTCCATGTTACTCATCTAAAATACTCTGGTTTCCCTTCAGCCAAAGATTAGACAGGCCCATAAAACAAAATGAGACTTAATGGGCACACCAGTCTAGGGGCAAGGACGAGAAGGCAGGAGGGGACAGGAAAGCTGGTAATGGAGACCCCAAAGTTGAGAAGAGGTCACAAAACAACATGCGTATTCATTATTCAATGAGAAACTAATTTGCTCTGTAAACCTTCATCTCAAGCACAATTAAAAAAAGAAAAAGAAAATCTTTAACATGGTTTAAGTAAGAATGAACACTAACTTTCACTACCACAATTTTTTAATTTACTATAAAAGTGTTGTTTAAATTAACACTTTTAATTGAAACAGATGAGCAAAAATTGAAATGTTATAGACTTTTTTGTTTGTTGTTTTAAAGTTCGACTAACTTGGAACTGAAGTCACTCCCAAAGTCTGCCTTTCAGCCAAAGATTAGACAGGCCTATAAAACAAACAATAACACAAGTGAGGAACATGTTTCTTAGTTCAACCAAGTCTACGGGACCAAATGGGCAACTCCTGCCCAAAAGCAAAGATGAGAAGGCAGGAAGGGACAGGAAACCTGGACGAATGGACAATGGGAACCTGGGGTAGAAAGGGGGAGAGTGCTGACACATTTCGGGGATTGCAACCAATGTCACAAAACAGTTTGTATATAAATTTTTGAATGAAAAACTAATTTGTGCTGTAAACTTTCACCAAACACACACACACACACACACAGACACAAAAGTACAGACTGACCATACCGTGTATAAAAGCAAGTTATAAAATTGATGAATATAAATTATTTCATATAGTTTCAAAAATAAAATTAATAGCTATGGGGTTTGACAATCACTGATACAAAATTATTATACTAACAAATATAAAAAATTTCACAGGGCTAGAAGTAACAAATATAATAATGCCACTCAGTATTTATTATGGGTAAATATTTATATGGATAGAAAATAATCCAATGAGGTAAGAAATAAGAGTTGCATTAATATTCTCATCTATCTCATTATAATTCAACTAGATCTAGGGGGTCGGGGAGAGAGATAGAGAGAGAGAGAGCTTTCTAGGCCCTCAAACTAGACATTCCCACCCTTCCTCTTAATGAGACATTGATATCCTCTTTTCAGGGAAAGGAAAGCCACAACAAAAGGACAAGGAGAAATGAAAGATGCGCTTGACTTCAGAGCTACCGGTGTCTGATGTCCTGGTGAATTAATCACCACCTAAAGAATTTAAGGGTGATCTTGACTATGAGTAAATTTTCCCCTTCAGAACCTAACATCTAAGTAAGATGTGACTCCACTGCATTAATATCTGCATTTGACAGATATGAGGATTGAGAGTAAGTAGCTTGCTCAAGTCACAACGCTAGAAAGCAGGGCATGTGCAGCTAGTCAGTGGAGATCCACAGTCCTCTCTCGGTCTCTCAACTCAGTGCAAGGAGTTGGGAGAAAGTGGCACCAAACACAGCATTGCCTGACACTGCAGGGGGCTTCACACACATTTTCAAGTTTTAGATCATAAAGATATTATTCACAGAGTCTATAACAAATCGCCACTATTACAGAGATAGTGTTAATGGACAAATGATAACGGTGAATAAACTAATTTGAATAAACTGTGTACGTTTATTATACTGCACTGAAGTTTTATGTCTCTTGTTCTTTGCTGGTTAATAATAGGAGTGCAAGAGAGAATACTGGTGTTTCAGCATTAGGTATAAAATTGTTTGTAAGTATAAGTTATAAAAAAATCCCAAACAAATGAACTCTTTGCTGCTAAGTTGATTCCAACTCATGGCGACCCCACGTGTTACAGAATAGAACTGCTCCACAGGGTTTCTTGGCTGTATTTTTGTAACAAGCAACATCATGATAAATGGAGAAAAGACCGAAGTGGTCAAGGATTTCATTTTACTTGGATCCACAATCAACGCCCATGGAAGCAGCAGTCAAGAAGTCAAACAACATATTGCATCGGGCAAATCTGCTGCAGAAGACCTCTTTAGGGCAACAAAAAGCAAAGACGTCATTCTGAGGACTAGGGTGCGCCTAATCCAAACCATGGTATTTTCAATCACCTCATATGCATTCAAAAGCTGGACAATGAATACGGAAGACGGAAGAAGAATTGATGCCTTTGAATTATAGAGTCGGCAAAGAACAATGAATATACCATGGACTGCCAGAAGAATGAACAAATCTGTCTTGGAAGACATACAGCAAGAATGCTCCTTAGAAATGTGGATGGCAAGACTTCTTCTCATTCTGGACATGTTATCAGGAGGGACGAGTCCCTGGAGGAGGACATCATGCTTGGTAGAGGATCAATGAAAAAGAGGAAGACCCTCAATGAGATAGACTGAAACAGTGGCTGTAACAATGGGCTCCAACATAGCAACGATTGTGAGGATGGCGCAGGACCAGGCAGTGTTTCGTTCTGCTGTTCATAATGAGTTGGACCTGACTCAATGGCATCTAACAACAAGATCCACCAGCAGCATTTGGTGGTTAACATTTCTCATTATAAACGAACATTTGACAATTATTCATTGTCAAACAAATAATTTTTTAGATCAAGCATTGTGTATCATTTTCCTGAGTTTAATCAACTGTGGGCAAGTAGATAAAACTGAGTTTCTGGAGCCAGGATCCGAATTCTGGTTCTGAATCACCAAGGTGTGAGAATCCGGATATCCCCGAACAGAGCGTCCTAACAATTTATACACACAGATTACTCAGGAGCCCTTCGGGGGCAGGAGTCCCTGGGTGGTGCAAATGGTTAAAGCACTTGACTACTAACCTAAAGGCTGAAGGTTTGAGTCCACCCAGATTTGCCTCGAAAGAAAGGCCTGGCCATCTACTTCTGAAAAATCAGCCACTGAAAATCCTACGGGAGCTCAGTTCGTCTCTGCAACACGTGGGGCTGCCATGAATCGGAGTCAACTCAGCGGCAACTGGTTTATTGTTTTCTTTGGAGGCAGAGGATAATGAAATTGTTATTTGATAGTCATTTGATATTTATAAAACCAATTAAGTGATGTACATAGGAAGATAGACGTCTACCACCTATGAAACTCCCTCCCTTTCCCACCCTATGTGAAAGTTTGGTATGGTTTGAAACTTCCTCATACCTCCCCTGTTTTATTTGTTGGCCTTACTGAGTGAGTTTCAGGAAACAGCATAACATGTCAAATATTCTCACTTTTTAAAAACACAGGCCTGGAGTTACGACTATAAATTGTCTTTGCATGGATAGGCATGGAGAAGTGTCAAAGAGAATTCCTAATACCACCAATCTGTTAACTTTATAATCTACAAATGAGGTTACCTTTGTATCTCTCAAATGAAGATAGCACTGCTAATGCTTTCAATCTCTTTCTGAATTAGAAGATTTATGAAATACAATGAATAGGCACATAAAAGGAGACAAATGGTTGACCAGGAATTTAATGAGAAGTAAGCTTCAGGACTCCTACTTGCACAAACATTTCCCAAAGCCCTGGTGAAGAAGGGGAACACCTAGCAATGTGTGCACATTCTGTAAAATCTACAAGAGTAAGGTATTTTTGTATTATTTTCCTTAAAGAAGGTCCTAGCTGAGATCCAGGCCTGCACACAATTATGAGCTTCTCCTTATTAATGAATTTATTTGGCTTCCTAGATTTGGCCACCCACAAACCTGGGAAAAAGAATGTGGTCTCCTTGGGTCATTGTCTGATCATTTAACTCTTAAAACCCTAAAGAGTTTAGATGACCAGCTGCTTATATTGGAGACTTAGCTCTCTCTCTCTCAAGCTTCTTAAATTCTTAAAATATGAGACTCATCCGAATTTTCTCTCTCAACTTTCCTGCTGGATGACAACACATAGAAACTTCAGCCTCTACATTTCATACATGTGTTATTAATTATATTCTATGACCACAAATGCTTACAGAAGAGATTTGAAAACTAAGGGAAACCATCCCAGCTTATTTTTCCTTTGACTAGTCTTCAGGAAGCCAAAGGAAAAAGAACCATTTAGTTTGAAGTGCAGAACATGGAAACAATGGTCTGGCATTGCTTAACTGTCATATTTTACAACTGTCAGGGAGGAAATTAGTTACCCCGATTTCTTAGGTACTCTACAGTGAAGGACTATAATTCCCTTCTCCTTTGGTAAAGATAGTTCTCTGACTCACTCTTCTATTTTAAAACTGGTCCTACACATCCAATTGACTGCTATATGTTGGCAAACAATGGTATTTGCAATGAAGAAGTCGTCGGTCTTACAAAATTCTACCATGCGATCTCTGGCATTGTTTCTATCACCTGACCCTGGTCTGAGCCACCATCATTTCTTATCTGGATAACGTTATAGTCTTCTGATTGGTCTTCTGCTTCTACTCTGCTCTTCCAGAATTTAAGCTCAACACATTCCCTCCCTAAATGTGATCCTTTAAAAAGCTAAGTCACTCTTGGTCAAAACCTTGGAATTCATCCCCATCCTTATACCGATCCCTATCCCCATCACACCCCACCCCATAAAGGTAAAAGTCCTTACATTGGCCTAGAAAGCCCTACAAGATCTGGCCTCCAGTGCCTTTGAAATCTCCCGTCTTCTATTCTCCCTCTCCCTCTGCTCTAGAGACAATGGCCATCTTGTTCCTCCTTAAGTAGACCAGGCTCTGGCTGTTTCTCTGCCTGGAAGACTCTTCCTTCAGATGTCTCCTAACTTCCTCACTTCTTCAAGTCTTTGCTCAAATGACATTCCTTAATGAGGTCTACTCTAGTCTATTTTACATCCCAACCCCATCTTCACCCAACCTTTCCTCCTCCACTCCTGATTCCCTTTATCCTGTTTTGATTTTTCTTTTCTCCACAGAACCTATTAGCTCCTAACATACTGTATGATGTGTGTATGCATTGAGGGCAATGAGCTTTATTTTCTTTACCGATAATTCCAAGGGTCAAGAACAATGCTTGATACGAGAAGATACTCAACTATTTGCTAAATGAATGGATATGAAATTAATCGTAGAGAAGATAGAATGGAATATAAAGAGCTACACACCTTTACTTTTTTAAAATTGGGGGATGGGCTACACAGATTAAACAATGAAAGATTCTGAAGCAGCCAATTTTGAAACTAAGAATATTTAGTTTATCACAACATCACTATGGAGAATTAATTTTCATATTTTGCTACAAAAAATTAAGTATATGAATATACTTAATGCCACAAATGAAAGGAGTCAACTCAGAAATGCCTTTCTGAGTAGTAACCTAAAATATGATTTTAAAAAGCCACAAATCATTGTTTTTAAAAAAAACTTTGTCATTATAAAATTAAAAGTTTAATAAAAAAAATTCTAATTTTAATAACAAAGTGAGAGGTTTTACTTTTTAAAATAAAATTATCTGCTTTTTTTTAAGTTTTGATATACAATTGAAAACAGCATCATAATCAAATGTTGATCTATCTACAGTAACAGATTAATTTTTTTGGTGTCTAATGCAAGTGTGCATTGTATCTCAGAGGTTTCTTTGGGAGCTCCAGGAATACACTGTGATTAAAAAATATGTTCCATAGTCAATTATGTTCTGAAAATGCTCATCTAGAACAACCTTACATGTTCAATCGCTCCTCCTTAAATCTTAACAAACACCCTCTTCAGAGCTACATCTATCTTCTCAAGGACAAAGGACACGTTTATTTAGTCTTCCTTATCTTTTTCCACACAGTCTTCTCTTGTAGGGGAGGTGTGGGCAGGAGCAAAAGCAATTGTCTCCTCTCCATTAAAATGTTTTCCAACCTTTAAGGTTCCTCTCAAGTCTCAATACCTCTAAGTTTCCCTGTGAAAACTCTCGGTACCACTCCAGACTGCCCATAACACTTTCTTCTCCAATCCACTCTGATACAATTAAATAGACTTCTATGACTAGTCACATTTCATGGCTTTTGTGACACCACTCTCTCCTGATTTGTGTCTCTGATGCTTCTTTCCTCTGTCCTCTCCCTCAGTCCATCCAGTGAATGTTACCATTTCCTAGGGCTCCTTGCCCTGGTGGTCCAAACAGAAAGGTTTGTGGTTCAAACCCACCCAGCAGCTCTGCAGGAGAAAGACCTAGCAATCTGCTCGCACAAAGATTACAGCTTGCAAAACCCTACAGGGCAGTTTCATTTTGTCATTTAGGGTCACTATGAGTTGGACGAGACTAGACAGCACCCAACAGCAACAGGACCAGCACCCCTTGGCATTTGTTTCTCCCATTCTCCATGCTTTCCTTGGGTGTTTTCTTGTGAGTGCACAGTTTCAATTATGATATAATGCTAATGGTTTCCATACATGAATGGGCAATAATATCTCTCCAGGTCCAATTTTTAAAAATTCAAGTAAATCTACGTACGATAAACTGCATCGATTAAAAGTGTACAACTCATGTATACACTCACAGAACTGCCACCACAAGCAAGACACAGGACATTTCCTTATGCCCTTTTACCATCCATTCCTCCCACCAATCCCTTTGTCACTATGGGTTAGCTTGCATTTTCTAGATTTTTATGTAAATAGCATGTACTCTTTTGTGTTCACATCCAAATTTTGAACTTCTTAATTTCCTTTTAGAGTTCCTACAGACCCAAACCCACTGCCATCGAGTCCATTCCAACTCATAGACACCCCAATAGGGTTTCCAAGGCTGTAAATCTCTATGGAATCAGACTGTCACATCTTTCATCCTCAAAGCCCCTGGTGGTTTCAAACTGCCGACCTTTCATTTAGCAGTCGATTGCTTTGATCACTGCACCACCAGGGCTCCACAGAGTTCCCACAAATACATCCCAAAATAATCTGTTCTAAGTTAAAGTCTCAGACCTATTCTCTTGTTTTCATTCCCTTTTCTTGGTTGGTGGTACTCATATCTGTTCAGTCACTAAACGTAGGAGTCTTAGCATTTTCCTTCATTCTATTGCAGGACTTATTGCACCTCCCCATTCATCTGAAGTTCTCTACTGCAGGACTTAATGGAACCTTTGACATGCTAAGGAGCATTGTGACTCTCTCAGGGGGTATATTATTTAGAGAATGAAACACTGGTGTAGAATAAGACCCAAAAAGTCCAAGAGGAAACCATGTAGGGGATTTGAGAAGAGGCAGTCAGGGAAATAAGAGAAAAACTAGAGGAGAATGATGTCATGGAAGTCAAGGATGGACAGACTTCAAGGAGAGAATGTCAACAACCTCTGATGAGGTGAATTGACGTGGATAGTCCCCCAAGTCAAGAGAGGTCAAGAAAGATGCTGACTGAAAGTAAGCATTGGATTTAGGAATTAGCAAATTATTGGTGATGCAGTGATAGCAATTTCAACAGCATGGGAAAGGTGCAGTTTGCAGTGTGTTGAATCATCAGGAAGAAAATGGAGATAATACATGTAGACAACAGTGTTGAGAAATTTGGTTGTAGGATTATGGTGGGTTCCCCGCCCCTCACACTTAGAGGCTTAAGCATGTTTATAGCCTGTGGTGAAAGAGTTGGTATTGAAAATAAGTTGGAGATCTACGAGAGAACAGGCAACTGCTGGAGCAAAGGATCCAAGGAGACTGGAAGAAGAGGATCGAGAGCATAGGTAAGAAATTAGCTTTGTCATACAAGGGACACAGTCATGGAAACTTCTTATGCACAACCAAACACCTCCTGGGAGTAAGATACTAGGCTTGAAGGTGAAGGACCATAGCCTCGGGGGACTATCCATGTCAACTGGCATAATATAGTGCATAAAAACAATGTTCTACATCCTACCTAGGTGAGTAGCGTCTGGGGCCTTAAAAGCTTGCAAGTGGCCAACTAAGATACAACTAGTGGTCTCTTCATGTGCAGAGTAAAGGAGAGTGAAGAAAACCAGAGACTCAAGGGTGCAATTAGTCCGAAGCACTAATAGACCACATGAACCACAGCCTACATGACCCTGAGACCAGAAGAACTACATGGTGCCCGGCTACCACTACTGACCTCTCTGACCAGGATCACAATAGAAGGTCACAGACAGAGTGGGAGGAAAAAATGTAGAACAAAAAAATCAAATTAATTAAAAAAAAAAAAAAAAACAGACTTACTGGCCTGATAGAGACTGAAGGAACCCCCAACACTATGGGTCTATAACACCCCTCTGACTTGGAACTGTAGCCATTCCCAGAAACCACCTTTCAGCCAAGCAACAGACAGGCCTATAAAATAAACAATAACACACAAAAATAATGTGCGCCCTAGAACAAACAATTATAAAATATCGAAAGGGCAACATTTGCCCAAAAGCATAGATAAGAAGGCAGGAAGGGGAGGAAAACCAGACTAAAGGAAAGGGGGAAACCAGGGCAAAAATGGGGGAGTGCTGACACAATGTGGGTATCACAACCAACGTCATGGAACACTTTGTGTACAATTTGTTGAATGGGAAACGAATTTGCTCTATCAACTTTCACCTAAAACACAAGAAAATATTTTAAAAAGTAGAAGAAATTAGCTTTGGACAGAAGATACCCCTCTTCTTTTGATTCAGGAGACGAAGAGCTAAGGATGAGTATACAAGCATATCTCGAAGATACTGCAGGTTCGGTTCCAGACCACCACAATAAAATGAATATCACAATAAAGTGAGTCACACAAACTTTTTTGTTTCCTAGTGCATATAAAAGTTATGTTACCACTATACTATAGTCTATTAAGTGTGCAATAGCATTGTGTCTAAAAAAGCAATGTACATACCAAAATCAAAAAATACTTTATTGCTAAAAAATGCTAACCGTCATCTGAGCCTGCAGTGAGTTTTACTCTTTTTGCTGGTGGAGGGTCTTGCTTCGATGTTGATGGCTGCTAACTGATCAGGGTGGTAGTTGCTGGAAGTTGGGGTGGCTGGAAATTTCTTAAAATAAGAGAGCAATGAAGTTTGCTGCATCGATTGACTCTTCCTTTCACGAAAGATTTCTCCGTAGCGCGTGACGCTGTTTGATAGTATTTTACCCACAGTGGAACTTCTTTCAAAATGGAAATCAATCCTCTCAAACCCTGCCACTGCTTTCTGACTAAGTTTATGTAATATTCTAATATTATGTAATATTCTAAATCCTTTGTTGTTGTTTCAACAACGTTCACAGCATCTTCACCAGGAGTAGATTCCATCTCAAGAAACCACTTTTGTTGCTCATCCATCAGAAGCAACTCCTTATCCACTTCTAATTCTAGTTCTTTTGCTAATTGCACCACATCTGCAGTTACTTTCTCCACTGAAGTCTTGAACTCCTCAAAGTTATCCACGAGGGTTGGAATCAACTTCTTCCAAACTCCTGTTAATGTTGATATTTTGGCCTCCTTCTATGAATTACGGATATTCTTAATGGCACCTAGAATGGTGAATCCTTTCCAGAAGGTTTTCAATTTACTTTGCCCAGATCCATCAGTGGAATCACTATTTATAGCAGCTATAGCCTCATGAAATGTATTTCTTAAATAATAAGAGTTGAAGTCAAAATGACTCCATGATCCATGGGCTGCAGAATGGATGTTGTGTTAGCAGGCATGAAAACAACATTAATCTCCTTGTATATCTCCATCAGAGCTCTTGGGTAACCAGGTGCATTGTCAACGAGCAGTAATATTTTGAAAGGAATCTTTTTTTCTGAACAGTAGGTCTCAACGGTGTGTCTAAAATATTCAGTAAACTATGTTGTAAACAGATGTGCTGTCATCTAGTCTACAGTAGATCTAGCATAATTCTCAAGGGCCCTAGGATTTTCTGAATGGTAAATGTGCGCCGGATTCAACTTAAAGTCACCTGCTGCGTTAGGTCCTAACAAGAGAATCAGCCTGTCCTTTGAAGCTTTGAAGCCGGGCGTTGACTTCTCCTCTCTAGCTATGAAAGTCCTAAATGGCATCTTCTTCCAGTATAAAGCTGGTTTGTCTACATTGAAAATCTGCTGTTTAGTGTAGCCACCTTCAATCAATTTTCTTGGCTAGATCTCCTGGATAACTTGCTGCAGCTTCTCCATCAGCACTTGCTGCTTCACCTTGCACTTTTCTGTTATGGAGATGGCTTCTTTCCTTTAACCTCATGAACCCACCTCTGCTAGCTTCCAACTTTTCTTCTGCAGCTTCCTCACCTCTCTCAGCCTTCACAGAATGGAAGGGAGTGAGGGCCTTGCTCTGGATTAGGCTTTGGCTTAAGGGAACTTTGTGGTTGGTTTGACCTTCTATCCAGACTATTAAAGTTTCTCCGTATCAGCAATAAGGATGTTTTGCTTTTTTATCATTCGTGTGTTCACCAGAGGAGCATTTTCAATTTCCTTCAAGAACTTCTCCTGTGCCTTCACAGCTTAGCTGTTTGGTGCAAGAGGCCTAGCTTTCAGCCTATTTTAGCTTTTGACATGCTTTCCTCACTAAGCTTAATAATTTCTAGCTCTTGATTTAAAGTGAGAGACATGTGATTTTTCCTTTCACTGAACACTTAGAGGCCATTGTAGGGTTATTAATTGGCCTAATTTCTCAGGGAATAGACAGGCCTGAGGAAAGGGAGACAGACCGGGGAACAGCCTGTCGGTGGAGCAGTCAGAACACACCCAACATTTATCGATTAAGTTCACTGCCTTATATGGGTGCAGTTCATGGCGCTCCAAACAGTTACAACAGTAACATCAAAGATCGCTAATCACAGATCACCATAGCAGATAAAATAATGGAAAAGTTTGAAATATTGCAAGAATCACCCAAATGTGATGCAGAGACAGGAAGTGCGCATGTGCTGTTGGAAAAATGATGCTGATAAACTGGCTCAATGCAGGGTTGCCACAAACTTTCAATATGTAAAAAACGCAGTATCTGCGAAGTGCAGTAAAGTGAAGCGCAATGAAATGAGGTAGATGTGAACAAGTCTGCAATTCATCCTCCTTACCCTTACATGAGTTAGCTTCTTAAAATGCAATGTGATCAGCAGCACTATTCAAATTGCAAAAGGTTGGAAACTAAATGTTCATCAACAGATGAATGAATAAATACAATGCAGTACATATATATACTTGCAAATTACTGAGCCATAAAGAGAAATGGATTGACCTTAAAAACATCACATTGAGTGAAATACATCAGACACAAAAGGGCAAAAATTATATGATTCCACTTACATGAAATAGACAAATGTATCGCCCAAAAAAACCAAACTCATTGCAGTTGAGTTGACTCCAATCCATAGCGACCCTACGGGACAGAGGAGAACTGCCTCATAGGGTTTCAAACGAGCAGCTGGTGGATACGAACTGCCAATTCTTGGTTAGCAGCTGAGAATTTATTGGCGGTTTCCAGGGGTGGGAGGGAGGGGGATAGGAGGCAGTGAGTTTCTTTTAAGGTGGTGGAATAATTTGGAAAAGGATAGTTGTGATGGTTGCACAACATAATGAACGTAATTAATGTCACTGAATTGTACATGTAAAAATTGTTATATTGGAAAATAACATATATATATATTTAACTACAATAAAAGAAATACAATCTGATCATATTCAGCTTCCTTTCAGAGGCTTCCCCGTACCTTCAAAACGAATTCCAAATTCCTTCAAATGGTCTTTCAGAACTGCCTCTGACTTTCCAGTGCTCCCTTCGACCACTGTCCTCCACAGTGTTCAAGTTGCTCAATGTGGGGTCCTCAGTCACTTAGGCTTTTATCACTCTGCAGCATTTTGTCCTCCTTCCAACACACCCTTGTCAAACGGGGAACTTCCAGATTATCCAAGACTTGCTCAAATATCAGGAAAGGTAAAGGTTTCTCCAGCCTCTTTTTCCCTCCTATACACAGTCATCCCTTCCTCTGTCTAAGGACTTTTTATAAGCCTTTATTAGTGTTTGTTACAAACTGCTTTTTGCATGTCTGATTCTTTTACTGGATAGTGTGAGGAACCTGATGTTAAGAACTGTTCCACTCACGTTTGTATGTACATCATACATAACACACCAAAGAAAACAAACCAAACCCTTTGTTGCGGAGTTGATTCTGACTCATAGCAACCCTATAAGACAGGCAAAACTTCCCTAAAGGGTTCCAATGAGTGGCTGGTGGATTCGAACTGCCAACCTTTCGGTGGGCAGCTGAACTCTTAACCACTGTGCCACCAGGGCTCCACATAATACACGGTAGGAGATAATGAAATACTCATTGTAAACAGAATGGAACATGTTTTTTCTTCAAATCAGATCTGCTCCTGTAAAGATTACAGCTAAGAAAACCCTGTGGGGCAGCTCTACTCTGTCACACAGTGTCACTATGAGTCAGAATCAACTTGACAGCCCTAAACAACAACAACAAAAACACGCACACACACACACACACACACACACACACACACACACACACACACAAATATGAAATGTGGAAAACAAATTATAATGTTCCTTTACTATTAAAGAGAAATACAGGGAAAATTTTACAATAAACAATACCTATTTTAACTTATAAATGCTTGTACATGAGTACCCTAGAAGACACAATGAAGAAGTCAGATACTTGCCTGCACTTATAATGATAAATTGGATTTAAGGAAAGTAAGATCAGCAGCCATTCTAAACAGCACAGGAAAAATAAGGAAGAGGGTCACTGCAGACATTAGCATAGCAACTGTAGATTCAGTTATATATTAAGACAGCACAAAAATATACTAGTGTTTATATGTAAAATAGAGTTTGATCTCGGCTCAGATAATGATAAAGTTTTTGCTCATATGAACATGCAATGGGACTTGGGAATGTCATGAAGAGTGAGTGTCATGGATTGAATTGTGTCCCCCATAAATATCTGTCAACTTGGTTAGGCCATGATTACCAGTATTGTGTGGTTGTCCTCCATTTTGTGATCGAGGTAACTTTCCTATGTGTTATAAATCTTAATCTCTGCCTGTGGTTAATGAGGCAAGATTAGATTGCTGAAAAGGATTAGGGTGGGATGTAACACCCTTACCCAGGTCACATCCCTGATCTAATGTAAAGGGAGTTTCCCTGGGGGTGTGGCCTGCACCACCTTTTATCTCTCAACAGATAAAAGGAAAGAGAAGTGAGCAGAGAGAGGGGGATCTCATACCACCAAGAAAGCAGCGCTGGGAGCAGAGCATGTCCTTTGGACCTGGGGTTCCTGTGCAGAGAAGCTCCTAGTCCAGGGGAAGACTGATGACAAGGGCCTTCCTCCAGAGCTGACAGAGAAAGAAAGCCTTTCCTTGTAGCTGACATCCTGAATTTGGACTTCTAGCCTACTAGACTGTTATAGTAGCACTAGACGACAAAGACAGTGAGGAACACAGGAAAATTCTTTGTTTCACAAGATTGTCACTGCAAGATATTTAACAGCCCTGGTCCCTGCCCAGTAAATCTACAGCAACCACTCATCATCATGACTATCAAATATACCCCACAAAATTCCACAATAACCCCTGGGACAATACCACACCCCCCTCCTGTTGGTAGTCCCTGATTAATTCTTTGAGCACCCTCTCGGCAAACAGAAACTTGAAAGCTTTGTTTTATAAACTGACAACACTTATCCAGCTTATCCAGCTAATGAAACATGACTATAAAATTATTTTATTAAGTTTCATTGGTGACACTTGTTCTCACAAACCTGTTGCTGTCAAGTCAATTCCAACTCATAGCAACCCTATAGGACAGAGAAGAACTGCCCCATAGGGTTTCCAAGGAGCAGATGGTGGATCGAATAGCTGATCTTCTGGTTAGCAGCCGAGCTCTTTACCGCTGCACCACCCCCGATTCTCACAAAATAAACTACAAAAGAGGTATCAGAGAGGACAGGATTTATTCAAGACTTTTTTTAAAATTCCGTTTGGAGAATCTTCAGCTCAGTTATTTTCTGACCTCTCCAGACTTTTAATTACTCACTGCTCCAAATTTAAGTCCAATGTAATTCTTCCTACTCACGATATGCTGTATTTCAAATAAAAACATTTTCAGCTAAGAAAAATTTAACTAATTTTGATGAGTTTAGCTGGGATAATTGGTGTCTCTTAAGTATCTTTATCTCTCAAAAATGATATGCTTAAAGATATATATTTTTTTTTCATTTTAGGCAGGTACTAACATATTTTTAACAGATCTTAAAGTTCTCTGATCCAAATCTTTAATAAAAGTCTTTCAAAAGGCAAATGTATAATGAAATCATAGCCCAGATTTCTCCACCATCAAAGATATAACCCCGAGACTCATACTAATTAAGCAATTAAGTGCCAGAAGCCTAATTAGGAATCTTGGACTCAACGTTTTCAAAGACTCCCAACTACTTCCTGACTAATCCTGTTTCCATAGAAACTAAGTTGGGAAATAGTAAAAGAAAAAAGAAATTACAAAATGCTACAAAATACATCAGCTAAATGAGTTATTTATCTCAAAAGAAAGAAAAAAAGACCTTTGTGTCCTACATAACAATTTGAAAAATACAAGTGCAAAATTTAAGTAAAAAAAAAAAAGCATGATATGTAAAAATACTTTATCTTTGTTTAAGACAGTATTACTGTTTTTCTTTTAATGTCAACTATTAGAATGAAGGTCAGAAAAATCACAGGGACTTTTTCTATTTCCCTTTTAAATGATCTATAATGCTGTTAGAGTGGCTTAACTGAATAATAAATCCTTCACAATGTTGAATGTGCTCACATTTGGATATTTTCCCATTTGGTTAGACAATATTTTTAGATCACGAAATATTCATTATAGGCTTATGGATCACCTTCATGTTAATATTCCTTTGAATTAAATCTGAGTTGTGCATGTGCAAGGTGTTTATACATGCTAAGAGACAAAAACAGACAAAAATACCAAACCCGTTGCCATCGAGTCGATTCCGACTCATAGCAACCCTATAGGACAGAGCAGGACCGCCCCAGATGGTTTCCAAGGAGCGCCTGGTGGATTCGAACTGCCAACATTTTGGTTAGTAGCTGAGCTCTTAACCACTGAGCCATAGGGTTTCCAGCCACACTCTAAATATACTAAATCTCTAAAAGTACTTTAAAGATACATTAGAATATTTAGGCTACTAGAAACATTCTAAACAGAATGTTCAAATTATTATGATAGAAATTATTAGCCACCCCCACTGTGGGATACTGTATGCTGATTCTAAATCTACACATAACACAACACAAGCTCTCTCCTCCGTCTGTGCTTTTATAAAGCCTAAGTGAACACCAGAGCCCTTGTGGCGTGATGGGGTTAAGTTCTATGGCTGCTAACCAAAAGGTCAGCAGCTGGAATCCACCAGCTGCTCCTTGGAAACCCTATGGGGCAGTTCTACTCCAACCTATAAGGTCGCTATGAGTTGGCAATGGGTTTGGTTTTTTGGGTTTAAGTGAACACCAGAAGAGAGCACCTTCATTTCCCCTGAAATCTCCTTAGATTTTTACCTTCTTCCCTGGTGGCACAGTGGTTAAGAGCTCAGGCTATCGACTTGACAGCAATGGGTTTGATTTGGTTTTATACTTTCCAAACAGTGTATTCTTCATATGTTCATCCCCCACATAAGAAAGAATGTGGAATTTGGAGTCAGTTGCTCTGACTTTAACTCCTGCTTCTGTGTGTCCCTATAAACATTCTAAGCCTCTGTTTCTCACCTATCAAACTGATAAAAATAGTATCATGTACCTTCTCCAGTCATCATGCTTGGTAAAGTAGAAGATCAGCTGAAAAGACGACCCTCAACTAGGTGAACTGACAGAGTGGCTGTCAGAATGGGCTCAAGCATACCTACTATATGAGCATAGCACAAGACCAGGTGATCGTTCGTTCTGTTATACATGAGATCGTTATGAGTCAGAGCCAACTCCATAGCATCTAAGGACATGTACCTCACAGGGATGCTAACGCAACAATTAAATAAAATAATTTCTGTGAAAACATTTTGTCAATTGTAAAGTTCTACTTAAACGCTAACTTTATTTTTCTTTACTTTTTAATTCCTCAGGTTACTCATTACTTCACCCTGATCTTTTCCCATCATTCTTCATGGCGTCCAGATAACTGACTTCCCAACATTCCTCCTGGGCTTCCATGACACTGGTTCTGTTGATTGTCTTTTATTTCTCTGGGCACTTTTTCTTCATTGTCTCTGCTCCTTTGCGTTATTTAACTAAGTACATTCTCCAGAGTTCAGTCTTTTGCCCTCTTTTAAGCTTCCTCGTAGTGGTTAAGAGCTCAGCTGCTAACCAAAAGGTCGGCAGTTCAAATCCACCAGCTGCTCCTTGGAAATTCTATGGGGTAATTCTACTCTGTCCTATAGGGTCGCTATGAGTCGGAATCGACTCCACGGCAACAGTTTTTTAATCTTCCTCCACATTTCCCCCTAGACCACATCAACAATTCTCTTCTCATTTAACACTTAGATACTTAGACACAGACAATTTCTACTGCACACTTCTCATCCTCTTTCCAATGGTCTATAAAGACATTTCTAGTTGGATATTTTGTTGCCTCATGAAATCGAATAATCATTGCTTCTCAATTTGAATACTGTGACTTCTCTGGTTCTTTGGGTTCACAACCTTGGAATTACTGTCTTGGTTTGTTTGATGTCCCCTATATTTAATAACTACTAAATCTTACCCATTTCTATTTTCAGTGCCTTCTGGATTTAACGCTACCTAAACAATTTTGATAGCTCACACATTAATCCTGGATTCCATCGTCTAATAACTGGGCTGTAGTTACTTCTTCCTTCATATGTCCATCCTGTAGGTAAGGGTTCAAATCATTGTTTATTCCAAATATCATAACTGGTATACTGCTTCACTTTTCCAGCAATGTCCTGTTGCTACTGCATCAAACAGAAGCTTTCTGGCATAAAACGCAATCAACTCCATGAACACCCAGCCACCTCTGGAGTCCATATCTTGTTCTTTTCCAAAACACACTCTGTGTTCTAACCAAAAAGAACTCTGAAAGAAGCAGTATAGAATTAAAATACATTCTCAACTACATATAAAATAGTTTTATGATCACAGGCTAAGTGTGGTAAGTTTTTTCCCCCCATTCAAAAATCTTAACTTATAAAGGACACTAGCAATCATTAAACCAATCCCTCATTTTACAGATGAGGAAAGCAGGACCTAAATATAACTAGTAAACTTTTCTAAAGCCATAGATACAAGAGCAGAAATGACTCGATCTAGGTCTTTTGATCCCAAACTCTATTTTATTTATGCCATACTTCTTGCTTCTATGTGAACAAACTTAACACTGATGATTTAAGGCATAAAGAGGTCCTTTGAACGTCCACTAGGGACATTTTACATGGACATTTAACTTTTGAATTCAATATGTTACCATTGGCAAATGTATATTAGAAATATAATTTATAAAATTATTCAATTTAAAAAGTGAAGATTAAACCCCCAAGACTATGGCCCCCAGACACGCTATTAACTCAGAGCTGAAGACACTCCTGAAGCTCACCCTTCAGCCAAAGATTAGACAGGTCTATATAACAATAACACGCATGAGGAACAAGCTTCTTAGTTCAATCAAATACACAAGACCAAATGAGCAACACCTGCCCAAAAGCAAAAATGAGAAAGCAAGAAGGGACAGGAAAACTGGACAAATGGACACAGAGAACCCAGGGTGGAAAGGGAAAGGGGGAGATCATTGACATATCGCAGGGTTTGCAACCAATATCACAAAACAATTTGTGTATGAATTGTTGAATGAGAAATTAATTTGCTCTTTCACCTAAAACACAACAAAAAATAAATGAATAAAAAGTGAAGATCAGCTCTAGAGAGAAATGAAGTGCTGATATGCGCTACAACACCAATGAACCTTGAAAATACGATGCTGAGCTAAATGAGACAGTCACCAAAGGACAAATCCTGAAGGAGCCCACTTGGATGAAATAGGCGAACATACAGAGACCAAAGCTTCTTAGTGGTTATCAGGGACCACAGGGAGGGTGGAAAGGGGAAGGCATTGTTCAGGGAGCACTGAGTTTCTGTTATTGGTGGTGGAATAATCTAGAAAAGTCTAGTGGTGAAGGTTGTACAGTATGATGAACGTAATCGATGTCATGTGTACAAATTGTACATGTAAAAATTGTTGAATTGGCCAAGTTTTGTCATATACATTTTAACCATAATAATAATTTTAAAAAAGTGAAGTATTTTTTGCCCACCATCCTAGTCAATGTAAACACGCCCGAGTTACCACAGGAAGATGTAACTCTGGTATTCTTTCAGGCATAAAGTGAGATTCCATTGGCCTTTGAAAAGACACATTTGCAGTCAACACACACATTGATGAAATAACTTTGCTCACTAAAGAAGTGTTCCTGTAGCCCACTTCCAAAAGTACTTGTCCTTTTATTTCCTGCTGAGAAAGCTATGGCAGTCTGCTTCCGTAGAGATTTACAGCCTTGGAAACCCTATGGGGTCGCTATGAGTCAGAATCCACTTGATGGCAGTGGGTTTTTTTTGTTTTTTATTTCCTAATAACTAGAAATAAATTTCCTCAAACATGCTAGCCCACATAATGAAACAGTCTGGTTTTGACTGATCTCATCTTTACTCAGTAGACTTTGGTATCTCACTGTTCAAGATAAATAGTTGAATTTATAAAATGACACACACAAGAAAAACTCGATTGTTGAAATAACCAGGGCTCAATATATATTCTATTAGCGGGCTGTGATGCAATTTTGCTTCCACTGCAAACTAAAGAGGTAAGAGAGTAGGAGATGAAGTGAAACTTCCTCCTCCATTAACATCCGCATTCTCTCGCTCAGGAATTTACAGTGTATTTGGGGAAAGTGTTATTCAGCATGGAAATAGCTGCTGGTATAAACGACTACAGTGCAGTGTGTATACGTGGCTGACACAGACTCCAGGCTGCTTCTAAACGGGCAGCTAAATGCCTCTACTTCTTCCATTCTTTCCCTACAACCAGTGTCTTCTCTAGAAAATCCTTAGAGCTTTAGGGTCTTCAAGGTTAAAGGAACTATGGGAAATTAAACCATACAAAGAACCCACATGGAAATATTAATGACAAGCTTTGAAAATTAAATGAAGACTTTAGAAAGTATGAGCAATTTAGAAATGTGTTTGAGTTGATACGGCAAATGCTGGATATGCCCTTAATTCTCACGTGTTGTTTGAGAGAGCCAGAAGGTCTCCATTAAACAAATGAGAGGGAAAATTTTTTAAATTGTTGGGAATTTAGTCAACTCTCTTTCTTTTATATTCACCCTTTCTAGCCATCAGTCTGTAAATGTGACATGCACTCATCTGAGTAGCTGTTTTTACATTTAAGGGAATAAAATATTAAAGCTTCTTTCAAAAGAAATAAACTGAAAGGCCTATGCTACATCATGGGAAAAAAATGTAGCTGTTATATATTGGATTTACTAATGGACTTTGCTGTATAACACAGGATCTTAGAGTTTTAATTAACGCCAGGCTTTTAAGGCATTTTCACTTTTGTATCTGTTAGTGTGGAATACATGAAATAGATTAAAGGGGGCCCTGGTGGCACAGTGGTTAAACGCTCAGCTGCTAACCAAAAGGTCGGAAGTTTGAATCCACCAGCTGCTCCTTGGAAACCCTATGGGGCAGTTCTACTTGTCCTATAGGGTCACTATGAGTCGGAATCGACTCGAAAGCAACGGGGTTCTTTTGGTTTATACCGTGGTGGTTCAGATGCGTTTTTCCCTCAGATGGCTACCTGGTTATTCTAACAACATTTATGAAAACTTTCTTCCTGGTCTGCAATACTACCACTATCACATACTAAATTTCCCAATGAACTTGAGCTAATTTCTGGACTTCATATTCTCTTCCATTGATCTGTCTATTGATGTACGGATCCCACAGTGCCTTAATTATGGAGGCTTTATAAAATGTTTTAATGTCAATAAGGCTAGCACCACCTCATTTCTGTCCCCCAAGGTTTTTCCTGGGCATTACTGCTTGTTTATTTTTCCAATATCTCATTCATTTTTATGTTTATTCTATGCATATTCTTATAATGAATGTAAACTGTTGATATAGAAATACAAGTCAATAATTCATGATAAAAAATTTATATTGGAGTATGTGCTCCTGTTATGGATTGAATTGTGTCCCCCAAAAAAACGTGTGTCAACTTAGCTAGATTATGATTCCCAGTATTGTGTGATTGTACACCATTTTGTCATCTGATGTGATTCTTCTATGTGTCGTAAATTCTACCTCTGTGATGTTAATGAGATGGAATTAGCAGCAGTTATGTTAACGAAGCAGGACTCAATCTACAAGATCAGGTTGTATCTTAAGCCAATCTCTTTTGAGATAGAAAACAGAGAAGTGAGTAGAAAGACATGGGGACCTCATACCACAAAGAAAGTAGTGCCAGGAGCAGAGCGCATCCTTTGAACGTGGGGTCCCTGCACCGAGAAGCTCCCAGACCAGGGGAAGATTGATGAGAAGGATCTTCCCCCAGAGCCGACAGAGAGAAAGCCTTCCCCTGGAGCTGGCGCCCCGAATTCAGACTTCTAGACTCCTAGACTGTGAAGGAATAAATTTCTCTTTGTTAAAGCCATTCACTTCCGGTATTTCTGTTATAGCAGCAGTAGTTAACTAAGACAGCTCCTTAAACAAACAAACGAAAAAAGTACGATATACACTAAATTGTTCAAGTGAAAAACATTGGGAAAAATTTTGAATACGTAACCAAAAAAGACTGAAGAACACTTCTCCAAACAGTGTGCTGTATTTCCAACACGCCAACATCCTCAAACAATTTTGATGGGGAAGCAGTATGCTAGAGCTGAGATTCTTATGATGGATATAATCTTGACATTTGCCTAATGCTAGACTGTGAGAAGATAATGCCTTTGGGCCCAGATGATGGATCACTTGGATCCAGGGGAAATTTTTTTCAGTGCTAATGGACAGCTGTTATAAATCATGAGCTGTCAAGATCACACAAGATGTTACGATTACTGGACAAGAACGCAAAGGAAAACCATCTTTGGACTTGAAATAAGCATCACTTTATTAGGCTCTGTCCATTTATCTCCTTTAATAAACCATTGCCTATTTTGGGGCATGAATTATTATTATATCAACTGAGTGGCAAAGAGATTGGACCCTGAAGGGAAAGTTTGGCACCTACTGCTCCAGAGAGTGTTTTTACAACTTTCTAATATCCCTTATCCTATTTTATCTCAGGCAATTTTTCAGGGGTATGGTTTGATTTATCTGCATTTTTAATCAACACTTACCAGTTCAAGAGGAGCTTATCTGCTTCTACAATGCAAGGAGGCATCAGGCAATCAGCAAAATTTCCTAAAACTCTGTAAGGCAGACCAGTCTCTATATTTCCTTGTAACTCTATGGAGGTCACAGTTAATAAGGGGAAGAGAAGTTTCCAGGAACAGTAAAATTATACACTCATTCTCATTGCTGTCGAGTTGATTCTGACTCATAGCGACCCTATAGGACAGAGTAGAACCACCTCAGAGTTTCCAAGGCTGTAAATCTTTATGGAAGCAGACTGCCACATCTTCCTCCCAAGATACACTCATTAGGGACTATTAATTTTACGTATGTCCTGGGATCTTTACTATTAAAAATTTATGTAATCTTATAAAGCTAAGAGACAAACATTAAACTCCAGGATCCCGTTGCTGTCGAGTCAAGTAGAATTGCCCCATACTGTTTCCAGGGAGCACCTGGTAGATTCAAACTGCCAACCTTTTAGTTAGCAGCCATAGCTCTTAACCACTGTGCCACCAGGGTTTCCTTCTACTTAACTAATTAAAGAACTACCTTATGGTAAGCACTATACTAGGTGCTAGGGACACAAAGATATGTTGTCTCTACCCTCAACAAATCCATAATCCAGGGAAATGCTCACGTAAAAAATATTAAAAGTACAACCCAGTAAGTATCACAGAGAACAAGGAATATTCAGAAAGTACCAGAAATATAATATGCAGTAGACTTCAGCTTTGATGAGTGGGTGAGTTGGAAAGGCTCAAGAGGTAAGGAAATTTTCATTTAGGCATGCAGAGAGGAATTGCTTTGAGTCACATGGAGAAAATTACAACAATGAAAACAACAGAGAAGAACGGAGGTTGGGAAGAAGAAGCATTCTACGTAGGTAAAATGGTAGAGATGATCACTTGCTTACACACTCACAACACACACACAGTGCAAAAGATTCTGACTTGTTCTGGGACCAAAAGCATTATACGGGGCGAAGCACAAGGATACCATGGCTCGAATCTGTTTATCTGGATTTTCATTATAATTTACATAGCTGGCTATGTGTTTAGATTTTTGGACACACAGACACTTGAGTTACTGTTCATTCCATGGTGTCAGTTCTGCTTCTGTTTAGAATCCATTCCTATTTGAGAGTTCCTCTAGAGCATTTTTAAAAACATAAACACAACACTCCCTTTTCACACTAACACTTTCTGAATAGTTCGACATGTCCTCTTTTTATTTGTAGTCATTACTTCTTCTTTGGTCTCCTCTAAAAATAGCGTCAGTGTGCACTGGTCTGTAAATCTCAGTTGGTGCCAGTGCCTGGCTTCTCCAGGCTGTGGCCCCCATTGCTCTTTGCCTTTGGATGTTTTCATTGGATCTTGGTTGGGATTTTTCCCTTTCTAGATTTGGAAGTTTATCTCCCTCAGTTTATTATGTCACTTTTTCACTATTTATTTTTGGTGATTTTAGCCAGGAGGTAGCCCCTATTGCATTCTGGAGTATTATTTTAAAGGCCCCAGCAAGGTGTTATGGTGAGTTCTATTTGTGACACCAAGCTTTAGGTTGTGGCTTCATTATTAATAAAAATTTTTTTTCTTTTTAGGCAGGTATAGAATATTAAGTATAATATGATTTGATTTATTGGATGGTGCAGAATAGTATGCATAGGACATTCTGATTTTTAAAGAAACTAGGCAGGTACCCTCATATATACTGGTATTAAAAAAAAAAGAAAAAAGAAAAAGCCCAGTTGCAATCAAGTTGATTCTGACTCATAGTGACCCTATAGGACAGAGTAGAACTGCCCCCTGGGGTTTCCAAGGAGCAGCTGGCAGATTTGAACTGCTGACCTTTCGGTTAGCAGCCGTAGCTCTTAACCACTACACCACTAGGGCTTCCTTCTCACATATAGTGCCAGAATTATTGTAGTTAAGAGCTATGGCTGCTAACCAAAGGGTCGGCAGTTTGAATCCACCAGCCGCTCCTTGGAAACCCTATGGGGCAGTTCTATTCTGTCCTATAGGGTCGCTACGAGTGGGAATCAACTCGACAGCAACGGTTTAGTTTGGTTTTATACGTAAGAAACTTAAGAGTGGGTCCCCTGTGAGCGTGCTATAGGAGTCAGGAGGGCTGGAAAGGAGACTTATTATTTGCTTCGTAACCTTTGTCTGCTATTTCAATCTACCACATTGCATGTATTACTTTAGTTAAACATATAAGCGGACGCATTTCACAATTATTTATTTGTGCCTTTGATTGTGTCCACGGTAGAGGATGTAGCAAGATTTTACAGTGTGAGGGAAGTTTGGACTAAAAACAGCAGACGACCGGTTTGACAAAATGAGAGCAAGCCAACTGGAAAGGCCGAGCACAGAAGAGGAAGATCAGCTTATGCTTTTTCACTCTTCACAAAAACAACGACAAATCGCCCCCTAACTGTCCTGGTAAAAATTTTGAAAATAAAACAAAACAGAAAGCCCAACAAAAAGAAGCAAATGCAACATTTATGCCCATGGCATAAGAAAGGAGGCGGGGGGGCGGGGTGACAGGGTGGGGGGTGGGTAGCAAGATTCTCCAGGAAAGAGCCAAAATTCTTGTCTGGGAAGCTCACAGGGATTTTGGCTCAGAACGTTTTGAGCCAGCACAGTGGACACCTAAGAATGTAGTTCTTGAAATACCTCCACAAGGCTAGGTCCACTGAGGCTCTTTGCTTCTCTGCTCACAAAATGTGGTGAGTAACAATTCCACGCGTGGGGAATGTTTCTACTAACTCACTGGGCTGAAGATGTAGAGAAGAGAGTTCTGTGATCATGTCTGCAGAGATTCAATTAAACACATACGTACTCTCTCTTTTCTGTCTCTCTCACACACACACACACATTCACACAGTTAGTGATACAAAGGTCACTTCTCTCCCCATTAAATAAAACGATCCTCTCCTAAGGGAAATTTGGGGAACGCATCAAACAACACTGAAGGAAGACAAACCCAGGGGTGGGGAAGAGAATAATACAGAAAGAAGATAAATAGTGATGAAAAGAGCCACTGTTTCATGTTTATATGTTGGGAGCTGAACAGAAAGTTGGAAACACCTGCAGCATATACACGATTTAAAAAAAATTCTTAAACATGAAACAGCAACTTTTTATAATTCCCAGATGAAATTTAACTATATTTCAAATATAAAACAATTCTCTGTGGTTGAACGTACAGGTACATAATTATATAACTGTGTGTTGTGTTTCAACAAACTATATAAAAAGTAGTTATTGAAGTAATTGCTTGGACCGCTCCAATAGCATTCTACCTGGTCTCCCCCGATCAGCTTCTACTCTACCCCCATCCCGTCCATTCTCCATACTCCATCTGTTGTGTTTTCTTTGAAATGCAAATCTGACTGTGATATTCTGGGTTTAAAAGCCTTCAGTGGCTTCTGCTTGCCTTCAGGATAAATTCAAAACCATAAATATGCCCTACGAGGCCCTCTGCCATCTGGTCTCTGCGTCCCCCTCCAGCCCTTCCTGGCACCGCCGCCCCTGTCCTCCAGGCTCCAGCAAGCTCAGCGTTTTTGAGTCCCTCACACTCTCCCCACTTACTCTGGCTCCGGTCTTCCGTGTATGCTGCTCTGAAACAGTCTCTTCTACCCTCTTCACCTGGCTAGCACATTCTTTTCATGTATGTAATAATAAAAGTTTATAAAGCACATTTTAAAATAAATTCTTAAAATAAGAAAAGTAGATCAAGCTGTGTAAACTAGTATACTATCCACTGCCATTGAGTTGATTTGGACTCATAGCAACCCCATAGGGTTTCCAAGGCTGTAAATCCTTAAGGAAGCAGACTGCCACATCTTTTTCCCATCTAGTGGCTGGGGGGTTTGAACTAGCGATCTTTCCGTTAGCGCGCAAGCGCTTTAACTGCAGCACCAGGGCTCCTCCAACACACACACACACACACACACACACACAACACAACTGGGGTCTTGTCAAAGGACACAGGAACCAACCAGAAAAACTCTCCATGGCCAAAGCTGGAACAATTTGAGCAACAAAATAAATAAAATAGTATTGGATTATAACCCAAAGTATAAAATAAATATTCATGAGTCCAGACTGATGTAAATAAATAAATAAATCGGAGAAGAAGAAACAATCTGCCCTGCAGAAGAATTCCAAATAATTTACGTACATACTCCACCCTCAAGGAGCTGGAGCATAACTCTGCTTCTTAAGTGTGGGCTGTACATAGTGATGTCCTTCCAAAGGGTACAGTGTGGAAAGGGGTACAAATGAGTAGCTTTACAATGGCAAAACCTGAAAACACTATCTCAGCCAGGTGATGAAAGTTAACATCAACAATGATGAGTCCTGTTGACAGCCTGTCCCCTTGATGTGCTATGATGAAAATGGCACTTCACCTCGTTGGTCTTCCTCCAAAGAAACCATACCCTCAGTTTAGAATTATAAGAAAAACATCAGAGAAAACCCAGTTGAAGGATATTATACAAAATTCTTGACCAGTACTTCTCAAAACTGTCAAGGTCATCAAAAACAAGCAAAGTCTGAGCAACTTTCACAGTCCAGGGGCGCCTAAGGAAACATGACCGCTAAATGTAATGTGGTGTCTTGGATGACATCCTGGAACATAAAAAGATGGTTAAGTAAAAAAAATTAAGAAAATCTTAATAAAGTGTAGATTTTAGTTAATAATAATGTATCAATATTGGTTCATTAACTATGACAAGTACATATACATATATACATATTAAGGGAAACTGGGTATAGAGCGGAGTCCTGGTGGTCCAGCGGTTAAGAACTATGGCTGCTAACCAAACAGTTGGCATTTCAAATCCACCAGCCGCTCCTTGGAAACCCTATGAGGCAGTTCTACTCTGACCTATAGGGTTGCTGTGAGTCAGAATCCGATGGCAAAGGGTTTGTTTTTTTGGTTTGGGTATAGAGCATATGGGAACTCACTGTACTATCTTTGCAATTGTTCTGTTAACCTAAAACTTCTAAGTTTATTTCTAAAGTAACTAAGAAAGAAGAGAAAACACTCTTGCAGTAACAGACCTCTTTGGCATCCCAGGAACCATATAGAAAAGATCCCTACAACACTTCCAGATTAAACCACTGTAGGAATCAGAGTCAGAAGAGTGTTATATTTACCCAAAGTGTGAAGAAGAGGTTATTCTACCATTAATTTAAGCCCTGTTCCCTCTTCACTTTTTCTTGGCTACAATTTTAAACTCAGGGTGTATGGTTTCTATTTTGATTCCTGGGTAGGAACAGCGGAATAAAACTATTTTGTCCACGTTTAATTAGTGACAATTCCAAAGCCTGAGGCTGTTTTTATTTGGAATTTAGGATTTTCAGTGTAGCACATAACTCTCCCAGTAGTTTTGTTACAATTTGTCCAATCTACCTCTGTTACTTTCAACGGGTCATATTTTCCCCACTGTGAGTTCAGCAAGATACCAGCTGATGGTTGAAAACTGCACAAAGGTTTTATTGTGAGCCCCTACCTTCCTGGTTTGATGTTCTATAATATAGGTCAGCACATGCCCCTTCACTGCGACAGCCTGCACCTTCCTCCCCCGCTAAGGGACACACTAAGGGACACAGCTCACATCGCGTTGAGCTGAGCAGTAATCACTTCGGCAATGACAGTATGAGAAACAGTCATTGTGTTATGCTATTAGACACTCAACGGGCAGGTTGTTTGAAGTATTATAATGTCAGAACTTGAATAGCAACAATAACATCCCAGTCTGAGCGAGAGACAGACAGAGAATATAAGGAAGAAGAAGAATGAGGACTGGAGCCCTTCACTGCTTAAGCTCATTCCTAAAAAGTTAACGAGAACAAGACGAAACCTCTCCGAGATTTTAAATCTCATGGACCAGAAGTCGTGAAAATTCTGTTTAAAACCATCCCGTGAAATTGGCTTCGGGACGTCCCTCCAGCTACTCCTTCATTCAGCTTCTGCATCTCTCTAACAATCACCCGGCTGGATATCTCCGGAGGACATGGCAGCTGGCGAGGTCGCCAGACCAGACTTCTCTAACTGAACCCACAAGTGGAGGTGGAGAGGACAAAAGTCAGTCCGGCTCAGCGGCCACGAGCTCTCCAGCCCTCCCCACCTGACGAGAGCATCACAGATTACCCGCACCGCTGACACCGCCCCTCCTCCGGGTGATGCCATCTTGGGGTCTTATCATCCTTTAAGCAGTGAGTTTTCCATTCTCATCACGCGCCTGCGTCTTTGAAAACTTCTCTGACTTTGCCAGAGAACCTGCTGATGTGGACCCTTAATGTGCTCTGGCTAGTTCATCTGCCAAAAGCAGATGCTATTCACGAAAAACCGAGACGACCCGCGAGGCTTGCCCCCGGCTCCCCGCCCCGTGTCCCGTCCGCACCCCGGATTCCCCGCTGGCCGGGTGGAAAGTCAGATGCTCGCCCCGGGGACCGCCGCGGCGAGCGTGGGGTGCAGGGGAGGGGGTCCACCCAGGGCCGGGGGTCCCGGCAGGAGTGGCTGGGTGGGGGTGTGGGGGGACCCGAGCAACTTACAGCCCAGGGCGACCACCAGGTAGCGCAGCAGCAGCAGGAGGAGGCGGTGGCGGCTCCACCTCGCCATCTTCCCGGGGTGCCGAGCGGGCTGCTCCTCGGAGGCTGAGGGTCGGGGCGGCAGGGGCGCAGGCGGGTGGCCGGGAGCCCCTAAACTTCTGGGGCGGGAGAGGAGGGTGAGGGGCCGGCCCCGATGGATCTCAGGTCCCCCTCCCGGGGCGCCTTCGCCGCTGGTTGCAAGGAGGCAGGTCCTCCCCGGCCCTGGGATGAGGGGTCCGGGCTGTTCTTTTTGGGGGGCCGGGGGTGGTGAGACCAGGAGGGCCGCGGACGCCGGACGAGGTGTCAGCGGGAGCGGCGAGGAAGGGACAGGCTTGCGGGTCGTCCCCGCCGCCCGCGCCGCCGGACTGATCGGCTTTGTGTCTGGCGGGCGTGGGGCTGCCAGCTGTCCCCGGGGCGCGGAGCCGGGGGCGGAGGCGCGGGCCGGAGGGGCGGTCAGCAGGGGACTGCGCCGGCCCCGCCCCAACCCCTGGCTTCCTCTCCTTGGCACGAAACTCCTGAGCGGGTTCTCAGCCCAGGGGTGGAGATTTGGGGGACATTTCAGGCCAACGGGCGTAGCTGCGAGTGAGGTGCACGGAGGATATGGGGGTTTGTGGGCTCCACCTCGAACACGAGAGGAAAAAAAAAAAAATCAATCGAGATTCCTGCGGGGCAGCGGCCTCAGATTTGAGCAGGAGCCTCTGTCCTTTCTCGCTTTAAGCTCTTTGCTCCTTGGAGAGTTACGGTGTGTTTCGTGTTCTTTGCTGTCCCACGTGTCAGAGTTAAAAGTTCATCTAACGGTGTGAAATATTTACCATGTTTCTTTCCAGTTACGTAACTGCCTCCTGTGGAGTTGCCGCATGTTAAAACTCTACAGCTGCCCTTTGTCAGGTTTATTTTTGGTAAACTGTGCTTTTAAAAGGGAAACCCATTATGAACGGTCTGTTTGGTGCTTTAAAATGAACGCGCACTTAGCCTGCACAGACTACCAAGGCGGACAGGCAATTTTTATATTTGCTTCCAGGCTCCAAAGCAATGTCGGGGGTATTCAAGAGCTTCTGCATGGACAGGGCTTGAAAAAGGCCATTCCCAGAGAAGAACTTGTTATACATTTTGTTGTTGTTGTTGTTGTTTTAAGATAGAACCATGCATAAAGTTCTGTAGAGAAGACAGATTTAGTGGTGTACACACGAAAAATTCAGCTGGCTCAGTGGACAAAGGCGACCGGAGTTTAGATATGCAGAGCTGTGAGGAATGAGGCATCCCTGTTACCTTGGAGACGGTGATGGAAGCTTAGTGACTATGGGAGGGTGTGGGGGAGGAGGGGCAGAGGACCCAGAGGCCCAAAAAGGAAAGTCAAAATGGCACAAATGTTAGAACACTCACGTCAGACAAGGAGAAGCGGCACAGATATGAACACGGGCTTAGGCTAGTTTTTCTGGGCAATGACTAGGAAAGCTTTTATACTTTAAACAAAAAGTTGTTGGTGTTCTCTGTTCGCAGTGTTGTTACAACTATATGTCTCTTTTTTTCCTCCCTAAAGATACACACGAAAAAAGGCATCCTCTTTTTCTTTTAAACTTCTGTGACTCCCTATGTGAGTAATTGATTCGCTCAGTTATTTGTCCCCCAGCCAAGCCATTCGTCAAATGGCTGCCTGGTGCCTGATGTTGGGGGACAATGGTGAACAAGATCGGGCTTTACTGGCAATGAACTCTGTGTCTTGAGGATAGAGTCCCATCTGGAAATACTTCTGATGAAGCAATGATAAATGCTAACGAAGGACAGAAGGTAATAATAGCAGTCTCTTATTGAATGCTTTGTCAGTGGTGGAGTCCGAATAATGCCATAGCCAATCCCTAACAACTCCGTGAGGGAGGTATGTTACCATTCACACTTTACAGATGAGAAGACTAGGCTGAAAGATGCCAAATGGCTTCCCCAAAGTCAGGGGTAAGAGGATGATCCTTTTGTTAGGGGGAGAGGAGAGTGACTTCAGCTGATTTCTTTATTAAAAAAAAAACAGT
This sequence comes from Dugong dugon, assembly GCA_030035585.1. NCBI lineage: Eukaryota > Metazoa > Chordata > Mammalia > Sirenia > Dugongidae > Dugong > Dugong dugon. The sequence continues at coordinate 11,028,532 of CM057473.1, forward strand.
TGTCATGGAGTCAATTCTGACTCATGATGACCACATGTGTGTCAGAGTAGAACTGTGCTCCATAGGGTTTTCAATGGCTGATTTTTCAGAAGTAGATCACCAGGCCTTTTCTCTGAGGTGCCTCTGGGTAGACTTGAATGTCCAGCCTTTCAGTTATCAACTGAGCTCATTAACCATTTGCATCACCCAGGGACTCTTTATTAGGTCTTGAAAAATGAGGCAAATTTTGAAAGGGAGAAAACAAAGGAAGGGCATTCTAGGTAGAGCAAACAGCAGGATCAAAAGCTGGGAAATCTGAAAATATATGGCTTATTTGGGAAAACAAGGCTCCATAGCCCTAGAGTCCATGTGGAATTGGAACAGAGGTGGTGGTAGCAACTGAAAAGTGGATAACGAAGATCATTCAATATCACATTACAGACTCTAGACCTTATCCAACAAGTAATGAGTTTTGTTTTGATTTTTTAAACACTTGGGTAGAATATAGAAAGATCTACATTTCAGAGCTGTATTATTCAATATGGTAACCTCTAGCCTCATGTGGCTCTTTAAATTTACATCTAATAAATTTACATTCAATTAAATTTAAAATTCAGTTCTCCAATTGTACTACTCCATTTCAAGTGAGCCAGCACAGATACAGAACCTTTTTACCATAGTAGAAAGTTCTGTAGGGCAGTACTGCCATGGAATGATAATTCTTATAGAAACAGAGAATAAGGCTGTTAGACAAGTCTGAAAACTTCTGCAATATTTCAAGAAAGGGATGATGAATGCCTGAATGGTTACAATGGGATGAGCAAAAAAGCAGGTAGATTCAAATCATATTTCACAAACCCTTACTATGTCATCAATTAGATGCAGGGGTGAGAAAGGTTTGGAGGGGTTGACTGAGGAATGTCTAGCTGAGATGACCAGCGAACTGTTAGAAAGTTTGATCCTGAGCTCAGGAAACCTTCAAGACTGACTAAAGAAATAAATGTAAATAGCATCATCTCCTAGAACAGTGATCACCAAACCTGGCTGTTCCTCAGAATCCCCTGGAGATTCTTAAGTATGAGTCTCAGCTTAAAATTATGTTAAAATTCTGAGTCCCAGGTCCTAACCCTGGAGTTTCAAGTTCAGCAGCACCTGAGAAACTGTGTTCCTAACAGGTACCCTGGTTAATTCTTAAGCAATCAGCTCTTGGACTGGTGTTCAGGGACCTTTCTAGAAGACAGGAGAAACCATGAGAGCGAATGAGCTCAATCAGGCAAAACAGTGAACATTTATCTAGGGGTACATCTACGGGAATAATTGCAATAAGAGGTAAGGGGAAGACCTGGAGAAATAACGTAAGAGCAAAGCAGTAGAAGAACTGGGAGAGAATTAGAAGCCAAAGATGGAGACATTTACAGTGTCAAATGCTAAAAAGAGGATTGAGAATTGTCTCCTGGATTTGGCCATTGACCACTGGACACTAGAGAAAGCTAGCCTCCAAAATACATGTAGAAAAAATGTACAGACTTGTGTTCTATAATTGAAAAAGCAGCTAATGCACAAGATAAAAACAAATAATGAAATGGTTCAAAACAGCAGCAGGAAGGTGACAGGTTTGAATCCCTGCTGAGAATTTGCATTTCTAATGAGTTCCCAGGCGATGCTAATGCTTCTGGTTAGGGACCAATTCTGAGAACCACTAGTAGAGCAGTGGTTCTCAAAATTTATTATACATAAAGAATCCCCTGGGGATCTTGTTAAAATGTGGATTCTGATTCAGTATATCTGGGGTGTGGAAAAGCAAATTCTCAGCAGGGGTTTGAACCAGAACAAACCAATTCGAAGCCCTGAATAGCAATAGCCAATACTAGTGCATCATTAATGAGTAGTTGGAAGTGGGCTTCGTTATTGCTTCCCTTGTCAGAATCCTGAGGCAAGGAGCATAGGGCACTTTGTGGGGAGAAATGGTGAGGAAATGCCTGAGAAGTCTCTTTTAGTCCCTCTAAACTTTGTTCCATTCTGTGTGGTCATACTGTCCCCCACTCCTCTGTACCTGTCATAATCGCTTTTACTCTGACAATATAAACAGTTTTGTCAGGTAAATATAAATGGAAACCTGATATTTTTAGGACATCTTCTCATTTTGTATTCTTTCCACCTACTCGAATTTCGAATTCAAAGTAATGTTGAGGAGGTGTCAACATGCATTTCCTAAAACAAGCAACAAAGCGAAGGGCTGGGTTTGAATAGAGTGACTTCTCACAATGTCTCAGATTTGGTGTTTCTGTGTTGGATGGGTTATTTTTCCTCATGGGTGTGGAGAAGGTGCTAGAAAGTGTACCCACACTCTGCAATTTAGAGAAAATAGGAAAAAAAAAAAAGTCTTCCATTTCCAGAACCGTATAAATACTCAAGTGTTTCTTATAAATTTTAAATTCCTGTAGACAGAATTCAACGTATTTAACTAATAGAGTACCCACTACCTAACTACCCTTATCCCTCACCATTATCTCCTTGGATCATTTTCTGGGATAAGCTGATTTCAACATCCCATTCTGATGTGCCCACAAGCACACTTATGCTTGTTCTTATCCTCAACCCCTGTTCCAGACAAAAGAACCTATTCAGAGAGCCCGCAGTGTCTCCAGCACGTAGCCTACATTATTCTCTCAAAGTGACATCTTGCTCCAGGCATAAGTATAATGACACAGTGCTCAAAACTCACTACCAAGAAAAAAAAAAAAAAAAAAAACCTCAGGCCCCTCACCTGGTTCTAATTACTACAAGCAGGAAGATTCTCTCATTCACTCTCTTTGCTCCTAAATTCCTTAAAATAACTTAGTTCTACCTGCCAGTTAAGGAAAGTTCATCAGCAGTCATTCAATTAGTTATTAATATTCTCTTTACTTCTTTCTCTCTCTCTCTCTCCCTCCTTCCCTTTCTCTTTCTTTCCTTCTTTCACACATTTATTATCAACTCCATGGTTTGGTTCTTTATTGAGTGATCATTAGGTACGATGAAAATGATTTTTTAATGGGATTTTCTTGGGGCGAGAAATTAGCATTTAACAATCATTTTCCAGGGTTAAACAAAGGATGGACCAGCATCATTCTATCTATAAGCATAGAATCCTAAAATCTAAAGCTTGGGCCGACCTTAGAGGCTAATTCCACTCCATCCTCAACATCCCCCTTCCCCTCACTTCACAGTGAGGAAGATGCGGCCAACATGGTTAAATGACTTTCTTGAGCTTACACATGGAGAAAAGAAAAGAGCCAGACCTGGAATGGACATCAGCTATGTCTTTCCGGTGCAGTCCCCAAATCAGCATGGGTCCCTCTACATTTGCTGGGAGAAGTTTTTGCCTGCTCATATATATCTTGATCCAGTTATGCCTTACTTTCCCTCCAGAGAGCCCTCACCTAGGGACACCCATCTATCCCATTGCCATCGAGTCGATTCCAACTCGTAGCGACCCTATAGGACAGAGTAGAACTGCCCCAGTAGATTTCCAAGGCTGTGATCTTTATGGAAGCAGACTGCCACATCCTTCTTCTGCAGAGTGGCTGGTGGGTTTGAACCGCCGACCTTTTGGTTAGCAGTCAAACACTTAACCATGGCGCCACCAGAGCTCTTTGCCTAGGGCAGCTATACTGAATATATGTTCTTATTTAAAGAGTGAGTGGGGAGAGTAAGTATTGTCCGTTGGGTTGCAGGGAGCTATACAGTCTAGCTCAACATCTTGGATCTGGAGTGATACAGCCCAAATGAGAAGATGTTCAAAGAACTTTCAATAGATTTAATAATTCTTCCATTGGGCCACTTCTCTCCAGAGTATTCTTAATGATAATGATGATATTAATTATTAACATTTATTGGGTAAGTAGTATATGCTTGGCACTGTGCAAAGTACTTTACAGGCATTATCTAAATAAACAACTTTATGAGGAATTGTTATTATTTCCATCTCGTTGCTGTTGTTAGTCAGTGTCAAGTTGGCTCTGACTCATGATGACTTCACAAAACAAAACGTTGCCCGAGCCTATGCCATCTTCATGATCACTGGTGTGTTTGAGTCCATTATTGTGGCTGTTGTGTCAATCCATCTCATTGAGCATTTCCCTCATTTTCATTGACCTTCTACTTTGCTGAACAGGATGTTCTTTTCCAGCTATTGGTCTTTCCTGATGACATATCCAAAGCAAGCTATCCCCTCTTCTAAGGAGCATCCTGTTTGTATTTCTTCTAAGACTGATTTGTCATTCTTTTGGCAGTCCACAACATACGGTACTCAAGATTCTTTGCCAACACCACAGTTCGAATGCAATTTCCATCTTACAGATAAGTAAACAAAGGCTAAGAAAAGTTAAGTCCCTGGCATAGGACCAGGTAACTAGGAAATAATTAAGCCAGATTTAAACTCAGGTTTGTCTGGCTCCAAAACCCACGTTCTTAACTACAAAAACATCTGAAAAGATGAATTCCAATGCAATGTATCTTCCCCTTCTTTGTTATCTTTTTTTCAGAGATTCTCTTTTGCTTCATAGATCTTGAAGGCTGTCACTTGGTCTTTGCAATGACAATGTCATCATTACTTGTTTGACATGATATTTTGAAAATCCTTTCAAATACATTTTCTCTTTGAATTCCTGCAGCAAACCAATTAAGAAGCTGAGGGAAAGATATGATTATGCATATTTTAACAGTCCTATCTATAACTGACAGGTATCAATAAGGACCTAAAAAACTCCAGAAGCCAACAAATACAGTGAAACCTGTGAGAGCAGGAACTCTCTGGGACTGCCTTGTTTTTCCTGGTCTCGCAAGTTTTCTACCTTTCACAGGTTGCAGCTTATCTTTTGTTCCCTGTTAGTGGAAAATATTTGAGTTTTCTTTCTCTGACAGATTTCCACCTTACACAGGTTCTGGCTTTCACAGGTTTTACTGTAGAAGTGTCTCAAATTTCTCTATGAACAATATTCAGGATACTCCCAGTGACCAGGCTGGGCATCAGACCGTCGGAGGGTATGATAAGTGTGCTGTTGGGAGTCTGGCTGGTTGGGTGTGGGTCCCATCTCTGTGTGGTTCATTATGGAGGTTGTCTTTCGCTGGGTTCTCTAGAGGAGCAAAACCATTGAAGTCTATATATAAATATATAGAGAGAGATTTATTTCCAAGAGATGGCTCATACAATCGTGGAGGCCGGCAAGTCCCCGATCTGTGGGGCAGGCAGCAGGCAGCAGGCTGAAAGCTTCTCACGTCCCAAGAACCGGAGGTCAGAGGAAGATGAGATGAATGCAGGGTCGAGAGAGCAAGCTTTGCCAGAACATCCGTTTATATCGCGAATGCAGGTCACACCCCCAAGGAACTCCTCTTCCAACTGACTGGCTGCTCACATCAGATCACAAAATGGGAGGTGATACACAGTGTCTGCCAAACCACTGAGAATTATAGCCCAACATTAACTATCACAGAGGCTCAGAGTCTTAGGAAACTGCCCACACTCATGCTGTTAGTGATCCTAAATCATCTGCCTCCAAAGACCCCATGATTCCCCAATCACTCTTTTCAGTGATCACCCCTGACTTCTCCGTTCATATCTCTCTAACTCAGATCTTTCTCTCAAGCTCCAAATCCGTTTTCCCAGTTTTTAGAACATCTCTACCTAGACACACCACTCAAAACCAATATGTCTAAAATTCAGCAGACCACATTACCTCCCCACCAAAGCCTCCTTTTTCAACCACTTTTTTCCTCCTTTCCTCCCCCTTTTCCATTCTTTCTACCTTCTATTATCCAATATGTAATGATTCCTAACATATACCAGCACTATGCCAGTGGCTGGGAATACAATTACTGCAGGAGCAGATGATTTCCCGTCTTGTGGAGATCTAGGTGGAAGAGATAGACATTAATCAGGCAAAGTAATCATGTACATAGGGGAACTATTAATACAGGGTCTGACTAGTCAGAGACGTCAGGGAAGGCTTCCCTGAGGAAGTGACAAACCTGAGTCAGACAAATCTGGGTTTAAATCTGGAGAAGGAAGTGTAACAATGGACTCAAGCCTACGGTTTTAGCACATGGCCACCAGCCAGAAGCAGCTGGTGGGTTGGCTTGCTGAAGGGTATTTATGGGGCCAGTTGGGAGACAACACCCTGTGAGTTTGATACTTTCTCCTCCTTAGCTAGAATCCATGAGTGAAGGTAGGAATGACCCCTCTGTTACACAAGTATCCTGTGAAAGGATTTTTGCTTTCATCCCAGTGACCTTGGCTTTAGTGGAGGTCTTACAGACCATGAGGAAAGTTCCCGCTAGGAAAACATGCTCATGATTCTGTTAAACTGGCATTTGAGACTGATCTCTGGAAATGTTTAGATACTTATGTTGCTGAAAGAACAGGCCGTAAAGGGAGTTACTGTTCTGGTGGTAGTGAGGTGATTGATTGTGATTACTACAGGAAAACCGAGTTTCTGTAACACCATGGGGACAAGGGGCACTATGTCAGGAACCCAGGGATTCTATGGTCTCTCTTTGCTCAGTAGTCCCGGTTAAAGAAAACTGCAGCAATGCAATAAAGAACCACCTAGGACTCGGTTCCTGAAGGAATGAGGTTTAGATTACCCTATCGGGTAAAAACTGCTGCCAGTAGAAGTGCTGGCAAGGGGAAAGGGAACATGGAATGGGAGGTGGGAGAAGGAGATTATGATTATCAATTCAGGCCTTGAGATCAGCTACAGAAGGTTGGGCTAAAGCCATTATGTTTATGCTTTATGATAATTGTTCCTTCCTCTGTTTTCCTCTATCCCCTACTTTTTATGACAAGCACTGCTGGTATCTAATATTTTAGATTTCAGGTGAGAGTACGCCCAAATTGATATCATCTAGTTAAGATCTGGTAACTGATGGTATTTTGCGTACCCTTGAGTTGGAATATGATGTGAGGGGCAAAAGGAGTGGATTATGTTATATGCCTCCTGTTTGCCCCTCCAGAGCCATTCCTCACCCTTCTGTACCGGGTCTGACTTTCAGGGACTGCCTCCCCCCTACCTTCTGGTTGGATTCAGTCAGTGGGAGGCACCGGTGGGATGAAGCATGGCAGGGGAGTGAGGTCTGAATATTTATTCCCCTGTTTCCTCTCTGCTGGATCACTGCTAGTTGTCTTTGATCTCCTCCCAGAGGCAGCAGCTCAGGCAGTCCCTAACTTTCTCCAGGTCCCAGAAACTGCTGCCTACCCTTTCTTGTTGTTAGTTGCTGTTGCGTTGGCCCCTGATTCATGGGGACCCCACGCACAATGGAAGAAAATGCTGCCCAGTCCTATGCCATCCTCAAGACGGGTTGCAGATTGGACCGTTGTGATCCAGAGGGTTTCCACTGGCTGATTTTCAGAAGTAGATCACCAGGCCTCTCTTACTGATTTGTTTTAGTCTAGAAGCTCTGCTGAAACATGTCCAGCATCATAGCAACACGCAAGCCTCCACTGACAGGGTGGTGGCTGTGTACCTTCAAGAGTAGGGGAGGTATTATTTGCCTACTTTGCTAGCATAAGAGCACAGAACATACCTTACTGGTTTTCTTTAACCTTGCCCAGACCTTTTTAAAGAGTTCATTGATCAAACTCTTAACCATTTCCTTTCCTGACCTTGGCTGGTTCATCATTAGATAAGAAATCCCTCATCTTTCTTACATCTTATCTTCTCCCTCCTCCCAAATAGTGGGGCTGCTTGTGCTCCACCCGCCTCCTGTCTAAGTCTTTGCATGCCCATTGCCCCAACCCACGCCTTCTCTCTTTGGTCCTTTCAACTATTCATTCGCAGCTAGGTCTTCTCATTGTTTTTTTAAAATACCCTTAAATGCCTTGCATTTAAAAAAAAACAAAAAACAAATCACAAGACCTATCTTTATCCTCCAGTTACCATTCTCTCTTCCCTTTCACAGTCTTCTACACTCACTGTTTCTGAGTCCTAACCCCCATTCATGCCTCAACCCATTCCTGTCTTTCAGCACCCTGATTCCCCTAAACCAACTCTTATAAGGAACATTTTTTGGCCTTTATCTTACATGATCTCTCAGCAGCTTCTGGCTGTATTGATCACACTCTTTATTGAAACAAAGGACTCTTTCTCTTCCTCGTAGGTTATCATCCTCTATATGGTCAATAAATGTTGGAGCACATCTTAACTCTCAGGCCTTCTTTACTCTTTTAGTATGTGATCTCCTATACACCTTTGTCCTTAGAAACCAGCCAAACACAAATTACTTACAAATTTATATCTACAGCTCAGACCTTGCCTGCATGCTTCATAGTTCCTCCTAGATGTCTTAAAAATGTCTCAAAATCAAGAGAATCAAGACTCCATTTTGAGATCCACTTTTGAAATCCTTGCTCCATTACAAGTCCTATCTTCCAGTGTTCTCTACCTCAGTGAAAGGTACCATTAACTATTTAGTTGCACAATGCTGAATTCTAGGAGTTACTATTGATATTTCCTTCACTCTTATCCCTAACCACCCCATCCTATTGATTTCATTTCCTAAATAATGCAAAAATAAGTCCACTATCCTCACCCTCTTTCACCACCATTCCCAACCAACTACCTTCCTCTCTCACTTAAACTATTGCAGTAGACCCATCGCACACAGTACTAGCCCCCTCTGATTCATTTTCCACCCTGGAGGGAGAGTGATGTTTTCTAGACATGCATTTGACCATGGAGTTCCCCTGCTTAAAGCCTTCAATGGCGTCTAGCTAGTTTTAAGATGAAAGCAGAATATAAAACAGGGCTTCATCACTTTTCCTCATCATGCTCCCATGGGGCCTTTGCACATGCTGTTCCTTCATTAAGGAACCCTGGTGGCACAGTGGTTAAGCCCTTGGCTGCTAACCAAAAGGTTGGCAGTTGGAAACCACCAGATGTGGCAGTCTGCTTCTGTAAAGATTACAGCCTTGGAAACCTCATGGGGCAGTTCTACTCTGCCCTGTAGGGTCACTATGAGTCGGAATCACTCGGTGGAAATGGATTTTTGTTTGAGTGTTTGTTTGTTTCATTCACTGCTCTGACTCATGATGACCTCATGTATAACAGAACAAAATGTTGCCTGGTCCTGCAGCATCTTCATGATTGTTGGTATGTTTGAGTCCATTGTTGTGGCTGTTGAGTAGTGTTTTCCAAGCTAGGGGGCTAATCTTCCCGCACTATATTGGACAATATTCTGTTGTGATCCATAAGGTTTTCATTGGTTAATTTTCAGAAGTAGATCACAAGGCCTTTCTTCCTAGTCTATCTTAGTCTGGAGGCCCCACTGAAACCTGTCCACCATGGGTAACACTGTTGGTATTTGAAATACCAGTGGCATAGCCGCCAGCATCATAGCACTACACAAGCCACCACAGTAGAACAACCTGACAGGCAGGTGGTGGTCTTTAGTATTATCTAGCATTTCATTAAAGAAGCCCTGGTGGCACAATGATCAAACAATCAGGTGCTAACTGAAAGATTGGCAGTTAAAACCCACCAGTCATTCTGTGGGAGAAAAGATCTGACAATCTGCTTCCGTAAAGATTATAGCCTAGGAAACCTGTGATGGTTAAGGTTGTGTGTCAACTTGGCTGGGCCATGATTCTCAGTGGTTTGGAAGTTATGTAATGATGTAATTTGGTGGTTATGTAATGATGTAGTCATCCTCCATGTGATCTGACGTGATCAGCCAGTCAGTTATAAGGGAGTTTCCGAGGGGGTGTGGCCTGCATCTAGTATATATATGCACATTCTCGCAAAGCTCTCTTGCTTGCTCTGGATCCTGCACCTGGCTGGTCATCATTTGACCTCTGGTTCTTGGGACTTGAGCCAGCAACCTGCTGTATTACCTGCCAATCTTGGGATTCATCCGCCTCTACAGCCTGTGAGCCAGCAGACTGCCGTCTTACCTGCTGATCTTGGGTTCATCAGCCCCTGCAGCTATGTGAGCCAGAGAAGCCTCCAGCCTGGTGCTTGGCTCATAGACTTGGGGCTTGCCAGCTCTTACACATGATTTCCAGATCATCCTTTGAATTTTTGTTGATTTGCCTTGGAAAACAGAAAAAAAAAATCCACTGCATCTTCTTTTTTTCTTTGAGCCTAGTCCTCCAGCCATAGTTTTAAAGTACAGAATTTAGTATATAGTGCAACTTGAGGCAGATAAACAGCTTCTTATGATTTATTTGGTGTTTACTATGAATCTGCATTACATTTTCTTCTAGTATACCTATATAAACATTTTTTAGTCATTCATTCATTTATTTTTTTTTTTGCATAATCAAATTCTTAATGCTGATGGAATTCTATACTCCAAACAACCTTCCCTTTCTTGCATCTTAACTGTGCTGTTTCAGCTGTAGAGTTCTTTGGGAAGGGATCCAAGAATGTGGGTAAACTTGATCAACCTTGTTATAGCAAAAATTGGATGTGATGGGCCCAGACCAGAATAATGTCTTTTCATTTCCAATGATTTAGGAATTCTACTGTGTTCTTGGATTTGTCCTCTTTAAGCAGGTGGAATGTTGTAGTCTCTCTGGAATGTTCTTTTTGGCCCTCATGAAAGGTAGCTAACTGGAAGAGCAGCAGGTTAACATTCAGTTCCATAACCAACATTCTGTTCTCCATACAAGCCAAGACTTACGTGACTCTGGAGAGGCCAAGGAAGTGTGTATTTTCTCATGTCATAGCTTTAAATCTTTCACTCTCTTTATTTCACTGAATTTTAAGGTTCTCTTTAGTCTTACAGATGTGAGTGCTCTAGGAAATGGAACAAATTTCAAAATAGATTTTTTTCTGGAAGCGTAACATTATAAAGAAGGCTTGGCTGTTGATTCCTGAACTGCTGGGAATCATCACAGAGACAGTAGTTCAAATGCTTGTCTGCCGGCTTGGAGCCCCTGAACACAATGGTGGGGGACAGTGGAGACTTTGAATATGCCCTTTGGGGTGACTGCTGTTCAAAAAGCAGGATATGGGTGTTAGTGCCAGTACTGGAACTGGTCACTTTTGTCATTCATTCTTAGGATAGGGACTAAACATCCCAGAGTCCTGAAGTCAGAGGTGGAGATATATTGGCCATTGCAGAAGCAGGAGCAGGACTTGTTTTCCTAGATGCATTCCTTGTGAGGCACAGTCGTACAGTCCACACTGCACTGAGGTTGGATCTAGAGGATCTTAGAAGAAGCATTGATGCCTTTGAATTATGATATTGGTGAAGAATAGTGAATATGCCGTGGACAGCCAGAAGAATGAGTATGTCTGTTTTTGAAGAAGTACAGCCAGAATGCTCCTTGGAAGCGAGGATGGCGAGACTTCATCTCACGTACTTTGGACGTGTTATTAGGAGGGATCAGTCCCTGGAGAAGGACATCATGCTTGGTAAAACAGAGGGTCAGCAAAAAAGAGGCGGACCCTCAATGAGACGGACTGACACAGTGGCTGCAACAATGGGCTCAAGCATAACAGCAATTGTGAAGATGGCGTAGGACTGGGCAGTGTTCTGTTCTGTTGTACACAGGGTTGTTATGAGTCAGAACCGACTTGACGGCACCTAACAACAACAGATAAGTCACTTAATACCTCTGGAACTTTGGTTCTTCACATATAGGAAATGGGACTGGCGTGATTTTAAAGTAATTTTTCAATATCAAGCTAGATTACTCTTATATTTGCATTTTCAACTTCAGCAATGAAGAGTAAACAAGTATTCCAATAACAATACTGTATCATATGCTGCTATAAAATTGTCCATGTGATAAGCAGCCTGGTGGTTCAGTGAGAGAATTCTCATCTTCCTTGCAGGAGACCTAGGTTCGATTCCTAGCCAATGCACTGCATGTGCAGCCACCACCTGTCTGTCAGTAGGGGCTTGTTCATTACCATGGAGCTCAGTAAGTATCAGCAGCGCTTTCAGACTAAGTTGTCGTTATTTGCTATCAAGTCAATTCTGACTCATGGTGTCCCCATGTGTACAGCGTAGAATTGCTCCATAGAGTTTTCAAGGTTGTGATGTTTTGGCAGCTGATTGCCAGGCCTGACTTCCAACGTGTCTCTAGACGGATTCAAACTGCCAACCTTTCAGCTAGTAGTCGAGTGCTTAACCATTTGTATCAGCAGGGGATTCTGCTAGGATAAAATAGACTACGAACAAGACCTGGCGATCTGCTTCTGATAACCAGCCAGTGAAAACTCTATGGATCACAACAATCTGAAACCAATCACGGAGATGGTGCATTGATTCATTCCATTGTGTGTGGGGTCACCATGAGTCGGCGCTAACTCTATAGCAGGTAACAACAGCAACTCAACTACTACAGATATTTGTTCCTCTCCTCCTGTCCCCAGCCACTGAACACACACACATATACACTCACACCCTCACTCACACACACACTCTCACCCAGCGGTGGATTCTCCAACAGGCAAGGTAAGCACAGTGCTTACCTTGCTTACCAGGTCGTATGTAGTGAACAACTTCACATTTTTCCACCACATCAAAGATTCTGCTTCTAGGTATAGCTGGCATCTGTGTCTCTCCCAACCCCACAGCGCTTTCCTACAAAATCAAAGCCTCTTTTCAAATTTACAATCCCTGACAGGGACAGATTACCCAGTAAGCAAGGTAAGCATGGGCTTACTTGAGCTTACTTACTAATCTATAGTGACCAATTTCACATGAGCTTCACCACATCATGTGCTCACCTTGCTGACTGGGACATCTGCCCCTGGGTCTCACCTACTGTTTAAAGAATGCTTAATTTATCCCAGTAAATCACAAATGTTAGAATAGGAAGGGATTTAGGGAGATAGAAGAAATAAATGCCTTGATTGTGGCATATGAGTTGGAGTTCACGGCCATCTGTTTCTTTTCTTTTCTCTTCTGTTCTTCGTCTTACCATTGCTTTTCTCTTCCCTACACTCCTTTCCCCTCTTTCTGCACTCAAAAGTTCCAACATGTTGACTGTGATTCTTAAGAAAAAACTACTGGTATGTAGCCAAATCTGTCCACAGCATTTTTCAATGAGGCCATCCTTGGCTCTTGGCCGAACTGGAGCACAGTCTTCATCAACCGTTTACGATGAAGGGGAACTTTGCTTTCTGCAGTCAGTGCTTCTGGAAGCAACAAAAAATAAAGTCTCAGCTGGAACTTGGGTCAGTTCTAATAGGTCCAAGTGTTTTCTTTGCCTTCTGATGGTAGGGCAAAAAGTGATGGGAATAACAAGGGGAGATTTTTGGTACTGGAAATCTTTCCACTTTTAGCCTCAAAAGTGTTAGCTAAGAATAACTCATCTTTTATGTAAGAAAATGTTATTGTTTTTTAAAAAAGATACACACTGACTGAAGAATTTGGGCTTTTATACCATAATATCTGTAATTTGTATTAAAATGCTTCAGAAAAAAAAGAAGATGCAAAATGAGGCAACTTGTTAATATAGGTGGTGGGTGTACAGCATTTGTTAAGCTATTTTTTGTGTGTTTTGTGTGGTTGAAGTGTTTCGTACTTTTAAAAAGTTAATAAGAATTAAAAAATTAAGCTCATCTTCACAGAAAGGAACCAAAGTTTGGGAATTAATTTGGTGCCCTTTCCCCTGTGCTAACTTGCTGACTCTTCAAAATAGTAAAATAGATAAAATCGTGTTTCTTTGCTGTGTTCCTGGCTCCACTTATTCACTTGATCTAAGAGTGATGAACAGCAGGAAGACAAGTTTCACTTGACAGAGGCCTTTTCTAGAAGTTGGAAAACTGATCCCTCAGGGAGTAAGGCAGAAACGTCCCCACTTCATTGCCTCTATCTTGCTCTCTCTCTTGAAATAATTCTAAAAAATCTGCTTTCTTGTAGAGAAGAGCACAAGGAAAGAAGGGGAGGGGAAGCAGCCAGATGAGACTTCATGGGGATTTTCACTTGCCTAGAAGAAGTAAGGAGTCCCTGGGTGGTGCAAACGTTTAATGCGCTCAGCTGTTACCTGGAAAGATGGTGGTTCGAGTCCACCCAGAGGCACATCTGAAGAAAGGCCTAGTGTTCTACTTTTGAAAAGTCGGCCATTGAAAACCCTATGGAGCACAGCTCTACTGTGACACACATGGGGTCACCATGAGTCAGAGTCAACCCAACGGCAACTGGCTTTCCTGGTAGAAGAGGTCGAAAATAAAAACTGAAACTCACTACCCATCTGTCAGTTTGTCATACTGTGGCGGCCGGTGTGTTATTATGATGCTGGAAGCCATGCCATCAGTATTTCAAATATCAGTAGGGTCGCCCATGGTGAACAGGTTTCAGCAGAGACTACAGACTAACACGGACTAGGAAGAAAGGCCTGGCAATCTACTTCTGAAAATGAGCCAGTGAAAACTCTATGTATCATAACAGAACATTGTCCTGTTTAGTGCTGGAAGATCAGCCCTCTGGGTTGGAAGGCACTCAGAATACAGAAGCTACAACAATAGATTCCAGCAAAACAATGAGAGTGAAGACGGAGAGGGACCGGAGCAACATTTGTTCTGTTGTACATGAGCCTGCCACAAGGTGAAGCTGACTCGAGGGCAAGTAATAACAACAAGTAAATGAAATTAACCCCTCTCAAACAAACGATCTTTATTATTTCCTTTTTCTGCTAACTTTGGGTGTAGTTCACTCTTCTTTTTTTCGAGTTCCTTAAGGTGTAAAGTTAGGTTATTGATTTGAGATCCTTGTTTTTTTTAAGTAGGTATTTACAGCTATAAATTTAGGAAAGGAGTGGAGATTATTTTTGGCCTTAAAAAGATTTAATAGTCTAATAGAAACCTACCAGTAAGACTGGATTATACATCATTCTACTTGGATGCCTTTCTTAGCCTCTGATTTTATCCAAAACATCAGTTAAATACCTAAACTGCGTTAGAGCTTTCATTGTAGTACTAACAATTATCCCAAGGATTTATGTAATTTTTAATTTTGAAGAACGATTTACTTGACGACAATTGTGAAACATTCCCAAACCTGTCACGTGTAGCAATTCTGCATTCTGAGAAATTGTTACTGGCATTTGCAAGCAAAGCAAAAATGTAAGAAACTGTCGCCAAACCACTTGCTTGTTTGAATGCCAAGCTTTGCTTCCCCACATCACATGCGGTGTCCTGCTGCCAAGAGTTATCAAAATACTCCCACAGTTGTCACAGAGGGGGGCGTTCAAAGTTACTCTTTTTTTATTCTTGTTGTCTCTCTATGTCATTCCCTTGCCACTTCTACTTGGAGATTTATTTGAAGAACCTGAATAACATCGGTATGGGGCAGTTAGTTATTAAATTATGGATTGAGAAAATAAGAATATCTGAGATATAGCTATAGATATGTAGATATAAACCAAAAAATCCACTGCTGTCAAGTCAATTCCGACTCATAGTGATCCTATAGGACAGAGTAGAACTGCCCCATAGGGTTTCAAAGGAGTGGCTGGTGGATTCGAACTGCTGACCTTTTGGTTAGCAGCCGAGCTCTTAACCACTGTGCCACCAGGGCTCCTTATGTATAGGTATAGAGTGTAGCAAAAAATAGGGAGGGACAAGTTTCATATTTTACTCTCTGTTTGTCCTAAATGTTTGAATTTTTATAGCGAGTCTATGTTGTTTGTGCAATTTAGAACAGTCAGAAATGTAAGACAGTTAACAGAGAAGGAATGTAGAGCAAAGTACTAAGAAAAGTTAAGTTCAGGTTCTCAACATTGTGTTTTATGTCATTTCGATTAGCTCACCACATTCTGATGGGAGATAGGCAATTATGCTGTACAAGCCCTTACAAAGGAGATTTAGAGATCAAATCCAGCCCTTTGAACCACAGGTAGACTAGAAATTGGAATTACTGGCTCTGAGTTTGCATTTTACGTGATGATTCCAACAGGTAAAGGCCGGGCCAGGTTAAAAAAGCTGTTGCATATGAAACAGGAAATGTGAAAGATCAGACGGTGTTCCCACTAGACCCTGGGTCTAGGTCACAAACTCAAAGATTCATGAAAGTGTAGCCTTCTGTCACTATGACAGTAGTCACCACTATCATCTGAAATAAGCATCTCTCTGCTTTGTCTTGAGTGTTAATGCCTTTTGATGGACACTTTGTACCAAACTCACATCCCCTTGACCAAGCACTTCCACTGCTAGGAACCTCTTCTGAAGAAAACTTACACCAAGGTACATATTTTAGACAGATAGATATTCACTGCAGCAAAATACTTCAAATGTCTTAATTGTACATTAAAGACAGTGTATTCATTTCTTAGGACTGCCCTAACAAGGTACCATTAACTGGGCCGCTTAAAACAACAGAAATGTATCGTTTCACAGTTATGTAGGCTAGATTTTTTTTTTAATTGTACTTTAGGTGAAGGTTTACAGAACAAATAGTTTCTCATTAAACAGTCAGTACACATATTGTTTTATGATGTTGGTTAATAACCCCACAACATGTCAACACTCTCCCTTCTCGACCTTGGAGGACCTTTTTTTTTTTTTTGGTGAAAATATACATAGCCAAAGAGATACCATTTCAGAAATTTCTACATGTACAATTCAGTGTCATTGATTACATTCTTCCCGTTGTACTGCTATTCTGACTGTCCTTTTCCAAATTATTCCATCACCATTATCTTCAACTTACTGCCGCCTAGGCTTTCCATCAAAACTTTTGAGTTGCTGTCGTCAATTTGATCTCATATAGGTAATTTTTTTTTATTTGTACCTTAGATGAAGGTTTACAGAACAAATAGTTTCTCATTAAACAGTTAATACACACACTGCCTTATGACAATGGTTAACAACCCCATGACATGTCAACACTGTCCCTTTCAACCTTGGGTTCCCTATCACCAACTTTCTTGTCTCCTCCTTAGGCTAGAAATTTGACATCAAGTTGTTGGCAGGGCCATTTTTTTCTTTGGAGGCTTTAGGGGAAAATCTTCCCTTGCTGTTGTGGATTGAATGGTGTCCCCCAAAAACATGTGTCAACTTGGCTGGGCTATGATTCTCAGTGGTTTGGCAGTTATGCGATGATGTAGTTATCCTCCATGATGTGATCTGATGTGATCTGCCAATCAGTTGCAAGGGGTTAGGGTGGGATGCAACACCCATACTCAAGTCACGGCCCTGATCTGTGTAAAGGGAGTTTCCCTGGGGTACCCTGTGTCACCTTTTATCTTACAAGATATCAAAGGACAGAGAGGTAAGCAGAAAGAGAGGGACCTCAGTACCACCAAGAAAGAAGAGCTGGGAGCAGGGCACATCCTTTGGACCCAGGATCCCTGCACTGAGAACCTCCTAGACCCAGAGGAAGATTGATGCCAAGACACATGGAGATCTCCAAGGAAAGCTGGACCCACAGATGTTGAAAGGAGACAAAGAACTTTTCCCTAGAGCTGACAGAGTTAGAAAGCCTTCCCCTGGAGCTGGCACCCTGAATTCAGACTTCTAGCTTTCTAGCCTGTGAGAGAATAAATTTCTGTTTGTTAAAGTCATCCACTTGTGGTATTTCTGATATAGCAGCACTAGATAACTAAGACACTTGCGTTCCTAGTTTCTGCTGGCTCCTGACAACCCTTGGCGTTCCTTGGCTTGTAGATACATGACTCCAATCTCTGCCTTTGTCTTCACATAGCTATCTTCTCTCTCGGTGCTTCTCTTTTTATAAGGACACCAGCCACATTGGATTAGGGCCCACCCTACTCCAGTATGACCTCACGTTAACTTAAATGATAACATCTTCAGAGACCTTACTTCCAAACAAGGCCACGTTTACAGGTGATCGGGGATTGGGACTTCAATTTATCTTTAGGGGGGACACAATTCAGCCCGTAACAGAGAGTATGTTAAGTAAATCATGGCGCAACTTGCCCAAGATCAGAGGGCTAAGCAGTGGAGAGCTGGGGGTGGTCCTGAGCAGGCTGAGTCCAGAGCTTGTGTGTGACTCCTCACTAGACTACACGTTATGAGTTGCAGTCAGTGTAGACGGCTTTAGGGAGCCCAGGCCCCATCTTGTGTGCTTTCCCCAGGGTAGATCAAAATTGGATAATGGAGGCAGGCAGGGTAGGCAGTCAAGTTCATGGACAAAAGTCTAGGAATAAGACAGTCAGGAGTTTAAAACAACAATAAAAACTCAGGGAAAAGTTATGTATAATCCAGGGAGAGGGATTCTAGAGGAAAATATATATTTATTTCACCAAAAGAGCATTAAACCAAACCTGATGAGTTGATTCTGACTCATAGTGACTCTACAGGACAGAGTAGACCTGCCCCATAGGGTTTCCAAGGCTATAATCTTTACAGAAGCAGACTGTCACATCTTTCTCCCAAAGACCGGCTGGTGGGCTCGAACTGCCGATCTTTCGCTTAGCAGACAAGTGCTTTAACCACCAAGTTACCAAAGCTCCTGAAAGAACATTACTTCAACCAATTCTTTCCCCACTTCCCAGGAGCCATGAACTTCCATCCTAAAGGACTCTAAGTGAGCTTGTACTTAGTCTAGTAGACTTTCTCCCTCTGAAACAGGGTGGGGGCTGAGAGAAGAGCTGCTGGGAATATGTTTGTCCCATTCCATCAAAGAAAATCCATATCAACATGTGTTTCAGGGATTAGTACATCTTTGAAATCCTAAGCAAATGGGAGGAGAATTCTTGCAATCTTCACACAACCACGAAATGCAGGGTTTGGTGGGGCTGCTGCAGGGAGGGACTATTCAGTGTTTTGAGGCTCGTGTGCTGGTTTCGGGAGTCCTGGCATTTTTCTGCATGCCCTGGTGTTCCCAGCCACCCCAGATGCTACACTGGCATTCTGTACAACCTTGAGCCAAATACTAGCCATTCTGTGACTCATCTTCTCTGTCTATGAAATAAAGAGGGTAGAACACGTGACACTCACTATCCCTTCAACTTGTGATTTGATCCAGAATTTTCAAGACTTACTGGATCATTAGCATTTTTAATAAACGTTCTTTGGTAACTATTAATGAGGTTAGAAACATGCAAATTACTTTTTTTCAACACAATTCATATGTGTATATATGTGCATCTATCTGTCTATGCAGCTGTCTGTCCGTCCATCTATCCGTCTATCTATCTACCTACCTACCTATCTACCTGTTTGTCTACCTACCTACCTACCTATCTACCTGTTTGTCTACCTACCTACCTACCTATCTACCTGTTTGTCTATCTATCTACCTACCTACCTATCTATCTATTTTATAAAATGAAACAGAAAATGTTATCTACAAGAAACTCTAAACCTTGGTGATCTGTATTCCTGTTCTCCCTGCTATTAGGAAGGAAACGATAGGACTTCCTCACAGTGGAAGAAAGAAAGTGATGGTTTAAGGAGGAATGGCAGCTGAAGGAATAGACCACATACACATCTTTATATCCAACTATCTTTTACTTCTCCGTAAAGTCCTTACCCTGACCCACCAACACACACACCACTGCCACCTGAGCCCATAAGAGTTGGCAAGGGATGATGTTGAGTGAAGATACCATTTGCCTCATGGTATCAAAACGTAATAGAAAGATAAGCCACAGCTTGCACTGGTTTCCCCTCTTGTTCTTTCACAGGCGTACCTATGCACATCCTCACATATCAGGCCAAGAGGAAGTGAAGCCTGTTGAGCACTGATATAACTGTCCGATACAAACTTGTGTGTGTGTGTTTATTATATAGGATACGTAAAATGCATATCAAACCAGTTGTCGTTGAGTTGATTCCAACTCATGGCGATTCTATGTGTGTCAGGGTAGAACCGCGTTCTGTAGGGTTTTCAATGGCTGATTTTTCAGAAGCAGATCACCAGCTCTTTCTTCCGAGGACCCTCTAGGTGGACTCACACAGCCAGTCTTCTGGTTAGCAGCCAAGTGTGTTAACTGTGTCCCTGGGTGGTGCAAACGGTTAACACACTTGGCTGCTAACTGAAAAGTTGCAGGTTCCAGTCCACCAGAGGCACCTCTGAAGAAAGGCCTGGCCATCTTCTTCCAGAAAATCAGCCACTGTAAACCCTATGGAGCACAGTTCTACTCTGACATGCACGAGGTTGCCATGAGCTGGAATAAACTCAAGGGCAACGGGAGGTGGTGGTGGATTTTTGCTGAACCATGTGAGAGTTAGTGGTAAGTATAATGCTGTCTCACCCCTAAATATTTCAACACGTGTATCCTCAGAACAAGATTGTCTCCTATCTGACTGAAATGCTATTAACATATCCAAGAAATATATCATGGATACAAGAAAATAATATACTTTTTATATTCAAATTTCTCTATCAGATTAATACCCTTTGTACATTTTTTTTTCTTTCTGATTCAGTTCCCCCACTTTTCTGGTTCCATCTTTCATGAAACCAATATCCTTGAGCAGTTTTTGGTAGATGTCCCACATCTGCAGTATGTCTGATTTCTTTTCCTCACGGCTCCTTAGATTGAGGTTAATTACTGCTGTTGCTGTCATCAGAATCATCATTTCCTCTTGGATAGTCCCAAAGAATGTTTTTATAGAAAAAGGGCTGAGGCAGTGAAAGGTGGATATAGAACAGTTTTACTCTTTTAAAAAAAAATTTTTTTTTTAATTTTAATTGTGCTTTAAGTGAAAGTTTACAGCTCAAGTCAGTCTCTCATACAAAATGTATACACACATTGTTATGTGACTCCAGTTGCTCTCCCTATACTGTGACAGCACACTCCTCCTTTCCACCTCAGATTTCCCGTGTCCATTCCACCAGCTCCTGTCCCTCTCTGCCTTCTCATCTCACCTCCAGACAGGAGCTGCCATTTAGTCTCATGTATCTACTTGAGCTAAGAAGCACACTCTTCACGAGTATCATTTTATGTCCCATAGTCCAGTCTATTCTTTGTCTGAAGAGTCGGCTTTGGGAATGGTTTTAGCTCTGGGTTAACAGAGAATCGGGGGCCATGTCTTTCAGGGTTCGTCCAGTCTTAGGCCATCCAGTCTGGTCTTTTTACTAAAATTTGAGTTCTGCACCCTACTTTTATCCTGCTCTGTCAGGGATTCTCTATAACAGTTTTACTCTTAACTACCTATTAAGGGTAAAGAGATGTTTGAGGAAATCCTTGGCCACAGAGCTACCTAGGGTAGGTCTCTTAAGCTCTCTGAACCTGAATTTCGTCTTCTGGAAAAAGGATTGTTACGCCGACTGCGGAGGTAGGCTGTAAGGATTAGCAGACCTGGCCCTTTGGTTGGCACATATTCCATATTTGTTGTCCATTATCATTACTAACATCCTCCCAGTCGGGTTAATTTCTGTGATACTAGCAAGCCCCGGTTCCTTCTCCCCAATGTGATTTATGATTAAACTTGCTTAAATTTATCACCAGAGGCTTTGTTTACATCTTGCTCTAAAATGTTCTGAAGGCAGCCCAGTCTTGGAACCATCTTCACAATCGTTGGTATGCTCAAGTCCATTGCTGCTTCCACTGTGTATTTTGAGTGCCTTCCAACCTAGGGAGGCTTATCTTCCAGGACTCTATCAGACAATACTCTGTTGTGATGCATAGGCTTTTCATTGGCTAGTTTTGGGAAATAAATTGCCAGGCCTTTCTTCCTAGTCTTAGACTGGAAACTCTCCTGAAATCTGCCCACTATAAGTGACCCTGCTGGTATTAGCAGGCATAACTTCCAGCATCACAGCAACAAGCCACCACAGCAGACAAACTAACAGACAGGTGGTGGATATGGTTTCTAGGTGAGGTTAAATGGGGGCAGTCTCTAAAATACTGACGAAATAAAGAGCTTCCCAGGGAATCACTGTATGCAAGATTAAAGAGGAAGCAACACACACACACTTCTGTGTGCATATATACATTTCGTGGTCTCAATTAGGATCTTAAACCAGCGGTGGTCAGGTAAAATGCAAACTCGGTCACTTCACTACATTTCTCATATTAAAAGTGAAGATACTGAATCTTACTCCGCGCGGTTGTTGTGAAGGTAAAACCTGGGCCCAGGAGACAGAAGATCAATAGTGGCGTCGTGTGTGTCGTAGAATTCGTACTGTAGCGGCATTTCCACTTGGTGGCGGCGTGTGCCCACAGCGAGTCAGAGCGGGGTTGGGGGGGGGGGGAGGCCAGAGGCCGAATCTGTAAACATACGCTCATTAAATAAAGCTGCAGCATTAAACAACTGAATAATAATACCATACTTTACCTATGAAATAGGAGCTCTGGTGGTGCTGCGATTAAAGCGCTCGGCTGCTAACCAAGAGGTCTGCGGCTGGAACCCACCAGCCGCTCCACGGGAGAAAGATGTGTCTGCTTCTGTAGAGATTTACAGCCTTGGAAACCCTTGGGGCAGTTTCACTCTGCCCTATAGGGTCGCTGTGAGATGGAATCTACTCCACAGCAACGGTTTTTTGTTTTTTTTTTTAAACCTGTGAAATGCTTTTTTCAAATAGCAATACTATCTTGGTACATATGAATTAGACACTGTGTTGAAGTTTTTGCTAAGTCCATTCATTCAACAAGTATCTACTGGGTGCCTACTATGTGCCACGCAGTGTTCCAGGCGCTCGGAATACATCAGTGAACAAGAGACAAAAATTCCGCCCTGGGATGCCTTTTTAACATGCTCTCCATGTATACATATGCTAGATACTTTGTAAAGAGCTCTACGTATCATAGAGTTCCCCCAGTGTCAACCTGTCCAGTTTCGAGGTCCACGTTCATATGGCTAACTAAATGGAAAACCGGGTGCAGACCCACTCCAGCCGACCTAAGAACCCACCCCTGCACACTGGGAGTTAATTAAGTCACGAGCTAGGGGCTGACCATGACAGCAAAAGCACCTTTTGTTCCTCCACGGCACCTCCCACCCCGCCCCCGGGCCCCAAGCGTCCCTCCTCCGAGACCCTAGACCTCGGCCGCTAATCCCTACCTCAGCGCCAACGCGTCCCCTGGTGGCAGCTCGCAGACCGAGCACCCGGCCCGGAACAGAACTGTCGCACGGAACCCGGGGAGCGCGTTCTGGGTTCCGGGGAAGAGACCACACAAGGACGTGAGCGCGGCAGTTCCACCACTGCGATGGAGGCGGTCACCTTAGGAGTCCGGGGTCTGCGGCTCTGGCGGGTCGCCCGCGGCGGCGGGGCCGGCTGGAGTGAGTTTCAGCGGCCGTGGGGACGGGGAGCGAGGCGTCGAGGGTGGTGTCGGCCCCGGTTGTGGGGCATGAGACGGGTTCTGGGGGTCGCGAGGCCTCGAGTGGCAGAAGGGCGGATCCGGGGGCGCAGGGTCGGGGGCCGCGGGACGAGCGTGGGCGCCTTCTGCAAGGCACCCCGATCCCGGTGCAGACCTACTGTCCGTATGTTCCTTGTCGAGTCCCCTGATTTGGGGTTTGGAAAATAAGCTCAGCATTTCTCACCGGAGTTACTGATAGTTTTGGTGTGGGACCTCCAGTCTCTTGGAACTTTTTTATTTTCCTCAAGACTCTTTCGAAGCGACAATTTGCGCACCTTCCTAATGATTGGCTTAGTTCGGACTCTACTTCCTGGTTACTTTTTGCCCCTTATTATAGAGCACAGATTCCACAGAAGAAACGGGTGGGGGCAGAGATCTGACGGTGAAAGAGGAAAGTCGAAGGAAAGGCGTGGGTCTGGGCCAACTGCTGTTTTCTTCTGTTGGCGTTTTGTCTGATTATTAACGTTAGAAAACTATTTAAGTTGACTTCCGAGCAGCTTTTTGGCAAACTGTGTTTAGAGTACTCTGACCTCCAGTTCTTTCCTTTTTATAGCCAGTAACCAATTGCTGTGTAGTGGACTCTGACTCATGGTGACCCGGTGTGTGTTGGAAGAGAACTGTGCTCCACAGGGTTTTGCATGGCTGATTTTTCGCAAGTAGATCTCCAGGCCTTTCTTCTGAGGTGTCTTTGAGTGGACTTGAACCTCCCACTATTCTGTTAGCAGCCTAGCGGGTTAACTCTACCACCCAGGGATTCAGGAGTAGGGTGGAGTGGAAGTATTGGCAGTATATCATTCTTTTTTTTTTTTTTTCAGTTTTCATATTCACTGTAATTTTTCCGCAGAATTTATAGCGACATCGCCAGCTTCTCAGCTTTCACCAACTGAACGGACAGAAATGCGGAATGAGCTCTTTAATAAAGAGAAAAGCAGGCAGTTGTCGTTAACTCCTCGAACTGAGAAGATTGAAGTGAAGCATGTTGGGAAAACTGACCCTGGCACTGTCTTTGTGATGAATAAAAATATTTCGACTCCGTATAGTTGTGCCATGCGTAAGTAATGGAATCCAGGTAGCAGTTTTGACCATTTTACGTGAGCTGTGCCTAAGAACTGGCGCAGAGAAGACATGCTGTAATTGCTCCCTGAACTTCTCAGAAGTTCTTCTTTATTTGACATCTTTGTCTGTTCACTGTCTCTTTAGCTCTTGGGGGTCTTACAGAGTTGGGACTGTCAGGCAGAGATTGTCTTGGGACTTGCTTGAATCTGGCTGAGGTTAAGGAGTCATAATTGTCCTGGCAGAAGAAGCGTGGACCTAAATGTGTTGTTACTAGCGTGCTTGCCCTTTCTCTTGTGCTGGGAGCAGTTACCATGCTGTTCTCTCTTTAGGGGGTTTTGGATAAAGAGACTCTGCCCTGGGCTCACAGCTTTTATTGTTGTTCTTTTCCTTTCTAGCTCTTTATAGAATAATTTTTATCTATCCTCTGCTTGCCACCTGCCTCTTTGTTTGATGTGAACATCTGTTTACGTTTATATGTGCATGTAATAAATGGGTGAGTGGAAATGTGCATGGGGTGGTTGTGACTGGGGTAAGAATATTTGTTTCTGTTTATGTCTTAGGGGGCCCTGCCCTGTGTGGGATTTAGTGCGGAGATGGAGGAAGCAGGGCTGCTATATATTACTTTTTTTTTTTTTTTAATATTGTGTTTTAGGTGAAACTTTACATAGCAAATTAAGTTTGCATTTAACAATTTTTATACACATTGTTCCTGTGACGGTATTTACAGTGTTCCCAGTATGTCAGCATTCTCATCATCTCCATCCTGTTTGTTCTGTTTCCGTTTATCTAGCTTCCCTGTTCCTCTTTGCTTTCTCATCTTTGCTTTTGGGTAAATGGTGACCGTTTGATCTTGTATAGTAGATTGTTTAGGGAGCACATTCCTCACGGGTGATATTTATTTTATAAGCCATCCTGTTATTTGGCTGAAAGGTGACCTCTGGGAGTGACTTCAGTTCCAAGTTAAAAGAGTGTCTTGGGGCGATAGTCTTGGGGGTTCCTCTAGCCTCTGTCAGTCCAGTAAGTCTGGTCTTTTTTAGGAATTTGAGTTTTCTATGTTTTTCCCTCATTCTGTCTGGGACTTTCTATTGTGTCCTTGGTCAGAATGGTCAGTAATGGTAGCCGGACACCATCTAGTTCTTCTGGTCTCAGGCTAGAAGAGGCTGTGGTTTGTGTGGGCTCTTAGCCCTGTGGACTAGTTTCTTCTTGAGTCTTTGGTTTCCTTTAGTCTCTTTTGTTCCAGACAAGTAGAAACCAGTAATGTATCTTAGATGACCACTCACAAGCTTTTAAGACACCAGACGCTACTTACCAAACTAGAATGTGGAACATTATCTTTATGAGCTGTGTTAAGCCAATTGACTGAGTTGTTCTACGAGACTATGGTCCTAAGCCTTTTAACCCAGTAAACCAACCCTACAAGGTGTTCGGATATGTCTAGAAGTCTCCGTAACTGTGCCCCATATGTACTTTGTTATATATATAAATATATACACAGCACACTCAAACATGCTTATACATATGCCTGTAGATACACCTATACATGCACACGCATGTACTCACATAACGCCTTCCTGTACACATATATACGTACGTAAATACCTATGTAACCCCGCTCATATTTTTGGTTATTGTTACTGTTGTTGCAAAATTGTGTATATTATAGCATTTACCAAAATGGTCCCTTATTTTTGCATACTTCTTAGTGTCTTCATTTGCCTTGGTCAAGCTGCGTAGCTCACCCATACTGGGCACTGCCTTTCCCATCACCAGAAATGACAGGTGTCTGCTGTCTAGAAAGCGATTCCCCGTCCCTCCCTCCCGTCTGTGGTAACCATCAAAGAACGTTGCTTTCTGTGTATACCTATTCTTGACTTTTTATAAAAGTGGGATCATACAACATTTGTCCTCTTGTGATTGACTTATTTCACTCTGTATAATGTCCTCTAGATTCATCCATGTTATAATATAATCCGCAGACTCCTCATTCATTATAGTTGCATAATACTTTGTTGTTTGTATGTATACTATATATTACTTTTAATCAAAATATTTGTATAAGTAGCTTTGATGGAACTGGTAACATTTAAATTTTGAAAACCTGAAAAATAGAGCATGGCAGAGATACACAAACAACACACACAGCTAGCTGCATTGTTTTAACTTGGAAAACTCAGCAATGATTCCATTTAAGTAATTAACAGCTTCAGTTACTAGCTTAAGCTGGTCTGCAGAGAGTACACTCAGTCTTCCTTCACTCCAGCACTTGAATTAGTACTGTGGTGATTGTTTCTTCATTTGTTTGGTGAGCATTTATTGAACCTATGCAATGTGATAGGCATTAGTGGTACGGAGGAGGCTAACCAAGAACTCAGGCCCTTACGGCCCTTGGTACACATCACATGTGGAGGTGAAGTTTCTGAGACTTGTCATTCATACCTTCGGTCACTCAGTAACCTTTTCTTGAGCACCTACTATATTCCAGGCCCATTGCTAGGCTCAGTATCTCTGATACTGATAAGCGAGCAAAAACAGACACGACTCCTGCTTTTATGGAACTTATGTAGCCGCTGATAATTTAGACCCTGTAGCTGGACCACTCTGGTGACTAGCTGTGTACTCCAGAACATCTGATAGGGATTGGAATTTCATTTTCGGTTCTTGGAACAGACCAGAGCTGATTGGCTTATATCTGGTAAATACAGTATTTAACTTAAAGAAGTAAGAGATGGTTTGGGAGCAAACCCTAAGACCCATACGGAACAGATTTATGGTGGGTGTATATTAATATATTTTCACTTCTAAATCGTAGGTGCATATATTCAGATAGATCTGTGGTGCTGCTCTCTGAATATTTACATGTATCTATCTCTTAGAAAATCATTTTATTAATCATTGACAAATTCATTTACAACTAGACTCAGTGATTTTTATAAGTGGTTTGTGTAATTTTGTTAATCAAGAATGTCTTGGGTGTGTTGGGTATTATTGTTTATTGGTTACTCATGTAACTCGTAATGCATTTTTCTCTAAAAAGACAACTTGCAAAATCTTGCCTTTCCATTGTTTATTTATTAACGTGGTACTTAAATGTGTAATATTTCACTTTGGGTTTTGTTAAATTTAAATTATTAATCTGTTGTAAACTTGTAGATCTAAGTGAGTGGTACTGCAAGAAATCCATTTTGGCTCTCGTGGACGGACAGCCTTGGGACATGTACAAGCCTTTGACCAAGTCCTGTGAAATTGAATTTCTCACTTTCAAAGATCGAGATCCAAGAGAAGTGAATAAGGTATGTCTGTCTCCGTTTTTCCCCCAGTTTTATTCTTGTCCTTTTTTTTTAAAAGCTCCCTTTCTGCGGCATATGAAATGTTAAAACACGGCCAGAGATCAAGTGTTGTGCTGTACTACATAGTCAGGGTCTTACTCATTACAGTAGGCATTTCCATAGTTCCCAAATACCTCTGTCATGCATTTTTCTGTATGTTGGTTTGAGAAAACTATAGGACACGTGTTTCATATTCTTATCTTTGTTCAGCCTGCATTTATTGATCACCCTTTATGTTCTGCCTGCATTTATTGATCACCCTTTATGTTCCGCCTGCATTTATTGATCACCCTTTATGTTCCGCCTGCATTTATTGATCACCTTTTACGTTCCACATGCATTTATTGATCACCCTTTATGTTCTGCCTGCATTTATTGATCACCCTTTATGTTCCGCCTGTGTTTATGGATCACCCTTTACGTTCCGCCTGCATTTATTGGTCACCCTTTACGTTCCGCCTGCATTTATTGATCACCTTTTACGTTCCCCATGCATTTATTGATCACCCTTTATGTTCCGCCTGCATTTATTGATCCCCTTTTACATTTCACATGCATTTATTGATCACCCTTTATGTTCTGCCTGCATTTATTGATCACCCTTTATGTTTCGCCTGTGTTTATGGATCACCCTTTACGTTCCGCCTGCATTTATTGGTCACCCTTTACGTTCCGCCTGCATTTATTGATCACCTTTTACGTTCCCCATGCATTTATTGATCACCCTTTATGTTCAGCCTGCATTTATTGATCATGCTTTATGTTGTATGTGGTTCCATTCCCAGTGCTGCTGCTTGAATTCAGCCTTTGACCATCTTCTCTGGATTATTTCAATAACGCTTTACCTTTCTCTGCCTCCCACCCCCCTTTAATATGTAAGAGCTTCCTTCCTGGTCCTCTGTGATTTTTATTAAGTGACATGCTTGGATCATGCTCTTCCCCCTAAAGAGCTTGCCTGCCTTCACTGTTCATGTACCCTTCCAGCCCTGTTGACTGTGGCCCCAGCCTACTGTTTCAGCTCTGCCTCCTGTTGTATCTTTCCATTTCTTCATTCCGGGTACACTAGAGTACTTGGTCACTAAAGGTTTGTGTACCTGCCTTGCTTTTGTAGATGTTATTCCCTTCATGCTGAGCATTTTCTTTCCCCTCCTATTAAAATCCTGTTCATCTTTTACAGTTCAGTTAAAATGCTATCAGCTCTATGGAACTTCCTCAGTTTCTTCTTGTCAGAATGAGTCCTTCTTTTCTCTAGGGTCTCACAACACTTTGCTAGTGTCTCTGGAAATAATATTTGATTTTGCTTGTAACATAAACTGTTGAACGCATTAGATTCTTGACTCTCTGAAGACAGGGACCCTGTCCCTTATTAGACCTCATCCTTGACTTGCACATAAACCCGAAAACTAAACCCGTTGCCGTCAAGTCGATTCCGACTCATAGCGTCCCTATAGGACAGAGTGGAACTGCCCCGTTGGGGTTCCAAGGAGCGGCTGGTAGATTTGAACTGCCGACCTTTTGGTTAGCAGCCGAACTCTTAACCACTACGTCACCAGGGTTGAGCGTGTATTATGTATCAGGCATTGTTCTCAGTGATTTACAGGTATTAACTCATTTAATCCTCATAAAAACTACAAAGTCGGTGCTGTTATCTCCATTTTCCAAGATAAGAAACCGAGACAAGGAAAGATTAAGCAGCTTGACCAAAGTTACCAGTTTAATAAGTGGTAGAGTTGGGATTTAAATACAGACGTTTTACTCTAGAGTTCAATGCCAAGGGCATTTAAAAACATTCAAGTAGGATGGATGAAGAAGTACATTTTGCAACTTGCCTTCAAGCCTGAGTTTGTACCTATTTTTAGTGTGTGTAATATGGTCACATAGAATACATTCTGTAGCAGGCCTTGCCACACACAACCAAGTGACCACACTTATGTACTCCTCAGATGTGGAGAAGGACTTAGGAAAAAAAGCACCCAGTTACAGTATTGCCACTAAAGAGAACAAGATGGGTAGGTATGATGCAGGTTCCCTGTTTTTCTTTAGGCTCAGCTGAGGTGTTTGTATGGATCCCCGTATCAGGCCTGTGCTAGTAAAATGAAACCCCAGGCAGGTTGCTTTGGTATAAATACGAGTAACTTGAGTGCTGTATTATGGATGTTATGTATCAGATAGGAATCATTATAAGTAATTTTGGAAAAGTATATTTTTTGCTTCTTATATATGATATAAATGGGTATACATTAGTGTATTGAGATTGTTTTAGCATAAGTTTATTAACAAATTAACTATCATGGGTTTAAAAATAAAGCTACTAATGGATAGTAAGACTTTCTGTTGGTTGGTAACCATTATGGTGTCTGATATCTTGCACAGAAACATGGCGGCGGCACCAAACTGGTGCTTCATTTTTCTGTGGATTTTGCTTTGATGAATAGAAGTAGAGGGGATGCCACAGCGTGATGGTCACTGTCACTACAGGCTGAGGATGGGCAGATATTTGAGAAATACTTCCCGAGTCAAAGTTGATCTAAACTTTAATATTGTAGAAACTTCAGTAAATCTTAGTGTGCATAGTGTCTGTCTGTTACATTTTCCCCCTAGGCTTATTGGCGTTCCTGTGCCATGCTGCTGGGCTGTGTGATAGAGCGGGCGTTCAAAGATGAGTACGTGGTCAGTTTGGTCAGAGCTCCAGAAGTTCCTGGTAATGTGCATAGATATATATATATATATATGTATATATATACATGCCTTTCATAATCCTTGAATATTTTGGTGCTTATTTCTGATGATGTATGGAGTTCATTTTGAATTTTATCTAATATAAATTACTGTCACAAATATATCCCATTTATTATGGGTAAGTAAATCCATCCTATTGTGATGTAATGTGAAGTAACCATTCACCTGTTGCTGTGAAGTCGATTCCAGCTCATAGCGACCCTATAGGACAGAGGAGAGCTGCCCCACAGGGTTTCCAAGGAGTGGCTGGTGGAGTCGAACTGCTGACCTTTTGGTTAGCAGCCATATACTTAACCATTGCACCACGAGGGCTCTGAAGTAATCTTTAGAGGCCAATAATTAGTGAAGAGTGCTTCTCTTGAACATGAATTTTGTGGATTACCCTGCCTCAGTGTTTGTTTCTTAACACTTTGTTTCCTAACTGAGTGTGTGAACGAGGAGGAACTGGGAGTATAAGGAGGCTTCTGGGAAGCACTGTGCTTAGTTGGGGCCATTTTACCAGAAATAGCCATGATTCTGGAAGTGGGCACATCCAGAATTAGGCAGGTGATGGGTACAGACTCTTTACCATGTTCTGGCTGATTGTCCGTATTAACATTGCTTTGCTAATGCAGATGTCAGCATTGTTGCTAAAGAAAATTTTTTACGGATGATAATGCACTCAAGATGAACGACTTGATAGAAGATGAACAATGGATATGAATGGGCAGGTTCTACCTTGGAAAGGTTCAGTGTCACTTGAATGACATATTGAAACAGTAATAAGATATCTTTATCAGATTGACAAAAGTTAAAAAGTATGATGATAGCCATTATTGGCAAGGATGTGACAAAGTACTACTATACATTATTGGGGGGAGTTTAAAAATGGTATAATTCTTTTTGGATTACACATTCATATCTACTAACGTTTTAAAGTGTACATTGTCTTACACATTAAGAATTTATTCTGTAGTTATTCAAGAAGTTAAAGGTAGATGAATATAAATGTCTCTTGCAACATTGTAATAGCAAAAACCTAGAAACCATGTAAATGTGTATACATAGGGTTTTAAAGAAATAAAAAGGGAATAACTCATTTTCAGTGGAATATTATTTGACTGTTAAAAAGAACAAAGTACAACTACTCATACAGTTGTTGCTGTGTGCCATTAAGTCAATTCTGATTCATGCTGACCTTACATGTTTCAGATATTTTAATTTCACAGTAGTATGTATAGTAGCATTGCATATGTATTTTTTTTTAAAGGGTAGAAGTATATACACCAAAAATATTTGAAAGAAACTCAGATGATTCATAGTGTTGATTTTGTGGCAGTGAGAAGGACAGATAGGGGAACTTTAATTTTACACTTTCTTTACTATGTGAATCTTTTCTGTTAGTATGAACATGTACACATTTTTATAAAAAGAACAAAACAACGAAGATGAGGTTATTTAGGAGATATTAAAAAAGAAATGCATTCAATGTTTTGTGAACATTTAGTCATTTATCTTCATATTAAATATTTTTTTCTTTTGGAATTGTTACATCTAGTAACTATTTGAAATCTCTATAGCTATGCTGGAGCCCTAGTGGCGCAATGGTTAAGTGATACAGCTGCTAACCGAAAGGTTGGCAGTTCAAATCCAGCAGCTGCTCCTTGGAAACCCTATGGGACAGTTCTGCTCTGTCTCTAGGTCGCTGTGGTTTGGAATTGACCCGATGGCAACAGGTTTTTTGGTTTTTGTAGTGATGCTATTCTTGGGGAAAACTTGAGCGTTTTTATAAAGTATCAGCCATTTGGGGTTGACAAAACGTGAGTTAATTTTTGAGGTAGGAGAGAGCAATGGAGATCGGGCGAGCAGCTGGATAACGGTATTAGCAGTTTTATAACTGGTCGAGTTGGGAGAGATCGCTAATCGTTTTGTTGTTGGCTTTACAGTGATTGCCGGAGCCTTCTGCTATGATGTAGTTTTGGATGAAAGACTTGATGAATGGATGCCAACAAAAGTAAGCCCTTTAATTCTTCGGAGCATTAGTTCAGAGCCTGCACCTTTCTCTGTTAGAGTGATTCCTGTGTTAATATTGTTGGACCGTAGTGTGTATTGAGGACATTTAAAAGAATATATTTTTGTTTGTTTCTGTTGCGTTTTCAGTGTGGTTGAGACAGGCGTGAGAATGAGGATATTCATGATAGCGTGGCCAGTTGTCTTGACGTTTTATGCTTTGCTTGACTTCTTCTCAAAGGGCCTTCTTCCTTTTATTGCTCCTCAAGATGATGGTTTTCAAATATGACTGGATTGCCGGAACGTAGCATATAGATGCGTAGTTCTCTTGGTTGATGTGGTGGACCTGGCACTGTGCCTGCTTGGATCCTCCGGGCACAGTTTGAAAACCACTACCTGAAACATTTTAGCCTGTTGCGTGCTGTGAGTTCCCTGTTTACATTAGGGTTACGTATGGAGAACTGGGGAGAGTTAAAGAGTCAGGCTATTGATAAAGCTGCCCCCTCAAATAGCAGCAAATAGCAAGAGTTTTCTTTGTGAATTGCTTTTGTGATACAGAGAGGTCCTGTTGTTTTGGGACTTGGGGAGCAAGACCAGTCACCACTTGCTGTTCAGTTCATTCTGACTCATGGTGACCATATATATGTCAGGGTTGAGCTGTGCTCCAGTGAATAACTGTTTTTTTTTGGAAGTAGATCATCAGGCCTTTCTTCTGGTGGACTCAGACTTGTAACCTTTCAGTTAGTTAGCAGCCGAGCACATTAACCATAGGGTCTTGTTAACAAGGACGACTCATATCAAGAGTTCAGTAGGTAGGAGTGCTGATGGCTGCCAGAAGTCAACCTAGATCCTTAGTTATGACTGGGGATAATGTCAGGTGCCTGAGTCTTAGTTAAGCAGAACCGTACACCCTAAGGATGGGAAATCTGGCCATCAGAAAAGAGGAGGCAGTATAGCTGTTCCATTGTATCACTTCCATGGGGCACGTTTCCCCCCACATTTTAGTTATCTCTGAAAACAGAATATATCTTACAGTAAATGGCATCTTACACAGTTTTAATTGGTAATGTTTGTTTCTTAGTCGCAAATCTTATATTCAGTGAAATACTGTAGTTCTTAAAAAATCAAAGGCTTTGCAATTAGGAGAAATCCAGGGTTAGATTCTCGCTTTGGAAGTTATTGTTTGTGTAATTGAGAGATAGAGAGGAAGGCAAAGGAAGAAAGAGAAGAGGGGGTGGTGCAGAGGCTGGGAGGGGGCAGGGAAAAGATTGGTGTTCTTCCTTCATGATCTCTGGATTCTTGCCAAATGCAGCTTCTTTCTTGTTGGTATGTCCCCAAATTTAAGAATAGATTCTTACTTTATTGGGAAAATTAAGTAAAGATTCATTAACCAAGATTCAGCTCTTATTATCCATGACATTTACTCCCTCTTTTTTCTTTTTATTTATTTTTTTAAAGTTTTTTCTGAGAAACGTGCTAGCTAATTGCAGACTCCATGAGATGGGTAGATGGCTTAGAGAAAGTAAGGGAGAGTTGTATTGAAGTAACAGATATATTAAACCATGAATGTGGATTTGCTATACAGTAAACTGTGCCTTTGAAGAATAGAAAAAAGAATTACTTCATTCAAAAATTCTAATAGGGAATTCATGGAAATAATTTTATTATAAAAATTTTTATATAAAAATTATTCGCATACTTGTGGTTGATCTTTTCTTCGTGATGATTTGTAGTACAGAAACTCAGAATTCTCAATTTTGGTGAAAATATGCATAACAGAACACAGATCCTACAGCAGTTTTTACTTGTACAGGTCAGTGACAGTGGTTATATCCTTCACGTTGTGCCACCATCCTCGCTGTCTCTGCCCGTATTGTTTCACCACTATTAACTGAGACTCTCTGCCCTTTAATGTTCTTACCTGTGCTTTACTTTTGTCAGTTTGAAGGAGCCCTGGTGTTGCAATGGTTAAGTGCTCAGCTGCTAACTGAAATCTTTGCAGTTCGAAACTACCAGTCGTTCCATGGGAGAAAAACGTGGCAGTCTGCTTCCATAAAGATTTATAGCCTCGGAAACCCTATTGGGCAGTTCTGCTGTGTCCTGCAGAGTTGCTATGGGTTGGAATTCAACTTGAAAGCAATGAGTTTGGTTTGTCGATTTGATTTCAAACTAGACCATCCTTTAAAAGAGCACAGTGCTCAATGCGAACATTCTTTATTAATTGAGCTAAACCATAGTTTAGCTCAAAGATGACTTCAGTTTTCTAATTGAAAATTTGGTTCAAGGTTTAAAAGTTGTTTCCAGGCAATAAATTCAGGGTTCTTCCAGTCTCAATGTATCCAGTAAGTCTGAATTTCTTAAGAATTTGAAGTTCTGTTCCACATTTTTCCTTCTTTTGATCAAGATCCATCTATTGAGTCCTTGAGCAAAATGTTCAGTAATTGTAGCCGGGCACCATCCAGTTCTTCTGGTCTCATGGCAAAGGAGGTAGTAGTTCATGGAGGCAGTTAGACCTGCAGTTCATTTCCTTCTCTGATTCCTGGGTCTCCTTCTTCCTCTGTTGCTCTAGGATTAATCAGAGTTTTTTTAATTAAAAATCTTATAAACATTGTTAGTGTGTAATATTAGTTAATCACTTTAAGTGTATAAAATTGATAGTTTCATTAAACGAAGTATAGAGGTGTGGATATATGCTGTATTTTGGACAGGGCCAAGGATGACATTTACATTTTCTAGTGAAACTTTCTGAATCATGTAAACAATAATTTTTTCCCATTTATTTTAAAAAACTTATTTTTATTCATAGTGTAAACATAATTTTTTTTGTGTCTTGCTTGTTTATTAACATTTCTACTTACTGCACCACAGGGTTAATAAACATAAGACTGTATAATTTAGATAAAATTCTTATTAAAATTTTTATAGGATTATTTTTGGGGATTATGATTAGGGGAGGCTGATACCATAATTACAAGTTTTATAATTTGTAGAATTGGGAGAGATTGCTAACGCTGTATTTTATGGTCCAAATATTCAGTTGTTGCAGATTAGTAACTTTCTCCCCCAACAGATTTGAGCTTAGTGTCTTTTTTTTTTTTTTTAATTAATCTTGTCTGACTTGTGGAGAAATACTTTTAACTAATGTGTTATTAAGGTTAATGCTTTCATTTTTAAGGAGAACCTGCGTTCCTTCACAAAAGACGCTCATGCTTTAATTTATAAAGATCTTCCATTTGAAACTTTGGAAGTTGAAGCAAAAGTGGCATTAGAAATATTTCAGCACAACAAGTAAGTGTTAGCTTCCTTTGAAGCAATATTAAACCTCCCAAAATTATCCATAATAAAAGAAATTTAGCTCTTAAAAATTCTTATATTCAGTAAACACATGACATCTTTTTATTTTCAGCTCCAAGATCTCTTTCCTGCTCTAGCTTATCGACTTTTGTTCGTCTCATTTTGCTTATTTCACTGAGAAAAAATGCTGACAACAAACATTAGATAATATTCTCACTTCGTTTTACTTCTGTATTTGTTGGGCCAGATATATCCACATAGTGGTATTGCTGCCCTTTTCTTTCCTTTGTGAAGTGATAAGATATGTTAAAGAACTTACTCTGTGTGCTTTGCAGCCTATCCCTCATATCCTTTCACTCTGTGAATGAAAAGGGTAAGATCAAAAACGCAAGCAGTTTGGAAGCTGAAATGAGATGTTTACACAGCCAGGTCTTAAGTCTTCTTCATGTAAATTACCCATTTGATGGATTTTCTTTGTCAACATTTTAAATCCTCCTTGGCTTCCCAATTCCCTTTCCCACTCAGGAAACTTCACCTTCTTCTACTAGTTGTATGCTCTAGTAAATTTTAGTATCGGTCTAATGGAAAATTAGAGCTAGTTAGAAAGGGAAATCTGTGTTGTAAAAATATAACTTACAAACTATATCCTGAAGCCAAATATGCACTCACAAGTTGTGAAAGGTTATGGATTAGGGTTTCTGTAGGTATTTAGAAATTGAATCACATGTTCTCTTAGGGGTGGTTTATTATACATATATTCTTGGATTAGTCCATAAAAACCCCCTTGATACATACTCTAACTTGTCATTTCTCAAACCGATATCCCACAGAATAATCTTCCATAAGACAGTATTTGGTACGCTGCAAAAGGTGTACTGTTTTCAACTAAGTCTGGAGAAAACTGGCATAAACAAATTTAATCAGTTTTTAATGTACTCATTTGCACTGTAAAGTCTCCCAAAGTGGACCAAAAAAAAAAACCTGTTGCTGTCCAGTGGACGTTGAGTGGATTCTGACTCGTAGTGACCCAATAGGGCAGAGCAGAACTGTCCTATAGGGTTTCCACAGAGCAGCTGGTAGATTGGGACGGTTGGTCTTTTGGTTGGTGGTTAAGCTCTTAACCACTGCGCCATCAGGCTTCCAAAGTGGATATAGAAAATAGTATTTTCTAATTGTATGTGTCTGTAAGCCCACTTTCTTGAATGAATGAAAACAGTTTTCTTAAAATTGATCACATATTGAAATGATAACATTTAGGGTATACTGTGAAGGGCCGTACTATGAATGAGCTCAGTTTGGGAATTTGAGGATTTAAGATATTTATGGAACATCCTAGAAGGGTCTTAGATATACTGTTTGGAGTTCAGAAGGTGGGGATATGGAGGATTATAAATACTTACGTGGTAACTAAAGCTGTGCGAGTCACATTGCTAGCCTCAGGAGAAAGCTGGAGTGAAAGGAGGATGTGGAACAGAGCCCTGAGGAACACGACAGTTAAGGAGAGAGAGAAGATTGGCAAGAGGAAGAGACACAGTAGAGAGTGTAATGGAAGCCTGTGGAAAAGAGCACATTGAGAGGTGGTGGTGAGCAGTGATAAGGAGGTGAAGGGTCTAACACAGCCATCAGGCTGGGACCAAGGACGTACCAGTGGCTTTGGTGGAGTCTCGGGGCTGTGGCCAGGTTGAAGGGAGGCAAGAAGTGAATGGGAAGCCAGAAGGGGAG
Organism: Dugong dugon; assembly: GCA_030035585.1. Taxonomy (NCBI): domain Eukaryota; kingdom Metazoa; phylum Chordata; class Mammalia; order Sirenia; family Dugongidae; genus Dugong; species Dugong dugon. The sequence continues at coordinate 11,065,843 of CM057473.1, forward strand.
GCTCCAAGTAGAGACCCACTCTTTCAAGAAGTATGGCTGAAGAGGAGGAGAAAGAAGGTACCTTTAAACAGCTTTTCATATATTTAGAGGTTTTTTTTTCTTTGCTATTTCTCAGGTACAAAATAGATTTCATAGAAGAGAAAGCATCTCAGAACCCTGAGAGAATAGTCAAGCTGCACAGGTAAGCAAAAACCTAAAAATCAGCCCCTCTTCTAATTCATAGTAAGGCTTAGCTTTCTTGTTACCTAAATGAAGTGTACAACTGAAATAGATGAATTTGTACCTTATTTTATTCTTATTCCTTTCCTTTTTTTCCTCTGTTCATTGTTTTAATACTGAGGGAATCGGAGGCTTTAAATTACCTTTAGGAACAGTTGTGGTTTCTGTTCCTCATGTTATTTTTATTTCCTCATTTCAAGATTTGAAAAACCGTTGCATAAAAATTATAATTCGAGGGTCATTTTAATTTTGAAATTACACAAAATGTTCATTGTGTACAGAAGTGTGGGTACTGACTCGTCAGTTACGACTTAGGTTATATGCGTGAGTTAAACCGAATGTGCTTTCTGAGGCAGGGGAGAGAGGTCCCTGCTCATGCTGACGTTCTTCCGTGGAGAACAGGTCCCACGACAGTGCGTCCTGCAAGGCTGACTCCCTGGCCTGTATCTGTTTCCCCAGCGTCATGTGTCCTTGGTTTGGACTGAGCTTTTTCCCTGTAGAAGGCTGCTTTTGGTTTCTGGACACTGCCTGTCCTACATAGTGAATTTAAACTCTGTGGCAGTGAGTTTTGGTGAGGTTGAAGGATTCCAGTTTTAGATATTGGGTCCACTGGACAGCACGGTGTGGTTCAGTGACTTAAAAACCTCTGAAGTCCTGTTAACGCTAATGAAGAAGAAGGTTCACTTGACTTTAATTTTCAAGGTTTTGGCCTCTTCACTTGAGATTGTTATGTCAGGGGCTGTTAGAGACTAAATTGAGCCACATAGAATGTTCTTGATTGGGAATCTGGCTGCAAAGAGAATGAATAGGTTTTTTTTTTTCCAAATTGATTATTTATTATAAAAGGATTGATTTCAAGGTTTCATTTTTTTAAAAATCAAATCAGATTTGGTGACTTCATAGACGTGAGCGAGGGCCCTCTTATTCCAAGAACAAGTATTTGCTTCCAGTATGAAGTGTCAGCGGCTCACAGCCTTCAGGCCACGCAGCCAGGCCTTGTCCGAAGATTCCAGGGGCTCTCTCTACCTACTCACTTAAGAGTAAGTAAAACTGCAAGTTCCAGTTCTTTCAGTTTGGGTGTGGGTGTATTTCTTGACTTGATTTTATACCAGTTTGAAGGATATAGAATTTAATTTTCACTAAGTTGTATGACACTATATATTATCAACTCGGGTTTATGATTAAAAACCATTTTGCCCAGGATGTAAACAGATAATTTACAAAAGAAACAGTTGAAAATATTAAATCAAATTGAGATAGTGTTTTTAATTTTTCACATTAGCACAGGTGAGGGTGTATCGGGGGCATTGGGGCACATATTGGTAAGACCCTTCTGGAATGCCTTTTGGTCTTATATTCAGTGTGTTCTTCTCGCTGATTTTTTTTCGTGTGTGTGTGTGCTTTAGGTGAAAGTTTATAGCTCAAGTTAATTTCTCATATAAAAATTAATACATGTATTGTTTGTGACCCTAGTTGCAATCCCTGTAATGTGACAGTACAGTCCCCCTTTCCACCCTGGATTCCCTGTGTCCATTCGACCAGTTCCTGTTCCTTCCTGCCTTCTCATCCTGCCTCCAGACAGAAGCTGCCTGTTTTGTTTCATATATCTGATGGAACTAAGAAGCACACTCCACTCTGAGTGGAGGCCTCTCAGCCCTGGGCTTCAGCTCCGCCTTCCAGGCCCACTGGGTCGGCAGCTCTGCTCCCTCGGCTTCAGGCGCACCATTCTCCTAGTCTATCAGAGTGACAGCTCCACCCTGAGAAACCCCTGAGGTCATAGCCATACCTTCTGAGACTGAGGCTTCTTGTGTTCCTTGTTTCTGCAGCTTCTGCTTCCTGTGGCCTCTTGGCCCTCAGGCCTCACGCCTGTATCTGCCCTGCTGGGGCAAGTATTCCAGAGCTTGGTAGCTCCACCGATAAGTGTCAGGAGGCGCCCCACTCTGCCAGGAAGTCTCCTGCACACAGGCACTCAGCTCCCTCGCTGCATGGGTCGGCCCCAGCGCCATCTCACACTGGTCTCTTGGTTTTGCTGTTGCTGGTTCTCTGCTGCTGCCACTTCTCCGTTCCTGCAGGTTCTCTGCTGCTGGTGGTCCTCTATCCATTCACAGTTTTGAAACTGCTTCCACATTTTAGGTATCTGTTAGAGCAGCATCCCACTCTCTCGGTACCAAATTCTCGGTCATCTAGTGCTGCTGTAACAAGTACCACCAGTGGACGGCTTTAACAAAGAGACGTTTATTCTCTCACAGTCTAGGAGGCTACAAGTCCAAATTCAGGGCGTCTGCTCCAAGGGAACACTTTCTCTGTTGGCTCTGGAGGAAGGTCCGTGTCATCAATCTTCCCTTGGCCTAGGAGCTTCTCTGTGCAGGAACCTCAGGTCCAAAGAACACGCTCTGCTCCCAGCGCTGCTTTCTTGGTGGTATGAGGTTCCCATGTGTCTCTGCTCACTTCTCTCTTTTATACCTCAAAAGAGATTGGCTTAAGACACTGTACAGTCTTGTAAACCTAATCAGTATAACTGCCACTAATCCGTCTTATTAGATCATAGTGATTGAATTTATAACACATAAGGAAATCACGTAAGATTACAAAACGGTACACAGTTATATAATACTGGGAATTATGACCCAGCCAAGTTGACAGATATTTTTGGAAGGCACAGTTCAATCCATGACAGCTTCTTTCAAAGACCAACCCCTGTATTGATATTGGTGCCCCAGATTTTATGCCCTGTTACCTTCTCTGAGACTCCACTTCTATAGTTATTCTCCCTTAAATTTTCCCTACGGTTTTCCCCTTCAGAATTAGTTCCATTAGCATTTTATATATCTTACCTCTAAAAAACCTTCTCCTTGACCTTATATCCCTGTTGCAGTGCCTGCCCCATTTCCTGCTCTCTGCCTGTAAGTATCTGTATCTGTAGTGCCTGCCCCATTTCCTGCTCTCTACCTGTAGGTATCTGTATCTGTAGTTGTTGTCTGTACTTCACTTCTCATTCTGTCCTCGACCCACTGCAGTTAGTCTTCCCCTCATGCCAGTGCTCTGAAACTATCTTGTCAAGGTCTCCAGTGACCTCCATATTGCCAAATCCAACAGCCACTTTCTCTGTTTTTCTTTGACCTCTGAACTAATTAGATATTCCCTCTTCCTTGAAACACATTCTTTTAGATGCATCCATGACATGTTTGTCCCTAGATTTCCTTCAACCTAAGTGGCTGGCCACTCCTCAGTCTCTTGGCTGGCTCTTTCTCCTCTCTTCAGTGTCAAAGGGTTGACATGTCACAAGGATTCCATAAATATTCTTATGTCATCTCTTGTCATCATGGTTCCAGCGATCATCTATACACTAAAGCTCTCTTGGGAATTTGTAGACTCCTTTGTCCTACTGCCTATGACAGCTCCACTTACATGGCTTATAGTTATCTAATGCTTAATGTGGCCAATGCAGAATGCTTGATTTTTCTCCACATGTTCGCATCCTTTCCTAGCCTTCTCCATTTCAGTAAATGGCACCATCGTCTGTCTAGCTGTTTGAGGGAATTCTTGATTCTCTCTTTCCCTCATAGCCATGCCCCCATCACACCCATCAGCAGTCCTTTCAACTCTTAACTCTAAAACATGTTCTGAATCCATCCAGTGCATAGCATCTCATCTATTACTACTACTTTTCTCCAAGTTCTCTTTCTTTTCTCTCCCCCTCCTTGAGTTCATTCTTGCTCTCCACAGTGCTTTCTCTGCTTGGTAGCCAGAACGATCTTTTTAATACACAAATCAAATCACATCATTTCCCTGCTCCAAACTTTGTAACCAAACAAAAAAAAAACAAACCCATTGCTGTCGAGTCGATTCCGCCTCATAGCAACCCTATAAGGCAGAGGAGAACTGCCTCATAGGGTTTCCAGGGAGCACCTGGTGGATTAGAACTTGCTGACCTTTTGGTTAACAGCCCAATGCTTAATCACTACATCACCAGGGTTTCCAACACTGTAACAGCATCCCATAAATAAAATCCTAACCCTTTATCCTGTCTTGCAAAGCCATACTTATCTGTCCCTATCTGCTTTTCTGACTTCACCTCTTCTCTCTTCTTCAGCCACTGTGGTCTGGCCACACTTTTTCTTCCTTGAATCTAGCAAACTGATTCCCACCTCAAAGTTTCTGCACCATCTGTTCATTCTGCCTGAGTCAAGGGTGCCTTTCCCTTTAAACATATTATACTGCTTTTTCTCCAGAGGGTTTGTGTATAGATATTTAGTAATTTTACCGTTTGTTATAGATTCTACTAGCTCATTTGATGTTGAAATAGTCACTGGCCCACCCATATGCCTCAGTATCACCTTCAGCTGGCGTAAACAAAATCAATGTGGTCGTTATGCTCTTTACAGTTTTCATTAATGCTTTCTGATAAGCCTCTGCTGCATAAGATTGTTAAGGATTAATGAAGTTGGTTCTGTGATTTTACTTCTGTCTTTGTTAGCTTTTACTTGTGCTGTGGCATAATTTGCTAGATCTTCTGGACCTGCCATTTCAGTGGGAAGATGTCACAGTTCTTAATGACTTTCTCCTTATGATTGCTCATGATTTGAAGAATGACCTCTAGCATGTTGAAACTGGCTGTTCAAGGAAAGAACTGCAATCAGCGGGAAAGTGGAGCAGATTTCTTTTTGCTTCCCATTAGATGGAATGCTTTCTGTGATGGAGATGATTAAAAGGAACCGAAGAGGAAGAATGGCATATTCAGTTCTTAAGTCTTATTTCTTAAACGTCAGACAAAGCAGCTATTCTGCACAGTGCCTTTTTCCTAAGAAGGAAACAACCTAGATGCCCATCAACAGATGAATGGATTAACAAACTGTGCTACATATAGTGCCTTTTTCCTTACTCTGATCCACTTTTGTAACCACTTAGCCACATAAGTACTGCCTAGATTTGTATTTATTAGTTTTGTTTAAATGCTATATGAAGACTCAGTCCCTTTTATTTTAACTATATTGCTTTGTTTAATTCATAGTAAATCTGTTCTTTTTAAGGCACATTTTACAATATGGAATAAGCTATTGGAAAGATCTCAGAAATTGGTAAGTGTTTGTGACAACTAGTGAGTAATCTTCTATGAAGGAATTTTCATTGAAATTGAGCAACAACAACCAAAAAAAAAGGAAAGAAATTAATTGTCTCAGTAGCCAAATCAATGCTGTGATTGTTTACCCTAGTAGTATCTTGGTAGAAGGAAGGTTGTAGGTTGGAAATTCTCTTTTGATTTGATTTGTTAATGCCATAGAAATGATACTGTAGAACTTGAAGGGAAAGAAGATATTTCCATATAGTAAAGTTCTTCATGGTTGTAATGGTGTTAATGAGGACTTATGATTTTTTCTTGATAAGTTTTTTATAAACCTAATGAAGTTTTAAAGGATTAAGATTTGTCCAGTATACTTTACAGCTGACTTGACTGTTGACAAGTTAAATGTACAAATGTCCTGAAAAATCAGATTTCAATGCTTATGCTTCTATATTTATGTTGTGTCGTTAGTATTTAGATTTTTGCAAGCAGGAGGGACTATATTTCTGAACCACAACTATCCCTATTCACTATTTCACGTGCTAAGTGTTCTGTCTTTTCCATACATTACCTGATAGCTATCCATGTAATCTGACCTCATGAGCCCTTCCTAGTTACCCTAATTTCCCAGTACTCTGCAGACATTCTGGTCAAGTTTGCAAGCACACTAATCAGCGCACACATCAGAATGATTTGCAAGTTTATTTCTCCATGACCGTTCTTCTGCCTGGACCCTCCTTCCCATGCTCCTTCATTATGTCTGTGTATCTCCATCCTACTCATTCTTTAATGCTTTGCCCTAGTGTCCTCTTCTCAAGGAAGCATTCTCAGAGTAATCTCTTAACAAATAACATTCATACAGTTTGTTGCTTGATTGTATATCTTCTCTTCATTTTGTTTTCTTTGCTAGTACATTTACATTCAGTCTGCTGATTTATTCAAGGTTTGTTATATTTGTTTAACCCCAAATTTTGAACACAACATTTGGCACATATTGGCGGTTGCCCCATAAATAGCTATTATTTTCATAATGCTATCATTATAAACCTAGGCTTTACTAGGGAATTTACAAATAGAATTTATTGTTTAAGGACAGCTTAATGTCCTTGTGTAAAGGTTATGTAATTTTCTTTATCTTATGAGAAGAGAGTATATTTGAAAGGAGAGAATAACTTTGTCTCTGGTTGGTCACAATGATCATTTTATTTATTTATTTTCAGTATTTTATTGTGTTTTAGGTGAAAGTTGACACAGCGTATTCGGTTCCCATGTAACAGTTTTTATACAGACTGTCCGTGACATCGATTACAATTTTCACACTGTGTCAGCTTTCTCATTATTTCCATTGGTCAAGTTCCCCTGTCCCTCCTTGCCTTCTCATCTTTGCTTTTGGGTAAATGTTGACCATTTGGTCTCATATAGTTGATTGTTTAAGGGAACACATTACTCATGGGTGATATTGTTTATTTTATAAGCCAATCTATTATTTGGCTAAAAGGTGATCTCTGGGAGTGACTTCAGTTCCAAATTCAAAGAGTATTTTAGGGTGCTTGTTTTGGGGCTTCCTTTAGTCTCTGTCAGTCCAGTAATTCTGGCATTTTTTTAGGAATTGGAATTTTGTTCTACATTTTTCGCTCATTCTGTCCAGGACCTTGTATGGTGTCTCTGGTCAGAACAGGCGGTAGTGGCAGCTGGACACTATCTCGTTCTTCTGGTCTCAGGCTAGAAGAGGCTATGGTTCGTGTGGGCTCTTAGCCCTGTGGACTAGTTTCTTCTATGAGCCTTTGGTTTCCTTCATTCTCTTTTGTTCCAGACAAGTAGAGCCCAATAGTTGTATCTTAGATGGTCGCTCACAAGCTTTTAAGACGCCAGACGCTACTCCTCACCCAACTAGGATACAGAACATCATCTTTATGAGCTGTGTTATGCCAGTTGGCTGAGTTGTTGCATGAGACTGTGGTCCTAAGCCTTTTAACCTAGTAAACCAATCCTGCGAGGTGTTTGGTTTTGTCTTGGGGGGATCCGTGAGTGTGCCCCCTGTGTGCTTTATTATATATATGAATATATATGCAGCACACTTAAACACATATACACATATGCCTACAGATACACCTGTACGTACACACACATGTACTCACTTTTGCCTTCCTATACACATATGTGCATACATGTATATCTGTGTAACCTCACTCATATTTTTTGGTTATTATTATTGTTGCAAAATTGTGTAGGTCATAGCATTTACCAAAATTGTCTCTTAGTCTTACTTCTTAGTGTCTTCATTTGCCTTGGTCTAGGCCATATTGGATATTGCCTTTCCCATCACCAAGAATAACAAGCATCTACTCTCTAGAAAGCAATTCCCCCTCCTTCTCCCTCTCATGCCTGGTAACCATCAAGGAACGTTGCTTTCTGTGTGTATACCTATTCTTGACTTTTTATAAAAGTGAAATCATACAATATTTTTCCTTTTGTGATTTCACAATGATCATTTTAGATTAAGAAACTAGAGAAAAAATGAATAAGAAGTGGTTGGGAAACACAGGAAGCAGCAAATAATAATTGAACACTTTAATGTAAGGAAAAATAGTAAAGACAGTAACCTAGAATATCTAGTAGAAATCAGTAAACAGCCGTTTTTGGAACATTTATTCTGGTTTAGTTGTCTTCTTCCACCGTCCATTTTGCTTATCCAAAGGGAGCAGGCTAAACACATGGTCCATTGATCCAGTTAAGACAGACTGATTGAGTGTTATGTGCCAGATACTGTTGTGTTCTGAGGGTACAAAAATGAACAAAACATACTGCTGCATTGCAGGAAGTTACTTTGATGGGATCACTAGCCTTACAAGCTGGCAGTTCAGATGTACACGTGGGGTTCTGGAGTAACACGAGAAGACCTAAAGGAAGCTGGAGGTTTGGTTAAGGAAGCCTCCAAGAATTGGTGTCTTTTAAGTTGGTTTTAAAGGGTGAATAAAAACGGGCCAGGCAGGTAATTGGCTGGGGGTTGGTATCTCAGAGGAAGCTGCTGGATGAGAGGTGTGAAGGAATGGAGGAGATGGGGAATGTAAGAAGAATCTGCACCCACAGGTCACGTGGAGGGTGCAGAGCCCAGAGAAGTGTGCTGGAGATGGACTATGAGGGGCTTGTCTTCCGTGCTGTGGAGTTTTGTGTTTTTCCTCCCCTGAATATGATAGGAGGTTACAAGAAATTTGAACAGGAAAGTGACGTGATTGGCGATTCATATTCAGAAGTGCATTTTGGGGGCAGTGTAGAAGGGAGCTGTAAATTAAGCCAGGAGTACCTTTAGGGGGTCGGCAGTGTGGAAGGGAGCTGTAAATTAAGCCAGGAGTACCTTTAGGGGGTCGAAAATGATAAGGTCCTGAAGTTCAGCCATGGCGGGGGAAAGGGCTGCGAGTTTCTTAAGTAGAATTAATTGGCCGTTGACCTTACGCAAGGTGAGAGGAGATGGATTCTCGAATGCTGGGCTGGGGTGGCGGGGAGAGCCCTTCCCTGAGACAGAGAGTGTAGGAGGTGGGGCAGGTTTGGGGTGACGAGAAGCTCAGTTTTAGCTGTGTGTGATGTGGCTGAGTGAGACAACAGAAATACGGACACATGATATTAGTTTGGACTAAGCCTGTAATATGCTGTTCTCAAAATAGAGTTATACCTCCCGGCAAAATAGGTTGATTTAAAATCACTTGTTGCAGCACTTCTGGTCTTTTTTTTTTTTTTATACTAATGATTTTGTTTTATAGGTGAAATACGAAATGACACACTTGAGAAGACTAGATACAATATGCCTCACATTATATTTTTGACAGGAATTGTTGTGTATTTGTAATTTACATTGGTAATGTGGCTTTGAAAGTCTTCTTTTCCTACGTAACTTTCTGTAATAATTACTATTGAAGGCGAGAGAAGGACTGGGGAATGATTTAAAGTGGTGGGCGGAGGGTGAAACTGAAAGTGTTTATTCTAAAAGTAAAGCTGTTATGTTTTTCCAGGTAACCGAAGACCAGACCAAACCCACAGAGGAAAGTGCGGCTACCTAGAAACTTCCTAAAATTTAAATATGTATAAGTTAAAATAAAAGGTTTTTTTCATACGTTTGGGGGTGCTTATCAGGATTTATCATGCTCTTTACTTTTTCCCTTCTCTCTAAGGATAAAACAACTTTGTTGCTTGTAATAAAAATTTCACACAAAAACCAAGCCCCTCTTCTCCCACTCTCCAAATCCTTTGATTTTTTTTTTCAGTCCGTCTTTTCTACATGTAGAAACATATATGTACATACACACATTAATCTCCTAAAAGCCTGAGTGTTGCATACTGGGCATTGTGTTAAGCCCTTCACAACCCGAAAAACTAAACCCACTGCCATCGAGTCGATTCTGACTCCTAGCGACCCTGCAGGACAGACTAGAACTGCCGCGTAAGGTTTCCAAGGCTGTAAACTTTTACAGAAGCAGACTGCCGCAACTTCCTCCTACAGGGCAGCTGGTGGCTTCAAACCACCAACCTTTTAGGTAGCAGCTGAGCACTTAACCACTGTGCCATCAGGGCTCCTAAGCCTTCCCTAAGGACCTCTTAATTAAATCCTTACAACAACCTTTTGAGAAGGTGTTTTCATTTTGTAAACGAGGAACAGATCATAGAGCTCACAGGTGGGAAGGCTGAAATTTGACCCCAGGCAGTCTCACTCGAGAGTTCATGCTCTTATGTACTACTCTGTGCTGCCCTCACATATAAGTAGTTTTGTAGGAATAGGTTTCTGGGAGCAGAATTACTGACACATGCTACCATACCCTGGCCTCCAAAACGCTTTGCCAAATGACATTCCCAACAATAGTGGCTGTGAGTGCCTGTTTCTCCACACGTGGGCAAGCCTTAATCATCAAGTTTTTTTTTTAAATATTTTGTCAAAAATTTTCTTCCTGTTCCAATCTGAACATTTTACTTTCTGGGCCTGCTGCACAAGTTTCATTTGAAGACTTAGTTTCTTTCCTGGGTTGGATCTTCTTTTTCCTAGAGTCCATAACTTCCTGTTTCTTGATTTACTTTCTCATTTTGTTAAGAGTCTGTCTTCAGGTTCCTCCGAAGAGAAAGTGTTCCAGAGGTGAGCCCTTGGATGTCTGAAGTGGGTTTGTTTTGCACTTACTCTTGGCTGATTATTTTTCTAGATATAGAGTACTAGATTGAAAAATAATTTTCTTCAAAGACCTAAATATAAAACCAAAGACGATACAGATCATGGAAAAAAACGGACAATGCTAGGGACCCTAATACATGGCATAAATAGAATACAAACCATAACTAATAACGCACAAACACCAGAAGATAAACCAGAAAACTGGGAGCCCCTAAAAATTAGATACTTATGCTTATCAAAAGACTTCACCAAAAGAGTTAAAAAAGAACCTACAGACTGGGAAAAGTTTTTGGCTATGACATATCCAACAGAGGTCTAATCTCTAAAATCTGTAGAATACTTCAACACCTCAATAGCAAAAAGAAAATAATCCAGTTGAAAAACGGGCAAAGGATATGAACAGACACTTCACCAAAGAAGACATTGAGGCAGCTCACAGACACATGAGGAAATGCTCACGATCATTAGCCATGAGAGCAATACAAATCAAAGCTACAGCGAGATACCATATCACCCTGATATTACGGGCATGAATCAAAAAACCAAAATAACAAATGTTGGAGAGGTTTTGGGGAGATTGGAACTCTTATGCACTGCTAGTGCGAATGTAAAATGGTACAGCCACTGTGGAAAACGATATGGTGCCCCCTTAAATAGCTAGAAATAGAAATGCCATATGATCCAGCAATCCCACTACTAGGAATATATCCTAGAGAAGTAAGAGCCATCACACAAATAGACATAATGCACACCCATGTTCATTGCAGCATTAGTCACAATAGCAAAAAGATGGAAACAACCTAAGTGCCCATCAACAGATGAATAAATTATGGTACATACATATAATGGAATACTACATGATAAAGAACAGTGAGTCCATGAAACATCTCACAACATGGATGTATCTGGAGGGCATTATGCTGAGTGAAATAATCACAAAAGGACAAATATTGTGTGAGACCACTATTACAAAAACCCAAGAAAAAATTTACACACTGATAAAAACAATGGTTATGAGGGTGGGGAGGGGAAATCACTAACTAGATAGTAGACAAGTGGTAACTGGTGAAGGGAAAGACAACACACAATATAGGGGAAAGCAGCACAACTTGACCAAGGCAAAGCCATAGAAGCTTTCTCAACACATCCAAACACCTTGAGGGACTGAGTTACTGGGGCCAAGTGTTGGGACCATGGTCTCGGGACAGCTAGGTGAATTGGTATAACATGGCTCATAAAGAAAATGTTCTACATCCTACTTTAGTGAGTTCCATCTGGGGTCTTAAAAGCTTGTGAGCAGCCATCTATTGGTCCCATCACGTTCAGAGTAAAGGAGAATGAAGAAAACCAAAGACATAAGGAAAATATTAGTCCAAAGGACTAATGGACCACATGAACACAGCCTCCACCAGCCCGAGCCCAGAACCACTAGATGGTGCCCAGATACCACCACCAACTGCTCTGACAGGGATCACAACAGAGGGTCCCGTGCAGAGCAGGAGAAAAATGTAGAACAAAATTTAAGTTCACAAAAAAGACCAGATTTACTGGTCTGACAGAGACTGGAGGAACCCCTGAGACTATGGCCCCTGGACACCCTGCTAACTCAGAACTGAAGCCACTCCCAAAGTCCATCTTTCAGCCAAAGATCACACAGGCCTACAAAACAATCAAGCTCAGTCAAGTATACGAGACCAAATGGGCAACACCTGCCCAAAAGCAACGACAAGAAGGCAAGAAGGGGCAGGAAAACTGGATGGATGGACACGGAACCAAGGATGGAAAAGGAAAGGGGGAGAGTGCTGACACATTGCAGTGATCTACAACCAATGTCACAAAACAATTTGTGTATAAATTTTTGAATGAAAAATTTGTGCTGTAAATTTTTACCTTTTACAATTAAAAAGAATCTACAGTTTAACAAGATCACTAGGTGATTCTTAAATGTAGATTCTGATCCAGTATCTCTCAGGCAGAGCCCAGGTAGTATAGTGGTTAAGAGCTTGGCTCGTAAGAAGAACATTGGTAGTTCAAATCCACTAGCTACTCCTCGAAAACCCTCTGGGGCAGTTTTACCCGGTCCTATAGGGCCACTATGAGTCCGAATCAACTCGAAGGCAATGTTTTTTTTTTTTTCTTTTTAACTATCTCCGGTAGAATCATTAGCATCCCCTGGGAACTTATTAGAAATGCAAATTTCTCAGCAGAAGGTTGAACTGGAATGAACCAGATGAATGGATAAACAGATCATGGTACATACACACAGTGAAAATAGCACGTAATGATAAAGCACAATGATGAATCCGTGAAACATCTCACAACATGGATGAATCTGGAGGACATTATGCTGAGTGAAATAAGTCGGTCGCAAAAGGACAAATATTGTATGAGACCACTATTATAAAAACCCAAGAAAGGGTTTACACACAGGTAAAAACAAGGTTACGAGGGAAGGGAGGGGTCGGGAGGGGAAATCACTAACCAGATAGTAAACTAGATAGAAGCCCTGCTTTAAAAGCCTGGGTTTGCTTCACCGGTCCATTTGTTTCTACCCTGCACCACTTACCTCGGTTTTAATTACTATAGCTTTATAACACATTTTGATTTCTGGTAGGATGTGAGTCCTTCCTTGACTCAAAATTGTCATGGTTATTGTAGGATCAGCTTCCCAGCTTCTGAGCAATCTGTCTTAAAATCTGTTTTGTCTGATACTGTTATTTCTACATCAGGTTTCTTTACATGAGTGGTATTTTTCCATTCCTTATAAACATCATTATGTCTTTATGTTAGATTTTCTCTTAAAAGGAGCAATATAGAAAGCTTTTTTCTTAAACTCATTCTCCCACAATGATTCTGGATTTGACCCTTCCTCCGGATAATTAAACGAATGCTTATTATATTTTGAGGCTATTTTGTAGCACTGTGCATTCAGTTTTATATTCTCTTTTATAGCTTACTGGTAAATTGTTTCTTTTTATCATTAAGTGATGATCCTTTCTGTCCCTAATAATATTAAACCCCCTTAACTTAACCTGGTTTCCATAATCTGTTTTTTATTTAATCTAGTTATAGTAATACTATTATACTAAATTTTTGTTAGTATTCACCTACTATGTTTTTCCGTCCCCTTTCAACCTTTTAATGTCATTACATTTAAAGTTTGTCTTTTGAAAACAGTATAAAGCTAGATCTTTTTTTAAATCCAGTTGTGGAATTACTATCTTTTAATTAATAGGTACATTTTAATTCATTTATACTTCATTGTGATTACTGATATATATCTACCATCTTACTTGGTTTTCTCTTTTTTCTTTTTTTTTTCCCTTTCCTGCCCATATACTGGGTTTATCCAATTTCTATTTCTCCTTCCTTCCTACTTTGTTTTAGAAGTTACACATTCTGTTTCTATTTTTTCAGTACATAGTATTCCATTTATGAGTGTGCCATAATGTATTGAATCAGTCCCCTATTGGTTGATTTCTGATTTTTGCTATTATAAATAATGCTTCAATCAGTTACCTTGTACCTATATGATTCCATACATGTGCAAGTAGATCTGTAATATAAATTCTTATAGGTGGTCCCAGAGCCCTGGTGGCTCAGTGGTTAAGAGCTACAGCTGCTAACCAAAAAGTCAGCAGTTCAAATTCACCAACCACTCCTTGGAAACCCTATGGGGCCATTCTACTCTCCCTTATAGGGTTGCTATGAGTTATAATCGACTTGAAGGCAACAGGTTTCTTTTTTTTTTAGATTAAGGGAAAGTATATTTTAAATTTTGATAAATAAAGGTAACATACGTTTTAAGATAAATTTATGTATTAAGCAGATTTTAGATTTCATACATGGTTAAATATATTGAAGAAAAAAAAAAAAGCCAAACCCATTGCTGTTAAGTCAATTCCAACTCATAGCAACACTATGGGACAGAGTAAAACTGCCCCATAGCTCTCCAAGGAGCAGCTGGTGGATTCTAACTGCCAACCTTTTGGTTGGCAGTTGTAGCTTGCTGTAGTGTTTAACCACTGTGCCACCAGGGCTATTAAGGGAAAATGGTTTCAGGGGAGGCTGCTACTGCACTGTTATTCCTAACAGTTCTCAAAGTTGGATGCTCTTACATCAAGACTATGTAGAGAAAAAATACTGAGGACAAATTTTCATACTTTTTTAATAATGAAATTTTCTTAAAATAAATATGGTGCTAGAGACTGCCTGCAGTCAGCGACTGCAGGATTTAGGGAAGACCAAGTTGATGCTTGAGCTGACTAATGAATCCATGCAAGTCAACTTGAAATTGGGACACACACATATGCCAGGTACAGGCAGTCTCTAACTTCAGAACAAGTTTTATTTCCAAAGGCAGTGGAGAATTGGATACATTTTCCCATTCAATTTAAGCAACTGTGAGAAAGACCCTAAGCTGGGTAAAATACAGAAAAACGTAAAATACTATTCTTTTCCTGTAGGAGCTGATACTCTAGAAGAGAGGATAGTGTGTACACAAATCACGAAGGTGGGGAATAGAGTGAAGCACTTGATCTATTAAACTATACTTTGGGAAGACAGAGGAAATGGATCACTTCCGGGTGCAAACCTCTTCGAAGGTCTTGTACTGTGTGCTAGGTAGGGGCTAAGGGTTCACTGCTAAGCGGCCAACATTTGGGAAAGGGTAGTTTTGGGATAATAGTCCACCTACGTTCTTGCCATTCTCATCCAGGCTGCCTAATTAGAAGAAGCCTTGGGCCTGGAACATTCCCTGATAATGGAGGGTGGGAAGTGAGCCTCCTTCCGTTCTGGTTTCTTCTTATCAGGGAGACTCCTTCCCTGTTTTGAGCTTAATCAATACCTTTGTTCTACTTATGTGTGCAGTGTTATAAGGCACCTGGCCAACCTCACTACTGTATGTTCCCAGTGGGAAGGGAATAGGGTCTCCCAACTGCAACACGAGAGGGGCGTGTGCAGACGACCAGTGTGTCGTCTGCAGAGAGTGACCTGCTGGCCAGAGGGGACTGGTGTCCACTTTAAAGCTGACCTTGCTCTGTCTCTTCTCTAAGTGTTGTTCCATCCAATACCCATGCATAAATTGTGTCTTTCTTGGCGACCCTGGACCTTAGCTCGGCGGGTAGGATTCTCATAAGTGTAAATTAGCTCTAATGATTATTGAAGCCCTGGCAGCACAAGGGTGAGAGGTGTGATAGGATGGCATGGCACTTTTTGACTGCTCCATTAATCAACTGATTTACAAGGCAGGACCTGGCACCCACTCTCTTCTCACTGAATGTCCATTACTACTGCTCTAAGCAGCGGCTGATGGCTTGGGGCTAGATCGTATAAGGTCATCAGTTGGTTGCAGCTAGTGGGAGAATACAGGGCAGCTGGGTTCAGTGGATGACTTCAAGTCAGGTGAGTATTATTGAGAAGGTTAGGGTGTTTTTGGCAGGGAAAGACGATGAGACTTGAAATACAGTTGCTTCTTGTCCCCAGTGAGGTCAAGTATACCATAGGACATTTGTTATCAATCAGCCCATGCTGCAGAATCTCTCATTACATAGAATGCAGTGTGTAAACAGACATTAGATTTGTATGCTGCAGGATTTCTGCTGAGTGCCAGTCCTAGCTACCACATCAGTAGTAACCTGCGTATAGACCACTGTTCCTCAGAGTTGGTTTATGAATCACCTGCACCTGGATCACCTGGTTAAAATGCAGATTCCTCAGCTCCATTACGGAATCATCATTTCTTGGGGTGCAGCCCGGCAACCTGCAACTTGACAAGCTATCCCGGTGGGAATCACTGTCCTATCTCATCAGTTGTATGGAGAACTTTTCAATCATTTGTTTGCTACAACCTGTAAAAAAACAAACCTGTTGCCATCGAGTCGATTCCAACTCATAGCGACCCTAGAAGGCTCAGCAGAACTGCCCCAGGAGGTTTCCAAGGAGTGGCTAGTGGACTCGAACTGCCAACCTTTTGGTTAGCAGCCGTAGCTCTTAACCACTGGACTTTTATTCACCAAAAATCACCTTTTTGAGCCAATGTGTATAGTAAAGTGAAATATTCACTGTATATTAAATGCATTTCTGTTTTTAGAATTGGACTTGGAATAATAATGACATGATCAAATTAATACATCTTGGAGTGGGATATGACTAGGAAAGATGGTGGTTCTGCCCTCAAGGGTATCAATCAATCCCTCTGGTGCAGTTATTCACACGCCAGCACAAATACTTACATAGAGTTAAGTGCTAGTGAACTGGGAAATCCCTGAGCATTGCAGAGAAGGATGGAAGAATGAAGATAGAACAGATATCACTGAGATGACACTTCAGGAATCTACCCAGAAAAAATGCAAGACTTACGTGTTCAGAAGTATACGTGTTAGCCAGGTGAGTACTAATTCTGGAACACCTAGATCTGTTAAAACACTACAGTAACAGGAGAAATAACAACAACAACAAAAACCCCTTTATGTGAACAGTGATTTCCTTATCCTTATTGCTACAGGAGAATTTGAAAGCCACAGTGGAGAGCTGAATTCTTACGCACAAGTGTTAACCTGTTGGTTTTACTGCTGTCCAAGTGGTTCCCATTTATGGACTCTCTGATTTTTCTTCAAGCTCCTTTTCAAGTTTCACCACCTTCTTTCAGGTACTGGTTGTCTCCTATATTCAAAAAATTTCTAATATTCCATGTTTTCTCTCTATATTCTCCAATCCCCTGACTTCACTTTTTTCCCTCTTCTTTCTTCTATTCTCTTTTTCCTTTATTTTTAAGTTACTGGATCCATCTAACTGCTAACAGTGAAGAGACAAGGTCTGGCCTCTAATTCCGCCAATTTCTGGGGAAGTGGGTCAGATCCTAGGCAACCTCGTCTTTCTGCGTTGTTTTTAAGTCAACCATGCCCTATGTCAGTTAGCACTTGATTCAGTTCAGTTAGTGGGGAACAAAACTGGATTCCTGTTACCTTCCCCGGCCCCCACAGAGCCCGCTCTCAGTTCACCACCCCTAGCTATTTATTTCAGACAAAAATCAAACACATGCCCTTGATACTTAACCTTTCCCCCGCCCAAGCACACACATCTAGTCTCATTCACGCTTTCAAGAATTTCGGAATGACTGGATATGTCAGTCAGGAGGAATCCCTGTAAGACCAGGAGATCAGGAACTAGGAGCCTCGGAGTGTCAGGCCACAGAAAAAACCCAGCGACCCTAGAAGTATGTAGGTTCTCTAGACTGTCTTCATGGAATCATGGTTAGCTTGGAGCTAGAGCACGCTTGGGGAGATCTCCTGGGGTCGATCGTTTGGTTTAGATGACTGAGATTTAAAAGGGTTTTGTTTTTTTAAATTTTATCTGTTTGCCTTTTTAATTGTGGCTAGTAGAAAATTTTTATTTTTGTTGATTTTATTTTTGGTGAAAATATACATAATAAAACATACACGCCTTCAACAATTCCTGCACGTACAGTGGAATGATGACCGCTACATTCTTCACATTGTCACCCCTCCTACCGTCCCCACCTGTACTCTCACCACTAACTGAGACTCACTGCCCCTTAAACTGCTCATCTGTGCTTTCGAGTTACTATTGTCGGTTTGATGAGATTTAAGTTTGAAAGCTAGTCTTTGTTTAACATAATGCTTAACAGACATTGTGCTCATGCTTCACGTGCATTACCTCATTTAAGCTTTACTTAAATTTACTGCTATTACCATTTTACTGCTGAGGAAACTGAGGTTTAAAGAGATAAGGTAACTTGCCTAAGGTCATATTAGAAACAACAACAAAAACCAGCTGCTGTGGAGTCAGCTCTGATTCATGGCAACCCTGTGTGTGTCAGAGGAGAACTGTGCTCCACAGGGTCTTTAATGGCTGATCTTTCCGAAGTAGATCGCCAGGTCTTTCTTCCGAGGTGCTTCTGGGTGGGCTAGAACTTCCAAGCATTCGGTTAGCAGCTGAGCATGTTAACCATTTGCACCACCCGGGGACTCCTAAGATCATGTAGTACTCTTCAGATCAGGCATTTCGCATCACAGCTTTTCTCCAAGCACCTTTTTGATGCTCACAGCTGTTCATTAGAACAGCAAGAAGGTAATGTTAGATTAGTCTAGTCCACAATGTTAACATTCCGAGCCCTGGTGGTGCAGTGGTTAAGCAATCAGCTGCTCACCAAAAGATCAGCAGTCGAATCCACCAGCTGCTTGGTGACTTTGTGGCTATAAGCAGCAAATATGGTTTTGAGGAACTGGGACTCAAAACATGGACTCCTCTCGTAAATTCTCCTTGTAGTCCCAAGGAACACTCTTGAGCGTGACAGTAGCGACGTGGGGGCTCCACAGAGCCACACGTTCACCTCAAGGAAACAGGAGAAATTGATCTTGGCAGCACAGACAACTTGAACAGAAAAAACAACCTGAGCGAGGTCAAGGGGGTGCCATTAGCTGAGCACACTGTGTCCTAGGAGTCGGGAATATTCCCTTGGTGTCCTCATCGGCTTTCCCATTGTCTTTTTCTGTGTAAATACCTTCTGAAGTTACACTTTGTACTTCGCAAAAGAAAAACGGCCAAAACAAAACAAAAAATTATTTCAAGTCAACTAAGAGCAGCTCAAGAGATGTATCTGGTTACAGTAAGTAACTGTTTGGCAAAATACCTGCGAAGAAGAGCTGGGCTACAAGTACGTATTACATGTTAACTTAATTACAATTGGCTGTACATTCGTAAGTGACATAGTAATGGAGAAAGACTGTATAGAAATACAAATATTAAAAATTTTAATTAAATCAAATCACTAGCTTTTCTCTGACCAAGTGTGGGGACTAGTTGTTGGATTAATTTTACCACATCTTTACTGTAGTACTTTATATTTTACAAAATAATTACCCATCTCATGTAAGCCTCACACTAACCTTGTAAAGTATCCCCATTCTATGGACTAAGAACCAGGCTAGAGAGGAAAAGTGAATTCTCTCACCCCATGCCATTGTTATGTGGCTGAGCTATTGAACTTGAACCTAGATTTGGAACTTAATTTCAAATACGCTGTTTTTATTAAATCTTTGTATCTTGTAGGGAAAGACAGGCAGTCAGCTGTCTTAGACATCAATTACCATATTTATTGTTAACAATCTCTGATTTTTTTTAACAAATTCAGTGTCACAGCCCTTCTATTCCTCTTTAGGATTCAAATAAAAATATTAATTTTTAAACTGAAAATCTCCAAATAGAAAAACGTCACACGGAGGAAAATACCAATGTCTAAATCTATTTTAAAATGTTGCCAGACAATCCATGATGTACCTGGAGGGTGGTAGTCTTTCTACATTTTTAACTACAGTGATATTGTACACATTTGCTTTAGAATGTGTTGAGCCCGTGTTTCTTCCAGCTGAGTCATTAAAAGCACCCATGGACAGTTACAACGAACAAATCCTAACCCCGCACTAAAAAGAACACAAATACATTTTCTATTAAAGATAAACATGTGGGCCTGAAGACGAAAGTAATTTCAGAACACTGCAGATAGATCTTTTAAAGGACGTTAATCTTAAAGCTGAATTGAAGGTGGTACCGGCCGGTGGCCAGATTCTTATCAACAAATTACAGAGTAATAAAGCCTGGAGTCTAAGTTTACCCAGCAGTGTGACTCATGCTTCTTGGTTCTCCTCCCACGCAGCCATCTGTTCCAGGTGAGTGCTAGTAACAGGCATCATACCCTGTTAATGCTAACATGTAGGAGTCAGTTGAGGTAAAAACCCCTATCACGATTAGCATTAACAGCATACAGCCTCCAGCCAGCCTCCAGCATTCAGGGGATGCGGCAGAAAGAATTTAAACCACACATTTCCCAGTCCTGGTCTGTGTCACCTGCAGGACAGAGAGAGACATGGTTGTGTATATGCACACGCAGTTATAAGGTGGGAGTGACCGGATATAAATTTGAAACGAGAGAGAGAGACATGGTTGTGTATATGCACACGCAGTTATGAAGTGGGAGTGATCGGATATAAATCTGAAAGCAAAAATAGTCTTTATTTTCTTTCTAAAGAAATGCCAGTGCCAGTGGCTGTCAAGTCAATTCTGACTCATTGTGACCCCATGTGTGTCAGAGTAGAACTGTGCTCCGTAAGGTTTGCAGTGGCTGATGTTTCGGAAGTAGATCGCCAGGCTTTTCTTCCGAGGAGCCTCTACGTGATCTTGAACTTCCAACCTTTTGATTAGTACCCGAGTGGCTTAACAATCTGCACAACTCGGGGACTTCTTTTAAAGAAAACCCCAAACCAAACCAAATCTGTTGTCACTGAGTCAACTCCGCCTCATGGCGACCCCATGTGTTACAGAGTAGCACTGCTCCACAGGGTTTTCTTGGCCATAAACTTAAGAAAAGCAGAGTGCCAGGCCATTAAATCCTGGGAAGGAATTCACTGAAAGAGTAGAGAAATTGGCAATGAAAAGACGATATTTTTAAGTGTATTTTAAGACTAGTTTTAAAATTATGTCTTAAATGCTATTGTATAGTTCTGATAACGTACGCACATGTATCATCATCTTTTAAACAAAACAAACAAAAACCACTCTTCGAAGTTCCCAAATGCTAAAATCAAAGGGAGCTTGTCTTCTGACCCAGTATTATCTTTTTAAGTTTACATTTCACTTGAGGTCTAGACAATTTAAGTGAAAGGCCAAAACAGTGCTATGTTTCGTGGAAATTAAAACTGAATTAACTCACCTGTTTTCTAAAGGCAGTGTTCTGGCTAGATTGTCATTCTGCAATAAATAGTTGAGGTTTTACCTTTATTCTTCCGGAAATATGACACAGGCAATGGAGGCCTTGCCGACAAACAAATCCATCTTAAAATGCCTGCTTCTACTCTTAGATTCCTTTGGGGAAAGCAAACCAGTGGCTTTGGTTTTGACCTACGTAAAGGAAGTTATGACTTAAAGAGCGTTCTGTGTCTTCAACAACTTGCCTTCAGCCACAAGTGGATTAAAAAAAGAAAAAGATGAATTTGGTACTTCCTGTCAGGGTCTGATTTTACTCATATAAGTGACATTTCTGCCACAAGCGTCCTTCTGGTTTCAGTGTTACTATAGCAGAACCTAGAAGTTAAGAGTGTCATTCAAGTATGTGGTCACCCTCAGCACAAGAGGGGAATCACCTTCTCTTTCATTTAATAATGAAACCAGCGAGATGTAGAAATGTGATTAAGTTCAAAAGAAATGTATGAAGTTAAAAATTCCCCAATGAATATATTTGGGCAGGGTAGAATATCGTGGTTTGGAAATTTCCAAACCAAGGAAATATATCATTCTTACTGATAGTATTTTTTTATATTTTGCTGTTTTCTGAGATGAATTGGTTTCATGATGAAAGGCTTTGAATTCAATAGTGTCAATTTGGGATTTTAGTACATTTTAAAGAATTCCAGTCAACGAAGACTGTAAAGTCCTTAAAAATAAGGACTTTTTTTTTTTTTCCCTCTGCAATGCCTTTGGACACAGAAAATGCTCAAAAAATACATATTAACTTAGTAGAGTTACCATCCTCTCAACCGGATATAATTTACTTGCTGATAAAGAGATATGTCTAAGCAGTGTTCAAGGTGAATTGCTTGCATACTATTCTACCTATAAATTTTATGTCTGTTCTTTAAAGGCAAAATCTAGGCACAGATATTAAAAGAAATATATTTAGTGTAATAACTGAATTTTTTTCTCTTTTACCCTTTTTTTTTTTTTTTTTTTACTATACATATGAATTGCCCTGTTTGAGTACTCACAAAGGTGGAAGGATTTTTGATGTTGTGCTGTGCACTGTATTAACAATTCTAACAGCTTTTATTATTTTATTGGTTCAAACTGTAAAGGTATGTTGGAATAAAAAGCATCACACAATTCCCCTTTTGTTCTCAATGCTCATGCAGAAAAACTTAGTGATACTGTAGACTTCTTAGGCACTGCGAATTCCTATAATTCGAGAAATGATCAGTTTGTCTGAATATACTACACAATCTTAAGTCTCACTGAAAACACAATGATAGATGAAAAACTACAACCTTAAGAAACAGGAGAAAATATCCCAGGATAGTGTTTAAAATATATAATCAATTGACTTTGAGACATTAGCATGATTGAGAAGGTCCTCCGACCATCAGTGTGGAAGCTGCGCTTGCTCTCAGGATTTTGGACTGGGCTTGCAAGGACGACCCGGGATAACCAACCAACAGCAGAAAGACTCTGCGTCTGAGTGGAATTAGTAATGGTAGACAACAAAGGCTGGCCTATCAGCCAAAGCACTGGGCAGAGGATGGGTCAAGAGGTAATAACAAAGTCGCTCTTTCTGGACTAAGTACAGCCTCCCAGCTGGCAGAGTGGCCGAGGAAGAACTATACACAATTATAGACCTTGCAATCAATATCGATAACCAGGTGACAAGAATGTGACAAACATAATTTGCAAAGGGTAGCACTTCAAGAGGAATTTATATGGAGTCTACTATAAATTAGATTGGGGGTCTTGACTAAGGTTATTTCTGCAGATATATGCCAAACCCCCTCACTCTACAGTACCTGTAGGCATACAGCATGAAATAGCCATGGTCAATATAAGCTTCACTCTCCCACAATTCTTTTCAGTAGCTAGATTCCAAGTCACTGTAGGCTACCGGGAGAATTTATTACCGTCTGACTGTCAAAACCATTCATTCTCACCTGAGATAAGAGTCTACCAAGAGAACGTATATACTGTACACCAAACCAAACAAAACTCGTTGCTGTCGAGTCGATTCCCACTCATAGTGACCCTACAGGACAGAGTAGAACTGCCCCATAGATTTTCCAAGGAGCTCCTGGTGGATTCCAAATGCCAACCTTTTGGTTAGCGGCTGTAGCACTTAAACACTATGCCACCGGGTTTCCATACTGCACACCAGATATATACTAATACTGACATCTTTCATTATATGGCACGCTACTTTTCCTCTGGTAGTGAGTACGAAACTGAAAGCAGCATTCCAGGAATTTTTTCCTTAATTTATGCTTTTCTAAAGGATGCATTTTTTTTTTCCTGGGGGAGGGGCATATGGTTTCAATAGATCCTTTTATTCTTACCTTATCAATTTGGCAGGAAAGACATCAGTATATATTCAGAGCTGAATATGTCCCTAGTTTGCCACTAAGGGTCTCTGTTTACAGATAGATTATGTTGCTTCCTTGCATAATTTTATACTTCTCTACATTTCCATATTTTTCTGTTTTTCTCAATGCCAACTACTTAATATTTTCAGACCAAAGGAACCACATGCCATAATGTTTTCCTTAAAAAAAAAAAAAAAAACCCCACAAGTGATTCAATTTCATAACCAAAACCCTCATGTGACAGCTGTGAATTTATTCATCCTAAACGATAAAAATACTTGGAAACTATTAATTTGTTGTCCCAAAGTGCATGCACACCTCTTTCTACTGAAAGGCATGATTCTACAGTGATGTAGCAATACAAATTCTAGCTCCAAAACCATTTTAACAGGTGGAAAGTAATGTAGTTAATGCTTTTGAAAATGGTAGTATCTTGTTTAGGTAATTTCCTTTAAATATTTTCCCATTTCTACTTCAAATTCTTATGTACCAGTCAAACATAATCATTAAAATGGCATTCAATGGTGATTCCTATTTGGATCCGTTCACTAACAGCAGCTAGTGCATAATTGTGAGAGGAAAGCCGTATCTGACTCCACCACCAGAATTGATTCTAATTCCATTCTCTATATTCTGAGGCTCCTATTATGGTTTAGGTCATGAAAGCAAGCAGTAAAGCCTAGTGCAGTTATATAGAAATCAACGTCCTAAGAAATTTTGGATTTGTCATAGTCAGTTTTTGGTATAACAATTTTTTGGTTACCTTTTGTCCTAGGGTCAAAAGATGATGGTGGCTGAAAGCCTGATACCCCAAGGATCTGCCTCTCCAAAAATTCTCCATCTGTCACAGAGCTTCCCTTCTCTCTGTCGTTGTTAGCTGCTGTGGAGTCGGCCCCAGACTCACGGTGACCCCATGTGCAAGGGGATTGGACCACTGTGATCCATACGGTTTTCACTGGCTGATTTTTTTGGAAGTAGATCGCCAGGCGTTTCCTCCTAGTCTGTCTCAGTCTGGAAGTTCTGCCACAACCGTTCAGCCTCATAGCAACAGGCAAACCTCCACTTACAGACGGGTAGTGCTGCACGCGAGGGGTACTGGCCGGGAATTAAACCCGGTTTGGTGAGAATTCTACTACAGAACCATCGGTGCATCCCCCTTCCACTTCCTTCTACTAGTCTGAATTTCTTACCATTAGACCATCTCCTTTGGGTGGGAGAACGAAGATGGCAGGTAAGGTCCCAGGTAGGTTCTTCTTGACATACAAATAAGTTCTTTGGAGGAGAAAAAGTCAGGATGAAGGCACTCCTGCTGACACACCAACTTAGACCTATGTATTAGGTTAGTTGGCTGGTCAGCTTTGAACGCAGAGGTAATG
The DNA here is from genome assembly GCA_030035585.1 of Dugong dugon. Taxonomy (NCBI): domain Eukaryota; kingdom Metazoa; phylum Chordata; class Mammalia; order Sirenia; family Dugongidae; genus Dugong; species Dugong dugon. The sequence goes on from CM057473.1 coordinate 11,090,788, forward strand.
GATGAGGAGAGGAGACTCAGGGTAGGTAAGCTTAAAAGGGAGGACAGGAGAGATCTGGAGGAAAGATGGGAAAGTACACTCCAAACAGTTCAAAAGCTTGTCCTTTTCACGTCCTGCCTAAAACAGCCACAACATTAAGTACCCAAAACAACATCATCTTAGTTTTAGTTCAGCTCTCTCTGTTTCAGCCTCTCTCTAGGCCATGAAATCTCACACAAAGTGTTTAATTTCTCAGTAAGTCTTCATAAAGACTTTCGATATTCCCTGACAAAAAGAAGCATTTGCGTGAACGGTTTTCTACAGTTTATTTGTGTAAACTTTATCGCGTTTTCTGTAGAATATGATTATTCCGTGTTACATTGCAGTAACTGATTGTAAAGATAACTCAGCCTGTGCGCTGTCAGGACATGGGGCAAAGAGTATTAGGCCTCCCCTTGAATTCACATGAGTTCTGTCATCGAAACGGGATAGAAGGTGTGATGCCTCTGCCACTGAGTCAGACTGTAATCCCCTAGGGTCCCAAAAGCACACAAATGCAACTTAGAAAAGTAAATGGATTGTTCTGTGTCACTGCCATAATAATATAATATCCCTTCTCTTGGTAAGGAGCCTTGGGGATGCAGTGGTTGAAGAGCTCGGCTGCTCACCGATAGGTCTGTGGTTTGACCCTACCAGCCACTCACGGGAGAAAGATGTGACAGTCTGCTTCCGTAGAGATTCACAGCCTTGGAAACCTATGGGCAGTTCTATTCTGTCCTATAGGGTCGCTATGAGTCGGAATTGACTCGACGGCAGTGGGTTGGATTTCTCTTGATATTTTAAAATTAAGAGCTGTTTATTGAAAAGAGCAGTTTGAACATGAAACAGCTTTCATACAACATACATTTCTGTGTTTTGAGAATTTAGAAAGCGAGTGTTTTAAAGGTGTATGCCAATCATGACATTAACACATAAAACTCAAAGTGGAACGTATTTGGAACTGTCTCAGAAGACAGACGATATGGATATCACAGGGTCACTATGGAAACTTACACTGAGGGACCCTTTCACTGTGAACGCACAAAACTGGCCCTTAAGGATTACTCTGCTTTTCCCCATTTTGAAACCATGAAGGTTTTAGGGAAATGACCTGTGGAACGTATTTACAGCTAAGTAACTCTCACGATAGTTTTATTTGGGACAGTGATTACTAGCTTCACCCTTCAGGTAAGGATGTGGAAAAAAACTCCATTAGGTATTTTCCCCCAGAGTCCTTCTGTGGAGTAACCCAGAGAAGAGGAATAGAGCCAGCCAGGTCCAGCTCTCCCCGGGCTCAGGGCCTCCCAGAGAAGGAGGAAACCAGGAGTTCATTGTGAGACTCACAGTGACCCGACAGGACAGAGTAGAACTGTCCCATAGGGTTTCCAAGGAGCGGCTGGTGGATCGAATTGTCAACCTTCTGGTTAGCAGCTGAGCTCTGAACCACTGCGCCACCAGGGCTTCAAGAAGGAGGGGACCTCCTTAACACCCTGGCCTCACAGCGGCTCAGCTTCAGGCCTGACACTCTGGTAAAACGTTACAGAACAAACACGAATAAAAATAGGGGGTGAGAAGAAGAGAGCTGAGGGAGAGAAGCATCACATTGCTTTAAATCATGCCATTCTTTCTTATTCCACATTCACACAAAATGTTTTCCATGGCGCAGTGGTTAAGAGCTACGGCTGCTACCCAAAAGGTCAGCAGTTCAAATCCACCAGCTGCTCACTGGAAGCACTATGGGGCAGTTCTGCTCTGTCCTATAGGGTCGCTATGAGTCAGAATCTACTCGACAGCAACGGGTTTGGTTTTTTGGTTTTTGAACAACATAAAGCAACTTTTTCATGTCATACCTCCATAAGAGACTTTAACAGTAATTTCTTCTTTTTCATTTGGAACTTACTTTTGATATCCTCCTTTTTTTTTTTCTCCCTGGGGGTGGGGTGGAGGTGACATCAGTTATCCACCCTGAGGGGTTTGTGCACCCTTTAAGGGCCGTCTCTTTCATGGCAGGTCCTTGGGTGGCGCAAATGGTTTGCACTGGACTACTCCCCTAAAGGTTGGTGGTTCGAACCTACCCAGTAGTGCCACGGAAGGAATCTTCCATAAAGATTACAGCCAAGAAAACCTGTAAGGCAGTTCTACTCTGTAATATGTGGGGTCCCTATGAGTCAAAATCTATTTGATGGCAATGGTTTTCTTTTTTTGGGGGGGGGTTGTCTGTGAGGCCTCCTCTGTGCACTTGAGTTCACCGTGTTTATTCTCAACACGGAATTTCAATCAAATGTCTCATTGAGAACTTATTACATTACCTATTTATTAGTTATGTGAATCAACCAAACCAAAACCACTGCCGTTGAGTTGATTTTGACTCATAGAGACACTTTAGGATAGAGTAGAACTGTCACACAGGGTTTCCAAGGCTGTGAATCTCTAGGGAAGAAGACTGCCACATCTTTCTCCTGTGGAGCCAATGGTGGTTTCGAACCACCGAACTTTCGGTTAGCAGCGCAGTGCCTTCACCACCGTGCCACCAGGGTACGGGGCCCTATATATCTGGTATCAAAGGAAAAATTCACTTTTAAATTTCTATAGGCCATAGTTTATATACATATACATATATATACATATACGAAACCCTGGTCGCGTAGTGGTGGCTCAGCGGTTAAGCATTCAGCTGCTTAACCAAAAGGTCAGCAGTTTGAATCCCTCTCTATATGTTTTATAATGGCCTCTGGCAAAGAAGAATTTGTATACTGAGAACTATGTCAGACAAACTGAGCACGTTCTGTGAACAGAACGTTTGATTCCGCCTCTTTAAAAATTCATTTTCTTATGATGCTACGTGTATGGAATGCCTTGTGTTAAAGGAGAGACCGTGCTGTTTACTTCTCACAGCCCATGGCATTCTGCACGATGCCTTTAAGAGACCAAGGGATGGGTCCGCTTGCTGCTCTGAAGGATGCTGTCTCTCAACGCGATTCCATGCGTACTCTTAGGCACTAGATACACCTACTCAAAACTGCTCCTCAAATATGGACCTGCCCATCTTGCCTCACTGTCCCTTCGCCTTATTTCTCTCTCTGATTGCAAACTCCCAGGGGATGGGTTCTCTTCACCTTCTGGGGTAACTCTCCTCAGTTCTCTCTCCCTCTCTCCAGCATTTGGGTCACTTCTCATTCAGAACACTCATCATACTGAAACCGGACCAAACCAACCAACCAGTTGCTGTGTTGAGCCCGACCCCATGTGTATACAAGATCATAAATTGACACATAATAACAGCCAACACTTAAACAGGGCTGCCTGTGCACCAGTCACTGGTCTGATTGCTTTACCTACACTACTGACTCACTTATTTCTCATAACAACCTTAGGGATGATTATTGTTATCCTTCCCATTTACACATGGGGGCACTGAGGCCCAGGCAGGGAAGTAGCTTGTCCAAGGTTAAACAGCCAGTAAGGACAGGCATGCACTATGCTGGCCTGGCTGACGGTGGACAAGCAATATTCCCATGAAGGAAGCATCCATTTTGTTCAGACAGCAGGAACCTATACTTTGTATGGTACAGTCCCATTTATGGAGAAATGGCATGAACGCCATTGCACATCATTGTATGTCACCTTACCTAAACATCAGCATCACAATTTCATTCCATCAGCTGTCTGTTATTCTCCAGTAGTCTTCCGTCTAGCAGGGCGTTCACCCTGTCTACCCAGGGGTGGTGATTCTTTTTCAGAATTAGCACAAATATTCACAATCTATCTTAAACCATAGCCACTTGATCAATGTTAAACCTCACATTCTGGGGAGTCTGTAGGATCCCAAGGGTGGTAATTGTGCCTTTGGGGAATCAAGTGTCTTTCTACATTGCTGAGCACCTTGGGGTCATGAGTGAGCCTGCAGAACAGCTCAGACACAGGAGGTGTTAACTGGAGGATAAACATGCTTTCAGGGTGGTTTTACTCGAGGCTCTGGATAGTCTAATCCCAAAGACACTGACTGATGGACAGAGCTTGAGTGGTTCATGGCAGGTGAGGATGATACAGCAGAGATCAAATTAAAAATGATGCATCTCCTTAAGTCTGAGATAAAAGGAATATACAATAAAAAAAGATGTAGTCAGTGCAAAAATGGGATAAAAGGAGGCTTTAAAAAATGTTAACATTTTTCCTTGAGAAAAAGCGTGTCACAATTTTATTACTCCATCCAGTTTCAGGGAATGAGTGACAGTTTTGAACTCAGTAAGACTCAACCCCAAGAAAACCCCAAACCCATTGCCATCTAGTTGATTCCAATTCATACCCACTAGTCCTAAGAGTAGTGAAGGAAAAAAACCTACAGGATACATTCTGTAGCCATTTAAATTTACACCAGTACTTACCTACTCTGATTCTCTTTGGCCATTGTTGTGTGTTGTTAGCTGCCCTGAGAGTTGCCCTCCCACCCCCATGGACAATGGAGGACATCAATTCACCCAGTCCAGCTGGGTCTGAAAAGACCTATGAAAGTGGGTTGGAAAGTCACACTGGAATCAAAGAATTGCATCAGCTTCAGGGAATTTAGAAATGATTCAGTCCCAGCCACCCATTTTAGAGATGAGAGAAATGAGGCACAGAAATGTGCTCAGGAGTTGGTACCAGACACATACCATGATTTTCACGCTGACGCTCCTTCCACAGTCTCAGGCTTCTGCACCATGGGAGACAGCCCTAACATCAAAACCCTGAAGCTTGTAAAACCGGTAACTTCAGCTAAGCAGCAGCCAGGTTCTCACAAAAATGGAGAAACGCCACCTAAGTCCAGAACAGAGGTGCTTGGTAACTCTCTGCCATCCAAGCTACTCAGTTTTACTAGCTCTAAGAATAGGGATTATGGAACCGGCCCCCCCCGGGAGGGCCATATTGAGGATTCAAGGAAGCCTGGTGCCTGCTGACATTCGATGCAAAATTGTGTGAGAGGATTTAATTTATGGGAAAAGAGCCTGTGACTTCCGTTACATTTCCAAGGAGGTAGGAAAAAGGGGGTAAGAACTATTACTCAAAATGTAAAATAAAACCTCCTTTAAATTGAATGGTAGATCTTAGTCATGACATAAATTAGCTCATGAGAAAGCTTTTTAAAGTTAAAAGGAGTTTTTGGGGGGGTCGACGTTTGGATTAACAGAAGATGGATTTGATGAGATATGGAGAAAAGATGAAAAGAGACTCGTTTTCCGGATTTGCACGTGGAAAGTAAAGGATGGCCAAACGTATGGCACATCCTAATCACTTCAAGTACTGATGTTTCTGTAACTGAAATGATAGCAAATTGCCTAGAAATGTACTGTTAGCTTTTGCTCTAACTTGTGAGATCCACGAGGGGAGGGTTGTACTGGTCCAGTTTCCCCTTGTCCTGCAGGCCTCGAACGTGGTGCCCCCATCAGGGAAAACATGATGATGGCCTTCTCATAAGGAGAACGGGGTATTCAGGGCTTTTAAAAAGACCCACAAGTTATACTCTTTACAGATGATTAATCAGGTAAAAACAGGAGTCAAAGTGTGTACAAACACCAACCACTGTTCTGCCCTGAAGTGGCTGTAAAACCCGGCCAACGCCAATGTTTCTCTTTCTTGTTATGTGTGGTTAGGAAGCCTGCGCCTGTGGCCAGGCTGAGGTGACCTCACGGAGTGAGGAACTTTCAGGCCATGAAGGAGTAGTCCATGCGGCAAAAGTAATTACTGATTGGGTTTTGGTCGACTAAAGACCCATGCCTGGTCCCTTCACTCCATCTGTACCTAAAAGCAGGCTTTACCAATGACCTAGTGACATTATTAGGAGGCAATGGTGGCTCAGTGGTAGAATTTTTGTCTTACATGTGGGAGACCTGGGTTCGATCCCTGGCCAATGCACCTCATGGGCCGCCACTGGTCGGATGTCTGTCAGTGGAGGGGTCTGTGTTGGTATGATACCGAACAGGTTTCAACAGAGCTTCCAGGCTAAGACAGACTAGGAAAATGGCCTGGCAATCTACTTCTGAAAATCAGCCAGTGAAAACCCTATGGATGACAACGGTTGATCATAATCCAGCATGGGCATGGCGCAGGACTGGACAGGGTTTCATTCCATCTGCATGGGGTCCCTGTAAATCGGAGGCTGACTTGAAGGCAGCTAACGACAACAGTGATCTTATCAGAGAAAATACAAATTCTTTGAGCCGCAAGGTCCTCATCAGTGAAGCTGGGTAACACCACCGGCCAATTTCCTATCATTTTGACTGCCAAATTAGACAGTAGACAGGAAATTGCTTTGAAAACTTTATAGCTTGTACTTCTGTTCACACAGATAAGCAATTTGCTAGATAAGCATATGAGGATTGATTTTTTCGAAGATCAGTCCTAAGATTTTTAAAAGTTGGGGCTGACCTAGTTCATCTAGATTATACATAATGTTAAAAAAAAAAAAAAACAAACCTTTTGCCATTGAGTTGATTCTGACTCATGGCGACCCCATGTGTGACAGAGTAGAACTGCTCCATAGGGTTTTCTTGGCTGCAATCTTTATGGAAGAAGTCTGCCAGGCCTTTCTTCCACCGAGTAGCTGGCTGGGCTTGAACTGCTAAGTTAGCAGTTGTTTGAAACCATTTGTACCACTGTAAAGCCATATAAAAGATGTGCTACTTCAGAGAGATGAATGGAAATGAAAGAGTAACTTTGGCTTTGAAATATCAACATATTGTCACATAAAAAGTACATCTCCATTTGACCTCATCTACTTGATATAAACTGTAAACTAAATTATGAGAATCATTAGAATGCCACTGGCTTCTTCAAATCACACGGTCCTGGATTTGCTGTGTGATGTTGGAGAAGTAACTTCACCTCTCTGGATCTCAGACCCCACATTTTTTAAACATGGATTGGATTCTGTGTTATATCTTTGTCAGCCATCAACTTCAGTCATTCCAGGTTATATTTTATTCACCATGTACCAACATGCCTGTTTTAGATGACATACAGCTCTCTTGGGAGCTGCAAAGCAGGGAGGATGGAGACCCGCAGAGGTGTTATGAGAATAAAAACAGCCAACGTGCTCTGCAAGAAGGGGCCAGGCACAGCGGCAGCACATACATCCAGAAACTCATTGAATATTTTGCTCAGTCTTCACGTCTGCTAAATGAAGACGTTAATTTCTAAAACGTTAGGATTCCAACCTTTTTTTTTCTTCAATTAAGGCATATTACCATTAAGACAGTTTTCAAAAGAAAATAGTCAAGACATGTTTAGAAGGCAGTCTCTTTTGAGATCCTGTGCCTCAAGTGTAAGGAGCCCTGGTGGCGCGGTGGTTAAGCGCTGGGCTGCTAACCAAAAGGTCGGTGGTTGGAACCCACCAGCCGCTCTGCGGAAGACAGATGCGGCAGTCTGCTTCCCTGAAGAGCACAGCCTTGGAAACCCTATGGGGCAGTCCTACTCTGTCCTACAGGGTCACTATGAGTCAGAATCGGCTGGACGGCAAAAAGCTTTGGTTTGGGCCACTCTGCAAAGGCCACTTCTCTGGCCACTCCAAGAACTAGATTCGTCCCGGGCCATGCCACAGGTACAGTCCTCTCCCAACTAAAGAAACTTTGCAAAGAAGACCGACCTTCCCTTCTCGCCCGTCCTTTCCACCCCCACTCCTCCCATCCACTGCAACTTCTCGACCCCTGCGAGGGTGAAACCCTCTCTCCCTCCGGGCGCCAGGCAGGCGCACGTGGGGCTGGCTGGGCGCACCGAGCCACGTGCCCCACCGTCCCCGCCCTTGTCCCTGGCCGGCCTGAGGGAGCCGTCCTACCCCGGCCCCCGGCGTCCTGGCCGGCGTGCAGAAGAGGGCGAGGGAGAGAGAAGAGTAAAGCGGGGCGTACCTGCCGGGCCGGGAGCGGCTTCCTTCCTTTCTTCCTGCGCTCCCTTTGTTGGACGCTCCGTCTCCGCCCTGCTGAGGCTGCAGGCGCCCCGAGGTGGCCTGGGCGCTGCGCCCCGCTCGGCCGCGCACAGGAAGCCCGCGCCTGCGAACGCGCGACCCTTTTATAACCCACTTGTGACTCATAACCCATCAGACGCCTTTTCTGTAAAACCCCCCGCCTCGCCCCCCTCCTGCCTGTTCTTGGAACCTACGGCTTGAAAAACTTTTTTCTTTTTAAAGGAAAAGTCGAAAAAGCCCAGCGACCCGAGGATTGGTGATTTCCCCCTTCCGTCGCTCATGGGCATTCTGTGTGTGATTTTTTTTTTTCTTCTTCTTGACACACGCCGTGTACTTTCCTGCCCCGGCGCGGCTAGGTTGAGGCTGCAACCTTTGTTCTTAATTAAGAGGAAACGCATTCAGATGACGGCCCAGACGCGCCGCCCGAGTGTTGGGTCGGCTGGAAGGGAAGTTGCTACTTTTTGCAACTGGGACTAGGTGCGGGGGTGGGGGGGGGGGGGGCGGGCAGTGTGCCTTTACGCTCTCCTTGCAGATGAGAGGGAAGAGGGAGCCGAAGAGAACAAAGTGCAAGGCTATTTCTCTCCAACGGAATCAGATGGAGGCAAGGAGGCCCCTAACAGAGAGGAAGAAATGGCCTCCAAGTGACACCTGACATGCACCCCCCCCCCCCATCACCTTTAAAGTGTCAGCGTATGGTTTAGGATGTAGACCTACCGCTTGAGTATATTCGGACCTTGCCTACCACCCAAATGTGTACTTGGAGATAGTAGGATGTTGTTGTGTGTCCTGGCGTTGATTCCGACTCAGCGAGTCTATAGGACAGGGCAGAACTGCCCCATAGGGTAGGCTATAAGTCAAAATCAACCCCATGGACACAACAACAATCTTCGTGGGTGCAGATCGCCAGGTCTCTTCTCCCAGGGAGCTGCTGGTGGGTTCAAACTGCAGACTGTTAATAGCCTAGCGCTTAACCATTGTGCCACCAGGTCTCTTAGATCCTAGGATATAGTACTTAAATCTTCTTTAATTTTGGCCCCACAAACATGCCTCCCACCCCCACTCCCCATCACCCCCGAACCCAAAGGACATATTCCTGGAGCATATAAACCCAAACCTAACCCATTGCCTTCCAGTCTATTCTGATTCATAGCGACCCTATAGGACAGAGTATAACTTATAACTGTCCCATGGGGTTTCCAAGGAGTGGCTGATGGATTTGAACTGCTGACCTTTTTGGTTAGCAGCCAAGCTCTTAACCACTGCACCAGCAGGGTTCTGAGCCTGGAGCGTTAAACAAACAAAAAACTGTTCCCATGGAGTCCATTCCAACTCACAGTGACCCTACAGGACAGAGCAGAACTGCCCCAAAGGGTTTCCAAGGAGTGCCTGGTGGATTTGAACTGCTGACCTCTTACCCAGTATGCCAGTAGTGCTTCCCCTGGAGCATATAGGACTCCATTATTTAATTTTGGCTTCAGCAGCCCTCCCTACCCTCCCCCGCCCTACCAAAAAAGTGCGTATTTCTGGAGCAGGTTACTTGACACACTGTGTGGAAATGAACAAATCGATCAAAAACATGGCAACTTTATACCGCAGGCCTCGTTCAGCCACTCATTCATGTGTCTCGGTTTAATAAACTTTTAGACTTTGAGGAAGAAGAAAGAGATGTGACGGGGAAGGGCAGAGATGGGCAGGCGGAGGGGACTACAAGAATGACCCGGGTTGTGATCACCATATGTGTGACTCATGCCTTTTTGTAGATAAGACAGAGCCACTGCTGGATTGCAGCGCAAGTCCCCTATGCTTGGACCCTTCACTCCAAGGGCAGAAGGCATTTTAGAATCGTTTGTTTTGAATGGATGTCAGAGAACTGGTTTCTAGAGCCCCTGAATGAATGTCAGAGCACAAAATGACACAGGCCTTAATTTACAGATGGTTCAGCTTGGTTAAGAAACTTGGAAGCATTTTAGGCTTATATATTCCCTCTTCTTTATAATTTAAAAAAGAATGAGCACGATGCTAACAAGTCCCATTTAGAAAGCGTTGACCTCTTGCCAGACACTGTTCTGTACTCCTGGTGTAGATTAACTCCTTCAGTCCTCACTACGATCCATCATAGGAGGGAGGGAGGAACATAATTATATCCATTTCCAAATGAGGAAACTAAAGCACAGAGCAATTAAACACTTTGCCTTAGGTCTTATTAGTAAGTGGTGGAGCTGAGATTCGAGCCCAGCTCAGACCCAGGCTGTGTGGCTTCCTAGTCTAGTTTCGATGATTGCCAAATCCATGCGGTATCCTGGAGCTGAGGGAAAGTGGTCCAGTGGGGTAAGGGGTGAAGGAGGCCCGTATGTGGCCTGGGGAAGGGGAGCATGATGCCCACCTGGGTGGCCATGCCCTTCTACTGGTTATAGACACCTGCAAAATGTTTCCACATATAGCCTGAACCATCTGAAATTACCTGTAGTTGACCTTTTTCACCTGCAAAATGTTTCCACATATAGCCTGAACCATCTGAAATTACCTGTAGTTGACCTTTTTCACCTGCAAAATGTTTCCACATATAGCCTGAACCATCTGAAATTACCTGTAGTTGACCTTTTTCACCTGCAAAATGTTTCCACATATAGCCTGAACCATCTGAAATTACCTGTAGTTGACCTTTTTCACCTGCAAAATGTTTCCACATATAGCCTGAACCATCTGAAATTACCTGTAGTTGACCTTTTTCACCTGCAAAATGTTTCCACATATAGCCTGAACCATCTGAAATTACCTGTAGTTGACCTTTTTCACCTGCAAAATGTTTCCACATATAGCCTGAACCATCTGAAATTACCTGTAGTTGACCTTTTTCACCTGCAAAATGTTTCCACATATAGCCTGAACCATCTGAAATTACCTGTAGTTGACCTTTTTCACCTGCAAAATGTTTCCACATATAGCCTGAACCATCTGAAATTACCTGTAGTTGACCTTTTTCACCTGCAAAATGTTTCCACATATAGCCTGAACCATCTGAAATTACCTGTAGTTGACCTTTTTCACCTGCAAAATGTTTCCACATATAGCCTGAACCATCTGAAATTACCTGTAGTTGACCTTTTTCACCTGCAAAATGTTTCCACATATAGCCTGAACCATCTGAAATTACCTGTAGTTGACCTTTTTCACCTGCAAAATGTTTCCACATATAGCCTGAACCATCTGAAATTACCTGTAGTTGACCTTTTTCACCTGCAAAATGTTTCCACATATAGCCTGAACCATCTGAAATTACCTGTAGTTGACCTTTTTCACCTGCAAAATGTTTCCACATATAGCCTGAACCATCTGAAATTACCTGTAGTTGACCTTTTTCACCTGCAAAATGTTTCCACATATAGCCTGAACCATCTGAAATTACCTGTAGTTGACCTTTTTCACCTGCAAAATGTTTCCACATATAGCCTGAACCATCTGAAATTACCTGTAGTTGACCTTTTTCACCTGCAAAATGTTTCCACATATAGCCTGAACCATCTGAAATTACCTGTAGTTGACCTTTTACACCTGCAAAATATTTCCACATATAGCCTGAACCATCTGAAATTACCTGTAGTTGACCTTTTACACCTGCAAAATATTTCCACATATAGCCTGAACCATCTGAAATTACCTGTAGTTGACCTTTTTCACCTGCAAAATGTCAGTTTTACATATTTCAGCGTAATGCAAGCAGGGTTTATATTTGTCAGCCAAGGAACTAGTTCCCGGATCATATGGTAACCTCCCCCTTGTGGCCCTGGTTTGTGACACCCAGCACAGTGACAGAGACTTGACCTTGTATTTGAAGCTCTAGCCGTGGGAGTTGGGGCTTAATTTTCCTGTGCCGCAGTGTCCTCATCTGTAAAATGTCTTCCAGTAGGGATGTCTTAGTTACCTAGTGCTGCTGTGACACCAGAGCCCTAGTGGTGCAGTGGTTAAGAGCTCAGCTGCTGACCAGAAGGTTGGCAGTGCGAATCCACCCGCTGCTCTTTGGAAACCCCATGGAGTAGTTCTACTCTGTCCTATAGGGTTGGTATGAATTGGAATTGACTTGACAGGCAACAAGCTTTTCTGTTTGCTGTAACACAAATACCACAAGTGGGTGGCTTTGAAGAACACAAATTTGTTTTCTCACAGTCCTGGAGGCTAAATGTCCAAATCAGGCTTTTGGCTGTGCCGATTCCTTCCTTGCCGATAGCCCCACGTTCCTTGGTTCCTTGCCAATAGTGGCATCTGTCTTCCCCAATATTTGCGTGCCTGTCTCTGTGCCTATGCTGCTCTTCGTATAACTCAGAAGTGATTAGATTTAGGATCTACCGTAAACTGCTCTGACCTCAACGGATTGATTGATTACATTATACCATATTACATTACAGGTATAGGATAGTCAATACGTATTTTTGGGGACATGATTCAATCCATAACAAGGGATATAATAATGAAATAAGATGAGGACTGCAAACTGCTTGCCCACAATGGTAGCTTGAGAAAGTAAGGGCCACTTGATTGGATGAGGGTTGTCCTGTGGCTGTGCATCCAGGCCTGATTTGGCTGATGCCATTCTTCCACACCACTCCACGTGCCCACCAGAGGCTGAGCAGTTCGAACCTTTGAGTGACCTCCCAGATGACAGTGGTACTTCTCGATATTACTGCTGCTTATGGTGAATAGATTGTGAAAATGAGTGCAACTCCAGGTGAATGGAGACGCCCTGCTGAGAACATCGTGACTACCACCACCAGCGTTTGCTCTCAGTTCCGGCTCATGGCAACCCCATGTGTGTCAGGAGAACTGTGCTGCATAGGGTTTTCAATAGTTGATTTTTTGGAATTGCCAGGCCTTTCTTCCAAGGCACCTATGGGTGGATTTGAACCTCCAACCTTTCGGGTAGCATGTTAACCATTTACACTACCCAGGGTCTCTAAAAACACCATAACTTCCTGAAATTCTGGAGAAACCACAGTAATCACAGGGAATGGTTTAGGAATTGGCCTATAATCTCTCTTCTTAAAAAATAAATCTTTTTAAAAAAATAATCCTGTAAGTTCACTGATGAACTCATCTTGAAGCTCAGCCTTCTGGAAGAATCTCCCTTATGAGAGAGACGTTTCTCAGAGTGGACAATACTTTTTAGATGGTAGGTGAAGAAATAGACCTACATTTCAGTCTGGACCAGTTTATTTAATATAGCACGAGGTTTCAGTTCACAGTTTACTCTGTTGGACGATAAAGTGGAGATAGTTAATTACTCCATGAACTCGGAGATGTTCTCTGTCCCTGAGGATGAAGTGAGTTCAGCTGCTTCCTCTGGACTCCGTCAGTGGTGCAACCATAATTGACGCCTAAGGCTAACAATGTTGCCTTCACAAGCTGTTTAGACTTAATAAAGAGTGTTTTTATTTTTCACAGACAAAGCATCAGAGGTTGATCTTTTTTTCTGTCATAATTTAATTTTTCTTCCTTTCACTGTAACATTTTGGAAACCCAGATCTGAAGTCTGTGTTTTCCTCACCCACATTCCCTCTGTAGATGGGTTGCCGGTTTAAAGTGTCATGTGATACTCTCCAATCCTGGGATATCTTTCACTTTAAGGGAGGAAGGAGTGGCTTTTTTCTCTCTCTCTTCTTCAGACAGATGAAGTTTTCAAATTAGCCAGAATGAACCTTTCAGCCTTATCACTCCCATTCATCTCTTCCCAAAGAATAACCTGTGAACCAAAACCTGTTGCTATCCAGTCGGTTCCTACTCCTATCAACACTGTAGAACAGAGTTGAACTGCCCCATTGGGTTTCCACAAAGCAGCTGGTGGATTTGAACTGCCGACTTTTTGGTTAGCAGCCGAACTCTTAACCACTGCCGCAAAGGGGCTCCAACCAAAGAATAACAGTGGAATGAATTTAAAACTCTGTAAACTCATTTTACTGCAATGAGTTACAGGCTCTGATCAACATGGTGTTAATTGTCTAATCATTTGTACCCATCAAATGTCTCATGAAAATCATTTAGTCTGTGTATTTGCTGCCTTCTGTGGATAACATCTTTCATAACCTTAATATTTAAACTTTTTTGTCAACCCAGATTTTTTGCCCTGGGTCCATTTCTTCTTTTTTATGTTTTGGGAAGCTAGACTGCCATGGTCTGTTGGAAAATTTCATCTAATGGGGGAAGCATTAGGGTCTTGGGACCACACTGAGATTCTGAAAATATTTTGGTTCATAACAGTGTTGGTGGGAACCATTCTCCTTCCAAGTCTACCTTCATCACATGTGGAGAAACTCCTCCTGCCCACCTCCCACGGCCCTCCCTTCCACTGGTTATCTGACCTCAGCCATGTTCTTATCTCAATGGGCCTGGGCCAGTGTTCTCAGCTTCGGTTGGTGAATTGATGAGTCACTTGTACTAAATCACTCTCCACTTGTCCTTTTTTTTTTGTCCCTGGTGTGACTGGGGAAACTTCTCTGAACACCAGCACCGTCTGTTTTTGTGTCCTGCATCTGCCTGCCCAGCAACCTGTAGAAACCAGTCACCTGGAAACATCCAGGGCTGCTCTGCCGTGACTCAGGGACTATGATAATGGTGTTAGAGTTTTTTTCTTGAATTCTATGTAATTATAATAACCCAAGCTTTTTCCTTACACAGATTTACTTTTTAATTATTTAAATATCCCCAGTGGCTCTTTTGAACTCTCTTTGGTTTCTTCAGGACTGTTTTAAGACTTGACAGCCACAACAGCACTGAATAAGCCCAGGGCTGGGCTTGTTATTGTTGGTACCTGCCTACAAGTCGACCTTGACAACTGGTGAAAGGTTGTCTGGTCCTGCGCTATCCCCATGATGGGCTGGGGATGGGACCATTGTGATCCGGAGGGTTTTCAATGGCTGATTTTCAGAAGTAGATCGCCAGGCCTTTCTTCCTAGTCCATTATAGTTTGGAAGCTCTGCTGAAACCTGTTCAGCGTCAGAGCAACACACAAGCCTCCACTGACAGATGGGTGGTGGCTGCACACGAGGTGCATTGGCTGGGAATCAAACCCTGGTCTTCTGCAATGGAAGGTGAGAATTCTACTACCAAACCATCACTGCCCTAGAGCTGGGCTCAGCAAATGGGAAGAAGTGGATCCAAGCAAGGAGCATGAAGAGTGGCCGGAAACTGTAGAAACTGGAGCAGGTCTTCAAGAATATCATTGGTGGAGACTAACGAGTTATAAAAATAACACAGATACCCACAAGGTGATTTAGCATTACTATATTTAACAGAAATACACACCCACTGGAGCTATGTTTAAGATTTTTTTCTAAAATGACAGAATGCTTTCAGATGGTTTCTATTACTAAATAGACTTAATAGAAAGATCTCATTTTCACACATACTCATTCACTAGAAGAGCCTTGGTGGTGCAGTGGTTAAAACGCTCAGCTGCTAACCAAAAGCTCAAAGGTTCGAACCCACCAGCCGCTCTGTGGGAGAAAGATGGGGCAGTCTGCTTCCTTAAGGATTTACAGCCTTGGAAACTCTGTTAAGACAGTTCTACTCTGCCCTATAGGGTTTCTGTGAGTTGGAATCGACTCGATGGCAACAGGTTGGTCTGGCTATTCCCTCAATCCTCAAAAGACTGGGTAGCTAAAATTCCACCTTTTGTAGAAATGACTGATATCTTTGATATCATTAGAGAACAGAGCTTTAGTCATGTTGAATTCTGTTGTTTTTTGAACACAGCTTTTTGTTGGAATTCTATTTATTCTTTGAGAAAGCCACACCTAATTTCTCCACCCCACACAGTCTAAACTTTTTGTCCAAACTCTTATGACATTGACTGTCAAATTTCTCTATTATTAACTTTTGCATTTACTATGATATTACTTGATTTCCTTATTTAGATGCATTTTCGGTGTTTGTTTTTATTTGCCAACAGAAATGTAATGTTTTCAAGAACTGGATTCGTGTAATTTAAACAGTACTATTCCTCATAGTACTTAGCAAAGTACTTAGCGTTAAGCACGAAGTAATTGATCAGTAAGTTCTGAATTAAATTAAATTTTGCTAAAAGACAAGAGTAGCCCTGGTGGCAGAATGACTAAGAGCTTAGCTACTAACCAAAAGGTCTGCAGTTTGAATCCACCAGCTGCTCCGTGGAAACCCTATGGGGCAGTTCTACTCTATCCTATAGGGTCTCTCTGAGTCAGAACTGACTTCACAGCAACGGGTTTGGTTTTCTTGGTTAGAAGACAGGCGGCCAGCAGGAGGGTAGCAAATGTATGTCTTCAAAAGTGTTCAGAAGTAATCTAAAGAGATGTACTATTCTGAGTCCACAAATTGAGGGCCCATGAAAGCTAATTAAAGCATTTCTAGTATTTAGTATACATTAGAATATGTGGATCAATAAAATTGTTTGCATTGACTCATGAATGCATTTACTTGAAGAATAAGAGAAATTACACCTACTCCTCACTTACGGACTATCTCGTTATCTGATACCACAATTTCACATCTATGATAATAGTAAAAAATCTACCGTTCGACTGTTTTGTGCATTAATGATGTACGTCTGGCAGTAACAAATGCCAAGGTGTGAGACAAGAGTAATGCCGGCTGTGTTGGTTAAGGTTATGTGTCAAGTTGACTGGCCGTGATTCTTGGTAGTTTGGCACTTACGTAAGATGTAATTTGGCAGTTAAGTAGTGATGCAATCATCTTCCATTTTGTGACCTGATGTGGTCATCCTCCATTTTTGTATAATGCTGATTTACACATAACAACCTGGTCTTTGAAACCTAACCATGTCGATAAGTGAGAAGTGGGTGTAGTTAATTTTCAAGTTGGCAGTTGGCGAACTCTTGATTTACGTGGCCAAATTTATTCCTGTCTAATCTTCCCCATCTCAGTAATTGGCATCCCTATCTGCTTTGTTGCTCAAGCACCCCTTCTCTCCTGCTTTATCTCACCCCTCAAATCTAATTCATTAAAAATTCTCTATGCAGTCCCGGTGGCGTAGTGGTTAAGAACTCGGCTGCTAACCAAAAGGTCAGCAGTTCAAATCCACCAGCTGAGTTCTTCTCTGTCCTATAGGGTTGCTTTGAGTTGGAACCGACTCGCCAGCACCTAACAACAACAACAACAACTTCCTGTATACCATAGCCTGACTCCATCCACTCCTTTCCATTTCCAGGTGGGAGTTAAGGAGAAAGATGAAGTCATTGCTTATAAGACACTGAGCTTCTGTTAAGGGTAATAGAAAAATTTGGAAATGGGTAGTGGTGATGGTTGCACAGCATGATGAATGTAATTATCACTGAAGTGTACATGTAAAAAATGGTGAAAGGGCAAATATTTTCTTTTATATATATACTCACCAAACACACAAAATTCTATTGACTCTACTTCTATACCATCTATAGACTCTACCTCTAACTCTCTACTTCTCTCCATTTCTAACCCTAGTCCCAGCCACCATCCTCTTTTTCTTAGACAACCGTCCTACCTCCCCTCTTTTTCTCCTATGATGCATATATAGCCAAGGTAATCTTTTAGAAATGTAACTCAGATGTCTCATCCTTACTCAAAACTCTGCGATAACTTGCCATGTGACTCAGAATAAATTCCAAACTTCCAACCTGCTCTGCAAAGCCCTGTAGCATCTGACTCTCATTCACCTCTTGGACCTAACCTCCTAGGCATTTCTCATTCTTACTACACTTTAACCACAGTGGCCTTATTTTTGTTCCTGGAACCCATTGACCCTGCTTTCATCTTAAGAATTCACACTAACCATTGTACTCCTTCTGACTTCACGTTCCTAAAGAGTAAGAGGGATGTTTCTGAGAAAATAAACAAACAAAACTGTGGAGTTGAACACTATTGCTAGTCCTGACCTTCTAGGGCATGAACTTCCTTGTTTCCAGTAAAATAAAATGGAACTGTCCCCAGTGGTTGAGGCAGGGGAGAAGCCCACATGTCTTCTTTCAAAACGTAACAAAAGCACTTTAGCGTAGCTTTACAAATAATTTGGCTTCTTTAGGAGGAAATGGTGATCCAGAGAAGGTCACTGTTGAGTAATGTGTGAAATCTGAGAAATATAGCTTGATAGAGATCAGAATCTTGTTCTAAACACATAGTCACCCTTCCTTAAAGAAGGGTAAGCAAACATCGATGGTGCTAGATGGTCAGTTCCTAAGGTCCGGGTCATTGCTGTCATAGACACTGGTCCCCTACTCTAGGAATTAGTATATTTTACACAATGAGGGTATAGCTAAAGCCCAACAGAATCCCTTGATGCTGGGAGACGTAAAGTGTCTTTCTCTTAGGGTAACTCATTTTCACCCATTTCCCCAGAGTTTGGTACACATCTTTTGGGTAGTGGCAAGGTAACAGAGCTAATGCTAGCATCCTCTCAATGCAAAGTTAAGGGTTTTGGGTTCAGATCAGAGATACTCTTTCTTACTTACTGTTGTGGATTGAATTACGTCTCCCCAAAAGCTATGTTGAAGTTGTAACCCCTGTGCCTGTAAGTATAACCCTGTTTAGAAATAGGGATTTTTTTCTTGTTACGTTAATGAGATCATATCAAAGCAGAGTGGGTCCTGTACCTAATCCTTTCTGAGCGATGTCTTATGAAAGAGCAGAATAGACATAGGCACACACAGGGGTAGACAGATGCCATGTGACAACAGAGACAGATGCATCTACAAGCCCAGAACTGACAAGGATGGTCGTTTTAGAAGCTGAAAGAGACAAAGAAGGACTTTGCCCTAGAGCCAACACCCTGAGTTTGGACTTCTAGTTCCCTGAATTGTGAGACAATAAATTTATGTTCTTTAAAGTCACCCACTTTGTGGTATCTTTGTTATAGCAACGCTAGGAAACTAAACAAAAGAAAAACCAAACCTGTTGCCATGGAGTCGATTCCAACTCCTAGTGACTCTATAGGACAGAGTAGAACTGCCCCATAAGGTTTCCAAGGAGCAGCTGGTGGATTCGAACTGCTGACCTTTTGGTTAGCAGCCAGACTCTTAACTATTGTACCACCAGGGCTTCAGGAAACTAAGATACCTCCTAATTCATACACAGGTTCCGAAGATGGTAATGGGAGAGCCCTCTAAGTGTATTTATGCCTGCAGGGAGGGTCACAGATTCTGGTAGCAAAGGTTTTGATGTTCCCCACATTTATACGCAGAATCCTCCATGCAAGCACAAATACACTTTTTGCTTGTTTAATTTCCTGGTATTGCTGTAACAAAAATACCACAAAGTGGGTGACTTAAAAGAACATAAATTTATTGTCTTGTGGAAAGTTACAGATTCTGATTGGGAAGGTTTTGATGTTCCCCACATTATATACCAAAAACACACCACTAGAATGTCTTTACACGGGAACATCACAATAAAGAATATAAGCTTCTTGAGAACCTAAAACGTAAACTGAGGTAAATCCACAGCAGAGCGGCTACTTGGGGGAGGCGCTACCTCCCACAAACTACTTATCTCTGGAATGTGGTGACGTCACACTGGGATGTCAGTTTTATTGCAGGACCTCTACCCCTACCAAGCACCTGGAGGAATCAGGTAAACTAACCCCTTCGGTATGTGTTTCCGTATTCTTTTTATTCTTAATGCTCATTCATTCATTTTTTTTGTTTGTTTAACAGATAGTTATTGAGTACCTATATGTACCAGGCAATTTTCTTGGTGTTGGGAATACAGTGGCAAAAAGGCAAAGTTCCTGGTCTCATGGAGCTTAAATTCTAATGGAGTTTTCTTTCATTAGACTTGCTTCAAGTTTGTGTATTTTGTTGGCCTTTTCTAAAGAAGTAATTCTTGGATTTATTTTCCAAGATTCATTTTCTCTTCCACAGTTTATTACTTTCTGCTTTACTTCTACTTTAAGTTTATTTTATTTTTTCCTAATTCCTCAAGTTGAATTTTAATTTTCTTGTTGTTTATCTTTTCTCTCTTTCTAAAAAATAAACTTAAAGATAAAAATACTTCTTTGAACATTGCTTTTGCACATTTCCATTAGTTTTGATATGTGTTGTTGTAGTTCTATTCATTTCTAATTAGTCCGTAATTAAAGTTTCTTCTTATTCAAGTGTTTAATAAAAGACTTTAAAAAGGAACATTTCTAATTTGTTACCTTTTTTTCGTGTGTGTGTGTGTGTGTGTGTGTGTGTGTGTGTGTGTGCATGTGTGTGGCTTGTTTTATAGTGGTCTTTTTTTTTAAGCTTTTTTCTCAAATCTTTCTAAGGGGAGGTATTTCCAGTTCTGGCCATATTAGAGGTTGGTGATTCCTCTCTTCAAAAAAAGTATAAAACTGGACAAGATTATCAAAAACAACAATTTCAGAGCAGTGAAAATCAACCAGAGGCAGTTAACAAATTGCTAGAACTTCAGGTTAGAACGTAGGAGTATGACCTTTCTGACGTGCACCCCTCCCTTCCTCTCCAGCTTGGCTGGCAAGGGCTACCGGTTTTACTACCGTGGCGAAGGCCATGAAAACCAGCAGTTTTGCTGCCAGAGTGGGGAAGCTCCTTTTAGGTGGGAGGAGAAAATCTTGGCTTTGTTGTTTAGAAGTGCGGGATGTGATTTTGAGTAAATGGAGAAAAGCTGAAGCTTTGCTAGCCTGAGGATGTGGTCCAAGTTAGTGGTGGACCAGCCAGAAATTTAAAGGAGATATCTGAGAAATGAAAAATCCATAGAAAAGCTGAAATAAGCTCTCCACATATCCCAAGGTGACTGGGAAACTACACATGCGCGGGGGAGATCTGACAGAGCCTGGGGAAAAATGAAGGCAAAGGGATACTGGAGAATACTTGAGTCAGTGGCTGTGACTTTCCCAACCAACACACAAATCAATTGACAGAAGGTGGAAGTCCTATGAGAATGAGGTATTTGAGCTCAACTTCTGCCAAAATCATTGGCTTACCACTAAGATACTGAAGATACAGGGAAGCTCCTAGGAAGATAGTTAAAATACAGAAATAGGAATAAAAAAACTAAGCAGAGATATTAGTGATTCTACAGTTTAATTTCAGGTAAATTATTTATAAATTTATTTTTAAAATCCACAACTTTAAAAAAGTAAAATAGAATTCAAAGTTGCTGTAATGTATTTTCTAAAAATGTCTACTTCTTGAACAAAACTTACTAAACATGTAAAGAAATAGGTGAGTATAATCCATATGCAGAAGGAGCCTTGGTGACACAGTG
Source organism: Dugong dugon (assembly GCA_030035585.1). Classification (NCBI taxonomy): domain Eukaryota; kingdom Metazoa; phylum Chordata; class Mammalia; order Sirenia; family Dugongidae; genus Dugong; species Dugong dugon. The sequence continues at coordinate 11,111,969 of CM057473.1, forward strand.
GTTAAGCGCTTGGCTACTAAACAAAAGGTTGGTGGTTCAAACCCACCAGCCGCTCTGCAGGAGAAAGATGTGATAGTCTGCTTTCATAAAGATTACAGCTTGGAAACCCTATGGGGCTGTTCTACTCTGTCCTATAGGGTCACTATGAGTTGCAATTGACTAGATGCTCAATGGCAATGGGGTTTTTTTAACCTATATGCAAAAATTAAAAAAAAAAAAAAGCAATCCATAGAAACTATGGGTCCAGATGTTGGATTACAGAGAAATACTTCAGAATAGCTTTCTATATATGTTCAGATAATCAAAGGAAAATATGATGATGACTTAACAAACAGGTTATATCAGTACCAAATGGAATTATAGAGTTGAGAAGTATAATAAATGAAATGAAAAAATCTACTCGATGGATTCAACAGCAAATTTGTTATGGCAGAAGACAAATTGGGAATCTGGAGAAAGAGTAATTGAAATAATCCAATCTGAAAAATAGAAAGAAAAAAAAAAAAAGGAAGAAAAGTGAACAGAGTCTCAGGAAAAAACCTCTACAACATAAAAACATACCAAGATACATGTAATTGGAGTTCCAAAAGGGAGGTGAGAGAGAACAGAGAAGAAAAAATACTTAAAGAAACAATGGCCAAAAAGTTTCCAAATCTGATGAAAAATATCTGCCTATGCATCCCATGGGTTTCATCACATCCTTGATGTGATGAAAAACAGGGAAATTGTGCACTACAGATTAGTAAGTAAGAACAAGCAAGCCTGTGCGTACCTTGCTTATTGGGTAATCTTTCCCTGTTCCAACTGCTGAAAACCAAAGACAAAGAGAAATCTTGAAAGTGGCAACAGAAAAACAACTCATCACATACAAGGCATTAATAATACAGTTAGTAGCTGCCTTCTCAAAGAAACAGCAGACCAAAGGTAGTGAAGTGCTGGGAAAACAAATCAACAACCAACTAACCAACCAATCGACCGACCGACCAACCAACCAACCAACCAACAAACTTGGCAATCAAGAATTCTGTAACCAATAGAACTATCGCTCACAAATGAAGGTGAAATAGAGACATTCCTAGATAAACAAAACACTGAGAGAATTCATCGCTAGCAGTCTTGTGCTACTAGAAATGCTAAAGGAAGTCCTTCAGAAAGAAAGGAAATGATACAGATGTTAACTCAGATTCGTAGGAAGGATGAAGAGCACGGGACATGTTATTTAGTTAAATACAAAAGATGGCATGTATGTTTTCCCTCTTTTCTTATTTCCTGAAAAAAACCTAAGAATGTTTAAACCACTCCTTAAAACCCTGTATTGTTCAGTTTATTGTATAATATATGTATATATGTATATATTTATATATTTATAATGGCACAGAGGTGGAAGGAGGCACAAAGAAGCAATATTATTGCAGATTTGCTTTATTTATCCTGGGGGGCAATTGTAGCTGCCGGCTGCCATGAGAGCGGGTGTGGTGAATCTGATCTGAACCCAGTTCATTTGATTTCATTATCTGGAGTTAGTAACAGCTTTGCTACTCATTTAAAATAAACATTTACCAAGCACATCATTATACATAATCAAGTACAGAGAGACCTTACAATAAAAATCATCAATCATCTGTCCCATCCTTCTGCTCTCGAGAGAGCCATTTTAAACACTTTTGATTTTTTTTTTAAACAGGTGACTTCAGCATATTCCTAAATGATGTTTATATCATTGTCATTTCATCAGGTAGAGACAAATACGCCACATATTCCCTCTTTCTTCTCTTCTCAATATAGTTCTATCTTCCCTTCTGATTTCTGGATTGGTTACCATTGTACTCCTTTATTATTTAATACATCAAAGTCATGCCTCACTTCGTAAGATGAAGATATTACAAAGAGAAAGAGAACTTTTCCTTAAGTTCTCCTCCCCACTGACATCTTTCAACTTCTTTTTTTTTATATTTCTACTTGCATACTACAGTAAACCCTCACGCGTCTGTCAGTTTGTCGTGTTGTGGGGGGCTTGCATGTTGCTGTGATGCTGGAAGCTATGCCACCAGTATTCAAATACCAGCAGGGTCACCCACAGTGGACAGCTTTCAACTGAGTTTCCAGACTAAGACAGATTAGGAAGAGGGACCCAACAGTCTACTTCTGAAAAGAATTAGCCAGTGAAAACCTTGTCAGATATAGTGCTGGAAGATGAGCCCCTCAGGTTGGAAGCCACTCAAAATACGATTGGGGAATAGCTGCCTCTTTAAAGTAGAGTTGACCTTAATGACATGGTTGGAGTCAAGATTTTGGGACCTTTATTTGCTAATGTGGCAGGACTCGAAATGAGAAGAAACAAATGCAAACATCCATTAATAATCGGAACATGGACTGTACGAAGTATGAATCTAGGAAAATTGGAAATTGTCAAAAATGAAAGGGAACACAAACTTCAATATCCTAGGCATTAGTGAGCTAGAATGGACTGGTATTGGCCATTTTGAATTGGACAATTATATGGTCTACTGTGCTGGAAGTGACACCTTGAAGAGGAATGGCATTGCGCTCATTGTCAAAAAGAACATTTCAGGGTCTATCTGGAAGTACAACACTGTCAGTGATAGTATAATATCCATGTGCCTACAAAGAAGACCAATTAATATGACATTATTCAAATTTACGCACCAACCACTAAGGCCAAAGAGGAAGAAATTGAAGATTTTTACCAACGTCTGCAGTCTGAAATTGATGGAACATGCAGTCAAGATGCATTGATAATTACTGGTGATTGGAGCGTGAAAGCTGGAAGCAAAGAAGAAGGATCAGTAGCTGGAAAATACGGCCTTGGTGACAGAAATGATGCCAGAGATCGCATGATAGAATTTTGCAAGACCAACAACTTCTTCATTGCAAATACCTTTTTTCACCAACATAAACAGTGACTATAAATGTGGACCTGCCAGATGGAATACACAGGAGTCAAATTGATTACATCTATGGAAAGAGATGATGGAAAAGCTCAGTATCATCAGTCAGAACAAGGCCAGGGGCCGATTGCAGAACAGACCACAAATTCTTCATATGTAAGTTCAAGTTGAAACAGAAGAAAATTAGAACAAGTCCACAAGAGCCAAAGTATGACCTTGAGTATATCCCAAGTGAATTTAGAGACTATCTCAAGAACAGATTTGACGTGTTCAACACTAATGACCAAAGACCAGACGAGTTGTGGAATGACATCAATGACATCATACATGAAGAAAGCAAGGGGTCATTAAAAAGACAAGAAAGAAAGAAAAGACCAAAATGGATGTCAGAAGAGACTGTGAAAGCTCTTCTTGAATGTCAAGTGGCTAAAGTGAAAGGAAGAAACGATGAAGTAAAAGAGCTGAACAGAAGATTTCAAAGGGCAACTCCAGAAGATGAAGTAAAGTATTATAATGACGTGCAAAGACCTGGAGATAGAAAACCAAAAGGGAAAAATACACTTGGCATTTCTCAAGCTGAAAGAAATAAAGAAAAAATTCAAGCCTCGAGTTGCAATACTGAAGGATTCTATGGAGAAAATATTAAATGAGGCAGGAAACAGCAAAAGAAGATGGAAGGAATACACAGAGTCACTATACCAAAAAAAATTGGCCGACATTCAGCCATTTCAGGAGGTAGCATAAGATCAGGAACCAATGATACTGAAGGAAGAAGTCCAAGCTGCACTGAAGGCATTGGCGAAAAACAAGGCTCCAAGAATTGACGGAATACCAATTGAGAAGTTTCAACAAATGGATGCAGCACTGGAAGTGCTCACTCACCTATGCCAAGAAATTTGGAACACAGCTACCTGGCCAACCGACTGGAAGAGATTCATATTTACGCCCATTCCCAAGAAAGGTGATCCAACTGAATGTGGAAATTATTGAACAACATCATTAATATTACATGCAAGTAAAATTTTGCCAAAGGTCACTCAAAAGCGGCTGCAGCAGTATATTGACAAGGAACTGCCTATATTTCAAGCTAGATTCAGAAGAGGACTTGGACCCAGGGATATCATTGATGATGTCAGATGGATCCTGGCTGAAAGCAGAGAATACCAAAAAGAAGTTTACCTGTGTTTTATTGATTATGCAAAGGCATTCGACTATGTGGATCATAACAAATTATGGATAACATTGTGACGAATGGGAATTCCAGAACGCTTAATTGTGTTCGTGAAGAACCTGTATATAGATCAAGAGGCAGTCGTTTGAACAGAACAAGGGGATTCTGCGTGGTTTAAAGTCAGGAAAGATGTGTGTCAGGGTTGTATCATTTCACCATACTTATTCAGGCTGTATGCTGAGCAAATAATCCAAGAAACTGGGCTATATGAAAAAGAACATGTTATCAGGATTGGAGGAAGACTCATTAATAACCGTGTTATGCAGATGATGAAACCTTGCTTGCTGAAAGTGAAGAGGACTTGAATCACTTACTGATGAAAATCAAGACCACAGCCTTCAGTACGGATTACACCTCAACCTAAAGAAAACAAAAATCTTCACAACTGGACCAATAAGCAACATCGTGATAAACGGAGAAAAGATTGAAGTTGTCAAGGATTTCATTTTACTTGGAGTCACAATCAACACCCATGGAGGTAGCAGTCAAAAAATCAAAAGATGCATTGCATTGGGCAAATCTGCTGCAAAAGACCTCTTTAAAGTGTTAAAAAGCAAAGATGTCATCTTCAAGACTAAGGTACACCTGACCCAAGCCATGGTGTTTTCAATCGCCTCCTATGCATGCGAAAGCTGGACAATGAATAAGGAAGCTTGAAAAAGAATTGACACCCTTGCATTGTGGTGTTGGCGAAGAATATCGAATATACTATGGACTGCCAAGAGAACGAACAGATCTGTCTTGGAAGAAGTACAACCAGAACTGCCCCATAGGGTTTTCTTGGCTGTAATCTTTACAGAAGCAGATCGCCAGGGCTTTCTTCTGCTGAGTGGCTGAGTGCTTAACCATTGAACCACCAGGGCTCCTTATTACCCAAAACCCGTTGCCATGGAGTTGATTCCGACTCATAGTGGCCCTGTAGGACAGAGTAGAACTGCTCCATAGGGTTTCCAAGTCTGTAATCCTTATGGAAACAGACTGCCACATCTTTCTCCTGCGGAGTGGCCGGTGGGTCCAAACCACCAACTTTCCATTTAGCAGCCAAGTGCTTCATCATTGTGGCACTGGGGCTTCTTGGACTCCTTATTAGGAATGTTAAAACAGGGAGAGTATCTGGGATTATTCAGGTGGGGCCAGTCTAACCACATGAGCCCTTAAAAGAAGAAAACTTCGCTCAGCTGGAGGCAGAAGAAATTCAGCAGCAGAAGTCAGAGAGATTCAAAGGAAGAGGACTCAGCAGGCAGTTGCTGGTTTGAAGGTGGTGAGGGCAACATGAAGAGGAATACAGATGATCTTAACCAGCCAGCAAGGAAATGGGGCCTCGGCCCTGCAGCCACAAAGAACTGAAGTTTGTCATCAACTTGAATGAGCTTGGAAGTGGATTCTTTCCCGAGAGACTCCAAATAAGAGCCCAGCTGACCATCGATGTGATTTTGACCCTGTAAAACCCGTAGAGAGAGAGTCGAGCCCACCAAATGTTTGACCCATTACACTTTGAGATAATAAGTTGGTGCTGTTTTAAGCAACTATGTTTGTGGTAATTCATTACGGCACCAACAAATACATGGAGATATTAGTTAGAAATGTCATAATTTTGATGACTATTATGTAATCGGGGGCAGGGGGGATAATAAGAAGTCACCATACTACACTGCCTGTTTCTGCTTCAGAATCTTCTGCTTGGCCCCTGTTTTTGGGAAATTAATATATTCAGACTATTCCCTTTCTTTCTTTCTTTTTTTTGGACCCAAGCAGGAAAGATGTTTATTGAAAGTATATTGGTTCACTCACCAAACTTCTGGAAGGGCATGAGAAGCAAGCTTGGTGTTGAGCCAACTGGGAGACTATTCCCTGTCTTTGAGTACTACTGGTGAATTGATTTTGTTGTTTTTGAAGTTTATTTGCTTTGATTAATGTGGCATTGGAAGGGAGAGCATCTGTAGTATAGTTTCAATCAGCTATCTGACTCTAGAAGTCTCTTGCTCATTGAATCTTCAGAAATGAGAATAAGGGAGCATTCCATGAGTCTAAAATCAAAACAAGTCCCTGGGTGGCACACACTGGTAAGCACTTAACTATTAGCAGGAAGATTTGCAGTTCGAACCCATCCAGAAGCTTCTCTGAAGACAGGCCTGGAGATCTGCCTTGGAAACCCTATGGATCCGTTCTACTCTGCACATATGGGGTGGACATGAGTCAGAATTGACTCAACAGCAACTAACAACAATGACAAAATCAAAACACGTTAGTAAAAAGAAAAAGCTATTGAAAAATAAAACAGATGATACACACACACACACACACACACACACACACACACACACACTCATATACACATAATAGCACAATTCCACTCTAACTTTTGAAGAGAATCAATAGTAGCCTAAGACACTCATCTAGGTGCTGTTGATGAGATATTGAAACAGAATGAATTTCTTGAAAAGGCCTAGTTTTATCGTTTTGGTCTTTCAGTTTTTTATTCCACAAAATTTGCTGGGCACCCATCTGCAGATACAGCACGAGTTGTTGAGGATTCAATAATGAGCAAGATAGACATTATCCCTGCCTTTTTGGAGCATTTGTGACAACCCGGGAGATGAGGTTTGGCCCAGTTAGGCTATTTTTGGGTCCCTAGAATATGTGTTGAATATGGCTGACCCAGGCCCTCTTCTGTACTCCTGGGCTGTATGGCATTCCTGCTTCAGTGTGTATGGGAAATATCAGTCGTTAAACAAATGTCATGAAGTGGAGTACACGAGCATCTATGGGAATGTGTGATAGGGGACAGAACCCACAGGAGGGCCAGATGAAGACTTCTTGGAGGAAATCTGTAAGATAAATAGGAGTCCCTGGGTGGTGCGAATGGTTAATGCTTTCAGCTGCTAACTGAAAAGTTAGAAGTTTGAGTCCACCTAGAGATGCCTTGGAAGAAAGGCCTGAAAAATCAGCTATTGAAAACGCTGTGGAGCGCGATTCTACTCTGACACACGTGGGGTCGCCATACGTTGGAATCATCTCAATGGTAACTGGATCATCTGGGTAAGATAAATGGTGATTTGGCGCTAACCAGGAGAAGGAAGAACTAGATAGGTTGCCAGGTAGAGGTGGCAGCAGCAGGCTTGAGGATCTAGGAGATACAGAAAGCATGGTAGAGTGGAGTGACTGGTAGACGTTTTGTATGATGGGGGAAAAAAGGGGAGTGAGGTTGGCTAACTGCTGGATAAAATGTCAACCGCTGTAGGGTAATACCATTTTATCAGTCTCGATCAGCTGCTACAATAACTTGGTGTCATGGATTGAATTGTGTTCCACCAAAATATCTGTCAACTTGGCTAGGTCATGATTTCCAGTGTTGTATGATTGTGAACCATTTTGTAATCTGATGTGATTTCCTTATGTGTTGTAAATTCAATCACTGTGATGTAATAAGATGGATTAGTGGCAGTTATACTGATGAGGTCTACAAGATTAGATAGGGTCTTAAGCCAATCTCTTTTGAGATATAAAAGAAAGGAGCGAGCAGAGAGACATAGGAACCTCATACCACCCACAGAGCAGTGCTGGGAGCAGAGTGCATCCTTTGGACCTGAGGTTCCTGCGCTGAGATGCTCCCAGACCAAGGGAAGACTGATGCATCACAAGGACCTTCCTTCAGAGCCGACACAGAGAGAGCGTTCCCTTGGAGCTGACACCCTGAATTTGCAGCTGTAGCCTACTGGACTGTGATGGTATTTCTGTTAGAGCAGCAGTAGATGACTAAGACACTTGGGGAATGGGGAAACAAGCCTAATTTCTAACACATCTACTTCTCTAAACATTGTTTGCCCGTAGTCAGTAGGATTGGAAAGTTCAGGACAGACAGTGCTAAGATGAGGCTCTGGATCACTTGTTATCATCAAGTTGTGTGGCCGGTGAAGACTCTCATCTTTGATGGAGTCCAGAATATAGTCACTGACTACTCTGTATTCCCTTCCTTATTCATTTCTTCATTCATTCAACAAACATTATTAAAGGTCCTGTTTGCCCACTTCTGCTTGATCCTAATTTTTTTTTTACTGCACTCTATTATTATTTTTAATTTTATTGTGCTTTAGGTGAAAGTTTACAGTGCAAACGAGTTTCTCATTCAAAAATTTATACATGAACTGTTCTGTGGCATTGGTTGCAGTCCCTGCAATGCGTCAGCACTCTCCCCCTTTCCAGCCGTGGTTCCCCATGCCCATTTGGCCTTTTCCTGTCCTTTCCTGCCTTCTCATCTTTGCTTTTGGGTGGGAGTTGCCCATTTGGTCTCATATACTTGAGAGAACTGAACAGCACATTCCTCACATGTGTTATAGTCTGTTTTATAGGCCTGTCTAAGAAGGGGCTTCAGTTCTGAGTTAGTGGGATGTCCGGGGTCCATACTCTCAGCGGTTCCTCCAGTCTCTGTCATACCAGTAATCTGTTTTTTTTTTTTTTTTTGTGAATTTGAATTTTGTTCTACATTTTTCTCCTGCTGTCTCCAGGACCTTCTATTGTGGTCCCTGTCAGGGCAGTCGGTGGTGGTAGCCGGGCACCATCTAGTTCTTCTGGGATCAGGCCAGTGAAGGCTGTGGTTCACGTGGTCCTTTAGTCCTCAGGACTAATATTTCCTTGTGTCTTTGGTTTTCTCCATTCTTTTTTGCTCTGAAGGTGATGGGACCAAGAGGTGCATCTTAGATGGTGACTCGCGAGCTTTTAAGACCCCAGATGCTACTCACCAAAGTAGGATGTAGAACATTTTCTTTATAAACTATGTTATCTAATTGACGTAGATGTCCCCCGAGACCATGGTCCCCAGCCCTCAGCCTTTGACATTAATTCTTGGATACTGATCTGAATTATTTTCTATCACTGCTGTAACTAGTGACTTAAAACAGCACAAATTTATTATCTCAGAGCTCTGTAGGTCAGAAGTCCCAAGTTCCCTGGGGCTGAAGTCAAGGAGTCAGCAGGTCTGCATTCTTTCTGGAGACTCTAGGGGAGAAATCATTTCTTTGCTTTTTCCAGCTTCTAGAGGCACCCTGCAGTCCTTGGCTTGTGGCCCCTTCCTCTATCTTCAAGGTCAGCAACATAGCATCTCCCTGACCCTGCTTACATTGTCACATGTCTTTCTCTGACTCCTTTCTGCCTCCCTCTTTAAGGAGGCTTGTGATTACCTTGGCCCACTGGATAATCCAGGATACTCTCCACATTTTAAGGTCTGTTGATGAGCAACCTTATATCCATTTGCAACCTTAATTCTCTTTGCCATGTAACATAACTTATTTATAGGTTCTTGGGATCAGGAAGGGGTCTTTAGGTGGCATAAGTGGTTAGTAGTTCAAACGTGCCTGGCAGTACCACAGAAAATAGGCCTGGCAATCTGCTTCGGTTAAGATTATAGCCAAGAAAACCTAATGGAGCAGTTCTACTCCGTAACACATGGAGTCACCATGACTTGACTACAGCTAACAACAACAACAGCAACAGGGATTAGGATATAGACGGCTTTGGGAGGGCCATTATTCTGCCTACCATATGATCCCTTGAATTTGCTTCTCATCTTGTCCCTTTGGGCCATACAGAACTCCGATTTCTTGTGGTTTTTTTTTTTTTTTTTTCTCCCTCTATCCTCTCCTCTCTAGAGGAGTTGATCTCTAGCCTGTGACTTCCTTTCCCTTCTGTACTTCATACGCTTCATGCCCACAGGCCCAACTGACTCCTGGCCGGCCCTCTCCATGGTCATTATTTAGTGCAGATTTGAACTCTAGGCACATCTTATCCTTTGCCTCTGGGCGAACCAGTCCGTTAACTTCTCAGCTGATGTTGAGAACGAAGTGGTTAAAATGTAGAGAGCTAATTACAGTGAATGATTGTAATAAATCCTCCTATAATGGGTCCAGCACTGAGGACAGATATTGCACTTCTGCTTGGTGGCATGCAAAATAGGAGCTGTATTTAAAATTTCAGTCATAACTCATTCATTGCTTTGCTTTTCAGTTAGCTTTACCACAGGAAGAACAAGGTTAGCAATGGATAATGAAGGAGTCAGGGGGTCGGAGAGTGCCGAAAGTAATGCTCATTATCACTTATTATGTTTACAAAGTGTTCAATGGCTTTATTATAACCAAGGAGCTATTTCTATTTGCTCTTAGAAGAAGGGTTAGTGGAAACTCTTCCTTTTCTTAAGGAGAAAATGCCTCTCAAATGAGCTGTTAATCATGGGAAAATAATGAAAAAACTCTTAGCTTACACCTACATACAGAAAAAAACTAGCTGAAAATTTCACAACAAATCACAGAAACCTGTTGGATTAGGAGATGAAGTTTTACAGTGATATGGAGATATTCTGTTATACAATGCATTTTATCTAATTCTATTAGAAACCTTGGATTGACAATACTTGAGGAGAATGGCCCTGAACAATTTAGTTATATTATTTTTTCAAAATTGCAAATAATACCCATTTTTATTTTTTATTCAATAGGCAAAGCAATGTTCATTTCTATAAATTAAGCTTGTAAACCTTTCCTTAAAATCGTTATGGATAAAAGTTAAACTTCTCTAAAAATGCTTACTTTTTTTTTTAACTTCAATAAACCAGTTTCAAGTCCCTCTAAAATAAAAAACAAAACAAAACAAAAAAACACTTTGATGACAAGTAATAAATGAGGAAAAAAAGATAAAATAATACGTGCAATCATGGTTTTTGGAAAGCTTCCTTTTTTTTTTTTTGAAATGCCCAGGTATCATAAGAACAATGTACATACCATAACAAATACTAATCGAAAAAAAGGTAGATGTGGTTTTGTTTCCTTGATAACCCTCAGGCTGCTTATTTTACCTTTAAGAGTCTGAAGGCTGGTTTCCCGGCCAGATGAAGTGGAAGGATATAAAGGCTTTAAGGGATGTACAGTTCATTTTGCAAGCAAACAATTATTCAGAAAAAAGTTAAGTTAAACCTTAAAAATAAAAATAAATGTATTAACATGGCCTCTCTGAAACTTGTCCTTCCAATAAACAGATTCTGTTTGGGTTTGGTTGGGGGGTAGGGTTGAGGGGATGAGGTTTGTGAAAGTCTGAAATTGTGAGTGTTCCAGAAAATAGTTGGAGGGATCTGTATTAATTTTAGGAGTCCCTGGGTGGTGCAAATGGTTAAACACTTGGCTACTAGCTGACAGGTTGGTGATTCAAACTCACCCAGAGGCACCTTGGAAGACAGGCCTGGCAATCTGCTTCCAAAAGGTCACAACCTTGAAAACCCTATGGAGCAATTCCACTCTGCACACATAGGGACGCCATGGCTAGAAATCAACTTGAGGGCAACTGATATGCTTTGGTATTAATTAATTTTGGTTTTTCCTTTGAGAATCAAAACTAATGATTTATGATGAGCTCTCTATTAGGCATTTAGGTGAACATGCTTTTGCATGGCTGGTGCAGTTTCGGGGTGGAGCTGCAATATGGTAGTACTATACCATTCAAGAACATTTGAGTAAATAAGTCATTCAGCAATTCTTAGTGCCCCTGAAGGTCAAAATCAGCCGTTTGCAGAGTAATTTGCTTCTAACATTGACAACAACCCTAATTAGGAAATACGTATCCGACAGATCTAACGTACTTCTTCACAAGTGCAACAGAAAAAGAAAAACCTTTCTTCATCACTTTCTCTGCCTAATATGAAACCGATTTGCCAAGGTCTGGACTGAAAATGCGGAGCGGCCACCGAATGTATCACCTGGACTCATCGGAAATCTGGGCTCAGAGAAGAGATAAGACGTGATGTGAAATGCAAGGAAACACGAATGCACAAGGCACTACATTATTTCTTTAAATATTGACAGAATCCACTTAACGAGCAGATAGTGGAGAAGGAACATGAACAGTACAGCGGGGATTTTTTTTTTTTCATGCTATGTCGCAGTAATGAGAAAAATCTAAATTACATTTCCTGTAATGTCCCAAGAGTCAACGTTACCTATTTGACTTTAAAGAAAGCACGTGTTGAAAAAAAGAAACCAACTTGTCTTCTCTGCTAAGGAATGGAAGGGTTGGGACTCGGAGACACGCTGCAGAGAACCATGTGGGTGGGGATTTTTTAAATACGCTATCCATTTGCAACGTATTCAGAAAATTTTTATCAAGACAGTACATTGATTTTAGTAACTCATGGGATTTCACACTTTCTCTGAGCAATTCAAGTTTCCTTCTTAGAATCTTTGAACTGTTTTTGCCTGAATTGTATCATGTCATAAACTGAAAAATTTCTGGGCTCAAGTATAAAAAGATTTTAAAAAATAAAGTAGAAAAAATGTTTCAGTAAAACAAACTTTTGGTAAGAGTTGAAAATTGAATACTTCAGGTCATACTCAGTGAAAGATACAAATCTTTCTAGGTAGATGTAGTAGATCTCAGCACGAAATTCTTCACTCTTCTGTCCATACTTGGCGTGTGTATTAAAGCCTTTATATAGTAGAAGATAAAAGCTCCACCGCTAACCAAAAGGTCAACAGTTCAAATCCACCAGCCGCTCTTTGGAAACCCTATGGGGCAGTTTTACTCTGTCCTATAGGGTTGCTATAAGTCACAATGGACTCGATGACAATGGGTTTGTTTGCTTGTTTTTATAGAGGACAGGTAATCAAAGAGATTGAAATTAAAAATTAATTACCCAAAGTCCTCTATTTATGTAATTAAAAATTCACATATAGCAAATTGTAATCACTTCAGCAGGCATTTAGAGAACAACATAGGACATAAAAGTAATCACTGGTGAAAAATGAGTAGTTTAATATCAATATAAAAATCAAAATCATACAATTTGATGGATCTTAAAGAATAGGATTACTTAGTGGTTCTCTGCTAATTAATGTTTTAAAGTGTATTTAGTCTAAACAAGAACTTGTTAGATTAAAAACCTACATTACTCTAGAGCCTTACCATTTAACTGAGACAGTTAAACATTTTGGAGAATTTTATTTCTGCTTACCTCTTTCTTCCTAAAATTCCACAGAAAGGAAAATGCTTTTGTGAGTAATAGGAAATTATATTCTTAATATTTAAACATTTACCTTAAAAAAAATGTTTTGACTTTTACTCATAAGTGAAGCTTTTGAACGTGCCTAAGCTTACGACAATTGGGTATGAGTCAACATGAATTTTTGACAAATATATCCCATCAAATGAACTGGCTTTTTTCTTTAACTGAAATAATCATGCCCATAGATAAAAACCTCATTCTTCCCTCCTCTCGTTTCCACAAACAAAAACCTGTCTAGACACAGTTTCTTATATGGTTACTGCTTAATAGATTTTATAATTCCTGGAATACAGTAGTACCACCTACCTTTTGCTGGACAACTACTTTGTACCAGACCCTTTTCCAAGAACTTTCCATAGTTTCACATTTAATTCCCTCAAAGTCATGGGACATTTATCCTCATGTTACCAATACAGAAAACGGGGTTCAGAAACATTAGGTGACTCCTACTCTAAGCGGCAGAGGCAGAATTGGAATTAAAGTCTATCCTTCTCAGTAGCCTCTGCTCTTTGCCTCTGCCACGTGCCTCCCCCAAGGCCAAGGACAGCACTTGCTCTAGGATGACCGACTGTCCCTGGTGTTTCTGGACATAAGACTTTCAGGGCTGAACCTGGGAAAGTCTCAGACAAACCTAGATGAATTGGTCACCCTGCATGAAGCCGTGATTTCGTGGTTACTGGACAGTCAGCAGGAGCCCTGGTGGCGCAGTAGTTAAGAGCTTGGCTGCTAACCAAAAGGTCAGCAGTTCAAGTCCACCAGCCGCTTCTTGGAAACCCTATGGGGCGGCAGTTCTACTCTGTCCCATAGGGTTGCTATGAGTTGGAACCAACTTGACAGCAATGGGTTTGTTTGTTTTTTGGACAGACAGCAAAGCCAGGCTGTACTTCCAGAAGCTCTCTCTCTGTTCCTGTTAAATGCACCGGTGACGCCATTGTTCTAACTGGTTTAATAGAACTCAGGAGAGCTGCCTCCTGGAATAGCTGGATACCTGTGCTGGCCAGCTCTTGACACATAGGGAGAACTGAGTTGGTTATTTATCAACCCCCAGTCTTGAGTATAACTTTAGAACTCTTAGATAAAATGTTCAAAACTCATGGTCTAGGATTCCTATAAAGTCAGAGACGCTATTAATCAAAGATGAATTTGCACCTTCGTCTCTAAAGCAAGCAGATCAGGATGTTTTTTGTTCAGAATGCTTTCCTTATCAACGTAGTACGCCACTTAGCAGTCTTTACTTTTCAATCTAATCTAATCCATTCCCTTGTGAGTATTGGAGTATTGTTACCTGGTAAGTACTGTTCAGTCTAATCTGTTACCTTGTGAGTATTCTTCCGTCTTTTTTTTTAATCTAAAATTTTTTTTTCAGTTGGATTGTACATTTCTTGATAGTGTTATATACGTCTTTAGGTCAGCATAACAGGTAAGAAGATTGCAGACTCTGGGAACAGACTGCTAATTCCTACCCACTGACCACGAGGCAGTTACTTAAGCTCTGTGTACCGGTGCCCACATCTGTAAAATGGGAACAATAATAGCTCTTACCATACAGGGTTGCTGTGGGGATTAAATGAGTTGTTTTGCTAAAGCATTATATAAAGTGCTAGCTGTATTCTGCTTCCGCTCGCTGATCTTGGGTGATACTATGTGGTTCTTTGCAGGGGCGGGTGGTGGGTGCTTGGCCATAGTCGGGGCTGTTTTCCATCTACATGTATGCTCAAGGTTTTATTGCCACTTTTTATAAGCCATAGGAGATTATTAATGTTTTCTCTTTTCAGTGTACCAATTGATCATTTTTTGGCACAGAGAGTGTGGTGATCCCCTCTGGAATTTAGAGAGATAGCAGTCATGAATTTGAGAGTAAGATATTTGTTCCTCTGTGTAAGCTGAGGACAAAATCTCTGGTCCTTCTTAGTGCTCACTTTTTTTTCCCCTGTAAATTACAAATGGTTCATAAATATTAAAACTAGTTTTTTTCTTTTTTAAAAGAGAACGTTTCTTTGATTAGTTAGAACACAGCACTTTACTTGTACCACTTTAATCAAGCAGACTAGGGTCTCTAGAACAGTATGAGACAGCAAATCAGTGAGGCTTGGCAGTGCCTGAAAAGTCTCACCCAGTATTACATGAAGGTGCTTCCATTAAAATATAAATTTCGAGTGAGGGAAACCACACCTTTGTAATTGTACTGCTCAGAGGCTGGCACACACTTTAGGATATATGCCTTTAAAAGAACATCTGATTTGTAAATAGCTTTGGGAGCAGCCTGCCACGTCCGCTACATCGCTACATCCATGGTCTCTGTGATTCAGAACACCTATTGACGTAATGAGTCATTCTTCCCTTAGTTAGTCAAGAGAAGCTGTAGTTGTTTTAAGGAGGAATCTTATGGAGTAATATAGAGGAAGAAGCCGATTTTTAATGGTGATTGAAGTGTGTAGGTATAAAACCAATAACAAGAAGTACAGATTTGAAGCAATATATCATGGCTTCCTTCTTGTTTTTAAAGCAAAGCTATCTAACTTACATAACAATATTAACAATCATTTATTAAATTTTAATGAGCATTAAGCATTATGCTAAGTACATTAATAATTACTATTTAAATTCAAAAGTTGTAACCGAGTTTAGGAAGTATCACTAAGATGTGAAACATTGATGGACATTATTTAAAGGTATTTATTTATTTTGGGTTGATGCTCATTCAATATACTCTACTATCCAACAGAAGAATCCTTGGGTGGTTTAATGGTTAACATGCTCAGCTCTTAGCGGAAAGGCTGGCAGTTCAAGTCCACCCAGAGGTGCCTTAGAATAAAGGCCTGGTGATCTACTTTTGAAAAGCCAGCCACTGAAAACCCTAAGGAGCACAGTTCTACTCTGACACAATGCGGTTGCCATGAGGGGGAGTGGACTCAGCAGCAGGTGGTGGTTATTATCCAATAGAACAACGATTCTAGAAACACTGAGACAAGTCTGTGTAAAGATGTTACAATGGGGAAGATCAACATATATTTACTAAAAATTAGAAGATCACCTTTTCTAAGAGGTTTCAGATTCTCTAAACCAATTTCCAAATATCTCCTAGGTTAGTGTATGAAAAACGTGCAATGATCTTTGAAAACGGAGGAAGCGTTTCTGGAGCAGTGACCTCAGAATATTTCAGGCCAACATTACTGTCCTATGTGTCCCTGGCCTCTAAGTGTTGAGGGTGCTCATAAGAGCAGGGGACACTAGGTAAGGCTGAGATGTCTGAAAAGGGTATCGCTAAGGAAGCCAGAAGCTGACTCAGCGACAGAGGTCCGCCTTCCTTCCCACCTTCCTTTCTCCTGGGTACTGCATCTTGTGGCTGAGCAGTCTTTTGTCCCTGAGTGATAGGAAGCAACTGTCCAGAGAGCTGATGTGTGAGGATCACTAAATGGTCACCAGAGTAAATTAGAAATTTGGCGCAGGTTAACTCAGCTTTCCACTAGCCACATCCTAGATGGTTAGCAATATATGATAATTGGTAATATAGAAATTGTACCCTCTTCCCAGGAACTGAAAAGGGGCTTTTCCTGCTCAATAAAGTTTATATTGAATGTAGATGGGATTCTTGGCGATAAGGCAGCCATCTTGTGACCATAATGATGTTAGAACCTTTGAGAGAGAACAAATGTATTTTCCTTTCCCTGTTTAGAATTCTGGCACAGTGCAAATACAAATTACACAACACAACTTCAGAGTTTCAGCAACTCTGAGACCAACCCGTTGGCAGTTGCCTGAAGCGGGCAGATGCCAGTAGCTCAAATTCTAAAACCAAATATACCAAAAAAAAGTCGCCGTTGAGTTGATTCCGACTCACAGCGACCCTATAGGACAGCGTAGAGCTGCCCCATAGGGTTTGCAGGGAGTGGCTGGTGGACTCCACCTGCCAACCTTTTGGTTAGCAGACGGGCCCTTAACCACTGCACCGCCAGGGCTCCAAAACAAGATAGGATGCTATAAAAATGATTAACGTGTGAGTGTTCCCGGGCTTCCATTTCCCTCTGTTTCCTAAGAGGATCCTAGTTTCTTCGGACCCATCATGTCCTTCTCTGCACCATTTGAGGGGTGCTGCCTTGACTAAGACGGCCCTGGTGGCACAGTGGTTAAGCACTTATAGCTGCTAACCGAAAGGCCAGCAAAAGGTCGGTGGTTTGAACCTCGGGAGAAAGATGTGGCAGTCAGCTTCTGTAAAGATTACAGCCTTGGAAACCCTGTGGGACAGTTCTACTCTGTCCTGTCTGGTCACTAGGAGTTGGAATCGACTCGACGGCTGTGTGGTTGAGTCTTAACTAAATGATGCTTTTCGACTCTTGTGATGCAGATTAATTTTAATATTAAATAATTAAATTAAAGAAACCAATTAATCAAGTAAATTAATTAAATCAAAATAGTCCAATTAATTGAAATACATTGATTTAGTTAAAATAAATTAACGCTAATATAATATTTCCCCACTTGTCTGTCAGTTTGTCTTATGCCCATGGAAGCAGTAGTTAAGAAATCAAACGACATATTGCATTGGGAACGTCTGCTGCAAAAGACCTCTTTAAAGTGTTAAAAGGCAAAGGCGTCACTTTACGGACTAAGGTGCGCCTGATCCAAGCCATGGTGTTTTCGATTACCTGATAATGTGAAAGCTGGACGATGAATAAGGAAGACAGAAGAATTGATGCCTTTGAATTATGGTGCTGCAAAGATTATCGAATATATCAGGGACTGCCAAAAGAACGAACAAGTCTGTCTTGGAAGAAGTACAGCCGGAATGCTCCTTCGTCTCCTACTTGGGACACGTTATCAGGAGGGACCAGTCCCTGGAGAAAGGCATCATGCCTGGTAAAGCAGAAGGTCAGCAAAAGAGAGGAAGACTCTCTATGAGGATTGACACAGTGGTTGCAACAATGGGCTCAAGCATAACGATTGTGAGGATGGCGCAGAACCGGGCAGTGTTTCCTTCTGTTGTACATAGGGTCACTGTAAGTCAGAGCCGACTCGATGGCACCTAACAACAACAATATAATATTGTTATTGATATTGATTAGTAGGCAAGGATGATGACAAAAATAACAGTAACTTTGCAGGTCAGGTCAGGAGAAAACATTTTTTATTTTAATAATTTAATTTTTTGTTGAAAGCATACACAGCAAAACACGCACCAGTTCAACAATTTCTACAAGTACAATTCAGAGACACTGATAACACTCTACAATATGTGCAACCATTCTCGCTGTCTTTTTCCAAATTGTTCCTCCTCCATTAACGTAAACTTATTGCCCCCTAAGCTTCTTATCTAACCTTTTGAGTTGCTGTTGTCAGTTTGATCCCATATAGATGATTCTTTAAAAGAGAACCATGCTGAAGGCAGACATTCCAGAAAAGGTTTTTTTTTTCTTCTCCTTTTTTTCAGGGAGTATGAATAAAAGAAATATGAAAGCAGCTGTGGCGGGTGAGGAATGTGGATATGAGGCTCAAGAAACTCAAGTGTGGTGAGAACCACTACAGATTTAGCCATTTGACACCCCATCTAGCCTCCTTGGAGCCCCAGTGGCACAGTAGTTAAGAGCTCAGGCTACTAACCAAAAGGTCAGCAGTTGGAATCCACTAGCCACTCCTTGAAAACCCTATGGGGCAGCTCTACTCTGTCCCATAGGGTCACTATGGGTCAGAATTGACTCGATGGCAACGGGTTTGGTTTTTTTTTTGGTCTAGCCTCCTCATCCTTTGCTTTCCTCTCGCATGGAGGCTGGAAAACATGGGGCTTATTATATTATTTACTTATTAAATGGTTTTATATGCTTCTTAATAAATGTTCTCATTGGGACAATGCATACAGATACCCTGTAAATAAAAAAGTTGCGTGTGATTTTTGAGAATGGAAAATTAGTTACCTTTACACTCTTGCTTAAGGAATGTTGAACAGGTATTTAAATAATACTTATTTGAAGGGGAACTAAATTTATTATCCTGCCTTGTCCTGACACTGGATCTTAGGTTCCAGCTAATTCCGACATCACGGATTGAGGTGTTTCTGACATTTGAAGAGACAGTGTGGACTGGCAGTTGGATGACACATGATCCAGCTATTAATGGTGCTTCCTGGAGCCAACCGAGTCAGGAGTTCAGTTCATTCTTCCAGGAATCAGCACATGAGGCAATTTCTGGATCTCCCAGGACTCTAGCCTAGTGCTGTGGGCTTTGGATTCTGACCCAGGAACTGGAGGAGGCAGCTCCCGTTCACATGATACAGATGTCCTGGGACTGGGGATGGTGGACCATCCTGCTCATGGAGAAGAGAGAGGCTGTTTTCCATGACACCACCACGTAGTTTACCCGATGGGTGAGCAAATGCATTGAATCAGCTATTAACTCAGAATTTGGACTTGAAAGCCAACATGGCTAAGTGCTTATCTGGCTCTGCTATGCTAAGGTTAAATATCTTTAAACATGCGGGTGGGGCAGTACAGGAAGTGAATAAGCCAAAGATCTGAATTGCACAGAGAAAATAACGACGCTACCGATCCAACCTTGGCAGCATTGCGCACTGTTGTTTAATAGAACTGACCCATAGCAGCTGTGGTCATTTCCAAGTGGCTCCAAGATTGGATAGAGAGGCAGGAAGCATGTGGTGTACGATGGTCACCGAAACTGGAATGGAATGACACCTGAAGTGCTTTAACTCTTCCTCAGATATACTAACGTGTGGTGGTCCTTTGAGATGCTGAGGTTTAGCAGCACATAGGTACCCTCATGCTGATGAGCCCAGGTCTTGTTAGTGGATCATGATTCTGGCATGGGTCTAGATGCTGAGGACCGGCGTTAAGTGTAGTATACCACTTGGGGATCCTTGGTTTTTACTTGCCTGACAGTGAACGAGGAGGAGTCCTGGTGGCGCAATGTTTAAGCATTTGGCTGCTAACTAAAAAGTTGGTGGGTCAACCCATCTAGTGGTTCAGCGGGAGTAAAGACCTGGCGATCTGCTCCCTCAAAGATTACAGCCAAGAAAACACTATGGAGCAGTTCTACTTTGCCACATTGGGTCTCTATGAGTTGAAATTCGACTTGAGAACACCTAACAACAACAACGATGGTGAAAGGGCTTGTGGGTAGTGTTCTTTGGAGATGGAAAGGAAGAGAACCTTCGAATTTTGACTATTTGTAGTTATTATACATTTTATAGCTCAGGGGTTTCCAACTAAGATGGGTCCATGCTATCCATATTCAGTGCCTGGCAGGCCAGATGTCTATGGAGGAAGAGAAGGTCAGGGGTTTAGACCTCTGAATTAACCATCACTCAATAATTTCCTAAAGTCAGAGACTCACTTCTGCCTACTGATAACACTTTGTCTTGGTTAACTAATGCCGCTATAACAGAAATACCACAAGTGGATGGCTTTAACAAACGGAACTTTATTCTCTCCCAGTCTAGGAGGATAGAAGTCTGAATTCTGGGTGCCAGCTCCAGGTAAAGGCTTTCTCTCTCTATTGGCTCTGGGGGAAGGTCCTTGTCAGCAATCTTCCCCAGTCGAGGAGCTTCTCAGCTCAGGGACCCCAGGTCCAAAGGACGCACTATTCTCCTGGCTCTTGTTTCTTGGTGGTATGAGGTCCCCCTGTCTCTCTGCTCGCTTTTCTCTTTTATGTCTCCAAAGAGATTGACCTAGACACAACCTAATCTTGAGAGTCCTGCCTCATTAAAATAACTGACTCTAATCCTGCCTCATTAACATCACAGAAGTAGGATTTACAACACATATGAAAATCACATCAGATCACAAAATAGTGGACAACCACACAATACTGGGAATCATGGCCTAGCTAAGTTGACACACATTTTTGGGGGATGCAATTCAATCCATAACATACTCCCAATGCCATTTTGGATGAAAATAAAGCTGCAGATTAATTGAACCACTCTGAAAGTTGCAACAGGATACTACATGGGCAGCTGGTCTTCTGAAATGAGCTTGGGATGTCATTGTATTTACTTTTGTGATGCCCAGGCATTGTGTAGCCAATAAAACCTTCTGAGATTCTCTGTTTTTAAGTGAGTTCTTTTGTGATTCTGGTACTACCACTGAGGTCCATATTTTATATATTGGGTCAACAGAATTAGTTTATTTTGATTTGGGGAAATATACTGTAGGGTTGCAATAGGGATGGCAATGGAGTTTTACGTGTTTGTGTGTTCATGTGAATACATGTGTGAATGGGCATGTGTGCCGTGTGGTTGCTTCTGGAATCAATCAGGGAATTTGAGAAGTGATGTTGTGGGAAAGGCAGAGAGGGATCATCTTCTAGGCTTATCGAGTATTGGGAAATATAGAGTTTTTACAACAGGGGAAGAGGAGTCTCACATAACAGCTTTCTGGCCATTCCTAGGGGGAAATAAAACCCAACAGAGTAATCAGAGCATATTTCTTCTCTTAGTTCTTCAATTTTTTCCTTTATTTGGACATGCAAGAATAGAAAAGCGAGAACTATTATTAATTTTGCAATTTACAGCTCCTAAATAATCAGGATATAGTAAGCAGTCCTGTATTTGCTGTGATCAAGAACAATAAGATCTTTCTGACAGAAAATATTTCCCAGTAAGCAAGACATGATGCTGGGAATTTACATCATTTTTGTCACTTCAGTGAGTTATGAAGCAGATTTCAGAAAACTCCCCATTAAAATCAGAGATGGTATCTGAGAAAAATTAACTCATTATTATCTGTTAGAAAGGTTTACACTTTTAAGTTGTACAATCAATTTGTATTGATAATTACTGGTGATTGGAATATGAAAGTTATAAACAAAGGCGAAGGATCTGTAGTTGGAAAGTATAGCCTTGGCGATAGGAACGATGCCGTAGATCACACGATAGAATTTTATAAGACCAACAACTTATTCATTGGAAATACTTTTTTCTTTTTTTTTAAATTCATACCATTTTTTCTCTTTTCTTTTTTTTTATTGTTGTAGTTTAAATGAAGTTTACATTTCAAGTTAGTCTCCCATACAAAATTTTATACATACGTTGTTATGTGACCCTAATTTCTCACCCCATACTGCGACAGCACACTCCTTCTTTCCACCCTTGATTCCCCATGGCCATTCAACCAGCTCCTAACCCTTTCTGCTTTCCCATCCCACCTCCAGACAGAAGCTGCCCCTTTGGTCTCTTGTATCTACTTGAGCTAAGAGGCACACTCCTCAAGAATATCACTTTATGTCCTACAGTCCAGTCCAATCCCTGTCTGAAGAGTTGGCCTCGGAAATTGTTTTAGTTCTGGGCTGATAGAGAATCCAGGGACCATGCTTTCCGTGGTCCCTCCAGTCTCAGTCAGACCCTTAAGTCTGATCTTCTTACTAGAATTTGAGCTCTGAACCCCACCTTTCTGCTGCTCCATCAGGGACTCTGTTGTGTTCCCTGTCAGGGCGGTCATCGTGGAAATACTTTTTTCAACAACACAAACGATAACTGTATACATAGACCTCACCAGATGGATTACCCAGGATCAAATCGACCACGTCTATGGAAAGAGATGATGGACGAGCTCAATATTATCAGCCAAGACAAAGCCCAGGGCCTACTATGGAGCAGACCGTCAATTGTTCATAATCAAGTTCAAGCTGAAGCTGAAGAAAATCAAAGCAAATTCATGAGAGCCAAAGTATGATCTTGAATATCTTCCATCTGAATTTAGAAAGCATTCAAGAATAGATTTGAAGCACTGAACACTAATGTTGTGGGATGACATCAAGGACATCATACACAAAGAAAGTAAAATGTCATTAAAAAAAAAGAAAGAAAGAAAAGATCAAAACGAACATCAGAAGAGACTCTGAAACTTGCTCTGGAGTGCAAAGTAGCTAAAACAAACAGAAGAGACTATGGAGTAAAAGAGCTAAACAGAAGACTTAAAGAGCAGCTTGAGAAGACAAAGTGAAGTATTATAATGCAATGTGCAAAGACCTGGAGATAGAAAACCAGTAGGGAAGGACATGATCAGCATTTCTCAAGCTGAAAGAACTGAAGAGAAAATTCAAGCCTCCGGTTGCAATATTGAAGGAGTCTATGGGCAGAAAATTGAATGATACAGAAATCATCAAAAGAAATGGAAGGAATACACAGAGTCACTGTTCCAAAAAGAACTGGTCCACATTGGACCATTTCAGGAGGTAGCATATGATCAACAACCACTGGTATTGAAGGAAGAAGTTCAAGTCACACTGAAAGCATCGGCAAAAAACAAGGCTCCAGGAATTGATGGAATACCAATTGAGATGCTTCATCAAAGAGATGCAATGCTGGAAGCACTTACTCATCTATGCCAAAATATTTGGGAGACATCTACTTGGCCAACTGATGGGAAGAGATCCGTATTTGTGCCCATTCCAAAGAAATGCCATCAAATGGAATGTGAAAATTATAGAACAATATCATTAGTATTTCATGCTAGCAAAATTTTGCTCAAGATAATTCAAGAACGGCTGCGGCCGTACATCAACAAGAACTAACAGAAGTTAGTTTCAGAAAAGGATGTGCAACAAGGAATATCATTGCTGATGCTAGATGGGTCTTTGCCAAAAGCAGAAAATACCAGAAAGAGGTTTACCTGTGTTTTATCGACTACACAAAGGCATTCAACTGTGTGGATCATAACAAATTACAGATAACATTATGAAGAATAGGAATTCTAGAACACTTAATTGTGCTCATGCAGAACTTGTACATAGACTAAGAAGAAATAGTTCGAACAGAACAAGGGGATACTGCATGTTTTACAGCGAAAAAAGGTGTGCAGCAAGGTTGTATCCTTTCACGTTACTTATTCAAACTCTATGCTGAGCAAATAATCCAAGAAGCTGGACTATATGAAGAAGAATATGGCATCAGAATTAGAGAAAGACTCATTAACAACCTGCAATATGCAGATGACACAACTCTATTTGCCAAAAGTGAAGATGACTTGAAGCACTTACTGATGAAGTTCAAAGACTACTATAGCCTTCTGTATAGATTACATCTGAACATGAAGAAAATGAAAATCCTCACAACTAGACCCCAAAACATCGTGATAGATGATGAAGAAATTGAAGTTATCGAGGATTTCATTCTACTTGGATCAATAATCAATGGCCATGGAAGCAGCAGTCAAGAAATCAAGCAATATATCGCATCGTGCAAATCTGCTGCAAAAGATCTCTTTACAGTGTTAAAAAGCAAAGAGGTCACTTTGATGACTAAGGTGTACCTGACCCAAGCCATGGTACTTTCAATCGCCTCGTATGCACGTGAAAGTTGGACAATGAAAAAGGAAGACAGAACAAGAATTGACACATTTGAATAGTGGTGTTGAGGAAGAATATTGGATGTACCATGGACTGCTAGAAGAATGAATAAGGCAGTCTTGGAGAAAGTATAGCCAGAATGCTCCTTAGAAGCAAGGATGGCGAGACTTCATCTTGCTTCCTTTGGACACGTTATCAGGTGGGATCAGTCCCTGGAGAAGAACATCATGCTTGGTAAAGCAGAGGGTCAGTGAAAGACCCTCAATGAAATGGATTAACACAATGGCTGCAATGGGCTCAAACATAGCAATGACTGTGAGGATGACACAGGACCAGGCAGTGTTCTTTTCTGTTAGATACGAAGCTGCTATGAATCGGAGCAGATTTGATAATGCCTAACAGCAGTAACGTTTTTCAGATTAAGTGGAATAAAAAGTAGCACAAGTAAATTTGGTAAATATTCCAAGGAGAGGATCTGGGATGAGGAGGAGGTAGGTCTGGGTGGAGTATTTTTCAGGGAGGACTTTGAGTTACCAGGGGCTAGCTGGTGCATTGGGGGCTTGAAAGGGTAAGGTAGAAACACTTAGAAGAAAATTGTTAGTTGCCCTTGAGTTGTATTCGACTCATGGAGACCTTATGAAACATTGCCTGGTCCTGTGCCATCTTCATGATTGTTTGTATGTTTGAGTCCATTATTGTGGCTATTGTATCAACCCAACACTATATTGGGCAATTTCTGTGTTGTTATATACAGGGTTTTCATTGGCTAATTTTTGGAAGTAGATTGTCAAACCTTTCTTCCTAGTCTTAGTCTGAAAGGTCTGCTGAAACAAAACCTATCCACCATGGGTGACCCTGCTGATATGTGAAATACCAATGGAATAGCTTCCAGCCTCGTAGCAACACACAAGCCACAACAGTATGACAAACTGTCAGATGGATGGTGGTACATTACTTATTTATTGAATATGTACTCACTTGTTTTAAACACACAGCTCTAAGTGCTTTTTATATGCCAATTGTTCCAAGTTCTTTACAAATATTAATTACTTTAAACATCAACCCTATGAGGTAGGTATTTGCACTGGGCTAATAGTTTCCCTCCACCCCAAAATCATGTCCACATGGAACCTCAGAATATGGCCTTATTGGGAAATAAGATGTATTTAGTTAAGATGAGGCCATACTGGATAAGGGGGAGCCCCAAATCCAATGACTGATGTCCTTATAAGAAGACTATGAAGACACAGAGACACAAGGAGAGACACATGCAAGGAGGAAGGCCATTGAAGACATAGGCAGAGACTGGAGTGATGCAGCCACGAGCCTAGCAATGCTAATACTTGCTAGCAGCCATTGGAAACTAGGAAGAGGCAAGGAAGTGTTCTTCTGTAGAGCTTAAGAGGGAATATGACTGCTGACACCTTGATTTTGGACTTTGAGCCTCCAGAACTGCATGGGAGAATAAACTTCTGTTATTTTAAGCCCCCTAATTTATGATACTTTGTTTTGGCAGCTCTAGGAAACTAATACAGTTGTATTATCCCTATCTTACAGGCGAGAAAACCTAGGAAGGGAGAAGTTACAGGCATGTCTTGGAGATATTGCTGGTTTGGTTCCAGATCACTGCAACAAAGCGAATATTGCAATAAAGTGAGTCACACAAATTTTTTGGTTTCCCCATGCATATGAAAGTTACGTTTATACTATACGGTAGCCATCAAGTGAGCAATAGCGTTATGTCTAAATGTTATGTGCTCTGACTGCTCCACCGACCAGCTGCTCCCTGTCTCTCTCCCTCTCCTTGGGCTTCCGTATTCCCTGAGACACGACAATATTGGAATTAGGCCAATTAATAGCCCTACAATGGCCTCTGAGTGTTTAAGTGAAAGGAAGAGTCACAGGTCTCTCACTTTAAATCAAAAGTTAGAAATGATTAAGCTTAGTGAAGAAGGCATGTCAAAAGCTGAGACAGGTCGAAAGCTAGGCCTCTTGTGCCAAACAGCCAAGTTGTGAATGCATAGGAAAAGTTCTTGAAGGAAATTTAAAATGCTACTCCAGCGAACACACGAATGATAAGAAAGAGAAACAGTCTTACTGATGATATGGAGAAAGCTTTAGTGGTCTGGATAGAAGATCACACCAGCCACACGTATACAGAAACACCAAACCCATGGCCCTCGAGTCCATTCCAACTCATAGCAACCCTATAGGACAGAGCAGAACTGCCCCATAGGGTTTCCAAGGACTGGCTGGTAGATTCGAACTGCCAATCTCTTGGTTAGCGGTCGAGCTCTTAACCATTATGCCACCAGGGCTCCAAACCAGCCACAACATTCCCTTAAACCAGAGCCTAACCCAGAGCAAGGCACTAACTCTCTTCAATTCTATGAAGGCTGAGAGAGTGAGGAAGATGCGGCAGAAAAGTTTGAAGTTAGCAGAGGTTGGTTCGTGGAGGCAGTTTGTGGAGCCCCCAAACAATTACAATAGTAACATCAAAGATCACTGATAACAGATCACCATAACAGATATAATAATAAAGAAAAAGTTTAAATATCGCGAGAATTACCAAAACATGACACAGACGTGATGCGAGCTCATGATGTTGGAAAAATGGCGCCGATTGACTTGCCTGACACAGGGTTGTCGCAAACCTTCAATCTGTAAAAAATGCAGTATCTGTGAAGCACAACAAAGCAAAGTGCAGTAAAACGAGATATGCCTATATTTGCCCCAGTGACGTAGGCTGTTGTTGTTGTTAGGTGCCATCAAGTCAGTTCCAACTCGTAGTGACCTACCTACAACAGAATGAAACATTGCTTGGTCCTGCACCATCCTCACAATGGTTGCTGTGTTTGAGTCCATTGTTGCAGCCACTGTGTCAATCCATCTTGTTGAGGGTCTTCCTCTTTTTCGCTGACCCTCTACTATACCAAACGTGATGTCCTTCTCCAGGGACTAGTCACTTCTGGTAACTTGTCCAAAGTGTGTAAGATGAAGTCTTGCCATCCTCCCTTTGAAGGAGCATTCTAGATGTACTTCTTCTAAGATAGATTTGTTCGTTCTTCTGGAAGTCAACGGTATATTTAATATTCTTTACCAACTCCATAATTCAAAGGTATCAATTTTTCTTTGGTCTTCCTTATTCACATTGGCCAGCTTTTGCATGCATATGAACCCTTTGCCATAGAGTTGATTTCCACTCATAGTGACTCCGTAAGTACAGAGTAGAACTGCCCCTAGGGTTTCCAAGGAGTTGCTGGTGGATTCGAACTGCTGACCATTTGGTTAGGAGCCGTAGCTCTTAACCACTCACCATCAGGGCTCTGAGCATGTGAGGTGATTAAAAATATCATGGCTTGGGTCAGGTGCACCTTAGTCCTCAAAGTGACACCTTTGCTTTTTAACACTTTAAAGAGGTCTTTCGCAGCAGATTTGCCCAATGCAATATGATATTTGATTTCTTGACTGCTGCTTCCATGGGCGTTTTTGGTGGATCCAAGTAAAATGAAATCCTTGACAACTTCAGTCTTTTCTCCATTTATCATGATGTTGCTTATTGGTCCTGTTGTGAGGATTTTTGTTTTCTTTATGTTGAGGTGTAACCCATACTGAAGGCTGTAGTCTTTGATTTTCATCAGTAAGTGCTTCAAGTCTTCTTCGCTTTCTGCAGGTAGCTGTGACTTAAATCTAGGTGCTGTGTCTCAGAGTCAGTGGCTTCAGAGAAAATTGATTATTCAGTAGGTTTCCTTAGGGGATGAGGAGAAGCTGGACAGAAAAAGAAAGAAGGACTTTCTGGGTAGAGGGAGCAATGTGTGAACAGGCCATTCTTTTTTTTTTTTTTTTCCTATTACCGGGGCTCCAAATATCTGTTGAGTGAATGAGCATGTTATTATTTTTTTTTTTAGAATTTTTTTTATTGTACTTTAGATGCAGGTTTACAGAACAAATAGTTTCTCATTAAACAGTTAGTACACATATTGTTTTATGACAATGGTTAACAACCCCACGACATGTCAACACTGTCCCTTCTCAACCTTGGGTTCCCTATTACCAGCTTTCCTGTCCCCTCCTGCCTTCTAGTCCTTGTGCCTGGACCATTGTGCCCCATTAGTCTCATTTTGTTTTATGGGCCTGTCTAATCTTTGGCTGAATGGTGAACCTCGGGAGTGACTTCATTACTGAGCTAAAAGGGTGTCTAGGGGCCACACTCTAGGGATTTCTCCAGTCTCTGTCAGGCCAGTAAGTCTGGTCTTTTTCTGTGAGTTAGAATTTTGTTCTACATTTTCTTCAGCTCTGTCCAGGACCCTCTGAACAGGACATTCTTGCAGATCCAAACAGTGAAGGGATGCAGATGCCAGGGACTGAGACATGTCATTCTGGCCTTTCAGGAAACAAATTTCAAAAGTGCCTGAGAAAAACTATGGTGTGATTCTATGTCAGAAGTCCTAGTGCAGAGTGTGGTTCAAGAAGTACTAGCAGGATTTGTCTAAATAATAACTGTAAGTTCCCAACCAAAAAAAAAAGAGGAAGATCTAAGAGGTTCTTGGATATCCTGTATTTAGATTTTAAAATAAAAGTGAACAAAATATGGGCAGAGGGGGCATGCTGTGTGGGAAGTGGAAGGGCGGAGATAAACCTTGAGTCACATGAGGCCAAGAGTTGTGGCTGAGACAAGTTCTAGGAGCAAAAAGGAGTCCCTCGGTCACATGAGAGGTTGGCAGTTTGGGTCCACCCAGAGGCGCCGTCGAAGAAAGGACTGGTGTATACTTTGGAAAAAACAGCCATTGAAAACATTGTGAAACACAGTTCTACTCGGACACACGTGGTTTACCCTGAGTAGGAATTAACTTGATGACAACTAGTTTAACAGCTGAAAAGGACTTTCAGAACTTCACATGGAAAAAGAAATGGAAACCAACAAGTAAGAGGCAGTGCTCTTCTTAAGGAAGTTAGTATAATATAAGAGCTGACGGAAAGAAAGCAAACCTGGTTTGCCATGATTTTATTTCTAGCCTTTTTATTCAGGGAAATAAATTTCAGACCGGAAAGGTTATAAAAAGCAGCACATGCAAGAAATAAAGATACGCTATATGAATGTCATTTAATATGAACCTACGCCTGTAGACTAACAGTATATCTAATCAGAGAATTAAAAATATTGGCTAATGGAATGACTTGTTAATTTCTCTGAAATACAAAGAATGAGAGAAGGAGGTATCAGAAAAAACAGGGGCAAGAACAGAAGAAAAAGACTGTTGCATCATCTAGAAGTGAGTGATGGGATGTTGTAGTTAATTCTGGTCGAACAGCTACATCGAAATTACTGTTCCTTCTAAGTAAATATTCCTTTGAGTTATATTAAAAAACAAGTAAAATAACAAAAGCAACCCAATTACTGTCAAGTCAATTCTGACTCATGACGACCCCATGTGTGTAAGAGTAGGACTGCCTTCCATAGAGTTTTCAATGGCTGTGACCTTTTGGAAGTAGATCGCCAGGCCTTTCTTCCAAGGCACCTCTGGGCTGATTCAAACCGCCAGCCTTTATGGTTAGTAGCCAAGTGTTTAACCGTTTGTGCCATCCAGGGACTCTGAGTTATAGTAACTGTGTCTAAATCTGGACTTTTCCTGCCTTGGCTTGGTTTTGAAGATTTGGGCTTAGTCTATGTGTGTGTATGTGTATATATTTTTTTCTATTAAATTTGTCAAGATCTCAAGATGTCAGACATGACTCCAGAAGGTACCCTTTGGCTTAACTATGCAATGAAGAAAATCTCTCAAAATCGTAATAGTTTGGCTTGGGACGTTGATTCCTTAATTATATTAAGGAGTGTGTATCAAGTGATGGGTTAGGGTATTGTCCTCAGCTACAGATCATTAATGGAACCATACGGGAAAGCTATCCTTCATCTCACAAAGACCTGCTCTTCCCCTCACTGTAATTATTTACCCGGAAATATATGTTCTGAATATCTCTGGCACATGTGTACATTTATGACACATAGCTGGATTTTTTGAGGCCTTCAAAGGGTAAAAGGGAGAAATGATTAAAGCTTCTCTGGGGAAATATGACAAACCCTTTGAGTCACAAAATTATCCCCAAAGAGAGCACATTCTAAGGGACTTTTTGTCTGCATGCTGAATACAATTTTTTTTTTTCATGCAGACGACATACACTTTTACTTAGAATTTAGCAACTCATGTAAACCACTGAACGTTAGGAAGTATTCCTGCCCGGTTTCTTAGAACTTTCACTGTTCCTTTTTCTTCTGAAGGCTTTTGTTATGAACATATGTGTCAAAAATGATTTATGTGGTTCAGGACGAGTTGTGGTCCATGTTGTTATTCAGAAGCTTACTGTGCTGATTCAGGATGGCACTGAAATGAAGTTATGAGTTGACATGGTCAAGCTGTACGAAAACTCTCGTTATGGTTTTGGATTGTTTTGGTTAAACTGTCTCACCAAGTTCTATACTTACTTCCGTTCAAATGGTTTTAAATTTTGTTGTACGTTGCATGAGGTTATAGGCCTAGATGCATTTTTGATTCTGAGTCTAAAATTGTAAATAAGAAGGAAACATTTTTGTGCCCTCAGAACAATGGATAAAAATTTAGCAATCCTAATTATATTTCAGATGACTGGTGTAATTTTCATATCTTAAGAAATTTTTTTTTCCAGTCAGCATCCTTTTAAGTTGCATTTTCTAAATATGTACATTTCCAAGCCCTAATAGCATGCATTTCAAGAGGTATTGAAAATTAAATTTTTTTCTGTTAGGTCCAAAACCTGCTGAAGTAAGAGTCTACACATAGTGGAAGAATTTGTGAACATTATTTAGCCTTTTCCTTTTAACCTTACAGTGAGAAGTTCTGGAAGACTTTTAAAGAGTGTGTCAGAGAAACCCTGTGTTATCTTGCAGAGGACTTAGGAATACTATCAGTAAATATGAACAAATACATTTATATATTCAAGGAAGTAAAGATTATCTGAGGGAAAATATGATATTTGTAAAGAGGGGAACTGTGTTGGGTTGGTTGAATGTCAATGTAAATATAAGACATGATATGAAAAACTATATTTATACACCTCTATCATGGTTATCTGGGAGCACTGGTGGTCCAATGGTAGAATTGCCGCCTTCCGTGCGGAGGACCCAGATTCCGGCTAATGCACCTCATGTGCAGCCACCACCTGTCTGTCCGTGGATGCTTGTGTGTCGCTGTAATGCCGAACTTCCGGACTAAGATGGATCCCAACTGTCGGAACCAGCCATGCGGGTAGCACAGAACTGGGCAGAGCTTAGTTCCGCCACGCGTGGGGTCACCTTGAGTTGGCAGACTCAGTGGCAGCTAACACCACCACCACAATAGTTATCTAACACTGCGCTCTTGCTGCAGGGTGGATTGTGATTGTTACTCAAAAGGAAAAGACTGCTTTCAACGGAGAACAAGGGGGAAGCAACTCTTTATTTCCTACCTCTTTCCCTCCCTCCCTTCTTTTCTCGCTTCCTCTTTTTCTTCCTCCTTCTCTCCTTGGAACACTTACTGTGGGCTCCCAGTGGAGGGAATGTTGGGGGTTCAATAATTAGTGAAGCGGGGAGATTTTCTGCTCCCATGGAGCTTGGAGCCTCCCGGGAGACTGTCATATACAGACACAGAAGTGGAGGGATGGTGGCGGAGGTCCCTGGATTCTCCACCTTTGTTGAGTCGCTAATCACACATGGCAGACTTCCTCTCTTGGCTGTCTCTCTTAAGAAGCCCTCGTGGCGAAGCGCCTAAAGCGCTGGGCTGCTAACCAAAAGGTCGGTGATTTGAACCCATTGGCTGCTCCTCGGGGGAAAGATACGGCAGCCTGGTTCTGTAAACATTTACAGCCTTGGAAACCCTGTGGGGCAGTTCTACTCCATCCTGTAGGGTCGCTCTGAGTCGAAACTGACTCGAGGGCTGTGCGTTTGGGCTGTTTCTTTACATGTCTCTTGGCTATTGGAGCTTCCCTTTTGCTTAGCAGCCAAGCTCTTAATCACTGCGCCACCAGGGCTCCACGGTGGAGATAGGCAAGGACAAGCCACCCTGAGGGAATGTCATTAGCTGTTTCTTTATGCTGGAAATCTTTATTGAGCTTCTACTGTGTATCAGGCAATGTGCTTGGTTTACTGGGAGCGTTGTGTGACTGGAGTCTGGGAAGTATAGGAGTAGTACAAAGTGAGGTAGTCAGGTGCAAAAAGGTAGTTGGGGCTTGGTGATATTTTACTGGCTTTAGTTTTTAGGCAATTTTATATAAGTTTTGGTCAATGTTTTTGGATTTTATTGAAAATAAGAAAAATTGTAAAAGCAGGAGTTGAGAGTTGAGTAGTCTCTAGAGCTTGCTTGCTTGCTTTCCTACCGTGCATTTTTATAGCCTTTGTTGCCTCTGTGTTCTAATCTCCAAAAGGAACTCAACACTATCCCCATATGCCACTCCCCACCCATCCCAAGACCTAATACCAGTTACTGTAGCATGATAGTAAGTCATGAAGCTGAACTGAATTAGTCCTTCAACTTTGTTTTTCTTCTTCAAGGTTGTCTTGGCTATGTTAGGTCCTTTGAAAGTCCATATAAATTTTAGAATCATCTGTCCATTTCTGGGGTAAAACCTACTGGGGTTTTTGACTGGGATCACACTGAATTTACAAGTCCATTTGTAGATAATTGACATATTAATAATTTTTAGTCTTCCAATCCATACATATGAGGTATCCTCTCCATTTATTTAATTCTTAAAAAAAAAATCTCAGCAACGTTTTATAATTTTCTAACTTTTGTTAGATTGATTCCTAGGAATTTTATGTTTTTTGATGCTATGGTAAATTACAAAAATTATATTTTCCAATTATT
The DNA here is from genome assembly GCA_030035585.1 of Dugong dugon. Lineage (NCBI taxonomy): Eukaryota > Metazoa > Chordata > Mammalia > Sirenia > Dugongidae > Dugong > Dugong dugon. The sequence goes on from CM057473.1 coordinate 11,145,320, forward strand.
GTTGCCAGTGGATAGAAACATAATTGCTTTTTGTATATTGTTCTTACATCCAGAAATTGTGCTAAGTTCACTTAATATGTCTAACAGTTTGTAATACTGTATAGATTATTTTGAATATTCAATGCACACAGCCCTCATCTGCAAATAATGAGTTTTACTTCTTTCATTCCAACTTTTATGCCTTTTTTCCCTCTTGCTTTATTGCACTTATTAGAATTTCAGTACAATGTTGAATGGAAGTAGGAATAGTGGATATCATAATCATGTTTTCTACCATATCATACCTCATTCAGAAAGCATTCAATGTCTTACTACTAAAATAATGGTAGCTGTAGGTTACTTGTAGGGGCAGCTGTATTGTATTTATCACATTAAGGAAATTTCATTTATCTGCTTAAGAAGTTTTTCTTTTATTCCTACTTTGCTGTGAGTTTTTGTCATGACCAAGTGCTGTATTTTATCAGATACGTTTTCTGCATCTTTTGGTATAATAATTTTTTATCTTTACTCTGTTAATGTGGTAAATTAAATACATCGATCGGTGTTTGAATGTTAATACAGCCTTGTATTCTTGGGATAATTCCCACTTTCTTTGCCAGATTATCCTTTTAATATTTGATTTTATTTTCTAATGTTTTGTTTCAGATTTTTGTGTCTATGTTCATGAGAGACACTGATCTATGCTCCTCTTTTCTTAAATGTCTCAGTATTATGCTAGTTGCATGAAATGAGTTTGTGGTAAATGCTCTCTCTTTCCCTCATCTCTGAAGGAGGTTGTGTATTTGGTATCATTTCTTCCTTAAAGGTTTATAAGGATTCATCTGGGCCTGGAGTTTTCTTGGTGGGAAGGTTTTGAATTATTTACTGAGTCTATTTGATCTCAGCATAATCAACTTCGTTTTAAAACACCCTTTCCTTTATGGTCACAGAGCAAATATTTGCATTTTCAGAGCTTCCTTACACCGTTTACATATTCAAACCCTCACATTTATATTTGAATACAACTTTTGCCAGGTGTCTGAGCAACCCACAAAGAGCCAAAATAAGCCTGCTGGGGAAGAGGAGTATTTTCTGGGAATGTCTGAGATTAATTACTTAATTAAACCAATATTTATTGTATGCCTATAATGTATCACATACTGCAGTAGGCAGTGGTGCTGCCTGATACTCAAAACAGAGTAAAGTTTATCCATACATATCTAAGCAGCAAATAAATCATGGCACAATGCAACACAGACAGACAGACAGACACACACACACACACACACACACACACACACACGAGAAGTCTGTTAACCCCAGAGCTGGGGAAGCCATCTGAGAAGAGTTAGTATTTGAGTTGGACCTTGAAGGACAAATAGGATTTCATCAGCAAGAGAAGAGGGGAAGGACTAGGCAGATGGTATGTTGTACTCAAAGGCATGGTGATGGGAAAAGTAAGATGCTAAAAAGAAGAGATGAGCTCAGTGTTGGAGGAGAGTAGGGTATTTGAGGGCAGTTGTTAGAGTTGTTACTCCAAAAAAAATCAAGACCTTCAGGAAGAACCTTTCTTTGCCAGATGATATGTTGAATTTTATCCATTAGGAACTGTAGGCAGTAACGGATTTTAACCAACAGACTGGCATTATTAGATCTGTAATTTATAAAACTTCCTCTGTCAGGGAGGTAGAGGATGTACTGCAGTGGGGAGAGACCAGAGGAAGATAAAAACAGATGGCATATAACTAAACACAACAAAAGTACTTTAAACAAATACCAAGGAGTAGTTGTTTCATCAAAGTAGTATGAGAACTGCAAATTCAGTACTGAAGTCACAGCTGAATACATGAACATATCTGCTTGTTTATCTGACTTCAGTTGCATTGATTCCTTTTCCCAATGAACTTGGAAAGACCTGATTGTTGGGATTATATTAGTCGGAGCTCAGTCAGGGAAACAGAGTCATGATGTGCATTATGGGATAAAGGATCTAGTACAGGAAATAGAGCTTATCCAGTGTGGGAGGAGCTGGGAAGTAAAAGTCCAAAAAGGAGAAGTATAGTATGAGAGACACAGTCACTAACCAGCCTGCTTGAAATTCTAATGCCCGTGGACAAGAAAGAACCTCAGGAGAGTGCCGAAAGCCAAGGATAGCCACCCACCCTGGCATCTTGAAGGGGGAATGTTATGGGTTGAATTGTGCCCCCAAAATGTGTATCAATTTGGCTAGGCTATGATTCCCAGTATTATGTGGTCGTCCACCAGCTTGTCATCTGATGTGATTTTCCTGTGTGTTGTAAATCCTAACTTCTATGATGTCAATGAGGCAGAATTAGAGGCTGTTATATTAATAAGGCACGACTCAATCTATAAGATTAGGTTGTGTCTTAAATCAGTATCTTTTGAGCTATAAAAAAGAAAAGTGAGCAGAGAGACAGGGGAACCTCACACCACCAAGAAAGCAGTGTCGGGAGAAGACCAGGTCCTTTGGACCAGGGTTCCTATGCAGAGAAGCTCCTAGACCAGGGGAAGATTGATGATAAGGGACCTTCTTCCAGAGCTGACAGAGAGAGAGTCTTCCCCTGAAGCTGACACCTTGAATTTGGACTCCTAGTCTACTACACTGTGAGAGAATAAACTTCTGTTTTTGAAGCCATCCACTTGCGGTATTCTGTTATAGCAGCACTAGATGACTAAGACAGGGAACTTGTGGAGAAGTCTGTGGGAAGTTACTCCCTCTGTGTAGCTATCAGATCCATGGGTTCTCAACCAAACATTGGGTGGTAGCCCTGGGGCCGCTATCGGCTAGCAGGGATAGCACTTGGTGAGGCGGTATGGCTGTGGATTGGATAAAAGCAAGGTCAAGTTGGGATCTGCAGGACACCTTTGCATCTCTTTGCTACCATATCTGACCACCAAAGGACCTTCAAAGACCAATGGTCACTGTTTTCATTTCTGCTCCCAAATCTCACATAATCTCCTCCTTTTGCCAACTCAAATCTGGAACGAGACCAGAAAGATGATTCCGGGAACTGTAGTCCCTACCTTAACCGAGTCAATTATAAAGTAAGTATTATATACAACGCTTGTTATGTAGGATATAACGAGATATAAGACATAAGATGTAAGGGGTAATAATATAGCAAGTAGCATTGAACCCACCACACAAAGTTTTCAATTTTGATTTTGACGTATTTTTCAATCTTCCTCCCTCCCCTAATAATACTATTCCAGAATTTTAACCATTATTCTTAAAGTGTCTTATACAAAGCAACAGGAAACATATTGCAAGATCAGTAATTTTATTGTTGTTGTTATTAGTAAGCGCCAGTGAGTTGATTTTGACTCATAGCAACCCATGTGACAGAGTAGAATTGACTTGTAGGGATTTCTATGCTGAAATCTTTATGGGAACAGATTGCCAGGTCTTTCTCCCATGGAACCACTGCATGGATTCAAACTGCTGATCTTTCAGTTAGCAGTCGAGTGCTTAACAATTGCACAAAAATATTAACTTGTGTCAGAAATATTAACTTGAGGAGGGTGTCCAGGTGTGATGGATACTGCTCATTGCCTAAAACACATCTGTTTGGGGTGGCAATATACCCAGCTTATCTAGGAGCTTGTGTGACCATGAGATCTGGTTGTAGGCCAACGAGATGTCAGGCAAAGTCACTGGATAGGGCTTCCAGGTGAGCTCCTACAAAGGCAAGTAGAACCAGGCTCTGTCTTTCCATTTCTTTTCTTTTGCCTGGAACCCAGATAAAGAGTGGAGTTTTCTTCCTGTGACCATGAGGAGACAAGAATGTGTTAAGAATCACTAAGCATAAAGATGGAATAAACTTAAGTTTCTGATGGCACGGTGGGACTTTTCTATCAGCTCTGCACTAACTCCTGACTTCACATTAGAAAAATAAAACGCCTAAGTGTTTGTCCCCAGGTGGCACAAACTGTTAAGCACTCGACTATTAACCAAAAGCTTGGTGAGATGAACTCCCCCAGAGATGCGTTGGAAGAAAGGTCTGGCGATCTGCTTCTGAAAGGTCACAGCCTTGAAAACCGTATAGAGCAGTTCTGCTCTGCAACACATGGGATCCCCATGAGTCTGAATTGACTTGACAGCAGTGGGTTTGTTTGTTTGTTTTCATCTGATTTAATGTGTTTGAGTTGCTGTCTTTTGAGATTCTTACTAGCAGGTGGCTGCAATTTCTAACTGATGAATGGGTTGGTGGGTGTATGTACACGTCTGTCTCCTGCGTTGCACATGCAGACAAGCTGTGCCTCAAACTTCCAAGCATGACTGCTAGGAATGAGACCACATACACCCACCAGCATCGACAATTCTACGGGTGCTACATTCATTTGTGATTGAGTCGGGCACGTGAGACACTGACTTACGCAATGTGGGCAAAGTGAAAGCCATTATTATTATTTATAGAAAGCAAACAATAAACAATAACAATAGATTCCCCAAAGGAAAATGCTTAAAACTCATTGCCGTCGAGTCAATTCTGACTCACAGTGACACAGGACAGACTAGAACTGCCTGCATAGAGTTTTCAAGGAGTTGCTGGTGGATTCGAACTGCCAATCTTTTGGTTAGCAGCTGAGCTCTTAACCACTGTACCACCAGGGCTCCCCAAATTACCCATGTCTATTCTTATGTCGATGGGTAGGTGAGCTGTGGTTCAGGTCAGATGCTGTGTTCACATCACGGGTGCCTCAGGTTACCACCACACTGCTTGGGGGTGGGGGGGTCCTGCATGGCTCCTGAGGCTTCTGCTGCTGCTGGGCCTTGCTGGCCTCTGCTGGCGGCTCCTGACATGCTACCTGAGTCCACGCTTCCTGGAGGGGGGCATGCAGCCCCTGCAGGTGGCACACTCTGGCTTCTCTTGCCCTGCACAAGCGCGTGTTACAGCTCTTTTGGCTCTGCTTGGCAAGCAAGTCTCCTGCCCAGAGCATCTGGCTCCGCCCTGCTGTAGGAAGACCCCTGCACAAGATCTTTTGAGGTGTTCCCTGCACGGGGCACACTCAGGCCTCTGCCCTGCACAGCAAGGGTTACAGCTCTTTCAGCTCCACAGGCAAGCCTCCTGCCCAGAGGTGCTAAGCATTAGCTCCTTGGGCTGGCAAGTCGACTGCAGCCGCCTTGGCTCTGTGGGCCTGCAAGCTCACCACCCTTGTCTCTCGGCTGTCTCGTGCCATTTTTGGTGTTACAGTTCTTTCTTTTGGGTCCAGGAAGTTCTCAGCACAGGGATCCTGGGTCTTTGGTCCAAAGGACATGCTCTGCTTCAGACTTTTCTTCATGGTAGTGAGGCCCCCCCCTAACCTCTGTGGGATTGGCCCTTATATAAGCCTAAACCAAACCAAACTTACTGCCATCGAGTCGATTCTGACTCATAGAGACCCTATAGGACAAAGTAGAATTGACCCATAGGGTTTCCAAGGAGCAGCTGGTGGATTTGATCTGCCAACCTTTTGGATAGCAGCTGAGTTCTCAACCACTATGCCACCAGGGCTTCTTTCACAATCCTACTCCTTGTCAATTTCAAGGCATGGCTCTCCTGCCCAGACCACCAACTGACCGATCCCCTCGATGGACCATAAGTCACTCAATTTGCATAGTGATCGCCCAGTCCCCTCAGAGGACTGCAAACCACTCAATATGCATAGTAAACTGACCAATCCCTTGGAAGATTGTGATTCAGCCAATCATTTTGGGAAAGTTAAAAGACCATGGCTAAAAAGGCCATATAAAAGCAATTCACTGCACCACATTGGGGAAGGAAGGTGTTGGGAAGGTTTTCTTAAACAAATATTAAAATTATGTGAGTGCCACACAAAAAGACCAAACTTACTGGCCTGACAGAGACTGGAGAAACCCTGAGAGTATGGCCCCCGGACACCCTTTTAGCTCCTTAATGAAGTCACTCCTGAAGGTCACCCTTCAGCCAAAGATTAGACAGGCCCGTAAAACAAAATGAGACTAAAGGGGCACACCAGCCCAGGGTCAAGGATGAGAAGGCAAGAGGGGATAGGGAAAGCTGGTAAAAGGGAACCCAAGGTCGAGAAGGGAGAGTGTTGACATGTCATGGGGTTGGTGACCAATGTCACAAAACAATGTGTCCTAATTGTTTAATAAGAAGGTAGTTTGTTCTGTAAACCTTCATCTAAAGGACAATTAAAAAAAAAAAGAAAGCAAAAAAAAAAAAAAAAAAGTTATGTGAGTGCCTAGAACAATACTTTGCGAATATTACTAATGTGCAGATGAATCACCAGGGAGTCTTGCTAAAATGCAAATTCTGATTCTGTAGGTGTGGGGTGGGACTGAGATTCTGTACTTCTAATAGTTCTCATGTGCTGCTGCTGCTGCTGATTTGTAGACCCAAGGTGAGTGGCGAGAATCTAGTACGCCATTACCACGTCAGTTGTACCAGTATGGGGTATTGACTTCTTAACTCTAAATTTACACCATTTTCTTGTGCCTCAGATACTCGAAATTTAGTGCCAATATCTGTCTTATTTACTGAATCATTCTATCACATTTTATCATGACATCACCTAGCAAAAAGAGCTGGAAGAGTAGGCCTATGTACTAAAATAAGGGCATTTCCAAAACCAGCTGCAAATTGCGGAGGATTAATGTCAAAGCAAGCAGATCAGCAGCGAGCAGTCGGAGGTTTATGAAAAGGAAGTGGAAGCACCTCTCTGTGATGTACTCCTCAGCATTGCCTCATCGTGCTGGTCCTCTGGAGACATTAATTGAAGTCTTGCATGTAGACTTTCACCGCTCCTCTTCCTTGGGAATACTGAGCTCTTATTTGCTCAATTATATTCAGGACAACTCAACAGCAGCTTAAGTAATTTCCAGTTTTATGACTGGTGGCTAGTTATTTGAGTACAGCAATTCCTCTTCTAGAAAGAGTGAGCATTTTGAGAGAAAGTAGAGACCAAAAACTACCAGAAACATTAGACAGGAAAAAAAAAAAAAAAGAAAAAAGAAGAGGTCCCCAAGGAAATCCAGGATTCTTCCCAATTTTTAAAGTCTTCTGAAAATATTTCCCACCTCTCCCCAACAAGAATTTTACATCTCACCTTATCTTATCTGCTTGCTATTTCCTGAACACAAATGGTCCTTTCTCACCTCTGTACCATATCACACACTTTTCTTGACATACTACTATTCACTAGCTTTCCCTAGTAGTAATACTTGCTATCCAGTTCTGGGCATTTATACATCAGCTCTGGATTATACGCATTACCCAATTTAATCTTCAAAGGAAGCCTACAAAATAGGTATTGCTATTTCAATTTTTTGTTCAAGCCAGATTCAGAAGAGGACAAGGAATGAGGGATATCATTGTTGATGTCAGATGGATCTTGGCTAAAAGCAGAGAATACCAGAAAGATGTTTACCTGTGTTTTAATGACTATGCAAAGGCATTCAGCTGTGTAGATCATAACAAATTATGCATAACATTGCGAAGAATGGGAATTCCAGAACACTTAACTGAGTTCATGATCAATCTGTACATAGACCCAGAGGCAGTCATTTGAACAGAACAAAGGGATACCACATGGTTTAAAAACAGGAAAGGGTGTGGGTCAGGGTGGTATCTTTTCACCGTACTTATTCAAACTGTATGCTGAGCAAATAATCTGAGAAGCTGGGCTATATGAAGAAGAACTCAGCATCAGGATTGGAGGAAGACTTATTAACAACCTGCGATATGCAGATGACATAACCTTGCTTCCTGCAATATGCAGATGACATAACCTTGCTTGCTGAAAGTGAAGACGACTTGAAGCACTTAGTGATGAAGATCAAAGACTACAGCCTTCAGTATGGATTGCATTTCAACATAAAGAAAACAAAAATCCTCACAACTGGACCAATAAGCCACATCCTGATAAATGGAGAACATATTGAAGTTTTCAAGGATTTCATTTTACTTGGATCCACCAACAATGCCCATGGAAGCAGCAGTCAAGAAATCAAATGACATATTGCATTGGGCAAATCTGCTGCAAAAGACCCTTTTAAAGTGTTAAAAAACAAATATGTCACTTTGAGGACTAAGGTGTGCCTGACCGAAGCCATGGTATTTTCAACTGCCTAATACGCATGCGAAAGCTGGACAATGAATAAGAAAGACAAGAATTGAGTCGGTGAAGAATATTGAATGTACCATGGACTGCCAGAAGAATGGAACAAATTTGTCTTGGAAGAAGCACATCCAGAATGCTCCTTAGAAGCAAGAATAGCAAGACTTCATCTCACATGCTTTGGACATGTTATCGGGAGGGACCAGTCCCTGGAGAAGGATATCAGGCTTGGTAAAGTAGAGGGTCAGTGAAAAAGAGGAAGCCCCTCAAGGAGATAGATTGAAACAGTGGCTGCAACAATGGGCTCAGCCATAACAATGATTGTGATGAGGGGCAGGACCAGGCAGTGTTTTGTTCTGTTGTGCATAGGGTCGCTATGAGTCAGAAGTGACTCAATGACAGCTAAGAACAACATTTCATTTTTTACAAATGGTAAAACCAAGTCTTGGGAGGCTGAGATTTTTCTGAAGATCAGCTAGTATGTGTGAAGCCAGGGTTCTATACCACATGGTCTCAAACAGCAAAGCAGATGCTTTAAATCAGCAGTCCTCAAATTGTGGTCGCTGGATCAGCAGCATCAGCATCACCTGGCAACTTGAATGTCCAGAGTCCTACCATAGACCTACTAAATCAGAAGCATTGGGGTGGGGCCCAGCAATCTGTGTTTTAACAAGACCTCCAGGTGATTCTGATGCATGCTCAAGTTTGAGAACCACTGCTCTAAGTTATAGATAATAAGAAGCTTACTTATTAGTAGAGTGGGTTGTTTCCAAGTTAATGATGGATATATGTTGTCGTGAACAATATTCATCAGATGTGTTACTACTTTAAAATAGTGGGCCACCTGCAGCTCACAATCAGTATATGGAAAACCTCTCCATCTTTCAAGGTCCTGGTCAAATCCCACCTGCTCCCTAAAGGCTCCTTTTCCTTGATCATTGCCATTTAGCTTGTATCACTCATGTGATTGATGTAAGGTATAATCTATTCATCTCCCTCATGGCTGTGACTATCTTCCATCATTTTGATTCAGTATAGTAACAAACAGTGACTCAAGCATACTATTTGCTCAAAAAATATTTGTGGAATTAATGAATGAGTTTCTATTCACAGGAAAACTTTACTTGCTTCCTTATGCTTGAAACTGTGCACCAGAATAATTATAGATGTATATACATGTATGTATGTGTGTGTACGTGTATGTATATGTCTATATACGTGGGAGTCCCTAGGTGGTAAAAACAGTTAATGTACTTGGCTGCTAACCAAAAGGTTGGAGGTTCAACTCACCCAGAGGTGCCTTGGAAAAAGAGTTGATGACCTACTTCTGAAAAATCAGCCATTTAAAATTCTGGGGATTACAGTTCTACTCAGATACACATGGGGTTGCCATGAGCCACAGTTGACTCCATGGCAATTGATATATCCTTTCTCACTCCTCTTCACTCTGGTATGTATTTATTTTGAACTATTGCCAGTTCACAATGGTGAGGAGCATCCCAAGTATATTAAAAATTTATAGATAATTCCTAAATATCATTTAATATCTAATTCAAGGTTAATATATAATACTAGAAAAACATTAAACCTTAGGGATCATGAAGGTTAAAGAAGAAAACTGGGAAATTTAAGAACAATATAAGTATTTTTGGAATAGTTGAGCATTGCCCACATACTGAATAGACTTAAGATCAACTATATAAACTGTATAAAAAGTTATCTCTGACAAAGCTGTTATTCTTTTTATCTGCCTCCAGGTCCTTTCCAATCCATCTGTACACTGCTTCCAGTGTCATTAGATAAGATCATATTAAGAATTTTGTCTTATTAGCAATAAAGATAGGCAGGCCCTGGTGTATCTGTATAAAACTTTTGTTTGTACTTGTACTGAAGTAAACTGTTGCATACATGTTCTGCATCACTGCTTTCTGTGAGTACGTGTTGGTCTCTCCACTCGACACATCTTTGCATTCCTAACAAACATCCACTGGCTCTTCAGCATACTGAGGTGAACTGAAATGGACTTTCTTTTAGAATCTACCCCAATTTTTGCTCCCTATGTGTTATGGGTTGAATTGTGTTCCCTGAAAATGTGTGTCAACTTGGCAAGGCCATGATTCCCAGTATTGGGTAGTTGTCCTCCATTTTGTGATCTGATGTGATTTTCCTGTGTATTGTAAATCCTAACCTCTAAGATGTTAATGAGGCAGAATTAGAAGCAGTTATATTAATGAGGCAGGACACAATCTACATGGTTAGCTTGTGTCTTGAGTCAATCTCTTTTGAGATATAACAGAGAGAAGTGAACAGAGATGACAGGGACCACCTATCACCAAGAAGGAAGAACTGAACAGGAACTGAACGCGTTCTTTGGACCCGGGGTACCTGTGCTGAGAAACTCCTAGACTAGGGCAAGATTGATGACAAGGACCTTCCCCAAGAGCTGACAGAGAGAGAAGGCCTTACCCTGGAGCCGGTGCCAGGAATTTGGATTTCTAACCTCTTAGACTGTGAGAGACTAGTTTTCTGTTTGTTAAAGCCAGCCACCTGTGACATTTCTGTTACAGCAGCACTATATAACTGAGATACTATGCTTCAATAGCAAGTAGGGACTTAGAAACAAGTAAATACACAAGTTATTTCAAATACAGAACAACCCTGTGGCATGAGACATTGGTGGCTCACTGTTGGAATTCTCCTCTTCCATGCAGGAGACCTGGGTTTAGTTCCTCCTGGCCAATGCAGCCACCACCCATCTGTCACTGGAGGCTTGTGTGCTGCTATGATGATGAACAGGTTTCAGTGGAGCTCCCAGACTAAGACGGACTAGGAAGAAAGGCCTGGCAATCTACTTCCAAAAATCAGCCAGTGAAATCCCTGTGCATCATAACCAACTCAGTGACAGCTAAAAGCAATAATCCTTTGGATCACTAGGACCTCCTCTGATTTTAGTTAAAACATCATCTTAAGCCAGTCAATACAAGAATTGAAGGTTGAAATTGAGAAAAATCTCTTTAAATGAACATTTCAGATTTGTCTCAGATATGTACTTATCTCCAAAAACTAAGTTTTCACTTCCTTTCGCCCTCGAAGCCAAATTTTACCGCAATCTTTGATACATTCAGAGTCAATAGAATTGTGTTTGATTCTCCAGCCAATGTTTGGACACAAAACTTTCAAATACAGTTCTCTGTTGACAAAGAAAGAGGTGTTGACTGAATGTACAAGAGCGTTTCTTGTTTATGTTTTTGTTCAATGAAAGCTCTTAAAATGTATAAAATTTAGGTTCAGACTAATGAGTGACTAGTAATGAAATCTAGGGCATAATTTAAATAGCATTAAAGGATGTAATGGTGGTAGAGATGTAATAAGTATATTTTTGGTGACTGATAAAACTAGTGATAAATTTTCTTACACAACTGCCACAAATATCTGAAGAAGGAGGAAATTCTTTGTCTTAATTTTTGCTTTAAATAAATATTTTCTTATTTTTTCCTGAAATGCAAATGATTTGTTTTGTCCTAATTGAAGAGATAACTTTCTGGAAATTTATACAAAAGCCCAGAAATATAAAATTTGACTTCCAGCAAAATGGCGCTCTAGGCAGAAGCACCATGCCATCCCTCCACAGCAAAGATCCAAAAAACTAAGCCAAATAGAGAAAACAGCAATCCTGAAACCCTAAAACATCAAATGAAGAGATAAAGAACTCAGCCAAGCACCAAATGGAGTGAGAAAACTGACAGAGAATGGAGAACGAGGAGAGATTCATGCAGCGGTCCCCTATCAGCTAAGTCAGCATGGATACGCCATCTTGGACTCCTATCGGAGACCAGCAAATAGGGGGTACCAGAAAGCAGCTTCACGGAGCTTCCAGCGGGAGACAAAACAACTGGTAATTTGTGATATATGCTTTCCCACCCCCCACCCTTCTTCATCCCCACTTGGCCTCCTCTGCTTCCCACGGCCACAGTCTCTTGTCTGGGAAGCACTGGTTGCTTGGATTCCACCCGCCTGCACTGGATGGCTTTCTGAGTGCCATTTGTTGGCTGCTGGTGTTGCTTTTTCTCCGCTTCTTTTGATTTGTTCCTTACCTCTTACCACCTCCTTCTTCTTTCACTCAAATACCTGGCTTCGTGCGCCATATTTACTTCTTCCTGAGGGGCTGCAGAGCTCCTTTTGAGTGTGGAACTGCTTCCCGGTCTGGGCTGCCACACTGGTGGGATCCCGGAGCTTTTGTTTGTTTGTTTGTTTTGAATTGTTTGTTTGTTTTCTTTTCCTTTTCTTGAGTTGGGAGCCTGTTCTGGCTGAGCGGTGCTGCGTGGCTTAGAACCTACCCCCTCGGCTTGCAGATGCACAGAGGGATCCCTGAGAGCATTTCTTTTTTCGTGGTTTTTTTTCTTTTCTTTGTGTTTTTTGGGAGCTTTTCTTGTTTGTATTTATTTTTTAAATTTGTTTTCTTTTCCCTATTTTTCCCTTTTTGTCTTTCTTAATTACTCAGTTTCTTGTCTTTCTATACCTTCCTTCTCTTTCTGTTCCCTGAATACCTGGTGCTGAATACCTCTACGCCTTCTAGCCAGGCTGTATTGCAAAACCTGAGAACAACTTCCCCAGATGTCATAGTCTCACTGGTGGGATCTCTGGGAGCTTTGCTGTTCTTTTTCCTTTCTGATTTTTATTTTTTCATTCTTTTCTCTTTTTTTCTTCTTCTTCCCCTTTTTGTTTTTCTCCATTTCATAATCTCTCATCTCTCCACTCCAACAGCAAGCTCCCCTAGCATTCTTTTTTGTTTGTATCCTTTTTGGCTCCTGTTCCTCTCTCCTCTCTCCCATATCCATCTTAGCTCCAAACATAACAATCTCCCCCCTACATCCTGCCTACCTGCACTGCGCGCTTAACATCACACCACCAAGCAGCACAGGCACGGCCTACTGGAACCTGCCCTGCAGTGATTACCGACCCGCCCTGGTGGCTGTAGTAAGTGCCACAAACAACCCGTCCCAGTAACTACTCTTCAGCTAGACCTGCCCTGCTGTACCATATCTGAGTGACTGACCCTGCCAATTGGAGAAGGAGGTGAAAAGTATCGTGCCCGCAGATGAGCAAACAACAAAGAACACACAGCTAATCTGCTCAGACATAGCCAAATAAAAAAAGGACAAAACAAACAAATCTACAATCAATAAATGAGAAAAATAACTACTGAATGCCCCAAAGACAGCAGACAATATCAAAACATTTATAAAAACAGGACAGGATGGTTCCAGTAGGCATCCAAAGTAAAACACCAGATGACTTTCCAGGGGAAGAAAAGGCACTAGAACTACCTGATAGGGAATTCAAATCTCTAATACTCAGAATTCTCCAAGAGTTGAAGCAAAAAGCAGACAAAAATGAGGAAAAAACAGACAAATTCATGGAAAAGGCAGACAAATTCATGGAAAATACAGACAAAAAATTGGAAGACTTCAGGAAATAAATGCAGGAACAAAATGCCAAAATCAATTCACAACTAGAAATTATACAAAAACAACAATTAGAAATCCAAAAGATAAACAACAAGATTTCAGAAATGGATGGTGTCATAGAAGGGCTGAGAAGCAGATTTGAAATGGTGGAAGACAGCATCAGTGGAATTGAAGATGAATACTTGGATACAACTCTGTTTGAGGAAAACTCAGAAAAAAGACCAAAGAAAAATTAGGAGACCCTGAGAATAATGTGGGATACAATCAAAAGCAAAAATCTGCGAGTGATTGGAGTTCCAGAACAGGGGGAGAAAACAGAAAACACAGAGAGGATCATTGAAGTACTGCTGACAGAAAACTTCCCCAATATCATGAAAGATGAAAAACTGGCCATCCAAGAAGCTCAGTGAACCCCATATAGGATAGACCCCAAGAGAAAATAACCAAGGCATATCATAATCACACTCTCCAAAACCAAAGACAAACAAAGAATCCTGAGAGAAACTCGTGAAAAACAAGAAGTCACATACAGAGGAGAAACAATAAGACTAAGCTCAGGTTATTCACCAGAAACCATGCAGGCAAGAAGGCAATGGGATGACATATACAAAACCTTGAAGGAAAAAGATTCCCAGCAAAATATGATGGCAAAATTAGGACATTTCCAGATAAACAGAAATTAAAGCAATATGTAAAAACCAAACCAAACTTACGAGAATTATTAAAGGGAGTTCTTCGATCTGGGAACAAACAACTTCAGCTCACAGGCAGAATCTAGGATGCAGGATCGTACCAGCCAGATACCAATCTAGGAAATGAACTCTCAAGGACTATCCAAAACCAAAAGAGATACAACAGGGCATCAGAGCAGTTAATCAGTAAATAACAACAACATCAGAACAATAAAAGAGGGAATAAAGGGTGTTGGTATAGAACCTTCTAATGGAGAAGACGGCAAGGCGATACCAAGGAATAATAGACTGCTTCATACTTAGGAAGATAAGGGTAAATTTCATGGTAACCACAAAGAAAGTTAACAAACATACTCATAAAAATAAAGAGGAAAAACATAAAGTCTCAGCAAAAACAAAACCTACAAAAACAAATGAAAAGAAATCCACAAACAAAAGTAACTCAGCACAGGAGAGTAAGAAGAACAAAGAAAATGTCAGCACCACAAAAAACAAAAACAAAAACAAAAACAAAAAACTACAAAATGACAGCAACAAACTCACATCTATCAATAATTACACTGAATGTAAATGGACTCAATGCACCCATAAAGAGATGGAGAGCGACAGAATGGATAAGAAAACAGGATCCATCAATATGCTGTCTACAAGAGACACATCTTAGAAGCAAAGATGTGAATTTAATAAAAGTCAAAGGCTGGAAAAAAAATATATCAAGCTAACGACTACTAAAAAAAAAACAGGAGTGGCAATACTAATCTCAGATAAAATAGACTGTAAAACAAAATCCACCATAAAAGACAAAGAAGGACACTATATAATGATTAAGGGGATGATCCATCATGAAGACATAACCATAATAAACATCTATGCACCCAATGACAGGGCTCCAAAATACATAAAACAAACTCTAACAACACTGAAAAGAGAAATTTACAGTTTCGCAATAACCGTAGGAGACTTCAACACACCACTCTCAGTAAAGGACAGAACAACTAACAAGAAACTCAGCAAAGATACAGAAGACCTAAAGGGCACAATCAGCCAACTTGACCTCATAGACATATATAGAACACTCCATCCAAGCACTGCAAAGTACACATTCTTTTCCAATGCACATGGAACGTTCTCCAGAATAGACCACATCTTAGGCCACAGAGCAATCCTCTACAAGATCCAAAACGTTGAGATAATTCAAAGTATCTTCTCTGACCACAATGCCATCAAGGTAGAAATTAACAAGAGAAAGAGCAAGGAAAAAAACTCAATTACATGGAAACTGAATAATACCCTGCTTACGCAACACTGGGTAATAGAAGAAATCAGAGATGGAACCAAAAAATTCCTAGAATCAAATGAGAATGAAAATACATCATACCAAAACCTTTGGGACACAGCAAAGGCAGTATTCAGAGGACAATTTATAGCAATAGACGCACACATCAAAAAAGAAGAAAGGGACAAAATCAAAACATTAACTACACAACTCAAACAAATAGAAAGAGAACAGCAAAAAAAGTCCACAGCCATGGGAACAAAGGAAACAATAAAGATCAGAGCAGAAATAAATGAAATCGAGAACAGAAAAACAATAGAAAGAATCAACAAAACCAAAAGTTGGTTCTTTGAAAGAATCAACAAAATCGACAAACCACTGGCCAGACTGACAAAAGAAAAACAGGAGGATGCAAATAACGCAAATAAGAAATGAAATGGGGGACATTACAGCAGACCCAACTGAAATAAAAAGGATCATAACAGAATATTATGAAAAACTATATTCCAACAAATTTGAAAACCTAGAGGAAATGGATAAATTTCTAGAAACACACTACCTACCCAAACTACAACAAAGTGATGTTGAAAATCTGAACAGACCCTTAACAAGAGAAGAGATTGAAAAGGTAATAAAAAAAAACTCCCCCCCAAAAAAGCCCTGGCCCTGATGGCTTCACTGGAGAGTTCTACAAAACATTTACAGAAGAGCTTGTACCAATACTACTCAAGCTATTTCAGAGCATAGAAAAGGAAGCAATACTTCCAAATTCATTCTATGAAGCCAGGCAAATACCAAAACCAGGCAAAGACGCCATGATAAAAGAAAATTACCAACCAATATCTCTCATGAATACAGATGTAAAAATTCTCAACAAAATTCTAGCCAATAGAATTTGAGCATCATATATAAAAAAAAATAATACACCATGAGCAAGTAGGATTCATACCAGGTATGCAAGGATGGTTCAACATTAGAAAATCAATCAACGTAATCCACCACATAAATAAAAGGAAAGAAAAGAATCAGATGATCTTCTCAATTGACGGAGAAAAGGCATTTGACAAACTCCAACACCCTTTCCTGATAAAAACTCAATAAAATAGGTATAGAAGGGAAATTTCTCAACATAATAAAGGGCATCTACACAAAACCAATGGCCAACATCATTCTTAATGGAGAGAGGCTGAAAACATTCCCACTGAGAACAGGAACAAGACAAGGATGCCCGTTATCACCACTCCTATTTAACATTGTGCTGGAAGTTCTAGCTAGAGCAATAAAGCAAGAAAAAAAAAAAGGGTATTCACATTGGTAATGAAGAAGTTAAACTGTCCCTGTTTGCAGATGATATCATACTATTCATAGAAAACCCTGAAGACTCCACGAGAAATCTCCTGGAACTAATAGAAAGATTCAGCAGAGTAGCAGGATACAAGATAAACATACAAAAATCAGTTGGATTCCTATACACCAATAAGGAGAATAATGAAAAGGAAATCAGGAAAACAATACCATTTATAATAGCCCCTAAAAAAATAAAATACTTAGGAACAAATCTAACCAGGGATGTAAAAGACCTGTACAAAGAAAACTACAAAACACTACTGCAAGAAACCCAAAGGGATCTACATAAATGGAAAACCATCCCATGCTCACGGATAGGTAGACTCAACATTGTGAAAATGACAATTCTACCCAAAGCAATTTACAAATACAATGCAATCCCGATCCAAATACCAACAACATTCTTCAAAGAGATGGAAAAACTAATCATTAACTTTGTATGGAAAGGGAAGAAGCCCCAAATAATTTAAGTACTACTGAAGAAGAAGAAGAAAGTAGGAGGACTCACACTACCTGACCTGAGAACCTCCTATACAGCTACAGTAGTCAAAACAGCCTGGTACTGGTACAACGACAGATACATTGACCAATGGAACAGAATTGAGAACCCAGATGTAAATCCATCCACCTATGGTCACCTGATGTTTGACAAGGGCCCAAAGTCCTTCAGATGGGGAAAAGACAGTCTTTTTAAAAATGGTGCTGGCAAAACTGGATATCCATCTGCAAAAAAATGAAACAGGACCCATATCTCATGGCATACAGAAAACTAATTCAAAATGGATTAAAGACCTAAATATAAAGCCAAAAACTATAAAGCTCATAGAAGAAAAAATAGGACCAATGCTACAGGCCTTAATACATGGCATTAACAGGGTACAAACCATAACCATCAACGCACAAACCCCAGAAGATAAGCTAGATAACTGGGATATTCTAAAAATCAAACACCTATGCTCTTCAAAAGACTTCACCAAAAGAGTCAAAAGAGAACCTACAGACTGGGAAAAAATTTTTGGACAATACAAGTCAGACAAAGGTCTAATCTCCATAATTTACAAGAAAATCCAACACCTCTACAACAAAAGGACAAATAATCCTATTACAAAATGGGCAAAGGAAATGAACAGACACTCCACCAAAGAAGGCATTCAAGCAGCCAACAGACACATGAGGAAATGCTCGCTATCACTAGCCATTAGGGAAATGCAAATTAAAACCACAATGAGATAACATGTCACCCCGGCATTACTGGAACGAGTCAAAAACACTGGAAATATCAAACGTTGGAAGGGCTGCAGGGAGATCGGAACTCTTATGCACTGCTGGTGGGAATGCAAAATGATACAACCATTTTGGAAAATGATATGGCGCTTCCTCAGAAAGCTAGAAATAGACATACCATAGGATCCAGCAATCCCACTCCTAGGAATATATCCTAGAGGAATAAGAGTTGTCAATCGAATAGACGTATGCACACCTATGTTCATGGCAGCACTGTTCACAATAGCAAAAAGATGGAAACAAGCTAGATGCCCGTCAACAGATGAATGGATAAACAAACTATGGTACATACACACAATGGAGTACTATGCAACCAGAAAGAACAATGATGAATCTGTGAAGCATCTCATAACATGGATGAAACTGGAGGACATTATGCTGAGTGAAATAAGTCAATCACAAAAGGACAAATATTGTATGAGACCTCTATTGTAAAACCCCATGAAAAAGTTCACACACAAAATGTAACAATCTTTGTTGGTTACCAGTGATGGGAGGGGTGGGGGGACATACTAAATAGGCAATAGATAAGTGGTATCTTGGTGAAGGGTGAGACAGTTCACAATACTGGGGAAACCAGCAGAACTTGTACAAGGAAAGGTCATGGAAGCTCCATAAACACATCCAAACTCCCTGAGGGACTGAATTGCTGGGCAGAGGGCTGTGGGGACCATGGTCTCAGGGAACATCTAGCTCAATTAGCATGACACAGCTTATAAAGACAATGCTCTACATTCTACCTTGGTGAGTAGCGTCTGGGGTCTTAAAAGCCTGTGAGCGGCCATCTAAGATACTCCACTGGTCTCATCCCTTCGGGAGCAAGGGAGAATGAAGAGAACAGGATACAAGGAAAAGATTAGTCTGAAGGACTAATGGACCACAGCTACCAACGCCTCCACCAGACTGAGTCCAGTACAACTAGATGGTGCCCAGCTACCACCACTGACTGCTCTGACCGGGATCACAACAGAGGGTTCTGGACAGAGCTGGAGAAGGATGTAGAACAAAATTCTAACTCAGAAAAAAAAAAAAAAAAACAGAAAAAGACCTGATTTACCGGCCTAAAGAGAATGGAGAAACCCTGAGAGTATGGCCCCCAGACACCCTTTTAGCTCAGTGGTATAGTCACTTCCGAGGTTCACCATTCAGCCAGGGAGTGGACAGCCCCATAAAACCAAATGTGACTAATAAGGCACAGCAGTCTAGGGACAAGGGCTAGAAGGCAGAAGGGGACAGGAAAGCTGGTGATAGGGAACTCAAGTTTGAGTAAGGATAGTGTTGATGTGTTGTGAGGTTGTTAACCATTGTCATAGGGCAACGTGTAGTAACTGTTAAATGAGAAACTATTTTGTTCTGTAAGCCTCCATCTAAAGCGAGAATAGCAGCACAAATGGAAGAGCATAGTCGATGTCACTGAAGTGTGCATGTAGAAATTTTTGAAACGGTGTATCTTTGGTTATGTATATTTTCACCAAAAAAAAAAAAAAAAAAAAGGTCTAGAAGGGAGAGGGTTGACATGTCCTGGGGTTGTTAACCAATGTCACAAAACAATATGTGTACTACTGTTTCATGAGAAACTATTTGTTCTGTAAACCTTCACCTAAAGTAGAATAAAAAAAAAATTAAAAAGAAATACAAAATTCACTTTTCAAAATTAAGTTTTCTTTTGTTTATTATTACTAAATCCACGATCATAATAGAAAAATCCAAAGATGGAGGCCAACAGAAAACCCAAGCCAAACCAAACCCATTGCTGCTGAGTTGATTCAGGCTCATAGTGACCCTACAGGAAAGAGTAGAACTGTTTCACAGAGTTCCCGAGGAGTGGCTGATGGATTCCGACGGCCGCCTTTTTGGTTAGCAGCCTAGTGCTTAACCACTGTGCCACCAGGGCTCCAGACAAGCAGAAGAGACCTAAAATCAGCAACATTTTGACACATATATTTTCATACAATTTACTGTCATGCTGTTTTGTTATTTACTTTTTTTTCCCCTTAGAATGTTTTGCACGTTTATAAGTGCATATCTAGCACATAATTTTAACGGTTTTATACTATTTCACTGTGTGGGTGTACCTTAACTTACCCGATTCCTCTTGCTGAACTTTCAGGTTGTCACCAGTTCTTGCTTTGTACGCTTTGCTGTGATGACCATCTTTCCAGCTTAATCTTCCATCACATTTTAATATTTATTTTCATATGAAATACATCTAAAATTATTTCCATATTCTATAGATATGAAATTATTAGGTCATAGGTAAGAAATACCACCAGAATTATGTCATTAAAAAATAGATGTGGCATTGACAGGTCAAATGGCAAGCGTGTTATTATGACTTCTTAATACACATCACCAATATTTTGCGGAGTAATTTATATGCCTATCAGTGGCTCATGAAGGTTCATATTTTTCCTGAAGACTCACCTCACTTACACTAGATATTATGATTTTTGCTTATCTCAACCAAGATTTTTTTTAAAACAAATTCTTTATGATCCATTGTGGCATTTGTTCAATAATATTTATAAAATAGTGTGACCAGAGTAGTCATCTTGAAGTTTCCTTATCTTTACCAAGATGCCATGGGGACTGTTAGTATTTTTTAAATAGAAATATTGCACAATTTATTTTTTCATGTGGTTTTTCTGTTCCATTAATTTTTTTAAAGTTATAACATTAAACCATTACAAACAAAAAGTTCAAAGAGTAAGGCAGCTCATAAAGTGAAAAAAGAAAAGACCTTCTTTCTCAGCTTCCATTCCAACTAGCCAGATGTAGCAGCTTCTATGGATCCTTCCAGAAATATTCTATGGGCACTGAAGTATATATTTGTATACATTACTACCTTATTTTTAAATAATTTTTTAAATGTACAGCTTCTTTTAATAGAAATATCTTGTATGTTTTTTCACATTCTAACATTCTTTTGAACACTTCCATAATACTGCATTTTATAAATGTATAATACTTTGTTTAACCAGTTCCCTTCATATGGACTTTTAGTGTCATCTGTTTGTTGCTACAGTTGACATTTTTGTACACAAATCTTTGCATACTTATATGTGTGTATCTAAATTTCTAAAAGTGGAATTGTTAGGTCAAAATGGAGTGCCTTCTTATTTTGAGAGATATTGTTTAGCCATTTGCTTCAATTTATATTCCCTCCAACAGTATATGATAGTGCTTATTTTCCCATTCCCTGGCCAACTGACTGGAAGAGATCTATATTTGTGTCCGTTCCAAAGAAAGATGACTCAACAGAATGCAGAAATTATCGAACAATATCATATGCAAGTAAAATTTTGCTGAAGATAATTCAAAAATGGTTGCAGCAGTACATTGACAGGGAACTGCCAGAAATTCAAGCCAGATTCAGAAGAGGACAAGGAACAATGACATCAGCAGTGACATCATTGCTGATGTCAGATGGATCTTGGCTGAAAGCAGAGAATACCAGAAGGATGTTTACTTGTGCTTTATTGACATTTGAATGTGTGGTTAATGACAAATTATGGATAACATTGGGAAGAATGGGAATTCCAGAACACTTAATTGTGCGCATGCAGAACCCGTACATAGACCAAGAGAACGTTGTTCAAACAGAACAAGGGGCTACAGCATGGTTTAAAATCAGGAAAGGTGTGTGTCAGGGTTGTATCCTTTCACCATCCTTATTCAGTCTGTATGCTAAGCAAATAATCCAGAAGGCTAGACTGTATGAAGAAGAAGGGGGCATCAGGATTGGAGACAGACTCATTAACAACCTGCCATATGCAGATGACACAATCTTGCTTGCTGAAAGTGAAGAGGACTTGAAGCACTTAGTGATGAAGATCAAAGACTATAACCTTCAGCATGGATTGCACCTCAACATAAAGCAAACAAAAATCCTCACAACTGGACCAATAAGCAACATCATGATAAACAGATAAAAGTTTGAAGTTTTCAAGGATTTCATTTTACTTGGATCCACAATCAACACTCATGGAAGCAGCAGTCAAGAAATCAGATGATGTATTGCATTGGGCAAATCTGCTGCAAAAGATCTCTTTAAAGTGTTGAAACGCAAAGATGTCACTTTGAGAACTAAGGTGCACCTGACCCAAGCCATGGTATTTTCAATTCCGTCATATGCATGCGAAAGCTGGACAATGAACAAGGAAGACCAAAGAAGAATTGATGCCTTTGAATTATGGTGTTGGTGAAGAATATTGAATATACCATGGACCGCAAGAAGAACGAACAAGTTTGTCTTTGAAGAAGTACAGCCAGAGTGCTTTTGGAAGTGAGGAGGGTGAGACTTTGTCTCACGTACTTTGTACATGTTATCAGGAGGGACCAGTCCCTGGCTGAAGAAGGACATCATGCTTGGTAAGGTAGAGGCTCAGCATAAAAGAGGAAGACTCTCAATAAGATGAATTGACACAGTGGCTGCAAGAATGGGCTCAAACATAGCAGCTATTGTGAGGATGGCACAGGATGAGGCAATGTTTTGTTCTGTTGTACATAGAGTCTCTGTGAGTTGGAGCCGATTCTGCTGCACCTAACAACCACCACCACAATTTGTTTATCCATTCATACATTGATGGGCACTTAGGTTGCTTCCATCCTTTCACTGTTGTGAATAATGCCGCAATGAACATAGGTATGTAGAAACCTTTTAAAACCGTACACCCAAGGACTTTTGCCAGTTTTAGGAAAAACGGTTGCTTGCATTGCTAGGTAAAATTTCTGATAATTTTACAAAGTTCATTGCTTTCTTCTCAATTGGTGGGCATCCTACTTTCTACGTATCGTACGTGGGTATTCATTTGTTTAACAAATAAATATAGATTGGGTACCTGAGTGCTGAGGATACAATGTTTTAGAAGACAGTCAGGGAACTTGCTCTAATGGAGCTTACGTTCTGGTCAATAGCATTGGATCTAACCAGTAGCATTGAGACAGAGGACAGAAGTGTTGAAAGAGATGACTGCAAATTTACCGGAATGGGAAAGTACGACAGATCTCAAGGAAATTAAAAAAAATAAGTTTCTAGATACATTTGTAGCAAAACTACAGACTAGTAAAGATAGAGAAGTCTCTCAAAAGCAGCCTGTAAGAAAAGACAGATTTCTAAAAAGGATAACAGAATTTCAGCTGACATACTGACTGCAACAATGGAAGCCGGAAGCTAGTGGGATATTATCTCTCAAGTGTTGAAAGTAACTGTTTTGATGAGTACAATTCGAGTTAGTACTGTCTTTCAGATACAGAAGTAAAACAAATAAATTTATTTACAGGTAAGCAAAATCTGAGGAAGTTCACAACCAAGATCACTGTTATAGAAGGACCTCTAATGGATGGACTTCAAAATGTAAAATGATCCCAGACGGACCATCTGAGATGCAAGAAGAAATGGTGAACAAATAAGATGGCAAACGTGCTCAAACCGAAACAAAAATTGTATAAAACAATAAAAATATTGTCAAATTCGTGTGGCTTCCTGTGTGACCAGTTATTTTGTTTTCTATTTTGATCTTTCTTGTCAGGTAGCTGGTGTACTTTACGTGTCTGATGATCGTTGGTTGACCATTCATATTTAAGAGAGTTGGACTGGCTTGTTAGTGTGGATTCCCTCTTTCTTGTGTAGCAGTGATGTGGTTGGGAGCTCTCTGTTGTAAAGTAGACTTGAGTGGGGATTGTCACTCTTTACTTCAGGCTGTTAGCCTGTGGGTCTTAATATTCCAGAATGAGAAAAGGTTAAATTTGGGCACCAATGTTCACCTTCAATACATTGGCTTATCCTAGACATTCAGTTTCTAGAAATGCCTTTTGTTTTATTTTATTTTTGCCTGGGAGATAAAAATACCTGACTCTATGTGGGGTAGAAGAAATTGATAGGGGTTGCCAGGTAAGGGAACACCTGTACTATAGTTGGTGAATCTGTTTTCCTGCTTGCTATGAGACCAAAAGTTGTCTGAGTTTCCATAGATATGATGGTCATATAATTATCTTCTAAGCTGGGACATTTTGAGAGTGTTATGGAGCTCTGTTAATGACTGCTCCAGGAAAATAATGGCTGTGTTAACTATGATTCATGTTGACTTTGTGGTCTGACAAAAATAAATGCTAACTATACATTATTGATAGCTAGGATTAGAACCAGAATATATGCTCTCTGAATGGAGAAACAATAGTTATACTCATTAAAAAAAAAAAGTTGCTGTGGAGCTGATTCCGACTCATGTCCACCCCATGTGTTTCAGAGTAGAGCTACGCTCCATAGAGTTTTCAATGGCTGTGATCTTTCACAAGTAGATCACTAGGCTTTTCTTCCACGGTGCCTCTGGGTGGATTCAAACGGCCAACATTTTCAGTCACTAGCTGAGTGTTTAACCATTTGCATCACCCAGGGACTCCATTTATATATCTTGCTAATATAATCATGTGAGGAGAGTACAAAATAATAGTCTGAGTTGTAAAAAGTTTTTAGCAAATGCAAATTTTAACCATTTAAGTGTGGGTTTCATTGCTTCCGGAGATTATTTGGCTATCAGGGGAAGACCATTTCAGGCAGAGGGAACAGTAAGTGCAAAGTTCTGAGCAGGGGCCTTGCCTGCTCTGTTCAGTTATGACTAATGGCGAACCCATGTGTGGAAGAGTAGAGCTGTCCTCCATAGGGTTTTCAGTGGCTGATTTCTTTGAAAGTAGATTGCCAGGCCTTTCTTCTGAGGTGCCTCTGGGTGGACTTGGACCTCCAGCATTTTGGTTAGTAGCTGAGTACTTAACCTTTTGCACCACCCAAAGACTCTGCGTTTGTCATTAATTGTTCTCCCATCATCGGTGTCAGATGGGGCTGAAAGTAGGATCATAGTTAATATAGTTTTACAACCCTCTTTGATTTCCATTATCAGGCATCAGACCTTTTCAAAGCTGTCCTGTGGTTAGTTTTCCAAATTAGGCTATAAAAGTTCAGGAGACACCCTGAGTTCCTAAGCAGTGAGCCTCGCTTTGTCCTACCAGCTTCCTTAGGACTATTGTAACTGGTAGCCTTTAAAACTGTTGCTATGTGCATTTGCCCTCTTATTTATTTTAGCCAGTGGACACACCTTTTCCTTTTTCTTCTGGTCTGTTGATGGCCTTTCCTTGTAATAACAGTTGACATAATCCCATTGAACTGAAGGAAAACACCACTAAGGAAGACACTGCCTATTCCCGACTTTCTCAGGCCTCTGTTCGGAGGAATGTAGGTGTCAAACCAAGGTCAAGTGGAGAAAAAGACACCAAGGGGCACAGTCAAGTATTTCCGGTTCTCAGCCATTCTGGTCTTTGCTTGATAAGTGCGTGAGAAGAAGTTTACATCTCTGCCCATACCCTAGCGTAATGAATTGGAACGACAATGAGATACCATTTTTTCCCGTGTTAGACTGGCAAACATTTTAAATAAGCAATACTAGCCATTGCTGGCAAATACTCAGGGCATATGAACGCTCCTTTACTTTGGTGATCTGAGTGTAACTTCCTCATCTGTTTAGGTAAATATATCTGGTGGGCAGCCATTTGAATTGTAACTATGTATTATACATCAGTTACAGTTTTTGAATTCTAACTCACATTAAAAAATCACATTTGATAAAGGATAGATGTAGACATAATGCTATTTGTAGCATCAATAAGTCATAAAAATCTGAATGGCCATCAATGAGAAATTGAATAAATCATGGTACACACACAGACCCACACACCATGGAAAACGATGCAGCTGTTACAAATAAGAACGAGTTAGATTTATATGTATGGGATAGGAGGAATGTTCATAACATACAGTGAAATGAAAGAAGCAAATTCAGAGTAAAGCTAACAATATCAACCTATTAAAAAAATCAAAATAGAAAAACAAGTTACGTAATTGACTAAAGAGAAAATGAGGCCACATACATACTCAGTTCTTCACGTTTGTTGCCTCAGATAGGTATAGGGGGATTATTAAGTTTTCATTCATTCATTTATTCATTCATTAAATCAGAAAAAGGAAGACACAGAGAGGGGAATAGAAAAGGCAGGCACACACTCCTGGTAATGGATCCTGGGTGGGAGAAGGGATAACCACCAATACGGCAGCCGGTCTCATTGCCTCCCTCCTACATGGGAGCAGTGGTTCAGTGGTAGAATTCTCGCCTTCCATGTGGGGACCCAGGTTGATTCCCAGCCAATGCACCTCATGCACAGCCACCACCAGTCTGTTAGTGGGGGCTTGCGTGTTGTCATATGCTGAACAGGTTTCAGTGGCGTTTCCAGACTAACATCTGCTAAGAAGAGAGGCCTGGCTATCTACTTCCAAAAATCAGCCGGTGAAAACCAATAGATCACAAAGGTCTGATCCACAACTGATCATGGGGATGGTGCAGGACCTGGCAGCATTTCATTCCTTTGTGCGTGGAATCATCACGAGTCAGGCCGACTCTACAGCAGCTACCAGACAACAGAGACTGTAGGAAGGAGGAGAAGGGGAAGGTCTGTGGGAGCAACAGTAGCTAGGCTGAGTGCCCTGACTTCCAGCTACATACAGAAGGCAGTCGTGAGACCCCAAAGAGGAAATGAATGCTTGGTATTTAGGCAAAGGTAGTTAAGAGAATCTGTTCCTTGGTGATGAACAGCTTGGAATGATAGAAAACGCTCTACTGAACATCTGTGTGTATTCCTTGAAAAACCCTTTGGCTACTTTGTTCTGCCAGGATTGCAGGAGTTTTTCTGGGATTTATACTTTAGAAGTTGACTTGCTGGGCCCGAAAGTTCACATTTTGATAAGATATTGCCATGATGCTTCCCAAATTACTCCAGGTTGCTCCCTCAATCGCATACTTTTCTTCTCAAACTTACACTATGCTCCCTATGGGAAAACTGGGATGTTCATTAATCACTGTTAATCATCAGCTTGAAAGTTCCCGTTTCCCCTATCTCCTCACCACTGCTTGTCATTGTGGACATCCTGGTGGCACGGTGGTTAAGAGCTACGGCTGCTAACCAAAAAGGTCGGCAGTTTGAATCTGCTAGGCGCTCCTTGGAAACCCTATGGGGCAGTCCTACTCTGTCCTTTAGGGTCCCTATGAGTCGAAATCGAGTTGTCGGCAACGGGTTTGGTTTTTTTGTTTGGTTTACTCGTCATTGTCAGATTTTTTAATTTTTTCCAGTCTGATGGCTATGAAAAGGTATCTTGTTTTAATTTGCATGTTTCTATTACTAGCTGGTTACAGTTTCTTTTCATAGCTTTATTGGCCATATAGATCTTCTCTTCCTTGAACTGAAGGTTTATATACATTTATGAAGTGAAGTATTTTTATTTATAGGTATTTTTATATAGTCTATACCGCAATTGTTTCTCAAATGCCTTGTAACTATTTTCTCTCTCTTTAGTTCGCCTTTTAACTTTGTTTATGGTGTCTAATGGATGGAAGTTTAAAATGTTAATTAATCTTTCAGTTTATACTTAACAGTTTTCTATTTTCATATGTTAAGAAATCTTTTCTTACTTCAATGTTATGAAATTGAAAAAACCCAGTTGCTGTTGAGTTGATTCCAACTCATGGTGATCCCACGCGTGTCAGAATAGAATTGTGCTCCACAGGATTTTCAACGGCTGATTTTTTGGAAGTACACTACCAGACTTTTCTTCTGAGGTGCCTCTGGGTGGACTCGAACCTCCAGTCTTGCAGTTAGCAACCGAGCGTGTTCACCATTGGTACCACTCAGGGACGCCATGTTTTGAGATGGTCTCTTATATTTTATCTTCTAAAACTCTTCAGTGTTGCTTTTAGCATTTAGGTCTTTAACCACGTGGACTGCCTATTTGTGTATGGGACAAGTAGGAATTTAATTTTTTATTACATTTTGACGTGTATTTTTCAGTCACATGGGGTCAGACCCTCCTCTTGGCAGGTCCATCTACAACTCCAGTGAAAGATCCAGGATAACAAAGCAGTTCATAGCAGGCATCAGGCCAGGGAATTGTGGTTAACCACTGGGACTCACGGATAAGCTTCAGAAGCCAAAGAACAGGTTGGCTGCATTTCCTGGGTTAGCGAGTGGGGTGGCCTCTGTGGAGTCTCCTGTGTCAGGAATATTAGCTAACGGAGAACCAGGGACATCCACGGTTTGCAAGGAGCACAGCTGGCCTCGCCTCACACTTGGATATTAGGATCTGGGGCAAAACACCAACCATCCAGCAATCATAGCAGAACAAAGTAGCCAAAGTGTTTTCCAAGTAGTCAGAGGAAAGGATTTTTCCGGGGAAGTTCCATTTCTGTACTA
Source organism: Dugong dugon (assembly GCA_030035585.1). Lineage (NCBI taxonomy): Eukaryota > Metazoa > Chordata > Mammalia > Sirenia > Dugongidae > Dugong > Dugong dugon. The sequence continues at coordinate 11,173,759 of CM057473.1, forward strand.
TCACTGATTTAACTTATACCATTGCCCTCTATAAAACCAAAAAACCAAACCTGTCACTGTTGAGTCAATCCAACTGTCACGGTGACCCTATAGGGTAGAGTAGAACTGCCCCATAGAGTTTCCAAGGAGCGGCCTGTGGATTCGAACTGCCAATCTTTTGGTTGCCACCGCGCTCTTAACCGCTGGCGCCGTCAGGGCTCCATCGTCCTCTATAACTCCTTAAAAAACTAAAGGTAGAGAAGAGAAGGGAAAAATCCTATTTTAATTGTTTAGTTGGAAAAAAAAATTTATTTATTCCCCCCAAAAATAATAAAATAAAAACAATTATTTTTAATAATCTTGAGGAGAGATTACTATTTTTTTCTATAAAATTTCTTTTTTATAAGTAAAACTACATGGGGTTTCATAGCAATTTCATTATTCATATAGCTCCTTAAAGAAAATAAAAAAAAAAAAAGAAGACTTTGAGGTACATAAAGCTCTTACACTGGTATTGTGCTCCCTAAAGTAAAATCCCAATGTATATACAAGTCTTAATTCTTAGAATTAAAAAGTATAACCCAGAATCAAGTTTGTAATTTCTAAAAAATGAGTGTCAGCATAAATATTTGTGATATGGATTGATCTTTGTAATAAAAAAATTTTTTTTTTGAAATAAAAATCATTAGCTGGGACTATCCCACGGGTCATCTAAATCCCCTACTTGACTTAGGTAATTTTTCTTATTCTTCCCCAGCACGTTGCAGTCTTTCTATGAATGACATCAATTTGGAAATACCCTCTGGTTTTCTGAGTTATAAATGGATATTTCACTCTGAGCTCCTGATTATACTATGATTCATACTTTCACTTCTGTTTTTTTTTATACTATCATTTTGAAAAAGTGAAAATGAAACTGTCTCATTGGCCAACAGTTCACAAGCGAGAGGATAAATATAGAGCTGTAGGGAATGATTTAGAAATTATTTTAAGGAGGATGATTATGTGGGAAGATTATTAAAAAATTCCTAAAAAAATGCAGCTGTGACCTAAGCAAAAATTTCTCCTAGAGGGTTACTCTGGGACGTCACACTGACTATCGTCAGAGTTCTGCTTTACGTAGTAGGAGGAGAGTTGGTTACCGTTGCTTCTGGTCTTTCTTTCAACCCTTTTAAACTTTTTTTTTCCTGGAACTGAGTTATGAACTCTGGAATTTGTTCTGTTAACCATTGCACTATAGTAGAAAGATGATAGGAAGGAAGGAAAGAGAGAGGGAGGGAGGGAGGAAGATAGAGAGCTTGATTAAGGTGGAAAATCCCGACATGACTCCGAGTCTGAGAGCTTGTATGCATGCTGCACGCTTGCTTCCTCGGGGTGAAGGTCATGCCTGCTCCTTGCTGCGGCCCCTGTACCTCACTCAGTTCCTGGAACACAGCAAAGCTCAACAAATATTTGTTGAATAAATGAATACAGTACCTTAAAAGCAAATTCTTGGGCTTCATGGCTTTCTGTGGGAAACCACAAGCAAACAATTTCTTTTCAGGAATATTACCAATTTCTCTTATGAGTTCCTCAGAATGATAACGTTTAGTATGATGAGGTGTGAAGTCAAAGACTAGATGCCTCAATGGCTTGCTATGCTTTATTTAACTGGACTTGTAGAATGGGGTTTTTGCTAGAGATGATAAATTCTTTAGAAAGATTAATGTGCTTTTTAAAATTGTTAACTATTTTAAAAGTTCTTTTATTAAGTATAAATTTACCATCCTGGGCTACCTGTCACCAAATGGCAGTTCCTACCCAAGAATTATATTTTTTGGGTAAATATGTGTGTTTCCTATATATTAACCAATCTCCGAACTTCAAATTCCCCCTTCCAAGATCAAAAAAAGGAAACCTTGGTGGCATAGAGGTTAACAGCTACAGCTGCTAACCAAATGTCGGCAGTTTGAATCCGCCAAGCACTCCTTAGAAACCCTACGGGGCCATTCTACTCAGACTTATAGGGTCGCTGAGTCAGAATCGACTCGACGGCAATAAGTTTGGTTTTTTTAGATCAAAAAAATTTTTCCCCACATTCCCTGCTTTGATGCTTTATATGTCAAATTTACCAACTCCATTAGGTTAAGGCATTGAAGACTGTTCTTATGTAAGAGGGCATATCACCTTATATTTTTAACCATCATTAACATCTTCAGATGGAATAATCTAGTAGACAAGTAAGCCAATCACTCTTTGGCTTTCTAAGGGCTCAGAACTCAGGAAATGTAGGAGTGTATGACAAGTGAAAAATGTCTGTAGAGGGCAACACATGGAGGAGAATATTAAGTACAAAATCTAAGAGTTGCCTCCTCCGGAAATTCTCAGGAGAGCCTCCAAACACCATTTAAAAGTATCAGAACATCTTAATGTCAACTACACCAATAACCTGACTAGAAAAGAACATGGAAGACATGCTGAGAGCAGCAGAGATGTTAGTAAAATGGTTGTTTTAAGCTATGACATTTTGTGGAAGTATGTTAATCATCATTAGATAACCAGAGCAGGACTGTTGTAAAGGTGAAAGTGGATATTGATGATGTAAAGAAAATCAGTGAGATCATCTATGTAAAATTTAAATAAGGAGATTAAGAGCAGGAATAGGAGGTCATCTTCATGAGTTATAACCCAGAAAGACTTGTCTTGTATCTTGTTAATTATTTTTAGAAGAAATAATGTGTTAAACCAAAGAAGTATTGGTCTACCTGACATGTGAAAAAAGAAAAAAAAATCAGTGATGTGCACTTTGGAAGAGAATTCTAGAGAAATTTGATTGAAAGATTTGTCCTTTCTGGTGCTTATTTATTGAGACGGTAGCATTAGCTGTTTTTAGCATGACACCATTGAATATCTTGTTTAAATCAACTCCCACTTATTCTAACTTCGTGTTCGCTTTTGACCATACTTTGGCGTCTGATATAATTTGGAGTCCCTGGATGGTGCAAAAGTAGAGCTGCTCTCTGTCCCATAGGGTCGCTGTGAATCGGAATGACTCCACGGTAGTAGGTTTTGGTTGAGTGGTGCAAACAGTTAATGTGCTCAGCTGCTAACCAGGAGGTGGGAGGTTCGAGTCTACTCAGAGGTACCTTGGAAGAAAATCCTGGCTATCTATGTCTGAAAAAGCCATTGGAAACCCTATGGATCACGATCTACTGTGACATACACAAAGTCGCCTTGAGTCGGCATCAACTGGACGGCAGCTGGTGTTTTTTTTATGATATAATTTTACAGGGAAGAAATGTTTGGCTAGAGGACCCCTTGGCAGTTGTATTTCTCATTATAATTACTAAGAGGGTATTTTTGGTTTGTACAGAAATCTTCTGAATCTAGTTTATGTAAACTGCCGTTGCCAAGTCTAACCAAGTCTGGGACATTGACAAGATTGAACATTTGAATCAACAAAGCTGAGCAATAGAGTTTGGCTGCAATGAGTTCCCGGAGGTTGTTAGTACTTTGATAAGTCTTCCAGGACTACCCACTTTTTGTGGAGACACAGTGGGGAGACTACCTGCCTCAGTGCATTGTTTAGACTTCCAATTGCTGCCCAGTTGATTCTGACTCACGGCAATCCCATGTGTGTCAGAGTAGAACCGTGCTCCACAGGGTTTTCAGTGGCTGATTTTTCAGAAGCATATCACCAGGCCTTTCTTCTGAGGTGCCTCTGGGCAGACTCAAACCACCAATCTTTCACTTAGCACTGAGTGTGTTAACAATTTGCACCACCCAGGAACTCCATTGTGTGGCGTATACCCATTGCCGTTGAGTCGATTCTGACTCATAGTGACCATATAAGGACAGAGTAGAACTGCCCCATAGGAGTGTCTGGTGAATTTGAACTGCCAACCTTCTTGATTAGCAGCCAAGCTCTTAACCACTGCACCACTGGGGCTCCTTGCATAGAGCAATGCACTACAAACGTTAGTTCCTATCCCAAATTGTTTCCTCTGACAGACTGAGGAAGAGGAAAAGGAACTAGTGTACTTGAGAAGAAGCAGAACAGGGAGGAAAAATAGACCAGTTTACTGAAGGCAATGCTTTCTTGACACATTAAATTCTGAAAGACATCGCCCTTAGGATGTACCTTGTCCAGTATCTTCACGATATGGCATGTCACCAGAGGATCCTGCATTTGCACATGAGTTAGGTCTTCAGTCTACTCACTGGCAGGGGAAAAATATTGTCCTCTAAACTAGACTTTCTGTGACTCAATGTGAATGTGTTTCCTAATTTTTTCTTTAACGAGGATACATTCTGTCTCATTAGCACATGTCAGATTTCCTCAGTGATGGAAAATTATACATGGTAATAAATTTAAACATTAAGCATACTCTTACGTCAGAGATTACTGTAGCACATCAAGTCTGGTTTGTCTTACTTGTGAGGCCACCACATTTCCTTTAACAGGGTCTTGCCTCAAATCCCCAGTCTCAGACCTTAACTCATCTCTCCACTGGAACCCCCAGTACAGAGTCACCCACTCCACAACTTCAGAGTCCTATCCAAGTGTTTTAAAGGAAAATGTAAATCAACAAGTGGATACATTCCACTGCAGTAACCTACAACCATTCATTATTCCACAAACATTTATTGAGCACCCACCAAGGTCTCCGGGTGGTGCAAGTGGTTTGCGATCGATTACTAACCTAAAACATGACAGTTCCAACCCACCCAGCAGCGGTGCAGAAGAAAGGCCTGTTGATCTACCTCCATAAAGACTACAGCCGAGAAAATCCTATGGAACAGTCGTGCTTTCTGACACACAGAGTTACAATGAGTAGGAGTCGACTGGATGGCAACGAGCTTGGTTTTTGGTTAACCAACGTACTAGGCTGAAGAAACAAAGAAGAAAAAAAACATAGACTTTTTCTTTGAAGAGGGAAGACAGTGGGGAGAGAGATATGAAGGCTAAGAGGGAAAGGAAAGTGCCTGACGTTTATTGCGCATTTACACTCTGCAACCAAGGGCTGAAACGTAGCAACGTCGTGAGGATGGCGCCGGACCGGGCAGTGCTTCATACTGTTGTACGCAGGGTCGCTAGGAGTCGGAACGAACTCCACCACACCTAACAACAGCAGCACTTTGCCAAACAAAGTGTTAGAGCTTTTACAATGAATCTTCACAATCGCTCTCCAAGATAGGTACAGTACTCCATTTACCTATGAGGAAACTGAGGCTTGGTGAGTCACAGATAAGATCTGGAGCTCAGCAGAGAGGTGCACGTTAGCGTTATGCTTTTGGTACTCATCAGCATAGAGGTAGTTCAAGTCATGAGAGAGCATGAGATTCGTCAGGACAGTGTGAAAAGGGAAGAGAAGAGGATGAGTGGAGGAAACGTCAACATTGAAGGATGAGTAGAGGGAGACAGAGCCCCGGTGGAGCAGTGGTTAAGAGCTCCGCCGCTAACCAAAAGGTGGGCAGTTCAAGTCCACCAGCTGCTCCTTGGAAACCTTACGCGGCAGTTCTACTCTGTCCTATAAGGCCGCTATGAGTTTTTTGTTTGTTTTTGTTTTTAGAGGAAGAGGAGTCTGTAAAAAAGGAAGAGAAGGAAAATCCACATAGGTAGAAGGAAAAAAAAACACCAAACCCATTGCCGTCGAGTCCATTCCAACTCATAGCAACCCTATGGGGCAGAGTAGACCTGCCCAAGAGGGTTTCCAGCGAGTGGCTGGTGGATTTGAACTGCCAGCCTTTTGGTTAGCTGGCAAGCTCTTAACCACTGTGCCACCATATAGAAGGAAAGCCTGGTGGAATTAATAAAGGGAGGGAGAGTTCCCTGATGGTGCATGTGGGGGAGGGAGGGACAGCTTCAAATTCCACAGAAAAATTCAGTGAGACAAGACAGAAAACCATCTTTTGAATTTAGCAACAGGGTGATGATTGAGTTGACTTTTCTCTTTAGTTTAACGACAACCTTTGTTCCTTACCTCCTCACTGGCTGAGGGAGGGCTAAACGTGGTTAGGCATGGCTAAGGAGAGAGTGGTTCATTCAGGTCTTACACAGCACTCCAGTATTCACCGAGGTGGCGTGGTAGAAGAGGATTTCCTCTGGCTCCTTGAAGTAAAAAGACTGGAATCAACTGTGTTAGCTTCCTAGTGCTGCTGTAACAGAAATACCACAAGTAGGTGGCTGTAAAGAGCAGAGATTTACCGTCTCACTGTTCTGGAGGCTAAAAGTCCAAGTCAGAGGCTGGGCTCAGTGGATTTCTTTCTTGCCGATAGCCCTTGGCTTTCCTTGGTTCCTTGGCATGTAGACGATCCTCACACGGCATCTGTCTTCCCCAGTATGTACACGCTTCTGTGTCTAATCCGCTCTTTTTATAACTCAGAAGTGATTAGGTTTAGGATTCACCCCACACTGGTATAGTCTCATTTACTTAACAAAGAAAATCCTATTTCCAAATAGGATTACATCTACAGGGTTAGGATTCTAACAACTAATTTGTGTGTGGGGGTGGGGGGGGGGTGGGGGGTGGGGTGGGAGTGTCAATCCATAACATCAACCTTGTAGAATTTCTCTCTTTCTGTGAACACCACCCAAGGAAATCAAGAGATATCTCTTCATTAGACAGACACTGATTCAGATATGAGAACTATCCCTTCCCCCTTTCAGAGTCCCTCTGAGAATAATCTATTTAGTAACTATTGGAAGGAGAACACACATTTCAGCAGCAGAAGCTAAGGGGATCCGAATTATATGAGTTTGTAGGTTAGTTCCAAGAACAAGTTTTAACCACCAGACCAAGTAGGAATGTGTTCTTGTGTCCTGTGACACTGGGAAATTAATTTGAAATAGAAAATTACAGTGGTTGAGCTTGAAGTCAGAAAGCCCTGTGTTCGGACTCTGCCTCATAGTTTCTGAATGACTATAGGCAAGTTACAAAATTTATTTTAGTTCCAATTGCCTTATAGGTGAAGTAGGAATCATGATACTTACCTTGTGAGGTTCTTATATGTATTTAAGGAGTTAATGCACATTAAGCATGTAGAACAGTGCTTTCTATATAACCATTGCTCAATAAATGTTAGCCACTATTATTTTTATTATTTCTAATTTCCTTCTACTTGGATCAGCAATCAGTGTTCATGGAAATAGCATTAAAGAAACCAAACAACTTATTGCATTGTCCAAATCCACTGCAAAAGATCTCTTTAAAGTTTTAAAAAGCAAAGATGTCACTAAGATGACTAAAGAGCGCCTGACCCAAGTCATGGTATTTTCAGTCATCTCATGCATGCGAAAGCTGGGCAATGGAAAAGAAAGACAGAAGAAGAATCGATGCATTGGAATTATGGTGTTGGTGAAGAATACCGACTTCCATAAGAATGAACAACTTGGTCTTAGATGAAATATGGAATGCTCTTTAGAAGGAAGGGTGGCAAGACTTTGGCTGGCTTACTTTGGACACACCACCAGGAAAGACCAATAGCTAGAAAAAAACATCACATTTGGTAAGGCAGAGGTTTAGCAAAAAAAGAAGGAAGCCTTCAGTGAGATGGATTGACACGATAGCCACAACAATAGACTGAAATGTATCAAGTATTATGAGGCTGGCCCAGGACTGCACAATGTTTCTTTCTGTTATACATAAGGTCGCCATGAGTGGGAGCCAACTCAAGGCCAACCAACAACAACATAATTTCTATTCTAATCTCTAAAGTTAACCTTTCTTCTCTGCCTGGAAACCATCCCTGATTGCTACTTTTCCAACCTTGCTCCACATTTTGCCATACTCCACCATCCCTCGGGTTCTCAGTTTTTCCTCTTTTATCTTTCTCACCATCGATGATGCCCAGAGATCAATTACTTTAAACAAATCAACCTTTTTTGGACCTAATGCCTTTTTAATGAATTTTAAATTTATTTCCTTCTTTATCATGAACATGTCTTTCAATGAGTAGTCTACATTCACTCTGTTTTGTTTGTAAACTTAGAAATAGAATTTTAGCCTCTTGAAACTGCTTCTCGGAAGGTCATTGGTGGCACGCTTTTGGTGAAATTCAATGGTCTTTTAAAATCCTCCTCCTCTTGGGTTATTCAGCGGCACGTAGTTCTGCTGAGCACCCCTTGCTTGAACAATCTCATACCCTCTCTTCCATTTCACTATAGCATCCTCAATCTTTTCCTCACTGGTACCTCTTTCCTTCCCACATCCAATCGTTGTCATTTCTCAAGAATTAGTCCTTAGCTTTCTGTTCTCTTATATACACTAACTTCTTCACACATTTTGTCTGCTCAGAATTTGTACCATACCCTTGGTGATGAATAGTACCACATCTATATCTCCGCCCTGAGTTCTTCCCTTGTACTCAACTTCCATATTTCCAGACATATAGACCTTCTGCTAACTTCTCATTCTTTAGCAGGTGTGATGGTTAAGATTGTGTGCCAACTTGGCTGGGTCATGATTCTCAGTGATTTGGCTGTCATATGATGTTGTAATCACCTCCATGATGGGATCTGCTGTGAGCCAATCAGTTGAAAGAGAGTTTTCTTGGACATGTGGACTGCATCAAATATAAGTGGACATTCTGGCAAGGCTCATGGGCTTTTTGCTTGCACTGGATCCTGCAGCTGGTCCTGTTTGTATGACCTCCAGTTCTTGGGACTTGAGGTAGCAGCTTACCTGTGGTCTTGCCTGCTGATCTTGGTATTCTTCAATCTTCGAAGCCTGTGAGCAACAGCCATGCTCTCTGACCTGCTGATCTTGGATTGTCCAGCCCCTATGGCTACGTGAATCAGGAGAAGCCTCTATTCTGACTTATGGACTTGGGACATTCCAGCACTACAACCGCATGAACCATTTCCTTTTAGAATCTCTCTCTCTCTATATTTATATACTTTACTGGTTTTGCTTCTCTAGAGAACCCAGACTAAGACAGCAGATAAGCTCAACTTTCACCCCTTCCTTGGCTTTTACTATTTTTCTCTTAGACTGCCCCATTCAGATTAGCGCTTGTCTGGAACTGTTTGAGAATCTGTTCTCTAGTAGCTCATATGTACTTTGAGGACAAGGCACCCAGACTGATATTTCTTGTGTGAAACTCAAATACTTGATAATTAATTACTACTGAGTCCATTTTGTTCAACTTTATTGTGCTTTAGGTGAAAGTTTACAGAGCAAATTAGTTTCTCATTCAAAAATTTATACACAAATTATTTAATGACATTGGTTGTAGTCCCCACAATATGTCAGCACTCTCCTCCTTTTCCTTTCCACTCTGGGTTCCGCGTGTCCATTCGTCCAGTTTTCCTGTCCCTTCCTGCCTTCTCATCTTTGCTTTTGGGCAGGCTTTGCCCATTTGATCTCATGTACTTGATTGATCTAAGAAGCATGTTCCTCATATGTGTTACTGTTTGTTTTATAGGCTTGTCTAATGTTTGGCTGAAAGGTGCAATTTGGGAGTGGCTTCAGCTCTGAGTTAGAAGCGTGTCCAGGTGAGTTCATTTTTGAAAAAGTGTCATTGTTATAGATGAAAAATAAAATATAGGTAATCATCAGAATAGAAATAGTATTACATTCTGAAGTGGTGTATTATTTAAATGGGAATTTGTGCTTATTGTCAGGCGAAGAATAGTATTAATAGGCATAATTAGAATATGAGGTTTAAGTGTATTAAGTATGGAGCATCATGTAAAACAACCATATTAAACAAATGTTTTTTCCACCTTTTTGTTAATTTTTTGGCACTTGAACTGAATCTCATTTAATATATTTCTCCATAACCCTGGTTAAGAAATGAGTAGGAAATACTCTTCTTTTCTTTTTTTAATGCAACTATTCAAATGGGATATTTAGCAAACATTTTATGACTCCCAATTTGCAGAATACAATTAATTCCAAACATAATGACTTTCATTAAAATTCACCACAATCTGATTTATGCAGTTAATTAGGAAAAAAAAAAAAAAAACAATGAGTGGTGAATTCTAGTTGAAGAAGTATTCTGTTCTGTGTGGGGTCAAGCAAAGCTTTCTTAAACTTCCATGCTTTTGATTTTAAAGATTTAAACTAAATCTCAGATCCATAGATCCAGTAAAAACAGCAGCAACAACAACAACAACAAAATAACCTCATCTATGCAAATCCACACATAAAGGAAGCAATTTTTCATAGGTTTGAACAAAAGGACTCCAGTTCCCTTTTTCCTAGTATACAGCTCAATCTCAGAAAGTACATACATTTGTACATGAATTGTCTGGTTGAGAAATGACTAAGATTGTATTCTGAACAGGGTCTCTTGGAAGGCGCCAGATAACAATTACGATACTATTTGGGGCTATATGTCAGAACGTTGAGAGCCTAGCTTGAATTATTTTCAGCAGCTGAGTCACTGCATTGCCTCAGCAAATGACCTTTAATTTTCAACCTTCATTTCTCTATCACAATCGTAAGAAAATACAATATATTGTTTAACAATGAGAGAAATTTAAAGCCTCAGAAAGAGAAAACTTGACAACTAGTAACTCTTCATGGGCAAGCTCAACTTTTATCCCTTCGTTTCTTGTAAGCAATTTGTCAGCTGAGACAGGAGGACAGGGGTGGCTGAGTGTCTCAGTTGTCTAGTGCTGCTCCAACAGAAATACCACAAGTGGATGGCTTTACAAAGAGAAGTTTATTTCTTCACAGTCCAGTAGGCTACAAGTCCAAATTCAGGGCATCAGCTCCAGGGGAACACTTTCTCCATCGGCTCTGGAGGAAAGTCCATGTCATCAGTCTTCCTTTGGTCTCGGAGCTTCTCTGCGCAGGAACCTTAGGTCCAAAGGACGCGCTCTGCTCCCAGCACTGCTTTCTTGGTGGTATGAGGTTCCTGTGTGTCTCTGCTTGCTTCTCTTTTTTATATCTCAAAAGTGATTGCATTAAGACACTGATCTTGTCAACCTCATCAGTATAACCTCCTCACAGTGATAGAATTCACAATACATGAAGAGATCACATGTAATCTCATCATACTGGTAGAGTTTACAACACATAAGGAAATCACATCAGATAACACAATCATACAATACTAGGAATCATGACCTAGCCAAGTTGCTACACACATTTTTTGGGGGACACAATTCAATCCATGACACTGAGTTATAGTTGAGACAAGCTGACAGCATCAGGATTCATTATTTTATTTTATTCCATCAAAAAAAAAAAAAAAAAGTCTCCAAGAAGGCATAATTTCTGGACCTAGGTATCATCTTTATTTGACGTGTAGCTACATTGCTTTCGTTTTTGCACTCCTTTTTCCTAACAATCAGATATGTGTTAAATACCAACTATTAGAGAAAGTAGCAATGATTGTTGCCACCAATAATTTACCAGTTGCTGTTGAGTTGACTTTGACTCATGGTAACACCATGTGTGTCAGAGTAAAACTGTGCTCCCTAGAGTTTTCAATGGTTGATTTTTTCAGAAGTAGATTGCCAGGCCTTTCTTCCAAGGTGCCTCTGGTTGGACTCTAACCTCTAACCTTTCGATTAACAGCTGAGCAAGGTAACCATTTGCACCATCTAGGGACTCCACCACCAGTAAAATTGTGATAAAGTAACAACCCTTGCCGTTGCTAAATTCTTCTCATTTACCCTTTGCCATGGATTGAATTGTGTCCCCCCCCCAAAATATCTGTCAGCTTGGCTGGGCCATGATTCCCAGTATGTATAATTGTGGACCATTTTGTAATCTGATGTGATTTCCTTATGTGTTGTAAATTCAATCACTATGATCTAATAAGGTAGATTAGCAGCCGTTATACTGATGAGGTATACAAGATTGGATAGTGTCTTAAGCCAATCTCTTTTGAAATTTAAAAGAGAGAATTGAGCAGAGACACATGGGAACCTCATACCATCAAGAAAGCAGTGCCACTACTGGAAGAAACTAAGAGAGACCTGCATGAGTGGAAAACATAGCTTGCTCATGGATAGGTAGACTCAACATGGTGAAAATGTCAGCTCTACCCAAAGCAATCTACAGATACAATGCAATCCTGATCCAGATTCCACTGGCATTTTTTAATGAGATGGAGAAACAGATCACCAACTTCATATGGAAAGGGAAGAGGTCCCGAATAAATAAAGCATTACTCAAGAAGAAGAACAAAGTGGGAGGCCTTACACTACCTGATTTTAGAACCTATTATACTGCCACAGTAGTCAAAACAGCCTGGTATTGGTACAACAGATACATAGACCAGTGGAACAGAGATGAGAATCCAGATATAAGCTCATCCACCTATGAGCAGTTGGTTTTTGACAAAGGCTCCAAATCTGTTAACTGGGGAAAGGACAGCCTCTTTAACAAATGGTGCTGGCATAACTGGATATCCGTCTGCAAAATACTGAAACAAGACCCATACCTCACACCATGCACAAAAACTAACGCAAACTGGATCAAAGACTTAAATATAAAATCGAAAACAGTAAAGATCATGGAAGAAAAAATAGGGACAACGCTAGGAGCCATAATACATGGCATAAACACAATACAAACCGTAAGTAACAATGCACAAGCACCAGAAGAGAGACTAGATAAATGGGAGCTCCTAAAAATCAAACACTTATGCTCATCAAAAGACTTCACCAAAAGAGTAAACAGACAACCTACAGACTGGGAAAAAAATTTTGGCTATGACAAATCCAATCAGCATCGAATCTCTAAAATCTACAAGATACTGCAAAAGCTCAACAACAAAAAGACAAATAACCCAATTAAAAAATGGGCAAAGGATATGAACAGGCACTTCACCGAAGAAGATATTCAGGTGGCTAACAGACACATGAAGAAATGCTCACAATCATTAGCCATTAGAGAAATGCAGATCAAAACTAAAATGAGATATCATCTCACCCCAACAAGGCTAGCCTTAATCCAAAAAACACAAAATAACAAATGCTGGAGAGGTTATGGAGAGACTGGAACACTTATACACTGTTGGTGGGAATGAAAAATGGTACAACCACTTTGGAAATCGATCTGATGCTGCCTTAAAAACCTAGAAATAGAAGTACCATATGATACAGCTATCCCACTCCTTGGAATATATCCTAGAGAAATAAGAGCCATCACACAAATAGATATATGCACACCCATGTTCACTGCAGCACTGTTCACAATAGCAAAAAAATGGAAATAACCTATGTGCCCATCAACGGACGAATGGATAAAAAAATTGTGGTGTATCCACGCGACAGAATACTACGCAACAATAGAGAACAACGATGAAGCTGTGAAACATCATATAACATGGAGGCAGCTGGAACTTATTCTGCTGAGTGAATTTATCAGTCACAGAAGGACAAATACTATATAAGATCACTATTATAAGAACTGAAGAAAAGGTTTAAACACAGAAGAAAATATTCTTTGATGGTTACGAGGATGGGGAGGGAGGGTGAGGGCTATTTACTGACCAGATAGTAGATAAGAATCATCTTAGGTGAAGAGAAGGACAGCACACACTACAGGCGAAGTCAGCACAACTGGACTAAATCAAAGCTAAGAAGTTTCCTCAATACAATCAAATACTTTGAGAGACAGAGTAGCAGGGGTAGGGGTCTGGGGACCATGCTTTCAGGGAACATCTAGGTCAATTGGCATAACAAAGCTTATTAAGAAAATGTTCTGCATCCTACTTTGGTGAGTGGCGTCTGGGGTCTTAAAAGCTTGCAAGCGGCCATCTAAGATGCATCAATTGGTCCCAGCCACCTGGAGTAGGGGAGAATGAGGAACACTAAAGACACAAGGAAGGTGTTGGCCCAAGAGACAGAAAGGGCCACATAAACCAGAGACTTCATCAACCTGAGACCAGAAGAACTAGATGGTGCCTGGCTACCACCAATGACTACCCTGACAGGGAACACAACAGAGAGTCCCTGATGGAGCAGCAGAAAGATGGGGTGCAGAACTCAAATTCCAGTAAGAAGACCAGACTTAGTGGTCTGACTGAGACCAGAGGAACTCCAGAAAGCATGGCCCCTGGATTTTCTATCAGCCTAGAACTAAAACAATTTCCGAGGCCAACTCTTTAGACAGGGTTTGGACTGGGCTGTGGGACATAAAGTGATACTCGTGAGGAGTGTGCCTCTTAGCTCAAGTAGATACAAGAGATCAAAGGGGCAGCTTCTGTCCAGAGGTGAGATGGGAAGGCGGAGAGGGTTGGGAGCTGGTTGATAGGACATGGGGAATCGGGGACTGAAGGGAGGAGTGTGCTGTTGCAGAATGGGGTGAGCAATTAGGGTCACATAACAATGTATGTATAAAATTTTATATGGGAGATTAACTTGAAATGTAAACTTCATTTAGACTACAACAATAAAAAAAAAAAAGAGAAAAAAAAAAAAAAAGAAAAGAAAAGAAAAGAAAGCAGTGCCAGGAGCAGAGCACGTCCTTTGGATCTGAGGTTCCTGTGCAGAGAAGCTCCCAGACCAAGGGAAAGTTGATGACATGGACCTTCCTCCAGAGCCAATGGAGAAAGTGTTCCCCTGGAGCTGATGCCCTGAATTTGGACTTGTAGACTACTGGACTGTGAGAGAATAAACTTTTCTTTGTTAAAGCCATCCACTTGTGATGGTTCTGTTAGAACAGCACTAGATGACTAGGATACCCTTCCTCAGGCTTTATTCCCAGACTGGAGCCATTTGTAGGAATCACAAGACGTGGGTTTTATACTTTGGGGACTGTGGGATCCATGGAGGTTGAGTATTGAGAAAATGTGTTTCTGGCTTTTGAACTCATCATAGTTTCTTTACTGCATCTACTCTGTACTGGGAACAGCAAGGAATTAAGAACTAAGAGGTCGAACTTTGAAAGTCTGAAAACAATTTGAAAGAGCTCAAGTCCTCTTGGAGGAGGGAAAGATGGCCACTGTGAGTTCTAGTCGTGTGAGCGTGGGGTCCACTGCTTACTGATTCTGTGATACATGTTTAGGTGGTAGCTGAGGTTTAGAAGCTGGGAGACGCAAAAGAAAGTAGGCGTAATATATATATTTTTTATTGTACTTTAGATGAAGGTTTACAGAGCATAGTTTCTCATTAAACAATTAATACACATTATTTTGTGACATTGGTTGCCAACCCTGCGAAGTGTCAACACTCTCCCCTTCTTGACTTTGGGTTCCCCATTTCCATTCGTCCAGCTTTTCTGTCCCCTCCTGACTTCTAGTCCTTGCCCCTGGGCTGGGGTGCCCATTTGGTGCATTTTGTTTTATGGGCCTGGCTAATCTTTGGCCAAAGGGTTAACCTCAAGAGTGACTTCAGTACTGAGTTAAAAGGCTGTCTGGGAGCCATACTCTTGTGGTTTCTCCAGTCTCTGTCAGACCAGTAAGTCTGGTCTTTTTTTGTGAGTTAGAATTTTGTTCTACAATTTTCTCCAGCTCTGTCCAGTGCCCTCTAGTGCTATCCCTGTCAGAGCAGTTGGTGACGGTAGCCAGGTACCGTCTAGTTGTGCTGGACTCAGTCTGGTGGAGGCTGTGGTAGTTGTGGTCCGTTAGACCTTTGTACTAATCTTTCCCTTTTAACTTTGGTTTTCTTCATTCTCCCTTGCTCCAGATGAGGTGAGACCAATGGAATAACTTAGATGGCCGCTCACAAGCTTTTAAGACCCCAGATGGAAAGTAGGCATAATACTTTTTTCCTACTCTAATGTATCACCTAAGGAGTCGTGGGGGTGCAGTGGTTAAGTGCTCAGCTACTAACGAAAAGGTTGGTGGTTAGAACCCACTAGCCGCTCCATGGGAGAAAGATGTGGCAGTCTACTCCTGTAAAGATTTACAGCCTTGGAAACCCTATGGGGCAGTTCTACTCTGTCCTATAGGGTTACTATGCATTGAAATCAACTCGATGGCAATGGGTTTGGTTTGGTAATGTAGTACCTAGGCTTACTGCTTTCAATTCATGGAGTAGTCTTTAAATAACTACAGGAAAAGTGAGTTTTTAGATAGGTCCATTTTTATTCTAGTTGTACTTTTCTCTATATTCTTCCTCGTTCCTCTTTCTCCTTCCTTTTTATTGTCACAGTCTTCTTCTCTATTTTAAAAAAAAAAAAAACCTAGAGATTTATAAATAAGCACAAAACAAACAACAGAATGATTTTAGGTCAAGGAAAATGTAGAGGAAAAAGACCTGGCTGGAAATAAGTTGATTCTATTAGGAAAGCCGGAGTCCCTGGGTGGTGCAAATAGTTAACGTGCTCAGCTGTTAACTGAAAGGTTGGAGGTTCAAGTCCACAGAGAGGTACCTCGGAAGAAAGGCCTGGCAATCTACTTCTGAAAAATCATCCATTGAAAACCATATGGAACACAGTTCTACTCTGGCACACGTTGAGTCATCATTAATTTGAACCAACTTCACGGTAACTGTTCTACTAGGAAAGCTGGCAATAGGAAAGGTAGAAGGGAAAAGAGTTTGCATGGCATTTTCGTTTGCCACATAAAGTCCAAGTTATTCCCACAGGGACTTGTCTTCCTAAAGGATATTGTCTACCTCTGGAAAAAATTCAGTTCTCTATGGCTGGTGACCTCCTCAGGTATGTCCCCAGGCCATAGCAACACTTGTGGGTTTCTCTCACCGTGTCTAAGTTACAGCAAGGGGATTTTCCTACCTTGAAGTCTTGTTACCTCAATGACTTTCTAAATAGAAACTGGAGAATCCAGAAAAGTTTTTGAACAAAAATTTTAGTTCTTCCTGGAAACTGCATATTTTTCCTGCAGGCCATTTGGAAGTGAGGAACTCTTGTTACCTTATGGTTCTCTGGAAAAATAAGTTTGATTTGGGGTCAATAACTAAAGGACATTCGTTATTTTTATCTCAGGGGCTCCACGATAAAAGGTATGTTCAGTATGGCTGAGTAGAAAGGCTACAGATGTTTTTATTCATATACTTATCCTGCGTGTAAGTATAGTGAAGGCAGAATTAGAACAATGAAGAGCACAGAAGTGACGAGTGCTGCAATTTTCCTGATACTTCAAAAAATTGTACAATAGGGACAGACATCGAGAATTTCATTTCAAATTTCCACTGGCTTTCCTATGTAGAAACAGCTGTCATCATATGCTTTTCTAAAAAGTGAAAAAGGGAAGTGACAAAGAATGAATGTATCACGGTTCATTGATTACAGGACTCTAATTAAGATCGTGTGTGTGTGTGCGCGTGTGCGAGAGAGAGAGAGAGAGAGTAAATGAGAGCGAGCAGGTGTTGAAGGAAGAGAAAGGAGAGTTTTTAGTAAATGAAAAGTACATGTCTATATTTAAAACATATGATTTAGCATAAGATAATGCAAAGTAGAAAAAAAAAAAAAAACGGCAATAGGGGAAAAGTACAGAGAAAGGGATCCGTGGGATAGGATATTTCCTACAGTAATTTAAAATCCAATAGCTATGTTTTAATCTCCTAAACTCAAAGCTCTGAGATGACATATAACTGACATGAATAGGTTCTGGTCACAAACTTTTAAATACATCATTTATTATTTAGATTTGCGTTTTGTGTTTTACTTCAAATAGCTATCAAGATGATCATACTCTTGGTAAAAGAAAGTTTCAGTAAAATTAATGTAATTTAATTGTAATAATATTAGATCAATTAATTAGACCAGAAGAGTTCTCTGAAAACTTTTGAAGTAGTTTGAATTATATCTATTCAAACATTTTGCCATAAAATAATAATGAAAAATAAAGTGGCTAAAGGGATACTGCCAAGATAGACACATTTCAAACTTGAAAGGATTCTTTCTGCATAGAAATTTTTATTAATACATCATATAGGAAAATCATTTCTCTAATTAGTAAATCTTTCTCTCATTTTGACAGTGTTAGCTGTTCAGCATGAAACTGACCTCATTGCTGATATAACCACTTCTACAAAAAATGATTTTATAATTGTTGAAGAGTTATTTCTCTGGATAAGTGTATTATATATTAGTTTTTATTCAGATTAAATAGTAATACACACTTATAAAAATTAAGGTCTACCAAATTATTCAAAATTTAAAGTGAAAATAAAGCAGTTAAATTTACTATGCATGGATGATGAATTAGACAGTCTTTTGTGCTGTCAACAATACTTGCCATAGTCAGGTTCTACAAAGATCCAGTGCTCAAGAGCAGTGTACCAGCAGTCCTGATTAAATGACTAAGTCCATCCCACTTCCCCACAAAACACTTGTAGGCACTAGCAGTTCCAGACGTGGAGAGGAAGCTGATAATTTGGAGAGGGGAGACTGACCTCCTCCTGTATTTCTCCCTATTTCTACATAGAGATGAAGCTTGTGATAACATCTTAACATTCGTAAATACTCAAATAATCCTGACAAGCCACTCGAAATTTATACTTTTTAATTTATCAAAAGGGTGTAAAAGGAACAACTTTCCCTGGAACATAAATTGGTTCCTGTTTCAGGGGAGGTGAATAATAAAATGTCTTAGAGAAGCAGGTTTAAACCTTCGGGGTTTCTTGGTTTGCTCTTATTGATGAGTCTGTGACTTGTCTACTAAGAAATGGTCTTAATCTTAGAGATTGTGGAATTTAAAGAAGTTATAACAATCACTTGTTTTTTCATTAATTCACCCAATAGTAAGAGTCTCCTAGGTTAGTATTGGGAGTGGGGAAGTAAAAAAGACAGAAACAGCCTGTCTTCAGGGGATTTCACTTCAGTGGGGGAAGACAGTCATGAACAAGATGTTATATATAAGAAATGCTCTGAAGGAGAAGCTCAAGATACTGTCCAAGCATGCAACAGTTGGATGAAACAAATGAGGAAAACAGAAACACACAGCACACTCTTTTGGGTTTTTATATGTTCTTTCTTAAGCAATTCCGTGCACCTAGAATGCCCCTTTCAGGTTGACGTTTGTTGACACACTCCCACTCCCCAGACTGGGCTGAGGGCCCTTCTCTGCCCTCTTCTATCGCTTCATGCCTACATCCCTCTCTGATTGTGTTCACCATGTTATTAGAAATTATCTCTTTATGTGTCTGTTTCCTATCACTGACTCATACATTTCTCGAGGGCAGTGACAGATGTTACTCATCTTTCAACTGTAGTCACTAACAATTCCATTGAACCAGTATGTTAACTGATTTGCTGAAGATTAAATTCTTGGGAGGAGGTATGATGAAGAGGAAAAGCTTCATTTTGGGGGAACAGGAAGACTGAATTCTATTCTCAAGCTGCCATTAACCAGTTTGTTGTGGGAACCGAAAAGAACATTACATGAATTTAGGGTGACTGCTTTGGACACTGACCTGTGGCAGACTTTTGTGGTTCCCTGCATTCCTTTTTCTCAGTCCGCCTCTGATTTCAGCCACAGTTTTAGTGGACATTCCCTGAATTCAGACTCATCTCATGCTGGCAGCTGTCTCCTGTTTTCCTGGGAATTGGCCCAGTAAAGTGCAGACTGGAAGTAGTAGGGATTTAAGTCCTTGGGTGAAATCCTTGACCGAGGATGATGGAAAGCTGTTGGAGAAATGCTTCAGCCTCTTGTCCTTCAGCGGGATGATTCTCAGAGGTATTTCATTTGTTTCTCAGTCTGGAAGAATAAACCCCTCACTTATGACAACACAGCCTTATACTCCCTTTCCTCCTCATCTCCCTCACATGCTCCCTTATTCCTGCTTCTTGGGATTGCATCCCAAGTAAACTACTTGCACCCAAGTCCAAGTCCTCATTCTAGGCTCTGCTATTAGGGCTCAAACCATGACATCAGCTTCAGTGGTAGAGGTCTGAATCAAAGACTTAACTTGACCAGTACTTTTCTGTTCTAGGCATTCCACACAATGCCCAATACAACCTCCCTAACAGCCTGCACTTACTTATGTTTATGTCCAGTCAAGAACAACCTGCCTGATATTTCTTGTCGTATAATATCTTTTCTCTGTTTGCTATGTAAGATTTATGTGATTTTGGTATTTGTGTAATTTGTTGAAAGGCTCTCTGGGCAGGAAACATCCATGAACCCTTGCAATAGTCTCAGGGACAAGATCACCTTGGAAACCTTTATAATGAATGCTCAGTAGTGGGTATGATAAGTCACAATGTTTCAAGAATCTCCAAGAAGAAGACATGTGTGAGCTGAGTATTCCTAAGCCCTTCAGCCTTCTGGGGTTACTCTGTCCTTTCAAATACAAATTCAATAAACAAGCCTTCCCCTGCACAAATTCAATAAATGATGCAGCCAGTCTAGTGTCCTCTCCATTGTTAACACAGGCAGTCGAGTGAAGGGGAATGGGTCCAGGATGCTCTTACCTCTCATACTCTCCATTTACCATGCCTGCAAATATCCATTGACTATCTCAGTTAGCTAGCGTTGCTGTAACAAAATGCCACAAGTGAATGGCTTTAACAAACAAATTTATTCTCCCACCGTCTAGGAGGCTAGAAGTCTGAATTCAGGGCGCCAGCTCCCAGAGAATGGTTTCTTTCTCTGTTGGTTCTGGGAGAAGGTCCTTGTTATCATTCTTCCCCTGGTCTAAGAGCTTAGCTCAGGAACCCTGGGTCCAAAGGATGTGCTTCACTCCTAGCACTTCTTTCTTGGTGACATGAGGTCCCCTCTCTCTGCTTGTTTCTCTCGCCTTTTATCTCTTGTAAGATAAAAGGTGATGTAGGTCACACCCCAGGGAAACTCCCCTTACGTGGATCAGGGCTGTGACTTGAGTAGGTGTGTTGCATCCCACCCTAATCTTTTTTAACATAACCTAATCTTGCCTCATTAACCACAGGCAGAGATGAGGATTTACAGCATACAGGAAAATTACGTCAGATCACAAAATGGAGGACAACCACACAATACTAGGAATCATGGCCTAGCCAAGTTGACACACATTTTTGGGGGACACAGTTCAATTCGAAACAGTATCTCAGTTTCATCACCTCTAGATCTGTCATCCTTCTGGCCCCTGTCTCCTATCCACACCAGTTCATCCAAGTCAGACACAGCCACCTCTCCTCTATTCTCAGCCCAGAGCTGTTATGAAAAATTGATTTTCTCTGAAGGCTTGGTGATAGTAGCGGGGAATTAGAGCACCAATCAAGAAACAATCAAGAATCAAATAAATGAATTACTTTTCCTGAAGTTCTCAGCCATTTCTGCTCCAGGGGACTCTTACTTTTTTTTTGGCTCTTGGTCTGCTGCCATCTTTGTGGGTCTTCTGTCTCCCTCTAGAGTCTCTTTTCTTCTCCTATTTTCTCCAAGTCCTCAAACTCAGCTCCCCTCTCCAGTTACAAATGAAACATTTTTTAAATGTACATAATTACTGCATGAGGAGTGTCCTGTTCATTTGTTAAATGGAACAATTTATCTTCCTTTTTTTTGCAACCTCCTTACTCTAGACTCTGCCCTAGTCATTGCCTTTCATAACAAAAAGTCCTAATAATATGTTCTTTCAAACAAAATGCAAGTTTGCAATGTACATTTAGCAATCCAAGAATTAGTAGAAACTTTGAAATCACAGTTTTTTTTTTTTTTTTTTTAAACTGTTTAAAGACAACTTTTTAGGTGGTCTCAAGTTCAAAGTATGGCTCACGGCTCCTCTAATAGGGGCCTTTGTTAAAGGAAGCAGAGCAGCACCAGACTTCTTTGCCCCTTTCCAGAATATAAAATCCACAGTCGTGAAGGGGGGCACTACTTCATTACTGCCAGGTAGGAGTGGAAGTCTTGGCACACTTGGCCTCTGTTGACACCCACAGCGGAGCTGCTTCTCATTACTGCTGTGGGGGTGAGAGTTCAGCCTTCCCACTCCACCTTTGCTGATACCGCCCTGGCACGGAGGGAAGGAACACCTCATGACTGCTTCTCACATGGCCTCCTCTCACATAGTGTGAGGGCAGTGGCCTCCTTACCATTGGTGGTGATGAAAGTCCTGACTCTATTCTAAGCCTCCTCTGATACCACCCAGTGGGAAAGGATAGAAGGTGGGGTCTGAAGTGCAGCCTCCCTGGGCTTTGCTGACACCATTCTGGTGGAGGGATTGGGTGCTCCTTTGCAGGTGGTCTTTGCTCCTTTACAGCTGGTCTTTGCTGGTGAGGTGGAGTTGGGGGTCTCAATTTCTTCTGTGGTGTTTGGCTGGGGTAGAGTGGTTACTGTCTAAAAGCTTTCTGTTTTTTTAGGATTGTTCTTTTTTGATCTTTTGGCTAGAGAAAGCAGGCTTTCTTTCTATGTTTAATCTGTGTCCACTGGTGTTTCTACACTGTCAGCTTCTCCAGAAACCAGTATGACATATAAGAGGCGAAAACAAAACCCTGGGAACTCATAGCCGGGTCTTTCCTCAAGTCCTGAGGTTCCCTAGCCCGTCTACCTTCTTCTCTCCAACTTTCAGAGTCTTCTTATGTCTGTACATAAGAAGTTCTTCAGCTGTACTTAGTGGGTGAATAGAGAAAAGTATCTCTTCCATCTTTCTGGAAGCAGAAGTCTCTTTGATGTCTTTTGGGACAGAGTTGCTTTGGAACCTTACAACGCTCCTATGTAACTCACCTGTGGGGTTTAACAGGCTCTCTCACCTTCTGGTTACCTGCTTTAGGCGTATCTCTGAGCCACCAGAAGAGAGTCCGACTGCATAAAATGTCGTGTGTCTTCCTGTCAGGCTGCCACCACGTTCTAAACGCTCACTCTTCACCTACCCTTTTGGCGTTCTTCTCCTTTCTCTATATGCTTCTCAGTGTCTGAGTTATGTTGAAAAATAGAATAAAAATTCTTTATAGTCTGCAGAATGAGTACCAAGAGGGATAAAAATAATTGCAATTATAATTTGGCATGCTTTATTATTTTTCAAGTCAGACTTAAATTGATCTTTTGGCCATTTCATTTTTAAATGGTTTCGTTTGCATTTTACAACTACTATCTCAAAAGAAAGTTTTGATTCTTTTTGTAAGAAAACAGTTGTGTGCACACACTATATTTCTGAATAGAAAAGAAAAACTAAATAATGTTGGGAATAATAGAGCAACTGAAAAATCTCAGTTTATATATTGTCTCTGTCTTGTTAGAAAGCTGTTTGGGTAATTATTTTCAATTGCAAATTCCTCAGTGTTCACTGTAATTATTGTCTTTTCCTGGCATGGAGAGTCAAGAAAGACCAGACAGAGAGAATGCAAAACAGAATGGTTACTAATGCAGATAGTGTGTTTAACCCCAGAACCCTAGTATCAATGAAAATAATATTATGGCCTCATGATTTTCTTTCAGACATAATGTTCCCCTTTAAAACTGCCTTTAACAAGTTACTTCTTGCTACCAGCCTTGTCTCAAGGCACGTGCAATAACTGGAAATTTTGAGCATCTATACAAATGTTTATTGAATTTTTAATAATAAGATTATACACCATCAATAAGCAATCATCATTTTCCTGTTTGTTGAGCAATTGCTCCTAGTTGAACACCACAAAGTTGGACTAAGGAATTCAGAAGAAACAGCAAAGCACAGTAAGCGGTTTGCATGTAGAACACATTCATAGATATTAAAAAAAAAAAAAGAATCAAACAAACACATCTTAACTAAAAACAAACATGAAAATAAAGTTACAACAACTCCAATGTACCTGGAAGAAAAAAAAGTCCTAACAACTGTGTGTTAAAAGTTCTTTTCTGAAGAGTTTATAGCTATCTTTTCTTTTTGTAACTTCTTCCCTTGAACTTGGAATGGCTTTAAGGGGAAGAGCTAAAGAGGAATATTAGTTTTTACTCTTCTTTAACTTCTAGACAAAGTAAACCTGAGAATGTAGAAAGACCCTCAGGGTTCACATTCTCCAACTTCCTGTCCAGTGAGGAAATGTTTCCCCAAGATTTATATGTATAAACCAGAGCACTGGCAGAGAATTGCTCTTATTTTTTTTTTTTTAAACTGCTCTCATTTTGATGAATGCTATTTTTTTTTTTTTGTTATCTTCAATTGTTGCAAAATCTTTACTCGTATTGAACTGAATTGTTCTTCCACGTTGTTCTAGTTCTGTCTTAGGGAGTGTTGGATTGAAACACGTCCCGCCAAAATATGTTGCAGTCTTAACCCCTATACCTGTGAATGTGCACTTGATTTGAAACAGGGTCTTTGAGATGTTATCAGTTCCTTAACATGAGGTCATCCAGGACATGAGGTCTGTCTCAGTCATCTAGTGCTGCTATAACAGAAATACCACAAGCAGATGACTTTAACAAAGACAAATTTATTCTCTTGCAGTCTAGGAGGCTACAAGTCCAAATTCAGGGTGCCAGCTCCAGGAGAAGGCTTTCTCTCTCTGTCAGCTCTGGGGGAAGGTCTTTGTCATCAATCTTCCCCTGGTCTAGGGGAAGGACATCCTCTCCTGGCTCTTCTTGCTTGGTGGTAATGAGGTCTCCCTGTATCTGCTCACTTCTCTTTTATATCTCAAAAGAGAATGATTTAAGACGAAACCTAATCATGTAGATTGAGTCCTACTTCATTGACATAACTGCTGCTAATCCTACCTCATTAACATCATAGAGGTAGGATTTGCAACACATAGGAAAATCACGTCAGATGACAAAATGGTGGACAGTCACACAATACAGGGAATAATGGTCTAGCCAAGTTGACACATATTTTGGGGAGACACAATTCAATCCATGAAAAAGTCCTAATCCCATCTGAACGGTGTCTTATAAAAGAGGTGAAGAGATAGAAAGAGAGACCTGGAAAACAGCCATGTGCTGATAGAAGCAGACACAGCTCCAAGTTGCGGACCACCAAGGATTGCCAGGAGCCACCAGAAGCTAGGAGACAGGCATGGAACACTTTCTTTTTTACAGCTCTCAGAAGGAGTCAACAAGACCGATACCCTGATTTGGACCTCTAGTGTCTGGAACTGTAAAACAATACATTTCTGTTTTCACAAGCCACCCAGTTTGTGGTATTTTGTTACAGCAGTCCTAAGACACTAAGAAGGGAGAAATTCTAGCTCTCTTTTATGTGATGGCTGTGTTTATTTATTTGGTAAATTAAATAATTCCAGATTCTTCAACTATTCTGTATTGACAGCACTTCTAAATATTTTATCATCATAATAAACCCCTTCTTTTAACTCCCCCTATTTTACAAAGGTACCTACTAGAATGTGATATGAAAGTTAATTTAAGAAAATTTCAGTTCAGTTTTATAATTCGTTAAATAATTATCAAGCACTTACAGTGTGACTGACACTGTTAAGTCCTGGGGCGATACAAGTGAACATGACTGATGGTCTCCATTTCTCCTTTTGAAGATCATGAGCAGTGAGTGAAGACAGGCATTCAGTGAGTAATTTCAGGTGTGATGTTTGTTATTAAAAAGGTTGTACCGTGGTCTAATGTGAGGGGAATTTAATTAATTCTGAAGAATCGTGGAAGGCTTCCATGATGGAGAGATGTTTAAGCTAAGACTGAAGCTAGGATAACAGAGGTCCAGGAAACAGAAGTGGTACTTGGAAAGACTTGGGGTTGAGAGGCGTCCCAGAGTCCAAGGGAAGAGAGTGTTTAAGAAGAGGATTACAGGTTCTCACATCAGTGGAGAAGCTCCTGGGTGGCCCCACCATTAGGTAATGGGGAAGTCAGCTGTTTGAAAAAGGAACAAAACCTTGATTCCCTTTTTTCTGTGTCTTACTATCTAACTTTTGCACAGCTTCCTCTACTTATTTTCATCATCGTTTTTACAACTGTGCTGGTCATGCCAGCATATTACCTCAAAAATAAATGTCTGAAAGGCGTCACGCTTGCAGAAAGTGCTCAAGCAGGCGAGCTCTCTTCTTCCTACTTAGTTATATTATGGGGCCACAGGACCAATTAGTTAAAGACCAAAAGTGTTCAATAGATTTAGCAACAAGGAATTAATTGGTGACATTGGGAAGAGTCCTTTTAGGAGTGTAAGGCATTGGGAAAGGAAGCCATGTTGCAGTGGGTTGGGGAGTGAATAGAGGGTGAACTAGTGAATACAGAAAGTGCAAACACTGGAAAGAAGTTTGGCTGTAGAGGGAGGAAGAGAGATAGATTAAGCATCCAGAGAAAGAGTAGAATAAAGGAAGGTCTTTTTTTTAAGATAAGAGAGACTGTGGCAAGCTTAAATATTACTGGAAAGGCACTAGTTTCAAGGGAAACATTAAAAATACAAGAAAAAGTGGTTTCCTCAATGCCTCGTCTATGACCCTTAGTTGTTTCCAATTTGGTTTGGAAGGCAAATTTTAATACATAAATAATGACTAGTGGACAAGATATTCTGTAATAAAGAGACTGGTTGTGTGATTAAAAAAAAAGAGAAAAAATTAGGTAATATATATTGAGGTGTTAAATGACTAGAATGGACAATACACTCAATATACTCCATACACTTAAACCTAGAGATCAGTTTGATCTGGACGTTTTAGAAATAGAAAAGATTTTCAAGCTTGTCTTCCTCACCTTCAGACAATTTGACTTTGGACGAGTTACTTGGCCTTTCAAAGCTTCTGCTTTCTGTCTGAAAATAGGGGACTGTGATGTTTAACTTGAATTTTTGCGTTTTTAAATTAGAGATAGTTTTTGGAAAGCTCCTAGTATGGTTGATGTGCAATGAATGATGGTTTATATAAAAGACCTAATAGAACACTTGAAGGACAGGGAGCCTATTGCCCTATCATGTTTTGCACACAGCAGGTTTTAACCAAAAACCCTGGAGAGGTGGAAGGCAAAAACAGAATGTGTACTGTGAGCAAACATAAGCTAAGAGAACATAGGCGAGGTAGAGGTGGGCAGATTAGACAGGCCTACAGGTCAGTGGAGGCTTGCGTGTTGGTTGCTATGATGGTGAACAGGTTTCAATGGCGCTTCCAGACTACAAAGAACTAGGAAGAAAGGCCTGGCAATCTACTTTTGAAAATCAGCCAGTGAAAACCCTATGGATCACAACGGTCCAAGCCACAAGTGATCATGGGGATGGTGCAGTACCAGGCAGCATTTTGTTCTGCTGTGCATGGTTCAGCATGTGTCGGTGACTGGACCGCAGCTAACAATGACAGCAACAACATAGGTCATGCTGCAAAGTGTCATTGTGTTCGCGGTCTAAGGAAAACCTGAGAGATCAGGCACTTGGAAGCTAATTTCTGAAGTAGAATTCATGATATAAGGTTGATTGTATCATTTTATATTATGAGTTCAAGTCTCCATCCAAAGAATCAGGTGTGTAGGAAATGTAATTTTAGTTTTTTACATATCCATTGAATTTCTCTTTGAATCCTCCAGGATGTCAGGCACTGAAACTGTCAATATGGAATTCCCTCTCTCTTTTCTCTGGTTTGTATCTAAGTTCTGGGGAGGCTGATGTCATAGCAAGGTATTGTCTGACCCATCTTGTCTCTGAGTCATCTGTGTCTGCTGACAAATCCATAGCGCCATTTGGTTCTTGCTCATTGAACTGTGCAGAACAATTCTCATTCTTGTCCACCTGGGGCTTCTGATCCAGTGCATCTCTTTGCTACTTTCATGCCAGGCTTGAGAACAGAGGCATTATACTATTGCTTCCATGCTATTCTCTGACAAGGGACTTTCCGTTGGAAGCTGTCTATGGCCCCATGTGCCTTGATGCCTTATCTGTGACTTTATCACTCTTTTGGGTTTATGATCTAAGAAGGACAAATATCCAGATCTGTTTTCTGCCTCCTAAACCACGTTGAGGTCTTACCCCCTCGCTGAAATTCTAAGATGGTAAGCAGAATCAATGCTGTTGTCTCTAAACCACCAATTCTTTGTCTTTCTTCCACCCTCTCCCAGCCTAGCACAATGTTTTTTTTTTTTTAGTTTGAAGGGAAAATCCCTCCCTGACTAAATTTTGATGGTTTCTCCCCAGATTCATTTTTGTCCCTAAAATAACCGTTTATGGGTTTAGGATTTTGGAAACACATAAACCAGAGACTTACACGAAGATTTTGCTTGCCACCTCACCCTGTCACACCCACATCTTGAGGAAATAACTCAGAATGGACTCTTGAATTGGGTGAGCAGGTGAGGGAAGGTAGGAAATTCAGGGAAAATCCATTTATATTTCAAAACTACTGTCCTGCAACAGTGGCAATACATTGTGTTACCTTACAATTTGCTACAGAATGCCTTCTTTGATAAAGACCCTGTATAGATCATTTCAATTTGGCCAGTCGCCTCCAGCAAGGCACTTCAGTACATTTTTATTCATTTGTGTTCTTCATCCTCAATGCTTGGAAAAACATGACTGTACAAATTTCTTTAGCTCAGCTGATGACAATTGAGAAGAGTAAACAGAAACATTAGTGTCTGGCAATCACAATTTTGAGATGCTGGTAGCAACACTCTTAGATGGAAATACGGGTCTTCTAGCGCCTTTTACAAAGGAGCTTGCTACCATCCAGACTTTCTTCCTCTGGGAGAGTCCTGAAAACTCAGTATTGATTCCTGCCCAAGGCTGATCAAAGATCAGTTCCCAAGGGCATAAAATTTCTTTTGGCAGGTTTCTGCTAAGAAGTCTAGCATGTCCCATCTTTTTTTTAAAGTTGTATTCAGTGTGAAAATCAATAAACAGGTTGGTAGATTTCCACTTTCAGTCAGTGCCTACAAGGAACTAATTCCCTGATCTGTGTTATGCAGAATGGAGAAAATATTGGGATGAGTTCCATGTGGAAGCAGATTTCCTAATCTCAAAAGTGTCGTAAGGGTTTGTAATTGTTTCTATTCCCCATTAGTTTCTTTACCTGATATTCTCTCCACACCCTGCTTAAGGTAGCTTATCATCACCTCCCCCCGCGGCCAACCCCTACCCAAGATATCTGTAGGATCGAATGCTTTAGCATCAATATTTGCAATGACACAGTACAATACAGCCAGGGATGGCAAGGTGATGATACATGATATAAACATTCAATATTGCTTTTCTAAATATGGAGCTCCGGTGGCACAGTGATTAAGAACTCAGCTGCTAACCAAAACCCTCTGCTCTGTGGAAACCCTATGGGGCAGTTCTACTTTATCGTTTAGAGTCGCTATGAGTTGGAATCCACTCAGTGGCAATGGATTTGGGTTTGGTTTTTCTAAATATGCTTTGAATAAATATTTCGTCATAGACCTTGGAGATAAGCCTTCAATGGTACATAGAAGAATTCATAATTAGGATTAGTGCTATTCTTCTAAAGAGCTCTTAAAGATGCTTGTGACCTTTACCAGTTTGTAAAGTCACAAGTGTAAAGGCAGCTGTAGAACTTCTTGTCACCTATGATAGCACCATCTACTTTGCTAAAATCTACCTATATTCATATGTACAAGGGAATATTACTCAGTCATAAAGAGAAATGAAGTCCTGATACATGCTAATCATGTATGGATTTGTTATCCATGATACATGTGTCACATGGATGGATCTTAGAAGCATGATGCTGAGTGAAGCAGTCAATCACAAAAGGACAAATACTGTGTGATCTCACTCTTACGGAATATCTAGAGTAGGCATGTGTATAGAGACCAAAGTTTATCAGTTGTTACCAGGGCGGGAGGGAGACAGGAAAGGGAGAGTCATTATTTAGGAAGCATTGAGTTTCTGTTTGTGGTGATGGAAAATTTGGCAACAGATATTGACGATGGTTGCACAACATGATTAATGTAATTGATGTGGCTAGACTATACACATGAAAAACGTTCAAAAAATTAATAAGGAACAAACCTATATTCAAAGTATATATGATGTTATTCTTGAGCAATTGGTGTTTTGGGGCTACGTGGCATTTTGTGGCTCAGCACCATGTCAGCATCATAAGGTGAAGTGTCAGGGGCAGGAAACTGTGGTTTATTTTATTGTCCTTTGCTAACAAAGACTCAGAAGTGAGCAACTGCTTGACATTCCTGCAAGTGTCCTCGAGTTGGCAAGTCCACACTTTGACCATGCAATAATGAAAGGGTTGAGCAATGAATTTGTGTGTGTGTGTGTGTAATACATAGATAGAATCCCCCCAGGGATTTCTGAAGGCCTGGTTTTGTTTCTGGAGCAGATAAATCATACATAGCGTGATGTGACTGCCAGCAGCAAGAGTGAAGTAATTCATGCAGACAAACATTATAAAAGGTTTTTTCTTTTGTTTGTTAGGTGCTGTCAAGTCAGTTTCGACTCATATCGACCCTATGTACAACAGAACGAAACACCAAAATCTTTGCTATGCTCGAGCCATTGTTGCAACCACTGTGTAGATCCATCTCATTGAGAGTCTTCCTCTTTTTTGCTCATCTTCCACTTTACCAAGCATGATGTCCTTCTGCAGGGACTGGTCCCTCCTGATAACACATCCAAGGTACATTGGATGAAGTCTCACCATCCTCCCTTCTAATGAGCATTATCACTGTACTTCTTCCAAGACAGATCTGTTCATTTTTATGGCAGTCCATGATATATTCAATATTCTTCACCAACACCATAATTCAAAGGCATCAATTCTTCTTTGGTCTTCCTTATTCATTGTCCAGCTTTCGGATGCATATGAAAAGACAGAAAACACCATGGCTTGGGTCAGGCATACCTTAGTCTTCAAAGTGACATCCTTGCTTTTCAACACTTTAAAGAGGTCTTTTGCAGCAGATTTGCCCAACGCAATATGTTGTCTGATTTCTCGACTGCTGCTTCCATGGGCGTTGATTGTGGATCCAAGTAAAATGAAATCCTTGACAACTTCAATATTTTCTCCATTTATCATGATGTTTGTAAAAGGTTAGAGTTGCCTATTTCTGTTTTCCCCCTGATTCAGATACATGATGTAGAAAAATGAGGGTGGTCTCCTGGATTCTGCCTCTGAGCGTATCCAATAATAGTTTTGCAATCAGGACATCATTCACCTAGGATACTATGACAGGACTCCCAGATGTCAGGGCCTTCATCAAAAGTATTGGAAAATTTCAAGGGACACAGGATTTCCAAACCACTTAACCTACAATGTTCCTCAATATGAGGAATGCCTAAAATGCCATACGTAATGATCAAAATCATTTCTGTTTGGGCCAGAATTTCACAGAGTGGGCTAACAGTAAGTCTCACCATACATTTCCATTTAAAATTAGAATGATAGGGTTGAAATATCATAAGTCAAAGAGATCAGGATGCATTTGTATCCTGACATCCAATATGTCTGAATATGGGCAAATTATTAACCCCCTTTGAAAATCAGTTTTGTTATGAAGATAATAATAAATTTCTTAAAGCATTGTTATAAAAATTATTTGAGAAAAGAAATAAAATTTCCTGATATAGATTTAAACCAAACCAAACCCATTGTCGATGAGTCGATTCTGACTCATAGTGACCCTAAAGGACAGAGTAGAACTTCCCCACAGGGTTTCCAGGGACCGACTGGTTGGTTCAAACTGCCAACCTTTTGGTTAGCAGCCAAGCTCTTAACCACTGTGCCATCAGGTCTCTGATATAAATTTAGTGATCAATGTATTTTAGATGAATCTTCTCAGATAATTTTTCAGGTACTTAAAAATCCCCATTTATAATATTTTTGAACCAATATAGACACTTGATAGAATTTACAGTAAAAATCATAGGATTTTCTACCAATTTATTTTATTTTTCAAGCAACAGATGTCATTTTTTCCAGCATTTTAATATGATATAAAGGATACGTGTTTAGATTTGTGGGTGTGTGTTCCATTTCTTGTTTTGGTCTCCTAGATTTTAAGAGATGGGAGTCTGTTCCAGGAGAGGAGAGGCTGAAATAAAACGGTAGAGAATCAGCTCTGCTCTCAGCAAAGCAGAGTGAATGTCTAACAAGGCACAGATATGTGAGATAATATTGCCTATGAGCCTCTTTTATTCACTTGTGGAAACACTCTGGGTTCTTTTATTTGACAGCAGCAATCTGGGGGTTATTCTGCCCTTGCTGGTTTTCAACCGGGTGTTTGGTCCAAAGGGACATAGCTAGACTGCAGTTTCCAGAATCTTCTCTGGAGTCAATTGGTCATTGCTTTTAATCATGTGGGGAAGAAGCTAGTCACCTGGGCACTTGCTTTTGAAAAACCCTCAGTCCTGAATGATTGAGGGATCACAAATTTTTTATTCTCAGAAATTACGCTTATCATTTTAAACAGTTATTCATATATTCAAATGTTCACTTATTCATTAATTCATATATCCAAGCTTCTCATGTTAAACGCTGGGAGAGGTAAGGCAGTGGGCTAAATCACCTAGGCTGGACAAATGCTCAATATATCCATTGTAGTTGTAAGTCCCAGTTTTTACTGTTGAAACAGTGAAACATTGAATTCGATGGGAAATCATATTATCATAAATGCAGGCAACTTGCCTTTGGAATTTTTATTTTACATGGCTTGATAATTCTTCGTTAGAGAGGTCTGCCATCTCCCTGC
This sequence comes from Dugong dugon, assembly GCA_030035585.1. Lineage (NCBI taxonomy): Eukaryota > Metazoa > Chordata > Mammalia > Sirenia > Dugongidae > Dugong > Dugong dugon. The sequence continues at coordinate 11,206,087 of CM057473.1, forward strand.
AGCCCTGGAATTTATTTTGGGTTTTTCCTTAAAATTCCAAACAGCCTTAAAACTTTTTGATCAGCAGCATTTTGCTTTAGAACCCTCCTAAAGTGTCCCTGTGAGTTGGAATCAACTTGAAGGCAATGAGTTTGGTTTCTTTGGTTTAAAGTTTCTTTAACGAGCTGTGGTGGTGCAGTGGTTAAGCATTCGGCTGCTAACTGAAAGGTTGGCAATTCAAACCCACCCGCTGCTCCGCCGGAGAAAGACATGGCAGTCTGCTTCCGTGAAGATTACAGCCTTGGAAACAGTTCTACTCTGTCCTATAGGGTCACTGTGAGTCGGAAGTGACTTGATGGCAGTGAGTAGAGTTTGTCTAACTATTTAAGTGATATTTAAATATTCAAGTCTAAATCTGGCTCAGCGGAAGAACAAGTGTTATTTCAGTTTTCTCAAACTTATCAGCATTTTTGAGGACTACAATGTGTAAGAGGACATTCACTTATATTATGTGTGTTCTCAATAGATATTTTAAATTCATCTGTGTGCAGAATTCCTACTGACGTGATCATCTCTGTTCAGTTGTCGTGAAGCAAGTCCGACACCAGGACAGCTGCCTTGACTTTTTGTACATTTTTGAGCAAGTTCGTAAAAATGAGTCGTTTGCCCTTTCGTAGACAGAAAAGAGCAATAAATATATTTAACATCATACACAGAAGTGTGAACATAACAATAACTTCATGCATCGTGGTTCTAATCTCAAATCATTCTCATTCTTACATAGCCATGTGTCATGTAAATTGGAGTCCCTGGGTGATGCAAACGGTTGATGTGATTAGCTGCTAACTGAAAGGTTGCAAGTTCGAGTCCACCCAGAGGCACCTTGGAAGAAAGACCTGGCAATCTCCTTCTGAAAAGTCAGCCATTGAAAACCCTATGGAGCACAGTTCTCCTCTGACACACACGGGTCCCCATGAGTCTGAACGGGCTAAATGGCAACTCGTTTTTATTTCTTACATAATCAGATTTAATCAGAGCTTACTGCTAAAAACTTCCAAATTTGCTTGTTCCCTCCGCCTTTCTGCCTCTTCTCTTTAGATCTTCCGGGTCTGCTGTTGTTATTGTTAGGCCTCAAGGCCACTACATGGGCCCTCACTTTAGGCCAGGGGACTTGGCCACTCACTGGGGTTGGAAATCACTCACCCTCAGAAGTCACTCACCCTCAGAATACCTCAAGATTGGATCAAATAACTGTGACTTCAGCTGCATCATGCCTTAAATGAGAATTTGTGTTAAGGCATATGCTTTCATCTGTGCTTTAAATGGCCTTTACCCGATTAGGAGTGACAAATTTAAATTAGGGAAAATAAGATTGCTAAAAATTCAATTCACTTTATGTCTGGATAGGCAATAAACCATTATACACACACACACACACACACACACACACACACACACACACACTTACTTCTCTGCTCCAGTGCCAGCCCTAAATGTAGTTAGAATAGTCAGTTCTAATACACGAGGTGTGATTTAGAGTGATGTGATACCCATCTACTGCCAAATACATTATTCCCCTCTTCTGACCTGGTAATAATAATAACTGTTCCAGGCACTATCTACATACTAACTTATCGGTGGGTCCTATTTCTATCCCTATTTTAAAGATGAGAAAGCTGAGACAAAGAGCAGTTAAGTAATTTGTCCAAGGCCCACTGGATAAATGCAATGCTGGGGTCCAAACAGGTAATCCGGTTCCAGAGAGTTTCCAGAAAGTCGATGTAAAAGGGTCATGGATTATTCTGATAACCTGTTGTCCCATTGGTTAATTGTCCATCGTGTATGTATGTGTGTGTTTCACTTTGCTGTGTTAGAAAGGGATATGAGACAGATCAGAGTACAATATGTAGAATACAATGATGGTAGCTGTTATGGATTAAATTGTGTCCCCATCAAAATATATGTTGGAATCCTAACTCCTATGCCTGTGGATGTAATCCAGTTTGGAAATAGAATTGTCTTTGTTGTATTTATTAGATTATACCCTAGTAGGGTGGGTTCTGGGAACCCTGGTGGCATAGTGGTTAAGTGCTATGGCTGCTAACCAAAAGGTGGGCAGTTCGAATCCCCCAGGTGCTCCTTGGAAACTCTATGGGGCAGTTCTACTCTGTTCTATAAGGTGGCTATGAGTCAGAATTGACTCATTGGCAGTGGGTTTTAGGGTGGGTTCTAAACCTAATCACTTCTGAGTTATAAAAACAGCAGGTTAGATACAGAGACATGCACATGAGGGAAGACAGATGCCATACGAGGATCATCTGCAAGCCAAGGAATCAAGGAAAGCTCAAGATGACCTACAAGGAAGGAAATGACACAATCAAGACCTTGATTTGAACTTCTGGCTGCCAGAACTGGGAGAAAATAAATTTCTGTTCTTTAAAGCTGCCTACTTGTGGTATTTCTGTTACACCAGCACTAGAAAATTAAGAAAATTGCATATAAGTAAAAAATCATGACTGGGAAATGTACAATTAAAAAATAAGAAGTCAAGGTAACACCCTGCTCAGGTCTATGGTCAGATTTCCCCTTTTATAAGAGGACTTCTTTGACTACCCTAATTAAAATATAATCTCTTTCTCCTCCTGGCACTTCCTACCCTCCTTCTCTGCTTCATTTTTCTTTATAGTATCTTATCTCCACCAGCCATTCTATATCTTTCGCTTACTTCTTAATCTAGTGCTTGTCTCTCACACTATAGGATGTAAAATTCCACGAAGGCAGGGATTTTCTCTCTTTTGTTCTCTGCTGTATCCCCAGAATAGTACATGACACATGTTTGGTTGGCTAAATAAATAAGGGCACATTCATATTTTGACTATTAATACAAGAGTAAGGCCCTGAGATAAGGGGACCCGAGACTAGCAGGTTTTGAAGGAGGAGAGAGCGTTACCGAACCCGGAAAGGTGGGTCCTTGTCCGGGACCTCAGACTTGCCAATTATCTGGACACCAGTTTTTGAGAAAGTAACTTTATTGCAATTCGCAGAGCAAGGAGCCGGGAGGAAGTTCCTTAGATCTGGCTCCCTGAGCTATGGGGAAGCAGGGCTTCTATGTGATTTGGGCAGCAAGATGGCGGATGCACAGGTGTGCTGGGGAGGGATAATTCTAGAAGGCGGCCAGGAAACAGGAGGTAATGTGGTTCTTCTCGGACCTCTCACTTCAGAATAGGGTCTGGGTGATGATTTTTCTTGATTCACTCCACCCATTGCTGCGTCCTCTGTTGAGGTTAATTAGCAGTCGAAGCTGGCCCTTCTGTGCATGCAAGGCGGGCCAAATCTGACCTGGGCTAGTTTAAGGACTAATGGAAATCTACTGGCATTTGTAGGGTCAGATTACAAGAGAAAGCCTAGTTCTAGATTATGATCATAAAGGATAAATCTAGGCGGGAATTTAAAATGGAAACTTGGGCGTATAGGGATGTGTGTTTGGGCAATCAAGGGGGCTTATGAGTGACAGGAAACAGTGAAAGGGGAAGATCATGTAGAAGACTGACTACTGCGAAATAAAACCCAGCGTCTCGGCTATTCTCATAGGCTACACTTCAATCCTCGGTTAAGGGAAGACCCTTATTCCTGAAGTTATGATTATGTTGCATTCCTAATATTTTTTAAATGAAATCAAAATTTCTTTCTTTCCATTACTTAATATTGCCTCAGCCAATCGAATCTGGATTTGCTGTAAATGTTTGAACAATTTTCTTAAACGAATCAGTCCAACTATCGACCAAAGGGTGAGTTTAATTGGATCACAAATTAAATAAGAGTCAGCAATGTGATTCTGTTACCAAAAAAGCAAGTCTCACATTGGGATACTTTAATTGAAGTAAAATTGCAATTGAATAGTGCCTCCGTTATCTATTGTTAGACAACCAACCACCTCCAAAGTTTAGAGGCTTAAAATAGCTCTTTATTATTTCTTGTGATTTTGTGGGCTGTCTGGGCACTTCTGTTGGTCTCACCTAGGCTTACTTGTGCAACTGCATTCAGCTAGGCTCAGGGGGGTTGGCTGCAGCTCTTCCCGGTTCAGTCATGACCAAGGAAGCAAAGCTGGAACAGACCTGAATTTTTAAAACTTGGGTGAACTGGAATGATAACCGGAATGGGGAAAATTGCAGGTCGAAGCCCTGCTAGAAACTTAATCTCCCTTCTTAGAAAACAAGGGCATCGTTTGCATTGCATAGCAACCAAATCTCTTGCCCCTTGGATTTTGAGCAGAACCGGAAACAGCGGTGCCCCGCTCAGAGATGGTGGCGGGCCATGCCACTCTGAATGTGTGTCACTCTCCACACTCCCGCCAAGAACTCAGCCTCCCACAACAGGCTCCTGAAAGGGTTCACTACACCTATTCCGAGTCTCCCATTCCAGGGCTTCAACCCGTAATTTTTCCGGTTCCGGTTATCATTCCGCTTCACCTCACTTTTTAAAAATTCAGGTCTGTTCCTGTCTTACTTCCTCAGTCATGGAACCGAACCAGTTCCAACCGGTTTGACCCTCTGGTTGGCTGAGATGATGGGGCCTCTCTATGTGGTCTTTCATCTTAAAGGAGGCTAGAGTTCCCATGGGGACAGCAGTGTTCCAAAAGCTCAGGTCCCAATATGCGAGCGCTTATCACACCTTTGCTTGTGTTACATTTGCTTATGCCTCCATTGGTCAAAGGAAGTCACATGGTCAAGCCTGCAGTCTATGTGGAAGGAGTTTACCAGACGCGGATATGAAGAGATGAAATTCATTGTGGGCCATTAATGTAACAATCTAACCGAAAGGGTTAATGGGTCTTATAATTTAAGTACTGTGTGGAAAGATTAAGAAGGTCCAAAATGTAGCAATGAAGATGATCAAACAATTTAAAACTCGAGTGTAAACTCCATGGAAAAAAGTTGAATTATTTTCTCTGCTGAAAGGCATGCTCCTTCAAGGCAGGTGATTGGTTCATATTCATCTTTACGTTCAGGATATAGCACATCACAGGCCTAATACGTAGAAGGCACTCAGTGGATGCTTGTGATTAAGTAAAAAGATTGCTGGATGAAGAAGTCATACTCTTCATGTATGTAACCTGTAACCCATTGCCGTTGAGTTGATTTCTGACTCATAGCAACCCAGTGGGACGGAGTAGAACTGCGCATGGTGGATTCAAACTGCCCACCTTTTGGTTAGCAGCCAGGCTCTTAACCACTGCGCCACCAGGGCTCCTTTTGTACGTAGCACGCATATAAAATAATACTGCTCGGTTGCTGGTGATGCACTATTTGATTTCTCCACTGAGGGCAGATCAGAGACTGCACTTACTTTATAATAAATGACTCCATTGTAGGAGAAACATTGTGACCATATGCTGTGAAGAAATGTGATGGAACCTCATCTTTTGGTTATTTTAAGAACGGTAGAGTAAATATTTAGTGTATATCAGTTTGGCTGGGCCTTGATTCCTGGTACTGTGTGGTTTTCCTATATGTTGTAAATCCTGCCTCTATGATGTTAATGAGGGAGGATGGGTGGCAGTTGTGTTAGTAAGGCAGGACTGGATCTACAAGACTGGATTGTGTCCTGAGGCAATCTCTTGAGATATAAAAGACAGAAGTGAGCAGTGAGACAGGGGGACCTCATACCATCAAGAAAGCAGTGCCAGGAGCAGAGTGCATCCTTTGGACCGGGGCCCCTGCCCCGAGAAGCTCCTAGTCCGGGGGAACACTGAAGAGAAGAAGGCCGACAGAGAGAAAAAGCCTTCCCCTGGAGCTGACGCCCTTAATTTGGACTTTTAGCCTACTTTGACTACGAGGAAATAAACTTCTCTTCATTAAAAGCATCCACTTGTGGTATTTCTGTTGTAGCAGCACTAGATGACTAAGACAGTGGTAATGCATATACTGACCATATGAGTATTTATTTTATTATTTTATGATTTATTTTAGGATTCTCAAATATATTCTTCTTAGAATTTTTCTTCTGTCCTTCTTGAATATTAGCTATATTATGAATGTCGAACAAATTTCTGACATCTAAATATATATTTTTAAAATCTTGCATAGTATAATGGATAATAAAAGAAGGAAAAAGTGAGATGGAAGCTCTTGGGAAACCCCTGACTCATCCGCCTTTTATGAGACCATAATCTTGGTGTTTCTCTACCTTTCCTGTACCAGAAACTCTGATACACAGGAATAAACCCTCATCGCTCACACATGCCACCCACATAACCCACAGCCTGTATTCTCTAGGTGGAAGTGTTTTCAGTCTCTTTACGACAATTAACTCTTTTCCCTGGTTTGTTATCTACCATCCAGAATGCCACCAGAAGACACACATTTTATCCTGGCGTAAGTTTTAGTCCAGCTAACACCTTCATGTACGGATTTTCCATTTTAGTTATTAGAGATCTTACATCCCTTTCCCAGAGCAGGTCTCTAGGACTTGGACCACTACACTTTCTTCATAAATAGTATTCCATCTACCCACCAGGGGTCTAACAGCTTATTGTTAGTTAAATTTTAATTTGAAATTTAAACTACAGATAATTCTCCATGAAATTGGATAAAACTTAATTTGTGTAAAATAAAAAAGCTTAACTTCCATAAAATCATATAGTAGATTAAAATGCCTTTTAGATTATTTTTATACTGTTATGAGATGATTAAAATCCTTCAATTCAGAAACACAAAGTTTTTTTTCAATGAAACACTAATTTTAAGTGAGATTATTAAAAGTTTACATTGCATAAATGATCAGAAATTTCAACTGCAAGTAACAACATAGAAAGTTTTTTCACTGGAGATTTTGAAGGATACTGATGTTTTGAAATATATCTACATTATAGAGGTAATTAATTAATTGCAGGTTTCTAACGTTCTAGAGCCCCGCTGGCATAGTGGTTAAGAGCATGGCTGCTAATCCAAAGGGTCGGCAGTTCGAACCCACCAGCCACACCTTGGAAACGCTTTGGGGCAGTTCTACTCTGTCCTATAGGATTGCTGTGAGTTGGAATCGACTTGATAGCAGTAGGTTTGGTTTTAATGCTCTAAAAAGAATCCATTTAATTTCTATCTCTTGTGTGTTACAATATAGAATATATTCCTATCCATTTATGTGGCCTGCTTAACTTGAACATGGTAGAATATAGAAGAATAATTGCATTGACTGGAAAGGTATAGCATTTTTGGCTTTTGAAATGACATTGGGCTTGTACTTTCTACATTTATGATTTTCCTTTTGATTTGACAGCCGTACTTTGTAGGTTTAGTTTATTTCTAATATTAGCTCTCTGGAATTGAGAGATGAGATGAGTCCGTAAAACTCCCTCAATACAGTCAAGTTTCTGTTGACTAATTCCATGACCAAAACATGTCACTCTGCGAGTCTCTGAGGCAGAATGTTACAGGACAGGACAGGCTTCACTCGAAGTTGGATAGTTCACACCCTGGTTGGCACATTTTCTAAGAGGCCTTGTTTCAGTGGATGCGAAGAGAATCAAACAGGCCTCTAGTCACACATTGTTCAAACCATTGTGATGGCGGGAGACTGTGGTGTGATTAGAGGGGCTGTGGGTGTGATTACGCCCCAATGACTCACGGTGGTGGTAACTCACGAACTCAGTCAGATGCCACTTGCTCTAATCTTTATATGATACACTTGGAAAGACCCCCTGCATGGAGGAAAGATGAATTGATGTAGTCTCTTTCAAAAGCGCCCCAGTATAGAAAAGAATTTTCATTTCCCCAAACTCTTAGAATCTCCTCCAAAAAATATCTAAATATTCAATGTACTGAGTGTCCTTCTCCCGCAGCTCAAATATCGGTGTTTACTCTTCCTCCTAGCTACCCCTACTGCCTACTATTGCAACCCAAATAACAGGGAGGCCTAAACCAGTGTGAGCTGTTTAGTTCCTTCTCTCAGCTCAGAGAAGTATGTGTCTCTGCCACCTAATGTTAACTTTTCCACCCGTGATCTTTATTGTAGGAGTCCCTGGGTGGTGCAAACAGTTAGTAGCTTGGCCACCAAAAGGTTGGCGGGCCTGCGATCTACTTCCAAAAGATCCCAACCATCGAGATCCCTATGGAGTACAGTTCTACTGTGAAACCTCTGGGCTCGCCAGGAGTCAGAATTGCTCGATTTTGGTTTCTTTATTTTTTCTTTATGTTTTAGTACTATTTGGGAAACTAAAGGGTTTGGGAGACTTGATTATTTTCTGCAATAAAGGTCATAACTCATTATAGGAAATTTGGAAGAACAAAAAGGTACTTAGGATTCTATTCAACCAAAGAAAACCATTGCTAAATGCTAGGTCATTTTTTGAAACCCAAATTCCCTCATTCTTCATCCTCTGCCCCTTATACACTTGTTTCATGGTTGAGTTTTATTATATAACTCTCTTAAAGCTATGCGTGTTCACTTGAGGTAATTTGGAAAAATACATAAAAGTAGAAAAAAATGGCCTCCACCAATGTTACTGTGTCGGCTTATTTCCTCACCAATCGTGACTCAGTCTCCCTTAGCAAGAAAGAAGTTTTTCTTTTTAACCAAAGACTTTTTATAAACGCTACTTGTGAAAGCTGAATAAGAGCATTTTAAAGATCAATCAAAACTTTTTAAACAAAGGCTCTAAAGTATTTCTAAGATATTAATTTCTGACGAAATAGTACACACAGGTTATCTTTGTGGAGCCTGCACTGAAAATTGACTTGTCCTTCTGCCCAGTCTTGCTTGCTCTCCCACCCTTTCACAGGCTTTGGTCCCTAATAAATATCTCATACCCAAACTCCATCTCCATGTGTACTTCCTGTGAACCCAACCGATGGCAACAAAATACTGGAAAACTTTCCTCTCATTTTGATTTTCTCTCCGAATTCCTGCAAATATAGATATCCTGAGAGATTTACAGAAAGGCATGGTAACTTGCATTATTTTAGTCCTTTAAAAGAATTCTTCTTTGTTTTACTTAGGCTTTCTGCCTCATCTATAGTTAACGAGGAATCTTCAGAAACACAGACGATAATTATTTTTCACATGATGAAGAGTATCCAGTATGTACTATAGGGTTGCTATGAGTTGGCATCGACTTGACAGCAACTGGTAAGGGCAAGGCACATGCCAGACGCCTTTTCTGTTGTTGTTCAGGAGTAAGACTGAATGAATGAATTGCATTTGTGTTAGTTATTAGCAAGCAGATTGAAAACTGTGGATTGAAACTCCTGGAATACAAGGTTTATTGAATTAAGGACCCAGAGAACCTCATGATAGCATTATAGAGCAAACCTGTCAGAAGATTAGCCCCCCCAAAAAAGCCCACCTTCTGACTGTGTTTTGGGAGCACCACAGATGCAATGAATTTCAAAATTATCATCATCTTGCTGAAAAGTTTTATTCAACTTTCGGAAGAGCCTTGCTTTTCCTAGATTTAGTAACAAAAATTTGCGGACAGAATGGTTTTAATAGCTTTTCATATGATACCATGAGCAACACAAACAAACAAAAATTTCTATTTGGGTAACACAGGGAAAAGTCACAGTTCGATGTTAATTGATCTGGTTTTCTATGCGATTACTAAAGCATTCTGTTTACTATTAGTATGTGACATAAAATGTGATTTCTCCTCCCCCCGCCATCTCTTCTTCCTTGGCTCCTTTGTCCCTTTCTTCTGCCCTGCTTGTCTTCTCTCCTTCCTTTCTCTTTTCTCTCCTCCTTCCCTCACTTGCTTTCTCTCCCTTCTCCCCTCCATTTACGCTGCCCTTCTTCCTTCTCTCCCTCCTTTTCTTTTTCTCTTCCTCCTCCCTTCTCCTCCCACATTTCACCTTTTCTCTCCTTTCCTCCATCCTTCCTTCCTTCCTTCCCTCCTTTATTTTGTTTTGTAGAATTTTTAAGAGGACTTGAAAAGTACCCTGTTAATATGTGCTATAAAAGAGTTTTTGTTATATTGATGAGAAGAGCTTGGCCATTCTTAACTGCCATTTCACTTACATTTATCTTCAGATTTAAGAAAGTTTGCTTGTTCTAAATAAATATGTTTTGAAATAAATATGTCTCTAATTATAGTTCAAATCCACCAGCCACTCCTTGGAAACCCTATGGGGCAGTTCTGCTCTGTCCTACAGAATTGCTGTGAGTTGGAATTGACTCAACAGCAATGGGTTTTTAATTACAGAATATTATTTTAAAACTAAATACCATTTTCTAATTCCCAAGAGACTTTATGTAGACATCAGTGACCTCCCATTCATTTTCTAAGAATGCTTATGATCTCCTTGCAGCCTTGTTCCCATTGCACGGGCGGTGCTGGGAAACGGTTTATTGACAAGGCTTAAACTCTGGAAGCTCTGACTATTTTCTCTCGAAGGAGTGAAGACTGAAGCATTATTTATCCCAGCAATGAGATCCTTTTTTTTTTCCCCCACAGGCGTTTTGATGAATTACGAAGACAACCAACCCCCTTCAATATTCTCTCCAGTTTGATTCTGGTTATACCCGTGAGTAGCGATAAGGGCATTAATGACATAACAGCAATTTGTACCGTGATCAGAGAGCAGTGCGAAGGGAGGATACAGCCAATGTTTTTAGTTTCAGTACTGGTGTAAAATAGGGGGGTTGTTCATAGCAGGCAGCTGAAGAATTTGATTTCAGAGACACCAGCGCCGGCTGGAAGGATGCATGGTAGAGGGTCACACCGTCCCATCACCTTGTGAAACACTGAAGGTTTTCCAGGTAGCTTGAGTATTTGTACAAGTGAGAAGATGGCGGGATGTGAATCTAGAAATTTGCATCAGGGCCAAAATAGTGTCCAGAGGGCAGTTTTGTCCCTTTTGTGGGAATCTGGGGAGCATTTTTCAGTTTCAGTGTCTGGCAGAAGCAGGGTGATTTGTCACTTGCTCTCACAGGGTTGCATGGAGGAGGTTGGGGCTCTGATAAAGGCTCTCATGAGGGAGCTTATGGATGTGAGGTCAAGACTCTTATGGCCCGAGAAGTTCTGACAGCTTAAGTACTTTAAATTCATTTGTAGCCAGTCTCTTAACCTTCATTAAGTTATACTGATATGCCTCCATAGGAGACTGTGTTTCAGGGTGCAGAGACTCTTACCTAGTGCTATTGATTTTAGGCGGTTTGCAAATTGTCCTTTTGAATACTTGAGCCAAAAGTCTAGCATAAGGATTAAAAGGTCTGATATCTCTCTTCTGGAATGTAAGCTACGGGTGGAAAAAATACGAACGATAGGAACCAAAGATAGGACAGATTCCAAGGGGGCTTTTGAATTCAATGCAAGGGAGATTAGATTTTTTTTTGCCTGTAAGGTGCCCCTAAGACTTCTTACGCAGAAGGAAGATGTGACAGTCTGCTTCTGTAAAGATTACAGCCTTGGAAACCCTATGGGGCAGTTCTACTCTGTCCTATAGGGTCACTATGAGTTGAGATTGACTCGAAGGCACACAACAACAACAACAACAGCAAGACTTCTTAAGGGGAGTGCCATTATATATTCAAATGAGACAGTTGAGTAAAGAGTTTTGGAGGATGCAATGGGATGAGAAAAGCAGCAACAGGGAGGTCAGTTTGGTTTATTGCAGTTGTTAAGGCTTTAGTCCAAAGCTTGACTTTTAGAACCCTGTTCCTAGCCCTTGGAAAAGGCAGAGCCTGGGAGGAATAACCTCCTAAAGAAGGCCCCAGACTCTGGAAGAAATCAATCTATATTTCTACCTGGAGGACGTACCTGAACTGCATCTCCAAACTGAAAAGAGGAAACCCAGAAAGATCTTGCGCAAATATGAAGAAAAATCTGTTAGCACGGGTGCAAGCTCAGCCAAAGAAGAACAGGACTGGCAGCAGGTCAACCCCAGGTACCCAGGTAGGAAAGTGCTGAGGGTCCCCAAAAAGGACCACGGCCATCCTCTTCTCAGAACACTGAGAGCCACAAGCTAAGAACCCTGGTGGTTTCTCAGATACAGTCTATTCAGATGGCTCAGATGCTGTCTGGCACAGTTCGGCCACAGCATTACTGACAGTTTGTCTTCCCACTGTCTTGGTCTTGATTCTAGTTTCTAACTGTCTCAGCCCACGTGACTCTGTCATGGGTACTCTCGTGTGATCAAGCTACAGCTGCCCTACTAGCAACATCTTGCCCCTTTGCTCCCTGGTAGGGTCTCTTGCTCTCATAGCTAAAACAACCCAAGAACTATGGGTATTGTCTAAGTCAGTGGAAAGAAGTATGCTTGTGTCAGAGAGATCTGGAAGATTGAATAATTAGCTGTGGCCATTATGGGAGAGACAAGAGTCAAAGCTGAGCCTAGGTCATAGCATGTAAACTCTTTTGAGCTCTAAAGCTAAAGATCTTCTTCTCAGAAAAGACATACATCCTGCCTACAGTCTTGGGGGGTTCACAGATGCTCTAAGCAGAGGTTAAGAACCTCTTTTGTGGAAGAAATGCATGCATCCTGGGGGTTAGGCTAGCTGGCCTGAATGATTCCTTCTGATTCGTCAATACTAGGGCATTTATAGAACTTAGATATTGAGATATTGTTGGGGACATTGCTAGCTATGAGAAAGTCAAGAAGAGAGCTGGGGCTTGTGTGAGGCACCAGGGATTACAAGCAGAGCGTGTATTTTGTTTTAGACCTGGGCAATCTGAAGTGCTACTAGGGCATTCATTCATGAGATGTTGAGCAAATCATTAAAGGCACAGATCTGGCCTTTGCGAAAGTGTATGGGGCTTAGATCTGCATTATCTAACATGGTAGCCACTGGCCATATGTGGCTATTGAGGACTTGAAAGAAATGTGGCTAATCCTAAAATGTGTTGTAAGTGTAAAGTACACATCCATTTTGAAGGCTTAGTCTGAAAGACTGTAAAACATCTCAATTTGAAAATACTGATTACATGTTGAAATGATAATATTTTGGATATATTGGGTTAAATAAATTATACCACTAAATTAATTTCATCGGTTTCTTTTTACATTGTAAATCTGACTACTAGAAAATGAAAAATGACATTTATGGCTCACATTTTTTATTGGTCAGCACTGCTCTAGATAATGTTTGTGTGTAGTTACCAATTCCAGCTGGGAAAAATTGAGATCTCTAGGGAAGGATAGAGAAAAGAACTATAGAGGGCTGAGGACATAATTGGAGCCCTGGTGGCACAGTGGTTAAGAGTTCAGCTATAACTAAAAGGTCGGCAGTTCAAATCCACCAGCTGCTCCTTGGAAACCCTATGAGGCAGTTCTACTCTGTCCTTAGGGTCGCTATGAGTTGGAATCGATTTGACGGCAGGGTTTACAGGAGGAAATAATTGTGGAGTATACCTATATTTATAGGTCTAGAAGAAGGTCTAGAGTTTGGGAAGGAGCTAGAGAAGAAACAGAGAAGAATGTGAAGATGTTATCACAGGAACAAAAGGAAGAGGAAGCTTTAGGAAGGAGCCTCTGTTGAATAGGATTATGCTAAGTAATTGGCCTCTGTCCTATTGCTGTTGGAGTTTTTTACTCTGGAAAGTGAAATGATCAAAGTCAACTTTAAAGAAGATAATTTTGGCATCAAAATAAAAGCTGGATTGGATTGAGGAAGGAGCTGAAGTTCGGGTGGCCAGTTAGAATCCGGGAATAGCAACAACAAAAAAAATCCCTTAAGCATCTATAAAGCCTAACAGAAAAGAATCATTTTTGCTTAAAAAAAAAAAAGAACTTTCTATTTTACGTTCTTGCAGTGAAAAATGAGGTGGTTTTGAAAAGTGAGATTTTGGTAATTTAAAGCATGTGTCTTCTGTTTCTAGAATCCAGGGAAATAGGTTGCAATGGAGATCAATGTCACACATAGAAGATTAAAGATGCTTTGTGGGAGAAAAATAGAAAGATGTAAAGACACTAAGGACACAGAAATTATAGGATTTCTAAGAAACAAAGTTTGTCTTTTTGTATAATTGTTCCATGTAGAAAAAAAGAAAAGAACATTATTCCCCAACCTTGAGACCATGTCAATGGAAAAGAGTGGTTTCTAAAAAGTGTTTTCCTTGAGGCCCTGGCTCCATAACTCATGGCCGTTTGGGGTACTGTAAGTGTTTATCAACTGAACACACGGTGTCCTAGAATATCCTTTATGGCAGAAATTTTGGTACATAAAATGATTTATTTGGAGCTCCATTTAGGGCGAAGTCTCTGAAAGGACAGGGTGTCAAGCAAAGGTGGGCTAAATTTCTTGAAAGTATTTGGATCCCCTTTAATGTTATAAAGCCTTTTCTAACTTAAAGGAAAAGAAGAATGATGGCAGACGAGGATCAATGGATGTGGGTACATGAGAAGACTAAATAAAAGGCTGAGCAATTAAAGACACTTGGCAAAGAGGCCTAGATGGAGTGTGATAGGAGTCAGATACTCCCTCTGGACCTGGCGTGGTGCGAAAGATTAATAAGCTTGGCTGCTAACCGAAAGGTTAGAAGTTCGAGTCCACCCAGAGTTGCCCTGAAAGGAAGGCCTGGTGATTTACTTCCGAAAAATCTGCCATTAAAAATCCTATGGAGCACACTTCTACTCTGACACACCTGGGGCTGCCATGAGTTGGAATTGACTCAACAACAAGTGGTTTTATATATATATATATATATACACACACACATACACACCTATTCATATACTTACATATACACATTGACTCTCACACACACACACACACACACACACACACTCCCACAACCTCTTAATTTTTACAACTAAGGCTCGCATTGATTAAAAAACTTATTCAAAGCCTAATAGCCAGTAAGTGACAGAATTAGTATAAAATCTACATCTGTTGCAGAATAATAATAAAAATATGATAATAATAATGATAAACAGCTAACATTTTTTTAAGCATATATTACGTACCAGGCAGTGTTTTAAATGCTTTACATATATTCACTCACCTATTTATCCCAACAAACCTGAGTGAAACACAGTTTGCCCTTGACCACTAACCTAAAGGTTGATGGTTCAATGTATTTGGTTTTTGATATTTATCACAACAACCTCATGAAGTTGGTGTTATTTTTTCCTCAGTGTTATAGATGAGACACAACGAGTTTAGATAATTTGCCCAAGGTCGACCAGCTAGCCCAGTGTATCATACTGTATCCTCAAACACTGTCAGGGAGAACCAAGCTGTATGCTCTGGCTGGATTATGCTGTGGTAACAAATGAATCCAAATACCTCACTGGAGTACGACAACAAAGGTTTATATCTTACGCCTCCACAGGGTACTTTTGCTCTGCTTCATTCCTGGATTTAGGCTGAAGAAGCTGCCTCTGTCTAGGATATTGTTAGTCTTTTGGCCATGAGATGATCTTAAAGCTTCTGTCAGAATTGGAATCTATCACTTTCTCTCCCATTTCTTTGGCCAGTGTAAGTCATGTGGTAAGCCTGTCAGTGAGGTGAGAAGTATAAGGCTTGTGTGAGACTAGGGTCTTTGAAATAAGAGGACACTTATTGCCGTTGTTGTTGCCAGTTGCCAGTGGAGTGAATTGTGACTCACTGGGACCCCGTATGTGTTAGAGTAGAACTGCTCCATATGGTTTTCAAGGCTGTGATCCTTGGAAAGCAGACCATGAGGCCTGTCTTCAGAGGCCTCTAGGTTGGTTTGAACCACCAACCTTCTGCGTAGTAGTCAAGTGCTTCACGGTGCACCACCCAGGGACTCCAAGAAAAGACTTAGGAGAGTTTTTGTTTTTGAGTGTGTGTGTGGCTTTTTTTTTTTTTTTTTTTTTGGTCATATGAATCTTTAGCTTTACAAAGAAGAGAATTAATGGATGGCTAATTTGACTGATTTCCTCACCAAGGTGTTAAGGTTATGACCCTAAAAGTTAGTTCTTGGGCTGTGAGTGTTGAATGGGGAGTGGCAGGGTAGCAGGGAGGAACGCAAGTGGGGACTATTACTGGGAACAGCTGCCCCTCACCATGACCAGAAGTGTAGGCTAGGCCATAGCCCAAACCCTGAGACACCTGGGGGAAGACCGAGTCTAAGCAATACGTCAGGTCGTACAAACTGACACTGACAGCTGACTTGGCTTGAGAGCTGGTAGGAAAGGGTTGATCAAACAAATCCCTGGGTTCGAACTGCCACACCTTTAGGTTATCAGCCCAGCCCTTTAACCACTGTGCCACCAGCGTTCCTTGGTAGATCAAGCAAGGAGATAGGAAAACACTAGGTCTGGTGAAGGCTAAAGGTTAGCTCACTTATCAAAGGGGAAATGACCATTTTTGAGGAGGGGCTCCATGCCCTGTTCTCCTCGGTCTAAAATGCTCCCCTCAGTCCTGTGAATTACTGGGGAGTGTGCTGTTGGTGGGTGGACACTGGCGTGTGTGTATAGACTCTCCTGTCTATTAAAATATGGCAGGGTGATGGGCAAAACGCTGTCTCTACGAACAAAGCAATTATAAAGTGAATCAATTCAGGTAGTTATGTAGAAGAGATTCATTAGAAAATAAAGACAGCACTTTAAATCTTGAATTAATGTTAAATCCAGACTGAATGTATTGGATACATTGCTCATTTTAGTGCAAGTAAATCTGATCTAAATACTCCAAACCAAACCAAACTCATTGTGGTCGAGTCAATTCCGGCTCATTGTGACCCGATAGGACAGAATAGAACTTCCCCGTAGGATTTCCAAGGAGCAGCTGATGGACTCGAACTACCGACCTTTTTGGTTACCAGCTGGGCTTTTAACCACTGTGCCACCAGGGCTCCTTAAAGACTTCAGCTAAAGGTAATTCCACAGAGATGTAAATCGTTCTTGATGAATACAATAAAAACAAGTCATGATCACTTTTTTGAATTTAGAATAAATTCACATCAGGAAGGTACAGTACTTAGGAACAAGACAACCTTTTTTTTCTTTCAAATATTAAAGACTTCTAAAAAATATGGCGGTAAATTGGAACAAGCAGGAAATGGACACAAAATTAAGATTTAATGCCATTATCCATATGCAACAATTCTAATTTTCATGCATTCCGTATAGTCTTTTCCTACATACAAGTAAAACTGTAATCACACAGTTTAGAGTTTTATTGTAATACAGCATTTTCCATAAACAATTTCCCAGGTTGCAGCACAGACCTTAGGATTCTAATGGCTGCAAAACAGCCCACTGCGTAGAATTAACATAGCTTAATTCATTATTTTCTTATTATTAAATATTTACTTTCTTTCAGTCCTTCATTATTATTAATGATGCTGCAATAGATGGTTATATAAGGAGCCCTGGTGGCGCAACCGTTAAGCACTCTGCTGCTAATCAAAAGGTCTGTAGTTCGAACCCATCCAGCGGCTCCTCAAAAGATGTGGGGTGATTTGCTCTCTCCCGCCTGTCGAGTGATTCTGACTTACAGGGGCCCGACAGAACCGAGTCAACTGCCCTACAGGGTTTCCAAGGCTGTATGTGAATCTTGCCTCAGAGTGGCTGGTGGGTTCAAAGCCCCAGCTTTTCTGTTAGCACTCAAGCTGTTAACCGCTGTCCTCTCAGGGCTCCTGGGTAAAGATTACGGTGAAGAAAATCCTATGGGGGCTGTGCTACTGTCAGTGGGGTCACTGTGAGTCGAATCAACTGGTCGATTCCTAATAACAATAACAACAGATGGATACAGAAATAAAAGTGCTTTCTTTCTTTTTTTAATTTTTTTCATTGAGGCATACTTCTAACACTGGAATTGTTGGGTCAAATGTTATAAAATTTTAATGCTTATATGTAAATGGATTTACAAATGGCTGTTATCAATTACCTGAAATGTGTGAGGATATAATTCCTCGCCTCCTCAGTTAGGTGTTTCATAGAAAAATATGGTCGTTTGCACGAATTTGTGTGTTCGAATACTTGTGAGGCTGAACATCGTCTCGTGCATATTTACCAACAGCATAAGTTATCATTCATTCATTCAGTTGGACAGGTATGTTTGAGTGCCAAAAATGTGTCAGCAGCTTCAATGGCACAGTGGTTAAGTGATATGGCTGCTAACCTAAAAGGCTGGCAGTTCAAATCTGCCAGCTGCTGCTTGGATAACCCTATGGGGCAGTTCTACCCTGTCCTGTAGGGTCACTGTGAGTTGGAATCTGCTTGATGTTTTTTCTTTTTTTTTAAATGTGTCAGGCATAGTTTTCATTTCTGAGCCCATAGCAGTGAACAAAACATAAAAATCTCTGTCCTCATGGGTCTTATATTCTAGAGTGAAAGAGACAATAAATAAATAGGTAAATTATACAGTGTGTGAGAACATTATAAGGCTATGGAAGAAAATAAAGCAGGATAAAAAGAAAACGAAATTTTGGGGAGAGACAGTCAAATTTATAAACAGGGTGCTCAGCAAAAAACAAATATACTAAGAAGGACTTGAATGAGCTGGGGCAGGTACCATGTAGGTACCTAAGGACAGAATGTTCCAGGCAGACGCTAGATAGTGCAAGAGTCTGGGGATGGAGGGTGTCTGATGTCTTGGGGAGAAGCAAGGAGGCCAGTAAGGCGAGAGCCGACTGGGATCTTCAAGGGCCTGCAGGGATACATGATACTCTTTGAAAGAACTAATTTGACTTTGATGATGTTAATTTGTTCGGTAGAAGAAACAAGAAGAGCAAATTTCACTAACCCCAACAGAATAAAAGAGGACGTCACGAGTACCGTGATTAGCTAAGCTCTCCGGGGAGAATAAAGTGTAAACAAGGCAATAAAGAGGAGGACCATTGGCCAGAGCTCAGTTACGTGGTCACAGCAGGCTAAAAAGAGGCGCCAAACGAAGTTTTACATTGTACCCGAAAGGAAGAGGGCACCAATGATTTACGAAAAGCTTGCAAGCTCTGTCGCGTCCAGTCTTGAATCCACTGCATTAATATCAACTGGGATAATTGCTACAGTATTCCAGACGCTTCCCACACATACAGAATCAAAATATCAAGGCACGGGTCCCACAAATCTGATTTCTGGGTGACTCTGTTGAGCATCTAGATTTGGAAACCTTTGAGTGAGTATTCTGTCTTTTGGACATGAAAATGTATCAAAACATTCCTTCCCCTGCAAATTCTCTCAGTATTTAGAGCAACCCTGGGTATAACACAGAAGAGCCAGCAGGTGGCAGAAGAACTCCATTCATATAACCCTCTGGCTCGTTTTCTTATTTCACCGTCCCTAATTCCCCATCTGATCTTCCTTTATTTTTACTGGTTTGTTGGCTTGAAATATACACGGCTTAAGTCCTTTAAAAGGGTTAAAATTAACATTATAAATATATGGCAGTATTAAAAAAAAAGTACCTAGAGTATCATGTTAGTGAATGATCCAGAATTTATTCCACTGAGTATTTTTTGTTTTAGATTGAAGAAAAATAATACCAAATAAGAGTAAATATTAGGAGGTCAATTTACCATAAGAAACTTTTTTTTTTTTTAATAAGCAAATTTAAAGGCACAAATATTATAGACTTAATATAAATACATTTTATATGCTAAATTTATTCTTAAGGAAAACTTGAACTTTTTTTTTTTTAATTGTACTTTAGATGAAGGTTTACAGAACAGACTAGCTTCTCACTAAACAGTTAGTACACATATTGTTTT
The DNA here is from genome assembly GCA_030035585.1 of Dugong dugon. Taxonomy (NCBI): domain Eukaryota; kingdom Metazoa; phylum Chordata; class Mammalia; order Sirenia; family Dugongidae; genus Dugong; species Dugong dugon. The sequence goes on from CM057473.1 coordinate 11,225,675, forward strand.
ATGACACTGGTTACCAATCCCATGACATGTCAACACTCTCCCCTTCTCAACCTTGGGTTCCCTATTACCAGCTTTCCCGTCCCCTCCTTCCTTCTAGTCCTTGTGCCTGGACCGTTGTGCCCCATTGGTCTCATTTTGTTTTATGGGCCTGTCTAATCTTTGGCTAAATGGTGAACCTCGGGAGTGACTTCATTACTGAGCTAAAAGGGTGTCTAGGGGCCACATTCTAGGGATTTCTCCAGTCTCTGTCAGGCCAGTAAGTCTGGTCTTTTTTTGTGAGTTAGAATTTTGTTCTACTTTTTCTCCAGCTCTGTCTGGGACCCTCTACTGTGATCCTTGTCAGAGCAGTCAGTGGTGGTAGCTGGGCACCACTTAGTTGTACTGGATTTAGTCTGGTGGAGGCCAAGGTGGCTGTGGTCCATTAGTCCTTTGGACTAATCTTTCCCTTGTGTCTTCAGTTTTCTTCATTTTCCCTTGCTCCTGAAGGGGTGAGACCTGTGGAGTATTTTAGATGGCCGCTCACAGGATTTTAAGACCCCAGAAGCTACTCACCAAAGTAGAAGTAGAACATTTTGTTTATAAACTATGTTATGCCAGTTGAACTAGATGTTCCCCAAGACCATGGTCCCCACAACCCTCAGCCCAGCAACTCAGTCCCTCATGGAGTTTGGATGTGTCTATGCGACGGCAATGGGTCTTTTGTTATGGAGCTTCCATGACTGTGCCTTGTACAAGTTGTGCTGGCTTCCCCCGTACTGTGTACTGTCTTATTGTTCACCAAAGTTACCACTTATCTGTTACCTGTTTAGCGTTTTTCCATCCCTATCCCTCCCCTGCCTCATAACCATCAAAGACTGGAAAACTTGAACTTCTGTTTTCATGAAGTTAAAACCTGTAATGGTAATTTTATACACGGAAATCCAATGAGAAGCTGTGTGCTGAAGTTGAAAGCTGTTGTCAGATTTGAACAGATCTCGTATGAATCCAGGTTTTACCTCCTTGGAGACTGATCTTGAGCAATTTTCTGACAGCACTTTCAGCTCCTGCTGTAAAATGCCCTCATCACACCCACACCTCAGGGTTTCCGCAGTCAGTGATGCCAAAGTGCTCCATACATACTAAATTTTAAAAATAAAGTAAATGAAAAAAAAAAAAATCCTTCCTCTCCTCCCAGTTTTTTCAGTGGCAATTGCTGCTTGTGTCTTAATGCAAGACAGAAGACTGAAATACACATCTAGCTGGCAGAATCAAAATCTGGCTCAGATGTTCAAAAACATCACGCTGTCAAAAGATTTCAAAATCTAAAATCTGAGTTCCCTGTTTCCTTTCCGTTAGGAAACGTGATATTCTTTGAAGCTCACTTTTTGACTTTATGTGTTGTAATTATGCATTTAGTATTTGAGGTATATAATGACTTGTGCCCTATGGTGTTATTCAGTCAGCTGTAGGAAAAGGAGCATAAGAGATGTGGTGTATCAGCAGGCAAGTTTGTCCTCTTTATCCTCGCATGTAATTTACTCAAGAGCTGACAAAGTCACACACACAGGCTGCCTCTCCCCATGTTACTCTGCAGACCGTGAAAAGACTAACATCAACCCTATGCCTTCGAACTCGGAGCCCAGGGAGAAGGCTGATGAAGTGATGGACCGGTTCCTCATTTCGACGCCACAAAGGAGTGAAGTCGCTGATAACAAGGGGGCGCAAAGGCGTGAGCGCCCTGGACAAAGCTCTTGGCAAAGATGCTCCAAGGATTCTTGGCAACCGAATACGTGAACAAGAGAAGGGCTTCAAATTCATCTTACATTTGGTCTCAGGAAAGAGGGACATGGAAACACAAATTAAAGAAAAGATCTGAAAGAATGGGACAGTGGGGGAAAATAAAGGGAAGTTGTATTGCTGGTAAAAGGGCTATCAATATGAAATATATGATAGTCATATTTTGATGTATATGATCGTTACTATATTTTGTGATAGACGATAGGCAGATGGATAGATAGATATAGAAAGGGAGAGAGAGGGAGATGCCTTTGCGTTGACTCTGACTCATGGCAACCTTACATACAACAGAATAAAATGTTGCCTGGTCCTGCATCCTCCGCATGGTCTCTGGCAAGTTTGAATTCACTCTTGTGGCTATTGTGACAATCCATCTCACCAAGGGTCTTGCTCACCCTCGCTGGCCCTTCACTTCACTTCTTTCATCCATCAATCATTCCTGCTTCCTAGGAGAATTACTTTCTAAATAAAATGCTGCACCAGAGACCTTGTCTTCCATCTCCTTTCTTGGGGACATGGGCAAACACACAGCTCAAACACTCTATGAACTAATTTTGATGGAAAACCTACTGAGGAAGGGGTGGCAAGGACAATGCCCACCATGGAAGGTTTAATTTAATTAAATGAATGGGGAAGTACTGAAATCAAAAGGCTGTTCTCAGGACAGAGGTAAGTCACCTTTCAATATCCCCTAGAAAACTCTCACAATATATTTACTCCTTGTTGTTGAGTTGATTCCGACTCATGACAACCCTATATGTGACAGAGGAGAACTGCACTCCATAGGGTTTTGAACAGCTGTAATCTTATGGAAGTAGATCACCAGGTCTTTCTTTGGAGGTGCCACTAGATAGATTAAAACTGCCAACCTTTCTGTGAGCAGTCAAGCACATTAACCTTTTGTGCCATCCAGGGACTCTTAGAATACATTTAGTTTCCTTCATTTGGGTATCTAACCTTAGCAGTTGGCTCAGTGATTGATTGATTGAGCAGAATTAATCATAATAATTGTGATAAAGGCCAGAGGTTTGGTATATATGATATGTTGAAGGTATTGACTGGGGTCCCCGGAATGTCTACATCCATCTCTGCCACCCAGACTTTTTTCCTGCTGGGTGCCTGATGAGTAGAATGGCAAATTTAAGGATTAATAGCTAAAGGAGGAACAGAGCCATTTCATTAATAGTAAAGCGTCAGCTTATTAATCTCCTGCCACAGAGGCTCATTAGTTAAATCAAAGGAAGGACTCCTTTCCATGGAATCTAATACTATTCATTTGCGTGCTCAGAAGGCAAAAGAGAGTGATTGAAAATTCACTCCTTGCCTGGGTCTGCTTACCACGCTAATCCAGAAAATAGGTTAAAAAAAGAAAATGGAGAGTATGGGCATTTTTAAAGGGCATTTTAATATTTAAGGCACCTAGTATATTGTGCAAGGAGCCATGGTGGTGCAGTGGTTAAGCGCTCGGCTGCAAACTAAAAGGTTGGTTTTCGAACCCACCAGCCACTCCACCGGAGAAAGATGTGGCAGTCTGCTTTCGTAAAGATTCCAAACCCAAACCAAACTGTCGAATTGATTCCCATTCATAGTGACCCTGTAGGACAGAGTAGAACTGCCCCCTAGGGTTTCCAAGGCAGTAATCTTTATGGAAGCAGACTGCCACAGCTTTCTCCTGTGGAGCGGCTGATGGGTTCGAATAACTGACCTTTTGGTTAGCCACCACGCATTGTGCCACCATGCCTCTTCCCATAAAGATTACAGCCTTGGAAACCCTATGGGGCAGTTCTACTCTGTCCTCTAGGGTTGCTGTGAGTGGGAATCGACTCGAAGGGCAATGGGTCTGGTTTTTTTTGTTAGCGTAGTGTGCCAGAACGAGGGAAAACCTCAATGAGATGGGTGGACATAATAGCCACAACGGTGGGATCAAACATATCCAAGATCATGAAGACGCTGCAGCACTGGACGATGTTTCCTTTTGTAGATCTAAGACTGCAGGAGCCAGAGCCGACTCAACAGCACCTAACAACCAGCACAGCAGTGTATTGTAGCCCCAAACATCTCTCTTTCTGAGGATTAGCAACGCCTCTGTTGCAGAAGAGTTAATAAGGGAGTGAGTTGAGGAGCAGAAGAAGGTGGTAAAAGAGATTGGAAGTGAGGGAGAGAGAGGACCAAAAACACATCCTCTCTATGAGCATAGAGGGTGGTGTGAGCAGAGGAGGAGGATGTGTTTCCTTTGCTACAAATATTAGCATTAGCTGCATTCTCCTATATGTTTGGGAGTCTCACCTTGATGCACACTTTGTCTCTTGCTCAAACTCATACTACCTGGCATGTTGAGCAATTTCCTGAGCCTAGAAAATGTATCTAAGGCAGTTAATCAAATGTTCAACAAGGATTCCCAGCTGAGGGCCAAGAAGTTCTGTAGTTCATTTACGGAAGGGCCTTGCTAGACCACAATAAAACAAAGTAAACAAGATCCTCCGAGCTTCCCACAGAATGTGGAGCACGTAATCCTTCACCTGAGCACGTCCCTACTTTAGTCACAGAAGTGCAGTTTGCGTGAACTACAAGATGAAAATGAATCTATTTGAGCCTTTCCTAATGAAGGAAATTTATGTTTGTGGGCGTTTTATCTGCAGAATCCTTTGAACTGAAGATAATCAAATTTACTTAGAGCAAATGCTGTTATGTAGTAAGGAAAGTTTATGGTGTATGCAACAACTCTTCCATGTAAAACAATTACTGCAACCTCATCAGGTTCAGAACATTCTGGCTCAGGAGAATTCAACCAAGTAGGACTAAGGAGAGTTCAGATAGGTCAATGATCCCACAGCACTGCTTGCTTTGACAGGTGTCAGATATCTGTAGCTAAAGAAAGGAAGCCACGGTGATCACCCCCCAAAAAGTGACTCCCTGTGGTTAGTGGTCCACAATAGGATAATAAAGTTATACTCACAAAGTGCCCTCGATGTTGTTGTTGTTAGTGGCCCTCAAGTGGGTTCCCACTCATAGTGATCTTAAGTAGAACAGAGCAAAATGTTACCCAGTCCTGCTCCATCTCTGCTGTCACTGACATGTTTGAGCCCACTGTCGGGGCTAGTGTGTCAATTCATCTCACTGAGGGTTTTCTCTCCTTTACCAAACATGATAAGGGGCATTTATTTGAATCGGTTTATGCAGGCTGAGTCTGGAAAAGTGCGTCTTGCTTTGGGCGTATCTCCCTCCCCACTTCTTAAGGATTCTGCTAACCTAGGGAGAACCTGGGTGGTGCAAAGGGTTAATACAATCTGCTGCTAACTGAAAGGTTGGAGGTTCAAGTCCACCAGAGATACCTTGGAAGAAAGACCTGGTGGTTTATTTCCAAAAATCAACCATTGAAAACTTTATGGAGCACAGTTCTATGTTGACCTATATGGGGTCCCCATGACTTGGCATCAATTTGATGGCAACTGGTTGCTGGTTGACTAACCCTAGAATCACCTCTGAGTATAGAGAAACATTGTCATTTTGGGAGCAATGTAGGGTTTGGTTTTAGGGAAAAAAAAAAAAAAAAAGAAATAGACTTTTAGTCCCTGCTATGCAGCCTGCCAACTGTGTGACTTTGGGAAGTTTACATAAACCTGTTGTGTTTATATTTCCTCTTCTCTAAAATAAGGATTATAAACAATACCCATGTTATAGTACAGAATATCAAATGATGTGTGTGAAATTATTTCTAAATAGAAAAGTGTCATCTAAGTTACAGTGTTTCTTCTTTTTCTGGGGAAAGCTTGGGGAGCTCCACAGCATGAGGTGCACGCACAGATCGGAAAATTTACCTTTTCCTATGAGCAGCCTTTTGTCTACTTTATTCGTCTTCATCCCATTTGGAGGGCACAGCGCCATCCACCTGTGCATGGTTCTAAAGCTCGGTAACAACTCCATGGAAATTGAACTTAATGTATGCCCCAACATGTGTCTGAAAATAAATGGGCTGTGAGAAGGGAAATGCCGGTTCTGCCTCGCTCCTGGGGAAATCAGGATGACACAGCTGTGCCTGTGAATGAAGCCATTTGAAGAGTTAACATGGAAGACAGCACCACATAATTGTGAACGTCTGTGGAGCTACTCACAGACCATGCTCTAGAAATTAATAAAAGTACTGACGTCGATGGGAAAGATATACAAAATGAAAGCCAAATGAATGAATTAGTTTTCCCGTATGGTTCAATGGCATTGAATCCAAAGGCAGCTAGGCTCTGCTGGTCTCTGGCTTAAATGATATTTTGAATGATTTCCACCAAGGTTATGTAGGAGATCAAAGCAAAGCGTGGCAAAAATAAGAAATGCTCTCACTAGTGGTTCTGGTGGGCAAAAGTACAAACGGGCAGGAGGAAATAAATTGGTAATTAAAATAATAATTTTTTTTAAAGTTTGTCACAAAGTTGAAAGTTAAAACCTCATGTTTGTCAACTTTTTCAGTGTTCATTTAATTTCACAAGCTTTTCATCCACCAAAATGTTTGATCGCTGTTCATCCTTCCATCTAAAAAATTACTGAGATTCGTCTGAGTACCTGGTACAGTGCATAGAGCTTGTATATGCTCTTGACTCATTCTCACAAGATTCTCCAAGTTATTATTATTCCAAGTTTTTAAGCCAAGGAAACTGAAATACGGAATTGTTAGTAACATGTAAAAACCAGTTGCCGTAGAGTTGAGCCCAACTCATGGAGACCCCGTGTGTGTCAGAGTAGAATTGTGCTCTGTAGGGTTTTCAGTGGCTGATTTTTTGGAAGTAGATCACCAGGCCTTTCTTCTGAGGCACCACTGGGTCTACTCGAACCTCTAACCTTTCAGTTAGTAGCTGAGCTCTTTAACTGTACCATCCAGGAACTCTTAGTAACAGGTTGATACGATGAATTTAATAAACAGAACTGAAATTTGAATCCAGTTTTTTCTCTTTAATAGCAAAACACTTTCCACTACAGTGCAGCTTAACTGACATGTTAAAGCAAAACTGGAAATTTTTCAATTGAAAAATGTAAAGTAATTATTATTATTATTTTTCACAATTTCTTAATAGCCTCTGAAAATTGAAGACAACTTAATAATGGGGCATTTGTTGTGGTTGTTATTGAGTCAATTTTGACTCATAGCAACCTCGTGTGACAGTAGAACTGCTCCATAGGGTTTTCTACAAGCAGATCGCCAGGTCTTTCTTCTGTGGAACTGCTGGGTGGGTGGGTTTGAACCTCCAACCTTTTGATTAGCAGCTGAGTGCTTAACTGTTGTTCCACCAGGGCTTCTTAATGAGGCATTTACACATATCTATAGTATAGCCTGAGTGAGAGAGAATGAGGATGGTAAATTCTTTCTGTTTGTGCCATTAAGCTCTATTTTATTGACCCCTGCAAGGTAGGAAAGGAGCCCAAGTGGCACAGTGGTTAAAACGCTCAGCTGCTAACTGAAAGATCAGCAGTTCAAACCCACCAGATGGGCGAAAGATGTGGCAGTCTGCTTCCGTAAAGATTTACAGCCTTGGAAAGCTTCTGCGGCGGTTCTACTCTGTCCTACAAGGTCACCATGAGTAGGAACTGACTGAATGGCAATGGGTTTTGGGTTGGCCCTGTAGGAGGTTATATCCGTATCTTATTTATTTTACAGTTACCTCCTAGTCCTAGGGTTTCTGATCAGAAAACTACATCAGAATCACCTGGAAAACTTGTAAAAATGCAGATTTCTGGATTCCACCCCAGACTTAGTGAATCAGAATCTCTGGGGTTGGGCCAGGGAAGCTGCCTTTAAAAGAAGCAGACAAGTTCATTCTAGCACTCGCTCAAGTTTGAGAACCACTGTCCTGATTGATTGCCCCCACAAAACCCACCCACACTGGTTGATGGATCAGGGCTGATCCTCTTGGTGAAGGATTCAGCTACTAACTTCTCACCCCCACGTCTGGGTCCAGCACTGTGCCAGCCCCTTCCACCTACACCACATCACATGAAGTCATATCACACCAAAGCCCATCTGTCCCATCGTGTTCCACGATGACTCCTAGTCAACACAAGTCCCTACACTGAGTCTGAGTCTTAGCCACCATGAACATCAGGAGCTCTGCCACTCTTGTCAGAACCTCAGCCAGGGCTGTAGTCTCTGTTTCCTGCCCTCACTACCCAGCTCTGACCTATGATCCCGATGTAATACCTGGATTATTTCCTGTTCAACACAGACCTTTAGTTCTACAAAAACCAAACCAAACCAAGCAAATGAACAAACAAACCAAAAAACAAAAAACAAAACTCTCATCTCCAAGTACACAAACGAATTCCTTTCTGGTTAATTTAAGTATTGAAATTAAAAATGGAAAAATATTTATTTACTTGGTTAATGATGAATTAGTGCCTTGCAGGAGTCATGATTAATCACGCACCACCTGGAAGCCAGCGCCAAAACAGCTCTGCTGATAGAATTCATCAGCTGCCGAAGTAAGTGATGGCACCGAAGATTGCTTTATTGTAGGATCCTTTATGTTAGATTCTAATTGCGTATGGACATTCCCCAACAAAAATTGTTTGGATTCCTCTCTGAAACATTTGGGGTGAGTCTCAAGGAGGTGATGTGCATTAGCTAAACACTGAATCATAAAACTATTGCCATTATTTTGGGAAGGCAAAACATGTTTTATTCTACAAGATTTAAACAATCATTTATAAATAGCATTTCAGAACAATGAAAGTAATACTTGTTAAAAGAACAAGGACTATAATGTTGTATTAAAAGCATACTCAGTCATTAACCAAAGCATTTCTTCACTGCATCTGGCATAGTGGTTAAGAGCTACGGCTGCTAACCAAAAAGTTGGCAGTTCGAATCCACCGGGCACTCCTTGGAAACCCTCTGGAGCAGTTCCACTCTCTCCTGTAGGGTTGCTATGAGTTGGAATCGACTCGATGGCAACGAGTTTGGTTTTTTGGGGAGTTTTATACTTGGGATGAAGCCCTGGTGGCACAGTGCTTAAGAGCTCAGCTGCTAACTGAAAGGTCAGCAGTGTGAATCCACCAGCCGCTATTTGGAAACCCTATGGCTCAGTTCAACTCTGTCCTATAGGGTCACTATGAGTCGGAATCAACTCGATGGCAACAGTGTACTCGGGTAGACCCACATTTACTGTAAACAATGGCCACTTTCAGTGGTTTTCTAACCCCCAAAATATCTTTGCTGCCAGCTGGCCCCCAGGGAAGCATAAGAACTTGAAAAAGGTCTTCAGCGAGTCCCTCTCTGTTACTGCGTGTTTGTTGTCTGAGCTGCATTTTGTTCCGAATGGGAACAACAGAAGAAGAAGAGCAGGCCCCAGAGAATCGGGGTGGCCAGGGCTGGCTCCATACACACCTGGGAAGGAGGAAATTTTATATCCATCTACTACCATTTTCAGGCCTGATCTTTGGTGGAAGTGGAAGAAACATGATCTTTGGTGTCAAAGATGAGTTTGAATCCTGGCCCCACCTTTTACAAGGAACGTGGGACTTAAACTTTGTGGTTCTCCTCTCATTTGTGCATAAGGCTCCGCTTGAACTACCCTGACCCCTTTTTTTCCAGCTAGTAGGTCCTAGGTGAAATAGGTCCTCACGCTTCAAGGATCAGCTCAGACATTACTTCTTCTCGAAAACTACTCTCATCTGCCAGGCTAGATGGGTGACACTTTTCTCTAGAGTTCATAACCAAACCAGTTGGCCACTGAGTTGATACTGACTCCTGGTGACCCCATGTGTATCAGGGTAGAACTGTGCTCTGTAGAGTTTTCAAGGCCATAACATTTTGGGAGCAGATCACCAGGTCTTTCTTCCAAGGTGCCTCTGGGTGCATTTAAACCAACAACTTTTGGTTAGTAGTCAATCGCTTAACTGTTTACACCACCTAGAGACTCTCTACACTTGATATCACTCATTATATTCTACTTCAAGTGTCTATGTACCTATCTGCACCTCTGGTTTATCTTTGAAGGCAGGCAACTTCCTGATGCAGTATACGCCACACGGGAGGGGCTGAATAAATATTTATCGGACAGTTTGGTCTCTAAAATATAGACAGCAATATTTGCTACAAAAATGGTTGCAAGGAATGAGTGATAATAACATTTGTAAAATTTCTGGCACATAGTAGTCACTGAATAACTTGTAGCTTGGGTCCTCTTCCTGTTCCTGGCAATGACAGAAGTTCTATGGCCTCTCAATTCTTCCCAGATTCCACCACAGTTCTATGAGCCAACTCCGCTTGATCTTTGCTCAGGTTTGTCACTTTTATAAATCCTATGTAAGACTTCAGTGTCTGCTGTGGGTTGGGTCCTCCAGGAAGCAGGAGGCAAGACTGAATTAGGAGTACAAAAGCATTAGGGTGAGTAAACATCTATGAAAGAAAAGAGAGGAAAGAGGTTTGGACGGTGAGCCGTTAGATATGATACAGCCCTGACAAATCTCTGCCAGTCCAACAGGGAACTCTTGAACAAAGATTGCCAGTTAAAGGAATCCTGCCTTGGGTGAAAATGACTAGGCCCTTTGTAGCTCTGCCTTGCTCAGTCATTGCCTGGAAGTACCCTAATGAAATCATTACCTGCCTATCACCATGTTGTTGAGCCATTGGCCCAGGGATGCCCTGAGAAGAGTGTGATGTTGGCTCAAATGCTGAGACAGATTGTGAAGGAGCTAATAGCTGGAGACAGTCAGCCAACCATGCTCCTCACAGCTGGGCAGCAAGTCCTTTCTTAGAGGTGAGTGGCACATCTCTGTGTCTGTCACAGCAGCAATTGAGAATTTAGAGTTTAGGGTAATGGTCTTCTAGGGATGCTGCATGTCTTGTTGTTGTTGTTAGTAGCTGTCAAGCTGGCTCTGACTCATGGTGAAATGTTGTCCAGTCTTGCGCCATCTCCATGTTCTTTGATATGCTGGAGCCCACTATTGAGACTATTGTATCAGTTCATCTCGTTGAGGGTTCTCCTTCTTTTCACTGACCCTGTACTTTACCAAACACGACGTCCTTTTCTAGTGATGTCATTTCCTAGTGTCCGAAGCCAGCCAGCCAAAGTCTTGTCATCCTTGCTTCTAAGGAGCATTCTGGTTGTATTTCTTCTAAGACTGATTTGTTCATTCTTCTGGCAGTCCATGCTATGTTCAATATTCTCCACCAACACAACAGTTTGAATGCATAAATTCTTATGTCTTCTTTTTTCATTATCCAATCTTTGCATTCATATGAGGCAACTGAAAAGACCATGGTTTGGGTCAGGGATGTGCCTTAGTCATCTAAGTGACATCTTTGCTTTTTAGAACTTTAAAGAGGTCTTTTGTAGCAGATTTCCCAATGTAATATGTCATTTCACTTCTTGACTGCTGCTTCCATGGGCATTGACTGTTGATTCAAGTAGAATGAAATCCTTGACAACTTCATTTTTTTCTCCAAAATGTTAGTAAGATTCTCTTACAGAGCAAGAATCCTCGTGAGCCACAAGAATGACCTTTGTGGCATTGAGACACAGGTAAATGTTGGAGGTGGGAGGTTTTATTCACATTTTAAAAGCATTTTAACCTGCCTGTTGCCAAGGTTCTACAGTACGTGTGCTGTCTGTGCGCTATTCATTCCTTGCTTTACCCTCGGGCATGACTCTTTGGGCAACAGTGTGTGGGCATCCAATTCACTCATGTGTTCTAACTATTTTCTGTGCAAGGAGAAGGGATATGTGGCCATATTGGCTTGTGATTATAAAGACCCATTGAGGACAACCAAACACCATAAGTATAACGAAGGAGACTAGCATATTTTAATACATAGAGTACATTTTATAAAAATGATGGAAATAAGTAGATGTAACCATCAATTTTATTTTAACTTTCAACCAGAAATTAAAGGTACTTTTTCATATCAGAAGATGTATATCCAGGACAACTCTCTCTATAGACCTAAAAAATGTATAATAGAAAGTGGAGTTACTAGAGTCAAACCACAGGACGCAGGGCTAGATTCAGTGCAGTGAGGTCAACAAGCAGGGCATTCAGGGAGCTGGGCTTTTTCTGGTCGGGTGGGAGCCACCCTAACTCTTGATTGCTGGTCAGTTACTATTTAGGCACTGTCATGGATTGAACTGTTTCCCCCCAAAGTAGATGTCAACTTGGCTAGGTCAGCATTCCCAATATTGTGTGATTGTCCACCATTTTGTCATCTGATGTGATTTTCTTATGTGTTGTAAATCCTACTTGTATGATGTTAATGAGGTGGGATTAGAGGCAGTTATGTTAATGAGGCAAGACTCAATCTACAAAATTGGGCTGTGTCTTCAACCACTCTCTTTTGGGATATAAAAGAGAAGGGAGCAGAGAGAAAGGGTGACCTTATACCATCAAGAAACAAGAGCCAGGAGAATAGAGCATCCTTTGGACCCCTGGTCCCTGCACTAAGAAGCTCTTTGACTGGGGAAGATTGATGACCAGGACCTTCCCCCAGAGCTGACAGAGATAGAAAGCCTTTCCCCGGAAACTGGCATCCTGAATTCAGACTTCTAGCCTCCTCGACTGTGAGAAAGTATATTTCTCTTTGTTAAAGCCATCCACTTGTGGTATTTCTGTTATAGCAGCCCTAGATAACTAAGACAGACACCATAGATGTGTTTAGTGTTTTGCATAACTGTGTACAGTGGTTTAATAAAATAACTTGGTTATTAGAGAATTTCCCTACAATGTTTTCAAAAAGCACCTCATTTTCAGAGAATAAGAATACAGTAAAATAGACACAGCACATAAATTGTACAGAATAGGTCTTTGTTCACAATTGAGAAGCTGATTAAAAATCTTGTAGCATTCCACAATTATGTAGTCTAGGCATACAGGGCTTATTAGACATTGACAGACCAGGAAGCAGAAGCTGGGGACTCATAGTTGAGTCTAGACTCAGGGTCCAGGGTTTGCTATAGAATGGAAGTTAGCCTTTGAGAGAGGAGACAGATAAAAGATTTCTATGAGAGGATGGTACAGTACGTAAAACCAGGATGTGAGTTGTTTCCAGATGAGCGACTCTCTAACCAGGGCAGCTGGGGTCAAGTCTGCTCTTGAGAGAGAGGGTCTGGAAATGAAGCCCCAGCTGTGACTCTAGTCTGGTTCAATAGGGTCAATTCATTGTGCAACATCCTAAGGTTGAACTTGGATTTTCCCTGGTAATAGGATCAACAGTTTCTGTGCAAAATGTCATTTGGTTTTAGCTTGTTGGGATTTAGTGTCTGGGATTCCATCTGGCCCTGACTATGGCCATTACCTCTTCTAACGCAAAAAAAAAAAAAAAAAAAAAAAAAAAAGATAGAAATAGCTGTAATAAGAAAATACTCGTCATACTTCAAATTCTGTCAGATTACTTACGGTGCACTCATGAAATACATGGACTAAATGCAGCCTAGCATAGATTTAACCTTGATTTGCCTGTATAGTTTACAAAACCCCTTTTTTCTTTTGGTTCATAAACACTTAAAGAATGCTTCCTAAAAATAAAAGCATAAGACGAAATGCAAAGGTGCTTGAGAAGAAAAAGCTGGTTAGAAGATCCTTTTCATTTTTTGATAAACATAAAATTGCATTTTAATTTTCCATTAAAAAAACAGCGACATGTTTTAAATTACTAAAATAAATATAAAATTACAGATAATTCTGGACGACCTTTAGCCCCTATCCCTAATTTATTTTACTTCCCTCTGTAAAGGAAATTCTTATCATAAATTTAATGTATGTAATTCCAGTCTATTTTTTATTTTATTTTTTAAAAAACTATAGTATTCATGAACAATATAAAATCTTATTTTGGTATGATTAAAAATTTTACACAATTTATAGCATATTCTGAAAGATGATTTTTCCACATATTATGTTTTGGGTTTACATCCATGTTGAGATATATCCTTATACTTTTTAATTATCCTGAATAAATTTATCATCTGATATGCCACATTTTATGTACCCATTTATCCACTGAGGGATATTTTTAAAAAGCCTGTCACTTAATTACATTCATCAATCTAGCACTTATTTTAAACTATTTTTTGGAAATAGTACTACATATGAGGTGTTGCAAAAATGTTTTGATTAGTGAAGAGTTTCTACATATGCTCTATATGAGAATTACCAATTTTAGAGGATTTAAATGCAATAAGACACAAAACTTAAAATATTTACTGAATATATTTCTAAATTATGCTACAAAAGATTCTCAAAGATATTGTCTAGATTTATGTACACACATTGTTGTATTCAAAGAGAATGGTATTGGGGTTGGGGGGTGCTAACTGTAGTAATACAATTACATTTCCAACTTCCTCTGGGTTCTAACTTATTAGAACAATAGACTTCAGAATGACCTGGTGAGTAAGCATAAATTTTTTCACCTCAAGATTCGAACTTATTAGAACCATAGACAATAGACATCAGAATCACCTGGTGAGTAAGCATAAACTTTTTCACCTCAAGATACAAGACATTTTGTTGGAGAATGTTGGAGAATGTGGCTTGGTTCTGAGGCCAATATGAAGCCTCCTACTGCTCCCCAACTTGTTCCTTCACCCACATACCCTGAAGAATTATAGAGTAATGGTGTTAACACAAAAATCACAGTAAGCCAATAGTATAAATTGATTTGAAGTTTATTTAATATGTGATTTGCAAATTGGGTGGCACTTCTGACTAGAGTCAAATTGTTCCAGAGATGAGAGAACTCCCAAAGAGTCTTCTACCCCATCTTGTTGACATTGCCATAGAAAAAGGGCCAGAACAGGGTTTTCATAATAACAGTTTACCCTAAAGTACAGCTTCCGGGCTCTCCCTGGAGCTTCTGTTTCTCGAAATTGATTGCCCACAGATAATTCTTCAAAAGAGCACCACACCCAAGGAAAAATGGTATTTACTCACTGGCAAGACTATGGTTTGACTTAAAGGTGATTTTTAGGAGGTCCGTGTGCTCAAGGCTCAAGGTTCAAGAGGGCAATGGCCTGGGCGGGTCACTCCAAACTCCATCGAGCCCAGAAATCTGGATTCCATGACAATTCAAACTATGTTTCTCACTAAGGAGGTTGAAGCATTTCTTTTCTTGCGTGTCTTAATTTCCTGGTTCTGCTATAGCAGAAATACCACAAGTGGGTGGCTTTAACGAACAGAAATTGACTTCTCAGAGTTCAGGAGGCAAGAAGTCCAAATTCAGGGCGCTGGCTCTAGGGAAAGGCTTTCTCGCTCTGCCGGCACTGGAGGAAGGTCTTTTGTCTCTTTTCGGCTTCCGTTTCTTGAGTCCTTGGCACTCTTTATGTGGCGTGGCATGCGTCTTATCAAATCTGTGCTTGCTTCTCTGGTCTAATCTGCTCTTTTTATATCTCAACGGTGATCGGTTTAATCCACACCGTAAACTGATATGACATCAATACAACAACAAAAAAAGCCCCTATTCCCAAATGGGATTACATCCTCAAGTATAAACAAAAAAAAAAAAAACAAACAAAAAAAAAAAAACCAAAAAAGAAACCCATTGCCTCTGAGTTGATTCTAACTTATAGCGACCCTATAGGACAGAGTAGAACTGCCCCATAGAGTTTTCAAGGAGTGTCTGGTAGATTCAAACTGTCGACCTTTTGGTTAACAGCTGAACTCTTAACCACTACGCCACCAGGGTTAAGATTTACAACACACATTTTGGGGGAACACAATTCAATCTTTAACATTATCCTAGTTCTGAATTTTCACTTATGGATATTATTAGAGGTTGGATTTGAAGATCCATGGCTTATGAAGATGGATCCACAAAACATACCATAGAGTTAGCCCAGATTTGTGTTAGCAAATTACACTATAGAATAAATTACGTGATTATTTTAAACTGAAATATTATGGGTGAACCTATTTTGGGGAACAGACTGGATGGATTATTTGATGATATACTTTATCGTTGTATGCACCTGACCACTAAATCATAGATAGCCATACAATGTGTACATAAACTTGATGGATAATAATTACACTGAATCACAATGTCTAATGTCTTAACAATGCAAAACACAATACCTAGTATTATCTTCCAAAATCTATAGTTTTATACAACTGGTTGCAATTATGCTTACAGGGCTATTTTGAGTGATAATTTTAGTGTTTTAGAAATGTTCCCATGAAGAATTTAGATATAAAATAAAATGTTAATATTCTTCGAGAACATAATGCCTTTTCAAAGTATGGAGGCACTTTCTATTTTCCTTATACACAGGAGACCTGGGTAATAACTTTATGTAGAAAATCTACCTCAACAGAAACCATATAACCATAGATGTTGCTGATAAGAAAAGCTCAAGAGGTACTTCCTTCTATTGGCATGAAAAAATGCTGCACGTCTTAAATACCCTGGGTCAATTCTAATGGCTCCAACGATACCACTTTTAACCATTTTTGGATGAGAGTCTTTGAAGAATTAACTGAGATATTTCTAATTTTACCTAAAGTAATAACTAGAAACTATGTGATAGCAGAAATGATATAATCTTTAGATAGATGTTTGGTGGCTGACTTTGAGCTTTTTGTTTTCTCTTCTCAATGTTAGTTCAGGTTCCATGTTATCAAGTCACAGGAGTACAACACCACCTAGTTAATTGTGAAGGAGCCCTGGTGGCACAGTGGTTAAAGCAGTTGATGCTAACTGAAAGGTCGGCGGTTCGAACCCACCAGCTGCTCCACCAAAGAAAGCTGTGGCAGTTGGCTTCCATAAGGATTATAGTTTTGAAAACCCTATGGGGTAGTTCTAATCTGTCCCACAGGGTCTCTTGAGTCATAGTCGACTCAATGGCAATAGGTTTGCTTTCTGATATGAGTTAACTAGGTGAGGAGCCCTGGTGGTGAAGTGGTTAAGCCTTCAACTGCTAACCTAAAGGTTAATGGTTCCAACCCACCAGACGCTCCAAGGAAGAAAGATGTGGCAATCTGCTCCCGTAACGATTTACAGCCTTGGAAACCCTATGGATCAGTTCAACACTGTCCTATAATGTCACTGAGGGTTGGAATTGACTCAGTGGCAATGGGTGGGTAGTTAACTGGGTAATCCCTGTGGGGTGCAAACTGTTAATGTTTTTGGCTGCTAACCGAAAGTTTGGAGGTTTGAGTCTACCCAGAGGCACCTTGGAAGAAAGGCCTGGAGATCTACTTCTGAAAAATCAGCCACTGAAAACCCTATGGAGCACATTTCTCCTCTGACACACGCATGTCATCACCAGGAGTTGGAATTGACTTTACGGCAACTGGTTTATTTGACTGGCAAGTCCTTTACGGATGAAATTATACTCCCCTTGTCAGTACTGAAGGCAGAGAGACACACTGCTCATGTGTCCAGTACTCTAAGAGTTACCTCTGGTTCCAACTGCAAGCACATCTGGCTTCTATAAAACTATTTACCTGATAGTTTCATGGAAAGTCCCTAGTGCTTGCTCCCTTTCTGTTTTTTTTTTAAACTTTTAATTTTCAAATAATTATTGATACACAGGAAATTTCAAGGAAGTACAGAGAGGTCCCATGCCCCCATTGGTCCCAGTTCCCCCAGTTGCTACAATTTATATAACTGTAATATCAAATCCAGGAATTCAACATTGGTAGAATGTGTGTATACAGTGCGATGTCATTTTTGGCCTTTTTTTGGTTAATGAACTTTATTTTTCAGAGAAGTTTTAGATTTATAGAAAAATTTTGCCGAAAGTACAGAGTTCCCATATATCCCCTCCCCCCTGCAAAGTTTCTCTTGTTATTAACATCTTGCATTTCTTTGATACATTTGTTACAATTGATGAACCATACTGATACATTGTTATTAACTAAAGTCCATAGTTTGTATTAGGGTTCACTTTGTGCTATACTCTCCAATATGCTTAAAAAAATTCATATTGTTATACGTCCACCATTGCAGTATCATAAAGAATAGCTTCACTGTCCTACAAAATGCTCACACTCCAAAAATATGGAATGCTTCACAAATTTGCTGGTCATCCTTGTGGCCAGGTCATGCTAACATTCTGTTGTTCCATATCGAGTACCCGGGCTCACCGGCTGCTGAAGAGACAACACAACGCCATTTTAACACGTGTGTAGATTCATGCCAAAACCACCACAATCAAGATATAGAACTGTTCTGTCACCCCACGCTACCCCTTGATAGTCATACCTGCCACCCTCCTCTGCACCATCTCTAATCCTTGACAACCACTAATTTTTTTTTTTTTTTATATTTTATTGTACTTCAGGTGAAAGCTTACAGAACAAATAATTTCTCATGTAACAGTACTACACATACTGTTTTACGACATTGGTTAACAACCCCACAACATATTAACCCTTTAAATTCTCAACCTTTTTTTTTTTTGGTGAAAATACGCATAGCCAAAGATACACTGTTTCAAAAATTTCTACATACACAGTTCAGTGACATTGACTACGCTCTTCCAACTGTGCTGTTATTCTCACTTAAGATGAAGGCTTACAGAACAAAATAGTTTCTCATTTAACAGTTACTACAAATGTTGCCCTATGACAATGGTTAACAACCTCACAACACATCAACACTATCCTTACTCAACCTTGGGTTCCCTATCACCAGCTTCCTTGTCCCCTTCTGCCTTCTGGCCCTTGTCACTGGACTCCTGTACCTTGTTAGTCTCATTTGGTTTTACAGAACTGTCCACTCCCAGGCTGAACAGTGAACCTCGGAGGTAACTTCACCACTGAGCTAAAAGGGGGTCTGGGGGCCATATTCTCAAGGTTTCTCCAGTCTCCTTTAGGCCAGTAAATCTGGTCTTTTTTTTTTTTTTTTTTTGTGAGTTAGAATTATGCTCTACATCCTTCTCCAGCTCTGTCCAGAACCCTCTGTTGTGATCTTGGTCAGAGCAGTCAGTGGTGGTAGCCGGGCATCATCGAGCTGTACTGGACTCAGTCCGGTGGAGGCCTTGGTAGCTGTGGACAATTAGTCCTTTGGACTAATCTTTTCCTTGTATCCTGTTCTCTTCATTCTCCCTTGCTCCCGAAGGGATGAGACCAGTGGAGTCTCTTAGATGGCCGCTCACAGGCTTTAAAGACCCCAGAACCTACTCACCAAGGTAGAATGTAGAGCATTGTCTTTATAAGCTGTGTCATGCCAATTGAGCTAGATGTTCCCCGAGACCATGGTCCCCAGAGCCCTCCGCCCAGCAATTCAGTCCCCCAGGGAGTTTGGATGTGTCTATGGGGCTTCCATGACCTTTCCTTGTACAGGTTGCGCTAGTTTCCCCTGTATTGTGTACTGTCTCACCCTTCACCCAAGATACCACTTATCTGTTTCCTATTTAGTATTTCCCCCCCACCGCTCCCATCCCTGGGAACCAACAAAGATTGTTACATTTTGTGTGTGAACTTTTTCATGGGTTTTTACAATAGAGGTCTCATACAATATTTGTCCTTCTGTGATTGACTTATTTCACTCAGCATAATGTCCTCCAGTTTCATCCATGTTATGAGATGCTTCACAGATTCATTGTTGTTCTTTCTCATTGCATAGTACTCCATTGTGTGTATGTACCATAGTTTGTTTATCCATTCATCTGCTGATGGGCATCTAGGTTGTTTCCATCTTTTTGCTATTGTGAACAATGCTGCCATGAACATAGGTGTGCATATGTCTATTCGAGTGACGACTCTTATTTCTCTAGGATATATTCCTAGGAGTGGGATTGCTGGATCAAATGGTATGTGTACTTCTAGCTTTCTGAGGAAGCGCCATATCATTTTCCAAAATGGCTGTATCACTTTGCATTCCCACCAGCAGTGCATAAGAGTTCCCATCTCCCCGCAGCCCCTCCAACATTTGTTATTTCCAGTGTTTTTGATTTGTGCCAATAATGCCGGGGTGACATGGTATCTCATTGTGGTGTTAATTTGCATTTCTCTAATGGCTAGTGATCGCGAGCATTTCCTCATGTGTCTGTTGGCCATTTGAATGTCTTCTTTGGTGGAGTGTCTGTTCATTTCCTTTGCCCATTTTGTAATAGGATTATTTGTCTTTTTGTTGTAGAGGTGTTGGATTTTCTTGTAGATTATGGAGATTAGACCTTTGTCTGACTTGTACTGTCCAAAATTTTTTTCCCAGTCTGTAGGTTCTCTTTTGACTCTTTTGGTGAAGTCTTTTGAAGAGCATAGGTGTTTGATTTTTAGAAGATCCCAGTTATCCAGCTTATCTGTTGGGTTTTGCGCATTGATGGTTATGGTTTGTATCCTGTTAATGCCATGCATTAAGGCCTAAAGTGTTGGTCCTATTTTTTCTTTTATGAACTTTAGAGTTTTAGGCTTTATATTCAGGTCTTTGATCCATTTTGAAGTAGTTTTTGTATACGGTGTGAGATATGGGTCCTGTTTCATTTTTTTGCAGATGGATATCCAGTTTTGCCAGCACCATTTGTTAAAAAGACTGTCTTTTCCCCATTTGAGGGACCAAGATCAGGTGACCGTAGGTGGATGGATTTACATCCGGGTTCTCAATTCTGTTCCATTGGTCAATGTATCTGTTGTTGTACCAGTACCAGGCTGTTTTGACTACTATAGCGGTATAATAGGTTCTAAAGTCAGGTAGTGTGAGTCCTCCAACTTGATTCTTCTTCTTCAGTAGTGCTTTACTTATTTGGGGCTTCTTCCCTTTCCATATAAAGTTAATGATTAGTTTTTCCATCTCTTTGAAGAATGTTGTTGGTATTTGGATCAGGATTGCATTGTATTTGTAGATTGCTTTGGGTAGAATTGACATTTTCACAATGTTGAATCTGCCTATCCATGAGCATGATATGTTTTTCCATTTATGTAGATCCCTTTGGATTTCATGCTGTAGTGTTTTATAGTCTTTTTGTATAGGTCTTTTACATCCCTGGTCAGATTTATTCCTAAGTATTTTATCTTTTTAGGGGCTATTGAAAGTGGTATTGTTTTCCCGATTTCCTCTTCATCGTTCTCCTCACTGGTGTATAGGAATCCAACTGATTTTTGAATGTTTACCTTGTATCCTGCTACTCTGCTGAATCTTTCTATTAGTTCCAGTAGATTTCTCATGGAGTCTTCAGGGTTTTCTATGTATAGTATCATCTCATCTGCAAACAGGGACAGTTTAACTTCTTCATCACCAATTTGGAGGCCCTTTATTTCTTTTTCTTGCCTTATTGCTCTAGGAGAACTTCCAGCACAATGTTAAATAAGAGTGGTGATAAAGGGCATCCTTGTCTTGTTCCTGTTTTCAAGGGGAATGTTTTCAGCCTCTCTCCGTTAAGAATGATGTTGGCCATTGGTTTTGCATAGATGCCCTTTATTATGTTGAGAAATTTCCCTTCTGTACCTATTTTATTGAGAGTTTTCATCAGCAATGAGTGTTGGACTTTGTCAAATGCCTTTTGTACGTCAATTGAGATGATCATGTGATTCTTTTCTTTCCTTTTATTTATGTGGTGGATTACCATGGTTGATTTTCTAATGTTGAACCACCCTTGCATACCTGGTATGAATCCTACTTGGTCGTGGTGTATTAGTTTTTTGATATGATGCTGAATTCTATTGGCTAGAATTTTGTTGAGAATTTTTTGCATCTACTTTTATGAGAGATATTGGTCTGTAATTTTCCTTTTTTGTGACGTCTTTGCCTGGTTTTGGTATCAGCGTTATGCTGGCTTCATAGAATGAATTTGGAAGTGTTGCTTCCTCTTCTATGCTCTGAAATAGCTTGAGTAGAACTGGTACAAGCTCTTCTGTAAATGTTTTGTAGAATTCTCCAGTGAAGCCATCTGGGCCAGGGCTTTTTTTGGTTGGGAGTTTTTTTTATTACCTTTTCAATCTCTTCTCCTGTTATGGGTCTGTTCAGAGTTTCCACATCAGTTTGTTGTAGTTTGGGTAGGCTGTGTGTTTCTAGAAATTTATCCATTTCCTCTTGGTTTTCAAATTTGTTGGAGTATAGTTTTTCATAATATTCTGTTATAATCCTTTTTATTTCAGTTGGGTCTGTTGTAATGTCCCCCATTTCATTTCTTATTTGGGTTATTTGCATCCTCTCCTGTTTTTCTTTTGTCAGTCTGGCCAGTGGTTTGTCGATTTTGTTGATTGTTTCAAAGAACCAACTTTTTGTTGATTCTTTCTATTGTTTTTCTGTTCTCTATTTCATTTATTTCTGCTCTGATCTTCACTATTTCCTTTCTTCTGGTGATTGTAGGCTTTTTTTTTTTGCTGTTCTCTTTCTATTTGTTTGAGTTCTGTAGTTAATGTTTTGATTTTGTCTCTTTCTTCTTTTTTGATATGTGCATTTATTGCTATAAATTGTCCTCTGAGGACTGCCTTTCCTGTGTCCGAAAGATTTTGGTATGATGTGTTTTCATTCTCATTTGATTCTAGGAATTTTTTGATTCCATCTCTGATTTCTTCTATTACCCAGTGATGTGTAAGCAGGGTATTATTCAGTTTCCATGTAGTTGATTTTTTTTCCTTGCTCTTTCTATTGTTAATTTCTACCTTGATGGCATTGTGGTCAGAGAAGATACTTTGAATTATCATAACGTTTTGGATCTTGTTGAGGATTGCTCTGTGGCCTAAGATGTGGTCTATTCTGGAGAACGTTCCATGTGCATTGGAAAAGAATGTGTACTTTGCAGCGGTTGGATGGATTGTTCTGTATATGTCTATGAGGTCCATTTGGCTGATTGTGCCCTTTAAGTCTTCTGTATCTTTGCTGAGTTTCTTCTTAGTTGTTCTGTCCTTTACTGAGAGTGGTGTGTTGAAGTCTCCTACTATTATTGTGGAACTGTCAATTTCTCTTTTCAGTGCCGTTAGAGTTTACGTATTTTGGAGCCCTGTGTTGGGTGCGCAGATGTTTATTATGGTTATGTCTTCATGATGGATCATCCCCTTAATCATTATATAGTGTCCTTCCTTGTCTTTTATGGTAGATTTTGTTTTAAATTCTATTTTATCTGAGATTAGACTTGCCACTCCTGCTCTTTTTTGGTAGTTGTTAGCTTGATATATTTTTTCCAACCTTTGATTTTTAGTAAATTCACACCTTTGTTTCTAAGGTGTGTCTCCTGTAGACAGCATATTGATGGATCCTGTTTTCTTATCCATTCTGTCACTCTCCGTCTCTTTATGGGTGCGTTGAGTCCATTTACATTCAGTGTAATTATTGATAGATGTGAGTTTGTTGCTGTCATTTTGTAGTGCTTTTTTTTGTGGTGCTGAAGTTTTCTTTGTTCTTCTTACTCTCTTGTGCTGAGATACCTTTGTTTGTGGATTTTGTGTTCATTTCTTTTGTTTTTGTAGGTTTTGTTTTTGCTGAGACTTTATGTTTTTCGTCTTTATTTTTATGAGTTGGTTTGTTAGCTTTCTTTGTGGTTACCATGGATTTTACCCTTACCTTTCTAAGTTTGAAGCAGTCTACCATCACTTGTTATCGCCTTGCCTTCCTCTCCTTTAGAAGGTTCTATACCTGTGCCGTTTATTCCCTCTTTCATTGTTTTGATGTTGTTGTCATCCATCGATTGACTGCTGTGATTCCCTGTTGTATTTCTTTTGGTTTTGGATAGTCCTCGAGAGTTCATTTCTTAGATTGGTATCTGGCTCGTACGATCCTGCGTCCTAGGTTCTGCCTGTGGGCTGAAGCTGTTTGTCCTCTAATCGAAGAACTCCCTTTAATAATTCTTGTAAGTTTGGTTTGACTTTTACATATTCCCTTAGTTTCTGTTTATCTGGGAATGTCCTAATTTCACCATCAAATTTGAACGAGAGTTTTGCAGGATATATTATTCTTGGCTGACAATTTTTTTCTTTCAAGATTTTATATATGTCATCCCATTGCCTTCTTGCCTGCATGGCTTCTGCGGAATACTCTGAGTTTAGTCTTATTGTTTCGCCTCAGTATGTGACTTCTTGTTTTTCACGAGCTGCTCTCAGGATTCTTTGTTTGTCTTTGGTTTTGGCGAGTGTGAATATGATATGCCTCGGTGATTTTCTTTTGGGGTCTTTTCTATATGGGGTTCGTTGAGCTTCTTGGATGGCCAGCTTTACATCTTTCATGATATTGGGGAAGTTTTCTGTCAGCAGTTCCTCAATGATCTTCTCTGTGTTTTCTGTTTTCTCCCCATTCTGGAATGCCAATCACTCGTAAATTTGTGCTTTTAATTGTGTCCCACATAACTCTCAGGGTCTCTTCATTTTTCTTTGTTCTTTTTTCTGAGTTTTCCTGAAACAGAGTTGTATCCAAGTGTTTGTCTTCAGTTCCACTGATCCTGTCTTCCACGGTTTCAAATCTCCTTCTCAGCCCTTCTATGACATCATCCATTTCTGAAATCTTGTTGTGTATCTTTTGGATTTCTAATTGTTGTTTTTGTATAATTGCGAGTTGTGAATTTATTTTGGCATTTTGTTCCTGCATTATATTCCTGAATTCTTCCAATTTTTTGTCTGTATTTTCCATGAAAGACAACCACTAATTTATTCTCCATCTCTATACCTGTGTCATTTTGAGAACACTATACAAGTGCAGTTATATACTACGTGACCTGATGGTTTCATGGAAAGTCCCTAGTGCCTGCTACTTTTTTTTTTCCTCCAACTCTGTATGGCTGTCTTCTACATTTTACCTATGCAGAGTGATTTCTCAGATCCACAATCAACACCTATGGAAGCAGCAGTCAAGAAATCAAACGACATGTTGCATCGGTCAAATCTGCTTCGAAAGACCTCTTTAAAGTGTTAAAAAGCAAAGATGTCACTTTAAGGACTAAGGTGCACCTGACACAAACTGTGGTGTTCTCAGTCGCCTCATGTGCATGTGAAAGCTGAACAATGAATAAGAAAGACTGAAGATGAACTGACGCCTTCGAACTGTGGTGTTGGCAAAGAATATTGAATATACCATGGACTGCCAAAAGAATGAACAAATCTGTCTTGGAAGAAGTACAGCCAGAATGTTCCTTAGAAACATGATGGCAAGATTTTGTCTCACATTCTTTGGACATGTTATCTGGAGGGACCATTCTCTGGAGGAGGACATCATGCTTAGTAAAGTAGAGGGTCAGCGAAAAAGAGGAAGAGCCTCAATGAGATGGATTAACACAGTGGCTGCAACAATGGGCTCAGAGGATGGTGCAGGACCAGGCAGTGTTTTGTTCTGTTGTACATAGGGTCGCTATGAGTGGGAACTGACTCGACGGCACCCAACAACAACAACAACAACAACAGTGATTTCTAGCTGTAACGTTTTATAATTAGTCAAAAGTCAAGTAAAAAAATGTTCAGTTACCTAATCATTTTGCTGGTTGCTATGAAAATCTTGAGGATTTTTTTTACCTGTTAAAATGTATATATTACACTGGATTTCAAACATACAGACAGGTGGACTATATCTCCTTTTAAAGAACATGTCTTGCTTATGACCATATCTTCATCACCTAGCATAGTGCTTCACACATGTTGTTGGCTGTCATTGAGTTGACACCTGACTCGAGGCGACCCCATGCACAATGGATTGAAATGCTGCCTGGTCCTGGGCCATATCCATGATCAGGCCGTTGTGATATATATGGTTTTTCACTGACTGATTTTTTGGAAGTAGATCGTTAGGATTTTCTTCCTACTTTATTTTAGCTGGAAACTCCACTGAAACCTGTTCATCATCATAATAATACACAAGCCCCCACTGACAGATGGGTGGTGACTTCCCATGAGATGCACTGGCTGGGAACAGAACCCAGCTCTCCCACATGGAAGATAAGAATTCTACTACTGTCCCCAGCATAATACTTTAGGGAAGGTTAATCAATTGGGGAAGGAGTCCTGGTGGTACAATGGTTAAGCTCTTGGCCACTAAC
The DNA here is from genome assembly GCA_030035585.1 of Dugong dugon. Taxonomy (NCBI): domain Eukaryota; kingdom Metazoa; phylum Chordata; class Mammalia; order Sirenia; family Dugongidae; genus Dugong; species Dugong dugon. Next base: position 11,251,330 of record CM057473.1, read on the forward strand.
TGAAAGGTTGGTGGTTCAAACCCATCTAGTGGTTTTGCAGGAGAAAGATCTGAGGATTTGCTCTTGTAAATATTACAGCCTAGAAAACCCAATGGGGCCGTTCTACTCTGTCACGTGGGGTTGCTATGAGTCAAAGTCAATTCAACAGCACCCAGCAGCAATCAATTTGGGAGGAATATTTAGGAAGGATGACTAGAGGCAGGTGAGCAAGCAGTAATAGGGTCTCAAACTAGCTGGCAAAGAAAAGTGCAAATTGGTCACAACATAAGTGAAATAGTCTACTTGTATAATGCTTTTACTTTATAAAATGCTTATCATGTTAACGTATTTAATGTTCATAGCAACAAAGTCAGGAAAGGTCTTTAAAAGATGGGAAAACAAGGGACCAGAGAGCATATGTGACTTGATCCAAGCCCCACATCTAGTCAGAGAGTAGAGCAGAGGCTGGAGGAGTATACGTGGTAGCATTAGGGAGCCCTGGTGGCATAGTGGTTAAAGTGATGGACCGCTAACTGAAAGGTCAGTGGTTCAAACTCCCTAGCTGTTGCAGAAGAGAAAGATGTGGCAGTCTACTTCTGTAAGGATTATAGCTCCAGAAACTCTGTAGGGAAGTCTTACTCTGTCTTATAGGGTTGCTATGAGTTGGAATGGACTCGATGGCAGTGCTTTTTGGTTTTGGAAACTTTATTGATTAGTTTTCTTTGCTGTTATTAAGGCTTAGCCAGTGTGCTTACAAGTGACGGGCACTGGGTGTTTGTCAGTGAAGAAAGGGTCCAGGTGTCTTGGCCAGACGCTTATTCATGTAGAATTAACATATTCCTGAATAGTTGAAAAAAAGAAGTTGCTATGGAGTTAATTCTGACTCATGGCAGCCCCATATATTTTAGAGTACAACCATGCTCTACAGAGTTTTTAATGGCTGTGACTTTTCAGAAGTAGATCACCAGGCCTTTCTTCTGAGGCATCTGTGGGTGGATTCAAACTGCCAGCTCTACAGAGTTTTTAATGGCTGTGACTTTTCAGAAGTAGATCACCAGGCCTTTCTTCTGAGGCATCTGTGGGTGGATTCAAACTGCCAACCTTTTTGTTAGTAGCCAAGTGCTTAACCATTTGTGCTACCCAGGAACTTGAAAGGTAAAATAGAAGTCCTTTATTCTAGAGATATCTCTGACCTTTTAGGTATCAAGGGAATTTATGCTGGTGCAATACTATTTTCTTTAAATGCTATCTTGATACAGTTTTGAGGCCCTGTTTGGAGGCTGATCTGTTTCCCTTCTTGAGAAACTGATTAAGTCCATTATTCAAACACTTCCCCTATCAGGTTGTTATACTCCTAGGCTACTATATACTGTCCTAATTGCCCTGGGGCCAAATACCAAACAACCAGGGACAGTCCCTGTGCCCCCTGAGCCTGAGGAATCATCCAAAATGCTCAATGCCCAGAAAACCAGTGAAACCTAGTTAATCGCACCCTGCTTCCATTCATAAACCCTCTCCTACAATCAAAACTTGTTGTTACCTTGTCCCTGGGTACGACCCCCTCTGTGGCCCTGTATCATGGCGTGCTGTGCCTCCCTGTCTCTGGGGACCTGCGAGTATAATAAACCTGTTCGCTTTTCATGGCCGCCTTCATTCTTCTTTCCCAACCCACGAATTTGTTAGAGGAGATGGTCAAATAAAATAATAGCAAATAATATTTCCGAAATTGTTGCAAGCTTGTTCCCGAGCCAGGTAAATAGGCGTGAGCCTTAATACTATACAAACTGACAGATAGTTCTCTGTATACACAAATAAAGTATATTTTGAAAGCTCAGCTGCCTTTTGCACAGATTTGCCAACTGAAAATCTACTCAGAGTATGCAAAGCATAAAAACCTCATTTCAATTTGTACACTATCTCTGCTATTAGCAGTATCTGCTTAGACCCACTTACAAGAGGCTACAATGTTAATTTAACAGAATGATTCCAATTGACCCATAGGAGACATTTTTCTGTTATGTGAAATGTTGGTACCATAATAGATGTCTTAATTTAAGGAGCATGTTTTACTAATTGAAACAAAGACCTAGGGGTGTAGAAGTAGCAAAGTAACACTTGCTAGCCATCACCAAAACATTAAGTTGCTGGCACAGAAGATCACCTTAATTGCTATAGAAGTGATGGCAAAGATACTCATTTGAAAAGAAAAAAAATAGCGCTTTATGAGACATCAATGACAAATTCAGTTGATTAAAAAAAATCTTAACAATCATGCAGAAATAAAAATCTTAAAAAAGACAACAAAACAAAAATAAAAATAAAAATCAGATGAAGTGAGTAAGTGAATAAATTTTAGGGAGAGCAATGCATTCCTAAAAGCCTAAAACTCATTGACTAAATATGATAAACAATATTAAAACAAAACCTCTATCTTATTATTACCATTTCATGGCAGTGGTTTGCTTTGGATGTCATCTGGTCCAATCTGATCTTGGAAGATATGCATTTCACAACTTTTTCTTGAGCACCTATTCTGTGCCTGGAAATGTGCTAGTAACTGGGGATATACCAGGGAGTAAACAGACATTGGCCTTGCCCTCATGGAGTTTAGAGTTTAACAAACCTTCATAAAATCATCATGCAATATTTAACTATAAAATATTTAATAAACTATAAATATAAAATTTCAAAATTGAAAAGGAAAGCATGGGACAAAGAGAACGGATGTGGTTTAGGTCCCAAGGGTTCCAAGAAATAGCAATAGTTGGGCGGATAGCTGAGGAAGAGTTAAATTGGTAAGGTGAGGGGATGATACTGGAGGATTCCAGGAAAAAACAAAACAAAACAAAACCTGATCTCTGGCAAAGAGGAGCTTGGTGTGTTTAGGGACCCAAAAGATAGCTCCTCTACTTGCTGGAAGCTAGAGAATGAGGAGGTATGGCACGCACCTGAAGCCTGGGCAATGAATGGGAGGGAACAAGAAATGCAGAACCTCCCAGCAAACGCCATCTGGGAGGACACCTAGCATCGCTACAATCAGTACACACTAAAGGGGATTAAACAGTTCAGAGCGATGCTGTCTAACTTGTTTTGAAAAGATCGTTCTGTCAGATGGAGAAGGGCTGGGAAAATGGGCAAGAATAGATGTTGTCAGAGCAGTTAGAAGACTATTATGGAAGCCTGGGGAAAGTGATGGTGGCTTGGACCAGGGAGTAAATACAGAGAAGTGGACAGCTCCGTAAAATCAATAGAACCTGATGATTGTATTTTATGGTGTGTAAAGGGGGAAAAATGTAAATTTGACGTTTAAATTTCAGCTTGTACAAAACTGAATGGACAACAGTGGGGAACACTGGATGAGGATTAGATTTCAGGAGAGCTGGGAGAGCAGCGAGGGCTAAAGATCATGGATTCAGTTTTGACTGTGTTGAATTTGAAGAACATTTGTCAAGGCCATCATTTTGTGTATTTCTAGGAGGCACCATCCACATGGAATGCAATATAAATATTCCCCCCTGCAATTTCATTGCTGTGCTGCTGTTTTGAGGATTCAAGTGGAAATGCAGAGTAGCTATATAGTGGGTTTATCAGAGGAAGAATCAGGTCTGGAAGTATTGTACTTCAATGAGTCTAAGATACCACCAACTTAACACGCTATTATTTTATATACCACTAAGAAAGAGAAAAAATACTGTGCCTAAGGTATATCTGACCCAAGCCCTTGTCTGTTCAGTTGCCTCCAATGCATGCAAAAGTTGGATAATGAAAAGGGAAGACAGAAGAATAATGTAAATGTATGCATGGATGAAAATACCTATGTTGAGAGTATCGAGGAAGAAATAAAATAGCTTAGTAAGCAGCCTGAAGGACATCATATATTAGTGGCCAGGACAGAGGAGAATGATACCTGAAAATTAAAAAAAAGGAAGACAGGTAAATGGGATGATAGAAGCCCAGGAAGAATAAAGGATATTCAAGAAGAAGATAAATAGTGTTAAATGCTACCAGAAATTCCCATGACATTTATCAAATGGTAGTATTGACGATATCGGAGAGTACTATTTGTTGAGTGATGGGGATGGAAGTCATATTGGAGCAGGTGGAGAGTGAGAGGTAAACGAGGAAACAAAATCAGTGGGTAAAGAAAGTCTTCAGAAGTTTGGCCATGAAGAGTAGGAGAGAGACAAGGAGGTAGTTTGAGTGAAACCATAAATTTAAGACGAGAGAGATGTGAACATGTTTAAAAGCCAATGGGAGATGTCGAATAGACGAGAGAAAGAAGGTGTAGCTCATGGTATAAATTAATGAGAAGATGGGAAGATGGAATCCAAAGCACAGGTGGATGGATTGGTCTTTGAGACACTCCTATAATTATCATAGACACAAAGAAAGAAAGCAGATGAGGTCATCCAGAACTAGGTTTTGTTCAATGGGTGCAAGAAAAGACAGTGAGGGAAAGGAATTTATGGTATTGGATATAATGCTATTAAAATTATGGTTCATGGCTGAGTCCAGCACAACTAGATGGTGCCCAACTACCACCACAGACTGCTCTGACAGAGATCACTATAGAGGGTCCTGGACAGAGCTGGAGAAAAATGTAGAACAAAACTCTAACTCACCAAAAAAAAAAAAAAAAAAAAAAAAATGACCAGACTTACTGGTCTGACAGAGACTGGAGAAACCCTGAGAGTATGGCCCCCTGACACCCTTATATAGCTCAGTAATGATGTCACTCCTGAGGTTCAAACTTCCAGCAAGTATTAGACAGGCCCATAAAACAAAATGAGACTAAACGGACACACCAGCCTAGAGGCAAGGAAGAGAAGGCAGGAGGGGATAGGAACGCTGGTAATGGGGATCCCAAGATCAAGAAGGGGAGAGTGTTAACACATTGTGGGGTTGGCAACCAATGTCACCAAACGATATGTGTGTTAGTTGTTTAATGAGAAACTAGTTTCCTCTGGAAACCTTTCATCGAAAGTACAATAAAAAATTTAAGAAAAATTATGGTTGATGGAATCTAAGGTAAAGATGGAGGTGAAGAAAAGGAAGGACTGGGGGCTGAAAGGTGTCAGAGAGATTGATGAACTAGACTGTTACACTGTTAACCATTGGTTTTTTCCCTTGTACATTCAGCCTGCCCCAAATAGATCCTTCTCACTGACCTTTAAACACACATACACTCTCCCATCTTAAAATCATATCATAAATAGAACTCATCCATGAATCTAGAATAGTATATCATTGTGGTCAAAAAGGAGGAGGCTTGATTTAGTGACGTTGGAGACAGAGCAGTTATGGGTTGATAGCGTGTGACCACAGTTGTAGGTGACTCAAGGGTAAGAAGGAGAAAGTCTTTAGAGATAAAAAGATTAAGAGGTTTGCATGCAACGGTCATGTGACTGTTGATCCCACTAAGGATAAGGACATAACTTGGCATGAATGGGGTGGCTGTGATGGGTAGCAGCAAGGAGGGGGACAGTGGGCATAGCTAAATTGTAGGAGCTGCAAAGGGGTGAGTTTGTTTTTTTTTTTTTAAAGAAAATCCTTTTAGTTGCAAACTTTACCTCTTTAGGGGATATGGTGAGTGTTAAATAAGTGACATAGGAAGGGAAAGACAGGGAGGAGAGACAGCAAGAAATATAGAGGCATCCAAACTTAACAAATTCCACCAGAAAGGGACATTATCTCTTCCCTTCCCACCTCATTTAACAGCAGAGCTTCTCCTATAGCCAAAGGTTGGAACCAGTTCTCCTGAAGGTTTGTCTTGTCATTTGAAAATAGTCAGGCTAAGAATGCTTGATCATTAACTGCACACAAAGGATGTGTAAGCACTAGTGCTTCAGCGCTGAAGCCCTAGCTGAGCGGCCCAGCCCTTGATGTGACCCTTGAGGATCCCTTTGTCCTCCTTTGTTAAGGCTTCTCTTGAACCTTCAGCAAAGTAGTGCTTTTCTTGAACTCCACCTGGGCCCTGCTCAGTCTGTTGAGGAAGAAGAGGAAGCATGCAGAGGAAGTGAGTTTTGACTCATTCGATCTTCACACTAAAAGCTCTACAACCTTCTATAACACACCTGTTATGAGCTGTTGACAACTGTATTTACCCTTGATACAGATTCCAGCATTTGAACTATGTAAGGTAGAGACCTAAACGGGTGCACAGAAACTCGATCTGTCCTGGGGAGACAGAGAGTCACCAAAAAGAACTTCGGAACTTGCCAGTCAATCATATTTGTGGTGATTATTTCAAGAAATAGATTGCACAAGAGCCATAAATGTTAATGAATTCATCCTTAAGTAAGATGCAAAATAATTTGGCTTTGATCAGCTTTGGATGAATTATTTGGTTGATTACTACCACTTAGCTAATTCTAGCTTCAGCAGCATAGCACTGGGAACACACTTTCCTCTCTGGATTATAATGTCCCCCATCTATTATAAGTAGACACATTGAGACTGATGGGCCAAATTTAATGTAAAAGTGATAGCTCTCTCCTTGCGATGATGTTTGGAGTTTATTTTTGCTTTGTTTCCTATTAGGATGAAACGTTTTAATGTCTACATTGTCACAGGACACATTCCAGTGTGAATGTCATTTCATAATGTAAGTAGATGCTTTTGTGTATTACTGTTTTATGTTTTATCACTTTTCAAATAACTTTATTTTTGTTCTTTTTGTTGTGGGGTCTTGTTAGTTTGTGAGTGTGTACACACCTCAGTGGTGGAAGGAGAGGTAGGAGATGTGTAGCCAGTGTGCCCCCAACCCATGCTCTTCTGCTTAGTTGAACAGAATTGCAGTGGGGTGATTGCCACAGAGAATGCACGTTGACACTTTTTGCCCTTGGACCAAATACGTCCAGTCTTGCTTTACGAGAGAAAGAGCACGGGCTTTGCAGGGAGGTATTTCTGAGATTTCTATCCTTCACCTGCAACTTACTCGCTCTCTGACATTGATATGATGACTTAATCTTTCTGAACCTCATTTTCCTTCTCCAGAAAATAGGAATAATTCTGCTTTCTCTTAAGGTTTTGGAAAGTATCAAATGAGGTATGTATGTAAGCCATTTTTCTAGTGTCCAATACATAGAGATGCTCAACAGACTTTCCTTCTTTTTCCCATAATGTAACAATACATGAGAAAAGCTACAGCAGATTGCTTTTCACTTTTATGGTACTCTGGAAAGAAAATGTGAGTAACTTTTTAACATTAGTATATTAGGAAAGGGGTCGCTTGGTGTTAACTTGATCACCGGGTTTAGTTTTATTCTTCAAACGTTGTATGCTTTGTTTCAGCAGGATTTTTTTTAAGCACATTTCATTATGATTCAACAATAGGGGCTCGTTAGTGCTGCTAAATATTTATTCAGAGAATAAAGTTAAGTATTTTTTTAGTAATGTCTGAAAGGAAACATTTGGGGAGATGGTTTTATTTTATTTATTTAATTGTACTTTAGATGAAGGTTTACAAAACAAACTAACTTCTCATTAAACAGTTAGTACACATATTGTTTTATGACATTGCTTACCAATCCCACGACATGTCAACACTCTCCCTTCTTGACCTTGGGTTCCCTTTTACCAGCTTTCCTGTCCCCTCCTGCCGTCTAGTCCTTGCCCCTGGGCAGGTGTGTCCCTTTAGTCTTGTTTTGTCCTGTCGGACTGTCTAATCTTTGGCTGAAGGTTGAACCTCAGGATTGACTTCATTTCTGAGCTAAAAGGGTGTCTGGGGGCCATACTCTCGGAGTTTCTCCAGAGATTGGAGACAGTTTTATTTTTAAAGATATTTTTCTTGCAAGCAAAAAAGACATGGTTACATGCACATGCAAGTGTAAGCTCCATAACATTTATGCTACTAAAGAGTCCTTTCAAAATGGCTTGCATATTTAGTTATTTTAGAAATATCTTTGTTAGCTAGTTTTCTTTCCCATAGTAAGAACTTAAACAACCTGATTGGGATGCTATGAAAACATCTTTTGAAAAATTTTGACATTCAGAAATTTGAGATTGCAGAGCTATAAGAATCGTTGATTGAACATTTTGATCAAAGATTCCATAGCAGAATCCTAATCAAAAGGGGGAAAATGCAGAACTGAATTTTAAACTCTCATAGACTCTAGACTTTCTGGAGCCATGGAGGGTGGGTGAACCCCTGAAACTATTGCCCTGAGATAATCTTTGAACCTCACATAATAACTATCCCCTGAAGTCTTCTTAAAACTGAATAATAGTTTAGCTTAACTAGTAAAAAATCTGCCTTCAGCATTATGCTCTTTTAGAATGGTCTATACGAGATCGAATTGACAACAGCAACTTGAAAGATTGGCTAGGAACCTTAGGGGCAGTGAATTTACATTAATGAGGGAGGAACAGCTCAGACAAGGACGTAATCAGTATCACTAAATGGTACGTGCAGAAACTTACATTGGTGTCCGTTTTGTTGTGTACGTTACCAACAACAACTATGAACCAAATACAATTCAAAGAAAAAAATAGTTGATCATCATTTTTGGGGGGAGAAGGAAAAGATCAGAAGTTTTCATTGTGTTTCAGGAAACCCAGTAAGCTTTTAATCTTTTCCTTTCCTGTTTCGAGGCTCACAGACTGCTTTAAAATAAAGCTCCTTTTAGTTGTTCTGTTTTTCTTTTACTGGCTTTCTTGAGTGACCATTAAAATGTCTCTGACGAGGTTGGCTATTTTTTATCTAGCACATTAAATTCAGAGTGAGTAGTCATGTACTTTGAAGATGCATATAAAAACAGGCTAACTTTGAATTGGTTTTGTTTTTACTCTTCCATACAACGCTTGGAAATTAATCACTGATTTCCCTTCTCTATCACAGTGTCTAATCTCAATTTATACTCAGCTAAAATATTTAAGAGTGCTTCGGAGACAGCTAAGAATTTTTAAGCTAGCTCAAGTTCAGAAAGAAGCAATGACATTCGTTAAGCACGTCAGCATGTACAGGATTGCTAGGGACAGGTCACACTAGATATCACTGACCACACACGTTATCTTATATGGTCCTATCAACGTGACTCTTAGGATCAAGTTTATTATCACCACAGCATTGATAAAAACCAGAAAGAAGTGCTGTGGGACCAAGGAGGCCTAAACTGTTCTGTGGTCCTGTCTTTGCTTCCTCCACAACTGCTGAGCCCACCTACAGCCTTAAGAAACTCTGGCTGGTGTATGATCTCCGGCTCTGGTCAGTAGTGGATAGTTTCCAGGACATTGCCTAAAACATGCCCAAAGGTCTGTGAAGTAGTGGAATGGAACTGCATTCCCAGGAAATATCCATTAGGGTAAAATTATTGGTTCTTTCTTCTCCTATTCTTGGTTCTCTCTTTTTTTTCTCCCCCAGGTTTGTGTAAAGAGATCTCACACTATAGATCTGTTCACTACTGGACAGAGTAGAACTGCCCCATAAGGTTTCCAAGGAGCAGCTGGTGGATTCAAACCGCCAGCCTTTCGGTTTGCAGCCAAGCTCTTAACCACTGTGCCACCAGGGATTCTTGTTCACCATGGGCATGCACAGTCTCTTTACCATCTGCAGTTCGCGCTATAAAGTAATTATATTCTAAGTGCTTGCAACTTAACATGAGGTTTGTGGACCAGCAGCATGGACGGCACCTGGGAACTGATAAGAAACTCAGAATCTCAAGCCACACCCCAGACCTGCCCGATTAGAAACTGCCTTTTCAAAAAGATTCCCAGGTAATTCAAACGCACTTGCTCAGCCAGTATCTCGAAGTGAGAGCGAACACACCCAGGGTGCTGCAAAACGATCCATTGCGTCACAGTTTAAATTTTATTTTATTTAAAACATAAGAAAGGAATTAAGTTGATGGATGTTTCCTATCGTGAGTGACTCTGGCGCCCCCACGTGGTCCCGTATGAGATAGTCAGGGTACTCAAGGCTGGAGTAAGGCAGGATTTCCCCAGCCCTCGGAGGGGTGGACACAGTCGCTTCACCTGTTGATTTTCTTTCAGTCTATTACAATAAAATGCAGTTTCTCTGTGCCTGTTTAAGTGGAAATATCCAGTTTTAACTTAATGAATCCTTCCCTAGTGGACAAACTTAAAAAGATTTATTCAAAAAAAACTGGCGATTAGTGTTTGTAGTAAAATGCAAGCTGAAGTGAACATTTTCAGGACTGTTACTCCTCCCAGTCCCTGTAAGAGCGCGGTGTCAGCCCTCCTACGGCATTAAAAAACAGAACAAAATTAAAAAAACCACAATGATTTAATCATATCTTATCATAAACTAATAAAAATTAGGAATTAACATGTTTATAGAAATATAGATTTATTATCTGTTATCGTTAGCAACGAATCATCATTTAAGGGCATATATGCGCCGACTGTAGCTTTATAAACTATCCTGTTCAGTTTCGACATGCATTAAAACCACTATAAAAGTAAACTAAACTTAGAACCACCCCTTTGAATAGCTGGATTTTAAACGGTTGAAGGAAACAAAATCAATCACACTGCTTCCACTAAAATATTGTTGAATCAATGTAAATGTTTTCTTATGTTAAAAACTTATTAAAATATTTAAAACAACTTTAGTAAAAACAAAAATTTTCATGGTGTTTTCCATTGTCTCATATGCGTGTGAGAGCTGGACAATGAATAAGGAAGACCGAAGAATTGACGCCTTCGAATTATGGTGTCGCCGAAGAATATTGAATATACCACGGACTGCCAGAAGACTGAAGAAATCTGTCTTGGGAGAAGTACAACCAGAATGCTCCTTAGAAGCAAAGATGGCAAGATTATGTTTCACGTACTTTCGACATGTTACCAGGAAGAATCAGTTCCTGGAGAAGGACACAGTGCTTGGTAAAGAAGACGGTCAGCGAAAAAGAGGAAGACCCTCAACGAGATGGATTGATACAGTGGCTGCAACAATGGGCTCAAGCATAACAATGATTGTGAGGATGGGCAGGACCGGGAAGTGTTTTGTTCTGTTGTACATACGGTCGCTATGAGTCGGAACTGACTCGACAGCACCTAACAACAACCATCCTGAAAAAAAGTTATAAATGAGATATTCATCATGAGGCAAATTACTGTTGAAGATATTTTGTTAAATTAAAAAAAATTTAAATATTTAATGAATGTAATATACAATTCCTCTTGTTCTTAGAAGTTAAAAAAACTGAGCCACAAGAAAAAATGATATTCTAAAAACGCCGTATGCAAGGAGTCCCTGGGTGGCACAAATGGTTAAGAGTTGGGCTACTAACTGGAAAGGTTGGTGGTTTGAACCCACCCAAAGGCACCTCAAAAGACAGGCCTGGCAATGTCCTTCTGAAAGGTCACAGCTTTAAAAACTCAATGGAGCAGTTCTGCGCTGCACACATGGGGTCACTTTGAGTGGGAATCGACTTGATGGCAAGTAATAATGAACATAACCCTACAACATTTTAAAGTGCTTTTTCTGTTGTCTTTCATTTTAAGTCTGTTGATCACAGAAACCCTGAGGGTAGCATAGGTGAATAGCGTCAGTACCTCTTTACAAAACAGAAATCAGAATGTGAAGAGGTCATCACTTACCCATTCTCACGTTTTTAACAAAGGGATATGCATTCGGGTCTTACAAAAAACCATTTTCTCTTTTCTATCTTCCATTAAGTCTCGAATTGTTCTAATTTACTTCGATGTCGTATTTTGGTGACAGGGCCTCGAGGTCACAAAATAATACACTGAAATTTGTCACCTCTTGTGTTCTCAATCTGATGGCTTATTCTGATGAAAAAGCAAAATGATGGTAATTATCTTTACACTTTTGTTACTTTGTGTCATAATTAGTCTAGCTTCCTTTTGATGTGTTAAAATATTTTCCCAATAATTAAATTTGTTAGGATGGTGGTATCAACATGATTATTTTTGCTGTGGAATGACTATTGTACAAATATTGTGCACACGCTCTTTTCTTCTGTAATTTGTTAGACACCAAAATCCCTGCTCCCCTTTTTCCTGGACACAGGGTGAGACTGCATTCTCTAGCTCCCTTGTGGTCAGTGTGGTCATCTGATGGTTCGTCTCAATGGAACGAAAGGGGAAGGGTGGGTGATGCTTCCAGGCTGGGACCTTTCACCAAGCGGGTGTACCTCTTCCATGCTTTTCTCTCCCCTCTGTGCCTTAACCCTGGATCTGACAGACCAGTCTCTATGATGTGGACAATGACACGTGGCCCCAGAAGTTGGTAGGGACCTAGAAGGAAGTAGCCTGGAGCTCTGGATCCCTGCATGGAGGAGAGCTTCCCTTCAGTCAGGACCGCCAGACTACTATAGAAACCAACCAACCAACAAAAAACGCCTGGCCATCAAATTGGTTCCATCTCATAGTGATCCTATAGGATAGAGTAGAACTGCCCACATAGGGTTTCTAAGGAGTGGCTGGTGGATTTGAAATGCTGACCTTTCGGTTAGCGGTCTGAGCTCTTAACCGCTACACTACCAGGGCGCCAAATTACTATAGGAGCAAGAAATACAGACTTCTTTTGGTTCACTGAGAGGAGACCTGGGTTCCATGCCGGAGACCGGGGTTGGATTCTCGGCCAACGCACCTCATGCACAGCCACCACCATCTGTCAGTGGAAGCTTGAGTGTTGCTATGAGGCTGAACAGTTTCAACAGAGCTTCCAGACTGAGACGGAGTAGGAAGAAAAGCCTGGTAATCTACTTCTGAAAATTGTTGTTGTTGGTAGGTGCCATCAAGTCGGTTCCTACTTATAGCGACCCTATAGGACAGAGTAGAACTGCTCCATAGGGTTTCCAAGGAGCAGCTGGTGGATTTGAACTGCCAGCTATTTTTGGTTAGCAGCTGAGCTCTTAACTACTATGCCACCAGGGCTCCAGGGCTTCTGAAAATTAGCCAGTGAAAACCCCATGGATTACGATGGTTCAGTACGAAATCCATCATAGGAATGGTGCAGAACACAGGAGCTTTTCATTCGGTAATATGGAGCCTACTCGATGGCAGTTAGCAACAGAGGTCCATTTGTTATAGCAATTATGGTATATTAACTGTGCATTTTAGTCCAGTATGCTTAATATAGTATGTTTAACGCAGTATGATTTAATTTGAATTCTTTTAAGCGAGTTCTTTCAAATTTCACGTCTATTTTGTGTCTCTGGAGACTTCGCTTTGATGATTGTTTTTCCGCTGCAATTCCTGGTTTATACACCGGTAGGCAAACTGATATTTAAATCTTAGCTCCTACCACATTTGATAGAAAGCCTTTTGCAATGTTCTTGTCTGCCTGCTCATGGCTCTCTGCTAAGCTTGCTTAATGCACGGATTCACACAGTGGGATGAGCTAGGCAACATATTTTCAGTCTAAAAGCTGAGATTCTGCTGACCGTAGCAAACATTGCAAACAAGCACGGAAATGTGTGAAATCTGTCAATTCTCCACAGCCCGCCATTGTACAGGCTCTTGTTAAACACTCAGAAATGGCAGAATGCAGATTGTATTCCTGAAAAGTCGTCTTCCTCTGTCCCACATGTAGTATGTTTGATGCCTCTGCCTGCAGAAATTATCTGCTGCACATTAGCCATTTTAGGAAGTGGTCACACACTTGACCAAATTTATAACTTGCAGTCCCTCCCTGGTTATTCGGGGGCCTCCTTGGGAGGGACTGTAATAGTTGGAAACCAGAGGAGAGTGGTTAACTCCTGGGCACCTACTGCATGGCCCACTCCCTCAGCTCTCGGGCTTATAGTCCAGAGTCTGTTTCCAAGGTTTAGAGACTTTTACACTGTAAATCATAGAGCCACTAAGCTGGGAAAATCCTTGAGACACTATCTGATATTAATTCCTGCTTTTACATAGACAAGAGTCTATGGAACAAAGTAAACTCCTCCAGCTCCCTTGGTGAATCATTTCTACACCTAAAAATCATCGTTACACAAATTACCTTGAGGGCATGCTGATGAGACCGTGAGAGATAAAAATTTGTTCCAAATCAAGTGTTTCAAAGCACAAGGAAGTGATGGATAGAAGTCACTCATCTGTAAAAGGAATGCGTACAAATCTAAAAACCTCTTACATTTTGTGGCGTTTGACCCTTTAAACAAAGCCTATATATCCTTGGGTAATTTGACGTTTAGAGAAATTCTGTAGTTTGCTTGAAAAAACCCAAACCAAGTCAGCTGCTGTTGAGTCAATTTAGAACCCACGTGTATGAGAGCAGAACTGCTCTGCATATGGTTTCCGTGGCTGATTTTTCGGGAGGAGATAACCAGGCCTTTCTTCCCAGGTGCCTCTGGGTGAGCTCAAACTGCCAGTCTTCCAGTAAGCAGTTAGTAGTGAGCAGGTTAACCATTTGCACCACCCACGGATTCCATAGCTTGCTTAGAGAGGACAAACTAGGGATACCAGGGGTAAAAATCCAGGTTTTCTTTATTCTCCCCCAGTGTCATTTACTCTGTGTCACACATGCACCATATCACTTTTTTCTCACAGTATGGTCTTCCCCTTTTCCAGGGCTCCCTAATTAATCAAACCAGAGCATAGCAGAGATGGTTTCTATCAGAGATACTTCTCTACGTGGGAAGTTTAAGGGTTTTGCAAGACCAACTATCTGTGGGCCAATTATTAGGTGGTTGGAAGGTTGCCAATTCCCAGATGGATAGGGTAAAGACATGAAGACTTTGGTAAAGTAACTTTCTTTGCATCTGATAGTCAAGCATATGTGTGCCATCCCATAAGCCTGGATTAGAGAAAGTAACCAGAAAGATGTTTATCTGTGTTTTATTGACTATGCAAAGGCATTCTACTGTGTGGATCATAACAAATTATGGATAACATTGCAAAGATGAGAATTCCAGAACACTTAATTGTGCCCGTGTGGAACCTGTACACAGACTAAGAGGAAGTTGTTTGAACAGAACAAGGGGATACCGTGTGGTTTAAAATCAGGAAGGATGTGTTTCAGGGTTGATCCTTTCACCATACTTACTTAATCTGCATGCTAAGCAAATAATCAGAGAATCTGGGCTATTTGAAGAAGAATCCTACATCAGGATTGGAGGAAGACTCATTAACAATCTGTGATATGCGGACTACACAACCTTGTTTGCTGAAAGTGAAGAGAACTTGAAACACTTACTGATAAAGATCAAAGACTACGCCTTCAGTGTGGATTGCACTTCAACATAAAGAAAACAAAAATCGTCACTACTGGACCGATAAGCAACATCATGATAAACGGAGAAAACATTAAAATTATCAAGGATTTCATTTTACTTGGATCCACAATCAATATCCATGGAAGCAGCAGTCAAGAAATCAGATGACGTGTTGCATTGGGCAAATCTGCTGCAAAAGACTTCTTTAAAGGGTTAAAAAGCAAAGATGTCACTTTGAAGACTAAGGTTCACTTGGCCCAAGCCATGGTATTGCCTCAAATTCATGTAAAAGCTGGACGATGAATAAGGAAGCCCAAAGAAAAATTGATACCTTTGGATTATGGTGTTTGCAAGAATATTGAATATACCATGGACTTTCAGCAGAATGAACAAATCTGTCTTGGAAGAAGTACAGCCAGATGCTCCTTAGAGAAGACTTCATCTCACCTAGTTTGAACATGTTATCAGCAGGGACCAGTCCCTGGAGAAGGACATCATGCTTGATAAAGTAGAGGGTCAGCTCATAAGTGGAAGACCCTCGACGAGAGAGACTGACACAGTGACTACAACAGTGGGCTCAAGCATAATAACAATTGTTAGGATGGCGCAGGACTGGGCAGTGTTTTGCTCTGCTGTACACAACGTCTTTGTGAGTTGGAACTGACTCAATGGCGCCTAATAACAGCAACCAAACTCGATCCATGGCTTCTTGACCATGGCTTACACTTTCATTATGCAATTATAATCAAAAGCAACAGTTTCGGACTATTTTTATACACATACACAGGAGATTAAAGAAAATGTACAGAGCAAAAAAAAAAAAAATGAACATAAAATATCATTTACCCGTAATATGGGAGGATGGGTGAATGAGGCTGAAATTCACTTCTGGAAATGTCACAGACATGGGCAGTATATGCATAGGTGTGCTATGCCCGAACTGTTTTACTTATTTTAATCATTCCTGCATGTTATATGTATGGGCTCATTATTCACATGTTATTTGCAAAAACAAAACAAAACAAAACAAAACAGAAATGGTACTCTGAACTTGACCATCTAGGACGAATGACAGTGTCCAAGGGGAACGGAGTGAACAGTTTAGCTTAAGCCAACAAGGGTCCATTCCTGGAGCTGGGTTGGGAGTGGTGGTAGTCAGCTGCTTCTGAACCACAAAAGCTGTGCGGGAGGAAAAAGAAATGACTGTTGAGTAGACAGCCAGCAATGCGCATAGATTTGTTGAGAATTACCAAACCAACACAAGGGAAGGAAATATAGTCATTGTATTCGACTGTGTGACTTAATCATAGTGTAAGGTAAGAGTTTACAAATAACCACAGGAATTACTATAATGTGATTGTGGGGTCAATCGACCAATCTATCCTTCCTTAAATATTTATTTCTGAAGACTTTACCTACGAAAAGTCGGAAAATTTTTCTTTTATCTCTACTGACCATACCTTGCCCACCTTTTGGTATAGTTTCATTTTTCTTACTAATTTTACAGTGATTTAGCTATTACAACAATTTTTAAATTATTATCATGAAACTTGATAAAAATGCAATTGAACTTACTCTTAAATTAATGAATCATGGAATAAAGCTACTCCTATTTAACATGAGAGAATAATATTCTTTTCTTCGTACCTTTCTTTTGCCATTCCTTCTTTCTCCCTGCTTTTCTCCTTTCTTCCCTTCTTCCCTCTCTCCCTTTCTATCTCGTTTTTCTTTCCCTTCTCCTTACTGATTTTTTTTATGTCAAATACCTATTTAGAGAATTTATTTATTGCTGCTGTTATAACAAACAAACCCATTGCCATTGAGACAATTCCAACTCATGGCCACTCCATGTGCCATAGAGTAGAACTGCTTCCCAGGGATTTCTCGGCTGTAAAATTTAAGGAAGCAGATCGCTAGGCTTTCTTCAGCAGTGCTGCTGTGTGGGTTTAAACTGCCAACCTTTAGGTTAGTAGATGAGCACAAACCATTTGTACCACCCAAGGACCTTTTCTGTTGCTATATGACTACATTAATGATTACTTATGCAATAATTTAAAGACTACAGGTTGTTTGCTCACTGTCATGGATTGAATTGTGTTCCCCCAAAATATCTGTCAACTTGGCTGGGTCATGATTCCCAGTATTGTATGATTTTGTACCATTCTGTAATCTGATGTGATTTCCTTGTGTGTTGTAAACTCAATCGCTATGATGTAATAAAATGGATTAGCGGCAGTTATACTGATGAGGTCTACAAGATAGGATAGTATCTTAAGCCAATCTCCTCTGAGATATAAAAGCGAGAAGCGAGCAGAAACACATGGGAAGCTCATACCACCAAGAAAGCAGTGCCAGGAGCAGAGCGCGTCCTTTGGACCTGAGGTTCCCTCGCAGAGAAACTCCCAGACCAAGGAAAAATTGATGACACGGACCTTCCTCCAGAGCTGACAGAGAAAGCACTCTCCTGGAGCTGATGCCCTAAATTTGGACTTGTAGTCTACTGGACTGAAAGAGAATGAACTTCTCTTTCTTAAGGCCATCCACTTGTGGTATTTCTGTTAGAGCAGCAGTAGATGACCAAGACACTCATCAACAATCTATTTTGATTTATATCGAAGTTCATTCTAATGCCTCATTAAAAAAAAAAAAAAAAAAAAAAAAGATACACGTGGGGGATATCTTCTAAGTTCTTGGACATGAGAATGTCTTTGCTGCCTCCAGACATGAAGGATAGCTTGGCTGGGCATAGATTTCTTGAGTGCAAGTCGATAGCTTAACTTTATAGATGGTGAACAGTTTGTTTTTGAAATATAGAATTGTGAAGGGGAATTATCACATCAATCTGGATTTTTTTCTTTTGTATGTGGCCTGCTTTTTGGCCTGAATGATTTAGATGTTTTTTTTTTCCTTTTGTTTTTGTAATTACCAAGACTTGTTTTCATCTTTTGTTTCTCATTAATTTTGCCTAGCATTCAGGTAGCACTTTTTGATTTAAAGTCTCAGTTCTCTCTAGCTCAGTGATTTGTCTTCATTTTTACTTTCATTGCTGCTTCTCTTCCATCTTCTGCAGAGGCCTTCCCCCAGCCAAGTCTTTGCCTTGGAATTCTTATTACCAGCATAGGGGAACTCCAGGATCAATCTCCGGTCTTGCTATTATCTTTTTGCTAACCATATTGATCCCTTTGCTGTTTTCTTCTAAATTCTGTAAATATTTCTTGGGATAGGCTAGGTCCTCTTTCTGCTTTCTGCAGCAGCCTATCTGCTTTTCACTACCTCCACTGAGTAATCTTTGGAAAGATAATTTCTATCTGGAAGCAATTTCTCCTTATCTGCATTATAGATACACCGCCTTTTCAAATTTCATAGACAATAAAAGGGAGAGGTTGTTAAAATTTCTCTCTATTTCCTTCAGGAAGGCTTTCTCACAAGTGGAAATTGGCACTGATACTTCATTTAAGTGTACGTATTTCAATAAGTTTAGGCAGATTTAAACATGTTCAGCAAATATGTTTTCTGTCTGTTTATCTTTACATATGATGTCTGTTTATTCACTATTAAGAATTGAGAATGATTCTGATGTGAGATATGTGGGACCTCTTTAAAACCTTTAGATTCCGAGACAGAGAAAATAGAAGCATATGCTTAATTGAGTTTGATTTCTTTCTTCACATTGTGGTTGGCATTGTCTGTGAGGGATGCAGAATGCTACAACCCAAGGCATTTGTAAGGCAGAAAGTTTCACTCCTACCGGATTTTCAAGGGTTCACAGTGGCTGTTTGCATTTGTTTCCGAGGGCTGCCATAACAGAGTAGCTCTAAGCAACAGAATTTTATTGTCTCACAGTTCTGGAGGCTAGTAGTTCAAATTCAAGGTGTCAGCAGGCCAACGCCTTCTCCAAAGGCTCCAGAGAACATCCTTTCTTGTGTCTCTCAGCTTTGATAGCCTACGAGTTCACGGCTTGCAGCTGTAGCATTACGCCCTCGTCACACGGTCCTACTTCCTGTCTCTCTGTGTCTCTTCCCATCTTGTGCAGGACACCACTCAGATAGGGTTAGGATCACATTCACAGGTATCGGGGGTTAGGACACATATATTTTTTGGGGAACACAATTCAGCCCACTATATTGTTCCAAGTTAACGCCAGCAGTGTCGGGCTCCAGTGGTATCACATCTTCTCACTGGAACCATCACGTTGTGGCATTTCCATGCTCTGTGGTAAGTCATCTATAGCAAACCCAAGCTGGGAGGGATTGCTATAGCACATTGCTTTGTTTGTCAACATTACTATACTTCCCAAAGTCTCTTTTGGGGTGGCAACTTCTCACTCAACGCCTGATCCATTGCAGTGAGTTCTGGCTGGGCTCCCACCCACTTATTCTCCAGGCTGATTTCTTCTTTGTGTTTGATACACCTCAGGTTGCTCTTTCTCTCAATTTGGTCAAAAGACTATGTAGTGGATACTCCTGAAGCTTCTGGCCTGTGTACACCACTTTTTATTTTTAGTGATTATATAGCTATGTTGCCCCTCCTCCCCTTTTATTTTGCAATTCCTCTAAGAATTTGGAAGGTTGAAGACATGTGAAATATGGAAGCTTATTTTGTTATCTCTGTCTTTGTCCAGGAGCCCTGGTGGTGCAGTGGTTGAGAGCTCAGGCTGCTAACCAAAAGGTCAGCACTTCAAATCCACCAGCAGCTCCCTGGAAAACCTACGGGGCAGGTCTGCTCTGTCCTATAGGGTCACACTACAGGGTTGCTATGAGTCAAAACTGACTTGATAACAATGGTTTTTTTGGTTTTATCTTTGTCCAGACTCTCTTCTTCTTTGGTTATGTTTGGGTAGGGGTCTTTTTGTTCCTGGTCCACAATATTCAGTCAGGAGCCCCCTTTTGGATAGTCATTTTCTGGGATCAAAGCTAGATTTGATTCCCAGTTTTTTGCATGTAGTTGCTCGAAGACATCATTAAAATGTTTTCTTTCTTCTTTAACTACTTTTTAACTATATTTATCAGCTATATCTTCAGAACTCTCAATCTTACTGTTTTTCTGCCTATTTCCTATTGTACAAACTTGTGCAGAGCAGGTTGTAGGAGATGGAATTTCTTCATGGAATTCTCTTTGAATGCCCCGAGGTGACTTCTGCCTGCGGTGGTGGCTGGATTGTGTAACTCTTCTTGCTTACAGGAAAGAAAAGAAAAACTATCTTCAGTATAAATATTATCTGGAAGACTCTTACTCTTCTATGCTTTTCTTCTTCTTCTTCTTTTTTTTTCTGCTTATTACATAAATCTCCACTTCAAAGAAGCTTCTTCTATTGGGGTCAGTTTAGCTTAGCAGGCAGAATCACAGTGTTGCTATTTAATTGTATCTTACAATTATTAAGCCTGTTACATAAGATGAGGATGACATTATTAAAAAAAAAACAAACAAAAAGCCTCAAAGACAGAATTCTAGCCGCTACCATTGTTTAAGTAAATTAATCAAATAATATTGTTAAAAAAAAAGTTTTCTCCAAAAAAGTAGAAGATTCTCAAAGAAGCGTTTCAAACAAAACTGTGTTTTCATTTATGCTAACATTTTTATTTAGTTTTTTTATTTATCCCCTGAATAGCATTAACTAAAATCTACTTTAGGGGTCAAACAATTCATACCTTTAAATCATTTTTCAGAGATCGTTCTTCCTTTTTGTAGTGTAAAGCTGCTGGTAATGATGACAGATGAGGTTATCGATATTTATAACCTGTCTTGTTTTACTACAGGTTCCATTACCAAGTAGCTTGTATTATTGCATTTTACTGTACTCTGTGAATCAGAACAAACCAAAGTTAGATTATTTTCTTTCTCTTAAGTCTTCACTCTTTCTTCATATAGAGACGTCAATGGTTATAATCAGTGCTTTCAGTGAAGATAGGGATGGAATAGCTTCTCAATCTCTTGCTCTTTCAGAGTCATGGAAGAGTTCGCGTGAAGCATTGGCACAGATCCAAAGCACAGTGAACAATGATGGTGATTGGTGATGATGATGATGATGGTGTTGATGATGATGATGGTGGTGATGATGATGATGATGATTTTGATTGTGACCGTGATATGATACTAGAAACACATCTCCCAGCCCCTAGGCTACTTACTACTTGAGAAGCATTTCAATACAGTACAAGTACTTCAGAAAACAAAATGGCTTTAGCTCTTCACTTTTTTATAAGATACACTGCAAAAATTTCTACTACCCCTGATTTGTCTTTCCTTCTTGCAAATCCTACTTTTTTTTCTGATTATTCTTGCTCATATATGTCTCATGAATAAGGTAGTCTAAATATAAACACTGAAGTACTTTCGATATTGTAGGATTTTGTACAGAAAACATACAGAATCACAAGAGATTTCAGCACTTTAGGCAGGAAAGTGGCTGTGGATATTCACTGTGGCTGCTGATCGGCACCGTTATTCTGGAGGTTTTCCAAGAGAAGCCACTCATCTTCTAAGTGGTGGTAGCTGGGAAAGACTTCCCCACTTGGCTATGTTTTCATTGTGATTTAGCCCCTCAAACAGTATAAATATATTATTTTGTTTAATTTTTATAAAGCAATAGAGTTGCAAGCTTAACATAATAGTTTTGATTTTCTTCTGTATAAAAGGTGATCTACTGCCTGTGCAGAGCTACACTTTCTCACCTTCCAAAGCTCTGCCGTGTTCTTCCACTCCTGCTCTTTTCTTCTTCTCATTCTAATTGTGGCCTTTGAATTTCTCCTCATTTCTGTCTTCTGTCTTCTTGCTCAGAGATCTGCTCTATCTTCACAGACAGAGTGATCACCATTATACTTTCTCTGCTCCTTTCTTAATATTTATGCTCACTTACAATGATCACAATGGTAATGATTATCGTGAAATTTGGCCATTACTTGTAAAACTGGTTTCATCATATCCTCTTCTAAATCTGGAATCTTTTCCAAATTCTTTATTGCAGCACAATGCAAACATCTTTTTCTAAGTCATCCGAACTTAAGTCACTGGAATCATGTTTAAATAGTAACCTTGTTTAATGTGTTCAAGGCATGTCATTTTTTAAGAAAGTATGCTTTCTGAGGTAAAAGGTGTAGTCTCCCACTATTTGCTTTTCCCCTAGATCCTTGCTACTCAAAGAGTGGTCCACGGACCAACAACATTGCCATCATCTGAAAGCTTGTTAGAAATGCAGAATCTCGTACCCCGCTCTAGACCTTCTGGATAGGAATATGAATTTTAACAAGATCCTCAGGTAAAAGTATCACATCTGAAATTGTAATTTGAATATTAATCATCTCTGAATCTTGCTCTGCACTTTTAACAAGATTCTAACACATACCCAGGTTAGGCCAAATCCATTAGACCTTTGAGATGTACGGCTGTGTAGAAGGCCTGCCCAACAAAACTGTCTTTAATGATGGCAATGTTCTATATCTTCACAGTTCAATATGGTATCCACTGACCACATAGCTAATGAGAACATTAATTAATTAAAATTAAAACTTAATGGCTATATTATTGGTCAGCGCAGTTCTGGAGGATTTGTGAGGAATTTGGCACTTAAAAAAACCAAAAAAACCAGTTGCTTTGGAGTCGATTAAAACTAATAGTGACCCCATGTGTGTCAGAGTGCGTTAGTGACTGACTTTTCTGGATGGACTCAAACCTCCAACCTTTCAGCTAGCGGGTGAGCATGTTAACTGTTTGCACCACCCAATGAGGATTTAATAAATACTTGGTAAGTTAAATCAAAAGATTTAGTGCCATTAAAGTAAAAATTCATTTCATATTCTTTGGTACATAAATATATTTTTATATATATATATATCTCTATATATATATATGGAAAGTAAATTGGAATATGTGCAGACTCCTAAAAGCTGTACCTGTTGCTCATCAACAGATGGTATTCAACTGTTTTCATTGGTGTTTGTTAAATTCAGATCATGTGTGCTATTGTCAAAATCACTTATTCATTTACACCAAGAACCTGAGAAGATTTTTCAAAGCCCTGATTTGCACAAACTTGGTTATCACTGGAAATAGCCCAGTGTTTCTGTAGAAGGACCTTAGAGGCTCCAGTTTCAGCACTTACTTTCCATGGCTGTCATGGACTGAATTGTGTCCCCCCAAAATTTGTGTCAAGTTGGCTGGATCATGATTCCCAGTATTGTCGGATTGTGTACCATTTTGTAATCTGATGTGATTTCCTTATGTATTGTAAACTCTGTCACTATGATGTAATAAGATGGATTAGCAGCAGTTACACTGATTAGGTATACAAGATTGGATATTGTCTTAAGCCAATTTCTTTTGAGATATAAAAGGGAGAAGCAAGCAGAGACACATGGGAACTTCATATCACCAAGAAAGCAGTGCCAGGAGCAGAGCATGTCCTTTGGACCTGAGGTTCCTGCGCAGAGAAGCTCCCAGACCAAGGGAAGATGGATGACATGGACCTTCCTCCAGAGCCGACGGAGAAAGTGTTTCCCTGGAGCTGATGCATTGAGTTTGGACTTGTAGCCTACTGGACTGTGAGAGAATAAACTTCTCTTTGTTAAAACCATCACTTGTGGTATTTCTGTGATAGCAGCACTAGATAACTAAGACAATAACTTTCTGTTCTCTTTGTTATTTAAACTTAGTTGTTACCACAGTTATCACTGTAAGTTACGTAGAACCAGTAAAGTTTGTTTCTTTGATGATTTTTAATTGTTTTGGGGTGATGCACAGAAAAATAAGAAATTTCCAACAACAAATTTTGGAACATGATGATGTTTTGGTTTCAATATGACTCTGATTTTTAAAAATATGACTTTTTATGTGATTTGTAAGCCATTAGAATTTTGATCTGTTAAAATACTAACTGCATTCTTACAAATGATTTACATAAAGTGCCCTCATGTTTATGGCCGTCAGGTATGCTTGGATGTAGATACTGTGATTTTTTTTTTGGCAACATAAATATTTTTCAGTATTATAAGACATTTTCACTTAACAGATATTAATCTAATTGAAAACATTACAAGAATAAAAGAAGCTGTGATCAAAGATAAGACTGTGATGGATTGAATTTTGTCCCCCCAAAAATACATGAAAGTCCTAACCCCTGTTCCTGTGAATGTCATCCTCTTTGGAAATGTGGGTTTTCTTTTGTTATGTTAATGAGATCTGTCTTAGTTACGTAGTGCTGCTATAACAGAAATACCACAAGTAGATGGTTTGGTTTTAACAAACAGGAATTTATTTTCTCACAGTCTAGGTGGCTAGCATTCCAAATTCAGGGTGCTATCTCCAGGGGAAGGCTTTCTCTCTCTGTCATTTCTAGGGGAAGGTCCTTGTCATCAGTCTTCCCCTGGGTCTAGGAGATTTTCAGGGCAGGGACCCCAGGTCCAAATGATACACTCTCCCCTAGCTCTTCTTTCTTGGTGGTATGAGGTCACTCTCCTCTCTGCTTGCTTCTCTCTTTTACAACTCAAAAGAGATTGTCTCAAGATAAAACCTAATCCTGTAGATTGCATCCTGCCTCATTAACATAATTTCCTCTAATCCAGCTTCATTAACATCATAGAGGATAGGATTTACAACAGATAGGATAAATACACCAGATTCCAAAATGGAGGACAACCACACAATACTGGGAATCATGGCCACATTGATGCACAATTTTGGGGACATGATTCAATCAATAACAAGGGCATTGCCAGCGTAGGGTGAGTCCTAATCTCTTCTGAGCCTATAAAAAGAGCAGAAAAACAAAGACACACAAAGGAAGAGGCCGAGACACCACATGGGGACCCATTTACAATTAACGGAAGACCAGGAATTGCCAGCAGACTCCAGAAGTTAGGACAGAGGCCCACAGAAGGAACTGATTAGGTTGAGACCTTGATTTGGACTTTTAACCTCCAAAACTGTGAGAAACTAGACATCTATTCTTTAAAGCCATCCATTTGTGGTATTTTTTTGTTACGGCAGCACTAGGTAACTAAGACAGGCACTAATGTTAAAGGGGAAGACAGGTCTAAGAGAGAGCAAGGGGGTACATCTGCAGGTGTTTTGCTACAGCTGGGGCTTGAGCCAGGTGATAGGGGTAGCTACCTCTTCATTCTTCCTCATGCCCCACCTCCTGGTGTCTTTACTTGGAATGGAGAGTTCAAGGTTTCCTTATTTCTCCTTCCCAATACTCAGTCTCACATTTCTTCTTTATCTTCTTCTTCTTTTGATTAGTGACTACTTAATTTACAATCTCAGGGACAGCACTGTCCTCTTAAGCTTATTTAGCTTTGTCAAAAGGAATAGTGCGAGATATGAATGCCAGACCTTAAGGAGATTAAAGCACAGTTGTTAAATGCATATCAGGACGAGATCTGTGAGTATTAACGATACCCTGGAGCTGAATGGCAGCTTATTAGAGCTGTCACTGCTTCTGGACTTTGAGGATTTGTTGTAAGTTCTTTTTTTTTTTAACTTTCCATTTCAAAAGTGGGTCATTAAGGATTGTCATTTGCTAAAAAGTTAACCATAGTGCTATAAGCATCTTGAAAGGAAACAAAGTTGATTTTTAAAATACTAAGTGATGCAGTACCTTAGAGAATGTTCAGAGAGGAAAGAAAAGGGCTTACATTTAGCACATTCTAGAAGAGGAATGATATAACCTTACATGCTGCAAGCAATGCATGTATACAACTGCCCTTGCTCAGAAATAATACCCTTGTCAAATCCCTTTTGTGTAAAGGAAGATTCTCTCCCTGCAGCTCTGCAATTGATTTAACCTCCTAGGAGGGTGAATCTTGCAATAGGTCAAATCTAATATTAATAGCATGGCCTTCTCTGTTCTTTTTGTTTTTAACCGTATCCATTATACTTACTGTGAATGCTGGGTTAAATAAAAGCGTGGCAAGTTTAATACATCACGTTTTCATCCTTTCTGACCAATGCAGAATCCTGATGTAATTGTAACGTTAGTTTTGTTTAGCCTGTGAATATGAAGACATAGTTGTAGATATTAACACTCTTCGTGGCAAGAATCATGTCTGTTTTATAAATTATCATATTCTCTTGCTTAGAATTATTTCTGACACTTAATAGACATTCTGTAAATATCTGTTGAGTAAGTGCATAAAGGAGGAGTGAATTACAAAGCAAAAAGTAACGATCAGCTGGTTATTAGCCCGAAGAAGAAAGTTTTATAAACATGGAATCCCAAGGTTTATTCTAACAGAAATGAGAAGAATTTTTTTTTTTTTTTAAATTCTGCATTACTTTAATCAACATGCATTACAGTGGAATGAAAACAAAGTGATTTTTGGAAGATTTGGAACTATGTATGTGTGAGTCTGGATGGACCGTGTGACTGAAAGCTTTTCTCTCCTCCAGTAATTCAAACAGCTACACCTCTTCTCCTCCTGGAAAATCTCTTCTGATACTTAGTATTTGACACATGCTTCCCATAGACTTGGAGCCCTGGTGGGCAGTGGTTAAGAATTCAGCTGCTAACCAAAAGGTCGGCAGTTCGAATCCACCAGCTGCTCCTTGAAAACCCAATGGGGCAGTGAGTCG
This sequence comes from Dugong dugon, assembly GCA_030035585.1. Classification (NCBI taxonomy): domain Eukaryota; kingdom Metazoa; phylum Chordata; class Mammalia; order Sirenia; family Dugongidae; genus Dugong; species Dugong dugon. Next base: position 11,278,017 of record CM057473.1, read on the forward strand.
AGATTGACTTGACAGCAATGGGTTTGGGTTTTCTATAGCCTTGCGTACTGGCTTCACTGAATTCATTGTCAAAAGAAATAAAAATATTACAAACAAAAATATTCTTCACGCTAAGTTTGCTAACCAAAAGGTCGACAGTTTGAATCCACCAGGTGCTCCTTAGAAACTCAATGGGGCAGTTCTACTCTGTCCTTTAGGGTCGCTATGAATGGGACTTGACTCGAAGACAACAGATTTTTAAGGTAAGCAGGAAGAATGACAGGTCTTGAATTAGTGGACTTTGTAACAAATTGTAGACAGTTTGATTCTATTGCATGATTTTCAACTTTAACCTTTGTGCCGTATTAATTTCAGGACTAAATACTCCAATTTGATGAGTAGCTATTAATGTTTCTGCCCTACATACGGCAAGTCCAAAGGAAAGCTGTTGAGCTTCTATTTTACCGGCTCATGATTTTGCTGTAATCATCAGCAAAAGAACTAAAATGTAATGACCCAAACTTTTATTGAATAAAGAGTGAGGCTGGAGAGAAGCATCTTCATACCAGTTGTTTCTGCTCAAAATCATCAGATTCCTGCTTAAACCTCTGCTGCAGTTTGCCTGTATAAATACAAAATTTATAATTCTGTAGGAAATTCTGTGAGAAGGAATTGCTAGAGCCTTACAGAATAGTACACACGTATAATCTATGTTTGCACAAAGCCTGAACTTTGATTAAATGTCTTTCTATTTATATCTTACAACAAAGGAACCAGAAATTACATTTAAGTAGTCTTGGGAAAAACATCGTGTGTTTCTCAGATGAACAGTGTATACTCACATCTGATATTATGTCTTACAAATTTCAGCATTTCCTTTCTTTTGAGGTGGAAAGAAGGGCTTTGCGTTTTACTGCAAGCAACTATGTAGGTGTAATAAACTCAGCTGTTCTAGTTCTTCAGTTTGTGATGCCTTCCAGTTTTTTCAGTTAATTGATGCCTCTTCTCTGTTTATACAATTTGTCGAGAGGATACTTAGGAGACCAAAACCAATATTATACCTTTGTGTTGCCTTTCTGACGTTTTTAATGTGGAATCCCGCCCCTTCCTAGCCTATTCAGAGTTCCTTGGTTAATCCCAGTCATGTTTTCGGTATGTCATTCTGCGTTTCTATGTAGGAAGGAGGAGTGGAGAGTCAAGCAATCTACTTGAACGTGTTCTGTTGTGCTGTCTCCTGACCACAGATGCCGGGCTGCTGTTGGCCAATGACCAAGAAGACAAAAGAGGACGATTCAGTGCAGCTCTGATACCCTTAAGGCAATATTCACATGTCTTTCTAAGTGGGATAATCTTAACGAGGATTAGCATACACGCAGTGCTGCCTGTGTAGACTGTGAGGCCTTTTGCATATATTTTATCCTTTAGAATTAAACTCCAAACCCTTATCTCATTCTACACATCAGCCTGGGCCCTGGCAGGAAAGAGATGGTACATTCATTCTGGTTCATTGGAGGGGTTTTAATAAAGGGACTGTATACACAGGTGTGGGTAGTGTCTAGTGAAATCAGTAGGTACTATACCAACCAGTACAATGCCTTGAGGCTAGCAGGGGAAGCCACTTCCACCTCAAAGTCTGATGATACAAGGAAGGCATGCAATTACAGGAATCTGGAGAGGTGGCTGTATTGAGAGGGACAACAAATGCGAGCTGTGGCTTGTGGAAGGAGGGCATAGCTGAACATTAGAGATGCAACAGGGAAGAAGCCGGGAGAATAAATACACTATCTCACATTCCACCCTCTGAGCTCCTACCAGTACCCCACACTAGTGCAGAAGTCAGCCACCTGGGCACAGAGGAGAATGGAGAAGCGTGAAGAGAGGGTTTGATGGGCAAAGGGAAGGCATCCCACAGAGTCTCCAACCTCTCCAATCACAGCCTACATCTAGCCCAGCCTACAGGGCCCACGCCAGGTCTTGGACCACCTCACCTACTATTTACTCCATCACTTACTTTGCTCTGGCCTTTTTTATTTCTCTAAAACTCAACCTCCCACAAACCCTAGAGTCTTTGTACATACTGATCCATGTGCCTAGAATGCCTTCTTCCAGCGTCTGGGCTTGGCCAGGCTTCCTCAATCCATTAATGTCTTGTCTCAATTGTTACCTCTTTTTAGAGGTCTTCCTTGACCATACCACCTCCAACTCCCCCTGCCATCCCTTACACACACACTTAGTCACTTGAAAAAATATGTATCTCTATATATCATTCTCTTATTTTCCTTATAGGAGTCCCTTGGTGGTGCAAATGGTTAATACGCTTGACTGCTAACTGAAAGACTGGAAGTTTGAGTCCACCCAGAGGCACCTCCGAATAAAGGCCTGACAATCTACTTCCAAAAAATCAGCCACTGATAACCCTAGGGAGCATAGTTCGACTCTGACACGCCTCAGGTTGCTGTGAGTCAGAATCGACTCAGTGTCAACTGACGACAGCAGCAACCATAACAACTGGTAAACAAATGGAATAGTTGATCAATGTATAAGATTCTGAGTCAATGTTAGTGGCAGAGTAGAGAAGAGAATTCAGAATTCTTAACACCAGGTGAGTAAATCTATACAGAAGTAGTTTTAGAACATGCCTTTGGATTGCAAACATTTTGTAATCTGCCATATTGCATACAGAAAGCAACTTCTGTTCTGTACTTCTTTTCCTGATGGTTGGACAAAGTCAGAAACAACTCGTTTGCTGAAATGTTAGCTGTTTTGATTAAAAAAAAACAGAAACATGTAAATTCAGCCCTTGCTTAAAAAAAAGAAAAGGTAGAATTGATATCCTCTCCTTATTTTATATTTTGATTAAGCTCATTTGTTCCCTTTCTTCTCTTGCAGTTTGAATCAGATCCAGTTGGAAAGTGGCGAGTAATGTCACCTGTGGTCAAAAATGGACATTTTTGCATTTATGTAATCATTTCCTCTATTCTTCCCTGGTTTCTTTACACGTAATGAAAACAAAAGCTGATAAAGATGTTGGCATGAGAGGTGGAGTGGGAGGCAGTAGGAATGGGGAGAGGAGACTGGAAAGCCAAATATGCTTTAAGCATTCACTATGGTATTGTTTTCACAATTTCTTCTTGTGTATAATTCTGCTGGGAGTAATCCTTCTGCTGGGTGCCCTTTCTTCCCATATGGTGCATATTTCTCACTCACACCTACTCCTTGTTTTATGAAGAGTTCTGTGCAGAGGATAGATAAACACTACCTTAATTATCAGAATTTCTCACCTTGACATTTCCTCTCACAATTTATAAATTTATTTTTGGTCGGCAGTGGGAGAGAAAGCATTTTTACCTCTATAATTATTCCATCTTATTCATTGTTTCCTTCCTAAACTTCCAACCCTATCCTACCTACCAGGGTTATATTTTTGTGTAAACTGTTTCCCAGTTAGGGTCCAGGCCAATAGATGTTTGTTATACTCAGTGATGGAGACAAAGACGCCATGGAGACAAAGACAAATCTTGCCATTGTCCTGAGAACAAACACCACTCGTTTACCCAGTAGCTGAACATTTTTGTAATGACTATGATCTCGACTCAAGATTTCAGCAACTTTTTATGAGTTTCTTAGTGTTATTAAACATAGGATGGTTGAAATAATATATTTATTATTTTCAAACATCACGGTGATGTTGAGAAGAATATTGGGCCATAATTTGGACAGCTTGAAATAAAGCTTTTAAGATTTTAGATGGAAATAAATAAGACTTTATCTCAGAAAGGAATATGCAGAGAAGATTCTCTTTGCTCCACTGGACGATCTGTCTTCTAAAAAGCATATTTTATCATTTTCAAAAAGTCATATAGTAAATATAACTGTTGGTAGTCCTGTCGTATTAAGGCAAAATCTGGCATGAAGCAAATTATTGCCAGTCTTGCATTTATGAGCAGGCTAATGCTAACTACCTTGATCGAGCTGATTATAAGTGGTCTATTTCTTTGTTTGGTTATTATTATTATTATTATTTAATTCCAAGTTGGATTGAGAATCAAATAAGAAAATCATGAATTTAGAAGCTCAAGAAACACTGTATTGCTCAAATGTCAGCTCAAGGAAAGAGAAATGTGACTCAGGCAAATGAGTTACCATGAAAAGCTTTACAAATTTAAGGCATTTTATTACTATGTCGATTGACTCATTCATTGTTGGATTGTGTGATTAGAGTTATTATACAGAGTTTTCAAAGATAAGTTTTACAATGGGAGGTAGTTTTATGTTGGCATAAGTGGTTAGATGCATTTGCTTTGGAGACTATGTTTGCCACATACATGTCTTTTGTTGTTGCTGTACTTGAAACAGTCTCTGTGGCTAATAGGATACAGCCTTCTATGCTTCTCCCATGATTCACTGGGGTCTTGTCATATTAATTCACTCGGCCACTAGTTCATGACTGTCCTGGCAAGTACTATTCACAAACCTTAACTAAGTCCTATGTTCAAAGCGGGGGGTGCACAGACTGCGTTAAGAACCACGCTAGCCTCTTTGTAGAGTTTAGAGCTTGACTTCATAAAACTTGTGAGCCTATGAAGACAGAGGCTCCTGGCTCCTGTGACTGAGGCACCAAGAGCCCTCTGACCACAGGCACTGAATTGAATTTTACCTGTGACTGCATATTTATTTCTTATTAACAGGTAGTATTAGCTTTATGGAGCCTTAGTGGTGCAGTGGTTAAGAGCTCAGCTGCTAACCGAAAGGTCACCAGTTTGAATCCACCAGTCACTCCTGAGAAACCCTTTGGGGCTGTTCTCTGTCCTATAGGGTCACTATGAGTCAGAATGGACTCCATGGTAATGGGCTTGGTTTTGGTTTTATTAGCTTTATGGGGCCCTGGTGGTGCAGTGGTTAAGAGGCTGGCTGCTAACCAAAAGATCAGCAGTTTGAATCCACCAGCCACTCCATGGAAACCCTGTGGGGCAGCTCTAATCTGTCCTATAGGGTCACTATGAGTTTGAACCAGCTCGATGGCAATGGATTTGGTTTGGTTTGGTTTATTAGCTTTATGAATAAAAGCAATGAATCAGAGGTTAGAATTAAAAAAAATAACATAGAAGAGATATAATGGTAGCAGCAGAAGCAGGTAAATTCAATGGACATAGTGTCAGTCCCCACCTCCCATCTGTCAGTTTGTCATACTGTGGTGGCCTGTGTATTACTGTGATGCTGGAAGCTATGCCACCAGTATTTCAAATACCAGCAGGGTCACCATGGTGAACAAGTAGTAGCAGGGTTTCCAGACTAAGACAGACTAGGATGAAAGGCATGATGATCTACTTTTGAAAATTAGCCAATGAAAACCTTATGGATCACAACAGAATATTGTCTGACTTGCTTGCTTTGGGCACGTCATCAGGAAATCACTGACTAGAGGAGGACATCATGTCTGGTGAGGTACAGGGCCAGTAAGAGTGTGGGATACCCTCAGTGAGATTGATTGGCACAACATCTGCGAGAAAGGACTCGAACATTTTGGTGATTGTGAGGATGAGGCAGTATCAGGGGACGTTTCGTTTGGTTGTATATAAGGTTGCTATGAGTCAGAATCAACTCAATGACAACTAACAACAAGTGGCAGCCCATTTAATAACTTTTGGAGTGTGAATACAAGTGACGTTGGGGGAATAGGTCATACTTTTCTCTCCCTATTCGACTCTATTTCCCTTTCCAGCCATTCATATTTTTGAAGTCCCTCAGAATTTGAAGCAGAATACAGCAGGGTGAGTGGCTGGGGCATGTGACAGGGAGGTCTCTAAGAAGATGGTCTTTGCATCCATTTATTTCACCTTCACTTGGCATTGGGGATGCTTAGTATTTTCAATCAATCACCTCATATGCATGTAAAAGCTGGACAATGAATAAGGAAGGCCAAAGAAGAATTGACGCCTTTGAGTTATGGTATTGAATATACCATGGACTGCCAGAAGAATGAGCCAATCTGTCTTGGAAGAAGTACAGCCAGAAAGCTCCTTAGAAGTGAGGATGGCCAGACTTTGTTTCACATACTTTGGAAGTGTTATCAGGAGGGACCAGTCCCTGGAGAAGGACATCATGCTTGGCAAAGTAGAAAACAAACAAACAAACAAAAAAAACCAAACCCTTTGCTGTGGTAAAGGAGAGCGTCAGTAAAAAAGAAGAAGACCCTCAACAAGATGGGTTGACACAGTGGCTGCAACAATGGACTCAAGCATAACAATGATTGTGAGGACGGCGCAGGACTGGGCAGTGTTTCCTCATGTTGTACGTAGTGTCACTGAGTCAGAACCAACTCGATGGCACCTTACAACAACAACAACAACGGTGAACAAAATACACAAAAGTGATTCATACAAGAAGCTACCCACTCCATCACACCCACCATCAAGGGTGCTTCCTGTCACTGCAAAGTCTCCAAGAACTAGGGTTTTCAAACTCCCTGACTCTAACTTTTCTTTTATGAAGACAATCCTTCAAGAGACAGTACAGTATCTGGGGCACACCGTGAACTTCTGTCCCATCCCTTTTTGTTTACTTATTTATTTTCTTTGTTTTTGTTTTCCACTCTTAGCTTCCCAGTGCTGCTGTAAGAGAAATACCACATGTGGGTGGCTTTAAAGAACAGAAATTTATTTTCTCACCGTTCAGGAGGCTAGAAGTCTAAATTCAGAGTGCGGCTTTAGAGGGAGGTAATTCTTTGTGTAGTTCAGCCTCTAGTTGCTGGCGATCCTTGGCTTCTTGGGGATCTTCCTGTGGCATCTATCTTCCTCTGTTGGTGCTTGCTTGTCTCTGTCAGTATGCTGCTCTTCATATAATTTAGAGGAGATTGAGTTTAGGACACACCCAATGCTGAGATGGCCTCATTAACATAACAAAAACTCTATTCCCAAACAGGATTACAGCCACAGGTATATGGATTAGTATTCCAAAACATGTTTTGGGGGGACACAATTCAATCCATAACACCAAAAACCCATTGCCATTGAGTCAATTCTGACTCATAGTGACCTCATAGGACAGAGGTTAGCAGTTGAGTTCTTAACCACTGTACCACCAGGGCTGCATCTATAACACGCTGTTTTTAATTTCTTTAAAAAAATTACAGGTAGTCCCCTACTTATGACGTGTTTGAGTTATGATGAATCTGCACTTATGACTGTCTTTTTTTTTATACATCTTATTGTTAGTAATACTTTCCACATACAATGTTGCTGTGGGTGATTTGCTGATGTTATCATTCTTCTCAGATGTTCACTCAAAGATGTTTAGTGTTATGATTTACTGTTCAAAACATTGTTGTACAGCAGGCTGTGGCAATAATAATGAAAATTAAACAAAAAAAAATAGGCTTTCCACTTAAAGGAGAACCAACTTAAGACGCAGTGCTCAGGACAGAACCCCATCGTAAGTCAGGGACTACCTGTATCTCTGTACTGTTATGTTACTCTTTTTTCTCCTTAGAGTTGCTAGAAGGCCTTATCAATTCATGGCCACTTCTTAGTTGTCCTTATTTCTCTCACTGTATTTTATGGAGGAGCACAGTGCTGTACTCTTCATTCTAGTCCCTCCTGTCTCAGTTTTGGATGGTATTAAATGAGAAGAGATGCCCTTGCAAGGGATGTCTGATTGGAGCCACTGTACCAAGAGTATGTGGGTATGTTTTGGCCTCAGCATGGAAACCTAAGATCTACAACTAACACTTTAAAAAAATATATATTTAAATTTATTTATTTATTTATTTTTATTGTACATTAGATGAAGGTTTACAGAACAAATAATTTCTCATTAAACAGTCAGTACACATATTGTTTTATGACCATGGTTAACAACCCCACTATGTGTCAACACTGTCCCTTCTCGACTTTGGGTTCCCTATTACCAACTTTCCTGTCCTCTCCTGCCTTCTAGTCCTTGTCCCTGGACTGTTGTGCCGTATTAGTCTTGTTTTGTTTTATGGGGCTGTTTAATCTTTGGCTGAAGGGTGAACCTTGTGAGTGACTTCATTACTGAGCTAAAAGAGTTTCTGGGGGCCATACTCTCAGAGTTTCTCCAGTCTCTGTCAGGCCAGCAAAATCTGGTCTTTTTTTTGTGAGTGAGAATTTTGTTCTACATCCTTCTCCAGCTCTGTCCAGAACCCTCTGTTGTGATCTTAGTCAGAGCAGTCAGTGGTGGTAGCCAGGCACCATCTAGCTGTACTGGACTTAGTCTGGTGGAGGCCATGGTAGCTGTGGTCCATTAGTCCTTTTGACTAATCTTTCCCTCGTATCTTGTTTTCTTCATTCTTCCTTGCTCCTGAAGGGGAGAGACCAGTGGAGTACCCTAGATGGCTGCTCACAGGCTTTTAAGACCCCAGATGCTACTCACCAAGGTAGAATGTAGAACACTCTCTTTATAAACTGTGTTATGTTAATCGAGGTGGATGTTCCCCAAGACCATGGTCCCCACAGCACTCAGCACAGCAATTCAGTCCCTCAGGGAGTTTGGATATGTCTGTGGAGCTTCCATGACCTTTCCTTGTACGAGCTGTGCTGGCTTCCCTAGTATTGTGTACTGTCTTACCCTTCACCAAAGTTACCACTTATCTATTGTCTATTTAGTGTTTTTCTGTCCCAACCCCTCGCCTCCCTCGTAACCATCAAAGATTGTTTCCTTTTGTGTGTAAATCTTTTCATGAATTTTTTTTTTTTTTAAGAGTTTTTTTCTAGTGGAAGATTTTTTTTTTTTTTAATTGTATTTCAGGTGAAGGCTTACAGAACAAATAGCTTCTCATGAAACAGTAGTACACATGTTGTTTTATGACATTGGTTAACAACCCCACAACATGTCAACCCTCTAACTTCTCAACCTTTTTTTTGGTGAAAATACACATAGCCAGAGATACTCCATTTCAAAAATTTCTACATGCACAGTTCAGTAACATTGACTACGCTCTTCCAATTGTGCTGCTATTCTCACTTAAGATGAAGCCTTACAGAACAAAATAGTTTCTCATTTAACAGTTACTACACATGTTGCCCTATGACAATGGTTAACAATCTCACAACACGTCAACAATATCCTTATTCAACCTTGGGTTTCCTATAACCAGCTTCCTTGTCCCCTTCTGCCTTCTGGCCCTTGTGAATGGACTACTGTATCTCATTAGTCCCATTTGGTTTTACGGGGATGTCCACTCCCAGGCTGAACGGTGAACCTTGGAGATAACTTCACCACTGAGCTAAAAGGGTGTCTGGGGGCCATACTCTCAGGGTTTCTCCAGTCTCCTTTAGGCCAGTAACTCTGGTCTTTTTTTTGTGAGTTAGAATTATGTTCTACATCATTCTACAGCTCTGTCCAGAAACCTCTGTGGTGATCCTAGTCAGAGAAATTAGTGGTGATAGCCAGGCACCATCTAGCTGTACTGGACTCAGTCCGGTGGAGGCCTTGGTAGCTGTGGACTATTAGTCCTTTGGACTAATCTTTTCCTTGTATCCTGTTTTCTTCATTCTCCCTTGCTCCCGAAGGGATGAGACCAGTAGAGTATCTTAGATGGCCGCTCACAGGCTTTTAAGACCCCAGACACTACTCACCAAGGTAGAATGTAGAACATTGTCTTTATAAGCTCTGTCATGCCAATTGAGCTAGATGTTCCCCGAGACCATGGTCCCCACAGCCCTCCGCCCAGCAATTCAGTCCCCCAGGGTGTTTGGATGTGTCTATGGGGCTTCCATGACCTTTCCTTGTACAGGTTGTGCTAGTTTCCCCTGTATTGTGTACTGTCTCACCCTTCACCCAAGATACCACTTATCTATTGTATATTTAGTATTTCCCCCCCACCGCTCCCATCCCTGGTAACCAACAAAGATTGTTACATTTTGTGTGTGAACTTTTTCATGGGTTTTTACAATAGACGTCTCATACAATATTTGTCCTTCTGTGATTGACTTATTTCACTCAGCATAATGTCCTCCAATTTCATCCATGTTATGAGATGCTTCACAGATTCATTGTTGTTCTTTCTCGTTGCATAGTACTCCATTGTGTGTATGTACCATAGTTTGTGTATCCATTCATCTGTTGATGGGCATCTAGGTTGTTTCCATCTTTTTGCTATTGTGAACAATGCTGCCATGAACATAGGTGTGCATATGTCTATTCGAGTGACGACTCTTATTTCTCTAGGATATATTCCTAGGAGTGGGATTGCTGGATCGAATGGTATGTGTATTTCTAGCTTTCTGAGGAAGTGCCATATCATTTTCCAAAATGGTTGTATCATTTTGCATTCCCACCAGCAGTGCATAAGAGTTCCCATCTCCCCGCAGCCCCTCCAACATTTGTTATTTCCAGTGTTTTTGATTTGTGCCAATAATGCCGGGGTGAGATGGTATCTCATTGTGGTTTTAATTTGCATTTCTCTAATGGCTAGTGATCGAGAGCATTTCATCATGTGTCTGCTGTCCATTTGAATGTCTTCTTTGGTGAAGTGTCTGCTCATTTCCTTTGCCCATTTTGTAATAGGATTATTTGTCTTTTTGTTGTAGAGGTGTTGGATTTTCTTGTAGATTATGGAGATTAGACCTTTGTCTGACTTGTACTGTCCAAAAATCTTTTCCCAGTCTGTAGGTTCTCTTTTGACTCTTTTGGTGAAGTCTTTTGAAGAGCATAGGTGTTTGATTTTTAGAAGATCCCAGTTATCTAGCTTTTCTATTGGGGTTTGTGCATTGATGGTTATGGTTTGTATCCTGTTAATGCCGTGTATTAAGGCCTGTAGTGTTGGTCCTATTTTTTCTTCTATGAACTTTAGAGTTTTAGGCTTCATATTCAGGTCTTTGATCCATTTTGAAGTATTTTTGTATATGGTGTGAGGTATGGGTCCTGTTTCATTTTTTTGCAGATGGATATCCAGTTTTGCCAGCACCATTTGTTAAAAAGACTGTCTTTTCCCCATTTGAGGGACTTTGGGCCCTTGTCGAAGACCAGGTGACCGTAGGTGGATGGATTTACATCCGGGTTCTCAATTCTGTTCCATTGGTCAATGTATCTGTCGTTGTACCAGTACCAGGCTGTTTTGACTAGTGTAGCTGTATAATAGGTTCTGAAGTCAAGTAGTGTGAGTCCTCCAACTTGATTCTTCTTCTTCAGTAGTGCTTTTCTTAATTGGGGCTTCTTTCCCTTTCCATATAAAGTTAATGATTAGTTTTTCCATTTCTTTGAAGAATGTTGTTGGTATTTGGATCAGGATTGCATTGTATTTGTAAACTGCTTTGGGTAGAATTGTCTTTTTCACGATGTTGAGTCTGCCTATCCATGAGCATGGTATGTTTTTCCATTTACGTAGATCCCTTTGGGTTTCATGCAGTAGTGTTTTGTAGCTTTCTTTGTATAAGTCTTTTACATCCCTGGTCAGATTTATTCCTAAGTATTTTATCTTTTTAGGGGCTATTGAAAATGGTATTGTTTTCCCAATTTCCTCTTCATTGTTCTCCTTATTGGTATATAGGAGTCCAACTGATTTTTGAATGTTTATCTTGTATCCTGCTACTCTGCTGAATCTTTCTATTAGTTCCAGTAGATTTCTCATGGAGTCTTTAGGGTTTTCTATGTATAGTATCATATCATCTGCAAACAGGGACAGTTTAACTTCTTCATTACCAATTTGGATGCCCTTTATTTCTTTTTCTTGCCTTATTGCTCTAGCTAGTACTTCCAGCACAAAGTTAAATAGGAGTGGTGATAAAGGGCATCCTTGTCTTGTTCCTGTTTTCAAGGGGAATGTTTTCAGCCTTCTCCATTAAGAATGATGTTGGCCATTGGTTTTGCATAGATGCCCTTTATTATGTCGAGAAATTTCCCTTGTATACCTATTTTATTGAGAGTTTTTATCAGGAATGGGTGTTGGACTATGTCAAATGCCTTTTCTGTGTCAGTTGAGATGATCATGTGATTCTCTTCTTTCCTTTTATTTATGTGGCGGATTATGTTGATTGATTTTCTAATGTTGAACCATCCTTGCATACCTGGTATGAATCTTCCTTGGTCATGGTCTATTATTTTTTGATATGATGCTAATTCTATTGGCTAGAATTTTGTTCAGAATTTTTGCATCTATATTCATGACAGATATTGGTCTGTAATTTTCTTTTTTTGTGATGTCTTTGCCTGGTTTTGGTATCAGTGTTATGCTGGCTTCATAGAATGAATTTGGAAGTGTTGCTTCCTCTTCTATGCTCTGAAATAGCTTGACTAGTACTGGTACAACTCTTCTGTAAATGTTTTTAGAATTCTCCAGTGAAGCCATCTGGGTCGGGGCTTTTTTTGGTTGGGAGTTTTATTATTACCTTTTCAATGTCTTCTCTTGTTATGGGTCTGTTCAGATTTTCAACATCACTTTGTTGTAGTTTGGGTAGGCCGTGTGTTTCTAGAAATTTATCCATTTCCTCTCAGTTTTCAAATTTGTTGGAGTATGGTTTTTCATAATATTCTGTTATAATCCTTTTTATTTCAGTTGGGTCTCTTGTAATGTCCCCCATTTCATTTCTTATTTGGTTTATTTGCATCCTCTCCTGTTTTTCTTTTGTCAGTCTGGCCAGTGGTTTGTTGATTTCGTTGATTCTTTCAAAGAACCAACTTTTGGTTTTGTTGATTCTTTCTATTGTTTTTCTGTTCTCTATTTCATTTATTTCTGCTCTGATCTTCACTATTTCCTTTCTTCCAGTGGTTGTGGGATTTTTTTTTGCTGTTCTCTTTCTATTTGCTTGAGTTCTGTAGTTAATGTTTTGATTTTGTCCCTTTCTTCTTTTTTGATATGTGCATTTATTGCTATAAATTGTCCTCTGAGGACTGCCTTTGCTGTGTCCCGAAGGTTTTGGTATGATGTGTTTTCATTCTCATTTGATACTAGGGATTTTTTGATTCCATCTCTGATTTCTTCTATTACCCATTGATGTGTAAGCAGGGTATTATTCAGTTTCCATGTAATTGATTTTTTTTACTCGCTCTTTCTATTGTTAATTTCTACCTTGATGGTGTTGTGGTCAGAGAAGATCCTTTGAATTATCGTAACGTTTTGGATCTTGTTGAGGATTGCTCTGTGGCCTAAGATGTGGTCTATTCTGGAGAATGTTCCATGTGCATTGGAAAAGAAAGTGTACTTTGCAGTGGTTGGATGGAGTGTTCTATATATGTCTATGAGCTCAAGTTGTCTGATTGTGCCCTTTAGGTCTTCTGAATCTTTGCTGAGTTTCTTCTTAGTTGTTCTGTCCTTCACTGAGAGTGGTGTGTTGAAGTCTCCTACTATTATTGTGGAACCGTCAATTTCTCTTTTCAGTGTTGTTAGAGTTTGTTTTATGCATTTTGGATCCCTGTCATTGGGTGCGTAGATGTTTATTATGGTTATGTCTTCATGACGGATCGTCCCCCTAATCATTATATAGTGTCCTTCTTTGTCTTTTTTGGTAGATTTCATTTTAAAATCTATTTTATCTGAGATTAGAATTGCCACTCTTGCTCTTTTTGGTAGTTGTTAGCTTGATATTTTTTTTTCCAACCTTTGACTTTTAATAAATTCACATCTTTGTTTCTAAGGTGTGTCTCTTATAGACAGCATATTGATGGATCCTGTTTTCTTATCCATTCTGTCACTCTCCATCTCTTTATGGGTGTATTGAGTCCCTTTAAATTCAGTGTAATTATTGATAGATGTGAGTTTGTTGCTGTCATTTTGTAGTGCTTTTATTTGTGGTGCTGAAGTTTTCTTTATTCTTCTTACTCTCTTGTGCTGAGTTACTTTTGTTTTGTGGATTTTTTTTTTCATGTCTTTTGTTTCTGTAGGTTTTGTTTTTGCTGAGACTTTATGTTTTTACTCTTTGTTTTAATAAGTATGTTTGTTAACTTTCTTTGTGGTTACCATGAATTTTACCCTTATCTTTCTAAGTTTGAAGCAGTCTACCATTACTTGGTATTGCCTTGCCTTCCTCTCCATTAGAAGGTTCTATACCTATGCCGTTTATTCTCTCTTTTATTGTTTTGATGTTGTTTTCATTTACTGATTAACTGTTCTGATGCCCTGTTGTATTTCTTTGGGTTTTGGGTAGTCCTCGAGAGTTCATTTCCTAGATTGGTATCTGGCTGGTATGATTCTGCGTCCTAGATTCTGCCTGTGAACTGAAGTTGTTTGTCCTCAGATCAAAGAACTCCCTTTAATAATTCTTGTAAGTTTGGTTTGACTTTTACATATTCACTTAATTTCTGTTTATCTGGAAATGACCTAATTTCACCATCAAATTTGAACGAGAGTTTTGCAGGATATGTTATTCTTTGCTGGCAATTTTTTTCTTTCAAGATTTTATATATTTCAACCAATTGCCTTCTTGCCTAAATCGTTTCTGCCAAATAGTCTGATCTTAGTCTTATTGTTTGTTCTCTGTTTGTGACTTCTTGTTTTTCATGAGCTGCTCTCATGATTCTTTGTCTTTGGTTTTGGCGAGTGTGATTATGATATGTCTTGGTTATTTTCTTTTGCGGTCTCCCCTATATGGGTTTCTTTGAGCTTCTTGAATGGCCAGCTTTGAATCTGTCTTGATATTGGGGAAGTTTTCTGTTAGTAGCTCTTCAATGATCCTCTCTGTGTTTTCTGTTTTCTCTCCCTGTTCGGGAATTCCAATCACTCAAAAATTTTTGCTTTTGATTGTATCCCACAAATTCTCAGGGTCTCTTCATTTTTCTTTGTTCTTTTTTCTGAGTTTTCCTGAAACAGAGTTGTATCCAAGTGTTTGTCTTCAATTCCACTGATCCTGTCTTCCACTGTTTCAAATCTGCTTCTCAACCCTTCTATGACACCATTTCTGAGGTCTTGCTGTTTATCTTTTGGATTTCTAATTGTTGTCTTTGTATAATTTCTAGTTGTGAATTGGTTTTGGCGTTTTGTTCCTGCATTATTTTCCTCAATTCTTCCAATTTTTTGTCAGTATATTCCATGAATTTGTCTATTTTTTCCTCATTTTTGTCATCTTTTTGCTTCAACTCTTGGAGAATTCTGAATATTAGAGATTTGAATTCCTTATCAGCTAGTTCTAGTGCATTTTCTTCCACTGGAAAGTCATCTGGTGTTTTATTTTGGATGCCTACTGGAACTGTCCTGTCCTGTTTTTGTAAATGTTTTGATATTGTCTGCTGTTTTTGGGGCATTCAGTAGTTATTTTTCTCATTTATTGATTGTAGATTTGTTTGTTTTGTCCTTTTTTTTTTTAAATTTGACTATGTCTGAGAAGGTGGACTGTGCGTTCTTTTTTGTTCGCTCGTCTGTGGGCGTGATAATTTTCCCCTCCTTCTCCAATTGGCAGGGTAAGTCACTCAGATATGGTACGGCAGGGCAGGTCTACCTGAAGAGGAGTTACTGGGATGGGTTGTTTGTGGCACTTACTACAGCCACCAGGGCCAGTCGGTAATCAGTGCAGGGCAGGTTCCAGTAGGTTGTGCCTGTGCTGCTTGGTGGTGTGATGTTAAGCGCACGGTGCAGGTAGGCAGGATGCTGTGGGGAGATTGTTATGTGTGGAGCTAAGATGGATATGGGAGAGAGGAGAGAGGAAGAGGAGCCAAAAACATATAAACAAACAGAAAAGAATGCTAGGGGATTGCCATTGGAGTGCAGAGATGAGAGACTATGAAATGGAGAAAAACAGAAAGGGGAGAAGGAAGAAAAGAAAAGAATGAATAAATAAGAATCAGAAAGGTTAAAGAACTGCAAAGTTCCCAGGGATCCCACCGGTGCAGCTATGAGGTCTGCGGAAGTCGCTCTCAGGTGTTGCAGTGTAGCCTGGCTAGAAGGCGTAGAGGTATACAAAACCAGGTATTCAGGGAACAGAAAGAGAAGGAAGATATAGCAAGATGAGAAACTGAGTAATGAAGAAAGACAAAAAGGGGAAAAGAGGGAAAAGAAAACAAAACAAATTAAAACAAATAAAAAAATAACACAAAAAGCTCCCAAAATAACAGGGGGAAAGAAAAAAAACCAACAAAAAAAGAAATGCCCTCAGGGATCCCTCTGCACGTCTGTGTGCAAGCCGATGGCATAGTCTCCTTGCCACGCAGCTCCACCTGTCTAGAAAGGGCTCTAAACTCAAGAAAAGGAAAAGAAAACAATCAAACAATTCAAAACAAACAAATGAACAAAAGCCCCGGGATCCCACCAGCGCGGCAGCCCAGACCGGGAAGCAGCTCCACACTTGGAGCTCCACAGCCCTTCAGGAAGAAGCAAAGATGGCGCATGGAGCCAGGTATTTGAGCGAAAGGAGGTGGAGGTGGTGAGAGGTAAGGAAGAAATCAAAAGAAGTGGAAAAAAGCAACACCAGCAGCCTACAAATGGCACTTAGTGAGCTGGCCCGTTCGGGTGTGTGGAATCCAAGCAAGAGATTGTGGCGTGGGAAGCAGAGGAGGCTGAGTGGGGGTGAAGAAGGGTGGGGGGGTGGGAAAGCATATATTTCAAATTACCAGTTGTTTTGTTTCCCGCTGGAAGCTCCGTGAAGCTGCTTTCTCGTACCCCCTGTTTGCTGGTCTCCGATAGGAGTCCAAGATGGCGTATCTGTGCTGTGTTAGCTGGTAGGGGACCTCTGAATGAATCTCTCCTTGGTCTCCATTCTCTGTTAGTTTTCTCACTCCATTTGGTGCTTGTCTGAGTACTTTATTCTTCATTTGATGTTTTAGGGTTTCAGGATTGTTGTTTTTCTCTGTTTGGCTTAGTTTTTCAGATCTTTGCTGTGGAGGGATGGCATGGTACTTCTGCCTAGAGCGCCATTTTTCCCTCATGAATTTTTACACTAGTAATCTCCTACAATATTTATCATTTTGTGATTGACTTATTTCACTCAGCATAATGCCCTCCAGATTCATCCATGTTGTGAGATGCTTCACAGATTCATCATTGTTCTTTATCGTTGTATATACCATAGTGTGTATATACCATAGTTTGTTTACCCATTCATCTGCTGATGGGCATCTAGGTTGTTTCCATCTTTTTGCTATTGTGAACAATGCTGCAGTGAACATGAATGTGCATATGTCTATTCATGTGATGACTCATTTCTCTAGGATATATTCCTAGGAGTAGGATTGCTGGATCATTTGGTATTTTTATTTCTAACTTTCTAAGGAAGTGCCATATCATTTTTCAAATGGTTATAACATTTTGCATTCCCACTAGCAGTGCATAGGAGTTCCCATCTCTCCACAGCCTCTACAACAACTGTAATTTTCTGTGTTTTTCATTGTGCCAGTAATGTTGGGATGAGATGGTATCCCATTGTGGTTTTTATTTGCATTTCTCTAATGGTTAGTGATCACAAGCATTTCCTCATATGTCTGTTGGCTGCTTGAATGTCTTCTTTGGTGAAGTTTCTGTTCATTTTCTTTGCCCATTTTTTAATTGGATTATTCCTTTTTGTTGAAGAGGCTTTTAATTTTCCTGTAGATTTTAGAGATTAGACTTTTTTTCCGATCTGTAATAGCCAAAAACTTTTTCCCAGTCTGTAAGTTCTCTTTTAACTCTTTTGGTGAAGTCTTTTGATGAGCATAAGTGTTTAATTTTTAGAAGATCCAAGTTATCTAGCTTATTCTCTGGAATTTGTGTGTAGTTATTTATGGTTTGTATCCTGTTAATGCTGTGTATTAGGGTGTCTAGCGTTGATCCTATTTTTTCTTCTATGATCTTTATAGTTTTTGGCTTTATATTTAGGTCTTTGATCTATTTCGAATTAGTTTTGGTGTATGGTATGAGGTATGGGTTCTGTTTCACTTTTTTGCAGATGGACATCCAGTTTTGCCAGCACCATTTGTTAAAAACACTGCCTTTTCCCCGTCTGATGGACTTTGGGCCCTTGTTGAAGATTAGGTGACGGTACTTGGATGGATTTACATTTGGGTTCTCAACTCTGTTTCATTTGTCAGTGTATCTGTTGTACCAATACCAGGCTGTTTTGACTACCATAGCTGTATAGCTGGTTCTGAGGTCAGGTAGTGGGAGTCCTCCTACTTTATTCTTCTTCTCCAATAGACATTACTTATCCCGGGCTTCTTCCCTTTCCATATAAAGTTAATGATTAGTTTTTCCATCTGTTTAAAGAATGTTGTTGGTATTTGGATTGGGATGACATTGTGTTTGTAGATTGTTTTAGGTAGAATGAAAACCCTGGTGGCTATGGCTGCTAACCAAAATGTTGGCAGTTCAAATTCACCAGGTGCTCCTTTGAAACTCTATAGGGCAGTTCTGCTGTGTCCTATAAGGTTGCTATGAGTTGGAATTGACTTGACACCGATGGGTTTGGTTTTTGGTTTTGTGGGGTAGAATTGTCATTTTCACAATGTTGAGTCTACCTATCCATGAGCATGGTATGTTCTTCCATTTATGTAGATCTCTGTTGGTTTCTTGCGGTAGTGTTTTGTAGTTTTCTTTGTATAAGTCTTTTACATCCCTGGTTAGATTTATTCCTAAGTATTTTATTTTTTCTAGGAGCTATTATAAATGATATTGTTTTCCTGACTTCCTTTTCATCATTCTCTTTATTGGTGTATAGGAGTCCAACTGATTTCTGTATGTTTATCTTGTATCCTGCTACTCTGCTGAATCTTTCTATTAGTTCTGGTAGTTTTTCCTTGGAGTCTTTAGGGTTTTCTATGTATAATATCGTATTATTTGCAAATAGGGACAGTTTTACTTCTTCATTACCAATTTGGATGCCCTGTATTTCTTTTTCTTGCTTTATTGCTCCAGGTAGGACTTCCAGCACAGTGTTAAACAGGACTGGTGATAAAGGGCATCCTTGTCTTGTCCCTGTTCTCGAGGGGAATGTTTATAGCCTTTCTCCATTAAGAATAATGTTGGCTATTTGTTTTTTATAGATGTGCTTTATTATGTTGAGGAATTTCCCTTTTGTACCTATTTTCTTGAGACTTTTTATCAGGAATGGGATTTTGTTGAATGCCTTTTCTGTGTCGATTGAGATCATCATGTGATTCTTTTCTTTTATTTATGTGGTGGATTACATTTATTGCTTTTCTAATGTTGAACCATCCTTGCATACCTTGTATGAATACTGCTTGATTGTGGTATGTTATTTTTTTTTGATGTGATGCTGAATTCTAGTGGCTAGAATTTTGTTAAGACTTTTTGCATCTATATTCATTAGAGATATTGGTCTGTAATTTTCTTTTTTTGTTTTTTTGTGGTGTCTTTGCCTGGTTTTTGTATCAGGGTTATGCTGGCTTCATAGTATCAATTTAGAAGTATCGCTTCCTTTTCTATGTTCTGAAATAGTTTGAATAGTAGTGGTGTAAAATCTTCTCTGAATGTTTGGTAGAATTCTCCAGTGAAGCCATCTGGGCCAGGGCTTCTTTTTGTTGGGAGTTTTTTTTTTAATTTCCTTTTCAGTCTCTTCTCTTGTTATGGGTCTGTTCAGATTTTCAACATCATTTTGTGTTAATTTGGGTAGGTAGTGTGTTTCTTGAAATTTGTTCATTTCCTCTGGGTTTTCAAATTTGTTGGAATATAGTTTTTCAAAATACTCTGTTATGATCCTTTTTATTTCAGTTGGGTCTGTTGTAATGTCCCCCATGTTGTTTCTTATTTGGGTTATTTGCATCTTCTCCTGTTTTTCTTTTGTCAGTTTGGCTAGAGGTTTTTCGATTTTGTTGATCCTTTCAAAGAACCATCTTTTGGATTCATTGACTCTTTCTATTGTTCTTCTATTCTCTATATCATTTATTTATGCTCTGATCTTTATTATTTCCTTTCTTCTGGTGGCCGTAGGCTTCTTTTGCTATTCTCTTTCTGTCAGGAAGTAGCAAAGATGGCACACAGAGCCAAGTGTTTGAGAAAAAGGAAGGGGAGGAGGTGAGAGGCAGGGAAGAAACCAAAAGAAGCTGAAAAAAGCAACACCAGCAACAACGAAATGGCACTGAAGGAGCTGACCAGTATGGGTGGGGCGAGTTCACATGGTGTGGAGCTGACGCCTCCTGGGCCCTCTGAAAAGTTGCAGAGGGCCAAGCAGGGGGAAGAAGGGTGGGGGGTGGGAAAGAGTGTATCTCTGGTTACTGGGTGCTCTGTCTCCTGCTGTTAGCTCCATGAAACTGCTTTCCCATACTCCCTGCTTGCTGATCTCTGACAGGAGTCCAAGATGGTGCATCTGTGCTGTGTTAGCTGATAGGGTACCTTCGCTCGTATCTCTCCTCTCTTTGTGTTCTCTGTTGGTTTCTTATTCCATTCAGTGTTTGGTTGAGTTCTTTAACTTTTCATTTGATGCTTAGGGTTCCAGGATTGATGTTTGTTTCTGTTTTACTTAGTTTTTCATGTCTTTGGTGTGGAGGGACGCCATGGTGCTTCTGTCTATATGTAGGTTCTGCCTCCTCAGTCAACTTCTTGACACATTGGTTTTCTCTTCAAGATTTCTAAACTCCGTTTCCTACCCAGTCATATTGATATTCATTCTTTGGACTTTGATTATTGTTATAATAGTGATCATCATCATAATAACAATCATCATAATAAGATTAGTGATTAACACTCATTGGACATTTACTATATACCAAGCATTCTATTCAGCATTTTACTTGCATTCTTATTTAACTCTCAAACAACCCTTTGAATAAAGTACCCTGAAGAAGAATTAATGCCTTTGAATTATGGTGTTGGCAAAGAATATTGAATATACCATGGACTGCCAGAAGAATGAACCAATATGTTTTGGAAGAAGTACAGCCAGAGTGCTCCTTGTAAGTGAGGATGGTGAGACTTTGTCTTATGTACCTTGGACATGTTATCAGGAGTGACCAGTTGCTGGAGAAGAATATCATTCTTGGTAAGGTAGAGGGTCAGTGAAAAAGTGGAAGACCCTCGATGAGATGGATTGACACAGTGGCTGCAACAGGGGGCTCAACCATAACAAGGATTGTGGGGATGTGCAGGACCAGGCAGCATTTTGTTGTGTAACACATAGGGTCGCTGTGAATTGGAACTGACCTGACTATACCTAAGAAAAACAACTACAATTATTCTCATTGTGGAAGTGCAGAAACAGTACAAACAGCGAGGTTAATTTATTTGCTGCAAATTGTAGTTAGTAAGTGACAGAGGAGATTCCAAGATTTGTCTGAATTCAGAGCCTGTATCTGTAACCATGGCATTCTATTATCTGTGCTACTAATGCAATATTTTTCACCATACCTTTGTCACTATTCCAAGATTAGTGGAAAATAAAAAAAAAAAAAGTGATTATTTCTTATTTCTCTTTTTATTTATTTTTTTGTTTATTGTTGTAGTTTAAGTGAAAGTTTACATTTCAGGTGAGTCTCTTACACAAAAATTTATACATACATTGTTATGTGACCCTAATTGCTCTCCCTATACTCTGACAGCACACTCTTCCTTTCCACCCCTGATTTCCTATGTCCATTCAACCAGCTCCTAACTCTCTCTGCCTTCTCAGCTTACGTCTGGACAGAAGCTGCCTGTTTAGTCTCATGTATCTACTTAAGCTAAGAAGCACACTCTTCATGAGTATCATTTTATGTCCCACAGTCCAGTGCAATCTTTGTCTGAAGAGTTGGCTTTGGTAATTGTTTTAGTTTTGGGCTGACAGAGAGTCCAGAGGCCATGCTTTCCGGGGTTCCTCCAGTCTCAGTCAGACCATTAAGTCTGGTCTTTTTACTAGAATTTGAGTTCTGCCCCCCACCTTTCTCCCGCTCCATCTGGGACTCTCTGTTGTGTTCCTTGTCAGGGTGGTCATTGGTGGTAGCCAGGCACCATCTAGTTCTTCTGGTCTCAGGCTGATGAAGTCTCTGGTTTATGTCGCCTTTTCTGTCTCTTGGGCTAATACTTTCCTTGTATCTTTGGTGTTCTTCATTCTCCTCTACTCCAGGTGGGTTGGGACCAATTGATGCATTGTAGCTGACCACTTGCAAGTTTTTAAGACCCTAGACGCCACTCACCAAAGTAGGATGCAGAACATTTTCTTACATTTTTACCTCCTGGAATAAAGCTTTTGTCAGAGATGAGTTTGAGAAAATCTCCACTCATAGCTCCAGCCTCACCAGGCTGGGACTCTTAAGAGTCTTAGATGGGCCAGGAGCCGGGGAAACCCCTGAGCACCATGCCCATAGGAATGAATCCAATTTGTTCTTGGGACCCATGATCTAGCTTTCACTCCCTAGTCTTCAGCCACAGCACATGGTGCAATGTGCAAACTGTTGCCTCCTCAAAACTGTTCATTTCTTCAGGAAGAATTTGGGGCTGAGTTGATTCTAGCTTGAACTTACATTTGAAGGCTTGCTGAATAAAATGGGAGTTATTGTATGGGTTTGGAGAAAAGTCACCAAGATTGAGCACATTATTTACTGATGGCTATGATTAAAAAAAACAGAAAACAACAGGTGTTGGTGAGGATGTGGAGAAATTGGAACCCTCATCCATTGTTGTTGGGGTTGTGAAATGATACAGCTGCTGTGGAAAACAGTTTGGTGGTTCCTCAAAAAGTTAAGCATAGAATTATCATACTATCCAGTCATCACACTTCTAGGTATATACCCAAAAGAATTGAAAACAGGAACTCAAACAGATACATGTACATCAATATTCATTGCAACACTATTTACAATAGCCAAAAGTGGAAACGGCCTAAATGTCATCAACCAATTAATGAATAAACAAATATCCATCATAAACATAAGGAATATTACTCAGCAATAAAGAGAAGTGAAATCCTGATATGTGCAACAACATTGGTGAACCTTGAAAACACCATGCTGAGTGAAATAAGTCAGACACAAAAGGGCAAATATTGTATGATCCCACTTATATGAAATATCTAGAATGGCCAAGTACATTAGTGGTTACCAAGGGTGAGTGGCAGGGAGGGGAAAAGGAAAAGAAGGACTTATTGCTTAGGGGACACTGAGTTTCTGTTAAAGGTGATGGAAAAATTTGGAAATGGATAATGGCGATGGTTGAGCAACATGATAAAGATGATGTCACTGAATTGTACATACGAGGAAGGTTGAAATGAAAAATATATATTTACCAAAATAAAAACAATTCCCAGAAGTCATTTCCTATCAATTATCATGTTATTATATAAATTAGAAAGATAAACTATTTAATGACCAGGATATCATGATATTATGGTTTTCGAAAATGAAACTCTATAGTGACTTGGCATGTGATTTGGTCATATTTCCATCAATTCTCTTCCAACTCTATATTAATTACAGTCAACTATATTTTGGGGAGGAATATAAGGTGATTGTGGTAGTTTTCATATCTTTGATTTCTGTGTTGAAAGTCCACAGCTTTGATTCATTCTTGAAGCAACTCTAATAAAGCAATGTGTTTTATTCCCAGTTCAATAAGATAAAACCAGCAGGATGTCCTACTTTCAGAAATGTTTGATAAAGTATCCCTTTCACTGAGCTGAGAAAAAAGGCAGTGGATTTTTTTCTTCTTTTTTCATTTCATGAGCCCTAGGATGCAGAGTCCCAAAGTATAATTCACTGTTCTTCATGTGAGTTTCTCACAATATACTCTTTTCTCTCTTTAAGTTCTTTTGAATAATTCTCACAGTTCTTGGCGGGCTGCTAATCAGTTTAGCCCATGAAATCTAGGCTGAGACAAAGTACATTACTGGTCCGGGAGATGGGCTTTTTCTTTTTAAAGTAATACCAGCATAGAGAACCATTTCACACCCTTTTTGTTAAATAAGAAGTGGGATTCAATAAACTTTTTAATAAACTATACCTTTTTTTGCCTTCTCAAATTAGTATATTCACATGAATTATGCTAATATATGCTATATATTGAAGTTAAATATAAATACATCTCAGTTTTACAAATGCAGGTTTTCCTTTTATACCTTTTATTAACATTATGTGAGCCACTATTAGAAACAGCTTAGCCTTCATTGTAGTACCTGGCCAATAACTTGCCGGATGGCATAACAGCGCATCATGAGTGAATGACAGCTAGGAGCATATTGTTTTCTTCTGTGTGGTTTCTGTCATTACCTATAGCATTTTGAGGCCATGTTTATTTCCATCCACACTTCATATGTGTTTTAATTTTATTAATTTGTTGTTGTTCAGCTACTATGGATTTAGAAGAAAGGACAAAGTAAATAGCAAATACTTTTGAACTTACTATTTATACTAAAAATAAAGACAAATTCAAGAAAGATTTTACGGTGATTTTACATGGACTTCCAACTCTGGCAGTTTAAGTAAAGCCAAGTATCCATCTTCAATGTCACCTTTTTCCCTGGTGCCTAATATGGGGCATGTTGGGTGTTGGAATATGAGGCGTATGCTTACAACATTTTTTGTTGTTCTTGTTGTACTTTAGATGAAAGTTTACAGAACAAATAGTTTCTCATTAAACAGTTAGTACACATATTGTTTTATGACAGTGGTTAACAACCCCACAACATGTCAACACTCTCTCTTCTCAGCCTTGGTTTCCCTATTACCAGCTTTCCTGTCCCCTCCTGGCTTCTAGTCCTTGTCGCTGGACTGTTGTGCCCCATTAGTCTTGTTTTGTTTTATGGGGATGTCTAATCTTTGGCTGAAGGGTGAACTTCGGGAGTGACTTCATTACTGAGCAAAAAGGGTGTCCAGGGGCCATACTCTCGGGATTTCTCCAGTCTTTGTCAAGCCAGTAAGTCTGGTCTTTTTTTGTGAGTTAGAATTTTGCTCTACATTTTTCTCCAGCTCTGTCCAGGGCCCTCTACTGTGATCCTTGTCAGAGCAGTCAGTGGTGATAGCCGGGCACCATCTAGTTGTACTGGACTCAGTCTGGTGGAGGCCGTGGTAGCTGTGGTCAATTAGTCCTTTGGACAATCTTTCCCTTGTATCTTGTTTTCTTCATTCGTCCTTGCTCCTGAAGGGGAGAGACCAGTGGAGTATCTTAGATGGCTGCTCACAGGCTTTTAAGACCCCAGACACTACTCACCAAGTCTTACAACAATTTTAAGAAAAAATTTTCTTACACTTTTACCTGCCATAGGAAGCTGTCGTGCTATAACCCCTCTAATGACATCAGATTTTCAGATCTCAGTTCCCTTTATTTTTAGCTTTATTTTGGGAATTCACAAATTATAATGGAGCAGTGCTCTACATCCAGTGGCAAACATTATTTTAGTGTGAACATTCATCTTTTATAAGATGGACAATCATTTCCCTGGGTTTGAATTTTGTTTAACAAGTTTATTTGAAACAAGAAACAAGTATTTGTATAGTTCATCTTTTTTATCTGCATCAAAGACAGTGTTTTAAGAGGCTTTACTAAAAAAAATTGAATGTATTAAATAAAGTTTTTTTCCCTCCAATGTTGAAGTTTATATTTTTCTTTGCAGAGTTTATTATTATAAGAAATCACCAAAACAAAACAAAACAAAAAACCAAGCCAAGCCCACTGCCATTGAGTGGGTTCCAACTCATAGTGACCCATAGGGTTTCCAAAGCAAAAGCTGACTGCCAAATCTTTCTCTCGCAGAGCTGCCGGTGGTTTCAAACCATCAACCTTTTGATTAGCAGTCGAGTGCTTTAACTACTGTGCCACCAGGTCTCCTGAAGAAATCACCAGAAAAGAAAAATATTATCAAAATGTATCTCACTTAAGAAGACTTTCTGATTAATATCAACTGGAATAATTATACCTAAACTATAGGCAGTTCTTAATCTAAGTTTGGTCAGTTTGGCAAGCTTAGTGAAAAATATGAGAGATTCTTGGGTGAGGTATTTAAAAACGGGACTGTACTTGATTGAAAGGTCGACTCAAAGAGTAAACCCACCTCAAACTTTGGTTCCATCAGGAGGCAGGTGGTCTTGACTCCTATTATATTTTTAGACTTTCTTGCTGGCTAGAGATACTTTTTTCTTTTTTTTAATTCTGTGCCCAGAAGAGCAAACAGCCTAAATGACATTTTACAGCAGACAAAATCAAGGAAAAAAAAAAAAACAAAAACAAAAAACCATATATCTATAAACTCCTCTGACCTCTCTGACCTCCCTGGAGAGAAATCTCTCATGACCAAATCAATACGCTTTGTCAGCTTAGGGAAGGAAATAAGAAACATTTTGGGTTCAACGGAGAGGAAACTGTACAACTTTCAAAAAGAATTACGCGGAAATTTCTACTCAGGCCTATGTATTTCCTGGCAAAGACTCCTGAACCATAGGGGGTTCACCCCTGGTGTAAAGATTTGGGCTTTCAGTTATGATCTCAGTAGCTTTGCAGGATAAACCCCTGTTGACTGCACTGTTGTTAAAAAGCTCCACATGATGGTTACAGGTTGGGTTTATCTGCCTTTCCAAATCAAAATTCACTTATTCCTGGATGCAAAGCCAATTTGGCTTCTTTTTTTCATAATGATAACAGTTTGATGTCGATATCTCAGTTAACCCTGTGGGACATGCATTATCATTATCTCTATTTTCAGACGAGAAATGAAGGATCATGGGAAATTAGGCAACACACTCAAGGCCATGTAGCTAAGAAGTGTCAGAAGTGGGACTTTACTTAAGTTCATCTGACTTCAGAACCCACATTCTTTACCTCAGAACGCCCATTCTTAACCGCTTTCTGTAATATATGAACTTATGTGGCATCATGAGAATTAGCTGCGTTTTGTTTGTATGACAGGCAATCTCTAATTTTTGGATATGCCTGAAATGCTTTGGAAACACTAGAATAGAAATATGTAGTCTGTTGATACATTTAAAAATGAACTATTGAAAATTAATATGACCACCATTAAGACTTGATTCTGATATATCACCTGCATGTTAAAAATGTAAACTTAGCCACAAATATTCATTGACTTTCATTAACATACTAATATTTGCATTACGTGGGTGGTATTTGATATTAGCCACCTAATGATGAATAGAAATTAGACTAGAAAACCCTTAGGAGTAACTGAGCCCTGCATTTTATGAATGTGATTTTATTGAATCTGATTACTATGTTATTACACATATATGTTGTTGTCAGGTACTGTCGAGCTGGCTCAAATTCATGGTGACCTTATGTATAACAGAACAAAGTGTTGCCCAGTCCTGTACCATCCTCACAATCATTGCTATAATTGAAAGAGTTGTTGTAGCCACCACGTTAATCCAAATATACCTATATATACACGTAAGTTTAGAACAATTCCTATAAGAGTATTTTATTGCAGAGTTTTTTTTTTCTCACATGGAACATTAACTGGCTCTTTCTCTGAACGTTGCTCAGTAACTGAAAGCATGTATGCAGTAAGTAGTATATACACTAAGCAGAAATCTATGAAACAGTTTCTTTCATGATACAGAGACTGATCATGCATAAATTAAGAAATAGAGATTTTTGATGGTTCATGCAGGAGTAGGTATACTGGCAGAGAAGGCTGAATGTAGTAGCTTTCCTTTGGATGGCTTCACGCCTCATACTCCCCTGCTACTATCTGGAAAGCAGAAGCAAATTCCCTAGCATCCCGTGTTTACCCTTTTCTGTTCTTTTTTCAATGCAGAGAAAAATGGTGCAATGTCAACAATCCATTTTCTTTGACACAGCTTGATAAATACACAAACAACATACTTAGATAAGCACCACACAAACTACAAATAAACTTTCCACTTAGAGAAAATACCACCCCCCCACCCAAATCAAACCAAATCCGTTGCTGTCGAGTCAATTGTGACTTATAGCTACCCTACAGGATAGAGTAGAACCGTCTCGTAGGGTTTCCAAAGCTGTAGATGTTTTACAGAAGCAGACTGCTGCATCTTTCTTCTGTGGAGCAGCTGGTGGGTTTGAACTGCTGATGTTTCAGTTAGCAGGTGAGTGCTTAGCCACCGCACCACCAGGGCTCTTAAAAATACCCCAGGCCTACTGATATCCTGGGGACATATCTTTATAAGGCCTCACAAGTCATTCTGGCCATCTCAGAAATACTTTGTAGGAGAATTAGTGTTGGAACTTAAAGAAGAGTGAGTGACTGGGAATTTGGAACTCAGAATTTAGTCTGGGCTGTGACCAAAATTTCAGCACGGGATCAGGAACCACATCTCTTCTGCTCATCCCAGTGTCTTCAGTGCTTAACACAGTGCCTGACATATATCAGGACCAGTTGCCATCTAGTCCATTCCGACTTATGACGACCCCACGTGGGTCAGAGTAGAACTGTGCTCCATAGGGTTTTTAACGGCTGATTTTTCAGAAGCAGATCACTAGTCCTTTGTTCTGAGGTGCCTCTGGGTGGACTCTCACTTCCAACCTTTCGGTTAGCAGCCAAGAACTTTTGCTGTTTACACCACCCAGGACTCCATATAGTAGACACTCAATATCAGTTTGCTAAATGCATAAACGAATGAATGACTCTTCACGAGAAGGAACTCTAAGAGAGAAGAGAAATGCTTTGTTACCACTTGTTCTGTGAAGGGAACTCAAACATTTGGCCAATTTAATCATTACAGTCTTCTTGAGGATCCGAAGGGTCTGTGAACTCTATCAGTTGAGGCATTTTGGGTGCCAAATGGGAGTTTGTTCAGGTCTCCAGTCAACATTAAAGGGAAGAGGTGGAAGGATTTATACGAAGAAGATTACTTTTCCGTGATTCCTTGGGAGGAGAGTTCAAAAGAGAAATAACTATGATTGTCTTGATTTCTTGATGAAATAGTGTGGCTTTTGACTCCTCCAGGGTAGTGAAATGAGGTTGCAAAAGTCAGAATGATTGATCAATGCAGTTTTAAAACCAAGAGTGCTGAATTAAAAACAAAACAGAAAACAACGTAATATTTCCTGATAAACTACAGAAAGAAATTGTACTGTTGGGCAAGGAGTTTATTTCGGCAGCCTGATGTATATTTTTTAAAATATTGGAATTATTATTTTTTGCTACTTCCTTAGGAAACTATAACTTGTATTTGGTTGTAATTTTTAGTTATTCTTCAGAAATAACACACTGTATAATAATATTTTTATGACCAAGCATGAATGTTAAATGTAATTTCTCATATGTATATCACTTTTGTGGTATGCTTTAAAGAGGATCTGTATAGTCCTTTTTTTTCCCTCCAAAGGACAAGTAGTTTAGGTACTTTTTGATGATTGATGATTCCTAGAGCGTTGGCTACAGTTTGGGTAAGATAAAGTATTTTCTCAATAACCTGGATGCTTTCTAGTATATTAATGTTTAAATAAAGTTACTGTTTTCCCCATCGTTTTCTGAGTATCATGGTGTTCCAAGAGGAGTTTCTGAGTAGAATGAATCACCATTGATTTGAAAGATAAATTCATGACATTTATGAAGAGTGAACTATTGCTATAGGAAACACCAAGGGTGATGTCTCCAGTATCCTAGCTCCAAACACTGCAGATTAACACCAGCTTTTTGCCTAGGAAGATAGTGACCTACATGTGAATTCAGAACTGCATGCTTGTTGAACAGGTGTGTCTACCTCATAGTATGCTCTAGGCTAGGAGTGGGAAAACTTTTTCTGTAAAGGGCAGATGTAAATGTTTTAGGCTTTGAGAATCATAACTACTTAACTCAGGGGGAGTTGAGCAGGAAAGCAGTCATAGGCAATGCATAAAAAATGGGCATGGCTTTGTGCTAATAAAACTTTATTTACAAAAAAAGAGGTGGCAGGACAGATTTGGCTTGTGGGCCATAGTTTTCTGGCCCCTGCTCTAGGTTATTAGTATGGAAATTAAGGTATTTACTACGTTCAATAGTTCAACTCACAGGAAACAATACTGACTTTTATTACCGTGAAATCAGAAACTGAGAAGAAATATTAACCAGCTTGCGTTTATCAGCTAATAATTTTTGATATGTTATGCATACAATATAACCCACTATACAACCCTATAATGATAAAATAACATATGATATGGAATATAATATGATATAATGTAATATGTTTAGTAAATTGGAATAGATAATTATAGTAAATATAATCCAACGCCTTTATTTTAACCAAAAAAAAAAAAAAAAAAAGAAAAACCCAAACGTGTTGCCATCAAGTCAATTCTGACTCATAGAAACCCTATAGCACAGAGTAGAATTGGGCCATAGAGTTTCCAAGGCTGTAATCTTTAGGGAAGCAGACTGTGACATCTTTTTCCCACCGAGTGGCTGGTGGGTTCCGACTGCTGACCTTGCAAGTGAAGTGGCTTCCAACTGCAGTCGAGTGCTTAACCACTGCACCACCAGGGTTCCTTGCAAGTGAAGTGGCTCAAGCTTCTGTAGTTTGTAAATTCAGAACAATGATTATAACTCAGATTTTGGACTGTAGTACTCAGAAGTGCTTTCACTTTTCTGTTAATTCACTCAATATATCTATGCTTCTTTTCAGGTGCCTTCGGTGATACATACACATTAATTATTTCTGAAATGTATAAAAGATGGCTAACCAGTAGACCATGGTGGTGCAGTGCTTAAGAGCTCGGCTGCTAACCAAAAGGTTGGCAGTTTGAATACATCAGTCACTCCTTCGAAACGCTATGGGGTAGTTCTACTCTGTTCCGTAGGGTCGCTATAAATGGGAGTTGATGGCAGTGGGTTTTTTTGTTTTTTGAACCAATAGACAACAATGGTTATCTAGAGTTAAAGAAATAAGTGCCATTTAAATTTTGTGTCTTTTTTCTCAATTAAAAAAAATTAACATGTATTATTTTGAATTAAAAATAATTGTTTTAAAATGTAATAAAAATAAAATTGCTTGATAAACTTTCTTATATAGACTGTAGTTTAAGTTTGAGAAGAAATTAAGGTAATAAAATAGAGTACTTGATATTTTAGATTATAATCCCACTTCAAAAAATATTAAGAAATATTTCAAACAAAAGAAAATAGAATAATTAATTGTACAGTCTCGTTACCCAAATTATCAATTACCAGAATTTTGCCGCATTTAACTGATATGAAATATTTTACAGAATTTCAGACACAATCAATACATTTCAATTTGTTGAGGCTTATTTTAGGGCATACCATATGCATTTGGAAAGAATGTGTATTTTGCATTTGTTGGGAATGTTCTCTAAATATCAACTAAATCAATGCACTAGATAGTGTTAGTCATACCTTCTATGTCTTTGCAAATTTATTTTTTGGTTGATCTATCCATTACTGAGACAAAAGTTTTAAGATTTCCCACTCTGATTGTGTTCTGCTAATTTTTGCTTCATGTGTGCTGGCATTTTGATATTAAAACATACACATTTTTGTTTGTTTTGTCTTTTTGATGAATTAACTCTTCTACCATGAAATAGCTTCTTTATCACTAGTAATAACTTTTATCTCAAAAATCTCTTTTATATGGCATTAATACAACCATCATATACAGTTGTATTCCATTTTCCATTCATATATATTCAGTCTGCTGTGTTGGTATATTTAAAAGTCATCTCTTAGAGACAGAACATGGTTGGGTCTCTCTTCTTCCCATTGAGGTAATCTTTGTTTTTTAATTTGTTCTTTTGTTGATCTAATCTAATTACTGATACGATGGATTTTAGGTTTATCACATTATTGTTTGTTTCCTTTGTTTTTTTTTTTTTTTCCTTTTCCCATTCTCTTGTTCTTCCTTCCTGCCTTTTTTTGGATTATTTAGACATTTCAACGTGCAATTTTACTTTTCCTATTGACTTTTCTTCTATATTTATTTGTGCCATATTCATAGTAATTGATTTATAGATTCCAATATATATTTTTAATTTCTAACAGTCCACTTACAGATAGTACTGCTTCATATAAAATTTAAAAACCTTGGAACCAGATAGGTACACATTCCCCCCAGTGTTTAATGCTATCATTGTTTCATGTATTGCCTATTCATATGTTATCAACTCCACTAGACAGTGTCATAATATTTGCTTTAAACAACTATATGTATAATAAGGAAACTAAGAGGATAAAACTTGATAAAAAACCTTTTCTTAAACCCAGCTATTTGTCATTCACAAGAAGCCCTGGTGGCTCAGTGGTTAAGAACTCGGCTGCTAACCAAAAGTTGGCAGTTCAAATCCACCAGCTGCCCCTTGGAAACCCTATGGGGCAATTCTACTTGGTCCTATAGGAATGCTATAAGTGAGGAGCGAGTCGACACCAACAGGTTATTTGTCATTCACCATGCTCTTCATTCCTTTCTCAGCATTTAAGTTTTCATCTATTTCCATTTCTTTTCATCTGGAGAAATTTCTTTAGCACGTCTTGTAGTACGAGACTCTTGATGACCATCTCTTACTTTTCTGTGTAAGTGTCTTTATTCTGAATTTCTTTGTGAAGTATATTTTTACTGGATGTAGAATTCTGGTTGATAGTTTTTTTTTTTTTTCTCTTTCTTATAGCACTTTGAAGATTTGATTCTACTTTCTTCTGGTCTCCATAGTTCCTGATCATTGAATCATTCTTACCTCTATGTAAGGTGTCACTTTCTCTGTCTGCTTTCAATCCTACTTTTTGTCTTTGGTTTTTAACTGTCTAACAACGTTGTGCCTCAGTGTAGCCTTCTTCATGTTCATTTTGCACCAAACATCTTGAATCTGTAAATTTATGTCTTTTATCAAATTGGGAATTTTTCAATCATTATTCTTCATGTATTTTATCTGACTTATTCTTTCTCTTCTTTTCTTCTTGGATTCCTGTTAGACGTATGTTTGATCATTTGATATGATCCAATAGATAACTAAGGTTGCATTCATTATTTTTCTCTTTTCTTCATATTGGTAATGTCTATTGATCTGCTTTCAAGTTCAGTTACTCTTTTATCTGTCATCTCCATTTGACAGTTGAGTCTCCCTGGGGAATTCTTTCAGCTATTTTATTTTTTAGTTCTAGAATTTCTATTTGATCCTTTCAATTTTTTTTTTTAATTTCTACTGCAACTTTCTATTTTTTATTTGTTGAAGGAATATTTTATTTTTTCTTCATCGACAGAGTTATAAAGTCACATTAAAATCTTTGTCTGCTAGTTTCAGTTAGGTCATCTTGAGACTGGTTATATTTGATTTTATTTTCTACTGAGAATATGTTCCATATTCTGAGTTTTCATAATTCAGGATTCGATGCTGGGCATTAGGGGTGTTCAGTCTGGAAACACTGTATTCAGTTATTTTTCTCTGATGAAGTTGGTTATTCTTCGCTTGTTTTAGAAGGATCTTACCATAATTGGACTTCAACTGCAAATATTTGGGCAGCAGCACTCGTCTCAGAGAGGGTCTTTTGTTTTTAGCTGAACTACTTTGAGTCTGTTTTGCACAAACATGGCTCAGGGGTTAGACTACCCGAGATGTGGGTAGACAAATATGGTGATCCCTCTCTGGCTTTTTCCTTCTGAGATTCTCCCACTGTCTTTAGTAGCCGTGCTTTCTTCAGATTCAGTATTATGGTCCTACAGGTTAGGAAGACTGTCCTGTGTGCCATGTGATCTGCACCTGGCCCCAGGCTAAATGCTGCAAAACCATCCAATCACTCCGTACATCTTCTCTGCTCCAAGTGTGTGTTTCCCACCAGAATCTATCTGTAGATTCTGTAAATCTCCAGATTTTACAGTTCTATTCTTCTAGAAGTCAGTTCCATAGAATCTTAGTCATTACGTGAAGAGAAAGTTTAATCAGACACATTGTTAACCAGACCTCTGGCGAAGAACAAGCTTTGATTGTTAATTTGAGTGAGATGTCTCTTGGTAAGCCTTTGGAGGTTTTTTTTTTTTCAACTCAGGGTATGGTTAGCATTGTGACATTATTGGAATCTGCAGTAAATGATTATCTAATGTAACTCTTATTGGGGTTGGGAACAGAACAGCATTCTACATTTAGTGCTATACTTATGTTAGTTCACTGTATTCAAGTGATACAGACTGAGGCAGCATCTCCAAAATAATATCCATATGCCATGTTAATATTGTACTATTTTAGCACAGGTTCTTTTGATTTAGCTGTGTCTGTGTTATTATGTGTCATGCAATAACTCAATTCTTCCACTGAACTTCTGTGAAACCTTCTTTTCTACAGCATGGCGTGACATCATTTGACCTTAACTTAGACTTATACAATTGCAAATAGGAACACAAATTGGGACACTGGAATTAAGTGATGAAGTTCTTTTTTCATTTGTTTGGTTTATTTTTTAAAAGATATTTATCCAGATGATTCAGAAGATATTCATCTATATAATTTGGTGTTTTATTTAAGAGCAAATGCAATTAAAACATATCGTGAACTTAATTAAGGTCCTCTGAGAGTGTATCTGTAGGTCTCACCAGTCCAATATTTCTCGTTTGAGGAAATTCTGATCTATTGCTGTCCAGTTAACTAAACGCCATTTGTATAGTACAGGAAGGAGAAATGGAAGAAGAAAATGCATTATGTGATGAAAAAGTGAAAAAAAAAAAAGAAAGCTAGAAGACAAAAATAAAGGAAAGAAGAAAAGGGGAAAAAGGGAAGTAGTCTTTGAAGGAGTAGAAAAGAGAAATGAGAAGTGAATAAAGGAAAGAAGAGAGGGAGAAAGAATATACATGACAGAAAAATTCTTTGCTACAGGAAAAGTTGAGGGACAAAAGAGTCCAACAGAGAGTGCAGAAGAAACAAAGTGAAGAAGAGACAACTTGCTGATGTAGGTGGTGGAGTGAAGAGGGCGAAAAACAATTCAACCCTCAACATTCACTCCTCATTTCTATTTCCACAATAGAAGAAATGGCAAGTGACCAAGAATCATTTTCCCTAGAATTCCGTTTAGGCCTTTCTTCATCTTTGATCCCTCTTTCTTTTCTTTCTTTGCTTCTACCATCATGAACTGCCAGAAGAATGAACAAATCAGTCGTAGAAGAAAAACAACCAGAATGCTCCTCAGAAGCAAAGATGGCAAGACTTCATCTTGTTTACTCTGAACACACCATCAGTAAAGACCAGCCTCTGGAAAAGGACATCATGTCTGGTAAGGCAAAGCATCAGTGGAAATGAGGAAAACCCTCAATGAGATGGATTGACACAATAGCCTCAATGATGGGCTCAAGCATATCAAAGATCATGGAGGGGGTGCAGGACTGGACAGGGTTTCATTCTGTAATGTATAAGGTTGCCATGAGTCAACTGACTCAACGGTAACTAACAACACAACAACAATCGTTCTGGAGAACTGGCCCTCTAACCGCCCCCACTAGTCTGCATTGTTTTTCAGAGAAAGTTAAGGTGAACAGTGATGAACTGCAGAAATATGGCCCCAGTCTCACGGAAGTAGTGGGATCCCAACTACATTTGCCTGCAGATTAATTTTTCTACACTGAACAATGTAGAAGGAAGGTAACTCAAGTATCTAGTGCTTAGCAGGCACTGCAGAGTCATAGCATAGTCCTTCAGAAGCATTTTCCTAGAAACCTGTGACTTAATTTATTCCTTTAAGTGCTTTTCTCTGAAGAATGAATCATTTGGTTATCAGGGAGAAGCTGGTTAGTTGAGCAGAGAAGCATTAAGATGCTTTATGGAGAAGAGATGCCTGTACTGATCAATGCAATGTGAGTTTTTTTTTTTTTTAAATCTAAATCTATTTGGGGATTGAACACATATCTTGGGCAACTGCCTGAGATGATATGCATGAAGTTATTGTTTTACTAGTATATAATTCCCTAAAAAATTAATGCAGCTTTCCACAATAACTTAGTTGATAGAAAATTCTACATTGTTATAAAACAAATGTTCTCAAACTTTTTGGTGTCAGGGCCCTTTTATACATTTAAATATGATTGATCACCTAAAAGAGCTTTTTCTTTTTTTTTAGTGTGGGTTAATATCTATTGGTACTTATGAAATTAGAAATTAAAACTAAGACGTTAAAAATAATAATTTGAAAATAACAATATTAAACCCATTACATGTTAATATAAACAAAATATTTTATGAAAAATAACTATTTTCTAAAAACAAACAAAATTTTAGCAAGAAGAGTAGTACTGTTTTACATTTTTGTAAATCTCTTCAGTGTCTGGCTAATAGAAGACACCTGGAGAATTGTTTCTATAATTGGAGATCTTGGATGGTCCAATGGTTAATGTGCTCAGCTGCTAACCAAAAGTTTGGAGGTTCGAGTCCACTCAGAGGCAACATTTAGAAGAAAGGTCTAGTGTTGTCCTTCCAAAAAATCAGCCATTAAAAACTCTTTGGAACACACTTCTACTCTGACACACACGGGGTCGCAATGAGTCGGAGTTGACTCAGTCGCAACTTTTTTTTTGTTTTTTTACAATGAATCTGTTGCAGTATGTTTTGGTTGAAGTATATGAAAAGTCTGGTCTCAAACAGATAGTCATTCAAGAGAGAATTATTTTAATAGCTTTTTATGATAGTTATTGATCATCTTCTTGATAAACCACCAAAACTCAACAAACAGTGGTTTCTTAAAGTTTAGTTGCAATGTGGAATTTGAAACCGTATCAATAAACTTTACATACTCTGTTACCTCAACGTCTATATCCTGTCTTGTGCTTTGAATCACTTTTCTAACCCCACATAATTTTGTAACATCATGCTTTAGTCATTTGGAAAATATTGGTTCATGAGTTATGCACATCTTACACATTTTGGCATATTATACAGCATGAATATTAATATCACAACCAATCTCATCAGAAAAGTATTTAACCATTATGAGACCATCAAGCTCATTGCCATCTGGATATATGTGTTTCAAAATTGTAATTTTTGCTTGAAAATTGAATTTCGTGACTTTTCTTGCTCATGTGTGAATACCTCCTGTTATGATGACCTCACTACAAAATTTAAGGTGTTTGGTTAAATCCATGAGATCTATTTCCTAATTTCCACTGTTCATATTTTATTGCTTACACAGAGAATGCATTTCTAAAACTGCCTTCACTATCTTCCTCTAATCTCACCTTATATATGGAAGGATCTTGGACCACGATCTACCTGGATACCTGGATGTGAGCTCTAGATTAGATTTTCAAAAGTGAATTAGAAGACGATGTTTCTCTTCCAAACTCTCTTTAGGTGCTTTCTTTGGCTCAACTAGTTTTAGAGTTAATAGTCAGACATTCCGATTATATGACTGGCCCAGAAGAACTGGTTTTGATTTTAATTGCTTTAACAATAGCGGTTCTAGAGGGAAAGAGATATTCTTCCATTTAAGCCAAAGGAGTTTTAATGGGCAGCCTTGATGTTATTTTTTGAGGCCAACTTTAAAATCATGACATTTTGGCAAGTGGAACAATACGATATTCACCGTTCTAGAAATATATACTAAGATGGATGTCGCCAAACCACCAACATTCCGTCAAGTCAGAACCCTTTTAACATGCTGTGTGAGGCTGCAGTTGTCATTTTCTTCTCTCAGTTAAAAGGTTTCACCCTCACTCAGCCAAGTTACTAGTTTTCAAAGTGACAAAAAAAAAAAAAAAAAAGATCTCATAAAATACTTGCAGGTAATATACAGCAATAGCAGTCTGAATTCTAATAAGTAAATCATATTTTTCTTTGGAAATGAATTATTCTCACAGGAAGCAACATCAATATAAAGAATGTTTCCACATCTAGTGAGTCTGGGAAACCACAGTATACCAAGAAGCTAAAATCACCACAAGAAGAATTTAGAAGTATTGTAGCATACTAATACAAGCCTCTTCCAAACAGTGTGCAATGGAAATACCACTTTCTTCAAAATAACAATGCTCTGAATTGTTTGGTATTGGTAAATGTGGTTTCAAATTAGAACAACAGATATAATGATAAAAACTATTTTAATATATTAAAGATGGCATTATATGGAACTCAGTGGCTTCTGGGTTTGTTTGCTGACACTGAATTTTCTTTCCCATCTCTGATGCCTTCTCTTCTACCTCCATGTTTTTAGTTGCCTTGGACTTGGCTTTGACTCGTGACGACCTTATGTTTAACAGAACAAAACCTCACCCAGTCCTCCTTCATCTTCATGATTGCTGGCCTGCTTGAGTCCACTGTCACAGCCACTGTGTCAATCCATCTCACTGAGGGCTTCCCCTGCTTGCCCTGGCACTCCACTCTCCAAACCATGATGTTCTTTTCCAGAAAGTGATCCTTCCTGATGAAGTGTCTATATCAGACAATATTTTTTTGTGATCCAAAGGAATTTCATTGGAAGTAGATTGCTAGGCCTTTCTTCCTAATCTGTCTTACTCTGGAGGCTCTGCTGAAATCTGTCCACCATGGGTGACCCTGCTGGCCCTTGAAATACTGGTGGAATAAATTCCAGCATGATAGCAACATGCAAGCCACTGCAATATGACAAATTGACAGAAAGTGGTGGTCTAGCCCCATATCCATCCATTATGAAGGCATCAAATTCTAAGTCTGAGATTCTGTGGGCCTTGAGAGAAGGAATGACGCAGTGACGTCAAAAACCGTGCCATTTATGGAGAAACCCCGAGAGTATGGCCCACAGACACCCTTTTAGCTCAGTGGTGAAGTTACCTCCAAGGTTCCCTGTTCAGCCTGGGAGTGGACAGCCCCGTAAAACCAAATGAGACTAACGAGGTACAGGAGTCCAGTGACAAGGGCCAGAAAGCAGAAGGGGACAAGGAAGCTGGTGATAGGGAACCCAAGGTTGAGTAAGGATATTGTTGATGTGTTGTGAGATTGTTAACCATTGTCATAGGGCAACATTTGTAGTAACTGTTAAATGAGAAACTATTTTGTTCTGTAAGCCTTCATCTTAAGTGAGAATAACAGCACAATTGGAAGAGCGTAGTCAATGTCACTGAACTGTGCATGTAGAAATTCTTGAAATGGTGTATGTTTGGCTATGTGTATTTTCACCAAAAAAAAAAAAAGGTTGAGAAGTTAGAGGGTTAATATATTGTGGGGTTGTTAACCAATGTCATAAAACAACATGTGTACTTCTGTTTCATGAGAAACTATTTGTTCTGTAAGCCTTCACTTGAAGTACAATTAAAAAAAAAAAAAAAACAACAAAAAAAAAAAACCATGCCATTTTACTCTTCCACCCTAGAAGCTTACCTGGTTCTAGGTTATCCCAGGGATTTTCTATTCAAACCAGGATGGGCCGTGGGAGTGAAAGAGTCCACAAAATGGTCTTAAAGAAGCCTTACCGAATTTTTATATTTCAGGAAATGTCTGCGAATGAGAGATGTGGGTTTAACTTTTTCCTCCTTCAGCACAGAACCACCTCCTGATGAGACCACAGAAAGAATTCAGGTTCTCTGGAAGATTCTGGGCTAGGGCTGCCAGGTAAAACATGGGATACCCAGGTAAATTTGTATTTCAAGTAAACAGTGAATTCTTTTTAGTGTAAGTATGTCCCAAATATTGCATGGGATGTACTTATACTAAAAACTATTTGCTGTTTATCTGAAATTCAAATTTAACTGGCTCTCCTTTTCCTTTTTTCTTCTTCCCTAAGTCTGGCGAACCTACTCTGGGCTGAAGATGTCCTGCTGCTGGGCTGGTTCTTGCTATGCAGAGTGGGCTATATGATCTAGTGGGTGCAGACTCTGTCTTGTTCTTGAGGCAGGATATAGAAAACTACCACTGGGGCAGGGCTAAGTCCTTTGGCATTAGTTGAAATTTAAATAGAATTAGTTGAAATATTAGTTGAAAATTAAATTTGAGCCCTGTGCCTGAAACCACCTGAAACTTCACTGAACTTTAATTGCTTATTATTAAAAGTAGGATGATATACAATACCAAATACTTTTTGAAACACAGGAATTATCCTATAAAACGACTCCGACAAGATTTTATTTGAGATTTTTTGTGGCTGTATTGAGGCTTAGAATATGATGTGTAAAGTCAGGACAAGATTTTGAAACATGACAGGCAAGCTCCTTACCATCCATGAGTCTTGACTTTTACATCAATAAAATGAGGGTAATTTAACTTAGAGGACAATGGCATTACATAAGATCATCTAAGTGGAAAATGTATGATGTCTCCTTCTGTCTTAGTCATGGGAGCTCTGATGTTAGGGATCAAAACCCTGTTGAACCAAGCCAGTTTCTCAGTCATGCAGAAATTTGGACTTTGAAGTTTCTCCCCTGTAACACTTCAGCTTGATAAAGTGCGTGGCATCTTTTATCTTCAAAACTATCACATGTCAATAAAGTTTGCTTTGCTGGGGCGTTCTTGGAGTTATCATCCCTCAGGAAATGTCTGGGAGTTGATGGGTTGGGGAAATGGCTCACTGACACCCAGTAATGTCAAAGAACCCATTTAAATGATGTGAAATAACCAGCGCTCATTATTTCCATTTAACAAGAAAGGTCTATTGTATTTAGAAAAAAAGCTTTGTGCTACACTGGCCCCATAATTCACTATTTCTACGATTGTTGTTGTTAGTTACTGTTGAGTTGGCTCTAACTCATGGTGATCCTATGTACAACATAACAGAACATGGCCCAGTCATATATCATCTTCATGATCACTGACATGTTTGAGTTCATTCTTGTGGCAATTGCGAGTGCCTGCCAACCTAGGAGGCTCATCTTTCAGCACTATATCCGATAATATTCTGTTGTGATCCATTGGTTCCTGTTTGGAAATATATTGCTGGACGTTTCTTCCTGGTCTGTGTTTAGTATGGAAACTCTGCTGAAACCTGTCCACCATAGGTGAACCTGCTGATATTTGGAATACTGATGGCATAGCTTCTAGCATCATAGCAATATGCATGGAACCACAGTATGACAGACTGACAGGTGGGTATTATTTCATACCAATTTTGTCGTCTCATTGAACATATGATGGTAAAAGTCTGGGCAGTCACTGTAGGGGAGTGGGGAGCTTGTGGATGCTGAAATCTTAAATATATTTGTTCTGCTAGATTTTTAAAAATGATTTTTAAAAAATACCTTATATTTCAAGATAAACACTGAAATATTTACAGATGAGATGATATGATATCTGTGACTTACTTCAAAATAATCTGGGGTGCAGTGGGGAGATGCAGAAAATGTGTTCATACTCCCTCTAGTTTTAGAAATAATCTTATTCTCTGCCATTAAATCATACAACTTTTTAGTAAGTTATATATGTTTTCTGAGTCTCGCTTTCCTCATCTCTCAGATGGGGAGAGTAATATTTCTTTATAATGTATGAGAAAAGACCAAAATATGGACAAAGTTAATATAATTAACAGTGAGTGGTCTGTGACAATGCGCTATTAGCGTGGGGTGTGCCGGCATCTTTTTTATGAACTGATATGAACACGAATAATTGATGTGTTCCAGGCACCCAACTCAGAAACAGCACATTAGCTCTGGCTACTGATAATTTCCTTGTGTGTTTTCACTTTCTTCAAGGTCTTTTTCCCTATGTGGTGATGTGCTTATGTTTCTTGATCTTTTTCTTTTTAATAGACTTTATTTTTTTAGAACAGTTTTAGATGTCCAGAAAAAATTAGGCAGGAAGTACAGAGAGTTCGCATCTCTCCCAATTCTCTCCCAGGTTCTCTTGTTTAAGTTTGTTTGTAACTAACCAACTAAACCAGATCCTTTATAATACCAA
Source organism: Dugong dugon (assembly GCA_030035585.1). NCBI lineage: Eukaryota > Metazoa > Chordata > Mammalia > Sirenia > Dugongidae > Dugong > Dugong dugon. Next base: position 11,319,535 of record CM057473.1, read on the forward strand.
ATATTTTCAATAGTAGACGGAAATAGATACCCCAGTAATTCCAAACTCTTTGCCCTCTGTCTTTTAAAATTTGTGAGTATGCATTTTTGATTAATCTCTTTTTTTTCCTACTGGAAGTTGCAGATACTCACGCGTGACACTACTGCTCAGTTGGAGTCTCCACGTAGGACATTGTCTCCATCTGGAAAGAAAAACATGAACTGTTGTGAACGTAGAACATTTTTTGAAGATCAGCAGGGGGCACTAAGATTCCACAAGAAAAAAAAAAAAAAATCCCTGTAGCAGCCATAAATTATTTTTCTTTTACTTTAACTCCAAAGCGATAACACCGTAAATGCTACGCTTTTTTTTTTTTTAAATCTGTACTGTAGCCCTGGTGGCATAGCGGTGAAGCGCTCAGCTGTATGCTGAAAGGTTGGCGGTTTGAACCCACCAGCAGCTCTGCAGGAGGAAGATGAGGCAGTCAGCTTCGGTAGAGATTATAGCCTAGGAAATCCTATGGGGTAGTTCTACGCTGTCCTACAGGGTTGCTAGGAGTTGGAATTGACCCCCCGGCAATGGGTTTGGTTTTTTGTTTATAGCAGACAACGTATCTTTCCTTTTTAAGTCTCTAAGTGTGGATGCACTTAACAAATTGCTGTAACTGGCAATTAAAAAAAAAAAAAATCAGGTTTCCTTATCTGCATTCTGGTTTGCTCCTCATTCAGCATTCAAATGCAATGCTATTTTCTTCCCTTTGACAAACGTAGAGTAATTAGGATTTTTCACACACAAGTGATTACCTAATAAATGACCTTCTGCAGGCAGCTCTATTAAAATGGAGCGAAAAGGGTGTTTACTGCAAGCAGTGGCCAAGAAGGAAGGTGCAGGCACGAGACCAGCTCTGCATAACCAACAGCTTCTTCAGCTCCAAGAACAATGGAGGCACTCGCTAGACTAGCAGGTCTGCACTAAAAATAATTATAAGCCCGCCAGGACACTAAACTCTAAACACAAATTATGATTGGCTATTGCAACAGTTCATTAATTCCATGGAAGTCCAAGGGTAAGGAAATAATGCTTATATTCACACGGGGCATCACAAATAAGAGAAAAATCAGAATATATGGACTATGGAAGGATGAAAACAATACTGATCTGTTTTCATATGTCTTCTAGCACATTTAAAGGAGGAGAACAAGTGTGGACTCCAAGTGGATCTCTTTGAAGAGATCTTTTTGTGAAGATGTAATTTTTTATAAAACAAATATCTGCAGGGTTGTTGAATGGAATATTGGATGTGGGCATGTATTCTTGCCTGTACCCATATTTGTATTCACAAACTACTTTTAAACAATGTTGGTTTGTTGTTGTTATGTGCTGTCGAGTAGGTTCTGACTCACAGTGACCCTGTGTACAACAGAATGAACCACTGCCCTGTCCTGTGGCAACCTCACAATCATTGTTATGCTTGAGCCCATTGTTGCAGCCACTGCGTCAATCCATCTCGTTGAGCGAGGGTCTTCCTCTTGTTCACTGACCCTCTTTTGAACAATATAACTTAAAAATGGAGGCTTTGCTTTGGGTTATACTGGTCTTGGCTTTAGGTAACTTGTGGATTTCTAGTTAAGGACCTGAGACCACAGAACTTTAGGGCTGGGAGGAGCTTTGTCAATTCTCTCAGCCAATCCTTTAACTTTTTAGACGAGAAATCTATAGGTACAGGAAGATCATTGAGAAAGCTTTATAAACTATCCACCGTGCTAGTTGAACTGGCAGTAAGTTCCAAGTCTCCTGACTCCAAAACCAAAAACCCGTTGCCAAGTCGATTCCCACCCATTTATAGCTCCTGACTCCAGTCCAGAGTTGTTTCCCCATATCAACCTGCCTTTATGTTTGAAGTATAATCTATTCACTCACAGTTGTAAACATATATTTAATCTTATTTTTAACAGTTTGGATAACAATGTGATCTCTAAGTAAAACAGATCAGGTTCAATCCATACGCATTTGGTAAAGGTCCCTGTGGTTTGTAAGTGGAAATAAGAAGTATTTCCGGTGGAAATACTCAAAAGTGAAAACAGAATGTGTTTCCAAGACCACTAAGGAAGTGATACAAAGGAATAAACACACCACTTATTGGTATTCTTTTTGGTACAGATGAGGTTCTTTTCCAGACAAGTCATAGTAGAAACAGGTAGACTATCTAGAAAGGGAGAGATGCTTTTCAATAAAACTGGCATTGCTACCAGTTAGGACACTTGAGAATGGCAAAATCACAGATGAAAATCTCCGTTCTACACTTAAAGCGTATTACTTCTCCACGAGTAACACAATTTTGAGTTGTGTGCCTTGTTTGCATTTGGCTGACGGTGCTAGTTCACTCCATTCTCACTACCTTCTCTTCTCTATAATTAAATCAATTTTATTAGGCTGAGTTGGAGATGACTCAGTGTGGCTGCGTTAGCTACCGGTGGAAATGGTTTGTTCACTACATTTCATGCTGGCTCCCTTTCTATTAACAAAAATGGAATTTTCAGGCTTCATTACAAGATTAAACTCCTGATAGAATTAATTTAAAGAGTATTGATCCTTTCTAGTATCAAGACAATTTTCCTCTTGGGGACTACCACCCTGAAAACTAGATCCCCAAAATGCTGTTTCTCTAAAATGCAGCTTCTCTGTTAACTGGGAAAAAAGCATCACAGTGTATCACTGAACTTGAAGGTAAACACTGTATGAAGGAAGTCTTTGAAATAAATAAAAGACTATTTCAGTATAGAGTACACAACCACCTTAAAATAACCTTTGAGCTACAGTATTATCAACTGTGACTCTAGGGACATGGCGATTTTAGATTTCCATGAAACTGTAAAAGATGTCTTCTAACTTTGTAAAACAGTGTCAGACAATGATTTTTCTTTTTCTTTTTGGAGACTGAAGATGCAAGCAAACTTTCCCTGAAGTGGCCTTCTCCTTTATGGAAAAAAAATTCAGAAACATGAAAGCATTGTTTCTTCTTCCTCTTTTTTTTAAAGTTTATTTAACCACATGTATCGTCAGTATGTTTTTGTCATGTTTTATCAAGGGATTCAGGGGTCTGGGGCTGACAGATGTTGCTGTTGTTAGGTGCTGTTGAGTCGATTCTGACTCCTAGTGACCCCGCATGACAGGGCAGAGCTGCCCCATAGGGTTTTCTAGGCTGTGAACTTTGCAGGAGCATAACATCAGGTCTTTTCTACCTCTCTGTTAGCAGCCTGGTGCTTAACCCTTGCTCCGCCACGGCTCATTGGCTAACAGATATAAACTCTAATAAAAGCAAAAGAGCAAACTACTTATTTATCAGACAGTTTTCACTGAAGTACTACGTTTGCTTTGACATATTCTTCTTCATAGTGGATTGAAGAAAATCATTGAATCCAAGAAAATGCTTTAAGCATTAATATGTAAATGCACATTTAGAGGAAGTTTATTTAATGCAATTCAATAAATGAGAGTTTGATAATCTAAAGGAAAATGTTAAGTTTTAAAACTCTATTTTTAGTGAATTGACTTATTTTTCTCAAAGAGCTTGAAGTGTGGACCCAAGAGTCTCTATTAGATGGGAGAATTCTGTGTGGAACCTCTGTGGGTTCCTCCTGCCCCTTTCATCTGCTCATTTCTGTCAGACTGAACTAATATATTAGGGAAAGGGACACTCGATTGATACCTGGTACAGGTATTCACTTTATGTAGAATACTTGACGGAGCCGACACAATGAAGCTGTAAGGCAGGTAAGAAGTTAACCTTGGAGCGGCCAAACAACTTGGCGGAAGTGACAGGGCAGTGACTTGCAGGAGCGAAATTTGAATTCAGGTCTATCTGCCATAAAATTCCACGCTGTATTTTTTTCTTCTACATTTTTTCTTCGTATATCCAATTCAATAGGCCAATGAATCCTTTAAAAAAATGGGTGGATTTTACAAAATAAAAATTGTCTCCTTTGGTACAGCTTCTGTGGGAAGCAGTTGGGTAGTTCCTCAAAAAGTTAATCATAGAATTACCATAACCCATTGCCGCTGAGTCGATTTCTACTCATAGCGACCCTATAGGACAGAGTAGAACTGCTCCATAGAATTTCCAAAGAGTGGCTGGTGGATTTGAACGGCTGACCTTTTTGTTAGCAGCCAAATTCTTAACCACTGCTCCACCAGGGCTCCAGAGTTGCCATATATGACCCAGTAATTCCAGTCCTGAGTATATAAGTAAAAGGACTAAAAGCAGGAACACAAACAGACACTTGTACACCAATTCTTCTTGGAACACTATTCATAATCGCCAAAAGGTGGAAACAACCTAAACGTCTATCAGCATGTGGTACATACATCCAGTGGAACTCCCCATGCAGAGAAACGAAGTCTTGATACATGCTGCAGCAATGATGAACTTCAAAACATTACTCTGAGTGAACTAAGTCAGACACAAAAGGACCAATATTGTGTGATCTCGCTTCCACGAAATATCTAGAATAGGCCAAAGTTTATTAGTGGTTACCAGGGATAAGAGGGAGGAGAAAAGAGAGAGTCATTTCTTAGGAGACTCTGAGCTTCTGTTACGGGTGATAGTAATATTTGGAAATGGGTAGTGGTGATGGTTGCCCAACATGATGAATACAATTAATGTCACTGACTTGTTCATATAAAAAAAATGTTGAAATGCAAATGTTTTGTTTTATGTATATATACATATATATACACACACATATATATACCACAGTAAAAAAAGCCCTAATATTAAAATGTCTATATGTTATTGTAAAAATTTTCCAAGACCCAGGGTCATGTCCCAAATAATCAACAGCGTGATACGGACTCACCTCAAAGCTGACAGCATGGAGAAGGTTTTCTGTTGGCCTTTTGGACAGTGAAGACACGCATATAATACAGTAAACTGGCAGTGTGACTGCCTCTCTTAGCTTTTGCTTTGCTCTGCTCCTTGACTTTCGTTTCTAGTCTGGCTTTCTCTGTTGTTAGTCAGCAAACGCCATTTGGTGTCATAAGGGTATGAGGATGGAATGAAAGTTGTTGAATAGACGTTATTGGGATAACGGTACAGGAGTGTGATGGAGTGATTGCAAAAAATGTTCTCAGTTCTTCACTTCTTTTTTTAAAATATTTTTACTGTACTTTAGATGAAGGTTTACCGAACAGTTTCTCATTAAATAGTACACATATTGTTTTATTCAGTTCTTCACTTCTTGAATCATGCTTTGTGCAGTGATGTTGCAGCTTCTTCCCTCAAGCGGTCGAATCTATTTCCCTTCTTCTTGACTCTTGGCTAGACTTGTGACTTGCTTTGGCCAAAAGAATGCAGCAGAATTGCACTGTACCGGTTCTAAGACTATGTCCCAAGACATCTTGCCAGCTTCTGCTTGCTCCCTGTTCAGCTGCTATGAAGGAAAACCCAGGCTAGCCTGCGGGCTGATGAGAGACATGGTGCTGTCAGCCATTTTGCTTGTCAACAGCCAGCTATGCAACAGACATATGAGTGACGCTATTTTAAGCCACCAGGCCTCAGCTGACCTGCAGATACTCAGGTAAGCCCCGCTGATAGCACAAAGCGTGGCCCCAGTCAGCAGAGCCCCCGCCAGCTGACCTGCAGATACTCAGGAAAGCCCCGCTGATAGCACCAAGCATGGCCCCGGTGGGCAGAGCCCCCCCAGCTGACATGTAGACTCATGAGAAGTAATAAATGGTTATTGGTTGTTTTAAGCCACTTATTTTTAAGGTTGTTTGTTACTCAGCCATAGCTAACTGATGAAGGAGGCTAAGAAGTAAGACAATTGAGCATAAGTGGGCAGGAGAGAGTGGAGCCAGCCTCTGGGAAGCCTGATGAGAAAATCAACCAACCAATCAATCAGCCAAGCAAATAAACAAACCTGTTGCTGTTAGAAAAAGAAAAAGGGAACTCAGGACCTTACAGAGCAAGTGAACTAGAAATACACCTAATTAATATGTATGCATTGATAATTCTGAAGACTAGGATAAAAATAAGTATATATATTTAAAATTATAAACAAAAAGTCATAGCAAAGAGTCACTAAAAAGCATCAAAGGATATTAGGCAAAATGTTTTGTTTTACCCTCCGATCGAAAAAAAATAAATCACTCCTTACATACCATGGGAATTGAATGTGGCCTGGCCTTAAGTTTATTGCAATTTCCTGCTATCACTTGCTTGAAATGGCTGAATAAAGTAAATCATTTTGGTTTGGTATCTGAGCTTTATGACACTATTTTTTTTTTAGCTGAAATGAGCAGTGGAAAATAGGATTTCTGTGAAGTCGGTCTTTTAAAATATGCACTGTTTCAAGCAGCAAGCTAATTTTTGAATTCATTGGATGTGTATTTATATGGTGAATGTATCTGTCACATAACCATTTTGTCAATCACCACCTTCCTTCTATTGTGACACAGTATGATGTGAGCGACATCTAAAACGTGATGAATGTCGTACTTGTTCCAAGTGAGAATTAATTATGGCTACAACAAGTGTGCTTCAAAGCCACCCCCACTCCATTACAAGGCTGCATCAACCGAAACCATCATTGGCGTTTTAAATTAAAAATATTTGCATCTACAATTAAGTTAGTAAACGCTTTAGTTTGGCTCTTAAATTAGTTTATCCTTGGAATGAAATTTTACCTAAATCAACTCCGAAAACAAATACTGGTCAGGAGGCTAAGGCTTGAAACTGATCAGAAGGGAAATGACCGTGAGTCCAATGGGAAAACCATTTATCCAGCTTCTCCTCTGTGTTTTGTTTTGAGAATTATTATTTTTTAATTATAATGACATGGAGATAATTCATAAATGAAGATTTGAAGAAGATTTGCCTTGTAGATTTGATCCACGCAATTTTGAATAGAAATAATGGGAAACCAAAATGTTGGATACCTCTGCAGTATGATATTTTATAATACCTAATGTATCTAGATCTTTGTATTTCTTTCTGACATATTTTCTTGAGAACTTTTACACTCCTGGGGATATTATTATAAAGAGGATGACATTAGTTTGTAAATGTGACTGGATATAAATATAATAGAACAAGTAGCCTGAAGATAAAAAATACCAAAGCTTGGCAATTGAAAAATAGGTTTAGAATGAATAAAGAATGCTAAATTATACCCCTAGAGGTCTCAGTAAGAATTGACTACCTAAGCATTGCACACACACACTTGAGAAGAATATCTGATGCTGCTTAAAGACCATTGAGAGGTGGTTCTAGAGTCTTTTAATAATAGTAATAGTAATAAGCATGTAAAGGCCATATGTGCCAAGCATTTTTGCCTACATTTTTTCACAGAAATCTCCAATATTTTTTCCAAATATATGTAACAAATTATAGATGAGCCACCTTAAATTGCCAACATATAACTGTAGTTTATCTTAAAAAATTGCAATTGCATGCAGTGCAAGCTAATAGAGGTAGAGGCAAGAAAGTATAAAGGTGAATAGAATCTCCTTATTACCCCTAAACAGAAAGTAATCTTATGTCTCTGCATAATGTCAGAATCCTCCTAATGAATGCTCAGCTTACTGGGTTAAAAGACAGAGAACACAAAGCAAATTAAAAAAAAGAAGGAAAATAAGCTCAACCCTGTGAAAGCGTGGAAGGGGGAGAGGAGAGCTTTCCCATGCTCTGGAAGGAGCAGTGGCTACAGAACCAAGAGCCAAGCAGACGAAGTTGGTGAGATTCACATACAAGGTACAAAATGCACTCATGTGCACGTCAATAACCTGTAAAAAAGAAAGTGTTGTAGGTAACATGGAGGAAGAGGAAAGCACCATCTTGTGCTCTAAAAAGATTAACAAGTTACATGCAAATCTCTCTCATTGCCCTATACGCCAGGCTTATCATCAAGACTTTTTTTTGTTTGTTTTAGAGGGAGAGAAGCACATATTTTATTATTAATTTGTCTAATGATATGAAGTGTCTGAAGCATTATTTTAAGTGTTTGGAAATTAGTACCGTGGGGATTTTTTGCTTTTTTTAAAATTTTTTAATTTTTTAATTAAGTGGTGGTATATTTACCTATCACCAAGATTTTTCAGTAAAAATTAAATGGGGGAACTACAAGGACAACATAAAGGCATTCTTGAAATTATGTCTAATGTTTATGAGTAATATTAAGAAATGATTAACTTAAATGCTATTGTTGGAAACCTGAGTCCCTACGTAGGCCCTGATCTTTGGAAACTACCACATATATCCTTCTCCTAGAAAACAAATGGGATGGCGACTATTGCTTATTTTGCCAGTCCTTTCCTTTGCTGGGAGCTTCTGTGGTTCCTTCACCTTCATCCTCACTGAGAGCAAAGACAGCTCTGTGGCTGAAGCTGTTCACAGCCTCTGACCTTACCCGCCTCCAGATAAGATTCAGGCAAGGCCTGGTGGTACATTCGATACAAAATTAGGTAAAACCCAAGTTGTATCTTTGTCTTTTTGGGTACTAAACTTTTTTTTTTTTTTTTTTAATTGTACTTCAGGTGAAGACTTACAGAACAAATAGTTTCTCATGAAACAGTATTACACATGTAGTTTTATGACATTGGTTAACAACCCCACACCATATGAACCATCTAACTTCTCAAACTTTTTTTTTTTTTGGTGAAAATACGCATAATCAAAGATACACCATTTCAAAAATTTCTACATGCACAGTTCAATGACATTGACTACACTCTTCCAATTGTGCTGTTATTCTCACTTAAGATGAAGGCTTACAGAACAAAATAGTTTCTCATTTAACAGTTACTACAAATGTTGCCCTATGACAATGGTTAACAATCTCACAACACATCAACAATATCCTTACTCAACCTTGGGTTCCCTATCACCAGCTTCCTTGTCCCCTTCTGCCTTCTGGCCCTTGTCACTGGACTCCTGTGCCTCGTTAGTCTCATTTGGTTTTACAGGGCTGTCCACTCCCAGGCTGAACAGGGAACCTCAGAGGTAACTTCACCACTGAGCTAAAAGGGTGTCTGGGGGCCATACTCTCAGGGTTTCTCCAGGCTCTTTTAGGCCAGTAAATCTGGTCTTTTTTTTGGGGGAGTTAGAATTATGCTCTACATGCTTCTCCAGCTCTGTCCAGAACCCTCTGTTGTGATCCTGGTCAGAGCAGTCAGTGGTGGTAGCCGGGCATCATCTAGCTGTACTGGACTCAGTCTGGTGGAGGCCTTGGTAGCTGTGGACAATTAGTCCTTTGGACTAATCTTTTCCTTGTATCCTGTTCTCTTCATTCTCCCTTGCTCCTGAAGGGATGAGACCAGTGGAGTATCTTAGATGGCCGCTCACAGGCTTTTAAGACCCCAGACACTACTCACCAAGGTAGAATGTAGAGCATTGTCTTTATAAGCTGTGTCATGCCAGTTGAGCTAGATGTTCCCTCAGACCATGGTCCCCAAAGCCCTCTGCCCAGCAAGTCAGTCCCTCAGGGAGTTTGGATGTGTCTATGGGTCTTCCATGACCTTTCCTCGTACAGGTTGTGCTAGTTTCCCCTGTATTGTGTACTGTCTCACCCTTCACCCAAGATACCACTTATCTATTGTATATTTAGTATTTCCCCCCCACCCCTCCCATCCCTGGTAACCAACAAAGATTGTTACATTTTGTGTGTGAACTTTTTCATGGGGTTTTACAATAGAGGTCTCATACAATATTTGTCCTTCTGTGATTGACTTATTTCATTCAGCATAATGTCCTCCAGTTTCATCCATGTTATGAGATGCTTCACAGATTCATTGTTGTTCTTTCTCATTGCATAGTACTCCATTGTGTGTATGTACCATAGTTTGTTTATCCATTCATCTGCTGATGGGCATCTAGGTTGTTTCCATCTTTTTGCTATTGTGAACAATGCTGCCATGAACATAGGTGTGTATATGTCTATTCGAGTGACGACTCTTATTTCTCTAGGATATATTCCTAGGAGTGGGATTGCTGGATCGAATGGTACGTCTATTTCTAGCTTTCTGAGGAAGCGCCATATCATTTTCCAAAATGGTTGTATCATTTTGCATACCCACCAGCACTGCATAAGTGTTCCGTTCTCCCCGCAGCCTCTCCAACATTTGTTATTTCCAGTGTTTTTGATTCGTGCCAGTAATGCCGGGGTGACATGGTATCTCATTGTGGTTTTAATTTGCATTTCTCTAATGGCTAGTGATCGTGAGCATTTCCTCATGTGTCTGTTGCCCATTTGAATGTCTTCTTTGGTGGAGTGTCTGTTCATTTCCTTTGCCCATTTTGTAATAGGATTATTTGTCTTTTTGTTGTAGAGGTGTTGGATTTTCTTGTAGATTATGGAGATTAGACCTTTGTCTGACTTGTACTGTCCAAAAATCTTTTCCCAGTCTGTAGGTTCTCTTTTGACTCTTTTGGTGAAGTCTTTTGAAGAGCATAGGTGTTTGATTTTTAGAATATCCCAGTTATCTAGCTTATCTATTGGGGTTTGTGCCTTGATGGTTATGGTTTGTATCCTGTTAATACCATGTATTAAGGCCTGAAGTGTTGGTCCTATTTTTTCTTTTATGAACTTTAGAGTTTTAGGTTTTATATTCAGGTCTTTGATCCATTTTGAAGTAGTTTTTGTATACGGTGTGAGGTATGGGTCCTGTTTCATTTTTTTGCAGATGGATATCCAGTTTTGCCAGCACCATTTGTTAAAAAGACTGTCTTTTCCCCATTTGATGGACTTTGGGCCCTTGTCGAAGATCAGGTGACTGTAGGTGGATGGATTTGCAGCCAGGTTCTCAATTCTGTTCCATTGGTCAATGTATCTGTCGATGTACCAGTACCAGGATGTTTTGACTACTGTAGCTGTATAGTAGGTTCTGAAGTCAGGTAGTGTGAGTCCTCCAACTTTCTTCTTCTTCTTCAGTAGTGCTTTACTTATTAGGGGCTTCTTCCCTTTCCATATAAAGTTAATGATTAGTTTTTCCATTTCTTTGAAGAATGTTGTTGGTATTTGGATCAGGATTGCATTGTATTTGTAAACTGCTTTGGGTAGAATTGTCTTTTTCACGATGTTGAGTCTGCCTATCCATGAGCATGGTACGTTTTTCCATTTACGTAGATCCCTTTGGGTTTCATGCAGTAGTGTTTTGTAGCTTTCTTTGTATAAGTCTTTTACATCCCTGGTCAGATTTATTCCTAAGTATTTTATCTTTTTAGGGGCTATTGAAAATGGTATTGTTTTCCCAATTTCCTCTTCATCGTTCTCCTCACTGGTGTATAGGAATCCAACTGATTTTTGAATGTTTATCTTGTATCCTGCTACTCTGCTGAATCTTTCTATTAGTTCCAGTAGATTTCTCATGGAGTCTTTAGGGTTTTCTATGTATAGTATCATCTCATCTGCAAACAGGGACAGTTTAACTTCTTCACAACCCATTTGGATGCCCTTTATTTCTTTTTCTTGCCTTATTGCTCTAGCGAGAACTTCCAGCACAATGTTAAATAGGAGTGGTGATAAAGGGCATCCTTGTCTTGTTCCTGTTTTCAAGGGGAATGTTTTCAGCCTCTCTCCATTAAGAATGATGTTGGCCACTAGTTTTACATAGATGCCCTTTATTACGTTGAGAAATGTCCCTTCTATACCTATTTTATTGAGAGTTTTTATCAGGAATGGGTGTTGGACTTTGTCAAATGCCTTTTCTGTGTCAATTGAGATGATCATGTGATGCTTTTCTTTCCTTTTATTTATGTGGCGGATTACATTGATTGATTTTCTAATGTTGAACCATCCTTGCATACCTGGTATGAACCCTACTTGGTCATGGTGTATTATTTTTTTGATATGATACTGAATTATATTGGCTAGAATTTTGTTCAGAATTTTTGCATCTATATTCATGAAAGATATTGGTTTGTAATTTCCTTTTTTGTGGTGTCTTTGCCTGGTTTTGGTATCAGCGTTATGCTGGCTTCATAGAATGAATTTGGAAGTGTTGCTTCCTCTTCTATGCTCTGAAATAGCTTGAGTAGTACTGGTACAAGCTCTTCTGTAAATGTTTTGTAGAATTCTCCAGTGAAGCCATCTGGGCCAGGGCTTTTTTTGGTTGGGAGTTTTTTTTATTACCTTTTCAATCTCTTCTCTTGTTATGGGTCTGTTCAGATTTTCAGCATCACTTTGTTTTAGTTTGGGTAGGCCGTGTGTTTCTAGAAATTTATCCATTTCCTCTAGGTTTTCAAGTTTGTTGGAAGGGTACTAATCTTTTATCTCCTTCTGAAAGTAATAAGTATAACTATATGGTCCCGTCTGGAGAGGTGAGACAGCAGAGGTTTGACAGACACGTGGTGCTTGAATTCACATTAGGAGCCCTGTCAAACTCTTCAAAAAGAGCGTGCAAATTTGTGTTTAATGTGCTGTATTTGTTTTTCTAGGAAAGGGACCTGTAATGTTTGTTATATTCTTGAGGGTATCTGAGATTGAAAATAAATTCAGAATCACTAATATAATTAAAACCACCAGTCATCTAAAGAAGGAACCCAAAATGGTTTCTAATAAAAGGATGAAGAGTTTCAACGTACTGCAAGGATGTACATGATGGGAAAGTGTTTGTAAACATGAAGCTAAAACAAATAAACAAACAAAAATCCACTGCATTATTTTCCATCTGAAGGAAAACTGAGAAAATCTTGAAAAGGGATATCCGATCATAACTTCTCAGTGTATTCTTAGTATGTCTAGAAGACTTTGACTCAGAAACTCAAGAATCTGTCTATAAATGTTATATACAGCAGTCATTGCTTGATGAGACCGGCATAAAGATCATCCAACTCATTCTTCTTTCTCCGTGTCCATATACATAAAGCAATCTTCTGATAATAGTTTGTCTTTCTGTGTGGATATGCCTACAAGTAGATTGTATACTAAACCAAAGTCTCAAACCCAGTTCTGACTCATGACGACCCCATGTGTTGCCGAGTAGAACTGCTCCGTAAGGCTTTTTTGGCTGTGATTTTTTTTTTTAAATTGTGCTTTAAATGAAAGTTTACAGTTCAAGTTAGTTTCTCATACAATAATTATTTATACACACACCACTATCTTACCCTAGTTGCTCTTCCCATACTGTGACAGCACAATCCTCCTTTCCATCTTGGGTTTCCCATGTCCATTCAACCAGCTCCTGTCCCTTTCCATTTTTTGGCTGTAATTTTTACAGAAGCAGAATGCCAAGCCTTTCTTCTGCAGTGCCACTAGGTGAGTTCCAACCATTAACGTTTAGGTTAGTAGTTGAGTGCAAACTGTGCCACCCAGTGTACTACTTGGTGGACATGAGTATTTGCTTTCCTCGGTAGTTGAGCTTCTCATCATAAATTAACAAATTGGCATCAGGCTTAAATATCCTTCTGTGAATTTGTTAGTATCAGTTCGTTCCAAGGTGATTTTTCCTATCTCAACCACTCTATCCGGAACACAAAGCATTCACGTACCTGGTAAGACCAGAACACCATTTACTGAGCAAGTAGAACGTTCAGGTTCTAACCACCAGCTACTCAGCAGGAGAAAGATGTTGCAGTCTCCATCCGTAAGGATTTACAGCCCTGGAAACCCTATAGGGCAGTTCTACTCTGTCCTTCAGGGTCGCTATGAGGCAGAGTCTACTCCAGAGCAATGAGTTGAACAATTAGCGTTAGTAAAGTTTACATAAAAATCTTCCTTGCTTTCCAAAGAATGATGTAGCAGTGGAAAAATCATTCACCAAGACGTCTTGTAAACAGCTTATTTAATGCTTATAATATGCATAAAATTCGCAATTATCAGTCAGTGCCTCGGATTTAGAAAGGGCCTCAGATGTTGAAAATGCTTCAGTAGATGAATTTATAGTTTATTGAATTAAAGTTTGAAAAGCGCTCTTTATCTTCACTGAATTTAATTGTAATTCAACAGCAAATATTTAAGGTGGGTTGTCAGAGTTATCTGAAGTTTTACAAAACCCTGAATATATAGAAAAAACTAAGTTAAATTGAGTACTCTGATCTTCCAGGGAGTGCCCTTTATCTAAAACAGCTGTCCAGGATATTGGAGGTTAACGATGAATATGGTTCTACACAGGACAGTATTTAAAGTACCAAAGAAGAATGAGATGCAGGTTGTCTTAGTCTTCTAGTGCTACTATAACAGAAATACCACAAACGGATGACTTTGACGAAGAGAAATTTATTCTCTTGCAGTCTAATAGTCTAGAAGTCCAAATTTCGCACACCAGCCCCAGGGGAAGGCTTTCTCTCTCTGTTGTCTTTGGATGAAGGTCATTTTCATCAATCTTCCCCTGGTCTAGGAACTTCTCCACACAGGAACCCCAGGTCCAAAGGTCCCACTCTTCTCCTGGCACTACTTTCTTATCGGTATGAATTCTTCTCTCTCTGCTAGCTTCTCTTTCCTTATATCTCTTGTAAGATAAAAGGTGGTACAGGCCACACCCCAGGGAAACTCCCTTTGCATTGGATCAGAGATGCGACCTGAGTAAGGGTGTTACATCCCACCCTAATCCTTTAACATAACCCAATCTTGCCTCATTAACCACAGGCAGAGATTACGGTTGACAACACGTAGGAAAATTACATCAATCACAAAATGGAGGACAACCACACAAAACTGGGAATCATGGCCTAACCAAGTTGACACATATTTTTGGGGGACACAATGCAATCCACAACACAGGGTAAAGTACACCTGACATGTGGTCAGGGAACCAAACACTGACACCCCCACTGCAGCAGGGTGACACCGTGCCACCTCATATAGGCCTTAGCATCTGGCCTATAGTCTCAGTGGTCAATATACCTTTTTAAGAATACTTTCTCAGATTTTAAGAGGATATACAATAATAATATAAAGAATTTAAATTAGATAAAAATAGAGTAGTAATCAGTGGTTCATAAAATCGATTAAATTTATTGTTCTGTTTACAATTCTTTATACATGTGAAGAGTCACTTATATTAAAATACCAAAAACCAAACCAAACCTGTTGCTGTCGAGTCGATTCCCACTCATGGTGACCCCATATTTTATAGAGTGGAACTGCACTCCATAGGATTTTCTTGGTGTAATCTTTATGGAAAGGAGCCCTGGTGGTGCAGTGGTTTAAGTGCTTGGCTGCTAACTGAAAGGTTGGTGGTTCAAACTCACCAGCTCCTGTGCAGAAGAAAGGTGTGGCAGTCTGCTTGCTTAAAGATTTACAGCCTTGGAAACACTGTGGGGTAGTTCCACACTGTCCTGTGGGGTCACGATGAGTCGGAATCGACTCGATGGCAAGATTTTTTTAAAAAAATTTTTTATGAAAACCAGGCCTTTCTTTCACAGCGCCACAGTGTGGGTTCAAACCATTAGCCATAGCAGTCTAGAGCAAACTGTCTGTGCCACCGAGGGACCTTATAGTAATATACAGAATGGTAAAAGCCCCTAAGACTGACGCTGACTTGATACTACTACAGTTGAAATGAATCATAAAAATGTTGAAATTGTTTTAATAGGAAGATTTATGGCAAATTTGGTAAGCCTTTCCAATATTTTTAAACTTGAGAATTGGCTACTTGAGCTACGATTTCACATATATGAATTCCATCCTAGCAAAGAAAAACAAACAAAAACTTGTCCTCTGATACCTTGGTTTGAGAACAGACTTGTGTGTAAAGTTTCTGGAAGTAAATGATCTATCAGTTTTTGAGGGGTGCCAAGGGAGAGAAATTCATTTGCATTGTGTTCAGACAAATGGCGTGGTGCAGTGACAGTGAAGTGGGGAAATGCATGTCGGCTCTACCCATAGTGCGACAATGTCCCCGATTGCCAGTTTCATTCTGAAGTTGAGTTTCATCTCAGGCTTTAGAGCCAATGACAGCAAAGGGCATGACAGGTGATGGGGGAATGATTATGAGAAGTGGTGGGGGGAATTCTAGTCCAGGAAATTTGTGTGCCCTGATATAAAGCAAAAAACAAAATGCATTAGAGAGAGGAGATGATTGATAATTCATTTACTTATTCATTATTGCCTGAATATGGACTTGATACCTGGATCTTTGCTCAGAACATTAGTCCAGGACATCCACTCAATTAATCCACAAATACCTATTGAGTTCTTACTATGTGATGTGATTGTATACCTTGGATTGTAAACCTCTAGAAGACAGGGTCTGAGGAAATCCTTTAATGAAATCCTAATAACGCAATGCTGAGAACATGAGAACGTTGTGTTTTATCATGATGACACACCATAAGGATGAAAAACCAAACCTGTCACTGATGAGTCGATTCCGACGCACAGTGACCCTATAGGATGGAGCAGAACTGCCCCATAGGGTTTCCAAGACTGTAATCTTTATGGGAGCAGACTGCCACATCTTTCTCCCACCGAGTCACTGGTGGGTTCAGACTGATTTTTTGGTTAGCAGTCGAGCGCTTAATCACTGTGCCACCAGGGCTCTTTGATTATGATGATAGAAAACATTAAAAATTCTTTAAATATGTAATATTGATTAATGAGACAGGAAATAAGGTGAAAAATAAAGCATGTTACTTAGCTGTATATTGTTTTGCAGACCAGGGGATAGTAACTACTGACCTAAGATGTTAAAGTATAAAAATACTTTGTATCATTATCCAGAATTCCTGCATAGCGGCACAATATGTTAGATCAGATATTAGTTGGTAAATAGCAAGGAAATGTTGTGTAATCTCATAAGTCTAAATGTCTAAAATTAGTCAGGCAATCCTACGGGATGGAGTAGAACTGCCCCATAAGGTTTCCAAGGAGCGCCTGGTGGATTCGAACTGCCAGCCTTTTGGTTAGCAGCCGTAGCTCTTAACCACTCTGCTGCCAGGGTTTCTTAGTCAGGCCTAGATGACTGTAAATGAATTAAAAATATTATGAGTAGTTTAAATTCTTCTACTTAGAATCAGTCTTCACGTTTCTTGGATACAAGCAAATCTTTGAGAGACAGAGTAGCAGGGATGGGGGTCTGGGGACCATGCTTTCAGGGGACATCTAGGTCAATTGGCATAACAAAGCTTATTAAGAAAATGTTCTGCCTCCTACTTTGGTGAGTGACGTCTGGGGTCTTAAAAGCTTGCAAGCGGCCATCTAAGATGCATCAGCTGGTCCCAACCACTTGGAGTAAAGGAGAACAAAGAACACGAAAGACACAAGGAAAGTATTAGCCCAAGAGACAGAATGGGCCACATAAACCAGAGACTTCATCATCCTGAGACCAGAAGAACTAGATGGTGCCTGGCTACTACCAATGAACATCCTGACATGGAACACAACAGAGGGTCCCTGAAGGGGCAGTAGAAGGATGGGGTGCAGAACTCAAATTCTAGTAAGAAGACCAGACTTAATGGTCCGACTGAGACTGGAGGCACCCCGGAAGGCATAGCCCCTGGACTCTATCAGCCCAGAACTAAAACAATTTCCAAGGCCAACTCTTCAGACAGGGATTGGACTGGACTGTGGGACATAAAGCGATACTCGTGAAGAGAGTGCATCTTAGTCAAGGAGATACAAGAGACCAAAGGGGGGCATCATCTGTCCAGATGTGAGATGGGAAGGCAGAGAGAGTTAGGAGCAGGTTGAATGGTCATGGGGAATCAGGGGCAGAAAGGAGGAGTGTACTGTCGCAGAATGGGGTGAGCAATTAGGGTCTCATAACAAAGTATGCAAAAAAAAGGTTGTATGGGAGACTAACTTGAAATGTAAACTTCATTTAATTACAACAATTAAAAAAAAAAAAAGAATCAGTCTTCACCACCCATTCAACAATGATTTCTTTCTTTTTTATTCTATTTGTTTTAAAATTTATTTTAGTAGTGGTCATAAAGTTAATACAGTAACATTGTAAAAATTGAAGAATTGTGACAGAGCATAAAAATAATACTCATAACCCCACTGCCCAATGGTAACTTGTTTGAAAATTTAGTATATTTTTCTAGTATTTTTTTAAATCAATATATTTACATGGCTGAGATTATGTGAACTATGCCAGATTGCTTATTAATTTTATATTTAATACTGCATCATAAGCATGTTTTCAAAAATCACTAGAATAATTCTAATTATTTCATAATAACCCATTATCTGGTCGTACATAATTTACTTAATCATTTCCTTAATGATCTTCCTACAGTAAAATGATGTCTTGGTATATGCATATTTACCAGATTAAGTTTAACTCAGTGTATGTTCTCAGGAGTGGAATTTGGGCTAAAAGGGCATGGTTCAGTCTATGGCTCTTTAGCTACAACATCAAACTGATTTCTAGAAATTTCCCCCACTTGATGCACAAAGCAGTGGGGTCTGGTGAAGATCAGCATAGACTTGAGTGACTAAAAAGAAAATTAACACCTAGTCGGTACCTCTTGCTCCAGGCACAATGCTTTCACACAGATTACATAACTTAAATATCCCGGCTGCTCTGTGGAAAGTTTTGTGGTTGAAATAAGACTCAAAGATATTTTGAATAATGTGTAGATTTGGAAAAGGTGAAAAGCCTGAGGAAGTACCTCCCAGATGGTAGGGACTGGTGGAACATGAAGTTGTGAACAAATAGAGTCCCGTGGTCTTTGAGGTGACCCCAAAATAGCATCCCTCCTCCCTCCACATACTCTGAATCACTTGAGAAATAAGACAGTAATAAGGCAGAGGGGAATAATAAAGTCTCCTTCTGTGGTCAAGGGTCTAATAAAACTCAAATCTCAAAATGAGTCAGTCAGCAAAGATAAGCTTCCTCCTCACTTCACCACATCCACTCCACTTTACAAAAAAAAAAAAAAAAGAAAAGAAAACAAAAAACCGTTGCCATTGAGTCGATTCTGACTTAGAGCGACCCTATAGGACAGAACAGAACTGCCCCCATAGGGTTTCCAAGGAGCAACTGGTGGATTCGAACTCCCGACCTTTTGGTTAGCAGCCACACTTAGCCACTGAGCCACCAGGGTTCTGTCCACTCCACCATAGGAGTCACCCAAACCAACTGCCATCAAGTTGATTCTGTCTCATGGTGACCCCATGTGTGTCAGAGTAGAACTGTAGTCCATAGGGTTTTCAAGTGCTGATTTTTGGGAAGTAGATTGCCATTTCTTTTTTCCAAGGTGCCTCTGGGTGGATTTGAACCTACAAACTTTCAGTTAGCGGCTGAGAGCATTAAACTGTTTGCACCACCCAATAACTCCTCCTTTAGGAGCAAGGCTCTTTAAAATTTGAAGCATGGAATAAAAAAGGAACATACGTATGTCTGCAGGTAGGATCACTCACAAGGGGGAGGACAAAGGGACTGAACTATGCCTGCCTAATTTCTCCCAGTCTCAGCAATCTGTAAATTATTTCTTACTGTCAGAAAAAGGAATGGGTGAGAAGGTGAAGAAAAGCTAAGATTCCTATACTTAGAAGAGTTCCCTCCACGTGGAAGACAGAACAATGAGTAGGACATAAGTAATTTACCTTCTACCATGAGATGACTTGAGGAATAGTACGAAAACCGCCCTGATTAAGATTTATGCTGAGAATTGCTAAAAGGCTGAATTGTGGACCATCTAAAGTATCACAGCAAGGTATCAGCTTCTACTTAAGGATGCCTTGGGTGAATCGTGAGCAGGAGAGAGATAACACAGCCTTTCTCTCTCTGTTGAATTATAATTGTCTCTTGACTTCCCAGTTTGAATTCCACAGCAGTGGGGATATGCATGATTTTACGTAACAATTCTAGTTTACGTTGGGCTGGGTTCTTCTTCCAGGTGGCATTCTTTCACTATGTTCTGCCTCTGTGGGCCAAAACCAACAAAACAAAAATTGGCAAAGAAATAATTCCATTTTGGAAGTCCATTCTAAAAATATGATTCAGAATTAAGAATGGTCAGTGGCCACCAGGCAAGGTAATAAAATGACTAATTTAATATTTGGTATGAGGTGTCATCCGCCTTGTGAGTGAGCTTACCGACAGACGTACATCTGTTCCTTTTTTGAGGCAAGTCGTTAGTCTTTTGGTCGTCGTCAACCCTCCTCTCTGAGAAGAGATCACTCTATGGAAAATCCGACTTGCCTGCCGTCTACGGTTCACGATCAGAAACAGGAGTGATGTTTTTAGGATGGAACGTCTGAGTAGGAGAACGGTGGTGACTCCAGAGATGAAAGGAAATTGATGCATGCTGCAAATCTTTGGTTAAAATATAAAATTAACCTCAGTAGCAGATAATGGCTTCATGTAGATGCCCCTGAAGGAGTCCATGTAGTTTTTGTTCCAATTTATGAATTTGTAAGAGCTGTAAAATGTCAAGACATAGTATTTCGTTTCCATGGACAATTACCTCTGCTTTATGGCTTTCCTGCAACCTAAACATCACCTGCAGACCTTGGGCCCTCCACATTCCTATAAATAATCGGGACACTGCTTTCATCAGGGTCCTGGAACAGCTCAAATCTGAGAACAGAGTATTCTTTCCCCCATAGTTTTTTTTTTTAAAGTTTGTTGAGTACATTTAGGCATTTTCCCCCATACATTAAAAACCGTGTTGTTGTTAGTAATGTGGGTAATGAAAGTCAGGAGACTTCTGCACGAAACTGGTCCTTATGGAGCCTGTTTCCCTGGTAGGTAAATGCAGATGGGTCTGTAGAGTTTCCCGCAGCAGAACCAGCTGGAAGAAGAAGCACTATGGGCACTAAGTGTGTGGATCGTTGTCTCACTGTGTTCCAGCGACCTTCCTCATCTCCCCACATGGACGTTCTTCAGTAGGCAACATCTGCCCACATCTGGCACTTTCACAGTGTCGTTCGCATTCTCCCCACAGGAGGGGCTCTTATTTTGCTGTTTTCCCCAGAACTTTCCAGAGTTCACTTCTGTCTTCAACCTAGACTCGCTGAGATTTCTGAGCAAAAAAAACTGCTCTCTTTCACAGACCAGGAAGTGGTTTGTGTTTGCAAATGTGAGGTTCACAATTTACTATAGAATGCAGCATTTTTCTTTTTCTTCCTGTTCTTCTCAAACAACTTCTTCTTTTCTTTTTACTCTTCTTCAATTTCTTCTTAAACAACAGCTACTTCTCCTAGTCCTCCTCTTTCCCCAACTCTCCCCATCCCCATCTCTATCCTCTTCCCTCTTCTTCTCCTTCTTGGAGAAATCTAGAAACTACTTTAAGGCATTGTCCCATCGATGGATTTTAAAAGCAAACAACGTGGTCCAATTCCAAGAACAGCCTCAGCAGGGATTATGTACTCCCTGCTCACATTCTGTTAACCTAAGAAGCTCCTAGGAGTCTGACTCTATGTTGGTTCTCATTGTTGCATGGATCTAAACATCTTTAAGATATTATATGGGCTGAATTGTGTGCACCAAAAAGATATGTTCAAGTCCTAACCCCTTGTACCTATGAATGTGACTTTATTTGGAAATACGATTGTTGCCGATATAATTAGTTAAGACGAGGTCATACTAGAGAAGAGCGGGCCCTAATCCAACGTGACTGGTGTTCTTATGAAAAGAGGAGAAGAGACACAGGCACACCAGGAAGAATGTCAAGTGAAAATGGAGGCAGAGGGTGGAGTAATGCTGCCCACAAGCCAAAGAATGTCTGGGGCTTCTAGAAGCTGGAAGGGATCAGGAAGGCTCTTTCCCTACAGCTTTCTGAGAGACCATGGTCTTCTGATGCCCTGAATTTGAACTCCCAGCCTCCAGAACTGTAAGACAATAAACTTCTGTTGTTTAAAGCCACCCACATCATGGTAATTTGTTACAACAGCGGTAGGAAACTAATAAAAAGACTCAACATAATTTTTATGTCCTCACTTTGGAGCAGTCAGTTTTACTTCCAAGTTCTATAATTTAAGTATAATACTTTATCATGTCTTATTACTTTAGGCAAATGGTTGAAAGGCAGAAAGATTTTTTATAGAAAGATTCAAAGAGGACCCTATGGCTCTTGGTTGAATGTGGCATTTGGTTGATTTTATTGTGATTGAGCCAATCTAACTTCAGAATGTTTTCCTTTAATAAAATATTTTCAAACACTAAACCTTCTCCTTCAAACGTCTGCACCTTGAGTAATGTACAATTGAAAATGAACAGTAAGATTCAATGTGCAAGAGCTGTCTAAATGCTTTATATCTTGCCTTTAATTCCAGGGAGCCTAATTGTGGCCCATCTGGCTATTATGATGTGCTATGCCGATTGCTCACGTTTGTTCTGTTTCTTATGTCTTAGTGTTCCTTGAGGGCTTTTTAAGGAATTAAATCTTGAAATTGACCCAGTTCTGGTGAATAAAACAATGACAACCACCACAATCCTTTTCACCTCATAGAACATTCTTACAGATAATTTTTTGCGGGCTAGCTAAGGAAGCTTCAGAGTTTGTGTGCACATTTTTAATATGAGAAAGAGAACATATTACTGACAATATAAATTTTTGTACCCAAGGTTCTTAAAATATTTTTTTCTATACTTGTGGAATGACAGGTACATAGTTACAGAAACTAGGGCTGCATGAGAAACAGTCAAATATATTCCCTTAATCTGGTGTTGGGACAGCCAGGATGACAATTTTTTTTAGTTGCTTTCCACTTAATGACATTGCATCATAGACAAGGGAAGCAATACTGACACCTGATCTTCACACTTACGCTATGTGAGTGAATAGGGGAATTCTGAGGCCACTGAACACTGAATTTTCCAATTGTACTGCAATTACAGGAACACTTGCGCTACCTAGCTGTGCACAGAGCCTCGTGAAATGCAATGTTCCAGAGCTGTCAACGTGTTTCATTTCTTGCCTTTAATTCAGGGCCTAATTGTGGTTGATCTGGCTATTATGCTGTGCTATGCTTCTCTTATAAGCATACAGCAGAAAGGCTAATAATTTTAGATTTAACTCAAAGGGCTGTTGTGAATATTCACCCAGTTCTACCTTTCTTTAAATATGACACATGGTATATTTGCAAAGGAAAGGTGAGGTTTGCTGTAACATAAAAATAATCCTTAAATCATGAGAATGCTTGAGCAGGGTATGTTAATCTGAACTCAAATGTAGGGACTTTGATATATATTAGCTTTATGGCCTGTATTACATAGCTTGAGCTCTAGCCAAACACCAGTAGTATGGAAAATGGACTTTCTTCACTAGCGGATATGATGTCGTTGCAACATCTGAACCAATTTACATTTTAGTCCCACATTAGATCTATTGATCTAGAAAGGATATTGTCTGCTGGATGAAATTATTTACATGGCCGATTGAGAAAGGTATAGAAACTTTTAGATCATGTATTTAATAAATTACTGTTACTGAAATGCATATAACTCCTAAGCGTGAATACTTCCCTGGAAACTCTCTGAGGAACGGAATGGGCAGTTCACCATTTCTTGGCTCTTGTGAAAAGACTTAAGAAGGAAATGATATCAATTGCTGAACATGGCAATTATGTCAGATTCAAAAAAGATAAATGTTCCATGATAGAGAGGTATCCTAGCTAAAAGACAGCTCTCATTGTCATTTTTATAACAAAGGCTTCACTTTTCTACATATTCTTTTGTTCAATATAAAATTCTACTTGGCTATGAGCTCCTTGAAGACTCCTGGATGGTGGAAAGGGCAACTATTAGCCTAAATGTTGGCAGTTTGAACCCATGCAGAAGCACCTCAGAAGACAGGCCTGGCAATCTGTTTCCGAAACATCACAGCCTTGCAAACCCTATGGGGCAGTACTACCCTGCACATACAGGCTCATCATGAGTTGGAATCGACTCCACAGTAACTAACAACAACGGCAGCATGAGCTCCTTGAGGTCAGGACTATTCTTGGTCTCTATTCTCAGCACTCCACAGATCATCTGACACACAGCAGGCCCTAGAATTTGTGTTGAATTTGTTGAATTGAAATAAAACTCACCGTTTGCGTTCCGGTATTTTCAGGAAATCTTTATTATCTGTGAATTTTTCGGATATTGACTTGCAGCCATTTTATAGCTCTCCAGCTCAGGTGAGATTTGCGTTCAGTGAATTCACAGCACATGGATTCTATTATCCACAGATCTCAAGAGAGAACTCAGGCTGTCTGTAAAGCAATGAAAAAATTAATAAAAAAAAAAGTACCCAAATGATAAAACCTGATAAACCCAGCACAAAGATGAAAACTATGGAACAATCTCATTTGTAAACATATTGAAAAATACTTTTTTCAATTTTTTCCATACAAAAATTTATACATACATTGTTATGTGACTCTGATTGCTCTCCCCATACTGTGACAGCACACTCCTCCTTTCCACCCCTGACTCCCCATGTCCATTCAGCCAGCTCCTAACCCTCTCTGACTTCCCATCTCACCTCCAGAGAGAAGCTGCCCATTTAGTCTCTTGTATCTACTTGAGCTAAGAGGCACACTCCTCACAAATATCACTTTATGTCCCACAGCCCAGTCCAATCCTTGTCTGAAGAGTTGGCCTCAGAAATTGTTTTAGTTCTGGGCTGATAGAGAATCCAGGGGCCATGCTTTCTGGGGTTCCTCCAGTCTCAGTCAGACCATTAAGTCTGGTCTTCTTACTAGAATTAGAGTTCTGCACCTCACCTTTCTCCTGCTCCGTCCGGGACTCTCTGTTGTGTTCCCTGTCAGGGCGGTCATTGGTGGTAGCCAGGCACCATCTAGTTCTGGTCTCAGGCTGATGCAGTCTCTGGTTTATGTGGCCCTTTCTGTCTCTTGGGCTAATACTTTCCTTGTGTCTTTGGTGTTCTTCATTCTCCTTTACTCCAGGTGGTTGGGACCAATTGATGCATCTTAGGTGCCCGCTTGCAAGCTTTTAAGACTCCAGACGCCACTCACCAAAGTAGGATGCAGAACATTTTCTTAATAAGCTTTGTTATGCCAATTGACCTAGATGTTCCTTGAAAGCATGGTCCCCAGACCCCTACCCGCCACCCCCCCACCCCCCACCCCCACTACTCTGTCCCTCAAGGTGTTTGATTGTATTGAGGAAACTTCTTAGCTTTGGTTTAGTCCAGTTGTGCTGACTTCCCCTGTAGTGTGTGCTGTCCTTCCCTTCACCTAAGATAATTCTTATCTACTATCTAGTTAGTAAAGAACCCCCATGCTTCCTCCCCACCCTCATAACCATCAAGGAATGTTTCCTTCTGTGTTTAAACCTTTTCTTGAGTTCTTATAATCGTGGTTTTATACAATATTTCTCCTTCTGTGACTGACTAAATTCACTCAGCATAATGATCTGCAGCTTCCTCCATGTTATAAGATGTTTCACGGCTTCGTTGTTGTTCTTTTTCATTGCGTAGTATTCCATTGTGTGGATATACCATAATTTGTTTACCCATTTGTCCTTTGATGGGCGCCTAGGTTGTTTCCATCTTATTGCTATTGTGAACTGTGCTGCAATGAACATGGGTGTGCATATGTCTCTTTCTGTGACAGCTCTTATTTCTCTAGGATGTATTCCAAGGAGCAGGATAGCTGGGTTGTATGGTACTTCTATTTCTAGCTTTTTAAGGAAGCACCAAATCAATTTCCAAAGTGGTTGTACCATTTTACATTCCCACCAGCAGTGTATGAGTGTTCCAGTCTCTCCACAACCTCTCCAGCATTTATTATTTTGTGTTTTTGGGATTAATGCTAACCTTATTGGGGTGAGATGATATCTCATTGTAGTTTTGATCTGCATTTCTATAATGGCTAATGATCGTGAGCATTTTTTCATGTGCCTGTTAGCTGCCTGAATATCTTCTTTGGTGAAGTGCCTGTCCATATCCTTTGCCCATTTTCTAATTGGGTTATTTGTCTTTTTGTTGTTGAGGTTTTGCAGTACCTTGTAGATTTTAGAGATTAGATGCTGATCGGATTTGTCACAGCCAAAATTTTTTTCCCAGTCCGTAGGTTGTCTTTTTATTCTTTTGGTGAAGTCTTTGGATGAGCGTAAGTGTTTGATTTTTAGGAGCTCCCAGTTATCTAGTCTCTTTTCTGGTGCTTGTGCATTGTTACTTATTTGTCTGTATTGCATTTACGCCATGTATTAGGACTTCTAGCATTATCCCTATTTTTTCTTCCATGATCTTTATTCGTTTTGAGTTTATATTTAAGTCTTTAATACATTTTGAGTTAGTTTTTGTGCATGGTGTGAGGTATGGGTCTTGTTTCAGTTTGTTGCAGATGGATATCCAGTTATGCCAGCAACATTTGTTAAAGAAACTGTCTTTTCCCCAATTAACGGACTTTGGGCCTTTGTCAAATATCAGCTGCCCACAGGTGGATGAATTTATGTCTGGATTCTCAACTCTGTTCCATTGGTCTATGTATCTGTTGTTGTACCAGTGCCAGGCTTTTTTGACTACTGTGGTGGTATAGTAGGTTCTAAAATCAGGTAGTGTGAGGCCTCTCACTTTGTTCTTCTTCTTGAGTAATGCTTTACTTATCCGGGGCCACTTCTCTTTCCATATGAAGTTGGTGATCTGTTATCCTGAAACTTTGCTGAAATCTTCTATTAGTTCCAGAAGTTTTCTTGCGGATTCTTTGGGGTTTTCTGTGTATAAGATCATATCATCTGCAAATAGAGATACTTTGACTTCTTCCCTACCAATTTGGGTTCCCTTTATTTCTTTTTCTAGCTTAATTGCTATGGCTAGTACCTCCAGCACAGTGTTGCATAAGAGTGGTGATAAAGGGCATCCTTGTCTGGTTTCTGTTCTCAAGGGGAATGCTTTCAAAGTCTGTCCATTTAGGATGATGTTGGCTGTTGGCTTTGTATAAATGCCCTTAATTATACTGAGGAATTTTCCTTCTATTCCTATTTTGTTGTGAGTTTTTATCATGAATGGGTGTTGGACTTTGTTGAATGCCTCTTCTGCATTGATTGATAAGATCATGTGGTTCTTGTCTTTTATTTATGTGATGGATTACATTAATTGTTTTTCTAATGTTGAACCATCCCTGCATACCTGGTATAAACCCCACTTGATCACGGTGAATTATTTTTTTGATATGTTGCTGAATTTTATTGGCTAGAATTTTGTTGAGGATTTTTGCGTCAATGTTCATGAGGGATATTGGTCTGTAATTTTCTTTTTTTGTGTTGTCTTTACCTGGTTTTGGTATCCAGGTTATGCTGGCTTCATAGAATGAGTTTGGGAGTATTCCATCCTTTTCTACGCTCTGAAATACCTTTAGTAGTAGTAGTGTTAACTCTTCTCTGAAAGTTTGGTAGAATTCTCTAGTGAAGCTATCTGGGCCAGGGCTTTTTTGGTTGGGAGTTTTTTTAAATTACCTTTTCAATCTCTTGTTATGATTTTATTTAGTTGTTCTACCTCTGTTTGTGTTAGTTTAGGTAGGTAATGAGTTTCTAGAAATTTGTCTATTTCCTCTAAGTTTTAAAATTTGTTAGCATATAATTTTTCATAGTATTCTGTTATGATTCATTTAATTTCAGTTGGGTCTGTTGTGATATCACCCACCTCATTTCTTACATGGGTTATCTGCTTCCTCTCCTGTTTTTTTTTTGTTGGTTTGGCCAAAGGTTTATCAATTTTGTTGAATTTCTCAAAGAACCAGCTTTTGGTCTTGTTAACTTTTTCAATTGTTTTTCTATTCTTCATTTCATTTAATTCTGCTCTGATTCTTATTATCTCCTTTCTTCTGGCGCCTGAGGCTTTCTTTTGCTGCTCTCTTTCTACTTGTTCCAGTTGTAGGGTTAATGTTTTGATGACGGCCCTTTCTTCTTTTTGGATGTGTGCATTTATTGCTATAAACTTACCTCTGATAACTGCTTTTGCTGTGTCCCAAAAGTTCTGGTAGGATGTGTTTTTGTTCTTGTTTGATTCTATGAATTTCTTTATTCCATCCTTAATTACTTCTGTAACCCAGTGGTTTTTGAGCAAGATGTTGTTCAGTCTCCATGTGTTTGATTTTTTTTCCTGGCTTTTTCTGTTGTTGATTTCTACTTTTATTGCTTTATGGTCAGAAAAGATGTTTTGTAATATTTCGATGCTTTGGATTTTGTTAAGGCTTGCTTTATGGCCGAATATGTGGTCTATCCTGGAGAATGTTCCATGTGCATTGAAAAATAAAGTATACTTGGCTGCTGTTGGGTGGAGTGTCCAGTATATGTCTATGAGATCAAGTTGGTTGATTGCAGCATTTAGCTCTTCCATGTCTTGTCTTTGTAGAGCTTCTTTCTGGATGTTCTGTTCTTCACTGAAAGTGGTGTGTTGAAGTATCCTACTACTATTGTGGAGCTGTCTATCTCTCTTTTCAGTGCTGTTAGAGTTCGTTTTGTGTATTTTGAAGCCCTGTAATTGAGTGTGTAAATATTTATTATAGTTATGTCCTCCTGGTGTATTGACCCTTTAATCATTATATAGTGTCCTTCCTTATCCTTTGTGGTGGATTTTACTTGAAAGTCTATTTTGTCAGAGATTAATATTGCCACTTCTGCTCTTTTTTGAGTGTTGTTTGCTTGATATATTTTTTCCAACCCTTGAGTTTTAGTTTGTTTGCGTCTTTAAGTATAAGGTGTGTCTCTTGTAGGCAGCATATAGACGGATCTTGTTTTTTAATCCAATCTGCCACTCTCTGTCTCTTTATTGGTGCATTTAGTCCATTTACATTCAGAATAATTATTGATAGGTATGAGTTTAGTGCTGTCATTTTGATGTCTTTTTTTTGTGTGTTGTTCACAGTTTCTTTGTTCCACTTAATTTTCTATGCTGTGTCATTTTTCTTTATGTATTTTATTTTCATTGTTGTTGATTTTGCCTTTGCTGAGTCTTTATATTTTTCAGTTTCGTATTTTGACTTGTAGGATTGTTAGTTTCCTTTGTGGCTACCTTAATATTTATCCCTACTATTCTAAGTTTATACCAGCCTTTTATTTCTTTATATCACCTTGACTTCCTCTCCATATGCAAAGTCTATGTCTACATTTTTTAAGTCCCTCTTTTTTGTTTTAAGGTTGTCATCTTTTACATATTGACGTCTCTTTCCCTATTTTCAGTGTTTTAGCTTTGATTTACTAGTGTGACTTCCCTATCTGGGTTGATATCTGGTTGCTCTGTCCTGTGTTCTAGTCTTGGGTTGTTATCTGATGTTACTGATTTTCTAATTGGAGGACTCCCTTTAGTATTTCTTGTAATTTTGGTTTGGTTTTTGCAAGTTCCCTAAACTTCTGTTATCTGGAAATGCCCTAATTTCACCATCATGTTTGAGAGACAGTTTTGATGGATATATAATTATTGGCTGGCAGTTTTTTTCATTCAAGGCTTTATATATTCATCCCATTACCTTCTTGCCTGCATGGTTTCTGCTGAGTAGTCCAAGCTTATTCTTATTGACTCTTCTTTGTAGATGACTTTTCGTTTATCCCTAGCCACTCTTAAAATTCTCTCTTTATCTTTGGTTTTGGCAAGTTTGATTATAATATGTCTTGGTGACTTTCTTTTGGGATTTACCTTATGTGGGGTTCGATAAAGCATCTTGGATAGATATCTTGTCATCTTTCACGATATCAGGGAAATTTTCTGCCAACAAATCTTCAACAATTCTCTCTGTATTTTCTGTTACCACCCCCACCCCCATTCTGTTACTCCAATCACTCATAGGTTATTCCTCTTGATAGAATCCCACATAATTCTTAGGGTTTCTTCTTTTCTTTAAATCTTTTTGTCTGATTTTTCCACAAATAAGTTGATGTCAAGTACTTTATCTTCAATCTCACTAATTCTGACTTCCATTGCCTCAATTCTGCTGCTATGACTTTCTATTGAGTTGTCTAATTCTGAAATTTTATTGTTAATCTTCTAGATTTCTGATTGCTGTCTCTCTATGGATTCTTGCAGCCTATTCAATTTTCATTATGCTCTTTTCTAATCTTTTTAATTTCCTCTATTGTGTGTTCTGCATTTTGTTTAATTTCCTTCCTAATTTCTTGAAGAGTTCTGTATATTAATCTTCTGTATTCTGCCTCTGGTAATTCCAAGAAATTTTCCTCTTCTGCAAAATTTCTAGATTCTTTATTTTGGGAGCTTGCTGAAGTCATCATGGATTGCCTTTATGTGATTTGATATTGACTATTGTCTCTGAGCCATCAATAAGTTATTATGTTTATTTATTTTATGTTTGCTTACCGTGTCCTAGCTTCTTGTTTTGTTTTGATATGCCCAAATAAGCTGCTTGTATGAGCTAGTTTGATTAGTGGCACCTTTGAAGCTCTAATGTCCTGTCCCCAGGTGGTTAGATCTGTTACTAAGTATGTGAGTTCAGGAGTCCACCCACTCCTCCTGTATGGATTCAGCTCAGCTGCTCAGGTAGATAGCCACCAAGAGTGTGGTGTAGGCTCTCACTTACAGTCCTAGACAGGTATGGTGATTGCTGTAGGCACAGGTATCTGGCTGCAGCAGTGCGACACACTCTGAGCAAGGCAGGGTGCTGACAGCTGCCCCTCAGAGTCCAGGAGGAAGGCGTGTCACTGCTCCCTAGAGCACATAGGTGGGTGGGTTTTGCAGCTGAAATATGAGCACCTAATGCTGTTGGCTGTAAGGACTGGGGGGCACCTTTTATTCATGGACCTCTATCGCAGGTGGCTGGGTGGTGTGAGTGGAGCCACCAGTCCTCAGGCCCCTGATGTGGGTAGGTGAAGACCCTGCATAATTGGCAGAACAGTGTCAAATGTCAAGAACATGCCACTTCACAGCTGAAACAGTTGAAGTTAGAGTTCTGGTATATACCCTGTTGTACTGTGGTAATGAGGGCCTATGCTGCTGAGATGGGCCCACACAAGTCTATGCAGGGGGAAAGGCACTCAAAGTGTGTGGATCCCTTATGCCTGTGCCTAGGCAAAGGAGCTGTGCCTACCCTGGTTTCCAGGCTTAGGGGAGCCAGCAGCTTATTTTTTCCCCTGTTTGTTAATTTGTTCACTCTCCAAGGCAAGGAGAATGGCTCTGGGTGTGTGATGGATCCTACTTCCAGTCCAGGGGACTAGGCAATTGCTGAAGCCAGTCCAAGACCCAGTAAAGAGCAGGGAGCGGGGAGGTAAATGGGAGAGAGGTTTTGCCCTAAGGGGGTGTTTTTGATTCACGCAGTAAGCCGTATGCTAGTAATTATCTTTCGCCAAAGAGGGCTGCTTCTCACTGGTTCTGGGTGGCCGTGTAGACTCTCTGGCACTGGGTCTCTCCCAGTGTGGAAAACGTGCCTCCCAAACACCGCTGCTTGCCTGTCTCACCACTCACCCCTGAGCTGATCAGGCCTGAAAGTCTCAGGCTCTTGCCGTGTCAGGTCTGGCAACTCCTTGCTACTTCCGAACCGTCTCTCCCTCCCCCTGCCACTCAGTCTTGTTCCTCAACTCTGTCTTTGATGCTCAGGGCTCCCAGACTGCCATATATAATCAATTCACTTTTTTTTTGGGTCTTTGTTGTAAGAGAGTCCACTGGAATTGTCTGACTAACTCTGCCATCTTCGCCCCGCCTCCATCGTATTGAAAAATCTTAAAGTAAAAAGTAAGAAAACAAATTCATCAATATTATAAAGAAACAACAGATCATGGACTGCCATTGCCTTTAGGTCAACTCCAACGCACAACAAACCCACCAGTGTCAGAGTAGAGCTGTGTTCTACCGGGTTTTCAATGGCTGATTTTTTTGGAAGTAGATCATCAGGCATTTCTTCCAGTGCACCTCTGGTTGGACTTTCAGTTCCCGTGGAGCATGTTAACTGTTTGCACCACTGAGGGAGAATACTCTTATCATGTATGTTAAAGTTGTGAAAGTTTTAGTTTCTTTTATTGCTGGAACTCATCCTTGACCCTCCGCCTCTTTCACCCTGCCCTCTAGGACGCTCATCACCTTCTGTCTTGTTGACCTTTTAAATCCCATCTCAAGCTTCTTCGTTTGTGTCATCTACCCTACTCCTGCCTTAGTTCAGGCTTTTGTCATCTTATATCTTTGTTTCTGCAGAAGTTTCCTTACTGGTCTCTCATCCTCACTGCCAGAGTGAATATTTGAAATGTAAAATCACCAAGTCACTCTTCTTGCTTCAAACTTTTTTGATAGCTTTCCATCATCCAAAGGATAGTGTCTGAGCTCTTTAGCTGGCATAGGTGACCCTCTAGGAACTAGTTCTTGCCCACATCTTCAGCTTCATCTTCAGTTTTTACACTTCAGCAGGTGTTAGTAATTCCAGGAATACACCACCATGCCTTGCTCAGGAAATTCTCCCACTGCTCAGAATGCCCTCTTCACTGCCCATCCTCCAGGCACTTATACTTGAAGTCACATCTTGATGGCCACATCCTCCAGGAAGCCTTCACTGTCTTGTTCAAACCAAGTAAGGTAACCTTTCACAGTGCTTCCACATTCCCTCCTGTTTATCTCAGATTGTAAGCCCACATTGTTCTGTGACTGTCTTTGTGAGTCTGTCACTTCAATTACTTGGAAGACAGAGGCTGGGTCTTTTCATTTTTTTTTTTGTATTGCCTGCCTGGCACAGAGCTTATAAATGGTGGGCTTTACTAGCTTAATTAATAAATATTTAATATTTTGTTAATGGTGGGTACAGTCACTGGAATAAAAATGTTTAGTCTGTTCTCTGATATAGATTTAAAGATGTTTTCATAGCAATGCATATTTTGGATTTTAATGTCTGTCAACTCTGTTTTTGTGTAGGGCTTGTCTACTTGAAATGCTTTAAGGATTCTTAGGAAAGTTAGCCTATAAATGAATATATTAGTTTTCACAATCAATGTATCAGAAAGATTTATGGTTCTGTTGCTAAAAGCCTTATTAGATCTTGTGTTACTTTATTGCTATTCTTAGGTCTAGCTCCAAACTCACTTATAACGACTCAGTTAAAACAAAACCAACAGAGTCCCATGCTTTATATAATGAGCTGTTTCTTTCACCATACCACCAGGGAGAGTTGATGCCCCGTTCGAAACAGAAGTTAAATTAAGGCAGCAATTCTTTTCCAGTTCAGTTTGTAATTTCCAAATCTATAGTGCAGTTATGGCACTAGATCAGAATTTATTTTTTTTAATTCAGAGAAGCTAGTGATTCATATGGAGACTGAATCTCTGTTATCAACCTGATTTACAGATTATTGTAGACAAATTCAACTTGTTTATTGATGAGCAAATTCAACTCTCCAAAGGAATGTATCTAAACATTGAGAAAACAGAAATAATATTTGAGGGCATCATGTGTTGACTTTGAATTTCATAATGGTGGCAAATTTCAGTTGCATGTTTTGTAAAAAAAAATCAAATTTGAAAGTAGCACCTATAACCTAACCATGTTATTAAGCTGTTGGATGAGATTAAAGGCTTCTGTGTTGTAATAAAAATGATTCTCCAAAATATGCCTAATTAAAAGGTATGATTTGGCCAGAAATAAAATTAAATTCATGGAATGGAAAGATGAGAGTAATGTTTGTGAAAATGTGAATATAATTAAATGGCATACTTACAAAACGATTCTAAGTCCAAATGAAAGGACCCCTACTAGGTCTATGGAGAAAGTACTCTATATTGCATCAGCCCTTCCTGATGCAATGTCATCTTTCTTCTTCTCAGAAAGTAAATGTTCATTCTTACCTCTTTTAATTTGCAGGTATATATAGTAAGAGGCAAGATCATTCTAGAGTTGTCCCTGAAGCCACGTTCTGGATGAAAACAGCCATCGGGTCTGTGAAGTGACTGAGTCCAAAGGAAAATGAGCCCAAGTCACTGCCATTTAAGCCTTTAGGGGATCTCCACTGCCCTCTTTGGGCTTCAGCTATCACAATGAGCCCTCTCTCCAGACCTCTTTGTGCCTAGCTCTTTGCCGCCTCTCTACCAACCCCTTCCACCTGGGCTTCAGCCATTGACCTATTTTTGAATTGCCCAAACTTTCAGACTGTCTTTTGTCCCTGGACATTTGCACATGTTTCCTCTGCCTGGAATGCTTCTTCCTTAACGTTGCCTGGTTAACTCCCTCTCATCCTTGTGGTCTCAACCTAGATAACAGTTTCTCCAGGAGTCTTCCTTCTTCCCCAAAGTCCCAGTTAGGGAGTCCCCGGGTGGTACAAATGGATAATGCACTCAGTTGCTAACTGAAAGGTTGGAGGTTCAAGTCCACCCAGTGGTACCTTGGGAGGCAGGTCTGAGAATCTACCTCCAAAAAAATCAGCCATTGAAAACCCTATGGAGCCCAGTCCTACTCTGACACACATGGGGTCATCATGAGTCAGAATCAACTAGACCACAACTGGTATTGGTAGAATGGACCCGCCTATGTGCACTGTGCTTCCTTGTCTGCAGCACCCACTGCTCAATGGAATATTGATTGCCTTTTTACTCATCTGAGTTTCTTCCTCAATTTCACACTGTGAGAGCAAGAACTATGTCTTCCTTATACGTATTGCATCCCCAGTGGCAAGCACATTCAGTGCGTGGCAATTAGAAGGATCTTGTTAAATATTTCTTGAATGAATGAATGAACGATTGAATGCATTCAATGCATTCGAGGCATTTATGCTTTCTTCTGAAAAGGTTTCTGTTACAGTTATAAGTGCTACTAGGTTAGCTTGTATAATTACCATTTTTTTAGGCAAATAATGCACACCTTCTACAGCAACATGTAAACAAAATTGGCATAGTGGCACTTACAAAAATACCTGGCAAAGGGTGGGGTGGGGGAGGGCAGGGTGCTGTTGGCAAATAAACATAGAAGGCACACATTATTTTTGCAAAAATACAGTATGCCTATTTATGAAGGGTTTAGACAGAGGTTACTTATTTCTTTGTAGTACTTATTTTTCTCTTAATGGTTCACTAAGCTTTTTTTTTTTTTTTTGTAGTCAGGGTAAAAAACAAATGAACAAAAAACCAACTCAGGCCAACTTTGTCACTTGCGTAAGTTAGTACTAAATATTAAAAGACGACTGTGTAGTGAACCATCACCACAATTTGCTCACTTTTGCAGTTTGACATTAAGGATATAGTTATCTAAATATGCCTAAAGGATGTCATTACCAGAAGCAGTGCCTTACATAGGTGACCACACAGCTTTAGCTTCCCAAGGACTATGATGGAGCACAGCTTCCTACACTTAACTATAGAACTTATAATAGATGAAACGCATTACATTTTTAAAGGAAGACTTTTATTAAAATTTTCATTATATGAATTCTTTTGTAGGAGAGAGAACGGAAATTTTTATGTAGATATTTTTAAAGAGGGAACTGAAGCCCACTTTCATCATGGCCTGGTGGGAGAGGATGTTAAAGGCCATTTGAGTACACATCACACACTTCTGCATTTAATGAGTTCTTTGACATGAGTTTCCTCATATTAATTTCTTACTTCTAACATAAAAAATATGAATTTCCCACATACTTAGATTTTCTGCAGAAGAACTCTAGACTGAAAATCCTTCATTGTCACTTGGCCTTATTTATCTTTTCATTAAAACAGAAGCAAATGTCTTAAAAATATTTCACCTAGTTAAAAAATAAACTATTTTGAATTTCTTTGTCTTTGTGATAGAAATCTGTGCCCTGGAAGCAGCAATTCATTTAGCACTCCAGGGCCTCATTTTCATACGCTCCCCGTTCTTGATATCAGTCCCCTCTGCAGATACTGGGATTACCTTGCCTCTTAAGCATACTATCTCAATGGAATACCCAGCACCTAGCCAGAGCATTTTGATTGCATACAGGAAGGCCAGCTTGAATTCCTGCAATCTTTGCAAATTCACCTTAAAACTTGTTATCTTTATCTTGTGTGATGATATATTATGATGGAGCATGATTAATGAGAACAAGCAGTGTAAGTTAAGTAAGTTTTGATATCTATTGTTTTATAGCAGATAACAAAACTATGTTATAAAATTGCTACAAGATTTTAATGTCATACTTAATGACCTTAATTTTGTACTGTCCTATTAAATCATAGACTCATTGTTCTTACTGAAAAGGATTATTCTGTTTTAATGATAGAGGAAGCAATGGATATTGCCAGAAAACCAGTAACTGAAACTTCATTTCTAAATGAAGGCAATGCTACCCAATAAGAATTGGAATATTATCAACTTAAATAAAACTTATTGACAAGCATGGGATGAAGTGTTTCAAATTGTCTGTACCAAGTGGTTAGTAAGTTAAGCCTTTGTTATTTGATAATCGGCATTGAGATATAATATATATTTTTAAAGGACCTAGATACTTATTTTCTACCTTGCTGTATTAAAGAGATCAGCGTACCTGAGCCGTGTGTCAGGGAACACCAGTGTCCTGAGAACTATTAATAGGTGCTTGGGGAGAGAAGGGTTCCTTGGCCAAATTTGATTGTTAAATGTTGCAAGCTAAATTACCATCCTGAAGATTCACAAGGTGCACCAGCTTTGTAAAGGCTCAGAGAACTCCCAAGGTAAAGAAAATTGTTTAATAGTGCTCATCCTATATCTCCTAAACATCTTTTTAAATTTTAACCTTGTAATAGTGAAACATTATACAAATTCAGGAAACCACACACACACACACACACACACACACACACTAATGTACAGCTAAATGAATTATAAGATGGACACCCTTTCCTAGACATTTCCGATGCCTTGCATATGCCCTCTCCCAATCAAATCTCCCCACTTACATCTCCACCAAAAGTAACCACTATCCTGATGGCCTCTTTGGTAATCTATTCTCTCTCTATATATATATATGTGTATGTAGTTGTTGATGTTAGATGCTGACGAGTCTGTTCTGACTCATAGTGACCCTATGTACAATAGAATGTAACACTGCCTGGTCCTGTGCCATCCTTAGAATCGTTGCTATGTTTAAGCCCATTGTTGCAGCCACGGTGTCAATCCGTCTTGTTGAGGGCTTTTCTCTTTTTCGCTGACTCTCTACTTTATCAAACATGATGTCCTTCTCCAGGGACTGGTCTGTCCTGATAACATGGCCAAACTAAGCACGATGAAGTCTCACTGTCCCTGCTTCTAAGGAGCATTCTGGCTGTACTTCTTCCAAGACAGATTTATTTGTTCTTCTGGCAGTCCATGGCATATTCAGTATTCTTCACCAACACCATAATTCAAAGGTGTCAATTCCTCTTTGGTCTTCCTTATTCATTGCCCAGCTTTGGCATGTATATGAGGTGACTGAAAATACAACGGCTTGGTCAGGCGCACCTTAGTCCTCAAAGTGACATCTTTGCTTTTGAACACTTTAAAGAGGTTTTATTTTTTGCAGCAGAATATGTAGACAAAAGGTTTAAAGTTCGAATCTATCCAGAGGTGCCTCAGAAGAAAGGCCTGGTGATCTACTTCTGAAAGGTCATAGCCATTGAAAACTTTATGGAGTTGCCATGTGTTGAAATTGACTCGATGACAGTTAGCTTGGTTTTTTTGGTATTGTAGATTTACATGTGTCTCTCTCCTCTGGTTTTTCTATTAACTGATAGGTTCATGTAGAAGTTCTGTCAGTTCCGATTCAGTTATCTGGAAAGCCTACTTCATAAGTGGTGATATTTTCTTCCATTAAGAAGAGCTTAATAATCCCTTGTCTGTTTCTGAGATTGGTCGATAATTAGTGACTGGACCCATTAATTTGTTATGGGTTACAGAATGATGATGCTCTAATTCTATTTCTTTATTTATTAGTTGGAATACTTCTATAAGGAGACATTTCACTTCAATGGCTCTTTGGTTATTCAGTTGGATAGTTAATATTAGGAAGGCAGAATAAATGCTAGATGTCAATAATCAGTTGCTGCTGAGTCGATTCCATCCCCAGGTGTGCGAGAGCTGAACTGTCTTCCATAAGGTTTTCAGTGACAAATTTTTCACATGTAGATTGCCAGGCCTTTCTTCTGAGGTCCCTCTGGGTGGACTTGAACCTCTACCTTTCAGTTAGTAGATGAGTGTGTTAACCATTTGCACCACCCAGGGACTTCATATGCTAGATGTTTTCCCCTTCTTTATCAGTTTTCAAAATACAGAGTTGATTCCTTAGCATTCTCCAGAAGGGATCTTTTAAACATATCTGATATATTTTGATCCATTGAAGATATACTCTTTACTGTTGTTAAAATCGCCCCATCTTTGGCCAGTAGAAGCCTCGTCAAGTGGATTCCACTATCTTTTTGACTCAACCTTGATAGCCTTTTGCAGTTTCTTTTCTATATGATATGACAAGAGGTTTCAGGTTTGTCTTTCACAGCCTTAGAATGAGTTGTGTCTCTAAGAAGCCCCGGCGCCTTTATTGAGAAATGGTATTTTAAAACTAGGGGTACTATAGCTGCTGAGTCAGCCGTGGTTTCTGAGTCTTTCCTGTTTTTTTTTAAACATAAAACACCTTATGAATTCATACTGATGCTTCATATTTTTTCTTTAATTTTTGGAAAATCTACTTTAAGTTTTTAGTATTTGCTCTTGCAAGGTGTTCTCTGAATCACCTTGAAGAGAGCAATTTGGCCTTTGTTCTCTGTTCTTTTGAGCTGTACCAACATTTCCTTGCGTGCGTGATACTGTCATGGGCCGAAATCAGCTCTCTCTCATCTCACCAGATAATATCTGATTGTTTGCCTAAGAGTGTGTATTTTTGGGATCTTTAGAGAACTCTGCATGCCTCCCCTCCACCACTGGGGGTCACTCATTTGCAACCCGTTTCCTGGTAGTGTATCACAACACAACATAGTTGATCTTCTAAGTCTGGTGTGGGTACCCTTCCTACCAAAGTCCTTATCCTACTTTCCTCACTACCTAGACTAGCAATCTAGCAACTATTATCTTTCTTATATCAGACCCACACTTCTCTGTTCAATCCTGCTGTCTTCCTTCCCACTTCTCAATCAGATACAAAATAATTTATACCATTGTTTTTTGTTCTCAAATAATTCAACATCTGGAACAAAATTTTAAACACAAATGATTTTCATGTACCCAGGATTGATTGATTTATGCACTACTGTCATACATTTGAGAGAAAAAAAAATCAAATTATTCAAACTATTGACTGTCTAATGTGGAGTAAACCAGAATGCTCCTTCGAAGCAAGGATGGCGAGACTACATCTTACATACTTTGGACATGTTATCAAGAGGGATCAGTCCCTGGAGAAGGACACAGTGCTTGGTAAAGAAGACGGTCAGCGAAAAAGAGGAAGACCCTCAATGAGATGGATTGACACAGCGGCTGCAACAATGGGCTCAAGCATAACAACAATTGTGAGGATGGCGCAGGACCGGGCAGTGTTCGGTTCTGTAGTACACGTGGTCACTATGAGTCAGAACCGCCTAGTGGGCACCTAACAACAACAACAACAATGTGGAGTCATATATTTTTATTTTTATTTGACCTGCTTGGATTGATGTTAATTCTCAAGTCAACCTTTTTTTTTTCAAATGGCGCCCAGAGAAATAAGTAAAGTAGTCATGTCCATATAAGAGCATTATCAAATGAGATTGTAATCTCTAACCTGGTGTAACTTGAAAGAGTTCCAAAAATTATAGATGTGTAGGGTGGGAGGGAATCTTGGGCCTAATCCTCTCCAAATTCTATGCAGCAGCGCTTGAGAATCAAACACAGAGAAGTGAAAGTACAAAGAAATCGATTATAAAGACTTTAAATACATGCATGCAAAAATAAAGGAGCCCTAGTGGTGCAGTGGTTAAAGCACTTGGCTGCTAACCTAAAAGCTGGCAGTTCAAACCCACCAGTTGCTCAGTGGGAGAAAAATGTGGCATTCTGCTCCGGTAAAGATTTACAGCCTTGGAAACACTATAGGGCAGTTTTACTTTGTTCTATTGGGTCGAGATGAGTCAGAATTGACTTGATGACAGTGGGTTTGGTTTGGTTTTGAATGCAAAAAGAAGCAAAAGAAGTATAGCCTATCCTAGAGTATTAGAAGTCAATTTTCTAGCTTACTATTCCCCTCATTTCTAAATTGCTCTTCTTGATTGTTTTTCTTTTTCTTGTAGCATCTCTTTGATATGCTGGTTACTTAATGGATGTTTCTCTTTGTGCACACAACTTGAGAATGTTTGTATTGTTGAATGATGCTTGTGTAGTCTTGCTTTTAATTGAGCTACAGATGTTTGACTTATGAAAGTAATAATAATCTCATTAGATTCCATGGATGTGTTTGCAATGTAAAAACCTAAGAATTGAATAGATAAAACTTTTTATAGAAAACAAGATATTTTTTGTAGGAACAAACAAAAAGATAACCAGGCATTTTACAATAACTAGAAATGTTTCTTGACAGCCAGTGTTGCTCAGAAGTTAAATTAGAAGTTTCTTGACAACTTTGTTTGCTCTCAAATGCCAGGAAGATTCATTATAAAATCTATAATGTAAGAATTATGTTGTTGTTGTCATTAATGGCCCTCCAGTCAATTCCTACTCATGGTGACCCCATGCGTGCAGAGTAGAACTGCTCCATAGGGTTTTCAAGGCTAAGACCTTTCAGAAGCAGATGGCCAGGCCTGTCTTCCAATGTGCCTCTCTGTGGCTTTGGACCACCCACCTTCCCACTAGTAGTTGAGTCCTTAACTGTTTGCACAGCTCATAGCCTCCTGAGGTCTAATCTACATCAGAATGTGAGTCGTTTACCTTTTATGGCCAGACTTAATTAGAACTACTTGAATAAACATTTTAAATTTCTGAGAAAAGTGTGGGTATTGGCTACACTACCTTATTCATAATTTTTTTTCTTTTTTTATTGTAAAAATATATATAACACAACATTTGCCAAGTCAACATTTTTATTGGATGGTTCAGTGACACCAGTTATATCAATCATGTTGTGCAGCCACCGCCAATATCCGTTGCCAAATTCTACATCCCCATAAACAGAAACTCAGTGCTCCCCAGGGTCCTTTAATTTTAAAGACGGTAGTAGCCTTGCGGGAGCCCTGGTGGCATGGTGGTTAAGAGCTTGGCTGCTAACCAAAAGGTCGGCAGCTTGAATACACCAGCTGCTCTTTGGGAACCCTATGGGGCAGTTCTACTATGAGTTGGAATTGATGGCGATGGGTTTGGGTTTTTTTTTTTTTTTTTTTAGTAGCCTTGCAGGACGAAGTGGTTAAGTGCTTGGATGCTAACAGAAGGGTGCATGGTTCCAATCCACCAGCCACTCCGTGGGAGAAAGATGTGGCAGTCTGCTTCCATAAAGATTACAGCCTTGGAAACCCTATGGGGAAATTCTACTTTGTCCTGTAGGATCTCTGTGAGTTTGGTTTGGTTTTGGTTTCTGGCACCTAATCTAAGAAGGCACAGCGTTGTTCTATGGAGAATGACAGTGAAATCTGAGTAACAGACAGAGTTCACGCAGCACAGAGGAATCTTTGGGTGACGGGATTGACTAAAAGCGTTTGGTTAGATGTGAAGGGATAGGAGAAGCCTGAAAATTTTGCCAGAGAATCCTTGGGAAAGCACATGTACGTGCACCAATCAATTCCGAATTGTTTTTAAGGGCTAAATAAAGATGTCGTACAGCTCAGAAGACTGATCTGATTTCTGACACCTGTCTGGAAAGGGAAGCATTGCATGGAATGGACTTTACTAGTAAGTTTTGCTCCAGACAAATTCTAGTGGAAGGTTAATTCTAAAAAACTACAAATTGATGTTATATGTCTTGGTTAAGTTTTGAACTAGTGGTAATTCAGGCAAAAAGTGTATCGCCACCGAGCAACTGGTCTCTAGCTTGCTGGCACAACTCTCTTTCCATGGATCTTACATGGATAATAAATCATGTACTCCATTTTTGTGATCACTAAAAAGTGTTAAAGAAAAGTGTGTATCCAGGGAAAATTGGGGGCTAAAATAGTCCCTTGGTTTAAGACTTCTCACTCTTCGTCACCTTTGCTATCCTAAAGAGAAAGGAAAATGGACTACATGTCCAGCTTCAGGTCCACCTAGACTGTTGAAAAATACAATAATTTAACTAACACTGAAAATAGGCTAGTGATTGTAACTAAGGATGACTGTTTGAAAGTTCGTGACTTCTAACTCTGTTTATAGTCTGTAGAATAGCTTTCTGATTAAATTAGGGAAGGCTCCCTACCTATATCATGAGTTCATATATTACTATTGTGAATAATTTTCATTGCATTGATATAATAATTCTAATGAATATCTCACATTCTCCCATTTATTTGGATATAAGATATTAGCCTTATCTTGACTGTTTCATTTCCTTCATCCCACACATCCAATTAGTCAACATGTTCTGTCCAGTCTTCCTTCTTTCTATCATCCCACTATCACAAGGTCGGGACCTAATAAACTTTTTTTGGAGATATTGTAATTGTCTCCAAACTGGTCTTTCTGCTCCAGTTTCTCTCTTCTCCAATCAATGATATATATATATATATATGTTTTACATTTTAATTGAATGCTATCATTTTTTCCAGGAATACTCCTTGCCTTAAAGGTACTTACCAATTTTACCCTGAGCAGAAATTCACCTATCTCTTCTGTTGTTGTTGGTAGGTGCCGTCGAGTCAGTTCCAACTCATAGTGACCCTGTGTACAACAGAATGTAACACTGCCTGCTCCTGCACCATTCTCACAATTGTTGCTATGTTTGAGCCCATTGTTGCAGCCACTGTGTCAATCCACCTTCCTCTTTTTCGCTGACCCTTTACTTTACCAAGCACAATGTCCTTCTCCAGGGACTGGTCCTTCCTGAGAACATGGCCAAGTAAGCAAGACAAAGTTTCACTGTCCTCGCTTCTAAGGAGTATTCTGGCTATACTTCTTCCTAGACAAATTTGTTAATTCTTCTGGAAGTCCATGGTATATTCAATATTCTTTGCCAACACCATAATTCAAATGCATCAATTATTCTTCAGTCTTCCTTATTCATTGTCCAGTTTCACAAACATATGAGGTGACTGAAAATACCATGGCTTGGGTCAGGTGCACCTTAGTGCTCAAGGGGACATCTTTGTATTTTAAAAAAAGAGGTCTTTTGCAGCAGATTTGCCCAATGTAATATGATTGAAAGTTGTCAATGATTTCATTTTACTTGGATCCACAATCAGCGCCCATGGAAACAGCAGTCAGGAAATCAAAGGGAGTATTGCGTCGGGCAAATCTTCTGCGAAAGACCTACCTCTTCTACACTCATTAAATGGAGCCTAAATGCCAACCTTCCTCTGGAGTAGAGGTGTGACGCTTCACTTCTGTGAGCTCTCACAGCATGCAGAGGGCATCTCCTTGTTAATTTGTGCACCATATTATATCAGTGTTAATTGTGTACATGAACTATCTCACCCAGCCAATGATAAATACTCAGTATATCGTTATTAATTTTTCATTTACTATATTTCAAATTCATCGAGGGCATACAATTTACTGATATACTCTACGGCCTAGTATGTGTTTATTGAAGTCATGTACAGAGAAATAATGTCAAGAGAGTTTAAGTCAGAAGAATAAGAATAAGAGATCGTTTGGAATCTCTTATCCTCTATGGACTTCTTGGTCTGAATCTTAATATAAAGTTGCGGGTTCTCTCTGCCTCCCTGCTAAGGATGCTGTGCAGGTTTAGCTACAGAGAAAAATTGCTAGAAAACGGATTGACTTTTACTGACTATGAACATTGGTCTAAGCCTGGGATATACACATATACACATGTCCTAGATTTATGGTTCAGAGGTTAGATTTATACTATGGGAA
The DNA here is from genome assembly GCA_030035585.1 of Dugong dugon. NCBI lineage: Eukaryota > Metazoa > Chordata > Mammalia > Sirenia > Dugongidae > Dugong > Dugong dugon. The sequence goes on from CM057473.1 coordinate 11,363,195, forward strand.
GAACAGATACTACTTTATCCCTAGCCTGTGGACAAACTTTCTCTTTCCAAATTCCTGCAAGTTTTTTTTTTTTTTAATTTATTGTTCTTTAGGTCTATTTAAATCACTGTGACATAAAAAAGGTTAAGTAAAGAAAAGGCAAAAGTGATATGAAATTCTTTATTGTTGAATATTTATAATGGCTGTCTTTTGTTTATTTGAAACACTATGTTCATGCAGGAGTAAAATTAAAACGAATTTTAAATAGGAAAGAATAAATCTTCTATAAAATAACAAATAAAGTAAAAAATTTTGATGTAAGCCACTGGAATAAAATATATATATATATATATATATATATATATATTGAATCTTTAAATCACATTGACCAGGAATAATTTAAGTAGAAGAAGATTACAAATTAGGTTTGTAGACTCTTGGAAGAGTAGCTTAAAGTTGGCATTCTCTATGTTAACTATATTTTCATCTGTTTAGGTATTGAGTTTTGACAAATAAGCATTAGCAGGTGTGATCAGGTTTAAGGAACCATATGGCAACCACCTAGTACATAAGTCATTCAGGAGTACTATTAAACAGATTAAATAATATTGCCATGTTACAACAGCCATCCACAAGAAACTGTCTTTGTTTTGCCATCTTTGTAATGAAGACAATTTTTAATTCTCTTTGAGTCTAAGATGTGTGTACTAGCTTGCTTTTTGCAAATATTTAAGACTGCATAAACATAATTAAATAGGAGATGATTTTTTATTCTGTGAGTGTTTCTTTCTTCTCGATTCACTAAATTTTGAGAAAGTCTTAAGTAATTTTGATTCCTTTTATACTGTACACAATCTATAGCTTTTGCTAGAAAAGCAAGAGGTTCTGAAATTCTCTTCACAAAGCCAGACTTAGCAGCAACAAAAGTCTTTAAAATGTAAAGAAAATTCCTGAAAATAGCTTCCAGAATGGTGCAGGTTGATAATTTTCAGGTCTTTTCTGAGGTATTCACATACAGGGAGGAGTGCAGGCAGGGTGAGGAATCTTATCAGTTTTCCACCACAGTGCTCTCGATTTCCACAATGGCTATTTGATTTGAACTATTGTAAATACCTAGAAAGTTGGCATCAAAACCAAATCAAACCTGTTGCTGTTGAGTCGATTCCAACTCATAGCGAACCTATTAAATTATAAATTCAGCAGCATAAAATAAAAATAAAACAACTTTTTTGAATGTCTTCTTTTAAATTCTTCATATTACTGCTCTCATCCAATGGAATGGATGCTGAATTTCTGACTCTGAGGTGAAGTTATTATTTGATAAAATACGACCTACAAAGAAACTGTGCACTAAATCCAATGACCGGTGTGAAGTCACATGTGAAGATACAGACACCCACAGAGGGAAGAGAGCCTTGTGATGACCAAGGAAGAGATTGGAGTGATGTAGCTAAAGACCGAGAGGTGCCAAGGGTTGCGGAGAACCACTAGAAGCTAAGAATAAACAAAGAAGGATCTCCCCAAAAACCTTCCAAGAAAACATGGCTCTGCCAGCACACTGGAGTTCAACTTTTTGCATCTGGAACTATGAGAAAATACACTTCTGTTGTTCTAAGCCATCCAGTTTGTTGGAATTTGTTACTGCAGACTTAGTTAACTAATAAAAATGAATATTTATTTTACTGATAAAAATTAACATATAGCTTTCTATTGATTTATAGGCACTTGGATATGTTCTCCTAAGATTATTGGGGAAAATAAAATTTTGACATTTCAAAAGCATGTTTATAAAACCATTCTTTATGCCAGCATTAGCAAATAAGAGACATTCATATATACCAGCCTTCATATGTGAATGCACCGTTGCTGTCATGTATTGTGTGTGTGTGTGTGTGTGTGTATGTGACAGCTTTTTATGGAAAATAATTCAAAGATCCTTCTCAAAATTTGAAGCACAGTCTTCAAGCACTCAGATATCTAGTTCATGAAAATGTATGTTTTGATGACTAATTTTACTGGCCTTGAACATGATTTAACTCACAGTCCTCGATATTAATTAAAAACCCTTTTGAGAACTGGGGTTCAAATATTTTATGCTCACATGGATGGATGATGTGGAGCAAATATAGTTTTTGTAGCTCCATGCTATTTATGTTATTATTCAGTATGAGCCATAAAAATTCCTTCTTTCAATATGAGGCAACGCGTTTTAAAGGGAGGGTAGCCACATATCTTAAAGGGAAAGACTTAAGAATTCACTACATAGCATCGTATTCTTGGGATGGGAGTCTTATAGTTCAATTCGCTGTAACCCCAGGGAGCAGGCTCAGTACAGTGTGATCTGTAACCTCCTTACCTGCAAAGCCAGAAATACTGACTCAGCTGCTGCACTGTAGGTGGCATAAAATTATACTTTCAGATAATATATCTTCCAGAGATGAATAAGTTATATCCTGAAGACTTATAATTATTTGATACTTTCATGTGCCCACTCATTATCATCCCTTCACAGCAGGTGAGAGACAGCACAAGGGTCAACATTCAACAGACATTGGATCCAAGTTTCCTTCTGCAGCACGTTTAAAAGTGGTGGATGACTCAGAAACTAATATAATTTATTATATTAGTCTACTGAGACAAAAAGAAGCCCTGCTGGGACAGTGGTTAAGTGCTTGGCTGCTAACGGAAAGTTCGGCAGTTCAAACTCACCAGCTGCTCAGCTGGAGAAAGATGTGGCAGTCTGCTTCCGTAAAGATTAAACCCAAAAACCCATTGCCAGTGAGTCGATTTCTACTCACGGCAACCCTATAGGACAGAGTAGAACTGCCCCATGGAGTTTCCAAGGAGCACTTGGTGCATTTGAACTGCCGACCTTTTGGTTAGCAGCTGTAGTTCTTAAGCACTACACCACCGGGGTTTCCTCTGTAAAGATTACAGCCTTGGAAATCCCTGGAGCAGTTCTACTCTGTCCTACAGGGTCACTATGAGTTGGAATCAACTTGATGGCAATGGGTTTGGGTTTGGTATTGAGACAAACACTTGCCAGCCTCTTTTAAAACTTTCCAAAAAAGATTAAAAAATACGACATTCAAATTTTCTTACTCTTTTGCTGTAACATGATTTATGTCCAAACTGGAAAAAGTGTAAAATATAATATTGCCTATACTTTTGTCTCTAGTTTAGATAGGCAAACAAAAAAAACCAAACCTGTTGTCATTGAGTCAATTCCAACTCATAGTAACCCTATAGGACAGAGTAGAACTGCCCAATAGGGTTTCCAAGGGTGTAATCTTTATGGGAGCTGATGCCACATCTTACTCTTGCAGAGCAGGTGGTGGGTTCTTACTGCAGGCTTGTCTGTTAGCAGCTGAGTGCTTAACTACTGCACTATCTTGTTCTTTTCTCCATCAAATTAATAACCAGTAATTATAACTGTTCTAATGAGTAAAGTAACAATTTACTGAGCATTTACTATATGACAGACGTTGGGTTACTGCTGTATATGCATTATATCACTTAACCTTCATAGCTACTCTCTGCCTACTCTGTTATGTCCATTTTACAGAAGGGAAAATTGAGGCTCAGAAAGATTAAGCACTTTGCTGGTGTTCTAAAGCAAGGATGTGGTGGAGCTGAAATTTGTACCCACATTTATCATGTCAAAGCTCTTGTTTTGAAATTATCCTTCCTCTCTAATAGAATTTCTTAAGTAGATAAAAGTGATGGATAATAAAAATTAGTAAAATTACTTTGATCAAAAATCTAGAAGATAAAAGTAGGAGAAAATAGAAGAGCATAAAATTTGTCATCAGAGCTTGCCATCACATACACTGGTAAAATGAGCTTCTGTATTATAGGTGAGAGATGCGAGCAACCCTTTATTGATACACTTTGATGGCCTGGAGCAGGTGTTTTATGTCTGGAGATGCTGATTCAGTACTTGCCATTCTGAAATAACATGAACTACAGCTTACAGAGTCATTAGAAAACACTCCATAAGTATATCTTCCAAAAATGCAGAAGTAAAACCACACAATTAAAAACATGCTGGTTGTCATCAAGTTATTTCTGACTCATGGCAATCCCATGTGTGTCAGAGTAGAACTGTGCTCCATAGAGTTTTCAGTGGCTGATTTTTCAGAAGTAGATCACCAGGACTTTCTTCTGAGGTGCCGCTGGGTGGACCTGAACCGCCAACCTTCTGGTTAGCAGTCGAGTGCATTAACCATTTGCACCACCCAGGGACTCCAAAAAACTTAACAAAAACATGAAGTCACAACGTTATTTTGATCAAAGAGATTCTTTGAAGAGACGAATAACACTGTAAACGCCTTGTGTTTCATATCTAAACCTCATTTATTAAGCCATTACTAGATTCATTTTTGTCTAAGTACTTAGAAGTAATTCCAAGATGAAGAGTATAAATTATATTTTCTTTTATCATCATTGCGTCAAAAATTAAAGGTTATTGTTTTCATGTGTGGATAATATATTGTAGTTTCTTGCCAGAAATAAAAAGTTGAAAAAAGCAGAGACTGGGAAAAGAAATGCTAAGGTGTCATGGCACCGACAGTAATAACATAGTGGCAGGGAGACTGACAGCTAGGGTTCTGCGGGCAGATGCAGTTATCTCAAATTGCCAGGCTCACGATTGAATTACAACCTAGGCTGCAAACATCGTACTTAAGTCCGAGAAACTCCACAGGAGTTCTTCGTTCTATTAAGTATTAGAAAAAGGAGCTGCACAATTTCTTAAAATATGGGGAATCACACACACACACACACACACACACACACACACACACACACACACACCATTTTGTAATATGGATGTGGGTTTATTTTATATGTTAATAAAAATCGGAGAAGGAAACTTAAATTCAATGAAAGAGCTCTAAATTTTGCTTTCGGGCAAGGCACTATTTTCCAGGTTTCCTCCATGTTTTGGTTCAAAAGTATGTGCAGATCTGTGGTTTCCAGGGAATGGGGTGGGGAGAAGAGAGGAGGAAGAGGAAGAGATTCAAAGGGACATGGAGAAACTTTTAGGGACAATGGCTATGTTCATTGTCCTGATTTGGGTGATGGTTTCATGGGTGTATGAACTCGTTGCTGTCCGCGGATTCTGCCTCATGGCAATCCCATGTGTTGCAAAGTAGAACTGCCCCCTAAGGTTTTCTTAGCTGTAATCTTTACGGAAGCAGATTACTAGGACTTTCTTTCATGGTGGCGCTGGCTGGGTTAGAACTGCCAACCGTTTTAGGTTTACTAGTCAGGTGCAAACAGTTGGTGCCACCCAGGGACCTCATAAGTGTATGCATATGTCAAATTTTCTCAAAGGTTACATTTTAAATATTTAAAATTTACTGTATGTCAGTTATACCTGCATGAAGCTGTTTAAAAAAAAAACACACACACATAAGAACTACGGCAGATAAGCTAACTGCATTTCTCGGTGCAGCCTAATCTGCTTTGGCATATGTAAGACCAGGCCCATGTGCCCATAGATCCTGCCTGTGCCCTCCAATGACATTATAGTTTGTCTTTATATGCCTATTTCCCCAGCTGGATGAGTGGGTATTTTGAAGTCTTAAAACACTAACACGTGGCCAAGTGAAACACATCGTAAATACACTTGCATATATAGTCTGCTAGGTGATAACGCCAACCCTTTATGTTTACTCAGTATTTCAACATCCGTAAAGTGCTTTTTATCTGTTGCCTTATTTGGCAGCTTCACAGCTTCCCTACGAGGAAGTTAATTATTTCCATTTTTCCACATAAAGGAACAGAAATTTAGAGAATTCAAGAGACTTCCCGAAGCCATAGTGTTAGGTGTACTTACAGTTTTACTCACGATTAAATCCATACGGACAAGGTTTCTCACTCTTATACCCCCAACTTGACATTGAACTTCAGTCTAGCCAATGGGATTATTCACTAGTAATATAATCTTTGTGCATCTGTGCCCTCAAATGGTGTTTTCTGTGTATTTAATCTTCTATCATAGCTGAATGATAACAATGAACTAACAAATGACGAAAGCAGGTTTGTTATCCCCCTTGAATAGCTTGTCATTGTGCAGGATATTAAAATGAGGCCCGTGCTGCCTCATTTGTTTGTAAGCAATAAAATTGATTTTTTTTTTTTTTTTTTGGCTTAGAAAGTTGGGAGTGCGAAGGGTTGCACCTGAGCCAGATAATGTTATCAGCAAGGACCTATCTGTCTCTTTCCTTTTCTTTGATCTGCTTGCTTGTGTAGTCACAACATGGGCACCTGAACCTCAATACTTATGATTTCAAAGGAAAATTCTCTCTGCCCCAATATATCGTTATTCCCCCAAAGGATTCACCTGGGTATTTCTGCTTGGTCCTGCTCTAGCTCCAAGCTTTTGCTCCCTTGACACTACTGTACACCAGAAACACCAACCCTGTTGCCGTCGAGTCAATTCTGACTCATAGTGACCCTATAGTAGGAGTATGGAAAAGGCTACACTTTTTTTTTAACTTCTTACTTTGATATAATTTTAGACACAGAAGAATTGCCAAGATAGAGCAGAGATTCCAAATATCCTTCACTCGACTTCCCATAACGTTAGTATCGCACATAATGTCAAAACTAAGAGATTAACGTTGATGCAATATTTTTTAACTACAGAATTTATTCAGATTTCCCAAGTTTTTCCAGAGGTCCCATTTCTACTCCAGAATCCAGTTCTGGATCCCACATTGCATTTAATCACGTTTCCGTAGTATCCTCTAATCCAAGAGAGTTTCTTTGTCTATTCTCTTCTTTCATGAGTTTTGAAGACTGCTGGTCAGATACTTCGTACACTATCCACCAGCTGGGGTTTTCTAACATTTTCTCATAATTGGACTGAGGTTATGGGCTTTGGGGAAGAACAGCAGAGAGGTGCTGTGTGCTTCTCTTTACATTGCATTGGGCTGCATATCAATCTGAGTTAGCACTGGTCATGTTAATCTTGATCACTGGGCTAGGGTGCTGGCAGCCTGGATTCTCCTCTGTAAAAGTCACTCCCTTTCCACACTCTATTCCAGAGGTCTGCAAACTTTTTCTGTAAAAAGCCAGGTAGTAAATATTTTAGGCTTTGTGAATCACATGGTCTGTCACAACTAGTCAACTCTGCACTTATAGGAGGAACACAGCCATGGAGAATACATAAACACACACTGGAGAACTTTTTGCTTGGTCCTCCTGTTCCAATGTGTGTTTCAATAAAACTAGCTGACCTCTGCTATATTTATGAGAAGGGACTCACCAAGTCCAGCCCATACTTAAGGGGAGAAGAACCAAACTCCACCTCCTGGAGGGAAGACTATCAAAGAATTTGTGGCCATATGCTAAAACACTACAGTAATTAAATATATTTTGGGAGTTACTTGGAGACTATAAAAATAGCTTCTTTATCCTTAAACTTTCTCCCACTAATTTTAAGATTCATCCGTGGGTCTTGCATGAAGGAATAATTATTTTACTGTTCTAATGGTGATTTTTATTTGCTTCATGGCCTTTATATTTATTAATTAGAATTCTTTTGTGAGGAAGAACTTTTCCGTCTTCTTCATTCATTTTTTTCCCCCAATCATTTATTTTTTGCCAGTATGGACTCATGGATGTTTATTTTATTCTTTGGGAAATGACTCAATACAACTTTATTCATTTGATTGTTCACACTGTTATGGCTTTGACCACTGGGAGTTCTAGGCTGGCTGTTTGTTCCTTTGACGTGCTGCCATCCTTTCGTTCAGCTACTACAGGTGCATCTTAACTTCTGCCTGCCACAGGGCTCGAGTCAGCCATTTCCCCAAGGAGCACTGATTCCTGCTGCTGGAGAAGAGTGTCTAGAATCCAAGATCTGGAAGCTCGTTGTGCTCACTGCTACTGTGGTGTCAAGGCTTCTAGCCCTCTCAGTGGATAGAGCTTGGAAATTACATGTTTACTTACCCATGTATAGACATATACCTATATTTATTTTTGTATCTAAGTATCTGTATATATATATATGTAAACATGTCTGTATATATATGCCTATATATATAATGTCTGTGTATATATATACTATATATGTGTGTATATATGTGTATACATATACTATATATATATATATACACAAACCACATCAAACCCACTGCTGTCGAGACAATTCCAACTCATAGCGACCTCATAGGGTTTCTGAGGCTGTAAATCTCTACGGAAGCATACTGCCACACCTTTCTTCCATGGAGCTCCTGGTGGTTTCGAAGTGCCAACCTTTCAGTTAACAGTCGATTGCCTTAACCACTGCGCCACCAAGGCTCCTTTTACACACACATGCATATATATATATAAATTAATTTATATTTATATCTCCACCTTCAACCCAACACCACAGATTTATTTGAGCATTCCCATTTTGCTTATTTGTACCCTCCTTATTCTACACTGAGAAATCTAACTCTCATTATCTACTATATATTTATTTACTCAATATATCATTAATGTATTTATTTGTAGCTTCTTTATTCTACAGTGAGAAATTTGTCATATATCTACAGTGTATTTATTTGTTCAATCTAGTTACAATGTATTTATTATTTGTTCAATCCTAGAATGCTCCTTAGAAGCGAGGTTGGCAAGACTTCATCTCACATACTTTGGACATGTTATCAGGAGGGACCTGTCCCTGGAGAAGGACACCATGCTTGGTAAAGTAAAGGGTCATTGAAAAAGAGGGAGACCCTCAACAAGATGGATTGACACAGTGGCTGCAACAATGGGCTCAAACATAGCAGCGATTGTGAGCATGGTGCAGGACCAGGCAGGGTTTCGTTCTGTTGTACGTAGGGTCTTCTATGAATTGGAAATGACTGACCTATAACAACAAAAACAGCAGAATTAATTGTGCAATAATTTCAGGACTGCTAATGTATACTCCTGTGAGAAATAACTTATCAGTTATAATATAGTGTAGGGGTATAGTTCTGAGACAGGTGTTAGATTAAACTTTGGAAATCAGTGAAGTGAGTAGTAAATTTTCATCTCCTTCAGGTAATAAATTTAAGGGAAGACCATGATATGTATACCTTCTTTCCTGCTATAATAGGACACACGACCTTATACAAAAGGGCCTGAAATAAATACTTGTTGAATGAATGAATGAAACCATTATATAAAAATGATGCTAAGTAAACACTAGTAATATTCATATATACATATAAATTATTTACACCAATTTCATCCTAAATTATGCATCTCCTTTTGCATTATTTGTTTCTGAAGAAAAAAAGTATGTTGAGTCTAATAGTTTATTTTGTTTAAAAAGTAAAGGTTGGTGGTCACTAATGGACTGTTTAGTGTGGACTTTACATTAGAGATCTGAGCTTGATTTCTGACCTCATCCTTCCTGGTGAGCCCTGGGATATGTTACCAAACTTCTCTGAGAATTCTTGTCCTCATCTACAATATTGAAATTCTAATAATACTGACCTCAAAAGTTGCTGAGAGAATTAAAGGAGGCATAGACGTAAATAAAACCTGGGTTGTGGTGAATCCTTCAGCCATGTTAGTTCTTACAGCTTATATGTTTCTGGTTCAATCCCATAGTGTTTCTGTCTGCTTTGGCAGACTATGCACATGAGCAAAATATTGCTTCTCTATGAAATTCTCATTCTGGCCATGAGGGTCCAGGGACTCTGTTTGCAATCTACTTATTATTTAAATGAAGTCATTTGACATCTTGCCAATCAATCATTCAGAGTAACAAGGGGAGACTAAGCATATTGATTTACTGTTAATTACAAGTTTTGACTAGAATGGTCTCTTCAATATGGTACAAAAGATCATTTTGAAGAAAATGTTTTATTGAAAGAGTTCCTTAGGCAGATTTGTTTCCCTTTTAAAGAAAACATAACAAAAAAACAAACCCATATGTAAATAGCTAAGATAGGCGCATTTGTGAGTATGGAAACTCTGACAGGTATTTCTTCTGCTAAATTCAGTAAAATGAGGATTATTGGGACCATATACTACAATTTTTAAGACAAATTTGCTCTTAAGTATTTGAAAATTAAAGATAATACATTAAAATAGATCACATGTAATATGTATTTACTTATTAAATTTTGTGTTCCAAACATAGACAAAAGTAGACCCAATAATATACTGACCTTCCCTCCAGGCATGGGCCCTGCGTTAACATTTGACATTAACAATGATCCACTCATGGCCGGTCTTGTTGCATCTACTTCTTCCTACCCGCTTCCCCCCCCCACCCCCCACCCCCGCGGTGTTGTTTCGAAGTGAATCTCAGACATCATATCCTGTCTGGATACACTTTTTTTTTTTTTTAGTTTCAGTAAAATACGATCTTGTAACATCCACAGACATAAAGGCTACTTTGTGCTTTTCACTCCATCTTTGTCAAACAGGGAAACATTTTAAAGGCTATGGTTATGTTTTAACAAATGCAATATGTTATTTGATGCCATCACAAGTATTTTGCCAATTATTTTTATTAAAACTAGAATATCATAGTTAAAGTGCTTTAAAAACTATTTACAGATAAAAGACTCTTACAAATAAGCATACCGTCTTTCAAAATGGCGCTCTCATGGCGATCTGAAGACTATTATGCCATATTTAGTGATGTAGAAATATATTTGAGCTGTCATATTTTAAAAAAAGACTAAATGTTAATCTGTACCAGAAATACAAAGAAATCAATCCAAATGCGATTATCTTTTTATCTTTAAATGGAGTACAATTTTATCTTTTTTCTCAGAAGCGTGTATAAGTGTTTAGAAGATCTAAATGGTTTGAAATTTTCAGTTCTCTATGATCGCATTTTCTTGGTTATAAATCATTTTAGAAATTACTTCTTTAACAGTAACTAGGCTTCTTTTTAAAATTTAATAAAATGAATATTGGTAATATTAGTTATATTAGGATATTTCAGAGTTCTGAAATGCATAACGCTTAGAGTTAAGTGTTTGCCCAGGATAAATTACGGCATGAGTGTTTTACAGTATTTTGTACTGCCATAGAAAGAAAATGAATGTTCTCCAAATGGAAATCATTGCATATAGTTGAGATTTAATGGAGCAAAGAATTATCTTGGCAGGGCATAAAGATTTACTTTGCTTTGATATGATAAAAATGGGAACCAGTTACGAATTACTTGATGAAAACACATTTTCAAGGACTATTAAATTATCTTTCATAAATATGTAGTATTTTATAAGATTTTAAAAAGAAAAGCTTCATATTTGAATTAGCATTTTTATTTATCTTCTTTATAACCAATTTATCACTTTTGGCAAAAAAAAAGATTTCCATGCATATACCCATTTCTAAGATTCTTACATAATGTACAAGTCATTTTTTAAAGACTCCCAAATAAAAACTTAGTACAGAATTATATTCAAACTTTATACTAATCCCATGATACTTTGTGTAATTTTGACACTAAAATATTTAATAAAGTATACATTTATATTTTCATCATAGAGAAAAAAGTAAAATAATGATTTTGAAATCAGAGGAAGCATTTATGAATGTCCCAATGAACGTATTTTCCAACTTAACTACATTAGTTTTGAATCAGTTATTAAGAAGTTTGCATTGCTGAAAACGTAAAAGATGAAGTAAATTTAGCTGTTTCTTTGGGTTAACTTCTTAAATTAATATTGGGATTACTGCACTAAACTATTACCAAATTCTATTTGTTGTTAAAAATAACACTTCTCTAAACTAGTCGAGCTAGATAAAACCATTTGAGTTAATGAAATAAAAACTTGCAACTCTGCAAATTACCCAATTAAAGCTTTTTATTGTTGGTCATTGGAATTAAGGGGAGAATTAGAGATTCATTTTTTGATCCCACATACTTATTTGGGGAGACTAAAATAAATAAATGTCAAATATCCAGTAAATTTGTCATCTAGATAATTAAAACAAATAATCCTTTATTGTATATGTAGAGCCATTATGGGGTTCAAAGTTGAAGAAATCAGGGTCCTGTCGCCAGAAAGGACGGTATTCCTGTTTCCTGTTCACTTTCCAGGAATTTGTATTACACTGAAAACAAAACGTTTAAAATCAACAATCTTCACTATGGTCTTCTTGCGGAGTGGTTGTTTACATTTTCTCACCTAATAGACTGGCAATCATTTTCTTGTTGGTTTGAGGTTTCCTGGACACATTTACTCAATTACTGCGTACTATATTATGTAGGGAGGGCTGAGTTTCTGTCATGTGCTGCATCTTCATTCAGTTTGATATGGGAAGGTCACAGAGTATTAAGTCACCTCAGGGAAATGGTTACTTAAAAGGACCAGAGGGAACAATGCCACAGGATGAGGAAGGCATGTTGTAAGGAACGCTATGAGTCAAGAATGCCAGTGTCTGTCCTGATGTCCCAGGGATGAACTCAGAGCAAGAAAGGTGAGATTTACTCAACAGGTTTAGAAGCTGGTTAGACGTTGAGACAGAATGGGATTACACGGAATTCTGTGGAAAGCCAAACCAGTTGCCATGGAGCCGATTCTGACTCATGGCAATCCCATGTGTATCAGAGTAGAACTGTGCCCCATAGGGTTTACAATGACTGATTTTTCTAAAGCAGGGTGCTAGAACTTTCTTCCAAGACGCCTCTGGGTGAACTCAAACCTCAAACCTTTCAATTAGCAGTCAAGCGCGGTAACCCTTCGCACCAAAAAAGAAAAAATGCTAAATGACTCTGGAGGACCCAGGCTCATTTCACGCATACACCTTCTCACATATTTTCTTTTCTATTAAGCAGAAATAGCTCAATTTCTGAGTGTCTATCTGCCTCTTAAAAGAGCAAACTTTAAAGTCTAACAAGTTGTTAAAAGCAACTCACCGCAGGCTACCACCCTCTCTCTGATCCATTTGTTCTGGACTTGCTCTCATCTTCCAGATCATGACTCCAAATTCCACCTTTATAACCCTCTTCTGAGTGAGTCCTTTTATGCTGGCTGACATCAAACCTTTCTGTTTCCAGAGCTGTATCAGCATTGCACTGTCCCTGGCTTTGTTCTGTGTTTTTTGTCACTTTCACATCTTCAGGAGGGATCAATCACTGGAGAAGGATATCATGCCTGGTAAAGTGGGCGATCAGTGAAAAAGAGGGAGACTCTGAATGTGATAGACTGACACAGTGGTTGCAATAGTTAGCTCAAACATAGCAATGAGTATGAGGATGGCGCAGGACAGGGCAAGGTTTCATTCTGCCATATGTGTGGTCACTATGAACTAGATGGCACCTAATAAAAACAACATCAAGCTGCTGTGAGGGCTGCCTGCTCCAGCCCCAGTCCCACAGAATTCTGTCTCCAGCCAGCTTCCCCCCACCCCGCATCAGGCTCATGCTTCTCCATGGAGGAGTAGGAAGAAGTGGAGACATAAGGGTGGCAAAAGAACAAGGTGGAGAAATGGACTGAGTGAATTTTCCAAGAAGAGATAGTGCTAGTTTTTAAACATATGTAGATTTTAAAATAGTTTTGGATAAAATAATAGTTTCTGATTGTTCAAAATATCAATAGTGCCAAGGCTGAGAAACTCTGATATAAATAGTTATATGTATATTATTACTATGTATGAATGGATTCATAGTATACAAACTTTTTATGACCTATATTTTATTTAATTTTTTATGGGTGTAAAAGCAGACATATTGAAAAAAAAAAAACAAGTCCTAAAGGTCTAGTTTGATAAATTTTGATGACTGCGTGCATCCATGCAACAACCACAAAAAATATGATAGAAAACACTTCCATCACTTGAGTAAAAATCATTTATTTTACTCCATGTCCCATAAAAGTAACCACTTTTTGATTTCTATCACCGTAGATCGTTGTTAGAAGACACAAGAATGCAGTCATACAGTATGGACTTGTGTGTGTATGTGTGTGTCTGGATACTTTCATTAAATACCTTCTGAATACATTTCATTAAATTCATTAAAATGTGTCAATTGGTAGTCCATTGCTTTTTATCTTTGAATGGTATTCTTTTGTATGAATATACAGCAATTTGTTTTTTCATTTTCTTCTTGATGAGTATTATCAGTGTTGCAAAAATCCTTCGAAAAAGGCAAAACTATAATTCAAAGAAAATGTTAACACATATGAGTTAAACTTGTTTGACATAAAAGATTATTATAATTTCTGACTACATTATTAATAACAACACTGAGCATAATAAAAGTTAGTGACAATCAGATAATATTTATGTGAAATAAATCAGTTACCCTAATACCCCAAACATTACAGAAATAAGGTGACTCTTGACATAATAAACTTTTCTTCAATGAAATGTTTTTGAAAGAAGGTAGTGGCTGATGTCACAAATGGTTTGCAATCAACTGTTAACCTAAAAATTGGTGGTTTGAACCCACCCAGTGGTAACACGGAAGAAAAGCCCTGGCGATCTGGTTCTATTAAGATTATAGCCATTGAAAACGCTATGGAGCAGTTCTAGTCTGTAACACATGCAGTTGCCGTGAACCAGAATTGACTCAATGGGAACTAACAAAGACAAAGTGGTTGATAGTAACATACAAGAAAAATGAAGATGAGTGAGACAGTCTTCAAATGTTTATTTGAAGGGGTTTGGCCATCAAGGAATCCAAGGAAGACCAAATAAAGATCCGCCCAAATTAAAAGATGCCATTAGATTAGCCAACAAGTATTGGGAGGGAATTCTTTCTTTACTCATTAAACTGTCAACTGAGCTTTCTGCCCCTTAAACTGGGATTATCTCAGTAGTCTGAACAGGGACAGTGAGCTCAGACTATTTCTTTTGAAAATTATTTAGAATCAGACAAGCTTAGAAGCGGCCCAGGCTTTCAAGTATAACTTCTGGAGCCAATATTTTATCTAATGTAGAGGGCAAAGTATTAACAAAGATATTATCAGTAGTAGGGCACTATAATGAGGTGGTTTCAAGCACAGGCTCTCCAGTCTGACCATCTGGGTTTCATTCCAGCATCCCCATCTATTAGCTCTGGGAACTTGCGCATTTTACTTAACCTCTTAGAGGCTCAATTTCCTGAAGAGTCAAGTGGAAAATTGACACAGATTTTTGTAAGTTTTAAATGAGAAAATGATTGTAAAGTACTTAACACAATGTCCCACCTAGTAAACACTCAAAAATATGTTGTAATTAAAATCTAACAGACTTTTGATAGAAGAAATGATATTCAGTTTCTAGAAGAGGCTGTATGTGATGCAAGTTGAGGAATATATTTGTTACAAATGGTTATAAGAGGATTTAGATCAGCATCAGTATGTGCTTACTGAACTATCACTAACTTTCCCAAGTCCACAAAGCTCTTAACTGCCAGAGATGAGAGTCAAACCAAGATCAGTCTGGCCCAAAGCCTTGCTTCTGAGAATAGGCTGCATGGAGAGTGGCTTCCAGGCTCCTGTGCTCTCTGCACCCCGCCTCCCCACCCCCAGACTGGCCAAAGTACTGAAAAAGGAAAGTCGCTATTCAATCAGCCTGGAAATTTCAGATATGTAGACTTAAATTAATTTCTAAATTTTATTTTAAAATAAATGATAATGCTTTATAATATCTAAATGCTAGTTTATGCTAACATCATTACAGAAGACTTTCTTTTCTCCTCTTTTTCATCCCTACTTGTCTGTTTTCAGCTTTGTCTCATTTCTCTATTTGTTATGCATTATTGTAACAATTTGTTTTCCAGTCTATTCTCCCTTGCCAGCTGCAAACTTCTTTGGGATAGAATCTGCCTCTTGGTCATCTCTGTGTCCATGGCACCTAGCATAATAGAATGAAGACAGTTTTCAATGGAAAAAAATAAATCTCTCGAGTAATGTGAAGCTTGAGCTATGAGCAGAGTGGGTAGACCAGCCTGACTATAGTCTTATAAACAGGGATATGGCCTATCATCTACCTATTCATCCATCCACCCATCCATCCATCCAACCATCTGTCCATCCATCCATCCATCCATCCATCCATCCATCCATCCATCCATCATCATTGTCTATTCTTTTTCTGTCTCTTTGATTTGTTGATTTTGTTTCTCTATCAACTGATAGCACAGTGGCTAAGTGCTTGACTTCTGAGTGAAAAGAAAGTTTGGCAGTTGGAACCCCCCAGCCGCCCTGCAGTAGAAGGATGTGGCAGTCTGCTGCCATAAGGATTACAGCCTTAGAAGCCCTATGGAGGAGTTCTCCTCTGCCCTGTCAGGTTGCTGCTAGCTGAAATTGACTCATTGGCAACAGGTTTTTTAAAATTCTGTTATACATTAAGACGTCCATGGGTCACACTCAACTCAATGGCAACTAATAATAACATAGTTAAGTGCAGGGTCTCTGAAGCAAGATGGCAGGGAACTGAGCCCAGGCTCTGCCTCTAACTGCATAAAATTGGGAAAGTTATCTAATCTTTCTGTTTCTCAACCTCCTCATCAGTAAAATAAGGAAATATTAGTATTTCATAGGGTTTCTGTGAAGACTAAATGAGTTAATACATTTTTATCTTTAAGAAGAATTCAAACCAAAACCAAACCCATTGCCAATGAGTTGATTCCAATTCATAGTGGCTCTATAGGACGGTGTAGAACTGCCCCATAGGGTTTCCAAGGAGCAGCTGGTGGATTCGAACTGCTGACTTTTTGGGTAGCAGCTGGGCTATTAACCACTGTGCTACTGGGGCTTCTTAAGAAGAATGGAAGGCACATATTATGTACTCAGTAAAAGTTAATTGTAATTATTATTTCTTGCTTCTTGGAGTCAGTCTTCAGCTACCTAGATGGCTGGTTCTAGAGTAAATGAATTCATGTTTCTGGCTATATTTTATCAACTTATTGATTGAGAAGTTATCAATGTAAATGATAAATACTTTTCTAAACTTAAGATAGAAAACCTATTATCTTCAAGATCCATCACCAATTCTGTTGAAAACTACTACCGTATTTAAAATACCAACCCAGTTGCTGTTGAGTTGATTTCAACTCATTGTGACCCTGTGTGTGAATTTAAGCCTGCCTGTGTCTCTGACAGAAGACTGGTGTGGGAAGGAAAAGGAGTGACCGATCTAAGTAAATCTCAGAGCTTACCGGGAAGGGCAAATACAAGTTGTGCTTTCTTCCTTAAGGCTGCAATTCTGAAATACTTAAACTGTTGATTATCCCTTTTCTTCCTTAAATCCTCACACTTCTATTTGGTCAGTGGACAAGAACTCCTTCGAGAATCAAAGTGTGATGTTACAGAGTTCTGAGCTTCTCAGTCAGAAGATGTTATTTCAGAACAAAGAATAAACTTTTCAATACAGATGTATGTAATGAAAATGCTTTTTCACTCAAAAACATTTCTCAATCATTTACAATGTGCCATAGAAGGTTTAAGTGTTGTTGGATGTTTGCAACTGCCTAGGAATTGGCCTAAGGGTTAGTTAAAAAAAATCTATTTAGACTTAAAAAGGAATCACTTGAGTCAAACCTATGATTCCATTATGCTTTTGTGGAAATAAGCTGGCCCTCCAACTCTATAGATTGGATCTAATTATTTTCTTTCCTTGTTTGGCTCATTTTTAAAATCCAGACATTTACGACTCAGTTCTGTCTTCTACAAATTATAATTCACAGTAAGGTTTCGGTGGTGTTGATTTTTTTATGACAGATTGCTGCAAAAATCTCCTGTACACTGAATGCTGAACAGCAGTTACCATTATTTTGACAAATTTCCTAACATATTTGGCACTAGTTATGACAAATGGTCATGATGAGGCTGATTCAGATGGATGACAGACAGCTATAATGCAGTTCTACCAACCGATGTTCAGTCATGGAATGAGTCAAAAAAGCTAAGGAAATCGTTAATATAAATTGACAGGGGCAGATCCGTTTGCACTGTAAACTGTAGGTGATTGCTAATGTGTTGGAAATACTCATCAGGGGCTAAGTTTGCTAGAGCAAATAAAATAATTACCATTGTCAACTCCCTATTCAATATAAAAGGTATTTTCAAACTCTAGCCTATATGATTGTGTTTAAAATTGTAAGCGATTGTATAAAAATGAAGACAAAGCTTATAAACCAGTTGCCATTGAGTCAATTCTGACTCAGTGTGTCAGAGTAGAATTATGCACGATAGGGTTTTCAATGGCAGAATTTTCAGAAGTAGATCTCCAGGATGTTCTTCCAGGGTGGCTCTGGGTAGACTAGAACCTCCAATCTTTTGGTTAGCAGCCAAGAATGTTAACCCTTTATATTCCTGTTGAAGCTTGTGTGAGCTCTCTTATCATGCAAAGTGAATTAGCCACGTCACTGGGGTTGATCTAGATAGGGTGTGTGTGTGTGTGTGTGTGTGTGTGTGTGTGTGTGTGTGTGTGTGTGAGAGAGAGAGAGAGAGAGATCAGATTGTATAAAACAAGACCTTGGTAAATTTTGAGAGACATTTTAAATAGTGAAATTTAATAAAAATAAAATGAAATATGTAGGAATATCTTCATAAAAATATCGTTTATGTATTATCTTGGTTTTCAGAGAAGCTATGTTTGTAAAATTTCTCTCTCTCATGTTTATTTTTTAACTGCTGAAGTAGCTTTTATGAAGGCAAAAAAGAACATTGAATTTGCAAACAGAAAATCTGAGTCCAAGTTTTGTCTCTGTGATTTTACACAATTCATTTAATACAACGTTTTTCAGTCTTTTTCATTATCACTCTGGTAAGGAGCCTGTTAAGGCATGTTTTTCTAATCAGCCCATTTCCATTAAAATTTATTTTCACAGGTATATTGGATATTTGTTTATGTACCATAATACATATATAATTATATATTCCAAGAGAGTTGACTCTGATTTATGGGGATCTTACGTACTACAGATCAAAACAACTGACTGACAGTAATTACAATAATCGGCTATTCTGTGGGCGTGAAGTTACTGAATGAAGGATTGGACAAAGTACATCATAAACAGGAAAAGAGAAGTGACAAGGACAACGTATCAAGAGTCCAGCTCCAGGGTCAAGCTGACTTGGATTGGACTTCTAAATCCTCCTTACACATTCCCGGACAAGGTACTATATCCTTTGAGATTAAGTTTATTCATATATGAAATGGGAACAATCATAGACACACCTCCTAAGGCTGTTATGCAGTGGGAGAATGGCTACAAAAGGCCAAGCTTGGGAAAAGGTTCAATGTTTCTTGTTGTTGGTTCTGCTGTTAAATATCTTACATGTTTGAACTTACTGTGTAATAAAGGTTACACAAAAACAACAGCTAGACAACTTAAATGCCCATCAACAGATGAATGGATAAACAATATGTAGTACATATATACAATGGAATACTACTCATCCAGTAGGAGAAACAAAATCTTGATTCATGCTAAAATATGGATGGAGCTTGAAGACACTTTGTTGAGTGAAATAAGTCAGCCCCAAAGGACAAATATTGTATGACAATTGTAAGACAAGTAAAAGCAGATGCACAGAGACCAAAGTTTCTTAGTGGTAACCAGGGGCAGGAGGGAGGAGGAAAGTGGGTGTTAACAGTGATGGAAAAAACACACTGATTAAGGGTAGGGTTTTATAGCCGATTATTGTAATTACTGTCAGTCAGTTGTACATCTGTAAAAAGTTGAATTGGCGAAAGTTGTGTGATAGATATATTTACAGCAATGACACACACACATACACATAAAAAGAGCAGCTGCTGAGGCTGCTTATGTACAACCAAACACCTCATGGGATTTGGTTTCTTGGTTAGGAGGTTCAGGGTCATGGTTTCACGGGACGTCCCAGTTAACTGGCCTAATAACCTTGTTTAGTGTTTCTGTTCTACCTCCTACTTCCTTGCACAGTGCTGGGGTCTTAAAAGCTTGAAAGCACCATCCAAGGTGCAACAAATGGTTTCTATTCACCTGGAGCAACAGAAGAAGGAGAGTCAGGAATAAGAAGAGGATATGGAATGTATGGCTAATCGCCTCCATGAACAACTGCTTCTTTTGCCATGAGACCAGAAGAACTAGATGGTTCCTGGCTACCAGTGGTGAACATTTTCATCAAAGATTTTATAGAAGAATCCTGATCATAAGGGGGAAAATGCAGAATAGAATTCAAATTCTCACAGACTCCCTATTTTCCGGAGCCATGGAGGCTGGATGAACCCCTGAAACTATTTCCTTGAGATAATGTTTAAGCCTTAAATCAAAAATATCCCCTGAAGTCTTCTTAAAACCAAGCAATAGTTTACCTTAACTATTAAAAAATGTCTGCCTTGAGCATTATGCTCTTTTTTTTTTTTTAATTGTACTTTAGATGAAGGTTTACAGAACAAACTAGCTTCTCATTAACCAATTAGTACACATATTGTTTTGTGACACTGGTTACCAACTCTACGAAATGTCAACACTGTCCTTTCTCGACCTTGGGTTCCCTATTACCAGCTTTCCTGTCCCCTCCTGCCTTCTAGGCCTTGCCCCTGGGCTGGTGTGCCCCTTTAGTCTCGTTTTGTTTTATGGGCCTGTGTAATCTTTGGCTGAAGAGTGAACCTCAGGAGTGACTTCGTTACTGAGGTAAAAGGGTGTCCGGGAGCCATACTCTTGGGGTTTGTCTAGCCTCTGTCAGGCCAGTAAGTCTGGTCTTTTCTTGTGACTTAGAATTTTGTTCTACATTTATCTCCAGCTCTGTCCGGGACCCTCTATTTTGATCCTTATCAGAGCAGCCGGTGGTGGTAGCCGGGCACCATTTAGTTGTGCTGGACTCAGTCTGGTAGAGGCTGTGGAAGTTGTGGTCCATTAGGCCTTTGGGCTAATCTTTCCCTTGTGTCTTTGGTTTTCTTCATTCTCCCTTGCTCCTGATAGAGTGAGACCAGTGGAGTATCTTAGATGGCCTCTCACAAGCTTTCAAGATCCCAGATGCTACTCACCAAGGTAGAATGCAGAACATTTTCTTAATAAATTATGTTATGCCAATTGTATGCTCTTTTTTTTGATTAAAAAAAATTTATTGTGTTTTAGATGAAAGTTTACCGTGCAAATTAGTTTCTCACCCAAAAATTTATACACATATTGTTTTGTGACATCGGTTGCAATCCACACAATGAGTTAACACTTCCCCCCTTTCCCTTTACATCCTGGGTTCCTTGTGTCCATTCATCCAGTATTCCTGTCCCTTCCAGCCTTCTCATCTTTGTTGTTAGACATGTGTTGCCCATTTGGTCTCTTACACTTGACTGAACTAAGAAGCACATTCCTTGTGTGTATTACTGTTTGTTTTATAGGCCTGTCTAATTTTCGGGTGAAAGGTGGACTTCAGGAGTGGCTTCGTTTCTAAGTTAGCAGGGTGTCTGGGGCCATAGTCTCAGGGATTTCTTCAGTCTCTGTCAGGCCAGTAAGTCTGGTCTTTTTTGTGAATTTGAATTTTATTCTGTATTTTTCTCCTGCTTTGTCCCAAACCCTCTATTGTGATCCATGTCAGAGCAGTCAGTGGTGGTAGCTGGGCACCATCTAGTTCTTCGAGGCTCAGGCTAGTGGAGACTGTGGTTTGCGTAGTCCATTACTCCTTTGACTAATATTTTCCTTGTGTTTTTGGTTTTCTTCATTCTCCTTTGCACTGAATGTGATAGGACCAATGGATGTATTTTAGATGGCTGCTCAAAAGTCAGTTGACCTTCATGTCCCCTGAGACCATGGTCCCCAACACTCGGTCCCTCAAGGTGTTTGGAAGTGTCTAGGAAGCTTCTGTGACTTTGCCTTGGTCAAGTCGTGTTGACTTGCCCTGTATTACGTGTTGTCTTTCCCTAGGATGAAGTTAACACTTGTCTACTACCTAGTTAAATGTTTTCCCTTCTCCAACCCTCCCCTCCCTGGTAACAAAGATTGTTTTTTTTTGTGTTTTTGTAATAGTGGTCTCATACAATATTTGTCGTTTTGTGATTGATTTATTTCACTCAGCATAATGCCGTCCAAAAAAAAAAAAACCCCAAACCAAACCCGTTGCTGTTGAGTTGATTCTGACTCATAGCAACCCTATAGGACATAGTAGAACTGCCCTGTAGGGTTTCCAAGGAGTGTCTGATAGATTCAAACTGCTGACCTTTTTTTTTTAGGCTTGATTTTTTTTTTTTTATTGTACTTTAGATGAAGGTTTATAGAACAAATAGTTTCTCATTAAACAGTAGTATACATATTGTTTTATGACATTGGTTAACAACCCCATGACATGCCAAGCCTCTCCCTTCTCAACCATTTTTTTTTGGTGAAAATATACATAGCCAAAGATACACCATTTCAAAAATTTCTACATGCACAGTTCAGTGACTTCAACTACGCTCTTCCAGTTATGCTGCTATTCTCACTTTAGATGAAGGTTTACAGAACAAAATAGTTTCTTGTTAAACAGTTAGTGCACATGTTGCCCTATGACTGGTTAACAACCCCACCACACGTCAACACTCTCCTTATTTGACCTTGGGTTCTATCTCACCAGCTTTCTTGTCCCCTTCTGCCTTCTAGTCCTTGTCCCTGGACTACTGTGCCTCATTAGTCCCGTTTTGTTTTATGGGGCTGTCCAATCCCCGGCTGAATGGTGAACCTCGGAAGTGCAAACTGCTGACCTTTCTGTTAGCAGCCGATCTCTCAATCACTGTGCCAACAGTGCTCCAAATGCCCATCCAGATTCATCCTTGTTGGGAGATGTTTTGCCAATTCATCATTTTTCTTCATCCTTGCATATTATTCCATTTTGTTATGTACCATAATTTGTATATCCAGTCATCTGTTGATGGGCACTTAGGTTGTTTCCATCTTTTTGCTATTGTGAACAATACTGCAAAGGACATGGCTGTGCATGTGCTTATTGGAGTGACAACTATTATATCTCTAGGATATATTCCTAGGAGTGGGATTGCTGGATCATATGGCATTTCTATTTCTAGTTTTTTAAGGAGGCACCATATCGCTTTCCATAGTGGTTGTACCATTTTAGATTCCTACCAGCAGTGCGTAAGAGTTCCAATCTCTCTGCAACCGCTCCAGCATTTGTTGTTTTCTGTTTTTTTTTGATTCGTGCTAGTAATGTCAAAGTGAGATGGTATTGCTTTGCAGTTTTCATTTGCATTTCTCTAATGGCTAATGAGCACCATCTCTGTGGCACAGTCAGTTAGCGAGTTCAGCTGTTAACCAAAAGGTTGGTAGTTCGAGCCCACCCAGGGATGCGTCAGCATTTTGGAGCCCTGGTGATGCAGTGGTTAAGTGTGTAGCTGCTAACCAAAAGGTGGCAGTTTGAATTCACCAGCTGCTCCTAAGAAACCCTGTTGGGACAGTTCTACTCTGTACTATAGGGTTGCTATGAGTCAGAATCAATTCGAAGGCAATGAGTTTGGTCTGGCTTTGGTAAAGGCTAATGATCGAAAGCATTTCCTTGTGTGTCTGTTAGCTGCCTGAATGCCTTCTTTGGTGAAGCATCTGTTTATATCCTTTACCTATTTTTAAACTGGTTTGTTTGTGTTTTTTGTTATTGAGATGTTGAAGTATTCTATCGATTTTAGAGATTAGACCCTTGTCAAATATGTCGCAGCCCCAATTTCTTTTTCCCCAGTCTGAGAATTCTTTTACTTTTTTGGTGAAGTCTTTTGATGAGCATAAGTGTTTAATTTTTAGGTGCTCCCAATTATCTAGTTTATCTTCTGGTGTTTGTGCATTGCTAGTTATGATTTGTGTTATATTTATGCCATATATTAGGGCCCCTAGCATTGTCCTTATTTTTTCTTCCATGATCATTATTGTTTTAGGTTTTATATTTAGGTCTTTGATCTGTTTTGAGTTAGTTTTTGTGTATGGTGGGAGGCGTGGGTCCTCTTTCATTTTTTTACAGATGGACATCCAGTTTTGCCAGCACCATTTGTTAAAAGACTGTCTTTTCCCCATTTAATGGACTTTGGTTTTTTGTCAAAGATCAGCTGACCATAGGTGGATGGATTTAAGTCTGGGTTCTTGGTTCTGTTCCATTGGTCTGTATGTCTGTCATTGTACCAGTACCGGGCTGTTTTGACTACCATGGGTGTATAGTAGGCTCTGAGGTCAGGTAGTATGAGGCCTCCGACTTTGTTCTTTTTCTTCAATAGCATTATGCTCTTTTAAGGACTATCTGTATGGGATCAAAGTGACAACAACAACTCGAAAGACTAGATAGGAACCTTAGGAGGGCAGTGAGTTTATGTTAATGGAGGAGGAGCAACTCAGAAAAGGAGGGAGAGAAGAGTTGCACAATTCAAAGAATGTGATCAATATTGAACTGTACATGTAGAAACAGTTGAATTGATGCATGTTCTGCTGTGTATATTCTCAACAACAATAACAAAAACCAGCAACAAACATCTAGTTTAGGCTGTATTTTGTCTCAAATATTAGTAAATCAACATTTCTGAACTCGATAGTTTTTGCACTACATTTTGATTTCTCTAAAACATGGTAACTGATTGTTGTTTTTTTAAAAAAATATATAAGCCTTTTGTTTTCTGTAAAATAGAGAAAAATTTCATGTTGCACATTTCACAAGTCAAAATGTTGCACATTTTGCAGGTAAAATAGCATGTGGCATAATGGAATGGATAAGATTAAAAATAAATTAGTTCTTACTGGGTCAAATAACTCTACCACACAAAAGTTACACATAGGACAGGATTTGAATGAGTGAACTGAAAAAAATGTACATTTGTCAGCAAATATTTTTATCCATGTAAAATCTGAGCATTTGAAAAATATATATTTATCAATTGTAATTTCTTGTTGAAGAGCTGTTGTAACAAAAGTAAAGTCAATTAAAAATAATAATAAAAATGCTTGTTTTCAAGCTCTAGCAACACTACTTTTTATTCCTTACAGTTGCCTTTCTTCCTTGTTCATACATTTCAAGCTTCAAATTATATGAAAAATATATCTTAGCTAATATTATATTACAAATATTTTCATGTCTCAATAATGACTTCATAAACATAACTTTTTAATTATGAAAGCATTAAAGCTCCTTTAAAGGTAAGAGCAAATAGAAAAAAAAATGAAACACCCATAATTTCACTATCCTAAAACAATTGCCTCACATGCATGTGAAAGCTGGACAATGAATAAGGAAGAACGAAGAAGAATTGATGCCTTTGAATTGTGGTGTTGGTGAAGAATATTGAATATACCATGGACTGCCAAAAGAACAAACAAATCTGTCTTGGAAGAAGTACAGCCAGAATGTTCCTTAGAAGCAAGGAAGTTGAGACTACATCTCACATGCTTTGGACATACTATCAGGAGGGATCAGTCCCTGGAGAAGGACATCATGCTTGGTAAAGTAGAGGGTCAGTGGAAAAGAGGAAGACCCTCAACGAGATGGGTTGACACAGTGGCTGCAACAATGGGCTCAAGCATAACAAGGACTGTGAGGATGGTGCAGGGCTGGGCAGTGTTTCGTTCTGCCGTACATAGGGTTGCTATGAGTCGGAACCGAATTGATGGCACCGAGTACAGCAACAATAACAACAAAACGTTTATAACTACTTGATATTTTTTCCAAAACCTTCAGTTTATCCTCCATATATATATATGTATGTTTTGAAAAACAGTTATTTTTTTAGAGTAGATATAACATAATTTGCTGTTTTCTTTTTTTTTCCATTTGGTATTAGGCAAATTGTTGTTTACGAAATGAGTGTACCAATTTGTTCTCCAGAAGTGTAGTGGTTTTCCCTCACCCTGGCCGTCACTGAGTTTTTGGGGCCTAGGGTTTGGACTTTTCCTTATGATGTTGGCAAACATGTAACTCCATTATTGCTTTTATTTCCATTTATGTGATTATTACTGATACTAAATATATCCCACGAGTTTGTTTTAACATATATTTCTTGCTTTGTATACATTCCTTTTTATATACGAGATCTTAGAAATATCTTGTTAATTTCTGTGATTTTTAAAAATTAAGCTAATGGTAACATTTTAAACATAAGTATCTCACACATGTATCATGTTTTGGTTGGTATTTAAAAAATAACACCTTTCTAAAATATTTATAATAGAAAGTATTTTAAACTTTGATGGATAGATTTTTTTTTATCATCTTCTATGACACCTACCTCCCCCAAATGAAGACTGGTTGAATTACTATCTGTAATGAGTACCATGGATTTTCTGTGATGGTGCTTAACTTAATTCATAATTTTATTATTTTAAAGTGTTTTATTTTATACTACAATTAGATAAAATCATTTGTGATATTTTTCCAGATGTACATGTTGTGGGGCATAGTGGCACTATAGGTGCTAGGCTAGACAGTTTCTCTCTAGGTTTGAAATTTTTATGACATTTCAAGTCCATTTCTAACTTAAAGAGAATGAGAAATTGCAAAGACTTCAAATTCACAATGTGCCTGAGGCAAAGATAGTAGTGAATTCAGCTGGTACCATTATTTATGGTAGACAAAGCTAAAAATTGAGAGTTGTATTCTTTATATAGTATATTAAATCTGTCTTGAGGAAAAAAAAGTTAATGGGGAAAGACGCTTTGCTATTTTAGACTTTCTGTCTACTAAGTCCTTATAAAATGCAAGTAATTTTATTATGAACCATCTGCATCCAAATTACTTTATCTTGTCTCCAGTTTTGAGGGAAAACTTTATATGTGTTTTTCATTTTTAACAAACAGTTTTACAGATAGTAAAATCTGGTCTTTAAATTTTTCCATACTTCAATTTAAAAGAAAAATCAAATTTTAAAACTTTTTAAAACAGTGAATTTCTTAAATGTGGATTTAAATTAACTGATATAATCCACTTAGTGGAAAAATTGCAATTATTTCATTATGAACCCAAAGTCTTAGAACATTTGGGTCATCAAGAGAATCTTACAAGTTAAGTGTTCATTAAGTATCATAAAGAACAGTTGTTAGGAGATTGGAACATCTCAGTGAATTCACTCACCTGCATTCCCAATTTCCTCATTATTAAAGACAAAAGTTGAAACACAGTATATTTTAGAGGTGATTAGTTATTCCTCTCCTATGGTGACGAGTTCACTGTTTGTTACAGAGCCTGGAGTTCTAGAGTCTTGTGTGAATTCTTTTTGGTCTGCACCACCCATGTCCCAGCTTCACAATCTGTTCCATCACACAGTCCTCTGTACAACAGAAATCTGCAATATCTAGCCTGCTGTTGTTTGCCATTGAGTCGATTCTGACTCATGGCGACCTCATTTGTGCAGAGTAGAACTGGTCCATAGGGTTTTCAAGACTGACCTTTCGGAAGCAGGTTGCCAGGCCTGTCTTCCAAGGTACCACTGGGTGGTTCAAGCACTTAACCATTTGCCCTGCATAGGGACTCCATGCCCAGCCTACAAATATACAGTCTGATGTTCAGGTCCATTCTTAATCCTAATTTAAGTCAGTGCACTATTTATCAGTAAAGTCTGGAAACACCGTAACCACTAACCCTCCCCGTAGGCTTCTTACTGATGTCCCTTTCCTTTCCCTCAAAAGCTCAATTTAATTGAACACAGCTGGCCTGAAGGTAAGAGACCCTGAATGGCATCAGCAATCTTTCTTTACCATGTAATTGGCGAGCAGAATGATAAAAGCCTCTTCGTAAGTTCTGTCTATTTAAGTACATTATCCCCTAGAGACTTTATTTTTCTCCAAGAGGGAAGTTGCTCTTCCTCTATTACATATATAGATAAGATGTCATTTAGCTTCCCAGGGTGCTATTACATCTCCTTTAGAGTGACGACGTCTACAATGGATCCACTTTATTCCTGAAGCGCTGAGACATGGCATTAAACATGAAAAGAAATAGGTTTCATGAGTTTTACAAATTTACAGCTTGTTCTTGCGTTTTGAAAAACTGAGATGGTATTTTCATTGCAATATTAAAATATAATTTATTAATTTCCACATTTGTCAAACTTTATTGAGTTTGTATTAAGCTTTGTTCAAGCAGTGAAAGTTCAGTAATGATTGGATACCTTCCTTAAGGTAACTTAAAATCTACTGATCTCATGAATACCTTTCCGTCAGCATTTATTTATAGAATAATGAGAGGCTGAATGATGATGGAGTACATCATTTATATACTGTGACATATTTCACTAATGAATTAAAAATAGTTACCTACTGAACTAATTGTATTTATGCATTTACTTATTTATTCAACAGGTATTTTTTGAGCATTTACTACGTGCCAGGCCACTTTGATGACTAAGTTCCTCTGACCTAAGCCTTGACCTTTTCAATCGCCTAATATTGCTGCAAAAAGTTGGATAATGAAAAAGGATAACAGAAGAAGAATTGATGCATTCAAACTGTGGTGTTGATGCAGAATATCAAATATACTGTGGAATGCCAAAAGAACAGATAAATCAGTCTTAGAAAAAACACAACCAGAATGT
This sequence comes from Dugong dugon, assembly GCA_030035585.1. NCBI lineage: Eukaryota > Metazoa > Chordata > Mammalia > Sirenia > Dugongidae > Dugong > Dugong dugon. The sequence continues at coordinate 11,391,593 of CM057473.1, forward strand.
TCCTTAGAAGCAAGGATGGCGGTTACTTTGGACACCTCGTCAGGAAAGACCAATAGGTAGGAAAGGCCATGATGTTTGGCAAGGTAGAGGGTCAACACAAAATCCTCAGTGCAATAGACAGACTCAATAGCTGCAAAAATGGATCAACCATCACGAAGATGGCACAGTATCAGACGACGTTTTGCTCTATTATACGTAAGGTCTCCATGAGTTGGAGCTGAGTTGATGGCAACTAACAACGATAACAATAACAGGCCCTATACTAGGCACTGGTGCTATATCAGTAAATAAAATGGATAAAAATCTTATTCTCCTGATGCTTACATACTTGGGGAGAAGACAGACAAAAGAAATTTAATAAATGCATAATTTACGTTTAGAAGGTATGGAAGTCCTGGATGTGTGCCACTCAGATCTTCCTTCAAGAGCAAACCTGCTGTGAGGAGGGCAGTCAGCTTATAGACTCCAGAAACAGCACCCTTGGAATCTGCCTCCACGTAGGAGCCAAGGCTTGGCAGCTCTGGCCAATGACTAGGCAGTGCTGGGGAACAGGGTATGTCCATTTCTTCTCAACACATGACTCCTTTAACAGGCAATCTTTGCTCTGGAAGTTTTCGTTGCGCTGGTTGAGACCTTCCCAGAGTTGCACTTTAGTCTGAGGCTTGTCTTCCTCAGTCCCCCCTCATTTCCTCTCTCTGCTCATAGGTGTCAGACCTGCATTGCGATCTGAAGCTTTTTCCTATCCACTCTGTTCCCTCTCCCCTTTATCTTTCACAGGCAGTACTCCAAACAAACGTCTTGGTACCCGCTTCCAAGAATACCTGAACTGACATGGATGATGATAAGTACAGTAGAAAAAAAAATTAAAAAAAAGAATGGCAGGGTAGTGGGGGGGATGGGTTGAAGTGTGGGAAAGAAGTTAGCAATCATAAAGCATGGCATGGAAAGAGAGGTCTACTTCCTGTCTCTATAAATTTGCCTATTCTAGATATTTTATAGAAGTGGAATTACACAATATCTGTCTTTTTGTGTCTGGTTTATTTCACTTAGCATAATGTTTTCTAGGTTCATTCATATTGTTGCATATATCAGAACTTCATTCCTTTTTGTGGCTGAGTAATATTTCCTTATATGTATGCATCACAGTTTGTTTATCCATTTGTCTGCTGATGAGCATTTGGGGTGTTTCTACCTTTTAGATATTATGAAGAAATATTGTGTTATTAACATTGGCATAAAGTATCTTTTTGAGTTCCTGTTTTGAATTTTCTTATTTTTTGGTATACATCTAAAAGAGTAGATTTGCCGGGTCATGTGGTAATTCTGTTTAACTTTTTGAGCAACTACCAAACTGTTTTACACAGTGGCTGCATCATTTTACATCCCAATTAGCAGTGTGTGAGGGTTCCAATTTCTCCACAGCCTTGTCAACACTTGTTATTATTATTTTAATTATAGCCATGTTTAGTAGGTGTGATTGTTGTAACTCATTGTGCTTTTGATTTGCATTTCCCTGGTGACTAATGATGTTAAGGATCTGTTCATGTGCTCATCTTCATTTGCGTATTTCTTTGGAGAACAGACTATTCAACTTCTTTGCCTATTTTTTAACTGGGTGGTTTGTCTTTTTGTTGTTGAGTTGTAGGAATATTTTATATATTCTGGATATTAAAACTTAATCAGATATATACTTTACAAATATTTTCTCCCATTCTGTGGATTGTGTTTTCATTCTTTGTCTATTTATTTTTTCTTTTGAATAGGCCATGCTTTTTTGTTTCTCTGTATGACTTGTGATTTTTGTCGAAAACTGGGCATTGGAATAAAATAATGTCATAAGTCTGGCAATCAGATTCTCCCTCTTCCCCAGGGTTTGCTGTTCTTTATTATTGAAGGGCTTAGTTTGTGCTTAAACAATGTTTGCTAGAAATTTCTTGAACGCCAGGAGCTTAAAAAAAAAGAAAACAACAGCAAAAGCAAAACAAAACAAAACAACAAAAATCTTCTTCCTGTCTTTGTAGATTGGATTTGTCCTTGGGTACTATTTTTAACACAGAGCTGGGCTGTATATGACTCTCTCTTATCCTTCTCTTTCTTCTTGTACTGAGACTAGATATCAGTCAGTGGTGAAAACTAAGGATCTTCTCAGGTCTTTTCTGTGCATGCATCCTGTTTTCTGTGCATGCATTAGGCATGTGCATGGCTTTCTAAATTCTCCAAGTGCTCTGGAATGACCTAATTTCCCAAAGATACTCTTCCCAGATCTTAGGAAGTCTACTGTATGTTTCAATCATAATTTTTTGGTCCCGGTGGCTGCAGGTTTTTCATTTGCCTTACAGTGTTTTTGATCAATGCCCACTGCTTTTCTGCCCTAAGTGGGTTCTGAGTTAGCTAAAACAGAGATGAGTGTCTTGTGTCAGTTCTTCAGGGAGTTCCCAGACAGGTTAGAACAGATAAATACAATAACTTGAGAATAAGATATGCTCTACTCCCTCTGGGACCTCAAATCAGGGTCCCATACTGGGAACACTAGCTGCCATACTCAAGAATGTTGACCGGCTGGGGAGGGGCTGGGGCACGATCAAGTAAAACCGCCACAAAGCTTTCCTACTGTTTTTAAAGTTGTCCTTTTCTTGATACAGAGTCTTCTTGGTTGCTGTAAACCATTGACTGTTTTTCAGAGCTCTGAATAAGTTTGTTCGGACAATGTCAGCTTGTTTTTCGAAGTTTCTGTGGAGGGTTGAGAATTTGGAGCTACTTACCTGCTATTTTGCTGATGTGACTCAACAATAATAAAATTTAAAACATCCAATATCAGAACTTCAAAATAAATAAAGTGAAACTAATATAACTGAAAAGAGCACTAAAGAAATCCACCATTAGCAGTTGGAGACTTCAAAACTCTTGTCTCTGTTATCAGTAGGACAAATAGATAAAAATATGAGAAATAATATAGAAGAAGGGAACAACACCACAGTCCAACTTTTCTAACTGACATTTGTAGAATATGCCATAAAAATAGCTTAATTTACATTGTTTTCAAGTGGTTATGAAGCATTTATCAAAATTGACAATGGGCTGGATTCTTACAATTCTCAACAAAGTACAAAGAATTGAAAGCAAACAAAATATGTTAGTTATCTATTGCTGCACAACAACTTACCACAAGCTTAGTGTCTTAAAATAACACAAATGTATTATCTCACATTTTTCACGGGATTCTGGCCATGGGTTAGCTGGGCCTCTTGCTCCAGGTCTCTCCAGGCTGAAATCAAGGTGTTAGCTGGGACTGCGATCTCGTTTGAAGCCCAGGGTCTTCTGCCAAGCTCACTGGCTCAGTGGTTTGTGGCAGAATTATGTTTCTGCAGCTGTAGGACTGAGGCCCTTATCTTCTAGAGGTTACCTACCTTCTCTTGCCATGTCCTTTCTCTATAATATGGCATTTTGCTTCTGCAAGGCCATCTGGAGAGTGTCTCTGCTTCTTTGAATCTCTATGATTTCTTTAGTTTCTGTCCTCTAGATCCTCTTTTAATGGATGCACTTGATTAGGTCAGGACTGCCCAGGATAGTTTCTCCTTTAATTAACTTTAAGTCAACTAATTTGGGATCTTAATTAAGCCTCTTATTTGCAATTTTCCTTAACCTGAAGGGATCTGCAAAATCCCTTTATCTCTGAAACATAACATAACCTAACAATAGGGCTGAAATCCCATCATACTTACAAGTCTTGCTCACACTCAAAGAGTGAGAATTATACAGAATGGGTACACCAAGGGGTGAGAATCCTGGGTGACATCTTTCTGTCTATCATACAAGGTATGCTTTCTGATACAATGAAATGTAACTAGAATTCAATAGAGAAGGATATCTGGGGATTCTCACAATATTTAGAAATTAAAGGACACACTTGTCAATAATCCATGAATCAAAGTAGAAAAAAAACCCATTGCTGTCCAGTCAATTCTGACTCATAGCGACCCTATAGGACAGAGCAGAAATGCCCCATAGGGTTTCCATGGAGCGCCTGGTGGATTCGAACTGCTGACCTTTTGGTTAGTAGCTTTAGGTCTTAACCACTATGCCACCAGGGATTCCAAATGTAGAAAGTACAGAGGAAATTCGAACATCCGTTAATTGAAAGAAAATGAAAACCCAACATATCAAAAATGTATGGATACAGCCAAAGTGGTGCTTAACAGGAAATTCATAGCATTAAATGCTTATATTACAAATGGAGAAAATTTTTTTTTCATCTTGTATTATTTTTGATGAAAGTTTACACAGCAAATTAGATTCCCATGTAACAATTTCTATATATATTGTTCTGTGTCATTGATTATATTTTCCACATTGTGTCAACATTCTCATTATTTCCATTCTGGTTCTTCCATTTCCATTAATCTAGCTTCCCTGCTACCCCTCCCACCCACAACCTTCTCATCTTTGCTTTAGGGTAAATGTTGACCACTTGATCTCATATAGATAATTTTCTTTTTTAAAGGAGCACAGTATTCATGGATGATATTGTTTATTTTATGAGCTAATAGGTTATTCAGCTGAAGGGTGATCTCTGGGAATGGTTTCAGTTTAAAGTTTAAAGGGTATCTCAGGGCCATAGTCTCAGGGGTTCCTCTAGTCTTTACCAATTCAATAAGTCTGCTTTTTTTTTTTTTTTTTTTTTTAAGAATTTGAGTTTTGTTCTACAAGTTTCTCCTTTTATATACGGGAGTATCTATTGTGTCCCTGGTCAGAACGGTCGTTAGTGGTAGCCTGGCACCATCAAGTTCTTCTGGTCTCGGGATAGATGAGGCTGTAATTTTTGTATGCAATTAGTTCTGTAGAGTAGTTTCTTCTTTGAGTCTTTGGTTTCTTTCTTTATCTTTTGCCCCAGATGATTAGAGACCCATAGTTGTATCTTAGATGGATGCTCTCAAGCTTTTAAGACCCCAGATGCTACTTACCAAACTAGGATGTAGAACATAAATTTTATGGACTATGTGGTGACAATTGACTGCATTGTCCCGTGAGAAGAAAAGGAGGAAGCTTCTCCTTTTCAAGGCAAATTAATGATCAACCTTTCCAGCTGAAGAAATTAGAAAATTAACAATTTAAATTCAATTCAAGCAGAAGAAAGGAAATAATAAAAATAAAAGGTGAAATCAAGGAACTAGAAAACAGAAAAAGAATAAAGAAAATACATAAAACCAAAAGCTGTTTTTTTGAGAAAAATCAATAAAACTGATAAACCTGTAGCCAAACTGATCAAGAGAAAAGGGAGAAGACATACATGATCAGTATCAAGACTGAGAGAAAGGGCATCACTAGAGATCCTACAGGCATTCAAAGGATAATAAGGTACTATTATGAATTTGTGACAATTAATTCAACAACTTATATGAAATAAATGAATTTCTTGAAAGAAAAAATTACCAAAACCACTTAAGGAGAAATAGATAACCTGAATAGCCCTCTAAGTCTTAAATAAATAGAATTCATAATTAAAAATCTTCCACAAAGTAACTGTAGTTCTAGATGATGTCAATGATAAATTTGGCCAAATATTTAAAATGAAGAAATAACATAAATTACACACACTCTTCAAGAAAATAGAAGTAATAGGAACACTTCTCAACTTTTCTTTTAGACCAATATTACCCTGATTTAAAAAAAAAAAAAGGAAATGAAAAGACAAAGATATTGCAGGAAAAGACAATTACTGTCAAATATCCCTCACAAACATAGATAAAATTTTCTTAAGTTGTTTAAACAAAATGAATTCAATAATACATAAGAAGGAAATACATATCATGACCAAATGGGGTTTATCCCAGGCATGCAAAGTAGTTTCAACATTTGAAAATCAATTGCTATAATTTACGTTGTCAGTTGACGTAAGAGGAAAAAAAACAAAAGACAACACATGACTACCTCATATTTGCAGAAAGTGCATTTTATGAAATTCAGCATTCATTCATGATAGAAACTCTCAGCTAATCAGAAACAGAAGGAAACTCCTCAGCTTAATAAGAAATCTGCGAAGTCCTCTTTGATTTGGCTCTGTTACCTCTCTGACTCCATTTCCTTATACTCTCTCATTCGCTCACTTCTTTTTAGCTTTGCTGCATTTCTCGCTGCTGCAGTATCAACACATTTTCACCTCATCAACTTTGCATTAGCTGTGTCCTCTGCCTGGAATGCTTTTCCATCAGCACGTTCCACGGCTCATTCCCTCTCTTCCTGCATTATTGTGACCAAATTCATGTTTTTAATGAGCGTGATCATGGCCATTTTTATTTGCAACCATTTCCTATAATCTACCTTAATGCGCTTATATTTAAAAAATCATATTTAATCTCCCTCTAACATACTTGTAGCCCTGGTGGCACAGTGGTTAAGAGATTGGCTGCTAATCAAGAGTCGCCAGTTCAAGGCCACCAGCTGCTCCTTGGAAACCCTAACATATTAAGAGTCTCTAGGTGGTGCAATTGGTTCAGCACTTGATTACTAGCTGAAATGTTGGTGATTAAAGTCCATCCAGAGGTCCTTCTAAAGAAAGTCCTGGTGATCTGCTTCTGAAAGTTCACAGTATTGAAAACTCCATGGAACACAGTCTACTCTGCACCCGTGAGGTCACCATGAGTCAGAATCAACTTGGCAGCAACTAACGACAGCAATCTAACTCACCAAGTGATTTATTTATTTTTATTTGTGTGTGTTTGGTTTATTTTAGCATGTAAAATCCACAGAAGCATGCCGTTTGTTTCTTTTATTAACTGCTACATCTCTAGTGCAGAACAGATTTGAGCATCTATAGACACCCTGTAAATATTTGCTGAATGAAGAAATGAATGCATCACTAAAGTTGGACGTTGTGGAACAAGATACAATAGTACTGGTGCCTTGGATTTTCATGGCTTCTGGCCTCTGGAGAACATAGACGTGAAAGAGAGATTTTCCTTACTCCCTAAGAAAATATAAAATTTTAGATCCTATAGGTCTTTTATTTTCAGACGCTATGCCTAGATATGGTAGGATTCCAATACTCGTTTTTAAGAAGAAATGAAAAATAGTAAAGTAGTTCAGCAGAGTTAGAGATTAGTGTTGTTGTGACACAATAGAAACTATGCTCCATTTCTTTCTTTTTTTTTCTCCTTGTGTTATTGAAGTTTATCAAGGAATAGACAATTTTTGAAAGGGGAAATTCCTTTTCTCAGAAGAATTGTGATTTTCCTTCTCTTTTCTTGGAAATCTCAGTGGGCAATAGAGAGCTTTCGGAATCAAGCACCAAAAGGAGCTCTATTCTACACTGTACTCAGTGAACTCCAGTATGGTTTAAGAATTGTCTTTTGTTTATGCTTTTCTCACTTTGGTGATATGGATGCATATGTTTTCTGAAATAACTTGGGAGCATTGTGTGTGTTTCACCTGCAAGCCTTTGATTATCACCCAAAGCTTCTTGGCTTCCATTGTGCTTCAGGCAACATCACCTGTGCCTGTAGCCGAGAGGCTTGGTTTTTACAGTGATGTCAGATATTGGTGAAGAGCGGCTAGTGTAACAATTCAGACATAACTAGGTCAACTTTCTTTAGCTTATACTTTTGTCATAAATTATATTCATGCCTCTGTTTTTCCTAGAGACAGGGTTTCACATTATAGAAGTAATGAACAAATTTAGAAGCCTCTTGTGCTTCAGAAAGGAAGGTGTTACATGAGCAAAATGTTATTTCTTGAAGAAAAATCCTTACAGCACAAGTTAATTTTGTTGAATATATACTTGGTGTTACAATAAAATTACATTGTTTATGTGTTATTTCATTGGAATGATAAGAACATTTTTATTTTTCTTCCAAACAGCTAAGGAAAAATTATGGGTGTTGTTGCTCTAAAAAGGCTTATTTTATTATGTGATGTTGGTTTAAGGAGAAGTTATTACTTTTATATTTAGAGATAGATTAGCATGGGATAGATTTTCCAAATTATTAGTTAAGGCCATACAAATATGGACAGATTAAAAATAGTTATTTTTAATAAGTTTAGCTAAAGAGACAAACTCATAACTGTGAATTCAACATAGTCAACATGTCTCATTCCATACCCGACTGAGAAGTACTCCTCCCAAGGTGTTACTTCTGAGGTGAAATTAAACCAAGATGAAGTCCATTTCTCTTATATTTTGGAAGGATAAAAATTTAAATAAGCTAGATTTGAAGGCCCATAGTGGTTTTCATTTTTTTCCACAAGAGTGGAAGAGCAGTTTATGAAATGGTGCTTTGGAGGAGACCTGGTGGCACAGTGGTTAAGAGCTCGGCTGCTAACCAAAAGGTTGGCAGTTCAAATCCACCAGCCACTCCTTGGAAACCCTGTGGGCAGTTCTACTCCTTCGCCGTGAGTCAGAATCAACTTGATGGCCGTGGGTTTCGGTTTCGTTTTTTTTTTTTTTTTTGGTTTGGCGCTTTGGAACAAGTAAAGCTAAACTTGTGCATAATTCCAGGAGAGGAGAACACAAAGTTTCGTTTTACCCTGATTGATCAATAGATTATATTCGTTCATCCAATATTTATTGAAACTTTCTATACGATACAAATATGAACAAAATGGAAATCCTTGCTCTCATGGAGAACATCTGTGTTGTTAGTTTCGTAGGACTGCCATAACAAGTACCACAAACTAGGTGGCTCTGGGTGGCTGAGAGTAACAGAAGCTTATTCTTTCACAGTTCTGGAGGCTAGAAGTCCAAAACTAAGTTGTCAGCAGGGCTGGCTCCATTCTGGAATTGGTTCTATGCTTCTCTCCTAGCTTCTGTGGTTGCCTTCAATTCTTCACATCCCTTGACTTGCCGATGAGTCACTCCAACCTCTGCCTCTGTCATCACATGTCATTCTTCTTGGACGTCTCTCTGTTCAAATTTCTCTCTTATTATAAGCACACTAGTCATATTAGATTTAAGGTCCACCCTGTTGGTGAAGAATATTGAATATACCATGAACTGCCAAAAGAACAAACAAATCTGTTTTGGAAGAAGTACAGCCAGAGTGATCCTTAGAAGCAAGGGTGGCAAAGCTTTGTCTCATATACTTTGGACCTGTTCTCAGGAGGGACTAGTCCCTGGAGAAAGACATCATGCTGGGTAAATTGGAGTGTCAGAGAAAAAGAGGAAGACCCTCAGTGAGATGGATTGACACAGTGGCTGCAACAATGGGCTCAAGCATAACAACGACTGTGAGGATGGCACAGGAATGGCTAGTATTTCATTCTGTTGTTCATAGGGTCACTGTGAGTGGGAACTGACACGATGAACCTAACAACAGCAACAAACCAGTATGACCTCATCTTAACTTGATTACATTTTTAAAGACCCTGTTTTCAGATAAGGTCACATTCACAGGTGGACATGATCTTTGGGGAGACACTATTCAACTAAGTAAAATATATTTTATTAATAAAATGTTATAAATGCTCTCTTTAGGTTTACACTGAAAAACAATGAATGTTGTTATCATCCTTTTTCTGATTCTGTTGTTGCTATTATTAGCTGCCATCAAGTTGGCCCCTGATTCTTCGAAACCCCATGTATAACAGTATCAGACTGTTGTAATCCGTAGGATTTTCATTGGCTGATTTCATAAACAGATTGCCAGGCTTTTCTTCCTACTCTGTCTTAGTCTAGAAGCTCCACTGAAACCTGTTCAGCAACATAGCAACACACAAGCTTCCACTGACAAATGGATCGTGGCTGGGCTTGAAGTCCATTGGCCAGGAATCCAACTCGGATGTCCTGCACTGAAGGTGAGAATTCTACCACTGAACCACCATTGCCCACTTTTCTAATTATAGCCATAGCATATGAAACTTCTTATGATTCCACCACCCAAACCATTGCAAATGTTATTGTTTTATCTTTCTAATCATATTATATATATGTTAAACATTATTTTTCTCTTAAAAGTGCATATTTGTGCATTTTTTAATATATTGATTTTAATGTTCATATGATCCTACAAAGATAAACAATTTCCTCTTTTTGAGCATGTGGGTTGTTTTTGATATCCTGCTAATAGGAAGAAAATCTTTATAAAATATATTTAGATGAGACCAATTATATTTCTAGGATAAATTCCTACAAGTGGAATTACTCAGTACATCCTAGGGATAGTTTTTAAACTTTTGGTAAGATTCACACCGACCTCCAGGATGGTCGTACTACTTTGCAAGAGCAATTGATCTATTTCAAAGCTCTTCAGTTAGGTTTTTAGTTTAACAACAGTATTCCTTTTCACTTTTCATCCTGGTATTTGTCCTTGTGTTGGATGATGTTTAGTACTTGCTTCTGGTCACTGCTTTATGCAAAAAACAGCATTGTCTCAAATAGTCTCTTCTTGTTCCTTCTGGTAAGAGGTTTATGGTGGTAGAGAAATACAGCAAGCTGTATAGTACGGATTGTTTCTTGGAATGACAACTATTATGCATGTATTCACAATGGCCATAACAATGAACTCAGACATATCAATGATCATGAAGATACCACAGGGCTAGGCAGGTTTTGTTCTGTGATACGTAAGTCAGATCCAATTTAAAGGCAGCTAACAACATTTTCAGAGCAAGTTTTCATAGGGGTGGATTTAAACTGCGTTCATGAAAAGCAGAAATGAATTATTGAGTATAACCCCTGGAGCATAGTCTCTCCACCACGTTGTACCCCAGTTTTGCTGCTTTACCTGTCACTGGGCATCACCAGAGTAAAAGTAAGAAAGTAGTCCTGTGTTATTTCAGTTCAGTTAAGCAAATATTTATCTACCGTCCATTATATACCTGGCTCCACATGAGGTGCAGGTGTGCAGCTCTGTGAGCTGAGGCCTCTTCACCTTGCGGCACGTTATTCAGCTCTGGCATTTCCCTAAAGCTAGAAGAAAGTTTGAACACTTGGGATTATGTTCCATGATGGATTTATGTTTTTCTCAGAAAAGCTGTCCTATTAGCATTCAATTTTGAAATAGTATGAGAGAAAAGTTTCATAATTTCTATAGAACTGGAAGTTGAGGAATTCCCTGAATATGTCTCTAATATTGGTTAAACAGAGTCAATACATGTGAGGGTTTTGCTGCAGTAACTCTGAATCACCATCAAAGACTATGGATGTAGCTCCATGAGAATATAATGGATGTTCAATGTGGGGTAAATTTAAGAAAGAAACTCAATACTTGATTTAAGAGATGGGAATGAAATGTAATTTCAAAAGCATAAATCCAAGGTTATTATTTTTTGACACTTACGTTTTAGGTGACACAGGCTGCTCTGGAGCATATTCAACAGAATTGAAATTATAAAGAGAGAAATGCCGAGATACATTTGTAGTCATATCAGCCATTTGGATGATCAAGTCTCATTCTTTGCAGTGATAGCTGGTCGTAATAAAATATAATATATATTTTTTCCAATAATATTAAGGGAGCCTCACACCAGAGTTTTATTCAGAAACCTCCTGGCCAGTGGCGTGCTGCCCAATCCAGCGTGCCTGTGCTAGGCTGAAATCTCTGCATGGTTATTGTGATGAGACATAGTGACGTAGCAGCTAAGAACTACAAACAGATTGCTCTTCCTTCCACTTGCAGTTTTTCCTTAAGAGAATATTCTTCACCTTTGTACAGTGCTGAATGTTACTGCTTCCCAAATATTATTTACCAACAAATTTGTTTCCTCTATCAGGCAGATAAAGCCCTGATTCGTCAGCTCAGTCCTCAAATTATATTATGACCACTGTTTAATGATACTTATCATAGTTCTTTGTGTAATAGCATGGATATAAATACACTGCCCTTAAATCATCCTTTTAAAAGGAAAAAAACAATTGCTTCTCCACAGTTGATTTTCAGCACTGCCTTCTGTCGGAAAGCATTGTGTATGAATTTAACACCATTGTCAAGTAAATGGAAACTTGAAAAACAAGGTATATAAGACAGTGCAAAATATTTATGTGTGTATGTGTTTTAAAAATGCCCAGGAGTTGCAGAGGTGAATAAATTAGATACACTTTTTCTGATTTCTTATTTGGTCATTTTGTATTTTCTATGTTAGTGAGTAACATTTTCTATGTTAGTGGATTCTCAGAACTCCCAAGTTGAATTCTATTGTCTAACTAGAGAAAATAAAAACTGTTAAAGAACATGCCACTGAACATCAACTTTTTTTTTTTTTTTTTGGAGAAAGCATATATTTTTTCTCCGTTAAACCCCCAGTGGGATATCATTGCATGTCTGGAGTAGAGAGGATGGAAGCAGCAGATTAAAATACTTATCAGTACATCCATACTCTAACAGTAAAAAAAACAAAACTAAACCCATTGCTACTGAGTCGATTCCAACTCATAGCTACCCTATTGCACAGAGTAGAACTGCCCCACAGGGTTTCCAAGGAGCAGCTGGTGGATTCCCACTGCCCACCTTATGGTTAGCAGCCGAGCTCTTAACCACTGTGCCACCAGGGCTCCACTTACCTTAACAGTAGTGAAATAGTGCAAGTTAAATCTCTAGCATACAGAAGTTGCAGTTTAGTGGAAAGAAGGCCAGGGCTTCTGAGAGAATAATAGCAAAAAGAGTTAATTACGTTTCAATTATCTGGTTCAATGGGAAGAATCATTTTATTTTCTCACCAAAGATATTCTTAAAAACCCATTGCTGTCGAGTTGATTCATACTCATAGCGACCCTACAGGACAGGGTAAAACTGCCCTATAGCATTTCCAAGGAGCACCTGGTGGATTTGAACTGCTCACCTTTTGGTTAGCAGCCGTAGCTCTTAACTACCACTACACCAGGGTTTCCAGGTATTCTTTGCTATATCCAATGTCACTTTCATGCTGGCCTGAGGTTTGCCTGGACCCAAAGGGCTCTGAGTCAAGTCCTGGAATTGCTACATTGTTTGTAATTTTGGACAAGTTACACAAAATTTCTGAGCTTTGGTTTCTTCCACAGTTACGTAGGGGTAGTAATGCTAAAACATAACTAACATGAGATTTCTCTGAGTTAGTATATGTGAATATATCAATTTTATTAGATTTATAATATATTGGTTCCTTTATTCTGTCATTTGAACTGGAGAGCCACTAGCTGGACTCTTGCCCCTCAGCTCAGATTTTACCTCCATTAAGAATTATCGAGCTTCCTCAGCCTGGTAAAGGGCACCTATAAAAACCCACTGCTAACTTCGTACTAATGGTGACAAGGATGTTCACTCACACCACTTCTGTTCCACTTTGTAGTGGAGGTTCTTAGTAAGATAATTAGACAATAAAATGGGAACACTTAGGCAATCAGATTTGAAAAAAAGAAGTAAGACTCTTTCTATTTGCAGATGATATGATCTTGTATAAATATATATAAATCATAAGAAATCCACAAAAGAATCTGTTAGAACCAATAAACAAGGTCAGCAAATTTGCAGGATAGAAGATCAATATAAAAAAATCTATTGTATTTTGATACACTTACAACGAACAATCTGAAGAGGAAATTAAGAATACTACGTTTACAACATCATCAGAAAGAAGAGACCACCTAGGCAAAAATTTAATAAAATAAGTGCAAATCTGACATTCTGAAAAGTACATTGCATAGTTGAAAGAAAATAAAGAAGACCTAGATAGAAAAACATCCTATGTTCATGGGAAAAAGGACAATGTTGTTAAGACGTCAGACATAATGTCAGATTCAGTGCAGTCCTTATCAACATTCCAGTTGGCTTCTTCACAGAAACTGAGAGCTGATCCTAAAATTCCTATGGAAATTCATGGGATTCAATTCCAAAACAGCTAAAAAAATCTAAAAAAAAAAAAAAAAAAAGAACAAAGATGGAAGACTCATACTTTCAGAGTTTAAAACTTAATACAAATCTCTGGTAATCAAGATAGTATAGTATTGACATGAAGAGGGACATGTAGATCAATAGACTATAACTGAGATTCTAAAATTATATTCTCACATTTTTGGACAATTGACTTTTGACAAAAGTGCCAAGACAATTCAATGGGAGAAAGAAAGTCTTTTTCTTCTAATTATATAATTTTAGTTATTTTGTTGTTGTTGAGAAGATACACAGCAAAACATACATCAATTCAGCTGCTTCTACATGTACCATTTAGTGACATTGATCACATTCTTTGAGTTGTGCAACCTTTCTCACCCTCCTTTTCTGAGTTGTTGCTCCTCCATTAACATAAATTCATTGCCCCCTAAGGTTCCTATCTAATCTTTTGAGTCGCTGTTGTCAATTGGATTCCATATAGATAGTTCTTAAAAGAGTGTAATGCTCATAGCAGACATTTTCTACTAGTTAAGTTAAACTATTGTTTAGCTTTAAAAGACTTCAGGGGATATTTTTTGTTTAAGGTTTAAAGATTATCTCGGGGCAATAGTTCCAAGGGTTCATCCAACCTTCATCACTCCAGGGAGCCTGGAGTCCATGAGAATTTGAAATTCTGTTCTTCATTATCTCCCTTTCTATCAGGATTCTTCTACGGACTCTTTGATCAAAATGTTTATTAACGGTAGCCAGGCACCATCCAGTTCTTCTGGTCTCATGGCAAATGAGGCAATTGTTCATGGAGGTAATTAGCCACACATTCCATATGCTCCTATTTCTGACTCTCCTTCTTCCTCTGTTGTTGTAGTCGAACAGAGACAAACTGATAGTCTTTTAAACAAATGTCTCTGTGATACCTGGATATTCACAGGCAAAAGAATGAAGTTGCACTCCTATCTTAACACTATATACAAAAATTAAGTTAAAATGGATCAACTACCTAATGTAAGAACTAAAACTATAGCACTCTTAGAAGAAAACATAGGAATAAATCTCTTAACCACACATTAGGAAATGCTTTCTTAGATATTATACAAAAATCACAACAAAAATTAGATAAATTGGATTTCATCAAATGTAAAATTTTGTGCTTCAAAGGACATGATTAAAAAAAGGGAAAAGACAACCAATGAAATGGGAGAAAATATATGCACATCATATTTTTGACAGGGGACAAGTATCTAGAATATATACTTTTACAACTCAATAATAAAAAGACAAATAACTCAGTTAAAAATGCACAAAGGATTTCAATAGACACTTCTCAAATGAAGATATACTAATGACCAACAAATACATGAAAAGATGCTTAACATTTTTAGCCATCAGGTAAACGCAAATCAAAACCACAATAAGATACTGCTTCATATGGCCAGTGGTTAAGAGCTCAGCTGCTAATCAAATGGTTGGCAGTTTGAATCTACCATCTGCTCCCTGGAAGCTCTGTGGGGGCAGTTCTGCTCTGTCCTGTAGGGTTTCTATGAGTCAGAATCAATTCGACAGCAATGGGTTTTCATACTTACTAGGGTGGCTATAATTAAAAAGACAGATAATGGAAAGCATTGGCAAAGAACTGAAGAAATAAAAATCATCATACACAGCTGGTGGGAATGTAAAATGGTGTAACTTCTTTGGAAAGCAATTTGAAAGTTCCTCAAAATATTAAACCTGGATTTACTACGTGACCCAGAAATTCTACTTCTAGCTATATACCAGGAGAAATAAAAAAAGTATGTACACAAAAATGCTTGTACAGGAATGTTTATATAGCAGCATTATTCATAACAGTCAAAAAGTGGAAATCTCCAAATGTTTATCAGTTGAATGCATAAATAAAAGTGGTATATCCATACGATGGAATATTATTCAACAATACAAAAAACAAAAAAATGAAGTGCTGGTATATGCAACAATATGGATGGATCTTGAAAATATCATGCTAACTGAAAGAATCCAGTCACAAAAGAACACATAATGTATGATTCCATTTATATGAAATGTCCAGAATATGTACATTTAGTAGGTTAGTGGTTGCCTAGGACAGGTGATGGGGAGAGGGAGTAATTAGGGGGAAATAGGATTTCATTTTACTTGGATCCACAATCAACACCCATGGAAGCAGCAGTCAAGAAATCAAATGACACATTGCATTGGGCAAATCTGCTGCAAAAGACTCTAAAGTGTTAAAAAAGCAAATATGTCCCTTTAAGGACTAACATGCCCCTGATCCAAGCCATGGTGTTTTCAATTGCCTCATATGCATGTGGAAGTTACACAGTAAATAAGGAAGACTGAAGAAGAATTGGTGCCTTTGAATTATGGTGTTGGTGAAGAATATTGAATATGCCATGGGCTGCCAGAAGCACGAACAGACATGTCTTGGAAGAAGTACAGCCAGAATGATCCTTAAAAGCAACGATGGGGAGACTTTGTCTCACATACTTTGGACACGTTATCAGGAGGGACCAGTCCCTGGAGAAGGACGACATGCTTGGTAGAGGGTCAGCAAAAAAGAGGAAGACCCTCAAAGAAATGGATTGATACAGCGGCTGCAATAATGGGCTCAAGCATAACGATGATTGTGAGGATGGCTCAGAACCGGGCAGTGTTTCTTTCTGTTATACATACGATCACTGTGAGTCGGAATTGACTGAACGGCACCTAACAACAACAACGATAGGGAGTAACTGCTAATGGTCATGGTATTTCTTTCTGAGGTGATTAAAATGTTTTAAAATTGACTGTGGTGATGGTTACACACTTATGTGGATACACTAAAAATCATTGGATTGTACAGTCAAAGAGATTGTGTGTGAATTACATCTCAAGAAATCTGTAAAAAACCAATTAATGAAAGTAAGTGGCCCTCAATTTGTATGCCGTGAAACTATTTTAAATCGGAGTATACATCCTATAAAACGTAACCATGTTCAGGCAAGACATATCTGTTTTTGTTAGATACCGTCCAGTTGATTCCGACTTACAGCGATGCTACAGGACAGGGTAGAACTGTCCCATCGGGTTTCCTAGGCTGAAATCTTTATGAAAGCAGATCGCCAAGTCGTTTTCCCTCTGAGCCACTGGTGGGTTTGAACTTCTGACCTTTTGGTTAGCAACCAAGCCCTTAACCACTGTACCACCAGGGCTCCTTTAGATGCACCTAAAGAGAAAATCGCTGAATTTATGTGGGCACCAACAGCAGTTTAGTTTAGAGAGTTTTCTGTTGGCCTGAAATAACCCTTTGACCTAAAACAAAGCAGACAGAGGATCCAGCCAACCATTAATTGATTTACTAGGGACTTTATATCTTGCCTTGCACGTAATTGAAAAGGAATTACATATATACACATGCCAATATTTTCAATACATTTTGTATCTAAAATCTTTGAATTGAGGTCAAAGATAACCTCAATATAAATTACAAGATTTATTTACTATGAAATGGTTTTCAAAATAGAATCAAAGTAGAAAACTGTTATGTATACACACACATATTCATACACGTGTATGTATTATTTTATTTTTTAGTCTGTAGAATTTTAATACTTCAGGCTGGATATTTTCAGTTACTTTAAAAAAATTTTTTTTTTTTACCATCCTCATCTATTTCTATTTATTTTAGGGATCCATGGGAACAGTAAGATTCAATGTGTGTGTGTATATACATGTATACATATTTATTTCTAACTATTTAAAGCTTATTTCACACAGTGAGTGAATTAACAGTATTCATTTTCTTATATTTTTTAAACCACATCATTTTATTTCATATTCTAAAGCTCTGAACAGAGCACTTAAATAAAGCTGTGGAGTGAACCCAGGGACTTAAAGACACATTCAGTAATGAGTTCCTAAAATGAACCAGTTTCATCTCATACCGCAATATTTCTCCTCCTCAGTGTAAGTTGGGTTTGTGCTATTGAAAACATGTTACAGTATTGTTTGCGTTCTCTAAAAAATGTAACACCTGTTATAGCACCTGAGAGGAGACAACCATTTGTACGCAGAGACGCATGCCAACAGAAAGTCCCTTCTTCCTACTCTTACAGTTCAGGAATGTAGCCAGGGAAACAAGATCGGTTCATGAAGAAAGAGTGTGTGATTGATTGGTTTCAGTAAAAAAGCAAGCATTCAATGTAGATACCTGGCTTTGAAAGTTATCCTACGCTAGAGCCATTGCAGGCAGTTCAAGAGATTAACTTTAGGTGTGCTTAAGCATCTGGGGTCTGAGGTGGTGCTAAAAATTAAGAACTGGACTGCTAACCGAAAGGTTGGTGGTTCAAATCCACCCAGAAGTATCTTGTCAGAAAGTTCTGATGATCTGCTTCTGAAAGCTCACAGCTTTGAAAACCCTATGGAACAGTTCTACTCAACACACATGTGGTCGCTATGAGTTGTAATCAACTTGACGCCAACAAGTTTGGTTTTGGTCTAAGAATCCAGCTCAGTCCTTTTCCAGCTGACACACCCGCTTCTTGTATACGATGGAAATGCAGGTGTATGTTTCTCTATGCTTAGAGCAGCAGCATCCTGGACTCAGCTTCAGATGCTCACATAAGAAGCTGTGTCACAGCTGGTTTCTTTCTGAGTTTAACCATTCCAGTACAGAATACTGGCCTGCATGTACACTGGCATCTAACTGATAAGGAAGAAACATCAAAATCAGTTGTGATCCATATCGATCACTAAAGCATGTACTACAGTAAGCAGATCGTGTAAAAATGATACGCATAAGAAAATGTGTACTTTTTAAAAAGCTACAATCTGCTACTTTAAGACTATTTTGAAACCATTTCAAAGTAAATAAAAATTTATTTTAGTTAATATGCAGGTTATCTTTGACTTCAATTTAAAGATTTTAGATAAAATCAAATTTTAGATAGAATTTATTTAAAATATTGGCATTTTTTTACCTGGCTAGAACCAAGTATTTTACTTCCCCCTCTGGCTTTGCTCTTAACATAACTACTTACTGATTACAAACAAGTGATATTTTTTTGTTGGTGGTGGTGTTAGCCTAAAAACACCTAAAGGAACCCTGGTGGTGCAACAGTTAAACACTCAGCTGCTAGAAAGTTCAGTGGTTCAAACCCACCAGCCGCTCCATGGGAAAAAGACTTGTCAGTCTACTTTTGGAAAGATTACAGCCTTGGAAACCCTATGGGTACTTTGCCCTATAAGGTCGCTATGAGTTGGAATCAACTCAATGGCAGTGGGTTTGTTCTTGGGATACCTGCACATATATACATATCTTTCTCCAGATTCCCTTGGGAAACTAAACTTCTGTCTTGTTCTTTTAACCTTCCTTCTAGGGAATAAAAGCCATCTCAAAGTCTAGATATCTGCCTGCCTTTTGTTCCAAGCACCAGCTTCTCTAGCTTCCCTATTACTCACATGTGAGGAAATTTGGTTTCTAGTTGGTCTGGTGCTAACTCTTAGCCTGAATTTTTCTTGAGAGTTTGCTGCCGAGACACTTGGATTCCACACCTTCTTGCAGAACTTCGCTGTTTGTGGAGCTTTTCACTAGTGACTGCCTTTCCTCAGGGGCTGTGCTGTTGCCAGAGTCCAGCTCCTGTATTGATAAATGGATTCTCATACATGACCTCAACTGTTTTCCCGATTCTCAGATCTCTTTGTCTGTGTGACCAAATGGTTTTTCAATCTAGCAGATGCATTCTGATTTAATTTTCATTATATAGGATACTGTAACACATAGACTTTAAATGTTTTTTGTTTTTTTTTGGAAATCACCAAAGGGTCAGTTTAGGGTCAGAGAACATTTCAAATTAGAAAATACCAGTTCTGTTTATTTGCTTTTTTATGGCCTTGCTTTTTTTTTTTTTTTTTTGTATATGAATTAATTATGTAATGCCTACTAATTCCAAGTAACAATACTATGATCTCAATTTAACTTACTCTTGCTATTTGATATGAACTTCTAGAAGTTTTCATGATTAATGGTGATGAAAATCACACCAATATTAATCATACTCAGGAAGTACACAGAGAACCCATATTACTAAACAAATGGGAGCAATGTCATAGTTTAGCAATTTTTCAAGGTTTGTGTGTTAGCTTGATCTTTGGGGAATTAACACTCTTTTTGGTCTGCTTTGAAAACAGGAAATTTATTTTTTCTGATTGACTTTGCCGGAATCTCTAAATATTTTGTTGCTATTTTTTATCTGTCCTCCCCAATTAAACTGTGATATATTTCTCCAATTAAACTGTGATATATTTGATCAGGCAGTCAAAATGCAAAGTGATACGTAGAGGTGTTCTACATTGCTTGCCCTCGGAGAGCTATAAGGCAGGGGAGGGAGGAGAGTAAAATGCAGAAACTGTGATAAATACAGAGTCATTTGGTACTTAAAAAGGTGCTGTACTGAAGAAGCATAGGAAGAAATGATGTAAGGCATGAATGAAGCCAAAGAAGTAAAAGGATTGGGAGAAAATTCACTGAGGCATTCAATGAATTTAGGAATCATAGTCCTCCACGATCGTTATTACGAATGATAATATCAAATTATTAGGATGCCTGCCTCCCCCTCTCTCTCTCTCTTCCTTCCGTTTTCTTTTAATCTTTTTTTTATAAAAAGAGAAACTTTTTTGTTCTATTTTACCTCTACATATACTATTTTATTATACTTTCCGGACATTTGAATCAATTTAGAAGTGTTGTCGTTAGCTGCTGCGGAGTTGGCCCCCAACTCCTGGCGACCCCAAGCACGATGGAACAAACAGCTGTCTGGTCCTGTGTCACCTCCATGATTGGTTGCTGATCAGACCTTTGTGATCTGTAGAATTTTCATCAACTGGTTTTCAAAAGTGGATTGCCAGACCTTTCTTTCTAGTCCACCTTAGTCTGGAAGCTCCACTGATAACATAGCAACATTTAAACCTCCACTAACAGATGGGTGGTGGCTGCCCATGAGGTGCACTGGCTGGGAATCTGACTCGGGGTCTTCTGCATGGAAGGCGAGAACTGAACCACCACCGCCCCCTTAACTTAGAAGGAGGTTAATTTTAAAGTCTAAGAAATTAAGTACAAATATGTAGAAAATGTAATGTTACGTACCTTCTGGCAATCTAGAAATATAATTTCAAACTGATGCCCAGATACATGATGATTTTGCATCTTGACCTATAAAACAGAAGAAAAATAGATTGGGATAAAAAATGAATTATCTTACAGTAAAAACAACTTTTGTTTGGATGATTTCAACATTTTAAAAATTGGAAAATCATTCTTGTCTTTTGACACAGGCAGAATTAATGCAGATTGATAGGAACTATTGCAAGATAATGAAAAGTGTTATCCATTAATTGTAACACGAAAACTCTACCCATTTGTTTACTTGCGAAGAAGTAATTGAATGCATTAAACATTTTAATTTGAAATCAAGATAAGCATTTCTTTGCTCACCGTTTAGAGCAGTCTGCTTTTTAAAAAGACCACCGTGACAGACATCGCTAGAAACGTGTTCATGTGAAGTAGTGAATTGGCTTTTTCCTACGTACAGATTGATTAAGCAACTGGGAAGACTTTGCCGCTTGGTTTATGTATTAAGGCGGAGGTTAGGCAAAAGTTCACTAGAGCCGTTGACTCATCTGCATGTAAAATGTCCAGTGTTATCCAGGAGAGAGTTTAAACGTTCCACGCAGCGTTGCAAATTTACCTAACAGAGGAGAGACGAGCGCATTAACACGCCATAAGCTTGTTAAACCTCATTGCGAAGTTTTCACTGTTTACACACGTTACAAGTCAATTGAAATAAAAACCATAAGAGTTTTATGCAGTCAAAGGAAATAAAAATATGAACTAGGTTTTGCCCTTTAAATATTATCATAAAATATCAGAATATTAAGATCTGGAAGTAGTGAAGTCTGTTCATCGAAGACGGCCTCCGGAGGTCCAGATGATAATTGAAACACTTTGTAATCAATTTTCATTTAGATCTACTGCAAAGATGGTGCCTCAGTAAGCAAAGGGTACAGTGCACTACTGGGCGGCTTCTAGCATTTTGTGTGATGCCAACGATAACTGGAAGTTCTGAAAAAGAAACTGGATAAAGCAGGCAGATTGGAAATAAGCATGTCGCTACCTGCTTGCCATCCTCAGAATTTCAATCAGGCTGTGGCTGAACATATTAAGAAAAGATTCTTGTGATAAGAATAGAAATGACTTAGGAAGATTAGAATGGTAATAGTATGCATAAAGGGGGCGGGGTGTTTTAACCTACGACTAATTATAAACATCATTTTTATCAAATCCATCCCTCTGCATGGAAAGGGGTCTTATACTTTTCTTTACATTCTGTACTTGATGTTCAATGTTTTTGTTTTTCTAATTCCTTCCAGAAAATAACCAGCCATTGGAAATACTTCCATTTCTTGTATTGGAGCATAAATGCATGTATTTCATAGTTGATTTACATGAACTTTGAAGTCACATCTTCCCAAAGTCAGCTGAAGAGTCAGAGGAAGGGAAAGTGGTTCGAATTTATTCCTTCTCAAAACTTTTCCACAGTTTATATCCTAGCTAATGGATTTCATGATGTTCCTTTTGAATATTTACAGCCATTATCTGGCAAATATAAATGTTTTTAATGCACCATCATATAAATGTATTATTTTCTATATTTAAGCAAGCCAATCTGAAGACACGTTTTTAAATATTACAAGCAAGCTTCTTTAACAAGAGTTTTTTTTTTTTTTATTCCTTCTACCATCTATTTCCAAATGATATCTTCCCTATGTAAAGACAAAGTTTAATTAAATTTTTCTGAGGCTTTGCAACTTTGTATGACTTCAGGTGACTGAGTTTCTTTCTCTTCTGTCTTCTTTGACTCCTTGCCCCTTCTAGCCTCATGTTGGAATCCCCCCATCTCCCAGACTTTTGTTGCCACAGTTTAGTATTCAGATTAGTCTTGACTGTGTGGTTGACTGAACCACTCAAAAATATATTTTTTGCTTTATCTGCTGCCTTTAGCCTTTCGTTATATAAATCTACCATCATATTCCAGGGGCCAAATATCTTGAAACTCACCATTGATTTTCACTTTCACTTGTAATTTCTTCCTCTCTGATTTAGAAATTTGTGTTGAGAAACAGGCTTCTGCATTACAGAAACTGTTTTACATAAATTGCTCGGACAGAAAAATATACCACCACACAGAAACCTCATTTGTTCACAAGACTCCGGCTAGCATATACTGCTCCTTTGTGCAGATTAGACAAACGTTCCCTCCACATTCCCCTGCACTTTGCTCCATGAGCTGCTGCTCTACAGTTGCACAGTTTGGCAAGCAAAGCATGTGCTGAATTCCTACTGCCTGGGCACCCTTATGCAGTGACTCGGTTTGTTCAGTTTCATATAAATTGCAATCTCTAGATTAAAAGATGGAGAGACCATTTCTAAAAGGAAATATTTGCTTGTGATGGTTAATGCTATGTGTCAACCTGGCTAGGCTATAATTCTCAGTGGTTTGGCAGACACTATGTATCACCTCACATTTTGTGATCTGACGTGAGCACAATCAGCTGGAAGAGGAGCTTCCTTGTAGGTGTGACCTGCATCATGATATATGCGCCTAAGAGCTTGGCTACTAACCAAAGGGTTGGCAGTTCAAATCCACCAGCCGCTCCTTGGAAACCCAATTGGGCAGTTCTACTCTGTCCTATAGGGTCGCTATGAGTCAGAATCGGCTGAATGGCAATGGGTTTGTTTTGGTTTGGGAGCACCTACATAGAGGAGGAGGAGCGTCCCACACACCTGGCAACCTGGATCCTAAATTGTATGACTCGCTTCTGTTACCCAGCTAGCTGAGGCAATGTCTTACTGGAAAGAAATGGTCTGAAGATGATGTTTTATTCTTGCCTTAGTAATGCTTGATAACTGGACCACTAAACTGGATATTCCCTTCATGCCCCCTTTTCTCACATTCCTCAACATTACGTCCTTGTATTTTACTAAAAATAAAAAACAATTTTGAAAAAGCCACATGCCTGCATTCAACCAAAACTACTGTCGACTGTGTTGTTTACTACTTTTGTTCTCAGTGACTAACGCCACTCAGGAAAAAAAAGGGGTGAAACATGTTATTGCTCACCCTACACTGGGATATTTTCTACTGTTAGATAATGGCACATTTTTCTCTTTCCCTTGATTGCTGAGGCAATCAGATGATTTGATGCTCATTCATTACCACTTTCTTCAGCTACAGTGTATGGCTCGTAGTGGATGTTCAGTAAATTTTTGTATCTCTCTTCTCTTTTGTGCTAACTCAACTTCCTTTGGCAACAAATCACTTTTCTCCCTGTTTTCTATAGCTTCGCCAATTAAAATATGGCCGGGGCATAAGAGAACTTTTGGTCGTAATAAAAACGTTCTGTAGTTTGATAATGGTGGTTACATGGGTACATGCGCTTGTCAAAATCAATCAAGCCTTTAAAATAGGTGCTGTTAACTGTATCTAAGTTATACCTTAATGAAGTTGGTTTTAAAAAGGGAATATACAGAGTAAATCTTCATATAAGGACTGTAGTTACCCTTGGCATACTAAAATATCAATAATATGTTTACAGAAATAGATGTATTTGTCCCAGAATGTAATAAAACACATGCTTAAGATTGCTTATAACATTTGTTTTAAAGATTGCCACTTGGTTTAGTACTGAGAACATGGAACTGAGCCATATGTAATAGAAGTAAGTCTCAGAGAGAAAATCAACTAACAGTAGGACCTTAGGACGTGTTTTCTCATTTGTAAAATTATGTAATTTGACTAAATGACTACTTTCCTTTCATTTATACTGCAGTAAGATTTTGAGTTTCTAGGAGAATCCTGTCTTTGCTAATGCATAGTAGATACACATTTATATGCACATTCTCCTACTGGACTAACAAAAGCTTAAATAAACAGTTCACATAACCCCACAATCTTTCAAAACTTTTCATACATTAAAGTATAATCTTCATGACTTCATAAG
The DNA here is from genome assembly GCA_030035585.1 of Dugong dugon. Classification (NCBI taxonomy): domain Eukaryota; kingdom Metazoa; phylum Chordata; class Mammalia; order Sirenia; family Dugongidae; genus Dugong; species Dugong dugon. The sequence goes on from CM057473.1 coordinate 11,416,438, forward strand.
ACAGAATATTTTAGCAGCCATTCCAGGTATGATGATTAAGATTGTGTGTCAACTTGGCTGGGACATGATTCTCAGTGTTTTGACAATTGTATAATGTTGTGATCACTTCCTTATTGAGATTTGATATGTGACCACCCACACGATGGGATCTGCTATGAGTGGTACCAGCAGGGGAGGGGCCTGTGGTGGCTCATCACCCCATCAGCATCACCCTCTCTGCCCTCTGCTGCCCTAGTCCTTCCGGCTGTCCTTGCTGGGGATTTTGCTTGTTCTGGATCCTGCAGCTGGCTCCTGTTCATCTGACCTCTGGTTCTTGGGACTTGAGCTGGCAGTTTATCTTCAGTCTTGCCTGCTGATCTTCAGATTCGTCAATCTTCACAGACTGTAAGCAACAGCCCTGCTCTCTAGCCTGCTGATCTTGGGTTCACCAGCCCCTGTGGCTATGTGAGTCGGGAGAAGCCTGCAACAGCCCTGCTTTCCAGCCTGCTGATCTTGCGTTTGCCAACCTCTGTGGCTACATGAATCCTGAGAAGCCTCTGTCCTGACCCATGGACTTGGGATGTTACAGCCTCTAAAAACTGCGTGAGCCATTTCCTTGATATAAATCTCTCTCTCTAAATATACATTTGCATGCTTTACTGGTTCTGCTTCTCTAGAGAACCCAGCCTGAGACATCAGGCATTCAGTTCTCCAGGTACATCATTATCAGCCTGTAGAAATAGTCTTAGAAGTCTAGACTAGGGTCCAGAGTGGAGATCCTGGTTGTGAACTGTCGGCATTCAGGATGGGAGCTGTAATCCTTCTCGGTCGAGTTTCCCACAGGACCTTCAGAGCAAGTCAGGAAGAACAAGGAGATTCATTAACCACATGTGGGGCATCCAGCCTTCCAGTCTCAAGAAGAGACTGAAGTGTAATAAATGTTGCAAACAGGATGAACCTCACCTGTGAATAATCAAATTAAACCTTGGTTTTTTTTTTAATGATTGGGAACAAAAGGTATGGATGAAGACAACCAATCTCAAATGATAACCTAAAATGATAATGGAGGTATCAGCAAAAAACTAACCAAAAAACCCATTGCCAATGAGCCAGTTCCTACTCATAGGGACCCTACAGGACCGAGTAGAACCGCCCCATTGTGTTTCCAAGGAGTGCCTGGTGGATTCAAACTGCCAACATTTTGGTTAGCAGCCGTAACTTTTAACCACTGTGCCATCAGGGCTCTGTCAGCAAAAGAATAAATAATTTAAGCAAGAAAATGAGGAAATTGAAAGCAAACAATTCGCTTTAAGTCTAGTAAGAGAGGCGGCAAAAGAGAGAGAAAGTGCCGTTTCACAGAAGCCAAAGCAGAGGCCACAACATCAAATGTTTCAGATCTAGGAGGATGAGGAATAAGGCAACACACACACACAGGCATAAGCACACACCCCCACCCAGCAGACCCACATTCCCCGGCCACGGGTATGAGGACACACACCCACCCACCCATACCCCACCCCCACACTCAGTTTTGCACTTTGTTTGAAAGAAAACATCTAAAATATTATTGAAACACGAGTCAGATGTGAAGGTATTTGAAGGTGAAGATGTGGAAGCGGGGAGAGCAGATGACACTTTTGAGAAATGTGATGGTGTGATAATGTCTAAAAAGGGTAACAGACATGAGGGGGTGTTTCTGGGGTGGGAAGACTTGAGCAGTTTTGTGATTTGATTGAAGACAACAGTAGACGAAGAAAGGTTCAAAATGAGACTCGTGCGTGAAGGCAAAGGGTCAGCTGGAGAGAGGAAGAAAATAAAGGAATATTTTAAGAAGAAATGGAGAGTAAAGTTTGTTTATTCATTATTATGTGGCAATCCCAGAGGACACTGTGAACAGTGTAATTATAGGATCAGTTTAGGAAAGTGGAGAATATGTTTGTTAATGAGTAGAATAAAAAAAAAACAAACAAACCATTGCCGTCAATTTGATTCCGACTCATAGCAACCCTCTAGGACAGAGTAGAACTGCCCCATAGAGTTTCCAAGGAGCACTTGGTGGATTTGAACTGCTGACCTTTTGGTTAGCAGAAGTAGGTCTTAACCACTATATCACCAGGGTTTCCAATGAGTAGAACAGATTCACATAAAAATTTGAATCAGGGTAGAAAGGATGGGGGGAGGGATGTATGTTTCTATGTATATATTTGACATAGTATGTTTGGAAACCAGGGATAAAGGAGGCAGGAGGCTAGGAGACAGATGGCCCACTGCCATCAAGTAGATTCCGATTCAGACCCACAGGGTTTCCAAAGCTGTGAATCTCTACAGAAGCAGATTGCCACGTTTCTCTCCCGTGGAGCCTCCTGTGGCTTCAAACCACTGATCTTCCAGTTAGCAGTTGATGGCTTTTAACCACTGTGCCACTAGGGCTCCTTAGGAGATAAGTGAGACATGCTAAATATGTGGCACTGCTGAGTAGGCTGAGCTGTCCGTCTAAAAGGTTACCGTTCCAAGTTCTAGCAGGGCTGCTGGTGGGATGCTGTAAGGCTGAGTCAAGTTACTAAATGGTAGCACAGACAGGCTGATAGAACAGCTGCTGGAACATCTGCATTAATATTAATAGCCGACCCTTCTTGAGCACTGCTGAGTGGCAGGCACCCTTCTAAGTGTACTGCATGGCTGAACGTATTTATTATTCATAAGAGGCAGGAGCTATTAATATCTCCGTTTTCTCAGATGCAGAGAATTTAAACTATTTGGCCAAGATTTCACAGCCTGTAAATGGCAGAGCTAGACATGGAGCCGATACTTCTGATTCCAGAGCTTATGCTTTCAAACACGCCACTAATCTGCCTCCCATATTAATTAATAAAACAAGTTACAGGGAGTTCTATTCTTTCTTAGGCAGCTCTTCAAAGGAAGTTTTAGGTCCCCAAGAGAGCAGAGCCTCCCAGAGGTCTGATTAAGCTTGACCATACCCTTGCCATAGCTCAGAGCAGGCCTCCGGATTTCTGTCAGGTAGAAAGACTTCTTTCTCATATGTCTTTCTGCCTCCATGTGCTCATGTTCATGTTTTCTTCCTCATGTTAGTCTGGGTGGGGGTCAGGTCCCCTCATCTATTTTCAAAACCATCCGATTACTGCCCAGAATGTTGTAAGCTTAGAAAAGTCCCTGAAAATGATGGGGGTAGTTTCTGTTATCTCTTGCTGCATAACAGATGCCTCAAAATTTAGCGTCTTAAAACAACCACCTTTGGTTATTTCTTATGATTCTAACTCTTGGAAGTAGTTGCATTTCCTTAGGTGATAAGAATAGCTATTACTATTACTACTAATGTTGTTGGGTGCCATTGAGTTGATTTCCACGCATACTGACCTTATAGGTCAGAGTAGAACTGCCCCCATAGGATTTCCAAGGCTGTAACCTTTATGAAGTAGACTGCCACATCTTTCTCCCAGGGAGTGGCTGTTTCAGTTAGCCACCAACCTTTCAGTTAGCAGCCAAGTGCTTTAACCACTATGTCACCAGGGCTCCTTATCGAAGAATACAAGAGCTCTCAGGAGCTTCCAATTTCCAGAATTTCGCGACAGCATGAAACCCACTAGATGTGACATTAGGCTGAAGGAGGTATAAGCTGTTTTTGCAGGCAAAGAAGCATGTTAACCCTTATTGTTCATCACCGTCCATTTGGAGAATGGGGCACTCTCTGTAAAACGACGTGCAAGGATAGGAAAATCATACCTTTTTGGTGAGGTACTGTGATTGGAATCACACAAAATGCCACGGTGGTAGAGTGGGCTTAAACTGGTGACATTGGTTTAGAAATGCAACTCTACTCTTATCTTCTGAGTGAAGGGTGTGGGGAGGAAAAATTTACCCATGTATAGCTAAAGTTCCACATTCACTTTCTCTGTTAATTTTCGAGGTTAGCTTTGAAAGATTGCTTTGAAAAACAGATTGTAATTCATTACAAATTAATGCAATTAAGCAACAAAAATTGAGTTATCTAACATTCTTTAAAGAGTAGAATTGAATTGTTTCACAATGGGCGTATTTTGTTTTCCATATTCATTACCTTCTAAAATTTCATCCAATCCCTAACTCTAGTTTCGAAGTATCCCCTAGTTTGGGGCCACTTATTCAACTGATTTTAGATAATGCCTATTGTCCCTAGTTAGAAATGATGTACAACGAAGTTTAGAACTCAGTCAAATATTTAAAAATGTCTGTGGGTGAGTCTCACGGGCTAATTGAAAATGAAGAGGTTCTTATCTCAAAAGACACCATTGATAATGTGACATGAACTTGTAAGAAGAGATGATGAGCGTCATGGATTGAATTGTATGCCCCCGAAGTATCTGTCAACTTGGCTGGGTCATGATTCCCAGTATTGTATGACTGTGTACCATTTTGTAATCTAATGTGATTTCCTTGTGTATTATAAACTCTATCACTATGGTGTAGTAAGATGGATTAGTGGCAGTTGTGTTGATTAGGTCTACAAGATTAGATAGTGTCTTAAGTCAATCTCTTCTGCTATATAAAAGAGAGGAATGAGCAAAGAGACATCGGAACCTCATACCACCAAGAAAGCAGTGCTGGGAGCAGAGTGTGTTCTTTGGATCTGAGGTTCCTGTGCAGAGAAGCTCCCAGACCAAGGGAAGACTGATGACACAGACCTTCCTCCAGAGCTGACAGAGAAAGCATTCTCCTGGAGCTGACGCCCTGAATTTGGAGTTGTAGCCTACTAGACTGTGAGAAAATAGAGTTGTCTTTGTTAAAACCATCCACTTGTGGTACTTCTGTTATAGCAGCACTAGATAACTAAGACAATGCGGTTGAAGTTTGTGCAGCTTTTAGCTAAGCTTTGGAGATTGCTTTAGGAAATAGCCACATAAAAGTGTGAGACTTAGATAAGAATGCAGAAATTTTACTACTTGAATTTGTGCTAAGAGAGAAAGGGAGAAGTCAAGGTATCTGGAAAATTTTACTTTGTCTTCTTTCCTCTTTGATGTATGATTACTTTTTCGTGGTGTAGAGTCATTTGAAATTCTCTTCTTTCTATGTGTAACACTTTTCTGTAGAAATTTTAAAAGAACAAAATGAGGGTTGTTATTGCACTGTTACTACACTGTTATCGCCCTTCTATGCTTGGTTATTTGTAAATATTTATAAAGAATTGCTTTTTAGAAAGTTGATGGATTGGTTGACCTCATTTTGAATATCATGGGACAATCTAGTTGACATGAAAAAAGGTAGCTGTATCTTCTATTTGGAAGTAATCCAACTCTTAAAATCCATGCCTCCTTAGTGTTCAAGTAATCAAAGTTAAATTCATTTCAGAACCCTGCTTTGATAGACCTTTCAGTGTGTGTTTTGATTAACTGTCTAGCTGATTGATTGATGCGCCTTTCCTCACTGTGCTGAATTTACTGTGAAGGTGTCTGCAGTAAAAGTACCATGCTGTGTGTTTTGTGAATGGATTCAGCTGTTAGTCTTTTTTATGTAGCTTATAAGAGACTATAGATCTGTCTGCACTGGGACTTCAAGGCTGTGTTTCAGCTTCATTCTTTCAAAGACATATTTTTATATATTTAATAGTTAAATTATATAGTACCTCAGATTAGAATGTAAGGTTTAGAATTCTGAAAAGACAGATTAATATTTTTAAACACATGATGTATTATTTAACATTAATATCTTATTGATGAAGAGTTAACGGGCCCTGGGTGGTACAAACAATTCGTACTTGGCTACTAACCTAAAGGTTGGTGGTTTGAACCCACCCAGAGGTGCCCCAGAAGAAAGGCTAGAGGATCTACTTCTGTGAAGATTACAGCCAAGAAAACCCTACAGAGTTTAGCTACTCTGTAACACATGGGGTCACCATGAGTCAGAATCAACTTGACAGCAGTAGGTTTGGGTTTGGTTTTTAATGAAGAGTTGATATCTATCGGTGTAACCATATAATAGCCATAGTTCTCCAGGTCTGGCTTGTCAAAAAATGCCTCTGGAGGAATGAAGGGAGAAACTCTGTCCTTGTAACCCTTATGGATTTTTAACAGTTGTTTCCAAACTGCACTTCCCAACCAAACTTCTCCTGGACTCTGAAAGCAGGCTGCCGAATTCCAGGCCTGGTTCCGTCTTTTGTCACATCAGGACTTTGAGAGACTTTACATAATTGCTCTGGGCTTTAATTTCGTCATTCCTATAACTGGGGTCATATTGTCTCTTACAGATATTGTGAAGACAACATGAGTTATTAGCTATCTAGCACATAATAAGTTATTATAATTACTTTTTATTATTCTTAATAACTATAGCCTAGATAACTGTGCCTCGCATCCATGAATAGGTGAGAGGGAGTGTTGGCAACATAACATTAGAATTCCAGAGGGCCCATTCTTCTTTCTTAATCTTCCTATATTGACCATTGTAAGTAGACCCTAAAAATCAAGTTATGTTATCAATATCCACTTAACAAACAGTTGCTGAGTATCTACCAAGTCAGGCTTTGCATTATTCATTAAGGATACAGACAAATAAGACAAAATACATATTTTTTTAAAATGTCAATCAAATGGAAAGGTTTTTAAGCACTTGAGAGTCTTGTGTCTAGAAGTATACATGGAGGCCTCGGTAACTGAGTCACTATAGGGCATAGTCAAGATAATACATGTGAAAGGAGGCTGCTTGGCCATTTCTTTCCTAGGTCCCATGGAGTGTCATTAAAGACAGAAATTGCATAGTTCAATTTCAGTGATAATCAGTGAGGTGGTGAAGTTACCCTGCTCTCTGCCCCCAACATTCTGCAAGCTTGGTGCCCAGGGAGATCTCCTGGAGGGTCATGGCATTGTCCAAAAGGTAGGCCTGTTTGAAAGTGACAGGAATTCTCAGTTCGACTTAAAGAAGAAGGAACCTAGATCTATCAGGAATTGAGCAGTTGTAGAATAAGCCAGCTTCATAAAATTATAGAGAACCTAGGTGGGGTATTTATTTATGATAATCAGAAGAAAACTGGAAAAGAGCTTTAAGAAAGGACTAATACCCTATACTCAAAATGACAGAGACTTCAACTTAAACACTTAGAAGGATATCAGAGCAAATGTTTCATCTATGCTAGATATGCCCTTTTTCATTGCCTTTGCATATTGTAATAAACTGGATCAGCAATGGTGTGTCCTGTGATCTAGAGAGGAGAGAAGCTTTGACATCAGGTCCACACCACAGGGATGTAGCTGCCGGGTCCTGGAATGTTGAATTTTAGCATGTGAGTCTAAATGTGCAACTTTGGCCAAGATATTACATTTTCATTGCTCTCGCACTTCGTATCTATAAAATGAATGCTGTTTTGAGGATTAGCACTCAATAAGGTGCCTGCATGCCTGGCATTTCAATACATTCACAGTAAAGAACAGCTATTTCTGCTTACTTAACCCACGCGGAAAGTGTAACTAGAGTGGATTAGGGAGACTTTGCACCAACCCTATCTCCCTTGGGAAGTGTTGTGTGATTTTCCGTTCTGAGTTAGGTGACCCCGCTTGCTTGCATGTTTTCCCCACTGGTATGTATAAGTTTCCTCAGGGAAGGAGCTAAACCTTCTTTGTTTCTAATTGCTTAATACCCAGCAGAGTGTCTGCTTTTTAGAAACCAGTCAGTCAGTGTGGAAAGCTGTGTTCCACTGTATTTACTAACTATGGGGTTTGTAGAGTGTGCTAGGTAATCATAAATGCAGTTTTGTAGAGAACAAAGGACCTTCAACCAACATAATTCCTTTCCTGTGATAGGCAAAACCATAGATGGCATTTATCTTGATTTAAATAAAGTTTTGCTATTTTACTTAAGTAAAAACCTTTGGTTTTTCTGGAAAACCACTTGCTTAATGACTATTATGTAAAATATTATTTTTCACTAATATAATGCTTTTCTGGTAAAGTCCTATCACTGATGGGTGCTAAGAAAAACTCATTGAGGGGAGTGGTTTCTCTAAGGTATTATTTTTAATACAGTGGATCATTAAATATTACGTAATTCATTTTTCTGGCGGTAGTAAAGCAACTAAGAAAGCCGTCTATATTTCCTCCTTAAAATATTTATAAATTACAGAAATTATTTATTTATGTGGTTATAGTGCTAATTTACATGGCAAACTGTTCCAAAGTTATGATTAATACTTTAAGTGAACTTGAAAATTGAAGAAATTTTAGGACAAAATGGGGCAAACCCCGAAAAAATCAATATGGTTTTCTCCCTAAAAATTAAGTCAAGATCATAATTAGAAGGAACTATATATTGGCTTACTTGTTTCATGGTCTATCTTTTCTAAGAGAATGTTGGCTTCATAAGGGCAGGAGGTTGGCCTTTTTCTCTGTTCTTTTCCCAGCTCCCATTGTCATGTCCACTACCTAGTCAGTGCTGAATTTGTTGAACAGAAGACTGTATAATCAGGGTCATTGCTTTTCTTAAAAGCATGGACTAGAGTTCAAGATTAGTTTTTCTATTTATTGACTTGGCTAATCTGCCAGGTTGTCTAAACTTTGTAAGCATCAGTTCCTTCATTTATAACCAAAAAAAAAAAAAAAAAACCAACCCTCAAACCAGCTGCTGTTGAGTTGACGCCAACTCATGATGACCCCACATGTTTCAGAGTAGAACAGTACTCCACAGGGTTTTCAATGACTGATTTTTCAGAAATATATCATCTGATCACTTCTTCAGAGGTGACTTTGGGTGGATCCGAACCACCAACCTTTCCGTTAGTAGCCGAGTGCTCAACCATTCGCACCACCCATGGGCTCTTTCATTTATATCATGTACATAGTAATAACACAGCCTTGGTGGCACAGTGGTTAAGAGCTCAACTGCTAATCAAAATGGCAGCAGTTCAAATCCACCAGCCACTCCTTGGAAACCCTATGGGGCCATTCTACTCCGTCCTATAGGGTTGCTATGAATCAAAATAGACTTGATGGCAATGGGGTTTTTTACATGGTAATAATAGCACACAGATTGGTTGAAAAGACATCTGTAAATAACTTAGACCAGTGAGTGGCTAACAGGCTTTCCGTGAATGTGAATCCTTATCTTCCTCACTGGATTCTAAAGTTTGAGGGCAGAGACCTTATTTTTCTTGTCTAACTACAATACTCCTGGTTCCTAGTACGTGCAAAAGTCAGTAAATATTGTTGACCTAATGAGTGAATGAATGGATGACACAGAACATAAAAAACAAACGGAAAATAAAAAATAAAACTGTGTGGTAGGCCTTTTTGTTGTTAACCATTTCATTTTTTGTTGTTGAGAATATACACAGCAAAACATACACCAATTCTAAAGCTTCTACGTGTGCAGTTCAGTGACATTGATTACATTCTTTAAGTTGTGCAACTATTGCCACCTTCCTTTTTTGAATTGTTCCTCCCCCATTAACATAAGCTCACTGCCCCCTAAGGTTCCTATCTAATCTTTTGATAGGACTTTTGACATTCTGCTGTAATATTAATCAAAGCAAATATGTCACATCATGTCAGATGATCATAGGTATTATGTTTCTTTATACCACCTTATTCTAAATACTGGGCTCTTGAAGGCTCTGTAAAACCGGAGATATGGAGACTTTAGTAGCTGGTGAGGCAGATCTTACTAAGATCACCTTAGGGAACAAAAACATTTGTTTCTATGGGAAGTTAGGAGACTCATAGGATTTATTTACCAATTGACAGAAAACGAGACAGTCTGGTATATCTGATACATATGATTTTCTAGGGTTCTTTGAGGAGACTCAGATTTAGTCTGTGAAGGGACTGCAAAGTTCTATTTGCTGAAAACAATCGTTGACAGAGGTACAGTCTATGGAACTGACCTTCCAAAGAGGGATCAATTGGACCAAGCCATATCTACAAATACAGTGGCTTCCAGAATTACCTTCCAAGGAAATTACACCGAAGAGTCCTCTTCAAAAAACTTAACTGTCTCCATTGCAAACTTAGACCATCTTTTATTTTTTTAGATTACTCTGAACTTGTTCTTGATTGCTGTTTTTTTGTCTGGTCCCCAATCAATGTGATTGTGATGTGATGTGAAAAAATCAATAAGTCCTTTGAAGTTTACATGTCAGTCTGAACTCACCTCATTTTCTATCTCTTTTAATTTTTGCCAAGAAAAAACAAAAACAAAAAGATGATGCTAAGCTAGTAAAACTTACAAAATATATATTTGAGTCTAGGAAAAATAAGATTTAAGATGAATCATTTAAGGTAAGTCATTAGAACAGCTTTGAATTAGATGTATATTTTTCCTGCACTTGATCTTCAGTAGACATATGGAATTGTACACACTCCAGGAAGGAGAGGGTAATTTTGAAACATGTTGTACTTAAAAAAGAAAATAAAACAAAAAAATAGCTACTACAACAATAACAGAAAAAAAAGGACATTACAAATTAGATAAGAAGTGGATGGTAGGTGCTTCAGTGTAATCAAACATTTATTCTGAGCTGTACTACCAGAAGTTCAATGTCATCTGCAGAATAACCCTTTTCTCTAAAAAAGATTTTGCCAACAAATATTTTTTGAGTAAATTTTAAGTTAGAAATTAAATTTATCTGTACTTTTGAGTTTGATACCTTTGCTCTAAGCGTTGGTAAATTGTCCTAATCTCAGTTTGAAGTGGAACAACACAGTTCATGGCCTGATATTGTTTTATTGAAATCATGAGAAATAAATACAAAATACTTGTGTGTGTGTGTGTGTGTACATACATACATCTATGTTATGGATTGACTGAGTCTCCCAAAAATATGTGTTGGAAATCCTAATCTTTATACCTAATCCTAATCTCTCTGGTTATAATTGTATTTGAGAATGAGTTTTCTTTGTTATGTTAATAAGGCAGTATTAGTGTACGGAGTGTTTTGAGTCAATCTCTTTTGAGATATAAAAGGAGTAAATTAAGCAAGCAGAGATGAAGGGAGATAGATGCTATGCCACATGAAGACTACCAAGGAGCCGAGGAATAGGAGCTGGAGAAACAAGGACCTTCCACCAGAGCCGACAGAGAGAGAAAGACTTCTTTTAAAGCTGGCCCCCTGAATTCAGACTTCTAGCTTCCTAACTGTGAGAAAATAAATTTGTTTGCTAAAGCCACCCACTTGTGGTATTTCTATTACAGCAGTACCGGGTAACTAAAACAGTGTATATAGAGATACATTTTCCATGGTTTCCATAAGACTGACTCAATTACCTTAACTGGAATTTATATATAAATGGAATTTACATAAAAAGAGGTCTTGGACAGAACAATTACAGACTGCTTAGATGAACTGCTTGGTGATACTTCCAAGGCATCAGCCATACTCAGCCTGTGTGCTTTGACTTCAGGCTTATTACCTCATGGTTGCAAAATGGCTACCATAGCTCCGTCCTTTACTGGTCTCAGAGCCCTGTTCAGGAGCAGGAAAAACAATTCTTCTCACATGTCTTTTTTCAGAGTCAAAACAATGCCTAGTATGACTTGCTTCAGCAGAAAAAAAGTCACATTTATTTTTAATATTCTTAGATAAACTACTCTGAAGGGCAATGAGATTTCCAAGACTGGCTTCAGCCTGGGTAAAGAATAGGGTAACTTTTCCGAGGGCATGGCTGAGTGAAGGGTGGAAAGTGGTCACTTGATCTGTACCATAGCTCTGCTAGCCAGGAGGACATGGCAGGAAAGACTTCCAGAGACAGAAGACTACGTCTGGTACAAAAATCAACTTTCTGTTAACCACATGTGCTAACATTTTTAGTTCTTTTATATTTGCTATGAATTCTTTTGATCAATATTAAGCAAATAAGAAAGTCTCTGTTGATATATAATTGTATCTTTTCTATTCTAATCCTAAAAAAATTATAAGACAAGCATTTTGAAGAAAAGGAAATCACAACAGATCCCAAATTGTTAAAAATACATGTTTTTACATGTGTTTATTCTGGTATTATCTTACAGTGTAATAAAAAGTGCTATTTCCTTGCTGCATGAAGAGAAGAAGATGGAGTTAAGCAGTGAAACAAAATGATTTTCAAATCGCACACTGGTCAGTCTATGCAGCATTGCGTATTTGGTGTATTTCCTACACATCTACTGAAATCTTATTTAAAATGCAATATTACATGATACAAATATAAAGTATATATATATATGTATACAGATATATATATTTCATGATGATTGCCCTCTTAAATAGCAAGTCATACCCAAAGTTATAAAATACTTTATAAGCCTCTAACCAGTGACTTACTGGAGGAGGCAATTCGTAAACTTAAAAGAAACAAAAAATTCAAAAACAAAAAATTCTCTCTGTCCCTCGTGTTTTGTTCCATCCATTAAAGTTAAGTTTCTCTCTTGGGTGATTTAACACTCTTTGAGACCAAACAGAAGTAACAACCTGCCTTTTGGAAACATATGTCTTCATTGTTGCATTGACAGAAAAGAACAAGATCGGCATATTCCCAGGTCTCTATTGTTCCCACACGCTCCGTTTCAGTCATGGTCCTGGCCAGTGACAGGGGACCACAGGCCACTGAAAATGTCCAGAAGCCTGAAGCCAAACTTCCAGGCTGAATCACAGAGTAAAACAGGAATTAAAAAATAATAGTAAAATTAACCACAGAATTAGATGCAGTTCTAAGAGGTGTCTCTAAGACAAAGGAACTTTCTCATCTCTAGTTGATGACATTTGCTGATCTGCCAGCCACTTCCAGTGGGAGTGCATATCAATAATCATTTATTGACTTTGATAAGGTCTCACAGGAAAAAAAAAAAAGAAAAAAATACACGTAACAAGGTAGATGAACACTAAAAACACAAACAACCAAAAAAATTTTCATTCAAATCCTGTTTATTAAAACAATTATACAATTTTATGAGTTTGTAAGTACAATTATACAGTTTATAATTTTTCATGTTTTTTTTTCAAGTTTTGTAGAAAACTAGTTAGCTTTACTGTTTTCCCAATGCATTAATCCTTGTAAAGTTGAAACTCTCGTTTTCAAGGAACAACTGAATGCAGAGTAAAGCAGTTCATATGTTTTTTTTTTTTTTTTTCGGTAGTTGCAATGAGTCAAGATTCTTTTTTTCCCCTTCATTGGTAATTAACAGTTAATAGCAAAATCCAGTTGCAAATCCATACATCTTAAACTTTTGTTGCTTTATATATGTAATTCTTATTATTGTACTTTAGATGAAGGTTTACAGAACAAACTAGATTCTCATTAAATAATTAGCACACATATTGTTTTGTGACATCGGTTACCAAACCCAAGACATGTCAGTCCTCTCCCTTCTCAACCTTGGGTTCCCAATCACCAGCTTTCAGGTCCCCTCCTGCCTTCTAGTCCTTGCCCCTGGGCTGGTGTGCCCCTTTAGTCTCGTTTTAAAAAACCAAAATTTTTAAATTCATAGTTTGCTTTGAAAGTTTTTATCCATCCACAGTCTTTCTAATGAAAAAGAAAAAGGTATTTCATATTAAATGGTCAGTAAATAAAATGAACCGATGTGTTGAGGAGGTGACTCTGTGTCTCTTTAGTATAATGATCCTAGCAAGATCAGGGGACTTCTATGTCTGGGAAATACCCGCAGGTGGTAGTAGAGCTGAGGACAAATGGCTGTCTTAGTTTTACTTTGTCTGTTGAATTTTAATATCTTCTTACAATGAAGCCTGAATGTTCCCAAATTTTCATGCCTTCAGGGTTCACCTGCCCTTGATAGGCAGCTAACATATAGCACAGCCTGGGTCCTCTACCTGTTGATGGCTATAAATCCCCTGCTCTTACCTGGTCTTGCCCCAGGTAATTTTGAGTAGCTCAAGGATCCTTACATGTCCAACAAATTCATCCTGACTGGTTGCTTGCCATCACTTGCTTGAGATTCCTGTTCTGAGGACTCTGCTGAGCACTCTTTGTTCTGTCAAAATCTTCTCTGTAGGTAGTGGTCTTCTGCGCACTGCTGATTACACTCATGCTGTGGCCTCCCTTCTCCCTGCAGACACACTCACACACACCATTCTCCAAAGCAGAAGGCCAAGAAAGCTAAGATGGCCATGTAGCATAAAAAACAACAACAAAAACTGTAATAGCAGAAGGGAGTTACAACGTAAAATATTAAAAATATCAGGAAGAAAATAAAAACCTCTTTAAGAGATATCACTGATCCTTCTGGTGTACCCATTCTCCTCTCCAGGGTTCCTTACTCGTCCCTGCTCTTACTCTTCACCCCTTCCAGACTGCTGCGGTGAGTATCTTTCCCAGGAGCCCCCTTTAACCATCTTGCCCTCCCTTGACCCCAAGGCCCAATAGATAAATGTGACCTTCCTGTTGTTATTAGCTGTTGAGTTGGCTCTGGCTCATGGCGATATCACGTATGACAGAAAACAACATGGCCTGGTCCTTGGTCATCTTCAGGATTGTTAGCATGATGATTGGTATGATGTTGGTAACTGCATTTGAGCTAGTGACCTTCCTAATTTCAGACAAACTACACCTTCTTTATTTTGTCCCTGGACTATTGATTGTGGAAGCACCTACCCATAACACCTACAGGAGAGTGTTCTATTGCCCAGGGCCCAAATCAGGCAGTCTCAACAGTCAATGAGACTTTTCTTGAACATTGGTTCAAATACTCCCCAAGTATCATGGCTACATCTATTGTAATCACCTCACTAATGGTGCCCACCCAGGTGGTCCCTCCCAGTATGAACGGGGAGCCTGCACCAAAACAAATTCCAATTTCTACCCAAGAAGACAGAAGTGGCTTCTGACCCAAACATTGTCTTTTTTTTTTTTTTTCCTGGCACTGCACAGTTTAAAGACTCAAAATCATCTCTTGCAATGAAAAGAAACTTTTAGAAAGTTCAGAATAAGGGTTGTTTCTGCTATGCACATTGTTGGAAATTAGTGATATGCTTTGTCGGGTAGCAGCAGTATCAGCGAATGGGCTGTTGGAGTATCATCCTTCCTTATACAGCCACATAAACGCTGATGTTGGCCGTGGTCAGCGGATTCCATAAGTCTCTATTTTCATGCTTTATGTTACTGTGATTTATATTTTAGGGATATTCTGTTAAAAGAGGAGTCCCTAGGTGGTGCAAACAGTTAGTGCACTAGGCTCCTAACCGAAATGTTGGAGGCTTGAGTCCACCTACAGTTGCCTCAGATAAAAGGCCTGGCAATCTACTTCTGAAAAAGAAGCCATGGTAAACACTATGGAGCCCAGTTCTACTGTGACACACATGGGATCATCATGAGTCAGAATCCCCTCAATGGCAACTTTTTTGTGTTTCTGTTAAAAGTAACAGCTGATTTGGTGATAGAAATAACTGAGAGTGGATGGGACTTAGGGAAGAGATTTTTAAAACAATCTACTTGGAAATTTTCTTTAGAGACATCAAGCAAAAAGCGTGTATTGCTGGGAACTCATGCTCTAGGCTTAGAACTGGCTAGGAGTTATATGGGATAGGCTGTTGAAATTTAAGACAAGCCTCTGGTATCAAAATGCTTGTCATTCTTCCTGAGGATGTCATATTCCTCATAAACCTGAATATACATTTCTGAAAGTCCTAAATTTATTGAGTTTGAAAGAGTGGCAGATGCAAACTTTTGAAGTCAATGCCTGCATGATAGATAAATGCGTAGCAATTTTTTAGTAAACAAATGATATTTTACTTGTTTTCTGCAGTGAGGAAAATGAATATGGTAATATGTTTGATAAAATAGATTTAAATGCTTCTTATACATAGAATTAATTTTATTTATTTCACTAAAATAGTCTCAGGCTGACAGCCTATGCATTTTAGCTTTTATTGAATTTGAAAAGAATATGAAACTGTACCCAGTTATTTACTTCTCATTTTAAACAAATATAATTTCTTGCTTTCACAAACACTGAATCACTGCAAGAATACACTTCTCCCCACCCTCAATGTGGGTTTGCTACAGTTACACAAAATTCTCCTTTGTCATGTTCTGCCTGGAGAAATAATTATTCTCTCTCTTCATCACAGAATCTATCACAGAGACTGTGTGTCCTTGCCTATTCAGTGACAGTGTTTCAAGAAAAACTGCTGATTGAAAATAATGTGCCGACCTACCACTGGGCATTGCTCACGTAAATCTCTCTTTTTGACAGCCATGGGTCACTTGGCCACAGAATCA
Source organism: Dugong dugon (assembly GCA_030035585.1). Lineage (NCBI taxonomy): Eukaryota > Metazoa > Chordata > Mammalia > Sirenia > Dugongidae > Dugong > Dugong dugon. The sequence goes on from CM057473.1 coordinate 11,432,604, forward strand.
CCACACACACATCCACACAACTGTAGTTTGAAATATGGCAGTCAGCAAATGGCTCCTTTGAGACCTCACAAGGTGTTTTGAAAATATTTTTTAAGAGATCATGAAAATGAGATAATAAATATATTCACAATCATGGTGAAAAGCTGAATAACTTATAAAATATTCTATGGTGCTTCGCCAGGGTCTTTTAAAACGTTCTTGAAAATTATTCTCAGCTGAACTTTGAAAAACTTGAGTTGATCTTGACAGCACTCAATTATGTAGAAGAGGACACTTGGTTTAATAATACGTCAATTGGTGATTCAACTTGAATTGTTTTTTTATCACGGTGGACTCTTAATGCTGAGCGATTTGTGCTTCTGAGCAAATACTTCATTTCTACTTTAAATTGCATGCATTTTAATATTAATATACAAATTAAATGCATTTTATATATATTTCCAGTTTTATGCTAGGTGTTTAGGAATTTGGATGGTATGTAATTTGAGTTTTCTGACTGAATATTAGTCATAAAACAGTTTTTAATTGTTCACTCTACATGAAAAAGACAATAGAGCATTCAAGTTTATTTTTCTAACCAAATAGATGTAGTATGTAAACGCTACCTGATTTTCTTTTTTTTCATTTTCTGATTGAGGATTTTCTATGGCCACACATGGGTTTCCCCATAAGCACTGGTATGTTTAAGGAGATGATGAGATGAGGCTAAATGTGTGCTGACTCCCAAAATTTTGAGGAAGCCTTTTGTTTTATTTTTAATTAGGGTTTGGCATGGGTGTGTGTGTGTGTGTGTGTGTGGATGTATGTTTGAGAGAAGAACCTCATAAATCGGGTGAAATAACATGGTACATTGAGGGTTTTAATTAATTGAGGGCTTATTCTACAAAACTTAGATGAATCCTTTATAATTTTTAAAGAAAAATACACAGAATGTGAAGAAATTCTTAAATTTTTCTTTCACAAATGTGATCTAGAAACCATATTTTATAAGAAATTAAGCCACATGGAGTCTATATTCTATAGATACAAAAATATATACTTTTTTGTCTTAGTAAAAATATACGTAATAAAAGCTTTATCATCTCAATCTTCTTTACAGGTACAGTTCAGTGACACTAACTATGTTTATAATGTTGTTCAACCATCACCATTATCTATTTCCAAATTTTTCCACCACCCTTAACAGAAACTCAGAGTTCCCTAAGCCACGAATCTCCCTCTTCTCCTCCCTCTCCCTCTGTCCTGGTAACTGCTAATAAACATTGGTCTCTATACACTTGCCTATTCAAATACTTCATGTAAGTGGGATAATAGAATATTTATCCTTTTTCGCACACACATATACTTTTAAAATGCAACTACAATTGGTTATACCTATTGTGTGATAACATTACTTCGAGAACAGTATTTTTTTAAAGAGTTTTTTGTCCATGTACCTTAGAGGAGAAAGTAGGCTCCTGAACTGACGTAACATTTTAAACATTATTAAATATGTTACATATAGGGATAGAATTAAGAGATTCTAGACTGACAGATCCTAATGTCTAAATTCAATGTAATTATTGAATGTCAGAGCTGGAAGGGAATATAAAGATTGCTGTTGTTGTTATGTGCTGTTTGGTTGGTTGGTTCTGACTCATAGTGACCCTACGTACAACAGAAAGAAACATTGCCTGGTCCTGTGCCATCCTCACAGTTGTTACGCTTGAGCCCATTCTTTCAGCTGCTCTATCAATCCATCTCACTGAGGGTCTTCCTTAAGAATAGATTTAGAGCACTGAACACTAATGACCACTTCAGGAGGTAGTAAAAGATCAAGAACAGATGGTACTGAAGGAAGAGGTCCAGGATATAAAGATTATCTAATAAAAATTTCTCAATCTATACATGTGGAAAGAGAGGCCCAAAGAGGTGACATATCTTCCCCAAAAGCCTTTGGGAAGCCCAGATTGTATTCCTGCAGCTGTATCTCACTGCCTCTTATTCATAGGAAAGGGGGTTCAAATCATGATTCTAAACCAGTTTCTTAGCCAGGAAGCTGCAAGTTGCAGTCCAGAGGGCTTTAAGTCATGACATCCCTCACTGGCACGTTTCCTGATCCATGATGAAGTCACCGTGAGAAGCGCATAGTGTGCATGGAATTTTTCATCAGTTAACCATAAGCTTCTGAATGTTTTTTCTTGGTGATTTCTTAGTGCTTACCACATACGTTAAATCACACAACTTACAATTGCAACAATGTTCAACATATGAACAACAGTTAGCAAACAACTTTAACATAATAAATCTATGCCTGATATACTCTTCCCTCTCCCATTTCTGTTGGCATGTCTCCGTTAACATCAATACGTAACCTATATTTGAGAAATTTACTTTGTGCTTATTTCTTATAAACTTGATGTTGTATTGTTTGTGGGATTTAATTATTGAATTTATTTCGTGAAAATATCATATGCTTGGTCCTTATGAATGCCCATGTTGTTGTGTTTTTTGGAGATCTCTCTCTCATTATTTATTTATTTATTTTTCCTGTGTATAGATATGAGTATTTATTTAATGCTCTTGCTTTTCCATTTGGAGTATTCCCCGGAGTAATACTTGCAAAAATGGTCTGGTAGTGGCAAACTCCCCAAGCTTCTGTTTGTTGCAGAATGTCTTCATTTCCCCCTTGTTTTTGAATGATAACTTTTCCGGGCAAAAAATTCTTGGTTGGCAATTGTTTTCATTCAGTATTTTATATATGTTGCTCCATTGTCTTCTGGCCTCTAGGGCTTCTGGGGAGAAATCCACATTGATTCTTATGAAATATCCATATGAAAGATCCTTAGTATGTTATATTTCATTTTTCTCTTCCTGCTTTCAGAATTCTCTCCTTGTCTTTGATTTTCAAGAATTTTATTAGGATATGGTGCAGAGTTGATCTTTTTGTATCTCTTCTGTTTGGGGTTCATGTAGCCTCTTGCATTTGTAGGCTTGATTCTCTATTCAGGTCTGGGAAATTCTGATTATCTCCTGGAAAATTATTTCTGTGCCTTTATTGTTGTCATGGTACTCTGGGATTCCGATAATTCTAATGTTAAGATTTCTTAATTAAATCCTGTATTTCCTTTTGGTGTTGTTGGCTTTTCTTTGTTTTTTTTTCCTCTTGATTCTCTTGAGACTTGATAAGTTCAGTTGTTTTGTCTTCTAGTTCATTTAGTCTTATCTTCTGTCTGTTTGAATCTATTGTTGTTTCTCTTACTTTTTCTAATTCAGTTGCTTCATTCTTCAGTTCTAGTAGTTTTTGCCCTCTTTTTTTTTTATGTTTTCTGTTTCCTTATTGGGTCTCTCATTTTGTTCCTCTGTCTGTTTCCTGATCTCAGCTAGTTTGTTTTCAGTGTGCGTTTAGCTTTCTTTAAACATATTTAGCACCATAGTGCAAACATTATCAATTCTTTGCATTAGGCTGGCCTCCAAAGGAGAAATTTCCTATTCTTCATGTTTTGCTTTTGATTGGCACTTCTTCTCTTGTGATTTTGTGTTTTACTATTTTTTGTTGAATTCGGGAGATTTTGTTCTTTTTTTTCTTTTTCTTTTTTTTTTACTTTAAATTTTGTATTCTGGTTTGTGTGGGAAAATCTTCTCATTGGGCACCCTGTTGGCACAGTGGCCAAGCACCAGCTGCCAACTGAAAGGCTGGGGCCCACACCCGTCAGCTGCTTCACCGGAGAAAGATAAGGCAGCCTGCCTCTGCAAAGACTCACAGCCCTGGAAACCCTACAGGTCAGCTGTACTCTCCCCCACGGGATCGCTAAGAGTCAGAATTGACCCAGCGGCAGTGGGCTTGGCTTCTTTTCCTGAGGACCACTACAGGGCACTCTTAACCTTAGTTTTTTTCAGTGCTGATTCAGGAGTTCTGGATGCTTGATCTTTGGAATTCAATACACGTGTGTGATAGGAGGGGGTCTAACTGGTTACAGACACTGAAGTAAATGGTGCAGCTTGACTTTCATGTGGTGAGGGTAGGGGGCTCTCTATGGCTTTCCCTCATGAGTACTCCTGCACAGGCTCTCCCATGGTGTTCTGCTCTCGGCAGTGAGCCAGCCATTTCTCTCTGTGTCACTCATAAGTCTGAAGTATTCCTGTCACCCTGCTGCCCTTGCAGTTCCTCTTGGTCCTAGTGCCCATCTTTCTTGGGCCTCAGCAAGATTTCATAGCATTCTTTTGCAGCGTCACTACTTCTTTTGCCCTCTCCAGATTGTGTGGCCTGCTAACTCCCCAGGCCTACCTATGCTGCCTTAGGAAATTGGGCTACAGCGTCCTTAAATTAACTCCCTTTCTGTGTTCCCTGTTTGGAGTGTTTCCCACCCCCATTCCAAAATGGCTGTGATAAGCAAGTGCTCCATATGTTAGTGGGTATGTTCTCCCAGCTTCTGTGCCATCCCCAGTTCTTCTTTCTCTGCTTCTGGACTCATCGAGACTCTCTATCACCTCAGCTGCTGTCTGGAGACCTGATATCTCAGTCTGTGCTTGTTTTTGTTCATTTTTCAGTGGATTAATTGCTGGGGGAGTAAATGGGAACGTCAACTCACTTTGCCATATTGCTCCACCCCCTGTACTTCTTTTGATATTTATCTCTAGATTACTCTAATTTTGTTTTATCTTTAGAACCATGCTGTAATTCCCCCAGGAATGAAATTTATGCTGTATCAAAGGGAAGTAGACCAGGACTTTTGGGTACGCTGAAAATAACACCCCTGTGATTGACGAATAAGATTGGTTTCCATCCATGCTAATACAAAATTGCCAAAAGTTTTCACCTTTGTGACTAAGCATCACTTTATGATGTCCCAAAGGCCACATTCTGTCTGCTTTCTAACTCACCTAACTACTACTAGGTGTATTTAAAAGGAGGAATAAAAAGAAAACTCAGACATCCTAAGACTGAACCACATTTATTAGCTTATTCCTCAAACTGTTTAGGGTTTTTTTTTAAATCAAGCATTTTCTTCCTACATTCAGTTCTTATATTTTATCTGTTCGCAAAATGACTAAGAGTTTGTCTAGAATAAAGTTGTTAAAGCAAAAATAGAGACAAATTTACTATTCAGATACTAGTGTCATGACCATTTCTAAGCGTTATATGTATCTCTACCTATCTATCTAGTCTAATTTAACCTGAACTAGTATGGCTATTATCTTCACTTCATCCCATTTTCATGGGAAAACAGTCTCAGAGAGATTATGACCTCTCATATAACCTGTCCAAGGTCATATGGCTGTCAAATAGCAGTCAAGTTTTAGAACATATATTTGACAGATTTCAAAGTCTGAGCTATTAACCACTATAGTATGCTGTCCTCTTGAAGCACACTAAAATTGTTATTGTTGTTAGTTGCTGTCAAGTCTACTCTGACTCATGGTGACCTTATGTATAACAGAACGAAACCTTGCCAGATGCTGTGCCTCATAATCCTTGGTATATTTGAGTCCATTGTTTTGACTACTGTGTCAATCCATCTCATTGAGAGTTTCCTTCACTTTCTTTGGTCTTCTACTTTACCAAACAAGATGTCTTTTTCTAGCAATTTGTCTTTCCTGATAACATATCGAAAAAATGCAAGCCAAAGTCTTTCCATCCTCACTTCAAGGAGCATTCTGGTTGTATTTCTTCTGAGACTGACTTGTTTGTTCTTTTGGCGGTCCATGGTATATTCAATATTCTTCGCCAAATACCATAGTTCAAAAGCATCAATTTTTCTTCTGTCTTCCTTTTGTCATCATCTAAATGTGTATGCATATAAGGAGATTGAAAAGACCACGACTTGGGCTAGATACACCTTAGTCATCAAAGTGCCATCCTTTCTTTTTAAAACTTTATCAAGGTCTTTTGCAGTAGATTTGCCCAATGCAATAATGCCGTTTGATTTCTTGACTGCTGCTTCCATGGATGTTGATTGTTGATCCAAGTGGACCCAAGTAAGATGGGAAAACATGAGGAAAAAAACATAATTTTAATTATTTATTAAAAGTAAACATTACATTTATTCAAAAATATTTTGCTATTAAATTATATTTGATATTTATTATGTAGGACTTTAGCTTTGGTGAAAAAAATAATACTCAACAAGTTAACTTATTCTGAAGAATTCTTCATATGCCTTTTTTTATTGTCTGAACTTGGTTTTGAAAATAAGTATAATATAAAATGTAATTTAGTAAAGTGGTGGTTAGTTAACAAGGATAACCTGCTGATCATTAAATGTGACTTAAAATTCACCTTGAAAAACCTAAAGGATTGAATGAATAGTACTTGATTCTCTTCCAACATATAATTTTCAGTGGCAAAGCTAATGAAATTCAAGTTTACATTTTCAGAGAAGAAATCAGTTTTGATTAATAGATATTCTTTTTTTTTTTTTTAATATTTTATTGTACTTCAGGTGAAAGCTTACAGAGCAAATAGTTTCTCATGAAATAGTAGTACACATGTTGTTCTATGACATTGGTTAACAACCCCACAACGTATTAAGCCTCTAAATTCTCAACCTTTTTTTTTTTTTTTTTTTGATGAAAATTACAGATGGCCAAAGATACACCGTTTCAAAAATTTCTACATTCACAGTTCAGTGACATTGACTATGCTCTTCCAATCTCACTTAAGATGAAGGCTTACAGAACAAAATAGTTTTTCACTTAACAGTTACTACACATGTTGCCCTATGACAATGGTTAACAATCTCACAGCACATCAAGAATATCCTTACTCCACCTTGTGTTCCCTATCACCAGGGGGCTTCCTTGTCCCCTTCTGTCTTCTGGACCTTGTCAGTGGACTATTGTACTTCTTTAGTCTCATTTGTTTATTTATTTTATTTTATTTAAACACCATTTCAAAACTTTTTACTTACACGTTTAAGTGATATTGACTATGCTCTTCCAATTGTGCTGCCATTCTCGCCCAAGATGAAGGCTGACAGGACGAAACAGCCTCCCATTTAATAGTTACTACAAATGTTGCCCTATAGCAGTGGTCAACAATCTCACAATACATCGACAGTGTCCTTATTCAATTTGTGTTCCTTATCATCAGTTTCCTACTCTCCCTCTGCCTTCTGGCCCTTGTCACCGGACTCCTGTACCTCGTTAGTCCCATTTAGTTTTACTGGGCTGTCCATTCCCAGGCTTAACATCGAACCTCGAAGGTAACTTCACCTCTGAGCTGAAAGGGTGTCTGGGGGCCACACTCTTGAGGTTTCTCTAGTATTCTTTAGGCCAGTAAATCTGGTCTTCTTTTTTTTTTTTTTTTTTTTGGGAGTGATTAATAGATATTCTTGAATTCTATAACCTGTAGGAGGTACTGATAATAAGCTCTTGTGGAAGCTGAAATAACTCACTTGTGTTCTCACTAGCATGGCAGGCCACCCCCACATTGGTACACATGAGTCTGTAGAAAATTTTAAAGATTTCTCTAAATAGCTGCTTTGTATTTGCTCTTGAACTTGGCAAATACTTATTTAAAGCATCAAAGTTCTGCTTCAGTAAACGAGTCAGGGCTGATTATGACCAGGTATGTTTAAGATTAGTCGTAAACCTTAACCACTGCAAAACCCCATATTGCTTTTTTTAGAATGATTGTGTTAATTAGACTCTTTTAGTTATAAAGATTAGAGGTTATTCTAGTTATTGGAGGTTGTATGTGGAAATGAGAACTGGACAACAAAGTTTTCATCACAGAAATCTGGTGAGGAGTCTGAAACTCTGCCTGGAGCTCATTTATCTTTATCCCAACCCACATTTCTATTTAGACTCCACCATAAACCTAACTCAGCTTCCCACTCTCTCCTTCTCTTTCTATTTCTTTTCAATTTCCCTCCAGTTATGAACATCTTATTTCTTTTTCTGTATTTGATTCCTAAATTCTTAGGGAAACGTTTATTTGGATAATTTAATCACCAACAGCCTTGATGAACTGAGTGTTTACGGAGGGCTGATTTTAGCCACTTTTCAAAATATACCATCTCATCAGTTTCCTTGGGCTGCTGAAACAAATTCCTACAATTTGGTGATGTCATGGATTGAATTGTGTCGCCCAAAAATATGTATCAAATTAGGTAGGCCATGATTCCCAGTATTGTGTGATTGTCCACCATTTTGTCATCTGATAAGATTTTCCTATGTGTTGTAAATCCTGCCTCTATGATGTTAATGAGGCAGGATTAGCAGCAGTTATGTTAATGAATCAGGACTCAATCTACAAGATTAAGTTCTGTCTTAAATCAATCTCTTTTGAGATATAAAAGAGAGAAGAGAGCAGAGAGACATGGGGACCTCATACCACCAATAAAGCAGCACCAGAAGCAGAGTGCATCCTTTGGACCCAGCGTTCCTGCACGGAAAATATCCTAGACCAGGGGAAGATTGATGACAAAGACCTTACCCCAGAGCTGACAGAAAGGCTTCCTCTGGAGCTGGCACTTTGAATTCAGACTTCTAGCCTTCTAAACTGTAAGAGAATAAATTTCTCTTCGTTGAAGACATCCACTTGTGGTATTTCTGTTACAGCAGCACTAGACGACTAAGACGGGTGGCTTGGCTTAAAACAACAGGAATTTATTCTCTCATAGTTCTGAAGGTAGGAAGTCTAAAATCAAGGCATCTACAGGGCTATACTTCCTCCCAAGTTTCTATGGGAGAATCCTTCCTTGTCTCTTCTGGTGGTTCCAGATGTTCCTTGGCTTGTGGCTGCATAACTCTAATGTCTGCCTCCCTCTTCACAGGGCCTTCTCTGTGCTTGTGTCTTCTCGTTTTTGGTCTCTTATACAGACACTTGTTATTGGATTTAGGGCCTACCAAGATAATCCTGTCTTGAAATACTTAACATAATTACAAATATACATAATTGCAAAGACCCCTTTTTTTCCCAAAATAATATCACATGCACAGGTTTTGGGGTTAGGACACGGACATATATTTCCGAGGCCACCATTCAACCCACAACAGGCTTTATGTCCTTGGGCCAGGTGCTCTCCAATCGACTACTTATTGGCTGGATAGGGAAGGTGAAATCCATAGGCAGACATACTAAAGACAAAAACCGGAGGTATATTCCTCTATGTAGAAATTATAGGCAAACACTATCTGCTATGATCTTGGCAGGCATCATGCTTGGCTTGGCTTGATCAATGGTGCCTTGCAATGAGCATTCCAAGATCAGATAGTTGCAAGTTTTGTAAATAAATTGGTTCTTTAAGTGGTGTAGGATTGTTTATTATTGCTTATTTTATTTTGGAAAACAATCCACAAAAAGTCTAGTTGGACCAATACTAACAATACCTTATTCAATTAGACAGATCAATATCTTATTCAGACAGATGGATTAGAAAATGAAAAACTGTTGGGTTTTTTTGCTTTTTGAGACTTCTCCTTTCTGAGTTACCTAGTCCTCCTACAACAAAATACCACAGAGTAGATGTCTTTAAAGAACAGAAATTTATTGTCTCACAGTTCTGGATGGTAAAAGTCCAGATTAGGGTCTTGGCTATGTTGCTTCTTTCTGTGGATCCCTCTCCTAGTTTCTAGTGATTGCTAGCAAACCTTGGTATTCCTTTTATAAGACACCACTTAGAAGGAATTAAGTTTAGGACCCACCCTACTCTGGTATTAGTTCATTAATATAACAAAAGAAAAACCTGTACTCCAAAAAGGTCATATTTACATGTACAGAGGTTGGTACTTCAACATAACTTTCTGGGGTACACAGTTCAATCCATAATAGCTCTTATTTCAGACAGAAAAGTCATGTAATCAACACAAAGGGAAGTACCTACTATGACAAGGGACTAACCAGCTGCCCTGGAGTTGATTCCTATTTATGACGACCCCGTGTGTGTCAGGTTATAACCATGTTCCATATGGTTTCCAGTGGCTGATATTTCAGAAGTAGATCGTCAGGCTTTTTTTCTGAGGAGCCTCTGGGTGGACTTGAACCTCAAAACTTTCAGTTAGTAGCCAAGAAGTTTAACCCTTTGCACCACCCAGGAACTCCTACAAGAGAATAACCTGTCAATAACTGAAAACTTGCATCAATGTATTTAGGCATAATTTAAGGTAAAATGGAGGCTGAGACCAAATCTACTTTTATGCCACTTAAGAAAAACTGTAGACTGTTTGTGCCAAAAACGAGAAGACACAAGCACAGAGAAGGCCCTGTGAAGAGGGAGGCAGACATTAGAGTTATGCAGCCACAGGACAAGGAACCTCTGGAACCACCAGAAGAGACAAGGAAGGATTTTCCCATAGAAACTTGGGAGGAAGTATAGCCCTGTAGATGCCTTGATTTTAGACTTCCTACCTTCAGAACTATGAGAGAATAAATTCCTGTTGTTTTAAGCCAAGCCACCTGTCTTAGTCATCTAGTGCTGCTGTAACAGAAATACCACAAGTGGATGTCTTCAACACAGAGAAATTTATTGCTTGCCTTATTTTTTCTGATTCTGCCAGGGAAATACAATCTTCTGGAAAAGAAGAATTAACAGCCTAGGACATTGAACTCATACAGCTGGGCTCAGAGCCATTTTCTCCTACAGACTGAAAAGCTATGGACGGCTTGATGGATGCTGTAAATACGTTAAGTTCAAGTGAGCAGACACCTATAAGAGGGTATAAACAGTGCATTACATCAGAGTGTAGCTTTTTCTGGTTTCTGCAGTAGATATTTTGCTAACGTTGCCAAGGATATTTTGCTAATGTTGCCAGGGTTTTTTGCTTGCTTATTGTTTGTTTTAATAAAACGTTTGAGCAGCTGTTATTGAATGAAGGCGTTTGTTTATCTAAACATGTAATGAAATAATTACTTTGGTAACATGTAACGGTGGAGGAAAGCATCTTTTCAAAGTCAGTTGGAGGAGAAAAATACTAAATCTTTGGATATTCTTATAGAACTCTTCCTCTATTTTTGTGTTCAGAGCTCAATGTTGCAGTCATAAATTCAAAGAGAAGCAGGATGGCTAGACAGAAGGCCAAATGGTACGTAATGAGGAGTAAGGGTATGGGGACAGTTAATTTCGTTCAAGTCAGAATTCTTCTCTTTGTCCTCTGTTCAGTGTTCTTTTTTGAACTTTAATCTAGATAATAACAATACCAAAAAGTCAACATTCACTTGGTCAGAGCTAAGGTGAATCTGGCTGCAGTGAAGCTGTGCCCACGATTTCTAAGACTGCGGGGAGAAGAAGGTGTGGGACCTGGGGAGAACTGATTGACTCTGTAGTGAGTCCTTAGCACCTGTCTAATGTGCAGTGACTAAAGAGACACTGTCAACTTGAGCTTACTTCTTCCAGACTCTTCCTTCTTCTTTTTTCAAACACAACATTTGCCAGTTCAGCATTTGTCACTGTGCAGTTCAATGAAACCAATAATATCAGTGATGTTGTTCAATCATCACCCATATCCACTGCCATATTTTCCATCCCTGTGAGCAAAAACTTAGTGCTAGCTAGACAAAACCAAAACCCAAACCAAACCCATTGCCATCAAGTCTATTCCAACTCATAGCTAGACAAAGACATTTTTTAATGAGGAAAGACAATTGTGTGGGTGAAACACAACACCGGGAAGTTCTAGGAAGGAATGTGGAATTCATTGTTATAATTCCATGTTATTATTAGGCAGGATTGTGCAGAAAAACAGTATCAATATTTTACCACAAAGCAGATGGCTTTAAAGAACAGGACTTCATTGTCTCATGGTTCTGCATGGTAAAGGTTCAAATTAAGATCTCAGCTATGTTGATTCTTGCTGTGGATCCTTCTCCTAATTTCTAGTAATTGCTAGCAATCCTTGATATTCTTTATATAAGACACCACATACATATATATGATGGCACAGTGGTTAAGAGCTATGGCTGCTAACCAAAAGGTCAGCAGTTCGAATCCACCAGCCGCTACGGGTGAGTCAGAATCAACTCGACAGCTATGGGTTCGGGGTTTATATATATATATGTATATATATATTCTGTTTCTCTGAATCTCTTCCCCCATAAGATGTCTATTTATAGTCTTGAGGTAGAATCCTATTCCCTCTGGAAATCTACATTTTTTTTTTTTTTTTGTCCTTAAGGCTTTTAACTGATTGGATGAGGTCCACCCACATTATAGAGGATAATCTGCTTTACTTAAGGTCAATTGATTTAAATGTTAATCACATGTAAATACTTTCATAGAAGCATCTAAACTGGTAAACACTGGAAGAATTAAGCTCAAGTTTGACCAAACAACTGGGCACCATAGCTAGCCAATTTGACACATAAACTTAACCAAGCACATGTGATCAGCTCATTCAATGTGCGAGCAGAGCTGATAGTTAATAATAGAAAAGGCTATGTTTGGTCTCTCTAGGAGAGGAGACTGTGAGAGTTAGGCCAGTTGTCCTGAAGCAGCCAAGCAGGCTGCAGGCCCAGGGAAGGATTCTAGTCTTAGCAGTGAACTACACAGGAACACACTGGGGTTCTAAGCACAAAAATGTAGAGATCACAGTGTATGAACTAGAGCAACAAAATGGGGATTAGATTTTAACGAGCTAAAAGTTTCCCTGTGCACTTAGAAACAAAGACCATCAACTCTGCAGCAGAAGAATTACTTTAAGATTCACTCACAACCTTGACTGTCTGAGCTGGGGTGTTCTGATCAAGAGAACCATTTTTGAGGTTTGTGTCCCAAGATGCCCAAACTACTGCATGATGTCTTTTCCAAGTAGTCAAGAGTAGATCCAACCAAAATGGTTAACAGCAAACACTAAGTTGAAGAAAGAAGAACAGATTCAAGACTTGAACATAAACCCCAGAATGCTTATTGTAACATCAGATATGAAACGAGGAGCTGAAGACCCAAATGGAGAGAGAGGACTTGATGCCTTGACTGCCTTTGACTTGAGAGGGTGTACCTGCTCCATCCGGCTCCATGGTTCTTACCTGCTTGCATGCCCAGTCATTTACTTTATGTCATCAGTTGCACAGAGTTACTCATTGAAGAGAAATTTATTATTATATTTTTACTGAAATCACAGTACTACTGAGTTACACTGAAGATGAAAATGTTGAGAAACAAAGTCCTTGCCCTCTTATATACTTTTTGCTCGGTTCAGTAATGCAATAAACGTTGATTGAACATCATCTGTGTGCAAAGATCCCTATTAAGAATGAGAATGTTTACTTATATGATTATATAGTATCCAGTCTTACAGTGGTTGGAGGAAAAGAAAAAGAACCCACATGAAGACATAATAAGAGCCCTGGTGGTGCAGTGATTAAGCACTCGGCTGCTAACTGAAAGGTCAGTAGTACAAACCCACCAGCTGCTCCGTGGGAGAAAGATGTGGCTCTCTGCCTCTGTAAGGATTTACAGCTTGGAAACCTTATGGGCAGTTCTACTCTGTCCTATAGAGTCAGTATGTATCACAATTGACTCGACAGCGAACGGTAATTAATTCTAGAAGTTTGTCCTTAAGTTAGTGGAACCCCAGTAGCACAGTGTTTAAGAGCTTGGCTGCTAACCAAAAAGTTGGTGGTTTGAATCCACCAGTCACTCCTTGGAAACCCTATGGGGAAGTTCCACTCTGTCCTATAGGATTGCTATGAGTCAAAATCGACTCAATGGCAATGGTTCATTAAGTTGAACCAGACCATAAACTATTTTATGGCATTTTATAGGCTTCGGCAAAGCAGATTTTAGCCGCATAGATAATATTTGGTAACTGGAGTGCAACTTCCAAGTTTATACCAAGGGATTAGTACACTTAGAGAGTAACACAAGAAGAACTTTAGATAGCCTGAAAAATAATGCTTATATTTCCTTGGGGAAAAAAAAGATCATTATTCATTCCATCCATAATGCAAAAGCAAGCAAATGAAAACCCCAATGTAAAAGTGTGAACAGTTATTAACCAAGATGATATTCTGTATTGGCATACCACTTACACATTTTTTCCCTAGTTTTTTTTTTTTTAATTCTAAACTTGAAGGGATATTTCCTGTATTGCCATGTATGAATTGGAAATAACATAAAATATACCAAAATCTATGATAACAATTTGACTTATTTCACATATCAATACTCATCTATCTGCAGAAGTTATACTTCTGGGGTTATCCCTGTAAAAGCTGAGAAAAGACAATAAACCCCACCTATATGAATGGATCAAGAACATCTCTCTATTGTTTGAAATGCTCTGGTTTGGTTTATGTCCATCATTGCTGTGACTCCTCTGTTTGCCCGAATACAAATGGCAGCGCCTATTGGGATGAGATGAGATTCTTCACTACTCTCTTTGAAAATCACATAGAGCCTGTACTTATCCCAGGATGCTCCTGCTGAGAGAGGATGTCCCTTGGTTGGTCACACACACACACACACACACACACACACACACACACACTACTTTTGTCAGTAAAATTTATTGCTCTTGAGCAAAATCCAGACTTTGGTTTGAATTTTGTGTAAACCTTTTATCTTTGACGTATGCCCATCACAGGTGAGGTAATTCAGTGCAGATGAAGGTCTTCTGTTTTCCTACTTTCACATGTTCTATATGCTCTTCTATCCTTGCACACCATTGATTATCATACTCTTTCCAGGTCCTGTGAAATAGATTGGTATTATTCCATCTTTGTAAGTTACATATGCAAGTAAGTTTTGATATTTCAAAGAACAGAGCTAGTGCAGAAACTGCAATGAAAAGCCAAACTTCTGCTTTGTTTTTTATTGTTTAATTCCTGTGTTTATCTGTAGCTAATTATAGAATTGCAGTTGTTTGACTCTGTAGGAATACATATTCATCCAAATTGATACAGCTTTGTTTCAATGGAAAAATGATTATTTTTCCCTGCACTGAGGCATCCTTTTAGTACTCAGTGTATGAAAATCTGTAAGGACCCCAGATGAAACTGTTCATCTCAGGGAAGGTTTAGATACCTTGAGTTTTCTTACAGCCACTTTAAAAATAAACACATTACTGCATCTTTCGTTTCACTAAGGACTTAGGTCTCTCATCCTAAATTATGATTTTCTTTGTCCTTTCATGAAATTGAAAATGTAAGAAAATAAGATTATTTAGGCAAAAAAAAAATGCATCTAGCATTTATAAATCCCCAAAGAAAAGATTCTAAAAATGGCACTCACTGCACGTTTGATAGCCAAGGCAGCCAGCAGCTGCTTAGCCATTATCAAGCAAGACCTGCGTCTCCTGTCCTTTATTAAGCCAAACCTTAAGTGATAGCTCTGTGTGTGTGGCTCATTTAGCAGGTGCTCAGCCAATACCAAGAGGAACCTGCCCCCTCCTGTCCATTGTCCTCAAAGACCCTGAACGCTTGTGTGGTTCAGTTCCTGCCTCAAACCATTCAAAACTAGTTTACTGGTCTCAAAAGCATAGGACCTCCACCCAGGGAGGGACTTATCCACCATTTTCTGTACATACTAAGGGGGGAAAAATGCAATTTGTCTTACTGCACCTACGTGCCATGATAACTTATGTAGTCCATGAAGTTTGTAGGGAAGCATGTATAAAAGGTTCTGCCTCCCTTTGTTCAGGGAGCTTGATTTGAGGTATACACCTCCAGGCTTCTTGCCTGTGTGCTTGTGATAAGCCCTCTTCCTCCCTCCTCACCTCCGTGTGTCTTTATTGATGAGAAGCCGCACTGCTTAGGGTAACACATTGTCTTACATACGTCACTCGGAGCTTTAATTTTATATTTGTTTGTATGAAGAGTCAAAAATCTTTACTGAATTATGCTTCGTTACTTATTTGTTTAAGAGCCCTCTGCCTTTGTCAAATTTCTTCTCTTAGAATCCCCTTGTCTAGGTTTGCTATCAGATACATACTATTTCCAGGGAATGAGTTGATTTCCTTTTTATCCTACTTGTATAGATGTTCCATGAAGATGTGGGTGAAGCTATTTGTAAACTGGCCGGTATCTTTTCGCTCAGAAGTCATAGATTTGGTGATCCCATATTTTTAAATGGCCATTGGATTCAGATTTAGTTTTTCCTTTAGTCTTTCAAAAATTATTTGACCAATTCATATATTTAAAATTTTTTCTTAATTTCTGTGTCTTGCACTTCCAGCATCATACCAGCTCCTTCTGCTTTTTGCATAAGTCATTTAAAAAAAAAATTATTGTGGTAAAAGTATATATAACAAAAATATTTGCCAATTCAATATTTTTTACGTGTATAATTTAGTGACACTGGTTATGCCCATGATGTGCAACCAACACCACTATCCATTTCCAGTTTATTCCACCACCAGTAACAGGAATGCAGTGTCCTTAGCCAAAACTCCCCCTCCCCTTCCCTTCCACCCCGAGTAAGCACTAAGAAACTTAGGTCTCTATACACTGGCTTATTCTAGATATTTCATATGAGTGGAATAATACAATATTTGTCCTTTTATGACTGACTTACCACACTCAGCATAATGTTTTCCAGGTCCATCCATGTTGTAGCATGTACCAGGACTTCATTTCTCTTTATGGCTGAGTAATATTCCATTGTCCGTATATACCACATTCTGCTCATCCATTAGGCTGCAGATGGACATTTAGGCTGTTTCCACTTGCTGGCTATTGTGAACAGAGCAGCAGTGAACTGTATAGGCCACTTTTTTTTCCTTGTTTCTGAGGTGAGTCACCAGACCAGACTCTACCTTCTCCTCTCTGTCAAGGACCTTTTACCGGAATGGGAGCCTGAACTATTAAGCTTTTGCTTTTTTGTACTTAATTCTTAAGTACATTGTTTACTTACATTTTGTGTGAGGTTGGCCGTTTCCCTCCTTTGGCTCCGTCAGGCGTTTTCCCAGTGTCTGATCCACCGACTGTCTCTGTCTCTCTCTCTTCCTGCCTCTTGATCTTCCTCCTCTTCATCCTTGCTTCTCCTCCTCCCTCTTCTTTAATTCTGTTTTTGCCTTTCAGTGCACGTTATTATAGTATTTTATTCCTATTTTGATGTATTCATCTTTCGTGTTTTAGTTTCCTCTTAATATTACTTTTTTTTCTTAACACTGTATTCCTATGACAGATGCTTTAGGCTGATGTGCCGGGCATGGTCTCCTATGGCATTGTCTCCATTTTCATGAAACGCATTGCAGTCAAGTCGATTCTGACTCGTAGCGACCCTATAGGACAGAGTAGACCTACCCCACAGCGTTTCCAAGGAGCAGCTGGTGGATTCGAGCTGCCGATGTTTTGGTCAGCAGCTGAGCTCTTAACCACTGTGCCACCAGGGCTCCTCTATTAGGCATCATTAAATTATTGTAACCAGCCTTGAACTCTGAAACTTGAAGTGCAGCCCAGACACGGCTTACAAGAACTACTATTGCAGCGCAGCAGACACACTCTTGACAATGCAGAGAGCCCAGCCTGTGTCCTGTCTTTCCCACCTTTTTCCCTCTTTCCCCCATTGGTTTCATGCTATATGGATCTTAGTTAAATGAGTCAGAAAAGAAAAAGGACTCTCCCACCAGACTGCATTCAGATGTCAGAAAAGACCCAGGTTGTTCCTGGATTTGATTTGCATCTCCTTACGTGAATCTCCTGGATCCTGGTTCTTTCTCTTGCTGTCAGCTTGTTATCCAGCCTCCCAGCTGACAAAAATGATGGCACAATACCTTCGGTGCAGTTGTTCTCCGTGGTTATCTGAAATCTGCATTTGAAACGACTTCCAGTTTTTCTCTCCTTTTTCTGTTGCTGTTTAAATAGAATCTGGGAGAGAGAGAATGAGAAGAGAAAAGAGGGAAAAGGAAAGAAGGAAGAGGGAAGAGCTTCTTTATTTACTCCAGCAATTCACCCAGGGACGTAGTTCTGCAGCAGTAAATCCGGATTTCCCAAAGATCTGGAAGTTTCAGTTAAAGGATTGCACCACATGTAGCAGACCATTCTGCCTTGTGCTAACTTACTGCCTTACTCCTCTACCTCCACTTCTCTTCAGTCTCATCCTTCCTCAGTTCCAGCAGCACTGAGAAAACTTCTAGCAAATCAGAAGTCATTTATTCTTAAGGAAATGCTTGAAGGCCCCGTTCTATAATGTTGTATCAACATACCTGCATTGATTTTCATGACTGGGAAATATAGGGAGCCCTCGTGGCACAGAGGTTAAGTGCTCAGCTGCAAACCAAAACGTCAGTTGTTCAAATTCATCAGCAGCTCCTTGGAAACCCTATGTGGCTCTGTCCTATGTGGTTGTTATGAGTCATAATTGACTCAGTGGCAACAGATTTGGTTTTGGTTTTGGTTGGGAGATATAGGGAAGACCAGTACATTATAAGAAGACTCAGATTTTTTTCTGCCGAAGTCAATGATTCCTTTTTAGGTACATTAAGAGCTGAGTTGCATGAAAATGGAGGGTTATGAAGCTACCGCCATTAAATAGAAAGTGTAAAGTTTTTTATTGCTCTTTAGGCACAGGTTATTAATCTGTAACGACACTAAAGGGGATTAAATGCAAATTTGCAAAGCTCTAAAGAGCTTTATTGATAAGGAACATTTTATTGAGTCAATTCGGTCGTGATTTTAACTAAAAAAAGCTGGCTAAATAAATCTCAGTGGAAGCCACCACAGATGTTACCTCATGCATTCTGGGGAATAAGCAACTGAACGTGGCAGGGTGGTGAGGAAGGAAAACCTGGAGGGGGAAGGGAAGTGTTAGAAGCGGTGAGATTTCATGTCATTAATCTGTGTTTCTGAATAATTTACTCCCAAATCACTTATTGCAATTGGTTAACCAACAATTCCCCGCTTTCTGACATGAAGTTGAATTTCCTGTCACTTATAAGGAAAAGTTGAATGACACTGACAATGTTTTATGAGCAAAGAAAACACAATTTTAGTTTGAAAGTCAAGTGAGGAGGAGGAAAAGAATGAAGAGAAAAGGGAAGGAAAGAAAAAAGAACGGAAGCAAGAAGGAGGGAGGTAAAGAAGATAGAACGGTTTTTTTGTACGGAGCATAAGAAGGTTGATGAGTGAGGAACAGCTCCAAGTTTTAGTCATAGGATCTGCCATTTACTAAGTATGTGTTCTTAGACAAATCATCGAACATTTTGGATCTCAGTTTTTTCTTTTTTTAAAAAGAGAATGAGATCAGTTTTCATTGCGGAGATCTGGCTCACACACTCTGGAAAGATAAGGACGCTTGGTTGTAGCCTGCTACAGGCCAATGGCGCTTCTAGGCATTGAGACAACCCAGATCTCTACCACACATTTCAAAAGGCTCCCCAGGTGGCCTTTTGGGAACCCTTGAACCCTAACTGATGTCCAAGCTTCCTTTCACCTTTAGAAATACCACAATGTGAGTAGGTTATTTTTAGGGAGCCATGTAATTTATTGTCCACACTGGGACACTTTTGAGAGTGAAAGTCAGAGTTAACAATTAACTGGGAATCATAAGTAATCTGACCATGTTGGTAACTGGTTTTGATGACTTGTTTTTAAAGCAGTTTTATTGTGAAATTAAATAGGCATGAAAATGATACAAAACAAAGAGGTGGAAAAAAAAAAATGAAGTGATGAGCCACGTAATCACTCCTCAGATCAAAAATGAAAATATTAGGATCACCCATACAAGTTCGTCTCATGACCTTTCTCAAATATTATTCTAAATTCTCATCCTCCCAGAGACAGCCACTATCTTTACTTATGGAAGGAACCCTGGTGGCGCCATGGTTAAGCGCTTGGATGCTAAGCAAAAGGTCAGTGGTTTGAACTTATCAGCTGCTCTACCAAATAAAAGACCTGGCAATCTGCTGCTGTAAAGCTTACAGCCTAGGAAGCTCTGTGGGGCAGTTCTGCTCTAACCCATAGTGTTGCTGAGAGTAGGAATTGACTCCATAGCACACAATAACAACAATAACAACATCCTTACTTTTTTACACCAATTACTTCTTACAGTTCATTTTTTGTTATAAAAGTGATGTATAGTCCTTATAAAACAATTCAACCATGTTTGAATTGTTTGAAGTAAAAAATTAAGGTCTCATCCAATCCCAAATTGTATTCCTCTGTGGAAACTATAATTAAAAATCCTTTAGACTTTTTCCTGTGCATGTATGTGATGGTCAATGTTACGTGTCAACTTGGCTAGGCTATGATTCTCAGTGGTTTCGCAGACACTATGCAATCTCCTATTGTTTTGTGATCTGATGTGAGTAGCCAATCAGCTGAAAGGGCAATTTCCTTGAAGGGTGTGGCTTGCCCCAGTATATAAAAGCATGTGCTGGCAAAGCTCTCTCTCTTTCTCCATCTGTACTCTTCTCATTTCCTGACCTCTGGATCTTGGAATGTAAGCCTGCAGAAGTCTCTCGCCTGCTGCCTGAGCTTCAGATTTTGCATTCGCCAACTGCCACAACCCTGTAAGCAAAGCAGAAGTCTCTACCCTGCCTCCTGACCTGCAGACTTTGGGTTCATTAGCCCCTGCAACCACATGAGCCAGCAAAGGTCTTCAGCCTGTTGCCTGACGCAAGAATTTGGGACTTGCCAGCCCCCACAATTGTGCAAGCCATTCCTCATAATAGCATGACCTATTTCCCTGAAGTAAATTTCTCTTTTTATATATGCTTCACTGGTTTTGCTCCTCTAGAGAACCCAGACTGAGACAGTTTAAAAAATACACATAAACTTTTTTCCAAAGTTGAGATCACAGAGTACATTTTATTCTACAATTTTCTGTATTTATTATAGATGCATTTTTGCTTCTACCTAGTAGAAAGCCTGGTGGCATAGTGGTTAAGAGCTATTGCTGCTAACCAAAAGGTCAGCAGTTCAAATCTACCAGGAGATCCTTGGAAACTCTATGGGGCAGTTCTACTCTGTCCTGTAGGGTCGCTACGAATTGGAATTGACTTGACAGCAATGAGTTTGGTAGGTTTATATGTCTATGGTTTCTATTATCAGTTACAGAGGTACTGCTTTTTTTGCTCATTCTGCTGGTGGGCGTACACAGACGTTAGACGAGAAGGTATTGGATGACCGTAACTTGCAGGTTGAGTGAGTTCTGTATTTTTTGAGACCTCTTGTTCTTCACATGGATCTCAAACACTTTTCTTAAATCTTAGCAGAGGTATATTGGGACAGGTGGTTACTTACGTTTCCTGACATTGAGAGGGATCAAGGTGAAGCGGAAAGAAAGATGGAGAGTTTTGGAATCAGACCTGGGTTCAAATTCTGTCATTGACTGCCTCTATGAACTTGGGTAAATTCCTCGTGTGTAAAATGAGGATTATTACACTTGAAAATGGTATCAAGAGTGATTTTAAAAGCATTTAGTTGATCCATTAGGGGTACTGTAATTTGACACTTAATGCCCAGAAATTTTGTGTTTTACTTAACATTGACTAAGAGAGTATAGGACCATATATTTAATGAGTTCCTCCATGTTTCATTGTACATTGCTTAAGTTTTACGCAAATCTCAGTAAAATTAGATGCTATATAAGATATTATTCAAGATATACTCAGGGTTGTTTGGTAAGAGCTTAAGTGAAACAAGCCTCTCTCTTTATGTTAGTGTTTTAATCAGAGTAGATACACTTGAAAGGTTAGTTAAGGTGGTGAATGTATTTTGATGGGTGTATTTAGACTGAGCTAGTTTAATGTTGGGCCATTAATCCAAAAAGAGGTAATAGGGTTGCTAAGTCCAGAAGGATATCATTATTTATTTTCAGTGGTATTTGTTATGGTAGTGATATAAGCCCTAATGATGTTCTGGTGCTGCCACAGTAAATTCATAGTAATCAGATTATAGCTGATGTAATTTAGATGTTCGGAAGTGGGGGATTTTCTGATAACAAAATCTAATATGTGTAGCTCCCAAAATGGAAAGCTTCTTTCTGGCAGATGACCTTCAGCAAGGGAAAACATTTCAATGTGGTAATACTGACACCAATTTATAGGTTATAAAGTTTTTTGTTTTTCCTGGAAATGTGTTTGAAGATTATCTTGGATTTTGAATCTGGCCTGAAATAAGAGTGTAGTTGGAGAAGGTAAACGGCTTTCCTTCTATCCTCGTAACCTTCAGTCTGAATTTATGGCCTCATCACTTCTCAGTAGCTTCTCTCTTCCTGTTGTTACCTGGAAACCCTGGGGAGCAGTTCTACTCTGGCACATATTGGGTAGCCATGGGTTGGAACTGACTTGATGGCAACTGCTTTATTCTACTAAAAAAAATTTTCTCTTATGTGTGATGTAGTTGTGTTCCGTCAAGTCAAGTTTGACTCATAGCGACCCTATATGACAGAGTAAAACTGCCCCATAGGGTTTCCTAGGCTGTAATCTTTACGGAACTTGATCACCAGGTCTTTTCTCCCACAGAGCCCTGGGGGGTTCGAACTGTTGACCTTTTGGTTAACAGCCAAGTGCTTAAACACTGCACCACCAGTACTCCTTTTTATGTGTGATAGGCACTATTGTACGGACCTTGTTTCGGTTTCAGTTTATATGCACTCATATGCAGTTACGTACACTTTGTTTCAGAAAATTGAAACCTTGGAGAGTAATCAGAAGAACAAAGTTACAGAGTTAGTAAGTCCTGAGAGCAGAGTTAAATCCTAGATCTGGCTCAGTAGCTGATGCTTTTAACCAGTCTTCTATGATTTCTGTCTTGTGTTACAGATACATACGATGAGTTCTCCTGGTGAGCTTCTTTGTAGATTGTCAACTTAGTGTCCCACAGCACAAAGCAGGTGACTAAATATTTGCTGCATTCAATTTGCCATAGCTACAAATTCCTAAGCTCTGCTAGGGACAAAGTGAAGATTTAAAATTCAGTTGCTCAGCTTTCCAAAAAGAAGTGGCAACTTAAATTATTGAGTTATTTCAGAAGTCTTGTAATAATCCTTTAGGGGGTCCTGGTGTGTAACTCTTCTCATTTTGATTTATGCTTCAGATCAGGAGTTTGAATCTCTGTTTTTCTGATCCCATCCAGATGGGACTGTTTACTTAGAGAAGGAGGTGGAAGGTATTACATATTATTACTACTGGGAAGTCTTCTGCAAACATAATGCAGGCCACTGGTTAACATGCAGAATTCAACACACTTGCCTAAAATTTGAAGTCTTTAAAAGTGATTTGGATATTTCTTTTATGTCCTTTTTTTGAGGGCATCTTAAAAACAACCTATAGAGGAAGACACAAATAGATACAAGAATCAAACCTTTTAATTGGATTTCTCTCTGTCTGAACAGACTGCATATAAGTTTAAAGCAGATTCTATCTTCTTACTTTGAAATGCATGGTTACATATCTTGTCAGTTTATCAGTCTTACCTGGTGGATGCGTCCTCTGCTGTATCTTATATTTTCCTGTATCACCCATTAGATTTCTTTGGAATAAAACAGTCTTTTCCTCTAAGTTGGTAGGAAACACTTGTTTATGTTGCTTCATTGACACCATATGTTTTCAGAACACTTATTTTCAATATCCAACATGCAGAGAAATCTTGTAATAAATGTTAGATATCATTTTAGACAGTCCACCCCGCTAAGGTCCCTAGGTGGCACAAATGGTTTGTGCTTGACAGCTAACCTAAAGGTTGGTGGTATGAACCCACCCAGCAGTACTACGGAAGAAAAGTCTTGACGATCTGCATCCATTAAGATTAACAGCCAAGACAAGGATTAGAAAGCAAGAGGGGACAGGAAAGCTGGTGATAGGGAACCCAAGAGGAGAATGGTGACATGTAGTGGAGTTGGCAACCAATGTCACAAAACAATATGTGTACTAATTGTTTAATAAGAAGCTAGTTTGTTCTGTAAACCTTCATCCAAAGTATTAATAATAATAATAAAAAAAAGATTATAGCCAAGAAAACCCTGTGGAGCAATTCTACTCTGTAACACATGGGGTCGCCATGACTCTGAATTAACTCCACAGTAACTAACAACAGTAACCACTCCCCTATTTTTTTATTGTTGTGCTTTAAGTGAAAGTTTACAATTCAAGTTAGTCTCTCATACAAAAATTTATACCCACATTGTTCTGTGACCCTAGTTGCTCTGCCTATACTGTGACAACACACTCCTCCTTTCCACCCTGGATTTCCCATGTCCATTCAACCAGCTCCTAACCCTCTCTGCCTTCTCATCTCGCCTCTGGACAGGAGCTGCACATTAGTCTCATGTATCTACCTGAGCTAAGAAGCACTCTTCACAAGTTTCATTTTATGTTTTATAGTCCAGTCTAATCTTTGTATGAAGAGTTGGACTCGGGAATGGCTTTAGTTTTGGGCTGACAGAGAGTCCAGGGGCCATGTCTTTCAGGGTCCCTGCAGTCTCAATCAAACCATTAAGTCTGGTCTTTTTACTAGAATTTGAGTTCTGCATCACACTTTTCTCCTGCTCCATCAGGGACTCTCTGTTGTGTTCACTGTCACCACACCACTATTTTTAAAATACATTTCTCTGTGTGCCTTTCTCCAGTATCCACAGCAATTACTTCAAACTTTTTTCTTCTCCTTACGTTTTAGATCCTTCCGCTTCCTGTCTCGCTCTCTTTCATTCTAACATCTTAGACTTCTCTGAGAAGTTAGCAGCCATCAGTAGGAAACTCTTTCACCCTTTGGGTACCAAACTGGAGACCTTATTTCCCTTGGGCTGCACAAGATGAATTCCTTCCCTTCTACTCTGGATCCCTCCATCACTTACCACATCTTAGGGAGAAGCCATTTAATCTCCTGCATACTTTACCTCTCTCACTCCACCAGACACCTCCTTTCTGTTAAGCATTTATACATGAAGTCTTTCTCATCTGAAGCACAAAACAAAACAGCCAACAAAACACAAAAACTAACTTAATAACTCTGTCCTGGATCTGGTAGATTTATGTAGCTTCCATTTACACTATCACTCTTCAACTCCCAGAAATCAGGCTTGAACTTCCAGAAGGATTGCTCTTACACTGCCCTCAGCAGTTCCTCATGGCCAACATGTTGTCAAATTTAGAACACTTGAATCTGCTTCTTGTTATTAGCTGCCGTTGAGTCGGCTGGCGTCCAACTCATGGTGACCCCATGCATGATGGGATCAGACTTTTGTGATACATAGGGTTTTCATAGCTTGATTTTCAGAAGTATATCACCAGGCCTTTCTTTCTAGTCTGTTTTAGTCTGTTCAGCATCATAGCAACCCATAAGCCTCCCAATGACGAAAGGGTGGTGGCTGCTCATGAGGTGCGTTGGCTGAGAATCAAATCCTGGTCAACCACTGAACCATCACTGCAGCAAATGCTGCTTAGAGGTCAGATAAGATGAGGAATGAGGTGGTTGTACCAAGTTTAGGGATCCTTTTCATCCTACCTCCCTGACGGTTTGTTCTCTGTTTCCTTAGCAGGCTCTGTTCTTCTATTTTTTATTATTAAATCAGTGGTGGAGGTTTCTCACTAAGGAATATTCTAGAAATTCTGTATTTTCAGTTGTCACAATATTTGAGGTGTTGGGCTACTAGTGAAGGAGTGCTGATGGCACAGTGGTTAAGCACTTGGTTGCTCACTGAAAGGACGAAAGTTAGAACCCCTCAGCAGCTCTGTGGGAGAAAGATGTGGCAGTCTGCTTCTGTAAAGATTACAGCCTTGGAAACTCTATGGGCAGTTATATTCTATCCTATAAGGTCAGTATGAGCAGGAATTGATTCAACAGCAACAGGTTTGGTTTTTGGTTTGGGTTACTAGCATTAGGAGAAGTGCATCAGAGATACTAGGCATTCTTCAAAATCTAGGTAGAGACTGGCACAGTGAAGAATTTTCCTGGCTTCTACATAACTTTCAAATGTCCTGCTTGACATAGATGTAAGTGGGGGAAGAACCCCCAAAACAAGATTATAAATATCTGGTCTTTAAATCCAACTCTGTTTTAAATGCAAACAAATTATTTTTTGCTTGCTATTGCATAATTTTTATATACATTGAACTTGCCAGGAATGAGCTTACTACTACGGAGCTTAAGGAAGAGTGTCTTTAGCATAATTCAGAACTTTACCAAGAGTTCCTCACCATTTTGGAAAATCACGGACCCAGTGGCAACCTCACTTATGGAATCTGAATCGCTCTGAGAGCACGCCTCAACAAATCTGCATTTATAGCTGCTGTGTTCAACATCATCCTACAGAGAGAGTATAGACCCTTTGTTATTATTTTCTTAGGTGATCTTGTAAACCTCTGCATATCGAAATGTTGTAAAACACTTTCCTTTTATTTATCTTCTAGAATATAGTTTTGGCACCATATTATTTTATGTAAACAGGTAGGTTTTATTATCTGCATCTCTCACTTATGAATAATAAGAGGGCATGATAAAATATTTATGATAAAAAGTTTCCCATGGCTCTGGCTTAAAGCCACTGGTTTAAAATTTTATAACCTTTATTATGCTTTAGGCTAGGACTGGTTTTGTCTTCTCAGTCATTCCAACTCTTACAGTGTCTGGGTACCATTTATTCACTGAAGGCTTGCACAGAACCATATCTTTAGCATAGACTTCTCTCCCGGGGACAAGATCTTTTATTCAGCTATTTTGTGGCCATAGCCAATCACGTGTCTTTTAGGCACTTGGAAGTCAATTAATAACTCTGCTGAACAGATTTATTTCTGCCACAAGTGGGATCCTACTTCAATGTTTCCTACCTCCGTGGGCAAGGCTTGTGTGTGCTGGTGCCAAAATCCAATTAAATGATGTTTTTCTCATCCTCACTCTCGCTACCTTGCACCCAATAATCATCACTTTGGATTGACGCCTCCTGACTTGCTAACCTCCCATCTTACTCCTCTCTTTCTCCTTTCTCTATTGGCTAAGAGGAAAATTTCATTATGTCACCCACCTGCTTATAATCCTTCACAGGCTTCCACGTGTCCACATCGCTGTGCATGGTTCATAAGGTCATTCACAACCTTGCCCTGCCTACCCTCCCTTCCTCATCTCTAATAACTCCCTCTCTCGGTCTTTAAGCTCTAGCTAGGTTGAATTCCTTTCAATTTCTTAACATGACTTTTTTTTCTTTTTTCCTTGTCTCTTGCTATTCACCTTCATAGGTTATACTGACCCAACTCTTTTTCGGGCTCATTTTAAAAAGGAATCTGCTTACTAAACACTTACGTTAAAATGTTTTTCTTTTTTTCTTTTAACTCTTTTAGTTATTATGAACTCCTTTGGCAACATATACTTCTCTATTTTAGTATTTAATTATATGTATATATTGTACTTTAATATTTCTATGATCATATTTATTTGTAATTAAATATTTAATTCAACTATTAATATAATGATTTAATAGTAATTCATTGCTTGCATAGTTATCTGCCTTTGCCATTGGACTATGAGCTTTGTAAGGAAATTTTCCATGCCTTTTAAGATAATTCTACCTTCAAATGTTAGCACTGTGCTTGGCATATACACTAGTCACACAATACATGCTTGGGCAATACACATATCCATAAAAATGATAAAATACTTAAAAATATGTCATGGATTGAATTATGTGCCCCCAAAATATGTGTCAACTTGGTTAGGCCATGATTCCCCGTATAGTGTGGTTGTCCTCTATTTTTTTATTGTAATTTTGTGTTAAAGAGGATTAGGGTGGGATTGTAACATCCTTACCCAGGTCACATCCCTGATCCAATGTAAAGGGAGTTTCCCTGGGGTGTGGCCTGCATGACCTTTTGTCTCTCAGGAGACAAAAAAAAGAAAGGGAAGCGAGCGGAGAGAGGGGAACTCATACTACCAAGAAAGCAGTGCCGGGAGAAGAGCACATCGTTTGGACCCCGGGTCCCTGCACGGAGAAGCTCCTAGTCGGGAGGAAGATTGATGAGAAGGCCCACAGGGAGAGAAGGCCTTCCCCTGGAGCTGATGCCCTGAATTTGAACTTCAAGCCTACTAGACCGTGAGAAAATAAACTTCTCCTCGTTAAAGCCATCCACTTGTAGTATTTTTGTTATAGCAGCACTAGATGACTAAGACTGAATATTTTTTTTCTCTATGATACATCTATGATCTACAACCAACAGAAAAGTTTTATTAGATAACACTTACGTATGGCTTGAGGTGTTTTATTTTCTATTTAATTTTCCCCTGTCTCATTAAAAACATTCTAGTCATGACCCACTAATGAGTTGCAACCTGTAGTTTCAAAAACACTGTTATGACTGTTTTGTTGATGTGAAAATTGGTCTTGATTAATGATATTTTTAGTAAATGCATTAATTAGGAGGTGGTCACGTTCTTTTGACTTTTTTTTTTCAAAAGTGGAAATCCTAATGGAGTTCTGTGTTATGGTATAACTGGAAGACATTGGATTTTCACCTTTAAATTACAACAATAATAAAAAGCACTCGTGCAAAGTGTATTAGAGTGTGTATGTTGTACAATTCACATGGTAGACTCCCATGATTTTGAAACAGAACTGAAAAGCCATCTAATGCTTTATGCTATCCCCTTTCCAGTGCTCTATAAAATTCACCACAATATTTCAAGGCAATTTTTTGAAAGATTGACTGTTGGAAAGTTTTTCTTTATGTCAACTGTAATTTGTGAATTCAGCCATTTTTTATTTGGCACATACGCCATGCTAGGCACTGTACTTGACCTTGGACATACAACGGTGAGTGATGTGGTCTTGGTGCTGATACCACAAAGCGTTAGAAAGTTAACCCTCTCCCACTGTGTCATCCTCTTTGCTTCCTCTATCTTCTTTCTGAACTGAAACTTGGCTCTTTCCCCAACCTTTAAATTTTTGATGCTTGTTTTCCCATGCCTATTTTGACAGGACTAGGAAGTTGAACCCTTTTACGGTGCAAATGTGCTCAGCTGCTAACCCAAAGACGGGAGGTTTGAGTTCACCCAGAGGCACCTCAGAAAAAAGGCTTGGTGATCTACTTCTGAAAGCTCAGTCACTGAAACCGTATGGAGCACAGGTTTACTCTGACACACATAGGGTCCCCATGAGTTAGAATTGACTTGATAGCAACTGAATTTTTAGAAGGTGGCATCAACCTTCTTTTTTCTGGGTCCTTACAGCATCTTTTACATGATTCCACGTCAATATTCACCCTGATCTTTCATGCACTGAAGCCTGACATTTGACTATATCATCACACCCCACTTCCTGCTCGTCACCACCCTGTATTGAACTTCAACATTTCTCTTCATTCATCAGTCTTTGGCACCTGACTTGTCAACCTCCCTCTACACTAAGTCTGTCTTTTATCCTGGGTACTTGAGTATCCAAAAATTGATTGATCTGGAGGCTAATTTCATTTAGAGTCTTGACGTAACTCAATCTTAATTTTCTTTCCTTTCCATTTCAGTAACCTGATTCCTTGAACTCACATTTCTGGTAGTTGTTATTGTTATTACTTGTTGTAAAGTCACCACTAACTCATGGTGACATGGTGTGAAACAGAACGAAACATTGCCTGGTCCTGCACCATCCTGACAATATTTGGTATGTTTGAGCTCATTGTTGCAGCGACTATGTCAGTCTATCTAATGGAGAGTTTTATTTGTTTTTGTTGACCTTCTACTTTACCAAACATGATGTCATTTTCAGCGAATGGTCTTTCTTGATGACTTGTCCAAAGTAAAAGAGTATAAGTCTTGCCATCCTCACTTCTAAGGAGCATTCTGGTTGTACTTCTAAGATTGCTCGTCCTTCTGGCAGTCCATAGTATATTTAATATTCTTTACCAACACCACAGTTTGAATACATCAGTTCTTCTTCTGCTTCTTATTTCATTGTCCAAGTTTTGCATGTGCATGAGACAATTGAAAAGACCATGGCTTGAGTCAGATATACCTTAGTCACCAAAGTGACATCTTTGCTCTTTAACACTTTAAAGATATCTTTTGCAGCAGATTTTTTCCATCATAATGTGTCATTTGATTGCTTGACTGCTGCTTTCATGGACACTGACTGTTGATCTAAAGAAAATGAAATCCTTGACAACTTCAATTTCTTTACCATTTATCATGATTCATGATGTTGTTTATTGGTCCAGATGTGACAATTTTTATTTTATCTTTAGAGGTAATCCATACTGAAGGCTGTAGTCTCTGATCTTTGACCTTGAAAGATCAAAGACTATATCTTTTAAACTAAAAAAACAAAAACAAAAACAAAAAAATACCCGTTGTGGTTGAGTTGATTCTGACTCATATTAACCCTGTAGGACAGAGTAGAACTGCCCCATAACATTTCTAAGGAGCGGCTAACTAGCTAACCCGTTGCCATCGAGTTGATTCTGACTCATAGTAACCCTACAGGACAGAGTAGGACTGTCCTGTAGGGTTTCCAAGGAGTGGCTGATGGATTCGAACTGCCAACCTTTTGGTTAGCAGCCATAGTTCTTAACCACTGCAATACCAGGAGTGGCTAGTGGATTCCAACTATTGACATTTTGATTAGCAGCTGAGCTCTTAACTACTGTGCTACCAGGGCTCCCTTTAATTACCTAGAGATGAAATTTAAAACTCCACAGACTTGAATTTTTCTAATCTTTATTCCTACACTATTACCCCTGGTCCCAGGCAAGAGAGCTTTCTTTACAGTGTCCTGGTCCACTCCTCCTCTGGATGCACGCCACCTCGTGGGTGAGGAGTCTGTGAGGACCAGTGTAAGTGCTCACCAGGTGCTCAGGCACCTCCCTCCTAGACTGTGTGCTGAGTTACAGGATGCTGGTGTTTCTTGCTCAGCTGGCCCTGATTCTGCTTCCAGGACCTACACAATCCCTTTCCCAGGCTTGTCCTCCTGAGAGTGACCTACATCATGCCTCTGAAGGTCCAAGGTCTGGCAAGGTACAGCTGTTTGTGGAAATGTAAACCGAGTTTGTTGTTGTTAGTTGCTGTCAAGTTGGCATCGACTCATGATGGTCTTATGTACAACAGAATAAAATGCTGCCTAGTCCTCAGCCATCTTCATGATTGTTAGCATGCCTGAGTCTGTTGTTCCTGCTATTGTGTCAATCCATCTCATTGAGGGTGTAC
This sequence comes from Dugong dugon, assembly GCA_030035585.1. Classification (NCBI taxonomy): domain Eukaryota; kingdom Metazoa; phylum Chordata; class Mammalia; order Sirenia; family Dugongidae; genus Dugong; species Dugong dugon. The sequence goes on from CM057473.1 coordinate 11,463,586, forward strand.
CTCATTTTTGATGACTCTCTACTTTACCAAACATGACGTTCTTTTCTAGTGATTGGTCCTTCCTGATAATGCATCCAGAGTAAGTCAGCCAAAGTCTCCTCATCATCACTTTCAAAGTGTATTCTGATGGTATGTCTTCTAAGAGTGATTCGTTCATTTTTTTCTGACAGTCCATGGTATATTCAGTATTCTTCACCAATACCACAGTTAAAATGCGTCAATTTTTCTTGTCTTCCTTTTCCATTGTCCAGCTTTTCCATGCATATGAGGCAATTAAAAAGCTTAGGTCAGGCGCTTAAACATGTAAAACTTTGCATCGACACGCATAAGGACCAGACTGCCTTGGTGTGGAACGAAGCCAAGGCTGGGAGAGAAAACGGCAGGCTGAAGGGTGGGAGCTGGTTCTTCGTGTGCTGCCCATTCTAGCGTGTCCTTTGACCCTTTCAGCTTGTGATAAAGATATGTTATTCAAGAGATGAGGAGTAGACATACTTTATTTAATTTTCTAGCTCTATTTGTAGTTTTAAAATATATATATATATATAGATAGATAGATAGATATATGGTATGTGGTACTTCATTGGTACCCTTGCCCTAGTCTTCACAAAAGTTAAGGCACTGCCTGTCTCCATAAATACATTTCAACTACACTCTGATTTCAAGTCCTTTGGCTTCTTCCATTTCATTAATGTCTGCCAGCTTTTCATTACATCTAACAATTTCAACCACATTTTGCATCCACTCAATTCATCACCCCTTTGTCTATTTGAACTCTATTATACAAAGCCCCAACTATGAATCGATTTTATTATCTGCCTTCTTGGCTTTTGTATCCTGACTTCTGAACGCTGCTGGGTAAAACCATTGACCTCGAACCACCATTTCAAATTGATATGACATACAGATGATTCTCTGGGGCCATTTTATGTTAGCACAAAATTAAACCCTTTTGTCATCTCTATAAACCAGTTGTGAATGTTTTATAAAAGACAGTATATAAAGCAATTCAGAACTCTTTGGATAGTTTCAGTTTATCTTTTTTTTTTTTTTTTTTTGGATTGGCTAGAAGTGACAGATTTGTTGCAAAAATGGTCCCAGTTTCTAGCCTTCTTATATATATATATATATATATATATATATATATATATATATATATATATATATATATATATATATATATACCCTTATATATTATATACCCTTTGGCACTTAGTTTTCCACCTGTGGAATCTTGACTGGCCCACTAATTTACCTTGGCCAATGGAATGTGGCAGAAGTGACAGGTACCAGTTCTAAGCCTAGGTTTCAAGGTAATTTGTGCACTTCTATTCTCTTTTTGAGCCTTTACCACTACAATGAGAACAAGCCCTAAGTTAGCCTGCTAAAGGATGAGAGAACTCACGGAGCAGAGCTGCTTCATTCCAGCTGAGATCAACCTACATCAGCATTCCGCAACCAGCTTTCCAATTGTCTGCAGAAACATGAGTGGGTCTGGACAAGATCAGTTGAGTCCAGTCAGGATCAGGAAAATGATCCAGCCTACCTGTAAACTTGTGAGCAAAAACAAATGCTTGCTTTTGTTTGCCACAGTTTTGTGGTAGCTTTTTGTGCATTATTATTACTACGGTTATTAATAATGGATACTGTATACAACAAACCTTTGATACCCTATACTTAAAAAACAGAAAATAGAATAGATAATAATAACAATAACAATGATTGTTTTAGCACTTTCTTATTTAAATCCTTAGAATAACTCTGAGGTATGCATTATCTCTTTTTGATTTTTTAATTTTGTTTATTGTGGTAAATATGTATAACATAAAATTTGCCATTTTTTAAGTGTGCAATTCTAGTTGTACAGTGGCATTAATTACATTCAAAATGTTGTGCAACCATCACTACTATCTATTTCCAGAACTTTTTCATCACCCCAAACAGTAACTCTGTACCCATTAAGCAATAACTCCTCTTTATTCTCTCCCCCACTCAGAATGGTAATTTAAAATCTACTATTTATCTCTACACATTTGCCTATTCTATATCTTTCATGTAAGTGGGCTCATACAATATTGTCCTTTTGTGTTTAGCTTATTTTACCAAGCATACTGTCTTCAAGGTTGATCCATGTTGCACCATGTATTAGAATTTCATTTCTTTTTATGGTTGAATAATTTGCTAATTTATGTATATACCACACTTTGCTTATCAACTCATCTGTTGATGGAAAGTTAGACTGTTTCTTGTATTATCATTTTTAAGATTATTAAAATTCTTCCCCCTAGAACTTACGACCTTTTGGGATCCGGATATAAGTAAACACTGGAGACAATGGAACTTATTTGACATCAAGCCAAAAAATCCAAATCCGTTGCCATTGAGTTGATTCTGACTCATAGTGACCCTGTAGGACAGAGTAGAACTGCCCTATAGGGTTTCCAAGGAGCGCCTGGTGTATTAGCACTGCCGAACCTTTTGGTTAGCAGCCAGAGGCTTAACCACTGAGCAACCAGGGCCCCATTGGACATCAGACTTCAGGTTTTATTGACCACAAAGTGCTGCTTTATTCTGAGAGGCAAGCAAAGTTCCCCTCCAAGTATCACTCAATCAATGATGCTATCACCACAATTTTATAAACATCTGATTAACATTTATGTTTCAAGTTTCCTATTCCCATCTTCTTCAAAATATGATATCCTAGCCATCCATTTGACAAGGGAAATATTGAGGGTGGAGAGACTATCAAAACAGGAGGCATATATTTGCACATAACCTTTGCTCTATATCCTGGGTCAATTCTGGAAGGTCCTGTGACCTTATCCTTTCATAATCCATGAAAGATCCTTATGTACTTTCAGGCAAATGGGTAAAGAAAAAAAAGAAAAAAAATATTAAATTTCCTACATTTCTTCAAAACATTGGAAGAAATGAATTTTTTTAAATTAACTCTTCCACTTTAACTTCCTTTGAGAGGAGGAGGACTATAACTCCTTTAAGAAAACAGGGATCTAGACCTTAAGGTAAGTATTCTAACTCAATCTGCTGAGAACAAATGTGACAAAAGAAAGACATTTTGTAATAGTTGGTGTTATGGATTGAGTTATGTCCTCCCCAAAAAAATGTCCAACAGATTTGGTTTTTGGTTTTTATACCTAAGAATAGTAGTCCTAGTGGCACAATGGTTAAGAGATTGTCTGCTAACCAAAAAGTCAGCAGTTCAAATCCACCAGTTGCTCCTTGGAAAACTTACAGGCAGTTCTACTCTGTCTTGTAGGGTTGCTGTGAGTTGGAATCAACTCTACGGCGATGGATTTGGTTTTTGTTTATACCTGAACAATCAAACCCACGTCTGTAGAACTCGTAGACTTTGCTCTTAACCATTAAGTTTCTTTAATATTTCGGTAGACACCTGTAGACCTTAAATGCTGTTTATGTGAATGATGTGGACATCAGGCATGAATTCTATTTGTCCAAGTTCAAGAACAGTTTCATAGATTTGTGTTCTTGTTCATTTTGTCTGTCAACAATGTATGATCTGATAACAATTTGGGATGAACAGGAAATACATATTTGAAAGACTGGGATTACAATTTTGGGGAAGAGTATTTTAGAGTACAAAAATATTAATTTTGTATTTCTTATTTCATATTATAAAGTATGCTTTTAAAGTACTACTGTGGGGAAGCTTTCAAAAAGGAAGACTAAAATAATATTTTCAGTTGTTTGAAAAGGAAAATATGGTCATTATTTGAATATTGAAGAGGAGAAATTATTACATTGATTTATTGAATTGGAATTGATAAAAAATGCAATGAACAGAGCACAATTTATAATTGCTTTGAAAAAGAAAAAAAGAAGGAAATCATAGCTATAAAAGTTAAAAAGGGAAAAAAAGAAAATGAAAAATAGATGTGGAAAAGGGAAAGCTTTCAGGAGTTAGACTACTTTGATGATAACTTAGAAACTGTTCAGGGGTCTGAAAATGTTTCTGTCTAATTAGAGAAGAAAAATATAATTTATGAGGCAAAAGGTGCTCTGGTGAATTATGAGAAAAACTTTAATACGTTCCATATCCAGAGATCAGACTTCTAGAATTTTCACTCAGTGACAGAACAAAGTCAACATTTGTTTAACATATAACCTTGACCAGGACATAAAGGAAAGAAGAGGAAAACATTTTAATGAGAGTGTATGTGTGAGCCCTGATGGCACAACAGTTAAGCATTCGGCTACTAATGGAAAGATTGGCAGTTCGGATCCACCCAGGGGTTCTGAGAGAGAAAGACTGTCAATCTGCTTCTGTAAACATTACAGCCTAGGAAACTTTTAGGAGAAATTCTACTCTGTCATATGGTATGAATCGAAATCGACTTAACAGCACCTAATAACAACAACAACATATGTAATAGAAGGACAGATGGAAAGATAACCTAAACACTGCCATTTGGGCATTTGTGCACAGCAAAGAGGCTTTACAGAATAGTGTAAAAGATCATTTCAAGCAGGTTTAAAGTGTCTATAATATAAACTCTTGACATTTTTTATTAATTGAATTACTGGAGCCTTTAATTTATAAATCATAAAAAATCAGCTTTATTGATATAATAAAATGTTTACATAGCACTGAAAATACCTGAGACAATAAGGCAATGTATGAATTGCAGAACAAAAGCAAATAAGCTTTGGAATGTTACCAATATAAAAAATATTGAACACAAAAGTGTAGGCTCTCGATAAGTGTTTTCTGAATGTTTGTGGAATATATGAGAAGAGAAAGGCCCTAAGAAATTTTTCATAAAGAAACCACAGGAGAGGAAATGAGAAAGGCTTAGAAGCAGAGCATGAGATTTATGAAGATGTGGAGTAAAGCAGAACCAGGGCTCAAAGAAGCGAGAGGAAAAGAAAGAAAAAGGAAATAAAGTCACCGCTGGGTTTAAACAAATTAAAAAAGAAAAAACAACTTATGTGATGATTCACTGTTTTGGAATTAATTAAATAAAAGAATATCGTTGCATGTGCTTGCCTTCTAAAGTGTAGTTTGAGATACTAATGATGAACATGCAGGTTTTTAGTAGTTTGTCAGGAGGATGAAGGGAAACATGCAAATGAAGTGTAAATGAGGGAGCCATATATTCTTACTAACATTGGGTTTTCTTTTTTCTTATTGAGACACATTTTGAGTGTATCTGAGTTCTCACCATGGTCTCTAGGCCTTTTTAAAACCAGAGATGATATGGAAGTGATGGCAAAAACAGAACAGGTCAAGTCAGTAAACTAACCCAGGGGTCACTCTGTGGAGGCAATTTTGCTTTCTAATTACTATGGACAACATTCAGCTTAATTTTGCTTGGAATTCACTTAACCCTTCAAGCAATTTCTAAATAGCTCTCAGAAAAACTTGGGTCTCTCTTGGTCTTTGAAACTGTGATTCAGCCCAAAGCTACACAAGTCTCTGAGAGGCTGACTCATACATGTAGCAATACTTCCTGAGTACCTACTGGTTGCTGGAAGCTGATCTGGCAATATCAGAGATGCTGTGCCTGATCTCATGGAATTTTGAGTCAGGTAGGGGCACCCATTGCCTTGAAGTTGACTCAGACTCATAATGACCCTAGAGGACAGAGTAGAACCACCCCATAGGGTTTTCTAGGCTGTAATCTTTATGGAAGCAGACTGACACATCTTCTTCCCCGGGGGCAGCTGGTGAGTTCCAACCACTGACCTTTCAGTTAGCAGCTGAGTGCTTAAATGCTGCACCACAAGGACTCTTCCAAGCAAGGGTAGCACATACTGATCACACAACCACAGAAGAATGTACAATTGTAAGTGAGGGAAGTGCTATGAGTGAAAAGGATGTGATTACTTCTGGAAAATTCCATTCTATCCAGATGGCATGGCAAGCATTTGTTTTTGTGTTTGAATAGAAGATTAAGGTAAATTATGTAGTACTCTTTTCTTCTTCTTTTTTTAAAATAGCTTTATTGAAATATAATTGACATGTACATAGTGAATCATGTGACTGATATGAGTCACAGTAATTCACACCGCCAAGGAAGTTAATTTGATCTAGGCTACATTGGTCAACGTATAAAATGAGGTGATTGATGTTTCTGTTTTCCTTTTGTTTAGTTGGATCTCAGCTGGGATATTTTGTTTAGTCTGGAGCAACAGACTTTAAGAAGAGATACTGACAAACTGGAAGACGTTCAGAGCTGAGGGGATCAGGAGTGGAGCGTGATGGGAATTCAAACATGTCAGAAGATGTCTCCCTAAAGAAAACGCAACATTGAAAAGACTGCAGGGGAAGTCGAGGGTCCTTTTAAGTGAACTAAGAGCTTTCATGTGCAAAAGACATTGGATTCGTTCTTTTTGGCCTTGCAGTTTTAGACTGGCATGAAAAAGATTCCTTTTCCCAGTAGCTCACTTCTGGGGCACTGTACATAGGCAAGGCCAAGGTTGTTACCACTCCCAGCAAACCCATCCCACGTCCAGTGTTTCCAATCCTGTTCCTTCCGACTCTTAAATTAACCTCAATCCTTTTTGCACAGAGATCACCCACCAACAGTTGTTGAATGGCCTGAAACCCAACTGCTGACGCCTGGGAGTTGGTGGTTGTTGTAAGAGTGGCCAGGGTTAATGGTTTTCTCATGGCTTTGGAAACATGGAATTGACTTCTGTCCTCTATTTACTGATCTGGTGCTAACAACCTCTCTCTTTAACTCACTCTCTTGCATACTTTTTTTTTTAGTATGTGAATATCAGGGTTATTATCTTCCATATTCTGTGATTAAATATGGTCTTCTTCACTTCAATTCCATGAGAGGGGGAGAGGTAGGACACGTTTTGTCATCACGTACAACATATAATTCCTGCTCTTCTTGATGTTGTGAGGGGGTAAATATAAATCTATAATATAATCTGTGCCTTCAAATGAGTTAAAGTTTTCTTAGTTTGTATACAATATTCTGGTTCATCATCCTTCTAATAATCTTAGAAAATATTTCACTTGCTTAGTATATGAACTTGACTTTACCAATTTGGATGCTAATTACAGCCATTTGCACCTAGTAGTAGGAACTATCTCCTGTCTCCATATATACATGCACACACACATATGCACATACACACATGTGTGTCTGTGTATGAATACATGCATATGTAGGAAATTAATACAGTATCACACACTTGTATAGAAGCTATGTCTATCACTATGTAATATATATACACATAAATATGTGCATAAATCATATGTAAATTGTATATATAAATGAGTAAATAAATAATAGTAAAGTTGATTGAGAATATATGACTCCATTTAACAATACCAGAAAAAAAAAAAACACACCCTTTGCCGTCAAGTTGATTCCAACTCGTAGCGACCCTATAGGACAGAGTAGAGCTTTCCCACAGAGTTTCCAAGGAGTGCCCGGTGGATTCAAACTGCCTACGTTTTTGTTAGCAGCTGTAGCACTTATCCACTATGCCACCAATACTTTGTTTTATTGATTGTTCTGCTTAATTTCAAAGTATGTTGTCTACTCCATGGCTTACAGAATGAATGGCTAAAGTTTCTTATGTATTCAATTTCAACTATTTAAATTGTTAAAATCATGATATTAAGGTGAATTTTTGTATGTCTATACTTTATTATAAAATTGTTAGTTCTCCTCCCCTACTGACTTATAAATAAATCTCCTCTTGAAATAAGGTTATTTTTTTTTTTAATGCATAAGCCACGATATTGAAATATGCAGTATGTAGTGTGCAAATTGATGTTTGCAAGTTATCCTTTTGTGTTACAATTATCTTTGGATTTTTGCAGGCTCTTCCCTTTTAATATAAAAATGGAAGTAGTTACATGTGACTCTTACATTTATTTATTGCATCAAAACAAAAATAAAGTGCACTGATGATGTGATTAAATTCATTAAACCAATAAATTCATTAAACCGGTAATTCATCATTTAGTATTATTAAACTATCTGTATCAGATTACTTGAAATGTTTTCCACATTATCATTTTTATTCAATAGGATTTATACCCATGAAAGTGTTTATACCTGTGTGATTGTATTAAATGTTAACTTATTAAGTTAATCATTTTTAGATATTTAGCTGTAAACTTAATCTTAACTGTTTTAAAGCTGAGCCACTTTGTGATCGATCTCAGTACAATGTACTTTAAAAAGAAAGCCATGTAGACACCCTGCAAATACATAGACAATTGTAGTCAAATGTGGCTTGTATTGCATGACATCTGAGACAAGTTCAAAAATATCTTTTACCAGTTTATCTGCCCACTGTCTTGAAAGCTGCCTTTTCATATTCCCTTTTCTCTGGCTTCTCCACAAATTCCATAACCTCTAGCCCTTCTCGAAACATTATGTAGTAATTATCAGCTATCTTGTTTATTTACTCTCTTTCAGCATGGTGCCACACTGCTCACCAATACCACCTTCCAAAACCCAGGTTCTCTGCACTTGAACCATTCTTACTTCCTGTGCATATGGTCTTCTGAAAGGGGTATTTGTTTCCTGTTTTGAGATAATTTCCATCAAATTCTTGGGAATAAATTTTTCATCTTACTGTTGAATAATGTATGATGACTAAATGTTAAAATTTCATAAGAGCAACAAAAAAATTCATAGTTGATTATACCTATCTTTTTGTTTTCTTTAGATGCATACTTTAAAAAAGATCAAATGAAGTGAGACCCTTCTCTCAATTGATTGACCTTCAATTTTACTCCTCATCTTTTTATTCCACACTAAAGTAGAAGGAATCAAATGCTTTTCCTGAAACCTTATAAGTAATTTAAAGCTGAAAATCTATATTTTGTGATTTGTGCTTTAGTCTGTTATTTTAAACAAAATAATAACCAACTGGGATGATTAATTTTTTGTGTAAACTTGGCTAGGCTATGGCGCCAAGTTGTTAGGTAAAATGCTAGTTTAGTTGATATTATAAAGTCACTGTTGTGGTATTGTTAGGTGCTGTCTAGTGGGTTCCAACTCATAGTAACCCTATGTACAATGTAACAAAACACTGCCTGGTCTTGCGTCATCCTCATAATCGTTGTTTTGCCTGTGTTTAAACCAGTTGGCCTCAAGTAAAGCAGATTACCTTCCACAATGTGGGCAGGTCTCAATCAGCTGAAGACCTTAAGAGCAAAAAGGGGATTTCTTGGGTGTATTCTGCCTTCAGACTGCAAATAGAAATTTTGCCAGAACCCTCTCACTCTTCATTCTTCCTGTTGCCTGACCTATGGATTTTGCGACCCACCTTGCAATGAGTTTCCTGCCTGTTGCCTTACCAGTGGGTTTTGGAGTTGCCAGCCTCCCACAATCACCAATTCCTTGAAGTAAATCTCTCTCTCTCTATAGATATAGATATGGTTCTACATATATATATATATGGTTCTGTTTCTCTACAGGAACCATGACTAAGACACAGATACTTTTCCAATAAACATTTAATCAACTTTTGTTCAGAAGTAAATTTTGAGTCATGTGATGACAATGATGCGTGGTCATAGGATTATTAGTTATTCATGGGTTATTCATAACAGCTTTAGCTTCTGGTGTCCTTTGTATCATTATCCCACGTGATGGGTAAGATTGTGTGTTAACTTGGCTGGGCCATGATTCTCAGTGTTTTGGTAGTTGTATGATGTTGTGATCACTTCCCTGTTGAAATTTGATATGTGATCACCCTCCTGATGGAATCTGCTGAGTGGTACCCATGGGGGTCGGGCCTGTGGCAGCTCACTGGCCCCTCAGCCTTCATCTCTCCACTGTCTGATGCCTATTGCTTTCCTGCTCGCCTTGCCAAGCCTTCTGGCTTGTTCTGGATCCTGCAGCTGCTTCTTATTGTCTGACCTCTGGTTCTCAGGACTTGAGATAGCAGCTTACCTGCCAATCTTGGGATTCGTTGATCTTCACAGCCTGTCAGCAGGAGCCCTGCTGTCTGACCTGCTGATCTTGGGTTCGCTAGCCTCTGCAACTGTGTGAATCAGGAGAGGCCTCTATCCTGATCCACAGACTTGGGACTTTCCAGCCTCTACAATTGTGTGAGCTGTTTTCTTGATATAAATCTCTCTCTATATATATATTTATATGCTTTACTGGTCTTGTTTCTCTAGAGAACCCAGCCTAAGACATTCCATAAAGTTCTAACTCACCTTTTCCAGGTAATAATGATGATAGTTTCAATGTCGTTATTGTTGTTAGTTACCCTCTAGTTAGCTCGGACTCACAGTAATCTTATGTGTAACAGAAGTGGACATTGCCTGGTCCCACATCATCTTCATGATCACTGATTCTACTGATTCAAAGTCTATCTCATTGAGTGTTTCCCTCGTTTTTGTTGGCCCTCTACTTTACCAAACATGATGTCATTTTCTAGCAATTGATCTTTACTGATGACATGTCCAAAGTAAACGAGTCAAAGTCTCACCACCCTCGCTTCTTAGGAACATTCTTATTATATTTCTTCTAAGACAGATTTGTTTGTTCTTCTGGTAGTCCAAGGTATATTCAATATTCTTCATCAAAACCACAGTTTGAACACATTCATTCTTCTTCTGTCTTTGTTTTTTGTTATCAATGTTCATTAATGTTAATATCGCTAACCATATTGGGGGAGTTATATTGTCTGTGAAGAAGTAACAAGGTATTATAGAATACATTTACAGGTCAAATAGAAATAATATTATAATAAAAATAATAAGACTTCTTAACTTTTTGAATGATAACATCTCAATTTCCCTCCATTTGTTCAAACAATTCAAACAATTCTCTAAGACAGTTTCACTAAAAAAAAAAAAAAGTGTAAATCCTAAAAATCATCTAACCTACAATCAAATTGTAGACTGACAGTGAAGTTGTCTTTCAAAATTGCATTGCTTTTTTAGCTTGAGTACAGCATGCATGGCACCTGGAGGAAATGTTTGGTCAAAATGAAGTGCAGATACAAGGATTTTATTGCAATGGGAGCAAATTCTAAGGACGTTGTTCTGGAACTGAAAGCTGTTTTTGCAAAGCAAAGCCAAGGACTATAAAAACATGGCCATTGAGCAGATCAGGGAGACAGATGCTGCTCAGAGGGACACAGGGAAGGGCAGTGTTGGAGAAGGGTTTTGCAATGCCAGTGCATCCCTGTGGTCATGAGGAGCTGGAGAGGCATCTGATAGAAGATATTGGAGAAGAATAAACCTTTTTACAATGCCAACACAGCACGGATCTGTGAAGTAGCTAGAGCTATAAAAATATAGTCAATGAAAATTCTATACACTCAGAACTTGGCTCATTTGCTGATGAAAATTCTGAAATTGTCCTAAAAATTGCAAGGAAGCTTTTATTTTGGAGTTGAAGCAGACATGAGTTTTAACCCTGGCTCAGCCAGTCTACTATCTTTCTGCCACAGGAAAGTCCCTTAACTTCCCAGAACCTCAGTTTCCTCATCTCTTAAATGTGGTTGTTGGGAGGATTAGTGATATTTAATATAAAAGAAACTATCACGTTGTAGATATTCAACAAATGGTAACAATTTGTTATAAATAAGGTACTAGGAAGTTCAGCACAAAAAGTGACATGTTGAAGAGACTCATGAGGAGTGCTGCATCACGACGATGACACAAGAAGCATATTTGAGTGGGACCAGAAGAAAGATGGAGCCCTGGTGGCACAGTGGTTAAGAGCTACGGCTGCTAAGCAAAAGGGTGGCAGTTTGAATCCACCAGCCGCTCCTTGGAAACCCTATGGGGCAGTTCTACTCTGTCCTACAGGGTCACTATGAGTCAGAATCTAGTAGATGGCAATGAGTTTTGTAGAAGAGAGGTGTTTCCCTTGGGCATATCTCTGGGTTTCACCAATTCTTCAGTTAAGATCGATCAGAAGTTGAAACAACATAGACTTTGTGGTTACTGCAGTTGCATACTTATTTAAGCATATGTTAAATTAGAAATATTATCAAAAGTCCTCATTTCAGTGTATTATTTCATTGTCACAAAAAAGAAGCCATTCGATAAAGTTTTCAGGCTTCTGCTTCCAGGTGGAATGGAACAGCCAGTGGCAGACCAGAGCCCCTTCCAAAAGTCACTAGAAAAGCTAGATAAATACAGAAATCATGGTTGAAGGCAATGGACAGCTGGAGGGGCTAAGACTCCAGAGACAGAAGAACCTTGGAGTGGTAAGCTGCATTCTGCAGCTGCTTCTGTCCTTGGGCACTCGTTGATAGTGTGTATCACTTTGATTATTTATTGTGCAAGTAATACAGATTTATTGAGAAAAAAATACATGTAAGCAAAATGAAACAAAACAAAAAGCATGACAAAATTTCCACCCTAACCACATATTTTTATTGATGGCATGTGCTCTGTAAGTCCCCAGATGTGTTTAAATGTTTACGTATGTATATACATGCAATTAGGTAAGTGACTACTTGTGTTACAAATTCAGTTTAAGCTCTGCCAGTGGTTTTGTTGTTAGGTGCCATTGAGTTGGCTCCCACTCATAACGATCTTAAGTATGACAGGACTAAGCATTGCCTGGTCTTGTGCCATTCTCACAAATTGTTAATAACTTTTTTTTTTTTAGAATAGAACATACTTTCTAGGTTGCTATAGTTACACCAACATTGATACACAGTGTTTCATTGTGTAGCTATGCCATGATCAGTATAACCAATACCCTGATATTAGGCACTTAACGTTTCCAATTTTTCATTATTGTAAGCAAATTTGCACCGTTATCAGCATCATCTTTGGGCACATGTCTGATTATTTCCTTAAAACTGACAAGGAGCGTTGTAAAAATCCAAGGCACTTGGCTTGGCTAAGGGGTCTGGCTAAAATGTAGGCCTGACTCCGTTTTGTCAATTTCACTACTTCTCAGAAGTTACTTCTGCTTTGCAACATTCAGAAAGTTTGCTAACTAGGTCAAGGGCTGCTAACATATTTTGCTTCTACAGGTGTCCCAGGAAGCATGGGGACTTCAGTGGCTAAGCCAATTCTCCGAAAATACCCCTCAGACCCCTTGGAAAAATGTTTTTATGACCCTATACTTTTCCATAGCTATGTGTACAAAGTAGAGCACCTATTTATACAATTATTATTATTTTTAGTCAATGGTTTTTCCAATAACTGCCTAACAACCGACTTCACCTGCATATCCCCTTAAGCCTTGTAAGTAACCCAGTTAATGTCAACCAATCAAACGAGTTCTATCTGTACCTCTCCGCCGTTAAGGTCAACCAATCAAAAGCGTTTTAGCTGTATTGCTCTCCTTGTGGTTTCTGCCTTTATAAGCGCTTGTCAGAATGAACTCTTTGAAGCACTCAGTGACTTTCACTTTTTGTATCCCTGTCAGGACTGTTAACAGCCTTCAATAAAGCTCCTTCTTCTTTTTCTAAAATTTTTATTTGAACAGAGTCTGGGTTTTACGCTTGGATAAGATACAGCTCAGAACTGAAATTGCTAGTTTCTGATATATAATATCAAATTCACTTCCAGAATGATTGCACTATTTTATAGTCCTTCCAGTAATTTTCTCACACTGTTGTACAAAAAAAGAAACAACATTTTTTCTCTTATCAGTGATATTTGCTAATGAACTATGTAACAATCTTTGCCCATTATCTTAATTTGTATGTTTAGAATAATAAATCAAAACCTTATTAGCCATGCTCATGTGCTCTAGGAAACCGTCTAAAATGGCTTAACCCGTTTTTGTGTAATTCAATTTTTTGTTTTCTTTCCCTTATAAACCTTAAAAACAAAACAAAACTATGAGGTCTAGTCAATTCTGACTCATAATGATCCTATAGGGACTGAGCAGAACCACCCCGTAGGGTTTTCAAGGAGTGGCTCTTAACCACTTTCACTTATAGCTAAGAAGAAATGGCATTTTTTAAAATTTCTGATACTCTGTAAATATTTAAATATCAGTTTGTACAAAGATTAACTACTTAAAGTCAAACGTATATAATTTCTCCATCCTGCTCAGAACCACCTTCATATTATATAAGTATCCTACAATATTTTCTTCCTTTACATTTATTATTTTGTTTTTGATATTTAAATATATCATCCATGTGGAACATCTACTTAGATAATATGTAAAAGAATGATGTGGTTTTACTTTTATTTTTTGAATGGCTAATTCTTTTTTGTGATATAAAGTACAGCATAGCTGCAGAATTTCTTATTATGGTCATTTCTCTCTATTACCTTGTTAGTTATCCGTTCTATTATTCTTTATTGGTTACCCTAGAGATTACAACATGAATCTAAATCCAGAAAACCAAACCCATTGCCATCGAGTAATTCAGACATAGCCACTCTATAGGAAAGAGTAAAACTGCCCCATAGAGTTTCCAAGAAGCCGCTAGTGGATTCAAACTGCCAACCTTTTGGTTAGCAACCTGAGCTCTTAACCGCTGCTGTCTGCGTAGCTTTGTACTTCGGCAGACTTGTTGAGGGGAGGATCCATGTCTTGAGGACAGCCATGTTTCTGCCAAATCCTCTGTTGAGCTCTCTGTGTCCTTGCAGCAGCCCTACAGAGTGGGGAAGCCGAGTTCACAGCATCGTGTTCAATACTTGATAGTCCACAAAGGCTGATATCTGAGATTGAACATTCTTATTGATAATTTCTGCTAAGATTTAACTATTTTGTTTTCTAAAATGTTCTTCATGGATATGACACATATTAGATCTTTATTTTTTTCCCCTGCACCATATTCCTAAGGGTAGAGAACATACAGTTTTCAATGCATTTCTAAATTGAAGGACCCAGAAATTAGAAACACAATATATTAATTTTACTTTGTTTTCTAACTTGAAATCCTATATTGATTGTTAACAAGTTATTTAAATTCTCTCTACTAAGTTTTTAGATTTCATCTCACGTGTTTTCTTGTACAGAAGAAATTTTTATTTCAATTTTTAAATTCATAAAATTGTATTTCATATATTAAAGGACATTTAAGGACATATCTCAAACTTTTTGTGTGTGTGTGTGTGTACAACTAAATACTTCCAAAATATCTCATTTCATATGGAGTCATTTTGGAAACGTAACACTTCACTATCTGGTGAATTGATTAGCTCAAAACTTCTTAAAATTGTGTAATTCTTTTGGACTGCAAGTTCTTTCTCATGAATACCTACAAGTATCCAACATGGACGTGAAGCTGGAAAGGATAAATAAAGACACAGCAGGGAAAAAGATTTTGCCAGAAAAGCTTTGATGGGTGTTTTTTCAAAGAAGCACCTCTCTCTTGTCTGATAATGCTCCATTTTAAAAAGGAAGACAGAATATTTCCCCCAAGGCAACACTGTTTTTGAATTCAACCACCACCTCATTAGTAATCAGGATGTTGGTCTAGAAGTTTATTATGAACCTCTTTGAAAGAGAAATATGTTAGCCTTTGACTAGGTAAAGCAAGACAAATTTAGCAGTAAGATTAAATCAGGAAAAATAAAACAGAGTGTAAGAGATGCTTTGCTTTCTTTTATCTCCCAAACACAGATTTAACTAACAAGGAAATAAGAACACACTTTAGGCAGAGACCTGTGACCATTTTGTAAAATACATTAAAGAAATAACAACGATATTTTTGAATGTTTAAAATGTGGCTGAATAGAGAGTCCTAGTTGGAAGATTCAATCATTTAAATTCGAGTCATCTCTGGTACGATAGTGGTGATAAGGGTTGTTCCATCAGGATAAATCAGATGATAGCCCTCTCTCCAGTGGTTCAAATGTTAAAGAGACAGATGACAGAAAAAAACAATACAGAAGAGAAACCTCCATCTGAATTATATTTCTGTGTTTGAGTGAATCAAATCTAAATGAAAAAACTGGTACTTTGCCATTTCCCAAGGAGACAAGACTGTTTGGTTATCTAAATCAACTACTGTAGCTAGACATTAGCACCCTAGGGGATAAAAAGGGCCATCAGCGTTAAGAAATACAGAAAAACAGCTTCTTCTAATGCTGACGGAAACAAAGGCTTCTTCTTGGGTGAGTAAGAAAAGCACAATATACGGTAAGATGATTATAGCCCCTTAAAATAACATTTGGCCAGAGCATCACGTGCATTCCCTTCTGCCAGATGAGCTGGGACCACACTCTGGCCCACACAGGCTGTTGCTACCACTTGCCAGCCTGCTTCCGGGACCTTTGCTACCCATGCCTTTGCTCAAGCTGTAAAACGTCAGGAAGATGCTGCAGTTACTAAGTTTTGGAAAGTGGAAAGTCAACAGAGACCTGCCCCTTGTGAAGTGAGTGAAGGCACTGCTACCCTGAATTCCTCTTGAGATGAATTTGAAGTTCCTTTACAGAGATCATATTGTTTACTTCTATCCATTTGTATGGGGAGTTGTAACTTACATTTCGTTTATCTGTCTTTTCTCAGACTATACCTGCAGGGTATACAGGCAAAAGCTAACACAATAGGTGTTAACGAACCACTTGAAATAGGAAACTTGGGGGGATACCATGCAAAGACTCCTCCACCTAATTATTTAGCAACATGATCAACAACAAAGTTCAAGGCTAATAGGCTGAATATCCGAGAGAAATTAATATCACTGTGATGGCATTCATGTTGCTTGCAGTGTATATACAGAAAGCCAATTTTAGAGAATTCTCCTAAAGGAAGAGTTTATTATATTATTGGTATAAACTTTTATAGTTATATTTGCTTAGGATCCTTATTGGATCATTTAAGATGGACATTATGGTGTTATAAAAACTTGAAATGGCTTACACAAATTGCAGTGGCTTTAAAGGAAATCAATACACACAGGGCTGAATTTTGCCCAGTAGAAAAACAGTCTTTTAATACTGAATTGTATACAGAGCACAAATCAGGCAGGCAAAAAAAAGAAAAGCGTATGAATTACTTCAGCTAATTTTTGTTAACAGCGCAAAAAATAACTTTGTTATGAGCTTTCCATCTGTCTGAATGGTAAAAAGCCACCACCTGGCTTCTTTCTAAGATTACTATGTCAGTATATGTCACAATTTTCTTCTCAAAACCCTCTTTCCACAGCCTACTTTTTTCAGCCTGAAAATAATAAATGACCTGATAACAATGCTCAAAATAAATCCTCTCTTTTTTTGTGATATCAATGAGAGAAAGCAGCCAAGAAACAGTTCCTGGTGGTTTGTTCTTACCCTCCTGCGTTGTAGCTGTATGATTCAGAAGAGCTGGAGGTGTTTTAAAACAGAGCATTAGTAGCATTTGCTTTATAGGCATGTGGATGATAAATTGGTAACAATGCTGCCGCGCAACAAGATACTACTGTTGTTATTGCTTCTACTCTGTGAAATAGGGCACCGCTGCTTCTATTGCAAGCTTAATCCATAGGTTTGCTATTAAGTATATGCATGTGGCAAAGTTGCTTAATTTGCATAAGCATTGGTTTCTTCAAATATTAAGTGGATACAGTGTGGTCATACCTGACTTTCTCACTGCAAACAACTGTTTTGGAAAGCAAATGAAGTTATGTAAGTGCTAAGTCTTTGGGGATAATTTAGACAAATTTACTACATACTTATGTTGCCGGAATTTATTTTCTAGGATTCATTTTGAGTTACTGATATGTTATCTCATGAAGTAATATTAATATGTATCTGGGTGAGTAGATCTATGAAATTATTTGGAATGTCCAAAACCAACTCTGTCTAAGACCGAGTGTGTTTTATCCACTGATCTTCATGCTAACATCCCCTCATTCTGAGCCCTGGCGGTTAAGAGCTCGGCTGCTAACCAAAAGGTTGGCCATTAGAGTCCACCAGCAGCTCCTTAGAAACCCAATGGGCAGTTCTACTCTGTCCTATAGGGTCCTTATGAGTTGGAACTGACTTGACGGCAATGGGTTTTTTTATTTTTTATTTTTTGGATTATCTGGGACCTAAGGTAGACCACCAAAAAGGAAATAGAGAAAAATATTTATCATTTAATGATAGACTATTTCCTCCTTTTGTCCTCCTTTTTCTTTATTTTCTATACATAACGGTCACAAACAATTCAAACCTGCTATTCTTCAATTCCAGTTTTAGACCAAGAATTAAACCATGACTACTTCACCCAGAGCCTTTTCACCTGAATGTTGTAGTTTAATTATTCCAAAATAAAAAGGGGTTCAATGTTCTAGAGACAGGGAAATATGTTGGACAGAAAGCATATGGGAAAGTCACCCTCAGAGATTCAGAAAATAGTTGATTCATGAGAAGCAATGATCAGACTATGGTTATGAACAAAGTCTAGTGGGATAAAAAAAAAGCAAATGAAAAAACAGCCTCATTCTTTCCCAGCTCATATTTTGTATTTGTATCTATTAAGAATGCTTTCAGGTGCCCTAAAGAGAAAGAGGCATTAGTCTAGCCAATGTAGAATTAATGACAAATAAAGGACAATTGGATTTGAGCTCAATAAGAAGACAGGCCAGATGACTATTTTTTTAAAATAATATTTTGTTGTATTTTTGTTGAAAGTTTACACAGCAAATTAGGTTCCCATCTGACAATTTCTACACAAATTTTTTAGCGACTTTAGTTAAATTTTTCTCAATGTGTCAAAATTCTCTTTAATTGCATTCTGGTTGTTCCATTTCCAGTGCTCTAGTTTTCCTGCCCCCTTATCTTCTCGTCTTTGTTTTACAGTAATTGTTGACCTTTTGGTTTCATATAGATGGTTTTTAATGGAGCACCATACTCAGTAGTAATATTCGTTATTTTGTGTGCCAATCTTTTATTTTGCTAAAAGGTGACCTCGGGATAATTTTGGTTTGAAGAGTTATCTCAGGGCAATAGTCTAAGGGAGTGCTCTAGTCTCAACTGATCCAGAAAGTCTGGGCTTTTTAAGAATTTGAGTTCTGTTCCTAGTTTTTTTTCCCATTCTATCAGTGTCCATCTATTGTGGCCTTGATTAGAATGGTTGGTAGTGGTAGCCGGGTACCATCTAGTTCTTCTGGTCTCAGGATAGATGAGGCCACAGCCTGTGTAGGCTACTAGCTCTGTAGTTAAGATTCTTCTCTGAGACTTTGGTTTACTTCTTTCTTGTTTGCTCCTAACCAGTAGAGACCAATAGTTGTATATTAGCAGATGACTGTCAAAGTCATTAACACAAGCCCTGCTTTCCAGGCCACTGAAATTGTCTTCAGAACAAGCTGTGATACTTTCGTTTTTAACTCTGAAAAGAAAGACAATTATATAAGATAAAGTATGGGACACTCCTGGATGCCACACGATCAATGTTAGCACTTGATCATATTTGCTCTAGAACAATTCTGTAAGAAATAAAATATTATAGATGTCTCTTTGTTCCCCTCTCAATCCAATTTCCCTTTCCCCTTCTCCATAAGCAAACACTGTTTTGAATTGTACATATTCATTATATTCTACCATTTTATATTTGATTAGATTTTTAGATACATATGCATAGGTATATATAAGATATATGTGTATCCATAAACAATAAATAACATTGCTTCTTAATGCACATAAGTAATTTCAGACTGAAAGTAGATATTTTGCTCAATATTATAACTTAGATATCTACCCATGTTGATACAGATTGATTATTTTTATACACTTAAACAATATATCATTTCATCAGATACATAAGTCACATTTTATTTATCCATTCCTATGCTAATTGACATTTAGATTATTTAATCACAACGTTATGCTAAAATTATCTGTAAAAATCTCCTCATGCACAAACTCTTCTACGTTTCTCCAGGCTTTACATATAGATGTGAAGTTGCTCGTTAAGTGCATTTTCAAGTTTAATACATGTCAAAGTGCTATAGCAACGGATCATGCCAGTATACCATTCTACCCGCAGCAAATGCATCATCTCTTAAATTGCATATTTTCTCATGATATTCCTACACACATTTTCCAGTAGTTGATCTTTAAAAGATCCACTTTGAGAGATGGTGCTAGAAATCACTAGGTAAGATATTCAACTACTACTTTATCAGATTCTGTTGTTGGCAGAGAACAAATGTGGGATCTGTGTTAGGCGAGGGCTAGTGGGAGAGCTGGACTCTTATAGAGAAGGTATTGTATTGAACTGCAGTTCTGCTGTTAGGTGATTACTCAAATGACAGGACACGGGAAGCGGGTGCAGTTGAATGATTTTAGTTCCTGCTCACTCACAGGGAGGCAGCGTCCTGTGCATTGCCAGCCTGGCTCTTCTTGGCTTGGGCTCCGGTAGTTTGTGCCTGTGGTGAGCAAATGGTTATCACAGGAAGTTGTCCAAGAATAAGATAGATAGGAACATATATGGCCGAATGCATTATTTTTTCCCAATCTTTCTTAGTCATACTTCTGTTCTCTGAATTTTGGGGAATTCGTGGTGGTACAGGTTCACGAGAGATAAGTCTTCGTTGGTCTTCCATATTCATCGTCCAGCTATTGCATGCGTATGAGGAGATTGAAAATACCATGACTTGAGTCAGGCACACCTTAGTCCTCAAAGTGACATCTTTGCTTTTTAATACTTTAAAGAGGTCTTTTGCAGCATATTTCCCAATACAATACGTTGTTTGATTTCTTGACTGCTGCTTCTATGGGCATTGATTTTGGATTCAAGTAAAATGAGATCTTTGAAAACTTTAATATTTTCTCTGTTTACCATGACAACTGGACCAAATTGGACCAGTTGTTTTCTTTATGTTGAGGTGTAATCTTGCACTACACCTGGCAAATAAATGGTTGCACAGAAATATATGTTTAGAAAATAAACACAGATGTACCTATTTTCACAAAATATGCATCTGAAGGTAAAGGACCTAGTTTTAGCTGAAGTAAGGTGGTCTTTGTCCTTGGCTCTAGAGAAATAACCATGGGATTGATTAGGGCGCCTTGGTCTGGGACTTCTAGGTCACACCTGAGAATTTGTGCTGGTGAGTGGGGCCAAACCAGATCAGAAAAGACTAACCTGGGAGGCTGATATCAGCTAGCCTCAGGAAGCATGATTTAGCCTATCATGCAGGACTGGCTGATAAAAGCCCTGAAGACTGACAGAGCTTCCTGGTTGATGAGAACACCTGCTTTTGGGAAGATGGCTTGTCCCTTGGAACATGGAAGCTTCACACTGGGAGCTCTCCCAGACTTTGCTCTATGCCTCTCTTTGATTGTTTTCTTTTTGGCTATAATACATCTGTCCTTATAAGAATGGTATGCTCTCAGTGAATTCTGTCGGTCATTCCAACGAATTACAAAACTGAAAGGGGCAGTAAGACCAGCAAGTCAGAAAGTAAAGGTGTTGTGTGGACCCCCAGACTTGCACCTAGCATCCTGAAGGGATAGTGAGAAACCAGCCTGGAATTTGTGTCCAACAGATCAGAAAGTTGGAGTATCTTGTGGACTCCCCAAACTAGTGGCTAGCATCTGCCTATTTGGCAGCCTGAAGGATAGTGTCCTTTTAACTTATGAGCTTTGACCCAGCTCTGGGTGGCAAGGGTCATATATAGAGAGTGCCATGGGGGCAGCTAGCAACAAGGATGGAGAAGCAG
This sequence comes from Dugong dugon, assembly GCA_030035585.1. Taxonomy (NCBI): domain Eukaryota; kingdom Metazoa; phylum Chordata; class Mammalia; order Sirenia; family Dugongidae; genus Dugong; species Dugong dugon. The sequence goes on from CM057473.1 coordinate 11,485,120, forward strand.
GAATGTAAGGACTGGAACAATCTCCACATTTTGGGATTTGGTTCATGCTGGTTCTTACTGTGTAACGTCTATATAGTATATATTTCATTTTAGTTGGTGCATGTTCCATTTTTACATCAGCCTCACCGACTCCTGTTAGCTATTCTTTGTTTTGATTTTAGCTTAAGTTGTCACCTTCATGCCAAGTCAGCCCAATAAGTTATGAAAGGAGGTGGGGAAGCATGATAACTTTTAACAGCAGGATCATCCCACTGGCAGGGCATCTTGAGACAAAGACATTTTGAAAAGTTACATTATCTCATCTATAAGCCTAAGAAACACATTTATTTATAGATGCCACTAGAAGGTGCTGTCCTCCCACAAAATAATGAATGGTTATTTTTGGAGAGGGCTGGATAGTTTTTTAGCACCATATAAATTGTCATCGCCGCAGGCTATGAAAACAAACAAAAAAACTCTCATTCTAAATGTGTTTCTTTTCAAATCAGATGTTGTCTTTTATTGAAAATAATTTCTCCTGAGATATAATGCCAAATGAAGCATTTTTGTGTACATAAACATATATTTTACATTGAAAACCCTTACCTCTGTTTGTCTCCCAATTAGAAGAACACGTTTTAAAAATCAGGCTGTCAATAAATTGAAATGCAAAGGTTCTTAGAAACGTATTCCTTTTTTAAAACTTCTAGCTCTTTCTCAAGCATTTACTTTTCAATTAAAGTGGGAATTCATGTGGATACACATAATATGTACCTTCAACCTTTCATCTAAGGTTTCAGCAGAGTACAGATGGATCATGCCTCTGCTGAATGTGGTAGTCTATAGCTTATAGGGATTCTCTAAAGATTGTCTGTTATAACTTTGCTGGCTTCTAGTGTGCATAGACACATAATCCAGAAACAAAATTTGAAACTAAATTGACCAGTGGAATTTATACTATGCATCAATGCCTAGATCCCTGGACTTACAGAAAACATGTTAACTGAAAAGAGAAAAGAGAGAGGAGGAGCTTGCAAAGATGAAGAAATGAGAGATGGAAATTAGACCCCTGAACATCAGATAAAGGATATTTGGAATGGAGTATATTTAAACAGATTTATATGATTTGTGTTCACATGAAGGTCTTGTTCTAAGTTTATCAGAGATGGTCAATTCAATATGTGGTACATTTAACCATTATCAGAGTTCATGTCTTCTAACTACCTACTGTTAAGAAGATGGTCTCTTGTATGGTCTTGCACCTCTCGCCCAGGTCACCTAATCAAAAGCCTTGGACAGGAAATATTCTTGGATGATGGAGGCTGCAGACTGAACCTCTCTCTCTATACCAAAACCCATTAACAACCCGTTGCCATAGAGTTGATTCCAACTCATAGTGACCCTATAACCCTATAGAACAGAGTAGAACTGCCCCATAGGGTTTCCAAGGAGTGAATGTTGGATTTGAACTGCTGACTTTTTGGTTAGCAGGTGAGCTCTCTCTTTACCAGTTTCTTCTTTTTCCTTATCAGGAAGACTCCTTTCTATCTTGGATCTAATGACTACCTCCTTGTTCTGTTTATGTGTGTGGCATCATACAGTACCTGGCCAACTCCTACTATATCTATTCCCAGATGGGAGGGAATGGGGTCTTTCAATTGCAACATGAGAAGGGTGTGTGCATAACAGCAGCCCTGTATCAGGGAGCGGCCATAGGGGACTGGCACCCACTATTGGAAGCGATCTTGCTGTGTCTCTTCTCTATGTGAGTAAAGCACTGTTCCACCCAATGACTGTGTGTAAATCATGTCTTTCTTGGCAACCTTGGATCTTGGCTCAACACAAACACAAAACACCTCTATAATAAGATATGAAATGGAACCTGTGAATTTAAGAGAAAGATGGATATTTGCACAGCGAGTTTCTGGATTTATTGAGGAGGATCTCTTTTTACTCTAATCATTGTTTCTCTGTAGAGAATATTTTGAAACACTTTTTAAGGAGAGTATTTTAAATTGTTAAAAGACTCCGGTGTCAATCAACTCTATAATACCGTAAGACAATTTTTAAGTTTGTGTAATTGCAGAAAGCTTCACTGAAGCTTCAGATCATAGCATATATTCATGTTGGCTGTAAAAGTCTTTTTATATTTAGTTTAATTGTTTCTGAAAATTTATTAGCCTATTAATGATTTAGTTATTATCTAAAAAAGAATATATTTAAAAAGATTCAGAGCTCTCTATATTACATATACCCTATAATTGAACTATGAATGAAATATTTTTCTCTTGGACTCTATTGTCATTAAAAGAAATTTGATTATAACATAATTAAAAGATTAGAAATAAAGTTAATGTATATATAAAAGTGACTTTATTATTTAATCATTTAAATTTTTAAATAAAAGTAAATCAACATTTTAAATCAATACACCATACTAAGCTAGCTAAATGATACCCCATAATTATACATATTATGGAAAGGGTTCTATTACAGTTTTATTTAACATATCCTTGGAGACTCTTCACTAAAAACTAAAAGCCAATTTATTAAAGATTTGTAATTTTATCAGCTTCCATGCTACTACTAACCCAATTTTAGTTTTGAGCTAGTTCCCATATAGACTCACATCAAAAGATAATTGGATCAAGTTGGGTTTCAAAAATTTCAACTTTTATTGAGAAGATATTTTTAAGTATTATATAGAAAGTTATGAATATTAGCTGTATTAGAATCAAAAAATTTTAGGAAAAGTTAGCCACTGGATACAGATGGAGACACCCATCTGTATTTTTTAATGTGGGAATTAGCTTCTCCTATAAGCTCCTAGAAACCCTGGTGGCATAGTGGTTAAGTGCTACAGCTGCTAATCAAATGGTCAGCAGTTCAAACCCACCTGACGCTCCTTGGAAACTCTATGGGGCGGTTCTACTCTGTCGTATAGGGTCGCTAAGAGTGGGAATCGACTGGATGGCAACCGGTTTTTTATAAGCTCCTGAATGAAAATCATCCTTTATTTGTAATATTGAGGAGAATTTGAAGGGAAGGATTGATGACTGACAATAAATATGCCTCTGGGCTGTGAAAACATTTAGATAAAAGAGTGAAAAACTTAGTGCATTTTCTAGAGATTTTATCTGCTCTGGTAGCCTTGATGCCCTCAGATCTGGCTCACTGAGAGAACATCTATGTTCCTAATGTGCATTTTTTAAAGCTCCTTAAAGGGCTCTGAGAAACATGTGATGATTCCAACATACTCTGGTTAGAAGACTTAGCAAGGTCAAGCACTGCTTTCCAGTTGAACTATGCAGCCCCGCACAGGCTCACACAGACCGAAGATGTTGCTCTTGGATTTGGTGGTTCTGGGTTGCTGAGTCATCATTTGTTTCTTCAGTGACCAAGCACCTACAGCGAGTAACTACATGTGCACCTCAGAGTGAGGAGGGCCAGGCATAGATTAAGCCAAACTCCGATCTATAAATCCTCTCCTTTCAAGTGTCCGTCATTTTTCACTTATGCCTTCCGGCCATTTGCCCATAGGAGAAGTTGGAGGTGCTCCATGGCTCTGCCTCATGAGAATCTTCCTTCTCTGTTGTGTAGCACCAGGGTCTAACGCAGGGAGAAACATAGAGAAGGGCCCTCCTCTCTAACTACCCTCTCCAGAAACTGCACTCCAAAGGTCAGCACATTTCCTACCTTCTGAGGAAGGAGCCAGATGGATCAGCCTCATCCATGACAAAGAACAGCTGCAGGGTGGGTTCACTTCCACATTCTAACCAGAGAGTTGGTCATGCTGGCTGTATTTGAGTTCCCATCCAGGCTACCACTGTCACCCCTGACACCCCTGTTGCTGGCTACTGTGTAGCTCTGCCACCCACAAAGCTCCTTACCCTCCTCTTAGCACTAGTGGGAGCCCCAACAAATGTGCTAACTACTCTTCACTGCCTGAAGAGGGAAGCATCTGTGAGTCATGGAAACCCCTTTCTAGGGTTCTCTTATACCTCCCTCTTTGTTAATTTTTTCTTTTTTCAATCATACACTTAAAGCTTTCACCTTATAAGTCTGGCTTGGAGCAAACTTCTCACCAAAATACACATCACTAAGCTTGCAAGAAATACAACAGAATGCTCCTTAGAAGGTAGAATGGCAAGACTTTGGCTCAATTACTTTCGGTATGTCATTAGGAAAAACCAGTCACTAAAGAGAGGACATCATGTTTGGTGCAGTGTGAGCTAAAGTGAGGGAAATCGTCAGTGGTATGGACTGACACACAGCCATGAAAATGTACGCAAATATGTCAATGATCATGAAGATGGTGCAGTTGAAGCCGATTCAATGGCAACTAACAACAATAACAACAAGAAGCTGGTGGGTGAGTCCTTGAGTGGTACAAAAGGTGAAAGTGGTCAGCTGTTAACCAAAAGATTGGAGGTTTGAGCCCACCCAGAGGCACCTTGGAAGAAAGGCCTGACAATCTACATCTGAAAAGTCAAGCCACTGAAAACCCTATGGAGCACAATTCTACTCTAACACACATGGGGTCACCATGAATCAGAGTCGACTGATAGGCAACTAGTTAAGCTAGTGGAAGGAGCAAATGTTAGGCTCATTGTGTCTCAACGCACAAGCAGTTCTCACTGTCTTTGTAATGAAGACATCCTCTCCATCATTTCAATGAAGTCATATGCTTCAAAGGCTTGATTAATCCACCTTTCTCACATGTTTCTTCATTGTTGCAGGCTCGTGCGTTTTACTATATGAAAATGAAATCTTTGGTCACAGTCATGGCCTCCCCATCCCCCACCCTTTGGAAAACGATTTTCGTCTCTTCTCCTCTTCTCTCCTCCCTTCCCGTTCCCTCCCCTCACATTTACCTTTCCTTTCTTTTTTTTCCTTTTCTTCCCTTTTCTTTTTCCGCATCTCTCTTTTACAACTTCCGGTTTACACTTCTTTTTCATAAGAAAAGCGAAGTATGTAACTACATTAATGAAGAATGAAGAAAATTATTTTTAGAATGAAACCTTTCAGAATGAACACCAGAAATGATCATTCACATTTGGGAAGCAGGAAGAGACTCCCATATATTAGTAGTACACAATATATTTTAGCAGCACTAAGTTTATATAAAGGAACCCTGGTGGCACAGTGGTTAAAGTGCCCACTGCTAACTGAAAGTTTGACCATTTGAACCCACCATTTGCTCACTCCGCGGGAGAAAGACATGACAGTCTGCTTCCTTAATGATTACACCTTGGAAACCCTATGGGGAGGTTCTACCCTGTCTTACAGGGTCACTAGGAGTTAGAATTGACTTGACGGCAGCAGGTTAAGTTCACATAGAAACATGAGAAGTTAATTTTTTTAAGAACTTCATGTTCTAATCAGATGACATGAGTAAAGCAAAGATTATTAGTTATTGATGTAATAAGTCATTAGTTGGTTAGCTAAGGTGGATTTTGTGTTCCACATTTCCTATTTGGTCTCCTCCCAAGGGGTAGAATTTCAGTGTTGTGAGCAGAGAAGCCAGGTGTGTCATAAAAACATAAAATTTCTCTTTTTAACTCTGAAATTGATTTAAGGGGAACGTATTTACTTTTCTGCAATTCAGAGGAATAAGTTAGAGAAATTAAAAATACCAACTTCCTTCAGCCTTCTCCCGTGACAGGTTCACTCCCCTCATGAGCAGCTTCTTAGACTCAGAAAACCTCTAGAAAGCAGTCTAGTAATTTCCACTTATAAAAATCTGCCATGATAAAAGGTATAATAAATAAGCAAAGGCATGTAATAGTAATAGGTCTTTAAAAATAGAAATTGAAAGAAAGGCCATAAAGAATATCGGTTAAGCAAGACTCGTGCAACAAAATCCATCGCTCCTTACTTTTAAACACTTCATAATTCAGTTATTCATATGTACTCGTATATATTTCTAAAAGTTCTGTCAGTCATGACTGGTTACTGGGCTTTTATAAGGAAAAAAGAAAATAAGCATCACAGTCAGCTAGATGCAGTTATTGTTTTCAGCTTATTTATTTTTATATTTTACGTCTTAGTAGACTTCATTATCAGAAGATGACATACCCACTGTTCACAGCAGCTGCAATCCATTAGCCTAATGGAATGGAATTATAGGTTGCCTTAGGAATTGTCTGTTGTGTGCCAAAATCAAATATAAACCCTACTGTGAAAAGTCTTGACACTATTAAATGTGAAAAATACAATGTGTTCAAGAAGATGTTAAGAAAAGAGTTGTAAGGCATTTGTCTACCCAACCAGAAAGTAAAATAAAGTTTATGCTAAAATAAAAACTTATTGTATTTTCTTGCTGGTGTTGTTGTTCAGTAGAGCAATCATACACTGTCAGTTATGGCCCGACACTGCTAGGTGAAGAGTAGGTACTAACGGATTAATTATCCCCTTTTCCTACTGAATATTGACTATAGACTAATTGTATATACATCTTATTCTTACTATCATTACACCTTTTATAATGCTTTCATTCATTCATTGAAAACATTTCAGAGCCTACTCTGTACCAAACACTGTGAAGGTAAAACACTTATTTAAAAAACAAACAAACTCAGTTGCCTTTGAGTTCATTTTGACTAATGGAGACCCCATGTGTGCAGAGTAGAACTGCTCCATAGGATTTTCATAGCTGCGACTTTTTGGAAGCTGATCTCTAGGCCTTTCTTCTGAGGGGCCTCTGGGTGGGTTCATATCACCAACCTTTCAGTTATCAGCCAAGGACTTAACTGTTTGGGCTACCCAGGGACTGACATGCCCAAAGCTAGCAAATGACTGGCAATGAAAACTCCCACTACTTCTTCATGTTCTCAGTTGCTCTCAACTGTTTTCCTCTCAGCTCCATCACAGGGCATCATCATCACCTGAACAGCACATATTGTTCTGGGAGTTTCCTGGTAGGGGTCTTGTCCACAGGAGCAGCTCCAAATATCTGAGCCTTACCATTCTGGAGTTTAGTTTTGGCACAGAGAGGAAAATGAGAAAGTGGAGGTCCAGAGTTCCTTCTAAGGTCCACCAATGTTGACACGTGACCAGTGACATTAGCATAGCAGGGGCACTTACTGGAGGGATTGTGTGCTGTGTTGTTCCAAGAAGACAGAAGTAGTCACTATTGCCACTACTCCAGAGGACAATGTTGAGGTGCCTTTATTCTCTTCAACTTGTTGTTGTGTGCCACTGAGTCGATTTTGACTCATCGCGATCCTATAGGACAGAGTAGAACTGCCTCATAGGATTTTCTAGGCTGAAACCTTTACAGGAGCAGATTGCCAGATCTTTTTTCCCATGGAGTGACTGATGGGTTTGAACCACTGACCTTTTGGTTAGCAGCCAAGTGCTTAACCACTGTACTACCAGGCTCCTTTTCTTCAACATATAGAGATGATATAACTCTGGAAGCTCATTGTGGCAGGACTAAGGGTGTTAATAACACTTAGCCCCTGCCTTGTCTCTTCATTTTTCCTTTGTGCACTTCCCTGATTTGTCTGAGAATACTTTTCTTCTCCTCTACAGTGTGGGTAAGTCATTTATACTCAAAATAAAGCAAACATTTGAATACAACGCTCAGTTACATAGAGGCTTAATTTTCAGTCTTAAGAAAAACAAGATCAAAATTCAAAGTAATTGTATGTGTTATTCTGAAACACACATCCTGAAAAGAAGAAAAGAGGAAATACTTTGAAATGCATTAGATACAAAGGTTACAGATGTTCAAAATTTCAAAATAAAAATAACTTTTATAAGTGAGAGCTTCTTCATTTATGTATCATAGAAAATAAAGAAAAAAGTTGAATTATATTATGCAGGCATTTAATTTTCTTCCTAGGAGAAATCTTATCATTTTGAATGCTGTACTAATTTCTCCAAGGGTGAAGAGGTAACTCCTCCTACCTCTATCTGTCTTTGTCTGTCTCTCACACACCGTTTCTCTTTCACAAACACAGAACACTCAGTCGTCCACACACAGAGAATTCATACAACTCAACTTTTAATGAGTATTTCTTACACACTTAGCACTGTGCTAAGTGTGGAGAACAATACACAGAAATATAACTGTTTACCAACCTCCAGCCCATAAATTTGGCAGAGAAAATACTCACTGGTTCATTCATTCAACAGGCACTTATTCAGTGCTTACTCTGTTTACTGAGTGCTTATTTTTTGCCAACATGTTTGGTAAAGTAGAGGGTCAGTGAAAACGAGGGAAACCCTTAATGAGTTAGATTGACAGAGTAGCCACAACAGTGGACTCAAACGTACCAACAGTGATCATGAAGATGGCACAGCAGTGGGCAACATTTCATTCTGTTATATATAAGGTCACCATGAGTCGGAGCTGACTTGAAGGCAACTAGCAACACATGCATGCATGAATTAGTTAAATAGCAATAAGTAAGTAAAGTACTAAGATGCGAGAGGCTGGGTTAGGGGAACTGGAGAAATGGTGATTAGGGGAAAAGTGAAATGAAATAGTAAGACTAGATTCTAAAAGATTAAGAAATTGCAGAAAGTAGAGTCCAAGTACACAGTAGGGAGTCAACAGAAAAAAAGCAATCAATGATTTCAAATGGAGAGAGTGTAAAGTGATACGGCAGGCCTGGAATGAGTCTAGGGAAAGAGATATTTCAGTGTCAGACTTGGTGTGGAGATGGGAAGTCAGCAAGGACTGGAGAAGACAGTGACCTCTGAAGCCAGTGCTTAGATGGAAGGATCAGATTTGGATAGTTTCAGGGGTAGTCGAAGCCAACTCCACTGGTGAAGTAGGATTACAATTTGTGCCCAGGCTTGGAATTGAGAATGAGAATTGCAGCTAGATGAGAGAAGGGCAGCCATGAGGAGAATGGAGTGTTTGAAATAGAACCTGAAATCAACGAATGCACTGAGATACGTTAATCATCGCTCTAAAGGGAACGTTTCCAAACTATTGCTTCTGGGGCTTGGTTGTTCAACTCTGCCTTCATTATGTAAATGTCATATTGTTCAAAGAAGCTGTTTAATTAAGCTTGTGTTGATTACTATTATCTGTACCTGAAAGAATCTTAATATTTTGTTTCCTATAAACATTACTTATAGATATTTGGGATTAAAATTTTGAGAGTCCTTACTAGGAAGTGACCCTCAAGACCTGGAGGAAGTAAGGGAGAGAAACTTTTTAAACAGTAGAAACAGCAAGTGAAAAATGTCAAAGCTGTTGTTTATTATTATATCTGTTTCTGGATCCAGATTTGTTCCATATCTTTATTTTTTTTAAACCCTGCACCAGATTTATCCTGAATTAAATAACATAGATTTTAAAATATAATTAATCCACAAAGTATTTCCTTTATATAGTTCCTCTTCAGAAATGTCTTTGCTATTCTTGAACTTTTCTCTTCATATCAGTTATATATTCAGGGTGTTGATTTTCTTAAAAAAACACCATTTGGAGTTTTATTGGAATTGCATAAAATATATACAAATTTGAGGCTATTCATATTTTTAAGAGAATGAGTTTTTCTCTATGAAAAGAGTGTATTTCTCTATTAATTTCATTATTCTTCAATGTCTATCAATAAACATCTACGCTTTTCTCTAAAATAATTTAAATGTAGTCTGTTATTTTATATCCTGTTGTCCTAGGCTGGGTTCTCTAGAGAAGCAAAACCAGTGAGAGAGAAAGAGATATCAAGGAAATGACTCACGCAGTTGTAGAGGCTGGAAAGTCAATGGGTCAGGTGTCAGGTTGGATGCTTCTCCTGACTTACTTAGCTGCAGGGGCTAACAAATCCAAGATCAGCAGGTCAGACGGCAGACTGCTGGCTCAAGTCCCAAGAACCAGAGGTCAGATGATGACGAGCCAGCTGCAGGATCCAGAGAGAGCAAAAGCCAGCAAGCTTTGCCAGAAATTCCATATATATTGGATGTAGAGCACATCCCCAAGGAAACTTTCTTTCAACTGATTGCCTGCTAGTAGTAGATCTTATCATGGAGGTGACTGTATCATTATACAACTGCCAAACTACATCATAACTGCCATACCAAGGAGAATCATGGCCCAGCCAAGTTGACATACAACCTTAACCATCATACATGTTTAAATGGTATAATTTTTTAACAATATTTTATAAATGTCCTCTTCTTGTATATCAAAATGAAATTGATTTTGTATGAGTTGCTTTTTTATTCAATCATCTTGCTAAACTTTCATACAAATTCTAATAACTTTTCTCTAAATTTGTATAGTTTTCATTTTGGATTTTCTTGTAGCCAATCATTATCTTTAACTATTTCCTCTTTTCAGTTCCATACACTTTTTATTTCTTCTTATATACAGCACTGGAGAATCTCCAATGTTGAATAGAAGCAGTGCTAATTAACATCCTTATCTTGTTCCTGATCTTAGAAGGAAGGCTTCTCACATTTTACCATTAATTATGATGATTTCTTTAGGATTTTAGTATCTTATTTATATTAAAATAAGGAGTTCCTTTTTATGCTCTGTGCACATTTTTTTTGTGATTTCTTTAAATCCATTTTCAATTCACAACTTTTTTTCCTGTTGCTGTGTCTCCTGGTTAGCCCTTCTCTGTGCCTTTAATTTCAATAACATTATTTTTTATTTCTAAAAGTTCTGCTTTGTATTTGTTAATTTGCTTGTTTTAATCCACCTGGTCAATAGTGATAGTTTCTTGTTACTTCTCATTTTATTTATTCCGTCTTTTATCCCACTGAATATTTCATACATCATTATTTTATAGTCTATTGCTGTTATCTATTGCTGATATTTCTAATACCTAAATGTCTGGGAGTATAATTTTGTAGTTTTATGTACTTATTTTTTTCTGCTGATTGTCCCTCGTTGTGTTTTATTTCCTTGTTTGGTTATTTTTATGTGCATATATATTTATATGAAATATGTTTATACTTATTTATAAAGTATTTATCTATAAACCCCAAAACCTGTTGCTGTTGATTCTGACTCATAGAGACCCTATTGGAGAGAGTAGAACTGCCCTATAACGTTTCCAAGGAGCATCTGGTGGATTTGAACTGTCAACATTTGGTTAGCAGCCTGAGCTCTTAACCACCATGCCACCATGGATAAACATTATATATATATATATATATATATATATATATATATATATATATATATACACCAAAAACCTGTTGCCATCAAGTCAACTCTGACTCATAGCTACCCTATAGGATTCAAACTGCTGACCTTTTCTGGTTAACAATCTGAGTTCTTAACTACTCTGCCATCAGGGCTCCACATATATGTATGTATATATACATATATAGAGAGAGACCTGTTAACCAAAATGTTGGCAGTTTGAGTCCAACCACTCCTTGGAAGCCCTATGGGGCAGTTCTACTCTGTCCTATAGATTCACTATGAGTTGGAATCAACTCCATGGCAACAGGTTTTTTTGGTATATATAGAAGATATAAGGGAGACTCGAGAGGACAAAGTAAAGTATTACAACGACATGTGCAAAGACCTGGAGACAGAACGCCAAAAGGGAAGAACACGTTCAGCATTTCTCAAGCCAGAAGAACTGAACAGAAAATTCAAGCCTCCAGTTGCAATACTGAAATATTCTACAGGGAGAATATTAAATGATGCAGGATGCATCAAAAGAAGATGGAAGGAATACACAGAGTCTCTATACCAAAAAGAATTGGTTAACCTCCAGCCATTTCAGGAGGGTAGCATATGATCAGGAACCGATGGTACTGAAGGAAGAAGTCCAAGCTGCACTGAAGGCATTGGCGAAAAACAAGGCTCCAGGAATTGACGAAATACCGATAGAGATGTTTTAACAAATGGATGCAGTGCTGGAAATGTTCACTGGTCTATGCCAAGAAATTTGGAAGACAGCTACCTGGCCAACCAACTGAAAGAGATCCATATTTATGCCTATTCCCAAGAAAGGTGATCCAACCGAATTCAAAAATTATCGAATATTTCACATGCAAGTAAAATTTGGCTGAAGATCATTCAAAAGTGACAGCAGCAGTATATTGACAGGAAACTGCCAGAAATTCAAGCTAGATTCAGAAGAGAATGTGGAACCAGGGATATCATTGTTGATGTCAGATGGGTCCTGGCTGAAAGCAGAAAATACCAGAAAGATGTTTACCTGTGTTTTATTGACTATGCAAAGGCATTTGACTGTGTGGATCATAACAAATTATGGATAACGTTGCAAAGAATGCGAATTCCAGAACACGTAATTGTGCTCGTGAGGAATCTGTACATGGATCAAGAGGCAGTCATTTGAACAGAACAAGGGGATACTGTGTGATTTAAAGACAAGAAAGGTGTGCATCAGGGTTGTATCATTTCACCATACTTATTCAATCTGTATGCTGAGCAAATAACCTGAGAAGCTGGACTATGTGAAGAACAGGGCATCAAGATTAGAGGAAGACTCATTAACAACCTGAGTTATGTAGATGACACAACCTTGCTTACTGAAAGTGAAGAGGGCTTGAAGCACTTACTGATGAAGATCAAAGAGCACAGCCTTCATTATACGTTACACCTCAACATAAAGAAAACCAAATCCTCACAACTGGACCAATAAGCAAGATCATAGTGAATGGAGAAAAGATTGAAGTTCTCAAGGATTTCGTTTTATTTGGATCCACAATCAACATCCATGGAAGCAACAGTCAAGAAATCAAACGATGCATTGCATTGGGCAAATCTGCTGCAAAAGAACTTTTTAAAGTGTTGAAAAGCAAAGATGTCACTTTAAAGACTAATATGCACCTGACCTAAGCCATGGTGTTTTCAATTGCCTCATACATCTGAAATCTGGACGATGAATAAGGAAGACCAAAGAAGAATTGACGTTTTTAAATTGTAGTGTTGGTGAAGAGTATTGAATATACCGTGGACTGCCAAAAGAACAGACAAATCTTTCTTGGAAGAAGTACAACCAGAATGCTCCTTAGAAGCAAGGATGGCGAGACTATGTCTTACACACTTTGGGCATGTTGTTGGAAGGGATCAGTCCCTGAAGAAGGACATCAAACTTGGTAAAACAGAGGGTCAGCGGAAAAGAGGAAGACCCTCAACGAGACGCATTGATACGGTGGCTGCAACAATGGGCTCAAGCATAACAATGATTGTGAGGATGGCACAGGACCGGGCAGTGTTTCGTTCTCTTGTATGTAGAGTCATTATGAGTTGGAACCGACTCAAGGGCGCCTAACAACAACATAATTATATATCTACATATATATATATATGTATGTATATGTTATATAATATATATCTAAATATATATCATTTAATTAAATTTAATTTGGGACAATTCTGAGGGCCAAAATTGAAGCTGCTGTCATTTAAGGTACATGTGAGTTTGTATTTGTCAGCTTCCTTCCCGCCTGGGATTTGTTTAGATTCTTTCAGTGCTCTTGGTATCTCGGGCTTAGCCTTCCCACTTTTACTGGGCCTGTGGTTCAGTCCCCTGTCATACCCGCTCACTTCCTCTTGTCCCTGGGATACTTCTTTCCTTTCCTCTTCATCTTCCAGTTCTGTGTTTAGGGAGGAGGTTTGTATTATTTCCCTTAAAGAATTCTGTTACTTTCAGCCAGCCCAGAAATGTATCGGAAGTTGTATTTGCTGTAGTTATTCCAGAAGTATTAAGCTGCATTTAATTGGTACATAAATCACAAATTAGATCAGTCACATAAATGTTTCCTAGAACACTTAGACACATTGCGTTTTAATCTAATGTACGTACAGTGTGTTAACTAGGAAGTTCTGTGGCAATTGCTGCCTTCCCCCTGGACAAAAGTGACAAAATGAAAATATCTTTACTAAAAGTAGCACAGTTAATTATCTTTTCTACATCTCATAATTCAGCATATTAAACAGCAGCTTGTTTTTAGAAGTAGAATATGCCTCACTACCGTATTGCTCTTTGTTAATCCCATGTTCAGTGTTTTTGTAACAAACTCACCCGGTGAGCTGTCTTTCAAAAATTCCTAATCTATGAACTTTTACTTATTCTGAATTTTATATCACAAGACAAACATTCAAATGGCTCATGAATCAAATAAACCTAATTGATTAAATATTCACTCATATTTATGAGTCTGATTAGGCAATGGACATTCTATTCACAAATCATTTTGTGCTGCTTGTCTTCATTTAAGACATCTCAGTGAGATTCATAAATGAATATTGATATTTCAGTATTGCGGCACTTGACTAACACATTATCTGATTAAAAAAAAAATCTAAGCAAAAGAGCATGAGTAGAGAAGGCAATTTAATTTCACAGAGAAACTATCCTGGTTTCCATACACTGGATGCACTTTGAAATAGCTAATCTTTGGACAGAGCCCTGGAAGCCCAGTGGTTAAGAGCTCAGCTGCTAACCAACACGTCAGCAGTTCGAACCCACCAGCCACTCCATGGGAGAAAGATGTGGCAGTCTGCTTCTGTGAAGGTTATAACCTTGGAAACCCTATAGGGCAGTTCTGCTCTGTTTTATAGCGGTGCTATGTGTATGAATCAACTTGAGAGATTTGGTTTTTGGTTGGAATCTTTGGGCAATATCCTATGATGTGCACTATTAAGGAAGTAGAAGGGGCAAGCAGAGAAATAGTATTGTTGAGAGGTGCCTATAGCCAGGTTTTTAATTCCTTTGTTTGAAATTATTCTACCTGAATAAATCTGGAACCAGATTATATATAATGAAATAATAAACAGTGATATGGAACTAAAGATGTAATCAATGGGCAAAAATGAAATCAGAAAACATCCAAACAAAACCTTTGCTTTCTCCCCTAAGCATTGTTCTTCATACACCGTAAGTGCTCCATATTCCTGATAGGTTCCTGTCTATCACTGTACAGGACTCCAAGGCCTCATTCCACAAAGTGATCTGTTTCTCACACAGTCCTGAGTCGTCTCTTTCGTGGCTCCCATGTAATGACCCTCTTCTTGCTGCTCTCAGCTCTACCTTCAAATCTCTTTACCTTTTTGCTGATGGTGGGCTTTGGCTCTGAGACTATGTCTACTTGACATAATGTTGCTACCAAGACACTTGCTTCAAAACTCCCTTTCACAACCCTGCCACTTAATTTTTAAGAATTCCCATTAACACAAGGTCTGTGACTGTGTGGTAAATGTGAGTGAAGGGTTAAGAATGATGGAAGAAATTTCAACATGGGGAAGTAAAACTTGAAATTGAACAAGAAGCATAATTGTTTTGGTAGTCCAAAGAAAACACACACACACACACACACACACACACACACACACACACACACACACATGTCTTACTTGCTTGCATCAATATCTGTCCTCCCTGCTTTCCTTTGTGAGAGAATAACTTTCTTCCATCATTCCAGGCAAATCTTCAAACTTTTTCTGAAAAACCCTATCCATTACCTACAGGAAGTTAATTTACCTTTTGAGTCATTCCTTCTTGACACTGTGGCAATCCAAAACATAGCTAACAAATGTTACATTTTGGAGAGAAGAACTACTCATTGGATAATTAAACCATGGATGTTCTCCAGAGTCCATTTAAATGGATATTTGGTCCATTCTGGGCCACTTTGTCAAAAAAAGTAGTCTTCATCTTTCTCCTGAAAGTATTCCAGTAATTAAATCTCAACACACACACATCTTTAAGGAACAATAACATTATTACTCATCAGCATGATTTAATTGCATACTAAGGAAGATAATTAGTTTTTTTTTTTTGTGTGTGTGAAATATAACTTCAAATTTCCAGATACCCCTAGCATGAAGGAGATAACATTTTTATCCTTCCTCTTTTTTTCAATATAAGTTCTAAAGACACTCCAGTGTTTAAAATTGGTGGCCACTTACAATGTTTTACTAAACCAAAGAACATTCTATCATGATTGTTATAGAAAGATTTAAGGAGCTCTGGTGGCACAATAATTAAGCCCCTCATGGCTAACTGAAAGGTTGGTGGTTCGAACCCACCTAACCACTCTGTGCAAAACCTGGCCATCTGCCCCTATAAAAATTATAGCCTATTAAATAAACCCCATCAGGCGGTTCTACTCTGTCACATGGTGTCACTATGAGGTGAAACTGACTTGATGGCACAACCACAACCTACAGACTTAGTAGAAGTTTTATGTTAAGTCTTCTCACCAATCTCTAGAAGTGTAAAGAAGACACAAAATAGGTTTTTTAGCCTGTTTTTTTTTTTTTTTTTTTATTCCAGTTACAAGTGGTTTGCTGGCAATACTTTCATGTGCCTATAATCTCATGGATTTGGAACAAATAGAAATGCCACTGAAAGTACTGCTGAGTTAGCAGGATGTGTCAGGAAGAAGGGATGTGCTAAGGAACCAAGGTTCTTGTTTCCTCGCAAGTTTACCAAGTTCCTAGGTAGCTTGGGGGATTAGAACAGAAGGTGTTCGTGGTAAGGCCTTGGGTTTAGTGCTCTACAGCAATGAGCTCATTTCTACGCCCTGCTTATTACCAGAGGGTTAGTTGAAAATGAATACAAATCTCTTAATTCTACAGCAAAAGCAAATATAGAAATCCATGTTCAATTGTTGGGTAGGTGAAGCACATCTGCTTGGGCACAAAGAATCATACTTTCAAATGAAATATGACAACTCTTCTCCAACAAAGAAAATATATTATGGCTTATGCTCTTCAGTGCTCATTTCCTTTCCCCTGTGCTCTGCTAATCGAATTATGTCAGTCATCAAAAGGTGAGTTACGTCCATGCATCTGTGGTCAATTAATTTTCGACAAGGTTACCAAGTCCATTCAAAGGAGAAAGCATAGCTTCTTCAACAAATGGTGCTGGGACAACTGGTTCTCCACATGTAAAAGAAAAAAGTTGGACCCATATTTCACATGACATATGAAAATTAGCTAAAAATGGATCAGTTACCTAAATATAAGACCTAAAAGCATAAAACTCTGAGAACAAAGGGATAAAGCTTCAAGATTTTGTTCTTGACAATGGATTCTTAGATTTGGTACCAAAAGCACAGTAATACAAGAAAAAAAATTGCATTTCATCAAAATTAAAAACGTTTGCAGATCAGAGTACTTTATCAAAAAAGTGAAAAGACAACCTACAGAATGGGCAAAAAATATGGTAATCATATATCTGATGAGCATTTAATATCCAGAATATATAAAGAACTCCTACAACTGAACAACAAAAAGACAAACAATCCAGTCAAATATGGACAAAGGACTTGAATAGATATTTCTTCAAAGAAGATATATGAATGGCCAATACGCATATGAAAAGATGCTCACTGTCATTAGTCATTAGTGAAATGCAAATCAAAAGCACAATGAGATAATACTTCACATCCACTAAAACAAGCAAACAGAACAAACCCATAGCCATGGAGTCAATTCTGACTCATGGTGATCCACATATTACAGAGTATAATTGCTCCATGAGTTTTCTTAGCTGTAATATTTACAGAAGCAGATTGCTAGGACTTTCTTCCATGGCGTGGCACAGCTGGGTGAGCTTGAACCACCAATCCTTTAGGTTAGTAGTTGAGTGCAAACAGTTTGTGCCACTCAGGATGATTATTATCAGAAAAACAGAAAATCATACGTGTTGGCAAGGATATGAAGAAACTGGAACCCTCATCCATTGCTGGTGAGAATGTAAAATGGTACAGTCATTGTGAAAAACACTTTGAAACTTCCTCAAGAAGTTAAACAAAAAATTACCATACGACCCAGCAATTTCACTTCTAGGTATATACCCACAAGAACTGACAACAGGATCTCAAATGGATACTTGTACATCAGTGTTCACTAAAGCCTTATTTACAATAGCTGAAAACAACCCAAGTGTCCATCAATAGATAAATGGATAATCAAAATATGGTATGCACGTACAATGGAGTATTATTCAATCATAAAGAGAAAGAAGTTCTAATGCATGGTACCACATGTATAAAACTTGGAAGTATGCTGAGTGAAATGTCAGATACAAAAGGACAAATATGATATGGTACCACTTTTATGAAATATTTAGAATAGGCAAATACATAGAGACCAACATTTATTAGTGGTTACTAGGGGTTGAGAGGATGTTGGAAATGGGGAGTTATTGCTTAAGGGGTACTGAGCTTCTGTTTGGGGTGATGAAATACTTCTGGAAATGCATATGGTGATGGTCATTCAACATGGGGGATGTGTTTAATGTCACTGAAATATACACTAAAAATGGTTACAATGGCAAATTTTTCTTGTATGTTAAAAAGAAATTAAAAAGGTAAGTGTTAACAAATAAAAAGATGAGTTACAAGTTACATGGTTTATTCATATAAAGCAGTATATGATAGGCGTTTTTGTTTTTCAACAAAAGCTGTCTGACCCATTCTGAATAGCATTTAGGGCACTGGCATGACCATGATTGCTGCTTCTTAATTAAATTTTCTGTCAGTGAAACATGAAGCAACTGAAAATAATTTAGCCTTGGTCGGTACAAATCAGAGTAGAGTGGGGAGATTGGAAATTATCCAAGTTATTTGAATTAATGTGATCAACTAGAAAATTTAACCTCCAAATAACTATCCATTGTTTTATCCATAGGGATAACGAACTTGGTGATTCTACTCTCATCAATGAATTTCCCAGCGTTTAAGAAACAGTAGGCAAACTCTCCAGCTATTCTGATCAAATTAATAAATACTGTAAATTAAAATAAAAATTTAAGACCTAAATTAGAATTTTTTCATCTTGAGTTATCTAATTTTGCTCTACATATGTTCACATTTCCATAATCATTGCTGTTTTTCTTAGTACTATTCTCCTTACGTAACTACTGCCAAATGAAGCCGGTGAAGATTTCTTGATCAAAGACTAGAAAGTTTCATTTCATTAAGGCTTGCCATTCACTGCTAGATTTATCTGGCCCTGTGAAGCAAATTGACCCAGAGGACACTTTGAACAAAGCCTGGTCAGCTGCGTGTTGATTTCAGTACATCTGTCACATATTTTTTTATGAAAAGAAATCAAATGTATTGAAATTGATATCCTATTTTCAAAAATATATCTAATTTACATTATACATGGATTCTCAGGCTAGCAAGGGAGCTTGATTTGACAGAACAATTTTATGGCTCATTCTGGTGTCAAGTTTATAGCCTTTGTATCTTGTTTTCCAAAATAATAAAAAGTCTGCTTTATATAATCAACAAAAATAACAAGCATTGACATGGTTGGACAAACTGGGAGCTGGTTAATTGTAATCTGCTCTATAGTTATAACTGAGAAATTATGAAAGACTGATGAAACACGCTTCTTGAAAGACTGTTTGGATCATGAAATTTGCAAATGTGTGTAGTCTTCCTTTCAAAGGTCAGAAAGTCATCACATGAGGTGGAGACATAGTAGAGTTGAAGTGAGTAATTGTAAAAGCAAAAGCTAATAATAAAGTCAAAGTAAATCTTATAATTTAAATATTGGAGATTAGCTTGGATTCTGTTAGGAAGCAAAGTAGATACGTTTGACAGAAATGTACTTTATATATGAAAACATAAGTGAAACCACACAGGTTAACAAGGAAAGTTTAATTTCTTATAGTGCAAGAAAATTTTGTGTAAGCTTTATGAATCCCTATTCTTGGGATCATCTGCTCTATAGTTATAACCAAAATATTCAGAGCTTCTTAAAGGCTTATAGAAAAACATTGAAACATGAAAAGCAAGTTTAAAACATGCCAAATAACTCTGCATCACCGAGTATTTCCTCACATCCCTATTCTGTACATTAATATGGTTGTCTTCAACCCATTGCCGTTGAGTCAATTCCGACTCATAGTGACCCTATAGGCTAGAGTAGAACTGCCCCACTGAGTTTCCAAGGAACAGTTGGTGGATTTGAACTACCAATCTTTTGGTTAGCAGCCAAGCTCTTAACTACTACACCACCAGGGCTTCATGGTTGTCTTAAGGTCATGAACTAGCTCTTCTTTTGTTGTCTCTTGCCTTATACTTTCTTCTGGTAAATAACTAGCTAACAATGTGTAATATATATTTCCTTAACAAAAGAAGACGTATCTTCTTTGTAAACCCATGCAGAGATTGATGCTAATCATTAAAGGACACCTCCACTGCTCCTTTTAAATTTTAAAGTAGAAATAAATGCAAATGTTGGCAGTTAAGTAATAGTATTTTGAGATGTGATAAACGTGGCAGATTTAGCTAAAGCAACTACAGACCTGCATTTCAGTCTTCTGTTTCCCAACTCATGTATTTGGGGATGAACAGTTGTGTGTGACCAAAACCTTGAAACTATTTTGTTATCCCCCCAGTCTATAGTACCCTGCTTAAAATTCAAGTAATTTTAAACTTTCATTTTGAATGAAGTATTTAGAAGCTTCTTAGAAGCACTTTTCTACCCTTGTTAACCTAATTTATAACAGAGCTGGTCTCTCTAATGTGTCATTGATTCGTAGGGGAGTTGCTATTTAATTTTGAGGTTGATAATATAAACTCTGCCATGAAATCCATCTCTCTCAGAGCTTGATCCTGCTTTCATTCAACAACTGAAATACATTGAAGCCATGGTGTAATTAGTTTTACACCATATTTACGGCACAAAGACAGCTACTGAGAGCCATCTGTGTTTTCAGCATTTAGGGATTTCACTGGTTCTGTGTTGTTTTCCACGCGGTCTATTGTAAACGAAAAGGAACTGAGCAAACTATAAAGGCAGTATCCTGTTCAGGCTGGTTGTCCTGTTTCTCCGTTATACATGAGAGTCAATACCTTTCCAACTATTCTATAAGCTCTCCTTGGGGGTGAGAACACGTTACAACATTCATTCTATCATCGTGGAATAAAATTAGGAATGAAAACGTCTGGTTCCCAAATGGCATCAGTTTCACTTTAAAAGTAGGGCATAAAAAATGAATAATTACTGCATCTTTGTTCCAAACACACACACACACACACACACACACATGCACACACACACACAAAACTTATCACCGCTTGCCTAGCAGGTGCCAGGTATTTTATATGCATTATTTCTCTTTTATAACAGTGATGCAAGGTTGGTATTATTTTATTATTCCTGCTTGATAGTTGAGGAAAACAAGTCTGAGATAAATTGAGTAAGGCTTCCCAAGGTCATACAGCTTAGGTGGCTGGAGGAATATTTAAGCCTTTGTCTAGCTTTCTCCGAAGACCAAGCTCTTTTTCTGGCATGGGTCACCATCAATGCCGATGAGGTTTCGCATTGCAGATCCAGTGGTAGAATGTGTGTTAGATTTTCTCCCCTTCCACTGATTCCTGAGAGGGTGAACTGGAGGGATTTTGTTTTTTCTGATGTTATAGGAACTATTAACATTTTAAAATCAATCTCATTTAATGTGTCAGCAGGGACTGGAAAGTTTCAATAGTTGCAGGCAACAACTAGTTGTAGTTTTCATTTTAGATTGTACAGCATATTAGTTTAGAACAATGCCGGCCAATAGAAATATAAAGAAAACCACATATGTAATTTAAAATTTTCTAGTAGCCATGTTAAAAAAGTAAAACGAGAACAACAACAACAAAAAAACAAACCCGTTGCCGGTGAGTTGATTCCGACTCATAGCGACCCTATAGGACAGAGTAAGACTGCCCCACAGGGTTTCCAAGGAGCGCCTGGTGGATTCAAACTGCAGACCTTTTGGTTAGCAGCCTAGCTCTTAACCACTGCACCACCAGGGTTTCCAAAAAGAGACAGACTAAGTTAATTTTAGTAATACATTTTATTTAATCTAACATGTTCAAAATGTTATCTTTTCAACATAAAAAAAGGCCTTAAGAGATAGTTTAGATTTTTTTATTCATACAGTCTTTCATATGTATATAAATTATACTTAACAGAACATCTCAATTGGGATGTTAAATTGTTAAATTTTTATCGGGAATACTAGATCTTTATTTAGGTTTCATAAAATTTACAATTGAAAAAATATTCACATACCCAAGTTGTTCAGATCCAGTGAGGAGCTTATTAAAAACACAGCATCCCAGCTGCCACTCAGAAAGGCTGATTCCTTTCTGTTGTGGGGCCTCAATACTTTTTTATTTTTACAATTTTAAATAATTAAAAAAATTGTTTGAATAGACTTAGATTTAATGAAAAGTTGGGAAAATTGTACAGAGTTCCCATATATCCCACATCCAGTTTCCTCTATTATTAACAGCTTATGTTAATAAGGTACATTTGTCACATTTAATGAACCAATATTGACACTATTTTATTAACTAAAATACATACTTTCCATGGTATTTTCAATCGCAAAGAATATTGAATATACCATGAACTTCCAGAAGAATGAACAAACCTGTCTTGGAAGAAATACAGCCAGAATGCTCCTTGGAAACGAGGATGGTGAGACCTTGTCTCACGTACTTTGGGCATATTATCAAGAGGTACTAGTCCTTGGAGAAGGACATCATGCTTGATAAAGTAAAGCGTCAGAGAAAAAGAGGAAGACCCTGAATGAGATGGACTGACACAGTGGCTGCAACAATGGGCTCAGGCATAACATTGTGATGATGGTGCAGGCAGGACAGGGCAGTGTTTCGTTCTGTTGTATGTGGGGTCGCTAGGAATTGAACCGACTAGATGGCATCTAACAACAACATACTTAATTTTGATTTTGTTAGTTTTTACCTTTTTCTCTTCCAGGATCCCACCCAGGTTACCACATTACATTTAGCTGTCATGTCCTGTGGGCTTTCTCTTGGCTATGTCTATTTCCACACTTTCCTTATTTCTGATGACCTTCACAGTTTTGAGAAGTACCAGTCAGGTATTTTGCAGAATATCCCTCAACTGGGATATGCTGATGTTTTTCTCACAATTAAACCGGGGTTATGGCATTTTGAGAGGAAGACCAGAGGGGTAAAGTGTCATTCTCATCATATAATACCAAGTTTATATAATATCAACATGATTTCCAGTCTTTTTTTGATCAGATTCTAGAAGTCAGAAGAGCTGGACAGTGTAATAACACCATCTTGACTGAGTCAAGCCCTCCAAAATGCTAAACATCAACCATAATGAAAACTTTTACCACATTTCTCCAGTAATCTAGGGTTAGAGAGAATGTGTGTGTGTGTGTGTGTGTGTGTGTTATCTCTCTAGGTAAAAATGATAATGTTGTGTTTTTGAAGTTATGATTATTAGTTTTTTCAGGAAAACTGAGAGATATCTGGATCACGTAGTAAAGCTGAGAGAATGCAGAGCTCTGGATTCAAGCAGATCTGGGTTCAAATCTTTTGGTACTAAATCTCCTTTATAGTGAGATTCTTCATCTGTGAAAAGGGGATTAAAAACTTGTAACACATAGAGGTATTGAATATGTGATGAGGTACAGCACTGAAAGTACCTGCTACATATTTGGCACTGAATGAATAACAATTCCCTTTCTGTTCTCTGATCTTCCAAGCTACCTAACCATGTATACAGGGAGAATCCTTCCAAGTGGCACTTGGTGATTTATAAATGAAACTTGGGGACAATTATAATTTCTATTCTCAAACTTTTATACAAGCAATCAATTTATTTTCATTTTTATAAAATAAGCAACATAATTATAAATAAAATGATTAATGACTTTAGAAAGTTGCCTAACAAGCTGTTCACAGGTATGCTAAGTTGTGCAAAGAGTAAGATACATATATCTAGTTTCCTTATACTGAATTTGAACACTATAAAATACGTATAAAGACTCACGGAAAACAAATCCAGGATAAAACACTAGAACAGTCTCCAACTAGTTTCTAAAAGCAATTCCACACATTTTGTTTATTCTCTGCTGTCATTTTTTTTCAAGAATACTAAACCTCCTCATAGATGTTAGATGCTCTCATCACCTGCCATGAGAACACTGTGCTAAAGATTTATATGGTCAAGGACTCTCTTTTAAAGAGCAACCTGTAAGATTTTTGCCAATTTTTATTGCCTCTCTCTCTGTCTTTTTTTCCCCCTTTTCCCGGAAAAAACCCTTTTATTTCTCTCTGGCGCTCAGAACGAGATCAGCCATAGTGGAAAGTCTGCCTCAAGTGATGGTGAAGTAGAAACTGTTCCCATTTGGTGACATGATTGCCATCTAGGGTTAAAGAGTGTTTGCACACTCGGTGGATTATCTTTCTCTGTAACCAAATGTGTTTCTTAATTCTGAATACAGACCTTAGGCAATTATTAATCTTCAGTAGCACACAAACCCAAGCCCAGTCTTTTTATGTTACCTCATTATTCCTGTTCATAAATGAAAATTTGATTTCTGCTACCGTGTTTGGTGCAGTCAACTGTGACATTATTAATTATAGAACTGCTGGTAATGCCTAGGAATGATATTTTAATAAGTTTTAATCTCTTTCCCACATTCTAGTGTCTTTCATAATTATGTCTTTGTTTTTCTTCTTGCTTTTGTTTTCTTTGCAAACAAACCCAGCAGTGCAAGCTGTAATTCTGAGTTGGCTGGTGTTTCTGAGACAGATTTATCACTCATAATCCAGGATCTGTGAATTTGTTCAGAAAAAATATATATATAAAAAAAGAGAAAAGAAAGGCAACTTTATTTTAAATGCCAGCTGCAATCTTGACCCACATCTCAGTTTTGCTTTAAGATATAGTTTCTTCACAATTGCCAAGGGAACTTTTATGCATTTGGCAACGATTCTTGAGGGTTTGCTGCTGAAAATTGCGTTGTTATATCATAAGATGCATACATTCATTTTTAGAGTTATGCTTTAAGGCAGTAGGGACTTCTTCAGACAGGAGGCACATATACCTGTGGTCATGTTTATATGACCTAAAGAGGGTGGAAATGGAGCTATTTCATTCTTATTCATTTGAAAGTCTGTTTCTGTGAAAGAGTGTCAGTCAGCATTATGAGAGCTGTACTGATTTCCTTGGTTAAATGGAGAGACTGAGGTCTAAGCTGTTTTGATTAGTGTTTCTTCCTTTTTATTATCCAGCACGCATACTACTTAGTTCTCTTATGCTACCCGCTCTGTGGTAATTTCTGTCTCTCTCTCTTTTCTTTTTTCCTCTTTTGCTTTTAGAACATTTTAAATTCAGTATGATGCATTTGTGTAATTGTACTTATCTGATCAACTAATGAGAAAGAGACGAGCTAACACTCTTAATTCTAGTGCGTTGGGAGGATGAGCTCACTAAGTGCTCTTTTTCGTGTCTTATAGTGCCTGGCACGGAGAACTCACATCATGAAGAGAGGAGTCTAATCAAGAGGGAGATTGCAGGTAGAAATTGAGATCTACTCTATTTGTTCCACCAATATTTACTGAGCACTCTATGTGTTCTGGTTGCTGATCAGGTACTAAGACTATAAACAAACAGGAAAAAGCCAAAAATTGAAAACCAACTCACGATCATTTATTACAGTTCATTACGTGAAGAATTTTGAGAGAAGAATGAATGGGGCATGTTGATATATCAGGACTTGTTCTAGCGAAGGGCTGAAGGAGATTATGTAAGAGAGTGTGATTGAAGATTCGGAGACTTATAGCTGAAACTTTGAGAATCACCAAAACTTTAGAAATAGAGGGAGAGAATGGAAAGGAACTATTAAGAAAGATAGGAGACATACAGGAGACAGTAGGAAAGAAAAAGAAAAGAAAGTTATAAGAGGTAGGAAGAGGAAGATAATCTTCAACAAAGCAACCTGCTTCAAGCTATGTAAGAAACAGAACAGTCTCCATGGATTTGGCAACTTCAGGAGCAGGACTCCGCAAACTTTTTCTGTAAAGTACCAGATAATAAATATTTTAGACCTTGCTGACAATACGGTCTCTGTTACAATGATTCAACTCTATCATTGTAGGTTGAAAGCAGCCAGAGAACATACAAATGAATGAGTGTGGCTGTGTTCCAATAAAACTTTATTTACAATAACAGGTGGTGGGCTGAATTTGGCCTGTGGGCTGCACTTGCTGACCTCTGTATGTGAGAGGTGTAAGAAAATGGAGGTTTAGACACCTTAAGTTAGTAGCTTGTGGCTAGGCAGCCAATAACTCCCAGGCTCATGATCATTTCATTACATCATCTTGCCTCTGAAGTAATAAGTTGCAAAAGTCGCTTAGGGCCACGTAGAATTGAATTCAATTTTCTCATTGGAAAATATAGCCCACATGCTCTAGTCATCGCCTTATTGGATCAGGATTTCATGCAAAGCCTCACTTACATTCGTCTCAGGGCTAGCCTGTATGTGGATGGAAGCAGCAGTTTCTTATCGCTTAGTCTGAAGGTCAACCATCCTCTAAAATATTGTCCCTCAAAAGATGCCATGATATTTGACAATTTTTTATTAGGAACTCTTTTGAAAATGTACTTCTGCAAGGCAAAGTACACTGACATCAATAACTAAATTTTGATTAATGTATTGGATAGTTTTCAAAAGATCCCAGGAAATTTAGTGATAAGTGGGGTCCAAAAGAAGTAGCCATCACCCATCTGTTGGCTTTTTGTGCCATGATGGCTTACATGATTCTGTGATGCTGGAAGCTATGCCACCAATATTTCAAATACACCAGTAGGGTTGCCATAGTGGACAGGTTTCAGTGGAGCTTTCAGACTAAGACAGACTAGAAAGAAAGGCCTAGTAATCTACTTCTAAAAATTAGCCAGTGAAAACCTTATGAGTCATAACAGAACATCGCCCAACTTGCTTGCTTCAGACATGTCATTAGGAAGGATTAATCACTGGAGGAGGACACCGTGTTTGTAGAAGGAGAGGGTCACTGAGGGTGAGGGAGAGCCTGTAAGATGGATTGACACAATAGCTGCAGTGACAGACTCAAACATGCTGGTGATGGTGAGGATGATGGAGGACTGGGCAACGTTTTGTACTGCTTTCCGTAAGGTCACCCTGAGACAGAGTCAACTTATGAGTCAGAATCGACTTGACAGCAACGAGTTTGGGTTTTGTTTTTTTTGGTTTATCTACCTACCTATCTATGTATCTAAAAGAATTAGACCTCAAGCAAAGGGACTGTAGGAAAAAAAAAGTCTTCCCTTACTACACACCTGACGAAATGATTTGAAATGAAAAATAAATATCTCGGCACCATTAGATACATATGCTGAGATGTAGTTCTTATACTACAGCCGTTTAAATTATGTTGCTGTGTGCTGTTACCAGAGGTGTTCTGATGGCTCCATATTTCTCAGATATAAAAAGTATTGAAAATAAGACTTAAAAATTTAACTTTAATGGATGAGTTTCACAGAGGTATTTGAGATATATGTATATATATATATATATATATATATATGGAAACTCTGGTCTTTAAGAGTTACGGCTGCTAACCAAAAGGTCAGCAGTTCGAATCCACCAGGCACCCCTTGGAAACCCTATGGGGCAATTCTACTCTGTCCTATAGGGTCGCTATGAGTCAGAATCGACTCGATGGCAATGGTTTTTTTTTTTTTTTTTTTTTTTTTGTGTGTGTATATATATATATATGTTATATCCACCTACATTCCAGTTTTAGCATCACCTACTCATATTAGCTAAAAGCATATTTTAACTGCAAAATAAAAACGACCAGTCTCATCAAACATTACAAAAAAAGTTGTCCTAGTAGAGAGCGTGCGTAATAAACGTACATATGTGTGGACGTGAGAATGAATGATTGAATTAGCGAATTCCTTAATCATGATTTTCAGAAGTTCTTAGGACGCTGTCTTACTATTTTATGAAAATCTCACCAGAGACAATAATTGTATTTCTTACATGGGGAGAGAAATAGACAAAGCTGTCAGTTAGAAACGACATTTTGGCAATGCTGATGGAACATTAGGAATCAGCAGGGACCCCCAGGCAGTTTTCACCCCATAGCATCTTCTGGATTGAAAGCAGCAGGGGAA
The DNA here is from genome assembly GCA_030035585.1 of Dugong dugon. Lineage (NCBI taxonomy): Eukaryota > Metazoa > Chordata > Mammalia > Sirenia > Dugongidae > Dugong > Dugong dugon. Next base: position 11,513,003 of record CM057473.1, read on the forward strand.
TCCTATTCCACATCATTTCCCAAATCATTCCTCTTCTTGAGTGGAATGACTATCAACTGTGAAGAGAAATTGAAGTCACAGTAGACTTTTGAAAAGGGGAGGAGATTATGACATAAAAGCTTATGGAAATAAATGGACCAGAGTAATTTGAAAATAAATAATGAAAACATCTTGCAAAGTTTATTAAACATACCTGCACCGTTTACAGTGGTGCTTGTAATTATTTAGAATTGCAGGTCAATATTTTAGTCTTTAGCAGGACTATATATTTATATATTTTCTAGTACAGAAAAAAGCAATTGTCATAATTTTAGAAAAAAATGAAGAAAAGCTTTTGCCAGATTTTGAAAACTACATTTGGTGAGTCATTACTTATTTTAAGTATAAGAGAAAATATTTTGATTCCTTGGAGGCTCAAATGAATCAAAGCTTTCAGCTTATCTCTGTATAGCTCTAATTGGAGCTATGAGCTATTATTTGTATAAGGTACACAAACAAATATTTCTTTTGAATGTGCATAGTTTGCTGAGGTACTCCCTTTGCTTCCTTCTATTATGTCCTGCCTGCATAAGAATGGAATGAAAAATTAAATTGCTTAAGGCGTTAACAAAACCTTAGCTGCCGGAAGTAAAGGAGATGAGAAAGAGCTTGCTGGGTAAGCAAATCTGTGCTATATTGTTCAGAACAAACCCCTACTCCCCAGGCCTAGTTTGAATGTCTATTATTTTCTACATCTGGGAAATGAATAACATCCAGGGGAAAAGGAGCAGAAGTCGTATTTCGCAGAATCTAATGAAAAACACTGAAGATCCTACAATATTATGTTAGGGGCCTGATCTAAAATAACACTGAAACATTCATATGGAAAACAAATTCTTGCAACTGGAAGGAACAATATGTTGCCCGTTCACCTCCAATGAATGTGTGGATTAGTGCTGTAAGTAACTCAATGTTTCTCTAAAATGTTAACAACTTCTTCATGTATCAAAAATCCCTGCCGTATGATCGATTTTATCCTGTTGTCTTAATGACAGATTTAACTAGATTAGATCAATTCTTCTCAAATCCGATTCATTACCAGATAACTGAATGATAATTAATAAATGTAGTGTGCTTAGAACAGAGCGTGGCTTTTCATATGCACTCATGAAGGGTACACAATAAATGCATTTTTATCATTATTATTAATGGATAACTTTTTGGTTGACTCCTCTGAGGATCCAAGGATTGAATATGCCATGGGAACCCTGTTTACCATGCCTCAGTCATAAAACAACCACCACAAAAAACAAACCAGTTGCCTTTGATTCAGTTCTGACTCATGGGGACCCCATGTGTTCCAAAGTAGAACTGTACTCCATAGAGTTTTCATGCTGTGAGCTTTCAGAAGTAGATCACCAGGGGTTTCTTCTGAGGCACCTCTGGGTAGGTTCAAACCACCAATCTTTCAGTTAGTAGCCCAGCTCTTCATTATTGGTGACACCCAGGGACCCTGCCCCATTCATAAATATAACTAGTCTCCTAACACATGTAATCTTCACAAAAACCACAAGGCAGTGCTTCCATCCTTTTACTCGAAAAAGGCAAACAGCAATCGGAAGAAAATACAAAAAAGTCACAAGTGAGAAAAGACTCTTCAGAAATTCTTTGTAAGTTAATTACATACTAAAAGATGTTGTTAAAACATTTTGCGTGATTTAAGATTAAACCTTTAAAAAGAGGGATAATATCTGATAAATTATCTTATCAACTGCTGTACATAATCCTGTTATTTCAGGCAAGATAATTGCATGGTAAACAACATTAGCTATTCATTAGATGTAGCTATTCTAGCTGATTCTTTCTCATCTGGGCAGATTTAATTTACTGACAAGAAAAATATTGCAAATCAACTCTGTAACATGACCTAAGTAAATACAAGAATAAATAAGTAGGAAATAATTCATACCTGCATGAAGATAGCCTATATTTAAAGAATAAAACTTCTAACGTCTAGTTGTCATGGTACTACGTTCCAAAACCAAACCAAACACATTACCCTTGAGTTAATTCTGACTCATAGTGATCCTACAAGATAGGGTAGAACTGCCCCACAGGGTTTCCAAGGAGCAGCTGGTGGATTTGAACTACCAACATTTTGATTAGCAGCACAGCTCTTAACCACTATGCCACCAGGGTTCCAATGCTACATTAGGTAGCTGTAAACATCTGTAAGTAATAACATTAACACCCAATAAGTACTTTGGTAAATGCTATCAATGTATATGATTATGTCAGGTGTTACAAAGACTCACTAACAAATTAATTAAATAGCATCGTATTTGCTTATTCATTGCCAATACTAATATTTTGTTTGACTGAATCCAGGTCTCCTTATTGATTCCTATCTTATATGTTTTATTTACAGGAAAAATGTGAATGAGTTACACATGGATATGTGAACTTTACCATTTACTTCTTGTTGTTGTGGCCATTGAGTCAGCTTTAATTCATAGAGCACTTACGTATTACAGAAACATTGCCCGGTCCTGAGCCATACTCATGATCCTTGATATGTTTGAGTCCATCGTTGCAGCTATAGATTAACTTGATATTTTCACAAAATATATTTCAGCCAAGGCATAAATTCTTAGTGGAAGTAATACATGCTTTTCCTTCTCCAAAGTCTCCACAACAGGGTCATTTTAAAGGACGTGGTTAAATATTTGTCTATATGTCTTTATCTTTCAAATTTCACAAAAAACACATATCATCCAAATAAGTGTCTCCATCAATTGCTGTTTCATACTAAAATATTTCTCTGCTGATAATTACGGGCAAAATAAACTGTCACAGTAAAAACTAGGTCATTTATATTGGAAAAAATGAACGGATGGACAATTTATTTGGATGTGTGCACTTTAATTCCTGTATCTTTTCAAAAGACCTGTAAGCACAAATATTTTCTAAACAAGGATGTTACTGTACATGGACTGTCCATTGGCTAATCCTGTCCGTCTTAACAACACCAGGGAAAGTTCATTAAGTAAAGCCAAGGAGAGATGGAGAAGGAGAAAGTCATGATTAACTGGAAGAAGAGAAACCAAAGGGGATGTATTATAATTTTTATAGCTCAGTATTTGTAGAAGCATTGTATAGAACATACTGAAGTCCTCTGTTTTGTTCCGGAGGAACAGTGAACCTAATTTTTAAAAGAAAAATTTTTGTTGATTTAGTTTAAAAACATGAGTAGAGATTTTTATTCTTATTTCAAAAATAATATGTACAAATTGCAGAAAATAGAAAAAATATCGAAGAACACAATATGCATTTTCCATTATAAACATTTTCTATAATCTTAATAATGTCAAAGAGGAAGAAATAAAAGATTTTCACCAACTTTTGTAGTCTGAAATTGATCAAACATGAAATCAGGATTCATCGATAATTACTGGTGATTGGAATGCGAAAGCTGGAAAAAAGAAGAAAGTCTGGTAGTTGGAAAATATAGCCTTGATGATAGAAATGATACTGGAGAGCACGTGGTGGAATTTCGCAAGACCAACGACTTATTCATTCCAAGTATCTTTTCTCAACAACATAAAAAGGGACTAGACACTGTCGAACAATGAATTGCTCATATGCAAGTTCAAGTTGAAGCTGAAGAAAATTCAAACAAGCTCACAAAAGTCAAAGTACGATCTTGAGTATCACCCACCTGAATTTGGAGACCATCTCAAGAATAGATATGATTCATTGAACACTAATGACAGAAGACCAGAAGAGTTGTGGGATGACATCAGGACATCATACATCAAGAAGGCAAAAAGTGCTGGCAAAACTGGATGTACATCTGCAAAAAAAATGAAACAGAACCCATACCTCGCACCGTACACAAAAACTAATTCAAAATGGATCAAAGACCCAAATCTAAAACCAAAAACTATAAAGATCATAGAAGAAAAAATAGGATCAATGCTAGAGGCCCCAATACCTGGCAGTAACAGGATACAAATCATAACTAACAACATACAAACTACAGAAGATAAGCTAGAAAACTGGGACCTTCTAAAAATTAAACACTTATGCTCATCAAAAGACTTCACCAAAAGAGTAAAAAGAGAACCTACAGACTGGGAAAAAAATTTTGACTATTACAAACCCGACAAAGTTCTAATCTCTAAAATCTACAGGAAAATCCACCTCTACAACAAAAAGACAAATAATCCAACCAAAAAATTGGCAAAGGAAATGAATAGACACTTCACCAAAGAAGATATTCAAGCGGCTAACGTACACGTGAGGAAGTGCTCGCGATCACTAGCCATTAAAGTAATACAAATCAAAACCACACTGAGATACCACCTCACCCCGGCATATACTGGCACGAATCAAAAAAACCCAGAAAATAACAAATGTTGGAGAGCCTTCGGGGAGATTGGAACTCTTATGCACTGCTGGTGGGAATGCAAAATGGTACAACCATTTTGGAAAATGATATGGCGCTTCCTTAGAAAGCTAGAAATAGAAATACCATATGATCCAGGAATCCCACACCTAAGAGAAATAAGAGCTGTCACACGAATAGACATATGCACACCCATGTTCATTGCAGCATTGTTCACAATAGCAGAAAGATGGAAACAACCTAGATGTCCATCAACAGATGAATGGATAAACAAACTATGGTACATACACAGAACGGAGTACTACACAGTGATAAAGAACAGTGATGATCTGCGAAGCATCTCACAACATGAATCTAGAGGGCATTATGCTGAGTGAAATACATCAATCACAACAGGACAGACGTTGTATGAGACTATTACTATAAAAACTCATGAAAAGGTTTACACACAAAAAGAAACAATCTTTGATGGTTATATGAGGGAGAGGAGGGGTGGGGATGGAAAAACACTAAACAGACAATAGAGAAGTGGTAAAGGGTAAGACAGTACACAACACTGGGGAAGCCAGAACTATACGTACAAGACAAGGTCGTGGAAGCGCCATAGACTCCTCCAAATGCCCTGAGGGATCAAATTACTGGGCTGTGGGGACCATGGTCTTGGGGAACATCTAGCTCAATTGGCATAACATAGTTTACAGAGAATATGTTCTACATTCTACTTTGGTGAGTAGCATCTGGGGTCTTAACAGCTTGTAAGTGGCCACCTATGATACTCCACTGGTCCCACCCCTTTGGGAGCAAGGAAGAATGAAGAAAACTAAAGATACAAGGGAGAGATTAGTCCAAAGGGCTAATGGACCACATCTACCACAGCCTCCACCAGACGGAGTCCAGCACAACTAGATGCTGCCTGGCTACCACCACTGACGGCTCTGACTGGGATCACAATAGAGGATCCCAGACAGCTGGAGAAAAATGTAGAACAAAATTCTAACTCACAAAAAAACACCAGACTTACTGGCCTGATAGAGACTGGAGAAGCCCCAAGAATATGGCCCCCAGACACCATTTTAGCTCAGTAATGAAGTCACTCCTGAGGTTCACTCTTCAGCCAAAGATTACACAGGCCCACAAAACTTTTGAGACTAAAGGGGCATACCAGCCCAGGGGCAAAGACTAGAAGGCAGGAAGGGACAGGAAAGCTGGTAATAGGGAACCCAATATCAAGAAGGGAGAGCATTGACATATCAGCGGGTTGTTAACCAATGTCATAAAAGAATATGTGTACTAACTGTTTAGTGAGAAACTAGTTTGTTCTGCAAACCTTCATCTAAAGTACAACAACAACAACAACAAAAAAAGTAAAAAAAAAAAAATGATAAAAAATACAGGTCCCAAATGAAATGATTTTTTTTAAGTTTCAAACTATGCTGAGAGACACTAAAGTTAATTTACAGGCAATGAAAGACATACTTGATAACAAAGATACATAAATATATGTCTGCCTCCAAGACGTTTTTAAAAATAGTGCTCAAAACACACACACACACACACACAAGAGTTCGGCTGCTAACCAAAAAGGTTGGCAGTTCAAATCCACCACCCACTCTTTGGAAAACTTATGGAGCAGTTCTACTACTCTGTCCTATAGGGTCTCTATGAATTGAAATCGACTTGATGGTAGTGGGACTAGTTTTGGTTTTTGTTAGTGATTTATTCTTAAGAAAGTGCTTCTATGTCTAAGTACATCAAAATGCCTTTCAAGTCCCTAAGTGAGTTTGACCTTTGGGTATTTGAGTAAAATACTTACGTATCCTAATTCAAGATAATGTTGAGACTGGTATTTATACTCCTGTTTCAATTGAAACTTACTTATTCTATGTGGTAGCAGTATGGATATCTCTAATGTTTATTCATCTTAAAGGATAAGAAGCTCCATACACTTGAAAATTGCATTTACAGATACTTATATGCTTACTATTACTACTTTTTTAAAGTATAAATCTAGGTTCCCCATTTAAATATTTGTGTCTCTGCAAGATATGTGTTCTGAGACTGTGAAATAATGCCAGTTCTGGGAGTAATGTTTTAACAGTGTAACATGGATTCTCTTGGTTCTTCCCAGGCCTTCAGTGCAAGACAGAAGTCACAAACATTGCATGCCTAAGAACTGTCTGAATTCTTTGTCCCAGATTTCAGTCACGTGGTGTGTGTTGTAACTCAACCTGTGGCCATGGGGTTGCCAGGTGAGTGCTTTACGTTGTGACAGGCACAAAGGAGACACTTAGCATAGGAGAGTAGGGTGTGGTGAGCACTGGGCATGAGCAAGTGCCAATAGTGTCATACCAGTTTAGACACCGGAAGGACGCTTACGGTTGAAGATCCTGTATGTGTGACTCAGAATGCGCTCGTCTGTTCCTTTCCTACTTTTTGTCTTTTCTCTGATTTGTTTCCTCTTAAAACCAGAAAAATGCCTCCTCTTGCAATTCTGATTTTTCATCCACAGGCCTGAAACAATAAATATATTTGTTGTATGAATGAAGACATGGATGTGTGAGTCATCAGTTCTTAGACATTACTATAATTGTAGATATTCATGGCTAACGGAACCCAATGGAAATATTCCCAGGTGCCACATAAAATTGCAGCCTTACTAGAGACTTTTTGGAAAATGTAGATATATCAGGGAGAAGGAAATACAAGTCTGCACTATTTCACTTCTGTTATTTCAATACTAAAATACCCAGTAAAAACATTTGACATTATTAAACAAAACAAAACAACAACAACAAAAAAAAAAAGCAAAAGGCCATTAAAAAGGTAGGAAAGAAAGAAAAGATAAAAATGGATGTCATAAGTGACTCTGAAGCTTACTCTTGAATGTAGAGTAGCTAAAACAAATGGAAAAAATGATCAAGTAAAAGAGCCAAACTGAAGATTTCTTAACTGCTGCTTCCATGGGCATTGATTGTGGGTTCAAGTAAAATGAAATCCTTGATGACTTCAATCTTTTCTCCATTTATCATGATGTTGCTTGTTGGTCCATTTGTGAAGATTTTTGTTTTTTTTTTTATGTTGAGGTGTAATCCATACGGAAGGCTGTGGTCTTTGATCTTCATCAGTAAGTGCTTCAAGTCCTCTTCACTTTCAGCAAGCAAGGTTGTATGATCTGCATATTGCAGGTTGTTAACAAGTCTTCCTCCAATCCTGATGATCACAGTTTGAAGGAGGTCAAGCAGAAATCCTAGGTTTCCTTCCTCCAAGCAATGACTCAAGGATCCAGTCCATGCCTTTCCAGCATATGGGGAAAAGGAGACGGTGGAGGATCACAGGATTTTTCAGAGGCCATGCCTGGAAACAATGTTCATCAATTCTGCTCATATTCTATGGAAAACTGACTCAATCACATGGCCCCAATATAACATAAGAAAAGCATGGAAATGGGACTTCCTTGTGAGCCCAGGAAACAAATGAAGAGTATATGTATCTAAATTATATAAATTTATTCAAAGACATGCTTAAACTGTAAATATATTCATTTATTTAATCAGTATTTATTATTAAGTATGGAGTTCCTGGGTGGTGCAAACAGTTAACTTGCTAGGATGCTAACTGAAAGTTTGGAAGTCCAAGTCCACCCAGAGACACCTCAGAAGAAAGGCCTGGCTATCTACTTTTGAAAAATCAGCCATTGAAAACCCTATGCAGCACAGTTCTACTCTAACCGACATGGGGTCACCATGAGTCAGAATAGACTTGATGGCAACTAGAAACTGGAAATGTCAGACCTTATGGTATAAGGTCTTATGATACGTGCCACATATAAAGTATTGATAAAACTCAGCCCCTACACTTAAATAATATGCACAGTAAATTGATTTTGCTATATGCTCAATTGTCTTTTGAGTGCTATTTCATATCTTTGCGTATAGAGGTATGATCATTTAAGGTAGTCAATAAATATCAATTTAACTGAGTTCTATTAGCATAATCATTTTGTAGATTTATCTTTCCTTTAAAGGTTTTACCTGCAAGTCTTTCATGTAGCTGCTATATATAATCTTCAATTTGACGTAATTGTTTATGCATAAGGAGTTATAACTATAAAACAAAATAAATGTAGAAAAGGAGGGGAAACAGGCAATAAAAGTCTGAACTCATAACAATAAAATAACTTGGATGAAAAGAATTATTTGTGTGAAAGATGTTTTTATATCCCTAAGAAATAAAAGATTATAAAATAGTTTTCCTAATAACTCCATTGACTTTTGCTTGAGAAAAACAATTGTATGTGATTTTAATATAATTCCCTTTGCATCAAAAAAGCCACAAAACAAAATGATAGAGCTAACTCGTGGATTTATTCAGTGTTTAACTAAGCTTCTCCTATGGCCTGGAAACACCAGGAAGCCTTAGAAATAAAAGAATAAGACGTAGTTCCAGATACTTAGTATTTGCAGTGTAGTGTGTGACGCAAATATCTCAACAGATATTGACAATGTAATGAAGTGAGTGCAAAGACAGGGAGGGGAACACAGTTACGAAGAGTCCAGAGAAGACATTGGAATTGAAAGGGCAGAGGAAAGTCTTTGGGCGTGGGAATAGGGAGGGGAGTTAGACACGGGAGCTGGAGATGGGGAAGAGATGGAGATAAGGAGGGGACCACATCCCTCTCTTGCATATAAGTTCAACATTAAATTTTACCTAGTCAAAGGGTCTCTCTGGAGTCAAAGGTACTTTTTTTTTTTTTTTTTTTTTAATGAAAAACTGTTGATTAGATGTGGGATAACTGGTAAACAGTGCTGGTAGAACTTGGTTGCATGCAGTGGTCTGGGACCCAGTACCAGGTAACGCTTGGCTCCAGATTTCTGGTCACTTTGGCTAACAAAGGAGGGACAGAACAAGATAGGTAAAGCCAAGTAGACATACGTGGAAGCAAGATACTCTGCAAGTATCGTGTCCGCTGTCCATGGAATATGTGCAGGCAATGAATTACAACAGACTTTTGGTCTTTGTAAGCATATTTGCAACATTTAAAGAATACTATGCAATGTAATTCCCTAGATAATTTCCCAAGTCACTGTGACAATGCGCATAAAATAAGAAAGTATGGAAGTGTCCAGGCCATTCATGAGCCAAGTGACTTTCTTAAATACACAAGACTTGCACATTTTAAACACTGTATAATCTACACTCAGAGTTCCTTGAAACCATATAGCTGATACCGAGAAAAGCATAGCCTAGTTCTGAAGGAAATATTGCACATAATGTAAGTATGATATGAAAGTTAATTCCCTCTATCATTTTAAAATAAATTAATAATTATTAACAACATATAAATTTTGATATAAAATATATTCAAGTCATATTTAAGAATATGAAACAACTCAATAATGACATGTTGGTATATTTAAAGTTATTAGTGTTTATCAAAGTAGACAATGGAAAATATAATTCTATTCATGAATATGAATAAAAAATATAATTATTTTCTATTATATTGCTATTATATCTTTAATGCTTCAAATGCCATCTGGTTTCTTATAAAAATAGCTAAATAGTTAAGAAAAATATTTTATATATATAATGATGAACTCCTATTACACAGGGTAGGAAGTGAGGCTCGTGTATTGCATAATCACACGTTTAATATAAAATTTGAAATTTTTAATGAAAATGTTCTTAATCGAGTATGAAATAGATGCAGAAATTTTCTTCACAGGTACTAATAACATTGGAGGTATGGTGCCTCTCCTCCTTCTAAACCTATTCTCTCCACTTGGGCACTGCACCCAGTTCCTGGTGCCTGATGGAACCGATAATCATTCCATCACTTTCCCTCAGTTTCTAGTATCATCAGCCTTTTCTAATCTATTGTTTCTCTCCCACTAGCAGTTCAACATGTTTACCTTTCTTCTACCAAAAAAAGAAAAAGTGAGTACTCTTTCAGAATGTAGCATTCATCCTATGCTGCCTAACTTTAAATCCTTCAGTGGTTCCATTGCCCCCAAGATAAAGTCCAAAGCTCTAACTCAGTTTATGACCAACACAGACCTTCAAAATGTGGTGCCAGCTTATCTCTTCAGCTTTACCTTTCAATATTCCAAGACTCTCCTTGCTTTGTTCATTTCAGGTAACTTCAAGTTCCCGCAGTGTGTCATTCTCCAAGACTTTGCCCACGTCAACTCCTCTGTCTAAAACTCTCTTCAGAAAAGTTTCTCCTGACTAACATTTAATGCAGTCCTCCATTGTCAGCTTATCAGTCGTTTCTAGAAAGCCTTCTCTGGTTCTCCAAAGGCTATGCTTCTTCCCATGTATTTAGCCTCATCCCAGAGAGCATATTAGTACCATAAGGATGTTATTTTTATATATGGCAGTGCTGGTGATTCCTCACTGGTTTCCTTTTCATACTTCTTTTCTGCTTTGCCTGCTCATCCAGATGGGTTTTAGAGTCACTTTGTCAAGTTCAAAGAAGATTTCATGTGTGAATTTGATTGGAATAGTGCTAAACTTATATATAAATTTGGATAGAACTTGCATCTAAAAAAATATTTCATCTACTTATTTGGTAAAATAGTTTATTATTCCATGTAATAAAATCTTTTGGATTTACCATTTAAGTTTATAGCTTTTCTCTTTTACATCTTCTTTTTCAGAAAATATATGTTTAGTCTTTGCTTGTACTATTTTGTCCATTTTATTTCCCAAATGCTCTGAAGAAAGAGAAGAAATGCATTTCTATCTGTACACACACGCACACACACCCTTGACAACAATGAACTCAAACATACCAACTATCAGGAAGATGGCACCTGGTCAGGCAATGTTTTGTTCTTTTTTACATAAGGTCCCCAAGAGTCAACACCAATAACAACAACAACATGTATATAGTTTTTTTTTTTTGTATGTGTTCTTCCGTTTGAACAAAAACTCAGTACAATCATTTATAATTTAACTATTGTTCAGTTGGCTGTATTTGTTACTGGACCAACTCCGACAATAGCAAGATATGTATCTATTTTATTGCCTCTAGCATTCTTAGCATATGCTATAGCAGATTACACAGTCTTTGTAATAAAATATTTATTTTACGTAACAAATAAAAAGAAACTTTGGTGGCGCAATGGTTAAGTGATCGACTGCTAACTGAAAGATCTGTGGTTTGAACGCTCCAGGGGCTCCAGAAGAGACTTGGCAATCTGCTTCTGTAAAAATTGCAGCCAAGAAAACCCTATAGGGCAGTTCTACTCTGTCTTATAGGGTCGCTATAAGTCAGAATCTACTTGACGGCATCCATTTATCAAGTGGACGAAGGCATTGGGAAAAAAAAAATCATCGGGGGGAAAGGCGATAAACCTAGTTTATTCATATTAGAAAATGTGCTTTATTAATTTCTATTATTTTCCTATGACTTTTGTTATAAACTTGTGTAAATGAAAGTTACCTGATAATAATCATGCTAATGAAAGTAATAATTACATGATAGAGATAATTCTTATTCTTTTCCTCTACAAACTATATTTTGTGAAATTGGGGTATATAATATTGACTTGAAAAGGGGCTGCTTTGGCATATTTAAATAACAATCGGTTAAATTGTCTTCTGACGTAAACAGCATGTGATTTAATTATTTCTCTCACTCATTTATATTCTAAAAGATTAGAATAGAACGTCGTTTTAAAGATATTTCTGTAAAAATGAGAAACAATTTAACTCCTGGGTTTAAATTCCACGCTAGAGCTGTGAATTGCATTGCAGTAATCCAGCTATCCTGACCGCAGGGGATGTTAACTTGGACCAAGGTGACTTAGTGGAGATGGAAATAAGTGAGTGGATTTGAGTGGATTTTAGTACATAAAATCTGAAGGACACGGATGTGAGTGATGATGGATGGACCCCAAGTTTCTGGCTTAATAATCTGGGTAGATAGTGGCGCCAATTCTTGTGTTAGGGCATAAAGGATGAGAGGATATGGAATTTTGCTCCATTCAAGAATCTAGTCTCTTTAAATTTTCTGAAGCATGATTAAAAAAAAAAAAAAAATCAAAGTTCTAATCTATCAAAAGTCCAGTTAAAAATAATATAAAATTTCTACCCCATGCAATTTTAAATTTATTTTAATTTTGTTGGCAAGAGGCAAGATGCATAGTTAGGGTGTGTGCATTACCCATTGCTGTCGAGTCAATTCTCACTCAAAGTGACCTTCTAGGACAGAGTAGAACTGCCGCATAAGGTTTCCAAGGAGAGGCTGGTGGATTCCAGTTGCCGACCTTTTGATTAGCAGCTGTAACTCTTAACTACTGCCCCAGTGTGTATGCATATGTGTATATAAATAAGGTGATATCTTAAGATGGCTTACCCTCCCAGAGCTGGCTTAAAAGGCATCCTTTGTGCTTTGTTTCATTTTACATTTCATTATCAATATCCTAGGTTTCTTGTGTCAGGGTAAAAGAGTCTGATGAGTGAACAAACTCACATCATGAGGGAAATAAAGCACTCTAGTGAAATGGAAAAAAAAGTCTGTAGAACACTGATGGCTTGATTTAGTTTGGAAAACATACCGTGTTGCTGGTGTCATGTATGTGCATTCAAGAAACGGATACAGAAGACTCCTGCTGTACTTCTGCACATTGGATTTAATTTAAATACATAATGCCACCTGCTACTTTTCTTTCTATGAATTGTAAAGCCTAGATAGAGCATTTGGCAGAGCTTGATAAATTATAGGGAAAACTGTTTTGTTGTATTATTTTTTGGCTTTTTTATTATTGATTTTTTTTTTTTTTTACTTTCTAGAATCATATAATCAGAAGAATGTACATGTATATTATTCTGGTTTAAAATATTGTTATTGTGCGCTGTTGAGTCAATTCCTACTCATACAGATCATATAGAAACATTGTGGCGGGACCTAAGAGACAGTATTTTTCTGGTGAGGAAACATAAACTTTAATTCCTCCTTATCACTCCTCTTATCAAGCGTTAAATGTAATAAGATAGTAATTTCTAAAATATTATTGAAAGTTTTTAAATACCACGGTAACACTGTTTCTCTTGAAATTCAGTGACAAAATGTATAGACATTATAATTGAATTAGAACAACTAGAATGAGAACAATTGGGTTTTCATATTTAGGTTGGGTTATGGTGTAAGACATACCATGTTATAAAATATAAAGGAATCTGAAATAAATAGTACTGATTAAATAGATTATGTTAGTTGGTTAGTGCAGGCAAAATAGTGTCTTATGATTTTGTTGTTACTTAGCAATGATGTGAAATTTTTCTCCGTATGCTTTCAAGTGAACAATGGGATAAGATGACAACTCTTTTAAGTTGGGTCTTGACTGCATCATCGATCTTATGCTTGCCTTAGCTTCTCCACTCATGTAGTTGCTTACATGCTAATGCTTGTTAACTGGGCATTTTTCAGATATGCTGACAGGAGGAAATTAAAGGTGGAATTTTCTAAAGGTTAGCTAATTACAGATAATAAATTTTGCTATGCAAATGTGGACTCCCAAAAAATGATTTAATTTTCCGACAACACATATTGAGGCAGTAAATTAAAGCTCACCTTTTATTTGCTGTGTTAGGTTGCCAATCAAATTGAAGGTTACTCAGTAATAAGAAATTTTAAGTTTCTAAGTGTTTTTGGTCTTTTCCTTTTGAAGAAATCTCGGGATCTAATTTTGGTCCTTTGAGACATCATTTAGAGCTTTGAGTCAATGATCCAGTATATTTCTACCCTTAAATCAATTCCCTAATGCTTAAGCCAGAGCGCATGAGTAGATGTAACACTCTATCGATTTTTATTAACACATTCAGCCCACAAAATTTATTATTTTTATTGAACAATATGGTTCAATATGTTTAGTTTTATTTTATATGAGAGTATAAACGATACAAGACAAATTTAGCTAATAATGTATATATTATCCGTATTTGAAGTGCATCCTAGGATAATTTATATTACTACCATTCTGTTTCTCCTAACATCAACTAGAATGATGTTAAGTTCATAATTTCTCTTTCATTTCTTCCTTTCTCCTTCCCTTATTCCCACATCCACTTTCCCTTTCTTTCTTCCCTACCTATTCCAAAGGGGAGTGGAGGTGACTTATAAAACTTAATAACTTATATGAAGAGATGTAAAGTAAAATTTTATACAGATGAAAAGAATAATAAATATACCAAAAACCGAGAATCATGTAATTATCGTGGTCAAGTAATAAATTTAAATAAGAGCTTCCTGGCTGACTCACACTCACACATACACTCACAGTTAAAAGAAAATATGATGACTTATAGAATTCTCACTGTTTCACTAGCTCCCTTTTAGTTCCCCAACGAACCCTGCTTCGTTTACCACATCACTTGATACTGCCACCTGGAATGATCTTTGCCTGTCCCTTAATAAATCCACTGCCATCGAGTCGATTTAGACTCATAGTGACCCTATAGGGCAGAGGAGAACTGCCCCAGAGGGTTTCCAAGGCTATAGTCTTTATGGAAGCAGATTGCCACATCTTTCTCCTGCAGAGTGGCTGGTGGGTTCGAACTGCTGACCTTTCCGTTTGCAGCTGAGCACTTTAACAATTGTGCCACCTGGGCTCCTCATAGATAAGACACCAAACATAATTTTTGAAACAGTTACATTAAACTTATTCAATTAATCTTAACATTTGGAATTAACTTCTTAAGGATACAAACTGAGTTTCCTTTAGTTCCCCAAGCTCATCTCACTTAGACATTTGGCTACAAGTTATAAGGAGGGGTTGTCTACCTTTTGACCCAACTTGGCCTCTCAAAGGCGTTTTTAGGCAGCTCAGTCTGTTAAGTGGTGGACTACTAATGAAAAGGTTGGTGGCTTGGACCCACCCAGAGACTCCTCATCAGAAAGGCCTGACATGTGCTTCCAATGGTCACTGATGGAGACCTTTGAAAACCCTATGGGGCACAGTTGTACTCAGCAACGTGTAAGGTTGCCCTGAGTTGGACTTGATAGTATCTTTTTTTTTAGTGTGATTTCTCTAACTCATACACATCCCATCACACTATCCTTTAAATTTCTCTACATGTTGTAACTAATGTTTCTCAGTTCTTTTGGGTAGGGGTGGAGCCAGTTCTCATATTGGGGGAAGAAAGATGGCTGGGCCAATTCTTCTGTTACTTGGGAGGAAAAAGTTTATAAAAAAGTACAAGCTTTTTGCTTCCTTCTTTGTATGTCTCAAGTTTTCTTTCTTCCTTCTTTTCCTTCACCCTCTTTCCATCCTTTCTGTTGTGGTCACTCCACAAATTCAAGATGGACCTTGTGGTGACATGAATTTCTTTATGTGGCATTTTGTCTTGCTTCTTTGGAAAAACAGTTTGACAATTTTTTCCCCTAAGCCTTGAGGAGTTACCTTTGCTCTATTTTTCTACCCCAGAGGGTTTGTTACTTTTGTCCAGGTAGATTGACATTTCCTGAGTAAACTGCAGACAACTTGGTTTTGATACTTTTTGTCTGGTCTTAGGCTACAGCCTGCTCTGTGATTGGTACACACCTTGCAGGGATTGGTCAATAGACTACGCAAACGAGGTGAGTTGTAGCCCAGCCACATCTATTATGCAAATGAAGTGTCTATGACCTACCTACAGGGAATGGGTCAGTTTGTGGCACTGGTGAGAGTGCCATGCCTTGAAATTGACAAGGAGTTAGTGTATTTAAGCAACCAGTCCCACAGAGGTTAGAGACAGAAAGAAGCAGAAAGAGAAGCAGCAGGAAGAAAGAAGACAGAAGAAGCAGAGAGAGAGAGGAGGCAAGGAACCTTTTAAAGGAGCTGTAACACAGGTCAATGGCTGTAACACCGAAAACAGCAATAGGCCTGGAAGGGGCCCTGTGACAGAGTTGGGGGTGACAGGCAGCAGGGGCAACAGGAGCCTGTCCTGAGGGGCTGAAAGGAGCCTGTACTCAGGGGGCCAAGAGGAGCCTGTTCTGAGGGGGCCAAGAGGAGCCTGTCATGAGAGGGCTGAGAGGAGCCTCTCTTCAAGGAGCCAAGAGAAGCTGAGCGAGCTGTCCTATACTGAAGAAGAGAGACTTTGCCTACATGCTTCCTGATCCTGGTTACGGCCTGTTGATCCTGATCCCTAGTTGTCCTCTGTTCCTTAATAAACCACTCAACTGTAAGTATGGTCTGTTAGTTCTGTGTGGCCATTGCAATGGATTATTAAACCCAGAAGAGAAGTAGAGTGTCATGGGAAGGATGGCTGGTGCCAGAATTGGTAAAATTGTTGGAGAGTGGAGTTATGTCTGTCCTCCACCTCATGAAAATCTGCTTTGTGCTGATGGTGATTCTCATCATTCCCTCTTGTGAAGTTAGATTCTGATGCTGATACCATTACTACTACCTATATTTTACAGATATCCACCCCAAATTTGGGGCTGATATCAAGACTAATGATGTCACACACACACACACACACACACACACACACACACACAGAGAGAGAGAGAGAAATGTGGCATGAAAAGATTTATTACCCACTTAATGAAGCTTTACACTCAGCTACTAACCAAAAGGTTAATGGTGCAAACCTACCCAGTGACACCATGGAAGAAAGCCTGGTTATCTGTTTCCTTAAAAATAACATCCAAGAAAACCCTACGGAGTTTGGTTCTACTCTGTAACACAGGAGGTTACCATGGGTTAGAATTGACTTGATGGTGGCAATGGGTTGAATGAGGTTTTATGCAGAGAGCAGATTGGACTTAATCAAGCTGGTCTGAAAATGGCTTGAGAGTGGAGGAAAAGGAGACTGACTCAGGGTTTTTATGGTGGCTAGGTGGTGGGGCCAAGAGCTGCTAACCAAAAGGTCAGTAGTTCGAATCTACCAACTGCTCCTTGGAAACCCTATGGGGCAGTTCTACTCTGTGCTATAGGGTCACTATGAGTCAGAACCAGTAGGACTGTGATGGGTTTGGTTTTTTTGGGTCTGGGTGGGGCCAGGGTGAAGGTTCCCAGATGCAGGCAGTTCGAACCTCACCTGACATCAAAGGAAGGGAAGATCTGGGCTTTCTCATCTGCCTAGATGTGGGGCAAAAGAGAAAGAAGGAGAGGTGAGGCGTAAAAGTTGTCATCAGTCAAACATCAAAAAACAGAAAGAATATTTTCTTTCTCTCCCTATCTCTTCCTTCCTTCCTTCCCTTCCTTCCTTCCCTCCCTTCCTTTCTTGTACAGTGCACAGCAACCTATCTTTCATCTGTCATCCTTTTTTCCTGTTCTTATTCTTATTAAGAGTTGTTATTTATCCCTTAGGAAAACCTGTGAATTTGTAGATAAAGTACAGGCTTTTTGACAGCACTGCAAGGAAGGCAACTCACCCAAGTCAGCAACTCCCATATATCATGCCTTTATGGCTCCCAGAGATGAGGGTTAGTAGGCTTTCTCATTTCTGAGCATCTTCAGTAGAGGTTCAAAGGATGTGCCATGTGCAGAAAGAAACAAATAGAGTTGACTCAGTGACCTGAGCACACTACTACCATTTGTCTCCGGATCACTGATGCTGCAAAAACCTGTAATACTACTGAATAAGATATCACAAGCTGAAAATACTGTGACAAATTAAAATCAACGTATTTGTTCTTTGCAGTATTTTAGACTTCACCATATTCTGAAGTTGGTACATGACTGTGTATTAAGAAAATCATAAAAGGAACTAGTTATAAAAATTCAAGAGATTACATAAGTTGCTCACCCATGTTAGAGTTGCTTGTTCAAACATCAGGAATTTTCTTAGGGCTTAGAATCTGGGTGCTGTTTCTCCCATAATATTAATCATGAATTTGTAGATTAAAAAAAATATTTAATTCAGCCACGCTTTTTGTTTTAACAGCTGGCTTAATAACTCGATATATTTTTCCTGTATCCATGCAACTCACTTTTGTCACCACAAGGCAGATTTACTATTTTTAAAAAAGCAAATTACTAGGTAATGCGGCTACAATTTTGAGTTTACAACTGATTCTTTCACAGAGTTGGATACTTAGCTGTAAGGATGGAAAGATGAAAGATTTTGCTGTTTTCCTATTTGCACCTGTTGCTAAGGGGAGGCGACTTGGTGTCATCCCATCTTTCAGGCTATTAACAGCTTTTGTGTCTCCGTGATGCTGGAGCCTCTCTCTGTCATCATCCTCACTCCACATGGTGTCGTGGTGTTTGTTCTCAGATAAATCGCTCACGCTTCTAATTTGTTTGGATTAGCTTCATATTTTTTCCAGCATACATAATTTACACGTTAATAGAGTTTTACACGTGCTTTCTTTTGATATATCAATCATTAACCTATACATAATTCTACATCTTCTTTCAGTACTTCTATCATTTTTTCTAATATATTCAGATGCTTTCAAAAGAATCCATATAGGAATTTCTGCTATATGTATTGAAGTCATGCCCCTATTTATTTTCAGAAAGGGAAACTGGAGATGACAATAGTCTATTTATTGAACCACTGAGGGATATATTTGTTGTTATATTTACCTAATCTTACATAGTCCTTTGGAGCCCTGGAGGCACAGTGGTTAAGCATTTGGCTGCTAACCAAAAGGTCGGCGGTTTGAATTCACCAGTAGCTCCTTGGAAACCCTATGGAGCAGTTCTACTCGGCTCTATAGGGTCACTATGAGTCAAAATCAGTTTGGTTTTTGGGTTTTATATAGTCTTTTGAACAATTATGAGATATTTTTGTATTTGACAAAACTTCTCATAGAGGACATATTACATGAAAAACATTGAATAATTAGTAAATGGAAGGGGTAGGAATTTTTAAAACCAGGTTTATTAGATGTCAGATACTTGACTTTTCTATTAAAAAAATAAACCATATTCATTATTCATTTTTCTCTCACTGTGTTTAAGAGTGTCTCTTTATATTTAATTTTGAGCAGTTTGATTACAAATTGCACTAATGTGTACTTTCTTTGTATTTATCCAGTTTAGGTGTTTGTTTGTTGGGCTTATTAATTTAGCACATTTGAGGAATATGTGGCCATTAATTTCTTCAAATATTTTTGGTCCTACATTCCCTCTAGCCAATGGTTCTGGAACTTCAATTACACATATTAGGCCATTTAATATTTTCATAGGTCACCAAATTTCTACCTGTCTTTTGCAATCATTTTCTCTCTGTCCTTCACGTTAGATAATTTCTATATATCTTTACGCAAAGTCACCAATTCTTTCCTTTTGTCATCTCCAATTTGCCAATTAAATGGATTTTGAAAAATTAAAAAAAAACTTTATATATTTCACCTTTTAGTTCTAAAATTTTCATTTAAGTCTGCTGAGATTTTCTATACCTTCACCTATTAATTGCATACTTTTCTTTAAATCCTTGACCATATTTATAATATTCACATCTTCTAACACAACATCTAGGTCATATCATGATTGTTTTCTATTGACTACTTGTTTTCTTTATAAGTCATATTTCACTTTTTTTTTTTTTACATTTTACTAATTTTTCTTATTGTATATTAGACATTGGGAATAGGTTATAGAAATCCTGCATTCTGTTATCTTCCACTAACAAGTGTTAATTTTTATCTGAGAAAATATTTTGTATAATTTCTATTATTTTAAATTTGTTAAGGTGTCTTTTATCACCCAGAATGTGTTCTTTCTTGGTGAATGTTCCAGTAAGCCTGAGAAGAATGTGTATTCTGCTGTTTTTTGATGAAGTATTTTTTTTATTACAATAATTTTTTTTATTGTACTTTAGATGAAGGTTTACAGAACAAAATTGTTTCTCATTAAACAGTTAATACACATATTGTTTTATGACATTGGTTAACAACTGCACGACATGTCAACACTTTCCCTTCTCGATCTTGGGTTCCCTATTAACAGCTTTCCTATCCCCTCCTGTCTTCTAGTCCTTGCCCCTGGACTGGTGTGCCCCTTTAGTCTCATTTTCTTTTTTTTAATTGTACTTTAGGTGAAGGTTTACAGAACAAATAGTTTCTCACAAAACAATAGTACACATATTGTTTTATGACATTGGTTAACAACCCGACAACATGTCAACCCTCTAACTTATCAACATTTTTTTTTTTTGGTGAAAATACAAAATAGCCAAAGATACTCCATTTCAAAAATTTCTACATGCACAGTTCAGTGATATTGACTACGCTCTTCCAATTGTGCTGTTATTCTCACTTAAGATGAAGGCTTACAGAACAAAATAGTTTCTCATTTAACAGTTACTACACATGTTGCCCTATGACAATGGTTAACAATCTCACAACACAACAACAATATCCTTACTGAACCTTGGGTTCCCTATCACCAGCTTCCTTGTCCTCTTCTGCCTTCTGGTCCTTGTTACTGGACTCCTGTACTTTGTTAGTCTCATTTGGTTTTACGGGGCTGTCCACTCCCAGGCTGAACAGTGAACCTCGGAGATAACTTCACCACTGAGCTAAAAGGGTGTCTGGGGGCCATACTCTGGGGGTTTCTCAGGTCTCCTTTAGGCCAGTAAATTTGGTCTTTTTTTGTGAGTTAGAATTATGTTCTACATCCTTCTCCCCCTCTGTTGTGATCCTGGTCAGAGCAGTCAGTGGTGGTAGCCGGGCACCATCTAGCTGTACCGGACTCAGTCTGGTGGAGGCCTTGGTAGCTGTGGTCCATTAGTCCCTCAGACTAATCTTTTCCTTGTATCCTGTTCTCTTCATTCTCCCTTGCTCCCGAAGTGATGAGACCAGTGGAGTATCTTAGATGGCCGCTTACAGGCTTTTAAGACCCCAGACACTACTCACCAAGGTAGAATGTAAAGCATTGTCTTTATAAGCTGTGTCATGCCAATTGAGCTAGATGTTCCCCAAGACCATGGTCCCCAGAGCCGTCCGCCCAGCAATTCAGTCCCTCGGGAAGTTTGAATGTGTCTGTGGGGCTTCCATGACCTTTCCTAGTAGAAGTTGTGCTAGTGTCTTCTGTATTGTGTACTGTCTCACACTTCACCCAAGATACCACTTATCTATTATCTGTTTAGTATTTACCCCCAACCCCTCCCATCCCTGGTAAGCAACAAAGATTGTGACATTTTGTGTGTGAACTTTTTCATGGGTTTTTACAATAGAGGTCTCATACAATATTTATCCTTTTGTGATTGACTTATTTCACTCAGCATAATGTCCTCCAGTTTCATCCATGTTATGAGATGGTTCACAGATTCATTGCTCTTTCTCGTTGCACAGTACTCCATTGTGTATATGTACCATAGTTTGTTTATCCATTCATCTGTTGATGGGCATCTAGGTTGTTTCCATGGTTTTGCTATTGTGAACAATGCTGCCATTAACATAGGTGTGCATATGTCTATTGAAGTGACGACTCTTATTTCTCTAGGATATATTCCTAGGAGTGGGATTGCTGGATCGAATGGGATATCTATTTCTAGCTTTCTGAGGAAGTGCCATATCATTTTCCAAAATGGTTGTATCATTTTGCATTCCCACCAGCAGTGCATAAGAGTTCCCATCTCCCCGCAGCCCCTCCAAGGTTTGTTATTTCCAGTGTTTTTGATTCGTGCCAGTAATGCCAGGGTGACATGGTATCTCATTGTGGTTTTAATTTGTATTTTTCTAATGGCTAGTGATCGCGAGCATTTACTCATGTGTCTGTTGGCCATTTGAATGTCTTCTTTGGTGAAGTGTCTGTTCATTTCTTTTTCCTATTTTTCAACAGGATTATTTGTCTTTTTGGTGTAGAGGTGTTGTATTTTCATGGAGATTATGGAGATTAGACCTTTGTCTGACTTGTACTGTCCAAAAATTTTTTCCCAGTCTGTAGGTTCTCTTTTTACTCTTTTGGTGAAGTCTTTTGAAGAGCATAGGTGTTTGATTTTTAGAAGATCCCAGTTATCTAGCTTATCTATTGGGGTTTGTGCATTGCTGGTTATGTTTTGCATCCTGTTAATGCCATGTATTAAGGCCTGTAGTATTGGCCCTATTTTTTCTTCTATGAACTTCATAGTTTTAGGCTTTATAGTCAGGTCTTTGATCCATTTTGAAGTAGTTTTTGTATACGGTGTGAGGTATGGGTCCTGTTTCATTTTTTTTCCAGATGGAGATCCAGTTTTGCCAGCACCATTTGTTAAAAAGACTGTCTTTTCCCCATTTGATGGACTTTGGGCCCTTTTCGAACATCAGGTGACCGTAGGTGGATGGATTTGCGTCTGGGTTCTCAGTTCTGTTCCATTGGTCAATGTTTATGTCGTTGTACCAGTACAAGGCTGTTTTGACTACTGTAGCTGTATAGTAGGTTCTGAAGTCAGGTAGCGTGAGTCCTCCAACTTCCTTTGTCTTCTTCAGTAGTGCTTTACTTATTTGGGGCTTCTTCCCTTTCCATATAAAGTTAATGATTAGTTTATCCATATCTTTGAAGAATGTTTTTGATATTTGGATCAGGATTACGTTGTATTTGTAAATTGCTTTGGGTAGAATTGTCATTTTCACAATGTTGAGTCTGCCTATCCATAAGCATGGTATGTTTTTCCATTTATGTAGATCCCTTTGGGTTTCATGCAGTAGTGTTTTCTAGTTTTCTTTGTATAGGTCTTTTACATCCCTGGCCAGATTTATTCCTAAGTATTTTATCTTTTTAGGGGCTATTGAAAATGGTATTGTTTTCCTGATTTCCTTTTCATCGTTCTCCTTATTGGTGTATAGGAATCCAACTGATTTTTGTATGTTTATCTTGTATTCTGCTAGTCTGCTGAATCTTTCTATTAGTTACAGTAGATTTCTCATGGAATCTTTAGGGTTTTCTATGTATAGTATCATATCATCTGCAAACAGGGACAGTTTAACTTCTTCTTTACAAGTTTGGATGCCCTTGATTTCTTTTTCTTGCCTTATTGCTCTAGCTAGAACTTCCAGCACAATGTTAAATAGGAGTGGTGATAAAGGTCATGCTTGTCTTGTTCCTGTTTTCAAGGGGACTGTTTTCAGCCTCTCTGCATTAAGAATGATGTTGGACATTGGTTTTGCATAGATGCCCTTTATTATGTTGAGAAATTTCCCTTCTATACCTATTTTATTGAGAGTTTTTATCAGCAATGTGTGTTGGACTTTGTCAATGCCTTTTCTGCATCATTTGAGATGATCATGTGATTCTTTTCTTTTCTTTTATTTACGTGGTGGATTACCATGATTGATTTTCTAATGTTGAACCACCCTTGCATACCTGGTATGAATCCTACTTGGTCGTGGTGTATTATTTTTTTGATATGATGCTGAATTCTATTGGCTAGAATTTTGTTCAGAATTTTTGTATCTATATTTATGAAAGATATTGGTCTGTAATTTTCTTTTTTTGTGACGTCTTTGCCTGGTTTTGGTATCAGCGTTATGCTGGCTTCATAGAATGAATTTGGAAGTGTTGCTTCCTCTTCTATGCTCTGAAATAGCTTGAGTAGTGCTGGTACAAGCTCTTCTGTAAATGTTTTGTAGAATTCTCCAGTGAAGCCATCTGGGGCAGGGCTTTTTTTGGTTGGGAGTTTTTTTTATTACCTTTTCAATCTCTTCTCTTGTTATGGGTCTGTTCAGATTTTCAACATCACTCTGTTGTAGTTTGGGTAGTCTGTGTGTTTCTAGAAATTTATCCATTTCCTCTAGGTTTTTAAATTTGTTGGAGTATAGTTTTTCATAATATTCTGTTATAATCTTTTTTATTTCAGTTAGGTCTGTTGTAATGTCCCCCCATCTCATTTCTTATTTGGGTTATTTGTGTCCTCTCCTGTTTTTCTTTTGTCAGTCTGGCCAGTGGTTTGTCAATTTTGTTGATTCTTTCAAAGAACCAAGTTTTAGTTTTGTTGATTCTTTCTATTGTTTTTCTGTTCTCTATTTCATTTATTTCTGCTCTGATCTTTATTATTTCCTTTCTTCTGGTGGTTGTGTGCTTTTTTTGCTGTTCTCTTTCTATTTGTTTGAGTCCTGTAGTTAATGTTTTGATTTTGTCCCTTTCTTTTTTGATATGTGCATCTATTGCTATAAATTGTCCTCTGAGGACTGCCTTTGCTGTGTCCCAAAGGTTTTGGTATAATGTGTTTTCATTCTCATTTGAGTCTAGGAATTTTTTGATTCCATCTCTGATTTCTTCTATTATCCACTGATGTGTAAGCAGGGTATTATTCAGTTTCCATGTAGTTGATTTTTTTCCCTTGCTCTTTCTAGTGTTAATTTCTACCTTGATGGCATTGTGGTCAGAGGAGATACTTTGAATTATCTCAGTGTTTTGGATCTTGTTGACGATTGCTCTGTTGCCTAAGATGTGGTCTGTTCTGGAGAACATTCCATGTGCATTGGAAAAGAATGTGTACTTTGCAGTGGTTGGATGGAGTGTTCTATATTTGTCAAGAGGTCAAGTTGGCTGATTGTGCCCTTTAGGTCTTCTGTATCTTTGCTGAGTTTCTTGTTAGTTGTTCTGTCCTTTACTGAGAGTGGTGTGTTGAAGTCTGCTATTATTGTGGATTTGTCAAATTCTCTTTTCAGTGTTGTTAGAGTTTGTTTTATGTATTTTGGAGCCCTGTCACTGGGTGCGTAGATGTTTATTATGGTTATGTCTTCATGATGGATCGTCCCCTTAATCATCATATAGTGTCCTTCTTTCTCTTTTATAGCAGATTTCGTTTTAAAGTCTATTTTATCTGAGATTAGAATTGCCACTCCTGCTCTTTTTTGGTAGTTGTTAGCTTGATATATTGTTTTCCAACCTTTGACTTTTAATAAATTCACATCTTTGTTTCTAAGGTGTGTCTCTTGTAGACAGCATATTGATGGATCCTGTTTTCTTATCTATTCTGTCACTATCTGTCTCTTAATGGGTGCATTGAGTCTATTTATATTCAGTGTGATTATTGATAGATGTGAGCTTGTTGCTGTAATTTTGTAGTGGTTTTATTTGTGATGCTGAAGTTTTCTTTGTTTTTCTTACTCTCTTGTGCTGAGTTACTTTTGTTTGTGGATTTTTTTTTTCATTTCTTTTGTTTTTGTAGGTTTTGTTTTTGCTGAGACTTTATGTTTTTCCTCTTTTTTTATGAGTATGTTTGTTAACTTTCTTTGTGGTTACCATGAATTTTACCTTTATCTTTCTAGGTTTGAAGTAGTCTACCATTATTTGGTATCATCTTGCCTTCCTCTCCATTAGATGGTTCTACACCTATGCCATTTATTCCCTCTTTTATTGTTTTGATGTTGTTGTCATTTATTGATTAACTGCTATGATTCCCGTTGTATGTCTTTGGGTTTTGGATAGTCCTTGAGAGTTCATTTCCTGGATTGGTATCCGGCTGGTATGATCCTTCGTCCTAGATTCTGCCTGTGAGCTGAAGCTGTTTGTCCTCAGATTGAAGAACTTGCTTTAATAATTCTTGTAAGGTTGGTTTGACTTTTACATATTCTCTTAATTTCTGTTTATCTGGAAATGACCTAATTTCACCATCAAATTTGAACAAGAGTTTTGCAGGATATATTATTCTTGGCTGGCAAGTTTTTTCTTTCAATATTTTATATATGTCATCCGATTGCCTTCTTGCCTGCATGGTTCCTGCCCAATAATCTGAGCCTAGTCTTATTGTTTCTCCTCTGTATGTGACTTCTTGTTTTTCACGAGCTTCTCTCAGGATTCTTTGTTTGTCTTTGGTTTTGTTGAGTGTGATTATGATATTCTTTGGTAATTTTCTTTTGGGGTCTCTTCTATATAGAGTTCGTTGAGCTTCTTGGATAGCCAGCTTTTCATGTTTCATGATATTGGGGAAGTTTTCTGTCAGCAGTTCTTCAATGATCCTCTCTGTTTTTTCTGTTTTCTCCCCCTTTTCTGGAATTCCAGTCACTCAGAAATTTTTCCTTTTGATTGTATCCCACATAACTCTCATGGTCTATTCATTTTTCTTTGTTCTTTTTTCTGAGTTTCCCTGAAACAGAATTGTATCCAAGTGTTTGTCTTCAATTCTACTGATCCTGTCTTCCACCATTTCAAATCTTCTTCTCAGCCCTTCTATGACACTGTCCATTTCTGAAATCTTGTTGTTTATCTTTTGGATTTCTAATTGTTGTCTTTGTAGAATTTCTAGTTGTGAATTGATTTTGGCATTTTGTTCGTGCATTATTTTCCTGAATTCTTCCAACTTTTTGTCTTTATTTTCCATGAATTTGTCTATTTTTTCCTCATGTTTGTCAGCTTTTTGCCTCAGCTCTTGAAGGATTCTGAGTATTAATGATTTGAATTCCCTATCAGGTAGTTCTAGTGCATTTTCTTCCACTGGAGAGTCATCTGGTCTTTTATTTTGGACACCTACTGGAACCATCCTGTCCTGTTTTTGTAAATGTTTTGATACTGTCTGCTCTCTTTGGGGCATTTATTAGTTATTTTTCTCATTTATTGATTGCAGATTTGTTTCGTCCTTTGTTTTTTTTTTTGTAAATTTGACTATGTCTGAGCAGGTGGACTGTGTGTTCTTTGTTGTTTGCTTGTCTGTGGGCACAGTACTTTTTTGCCTCCTTTTTCAACTGGCAGGGACAGTCACTCAGATATGGTTCGGCAGGGCAGGTCTAGGTGAAGAGGAGTTACTGGGATGGGTTGTTTGTGGCACTTACTACAGCCACCAGAGGGGGTTGGTAATCAGTGCAGGGCAGGTTCTGGTAGGCCATGACTGTGCTGCTTGGTGGTGTGATGTCAAGCGCATGGTGCAGGTAGCCGGATGCAGCGGGGAGATTGTTATGTGTGGAGCTAAGATGGATATGGGAGAGAGGAGAGAGGAACAGGAGCCAAAAACATACAAGCAAACAAAAAAGAATGCTACGGGAGCTTGCTGTTGGAGTGGAGAGATGAGAGACTCTGAAATGGAGAAAAACAGAAAGGGGAAGAGGAAGAAAAGAAAAGAATGAATAAATAACGATCAGAAAGCTTAAAGAACTGCAAAGTTCCCAGGGATCCCACCAGTGAAGCTATTAGGTCTGGGGACATTGCTCTCAGGTGTTGCAGTACAGCCTGGCTATAAGGCGTAGAGGTCTACAACGCCAGGTGTTCAGGGATCAGAAAGAGAAGGAAGCTATGGAGAGACAAGAAACTGAGCAATGAAGAAAGACAAAAAGGGAAAAAGAGGGCAAAGAAAACAAAACAAATTAAAAAAAAAAAGAACAAGAAAGGCCCCCCAAAAAACAGAAAAAATAACCAACGAAGAAAGAAATGTCCTCAGGGATCCCTCTATCATGTCTATGCAAGCCGAGGGGGAAGTCTCCTTGCCACGCAGCACCACCTGGCCAGAAAGGGCTCCCAACTCAAGAAAAGGAAAAGAAAACAAACAAACAATTCAAGAGAAACAAACGAACAAAAGCCCTGGGATCCCACCAGCATGGCAGCCCTGACCAGGCAGTAGCTCCACACTTAAATGGAGCTCCACATCCCCTCAGGAAGAAGCAAAGATGGTGCATGGAGCCAGGTATTTGAGTGAAGGGTGGGGGGGTTGGTGAGAGGTAAGGAAGAAATCAAAAGAAGCAGAAATAAGCAACATTAGCAGCCCACGAATGGCACTCAGAGTGCCAGCTAGTTCGGGCTGGTGTTTCTCAGAGAAGAGACTGTGTCCGCAGGAAGCAGAGGGGGCTGAGTGTGGGTGAAAATGGGTAGGGAGTGGGAAAGCGTATATCACAAATTACCGGAGCTCTGCAGCCCCTCAGGAAGAAGCAAAGATGGCACATGGAGACAGGTGTTTTAGCGAAAGTAGGGGGAGGTGGTGAGAGGTGAGGAAGAAATCAAAAGAAGCAGAAAAATAAGCAACACCAGCAGCCCACAGATGGCACTCAGAGAGCCGGCCCATTTGGGTGTATGGAATCCAAGCAGCTGGGGTTTCCCGGTCAAGAGATTGTGGCCGCGGGAAGCAGAGTAGGCCGAGTGGGGGTGAAGAAGGGTTGAGGGCGGGAAAGTGTATATTGCAAATTACAAGTTGTTTTGTCTCCCTTGGATGCTGCGTGAGGCTTCTTTCTCGTACCCTGTTTGCTGGTCTCCGATAGGAGTCCAAGATGGTGGATCCGCCCTGTGTTAGCTGGTAGGTGACCTCTGCGTGAATCTCTCCTCACTCTCCATTCTCTGTCAGTTTTCTCAATCCATTTGGTGCTTGGCTGAGTTCTTTATCTCTTTGTTTGATGTTTTAGGGTTTCAGGATTGTTGTATTCTCTGTTCAGCTTAGTTTTTTGGATCTTTGCTGTGGAGGGATGGCGTGGTGCTTCTGCCTAGAGCGCCGTTTTGCAGGAACTCCCTGCTGAAGTATTTTATTTTATAGATATCAATTAAATAAATTTGACTGACAGTGCTTGTCAGTTCTACTAGTAGGTGCCCTGGTGGCAGAGTTGTTAAACATTTGGCTTCTAACCAAAAGGTTGGTAGTTCAAATCCACCAGCTGCTGCCTGGAAACTTTATGCAGGCAGTTCTACTCTGTCCTATAGGGTCACTATGAATTGGAATTGACTCTATGGCAATGGGTTTATATCTCTACTGATACTCTGCCAGCTTGATCAATAAATTAATGAAAAAGAGGTGTTGACTTTGCAACTATAATAATGGATTTGTCTATTTCTCCTTGCATTTGGTATCTCTTTCTCCATTCTTTTATTTTTGCCCTATCTGAATCTTTATATGTGAAATGAGATTTTGTAGACTACATATATTTGGGTCTTTTTTTAAAATTCATTTTGACAACTTCTGTCTTTTAACTGGTGTATTTAGATGCTTCACATTTAAAATGATTACTTACTTAGTTGGGTTAATATTTACCATGTTTGTTTTCTATTTGTTTTTGTTTTTTCCTTCTTTTTCTGCCTTTTCTGGCTTTAATTGAGCCTTTTATATAACTCCATTTTCTCTCATCTCATAGCACATCCAATATACTTAAAAAAATTGTGGTTACTCTAGATTTTGCAATAATTATTTATGTTTATGTCTATTCTAAGTCTACTTTCAGATAATAGAATAGTGTTTAATGTTTATTACAGATACATTATAACAGAATGTTCCTACTTCTTTTCTCCCATCTCTTATTACATTGCTGCCATTCATTTCATTATCCGTATCTTATAACTGCAAAATGACTTGTTATAATTACTACTTTATACAGTTATTTAGTAAATAAGTTGAGAATAAGAAAAATAAGAGATTTTATTTTATAGTAATCTGTTCCTTCTTTAATGTTATTCCTTGCTTTATATAGACTCATATTTCTGACCTGTATCATTTTCCTTTTTTATTCAATTGTCCATTAATCTTTTTGCATGTATCTTTCAGGACCGGTATGTTGGTGATGAATTCCCGCAGTTTTAGTCTTAAGAGAAAGTTTTAATTTACTCTTTAATCTTGAAGATTAATTTTCCTGGATATAGCATTCCTGTTTCTTGTTTTTGTTTTAATCTTTCAATACTTTAACTACTTCACTCTACCACTTGTTGATTATATGATTTCTGACAAGAAGTATATTGTAAGTCTGATTTTTATTTTTATGTAGGTAATGCACAGTTTGTTTGTTTTCTCTCCTCTGGTTTCTTTAAAAAATTTTCTGTGTCTTTTTTTTTATTGTTTTGTTGTTTTTTTCTTTTTCTGTTTTAATATATGCCTAGGTATAATTTGCTTGGTATTCTCTGCAATTCCTGGATCTGTGGTTTGATGTGTGTCATTAATTTTGGAAAATTATCAGCTATTATTACTTTAAATATTTCTTATGCTACATTCTCTTTTTATTCTCTTTCTAGTACTTTACTTAAGCATATGTTATACCTTTGGATATTGTCCTACAGTTCTTGGTTATTCTGGTATAGTCATGAGCCGTATAACGTTTGTTCTGGCAATGTTTGACTGTGTATACATCTTTGGTCCTATAGGTTTATAATAGTGTTCAGAATGGGACATAGTAGATGTAAATATATTATGTATATAGTATTGTAAATTATTAATTTACTTAACCCATATATTACCTTGCCAGATACATTAGCTGAAATACAGTACTGTATGTGTACAGTATCTTGGCTATTTAGTCAACACAGGTACACTACATTATCGCATATATCTTCACTAATGGACATAAACTAAACCCATTGCTGTCAAGTTGATTCCAACTCATAGCGACCCTGTAGGATGGAGTAGAACTGCCCCATAGAGTTTTCAAGGACCACCTGGTGGATTCCGACTGCCTACTTTTTGGTTAGCAGCCATAGCATGTAACCACTATGCCACCAGGGTTTCCTCGCTAATGGATATAAACAGCAACAAATTGTATAATTCTCCAAACAAGCCAATAAGTGCACTGTTGCTGTGGGATCAGGCCGGCTGTAACAGGTTGTGTTAATGAATTGTTAATGACTTCATCATTCACAAAAACAGAAACGAATTTCTGCTCCTGATAAGCCCAAGTGCAAACACGCTGCAAGAGTAGGCTCCAGGGTGTTCTCACAACGTCCAAATCACGTAATGTCCTATTTCACAGAACATATAGTGTACGTTAAGTGATGTTTGACTATATATATATATATATTTCATTCTTTTTCCTCTTTGCATTTCAGTTTGGGAAGTTTCTATTTACCTATTTTCAAGATCACTGATTCTTTCCTCTGCTGTGTCCAGTCTATTGAGGTCCCCATCAAAGTCATTCTTTCCTTCTGTTACAGAGATTTTTAAAAAAATTTCTAGTATTTCCTTTTGATTCTTTCTAGAGTTTCTATGTCTCTGCTTGTATTACCCATTAATTATTTCATATTATCTAGATTGTGACAGATGGATGGTTCTTACACAGTGTTGTGAAGAATAGATTCTGGTACCTGAATTATTTCTTGAGACGGTTATGGAATATATCTTCTCAGATAAATCCACCAAAACATGGTTGATGTTTTTCTCAGGAAAGAAAATTAATAATAACATATACTTGCCCAAATCTCCATCTTACCTCCTTAGGAATAATAAATAAACACAGAATATATTTCATTGTCATGATGGTAGCAAAATTTATACCCAACCCTAAAAAAAGTCTTATAGAAATTAAAAATAAACGTCAATTTAACTTATAAATACAGATGAAAACTTCTAGTTAAAATATTCCCAAATTAAATCCAGATTTTCCTGGAAGAATAATGCACCTCAGCCAGTGGACTTGGTTTTAAAAATGCATCAATAGAAACAATATTAGAAAACTGATTATCTTAAATAATTAAATAAAAAATTAAAAAATTATTTACATTAATATTTGAATAAAATCCATATAAACTTGAGGGATTGGTTTTTGCATTTCTGTAAAGAAGGCTGTTGGAATTTTAATTGAATTGTGTTCAATCTATAAATTGCTTTGGATAGTATGGACATCTTAACAACATGAAATCTTTCAATCCATGAACACGGAACATCTTTCTATTTATTTAAATCTTCTTCAATCTCTTTCGTCCAGTCTACTACAAGGCAATGGGTATAAAAGCCCCCAAAACCCATTGCCATCAAGTTGATTCCAACTCATAATGACTCTATAGGACAGAGTAGAACTACCCCATAGGATTTCCAAACAGAAGCTGGTGGATTCCAACTGCCGACCTTTTGGTTAGCAGCCATGTATCTTGCCGTAGCTCTTAAGCACTGGGCCACCAGGGCTCCAGACAATGGATACAGTATGGGTAAATCAAGTGTAAGTTGCCTCCCAGAACTTGCTCTTTCCTCCAGTTCTCCAGTTTCAGTAAAATTTGCTTAAAAATGTATGTAACTGTACAGAAACATAAAAATGTTTTCTCTATTGGGTTTTAGAGGAATTATGGGCTATATAATCAGAATTGACGGCAACGGGTTTGGTGTTTTTTTTTTTTTGGTTTTGTGGACTATACAGATAAACTATACTCTTGCATGATTGTAACGAAGCTATTATTAAATTACGTGCATAAATAATTATTTAAGCTATCTGTTATAGCTATAGCCAGAGCCGAACTGCAGTGCCAAGAACCAAACTGATCTTTATGCCAAGATTACACAATATTTGCACACACAAATGAGAGGCTCTAAGGTTCACAGATTTTGTTGTGAGGTACCTTTTGTGTGAGGAAATCAAATTATCACAACACCAAAGGCTGCCTGCTAATATTAGTCTTAAAAATACCATTGGTTGTCTAATTTGCTTTTTCATTCTTAGAAGAAAATATTTTTAAGTGTACTAGTAATAGTTTTCCCTAAGACTATGGGCATTACCACCGTTATTTTATACTAAAGCTGATAGGCAGAGTCTGCTTCAGCGCCAAGGAAATTTAAAAAATAAATAAATAAACAAATAAAGACCCAAATTAAAACTGAAGCATCAGCAGTACCAAGTACTAGAAGACAGCCCTTAGAACTTGTAAGATTATTTGCATATGGCTTAAGGAGCCCTGGTGGTGTAACCGTTAAGTGCTCCGCTGCTAACTGAAAGGTCAGCTGTTCGAACCCACCAGCCACTCCACAAGAGGAAGGACCTGGTGATCTGCCCCTGTAAAGATTACAGGCTAGGCAACTAGAGGGCGGTTCTGCGCTGTCCTGTAGGATCACCGTGAGTTGGAATCGACTGGACCGTACCTGACAATGACAACAATATGTTGTAATTCTCAGGAATACTTTTGTTTTTTGTTTGTTTTGTCTTCTCCGATGATGGTAAATTTTATTCCAGCTGACAGCAAAAGTAATCGCCTTGAACACTGTAGTAGTAATTTTTCGAGAAGTTCAACGTGACTTTATTGTCCACCTCTGTAGTCTCTGCATTTCACTTTGCACATCTAAAAGTGAAGAAGCAGATACATGCCTGGTACTTGCAAAATGAGGATTTGGTAAGGGCAGCATGACATGTTCAGCCGGAACACGTGCCTTATTTATTTCTTGTTCTATTCAGTTTGAAGTTATTTGCAGACTATTTGATAACTATCTGACTGATAATTTGTGTCATTTTAGAAAAATGGTCTCGAGTAGCAACAGTTATGTTAAAAATTGCAAACATATAAATTCAGATCTCCTCGGGTTTCCAGCGTCTGCATCCCTGGTTTCCTCACAGCTCTGACATTTTTGCCTTCCACTTGTTGCTTCTTCTACATTTCAGTCCCTAAAATGAGTCCTATCTAATAAGAGAAACTTAATTCGCTTGAACGCAATACTCTGAAATTTAGTAATAAGCCAATTATCTTATATGCCCGAATTTGGACTTCTACCCTCCTAAACTGTGAGAGAACGAGAACAGCTATCCACTTGTGGTAGTTCTCTTATAGCAGTACTAGACAACTGAGACACAAACCAATCATGTTCTCCTGCAGTAACCAGGCATCACCACTCTCTCGACGCTACTAAGCCTGCCTTGCACAGTCCTGGGTTGCTCACTGCGTTCCCAAATGCAACTCCAGTGTTGCCCTACATGCATGCAGTATCCTCCGTCCCTGGCAGTGAGATATTTGACTGACAAACTGCTGTCCATTTATCTACCCAGTGCTGAATGTCATGTGTTCAACTATCCCTGTAACTCTAAGGCAGGAATCTCTCCCTCACCAAGAGGGTGAATAAGAGCCAATTAAAACACTGTGTTACTTTACAGGTCCCTATTGCTGACAGCTCCCTTCTCCAATTTCTCATGGATAGGTCCTATGCTTCCAGACTCATCCGATGTCACTCTTTCCAGGAACTATTCCTCCATCTACTCTCAGACTAAATTAGTTGCATATCATCTCCTACACTCTGCTCACCTCTGTAACAGGTTGATCACATTACATCACAACTATTTACATACTTGAAAAGTAGATTGTGGAGAATTTGGAAGCAAAGAGTGTTGTATCTTTCTTCATATCTTCCTCAAACACCTGAGAAAGTACAGGCATAAGAAAGGACTTAAAGAATGATTCCAAAATGAAAGAAAAATATAATTGATAACATTCTTTGCAGATTCAGAAAAAGAGGGTAGGGTACCAGAATCTATTCTTCATAACACCATGTAAGAACCACGTATCTGTCACAGTCTAGATAATATGAAATAATTAATGGGTAATACAAGCAGAGAGATAGAAACTCTAAGAAAGAATCAAAAGGAAATACTAGAAATTTTTAAAAAAATCTCTGTAACAGAAGGAAAGAATGACTTTGATGGGGACCTCAATAGACTGGACACAGCAGAGGAAAGAATCAGTGATCTTGAAAATAACGTAAATAGTGCCCTCTGGACATTGTGAAGTCTTTGATGATTTACTCATTTTGGAGCATCATTAGAGGCATGGCAAGGCTTGGGAGAAGCTGATTAGAGACCACCTCACTATGCTGAATCTACTTTAGAGCTCTTTTAGTTGATCACCATCTTTTACATATGTTCCTACACATTGAATGTCAACACACACGTAAGATTTTACTTCACTGCTCTCTTTTTATAGTGTGATTCTATACAATTGAGTATTGCATTGGCCAAATCTGCACAGAATACCTCTTTAAAGTGTGAAAAAACACAGATGTCACCTTGAGAACTAAGGTGTGCCTGACTCAAGCTGTGGCATTTTCAATTGCCTCATTTGTATGCGAAAGCTGGGCGATAAATAAGGAAGACTGAAGAAGAACTGACGCCTTTGAATTATGGTGTTGGTAAAGAATATTGAATACATTATGAGCTGCAAGAAGAATGAGCAAATCTGTCTTAAAAATACAGCCAGACTTCTCCTTAGAAGGGAGGATGGCGAGCCTTTGTCTCATGTACTTTGGACATGTTATCAGGAGGGACTAGTCCTTGGAGAAGGTCACTATGCTTAGTAAAATAGAGGATCTGTTAAAAAGAGGAGGACCCTCAACGAGATGAATTGACACAGTGGCTGCAACAATGGGCTCAAACATAGCAACAGTTGTGAGGATGGTGCAGGACCGGGCAGTGTTTCGTTCTGTTGTATATAGGGTTGCTGTGAGTTGGAACTGACTTGACGGCACCTAACAACATGCAGCTGATGCAACTCTGCTTGAAGCAAGGTTTAAAGAAATAGACAAAATAAGACAAACTTCCTTATCATAAAATTTGATAGATCAAAAAATCAAGGAAGATAGCCTCTTCTTTTAGGAAACTCAAAAGTTTTCATCATTAAGAACCCCAATATTATTCTCTTTTGCCATTCTCACTGATGAAATATTGACTTGTCCTTCATCTCTCATCTTAGACTCACTTTTTCTGGGAGTCTTCTGACCACATGTTCCAAGATATGGTTAGGTTGCCCCAGTCTATGTGTTCCTATAGGACCTTAAACAATTTCTATTATAGGAGTTTCACACTTTATTGTAATTGCTATGCACATGTCTATATTTCACATTAGATTGTAAGAGACATAAGAGGGGGAACGTCTTATTTTATTAATTAATTGTATCTACAGATCCTAGAATTGTGACTGATGTATATTCAATACATATAAAACATCATCCCAGATGTACTCACATTACCTTCAGCTGAACAAAGAAATGCTAGCTTTTCTTACCCTTTATAACTACTGTAGTCTCCCTTAAGAGGTTTAATTCCACAGGGTATCAGGCAACTTTATTATTTATTTATTTATTTTTAAGTTGCTACTTTTTTCAGTACTTATTTCAAATTCAACTCTCCGTCAGGGCTGGTATGTAAGTCTTTAAAAATTATTTATATAGGGCCACGTAAACCAGAAACTCCATCAGCCTGAGACCAGAAGAACTAGATGGTGCCTGGCTACCACCAATAACCACCCTGACAGGGAACACAGCAGAGATTCCCTGATAGAGCAGGAGAAAAGTGGGGTGCAGAACTCAAATTCTAGTAAAAAGGCCAAACTTAATGGTCAGTCTGACTGAAACTGGAAGGACCCTGGAAGACACAGCCCCCGGACTTTCTGTTAGCCCAAAAGTAAAACCATTCCTGAAGCCAACTCTTCAGACAAACATTAGACTGGATTATGGGACATAAACTGATACTCGTGAGGAGTGTGCTTCTTAGCTCAAGTAGATACATGAGGCTAAATAGGCAGCTCCTGTCCAGAGGCAATATGAGAAGGCAGAAAGAGACAGGAGCTGGTTGAATGGACACGGGAAATCCGGGGTGGAAAAGAGGAGTGTGCTGTTGCAGTATGGGGAGAGTAACTAGGGTTACATAGCTGTATGTGTATAAATTTTTGCGTGAGAAACTAACTTGAACTGTAAATTTTCATTTAAAGCACAATAAAAAAAACTCAAAACAATTATTTATATAAATGATCAGATTTTTTTTTTTGAGTCATTCCCTTTTTTCCTTCACTCCTCAGCCTCTACCTCCTCTTTCGAGAGGGTGACGAGGTATGTAAAGGAGTTTACTGAGTCCTAACAAGGTGTAGAAAAAGGCATCTTCTGAGCCAAGATATGTCCTCTGGATCTCACTGGCTCGGTGGAGTGGCTGTAATTTCCTGTGCTGGTAAATACTGAGCAATTTTTAAAAAAATAATGATACCGGCCCTTTGTGAACCTACCATCTTTCAGAGAATGTCTGGGGCTTCTATCCAGAGTATTCAGGTAATCCTGGGTCCCCTGAAAACTCTAGGGAGCCTAGAGTACCGTTTGAGGCTCATATATCTGTCTATATGCCATAACTTTCTGTTGTACCATTATCCTGTAACCTTATTGAAGGTGTCTGCATGCACTAGAGGCTTGTAACTACCTCCTCAACATCCAGAGGGGATTTTGTAATGTGCTTCCAAGACGCTTCTCACGATGAAAAGACTTAGCCCCCCAGCTTCTCAGAACTGCCCTCAGATGACATCCCCAAGGTCACAGCTCCTTCCAGAGACAGCCTGCATTCAGTGATGTTAGATGCAGGAATATAAAGGACCAACCCTCTCACTCCAACAAAGGCAGTACTGAATGGTCACTATGGATTCAGAGCTCCCCGTAGATTTGGCTGAAGCCTTTTTTGTATCAAAGGTCAACTTCTCCTTCTGTTCACTCCTGCTTCATTCCATTCCTTTCTATAGTTGTTGAGTACTCTATGATAATTTTTTTTCAAATTAATATTCTCAGGATCTTCCTCCAGAGGAATTCAACCTGTGACAGCTGGTGCAATGATTGGGCAGAGAAAGAAGAGATTCAGACAGGATTCAGGAGCTGGGTCACCTGCTGGCCAGGATCCCATCATAGGAATTAGATGAACACAGATACAGCTGCACATAGGGAATAATACAGTTGTTAAAACTTTTACTGGAGGTAAACATGATTGGTGGAAAAAAATGTATTATCAAGGGTAATGTATCACAGTTTTGAGAAATATGGGGTAACTAATCACAGAAAGGACAGTGAAATCAAATGGCTGTTCCTAGGCTAAGAGTGATTAAAAAATAATTAAATTGTGAAAGCCAAAAGGCTTCTTGGAATCATGTTATTGTTAGTTGCCTTCAAGTTAGCTTTGACTCAGGGTGACCTTATGTATAACACAGCAAACAGTGCCTCGCCTGTGCCATCCTCAAAATTGTTGGTATGTTTGAGCCCATTGTTGCAGACACTGTGTCAGTCCATCTCATTGAGAGTTTCTCTCATTTTCGCTGATCCACTACTATACCAATCATGATGTCTTTTCTAGCAATTCGTCTTTCCTGATGAAGTGTTCAAAGTAAGCAAGACAAAGTCTTACCATCCTCACATCTAAGGAGAATTCTGGATGTAATTCCCCCAATAATTTGTTCATTCTTCTTGCAGTCCATGGCATATTCAATATTCTTCACCAACATAACAATTCAAATGCACCATTTCTTCTTCAGTCTGTTTTTTTTCATTGTTAGGCTTTTGCATGCATATAAGATGATTGAAGAGATCATAGCTTGAGTTATCAAAGTGACATCTTTGCTTTTTAGCACTTGGAAGGTGTCTTTTACAGTAGATTTTCCCAATGCAATGCATCGTTTGATTTCTTGACTGCTGCTTCTACGGGCATTGAGTGTTGATCCAAGTAGAATGAAAATTGACAACTTCAGTTTCTTTACCTCAGTACCATATTAAACCCTACTTGTAGCCAGATAAGTTAAAGCTGAGGACTAGACTAAGGACTTAACGATAAGAGTAGCAGAGCTTCGAAGAAGGTTAAAGAGTGAACCGAGGCAATTCTTCTATGTAAAGTCAGGGCCCTGACTAAGAAGTAAAATGAAGTAACAATGTGATGGAGCCATCTTGGTTGATACACTAAAAAAAAATTGAATTCAAATATTCCTCTAGACCCTCTGTTCATGTAGAAGTAGTCCAATCCTCCCTATTAAGAGTCAGAACACTCCCTTTCTTTAATACAATGTAGATGTCTCCCCGCTATAGGAAAACATGTGTTCCTCCCTTAGGGTCTGCGCCTTCCTAGCTACTTGGCCAATTATTAGGATTAAATCACAACATAACTTGGTTGGGAAGTGATTGGTCAGATAAGGGAGAAAAATAATCTAAGGAGCTGGAGGAAGTAGCCTCTCTTTCCTTGGGAAGTTTAAAAATAAGCCTCATCCAGCTAACGAGGTACAGGAGTCCAGTGACAAGGGCCAGAAGGCAGAAGGGGACAAGGAAGCTGGTGATAGGGAACCCAAGGTTGAGTAAGGATATTGTTGATGTGTTGTGAGATTGTTAACCATTGTCATAGGGCAACATTTGTAGTGACTGTTAAATGAGAAACTATGTTGTTCTGTAAACCTTCATCTTAAGTGAGAATAGCAGCACAATTGGAAGATCGTAGTCAATGTCACTGAACTGTGCATGTAGAAATTTTTGAAATGGAGGATATTTGGCTATGTGTATTTTCACCAAAAAAAAGGTTGAGAAGTTAGAGGGTTGATATGTTGTGGGGTTGTTAACCAATGTCATAAAACAACATGTGTACTACTGTTTCATGAGAAACTATTTGTTCTGTAAGCCTTCACCTGAAGTACAATAAAAAAAAAAAACTCATCCTTCAAAGAAAAATATTTTAGAAGAGAAATATTTATGAGAGAAAATGAAAATACATGGCACAATAATATCATCTATAGTAAGTATTTTAAAATCAATGAGTGAATTAACGGAGGAATGAGGACTAAGCTCATGTCACCTCCTCTAGGAATGCTCTGTGTCCTATCAATGCAGAAGAAGGACTTCCTCTTGTGTATGCCAATGACCCCTTATTCATATTTCTATTATAGGACTTATTCCATTGCTGTTATTTGTCACAGGTCTGTCTCCTCCGCTAAACTATGAAACTCTAGAGAATAATGAGCATGTTTGATTTATCTTTGAATATATAGAGGATAAGTTGCACAGTGTCTGGCTTTGAAACAAAACACTGAAAACCTCTGCTTATTTCCAATTCTAAGGCTAATTTGACTGATGACATATTGATTCATCTTTCAGGTCTCATCATGTACTCGCTTTTTCTTAATGTGCTTAGTGTTTTTCAAATTAATGAGTGAATCAGTAAGTGGATAAAGGCAAGATATATACATTTTAAATTTATTTGATATGATAGACAGCTTCTCTTTCAAAGAACATTTTTATATTAAAGATGCAGCAGACACCTGGCCATGTATGAATTCAGGGTGGCATGATTTTACTAAAATAATAATGCTGAGGGGATTTTTCTTCTCTAGACGTTAGTCAGGTAATATTTTTTGGGGAGGAAACTTTCTACGCCCACCAAAAATGTGTACAATTTGCAAAAATTGTTAATTCTAACCAGTTCAATTTTGCCTGCCCCATAATGGAGGAATGTTGTCAAAATCCAGCCGTAGAGACCAAGTGTATTACCTCTTTCAAATGCATGTGCTCAGCTGCCAGTTTGAAACTTAAGGTAGGCTCTCAAAAAATAAAAAAACAAAAAACCTGGTAGCAGTACCTCTAACGAAGCAGAAGCCAATGAGCTTAAGCCACTTGAAGATAATTTCTTGGCACCCAAATCAGGAAATGCAGCAATATAACTAAGTTCCAACTGTCCAAAGTGGTGGTAAACCTTCAAGACATTCAGCTCCAAGCGACAGATGCAAAATCTTGGAAACTGTGCTAAAAGGGGATTATACTAAACTGGCGGCATGATGAAGAGAGCACGCAGTCATGTGGCAACAAATTCACAGGAAATATGGATTCAGCTGGTGCTGTTTACAGATCAGAAAAATGTATTTTTGCACTAAATCCAATCTGTGATACTCTGACAAGAACATAGCTTATCTCCCTGCTTTCAAAAAGAGTGCTATGAAAGAAAGAGGGATTAGAGTCTACTTTTTATTTCTCTCTTCCCAATGTTATCTTCGGAGGATTAAGGATGACTGATGCTGATCCATTGAAGTAACCAGTGTAGACCAAGTAATTCTTGAGACAGCGAAATGACAGGTCTAACTGGCTGTACCTGAATGCTATGAAAATACTGATGAAATTGTACTCTGAGTTTAGAAACGTTCACCCTGATAGATCTCATATATATCTGAATCATGCAGAAAAGATGAGAGCTATTGATGTCTGTAGTGAATGGAGCCTTTGGGATGTCAAATTAGCATTTTCATGAGTATATTTCATTTGTGGAAATGAAATGAAAAGAACTGGAAACATATGCTGCCCCATTGTCTCTTGGAAGGTGTCTGCATTGTTTTTTTTTTTTAAAAAAGAAAGACACCTTGAACATTCCCACTTGGTTAGTATGCTGTCACAGTGAGTTTTGTACTGACACTGCTTTTGGCAGATGACAGGTCCATTGCAGCGAGGGTGTCAACATGCAGGGCAACCCCACACCAGCTTCATAACTGACAAAAATGAAGAGTGCACAAGCTCTTGTGTCCTCAGACCCCAGCAAGGTACTTGGCAAATGTAGGTGTTGCTTCATGAATGTTTGTTGAATTGAATTATATACAAGTGAGCCAGTGAGGAAAGTGCAGCAGATTACAGATGGCATTGCCCCAGAAAGGAAAAAAAAAACCAAAACAAAACAGTGGGTGTTGTAAATAATTTTGACTGAGCACTTGAAGGAAGCTTCTTCATATATTATAGCTTGATATTTATTTCCAGCACTAAATGTATTCACTTTTATTTAACTACTTGCAAAATGAGTTTTTTTAAAACCAGAGGGCTATTCTTTTGCCCTGTGGTGTGTTATTACCAACAAAACCACTTTGACATGACCTTGATTCCATAGATTAGTTTCCATATCGATAGATCCCCTCAATGAGCCATCATGATATATCTTAATAAATCTATTTGATATCATATTGTTTCTAAATTGATGCGTTTGCTAGATAATTTAGTACTAGGAAAAAATGATCTCACCTGAAGAACTGGTATATTGTTTTTTATCAAATCATGAGAATTACAGACTCTATCATGTTTCCATTTTTATCTTGCCAGGATGCCAAGAACTAAATTTAATACTCAGACAATGTAACTACCTATGCGTATGCTGATATAGTTTTCTCATTTTCTTTGACACGCTTTTATTTTTTCATTCTGTCCTGATATTTGTATAGTAAACCTTAGTGAACCAATGAGTATATATAATAGGTATGCAGGTAGGTAGCCAACCTAAAAGACCAGGCATTTGTCATTATAAGGGTA
The DNA here is from genome assembly GCA_030035585.1 of Dugong dugon. Lineage (NCBI taxonomy): Eukaryota > Metazoa > Chordata > Mammalia > Sirenia > Dugongidae > Dugong > Dugong dugon. The sequence continues at coordinate 11,554,950 of CM057473.1, forward strand.
TCAAATCAATCTGAAAAAATAATCTCCTGGTAATTAGACAAACAAGACCTGAGACACTCAAACTGAGTGGGATGGAAGGAATGATCTTCAGACTAGATCAGCCCTCTCTGCCTGTCATAGCAAAACACAATAGTCTAAAATATTTATTGAAGTCACCTGGATATTGGTCTTTTTCTCCTCCAGCTTCAAAAGGAAGAATTAAATAAAAATTATGTCCCTTTTAGGAAAATTTTATGTCCCAGATACAGTAAAGGGGCACTGGCGCGCAGTGGTGAAGAGCTACAGCTGCTAACCAAAAGGTTGCAGTTCAAACCCATCAGCTGCTCCTTGAAAACCTTGTGGGGCAGTTCTACTCTGTCCTATAGGGTCGCTATGAGTTGGAACTGACTCAACGGCAATAGGTAGATATAGTAAGATTAATTAATATTAGCTTTTTCCCCCTTTTTATCAGAAAGTAAAATTTGAATGCTATGGAGAATTTCATTTTTCCATTAATTAACTTCTATAACCATATGTAAATATTCAAATTGATTTTTATGGGTTTGTTATTATAGAAGACATTATACTAAATATTAGTTATCATAGTCCTTAATATGTAGCATACAATTCTGTATATACAAATATACAGATTTATATATTATATTCAATATACATATTTATGTAATATATTAAAAAAGGAAGAATGATGGACTAATACTTTGTTTTTGAAGAACCCATAGAATATATAATTCGTTAGTCTAAGAATCTGCAATAATAATTTTTCAGATTTCTAATATGGGAATGTTCCTGAATAGTCTAAGAATCTGCAATAATAGTTTTTCAGATGTCTAATATTGGCATTTTCAGAATTCTTTCTTAACAGTAAAATCTCACACTACACAAAGAGGTAACAAACATCTTCTTCAAATAAGAAATTAATGCAAATCTTAGTTACTGTTCTGTTGAACGTATCAAACAAAAAAGTTGAATATGTGCCATTTTGGAGATTATTCTGTTTATAAAACTGGCAAAGCTGGATGTCTAACAGAAAGCATTTCATATTGTGTTATTTGCCTCTTTGGATAAGATAATGTGCTATGGAGTCTTGAGCTAACCAAAGCTTTAAAGAGCAGTTAGTCTGATACTTTTTACAGAATGTTAGAAATATGTGATACATACACAGAGAGAGCTAAAGAAGCAAAGAACGTTGAGTTACATTTTGTTGAGTGGGAAATGTTGTTTTGTGTTACTCTATCACCATCAGGAATTCTGGGGAATCCAAAACCCTCTAAAAAGAAAATCCATTGCCATCAAGTTGATTCCGACTCCAACTCCTAGCCACTCTGTAGGAGTAGAACTGCCCCATAGGGTTTCCAAGGAGTAGCTGGTGGGTTTGAACTGCCAACCTTTTGGTTATCAGCTGATCTCTTAATCACTATGCTACTGGGGCTCCAGGGAATCCAAAAGGAGCCCTCTACTGGGATCCTAGGAGAATACGTGGAACAATAAAGACACAGCCTCAAAGCTTTTAGATTTGATGCAGGTAACATTTTACAAGGGATTGCTATCTTCAGATGCTGGGTTCTACCTTACAAATCAAACAATGCCCCAGCACCAATTCTCTATGGCAATCCAAAGAAAAAGCAGCAGCACAGATGATTAATATTCACACTACTGCTGTGAATTCCACTGTTTAGTGAAGATAGTTTTGAATTATTCTGTCCCTATGTAAATTTTGGAGGCCTCGTGGAGCAGTGATTAAGAGCTCAGCTGCTAACCAAAAGGTTGGCAGTGCAAATCCACCAGCCTCTCCTTGGAAACCCTATGGAGCATTTCTCCTCTGTCTTGTAGGGTCACCATGAGTCGGAATCAACTCAATGGCAAGGGGAAATATATTTTAAAAATAGAACCATTATTTATTACTAAATACCACTATCTCTTGCTTTATGACTATAATTCATTCCTGAAAACCCTGACCCTAAGTGAAAAGACATTAATTGGAAAAAAACAAAACAAAAAACTTTAATTTTAAATGGGAAAAAAAAAAAAAAACGATACCATCCTGAACTGTAAGTACCCAAGCAATTTTCACAGATAAAAGCATATGTCAGTGAATATTGAAAATAAGTTTATATAAGTTATAAACAGTTTAAAACCAAAGAATATAGTTTGTACACGAAATGATATATTGTTGTTGTTAGGTGCCATCCAGTCAATTCCAACTCATAGCGAGCCTACGTACAACAGAACAAAACACTGGTGAGTTCTGTGCCATCCTTACAATGCTTGTTATGCTTGAGCCCATTGTTGCAGTCACTGTGTCAATCTATCTCATTGAGGGTCTTCCTCTTTTTTGCTTACCCTCTACTTTACCAAGCATGATGTCATTCTCCAGGGACTGATCCCTCCTTCACTAAATGATATATGGTGAAGTTTAATGTGTTCATTCCTTTTTCATCTTTCCACACAACGTTCTTCACAATTTTTCAACTTTTGGGGGGCTTATGTTTGTGTTGCATTCAAGTGCATTTTATAATAAAGTTCTAAGCACAGGAAAACACCTCTCAGACAAAATATAATCTGAACACTGAAGCCTAGAAAGTTGTGAGAATACTGCATGAACCCAATAGACCAAAGAGTCATAGCATAGGTTACCTTTTTATTCCTCCCACTTTATGTAAATACACAAAACCTAAAGGTTTTTGGACTCATCCAAAACCAATTCAAATTTGCTTTATAAAATATTCTCTGACTGAAAAACTTTGTAGCAATTGTGCTTTTTCCTGATATTAAAATGTCACTGCTGTATTTACAGGGGAAGTCAGTACAACAGGTCTAAACAAAAAGCTAAGAAGTTTCCTGAACACAATCAAACACTTTGAGGGACAGAGTAGCAGGTGTGCGGGTCTGGGGACCATGGTTTCAGAGGACATCTAGGTCAACTGGCATAACAAAGTTTATTAAGAAAATGTTCTGCATCCCATTTTGGTGAGTGGCGTCTGGGGTCTTAAAAGTTACTGAGCAGCCATCTAAGATGTATCAATTGGTCCCAACCCACCTGGAGCAAAGCAGAATGAAGACCACCAAAGACACAAGGAAAATACTAGCCCAAGAGACAGAAAGTACCACATAAACCAGAGATTCAATCAGCCTGAGACCAGAAGAACTAGATGGTGCCTGGCTACCACCAATGACCACCCTGACAGGAACACAACAGTCCCTGATGGTGCAGGAGAAAAGTGAGGTGCAAAATACAAATTCTAGTAAAAAGACCAGACTTAAAAGTTTGACTGAGACTGGGGGGACCCCAGAAGACATGGCCCCTGGACTGTTAGCCCAAAACTAAAACCATTCCCAAGGCCAATTCTTCAGACAAAGATTAGACTGGACTATAAGACATAAAATGGTACTCATGAAGTGTGTGCTTCTTAGCTCAAGTAGATACATGAGACTAAGTGGATAGCTCCTGTCTGGAGGTGATATGAGAAGGCAGAAAGGGACAGGAGCTGGTTGAATGGACACAGGAAATCCGGGGTGGAAAGGAGGAGTGTGCTGTTACAGTATAGGGACAGCAACTAAGGTCACGTGACAATGTGTGTATAAATTTTTGTATGAGAAAATAACTTGAATTGTAAACTTTCACTTAAAGCACAGTACAAAAAAAAGTCACTGCTATATTTTATGTCTTTTGTGTGGTTCAGGGTGAAAAATTTATTAAGCCAATAAAAAGAGGAGACATAATCAAAAAAGTGTTACTTATTTTTTCCATTGGCTAATATGGCTAAAAGTCTTTGACTGCTACAGATTTACTTCACACAATAACTGTTCAGTCATAAACATTAAATTAAGTAATAAACTTAATTTTATGCCTCTTCTGAGTTTTCGATCACTCTTGGTGTTGATTCACATCTAATTATATTGACATTTATTTCTTTGTTTATATTTATTTCTTCCAAAATTAGTTTTTCAAGAGCCTCTTGATGTTCAAGATGTCTTCAGAGTCCATTAATAATCTTGTAATGCTTTGTTTCCTCTAAAAATGTATTTATGTTCAAATAAAATATGCTTAAAATGCACTAGCTAAGGCTTATCTAAAAAGAAAGATGAACCTCCAAAGTTGAGAAAGATGAATTAGATGAAGAGTGATTGGAGGAAGATTAGTTAACATATTATTGCAATAATAGCCCAGTTGAGTACTATAAAGTCTTACACTGAGTCATGGAGGAAGGAGTGTGCATCAATTAGTAATTGTCACAGATAATTACAAAATCTCTATGGCATAAAAACTACTTGTTTATTTTATCAGTTAGATGGAAGCTGGATGTCTCTTCAGCTCTCTTAATCTTAAATGGGATCACACACACATCTTAGGGTCAGTTCACTGATCATTAATATAAGATTGCTTTTGCATAAATGAACAGGGCAATGTGGCTGAGCTTCACAAATCCCTCCTTCTCAAGCAGTCTAGTCTCAGCATTTCTGATGACAGTGGCAGAGGAACAAGAGCAAAGTGGAAAAGTCCAAGCACTTTTTACAAGCTCCAATGTCACCATATCAGCGAACCTCATATTGGACAAAGCAAGTCCCATTGCCAAGCTCAGAGCCAGTGAGATAAGCCACGTTAAAACCACAATAGATGACAGATAGATAGACAGACAGACAGATAGATGGATAGATATAGACAGATGGCTGGCTGGCTGGCCGGCTGGTTAGACAGATAAAAGCTGATAGAGAGAAGGGTAAACTTTTGGCCCACTTTTGCAATAGATTTACGACAGAAAGAGAACAAGAGGATAAATTCAGATGATTTTTCGCATGCATGTGTACACGTCCGTGCGTGTCTATGTGCAGCAATTGATTGTTGATGGAAAGAGGGGGAGAGGCTAATTCAAGCTAATTAAGCTTTCAATTATTCATCTGGGAAAGAATGGAAACGCCATTAATAGAAACGAAAAGCCACGAGGAGGAGCCACTTTGGTAGAGTCAGGATGAGGTTAGTTTTGGGCTTATTGAATTTCAGATGGACAAAATATGCAATAGGGAGATGGGAGTTCAGGACAAGAATATATGGATTAACACATTATTTTCATGGGGGTGATATAATTTTCAAAGCAGAATGTGCATAAAAATATAAAACGAAAGAGAGTTCACACAAACAACTCTGAAATAGGCTTATGATTAGACTGCGACTAAGAAGACAGATTTGAGTCAATGGAAATGAAGCCTCTGACCCTATTTCTTATGGGAGCTTTATAAGTGACAGAGTAGAAAGATGAAGTCCAGACAGACAGAATATGCTTCTTTAATAGGTTTGAATTGGTTGAACAAAGAACTTGTTCTTTGGAGTCAAATGATCTGAGTTTGTACCCTGTGTGTGTTAGTGAGCATATCTGGCCCTCAGTGATCTCATCTGTAAAATGGGGATAATATCTACTTGACAGAAATACTTCTGAGGATTCCAAACAAATATATCTGACATAATGACTGATGCACAGACAGTGCTCCAAAAATGTAAGTGTCCTCTTATTTCTTCCCCCGTCTTCCAGCTCTCTTAATGTGTCCCACACCCCAACAGTGTGTGTGTGTGTGTGTGTGTGTGTGTGTGTGTGTGTGTGTGTGTGAGTGATGAAAGCTCACTTTGCTTTAACAGTATAAGTAAGTGAAAAATGACATTCCTGCCTTTTTGGTCCTTTCTCCAGAAAAAAGATCAATGACATGGCATTGAGATTCTTATGCAAACCCTGCAGATACATTTTGAAATGCTATGTAAATGTTAAAATCCCTGTCATGGGTTTTCCTTGCTTACTTGCCTATTGATGGCATCTGTGGATTCTCTACCCTCTGATGTTTGATGATTTGTCAACAATTGCAAGATCCTGAACAATTTAAGTTTGAAGCAGCTAAACAGGATGAAATGAAAAGATGAGAGACGCTTAATCACCTTGGAAGTAAGAGTGACAACAAAAGCCATCAGCAATCAACAACTCTTGTCTTGAAAGCAACTAGTAACAGAGAGATGAACACATGAGTTATCAGGCAATTTCACATCTACAGAGTTACAGACATCTCTAAAAATGAAAGTACTACATTTTTTACCAACAGGTAGAAAAAAAAGTACTTTGGATTTTTCTTTGGTGTGTTAATTTGTCAACATGTTTGACATTTGTTAGTGTACTTAGTAATTTCTAAATTGCTATTCGTTTTTTCCCTAATTATATGCCTAAATATGTGCAAAAATATATATCACAACGTGTGTAGGGTCTAATGTATATTAAGTAATTAATCCCTAGTTGAATAGAGAGTCAGTGACCATTATTATTAAAAGATGTTTATGAGAATTTACTCTGTTCTAGGACCAATACATCAAAACATTGGTCAGCATCTTTATCCAATGAGACAGTGGACTAAGTTCTAGTCGGAACAAGACAACACCTATTATGATTTGTTTTAGGGACACTGAAATCATCTTATTTCTCAAAAACAAATTTGTTTGTTCTTTAGTAACTGAAATTCTTCACATTAGTGTCAAAAAAAGATTTGGCAGATTTATTATTATTTTAAAAACTAATAACTTTGGCAGAGGCTATTTGTTGTTGACTATACAGGTTACTTGAAATTGAAATTATTTGAAGACTTTATTTGAAGTTGACTAAAAAGGGAACACAATCAAGGGCAGCTATTTTTATGAAAATAAGTTCTAATAATGGATAAAGCAGAGAATAAGAGATTTCTCAGCATCAGATTTAGGAATCACCAAAGATAAACCTTGTTGCCTTCACAGATTTGCTCAGAGCTAACTCCATGACACGGGTATCTGAACAGAAACACTGAGCAGCAGACATATAGATGGAGTAGATACTACCCACATGATGTGAAAGGTAGAAGAAAGGCTTGGCCAGATTGGATCCTGCCTCAGTGTGTCTTAGATACCTGAGTGTAATAGTCAACATTTTAGTAATCTAAGATGACTATCAATGTAACTGAAGTCTCTGGGTGGTGCAGGTGGTTAACGTTCTTGGCTGCTAACCAAAAAGGTTGGTGGTATGAGTCCACCCAAAGGCACCTCAGAAGAAAGGCCTGGCAATCTATATCTGAAAAATCAGCCATTGAAAACCCTATGGAGTGCAGTTCTACTCTCACACACATGGGGTCACCATGAGTTGGAGTTGATGCCACCGCAGGCAGTCATGGATCAGTGTTGAGCATATTATTCCAGAAGAGTAGTTTTAGAATAACAGAACTAGACTGAGGAAGAAGTCCTGTGTTTGAGATTTAACTTTGTTAATAACTTCTCTCATCACACTTCAGGGTCTGTTTCCTTACTGATGGAAGAAAAGATTGAACTTAGCGACCTGATCTCTAAGGTCAATTAAAACTCTAAAACTCCACGATCCTCTAGTTAGTCAACAGAAACATAGTGAAGAATTCAATTTCCTCAACTAATCAGGACCTTAAGGAAATGGAATGCTAGATGAATGGTTTTGCTCACAGAGAGGAATTTTTGAGACAATATTTGCTGTGGGGAGAAAAATCAGAAAGTGTCAGAAGGCAAAAAATTTCAGGCTATAAATCACAGTCTTTGGGAAATTGATGGTAAAGTTGGGCTTCAAGGCAGATGGCGTGTGGTCGGGTGGCTTCCCCATGAGGGAGTCTAGCCAATCACAGAACTAAAAAACCAAAATGTGTTAAAGTCAAGATTAGATGAACATAATCACTAGAGAAATCCAGTGGCTGAATTAAAGAAAATTCAAGTCAGAATGAATTTGCCTAGGAATTGAGATGGGTCCCGAAAACAATGACACATAACAGGAATTTATATAGTCCTGGGATGATGTAGAAAAGTAAATAGGTTAGTACAGGCTAGAAGCAGGAACCCAAGGAACAATGAAGGTGGAGAGAAATACAACATGCATGCTAAAGAGCTGTGGTGACTCTCTGAAAGTATTTGGATGATTCTGGTATTTCTCTTATTTACACCATATTTATGCTGAACTTACCAGTGAGTTACTAGAAGCTTCACATAGTTTCTGGTAACAGGAATACCTAAGAGAACTCTAAGGGAAGAAAGAGAATTGAAAGGGCATTAGTGTGCACAAATAAATACATACATACATACATAAATAAATGTTGTCTTTTTTCCCACAACTTTAAAGTCATCATCACTGCCTAGAAGAATCAAAGTTAATAAAGTTTGGAAACTTTAAACCCTAGTAGTTATTAAAAAAAAAAAAAGTCTCCTCTTTTTTACCAAATGTTACCTAATGAACCTTTAAAATGTTTTTGAGGGAAGCTAGATTGTTGGACAGAGGGACAGAAGGAGGAGGAGAGAGACACTGAGGGAATTTTTATCACCAAGGAAGGAGGCAGGTGGATTTAGACACTAATTTTAGTGACTCTGTAACGGTGACTATTTTAGTGACTTAGAATATTGCATTGTTGATACACAAATAGGTGACTGGGAAGCACTTTGCTAGGATATAGTTGTAGTTATAATATCTCAGAACTTACACAACCGACATTCTAATGCTTCTCACTTGGATGTGCTCTCAACTTGAGGTTATAGCAAGTAAGTAAAAAGATTATAATGTGCAGATACAAGTGAGAAGTGAGAATCCTGCCAGCACCCACCCTTAGGTACATAGTTCCTGGAGAAATAAGGAGTCATCTTATTAACTTAAATGCCAATCTTGGACTTTTTCTGTCCTCTCTGCCTCCAGGAAAGAATGATATCAATGCAGTTGCTTGATCTTCCAGGTGCTCAGATGAATACATGCATTCAGCCCTCAGAGTTTCATGCTGTGTTCTCTCCATTACTCTGAAACCAGCTTCTGGCTCAAGTAACATAAAGTTTCTTTCTTGCAGTATTGCCACTTTTTTTTTCTTCTCTCTCTTCACTTGACTATCAGGAAGGCTGTTTGTGTTCATAATTTAAGCTGTACTTCCTCCATAGTGAGCGGAATTCTTAGCTTCATCACGGTTTATATTTTATAATACATCTTCTAATCCCTATAGCACTGGGGAAAAATACTGTCTAGAGTAAGCCAAATCTTGTGTCTACAAATCTGTAAGCGAAGGTGAAATTGCTTGACTTTCAGTGTGCAGAGGTCAAGCACATATTTATTTTTGAATGAGTAAAAAAAATCACAAGTCATAAAGTTAAAACTAAAATAGTTTTGTTTCTTACCTATATCAATTTTTTACCTAAAATTATGTTAGAGTCTACATTTTTGAAATAAAGAGTATAGGTCTAATGAAGCCAGTCTTTCCTGCTCAATGCAATGCATCAAAGCTTTGATTTTCTGACCTCTTCCTTACCTTTGGCCTTATCTGCTTCAGCATTGTTATTGTTGCTGTCTTTGCTATTAGGTCAAGCTTTATGAAATGCCTGTGGAATTGCACACATAAGTGAACAATAAAATCAAAGAGGTTGATAAGCTCATTTAGAGTCTTTAACAAAGCTAGACAAAACTAGCCAACCTCTCTGTCTTTGTTTGTGTGAATTCCTACAGACTGTCTACTGCTATAGTTTTTCTATTACATTAAAAAAAATTTTTTAAGAACCTGTTTAAATTATTCAGTCATAAAAAAGATGTGACTTCAAACCTATACTACCAACTCAAACATTTAGAGATTTATTATGAACATCAAAATTAGGAGAAAAAGTAGGCCAAAAGACAGCTATACAGAGAAATTCAATACCTGGTATTCAACTACAAGGGGACAAAGGTTGATTGAGAGATTACAATACAAGATCTCCAAGTATGGAGATCAATTTGCACCTCCAAATAGACCCACTCTATATTTCATTATGAATTAGTGAGATGATTCTCACTAATCATCAAGGTAGTCTTTTCAAGAATTTTCATATAAGCAGTTGGCCTTGAAAAGTCGAGAATAGTTGTTGCCAAAGTATGACAGCGAAAGTATGACCTTGAGTATATCCCACCTGAACTTAGAGGTCATCTCAGGAATGGATTTGACGCATTGAACACTAATGACTGAAGATCAGACAAGTTGTCGAATGACATCAAGGACATTATACATGAAGAAATCTAAAGGTCATTAAAAAGCAGGAAAGAAAGAAGGTACAAAAATGGATATCAGAAGAGACTCAGAAACTTGCTCTTGTACATAGAGTAGCTAAAGTAAACAGAAGAAATGATGAAATGAACTGAACAGAAAATTTCAAAAGGTGGCTCGAGAAGACAAAGTAAAGTACTATAATAAAATGTGCAAAGACCTGGAGTTAGACAACAAAAGGGAAAAACACACTCAATTTCTCAAGATGAAAGAATTGAAGAAAAAAATTCAAGCCTCAAGGTGCAATTTTAAAGGATTCTATGGACAAAATATTGAAAAACACAGAAAGCATCAAAAGAAGACAGAAGGAATACACAGAGTCACTATATGAAAAAAAATTGGTTGACATTCAACCATTTCAGGAAGTAGCATATGATCAAGAAATAATGGTATTGAAAGAAGAAGTCCAGACTGCGCTGAAGGCATTGGCAAAACACAAGGCTCCAAGAATTGAGAGACTATCAACTGAGATGTTTCAACAAATGGATGCAATGCTGGAAACGTTCATTCATCTATGCCAAGAAATTTGAAAGACAGCTATTTGGACAACTTACTGGAATATATCCATATTTGTGCCTTTTCCAAAGAAAGATGATCCAACAGAATGTGAAACTATTGAATAATATCGTTAATATCACACACAAGTAACATTTTGCTGAAGATAACTCAAAAATGCCTGTAGCAGTACCTTGACAGAGAACTGCCAGGAATTCAAGCTAGATTCAGAAGAGGAAGTAGAAGGAGGGATATCATTGCTTATGTCAGATGGATGTTGCCTGAAAGCAGAGATTACCAAAAAGGTGTTTACCTGTGTTTTATTAATTATGCAAAGGCATTCAACTGTGTGGATCATAACAAATTATGGATAGCATTGCGAAGAATGGGAATTGCAGAACACTTAATTGTGCTCATGAGGAACCTGTACGTAGATCAAGAGGCAGTCATTGAAACACAACAAGGGGATACTACCTGGTTTAAAATTAGGAAATGTTTGCATTAGTGCTGTATCCTTTCACTATTTGTATTCAATCTGTATGCTGAGCAGATAATTTGAGAAGCTGGACTATGTGAAGAACAACACTGCATCAGGATTGGAGGAAGACTTATTAACAACCTGTGATATGCAGATGACACAGCCTTCCTTGCTGTAAGTGAAGAGGACTTGAAGCACTTGCTGATGAAGATCAAAGATTACAGCCTTCAGTATGGATTATACCTCAACATAAAGAAAACAATTATCCTCACAACTAGATCAATCAGCAACATCATGATAAACAGAGAAAAGATTGAGGTTGTCAAGAATTTCATTTTACTTGGATCCACAATCAACACCCATGGAAGCAGCAGTCAAGAAATCAAATGACATATTGCATTGGGCAAATCTGCTGCAAAAGACCTCTTTAAAGTGTTAAAAAGCAAAGATGTCATGTTGAGGACTAAGGTGCACCTGACCCAAGCCATGGTATTTTCAATCTCCTCATATGCATGCAATAGCTGGACAATGAATATGGAAGACCAACAAAGAACAGATGTCTTTGAATTATGGTGTGGGCAAAGAATATTGAGTATACTGTGGACTACAAGAAGAACAAACAACTCTGTCTTGGAAGAAGTACAGCCAGAATCCTCCTTAGAAGTTTTCTTAGTTATCTACTTCTGCTGTAACAGAGATAGCACAAGTGGATGGCTTTAATAAACAGAAATTTATTCTCTCCTAGTCTAGGGGGCTAGAAGTCCAAATTCAGGGCACCAGATCCAGGCGAAGGCTTCTGTCTCTTTTGGCTCTGGGTCAAGGTCCTTGTCATCTATCTTCTCCTGGTCTAGGTGCTTCTCAGTGCAGGGACCCTGGGTCCAAAGACGTGCTCTACTCTTGGTGGTATGAGGTCCCTCTCTTCTGTGCTCAATTCTCTTTTTTATATCTCAGAAGAGATTGACTCAAGATACAATCTAATCCTGTAGATTGAGTCCTACCTCATTAACATAACTGCCTCTAATCCTGCCTCATTAACATAATAGAGGTTAAGATTTACAACGTGCAGGACTATCACATCAGACCACAAAATGGTGAAAAACTATGCAATACTAAATACTGGGATTCATGGCCTAGTCAAGTTGACTCACAGTTTTGGGGGACAAAATTGAATCCATAACAGAAGGTAAAATGGTGAGACTTCATCTCATATGCTTTGGACATGTTATCAGGAGGGATCAGTTCCTGGAGAAGGACATCAAGCTTGGTAAAGTAGAGGGTTCTCGAAAAATAGGAAGACTCTCAATGAGATGGATTGAAAGAGTGGCTGCAACAATGGGTTCAAGCATTACTCAGTGTTTTGTTGTGTTGTTCACAGGGTCACTGTGAGTCTGAACTGACTTGATGGCACCTAACAGCAGCATATTATCTTTAACTGGGACAAATAATCAGGACCCTTTTTTTCGCCTCCCTCTTTATGATAGTCTAGCATGGCAGTGCCTCCTGCCAACACCACCCTGGCACATATGCCTGACTGAAGTGACAGTTTTCTTAACTCTCTATCCAGCATTTGATCCACTGCCTGCCTCCCTACATTTAGAACCGGATGCTGATTTAGAATTTGGCACTACACTGCTCTACTGCCATTATCCTAGATTTGCAACTTTTCCTTTATATTTCACAGATCTTTTACTGTTAACTTGTTTATGCAGCATTTTCTGAGATAGTTTTATCTTCACAGCAATATATAGTGTGAGGCTGAAAGGTTTAGGAGAAAATACTTTTATTTTTCAAGATATATATATATGTTTCCATTTATTAGAAATTAGAAAGTCTTATACCAACTTTAAGGAGCTCTGATGGTGCCATGGTTTAAGGACTCGGCTGCTAACCGAAATGTTGGTGAACCCACCAGCATCTCTGTGGGAGGAAGACCTGAAAATTTGCACCTGAAAAGATTACAGCCTAGAAAACCCAATGGGCAGTTCTCCTGTGTCACATGGGGTAGCTATGAGTCGAAATCGACTCTGTAACACTCAACGACAACAACATACAATTTAGGTTATGGATTGTTTTCAATAGTTAATTACTAATTTTTCCTACTAATCACTTGAGGAGCTATTTCTATCCTTGAAATAATTCCTTAAAATTTCAGATTCTGATGGAGAAGAAAAAAACAATGTTTTCAAGTATCAGTTCTATATATACTTCTAAGTTTTCATAAGCATTCTCCAGAGGATGACCTAAAATTATTTTTATAGTCTTATCTGAAATGGACCATTGATAAATAATTCATTGGATTTTAGCTGGAAACATCCTATGTTCCCCAACCCCCCTTTAGGATATATAGGCTGTATGTAAAATGATGTATAAAATGTGCCTTGAAATAAAATTTCTATCATTTTTTTCTGTTGTTGCGCTACCACAAAGGAAGGTTATCTCAGTGGCTGTGTTCCTGTGGTGTGCCAGGGAGGATCATGGAATAATTTTAGACTCTGGTCTGACATTGCACTGTAACACCACACTTATTTTACTTCAATTCTGTTTCTTTGTCCTTACATTTGTACTTCAGTAAGGAAAATTAGTACTTAAATTATGTGCACATGGCGCATAAGTTGTATATTACATACTGCTTAATTCACACTGCTTAACTGTCAATAGTATTAGGCTAGTTTTGGAAATTGAATCAGGAGTAATGCTTCTCCTTAAAAAGTTCAAAGACAAAGTGTAGGTATTTTTTTTTTTCCTTCTTTCTGAATCGTGTTAATTTTAAGATCTGAATTATTTATGGTGAAATTGATAGTCTTTTAGTTAAATATCTTTTTGATGCTTTTTCCTTTCATACCAAAAGATATAATTTTTGAAAATTACTACTTCCAAGGGAATTCAGTTGGGAAATGATATACATAATTTTTGTTCTTTATGCATCAGCTTGGAGCGTCATATACATTGTTAATATATTCTGTTATCCATACTGTTTCATCAGTGGAAAATAAACAAAATATTTCATTATTATCAAAGGCTGGAAGGTGGTATAACATCTTGCATTTCTCTTTATTAAAAGGGTTAATAATAAAAGTGATAACTTACATTCATACAGGTTTCTAAAAATTTTTAAAGTGTAGAACCAAATTTTATATCCTCATAACAAGCTTATTGAGGTGAGTAGATCTTCTATAGGTGAAGACACTGGCTCAGAGATGATGTGTGACTATTAAGGCCACACAGTCTTGGTTTGGATCTACCTTTTATGACTCCAAATCCAGTACCTTTTTAAATTAGTGCTCAACTTATTTTGCATATAAACTTTCTACTAGCCTTCTACAGACATTGAATATAGGTGTTTTAAGGTTTTAATATAGTCTCTGATTTGAGAAAAAAACATTATATCTTATTTCACTTAGCTTTTTACATTTTCTTTCCTAATGATTTTTTTTTTTTCCCCCCTCCACCTTACTCCTTTGGAGACATTCAGAGACACAGCTACTGAAATTCAGAGAAAACTGGATATGGCTGGAAAATAATACAATAATAACTTCCTCACCTTGAATGTAATAAAAGTCCCTCATACTCAATACATCTAAACTGAATAATCCCAGAGCCTTCTCCATTTCAAAGCTAGTGACTTAATTCAACCAGTTGCTCAAGTAAAAAACTTTGGAGAGTGTTTCAGTGGGGGAAACAGAGGGGAAGGTTCAGGGTGCTGGAACTAATCTGTGTTACATGGTGGATACATGGCACTACACATTTGTCAAACTCATAGAACCTTATAGCACAAAGGGTAAAACTAATATATACAATATATAAAAAAAAAAAAAAAATCAAACAGAAGTTCGAGTATCTTAGGAAGGAATACGGACTGTGCCCCCCCAAAAGAAGTGCTGCCTTACAAAAGCATGACATAAATGACAAATGTCTGATGTAACCTCACTGAAGGGAATGGGGAGGTGTTGACCTAAGTAACTTTGGAAAATGGTGTTTTGACCAGAAACTGTAAGATTAAAAACAACATAAACTCTGCATAAACATTTGACTCTGATTGGTAAAGTTGTTTCTCACAGAGATGTGGAATAACAGTTCTGGAACTGCTGTAGGTGGATTTTGAGAATAAACAAATAAGTAAATGATGGAAGGCAGGTTCCTCACTGTTAGAAAGGGAAATTACAGAAAAACAAGGAGAGAAGGCTAGAAAGAACCTAAAACCTAGAATGTGGTGCTGGATTACAGTCAACCACATCAGTATGAACTCATATTTAGCTTAAGATAGATACAGATAGAAATACACAGACATAATTATAAAGATGTGCATATACATGGGTTAGTATAAACACAAGGGGCCTTGGTTGCCAAACGGTTAAGGGCTTGGTTGTTGACTGGAAGTTTGGCGGTTCAAACCCACTCAGTGGTTCCATGGAAGAAAGACCTGGCAATTTGTCTCTGTAAAGACTACAGCCTAAGAAACCCTATGAGGAAGTTCTACTTTGTCACATGGGTTTGCTATGAGTCAAAAATTAACTTGTCAGCAACTAACAACAGTACGCATACATATATTTTCTAGCTTTGTTGATTGAGATGACATGGATTCAATAGCACACCTATAGTGACAAGCACATCCAGTGCCCAGATTTTGATTTCTGATGACGTTCTTCAACAAAATGAACCAAGGCTTCTTGGAGAAACAGCAGGTTTAGGGCAGGGTAGGGAATATACAAGATGAACGCAGAACATCTTGTAGTGACAGAAAGTAAGGAAGTACTCAAAAAAAGCTGAAGAATTTGGGCAGTCGAGGGTACAGGGCCAACGTGAAAGAGTTCCCAGTGGCCAAAGCTGAAACAATTTGAGCAACAAAATAAATAACATAATATTGGAATTTGCCTCAAATATAAATCAGTATTCATGATTCCATAATGATATAAATGATAGAATAAATAAATAAAAGAAGGGACAAATCTCCTATACAAACCAATTCCAAATAACTCACCTACCTTATTTTTGCACAGATAACGCAAACCTTCCGGTTTGTTTGTCAACCGCACCCTGCCACCAAAAGGTACTTTCGTAAGTGCTACTATGCCAATTTTTTTAAGATGTTGCTATTAAAAAAAAAAAAAAAATTAGCACCGTGTGCTTACAAAAATACCTGGGCGGGAAGGCTTGGTTGGCAAACAAACTTAGGAGTTGCTCACTATTAGAGTAAAAATACTGTAGAAACTTCCCTCTCAAGGAGGCGGAGCTTAAACACCCCATATCTTTTGAATGTAGAAACCCTCAGAGACTTGTTCATAAAGAATAGAGTATGAAAAGTGAAGGGAAGTGACCTCACAATAGAATACTTGGCTAATACTACCTTGGGCAGGTGGTCAAGGTTAACATGATCTATAATAATCCATGTTAACAGTATATACCCTTGATACGTACTATCCTCCTTAAAACCCATGACCCTAGTGTAACCTTTAGAAATGAATCAGACATACCCAATCTGGGAGACATTCTACAAAATACCTGGAGTACTCCTCAAAACTATCAAAGTCATAAAAATAAGGAAAGTCTAAGAAACTGTTACAGACCTGTGGAGGCTAAAGAGACGTGACAACTAAATATGACGTGGTATCCTGGATGTGACGCTACAACAGAAAAAGGACATTAGGGGGAATACCCCAAAACTAATGAAATCTTAATAAAGTTTGGGGTTTAGTTAATAATACTGTGCAAATGTTGTTTTTTTAGATGTGACAAATGTACCTTAGTAAAGTTAGGCTGTTAATGGTAGGAGAGACTGGGTGAGGTGTGAACAGAAAATCTCTGTACTATCTTTGCAACTTTTCTATAACTCTAAAACTATTCTTAAACAAACAACAAAATACCAAAACAAACAAACAAACAAACAAAAACTTGGCCGCATCTTTTGAAACTCTTATTCTTGCCCTTCCCTGGAACAATATATCAGCAAAGTCTGTTGGTTTTTGACTCAGAGTGTATTTAAAATGTGTTCACTTCCCTCCATCTCTCTCGCTACCACCCTAGTCAAAGACACTATCACCTCTTGTCTGGCATATTCCAATAGTCTCTTAACTGAGATTTTTGCTCTTATCTTTTGACAACCCATTCTCCACATTGCATCTAGAATATTTTTAAAATTTAAATTAAACCACATCACTAACACTATTTATAAACCTTCCATATATCCTTATTGCAGTTAGAATAACATCTAAATGATTTACTCTGTTTGTTCAGGTGATGTTAGCTACCGTAACCTGAACTGACTCACCCATTGCTGTCGTGTGGATTCCGACTCATAGCGACCCTATAAGACAGAGTAGATCTGCTTCATAGGGTTTCCAAGGAGAGGCTGGTGGATTTGAACCACCAATCGTTTGGTTTGCAGACGAGCTCTTAACCACTACACCACCAGGGCTCCTGCTGTAACCTATAAACCTGAAAACTTCAGCGGCTTAACACAGTAGATATTTGTGTTTTTGCTCACATTAAGTCCAAGACAGTTTTCCTGATAAGAGGATGACTTTTTCTCGAACAGTAAACCAGTAACCCAGGCTCTTTTCATTTTGTGGCTCTGCCAGCTTCAACAGTTGACTTCTAAACCAAGCTTGGGGAAAGCACATGGACGATTATGTATGGGAAGTTTTTATGAGTTAGGCCTGGAAGTGGCATGAATCTCTTCTGCTCATATTTTACCAGTTTGACTCAGGAACATGATAATAACTAATCACAAAGGAGTCAGAGGGATTTATCCAGCAGTATACCAAAGTGGTAGAAAAAACCAAACCAGTTGCCAGTTGGGTAGTTTCTGACTCATGGCAACCCCATGAGTATCAGAGTAGAACTGTGTTCCATAGGGTTTTCAATGTCTGATTTTTGGGAAGTAGATTTCCAGGCCTTTCTTCTGAGGTGCCTCTTGGAGGATTTGAATCTTCATCTTTTTGGTTAGCAGGCTAGTGAGTTAACTGTACTACTAGACACTTCCAAAGCAGTGGAGGGACCAGGTAAGGTGGTAGTCTTAGAGAGACCAATTTCGCTTCCACTGTCCCACTCCCACAGGAAACCCATTGCTGTTGAGTTGATTCCAACTCGTAGTGGCCCTATAGGATGGAGTAGAACTTTCTGGTCCCACAGGAATGGTGCCCTGGGTATCAAGTCCCTTATGCTCTAACCACAGTGGACTGCCTTCTCTTTCTTGAATATTCCAACTCCATTTGTTCCTTAGGCCTTTACATTTGCTGTTTCCTGTATCTAGGACATTTTTGTATCTTTTACAAAATTTATGTCTCAGATTAAACATAATTTTCCCGGGAGATCTTATATAACCCTGAAATAAAAATATTTCCCAGTCCTTCTCTATTTCGGTCAAGCATTTCATGTATTTCCAACACTTATCACCATCATGTTCCTGTTATTATTACTTTATTCGTCACCTGCTGTTTGCCTCCCTGCCTTGACTTTCTTGTTCACTGTGGGGTTCGTGTGCCAGAATAAGTCTTGATACTTAATAAAAGTTTGTTGATTGAATGAATAAATGTACATGAGGAATTGATCTTCATTTCACTGAAAGGAATAAAAGGGATAGATCTGATTCTTTGTAGAAGGAAGAAAGGAAGAACAAGAAATGGTAAAAGAGCATTTGAAACTTTGCAAAATGAATGAAAGATGTGCTGGGAACAGACTGTGGAGCTTCGAACTCCTTATCCAGGTTTCTTTCAAGTCATAAGACTTCATTTCAGAATTGTGTAGCTGCTCCAGTTAGTACTCAAGCATTTCCATATATAACGTGATATAAATTCTCAAGAAACATGTCTATACAGCTTCGTAAAGGATTTAACAATCCTTTCTCATCTACTTCTCTATCTCTTTTATTTTTGCTAAACTGGAGGACTGTCCGTTGAAATGAAGGAAATAAACTTGTGGTATAAAATGAACCTTACTGTTTGTAATATACAAACGCTATTTCACTATTTTGTCTTTTTCATTTCACCCTCTCCGATGAATTTCTTAGATGCATTTTAGTCAGCATCTTAGTTTTTTAATGCTGCTATAACAGAAATACCACAAGCAGATGGCTTTGACAAACAGAAATTCATTTTCTCACAGTTTAGGAGGCTAGAAGTCCGAATTCAGAGGGCCAGCTCTAGGGCTCTAGGGGAAGGCTTTCTCTCTGTAGGCTCTGGAGGAAGGTCCTTGTCTCTTTGAGCTTCTGCTCCTGGGCGATCTTCATGTGGCTTGGCATCTCTCTTCCCTCATCTCTGTTTCTTTTGCTTGTTTGTTTAATGTCTTTTATATCTCAAAAAAGATTGACTTAAAATACACCCTACACTAATCCTGTCTCATTAACAAAACAAAGACAACCCATTCTCAAATGGGAT
Source organism: Dugong dugon (assembly GCA_030035585.1). NCBI lineage: Eukaryota > Metazoa > Chordata > Mammalia > Sirenia > Dugongidae > Dugong > Dugong dugon. Next base: position 11,574,354 of record CM057473.1, read on the forward strand.
TATAACTACAGGCATAGAGGTTTGGATTTACAACACATATTTTTGGGGGACGCAATTCAACCCATCACAGTCAGAACACTAATGTACAGAAGAGCTTGGTTAGCTGAAATTTTGGAATAAAGTATTATAATGTGAATATTTTATTGCTTAGCATTTTATTCACTAAAATACAATTTTGATGTGTTTAAATGTAAGCTCTTGAGCTGAAATTTTTCAGACAGTGTTGTTTGTTAACATACCTAAAAATAAAAACTCATGTAGTCTCTGTTCAGCAGAAATACAAAACTTGAAGTTCTGCCATTGTTATTTAGCAATGTGACATTTCTTAAACAATAGAAATAAAATCCCTTGTAACAAACTATGACAGACAAAACTAGCTTTAGGAAATACTTTATAAACAAATCAAAACACATTAGAGCAAAGATCTTTAACTGTCCTTTCAAAGTCTAGCTAAAAACTCCTTTTTTCAATCGAGTGAAATTTTACTCCAATAAAATAATATGAATAGCCCCAATCATTTGCTCAATCCCTTGGACTTTATGTAACTGGTTGTAAATCCCCTCTAATGGGATTTGTCCTTTGCACATCTTGAATCAATTCCTTTTTGAGCTGGCTTCTCTTTCAGTTCATATATATTAGCAACAGGATTTTAGAGATCTGAAAGATTATGCAACCCCTAGACGGTGGGTTCTGTATAGGCTAAATATAACTTAATTTTATACCTCAAAATCTCAGGCAGTATTTCATTTCTAAATCTTTCAGGATATAGGAAGTAGGCGATGAAAATTTATGTTAGAGAAGGAGAAAAACATTTGCATTGTGGCAAGAGTAAAACCAAGCAGAGTTCTGAAAAAAATACACTTAGCTATGAAAATGTAGAAAAAGATGAAAGCATATGCCCATCTCTTAGCATCAGCAAAATTGCCACAAAGAAGAATTCAGAAGCCACACTCAACCTATGATGGAGAAAAGCTGGATTCTTAACTTAGACCATAGAGGTGTGGTGGTAATATTCACATTTTGTTGGGAAAAATGCCAATGACATGTGAAGTGCATGTCTCAGAGAAATTTTGTAGGCCACCGCAGTGGCTTATGAGATGAGGTTTCTTAACAAACAGACCTGTGTTCAATTATGGCTTTTGCTGCCTTGTAGCTGTATGTCCTGAGATGAGTTTCTTAATACCGCTTACCTTCAGTTTTATCACTTGTAAAAAGGGGATAATTAAACCCAACCTAAAGACATTGTGTATGTTAAATTACATGTGATAGCAAACGCACTGTGTACACACATTGTAACTGTGATGAATGTCATGATTACTAAGGTCACATGAGTGGAACCTTCCCAGGAGATCTATAAATACTGTCAACTTATCTGTGTAGGTTTTTCAATCTGTAGAATATCTATAACAAATGTTGAATATCAATATAGCTTCTTTCTAACATCTAACATATTTCTAGGATATTTATTTAATAGAAGACGAATTTCTTTTAATACTAGTTCTATTGATGTAGGAGCCCCTGGAAGGTACAAAGGGTTAAGCCTTCTACTGCTAACTGAAATGTTGGTGGTTTGTTTGAATCCACCCAGAGATACCTTGGAAGAAAGGACTAGCAATCTGCTTCCAAACGGCCACAACCTTGAAAGTCTTATGAACACTGTTCTATTCTGCAACATATGAGGTCCCCATGAGTTGGAATTGACTCAAAAGCAGCTGGTTTAGTTTTCAGTTTTTGTTAACTGTAGAATATTGCAATTGCATATCCAGTAACTATTATCTATTATACTATTTACTTGAAAATTGTTAGCTTTTGCCTTTTACTGATGCAAATTTAGTTACATAACAATGATATAAACATTAAATAAAACCAAAGGATATTTTGTGGCCATCAAATGGCACCAAAATTAGTCAAAACTATTTGACCTATAAAAATACAGTCAAAATAAATCACTCTACATAGTCAATTGCCCTAGGAAGAAAAGAAAAGAAAAAGAAACAACCAAGCAAAGCCATGTATTCTGGAGATAGGCCACACTGCAGAATAGCTGATGTTTTGGTTTCATCCACTTTTTTGCCTTATACACGTCTTTGCCATACGATTCGCACAGACTATGAGGAGTTGACTGTGCACTTGCCTTGCTAATTTCATCAGCCATCACCAAAATTGATTAGCTTGCTCTGGATGACCATTGGCTTGGTGAAATTAAAAGTAAAATCCAGTAGAACAAGTAGTCTTCTTAACCAAGAGCTTAGGGTCTGAGGGCATGTACTGCCCTTCATCCACAAGAAAACCTACAGAATCTAGCCTTGATGTCATCTGAGAGGTGTTACAAAGGGAGACGTGCAGAGGTCTGCAAAGAAATATGATAGCTGGTCCAGAGATAGAAAAAGGGCCTGGAAGAGGAGGATCAAAACGTGTTGCCATTTGAGAGGGAGAGCATGGGTAGTTCCATGCTAAATGCCAGTGAATGGGCTAACAGAGGAATTCATGTTATTTATTCCTTTATCAGATCATTTCATCAATCTATCAACCACTTCAATATTGTTCTTTCTAAAATATTTGTATATATTTTTCCTTCTGCTTAGATTTCATTTTGGATTTGATCATCAGTACAGGTACTTTCTTTTCTGTTCTGGCTATGATGTTGTTAGGTGCTGTTGAGTCAGTTCCAACTCATAGAGACCCTATGTACGACAGAACAAAACACTGCCGGGTCCTGTGCCATCCTCACAATCCTCATTATGCTTGAGCCCACTGTTGCTGCCACTGTGTCAATTCACCTCACTGAGGGTCTTGCTCTTTTTTGCTGACCTTCTACTTTACAACTAATGATGTCCTCCTCCAGGGACTGATCCCTCATCATGTCCAAAGTATATGAGACAAAGTCTCACCATCCTTGCTTCTAAGGAGCATTCTGGTTGGACTTCTTCCAAGACAGATTTGTTACTTCTTTTGGCAGTCCGTGGCGTATACAATATTCTTGGCCAACTCCATAATTTAAAGGCATCAATTCTTCTTCAGTCTTCCTAATTAATTGTCCAGCTTTTGCATGCATATGAGGTGATTGAAAACATCATGGCTTGGGTCAGGCGCACCTTAGTCTTCAAGGTGACATCTTTGCTATAAAGAGGTCTTTTGCAGTAGATTTGCCCAATCAAATTCATCTTTGGATTTCTTGACTGCTACTTCCATGGGCGTTGATTGTGGGTCAAGTAAAATGAAATCCTTGAAAACTTCAATCTTTTCTCCATTTGTCATGACGTTGCTTATTGATCCAGTTGTGAGGATTTATTTTTATTTTTATTTTTTATTGTACTTCAGGTGAAGGCTTACAGAACACATAGTTTCTCATGAAACAGTAGTACACATACTGTTTTATGACATTGGTTAACAACCCCACAACATGTCAGCCCTCTAACTTCTCAACCTTTTTTCTTGGTGAAAATACACACAGCCAAAGATACATTATTTCAAAAATTTCTACATGCACAGTTCAGTAACATTGACTATGCTCTTCCAGTTCTGCTGCTATTCTCACTTAAGATGAAGGCTTACAGAACAAAATAGTTTCTCATTTAACAGTTACTACAAATGTTGCCCTATGACAATGGTTAACAATCTCACAACACATCAACAATATCCTTACTCAACCTTAGGTTCCCTATCACCAGCTTCCTTGTCCCCTTCTGCTTTCTGGCCCTTGTCACTGGACTCCTGTACCTCTTTAGTCTCATTTGGTTTTATAGGGCTGTCCACTCCCAGGCTGAAGGGTGAACCTCGGAGATAACTTCACCACTGAGCTAAAAGTGTGTCTGGGGGCCATACTCTCAGGGTGGTTGTGAGGACTTTTGTTTTCTGAAGGCTGTGGTCTTTGATCTTCATCAGTAAGTACTTCAAGTCCTCTTCACTTTCAGTGAGGAAGGTTGTGTCATCTGCATAACACAGGTTGTTAATGAGTCTTCCTCCAATCCTGATGCCCCATTCTTCTTCATACAGTCCAGCTTCTCTGATTATTTGCTCAGCATACAGATTGAATAGGTATGGTGAAAGGATACAACCCTGACACACACCTTTCCTGACTCTAAACAGTTCTGTTTGAATGACTGCCTCTTGATCTATGTACAAGTTCCTCATAAGCACACTTAGGTGTTCTGGAATTCCCATTCTCACAGTGTTATCCATAATCTATTATGATCCACACAATTGAATGCCTTTGCATAGTCAATAAAACATAGGTAAACATCTTTCTAATATTCTCTGCTTTCAGCCAGGATCCATGAGACATCAGCAATGATATCCCTGGTTCCATATCCTCTTCTGAATCCGGCTTGAATTTTTGGCAGTTCACTGTCGACACACTGCTGCAACTGCTTTTGAATGATCTTCAGAAGTATTTTACTTGCATGTGATATTAATGATGTTATTTGATAATTTGTGCATTCTGTTGGATCTCCTTTCTTTGGAATAGGCATAAATTTGGATCTCTTCCAGATAATTGGCCAAGTGGCTGTCTTCCATATTTCTTGGCAGAGATGAGTAAGTACTTTCAGTGTTGCATCCATTTGTTGAAACATCTCAATAGGTATTCCATCGACTCCTGGAGCCTTGTTTTTCGCCAATGCCTTCAGTGCAGCTTGGATTTCTTCCTTCAGTACCGTCGGTTCCTGATCATATGCTGCTTCCTAAGTGGTTGAATGTTGACCAATTCTTTTTGGTATAGTGACTCTGTGTATTCCTTCCATCTGCTTTTGATGCTTCTTGTGTCGTTTAATATTTTCCCTGTAGAATCATTCAAGATTGCAACTCGAGGCTTGAATTCTTTCTTCAGTTCTTTCAGCTTGAGAAATGCTGAGCATGTTCTTCCCTTTGGTTTTCTATCTCCAGGTCTTTGCACATGTCATTGTAATACTTTACTTTGTCTTCTCAAGCTGCCCTTTGAAATCTTATGTTCAGCTCTTTTATTTCATCATTTCTTCTGTTTGCTTTAGTTACTCGACGTTGAAGAGCAAATTTCAGAGTCTCTTCTGACATCTATTTGGGTCTTTTCTTTCCTTCCTATCTTTTTAATTATTTCTTGCTTTTTTCATGTATGATGTATTTGGTGTCATTCCACAACTCGTTTGGTCTTTGGTCATGTGTTCAAGGCGTCAAATATATTCTTCAGATCATCTGTAAATTGAAGTGGGATATACTAGAGGTCATACTTTGTGGCTCTTGGAGACTTGTTCTAATCTTCTTTAGCTTCAAGTTGAACTTGCATATGAGGGATTGATGGTCTGTTCCACAGTCAGCCCCTGGCCTTGTTCCGACGGATGATATTGATGATAATGCACTGAAGGCATTGTCTCTTTCCATAGATGTAGTGGATTTGATTCCTGTGTATCCCATCTGGTGAGGTGCACGTGTTTAGTCACTTTTTATGTTGTTGAGAAAAGGTATTTGAAATGAAGAAGTTGTTGGTCTTGCAAAATTCTATCATGCGACCTCCAGCATCGTTTCTATCACCAAGGCCATATTTTCCAACTACCAATTCTTCTTCATTTCCAACTTTTGCATTCCAATCACTATTAATTATCAGTGCATCCCGATTGCACATTTGATCAATTTCAGACTGCAGAAGTTGGTAAAAGATTTTCAATTTCTTCATCTTTGGCCTTAGTGGTTGGTGCCTAAATTTGAATAATAGTATTAACTGGTCTTCTTCATAACTGTATGGATATTATCCTATCACTGACACAGTTGTACTTTAGAGTAGATCTTGAAATATTCTTTTTGATGATAAATGCAATGCCATTCCTCTTCAAGTTGTCATTCCCAGCATAGTAAACCATAAATAGCCAATACCAGTCCATTTCTGCTCACTAATGCCTAGGATATTGATGTTTATGCATTCCATTTCATTTTTGATGATTTTCAATTTTCCTAGATTCATACTTCATACATTCCACGTTCCAATTATTGATAGACGTTTGCAGGGATGTTGGGGCTATAGTGAACAGAATACATGAGGCTATTTACTGTACATTAAACACTACCATGAAAACTAACAAAATTGGAATCAAAGAAAAATTTTAAATTCTAAAGAGTTTTTTATTTTTTTTTATTAGCTAGTATACCTTTGCTCTGTAGGCTGACCTAGTCCCAAATTCCACTAATTAATCAGCAAAGTAAGTGGGAGCTATGTGTACTGTTTTTTTCCTAACTTTTGCTCTAACTTTGTGATTAATTGCATGTAAAATATGTGACTCTAGTTACAGCAGTGTCTACAAAAATTTCAGTTCCAGCTAAGTTAATAATACCCGAGGAAGGAAATCTATAAAAGCATTGTTATTAAGTTGCTTTAGAAAGGCACATTTTGAGAACACAAGGGAATGGGTAGTCAGTTCCCTAAAGAGAAGGGTGAGTGCACTGTAATGAGCAAATCGTGTTTTAGGATTGACCGTAATTCCTTTCTTAGATCACTCCAAGTTCCCTGGCTGGAGTTAAACCCACCTTGAGATACATGATAGAAATAGTCACTAAACCATGTTGGCAAGTTAGGCAAAAGATATAACAACTTTTCAAAAGAAAGTTAATTTTACCTACCACCTGCTTTAGAAAATATCTATAGAGTGGTCTGTCATTTTGAAAAAGTTGTATTGCTCCTTATTTTGATTACCTTATATTTTACAAGACAGTGCTGCAAAAACTGAGCTTTTAAAAGCTCCATTCTGTTTTATAGATCCCTTCAAAATGACGTTAAATGACTAATATTATAGATGATGCTTGAAAACGGAACAGGGAGAGAATGAAATTACCAAAAACCAAACCCACTGCCATCGAGTCAATTCCGACTCATGGTGACCCTACAGGACAGAATAGAACTGCCCCATAGGGTTTCCAAGGAGCGGCTGGTGGATTTGAACGGCCGACATTTTGGTTAGCAGCCCAGCTCTTATTCACTGCATCACCAGGGCTCTGTTGAACCTCACAGTAGTAGTAACATGAACTCATAAAATCCCCAGGCATAAGCTGGTTTGAGTCACACTGCTGTCACTTACAAGGCAAAAATGTCTGTGAAATTGATGAACGGTAAATGAGCTTTATACAAACTCAAACAGGTATGTTGCTAATTAAAGAGGTAAAATTTTTTGGAAGTGATTTTTTGTTGCTAATGATAACAATAAGTGTAGGGTATTTGTATAGTTTATAATAAATTAATGTCATTGGAATAGTACTTCACAGTTTTCAATGAGATTGTATATTTATTAACTCATTAGATTCTCACAATAATGCATTGGGTTAGATAGGACAAGTATTTTTGCAGATTACACATGAAGATATTTAATTTTATTATTTGTTCATAGTAAAAACAAATAAACAAACAAAAACAAACTAATAAATGGTTGAGTTGAGATAAGAACAAGGAGATTTTAATGTTACTTCTAGGGCTTTTTCCCTGCTTACCACACACCTTCTCTCCTATTGCTCCTTGTCAATTCTTTAATTCTGGCTTCTCCCACCCTCTCGATGTCACTTTCTAATCTTCTGGAGGTTCAGCACACTTCATCCTTTGGCCATTCCTTACAGAAATCCTCACAACTGGACCAATAGGCAGCTTCATGATAAACAGAGAAAAGATTGAGGTTGTCAGGGATTTCATTTTACTTGAACCCACAATCAACATCCATGGAAGCAGGAGTCAAGAAATCAAAAAAATGTATTGCATTGGGTAAATCTGCTGCAAAAGACCTCCTTAAAGTGTTGAAAAGCAAAGATGTCACCTGGAAGACTAAGGTGGGCCTGATCCAATCCATGGTGTCTTCAGTCGCCTCATACGCATGCAAAAACTGGACAATGAATAAGGAAGATTGAAGAAGAATTGATGCCTTCGAATTTTGGTGTTGGCTAAAGGTATTTAGTACACCATGGACTGCCAAAAGAACGAGCAAAATCTATCTGGAAGGTACAACCAGAATGCTCCTTAGAAGGAAGGATGGTGAGACTATGTCTCACATAGTTTGGACATGTTATCAGAAGGGATCAGTCCCTGGAAAAGGACATCATGCTTGGTAAAGTAGAGCGTCAACGAAAAAGAGGAAGACCCTTCACGAGATGGACTGACACAGTGGCTGCAACAATGGGCTCAAGCATAACAATGATTGTGAGGATGGCACAGGACCAAGCTGTGTTTCATTCTATTGTACATAGGGTCGCTATGAGTTGGAACTGACTGGATAGCACCAAACAACAACAATTCTTCCCTTCCCAGACCAGCCCACTCCTACCATAGACATTTCCATTTTTCTAGGTGGAATCATCTTTTAGGTAGAGAGTGAATATTGCCAAGGTAATAGTGAATTTTAGGACTATGAATCTAACTACATATCTGAATAATGATCCCTGTACAGACAATTGCAGATACTTGAGTTGCTGATATCCCATGAATGTGAAAAGAGAGGCTCCAGAGGATATCACTCATGCTAATCCCTTATTCTGCCCACGTGTGGAGGCTATGGCCATGAGGTAGAAAGGAACTAAAGCTTTGATTTTTAAACTTTAACATGCCTCAAAATAGCTAACGGGAGGACTTGTTGAAAAAAGATCACTGGGCCTCACTCCCAGAATTTTTGATTCTGAACATTTGAATTGAGTCTAGAGAATTTGCATTTGTAGCAAGCTCCATATAATACTGATATGGGCCACATTCTGAGAACAACTTATCTAAAAATAACTTTTCTTACGCAGATATAGGGAGTTAAAATATTACTAGATTCCTGAGGAATATAACTTTTCCTTCTTTCTTCTTAACTGTCCAGAACTCATGACACAAATCATGAAATATTTCAGTCTTGCTTCCAGGGAAGTGGCAGATGCGTTTTTTGATATCAGTTATCGAGACTTTGGATACACTTATGCCATGACAAGCAATATGAGGTGGAAGTTAAAGAGTGTGAGACTTAGAATCAGATTGCCATGAGTTTCAATCCTGACGTCAAGTCTTACAACCTGTGTGATTTTGAGCAAGTTACTCAAATTCTCTCTATGTTCCATAAAGTGGGGATGATAGTATTATCTACAACCCCATGTGGTGGTGAAAATTGAGTGAGACAATTAATGTAATGTACCAAATCTTGTATCCATTAAGTCTCCAGTGGACATACGATAGTCATAATAATGATTTATAATATGTGCAGTGGATTGAATTGTGGTCCTCTAACAAACATATCCAAATCCTAACTCCTGGTACCTGTGAATGTGACCTTATTTGGAAATAGGTCTTAGTAGACAAAGTTAAGGATCTCCAGATGAGAACATCCTGGACTTAGTTAGTGTGGGTTCTAAGTACAATGACTGGAGTTCTCTTAAGAGAAAGGAGAGGAAGATTAGAGATACAGAGACACAGAGGAGAAGGCAATGAGAAGACAAAGGTAGATATTGAAGTAATGCTTCCACCAGCCAAACAACACCTCCAGCCACCAGAAGCTGGGAAAAGCAAAGAAGTATTCTGTCTTAGAGTTTTCAGAGGGAGTATGGCCCTGCCAACACTTTGATTTTGAACTTCTGGCCTCCAGAACTCTGAGAGAATAAATTTCTCTTGTTTTAAACCACTAAGTTTGTGATAATTTGTTATGGCAGCTTTAGAAAATTAACACGGTATGATTAAATGGCACCAAGGTAAAGATGAAATATGATTATTGGAAGTATATGTTGGTATATCTAAACTCACTTACGAATAAATTTTGAAGCATGAGTTATTCATAAATTGAGGACTACCTAGGTAATGATGTTTAAGCACTTTCTAGAACAATGTACAATATTTATCTTTTCGAGTTGCTGTGAGTCAGAAACGACTCAATGGCAATGGGCTTAATTTTGGTTTTAGTCACTGACTCATAGAGCATCAGGTGCAAGCATAAATGGTGTTTACTCTGTTCCTTGAGTCTTTCTCCATAGGATCAAGACTTGCTGATGGTGCCACACAACTGTGAATGTTAGAGTTAGTCAGGATCTTTGGCGCTGGTCATCATTACAGACAGGCAAGTAATGCTCACGAGCCTTGGCTGTATTTTTCATATGTTCTCCTCCTTGGCCCTTTGTGTCTCTATTTACATCTGTCTGAAACACTTTTTCCATCTACCCCCCTTGCATAGCTTATTCATAATTATCCTTTACAATGTTCGAGTTTCACTGTCAGTATGGTGAGACAACATCCTATATATTTCCTGATTGAACGTTTAGCATAATAAGTTTTAATTCAATATATTACTGTTTATAAAACCCCCCAAACCAAACCCACCATCGCAGAGTCGATTTCAACTCATAGCGACTCTACAGGACAGAGTAGAACTGTCCCATAAGGCTTCCAAGGCTATAAATCTTTACGGAAGTAGACTGCCACATCTTTCTCCCGTGGAGTAGCTGGTGGGTTTGAACTGCTGACCTTTTGGTTAGCATCAGAGTGCTTTAACCACTGTGCCACCGGGGCTCCTTATTATTGTTTATATCTACCCTTAAATTCAAAGTTGCTTGAAAGCAGAGACCATCTACACTTAGTTCATGCAGTGTGCATGTAGTGAATGCCTACTATGTAATAGGAGCTGAGCTAAGTGCTGGAGATACAGGAATTAATAAAACTTTATGTTCCTGTGCTACTGAGAAAATTTATGAGTAGGTGTAATAATAGCATAAAACCTAATTTTGAATTGAGATTCAGGAAGGGTCTCTTTTTCCTGTCATCTAAGGTGATCCTTAAAGATAATAATATATTAGTCTGGTGAACAGTGTAGTGAAGACTATTTCAGGAAAAACATAGATTCATGGTAACCTAAGCTGGGAAAAAGTACTTGGCAAATCCAAGAAATAGAAATAATCAAGTTCATTTGCACCATGGGGAACAAGGAGAATGCTGAATTCTAGGCAAACCTGGAGATGTGACGAGGGCAGAACCGTGTAAATCTTTACAGGTGATGTTAAAGACTGAATGAAAAAGCCTGAAAACCCATTGCCGTAGAGTCAATTCCAACTTAAAGTGACTCTATAGAACAGAGTAGAACTTCCCGTAGGGCTTCCAAGGAGTGGCTTCTGGATTCGAACTCATTGATGATCTTTTGGTTGGCAGGTGAACTCTTAAAAGACTGAATGGTAGGAGAAAAACAGAGGGAATGTTCTTATAGAAGGCAAAATAAAAGAAAAACTTTTTTGAGGAGGATCAACTGTGTAAAATGCTGCTAAGGATTAAGAAAGATGAAAATGGCAAGGGCCTGTTAGAATGACCAGCACGGAAGATATTGGAACGTCATCAAAAGCAATTTTGATAGTCTGGAGGTGGCAGAAATCAGCTGTCATGGTCTAGGGCATGAAGAAAAATCAACAAGAAGAGACAGCTCGTGAAAAACTCTATCAAAAATCCTGACTTCTTAGAGAAATACCATGATAGATGAGGATCAAGGGTCAAAAATTTTTTTTAAAGTGGGAGACACACCTAGAACATTGTCTAGAAAAGATGTCCACTGGATTTTTTTCTCAATATTTTAGCATGATTTTAGTAGGACTTAAAATGTCAAAATAAAACTTCTTGTCCAATTAAATTGGGATTTCTACAGTCATTATATATAACTCAGAGCCATTTATTTTCTGATTTTGGTCCTCTAGTCTTAAAGCTTCATCTCTAAGCTGAGAGACATTTTATATTTTTTTATATCTAATACTTAAAGTCTAATCTGCTATGCGTTACTTTCAAAAAGCTAAATATGGGGAGTACATTTTCCCTGTAAGAAAGCTTGAAATTTATTTCTTATAAAACTTTACCGATATGTCAACACTTTCTATGTGGGCAGAAATTTCTTCTACCCTGCTGCCAGTGTTCTAAGGCAGTTTAATTGTTAAGGATATGCATGTTATGAATTTTAGTAATTTACAGGAATTTTTTCTAAGTTAAAGGAAAGCAAGACTCTTAAACTTATAAGTGATAAATCATTACATTTTACATGTAGTTCGCATGAAAAAGTATCACTTCATAAAAAGGAATGTTATTCTTTGGGTAAATTAGTAGCACTTGGCCATACTTTTCAGCTTCATAAACAAGATGAATCAGAAGAGAGTGATGAATTTCACAAAGAAGACAAAGGCCTCAAATGCTCTGCTGATTTTCCTTAGAAAGTGAGAAAAACACTTTTCTCCCCCTCCTTTTCTTTCATGGGTTTTCATCATAAGAAAGTCAATTTTCTAAACAAAAATTGTACTGCAACCCAGTAGGAGAAGCTGAAGGTAAACATGTCACCGAAGCTTGCTGTAATCGCTCGGGGCTTTTTGGTTGATGGCGCAGTGACGGACTGAAATAAAGATGGAAGAAAAATGATCTTTTCCATCCCACTGCCAGCAAACGCACCAGTGTTTCTCTTTCCAGAGACAATGCAATCATATCTACTGGTTTCACACAACTAGTTTATTCCATCCGTCAGTCAATGTGTTTTTCCTTTTGGTAGGAGGCAGGTCCAGTCCCTTCCCCAATAGAGTTTGACAGCTCATAAATCAGGTTTAGGGGCTACAGAATAATATCTAATAGGGCAAGACGATTGGTCCTATTTTGTCTTTCGTTTGTTCAAAACACTGTTGCAAATGTAGCTAAGAACCCCGAAGCTTTGCCAAGTCATACTTCACAAAGCGTCAAATGCATGTTTTTGAACATACTCTGCTGCACACAAACAGTGTAAAATCAGCTTCTGTAACTCTAACTAATGTCTGTTCTCAGTGAGTAAGAAAAACATCGTCATGGGAATTAAAAGATGACTCTTCAATCCTAGACCAAGACCTCCATCAGGAGGGCAAAGCAATCTCCCAAGGAGACTGCTATGTACAGCCAAACGCCTTTGCTGCTCACATAGCCTTTTGACTCTACTCCAGAGAAAGGGTACTGCGGATACTTGCAGTTAATTAAAAGCTATTTAAACAGGATGATTTTCCTCTCCCAAGATTCTGGAAATTTCCTTTACAGAGATATTTGAAATGAGTTAAGTGTCTGCTCAGACTCCCTTTGGCACTTTTTGGCGGGCTTCGCAGGTTTTCTCTGGTGAAGGCTTCTTCCTATCAGTCTGAGGCAAATCCCAGGGCGGCACTTTAGGAGACTTTTTTTTTTTTCTTTTTCTTATTTATTTATTTATTTTAATTGTCCTTCAGGTGAAGGCTTACAGAACAAATAGTTTCTCATGAAACAGTAGTACACATATTGTTTTATGACATTGGTTAACAACCCCACAACATGTCAACCCTCTAACTTCTCAACCTTTTTTTTTTTTTGGTGAAAATACACGTAGCCAAAAATACACCATTTCAAAAATTTCTACATGCACAGTTCAGTGACATTGACCATGCTCTTCCAATTGTGCTGCTATTCTCACTTAAGATGAAGGCTTACAGAACAAAATAGTTTCTCATTTAACAGTTACTACACATGTTGCCCTATGACAATGGTTAACAATCTCACAACACATATCCTTACTCAACCTTGGGTTCCTTATCACCAGCTTCCTTGTCCCCTTCTGCCTTCTGGACCTTGTCACTGGACTCCTGTACCTCATTGTCCCATTTGGTTTTACAGGGCTGTCCACTCCCAGGCTGAACGGTGAACCTCGGAGATAACTTCACTACCGAGCTAAAAGGGTGTCTGGGGGCCATACTCTGGGGGTTTCTCCAGTCTCCTTTAGGCCAGTAAATCTGGTCTTTTTTTTGTGAGTTAGAATTATGTTCTACATCCTTCTCCAGCTCTGTCCAGAACCCTCTGTTGTGATCCTGGACAGAGCAGTCAGTGGTGGTAGCCGGGCACCATCTAGTTGTACTGGACTCAGTCCGGTGGAGGCCTTGGTAGCTGTGGACAATTAGTCCTTCAGACTAACCTTTTCATTGTATCCTGTTCTCTTCATTCTCCCTTGCTCCTGAAGAGATGAGACCAGTGGAGTATCTTAGATGGCCGCTTACAGGCTTTTAAGACCCCAGACACTACTCACCAAGGTAGAATGTAGAACACTGTCTTTATAAACTGTGTTATGCCAATTGAGCTAGATGTTCCCTGAGACCATGGTCCCCACAGCCCTTCGCCCAGCAATTCAGTCCCTCAGGGAGTTTGAATGTGTCTGTGGGGCTTCCATGACCTTTTCTTGTACAAGTTGTGCTAGTTTCCCCAGTATTGTGTACTGTCTCACCCACTTCAGGAGACTTTTGCGAACAGTAAAACCTCCCTGTTCCCAAAGAACCAGTTTTATATCCAACAGTCCCTGTAGGGAGACACATTTGCACAAAAAGCATGTTGGGAGTATGAACAATTTTATGGGGTCTACATAATCAAATCTCTCTTTTTAATTATGTATTCTTATGTGACTATCCCAGCCCGAAGCCACCCAGGCCCCCTTTCCCTCTAAAATGACCCAGACTACAGAGCTGTTCACATGCAAAACATAGAAAAAAATCTAAGTTTTTATTCACCCATTTCTACATGTATAGTTCAGTGACATTGCTTACATTCTTCATGTCGGACAACCATTATCACTAGCCCTTTCCAAATATCCCACCATCATTAACATAAATTCAGTACTTCCCCCCAAAGAAAAGCTCCCCCTTTTCCTCTGCCTCCCATCCTTGGTAACCACTAATAATCTTTGGTTTCTATATATTTGCTTATTTCATGTAAGTGAGATCATATAGTGTTTGTCCTTTTGCAACTGACTTATTTTGTTCATCATAATGTTTTCAAGGTTCATCTGTGTGGTGGTATATACATCAGAACTTCATTTCTCTTTACTGCTTTGTAATATTCTATTGCATGGATATACCACATTTTGTTTATCCATTCATCAGTTGATGGACATTTTGGTTGTTTCCACATTTGGCTATATTTGGCTAATAATGCTGCAAATGAACACGGGTGTACAGGTGTCTGTTTGTGTTCCTGTTGTCATTTATTCTGAGTATATATCTAGGATTGTGATTGCTAGGTCATATGGTAGTTCTATGGTCAATTTTTTTAAGGAACCTCCAAATCGTTTTCCACAGCAGCTGTACCATTTTACATTCCCACCAGCAATGGATAAGGGTTCCAGTTCTCCACAACTTTGCCAACACTTGTTGTTTTCGTTTTTTTTAGTTTAGTTTAGTTTTTTGTTTTTTGATCATTGCCATTCTAATGGGGGTGAGGTGATATCTCACTGTAGTTTTGATTTGTGTTTCCCTAATGGCTAACAGTATTGACTATCTTTTCACATGCTCGCTGGCCATTTGAATACTTTCTGAGGTGAAATGTCTGTTCAAGTCCTTTGCTCATTTTCGGATTTGGTTGTTTGTCTTTTAGTTAAGTCACAGAATTTAAAATATATATATATTGGATATTAGACCATTATCAGATATATGGTTACTAAAAATGTTCTCTTAATCTTTATCTATTGATAAAGTCCTTTGAAGAACAAAAGTATTTAATTTTTATGAGATCTTATTGATCTATTTTATCTTTTGCTGCTAGTGTTTTTGTTGTCATATCTGACAATACATCGTTAAAAACTAGGTCTCACAACCACACCCCTATACTTTCTTCTAAAAAATTATGGTTTTACTTTTCACATTTAGGTCCTTGATCCAATTTGAATTGGTTTCTGTGTGTGATGTGAGGCATAGATCTTGATTCAGTCTACTGCATGTGGAAATTCAATTTCCAACACTGTCATGGATTGAATTGTGTCCCCTAAAAAATGTGTAGCAACTTGGCTAGGTCATGATTCCCAGTATTGTATGATTGTGTGATCCGATGTGATTTCGTTATGTGTTGTAAACTCTATCACTATGATGAGGTTATATGTGATCTCCTTATGGGTTGTAAATTCTATCACTGTGATGAGGTTATACTGATGAGGTTGACAAGATTAGATAGTGTCTTAATGCAATCTCTTTTGAGATATAAAAGAGAGAAGCGAGCAGAGACACATGGAAACCTCACACCACCAAGAAAGCAGCGCCGGGAACAGAGCGCATCCTTTGGACCAGACGTTCCTGTGCTGAGATGCTCCCAGACCAAGGGAAGACTGATGCATCACAAGGACCTTCCTCCAGAGCTGACAGAGAGAAATAGACTTCTCCTGGAGCTGATGCCCTGAATTTGGACTTGTAGCCTACAAGACTGTGAGAGAATAAACTTCTCTTTGTTAAAGCCATCCACTTGTGGTATTTTCTGTTAGAGCAGCACTAGACGACTAAGACAAACACCATTTACTGAAGAGACTCTTCCTTCCCCATTAAATGGCTTTAGCACCCTTGTCAAAAATCAGTTGACAACAGATGTATGGACTTATTTCTGGACTTACATTTCTATTCCACTGGCCTATATGTTTATTATTATACCAGTACCAGACTATTTTAATTACTATCGCTTTTTAGTATGTTTTGAAATAATCAAGAAGTGTGAATCCTCCTACTTCATTCCTTTTCAAGACTGCGTTAGCTATTTGAGGTCTCCTGCCCCTACATATAAACTTTAGAATTGACTTTTCCATTTTTCTGAAAGAAGTTTATTAAAATTTGTTAAAATTTTGATGAGGATTGCATTGAATTAATTTATAGGTTGCTTTGGGTAGTATTGACATCAACAGGACAATAATATCCCAGCTTTCCATTTTCTTGTTCCTGTTTTTTTTTTTGTTTGTTTGTTTGTTTTTATTTTCCAGTTAAAAAATATGGAATAAATTAACCGTATTTATACCTAGGATTTGGATTTATATTTATAAAGATAACTAAATGCATAAATATGAATACTCAAATATATTTAATTTGTAAAGTGTATTTTTCAACGGGAAAATGAATGCCAAATTCATTGATATAATTTGACATTCATTTCCCTACCTAAAAGGGTATATGCATTTTTGACTTACATATTTTACTGCCTGGTTTATGAATCTAATGTATAAAATGTTGGAAAGTTATCATTCGTAGTTATCTAACTGCAAAAGAATTCCTCGTTCTTGGGTTTTCCTCAATATTTGTATTGAAAATACCTGCTAGTCAATTAAGATTCCTACTCAGCCTAACTCTGAAAATCCCATGAAGGCAGGAAAATACTGTTTGAATTTCCCAAAAAATACTCTCACATCTTAGCAAGATATTGTCTTGGGGAATGAAAAGGTGGCTTCTTCGTTCTGTTGATTTCCCTTTTTCTTTTTCTTCAGTGCCTCCGTCTTTTTTTTCTACTTTCACGTATTACCTTCACATGGCTTCATATGGCTTGCTCTTCCAAGAAACCCTCAATAATTTGCAAACCTCACACTTAGCAACCTCCTCAGAGTAAGTGCTTATGCTCTGCCTTCCCAGACTTTGTCAGCCTTCAGGAAGTCTTCTGGATAGTCCTCTCTGAGCACATTAATTCTGAAAACATGATACTCACACTTCATGATGCATGAAACTATCATTATGTTATTGCAGTAGGAGATCAAAAAAATACAACTGAGTCATTTTCTTTGTTTCTTATCAGTAAATTTTGTAAGCATTTTTTTTATTGTAGTAAATATATATGTAACAAAACATTTGACATTCCAACAACCTTCACATATACAGTTCAGTGATATTAATTAGGCTCATCATGTTGTCCAACCAGCACCGTTGTCTGTTCCCAAATTATACCATCATCGTTAATAGAAGCTCAGTGTCCCCTAAGCACTGAGCCCTCCTTTCCCCCTCCCTCCTGCCTGTCCCTTGTAACCACTAATAAACTTTGCTCTCTGTACACTTGCCTATTCTAGATATTTCATGTAAGTGGACTCGTGCAATATTTGCCCTTTTGTGACTGACTTATTTCATTCAGAATAATGTTTTCAAGGTTCACCCATGTTGTAGTGTGTATTAGAACTTCATTTCTCTTTATGGCTGAATGTAAGCAATTTTTGTGCACTTAAAAAAAGAAGACTTTTTTTATATGCAATTTTATATCCATGCCCTTCCCTTCATTATTTGGTCTCTTAAGTGTTGATATTTTTCCAGAATCTTCCCTTAGCCCTCCCCTTTATCATGTCCTTCTTCATTTCTTTTTTAAGCGTACATTCTTCCTTTTCCTTTCCTCTTCTTTTTCCTTCAACACCTTTTCTAAGGAGATTGCACATTTAATGCCTTCTTTTTGTTTTATCTAGCTATACAGACAGTACCAGAAACTGACCTCAAGCTGAAGACAGTACCTGTAATCTGTGAATCTCTGTCTTCTGGAACAGGGACAGACCAAGCACTCAGTTCAATAAGAGATGGCCCTGAAAGGCAGAAGTACCCTTTACCCACAGCTATGGTACACAGGGAAGAGGGTATGTGCTAAGTTTATCTTAGAGTAGAGACTTGGGTCAAGGTGAAGATGCTAAGCTAGAAGGTAAGTGCAGAGATTAGAGGGTTATCAATGAGTCAGGCCAACAAGATCCAAAAAGAAAATAAGGTATAAAAATTGCTGAGTACAAGCTTATTATAAGTGTAAAAGAAAATGGTAATACTAAGTATATTCATTTTCCCACTGTCTCCTAGACAATTCTGTTCGAATTTGAGCCAGAACTTCAGACTGTGTTCAAATCCTTTCTCATATTACATACTTCTCTCTCTCTTCCTCATTCCTCGGACCTCTGCAATCCAGTTTACCCCTGCAGTCCAGCTTACCCTACTATTTTTCAGTTCTGACCATCCTTTCTTAGATTAATAACATCATTATCTGCTCTGCCATCTCAGTTAGAAATCACCAAGTTGTCTCTAACTCTTCCTTGTCCCCCATCCTCACAGTATCATTCATAACCATGATTCCACTCCATTGGATTAGGTATATCTATCTCTTCCATCCTGATGGCTCTGTCCAATTTTCAATTTAGATGCTTATAAACTCTTCACTGCTCTATAATATAGTTTCTGGCTGCCAGCATCCCTTCCATCTGCCACTGCCATAGGAGTTATTTTCTATGACTGCAGCTAGATATGGTCCTAGAATCAAGCCCTTGGGTTAACAAACTAACCAATCCCTGGCTTACATAGCATAAAACTTTAATATACTTTCTCATTGTTGATAAACGACTATTTAAATCCCCAAGAGACTGATGGTTTTTAATTCTCATTTCTACAATTCTCAACCCTTTGAATCTTGAAATGTAGTGTCCATATTTATGTATGATTATTTGTGAATTGTTATTACTCTTTAACTGCTTTTTAACTAATATCAGATAGATCTATGTCACCCAAATGGTATTTGTCCCAGACAAAACTGTAATAAATATGGTTTTCTTTCTCAGCTAAGGAAACTTTTCCTTAATTTACCACTATTTCTCTTAAATTCTCCAAAATTTCAATATATATTGTATATACATACATGCATATATATTCATTAGCATACTCCTACATTTTTCTTTTCTCCAAATAGGAAAAATATATATATATTCCCTGTTCATAACAAGTCTGCACCATGACACTGAATCTTTTCTAGCATAATCTTTATTGGTGAAATGTCTTAGTTATCTAGTGCTGCTATAAGAGAAATACCACAAGTGAATGGCTTTAACAAACAGAAGTTTATTCTCTCACAGTCTAGTAGGTTAAAAGTCTGAATTCAGGATACCAGCTCCAGAGGAAGGCCTTCTCTGTCTGTTGGCTCTGGAGGAAGGTCCTTGTCATCAATCTTCCCTCGGTCTAGGAGCTTCTTGGCACAGGAATCCTAGGTTCAAAGGATAAGCCCTGCTCCCAGTGCTGCTTTCTTGGTGGTATGAGGTCCCCCTGTCTCTCTGTTGCTTCTCTCTTTTATATCTCAAAAGAAATTGGCTCAAGATGCAACCTAATGGTGTAGATTGAGTCCTGCCTCATTAGCATAACTGCCCCTAATCCCACCTCACTGACATCACAGAGATAGTATTTACAAACACTTAGGAAAATCACATCAGATGACAAAATGGTGGACAATCACACAATAATGCAAATCATGGCCTAGCCAAATTGATATACATATTTTTTGGGAGACACAATTCAATCCATGACATTCTACCCTTTGGCCCCTCAAAACCGATGTCTTTGCCACATAGAAAACACATTCACCACATCATATCATAGCAAAAGTCTTAATTCAATGCCAGGTTCAAAATCCAAAAATTCCTCTTCATCTGTGAAATCTAAAATACAAGTTATCAGCTTCCAAAGTAGGGTGGTGGAACAGGCACAAGCTAAACATTTCCATTACAAATGGGAGAAATTGGAGGGAAAGAAGGGATAACAGGCACCATCCAAGTCAGCAAAACACATTACACTAGCCCTCAAGGCTTGAAAATAATCCTCTGTTCTCTGAAATCATTCACACAATGACCCTGCCCTCCAGACTCTAGGTATTGGCCACACTCTCCAGATTCTGAGTGGAGGCCCCTGGGCCCTGGGTTTCAGCTCTGCCTTACAGGCCCACTGGAATGGCAACTCTGATTCCTCAACTTTGGGTGGCCCCAATCTACTCATCGATCCAAGTGGTGACTTCACCCTATGAGACCCCAGAGTTTGTGGTCCTACCCTTTGAGACCAAGGCAACTCTGCTTCCTGTGTTCCTTTTCTCTTCAGCTTCTGCTTCCTGGTTTCTTGGCCTCTCGGCCACTTGGGCCTCACCACCCGCTTCTGCTCTGCTGGGGCAAGTGTTCCAAAGCTCTGTAGCTCCACCAATAAGTGCCCAGAGGCACCCCACTCCACCAGGAAGTCTCTGCCAAAGGCACTCAGCTCTCTCGCTCTGTGGGTCAGCTCCAGCGCTGTCTCTTGCTGGTCTCCTGGTTCTGCTGCTACTGTTTCTCTGCTGCTGCCGATCCTCTGTTGCTGCTTCTCGTCATCTGTGCCATGTCCAGTGTAACAGCTCTCCTCATTTCCTTCTGAATCCTCCATCCATTCACTGTTTCAAAACTGCTTCCATATTTTAGGTATCTGTTAGAGCAGCACCCCACTCCCGGTACCAAATGTCTAAGGCTGGGTTCTCTAGAGAAGCAAAACCAGTAAAGCATATGTATGTATGTATGTATGTATGTATGTATAAATGAATGAATGAATAAATAAATAAATATCTATATAGACAGAGAGAGAGAAAGATAGAGATTTATATCAAGGAAATGGCTAACATGATTGTAGAGGCTGGAATATCCTAAGTCCGTGGGTCTGGGTAGACACTTCTCCTGATTCACGTAGACGCAGGGGCTAGTGAACCCAAGATTGGCAGATCAGAGAGTGGGGCTTTTTTTGCCCTGGATCCTGCAGCTGGCTCCTGTTAGTCTGACCTCTGGTTCTTGGGACTTGAGCTAGCAGCTTAGCTGCAGCCTTGGCTGCCAATCTTGGGATTTGTCTATCTTCACAGTGTGTGAGCAACAGCCCTGGTCTTGACCCATGGACTTTGGATGTTTCATCCTCTACAACTGCATGAGCCATTTCTTTGATATAAATCTCTCTCTATATATATTTATATGCTTTACTGGTTTTTCTTCTTTAGAGAACTCTGCCTAAGACAGTGAAATATCAGATTTTTAAAGCTATCACAGCATTTTTCAATCTTACATTTTTAAACCAAAAAAATTCTTCAAACTATTTCATCCTTTAAAGAATTCTTAACCATATTTCACACATAATAACAGTTCTTCTCAGAATTCTACTTAAATTTTACACTCACATAGAAATATAAATTTTTGTTGAGGCACTGCCATTGTTCTTTCTAGGCTTGTGAAACTCCCATGAATTTTTGAACATTGTTTCTTTAATGTCTCCCACAAATACATGTTGGAATCTAATCGCTGTACCTGTAGATGTAATCCTGCTTGGAAATCAGATTTTCTTTATTATGTTAATCATACCTTGGTAGGGTAGTTTCTAAATCTAATCACTTCTGAATTATAAAAAGAGCAGAATGGATACAAACACACACAGACAGGGAGAAGACAAGCACCAAGGAACACCAGGGAATTACAAGGAATGTCAAGGTTCTCCAGCAGACACCAGAAGCTAAGAGAGGGGCTCAAAGAAGGAAGAGACAGAACCCAGACCCTGATTTGGACTTTCAGCCTTCAAAACTGAGAAAATAAATTTCTGTTATTCAAACCCAGCCACTTCTGGTATTCTGTTAGAGCAGCATGAATTAATTAAGACAGACCTGAAAGATCACATATTGAATTTTGGCCTGGCGCTGAACTCCCTACTGGCTTTCCTAATTCTGTCCTTCCTGGCCTTCAGAGGGTACATCTATCTATCTATCTATCATTGATCTATCTATCTATATTCGTTACTGTAAAACCAGTGTTTCTCATATTCCAGATTCATTTCTCATGTACTCAGATTATTCCCTGACATGAGAAAATAAGTCATCTTCTATTTGTCTATCCCAATCTTAACAAACTTTTTAAGATACAGATCAACTTTTGCCTTCTTTTTTAAATTGTTTCAAGGCCTGTAGTCATATCTCCCTGCTTTGTACAAACTGAAATTTAATATTCAATACAAGAATTTTCCAATCATATAGAAAATGACTGTTATGGATTGGATTGTGTTCCCCAAAAAGACAAGTTGAAGTTCCAACCGTTGCGCCTGTGAATGTGACCCTATTTGGAAACAGAAATATTCCTTTATTATGTTAATGAGGCCGTACCAAAGTAGGGTGATCCTAAACATAATCCTTTCTGAGTGGTGTGTTATAAAAAGAGCAGAACAACCATGGAGAGACACACACAGGGGCAAAAAAGACAAGAAATGATTTTTTAGAACAGACAGAGCATAAACCTGCTGTCACTCTGAATTCAGACTCCCACCCCTGGTGGCACAAATGGCTAGGTGCTACGCTGATTAACAGAAAGGTTGGAGGTTTAAACCTGCCCAGTGGCCCTTTGGGAGAAAGACCTGGAGATCTGTTCAAAAGATTACAGCTTTGGAAACTGACTGAGATAGTTCTACTCTGTCACATGGGCTTGCTATGAGTGGAAAGCAACTCAACTGCACCTAACAACGAAACCAAAAATCCTGCTGCCACTGGGTCAATTTCAACTCATAGTGACCCTGTAGGACAGAGTAGAACTGCCCCATAGGGTTTCCAAAGCCGAAATCTTTACAGATGCAGATTGCCACACTGTTCTCCTGTGGAGCAGCTGTTGGGTCCAAACCAGCATCCTTTTGGTTAGCAGCTCAGCACTTAACCACTGAGCCACCAGGGCTCCTTAAAACAACAGCCTTCAAAACTGTGAGATAATAAATCCTTGTTCTTTAAAGTCACTCACTTGTGGTATTTTTGTTAGAGCAATGCTAGGTAACAAGTCAGTGAAATACCTATAAAAAACAGACACGTGAGATAGTAATTCCATTTGTTTACATCTACTAATTAGACGTAAATAATTTAGGATAAATCAGAAAGGAGACAGAGGAATGTGGGTACAATTATTGCTTTAGTATTCTTAGCCATAAAATATGGCTGCACTTATGCTAAGTGCAGCTCCCTAAAGGCCTCTGTGTTATCCCTGTCGGTATAAATGACTAAGGCCAGCCACGTCTTGTTTAATTGCCCTGTTTTTCTGAAACTGTCTTGTGATCTGTTTTATTGCTTGCCGTATACATACCCAAATTCCTTTCCCCCTACCCAAAACTGATTGTTATCCACCTGAAAACTCACTGTCTTGTGATCTGCTTTATTGCTTGCTGTATCTATTATAAATAAATGCCTGGGACAGAGGTGGGGGTTGACTCCTCAGAGTGACCCTCCTGGCCCCACTTCTCTGTAAGAGTTGTGCAGTTGGTTACTGTCTCCGCCACTCGCTGCAACAGATGGTGCCCCGTGTGAGGGGCTGCGACAGAGGAACTGGTAAATCTGATCGTTACGATATTTTTGAGCCACTGGATTTCTTCGACTACTACTTGTATTGAAACAATGTCATTCCAATAAATTATGAATTCATTACTTTAAAACCCTAGCCAATGCAGGGATTGATGGAAAATATAAACTACTGATTTCTGTAGAAGGATTACAATTGCAGTTAGATTGGTTATGTTTACTGGAATCTAACAGTAGTTTAGAGAAAAAGGCATTGAAAAGAAAATTTAATAACTTCTCTGTGAATCAATTTTAATTCACGTTAAAGAACATGTAAGTCAGGACTAGCATGCTTGGCTTTCGATCTTAGCTATGCCACGTTTACGTTGCAAGATATTTGGAAAGTAGCTTGACATCTTTGCCTGGCTTATAATAAATTGAAATGTCTGTGCCTTCACACATGGAGAAAGCTCTTAATACTTCAGAAGCTGTTGATAGAATTACATGTATATATTATAACTTAAAAGGGTTTGTAGCATATGGAAGCAATAAGTAAATAGAGTTATTACAACCTTGCTTATAGAACTGTGGATAAGTGCATTGAGAAAAGTCAACGGTTGTTGCCCTGAAAAGATTCCATGGCAGCTTAAAGATGGGGGTAACTCTGGCACCAAATTCATAGTCTGAGCGACTCACTGAGGAAAAAAGTAAAGATTTATAAGAAAGGTTCAAAACCATGCACATTAGAAAATGGATAACTACTTATCTGAGAGTTTCCTATGCTTAGGATCTACCTTGTCACTTACCTTTTTTAACATACTTATCTCTTCAAGTATTTATCATAGATATTTTGTAAGTTATTTTTGTTCTTATATTATTACCTTGAACTTTTATCAAATTTTAGTGAGGAAGAATACTTCTAAATCTTAAAAATTCCATTAACCTACAACCAAGACAGTCAACATTCAAATGGGCTACATGAATCAGATGGCAAGTTTATTTTATATTAAAAGGGATTATTATGAAGGTTAGTTATCAGAAATGACATAAGGTAGTTAATTAGTAAATTTAAGAGAAATTACAGCAATTACTAATTTTACAGAGAAAAAGAGATGAACCAAAAGAGGAAGAGAAGACAGAGAGAGAGGGCAAAGAAGAAGACAGAGAAGGAGGAGGAGGAGCAAAAGGAGAAAAGAGAAGAACAAAATTATAGAAAGTTTTTCATTCTTTTGACCACAGGAAAAAGATGAGTTAAGAACACAAGGGAAGCCAACACAGCCAAGCATAAGGTGTCACCAAAGACTGAGGCTATCCTAGCTTCACTCCCAGTTTCTCTGGTAGTGGGACCCTCATCTTAAGGTGATTACAGAAAATGAGAAAAATAAGTGAAAATAGAACAGACAGTGATTAGAAGATATCTTTGGAGAAAGTCCTGGGGAAGGGACTCGGAGGGGCTTGTGTCATGGACAAAAGTGAGTTAATGAGAGGAAAAGCAAGCAAATAAACAAACAAACAAAAAAAAAAAAAACCACCCCAAAATTTAACTGATGTATAGCAAGGGTATCTTGTGCTTTAGAAATCTTCTGGGTAACGCTCAAGGCTAATGCATCTCCTCTGACTTGGATTGAAGGCAACATAATTAATCAACTGTGTTGCTGCATATACATTTGATCTCTTCCTTCCCTCAGCATTGCAGCCGGGGAAGAATCTTGGAGTACAAAATTGTGGAAGCTCTTTTTCCTGGACATCTGTGTAAGGAGGTTTGGAACATTTGCAGCACTGCAAGTCTCTGTGGCTTAGCTCGGTCTCCCGGCCTTTATTCTTGCCCAGGAGACTTGTGCTGACCTCCAACCACAGGGAAATAACAAAGAGTTAAGATCCCTATAATAATTGCATTATGTATACTTAGGAAATTACTTCATTTAAAGAAAAATAATTATAAGGAGTGTTATGGATTGAATTGTGTCCCCCAAAAATGTGCGTCAACTTGGCTAGGCCATGATTCCTGGTATTGTGTGATTGTGCCCCATTTTGTCATCTGATGTGATTTTCCTATGTGCCGTAAATCCTAACCTCTATGACGTTAATGAGGCAGGATTAGAGGCAGTTATGTTAATGTGGTGGGACTCAATCTACAGGATTAGGTTGTATTTTGAGTCAATCTCTTTTGAGATATAAAAGAGAGAAGCGAGCAGTGAGATGGGGGACCTCATATCACCAAGAAAGTAGTACCAGGAGCAGAGCACATCCTTGGGAGTTGGGGTTCCTGACTGAGAAGCTCCTAGACCAGGGGGAAAGATTGATAATGAGGACCTTCCTCCAGACCAACAGAGAGAGAGAGAGAGAGTCTTCTCCTGGAAATGATGCCCTGAATTTGGACGTCTAGCCTGCTAGACTGTGAGAGAATAAATTTGTCTTTGTTAAAGCCGTCTACTTGTGTAATATCTGTTATAGCAGCACTAGAAAACTAAGACAGGGAATATCATAGCTTTATAAAATAGGAAATGAATAAGTATATGGATTTTCAGATCAGTGTAATCACTTCACATGTTGATACGGCACGCCCGTGGTATCACACAATGACTGCACTGCAAACTGAAATAATGAAATACTGACACTAGTGAATCTCTAGAGATAGATATTTCAGCCCAGGAAGCCAAGTTTTTTGTGTCAGCTGACAAACTGATATGGGATTCTGGCTTTTCCAAAGTGTATTTGATATTATAAAATCAAAGTGTGCTTGCTACCTCTGGTTAACGTGGAATAAGATTAGTTACAGTCAAGTTGGCTCCGACTCATGGCTATCCCATGTAAAATGGAACAAAACATTCCCTGGCCCTGTGCCATCTTCACTATTATTGGTATGTTTGAGTCCGCTGTTGAGGCCACGGTGTATTTTGAGTGACTTCCAACCTAGAGGGCTCATCTTCCAGCACTATATAGGACAATATTCTGTTGTGAACCATAGGGTTTTTATTGGATAATTTTTGGGTCACTGGGTCTTTCTTCCTAGTTTTTCTTAGTCTGGAAGCTCCCTTGAAACCTATCCACCATGGGTGACTCTGCTCGTATTCAAAATACCGGTGGCATAGCTTCCTGCATCATAGCAACACACAAGCCTCCACAATAGGACAATTGTGGTGGAATGCCGAGTAGAGTGGAATATTAGAGAACACTAGCAATAGGCTGAGGGCACTCAGAAATGGATGGAAGATTCTCTTCAAACCTAGAACTCAGCAATCTTGGAACTATGTCACTCAGCTGTCTGGTGAATTTCACAAAACCTCAAGTCCAGCTATCTCTGTCCAGCACTGCCTGCTCTATATCATTACATGAAATCTAAAGGAAAAAGAATTGAAATGTGTTTGGGGATTTGGGGAGTCTTTGGGGCACTTCTTTGATAGAATGAGAATTAGCCTAGTATATAGTAAGGGAACTCACTTTACATAATTTTAGTAAAAGGTTGATAAAAGCAGACAGACCCATAAAAAATCCAAACAAACCCAAACCCATTGCCCTTGAGTCGATACCCACTCATAGCAACCCTATAGGACAGAGTAGAACCGCCCCGTAGGTTTCCAAAGAGCAGCTGGTGGGTTTGAACTGCTGACCTTTTGGTTAACATCAGAGCTCTTAACCACTGTGCCACCAGGTCTCCAGGCCCGTAAAGTATATTGTAAATAATTCAGCCAAAAACCAAATTTCCCTCAGTGGTAGGTGGGAAAATTTCCAGTCAGACATTGTATTTCACACACACATGGTCGCAGTCCCTGCTTGGACTCTGAGTATATAAGATAATTAGAGAAATCTGCATCCTCACAAAGCCACACTTTTCAGGGCATGAATCCAAGCTGCCCTACATTCATGCTCTTGGTTTGCCATCGATTGGCACTCCCTGACTAAGAGAACTCCAACTTCATTAGTTACTTCCATTGGGGGTTCCTGCAATTTCTTCAGATTCCTTAGAAGAACAGTTTCTTTCTAGGATGTTAAAGTTATTAACATCATTAATATCTTTTAAAGTAACGACTACTCTCATAAAGTGTAGATACATGAAGCACAAGTATTCAGAGATAGATTTGAACGTCCTCATGATGTAGTCTTGGTCAGAATTTATTAAATTTTGAGATATTTTTCTTCTGCAGAATGGCTGGAAAGTATCATGGGACTAAAAATATATTTTCCAAAATAACATAGATTTGAAAAAAAAAAAATGTTTTCCTTGGCTGAATGCTCAACCCTGTAAGCTTTTCACATTTATATAAGTTACCACATGTGCCTCCGTTTTTATAATGATGTCTCATATTTAAAGAGAAAAAAAAAAATTCTGGTATTGAAACTTAAGGCCTTTATGTTTTACTTCATTTTTATCTTTTCCTTTTTTGACAAAAAAGCACTCAGTGAATTTGTCAAGATCAGTCATGTTTTTGTAAAGGTGAAGACGGAAGGGGTCGTGTAAACAGACGGCAGGACGAGTAGGAGAAATGCTTATTCTATTCGCCCAGCAATGTTCACCCTAAATCCTTACAGCCACTTGCCACTTGCTTCTGTCACTGTCACCAGTCTCCCCCTGCCTCCTTCCTCTTCCCTCCATTGTTTGAATGGATGTTCAAAGGTTCTGGATAATTCATCACACAGAGCTCGTTTTAGCATGTCTCTGCCCCCAGAGGCCTTTCAAACAAGTAGCCTCTTTGCAAGTCTTCAGAGATGTAGTACATGTTGCCAAGACTGTAAACTCTTCAGAAGCCTTGTTTCCTGTCGCAGATCTGTATGAACCCAGTCTTTCAAGGCTTTCTTTCCAACTGCTGGTTAGAACGCAGGCAGAAGATGGCACTGTTTGCTCGTTATTAAAAAGTCAGCAAACACACACTCCACTTTAAAGGAGAAAAACCATGCTATCCTGCTAGGAGAACATGCGGTATTATGAGAAACTGGAAGTGAGACTACGTATAATAAAAGACAATTTTTGAACATTACAGTAAGAAATTTTAAACAAAACATGGTAAATTAAGTAGTGAAAAACAGTCTTAACTGATCATTGAATCTTCAGGAACGGAAAATACTTCCAGCTAGATGCAAAAAAAAAAAAAAAAAAAAACAAACAAACAAAAACAAAGCAAAACGAAACAAAAACCTGTTGCTATTGATTCGATTCTGACTCCTAGCGACCCTGTAAGAATCCAGTCAATTCTGACTCATAGGGACCCTATAGGATACTGCCCCATAGGGTTGCCAAGGAGCAGCTGGTAGATTCGAACTACAAACCTTTTGGTTAGCAGCCAAGCTCTTAACCACTGCACCACCAGGGCTCCAGGGAAGGCGCAAGTGTGCAGATTTGGAGTTTGGTCCCATCTCTATTCTTACAACCATAGGACTTTGGACAAGCTGGTTAACATCTGAGTCTCAATGTTCCTACTGTGAAATGGGGGTAATAGTACCCATTCTGCTTCGTGAACTGAATGAGAATATAGTAAAAGTTCATTAACCAAAGCTAGCTAGTAAGCCCTGGGTTGTCTATTTAAGAACTCTATCATCATCAAATAATACAATGTCTAACCTGGAGACGTCACGTAGATATTGATTAAAGCACCGAAGCAAACAAACAAAACAACAACAACACAACACAGTACTTAACTGAATGTTGTGTTGGCTTACAAACGATTTCTACTTACACAAGAAGCAGGGCCAAGTGTGAAAAAGAATTAGTTACCAATTCATTTGAACTTAAGAGAACTTGATTATTTTCATCTTTCCTTTTCCTTAGAAGAAAAATTTAATTATTCCACTTAAAATATTAAACATATTTCATTACTATAAAGGGAGAATTTTATTCAAGTTTTCAGAAGCACTAAGGAAATAAACAATTTTATTTATACAGGCAGAAATAAAAGGGAGTCCCTGGATGGTGCAACAGTTAGTACTCTTGGCTGCTAACCAAAAGGTTGGAGGTTTGAGTCCACCCAGTGGTGCCTTGGAAGAAAGGTCCATCGATCTACTTCCAAAAATCAGCCTTTGAAAATCCTATGGAGCACAGTTCCACTCTGATACACATGGGGTCACCGTGAGTCAGAATTGACTTGACAGAAAATGGTTTAGAAATAAAAGTATCATTCTTTTATGCTATATTTTATTTTTTTGTAATTGTAGATATTACTTCATAGCTTACCTTTCCTTTGAGGAATTTAAATAAGAAAATAACATAAGGTAGAAATTTTTGCCCTGTTGGTTTCCTAAAATTTAAAGTGAAGACAAATTATTTGTGTTCAGTCAACAGTAATTAAACCTGAACCTTCAAAATTAACATATCTAGAAATGAAGGACCTACTCCAACTTGCAATATTTAACTGTGCAGCATGAGTCGGAATTGTCTTGATGGCAATGGTTTTGGTTTTTTGAAGCCCTGGTGGTGCAGTGGTTAAGAGCTACCGCTGCTAACCAAAAGGTCAGCAATTTGAATCCACCAGCCACTCCTTGGAAACCCTGTGGGACAGTCCTACTCTGTCCTATAGGGTCTCTACGAGTCAGAATCAAGTTGACAGCAATGGTTTGGGTTTTTTTTTTTGGTTAACTCTGTATTGTAATATTTAATTTTGCAGCAACATTAATTTAAACATCAAATTTTTAAAGGTTGTTTAGAAATTGTTAAATGCTTAAACATTCATTCTAATAGTCCCCTTGTGATAGAGCTATTTACCAAAAATCCATTTCTTCTTCTTGGGCACACAGCCAGCCTATAATTCCTGGTGTCCCTTGAAGTTAGATGTGGCCATATGGCTGAGTTCCAGCCAATGAAATGGATGGAAGTGGTGTGTTCCATATGTGTGCTATGGCTTCTGGGAAGAAGGTGTGGTCCCTGACCCAGAACATCTATTTTCTCTTTTACTGGCTAGATGCAGATGAGAGAGGCCATAAGGGATGGCAGAACCACAAGATGGAAAGGGTCTGGTCCTTGAATTATCATGTAAAGGAATCCATCAGTGGCCGAGGAAGTATGAGGTGAATGAGAACTTCTATTTTTCTAGCAGCCAGCACTCCCTAAACTAAAACTCCCATAAAATACAGTGAGCTAGTAATCACACTGTGACCTACAATTTACTACCATCCTTTAGAGCTCTTTAGACTAAAATGGTGGATGTGAACTGCCAAACTTTTGGTTAGCAGCTGAGCTCTTAACCGTTGCCACCAGGGCTCCTAGGCTAAAATGTTATTATTGTTGTTATTTGCTGTTGCCTCGATTCTGACTCATGGCTACCAAATGTGTGTAGACTAGAACTGCACTTCACAGGATTTTCAAAGCTGTGATCTTTCAGAAGCAGATCTGTGGGTGGCTTCGAACCTCCGGTTTTTTGGTTAGAAGTCCAGTGCGTGACCATTTGCGACAAGTGTTGTTATACATTTTAGGTATTGTAAAGTCGGTTGCAACTCAGAATGACCCTGTGTACAACAGAACGAAACACTGCCCAGTCCTGTACCATCCTCCCGATCATTGTTATGCTTGAGCCCATTGTTTCGACCGCTGTGTCAATGCATCTTGTTGAGGGTCTTCCTCTTTTATGTGACCCCCTACTTTACCAAGCATGATGTCCTCCTCCAGGGACTGATCTTTCCTGATAACATGTTCAAAGTATGTAAGACGCAGTCTTGCCATCCTTGCCTCTAAGGAGCACTGTGGTTGTACTTCTCCCAAGACAGACTTGTTCATTCTTTTGGCAGTCCATGGTATATTCAATATTCTTCACCAACACCACAATTCAAAGGCATCAATTTTTCTTCGGGCTTCCTTATTCGTCGTTCAGCTTTCACATGCATATGAGGTGATTGAAAACAGCATGGCTTGGGTCAGGCCCACCTTAGTCTTCCAGGTGACATCTTTTGCTTTTCAACACTTTAAAGAGGTCTTTTGCAGCAGATTTGCCCAATGCAATGTGTCTTTTGATTTCTTGACTACTGCTCCCATGGTTGTTGACTGTGGATCCAGCAAAATGAAATCCTTGACAACTTCAATTTTTTTCTCTGTTTATCATGATGTTGCTTATTGGTCCAGTTGTGAGGTTTTTTTGGTTTCTTCATGTTGAGGTGTAATCCATACTGAAGGCTATACTCTTTGATCTTTATCCGTATGTGCTTCAAGTCCTCTTCACTTTCAGCAAGCAAGGTTGGGTCATCTGCATAACTCAGGTTGTTAATGAGTCTTCCTCCAATCCTGATGTCCTGTTCTTCCTCATATAGTCCAGCTTCTCAGATTATTTGCTCAGCATACAGATTGAATAGGCATGGTGAAAGGATACAATCCTAATGCACACCTTTCCTGACTTTAAACCATGCAGTATCCCCTTGTTCTGTTTGAACAACTGCTCTTGATCTATGTACAAGTTCGTCATGTGAACAATTAAGTGTTCTGGAATTCCCATTCTCACAATGTTATCCATAATCTATTATGATCCACACAGTCGAATGCCTTTGCAGAGTCAATAAAACATAGGTAAACATCTTTCTAATATTCTCTGCTTTCAGCCAGGATCCATCTGACATCAGCAATGATATTCCTCATTGTGTGTCCTCTTCTGAATTCAGTTTGAATTTCTAGCAGTTCCCTGTCGATAAACTTCTGTAGCTGATTTTGCGTGATCTTCAGCCAAATTTTATTTGCATGTGATATTAATGACATTGTTCAATAATTTCCCTATTCAGATGGATCACCTTTCTTAGGAAGAGGCATGAATATGGATCTCTTCCAGTTAGTTAGCCAGCTAGCTGTCT
The DNA here is from genome assembly GCA_030035585.1 of Dugong dugon. NCBI lineage: Eukaryota > Metazoa > Chordata > Mammalia > Sirenia > Dugongidae > Dugong > Dugong dugon. Next base: position 11,606,878 of record CM057473.1, read on the forward strand.
TCCAAATTTCTTGGCACAGATGCGTGAGCACTTCCAGTGTTGCATCCATTTGTTGAAACATCTCAGTTGGTATTCCATCAATTCCTGGAGACTTGTTTTTTGCCAATGCCTTCAGTGCAGCTTGAATCTCTTATCTCAGTAACATCAGTTCCTCATTATATACTACCCCTCCTGAAATGGCTGAATGTCGACCAATTCTTTTTGGTATAGTGACTCTGTGTCTTCCTTCTATCTTCTTCGGATGCTTCCTGTGTCGTTTAATACTTTCCCCATAGAATCCTTCAATATTGCAACTCGAGGCTTGAATTTTTTCTTCAGTTCTTTTGACTTGAGAAATGACGATCATGTTCTTCCCTTTTGGCTCTTTACCTCCCGGTCTTTGCACATGTCATTATAATACTTTACTTTGTCTTCTCGAGCCACCCTTTGAAATCTCCTATTCAGCTCTTTTACTTCATCATTTGTGCCAAGTTGAGACACTAAATAATAAATGCTTCTTGGGGAGATGGCCAGGCTGCTTTGCTCATTGAGCTCATCTGTAATTCTATATAGTCAGTGTTCACTCTTCGTTAATTTTTTGGTATTCTTAAATTAAAAATATCAAATAATAGCCCATTAACTACTAAGTTGTGAGTGGCTATAGTTGCACAGATACCTGTGCCTCTCCTCATTATGTGTCTGCTCCATTTTCTCCATTAATCAAAAGTAACGGAGGAAAAACAACACATATTTAAGCCAAAATTGATAGCAGCAATTTATGTCTTCCAAGGAGTGGAAAGTGGATGGCATGATATTTATTTCCTATTTTATCATTGGTTCCTTCTCTTCCAGAGCCTAAAGTGCAACAAGAAAGGCAAGTAAGAAATTTCTAAGTCACAGCTATTGCTTTACAGTCAAAGAATAGGATCTGGAGAGATGGTCCATTGTTAGCAGAATGTAATCAATCTTTGATAGTGCAGAAAGAAATTGAGGCTTAGAGGCAAGCAGGGAGTGGAAAGCTAAATTTCTCCAAATAGTAGAGTAAGACGAAATACATTAAATGGGTGGTGAGGGAGTCTTTAAAAGGAAAGGGAGGAGCTGGACAAACTTAGTACAGCTTGATGCACACAAATACTTTTGGTGTAGTTTACTGAGAGGGTCATGTGCTGGTTGTTTTCCATTCTCTGCTCCTCTCTTCCTTGCTTTGTACCCCAGGAGAGAAATTTAGATAGATTCTGTTGCTGGGTTTCATGATTTCCAGGTGGAGTCGGATAATTTGAAGTACTTGCAGAAAGGTGGATGATGGAAAGAGAGAGAAGGCAGGATATTTCTTCCCCTGCTCCTTTTCACTTCTGCACAGGATTCTGGGAAGTCTTGATGTCAGTAATAGCACCAGGCTCAGATATCACTGTTTCCTTCCCTTGCCCCTTGTTTTTGATGGTCTTGACAGTTTTGAAAAGTATTGCTCAGGTATTTTGTAGAATGTCCCTCGGTTGGGATTTGTCTGATGTTTTTCTCATGATCGGACTGAGATTATGGGTTTTCGGGAGGAAGATCACGGAGGTAAAATGCCATTCATCATATGAAAGATATATACCATCTACATGACTTATTGGAGCCCTGGTGGTGCAGTGGTTAAGCGTTTGGCTGCTAACTAAAAGATCTGTAGTTAGAATCCACCAGCCGCTCCTTGGGAAACCTTGTGGGGCAGTTCTACTTTGTCCTATAGGTTTGCTATGAGTCAATGCCTTATTTTTCAATGTGTATGTTCTATGTCCATTCGTAGACTGAAAACTCACTGAAAACGGAGACTATCTTATTCTTCACTACATGTGCAAAGTAATACTATCACTGCTAGCAATGATTTAATTTTTATAAGTTTATGAATTTCCTAAAATTTTTGACATATGATATAATGATCAGACAGAGCGAGACAGCGTTATTTTCCTCCTACATAGTTTTGACAGAGTTATAAGAAGTTGACTAAAAATTAGAAAATTTTATTTCTCAACTGAAGGGAGAGCATGTTATATGAAACACGCAAAGCATATTTTCAATGATGCCAAATGCCTTTTCATTTTGTTGTTGTTACTGTAGTATTCTCTGAACTTTTCTCTAATTTTAAATGAAAAATGAAAAAAAAAAAAAAAAAAGTCAGAGAAGCATGTGACTCCAGATATCTGATGACCTCATTCCTAACCTCCCCTCCTCTCAGTTCTCAGAACCGGCGTCTTTTCTCATCAAGTTCTCGGGGGAGAGTCTATATCAGTCTTCAAAAAGTGGGATGATAGTGGTGGGAGCAACCACTTGTCCCAGTGTTGCTTGCATGCTTGTCAGTGAGGGAGAATGCCTTGTCTTTTTAGTGTCCTTTGTCTACTTGGGAGCCCTGGTGGTACAGTGGTTAATAGGTCAGCTGCTAACCAAAAGGTTGACAGTTTGAATCCACCAGCTGCTTGTTGGAAACTCTATGGGGCAGTTCTATAGGGTCACTAAGAATGGAAATTGACTCCATGGCAATGGGTTTGGATGAGTTTTGTCTCCTTGAATGGCTGAGGATGAAGCGAAATGTCCTAACTAGTATCAACTGTTTTTTGGTGCATCTTCCAATGCCCAGAAGGTTGTCAAAGGAACTCCTTGGAGCCACAGCATGACCTTTTGTCTTGAAGGAACAGACACATTTCTTCTGCTTATTCTGTCTTTATCTGTGTCTTACTTGGGTTCTCTTGCTTTTCCTGAAGCTTGATTTGTACATGCAGGATGTTTCTAGAGTTTGCTGAGGGACAAAAAGAGGCAGCAAAGGGGAAGGGGGAAGATATTATTCCTTTCTTGACATTTTTTTTTCTTTCCTCTTTGCTCTGGTCCAGACAGCTTCACCTAGTTAATAGCTTGGTGGTGGACTGAGTCACACTCCTACTTTTTCTGATGACTCTCTCCTCATTCAATCTTCAGAAACTTTCTCCTTGTTGTATAATTTTTCTGATCATATCAGGACCTTTTAAGTAACACAAATGGATAATATTCTAGCTTACAAAGTGATGCCAATTGCATCTTATATTTGCTTATTATAAAACACAAATAGTGCAGGTTTTAACCCAGCAAATGTTCATTAGACTTTTATTAGCTAGGACACTCATGCTTGTATTTTGATTTTTAAGGCAATATCTTTTTAGTTATAGAAATTCTCATATTTCACACGTAATAGACATAATAAAATCTATTTTTTTACTTTATTATACTTACTCTACAACTTTTTGCTTTATTTATCTAAACCTCTTGCTTTGTTTATCTAAAAAACTCTGTAGTTTGTTTTTTCTTGAATAATATATTCATTTCAGGTGCCTAAAGTTATGTGTCTTAATTCTATCTGATTCAGTGAAATTATTTTAAATAATATTATATATACTTTAGGCAACTGTGAATTGTTGATTGCCATAAATAGGCTGATCATCTGGTGAAGACATGGAAAGGCATCGTAATCCTTGGCTATCATAAGCACATACTATAAATTACAGCTTTAACATATAATCCTTTTGCCCTCGATCAATTTGCCTGACACCACCTGGTGCCATGCTGGATCAATTCATTGTTGTTGTTAGGTGCCATCGAGTCGGTTCCAACTCATAGCGACCCTCTGTGCAACAGAGCTAAACACTGCCCAGTCCTGAACCATCCTCACAATCATTATGCTTCAGCCCATTGTTGCTGCCACTGTGTCAATCTATCTCATTGAGGGTTTTCCTTTTTTTCGCTCTCTACTTTACTAAGCATGATGTCTTCCTCCAGGGACTGATCCCTCTTAATAAAACTTCCAAAGAATGTGAGACATAATCTCGTCATTCTCGCTTCTAAGGAGCATTCTGATTGTACTTATTCCAAGACAGATTTGTTCATTCTTTTGGCAGTCCATAGTATATTCAATATTCTTCACCAACACCACAATTCAAAGGCATCAATTCTTCTTTGGTCTTCCTTTTACATTGCCCAGTTTTCGCACGCGTACGAGATGATTGAAAACACCACGGCTTGGGTCAGGTACACATTAGTCTTCAAGGCGACATTTTTGCTTTTCAACACTTTAAAGAGGTCTTTTGCAGCAGATTTGCCCAATGGGATGCATCTTTTGATTTTTTGACTGCTGCTTCCATGGTGTTGGCCGTGGATCCAAGCAAAATGAAATCCTCGACAACTTCAATCTTTTCTGTTTACCATGATGTTGCTTATAAATCCAGTTGTGAGGATTTTTGTTTTCTTTATGTTGAATGTTTATCTTGTATCCTACTACTCTGCTGAATCTTTTTATTAGTTCCAGTAGATTTCTCGTGGAGTCTTTAGGGTTTTCTATGTATAGTATCATATCATCTGCAAACAGGGAGAGTTTAACTTCTTCATTACCAATTTGGATGCCCTTTATTTCTTTTTCTTACCTTATTGCTCTAGCTAGAACTTCCAGCACAATGTTAAATAGGAGTGGTGATAAAGGGCATCCTTGTCTTGTTCCTGTTTTCAAGGGGACTGTTTTCAGCCTCTCTCCATTAAGAATGATGTTGGCTGTTGGTTTTGCATAGATGCCCTTTATTATGTTGAGAAGTTTCCCTTCTATACCTATTTTATTGAGAGCTTTTATCAGGAATGGGTGTTGGACTTTGTCAAATGCCTTTTCTGCGTCAATTGAGATGATCATGTGATTTTTTTCTTTCCTTTTATTTATGTGGTGGATTACGTTGATGGATTTTCTAATGTTAAACCATCCTTGCATACCTGGTATGAATCCTACTTGGTCGTGGTGTATTATTTTTTTGATATGATACTGAATTCTATTGGCTAGAATTTTGTTCAGAATTTTTGCATCTATATTCATGAGAGATATTGGTCTGTCATTTTCTTTTTTTGTGATGTCTTTGCCTGGTTTTGGTATCAGCATTATGCTGGCTTCATAGAATGAATTTGGAAGTGTTGCTTCCTCTTCTATGCTCTGAAATAGCTTGAGTAGAACTGGTACAAGCTCTTCTGTAAATGTTTTGTAGAATTCTCCAGTGAAGCCATCTGGGCCAGGGCTTTTTTTGGTTGGGATTTTTTTTTTATTATCTTTTCAATCTCTTCTCCTGTTATGGGTCTGTTTAGATTTTCAATTTCACTTTGTTGTAGTTTGGGTAGGCCGTGTGTTTCTAGAAATTTATCCATTTCCTCTAGGTTTTCAAATTTGTTGGAGTATAGTTTTTCATAATATTCTGTTATAATCCTTTTTATTTCGGTTGGGTCTGTTGTAATGTCCCCCATTTCATTTCTTATTTGGGTTATTTGTGTCCTCTCCTGTTTTTCTTTTGTCAGTCTGGCCAGTGGTTTTGTCGATTTTGTTGATTCTTTCAAAGAACCAACTTTTGGTTTTGTTGATTCTTTCTATTGTTTTTCTGTTCTCTATTTCATTTATTTCTGCTCTGATCTTTACTATCTCCTTTATTCTGGTGGTTGTAGGCTTTTTTTGCTGTTCTCTTTCTATTTGTTTGAGTTCTGTAGTTAATGTTTTGATTTTGTCTCTTTCTTCTTTTTTGATATGTGCATCTATTGCTATAAATTGTCCTCTGAGGACTGCCTTTGCTGTGTCCCAAAGGTTTTGGTATGATGTGTTTTCATTTTCCTTTGATTCTAGGAATTTTTTAATTCCATCTCTGATTTCTTCTATTACCCATTGATGTGTAAGCAGTATTATTCAGTTTCCATGTGTTTGATTTTTTTTCCTTGCTCTTTCTATTGTTAATTTCTACCTTGATGGCATTGTGGTCAGAGAAGATAATGTGAATTATCTCAACGTTTTGGATCTTGTTGAGGATTGCTCTGTGGCCTCAGAAGTGGTCTATTCTGGAGAACATTCCATGTGCATTGGAAAAGAATGTGTACTTTGCAGCAGTTGGATGGATTGTTCTATATATGTCTATGAAGTCCAGTTGGCTGATTGTGTCCTTTAGGTCTTCTGTATCTTTGCTGAGTTTCTTTTTAGTTGTTCTGTCCTTTACTGTGAGTGGTGTGTTGAAGTCTCCTACTATTATTGTGGAACTGTCAATTTCTCTTTTCAGTGCTGTTAGAGTGTTTTTTTTATGTATTTTGGAGCCCTGTCATTGGGTGCATACATGTTTATTATGGTTATGTCTTCATGATGGATCGTCCCCTTAATCATTATATAGTGTCCTTCTTTGTCTTTTATAATAGATTTTGTTTTAAAGTCTATTTTATCTGAGATTAGAATTGCCACTCCTGCTCTTTTTTGGTAGTTGTTAGCTTGATATGTTTTTTTCCAACCTTTTATTTTTAATAAATTCACATCTTTGTTTCTAAGGTGTGTCTCTTGTAGACAGCATATTGATGGATCCTGTTTTCTTATCCATTCTGCCACTCTCCGTCTCTTTATGGGTGCATTGAGTCCATTTACATTCAGTGTAATTATTGATAGATGGAATTTTGTTGCTGTCATTTTGTAGTGCTGAAGTTTTCTTTGTTCTTCTTACTCTCTTGTGCAAAACTTTCAGCCTTTTAAAGTAAGGTATACATAGTGCTGAAGTCTTTCTGTTGGTTAGGTGGATGGCAGGCATGTGAAGAGAAAGAATGTAAAGTAGAAATAAATTTTATGTGAATCCACATTTTACACGGTTGTAAAAGTTTAAATACAGAAAATTGTACAGCTTCTCATGAAATAACTACCTGCTAAAGGTAATAGTAGTAGTAGAAGTAGTAGTAGCAGCAGTGGTAGTTCAGTGGTAGAATTCTCTCCTTCCATCTGGGAGACCTGGGTTTGATTCCCGACCAATGCACCTCATTGCACAGCAACCACCTGTCTGGTAGTGAAGACTTGCCTGTTGCTATGATGTTCAACAGATTTCAGCAGAGCTTCCAGACTAAGGCAGACTAGGAAGAAATTATGGCCATCTACTTCCAAAAATCAGCCAATGACAATCCTGTGGATCACAACTGTCCAATCCACAACCAATCATGGGGATGGTGTTGCGCTGGGCAGTGTTTTACTCTGTCGTGCACGAGACTGCCATGAGTCAGGGGCCGACTCCACAACAGCTAACAACAGCAGCAGCAGGAGTAGTAGCAACAATGAAAACAGCTTTGGGATGCTTACTTTTTGACAGATGCTGTTCTAAGTGTCTTATTTATACTAAATAAATCATTTCACAATAATTCATGTGATACGTACTATTTTTTTCCCCCACTTTGCAGGTGAGAAAATTGAAACACAGGCTGTGTATCACAGGCCTAAAGTCAAAGTCAAGAGTTGAGGACATATTAGAATTTGGTTGAACCAGTGGCTCCTTGTTACTAAATTCAATGAACTTAATGTGACGTACTGCTTTACCAAGGAAACTACAAAGATTGATAAAAGTAATAGAAAGATCTGCATATTTTTGTGCCACTGGTTTAACTTTTTTCTGGTGACACATTGCAACTGCTCTGTAAGTATATACATCTAGACTTATCTCTTTCTATGTGTGTATATGTCAATATCTATACATTTATATTCACATCATTGGTGCTTCTACTCAAAAAAGAAAACTCAGTCCTTGTAGGTTTTTATTTTTTTAAGTAGGAAAAGATATTTAATTTGAATTTTTTAAAAATTTCTCAAATTTTTCCTTTGCATTTCACTAATAATACATACTGTACTCATATTTATCTCAAATTCAAGAAAGATATATAAAAAGTAATAATAATAGCAAGTACTTAAATACTGCTTATTAATTATTTATTTAATTATTTATTTAATCCTGATAGTAATTTTATGAGGTGTATACTATTATTAGAACCATTTTACAAATAGTAAACTGAAGCACAATTTTGTGAGATCACATAGTTGGATTTCAAATCTTGGGTGACTTATTCTGGAATCCATGCTTTTAACTTTTTTGCCTTTCTGCCTCTCAATATGGAAAAAAACAAGAAAGACACAATTGAAAGGTGCATAAACATGCAGGCACTATAAACATGCATTTTCTAAGCAATTATTGAGAAGGAAATATTGATTAGCATATATACATAAGTAATACGTTTAATCCTTACCTGTTAAAATTAACTATATGATATTCAAAACCAAATAAAACAGATTTATTTACCAACTATGGCAGATTATTGATTATTATTACTGATTATTGAAGATTCAGATGTCTGCAAATTTTTGCCACCCATCTGACCATAGGTGAAGCCTATTTCTACCTCCCCTTGAACCTGAGCTGGGTCCGTGGGTGCTTTCACTAATGGAATATAGTATAAGTGAGATCGTATCAGTTCCAGATGTAAATTTTTAGAAGAACAGGCTACTTCTGACTCTCTCTTCTGGAACTCAGCAGCCATACCATGAAGAAGCCCATGTACCAAGAAAACTGAGGCTCTGGCTAATGGCCCAAGCTGAGCACTACCTGACAACCAGCATTCTGAGTGCAGTGCCCATTACTCTCTAAGATTGAGGTGGTGCACGGTGGTGACAGACAGACTCCGACAACAAGGGTCAGGCTGTCCCCACTCTCTAGTATTCTGGATCCAGCTCATCTTCGCAACTGCTGACTCTGCTGATCCACGGTGGCTACTGGCCTGTAAAGATGATGGACTGAAGATTCACAGACTTTTGAGATTTCTGCATTACTCCCACTTTATGTCCTCTTTCAGTAGCTGGATGTGGCTGGTTTCTCAAACTGACTGGTTGGTAACTCCTCTTATTCACCATTTCCCCTTTTAGAACTTCATTTCCCAAGCTTGTCCCATGTAGCTCTTCTGCTTCCTTGATTGCATTCCAATTGGTGTGGGGGTTATAGAGTTTTTGGCTTCATGCTAGCCATACTTAATATTTTGAAAGGTTTATAATTTTTGATTGCATTGCATAGTGTATTGGTAAAGGAGATATAAGTGATGGCAAAGTCATGATAAAATATTCCACTAGAAACACATCAAGAACAAACATAGAATGTACATGAGAATCATGGCAACTAATATTATGTTAACCAAAGTACATATTGGGTCTGACTGCACCACAGCTAAATTTCTGAAGTATGGTACATAAATCAAACCTTACCATTTTTGATTCATTCAACAAATGTACATTGGGGGCATAGTACGTAACTGTACTAAATTATGTATCAAGGTGCAATAAAGAAAAGACAAGTGTGTTGAGGGAGCCAACATGGCACTATAGACAGAACATCATGCTGTCCTTCCACAGTAAAGACTCAAAAAACTAAGTAAAACATAGATAAACATCAACCTTGGAACCCTAAGCGTCAAATCCAACAGGAAACCAGAGAGATTAATCTGTAAATGACAACAACATCAGAACAATAAAAGAAGGAATAAATGGTGTAGGTATAGAACTTTCAAAGGGAGAGGACGTCAAGGCGATACTGTCATTGATTGAATTGTGTTTCCATAAAATATGTGTCAACTTAGCTAGGACATGATTCCCAGTATTGTGTGGTTGTCCACCATTTTGTGATTTTCCTATGTGTTATAAATCATAATCTCTGCCTGTGGTTAAAGAGGATTAGTGTGGGATGTAACACCCTTGCTCAGGTTGCATCTCTGATCCAATGTAAAGGGAGTTTCCCTGGTGTGTGGCCTGCACCACCTTTTATCTTACAAGAGATAAAAGGAAAGGGAAGCAAGCAGAGTTGGGGACCTCATACTGCCAAGAAAGCAGTGTCGGGAGCAGAGAGTGTCCTTTGGGCCTGGGATTCCTGCACAGAGAGCTCCTAGACCAGGGGAAGATTGATGACAAGGACCTTCCTCCAGAGCCAACAGAGAGAGAGCCCTGAATTTGGATTTCTATCCTACTGGACTGTGAGACAAATAATCCAATTAAGAAATGGGAAAGGATATGAACAGACACTTCACCAAAGAAGACATTCAAGCAGTTAACAGACACATGAGGAAATGCTCGTGATCACTAGCCATTAGAGAAATGCCCCAAAAAAAAAAAAAAAAACCACAAAACCACAGTGAGATACCACCTCACCCCGACATTAATGGCATGAATCAAAAAAATAGAAAATAACAAATGTGGGAGAGGCTGCAAGGAGATTGGAACTCTTACACACTGATGGTTGGGAGTGCAAAATGGTACAAGCATTTTGGAAAATGATACGGTGCTGCCTTAAAAAGCTAGAAATAGAAATACTGTATGATCCAGCAATTCCACTCCTAGGAATATATCCTGGAGAAATAAGAGCCATCACGTGAATAGACATACGCACACCTGTGTTCATTGCAGCATTGTTCACAATAGCAAAAAGATGGAAACAACCTAGGTGTCCATCAACAGATGAATGGATAAACAAACTATGGTACATACACACAATGGAATACTATGCAATGATAAAGAACAAAGATGAATCTGTAAAACATCTCACAGCATGGATGAATCTGGAGGACATTAGGCTGAGTGAAATAAGTCAATCACAAAAGGACAAATGGTGTATGAGACTACTTCTATAAATACTCATGAAAAGGTTTACACACAAAAAGAAACAATCTTTGATGGTTACAAGGGAGGGGAGGGGTGAGGATGGAAAAACACTAAACAGACAATAGGTATGTGTTAACTGTGATGAAGGGTAAGATAGTACACAATACTAGGGAAGCCAGCACAACTTGTCCAAGGCAAGGTCATGGAAGTTCCACAGACACATCCAAAACCCCTGAGGGACCAAATTATTGGGCTGAGGGCTATGGGGCCATGGTCTCAGGGAATACCTACCTCAACTGGTATAACAAAATTTATAAAGAAGAAGTTCTCCATTCTACTTTGGGGAGTAGCTTCTGAGGCTTTAAATTTTGTGAGCTGCCATCTAAGATATGGCACTGGTCTCACCCCATCTGGAGCAAGGGAGAATGAAGAAAATGAAAGACACAAGGGAAGGATTAGTCCAAAGGACTGATGGACCACAACTACCACAGCCTCCACCAGACTGAGTCCAACACAACTAGATGGTGCCCAGTTACCACCACTGACTGCTCTGACAGGGATCACAATAGAGGGTCCTGGACAGAGCTGGAGAAAAATGTAGAACAATCAAACTCACACACACACACACACACACACACACACACACACACACACACACACACACCCCACACACACACACAAATCAGACTTACTGGCCTGACACAGACTGCAGAAACCCTGAGAGTATGGCCCACGGACACCCTTTTAACTCAATACTGAAGTCACTCCTGAGCTTCACCCTTCAGCCAAAGATTAGACAGGCCCATAAAACAAATTGAGACCAAATGGTCACAGCAGCCCAGGGGCACGTACGAGAAGGTAGGAGGGGACAGGAAAGCTAGTAATAAGGAACCCAAGGTTGAGAAGGGGAGAGTGTTGACGTGTCATGGGGTTGGCAACTGGTGTCACAAAACTATATGTGTACTGATTAATGAGAAGCTAGGTTGTTCTGTAAACCTTCATCTAAAGTACAATTAAAAAAAAGACAAGTGTGGACCCAACCCTCACAGAATTTACAGTGTAAAACACACACCTCTCAAAAGACATGCAATTAAACAGGTTAATAAAATAAGTTTTGTAACAGAGGAAATATAATGCTGTCTTAATTTTATGGTATGAGTGCCCAGCCACATCTCAGGATTCCTGAAGGACCTTCTGGAGGAAGTTAAGATTCAACTAATGCCTGAAGAACAAGTAGGAGTTTCCTAGTTTGTTGTGTATTGCTTGGGGTCTTAAAAGCTTGCAAGCAACCATCCAAGGTACAACAATTGTTCTCTGTTCACCTGGAGCAACAGAGGAAGGAGAGTTCAGGAATAGGAGGAGGATATGGAATGTGTGGCTAATTGCCTCCGTGAACAACCACCTTTTTTGCCATGAGACCAGAACAATGGAATGGTGCCTGGCTACCAGTACTGAATGTTTTGATCAAAAATCCTATAGAAGAATCTTATCAAAAGGGGGATAATGTGGAACAGAATTTAAAATTCTCATAGAATCCTGACTTTCTGAAGCCATTGAACCTGGATGAACCCCTGAAAATAATGCCCTGAGATAATCTTTAAACCTTAAACCTTAAAATTATATCCCCTGAAGTCTTCCTTAAACCAAATGATAGTTTAGCTTAATTAGTAAACAATGTCTGTCTGAACATTGTGCTCTATCAAAAGTAAACCAAACCAAACCTGTTGGCATTGAGTTGATTGAGACTCATAGCAACCCCACAGGACAGAGTTAAAGAAATGGCTGGTGGATTCAAACTGCATACCTTTTGATTAGCAGCCAAGCTCTTAACCACTGTGCCACCAGGGCTCTATTAAAGAGCTATCTCTATGGGATCAGACTGACAATATCAACTGGCAAGGTTAGATAGGAAGCTTAGGGGGCAGTGAATTTATGAACAATTTGGAGAAGAAGGATGAGAATGTTTGTACAACTTGAAGAATGTAATCAATGTCACTGAATTGTACATGTAGAAATTGTTGAATTGATGTATGTTCTGCTGTGTATATTTTCAAAAACAACAAACAATCATAAATTATTTTTTTTTAAAAAATAAAAGAATGAGTAGGAGTTACCCAACAGGGGAAAGGAGTATACCCTTCAGGGAAGAATCAGAAGGGAGTGGAAGCACATAAAATGGGGGGCACTAGAAGGGGCCTCAGAGGGGCTGGAGAGAATTGAGTGCTGGGGGAAAGCAGTGAAAAATAAAGGCTGGGGAGTGTGGCAGGGATCTGAGCGCAGAAGTGTATGAAATGTAATCAGTTTGGGCAGGAAGAATGGAAGCTGGTATCAAAGCCGAAAACCTGTTATCATCCAGTCGATTCCGACTCATAGAGGCCCTATAGGACAGAGTAGAACTGCCCTGTAGGATTCAGAAGCTGACATCTGAAATAAAAGGACTTAAGCAGGTTACAAATACAACTGGATGGAGAGGCTGGAGGCGTCATGGATTGCACAGCGCCAGGATGTGCACAGCAGCCCAGGCAGGGCCTGTTTGTGGATGGCACATGTATACAAAGGGCAGGGACTCTCCACAGGTTCTGCGCTATCCAAAGAGTGAGGTAGACCATGTCTGCAGCTGGGTGGAGTCCCAACTATGGAAGACAGAGAGTGGCAAAGAAAGTAGGACATCGGAGTAAACACAAACGTTCTCACCTTAAACGCCATAACCAGTGTTGCAAGTGTTCATTTCAGCAGGGTGAGCAGAACACTGAATAGTCTGGAGAGTCGGCAACAAGTTGATTCTGACTCATGACAAACCCATGTGTCAGAGTAGAACTTTGCTCCATAGGGTTTTCAACGGCTGAGTTTTCAGAAGTAGGCTGCCAGGCATTTCTTCTGAGGCATCACTGAGTGGACTCAAACTGCCAATGTTTGGATGAACAGCCGATTGTGTTAATCCTTTGCATTAGCACTAAGTCTTTGAATAGACTTAACTTAGACAGAGTTTGACTCCAGATCATTGTAGATAAATGGGGGATACCAAAAACCATACCAAATCTGTTGCCATCGAGTCCATTCCAACTCCTAGCAACCCTATAGGATAGAGTAGAACTGCCCTATAGGGCAAGGAGTGCCTGGTGGATTCAAACTGTCAGGCTTTTGGTTAGCAGCTGATCTCTTAACCAGTTCACCACCAGTGCTCCAAAATGAATAGTGTAAAAAGGGTGGAATCTCAATATTTTAATAACGTAAGAACATTTTCTAGTTAAAGTCTCTCTTTAAGTGCTTTGTTGTTGCTGTTAGTTGTTGTCTAGTCAATTCCAACTCGTGGCCACCCCATGTGTGCAGAGTAGAGCTGCTCCACAGGGTTTTCAAGGCTGTCACCCTTTGTGAAGCAGATTGTCAGGCCTGTCTTTCAAGCCACCTCTGGGTGGGTTGGAACCTCCAACCTTTTTTTTTTTTTTTTTTAGCAAAGCAAGAAGAAAGTTTTATTCAGCATATATTCAAAAGGCAAAAGTGGGAAATCGGACAAGCATGTTACTAGAGCTGTGTCTGCCCGAGTCAAGGAAATATCACAGAACAGACAAAAGTGGGAAAACGGACAAGCATGCTACCACAGCCATGTCTGCCCGAGCCCCACCTCCAACCTTTAAGACTAGTAGTCAAGCTCTTAACCATTTGAGCCACCTGGGGACTTCCTTTAAGTACTACACAGACTTATAATATGAATGGTTTACCATCCCAATTAGTATTCCAAGATTAAATAAATTGAATATATTCCTTATTTCTCAATTTTATTTGGAATGTAATAGCCATAACTGTTCTTTCCCCCTTTCTATCCCAAAATTGTTTATATATATATATATGCAGGCACAATAAGAAAATATTTTAAAACCTTATCTGAAGATAGCCCAGCAGAATTCAAACGTGTGTAAATACTTCATAGGCTTTTTAGGCTCTTGCAAAAGAGAGATTCTCTTTTCACTGCCCAGCAAATTGTAAATCTGATTTCTCTCCTCACACATAATGGAGGGTGAGCGTCGTGAGGGGGAAAGAGGAGAGTCACCCTGTTCACACAGAAGTAAGTCAGGAAGCACTTCATGGGCCGATCTTAATGAAAATTCAGAAGTGCTTTTCATAGGCTCTATTGCAGGAAAAATATCACAGTGGGGTTTAATGAAATCAGAGGTTAGCAATAGAAGGAGCATCCTGGGAAAATAAAAAAATAAAATTTTCTCCTTCATAAAATACACCTTTTCCACTGAAATTACCAGCATATTATAGAGGAAATTGCACTAAAGTTGAAGAAAGCATATAAGTACTAATTTTTTTTAGCCTTTAAATCAGATTGCTTTTTCTGTTTACCTGCTGAGATCTAAGTTCAGGCATGAGGTCTCTTCCAAGTGACTGCAGCATCTGAAATGATCAGATGGGTGCTTTCTTCGATGTGCTTTAGATAGAAGTCAAGAGCTGGAAATGGGAGAAACTGGAAGGAATTGAAAGGCTTGTTTTTCATCTATCAATTACTTGAATATTATTCAGATGAAATGGTCATAGTTTTCTGCTCTGTGCCATTGTAGAGTTCATTCTGAAAAATTGTGTATCTGATAAAAAGAGCATTTGTTTAGATGGCTGCTTCTCCTATCAATAGCTGAGTTCTCTGAAATGTTTTAATAACTTTCACTGAACGCTATCTTTCATATTCCTCCTGGAATCCTATATGCCTATAACCACAAGTGTGGAACAGTAAACATAATGTTGAAATTTAACATTTAGAAAACAAAAGATGATTGAAGTGGTGAAATTTCTACCATTTTCAAGAAAATAAGCAAAATCAATTTTTAAGGCTGCAGAATCAGATTTTTAAGGCCCGGACAGTGTTTCGTTCTGTTGTATATAGGGTTGCTATGAGTCGGAATGGACTCAAAGGTATCCAACAACAACAACGAAATCAGATTAGGAATAAAGCATATAAGATAATTCATCTAACCAGTTGCCATCAAGTTGATTCTGACTTGTGCTGAGCCCGTGTGTGTCCGAGTAGAGTTGTGCTACAGAGAGTTTTCAGTGACTAATTTTTTGCAGGTAGATTGCTAGATCTTTCTTCTGAGGTGCCTCTGGGTGGACTCAAAACTCCAGTCTTTCTGTTAGCACCTAAGTTTTAATCGTTCTCACCACCCAGGGACTCCATAATGCATCTAATTAGTAGAATACATCCTACCTGTCTTATGTGCCTTTTTTATGGTTAGAATACATGAGAGGAAGGAGAGAAGTACTGTAGCAGACTACTTTGGACTAGACTTGAGTGAAATAACATTGCAGTGAAATGTTCTTTAAAGCCATCTTCTCATTGAGGTTAAAACCCACCCAATGTCGCTGAGGTTAAGAGGGAATTTTGAGCCCAGACTGTTAGCCTACTCAATTAAGATAGCCCAAATAAACTGTGGCATTATTTTCTACCTGCTCTTTACCGTGTTTGGGGATTAATAAAGAGCCTGAGAGCATATGACTGAAGTGCTTGTCAACCACCAGTGTCCCCTGTGTGAGGAGGAAAGATATCTATCAACCTCTAACCACCAATGACATTTATACTAAATTGTATGTCATATGGTGTAAGTGTGCGGTATTTCAAAAGAGGCGGTGTCTACTGTGAATTGGAATTAGCCACTATGGTGAAATAAAGCAAAAAAATTTTCCAGGAAAAGAAGACAGATGCAAAAGCAGGGAAGGGGAAATGGAAAAAAAAAAAAGGAAAAAATTGGCAAGGATAATGTGGTGACTATACTGATAATTTCCTTCCATAAGTTAAAGTGACCTATAGGGTCAGGTAATGAGGATATAAAGGCTAATTAAATACTCATTTTTTTCTTTAAGTATTTCCAAAGCTATCCAGAGAGAAATTTTACACACGCGTGCACACACACACACACACACACACAATAATGATATTGTATACTTGATAAAGTCTGAATTCAATGAAAAAAACAAAGTAAGATGGGAAGACAGAAGATGGAGCAATTGGTTCAGCTGCTAACCAAAAGGCTGGCAGTTTGAATCCACCAGCAGCTCCTTGGAAACCCTATGGGGCAGTTCTGCTCTGTCCATAGAGTCACTATGAGTCGACTGCAAGGGATTCAATGAGGAAAGAGTGGCCATGGAAGTCTACTTACAAATGCAAACTGCTTGTTAGGCGGTATCAAGAAATGCAAGTCTTAACTATTAAATTGAGGCATTTAGATGGGTTATGATGTGAAAGTGAGGCCTTGCAAAACCCTATTGATGGAAATGGGGTCCTGGGAAATGCCCCAGAACCTCAGTATTGTATTGGTTCTTGCACATCTCATCTCCATGCAACACAGTGGCTGCCCTGTTCTATCCTGCACATCTGGATATTGCACCTACTTCACCTTGACTAAGGAGCTCTGGTAGTGCAGTGGATAAGCTCTTGGCCACAAACCAAAAGGTTGGTGGTTTGAACCCACCAGCCACTCCATGGGAGAAAGATGCGGCAGTCAGCTTCCATAAAGATTATAGCCTTGGAAACCCTATGGGGCAGTTCCACTCTGTCCTGTAGGGTCGCTGTGAGTCGAAATCGACTTGACGGCAACGAGTTTGGTTTGGTTTGTCACCTTGACTGAGATATAACTTGAATTTCTCCCCTTTATCTTTCTGCAAGTGACTTGAACTTTTAAGGATGATTTTGTAAGGAATACCTCCCTTATCCTTACCAGAAATATGGAAGTTACCAGTCTTGACAATTCCATCCACTTAATTACCTTTATATCTGATATATGTTTCTTTTATTTTAGGAATTTTCATACATAATACAGTGTATAAAATATATGTAAAATTTAAAGGTTGATAAGAAAACAAAATGAACACTGGTGTACTCACAATCCATCTTAAGAAACAGAACACATAGTATTTATTTATTTGTCTAACTATCTATTTATTTATTATTTTGTCACCTGATTTGATTAAAGTGGGGTTATACTCTGACTTTGACAAGAATTGCTGGACTTCAGAAATAAAACTCTCGAGTGCTGTTATTGTTGACTTACTTTAATGTTCTCATCAGTGTCTGATATTCAATGGGTTCTTTTTTTCTCATGCTTGAATTATGCCTTATACTAAATTATGCCTGGGATTGTGACATGTACTCTCTTGTCAAGACACTTTTTTTTTTTTTCTGGAATGAAAGAGGTATTTTCAATTCTAGATTCTGTTATCATATACCTACAGTTGATGTTCAGGTTCCAAATATTTCTTTTCAAAGTGAGTACTCTAGGCTGAAAAAAAAAAAAAAAGAAGAAAAGTTCATCTTTGATAATACTGTTTAGTAGTTTACTGAGGAATTCAAAATCATTTCAATAAATGCAGGTACAATTCATCCCCATGCATTTGCCATGTTTTGACCCATTCTCTGCCACACTTTGGAAACATGATCTTGGAAAATACAACATATATCCCTCTCTTAGTCATCTAGTGCTGCTATAACAGAAATACCACAAGTGGATGGCTTTAACAAAGAGAAATGTATTTTCTCAGTCTAGTAGGCTACAAGTCCAAATTCAGGGTTCCAGCTCCAGGGGAAGGCCTCTCTCTCTGTCAGCTCTGGAGGAAGGTCCTTGTCATCAGTCTTCCTCTAGTCTAGGAGCTTCTCAGCACAGGGTCCAAAGGACACACTCTGCTGCAGCGCTGCTTGCTTGGTGGTATGAGGTCTCCATCTCTCTCTGCTCCCTTCTCTCTTTTATATCTCAAAAGAGGCTGGCTTAAGACACAATCAAATCTTGTAGATCTCATTAATATAACTACCACTAAGCCATCTCATTAACATCATAGTGATAGGATTTATAACACACAGGAAAATCATATCAGATGACAAAATGGTGGACAATCAATAGAATACTGGGAATCATGACCTAGCCAAGTTGACAGATATTTTTGAGGGACACAGTTCAATCCATGACAGTCACCAACTATGTACATTATAAGCAAAGTCATTCCACTGAGCTCATATTCTGAAGCTCTTTGTACGTGGAGAACATTGTGTTAGTTATTTCTGCATGAAGTGATAAGAAAAGCATGGCCTCTACCTTTTTAAACTTAAAATTTAGAATGATATTGCTATCTAGTCAAACTTTTGGTTTGAGAGGAATTTTGGTTGTTCCTGCGTCAGAGATGATAGCAACCCATCATCATCAGTTCTTTCCAGATTTTATTTCTGAGTCATATATCTAGAAGTATGTTCTCAGTTCAGTCATCTTTTCCCCGAACTTACTAGTCTTCTTATATTGACCTCCTAAAAATCCTCACAGCTGGACCAATAAGTAACATCATGATTAATGAAGAAAATATTGACATTGGATTTGTTAATAAGGAAGAGATTTGTGACCTTTAGAAGAATTGCTTTAGTGGAGGTGACAGGATTTTCCTGCTTCAGGTTGAAGTGTGAAGGAGATGTGGAAGTAGCTGTAGTTCTTGAAAATCTTACTGTGTATTTCCACGCTCGACTCCTCAAGCTGTTACATTTCCTTATAACAAGCAGAAAAAAGGATTCACCAATCACAGCGTTAGTGCTGATGGCCATGGCAGCAGAAATAACAATAGGTCAAGGCGTCATCAACACCTGGTGAAGGTGAAGAAAACTCTGCCAAATTATTCTGTTTCTCTTAATAGTTTGTTGACGTGGGTACTTATATATTTAGTGCAGCTTTGGTGAACATTATGACTACTGTCTTTCCCTTGGGCCGTGAAAACCTGCCCCTTTGTTTTTTTAATCTCATAGTTCATGAAAGAGCTAATCTAAAAAACTGTTAAAAATTTAGGTAGTACGGATTTCTTTAAATACTGAAGGTTATTTAATACTTTGCTGGTTTTCATAGCTAAAATTATGACAATCAATTATATAGTTGTTATATAAATGAAGAAAGCATCTTTTTAGCTCTATTTAGGGAAAATGCAGGAAATATGAATGATTAAAAAAAAATACCTGTTGCTGTTGATTCTGACTCATAGGGACCCTATAGAATTATATTAGTTATCAATACTGTATAATTATCCATATAGTTGTCTGGGGTCCCTGGGTAGTGGAAACAGATAAGCGCTTGACTACTAGCCTTAAAGTTTGGAGGTTCCAACCCACCCAGAGGCACCTTGAAAGACAGGCTTAGCAGGCTGCCTCTGAAAGGTCACAGGCTTGAAAACTCAATGGAGCAGTTCTACTCTGCACACATGGGCTTGCCATGAGTCAGAATCAACTGGACGGCAACTAACAGCAACAAAATAGTTGTCTTAGTTGCTTAGTGCTTCTATAACAGAAATACCACAAGTGGGCAGGTTTAATGAAGAGAAATTTATTTTCTCACAGTTTAGGAGGCTAGAAGTCCGAATTTAGGGCAGAAACTCTAGAGGAAAGCTTTCTTTCTCTGTCGCTTCTGGCAGAGGGTCCTTGACCCTTTTCAGTTTCTCTTCCTCAGTTCCTTGGCAATCTCTGCTTGACATCCATCTTTTCCCATCTGTGCTACCTTGCTTCTGTGCCTAACTGGCTCATGCATTTTATATCTCAAAGGTGATTGGTTCAAGACACGTGGTACACTGATTTGATCTCATTAACATAACAAAGACACTCTAGTCCCAAATGGGCTTACATTCACAAGTATAGAGGTAAGGATTTACAAACACATTTTTGGGGGACACAATTCAATCCATAACAATACTATAGTGTAATATAGTATGGATAATATAAATTGTATAAAATATAACATAACTCAATACTGGACTACAGCATTTATCTGCCTGTTGTATTATCATTATTATTCAAAAGAAATAAGAGGGAGTTGCTGCAAGACAGTTCATAAACCAAACACTTTCAGCTCTCTATAATTTTGTAGATCCTTTTCAATATAAATCAAATCTGCTATGCAGATAAAATCAAACTGAGGAAAGAAAATATAACAGACAGTGAGCTTTAGAGGAGAAGCTTAAGGTGTCAAGTGGTACTTTATAATGGTGAGAGCTGCAGAGCAAGCAGATAAACCGTTTTTCTAATAGTTTTCCTGCTTCTATGACACACCCTGGGGCATATTCTCAGGACTTACAGACACCTTTGGAAATCGTTGAGTGGTTTGTACACACCGGGCTCCACAGCTTAGCCATCACTGAAATAATACAGTCAGGTAGCTTTGTCTTTGCTGCTGCCACTGGATTGGCTTTGGTAAAAAACTAGTGAATGCTCCACCATCTTAGGTTATTGTATTCTGCTATACTTGTCCCTGACCTACTCTACACAATGGCTCTGTCCTGATTACAGGTTGTAGTCTATGTAGATGGCTGGCTTTGATTGCATATTAGAAGCTTGTTGTCAGCGTAACCCACTAGCGGTGATAATTAATGACTTGCTTGCCATTACTTAGGAATAGAATGTTGGTGATTCCAGAAAGGGGGTGGGGGACAGCAGATTCTATTACTTTCATACTGATTAGAACAAGTCTGATAATTCAAATGTTCTTATCCACAGGACAAATCAATGTATTTTTCGCAGAAAATAAATGCAAAGGAAAAGAAACAAGAAAGGATAGTCAATCTATTTTTTTTTTCTTTCTTACCCCCTTTACCTTTAAGTTTGGAGTTATTTTTTCTCAATGTACGTAATGCATAGGTGAATACAGGGTTGGGCAGAGTAACAGAATTGTGTTCTTAAATCCTGCCACAACAAAGTAGCAAAGAAATGACTCCTCCTTACGGCTTTCTGCTTTAATAAATTCGTGGTCTGGTATGTCACGTGGGATGCAGGGGACCATGAAAGTAACTAGACTTATTATACTCACAGTTCCCCGAGAGGTACCCAGCGTGCCACGCGACGTTGCGCAGGCGCACAAGGGCAGCCGCCTTCCTTGAGCTTATAGGGTGGGGGTAAGCTGTTAGCTGTGCGGTCTGGGCTTGGCTGGTTAGTTTTAAAGTTCCAGCCGAGGGAGGGTGGAAGTGGCACAAGTTCCCAAGGAGATTATCAAATGGGAACATATGGCCTGGAAGGAGCGCTCATTTCCAAGGGGATTTCCACCTGAGACCCAATGGTGTATATGTAAGTGTGTTAGAGGAGGGTTGAAACTATGGTAAAGGGAAAGGTCTGCTGCGTGGATTGAGCCCCAAAGGTTTGCGTTCAGAATGTTGGAGCATCAAAACAAAAGTTTAAATTGTGAATGCAATTTATCTAACAAGGAACTATGAGAAAGGGTGTCTTAGTTATCTAGTGCCGCTATTACCGAAATACCACTAGTGGATGACTTTAACAAAGAGAAGTTTATTCTCTCACAGTCTAGGAGGCTAGAAGTCCAAACTCAGGGCGTCAGCTCCAGCGGAAGTCTTTCCCTGTTGACTCTGGAGGAACATGTTTGTCATCAGTCTTCCCCTGGTCGAGGAGCTTGTAAGTGCAGGGACCCTGGGTCCAAAGGGCGCACTATTCTCCTGGCTCTAGTTTCTTGGTGGTAGGAGGTCTGCATGTCTTTCTGCTGGCTTCCCTCTTTTATATCTCAAAAGAGATTGATGTAAAACATAGTCTAATCTTGTAGATTGAGTCCTCCCTCATTAACGTAGCTGCCACTAATCCCATCTCATTAACGTTATAGAGATAGAATTTACAACACATAGGAAAATCACGTCAGATGACAAAATGGTGGACAATCACACAGTACTAGGAATCATGGCCTAGCCAAATTAATACACATATTTTTTGGGGACACAATTCAATCCATGACAGAGGGTATAAGGAAAAAGTACAGAATCAAGGGACTAGACCTAGCAAACAACCATCTTGCTGCTCTTAAAGAGAAGCCATCATTACAGCTCTCTGAATTCCTTCTTTTGTACTTTTCAAACTGCTAACCCAAAAGGATGGCAGTTTGAATCCACTTAGAGTCTTTGCAGAAGAAAAGGCCTGGTAAATTGCTTCTATAATGATTACGGCCAAGAAAACCCTATGAAGCAGTTCTATTCTGTAACGCTTGGTGTCTCCATGAGTCAAGGGCAGACTCAACAGCAGCCAATAACAAGAATAATTTACAGGCCATGGCAATAAACGTCAACCACTCGGAAAGCGTTCAAATATCTACATGAGATGAATTTTTTAATATGACCTTAAGTCTAGCATCATGAATTTTGTTTTGTTTTCCTCGAAATGAAAGATTAGGGAAATTTATTTGTGAATAGACGTGGATTCAATTAAAAAACAAAACAAAAAAAAACATTGCCATAGAGTTGATTCTGACTTGACCCTTTAGGACCAAGTAGGACTGCCCCATAGGGCTTCCAAGGCTGTAAATCTTTGCGGAAGCAGACTGTCACATTTTTCTCATGCCTAGAGGCTGGTGGGTTGAACAGTTGACCTTTTGGTTAGCAGCCGAGTACTTAGTCACTGCACCTCCAGGCTCCTTGGATTTAATAAACGAATGTTCTTCACTGTTTAATGGTGATTAAGGAAAATAAACCATACTTTTATGTAAATAACATGCGGCTTCTGTGTTTGTTTGCCTACTGAGACCTCCCTTGATTTTTATAAGCATGCTATGCTAATTATTTTTTATAGTAACATGTAAAAAAATTGGCATAGTGGCACTTATGAAAATACCTCTGTGAGGAGGGTGCGATTGGCAAACAAACATAGAAGCTGCACGTTATTTGCGTAAAAACATGGTACAGCTAAAGAAAGATACTTCAACAGGTGCATGTGTCAACTGCAGATGCCAGACACAGTCATTCTTAACTTTAGGTATTCCGGTAATACAGTACCTAGGATTGATCTATGCTTTGTATAAAAAATGTTCAAAATCAAGTGTTAACCTTCAACTCACTGTTCCTTCAAGATTTTAGCTTGAAAATTACCAAAAGCAAACATTTTATATACTCCAGGTTAAAAAAAAAGAGTAAGACCATTTGTTATATTTCTGGTTAGCAAATCATGCTTTTATTAGTTTTGGAATTCTTAAAAATTCAGTTTTTGGATTTGAAATAAGCAATTTATTTCCTTTTTAAAATTGTTCTTCCTATTTAGGTTGTAGAAGAGCTAAAGTTTGACAAAAGCCTGATGTGCGTACATTAATGAATCATAAAATGTTGTTTAACCCTGCTATCCTGTACCTCAAAGTGTTTGATTGTGTTCAAGAAACTTCTTAGCTTTGGTTTAGTCCACTTGTGCTGACTTCCTCTGTATTGTGTGCCGTCCTTCCCTTCACCTAAGATAATTCTTGTCCACTATCTAGTGAATAACCCTCTCTCTCCCTCCCCACCCTCGTAACCATCAAAGAATGTTTTCTTCTGTGTTGAAACCTTTTCTTGAGTTCTTATAAGTGGTCTTATACAATATTTGTCCTTTTGTGAGTGACTAAATTCACTCAGTATAATGCCTTCCAGATTCCTCCATGTTATAAGATGTTTCACGGCTTCATCATTGTTCTTTATCATTGCGTAGTATTCCATTGTGTGAATATACTATAATTTGTTTATCGATTCATCTGTTGATGGGCATGTAGATTGTTTCCATCTTTTTGCTATTGTGAACAATGCTGCAATTTACATGGGTGTGCATATATCTATTCGTGTGATGGCTCTTATTTCTCTAGGATATATTCCAAGGAGCAGGATTGCTGGATTGTATGGTACTTCTATTTCTAGCCTTTTAGGGAAATGCCACATCGATTTCCAAAGTGGTTGTACCATTTTACATTCCCACCAACAGTGTATAAGTGTTCTAGACTCTCCACAACCTCTCCAACATTTATTATTTTGTGTTTTCTGGATTAATGCTAGCCCTGTTGGGGTGAGATGGTATCTCATTGTAATTTTGATTTGCATTTCTCTAATGACTAATGATCCTGAGCAAGAAATAGCAGATGTTTTGTTTCCTGTATATATACTAGAATTTAAAAAAAAAAAAAAAGAAGCATAGAAGATCTGGGTGAATGTTAACAGAGAATGTAGATATTCATGTATACTGTAACAATGCAAGAGTGAAATTTTGCTTGGACATTTGGATTTTGCTATAAAAATGATATAGTAAGGATCAAATGAGTCAGTTGCTCATATTCTTTGTAAGATCTCAGTATAAAAAAAACATAAAATTTTAAACACACTAAAGTTAAAGGAAGTATATTGTTATTTTATATGAGTGATTTTCAGAAAAATGATCAGAGGATATTTAATTTGTCCAGAAGTCATATATACAACTTCATGTTTATGAATACCTTTTTAATGAGAAAATGCAATTGATGAAAACATGTGTACTTTCAAGAAGAAATGGTGTTGTGATGCTGTGCATTCAAAATGTTCAATGCCTCAGGTATAGCTTTAACCTCTAACAAATGAACAGTATATTTGACAGAAAATATAGCACTGTGGTTATAATAGCTTTAGCTAAGTTTGTGTGTTGGGGGGATGGTGGGGATTGGAGCCCTGGTAGCGTAGTGGTTATGATCTTGTCTGCTAACTACTGGCAGTGTGAATCCACCAGCCACTCCTTGGAAACCCTGTGGGGCAGTTCTACTCTGTCCTACATAGGGCCATTATGAGTTGGAATCGACTCGACAGCAATGAGTTAGCTACGTGGGAACAAGAAGTCCATAAATCTTAGAGGACTGCAGTAAGGACAGTTTCTTTATCACAGTGGATGATGGTGACTGTAGGGTTTCTCTTCTCCATATGTCTTTTATTATGGAATCCAAGCTGAAAGATCATCCCATTTCTAGGATATGCCATTTTGTGCCATATATGGGAACACACAGGACTCGTAAAGTCTTTGCTCAGAACTGGCATATGTCACATCTGCTCATTCCATGGACCAAAGCACATCATGTGGCCAAGTCAAAAGTCAATTAGTCCTTCCATTACTACATTTTTCCTAAATTTTTTTTTTTTGATAGCATGTGTTTTCAGTATTGCAATGCATACTTATCAATTGAGTGTGTTTAAATTTGGGGTTGGTACTATGGATTTTCAGAAATATGATCTGGTAATACAAGCTACCAATGAGGTGAGTGGCACTGTGGTGCCACAGGTCCGTGGTATGGCAATATACCAATGAGAGCTATATAAATGATTTATTGCAGGCGCCTTTCCATTGGGTTACATGGGAGAGCCTCTAGTTTTCCAAATAAGGCACAGAAAAATCAAAAGGATCCCATCAGGTTTCCCTAGCTATCACATAAGAAAGCCATAATTATGCTTGCAAGCCTTATCTCACAGAAATAAAGGGGAAAAAAGGCAAAAGCAGTCAGTATGCCTCATGCAGATACATTCAGAGAGGTCAATAAGAAGGTTACAAGACTAACACATCCAGGAAGCATCACCTAATAGAATATTCAACCTATACAACAATGGGGTTCCAACTCCTGTCTGCTGAACTTCGGGTATTTCAAAAGGAACCCACCTTAATGCTAAATGCATTAGAGCTGGAATAACACCTTACCTCTGAGGTCCAGAGGCATAAAAAGTGGTTGGCATGCCGTTAACCCAATGGTAATGAAAAGTTAGGGGAGGAATTATACTCATCTCTTAAGTGGCATTGAGTCCCAAAGCAGTAGTTGGTGATGGGTAGTCTTAGAGTGGGGATTCAGTAATTGAGATCAATGATGTAAATAACCTGGGAAGGATTGATTCTGGAGGCAGACTGACTGGGTCGCCACTTAATACCTGTGTGACTTGTGGTGAGTTCTCTAATCTCATTATGCCTCAGCTTCCTTGTCTGTAAAATGGAAAACAATAGTACCTATCACCTGCGGTTGAAATGAGGATTAAGATTATTAAAATTTATAAGAAATTTAGAACAGCACTAGGTTATATTAAACCCCCCCCCCCCCAAAAAAAAAAAACCTGTTGCCGTTGTGGCGATTCTCTGTAGTGACCCGATAAGACAGAGTCGAACTGCCCCAGAGGGTTTCCAAGGAGTGGCTGGTGGATTTGAACTGCCGACCTTTATGGTTAGCAGCTGTAGCTCTTAACCACTGTGCCTCCAGGGCTCCAAGGTACTTAAATGAGTTATATTAGGTACTATTTAAGTTTTAAATATATCCTGTGAATATTGTAAAATTAATTAAACTGGTTTATTTTAGAGACATTTTCAAATTGTTCCCTTGGAGATGCTTATTAATTATATATTCTTAGTTGTAAACAAATGATCACTATTTTTACTAGATTTATTGATCTAAATTCGTGTGAAAACAAATCTCTAGTGATTATAAAAACTTTAAGTCAATTTTATATTCCAAGGTGTCACACTTTTATACTTGGTGATTAAAATAAACATAACAAAAATGAACCACTGTGCAATATGTAATTTGTTTTTAAATATCCAGAATAGGTATTTCCGTGGAGACAGAAAGCAGATTGGTAGTTACAGGGACTGGGAGGAAGAACTGGGGAGTTACTGCGGAATGAAAGTGTTTTGGAGCTAGATAAAGACTGTGGTTGCACATCATTGGGAATGTCATGTCATAAATGCTACTGAATTGTACACTTTAAAGTGTTTAATTTTATGTGAATTCATCTCAGAAAAAAATAATGTTTTTATATTGGTCTTTTCATAATATTTTTACTAATTTTAAAGACCTAATCAGAAGCATTGGCATGTCTCTGGAATACAAACTTCAATTATACTAAACCAAACTTGTGGCCGTCGAGTTGATTTGGACTCATAGTGACCCTATCATGACAGAATAGAACTGCCCCATAGGATTTCCAAGGATCAGCTGGTGGATTTGAACTGCCAACCATTTGGTTAGCAGCCAAACACTTAACCACTGTGCCACCAGGGCTCCTTCAATTATGCTAATGATCTTGCATTTTATTACTCTGGCCCAGATGTCCCCTTTGAGCTCTCCACACATTCAGTTAACTGCCTATGAGATATCTCCTCTTGGTCCTCTCCAAGCAACCCCACGTTCAACATACCCCAGACTGAATTCATGATCTTTCCAGTAACCTTGTTCTTTTGAACATTAATCTCTAACCTCCAAAATGACACCATCATCCCTCCAGTTTCGCAGCTTAGCTGGATTAGAATCATCCTTGACACCTCCATCTTCCTTACACTTATTGCCAGTCCATCTCCAAATCATGTAATTTCAGTTCCTAACTATATCTTAATCCTCTCCACTCAGTGTTCATCTAGATGTCTACAATAATCCCCTAACTTGTCTCCCCATATCTACCGTCTCCACATCAAATGTTCTTACATGTTCT
The DNA here is from genome assembly GCA_030035585.1 of Dugong dugon. Classification (NCBI taxonomy): domain Eukaryota; kingdom Metazoa; phylum Chordata; class Mammalia; order Sirenia; family Dugongidae; genus Dugong; species Dugong dugon. Next base: position 11,634,515 of record CM057473.1, read on the forward strand.
ATCACATGTTCACTTAATACATTCTAAGCACTGAAGCCACAGTTATATTTTTAATTTGAAAATCAAGCCATCTGCCCTTAAAACGTTTCAAATGCTTTCAGTTACTTCATTCTTGGCTTCCAAGTCCCTATCTTCATCTGCAAAGTCATTTCATGTCATGCTTCTCCTTGATGTGGCTACCTCAAGCTTTAAGCAAGCTTTCTTTCTTGGGCCTTTTATATACATAATGTCACCTTTAATGACTGACATTGTTAGGGTTTGGTCAATTTTCTCTGTTGCATGTTTGTTCGTAAGGTATTGAAGACTGGTCAGGAATGTAACATGGAATTGGTATTCCTGGCCAATGCATTTCATGCACAGTCACCACCCATTGGTCAGTGGAGGCTTGTGTGCTGCTATGATGTTGAACAGGTTTCAGTGGAGCTTCCAGACTAAAACTGACTAGGAAGAAAGGCCTGTATATCAATCTACTTCCAAAATGGCCTGGAAATCCCAAAAATCTGCTGGTGAATACCCTGGATCATAATCCCATTCTTAACCAATCATAAGGATGGTGTGAGATTGGGCAGAATTTTGCTCTGTTGTGCATGGGGTCCCCATAAGTTGGGGACTGACTTGATGGCAGTTTAACAAGAGGAGAAATGCTTCACCTTAGATTCCAAATTCCATGAAGTCGTGTGCTTTGCCAGTCTCCTCTCTCTGAAGAGATGTGAGACGCTGAGATGTTAATGTGACGAAGATCAAGTAGAATTTTTTCTAGAAGACTTCCTGGGGAAAGTGAGACTTAAATAGCACATTTGGTTGGGCTATTCTGCAGTCAGTGTTTTCAAATGGAGACACTTCTGTGACGGTTAATCTATAAAACAAGTTGACATGCAAGAGGGACCCTGGCAAAGGATCTCTCTAAAAAGGATGCCCTGGAGAAGTGATGTTGAATAGAGGTGAGTAGAAGGAGAAAAAGAAAGGGAAAAAAAAAAAGAAAACTTCTCTTACATAATAATTAATCTGATTCTTTCTCTCACTTCTCCTCACCAAATATAAAATAATAGGAATAGGAATAATAACAGTACCTTTAAAATAAACTTATTCAATGTCGTCACTATGGAGAAACAGCTTAACACTGACTGCCTTTGCAATGCTTCTAACTTGACATGGAGCTGTGCAAAAGGGAATCTTTTTTTTCCGCTATAAACTTTCTCTCTGGTGTCTCACAATTTTGTATGTTGAAGAGTTTCACACATCTAAACAACCAACTCAACTCCAGTGAACATGAACAGCGTCTTCTTCTGGCAGGACTTGCTAACTAAACTTTCTACCTCATTCTCCCTCTAGAATCTCTGAGCCAAACTCTCGTACTTTATCTTCCTATTTTCATCTTCTACCATGAGAAAATAAGGTGAAAAGCAAATGTCGAATCCCAAGACACACTGGAAATCCATTCTGTTCTGTTTCCCTCTGGCCATAAGATTTCCTCGCTCGCTTTCAGGAATAAACATTTTCAGGAAGCAATCTTTACAGTTTTAATAGCTTCTGGCATTTGCAGCCTCTGAAGCTCAAACCTCTCTCTAAAGTTCCCTTCTTGGGGCTGAGGAATACTGTCATTCCATGCTCTGAGGTCTCCTAGGTTTTCTGTCTACATTTCTCCTTGATTTTCTTTCTTTCTTTTTTTAACTACATACATTTGAGCCTATTTTGGGTCAGTCATTGGAGCAAAATAAAACATCAGACCTCTCAAAGCTCTTTCTTAGCATACAAATGATCTATACATTTCTTTAAAAACATTTTTCCTTTGCCTACATATACGTTTGATACAGGCAGCCAGAGGCCATACATGAGTTTTCCTTCATACTTTTCTTAGAAGAAAGAACATTTTATTACTTATGTGGAAAATAATGCTGCAAGGGAAACAGTTGTTATTTTTTCCCCTGAATTCAAAGTATTCAGTATCATCAAAAGAAGGCATTTTGATGACAGGAGTTGTCTAAATAACTCTGGCTGTGAATGTGAGAGCAGGAATGACAAATATCAATATACGTATTTGGCATCTTTGAAGAGAACATCAGTGTCTAGCACGCCTCCATTGATGTAGTTCCCTTTGCCCGGCATGCTGTTCTGTATTGCGGGTGTTCTCTCGTGTGACAGAGTATGTTCTGATTTTATTTCCTCAAATAAATATGTCGAGAGGTTAATCTGAAGACAAAAGATGAGATTCCAACCCCATCTCCCCATATTTTCTAATCAGTTGCTTTGAATACACTTTCCTAAATTCACTTCTTTGCTTGAAAGGAATTTGTTTTATTAACTATTCTTTGATATTGTGGCTCTGTTCTATTCTGCAAATACGGCCTTTCTTTTAGACGTAGATTGAGTATGTGATAGCATTGCTTTCTAAACACAAAGTGGTGGGTCATGAAGGGGTATGAGTTAGAAACTTTTAAAGTCAAGTCATTCCTGCCTTGAGAAAAGCAGTATTTCCGATTGTCAGCCGTGCATGTGGTTGTACTGCTCTTTCAACAGAGAGAAGATGCTGTTTCTTCCCAACTGTTTTACTGCTATAATTTTCTCATACATTGATATCATAAAATTCAAAGTCCCCTCTAACCTTCTTATTGATCTCTCTGAAATGTATCTGCATGAGGCATACTGACTGCTTTAGATATTTCCTTTAAAAAAAAAAATCTGAGAATTTTTTTCTGGAAGATCCTGATTCATCATTTATTTGTTTCTTCTTTTCTTAAAGTCCAGTAGCTCTTATCTGTCTGTCTGTCTATCTGTCGATCTTCTCACTGTATGTGTCTCGTTTCTATAAGAACCCTCTTCATTATAAGAAACTGGGTTTTACATAACATTGAAGTATCCAGAATTTTGTTTTTGTACAATTTTAACTAGCACATAGAGGTTCACAGGCAACATTTATGGTGTTCAGTAAGAAATAAAAAAAAAAAAAAAAAAGACATAACAATGTGTCAGGAAAAGGTTATAAAGAAGATATTGGTTTGGAATGAATTTCATTTAAGTACAGACCAGTCAGGAAATAAAGAAATGAACTTTGCCTGTATATAGAGAAATTGATCAATTCAGAAAAACTATCGTATGGGAGTAAAATGTATATGATGAAATAATGTATGTGAAAATTCTTACAAATTTAATGCAGATATTATTTCCTTTTTATATTAAAATCTGAAGAATGCATTAGTGTATTTCTTAAAACCAACAGCAACAAAAAAACACAAACCCGTTGCTGTCGAGTCAATTCAGACTCATAGCAACCCTACAGGACAGAGAAGAACTGCCCCATGGGGCTTCCAAGGAGTGCCTGGTGGATTTGAACTGCCAGTCTTTTGGTTAGCAGCCAAGCTCTTAACCACTGCGCCACCAGGGCCCTGAGTTCTTTGAAAATGACTTTGAGCTTTTGAGAACACTAATCTTTAAGGGAATCTTGGAGGCCAATGCTAGCAGGTTACTTATACTAGTCTAGTGTTCTGAGAAGCTCAGAGTCATTTTCAGTTCTTCAAGGTCTGGATTTCTAGAGCGAGCAAGATGCTTTGTTTTGTTTTCAGCTAGATTATAAACTTCTTGTTGGCAAGTTACTCAATCTTTTCATTTTAATCATAACGAATAACTTGGTGCCTTAATATTTTCCTCCTGCTTCCACTCTGCTCCCCTCCCGGTCTACTATTTACACAGCAAGAAAATCACCTTTTAAACTGCACTTTCTATCTTGTTATTCTTCTGTTTAAAACACTCCTGTGGCATTTTACTTTACTTAAAATAATATCAAAATCCCTGACCTTGGCACAGAAATCAGTATTTCCTTCCCAAACTCACCTCACACCTTTGTCCCCAATACCCCTTCTGCAACATTCCAAGTGGTGTTCCTCTCTTCCTTGAATAGTCCACATTTGTTTCTGTCCCAAGGCCTTGCCACCAGCTGTTTTACCACCTGGAACGTTTTTCCCCACTAATAATTTTATAGCTAGTTTTTTCTTGTCATGAAGCTTTGGTTCAAATGTCACTTCCTCAAGTGGCCATACATTTACACGTGAAACAGTTGAGCCCTTCTCTATATTAATCTGATTTATTTTCTTCATGGTATTTGCCATTGTCCAAAAGTAGAGGATTTATTTCTCTGCTTGATTAATGACTGTCTCTCCCACTTCCCCAAAATGTCAGCTCTATGAGCAGAGGGGCCTTATCTATCATTTTTACTTTTTAATATTTTTTTTTCTCTTTTGGTTGTTGTTGTTGAGAGTATATGTAGCAGAACTTATACCAATTCAACAATTTCTACATATAAAATTCAGTGACACTGATTACATTCTTTGAGTTGTGCAACCATTCTACTCCTTTTCCTGGTTGATCCTCCCCTATTAATATAAATTCACTGACCCCTAAGTTTCCTATCTAATCTTTTGAATTTCTGTTGTCAATTTGATCCCATATAGATATTAGAAGAGCATAATGCTCAAGGCAGACATTCTTTACTAGTTAATCTAAATAATAGTTTGGTTTTAAGAAGAATTTGGGTGATATTTTTGATTTAAAGTTCAAAGATTATCCCTGGACAATAGTTTCAGGGGTTCATCACCCTCCATGGCTCCAGAAAGTCTGGATTCCATGAAAATTTTAAATTATTTTCTGCATTTCCCCCCTTTTGATAAGGATTCTTCTGTAGAATTTTTGATTAAAATGTTCAATTGTGGTAGCTGGGCACCATCCACTTCTTCTGGTCTCATGGCAGATTTGGTCATGTGTATCATTATCCACACATTCCATTTTCTTCTTCTATTCCTGACTCTCCTTCCTCTGTTGCTCCAGGCAAATACAGACCAACTGTGGTACTTTTGATGGTGGCTTGCAAGTTTTTAAGAACCCAGACACTATGCAACAAACTAGGAGGCAGAACAGAAGCACTGAACATGTTATTAGGCCAATTAATTGGGATGTCTCATGAAGCCATGACCCTAAACTTCCAAACCAAAGAACCAAATCCCATGAGGTGTTTGGTTTTACATAAGTAGCCTAAGCAACTACTCTTTCTTTTTTTTTTCTCGTCATTGTAAATATATCACATAACTTTTACCAGTTCAACTTTCTACAGGTATACAACTTGCTGACAGCAATTGCATTAATCAGCTGTGCGTCCCTACCCTTAATAATTGCAATTCTTCCATCACTGTAAATTGAAACTCAGTAAGCAATAACACCTGGGGCCTTATCTATTATGATGAAAGTCTTTAACTTCAGCACCTAGAATAGTTCCTTGCACATAGTACTTTCTCATTTTATATTTTATGAATAAATAAATTACTGGATGAGATCCAAGCATGCACTCAAAAAGTATTTGTAAGAAGCATGAACTAAAAAATACACATAAAACTTTTCAACTTCTTTTTCTCTGACAAAATACCTAACAAATCAATCATCCTACAACTTGCTTTCCACTGTTGTGTGATTCTATCAGTCAGTCAGTCATTCTGACAGACAACCAACAATTTTAACAGCACTTCGGTGCCAGGCTGGGGTTACGGGGTGAACAAGCCACAACTGTGAGAACTTCTGTCTCAGGGATCTTATATTCTTGTGGAAAACAGGCCGTATAAAACCAAAAACCAAATCCATTGATGTCGGGTTGATTTCAGCTCATGGAGATCTTGTATACAAACAAAGACCATAATGAAATCAGAAAAGCAGGGCCATGCAGAGGTAGGTTAAAGAATCTGGAATTGAAGTTTCACATGAAGTTACTGCTGAATTGGAAGCAAAAAAGTAAAAACATTGTCACACTGTGGATAGATCTCACTAGCTACTCATCTAGATTGTTTCACCATAGTCAATATTTATCTCTTCATCAAAAATGTGGGAATTGATTGACTTGAGAATCATGTTTGGTTTTCAGAATTTTACCATTATGTCTGCTTCTTGACTATTTCTTGTCCTAATTACAGTAAAGTTGACAAATATCTTGTGTCTGGAGATTATTTTATATGATAGGTAGATTTTATATGACAGATACTGATATAGTCTCTAAATAAGATGCCAGTTGGTATATCTTGACGGAAATAATTTCATAGTCAAAATGAAAACTCCATAAAATAGCCTATATTTTAAATTTGTATTTTAATTAGTTGAATACTATAGATGTCTACGTTAAATTTAACCTTAAACACGGAAGTGGAGGATTAAGACAATTCAAGTCAAGTAAAATAATTTGTACACATTTAGTTATCTGGAAAACTGTATTACTTCTTTAAATGTCATTCTCCAATAACAAAAATCCACACTTACTATTTATAACAAATATAGATCTGATTTTTAAATATTTAATACTAAGACTTGAACTGTTGTTGTTAGGTACCACCGAGTGTGTTCCAACTCATAGTGACCCTATGTACAACAGAACAAACACTGCCCAGTCCTGCCCAGTCCTGCGCCATCCTCACAATCATCATTATGCTCACGCTGATTGTTGCAGCCACTGTGTCAATGCACTTCATTGAGGGTCTTCCTCTTTTTGTTGACCCTTGTCTTAAGTAGAGTTCTCTAGAGAAGCAAAACCAGTAAAGCATAAAAAATATATGTATGAAGAAATTTATATCAAGGAAATGGCTCATGCGGTTATAGACGCTGGAACACCGCACGTCTGTTGAGTCAAGGCTGGAGGCTTCTCCTGATTCACACAGCCTCAGGAGCTGGCGAACCCAAGATCAGCAGGTCAGAGAGAAGGGCTGTTGCTCACAGCCTGCAAAGATTAATGAATCCCAATATCAGCAGGGAAGGCTGCAGGTAAGCTGCTAGCTCAAGTCCCAAGAAACGAATGTTAGATGAACAGGAGCCAACTGCAGGATCCAGAGTGAGCAAAATCCCACGAGCCATGCCAGAATGTCCACTTATATTCAATGCAGGGCACATGCCCAAGGAAACTCCTTTTCAACTGACTGGCTACTCACAGCAGATCCTATCATGGGGGTGATCACATTATATTAAATCTCAACATGGAAGTGATCACAACATCATACAACTGCTAAACCACTGAGAATCATGACCCAGCCAAGCTGACACACAATCTTAACCATCACAAACCTCTACTTTACCAAGGATGATGCTTCTCTGTAGGGACTGGTCCCTCCTGATTACATGTCCAAAGTATGTGAGACCAAGTTTCTCTATCCTTGCTTCTAAGGGGCATTCTGGCTGTACTTCTTCCAAAACAGATTTGTCAATTCTTCTGGCAGTCCATAGTATAGTTGATATTCTTCACCAACACCATAATTCAAAGGTGTCAGTTCTTCTTCGGGCTCCGTTATTCGTTGTCCAGCTTTCACATGCATATGAGGTGATTGCAAACACCATGGTTTGGGTCAGGCCCACGTTAGTCTTCAAGGTGACATCTTTACTTTTTAACACTTTAAAGAAGTCTTGCAGCAGATTTGCCCAATGAAATTCATCCTTTGATTCCTTGGCTGCTGCTTCCATGGGTGTTGATTGTGGATCCAAGTAAAATGAAATCCTTGACAACTTCAGTCTTTTCTCTGTTTATCATGATTTTGCTTATTGGTCCAGTTGTGAGGATTTCTGTTTTCCTTATGTTGAGGTGTAATCCATACTGAAGGCTGTGGTCTTTGATCTTCATCAGTAAGTGCTTCAAGTTCACTTCACTTTCGGCAAGCAAGATTGTGTCATCTGCATATCACAGGTTGATGATGAGTCTTCCTCCAATCCTGATGCAGTGCTGTTCTTCATGTAGTTCAGCTTCTTGAATTATTTGCTCAGCATACAGATCGAATAAGTATGGTGAAAGGATACAACCCTGATGCACACCTTTCCTGATTTTAGACCAGGCGGTATCCTATTGTTCTTTTTGAATGGCTGCCTCTTGATCTATGTACAGGTTCCTCATGAGCACAATTAAGTGTTCTGGAATTCCCATGCTAAGACTTGAACTAGGTTAACAATTTTCATTATTTTTTTAACCGAGGAATTACCTTCATCCAACAGAACTGTACTCTGTCAGAGTAGAGCAGTGCTGCTCTGGTTAAAGCAGACCATTGCGCTGGAGGAGTGGGGAGTGATGGTGATTGGGGTGCAAAGATCTTGTATTTCCCTTCTACCAGCAGATTCTGGGCAGGAGTAGAGAGGTGATCCTCAGAGCCTAGTTTTAAAATGATTAAGCTAAAATTTCTTGATATCTGTGATTTTTTTAATATAAAAAGCAGAACCCACTTGACATGCCAGTTTTTTTTTAAATATATAATTTTATTTTGTTGTTGTTGAGAATATACACAGCAAAACATACACCAATTCAACAGTTTCTGCATGTACCATGCAGTGACATTGGTGACGTGTTTTGAGTTGTGTAACCACCCTCCTTTTCTGAGTTGTTTCTCCCCCGTTAACATAAATTCACCGCCCCCTAGGTTCCTGTCTAATATTTCTAGTTGCTGTTGTCAGTTTGATTCCATATCGATAGTTCTTAAACGAGCTTAATGCTGAGGGCAGATTTTTTCTTTTTTTTTTGCTAGTTAAGCTAAACTATGGTTTGGTTTCAAGGAGACTTCAGGGGGTATTTTTGATTTAAGGTTTGACGATTATCTCAGGGCAATAGTATCAGGGATTCGTCTAACCTCCATGGCTCCCTGAAGTCTGGAGTCCATGAGAATTTGAAATTCTTTTCTTCATTTTCCCCTTTTTGATCAGGTATCTTCTATGGAATCTTTTTTTTATATATATATATTTTATTGTACTTCAGGTGAAAGCTTACAGAGCAAATAGTTTCTCATGAAATAGTAGTACACATGTTGTTCTATGACATTGGTTAACAACCCCACAACGTATTAAGCCTCTAAATTCTCAACCTTTTTTTTTTTTTTTTTGATGAAAATTACAGATGGCCAAAGATACACCGTTTCAAAAATTTCTACATTCACAGTTCAGTGACATTGACTACGCTCTTCCAACTGTGCTGTTATTCTCACTTAAGATGAAGGCTTACAGAACAAAATAGTTTTTCATTTAACCGTTACTACACATGTTGCCCTATGACAATGGTTAACAGTCTCACAGCACATCAAGAATATCCTTACTCCACCTTGTGTTCCCTATCACCAGGGGGCTTCCTTGTCCCCTTCTGTCTTCTGGACCTTGTCAGTGGACTATTGTACCTCTTTAGTCTCATTTGTTTATTTATTTATTTATTTTTTATTTTATTTTATTTAAACACCATTTCAAAACTTTTTACTTACACATTTAAGTGATATTGACTATGCTCTTCCAGTTGTGCTGCCATTCTCGCCCAAGATGAAGGCTTACAGGACAAAACAGCCTCCCATTTAATAGTTACTACAAATGTTGCCCTATAGCAGTGGTCAACAATCTCACAATACATCGACAGTGTCCTTAATTCAATTTGTGTTCCTTATCATCAGTTTCCTACTCTCCCTCTGCCTTCTGGCCCTTGTCACCGGACTCCTGTACCTCGTTAGTCCCATTTAGTTTTACTGGGCTGTCCATTCCCAGGCTTAACATCGAACCTCGAAGGTAACTTCACCTCTGAGCTGAAAGGGTGTCTGGGGGCCACACTCTTGAGGTTTCTCTAGTATTCTTTAGGCCAGTAAATCTGGTCTTCTTCTTTTTTTTTTTGGGGGGGGGGAGTTAAAATTATGCTCTACGTCCTTCTCCAGCTCTGCCCGGAACCCTCTGTTGTGATCCTGGTCAGAGGAGTCATTGGTGGTAGCCGGGCACCATCCAGCTGTACTGGACTCAGTCCCGTGGAGGCCTTGGTAGCTGTGGACCATTAGTCCTTCGGACTAATCTTTTCCTTGTATCCTGTTCTCTTCGTTCTCCCTTGTTCCCGAAGGGATGAGATCAGTGGAGTATCTTAGATGGCCGCTCATAGGCTTTTAAGACCCCAGACACTACTCACCAAGGTAGAATGTAGAACATTATCTTTATAAGTAGTGTCATGCCAATTGAGCTAGATGTTCCCCGAGATCATGGTCCCCAGAGCCCTCCGTCCAACAACTCAGTCCCTCGGGGGTTTTGGATGTGTCTATAGGGCCTCCATGACCTTTCCTTGTGCAGGTTGTGTTAATTTCCCCTGTACTATGTACTATCTCACCTCTCACCCAAGTTACCACTTACCTATTACCTATTTAGTATCCCCCCCCCCCATCTCTGGTAACCAACAAGGATTGTTACATTTTGCATGTGAATTTTTTCATGGGTTTTTACAATAGAGGTCTCATACAATATTTGTCCTTTTGTGATTGACTGATTTCACTCAGCACGATGTCCTCCAGTTTCATCCATGTTATGAGATGGTTCACAGATTCATTGTTGTTCTTTCTCGTTGCATAGCACTCCATTGTGTGTATGTACCATAGTTTGTGTATCCATTCATCTGTTGATGGACATCGAGGTTGTTTCCATCATTTTGCTATTGTGAATAATGCTGCCATGAACATAGGTGTGCATATGTCTATTCGAGTGATGACTCTTATTTCTCTAGGATATATTCCTAGGAGTGGGATTGCTGGATCGAATGGTATGTCTATTTCTAGCTTTCTGAGGAAATTCCATATCATTTTCCAAAATGGTTGTATCATTTTGCATTCCCACCAGCAGTGTATAAGAGTTCCCATCTCCCCGCAGCCCCTCCAACATTTGTTATTTCCAGTATTTTTGATTGGTGGCAGTAATGCCGGGGTGAGATGGTATCTCATTGTGGTTTTAATTTGCATTTCTCTAATGGCTAGTGATCGCGAGCATTTCCTCATGTGTCTGTTGGCCATTTGAATGTCTTCCTTGGTGAAGTGTCTGTTCATTTCCTTTGCCCATTTTTTGATAGGATTGTTTGTCTTTTTGTTGTAGAGGTGTTGGATTTTCTTGTAGATTATGGAGATTAGACCTTTGTCTGACTCGTACTGTCCAAAAATTTTTTCCCAGTCTGTAGGTTCTCTTTTAACTCTTTTGGTGAAATCTTTTGAAGAGCATAGATGTTTGATTTTTAGAAGATCCCAATTCTCTAGTTTATCTGTTGGGTTTTTTGTGTTGATGTTTATGGTTTGTATCCTGTTAATGCCATGTATTAAGGCCTGAAGTGTTGTTCCTATTTTTTCTTCTATGAATTTTATAGTTTGAGGCTTTATATTCAGGTCTTTGATCCATTTTGAAGTAGTTTTTGTATATGGTGTGAGGTATGGGTCCTGTTTCATTTTTCTACAAATGGATATCCAGTTTTGCCAGCACCATTTGTTAAAAAGACTGTCTTTTCCCCATTTGATGTATTTTGGGCCCTTCTATGGAATCTTTGATTAAAATGTTCAGTAGTGGCAGCCGGGCACCATTCAGTTCTGGTCTTATGGCAAAGGAGGCAGTTATTCATAGAGGCACTTAGCCACACATTCCATATCCTCCTCCTATTCCTGACTCTCCTTCTTCCTCTGTTTCAGGTGAATAGAGATCACTTGTTGTGGCTTGGGTGGCCCTTGCGAGATTTTAAGACCCCACGAGGTAGAACAGAAGCATTAAACACGTGATTAGGCCAATGAACTGATATGGCCCATAAAACCATGACCTAAATCTCCAAACCAAGAAACCAAACCCCATGAGGCTTTTGGTTGTACACAAGCAGCCTCAGTAGCCATTTTTTTTTTTGTTATTGTTGTAAATACGTGTATCACACAACTTTTGGAATTAAACTTCTTACAAGCGTACGACTTACTGACAGCAATTACAGTAAGCAGCTCTGCAACCTTACCCTTAATCGATGCAATTATTTCCATCACCGTTAACCCCTCCCTTCCCACTCCCTCCCACCCTGGTTAACGACTAATAAACTATTGTCTACACATTTGCCTTTTCTTGTTTTTTTATATAAATGAGATCATACAGTATTTGTCCTTTTGTGATTGACTTATTTCACTCAGCATAATGTCTTCCAGCTCCAACCATATGGTAGCATGTATCAGGACTTTGTTTCTTCTACTGGCTGAGTAGTATTCGCTGGAAGTTTTGAATGAAGATATTTCTTGGAACACACATTATGACTAAATATTTAATTGACTGTGCTGTTACGAGCTCTCTGGATGACTAGGAACGGAACTTTCCTATCGGAACTATAGATAGTGCTGATCTATGTGGGTAAATTCAAATCATAGGAGACTTAGTGGTTTTATTAGACATAGTACGGGCGCTGTGTGGTACAAATAGTTAATGCACTTAGTTGCTAACAGAAAAGTTGGAGATTGAGTCCACCCAGAGGCACTTCAGAAGAAAGGCCTGGCAATCTACTTCTGAAAAATCAGTTGTTGAAAACCTTATGGAGCACAGCTGTACTCTGACACACATAGGGTGGCCATGAGTTGAAGCCAACTCAACAGCAACTGGTTACTGGTTAAAGAATTCAGAGAGATGTATAAAAGCAATAGACTTTTATCGGAGGATCTGACATCATTAGGATAGGATCCAGAATTTCATATTTAATAGAAGAACTTTGTAATTAAATACTAAAACAAAATAGGCCAAGTGCATTACACAGGTGTAATTTATATAAGAATCAGACACTAGATAACGTAATCGAAAACAACAAATGTGTGTGCCTTCATTATGGGGGTGGTGAGATATAAATATAACTATTTAATTTTCAGGTTTTTTGTGATACAAAACACTTTTATAAACCTTCAGCATAAATGTTTAAACTGTCTTTGAAATAAATGACTCTGTTCTTACATGACATCTAATTATTTTTCTCTTTTTGGGGGAAAAGTGATTTCAGATATATTGTTTAGTTACCACACTTATCTGTTGTGTGTCATACAATTGCTGGACAGTGTAATATTGCTATGTCACTCATAAGTGCCAAGTAGTCCTTACCACGTGTATGTAATTGACCCTAAAGGGCATCTTTTAAGATTAGATGTGTTCCTACTGCTTCTTTTTTTCTTCTCTCTAAAGTCTACCAGCAGTTTATTATCAGATAGAGATACACAATTTTATTTTCATATAGAGAGTTTTGTCTATCTTTATTTCAATGTTTATATTTGAAATGTGTCATAGGTATATTGTAGTCTAAAGAATATTTGGAAACAGCTGAAATTCTTAAACCATTTTATACGGAAAAATAGCACTAATGTTAAATTGGCAATATATAGTATTTAATGATATTTAAACTCTGACCTTAGTTGTAGACTCATTATTTGGGTATTGAATAGCATTGGGGGAGATGGAATTTTTATTTGTTTCAATTTATTTTAAAATTAAGCTTGTAGCTTCAAAAATTGGGGCAGTAAGGTAAGAAGTGCTATATGAGAGAGTAATTAATTATACTTTAATAATCAACAAATATTGATAGATAAAATGTATATTACATAAAAAATATTCAGCTCACGGCTAATTCTATTTTCAAAGACAGAAAACATGTACTGAGAAGATTACATAAAATCATCTAACTCAGAATTCATACATATTGGGAAAATGTATTATCTGACAGGAGAGGAAACACACAGGTTTGTATTTCCTCCTTTTTTTCTTTCTTTCTTTTTCTCCCCCTTTTCTTGAGTTAAAGACTAATTGCTGCTTTATTGATTACAAAATATTTATGTATTTAATTGGGATTCAATCTGTTAAAAAAGCCTAATTCTTTAATTTTTTGTATCTTCCTGTAAAAATTTGTTTTTACTTTTGTTTTTAATTGTTGTTGTGAGTCCCTGACTCTGAATAGAGGTCATAGACTCATCAGTTTCCAGAAGAGGAAGAACCTTATGTGATTATTTGGAATGATCCCCACTGCAGGTAAACTCGATTTGGCAGTTCTTGGATGTAATAAGACCTCTATCAACAACCATAAGAGCAAAACAAGGGATTTTATATAAAGACTCAGAGACACCAACTCTTAAAAGCTTATGAGTGGCCACCCAAGACAGAACAATTGTTCTCTATTTGCCTGGACCAGCAGAGGAAGAAGCAGATCCAGTGATTGGAGAAGAAACCAGACTGGAGGCCTAACGGCATCCATGAACTACTGCCTCCTTAACCATGAGATCAGAAGAACTGGATGGTGCCCAGCTACCATTATAGAGCATTTTGATTAAGAAACCAATAGATGAATCTTGATAAAAGGAAAAACATGTGGAACAGAATTTCAAATTCTTACAGAGTTAAGAATTACCGTTTCTATTGAGACTGGAGAAACCCCTATATTTATCACTCTGAAAAAAAATCTTCAAACCATGAACCGAAATTATCCCCTGAAGTCATCTTTAAACTAAACAATTATTTAGCTAAATTAGTAAAAAAAAAAAATGCCTTGTGCATTGTGCTCTTTTATTTATGTTTTAATTTTTTTTTATTGTACTTCAAATGAAGGTTTACAGAGCAAACACGTTTCTCGTTAAACAATATACACATTGTTTTGTAACATTGGTTGCCAACCCCACGACATGTGAACACTCTCCCCTTCTCGACCCTGGGTTCCTCGTTACCAGCTTTCCTGTCCCCTCCTGCCTTCTCGTCCTTGCCCCTGGGCTGGTGTGCTCATTTAGTTTTGTTTTGTTTTGTCTTTGGATGAAGGGTGAACCTCAGGAGTGACTTCATTACTGAGCTGTAAGTGTGCCCAGGGGCACACTCTCAGGGTTTCTCCAGTCTCTGTCAGACCAGTAAGTCTGGTCTTATTTTGTGGTTAGAATTTTGTTCTACATGTTCTCTAGCTCCATCCAGGACCCTCTATTGTGAGCATTGCACTCTTCCAAAGAAATATCTATGTGAGAGAGAATTGTCAACAGTAACCCTTAAGCATAGATGAAAAGGTTAGGGAATAGTGAGTCTAAGTCAATGGTGGTGAAATGATATGTGTAGAGATAGGGGTAATGGTGACACAACTTGAAGGAAGTAACCAATGTTATTTAATTGTACATATAGAAATTGATGAATGAGTTTGTGTTCTACTGTGCATATTTTCACCAAAATTAGAAAGACTCAGAGATACCAACAACTGCTTGTACCTCAGATATTTTGGAACCGTATATTGTATTCAGAGGGACACAAAGCATACAGGTGTCTGGGATGTCCGTTTTAGGATAGCATTTAGGATGATACTCAGTGTTTATATTGGGAAATGAATTCCAAGTCGCTTTTGAAATCTGCCCTTTGCTTGTGTAGTAGACTTGAATGAGTCCGCTTTGTCCAGCCTGTGGTAATGTAACCTTCCTTGTCCTAATACTGTGTGATAGCATTATTGGACTACCTGCTCTGCTCACCTTAGTTTTGTTTTATTGTGTGAAAATGTACAGAGGCAAGTCAGGGAAGGAGTGGACAAGAGTGAGGAAGTCCCAGGCTTAATTTTGATCTACCAGAGGGCATCTATTTAAGAAAAAGTGTATGAAAATATCTCCCTATTCACAATGTATTTTGTGATAGATACACGAGAAAATTAATGTAATTAATATAATTATAAAGCTCTGGACAAAACTAGTCTTGGTATTTCTATAGGATCATTTTTATTGCAATCTTGCGAGAGGGAGAAACCCAAAAAACGTTCTCAGAGCAGCTTTGTTTCTTTCCAGAGTTAGTTGCTTCATTTTCTCTCTATTTCTACATAATTTAATTTGTCAGTTGGCATTTGTTATGTAAGCCACCCCTAAACTCAGTGCTTAAAACAACATTTATTATTAATGCTCTCCAATTATCATTTTGGGGCTTGGCTGATCTCAGCTGGGTTCATGTAGCAATGAGTTAGGGGGCTGTTGGCTGATTAGCCTGGCCTCATCTGGGACAACTTGGCTGTATTCATTTGTCTGTCATCCTCTTTCTGTGACCAGCAAGCGAACTAAGCATGTCTATCTCCTGGCAACAGCAGAAGTACTATAGTGAGCAGGCTTTCAAGCTTTTGCTTGTGTACAGCTACTAGCATTCTACTGGCCAAAGCAAGTCACATGGACAAGACTAGGATTGGGAAATTGTACCCTGCAATACTTGTCTTAGTTATCTAGTGCTGCTATAACAGCAATACCACATGTGGATGGCTTTAACAAATAGAAATCTATTCTCTCACAGTTTAGGAGGCTAGAAGTCTGAATTCAGGGCGTCAGCTCTAGGGGAAGGCTTTCTCTCTCTGTTGGCTCTGAGGAAAGGTCCTTGTCATCAATCTTCCCCTCGTCTAGGGTCTAGGAGCTTCTCAGTGCAGGGACCCAGGTCCAAAGGACATGCTCTCCTGGCAATTCTTTCTTAGTGGTATGGGATCCTTCTCCTCTCTACTCAATTATCTCTTTTACATCTCAAAGGAGATTGGCTCAAAATACAAACTAATCCTGTAAATTGAGTCCTGTCTCATTAACATAAGTGCCTCTAATCTTGCCATATTAACATCATAGAGACCAGGATTTAGGATACATAGGATAATCATATCAGATCACAACACGGTAGACAACCACCTAATACTGGGAATTATGACCTAGCCAAGCTGACACACATTTTTGGGGGAAGCAATTCACTCCATAACACCACTCCATGGAGAATGATGCAATATGTATGGCTAAAGGCATGGACAGAGGAGGGAGTTATAAGTTGGGGTCATTCTAGCAGTCTGTTTTGGTCACCTTTCTAGGACAGCGTGTTCCAAAGTAAGACAATTTTATGTATGCACATAGTAATGTATACTCATAGAGGTGTCCTCATATGTACTTACTACAAAAGCTAATCTTAGATGAATGCATTTCTTTTTTTTCCCTAATAATTCCTTTTTTATTTTTTTGACCATTTTATTTAGAGGATCAACTCTAAATATTAGCTCTGGCACATAAAACATATTGATAGTTAATACCAAGTAACAACCCATTGCCATCGAGTGGATTCCAACTCATAGCATAAAATCTTACAAACATATGTATATATATGTATGTAGACACAGTATTTTAATGTTTATATTATTGTTTATAATTATCATGGATTGAATTGTGTCCCCAAAAAACATCTGTCAACTTGGCTAGGTCATGATTCCCAGTATTGTGTGATTGTCCACCATTTTGTCATCTGATGTGATTTTCCTATGCATTGTAAATCCTATCTCTATGATGTTAATGAGATGGGATTAGAGGCAGTTACGTTGATGAGGCAGGACTCAATCTACAAGATTAGCTTGTGTTTTAAGCCAATCTCTTTTGAGATTTAAGAGAGAAGTGAGTAGAGGGACATGGGGAACTCATACCACCAAGAAAGCAGCTCTGGGAGCAGAATGTGTCCCTTGGACCAGGGATCCCTGCACCTGAGAAGCTCCTCAACCAGGAGAAGATTGATGACAAAGACCTTCCTCCAGAACTCAGAGAGAAGAGAAAGCCTTCCCCTGGAGGTGACACCCTGAATTTGGACTTGTAGCCTACTAGACTGTGAGAGAATAAATTTCTCTTTGTTAAAGCCATCCACTTGTATTTCTGTTATAGTAGCAGAAGATAACTAAGACAATAATGTTTATATTATATATAACTACTATTTATATGTAACTCTCTCTCTCTATATATATATAAAAATATATGTAGCTGTTGTTGTTAGTTGTCCCCGAATGCATTCTAACTCATGGAATCCATTCCACGTCCCTGAATCCATTCCATCCCATGTGTGCAGAGTAGAACTGTGCTTTATAGGGTTTGCAAGGTTGGGACCTTTCAGAAGCATATTGCCAAGTTTGTCTTCTGAGGCACCTCTGGGAGCTATACCTTGGATGGCACAAAAGGTCAAATGCTTGACTGCTAACAGAAAACTTGGTGGTTTGAATTCACTCAGAGATGCCTTTGAAGAAAGCCCTGGCAATCTATTTCAGGAAAAAAATCAGCCATTGAAAATTCTATGGAGCACAGTTCTACTCTGACACACATGGTGTCACCATGAGGCGGAATCACCTCCGCAGCAACTGGTAAAATTATATGTGTATATGTTCCCTTTACAATCTAAACTATCTTTTTACTTACAACATCGCATTAACAATTTAAATAAAACATCAGTATAGAAAACAATGTAATATAATTACTAT
Source organism: Dugong dugon (assembly GCA_030035585.1). NCBI lineage: Eukaryota > Metazoa > Chordata > Mammalia > Sirenia > Dugongidae > Dugong > Dugong dugon. The sequence continues at coordinate 11,652,534 of CM057473.1, forward strand.
TGCCTGTACCGTCTACACATACATGATAAAAGTCTATGTTCCTCTTTATTATAGTCCTTACATTTGACAGTTTGAAAGAACTTAACTATTCACATGGTTCTTTTTTCTTTTCTAGCTAATATTTTAGCAGAACAAATTCACTTTATAGCACCCCTTATAAAATTTATTCTGATTTGAATCATATTTATTTTTTGCTAAATCAGACATCTATGATTTTATTAGTGTTCTTAGGCTTTTTCACAATATTACATTTGCTATTATAAAGTTATTAAAGTTAATTTGTCTGTTTTAGTAACTATTATTGCTTTTCTCTAAATGTGCTCTTGTCAACATATTTTGCATTTATATTCTAATTGACTTTGCAGAATCTGATATTGTCTGAAAGAGAAAGCTGGTAATTAGTCTCTAACGTGCCCTTTGTCATATTTATGCTTCGTTCAGCCTATTAGGAGGTAAAATTGTATTTAGTTTTAGCATGCTCATCATTTTCTTTTGTGTGTGCTTGTGTGTGTGAAGTAGTAATTGTAGTGGCTCAAATTTGAGTTCATACATTAACGTAAGGTCATTTAAAGCCAAAAGATTTTTGGCCAATTCTTTGTAGAGCAAAGAGGTTAACTTAACTGTATAAAAGAATCTAATAAAATGTAGGTACAATTAACAGAGGTCAAATTTGTTTCTCTAAGAAGCAGCAGGGGTCAGGTTTACTTAAGAAAAAAACTGTGAACAGAGTTTACATGATGTCGTAGTTATCTAGTGCTGCTGTAACAGAAATACCACAAGGGAGTGGCTTTAACAAACAGAAATTTATTTTCTCACAATCTAGTAGGCTACAAGTCCAAATTCAGTGCACCAGCTCTGGGGGAAGGCTGTCTCTCTCTGTCAGCTCTGGAGGAAGGTCCTTGTTGTCAATCTTCCCTTGGTCTAAGAGCGTCTCTGCACAGGAACCTTAGGTTCAAAGGATGCACTCTGCTTCCAGCTCCGCTTTCTTTGTGGTGTGAAGTCCCCCCCACCCCCCGCTAGCTTCCCTTTCCTTTTATCTCTTGTAAGATAAAAGGTGGTCCAGGCCACACTCCGGGGAAACTCCCCTTACACTGGATCAGGGATGCGACCTGAGCAAGGGTGTTACATTCCACTCTAATCCTCCATAACATAACCTAATCCTGCCTCATTAACCACAGGCAGAGATTAGGATTTACAACACGTAGGAAAATCCCATCAGATGACAAAATGGTGGACAATCACAAAATACTGGGAATCATGGCCTAACCAAATTGATACACATATTTTTGAGGGACACAATTCAATCCATGACGCATGATCTAGTTTTAATACTTACCTGCCCTGTGATCTTGAAGAAGTCACAATCTTTTAAGTCTCTGTTTTCTGATAAAAAAAAAAAAAAAAGAAACTAGGATAATAATAATCAACCAACCTTACATCTTTTCTTAACATAAGTCAAGTAGAAGTTAAAGTGTTAAGTAAATTTTAATGTAATACATTTACAACTTACAACAAATTAAATTGAGTCAAAAGATGGTAGTTATCACTGAAAGCAATAGCAACAAGGGAATATGCTTGTGATTTAAACTGAATTAATAAATAGGAAGTCTCTGCTTAGTTTCAGGTGTCTGGCTGGTGGAGGATGTCATGGAAAACCTCACAAGAACAAAGGTTTGTGTTTCATGACTGACAAAAATGGAAACATACTTGTCAAGGAAACTTATTAAAAATTTGGTATCTCAGCAAACTGAGTGTCTACTTTTTATTTGTATATACACTAAGTAGTACACAGGCACACATACATATGCACATTTAGTTATTTTAGAGGGCAAAAGTATTTCAGGCTGTGGGAACAGTTCAGAAACCACACAAAGGTAGACATGAAGGAGGTGTGCATGGAGAACCTTCCAACCTGAAGCAGAGATTAAAGTTCAGTAGGAAAAGAATTTTTAAAAAATGTGGATGAAAATAGGCAGTCATTATAGGACTCTAAGCAAGTAATTTTTGTCATACAAATATCATTTTAGGTAAATTTGTCTGGTAGTAGCCTTGAAAATAGATTGAATGAAGCATAGAATAAAGGACTATCAACATTAAGCTGAAGCAGAGATATGGGTGAAATGATTTACAGGAATGAAGAAGAAAGACAACACGTAGATGACTTGATGACGGACTGGATTAAAGACCTGTAGGAGAAAGAAGAGTTACAAATACCTTGATTTTAGGGACTGCATGCATATACACACATATTTAAATTGCTTTGGCACACACACACACAAAATGTTGTTTTTTAATTTACTACTGGTTGCCGTTGAGTTGATTCTAACTCATGGTGACCCGATGTGTGTCAGAGTAGAAATGTGCTCCAAAGAGTTTTCAATGGCTGATTTTTCAGAAGTAGATTGTTAGAACTTTCTTCAGAGGTTCTTCTGGGTGCCCCCAAACCTCCAGTCTTTCAATCAGCAGCCAAGCACTTCACTGTGCTCCCAGGGACATGAAGTCAATTTTACTGAGGTATCATTTACATACGGTAAAATTAATCGTTCTCTGAGGGAGTCAGGGAGTAAAAACAGCCACATTATAAAGTGCTATCATGCAATAACTAAGAAATTTGAAAAATGAAAATATATTAGCATTGAAAGAATTTGGATTAATAACTATCACAATAAGATTGTGGAGAAGCACTTTTTGTGTTTTTTTATTATATAATTAATGCCTATGAAACCAGTGCAAAACCCAATGAGTAGGAAATTTTCATTCATTTTCTTTTAAAAATAGATTTTACTCTGCTTAATTCTCTAAAATATCCACGAAATCAATTACTTTATATTCATAAAAGGAATTATGAATGCAGATTTTACCACGTTATTATGCAGCATAGGAATTTTTAATAGACAAGGGGATAATATTTAAAGAAATTGATTCCAGAATCCTTAAAGCAGATGTAAATTAATGTAAAACCTAAGGTCACAGAGGAAATGATCTTTCTAAAATGCTGTTTTCTCCTAAACATTAGTTGAAATTTTTGGCAATACAACTGTACAAATCCATTCGCAATTATTTGGGAATGAGTAAATGCAAGTTTTGAATAATAAATCTCTGACAATTTGATGTTTAATTTTATCAGAACACTATCATAACAAAAATGTTAATGAAAGCGTATTTTATCAGTCTTCAGTAAGAGGAAAAATGCATCAATTAGACGAAGGAACCCACCATGATGGTTTTGAAGATGATGATTTTTTTCACGATAAAAGTGTCTACATATATAAATTGAGGGGTTTTTTCCTCCTAATGAATTACTTTTTATGTAGATGTTTTCTCAGTGCCCTTTCTTTTTGAAATGGAAAATAAGATAGATTATTTAGTAAACTGTTCCTTCATATGTGTTACTTTTTTGTTTCTTCAAAAAGATTTTAAGCCTTCTGAGGGCAGGGATCATGCGGCCTTCTTTTGTATTCCCTACAGCACTGTATTACTTCCCTACACCAGACCTGTGGCCATCGAGTCAATTCCAATTCACGGTGACCTCACTTGTTAAAAGAGTAGAACTGCTCCATAGGGTTTTCTTAGGCTGTAATCTTTATGGAAGCAGTTCTTCAGGCTTTTTCTTTCAAGGAGCCACTGAGTGGGCTCAAACCACCATCCTTTAGGTTAGCAGCCAGTCACAGCTGCCATAACAAAGAACCACAAAGTAGGCATCTTCAAGCAAGACAAATTTATTCTCTTATAGTTCTGCAGGCTAGAAGTTTGAATTCAGAGCGTTGTCAGGATGATGCTCTCTCCGAAGACTCTAGGGGAAGATCTTTCCTAGTCTTTCCTGGCAGCCCTTGGTGCTTGTTTGTTATGTTTATTTAAGTTTTTGGCAACATAACACCAATCACTGTCCCCTCACCTGGTCGTCTTCCCTGTTTCTCACTCTACGTTTCTACTCTTATAAGGACACCATCATAATGGCTTAACTTAACAAATTACATCTGCAATGACCCTATTTCGAATAAGGTTACATTCACAGATGCGAGGAGGGGGTAGGACTTGACATATCTTTTGGGGAACATGTTTCAACCTATAACAATCACCAAGGACAGTAATATTGCGAACAACACAGAGTCAAGCATTTGTCTGTTAGCTGATTTGGTTAGCACTTACTATATGGGCCCATCATAATCAATAACAATTCCATCTACTCATTATGCACAAATGGGGATCTTCCAAAACTTCCCACTTTCCATAAGTTACTCTGAGCTCCTCCTATATTCTCTGGAACACAAACACAAGTAATGGTCCAATTACATTAGAAGTTCAAGGAGAAATGCTACACAGCGCTGTATCCCCCATTCTCCTATTCTCTTACGTATTTCTGGCTTGGAGATACAGTAGAGAACAAGAAAGGGAAGGATTTACTGATGGATTTGGCTTGTAGTGGCCCATTTTAAAACTTAGGTAGTAATTTTTCAGGTCAAAATAATAGAGGTATCAGAAGAACGGAGCCCTGGTGGTACAGTGGTTAAGAGCTATGGCTGCTCACCTAAAGATCGGCAATTCAAACCCTCCAGCAGCTCCTTGGAAACCCTTTGGGGGCAGTTCTACTTTGTCCTATAGGGCTGCTATGAGTCAGAATCAACTCAATGACAACGAATTGGAAGGAACAAATGACAAAGTGCATACAAAGGTTGAGCACAGTGACTAGAATCCAGAAATTATTCAATTAATATTAGCTAGTGTCATTGTTAATGAAATACTGGAGGCAAGTCTAAGTTAGAGCATTACCTGTGTTGCTGGAAAGAGATGGCTCAAACTAAGAAAATCGATCTTTGTATCTAAAGGACTTACTATCCAAAACAAAACAAAAACAAACAATTGTTTACCTGTAATAGCAAGACCTTCCCTAGGGGTCTCCAGGCTAGGCAATAGTACAATAGTTCAAACTAAAAAAAAATAAGAAACTAATATTTTAATAATTACTTTCTTTATTTTTGGTTATAATTGAATTGTTTTTAAACTGAATTTTTTAATTTAACAAAACTATAATTATTACAAATGTTTGATAAATGTTAAACATGGTGAAATCTCTAATCAAGTGCTGTTTATATAAAAAATTTTGTCAAATATGGAATCCATCCAGGAAAGAAAATGAACATTTAGTGTGAAAATATTGAGATCCATTTACATAACCAGAGTCATGTTGGGCCCATTGTGCTTATCGACTCCAAACAGTGAGGGAGACTGTTTGCTTTTGGAATCCTAGAAACCCTTCGGAAAAAAATTCAAAGTAATCTTAAATCATTCTGAAGTCAATGGATTCTGATATTAACACAAGGAAGTGGTGAAAAAGTCTGTCCTAAATACTGAAAAGAAGCACCCCAGGAATCACTGTGAGAGGTGTTGTTGTTTTTGTTAGGTGCTGTTAAGGTTGGTTAGGACTCAGTGACCCTGTGTAAAACAGAATGAAACACTGCCCAGTCCTGCGCTATCCTCATAACTGTTGCTTTGTTTGAGTCCACTATTGCAGCTACTGTGTCAATCCATCTCATTGATGGCCTTCCTCTTTTTCGATGGCTCTCTACGAGAGCAATTGAAAATACTATGACTTGGGTCAGGCACACTTTAGTCCTCAAAGTGACATCTTTGCTTTTAAATTCTTTGAAGAGGTTTTTTTTTTTTTTGTAGCAGATTTGCCCAATGATTTCTTGATTGCTGTTTCCATGGGTGTTAATTATGGATCCAAGTAAAATGAAATCCTTGACAACTTCAATCGTTTCACCATTTATCATGATGTTGCTTATTGGTCCTGTTATGAGGATTTTTGTTTTCTTTATGTTGAAGTGTAATTCATACTGAAGGCTATAGTCTTTGATCTTCATCAGTGTTTCAAGTCCTCTTCACTTTCAGCAGGCAAGGTTGTGTCATCTGCATATCACAGGTTGTTAATGAGTCTGCCTCCAATCCTGATGCCGTGTTCTTCTTCATATGGCCCAGCTACTTGGATAATTTTTCTCAACATAAAGATTGAATAAGTATGGTGAAAGGATACAGCTCTGATGCAGTCCTTTCTTGACTTTAAACCATGGCAGTATCACCTTGTTTTGTTCCAGTGATTGACTGCCTCTTGGTCTACTTAAACAGATTCCGCAAGAGCACAGTTAAGTGTTCTGGAATTCCCACTATTAACAATGTTATCCATAATTTGTTATGATCCACACAGTCGAATCCCTTTGCATAGTCAATAAAACACAGGTAAACGGCTTTCTGGTATTCTCTGCTTTCAGCCATGACCCATCTGACATCAGCAATGATATCCCTTGCTCCACATCCTCTTCTGAATTCTGCTTGAATTTTTCACAGTTCCCTGTCGATGTACTGCTGCAGTCATTTTTAAATTATCTTCAGCAAAGTTTTATTTGTATGTGAAATTAATTATATTGTTTAATAATTTCTGCATTCTATTGGATCACCTTTCTTTGGAATGGACACATATATGGATCTCTTCTTGTTGATTGGCCAGGGATCTGTCTTCCAAATTTCTTGATATAGATGCGTGAGTGCTCCCAGGGTTGCTTCCATTTGTTAAAACATCTCAGTTGGTAGTCTGTCAATTTCTGAAGCCTTGTTTTTTGCCAGTGCCTTCAGTGCAGCTTGGCCTTGGTGATAGAAACAACGCCAAAGATCTCATGATAGAATTCTGCAAGACCAATGGCTTTTTCATTGGAAATACCGTAATTGTGAGAGGTGAGAGAATCAATAATAATAATAGTTATAAACCTTACACAGAGTAGAGCTGATGAAAGTGGACAATTAGTACCAAAAAAGAATGAACAGTGTAATAAAAAGAGCATATCCTTCCAAAATCTGGCCGTATAATTTGCTAGCTATGTAGTGTAAGGCAAGTTTTAACCATTCTAAAGTTCTGTTTTCTCATATCAGATGTCAATGATAATAAGTACTTATAATGTGGAGTACTAAAAAGTTTAAATGGCTTGTGGAGGGTGATGATCACAGTGCTTAGCCATGCAAGATAGAGCTTCACTGATGGAGAGGTAAGGCACCATGATCCTCTTTGCCTGTAAGGGAGTTAAAATACATTCTTAGATTAGAGGAGCTATATGCCTGAGAGCAAAGTTTCACTCTCTGAGACCAAAAGTTCTGTGGTTCCCTGAACACCAGGCATCCATGGTCAAATGGAAAATTCTATTCAGATAGAAAGCCTTTATCTGCTTAGGGTAGGAAGAGCTAATGCTCTTCACTGGACTGGAACTTTTGGAAGTGAAAGTACTCGCTGACACTAAGAATTGAAAGAATTCAGAGAAGAAGCACTGGGCTCTTTTAGAAGCAGAGAAGAGGGCAGGAAAGCCAAGAATCTACTGATGTATCATGCAAGAGACCAGCTGTAAAAAAAAAAAAAAAAAAAAAAAAAACACGAGTTCCTGATCGGTTTAAATTTTGTACTTTCCTAACTGAACTGTCCCTGGTGGTTAGGGGAAGAAGAATGGAGAATGAGGTTTTATGCCCTTAGATGAATAGTGTGTGATATTGTGGGAGTGTGGGAAAGAAGTAGGGAGAAAGATTTTTTTCCCCCAAACTTAGATTTTATTGTGTATATTCTTTTTTTTTATTTATTTTTTTATCAGAAATTCAGTGACATTAGTTATGTTCATCACGTTGTTCAAATGTCACCATTATTCATTTCCAAATTTTTCCACCATGCTTAACAGAAGCTCAGTGTCCCCTAAGCAATGAGTCACCTTTTCTTGTTCTGCTGCTGCTGGTCACCACTAATAAAATCTAGTATCTATACACTTGCCTATCCTAGATATTTCATACAAGTGGAATCATACAATACTTGTCCCTTTGAGACTGACTTTTTCCACTCAGAATAATGTTTTCAAGGTTCATGTTGTAGCATGTATCAAGACTCCATTTCTCTTTTATAAACCCAAAAAACCAAACCCATTGCCATCAAGTTAATTCTGACTCATAGCTGAGTAATATTTCAGTGTATGCATGTATCATATTTTATTTATCCATCCATTGTTGATTGACATTTATGCTGTTTCCACCTTTCTGCTATTGTAAATAGTGCTGTAATGGACATTGATGTACAAGTAGCTGTTTTCATTGCTGCTTTTGATTCTTTGGGCTATATGCCTAGGGATGGAATTGCTGGATCATATGGTGGCTCCATAACTGATTTTTTGAGAAACTACCAAACTGTTTTCCACAGTGGTTGTACCATTTTATAATCCCCCTAGCAATAGATGAGGTTCCGAGGGAGAGGTTTTAACATGAAGAAGACCCACCAAGTGAATTTATGAAATTGTATTTCTTGCAATCCAGGGAGTAGGGGAACATATGGGGTCTCCGTGAGTCAGAATCAACTCAAGGGCAACTAACAACAACAAGCTAGTGTCATGACTTACTGCAGTAAGTTTTAAAAACGTAGCCTTGTTTGATAAATATGCTCTTCTGGTCGTTTTTGGTCTTTTAGGGGTTTTGACATTGACAATCTTGAAGGTTTTAAAATATCCATTTACCTCCTTACTACCGCAGATTGAGATCCTCAGCCCTAAACAGAGTCCTCCCTGAAAATCTTCCAACTGCTCTATGAGGAAAGTTCTCTACTGGATCTGAGCTCCAATTTCTTTTTCATCAGATTCTCAATATCCCAATATCCCAATTGCTTAGTTTATTTTAATTTCTATGCTTGAGGATTTTTTTTTTTTTAATTCTTTGTTTTGTGGCCTGGGTTGAAATTCTTATCCTTGGAGGAAACCTGCCCTTTATACACAACACTAGTGGGCCTTTGGAAAAAGAAGAAAATTGGTGAGAGAGGAGTTCTTGCCATATTCGGTTTTCAGTTTATAAAAGGAAGTTCTTAGAGAAAAGGTTGGACTTAAATGTGATAAATCTCTTTCAAGACTGCCACGAAGGCTGATGAATTCAGAAAGCCATGTCAGACAGGCGGTAGTATAGGAAAAATTTGCACTGGGTCATCTATCGAAACCTTATTAGGGTTTGTCACTGCCTTGATCAAATTCGTCTGTGGGAGTTCGGTTGACGGAAAAACCTGTTGAAACCTGCTGAACATCGGAATTATGAATTTGTCAGCTTTTCAATCATGACAGCTAACCATTAGGTTGAGGGCTCAAGGTATGACATACATGTGCACCAAAAAAATAAATAAAAATTTTGACTGGCCTGTTGCCAGACTTTTGTGGGCTTGTCTCGGTCAAAGTCCGTGTCCTTTCTGCACCAGACTTCAGTTTTCTTCTTGTGTTCACACTGTAACTATAGTTCATGTATTGTTTTTCTAAATAACCTGATTTCTTCAAGGGTAGTTTAGTATTACAGTGGACATTTTCGGGGAACTTCTGATATAAACACAAGATTAATTTGAGAAGGGCCTTAGAACAAAGAGGGGTAAAATGCCACATAGCCGATGATCAGTAATTTTTGTTTAGTACATGAAAGCTTCCAAAGAAATTCAGATTCCAAAACGTTTCTGTAAATGATTCTATAACCAAATCAAATGAAAAATGTAGCATCATAAAACTATTTTTCTCTTTTTTACCCCTAAACTACAACTCAAACCTTCTAGACTTTATTCCACTATTTCTTTCCCTGGTGTTACGGTTTTTTTCCCCCCACAGTCTACTTTTAACTCAGACTGGGCAAACAAGCAGGAAAGAAAGCAAGCTAACTATATTAGCAAACACAGATGTACCAAATGTAAAGCTGGATTACTAATAGAACTATTTACATGCATATTTACAAGCAGTCCTTTTTTACATAAGTTTTAGTTAGCAGAAAAAAAGATTTTTGACATTAGGTAAAAATATTACTTAACTAGGGCAGGGGTGGTACCACATTATAGAAAAAGTATTAGAAAAGTGATCCTCAAGCTGTATCAATTATAAAGCAGATGAAAACTTGAGTGACAAAGATCTAGTAAAATCCTCTAGTAAAAAAGACAAGGCAACTCATGCTAGAAAACAAAAATGAGAAAACCTTAGCAGTAAAGCAGAATCTTGCTTTAGGCCTTAGGGTAATGAAATTAGTCAGGTGAAAGAAAAATTAAAGGCATAAAAGTAACTGAAAGAACAACTCTAGAACAGGAATACATCCTCAGTGAAGAATCTTGTTTGTTTTGTTGGGAGTTCTCTGTCTTTGAATGACATTTTAAAAGCCCTTGACATCATGTAGTATCTGCATATGTAACATCAGTTGTTAATGTCATAGTCCAAGACTTTAGTTCAGGATTGTGATACATGTCTGCAATCTCACTGAGACACTAAATGTCAAACTAAAACGAAAGCTGTAATACTCATATCTAAAAAAGGATGCTACGTTTTTGCTGTCATACATATTTCCAGCTAAGACTTGTTCCCAAGAAAAGGAGAATTTAATGGATAAACTTCTAACCATCTAACAAAACATATTTTCAACATTTAATTTATTTCAAAATCAATTTTATTGCAGCCAAGACAGCAGAATTAACTCTACATAATAAACTATTACATATATATATATTTTACACAGATATTTTGTTGTTAGGTGCCATCAAGTCGTTCCAACTCATAGTGACTCTACGTACAACAGAATGAAACACTGCCTAGTCCTGCCCTATCTTCACAATTGTTGTTATGCTTGAGCCCACTGTTGCAGCCACTGTGTCAATCCATCTCATCAAGGTTCTTTCTCTTTTTCACTGAACCTCTGCTTTACCAAGCATGATGTCCTTCTCCAGGGACTGGTCCCTCCTGATAACATGTCCAAAGTATGTGAGATGAAGTCTTACCATCCTCACTTCCAAGAAACACTCTGGCTATATTTCTTCCAAGACAGACTTGTTCGTTCTTCTGGCCATCCATGGTATATTCAATATTCTTCGACAACACCATAATTCAAAGGCATCAGTTCTTCTTCGGTCTCCTTATTCATCGTCCAGCTTTTGCATGCATATTAGGCAATTGAAAATATCATGGCTTGAGTCAGGTGCAACTTAGTCCTCAAAGAAGAACTTGGCTGCTAACCAAAAAGTCAGTAGTTCAAATCCACCAGCTGCTCCTTGGAGACCCAATGGGGCAGTTGTATTCTGTCCTATAGTATCACTATAAATCGGAATCTACTCTATGGCAATTTTTTTTTTGTTTCTTTTATATACATACGTATCTACACACATTTTAAGTTATAGGGAATAAAATTTACTTTGGTAGATAGTGTTAAACAAAATTAAAGTTGCATACGTTAGTAACATAACTCAGCATCCTTAATTTTGTATAAGTGTGAATCATTTTCTTGTTTTCCTGTATTCTGCTAGATCACGTACCTAAACTGCTTTATAAGACTGATAAACTGAAATTTATCTCCACTGTTCTTCCTTACGCTGTGATTCTAAACAAAGCTTTTCATAAGCTTCTTCTATTTCTTGGTCCATCTCATCATCAATATCATCCAAGTATGCATCACCCAAAAAACAAACAAACAAGCTCATTACCATTAAGCCAATTCTGACTCATAGCGACCCTATAGGACAGAGTAGAACTGCCCTATAGGATTTCCAAGGAGCAGCTGGTGGATTCAAAATAGTGACCTTTTGGTTAGCAGCTGATCTCTTAACCATTGAGCCACCAGGGTGCCTGTGGAGCACCAGTCCCTGATAAATCTGCTCCATTTTCTACATAATCTGGAAAAAAGTATTCTCTTTCAAGTAACTCTTGATATTTCTTGTAGTAATCTGGATCAGCAGCAGTGAAAAGAGCACCATCAGATGTATAAAATGTTGGTTAATTCATATAATAGTTAGGATCATTTTCAGGTGTTGCTTCTCTGTGCATGGATGTTGTATGGACCCTACCCCAGTTACTCCACCTGAGTTCAACAAGCATCAAGAGCATCTGTTTTACATCTCTGCTGTAATTTGCATCTCGGACAATATTTTCAATTCTCTGAATAATTCTTTCCATATCAATCTTTTCTTTATCCTTCCAGGCATCGTCCAAAACCGACCCTGTCAATTTCAGTAATTTTACTGCACAAACTACGTTGCCATCCACAGGGTTGGGAAAAAGGGCATTCAGTAACTCCTGAAGACCTATTTGGAGAATATCTCCTCTTGTTACCTGCCCATTTGCTCCCTTGATCTCCACGCTAAGATAAAGTTATCCTAGAAAGAGTACAAATGCATGAAATCGTTTTCCAGTCACTTCATCCCCTTTTGCAGCTAGATCTTTAACTTTGTATTCAGTCCGACATCTTAGGGCTGATTTTAAGCCCTGGTCTCATTCTTGCAAAGAATTTTTCAAAAACAAGACATGAAAGATAGAAATTCACAGAAAAATTTACGATAGTTCTGGGAAGATGTAGAGCTCCATAATCGATATCAATTTGTTCTTTAGGTTGGAGAAACTTCAAGAGCAAACAATTGGAAGAAAAAGGTAATGTGGAAATTCCCTGTGTCTGTTATGAGAGATACAACCCCCTCCCACCTCCCCTTACATCAACAACAATAGAAGCTTGGAAAAGCCTTATATGTTCATTAAGATATTCTGAAGGTTATTTCCAATGTCTTTAATATGAAAATAGATTTCTATTCTAATTTAATCTACAGGCAAAGAAAGAATGAGCCCACTGGAGATTTGAGAAATAATCTTTTTATCACCTTTAGATAGCATTCAGGAGTAGATCCTGAAGCATAAGTGAACCCAGCTCTCTTTTCTCTTTTTGTGAACAGCAGTAAACCCAAAATAGAGGATATAACAGGTAAGCAGTTACTGCAATGAGTGAAAAATACCCCATTACCAGATCTCCAACACTTCTGTGGATATGTTGAAAGAGGTTTGGAACAAAAGCATAAAAATATCCAGAATATACTTCGCTGGTCTTACAGTAAAACAGTTAGGTGTTCCCGTTCCTGTCGGTAAGCCCAAGGCAAAGGAGCTTTTTGATAAACATGAGTGTAGGTAGATAAAAAAGTAGAAAGAACACTGGAAAAATAATTCCCTTACGCTAGCTAAGACACTGAAGGGAAAAGCAGAAACAAAAAAGAAAAACAAAACAAGGTAGATGATCACTGAAGGTGCTCTGAGGGGGAACCAATTAACTAAATTACTATTTTACCCTAAACTCACAAGGAGAAATTTTATTTAAACGTTAAAGAGAAAACTTGAGAATGTGTGTTGATCTGGGTGCCAAAACATCTACTCTATACCTTTTTAAAAAACACATTTCTTTTTTCCGGAAGAGTCAAAAACCTAGTAAGTGGTAGTTATTGCTCATACTCAGATTTTTCCATGTCCTAGCCTAGCCATCTCCTTCAGATGTTTTATTTGAGGAACATTCTTTCTTCCTTTGCAACATCACATCTGGTATACCGTGCAAATAGAATTACCAGTACATGCTCTTCTTGTGTACCCTGTTTTCTGAAAGATCTAAAAACATCTCTATCCATAATCAGGTCACAGGCACTTTTGACATTGATTTAGCAGTATCCATGTGTCTGAGTCAAACCCTAATTGAAGATCTCCACAAAGATACAAGTTCTTTGTGAGCCCAATTTTCTACCGACATTGGCATAATCACTTGAGTTCATAAAGTTTTGGACTGATGCATCCATGTCTTTATGCAAGCTCCCACAATACTCTCTAAAACTAGAAGATAAAAACCTGTTGCCATTGAGTCGATTCTGACTCATAACGACCTTACAGGACAGAGTGGAACTGCCCCATAGAGTTTCCAAGGAGCACCTGGTGGATTCAAACTGCCAATCTTCTGGTTAGCAGCCATAGTTCTTAACCACTATGCCACCAGGGTTTCTGCACTAAAACCAAGAGTGGAAAGCCTAGTAGAGTAGCTGTTACTCATACCTTGCATTTATCTATGTAATAAACCTATCCTTCCAGTCACGAAACCCATCTGGAGAGGATATTGATATATTGATAGTACTGAACGCAAATGCTGTTCCATACCTTGTGCCACATTAGGGTACATATAATCTAGCTGTAGATTTGTGTTCTGACTTCTTTAGTGTCCTTTAGGTAAATGTTTACTGCTTTTTTGCTTTTGCCTGGGAACATCAACAATATACCTGGATTACTGAGGCACTCTCCTTCTTTACACAATTTCTTATCCAGGGTCTTTATGGCATTCAGTATCCCTATGTAGACGATCTATTGCTATGTTCAAACCATGAGGTTATCTGTACCCAACTGATTGTATTTATGTACTTCCTTATGGAGCTCAGAGAGGATTTATAATTTCCAACAGAGACTTTACATTTTTCGATATAAAAGGGATTACCTAGGACATGACTTAGCCGAAAGAGATGCTCACTTCACTTCTGACAGATTACAAACCGTTTAAATACTCCTGGTAGCTAAGACATAATTAAGAAGATTTCTGAATCTTACTGGCTTCATTAGGGAACAAATGCCCAATTTTTTTGAAATCACCACACCCATGAGGTGTCTGGAGCCCTGGTGGTGCAGTGGTTACAAGCTCAGCTGTTAACCAAAAGGTTGGCAGTTTGAATCCAGCAGTGGCTCCTTGGAAACCCCATGGGGCAGTTCTACTCTGTCCTATAGGGTCATTATAGTCAGAATTGACTAGACAGCAACGGGTTTTGTTTTGTTTTTTTATGAGGTGCCTTGGTGGCACAAACAATTTGTGCTTGGCTACTAACCCAAAGGTTAACAGTTCAAACCCACCCAGCAATACTGTGGAAGAAACGCATAGAGATCTACTTCTGAAAGGTCGCAGCCATGAAAACCCTATGGACAGTTCTACTCTGACACACATGGGGTCACTGTGAGTTGGAGTCCACTCAATGGCAACTGGTAGTGATAGATAAATCCTCACAGCAACCCTACAAGTTATATACTATTATTACACCCATTGTAGAGATGAAGAAAATGAAACACAGAGAGGTTAAAAAACTTGGTCAAATCACACAGTTAGGAAATAGAATTCAGGTTCAACACAGGCAAACTGACTATAGAGTCTTTGCTCTTAACTAGTACCTTTTATTGCTTAATCAAGCTATAGTTATAAACCATTTAAGTTAAACAGCAGAATGAAGCTCATCAAATCTGTTTTAGAAAAATACTAAGTTTCTAATCATATCACACATCCATGTGCATTGTTCTGTGTGAATTACCACTTTGTTTCTTGATTTTCAGTTCCACTTCCTGCCTCGATGTTACTTGACCTCAAAGCCCAGACTCCTTGATTAGGTCTTCAATAACCTCGTTATTCTTGTTGGCTCCATTTCCCCAAAAGTGGTTCCTTTATTTTTCTTTCTCCTAGCCTCGGACTGAAGGATCTAAAAGACTTTCTCTCTCCATAATAATATAAGGCCTGCCAGATACGACTGCCACCCCCACTGGGAGTCCTACCATCCTCTCCCCCTCCTCTACGTTCTCCATCCACACTAGACAGGATTGGATACAGTTTTTCTCACCATTTCAAACATTATGAGTTTTGACTACTGCCTATGGAGGGGCATACCCTGTATTTGGGTTTCACGTTTGGTTATGAATGTGTCCCTTTTCCTCAACATTACATTTTTGAAGTCCCACCATGTGTTTCAGCCTAATCTTAAAAAACTACAGTTAAAGGACTTCGTTTTTAACACCCTTCTTTACTATAAAATTTGCTCTGGTAGATTTACTGGTGCCTATATTCACATGGGAGCTCTGGTGGCACAATGGTTAACAGCTCGGCTCCTAACCAAAAGGTTGGCGGTTCAGATCCATCAGCTGGTCCTTGGAAACCCTATGGGGCAGTTCTACTCCGTCCTATGAGGCCACTATGAGTAGGAGTCAACTCGACAGCAAATGGATTTTTGGGGGGTATAAAGAGATATTAAGTGGTGATACATGCCACAACATGAAAGAATCTTGAAAACTATAAGCTGAACAAAGTAAGTCAGTCACAAAAGGACAGATACTATATGACCTCCCTTACATGAAATAAATATATAGAAACCAAAGCTTACTAGTGGTGACCAGGAATTGGAAGGAGGGATAAAAAGGGAGTTTTTGCTTAAGGGACGTTGAGTTTACATTAACGGTGGTAGAATAATTACGGAAAAGATAGGGAAATAGTTACTAAACATGAAGAGTGTAATCAATGTCACTGGATTTTGCATACAGAAACTGTTGAATTAGTGAATATTTTGTTGTGTATGTTTGCAACACAAGAAAAAGTCTGCAATTTTTTAAAAAAGGAATTGAATTGGTAAACTATTTCAATAGATTTCCAGTTTAAATGCTTATTTGTTTTGAGTTTAAGCATTAAAATAAAATTTAATTAGCATCTTCGACTTGGATTCAAAAGCAGATACTTTGTTGTGAAACATTTATATCTCTCAATACGTGATTGTTATCAAGAGGGTTTATTCTTGAAATCTCTTTCACTTTTATTCAATTTCAACATTATTTACACATATATTTTCTCCAACTTGTACCAAAAATATTAGTTAAATATATGGATGTAGAGTTGCATTTCTTGGAGTCTTCGGCGATTTTTTTCTTTAATTCTTCTCATTTTCATTCAAATATAGTAAAGTAGTAATATCAGCAACAACTCCTAAGAAATTACTCTAGCCATTAGAGTCAACAAGACTTAATTTCAAACTCTGGTTTTTCTATTTTTTAGCTAACTGATTTTCAACAAATCTCTTTGAATTTAAGTTTCTTCATCGATAAGATAAAATTTATTTTATATATATATATATGGCTGGTTTGTGTTAAGAATTATAAATAATATATACAAAGTCAGTAGCACAAAGCCTGGAATGTTCTTTGAAAAAATAAACATACGGTAATAACACACTAAATAAGCCTAGGTAGTGCAAGTGGTATGCCATCTGCTGCTAACTGGTAGCGCTATAGAGCCCTGGTGGTGCAGTGGTTAAGAGCTCAGCTGCTAACCAAAAGGCTGGAAGTTCAAATCCACCAGCTGCTCCTTGGAAACACTACAGGGCAGTTTACTCTGTCCTATAGGGTCGCTATGAGTCAGAATCAACTTGACGGCAATAGGTTTTGGTTTTTGGTAACTGAAAGGTTGACAGAATCCACCCAATGGCTCTGCAGAAGAAAGGCCTGGCAATCTGCATCTATAAAGATTACAGCCAAGAAAACCCTATGAAGCAGTTGTACTCTGTAATACATGGGGTGGCCATGAGTTAGGGCCAACTCCTAGGCAGGTGTGATGGTTAAGGTTGTGTGTCAACTTGGCTGGACCATGATTCTCACTGGTTTGGCAGTTATGATATAGTTTGACAGTCTATGATGTTGTGATCACTTCCATGATAAGATCTGATATAATGTGATCACCTCCATGATGGGATCTGCTGCGAGTAGCCAGTCAGTTGAAAGGGAGTTTCCTGGGCGTGTGGCCTGCATGGAATATAGGTGGACATTCTGGCAAGGCTAATGGGCTTTTGTTTATTCTGGATCCTGCAGCTGGCTCCTGTTCTTCAGTCCTCCAGTTCTTAAGACTGAGCTAGCAGTGTATCTGAGGTCTTGCCAGCCAACGCTGGGATTTGTCCATCTTAACAGCTTGTGAACAAGAGCCCTGCACTCTGACCTGCCCATCTTGGGTTAACCAGCCCCTGTAGCTATGTGAATCAGGAGAAACCTCTATCCTGATCCACGGTCTTGGGACATTCCAGCCTCTACAACCTCATGGACCATTTCCTTGATATAAATCTCTCTCAGTATATATTTATATGCCTTACTAGTTTTGTTTCTTTAGAGAA
The DNA here is from genome assembly GCA_030035585.1 of Dugong dugon. NCBI lineage: Eukaryota > Metazoa > Chordata > Mammalia > Sirenia > Dugongidae > Dugong > Dugong dugon. The sequence continues at coordinate 11,670,292 of CM057473.1, forward strand.
CCTAGTCTAAGACAGTAGGTAATAACAACAACTACAATAGCACACTATTATACATTAGTATATCATCAAAATATTATCCTCCAAGGATATTAATTGTTAGAGTGGGAAACAGTTTCAAAAAACAAGTTTCATCTTAAAATTGAATGTGTTTGTTTTGATTTTAATGGACCTGCCATGACTTTAGCTCAAACTTCTTTGCTTAATTCAGTACAGTGTGAACAACACTCATTCTATGATCTCAGGGTATCGATGAACATTTCATTATTTCCAAAAGTGTTTTTCTTCCCTGAAAATCAGTAGGGTATAAGGCCTGCCCCTTTATAAATAGTCAGAAAATGTTTCTCCTTTAGCATCTTTGGAAAACCACAATAGTATCCGTGAAATAATTAAGAACTGAGCTTAAAATGCAAACGTTTTATGGAAAAGGCAAGTTAATATTTTTATTTCCCGAATATTGAAAATGTTAAGCATAAAACTCATATTTTGTTTTTGTGGGTTTTGAAACAAACAGCATAGTAGTGCAAAATGTGTGTTCAAATTGGTAAATCTGCTATGCACAAATAAACCAGCTAATGGGCCAGAAGATATGTAACATACTGTATCCAAACTGTTCTCCGATAAGAGAGGCTGAAAGTCTATAGATGAACATTTTTCAAATAAACTGGCAGAGCTATTATAGCAACGGGATTTGCCAGAACAGCACATGCAGGTCTTGGTTGATTCAACTTTCATTGTTGAGCTCAAATTATTGCATTTTCTTGAACTCTTTCACTGTGTCAGTATGACACAATGCAAGTAACTAACTAAAGATGATCTAGTGCATTTCAGAGTGCTAGAAAATACAAATACTCATATAAAAGCCTTTGTTTTTAGATGTCTGTATTCTGTACTGCATCTGTCTTACTGAATAGTGCAGAAAAGACTCATTGGGCTGCTGTTCCTCCTGCGTTGTTCTTGGTCCTCCAGAGCCCAGTGCTCCCTTGCCTTCTCCTTTAGTTCAATCTTTATCTTTCAAATTGGATAGAAGCAAGTCTTTCCAGTTAGACACAATAACAAAAATAGACTAACAAACTTCAAGATCTAAAGGGGGAAGACATTATTCTAATGTTGTAGTTTGTCTGTGCAGTGCTTTGAATATATTTTTTTCCCTTTATTGAATCATTGAAGATTCTCAGTATTAACGGGAACAAAACCCAGCATCTCATCCAACCTGGGAGTTTCCTTAAAAACAGCTGTATCAGTTGATCATATAGTTGCTTCAGGAATGTTATATTCATGGTCTGGGGTTATTTATAAAGAGATCAATTTTACTTATTTATAAAAAGACCAATTTATTGTGAATATTTTATGTACTGCACTTAATCTGCCGTTCTCCAATTTACGCCCATGGTTCTGCTCAACCCTCTGGACCAGAGCAGACAAAATTTGTTATTCATTATTCATTCATACAACGAACACTTATGGAGCACTATCAGGTACTGATTTAGGCATTGGTGATTAGTAATGAGCAAAATAGATTAAATCCTTGGTATCATTGGCTTCATATTTTAGTAGAGTTGAGATAATATACAGGAAAACAAGTAAAATATATACTCAGGTGGGAATAAGTGTTGAAAAAATATAAGCAAGAGGGTACTAGAAAGTGTGTGTGTGTGTGTGTGTCTGCAGGAGTTAATCATTTAGATCAGTGGCCATGGAAGTCCTCACCAAGAAGGTGACTTTCAGTGACCAAGGCAAGGGGTTGTTGTTAGGTGCCATCAAGTCGGTTCCAACTCATAGCGATCCTATGTACAAGAGAACAAAACACTGCCCAGTCCTGCGCCTTCCTCACAATCGTTGTTATGCTTGAGCCCATTGTTGCAGCCACGGTGTCAATTCATTTGGTTGAGGGTTCTCCTCTTTTTAGCTAAACCTCTATTTTACCAAGCATGATGTCCTTCTCCAGAGACTGATCCCTCCTGATTACATGTCCAAAGTATCCAGGATGAAGTCTTGCCATCCTTGCTTCTAAGGAGCATTCTGACTGTACTTCAAGGCAGATTTGTTCATCCTTCTGGCAGTTCATGGTACATTCAATAGTCTTCACCAACACCATAATTCAAAGGCATCAATTCTTCTTGGTCTTCTTTATTCATTGTCCAGTTTTTGCAGCATATAAGGTGATTGAATACACCATGGCTTGGGGAGGCAAATGGCTCTTTAGAGAAAGATTTCCGGGCAGAAGAAACGGGAAGAAAAAAGGCCCTAGTGTAAGCAATTGTATTTCATCTGCTCCATGCCATTCCCTCAGATATTTAATGATCAGTTTTATATCATTCAGTAATTCCTTTTTTTTAGTTGAAAATCCCCAGTGTCTTGCTTTATATCACATATAAAATAACTCACACATCCTTTAACAGCACAGTGGCCTCTTTCCTGGGAACATTGAGAACATTCTCTGTTTTGTGTTTACCCTCTTTTTTTCACATTTACTTAGGATAACACTAAAGATTCCATTGCACCAGTTCAGGAATTACAGAAATAAATGAATGGATTGGTTATGTTTCTAGTGCTTTTTAAGAAGTTTAGTCCTGACACGGTTTCAAACTTTGTTGACTATTCATTTCTAGTTTATATTATTTATAAATTTATAAATTCCATTTATTCTCTCTCTCTCTCTTATTTTCTTACTTCCTCCCACTCTCCCATCCCAAAATGAGCCACTGAATTACATATTCTTCCTAAACATTCAATTCTATTTTTATCTCAGGCAAGGCTGAGGATGCAAGAATGTAGCTTTGGGCATCTGTCAAACATCAGTCCTCATTTAAACTTTGTTCTTTAACATCTATCTCATTGGTACCTAGCAACAGAACTGGAATTGCTAAGTAACTAATTGGAGCCCTGGTGGCACAATGGTTAAGAGCTTGGCTGCTAACCAAAAGGTCAGCAGTTTGAATCCACAGCCGCTCCTTGGAAACCTTATGGGGCAGTTCTACTCTGTCCTATAGGGTTTCTGTGAGTCGAAATCAGCTCAATAGCAATGGATTGCTAAATTTTGACAAATCTCTGTGAAGTGTCATTATTATGTAATTTTTCTCTAAAAGTCAAGGTGATAAATATCAGTGAAGCATAGGGAAATGGCACTGGAGACTTCACCTCCCTTAGCTACACAAATCTCTCTCTCAGTTTTAGACACTCACTAAAAATCCCTTCAGTTAATAACACCTGTTATAAATAGGATGAACATGTAATTTATCATTCATAACCGGATTTTTGTGAGTAAACATGGGTACTATTAACAGTTAAGACAGGGAGATAGACATTAACAAAAACTATGTAAAACAAAATGGAATTATGGTTACTTTATTCATAAATAATACGTAAAAGAAGCAGCATTGCATAGTGGCTAACAGATCAGATTCTAAAATCCCAGAGAACTGGGTTTCTATCCCAATGCTCATGAAAGAGCTGTAGGATCTTGGGAGATTCATCTGATCTCTCTCAACTTCTATGTCCGCATCTGTACAGTATAACTGTCAATGTGTTTCTATGTTAAGTTTGTAATGAGGATTAATTGAGGCCATACGTACTCCGGCAACATGTGCTTGGGAGAATCAGGACTGAAGCTGGAGAGAGGATGTCTGACTCTGTAGCGCCAGCCCCTAGACCACTACACTGCACCAGACAGCTGATGGGAATGCTAATTGGACATACTTGGCCAAGTTGAGCAAAACTCACTGGTGAGCTCTCAATGAATCATTGAACTTTATGAAAAGTACTTATGTTTGAGAAATAAGAATGGAATTGGATATCCCATTTTTAAGCAGTATGCTTTCACAATGACTTTCCCAAAATTTGTTAATTAAAAGGGTAAGAGGCAAAATGGAGTTTCTTAACTCTAAATCCATTGCTCTTGCACTACCCGCACACACATAAGAAATAAATAATACATTTTAGGCCTGAAACACTAATTTAAAAGACTTCACTGAGCAGCAATCAAGAATTCAATAACTGGAGTTCTGGACATGAATGGGATAGTAGATAATAAAGAAACATTTGAAAGTCTACTTTTCTTCATCAAAGACAATGTTGATTTCACCCAGACTTGGAAATTCCATTTTTATTCCTCTAAGACTTCTCTCTTGCTCTTTCTCTAACCAGGGTATCTGTGTCTTTTCCTGGACATCCCCCAGTGGATCTTGTTCACTACTTTGTTCATAATGCCTAGAATAAGTACCGGCACTTAATAAGGGCTAATTAATGTATGTTGAATGGGCATGAAAGAACAATCAATTATAAAGTATAAAAACGGATAAACATTGAAAAAACAAAGCCCAGGTGCTCATGTTCTAAAAATTCCCTATCAGAGAAGAGAAAAATTCCACAAAATAAAAAATTTAATCTTAAAAATAATCAGTGTTATTACAGGGTGTTGCAAAAGGTTAAGCACTCACTGAAAGGCTCCTTGGAATAAAGGTCAGGCAACATCCTTTGAAAAGGTCACAGTCACTGAAAATCCTATGGAGCACAGTTGTACTGTAATACACATGAGGTTGCCATGGTTTGGAATCTTCTAGATGGCAACTGGTGGTTGGCTGGTGGTGTTATAAAAGTAGCTAAGAGATAGGTGACTTGTTGCGTCATTTTTAAATGGTATTCTAAGCAAATAATTAAAAAAAAAGATCAGACCTAGACACATTGGTTTGTTATTAATTAATATGGCACAGATGGGAAACAAAATATTGTTTATGGTATTGTTTTGGCTGCTTTGATGAAGACATAGTGAACTAACATGTTCATTTCAAGTGACCATTGCTAGATGTAATTAAACACCAACGTGCATGCAGGTCCCCTGGTGGTATAGTGGTTAAGAGCTCAGCTGCTAATTGAAAGGTCGGTGGTTGGAAGCCCCAGTCACCCCTTGGGAGAAAGATGTGGCAGTCTGCTTCTGCAAAGGTTTACAGTCGTGAACTAACACTGAGAGAACAGAAATGGCATAGAACACACATCTGACTCATTAAGTTGACAATGTCAGCTGACTTTTCCACAACAATTTCCCCCAGTGTTACTCTTTGAAGGGGGTTGATAGGCTTGTGATGAGAATAAGTGTTGTTTTCCTTAAGTATCTTACTCAGAAAGTGCATTAGGAAGTAGGCTAGAAATAGGCACACCCTAGCATAGGGTGTAGGGTCGCTGTGAGTTGGAAAGGACTCCACAGCACCTAACAGCAACAATAAGAAGCATCTGTGATGTCTGTATCAATGACAGTTTCAAAGTGACTATGAACCAAAACAGGAGCCTTGGTGGCCCAATGGTTAAGCACTTGACTGCTAAAGGAAAGGTCAGCGGTTCAAACCCACCAGAAGCTTGGCGGGAGAAAGATGTGGCAGTGTGCTTCCATTAAGACTACAGCCTTGGAAACCCTATGGGTCAGTTCTACTCTGTCCTAAAGGGTTGCTATGAACCAGAACTGGGCTATGCCCTCCAGTCAGGCAACAGGTCATGCACCAAAACAAACTGGCAGGAGAATGCAGTTCTCACATGGATGTGAATACACAGGTCATTGATTCCTATATTTGTTCACCAGACCTCACAGGATATCTGCCAGGAGCTGCACTGAAATGAGGAAATGGAGGTGAAAGACAGCCAAGCACTCCTAGCCCTCAAGGAACCCACAGGTCAATACAATTTAGACAATCAAACTTGTGCTGGCATTACAGCCTTCTGAGGACCACATAACAATCGTATGACAAGACGTGATGGCAATGTGTGAGAGTAGCTGCTCCGTGAGAGTAGCTGCTCCCTCCTGAGCTATGGAAACCCATCCTTTCCTCCTGAGCTATGGAAACCCATCCTTTCCTCCTGAGCTATGGAAACCCATCCCTTCCTCCTGAGCTATGGAAACCCATCTTTTCCTCCTCAGCTATGGAAACCCATCCTTTCCCAAGTGAAGGCAAGAACGTCTGAGGAACTTGGCAGTTCAGACCTCTTCATTGTTCTGTCTCTAAATGCCCCGAACACCCACTTACATAAATTAGATCATCAGCATTGCAAAGCCCAAATTTGAAAGAGATGTTGACAAATTTGAACTCAGTAAGAATGTTAAAATAGATCTAAAATAAAGATACCAATAAAAAAACAAAAACAAAAAGCAAACCCATTGCCGTATCCAACTCACAGCAACCCTATAGGACAGAGTAGAACTGCTCCATAGCGTTTCCAAGGCTGTAATCTTTACAGAAGCAGACTGCCACATCTCTCTCCCTTGGAGAGGCTGGTGGGTTCTAACCGTTGACCTTTTGGTTAGCAGCCCAGTGCTTAACCACTGTGCCACCAGGGCTCCTTAAGGTAACACTAGTGTATTTAAAAAATGATTCAAACCATTAAACAAATCTCAGATAAAAAGGAGAAATGATGAATGGTTTTTAAAGTATCACCAGTGTTACCTTAAAAAAATATTAATACTAGTGATATTAAAACAAACAAAAAAATCATCATTTTTCCTTTTTATTTAAGATGTGTTTAATGGTTTGAGGAATAAGTGACTGTATATTTGAAAACTTGAGCCCGAAGGCCTCCTAAGGGACCAGTATGCTGTGATGAAGCAATCCGTCACGGACACTCTCAGACTGAATTCGTGGGAAACGCCAGTGAGACTCTCAAGTCTATAAGCTGAGTAACGGTATTTCACAAAGTGTAATTACATGTTTACTCAGTGAAATGTAAGCTTTATGAGAGCAAGGGTCATATTCTTTATTTGCTTATATATCTCTAGCTGCTAGTACAAAGTGGCATATAAAATATACTGTTACTGATTGACATTTAGGAGAATTTAAACCAAATTACTAAAAATGCAATTATTTTTCTTAAATATATTCTCTTCTTTCTACTAAAGAGATATTAAGACTTAAAGGAGACGAGAGAGAGAGAGAGGCTACTAAAAAAAAAAAAAGTTAAAAGCCAGCACAAAATTGATAAATGAAAAGTAGCTAAGTAGTCACACGTAACTAAGTAAGATATTTCTAGAGAATACTATGAGAATCAAGGAGAGAGTACAGGAGCGTGAAAAATTTTTTATAAGTCACACACACACACATACACATAATAAGAAGTGATTATAGAAAAAGGGCATTCCTTGGATGATGCAAATGGTCAATGCACTTGGCTGCTAACTGAAAGGATGAAGGTTTGAATGCATCTAGATGCACCTCAGAAGAAAGGCCTGGTGTTCTACTTCTGAAAAATCAGTCACTGAAAATCCTGTAGAGCATAGTTCTACTCTGACGCTCATGGTGTATCCATAAATTGGAACTGACTGAGCAGAAACTGGTATGAAGGCACATGTAGAAAATGGATTTCAGAAGTAACTGAAAGACTTTAACGAAGATGACCTAACATTGTTTGCTAACATCAGCTCATATGGTTTTATAAAATATAAATCAGATGTCTTGTCTAGTAAACCAGGTTTCTCACTACAAACAATATCTAGCAAGCAGCATAGTATTGATCCACAAGAGTAAGCAATGAAGCATCATCTGTATTTATAAAAATGCAGCAGAAAGTTAACTAAATACGTGAGAGATAAAAATACAGATCATGTGATAGATTGTACAAATGACCATTTTTCCTTATATCCCCTTTGGAATGTGATTTTGTGGCTACTTCCAAGAGGAGGTGCAGTCTGTTTTTCTCCTCCTGAATCTGAGCTGACCTTTGACTCTTCTGGACTGGAAGATGTGGAAGAAGCAATGCTTTGCCAGTTTTGATACCAGGCTTTAAGAGACTATGCACGCTCTGTTCCCTTGGAACCATGCTGAGCTTCCATGGGCTAGCTGCTGCATGATGGGTGATGTGACACCCAGTTAAAATGGTTAACCACCGTACACAGCTGACCCCTCAGAAAAAGAATCACCTTGCTGATAGTTGCTGACAGCATGTATGAGCAAGCAGAGCCAATGTCAGAACTGTCCAGCCCAAATGGCTGACCCTAGTACCTGTGAACTAAATAAATGATTGTGCTTTTAACCCACTAAGTTACAGGCTGACTTGTTTAGCAGCACAAGCTAACTGATAGGCGAGTCGTAAATATATAAGTATTTGCGGACTATAGAACTAGCTGCTTAAAAAAAATAAAATCTGAGATTCTGATGACCAATTAGAATAAGTAAGATAATTCATAAAGTTGCTGGATATAAGATCAACATAAAATTTTTTGTAAAGTAGCAGTAAGCAGAAAATGTAACTTAAAAAAAATACACTATTTACTATAGGAACAAAAATATAAAGTAACCTAATATAAACCAACCTTTACTGGGAAAAGTTATTCCATGCGCATGATCTTTAGAAAGAATCAATGCTATAATTATGTCAATGATCCCCTAATTAATTTATAATTTTAGTGTTATTATAGTCCCATCAGGAAATTTTGTGGTACTTGGCAAACTGATCCTAAAATGTATGTGGAAGTGCAGAAGCCCAAAATACAGGGAATTCGCAACTTATGACATAATAGAGTTACAATGAACTCCACTTACGACCATCCGTTTTTTGGTACACATTATCACTAGTAATATGTACTACATGCAAAGTTACAGTGTATAATTTGCTGATGTCATCATATCTGTAAGTTTGTATGTAATGTTTCCAATCCCCAAAGACAAATAAAGATCGGATTTATAAATATACTGATTATAAAGGCAATAATAGTGAAACCAAAAAAAAAAAAGAAGATATTTGACTTACATCAGAACCGACTTAAGAAAGAGTTGTCAGAAGGGAATCTTGTTCTAAGTCGGGAACTCAAACCAAAAACTAAACCCATTGCCGTGGAGTCAATTTTAACTAATAGTGACCCTATAAGCCAAAGTAGAACTGCCCCATAGGGTGCAGTGGCTGGTGGATTTAAACTGCCAAACTTTTGGTTAGCAACCTGAGCTCTTAAATACTGTCTACCTGTAATTAAATCAAATTTAAAGAAGAAGTTAAACAATGTGGAGGGTATTCAGATAGCATAATTCATTAAAAGTTAAGAGAACAGGTGGGTTGTTTTTTGTGTGGTGAGTGTGTGTGTGTGTGTATGTATGTGTTTGCCAGTACACAAATAGATTCAAGAGATAGAACAGAGAGCCTAGAAAGAGGCCACTGAATGTACTAGAAATCAATGGGAAAAAGGAAATGTTCAATTGATGCTATCGGGACAATAGGTTACTTGCATTAAACAATTGAATTTTGAAATCAGATTATATATTAAGCTCAATTCCAGGTAGGTAAAAGACTTATATAAGACAAGAAAAACTTAAAAACTTTTAGAGGAATCTTTACGACCTTCAATTAGAGAAGTATTTCTTACAAGAGATTTTTAAAAGTTCAAACCATAAAGAAATATGTATAATATGCAACTACTAAAATTTAAAACCTCTGTTAATGAGACCAGACCAGTTGCTGTTAAGTTGATTCCAACTCATGACGACCCCATGTGTGTCAGAGTAGGACTGTGCTCCACAGAGTTTCCAATGGCTGATTCTTTTTCAGAAGTAGATCACCAGGCCTTTCTTCCAAGGTGTCTCTGGGGTGGGGGACTCAAACTTCCAACCTTTCAGTTAGCAGAGGAGCACGTTAATCATTCACACCACCAGGGACTCCCTATTCCTGAGAAGTTCCCATAAAATTAGTGAAAAAAGGAAGTCATAGATTTGGAGGAAATATTTTCAACTAATATAGACATTGATGATTAACATCCATAATAAGTGTATACAAAATATGCCTACCTAACGTCTTATATATAAGACCCTTGTGGAGCAATAAGGAAAAGATGAACAACACAGTGAAAATATGGGGAAAATACATGACTTACCATTTCACAAAAGAGGAAAACCAATGGTCAGTAAACAAGAACTGACCCTCATTTCACCACTAATGAGGAAAATGCAATGACAGATCTTTTTATTTGTACCCATTCCAATGAAAGGTGATCCAGCAGAATGCAGAAACTGTTGAACAATATTACTAATATCACACACATGTAAAATTTTGCTGACGATCATTCAAAAGCGGTTGCAGCTGTACATTGACAAGGAACTGTCAGAAATTCAAGCCAGATTCAGAAGAGGACGTGGACTGAGGAATATCATTGCTGATATAAGATGGATCATGGCTGAAAGCAGAGAATAACAGAAAGATGTTGACCTCGGTTTTATTGACTATGCAAAGGCATTTAGCTGTGTGGATCATAACAAATTATAGATAGCGTTGTGAAGAATGTGAATTCTGGAACACTTAATTGTGCTCATGAGGAATCTCTACGTAGACCAAGAGGCAGTTTGAACAGAATAAGGGGACAAGTCAAGAAAGTTGTGCATCATGGTTATAGCCTTTCACTATCATTATTCAATCTCATGCTGAGCAAACAGTCTGAGAAGTTGGACTATATGAAGAAGAATGCAGCATCAGGATTAGAGGAAGACTAACAACCTGCGATATGCAGATGACACAACCTTGCTTGCTGAAAGTGAAGAGGACTTGAAGTGCTTACTGATGAAGATCAAAGACCACACCTTCAGTATGGATGACACCTCTACAGAAGGAAAACAAAAACCCTCACAACTGGACCAATAAGCAACATCATGATAAAGAGAGAAAAGATTGAAGTTGTTAAGGATTTCATTTCACTTGGATCCACAATCACGCTCATGAAAGCAGCAGTCAAGAAATCAAATGACTTATTACATTGGGCATATCTGCTGTAAAAGGTCTCTTTAAAGTGTTCAAAAGCAGGAGTGTCACTTTAAGGACTAAGGAGTCCCTGACCCAAGCCATGGTGTTTTCAATCACCTCATATGCTTGTGAAAGCTGGACAATGAATAAGGAAGACCAAAGAAGAGTTGACGCCTTTGAAATACGGTGTTGGCAAAAAAATACTGAATACACCATGGACCACCAAAAGAATGAACAAATCTGTCTTGGAAGAAGTACAGCCAGAAAGTTCATTAGAAGCAAGAATGACAAGACTTCGTCTCACATACATCGGACATGTTATCAGGAGGGATCAGTCCCTGGGGAAGGACATCATGTTTGGTAAAGTAGAGGGTCAACAAAAAAGAAGAAGACCCTCGAGGAGATGGAGTGACACAGTGGCTGCAACAATGGGCTCAAGCATAACAATGTGAGAGTGGCACAGGACCAGGAAGTGTTTGGTTCTGTTGTACTTAGGGTAGCTATGAGTCAGAACTGACTAGGAGACAACTTAACAACAACAAATCTTTTTACACTCACTGTATTCAACAAGCCTTGTAAATATGTGAGGCAATAGAAATATTCACATGCTACTATTTGTACTGTAAATTTTACCTCAACTTTGGAGAGCAATTGGGCATCATGTAGCCAAGTTTAGTAGCCTATTCTTTTTTTTAAAACTGTGATTTAGGTGAAAGTTTACAGCTCAAGTTAATTTCTCATACAAACATTTATGACACTAGTCGCCATCCCTGTAATGCGACAGCACACTCCCCCTTTCCATCCCGGGACAGACACGGGAAACCCGGGGTAAATAGCCTATTCTTTATGACAAGGCTATTTTACTCGTAGGTCTATGCCCAAGAATGCTCATTGTTCTAGTTTAAGTTTACTGTTACATCGGAATTTTGGAAATTGTAAAAGTTTAAAAGAACAAGAATTTAGGAAAAATGTCTAATTGTCCACCTGTGGGAGAATATATCAATCAATACTCTTCAATTTATATAATAGAACACAACCAAACAGCTGCCCTCAAATTGATCCCAACTCTTGACCACTCCATGTGTGACAGAGTAGAACTGTGCTCCATAGGGTTTTCAATTACTTTTATTTTGGAAGTACATCACCAGGCCTTTCTTCCAGGGCACCTCTGATTGGACATGAATAGCCAACCTTTCAGTTAATAGCCAGGTTAACTATTTACACCACCCAGGGGCCACTTTCAGCAACACAGTTTATACATGTTACTTTGTGGATCCTTAGCATGTCTGCCACCCACAGAGAGTAATATAGAGGTATCTCTTGACAACACAACGCTCTTGCTTTGTTAAGATCACCATTTACCACAACTTGAGATTAGAAACCACTTTAATAAGAAGCTACATCAACAAGACATGACTGTTTACAATCCTTGTAGTCATAAATAAGGGTGAGAAAATGTTAGCAATCTGATAGAAACTTCTAATTTAAATTCAAATAATTAAAAAAATTTCAGACTTGGGAAACATGAAATAGGGTGTGAAAACAATGTTTTTAAAACTCTGCACTGTATAGGGACAGAAGAGGATAAGTATCTTTAGATCTTTTTAATTTCTATTCCCCACGTAGAATTCCTAGATAAAGAGTCTGATTAACTGGCCTTGGATCATGTACATACCAACAGATCAGTCACTGTGTTCAGACATGTGAGGTAGTGTGACTGGCAGGCCTAATAGAGCTGTTTGTTGAAAAGCCTCACCAGAATCACACAGTATTGGTTTGGGGATCCTCCCCAAAAAAGAGATTGAGCAAACAAATAGATAATAAAGCATCCAGTGTAATACATCTACACTTTTAAAGTCAAATTCACATATTCTTTTCTTTATTATTCAATTGATGCTTATTAAGTATTAGTGTGTCCTAAATGGAGCCCCCGTGGCACAGTGGTTAAAGTGCTCAGCTGCTAACCTAAAGGTCAACAGTTCAAACCTACCCAGCTGATCCGTGGGAGAAAGATGTGGCAGTCTGCTTCTGTAAATATTACAGTCTTGGAAACCCTACGGGGCAGTTCTACTCTGTCCTATAGGGTCGCTATGAGCTGGAATTGACTCGGTGGCACACTATGACAACAACAATAACAACAACATGTCCTAGATGCAAATGTTACAGTTTCATTAACTTAGGTACAAAAAACATCTATTAGTTCAGGTTTTTTAAGGTAGCATTTTTCCTCTGTTATCCTTAAGTATCTTCTCTTATAGGATCATATAATCGACAAGATATTTCAAAACTTAGGAAACTTTAGTATACGAAGAAGAGGGGAATAAAGGAAAAAGAAAGAGACAGAGAGAAAGAAAGGGAGAGAGGGAAAGGCAGAGAAGAGGAGAGAAGAAGACAAGAAAGAGATAAAGAAGAGAGAAGAAAAAGAGAGAGAGGAGAGAGACACACCCATACAGAGAAAGAGAGAGACAATAGGACAGCCCGTCCTGCTGGACCCTGCAGTAACTGTAAGGCCACACTCCAAATCTGCGAGGTGCTCACTGGTTGTACCCGATTTCTAGATAGCCAGGAGGCCATTAGAAGAAGGACACCAATAACTAATACGGATCGCTCCATAAACATCATGCCCTTCCTACTAGAGCCTGAACACACGGTAGCACATGGAAAGTAGCCTTTATCTCTTACAAGAATCAGAGAGCATACAGTAGGAAAAGTTCCATCCTGAGCAGTCACCCCTCAAAAACTGTCTAAGCAGAGATGACAACTCTTCCTTGCACACCCTACTTGGTACCATGGGTGAGGGGCTTAAATGGGACCCTACCTACTGCCGGTCTTCGGTCTTCCTCGGCCAGGTAGGTCCACTGAGGTGGACTGTAAGCTTATGCTATATGTGTCTCACCTACACCATAGCTGAAGAGACTAGGAAGACTTCCTCTCCCAGCTTTTTATACTCGCAGCCTAAGTGACTACTTGTATGTTTTTAATCTTACTAACAAACAGCAGGCCTCAGTGGCCATCAGGTAAACATCAAGCAAAGATGCTCGTAGAGAGAGGAACAGAGAAAAACCTGGCTGTCTGGCTAGTCTGAGGGATTTGCTAGAGAGACGGGGAGGGGCAGAGAGAGGGAGAGAGAGGCTTTCTTGAAAGTAAAAGGCTTTATCAAACATCTTGTGTATTTTTGTTTTTATTTTTAAATTTGAGTATCTAGTTTTAACTCTGAAATAAAGAACTGTACGTCACCTGAGTTTTATTCATTAAAGGGATTTGGAGTTTTGAATCGGATTTTACATGTTAGGAGTATTTGAAAAATAATTGTTTGATTTTTATCCACAGTTTTATTTGTGCTTTCATGATATGTGAGAATGACGGAGAACAGTTTTAAAACAGTCAGTCTTCATTATTCAGAAATCTGATCAAGAAGAAATGATATCCTCATGAAACTTAATGTCTAATACAGCCTCTGGTAAAATTGCAAACACAGAAGAAAAAGGTAGTCATTAAAAGTTAAGTGAGAATCATTTTGACAATGTTCTATTGGAAGTGAGTTTTGAATCTGATTTGAAGGACTAAGGCAAAGAGCGAGAAGGTTGGGGAAGGTGTGCCCCTTTGGAGAATCACACAGAGGTTATGTGCTCTTCCTGCATTTCAGCTGGAACTCAAACCCCCTTCTCACAATTACCAAAGCACAAGAGAATTTAAATAAAATGAAATGTTTTTGGAACTGTTTTCACGTGTATTTGAAATAATGGCAGCCAGCCACAAATACCAGGGATGTAGTCACTGACAAAGCGCTTAGGGCCCGCCTCACAATGGAGTCCTGGGGGATCACATTTAGAGAGAAAACAAACAACAGGAGGCCTTGCAGAAATCGCACAGTGGGACAACAGGCTCCAAAAAGTGCGTATATGAAGCTAATGTAATGAGCAGGCAACTGTGAAGATAAAGAACCGGTGAAATTCTCCAAAAAGCAAGATCTTTGAAAGTATGATGGAAATTAAAATCACCTGACATCATTTTTTCCTTGAACCAAGATGCTATAATCAGTTAAACATAAGGCAAAAATATTTGTGCACCCATACATAGTATCTAGTAGATAGACTTTGCTTGTCAAAGTAATCTAATTTTGTGGTCAAACCATCATTGAAAAAACATTTTGGATACAGTTTTCCAGGAGCTTCTAAATGCATGTCTAACACAGCACTGGAAATAAAACTCTAATGAAACGTTGGAACCAAAAAGTTAAAGGAAAGATACTCTTAATCCAATTAAATGAATCACCCCTTTTGATTAGGAACTAGATCGTTTTGGAACTGTACTTTAAAACTCCATTACACACACCGTATTAGGTACAAACACCTGGAGAAAGGCATTTAGAAGGGAGTTTGACACCATTATAGCAGGATATATGTGTGCTCTTGAGCTATTGCCAGGAGAGCTTTCAGTGAGCCAAGGCATATGAAAAGAATAGAAGCAGCCCTGGCAACATCATACTCAAAGCCAGCAGAGATGATGCCAAGTCTGGCAGCAGGGGTAGAAGCTGCAACAATAATTAACTAGGAGCACAGCTTTGCAATCCTTCCCAAACAAAAGAAGCTTGAAGGGAAATCACTCTTCCGAATTCTAATTGAAGGAGTGTTGTATCTGCCCACCCACTTTATTCACTAGACTTCACATACATGACTTTCGCAGCTAGCCTGTAAACAACTCTATTGCATACAATCCATTGTCTCCCCCCATGCTGGAAAAATATACCCAGGGAGAGATCTTTCATTAATTATAGTCCTTGTTGATCTGTGGAGCCCTGGTGGCGCAATAGTTAAGAGCTCAGCTGCAACCAAAGGTTCGCAGTTTGACTCCACCAGCCGCTCTTTGGAAACCCTATGGGGCAGTCCTATTCTATCCTATAGGGTCTCAATGAGTCAGAATCCAGTTAAATGAATCACTGTTTTGAATATGGACATCTCTTCTGGCAATAGGTCAAGAGCACATTTACACCTGAGTCAGGATCAACTCACTGACAATGAGTTTATTTGGTGTAGATATGTAGCACTGATGGACATGAACCTATTAGCCTTAGAAGTGTACTGAAATTAGTTTTTTTTTCTTTCCTAGAGAGCTTTTAGTTCTTCCATATTTTATGGTTCTTAGCTGTACAGCTCATGTTGCAAACATTCTATATTGGGCCATGTACTACTTCTGGTTCGGACTGCTCAGCACAGTCAATGAATATAGAATTTTGTGGGATTTTCCTGGCCTCCTTGTTTTGGGTTTGTATGCAGGATACATTGCATGGCCCAGGCAGGCAGTGATGCCCTCTGAACAGTTTCTGAGGCAACAATAAACAGGCTTTTCCCACCGGTATTTTCGGCATACAACAGTAAATGAAGAAGGGAGGGTAACAGGGTATATATGTCCCAGGAAGTACAGATTTTAAATGCTGCAAGCAAATTATATCCACCGAAGACTCAACTGGATGTGTCAATGGTAAAATGGAAGCCTGTCAAACACCTAGATAATCTGCACAGAACCAGACGCTGACACGTAAATTTTAGCACACTTCCTGCTAAAGATTGTTGGTGTAACTGTCTTGTGTCACTTTAATTTTCTGTTTTTTAGTTTTTCCATTTAATATGTGGACGAAAATCAGGCTAATAAATAAATCAGGACGAAAAACTAGGCTAATAAATAAGGTAAAAATATTCCTTTATTACACATATAAATAAAAAATAAAATATATGCATACATATTATTTACAGTTGGAGCCCTGATGGCTCAGTGGTTAAGCGCTCTGCTGCTAACCAAAAGGTTGGGAGTTAGAATTCACCAGCCACTGCCTGGAAACCCTATGGGGCAATTCCAGTCTGTCCTATAGGGTCGCTATGAGTTGGAATTGACTCAACAACAACGGGATATTTGTAGTTGGATTTAGTTGTGATTTATTAAGCACATATTTGTATATCAAACATAGATGATGGAGATAGAGTAATATAAGTCGTATATCATTCAGTAGCAATACATAGTATGTCACTTTAAGGACTAAAGTGTGCCTGCCCCAAGCCATGGTATTTTCAGTCACCTCGTATGCATGCGAAAGCTAAACAATGAATAAGGAAGACTGAAGAATTGATGCCTTTGAATTACGGTGTTGGGAAAGAATCTTGAATATACCATGGACTGCCAAAAGAACAAATAAATCTGTCTTGGAAGAAGTACAGCCAGAATGCTATTTAGAGGCAAGGATGGCGAGACTTTGTCTCACATACTTTGGACATGTTATCAGGAGGGACCAGTCCCTGGAGAAGGACACCATGCTTGGTAAAGTAGAAAAGGTCAGTGAAAAAGAAGAAGATCCTCAGTGAGACGGATTGACACAGTGGTTACAACAATGGGCTCAAACATAACCACGATTGTGAGGATGTCGCAGGACTGGGTAGTGTTTTGTTCTGTTGTGCATAGAGTTGCTATGGGTCAGGACAGACTCAAGGCACATAACAAACAACAACATTCAACTATATTTCAGTTGCAATAAGTGCAAATGAAAATATTCATGTTTGAACAACTCTGATGCATTTGACTCTGAAATGTATGGTATTTAAAGAAGCATCCTAGTTTATCAGTTAGAACACTTTCTGCTGCCCAACCACTAGGGCGTTTATTATCTTTTCAAATAGGAAGTTCAGAGAACGATGGTTTCCAGGGTTTGTTCAAATATCTTTTAAACTTTCTATTCTTTAATTCTTCTCTGAGGATGATGAGTTGTTTAGATTTAAGTGTCAGTGAAAAAAATGAGGATACACTTGAGTTTTGTTTCTTTTTATTCATGTAGAAAACCTTTGTAAGAAGATTCCAGTTCCTTTTTACCAGGTTCCCCGGAGCCAGATTATGTCACATTCCCATCTGTTATCTGCGTGGAACTATACATGAACAAATTTTCGGATTTTTTCTGTTGTTGACAGAATCTGTGCTCTAGGAATAAGCTGGGAAGCAAGTCGGCTTGGCAGGCAGTCAATATTGTCTTCTCCAGTAAGTGATATTTTAAAAAAAAAAAAAAAGGAAAACTGAATTGGAACAAGTAAATAAAACAAAAAACCCATGGCTGTGGAGCCAATTCCAACTAGTAGTGACCCTATAGGACCAAGCAGAACAGCCCTATAGGGTTTCTAAGAAAACTTGTGGCTACCAGCCAAGCGCTTAACCACTGTAGAATTCCAACATACAAATTTCAGCATACATTTTTTATGTGTATGTATAGAATTTGACAAACTGATTCTAGAATACATATGCAAATACACATGACTTCCAATAGACTAAGCAATTTTAACAATGAAGAACAACTTTGGAGGACATATTACGTGATAAAGCTACAGTAACTAAAGAGCATTTTCGGCCATGGGTGATGTATTGACATGTAATGTCTCGAACACAGGGCACTGCTTTTTAATTCAGAGAAAAATAAACTTTAATTTTAATTTTACCACGTACGTTTTGTGTGATTTTGTACAATACCATCTCTGAGGCTCAGTTTACCAGATCTATATAATGAAGTAAATATTTCTCATGAGAAAATTAAATAAAATAATAGGTGAAAAGCAATGGTTATATGTTTCAAATCATTAGTTTTCTTTCAAAATACAAAGTTGATAAGAAAAGGGGGTTAAAATTGTGGTAAATGACTAGAAAAGGTGTGATAGGCTAAATAATGTCCACTGAAGATGTAGACTTCCTGATCCCCTAAACCTGTAAATATGTTACTCTACATGGCTAAAGGACTTTGTAGATGACATTAAGTTAAGGAATTTAGGAGGGGGACGTTCTCCTTGATTACCCATGTGGTCCCATGTCATCACAAGGGTCCTTATAAAGACGAGGTAGAGGTGTCATATGTAGCCAGGGAAGAAGATGCAATGACAGCAGTGGTAAGAGTGATGTGCGCCACTGTGCTCTGAATTAAGTATTAAACACCCAATGTTCCAGACTTCTCACCTACTACTATCATAATACTTTAAACCAAAATTGTCTTACAATTCTTAACAGTAATTAAAAACTACTAACTTATAACGCTTTATAAGGAAAACACATAGTATCTCATGGGCAAGCTAGGATTATTTTTGAAGGACTTTTTTTTTAAACTAAACATACTTAACATTCAACAGACATTGAACAAGTGTTTCCATGCTTTGATTTCTCACTTGTAGAAAAGGGGTACATTGGTAATGCTCAAAATTTCAATGGCTTATCTTCTCTATCTATTACAAATAAATTGATACTGCATTTGGCTGAATGATTTAATAATATTGGTGCGTTTACCACCAAGATGTATTATCTTGGATCTTGGCCTTTTAGTTTGAGGTATTGAAAAATCAGTGAACAAATTAGTGCTCGTTTGAGATTTTTTTTCATAGAAGGGAGTAAAGCCAGCATGTGGCATTCACATGAATGTTTATTGGGCCTTTTATTTTCTTATTGCAACTTCTACATTTTGACAATGCTGTGGGAAGTTTGTATTTTTGTGATTAAAAAATATATACACTTCTTGTTATCAAGTCGACAGCATTCTATAGGCTCCTAGTCAAACTAAGGTGAACATAAATAGAGGTTTGTTTTTCTTCCTGAGTCTACAAAGATTTAAAAAAAAAGTCTGTTTCATACACCATGAAAGTAGGAGACTTGTGAGTGCCGGTACAGGCTGCACAGAAATAACCTCATCGGGGGGAGAAAAGAAAAAAAAGCAAAAGCAGACTACAGAGGATGCTGCTGCTTCTCAAGGAGCCACAACCTGTGGTAGCTTTGACGCTCATCATTCTGCCTCTCCTGCTGGCAGCCATCCTGTCATATGGAAGAAGGCCACAGCATCAACATTTACTCTAAATCCAGAAGTGCCGACAGGCGCTAAGACATCAGCCAAGTCTGCAATTAGAAGGCAGAGATGAGTCCCACTATACCTGTCACACTCTTCTGTTATTCAGTGATTAGCAAATTGATCTTCACTTAACGCGATATAACAAAGAGAAGTGGGTTCTCATTAAGGTGTAATCACTTTAGAGATGAAAATATGTGATGGATTAAATTAAAATTTCCTGGCATTATTGTAAGTCATTCATTAATATCTGCACTTAGCAGGGAGATTATTGAGTTATAGAAATAATCTTTAAGATACTAAGTTAATTTAGCCAACACATGTCGCCATAGACTTTAAGAGTAGCGTAACGAAACTCACAAAACTAAATAATATGTGCTGGTTTTGGAGTAATAGGAGTATAAGAAGGGAAATGGGCACATCGTTATGACAGATCTTTAGACAATTTCCATAGGCCATCGTTTTAGTGGGGCAGAAGTGCAGGTGACTTGCTGCTAGATATTGTCTTAGCTGTCTGTAGACAGATCACCTGTAGGAGAGGAAACAATGGGAAGGTAAATTCTCTGCCATTCCCTTTACCTTTATGAATATGAAATGAATATAAGGAAAACAATGTTTCAGAATGTTAGCAATGTAAAAAAAAGAAAGAGTAAATTATGCTTACTATATATTTACTAGATCTGAACTTCAAACTTAATGTACAGTATATATATAGAATATGCAGAAATATCTATGTCTTTGCTCAAGAACTCATTAATGTGTTCATGCTGCCTTTCAGATCAAATTTAGAGATGAATTTTCTCATCTCTAAAGTTTCTTGTAGTTCTTGGTGTGTTTTTCTGGTGATGTCCTTTTTGATTTTCATAAGCCTAGCCACTCTTGACAGTTCAGATTAAATCCCAACTCCATCATAAGGCTTCTGTAATACATTGTAATGGTTATTATACTTTTTAATCATAATGACTATTCAGAACACGTCTTTTCTGATCCAAACATTATGACTTGTGCCCTTCAGGTTTTACTGACAAATTCACTTATATTCTCTCCTCTTTCTGTAGATGTAAATCTTATTTTTGTTTCAAGATTATTTACTCAGTGCTTAAATATTGTGTTTCTACTATTAATAACTGACAGAGAGAAAAATTCACCATCTTCTTATTCTGTACTCCTCTTAGTATAGAACAAAGTTAAGTATATAATACATCATTAATAAAGAATTGTTGAATTAAACTGAGCAGAAACATAAAATACCACTTTTTGATTATTTGTTTAAACCTTTTCACCTAATGATATTAGTTTATAAACTGTTTATCTGGCATGAGTTCATTGACCTGAGAGTTTCTAAATTTTTAAAGTTTTTGTTGGTGCAGAGGCCCCAACTTTTTTTTACCCCTCAATTAACACATACAAAAATTATTAATCTGAGCAATTAATTCAATTATAAGATCAATAGCTACTATACTGGTCAAATATTATTTGTTGAAACTTTTTTATTAGTCCCTGAATACTGTGCAATACAGAGGACTCAATATAATAATAAGTAAGGTTGTTAACAGAGATCATGAAACATACTTATGGTTACAGTCACTAAGCCACACAGTGAAAATTTGAATCCAGATAATTCTTAAATGTTTGCCACAAAATATTTGCTTAAAAAAGACAAACATATTTATCTCTGTTCTTAATTTAAAAAATATATTAAAAATATCTTTAATTTTTAGACCTTTCTGAAGTGAATAAAACTTTTTCATGGCACTATTTAATTAAAAACCATAGTTTAAAATGTGGCCATATAAAAAGCAATTTGGTATCATGTAAGTAAGGAAGAATATCTTTGCCTAAAGCATAACTCTTATACCAGCTAATGAAAAAGTCTAAAGTTACTTGCTTCACTGAATTCCCTCATTATCTGTGCTGTTCCAATTAAGCACATTTTACATCTCAGGTTTATGAGATTAGACATTTTACTACTGAAAATATAAAGATATGTTTGTAATAGGAGCCCTGGTGGCACAGTGTTTAAGAGTCAGGCTGCTAACCCAGAGGTCGTCAGTTCAAATCCACCAGCCACTCCTTGGAAACCCTAGGCAGTTCTACCCTTCCACAGAGGGTTGCTATGAGTTGGAATGGACTTGACGGCAATTCTTTTTTTTTTTAATGTTTGTAATATATATGTTTGCAATATATATGTTATATATATGTTTGTTATATGTATATACTATATATATACATGCACACACACCACACATAAATGTATCAATATTCGGGTAAGATATAATATTTTTATTTCTCTAAAATTGAATCTTATTTGTTAAAATAGAAATAATTAATGGATGTTTTTCACTAAACAAATTATTTTTATACCATTCATATAGATTTTGTTTTAAATGAGTTGCCTTAAATATTCTCAGAAAATCTGAATATTTTACTTATATGATATTGAAGTAATAAGTAATATATAGTTTAAGAAAATAAAATTATGTAAAAACTGTGTTTCAAGATAGAGCCCTCTATTTTACATTAAAAGCTTCAATCTCATGAGTGCCCTATTGCTTGTTAACTTACTTTTCCTACATCAGTAACTCACTGAGGAGATAAATTCATTCTGCCTAGAAGCAAATGACAATACAAAAAGAACTTTTAATATTCATTCAGCCACAATATATGCCAAGCACTTTACATATATTGACCCCAATGCTTGCAAAATTTCAGTGAGAGAATATCCTTTTTTATAGATAATAAAACCAAGGTTCTAATAATAGGTAGTAGAGGACTTGATATCTTTCTCCCTGCAGCAAACTACCTCCTTCTGGACATTCCAATCTGTGGTGTTTTCTCTTCATTTTCTTCCACAGCATTTACTTCTTACAAATTGAAAACAACTAAAATTAATCTTGTTCTAAAATAGAAGGATTGTCATTGTATTTTCTCCAGCAGAGAAAATAAGAATGAGAGATACTGGTATGATTGATAAAAATAGGGAAAGGAAGAGAAAGGGAAATAAAAATACAAAAGGAGGGAGAAAAAATTACACTAATATGATATGGACAATGTGAATAATTTCAATAGTATGCTAAAAATGGAGTGTTTGGGGGAAAACATGCTCCCTTTGGAAAACAATCTTTCAAAGCAAATCTCTATCACACTCAAAAAGAACATGTACATTTACTTCAGCGTAAGAGGTACACATACACAACACTTAATGTGGTATCTGTTTCATTAAGAAAGTTTATTTTCACAGGGAGGATAACTTTGCAGATGAAAGTTGTTTTAAAATGAAAATGTTGTTTTGTTCAAATTTTGTGTAGATGGATCCTAATCAATAGGGAGAAAATGCAGAAGAGAATTTCAAGTTCTCCAGGATTTCTGGAGCCATTGAGGCTGGAGGAACCCCTGAGACTATTGCCCTGAGATAATCTTTAAAATGTAAGCCAAAAATATCCTCTGAAGTCTTCTTAAAACCAAACGATAGTTTAGCTTAACTAGTAAAGAATGTCTGCCTTGAGTTTTGTGCTCTTTTAAGGTCTATCTAGACGGGATGAAATGGGCAACAGCAACTCGAAGATTAGATAGAAAACGTGGAGGGCAATGAGTTTATGTTAATGGAGGCGGAACAACTCAGAAAAAGAGGGTGAGAATGACTGCACTACTCGAAGAATGTACCCAATATAACTGAATTGTACATGTAGAAATTGTTAAATTGGTGTATGTGCTGTTGTGTATATTCTCAACAACAATAATACGAATTTATAAAAAAAGAAAATGTGTATATATTTTTTATTATCATAAATACAAAATATATTATAACATAGAATGTAACTTAAGAAAAGAAGTAAAGTAAGTAAAAGGCCTGATGTGCCATTTACATTTTCAAGAACTAATATGATGTTGTTTTCTGTTATAGAGAAAATAAACTCATTATTTTTCTCAACAATTGCAATAATTATACTATTATACAGATAAAAAATATAGAATAATCTAATTTTATTATGTCACTGAATTTATACTGACATTAAAATAGGTTAGCTTAATATCTACTGGGAAGACTATATACTTTTAAATACAATCAATCGTTTAGTTCTCCATTTTTCACAGATCACATCTTAATTTATTCCATTGTGAGAGAATGTGCTGTAATTCTTATATCAGAAACAAATGTATCCACTGTGTCACAGCTTACAACCTTTATACTAAAAACAAGGAAATAATATGTCGAGCTGTCATCTTTTTAAAAGCAAAACTCTGTATTGTCAGATAAATTTGTTTACCTTTTTGTAGACATGACAAGGATGACAAGAGTCTCTTGATTGTTAACCATATTCGGTATACTGCGTTGAGTATTATTGATTTATGTATTCATTTAATATTTATTGATTTGTCAAATATGTATTAAGCATCTGTTATATTGAAGTGCAGTCCTAGGACTTTTGTATATAAAATAAATTAAAAAATAAAATAAATGTAAAAAATGTGGCATTAGTCCTCGTGTAACTCACAGTGCAATCATGAAAAACATATGTTATAAAAGAATCATGTATGGAAATTTAAAATTGGATCCAACAAGTAGTATTAAAAAAAATGGTGTTGTAACAATAATTGCAGGGTAAAGGACCTAGTTTTATTATAAGTAAGGTGGCCTTTGTCCTCGACTCCACAGAAATAACCATTGAAATAATTGGGGTACCTTGGTCTGGGACTTCCAAGCCTCACCTGAGAATTGGTGCGGTGAGTAGGGGCTGGCTGGATCGGAAAAGACTCACCTGGGAGGCTGTTATCAACTAGCCTCAGGAGGCACAATTTAGCCTATCATGCAGGACTAGCCAATAAATGCCTTGAACACTAAGGCTTGGAGAGCTTCCTGATTGATAAGAACATCTGCTCTGGGGTGGTGGAAGGGGTAATGCATCCCTTGAGACATGGATGATTTATTTTTGGAACCCTCTCAGACTTCACCCTATGAGTCTCTTCATTTGTATTGTTTTGGCTATAATAAGTCTGCAGTCCTAAGTATGGTATACTCTTTATGAATTTTGTGAGTTTTTTCCAAGGGGCAGTAGATCGAAAGCAAGGGTGTCCTGTGGACTATTAAACTTGTGGCTGGTATCCAAAGGAGTAGCGGGAAATCAGCCCCAAATTGGTGGCCAGTAGGTCAGAAGATTTGGGTGTCATGTAGACTCCTCAAACTTGCAGCTGGTGTCTTCTTCCTATTTGGCAGTGTCCTTGTAGCTTGTGAACTCTAACCTAGCTCCAGGTAGCTAGGATCAGAGAGAGAGAGAGAGAGTGCTGTGGGGGCAGCTGGCAATGAGGATGGAGAAGAAGTGGGAATGTGAGGTTGGGTCAATCTCCACATTTGGGGGATTGGATTCATGCTGGTCCTTACTGTGCAGTAATTAATAGAGCAATTGACATCATCAGAAAGTTTGGGAAGCATTTTCTTCAGAAGGGTAGGCATTAATAGGGTAAGGTGATGGGGTGGTGTATGTAAGTGGTCACTGAAACCACAGCATGAATAAGATCAACTAATGAACAAGACAGAGAGAGAGAGAGAGAGAGAGAAAGGGAAAGGGAGAGGGAGGGAGGGAGAGAGAGTTGTAAAACTAATTTTAATGACCTAGTTAAAAGTAAAATGTCACAAAATGAACTGAGAAAGAGTGATCAGAGTAGGTAGAACTCTAGAAGAGAGCTTTCCTGAAGTAAAAAGAAAGAGACTGTTTCTAGAAGGAGATGATTATGAACAGCACTGAATTCTTCTGAGAGGTCCCATCATTTTAGTAACAGAGAAGTTTAACAAGATCTTGGTGGAATGATGCAGACAGAAACCAGATTGGAATATTTAGTTATTGGAGGAGACAGCTCTTCTGAGAGGGTGGAGGTGGAGGTGGAGAGAAAGATGGATTTCACTGGCATTTAGGATGTAAAACTGACCAAATTTTATGATAGACTGTATTTGGAAGGAAAAGAAGACAGTGAATCATGACTTCTGAATTTCTGACTTGTTGGTGATGACATTCACTAAGGCAGAAAACACTGCAATAGGACCAGGATTTTTTTTTTTTTAATTATTCTTGCTTATTGTTTGTTGCTTATTTGTTTCTGGTGGGATAGAATTGATAAAATTATTAATTTTAGTTTGAACATGTTGAAATGGACCAAAAAATCTGTGGATATGCTGTCCTGAAGTTCAGAAAAGATGACAGACGAGAGGACTGTGCGCAAAGAAAAAGTAGCATGGTAAGAATATGGTATTTTAAGGTGATGGGAAGGACTCTCTTAGGGAAAGCAGACTGTTGATGGCTGAGAAGATAGGAGTGGATAAGAGCCAAGTCACATGTGGAGGGATTGACTTTAGGTAAGAGCAGGAATGGGTCTTCCATTGTTATAGGAGGGAAGGAGGAGAGAAGCGATACTGGAATAAGTAGATTTATGTGAGTCAGAATTGACTGGACGAGAGTAACAACAATGGCAGGAAAATGAGGGAATTTCCTTCTTCTGTCTTCTATTATCTCTGAAGTATGATGTGGGTTTATCTGCTAAAATGGAGTGGGGAGTGGGAAAATGATTGTGTGTGGGGTGTGGCCAAGTGTGTGATGGAGAGTATGAAGAACAGCAAATAAGTAAAATATACTATACTTTAGCTATAAGAACATTTCTTTTCAGGAATATTAGAAACAATTTCTTTTAAGGAATACTAGAGCAAATCTGCTGCAAAAGAGCTCTTTAAAGTGTTAAAAAACAAAGATGTCACCTTGAGGACTAAGTAGTGTGCCTGACCCAAGCCATGGTATTTTCAATCACCTCATATGCATGTGATAGCTGGACAGTGACTAAGGAAGACCAAAGAAGAATTGCTGCCTTTGAATTATGATGTTGGAGAAGAACATTGACTATATCATTGACTGCCAGAAGAACGAACAAGTCTGTCTTGGAAGAAGTACAGCCAGAGTGTCCTTAGAAGCAAGGATGCCTAGGCTTCATCTCAGATACTTTAGACACATTATCAGGAGGGACTAGTCCCTGGAGAAGGACATCATGCTTGGTGAAGTAGAGGGTTAGCGAAGAAGGGGAAGACCCTCAACAAGATAGACTGACACAGTGGCTGTAACAATGGACTCAAACATAACAATAATCGTGAGGATGGCACAGGATCGGGCAGTGTTTAGTTCTGTTGTACATGGAGTCGCTATGAGTTGAAACCAACTTGACAGCACCTAACAACAACAACAGAGACAGTTATTAAGTAACAAGAGAAAAATGTGAATGTTCAGAGAAGAGGTGAATTCAGGTTTTGTGTCTGGTAAGTGAATTCATTAGGAAGCTTGGTGAAGCTTTTTTCTATGGCCCTAACTAATGGCAATGACATTGAATTTTGATTTTTCAGAAAAAAAGAATGAAAATGTTGTATTATACTGAATGAAAGAATGTTTACAGTGGTAAGGTAACTTTGCTTTCCTCTGTTTTGGATTCCTTCCACATCAACTAAGTAACAATAACCAATATTTGAAAATGTAAACTATTTGTCTTAGAAAACTAAAAATAATGGAAGTGCTCATCAAAATTTTCTCCTCCGAACTAAGGGCTTTATTTTATTTGTAATTCATCCAATTTTGTCTCATGCATTATATAGTATAATCAAATTGGAATAGAAAAACATCCATTTTATTCTAGACCATATATATCCAAAAAATTAGACTAAAAGACGAAACGAAACTGATGATGTTCTATTGGGTGCTATGCTGAGTTTCCTTCTTGTTTTTTATATTTCAGATTTTTGCATTTTCAGGTTAGAAAATAAATTCTCTACATTAAATAACTTGAAATTGTCTACACAGTACTTAAGGTGTGTATCTTGACTTTAACCTTTCTTAAAGTTATTAAAATTAATTTTTAATAAAGAGTACTAATTATAAGGTTAATTCTAAATATTTAAAAGTATTTTTACAAGGGATTTTACTTTCAGCCAAGACGGAAGAACAGGGACTTGATTTAGCCTACTGAAGGATACAACCACTCTCTGGACAAAATATATGAAACGAAGATTTTTTAGGCATTGAACAGATGACAAAAAAGGACAGTGAGCCCTGAGAGATGGGGAACAAATTCAGTGAACTGTAGGCTTGTCCCAGCTTATGGCCTTGAGAGAGTTCTCAGGCTGTGGTGCAAGAAGGGGGAAACCATACTGAGGAGACTGAGCTGAGAGAGGAGATTAAAACGGAATTTATACCACAGTTATTGGAGAGGAGAAAACTACAGAGAGAAAGCGTAAAGACCTTCAAAGCATTCTCTTCAAGTACCTAGTTGAGTATAAGGAAATAGCCCAAGTCTGGGAAAGAAACATCTGAAAGGATTAGGAGAAAGAGAGCCAGGAATAATGGTGTTCCCACCATGCTGCCTGGAAAACTTTATGATTCAGGAGGCATTGATTAGAGTTCACAAAAGAGTCTCGGAGAATAATTAGCATTAAACTGAGGATGACTTCAGCCATGCCTAAAATTACTAAAAGCAACACCCAAAGGGGTCAATGAATTTTCCTGATACTTAGCTGCATTCAAAAAAAAAAAAAAAAACACTCAAAAAATGTTTACAGGAATGTAAAATATCTGGTACCCAGCTAAAACGAACAATATGTAGACTCCAATAAAAAATGACCAGCTATGCAAAGAAGCAGGGAAATATGACCAATAAGGAGAAAACAAATTTATAATCAAAACCAATCATATCTAACAGAGAGGTTAGAATTAGCAGACAGGGATATTAAAATAGTAATAATAATTGTATGCTGTATGTTCAAAACCTTAAGTCGAGACATGATTGCTGTTAGGAGCTGTCGAGTTGATTTTGACTTGTAGCGACCCTATAGGACAGTAGAATTGTCCCACAGGGTTTCCTAGGTTGAAATCTTTGCAGAAGCAGATCACGAGTTCTTTTCTCCTGTGGAGCTCCTGGTGAGTTCAAACCACAAGCCTTTTGGTTAACAGCTGAGTGCTTAACCACTGCACAACCAGCACTCAAAAGGCATAAAAAATGATCCAAACTAGTTACGGTTTTATATCAAACAAGTAAAGATCTTAGAAGTCATTACTCCTGTATTACAACAAGAAAAAAGCTGAATAAACTGAAAATCAAAACAAAATTGGATCCCTCTGTGGGTACAAACTATCACCTAGAAATATGGAAAGGCAGACAAATACAGAGACTCAGAGCCAACATCCCCTTACCTGATGCAGAAGCTGCTGAACCACGAAATGGGAGGAACACTGAAATGGTTAATTTTAACAAATTGCTGGAGACTGAGTGCGAACTAGGGGGAGAGTGATCTAATTGACATTCATAGGACACTCCATCCAACAATAGCAAAATACACTTTCTTCTCAAGGTCATAGGGGACAGTCACCTAGATATACCACATACTAGGCTGTAAAACACACCTTAACAAATATGTAATAAGAGAAATCATATCGAGTATGTTCTCAGATCCCAATGGAATTAAACTAGAAATTAATAACAGAAAGATAGTTGGAAAATATCAAAATAACTTAGAGATTAAATAATACACTTCTAAATAACATATAAGTCAAACAAAAAGCCTCAAGAGAAGTTAAAAATATTTTGAATTAAGTGAAAATTAAAATACACCTTAACATTTTGTGTGACGGAGCAAAAGCATTGCTTACAGAGAAATTTATAGCATTAAGTGTGTATGTTAGAAAAGAAACATCTAAAATCAATAATCTAAGTTTTCATTTTATGTTACTACAGAAAGAAGGGCAAGTTAAGTCAGAAGCACGAGGAAGAAAAAGAATAAAAACTAGAGCAGAAATTAATAAATTTTAAAAACAGGAATACAATAAAGAAAAATCAATGAAACCAAAAATCGGTACTTTGAAAAGAGTAATAAATTAGATAAACTTTTAGCGAGCCTAACCAAGAAATAAAAATGAGTCAAAACAAATGACTGATTGTGGAAATGAAAGAGCTTTGCTAATGATCCCATAAACATTAAAAAGAAAATAAAAGAGTACTGTTAAGAACTCCATGTGCATGAATTTGTTAACCTAGATTAAACAGACAAATTACTTGAAAGACACGAACTAACAGTACTTAAATGTGGAGAAATAGATTACCTAAATAGGCATATATCTATTATAGAATTTGAATCAGTAATTAATAAACTTTCAAAAAAATAAACAGCACTGCTTGTGGTTTCACTGGGGAATTATACAAAACATTGAAGAAATAAATGATGTCAATTCTTCACAACTTCTTTCAGAAAATAAAAGCACAAGAATAACTAATTCCATGAAACTAGCATTAGCCTGATACCAAAACCAGATAAAAACATTACAAGAAAGGATAACTACAGACCAGTATCTTTCATAAACATGCGTGCAAAAATTCTAAAAAGAAAAAATTAGCAAATCAAGTCCAAAATGTCTTACTCTTTCTGCTCCTATTCAACATCATACTGGAATTCCTCACTAATGCAATCAAAGAATAAAAGGAAATATGAGGTATACAGATTGGGAAGAAAGAAAACTGTTTGGAGTTGACATGATTGTCTATGTTGAAAATCTCAAAGAATCTACCAAAAGCAAAACAAAACAAAAAACTCCCGGAATTAATAAGCAATTATAGCCAGATTGCCGGATACTGGTGTTCTTCGGTGCTGTTGAGCTGAATTTGACTCACAGTGAGCCTGTGTGACAGAGTAGGACTGCCCGATAGGGTTTCCTAGGCTGTAATCTTTACGGAAGCAGATCACCAGGTCTTCTCTCCTGCAGAGCCGCTGGGTAGGTTCCAACCATCAGTCTTTTGGTTGGCAGCTGAGCACTTAGCCACTGCACCACACAACAACACAAGCATGGCCTAAAGCTATAAAATTGTGTGACTAAACAATTGAACATCAGAGCAACTGATGTTGCCTGTTCTCAGCCAATTAGATATCATGCAAAGGCAGAAACCCCACACTCCACATTTCTATTTGAGGGTTGTTTTTGTTTTGTTTTTTGTAAATTGGAAATTTGTGTCGACATTTTCTCCAGTGCCCTCTAAAATTTTGGAATATACTTTATGATTTGCTTCCTTATTAAATTTAGTCAGAATATTCTAACATTGTCAAAGAATATTAACTTTTGTTGTAATATTTTACCAGCACCCAATATCCTCATATCATTTTTTTTTTGTTTTGTTTTCACAAAATTTATCTCATGACCTTAATTTGTAACCATTCTTGATTCTGAATTTTCTTAAATGGCTCACAATTCTAATTAACTTAATAATAAATTATATTTCCCATATCTAATATCTAAGCTAAAGAATAATATCGTTGTGCTGCGTGATCTCAAGTCAATTACCACTCATAGTGACCCTATAAGACATAGTAGAACTTCTCCATAGGGTTTCCTAGGCTGTAATCTTTATAGGAGTAGATAACCAGGTCTTTTCTTCTAGGGAGTGGCTGGTGGGTTCAAGTCACTGACATTTAGGTTAGCAGCCAAGTGCTTAACCGTTGCGCCACCTTAGAGAGTAATAAAGAAACAAACAAAAAAACCCCATTGTTGTTGAGTAGATTCCAACTTATAGTCCCCCCCCCCCCCCCACCACCACAGGACAGAGCAGAACTGCCCTATAGGGTTTCCAAGGAGTTGCTGGTGCATTTGAACTGCTGACCTTTTGGTTAGCAGCCAAGCCCTTAACCGCTGTGCCAGCGGGGCTCCTTAGAGTAATAGTTGGTATTAAGTTAGTAGTATTTCTAAACTGAGAGTTCTAGGGTGACATAAATAGTTAAGAGCTGGTCTAGTAGCTGAAAGGTTGACTGTGAGAACTCACCCCAAGACACGTCTGACGAGAGGCCTGATGGTTGGCTTCCAAAAGTTCATACAGCCTTGAAGACCCTAAGGAGCAGCTCTTCTCTGCACACATAGGGTCCCCATAAGTCAGAATCAACTCAATGGCAGCTAACATTTCTAAACTGAAATAACTCTGTCAGACCCTTGCTCTGCACGTTAGGAGACTGAAATCCAAAGTATTTAGTAATGCAGATATACCCATGACTATTGGGAAGGTTGCTGCCAGCAACAGTAGCCCGGTAGCCCCTTGTCTGCACCCTGGTGAGGGGCCTCACAGTGGGGATTCCCACTCATGGAGGCTCCATGTGTGCAAGAGTAGAACTGTGCTCCATAGGACTGTCAATGGCTGATTTCTGAAAGTAGATCACCAGGCCTTTCTTCTGAGGTGCCTCTGGGTAGACTTTAACCACCAAACTTTCAGTAAGCAGCCAAGTGTGTTAACTCTTTCCACCACCCAGGGAGTCTGTCTTATGCTTAGTGGAGGTGAATTTAAGCTTTACTGCATGTTAGCCACTACATGCTTTGTATTTAGGCTGTCTTCAGTTCCTCTATTTAAAACAGGGTTAGGAAAAATATGTCTGACTGATAACTCATTTCTCCAGTTATGAACAGATCAATAAACTCTGGAAAATCAGCAAATCTGGGAAAAATTCAGAATAGTCAATTAATTATATGCTCAATAGATCTTCGTTCTACAGTTGTGTAAATTCAATAGAGAAATATAGATTCATTAGCAGGAAAAAAAATAGCTGACTGTAAATCTCTCACCTTCGAGATACTGGAGATAATGGATTTCCTTTTTTTTTTTTTTTTCCTAGTGTGATTCCAGTAACACCCATCATATTCCTGCTCCTTTACCGCAATCTAGACCTATGTAGTCTGTGATTGTGACCTAAGAATTACTGTGACCATCTTGTGTAGGGTTCAAAAAGATTTCAAGTCAATTTAGGATGATATTTGAGTGAAAAAAAATCTCTATTTATGGACATGTTGCATACTACAGTCTAGTGGCTGCTAAGGTATAAGAAAAAAGAGGAAAAAAAAGAGGAAAAAGGTTACAGACAAAGGTCTTCCACTGGTCATGATAATCTCCTAGAATAAATTAAACATTTGGCACTCATGTTGATACATTTGGGAGTCAAAGACAGATTTCAAAGTCATAAATTCAATTCTATCTGTTCTAAGGACTTTTTCATGAGTTGAAAGTTTTATGGTATTCAAAGTAGTGAGTTTATTAATTCATTAGGATTTATATTCTTGACATTAAAAAAAAAAAGACCCACAGTTTTATTTGCATTGAGAGAAAATTTTTAACAATAAACTATTTCTGCTAACTTACTGCAAACTATGTTGTCTTTTCTATAAAAAGCTTGTATCAAATGTTATAAAA
This sequence comes from Dugong dugon, assembly GCA_030035585.1. Lineage (NCBI taxonomy): Eukaryota > Metazoa > Chordata > Mammalia > Sirenia > Dugongidae > Dugong > Dugong dugon. The sequence goes on from CM057473.1 coordinate 11,703,077, forward strand.
CAGAAATGTTATTTAATATTTTTCTAATTTTCTCTAGTATTTTTAACTTTTGCTGATATATCTCTGATGAATTCCAACATTTTATCACCAATTTTTTGAGTTTTTTTTTTTACCCTTTATTGAATTATAAGAAATGAAATCTAAGTTAAGATAAAAAAAATCCATCCTGTGAAACATTACAAATAAATATAAAAAGAAACATGGTATAGAATTTCACAATCAGCAAACTACAGGGTGCATTTAAGTGCTTATGAAGCTATTTGCCTTTGAAGAGCATTTTGAAAGGTCATGGAGTAAGACTGCGACTTCAGTAACAAAAATTTGAATGCAATGCAAATACTGTTTCCTTAGCTTTTCTGTCCACAAAATGGGATGACCACTAAACTCTCCAAATTCAGAATTTATAAGAATGATAAATTTAGATCCATTTGTCACATCATTTAAACAAAGGAGTCAATTAAGCAGAACATTGAAAGCTGATGAATCAAAGGGTGGCATAAAATAGTAATTACAAAATAATGAGTCCATGAAGTAAAATGACAATGCAGTAGTCTTCAAATGACAGTTACAGAATCAGTCTGTTAATGAGAAGTAACACTGAAGAATAGAAATGCCAAATACAGAAGGGACTATGACACATTATATTGGATAGACTGGCACAGACAAAGATCTTAGGGAATTTTTTCAGTGCTGATTTAATATAGTTAGGGAAAGGACATCATGCTTGGTAGAGTAGAGGGTCAGTGAAAAAGAGGAAGAGTCTCAATGAGAAGGATTGAAACTGTGGCTGCAACAATGGGCTCAAACACAGCAACGATTGTGAGGATGATGCAGGACTGGGCAGTGTTTGGTTGTGTTGTACACAGGGTCACTATGAGTGGAACCAACTCGAGGCACCCAACAACAACAACAACAGAGCAGAAAAACATCATTAAAATTAAGCTACTTTCCAGATGATCTCCAAGTAAATACTCTTTTAGACAGTTGTCATTTGTGCGTCTCATTCCAAATTGAGGTATCTTTTGTTTATAAAAGATCATGATTCAGGATTGTTAAATAAAAACTCTTAAGGTGCGTATATATAAGGTCTTAGGAACTTCATTTCCTTCTCCATGGCTCAGAACAAGGGAGATACCTGGTATGTTTTCAGGTTGAGGTCAGTATGATAAGAAAAAATGAATAATTAATATGGTCCCCAACTACTTTTCCCTTTCCGGAAACATCACTTCTTAATAGAGACAGGTTTCCAAAAGAAAGCCCCTTGGTAAATTATTGCCTAAGTATTAGCAACTAGCATCTCTTTTAAGAATATTACTTGTGGGAACATCAAAAGAAATGAGGTGGACAGATCTTCGGTAAGATTCCAGTAATGGCCTTGATGGTTATTTTCATTTTGAGTGACTGGTAGACATTAGTCTTCTCTTTCAAGTTCCAGATACCCAAGCCTATCCTGGAATGGGTAGGGAGTGTAAAGATGCTTCCTCCAGATCACTTTTGCCTATTTCATTCATACACAAAGAAGAACAGATGAGGGACAGATAAAAGTTGTTCAGGTATCACATATGATCCTATTATTTCAAATCTAAATTAATTGCATAATTATATTACCTGCCGATTTCCATGAATTCAAACCCTTTAATCACAGTGTATGGAGCCCTAGTGGCACAGTGGTTGAGTATTTGGCTGTTAACCAGAATGTTGGCAGTTCAAATCCACCAGCAGCTCCTTGGAAACCCTATGGGGCAGTTCTGCTCTGTCCTATAGGGTCGCTATGAGTCGGAATCGACTCGACAGCAACAAGTTTGGATTTTTGTTGTTGTTGTTTGGTAATCACAATGCAGTAAATATTCTCATGATTTATGCCTGAGTTATCTAGTGTCGCTGTGACAGAAATATCACAAGTGAGTGGCTTTAACAAACAGAAATTTATTTTCTCACAGTTTAGGAGGCTAGAAGTCCGAAATCAGGGAGGGCACTGGCTCTAAGTGAAAGCTTTCTCTCTCTGTAGGCTCTGGGAGAAAGTCCTTGTCTCTAGCTTCTGTTTCCTGGTTCCTTGGAGAGCTTCAAGTGGCTTGGAATCCATCTTCCTCCATCTCTGCTTGCTCCTTTTACGTCAGGTAAGAGATTGACTCAAGATACACCCTGCACTAATCCTACCTCACTAACATAACAGATAACTCATTCCCAAATGGGAGTATAACCACAGACATAGAGGTTAGGATTTATAACACAAATTTTTAGAGTGCACAATGCAATCCATAACAATGTAGCATCATATTACCAAATGTTATGATTTTTGATAGCATGAAGAATTTCACTTTTTTTTTTTTTTCCTCTTTCTTTAATGCTGTGATGTGAAGCCAAGAAAAAACTATAAAAAGAAAGACTAATTTCATAGGAGTTGAAAACCAAGGGAAAATTACTGGGTCAATTTTTAATGGGCTCCTGTGGGGGAAAATAAGTCAAATTACAAAATCAGAGGTAAGACAAAGAAGACTGGTTACCAAAAAAAGGAAAAAAAGAGGGAGAAAAAAAGGCACAAAATTATAAATTGTGACAAAAGTTTAGGGTAGGCATGAATGAACAGGCATTGAATCTGTGTTGTAAATAATTGCTTGATATGAGGTTTTTGGGTTAATCTTTGCTTGATGAGTTTCTATAAACCATACCAATGTGAATTGTGTCCCTGAAGTTTCATGAGCCCATAACCTATACTGCCGTCTCAACGTCCTCTCTGGAATCCTAGGCTACTTCCCTGCCCGAAATCTAGGTCCTGAAGATGGGAGTTCTTCTTCACTTTCTCTTTTCATGAAGGTGTTTTAGACCTGACCACTGGCTTTTGTTTTGTTTTCTACCTAAATGGCTACTATAGTTCTCATTTTTCAACAGAACTTAGAATGGTCCCACTCATCGTTTATCCCTGCATCTTCTTAGCCTCATGTAACTTCTAATAAAATATGAATGAGAAAGTTTAGTTGGCATTTGATCACGTGATTTTATGTACGGGGCTCTATGTGGAAAACAATTTTGTGAGGGAAAAAAAAATAAACCAACAAAAAAAGAAAAGTGATTTCTTTGTTACAAAGTATTGTTATTTTCTGTGCTACTATTATTCTTGTTATAGAACCCTTAAATGCAACAATGTAAGTAAATTATAATGATGAGGGATTTCCTTCTTACAAGAGAAATATTTTCTTTTTTTCCCTAACATAGGTCTTGAGACTACTTCCCGTGTGTTGAGGACATTGATAGCTACAATGGCAAGGACAACAGGCTGAAGAACATCCATCTCTGAATATCTGAGATTCAGTGACAGTCACTCACCCTGAAATGAGATTGCTCAATTTTACATGACTATGGCCAGAAAACTTGAGGAGGCATGCAAAAAGTCGGATGCAGGCAGTCCCCGGGGAACGAATGGGATCCATTCCTGTGTCTTTTAGAATTTGTAGGCAAGTAGGAACCAGCGTGTATGGTTCTTAGTTAGAATCACTTTAGTGCCAGAAAAGGCTTGAAGCCTTTTTAACGCTTTAAAAGTTTCACGTGCAGCACGTGAAGGTGATTGTGATGAAGAATTTGTTGCACATAAGAGTTGGTTCAATCATTTCAAAGTCGGAGCCCTGGTGGTGCAGTGGTTAAGAGCTCGGGTACTAACTAAAAGGTCAGCAGTTCGAATCCACCAGCTGCTCCTCGGAAACCCTAGGGGCAAGTTCTATTCTGTCCTATAGGGTCGCTATGAGTCAGAATCGACTCCATGACAACAGGTAGGGGTTGTCCTAAATCGAACTTTTGTAACCCGGGCGCTGCCTGCCTATTGAATTTTAACCCAGCAACGAATTATTCTATTCTGGGAACTGGGTCCCATGACATGTAACATTCCAACAAGACAATTTTTTTTTTTCATTTTACAAAAATGAGAAAGAGCCTTCCTATCTACATTCTCATGCAGAAAGTTTGATTTTCAGAAAATGATTACTGATATTAAATGGAAAATAAATATCACTGTAAGGCTATAGATAGATTGCCTTTGAGAGTTTAGACAGATACAATAACGTATTTGTTAACAGCTGAGGAAAAGTGTTAATAAAGGTTATTTATATATACTAAAAAGTCTTCTATGTAAATTAAAGATCTGAAGAAAGAAAATAAAAACACAATCCATACGCTTGTTTTTATTTTTAAAAAGTTTTCATTGCACACAAGTTAGTACATCAGTAGACACATTATGATATTGTCTTTTGATATACTTGTTACCTTTAGCTACGTTTTAGACCTATGAATATTATCATTTAAATATATTTCTATATGACTGTACGTAAGTATAAATAAGTGTATTTAAAAGTAAGTCCTATAATATGAGAGAAAAAAGGAAAATGACTGGTAGGTTGGGGAATAGAAAACTGGTCTTTGGTCTTCAGTCTGCGTTCAAGGAGATAGTTGAAATTTCTCTATTGTCTTCTGTGCATTCTGCCCAGGTGGCAGAACCAGCAGCCCTCTAGGAGCAAGCACACTTACATGTTAAAAAGCATCAGTTATCCTCCTGTTAATAATCCCTTTGGCTTCTTCTTGGCTATGAAAAGTTATTAAACAAGGGAAAGTTTCTCATTTCTGGGGACATTGAATTGTTATTTTACTTTCTACCCAGGATGTTAAAAAATAATTTTTGCTGCCTATAACATTGTCAAGGTGGTGGGTATTTCTCATTCTCAGACTGCTCTTGCTCTTTGCTTAACCAGTAGTCTACCTTGACAACTTTCAGATTTGACCTTTCTGTAATGAAGTTAAACAAGAGAAAGAAATTAAAGAGAGAGAGAGAGAGAAACAAATTTTCCCCAGGCAGCTCATCTTTGGCTCTCTACAGAGAGTTGCTCAAAGTACCAAAGTAGTCCCTCCCTCACCTACATTGTGTGACATACAGTGCCCTGTCACTTACAACAAAGGAGTGTTGCTGGGAAGAAGGCTGATGATATTTCTCCAGCATGGCTCAATGGTCATATAATCTGCATTATGGTCAATTATACACACCTGCAGGAAAAATAAATGCTCGGCTGCTAACCAATAGGTCAGCAGTTCTAATCCACCAGCCGCTCCTTGGAAACCCTATGGGGCAGTTCTACTCTGTCCTATAGGGTCACTATGAGTCAGAATCGACTCGACAGCAACTGGTTTGGTTTGGTTTGGTGGGAAAAAACTCTCAAGACAAAGAAAGTGGCTCATCTCTCCTTGCCTCTTTGGAGACTGTTTGTAAACATATTTAGATTGAATCTATTCAGCCGAAGTAATGTTCAAATGAGGATCTTTTATGATGTTCAGAACAGACAGAAGCAAATCCGTGTGCAAAGAATGACACCGTGACTGTTGGCAAGATTTTTCTAAAATATTTTAATCTGAAGTAGAGCACTCCTTCAGGACAATATGGACATGCCTTTACAGGGCTGACTGCAGAGAAGGTTATAATCTCCCATGGAGTCATTAACTCTGTCACTGTCTGCATTATCTAACGTGTCAAGTCAACAGTTCCGAAGTATTCTGTTCAAGTTCTATGTACAGGAATTAAATAGCCAGATGTTCTGCCAAAACCAAAAAAAGCAAACCCATTGCTATCGAGTCAATTCCAACTCACAGTGGCCCCATAAGACATAGTAGAACTGCCCCATAGAGTTTCCAAGGAGTGGCTGGTGGATTCCAACTGCTGACCTTTTGGTTAGCAGTCATAGTTCTTAACCACTATGCTACCAGGGCTTCTGCCTAGAGTCCTTATAAATATAAAATCTACAGAAAAAGAAGAGCCTGGAACTCTCCTCATAAAATGTATTAATGAGTGGACTTTGGTATACATGTGATATTCATATCATAGATTAGATCTCCCCAACTGATGTGATGAGACACATTTAAACAAGCATGTCCACATTGAGCCCTTTAGTCTTTGGGTGGGCAGGCAGAGTCCTAGGCTTCTTAGAGCACCTGTTCAGCCAGCTTAGGCATGAATAGCCTAGTCTGTTAACCCAGTGCGCCATCTAAACGTCAATTTCTCCATGTGCAGTGTCATGAGAAGTTTAGGGAGGCACTGCCACTATGTGATTTTGTGTTGTTTTTTTGTAAACTGTCAATTAGAGTGAATCAACAGAATTCCTTTCACTGATTGATTTGGACAATGTCAAAATAATCCACTAGTAAGTGAGTTCACATCAAAGATCTTTGGTGGAAAACATCACTTGGACGTCATTGGAACAGTCTTACCATGGTTTGCTCTCTAATAATTGGTGTCAAGTGCCACAGCCTACCATCTTATGTCTCCAAATATTGGAAAACAGCTGTATCAATTAAACAACTTCATAATATTAATTTCTCTTTTCTTTCTCGAAATACGACCACAATTTTCTCACGTGAGTTTGAGATTGGTGATGATGACTGACAAGAAGACCCTGGTAGCAGCTGGTGGAATTTCTACTTTAATCTCTTCCTGCTGACCAGTTAAATCCAGCCCTGTGCTACAGATTTGTGCCCCCATCATTCAAACTTCCTCTGAGTTATGTCCTTAAGTGTGTGGTTAGATTTACTAAAGCCTCCCACAGGTGAGCATTCCTGTCTATTTGTTAAGCAACCAGTTGAGCCAGTTGCCATTGAGTAGATCCCGACTCACAGGGACCTCATGTGTGCCAAAGTAGAACTGGGATCTATAGGGTTTTCATAACTGATTTTTCAGAATTAGATCACAAGACCTTTCTTCCAAAGTGATTCTGGGTGGACTTAAACCTCCAGCTTTTCAGTTAGCAGCTGAGCATATAATTTCTTTCCTCCCCTGGACCCCCGTGCACCAAGTATGGGCTTTATTCACTTTATTAACTGATTCGAACCACAAAACTGACTTTCTTATTGTAAAAAGTCTTTTTACTTGAAACAATGCAGGGACTAAGCAAAATTTCTAATACTGTCTCTTCCATTGAGGAAAAGCAGTCTGCTAAGTAATGATCACCGTCAACAGTCCATGCCAGTAAGCAGGTGTTTTGGGAGATGCTAGTTACTGCACCATTTGAGCTAAAATTTCTGCTCTGGACTATTAGATCAGAATTAGTAAAGAATAAGTAAGGTAGTCCTTACTAAATTGATAAACATTACCTAGTTACTGTTATTGTAATAGTGCCTAAAGAAGTACAAGGACATAATACTAATTCATTATTTTCTGTATTATGAATATGCAAGTAAAATTAAATGTCTCGAAATGTTAGGTCTGCTCTTATTGCTAAATTGTACTGGAGGGGAAATCCCCATTATGTCAGATCCTGGTTTGCAGGTGTGACATTTGGACAGGTGGAGTTGAAAACCACTGTAAAAATGATTAGTATTACGCTAGTTCCATGAGGCAAAAGTGATAATTTTCTACTTTATACTGGTTGGTTATAATGTATTCCCTTTAATGATATTTTTCCCTGCATTATCTTGCTATAGCAAGATTTTACTATGCTTCTGGAAAATAGGGTTTATAAACAAAACCTAAACACCGCTACCACCATCCCATCTGTCAATTTGTCCTACTGTGGTGGCTTGTGTGTGATGTTGGAAGCGATGCCGCCACTATTTCAAATACTAGCAGGGTCACCTATGGTTTCAGTGCAGCTTCCAGACTAAGAGAATAGGAAGAAAAGCCTGGCAATATTCTTTTGAAAATTAACCAATGAAAAACCTATGGATCATAACAGAATATTATCTGATATGGTGCTGGAAGATGAGCCCCTAGATTGGAAGGCACGCAACACACAGAGGCTACAACAATGCTTACAAACATACCAACAATCGTGAAAATGGTACAGCACTAGGTAGCATTCCATTGTGTTGTACGTGGGGTCGCCATGAGTCAGAGCCAACACCCCAGCCCCTAAAAACAACTAGCAACATCAACAAAATGTACTAAAAATTCACCTCTTGCAGGTTGCAATGCTGGCGCATTATGTGTAAATTATGATAATCTGCAAAGGTTTATTTTTTATTTGTAGAACCTGGGCTTACTCATGATTTCTAGACAACTTGTCTAGCTCTTAGATTACTTGATTACGGCACCTTGGCCATGAATTATCCCCTGACTTTCCTTGTGGGAAAGAGGCACACATCCTTGACATGAAGAAACACAGTGGTCCTACCGTATTAGATTTCCAGCTCTGCCAGCGAGACCAAGTTCCTAGTTACCACTTTGGGACAAGCTAGTAATAATTAGGCTTAGCTGATGATAGTTCCTGGGAGGGTGACATTTCGGAGTATCATTTTTAGATAACTGCAGCGCAATGGAGTTTACTCTAACCAGAAAGGAGGAGTTCCATTCCAAAATAGAAGTGTCCAATTACACCAGACTGAGGCCTGGACTATATTTTTACGGGCTGGTGGCTTTTTAAGGAAATTGAGGGATTAAATATATGTATGATTTACTTGAATGACATTAAGAATGGTAGAGTTTATCATTAGTGGGTGCTTAAAAAATGTTGCATAATTTGTAGCCATAAAAGGGTGTATCACAATATTCTCATCTGGATACTAAATAAATTATGTCCACTATTAATTTAGGAAGAACGTGAAATCTGAAGAGCAAGAAATGATGTATTAATAAATTTAAGAGAATCTGCATAAAAGTGAAATAAAGAAGGGAAATTACATTCCCCATATTCCATTTGTTAAAATATATCTCTTCTATGCTTTTCTTTTTCAACATTACAAATTTAAGCTTTGCAGGGCTGTGTTTTCTTTTGCTGCAGCTGATCGAATTTCAGTGTTTAGAAATTTGAGAATTTTGCCAGTGAAAAGAATCTTCAAAAAATGTGAATCTCAGAAAGTATGAAAATTCCTGCGTCAACACATCTTCAAGAACGCTTGTTTTTCCCAAATTTTGGTGGCATATTTTTATTTTAATTTACACTTTTCTGATTATTAGTCAGGTGAGACATTTTCCTACCAGAGTTGGAAACCAATAATGGGCAGAGCCTCGGTGGCACAGTGGTTAAAGCAACTGACTGCTGACTGAAACCACCAGCAGCATCTCTGGAGAAAGATGTGGCAGTCAGCTTCCATAGAGATTTACACAGTCTTGGAACCCTATGGGGTCACTATGACTCAGCATGGACTCCATAGTAGTGAATAATGTGCAGACAGAAGAAAAAATATAGAATGTGGAAAATGAGGGTTGTTTAGAAACCACTCCAAACATAAATTATAGATTAGAATAATTTATCTTCAAAATAACAAAAATACCATGCATTTGCCTAATTTTATATGTGAAATGAAAATATTAGAAGTATTTGTTTATTTGTGTTGTAATTAAGTCTGGTGCTTTTATTTTTAGAAAATTTTTAAAAAAGCTTCATAGTGACGGTAAATAATTCTTATGTAGAACTGCATTAATAAGACATTTATTTCTTTTTACAGGTGCTGGTGAGAGAAAGCAGCTACTAAGTTAAGTTAGTTTTAGGACAATCAAGCTCTTGTAATTCACAGGAATTAAGTCTGTTATCTTGCAAATTTAGAGAAACTATTTCGAGAACATTCTCAGTGACCTAGATATTCACAGTTCCCAAATCAACTAAACTTGGAGACTATTTAATAAAACTCCTTTTATTTAATAGTTTTAGGGTGAGCTGTTATGATTATTGAGATACAGTAGTTTTATGCAAATAATGGGTGCCTTCTGCGTTTGTTTGCCTGCGGAACCCTCCCCCTCAAGACACCCTCACAAGGCTGCCATGCCAATTCTCTTCCACACGTTGCTGTAAAAAAAATTACCATAGAGTATTTATGAAAATACCACGCGGTGAGGGGGGAGCCGGGGAGCAGGGAGCGTGGCCAGCAAACAAACACAGAAGGCGCACTTTAATTGCTTAAAAGTATGGTAGTCTGATTAAGACAACATTAGAGTATGCTTTTAAAACCTTACTGAGAGTAATACAATACGGTTTCGTAGATACGTCTATATTTTATAATTACTCAGGAACCTATATATGTAAAATATGAACAATATACAGCAAGTTAGATATAAAGGAATGAAAGATGGACCTAGTGAATTAAATTTCTTTTGTCAGCTTAATTTCAACAAATTTTCTGAAAATTGTAAGATAGAATCTAATGTACATGAGGATTTTTCCTTATATACAATGTCTTTCTACCTAAAAAATACTGCTTCAAGCTTGATTTTTTCATGTGTCTTTTTAATGTAATAAACTATTCAGTGGAATAATACTTGGTAATAAATTCTCGGAGCAAAACCTATTTTGAATAGACGTATATCTGTGTGAATACATTTATAAGTATGCATCTAAATTCACAAATGAATACATATACTATTTATGCATATATTATTTATTTACATCTACTGTGTGCAAACCACTGAGTGTTTTATATATGTGTCATATAATTTAATTTTCACAACTCTGTAAGTTTGATAATATTTCCACAAGTGAAGAATTCAAGGCTTAGAGGTGCCAGGTGAATTCCTTAAAATTATACACCTCGTAACGGGGAAAGAGAAAATCCAAATCTAATTTTATCTGCTGGAGAACATAAGCCCTCAACAGCTATGACATCCTCTTTATTTTCTAGACTCTGTCAAGTCAATTTGATATTATCTATTTTTATGATTGATCTACTAAATGCAAAAAAGACTAGCAGTTCTTCAGTCACATATCTGTAGCAATTGTAAAGCTCATAAAGCATTAAGATTGGCAGGCAGAAAGATGGTAGACAGCTGTCTCATACTTACAAGTTATGAATTAAAGCAACAAGGCTATCAGAAAAATAACTTCTAATTTGGCTCTGCTATTAAGAGCTATGCAGTTAAGCCTGATTTTTTCTATTTGTATTGTGTGTTTTCATAGTGTAGTTCCTTTACTTTGATGAATCTTCAAGTTAAATTTCATCCCAGTAATCCAAAGAATAAAGAAAGTGAGAAATCATATTTTGCTACATCTAAATTCATCCATGTCCACATAGAAGGCACAAAAAGAATGTAAAGCTGAATGATGGCACCATATCAATGATTACATTTAATCAGTGATTAAACCTCTCTAATGAGAATATGAATCTGTATAAATAAAACAGGATGAAGTTGAATTCTCAAAGTCATTGTCCCAGATCTGTGAGTGCTTTCCACAAGTGCTTTGTTCAGCCATTAAAAATAAGCTTTGTGCATCAGTTGTAACAAATGTAGCATAGGAATGTAAGATGTTAACAACAGAGGAAATAGTGTGCAGGGAATAAAGGGGCTCTACGGGAACTCTCTGTACATTCTGCACAATTTTTCTGTAAAGCTAAAATTGCTTTAATAAATAAAGTCTAAACAAAACAAAACTAAACTAAAAACAAGCGAACAAGCAAACTATGCCATCCAGCCTAGAAGTCAAAGAATGAATTGTGCACTGTAAGCAATGACAACGTATTTTTAATAATGTCAATCAATACTAGTTGCCTTAGTTATCTGGTGCTGCTATAACAGAAATACCTCAAGTGGATGACTTTAATTAACAGACGTTTATTCTCACACAGCGTAGGAGGCTGTAAGTCTGAGTTCAGGGTGCCAGTTACCGGGGAAAGCTTTCTCTCTCTGTTGGTTCTTCCGGAAGGTCCTTGTCATCAATCTTCCCCTGGTCTAGGAGTTTCTCAGCTCAGGTGCCCCAGGTCCATAGGATAAACTCTGCTCCTGGCATTTCTATCTTAGTTGTATGAGGTCCCCAGCTCTCTGCTCGCTTCTCTTCTTTTATCTCTTGTAAGATAAAGGGTGGTGCAGGCCACACCCTGGGGAAACTCCCTTTATATCTGATCAGGGCTGTGACCTGAGTAAGAGTGTTACATCCCACCCTAATCCTCTTTAACATAGCCTAATCTTGTTTCATTAACCACAGAGAGCTATTAGGATTTACAATACGTAGGAAAATTACATCAGATCACAAAATGGAGGACAACCACAGAATTCTGGGATTCATGGCCTAGCCAAGTTGATACATATTTTTGAGAGGGCACAATTGAATCCATGACACTGGTCAATGATTAGGGTGGAACCCCTCAAAAATGAACAATATTTTATATTGAACTTCGCTCATCCATCTTTTTAGAGTTCGTACTCTAGGATTTCCTTATCCTGCTTTTTGCCCATTAAGTAGATGATGATTTGTGTTGGACTGATAGAAATTGCGGGAAGGAACAACCAGTACAGGCAATCTGGAGACGTCCTGAATCAGAAGGCTCTTTCCTAAACGAGGAAGCCTTCCTGATTGTCAGGTGATGCTAATGCCATATGATCAAGCATCATTTAAAATATCTAAGAGTCCTGTGCTTATTATGGATTTTTCTGTCATAAATTTGATCCCAGGTTACTTACATGTCAACTAGAAACACGAGATGACAACTCTTTTGGATCAACTCTCGGGATAGTAAAGCGTTTCTAAAGATGTATGGTCCCTTATATCTGTATTTATGGTCCATGAAAATAAATGTAGCAATTTCTTTGTGGTTTTTACTTACTTAGTTTGGCAAGAAATCCAAGCTGAAGTAATCTTTGGCTTTGTGCAATGACTCAATTGTTTTGTTTTGAAATTATTGATTTTTTTTTTTAACTTAGATCAATAAGGGACAGGAAAGGATTCTGAAATCAAGTTAAATACTGTCTATCTATTTAAATGAATTTGTGTGTTTTGGTATCACTGCTCATAAAAACAAAACTAGAAAAATAAAATACATTAAGGTAGAGATTCTGGGGCCAAACTTGATTTTATAATGGTAAAAGTTTGTATGTTTTCAGCATTTCCTTTATAACGCTTTCAAAGGGCTTTACCATGCTAAGGCTGAAACAATTATGCTTCAGTTTATATAATCTCAAATAAAATATAACCATCCCCACATGAGAAATGAGGAGACTACTTTGTTGTACAGTATTTCAATGAACCATTGCAATTTTGTTTGCAACCTCAAATTTTAGATTGCTTTTAAAGCTGAATCATTTCATTTAAAAATCCTTACTTTTAACTTTTTGTCACTCCACCTCATTCAATGAACACTTTGATCCTGGCTCAGTATCTTCCTCTCTCCCCAGCTCCTGCCACTAATCACAGGGAATTCAACCTCCACGGAAATTAGCTATTTGATACCCTGGAATCTCAGCAGCCTGCTGGTGCAGTGGTTAAGAGCTCAGCTGCTAACCAAAATATCAACAGTTTGAGTCTACCAGCTGCTCCTTGGAAGCCATACGGGGTAGTTCTACTCTGTCCTATAGGATCGTTATAAGTTGGAATTGACTCGATGGCAATGGGTTTGGCTTTTGTTTGTGAATCTCCAATTATCTTTCTTTCTCCTCCAACTCAGCTATCCACCATCAGGCTAACCTCTGGGTTTGTCATATTCAGATTATGAGCCACCTTTGAATTTTAGTTTCAAGAAGTTTTCAGCTTCACTAGAAATTACAATTTATTCATGACGATTCAGGTATCCACTGACATCACTTTCTCTATTGTCTAACCTAGATTCCACATACAACATTATAACCACTGTCTTCTAAAGATCCTGTACTACTAAATAAAGTTATCACTACTATTACTGTTGCCATTGTCAACACTGATTCCTTCTCTGAAAATTCTTCTCTATCACCCTAGTCAAAGCCACCATCAGCTCTCCCTGTCTTACTGTAACTGCTTTATAAAATATCTCCTCAATTCCACTATAACTCCCCAATGTCAATACAGCAGAGTAGCATTTTAAACATGTAAATCGCATCATTTGTCATTCATGCTTTAAAGCAACTTCCATTGTCATGAGTGCTGTTGGGTTTTGAGTAATAGATATGACTCCATTCTCCATCCAGATTCTGAAATTACTGAGAAATAGAGGCAGAAATCAGGCAGGCAAAGATAAAAGTATCAAACTTATTACTGATAAACTTTGGGTTTCTGGAAGAAGGTTAACCTGAAGACAAGCAGGCAAGAATTATGTTTACTTTTCCTCAGTCACAGACAAAATTGAGGATACAGGTCTCACAAACAAGCATCTGCCCCTGTAGAAAGCAGACTGGGATAAAGGCCAGGTTTATGTAGACAAAACCCTCAAAGATAGAGGAAAGGAATACCTGATTCTTCAAAGCTTTTTTCTCACAAGCTCACCAATCAGGCAAGTCTCTCTTAACGTTTGGGAAGAACTAAGTAAGGGTTGGAGAGAAGCGAACAGACCTATGCTGGAGAAATGGAACGTATTGTTCTTTCCTAAGATCCCCTCAAGTTTTGTTTGGTTTTTCCCTTTAGTTTATTTATTCTATGAGGAGTGACAATCCCCTACACAGAGAGCAACTTCTCCAGGACAGTTCTTACACTTCCCTGCAGCAACTCCACAAACACCTACTTCTACTTCATATTCCCCGGGTAACACCGAAGGGAATTTTATCTATTACTCCCAAAAAGCAAGGGCAATACTTCTGTTTAACTCAAAAGGTGCTTCGTATCCAAAGCAAAAAACTCACTGTGTTGTATTTCTTATACAGCCTTGTGATCCAGTAAGTCTACTAGTTATTTTGCAATGAGAATAAATGGTCATATAAAGGCTTTCCAAGAGGAAAACACCAGCAACACAAAATGTCCAAAATTTAAATAGAAGGTACACAATTTTATGAATTCTCACGAAGAAATCATAGGCCAAAAGATTTTAAAGTTCCAAAGATACTAATTTCAAAAATCAAATCAAGTTATCCTTACTTGAATTTTTTTCTAAATTAAAATCCAAATTCTCTTTTCCCTACCGTTTCTTACCCAGTCCAAATACTATGGGTTCTATAAATCAGATATTTCGTCTTTTCAAGGCTTCACTCCTCAGGAAAGGGTGTTTCAATCAACTAAATGAAGTCCCATTATGGGTGACTAAAGTCTAATTGTTAATCACTCCAGTACAGCCAGTACAGTTTTGACATCACTGGCCCTGGCAAATTTCAGAACCCAAACCTCCAGAAAGTCCTCATCTTGTGCCTTCGAGTTCTCAGCACTGTCTGATTTGCTCTCCCAGCAAGGTGGAGCTGCTTCTCCAGCCTGACACTCATGTCTTCCTTCTGACTCAGTTTCCTCCAGAGAAAAGGATACTTTGCCTGCACATCTATGGGTAAAATTCATGGCTTATGATTGGAACAACTCCAGTCACTTTTCTCCAAATACTTTCTGAATCTTGCCCCTCCATGCCTGGTTGTATAGAGGCTCCTAAAATTTAAGGATACCTAGTGGCAGAGTGGTTAAGCACTAGGCTACCAACAGAAAGGTCGGTGGTTCAAACCCCCAGCAGCTCCACGGGAGAAATATGCAGCAGTTGGCTTCCATAAAGATTACAGCCTTGGAAACCCCATAGGGCACTTCTACTCTGTCCTGTAGGTTCTCTATGTGATCAGTGGACTTGAAGGCAATAGACAAATTTCTATTGACTTAATTCTGTGCATACCTACATTTTGAGTGCAGACCCATTTATTCATCTTTTTGTTTTATTTCAGCATAGTTTTGTCAACATGAAGGCTTACTAGGAAGCAGAGAAATTATTGGTGGCCATTATGAGCCCCCTTCCAGAGTATAGATTTATTTTTCCTGTAAATTATATGGGAATCTAAAATCGGAGAATGAATACCAAAACTTACGTATTTGTTCTTGTTCTTGTTGTTAGGTGCTGTCCAGTTGGTTCCTATTCATAGTGACCCTATTACAACAGAACTAAATATTGTCTGGTCCTGACCTATCCTCACAATCACTGCTATGTTTGAGCCCATTGTTGCAGCCACTGTGTCAATCCATCTCATTGAAGTTCTACCTCTTTTTCCCTGATCCTCTACTTTGCCAAGCATGAATCTTTCTCCAAGAACTGATCCCTGCTGATAACATGTCCGAAGTACGTGAGACGAAGTCTCGTCATCCTTGCTTCTAAGGAGCATTCTGGCTATACTTCTTCCAAGACAGATTTGTTCATTCTTCTGACAGTCCATGGTATATTTAATATTCTTCGCCAACACCATAATTCAAATAATTGATTCTTCTTTGGTCTTCCTTATTCATTGTCAACTTTCACATGCATTTGGCATATACATATACTGAAAAACAATCCTTTATTAAAAATTTAAATTTAATTGAGTATTCTATATTTAAGGCAGTTCTAACATGGCCAAAGTCTGGGGAGTCCCCAGATTAATGAAATCCAGAATTTGTTCTGATGCCACATAGAATGCCTCATTGTGAGTGGATGCTCCTTTTGTTCCCTCAGTCTCTTTCCACACGTGAAACAATACCATCACCTGTTTATAAGAATCAGCTTTCCTCTTCTCAGCAGATATAGACTATGGTGGTTGGTTATTTCTGTCACGAAGACAATTGCAGGGGTTGATTTTATCATCAGTCAACCTAATTGATTCACAAAACCTGTCTTGCACAGTTTCATGAACTCTTGTGGTTTGTATTAATTTTCCTAAATGGAGACACTATTTAAGTAGAACTGATTGAACACCCTGAAGAACAGTTAGGCTTAATCTCTGGGATAGTGAAATACAATAGCAACTTAACTCAGTAACTGAACTCAGAGTTAACAGACAGAGCTGCTCATAGCCGGTAGCGAGGAGGAAGGCTAAGCCTATGATTTATATCTAAAGTCGTGTTTGCTCTGAAGATGGAGGAGGGGTTTGTAAATACTCTTTAATTACCTTGTATAATAGTCTAGTTCAGTTGTTCTTAAAGCGTGGTTTGGAGAACAGCAGCATCAGCAATAAGTGTTCAAAATGCAAATTCTGACACCTCACCCTAGACGTGCCAAATCCAGAACACTGGAGTGAGGTTCAGCAGACTCTCTTTTAACAGCTTCTCCAGGTGGAGCCCTGGTTGGGCAGTGGTTAAGAAAGTTTGGCAGTTTGGAAACTCTGTGGGGATGGTCTACTCTGTCCTATAGGGTCGCTATGAGCCAGACTTGACTTAATGGCAACACATTTGGTTTTTTGGGTTTCCAGGTGATTGACACTAATGTTTGAGAATCACTGGCCTAAATGAATACGAGATTTTACTCATTTACAACAATAATCTTTCAGATAAGCTCCTTTCCTGTGCAGGAAGAAAAATATTACCTGGTTGATGGAGGGACTTACAATTTTAATGGAATCTTTTACCTGAATATGCTTGACACATGATTTGAAGCCCAGAGCTACTTGGAGGTGAATTTAACCAATGTAGATAAGTAAGTGGGATAATTGCCTAACTCTCTACATTACTTAGCCTGCATAAGAATTGCCTTAAGCCGTGTTCACATGTCAATGGTGCATCAGCTGGGGGATAAGAGGTTAATACGTTTCAGAGAACTTTGAAACTTATGTGGTTATTTGGACCAACTCTTCATGAAATTGCAACACTAAGCAAGCACCTGGGGATCAATATGTCCAAGGAAAAATATTAAAAATATATTTGGCTGATGGAGCAGAGCTTGTGGAATGGGCTAAATCAGTCGATATTGAAATAGCCCTAGAACTTACAATATTTTTAAAATCTGCAGCCAAATGCAAGTATTACAATTATTTTTATATGTGACTAGGCATGTTATTGGGGACCTAGTCATGCAGTGGGTAAGAGCTTGACTGCTGACCAAAAGGTTGGCAGTTCAAATCCACCAGGCACTCCTTGAAAACTATGCGGCAGTTCTACTCTGTCCTATAGGGTCATTAAAGATTTATGAATTTCATGAGGTGCTAATATTCACAGTGTTATTATTGTTGCTTTGCAAATGCTCCATAAATTTATTTTACTTAAACTGTAAATAGAAAGTTCTATTCAAAGGGTGATAATGTGGAATTTAAACTGAGGGATTTGATAATAGTGTTGAAAATTTTTAATTTATATTTTTTGGCCTTCCAAAATAAGTATTTTCACTTAAGCAACTTTTAACTATGCAGAAGTTGTTGTGGTTGTTAGGTGCTGTCAAGCTGGCTTCGATGCATAGTGACCCCGTGTACAACAGAGCAAAGCACTGCCCGGTCCTGCCGGCATCCTCACCATGGTGGCTACGTTTGAGCCCATTGTTGCGAAAGTAGAACCTTTTCATATTGTCCTATTAGATTTGGAAACTTTCTGGTTCCTGCTTATCGTGTAAAATTGGCATTTTGAAGTTATTACGCATGTTCAGCTTTTTGATGAGAATTTTTTTACGTTTATTTTTGAGCATTTATTTTAAAAAAGTTGCACATGGTAGTAACTTTCATAAAAATATGGACATTATATTTTAAAACGTGAAAAAAGATATACATTTCTTATATTTTTCTTATTTTTGATTAGACCTAGGAAAGTGTATTTTTAAAATATGTTTAATTAAACACTACATATGGTTTTCATCCCACTGCCAAATCAGTTCCGTGTATATCAAAATGATCCTATTATTGAAGGACAAAAACGTGTTACTTCATGTGCCAGTCAATGTCACTGTCAGCCATAAAGCATGGAAATACCACTCTCTATAGCAAGTTCTACCTTTCCTAAGACAGTAAATCATTTTTATAAAATTTTCCTTTGAATAGTAAATTAAAGTTCTGTTTATAGCAGTATGAGGCATTTTTTAGTCTAAATACACACGCTTATGTATATATGTATTAATATACATGAATTATATGTATTATGTATATAAATACATGAATTATGTATATGTATTTAAAAAAGGCAAGGATGGCGAGACTACGTCTCATACTTTGGACTTGTTGTCAGGAGGAATCAGTCCCTGGAGAGAAATATCATGCTTGGTAAAGTAGAGGGTCATCAAAAAAGAGGAAGACCCTCCATGAGATAAATTGACACAGTGCCTACAACAATGGGCTCAAGCATGGGAACAGTAGTGAGGATGGTGCAGGACCGGGCAGTGTGACGTTCTGTTGTACATAAGGTCGCTACGAGTCGGAACCGATTCGACGGCACCTAACAACAATTATATATATAATTATATATATAAAGATTTATATATATTTTATATATATGTATCTATAAATAATAGGTTTCTGTGTGTGTGTGCGCTGATGTGTGTGGGTAACTGAGGTGAAATGAAGTGGAGAATATTAGGAAGCAAAATATAATAAGCCATATGGTCATTATTGATAGATTGACTAATAAAATATTTTATGAATGAGGAGGCATCAACTGATGTTGGCTAAATATTTTCACCAGTTTTATTTTAGGAAATTTTTAGGAATCTTTTTTTTATTTTTTAGGAAAGTGAAAATATTGTTCTTTACATTATAGCAAAGATGAAGAATCTCTTACTTTCTCAGCCAATAAGTGTGTATGTGTTTGTGAGTTTGTCTATGTGTGTGTAAAATCTTCGTGAAAATGTTAGTTTTTAGTAATATGTTGTGTGGAAATGGGATAACATACTGACAAAGGTAACTAATTTATTTTTTTATAAATACTCATTTTAATTCATGACTTGGGTCTGTTATCTGTTCTTTCCACGCAGCTAAACATCTGTTTTGTTAGCTTTTTCTTCTCTAAGAAGGAGTCTGAATTTGGAAGGTGATTACAGCAAAAGCATCATCTGTTGAGAAGACATCTAGGCCTTCCCGGATAAGCCCTTGGACCTGAGGGCTGAGAGGATATATCCAGCCTGCAAAGAGCACTGAGGATGGCAGCTTCTGTGGCTGCTCCTGGTTCACTTATACAGGTCATGATTTACGTCAAAAGAAGCCACATTTCCTTCTAAAGCACTAGGCAGCTAGATAAGCAGTATTAGAATGAATCATTTGCCTCGTACACTGTTTTGAGTGTACATGGCTAAAAAATACGAATCATCGGTTGTTTTAATAATAAAATTACATCAAGTCCTATTTTTGAAATTTCCTAAATGTATGAAATCCCCTAAGTATTATATCCACAGAGCTATCTGCCCATCAATGAAAGCAAAGATACCATCACATTCGTATTTACTCTTTGGTTTAAAGTTAACTTGATTGAAAATAAAATTGTTACGGTAGGTTTTTGCTTAGCAGGCATTGTTATTGTTTTTATCATTATCATTATTTTACTTCATAATGTTTGTTTTTGTTATTCTTTGGCATGATGTTGTGCAATAATTTATTTTGAAACAATTTCAAATTTACACAAATGTTGCAAGAAAAGCACAGACCACTCTCACTCCCCCCTCACGCAGATACCAGTGTTAACACTATATTACAGTCATCCAGCCCATCCATAAAACCCTTTCAAAATTTGTCAATTGTCCCAATAATATCTCTTTTTCCATTCTGGCCAAAATTTAATCTTGGATATATCTAAAGAGAGAAAAATGTGGAAGACTCTAGAGTCTAATACATGACCAGACTTCTCAGTAAGGACTTCTTTATTGTGGTTTAATTGGTTTTTCCAATATTTTTCAGTCTTTGCTAAGTGGTTTTGGAGAAATCTAAGTTAATTAGTTTGCCTGAAGAGAATGCTGAGCGAGGTTGTATAACCACGCTGCTACCACTTGTGTATATATAGCCTCAATGATCCATCACCCGGGTGACTAATGTTATTCCATTTCTGATTTATGTTTTGCAATAATCTTTGTAGCATTTCACAAGGCTGTCTGACAGAAAAGCCAGACCAGAATTCTAAACCAACCATCTGCAGTGTTGTCAATCAGCAATTACCAGCAGGTCATCATGACTTAGCCCCATGCTGAGTTTCAATGGATTAAATTTTTCTGTGCAGCAGATAGGAAAATGCAGACAGAGTAACATAATGACATCCAAATTAAAATCCATTAACCTTGCAAAAGCACTTAGTATCATCAGCAGATAAAAATGCTAGCAACTACTAAGCCTTAAAGATTCATCAAGATACTAAGATTTTTTTCTTCATAAATGTGTGGTGCTCACAAGTTTGGAGCCTTTGAATTATGATGTTGGTGAAGATATTGAATATACCATGGATTACCAGAAGAACCAACAAATCTGTCTTGGAAGAAGTACAGCCAGAATGCTCCTTAGAAGAAAGGATGGTGAAACTATGTCTCATATGCTTAGGACATGTTATCATGAGGGAATCTGTCCCTGGAGAAGGACATCATGCTTGGTAGAGAGTCAGCGAAAAAGAGGAAGATCCTCAACGAGATGAATTGACACAGCGGCTGCAACAATGGGCTCAAACATAATAATGATTGTGAAGATGGTACAGGGCCAGGCAGTGTTTCATCCTGTTGTACACTGGGTCGCCATGAACTGACTGGATGGCATCTAACAACAACAACAATACATGTTTGGAGTTAGTGTACTGAGTGTTGATTATTAAAATATTTTATATAGTAAATAAATATTCAGGAAGTAAATACAACATCAGAATTTGGTATTTGTTAATGTTAGTCATTTAGGGAATTATTCAAAAAGTCCTCTCAATTTTATCATGGCCTTCATCCAGGTCTTTAATGTATTCAGATATCCATGGTCACGGCATTTGTAGAAGGAGAAATGAGAGAGATTGGCAGATTGCTCTGCATAGGCAGAGCAGTATTATAGGCTGGCAATCTGTAAAAAGACCAAGGTTGTTGCAGAAGACTATTATTTCAACCAAGTAACATGTGGTAGTTCTGAAGGGGAGTTTTTCTCTGATCCATCAGTCATAAGTAGCATCCTACTTTCTTCAGAAGCATGCTTAATAGTCTTTTCTTGTTCTATTGTTCTCACGCAAGCCTTTCTCTAATCTTCGTTTCTCCAGTTAGACCCTTTTAAGAAGCACATGATCTTTGATATCCTACCATTCCTTTTATCTAGCTTTAGCCAACATTTGTGGACAAGATCTGTACCAATCCTCTCCTAGAAGCTAAATATACTTATGTAATATGCAATTTGTTTTGTATGATTTTGCATGACTAGTGGCCACTGTGGAGGAAAAACCTGTGTTAACTTTAAATGTCCTACTAAATACCTGGAGTTAGTACTGGTCGAAGTGCCTACAGTTGGACAATTTAATTGACTTTCCTATGAAGTGTAAAATGTCACAACCTCCCAAACAGGGACTGGAGAATAAGAAGGAAAGAAAATTAGTACAATGAAACATCTGTAAGAAAACATTAATGTTCTTCTACTTACTTCAGTGATCATTTTGTTTACTGTGGTACATGGTCTTTGTTCAACTGGAGGAAGATCTAGTTATGGGTTAATGGGAGAATATAGTATAAGAGAGGAAGGATGGACCCATATAACCCAAGCATAAAGCATTGTATTGTCATCATTTCTGACTTAATAAGGACTCCATAAACAGATATCACAGCAGAGAAACAAATTCAAGCTACAGTTCAGAGAATGTATTATGGGTGCCTAGAGAAAGAAGTGGTTATCTTGATTAAAGACATTGGAGATTGCTTCACACAGACACACACACACAAAGAATATTTTAAAATGATAATTTCTTCAATATTATTGATTGAATGGTGTCCTCCACAAAATTTGTCGCCCTCGTACCGGTAAATTTTATGTTATTTGGACATAGGGTCTTTCCTGGAAGAAGTTATCAGTTAAGCAGTCCTGCTGAATAGGGTGGGCCTTTATTCCTTCAGGGCAGAGTCTTATAAAAAGGGAGAGCAGATAGGGAGACATACAAAGTAACATAGAGAGAAGACATGTTATGTGAAGATGCATCTAACAGCCAAGGAGCATCGAGTAATGCCTGGGGCTACCAGAAGATGAAGAAAAAAGGAAGGATCTTCTCCTAGAGCAGACAGAGAGAATATAGTTCTGCCAATGGCCTAAATAGCGAGGCCTGATGGTGTAGTGGATAAGAGCTATTGCTACTAACCAAAAGGTTGACAGTTTGAATCTGCCAGCTGCTCCTCGGAAAGGGCTTAGTTTTATTTCATTTTTTTATTAGTATTCTCCAGAACCGTGAGATAATAAATTTCTGTTCTTTAAAGTCACCCACTTTGTGGTATTTTATTATGGCAACCCTAGGAAACTAAGTCATTTAATTACTTATTGTCATTAAGAAGTAGAGAAGTAAGAAACAATAATAGTAGTGATACTTGTAGCAACCATTTTCAGAACTTCTGCTAAGTCCCAAATATTGCCCTTCATGATTTCCTTAAAATAGTTCATGCCACTCTTACAGGAAATTTACTGTTAGTTTTGTCTCTTATGAAGAAACAAACACTTCTAGAAAAGGATGTATTAGTTCAATGTCAAACACACGAGGGAGATAAAACTTAACTCTAGGGTTTCTGAATCTAACTCCCTTGTTTGATCCACTGCATACATTGAATGTCTCTTATCTGCTAGGACCCTTGCTGTGTCTTGGAAATAAGGCTCTGTGCTAGAGTTCAACCTACATTTAGAGTAGAAGAATTCACAGAAATGAAAAACTCTCATCCAGATCTTGAAGAACGACTAGAAATTTGACTGGTAAACATGGAGATCAAGGGTGGATCTAGAGCTGGAAGGAGTAAGAGTATGTTTCAGGGAAATCAACAACATCTAGTAAGGCTCAGATCTATTGAGGAGGAACAGTGAGACATTTTGTATGACTTGATCATAGGTTATACACTGGTGGAGTTTCAGGAGCTAGAATTCAAAATTGCAGCAAAATAGATTGAAGTGCGTTTCAGAGCTCTAAATGATAATCATTGAAATTATGTCATAGAAGCAAAAGAGAAAAGCGCTTCAAAGAGAATGTGATAGTGAATATTCTCAATCCTGCATAGGGACGATGAGAAATTAAAAGAAGCAAGTTTGCAGGCTTGGGGATATGGAGGTTTTAGCAAATGGACTAGCTTAGTAATGGCTCAGAAATAATCTATCAAGAGAGGTTATTGCATTGGCTGATGAGATTGTTCCTAATTTTCATTCTTGCAATCCCAATACAGGCAAGATTGCCTAGAACCCCCAGGTTAAAAGCTTTGACTGGTAAATTTGATGGCTGAGGTGAGGGGAACATGCAATGAGCAATGGACTTACGACATTACAATTGCCAACGCTTATTTAATAACCAGTTCTACATGAGACCACAATAGGCCCTTTCTTTTTTACGTTGTTGTGGGTGTTTGTGTATTTCACATGTAGGTGTTTAATTTTTTTAAGCTTTCCTTTCCCTACTATTTTTTATGAGTGGATATTGTTAATTAACTTTAATAGTAGCTAGGTTATATGAGATAAATATGGGATTGTAATTGAAACAGAGAAGGAAATACATTACCCAGAAAGGTATGTAATAGCTGGCAAGATTTCGATCTCACCTTTTGGAACAAATACACGTACATTCTTACATATATGGAGGATAATTCCACTGTGTTAGATGGTAACTATTTTATTTTTGTTTCAAATTTCAAGTATGGGAAGAGGGCTATATAAAAATGTGGACTATCCAAAGGTGTGGACTGCTGCTGACACTGGGATTAGCTTGCTCATACCCATTCTAAACCCTGTCTTCCTGTGCTGTGGAGACTCAAATGCTAAGATCTGTATTTCAGATACAAAAAAAGTCTGAATGTGGCAGCATGGTTTTTTCAGCGACAGTGGCAGAATCTTTATGGTCTAGTAACTTCCTGATTGTGTCTCCCTCGGAGGCTCAGTGTGGCAGCATGGTTATGGGAGTTCTTTCTGGAAGTTCTTTAGTCTTCTCAAAGTCTGTGACCTATATATGAAAACCAGAAAACCAAACCCACTGCCCTGCAGTTGATCCCAACTCATGGAGAACCTATAGGACAGAGTAGAACCGCCTCATAGGATTTCCAAGGATGTAAATCTTTACATAAGCAGACTGCCATGTCTTTCTCTGATGGAAAGGCTGGTGGGTTCGAACCCCCAACCTTTTGGTTAGGAGCTGAGCACTTTAACCACTGTGCCAACAGGGCTCTGACCTATATATACACCTGGATAAATGGAGGCATTTAAACTAACTGGGAATGATTCTGATTGTCTATAATTGAGAGAATGACCCAATTCACACTCTTCTATATATTTTTTTATAACTTCTTTCAACTTTTTTCATCCCTTTTTTCATCAGGATGATGCGCCCCCAAGCAGAGTAAAGCGAACTCCAGTCCTATTCCATTGACTGACCAATTGAATTCTACATTCATTTAATTTTCTGTCTACCTATTCAGGCCTTAACTCTTATAAAAATTTAATGACATCCCATTGGATTCTGCACACTTCTTCCAGTTTTCCTAGCTTGTGGCCATGCTTCTGAAGTTAGGCTAATGATAGAACACAAGGAAGTGGAAAAGAAACCTAGATTATAAGGTGGAGTTCACAGCCCTTTTCACAATTATAAGTTAAATATAAGTTTGATTCACATACTTGTTTCTTTAAAAATACTATTTGAAAAGACATTTTCAAAACTAGATTTATTTTTACTGAAATTTATAACTCTACTGAAAACTATTATGACATTTTTATTTTTTATTCTAAACATTTCTTCCACCCTAGAGCACTAGGATTTTTCTTATTTTGTCCTGACATTTAAATTGCCTTTTAAAGTCTCTTCTTGAAATTTCTTCTGAATTTTCTCATTAGTATAAAACATATATAAAGAGGCCAAGGAAGAAATATGTGTACTCAACTGCATTCTGTGGTCATTTAATTGCTACTTGAATATGGTTAACGCTGTAACTTTACTTAACCCATCAATACTTCCTTTTCCATCTGAAGACGTTAAACAAATAAAACGTATTTTTTTAATGAAGTAATCCTGTGAGTGGATTCAAAACAAAGTCATTCATCAATTCATTTAGTCAATACAGATTTTTGCATGCCTGCTGTGTGCCACACACATTAATTAGGTTGTCCAGATAAGAAGATGGAAGAGAGAGTCTTTGTCCTAAGGAGCTGATCTCTTAACACCTGCCCTTTAGAGAGACAGGTATGAAAATAAGGGGACAATTGCAGTATTTAAAATTACCTTATGAGAATTGATAGATCTCAATTACAGAGGTATGCACCAACTCAGAATCCAGGCAAGGGCACACATTTCACCTTTATGGGTAATGGTTTGAGAGTGAAAAAGAGTAAATTCAGAGAAGTCTGAAAAATGTCTAATATTATCTGAGCTTTATTTTGAAAAATAAAGAGTAAGGAGAAGATATTTATAACATGAAGAAACATATAAAAAGGCAAGTTTCAAATCAAGCACAGAGTGAGTTCAGGGAATATGAATATTTTAAGTATGAAATATTATGAATATTTTAAGATTGTTAAAGAATATGAGAAAGCCAACTTTGCAAATGATGATGTGAACATTTAGGTAGAGTCTGGATAATAAAGGACCTTATGTGTCATGCTAAGGCGGCTTTATATAATTTTACTGTTTAGTAACTATCACTTTTTTTTAATCCCAATGCACATTTAGAAATATATCCCCCTTCTTCTCTATCTACTTATATATGTGTATATTTGCATATATAAACATGATATACATATATATATATAATCACATATATAAATATGTTTTTTATATATATATATACATGAATGTGTTTGTGTCTTTTTTTGAAACAATATTTATCCTTATTAGGTGCAATGCACCCTGATATTTTTTTCTCCATTCCGACTTTATTCCATTGAATTCTCTATTTCATCTTCTCTCATGGTAGTCAAGTTTCAGGTGAGTCTTAATGAACAGACCGTCAGTCTTCATAAGTAAGCCGTTTAGTTGGTTCACAGCCTTATCATCTAAGAGCAGGTATTTCCTGGAGCAAGGAGCTAAGTTATTTTTGTTAGGTCTGAGCCTTAATTAATATAGGGATAGTGGTGGTGTGCAGATTTGATCCAATCAGCATGATCTACCATCTACTATTGCTCTATAATATTAAACATCAGGTATGGAGTACAAGTGATATGGAAGCCAAGTAACAAGACCTTGGTCACCACTTTCTTTAACACTAATCTCTCATTTGGAGCCCTGGTGGCACAGTGGTTAAGAGCTCAGCTGCTAAACAAAAGATCGGCAGTTTGAATCCACCAGCTGCTCCTTTGAAATTCTTTGGGGGCGGTTCTACTCTGTCCTATAGGGTCGCTATGGGTCGGAATCGACTCAACGGCACACAACGACCACCTCTCATTGGCTTTGGAGTGGTTGACAAATGAAAGCAATGAGGGGGAAAAAGGAGTTGGATGAGATGAAAGTATATAAGAGGAGGAAGAGAGGAAATCTGTCAGTTCAATGTGCTGTATCAATCTTTTTATTCTGATTCTTTTCTATCTTACTGTCCCTGAGGACTTGAGATATCAACCCTAAAGTTTCAATCAACCTAGACTATCTTGAGTAGTTAGTTGTTCGAAGAATAGGCCAGAAAATACCTTGCTAAATTATTCGTTTCCTTCCATTGCATGAGAATCATTATTTTCATCATGTTTATGGTTCTCTATTGGCTATCAAAAAATTCAGACCTGTAGTTACTTACTGATCTCAGTGAAAATGTTAGCTATTCTAGTTAGCATTTTTTTGTTTCCTCCTTTCAAGATTTTTAGTTTTTAACTTCAATTTTCTCCATCTTTACTATGTTTTTATAGTTTTAAATATGCCCACAATTCTTTATCCACCACTTATCTGTCACTTTGTTGTACTATGGTGGTTTTCATGTTGCTGTGGTGCTAGAAGCTATGCTACTGGTATTTCATAAACCAGCATGGCCACCCATGGTGGACAGGTTTCAGAGGAGTCTCTAAACTAAGACAGATAAGGAAGAAAAGCCAGGTGATCTACTTCCAAAAATTAGCCAATGAAAACCTATAGATCATACTAAGAAATTGTTCGACGCATCTGCTTTGTACAAGTCATGAGGAGGGATCGATTGCTAGATGAGGACGTATGTTTGATGAGGTAGAGGGCCAGTGATGGGCTGGGAGACGCTGGGTGAGATGGGTTGGTGCAGTAACTGTAACGATAAACTCAAACATGCTAGCAGTTTTGACGCTGACACGGAATGGGGCAACATTTTGTTCTGTTGTCTCTAAGGTCTCCATGAGTCAGAGTCCACTTGAGGGTAGCTATCAACAACAATTCTTTTTGGATTGTGATATAAGTGGGTTATATTAACAAAATTTTTATTATATTATAAAAAAGATTATATTAATATAATTTTATTTAGTGCTTTAAATAAATATTTTTATGACAATTTTAATCTTTTGAAATGGGCTTTTAAAGTTTCAGTGGCTTCTACTAGATATGGTGATTTTGCTTTAAGTAGTGTCTAATAAATGGAATGCTTTCCAGTATTTTCCCTAGGCATGGTTTGTGTATCTTCATTAAAAAACCAAAAAACAAAAAACAAAAAACTTTGTGTTGAGTCAATAGCAACTCACAGTAGCAACCCTACAGGACAGAGTAGAACTGCCCCATAGGATCTCCAGGGAGTGGCTGGTGGATTCAAACTGCCCACCTTTTGGTTAACAGCTGAACTCTTAAGCACTGCACCACCAGGGCTCCTAAGTCTTCATAGGAAATACTAAGTAAGCTTTTTACTGACCAGAGCATAAATATTTCTGTAACCAGAGTTTCTAGTTTACTATAAAGTATAAGCAGTTTATTTACTCTTTTCTATGTTATTGTTTTTTGCCCTCCAGTAGATTCCATCTTATAAGGATCCCGTGTGACAGAGTAGAACTGCCTGCCCCATAGGGTTTCCTAGGCTGTAATCTTTATGGGAGCAGATTGCCAGGTCTCTTTTTCCCAGGGAGTGGCTGGTGGTTTGAATCTCCAACTTTTCTTTAGCAGCCGAGTACTTAGCCATTTCACCACCAGGACTCCTTTTAAAGATACCAAAAAAACCCACCAAACCCATTGCCGCTGAGTTGATTCTGATTCATAGCAACCTAACAGGACAGACTAGAACTGCCCCACAGGGTTTCCAAGGCTGTAGTCTTTACTGAAGCAGGGCAGACTGCCACAACTTTCTCCCGTAGAGCAAGTGGCTGGTGGATTCAAACTGCGGACCTTACAATAGGAGCCAGCGCTTTATCACTGTGCCACCAAGGCTCCTTCTTTTAAAAATAGGAATCAAATAA
Source organism: Dugong dugon (assembly GCA_030035585.1). Lineage (NCBI taxonomy): Eukaryota > Metazoa > Chordata > Mammalia > Sirenia > Dugongidae > Dugong > Dugong dugon. The sequence continues at coordinate 11,732,043 of CM057473.1, forward strand.
TTGTTGAAAGAGAAAGAAAAATAATCCTTCAGATATCTTGTTACAAATGTATCCTATCCATTCTTACTTCACTAAATACAACTACCGTCTATTGGTTGAATGCCGATGTGACCAGAGATTGCTGATTTTCCACTCCTTGGATAGAGAAAACAATGTTAGTAACCACATTTCCTATTTGTGCTTACCTGCCATTATTAGGAACCTGGATTACACATTTCTGGGACTCAGATGACCCTATCTTTCCAAAGTCTTAGAGCTTTTCTCTCTTGCTGTATTCTTTTCACAGCTAAGTTTTGTCTCTGTAATTAGGAATCACAGATGGCAGGGAGATCTCTGTGATGTGATACTCATTTCTCATTAAACCACTATTTCTAGTTAATGATCCTTTAATATCTCTAATCTTTTGAATTTTCCAATTTTTTTCTCCATGAGGGAAATAGAAAAGAAGGACTTTCAGCATTTTGCAAATCAACTGGACAGATGGTCTGAAGTTGTTCATGAAGCTGTCAATTCTTTAGGTGTAGATCAAGATTCCAAAATTAGTAACTTTTATAAATACCCAAGGGGGTTCTGGTGTCTGTGATTATCTTACAACTATTTGGAAAACACTACCCTTGAGTCAGAAGCCTTGAGCTATTTCCTAGCTAAGACTTTTGTTTACTAAGTGACTTGGAGAGTGTAATTTACTCAACGCTGCCAAAACCTCTTGTGATTTTTCGAGAAAGGTATAAAAGTTAGATTTTAAAAGGTAATGTTGTTTTAAGTGAAGAAAATGACTAAATTTATTGATTTCTCAGACACATAGTTGCTAACACTTTTTTATATTTCTGAAATAAAGCCAAATCTAAGTATTATGGGATTGAAGGATGTTTTTATAAATCTTATCTTGACACCAATGCAGGATAAACTGGGGAAAAGAACATCACCAAAGGAAAAAAAAAATAGTGAAATGTAAAATGGAACACTTACTCAATCTTTTCTTTCTTTCTTCTTCTTGTTTTGATCTTCTTAATAACCAATATTTAATATTTCTGGACATAATTTTAAATAAGAAGAGAAAGTTGAAACTTTTGCTGATGTTTTAGTGTCTATATTTGATCTATAATAACACAGAATGTTATTTTATCTTTTCTTGATTATATATCAACATCTTTCATTACTACGATTCTGAAATAGTAAATTCAAAAGCTACATTATATAATGTTCTTTCATCCATACTGATTCATTGTTTCATTTGTTGAAACATCTCAACTGGTAGTCTTGTCAATTCCTGGAGCCTTCCTTGTCTTCCGCCAATGCCTTCAGTGGAGCTTGAACTTCTTCCTTCAGTAGCATCAGTTCGTGATCATATGCTAGCTCCTGAAATGGTTGAGCATTGACCAGTTGTTTTTGGTATAGTGACTCTGTGTATTCCTTCCATCTTCTTTTAATGCTTCCTATATAATTTAATATTTCCGCATAGAATCCTTCGATATTGCGACTCAAGGCTTGAATTTTTTTTTGGTTTTCTATCTCCTGGTCTTTGTACATGTCATTGTAAATACTTTATCTTCTCAGGCAGCCATTTGAAATCTTCTGTTCAGCTCTTTTACTTGGTCATTTCTTTCTTTTGCATTAGCTACTTGAAGTTCAAGAGCAAGTTTCAGAGTCTCTTCTGACATCCATTTTGATCTTTTCTTTCTTTCCTGTCTTTTTAATGACTTCTTGCTTTCTTCATGTATAACGTCCTTGATGTCATTCCACAACTATTCTGGTCTTTGGTCATTAGTGTTCAACGCGTCAAATCTATTCTTGAGATGGCGTCTAAATTCGAGTGGGATACACTCAAGGTCGTACTTTGGCTGTCATGGACTTATGCTAATTTTTTTCAGTTTTGAATTGAACTTGCACATGAGCAAAGATGGTCTGTTCTATGGTTGGCCCCTGGCCTTGTTCTGACTGATGATGTTGAGCTTTTCCATGGTCTCCTTCCACAGATGTAGTCAGTTTGATTCCTGTGTATTCCATCTGGTGAGGTCCACATGTATAGTCTCCATTTATATTGGTGAAAAAAGGTAGTTGCAATGAAGAAGTTGTTGGTCTTGCAAACTTCTATCATGCAATCTCTGGCATCATTTCTATCACCAAGGCCATTCCAACTACCGATTCTTCTTTGTTTCCAACTTTCGCATTCCAATCACTGGTAATTATCAATGCATCCTGATTTCATACTCCATCAATTTCAGACTGCAGAAGTTGGTAAAAATCTTCAATTTCTTCCTCTTTGGCCTTAGTGGTTGGAGCATAAATTTGAATACTAGTTGTGTTAACTGGTATTCCTTGTAGGCATGTGGATATTGTCCTATCACAGTAGCGTTGTACTTCAGGACAGATCTTGAAATGTTCTTTTTGAGGATGAATGCAAAGCCATTCCGCTTCAAACTGTCATTCCCTGCATAGTAGACCATACAATTGTCCGATTCAAAATGGCCAGTACCAGTCCATTTCAGCTCACTAATGCCTAGGATATCGATCTTTATGAGTTCTGTTTCATTTTTGATGACTTCCAGGTTTCCTAGATTCATACTTTGTACATTCCACATTCCAATTATTAATGAATGTTTGCAGTTGTTTCTTCTCATTTTGAGTCGTGCCACATCAGCAAATGAAGGTCCAGAAAGCTTGACTCCATCCACGTCATTAAAGTCAACTCTACTTTGAGGGGGCAGCTCTTCCCCAGTTGTATTTTGAGCGCCTTCCAACCTGAGGGGCTCATCTTCTGGCACTAAATCAAACAATGTTCTACTGCTATTCATAAGATTTTCCCTGGCTAATTCTTTTCAGAACTATACTGCCAGGTGTTTCTTCCTAGTCTGTCTTAGTCTGGAAGCTCAGCTGAAACCTGTCCCCCATGAGTGACCCTGCTGGTATTTGAAAGTATTTGAATACCAGTGGCATAGCTTCCAGCATCACAGCAACATGCAAGCCCCCACATTACCACAAACTGACAGACGTGTGGGGGAGCGACCCTATAGGACATATAAAACTGCCCATAGGGTTTTCAAGGAATGGCTGGTGGATTTTAACTTCCAACCTTTTGTTTAGCAGCTGTAGCTCTTATCTACTGCGCCACCAGGGCTCTTAATAAAAATGTTAGGAAAGATAAAATGAGACTTCAACAGTGTCTCACCAGAGTTAGATTCTAGAAAGGTCTAGTTAAGAGATTGTGTGTCCAATCTTGGACCTGTCATTGCCCATGTACTCTTCTTGAATTTTTATGTAGTCCTCTCAGAAAAAGATGAACCAAAGATGGAATGAAATATAAGTAATGCCAGGCAATAATCATTCTTTTGAATCTCACTGATATCTTTTGTTTCAAACGTATGACGTATCCCATAAACCCATTGCCGTGGAGTTGATTCTGACTCATAGTGACCCTATAGGACAAAGTAATACTGCGCCATAGGGTTTCCAAGGCTGTGAATCTTTACCGAAGCAACCTTCACATCCTTCTCCACATAGCCTCATGGTGACTGGTGAATTTGAACCTCTGACCTCTTCGTTAGCAGCCCAGAGCTTATCCACTATGCAAACAGTATAATCCTGTTGACATTCAGCCTATTGTGAGAATTACATGAAATCTTACTTGAGAAATTGTTTTAACAAGTATAAAATTTCCAGGAATATCGTGAGTTTTTAAGGCCAGCTTTTGTTCTCATAAAGAAAACAGCTTCATTGTTTATAGTGATAGTAAGACCAACACACAAAATTTCGGCCGTGTTAACACATAAGTGTAAAAGAAAATTTGAAACTCAGCAAAATCCTCATACCAACGGTTAACACCATTCATAAGTTCGGGAACGTTCTTCCAGAAATGTGTGATTTACAAACAGAGAGGCAGAGAGACATACCTCAAGTTTAATACATCTAACAAATATTAAAATGGAAAGTTCAACTGACATATCAAAATATGAAATATGTTTCATTTCAAAGTGAAGCTCCTGAGTACCGGATGAAATTAGAGGAAACTAGAAGAACCGGTTACACTTTCAAATCCCCTCACTCTCTTCATGAAAATAACTAGTTGGAAAAGGGTAGAAGGTATCTATGAGATTTTTCTATACCAAAATTTTATGTTGCACACTTAAGTAACAGCTCCTCGTCACCTCTATATTGGGGGCAGGGATGCTAATTTATAGGCCCAAAGTAATGAGAAAAGGTTTCAATGAGACTATTGAGGAAACTTAATATCAAGTTACAAACATATGACCATGTGATCATATTGCTACAGTCCCTTTCAAGGCTTAGAAAGAGACCATGTACGGGATTGGTCCCATGATTGTACTTAAGACTCCTATTGATGAATATTTAGGGTTTTTGTCTGTTTTCTGCATTAAATAAATCATATTTATAAATGTTCTTGTATATGCTTGCGCATTTATCATCTATAATAAAGTCCGAAACTGGGAATATTAGGCAAAGTACTCACATTTTTTTTTAGTGCTAATACATATCGCTAAGCCTTTTCTTGTCTTTTCTTTTTCCTTTCCTTCTTTTCTCTCCCCTCCCTTCCCTTTCTTGTATTTAGATAAGTGGTATTTTAAGTGAATTGAAGTAAAATTAATCAAATAGCAAAAGATAAATGGCAAAGTTTTGAAAGGCATACTGTAAAAAAATACCACCCATATATTACTTATATCAATATGTTATTGTTGTTGTTAGCTGCCTTGTTGAGTCAGATCCAGACCCATGGAGACCCCATGCACAAGGGAAAGAAGTGCTGCCCAGTCCTGAATCATCCCCATGATTAATTACAGACCAAACCATTGTGATTGATAGGGCTTTTAATTGTTGATTTTTGGAAGTAGATAAGCTGGAATCGAACCCAGTTCTCCTTCATGGAAGAAAATAATTTTATCACTGAACCACCAATACATTAGTATAAGATTAAAAAAAAATAAAGAAATTGATTGCCATTGAGTAAATTCCAACTCATGGTGACCCTTTGTATGTCAGAATAATGTTTTTAAGGTTGTGATCTTTTGGAAGTAGACTACCAGGCCTTTCTTCCAAGGCACCTCTAGGTAGATTTTAACTACTAACCTTTCGGTCAGTGGTCTAGTGCTTAATAGCTTGTTCCACTCAGGGATTACATCATAAGATTAAACTAGAAAAAAAAGTTGCCATCAAGTCGACTATGACTCATGGTAACTCCATGGGTGTCAGAGTAGAACAGTACTCCATAGAGTTTTCAGTGACTGATTTTTCAGAAGTACCATATTTTATGCAAATAGCACGTGCCTTCTGTGTTTGTTTGTCAGCTGTGCTCTCCTCCCATGAAGTATTTCCATAACCACTCTATGCTAACTTTTTTACAGCAACATGTGGAAGAGGATTGGTAATGGCAGTGCTTGTGAGGGTGCCTCCCAGGGGGAGGACGTGGCTGGCAAACAAACACAGAAAGCACACGTTGTTTGTGTAAAAGTATGGAAGAGCATCAGGTCTTCCTTTCTTTTTATTGTGTTTTAGATAAAGGTTTACAGAACAAATCAGTTTCTCATTAAAAAATTAATACATATATTATTTTGTGACATTGGCTGCCAATCCCATGACACGTACATCAACATTCCTCTCTTCTCAACCTTGGGTTCCCCATTACCAGCTTTTCTATCCCCTCCTGCCTTCTAGTCTTTGACCCTGGCATGGTGCACCCATTTAATCTCCCTTTGTTTTATGGGCATGTCTAAGCTTTGACTGAAGGGTGAACCTCAGGAGTGACTTTAATACTGAGTTAAAAGACTGTCCAGGGACCGTATTTTTGGGCTTTCTCCAGTCTCTGTCAGACCAGTACGCCTGGTCTTTTTTTGTGAGTTAGAATTTTGTTCTACGTTTTTCTCCAGCTCTGCCCGGGACCCTCTATTGTGATCCCTGTTAGAGCAGTCGGTGGTAGTAGCCAGGCACCAATTAGTTGTGCTGGACTCATTCTGATGGAGGCTGTGGTAGTTGTGGTCCATTAGTCCTTTGAATTAATCTTTCTCTTGAGTCTTTGGTTTGCTTCATTCTTCCTTGCTCCAGATGGGTTGGGACCAGTGGAGTGTCTTAGATGGCTGCTTACAAACTTTTAAGACCACAGACGCTACTCACCAAAGTAGGATGTAGAACATTTTATTTATAAACTATGTTATGCCAATTGAGCTAGATGTCCTCCAAGACCATAATTCCCAGACCTCAGCCCAGTAATTTGGTCCCTTAGGTAGTTTAGATGTGTCTAAAGCTTCCATGACCTTGCCTTGGTCAAGCTGTACGATCATCAGGTCTTTCTTTCAAGGCACTTCAGGGTGGACTCAAACAGCCAAACTTTTGGTTAGCAGCCAGTTGCTTAACATCAGAAAATAATCTTTTTATTATAAGATTAGCGCCTCCTAATATTGGTGTTCCTCTCCTGCAATGCACCCTACTGCGTGTGTTGTTGGCAACATCTATGTTGGAATTGGTCTCGGTGAACCAGTGCAACAATGTTACCCCAGATACTGTCATTATTGTGAATAATAAATTCTCCTGTGTTCTCTCAGTGTCTATAAACTGGGGCAGGCTAATTTGTAGCTTGGAAGTAGGGTAAAATCTCAGAGACTTTACAATTCTTGACAGGTCAGATACAGCCCATGAAAAACAGTTTGCTGAGCCTAGGTTTAATTATTTTGCTATTTGTTTTGCTTCAAATTCTAATAGTTGAAATTGCTTTCTTCCAGGATAGACTACTTAGGACTTTTCCCCCATCTCCAAGTGGTTCTCATACTTCAACCTAAATAATTACTTTCTGCATGAAGATATAAACTTTATTGTGCTGCTACCACATATCTAGAGCTCTGGTGGCACAATGGTTAAGAGCTTGGCTGCTAACCGATAAGTTAGCAGTTCAAATCCACCAGACTCTCCCTGGAAACCCTATGGGGCAGTTCTACTCTGTCCTATAAGGTTGCTATGACCAGATATCTGAACCTTTGTATTTTGACCCAAGGGATTTTCAGGAGGATTGCAAGAATTGGTGATTACGGAAAAAAGTATTATACATATTGACATGTAATGATCACTTTATTTATCCTAACTATATTTCAATAATAATGGTACTTATTTCCTGTAGGTGACATTAATGCACGATTAAAACTTACAAAATTCTTCTTACAAAAATCCAGCAAATGAAACTAATCCTGGCTTTATTAGATCTCTAGGCCCACAAGCAAGCGTTCTCTGTGATAATAGTCCAAAGAGTTGAATTTCTAGGCCCCTGCATCATAACGGGGCTGTCACTTTTATTTTAAATCCTAATAGTGACACTTACGGGTTTTCTAAGATTAAGTCATTTTACATTCTTAGGATAAATCCTTCTCATCACTGTGGATTATTCTTTAAGTATATATACTTGAAATAGTTTCATAGTATGTTATGTCAGATTTTCACATGTCTCTTAATAAATTGAATTAATCTAGATATTTCAATATATTATTATTGTAATTTTTTGTCTTTGGGTTCAGCTTTGAAGAGTGAATTGGTCATATCTTCATCTTCTACTCCTAGGATCACATTAAATGCCATGAAAAGTTTTCATTCTTCATTAATTTTAAATTTCTCACATAATAGTATCTTGACCTGGATCCTTGGAGATGGGTGTGGAGGTGGGCTGTCTCTTTAAATTTTCTTTCATATGGCTTTATTTCTCTTATATCATTCTTTTGTTTTTCAGGAAAATTTAGATTTTTTGCTTTTTCAACCAAGGTCTGTTTTACTAAAATATCAGACCTGGAATTATTATCATTGACTCTTTCAAAATTATCTTCATAGACTAGTGTATGTTATTAATACATAATTTTAAATCACTTCTCTATAAACATTGCATACCTATCTTTTTTGATCTTTTTTCTTCATTTTTATAAATTGTTTTAATAATAAAATTAATGTTACATTAAAAATATTTTCAAAAATCACCCAAATGTTCAGTGTGTCCTTTAGCTCTGCTGCCTACCCTGACCCCTTTCCCAGAAGTATCTAGCGCCACAGCTTTGGTGTACCGTCTTCCAGACTTTTTAGGAGTAGATAGTTGTTTTCAACTCCCTTTCTCTGAACTGATTTTGAAACTTGTATTTGCCTAGATAATTACATATTTCACCTAAGAACCAAATCACAAAACCCACTGCTATTGAGTCGATTCTGACTCATAGCAATCTTACAGGACTGAGCAGAACTGCCCCATAGGATTTCCATGGAGCGGCTGCTGGATTCGAACTGCCAACATTTTGGTTAGCAGCCAAGCTCTTAAATACTATGCCTCCAGAGTCCCTGACCTAAGAACAGCCAAGGATAACATAATGGTGGTTGAGGGGTAAATTTACTGTCCAGATTTACTTTGATTTTGTTGCCCAGTGTCTTAAAGCAATCTGAATATCAATGCCTTTAGTCAGGGCAGGACCCTTGTGTTTCCTAGATTCCCATCACTACTTGATCTAATACTGATATCCATTTATTATTTATATAACTTAAATGCTCCTAAAGATATTTGGGAGTGCTAGCCCTGATTGAAGGAGTCCTGGTGATACAGTGGTTAAGAGCTCAGCTGCTAACCTAAAGTTCGGTGGTTCGAACCCACCAGCTGCTCTGCTGGAAATATGTGGCAATTTGCTTCCATAAAGCTCACAGCCTAGGAAACCCTATGGGGCAGTTGTACTTTGTTCTGTAAGGTCACTATGAGTCAGAATCCCTCCATGGCAGAGGATTCCAAACCCACTGCCGCCTAGTCATCTCAATTCATAGCGATGCTAAAGGACAGAGTAGATCTGCCTCACAGGGTTTCCAAGGCTGTAAACCTTTAGGGAAGCAGACTGCCACATATTTCCTGCGGACTGGCCAGTGATTTCGAAGTACTGACCTTTTGGTTAGAAGCCAAGCACTTTAACCCTTGTGACAGCAGGGCACTTGGCAAGGGATTAGCCCTGATTTATGAACATGTTGGTACAAATTGCATACATTATTCTCTTTCAAATAGTTAAAAATCTCCTGTGTATCTACATTTTTTTTTTTCCATTCTTTGACTGGCCGACTTGGTTCATTAATTTTTTTAAATTCTTCTAGCATCTCTTATTTTTTCCATTCTAGCTTCTTGGGTATCATTGTGTTGTTAACACCCTAGCTTCTTAAAGCTTAGTTCATTTATTGTAATTCGCCTTGTTTCTAATAATAATTGCTAGTGAGGCGATGTATTGCTACTTTGGCTGCATTGCACAGATCATTTTTTCATCCTAAGCAAAGCATATTATATTTATTTTATTCTCAGTCAAATGTTAATTAGCAAGTTTTACTTAGGTATATTGATAATTTTTACTATTTTATTTTATTTTTTCTTAATCATTTTGCATTATGATCATAGAAAATGGCTTGTATAATATTTTTATTTGGAATTTAGTGATACCTAATGCGTGAGTTTTTTGTGAATATTCTATGTTTTCAAAAATAAGATATTGCAAGGAGATATAAAAAAGGAGCTATTTTACTTTCATTTTGGCTGAGAACCCAAATATTAACTATTCCAAAAGATAGGACTTTAAACAGGAGACATTAATAAACCATAGTCTACAAAATGGTAAAAAGAAAAATTCCTCAGATACTTATAGTTTTTTATATCACAGTTTGTACAACCATACACAATGTGTTTTTGCATGTAGCAAAAAGTGCAATAATTACAAAAATTATTTAAATATCCAGGGTTCATCCTTGCCTTTTTAAAATTTGAGAGTCATATATGAAATTAGGAAGAATCACAAGCTCTACATTTATTAGTAAAAAGTGATTCTATATTGACTAATGTTATCAAGAGAGAAACTTCAAACATTAGATTGCAATAAAATTTAATTGATCATACACACTGTGCAAAGAATCCCTGTAGTTAAACACCAGATATCAAAATATATACCCTTTCCAAATCGAATTTGCAATTATTTGTAGGATCAACACTCAAATCCCACACCTCAGAAAGTATTGCTACTTTCAGTACAAAGTCCTTTGCCTTTGACTAAAGAGCAGAGAAAAACAGAATTAATCATAATTAGCATTCCCTTCACCATGCATTTTAAAACAATTGCACCTTGAAACCACATTACATTAACTGAAAACTGTAATGGAAACGTTCAGAACATTGGGTCTTATTAAAAAGTGTTTTGCTTTACAGTATTCTGCACATTTTGCATTTACAGGGAAGTATTTCCAGAGGTTGCTCAACTAGTGCCTCAAATCGGCACCAGTATTTCTATTTATTTTAAAAAAATGAGATCATTATGTTTCTTATCATAAAATCGATTCTCTCCAACCTTCTGAGAGACCAGCATTAGAAGGGGTACAGAAAGATAGGTAGCCCATGACTTCTTTCAGAGAAGTGCTCGGATAGATGCAAATTGGTTAGATGAGACCCCACTGAGGGACTGTAGATCAAATAGTTAAAAACAAACTGTGATGTTCTCTTGGGGCTTAGGAATGCTCCCTGGATAATTGAGGCACAATATATCAAGAGTCAAGTTAGTGCATCTGGGAGTGGACGATGCATTTGTTTTTGAAGACTCACTTTCCATTCCAACTTTTTGACAGCCACTCTAAACTGAAAACACGCACACACACACAAAACACACACATATATAAAAACAAACCCATTGCCGTTGGGTCAATACCAACTCATGGCGACCCTATAGCACAAGGTAGAACTGCCCCACCCCATTGGATTTCCAAGGAGGGGCTACTGACCTTTTTGTTAGCAGCAAGCTCTTAACCACTGTGCCACCAGGGCTCCATACACAAACACACACATACACATATGTAGATATGTAAAATAGTATGCATTTCATGATCTTTGAAAAGAACAGGTAATTTTAAATTTTGGAAATGAAATTAATCAATTAATTAAAATTATTTATCGAAATACCTCTAGCTTCCGGATAAATATTTATATTTACACTGCATTTTTTTTTAATCTAAATTTGTAGATTCCTCCCTGAGTACTTATTATAGACATTGAATTTTTAGCAAAGTATTAGCAACAGACTATCTGGCACACATCTGAGAGCTTTAAAAGAAAAAAAGGGAATATTTGTGGTTTTTGTTTGTTGATATTATTCTGTCATTTGGTTTTGTCTTATGCAGAATCTGATGTTCTGGAAGACATTGGATACGAAAATGAGTTTCAGCTCTCAGGTGCTCAACATAGTGTTTCAATGTGTGACTACAAATCTAACAGATTCTAGAACCAAGGTATAGATGTAAGGACAGTTCGTGAGCTTTATTAAACAAGTTAAATATTCAATTAAATCTGTGTATGCAGATTATTGTAACTTGGAAAGATGGCCAAAACCTAGCAGTTTTACCAAAAAATTCTAATTTTGTCCCATGTTGATTATGACAATCACATTAGGACAGTTTTACTGCATACCTAATGATCGCTCAAGTTAAATAAGGGCAATCCATATGCTACGTGTGATTTTAAGTGTGAATTCAATGTCCAAGGATAACAACATCAGACCATTATTTTTTGTAGTGCTCGAAACAGTTTTTTCTCATTTCAATATTCAAATTGTGAAAGCCCCTCCCCCTTTTTTCCTTTTCTAGATGTCAGAATACATTTTTTGTTTATTATTAAAATCTTTTCTCTCATTTTTCTTCCAATAGTACCTCCTCCAAAAATCACCATTTAATTCTTTCATAAAAATTTTGTAAAGGATGCTGAAGAGCGTTTTATTAACATATTGCCCCCTCCCACTAAACGGGGCCCATGAGGTCAGCTTCTGGGTCTCATTTTCCTATGTCTAGAGTGTCTCATACCTCATGAGTACTTGGTACCTTAAGAGAAGCTTTCGGTCGTTTTACCAAAAAAACATGTATTCCCTTCCCCCCTCAGGCAGAGTCCCAGTTTTGCCCACTTGGTTCCTAGTTTACTTAGCAAAAGGGGTCCAGCCCTCTCCTTGTACATCCTAAATGCGCAGCCATAGTTTGTTTGTTGGTTCCCCTTGCCAATTATTGGTTAGAAGTGAGGGTGGGTTTGATTTCTGGCTATTGGAGCAGGAAGGGGGTCCCCCTGAGGTGCTTCTGAGAAAGGTTTTCCTGTTTATTAAAGACTATCAATAGGAAGACACAGCAACTCATTTAAATTTCAAAGTTGGTGGGTAGAAATGCAAGTTGTGGAATTGTGCTGGCTAGCTCCATGAGACAGCTAAACCAATATACTGAAGATGACAAACAGAAAGTTGGAAATAACATTTTTTATGTCATTGGTTTTGGCTGCCCAACTCACGGCAATCCCAAGTATTACAGAGTAGAACTGCTGTATAGGGTTTTCTTGGCTGTAATCTTTATGGAAGCTGTTTGCCAGGTCTTTCTTCCGCAGAGCCACTGGATGGGTTTGAAGTCATCCTTTAGATTAGCAGCTGATCAAACAGCTTGTGCCACCAGGGCTCCTTTTATTCCATTAAAATAATAAATTAAATAATTTAAGAATTGCTCTACCTAGAAACTTTTTGACTAGTGAGACAGTAAATAATTTCTTATTTTTAGGTTGCTTTAAGTTAGATTTTGGTTTTTGTACCTGAAAGCATCATAAATAATAAACTTCTTGAACATTTTATTCAATAAATTTTAATTAAATTATGTTTGAAGTGCTGATGATTTTCAGCCTATGAAATGGTCAAAAGTGCTTAATTTCAACATTAATTTTAAATTATGTTATTCCCGAAGTGATAAAGCAGGCTTTAAAGATGCAAGCAATAAAGCTGTTGTTAAGAACTTCTTCTCAAAAGAATATTATGTGGAAAAAAGTCAAATATTCCTCAGATGTGCCAGGAATAGGTCATATTTTTTACCATCTAGTTGACCCAGCAGATAAAAGTAAAGGAATAATCTTTCTGTCTGTGTTCTGCCCATCTGTAAGTGTACACAAACGTGCCTGAGCTCATGAGTATGGGAGAGCTGAATAATGAGAAGTTCTGGATGTGAAAGGCAAAGAAAACAGCATTTTATGATTTTCCTCCAAATTAATATCACCACTGATATTTTAGGAGCAAAGATTTCAATGAGAACGAGAAGCTTCTCTGACAAAAAGACACAAAAAATATGTCATGAACAAAGTAATGGATACAAATAGCAATACACAGCAAACAAAACACAGGCTATCATCGTCATAAACAATTCAGAAATCTGCTCTCTATGAGGTTTTAAAAGCAGGGAAAGTAGACACTTCAAGCAGCCGACTATCAGCATAGGATCTGGCTACCCAGAGGGTGGGGATTGGAAGTGGCTGCCAAGACATTATATGCCACACCAGAGATAACTTGTACGGAAAGAAAATAATTCCCTTCCTTTTTCCTATCAAGAGCAACCCACAAAGAGAGGGCAGAGAAGGAAATTTTGCGGCAGTGTAGGATGGTGACTTCTGGACTTACACTGTCACAGTGCAGACCCTAGCTGTGCTACTCCTAGTTGCATGACATGGTGAGGATTAAAAATGGTAATGCACTTAAACCATTACGTTTGCAGTTATTCATTAAACACTAATAGTCATAATTCTTGAAATGGTTGATGATACTTTAATAATTAATCCTTAATATATTCCTCAGACAGATAAATATGTAATTATAAATGTGATAAGGTACAAAAATAAAATACTTAGTTTTATAATTCTACATCCTCTGGTGGAGCCCTGGTGGTGCAGTGGTTAAGAGCTCGGCTGCTAACCAAAAGGTCTGCAGTTCCAATCCACCAGCTGCTCCTTGGAAGCCATATGGAGCAGTTCTACTCTGTCCTATAGGGTCACTGTGAGTCAGAATCTACTCGATGGCACAGGGTTTGTTTTTTAATATCCTCTGTGGTGTTATGGGGAGATCCCTTGAGAAGGTGGCTGCTGAGCGAAGACAGAAGGGAGAAGTCAAAGGTGAACAAACAAGGGGAAGACATACAAATAGGCCGAGGGAGCTACAAGTGCAGAGACCCTGAGGCAGGGGTGGAGGGAGATTGGCATTGCACTTGTATCAGACACAGAACTTTGACAGCTATAGGTGAGTACTGGTGGACCAGCATGTCTATCTGTCTATCTATCTGTCTGTCTGTCTGTCTATCTATCTCTCTATCTCTATTTCTATCTCTATCTATCTACCTATCTAACTACCTATATGTCCTATAGGGTGGCTATGAGTTGGAATTGACTCAAAGGCAATTTTATACGTATATATATATATAACTTTTTTTCATATACGTTTACTTTTATGTCGGCAAAGTTACACAATACATATATAGTTGTTGTTAGGTCGATAGGTGCCATTGAGTCAATTTGGACATATAGAGACGCAATGTGACAGAGTAGAACTGTCTTGTAGGGTTTTCTTGGCTTTAGACTTTACCTGAGCAGATCACTTGGTCTTTTCTCCTGTGGAGCTACTTGGTGGGTTTGAATCACCAAATTTTTTCGTTAGGAGCTGAGCGCTTAGCCATTGCACTGAGAAGTCTCCGTATATATATATATATGGCTGAGTTAGAACTGACTTGACAGCACACAACAATAACAGCAACATTATCAGTGAGGGACTGATCTTGCTAATTTTATGCCTATAAGAGTAATGATCTGGTATACCTAATAACTAGTACAGATTTCAAAAGAAATTTGTCACTTCATAAATACTGATTGACATGTAATTGTACACACATAGAAATACACACACATTTTCACTGGCTATTTCTTTTCAGAAGTAGACTGTTGGGTCCTTCTTCCTAGTCTGTCTTAGTCTGGAAGCTCAGCTGAAACCTGTCCACCGTGGGTGACCCTGCTGGTATCTGAATACCCGTATACTAGATGCCAACGAGTTTAGTTTGTTTGTTTGTTTTTACGCAGGAGATTAGTTGAAAAGAAGTCCTGCTAAAGCTAGAAATATTTAATTTTTAATAAAGTCCAACTTATCTATAAAAAACAAAACAAAAAAGAAATACACACACGTGTTAATTGTTAAGGCAGAAATATATGAACATTGGGAAAAATATTTGTGCGTTTGGTTGCTTATTTAAGACAAAATATTGTAGGGTACTTGTGGGAGAGGAAGGTATAATTAAGAAGTAATCTGGATAAGTTGGTCAGTTAGAGATGACTGAAGTAAAAGAGAAAAAATTTCTAGGAAAATGTAAGTATGATGACAGCAAATAGCGTGCATTTCAACTTCCTTTAATGTTATATACAAATGATATTTTATAGATTTTTACATATATGAGCAAAGCACTATCTGTGAACTAGAGTGGAAACATTAACATCTTGAAAAGCCCATATTGGTCAAAATTATTTCTTTAATAGTTGCTGAAGGGAAGTTAATGAACGAATACTCTCTGGGACAGTTATTACATGGAGCAGAATGATTTTGTAGGTGCTATTTATACATTGCAATTGATGTAACTTTGGTAATATGGAGTCTTTTGGGATTACCGTTCTTAGCTGCTTTATTTATTTATTTTCCTCTCTAATTTTTGGCTAAGTCTATTATTCCTAATAAATGTTACTGAATAAAATACACCTTTACTCTGGATGAAGAAAAGAAACACAAGACGGAGAATGAGAGAATACTTTTCTCCCGCTTTATTCATTAGATGTTGTGTTAAACCCTGGCTCTAAATGTTATGCTTAGGCCAACAATTCATACTGTGGTATTTAAAGATTCATTTAAGTGACAAAAGTGATTCTTATGAAATGAGGTGAAGAATTGCTCATTTGAATTTGATGTTACATAGAAATCCTCTGCTTTTGTGTAGGCAAAGTTACACACATATAATATTCCTACTAAATTGCTACTCAGTGAAATAAATGGAACATCAAATTGTACTTACAAATTCATATACTTCTTTTAGATTTAAATTTACAAAAGAAATTTATTATTTTGATTTAAGGGAAAAATTATTACGTTACCAGTCTTCATTCCAAGACATCGTTTTGTATAAGGCTACTTTGGTAAAATTGTAATTTCCTTACCATATGCCAGTATGTAGAAAAGGTACGGCTGATTATAATGAACAAATTTTGCAAGCAGAATGATAAGGCTCCACCGTATTTTTAAAAAATCTCTGAGAAATTCCACTGAGATTAAAAGAATCTAAACAACATACAATCCAATATCGTCCCCTTTGGTTAGTAAAAATATTAAGTAATACAGAAATATTTCAGAAAGTTTGAATATTTTTTAATACATGTGCTTTCCTTTCTGAGTGATTAAAATGCAACAAAGTGGGAAGCATGCTGTCATGGTTTGAATTATGTCCCCCAAAAAATGTGTGTATCAATTTGGCTAGGCCATGATTCCTGGTACTGTGTGATTTTCCTGTATGTTGCAAACCTGCCTCTATGATGTTAATGAGGGAGGATGGGTGGCAGTTGTGTTAGTAAGGCAGGGCCTGATCTGCAAGACTGGATTGTGTCCTGAGGCAATCTCTTGAGATATAAAAGACAGAAGTGAGCAGTGAGACAGGGGGACTTCATACCATCAAGAAAGCAGTGCCAGGAGCAGAGCGCGTCCTTTGTCCAGGGGTCCCTGAGCCGAGAAGCTCTTAGTCCGGGGGAACACTGATGAGAAGGCGGACAGAGAGAGAAAGCCTTCCCCTGGAGCTGACGCCCTGAATTTGGACTTTTAGCCTACTTTGACTGTGAGGAAATAAACTTCTCATCGTTAAAACCATCCACTTGTGGTATTTCTGTTATAGCAGCACTAGATGACGAAGACACATGCTAAGCATATTATGTACCTGTTTCAAGACACGTTATTTTGATAACTATCAAAAGCAATGTAAACACTGATTTTGCTTGTACTTTCCAACAAATAACGAACACAATCATATGGCATTAGTATTCTTAAAATAATGAAATACGGTAAATGTGCAGGATATTTGATAGGTTATAGGATGTGTTTTCATATATTTAATCCACTTACCATTTAATTCCTTTCTTTATTAATTTGATAGGTAGGTATTAGTAGCCTCATTTTACAGATAAAGGAACTGATGTTTAAAGACTCTCAAGGCTCCATAGCTAATATACAATAAAGCTAACATTTGAAGCTTATATTTTCTGATATTCATCATTGCTTCTAACATTTTGCAATATTTTTACAATTATATTATGTTTACATTAGTTCATTTGTATATACATTAGAAAATGAGAAATTATCTGTATAGTGAGAATGAGCTTTGGGATTCCACCAACACGTGTGAATTTGACTCAATTATCTCCCAGCTATCTGCTGGGAGTTAGATAATTGGGATAATCATCATACTTTTTAAGGTTGATGTAAGGACTTAAATAGACAATATGCATCAATACCTTCACATTTGTAGCTATCTTTATTTTATTAATTGTATTGTTTATCTTCCTACATGGTAGCAAGAACATAACTTAGTATGATCTAAATCACTGTGATTATCCAAAGACTCCTAGAAAAAAAAAAGATTAAAATACAAAATAAGTAACATAAAGAGATCCATATTCATGCCCATTCCAAAGAAAGGTGATACAACAGAATGTGAAAATTATCAAACAATATCATTAATATCACATGCAAGCAAAATTTTCAAAAAATATTTCAAAAATGGCAGCAGCCTTACATCAATAGGGAACTGCCAGAAATTCAAGCCAAACTCAGAAGAGGACTTGCAACGAGGGATATCATTGCTGATGTCAGATGGATCTTGGATGAAAACAAAGAATACCAGAAAGATGTTTACCTGTATTTCATTGATTATGCAAAGGCATTCAACTGCGTGAATCAACAGATTATGGATAACACTGAAGAATGAGAATTCCAGAACACTTCATTGTAATCATGAGGAACCTGTACATAGATCAAGAGTTAGTTGTTCAAATAGAACAAGGGGATACTGCGTGGTTTAAAGTCAGGAAAGGTGTGTGTCAGGGTTGTATCCTTTCACCATACCTATTTAATCTGTATGCTGAGCAAATAATCCAAGAAGCTGGACTATATGAAGAATGGGGCATCAGGATTGGAGGAAGACTCATTAACAACCTGTGTTATGCAGATGACACAAGCTTGCTTTCTGAAAGTGAAGAGGACTTGAAGCACTTACTGAGGAAGATCAAAGACTACAACCTTCAGTATGGATTACACCTCAACGTAATGAAAACAAAAGTCCTCACAACCGGACCAGTAAGCAACAACATCATGACAAATGAAGAAAAGATTGAAGCCGACAAGAATTTCATTTTGCTTTGATCCACAATCAACACCCATGGAAGCAGCAGTCAAGAAATCAAACGATGCATTGCATTGGACAGATCTGCTGCAAAAGACCTCTTTAAAGTGTTAAAAAAGCAAAAATGTCACCTTGAAGACTAAGGTGTGCCTGACCCAAGACATGGTGTTTTCAATCACCTCATGCGCATGCGAAAGCTGGACAATGAATAAGGAAGACTGAAGAAGAATTGACGCCTTAGAATTGTGGTGTTGGCGAGGAATATTGAATATACCATGGACTGCCAAAAGGATGAACAAATCTGTTTTGGAAGAAGTACAACCAGAATGCTCTTTAGACGCAAAGATGGTGAGACTATGCCTTACATACTTTGGACATGTTATCAGGAAGGATCAGTCCCTGGAGAAGGACATCATGCTTGGTAAAGTAGAGGGTCAGGGGAAAAGAGGAAGATCCTCAACAAGATGGATGGACCCAGTGGCTTCAATATGGGCTCAACCATAACAAGGATTGTGAGGATGGTGCAGGTCCTGGCAGTCTTTTGTTCTGTTGTATATAGGGTTGCTATGAGTCGGAACTGACTACATGGCCCCTAACAACGACAACATACCATTACTGGCTTTTAGTTGATGTTGAATCTCATTGCTCTATTACTTATATTTAACTCATTTTATTGCCTTTACTATGAGAACTTAGCCTATAATCACTTACGATCTTCTGTTAATGTAACTCAGGATGATAGGTTTGTGATAATTACTACTCCGTGATGATGTTGCACCGACAGACTCTTGAGTTCTATGTGGTTACCTTAGCTCCCTGTTTGTCCCTACATTTGCTGTTGCAATAGAATGCAGTGTAACGAGAATGCACAGAAATTGAAAAAAAGGAAACCTGCTGAAGATTTTAGTAAAACAGAGTTAGCACTGTTTGAAATCTCTTGCACCAGTTGCTTTACGTCTCACTCAACTCAATCTTTTGATTTTATTAGTTTTTCTTACTTTTTATAAAGCAACTTGGATCAAGAAGAAATACATTTTTGATTTAAAATTGTTAAAGCATTTAGAATTAAGGTCATGCTTCAGTATTATTAACAAAACTTTAAGATGTTAGAACAAATTCCTCAAAGTAGGCAAATTCAAGAGACTGGACTTCAAGAGAGAAGATTCTGCCTCTATTCGTCTTTAAATCACTTTGTGCATTCCTGCTTCTTTTAGATACCGTTTTTTTTTTTTTTTTTTTTAAATAATGAACGGCCTACTTTCTTGGTTATATTTTTCTATTAATATTATTTTTAATGGCTTGGGAAGGAAAAGAGTCACTTAGTAGAACACTTAGAATGAGTTCTAGTGAAACCTATACATTTTTACAATTCCTTCTCTATTAAGAGACAATCTACACAGCAACCCTACTTTTTAGGGGCTTTACTAGAGAAAATGCACCCAAATAAAGCACTCTAACACATTACAGAGTCAACACTGAGAGCCTGGTGTATATTCATTTCTGAAATTCATTGCAGACGTGTCCAAACAAGCTGACAGGGAACAATTTGTTCCTTATGACTGTCTATCACATTAAACCAAACAGCATTTCTAAAAATTAAGTGAAGTTGATCTACTTCTAAATATCAGTGGTTTTTGTTTTGTTTTTGTATTGCGTGTTGGGTTTGGGGAATTAAATGTATCTGAATGAGGATCATTTTCCTCTAAGAAATAAACATCATTGACAGAGATAGTTAGAGTGAAGCACTGAGGAATGAGGAATAGTCATTAAAAATGAAGCATCCTATAAGTTAAATGCAAGAAAAAGCATTTTGTACTTTGAAAAGGAGGAAAATAGCATTTTTTTTTTCTTCATCAAATGGTCTTTCTGTCAAAATACTGTTGCATATCTGGCTAAGTTTGGGGCTATTACCTAAACGAAAAGAAAACTACTTTGTAAAAGATTGTGTATTCACACTTTCATTTACATAGTCTGTAGATAACATTTACTACTTAGATTTCATGGAAAGAAGCATATGTTATAGAAATATAATAATTCAATAAATGTATATGGGGAAGGTACATTAAAGAGTTTTGTATCTATGATGGGAGTTTTTAAACATAATTAAAGCAAGTATCTTTCATTTCTCCTTTCCAGCATGTTACACATTCTCCTGCTTGGTTTCTCGTTTAATTCCTACCAGATACTTACATTTATAGCCCAAACTTTGGTCTAAACAACCTTGGTACATGACATCACAAAAAGCACATAAATTGAAATGAACTGAGTCAAATGTTTGTTCTTTATTAAGATGGTCTACATGTGCCACTACAATTGTTGTCCAGGTGCTTTGTTTCTGCTCCACATAGTTTGATAATTTTATCTTGGGGGATGCCTGGCAAAAAGTTTCATGTGGGAGAAGTGAGGGTTGGTAGTAGGAGACTCTGTCTGTAACCTTCTGGGGGCAAGGATATGCCAAGTCAATGTATTAAACATGAGCTGAACACTGGGAATAGAGGACAGAGAACTGGCCAAGAACAATACCTGTGTCAGTATCAGCTAAGGAAGAGTTGAAACTAGAGAATTAAACATAAAATAGTCACAGTCTTGGAAGGGCCATAGTCAGAAGCCAGAATAAAGGAAGACTTAGGTATCATGATGTTTCAGAACTGGGGCTGAGGCATAAGATTCAAGAACAGAAGGGAGATTTTGACGTCTTCAAATAGACTTTCTTAGCTCAACTGGAGTTATTTCAATCCAACAGCACTATTTACCTGTTGCGGCTGCTTTGCCTAAAGTTCTCATTTTTGCTTTTTTTTAGTATCTCTCTAATTTCCCACCTCTGTCATGTGAGTTCTGAAACTCATTGGTTCTTTATGCTTCACCTCTATTAACGCCAGTTGACTGCTTGAACCCTCCGTAACAGACTGCTGCTTTGTCTTGAGTATTTCCCCTGGCTCATGATACCTGATCTTCCTTCAGCCTATCCAAGCTCATTCTCTTCCTCTGACCTGCACTCAACAGTGCCTCCAGCCTCCTTAGCCCAGCATGGAAAGTGGGCTGTTGATCATTGCATGTAGCACACGTGCACACACACGCATTTACAGAGTTACCTGGAGTTTTTCCCTGTGTAGTCTGCTCTGTGGTCCTCTGCAGCTTACCTGTAGGTTTTCATTTGCCAGACTAAAAGTTGGAACTTAGAGTATGGACTTCAGGAAGTGATTCTGAGATTTGCTTTTCTGTGAATTAAAGGGTTTTCTTATAGACTTCTTTGAAATCATATTTAAAATATTGGTACACATATTGTTAATTTTCTTTTTTTCAAAATTTGTAATGTTTCATTCTTTAACATATGTAGTTATTAATTAGTAAAGAGGCAAATACTTTTTTCTAACAGTATTTTTGAAGCTGCCATCTCTATCTTGTAAGAAAAAATATTTAAATTAAATAGTAAACGTAAATCAGTGGGGATGAATTAAATAGCAAATATGGAACAGTAGATTAATAGTTGTCCTCAAGCAATGCAATCTATACTTTATAGTTCTATATTTAATTACACACACACACACACACACACACAATTGGGCATATTTAATGATGAGGATGATGGTGGTGTCTTAACAAAATGGAAGCCACAGTGAGACACTAAGGTAGTTTGACTGACCAAACATAGCTTCCCTGGAAGACTTGTGTGACGAGCTAAGGAGTAGTTAGTTTGCACCACTATCCTCCTCTGAATTGAGTGTTTTGGCCAGAAAGGAGAGTTTCAATTTTGGGGGTTGAAACATTGGTGAATAGTTGTTCAATATCAGACAATTCTTGGTAACCATGTTAGAATAATATAGTATTGCTATCTAATGCACCAAGGTAAGAATTACATCCTTTTTAACATTAGATCTTTTACCTCCAACCTTGCTAGACTTTATGCCTTGACATCAGTGTTGCTTTGGAATCTGTATGCTGCCTCTTTCACAGCTTTTTTTTTTAGCTTTGTTCTTTTCATTCATATTAAGAAACGTTTCTGGAATGTCTACCAAGTTGTGACAGACTTTCTACTTTTTTCTCTCTTAGTGTATCAAGAGTTTTCTTTGTCAGACCATCCTGACTTCCTGACTACCTCGTGCCCCCTCTCTCTTCAGCTTCTCCCAAAATGACCCTATCCAATACAACGGCTCTAAATTCACCCTTGCTAATAAGAACCATGTTACTATCTCTCTCTAATTAAATATATTTGCGTTCAAATCTTAACTAACCATTTTAGTGTAGTTTAGATTTCTTCAACTTTACACACTTAAAATTTCCTTTTGGTTTTCCATCTAAAACCTCCTCCTCTGATTTCATTTCTCATTAAATGAGACTGAGTATTTATTCAAGGTAGAAAACCCAGAGGCCATCATAATTTCTCCCCCTCCCTCACTTGTCACATCTGGAATCTGCCTCCAAAATATAACTCAGATCTGCTCACTGATATCTATCTCTGCCACTGCCACCTCAGACCAAGTCGTGGTCTTCTCTCAACTGAACCACAGCAACACCTTTCCAGCTGGTCCTCCAGCCTTTCTCTTGATCTTCATGCACTCAATTATTTACATAGTGGAATCATATCTGTCACGCACTGGATGAGAAGAACATGCATACAATCTGCATTCCTCCGTACATTCAGATGTAGAAGTAACATCAGTAGTACATTGATTGGCCCAAAGAGAACCACAAACAAAATCATATTAGCTTTCCTTCTCCACTGTGAACCCTGGTCAAATCCCATCAGCTAGAACCTGCTAGTGATATTGGAACCTGTAGCCAAACCAAAAGTAGTCCCTGGTGGTACAAGCAGTTACTGAACTTGGCTGCTGACCACATTGCTGGCTGTTGATGTCCACACAGAAGTGCTTTGAAGAAATACCTGATGATCTACCTCCAAATAAAATCTGCCATTGCAAACTCTGTGGAACACAGTTCTACTCTGACATGTGTGGGGTCATCATAAGTTGGAATGCACTTCATGGCAACTCGTGGTGTTGTTGGTAACCCTCCCCCAATAAAACCCATAAATATTTCAGTCCTTCTCCTCTTCAATATTTCCCTGCAGGCTTAGAAATGAGTATATGTTTTTCAGTTCCCTTTTGGGACAGGGAGCCCTTTTTCCAATTCCTAATCATCTCTATTCTTAAAGCATGTGCGTCTAGGGTAGAAAGTAAATGCAGTGGTAGAGAGGAGCTTCCAGCCAGTAAGCAAGATGCATTTACTTTCAGTTTTCAACAACTGAACCACACAGATTTCTAATGTTTTCAGTCCACCAGAAGTCCTATATCTGACTGCGTGGACATCGTTACTGACATCATCTATTCAGGCTTGAGATATCCTTGACAGCCATATTGCTTTCTGGCTGAGGCCATGAAGTGTGGTCCCTCTAGGGACACAGGTTTGGCTTGCACAGCTGTGACCTTCAAGCAGTCCACCTTAACCTGTGGCATCTACTGCCCCATCGCCAAGATACAAAACAAAACAAAACAACAACAGAAAACAAACCCAGTTGCTGTTGAGTGAATTCTGACTCATGGAAACCCCATGTGTGTCAGGTTAGAACTGTGCTCCATAGGGTTTTCAATGGCTGATTTTTTCAGAACTAGACTGCCAGGCCTTTCCTCTAAGGTGCCTCTGATTGGATTCGAACCACCAACCTTTTCGTTAGTAGCTCAGCGTGTAACCATTTGCACCACTCCAGGATAATCGCTCTTAAATTCTTGCCAGGTGTCTACATGGGTATAGGGGAATTTTTAAGAGCAATAGGGATGACCAAAAGGATATCTAGATTTCTTTGGGTCAGTTTCACATCCTTCAAGACGTCACCTTCACTAGCATTGAGGCTCTAAGAACCTTATCTTTGGTTTCAGGGAAGTCTCTCCAAGAGAGCCAAATCTCCCTTATAGCAGTCAGAACCCTCTGCAGAAAGAATCTGAGACCTTCTAAATGTAAGACTGGCATGATGGACTGTAGGAGGATCTGAGACCTAAGATTTCCATTATAAACGTTATGCACCTTTGTGCCTTCCCCTCCCAAGAGAACCCAGGAAAGTTCTTTTTGACCGTTTGCCTGGTTTCTACCCATAGCAATCTCAAATTCCCTTCTTTCATGTTCATTGTGGGTGTGAATCTCTGTAACTGCATCTGCAAAGGGTCCACATTTTATGGCTGCTCATGCTGGGGATCTTAACACTAATTGTTACAGTGGGGTAGACCACCAGATGGAGAGTTAAGTCCTCCCTCTCCAGAGGAGAGTAAGCAATAACCAGGACTCTGCTGTGTCAGCACAACAAAGTAGAGGGCCATTTATAGCCCCACTGACCATGCAATTGATCAGCTTCACCATCAATTGCATGGGCTTCCTTCAAATTCTCTTACTCAGACTGAAAGGCCCTCATCTTTTCTTTCCCAGAAAGCCACATCTCATGCACATCGCGAAAATTGACAAAAAGTGTGAAGAGTCTGATACTCTATCCTACTTTCCAGATTATAATTTACGGATGCTCTAAATTGAATATATTACTTATTTTTTTCTGGTATACAGACTTTTGTAATGTAATTTTGAGGCTTATACAAAATTTTGTAGTTTTTTGAAGACATTATATTGAGCCACAAGCATATAGAGGGCTATAAAAATAACTTGACAGGGTTTGTCTTCTTGTTACTCATACTTGAGGAATGGCAAGTTAGTCTGTCAGTGCTATATTTTATTAATTATATGAATTGGAATGCTTATATCTGCACCAAACAATAAATTCTGAGTCAGTAAAATTCCCTATTAAATTGTCTTAATATTGCATTTATTTATAGGAAAATAACATTAATTCTTATGACGTGTAACTAATGATACTTAGTAGTTTTCTAAAAATTAATCATATGTGATACTTTCCTAGTAAGAATTTCTTAAAACTGATATGTTTGAGATAGTGAAATGTTTCTGTGTACTCAAACTACCCTGTTTCACTCCATAAGAAATGGAAATTTGTTTTTAGATACTGTATGACTACATGTAAAATTCCTTACAGAACAGCTGATACAAGAGAATCCACTTTGTTTTATGAGTTCTTTGGTAATATAGCAGTGGAAGCAGAGCAGTTTCTTCAGAGGCATTGACAAGGCATGTCTTCTGGTACCTGAAGGTGAAAATATGATCGGTTTGCCTTCAGAGCAACATTTCTGAATTCACTACCCACTTGAAGACATCTTACCTTATTAAACCCAACAGAAGAATTTTCTAAGATATTGCTTTTGCAAGATAAAGACATGCTTTCATGTCTTGGTATTTTTTTCTTAAATGAAGACAGTTGGATTCTGAGGACACTTTGATAATAAAAAAAAAAAAACAGAAAACCCGTTGCCATTGAGTCAATTCTGACTCACGTGACCCTATAGGGCAGAGTGAACCGCCCCATAGAGCTTCCAAGGAGAGGCTGGTGGATCTGAACTGCTAACCTTTTGGTCAGCAGCCAAGCTCTTAACCACAGTGCCACGCAGGGCTCTGCTTTAATAATAGCACTAGAAAATGAACGAGTGGGTTGAGTTTGCGTTGTGCTACTTACATCCTGACCGGAGCATGTTCATCTTTGGAAAGAAAGAAACCCAGGTCAATGTATCTCTCAAATGCTTCTATAGGAAGATAAATTAGCATTCAGAAACAATTGCTGGTGATTAAATTATATTATTAATGTAGCTATTTCTTTATTTTTGTTTTATGGAGCTGCAGAACATCGAGTATCTGATAATAACTGATGCTGGGATTTGATACTAAGAGGAACCTGACCTCGTGTAAGATCTGATTCCAATGTCCCTTGTAACCTCTTGTCTCAATTTCAGGATACAGCATCTGAGAGCAGTTTCAGACAGCAAGTAGCTAATTATTTTATAGAAGAACTATACAGAGAAAGAGTACCTACACTAAAAATGAAAAAAAAAAAAAAAAGGCCAAGAAAAATCCATTCAAGAAACATCTCTGTGTTAATGAATGCACACAGGCCTTGCCTCCTTTCACTTAGGTGACTTTAGATCAGTATCATTAAACAACAAACCCTGGAAAATATATTTTGGAATATTATTTTATGATATTTTTGAGGAGACATGTGTATACTAATCATATGAATTATTTTTGAAATCATATTAGGATCATATAACAATCATCCTTAACAACTTAGCCAAGATTTTGCCTACATTTTATACATAAACTTGTTCTCTAAAGAATTGCTATTGTTTTTCAGTTTTGATATTCTCTTCTCTCCTTTGGAGTTAGTAAATCTAAGTTTTGTTCTCTGATCCAGAGAATGATGACAGCCCACCCTAACTAAAGAGTAATAAAACAAAAAACAAAACAACCCATTACCGTAGAGTGGAGTCTGACTCATAGTGAGCCTATAGGAGAGAGTAGAACTGTCCCGTGGGGTTTCCAAGGAGTGGATGGGTGGATTCAAACTGCCAACGTTTTGGTTAGCAGCCGAACTCTTAACCACCACACCACCAGAACTCCAAAGAGTAATAAATGAACTTATGAACATTAATTAAGTGTTTTTGAGAAGACACATTTTTGGAAAGGAAGAAATGATGCTTTAGGATAGCTGGTTCTCTTTGCAAACGGCCACCAGGAAGTGCCCTATAATTGAAGGGAGAGAGGAACCTCTGAACTAAGGGGTATCCACACTTCTCAAAATCCACAGATGAAGTTAGACCTAGAAAACTGAAAACTGAATAGTTTATGTTACAAAGCTCCATTCTTCATAATGCTTGTTTTTTTTTTTTTTAACGTATGCCTTAGCATCCTAGCCTTGCTGTAACACCAACACCACAAGTGGGTGGCTTGGAACATCAGAAATTTATTTCCTCACAGTTCTGGAGTCTAAAAGTCCCAATCAGGCTCTGGCTATATTGATTCCATCCTTGTTGGTAGCCTGAGGCATTCCTTGGTTCTTTAGTTTGTAGACAATCCTTACATGGTGTCTGTTTTCCCCACGTCCATGCTTCTGAGTCTAATCTGCTCTTTTTATATAACTCAGAGGTGATTAGGTTTAGAACATACCCTTCACTGCTGTGGCCTCATTAACATAGCCAAGAAAACCCTATTTCCAAACAAGATTACATCCACAGGTAGAGAGGTTAGGATTCCAACACATATTTTGGGGGGAACACAATTCAATCCATAACAATGTTTTAATTTTTAACCACAAAGTTCATAGCCCAGGTTTAAGAACCTGCAAGGCAGCAATGGAAACACAACACTCTTTCAACACTCCTTCAAATGCTGGTAACCTTGGGTACTGGGCAAGCAAAAATTTTCTTGTGTGAGAAGGGCTGGTGAAGAAAATACGTTTGTGGTTAACGGATATAATGCTTATTTTGACAGACAATTCCATATTCAATAAAATAGTGGGGATGCAGTTGGACTTGCTTTGTAGATTAAGAATGTGCTCTGACATTACAGATTTGGGGACGGTAATAATTACTTGCTCAAATAAAAGCACTGAAATGTGCAGCTCAGTGTCTCTCATTTTATAATTAACCATTTATTTTTTCATTAGCAATTTACGAAGCATTTTACTAGTGCCTTGTACTTTACTGGTGAATTGCGCAGACTATATTATTTTGTCATTAGCGTTAAGAAAAACTAATATATATATATTAAATCTCCAGACAATATAACTATTTTGACCCTATTTATTCCAATTTATGCAATTATATTTTAGCAAAATGTGTTAGATCGGTAAAATAAAGTTGATATGGGAATTCAGTCGAAATGAAGGCTTGATCCTTAACCCAAATTATAGTTGGCAATGTTGGCATATTGAATTTACGTGGATTATCATCTAAACCTGAAGGCAATGGGTGGTAAGAATGATTTAGCAAGTGGTTGGCTACTAACCAGAAAGGTCGACAGTTTGAATCCACCCACAGGTGCCTCAGAAGAAAGGCCTGGTGATCTACTTTTGAAAGAGCTCTGCTATTGAAAACTTTAGAGTGCAGCTCTATTCTGAAACACATAGCGTCACCATGAGTGATGGCAATTGGTTATTTAGTTATCAGCTAGGTATCAAAAGGTGGCTGATAAAATAACTAATGTAATGCTTATTTAGTCACCAGATATTTACTGAAGGCTCATTACATGTCAGAAACCATCCCAGACACTGGGAAGATAGCAGGGACCAAAGCAGAAAAACGTTTCTTCTTTCATTGAAATAAGGAAAGGGCTTACTGAAGAGGAAGATTGAGCAAAGACCTGATGGAGATGACCAGTGGAGCCATGAGGCTATGTGTGTGTACGGTGGGAGGGGGTGGGGAGGTTTCATGTACAAGGATACGTAAGTGCAAAGTCATGGGACAGGGATGTGCCTATTGGCTACAAGCTGCGGCATGGAGTCAGCATGGCTTCCATGTAAGCAAGGAAGGAAAACAGTATTAGAAAGTATACTAAAAAATATAACAGGGATCCAATAACATAGAGCCTTGTACACAACTGTAAGTGGTCCCTGGGTTGTGCAAACATTTAAGCGCTCTGCTATTAACTGAAAGGTTGGTGGTTTGAACCCACTAGAAACACCTCAGATGAAGTCCTGGTGATCTACTTCCGAAGGTCACAGACATAAAAACCTTGTGGAGCACAGTTCTAGTTTGACACACACATGATTTCCATGAGTCAGAATCAACTCGATGGCAACTAGTATATACTACTAAGAGGACTTCAACTTTTACTATGATTGGAATGGAAATCATTAGACGATTTTGAAAGACACAGTATTTCTTACGTCTTAATCCAATAATTCTTGCTACTGGGACAGAATACATTGTAGGAGGACGAGGGTAGAACAGAGCTTGGCTGCTGAACAGAAGATCGGCAGTTTGAATCCACCAGCTGCTCCTGGAAAGCCTATGGGGCAGTTCTAGTCTATCCTATAGGGCTATATGAGTCAGAACTAACTTGATGGCATCAGGCTTGGTTTTTGGTTTAGAAATAAAGGGGATGGTGGTTTACAGCAAGGTGGTAGAGGAGGAAGTGATGTGGACAAATATTCTAACATATTTTAAAGGTAATGTCAACAGAATTTGCTGATATATGAAATATGGAGTAAGAGAGAAAGAGAAGAGACAACAAAGCTAAAACCTTACTGGTTTCATGTTCATCTCATAATCAGCTCTTTTAAGAAGTGTATTCAAAACTCATGGAAGTTGTACCAGTATCACATTCCTACAAATTATCTTAATCACGTTCAGTGCACTTGAGTCCCATTTATACTTTGTAAGTGTCTTTCCAGAAAGCTGTGGTTGAATCCTATGAAGCCTCCCCTTCTTTCTCCAGATAGAATTCTAAATCGTATAGGAGACTTATTAATAAACACAAATTCTGCTTCATCTGTCATCATCTATTAATTATCTCTCTTTAAGATAAACACTATAATGATATTTAATTTAAATTATAAAAATGAAGTACAGAAGACTTTAAGTGACCTATCAACTTGTTGTTGTTGTTAGGTGCCCATGAGAGAGTTCTGACTCATAGTGACCCCATGTACAACAGAATGAAACACTGCCTTTACTACCCATGCTCACAATCATTGCTATATCTGAGCTCATTGTTTCAGCCACTGTGACAATCCTTCTCCTTTAGGGTCTTCCTCTTCTTCATTGACCCTCTACTTTACTGAGCATGATGTCCTTCTCCAACGACTGGTCTCTCCTGAAAACACGTGCAAAGCAAGCTAGAAGTCTCACCATCCTTGCTTCTATGGGGCATTTGGGCTGTACTTCCTCCAAGAGAGACTTGTTCATTCTTCTGGCAGTCCATGGCAGTTCAGTATTCTTCACCAGCACCATAATTCAAAGGATTCTTAGTCTTCCGTATTCATTGTTCAGCTTTCATATGCATATGGGACAATTGAAAATACCATGGCCTGTGTCAGGCGCATCTTAGTCCTCAAAGTGACATCTTTGCTTTTTAACACTTTAAAGAGATCTTTTGCAGCAGATTTGCCTGATGCAATACATAGTTTGATTTCTTGAATGCCGCTTCCATGGGCATTGATTGTGGATCCAAGTAAAATGAAATCTTTGACAACTCCAATATTTTCTCAGTTTAACATGATGTTGCTTATTGGTCCAGTTGTGAGAATTTTTGTCTTCTTTATGTTGAGGTGTAATCCATACTGAAGGCTGTGGTCTTTGCTCTTCATCAGTAAGTGCTTCAAGTCCTCTTCACTTTCAGCAAGCAAGGTTGTGTCATCTGCATAACACAGGTTGTTAATGAGTCTTCCTCCAATCCTGGTATCACATTCTTCTTCATATAGTTCAGCTTCTCCGATTATTTGCTGAGCATACCTATTGAATAAGCATTGTGGAAAGATTAACCCTGACACGCATCTTTTCTTAATTTAAACTACACAGTATCCCCTTGTTCCATTCCAATGACGGCCTCTTGGTCTATGTACAGGTTCTGCATGAGCACAATTAAGTGTTCTGGAATTCCCATTCTTCTCAATGTTATCTATAATTTCTTATGATCTACACAGTCATATGCCTCTGCATAGTCAATAAAACACAGGTAAACATCTTTCTGGCATTCTCTGCTTTCAGCCAAGATACACTTGACATCAGCAATGATATCATTCCTTCCATGTTCTCTTCTGAATCCTGCTTGAATTACTGGCAGTTCCCAGTTGATGTACTGCTACAACCATTTCTAAATTATTCTCAGCAAATTTTTACTTGCATGAATATTAATAATATCATTTGATTCTGCTGAGTCACCTTTCTTTGCAATGAACATGTATATGGATCTTTTCCAGTCAGTTGGCCAGGTAGCGGTCTTCCAAATTCCTTGGCATAGACAAGTGAGCGCTGCCAGCATTTCATCTGTTTGTTAAAACATCTCACAATGTTTTCTATTCATACAAAAACCTCTCATAATCTGTTAAATTATTTTCATTCATTCATTCATCCATCCATTTTTTTAGCAAATTTATTGAGTACTTACCTTGTGCCAGGCTTTATTCAAAGTAGTTGCTATTCATCTGTGTATGGAATTAAAAACAAATAAACAAACAAAACAATCCTACTTTTGTGACGCTTTTATTGTATCAGAGGAAGGGAGGCATTCAATAATTAACATAAAAATGAGTAAATTTTACTGAGTACTGTGGAAAACGTAGCAGGACAAGTAAGGTTAGTGTGAGAGTGGGGATGTAGGATGCAGAAATTTTAAAATAGAAAGCTCAGGGTGGAATGCATTGAGAAGCTGACTTTTGAACAAGTCATCTGAAGTGAAGGACTTAACAACGTGGACATATGGTAAAAGAGTGCTCTATCCAGAAAAAGAGTCACTGTGGTGGCCTTAGGGCAGAACCATACCTGGTGTGTGCCGGGAACAACAGAGAGGCCAGTGTGGCTTGTGCAGAGTAGAAATGGGGTCATGGTAAGTAGGATGTAGGCTTAGAGAGGAGATGCAAAGCCAGATTGTGTAGGGCCTGGTGGGCCATGGTAGAACGTGCTTCCTCCTAGTGAAATGAGAAACTACTGCAGCTTTCCAGGTGGAGAGGCACATGATCTGACTTAAGTTTTAAAAAGATCGCTCGGGCTGCTATAAGAAGCAGGGATACCAGTTAAGAGTCTACAGTAGCAATCCAGATGAGAGGAACGTGGCTTGGGATAGAAGTGGAATACAGAAGGCTGACTCAATTCTGGGTCTACTTCGAAGTTAAAGCCAACAAGATGTACTGATTCATTGGATACAGGGCTAGCGAGAAAAAAGAGTAAACAAGATGAATCATGAATTTTTGGAACAGAATTTGTCTCCCGTAGAACCTTTATTTATATGATTGTTCTTTAATACTTCTTTTAAAACTACTGCTATGCAGAGACAAATGTATTCACTTTTTTCCCACAAATCACCCCTTTGCAATGAGAGAATGCAAGGATATTTATTTAAATTTGAAGCAATCTTCAGTACTAATATTCTTTTCTTACACATCAACTTATCTGCAGACAGGATCTTCTGTCAGTTCACATAAGACAGAGTATTCAATACAAGTAGGTAATTCTCACTGTTTTATTTCTGTTAGATATTTATGATAATATGTATAAAGTTCTCAATATAAAAATGAATTGAGTTGGCTATAGCCCTTATGACAGAGGAAACTTTTGGCTGAGAAGACAATCAGCAGGTAGTTATACCTGCATTTCTATTTACAAAATGGCATGTATGGGTTTTTAGGTGGGAAATACGAAAATACAAAATAGTATGATAGTTTAGATTTCTATTAGTATCTTTACTTTGGTTTCAAATAAAATTATCATTTTGTCATTATTAGAAGAAATTAAGATGTATCTTTAAAAATAAACTTTTACTTATAAATAGTTCTTCAGTCATTTTTCCATATGAACAAAGTGACTTTGGATGTAAAATCTTAAAAATATAGAATGGACAAATATTAGAATCACCACTTTACATTTGGGTAGTAAGTGAGTTGTCTCTGGAGACTATAAATCCATCTCTCCTAATATAAGTTTTAGTAGATCATGCTATAGTTTCAATAACAACTTAAAAAAATAATGATTTTGACAATTTTTGAAACATATTAAATACAATCCACTGCTCAAGGGACTTACATATATAAAAACAGAGTAGCCTAATTTTCTTTGAGGCTCATTCCTTTATAAAGAAACTTTGAAGATATGGTTTATGAGATATGTACGTTGAGATATAGGGGTTTGGTTATTTTTTTAAATCATAGTTGTTTTTTATAACTTTTAGTTAGTTTTTATTAATTTATATACGTATTCATCGCTATGGGAAGACACTGGTTTCTGCTCTTTGGGACTCTGGTATTTGAGAGAGAAGTATAAAAGTAATAACAAATCTAAACCTCAACTGTTGGATACCCCCTGCATTTTGCAGAAATATTTCAATTTGCAAAGAAGAAAGCTACCTAAAACTGACTTACACTAATATAAAATATTTTTTAAAGGAACAATAATGAATTCATAGACTCATTCAGACCTAGGGATAAAGGTCCCTTCACCCATGACTGGTATACAGGCAAGAATCAAAATTTTGGTGTTACAGCTCAGACTGATTTCACTGTGTAGATTTCACTCTCAGATAGACTTCTCCAGAGTGGAGGAAAATCCAGTCATTCCTTCTGTTTGGCTGAAGTCTCTGGGTAGTGTGAACAGTTAATGCACTCAGCTGCTAACTGAAAGGTTGGTAGTTCGAGTTCACCCAGAAGAAGAAAGGCCTGATGAAACCCTATGAAACACGGTTTTACTCTGATACACATGGGGTCGCCATGAGTTAGAATCAACTCAGTGAGAACTGGGTACCAGTTTTGCTACCCCATCGGGTAGAGCACATATCCTGTGATAATACTCGAAAAGTCACAGGGACAGTGCTTATTGAGGAAGCCTAGATGCGTGGTACCGAGAAAGATTGTGCCAGATCATCAGCCCAACACACCCGAACCAAACAGAATGAGGAAGATGTGGTTTCTTGGAGAAAAACCAAGGCTCTTTGCGGAAGAAAGGAGTATTGGAAATTTTTAGGCAGAAACAACAAACAATACGTGACAAGGACTGAGTTACTTGGTCTGTCTATGTTGTTTCATTTAAGTTTCAGAAACATACCAGATCCTTTGTTTACCATCTTTACTCTGATAGGAAACTTAGCCAAATTAAATAACTTGTCCCAATTCAGCCAGCTAAGCATGTTTATTTATTTATTTTTTTTACTGTGCTTTAGGTGAAAGTTTACTGGTCAAGTTAATTTCTCATACAGAAATTTATACACATATTGTTTTGTGACATTAGTTGCAATCCCCGCAATGTGACAGCCCACTCCCCCTTTCCATCGTGGGTTCCCTGTGTCCATTCAGCCAGTTCCTGTCCCTTTCTGCCTTCTCATCCTGCCTCCGGATAGGAGCCACGCATTTGGTCTCGGGTACCTGATTCAACTAAGAAGCACGCTCTTCACGTGTACTGTTTTTTGTTTTATAGTCCTGTCCAATCTTGGTGTGAAGACTGGGCTTTGGGAATGGCTTTAGTTCCGGGTTAACAGAGCATTCAGGGGCTGTAGCTGGCTAAGCAGTTTTTAATGTAGGATTCAAACCTTGCTTTCCTTCCACAGCACCACACTACCTCTATTAAAATCAGAGCCGAAATAACTGATGGGTCAGCAGGGAAGCTTACTTAGAACCGAATCCTAAACAACACTGTAATAGCATAGGCCTGAATTTCAGTTATGGTGCCATGACTCTGAGGATTCTATGTATGGCTCCTTATGTAACTGATTAAATAGAACTGTTCACATTCTTTCAACACGCTACAAAAAGGTTTGAATAGAAACAAACAGAAATGAAAATTGCTTTTCATCTCAGTTGATCAGTTTCTCCTGAATTATTTTTCCAATGTACATATGTAAGTAATAGGTTGCTTCCATGGTCCAAAGCATCAAACACAAGCTGTTAAATGACATTTTGCAATCAAGTCTTAATAATAACAATATTTATTAATCACTAATAATATGTCACTTATTGCTGTAAGCATTTTTGCATATTGTTGCTGTTATGAACTACTATTGAGTCAGCACCTAATCATGGAGACCCCATGTGCAATAGAACAAAACATTTCCCAGTCCTGTGCCATCTTCCTAATCACTGATGTGCTTGAACTCATTGTTGTGGCAACTATTTCTTTTGAGTACCTTCCAACCCAGAGGGCTCATCTCCCAGCACTATATCGGAAAATATTCTGTTGTGATTCTTTGGGTTTTTATTGGCTAATTTACAAAAGTAGATTGCCAGGCCTTTCTTCCTCATCTGTCTTAGTCTGGAACCTTTGCTGAAACCTGTCGACTCTGGGTGATCCTGCTGATATTTGAACTAGTGGTGGCATAGCTTTCTGTATCATAGCAACATGCAAAAGCCATCACAGTCTGACAAAGTGACAGAGGGGTGACAGTTTATACAGATTAACTCTCTTAATTCCTACAGCAATTCTATGGGATGTCTATTAATATCATCCCTATTGTATAGATTATACTACTGGGACGAATTGCCCAAGATTACTGAGTTAGCAAGCGTTAGAGCCAGTGGTGTCTATCAGGAAAAGAGTGATTTATTTTGTTGCCTTAAATTTAATATGCTTTCAACTTAATTATGTGGTTTTAAAAATCTCAGCAACAAGATATTACCTGTCAAGGTAAACTATAGTGTTACGTTCTGTAAAAGCTGTTAAACTTATTCAAAGTAATTTCAAATTTAATGTGATGTGAACATTTATAGAAAGAAGTTTTCTCTTGTACCAAATATCTATTTTTAATCATTAATTTAAACGAGAACATAATTACTAGCCTGTGCAGGTTTCCATGTATCTCTGTCCAGGCCTGACATAAAACTTTAATAACACGCAGCTTTTAACTGGGTTAAGGACTTTCCTCGGGCTTTTCACTGAGCTGCTTTCAATTACTATGCGCTTGCTTTCTGTTGAAATCTATTGCCCAAAGGGATAGTCATTCTAAATATGATACTTTCTTTTCTTACATCTTGTTATTTAAGCTATGTTAATCACTTTTCTCTGTTTATTGTATTTTCTCTTTACATTTGAGACCCAGTTAATACTTCGCTTTTATCTTGTTTCAAAAACTCTACGAAAATAATCCAAGCTTAGTGCCCTTTAATAGGATATATTTCATATGCTTTATGCTTGAAAACCTGGCCTGTCTTTTCATCCTGCCCTACAAACACCTGGTCAAGTCAGTGCTGTTATTTCACATCTTAGACTACCATCTTTCAATCTCCAGATAACAGCAAATTTAAACAAAATATAAACAATTATAATAGATCAAGGAGTCAGTGTGTTGAAAACCTCACTGTGTATCACTGTGGATGCAAATCAGAATACAAACACATTGTTGTGTTTGTGTCTGGAGTAGCAGGCCTTGAGTTTCAGGACAGAAAAGATGAGACACAACTGAGACTTCAGATCTCTTGGTTGGAAGCCTTCCTGCAGCTGTCTTGGCGTCACCTGAAGGTAGAGCGTGAAGCCTGGATCTTGAGAAAGTTAAGCAAGAAATCCTGTGCCAAGGAGAGGCTGGTGCACGTGCTGTGCTGCTTCCTGGAATGTTGGAGCGAGGCAGAACCGAGAGCTGCAGGGTCTTGGCTAAACCACCCGCCAATCCGGGAACTGGTCAAAATGTTTGCGTAAAGAACTTTCTGAATATATATGCATTTATACATGTACATACTGTTGTATATATATGCACATGCACAAAGGATACAAGGCTATGTTCAGATAGAATGAATAGAAAATTTTTGAGTTTCAGTATATACACATACCTGTTACCTGTTACCATCCGGTTGATTCCGACTCATAGTGACCTTATAAGACAGAGTAGAACTGCTCCATAGGGTTTCAAAGGAGAGGCTGGTGGATTCAGTATAGTGAGTATAATTATACTTCCAGAGATTGCCAACAATAAGTACAATATCAAAGAGATTAAAAAAATCAGAACTGAGACATAAAATTGATGTTTAATAGAGCATTTGGTTTTAGACCTCCAAAATCAGGAGAATATCAAAATGATTCATTCATTCCCCTTCCTGCTCAGAAAAGGGTTTAAAGGAATCTTGTTGTTGTTGTTGTTAGGTGCCTTCGAGCTGGTTCCAGCTCATAGTGACCCCATATACAACAGAAGGAAACACTGGCTCAGTCCTGCACCATCCTCACAATCATTGCTATGTTTAAGCCTGTTGTTGGAGCTACTGTGTCAATCCATCTCGTTGAGGGTCTTCCCCTCTTTTGCTGACTCTCTACTTTACCAGGCATAATGTCCTCCTCCAGGGACTAATTCCTCCTGATAATATGCCCAAAGTACATGAGAGGAAGTCTTGCCATCTTTTCTTCCAAAGAGCAGTCTGGCTGTACTTCTTCCAAGACAGATTTGTTAGTTCCTCTGGCAGTGCATGGTATATTCAATATTCTTTGCCCACACTGTAATTCAAAGGTATCAGTTCTTCTTCAGTCTTCCTTATTCACTGTCCAGCTTCTGCATGCATATGAGGTGATTGCACCTTAGTCCTCAAAGTGACATCTTGATTTTTTTTAACACTTTAAAGAGGTCTTTTGCAGCAGACTTGCCCAATGCACTACATCCTTTGATTTCTTGACTGGGCTGTTTCTATGGATGTTGATAATGGATCCAAGTAAAATGAAATCTTTGACAACTTCAATATTTTCTCCATTGATCATGATGTTGCTTATTCGTCCATTTGTGAGGATTTTTGTTTCCTTTATATTGAGGTGTAATCCATACTGAAGGCTATTGTCTTTAATCTTCATTAGTAAGTGCTTCAAGTCCTCTTCACTTTCAGCTTCGTTCAATATTTTGCCCATAGAATCCTTCAATATTGCATCTCGAGCCTTGAATTTTTTCTTCAGTTCTTTCAACCTGAGAAATGCCAGGAGTGTTTTTTCTTTTGGGATTTCTAACTCCAGGTCTTTGCATATTTTATTATAATACTTTGTCTTCTCGAGCTGCCCTTCGAAATCTTCTGTTCAGCGCTTATACTTTATCATTTCTTCCATTTGCTTTAGCAGCTCTACGTTAAACAGCAAATTTCAGAGTCTCTTCTGACATCAATTTTGTCTTTTCTTTCTTTCCTGTCTTTTTAAGACCTTTTGCTTTCTTCACGTATGCGTACTTGATGTCATCCCACAACTCATCTGGTCTCCAGTCATTATTGTTCAGTGGGTCAAATCTGTTCTTGAGATGGTCTCTAAATTCAGGTGGGATATACTCAAAGTTGTACTTTGGCTCTTGTGGGCTTGTTCTAATTTTCTTCAGTTTCAACTTGAACTTGCATATGAGCAATTGATGGTCTGTTCCTCAGTTGGCCCCTGGCCTTGTTCTGACTGATGATATTGAGCTTTTCCATCGTCTCTTTCCACAAGAAGCAGTTGATTTGATTCCTGGGTATTCCATCTGGCAAGGTCCACGTGTATGTATACTGGTCATTTATGTTGATGAAGAAAGGTATTTGCAATGCAGAAGTTGCTGGTCTTGCAAAATTCTATCATGCAATCTCTGGCATAGTTTCTATCACCGAGGCCATATCTTCCAACTACTAATCCTTCTTCGTTTCTGACTTTCACATTCCAATTGCCAGTAATTATCAATGCATCTTGATTGCACGTTTGAACAATGTCAGATTCCAGAAGTTGGTAAAAATCTTCAATTTCTTCACCTTCGGCCTTAGTGACTGGTATATAAATTTGAATGATAGTCGTATTAACCGGTCTTCCTTGTAGACGTAGGAATATTATCCTATCATTGACAGTGTTGTACTTTAGGATAGATCTTGAAATGCTATTTTTGACGATGAATACAATGCCATTCCTCTTCAATTTGTTATTCCTGGCACAGTAGACCTTATGAATGTGTGATTCAAAATGGCCAATACCAGTCAGTTTCAGCTCACTAATGTTTGGGATATTGATTTTCAAGCATTCCATTTCATTTTTGATGTCTTCCAAATTTCCTAGATTCACACTACCTACATTCCACTTTCTGATTATTATTGGATGTTTGCAACTGTTTCTTCTCCTTTTGAATCACGCCACATCAGCAAATGAAGGTCTCAAAAGCTTGACTCCATCCATGTCATTAAGGTTGACACTACTTTGAGGCAGCAACTCTTCCCCAGTTGTATTTTGAGAGCCTTCTAACCTGTGGGGCTCATCTTCCGGCACTGTATCAGGCAACGTTCTGCTGCTATTCATAAGGTTTCCATTGACCAATTTTTTCAGAAGTAGACTGCCAGGTCCTTCTTCCTAGTTTGCCTTAGTCTGGAAGCTCCACTGAAACCTGTCCACCATGGGTGACCCTGCTGGTACGTGAAATACTGGTTGCATAGCTTCCAGCATCACCGTGATAGGTAAGGCCAACAAACTGACAGATGCATGGTGGTAATGGAGTCTTAGGTCTGCTCTTTTCCTTCCTGTCTACTTGACACATTTTTGCATTTTAC
This sequence comes from Dugong dugon, assembly GCA_030035585.1. NCBI lineage: Eukaryota > Metazoa > Chordata > Mammalia > Sirenia > Dugongidae > Dugong > Dugong dugon. The sequence goes on from CM057473.1 coordinate 11,771,308, forward strand.
TATAGTTAAAATTTAGCTGTATATACAAAGATTAAATCTGGTTAATTATAAAAATAAATTTAATTACCAGTGTTGCTTGATGATAAACATATCCAGCTGGCTGTTCTTATGAATTCCACCTCTTCTCCACTCATTGAATAATTAATAGCATTGATTTTGTCACCACTTCTACTTGTTCCATGAGAAAATTAATTCCTTTTAAGAGGAAGCTGATATTGGACAGCACAGCTCTCAGAAAGTTTCTTGCCTGCAGCATCAGCCTGTGTGCTTTCTCCAGAGCTTCTGCAATTTAACCTAGGTCACTGCTCCTGTCTATGGTTTTATTTGATCAGCTATGGTGATGGTTATAGACTAGGGGGCTGGGGCTCATCCCTGCTGATAAATTATGAATAATTGCTCCAGGAACAGGGCTGATGAACTACTCAAAGTTTTCATCTTATTTCTGTCTCAAGCTAGCCCTATAATTTTGTCCCTGCCTCTGATTCTCAATTTCTCCATGGTAAAATGAGGCTATGGCAAAAAAAAAAAAAAAAAAAAAAAAAAAATATATATATATATATATATATATATATATATATATATATACATAATTTTACTATGCATCCTATCAGTCTTTTCGCTTTGTAACTTTTTCTAGGGTGTTGAAACTTAAAAGGACTTTTGATGTCTCAGAATAAGTGGAATGGTCGCTTCTATTTTCATATAACTTCAAGGGCTTTGTTCTTTTTCTTTTAATCTTAACTCTTTCATTTACATGGACTCAATTTTGTTGTGGGGTGCAAGATGGGCATCTAAACTGATATTGTTTTCAGGGATAATTATGATTGACACTGCACCAGTTAATGAAAAATGCTCTGTCCATCACTCCACCCCTACCTACACCCCACTTTCCAAGACCAATACACACTGGTGCCCCACTTTCACTGGTACTGCTCTTAGTTAAATTAATATGTAACACTAAGACCTTGCTTTAATTCTACAGTAAATGCAAGTACATAGGGGAACCTTTAACTTTATAATCTGGTCAGAAGCAAGGTATTCCAGCTTTCAGTTTTGCTCTTAGAAGTGGAAATAGGGAAGTGGGTGGTATCTTCCATTTGGTTGGGCAGTTAGTTTTCTAAAACCAAAACCAAACCAAACCAGACGCTGTCAAATCAATTCCAACTCATGGCGACCCATATGTGCACAGTAGAACTACACTTCATAGGGGTCTCATGGCTGTGACCTTTAAGTAATAGATTTCCACACCTTTCTTCCGAGGTGCCTCTGGATGGGTTCAAACTGCCAACCTTTCAGTTAGTAGTCAAGTGTTTAACCATTTGTGGCAACCAGGCTACCATAGCTCTCTTTCTATCGGGCATAAAATAACCATAGGCTCTGGCAGGAGGTCATTTTGGGAATCTGCTTTATTGTGCATTTCTACATTTCCCCTAAAATTATAAACATGTGACACAATTTTGCCTTTGTAACTTCGGTAAGTCTCAGGGCATTTTTCTTGATAGGCAAATGGTAGGAATCTCTGAACTCTCTGAGATGGCTGCAGTGATCTCTGTAAGGATTATCGTGCAGCTGATGATGTGACTTCTCTACCTTTCTCTGTTTACTGCCTTCATGTCACCAAACACAGCTAGAAGGATTATGAGGGTTTCCTCTACTGTGAGCCCAAGTTAGTCCCAATTCTATGGGGCAAGACATCTTATTAATATGACCAAATAAGGTATATTATGGTAAATGTTTAGGTATGAGAGACACTCCCCTATGATATACGTTTGGAATATATAAGACAGGAGACAGTGGTTCCTGACATCAGGCAATGTAAGGAATTTGATATGTCATGTAACTTTTGATCCTCCTGTGGTTTTGACTGATGGAGTATTTACAGACAAATAAGATATAAAATCAAGTTATAGGTATTTGTACAAGTATCTTAAAACCTGAGAGCAAAACTGCCTGATAAAAGATGGCTTTGCAAATGCATTTTTCACTATATTGTCTCCTACCTTGAAATTTTAGAATTAAATGATGTGTGCTGCCAATATTGAAAGGCAATGCCATCTGAAGCCCGGAGGTTTGGCTTAAAGTCCACAAGACCTCAGACTAGGATTTCTCAACCTCTGCACTTTGGGCCAGATAATTCCTTGTTTTGGAAAGGGGGATGTCCTGTGAATTTTTGGATATCTAGCAGTGTCTCTGACTTCTAGACATTAGATACTAGTAATAACAATCCCCCTCCCCCCAGTTGTGACAACCAAAAAGGTCTCCAGACATTGTAAAAACTCTCCTCAGGGTCAAAATCATCCCTGGTTGGAAATAAGTGGTTTAAACCATGCTTGGCACAAGAGCTCCTAGGAGTAATCCATGATTTTGGAGATGACTTCACAGGACACAGAAAAATCTGGGCACCAGGAGTTGTGTTCCAGGACACACTTTATCAGTGTAAGCCCCAAGAGAATGGTGTCAGCCTCCCTCAAATATCTGTAATGACCAGCGCAGGGATCCAGACCTGCTGTAGACTTGTCAGAATCTACATTATGTGGAGAGAGGCAACGGTAACACTGATTAATCAAACTCCAGAGACTACCTCACTAGAGTATGGAAGTCAGCCTATTCTTTACTCTTTAGGGATTCTGTTTTTGAAATCATGGAAATGCTGGGGAGAGAGTAACTCCAATAAACACAAAGAATAAGTCCATCATTTGCCATTTTACATTTATGCACTGAATTTATTCCAGTATTACTTTGGGATTCTCCTCTTAGCAATCATGAGTCTTTACCCAGCATATATCAGCATACATTAGCATTTTATACCAATGTCTGAAAGTTATTTAGTCTGTTGTTATAACCTGGTGGATGATTAGTATTCACAGATGATTACATTGGCCACAGCTAAAATCCAGAATATTCCTACCCCAAAAGCTTACAAAAGTAACAGTTAAATTCAGCCAAACAACCACATCCACAACAACATCAGGGGCATGAAGTAAAGTGGTAAAATCTAATGCCAGTCTTAGCCTTAATGTATTTAATAATGTTTTCCAGTGGCTGAAACAGAGGATACCAGGGCCCCAAAAATGGTCAGATCAAGAAATTTCATAACAGAAAGCTGAGCTCCTGTCTTCCAGATAAGACCCTACATAGCCTAAGGAAGGCATTCCCTGACCACCTCCCACCTACTGGCCTCTCAGGCTACTGGAAAACAAAGAACAACATCCTACTCTTCAACTGTAGTTTAGAGTGCGATGGGAAAGATTTCAAACCAATTCACCTTTAATAAAATCAGATGATGGATAGATAGATGATAGATAGACAGAGACACCCAATTACACCTGAATAGGATGAAAAGAAATAAGATGGCAATTACGGGAAAAAAAAAAAACCCTAGAAAAAGGAAGAAGACGACCCATAACGTATTTAAAAAAAAAGAAGTATAGAAAGTTACAAGCTGAAAAATATTCAGAGAAAGGCAAATGAAATGATACCTTTATTATAAAAAAGGTTGCTCTGGAGGTATTGATTTAGGTGTGTCCACAATGCAGTTTGTTACTGAGCAACCCGAGATTAGGCTGAACTCCTTCCAGGCACAGGAGCATTGGAAAACAATAGGACTATCCCACAGGGATAGAGATGTTACTTTTAAGCTTACTGCATATCCAAAAGCAATCAAAAATACATGATCAGACAAATATTAAAAGAAAAGAGATGGAAAAAGGAGTGGATTACATATACCAATTCCATATATTCTATATAGATTAGCTAGAGACGGATAGACAATGATAGCTAGCTAGCTAGACCTCCTAACCTAGGGAGGAATAAACAAGGCGACAAAAATAAACCAGCAGTGCCAACCTAAAAGGAGTCTCTGGGTGGCACAAACTGTTAAGCACTCAGCTACTAGCAGAAAGGTCGGTGGTTCAAACCTACCCAGAGGTGCCTCTGAAGACAAGTATGATGGTCTGCTTCTATAAAGTCACATTGTTGAAAACACTATGGAGCAGTTCTACTCTGCACACATGGGGTCCTTATGAGTCAGAGTCAATGTAGCAGCAACTAACAACATCAATGCCAACAGCCAAGCAAACAGAGACTCTTATAATTAGAAGGAAACATTAAAAAAAAAAATGCCGATGAGCCAATTCCAACTCATAGTAACCCTATAGGACAGAATAAAACTGCCCCACAGGGTTTCCAAGGAGCAGCTGGTGGGTTCGAACTGCCGATGTTTTGGTTAGCAGCCGTAGCTATTAACCACTGTGCCACCAGGGCTCCAGAAGGAAACACGAGGAGCCATAAACATGTAATTATACCCAATTTTCTAGCTGCACCCCTAACACAGCAATACCAGAAACCCTGACGAAAGGCACTCTTGGACCCCAAGATTGTAAGACTGGTTTGATGGGTTAATTAATCAATGTAAAAAGTTTTGAACAATGCTTGGTATATAGTCAATAATAAATAGTTGTTATTATGTTTAGTGATGAGTCTAGTATTACGATTATAGAAGAGAGAAAGAACTTGGGTAGTTTGTGTAATTTGATAATGTTCTTACAATAAGCAATGTGACCACTTTTCTAAGCAGACACAAATTTGCACCTTCCAATCAATAATAAACTCTAGTAAATTAAAATTTTATTCTAAATAAAAAGAGATTTACTGTTTTTTTGCTGCAGTAGTAATTAAATGAAATACAGTGTCAAATGTGTCCTTGGTAATTCTTGTCACATACCATCAGAATAGTGGTTTTTATCAAAATGAAATATATCTCAAAATTCTGAGAATTTCCAGCACACACTGTAAAATGTCTTTCAAACTCCATCTCAGAAGGATAGATGTGGATTTAAGTTTCTTCATCCCTGATTAATTGGATTGGAAAACGATATAAACACATTTAATTTCTCCCTTATGGAAGCGTAGTTCATACTATTGTTCAAACGTATTTGTCAATTGATAAATTTTCTTATCTTAATGAGGAATTTTTAAGAACGAGAAAACAACGTATTGTATGTGAATCCAGCTTTTTTTTATTTTTTATTTTTGTGGGAAAATTTGCAGTTCTAAAAGCTTGATATATATGAACTAGTGGAAAAAGACTAGTATCTCAACACGATCGTATTAGATTCCTACGACTTCTGTAGCAAATTACCATCAATTGGGTGACTCAAAGCAACAGAAATTTACTCTCTTATAGTTCTGGTGGCCAGAATTCCTATATGAGTCTTACAGGATGAAAATCAAGGTGTCTATATGGCCACCTACCCTCTGAACTATGTATCAATAACAAAAACAAGCAAAACAAAAAACTGTTTTATTTAACCTTGGAAGGAGGTTATTAAAATAGAAAATAGATATTAATTGATATAATTAACTCTAGAAAGAATATTTTTCTATTTTTAAATTAGGTTATTCATTTTTATTTTATCTTAATTGTATTCTTATAGTATATTATTTACATTGTTTTCTTCTGACATCTTAATGAGCAGTCAGAAATACTATCCTGTCAAGCACACTTTTTATCTATTTCAACATTTCCAAAGACCACCACAACAAACATTTTGTTTTAAATTCCACTAGTTTAAGACTAAATTCTCGAGAAATGGCATTTTATCCTTACAAATATCCACTATGTTTAAAATCCTTTGGGGTGTTATTCTTACTTATAAAAAGGGTCCTAGCTAATCAAGAATTAGAGCATCAAATAATCAGGAATAAACATGCTCAAATTAGTCTTGAATAGGATGTTTATAAATGAGTCTCAAGCAATTACCTCTCAAAAGAGTTTGATTTTGGAAAGTCTATTCTACCAAGATCACTTAGGATGTGTTGTTTTCATTATAAATATATGAGATCCCATTAGCATCCGATTTCTATCATTTCTTGAACAATACAAAGGTAGGCTACTTTTCTTCCATTTCTTGAAAGAAATTAAGAGCTCACTCAGAATGACAGAATCAATAACAACTGCATCCTCCAAGTTATGAGGATTAATATATTCATAGTTTATTTCTCCTTCATAGGGGAAGGTATGTTTACTTTTTATCAAATTAGAAAATTAAAAGGTACACTTCTTCAGTTCATCACAAAAATGTAAAAATTAAAAAAAAAGGTTTATCTTTCAGATATCGCATCACGATTTACTCAAGTGGCAAAAGCTTAATAAATGTATCTCTGAGTGCACAACATGAGTCTTGTTTAAGTCTTCTCTCCACAGTGCGGGGGTTTTGATTAAGCCAATTCTTGGTGCCTGGTCATCCTGATGTTAGCAGCTTGGTTATGCAGAGTAAATACAGGCTATACCTGGATGAACGGCTATTGAATCATTGTTTTTCAAATGGATTTGTTAATTTTTGCCAGGGTTACATTTCTATTTTGTAACTATCATCTTAAATAGGCACTGGCAATGGAATTCTTCATAATACGTCATAAACATCCAGCCAACCCTTGTCAATTTAATTATTTTGCATAGTGGAATTTAAGGAGCCCTTGTGGCACAGTAAAAAAAAACATTGTCATCGAGTCAATTCCAACTCATAGGATAGAGTAGAATTGCCCCATATGGTTTCCCAAGAAGCACCTGATGGGTTCGAACTGCCCATCTTTTGGTTAGCAGCCTTAGCTCTCTTAACCACTACACCACCAGGGTTTTTACTAAAAAGGCGTCCACCTCTCTTGTCGGGGAATCAGACTGGCCTTCCACGTGACGGGAAGGGGATACTCACCACTATACTGGTGACATAGTGGTTAAGAGCTACCACTGCTTAACCAAAAGGCTGACAGTTCGAATCCAGGAGTTGTTCTGTAGAAACTTTATGGGACAATTCTACTGTTTTCTATAGAGTCGCTATGAATCAGAATCAACTGGACGGCAGTGGGTTTTTTTTTTTTTTTGGGGGGGGTGGTTTGGTGGCACAGTGGTTAAGAGCATGGCTGCTAACCAAAAGGCTGGTAGTTTGAATCCACCAGCTGCTCCTTGGAAACTCTATGAGGCAGTTATACTCTGTCCTACAGGGTCCCTATGAGTCGGAATTGACTTGATGCAACTGGTTTGCTTTGGGGTTGGCAGTGCTGCAAACCTTTAATTTCCAGAGTCCTGGAAATGTCGACTTTAACAATTTTTGTCCGCATTCTCATTGCTTTTGTGAAATAGTGAATTTTTTGAGGTTTTTATTCCACTATTCCAGATGTACTCTCTTCTCAACCCTTTCTTAAGTAGACCTAGGGAAACATAAGTTTTGGGTTAGTCCTCTAAACTCTGAGATATTCAGAGGTCATGTCTGAAATAATTTTATGGAACCAAGCAGGTTAAAAATCTTAGAAGACACTAATATATATCGGCAGATCTTTTATAAGTTATTCCATTTTTTTAAGGCTGAGGTATTATAAATAAAAATTAAGGAAAGCAGTTTATTAATGACTATACAAAATACTTTTTTTCCCCCTTATATATCCAGTATTTACTATGACCCAATTTGTCCCACTCTTTGAAATTCTCTGTGCCTGAAGATGTACTGTAAAGCAAAATAATACTTAGGAACATATACAATTATATGTGTAAGCACAAGTTGTAAATTCTGTAAGATAGTAAACTCCAGCAGAAACTCAGACAGAAGTTCTCTTCAAAGAAGTGAGTATGAAATGAATCCAGTTTCACTTGGAATTGTTTTTCTTTTTCTTTACCCACAAGGTATTTATATTAAATTATATAGCTGTTAATTTTGGTGCTTACTTTTAACAACAGAAATATAAATTAAATATGAAAGCACAGAAATGCACAATCTCATATGCTATTTGCCATTTTTGAACTTGTTAATAAATAATCCTGTAAATATACAGAAAATAACATAATCCTTATTATAAAAGTTTTATTCTCTTTTTTTCAGCCTTAAGCTTTTATCTACAAATAGAACTACTGAGAAATATTTTTAATAATATTTTCTTACACATATATTAATGCTCTTTTTTTTGAGGAAGCTGGACTATTTTGCAATCAATCAATAATTAGTCACTTTAAATGTATTTTGAGAAAGTGGTTATGCATAAATGTACATTTGCTTATATGTGTTGATGGTTTTAGTTATTATTGATTATGTATCACGGTTTCAATGTACTCAAAGTAACTTCCTGACTCTTAATCCTGAATCTTTGTGAGTGTTTAAGGTACTATTAGTCCTCCCATGAACCATGACCTCTTAATTTTCAGCTCTAAATTATGACTGAATTGGCATTTACCTAGAATGCCAGACAGATTATTTCTGGAATAAGGTAAACAAAGAATAAGAATTTAAGAAATCCAAATCCTTTCCTCGTCTATGATCATTCCCCATATATATAAAATGAAAATTCATGACATGGATGTATGGCTTGTTAATAAACTTGACTCTTACTCATAAAGGATGATGATAGTCTCTTGCACAGTTAGTTTTGGCAATGTGTTTTGGGAACATTACCCTGGGTAATTTTTCTAAAGTTCTAAATGGATTGTTACAGGCATGATTGAGCAAATTAACTACCATGGTGGCCCGGGAGCAGGGACTCACTGTATTTCATAATGTCAGAGAAAGTTAATTGTCAGAAGAGCCGTGTGAGTGACATCTTAAACCATTGTTGGATTTTATGTAATGCTGATTTGGTGAAAATGTATGTTTACTGACAAAGCTACTGTTTTTGTCTTTATTGAACACATTTTCAAAGGAATAGAAAGAGGATTGAGGTCCTTTGTAAGTCTTTGATAATTTTATTAATTCTCAAAAGTAATAATCTTATTTAATATTTATTTATGTAATAATTAGGTTTATATTTATAAAGAAAAATTACAACCGAGCATCTTATTTATTGAAATAATTTTCTTTATGGAATATAAGCTTTTTTTTTTTTAAGTTGTCTGACTCTGAGTACATAGGAGATCTCAGTAAATAGTTTTTGTTAAATATTCTTAGGATACTTGGGAAGGGTTGGAACTTTTAGAATTGTAGTAAATGTTCTGGACCAAGCAATAGAAATTCGTTAACCAAACTGTCTATTTATAAGATAATAAGACTTTTCATGATACACAGCTTTTCTAAACATTGTAATGAGAGTCAGAACTGGGTTTCCAATTTTTGTCTGCTAATGCTAATTTGAATGTTTGCTCTCAGCTCTCTCTATATCTAGGGTTATGTTATATTGGTTTCATATTGATAAATTAGTCATTTTAGTATTTTGAGAAAGTGGTTGTACGTGAGTGTACATATTTATTTATAGGTTGATGTTTTACTTACTATCATTTTTTAATTTTATTTTTTGCTCCTAAATAGACAAGTCTTCCCTGTTGTTACTCATTTTATAGCAAAGTATGTGAACCTAGAAAACAGATTTGGCAACAAATATTCATTAGAGAAGCTATATTTCAAGAAAAATTCACTTATGAGGTTTTAATTATGATGTTTATGGAAAATTAATGGTGTATCTAGGTGTTTTAGTTATCTAGTGCTGCTCTAACAGAAATACCACAAGTGGATGGCTTCAACAAACAAGTTTATTCACTCACAGTCTAGTAGGCTAGAAGTCCAAATTTAGGGTATCAGCTCCAGGAGAAGGCTTCTCGGTCATCTTTGGAGGAAGGTCCTTGTTGTCAATCTTCCCCTGGACTAGGAGCTTCTCTGTGCAGGAACCCTGAGTAAAAAGGATACGCTCTGCTCCAAGTGCTTCTTTCTTGGTGGTATGAGGTCCCCCCTCTCTGCTTGCTTCCCTTTCATCTCTTGTAAGATAAAAGGTGCAGGCCACACTCCAGGGAAGCTCCCTTTACATTGGATATGACCTTAGTAAGGGTGTTACAATCCCACCCTAATCCTGAAACCATTCTGAAACTCAATTGCCTCTGAAGGTTAGGATAATGCTAACTAAGCCATATGGTTATTGTGAAGATTACATTAATTCAGATCACCAAGTACCTAAAGTACTATATTCCCTCATGCACTATTTTTATGACTTATCATTAATAACTGGAATTCTGAATGTTTTTATGTGTGTGTGTGTATATGTGTTAGGAGTTGATTTACATTTTTTAGTGCTTGTTAAAATGGTTTTCAAAGAAGTATGACAAAAAGAAGCCAACCTATTTTGTTGCAAAATAGGTGATCCAAACATAAAATTATTCTGCTGTTCCTGGAAACTTGAGGAGATTGTAAATTTTCTATGTTTTGAGAAGAATGATGATAGAGGTCTTCCAATTTATACAAACTAGTCTATATAATGATAGACTTATCATCTCATTGCTTAAAAAGCAAGTTGTAGTTTACTAAGAAATAGTTAGAAACTTCATATTCTGGTAAAAAAAAAAAGACTGAGTCATTAGCAATGTATTTTGCAAAGCATCAACATATGCAGAAATATTAAAATAGAATTACAGATGACTGTATAGCCAGTTTATTGATTTTTTTTTTTTTTTTTACAGTTCAGAACACCATTGAATAAGTAGTGAAGTAGGTTAGAAAGTAGTGGAAATATAGAAGTAGGTAGTGTAGAATAATAAGGATTAAGAGGTGAGTTTTGAAGCCTGGCATCTCATATGTCTCTGCTACTGGATTTGGTCATTCCAATTGATTAGATTTCACTTATGGAAATGTTATGGATAACACTGTGAAGAATGGGAATCCTAGAACACTTAATTGTGCTCATGAGGAAGCTGTACATAGATCAAGAGGCAGTCGTTTGAACAGAACAAGGGGATACTACGTGATTTAAAGTCAGGAAGTGTGTGCGTCAGGGTTGTATCCTTTCACCATACTTATTCAATCTGTATGTTGAGCAAATAATCTGAGAAGCTGGACTATATGAAGAAGAACAGGGCATGAGGATTGGAGAAAGACTGATTAACAACCTTCGTTATGCAGATGACACAACCTTGCTTGCTGAAAGTGGAGAGGACTTGAAGCATTTACTGATGAAGATCAAAGACTACAGCCTTGAGTATGGATTACACATCAACATAAAGAAAACAAAAATCCTCACAACAGGACCAATAAGCAGCATCATGATAAATGGAGAAAAGATTGAAGTTGTCAAGGATTTCATTTTACTTGGATCCACAATCAACACCCATGGAAGTAGCAGTCAAGAAATCAATCAACACATTGCACTGGGCAAATCTGCCACAAAGGGCCTCTTTAAAGTGTTAAATAGCAAACATATCATCTTGAAAACTAAGGTGTGCCTGATCCAAGCCATGGTATTTTCAACTGCCTCGTGTGCATGTGAAAGCTGGACAATAAGTAAGGAAGACTGAAGAAGAATTGACACCTTTGAATTATGGTGATGGCGAAGAGTGTTGGATATACCATGGATTGCCAAAAGAAGGAACAACTCTGTCTTGGAAGAAATACAGCCAGAATGCTCCTTAGAAGCAAAGCTGGTGAGACTACATCTCACATACTTCAGACATGTTATTAGGAGGCATCAGTCCCTGAAGAAGGACATCATGCCTGGTAAAGTAGAGGGTCAACAAAAAACCTGAAGACCCTCAATGAGATGGACTGGCACAGTGGCTGCAACAGTGGGCTTAAGCATAACAACGATCATGAGGATGGCACAGGACCAGACGGTGTTTCATCCTGTTGTATATAGGGTTGCTATGAGTCGGAACTGACTTGATAGCACCTAACAACAACATGGAAAATTACCTTTGGAAATACTATTCTAGAACCAGTGTTTTAGTGTGGGTTCTCTAGAGAATTCAAACCAGTGAAGCCTGCGTAAAGATATAGAGAGAGACTTTTACTTCAAAGAAATAGCTCACACAATTGTGAGGAAATGGCTTATGCAATGGTGGGGGCTGGCAAGTCCCAAATCCATGGGTCAGGCAACAGACTGAAGATTTCTGCTGGCTCACATGGTTACAAGGACCCACAAACCCCAAATCTGCAGGTCAAGTGGCAGACTGGAGGCCTCTGCTGGCTCACAGGACTGAAGGGGTTGGCAAATCCAAGGTCTACAGGCAGAAGGCCAGAGACCTGCAGGCTTATGTCCCAAGAGCTGGAGGTCAGTCGACGAGAAGAGTGCAGAGTCAAGAAAGAGAGTGAGTTTTTCCAGGACATCTATTTATATACTGGAAGCAGGCCATACCCCCAAGGAAACTCCCCTTTTAACTGATTGCTTGCTCATATCAGATCAGAAAATGGAAGGTGATTATATAGTGTCTGCCAAACCACTGAGACTCATAGCCTTTCCAAGCTGACACATAACATTAACCATCATAACCATTCTCTCCAATTTTCCATCTCTTATTTCACAAACACTTAGGATCTAGCATCCCTTTTGCTTTATAAAACAAGACGCATGAGCTTTATTACTTGCCATCTTCAAATAGTCTATTGTTTCAACAAAGAACACACAGGAGTGCAGCAATTGCTGGGAAAAACAATTAGAACATTCTTAGACATTTTTAAATTTGTGTGGATGATGGATTTCCTAAATTAGTATATTTTTCTAAATTGCACTTCAGAGAACAACTGGTTTAATATAGATTCTAAAGGGAAATAAAAACGAGATTTGATATCTCTTAAGTATTCTGAGTTACTCCGTGGTTTCCATAGAAACGACCTCTACCTGACTGCTGTAGTTTAAAGCCCTAGGTAAGAAAATATAGGTAATATAATATTTTAAAGATTTATCAGGACAAAGATTCCCTTTGGTATTTTGCTTGTGGAAAATGAGAAATGGAATATGAAAGGGAAGGCCAGTCAAGACCCTGGATTCCATTTGCTAAAATCGTCCTTGCCTTTAGCACAATCAGTGAGAGACCGAAATCCCTTAGTTACCACTGTCTCTTCCTCTGTATGTCATTTGCTCTGTTTCTCCCAGCCTACCTTTCTCTCCATCACTTTTTGTTTCTTTCCAAATATTTTTTAATTTGAACACTTTCCTCTTCAAGTCATTAGTATAGAAATTCATGTGATAATGAGAAAAGGAAAAAAGAATATATTTAAAAATATTGATAAAAAGAACTAAAATAACTTACATGAATGGAAATGCTATGCAGTGATCATTGACTATTTGATTTTTATAGATTTTTTTTTTAATATTAGTAAAGTGTAAGGTTAGTCTTTTCTTATTAGATGAAATCATAGTGTTTTCCTCTATGGTTTATTTAGTAAGGAGTTAGTTCCAGCTATTCTTTTAAAGAGAGATCACTTGATATAAAAAAACACCAAACCAAATTCACTGCCATCGAGTCAACGTCGACTCATAGCGAGAGAGACTTATAGGAGAGAGTAGAACTGCCCCATAGGGTTTTTAAGGAGCAGGTGGTGAGATTGACTGCTTTAAATAAAAAGCACAGTTCTTCATAATTTCTGTCAAATGAAGAGTTTACACCCTTATCAATCCCTCTGTGCAATACAGTTGTTCAGAATCTCATTCTCATTTTTTAAAGAACCATAATGTTTATTCAAGAATATACTCATTGAATTACTTTACATGTAAAAACTGTGAAATTGATCTGTTTAAATGCAGACTACAGTAACAGGAAACCAACACTGATTTTTTTTGCTGAAGAAATGCAAAAGAATTCATTTTAAAATCTATCACCATGATTCAGTACATTTTGTTTGCACAAAACATGTTTGGGAATGTGTCTTGATGGTACAGTTCATATGTGACAAGGAGATAAGTACTGTGTTGAAAAATTTTGTTGACACTAGTACCATGATGCTTTCCTTATATTTGTGCATACTCTTTGCAAACTTGCCTATTTTGCTTTAATATTCTGAATAAAATTATGAATTAATATGCTCAATCATTAGCAGAACCTGTGACTTAGGAAATGATGTTGGAGTTTTTATTCCCTCTCCTTGAGCATAGAGAATGTGACCCAGCTGGAGCTGGGCTCACAGCTGCTCACAAGGACTCACAAGGACACATCAACAGGGCGCTGAGGTATAAAGACAATAGCTAAAATAATCTGGAAAATATCTTTCAGGAAAACTTTCACACAAAGCCAATCAAACAGAACACAAAAGACTTTCTACTCTTTTTTTTTTCTATTAGCATTTAGTGAATAGAAATTTATTGGACCGATGAAGACTCTCCTGACTGTCGTAACTGAAACTTGCATCAATGATTGTTAAGAAAGACAATTCAAAATGTAGGATCACAGTTTCTAGCCATTCTGTGAAAAGGTGAAGCTTTCAATGGTTTTGCCCATTTGTGATGTTAATATATACTGATGGCTCTGTGATGGTCTTTGGGCTTGGACAGACATGGCTGTGGCAGCATGCTTGTCTGTTTTCCCATTCTTGCCTATTCTGTATTATTTTTTGGACTCGGGCAGACATGGCTCTAGCAAAATGCTTGTTCGTTTTCCCACTTTTGTCTGGTCTGTGATATTTCCTTGGACTCGGGCAGACATGGCTCTGGCAGCATGGTTGTCATTTCCCACTTCTGCCCTTTCGAATATATGCTGAATAAAACTTTCTTTTTGCTTACTCAACTTTGTGATGGTTTTTTCTCCTACAACACCTGTCTCCCACATTTACTCTGTCAGTGTACATCATTTGCTGTGTATCCTGCAACTGGTTAAATAACACATCTCAGTTAGTTAGCTTGCCTAATTTTATTTTAGACAGCTTTAACATTGTCGCTGGTCCCAATGGAGGGCATTTTGTCTTATGAACCTGAACGGCTGAATACAAGCTCATTTATAAATGTCTAGTCAAACTCACCAAAACAATTAACACTTTAATTGTGTCATGCTAGAAAACTGTGAAAAATAAATAATATCTTCATTATTTTAAAACACAGATAATTATCACATATCAATGCTCGTAAAAACACCACCATCATCGATGCTCAAACCCTGGTTTTTTTTTCATCGTTAACGCTGAATCTTTTTTTTTTTTTTATATTTTATTGTACTTCAGGTGAAAGCTTACAGAGCAAATAGTTTCTCATGAAATAGTAGTACACATGTTGTTCTATGACATTGGTTAACAACCCCACAACATATTAAGCCTCTAAATTCTCAACCTTTTTTTTTTTTTGATGAAAATACAGATAGCCAAAGATACACCGTTTCAAAAATTTCTACATTCACAGTTCAGTGACACTGACTACGCTCTTCCAACGGTGCTGTTATTCTCACTTAAGATGAAGGCTTACAGAACAAAATAGTTTTTCATTTAACAGTTACTACACATGTTGCCCTATGACAATGGTTAACAATCTCACAGCACATCAAGAATATCCTTACTCCACCTTGTGTTCCCTATCACCAGGGGACTTCCTTGTCCCCTTCTGTCTTCTGGCCCTTGTCACTGGACTACTTTACCTCTTTAGTCTCATTTGGTTTTTTTTTTAAATTATTTTATTTTATTTTATTTTAACACCATTTCAAAACTTTTTACTTACACATTTAAGTGATATTGACTATGCTCTTCCAATTGTGCTGCCATTCTTGCCCAAGATGAAGGCTTACAGGACAAAACAGCCTCCCATTTAATAGTTACTACAAATGTTGCCCTATAGCAGTGGTCAACAATCTCACAATACATCTTCAGTGTCCTTATTCAATTTGTGTCAAACCCTGGTTTTTAACTCGAGCTTTCAAAAGACAGAACCTCATCACATGAAAATTCAGTAATAGTGTTTATCAAATTTCCTCAGGATGAGAAAGGAAATACCAGAAGATCCCTAATAACTAACACTTGGCACCCTGGTGGTGCAGTGTTTAAGAGCTATAGTTGCTAACCAAAAGGTCAGCAGTTCGAATCCACCAGCTGCTCCTTGGAGACCCTATGGGCAGTTCTACTCTGTTCTATAGGGTCACTATGAGTTGGAATTGACTCGACGGCAACGGGTTTGGTTTTGGTTTTTTTTTTTAATATATGTATATAATGAAATTATAAAATAAAATTACATATATGAAATATATCAATATATTTATTCCTACATTATTATGCTAAATTTGGAAACATAGTATAGAAGATTTATATAAAATATAAAAATAAATTTTATATTTATTAGATGTAGTCTAACAAGAATTTAGCCATTGAAACACATCTGCATGAGTTCAGTAAGAGAGGAGAAAAACAATGCATTGTGTCATGGTTTTGCACTGTGTCAACATGTATAACCTAAAACTAGGTTTCCTACAGTCCTCTTCTCTTATGGCTCTGAGTTAGAGCTCTCCAAAGAGACACTGACATGAGATTTCCAAGGGAGGTGAAGCAGCAGCCATTGCTATCTGAAGGTCTTCATGAGGTGAGAACCAGGCACAGAGATACCAGTGAGGTCCTGCTTGCTCTGGTTCCCTCCTGCTAAGCTCCCAGACTTTCTTCCCTGCTGACCAACAGGATCTCAGGACCACCACCAAGCACAGAGACAGCACCTCCCAATAGCTCCCCTTGATGGTACCACTGGGGCACGGGACGGGTCGGAAGGCTCTGACTTGTCTCCACACTCCGTGCTTCAAGATGGCTGATTAGCAACCTTTTCCAGACCTTCTAGCTCCTCTTTCCAAACCTGACCTTTTCATCTCCTCCTACAAGCATGTACGGTCTACTTCCTACAATTCCCTGTTCAGTAACACTTGTGGTGGTTCTGCTCTCCCGATACATACAATTTCAGCAAATAAAGGTGGCAACTGACATCCAATAGCCCTGTAATGTCATCTCTTCTTTTGCTTTCTACATGGATGCCAAAGAGTCTGCTCTCTGACCCAAAATCTGAAGGAAGCTCTGGGGGACACTCCAGTAGACTCTTCCTTTATGAAGTACATTTATGTCACCATGCATTATTATAGTACTTCACCAGCATTTTTCTAGCCAGTCCAGAAAACTTTAAAGTGCAGTAATTTGTCACAGTCCCTGACAGTTTCAGTAGCCAAATACAAATAGCTTATGGCTCCATTCTGAAGGGAAGTGAAAGCAGAATGTGTTTACATTTTGCTTCCAATGATTGTAATTGTCATTTATGGTAAATCATTTTGAGTATCCAAGTAGAAATAAAAATCTTCTTTCTTAAAATACTTTTATGCCAAGTAGTAGTAGTACACAAATGAATTATCCTATATTCTAGATGTTTGGAAAATGCAATAAGAAGTCATAGCAAAAGTTACCAAATAATTACCATAGTAATGTGGCAAAGGAAACTATGGTCTTTCATTAAAAGGCAATGCCAGGTCTCACTGATTTTTGTCACTAAGTTAGTATGCATTAAACAGTCTGTCTGTAATCGCCATGATTTGCATGCTCACAGCAAGGCTAAGGGAGAAAACTGCTCACTTGTGAGAAAGTATGTTTGTTGAGCCATAAGTGATTGGCTTTGTAGGACAAAAGGCAGGAAAGTCCATATGTGTGGTCACTAAACATGGACCAAAATTCCGGAAAAGCATAATAAATAACTTATAAAAATTAACAATGATTGAAAAGAAGGTAGACCTCTTTGAATTTCTATAGGGTTTATTATTTCTAAAAGGAATATCATCTTAATCTATGTTAAAGTAAGTATTCTCTACACATGTCCTGCCATATCACCATAAAGATTTCAATTCGTATGATAATATTTCCTTGCTTGCATGAATTGATAATAGATGACATTCTCACTTTTATGACAATACTTTTGAAAATTTTGTCTTTAACCAGTATTCATAAAGAGTTTCTTTTCTACCTTTGCTAGGTTAGAGGACATTTCTTAGCTCAGCTTCTAACGGAGCCATAATAACTCTCAGAATGATTTTTCATGTGAATGAGTATGTATTTTGGGGAGTTAAGAGTGGTTTTCTCTGCTGGTTATGTTTGTGTGATGCATTTTGTTTTTACCTCTTCTATCCCTCATGAAATAGTGACATCTATGTAGGCTGATCAAATATTTCTTTATTAAAATATTTTATGGGGAAAATTAAGCCAATGGAATTTTAGTCAAATTGAGGATCTTGCCCTTAATCCAGATGGGGCTTTACAATAAGAACAAAAGTAATATCCAGTAACTAGGAATACTCAGCCATAAAGAGAAACCAATTCCTGATACATGCTACAACATGGACGAAGCTTGAAGTCACTAAGCTGAGTGAAATAAGTCAATCAAAATGCAACAGATATTATCCGATCCTACTTATATGAAATATCTGGAATACGCAAATGTATAGAGACCAAAGTTAATTAGTATTTACCAGGGGTGGGGTGGAGGGAAAAGAAGGAGTCATTGTTTAGGGAGCATTAAGCATCCAACAGAATGTGCAAATATTGAAGAATCTCATTAATATCAGATGCAAGTAAAATTTTACTAAAGATAATTCAAAAATGGTTTCAGCAGTACATCGGCAAGTAACTGCCAGACATACAAGCCAGATTCAGAAGAGATCTTGGAATGAGGATTATCATTACTGATGTCAGATGGATCTCGACTGAAAGCAGAAAATACCAGAAATATATTTACCTGTGTTTGATTGACTATGCAAAGACATTCAGCTGTGCAGATCACAACAAATTACGGATAATATGGCAAAGAACTGGAATTCCAGAACAATTAATTGTGCTCATGCGGCACCTATACATAGACCAAGAGGCAGTCATTGGAGCAGAACAAGGGGATATAGCATGGTTGAAAGTCAGGAAAGGTGTGCGTCAGGGTTGTATCCTTCCACCATAATTATTCAATGTGTATGCTGAGCAAATAATCCAAGAAGTCGGACTATATGAAGAAGAATGCAGCATGAGGATTGGAGAAAGATTAATTAACAACCTGCAATACACAGATAACACAACCTTCCTTGCTGCAGTCGAAGAGGACTTGAAGTACTTACTGATGAAGATCAAAAACTATAGCCTTAGGTATGGATTACACCTCAGCATAAGGAAACAAAAATCCTCACAATTGGACCAATAAGCAACATCATGATAAACAGAGAAAATACTGAAGTTGTCAAGGATTTTATTTTACATAGATCCACAATCAAAGCCGTGGAAGCAGCACTCAAGATATCAAACAACTGATTGCATTGGGCAAACCTGCTGCAAAAGACGTCTTTAAAGTGGTAAAAATGTCACTTTGAAGACTAAGGTGTACCTACCAAAACGATGATATTTTCAATTGCTTCATATGCATGCAAAAGATGGACAATGACTAAGGAAGACAGAAGAAGATACATGCATACATACATATATGCGTATATCCATATATGATGAGTTTTGTTGGGTGCTAATCAGTATTGAATGACAAATGGTATATGTTGACAGTGCTTGCTCTTCCAAACTGTGAAACCAAGGTCTGGGGTCACCAACAAAAGCATAAATTTCACATAGGCATAGATAGACAAATGCTTTATTCACATAGAGAAGAGACAGAGCCAGGTCAGCTTCAAAAGTGGTCATTGGACCCCGACAGCCAGCAAGTCACTCCCTGCAGCCAACATAGGGCTGGTGGTCTGTGCACACCCCTCTCATGCAGCAGTTGAAAAACACCATTGGGAACAGGTAAAACAATGAGGTTAGTTAGGTACCATATGACAAGCAGGCATAAACAGAGCAGAGGGAGAGTTTTCTGCATACTCAGAACAGGGAGGGAGTTTCCCCCAAAAGGAGAAGAAACTGGAAGAAAGAGAGAGAGAGAGACTCAGTTCCCAGCCTTCATTATCGGGGAATGTTCCAGGCTCAAGGCTTTTGATGAGGCAGCCCAGGTGGGTTTAGGAAGGCTGTGCAATAGGTTACTTTCCCATTTTTTCCAACAGCGTGGCTCCGTGCAAAGCTTGAGGAATCTTACAGGCTATCAGGGGAAGTAGTTAAACATCTACTTAAACATAGACTTTAGGAGAAACAGTAGAATAAAACAAAATGATCTGAATATTGTCAATGAGGACCATCACCTGGACAAGAAAATCATAAAGAAGTTCTAGAAGAAAGTACAATTTGAGATCTTGAAGGACATCTAGAATTTCAAAAGATTGACATAATGTTGAATGGTCTCCCAGGAAGAGACGATACCATGAAAAAAATGCAATCAGGGGAGAGTCTGTTCCCCTGTCCCCACTTTTCTGAATTAATATCCTTTGTTTCTTCTTTTTCTCATCTTTTTTAGGCTTAATGACCTCCTTGATTTTCCTTTATCCCCAGACATGTTTCCAACTCACAGGGTTGACAGCTGTCATGCCTTTCCCCCAGAAATCCACATGGTTTGGTTTTTTCATACCTCAAGTCATGGCATAATTCTCATTTTCCTGTTGAGGCCTTGGAGCCCTGGTAGCACAAAGGTTAAGAGCCCAGCTGCTAAACAAAAGATTGGCAGTTCAACTCCACAGTCACTCCTTGGAAACCCTATGGGGCAGTTCTACTCTGTTCTATAGGGTCACTATGAGTCAGAATTGATTCGATGGCAATGGGTTTGGTTGTTTTTTTATTTTATTTTTTTAATTGAAGCCTTTCTTCACCTCCTTTTTGCTTAATTTGTTTACTTTCTATATTCTCTAACTTAAATATAAGTTTAGTGAGGGCAGGAAGTTTCATCTGACTTGTTTACGAGTGTGTCTCAAAATTTTAAATGAATCCGGCACATAGTAGGTCATTATTAAACATTAGTTGTATGATAAAATGATAAAGTATATTCTAAAAACAATAAATAATAACTAGGTGGTGAAGAGGGTTGTATCTACGAGAAATAGAATGTTACACTAGATATGGAAAGAGGGATTGCGAAAGTGGATCAGGATTATGTTTAGCTGGGGGTAACCAAAACCCCAGGATAACTGTAGTTAAAACACATTGTAGTTCATCTGTTGTTCACATAAAATCATGCTCAATTGCTTGTATCTTGCCATAGAGTTTCACAAATCCAAGTGTGTTCTATTTTATTTTTCCTTTATAGGTATCTATTCCCCAGATCACCCAGTGTGGTTCCTTGAATTTCACCGATGACATAAACATTCCAGGAAACAGAGAAAAACATAAGACAAGGAAAAGCTCACTTTTTCTCTATTTAGGGAGACTTCCTGGAAGTTTCCAGTACGAACCTACATAAATTTTCCTGGCCAGTATTTGTTCCTCACCATACATGTGCAGAAGAGATGCTGGAAATTATCTTTATTCCTGCTAAAAAACAATATTTAAATTAGTATCAAGAAGAGGAGAAAAAATCTTGGGAAGTAACTAGTCATCTCTGTCATATACAGACAGAGGAAAAATTAATATTTATTGGTCATCTACCAAGATTGACACATTATGGAAAGAACTTTGTAAATATTCTCTTATTTAATAGTCCCAGGTCACAAAACGTGCAGACATATGGTCTTGTTCACTGTTACATTATTGGTGCGCTTCAATAAATCTTTTTTTTTTTTTTTTTAAATCCACAGCTAGGATGTAATCCCCCATTTGTTTAATACTGAAGATCATGAATTTTCCATTACAGAGATGCGTGTGGTCACTGAGATGGGACAAGTGAGTCTGAGACCAACCAGTGCCCACACTTTCCATTTTCCGGTGGAAAAATCTATGTCAGTAACAAAGAAGGGTCAAAATGGAAACTTTTTTTTTTTTTGGTATTTGTATATTTGTTTTCGCAATTAGGGTATGGATGGTTTACGTATCAAACTCAAAACATGTTATCTTAAAATCTTGTCATAGAAAAACTATAGGCCAAAAATGCTCTGGATACTAACTCATCAACATAAATGTTGCATTAAAAAAATACTGAATATTATGAAGGCTAATTAAAGGAAATCAAATTAAAAAGTAAGAATTGAATTAGAAAAGTGTTACCAATTCAAGAAACTTGTTATGACATATTGATAAAAAAAAATTTTCATTCCTTGAAATTACAGATATTCTAACATGGAAATGTACAAAAATTGAGGACATTTTGCAAGGTGTCAACTATGGTTTGTCTGTAGAATGTCTTCAGAAAGTGAGTTAGGGTTTTTAGTAAACTCAAACCATGCATTGGTTTACTTTATGAATAGTGGATTTAAAAAAAAATTAATAATTCCTCTGATAAATTACCTTGTGCAGCCCTTACTTTTGCACTTAAAAAAATGAAAGGTTGTGAAATAGCCTAAGAGATTACTTGCATTTTTAATCAGGATGCAGGTAAACAGGAGGGTGATGTGAGCTGTCTGTGGGTCATAAACCAGGCTTTAACAATAATATTTTAATAATAGTGTTAATAATGCCATTGTGATGGTAGAAATTTAATTTGAATTCAAATGAGTACCAAACATTTGTTCTCAGAGTGCTATAGTTGGCAATGTCAAGCTTAACATTTAGAGGCAGCAGGTAAAATAATTATACTGAGAGGTAATGAGAGTAGAATCTGCATACTAGCAAAGACAGATTTACATGAAAGATATTTTTGAAATGGAATTTAATGAGCCTTTTTATCGACTTAATAAGTAGAGAGGGAGAAGTCTAAAAATTGAATGAAATATTAAAAGCTGAGAAAACAAGAATAATGTTGAGACATTAAGAAAATAAGTCGGGGGATAGACGATGATGAATTTAGTTTGGCATGTTGAATTTTAGGCACTGGCAGAACATTCGAGAATTTGAAAGTGAGATTTTGTTCTGGAGATGTAGATTTGGAAGTCATCCATTTGTACCCTTAAAGTACATTAAATTACCAAAGGTTTTTTTTTTGTTTTGTTTTGTTTTGTTTCATTTTTAATATCAGCTACTAAAATTTAAGCTTCTTGTTGAAGAGAACAGGGTTTTATTTAATTTTATGCTACTTATAGTTATTCTGCAATAGATACTTATTCAGTAATTTCATACAAATGTCTGCTTTATTTTGAGCCAACAAACTTTATTTGCATTATCCCACACTGTGGTTCACAACCTGCCTGCTCATTCCAAAACCAAAACCAAACCCTTGCCCTCAAGTTGATTCCAACTCATAGCGACCCTATAGGAAGGAGTAGAACTGCCCCATAGGGTTTCTAGGGCTATAAATCTTTACGAAAGCAGACTGCCACATCTTTCTCTCACAGACTGCCACATCTTTTTCCCATGAAGCTGCTGGTGAGTTCAAACAGCTGACCTTTCAGTTAGCAGTCTAGCTCTTAATTACTGTACCACCAGGGCTCCTTGACTGCTCATTAGAACTGGGAAGTATTTAAAACAACACGCCAATGCCCCAACTTCATCCTAGATAGGCGATTGAGACTTGAAATTTGAAAATTTCCATTACTGGCTGATCCTCAAACACAATATAATAAATTAGGGATATTTTAAGCAGTAGAAACTGGTCAATACTGAAGGGTACTGAGACGTGTTTATATTGGTTTGACAGAAGACTGAAAATGGTTGGAGAACTGAACTGGGTAAAAACACATTTCTAAAACATACTTTTTAGGATGTTTATATTGAGCCTAGGATAAAAATTTGATATTTTTAATGGTGAAAACATATGCCTTAGACAATATATTACTGTTTTAAATAGTTGGTCAAGTTTGAATTTCTCATAGAAAAGGAAGCAATTTTTCTTAACATTTACATTTAAAATGATCACCATGGTCTCGGGGGACGTCTAGCTCATGTGACTTAACATAATCTATAAAGAAAATGTTCTTTGTCTGACTGTGGTGAGTAGCGACTAGGGGTCTTAAAAGCCTGCAAGTGGCCATCTAAAATACATCTACTGGTCCCATTCTGGCTGGAGTGAAGGAGATGAAGAAGACCAAAGACACAAGGGAAAGATTAGTCCAAAGGACTAATGGACCGCAACTATGGCAACCTCCACCAGACTGAGCCCAGAAAAACTAGATGGTGTCCGGTTACTACCAGTGACTGGTCTGGCAGGGATCTCAATAGAGGGCCTTGGACAGAGGGGGAGAAAAGGGTAGAGTGAAATTCAAATTTACAAACCAAACAAACAAAAAGACCAGTCTTTCTGGTTTGACAGAGACTGGAGGAACCGCAAGAGTATGGCCCCTGGACACCCTTTTAACTCAGTACTGATGTCACTCCTGCAGTTCACCCTTCAGCCGAAGAATAGATAGGTCTATAGAGCCACAAATAACAAATGTGAGGGACGTGCTTCATAGTTGAACCATGTATGCTAGACTAATGGGCACACCAATGGAAAAGCAAAGATGAGCAGGCAGGAAGGAACAGAAAAACTAGATGAATGGAAACAGGGGAACTTGGATTGAGAAGAGAAGAGTGTAGACACATCGTGGGATTGGTAACTAATGTCACAAAACAATTTGTGTATTAACTGTTTAATGAGAAACTAATTTGCTCTGTAAACTTTCACCTAAATCACAATAAAATAATAAATAACAAAGATTGTACACAAAAACTATAAATCAATCTTATTTATAAATATGGTTGCAAAAATCCTAAATAAAATGTTAACAGACAAAAAAAATAAATAATAATAAAATGATCACCAAGTATCTGTATCAAGGCACAACTTGTCAACTAAATCAGCAATTAGCTATCAAAATTGAAATCTAAAATTATTTGCTAATTGATTTACTTTCTATTTTTATTTTAAAAAATTCTTTGAAAACAGATAAACTCCTATTTAGAGATTTTATTTTATTTTATTGTGCTTTCGGTGAAAGTTGAAAGCTCAAGTTAATTTCTCATACAAAAATTTATACATACATTGTTATGTGACATTAGTTGCAATCCCTACAATGTAACAACACGTTCCTCCTATATCAAATAAAGTTGATATAAAAAGAGGAATGTTATTTTTATATCAACTTTATTTCAATTATATTCTTTCCTTACACAATTGGAACATCTGATATATTTGGTCTATATTTTTGCTGATGGCAATTTAGACTTCTAATCTTTATTTTTTTTTGAGAAGAGAAAAATAAAATATTTTAAATGGTAAAATATGAAACTTGATTATATATTCAAATAACTCATGTTTCTGAAGTTACATTATTTTGGAAATTGGAATGACTCTCTGTGTTAACATAACTTGCCATAAACTACTGTGCCACATTCTATAAGCTTCTGTTGCTTTTCTCTTGCTCACTTGAGGCTCAGATGCATCTGGCAATTCATTTAAGTCAATGACATTTATTAATCACTTCCCATTATTCCAGTTATCAAGTATGAAAGCTTTCACGCTTGTGAGGTTTTGAAAGAAGCTAAAGCTAATGCTTCCGCTTTCCTCATTTCAAGATGATTACAAAAAGCTCTCCTGAAAAAACAACCACCTGTGTCTAGTTAGCTGCTCCTGGTCACTTCAGATTTCCTGACTGGACAGTTGAAATATATCCACATTTTACTTGTTACTTATTGATTATAGTGCATTTCAATGTATTTGACTTCTTTTGGTATGAATACCTCCTTTATTGTAATTAATATGCTACAAAATAAAAGACTACTTACTCTGCACTGCATTTCTCTTGATTTTTGAATTATATGGAGTCAACAAGTTGAATAATAAATCAATGCTACTAACAGAAATCCAAACACACGTAGTCAACAACAAAATATTAAGATTTACGTATTGTGAAGGGTTTAATATAATTTTTTTTAAAATAAGACTCTTTAAACCAATATGTTTCTTATTCATTAAATTTCAATGTCATGGTTTGAATTATTTAACTCTTGTCTACATGAAAGAGAATGTTCCTATGTTGTAAACATATGAATAAATTTCTGATAATTATTTTAAATGTCCCAGAAAGAAAGGTCTAGGCAGACACAAACTATAATTCTCTCCCAAGAGTTAAACTATTATATTTGTTAGATTGATGTCTTGTTCATATCACTATAATGATATCCATAGTACCTATCAAAATGGGCATATGATATTTTTTATTTAATTGTTTGTATGTTATCTTTTCCCCCACAAAATTGTAGCCTCCATAGTGAGGATTTGTGTGTGTTTATTGTTGTTGATTGTTTGTTGGTGGGTGTTTGGTGCTTATTTTTTCCCACCTATATTCCTAGAACACATAACAGTGTCTGATGCACGCTATGAACTCAAATATTGTTAAATGATTTAAATGGCTTATATTAAGGCTTTGTTGCTTAGAGGTTTTAAACTTCAGTTTGCTGAAGTTATATGGAGTCAGTCAGTATTTATATTGTAAGGTTCAGTTCAGTTTACCTCAGTAGACGTATGTCAAGAATCTACTATATTCTCAACATTGTACCTATTTTAGAAGACATTTAAAAACATGAATCATTAGCTACTGATCTTTTTGGAAGTGAATACTAAAATTTCATTCCATTGATGGATTTATATTAAATTTTCTTTGATATATTTACACTGATGTCTCTGATTTGTTCATTTTTGTTCCAGGATTCTATCATAGCAAAGCTATTCAGTATTGATACACATTTAAAAATGAACATCATCAAAGATAATTTTCTTGTAGGCTTCAAATGTATGTCAAATTTACTTAAATCACCCTTGAATATAGTAGAATTAGTAAACAATACTTACTCAAGCATACATGAAACCAGATTATTAAGCAATATTTATGTAAGTAATATTACATTAGAAATGACAGAGAAATATAATAATAAGGTCCAAGTCTCTTTCTAGTTTAGAATCTAGTAAAATATCTCTTATATTTATGAGTAAGTAAAATAAATAGCTCAATGTTTTTGATATATGAATGCCGGCAGATCCCTGTCTAAATCCCAGTACACACACACACACAGACATCTCATGTTCATATCTTCTATTCATCTTCTTTTCATTTGTGGGGGCATTTCTATTACTCTTTATTGTGTAGATGATAATACCCAAAGCCATGGTGTAGGACAGTACACTTAAGAAGATTTTCACGAATGATGTTACTAATGATGAATAAGGAGGAGTTTGGGTTGTTACCTCTAGGAGACAAGAGAAGGTATTTAAGTCATTCTTGTTTCCTGTCTTGTACCAATATGTCTGATTACTACTTAAATCTTTTAAAACTTTGTTACAATTTTAAGAATACTGTTGGTGGGATCTGTTCTTGTTCACGGAATGTGGTTATACTGATCTGGATAAACACAATTCAGTGTATTACCTGGGTAGCTATCAAGATAAAAATATATATATGTGTGTGTATATACATGTGTATGTGTGTGTGTGTGAGTGCCACTTTTCTAGGGCCTCAGAATATGTATTAGCATCTTATATAATGTAGAAATATTGTGCACCCAGAGACTCCGAGGTTTTTACTAATTTGTACCTTGAGATGAAACAACAATATAGAAGTCGTTTTTCCATGAGTTATAAAGACAATACTTTGGGCAATTCTCCTGAACAATTGTGTAAGTTGAGTGTTTTATCCTCAGTATGCCATACTGAGTATCACACTTCTCTGTGTCTTTAGGTAATTATATTTCCTGACCGTTTTGCAAATATAAAGAGATGAGATATCACTCCTATTGTGCTATAGATTATTTAACTCGAGTGTGAAATGTCATATCTAGGTATAATGATCTCTGGTATGTTCTCTGATTTGGTGGGTTGTTCACCCATGAGGCTGATACACATTTTTTAAACTATACTTTAGGGAGCGTGTCTTTGCTCATAATCTTGTCACTGTTGATTTTACTTGCTTCTGAGTCATTTAGCTAATTCTAATTCTATGTTTGAGTACCTGTAAGAGATGGAAAAACACAAAATAGGATGTGAAGAATTGCTAAATTATTTAAGTATGGCTGGATCAATAGGAGGAGTTAAAGTCACCTAAATGTTGATCTTTGATGGAAGTTTATAAAAGGGAAATATCCAATTTAGCTGTTCATAAATAGGTTGGAGTATTTTTTGTGTGTGATTTGTTGGTTTAATCTTGACAAATATGACCACTGAATTAAAAAAAAAAAATTTGGAAGCACACGATTTTCATCATTTCTACATAAATAGATAAATTATTTGTATATTTGCAATAAAGCTCTTCCGTATGATGTTGTAATGGTGGGCACATAACATTATGCATTTGTCAAAACCCATATGACTGTACAGCACAAAGACTGACAGCTAATGTAAACTTTGTGCTTAAATTAATAAAAATGGAAAACATTGGTTCATGAACTGTAACAAACATACAACACAATGTAAGATGTTAATAATAGGATAAAGTATGTAGAGGAGAGAGGGAGTATATGGGACCCCTCTGTACTTTCTGCACAATTTTTCTGTAAGCTTAAAACTGCTGTAAAAAATCAAATAGGCAAATGGCCAACAAGCACACGAAAAGATGCTCAGCCTCACTACCATAAAAAAAAGAAAAACCCGTTGTTGCTGAGCTGATTCCAACTCATAGCGACCCTATGAGACACAGTAGAACTGCTCCATAGGGTTTCCAAGGAGCAACTGGTGGATTTGAACTGCCAGCCATTTGGATAGGAGCCAAACGCTGTGCCACCAGAGCCCCAGTTAGCCATTAAGGAGATGCAAATTGAAACCACAGTGAGATATCACCTCACTCCCACTGGAATGGCAATGACAAAAAAAAAAAAAAAAGGAAAACAAAAAGCGAGGCTATGGAGAAACTGGAACCCTCATTCATTGCTGGTGGGAATGAAAATAGGTGCAGCCACTGTGAAAAACATTCTGGCAATTCCTCAAAAAGTGGGATATAGAATTATCCATATAAACCAACAATCCCAATGCTAGGTATATACCCAGAAGAAGTAAAGGCAGGAACACAAACAGAAACTTGTGTACCAATGTTCATAGCAGCATTACTCACAATCAAAAGTTGAAAAAAACTGTAATGCCCATCAACAGATGAATGGATAAGCAAAATGTGGCATATATATATACATATACTTAAAAAGAGAGAGAAAGAGAGTCCTGGTTGTACATTGGTTAAAGCAACGGACAGCTAACCGAAAGGTAGGTGGTTCGAAACCACCAGTGGCTCTGCAGAAGAAAGATGTGGTAGTCTGCTTCCACAGAGATTTACAGCCTTGGAAACCCTATGAGGTCGCTATGAGATGGAATCAACTCAGTGGCAGTGGGTTTTGTTTGTTTTGGGATATAGACATATGTACACATATATGTATATGTATATATACAATATGTATGTATATATATGCATATGTATGTATATATATATAACGGAATATTATGCAGCTGTATTGAGAAATCCAGTTCTGATGCATGCCACATCATGCGTGAACCTTGAAAACATTATACTGAGTGAAATAAGTCAGTCGCAAAAGAGCAAATACTGTATGATCACTTATATGAAATAAATAAATAAATAGAAACCAAAGATTATTAATGGATTTGGCTGCTAACCAAATGGTCAGCAGTTCAGTCCACCACCTGCTCCTTGGAAACCCAATGGGGTAGTTCTACTCTGTCTTATAGGGTCCCTATGAGTCGCAATCAACTCAATGTCAATGGGTAAGGGTTGAAGAGAAGGGAATGGGGGAGTTTTTCTTTAGGGGATGTTGAGTTTATGTTAATGGTGGTGGAACGTTTTGGATGAGGATAGTGATGATGGTGGCACAACATGAAAAATGTAATCAATGTCATTGAGTAGTAAATGTGGAAGTTGTGCTGGTGGCTGTTTTGGTGTGTATGTCTTTACCACAATAATAAAAAAAAATAAAATACATAGTTTATATACATTGAGTAAGCTAAATGTCAATATATGTAAACAAATACAGTGAAGATATTTGTCTATGAGATATTTAGTAGATATTATGAAGAACTCAATATTCCCAATAATTACTTCTCTTACAACTTGCCATGTATCTGTAAATCTACTAAAATATATCCCTTTTACTTGCTTGAAAAATATTACTAAGATGACATCTGATTTGTAAAATATTACTAATATTCTTCAAATATCTAGTCTTCTTAGAAGAAAATAGTTAGAAAAGGGGAGCACAGACATTCCAGTTCTTTCAGTGAGATTTCATTTCAAGCATGACAAATTTCTTCAGATATTACTGGTTTAATGCAATGATCATTTATTAGCTCAGGATTCTGCTGATCATCAGTTTAAGTTGGATTTAATTCTGATTTTGGCTGTGCTCTCTCATGTCTGTGGAAAGCTACACTTTCAGTTGAGGACTGATGGGTCCACAGTCGGCCTTAGTGGGAAGATGGTCCCTCATACTCCAGTCTGCTAGCTTAAGCTGATTTTTACGGTGGCAGGGTAGATTCACAGACAGAATGGAAGCCCACCAAGATCTCTCAAGGTCTAGGCTTAGAACCCGTACAATGTTCATTCTGTTATTTTCTGTTGGTCAAAGCAAGTCATAAACTCTCATTTAAAGGTGGAAAATCGACTTCATCTGTTGATGAGAGGAGCTGCAAATTCACCTTGCAAAGCAAGTGTATCCTGGGAATCGAGAATTGGAGACATCTTTTCATTTACAACACTAGTCTAACAATTTTCCAATACCTCTGTGAAAATTAACCCAGTGCGGTGTAGAGATTAACAGCATGGATTTGGGAGACAGACTACTTGGATTTAAATACAGGCAGAACCACTTCTTAGGTATCTACCTTGGAGCAGTTATATAACCCCTCTGTCTCAGTCACTTTATCTGTAAAAAGCAGAGAGTGGTTCATAATTCATAGGGTTGTGAGTAGTACTAAAGTATTAATCCATGAAAAGCACCTAGAACAGTCACTGGCATATAACTCCTGGCATATAACAAATTATCAGTAAATGTTATATTATTTCTATGAAAGTTACTGTTGTCTCATTGCTATCATTTAAAATGTCATGTTATTTATTTATTTTTTAATTTTCACTATTTTGTATCTTCTTTCTCCCATTACGCCTCAAAATCTCAGCTGCCATTAGGCAGGTTCTTTTTAAACTCATATTGATTAAGACTCTTAAGACATCCTTATCTAAAACTGAAAGGAATAAATGAGGTCTTTTTTATTCTTATATTTTGGGATTGTTTTATCTTATTGAGTGTATTAAGGGAATCAGTTGTTTCCTTGTGTTTTGATTGAACATTTACTTATTGGCATGATACTTTGACACAACTTGACTGCTCACGATTTCTCTGTGAGAATGTTCCAATAAACTAAAAATGGGGACCTAATTTAGTCAAAGGATCTCGGGTGGTGCCATGGTTAAGCATTGGGATGCTAACTGAAAGGTCAGAGATTCAAACCCACCAGGAGCTCCATAAGAGAAAAGACCTGGCAATCTGCTCCTACAAAGATTACAGCTTAGGAAATCCTATAGGGGAGCACAGTAGCAAGGATCCAATTAAGAGAACTGCTTTACGATTCAATTCTAGTCTTCCAGATGACCTCAAGGCAAGTCCAGTGTGTACAACTAAGCTATGAACTGCACATATTTTACCAGTGAAGAGTGCAGGTTAGGGCGGAAACCTAGCCTCAGCTCCATTCAACAGCCTTGAGTTCTATAATAAGGCTCCATGCACCTAGCAGAAGGAGCACCTTTTCTTCTCACAAGGCACTGTTCACTCACTAACCAAGTACCTGTGGGGGTGTGTTTCAACATGGGTGAGAGGAGCTTTTTCTATTCTATCCATCCAAAGTTGTGTCACCTCTAACTCATACTTTAAAGCTGTGCTTCCATGTTGTTGTCATTATATGGACAGAGACCTTTGCGGTCAAGTCGATTCAACTCATAGCAAGAGTACAGAGGTCAGTAAAGCAAAAGACTCGAGGTATCAGAGATTAAAACAGACATAAAACAAAAGAAACCAACTCTGTAAAGATACGATCTTTGCTGTTTTCACTTTCACTTGCAATTTATTAGAAGCAAGTACCCCAGAATCCTATTATGTGTTTTGTGGGAACAGTATTGCATGAAACAACAAAACAAACAAACAATACTGAGCCATCCTGTAAAGGCCTATCGGTGTGTGACTCTTAGCAACCTCAGGCCTTAAACAGATCCCACAGGAAGCAGGCACAAATATCAGGCAGCTCTCAGGGACATAATTTCCCCATCCCATTTCTATTCCAGAGGTGGTCACAGAAGATAAGCAAAGAAGAACCTCTCAGAGAGCAGAACCCTGCCTGACATATAAATTCATCAGATGGAATTCAGTAAATACTGGAAAAGAGACTCTCACATTTACATCTCAGAAGTATTGGTGATTGCTGTGCAACAGATGTTGTTGTTTCCCATACTTCTCTTCTCCGAAAGGGAATGTTATGGTAGCTATCACGTTCCTATTATATTTTATGTTTTATGTGGGAGAAGAGCTTAGTTTGGTGTATGGGTCAAAAATATAATGAAGAAGATTGCTTATCATCAAGACATTGTGTACTTTTGCCAAGTTATAGTAACTAGATGGGTCCTTGCATTGTTGTTATTGGTTTGGGATGAGTATGTTTAGTTAATGGGAAGAATGACATAGACGGCCACCCAGCTAAACATAATGCCCTCCTCTTTTATAAGGTGTGGTAGAACTTCTCATTTGGATGAATGGGATATAAGCAAAAATGATATGGTCAAATTCTAAGTCATTCCCTTCAAATGATAGGAGTCGTCCTTCCTTTATCTCTTTTGTTTTTCCAGTTTACTGGGGTTTATTTCTCATATTGTGAACAAAGCCATTTCGAGATGGAAAGTGGAATATGAAAGAAGTTTGGTTTGTTCTACAACACTATCAAACTCCCATTAAACTCTCGGAATACCTGCCCTGTTTGTTAGGTGAAAGATGAAGAAATCTCTGTTTTTAAGTCACTGTATTTTGGAGACTTAAAAATCATAATATTGAACAAATCAGCTATATACCAAGCCTCACTAAATCTGAACACTTGCATGGAGAGAAATACATATTTTCAATAATAATTATTCTGTTCTATTAATTATCTTTGTGCTTTCATTCACGTTCCTTGGCACAAGATGATTTATACCTAGCATATGGCTGTCACATAGCAGTCACTTAGTAAGTCTTGGTTGAGTGAATTAATTAAAAAATTTCCACCATTTATTATCATACATTCTTTCCAAAGACAAAAACCATATCCAGAGAAAGGTTTATAGTCTTCATAGTATTGCTAGAATTCTAATTCTGTTCCAAAGCCTTTATCAAAACACAAACATATAAACCCAATTAGACACAGAGAGCCAAAATGAAATTAACTTTTGACAGAGTAATTTCCAAATAAATTACCCCAAATAGGCTTCTTTCTCCTTTGTAAGTGCAAAGCTCTGCTGTTGAGTAAATATGCTTCGTGCATTTCATAATCAAATCTATGTGATTTGCCCCTCCTTTTGCTGTGACTATCACTATGCTCAGAGCTGGTTTGGGGCGTCCGTTTCAGTGGCATCTAATTAACTATACTCATTTTGTAGCTCTCTGCATCTCAAAAGCAGCATGAAAGTTTGTAGGAGCAAGAGGACGTTGGCCTAGCACAGAGATCAGCTATAGTGATGTCTACTTATAGAAACTGAATTATTTTAAGTTGTTCCAAAGGTATTACAGAGTTGAAGGAATTTAAAATAGTTAATAATAAATAACATTCTAATTTCTCCTTTATATTCTTATTTTTATATTTAATTTGATTAGTTTAAAGTAAGATTGATAGAAGTATATTCACATAATCCTACTTACATATGAACGACAAGCAATATTACAAGAAAGAAAGAAGCTGACAGATTAAAAACCACATAGTTCTTATGCGTAAGCTTTATACGTAAGGTTGCCATGAGTTGGAGCTGACTAGACAACAACTAACAACAACAACAATAAAACCTGAAACATTTCTCATCTGCATGATTGCATTATTTAATCTTCCAGTATCTTCCCTGTGATAGATTTTATAGATTTTAGCCTAGCAAGACCCATTTTGGACTTCTGACTTCATGAACTATAAGATAATAAAATTTTGTTGTGTTAAGACATTGATTTTGTAGTAATTTGTTACAGCAACAATACCCCTTAATATATCCTTGCTTCTGCCTATGTATACCCAAGTTGTATTACCTTGCATACCCCTGTAGTTCCAGAGAATATTAACCTCTATGGGGATGGTTATTGTGGAGTAGGGAAAGTGATGAAGTCTCCTGAACAGCTTCTTCACAGGAGGAGGATGGCTGCCCTACATTATTGAAACACTGACTTCTGAGAGGAGGAGCACGCAGTGAGTATGACCTGGTGGTTATCTCTTTCTACAACTTTTTGATCTTTGCTCAATTTTCCATGTTTTCTGTACTGACACTTTGCCTCTCTTTTGGTTGTTCTTGATTGTTTGATTAGAAATCTGTGAAGGGGCAACAAACCATCAATACTTTTTGTAAATTCTTAACACAAAAATCATCAGACTAATCTCTTTTATGACTTTAAATAGAGACTAAAACAAATAAAACAACAACAAAAACATTGCCATCAAGTCAATTCCAACTCGTAGGAGTTCCAAGGAGATTCAAACTACCAACCTTTTGGTTAGTAGCCCGACTCTTAACAACTGAGCCACCAGGGATCCTTAAATAGAGACAACCGATTTTAACACTACCAGAGCATTAGAAAGTTTGTTGACAAAGAACAAATGAAAACAAGTTCTCATTTTCCAAAAACAATTGTTAGTGTAAAAGATCTCTGTGTTGAGATGGCTGCATAGTAACTGTGGTATCCTAGTCAGCCACTCACAAACAACACAACCATAAAGCAGTACAGACTGACAGGCAAAGCCACAATGGCGCAGCCTCGGTAAATACAAAACAAAGCAAAAATAGCAAAATAACATTTACTTTTGAATAGAAATGTAAATAATAATATTTAACTAGGAAACTATGAACATAATTATATGCCCAGTATTTTAATTTATTCTAAGGCATTAGAGTTAGTCCCTGGGTGGTGCAAATGGTTAAGCATTTGACTATCAGCTGCAAGGTTGACCGCTGGAACCTACCTGGGGCATCTTGAAGATAGGTCTGATGATCTGCTTCCAAAAGGTCACAGCCTGGAAAACCCAAAGGAGCTGTTGTACCTTGCACACATAGGGTTGCCATGAGTCAGAATTAACTTAAGGACAACTAACAACAAGACATTAAAAAAAAAAAAAAAAGATGAACAAAGAAGACATCACAATTTAAAAACACGAGAATAGTTGCATTACTTCTTTACCAAGATATATTACGCTGATATCCTGTTGTTGTTGTGTGCCATTGAGTCGATTCTGACTCATAGTGACTCTGGTGGCGGAATTTGATTCTAGCTGTTAGACACAGGGTTAGGGTAGACATTCTAGCCCTAAAGGCTTATTAGCTTAGGATACAGTCACTCAGCTCTGTAGATTTTAACAGGAAGGCTGAATTCCAAGCAAGGAATTTGGAAAGAAACTGATGCAGGGACACTATTCTTTGAGTCACCCTTTGACAGGAAAAGGATTTTAGAGTCTTATCTTTTTCCCTTTCTTCAAGCAAACCTTGGTGAAAACTGAGATATGTAGTGTGGTGGTGTAAATATAATACTAATTATAAACATTAGATTTAGCTCTGATTGTAATTATGATTATGTGTATCATTCTAAATGGATTTGTTTATTTTTTGTTGCATCTCTACCGTTTCACTTAAACTTTTACTAATAATTAGTTCAACAAGTCTGACCCTCCATTAGCACCTGGTAAGTTTAGAAGAAGAAAACTTCTCAGAAAGAAAAATGCAGTTTAGTAAAGTTATTATATGTATTGAATGGTAATCAAAAAACAAACTCATATTTGTTTTATGACATATATAGCATGATATAACACATTATCTTTAAATACTGTATGTATATTAATATATAATTACTTAAGACAAAGGCAGTACATAAGTCACATATTCTTATTTCAAAACATGAAATATACATTGTAATATCTAAGGACAAATATTTGAAGCCATAGATGGCAGTATTGTTGCATTTTTTTATGAATATGTTATAAAGCTATTGCTAGCTTTTATCCCTCACCCAACAGTCTTCATTACTTTCTTCAGTTTTATAGGTCAAAGCATGAAGTTGTTTGAAATGTTAATTTGAAGACTTTTTTTTTAAACTAGGCAAGTCTGATTTGCATTTCCTCTCTGCATAAAGGACATTACCTGGAGAACACTGGAGGTAGGAAAGGAAAGGTTTTAGTTCTTTTACATGTGGTTTAGGACAGCCACCTCACAGGTCAGGGGTATTGTGAAACTGGCACAGTTTGGGGCAATGAACCCGTTTATCGTCTGCTTTTTTAGTTTATTGAGTTCCCAGGGGATTTTCAACATACTTTTCATTAATATCTATGTAGCCTTTAAAATCTCTTTAATTCCAATGTATTCTTTGATGCTGGTGTTAAAGGAGACTCATCTATTTTTACTTAACTCCCTTATGTCCTGTAGGTATTTTTAAGGAGCATGTTTAACAAATGACTAAATCTTATAGGGAAGAGGAAAGTACTGTTCATCTTTAGGCTAGTATCAAGTTCATGACCACAGGAGATGAGCAATGAAAAGCTGTAATAAATAATGAGGCTGTAATGGAGTAAACTGTACATATGGAAGAAGTGGACAAAAGGGGAAATGAGTAATGAATCATCTAGTTAATACTGCTTTTCAAAATTCCTGGCTGTAAGTGGAACTACAGGGTCAAACATGAAATTCAAGCTTTCACTGCACTGCGGGTAGTGTTTGATGCCTAAATAACTCCACCAAAAACCAAACCTGTTGACATCAAGTTGATTCTGACTCATGACTGATAGTGACTCTACATGACGGAACAGAACTGCCTCATGGGGTTTCCAAGGAGCAGCTGGTGGATTCGAACTGTCGACCTTTTGGTTAGCAGCCGAACTCTTAACCACTGCAACACCAGACCTCCTTGACACCTAAGTAAAAAATGGATATTGCTTGCTACATCTAAT
This sequence comes from Dugong dugon, assembly GCA_030035585.1. Classification (NCBI taxonomy): domain Eukaryota; kingdom Metazoa; phylum Chordata; class Mammalia; order Sirenia; family Dugongidae; genus Dugong; species Dugong dugon. Next base: position 11,808,025 of record CM057473.1, read on the forward strand.
TTGTCTAGCTGTGTTGGATTTTTCTTTCAATGAGTGTATTTTTTTTTTTTATAAAGAACTTAAAAGTTGCACTGTCTTTTCTTTTTTTCACAAAAAAAAAAAAAAAACAACTATCAATTGAAGTTAATAGCTAAAGTAAGAAGGTGCCAATTTAATCTCATCAAATTGTTTTGAAGGCTTTCAGATACAGGAATGAAATATTAAGGGGTCAAGCCTGTGATGAGTTATCAACATACTGTGGCAGAATTCTATAATGCACCATAGATAACAACTGATGTAGGAGCAAGCTGAGCTTCTCTGTCCATTTTATAACATAATCAAGATGCTGTAGAGAATCCTTCCTTTGAATTTCTTATGTTTGACCAGATAACACAAAATGACCAGTCAAAATTCTCTTTGTGACATGATGCTTGATATTATTATTTATTTTTTTATCTGCAATTTTATTATCCAAACCTGGGAAAATAACACTGACAGCTTCATTTCTCCTAGTCTGTTAATGTTAAAGCTCTTTGTGACTTTCAGTATATATTTATACATACTACCTAATTTTATCCCAAAAGCGACCCTTTGAAAGAGCGGGGACAATGATTGTAATTCTAATTGCCATTTCCAAACAAGTTGACAGAGAGCCTCGTGTCAAATAAATAAATGGCAGAAATTACAAAGGATAAGTTCTGAGAATATGGCTCAGGAACTTTCTGCTTCTTTGGGAAGCTTACAATTATGAAAATCAGATAGCATGTTGAAATTATACCTTTTAAAGAAGCAATAATTATTTAATATTTAAAAGCACAGGATAAATAATAAAAAGTTCATTTTACTATTTTCCAGAATGTTCCCATACAAAGTAGAAATAACAATAGAATTAATGATTTATTTGTATCTCTAAAAACATTCCATATATAGTGTTTGAAAATAGACTATTACATATAAATAATTTATATAAAATAAAAACATTTTTAATTAAACATTTAATTTATTAAAATTATAAAATTATTAAAGCATAAAATAGTTTGATTTTTAACAATAATACTACTAAATATGTCATTTAAAAATGTCAAAAAATTATGAAGGTAAGAAAAGAGATCATTCCTCAATAAAAGTCTTCAAAATTTTAGAATAATGAGGTATAATACATGGAATATGTTAATTTTTTCAAGCACATATGTGATGTGACTGTACCTTTAATTAAATCTTTCTAGACCCATTAGCTAGGTTAGATCACACATTTGGAATAAGTTAAAAAATTAAAGAGAATGAAAACAGATACAGACATATTTTAAGATTACTTTCACCATGATGTACAATTATACTAACCAAAGAGCAGTATAAAGGAATACATACAGCAAATCAGATTGTAAGTGAATTTTTTAATCTTAGTGTATCTTACCTTATTTCACGCAGAAGCGTACTCACTTTTGAGGGCACCTAGTGGCTAGCATGAGTAATCTTCCTTGGGCTTGTTTCGTTAGTTGGGATTAGGCTACAGAAACAGCCAAGTCTTCATCATTCAAAAGTCTACCTACTACCATGTAAGCAAGATATTGTTACACTCTTAGATTCCTAATTCTGCATTGTTTCTTACTGCATATCATGCCAAGAACAGTTGTAGCTACTGGGTATCCTAAATTAGTGGACAGTGTAAATTATACCTAGATAAATTCTGTCAACAATGCTTGCTTAGCACTACTCCCCTATGCCATGAAATATGTATGGTGTATGCCATGGGCTCAAGCATTCCAGAAATTATGAGGATGGCATAGGACCAGACAATGCTTCATTCCCTTATACGTAAGATCACCATGAGCCAGAACCAATTCAGTGGCAACTAACAACAACATGCCAGGTAAAAATTGAAAATATTTTACATATGAAGAAAATATTTTTGAAAGCTATGTAAGTCACAAAAAGTATTAGGGAAAAATCAAAACACTTACCAATCAGCTAAAGAACCAAACTTTGAAAATTAAACTACGGCTCTTGCTAATGCATTGTTAAACTCAGTATTTTTTATTTTCATTAAAGATATTTCATTATCTTTCTTTTCATTTTTTTCTATTAATCAGTGTATTCTTAAATCATATATAGTGCTTTGTTTTCCCTGTCTTTGAACATTTTGATCATGTATAAATGTATAAAGAGATCAGTTTACTGTTTTCCAGAATGTTGTCATACAAAGTAGAAATAACAATAAAGAGAATAATTTAATTAATAATGTATCTGTAGCCATAAAAATATTCCATATACAATATTTGAAAATGGACTATTATATGGAAATAACTTATTAAAAATTTAAACAAAATTTTTTGAATTATAAATATATAAAATTACAAAAAATAATTCATAAACTTATTAAAGTATATAAAATAGCTTAATTTTAAAGGTAACTTTATAATTTAGTAGATATGTACTAGATGTTGTCACTACACAAAGATCCCTGGGTGGGACAAATGGTTTGCACTCTGCTGCTAACCGGAAGGTTGGCTGTTCAAACCCATCCAATGGCACTTCGGAAGAAAGGCATGGCAGTCTGCTTCCATAAAGATAATAGCCAAGAAAACCTTATGGACCTAAGTTCTCTGCAGCACGTGGGTTTGCTATGAGTCAGAATTGACTGGCCAGCAATGGGTTTTTTTTTTTTTTTGTTACTACACGGTAAGTATTCTGCAATTTTTTTTTTTTCATTCAGCATTGGACATACGTGGTTCATACTTAGAGGTTTTTCATAAATTTATAAATTTACAGTATTTATATTATTCCAATAATATATAGTACTTATATAAAGTTATAAACAGCCTGGTAGTTTCCCCAAATTTGAAACATAAAGTTATCTTATGTCCCAGTATTTCCACTCCTTGGTATATACAAGAAAAATGGAAGCATATTTTATCACAAAACCTTGTATATGAATGCTCAAAGTACTCCTTTATAATCCTCTCTTATTTCTGTAAGTTCAGTAGTGATGTCTCCTTTTATTCCTGAATTTTAGTAATTTCTGGAGACAAAAAGTCTTCTCACTTTTTGTCCTTGGTCAGTCTACGTAAAAGCTTTATCAATATGTGTGACCTTTGCAAAGAATCAACTTTTAATTTCATTGGTTTTCTCTATTTTGTTTATATAAGGGGCCCAGGTGGTACAATGGTTAAACACTCAGCCACTAACCAAAAGGTTGGTGGTTTGAAACCACCAGTTGCTCCATGGGAGAAAGATGTAGTAGCTGCTTCTGTAAAGATTTGTAGTCTTGGAAACCCTATGCAGCAGGTCTACTCTGTCCTATAGGGTCACTATGAGTTGAAATTGACTCAAAGGCAACAGATTTGTTTTTTGGGGAGGTTTATTTTGTTTACATATACTCCGATCTTTTTTTTTTTTTTTTTCTTCTGCTTGACATGAATTTATTTTTCTCTTCTTTTTCTAGTTTCCAAAGGTGGAAGTTTAGGTTATTGATTTGAGTTTTTTTAATTTCTTTTGTTATAAAATCATTTGCAGTTATAAATATCCCTCTGATAATGGCTTTATCTATATTTTATAAGTTATGTTGTGCTTTCATTTTAATTTATTCCAAAATATTTTGTAATTTCTCTTGTGATTCTTCTTTTACTCAGTTATTTTAGGAATTCCTCCTTTAGTTTACACTTTTGTGAATTTCCCAAATTTCAGTCATTGTATTTAATTAATGATTTTGAACATCCTTTCATTATTTAAGTCATTTAAATTTATTGAGTCTTTTTTATGGCTTACCATATTATAGAGAATTCTCTTTGTGTGCTTGAGAATTATGTGTATTCTGCTATTGTTGGCTGGAGTACTCTATAGATGTCTCTTAGTTCTACTTAGTTTAAAGTTTTGTTCAAATATTCTATTGCTTTGTTGAACTTCTGTTTTTGTTGTTGTTCTAATAATTATTTATTGTGGTATATTAAAGTCTTCCACTATTATTATTGGATTGTCTTTTTCCCTTTTAATTATACAACTTTGTTTCATATTTTGGGAGTCTGTTGTTAGGTGCATGTATGTTTATAATTGATATCTCTTCCTGATGAGTTGACTCTTTTATCATTATATCATTTTGTTTCCAGTATAAATTTTTGTCTTAATGTCTATTTTGCCTGATTTTAGTTTAGCCACAATAGCTCTCTTACTATTGCTGTTTAAGTTGTACAGATTTTTCTGTCCTTTCCCTTTCAATCAATTTGTGTCTTTGAACATAAAGCGTATCTCTTGTAGACAGCCTATTGTTGTATCATAATTTTTATCCAATCTGCCAATCTCAGCCTTTTAACTGGAATGTTTAGTACATTTATATTCAATGTAATTATGAATAAAATAGGATTTATGTCTGTCATTTCCTATTTAACCTTGTTTCCTTTTTATTAAAATGTGTTCTTATTCCTGAGTTACTCCCTCATATCTATCTCCTGCTTTCTGTACATCGCGGTATACCCCACAAAGGAGCTCTGGTGGCACAAATGTTAAGTGCTTCGCTGCTAATGGAAAGAGCGGTGGCTCAAACTCATCAGCAGCTCCAGTAAAGAAAAGACCTGGTGATCTGCTCCCATAAAGGCTACAGCCTAGGAAACCCTATGGGAAAGTTCTACTCAGCCCTACAGGGTTACTATGAGTCAGAATCGACTTAATGGCACAAAACAACAACAACATACACAAAGGAGTCCACAGCTATTCACTGCATCACCAGGTTCCTTTGGTCAGTCTTCTTGCTGGGTTTACCCAATGGAAGGTACAATTGGTAGGCTAGCAGAAAGAGGAGAGTGGTTGTATAATTTTCCCGACCCCAAGATCCTCTTCACAGTTCTGACAGAAGTTGTGATCCTCTAAAATTATAATTCTTGTTGGATTGTCCTTCAATTATTCCATGTCTCAGTAACTTTGGCTTTTATCACTTCGAGCCTAGGGGTAGTTAGGAATATCCATTTTTACTAGTACCCAGACTTCTCACCACAATTTGCTGGTTCCTTTCACCTCTAATATACCTCTGTAAGTTTTTTCTTTACCATATTCTCTTTGAGTATGACATTTGTTTCCTGTCTAATGCAATATAATATATATTTTTCTACGTAAACCTGTTTACTTGGCATTTCAGTAGTAGCTATCATTTCTTCACACTACTATCATAGCCTATTAGTCCAGCTTTCTCCCCTGGAGTACTGGTCTTTACGCCTAAGAAGAAAGTGACCAATACTAAGAAGCTGGGGCACAAAGTCAGGACTCCTGATTAGGAGATATCATCAGAGTTGGGACCAAGAGGAAATCATACTGGGTATTTTGCCAATGTAGCTCTTTATTATACTCTTCTTGTTTAAATAGATGCATAAGTCATAGTAAAATTGCTTCAGGGACCATATGTCCAGAAGTTTATGACAGGAATGTTTAGAAGCAGATGGCAATCAAAATAATCTCTTTGGTAAATATATACAAATATTTGCCTATCTAGAAAGACTGTGCCATCATGACTGGCATAAACTGGTATGAAAAAAAAAATAACAGAATTTTTACATGTCATTTTTTTTTTCAAATAATCGAACACTCAACCATTATTTATTGGACACAAACTATGTCCAAGGTAATACTGGATACTTTATAATTCATTAGATTTTGCCATCATGGAACTTAAAATCAACATAAGATAAAGTATAGATATATCTTTGAGATATCTACAAACAATTATATTGTGCCTACTAGGAAATCAGTGATATAGCTACTCTTCTTATTAACATTTTATAGGTGAAGAAACGAAGGTGATAAATCACAATGTGATAAAATAGTTTGCCCCAGAACGTACAGCTGGCTATTGGCTCTGGTTGAGATTTGAACCTAGAAATCTGCCTGTTAAGTCCATGTCCATTTCCAATACATTAAGATGCCTCTCAGCATAATTATAACATTCATGGATTTAATAAATATAATTAAAAGATTAAAAAAAAACAATTTGTTACTTCATATTCATCCACATAAAATAATTACCATAGTGATTTGTTTTTTAAAGGGCTACATAAAGCTAAAGGATAACTAAGATTAAAAATAGCTTTATCCCGAGGTAGCTACCTGTTATCTCCAGCCAAAGCCCTGAATTGAAGATTACAGGAGAACACAGAGTTCTGAATCACACTGAAGCTTTCATAAGCTAGTGGTTAAAATGACAGACAGAGTTTCTACACAAACATTCACTTGCAAGAGGAAAAATGGCACTGATTGGATTAAAAGTGGAAAGACTAATGCATTTTTGTTCTTAAGGGTGAGAAGAAAAATGGATCTTTCAGCTCTGCAAGCGAGCACAACAGGCAATCCAAAAGCATTATTTGTGCGAGGTAGCTTGTAGAATTTGCTCCATTTGTCACTGGAACTAGTGGTCGAGACTCAGAAAAATTTGAATTATGGCTCAGACCTAGGATCAGTTCCCCCTGACCAGAGCAATACCTTAGGTTCAGAGATGATTCACATTCTTCAAAATACTCAGCAGCAGCATCTTCCACAAATTATTAATCCTTCCATTTGCAATGTGTTTTAAAGGAAATGTTAGGCTTGAAAAGAAATGGAAGTAAAAAGATGAAAGTCCCATAAATTACATTCCCAAAAGCAGATAAGTAACAATATTACTGAATAAACAATGTCAAACACTATGAAATTTCCTTTTATGTATAATTACAGATTAATCACTTTGCCAGTAGTGGTTGCCTCAGAAGGTTTTATTGAAATTTAAAAAGAAGAGAAAATAAGAAGCAATAAAAGGATTAATGCATAAGCACAGACTTTCTATGGAAACTAATGTGCATCAGCAACTAGCAAGAGATGACTTCAAAAGCATGGTGTATTTGACATCAGTAGAAAGTACATAATACAAAATACATATTTACACATAGACAGCATAAGAGTATGAAGACACAGAGTATGTTTGATGTCATGAATCCTTATATATCCACAGTGATTACAAAATAAACTAGGTGATGCTTTGGTGACTTTAGTAGAACTCACATCTGTAACACTAACATTCAGTAAGTGCATCAGTCTGGATATGAATAATGTCTACCAATATATATTAAAATGGTTTCAGGATTTAACATATTTTGAAATCCAGTTGTTTTCTTTATCTAAATTATTAACCAAATGCAGTGAATTCATTGTCAACTAACAACTGAAAGCCAGAATAATAATATGTGACAATCACAGTTCTAGGCACTGGGAATACCTAGAATGTTCCTGCCTCTAACCTTCCAATTAAGTGGGTGATACAAGGAATAAATAATGTGATACCAGATTGTGCTCAGTGCCATGAGGCAGGCTCTGTTAAGTAGGGTGTTGAAGGAAGGTCTCTCTGAGAAGGTGAATATGGACTTGAGGAGCAGAGGGAGTGGTCTCACAGAGGATTACATGGTGAGCATTGGAAAGGATATCAAGGCCCAAAAGAGGAAGAGAATTTGATGTATTGGAGGAAGAACTGGAAGACATGCTTCATGAAGCAAAGTACAGAAGCAGGAGTGAGTTAATAAAAGATCATGACAGCCATCTATTTCTGCATTCTGCAATCCTTTAAATAACGTTATCTGTAAGGCATGGGTTGGGCTAATCTCAGCTAACCTGTATTGAAACCATGCTTATCTCCAGAACTCTCTACAGCACTATAGTGACCCCAGAGGAACACTAAGGAGCTCTGGTGGTGCACCTGTTAAGTGCTCGGCTGCTAACCAAAAGGTTGGTGGTTCCATCCTACCCAGTGGCTCCATGGGAGAAAGACCTGGTGATCTGCTCCTGTAAATATTACACCCAAGAAAACCCCACAGGACAGTTTTCTGTCCTATAGTGTCGCTATGTGTCAGAATCCGCTGGACAGCAATAGGTATAGCCGATAAAGATCGACTGGAAGGGACTCAACAACGACAACAGAGGAACACCATGGAATATATCGTTGTTGTTTTTAGTAGTTGTCAAGTCACTTCTGACTCATGGCGACTCCATGTGCGCAGAGTAGAACTTCTCCATAGGGTTTTCAAGGCTGTGACCTTTCAGAAGCAGATCGCTAGGGCTATCTTTCGAGGTTGCTCTGGGTGGGTTAAGCTGCCACCTTTTTGGCTAACATTCAAGCACTTAATCATTTGTGCCACCCAGGGACTCCTATGGGACTCCTATGACATATATTAACCAAATATAAATTATATTCTGTAATCATAGGTTCATGAGTTAATTGGGAGCAAGGAGTACCAGGCTGTCAGCATTGTTTAGTAATAGTAATTGCACTTACGGTTTGCAACTAACTGGTTGCAGAGGAATCTTAAGGATTCCAAAGGTTAAATCTATTCAGGTAGCTCTAATGTGCCTATATGATCAATTCACTATCAGAGACTCTACCGGGAGCTGACCTGGCCCCCTGTTACCGATGTGCTTTAACACACATGTTGTTGGTAGTTCAAGACCTGTACAAAGCACATCTTTTGTGACTATCTTAGTTATCTAGTGCTGCTATAACAGAAATACCACAAGTGAATGGCTTTAACAAACAAATTTATTCTCTCACATTCTAGGAGACTACAAGTCTGAATTCACAGCATCAGCTTCAGGGAAAGGCTTTCTTTCTCTGTTGGTTCTTGGAGAAGGTCCTTATCATCAATCTTCCCCTGGTCTAGGTGCTTCTCAGCACAGGGACCCTGGGTTCAAAGGACACATATTGCTCCCGGCGCTTCTTTCTTGGTCATATGAGGTCCCTCTCTCTCTGCTTGCTTCTCTCTCCTTTTAGCTCTTGTAAGATAAAAGCTGATACATGCCAAGAAAACTCTCCTTACATCAGATCAGGGCTATGATCTAAGTAAGGGTGTTATATCCCACCCTAATTCTTTTTAACATAACCTAATCTTATCTCATTAACCATAGGCAGAGACTAAGGATGTACAACACATAGGAAAATTACATCAGGTCACAAAATGGAGGACAACCACACAATACTGGGAATCATGGCCTAGCCAAGTTGACATACAGTTTAGGGGGCACAATTCAATCCATAAGTGACCTAGTGGTGGGAGGATAAAGAAGCCTGTGATAGATCTCAGAACTGCTTTCAAAGCATGTCTCATTTCTGCTGTTGTAAGATTGTATTCTTCGCCTGAAAACCTGCTTCACGAATATCCACAGTTTGCAACCTATGAGTCCTTTCAGCGATCAAACACGTAGGTAAATGATGCCTAATTAACACAGATCTATTGTAAAAATAATTGCCAGTAAAAATTTTTGTGTCTGATACTTTTGAAAGGTTATTTTTATAACTGAGTCAATATTTTCAATTTTTGTTTATACATCCAGGTGTTTTCACTAAGTCAATGATGACCATTTAAAATTTCCAGAAAGCGGTCATTGTCATTGTTACATCCAACTCACTGGCATAGGATTGTAAAGATACTCTCATTTTCTGTATTATCACATGTGATTAAATCCCTTTTCTAATTTCTAATATTACGTATTTTTGTTTTGGAATTTGGCATTATTTTTTAAATGACCTTTGAATTTATCTTACAAAGATAAATGTTTCCAATTTCTTACATATTAATTGCTAGATTTTGTCATTATATACTTACTCTTACTCTACCTTTTGGTTGCTTTTATATGTCTCAGGTCATGGGCATACCTCTAAATGCACGAATGTTATGCTTATCAGAATAAAATAATCATCAGATTCATGGTGTTATATTTGCTGAAATTTCTCGAATATTGGTGTTTTTTTAAATCAGATTGTACCATTGTGGGTCTAGTCAGGTACACAAGCGAGAGCATTTGAAACAGGGTAAATTTAATATATATAGTCATTAAACTATGATAACAGTAACTGCAACTAATAAGAAAATTCTGTATGGCGCCCTAGGATTTCCTAGGTGGTTAAACCATTAACAAACTTGACTGCTAGCTGAAAAGCTGGAGTTCTAGTCCACCGAGAGGCACGTAAGGGAAAAAAGGCTTCGCAAACTGATTCCAAAAAATCAGCCGTTGGAAACCCTATGGAGCCCAGTCTACTCTGATACACATGAGGTTGCCACCAGGTGACAGTCCGCTCCAACTGCGCATGGTACCCTAGGGCTTGGTGAGCATACGCCGAATAAGGGTAAACATGAAAGGGACCCCCTTCCCAAGGCTGAGGTTCACACATCTCGGAGACAGCAGTGACTGACAAGGTTTGGTAAAGTTCGGTGAAGTTCGCTGGTTTGGCAGAGCCAGAGAGAGTCCACAGTTGCTGGGAAGCAGGAAGCAGCCCCCTGGTATACAGTCGGGCCACAGGCATGCAGGACTGCCAAGGACGTGAGGGCATCAACGCTGATAAGAAACTGAAACGCATGGCATCTAGTAGGCGGCGGGGATGAACCTGGTGGTGGTGGGGGGTGGGGGTGTCAAGCAGAGGTGTTGAGTGTCAGAACAAGCATGAGACTCCGAGCTCATGGAAAGATGATCACCAGGCCAAGCAGGGTTGAGAGATCGCGGAAGGACCATATTCTCCCGCTGCGTGGATTGATAGAACATAACTGGATATCCTTCCACCCATACCCGTTGACGTAAGATGTGACTACTGGAACCAGCAATAGATGTCCTTTCCTGCTGCAACGCCCTTTCAGCTCCCTCTGCTGATAAAGCTTATCTTCACACTCTAAAGGAGAAGATGTTCAACGAATTTTGTCCATTAACAAAGGACATGTATTGAAGGTATTGCATTAGGAGCGAAGAGGAAGTAAATTGATAACTGGCACACAGATTTTCAACATAGACATTTTCTTCAAAATGCTTATCGACTTACTTAATTCTAATAGGCAAATATTTTTACTCGCTCTTTCCAATATGTGTGTGTATGCATATTTGTGGCATGTGTGTGTCCACATAGTATGTATTTGTAGTTGTCATTTTGCATTGTAGTTAACTCTAGTCTACATGGATAATTTTATCCCTAGCTACACTGTGCATTTTGGAGGGAAAGACAATTAACTTACTCATCATACTGTCTTCTGCATCCACCAAAGTAAATTGCCCACATCAGATATTAACACAGAAAAGATTAATTAAGCAATATTGTTTCCTAGATCTTGAAACGAATTTAGACGCATCAAAATGCATTATGTATGACTTAATAAATATTCCAATTTTAACATTCTGGACATTCTCACAAAATTTTTACGTTACAGTAACTAAAAAGAAAAATGAATGTGTCTGCTTACACATCCAAGCATGGAAAAACAAGGAGAATAGTAATGATCTTTCCTGTGTATATAGTGGAAAGCCTGGTGGTGAAGTGGTTAGGAGCTACGGCTGCTAACCATAAAGGCTAGCAGTTTGAGTCCACTAGGTACTCCTTGGAAACTGTATGGGGCTGTTCTACTGTGTCCTATAGGGTTGCTATGAGTTGGAATTGACTCCATAGCAACGGGTTTGGTTTTTTTTTTTTTTTTTTTTTGGTGTATTTAACATAGAGTGGAAAACTCTAGAGTAAGGCAAAGGAAGATATAGTTCGTGAATTTCAAAAGAAAACATTTTAACTGGATCTCTATTAAAAACACCAGCAACTTGAAGAAAGAAGAATTTAATGACCACATACTTTAAAAATATCATTTCTAGATTCATGGAGTATCAGGATAGAAAAATAAATTGTAAAGCTATATTAGTTTTCATGTAAAGAAAAAGAAAGCATGGATATTATAAATTTATTTAAATACCGTCTGTTTCAAAGTAATTTTTTTCACTTTCTATATGATACATGGAGCCCTAGTGGCACAGTGGTTAAGAGACTGGCTGCTAACCAAAAGGTTGGCAGTTTGAATCCACCAGCTACTCCTTCGAAATCCTATGGAGCAATTCTACTCTGTTCTATAGGGTCACTATGAGTTGGAATCAACTCGATGACAGTGGGTTTGGCTTTGCTTTTTTTTTTTTTTTTTAATATGTTAGATAAACTTATATATTTTTACTCTCCAGTATACCCAATTAGCGGGAAGGGACTTATAGTCTTGATGTCAATCAAAAGTGGCGATTTCTAACTATAAGCGTGAGAAGAATTAACTTGGAGGTTTTACTGTGTGGCAGGATCCAGTATCAGAAGCCCCAGTTTGGTCCTGGCTGTATCAGCTTCTATTACTTCTGCTGTAAAAGATAAACACTCAATGCCTTTGAAGTGAGCAGTGGAAAACAGTCAGCTAGAACATAATGAGGAAGATCCAGTCAAAAACCATTTTATACATCACGTACTCCTTGATGCAGACTCTTCAAATATACTTGGCTATTAACTCTCTAAAACAGATTTTAAAAATTCACAGTGACTTTACTTAATATGATCTTAAAAGCAGCTATAGTAATATTACTGATTATTGCATTATGAAACTTCCAAAGTCTTGTTTGATTTAAATATTTGTGAATGTTCTTAAATATTCCTTACATTGATGACAATTAAAGAAAAAAATCCTAGTGCATTTACTAACCATTTTCCCAAAAGTAGAAGACTGTGATAATAATCCTGTTTATAATTTTTTTTAATCTCTTTTTAATGTTTAAGGAAAAAAGAAACACACACACACACTCACACACAAAGGTAGTTAATTCTGAACATAATTCTAAAAATAAAACATATTTAGCATTGGAGTTTCAAATAAAATAATTATGTGAGAGAATAAATAATTACAAATTGTATCTAGTGAGTCAATATGCAATTTAACTTAGTAATTTATATATATAATATGTATATGTAATAATATATATATAATAAATGTATAAACTGAAAATCAAGTACACAAAAAATAATGGCATTGCAGATTAATGAGTAAGGAGATTAATGAGTAAGGAGCTACACAACTTTCTCCCAATTATATCTATGCTCTCAGATATTGATTACAAGAAATTATTAGTATTTTCAGTACCATAGATTTAGACAAAGTAGCACAATAAATTATCAACCATACTAGGTCTTTTTTTTTTTTTAATTGTGGTGAAAATATACACAATATAACATTCACCAATTCAACTATGCCTACGTGTCTAATTCAGTGACATTGATTACATTGTTCATGTTCTGCATCCATTGTCGCTATACTTTTCCAAATGTTTCCATCACGACTGCCATAAACTCAGTTGCCCTGTGAAAAAACTCCCCTTTCCCCTTCTCTTCCATTCCTAGTAACCACTAATAAGCTTTGGTTTTTATATATTTGCTTATTTCATGTAAGTGAGGTCATGCAGTATTTGTCCTTTTGCTACTGACTCATTTCACTCAGCATTATGTTTTCACGGTTCGTCCACATTGTGGCAGGCATCAGGACTTTATCTCTCTTTATGACTGAATACCAACTCATTTTTGAAAGCGAAAGGCTACTAGCAAATCGGTGCAATTGAACCGGGTGTTCTGCATATAAATTCTTTTCAAACATTCTTTTTAAAATTAAAATTATGTTTACTAACAAACTAATACATACATATATATGAGTAAAAAATAAGCTTCACTTCAAGTATTTGAGCACTGAAAGTAATATAAAAGTAATGATTTTGTTACATAGTTATATAATTTAATCAGTCTCTTAGTTGTTTACAGCTGTCTTTTATACTTCATCATTGGTATTTTTAAAGTACATACTTATTTTCAATATGGTCATATAATTTTTAATATTTTATAAGATATTCTACAATATTTTTCAGATTTGCATTTTTATGATTAATAAAACAAAGTGATTAACTTTAAAATATATCCTTTAATTAACTTTTCTCTGAACATTTAAATATTTTTAGGCAACACAATACAACTCTTGCAGTATTGTTCCAGAGCAAGTTCTGCTTGAAAGAGGATATTCTGGTTTTTTTTTCAATTGAAAAGTGTAGATATTTCAGTACAAATATTTTCCAATTGGTTTTTTGACACTAGTAAGAGTATTTTTAAACAACTTTGTAAGAAATATATCTCCAAATGTGTTAAATGTTTTGCCAGATTTAGATGTTGAAAATAAAAGGTTTATTTAAGTTTATTACATTCCGCTGTCACATAATAAATGATCCAATTAAGAATAGTAGCTGCATCAAAAGACTTTTCTACAAGTTGAAATTTCAAAATGAAATTCAAACATTTCAAAAATTTTAATTTAAACATTTAAATTTGTTTCTAATTTAAATATTGTTCATTCTCATAATTCTTTTAACTTTTTGAGCTTAAACTTCAATGTCTTCCTATTTGCAAGCAATATACTCAATTACGTTTGCTAAGAATATTAAAAGGTGATGTTGTCTTGCTACTTAACTTGTTAAACATTTAAAGTTTCTCCACAGAATTTGAACAAAATGTAACTGAAATTCAGAGTACTTATTTGCAAAATGGAGCCCGGGTTGCGCAGTGGTTAAAGACCTCAGCTGCTAATCAAAATGTTGGCGGTTCAAATCCACCAGCTGCTCCTTGGAAACCCTGTGGGGCAGTTCTACTTTGTCGTATAGGGTCACTATTGGGTCACTATGAGTCGGAATCGACTCGACGGCAATGGGTTTGTTTTTTGTTTTGGTTTATTTACAAAATTATGAAACACTTTAGTATATTTATCAAGCAGAATTTTTAAAAGCCACTAATAATGGGCAGCAGATAGTAAAAGTAATTACTGCCATGCTAAAATGTATTTTTGTATATATATCAATGTTGCTCAGTTGCTCTGTGTATATTTGTAAAGTTTGACAATTGCTGCTTCTACTTCAATTGAACAAAGATTCCAGCTTGTTCGGGTGTGTCTGTGAATTCTGAATACCACAACCAAGTCCAAGTACATTTCTATTCCACGTGCTTATTACTTTAGTGGGAATGCTGGTTTTTTTCTTCCCATAAATCCATTTTCCACTAAATTTTTGTTTTTATTATCGCACAAAACAAATAATTTTATCATTAGCGTTGAATTTTTAAAATCACTTTTCAATAGAGTTTACAAATGAACTTCGAAAACTTTAATTTTCCACTGTTTGACTGGGGAAAAAATTACTGTAATTAATTGATTTTCTATGTAAAGTACCTGATGATACCACATCACATTACATTTAATTCATTGCTTGTGAAATACTCTCCCCAAATTGAGCCAATACAATATCAGCTAACACTTCACTTTTTATACATGAACAAGAGAACTTGGAATAAAAAAAGAAGCAAAAGCAATTTATAAGAACAGTCATTTGACCTAAAAACAAAAAGTTCATGTGTTATGGAATGAATTGTGTCCCCCCAAAATATGTGTCACCCATCTTAGCCACTATGCCTATAGGGTTGCTATGAGTAAGAATTGACGTGATGACTTTTTTTTTTTTTTTTTTTTTTGTGGTATGCCTGTGGCTATAATCCCATTTGGGAATGCATTGTCTTTGTTATGTTAATGAGACAAGATTAACGTAGCTTGAGTCTTGAGTCAATCTATTTTGAAGTATAAAAGAGATTAAAGAAGCAAGTGAAAGAAGCAGAGATGGAGAAAGAGAGACGCCAGGCCACATGAAGATTGACCAGAAGCAGAAGCTGAGAAGAGACAAGGATCTTCCTCCAGAGACAGCAGAGAGAGAAAGCCTTTCCCTAGAGCCAGTACCCTGAATTTGGACTTCCAGCCTCTTAAAACTGTGAGAAAATAAATTTCCACTGTGGTATTTCTGTTATAGCAACACTGCGTAGCTAAGATACCATGCTTCAATGAATGACACGTAAGTGCGCCTTCCGCAGATCTGTGTGAAGTCTTCTTAAAGTAACTGCTTTTTGAGAAAGATACTAATGTTCCTCTGCTTCTTTGTATTTATAGTGCTCATGTTGGCAGTAATTATTACTACAGCTTCCGTAGTGGATGTTCAATGTCAATAACTATTGTGTGTAGGTTGTATGTACTCATCAGTTTCTTGAGAAATGGAAATGGGGGGCTTAATTTTTCCTTAACCACAAACTTTTTTGTAGTAAAAAGGTATCTAACAAAACATTTACCGTTCCAACATTTTGTACATGTACAATTCAGTGACATTAGTTTTGTTACCATGTTGTGTGACCATCAGCATTATCCATTTCCACATTTTTCATAATCCTTAATAGAAATTCAGTACCTCTTATGCAATAACTCTCTCTTCCCCCTGCCACCCCTTCCTGGTCGCTACTGATAAACTTTGTTCTCTATATATTTGCCTATCCTAACT
Organism: Dugong dugon; assembly: GCA_030035585.1. NCBI lineage: Eukaryota > Metazoa > Chordata > Mammalia > Sirenia > Dugongidae > Dugong > Dugong dugon. Next base: position 11,824,177 of record CM057473.1, read on the forward strand.
ATTTCATATAAGTGGAATCACACAATATTTTTCCTTTTGTGACTGACATATTTCATTCAGCATAATGTTTTCAAGATTCATCCATGTATCAGAACTTCATTTTTCTTTATGGTCAAGTAGTATTCCATTGTATGGATCTACCACAGTTTTGTTTTTCCATTCATCTGTTGATGCACCTCTGGATTTTTTTTTCCCCACCCTTTGGTTATTGTAAATAGCGCTGCAATGAACATGGGTGTGCAAGTATCTGTTTACTTCTTTGCTTTTAATTCTTTTGCATATATGCTTAAGAGTGGAATTTCTGGGTCATATGGCAATTTTATGTTTAAGTTATTGAAGAACAAACAAACTGTTTTCCATGGTGGTTGCACCATGTTACCATTCCACCAATAATAGATGAGGCTCCCAGTTTGTCCATGTCCTCAACAACCCATGTTGTTTTCCATTTTTCTGATAATAGCCATCCTGGTGGGTGTGAAGTGGTATCTCATTGTGGTTTTGCTTTGCACTTCCCTAATGACTACTGAAATTAAACATCTTTTCATGTGCTTTTTTGCCATTTGTGTATATTCTTTGGTGAAACATCTGTTCAAATCCTTCGCTCATTTTTTTTTAAATTGGTTGTCTTTTTGTTGACATGAGCTCTTTTTTTAAAACTTATCCCCACTAAAGGGTTTTACTACAAAATTATTCAGGAAAAAAAAATTATTACTCACCCCTTCCAAAACAAAAAAAAAAATAGTTGATTTGTACCATATTATAAGTGACAAAAACACCGTAACAAGCTCAGACTAATTTCTAAACTTCAGATTCGAGGCCACTCAGTGTCTACCTCACGTGCCTGTTTTATGAACACATAACCTATCATGGCTCAGGATTTCCATTTAACCTTATGACTTGTGGCCTGGAGTTTTTGTGCATCTTGAAAAATCTAACATAGGCCATGACTCAGCTGGCTGGAGCACCAAGCAACTGGAAGGGGAGTACTTTAGAGTACTTACTGAATACCTCTCCTATCAACACCAGTGAACAGGATTTGCTGGGTTTAGCTGCTTATGTACCAGCACGCTTGGATATATGGGAGAACATATTGCATGCAGACTTTAAAGGAAAGAGTTTGTTACTTTATGTATAGAAAAGGTCACACAAAAAATACAGATTATTTTTAGCCATCTTTCAGATTAAACCACCTGTTCAAATGAAAAAACTCTGTTCACTTATAAGCACCCCATATGCTGCTGGAATAAAATATGACAGAAGCTGAGATTATTAAGTGAAGGTCTGCCAACCTATGCCAGCTGATTTTAATGCAATTATTAATCCCAATATTTCATTTAAAAAAATGGAGGTAAATCCTAAACCCGATAGGATGTTGGGAAAATAGGCATATACCAGGACTCTCCTTGACAAAGCAGAACATATGGCTACCATACATACATTTTGTGTGTGCAGTTTAAAGAAAGCTGCCTTCAAATAATATGTAGATTGTTTTGAATCTTGATTTTGTTTTCACTTAACACAACAGCATTCCATGTCAGAATTTTTGTTACTATTTAAGCTTGGCTGTTAACCAAAAGGTCAGCTGTCCGAATCCACCAGCCACTCCTTGGAAACCCTATGGAGCAGTTCTACTCTGTCCTGTAGGGTTGTTATGAGTCAGAATCGACTGGACAGCAACTTTTTTTTTTTAATTCTTTTTTAAGGAGCCCTGGTGGCTCAGTGGTTAATCACTCAGTTACTAACCAAAAGGTCAGTGATTCGAACCCACCAGCTGCTCTTCGGGAGAAAGATGTGGCAGTCTGCCTCTAAGGATTTACAGCCTTGGAAATCCTTTGGCAGTTCTATTCTGTCCTGTAGGCTTGGTATGCCTCACAATAGACTCAATGGTAATAGGTTTTTAGGGGTTAATTCTTTGTTACCAGCTGTATAGTATATGCTGAATTGTCATCTAGAAATATTGTATCAATTTATATTTCTATAAATAGTGCACAAAATTGCATTCACCTACATTATTAAAGTGACTATTATGAATAATTTTTCTACAATTTAATTGGTGAAAATTGTATTTTTTCTTGTTTCATTGTTGATGAGATTGAACGTTATATCACATGTAATATGTATTCAAGAAAGTGCCCATATAATAAGTATGCAGGTTGCTGAGTTTTCACATTAACTCATACCCAAAAAGAAAATACCACCAGCACCACAGACGCTATTTCTTTCCAATCACCACTTACCAAACCCCTGGAGATGAATCAGGTAATCGCTATTGTGACTTCTAACAGGGGTTTTGCTGTTATTACACTTTATAAAAATACGATCATAAAGTAGGTACCATTTTTCATTTTTTACGCCTCAGTCTGTATAATTAGTGAATCATGTTTTTCATGGTTAAACAAAGACAATGTCCAAAGGATGAAATATATGAACTCACAAAAATATGGTCACTAATCCAATTGATCTGTGCAGGCAGCAAGGACTAAGATAGCCAGATAATTAACCAAGAAGCTGTTTCAACAGACAGACTAAATTAAATGAGCATGCTGGTTTCAGAGCAAATTATTGAGCAAATTGTGTTGAGTACTAGAAAAATACAAGACTGAATTTACAAATTCATGGCTATTTATTTTTCTTTTATAATATCATTTTTATAGCTAGTTGTTTTATGTACTCTAACGATATAAGTCAGAATACTTTGGGGGATAAAGTGTTGTGATTGCTTTCAGCATCTGTTGCTCTTTTGGGAAAAAAATATCTTAAGTGGAAGCCAATCGTTTCCTTTGAAAATGTTCAGTTTGGGAAACTATTATGAGTAAACTATGGCCTGAGCTGGCAAATGTATTATTTCAGTGGCAGATTTAAATTGTTATTCTTGTCCTTAAATCCTTTCTTCTAAAGCATGCTTATACTATGCAAAAATTGTAAAATATATAAAGCAAGTGTGGCTTTGGATAAAGGAGAATAGGAGGAACAGAATCCTATCCGTTGTCTTGAATAAACCAAAAAACCAAGCCCATTGCCGTCGAATCCATTCTGACTCATAGTGACACTATAGGACAGAGTAGAACTGCCCCATAGAGTTTCAAAGAAGCAGCTGGTGGATTCGAACTGCCAACCTTTTGGTTAGTGGCCGGGCTCTTAACCACTGCACTACCAGGGCTTCCTAATAATATAATGTTAGTTATTTTTCCCATTAATGCCCATTACTATGCATTTAGCATTTAATATCTGTGAAGTATTCCCTAAAGTTTAGAAACAGGCCTTAGTCCCATCCAGACTGGCTCTGAATCATCCCCCAAATGTTTAATTCCTGCTGATATTCAGTGCAAATAATAAAGTCTCAGCATTTTTTTTTTTAAGAGTGACTGAATACTTTAAACAGCAGTGGTGTTTTCGGTATGATGAGTTTCTTGCAAATACAAAACGTATTTTAGTGTTAATCTATTATTTTAAAATAATTCCTTAGAAATGACACTAAATGAATTGCACATTGGAGCATTGCAAATAGTACATTGAGACATTTTTGCATTAAATGATTTTTTGGTCTTACTGCGTGAGTGAAATTTGAATATACAAAATAAACAATTTTAGATATTATTATCCTTTCGTATTTATTAGAAAAAAATTTTTGTCTACTTACTTTAAGAATAATTAAACAAGAATACACTTAACACCTGATTAAATAATTTTAATTAAATAATCCAATAATTTTATTTAATGTGAATAATATGTATAGTTATGCACACCTAAGAACTTCATACACTTAGAACAAACCACTGCAAGTACAATAATGATCATGCAGAAAGATCGGACTTTGGAGGCCACTTGAATCATTACGTTTTATATATATATATATATAACACATATATAACATATATATTATCATATGTAATATATATAATACAATATATATTATATAATATATAGAGGGTGAGCAAGAAAGATGTAAACCCTTAAGAAGATGAACTGACACAGTGGCTTCAATCATGGGCTCCCACACACCTACTATTGTGAGAATGGCAGAGGATCAGGCAACATTCTGTTATTCGTGGGATCGCTGTGAGTTGGAACCCACTGGACAGCACCTAACGACAACAGTAACAATATAATATTATATATCTCATTTATATATGACTTTATAACTATGAATCATACTAACAGTTTGCTAGCATCAACCATAATAATGGGGTTGATATTAAACGTGTATGTGACAGTCATCCCCGTATCCTCTTCTTAGGGTCTCTCACTTCCTACATACCTCAGTTTTCTGTTGCTGCTGTGACAAATTACTGCAAATTTAGTGGCTTACAATTTTTTTTTTTTCCATACATTCTGTAGATCAGAAGTTCAACTTGGGTCTTACTGGGCTAAAATCAAGATTTTAGGAGAATCACTTTCTTTTTATTTTTTCTGGAGGCTTTAGGTAGAATCTTTGCCATGCTTTTTCCAGCTTCCAGAGGCCTCTCTCTACGCTTGCACAATTCAGAACCAGCAGAGGGCCCTTGAATCCTTCTCACACTGCCATTTCTCTCTTACCACACCTTGGAAATGTCCTCTTCTTATTTCAAGAGCTAGAATTAGGTTGGACTTAATTGTGTTTGCAATATACCTCTTGCCATGTAAAGTAACATATGCACAGGTTTGGGGGTTAGGATGGAGACATTTTTGGGGTCATTGCCCTGTTTATCAAAATTCCCCTTCTCTCACACACATATCACTGTGAGTATCCTTGAATTCAATGCTATTCCTTCTGCTGACAGCTGATGACTGATCATATGGGTACCTGATTTAATATGGGGCAAGGAATGCCTTCATGGGACTTTGTATGGGGATTGGGTACTAGTCACTCTCTGTCATGGAGCCTGAAGTTATGAATTTTTTTTTAAATTATGGAATTATTGGCAGTTATGTTTCTTGCCATGTAGAGAAAATCTGCAAGTATAAAGAATCAAACAGACAAAGAATTCAGAGACTAAAGTCCAAGAAAAAAGAGCCTGATATTATTTTAGTTCTCAGATGGCTCCCAAGGTTTACTGATTAGTCAATCCTGTGCATATGTATTAGTGAGCCAGGTTATAGGTTATAGAATTACAGGTGGCAACAGAAAAAAACTGAAATGTCAATACTTCCCATAATGAAGTAGTATGGGAAAACTGATATTACGGACATCTGATCTTTTCACTGACTGTATTTATTATATGTTACATACCTATTCTAATTATATCTTGTGTCACTTTGGCCCTTTAAAACTCAAAGTCTTTCTTATAATTTCCCCTACTAGGAGCCTCTAAAATTCCCAAGAAAGTCTCCATTTTTCAAACCACAAGAATGATGGAAAAGAAATAAGTCCAAATTTAGAAAGGTCACATTACCCTCATCCAGTCTCTACCTTGTATGTGTTCTTGGCCTCCGAGGTTCCCACCTTTCTCATCTTCAGGTAAACCAATACTGGTAGGAAGGACACAGATGACTTCTAAACTTCATCTTAGTAAAGTCTCCTACAATATTTGATCTACATTTAATCACTTACCAAAATGGAAAGGTTTAAGACTCTACAATTAATGAATTTCTGAAGAGCGAAATGGTAAGATCTCCAGAGAGAATATAGCCATAAATTATGGCTCAAGCACTTTGAAATAACAGGCAATCTTATTCCTTTTTATTTTAGAACAATTCTGAATTGCATATACAACCCCTGTGACTTTCTGTGATCGTAAAAGTGAATGACTAGAATGAAACAGATGAATGGCAAATGGCTATAATGCATACTAATGGAAGTATTTCCTAAGTACTTCACGAATATGAGTTCATAATGGCCTATTACAGGAAAACAAATTTCAAACTTCATAAGATCTAGAACTTCATCCATTTTAATTGCCTGGTGTTCTTTTTTTTCCTAGATTCATTGTATGGGGGATTGAAATGACGAAAAAAGAGAGCACTCATAAGAACACAATGGAGTAAGTTTTGAATTCTTTGTTAGCTGAGTTTTAACTTTACAGTATGTAACATAAAGTTCTGTTCATTATGAATACGCTGGGTCAATCATCAGTCTTTTCTAATGGCAACTAAATATAGTAGATCTTGTTGTTAGTTGCTGTCAAGTTGTTTCCAATCATGCCGACCCAATGTGTGCAGAGGAGAACTGCTCCTTAGGGTTTTCAAGGTTGTGACCTTTTGGAAGCAAGTTGCCAGGCCTGTCTCCTGAGGCAACTCAGGGTGGGTTTGAACTGCCAACCTTTTGTCTAGTAGAGGAGTGCTTAACCATTTGTGCCACCTGGGACTCCTCCAGTACATCTACCAAACTAAAAACTAAACTGACTCATCACGACCCTATAGGACAGAGTAGGACTGCCCCACTGGGCTTCCAAGGATGTAAATCTTTATGGAAGTAGACTGCCACATCTTTCTCCCACGGAATAACTGATGGGTTCGAACCGCTGACCTTTTGGTTAGCAGCCGAATGCTTTAATGACTATGCCATCAGGGCTTCTTTCTAGTAGATCTAGACCTAAGGAAAAACAAACATTTTAAAACAATCAGAATATTAATAAGTACATTATGCAGGATGCTAATAAACAATTAATTTAGGAGCATATGTAATCAAATATCTTAGGGAAAAACAAATAATTTGTATTTAAGCTTTCATTGTTGGGATTTGGTACCATGCTTCCTTACCATCCATTAGACCCCTGAAGCAACTTTTCATCTTTCCCAATATGTAACATCTAAGTCACAGGAAAAAATAGAATAAATAACTTGCTTCTAGATTCCAGTTGCATTTGGCCAATAGTGAGGAAGGAGAATGAGGTCAAGATATATATAGATATATATGGAGCCCTGGTGGTGCAGTGGTTAAGTGTTGGTCTGCTAAAAAAAGGTTGGCAGTTTGAATCACCAGCCACTCTTTGGAAACCCTATGGGGACAGGTCTATTCTGTCTTACAGGGTGACTGTGAGTCGGCATTGACTCGAAGGCAGTAAGTTGTTCTTTTGTTGTTGGGTTTTATATATATAAATATATATATCTCTCCCAGGTTCTCTCACATATTGCTCACATGTCCTTCAACCTAAGATTACAGCTTCCCTTCAGGGCCTTCTCTACAACAGTCTCTCCTCTGGTTCTGGGTGACTGCTAGCTTCCCTTATCTTATTTAGAGCATAAAAACCAAAACCAAACCTATTGCTGTCAAACTGATTCCAACTCATAGCAACTCTATATGGACAGAGTAGAACTGTCCCATGGGGTTTCCCAGGAGCTACTGGTGGATTCACACTGTTGACCTTTTGGTTAGCAGCCGAGCTCTTAACCACTGAGCCACCAGGGCTGGAGTGGCAAAACTCTGATCTTTCTACTTACTTCTCAGCTGCTGTATCATTTCCTGTAGTTTTCCTACAGCTTGCCTAGACTTTTGTAAACAATGCCACTATGAAGCCTTTAAGTTATTATGCTAATACTTGTGTGCCATCTGTTTCCTGTAGGACAGTGATATCATGTGATAGCCTGGAGTGACAGGTACTACGACGTCTTAAACCTGATACTTCCAAAAAGGTATTTAGTCTTCGGCAAATACCACACGAGTACTCACATCCTGTGCCAGGCGCACTGGTAGAGGATGAAAAAACAAAGGCAAACTATTTGGCTGATCTTCATCTGTTGCTAACAAAGTCTCTAAATGACCATTACCTCTACAGTCTTCTCAGATTCAATATACATTTTTGAAAATACTTTCAAATATACAGAGCTTTTACCTTAAACCCCTGAGGTTGCCATGAGTTAGAATCCACTCAACTGCAATGGGCTTGGTTTTGGTTTACCTTAGTTATCACTCCAACTAAGAATTGCATTTCTGAGTTTTTCTTCTTTAAACTTTTATCTGCCCCAATTTCATTCATTTATTCATTCAAATGTGGAGAAAATATTCACCGAGTGTCACCTTTGACCAGGTACTACTATAGATTCTAGGTGACAGCAGTAAACAAAACTTACAACCCCCCTGCCCTTTGGAACTTATATCCTGGTATCTGTTCTTTACATTATACTGCTGTGTGGACATTGATCTTTAATCTGGCAGAAAAATATATACATCTATCTCCTATTATCTTTTCCATTTCCTTCTGTTGCAATCTATTCCATTTCCCTGAGCCATGGGAAACTCCAGCTATCTTTTTATGCTATTTTTATCTTTGTTGTCTCCAGCCTTCCAGCTGTTTGTGTCTGTGCAGAAAATCCTCTGTGGCATTTTGGAATGGATGACTCTTGTATTTCAGCCTGTGGTTTATATTTCTGGGTATTAGTCTCCAACTCCTTCCATATGAAAATCCAGTTTACAGGAAAAGTTTTCACTATTTACTTAGACAGGTTTTCCCTTTTATTTTCTAAAAACATAAAAAAAAAAATAGATTCAAATTGAGTCATTCAAGATTTAAAATGAAGTGTCTAACATTTCCTTGCATATGTCATGAGACATGTTAAATATGGAGCTTCCTAAGAAATACAAGAAGTCAAGAAGAGGAAGAAATCTCCTCTTAACAAGTCTTTCTAGTTATTTTTGTACTTTTTTGTACTTTATGACTTAAATTTAGAATTGTTTTAGGAAATTTAAAAAAAAAAAACTTATTTTTCTTGAGTAACATTCTGTATGAATCTCTAGAATCCTCACAACTTAATTGGAATCTTTGGATACAGAAGCGGCCATTAGTCAGGAAAGTGTAAAGATTAGATCAATTTCAAATCTAGGTCTTTTGAAGTATTGCCCCTGGCCATCAAGTCTATTTGAAGTATGTTATTGTTGCTGTTAGGTGCTCTCATCAACTCCGACTCACAGGGACCCTACGTACAACAGAAGGAGACGCTGCCCAGTTCTGAGCCATCCTCACAATCGTTGTTATGCTTAAGCCCATTGCTGCAATCACTGTGTCAATTCATCTCATTGAGGGTCTTCCTCTGTTTCGCTGACCCTCTGCTTTACCAAGCATGATGTCCTTCTCCGGGGACTGATCCCTCCTGACAACATATCCAAAGTACGTGAGATGTAGTCTCACCATCCTTGCTTCTAAGGTGCATTCTGGCTTACTTTTTCCAAGACAGATTTGAAGTATAACCTCTGCTTATTTAGCTGAGGGAAAAGGAGATAAAGTTCAGAAGCATCTTAGGGAAATTTTTTGGAGAGTTAAAAACAGCAAGTTTATTTATGGCTCTAACATATATTAACATCTCAATGAGGCTTTTTCTGAGGCCATCTGCAGGAACAGTCTTAACAAAACAAACACTGAGCTTTGTCTTTCAAATGGTAAACTTTAACTGAAGACAGATGTTTATTGAGAGTGGAAAAGTGAGATTTCATTTAAATTCAGAATGGAGTGCCTAATTTCAGTTCTGAAATCCCCCAAGTGTAGACTTACCAGGACCTCAAAATTTAAAATTCTTCACACACGTTTTAATAATGAGGAACCACACAGGATTTCTCTAGTGTGTGATCTGTGGATCGACAACTCCCCCCACCAACGTGTTGTATTTATTGTTAGGTGCCATCCAGTCAGTTCTGACTCAGTGACCCTACTTATAACAAAAGGCAACACTTTCCGGTCCTGTACTATCCTCACAATCATTGCTGTTTGAGCCCACTATTTCAGCCACTGTGTCAATCCATCTCATTGAGGCTTTTCCTCTGTACCAAGCACCTAGTGGAGCAGTGGTTAAGTGATATGGCTACTAAACAAAAGATCAGCAGTTCAAATCTACCAGATGCTCCTTGGAAGCTCTATGTGGCTGTTCCTACTCTGTCCTCTAAGGTTGCTATGGGTCGGAATCAACGTGGCTGGAATGAGTTTGGTGTTTTGGTTTATGCCCTTCTCTAGGGACTGATCCCTCCTGATAACATGCCCAAAGTACATAAGAAAAAGTCTTACCGTTTTTGCTTTGAAGGAGCATTCTGGCTGTACTTCTTCCAAGACAGATTTTTGCACAATTATAATCACAGACAGTATAAATAAGAGGTTCAGAGTTTATTTTATAATAACAATGTTGCAAATTTTAAATACAGAATAAAATTAAGTAAACTGTTTTAATCATAGATTTTTAATAAACCCTTCGCCTGTGAAAGAGTATGTGAATGACTCAACTGTAAATAATGTATTTATCCCTGATTTTCACATTTGTTGAGTTGAACAAAACATATTGTAATAGAAAATAGATGTCAAAACAGATTTAGTTTATACTAATAAAAACTTGTATTTAAAAATTAGCTTTCCAAAGAAAAAAGAAAATCAACTTTCACTTCACCAAAGACTTTAATGTCTGTTGAATACAATTACTAGCAAATCATATTAAGAAAAATTTGTTAATTATAGTATTTGAAGAATTGGGGTTTCAATACATAATACTTTTAAAAATGAATTTGTCTAGCTTATTTAAATGTTTAATTTACCAATAAAATTTATATTCACTAAAAACAAAAATCTGGAGCCCTGATGGCCAGTGACTAAGCATTTTGCTGCTAACCAAAATGTCAGCAGTTCAAATCAACCAGCTTCTCTTTGGAAGCCCTATGGGGGCCATTCTACTCGGTCCTATAGAGTCCCTATGAGTCAGAATTGACTCAATGGCAACAGGTCTTAAAAAATATATATATAGTTTTAAATATTTTAAAATAAATTCACTTTATATATATTATTAAGAACTTAGCGATCAATTACCAAATCACTCCACAGGGCTTTTTTAATTAATTAATGTATTTAAAGTTAAGCGTGGGATGGGACTTAGAGATAATGCTATAGACTTATTTTCACAAAATCAATTAGCTAGATATTTCTATACTTCCCCTGTAGTTCCTTTATCTAGAGGTACCTACTACATGAGGTCAGGGCGGTATATAACCTTTTGTAGAAATTCTAAACTCTTCTCTGTTGACACCAAAATACAGAGGTTAACAGTGCTCAGCCCACATAGCAAAAAATGAACCTGGTGATCATCAATGCAGAACGGATTTAGAATGCCAGGGGCTGAGTCTCAATCTCACTGGTTGTATAAACTTGGACAAATTATTTAACTTCCTCAAGATAGTCCCTTCTCATCTGTAAAATGAAAACATTGACGATAATACTTAAAAGATTATTTTGAAAATAAAAGAGATACTATATGTGAAGCATATACATAGTAGTTTCTGGTCATAGTAAATGCTCAAAATATATTTCCTTTTATGATTATGATATATATTTAATTTTCTTGGACTCTAATACTCCCATCCTTCCCAGTCAGAATCCCTTTTCTCTCTGTTAGTATGCTATCTTATCTCCTCCACTCTTCCTTTCTCTGAAGACCTCTTCACTCCAGTGTAAACAAGGATCTATCTTGCATCCCATTCCTACTGAAAAAGAACATATCTGATATCAAAAGATAATTAAAGAAAAAAATATCCAATGAGAACTTAAGATAAAAATCTCTCGTAGGACTTTTTTAAGTTGTAAAATAAGAAAAAAAAAAGAAGAAGAAGAAGAAAGAAACAAGCAGAAAACCCAGAAGAAACAAGCAAAAAACCCAGAAAGCTCCATAACAAATGTTTATCCAGCTGGCAGTCTCACCTCACCAAGACATCACAGAAGTCACTTAGGCATAATTTGATTAGGGGGCCATCACATCTGCTTGGAGTAGTTAATTGGCCTAGGGTCTAATGAAGTCCCAAGGGGTCCCCAAATGTATCAGCCATTTTTCTAGTTCATCCAAAGACCTATCTCCAAAGACCTAAAACACTGGCATTGCCTTCTACGTGTACTGTTGTGCTTAGTGTCTCTATTCTGTTTACTTTCGAAATAATGTTGTGTGACTTGTGATATTTTTTATGACTCCTTGATTCATCCATTATCTCATGGAAAGCAGAGCCATAGAGTTAACTATTTTGTTTTCCATAGGCCAGTTCCTGGCCCATAGTCAATGCTCAACACATAGCCCATAGTTTTTGTTCAACAAACATTCATCAGAGTTTAGTTCAGAATTTCTTTCACAGAGCAAAAAACATTTAAAAATCCAACCTCTCCAATTTTATTGAAACATAATTCTTACCTTTACTTTTACATTGTGGTAAGGCACATGGCAATGTTTTCAAAATGTTTGAATGGACTTGTAAATATGAAAAGATGGTACAAAGTATGATATTTTCTTTTTTTATGAGAACAAAAGAAAAGAGCAATTGGCTATTTTCATTACACACTTGAAACCATTTATATAACCATTAGTTCCTATATCTTTTTCCTCAGTGTGGAGAATAATGTAGTTTACCCTCAACCTGCATGTTTAAATGATATTTCAATGAAGTGTGACATGTTCACAGTAGTATATTTTCTTTATATTATCTATTTCCAAGAATATACTTTCAGCGAAATATGATACCAAAAAGAATGCTGCTTTCTCAAAATCTATATAATTCACTGAAATGTATCTATGCTTCAAAATGTTCCTGGGTTTGGCATCATATATTATCTTGGGAACTGTTATTTTTTCACTGTTCACATGATATATTTTTCAGTCTGTGTGATGGTTAAGATTGTGTGTCAACTTGGCTGGGCCATGTTTCTCCATGTTTTAATGTAATCACTCCCATGATTGAATATACTGTGAGTAGCCAATCAGATGAAAGGGAGTCTCCTTGGGGGTGTGACCCGAATCTGTATATAACTGACATTCTGGCTTTTTGCTCTCTCTGGATCCTGCAGCTGCTTCCTGTCGTCCCATCTCCCGTTCTTGGGACTTGAGCTGTCAGCTTATTGCCGAACCTGGGATTCGTCGATCTGCACAGCCTGTGAGTGGGAGCCCTGCTCTCCGACCTTCTGATCTTGGGCTTGCCAGCTTCTGCAGCTGTGTGACTTGGGAGAGGCTTTTACCCTGATCCAAGGACTTGGGACGTTCTAGCCTCTACAATCGCGTGAGCTGTTTCCTTGATATAATCTCTCTCTCTATATATATTTATACACTTTACTGGTTTTGCTTCTCTAGAGAACCCAGCCTAAGACAGTCTGCAATGCAAAGTAATATAGCTAAGTTTCATTTACATACATAGTTCCAGTATTTTAGGGGATGATTTTCTTTAACTTGCGTTAAGGCTAAGTCTTGGAAAGACAATGAGGAAAATAATCTAATTCTAATATGTATTACTATTTTTCAGAGTAAACTTGAAATGTTTTTTAATAGTGTAATAAGATTTTCAATCCAGCAAGGGAATATTTAAGTACTGATCAATCATGTTGTATTTGTACTTTGTCAATTTAAGTAAGCTAGAACTACATTTTCTGTAATTTTCTTTTCTTCATGGTTGCAGTATAAGGTTGGCTATAAGAGCAATGTCCGTGACATTTGGAAAGCTGCCATCATGTTCTGAAGGACAGTGCTTAGTGGCAGAGATGCCACTTTATCTCATTTGTGATTTTCACTAATTCTTGATGGCACGGGGCAGTAGACAAGTATGCAACTCTTTCAGCTTCCTCCTAATATTCTCATTAAGCCTTTCTGAGTCCTGGGATAGGTCTGTGTGCAAGTACCTAGTGAAGGTAATGTGCTGTCTTTGAAGGTTGCCCACTTTGTTGAGAGTAGAAGCACTGAGAGACAAACGTGGGTTCCAGAAGGTTGCCCACGTTGTTGAGAGTAGAAGCACTGAGAGACAAACGTGGGTTCCAGAAGGTTGCCCACGTTGTTGAGAGTAGAAGCACTGAGAGACAAACGTGGGTTCCAGAAGGTTGCCCACGTTGTTGAGAGTAGAAGCACTGAGAGATAAACGTGGGTTCCAGAAGGTTGCCCACGTTGTTGAGAGTAGAAGCACTGAGAGACAAACGTGGGTTCCAGTTTGGCCACTCTGTTTGTATTTTGTTCTCATTTGTTCCAATTTTTTCTTGCTTTTCCAAAGTTTGTTTTTCTTAACAACTTCCAACATTGTTGACCTAAAGCTACTTTATGCCCACCACCAGATGTGGAGGATACAGCCTACATAGACTTCTTAACAGTTCCCAAATAGAGACTTTACTAAGATCCTTTGATTGATCTTTACTTCCCTAATTAACAAATGTCAAATTAACACACTTTGTAAGGTGTAATATCCCTTATTCCATATTACTCATACTTGTACTCTTTCCTAGATTGAAACAGAAGAGAACCAACAATGGATTTATTATATTTTACAGATAAGGATATTTATTGCAGGATTATTTACGATAGCACAAGATAGGAAAAAAATCTGTCACTAGGAGCCTGATTACATAGACTGTTTTACGATCACCCAAAGGAATGCTATGGGTTAGTAAAAGTAATAGATAAGATCTTTTTAACATTGATATGGAAATATTGTTGAGAGACTAGAGAAAGTTGATGTGCATTACATAGACTACATTTTAGATAAGTCAATGTGAAATAAAAATGTGTGTACACACACAGACATACACATGCAAGATTATACAGTACAACCTATGAAAGCCAGAACTTGTGTAAGGCAGAAACCTGTCAGAGAAGGACAACTCAAATATTTTCCACAAATAGAGAGCAATGACTGCATGCTGTCAAAGAGAGAAATCTTGGGCGACCCAGAAAAACAAGGCTGTCTCTTCATGCTCCGGCTCACAGGTTACACTGCATTTCTAAAAGTAACACAGAAAAGACAACAATACAAAGCCAAAAAATATTTAAAAAAAAAAGTCTTATCATGAAGAAAAAAAAGAGAAAGGATAGGAAAGGAAGTAAAACTTTGAAGTATATCTTGCTAATGAGTTTGTTTTGGAAACGTATATATTTTACATATGCAAATATAAAATTAAATTAAGCAGGACAATGAAAATAATTGCTAAAATTCAAATACGAACTGAAACAAGTTACCTAATTGTACATTAATTTATTGACATAACCACTCAGAGTAAAGACTTAGCTCGAGTGATTCTAAAACACAGCATTTTGACTGTACGTACAGAGTGGAAAATTTGAGGACAAATAAAGCTGCAAAGAAACCGTAAACCATATGAGTAGTCCATGAGGTAGTGTTAATAACTGCACTTTTTTTTTTTTTTTGGAGTATTTTATTACAGCATATTTTAATGCTAATAAGTAAATATACTAATATAAATTAAGATTTATTTTTTTTAAAAAGCACGTATGAAATAAAAGAAATTGAGTTGGTCTTGTAATGTTCAATTTGACAGGAAAATCTCATGTCAGCCTTATCTTTTTTTTTTTTTTAATTTCCAAAGTTTATATTTCCCAGTTTTCTGCTTCTGGGTAGAATATAGTAAGTCATGGCAAGCTAATACACCCACTGCAACTACTAGATAAAGAGAGAGAAAGCAAAAACAGAATAATTATAAAAGTAATATTTTTTAAGGCATTTAAGTGCTGTAAGGAGCCCTGGTGAAGGAGTGGTTAAGCACTTGGCTACTAACCAAAAGGTTACTTGTTCGAACCAACCAGCTCCTGTGCAGGAGAAAGATATGGCAGTCTGCTTCCATGAAGATTAAATCCGATGCCGAGGAGTGGATTTGGACTCACAGCAACCCTATAGGACAGAGTAGAGCTGCTCCACAGGGTTTCCAAGGAGCAGCTGTTAGATTCAAACTGCTGACCCTTTGGTTAGCAGCCAAGCTCTTAACCACTGCACCACCAGGGCTCCTCCATAAAGGTTATAGCCTTAGAATTCCTATGAGGCAGTTCTACTCTGTCCTATAAGGTCGCTGTAAGTCTAAATCGACTGGATGGTACTGGATTTGGCTTTTGGTTTTAAAGTGCTGTAAAAGGGACAAGAGTAATATTAATTAAAATTTCAAAAAGAGGAGAACTATTTCAAAGTTGAGTTGACAATTTCCAGTTCCTATTTACAAATGGGTGAATTTGGTTATTTAGGAGAGTGTCTTCTTTTGGGACAATACACCCTGGACTCTTTAAGAGTAATAGGCATCATGTTTGTGGCTTACTCTCAATTGTTTTAGAGCGAGAGAGAGAAAGACTAAATGCAGTGTTCTATGACATATTCATTGTTGGGAAATATGAATGAAGGAAATAATAGTGATTTGTATTATCGTCCTTTCAAATTTTCTAAAAGCTTGGAAAGTGAATTATTAATAAAAAAAAAACAAATAAAAAACCATTAAGTTAGTGAAGAGGCAATCCACAGAACAGGGAAAATAATCATATCCAGAAAGTATAAAAAATTCCTGAAATAAATTGTCCAAAGGAAAAACAAATTTATTTACTTGTAATATCAATGTTCACAGGAAATTAAATTGTTTCTCAAGTTCTTTGCCAAGTTGCACAATCAAGCTAAATTTTTAAAAATAATTTAGAAAGGGATGCACATGTTATTGTTTTATAATAAGAAGGGAGTCATGGTCAGAGAAATATATTTTATAAGGAAAAATAGATGGTAAAGAGGATATGGAAGTAAACACTGACAATAAATTCAAAATGTAGGTAATTAGGATTACACTTCCATTTTCCACACGAGAACTTCAGAAATATAACTATAAAGCAGCATATATGAATCTGCCAATTAAAAAACATCAAAGTAACAAATGAAACATCAACATAACAAACAAATACTTCCTATAATTTAATTGGGTTATGACAGCGATCTTTTAGTTATAAACACAGTTATCCTTATTAAACACAAATTTTCCATGTGTGGTTAACTATGTCTACTCTTGTAACACTATAGCTTGAGAAATAAAACGTCAACTGAGAAAATACATAAACATGTAAGATTAATAGTTTTATTTTTAAATTTGTATGTCACATCAACAACTTACACTTATGAAATTTATGTTCTTGTACGACTAATAAATGCCATAAGTAATTCCTACCTAGCTGCTGAACTGAGATGTTACTTATTTTGCTAAATTAACAATTGCCTTAAAACAAATTGCCAGAACATTTGTAATAATAAAGTAGCTGAAGAGGACTTAAGGTATTTTGCAATTATGTGTAAATCTTAACCTAAGCATCACAAGCCTATTGTTAGGGAATTTAATTTGTTCCATTACCAATAACACTATATTAACCCTTCACCGGTTGCTATGAGTCAGAATTGACTCTATGGTAGTCGGTTTGGGTGTTTTTTTGTTTGTTTGTTTTAATCTTTTAAGTGGAGCGCCAGCGGTATAGTGGTTAAGAACTTGGCTGCTACCCGAAAGGTCTCCAGTTGGAATCCACCAGCTGTTCCTTGGAAACCCTATGGGGCAGTTCTACTCTGTCCTGTACGGGTCACTATAGGTCTCAAATCAACTGAACAGCAATGGGTTTGGTTTGGCAATCCTTCAAATATTACCAGAACCAAAGTATGGATGACAGCCTTAGGCAGAAACAACAAAAGTCTGTAGAATAATGTCCTTAGAATGCTTCTTCTTTGTGTGTTTATGTTGAACATATGTTTTCTCATAAGCCTGTGGGAAAGTAGCCACTTTCATCCTATTTCGCACCTTTACTTTCCAAGAACTCCCTTCTGCTATTTCTATTGATAATCCTTTGGATTTCAAGCTTGACTCCTCTCCAATGTAAACATAATTATTTTATCATTGCATTTTATGAACTCTTGGTCTCAAGAAAATGTGTTGCTTAGGTAAGTTCGAAATCTGTGGCCACAATTATGCCAAATTTGCTCTTAGTCATTGTAATCAGATTTTTATCATATTTTCTTTGAAATAACCTAATCATGTCTCATCATATGGAGACTTCTGACACTATAATGACATAATTTTTTTTCATGCTTGCTTATTTGGTCAAAGATCTTTCCGAGGGAATAGAATATGTTAAGAACCACAAAGCAAGTATTGCTAACAGGTTATATAACGTATTACCCATGGTACTCATGAATGTGGTATAAAATCTTAATCAAATAATTTAATTAAATTGTATGTATTTAAATATGACTTGTTTCTGCTTTATATTATCTGATATCCCAATAAGCTAACAGGCTTCATCTATACCATAACATACCAGTTACCATCAAGTCTACTCTGACTCATGGAAACCTCATGTGCGTGAGAGTAGACAAGTGCTCCATAAGGTTTTCAATGATTGATTTTTCAGAAACAGATCATCAGGCCTTTCTTCTGAGACACCTCTGGATGAACTCGAACATCCAACCTTTCAGTTAGTACTTGAGTGCACTGACCATTTGCATGACCCAAGGCCTCCTACAGGTATCATCAGTGGTTCATATTTGCTCCATATTGTCTCATCCTTCAATAGGCTAGCCTGGGCTTCTTCACACAGTATATGGGCTCTCAGTGTAAGAAGTCTGTGCTGAAATGCAAGCAACTTTACAAACATTTACTATTGTACGATTGTCCACAGCAAGTTCATGGCTAAACTCAAGAGTCGCGGGGTCAAGAAATACTCTCCACCTTTTGATGGAAGAAGCATCAATGTAAGATTACAAAGTGACGTGCATATATGTCTAAAAAGAATTTCTGACTACTTAAGTAGTCTACTACATTAAACATTTGAAGCAACATTTTTTTCTATAATCAAATAGGAATGATAAAATCTGCATCAATGTTTTATAAGGATTAAAATAATATAATATACATTATAATATATATAAAATCATATATATATCATATATATATATATATACATATATATATATAGGGTTGCTATGAGTTGGAACTGATTCAATGGCATGTAACAATAACAACAATATATATTTTAATGATTGGTTCTAGGAGTTTAAATAATCAGTAATTTTCTTACCTGTGTAATAAATGTAAAATGAGAGTCCTGATGGAGCCAGTAGCTCCCATGTTAATGCAAATAAATCATATCTCAGTTAAACGTAAGTTCATCCAAACAGTAATGAATTTGTCAGTTTTCTTACAGTATATGCAGAAATATCTGTCTTTGCAAGGAAGAGTGCTACGTAAGTTTTATTTATTTACATAAATATATAACCAATCTTCTTTCCAAACCATGAGGTAGTTGCATCCGAATATGTTCTTATTTTCATATCACTAAATAAGGTTCTTATTTGCAAATATCTAATACTACATACTTCAAGTAACATGACCACTTTTGAGCCATAATTTTACAAGAAGTTAGTTTGTGAAAGCTATGTTGAACTTTCCAAACCTCAAGTGTATAATTTAATATAATAAATGCTAATTTCCTATATAATATCCAATTTGACTGAAAATATTAGTAGAACTTCCAAAAGTGCTTCTTACTCTCCCTGGTGTAGTTTGCACAGTGGGAAAATACAGTTAATTAGGTCAAAACCTTACATAATGGGGCAGAACATAATGGTTGCATTCATATTTTTTAGTTGGTTCAAACTAAGTAGTTCTAAAAGAGGTGTCTTTCCAGTAATAGAGTAAAATTTACATGTTGATATTCAATATTAAGAACATTTTCCAAATAAGTTCTACCAAAAATGTATGTTCATCCCGAAGCCAATTTTAAGACTACTTTTCAGAATCTACTTGATGGCAATGGGTTTTTAAGATATATATGATCATCAGGAGAGATGAGCAAATCAGGGCAAGTTTCTTTATGTCTTAGTAAATCTAGTGCTGCTATAACAGATATACCACAAGTGGATGGCTTTAATATACAGAAATTTATTCTCTCAGACATTTTGGAGGCTAGAAGTCCGAATTCAGTGCATCATCTCCAGGGGAAGGCTCTCTGTCAGCTCTGGGGGAAGGTCCTTGTTATTAATCTTCCCCTAGTCTAGAAGCTTTTCAGCACACGGGCCCCAGGTCCAAAGGACGTGCTCCACTCCTGGCTCTTCATTCTTGGTAGTATGACGTCCCTCTCCTCTCTGCTCCCTTCTCTCTTTTATATCTTAGAAGAGATTGATTATAAATACAGTCTAATCCTGTAGATTGTTTTGTGCTTCATTAAAACAGCTACTTCTAATCCTGCCTCATTACCATCATAAACCCCTGGCCATCAAATTGATTCAGACTCATAGGGACCCAATAGGACAGAGTAGAACTGCGCCATATGGTTTCCAAGGAGTGGCTAGTGGATTCAAACCACTGACCTTTTGGTTAACCACTGCCCCACAACACATAAGATAATCACATCAGATCACAAAACGATGGACAACCACACAGTACTGGGAATCATAGCCTAGCCAGGTTGACACACACTTTGGGGGGACACAATTCAATCCATAACACTTTAGTACACTAGGCATGATGATTTTCATCATCTCCTATTGCTTTCTGAGGCTGTTTTCCAGTTCTGCAAAATGATATTTTGTTGTCTTTAAGCTTGAATGGCAAATGGAACATATTTAGTCCAATGACATTATATGCAGGCAAAACCCTACTTGTCTTGCATAATCAGCTTCTCAATATTCTCAGGGGAAATATTCCTATAAAAATAAATCCCTACAAAATGAAGAAAATTTTGATATATCTTACTGATAGATAAAACATAATAAACAGTCTATTATTTACAATATGTTACCATAGTATATATCCTAGCCTTGCTTTTCCCCTGTGTGCTAGTAAATATGTGTATTCTGTTTACAAGAGATGAAAGTCTTATCTTTCTCTTCATATCAGTTTTCCTTTCATACTTATTCTGATACAACACATTTTTTTTTTAGTGTTACAGTCCAGTTTGAAGCAAACATTTAGAAGTAGGAATCCCTGGGTGGTGCAGATGGTTAACATGTTTGGCTGCTTAACTGAAAGGTTGGAGGTTCTAGTCCACCCAGACATGGAAGACAGGACTGGTGCTCTACTTCTGAAAATCAGTCATTGAAAACGCAGTTCTGCTCTAACACACATGGGGTCGCCATGAGTTGGAATTAACCCAACAGCAACTGGTTGGTCTTAATTATTAATCTATTAAATTTAATTAACAATTTATTCCCGTAAAGTGTTCTCATAGAAGACAAAGACTTGTTATTCTTTATGATATTTGGAAAAGAGAGTAGGAAGAAGCTTCTGTTTTTTTTTTTTTTTTTCTTTTAATCCCACGTTTTCTATCCACAGTCACCTAAGAAATGTGAGTTGGAAAAATAGGGTCATGATGACCAGTTTGTCAAAGGGATAAACATATATACTACTATATAGTATGGACCAGTGCTACACAAACAGTAATGAGCATATAGCTCACCTGAAGATTTTGTTTAAGATGTAGAATCTGATTCAATAGGTATGAATGCAAAAAGAATTGTGCATTTTTAACAGAATCCCACATTAAGTCAATGCTGCTAGTTCACAGACCACACTCTGACAAACAATATCTAATCTCAGAATACAACTCTTTATTTTAAACAGAGTTTTTAAGGTGAGCAGAGAATAACATGATTAATGTATGATTTCATAAATGCCCAGTTAAGTCCTATATTAAAATCAAAACTTACAAGTCAGAAATGTCCATTTGAGAGTAAAGATTATAGACCTGAGGATTTGGCTATTAAATTGTTTTTCTGGTTGGCCTCATTCTTCCCACTCATCTGTCATTTTGTTGTACTGTGGTGGCTTTCATGTTGCTGTGATGCTGGAAGCTATGCCACTGGTAGTTCAAATAGCAGCAGGGTCAATCATGGTGGACAGGTTTCAGCTGAGCTTCCAGACTAAGACAGACTAGGAAGAAGGACCCGATGGTCTACTTCTGAAAAAATTAGTCAGTGAAAACCTTATGAATAGCAGGGGAACGTTGTCTGATATAGTGCCAGAAGACGAGCCCCTCAGGTGGCAATGCACTCAGAATACGATAGGAGAGGAGCTTCCTCCTCAAAGTAGAGTCTACGTTAGTGATGTGGATGGTGTCAAGTTTTGGGACTTTCATTTGCTGATGTGGCACAACTCAAAATGAGAAGAAATAGCTGCAAACATCCATTAATAATTGAAATGTGGAACGTACGAAGTATAAATCTAGGTAAATTGGAAATCACCAGAAGTGAAATGGAACACATAAACATCCATATCCTAGGCATTAGTAAGCTGAAATGGACTGGTATTGGCCATTCTGAATAGGACAATCACATGGTCTACTATATTGGAATGACAAATGCAAGAAGAATGGTGCTGCATTCATCATCAAAAAGAACATTTCAAGATCTATCCTGAAGTAAAATGCTGTCAGTGATAGGATAATATCCATACACTTATAAGGATGACCAGATAATATGATTTATACACCAAACACTAAGGCCAAAGACGAAGACACTGAATATTTTTACCAACGTCTGCAATCTGAAATTGATCAAACATGCAATCAAGATGCACTGATAATTACTAGTGATTGGAATGCAAAAGTGGGAAACAAAGAAGAAGGAACAGTAGTTGGAAAATACGGCCTTTGTGATAGAAATGATGCTGGTGATTGCGTGATAGAATTTTGTAAAAAAATCCACTTATTAACTCCAAATACCTTTTTTCAACACCATAAACAGTGATTATACAGTGGACCTCACTGGATGGAATATACAGGAATGAGATTGACTACATCTATAGAAAGAGAAAATGGAAACACTCAATATCATCAGTCAGACCAAGGTCAGGTGCTGACTGCAGAACAGACCATCAATTGCTCATATGAAAGTTCAAGTTGAAGCAGAAGAAAATTAGAACAAGTCCACCAGTGCCAAAGCATGACCTTGAGTATATCCCACCAGAATTTAGAGATCATCTCAAGAATAGATTTGATGCATCGAACACTAATGACCAAGGATCAGATAAGTTGTGGAATGACATCAAGGACATCATACACGAAGAAAGCAAGAGGTCATTAAACACACTGGAAAGAAATAGAAGTCCAAAATGGATGTCAGAAGAGACTTTGAAACTTGCTCTTGAAGGTTGAATAGGTAATATGAATGGAAAGAAAAATGAAGTAAAAGAGCTGAACAGAAGATTTCAAAGGGTAGCTCAAGAAGACAAAGTAAAGTATTATAATGACACTTGCAAAGACCTGGAGTTAGAAAACCAATGGGGAAGAACACGCTCAACATTTCTCAACCTGAAAGAACTGAAAAAAAAAAAAAATTCAAACCTCGAGTTACAATACTGAAAGATTCTATGGGCAAGATATTGAATGAGACAGGAAGCATCAAAAGAAGATGGAAAGAATAAACAGAGTAGTTGCACCAAAAAAAAAAAAAATTGGTCGATGTTCCAACATTTCAGGAGGTAGCATATGATCAAGAACTAATGTGAGTGAAGGAAGAAGTCCAAGCTACATTGAAAGCATTGTCTGAAAACAAGGCTCCAGGAATTGACAGAATACCAACTGAGATGTTTCAGCAAACAGATGCAGCTCTGGAAGTTCTCACTCTTCTATGTCATGAAATTTGGAAGACAGGTACCTGGCCAACCAAGAGGAAGAGATCCATAGCTGTGCCCATTGCAAAGAAAGGTGATTCAACAGAACATGTAAATTATCGAACAATATCATTAATATCAGACACAAGTAAAATTTTTCTGAAGATCATTCAAAAATGGCTGTAGCAGTACATCGACAGGAAACTGCCAGAAATTGAAGCTGGACTCAGAAGAGGATGTGGAGAGAGGAATATTGTTGCTGATATCAGATGAATCCTGGCTGAAAGCAGAGAATACCAGAAATATGTTTACTTACGTTTTATTGACTATGCACAGGCATTTGACTGTGTGGATCATAACAAATTATGGATAGCATTGCAAACAATGGGAATTCCAAAATACTTAATTGTGTTCATGAGGAACCTGTACGTAGACCAAGATGCAGTTGTTTGACTAGAACAAGGGGATACTGTGTGCTTTAAAGTCAGGAAACTGTGTGTCAGGGTTGTATCCTTTGACCATATTTATTCAATCTGTATGCTAAGCAAATAATCTGAGAAGCTGACTATATGAAGAAGAACTGGGCATCAGGATATGGATAAGACTCATTAACAACCTGTGATATGCAGATGACACAACCTTGCTTGATGAAAGTGAAAAGACCTTGAAACACTTACCGATGAAGATCAAAGAGCACAACCTTCAATATGGATTAAACTTCAACATGAAGAAAACAAAAATCCTCACAACTGGATCAACAAGCTACATCATGATAAATGGAGAAAAGATTGAAGTTGTCAAGGATTTCATCTTACTTGGATACACAATCAATACCTATGGAAGTAGCAGTCAAGAAACCAAACGACATTGGGCAAATATGCTACAAAAGTCCTCTTTAAAGTGTTAAAAAGCAAAGATGTTACTTTGAGGACTAAAGCGTGCCTGATCCAAGTCATGGTGTTTTCATTCACCTCAGATGCATGCGAAAGCTGTACAATGAATAAGGAATACTGAGGAAGAATTGACTCCTTTTAGTTATGGTGTTGGCAAAGAATATTGAATATACCGTGGACTTCCAGAAAAATGAACAAATCTGTCTTGGAATAAATACAGCCAGAATGCCCCTTAGAGGTGAGGATGGTAAAAGTTTGTCTCCCATACTTGGCACATGTTATCAGGAAGGACTGGTTCCTAGAGAAAGATATGATGCTTGGTAGATGGTCAGCAAAAAAGAAGGCCCTCAATGAGATGGACTGACACAATGGCTGCAACAATGGGCTCAAGCATAACAACAAGTGTGATGATGCCACAGGACAGGGAAGTTTTTAGTTCTGTTGTACACAGGGTCACTATATGTCGGAACCAACTCACCAACACCGCACCAGTTTGGTATCTGACATAGGATTCCAAAGCAAACAGATGAAATATAGCCTAGAAAATTCAGGAATAAAAGAGTTTTAGATGAGGCTGTTCTCCTTAGCAATTAGGTGTAAACATGTCCCCTTCTCGTTACCGTCACATAAATTCTCTCACAGTTTTCCTCTGGAAATACACAACAGCCTAATGTCCAACCCATAGGCAAGGAGGGTGATTCTTACTATATAATATTTAATGCTTTATGGTTCATTAAATACTTTCAATTCAGCAAAACGTATTATTAATATTAGATAAAATCTAATTTAGAATGTTTTTTCATTTTCATGTAACATGTTAGAAGCATGGGCATACATTCCAGAAATATATGAATACATAATAAATATATAAACCAAAAACCAAACTCGTTGCCACTGAATCAATTCCAAATCTTAGCAACCCTACAGGACAAAGTAGAGCATAGAGTTTACAGGAGGAGATGGTGGATTTGAACTGCTAGACTTTTGGTTAGCAGCCAAGCTCTTAACCTCTGTGCCACCAGGGCTCCAAATTCATATATACATATACATAATTAATGAAGCTTAAATGAGTAGGAATCGACTTGACAGCAACTAACAACAACCTGCTTCTATAGCATACATATTTTATCAATTATATACAAAGCAACGTTTAGATCATGAATGTTTAATATCATAAAATAACTTTGTTGTTGTTATTAGGTGCCATCGAGTCGGTTCAGTCTGATAGCTACCCTATGTTCAACAGAATGAAACACTGCCTGGTCCTGCGCCATCTACGTAATTATGTTTGAGCCCATTGTTGCAGCCACTGTATCAATCCATCTCCTTGATGGTCTCCCTCTTTTTTGCTGACCCTCTACTTTACCAAGTTTGATGTCGTTCTCTAGGGACTGAACCCTTGTGATAACATGTCCAAAAGTACATGAAATGAAGTGTTGCCATCCTTGCTTCTAAGAAGCTTTCTGGTTGTACTTCTTCCAAGACAGATTTGTTCGTTTTTCTGGCAGCCCATTGTATATTCAATATTCTTCACCATTACCATAATTCGAAGGCATCAATTATTCTTTGGACTTCCTTATTCATTGTTCAGCTATCACATGCATATGAGGCAATTGAAAATACCATGGCTTGGGTCAGGCACAACTAAGTCCTCAGAGTGACACCTTTGCTTTTTAACACTTTAAAGAGGTCTTTTGTAGCACATTGGCCCAATGCAATGCGTCGTTTGATTTCTTGACTGCCGCTTTCACGGGCGTTGATTGTGGAGCCAAGTAACATGAAAACCTGACAACATCAATGTTTTCTCCATGTATCATGATGTTGCTTACTGAACCAGTTTTGAGAATTTTTGCTTTCTTCATGTTGAGGTGTAAGACATACTGAACATTGTGCTCTTTGACCTTCATCAGTAAGTGTTTCAAGTTCTCTTTGCTTTCGTCAAGCAGGGTTATGTCATCTGCATGTCACAGGTTGTTAGTGATTTCTCCAAGGGCTGTAAAATCTCCAGACATGCTCTCTTTCTTTTCTCCAGTGGCTCTCATGAGAAGGAAATAGTAACTCTCCGTCGACATTGACTTCCGCCTACACGTGCAGTTACAGTCACAAAGACTGATGTGTTCCCAACATTCTGTGTTCCCAAGTTGTCGTTGGAGACTGCAAAACATGTGATTGTTTTTAGAGCCTGTGCTGAAGAAGCCACCTTCTTCTTCTTACAAGCACCCAGAATAATGCATTTTGCCTGCATTTTTCTGGCAGGATAGGAATGTGCTGCATTGTTTTAAGTTGTATTTCGGAGTATCTTGGAATGTTTCTGCTGATCACTCTGCCTCTGTTCGTCCACTTAACTCCACCCTCTAAACAACTACTTTAAGATATCTTACCTATTGAGCATTAGCTATGTGATCAGTATCGGTATATATTATCACTATGTGACACTGGCAGCTTGATTACATTCTAAGTCTTGGTGTTACTGAACCTGTTTCAATGTCATATACTTTGCACGGATAATAATGCAAATTGGGGCATATACACACAAAAAAGATAGATTGCAGTAAGTTCTAGTTTTGAATCTTTGGTGCTGTCATTAATACATTCACTCGATTTAAATGGGAACCCAATGTCGTATTATGGAGCCCTGCTGGTGAAATGGTTAAGAGCTCAGGGCTGCTAACCAAAAGGTTGGCAGTTTGAATCCATGAGTCACTCCTTACAAATCCTATGAGGCAGGTCTACTCTGTCCTATAGGGTCTCTGTGACTCAGTATCGACTCAACAGCAGGCAACAACAAACAACAACGTCATATTTGTACTTCAAATTTTACTCATATCTCAAAAGATATTGTAGATTTCTTGATTTGGTTTGCTTATTAAAGAGTTAAATATATTTACACGGGACAGGGAAAAACATTCAATGATTATTTTATGATTGTTACTTCCTGTGAAAATTACAGCTTGATGTTCCATTTTTCTCTTGCTGGTCGGTGACGTTAGACTTATTTTCTGTGGTCAACCAAAGCATAGCACTGAATCTGCAAAATCCTTCAAAGCTATTGTAATTTCCTCGTACAACTCATATTTATTTTCTATTATGTAAATGATCCAGATGGCAACAAGATCTTGTGAGATAGATAGTGAAAAGTAATTTGAACAAAACCATATGATTAGATCTATATCTGATATGCAGAAAATGAAGGTAATAGTATGTATTTTGATACAGCGTAAACTTTTTGAAATAGAAGTTCTCTTTCTAAGTTTGAATTATTGTTCTAACAATTACTCTGTCAGTTTTTGAGCAAATTTTTGTTTTAACGTTATAGATTCTCATCAGTAATGTAAGAGCTAACTTTCAAGATTGTTTTAAAGCCTAGAGAAAATATTTGTAAAGTACCTAGCTTCTAACTCATACTCAACAAATTCAAGTTATTTATATTTTTAAAGCCTAAAATTCTAAACAATAAAATTAGCACAATAATAGTACATTTTTGCATATGGATGAAATTTTCTTTACTATCAAAATAACTTAAAGCCCCCCCCACCTAAGTTTTTGGAGGCAAATAATGTTCCTTATATATATTTTGTAGAATCTTGATCTATTGCTTCATTAGAACTACAGATAAAGCCTGCTCCTTATCCTTACCCTTGGAGTTGTACAATGCAATCCTACTAAGATTTTTTTTTTCCCTCTTTCCCTTTATCCATTAGTAAAGAACCTGTTTGTCTTAATCTTTAGCATCTCTGGATGGTATAACATCCCGTGGCCTGAATTCTCTCCCACAGGACACTGTCTGCCTTGGTTGTCCTCATTTGTGAATTGCATCATGAGCAGGCTCCACGATCACATATGATGAGAATCTGGCAGGTCATCTACAAATATCACCTATGCTGAAACCTTAAAATGTGCTCTTCAGACTTGTTTTGCTTCTGTGTACCCACATTCACACAGTAAGAAGAGGAAAACAACATTCTGTTCCAGTAAGGTAGCAATCAATTGACTTATATTGCAAAAGAAACCTTCAAATCACAGTTCATAATAACTGTTGTTTAAGTGAGCTCGATTATGGAAAGGAAAAGATCTGTTGAAAAGAGGTCATACTGAAGAGTCCTTGAATCTTTATTCTGATATTTCCTCCTTTAGCACTCTGTTATTCCTGCAGGCGGAATTATCTGGAGTAGTTTACAGGACACATCTTTGTTCAGTTTCTGAACACGAAGTCATGTTGTTTCCATGCACGACTGCTTTCACATTTTTCTTTCCCTTGAACTAACATCTATAGCTGTTTACATTTCACTGCTTCTTGGCCTTAATTAGAGGATACATAACAAGGATATTTACTTTAAAAGGTGAAAAAAATAAATCATGGGGTGAAATGGAAGCATGTACTTTGACGTGGAAATATAACCAAGGCAGTAATTTTTAAAGGATAAATTTAGTTGTTATTACAGGGTGTTTAGAGAAACAAAAACTTCAACACACACATTGTCAGCTGTTTTGATTGTATTGATGCTTAGAACATAAGATAAATCTTTAGTTGATTCAAATGAATGCATAGCATATTGATGTTTATAAACTTCGAGTTAGTGTGACACAATTGGGTAAAACTAAACTTCAGCTACCCTGTTAACTTAGGTAATATGTAAATTGATTAAAAGTTTACCATTTTATTCAGACATGCTTATGTGTACACACAGGTCCTTATGGAGCAAACTTCATAAATATCTATTTTATAAATTCATTAATTAACTCGACATATACTACTGTGTTCTAGGCACTGTAATATTGTTAGGTTGTATGCCGTCCAGTTGATTCTGAGTTATAACGACCCTATAGGACAGAGTGGAATGGCCCCATAGGGTTTCTTAGGGTGAAATCTTTACCGGAGCAGATCGCCAGTTCTTTTCTCCTGCTGCAGGCAGGTGGGTTCAAACTGCTGACCTTTCAGTTAGCAGCCAAGCAATGTACTCATTGCACCACCAGGGCTCCTTTGACACTATGATACACACTGGAAATATAACAAGGAATAAGTTGACACTAAGGATACAGACATGTTAAATAGTCAGTTACTATATAGAATTATATTCTGAGAGCTAAGCTACCTACTTTACACGGTAATTGGGAATACAAACTTTAACCCTAATTATTCTCCAACACACACACACACACACATATAAGTCAACTGTCGAAGTTGGAATTTACACATGTATCAAGAGCCAAAAAAAAAAAAAAATTTGAGGAGAAATATTAGAGGTAAATATTTGAAGTAAAATATTAGAGAATGAAGTTTTGAGCAGGATGTATATAAGGCTCATATATAGAAGTGGTCTGGAACAAGTGGTTTCTTAGATTCTTTGTTTTCAGAAAGATGATGAAATATTTTAAATTTTGCTCCAGGCATAAGGAACAGCCCCCCACCCCACACACACATACACGTGTATGTGAACACTCACACACAAATCTGTTTTACATCTTCATTTGCTGCTTCTTCTACTTCCGAGTACTTAGTAGGGAGAACCAACTTCAAGATCAGGCAAAAGGGAAAAGAATCAGACTGCCAGTTTCCTGAATCTTGTCCCACCTTCGATTCCCTAAGTACTTCACTATCCTCTGTGACTTCTCTAAACATCCCTACATCATTGAACTATTCACTCATTAAGTTCTCCTCAGCGTTATCAATATGAGTCTACCCAGGTGGCACAGTGGTTAAGAGCTTTCATAATAAAATTGTATTTGCTTTAAGACTGTTATTTCCGCTAAACATAAACATTGGCTTATTTAGAAACTTGTTGTCCTCCCTCAAACAATGAATGCCACTGATTTGCTTAAGGGACACAGGAAGATACAGGAAGTTTAGGATATACCATTCTCAGGTATTGTATTAATTTTAAGATATTTTTGCCTGCAAGCAACAGGAATCCTGTTTCAAACAATCAACAATAAAATATAAAGGAAGTTTTGAGGGGGGTAGCTTTCAGCGGTTGTCATTCATCAGCTCAACACTGTAATGAAGGACTGGGGCTTTCCATTCTACTTCTCTGCTGTTGGCTCAGCCTCAGGCTGGTAGTAAGCTAGCTACAGCCATTTCAAGTGTCACATCCACACAAACGCATCCTAAGGAAAATAAAAACCTTACCTCTTCCTGTGGTCTGCGTTCAAAATGAGAACGCATTCCCTGAAGCTTCGGAGGCCACAGCTACCAGACATGCTTCCTCGGAAGGAGTAGGCACATACCCCAAGCCTGCAACAGTATCTGGCAGGATTTTGGTACCTTCCCCGAGATCAGTTATGGAACAGAGTTCAGCTTCCCCTGGGGCATAATAGAGGTAGAGGGGACAGGTGTGTATCTGTAATAAACTGGGGTCTATTAGGAAGGAGGAGTCCTGTGATGTAGTGGTTAAGAGCTCAAGATATATGTTAATAGAGGTTCTGAGATTTGTACTGCTCTGATGGATTTAGTTCATCTTTTAAATCACACACATAGACTTACTAAGAATTTGTTGTTGTTGTTGTATGCTGTTGAGTTGATTCCAACTCATAGCAACCTCATAGGACAGAGTATAGCTGTCCCGTAGGGCTTCCTAGGGGGTAATCTTTATGGGAGCAGATCAGCAGGTCTTTTCTCCCGCGGAGCCGCTTGTGAATTCAAACTGCCGACTTTTCGGTTACCAAGCTAGCACTTAAGCCTTGCACCACCAGAGCTCCTTATTAAGAATTTAGACCTATACAATGTTTATATTTTGACAGGATTTTCTTTGTATTTAATTCAAATGGACTCTTATGGTGATGTATCTAAAAATCGGACTACAATAGAAGATGTACTGTAAGTGGTACTGAATGCTGAAGGTTCAGAAGAATCTAGTCATGTCAATTTGGGGAGTCCTTGAGAACTTAGTCTTTCAGAATGGAATGAAACTTTAAAGTAGAATTTGTTTCAAAATACAAAGAAAATCATTTAATCACTCTGAGATAATCTTATGTATATGTACAAAACCTAATGTCTTCTTTATTCATGGGATTGAAAGAGAAATTGTGCTTGGAAGTTTAAATTGTTAACGAGTATGCAGTTATTATCACAGGGGCCTAAAAAAGTAAGAGCTGCAGAAGGTACTAAAATGATCTCTTTCTTTGTACTTTTTTGGGGGGTGAGGACAAGGTACAATGAATACAATTGAACAGAAGAACAATACAATGGTCATCTGTAATTCTAACTACAATTGAAATTCCAGAAAGGTTAGGAATTAATATCAATTTGAGAAGTCATTAAAGACATTTCTCCAATGTGGAGGAGGCTGAATTTTTCTTTTGTCATTGAACAATTGGTAAGATTTAGATATACTGATTTCTAAACATTAGAACTCAGGGTCTAGGACATATTTATTCCTCATAAATGTGTTATTTTATTTGTTTCCTTTCAAGAAAGTAATATAATTTTCTTAGAGGCAAGTTGATAAGATTGCATATTATCTTGAAGAAGGACAAGGAAATAGTTGGAATTCTAGTGAAAACTGATAAAAGTTTTTAAAATAAAACCTGTGAGAAATTTAAGAATTAAGGGAAGAAATATAGGAATTTAGACGGGCCTAATTAAGCTTGAGAAGCCCTAGTGGTGAAGTGATTAAGAGTTCAGGTTGCTAACCAAAAGGTTGGCAGTTCAAATCCACCAGCTGCTCCTGGGAAACCCTATGGGACAGTTCTATTCTGCCCTATAGGGTCGCTATGAGTTGGAATTGACTTGAAGGCACCCAATGACAACAACAATTAAGCTTGGCAAACAAGTTGGGGGTTTGGGTCTCATTTCTAATTTCTTACATGTGATCTTCTCTTCCTCTGAGATGAACTTCTCCTTTCCTACTACAAGTCTTCAACTTAAGGAGAAGGTTCAATTGTAGAATATATCTTCAAAGGGTTTATGAAAGAAGTATTGTTTATTTTTTTCTAAAGTGGGAGAAGTATAAAAATTCATCAAGGTCTAGGAATGAATTTGGTAGCAGAGAAACTAAGTGTTTCCTGAATTTCCTTGAGTCAGTTTTTGGTGTGCAATGGTCTAGAACTCTCAGGCTGCAGACACCAGTAAGTACATTCCTATTTGTTAGACTATTTTTTATGTTTTCCTCAGAATATATTCCTGGGTAATTGATTAACAAAAAACCTTTACTTTCTTCTAGAAATACAGAAATAACTTAAGACTAGACTTAGACTTAATGCTGTTTTTAAAATAAACCCTTTCATGCACTGATAGTCCACACTGGACAACTTTCATCAACGAACATGAGACTGAGCAGGAAAGGCCCAGGTGCCACAGTGACTTATTACTAGACTGTTTCCAGGAAACTTCTTAGCTTCTGTCTCATTCTTTGTGTGTTAGGTGCCATCAAATCAGGTTTGACTCACAGCAACACTATATACGACAGAACGAAACACTGCTCCATCCTGTGCCATCCTCATGATCCTTGCTAAGTTTGAGTCCATTGTTGCAGACACTGCATCAATCCATCTCATTGAGGGTCTTCCTTTTTTCATTGACTCCCCTACTTTACCAAGCACGAT
The DNA here is from genome assembly GCA_030035585.1 of Dugong dugon. NCBI lineage: Eukaryota > Metazoa > Chordata > Mammalia > Sirenia > Dugongidae > Dugong > Dugong dugon. The sequence goes on from CM057473.1 coordinate 11,856,857, forward strand.
ATCCTTCTCCAGGGACTGGATTCCTCCTAATAACACGTCCAAAGTGCCTGATTTGACTTACTGTATTTTCCACTGGATTGATGATTTACCGCTGGAGAGACTCATATTAGAATTAGAGTACAAACAGTTAGATTTTTTTTTTTCCAGAGGTTAGCTGAGCCATTTTCTTGACCGAAGCTGTGTTTGATCTCATCACACAAGGAAAGGATATAGAAAAGTTTTTTGATACAGATACCCAAGACACTGTTTTGAAGCCACAGAAAAGGGTAAAAATCGAAGCAGTGTGTGATTAGTTAAGGATTTGCTATTTATTTAAGCACTGATCTTAAAATGAAAATAAAAGCTAAATCTTCCTAAACACTTTTGTTTACATAGATCGCAAAAATTATCAGTGCTCTCCCTATCGACAGAGTAAACTTCTCCATGAAGATGCCTGTGACCAATGATACAGATACATCTGAACTTTTAAGAAACTTCTTTTTCCATTTAGGGGATGTTTGTTATACATTCTTGCCTTTCCCAACTGTTTTGGAAACCCTGGCCTGTGGTAACGTTAAAAATTTTATACAGACAAGTGTGAAAATGGTTTTCTTGAACGAAGAGCCAAACAAAAATTAGCCATAAGGCCATTTACGAAGTCATCGAGTTTATGCAGAATCAAAACTTACACAAGTTTTTTTTTTTTTTTAATCAGCACCAGTTAGTAATACTTATCAGTGTGAGTAAGCAATGTTCATGCAAACAAAATCAGCCAGCTTAGCATTCAGTGACCTACTTTCCAAAAAAAGGGCAAGATACTCACTTATCTGCAGTTTTACTGTGTCACACAGGGTCACTATGAGTTGAAAACGACTCAGTGGCACCTAACAACAACACCTTCATTTAAGCTTTAAAAGGCCACGCTGTAACTGTATAAACTGGAGCCCCTCACCATATTCAGCTTGAATTGTCCTTGTTTGCAAACAGTTTCTTGCTTAATAAACCTGTAAACTCGAATTGACTGGTTGATCAGATTTTTCTTTCAACAGTAACAACCCCAATACATTTCTCTGTTCTTTGTGCTAAAATGGTTTAACCGAAGGTCAATCTCCCAAAGTTAATTTCTCAGCTATTGGCTATCCTGTTAGGTCTAGACTTTAAACTTGTCCCAAATCTCTCCTGCATTAATTCCACTTATTATTAAAGAAAATATATTAGAGAATTTATAGAGGTAATATTACAACTGAGGTACTCAATGACATATTTCAGGACAGTGGGAGCTTAGATGAGTATTAACACATTTGTCTCTGTTTAGTACATTTTTCCCCATCATAGTACATGTATTCCAGAAACACAAACACAAATGTTATCGATCAACTGAGGTTAATGTCCTAGGAAATTATGGAGAGACCTCAGTTGGCTATACAGTGGAATGTTTTGTTGGAAATAACCATGACCAACCAACCAAACAAATAAAAAAATATGCTATCAATATGATAACCTGTTGTTTCTATAAATGACACTATATTCTATCAAAAAAAGCAGAAGGTTGCTACTTGCAACCAGAGAAGCGAAGAAGAAGGAGAAGGAGGAAGAGAAGCCCTCTTAATAGTCTCCAAGTCAAAACCATGAACAACTTTATAGCCCACACAATAAAGAGAATATAAAATCGTCTAAATCTTATTTATAAACATTCATCACTTTTCCTACACTAGACTCACAAACTCATAAATATAAAATTTCACGTTTTTATTAATTATACGTTTAAATTTGCTCTAAAACTTTTTAATGCAGTTTATTATGATGGCTTTCCGGTTCTTTTATATTTGAAAAGGTTTAATATTTTAATCATTCCAATAATTTATTTAAAAGTAATATGGATTACACCTCAACATAAAGAAAACAAAAATCATCACAACTGGACCAATAAGCAATATCACGATAAGTGGAGAAAAGATTGAAGTTGTCAAGGATTTAATTTTACTTTGATCCACAATCAACACCCATGGAAGCAGCAGTCAAAAAATCAAAAGATGCATTGCTTTGGGTAAATCTTCCGCAAAAGACCTTGTTACAGTGTTGAAAAGCAAAGATGTCACCTTGAAGACTAAGGCGCGCCTGACCCAAGCCATGGTATTTTCAATCGCCTCATATGCATGTGAAAGCTGGACAATGAATAAGAAAGATCAAAGAAGAACCGATGCCTTTGAATTGTGGTGTTGGCAAAGAATATTGAATATACCATGGACTGCCAGAAGAATGAACAAATTTGTCTTGGAAGAACAACCAGAATGCTCCTTAGAAGCAAGGATGGCAAGACTGTGTCTCACATACTTTGGACATGTTATCGGGAGGAATCAGTCCCTGGAGAAGGATATCATGCTTGGTAAAGTAGAGGGTCAGTGAAAAAAAGGTAGACCCTCAACAAGATGGATTGACACAGTGGCTGCAACAATGGGCTCAAGCATAACAACGATTGTGAGGATGGCATTAGGACCAGGCAGTATTTCATTCTGTTGTACACAGGGTTGTTATGAGTTGGAACTGACTTTATGGCACCTAACAACAACTAACATACATAGGCCTTACACTGTTCATGAAGGGTAACTCAAAATAGATCATAGTGACCCTATAGGACACAGTAGACCTGCCCCTATAGGGTTTCCAGGTAACAACTGGTGGATTCAAACTGCCGACCTTCTGGTTAGCAGCTGAGTTCTTAACTATTGGGCCACCAGGGCTCCAAAGTACAATGGTAAGGACTTGAAAATTTCTTTCTGGGTGACACTATTGGACCCATCACATCTACCATATTAATTAATGTACCAAACCAATTATTTTATTTAAAAAACGGTTACTTTAAGAAGGGTGAAATAGTTAAGTAGAGAATCAGAAATTTCCAATACCAATGATATTTTATGCATCAGTTTTAAATCATCAGTGTCACACCTTTAATAATAGACATTTTAGGAACGGAGTTTCCAAATGTATTTGCAGTAGAGCTTGTTTTGGTTAATGTAATTATTTCTTAATTTTTCAACACTTGATTTCCCATTGCTATTTTCTCAGATACTTTAAAATTATCTGAGCCTGTGTTCTGTCATAGTTTTGGCAAATATAATGACAATATGAAAAGAGATAGCTCAGAGAAATATGCTTTTAATTGTCAGCGTATAAATAAAGGACGTGAAATAGAAAAATACTCTCCTACATTTTTTATATATTTGGACAGATAAATCGACTAGACAGCAATGGGTTTTTTTTGGCTTGGTAACCACTGTACCAGTGAATGTGACCTTATTTGGAAACAGCATCCATTTGTTGTAATCAGTTAACGTGAAGTCAGACTGGAGTAGAGTGGGCTCTAATCCAATATGTCTGGTGTCTTCATAAAAAGAAGAGGAGAGATACAGACAGACACACAAACAGGGAAGATGGCAATGGTGGAGGCAGAGATTGGAGTTATGCTGTCACAAACAAAGGAACATCTGGGGTATGAGAAGCAGGGAGAGACAACAAGGCCTCTTCCCCTAGAGACGTCCAATAGAGCATGACCTTGCCTCCTCCTTCAGTTCAGATTTCTAGCCCCCAGAACAATGAGATAATATATTTCTGTGGTTGTAAGCCACCCGGTTTGTGGCAATGTGTTACAACACTCTTAGGAACCTAATACATCCGGAAAAAATGAATACAATCTTGAACTTTTCATTATCGTGCAATTTCAGTATTTGTTATTTTGCCAGACTTATTGTAAGTGTGTGATAATCATGGTTCTCAGGTCCTCCAGTTTAGACTCCTGCCTGTGGTGCTGTCTTACAGGGCAGGAGTCACGGCCAAGTGCAGCAGCCCTGCAAGTGGGCAAGGAAGTCGTTCCCTCTTGGAGTTCACTCACTATTAGTTTTTCTCTATGGAACTGTGACAACACTGTTCTGTGAAGCAATTAATCTACTATTATAGAAAGAAAATAAAGATGAACATAGTTGTTCTGCAAAAAAAAAAAAAAAATTATTGCATAAGAAAGAAAACAAAGCTGAAAAAATAAGGCTAGATAAACTTCTGGTGGCTGACAGGCAGTGAGAGAAACAGCTGCAGCAGAGACGGTAATAAGAGAAAGCATAATTAAACCAGATGTTTTAAAACGTGCAATTTTCAATGATACACAACACTGATTGAAAATATAAATGTAAATAAAATTGGATTGGGAGCATAATTAAAACCAAAAAGACACAAAAATAAGCTTGGTGAAAACTAAATTAGAACGATAGACAATAACTGTCTTTGCAGACAACAAATATTAGCTAGTGAGAGAGAATTCTTGATTTTAATTTTGGTGCTGCTTCACCAAACATGCCTTTATCAGGGTCTCAGCAGACATTTTCAATCATGATGAACTTCAGAGAAAATGATACAGGGAAAATGGGCTTTCTCAACTTTTGAAAATATAGTCCGAGCTACTCTAATGCTCTGAAAAACTACTATCCTAAGTACTAGTAGGCTCTCAAAATGGGATTGCTTTAACAGCATAAATATAAATACTGATTTTCTCAATTTTCTCTACCTAAGCCAAATTCTACCAGTTTTTACTGGACTACCAGTTTCTTTTTACATTGGAACTAATCTAGCCAGATTTCCTGGGCAATGACAGGCCCCTGTCTGTCTCCTTCATTTTGTTTTAGCACTATCCCCTACTTGTGTGCTGTTGGGCTAACTGTTGTTAAGTCTGCTGATGAGCACACTCACCAGGCTTGTCGCCTAGGCCTTTGATTTAAAATATAAGTGCAGATAAAAAAGCACAGATTGGAAGCATAATTAAAATAAAAAAGAAATAAAAATAAACTTGGGGAAAACTAAATTAGAATGATAGAAAATTAGAATGTCTAGATGACAAAAATTTATTACGGCAAGAACAACAGCAACAACAACAACAAAAAAAACCCATTGCGGTCGAGTCGATTCCAACTCATAGCAACCCTATAGGACAGAGTAGAACTGCCCCACAGATTTTCCCAGGAGTGCCTGGTGGATTCAAACTGCCACCCTTTTGGTTAGCAACTGTAGCACGTAACCACTACGCCACCAGGGTTTCGTAGGGTCTAAATCATTGTGAGAAGTACGGAAAAAACACTTGAGAGAGCAGAGGTGGTTGAAAGGTTGGATCTGCTTTAAAAAGTGACTGCAGACTGCAGTGAGCCAGATGTGGGGCTCAGAGGTGTTGCAACTGAACACTCAAGACACCCTAAAATAACAGTGGTTTCCTGCACCAATGTTTATATAAACCAAAACAAACTCATTGCCATCAAGACAATTCTGACTCATAGCCCTTCTTTAGTGCAGAGTAGAACTTGCCCATAGAGTTTCCTAAGTTGTAATCTTTCGAGAAGCAGACTCCCACATCTTTCTCTTCCTGAGTGGCTACTGGGTTCGAATGGCAGAACTTTTGGTTAACAGCCAAGAGCTTCAACCACTGCCTCACCAAGGCTCCTTAATGTTTATGTAGACGTATTATATTTAAATTATCTACCATCTTAGTACATCTAAACTATCCTGCAAAACATCAGTTTTCATTAGATATTGAGTTTTAGAGAAAGCCAGTCCATACCCTACTCACATCTCTAGAAGAATGTGATGCAGTATTAACTGTAACAAAATTTCAAATATTCCAGATCAATAGACTTCTGAAAACTGTGCTACACTGCTGATACTGAACAAATATACCAACCAGGGTGTTTTGAGGAAGTCACTCATTAGCTCTCTCTGCAAACGTGGGGGACCATGGATTAACGCAGTAGAAAATTCTTCTAACAACCTCTAATGCCTACTTTCCTATTTCCCACAGGTGACATAGTTCTAAGGAGGCACAGGTACCCCGAGATCTCACTAGCAGAGGCTGAGGAAGTTCAGAAGTGCATATGGAGCACACTAGATTTCTGGAATTTTGTCAGTGTCCTCGCCACAGACAGCATGACTGGAACGTCAACTGTCTGTCATGCTTCTTTTGGTAAAGTTGGCAGTATGTGTACTGGATTCCCCCTCATATCCTGAATCACTTAGACTTCCTAGGAGAGGAGGAAGTCCCTGGGTGGTGCAAACGGTTAATGTGCTCAGCTGTTAACCGAAAGGTTGAGGGTTGGAGTCCAACTAGATGTGCCTGGGGGAGGGAGGAAATCAGCCATAGTAAGTCCTCTGGAGTACAGTTCTTCTCTTACACACATAAGGTAGCCCTGAGCTGGAATCAGCTCAAAGGCCACTATTGTTTTTGTTTCTTTTGCTTTTGCTTGTTTGTTTTTGGTGTTAGGAAAGGAAGAGAAGTCTGCATCATCATCCATTCCCAGGTACCCACTTCACAAAGGACGAAGCCTTCCCATGGATTGCCACAGCTGAAGGGTGAGACAATGCTGAATGGGGGTGAGGAGGGATATGAAGCCTGTCAGAAGAAATCAATGAAGTAACTTATATGATGATACCCAGAGTGTTTCACAAATTGCAAATACTGAGCAAACTGCATCTACCTTTAACCTCTAAGCACCTTCATTTAACATCTAAACAGCCAATGAAAAAAACACAATGGACAACTATACATAACTACAATAGTAGAGTCCAAAAGAATAATAGTGGTTTTAATAAAATGAAAATAATTTTAACACCAAATAAATGTTTTTCTCAGTAAGCTTCTTGAGGCTAATTCATATGTGGAAGAAAAGCACATTGATATGAAAAAGCAATAGTGAGAAAAAAAGAAGATCTTTAAATTAAAAAATAATAATAACAATCACAAATAGCAGAAGAGACACTGCTGAAATTTCATTGGACAATTTAGAAGGCCAAGCCTTGGAACTAATACATTTATTTACCAACTATTCATTAGTGGCCTAAAACAAGTCAGAAATTGTCCTTGAGGGTTGTATTACAATTAGGACCACCAGAGCAATAGATTCTGCCCTGATAGAGTGAAATATTTACAAGTGTCATGAGTGTTGCAGAAAGGTAAATAAAAACTACCTTGGGAGCTCTAACAGCTGGACTCTTCCTTTGCCTGAGGGCTTGGAAGAGTGTATTCACCTTGATGTCATGCTGAAGCCAGGAAACCTAAGGATCACAACATAACATTGTCCAGCTTGCTTTCTTTAGATACATCATCAGGAGGGATTGATTGCTAGAGGAGAACATCATGTTTGGTGAGGTAGAAGTCCAACAAGGATCCAACTCTCAGTGAGCTGGGTTAGCACAATAACCACAATGATGGACTCGAACGTGCTGGAGATCATGAGGATGAAGCAGGAATAGACAATGTTTCATTCTGTTGTACATAGGGTCACCATGACTCAGAGTCGATTCTGTCTATCTGTCTGTCTGTCTCTGTCTGTCTACCTAACTACTTCCCTCCCTGCCTACCTCCCCACCTGCTTACCTACCTATCTACTGATCTATCTACTTACCTATCTATCTTCTATCTAACATTTTATTTATGTAATAAACATACAGTATTTTCATCTCTTTATAAATAGTAATTTATTCAATCCTTATAACAACCTCATGAAACAGGGGCTATCATCACTCATATTTCTCAGAGAAGTAACAAAATTGAGTCATAGTAAGAAACAAATACATAGCTCAAGGTCACAGCCAGTTGGTGGGAGACCTGGATCTAAGCTCAGGACTCAAGACCCCAGACTTTGTGTTTTTTATTTTTATTTTTTAATCCTGTATAGTGTGTGTTTATATGTAATTGATTAATTAATTAATTAATTGATTGATTAATTTTTGTTTCCTTATCAAACACCTACATAGTGTTTACAATGTGTCTAGATGTTGCATGTACTGATTCAGGCAGTCCTCATAGCAACGTCCCCAGGCAGGTACTAAAATTCAATGAAGAATGTACTAAATTACCCTCTTAAATCCTTCTAGTAGACCTCTCCTGATTTCTCTAGTTTGCTCAGTAACTAGCTATATAAAGTTTCTGTAAATGTTCACTAAAATTTCAAGAGTGATTATTTCTTGAGTTGTGGTGGTTGCTAAGTGTGAGATTAGAGTGGGAAGGGATACTTTCATTTAAAATATATGTATACAAGTACATTTAATACATATACATTGGTGTATTTACAGTAAATAATTACTATATTTGTAATAAAGGTTCTTTTGGGAGTACATCAAATCATAAAAATTATCTATTTATTTGTGCAACTCTGAAAATTTACTGTATTTTTCTGTCTCCTTTGGCTATAAGCAAATCACCATGCCCAATAGTACAATGGTTTGGGTGGGATTTTTGTTATCTCTCACACACAGAAGGCAGAACATTCATAAGGTGACTATAGACTGCCAAGATATTGTATGAAGCACAGTTAATATTCATTTTCAAGGAAATTAAACATTCTCCTTTGAAAGACACTTCCTGTGTGTCGACAGAAAATTAAACAAGGATTATGAGCACTAAATTGGCAACACAATTTTCTAATCTTGAAAGAGATTTTATATGTGTTGTTATTTTCATTTTTCCCACTTAAATGAAATATTTCATAGCAGATCCAATGGGTAGGCAGGGGAACGGGAGAGAATCTTGAAAGGATACTTTTTCTTACGCCCTTTGAGGTTGGATCTAAATTGGAGATTTCAGAGAAAATAGAGAATGGCATACTATTTGTGATTGTATTGCAGAACATGATACAAAATATTTAAATCAAATATAAATATAAAAGCTAAAATATTCTGAATATTCACGTGCGTATGTGTGATTCTTTAAAACTGATCTAAAGATGGTCAGGATGGAAGAATCTCTGAGAACTAGCTTGAATTACAACAGCTATAACTGAAAAATTCTGGCTCGTCATATGACAACCTGGGAATGAGAACCATTACTCTTCATTGGTCTGACATCATAAACCGAGCAAAGTTATCTATATGGAACCTGTTAGTAGTTATGAGAAACTTGGCTAATGCATTTCCAGCAGTAAGTTACACATCCATAGACATCCTTTCTGTCTCTCTCTGCTCTTTCTCTCTCTCTCCATATACATCCACATGTACATACCAATAATTTAAAAAAAAATGGAACTATGTTTTAAACATAAAAATACAAACAGTGGTTTCAAAGTTAACTCATTAATTCATTGACATGTTTTCTGATTTTACATTTCAGATTTAATGCAATGCTTCAAAGTGTATGTTAGAAAATGGACATTTATAAAACTCATAAAATCTGCATGTTATAACAAAAGGCACAAGGCTATGATATGCCCAAATGCTGGAACAATTACTGTCTTTCCGTATGCGCTGAAAGATGCAAATTGTATGAGCTTATTGACCAAGAATAGATCCTCTCTTGAGTTAGCTCAATTGTGGGTTTTTTTTTTTTTTTTAAATTCTTTTGGAACATGATTTGCTACTTTGATATTTATCAGAAAAGAAGATTTAATTCCTCCATAAAATGTATATCCCTATTTTGGGTAAAAGTTAGAGATTTTAGGATACTTCTGGTCTGGGTTTAAGAACTGTATATTTCTTTTAGTGAAATATACAGCTGAAAATTCTCATGGGTTTATTCTTTAACCACTAAATCCCAATTGTTCTTATCAAGCCTTCTTTTCATTGTGTTGTACTAATTGATCCATCTTTTCCAAAGCATTTATCTTTGCCAATTTCAACTTAAACATTTCGTTTTTTTTCAATGATCTTTAGACTCTAATCAAAATTTTGTCCAAAATTAGGCACTCGATTATATTTATCCTATTTTTTTTAAGGTCTTTCCTTTAGGAAAAATAAAAAATAGAATGTCCAATGAAGCAGTTGAAATATTGCAGGAGCAGTCTTGCATTCTTTAAATGATAACCATCAATGAGCTACTCAAAATAAAATGCCTCTGATCATGTAATGGTAGAAATTACAAGAAGCTCATCACGTGTGGGTGTTTTAAGTAACTATCTTCTTAGGAGAACAAAAAACATACAGGAATTTGTGACCAAACCGCCATGACACTTGCCAAGTGTCACATCAACACTAAGTGCTACTGTAATGCAAATACTACAAGTGGGTGGCTTTAAAAAACCAAAATGAAACAAATAAACCCCTTGTCATCCAGCTGATTCCGACTCATAGCAACCCGATAGGACAGAGTAGAACTGCCCCATAGGGTTTCCAAGAAGCACCTGGTAGATTTGAACTGCTGACCTTTTGGTTAGCAGCTGTAGTTCTTAACCACTACACCACCAGCGTGGCATTAAAGAATAGGAATTTATCTTCTCACAGTTCAGGAGGCTAGAAGTCCAAATTCAGGGAAAAGTTCTAGGTTCTTCCTTGTCAGTAGTCCCAGGAGCTCCTTGACATTTCTTGGCATTCTTTGGTATTCCCAGCTTTCCTCGGCATCTGTCTTCTCTGTGTGTGTGTGTGTCTGTATATATTCTGCTCTTTTTCTAACTCAGATATTATTTGGTTTAGAACCCATGGTATTTGGGTATGATCTAATTAGTATAAAAAAGAAAATTATTTCCAAACAGGATCATACCTACAAGTATAGGTTACCAGTACTTCAATACATGTTTTTGGGGAACATGATTCAATTCAAAACACCAACCTGGACCTTAATGATGGTAAACAGTCCTGAGCCATTTGAAAGAAAGGAACAGCCTGAAGAGAGCAGATGTATGATAATAAGGAAAATTGAAATAAGACAGTTGATAAGGATCACTATAATAAAATGTAGACTGGCAATGTTGCTTTAGAAAATTTGATGACATATTATTGTAGCCTGGGAAGAGATAAACCTATCCACCTCTGGGAACCATATCTAATAAAGTGTCTTTCAAAATGTCTTAACACATTCCATTTTGTTAGAATTAAATTCTGTAATCCTAAAAGTTATTGATGAAAATAAAAGTATTAAAGCAGGGTGCTGATTTCACTCCATCTTATAAGGTATTGGAGGAAATAAAAGATTTATTTAGGGACTAAGATGTTCACATCTGATCATCAGTGGAGCATCCAACTGTGTATGAAATTAATAAAACTGAATAACAAAAGAGTGGTAAACAAAGTCCTTCATGATTATTGCAAACTGGTGCACAATGCACTGTAATACTTCTGGGAGAATAGATGACCGATAATAGAGGGCTGACTGTAAAATTTGAAGGTATGATAATGGTGCGGTGGAAGTTGTTCCAGATATGGTGAAAGGGAAATTTAGAAAATGGAAATGCTTGCTGATCATGTCGTTAGAACAGTGTCTGGTCTGTGTTCTCTTCCAAACAATCTGTCATACTAAGGACTTGTGAACTCTGTACACTGCACATACACAATTATCCAGAAATATCTGCTGTGAGGAAACACAGACTGGACTCAATGGAAGAAGAACACCGCCCTAGAGCTTTCAGAAGGATTTTGAACTGTCATGTTATGCCATGGTAACTATAATACCCATGACAGTCAATTGCTGGCCTACTGCATAGCTTTGGTTAGGACAACTCAGCTACAGAGATACATAAAATAATTCTGGACCTCTTACAGAGTCCAGCTTCCTGGGTGTGAGATCCATATAGCTGCTCAGAGCCACCATTCAGAAGAGCCCCAACTTGGTTTAATGCTCTATTGTCATTGTCTGGAAATTGTTAATACTTTCTGAACAAAGGGCTCTACAGTTTCATTTCACACTTGACCTCACAGAATGTATAGCTGGTTCTGGACCCAAAATTCCTATTACAACAAGGATCATGTCAGAGAGACATTCCAATAAATATGAGCAGATCAGAAGAGTTCACTGATAAAATGGGAATTGTATATATAGAAGTGAGTCACTAGCAGTGGCTCTGGCTGGGCACATTATGTCCATGATCAGATTTATGTTTGGGGCTGATAATCGAATCCTCAGAAGAACTGCTAGCTTCTACTGCTGAATGATCTGAAATAGCACACCTTTATTCTCCAATAAAGGAAAGCATGCTGTCTTCTTTAATGAGGCTAGTTCCTGAACGGAAGTATCTAATATTGTTTGGAGCCCTGGTGGAGAAGTGGTTAAGAGCTCAGCTACTAACCAAAAGGTCAGAAATTTGAATCCACCAGCCACTCCTTGGAAACCCTACGGGGCAGTTCTATTCTGTCCTATAGGGTCATTATGAGTCGGAATCAACTCAATGGCAAGGGGAAAAACATTTTTTAATTTTATGAAGACAATAACCCTCCAGACGTTAAAGGTTGAGGAGCAGGAAAGGATAAGCTTATACATTGGGCATAACTGGCAATGTATCTGGAAGTGCAGGAAGAAGTGCACTTTCACCCACTGTTACAATGTTTGGAAATCTATGGACTCATGACTTATTGTCAGGCATATGGGTCCTAGATGTTTGAGTGATAGGATACCTACGTGTGGGGAACAAAATTATGAATATATTTATGGGATTTCCAAGAAGGAATTAAAATGTGCTATAGAGAGGCTTATGAGTCCCCGAGTGGCACAAATGGTTAAGTCCTAGACTACTGGCTGAAAAACTGGCGGTTTGAACCCACCAGAGACATCTAAGAAGACAGACCTGGTGATCTGCTTCCAAAAGGTTACAGCCGTGAAAACCATTTGGGGTCACCATAAGTTGGAATTGACACTACAGCAACTAACAACAACAACATACAGATACCTACCAGACAAGTAACAAAATGAGTTACTTGCTCAGAAAAAAAAAAAAAAAAAAAAAAACACAACAAACCTTGGAATGCAAAAGCAGACACTATATCCTGGCCCCCGGAATTAGCTACAAGGAAATGTGTTCTGATTATTCCTTGAGGTCCTAAGCTCTGCATTTTAACAGTGAAAAGTAACATATTTCTTTGTTTCTCACTGAAGCAGCTAATTTGGTTAAAAAAGTCACAGAATTGTAACAAGAAACAAATTAGCTAAAGAAGCTGTCTTAGTTATCTAGGGCTGCTATAACAGAAATACCACAAATGGATGGCTTTAACAAAGAGAAATTTATTCTCTGACAGTCTGGGAAGCTACAAGTCCAAATTCAGAGCACCAGCTCTAAGGGAACGCTTTCTCTTTCTGTGGGTTCTGGAGGAAGGTCCTTGTCATCAATCGTCCCCTGGTCTAGGAGCTTTTCTGCACAGGAACCCTGAGGTCCAATGACACACTCTGCTCCTTGCACTGCTTTCTTGGTGGTATGAGGTCACCATGTCTCTCTGCTTGGGTCTCTCTTCTGTATTTCAAAAGAGATTGACTCAAGACACAACCCAATCTTGTAGTTTTAGTCTTGACTCTTTAACATAACTGCCACTAATCCCATCTCATCAACATCATAGAGATGGGATTTATAACACACAGGAAAATCACATCAGAAGACAAAATGGTGGACATTCACACAATTCTGGGAATCATGGCCCAGTCAAGTTGACAGATATTTTTGGGAGACACAGTTCAATCCATGACAGATGGCTTTGGATAAGAGTTCTTAAGAATAAGAGTCTGGAGGGTGAACTACATACGAGGCTTACAAGGAGCTTCAGGTGGCTTTAAATAAGTCCTGATTTGAATAGACACATAGTCTACTTTGGGTTTCCATTATCCTATGACTGAAGAAGGAGCACTGGTGGCGCAGTGAATAAAGCTGTCAGCTGCTAACCAAAAGGTTAGTGGTTCAAGCCCACCAGCTGCTTTTCTTGGGAGAAAAGATTTACAGATTTGGGAATCCTATAGGGTCACTATGGGTTGTAATCAACTCGATGGCAGTGGGTTTGGTTTGGGGAGTGACTGAAGACACTGCTGAAAACTCCATTAAATATAACATTTTCTGTTGTTGTTAGGTGCTATCGAGTCAGTTCCAACTCATAGCTACCCTATGTACAAAAAAACGAAACACTTTGCCATCCTTACAATCGTGGCTATCCTTAAGCCCATTGTTGCAACCACTGTGTCAGTCCATTTCATTGAGGGTCTTCCTCTTTTTTGCTGACCCTCTTCTTTACCAAGAGTGATGTCCTTCTCCAGGGACTGATCCCTCCTGACAACATGTCCAAAGTATGTGAGACGTAGTCTCGCCATCCTTGCTTCTAAGGAGCATTCTGGTTGTACTTCTTCCAGGATAGATTTGTTCGTTCTTTTGGCAATCCATGGTATAGTCAATATTCTTCTCCAACACCACAATTCAAAGGCATCAATTCTTCTTCAGGCTTCTATATTCATCATCCAGCTTTCACATGTATAGGAGGTGACTGCAAACACCATGGCTCAGGTCAGGAGCACCTTGGTCTTCAAGGTGACATCTTTGCTTTTTAACACTCTAAAAATGTCTTTTGCAGCAGATTTGCCCAGTGCAATGTGTCATTTGATTTCTTGACTGCTGCTTCCATGGGTGTTGATTGTGGATCCGAGTAAAATGAAATCCTCGACAACTTCCATCTTTTCCCCATTTATCATGATGTTGCTTATTGGTCCAGTTGTGAGGATTTTTGTTTTCTTTATGTTGAGGTGTAATTCATATTGAAGGCTGTGGTCTTTGATCTTCATCATTTTCTGCAAGCAGGGTTGTGTCATTTGCACAATGCAGGTTGTTAATGCATCTTCCCCCACTCCTGATGCAACATTCTTCTTCATATAGTCCAGGTTCTCAGATTATTAATTTTGTCCTCCAAGGCTCACATTTCATCAGACTAAAATGTATGCATTACAAAGATGACATTGGACACAAACAGGACAAAACACACATCATATGGATTTATCATATGCCTTACTACACATGGAAACCCTGGTGTGGTAGTAGTTAAGAGCTACGGCTGCTAACAAAAAGGTCAGCAGTTCGAATCCACCAGGCACTCCTTGGAAATTCTATGGGGGCAGTTCTACTCTGTCCTGTAGGGTCGCTATGAGTCAGAATTGACTCAACGGCAGTGGGTTTGGTTTTTTGGTTACTACACGTGTCCAAATTGACTAGACAGCAACTGATTTACTACACATTGAAGTGGTGGTTTCATTGAGAAACGGAGAGGACATTTAAATACCTATCAATGGAGAACAGGAGGGGTAATAAGGGAATGAAAGGCTGGCTGTCTCAGTTGGATTGGGTAAATGGGTACTTCATCTAAACTTGAGGGGTAGAAAAGGTTTAACAACTCTGAAAAATTTTCAGGGATAGGCTAGTAGAAATAATGGCATTGGTAATGATGAAGTCAGACATTCTTGATTTTCCCCACCTCATCAAAGTTTTATTTTATCATGCTGGATCCAACTGTACCAAGTCTGAGACTGTACCTGTGTGACCCAGCAGGGAGTGATATTGCTTCTCAGGACACTATTTCCGTTTCTCTGAATGTGTATGTCTTCCTAAGATACAATAGTCTGGATGGTGACTACATATCATACATTTAAACTAAGCCTGACTGTAAGTGCTCCCAGGAACATAGAGGTTGAAATATCATTATCCTTTATCCTCCTAGCCCTACTTCTCCTGGGAATGGACAGAATAGAAATTACTGGCAAGGTTATTTGTGCCACCTGCCTTGTGGCTGGAAGAAAAATATTCATCATGCGAGGCAGAGTCTATATTAAGGCAGATAACAAATTAATGTAAAAGGGACAAATTATAGCAAATAAATAAAGTGCATAAATATGGTTAATGTCACTGGAAACAGATATTGTCACTCATTGCCTGGGAGAGAGCATCTCAGTGCAAATAAATAACACTAATAGCTATTTCTCTCAGACTTGCAATCAATTCATGGCTAATGCTGGCAGAAAGTCTCTGACTTTTTGTTTTGTTTTGTTTTTTCCCTTAATAAGGAGAACTGAGCTGAAGTCACATTACAATATTGAGTGATAAAATCTATTTGGATAATTTGGAGAAAATACATCAGTCAATATATAGGTATCCCTCCCTTTGCAGTAGTTTGCTTTCCACCACTTTACTTTTGTAAAAAATCTACATTAGTACCTGTTTTCCCTAAGTCAAAAAACTCCGAAGAGGATTTTTGCTTTTACAGAAAAAAAGGTGAAAAGTGAAAACAGCGTTCAGTATCTATTTTGCAGAGAGCCGTTAAAGCGATGGCAGGCTCCCGGAGCAGCGAGAGTGGCATCACCAAGCTCCTTCCCTGGGAACAACACTCAGCATCTCAGCTTTTACTATATGTTAGTGTTTTTTAGGGTTTATGTGTTATTTGGTATGATTTGGTAGTTTGTTTTTTGGATCTAGGAGTGCTCCAAACATTTTCCCATATAAATTAATTGCAATTGCTTCTTCGCTTTACACCATTTCTGCTTATGAAGGATTTCATAGAAATGCTCTACTTTTAGATGGGGGTAGGGGGAAGGACCGGTACCTTTATAAACCAGCTTAAAAAAGGCAGGTTGGAATTAATTTTGGGGCATATTCTACTTGTCATATTGAATCTATTGCAGTCTTGAGAAAATTGTACTTTGAATAAAATTGCTTATTTTGTCATTGGACGTCAGTATCTTAAACGTTGTGTTGCTGAGATTAAGACTGACTCTATATTAAGGCAAAACCTTGGGGAATACGAGACCCACCTGCCTGTTATGCCAATATCTACCTAACTCTTTTAGTTACTCCCTATGTGGATGTGGATGTCATACTAAACATGCAATTTTTTTTGGAATCAGAATGGTCCTGAGGAGAATGAATATTGCCACAGGGTTGACTACATAGTACTAGTGCATTACTCCTGGAATTACAAAAATATAATTAGTGGATGCCTCATGGCATGTTCAGATTTAACTGCACCTAGTTCTCGAGCCATGGCGGCACAGCAGTGAAGCACTTGGCTGCTAACCAAAAGATCAGCGTTTTGAACTTACTTAGCAGCTCTGCAGGAGAAAGACTTGGTGATCTGCTTCTGTAAAGATTACAGCCTCGGAAACATTATGGGGTGTTTCTATGCTGTCACATGGGGTCACTATGAGTCAGAGTCGACTCTATGGCACCCAGCAAAAACAACAGTTCTTGTATATGCTCAATTAAAAACATTCTGGGAAACAAGGTAATTTTGAGTCCGTACAATCTACTTAAATGGCATCTGTAAGTATAAGTGCCTTATGGCAACAGCACTTTATCAACACTAAATCCAACATAATAAACAGTGTTTGGGGATTTTGAAAACTGGACATGTTGAGTCAATCAGGTTTCTTTTTTTTTTTTGAGGATTATCACCATAATGAAAAGGTCTTATTAACTCAAATAGGCAACTATAATGCATTCTATTATAGGAAACTTGCTATGCCTGTATATTAACAGGAAAGATAGTGATATTCAAATACAATATGAAGATTACTGAAATGATAGAAAATAATGCCACAACTTTTGAAAATGGTATGTCTTTTTACTCAGCAAAGACTTACTGATGTTGATTGCGGTGGCATTGAAATGGAATGAGAACGGCCCGTGGGGCTGCATGCACAGGGAAGGTAATTGCCGGGAGGCAATTTTCCCTAGGTTTTCATGTTTCCGCATGCCCTGTTACACTGTTTATTCTGGACTCTCTTTTTAAGTATGTGTGTACAGAAAGCAGCCTTGGAAGATAGAGTTGGTGTTTCTCTCCAGGGCAGAGGGCTGATTTGTTTGCTGTCCATAACAATAAAGATAATGTCTCCCTCCAAGGCAATGAATGATTCCTTTGTTAACAGCCCCTTAAAATATTAGGTGTCTTTTATGCTCAGAATTCCTCAACTGGGATACTAGCCGACTGTGTGTGTAGCATTCACCTGGAACCACCTCAGCATCATCCACATGGGACCTGGAAGGCCACGGAACCTACACAAACATGAAGCTCATGGACAAAGTGTGTCATGAGTAATAAGAATTTTTTTGTCTCTGACCCAAAAGTCTCGTGTCTTCTGCGAGTGTTTATGCAACTGTACAGACTAACTTGTTAGTATGCAAGCAGAATAAAATACCAGATGCTTCTGTAGTTCTTGACATGGAGTATGTTTATAGGAACACTATGGGTATCCTGGAGCCCTGGTGGTGCAGTGGTTAAGATCACAGCTGCTAATCAAAAGATTGGCAGTTCAAATCCACCAGCTACTCCTTGAAAACCCTATGGGACAGTTGTACTCTGTCCTATAGGGTGGCTATGAGTCAGATTTGACTCAACAGCGATAGGCTTGGTTTTTTTGGTATGGGTAACCTAATCTATGACAAGATCTTGCTGATAAGCATGGTGTTTACTGTTGCTTCTCATGGCCAGTGTGCTACACTTTATAAAAAGGGATCTATATTGTCCTTGGTGCTACTGCTCAGGACTGGACAAGTTAAAATCAATACATGTCTCTCTCCATGGGAGGCAGTTAAGTGTTACTGCGTGATGATACCTGGATCCTGGATTGATGACTATTTGTTTCATGATGTCTAGGGTATGATTATGTCCCAAGAACAGCTGAGACCCAGAGTACTGAGTAATGACTTCTATCAAATTATTAGAAATGTATACAGTATGTGAAAAGATTGTTATTTTTGGATCTGAATATATTTGAAAACAAATAAAAAAATCCAGTTACCATCAAGTCGATTCCAATTCATGGTGAGCCCATGTGTGTCAGAATAAAACTATGATACATACGAACCTTAATGCCTGATGTTTCAGAATTAGATCACCTAGGACTTTCTTCTGAGGCATACTGAGTGAACTCAAATTTCCAACATTTTTGCTAGCAGCAAGCACATTAATAATTTGCACAACTCAGGGAATATTAATTCTTCTTAAATATACTGACACTGGTTGGATAAATATCTAACAAAATACAACAATTTAATCAAACATAATGTGATTCATCAGGAATAAAACTAAAAAAAATTGCTTGAATTTATTTTATAATTTGTTAATTTAGCAATTCTTTCATGTCATCATGGTTAGATGCCATCGAGTTGATTGTGACTCATAGCCACTCTATGTAAAACAGAATGAAACACCACTCAGTCCTGTGCCATCCTCATCATCGTTATGTTTGAGCCTATTGTTGCAGCCACTGTGTCAATCCATCTTGCTGAGGGCCTTCCTCTACTTTACCAAGCATGATGTCCTTCTGCAGGGACTGATCCCTCCTTATATCATGTCCAAAGTGTGTGAGACGTAATCTCGCCATCCTTGCTTCTAATGAGCATTCTTGCATATAACAGGCTTTTTTTGTAGGAACATGGCTTAAGTATTTTGAATCGAATGCATCTACAATCACTTAGGAAATCTGGTGGCACAGTGGTTATAAACTAGGCTACTAACCAAAAGGTTGGCAGTTAGAATCCACCAGCCACTCCTTGAAAACCCTATTGGGCAGTTCTACTCTGTCCTACAGGGTCTCTATGAGACAGAATCAACTCAACAGCAATTTTTTTTTTTTTTTTTAATGATCACTTAGGAGCCCTGGCAGTGCAGTGATTAAGAGCTCTGCTGCTAACCAAAAGATCAGCAGTTCAAATTCACCAGCTGCTTCTTAGAAACCCTATGGGGCAGTTCTACTCTATAGGGTCACTATGAGTTGGAATTGACTAGACAGCAATGGATTTGGTTTTTGTGGATTAACTTCTCAGTTGTCATTTCATAATCATTTCCCATCATTTGAATAAAATTTAGAAAAAAATAGTCCTTTGAGAAAAAGTTTTCGAATTCTTGGAATGCAAACATGTATCTAAACGAAGTTCACAAGCAGTATTCATTTAGATGTCCTTTCGTTGACTCTGCTATAGTGTTCCAGGAGAATGAAGTCCTTATAATTATATTTTTTCAAGAAATTCACATTCTGTGTATATTAACATCATGTTTAAAATGTGCTTTGTTCTAAAATATTTAAAAATTTCAAAGTAGTTCTGTGCTCTAATTTTTTTTCAAATATACATTTAAATATGCCAAAATTTTCCAAAGACCAGTCATTTTTTTGGCATTTAATACTCCTTCTGCCTTTCTGCTAATGGTTTTATGTTAGTCTTTCAGTTTTCTTTAGCCTTTTTGATATAATTGAGCAAGAACTTATTGCTTCAATTTCCAGATTCTGAAATACTATTCCATAAAATCAAAGTAATTTTACGGTCTCTCAAATGTACTACATTTTGTTCCTTATAGAGCATGAGTTCTTTAATAAGCTGCAGTACTTAACTCACTCATTTAACTTTTAGAGATCCACCATGGTATCAAGAACACACCTGCATATGTATAGTGACATACACATAAACACATATGTGTGAGTTTGTTTTTTAGTGCATATATGTTTATCTATTGTGTATTGGGTTTATAATGTAATTAATTGTATATTATATATTATACACACACACACACACAAGAGATTCTGGGGCCTGAGAACAGTCACCATTATTCTCTTCTAATGCTATGTGCTTCTTGTAGAATTTAAGTGATTTATTCATGTGATTCTTTCAGCTGTAATTGTATTCATAAAAACATTTTAGTTAAAAGCCTTGCTGAAAATACTTCTTTATAGTGGGCAAGGTAAAAATTATACCTAACTGTATAATTAGAGTAGAAATAAATTATATTAGGTGAAGGCAATTAAAAATATCTACACGCCCTGAATCTCTTCATTTGCAAGCCTGTTATTGATATCTGAAATAATATAGTTGGAATTTATATTGAACTAGAATTTATCCCTTAAAGATTGCAATTTCCCATAAAAAAGGTAACCAGTAAGCACATATTAATTATGAAATTTTAGGATGAGTAAGGAATCATTTCGTTTGCAACTTGACTGCTACCGGAGGTCTAAAAAGAAGATGAGAGGTATTTAATTAGTGAAGTCTAACTGGATGAGACAATTTAGCCTCCTGTCTTAGTCATCTAGTGCTGCTGTAACAGAAATACCACAAGTGGATGGTTTTGACAAAGAGAAATTTATTCTCTCACAGTCCAGTAGGCTACAAGTCCAAATTCAGGGCATCAGCTCCAGGAGAAGGCTTTCTCTCTCTGTCGGCTCTGGAGGAAGGTCCTTGTCATGCATCAGTCTTCCTTTGGTCTGGGAGCATCTCAGCGCAGGAACCTCGGGTCCAAAGGATGCGCTCTGCTCCCGGCACTTGTTTCATGGTGGTATGAGGTTCCCATGTGTCTCTGCTCACTTCTCTCTTTTATATCTCAAAAGAGATTGGATTAAGACACTATCTAATCTTGTAAACCTCATCTGTATAACCTCATCATAATGATAGCATTTACAACACATAAGGAGATCACATATAACCTCATTATAGTGATAGAGTTTACAACACATAAGGAAATCACACCAGATCTACAAAATGGTATATGATAATGTAATACTGGGGAATCATGACCCAGCCAAGTTGACAGACATTTTTGGGAGACACAATTCAATCCCTGACACCTCCTATATGATTTTGTATTGTGTTGTACTGAGTGAAATAAATCAGATAGTGCAGAGCTCTTTGAATCAGAATGAATAATCACACACTACTCACTGACATGGTCACAGGCCATTTGCTGTTGTTAGGTGCTGTCAAGTCAGTTCCAACTCATAGCAAACCTATATACAACACAAGGAAAAATTGGCTGGCCCTGTGCCATCCTCACAATCATTTCTATGTTTAAACCCCTTGTTGCAGCCACTGTGTCAATCTGTTGTGTTGAGGGTCTTCCTCTTTTCTACTGCCCTTTTACTTTGCCAAGAATGATGTCCTTTCTCCAGGGACTGATCTCTCCTGATAACACGTCCAAAGTACGTGAGACGAAATCTCGCCATCTTCCGTTTTTCCAAGACAGATGTCTTCATTTTTCTGGCAATCCAGGGTACATTCGATATTCTTTGCAAACATCATAATTCAAATGCATCAATTCTTCTTTGGTCTTCCTTATTCATTGCCCAGCTTTCCCATGCATATGAGGCTATTGAAAATACCATGGCTTGGGTCAAGCACACTTTAGTCCTCAAAGTGACATGTATGCTTTTTAAAATTTTAAAGAGGTCTTTTGCAGCATATTTGCCCAGTGCAATACTTCGTTTGATTTCTTAACTGCTGCTTCAATGGGCGTGATTTTGGATTCAAGTTACCAGGCCTTTATTGCTTACATATTAATCAGAAAAAGGGAAAAAACAAAACAAAACAAAAAACCTCATTGCCGTCGAGTCTATTCCCACTCATAGTGACCCTATAGGACAGAGTAGAACTGTCCCATAGGGTTTCCAGGAAGCAGCTGGTGGATTCAAACCACCAAGCTTTTAGTTAGCAGCCCTAACTCTTAACCATTGCGCCACCACATATTATCAGGACAGCAATAAATGGAGTAGAGTTTGTTACGTGTCAGGTTCTCTCCAAAAGCTACTGTTTGAAAGTGAAATGTTTGGTCACTTCCATGCACACCTCTTGATGCTTCATGGGGGAGAGAACAAAGAGAAATTCGGGCCTCAGATTTATATAGTATAAACCAGAGGGGTATACATGCTTGGCATGCATGGGAAAAGGGAAGGGGGTTAGGACAAAGTGCTTTGTTTAGGCGCACCTGGCCTGACCACCCTGTCACCAAGGGGTGTCTTTTGTTGAGATACACATAGTATAGTCATTGTCTTAGTCTGGTTCTCTAGAAGAGCAACCCCAGTGAGATATATATACATATATATATATAGAAAGAGAGAGAGAGAGAGAGATTTACTTTAAGAAAATGGCTCATGCAATTGTGGGGGCTGGTTAAGTCCCAAATTCCTGGGTCAGATGACAGGCTGGAGAGTCTACTTGCTCACAGGGATTCTGGGGCTGGTAAATCCAAAATCTGTAGGTTAGGCAGCAAGCTGGACACCTCTGCTGGCTCATGAGGTCACAGGGGCAGGTGAATCCAAAATCTGAAGGTTGGTTTGAATCCCTGCTGAGAATTTCCATTTCCACTCCAGATACACTGAATCAGAATCTACATTTTAACAAGATCCCCAGGTATTTCCTACATATAATAAATTTTGAGAACTTCTGCTCTACCAGCGGTTCTCACAATTGGTCCCTAACCAGCTGCATTAGCATGGCCTAAGAACTTGTTAGAAAAGCAAATTTTCAGCATGGGTTCGAACCAGAACAAACTGGTGCAAAGCACTGATAGAGAGTCACACAAGGGAGAAGACAGACTCCATGTGAGGATTACCTGCAATCAAGGAACACCAAGGAACCAAGAATGCCAGAGGCTACCAACAAGGAAGGTATCAATACACCTGACACCCTGACTTGCTCTTTTCACCTCCAGAACTGTGAGAAAATACACTTCTGCTGTTTAAAGCCACCCACTTGTATTTTTGTTACAACAGTACTAGCAAACATTTCTTTCAGAGCCTGATAGTGGCTGACAACTTTGTTTTGCAAAATAAATTGCTCCAAGGAAGCTTTCAAAATTTATGGAAATATTAGCTTTCAAAAATTTGAATGAAAATAATGAGAATTTTTTTTAAGTTATCTATTTATGATTGGAATCTTACAGAGTACTATGAGCTTGTTAAATGGAAAGAATCACATTTTCCAGAAAAGCTGCAACGCAGCGACCTTCGGGAACTCAACAGTCACTGTTCTTCACACAGAAAAAGTCTCTATCGTTATCTTCAATTGATTAGCCTTTATCTCAGCACTTATCAAGGAAGGGTATGGGAAACAATTTCAACATAAATTGTCCTGGGCAGTAAGTTCAAAACATAGATTCTAACCAAACGTCACAAATCAGCAGCTCTAAACAGCCAGTTCGTACTTATTCGCACTAAACATTATGAACCTTTAGTCTACTAAATTAAAGGCTATTCTTTTGTGAACTAATCTAAAAATATACTATCATGCCTGTCTAATTTTACTTTCTTGTTAAAATTATAAAATCACAATGTTATCTTGAGGAAACGTTGTACTCTCTACACTAAAACATACTTTCCCCATTTTAGGTAAAAGAGAATTTAAGTGACCTAAAACTGTGTAAACTCGCAATGGGAATGTTAAGTGTCTTCTAATTTCTATATTTGAGGAAAGAAAATTTGCTCCATAATAACACAAATAGAAAAATAACAGCAAAAATATGTCTTCTTTTCTTAACAAATCAAGCTTTCATATAGAACCTTTTTGCCCTGTTGCTGGTGGCTGGTTTTTATACTGATGAGTTCACCATTTCACTCAGATTCTCAGAGGAAAGATAATAAGAGTGTTCACCTTCACTTGGATCTCTTTCTCATTAGGCTTAGCTTCAGGAAAAGTCAGAACTAAAATTGTTTCACAGCTTTGCCATAAAGCTTTAGAAAATGACCTCTTTTCTTCTGTACAGTGTAATTTACTTTTGTAATACCAGGAGATGTAGGTTTCAGGGGAATAAACTCTTTGAGAAAAGGAAAAGTAACATATTCCTTCCACTTTATTCTCTTTCCTTGTTCCTGGCTATCTTTGTTTGCTTGTTTATTATAACAGTAACACCAACCTGGGGCCTCAGGTAATATTTAACCTGGGTAAGGCCTTGGGACACGTTATCAGGAAGACCTAGTCCCTGGAGAAGAAAATCATGCTTGGTAAAGTGGAGGCTTAGCAAAAAAGAGGAAGACCCTGGATGAGATGGATTAACACAGTAGCTGCAACAATGGACTCAAACACAGCAACGATTGTAAGGATGGTACAGGACCAGGCAGTGTTTCGTTCTGTTGTACGTGGGGTCACTGTAAGTCGGAACCAACTGGATGGCACCTGACAACAACAACATGACATTAGGACAGATTTCAAAGGTCCCATCACTGGTAATCTCAGAGAATATCAATGCTGCAAGACTTCCCTGGGAAGGTTAGGGACAGCTCCACGACTCAGCCTGCAGGGACCTTCTGCTATCTTACAGGTTGAATCAGAGCTTTCAAAGTTCCAGGAAGTTATCTCCCCCTGAATGTCCCTTCTCACTCTTCTGTCTGGAAACTTTGGTGTAGAAATCATGTAGACGTCCTAGAGCTATGAGAGAACAGGTCAAGCTTGTCATTTTTAAATTGCATACCTGGGCCTAATTATGTAGAATGGCTGAGAGACTTTAAAAAATCTCCCTCAAGTTCTTATGATCAAAAAATGTGACAAAGAGTAGTAAAAGAAGGAGGGAGACTTGCTATCACATTCACACTTTTTGATTCAAATTCACTCTGCTTATTTAACAAATTTAATTGCCAAGTTGAGATGTTAGCAGACTCGATCAAGACCACAAATCTAGTTTAGGACAAGAGAACCTAGGTCTCAACCTCCAAAAACACCACCACCATCACCACCAACCCTATTGCCACTGAGTCGATTCCAACTCATAGCGACCCTATAGGATGGAGTAGAACTGCTCCATAGGGTTTCCAAGGAGCAGCTGATGGATTCGAACTGCTGACATTTTGATTAGCAGCTGAGCTCTTAACCACTGAGCCACCCCGGCTCCCTCAACCTCCACATCACTGCTTTTTCCATCATGTCACATTCATGTTAATGCAATATTTTTTTTTTTTTTTTTGGGAGTCATTCCTTGACATAGGTCCTCTTATACAGAGGCAGATATTAAAAGATAAGGCAGGACATTACTTTACTGAAGTTGAAATTATAAAAACTACAGTGCATTAAACATCACGCTCATAACCACTGCAGCATTTACATTAGAGAAGTCAATGAAGCAAAATATTGGGCAAATCCAGGTGTTAACCAGTGAGAACAGGTATCTTTTTTAACAGATGAAGCAAAAACTTTTGCAGGGCCTTTGAATGAACTTGTTCTTTAGAAGAGCTGACCATTTAGATTTCAATATGCATTCTGATTTTCCCCCCAAGATAATAATGCTGCTTAAGGTGGTGCTCAATTTGCATTCTTGACAGGAGTTATTTTTGTGAGACTAATTTAAGTTAAAGCATCATTTATGTGAAAAACTCCATTTGACTCAGAAATGTGACCAGCTGAAAGAAATTAAATCTAGCTTTAATCACATATTGAGGCATGGACAAAACAGCACAGATCTTAATTGTTTTGGTTCACAAAGATGCTGATGCTCATTTAAATCCTTTTCTGGAAATGAGAATCAGAACACTTCAAATGGACTCGTTTTTGGGACTTGATAAAGACAATCATGCTTATGTATGTATATAGCTCTTGTTCAATAAAAAATCAAAACATTCTTCTACTAAATAGTTTATGCTGCTTATTAGGATAAAGCCAAAGATATTGTCTTTTTTGGATGGTGAAATTATGCCATAACTGAAAGTCATGTAGAGTTCATGTCCGTATATTAGAAAATACTTGGAATGAACACAATTTCACAAAGAGATACGGATGAGATTTCAACAATCAAACTCTATCCTCTATTTCCAACATTTCTTCTCTGTTATCCTGAACTATACTTTGTAGGTCAAAACTTATAAGTGAGTTCTAAGTATTGTTTCTATCCAGCACCATGTACCTATTTTCAATGACCAACTGAAAATACAAATAAAATTACTGTTTCAAAGAAACAGCTAGGAAAGAAGCAGATAGGTAAGTTTTAACCCAAACTCTGTCCCAGACTAACTACATCACCATAGGGAATTTACTAAACCTGTTTTGTTTTTAAGGAACCCTGGTGGCACAGTAGTTAAGTGCTTGCCTGCTAACTGCTAGGTCAGCAGTTTAAACCCACCAGCTGCTCTATGGGAGAAAGATGTGGCAGTCCGTTTCCATCAAGATTACAACCTTGGAAACCCAATGGCGCAGTTCTACTCTGTCCTATAGGGTCTCTATGAGTTGGAATTGACTTGATTTTCTTACTTACTTTTTCTTACTTCTAGCTTATTAATATAACTGTTTAAAATTTTAACTTGTGAAACTTTCAGCTATGCACATGGCATCTGAAGAGTCCCATCATTTTTTCACTACTTTATACATATTTGTTTCATTTACTTTATGACAAAGTTTCAGAAGTGATCTGCAAAGTCTTTATTCCGACATGAGTTTGATATAAACATCACACATTTTAACACTTGGAACCTGGACGTTCTTTCAACAACATGAAACCCATTTTATATTTAAATAATTAGGTGTTTTGAAGCGCTAAATCGATTTCTTCAATCGCATAAATAAAGCTACTTTGCATATCCTTCCTGCAGACAGTGGTGGCAAGTCTGTAGACAGCCAAGTAGTCTGTGCAAAAGGTCTTTGCAACTTCATTTGGAGGGAAAAAGATGACCTGGTTGCCACTACTCTGTTGAAAATTAAATTAGTTTGAATGGTAACTCAAAACGTTAAGTCAGTGCACCGTCAATATGCTAAAGCTTACACAGTGTTTTCCTTGGGAATGAGACATCTGGAAAATGCGAATTGTGCTTTTGAGATCATCTATACAGAAGGATTACTCTTCTTCTTCTTCTTATTCTCCAGTTGAAAAATAATTTCAGAATTAAGAGTTACCCCAATACCATGACTTAGTGTTTTTGTCATTCAGATCTTTGGGAAGCTGTTTCTTTGGTGCAAGTTGACCTACTGCTCTGCAAGCTTCTAATGAGTATTAGATAAAATAGATACAAGCAAAATTTTAATATACATCTTTGAGATGACTTTACTTTCATCTGGAATAAATATATCATTAAACTCCATAAAGTATACAATTTCTTTTTACTGCTTCATTGCACCGTTCAATGGTTTTCAAATTATGTATGGTGGCCATATTCACTTTAGTGATTAGAAAAATACCAACAAAAAGAATAACCTGATCTTGTCCAAAAAGTAAAGTAGTTAATATCCAAAGGACAGATGCATGAAACTAAGATGCATGGTGAGATTTATATATACTTATCCAACATGACTTCTTGAGAATAGGTGTTGTCAGGGGTTTAAGAGCAGCAGTACTGGATCTTTGTATTACAGATACCCAGCCAGTGTTGCTACCGCATTATTCTTTGCTTTCACTTTCTCCATGGGGCTTTGATTAAGATAAGATTTGCTTTACCACTCAGTTCTGCAGCTCAAAAATGCTGCTGTAATTGCTGCCAGACACTCTGCTGGGAATCTTCATTAACTGTTGAGCTAGAGGAGAAATAAAAGACCTGACAATGTAGAAGTGAAACGATGAATATCACAGAGTTTTAAATACTCTCTGAAGGTGATGCCGTTTTGAGAATGTTGCAGTTGAAGAATATGCAGGATGATGGAAGGAGAATGCACACAAAATGGGCTCTATTACAGTCAGACCTCAGTGCTTTTTAAATTACAAATGAGCCGAGTAATTTTAATAGTGGTTAATATCTACTTAATGGCCATTATGGATCAGTCACTGTGCTATGAGGTTCACATGTGTTAGTTTATTTAATACTCACTGGAAGCTTGCAGATGAACAAGTCTACTTCCATAGATTAAATAGCTTCCCAAGTATATAAAGGATAAAATCATCTAAGTGAAAAAGAATATAATGTCTGTTCTAAAAAAAAAAAAAAATATTTCACTAAGTTATAAGAGATTTCAAGAATAATTATTCCAGGAAAGCTAACCATAAACTAAAGTTTTAGGACTTTAGTCTTCTCTTATTGCCTTGCTAATTACATTTACATTTGTCCAGGTAATGTCTTCAAACTGTAAAGTTTAAGACTAAAAGCACCCTAAGATACTGAGTGTCATATTATGGTTTAAAAAACAAAACAGTATCACCATCCTTCAAACCTAATAATTATTCATAAAGAAAATTCTAGATGATTGATAAAACGTGACAGAAATTATATTCCTTCACTGTGGTTGCTGTTGTTAGGTGCTGACAAGTCGGTTAGGAAACCTATGCACTACAGAACGAAACACTGCCCTATCCTGCGCCATACTCACAATTGTTGTTATGCTTAAACCCATTATTGCAGCCAGTTTGTCAATCCATCTTGTTGAGGGTCTTCTTCTTTTCTGTTGAAACCTCTACTTTGCCAAGCATGATTTGCCTCCAGGGATTGATCCCTCCTGATTACTTGTACAAAGTATATAAGATGTAGTCTCGCCATCCTTGCTTCTAAGGAGCATTCTGGTTGTACTTCTTCTAAGACAGATTTGTTCGTTCTTCTGGCAGTCCATGGTGTATCTAATATTCTTTGCCAATACCGCAATTCAAAGACTCGATTCTTCTTCGGTCTTCCTTATTCATTGTCCCGCTTTCACATGTATATGAAGAGATTGAAAACACTATGGCTTGGGTCAGGCGCACCTTAGTCTTCAAGGTGACATCTTCACTTTTCAACACTTTAAAGAGGTCTTCTGCATCCGATTTGCCCAATGCAATGTGTCTTTTCATTTCTTGACTGCTGCTTCCATGGGTGAGATTGTGGATCCAAGTAAAACGAAATCCTTGACAATGTTAATCTTTTCTCCGTTTATCATGATGTTGTTTATTGGTCCAGTTGTGAGGATTTTTGTTTCCTTTATGTTGAGGTGTAATCCATACTGAAGGCTGTGGTCTTTGCTCTTCATCAGTAAATGCTTTAAGTCCTCTTCACTTTCAGCAAGGAAGCTTGTGTCATCTGCATAATGCAGGTTGTTAATGAGTCTTCCTCCAATCCTGATGCTCCATTCTTCTTCATATAGTTCAGCTTCTTGGATTATTTGCTCAGGATACAGATTGAATAGGTATAGTGAAAGGATACAACCCTGACACACATATTTCCTGACTTTAAACCATGCAGCATCCCCTTGTTCTGTTCCAACAACTGCCTCTTGATCTATGTACAGGTACCTCATGAGCACAATTTAGTGTTCTGGAACTCCCATTCTTCGCAATGTTATCCATAATTTGTTATGATCTATACAGTTGAATGGCTTTTCATAGTCAATAAAACACAGGCAAACAACTTTCTGATATTCTCTGCTTTCAGCCAGGATCCATCTGACGTCAGCTATGATATCCTTGGTTCCACGTTCTCTTCTGAATCAGCCCTGAACTTCTGGCAGTTCCCTGTTGATATACTATTGCAGCCGCTTTTGAATGATCCTTAGCAAAATTTTACTTGCATGTGATATTAATGACATTGTTTGATAATTTCCATATCATCTTTCTTGGGAATAGGCATAAATATGGATCTCTTTCAGTCAGTTGGCCAGGTAGCCGTCTTCCAAATCTCTTGGCATAGACGAGTAAGAGCTTCCAGCGCTGCATCCATTTGTTGAAACATCTCAATTGATATTCCAGCAATTCCTGGAGCTTGTTTTTCGCCAATGCCTTCAGTGCAGCTTGGACTTCTTCCTTCAGTACCATCAGTTCCTGATCTTATGCTACGTCTTGAAATGGTTGAAAGTTGACCAATTATTTTTGGTATGATGACTGCATGTATTCCTTCCATCTTCTTTTGATACTTCCTGCATCGTTTAATATTTTCCCCATAGAATCCTTCACTATTATGACTTGAGGCTTGTCATGGATTGAATTATGTCCCCCCAAAAATGTGTGGGTCAGTTTGGCTGGGCCATGATTCCCAGTATTGTGTGATTTTCCTATATGTTGTAAATCCTGCCTCTATGACGTTAATGAGGGAGGACGGGCAGCAGTTGTGTTAGTGAGGCCAGACTCAATCTACAAGATTGGATTGCGTCCTGAGGCAATCTCTCGAGATATAAAAGATAGAAGTGAGCAGAAAGACAGGCTGTTGTTCTAGACAATGTTCCACCTTTAAACCTTTCATGCTGGGTGGTATGTATAGCTACCATAAACTTTTTCAGCCTCTGGGGTTTATTGAGAAGCTGTTGTACCACTGACAGTGCATACTGCCACAAGGAAGGGCCTTTATGACTGTTTGAAACTGAAGAAATGGGCGTGTGCCACAAATTACTGTTTTTACATGGTATTATATGAGATGTCTGAATTTTTGTAGGAAAAAAATTGAAATTTTGACAATTTTTATTTGTTACACATATGTACAAATAGACCCCATGGGAACTCCCGGGTATAATTACTGGTACTTCATATGTAGCATTAAACACTTAGGGTAGACTTGTGGATGGGGGCAAGAAAAAAAAATCCATACTATCTACCAAAAATTCAGGCACACACAATGATTCAGCATGCTTCCATTAAAGAAAACACATGATATCAACAAAAAAATTCAAAGTAGAAAATAATTGAGTCACTAAAGGTTTAAAGTTTTTTTTTTTTTTTTTCAGTATTATGTGGTTGGCAGGATTATGTGGTTGATTTATTATTATAAATCAACATAGATGGAGAAACATTAAAAAGACAACTGTCTTAGTCATCTAGTGCTGCTGTAACAGAAATACCACAAATGGATGGCTTTAACAAAGAGAAGTTTCTTTTCCCACAGTAAAGTAGGCTAAAAGTCAAAATTCAGGGTGTCAGCTCCAGGTGAAGACTTTCTGTCTCTGTTGGCCTTCTTCTCATCAGTGTTCCCCCAGACTAGGAACTTCTCCATGCAGGGACCCCAGGTCCAAAGGATGCACTCTGCTCCTGGCACTGCTTTCTTGGTGGTATGAGCCCCCCCACCCCCACACACACACCGTCTCTCTACTCACTTCTGTCTTTTATATCTCAAGAGATTGCCTCAGGGCACAATCCAATCTTGTAGATTGAGTCTTGCCTCACTAACACAACTGCCGCCCGTCCTCCCTCATTAATGTCATAGAGGCAGGATTTACAACATATGGGAAAATCACACAATACCGGGAATCATGGCCCAGCCAAACTGATATACACGTTTTTTGGGGGACATAATTCAATCCATGACAACAACTCAGGACCAAAATAAACTCAGTTGTGCTTTTAATGTTTCTCCATCTTTGTTGATTTATAATAATAATATCCTGTTTGTCTGTATCATGATGAAAAGTTTCATGGAAAAATTTAGCTAATATCCATTTGGTACCAACAGTAGCTATTTTGGCAGCATCAGAGATTATCTGAGTGAAGGATACAGATTTTTTTCCCTTTCTTCCTTTCCAAAATGGGTGGCTAAACATTTCTATTTTGTAATGGGCTTTTTGAATGCCTGCAGATACGCACCCTTTGAGGATTTAGTTAGGGTCATAATCTTGGTTAAGGCCATTTGTTTGGCATAATAACTGCCAGAATATTTTCTAGAGCTTCCACAGCATCCTTTCTTTTCCTTTTGTGTTCACCTCAACCTTTATAATAGTCCCCCTCTAGTAAGTATAGGTCCCTGTAGGTCAGCTCCGTGGAAGGCGACTTGGGAATCTGCTGCCATAAAGATTACAGCCTAGGAAACACTATGGGGTAGTTCTCCTCTGTCACATGAGATTGCTATGAGTCGGAATCTACTTGGTAGCTCATAACAACTACAACAAAGGGTCACTATGAGTTGGAATTGACTCAAAGGCAATTTTTTTTTTTTTTTTGATGTAGTAAGTAGAAATGTATTTAAAATTCCTTAACTTGTCTGTTTTTGATGGGGATTACAGAAGAGTTGAGAAACCCCCTTTGTTTCCAATGCATCACAAGACCATGTGCTACTCACAAAGCACACCTGCCATTTGTATACATATTTACTTTCTGGACTTTGGATAATTAACCAGCTTTGGTATGTGTGATAAGTTCTCCCATTTGCACTGATTTTACCTCAGGACTACCTATCAAAGGAGAGTTTATACTTGTGAGAGCATAGCCTTCCTGTTAACTGCCAGTTTCACTTTTGAGGTATAACCCATTCACAGACAATATTTAGTCAGAATTCTCAATAGGAATCTCTAATAATAAAGAAACTTCTCCATCTGAGGTAAGACAGTAGTAAGGATTCCTTTCTGGTAAGGAGCAGTGAGTGGCAGAATTGAGGATATTACAGTGGGTAATAATAATGTGAGAGGGAAAAGGTAACAGATTTGAAAAGGTTAATCGCATGGCTGAAAAAAGTTGTTTCCTCAGTCAACAGTAATGTATTTGCTGTGTGAGAAACCATGGGGACAAGTGGGGAGCTTGGCACTATTTCAGCAGAAACATCAACCAGTTCTGCTGCAGCAGCTGTTTCCCTAAGACAAACAAGATAAGTCTTTACAACTTGGTAAAACATGAAGTTATAGTAATCTATGGGTTTTCATGTTTACCATGAAGATGAGTTAAAACCTCAAAGATTCCAAATCACTTATGCACTAATAGACTCAAGATCTTTTGTAATTAGTGATGCCTAGGGAAGGAGGCTGTTGAAGACCTGCTTATATTTGGGCTCCCAAAAGAAACTGTCTGTTACTGAGGCCTAGTCAATTGATTAAAGACATCTCAGAATTTCAGAAGAAGTTGACACTGCAATATTCAGTTAAAACTAGAAATATTTTTTATTGTCATTTATGACGAGTTTAGGGGATGTTTGGAGAAGTTAGCTTATCAGAAGAGAATGTCTTCCCTTCTGACCTAGGTCCAGCCCTAAATCATGGATTGCATATGGGCAAAATTGTAATTTATCTTTTGAAACTTTATGTCTCTTTTCAGCAAAGGCAGGCAGTAAATAAATGGACTTTTTTAATAGGCTTCTTTGTTCTCCAAACAAAGTAGGAGATCATCTACATATTGTAATAGAACACAACTACAAAGGAAATGTAGATCTTTTAGGTCTTGAGGTTCTGGAAAAATAGAAGGGGGTGGGTGGGCTTCAATGGAACCATAGGCAAGACTGTCGAGTTTTATAGTTGTCCTCCATAGGTGAAGAAAAAAGGGTATTGCCTTTCCTGGTCTAGAGGCACACTGAAAAAAGATTTACTATGATAAAGCTGGAGCCCTGGTGGTGCAGTGATTAAAGCACTTGGCTACAAACTAAATCGTCTGTGATTTGAACCCTCAGCACTCTGGAGTGAAAGATTTGGCCATCTACTTCTGTAAAAATTTCAGCCTTGGAAACCTTATGCGGCAGCTCTGCTCTGTCCTATAGGGTCATTATAAGTAGGAATCAACTTGACAGCAGTGGGTTTAGTTTGGTATAGTAAAACAAGAGGCTTCAGGTGAAATTAATGTCAAGGAAGCTTTTGGGTTAGCTACTAAAATGATGTGAGGGATAACCATCTTGTTGACGTCCTGAAGTTTTGCACAAACCAATGTCCTTGTCAGTTTGTATTTTTTACTTGAAGGACAAGGGTGCTATAAGGGCTAGTGTAGGGTAGGAGAAAAACTTTGTATATATGTTGTTGTGGTGGTGGTTGTTAAGTGCTGTTGATTCTGTTCTGACTCATAGCAACCCTATGTACAACAGAACGAAACACTGCCCGATCCTGCACCATCCTCACAATCATTGCTATGTTTGAGCCCATTATTGTAGCATCTGTGTCAATCCACTTTAGATATAATTATAATTCCTTGGAATATAGGTTTAAACCCTTCCTTTGCTTCTGGATTCAGTGGTATAGGGGAAGTTTGGATAAGAGTTTGGTAGGATCTATCTGAACTTGTATATGTTTCGCTCAAATTAATTTTACTTTGTAAGTGGAATTCTAAGCACCTACTGTGATAGGGATGGTGTCAAGATCATTATCTGGGGGCATGTGTCAAATATAATGGAGAAGGCACGGATATATTCAGAGAAGACAAATTGATTACAAATAAAGGAGTCCATTGGAACCTAACTAAATAATCCTTGTAGTGTGCCTTTAATATTACAATTCTTTTAAAAAGTAAGTCTCTATCTATTGCAAATTAACCTATATAATTTACAAGGATGATATCACAGAACAGGAAGAAATGTTTTTGAGTCAAGTATTACAGTTAAAGGCTGGAGACAGGGCAAATCTGTGATTAATTAAAATACCTACCACCTGTGTGGTATGTTTACTCTGAAGAAGAGATTTTAGCAAAGGTGACAGGATTTAATGTAGAAAAACAGCTCCCGTGTTACCTATGATTTGAAGTCAGCAGTCTGTATTTGTAATTAATTCATCTTATATGCTTAAAAGTAGGACAAGATACTGGGCCCTTTTTCCTTCCTCAAAGCAACGTCTTTAATCTGAATCAAGGAATTTTTTTTTTCTTTTTTAAGACAAGTAATTCATTTGCCCGCAATCCCTTCTGTTTACAATATATACAAATATTTTTGTCAATAGGCCATCAGTTTGGAAGTGGGATGCCTAGCTTTTGATAGGTATATAAATGTATTCTGCTTCCTGTATTTTTTGTTGTTCTAAAGCTTTTAAAATGTCCTTCAATATATTGTAGTTCAGGTAAAGAGGCTATTTCTATTTCTAATTTCTTTCTTTCTTTTTTTAAATTATATCTCAAATTTCAGTTTTAACTCCACTGACAAAAATACGATTAAGATGCCACAGTTGCCTTGGCACCATCCTCAGCTCCAGATGTGTGAGAAAGTATTTTCCAGCCTGTCCCCCAAATTCTCCTATAGTTTCAGAAATTGATAGGGCTTTTAGGAGACTTCACCTTATTTTTTGAACCCTCAGGTTTATTTTGGAAAGAGGGAGCCAATAAATCACTTTCTGGATCAGCCCAGTGGGCTATTGCTATCCAGGATTTAGCATTCAATGTCCCAAACAACATGTACAAGTTAATATAGATTAAGTTGTATGTACTCAAAACAATTTAAAATTTTTTTATCAATAGTTACTGGTTTTGTCTGGGCCTAAGGAATTCCTTAACTATAGCTTTAAATTCGACTTGTGTCTAAGGTTTAAATTCTACAATTGTCTACTCTATCATTTGAGGGATGGATCTTTAGATACAACCTGAATTTTGAAGTCTTAAAAGAGTTGTTTATAACAGATAGGAACCCTGGGCAAGAGAAAGAGAAAGGAGGAATTTATGGAGTTATGGAAGGAAAGAAATCAGATTGAAAGGGGTGAAGAGGGAGAGAGCCATACACAGGAAAGCAACAGGAGAATGGGGGGACTTACTAAGGAAACAGATCCAATTTGTTGTTGTTTAAGTTTGTCTAATTGCTCATTAGCTTTTGCCAAAAAATCTCTTAGTGGAGCAAGTTTTGAATCAGAATTTCATAGGGAAGCTTCTGTATACTAATTTAAAAAAAAGCTTTCCATTGATCTTAAGGTAGCTTATCCCTTTTCTTTCCTAAGGCATCTATCAATTGAAAACTTTTGCCCAAGTCAAATGTTCCAAATGTTCCCCAGAGAGGCCATTAAGGATCAAATCATCCTCGGTGAAAGGATACCATTTAGAGAGACAGGCACAAGAGTTACTATTGTAACAGTGGTACATAGAAGCAATAAGAATGCTATTTATTTATTTTCTTTCAAGGAGAGGATTTAGACTTAGATGACCCCAAGAAAACATGTCGAAGGTGATGCATGTACCCCAAGAGTATGGTCCCAGAGCACCATTTTAAGTCAGTACTGAAGTCACTCCTTAGGTTTACCCTTCAGTCAAAGATTAGACAGGTCCGTGAAACAAAACGAGACTAAATGGGCACACCAGCCCAGAGGCAAGGACAAAAAGGCAGGAGAGGAAAGAAAAGTTAGTAAAGGGGAACCCAAGGTCAAGAAGGGGAGAGTGTTGACATGTTGTGTTGTGGGGTTGGGAAACAATGCCACAAAACAATATGTGTATTAATTGTTCAATAAGAAACTAATTTGCTTTGTAAACCTTCATCTAAAGTACTATCGAAAAAAAAAGTAATGCATGTAAACTTCCTATCTTAGGTCCCCAGTCCAATGATGGCTTAATTTAAAGAAGACCTGGCAATCTACACCCTCCAGCAGGTGGAAAACCTGAGGGAATGTTCTTTCTGGATCAAATAAAAGCTCTCAGGACAAAAAAAAGAAAGAGCAAGAGATGGAATTTCTCCAGGTTTTTTTATTTTTTATTTTATTTTTTTTATAGAACCACAGCTTGTCCAAATGGAGGCCAGTCCAATGACAACAGCAATCTCACCAGTCTCTGAGGCTGGCTCAAACAACAGGCTTACAGGCCTTATGCCTGTATTCTGCCGTTATTTCTTCTCTGAAAAACAAAAATTTTAGACAGCAGAACATAAAACTGGAAGTACAAAAGAGAGTGAAAAAATGATGAAAAGAATTGAGCTGATTTCACCAAGGACGCCGAGACCCAATAACAAAACTCAGCTACCAAACTGAGAATAAATAGCTGAGGAACACAATGCAAAGCAAGCGAAGTTCAGACCCAATGCCAACTCATCATCTTAGCACAGACTTGACAATCTGTGAGCAGCAGTTCTCAAAGTTCCATTGTGGATACTGCATCTGGTCAAAGCCTGGAGTTTGCTGTGATAGGCAGTACAAACCGTATCTCAGTGAGAATATAAGGAAAAGTATGGAAATTTATAAAGAACAGCTAAGTGAGAAGGAACAGATTCTATTTATTCAGGGCTCTCTATACAAGGGAATAAATCACCATTCTTTGCATTTGGCAGAGAGCCAAAGTCTGTCGGGCGAGTGGGAAGCTTTATAGTAAAAAAAGGGACACATATGCTCTGACTGGTAGTTGCTGGCATGAGGAAGCTGGAGGCAAGTTACGACAAGGAGGGCATCTTATGCGATTGATTGTTGTTGTTATTGTTATCAGTTTATGGTGAGTCAACCCCCGCTTATGGAGACCTTATATAAAATACAAGGAAATGTTGTCCAGTCCTGTGCCATCTTCATGATCGTTAATATATTTGGGTCCATTTTTGTGGCTATATTGCCAATCCATCTCATTGAAGGTTTTCCTCATTTTCTCTGGCCCTCTTCCAAACATGATGTCCTTTACTAGCGACTGCTCTTTCTGTATAATGTGCCCAAAGTAAGCAAGCTGAAGTCTAGCCATTCTTGCTTCTAAAGAGCATTCTGTGTGTATTTCTTCTAAGACTATTTTGTTTGGTCTTCTGGAAGTTCCTGGTATATTCAGTGTTCTTTGCCAACACCACAATTTGAATGCATCATTTCTTCTTCTGTCTTTCTTTTTAATTGTCCAGCTCTGGCACATATATGAGCCAACTGAAAATACCATGAATTGGGTCAGGAACACTTTAGTCATAGAAATTACATCTGTGCTTTTTAAAACTTAAAAGAGGTCTTTTGCAGCAGATTTTCCCAATACAGTGCAGTCACGAGCTTTAACCACTGTGCCAACAGGGATACATTAATGAGATTGATTAGAAGAGCATATTTTGGTTTTCTTTCTTCGTTTCTGAATTTGAAGTTGGAGCAATAAATAGGGAAGCTGGCAGTCATTGATCAAGTACCGACCATTCTGGGCTGATTATAGCAGAGATTGTGGTAGAGTTCCATTGTCATATATGGTGGTCACTATCTGCTTGTATGTTCAGACTGACCTAGGGGATGTGGAAGGAGAAGTAAATTTTGTGTGGGAAAATGAGTTTGTTCTGAGACCTCTTAATGGAGGTATATTCATTATATAGTTTAATATGCTGGTCTGCAACTCACAAGAGTGATCTGGACAGAACATTTAAATTGTCAAGATCTAAATTTTAATGGAAGACAAAAAGATGAGAGTGTGTAGAATTATACAATAATGTTGTGTAAAATGATATCCTAAGGAAGAGCAAAATTTAAAATACAGGCAAAGAATGAAGAACCTATAATGGAGTTGGGAATATCCAAACTGCTATAAGAATAAAACTAGAAGGCAGCATCATAAAAAAGAGATGGAAAAATAACTTCATCAAAACATCATAAAAAGCTGTCTAATGTTCAAAGAACTTATGCTTAGCATGGAGGGGCTTTAAAGTTCATCAGACCTTGAGTTTCTTACCTATAATATTATAGTAGCAATGTAACTCTGGATAATTTATTTAAGTTATTGTTATTAAATTATAAATTCTAACAATGTATAATTGTTCATAAAAAGGAATATAGCACATAGCAACCCTATAGTACAGAGTAGAACTGCCCTCCAGGGTTACCAAGGAGCAGCTGGTGGATTTGAACTGCTGACCTTTTGGTTAGCAGCCGAGTTCTTAACCACTGTGCACCAGGGCTCCAATACATTCCAATAAATATTTGGGAAGCTCTCCATATTGGAAAGATTATGATGATATTTATAACATTTTATTGCCCAGACTTATTTTTAGTTTTTGTGCTATGGTACATGGAAATCAACTTCAAAAGCCAACAACTGGCAAAAATACCCATTTAAGATTAGCCATAGGGATTCCTCAAACTACATTCTGTGATCTTTTTTTCAGAAAACTCAACATATTTTTTTCTGGTACAAAAATTTATACATACATTGTCATGTAACCTTAATTGCTCTCCTGTGTGTGTACTGTGACAGCACACTCCTCCTTTCCACCCCTGATTTCCCGTGTCCATTCAACCAGCTCCTAACACTCTCTGCCTTTCCATCTCATGTCCGGATAGCAGCTCCCCGTTTAGTCTCTTGTATCTACTTGAGGTAAGAGGCACACTCCTCATGAGTATCACTTCATGTCCCACAGTCCAGTCCAATCCCTGTCTGAAGAGTTGGCCTTGGAAACTGTTTTAGTTCTGGGCTGATAGAGAGTTGAGGGGCCGTGCTTTCTGGGGTTCTTCCAGTCTCAGTCAGACCATTAAGTCTGGTCTTCTTACTGGAATTTGAGTTCTGCACCCCACTTTTCTCCTGCTCCATCAGGGACTCTCTGCTGTGTTCCCTGTCAGGGTGGTCACTGGGGTCATTGGTGGTAGCCGGGCACCATCTAGTTCTTCTGGTCTCAGGCTGATTAAATCTCTGATTTATGTGGCCCTTTCCGTCTCTTGGGCTAATACTTTCCTTGTGACTTTGGTTCTTCATTCTCCTTTACTCCAGGTAGGTTGGGACCAATTGGTGCATCTTAGATGACCACTCACTAGCTTTTAAGACCCCAGGCTCCACTCACCAAAGTAGGATGCAGAACATTTCTTAATAAACTTTGTTATGCCAATCGACCTAAATGTCCCTTGAAAGCATGGTTCCCAGACCCCTACCCCTGCTACTCTGTCCCTTAAAGTGTTTGATTGTATTCAGGAAACTTCTTAGCTTTGGTTTAGTCCAGTTGTGCTGACTTCCCCTGTAAAAACTACATTCTATGATCTTTTGTCATGCCTTTCTGTCTTTGCTTCTGTGTCTCAGTCGCTGTTTCTGTCTGTCTTTCTCACAGACACATGATACAATGAACTTTCTCAATTAATTTACCTTTACTAATTAAATGTTATGCTCTATTAAAAAATAAGAAACTATTAAGAGGCAGAGAGGTCTGCATAACATTATCTGTTTTAGGAAAAGTATTTGAATATGCATACTTATTGTATCACACATGCATATTTTATTTGTGTAGATTAGTGAAGAGTTGAATTCAAGACTTAAACAGAATGGTGGGATAAGGATGTACATCAATTAGTTTTATATTTTTGCGTAAAAATATATACATATTCATTGTAAACCATGATGCCTCTTGACAAAGGAGCTTAATTTTGTATTTCTAAAGTGCCCTTTTTCATGTGCTTTTATTGAAAATAATTTTGTCATATATTTTTATTCTTTAATCTTTAAGATCATGATTTCCATGAAAATTTTGAAAGAGGTTAAAAATCTCATGATAGGGCAACTGGTTGCCCTCGAGTTGATTTCAACTCATAGAAACCCTACAGGACAGAGTAGAACTGTCCCTTATGTTTTCCTAGGCTGTAATCTTTATGGATGCAGACTGCAATATCTTTCTCCTGCTGAGCTGCTGGTGGGTTCGAGTCAAAGACTTTTCATTAGCAGATGAGCACTTAAGCACTGTGCCACCAGGGTAGAAATAACTTTTTCAAGGACTGTAATGATCTCCCTATGAATATTAAACAAGATTTCAGAATATGTGATCAATATAGCCAAGTGAATTATATATCTATAACTCAGCAATAAACAAAAAATAGACATTATAGTTAATATGAAGAAAAAGCCAGAAATAGTTCTGAAAAATAAAAATAAAATCCTTTTTAAAGAGTTATCAGTGCACTTAGTCAATATAAATTAATGTAAAAAATTTACTGTGGTATAAATGTATTATGCTTTTCATAATGTATCTAAAATTCCATTATTTATCTATCATTTTTTTAATTCTGAGCATCAACTTTTGAATTCCCAATTTTTGGCATATATATTATGTGCTGTAAAAAAAGTAGTTCTCCCTAAATATCGTCTGCTGCTGTTTTACTCAAAGTGGTTCATGACATAGGGTGAAGTTTTTTGTCAGTCTGCTCTAAGTACAGATATAAAAAGTATATATTTTGAAATTGTATAACAGTTTTATAGAGTAACATTAAGTCAGCTACAGATAAAATAAACTAAACTATTGATGTATGCCTTTAAGATTTATACATATCAATTATATATGTATATATAATTGCAGCTTTTTCTGAATTATATTAGATTTCTGCTTTCTTGGTGTGCTGCATCCATGTTTACACATGTTGAAATCTCCAACTCACTGGTGACTCTTTCTATCATCTGGTCCAGGAACTATATACACATACATGACGCATGTATCAGGCTGGAAATAAAAAAAAAAAAAAAAGAACTTTTTGTCAGAGGTAGTTTAAGAAGCACTTGTCTATACAGTAATCCTAAAATTCAACAACCAATAACAGCATTTGCATTGTTATTACCACACAAATGATATTTTCCTTTTGAATAAATGTGAGGATTGCATTGCCTCCTCTTAGGATTCATTGTTATGATCCCAGTAACCATGGAGGGAGAGTTGTTTTTAAACCAAGGTCAAGTGAATTTTCCTTTTCTTACATTAAATTCATTGTTTAAATGCTCACCATCATTTTCTATGCTTGTTAAATGAAACATTTTGTCTTTTTTTATAATTTCCCTTTTTCTTGCATTATTTATCTTTCAATAATTTTCATTAAGATATAAAGCGATCTTCACAAAAACTCTCAAAAATCTATTTAAAGAGCCTTTCATCTTCTTCTTTTTCCTGGCAACTTCCCTCCCTCCGGCTCTTGTCTTCCTATTACACCCTGTACTCTTTATTCTCTAGACCAGCTTCTCTCTGTCAGACTTTCCTTCACCACGCTCCTGAATTTGATTTGCCGGTTGTATCATGTCTGACCCTTTCTCGTTTTCCTCCAGGCTTAACTGTGAGAAATTTCCTAAAACAAAACCATTTCGCACCTTTGCCTGCTATGTTCATTCAACTCTAGTCGAACCAATATAAAATTTAGTGGCTTAAAATTATATTATCTTTCTGTGGACTGAGTAGTTTCAACCGGGTTGGGCTAAGGTAGGCTATCTCATTTGGTTGCAATCTGACAGTAGCTGGGACTGGAATTGTCTGAAGGTTTGTCTGGGCTGAATGTCCAAATTGCTCACTCTGATGACAGCTGTTGCCACATTTTCCAAAAATTCTATATTTAAACGCTTCTTGGTCTTCATTCTTTTTTTCTTAGCTTACAGTCCCTTTCTGGTAGCCATAATAGTTCTTGAGATAGCCCATGTCCCATAACATTCTCCTTATGTCTTTTCTCTTGTCTAGTTATTTTTGCTCCTTCTAGTTTTTCATTTGTTTTCTTTTTCATTTGTGATTAATAAAAAATATTATGATTGCTTTCCCTAAAGATATGTAGCTTTTTTTTATTTGTTTATTTGTTCTCACCCGTGATGAAGAATACTGAATTCTGACAGGAAGGTTTTGATATTACTCTGGGAACTGTCATCTACCCTAAGAAGATGCTTCATCTTTTCCCATGCTGTCTAACTTTTTTAGAGAAGAGATATTAGGTTTTTGTTCTGTTGTTGTTGTTTTACTTGGTTTTCGTTTTGTTCTGATTTTCTTGGAGATACAGATGACATGATGAAATATGAACTGAGTAAACTCTGCTCTTCTCCTCTTGAGGGTGGGAGCGTGGTAAATGAGCCAATTTTTACCGCAGCCCTTATTTGTTTCTCTGAATCTGAGAATGGAGCCTCTCCATTCCCATCTCCTCTGCAGCTTCTTCCTAATTAGATTAGATTTCTGCTTTCTTGATTTGCTTCGTCCACTTACACACT
The DNA here is from genome assembly GCA_030035585.1 of Dugong dugon. Classification (NCBI taxonomy): domain Eukaryota; kingdom Metazoa; phylum Chordata; class Mammalia; order Sirenia; family Dugongidae; genus Dugong; species Dugong dugon. The sequence continues at coordinate 11,899,646 of CM057473.1, forward strand.
CCGTCTTCTTTCTATCATCCCGGCGTTTTTTGAAATCTCCACCCCATTAATGACTATGTTTATCATCCAGTCCAGGAACTAAAAGGCACCTGTTGCTTTTTCAATAGATAATTCACTGCAACTCTGATCTTTAATCCATTACTATTACCAATTATATCTTTTAACTATTAGCTATCACAGTAACTCATTCACAAATAAGATAACAAAAGACATGCTTGTCTGACTATCCATTGTGGGGAAAGACAAATATAGAGAGCAGAGGAAAACTCTTTTTCCTACTCTTCTCAGAGGAGTACTGTATTTTGACTTGAATAACACATGCCTTCTACTTTTTGTTTGCCAATCACTCCCTCCCACCCTGAAGTATTTTCTCAGGCAGGCTGTGCTAATTTTTTTTACAGCAACATGTGAAAAAAAAAAAATTGGTGTAGTGGCACTTCTGACAATGCCTCACAGGGAGAGGGAGTTGTTGGCAAACAAACATAGAAGGTGCGTGTTATTTGAGTAAAAATACGTTATATATATCTTTTGGATCACAGATGGAGAATAGGGTTTAATGAAAGTGAATAAGAAATCTATCTTTAAAATTAGTTTACTGAGTACTGTATCTATTTCACAAGGATCCCTGGTGGCTTGATAGTTAAGCACTTGGCTATTAACCAAAAGGTGGGTGGTTCCAACCCACCAGCAGTTCCCCTGGAGAAAAGATATGGAGATCTGCTCCTGTAAAGATTACAGCCTAGGAAACTAAAAAAGGCAGTTCTACTCTGTGTTATAGAGTTACCACTAGTGGGAATCAACTTGACAGCACGCAACAACAATAACAACAACATATCTATTTATTATAGTGATTACAATAAACATGTTTATTATAGTGCTGTCTGTTCTGCATTTATCTACTTTCACTCAAAGGATTGGTTATTAAAATATCTGTGACAACAGTGTTCATGGAGAATGAAATTTTGGTCACCTTTTGGCAATACTAAATCTTCTTCTAGGCAAAATAGTGACCCTGATGGTTATGAAATGTCCGTGTTAATTCTGTAACCAATTTTAATCATTTATCATGGAAAGTTTAAGCATTACAAAATAAAAGAAAAATCTAATATAGTTGTGACATTCAAGAAATACATTTTAAGTGGCCATCTACTACAGACACTGTCCCATGAACTTGTACACACATAGCGCACTTCACAATGACAGGTTTATTGCACGGGCCTTGTTGAGAAAGTTATGGGTACACATTTGTCAGAGACGAAGGACTCATGGAAGTGAATAATAACAAATAGTAAAATAATCATAAATAACTTCAAATACAGTATAGACTTTCTGCAGAGGACATCCGTTTTTATCAATTACTGTAATTATTATGTATATTAAAGACGAAAGTTTCCATCTGTCTAAAAGCATCCCTAGGCAGCTAGCTGCGTTTAAATGTATCCAAGAGTTACGAGGAAAAGCAAACAAACAAAAACACACAAGCAAAAAAGGCTTAGCTTTCAGGGAGGAGAATCAGATCAGCGTTCAGGCTTTAAGCCATTGTAAAACAGTAATCCACTTCCTTTACTACAGTCTTTATATTTGTGTCTCTTTGTGCTTTCTTATTTTGCTTTTTAGAAAATTTAAAATAAAATTTACTAGTTTTTTTTTTTTTCTTTCAGAAGAGGGCATTGTGTCTTCACCAATGTACAAAAAATTATAAATACACGTCCACATATATTTTTGAATTTCAATCCCTGGAGGATACTGAGTGGCAATGAATCTAAATATAATGAATATTTTAAGAACATGCTGCTTAATTTAAGTGCCTTGTAAAAGTGGACATTATTTTTACTTAATTTGTTTTAACATCACGTTAACTTAGGCACTTAAACATGTAGCATAGATGATTGCTTTTGTACAATGGTCAAAGATTAAATCCTGAGCTAATCAGCATAATTCTCAAAGTAACATCCGGAAAAATATGACAAAATACAATTAAGAGATTGTTGTGGGACAATGTAAGAATTCCTTGACCTTATTATCACTATTTTTCCACACTTACATACTAGTATTTGGTACCAAATTAGAGCTGTTCATGATTATTGTTAGTATTCTCAGACAGTGGAAGACGGTGCTTTTTTTACAGAAAGCACTATTAGCATCTTCTGAAAGACTTATCCATAACGAGATGAAGAAATATGCATTCATACTGATCTAGAAAACTTCCTCTAATTCTGACTTGCAATGAGTTAGCTCTAATTTTGTTATTGGACTTAAAATATCCAGATGCTTCATAATCAATCAGTGAAGTTACTCAGCTTTATTAATAGATGGGTTACTAATAAAGGCTTTTTCTTGGAATGAAATGCTCTAGACAGTGAGAGAGAAAATGGCTGGGACTGCACTTTCACTTAGAAGCTATGTCAATCAGTGGAAAGATGCCCTGAACTGGTCTTTGACCAGGACCAATTTCCTTCAAGTAATCTCTGACTCATGGTGACCCCATGTGTGTCAGAGTAGAATTGTTCTCCACAGGGTTTTCAATGGCTGATTTTTTTTTTTTTTGAAGTAGATCACCAGGACTTTCTTCTGAGGCACCTGTGTTGGATTTGAAGCTCCAATCTTTCAGTGCAGGGTAGAACTGCTTTACAGGGTTTTTAAGGCTGTCATCTTTCAAAAGCAGATCCCCATGTTTGTCTTCTGAGGTCCCTTTGGGTGGATTTGAACTGAAAATCCTTTAACTAGTTGTCAAGCGCTTAGCCGTTTGTTCCATCCAGGGACTCCCTTGTAGTAATTACAGTCGTTAAGAGCTCGGCTTCTAACCAAAAGTTCTGCAGTCTGAATCCACCAGCCACTCCTTGGAAACCCTATGGGGCAGTTCTACTCTGTTCTATAGGGTCAATATGAGTGGGAAGCAACTTGAGGATAATGGAGAATTTCATTAAAGGTTATATCGTGTCACTAAATCACATTTTGTGCAATTAGCTAAATTTGAAATTAGATTTTTTCCCTGGTATTTCTGCAATAATTCAAAATTATTGCAGACAAATACTGAACAGAAGACTATTGAATAGAAGACGCATAGCATACCTCCTTGTCTTGAATCTATACTTTCTACTGTAATGTTTTCTGTATTTCATCAGCCTTATTTCCACCCGGACTCTGGAACCATAGAAACTTCGAGATAATACATTTGTCTTGTTTTAAGATGATAAATTTGTGGTATATGGTGTGCAGTGATTGAAAATGAATATACAATTTTTTTTCCATTTATGTGTGTTTTTTTTTTCTTCCAGAATTCAGTCTAGGGTATCATAGTCCTTGTTTTCTTTTGTATTTTGTGACCTTGACACTTTTGAGGAGCATTGGGTAAGTGTTTATAGGATGGCTTTCGATTTGGATTTTCTGCTTTTTTCTCATGATTAGACTGAGGTTACGGATTTCAAGAAGAATAGAACAGAGGTGATGTGCACATCTCCTGCTATCATATCAGAGAGGAGCAAGACATCAACCTGATTTATCAATAGTGAAGTTAATATTGATCACATGGTCAAGGCTGCTAGTGTTTGTCATCAGGAATGGATGTTGAAATTTGTCATATACTCTTCTGTACTATTGAGACGATCATGCTTTTAGACTATTAAAATGGTGAATTAACAAAGTAAGTTGATATGAGAATACTAAACCAATCTTGCAAATCTTGCAAGCAAAAGGGGAAACTCCAGTTGGTAATGACATATTACCATTTGCTGCTGTTGTTAGATGTCTTTGATTTAGTTCCTACTCATAGCAACCTTAAGTATAACAGAATGAAATGTTGCCTGGTCCTGCACCATCTTCATAATCATTGCTATGTTTGAGCCTACTGTTGTCTCCGCTGTGTCAATCTATCTCATTGAGGGTCTTCCTTGTTTTCACTGACCCTCTACTTTGCTAAACACAATGTCCTTCTCCAGCGAATGGTCCTTCCTGCTGATGTGTCCAAGGTAGTGAAGACAAAGTCTCATTACCCTTGTTTCTAAAGAGCATTCTGGCTGTACTTCTGATACTGATTTGTTCATTTTTCTGGCAGTCCATGGCACATATTGTCAAATATGATCTACTAAAACTGTCTTAATTTTTTTTAATTTTCTTATTTTTTAGGAATATTAGCCAGCAGTCTTCTTTCTCCTAAAATGTCTTTTTTTCAAACAGCTTTATTGAAATATAATTTACATACTATAAAATACATCTGAAAATTTCCATTTAAATTAATTTGTCATATTTATTGTTATAAAATTATTCTTAATTTTTCATTATTCTTTAATATTTGGAAATTGTGGCATTACCACCAGCCTCATTACTGATATAGGTAATTTTAATTTTATCTTTCTTTTCTGTGATCAGAATTACTAGAAAACTGTCACTTTTATTTGTATTTTGAAAGCATCAGTGTTTAGTTTTCTTGATTTTATCATTTTTCTCTTTTCTATTTTTTTATTTCCTTTCTGATATTTGTCACTCCCTTCCTTCTGCTTAATTATCATTAATTAGCTCTTAATTTTTCTAATTTTCTAAGGTTAAAAAAAGTTAACTGATTTGAAGCTTTTCTATTTTCTGATATAAGCATGTATTGACATAAATTTCCCTTTAATAACTGCTTTAGCTTCATCACAAAATCTGTTGTGTTTTCATTTTCATTCAATTCAGAATGCTTATTAATTTAGTCTCCCCCTTCTTTGACTCATTAGTTATTTTGAAATCTATTATTTAATGTCCAAATATTTGGGAAAGTACCAGATATCTTTCTGTTATTGATACTACATTTAATTCTATTGTGGTCAGAACACATAATTTCTGTAACTTGAATCTTTTTAAATTTATGCAAAAGCATTTAACTGTGTGGATCCTAACAAATTATGGATAACATTGGGAAGAATGGGAATTCCAGAACACTTAATTGTGCTCATGAGGGACCTGTACATAGACCAAGAGGCAGTCATTCAAACAGAACAAGTGGATACCGTGTGGTTCAAAATAAAGAAGGGTGTGTTTCAGGCTTGTATTCTTTCACCATACTTATTTAATGTGAGCAAATAATCCAAGAAGCTGGACTATATGAAGAAGAATTTGGCATCAAGATTGGAGGAAGACTCATTAACAACCTGTGGTACGCAGATGACACAACCTTGCTTGCTGAAAGCAAAGAGAACTTGAAGATTACAGCCTTCAGTGTGGATTACATCTCAATATAAATAAAGCAAATATCCTCACAACTGGACCAATAAGCAACATCATGGTAAACGTAGAAAATATTGTAGTTGGCAAGGATTTCATTTCACTTGGATCCACAATCAACGCCCATGGAAGAAGCAATCAAAAAATCAGACAGTGTATTTCATTGGGCAAATCTGCTGCAAAAGACCTTTTTAAAGTGTTAAAAGCAAAAATATCACTTTGAGCAATAAGGCGCACATGACCCACGCCATGATATTTTCGAATGCCTCATATGCATGCAAAAGCTGGACAATGAATAAGGAGGAACCAAAGAAGAATTAATGTCTTTGAATTGCTGTGCTGGTGAAGAATATTCACTATACCATGGACTGCCAGAAGAAGGAACAGGTCTGTCTTGGAAGAAGTACAGCCAGAATGCTCCTCAGAAGCAAGGATGGTGGGACTTCCTCTCATGTTCTTTGGACATGTTATCAGGAGTGACCAGTACCTGGAGACAGACATCACGCTTTGTAAAGTAGAGGATCAGCAAAAGAAAGGAAGACCTTCGATCAGATGGATTGGCACAGTGGTGCAATGATGGGCTCAAGCATAGCAACAACTGTGAGGATGGCGCAGGACCAGACTGTGTTTCGTTCTGTTGTACATAGGGTTGCTGTGAATCAGAAACGACTTGATAGCACTTGACAACAATAATATTTCCATGAAATATTGTATTATACAACTGTGAACATCAATATTTAATCCATTTTATACGCTTCTTATTGTTAAGAATAAATATTCAATAACAGAAATACATTAAGAGTTATTGTAATGGGGGAGAAAAGGAGAGAAATTAGCAATTTAAAAACTACAGTATATTTCAGTTATGTCTTAGTGAAGTAAGTTTATAATCAGTTATACATGCAGGTAAGTAAGTACATTTAAATTTCCTCAACAAGTAATCAAGTAGCTGATAAGTAAGTACATTTAAATTTCCTCAACAAGTAATCAAGTAAATTTGAATAGATTGATAACTAATAATAATAATAAAAATTACTGATAGTACTACACATCCACATTACATTATACATAACATTGGCCCAATGTATGATAATTTGGCTTAATACATCACTGAATTTTTCTTAGAATGTAGTATATATTTTTAAATTTGTATATTTTTCCAATACAATAACTTCACTTCAGTAGCTTGCATGTAGTATTAAATTTGCAAATAGATAAAATACAAAAATTGGTAAGTTTTTAAAATATATACAGATTTATCTCATTGCTATATACAGTTTTAGCAGTCATATACAGCTTTCCAGCCACTAAAAAAATATGAAAAATAAATGGAATGCTGATTTCTCTAAATTGTTTTCCTCAAGCACCACTCATCAGAAAGTACAAATAGGCCTCCAGGTACCATCATATAAAAATAGAATCAAGGTTAACTGCTTTTATTGTTTGAGTCTGCTTGTCATGTTATTTGTTTATTTCATTTGATTTGTTACCAAATTCTTATCAGATCTTACAAAAGTATCCATAAAATTATCAATAAAACATATTTTCTTTTATGCTGACATAACTGAAAACTCTAGTGGAGAAAGTGGAGCAAAAGGAACATTAATCCCATTTTATATTCAATTTCATGCCTTTCTTACATACTGCAGAAGGCAAAGAGAAGTACTTCCATTGATACATTGAATAGCACACAGAATACAACATAATAGACAAAGAAAGCACAGGTGACTTTGTTCTTTGATAATTATTGGAAACAGATGAGCTGATAATTATTTCAAAATCATCAGAAACCAGAACGGTACATAGTGTTTGATCTCTCATTCGTATATTCACATTTCTTATTGAGGAAGACCCTGGAGAAGATGGACTGACACAGTGGCTCCAACAATGGACTCAAACATAACAATGATTGTGAGGATGGTGCAGGACCAGGCAGGGTTTTGTTCTGTTGTATATATGGTCACTATGAGTTGGAACTGACTTGATGACACCTAACAACAATGGCAGCATTGAAATATCAGAGGGATGTTTTCTCAAGCAAAATGAATTTTCTAAAGTTTAGATTGCTTATTATATACCAAGCAATGGTTAATTTACAAAGGGCCTCACAAAAAACGAAAACAAAAAGAAAAGTTAAAAGCATGTTTCAAGCTCAGGCTATTTGTCAGTTTTTCTCCACTGGTGAGCAGACAAATTCTCAGGTTATCAATTTCTCTGTAGAAGGTGTTTTGCAAAGCATAGAAAAATGTACTGCACTTCAACCGTTAATGCACTTGCCAACTCATAATTTCCAAACAAAAGAACAGTTTTCATCCTTATCTGTGAAGTTGGAATCTCCAGAAAACTTTGAGATGATCTGAGCCAGACCATCTGGACTTCTTTCATAAATTGAGCTCAACAAGTTACACTTAGAGACCAGATCTTGATTTCTAATGCTGCTATTAGCATTCTAATAACTCTACAATTAAAGGAAAAAGGTCTCTCAGGAGAAATGGTTGAATCTAGGGTTGGGGCTGGCAAAATACAATAACGGACCTGGAGCAGCTTATAATGCCAAAAACAAGGATGTGATCCAAAGACAAAAGGATGGTGGTATGCCAAAGGAACATAGAAGCCAAAATGAAAGAGCTCTTAGAGGCAAAAACTGGAGAAAGTTCTGTGACTAAATAATGTAGTATGGGATCACAATACAGTGTTTAAAGTTAACATACACTAGTTTATACTGTTATAAATAAACGATTGACTAAATAAATAAGTGGATGCAAATATGTGTTGCAGAACAATCCCAAATAATGTATTTATGTACTCCTGTCTTCAAGAGGTTGAATGCAATCTTTCCTCCCCTTGAGTGTGGGCTTGGTGACTTGCTTCCAAAAAAAGAGAGTAGGAATAGGGAAACACAGTTATTTTACAGCAGAAAACCTGACAAACACTACCTTAACCAAATGATTCAGAGTGAAATAAACAGTGGTAAACTGTTTTGATGTAATGCATCTCCTGATAAGATGTGATGAGGGCAATCCCCTTATCTGATATTCTTCCCCAAATGCCATACCTCCAGCCTAATGAGAAAAATATCACTCAATCTCAAATTTAGGGATATTCTTTAAAATACTTCACCAGTACTACACAAAATTGTCAAGACTGATACGCTGTCATAGTTAAAAAAAAATTAAGAATAGAAAATTAATAAATGCAATATGATATACTAGATTGGAACCTGGAACAGAAGTAATAGTTGAACATGGTGAATACATATATGCATACAAAATTGTCAAGATCATTGAAAAGAAGACTGATAAACTGCCAAAGTTAAATTAAGAATAGAAAATTAATAAATGCAATATGATATACTAGATTGGAACCTGGAACAGAAATAATAATAGTTGAAAATGGTGAATACATATACGCATACGTATACACATATTTCATGTATATAACCTATACATATATACACACACACATACGTACATTTCAGTAGATGTACAATAAATATATATAGGTATATGCACATATATTTACACATACATGTTTCAGTGTAGGCACATACATGCATATATAAATATGTATAACCAACCAGTGGCTATCCAGTCGATTCTAACTCATGGTGAGCCCATGTGTCAAAGTATAACTGTATTCCATAGGGTTTTCAATGGCCAATTTTTCAGAAATAGTTCTCCAGGCCTTTCCTCAGAGATGCCTCTGGGTAGACTCAAACTTTCAGACTTTCAGTTAGTAGCCAAATACATTAACCTTTGCATTGCCCAAGGACTCCGCATATATGCATTTGTTGTTATTATTAGTTGCCATCAAGCTAATTCTGACTCTTGGCAACCTGGTTAGTGCAAATAGTTAAGCACTAGCCGACGGGTTGATGATTCAAACCTATGCAGAGGCTCTTTGGAAGACAGGTGTGGCGATCTGCTTTCAAAAGGTTACAATCTTGAGAACTTTACAGAGCAGTTCTACTCTGCACACACGGGGTCGTCATGAGTACATGTGTATACACATATCTATCTATATATATATATATATATACTCATGCATATATGTGTAATTATACATTTCAGTGGATATACAATACATATATTATATATATGCTGATGTTTGTGTGTTTATATCTCTTAGTGTCTAAAGGCTGTCATTACAAAAATTGCACAAGTGGTTGGCTTTAAAGAACAGAATTTATTATCCCACACTTTCAGAGGCTAGAAGGCCAAATCAAGGCATAGACTCTAGGGAAAAGACCTTCCTCACAGGGAGACTTGAGTTGTCCTTGGCAGCCCTTGGTATGTGAACATATCTTCACGTTATCTCTTCCCCCTTTGTGTGTTGGTCTCTCCTTGTCTATTTTCCTTTTTTTTATAAGATACCACTCAGAAAGGATTTAGTTTAGGACTCATCCCAATTCAGTATGACCTCCATAACACAACATAATAAAACCTCTATCTCCAGACAGGGTCATATTTTCAAGTACAGAGAGTGGGACTTCCACAGTAGCCGTAGCTCTTAACCACTGTGCCAACAGGGTTTCCACATAACTTTTGGAGTGACATAATTCAATCCACAAAAAAAATAAAAATAAAAATAAAAAACTGGATGACATCGATTCCAACTCATAGTGACCCTATAGGACAGATTAGAACTGCCCCATAGGGTTTCCAAGGCTGTAGTCTTTATGGCAACAGAATACCTCATCTTTCTCCCATGGAGTGGCTGGTGGGTTCAAATGTCTCGCCTTTCTGTTAGCAGCCGAGCACTTAAACACTGCGCCTCCAGGGTTCATGTCAGTTCAACCCATTACAGTGTAAAATGACATCTGTGAAACAAACCAGCAAACCTGAAATTATCAAATCCAGAGACATGATAATAAGACAACGGAAAACATTAAAGCAAGAGTTATCATAATTTTTTTAACAGAATTTATTTTAGGTAACTGACATTTTCAGGTTATAAGTGCTGCATATGCTAAGTTATATCTGGAAACACAGAGGTTCATGGCCAGAGAATACCTACAGGAGACAAGCAAACAAAAATCCAATATATACAGAGTTTCAGATGAAATAAAGCATGCCCACAATAGTAGGAAACAAATATTTGAAATTATAATTCATAAAAATGCTCATGAAATAAAATTAGTCATGTTCAGCCAGTAACCCTCCTGAAGTCTACAGAGAAACAAAAACTTTCCTTGTACCATTGACTTTTAATTAAACATCAGTAAAATTTCTTGTTTACTTTTCTTACTGACATTAAAAGAACAATAACTTAAACTTTTGCTGTTCTTATATAACAAATAAAGGCCAGATTTAAATGGATATTAAAAATCAAACACAATATTTCCCTTATTTCTAGTGCTGAGGTTATTACGGGGGAGAACTGTACTTATAAATTTCATCATCATCAGGCTGAATTTAATAAACACTGATATATTTTTATTGAACCAGTCTTTCCGACCAAATTTTACAAGGCCTGACATTTAAGAGCTTGGATTGTAAAGCAGCCAACGTTGATGAGTTTGACTGTGTTTGGCCATAAGAAAATAAGAAATTGGGATGAGGAAGAGCATTGATGCAGGTGACAAATCAAGAAAATATCTTTGCATTTTAGCTGCTTCTAAACAACTGTTAAGTCAAAGCATCTCGCTTTGGAAATGTATATATATGTTTCTAACAAAAGAAGATCCCTCAAGGAAACCCTGTAAGAGAGCCGTGATCAGTCAGGAGATCCCAAAACAGCTAAAATTAAATAATTCTTTAATAAAACACGGGTAAACATCTTTTTGGTAATCTCTGCTTTCAGCCAAGATCCATCTCACATCAGCAGTGAGATCATACATTCCATGTCCTCTTTGGAATCCTGCTTGAATTTCTGGCATTTCCCTGTAGATGTATTGCTGCAACCATTTTTGAATTATCTTCAGGATAATTTTACTTGCATGTGATATTAATGATATTGTTTGATAATTTGCTTTCTGTTGGATCACCTTTCTTTAGAAGATGCACATATATGTGTCTCTTCCAGCCAGCTGGCCAGATAGCTGTCTTCCAAATTTCTTGGCATAGATGAATGAGCACTTCCAGCATTGCAACCATTTGTTTCAACATCTCAATTGGTATTCTATCAATTCCTGGAATGTTATTTTTCACTGATACCTTCAGTGCAGCTTGGATTTCTTCCCTCAATACCATCGGTTCTTGATCATATGCTACCTCCTGAAATGGTTGGAATGTCTACCAGTGACTCTGTGCATTCCTTCCATCTTCTTTTGATGCTTCCTTTGTCTTTTGATTTTTTTGGTCAGAGAATCCTCCAGTATTGCAACTCAAGGTTTGAATGTTTCCTTCAGTTCTTTCAGCTTGAGAAATGCTGAACTTGTTTCTTTGTTTTGATTTTCGAACCCTAGGTTTTTGCACAATTCATTATAATACGTTACTTTCTTTTCTCTAGCTGACCTTTGAAATCTTCTGTTCAGCTCTTTTACTTCCTTATTTTTTCCATTCATTTTAGCTGCTCCACTTTCAAGATCAAGTTTCAGAATCTCTTCTGACATCCATTTTGGTCTTTTCTTTCTCTCCTGTCTTTTAAAGACTTTCTGCTTTCTTCATCTATGATGACCTTGATGTCAACCCACAGCTCATCTGGTGTCCAGTCATTGCTGTTTAATGTGTCAAATCTGTTCTTAAGATGGTCTCTAAATTCAAGTGGGATATACTCAAGGTCATACTTTGGCTCTAGCGTACTTGTTTTAATTTTCTTTGGCTTCAACTTGAACTTGCACATGAGCAATTGATGATCTGTTCTGTAGTCGGCCCCTAGCCTTGTTCTGACTGATGATAGAGATTATTCATCATCTCTTTCCACAGGTGTAGTCGATTGATTACTATGTATTCCAACTGGTGGGGTCCATATGTATAATCACCATTTATGTTGTTAAAAAAAAAAGATATTTGTAATACAGAAGTCGTTGTTTTTGCAAAAGTCTATCATGCGATCTCTCATGTTGTTCCTATCACCAACATCATATTTTCTAATTACTGATCCTTCTTCTTTGTTTCTAACTTTTGTATTCCAATCACCAGCAATTATCAATGCATCTTGATTGCATGTTTGATCAATTTTAGACAGCAGAAGTTGGTAAAAATCTTCAATGTTTTCATCTTTGGCATTAGTGGTTGGTGCATAGATTTGAATAATAGTTGTATTATATGGTCTTCCTTGCAGGCATATGGATATTACCTTATCACTGACAGCGTTGTATTTCAGGATAGATCTTGAAATGTTCTTTTTGATGACGAATGGGACGCCATTCCTCTTCAATTTGTCATTCCTCGCATAGTAGACCATATGATTGTCCAATTCAAGATGGCCAATAGCAGTCCATTTCAGCTCTCTAATGCCTAGGATATCGAACTTCAAGTGTTCCGTTATATTTTTGATGATTTCCAATTTTCCTAGATTCATACTTCATATATTCTACATTCTGAATATCAGTGGATGTTTGCAGCTATTTCTTCTCATTTTGAGTTGTTCCACATCAGCAAATGAAGGTCCTGAAAGCTTTACTCCACTTGTGTAGTTAAGGTTGACTCTACTTTGAGGGGGCAGCTCTTCCCTAGTTGATTCCAAGTGCCTTCTAAACTAAGGGGCTCATCTCGTGGCACTATATTAGACAATGCTCCACTGCAATCCATGAGGTATTCCCTGGCCAATTTTTTCATAAGTAGATCGTTGGATCTTTTTTCCTTTCTGTCTTAGTCTGGAAACTCCACCGCAACCTGTCCTCCACGGGTGACTGCTAGTATTTCACATATCAGTGGTATAGCTTCCAGTGTCATAGCAACATATAAACTATCACAGTAGGTCATACTGTCCATGAGTATACCCACCATATTTCTTCATTAGAGGAAACCAATATTGTAAGATAAATTTCAATCAGAAGTTTGTTTGAGGAATATGGCATCAGATTAAGCTAAATAAATTATATCAGTATAACGTTTAACAACATCTGTCAATGGGGCTGAATGCCTAAATCTCTACCGGGAGAATATATGCCTTTTATGCAGATCTCATATTAAAATAAAATGATGAGGCTGCACATTCCCTTGTATCTTTTTAATTGAGAAATGCCATATTTTTTCTTCTAGGATTCAGCCCTATTTCTTCATATCTCTTATTTAGATATTTAGGTACACTAATTTTTAGGAGTTCCTGGATGATACAAATTGTTAAGTGCTCAGCTACTAACTCAAAGGTTGGCAGCTTGAATCCACCTCAAGATGTCTAGGAAGAAAGGCCTGGAGATCTACTTTGAAAGGTCACAGCCATTGGAAACTCTGTTGAGTACAGTTCTACTATGATATGTATGGAGTCGCCTTGAGTCAGAATTGACTCTACTGCAACTAGTTGATTGCTTATACTAATTTTAAGTACAATCTCCCTTCTGGCAAATTGCATTTAAGATGCAAGCATATTTCTAGAAATTGACGTATTGATTGTTGGTACTTTATTCATTCTGTAGAGTGCAATTCTTTAAAACTCCTAGAAAAGCTCTGGATAGCTTGTCTTCCTTTAGTTATCAAAAATATAACCCCAGCAGCTAGATAAATTTTATAAGCATACTTACTCCTGGGGGACTTTTTAATCTTTAGGCTTTCAATAATTTCTATCATTTTTAATAAAACTGTACAACAGGAAATTGTGAATGGGAACTACCAATGCCAGAATATTCCTCGGAGGTTCATACCTCAAACTTTGATTGCCTTATGATACTTTTAGCTCATCTATTTTATCTTGGCACTGGAGTTTTCATTAAGCTGAATAGTGGACAGAACTTGTTTACCCCTTCCTAAAAAGATGTAAGGATAAGTAATCCTATTGGTTTTATTTCTAGCTCTTCACTTCCAACGAAGAGAGTATAAATGTCTCCCCAAGGGTTCTAGATACTCTGAGTGAATCATTTCATAAGTAATTGAATTACATATCCTGGGAGAAAAGTCTGGTCTCTTTCCTTATATTTTCTTGACTTTTCTTCAAGTTTTCTTTTGACATTAATATTGTTTACTCCAAAGTAAGTTATGTGAATGAAATGAATTCTAAACAAGCAAATTAACTGTATCAGGTAATATAAATTACGTATACAAATTATTAATTTATCCTAGTCTATTATATTTGCAAAAAAGTCTAAATTGAATATTTATTCATATATATATATACACATATATATGTATATACAAACACACACACAAATTCTTTTACAGTATTTCATTATGTAGTTTCAAACAACTGCATTTTTGATACATGACTTATTTCTACTTTATTATATAAAAAAATAGAGGTTTTTAGATCCATATTGCTAAAATACATGTAAGTGTTAGTCAGAATTGACTCAATGGCAATGAGTTTTTTTAATGATGATTTTGGAATACTCATATTCATAGGACAAACAATAAGAGAAAGAATTTTGCAAGTTGATCAAGGGGATAAATTTATAGCCGTTTCCCTTGTGTGCTTTTTTTTTTTTAAATGCTAAAGAATTAATTTTCATTAGTACAATTTTTTTCCTCTTGGAAACATACACATATGGTTAATTTGTATGAAAATCAAAGCTTAATGAAAGTTTTTAAGTCATAAAAATCAGCTCATATCTAAGACTCAAAAAGAAAGCTAAATTTTAAGGACAACAAATAACAAAAGCACATAAGCAATTTTTTTTGGTTGTAAATTCACATGTTTTTTTCTGGGATAATTCCCTGTAACTTCAATAAATTTTAGGTCCTCTTCTTTGGAAACCCTGGTGGTGTAGTGGCTAAGAGCTATGGCTGCTAACCAAAAGGTCGGCAGTTTGAATCTACCACGTGCTTCTTGGAAACCATATGGGGCAGTTCTACTCTGTCCTATATGGTCACTATGCATTGGAATCAACTCGATGGCAGTGGATTTGGTTTTGATTTGTTCTTCTTTCATGTTGGTGAAGAACATTGAATATTCCATGGACTTCCAGAACAAACAAATCTATCTTGGAAGAAGTACAGCCACAAAGCTCCTTAGAAGCAAGGACTGGAAGACTTGGTCTCACTTACTTTGAACATGGTATCAGGTGGGATCAATCCCTGGAGAAGGATATCATGCTTGGTAAAATAGAGGGTCAGTGAATAGGAGGAAGACCCTCAGTGCGATGGATTGACACAGTGGCTGCAACAATGGGCTCAAACACAGCAACAATTATGAGGATGGCACAGAACCTGGAAACGTTTTGTTCTGTTATAATTAGGGTTGCTATGGGTAGGAACAACTTGATGGCATCTAACAACAACAACATTCTTCTTTGGAAGGAGTCCTGGTGGTGCAGTGCTTAGGCACTCGGCTGCTAACGAAAAGGTTGGTGGTTCAAACTCACCAGCTGCTCCACAGGAGAAAAATATATGGCAGTCTGCTTCAGTAAAGATTACAGCTTTGGAAACCCTAGGAGGTAGTTCTACTCTGTCCTATAGGGTCACTATGAGTCAGAATCGACTCTTTGGCAGTCAGTTCAGTGGTCTGTTTATTTATTTATTTTTTTTAATTGTTCTTTGTGATTCAGTTCAATCATCTCCTTTCTGGCTGATCTCAGCACATTTTGTTAGACATTCCTTCTCTGTGTTCCCCTGACATGTGGATACATCTGTGTCTTTTAACCTAACACATGTTCATTGATGACTTACCTATTTTATGCACGATCTCTCTTGACTGTGATATTCTTGAGAGCATATACTGCACTGTTATGTTATCTATCTTCAGAACTCCAGGATATGGCATGAGCTAGCAGTAGCTTTTAAATAAATATTTGTTTATTAAATTAATAGTAATTTAAAAGAAATTAAAGAGAAATGAACATTTAGGTAAGAAAAATGACTCTTGATTCAGTCAGTCTCAATTCTAGTTTTGGTAGTCATAAATTGTGAGATCTTTGGTAAGTATATTATTTTTTCTAATTTTTTATAGATTATGATAACTAAACTCACTATCGCAGACACAACACTATGCATGTCCAAATTCCTCCTCCTTTATCCTTATTAGCAGAATCCAAGATTTGAGTGGTGAATGGCTATCTTTCCTGAGTCCAAATATTTAGGAAAGTGGAATCTCTACTCAGTCCTGTGAAGTTGAATCCTCTTTGGTCTAAAACAGTGGATCTCAAAGTGTGATTGCCAGGTCAGCAGCATCAGCAACACCTGGGAAAATTTTAGATATCCAAATTCTTGGGGCCTACTGCAGACCTACTGATTCAGAATCTCCCCTGCTAGTTGGGGCCCAGCAATTTTGTTGGACAAGCCCTCCCAGTTATTTTGATGCATACTAAATTTGATTCAAAAGTGAACGCAGCAGTACATCCACAGGAAAACATCAGAAATTCAAGCCAGATTCAGAACAGGTTGTGGAACGAGGGATATCATTGCTGATGTCAGATGGATCTTGACTGAAAGCAGAGACTACCAGGAAGATGTTTACTTGTGTTACACTGACTACACAATGGCATTCGTCAGAGTGGATCATAACAAATTATGGATAACACTGTCAAGAATGGGAATTCCAGAAAACTTAATTGTACTCATGAGGAACCTGTACTTAGATCAAGAGGCAGTCTTCTGAACAGAACAAGGTTATACTGAGTGGTTTGAAATCAGTAAAAGTGTCCATCAGGGTTGTATTCTTTCACCACATCTGTTCAGTTTGTTTGGTGAGCAAATAATTGGAGAAGTTGGACTTGTATGAAGAAGAATGGAGCATCAGGATTGGAGGAAGACTCATTAACAACCTGTGTGGGATATGCAGACGATAAAACTTTGCTTGCTGGAAGTGAAGAGGACTTGAAGCACTTGCTGATGAAGATCAAAAACTACAACCTTCCCTATGGATTACACTTCAACATAAGAAGACAAAAGTGCTCACAACTGGATCAATAAGCAACGTCATGATAAATGGAGAAAATTGAAGTTGTCAAAGATTTCACTGTACTTGAATCCACAATCAGCACCCATGGAAGCAGCAGTCAATAAATCAAATGACACACTGCACTGAGCAAATCTGCTGCAAAAGACATATTTAAAGTGTTAAAAAGCAAAGATGTCACTTTAAGGACTAAAGTGCCCCTGCCTCAAGCTGTGGTGTTTTCAATCGCCTCATGTGCACGTGAAAGCTGGACAATTAATAAGGAAGACCAAAGAAGAATTGATGCCTTTGAATTATGGTGTTGGCAAAGAATATTGAATATACCATGGACTACCAAAGGAACAAACAAATTTATCTTGGAAGAAGTATAGCCAGAATGCTCCTTAGAAGAGAGGATGGCGAAACTTTGTCTCTTATAATATGGACATGTTATCAGGAGGGATCAGTCCCTGGAGAAGGATATCGTGCTTGGTAAAGCAGAAAATCATGGAAAAAGATCCAGATTCTCAATTAGATGGATTGATACAGTAGCTGCAAGAATAGACTCAAGCGTAACAATGATTTTGAGGATGGCACAGAACTGGGCAGTGTTTCATTCTGTTTGGGGTCGCTGTGAGTAGGAATTGACTTGATGGCACCTAGCAACAAATTTGGGAACCATTATTCTAAACCTGGAGCCCTGGTGTCACAGTGGTTAAGAAGAGTTCTGCTGTTAACCAAAAGGTCAGCAGTTCGAATTCACCAGCTTCTACTTGGAAACCCTATGGGGCAGTTTTACTCTGTCTTGTAGGGTTGCTATGAGTAGGAATCTACTCGAAGGCAACTGATTTGGTTTGGGTTCTGATCTAAACCTATGATTTGAATTCCATTCTCCTTACTATACAAAATGACTTAGAAAGAACACATGACCAAGTTCTGGTCACGATTGTAAGAGAGGAAATTTGTGTGGTTGTAGGAGCGTTGGTTTCTAGGAAAACGTTAAAAGCCTTTGACGGTTGACAGTAAAGATGAGATGTAGGAAGCTGCTATGGCCATCTTTTGATCTGGCAGTATGCTAGACAATATGCTGAGGAAATAAAGCTGAAAGAAGATAACATGAATCTTTTTTTTTTTTTTATATATATATTTTATTGTACTTCAGGTGAAAGCTTACAGAGCAAATAGTTTCTCATGAAATAGTAGTACACATGTTGTTCTATGACATTGGTTAACAACCCCACAACGTATTAAGCCTCTAAATTCTCAACCTTTTTTTTTTTGATGAAAATTACAGATGGCCAAAGATACACCGTTTCAAAAATTTCTACATTCACAGTTCAGTGACATTGACTACGCTCTTCCAACTGTGCTGTTATTCTCACTTAAGATGAAGGCTTACAGAACAAAATAGTTTTTCATTTAACAGTTACTACACATGTTGCCCTATGACAATGGTTAACAATCTCACAGCATATCAAGAATATCCTTACTCCACCTTGTGTTCCCTATCACCAGGGGGCTTCCTTGTCCCATTCTGTCTTCTGGACCTTGTCAGTGGACTATTGTACCTCTTTAGTCTCATTTGTTTATTTATTTATTTATTTTATTTTATTTAAACACCATTTCAAAACTTTTTACTTACACATTTAAGTGATATTGACTATGCTCTTCCAATTGTGCTGCCATTCTCGCCCAAGATGAAGGCTTACAGGACAAAACAGCCTCCCATTTAATAGTTACTACAAATGTTGCCCTATAGCAGTGGTCAACAATCTCACAATACATCGACAGTGTCCTTATTCAATTTGTGTTCCTTATCATCAGTTTCCTACTCTCCCTCTGCCTTCTGGCCCTTGTCACCAGACTCCTGTACCTTGTTAGTCCCATTTAGTTTTACTGGGCTGTCCATTCCCAGGCTTAACATCGAACCTCGAAGGTAACTTCACCTCTGAGCTGAAAGGGTGTCTGGGGGCCACACTCTCGAGGTTTCTCTAGTATTCTTTAGGCCAGTAAATCTGGTCTTCTTTTTTTTTTTTTTTTTTTGGGAGTTAAAATTATGCTCTACATCCTACTCCAGCTCTGCCCAGAACCCTCTGTTGTGATCCTGGTCAGAGGAGTCATTGGTGGTAGCCGGGCACCATCCAGCTGTACTGGGCTCAGTCCCGTGGAGGCCTTGGTAGCTGTGGACCATTAGTCCTTCGGACTAATCTTTTCCTTGTATCCTGTTCTCTTCGTTCTCCCTTGTTCCCGAAGGGATGAGATCAGTGGAGTATCTTAGATGGCCGCTCATAGGCTTTTAAGACCCCAGACACTACTCACCAAGGTAGAATGTAGAGCGTCCTCTTTATAAGCTGTGTCATGCCAATTGAGCTAGATGTTCCCGAGACCATGGTTCCTACAGCCTTCCATCCAGCAATTCAGTCCCTCAGGGAGTTTGGATGTGTCTATGG
Organism: Dugong dugon; assembly: GCA_030035585.1. Lineage (NCBI taxonomy): Eukaryota > Metazoa > Chordata > Mammalia > Sirenia > Dugongidae > Dugong > Dugong dugon. The sequence continues at coordinate 11,919,205 of CM057473.1, forward strand.
GGCTTCCATGACCTTTCCTTATACAAGTTGTGCTGGTTTCCACTGTATTGTGTACTGTCTCACCGTTCACCCAAGATACCACTAACCTATTGCCTATTTAGTATTTCCCCCCCACCCATCCCATCCCTGGTAACCAACAAAGATTGTTACATTTTGTGTGTGAACTCTTTCATGGGTTTTTACAATAGAGGTCTCATACAATATTTGTACTTTTGTGATTGACTAATTTCACTCAGCATAATGTCCTCCAGTTTCATCCATGTTATGAGATGCTTCACAGATTCATTGTTGTTCTTTCTTGTTGAATAGTACTCCATTGTGTGTATGTACCACAGTTTGTTTATCCGTTCATCTGTTGATGGGCATCTAGGTTGTTTCCATCGTTTTGCTATTCTGAACAATGCTGCCATGAACATAGGTGTGCATATGTCTATTCGAGTGATGACTCTTATTTCTCTTGGATATATTCCTAGGAGTGGGATTGCTGGATTGAAGGGTATGTCTATTTCTAGCTTTCTGAGGAAGCGCCATATCATTTTCCAAAATGGTTCTATCATTTTGCATTCCCACCAGCAGTGCATCAGAGTTCCCATCTCCCCGCAGCCCCTCCAACATTTGTTGTTTGTGCCAGTAATGCTGGGGTGAGATGGTATCTCATTGTGGTTTTAATTTGCATTTCTCTAATGGCTAGTGATCGCGAGCATTTCCTCATGTGTGTCTGTTGGCCATTTGAATGTCTTCCTTGGTGAAGTGTCTGTTCATTTCCTTTGCCCATTTTTTGATAGGATTGGTTGTCTTTTTGTTGTAGAGGTGTTGGATTTTCTTGTAGATTATGGAGATTAGACCTTTGTCTGACTTGTACTGTCCAAAAATTTTCTCCCAGTCTGTAGGTTCTCTTTTAACTCTTTTGGTGAAATCTTTTGAAGAGCATAGATGTTTGATTTTTAGAAGATCCCAATTATCTAGTTTATCTGTTGGGTTTTTTGTGTTGATGTTTATGGTTTGTATCCTGTTAATGCCATGTATTAAGGCCTGAAGTGTTGGTCGTATTTTTTCTTCTATGAATTTTATAGTTTGAGGCTTTATATTCAGGTCTTTGATCCATTTTGAAGTAGTTTTTGTATATGGTGTGAGGTATGGGTCCTGTTTCATTTTTCTACAAATGGATATCCAGTTTTGCCAGCACCATTTGTTAAAAAGACTGTCTTTTCCCCATTTACTGTATTTTGGGCCCTTGTCAAAAATCAGGTGACCGTAGGTGGATGGATTTACATCTGAGCTCTCAATTCTGTTCCATTGGTCAATGTCTCTGTTGTTGTACCAGTACCAGGCTGTTTTGAGTACTGTAGCTGTATAGTAGGTTCTCAAGTCAGGTAGTGTGAGTCCTCCAACTTTATTCTTCTTCTTCAGTAGTGCTTTACTTATTCGGGGTTTCTTCCCTTTCCATATAAAGTTAATAATTAGTTTTTCCATCTCTTTGAAGAATGTTGTTGGTATTTGTATCGGGATTGCATTGTATTTGTAGACTGCTTTAGGTAGAAATGCCATTTTCACAATGTTGAGTCTGCCTATCCATGAGCATGGTATGTTTTTCCATTTATGTAGATCCCTTTGGATTTCATGCAGCAGTGTTTTGTAGTTTTCTTTGTATAGGTCTTTTATATTCCTGGTCAGATTTATTCCTAAGTATTTTATCTTTTTAGGGGCTATTGAAAATGGTATTGATTTCCTGATCTCCTTTTCATCGTTCTCTTTACTGGTGTATAGGAATCCAACTGATTTTTGAATGTTTATCTTGTATCCTGCTACTCTGCTGAATCTTTCTATTACTTCCAGTAAATTTCTTGTGGAGTCTTTAGGGTTTTCTATGTATAGTATCATATCATCTGCAAACAGGGAGAGTTTAACTTCTTCATTACCAATTTGGATGCCCTTTATTTCTTTCTCTTGCCTTACTGCTCTAGCTAGAACTTCCAGCACAATGTTAAACAGGAGTGGTGATAAAGGGCATCCTTGTCTTGTTCCTGTTTTCAGGGGGAATGTTTTCAGCCTTTCTCCATTAAGAATGATGTTGGCTGTTGGTTTTGCATAGATGCCCTTTATTATGTTGAGAAATTTCCCTTCTATACCTATTTTATTGAGAGCTTTTATCAGGAATGGGTGTTGGACTTTGTCAAATGCCTTTTCTGCGTGAATTGAGATGATCATGTGATTTTTTTCTTTCCTTTTATTTATGTGGTGGATTACGTTGATGGATTTTCTAATGTTAAACCATCCTTGCATACCTGGTATGAATCCTACTTGGTCGTGGTGTATTATTTTTTTGATATGATACTGAATTCTATTGGCTAGAATTTTGTTCAGAATTTTTGCATCTATATTCATGAGAGATATTGGTCTGTAATTTTCTTTTTTTGTGATGTCTTTGCCTGGTTTTGGTATCAGCGTTATGCTGGCTTCATAGAATGAATTTGGAGGTGTTGCTTCCTCTTCTATGCTCTGAAATAACTTGAGTAGAACTGGTACGAGCTCTTCTGTAAATGTTTTGTAGAATTCTCCAGTGAAGCCATCTGGGCCAGGGCTTTTTTTGGTTGGGAGTTTTTTTATTACCTTTTCAATCTCTTCTCTTGTTATGGGTCTGTTCAGATTTTCAACATCACTCTGTTGTAGTTTGGGTAGTCTGTGTGTTTCTAGAAATTTATCCATTTCCTCTAGGTTTTTAAATTTGTTGGAGTATAGTTTTTCATAATATTCTGTTATAATCCTTTTTATTTCAGTTGGGTCTGTTGTAATGTCCCCCATTTCATTTCTTATTTGGGTTATTTGTGCCCTCTGCTGTTTTTCTTTTGTCAGTCTGGCCCGTGGTTTGTCGATTTTGTTGATTCTTTCAAAGAACCAACTTTTGGTTTTGTTGATTCTTTCTATTGTTTTTCTGTTCTCTATTTCATTTATTTCTGCTCTGATCTTTACTATTTCCTTTCTTCCGGTGGTTGTAGGCTTTTTTTGTTGTTCTCTTTCTATTTGTTTGAGTTCTGTAGTTAATGTTTTGATTTTGTCCCTTTCTTCTTTTTATATGTGCATCTATTGCTATAAATTGTCCTCTGAGGGCTGCCTTTGCTGTGTAACATGAATCTTTTTAAATACATATGACACTGAATCTCTTAATTTATCACCTAGTTTCCTAGATTTTGCAATTAGAGATAATAAATTTCTTATTTTCTAAGCCGATTTGAGTCACGATTTTTATTACTTGCATCCCAAACTCTGTAAAAAGTATATTTATCTGAATATACTTCATTAAAAAAAATTAACATGGTAAAAAAAAAAATGTTGAAATATGTAACCAGGCTATACTTCTAGTAGGCACTCAAAATTTTACGTACAGAAAACAAGATCATTAGGCAATTCCTCCCACATTTATTAAAAGGCCTGTAATCTAAACTTTCAGAAGATTAAATAGTGAGGCACCTACATTAGATATGGCACTAAAGCCCAAGTGAGCAGTGGAAGCATTAAATGCCTTCTCATTTGAATGGCAAACTGATGGGCTTTTTTGCAGCTGTAATAAATTCTAATGAATATCATATTGCCTCACAATTTGAGTGGCTTAAATGTTTGCTTGCAGCCTTTTTTCTCAAATTATAAAGGGCCGTCATATATACCCATTAAATATTTTGTTTTTTCTGGCCCGTGTTGCATCATAATTTAATGAAAGTGGATATTTATTCCTTGCTTGCATTTCTTGGGTGTTCTTCTTCCTCACTTTCTTGGAGGTGGAAATGTTCAATTCTCTCAGGTTGTTGTTAGCTGCCATCCAGTCAGCTCGGAATCATGGCGGCCCTATGTAAAACAGAACTACACATTGCCGAGTACTGCCACATCTCCATGATCTTTGAGCCAGTTCTTGAGGCTAATGTGTCAATCCATCTCATTGAGGTTTATCCTCCTTTTCACTGACCTACTACTTTTCCAAAAATTGTTATCCATAGGGTTATCATTGGCTAATTTTTGGAAGCAGATCACGGGGCCTTTCCTCCTAGTGTGCTGTGATCTGGAAGCAACATGTAAGCCACCACAGTACACAGTAAACAAACTGACAGATGATAGAGGTCCTCTCATAGGGAACATTAATGTGCATATAATTACTACCAGGGAAGTATATTGCCATCTGTCTGTCTCCATTAGGTCTAAATCAGTAGGAGGGGTAATACAAGCAGCATTGCATTTTACAGCTACCCCCATCAAGCGTGAACATGTGAAGGAAATGGATACAGGGCATGAAGGGGCTAGGTTTGAGCCTTACAGCTAGCAAGACTCAGAACCATCGCACAAACCCAATAGGGACTGAACCAGCAAAAGGAAAGAGGAGAATTTTATTTGATGACCTTGGGAATAGGCTAATATTGGCAATTCATTGTAATGATTCACAAGTTCTGTGAATAGACCGGCTGGGGTGAAAGGGCCACGTGCAGCAGAACGGACACCATTGAGTTTCAGTGACATTTTGAAGTCTGGAGAGTGAGTTTTGATTGTATTTATTTTCATTAATAACATCCTTTCACCTTAAGATTTTCAGAATTTACCAATACACTATCTCTTCAGACAGTGCCTGGTATTTCACATTTTCTTCTCCTTGCCAAAATTTACAACTTATTTTCTTGTTTAGTATCAGTAACATATAAAAATAATGCAGCTACATCAAATCGTAATAGGGTCTAACACTTGATAGAACAGACAAAGTGGTAAATTTCACCTTAAAAACAAACAAACAAAAATCTGTAAAAATAATTAACATAATTGAAATAGGGACTGCAGATTGAGAGGAAGTTTATTTACTACAAAATGACTTCATGTTTATAATTGTTGAGGCTGGATGATAGGAAAACTGAGGTTCGTGATACAATGCTCTTTCCTTTGAATGTGTTAGAGAATTTCTGCCATAAACATTATATTTACCAAAAAAAAAAAAAAAAGGTAGAGAAAAAGAGGAGGATTAATCTGAGATGAATAGTGTAAAATATAGATTAAAAATTTGAAAAAAATGAGTAGATTTTTTAAACTGAGAGCATATGTAGACTTTAAAGAGTAAAAACAAACATGTATTTCTCAACATTTGCTAAGAAAAAAAAAGTACTGTTTTCAGTTTTACCAGATTTTGTTCAAAAAGAAGAAGTAATTGAGAAATTAAGAACCAAGCACCTTTGTTATTCTCTATTTTTTAAATATTTCATCAAAAATGTGCATCTTCTTAAATGTTTATGTCTAATGCCTCTTTCTTATTCTTACTGGTAAATCCTTAGACCCAACTTAAAACTTATCCAGAGACAGGTTGACAAACTGGCTTTGTAACACTTGTCTTCATGCCTGGATCTTTAATCCCCAATAGGCCCCTCACAACGATAAATAACTCACTTTCACTAAAATCTAAGCTATTCTGTCAGTTAACGTCACAGTTTAAAAATATTAAACTTATACCAAAGTCTATGCATGACTGAGACTGGGATTTTCTTCCTGCTTTCCAAAGCCCTTGAGTCTCACGTCACTCTGCTCACTCCACGGAATTCCTCCCTTGCTTTCTTACTTGTAACCTTAAGTTACCAACAACTGCTTTTGAAGGAGTTATCCCTTAGAAGACATAACACACCCTGGTCTTTCATATTTCCATGTTTTTGTTTCATTTTCTGCTTCCTGAAATGACCTGCTCCAGTTATTACCCTCTTTTCCATCACCTCATGTCCCATGGAGGTCCAAATGTTTTGCATTTGATTGCTACCCTAAAGGCTGGCAGTTTGAACTCACCCATTAGCACCACAGAAGAAAAGCCTGGACTCCTTTCTGTTTCCATTAAGATTACAGCCAAGAAAACTCTATGGAGCAGTTCTAATCTGTAACACATGGCGTCACCTTGAGTCAGACTCAACTGGATGGCAACTGGTTTGGTTTTGGTTTTCCAACTACATCATCAGTTAACGCTAACCTCAGAGTCAACCTTCGCCATGAAGCATTTACACTGGCACTTGCATTCTCTGAATTCTGTATAATATTTTCTTTCAACATTACATATTTTAGCTCATAAAATTTATTAGATTGTAGAGCTAATTATGCATCGCCATTGTGATTGTGAGTCCAAAGGCCAAGGCCCTGGTGTCAGTAAGAGATAGGACCAGGGCACAAACAGCTCTCCAAGTTCCATGAGGGTGGGAACATAACTTACATGCTATGATTCCCCTAAGAGTATCCAGCACCACGCAGGGCATTTATTTTGGCTGTTTTTATTTGTTTGAAATAGTGGGATGTTTTGGACAAATGCAATTTAAAGAAGATTATGGAGGGAATAAAGTATGTCTACTTCATCTCATTTAAGCTGTAACCATTCATTGCTTGTCTGTGCAATATCTGATAGCATGAATCATGTCTCTTCCTCAAGGACTATGGGCAAGGAATGGCTTAGTTTGGCGCCTAGCACAACTGCACTTAATGTGATCTTATTAGAGCTAACGTCAGTGAACCTGTCAAATTCAACATGAATTCCTGTCATTGTCTCATAAGCAATGAAGTATTACTTTGATCGATCTGCATAGTTGCCAACTGCTTGATATCACTCAGCTTTTCCCTGGGCTTTGCATAAGCTCATGGCTATCAATCAACATATACATATATATGGAAACTCCTCTGTTGGAAAGTCTCCTGGCATTAATATTACCGAACCTCTTGTATTTAAGGCAAATGTGTTGGTTTACAGAGCCTCATCTGTGAACAGAGAAGGGATATTTGCGCTTGAGGTTAAGTTTTGAGTTTTCTTAAGCCACAGTGAACTATCACATGCTTTAAGTAACAAAACACAATGAAAACTATGTTTTAAGTATTTAGCACTCATAATTGGGATCTTTGCTTCCTAAATTAATAGCAATTATAAAAGCAACTTTTAAATTACAAAGTAATTTACTGAGAACTCCTAACTCAGTATCAGTGATGTCACAAAAAGCCAATCTTTAGTAATATCTCTGTAATTTCTAACTCGAAGGCATGCATTTTTTGTGAAAATAAGATTTGTCTATGATTTTCTTTGGAAATAATTGGAAAGAGGCGACATTAAAATCCTGATTGATTAGGTTGATTAGGGAGGTTTTGATAATAAGCTTTGAGACTGAAAGACATAATAAACTTCTTTCTCACTCCGCCTGACCTTTCGTGAATCAGTATATGACTATGCCTGTACAAAAAGGACCAGCATCTTTAAGCCTACTGCCATCTGTTAACCCTAAATTCAATCTCTTTTCATTGATTTCATCACCAAATACTAGATGCTTCTTCATATAGTTTAGCAGCTGACACAACTTACCCCAACTCCTCACCATAATGTGGATGGCTTCAACAAGGTCAACCTGTATGGGGCAGATCATCCATTCGGTAGTCACTCTATAGCTAGAAGGGGAGGTATTTATCCTTTTCTCCTCAAAGGCCTTGGAATCTGGCTTTGAGTACCAGCAAAGATACGGGCAAGTGAGTTAACTGACTGACTAGTGACTCATAATGCACTGCTTAAGGTCCAAAACTTCCCTGAGGACGCCAGGGTCAGTTTTTTTTTTTTTTTTTTTTTTTTTAATGGATGGTTTTTACCTGGCAGCTAGACCGACCAGAGACGCATAAAAGGCTCAGATGGAAACTTTTGGCAGAGATCTTCTAAGACTAAGATTCATCACACTCATCTTGGCAGTTCAAACAGAGCAAAAGCACATCCTTGAGTGAATGAAAAGACTCTGAGGAGAGTCTCAAAAGCCTGTGAGTGGCCATCTAAGACACTCCACCAGTCTCATCCCTTCAAGAGCAAGGGAAAAAGAGAAAGACTAAAGACACAAGGGAAAGATTAGTCCAAAGGACTAATGGACCACAACTACCACAGCCTCCACCAAATTGGCCTCCACCACAACTAGACAGTGCTCAGCTACCACCATTGACTGCTCTGACAGAGATCATAATAGAAGGTCCCAGACAGAGCTGGAGAAAAATGTAGAACAAAATTCTAACTCAAAAAAAGACCAGACTTACTGGCCTGACAGAGACTGGAGAAACCCCAGGAGTATGGTCCCTGGACACCATTTCAGTTCAGCAATGAAGTCACTCCAGAAGTTCACCTTTTAGCCAAAGATTAGACAGACCCATAGGACAAAACGAGAGTAAATGGACACACTAGCCCAGGGGCAAGGACTAGAAGGCAGGAGGGAAAAGGAAAGCTGGTAATAGGGAACCCAAAGTTGAGAAGGGAGAGTACTGACATGTCATGGGGTTGATAACCAGTGTCATAAAACAATATACGTACTAACAGTTTAATGAGAAGCTAGTTTGTTCTGTAAACCTTCATCTAAGGTACAATTTAAGAAAAAGAAATGTTAAAAAAGGAAAAAGGCAAGACCCCGAGGAGCTTGGTCCTGGATTCCATCATACCTCCAATGCTCGCCGGCATTCTCTTTCTCTTACACTACATATCCTTCTCCTTTAATGCAAGCCTTATGTGAGCATGCTCTATGGAGTCTTGTGTGCCCTTCTATTTATTAAACGTGTGATCTTTATAGTCATCACATATGATAGGTTTTGTAACACTTCACTCTTCTCCACCGATCTCATATCCACTTCAGCGAGATCCTGTATCTGCATCCTGAACCCTGATATAATCTGAAGCTCCCCAACTTCCCATAGAAAGACCTGACCACATCCTCCATCTTCCTTAATTCTTTCATATAGTTTATTAAGCACTGAACTGTTTACTCCTTATCTATTAATACTATTCTGAATTATCTTTCTTATGTTTTATACATTGCATGTATTAGGTTCCATCATGCATTGTTTTAATTAGCTTTTTAGCAATATTCTACCACTTTTTTTTTTACTTTTGTCAAATCTACCTGGCCAAATCCCATGTCTTAGTTAAACAAAGTCAGCACTTTATCTTTGACTAAAAACAATCAGCAATGGGCTGATGAAGGAAAACTAAAAAAAAAGAAAAAGAAAAAATGAGGCTATTGATTCTTCCGTTACATCATGGTCAGCAACTTCAGCTGAGCTTCAATACTGTCTAGAAAATTGATTTCTTTTATTTAGCCATTGGTATTTACACATTTTTTTTTTCATGACTGGAGAATTCATGGAGGTAGGGGGAGTCTGTTAGATGTAAAAGACTTTGAGGGAAATTTTCCCAGGTAAATAACTCATCTTAAGAGAAAAGAGAGTAAGGCATACCAGCATTTTCAATAATATTAACTCAGTCGTCAGAGGGAAGGGACAAGTTTAAATATAGCAATTTGTCACCAGATTTGTCTCAAGACCAGCCTTTGTGGACTTCTGTCTGGCGCAGTGGTGGAAATCTGGGATTGGAGCTTCAAGTAAAAGGGACAAAAACTGAAAAGAGTGTTTAGAAAATTTAATATCGAAGTGTAGGATTGCTTTGGGAAACAGATCATCAAGAAACAGCATACAGGAGAGCAGGACGATTCCTTCTTAAGCACAAAAACCAGGTGGCTTCTGCACAGTGGGGTTTTAAGGAACTGAGCCCAGGTGGTACATATATGCTAGGTTTCATCAGTGTTAGATATGAAAACTCCTGGCTAGCTGTACCTATCCAAGTGACCAGCCACAGCTCCAAGTATGACACTGCCTCGTGCCACAACTTCCAGCAGCAGTGCAAAGCACTGTTGGCTGCAGCAAACAGGAAGGACAGAAATTTTGGACACAGTAAACAATAAATCCCATGGCACATTTATGAGGGCTTTTCTGTTGTATCTATGAGTATACAAGAGAATTTCAATAGGAGGTTATCTGAATGGAGTGTAATGGAATTTGGAAGTAGCTGAGAAGCCTAAAAAGAATAAATAGGGCAAGAGAAAGAATAGTGTTTTTCTTACTGTTTAATGTTACCTCATTTCTATGTCTATGCTGTTATATTACATGAATATTTATTCACTCTACATAATTGTACAAATTTCTCTTTGAAAAGGTAGAATTACTTGCCCAAATTGTGCATTCGTTTGCAGTTCTCATTATTTCTCACAATATAGCTATTTGTGCTACAATATAATTATTAACAATTATAAAATCCATAAACATTAAAAAGCTTCTTTATTTTTAAAATGCAAAACATGGTTTTAAAATGCCTAGAATTTGGCATAAAATCAAAATATCCATTTAACCAAATGTTTATAATTCTACAAGTACCTTTTGTAATGCTATGAGCATTTTTGACAAATTATTATTCAATTGGGCTCAGATTATATAAAGAGACTGAATTCATCTAAGACTGTATGATTGAAGTCCATTCTATTGGAATCTGGTTCAGATCGGATAGTCTGATACCATCATATCACTTTGACACTATTTGCAATATGTTGTCTTAGTTATCTTGTGCTGCTTTGACAGAAATAATACAAGTGAGTGGCTTTAACAAACAGAAGTTTATTCTCTCACAGCTTAGGAGGCTAGAAGTCCTAATTTAGGATGCCAGCTCTAGGGGAAGGCTTTCTCTCTCTGTCAGTTTTGGGGGAAGTTCCTTGTCATCAATCTTCTCCTGGTCTAGGAGCTTCTCAGCACAGGGACCCCGTGTCCAAAGAACGCGCTCTTCTTTCTTGGTGGCATGAGGTCCCTCTCCTCTCTGCTTGCTTCTGTCTTTTATATCTCAGAAGAGATTGACTCAAGATATAACTTAATCCTGTAGATTGAGTCCTACCTTGTTAACATAACTTCCTCTAATCCTGCCTCATTAACATCATAGAGGTAAAATTTACAGCACACAGGATAATCACATTGGATCACAAAATGGTGGACAATCACACAATTCTGGGAATCATGGCCTAGTCAAGTTGACTCATATTTTTGAGGGACACAATTCAATGCATAATATATTTCTTAAGGCAGATACTTTTCACTGCTTGCAGTGAGGACATTCAAAGATACTCAGTTTTCATTCCTGAGACTGGCTCTTCAGACAAAGATTAGACTGGACTATGGAACATAAAATGATACTCATGAAGCCTGTGCTTCTTAGCTCAAGTAGATTCATGAGACTAAACGGGCAGCTCCTGTCTGGAGGATGGGGGGCAGAGAGGGTCAGGAGCTGGTTGAATGGACACGGGAGATCAGGGGTGGAAAGGAGGAGTGGGCTGTCCCAGTATAGGGAGAGCAACTAGGGTCACATAACAGTGTATGTATAAATTTCTTTATGAGAAACTAACTTGAATTGTAAACTTTCACTTAAAGCACAATAAAAAATAAAAAAAAAGATAGTTCTTATCAATCTGCCATTCGTAGAATGCGTGATGTTTTTCTACATGCTTTCTCTTTGTAAGCATTAGTGCCTATCTGGGCTCTGCTCATTTCATGACGTCAGGTGATTATCCCAGGTGCTTATGGAATCCAACTCCTCTGAACTGTCAAGCTGTTTGGATCCTATGCAAGAAGCTATTATTCACACACATAATATAGTAGTAAGTTCTATAGTACTTTAACAAGTAATATAGTAATATTACTCACTACCGCTGGTGAGTTCTAACCCTCAGTCTTTTGGTGAGAAGCTGAGTGCTTAACCATTGTGCCACCAAACTAAAACCAAACCCGTTGTATCAACCCTAGTTCATAGAGACACTGCCCCATAGGGTTTCCAAGGATGTAATCTTTGTGGAAGCAGACAGCCACGTCTTTCTCCAGGGAGCATGTGGGGGATTCGAACCACCAACCTTTTCATTAGCAGCTGAGTGCTTAACCACTGTGCCACTAGGGCTCCAGGGCACCACCAGAACCCCTAAAATTGACTATTGTGACTCTTAAAGGAAAGATGATTCTACTGCTTTTCAGTACTTACAATGCTTTTAAATAAGTTTTTAATATTCATTTCTATGCTCATTCGCTTTTCTTTTTTTTTTAAAGTCAGGTTTATTGAGGTATAATTTATCTACAGTATAATTTATATAAGGAGCCCTGGTGGTGTAGTGGTTAACCGCTCAGCTGCTAAGGTGAACCCATCAGCTGCTCTGCTGGAGAAAGATGTGGCAGTCTGCTTTCTTGAAGATTTACCGCCTTGGAAACCCTATGGAGGCAGTTCTACTTGGTCCTATAGAGTAGCTATGAGTCGAAATCCACTCGATGGTAATGGGTTTAGATTTATATAATTTATATACAGCAAAAAAAAGTCACCCAGTTCTATGAGTTTAAAAAAAAATCTCAAATCATGTAATACCATACAGTATAATCACCATCACAATCAAGATAATAGAATATTTCCATCATGCCAAAAAGTTTCCCGTCCCCTTTTTAAATTTTTATTTATTTTCAATATACACTTCTATGCTCAATCACTCTTTTCAAGTTTCTTTTTTAGTTATCATAGGTATTCAGAGGTGCTTCTAACTTCCCTTTAAGCATCCTGCCAGAAGCAGCCTTATCCTCCACAACATTCTAGACCAGCACTTTGTTATAACTCCTCAAAATGTGCTTTGTCATAAGGCTGCCATGTGACAAGTATAATTGTTGAGGATACGCATTTATACACTTTTATGTCCACCTGTTACTGTTGCGGTACCCAAGTGCATGCTTTTCATTTGGACGTATTGGGTATAAAAAAATTGACTTGTTGCGTTGCTTGAGGTGTTCTATCATGCACATTTGATCATTTTAAGTTTAGTTTGTCAATTGTATAAAAATGTAAAATCTAAGAAAATAATAAGCACTTTTTTCACTATCATTTCTAACCAAGGTATTTTTATTAATAGCTTAAGATAGTTAACTAGAATAGGGAGTTACTATTTATGTTAATCATTTTAAATCTTAAGGTACAGATGCAAATTTACATTCATTGGACTTTTCTGTCAAGAACATATGTGTATTTTCTGAACACAGCAAGCCAGAAGGCCATGAGAATTCTGAAAACAATGGAAACCAAAAGAGTTGATACAATTTAATTCAAAAGTTTGATTCCCATGTATATTGGGAACAGTTTTTATTACCATATTCAATAGTGAAGTGCTAAGAACAGAGTGTCTTATTTTCAGAGATGTGTTGGTCAGTTAGACAGTTTAACAATCAAAACTTGAGTAACATTTGTTTAAAAAAATATAAAGATGATCAAAACCAAGACAATTCTTTAACAATGCTGAATGAAAAAACCAATAAAAGCTTCTTGTTCAATATTTTATGTATACATATTTGTGCTTCGTGGGTGTCTTATAAAGTAGAATTCGAAGTTGCTAAGACTAACACCCAGGCATATTTCACAATTACCCTAAACTGCAAATTGCATAAAATTATAAGGGATGGCGTCATCAACATATTTAGTTTGGAGTTGAAGTTTTTTTTGTAACGGTATTTTCTAATGGCTTAGCTTGTGGCCCAGTGGTTAAGAGGACACCTACAAACTCAAAGTTGGGCAATTCGAATCCACCAGCTGCTCCTTGGAAACCCTATGGGGTGGTTCTACTCTGTCCTATAGGGTTGCTGTGAGTCAGAATTGATTTGATGGTCATGGGTTTTTTTAAGCTGCAACAACAGGGAAACCTTCAAAATTAATCACCCATCTTTTTTTTTTTTTTTTTAATTATGCTTTAATAGAAAGTTTATAGTTCAAGTCAGTTTCTCATATAAAAATGTATAGACACAATGCTGTGACCCTAGTGCTCTCCCTGTAATGTGACAGCACATTCCTCCTTTCCACTGGGATTTCCCGTGTCAATTCAACCAGCTCCTGTTCCTTTTTGACTTTTCATCTCGCCTCCAAACAGGAGCTGCCCATTTAGTCACATGTATCTGCTTGAGCTAAGTAGCACACTCTTCATGAGTATCATTTTATGTCTCATAGTCCAGTCTAATCTTTGTCTGAAGAGTTGGCTTCGGGAATGATTTCAGTTCTGGGCTAACAGAGAGTCCAGGGGTCATTTATTCTGGGGTCCCTCCAGTCTCAGTCAGACCATTAAGTCTGGTCTTCTTAACTAGAATTTGAGTTCTGCACCCCACCATTCTCCTGATCCATCTGGGACTCTCTGTTGTGTTCCCTGTCAGGGCGGTCGTTGGTCATTGGTGGTAGGTGGGCACATTCTAGTTCTTCTGGTCTCAGGCTGATGGAGTCTCTGGTTTATGTGGCACTTTCTGTACCTTGGGCTAATACTTTCCTTGTGGTTTTGGTGTTCTTCATTCTCCTTTGCTCCAGGTGGGTTGGGACCAATTGATGTATCTTAGATGGCAGCTCGCGAGCTTGTAAGACCCCAGATACCACTCACCAAAATGGGATGAAGAACGTTTCTTAATAAACTTAGTTATGCCATTTGACCTAGATGTCCCCTGAAACCATGGTCCCCAGACCTGTGCTCCTGCTACTCTGTCCCTCAAAGTGTTTCACTGTTTTCAGGAAACTTCTTAGCTTTTGGTTTAGTCCAGTTGTGCTGACTTCCCCTGTCTCGTGTGTTGTCCTTCCTTCTACCGAAGATAATTCTTATCTACTATCCAGTTAGTGAATACCCCTTTCCCTCCCTCCCCACCATTGTAACCATCAAATAATGTTTTCTTCTGTGTTTAAACCTTTTCTTGAGTTCTTATAATAGTGGTTTCATAAAATATTTGTCCTTTTGCGACTCAGTAATTTCACTCGCATAATGCCTTCCAGATTCATCCACGCTATGAAATGTTTCACAAGCTCCTCCTTGATCTTTATCATTGGGTAGTATTCCACTGTGTGAATATACTGTAATTTGTTTATCCATTGGTCCATTGACAGGCACTTAGGTTGTTTCCATCTTTTTGCTATTGTGAACAGTGCTGCAATGAACATAGGTGTTCATATATTTACTCCTGTGATGGCTCTTATTTCTCTAGGATATATTGCAAGGAGTGAGATTGCTGGATCGTATGGTACTTCTATTTCTAGCTTTTTAAGGAAGTGCCAGATCAATCTCCAAAGTGGTTGCACCATTTTACATTCCCATCAGCAGTGTATAAGTGTTCCAGGCTCTCGACAACCTCTCCCACATATATTATTTTGTGTTTTTTGGATTAATGCTAGCATTGTTGAGGTGAGATGGTATCTCATGGTAGTTTTGATTTGCATTTCTCTAAAGGCCAATGATCATAAGCATTTCCTCATGTATCTGTTAGCCACCTGAATGTCTTCTTTGGTGAAGTGCCTGTTCATATCCATCGCCTATTTTTAATTGGGTTATTTGTCTTTTGTTGTTGAAGTTTTGCACTATCTTATAGATTTTACAGATTAGACGCTGATCAGATTTGTCATAGCCAAATTTTTTTTCACAGTTTGTAGGTTGTCTTTTTCCTTTTTTGGCGAAGTCTTTTGATAAGCATAAGTGTTTGATTTTTAGGAGCTCCCAGTTATCTAGTTTCTCTTCTGGTGTTTGTACATTGTTAGTAATGTTTTGTATTCTGTTTATGCCATGTATAAGGGCTCCTAGCACTGTCTTTATATTTTTTTCAGTGAACTTAAAACATTTTAGATTTTATATTTAGGTATTTGATCCATTTTGAGTTAGTTTTTGTGGATGGTGTGAGGTATGGGTGTTGTTTCATTTTTTTGCAGACAGATGTCCAGTTATCCTGCACCATTTGTTAAAGAGACTGTGTTTTCCCCAATTAATGGACTTTGGGCCTTTGTCAAATATCAGCTGCTCATAGACAGATGAATTTATGTCTGACTTTTCAATTCTGTTCCATTGGTCTAGGTATCTATTGTTGTACCAATACTAGGATGTTTTGACTACCATGGTGGTATAATAGGTTCTAAAATCAGGTAATGTGAGGCCTCCCACTTTGTTGTTCTTCTTCAGTAATGCTTTACTTATCTGGGGACTCTTCCCTTTCCATAAGACATTGGTGACTTATTTCTGCATCTCATTAAAAAATGTCGGTGGAATTTGGATCAGGATTGCACTGTATTTGTAGATTGCTTTGGGTAGAACTGACATTTTCACAATATTGAATATTCCCGTCCATGAGCAAAGTATGTTTTTCCACTTATGTAGGTCTTTCTTCGTTTCTTGCAGTAGTGTCTTGTAGTTTTCATTGTATAGGTCTTTTACGTCTCTGGTTAGATTTATTCCTAAATATTTTATCTTCTTGGGGGATATTATAAATGGTATTGATTTGGTGATTTCCTCTTCGAAGTTCTCTTTGTTGGTGTAGAGGAATCCAACCAATTTTAGTATGTTGATCTTGTATCCTGATACAAGTTCCAGTAGGTTTCTTGTGGATTCTTTGGGGTTTTCTGTGTATAAGATCATATCATCTACAAATAGAGATACTTTGACTTCTTCCTTACCAATTTGTATGCGCTTTATTTCTTTTTCTAGTCTAATTGCTCTGGCTAGGGCATCCAGCACAATGTTGAATAAGCGTGGTGATAAAAGGGCATCCTTGTCTGATTCCCGTTCTCAAGGGGAATGCTTTCAAAGTTGCTCTATTTAGGATGATGTTGGCTATTGGCTTTCTGTAAATGCCCTTAATTATGTTGAGGAATTTCCCTTCTACTCCTATTTTGCTGAGAGTTTTAATCATGAATGGGTGTTGGGCTTTATCAAATGGCTTTTCTGAATCAATTGATAAAATCATGTGGTTCTTGTCTTTTTTTTTTTATTTATGGGATGGATTACATTGATTGTTTTTTCTAATGTTGAGCCATCCCTACATACCTGGTATGAATCCCAGTTGGTCATGGTGCATTATTTTTTTGATATGTTGTTGAATTCTATTGGCTAGAATTTTGTTGAGGATTTTTGCATCAGTGTTCATGAGGGATATACATCTGTAATTTTCTTTTTTTGTGATGTCTTCATCTGGTATCAGGGTTATGCTGGCTTCATAGGGCTTCATAGAATGAGTTTGAGAGTATTCCATCCTTTTCTATGCTCTGAAATACCTTTAGTAGTAGTGGCATTAACTCTTCTCTGAAAGTTTGGTAGAATTCTCTAGTGAAATCGTCAGGGCCAGGGCTTTTTTTTGTTGGTAGTTTTTTAATTACCTTTTCTATCTCTTCTTTTTTTATGAGTTTATTTAGTTGTTTTACCTCTGTTTGTGTTAGTTCAGGCCAGTAATGTGTTTCTATAAATTTGTCCATTTCCTTTCGGTTTTTAAATTTGTTACAGTACAATTTTTCATAGTATTCTATTAAGATTCTTTTAATTTCAGTTGGGTCTGTTGTAATACAGCCCATCTCATTTCTTATTCAGATTATTTGCTTCCTCTCCTGGTTTTGTCAGTTAGGCCAATGGTTTATTGATTTTGTTTATGTTTTCAGAGAACCAGCTTTTGGTCTTGCTAACTCTTTCGATCGTTTTTCTATTCTCTATTTCATTTAATTCTGCTCTGATTTTTATTATTTGCTTTCTTTTGGTGCCCAAGGGCTTATTTTGCTGCTCTCTTTCTATTTGTTCATGTTGTAGTGTTAATGTTTTGATTTTGGCCCTTTCTTCTTTTTGGATGTGTGCATTTATTGCTGTAAACTCACCTCTGAGCACTGCTTTTGCCGTGTCCCAAAGGTTCTGTTAGGATATGTTTTTATTTTCATGTGATTTTGTGCATTTCTTTATTCCATCCTTAATTTCTTCTATAACCCAGTAGTTTTTGATCAAGGTGTTGTTCATTTCCATGTGTTTGATATTTTCTCCTTACTTTTTCTATTATTGATTTCCACTTTTATGGCTTTATGGTCAGAAAAGATGCTTTGTAATATTTTGATGCTTTGGATTCTGTTAAAGCTTACTTTATGGACTAATATGTGGTCTATTCTGGAGAATGTTCCATGTGCTTTGTAAAACAAAGTATACTTGGCTGCTGTTGGTTGGAGTGTTCTGTATATGTCTATGAGAGCAAGTTGTTTGATTGTGGCATTTAGATCTGTGTCTTGAGCTTTTTTCTGGATATTCTGTCCTTCACCAAAAGTCGTGTGTTGAAATCTCCTACTATCATTGCGGAGCTGTCTATCTCTCTTTTCAATGCTGTTAGAGTTTGTTTCATGCATTTTGGAGCCCTGTCATTCTTTGCATAAATATTTATCGTGGTTATATCCTTCTGGTGTATTGACCCTTTAATCATTATATAGTGTCCTTCCTTATCCTTTGTGGCGGATTTTAATTTAAATTATATTGTGTCAGAGGTTAATATTGCCACTCTTGCTCTTTTTTGATTGTTGTTTGCTAGATGTATATTATTTCCATCCTTTGAGTTTGTTTGTGTCTTTAAGTCTAAGGTGTGTCTCTTGTAGACAGCGCATAGACGGATCATGTTTTTTAAATCCATTCTGCCACTCTCTGTCTCTTCATTGGTGCTTTTAGTCCATTTACATTCAGCTTAATTATTGATAGGTGTGTGTTAAGTGCTGTCATTTTGATGTCGTTTTTTTTGTGTTGTTGACAATTTCTTTGTTCCACTTAATTTTCTGTGCTGAGTCGTTTTTCTTTGTGTATTTTCTTTTCATCTTTTTCATTGTTGTTTTTTATTTTGATGTGTAGGATTGTTAGTTTCTTTTGTGGTTACCTTAATATTTACTCTTACTTTTCTAAGTTTAAACCAGTCTTTTGGTTCTCTATATCACCTTGACTTCCTCTCCATATGAAAAATCTATGACTACATTTTTTAGTCCCTCTTTTTAACGTTTAGTCCCTCTTTCTAATGTTGTCATCTTTTACATATTGATGCCTGTGTTTCCCTATTTTCAGGTTTTTAGCTTTATTTTTGTGACTTCCCTATTTGGATTTATATCTGGTTGCTCTGTTCTGTGTTCTAGTCTTGCATTGTTACCTGATGTTATTGGTTTTCTAACTGGAGGATTCCTTTTAGTATTTCTTGTAATTTTGGTTTGGTTTTTGCAAATTTCCTAAACTTCTGTTTATCTGATAATGCCCTAATTTTGCCATCATATTTGAGAGACAGTTTTGTTGGATACATAATTCTTGGATGGCAATTTTTTTGCCTTTGAGTCTTTATATATGTCATCCCATTGCCTTCTTGTCTGCCATGTTTTCTGCCAAGTAGTCTGAGCTTAGTCTTATTGACTCTCCTTTGTAATGACTTTTTGTTTTTCCCTAGCCACTCTTAAAATTCTTTATCTTTGGTTTTGGAAAGTTTGATTATAATATGTCTTGGTGATGTTCTTTTGGGATCTACCTTATGTAGGGCTCGATGAGCATCTTGGATAGATATCTTGTCATCTTTCAGGAAATCAGGGAAGTTTTCTACCAAAAAATCTTCATCAATTTTCTCTGTATTTTCTGTTCTCTCCCCCGTTTATTTAGTAGTGTTCTAACACTATATGTAGAACTGAATATTTTAAATACTAGCAACAACAAAATATGCATTAACCAGTATTCCCCAGAAGAAAAAAAAAGAATTATCTTTAATTATCTTTTAATTTAGAGACTAAAGAACAACAACAACGACGTGTACATGACAGCAAAAATAAAATGTGCAGTTTATTTAATCATTCAGTGAGACATAGTAAGAGAAAAACTGAGCATGTTGCTATTCTAAGTGAATGCCTTTTCTCAGATGTAAGTTGATGTATTTTTCACTACTTTTAAATTCAAAATGATGATAAGCATGCACTATAAAAGATCGTGTAATCAAAATCAGAAATTATATTTAGAAGTATGAGACAATCAAAAAGAAATATTTAGCGTACATTTTAGCTCTGGTAGTATCAATAGTTTTATATTAATCGAAAGGATTTCTTATTACAGAGCATGCTTTCTTGATTTTTTAACTTGCATCAGAATTTGTTTCTGAGGCTGCATGGTGGAAAATGATGTGGGCCCTGTTTTCCAGCTGTTAGAATTTGCCTCTTCTGTTCACCACTTGTTGATTGTGTGACCTTGGACAGTTACTTATTTTCTTTAAGTCTCACTTCTTTATCTGTGAAATGTAAGGATACCTGTAGCTACTTCATGTGGGTTTTTATGAGAATCCCCAAAATAATCCAAATAGATAAAACAGTGCCTGTCACATAGTCAATGTTCTATAAATATTATTAGTTGTTACTGTAATTATTAGTATGATACTATAATTATCATATTAAGCAAAGATGTTACCGTGAAGACTAAGGTGACCCTGACCCAAGCCATGGTGGTTTCAATCGCCTCATATGCATTTGAAAGCTGGACGATGAATAAGGAAGACCAGAGAAGAATTGATGCCTTTGAATTGTGATGCTGGCAAAGAATATTGACTATACGATAGACTGCCAAAAGAACTAACAAATCTGTCTTGGAAGAAGTACAGCTAGATTGCTCCTTAGAAGAAAGGATGGCGAGATTCGTCTCATGTACTTTGTACATGTTATCAGGAGGGATCAGTCCCTGGAGAAGGACATCAAAGTTGGTAAACACAGGGTCGGCGAAAAAGGGGAAGACCCTCAATGAAATGGATTGACACAGTGGTTGCAACAATGGACTCAAGCATAACAATGTTTGTGAGCATGGCACAGGACTCGGCAGTGTTTCCTTCTGTTGTACATAGGGTCGCTATGAGTCAGAATCAGCTTGATGGCACCTAACAATAACAACAATACTGTAATTATTAGCATGAACAAATCATTCATAGCTTTAATCTTTCTATACAGAGTAAGTTATGAGGTCCATACCCTTACAAACCTACCTGTACTCACGTTTCCTGAGGTAGGGACTTTTCAGCTGAGATCTTATGAATGAATAGAAATGAACTAGGTGAAGGGGGAGTGTGGGTAGTACTTGCTTCTAGAGCGAGCATCGACTATTAAAGCACATGGAAAAAAAGGCCACTGAGGATGAAATTCAAACAGTGATAGAAACAATTTCTATACAGCAAAGCAAGGGGAAGATTTATCGAAGTGTTTGAGGTCATGGCATGGATGTTGCTATGTAGCATATGAGATCTGGAAGGCAAACAAAGTGATTTGAAACTGGGGTGAATTCTAATTCAGGTTTTGTTTTTATTTGCATGTTTGTTTTTAAATAAGAAAACTCTGTCTATACTGAGGATAATGGATTGAAGGAGGATACTCCGTAGTATAAGTTTGAGATGATAGTGATTTGGACTGACTTGATTTTGAAAAACAGATGGGTTGAAAGATTTTAGTAGGCACACTTGGAAAGATTTGATGAATTGAACATAGGTCCCAGAACGAGAAACTCATAAAGCTGCCTTAGGTTTGCATGGTGCTGACAGACATTGTTGGCAGGAAGGAGGAGGAGAGCTAAATTGCTTTGAGTTAAAAGATGATTTTATGAGCACCGTTGGACAGGACCATGGAAGAAGAAATTAAATATATGTGTCTGGAAAAGACGAGGTCTGCACAAGAGATATCAATTTAAAATGATTATTGTGGCGCAGTGGTTAAGAGCTATGGTTACTAACCAAATGGTTGGCAGTTCAAATCCACCAGCGGCTCATTGGAAACCCTATGGGGCAGTTCTACTCTGTCTTATAGGGTCGTTCTAAGTCAGAATCAACTTCACGGTACCAGGTTTGGTTTTTTTTAGTATTCCTGGCCATGGTTATAGGTAAGACCCCCTAAGAAGAAAGTTTAGAGGAGGAAAAGAAGGATGTTTCCCAAAATGAACAACAAAGTTGAGTAGGTAAGCTGGTTCTATATATTACCACATGGATTTACTTAATTAAAAACTAAAATGGTGAATTATTTTATATGTGGTTTAAAAAAGGGAGAATAATAGATGCACTTTTATAAATAAATGAATAAAAAGACCTAAACAATATTCATTCTAACATCAGGAAAAGAAAAATAAATAATTAAGACATGGAAAGAATGTGATGGTGTGATAGAAAAAGACAAAAAAAAATCAAAATAAGAAAGACATCAAATCGCCACAGATAAAGAATTATCTCATAATTAAAATAAGTTTTCATTATTATTAGAGCAAATGTTTAATCAAGGAAGAAATTAGAGCTTCTCAGCATGAAATGAGAAATGAGATAGCAAGGATGGTAAAACTGCTGAAGTATTAAATGAATATTCCCCAATAGTCTGTATTTTTAAAAAACAGCATTAGTGAGTCAAACTAAAAAATTCCTAATTAACACATCTTATACTAACTTTTAAAGGATCACCTGTTTAAATGGACATTCCAATTCGCCTTTGGCAAATTTGATGATACTAAAAATTAAAATCCCTATAATTTTTACTGATTCTACTAGGCTCTATATTGCATTTAAAAACATTAAAATACAAAGATTTAACAAAAGCTATTTTAAAGCCTTAATCATTGGCTGTTAAAGCCAGCAATTTCAATAAGTGCTTTTGACTTCAGTAGATAATACAAATCCAAATGTTTGCATACCTTTCCAAATACTTTAATGAAAAATTTCAATAACACACAACGCATATATGCATCGTAGAAATTTTTGAAAGTGCAGAGAAATAAATAGAGGATATAAGCTTAATCACTTTAATCTCACTACCCAGAGATAACCACTGATAACATGGAAAGTAGGCATGTGTAGACACACAGATCACCCCCTAGACAAGAATAAGACAAGAAGGAAAACGGTGCCTCTTGTGGAGGGCTACGAGGTGTATGTGTTTGTGCGTGTGTGTGCGCGTGTGTGTGTGCGCATGTGTGCGCATGTGTGTGTTTTAAATAGATAACAACAACAATAACAAAACAAAGAAACAAATTAAAATACAAACAAAGAAGCACAAATAAGGATACTCAGTGAAGAGTTCAATTTGTAGGACCATTTTGCTTTTAGAATCTTGTATGTTTCCAGAGCGAAGTCTGGAAAAGCCACGCAAAAAGGGATTAGGTAGAGAAGAACCAGGAGCCCTTGTGGAGCACTGGTTAGCCCTTGGCTGCTAACCTATGGTGGTTTAACCCCACCAGCCTCTCCCCAGAGAAAAGACCTGGTGATCTGCTCTGTAAAGAGGACGGCCTAGAAAACCCTAAGGGGCAGTTCTACTCTGTCATACTGAGTCACTGGGAGTCAGAATGCACTCCACAGCACACTACAACGTAACAAAAGAAACGGATTGTGAATGAAATCTTAGGAGATGAAATGAGGGGTTTAAAGGCATATACGCTGGCCTCCCAAGTTTCTTCTACAGTTAGAGTGGTGTCACCGCGTCTCCAGGTCTCGCTCAGCGCGACACTAAGACACGGGTGGGGTGAAAGGAAAAGAACTTTATTTCCTTGACCAAGCAAAGGAGCACACCGACACTCAGGTCGCCAGGGTGGCTCTCTGATCGCCAGACACAGGTGTTTATATGAGAAGGAAAACAGAGTAGGGGGCGCCCCCTCGGGGTGTGTTCAGTAACACCAGGATTCGTGGTCAGTGTCTGTGGTGACATTGTCGTCATCTGGTCGGTGAAGCCACACTGGGATCCAGGACTCTCAGAATGGTCACGGCGGAGGAAAAATGACGGCCTAGCTCTTCCCAGCTCCCCCCATATTCAGTGACATCTCCGTGATGGGTCACGGAGAGAACAAGTCGAGTTTCTTTCCACGTGTGTGCTGTTCTGCGCCTGTGCAGGCACCTGAGCTTAGTGTATCTGATACTCACTGCCAGCCCCTTAATTAATTTTTTTTTCCTTTAAAGCCGGAATGAGGAAGTCAGGGTGTTCAGCTTAGCCCTACCCAGTCGCATCTAGCAATTGCCCATCTCAGTGGGTTTCCTCCAAAGGAAGTTCAAATTCCTGGTGATTCTGAAATCACTGAGTCCAATCGTCAGAGGACTGGCTTGTGCGTTGAGGACTCCAAAAGTTGCTTTTCCGTTAAAGGAAACTTCACATTAAAGGGCAGCTGACTACTGTATATATGAGATCTCTTTCCTGTGGGCACATGCAGATAACAGGAAATACTGGAGGTGTAGGGATTGATTTACCATAGTTTTCAAGGTGGGCTTAGTAAACTAGGGAATTTCTGGTGTTAATATTACATAGCTTTAATGGTACCCTGGGCTGGAGAGACTTGCTTATCCCCTGGAATGGAACAAGTTGAAAAAGTAACACAAAACCATTTTATTTTAGGCTCACTTCCCTGGAAGCAGAACCTGAGGAAAAGTGTGTTTATACTTCATTAGAAGTCTCCTGTAATTAGCACAGAATGAAAGAGAAGTGAGAATGACTGGCTTTTACAAAACTGTAAACTTTATGTGACTTTAAATTTTCGTAGCCAAACTATAAAATGTCGATATTGTTACAAGAAAAGAATGCAGAAGCCTGAAAAACTTATTCTAAAAGGGAACGACTGTGTGGTACATACAGACAAATTCGGGTTCTCTGTTGCTTGCTAATTTAGTTAGGTTTCAGTTAATTTGACTCTTTCAAGGAGCACCAGCAGAGAACAGCATCTTCTCAGGAAATGTGTTAAGGAGATGTGTGAAATATAGCTAAAAGCTTATTTTACTGCAAACACAAAAATAAAAGTAATTGATGGCATCTAAAGCATGTAACTTCAAGCAAAATGTACAAAGTGGAATGCACAGAATGTGATTTTCTGTTTATATACAAAATATTTTTCCACCTGGAGCAAAGACACAAAACTAAGGACAAAAAATGTTCAGTTCTTAGAAATATTTCAGGTATGGATTATTATAATTTTGTAGTAATTTTACATTAATATGAAGACTCATAGTCTTAGTCATCTAATGCTACTATAACAGAAATACCACAAGTGGATGGTTTTAAGAAAGAGAAATTTATTCTCTCACAGTCTAGTAGGTTACAAGTCCAAATTCAAGGCATCAGCTCTAGGGGAAGGCTTTCTCTGTTGGCTCTGGAGGAAGGTCCTTGTGATGCATCAGTCTTCCCTTGTTCTGGGAGCATCTCAGTACAGGAACCTCAGGTCGAAAGGACACGCTTTGCTCCTGGCACTGCTTTCTTGGTGATATGAGGTTCCCATGTGTCTCTGCTCAATTCTTTCTTTTATATCTCAAAAGAGATTGGCTTAAGACACTATCTAATCTTGTAGACCTCATCAGTATAACTGTCTCTAATCCATCGTATTACATCGTAGTGATAGAGTTTACGATACATAAGGAAATCACATCAGATTACAAAATGGTACACAATCATACAATACTAGGAGTCATGACCCAGCCAAGCTGATGGATATTTTGGGGGGCACAATTCAATCCATGATACTCATCATGTATAGGAATGAGATAGTCAATTTAAATAAACATGTATCAGTAATATTTTTAGATATGCCTAGAAAAGACAAAGAGAATCTCTGTGATGACTGAGGTTGAATACACTATTTGCCTGATATAAAGTCTGTGTAAAAGTCAACATTAAATTGGTAAGCTAAAATGAGAAACAGACAAATCATTATTATAGTTGGAGACTTCAACATCCCTATGCCAGTAACTGATAGAGCAAGCAGGTAGAAAATCAATACGGATATGTTTGTCTTGAATGGCGCTATTGATCAACTTGATCTAATTGACATAGAGTCTTGTGGACTGCTAAAAGAATGAACACAACAGTCTTGGAAGAAGCACAACTATAACATCCCTTAGAAGCAAGAATGGTGAGACTTCGACTACTTTGGGCACATCATAGGAAAGACCAACTGCTACAAAGGACATCATGTTTGATAAAGGAGAGGGTTTGCAAAAAGGAGTGAAACTTTTCAATGAGATGGATTGACACAATAGCCAGAACAATGGACTCAAACATATTAACAATCACCAAGATGGTGCAGGCCAGGGAAACCTTTTTCCTGTTATACTTAATGATGCTACAAGTCAGAGCCAACTCCATAGCAATTATCAACAGCAACAAAAAGAATACTTTATCTAACTAGAGCAGAATATACATTCTCCTCAAGTTCACATGGAACACTCAACAAGACAGATCATGATCCAGGCCACAACACAAACCATAACAATTTTAAAACAATAAAAATCAAGCAAAGTGTAGTCTCAGATTGCAATGAAATTTATCTAGAAATCAAAAACATTAAAATAGCTGGATACTTCCCAAATATTTGAAGATTAAATAACACATTGCTAAATAACACATAGCTAAATAAGATAACTCAAGATAAATTTTAAAATATTTTAAACTAAATGAAAATGAAAATGCAATTTATCAAAATTCATGGGCTGCAGTGAAAGCAGTGCTTAGAAGCTTACAGCATTAATGCATATATTAGAACATAAAGATCTAAAATCAATAACCTAAGTTTACTCCTTAGAAAAATAGGGAAGAAAAACAAAGTCTAAAGTAAGCAAATAAAAAAATAATAAAAATTGAGCAGAAGTCAATGAAATTGAAAACAAGAAAACAATATAGAAAAATCAATTAAATGAACAGCTGGTTCTTTGAAAAAAATCAGTGAAATGGATAAACCTCTAGCCAGGCTAACCAAACAAAAAAAGAGAGAAGGCACAAATTACCAACATCGGAAATGAACAATTGGTCATCACTACCAATCTAACAGACATTGAAAATTATAATAAAACAAGCACTTTAAACAATTCTATGCCCACAATTTTGATAACTTAGATGAAACAGACCACTTCTTTATTTGAAAGTCACAAGCTACCAAAATTAAGATGAGGAGAAATAGTTAACCTGAGTAATACTATTAAAGAATTTGAGTCGATAATTAATATTCTTACAAAAATTAAAAGCACGAGGTCCAGATTATTTCACTGGTTAATTCTATCATATACTAAATGAAGAAATAATACCAATTTTCCACAATCTCTGGCAGGAAATAGAAGCAGAGGGCATATTTCCAACCTCGTTCTGTGAGACCAGAATTACCAAAACACCAAAACAGATAAAGCAATAAGAGAAACAAAACTAAAGACCAACATCTCTAATGAACATAGAAGCAAAAATCCACAATAAAATATTAGCAAAGAGAGTCCATAAATATATTAAAATAATAATACATCAGAACTAAGTGGGATTTATTTCAAGTATGGAAGCCTGGTTCAGTATTCAATAATTAATGCAAACCATGATGTCAAGAGGCTAAAGGGTCATGTCAATTGATATTAGAAAAAACACTTGAAAAAATTCAACTCTATTCATTACACAGACTCTTAGAGAACTAGGAATCCAAAGAAACTGCCTGACATTGAAAAAGAACATGCAGAAAAGTGCTACAACTAACAACACATATAATGGTGACAGAATGGAGGCTTTCCCCTTAAGAACAGGGAAAACGCAAGGATGTACACTCTTAACGTTACCAAACTCGTTGGGTTCACCGCTCATACTCTCCTTAAGAATAACTAAGAGTCTAGTGGATTTAAAGCAAGGCATAGTGCATTACTCACGGTGAGTAAGGAGACAAGGGGTTATCCTTCCCAAAGCACGCTCTCTCCGAACAAACAGCTGTGGGTAGTTTTGCACCACCGGGGGAAAAGAGAAGTCATACATATTCATTAACTTCATAAATATTCCAAAAAGGGTCGGAGTAGGATTTGGCACGGAAGTGGCTGACAGACTTCTCGCTTCTAAAATGAGTTTGGTCACCACTGGAAGAGGAAGACGTGTATGTCCGGTGATTTGGTTCCTTGGCATTGGTCTTCTGGTTCCTACGCAAAACTTATTACGTGACGGGGCCATCTGCTGGTCAACCTGATCTGTTACTGCGCATGCCCAGGATTCTAGTTCTAATTGGCTGATCTGAAAGACAGCCGCAAGCGAGAAGATTAGGAGGAAGCAGCTTAAACTTTAACCGCGAGTGAGGTAAACAGTGTTTGTGGCTGACGTCATTCTTCTGCTCGAAAAATTTTAACTGACACGACTGGTTGTTTAAGGCCTTTTCTGTCTCTAACTGGTCTCATTAGCATTTCCAAGATTCAATATCATATTGGAAGTCCTAGCTAAAGCAATAAGAGAAGGGGCGGGGGGGAACCCAACCTTTTACAGATTGGAAAAGAAGAAATAAAACTATCTTCCCTCTTGAATAGCATGATTTTCTATCGATAAAATCCCACAAAATCTACAGAAAACAAACAAAATATCTTCCTGAAACTAATAAGTGAGTATAACAATGAAAAATTGGAATTTAAGTTTTATAAAACGATACCAATTACAATACTACCAAAAAACTTGAGCTATTTAGGTATAAAAACCAAAAGAAACAAATCCCTTGCCGTCGAGTCCGTTCGGACTCACAGCAACCCTACAGGACAGAGTAGAGCTGCTGCGTGGAGTTTCCAAGGAGTGCTTGGTGGATTCGAACTGCCGACTTTTTGGTTAGCAGATGTGTTCTTAACCACTATGCCACCAGGGATATATTTAGGTATAAAACACCAAAAAGAAAAGCATTGCCATCAAGTCAATTCCAACTCACAGCCACCCTATTTACAACAGAAAGAACCACTGCCTTGTGCTGTGCCATTCTCACAATTGCTGCTGTTTGAGCCCGCTGTTGCAGCCACTGTGTTAATCCATCCCCTTGAGGGTCTTCCACTTTTTCACTAACCCTCTACTAAGCATGATGTCTTTCTCCAAGGACTGGTCCCTCCTGATAACTTGTTCAGTGTATGTGAGATAACGTCTTGCCATCCTTGTTTCTAAGGAGCGTTCTGGCTGTACTTCTTCCAGGACAGATTTGTTGATTCTTCTGGCAATGGTATATTAATATTTAATATCTGTTTATAATAATATATTTAACATATGTGTAATAAAAACCTAATATATATTTAATATTCTTCACCAACACCGAAACGTTAACACTTTATAAAATAAGAGCTGAATAAATGAAGAATCAATTTTATATTCATGAAGTGGTGGAAGACTCAATATTGTTAAGATGGTAATTCTTCCCAACTTGATCTATAGACTCAATGCAATCCCAAACAAAATCCCAGAAATGTATCTTGTAGATACACACAAAGTGATTATAAAATTTATATGCATAAGCAAAGAGTGCCAGCAACAAATGCTCTCAGTTTTTGTTCGTTTGGAAAAGTCTTTTTTTTTACCTTTAATTTTGAAAGATAGCTTTACTGGAGACAGATATCTTGCTTGACAATTTTTTTGTGTTTTTTGTTTTGTTTTAATTTGAGCACTTTAAAGATGTTATCCCCTGTCTTCCGACCTTCACAGTTTCCACTGAGAATTCAGCTGTTAATTTTATTGGCGTTCCTTTGTAAGTGACATTATTTTTGTTGTTTTCAATAGTTTCTCTTTGTCTTTGACTTTCAGCATTTTTACTGTGTCTTTGAGTCTCTTTGTTTCCCACATTTAGTGTCATTGAGCTTCCTGTATGTGTAGGTTATCTATTGTTATGTGTTAAATTATCACAGAACTCAAGATTCTTAAATATAACTATAATAATGTAACTCTCATTGTTGGTAATGTGTCAAGGAAGTTAGAAAGATAGCACAGGTTTAAGTGGACGGCATCTTGACCCTGTACTAAATGGAGGTCAGCCAATAGCTCATTGTAAGATAAGATATATACTGGTGTTATTTTTATATGCAGATGACTTGATCTTCATGAAAGAAATCCTACAGGTTCTATGAAAAAAGCTGCTAGCAAAATTTCAAAGTGCATGGTCAATATACACAGATTATGTATCTAGTTTAGAAAATGACCAACTAGAGACTGAAAAAATACATAGCCAATAGAGCCAACATTATAAAATACATAATGAAAATTTTAGTATGAGATATAGAAGATTGACATATGGAAACAAAATCAAAACATTGCAAAGAAAAATTAAAGACCTAAATAAATGGAGGGATGTAATATGTTAGATAAGAATGCTTAATCTTGTTAAAATGTCTGTTTGCCACAATTTGATCTATAGTATTAACATAATCCCAGTCAAAATTCTAGTGGGTTTCTTTTTTATTTTATTTTATTTTTTTTGAGAAATATATAAGCTAATTCTAAAACTTACATGAATAAGCAAACAATAACAAAAATAAAACTAGTAGAACCTAAAAACTTCAACTAAAAGGTAGGAAACAGATTTGGAGGGCTAACACTACCTTATTCCTAGGATATTTTGCCATTTTTCCCCTGATTTATGTTGGAGATTCTTAAGGTCTGTCTGAGGTTTGGTTCTTCTCTCTCTATCTTTCACTTTCTACTATATCTTCCAGTCGGAAGAGATGGGCATCTTTTTCTTACTTGACCAAAATCTACCACACAACAGTGGTGCTTACAGCAGTGATCTCTATGTGACTGTGGAAGCTTCTTCATGCCTTGAAATGTCTCCATTATTAACTTTCCAGGTTTAAGTTTTTACATGTTAACTAATCAATAAATTGATTTAGCAAATTCTTTCTCTCAAAAAATATCTTCATCTATTGTTGCTTGTTGCCTTTTGACTCATGGTTGATCCCATGTGTGCAGAGTAAAACTGCTCCAGAGGGTTTTCAAGGCTGTGACCTTCTGGAAGCAGATTGTCAAGTCTGTCTTTTGAGGCACCTCTGGGTAGGTAGGAACCAACAGTGAACCTTTTGGCTAGTAGTGGAGAATTTAACCATTTGTTCCACCCAGGGACTCCTTATCAACATCTACCCATTGCTGTTGAGTCGATTCCAACTCATAGCAATGCTATAGGACAGAGTAGAAACCCCATAGGGTTTCCAAGCCTGTAATCTTTTTGGAAGCAGACTGTCACGTCTTCTGCAGAGTGGCTGGTTGGTTTGAATCATTGACCTTTTGGTTAACAGCCCAGTGCTTAACCACTGTGCAACCAGGCCTCCTTTTTTGACATCTAAAAAACCTGTTGCTATCACGTTGAAATGATATCAACATCTAGATACACATAAATCAGATGCTCACCTCTAATGTCTTGAGTAAGTGATTGAGGAAAAGATGTAAACTGAACCTGATTTAAAGGGAGGAATTAAAATTAATCATTTCAATAATGGTAGAAAGATTTTCTGTATTGCTAATTTCAAAAGAAATTAAGCTCTGTTTCTGCATCTCTCCAAAACCGTGAAAGGTACATAAATCCACTTCTCAATCATTTCCCCTTCTCCTCTCACTTACCATCAGTTCTTAAATATCTTAATTGCTCTAGCATCCTTCTCTTCAACCCTAACCCCAAGAAACGTACGTTTTATTTTTTCTGTAATCCTCCTTGCACCCAGATAGAATTAACCTTTTAAAATATAGCCCTTATTCTCCTTACACATATGTGAGGCTTTGTTCTTCCATATCCAATTTTTATTGTCTTACTACAGGACTTGAACAGGATGCCTTTTACATATGAGAGTTTTGAGGAAACCAATATTCTGAGTATTCTTTAGAGGAAGGAAGTAGGAAAAAATTAGGAATCATATAAATATATCCATACACACATATTAACCCATGCGTAGATCTCTAAAATAAACAGAAAAACATAATTGAAAGGGGATTTACAATGAAATAAAATGTTTGCTCTCCATTACCTATAAATACATGTAAAATTTTATTATAATTTTGCTCTCAGGAAAACGGCTTCTAACAGGCCTATATTACAATTAAATCATGTAAGGAACATTTTATAGGGAAGAAAATAATTATTCATTCTTACACTACATAAAAATAAAGGATTGACTGAAAAACAGATCTTCATATTCTTGCCTCACAGCTGATTGAGTACTACTGTAGTCTCAGAAAAAGTCTTAATCACAGTAAAATTTACAATAAAATTATTCAAGTATTTTATAAGGAATGCTAACTTCTTCCCAGATGGTGGTTACAGATTAGACCGTACCAAAATGTTTTGTATTAGATTAGCTTGGGGATGTTTTTTTCATCATTGTATCATGAAATATAGTGTCACAGTCAGGGTTTCAGGTTAAGTGAAAATTCAAAAAGGAATGCACATCAAAAGAGAAAGAAACATAGAAAAAAGAAAAATGAAAACGCCAACCAAGCAACTGAACAGCTCTGGGGTGCTCAGCAACACTTGTAGCTTTTATGGAAATTGTTTCGATTGTGCAGAGCTAAAGATGATTGACAGCTACACTGCTGGGTGGTCCCCTGATAGGGCACTACTACCACAACATCCTTGACTCAGGAGCAGAATTTCAAAGCTCCTTAAAAATTTTACTCTAAGCACTGGAAGCTGACATAAAGCAGAATATGTGTAATATGAATGTCCACATTTCAGTATTAGGTGAGAAAAAATTTTCTAAATATTAAATCTTTTTTTTTTTCCTTCTATATTTTCTGAAAGAGAAAGGGGCTAAAATTTCCATCACTTCGTGGTTCGGACGGACAGACAGAACTGCAAACTGAATCTAAAGTAATCCTCTTAAATGTCAATGGTGAGTAAAATGACCATCGAGTTTGTAATCTCACACTCCAGAAACAATTTCAGCGGAAACACAAGTCACTGGATATCTGAACACCAATAATCCATCACACTTGAAAACATTCTCAAGTCCACAAGGATAGAATAAAAGGCCTGTGCAGCCTTTCTCTGGTCCTAACCACCCCAAGCTAGGTAACAGCATGCAGGCTAAAAGGACTCCATCCTTCAGGTCAACTACCTGAGCAGCTCTTCTGGGACCCAGTCACCCAAAGCTGGGTCAGAGTTCAGCAGTTAGAAGAACTCAAGCTTTCAGAATGCCAAATAGGCAGATGCCAGCCCCTGCTGGTTCTCATTGCCACCCTAGGTTCCTTAATTCCTTAGAACGACTCACAGAATTCATGGAGAGTGTACATAATTACAGGATCCCCATTTATTATAATCAGAAAGGATACAAAGACATAAAAGGGTAAGGTTTGGAGCAGATCTAGCAGGGGCTTCCACTGTCCCCAGGGATGTACCACTTTTCCAAAAGCAGATGCTCTTGTCCATCCAGGAAGCCCCCAAAACTTCTGTGTTCAGGGTCTTCTATTGGCATAATTACATAGTCATGATCAATTGAATCAATGAATATGCATGACTGAATTATGCTCCCTCCCTTTGTGAGTTAGTGGACTAGATATGGTCTTTGTGGCCCCCACTCATTTGCACACATTTTCAAGTGTTGCCTGCCAGTTTCAGAAGAAAAGATGCTTTGATTGCTGAGGAAATACTGCTGACCTTTTGGTTAGCGGCTGATCTCTTAACCACTGTGCCACCAAGGCTTCCCATATACCGTAAGGAGGTATATATACTGAGATGCTAATATGAATGAAATTATTCTTATTCTAGAGAAATATTGATCAGAGGAACTTCCACAGAGAATTTGGGTTTTATTATACCTCTCCTTTGATTTAAAACAAAAAAAACCATGAATCAACTCCATTCATACTAGGTACTATGAGACTAAGAACTCTAGCTGGCCCTCGTCTTTGACTGCTGTCAGCAAATCCAAATTATCATACGTTTAACTGATTTAAATATACGCATCTTGCATATGCTATTTTGACATTCACTGTATTGTGAAGAAGTTTACAATATGTGCTATTTAATTAATGGGTATACTAAAACTAAACATTTAAGAAAAAATAGTTTAAAGATAGAGGAATTTAATTCTGAATCCTTAAATCCTAGACCAAACTCTTGCCAACGAGTCAATTACAACTATAGTAACCCTACAGGGCAGAGTAAAACTGCCCCATAGGGTTTCCAAGGCTGTGATCTTTACGGAAACAGACGGACACATCTTTCTCCCACTGAGTGACTGTTGGGTTTGAACCGCCGACCTTTCGGTTAGCAGTGGAGCTCTAACCTGTGCCGCCAGGGCTCTTTTATAGTAGACACTGAATATATATTTGTTTAATAAATGAGCCAAACTTCAGTAACTCATATGAGGTCATATCTGCTAGGGGGTGGTGAAGTTGAAATATGATTACAGTTTTAATGATATCTCTTTTCTTCTTAAAAAATATCCTTGCCTTGTTCTAGGAAAATATATTCTACTCATGTTTTTTCTCTTACTCCCGTAGGAATCTCAACATACTCTCCACACACACTCAAGCGATCTTTTCCCTTTTAGTTTATTCAATGGCAGATTACCCAATAAGCAAGGTAAGCACAAGTTTACTTGTGCTTACCTATCAATCTGTAGTGAACAATTTCATATTTTTTCACTGTATCAAAGATTCTGCTTCTAGGTATGGCAGGCATCTGTCTCTCCCCCAACTCCACAGTAGCTTTCTACAGAATGGAAGCCTGTTTTCAAATTTACAATCCCTGGCAGGGATACTTTCCGCCATAAGAAATGTAAGCAAGAGCTTACTTACTAATCTGTAGTGAACAGTTTCACATGTTTTTCACCACATTGAAGATATCTTTTGAGGCTGAGCTGCTTACTTAATAATTGGCCTGATCCTCCCGTCAGTGAACATAAACACGCTACCCTTAGCAATCTTAAACCCTCTAGGTTTTCAATTGCCGTACTTTGCTGATAGCTTCCAGTTATGCTTTTCTCCAGATCACTCTTAAGCACTTCAGTATGTAAATATGGAAGAATCAAGGGGGCTAGAATAGAAAAGAAGAAACTGAAAGTTGAAAAATTAGTTCTGAGAGTACTGAAATGATCCTGTTGAAAGATGATGAGAAATTCAACTAAGACAGTATTAGTTGGCATGGAGACAAATGAAGTAATTTGTGATTTATAATATACTAGCATTAGTACATGACTGAATTACTGGATATGGTATAGCTCTGTGGATGAGAATTAGCATAAAAACAATTCCCAGAAAGTGGGGTTTAATCATATCATGGTTTTCCCACTTCTCTGTCATTTCTGAATCCAACCTCCCACAGGGCACTCGCTGTCTCTTACACTAGCCACTGGGGGCTAGGTCAGGTCTTCAAGTTAAGAAGATACTGTCCTTGAGTTCATTAATTCACTGGAATGACACACAGAACACAAAAAATATTATGCTTATGACTACCAGTTTTATTATAGTGAAAGGATATAAATCAGGATCTTTATAAGGAAGAGATACATGGGCAAGGACTGGAAAGATTTCTAATGTGGAGATGCCCTGTCTTAGAGGGTATATCACCCTCCCTTTGCTGACCAAGAAGCCCTCTGAACCGCCACGTTCTGGGATTTTATTGGCCAGTCCTGCATAATAGGCTAAATTATCCCTCCTGAGGCTGGTTGCTATGGACCTCCCAGGTGACTCTTTTAGGGTCTGGCCACCCTCCACTCACCAGCACAAATCCTTAGGTGTGGCCTGGAAGTCCCAGACCAAGGCACTCCAGTTAATCCAAGTATTATTTCTCGGGAGCTAAGGACAATGGCCACCATAATTAGGGCAAAACTAGGAACTTTACCCTACACAAAGAAAAAAAAAAAAATAGGATTTTTCGATGTATTGAGTATTCTAGTTTGGTTGACTTGCTCTCTGACTTGTGATGACATTAAAAAAGACACAAGGTGCATATTTGCTAATGATCTTAATAGCAATAAGCTAATATAATCACACAAAAACCAATTTCACATCCAGTAACTACACTTAATGACTGGGGAACATATATATAATATAACATAGATATTGTTTAAAATACTAAAATTTTAAGCTTTGTAAAAATTACATAATTTACATGAGGCCATTACCTAAACTGTGACAGTAGTCCTCATTTGCAAATAGACTCAATTGTATAAAAGAGCACTAATTTAAAAAAATAAGATTTTCATAGCCAATGTGACAATACATCTTATATTATTTTGTCTAAATCTGTAGATTATAAGAATCAATAGGCATTGTTGTTTTGATAAGGTGCTTGTTTTGTTTTTAATCATACCTCAAGATACTTCAGGATCACTGTGCTATTTGTATAACTTAAAAGGATAATATTATGTAAGAGGAAAAATGAGACAATGCAGCATCCTCTTCAATATGCATATAGAACAGTAAAAAAATAAAATAGACCACATCTCCTAAACATTCTCGTGTATTATGTGTAACATAAGGTTAAGAATCATGGACAAATTGTGATTCCATTATGAAGTAATGCATAGCAGCATTTTAAAATATGTCAAGGAGAAAACAAATCTGAATAATAGATTAATTAAAATATACAACACTCACAATGATTTCAAATGAGTTCATTATATTTTTATTTAATATTCTACCATACAATTATGATATTTCAAATTATAATGTTATGATATGAATGTGCTTATAAGTAATTAAACAGGAGCCATGGTTTTATGAATGCTCAAAAGCTTAAATTCTAAAAGATGGTGCATTTTAGAGTGAAGTAAGTATATTCATGTATTTTACACTTTAAGAAGGAGCATAACTAAGACTTCATTGGCTTATTTTTTCCTACTTGGTCTCTGACTCTAAAAAGTAATGATTTCCATACCTCATCCATACTGTGAAAAATCAATGTAATTGATTCACTGGACAAATTCACCCAACAAATATGTACTAGTTGTTTTATTTTTCTAACATTATGTTAGGCTTTATGGATACAATGGCAAGCCAAATTGACAGGGCACTTCCAGGAAGTCTGTGGCTTCTAATGGAGAGAAACACGTAATGTAAGACCTGAATATAACAATTATATTATAAAAGTATTGAGTATTATGAAAAAAGTGTAGGTCTTCTTTGTGAAGTAAAATTGAAGATGTATGAATGATGAGTAGAACATATCCCAATGAAAGGGGCGTAGAGATGGGTATTATAGACATTTGTGAAGGGGATTCCCCTCAGAATACACATATGATGAAAAAGATTCAAAGTCAAGAGTGACTCCTAGTTTTCTGCCCTGAACCAATAGTAGACAGTGGTGCCATCTACTGAAATTTGAAAGACTTGAGGACAGAGGATGTAAGTGAACTACTTTCTGCTCTCTTAATTTTGACATCTTAGACATAATAAGGATTATAAAATCAAAACAGAGGCATCTGACTTATTTGTAAAGTGACTGAACTAACTTTAGGAATTCCGTGTAAACTTTTCCAGAGATTCTGCCTTTGTTGTCCAGGAACCAACCCATTAACATTAAGGAAATAAGTTTCTTTGCAGCCAGGAAAAGAACGTGAATACTTCATGGAAATTCTTTGATCTTAGTCTTGGCCAGTTACCTGACACACTGGGTGTGTCATGGAAACTCTTTGTTCCCACTCTTCTCTGGAGTTCTAACACTCTGGGCAAGGTAATTGGTAACAAACCATTCCCAGAAATATCTGCCATGTCATTGCTTTGGAATCCACGTGAAACCCTTTCCTGACCCTATGTCTCTCAATTACATCTTTTAGCGCATCAATATATACACATAACCAATGATGTTAAAGATTATGCTTTATTTTGTCCTACCTTGGACTGAAGTTAGTTCCTGTAAACCAATCAGAATACTGTAATTTTATTTTCCCCCTTCAGCAGCATAATTACTTCTAACTTGCATTTTTCCTCTGAGATCCAAGAGCTTCAGCCTGAGGTTTTGAAATCCCCCATTGCAATGTCTGTTTGCCCTCAATAATTCTTTTTGATTTTACTTCAAGGGAGTTGGAAACTGTTCTCTGCAACAGTCATCTTCGACATCCACATGAATAGAGAGTTTTAGGAGAGACCACAGATATAATACTGATACTTACTGACGTATCAACGATATTTAAGTAATTAAACTGGATGAGATTGCCTAAAAAGAGTGTTTAAGGTACCGACCAATTATTGAGTGCCTTGAACATGTCTTCGTGTAGACACATGTAGACACAAAGCAGGAAAATAAAAGTCATAATGACGACTGAGAATTAAAAACTACAGAAACAAGAGAAAAATCAGTAGAATATATTACAACAGAAGACAAATGTAGTGATTTTGTAAAAATATCTATTGTCATTTATTTTTAATTTATTCTATTAGTAAATACATTTAAAACTATACATGTATATGCCATTTGCAGACATTGTACTTTTGTTATTTTTAGCTGTAAATATCTTATTATATTGATTGTAATTTATTCTTTATCATTTGAGCTCATTAAGAATACATTTTTACTTTCCAAAGACATGAGATTTTTAAATATTATATTTTTATATTTATTGGCATTCATGTATTATAGGCTTATATATAGAGAGAGAATTTATCTTTCAGAAATTTATACGTATGGGGTTGAGGGAGTTTTTATTTTGAAACGATTTTTTTTATATGCCACATCACTAAATGATGTGACATATTCACAAAAAATAATAATTAAAATAATTAATTAAAAATTAATCTAATTAAATTAGATTTCTAATGCTGCATAGAAAATTGCCACAAACATAGCATCTTAAAACAACCCCCTT
This sequence comes from Dugong dugon, assembly GCA_030035585.1. Taxonomy (NCBI): domain Eukaryota; kingdom Metazoa; phylum Chordata; class Mammalia; order Sirenia; family Dugongidae; genus Dugong; species Dugong dugon. The sequence goes on from CM057473.1 coordinate 11,957,335, forward strand.
TCATTAGTGCACAGTTCTGTAGGTCAGAAGCCAAACTGGGATAAACTAGAGAGTGTCCGCTCTGGGTCTCACAGGACAGAAATCAAAGTGTTGGCCAGGCTGGACTATTATCTAGACACTCTGGGAAAGACTCGCTTCTAAGCTCATTAAGTTTGTGGGCAGAATTGAGTTCCTTGCAGTTGTAGGATAGAGGTTCATGTTTTCTTGCTGGCTGGCTGTCAGTTGGGGGTCACTTTCTACTCCTAGAGGCTACCTGGATTCCTTCTCATGACCCACCTCCCATCCTTCAAAGCCAGCAGTATGACATGAAATCCTTTCTGACTTCCCTTTCTCGCACCAGCCACCAGTGGGAGAAAACTTTCTGCTTTTCAGAGTCCCTGCGATTAGATCAGACTTGCCCAGATGATTTCCCTGTCTTGGAGTTAACTGTGCCATATAGCATATCTCATCATATTCACAAGTTCCATGTATTAAGGCATAGATTGCTGAGCAGTTGCGGGTGACAGATTTTTATAATTCTGCCTACCAAAGTAGCTATTTTCAACATATGAGCCAGCATTATTTGTAGTTTTCCTTAACATAAGAAATAGATACCTTTTAAGGTTCTTACTATATGGTTAATCTTTTCTTTTTTTTTCCAATTATTATACTATATAGTTTTTCTCAGTTGAAGATCATTTCTCACTTCTTTAAACTCTTCCTTGTAAGCTAAGTGTATTAACTAGTAAGTTATAGGCAGCAAATAACAGAACATCATTCAATTGTTTCCTGGAAGAAAAAGTCCAAAAGTTGGCAGCTAGTTGAGAGTTATCAGTCTCCAGACTGACATAGCTCCGATTGTTTTACTCTTTCCCTCTCACTTAGATTAAACATCCCCTCTTTTGTGGTGAAACTGAAAGCAAAAAGGAAAGAAGTAGGGAAAAAAATATCCATCTTATTATAGGAAAAAATTCTTCCCCAGAAGTTTCAGCACATCTTCCCTTAAATTATGCTCCCGAACCTAGAGCTACCATTTGCTAAAGAGGTGAACGATTGGCAATATTGGACTAGGCTGCTGATTATTTTATCCTCTGGGCAGGACCCTGGTGGTGCAGTGGTTAAAAGCTCAGCTGCTAACCAAAAGGTCAGCGGTTCAAATCCATCAGCCACTCCTTGGAAACCATATGGGGCACTTCTACTCTCCTATAGGGTCGCTGTAAGTTGGAATCGGTTCTAGGCAACAGGCTTTTGAGACTAGTCACATTGCTTTGCAACAAAACCAAGGTTCTATCAGAAGAAAGAAGGCTTAATTCGGTGGGAATTACACTGTTGGCTATGTCGATGTGGTTAATGATGGTTTTAACATCAAAGACTACTGGTGATTATGAAATTTTAAATAGTTTAATATTCATTCATCCATTTAGATACATGGAGTTGGTTCTTCATTCTGGGTATAATACTGTAAAAATGATAAAGGGAAATAATAATTATGGTTAAAATTGCAAATCAAAATCTAGTAAATTATAAAATACATCCTATTTTTGCTCTTTTTGGCCTATCCAGATAATATCGAGGACATATGTAATTATCTAATTCTCTATCAGCATAAGAATATCTTGTATTTTGATTATCATCATACTTTAAAATCAAAAGATGGTTATAAGCACAATAAGAAACAAAAATAAAAAATAAATCAAGCTGTTTCCAAGCACTTTTTTGATGTCATGGATGATACGTTGTCTCAATATTAAAGAAACTTTCATAGATGGAATTGTTCAAGCTGAACATTAGTGCTCTTAAGACATTGAAATTAAATTAAAATTTTTTTAAATTTAATTTTGAAAAAATTATAGACTCACAGGATATTGCAAAAACAGTCAAATACTTGTTTTTAATTTAAACATTTTCTACTCTTCAAACAGGAATCCTCTATCTGTAGAATGAATTGTTTACTCTTTTAATGCTAGAAGTTGACTTTCTGTTTGTTTTAGTGCAGTGGAGGATTCTGGGCTGGAACTAAGTAAAAGGGGACTTCAGTATTGAGTGTATATGTCCTGTATGCATCTAGGACCTAGGGTGCATATCATCCATATGTTCTTAGGCAACATAATACTGCAAGCAGTTTCAGGAAGTTCGGAGCTACTGTGCTAATAATGATGAAAATTATAGAAATGCTGAGTACTGTGATAATCACTTTCTTATCCAAACAACCACGCTCTGAGATACATAACATTAAAAGTGCAGAATTTCAGCAGTTAGCTTCACTTTCATTGCAGCTAAGCTGTTGAAGTACAGTGCAGAAAAACAAAACATAGGTGAGCTGGATGTTGGGATTGCTTTAGATAGGAAAATGTAAACCATGATCCAGCTTCAATTTTATTTTTGTTTGAAGCATATTGATTAAATATATTGTTTAGTTTGCTAAAGTAGATCTTTAATAACCAGACACTAAAAAGCTGATGCATTTAGAGTAAAGGAAGTTATATTCCAGATGGAATTGGCAAGTTATGCAAGAGCGAATTCCTGAAGCAGAGAGTTTGGAGTTTCTTGGTCCTCAGACACCACTCACTTGTTACAAAACCATCTTCTTCATTTCCAGATAAATCCCGGTATAATGTTGTCTGAGTCACCTAGTGCTGCCTTAACAGAAATATCATAAATGAGTGCCTTTAAATAACAGAAATTTATTTTCCATGTTTCTGGAGGCTAAAATTCCATAATATGGGCTGTGGTTGCATCAATTCCTTCCTTGTGAGTAGCCCTGGGCATTCTTTGGTTCCTTGGTTTTCCTTGCCTTTTGAAGAATCCTCACACGGCCTCTGTCTACCCCCGTGTGAGCATCTCTGGGTTTATTCTGGTCTTTCTAAAACTCAGAAGTGATTACATTAGTATCTAACCTATGCTGCTGTGATCCCATTAACAAAACAAAACAAAACAAAAAAAGCTTATTTCCAAATAGTATCACATCCACAAGTATGAGGGCCAGGAATTCAACACATATTTTGGGGGGACACAATTTAATCCATACTAACGAGATGACTGCCTTTTGGAAAATTGCCTTGCAATAAAACTTGTCATTTTATTTCCATTTTGAGTGAATACTATGCTATACTCACAACTTTTGCTATTATTAACTTCTAAGCTAGGATAGGAGCACTGAAAAAATATACACATATTAAAATAATTGTGTGACCTGTTTGTACAGTTATTAACCATTGGAAGTTACCTCTTTAGAGATTAGTCTTTGTACCTCTCCGGATTAATTTCCTTTAGTAGTTATTCATAAATGGTTATGAGCAACCTGACCAAAAAAAAAATCAAACTGCGGTTGGCTTAAGGGTCAATCAAGGTAAAGACAAAGGCGTGCAGGAGTTAGTGCTGCCTGTATTTAGTGACATGTATGTTTGTTCTAGAAATAGTTAGGGAATTTGTTTGCCTTTAAAGAAACTGTCCAGATCTAGATGAGATTTACATCATATTAGATTAAAAATTGGCCCTTGTGGGATACGGCAATAATAAATATATTTAAATATATAAATTTAAATAAATTTAAATAAATATATAAATATATATAAAAAATAAATAATACGGCATAGGAATAAAACTATATAGATTTTTATACAGAATAAAAAGTGTATATACTATATAGAGAGAGTACTACAATATTTTAAACCACACAGTATCCCCATGTTCTGTTTGAACAACTACCTCTTGGTCAATGTACGGGTTCCATAAGAGCACAATTAAGTGTTCCGGAATTCTCATTCTCATTCTTCTCAATTTTATCCATAATTTGTTATGATCCACACCCCTGACTATCTTTGCATAGTCAATAAAACACAGATAAATATCTTTCTGGTATTCCCTGCTCTCAGCCAAGATCCATCTCACATCAACAATGATATCCCTTGTTCCATGTTCTCTTCTCAGTCCAGCTTGAATTTCTGGTAATTCCCTGTCAATGTACTGCTGCAAATGCTTTTGAATTATCGTCAGCAAAATTTTGCTTGCATGTGATATTAATGATACTGTTCGATAATCTCTGCATTCTGTTGGATCAACTTTCTTTGGAATGGGCAGAAATATGGATGTCTTCCAGCTGGTTGGTCAAATAGCTGTCTTCCAAATTTCTTGGCATAGAGAACTGAGCATCTGCAGCGTAAACATCTGTTTGTTGAAATATCTCAATTGATGTTGTCGGTTCCTGGAGTCTTGTTTTTTGCTAATGCCTTCAATGCAGCTTGGACTTCTCTCAATGCCATCAGTTCTTGATCTTATGGTACCTTCTGAGTTGAAAGTCAACCAATTCTTTTTACTACAGTGACTCTGTGTATTCCTTCCTTTTTTTTTTTTTTGAAGCTGCCTGTGTCGTTTAATATTTTCCTCATAGAATTCTTCAATATTGCAACTCAAGGATTGAGGTTGTCTTCAGTTCATTCAGCTTGAGAAATGCCTAGTGTGTTCTTCCCTTTTGGTTTTCTATCTCCAGATCTTTGCATATTTCATTATAATACATAATTATTTACTTTGTCTTCTTGAGTCCCCCTTCGAAATCTTCTGTTTAGCTCTTTTACTTCATCAAGTCTTCCACCCATTTTTTTTCAAGAGCAAGTTTCAGAGTCACTTCCAACATCCAGTTTGGTCTTTTTTTCTTTCCATGTCTTTTTACTGACCTCTTGCTTTCTTCATTTATGCTGTCCTCGATGTCATTCCACAATTCTTCTGGTCTTTGGTCATCTGTGTTCAAATGTGTCAAATTTTTTCTTGAGATGGTCTCTAAATTTAGGTGGGATGTACTCCAGGTCATACTTTGGCTTTGGTGGACTTGTTTTAATTTTCTTTGGCTTCAGCTTGAACTTGTATATGAGCAATTGATGGCCTGTTCTGTAGTCAGCCCCTGGTCTTGTTCTGACTGATGATATTGAGCATTTCCATTGTCTCTTTCCATAGGTGTAGTCGATTTGATTCCTGTGTTTTCCATTTAGTGAGATCCACGTGTATAGTCACTGTTTATATTGGTGAAAAAAAGGTATTTGCAGTGAAGAAGTTGTTGGTCTTGCAAAATCATATCATTCACTCTCTGGAGTCGTTTGTATTACCAAAGCCATATTTTCCAACTACCAATCCTTCTTTATCTCCACCTTTTGCATTCCAATCATTAGTAATTATCAATGCATCTTGATGGTATGTTTGATTAATTTCAGCCAGCAAAAGTTGGTAAAAACTTCAATTTCTTTATCTTTGGTGAGGCCCATTTACATAGTTGCTATTTATGTTGTTGAAAAAAGGTATTTGCATTTAATATGTTGTCAGTCTTGCAAAACTCTATCACACAATCTCCGTCATCATTTCTATCACTAAGGCCGTGTTTTCCAACTACCGATCCTTCTTTGTTTCCAATTTTTCCATTCTAATCACCAGTAGTTAACAATGCAACTTGATTGCATGTTTGAACAATTTCAGGCCCCAGAAGTTGGTAAAAACTTCAATTTCTTCATCTTTGCCATTAGTAGTTGGTGCTGAAATTTGATAATAGTCATGTTAACTGGTTTTCCTTGTAGGCATTTGGATATTATCCTATCACTGACAGCATTGTACTTCAGGACTGATCTTGAAATGCTCATTTTGACAATGAATATGATGCCACTCTTCTTCAATTTGTCATTCCAGACATAGTTGACCATAAGATTGTTTGATTCAAAACAGCCAATACCAGTCCGTTTCAGCTCACTAATGCCTCAGATATCAGTCTTTATGTGTTCCATTTCATTTTTGACGACTTCTAGTTTTCCTAGATCATACTTTATACATTCCACATTTTATTGGTAGATGTTTGCAGCTGTTTCTTGTCAGTTCAAGCCACATCAGCAAATGAAGGTCCAGAGAGCTTTACTCCGTCCATGTTATTAAGGTCAACATTTCTTTGAGGAGGCAGCTCCTCCACACTTATATTTTGAGTGCCTTTAAACCTGAGGGGCTCATCTTCTGGCACTATATCAGTGTTCTGCTGCTATTCATAAGGTTTTCACTGGCCAATTTTTTTCAAAAGTAGATTGCCAGGTCCTTCTTCCTAGTCTGTCTCAGTCTGGAAACTCTACTGAAGCCTGTCCACCATGGATGACCCTGTTGGCATTTGAAATACCGGTGGCATAGCTTCCAGTATCACAGTAGCATGCAAACCACCACAGTATGACAAACTGACAGAGGAGAAGCTTCTTTAAAAATTTTTGTATCAGAATATAGTAAAAATACTTTTAAAAGTTGGGATGTTTAAGATTTTTTTAATTTTTAAAAATTTTCTCTATTTTGTGTGTATTAATTATTATGATAAAATATTGTTATTATTGATAAAGTATATGGAAATTAAAAAAGTGATAATTTTATCAGATCATTCAAGATTCTGTTTAAAGTAGGAATATATGTTTGAAGAAGGCACTGAATTATGGAATAGTTCAAGACAACAAAATTTTTGAAAATTAAGCAATAAGAATTTTAATTTTCCCTTTCTCTAAATTCCACATATCCTTGAACAAGTAACTTATATATTCTGTATCTCACTTTTTATACCTAAAATTGGAAAAAAAAATTGAATTTTATTGAATTTAAGAATCAATAAAACCAACCTTAATGGAACTTGGATCTAATAAGATATAAGTGGCCATCTTGTGGCTAACAGAGAATAGAAGATCTTAAAAACTTTCAGGAGCTTTATCTTGAATCATTAAATAATTATATACTTGGCAGTTGTTTATAAAATTCATGTTTAAAATGTTATATCCAAACGTTAGAACGTTTTAAAAAAATCAATACTATATGGAATGTATGCTTTTCCTCTTAAAATGCTTTTATTACATTTTCTGTATTAAAAGCCCATGATCATTTCTTCTAAAACAATATTTTATCAAGACCCAGATTGATTTGCATTAATATAAACCATTAATACATAGTTTATTTTATGATCCTTTCTTCTGTATAAATTTAAATTTATTTTGTTGTCTTAAAATTCAAACACTAAAGAGAAAATATATTTAGAAATCATAAAGCATAACTTACCATTTTCCTTTAACACAAGGTCAGGAAGTTGTTAAATCTCATAAGGCTTGTGTACTTTCTATTGTGGTGACTGCTGGGCTACTTCCTATTTAGTTTGCAAGGAAAGAAAAAGGAACTTCAGCAGTAGAAAAACACATAACAGCACTTAAAAAATGAATATCTCATCTAGTGTTTAAATTTTTTTACAGTAATATTTTAATGGTCCACAGAATTGATCCATTTTATTTCCAATTAGATATGGCATGATTTACATTGGCCTAATTAAAACATTATATTATTTTTCAATTCATAGTTTGCGGCATTTTAAATGTTTTTAAGTTTTCTATACAGGAAATGATATTTGGCTCTCCATATTACAATTCCTTGTTTGGACTAAGAGAATATATGCAAAATGCAATTGATTAAAGATTTACTATTCTTATATAATTTCACCCAATAATAAGCAAAATGTCATTTCAAATAATTTTCTAGGATATATCAAACTCATTAACTGAATCTATTTTGCCATTATATAATTGAAGTTGATGATAGGAAGGTTTATGCTTAGGAGAGTTTCTCAAATAGTTCAGTGATCCTCATTTGTCTGAAACTATTCTGCACAAAAAGGCTTGTAAGACAATTATCTCTCTTTGGATATTTAAAATATACTACACTATATTAAGTGTTTTCAGGATTCCTGAACAACCCTATTTAACTTTAATTCAGAGCAGTATTGTATTATTTGAAAACAAATAATATTTTTTCATGATATCTATTACCTCCCTTGAAAATTGTGTTTCAGAATACTGGTAAAAATCTAGGTAAATGACTAATTTAAGACATAGAACTACTTTCTCTTTAAAATAAAATAAAAAAAAAAATAGAAGGCTGATTTTTTAAAAGTCTTTAATTTTTTATGTAAAATAAAACTAAAACAGAAGCCAAACTAAAACTGCACTAAATAAAATAAAAGACCAGCTACATTTTTCAGCATCTCAAAATACTTTAGAAACTTATAAGGAATCATATTGACTCTAAAAATATTAGTAGGTTTTAGTGACATTAGGATTATAAAAATATTAATATTGAATATACTCTTAAAATCACTATTTTAAATGGAAATCCTTCACTAACACACTTTGAAATAGCCTTATTAAGTAAACTTATAAAAGCAATGTAAGATAGTCATCAAAAAGAAACTTGAAAGAATGATGGATTAAAATTGATCAACTTCCATGCTCTAAATGCATTTAGTTTCTCACCATAGCTTTTCTACTGCCTTAACTTCAGCAAGTTAAAATGACAAATGGCTAATTTCAAATTACTGAGATAGTTTTTGTGATAATTAATGTATATTGTTCAATATATTAGTTTTATATCCAAAACTGAAAACTCTTTACAGAGTGTGTTCTAAAAACCAAATAGTATTGTTTTATGAACCGTCTTGAAACAAAAATGACAATCCAAAATAATAAACTAAAATCCAAGTAATTCTGTCTTATGTTTAGCAGTCACAAAGAACAGAAGCATCTTGTCTAGGTTATTTAATTTTCCATTATATTTCAAGATGTATGATATGATAAAGGGAGATGAAATGCTACTTGAAAGTTAGTTAGTTTGTGGCTGGATTTCAGTAATTGGTCCCCTTTACCAATGACCTTAGCACCTGACATTTTCTCTCTCACATACTCTATCATGTCCACACTGCCCAGCTTGTGAAATTTCAAAACACCAAATACATTCTTATTTATGGCTTCTACACTGACTAGTCCCTCTGCCTTGAGTGTTCTTCTCTAGACATCTCCACGGCTCACTACTTGTAATGTCGTGTTCTCAGTGAGAACCTCCCCCTGTTTAAATTACATACGTCCTCCCTTCAAGCCTAATATCCATGACCTGATCTATTTTCCTTTCTAGCACTTGTTGTCCTCTAAACTACTGTCTCTTTTACTTGGTTATTTATGCATCCTAAATCAATAACACATAATTTCCATGAGGCAGAATAATTTTTCTGTTTTCTTTATCAATGTATTGTCATCACTTAGAAGTGCATCTTGCATATTGTATGAGCTTGCACATAATAAAAAGACAAGAAATAGGTGTTGAATAAATGAATGAATGAGATGTTAATAAACATACCTGCAGATTGAATAACAACAACAGCAATGATAACAGGCAAACAACCAAACAAACAGTTGTCATTGAGTTGATTTTGACTCATGGCGACTCTATGCGTGTCAGAGTGGAACTGTGCTCCATAGAGTTTTCAATGGCTGTGATCTGTTGGAAATAGATTGCCAGGCCTTTTTTCTCAGGTGCCTCTGGGTGGAGTGGAACCACCATCCTTTTGGTTAATAGCCAAGCACTTAACCATTTCTTCCATCCAGGGACTCCACAGATGGAATAGAACATAATAAATTATTTTCATGCCCTAATGAACACACTGAAATACTGATATTCAAGACAGTTGGTTTATTTAAAGACATAGACCATTACAATATACGTTTTCAGAAATAAGGATGATTATTCTGAGCTATTTTTGCATTCCATGGTAATGAGAAAGCTTTGGGATAATTTTTGATCAACCATCATTTTTACTTCTATGTCCTTATTAGCAATTAATGACATATGACTGTTGTTGGCTAGTGTTAAAATGAGTCATGAACTCAATTTAAGGAAAAATTATTCTATGAACTTTTTGGTACCACTTCTAAGCAAATGGTAAAAGCGGCATTCTGTAATGATTAGAATTACAAAGAAATCCAGCTGATTTATAGTGTCGTTGTATACCTTGGCTGGCTCTCAAGTTATAATCATAGAATGGTTTTCCCTTTTGAGTTTTATGATGCTTTACATTATTGGATTTTTATTATATTTAACATTAACACTTGCCAATTGTCCTTTCCTCATAGGGGATGAAATGTTTGTTCACATGTTTTATTTTTGTTTCTGATCTTTTATTGTTCAAATATCTGAATAAAAATTTTTCATTATTTTCCAAAAATACTCAAGCAAGATTGCAAAGTCTGCAGTATAATATAGAAATATTCATAATTGTTTCATGCAAAAAAAAAAAAAGTGTTGAAGAAGTCCAAGTTGCACCGAAGGCATTAGCAAAAAACAAGGCACCAAGAATTGACGGAATACCAATTGAGATGTTTCAACAAACGGATGTTAATGCTGCAGATGCTCAGTCCTCTATGCCAAGAAATTTGGAAGACAGCTACCTGGCCAGCCAATTGGAAGAGATCCATATTTATGCCTATTCCAAAGAAAGGTGATCCAACAGAATGCAGAAATTACTGAACAATATCATTAATATCACACACAAGTAAAATTTTGCTGAAGATAATTCAAAAACAGTTGCAGCAGTACATTGATAGGGAACATCCAGAAATTTGTGCTAGATTCCAAAGAGGAAGTGGAAGGAGGAATATCATGCCTAATGTGAGATGGATCTTGGCTGAAAGCAGAGAATAACAAAAAGATGTTTACTAGTGCTTTATTGACTATGTAAAGGCATTCAACTGTGTGGATCATAACAAACTATGGATAACATTGTGAAGAAAAAGAGTTCCAGAACACTTAATTGTGCTTATGTGGAACCTGTACATAGACCAAGAAGCAGTCGTTCAAACAGAACAAGGGAATACTGTGTGGTTTAAAATCAGGAAGGGTGTGCATCAGGGTTGTGTCCTTTCACCATACTTAATCAATATGCTGAGCTCCAAGAAGCTGGGGTATATGAAGAACAAGGCATCAGAATTGGTGGAAGACGCATTAACAACCTGAAATATGCAGATGAAACAACCTTGCATGCTGTAAGTGAAGAGGACTTGAAGCCCTTACTGATGAAGATCAAAAACCACAGCCTTCAGTATGGATTACACTTCAACATAGAGAATACAAAAATCATCACAACTGGACCAGTCAGCAACATCCTGATAAACAGAGAAAAGATTGAAGTTGTGAAGAATTTCATTTTACCTGGATCCACAATCAACGCCCATGGAAGCAGCAGTCAAGAAATCAAATGATATATTTCATTGGGCAAATCTGCTGCAAAAGACCTTTTAAAGTGTTGGAAAGCAAAGACATCAGTTTGAGGACTAAGGTGCACCTGACTCAAGCTATGATACGTTCAATCATCCCAGATGCACAAGAAAGCTGTAAAATGAATAAGGAAGAACAAAGAAGAATTGATGTCTTTGAATACGCTGTTGGTGGAGAATACACCGTCGACTGCCAGAAGAATGAATAAGTATGTATCAGAAGAAGTATAGCCACAGTGCTCCTTAGAAATGAGCATGGTTTCTAACTATGGAAATGTTATCAAGAGAGACCAGTCCCTGGAGAAGGACATCATGCTTGGTAAGGTAGAGGGTCATCGACAAAGAGGAAGACCATAGACAAGATGGATTGACACAGTGGCTTTAAAGGTGGGATCAAACATAGCAATGATTTTGAGGGATACACAGGGCTGGAAAGTGTTTCTGTTTCACATAGGGTCACTCTGCACTGGAACTCACTTGAGGGCACCTAACAATAACAACAACAGCTAAAATAAGTACGTTGTTTTCCATAAATATTATAGCAATCCTGTTATCAGTAGTATTTGCCCTTAAGTGGACTTCAACTCCTGCAACCTTATGAATAAACAAATGAAATTCTTCCTGGTCCTGTGCCATCTTCATGATCTTTAGTATGTTTGAGTCCATTGTTGTGGCTATTGTGTCAGCCCATCTCATTGAGGGTTTCCCTTGTTTTAGGTGAAACCTCTACTTTACCAAACATGATGTCCTTTTCTAGTGATTGTTCTTTCCCGATCACATGTCCTAAGTAAGCGAGCTGAAGTCTAGCCATCCTCACTTCTAAGGAACATTCTGGTTGTGTTTCTTTTATGCCTGATTTGTTCGTTCTTCTGGAAGTCCATGGCATATTCAGTATGGTTCACCAACAATATACCAGTTCTTTCTTTTTCTAATTATCCAGGTTTTGCATGCATATGAGGCAACTGAAAAGACTATGACTTGGATCAGGCACACCTCAGTCAAAGTAACATCTTTGCTTTTCAAAACTTTCAAGAGGTCTTTTGCAGCAGATTTGCCCAAGAAATCATTTGCTTTCTTGATGGCTGCTTCCAAAGACGTTGATTATTGATCCAAGTAGAATGAAATTGTTGAAAACTTCAATTTCTTCTCCATTTATCATGATGTTGTTTATCTGTCCAGTTGTAAGAATTTTGGTTTTCTTCATGTTCAGGTGTAATCCATACTGAAGTCTAGAGTCTTTAAATTTAGCAGTACGTGCTTAAGTTGTCTTCATTTTCCACAAGCACAGTTGTGTTATTTGCATATTGCAGATTGTTAATAAGTCTTCCTCTAATTCTGATGTCATATTCTTAAACAATATTGTACACCTAGAGAGTATCCCTGATTTCTTCACATTCTGCTTAGTATCAATTCAGTTAATGTACCACGGGTTTCAAGTTAATCTTGTGGATCTTCTGCAGGTACAAACCCTATTTTGGAGAAGGTTATGTGTGTGTTGTATGTGGAGCTACAGATCATAGACCCTGTTGGGAGTGTAGCAGCTTTGTGTTTTTCTCTTTCAATTACTGTACACGTTTTGTATTGTTTTATATTGTTTTTCATGTTATGATATGTTAGTTGGGCTGTAATCTTTGCAAACCACTGTTATAAAAATTATTCTAAGACTATTGTATTCCAGAAATTTTTGATGCTGTTACATTCATTTCAGAACTAGAAAAACTCTAAAAATTATTTTCCCACACATTTTGACACTGTATGTACATTTCATAGAGCATAAAGTTTTGATTCCTAAAATTCATGGAGAATATTCAATTTTAATGTTATTACTAGCAGTGGTAATCCAGAAATTAACTTTCTAAAAAGTGGTTAGACACATTAAGAAATCGCTTACCTAATAAAATTTACTTTAAACTGGGGTTATTCATAAAGTTATCTTTCATATTTAAAGTTATAGGATTCTGTTATATATTATAACATCACATTGAATCTGTATACAATTATGTCATCTGGATGACAATGTGTAAGAGTAAAAATAACCCTGACGTGAAGCATTAGCTACGAGAGTTATCATGCTTGTTTTAACCTCTTTTATCTCTTTAACTATGACAACTCATTTAGCTTTTCTGGGCCTCAATGTTTGGTATTGAAAACCTAGATATCCAATTACAGTTTCCTTCTAAATCCAAAATTCCATGATCACAATCTTTTCCCCTAATGTTTGTAGATTCTAAATGCTTGAGAGAAAACATGCATATCTATAACAATAAAATGTCTTGATTTAAAGATCTTACAAGCTTGTCAAATTGTTTCAAAGATGAATGCAGCATGACTAGATTTATTTGAATTTAATAAAATGTGTCCTTTCATTTTCCAACTTGTTCTTTTTTTTGCAATATAACTCACAGTAAAAAATTATTCTCTCAATCAGTTATTTCACAGGAGTTATTTGATCTATTCTAAAACAAAAGAGAAAACATCTCCTTACCTAAAGAAAATAGAAGTCTTAGAAAATGATTGAATTCAAAATATATAATTCAACCATATTGTCAGAATAGGCTATGGATGCAACTATTGAACAAACATAGCTTTAATCTGTATGGGTGTGATGTATATATTATATTTAAATTTAGGTATTAACGATGTTTTTAAAGACATATAAGGCTTTGTAAACTAAAATTTATAGATGAGAAAAATTTACGAAGATCGAATAGGGAAATTACTTAATAAGGAAAAGGTATGCAGTATCAGTGCCAAAGAATAAAAATTTAGTCTCATCTCCCCCCTTTGCTCTTTGGATCAAATGCTTTTCTAATTTCACTAACATTTGTACAATTAATATTAATAAATCATTGTTATTTTCAACAGATGTTGAAATAAAGACAGTTTTGCATAAGCAATAATTCAGAAAGTATAAAGAGCTAAACATCTGCCTCTGAATCATTCAGAATACTCATTAAAAATTCAGTGTCTTGGGTTCCTCTCAAGACCTACTGAATCAGAATCCATGGGCACTGAGTATGCAGTTCTTCATTTTTAATACATACCTGGGAAATTACTGTGAAATTTAAAATTCTTGAGCAACAACAGTTACACTGCCTGATACTGACAAATTCTGATACTGACAACTCTAAAATTGGTTTAAGGACAGTATTTACCATATAGGTTATTGTATGAATTTAATATTTTAGTACAGGTAAGGTGCTTAGCACAATGATGCTACATACATATTTCACAATATGTTTTAGCCATAGGAACTACCTATTTAAATATGGATTTTAGCATCATAAAATGTGTAGGAAGATGTTTTGTTTCATGTACTCATACACATTCACATACAAAAACATTTATTCTCTGAAGATTATTTCTTTTACTTTGATGTATCATTTCTAGTTTGTTTACATATTCTGATACCTTTGACTTCTTTCATAAAGAATAAATATTCTAGAAACACTATAAACTAAGAAGGAATAACACTAAGAAAGAATAACACTATATAGTCACTAGCCTATAAAATAAAAAATAAGAAGTTGCACAAGTTTTGACTTCTTGAGAACCTCTAATTAAGCATTCTAGGTATCATAGAGTTTTACAGCAAAACTGATTTTTTTAGACTTTAAAAAAACACATGGCTGCCATAGTAATATTATTTCCACATTGCACATACTGTACTTAAATGTTAATTCTATCAATATACTTGAATTATACTTTATACACTTCTACATTGTTTTAAGTTTGTTACAGAAAAACATTCTTTTGGATTTGAAAAAGAAATTTTAGAATTTTAGAACAGCAGTTTTTTTTTTAAATTTTACTTCAGATGAAGGTTTATAGAGCAAACTAATTTCTCATTAAACAATACACGTTTTGTGACATTGGTTGCCAACCCCGTAATATGTCAACACTCTCCCCTTCTCGACCTTGGGTTCCCCATTACCCGCTTTTCTGTCCCCTCCTGCCTTCTTGTCCTTGCCTCTCAGCTGCTGTGCCCCTTTAGTCTCCTTTTGTTTTATGAGCCTGTCTAATCTTTGGCTGAAGGGTGAACCTCAGGAGTGACTTCAGTACTGAGCTAAAAGGGTGTCCCAGGGCCGTACTCTTGGGGTATCTGCAGTCTCTGTCAGACCAGTAAGTCTGGCCTTTTTCTTTTTTTTTTTTTTGTGAGTTAGAATTTTGTTCTACATTTTTATCCAGCTCTGCCCAGGACCCTCTGTGGTATCCTGAGAGAGCAGTCAGTGGTGGTAGCTGGGCACCATCTAGTTGTGCTGGACTTAGTGCGGTGGAGGCTGTGATAGTTGTGGTCCATTAGTCCTTTGGACTAATCTTTCTCTTGTGTCTTTGGTTTTCCTCATTCTTTCTCCCTTGCTCCAGACAAGGTGAAACCAGTGGAGTATCTTAAATGGTTACTCACAAGCTTTTAAGACCCCAGACATTATTTACCAAAGTAGAATGTAGAGCATTTTCTTTATAAACTATGTTATGCCAGTTGAGCTAGATGTTCCCCAAGACCATAGTTCCCACAGCCCTCAGCCCAGTAATTTGGTCCCTCAGGGAGTTTGGATGTGTCTGTGGAGCTTCCATGACCTAGCCTTGGACAAGCTGTGCTGGCTTCCCTAGGATTGTGTACTGTCTTACCCTTCACCAATGTTGCCACTTATCTATTGTCTGTTTAGTGTTTTCTTCCTCCCACCCCTTCCCTACAATGGTTTTTATTCTGTAATATTGAATAAGAAAAAATAAAATTTTTGGGGGGGATTATAATTGCCTTTCTAGGTATGTTCAAATTAGAGAATGTGGGAAAGTCACTCTTGATGAAAATGAGATTTGTCATCTGGTAATATTTCATAATGATTATAGCGATCAGATTCCCTAAAGCAGAAAATGAACCAAGCCTTCCTAATACTGTGGAAAACTCTGGAGCTGGGATGCTGTGGTCATTTTAACGCATGTTGTCAAATCCTTTGACTTTTCTCCCACCAAGATGTGGAATCTAATTTCTTTCTTCTTGAAGAACATGGATGATTCTTAGTGACTCAATTCTAGTAAATAGAATGTAGTGATGCTGTCAAACAAGCTTAGGAAAAAAAAACATGCCACTTCTGCCTGGCGCTTTTGGAACTCTCCCCTTGGAGCCCTAAACTGCCATGCTCTGAGGAACCCCTTCCCCCCACCCCCAAAAAACAAACAAACCCACAGCTGTCAAATCCATTCTGACTTATAGCAACCCTGTAAAACAGAGTAGAACTTTCCCATGAAGGTTTCCAAGGAGCAGCTAGTGGATTCAGACTGCTGACCTTTTGGTTAGCAGCCGAGCTCTTAACCACTATGCCACCAGGGTCTGGAGGAAGCCCACACTAGCCCATTTATTTAGACCACATGGTGAAACTCTGAGATTACATAAAGAGAAAAATGCCTGAGCAGCCTCCAGATGCTTCAGCTACCCATCACCACTATCTTCCAGCTTCTACCACCATCTCACTACAACCACACAAGAAGCTTCAAATCAGAATTCCCCAGCTAGCGGTTTCTGAATTCCTGACCAGCAAAAACATGAGAGACGATACATTATTATTGTTTAACGCCACTAAGCATTGTAGTGGTTTATTATGCAGCAATCAATACAGGGTTGCTACTGGGTCACTATGAGTCGGAAACAACTCAAAGGCAATGGGTTTAATCAATAAGCAGAGTAGAGATGACATAAACTGGAGTAGTGAGATCAGGCCTTTATATCTGAATCTTCCACTCACTGGATGTGCACTACCCTGGTAAGGTGATGCAAATTTTGGAATGTGGCTTGCTTACGTCAAAGTCCAATCTAAAAGAAGTACCCAGCTGAGTGCTTTGAGCTTCACTGACCGCAGCAAATGGGAATGAGTGCTTCATGCTTGGATGGGGAATCTTGGTAGTGTTCTTTGACATCTATTAAAATAATATTTGGGAAAATTGATAGTTCTCAGTTTGTATCTAATGTTTCATCCAATCTAGAATTACTTTTCTTGATATTTTTTCTAGAATTTTGTAACATATATATATTGATTTAAATTTGCTAATCTTATATAATAATGCAATATATATAAATTCTTGTTTAATTAACATACCTTCTCCAACAGATATGGCTCATTGGTTTAGGGGTATGATTCTTTGCTTAGAATTCAAAAGGTCCTGTGTTCAAATCCCAGATGATCCCCTTGACTTTTGGAGCGCTGGTGGTGCAGTGGTTAAGAGTTGAGGTGGCTAACCAAAAAAAGAAAAAAAGAAGGTCAGAAGTTCAAATCCACCAACCACTCCTTGGAAACCCTATGGGGCAGTTCTACTCTGTGCTATAGGGTCACAATAGGGTTGTTACAAGTCGTAATCAACTTGACGTCATGACAGCAAAAGGTTTGATTTTTTTTCCCCCAATAAACAAATATTGTCAATTAATTTTCCATGAGTTAGTAAAATCTTTCATTTTTACTCAGACTTCACTATCAAAATTTTTTTATTTATTTGAATATGTTCTTAATTCAATGTTGATGAGCATTTTATACAGTATTCTTAATTTTTACTATACTTTTTTTTTTAAATGCTAAATTATCTTTGGGAAATTAAAATCACATATACACCATCATAGTTCCAATGATATTTTATAATTTATCTTTTCTGGCCTTTTTAGGATTGCTCATGTAGGCATTAAGTACTGTCTTCCAACTTTTATAATTTTATGTCTATGTTTAACCTCTTATAATTAATCTGTATTTTAAGTGTTTGTTTCATCATTCTTCTGTTTTTCTTAGTTTAGATTTTCTCATTTATTGTGCCAAAAAATTATAATATTTTAAATAATTATAGTATGTGCTGAATTATTTTAAACCAAACACCCTTAACATTTACTTAAATTTTTGCAACACTAAATCTAATACAAATAGAATAACGAGACCACTATGTAATATTAGTCTGACTCAAAAAATATATATTATGTAAATGTCTAATACTTAAATTGTTATTTTTCAGGTACTAGAAATTGACTTGTACGATATCTGTAAAATTTTATTCAGTGAAAATTTAATATTACATAAGACATTAATGGATAACTCGTTAATAACAATAATAAAATTTCTCTGGAAATTATGTTTGGGAAACTTTGGGTTAAAACTAAGTATATGGTTTATCTAATTCAGGATCTCTGAGAGTAACTCTTAGGTACTATTTGTTTAACTATACACTAGCCACTTTTTATGCCTCTGGACCTCCTAGGTTAGTATGCTATTCCAGTTCTAGCACATTTAACATCAAGGTGGGTCCCTTTTGAAATGTGTGAAGCTCAGCACACCAGAATTGGAGACTCTTTGTTGTGTAGGTTGAGCATTCTATTAGGTGATGCTTCCTGGATGTGTTAGTTTTGTAAACGTATCCATTTATTTCCTTTATTTCTGTGAAATTAGGCTTGCAAGCATAATTATGACTTTCTTGTGTGATAGTTAGGGAGCCCTGATGGGTTTGTTCTGATTTTTCTGAGTCATCTTTGGAAAACCACAGGTTCTCCATGTAACCTAATAGAAAGGTGCCTGCAATAAATTCTCTATTTAGTTCTTATTGGTATATTGTCATACTATGGATCGGTGGTGCCAGAGCGCTACTCGCCTTATTGGTGGCCTTTATTACCAGATATGTCTCAAAATTCGTATTACAAACCAAAAAATTTAAACATACTCAATTAGTAAGCATACATTCCAATACTGAAAACACATGCTGTCTTTTTTTTTTTTTAAATAAAAATTTGATAATGAAAGAGTTTTAAAAGACTGATCTCCTGGAAGAAAATCTGGGTAGAACAGCACTATTGTGCTTCACAAATGCATTTGACCATAAAGTCTTTTGTTAACGTGTAATTAGTCAGATGTTGCATGCAAGGATGACATGATACATGGGAATTGTTTTGCCTATCTGCAAGTGACCACATTAATCCTGACCAGCTTTAGAGAAGATTATTTCAGACTCTTTTATCTTGACCAATTTAAGGAAAATATAAGTCAATACTCTGATAATAATATATGATAAAACAATTGTTTTATTTTTCTGGAAGCTACTTAGAAAAACATTATGAATTGAATTATATCCCCTCAAAATGTGTGTCAGCTTGGCTAGGCCATGATTCTCAGTATTGCATGGTGGACACAAATCCAGCATAAATTTTGTGATCTGATGTGATTATCTTATACATTGTAAATCCTAATCTCTATGGTGTTAATGAGGCAGGATTAGAGGCAGTTATGTTAACGAGGCAGGAGTCAATCTACAGGATTAGGCTGCATCTTGAATCAGTCTCTTTTGAGATATAAAAGAGAGAATCCATCAGAAAGGAGAGGGACCTAATAACACCAAGAAAGAAGCACCAGGAGTGGAGCGTATCCTTTGAACCTGGGGTACCTGCGCTGAGAAGCTTCTAGATCAGGGGAAGATTGATGACAAGGACCTTCCCCTAGAAGCGACAGGGAGAAAAAGCCTTCCCTGGGAGCTGGTGTCCTGAATCTGAACTTCTATTCTCCTAGACTGTGAAAGAATAAATTTCTGTTTGTTAAAGTCATCCACTTGTGGTATTTCTGTTATAGCAGCTCTAAATAACTAAGACAAAAGAAATGAATCTACCGTCTAACTCTTTATGACATTTTAAGGGCTCTGGAAATGACCTTCGTAATTTTTCCTAAATCAACTACATATCAAAATCTAATGAAGGCTTTTATTTCCAATAAGAATACATAAACTTGAAAGAGATAATCACTTCCACCCAAAGAATGAGAATAGTCAAGATATGCAACAAATTATAATTTTAAATTCAATAGTTAAAACTCATCAAAGAGCAGAACATGGAAACAAAACTAATTCAACTAAATTACTGAAAGTGAGGAGCTCTTACAAGACAAACAAAAACAAAAAATAAAAACCGTCAACTGCTTTAATCCATTGTTAAAAAGCAGGATGAAAAAATTGCCATAGTCAGGGATAATAATAGTTGAAGGTTTAACAAACTTTCACAGTAGACTGTGGGCTGGCATGATGGATTAGAATCCTGAGACGCCCCAGCCAACACCAAGTGCATGAGAGTTGTAGGTCAATAGCTGGGAACAGGGAGCTGTTCTCAGAGGGATGTACTTATCCCTCTAAGAAATGTGAAGTCCTCACGAACAGAGAGTTATTATACTGATGAAGGTATCAGGGATAAGAAACATCTCCTGAGGTACAGAATACCAAGTTTGGGAATACAGAACAAACAGTACTCCTAGTGATCAGAAAAGCTGCCAGCTGACCTATAAACCAGAGATCTTTTAAGACTTAGAAAACTGGCAGCTGAACTGGAGAAGCTATGACAATCTCTGATGCTTCTTGGATGCCCAGATCCCCGCTGCAGAGAAAGTTCTGAACCTGGCCTTGAAGGTATTTTAAGACATTGGTGAAGTTAATGTAACTAATGCTTTAATAAAGCCCAGGCAGGGCTCAAATATAGATGGACAAACTCAATCTTCCACACTAGAGTATTAGTAAGAAAGGTGTATGCCTTTAAATACCATATATTGTTGCTTCTCCTGTTCTTTTACCCAGTGTTCAGCATACAATTAAAAAAAAAAAAAACTGAGACACACGAAGGAAAAAAAAAGTGATCAGGGTCAAAAGTGAAAAAAAAATCAATAAAAACAGATAATGTTGGCACAATCACACAGAGACTTAAAGTAAGCGTGATAAATATGTTAAGGAATCTATTGAAAGGGTCAGCAACAAGCTTGGACAGATGAGGAATTTCAAGAGAGAGATGGACTCTATATAGTCAAGCTAGATAGAAATGCTAAAAAGTATAAACAATATGATGGAACTGAAAAATTCAATGAATAGGCTGGATGAGAGATGAATACAGCAGTAGAAAGGATAAGTGTTGTGAAATTAAGCACAAAAATATTTTCAGATAGAAAAACATGAAAGAATTTGGCTTTACAGACCTGAACTACAAGTAATGCTAAAACATGTATCAAGGTTTTTATGCCAGACAAAAAGTCAGCTCAATATTGGCTATTTAAATATATATATAAATAAATGTATATTCAGTTAATAGCATAAAAACCCATTGCCGTCAAGTTGTTTCCAACTCGTAGTGATCCTATAGGACAGAATAGACATGCCCCATAGAGCTTCCAAGGAACACCTCATGGATTCAAACTGACTTCTTGGTTAGCAGCCATAGCTCTAAACCACTACACCACCAGGGTTTCCATTAATAGCATAGGTAGAAGTAAAATATATACTAAAAAAAAAAAAAAAAAGTGAAATGAAAGTAATTGAGTTTAAAAAAGACCAAACTTACCGGTCTAATGGAGACTGGAGGAACCCCCAAGACTATGGCACTAAGACACCCTTCTGAGCTGGAACTGAAGCCTTTCACAGAGACATTTCAGCCAAACCATAG
This sequence comes from Dugong dugon, assembly GCA_030035585.1. Classification (NCBI taxonomy): domain Eukaryota; kingdom Metazoa; phylum Chordata; class Mammalia; order Sirenia; family Dugongidae; genus Dugong; species Dugong dugon. Next base: position 11,978,830 of record CM057473.1, read on the forward strand.
TCTCATAAAATAAACAATAACACCCTAGAGGAATGTGCTCCTTAGAACAATCAATTAGAGGAGATCAAAAGGACAACATTTGCCCAAAAGCAAAGATGAGAAGGCAGGAAGGGGTAGAAAATCAAGATGAAAGGCAACAGGATGGGGAGAGTACTGACACATTCTGGGAAATGAAACCAATGTCATGGAATACTTTATGTGCAAACTATCCAATGGGAAGCTAATTTGCTCTGTAAACTTTCACCCAATGCACAATAAAAAAATTAAAAAAGAAAGTAAATGGTCTATATGATTACAAGTTTCTTGCATTGTCTGTGCAGTAGTATATATTATTTGGAGGTGGACTATAATGTAGCACAGGAGTAAAGTTTGTGTGTTGCATATCCTAACATGAGTTTCTTAATAATGATTAGGTTTGCCCTTTAAATGTATCTTTGTAGTTTTAATAACAGATCCAAACAGAGACAAAAATCATAGGTATTTCAAGACAGAAAACAGAGCTATTATACTGCAATTGAAAAGCACACTCCATTAGCTTAGCCTTTCTATTCTTAGAAATCAGACTGACAATGTACATCTTCAATGAGACTCTAAATTAAATGCACCACTAGCAAGGTTTTATCCATACATTTTTTTCTCTAAGACAAATTTGCATTGAGAGGTCATTTTTGCAACCACTGTTGTTCCTGAAATCTGAATGTCACCTTAACCATGGATTGATTTCATCCTGTTGGAATTTCATTCACTGAGTAGCTCATTTCCAAATTAAAATTCATGTGAATAATTTTGACTGGCGGAAACTTAGCTCATTAAATATTTGTTGTATAAATACTGAATTAATATTACCAATAGTACATTTTGAAGGATGTGACTTCTGGGAGAATTAAACTGATGATTTATGTTTATAAATGTCATTATATGAATTTATATGATTATCAAAAGTATGAAAATACTAAAAATATAGACAGAACAGATGTTACAAAAATATAATCAGGAATATATATGTACATATAATTATGCATATATGCATATATATATGTATAATTGTGTGAGTTCTGAAACAGAGCATAGTATAGTACATTCAAATACATGTAAGTAGTGTCAGTTTAGGTGAAATCAGTTGAATATCTGAGATAGATATTTAAGGTATAATACAAAAGACAAAGTAACTTTTTTTTTTAAATAGAAATGTCTCCCTCTAAACTTTTTGATTAACTTGTTCAAGTTTCCAATTCAACATCTCTATGTAATGCAGAATTGTATATACATGGATTTTACACTAAAAAAGATAAATGTATTTTATATACATGTGCTCATTAGAATTTCATTGAATATTTGTGTTAATAGGAACTCCACAGCAAAAATGAAATCCATATGTGTACTTTTATTACAGTGTCTAACTCAGGCAGATGTTGGATAACAAAGTGAAGCTAAATGACTCTCTTTTTATAAGACATTTATAAAAGGGAAATAAAATTAAATGTCAAAATGAGAGAATTATTTTCAGTTGAAAGATATAAACCTTCCGGGCAAATTAAACTGAGAAATACCATCAGAACAGGTGTTTATGTAAGCGGACCTTAAAGCTTAGTTCTTAGATAGCAAAAGTGCACTGATACATGCCAATTTCCCTTTGCATATTTAAAATAATTTAGTTTCCAGAGTTATTTTGTCAGAAGCTATTTTATAATCTTTATCTGTACTCAAAGCATCCTAATTTACAACTTTCAACTAAAAAAAAAAATGTTTAAAACAAACAAGAAGTCCTGATATAAGAAGAAAAAATAAACTGACTTTAAAAATAATGTTATTTTTCCCAATGTAGTAAAAACTGTGCATTGATGATGGCATTTGTAAATGTTCATTCAGGATAGAAAGCATAATCATCAGCCCTACTTGATATTAACATAAAAAGAAGCTTTGGCCAAGAATGATGATAAAGACACTCCTGTTTCTGCTTCTATCTCTCTCTGGGGCTACTTAGACCCTATCACTAAAGGGTACAGCAGACTGGCTACCTCCTCTTTGTGAACTAGAGCACAACGAGAGAAAAATGAACTCTTCTCTGGGAACAACTGATACAGAAATTTGTCTGATAACCATCTGATTCATGATCACTGCTATATGTTAGCAATGGGAATGAAGTGGTCCCTAGCCAGGGACTAGGCTATAAAATAATGAGTGAATAAACAAATAAACTTTAAAATGTCTAAGTTATGGTGTTCAATGATGTAGCTGAATTGCATGGTATAAATTATGTTGATTGTACCATAGGTCAATTGTTTCTGAACATACAATTTAACTACACTAAAAGCCATAAATATTTAATACATTAATCAGTGGTTAATCAAGAGTTCTACACTTTTATTTATCATCCTTTAATTTTAAGAAAAAAAGTGTGTTTTTTTTAACAAACAAAGGAATTTTCCTGCTTGACAACGTAAGTTCAGCTGCCTACATAAATGACAATGTTGAATTACTCTACCTATTTTAAAAGAATATGCCAGGAAAACAGAAGAATTCTGACTTTTTTGTTTAAATATGTCTTAACATCAGTCTGGTTTCGTTTGTTTTTTCTTTTGCTCAGTGTGTTCGTGTTACAGAACTTGTTGTTCTTAGATCACTATTTCATGTTTGGTTAAATATTGAAGATAGTGGGTCATTATTTTTTAATAAATTCTTATTAACTGTAAGATTAGATTATTTTAATTTAGACATAAAATGGAGTGCTTAGTATGCAAGATCTTGCATACTACTTGATTAAGCAGGGTAGATTTCTCTTAATTTTTGACATATTATTTTTGCTTAGCAGATTGGAAGTCATAGATTTATTTTCATGTATCTGTTACTCTCATTCCTTCATTCAAATAGTACTAATTGAAAACCAACTACTTGTAAAGGATTGGTATGCAAGTGAGAGCTACAATGGTGAGCAAGAAAAATGTTGACCCCATTTTTAGAGCTTGAAGACTAATAGGCATAGAAAATACATAATCAATAATCCTCCAAATATGGATCATATGTGTATCTTATATGTTATATATCAATTGTTCCCAGAAATAATTCAATTGTCACTTCTCTTGCCTTATTCCATAGAAAGTAATTGTGAAAATTGCTCTGAAAGAAGAGTGCGATGTGTGTGTATGATAAAGAGACCTAAGCAGCTCAGGGCCAGAGAGTTCTTCCTTTAGGACATGACATTAAGCCAGTTATTTGTAGTGGAACCAGAAGAATAAATAAGAATTATTCAAACGAATAAGGTGGTTTAAGACATATTTTTTATTCTGAGAGAGTAGTATTCAGAATGTTGAGGCAGGAACTAATACACCAAGTTCAAGTGCTCTCAGGATCCTTGAGGGGGAATGAAAATACATGAGGCTGAAGACGGGGGTAAAGAACAGATTATTTAGGGATCTATAAATTATATAGATTACACTTATAGTATGGATTCCACCTCAGCATAAGGAAAACAAAAATCCTCACACTGGACCAATAAGCATCATCATGATAAACAGAGAAAAGATTCAAGTTGTCAAGGATTTCATTTTACTTGGATCCACAATCAACACCCATGGAAGCAGCAGTCAATAAATAGAACGACACATTACATTGGGCAAATCTGCTGCTAAAGACCTCTTTAAAGTGTTAAAAAGCAAAGATGTCACTTTCAGGACTGAGGTGTACCTGTTCCAAACCATGATGTTTTCAATCGCTTATACGCGTGAGAAAGCTGGACAATAAATAAGGAAGACCAAAGAAGAATTGACACATTTGAATTGTGGTGTTGGTGAAGAATATTGAATATACCATGGAGTGCCAGAAGAATAAACAAATCTGTCTTGGAAGAAGTACAGCCAGAATGCTCCTTAGAAGCAAGGACGGCAAGACTTCATCTCACATACTTCGGACATGTTATTGGGAGGGATCAGTCCCTGGAGAAGGACCTCATGCTTGGTAAAATAGAGGGTCAGTGAAAAAGAAGACCCTCAATGATATAGACTAACACAGATGGGCTCAAGTATAACAACAATTGTGAGGATGGTGCAGGACCAGGCAACATAGAGTAACTATGAGTTGGAACCAACTAGACGACACCTAACAACAACAACATCAAGTTATATTACGTCCCTTGGTGTGGCGCAAATGGTTAAATCACTCAGCTGCTAACAAAGGTTGGAAGTTCAAGTCCACCCGTAGAAAGAAAACAATGGAAAGAAAGACCTGGTGATCTATTTCTGAAAAATCAGCCATTGAAAATCCTATGGAGCACAGTTCTAGTCTGACACACCTGAGTTGTCATGTGTTGAAGTTGTCTTGATAGCAACTGCTCTCTCTCTCTCTCTCTATCTGTTTGGAGAATGGTCTACCTCTAGGCCTCTGAGCCAGAATGCCTAAGTAAAGACTTTGGGCCCAGAACATTCTCTGATAAGGAAGCTGTAAATTGGGTCTTTCTTTCTCTCTCCTAGTTCCTTTTCCTTATCAGAGAACCTTTCCCCTGTTCTGGGCACACAGTAACTTTTTCTGTCTCTTGCACATGCTCAGGTTCAAACCCACTTATCTATCTGTTCCCAGTGAGAGGGAACAGGATCTCTCATACTACTGCACAAAAGGGGTGAACATAGAACATCTGCCCTGCATGGACCATATGTAGGATAAGCTTGCTGGCCATGGGAGACTGGCATCCTCTAGTGAAACTGAGCTTGCTCTGTATCTTCTCTGCATTAGTAAAGGGTTTTCCATGCGCTGATGGAGCACGTGCGTGTTCTTTTGCTGGACATTGCGAACCTGCCTTGAAACTCTCTGTCCGTCTGTCTCTCTATATGTATATATGTGTGTGTGTATAAATTATATTAAGGATTTTTTAAAAATTATTTTAGGCTTGGTTTAGATGAAAATTATTAAAAAGATTGAGAAAGGGACATGTAGCTAATATTGTTTGTTGTTGTTAGCTGCCATCAAGTCACCTTAGACACATGATAACCCCACGTAAAAAGCACAACAGACCTAATCTCTGCCTGGTCCTGCACCATCCCCGTGATCAAGTGCAGAGCGGACAATTGTGATCATATGGTTTTTACTGTATGATGTTTGTTTGGAAGTCAATCACCAGGTCTTTCTTTCTATTAATATTGTCTACATATTTGAAATTCTTTATAATTTTGGTATGTTTTATAGTAATCTCCCATATGCAAAGTGTATGATTAAATTAACATTATCCTGAATACTGAGAAATTGATATTCAGAGAAATAAGAAGGAATTTCTCTATAAAATAATGTTATTATTAGAGCAGTTATGCATAAAAAAATTTCACTCTCAGAGATTTTTCTTTGTGCCAGTTATTAAGCTGCTTTCATAAATAATCCATTTATTTTGAAATCACCTTCTAGAAAACAGAGTTGCTTATGTATAAGCATGTTGATTACTAATCTAGGCTGCAAATTAGGCTAGGATTCTTTTTGTTACTTTCGCATTTATAGATGATGAAACATTATTCAACACTACTTTAGTAATTTTGTTTGGGTGGGCACTGGGTACAATACTGTAGATAGAAAATAAGTTCACAATTCAAATATCAAGGATTGATAGCCACAGCAACATTGATAAGCAGAAGAGTTTGAATAGGTAAATCTGTCGAATGATTTAACATGAGCAGCTTTTGAAAGAAATGGACTTGCTGATTCCACCTCTCTGTAGTATGTAAAACATGCCAAAACCACGTTACTCACAGGTTGCACCTGATTTTTAGATAGCCAGAAGTTCATTAAAAAAAGGGCACTAGTAACTAATATGGATTACTTAATAAACAGCACATTCTTCTGATCAGAGCCTGAACACATTTTAGCATGTGGAAAGTAGCCTTTATTACTTCCAATAAGACGCAAGCAGTATGCAACAGACTGGAAGTCTCTCCTGACTCAAAGGCTATCCTGGTGGAGATGATGACTCACACACACCCTACTTTGTGTCGTGGGTGACAGACTTGAATGGGACAGTCACATGACACGCTGTCCCTTCTGGCTTCTGGAAACTGCCCTGTTGGCTATAAAGAACTCTTCCATGCAAGCCCTTCTCCTGGCACCATGAGTGAGGGACACATGGGAGCTGAACTTCTGCCTGTCTCTCCATGTCCAAGTAGGTCCATTTAGCTGGGCTGTAAGCTCAGCGCTGTACAGGCCCCATTAGCATCATAGCTAAGGAGACCATGAGGTCCCTTGGCTGGCCATTTTTATATTACAAAGCCCACATGGCACACTACATGGGCAAGCATCAGGCCCCAAAATGTGGGGTGGTAGAGGCCTCATCATGCCCCTTCACTTCCTAAGAGTTGTTGTCAAAGAGTTGAATTGGACACTGTCAATCATTTACGTATGTTTAAAGATGGCCTGGCTGTTTCAGAAAGACAAAAGGTATCTTATTGCTCAGGCTATTTTCAGGTACCAGATTCAAAAAGTCAAACTTAGTTTTTTGTCCCACATAGTAGAAATGCTGCCTTGCCGCACACATATATACACTGAGGTGGAGGGTTAATCTGATTTGAAAATTGGTATAAGGATTTATGGTGATAAAGTATGCAAATATGACCAATAATGATTATATAAACCATAAAATATGAAAAAATCTTCTAGATATCAACTAGATAAAAAATGCTTAAAACGTTTAAAGGAAAAGAAAAACAAAGCTTCCTTTGAAATAAGTGATAGAAGTCTATTCACTGATAATATGGTTTCAATAGCAAGATGGAATTATCAATGATAGTATCTATTAAATGTCTACTGATATTAAAATCTTTCAAATGTAAAAAAAATAAACAAAAAACTAGAATTGCTCAAGTTTACCAGGGGTGGACTGTGATAGTTAATTTTACGTGTCAAATTGGTTAAGCCATGGTGCTCAGTTATTTGTTCAAACACTGATCTGGATGTTGTTCGGAAGTAGTTACATGTGATCAGATCAGTTGGCCTTAAGCAAAACAGGTAATCCTCCATAATGTGGGTGGACCTTGTTAAACTGGTTGAAAGCCTTAAGAGTAAAAGTGAAGATTTCATTAGGGTGTATTCTGCCTCCAGACTATAAGTAGACATTTTACCAGAACTTTATGATTCTTCACTCTTTCTGTCATTGGCCTATAGCTTTTGGAATATGACACTGTAGGAATCTCTAGCCTGTTGCCTGACCTACAGATTTTGGACTGGTCAAACATCCAAAATCACATGAGTCAATATATATAAAATACATGTACAGTGAAACCTGTGAGAACTGGAAACTTGTGTATTTAGGAAAAGATACAAAACTAGGAAGTGGCAGATCTGTGATTAAAACTTAGATATATTGATCTTTAAATTTTTGCATTTCCATAATGTTATTAGTTTAAAATTGTTTTACTTTACTTTGAATTATTTGATTGTTTTTCCAGCCTCATATAATAGTTAAAAACATGGACTTTGAAATCAAGCAAACCTGAGATTGAGTCACATAGGTCAACCTCTCATTTAAGTAAGACCCTGAAGCATTGGTTTAACCTCTCTAAGATGTAACATACTACTATTCAGTTGGGAATAAAATACCGGTCATCTTACAGATTTATTGTTAATATTAAATGCAGTAGTGTATATGACACAATTAGCCTACCTCCTGTCCCAAATAAATGTTAGCGAAGAAGGAATCCTGGTGACACAATGATTGAGCACTCAGCTGCTAACCGAAAGGTTGGTGGTTTGAATCCACCAACAGTTCCATGGGTGAATAGACATGGTAATCTGCTCCCATAAAGATTACAGACTAGGAAACCCAATACGGAAATTCTGTCATATAGGGTCACTGTGAGTTGGAATCTACTAGATGGCACACAACAGCAACACTCAGTAACTATCATTATCATAATGCATTCCAACTTATTTAACCAATGTTATTATCATATATTATTTGGCACGGCAGGCTAATATAATTTTTTTGATATACACTTATCCTTATACCATCACTTCTGTGCATTTGTAGCTATTGTTTCCATTATTATTATTTTTTTCTTTTATTGTGCTTTAGGTGAATGTTTACAGCTCAAGTTAGTTTCTCATACAAAAATTTATAACACATTGTTACGTGGCCCTGGTTGCTATCCCTATAATGTGACAGCACACTCGCTCTTTCCACCCCAGATTTCCTGTGTCCATTCAACCAGTTCCTATCACTTTCTGCCTTCTCATCTCGCCTCTGGACAGGAGCTGCCCATTTAGTCTCGGGTATTGACTTGAACTGAGAAGCACACTCTTCACGAGTATCATTTTATGTCTTATACTCCAGTGTAAACTTTGTCTGAAGAGTTGGCTTCGGGAGTGGTTTTAGTTCTGGGTTAACAAAAAGTCCGTGGGCCAAGTCTTCTGGGGTTCCTCTAGTCTCAGTCAGACCATTAAATATGATCTTTTTACTAGAATTTGAGTTCTGCACCCTGCTTTTCTCCTGCTCCATCAGGGACTCTGTTGTGTTCCCTGTCAGGCAAATCATTGGTAGTGGCCAGGCACCATCTAGTTCTTCTGGTCTCAAGCTGATTGGGTCTCTGGTTTATGTGGCCGGTTCTGTCTCTTGGGCTAACATTTTCCTTGTGTCGTTGGTGTTCTTCATTATCCTTTGCTCCAGGTGGGTTGGGACCAAACTGATCCATCTTAGATGGCTTCTCGCTAGCTTTTAGGACCCCAGATGCCACTCACCAAAGTGGGATGCAGAACATTTTCTTAAATAAACTTTGTAACACCAATTGACCTAGATGTCCCCTGAAATCATGGTTCCCAGACCCCTGCCCCTGCTACTCTGTCCCTCAAAGTGTTTGTTTGTGTTCGGGAAACTTCTTAGCATTTAATTTAGTCTAGTTGTGCTGACTTCCCCTGTATTGTGTGTTGTCCTTCCCTTCACCTAAGATAATTCTTGTGTATACGTCGTTAGTGAATTCCTCTCTTCCTTCCTCCCCACCCTGGTAACCATCAAAGAATGTTTTCTTCTGTGTTCAAACCTTTTCTTGAGTTCTTATAACAGTGTTCTCATACAATATTTGTCCTTTTGCGACTGACTAATTTCACTCAGTATAATGCCTTCCAGCTTTCTCTACGTTATGAAATGTTTCCAGATTCATTGTCATTCTTTATCATTGCATAGTATTCCATTGTGTGTCTGTACCATAATTTGTTTATCCATTTGTCTGTTGATGGGCACCTAGGTTGTTTCCATCTTTTTGCTATTGTAAAGAGTGCTGCAATGAACGTGGTTGTGCATATATCTATTTGTGTCACGCTCTTATTTCTCTAGGATGTGTTCGAAGGAGTGGGGTTGCTGGTTCATATGGTACTTCTATTTCTAGCTTTTTAAGGAGGCACCAAATCAATTTCCAAAGTGGTTGTACCATTTTACATTCCCACTAGCAGTGTATAAGTGTTCCAGTCTCTCTACAACCTTTCCAACATTTATTATTTCATGTTTTTTGGATTAATGCTAGCCTTGTTGGAGTGAGATGATATCTCATTCTAGTTTTGATTTGCAGTTCTCTAATGGCTAATGATCATGAGCGTTTCCTCATGTATCTGTTAGCTGCCTGAATGTCTTCTTTGGTGAAGAGACTGTTCATATCATTTGCCCATTATTGTGTCCATTATTTATTGAGCATCTACCAGATGCTAGTTTTTCACCAAATTGATGAGATTTCAATGGTATAAAAAAGAAACAAAAAAGTTACAAGAGTGTAGGATTATTGAGGTAAAGATTTTCTGTTTTCTTTCTGTTATAAACTAGTACTATACCTAGCATATGGAATGTTCATGATTTTTCCCTTACTGGGAAATACTCCCTCTTCCCTTCTGCTGATGAAGAGTCCACATATTTTTTCATTCTCAAATTCCATTTTCTCTAGGCCAGCTTTCTAGAGAGAGTCCATATACCCCCTTCGTTTTCTGATTTTCTGTTAAATTTATCACTGAAACACATTGATGAACATCCATTTTCCTTAACTGTAAATGTTAGCTTATTGAACGTAAGCCATTCAAGAGCAGGGGAAAAAAAAAAATCAAAATATTGTTTTGTCTCTGTCTTAGCCTATTTTGGTCTTTTTGGGAGCAAACTAAATAGAAAATAACATGTTAATGGAGGATTTAAAGTTGATCGATTAGAAAGCGGCTGTATTAAACTGCCCCACAGTGTTTCCGAGGAGCAGCTAGTGGATTCCACCTGCCGACTTTTTGGTTAGCAGCCGAGCTCTTAACCACTATGTTACCAGGATTTCTGTTTAAAGTTAGCTTAAGTAAATCTAAAAACAAGTCACAGGAATTAAGAATTTTTTATCTTGAATTGAGTTACAACACTGTGTTAACTTCACAAAATTCATCATATGAGAAATTGCCAGACAAGCTTAGCTGAACTTTGAAAAACTGGAGATAAATCTTCCAAAAGAGACCTCTTTTAAAGAAAATATATTAAATATAATTTACAAAAACATCTGTTCACTTTATATGTACATTTTTTAATGTTTCACCTTTTTAAGATTCAGGGCATCTGCTTTGCTACTGCGTTGTAGTCTACTGATCAAGGCTATAAACATCCCATTGGTATATTTCTGTAATTGTTCAAGAGGTAAGTGAGTATATAGGTAATCATATATGATGAATAGATAGCTATCTTTCTTAATATTAGTTGAGCAATTTCTGGGCAAATTGCTATTTGACCTTCTTAACTAAACAGCTTGCCTTCAACATCCACGACTGATGTATGTACACCGTCAACGCTCATGTATGTATGGCTGTCAACGCTCATAGCCACCTGTTACAATGGCAACATTCCTGCTCTCAAAAATGCTATGACAGTTTAGGTGGCAGGTGCCAACTAAGTAGATTGGCAGACTGAAATTCCCAAAGACCTTTCTCTTTTCCTGCAGAAAGTGATGCCGCAGTAACACCCACATGATTTCTTACCTCGCTACCACCTGTTTGTTCTTTTTTGGCCAAAAATATTCATGGAAGTCGCAATAGTGAGAACATAAAGAAAAACCAGGGGTGATCTGTTGTGTTTGAAAGAATTGCATGCTGACATGCTTTAAAAATATGATATTAAATATTTAATAACAAAAATACATTGTGCTTATGAGAAGTCATATTAGTTTAAAGAATTTATATTGTTAATATCATTGTGGTTTTTGGTGGGTATAAATGCATAAGTGCAGACAAAATCAATAATTTATTCAGCATGTAGGCTAGAGAAAGTTCCTCCACTAAATACAGCCTTGATTCATAGTCCCAAAGCAAGAGAACAGAGGAGGCTTGGGGAAGGATAAGAAATCTACTTGGTTATAATTCAAAGATTTTAGCATTAGTTGGCTTTGTGATGGACGACATAGGCTTAAAGTTACCCCAGTATACTCTTCAAATTCCTTTCTCTCTGTTCATATACAATTTCCCAGCCCAAATTGTTAATGTTATGGACATTTGTCCTCTCATTATGTTGGTATCTGGAATCTAAAATGCCAAGATTCCCAGTTTCAGCATAGTAGGTGGGCAAAATATTTCTCCCATAAATCTTCCATACCTTCTCTAGTCTATTCATACTGCAATTTTCAGTTTCAAGGGGCTCAAAGCTTGCATGCAGTGGTAGACTTTACATCAGTGACATAGAATGCTTTCCCTTGTATACAGTTTATGAGGGTAGAAATATCGACAGATTTAGAATAGTATGGATTCCAGCAGCAGGGGTAACAACGAAGGCACTTCAGCTCCTTAAGCAGTTTAATTCCAGATGATCTCATCAGAGAATGGGGCCTTACTGTGGACATCTGCATATGTGACCTGTGTTGTTTAATAATTAGATGCAATCTTTTTCCCCACAGTTCACAACCCCAAAGACGGGTGTCTTAAACTTGACAGTCTATCATGTTCCAAGTGGTAGACCCACAGCCATAAGTATAAATAGAACAAGATTCATCAAGGGGATTACTGGCCAGAGGTATGAGAATGGCCTTAAGTTGTATCTGCTGAGTAGAATAATGCCGCCTTAGCCCCCAACTTCAGGCTTTAGAATGGGGTATAATGTGACCCCTAAAGGAGGGAAAAAGTTGGCCCTTCCATTTTATTCATTGAGTCCAATTTGACCCATGCCAAAAAAGGAATATCATGCCAGACACTTGCAGGATCTCTATTTGTCTGAGGAAATTCTTTGCTAGCATACCTGCCATAAGAGAAATAGTGAAGGAGGTTCTTCAGGCTGAAAGCAATTGATACCAAATGACAATTCAATCCACACCTAAAAACAAAGGTACCTCTGAAAGTAATTATACAATTGTAAAAGACAATATAAATGTATATTTATTATCTTTTCTTCTCAACTGATTTTAAAATCAATCATATAAAAATATATAATTGTTTATATATATATATATATGTATATATATATATATATATATATATATATATATATAATCTCCTCCACATGTCTGTCAGTTTGTCGTACTGTAGGGGCTTGCATGTTGTTGTGTTGCTGGAAGCTATGCCACTGGTATTCAGATACCAGCAGGGTCACCCAGAGCAGACAGGTTTCAGCTGAGTTTCCAGACTAAGACAAATTAGAAAGAAGGACCTGGTGGTCTGCTTCCAAAAAGAATTAGCCAGTGAAAACCTTATAAATAGCAGTGGAACATTGTCTGATATAGTGGCGGAAGATGAGCCCTCCAGGTTGGAAAGCACTCAAACAACAACTGGGGAAGAGCTGCCTCCTCAAAGTAGAGTTCACCTTAATGATGTGGATGGAGTCAAGCTTTTGGGACCTTAATTTGCTGATGTAGCACAACTCAAAATGAGAAGAAAGAGCTGCAAACATCCATTAATAATCAGAACATGTAATGTATGTAGTATGAATCTAGGAAAATTGGAAATCATCAAAAGTGAAATGGAATGCTTAAACATTGATATCCTAGGCATTAGTGAGCTGAAATGGACTGATATTGGCCATTTTCAATTGGACAATCACGTGGTGTACTCTGCAGGGAATGACATCTTGAAAAGGAATGGCATTGCATTCATCATCAAAAAAAACATTTCAAGATCCATCCAGAAGTACAACACTGTCACTGATAGGATAACATCCATATGACTACAGGGAAAACTGGTTAATATGACTATTATGCAAATTTATGCAACAACCACTAAGGCAAAGATGAAGAAATTGAAGATTTTTTATCAACTTTCGGAGTCTGAAATTGATTGAACATGCAATCAGGGTGCATTGGCAATTACTGGTGATTGAACATGAAAGTTGGAAACAAAGAAGAAGGATCAGTAGTTGGAAAATATGGCCTTGGTAATAGAAATGATGCCAGAGATTGCAGGGTAGAATTTTGCCTTACCAAAAACTTCTTCATTGCAAGTACCTTTCTTCAACAACAGAAACAGTGACTATACACATGGACCTTGCGAGACGGAATACACAGGAATCAAATCGACTACTTTGTAGAAAGATACTATGGAAAAGCTCAATATCATCAGTCAGGACAAGGCCAGGGGCCAACTGCAGAATAGACCATCAATTGCTCATATGCAAGTTCAAGTTGAAACTGAAGAAAATTAGAACAAGTCCATGAGAGCCAAAGTACGACCTTGAGTATATCCCACTTGAATTTAAAGACCATCTCAAGAATAGATTTGATGCATTGAACGCTAATGACTGAATACGAGATGAGTTGTGGAATGACATCAAGGACATCATACATGAGGAAAGCAAAAGGTCATTAAAAAGACAGGAAAGAAATAAAAGACCAAAATGGATGTCAGAAGAGACTCTGAAACTTGCTCTTAAACGTTAAGTAGCTAAAGCAAAAGGAAGAAATGATGAAGTAAAAGGTCTGAATAGAAGATTTCAAAGGGTGGCTCGAGAAGATGAAGTAAAGTATTATAATAACATGTGCAAAGAGCGGGAGATAGAAAACCAATGGGGGAAGAACACACTTGGCATTTCTCAAGCTGAAAGAACTGAAGAAAAAGTCAAGCCTTGAATTGCAATATTGAAGGATTCTATGGGGAAAATAGGAAACATCAGAAGAAGATGGAAAGAGTACACAGAGTCACTATGTCAAAAAGAACTGGTGGACATTCAGTCATTTCAGGAGGTAGCATATGATCAGGAACTAATGGAACTAAAGGAAGAAGTCCAAACCACACTGAAGCCATTGGCGAAAAACAAGGCTCCAGGAATTGACAGAATACCAGATGAGGTGATTCAACACCGATGCAGCGCTTTAAGTGCCCACTTGTCTATGCCGAGAAATTAGGAAGTCAGCTACCTGACCAACTGACTGGAAGAGATCCATATTTGTGCCCATTCCCAAAAAAGGTAATCCAACGGAATGCAGAAATTATCAACAATATTATTAATATTACACACAAGTAAAATTTTGCTGAAGATCACTCAAAAGCAGCTGCAGCAATATATCAACAGGGAACTGCCAGAAATTCAAGCCGGATTCAGAAGAGGATGTGGAACCAGGGATATCATTGCTGATGTCAGATGTATCCTGGCTGAAAATGGAGAATACCAGAAAGATGTTTACCTGTATTTTTTTGACTATGCAAAGGCATTCCACTATTTGAATCATAACAAATATGGATAACATTGGGAATAATGGGAACTCCAGAACACTCAATTGTGCTCATGAGGATCTTGTACATAGATTAAGAGGCAGTAGTTCAAACAAAACAAGGTACTGCATGGTATAAAGTCAGGAAAGGTGTGCGTCAAGGTTGTATCCTTTCACCCTACTTATTCAATCTGTATGCTGAGCAAATAATCCAAGAAGCTGGACTATATGAAGAAGAATGAGGCACCAGGATTTGAGGAAGACTCGTTAACAACCTGCGTTATGCAGATGACACAACCTTGCTTGCTGAAAATGAAGAGAACTTGAAGCACTTACTGGTGAAGATCAAAGACCACAGCCTTCAGTATGAATTAAACCTCAACATAAAGAAAACAAAAATCCTCACAACTGGACAAATAAGCAACATCATGATAAATGGAGGAAAGATTGAAGTTATCAAGGATTTCATTTTACTTGGATCCACAATCAACGCCCATGGAAGCAGCAGTCAAGAAATCAAATGATGCATTGCATTAGGCAAATCTGCTGCAAAAGACTTCTTTGAAGTGTTAAAAAGCAAAGATGTCATCTTGAAGACTAAGGTGCACCTGACCCAAGTCATGGTGTTTTCAATGGCCTCATATGCATGCAAAAGCTGGATAATGAGGAAGGAAGACCAAAGAAGAACTGACACCTTTGAATTGCAGTGTTGGCGAAGAATATTGAATATACCTACCATGGACTGCTAAAAGAACTAACAGCTCTCTCTTGGAAGAAGTACAACCAGAATGCTCCTAAGAAGCAAGGAGGGCGAGATTAAGTCTCATATACTTTGGACATGTTATCCAGAGGGATCTGTCCCTGGAGAAGGACATCATGCTTGGTAAAGTAGAAGGTCAGTGAAAAAGAGGAAGACCCTCAAGGAGATGGATCTACATAGTGGCTGCAACAATGGCCTCAAGCATAACAACAACTGTGAGGATGGTGCAGGACTGGGCAGTGTTTTGGTCTGCCCATAGGGTTGCTATGAGTTGGAACTGATTTGACAGCACCTAAAAGCAACACATACACACACACACACACACACACACACACACACACAATATATATATATAAAATGATTTCCTGTATTGTGTGGTTGTCCTCTATTTTGTGATCTGATGTAATTATCCTCCATTTCACGATGTGTTGTAAATTCTAACTATTATATATTGTATTATATGTTAATGATACAGGATCAGTGTGAGGCATACCTTGAGTCACAGCCTTACAAGAGAGCATGCCTCAAGTCCCACTTTTATTCAAGTCCCACACTTATTGAAGTCACACCCTTATTCAAGTCATGTCCTTACTTAAGTCACACCCTTACTCAAGTCACACTTTTTATCTTACCAGAGATAAAAGGAGAGAGAAGCAAATAGAGATGGGATAAGATACATGCCAAGACACATGGAGATCTCCAAGGAACCAGGAAGTAGAAGCTAAAGAGGCAAGAAGCTTCCCCCAGAGCTGACAGAGAAAACTTTTCCCTAGTGCTGGCACTCTGAATTCAGACTTCTAGCCTCCTAAACTGTGAGAAAATAAATTTATGCTCGTGAAAGCCATCCACTTGTGGTATTTCTATTATAGCAACACTAGATAACCAAGACAATCTATGATATACTGAAATGTATTATGTTTGACAATAACAAGACAAGTGAGATGGGTGGGGGCAAAGATGGACTGAAGTAACGATATGACACTGAATGCTTACTCAAATAAAGAGAATAAGAAATGATAATTAAGAAAGTTAATATAACAAACTCTATAAATATAATGTTGTTCTCCTTTCTTTATCAGCTTCTTTAATAGATATAAAAATTTATAAAGTAATAATTATATCATACGTATACTGGGTTTCTAACATATACAGTTATACTATGTATAACAACAATGGCACAACAGGAAGAAGAGGAAGGAGAGCTTCATAAGAGAAATTTCCATGTCTTACTAGAATTAAATTAGTATAAATCTAATGTACTTTCTAATAAGTTAAACACTCAACTATTAGCTGAAAGTCTGGTGGTACGAACCCACCCAGAGGTGCTTCTGAAAACACACTTGGCTATATGCTTCTGAAAGGTCACAGCCTTGAAAACCCTATGAAGCAGTTCTATTTTGCATACATGTGGTTTCCATGAGTCGGAATCTACTTGGGGGCAACTAACAATAACAACAAATATGGTAAGCCATAGAGGAATCACTAAAAAATTAACTCAAAAATGTATTGAAAACTTATTAAAGGAATGAAAATGTTACACTTAATATGTAACAAAGCAGAAAAGGTGTAATAGAGGAGGTAAAAGACATGGGCTATAGAGAAAAAGTAAAATACCAGTTGTAGATCCAACTATGTCAATAAAACATTAAATGGAAATAGATTAAATAATCCAATCAAAAGGAAATTTTGAGACCAAAGTGGAAACAAAATAAGATCCACCTATATGTTCTGTGTGGAAGAAATAATGTAGATTAAAACAAATAAACAGATTTAAAGTAAAAGAGTTGAAAAAAGATATATCATGCAAGCAGAAACCATAAAAAGTCTGGAGTGGTTTTACAAATGTCAGACAAAATAGACTTTAAAGCAAAGCATATTATTAGAAATAAGAAGAGCATTTTATAAAGATAGAAGGGTCAGTAGGCAGAGTAGTATAACAATTATAAAAAGATAATGATAAAGAAAAGCTTTAATATAAGTAAATCTCCCAATGCTCTTCTGTATATATAGTTTAAAAAAAAAAAAAAAGTAGAATTATCTCTAGTTTTCATCATCTACTCTACCAGGATTACATGTATTTGTCATCTATCATCTTTTGAAATAGAAGTTGACGTTTCAAATATTAATTTAAATAAGGTTCCATTCCAGAAACTGCTATTTTAATTTCAGCCATTGAGGATTAATAAGGAACTCTGCTCAGAGAAGCTGTGAATGTTGCCAATTAGAAATGAGGGGAAATGGCCACCATTAGGAAGATGTCAGGTCAGTGAATATAGTCTTGGAGACAAAAGAGGTACTTTTGATCTACTTTTTTCTTCATCTTAATAAGGAGAAATTTTCACTCTGATGCTTCATAACCAATTACAAGAGAGAAAGAGAGAGTTGAGTTTATAAGCATATCAGATTTCTGAAATTATACACAAGGAATCTATCGATAATGAATATGTCTATTGGGGTGGACCAGGGCAGTTGGAGTGACTTTTCATTGTGTATTCCTGTTTACATGTGCATGCATTTACATTTTCAAATATACTGAATTAAATTAAATTATAAGTTGACTGTTAATGAACGCTGGCCTAAAGATCTGGAAAGATAATTGTAGAATTATATCTATTTGATCTTCTGGGTTCATGGTTCTCAGACTATGCTCCCATGGAAGCATCCAAAAGATCTGGGCTGCCTGTGAAAAGTCCACACGCCATTATACAACTCCAGACCTTCTTATTCACAATATCTAAGAACATGAGACTAAGTAACTAAATTTGTATCAAGTTCTCCTTTTGATTCTTTGGTACACTGAATCTTAACAGATACTTCACTGAATTATTTATTTTATTATTTCTGAGTTCATCAAAAAGGCATCTGATCTAATGATATTGTCTCAGTGTTTTGATGAATAGCATTTATCTACTTAATTGCAGGGGGAAGATTGACTCCAAATAAACTTTCGTGTGTCGTTTTTCAAACAATGAATCCAAGTTAATGTAACATGCCTTTTTTTCCTTCAAAATAAAATGTAAATATACCTCCTTATATTTAGGTCTTTCATAATTTTACGTTGGTTCTGAGTTACCTTGCTTATTTTTATTTTTTTATATCAGTTGTGCTGTTCTACCTGACTTTGATAACTTAAGCCAGCCCAAAAAACTGCTAGTTTTGAATGTGTGAGGCTTAAATTTCAAATATATATTTTAAATGCAGCAAATGTGCACAGGTCATTTTTATGTATTATTTGTTATTAAATATTTATATATTTAGAATTTATTTAGGTCATACCTTGGACTTCTAAGAGCTATATTATTTCCTGTACTGCCACATATGATGTATGATGAAAACCTTTAATTTTCATGTAATATTAAACAAATTAAACCAGCTAAGCAACTAATCTGTGTTGGAGGAAGCACAGCCATGATGCTCCTTGGAAGCAAGGATGGCGAGACTTCGTCTTGCTTACTTTGTACATAAGTAATCCTGGAGACAAGTTGTGTGCTCTTTTTCAGGAAGGACTGATCTCTGGAGAAGAACATCAAGCTTGGTAAAGTGGAGGGTCAGTAAAAAAGAAGAAAACCCTGAATAGATGGATTTACACAATGGCTACCACAGTGACAGTGGGCTCAAACATAGAAATGACTGTGAGGATGGAGCAGAGTTATGACCCAGAGCTGACTTGATGACATCTAACAACAACAGGAGGCAATTAAAAATTTCTTGGCTCACATGGTGATACATACAGAGGTTAGTTTCAAGTAAATCTCTAACCAGTGGTTGAACAATTCTATATCAGTCCCAGTTTTAGAATCTGATTTCTACTCTCTGACAATTGACTTTATCTTTAGATTGTCTTCCCTTTTGTTGGAAAATCCACTACTAGCAAATCCCAGATTATATGCATTCAAGTTCATATTGTTGTTGATAGCTGCTGTAATTCATCTCCTGACTGATGGCAACCCCATGAACAATGAAAAAAAAAAAGGTGGCTGGTCCTGTGCCATCCACATGATCAGCTGGGAATAAGACCTTTGCAATCCATAGGGTTTTCATTGGTTGATTTTTCAGAAGTAGATCGCTAGGCCTTTCTTCCTAGTCTATCCTAGTCTGGAAGCTGTGCCGAAAAGTGTTTGGCATCATGGCAACGTTCAAACCTCCACTGACAGAAAGGTGGTGGCTATGCATGAAGTGTATTGGCTGGGAATCGAACCTGGGTCTTCCAAATGATAGGTGAGGATTCTACTACTGAGCTACCACTTCGTCCTTCAGATTTTCCTCTGCAAGAAAGAAAGGGTTTAATTTACAGCAATGTTCATAAAAATCCTGAGTGGCACTCTGATTGGATTAGCTTAAGACATATGATGAGTCAGTGCATAATCTATGTGGACAGAAGAATAAAAAATAGTATTAGGTTTAGCAAACTATATACTTCAAGCTGGTGAGTATGTTTTCATGGTGGGATAGCTATCAGTGTTCCAGACTCACATGAACCTCAAAAAGAAGCTAGGAATTGTGGGGAATAAAGAGGGGGAAGACAATGTTTGGAAGGTTCATGGAATATTTTAATTGTGCAACAGATTTGTTAAATATTATTTAAACAAAAAAACACTGCCATTGAGTTGGTATCAATTCATAGTGGACACTACAAGATAGGGTAGAACCGCCTCATAGAGTTTTCAAGTCTGTAGTGTTTTCGGAAGCATTCTGCTACATCTTTTCCCGCAGAGTGGCTGGTGGGTTCAGATGGGTTCAAAACACTGACCTTTCAGTTAGCAGCTGAGCACTTAAATACTGTGCCACCAGGACTCCTAAATTCTCTGGTATTCCAAAATTATATTTGTTTTGCAAGTTGTACATAATACAACCATTTATGATCTCAAGGAAAATTTTTACAAAAGACTGCAATGAAATAGTTTGACATTTTAACTTATTTCTTCAATATTCCCAATTAGATCACATTAATATTAAAAATGTGCATATTTACTTAATAGCTGAGTAAAATGTACCTTCAACATGACAAGTATAGTAATGGAACATGTTGGCTTAAAAATGTCTGTGCCTCCTGGTATTTGTCAGTGTTACTGATTAAAGTTATTTTATGTGTGAATATTCCATAATATTCTTACCTATTCTTATTCATAAACACAAAATCAATAAAAGGAGGCATAATGATGAGAATAATCATATACATAATCATAAATCATACATAAATGGGAGAAAGGCCATTAAATGATCCAGAACTCCAAAAATACAGTGATAAATTAAGAAGCATATTCACCTGATGAATTGGTCTTCAACCACCATGCCCTTTTTGTATTGTCTAATTCATCCAAAGACAAGAAGTTAGGTCACATATTGTCCTAAGTGTGATATGTTACATAATAAATAAGATGTGTTTAAAAATAAAACCAAATGGCATCGGAATGATGAAGGGAATGAGACAGAAAATTATCTTCTAAAACACTTTGAGAGTTAGCTATGTGGATGTGACTAATTCTTCCTAGCACAAGCCTGGAGAAAATCTAGTCCTGAGCTAACAAAGAGAAAGGACCATTTTGGAGAGTCAGTCATAAGAATGACTCATGCCAATGTGGTTCTTGGACCGGCATCATCAGAATCACCAGAGGACTTGATAGACAGGCAAATTCTTAGACCCCACGTACAGAAAAAGAAACTGGAATTGAATCCCAGCAATCCATGCACAAAATGTTAAGAAGCTCAGCTACTAACTGAAAGATTGCTGATTCAAACCCACTCAGAGGTATCTTGAAAGTAAGACCTGGCAATCTGCTTGTAGAAGGTTATAGCTATGAAAATCCTATGGAGTACAGGTTTAATTTATGACACATGGGGTTGCCATGAGTCGAAATTGCCTTGATGACAACTCGTGACTTTTTTTTTAATGTGTTTCTGGTACACACTAAGTTTGGCAAATACTGATCTACAATTTCCAAATTCTCAAGGTTTGTTTTTTGTTTTTTGTTTTAAGTAGAATATTTAAAGTTTATTTAAAAAAAGTATTTGGACATTGGTAGAACCCAACTCTTGCTATATTTATAAACAGTTTTCAACCATCTGTGCTGTTCATAAATACAGCAAGAACTGTGAACTTGTTATTGGTCTTGATCTTCTCTTTCTTAACGCCCTTTTGTACTTTTGATTCTTGAAATATCTTCATGTTTTGAAACTGTTTCTTGTAAAGACATAGCTGTATGCCAAGAGCTGTGCTGAGTAGTATACTCACAGCCTCTCTGAGCACACAATAACGTTATATTAAGTGAGGTATTGATGTTATCACTTTACAGCTGAGGAGACTATTTCTTAGAGCAGTACTGATCTTATACCTGAACAAGCAAGGGCTCCTACCTTGGGCCATGTACTTCAGGGTGTCTGTGCTTCTGGCTCCTTTCTTCAATATTTTCTAAGTCTACCTATGGTACCTGGCACATGTTGGGACCATCAGTGTCATCTGGGTAGGGCATCCTGAGCCCAGTGTGGCTTCCATGTGGGTCCCAGTCCCTACTTCTCTCCATCGTGGCACTGCCTGCCCCTATAAAATCCTCTCCCAACTCATCTCAGATCCTCTAAGAAACTCTGAGACTCACATTTATCGGGATGCCGCAGGGTCTGATGGCATGTTCTGGCTCCAGGAGGGCAGCCTGGGAAGCTCATCGCTAGCACTGATGAGGACAGCATTTCATCCATGGGATTAGCGTGGGATCAAGCTGCCAGAATGTCAGACAGGCTGATTTTGGAAAACCCAAATTATTTATATAGATAGCCTTTCCACAAAAAATATTGGCCTGTGTTGTACACGCTTTAAGGATGGTGTTAGCTCAGAGAGTTCACGTGATTGCTTAAGGTCACACAGCTAGACATTATGGCCTTCACGTTAAACACAATTCTATGTCCATTTATAAAAGTTTCTCTTTTTAAAAATTTAAGATGGGGAGGCGTTAAAACTTAATAATATGAATGATCCATAAACAGCATATGATTTAAAGTAAGTATTTATCTGATAAACACACAGTTCTACCAAAACTGAAAATCAGTAGTGCATTACTGGAGTATATCTATTTTAAGTTTATGTAGTAATAGATATATAATAATAATAACAACAATAATACTTGCAGACAAGAGCAGGAAATATATAGTGGGTACTTATTATATACTAAGCAATGTAAGAATGTCTTTATATGATTTATCTCATTTAGCCCTCTTAATTATATTCCCATTATTCAGATAAGAAAACTGAGACTTAGCCAGGTTAAGCAACTCATTCACATTAGCACAGCTAATTAGTGACAAAGTGAAGATTCAAATCCCTGGTAGTGATTCTGATATTCTAAAGGTAATTTAGCTGATATTCTAAAGATAATTCAGCATTAATCATGATGAATATATATATATATATATATATATATTTTAAATTGTGGGTGTGATCTAGTTGATTTTGTATTACTTATATACTTAAGGATATTTAATATTAAACTAAAACATATACTTAATTAGAATGAAATGTGCCTTAAGTAATGCAATTCTTTATTTTTAAAGAGTAATTCAAAGTTGCTATGTATTTCTGTTTATAATTAAAATTAACCCCACTTCCAAACACACTTCTTGATGAATTTTACTTCAAGTACTATCTAGACAGTAGCATCTTTTTGGAAACTACTGGGAAACTCATATTCAAACAACCTTCATTATAAAGGAGAGTGTATAGTAATATGATGTCAATTTATTCCAGTCTTCAGCATTTACTCTAAGTGATATACTGAAGAAGGACATAAAAAGAAATAAGGCAATCCATCAGTTCATTACAAAAAGACCTATGATCTTAATGTCCCTTCATACTGTTACATTCTTTCAGGACTCAATGAAAGGATGTTACTGAAAAAAAATTTTTTTAAGAAGTGTTAAGCCACAAATATGCCCACAGTGAAGGCAGTTCCTGGATTCTAACTGAATTTAATGTGATGCTGTTTTTGCTTCTCACTGAAGAACTTTTATTTTAACTTTTATGTTTCCTAATGTATGGCCATGCAGTCATTTACCTGTATTCACGCTATGAGCTGAAAACACACACACACACATATATTAACAATGCTGTTCATTATGTGCCAAATGAAATAAAGCTTCCTTCTTTCCTAATTTTTAAAGGCACTGAAACAATAATTACCTTTCAGCCTTCTTACTGTATTGGGTGGAGGGAAGGTTGAGAAAAGAAGCAACTGTGATTTGGTGAGGAACAGAATTCTCATCAAAACTTTTCTGGAATATACCTCTATAATGACATCTATTAAAACAAATTTAATTGTTTGCATGACTGGTACTCATCTTTGGACTGTAGGGTTCTTTCTTATTCATTGTACTGAAAACTACAAGAAATAGTCAGCCCACACCAACATTTTGACATTTTTCTACAATATTTCCTAAAGTTTCAATTGAGCTACTTATAAGTACCAAGGTCCAGAAAGTGACAGTTTAATTAGTGGATTTTTTTTTTCCTCCAGCATAGAAAGGATTCTCAACAACTCCTCTGGATCGGGAAGCCTTCCCATCCTAGACCTTATGTTGGTTAAATTATTTCCGTGTTATACGATCTGTTACTTGCAATAGCCCATATCATGTACCACTAACTACATTATCTGCATCATTTATAATCCAAACATAAAATTCACTGTTTGGATTATAAAAGATGAACTATTATGGGTTTGGTTTACATCATTTGAAAACAAGACAGTGAAACTGAACAGAAACAGTGGCTGAGGATAGCAGGCCATTGAAACTTTGCTATACTAAAAATTAAAATAAAAAAAATAATGAATGGATAGATAGGTAGATACAAAAAAAAAAAAAAAAAAAACCTAAACCCGTTGTGGTCGAGTCTGTTCTGACTCATAGTGACCCTATAGGACAGAGTAGAACTGCCCCATAGAGTTTCCAAGGAGCGCCTGGTGGATTTGAACTGCCGACCTTGTAGTTAGCAGCGAAGCTCTTAACAACTACGCCACCAGGGTTTCCAGATAGGTAGATAGATAGTTTTTCTTTCTTCATAAAATTGTAAGTTAAAAAAAAAAATTCCTGAGTTAATTTCAGGTATGATTAGATGTAGGGCCTCCACAGTGTAATTAGGGTTGCCATTTCTATTTATTCTCACCTCCACTTATTTGCCTGTCTTTGAATATATCACATTCATATACTACAAAATCTTCAGTTCAGCTCTTTTACTTCATCATTTCTTCCTTTTGCTTTAGCTAGTCAACATTCAGAGCAAGTTTCAGAGTCTTTTCTGACGTCCATTTTAATCCTTTCTTTCTTTCATTCCTGTCTTTTTAATGATCGCTAGCTTTCTTGTATGATTTCCCTGACGTTATCCCACAACTCTTCTGGTTTTCGGTCATTAGCGTTCAGAACATCAAATCTAATCTCGAGGTGGTCTCCTCAAGTGGGATATACTCGAGCTTGCATTTTGGTTCTTGTGGACTTGTTTTAATTTTCTTCAGCTTCCACTTAACCTTTTGTATAAGCAGTTGGTGATCTGTTCCACTGTCAGCCCCTGGCCTTGTTCTGACTGATGATGTTTAGCTTTTCTATCCTGTCTTTCCACGGACATAGTCGATTTGATTCCTGTGTTTTCTATCAGCTGAGGTCTGCCTGTATTTTCACCGTTTATGTTGTTGAACAAAGGTATTTGCAATGAAGAAGTCGTTGGTCTTGCAAAGTTCTATTACTCTATCTCTGGTGTTGTTTCTATCACCAAGGCCATATTTTCCAAATACAGATCCTTCTTCTTTGTTTCACCAGTAATTATCAGTGCATTCTGATTGCATGTTTGATCAATTTCAGACTGTAAAACGTGGTAAAAATCTTCAGGTTCCTCATCTTTGACATTAGTGGTTGGTGCGTAAATTTGAATAATAGTTGTATTAACTGGTCTTCCTTGTAGGTGTATGGGTGTTATCCTATCACTGACAGCATTATACTTCAGGATAGATCTTGAAATGCTCTTTTTGAAGATGAACGCTACATCATTCTGCTTCAAGTTGTCATTCCTGGCATGGTAGACCATATGACTGTCTGATTCAAAATGGCTAATACCAGTCCATTTCAGCTCACTAGTGCCTAGGATATCAATCCTTATGCGTTCCATTTCATTTTTGATAACTTCCAATTTTCCTAGATTCATACTTCATATATTTCGTGTTCTGATTATTAATGAATGTTTACAGCTGTTATTTCTCATTTTGAGTGGTGCCACATCAACAAGCGAAGATCCTGAAAGCTTGACTCCATCCACGTCATTACGGTCGACTCTACTTTGAGGAAGTACCTCTTTCCCAGTCGTATTTTCAGTGCCTTCACCCCTGAGGGGCTCATCTTTCAGCACTACATCGGACAATATTTCTCTGCTATTCTTAAGGTTTTCACTGGCTGACGTTTTTAGAAGTAGATTGCCAGGTCCTTCTTCCTAATCTCTCTTAGTCTGGAAGCTCTGCTGAAACCTGTACACCATGGGTGACCCTGCTGGTATTTGAAATACAGGTGGCATAACTTCTAACATCACAGCAACTAGCAAGCAACCACAGTAGGACAAACAGATAGATGAATGGTGGAGCTATATATATACACATATCTTAGATTCCTGGTGACCACTTGACGTTCTAGGGTTCATTCTTATAAATGCTCTCTGGTAGTATTTAGTTAGCAATAAATAGGTAAGGGAAAATTATATTAGTATAAGTTTTGAAGGGACTGGCCTTTTAAAAAGACATTGGAAAGTGAGGTATAGGAGGAAGATAAAATAGCATTTTGTACAAAACTAGTAATGTCTACACAATTCAAAACTCTGATATAAGAAAAAGTAGAAAAATAAAATATTAAGAGGACAGACTTGCTTAGAATTGTGCTTATTGTAATGGAGGAGGAAAAGATAACAAGTTGGTTCGTAGTGATAGAACATGTAAAGCCAATGAATTCAGGGGAAATACATAGATGTCAGAGGATCCTGTGAGAACATAGAATGGAGAGGAAGAGGGAAATGCAGTGTGTATATGGATGTGTGTGTATGTGTATCCGCGTGTGTATGAATATGTATATATTGCATATTTCATTAGTAAAACAAAAAATGTTATGTTGTTGTGTGCCACCGAGTTGAGTCTGACTCATGGTGATAGTATGTGACATGGTAAAACTGCCCCATAGGGTTTCCTAGGCTGTAATCTTTATGGGAATAGATCGCCAGGTCTTTTCTCCTGCAAAGTCACTGGTGGATTTGAACCCCCAACCTTTGGGTTAGCAGCCAAATGCTTAATCGTTGTGCCACCAGAGCTCCTTTAAGTAAGTAGAGTTGGATTAAATCACTCTACACCTGAGAGTTTCTGATACGGTACCTACTGTTATGGCTCCATTGTTACTTTGGCTGATGTCCCTATAAGTAGTTGAATGTTTATGTTCTCTGGTTTCTTCTATGACTTGGCATTAAATTCTGGAAAGAACCTTGTAATGAAACCATCTAGAAATTGTGACACTGCTACCCATTTAAGTTGTTTTAGAATTGTAGCAATTTACAACTGTCTGATGTTTACATTACTCTCTCTGTCCCTCACTATGCTTACTTTGGGCTGAACTAGAAAGGCTAACCGAGGAGTTAAATGAGGAGTCAACACAAATCAATAAACATTTAACATTTTTGTAACATAAAATAATTGATAATTTTGAATATTTTATTTAATATGCACTATGCCCTGGTGGTGCTGGTGCAGTGGTTAAAGCACTTGGCCACTAACTGATGGGACAGTGGTTCGAACTCACCAGCTGCTCCATGGGAGAAAGATGTAGCATCTGTTTCTATAAAGATTTATTTTACAACCTTGGAAACCCTATGGGGCAGTTCTGCTCTGTCCTACAGGGTCGCTATGAGTCAGAACCTACTCAGTGGCTTTGGTTTTGTTTAATATACAGTCAATATTTATAGTTTGTATTTTAGAAATTTGCATAAGATTGCTGCATGCCCTCACTTCAGATATATATTTTGCAGGATTTAGAGACTTGCTTTGAATAATGAAGTGTATTCAAAAAACACTAAGATGAATTTTATGTCTATTAAAATAATTAAAGGGTACTTATTTTGGAGTTCTGTGGTTAAGCGTTTGGCTGCTAAACAAAAAGGTTGGCAGTTTGAATCTACCAGCTGCCCCTTGGAAACCCTGCAGGGCAGTTCTATTCTGTCCTGTAGGGTTGCTATGAGTCCAAACCGACTCGACAGCAACGGGTTTTTATTTTGGAGTTCTGGTCATAAATATGCGACTAATTCTCTTATTTTCAAAGAAAGAAAAAGCAATAATAAGAGATTGAAATAATTATTTACAAATACAACCCTCATTTGAATGCTTATAAACCTATTAAAATTAAAACACATAAGTTAGTTGAAAAACACTAATATAACTTATTACTTTTATAATAAGCATTATCATTTAAATGTTGCTGTGAGCAAAATGTATGCATTAAATGTTATTCCCATTTGATTAAATTTAAATTACTTTAAATTACTTATAAATGGTATCTGAATATTTACCATTTAATGGTTGGCATTTTATTTCAATGTTATGCAGTTAATTAAGGAAACATAATAATTTCTCCCATGATAATGTACTCAAGATCATAATTTGAAGTCTGTTCTACATCTGAAATGCTTTCGGGTCAATGGTATTTGTTGTAAACATCTTGCTGTGAAAGAGTTTCTGTTTTTCTTAGCACTTATGTCCTTAAAATGCTCTATTTAAGGCAAAAATATAACCCTAGTGTATTCGTTGCTCACAAAGGAAATAGCAGAACCTAATAGAAATGAAGTAAATTAGTTTCCTGGGAAAGTTCAAGGGAAAGTCAGTTCAATTTACTAGGAAGAAAGAAACTATGTTGTATAAAAGTGATTGCGTGGAAACCTTGACTATAGAAATCATCTTTCACTTACAGTAAGATTTTGATTTTTTGATTGAGGTGCACCCAAAAAGAATTATAGGGATTTTTTTCTATAAATTGATACATATCCTCCTTCCAGGACTATATAATTTAAAAAATTAATGCTTGATTTCTGTACTTAATTGTGGCATTACAGTATATTTCTCTGAATTAAAAATATATTAAGGTTTCTAACTCACTACAAAATACAAAATTTAACTACTCTGTTGCTACTGGGTACTGTTGAGTCAATTCCAACTCATAGTGACCTAATCTAGATTGAAAAAAAAAGAAAACTAAGATTCAGCACCTATATTAATTCTTTCAAGATTTATGTGACTTATGATACGATTTCTATACAGAACTGAAAGTTGTTAGAAACTTTACTAATAAGGGCTATCTTTTCTGTATCTGAATTATTCATGTCTTCATTCATACTATACACAGGTAGTCCCCAGCTTACAATGGAGTTCCATTCCAACAACTCTGTCCTAAACCAGCTCTAACATAAGTTGAGTACTTATTCTTTTTTTTGTTTTTTAGTTTTCGTTATTATTGCCATTTATTATCCGTGTCTATAAATCTGATCTTTGAACATCTGAGAGTGAACATCTGAGAATGATAACATCAGCAAATTACATGCTGCAATGCTGTAGGTAGTACATATTACTAACGATAAGATAGATGTACAAAAATAAATAGATAAATCAAATAGAACAGATGGCCATGTTGTACTAACCTGAATACATTGTAAGTCAGGGACTACCTGTACTGTGAAGGGTAGATTGAGTGTTGTACTTAATGGAATTCTTTAATTAGGATTACATCCTTTTTTATCACTATAATTAAAATTAAATAAATAAATAAAAATAGAGGGTAAATATTATCTTTATCAAAATTAAGAAATTATTTACAAACGAATTTTTAGCAGTTATATTTTAGATTAAATTGAATCTAATACAAAGACATGATCGGGTGACTTAATGTTTTTGGAGGAAAGAAGAGCAAACTTAGAAAGGGCTCTGCTCCCCTCACTCCAAGGAGTAATATCTGGAAAATCATAGAATAAGCCAGGAGCCACTTCCCCTGCATCATATCTGCCATGGTCATGAGGCTTTGCGTAGAAACATAGTGCTGAGTTATTGATATTTCTCCTCCCATGTTTGCTCCTACTTCTCTTCCTCTTCCCATTCATTCTCTCTCTCTTTTTTTTAATTATTATGATTTTTTATTATTTCCAGTCTTGACTAATAAACCAAATGGGGGTACTTTCTGAAGGAGAATTATCTTTTTTAGTAGTTAATTAAGGATAAAATTCAGTGAAAAAATATACATCGGCTAACTAATAAAGAATCCATGAGACATGGGTTATTAACATAACCAGATCTTTGTACCAAGGCGATTACTTATTCCATCTTCATCAACTAAAACCTATAGGCATTTAGAGTGTGAATGGAAAATAAAAATGAACCATTCAATAAATAAATATAAAACTATTGAAAACGCATGCACAGTTAACATGGCTAGATGACCATTTCCTCCATATTTCAAAGTAAACTACAGATTATGCAAAATTTCTATTTAAGGGTTGCAGTATGGGGTTTACTCTGCTAAAATTTTGGTACTCATGTATTCATAGTATATAATGCTAAAGAGAGATATGTACAATGTAAGCATAAACTTAAATATCAGCTTGTTTGAAAATATGCTGGAGCTCCTCTCAACTAAACAGAATGGAACGCAGCCTGGTTTAAGAGAAGTCTTTTTTCCCAATAATGGTCAGAGAAGCCAGAATTACACCCCATCTCCCACTTCCCCTACACCTGCTTTCCAGGAATCCATCACAGGAAAAAAATAAATAAATAAAACTAGACATTTCTTATAAGTACACAAGGCAGATTGTCAAAATTTGATGAATGCAGACCACTGCTGGGCTATGAGATAAATGTTCCACGTCCGTGAGTCAGCTTTCTTTAATCAGATTACTTCTTGTTGTTGTTGGGTGCTGTCAAGTCGATTTTGACTATAGTGACCTTATGTACAGCAGAATGAAACACTGCCCAGTCCCGCGCCATCTTCACAATTGTTGCTGTGTTTGAGCCCATTGTTGCAGCCACTGTGTCAATCCATGTCATAGAGGTCCTTCTGTTTTTTTGTTGACCCTCTACCTTACCAAACATGATGTCCTTCTCCAGGGACTGGTCCCTCCTGATAACATATTCAAAGGAGCACTCTAGCCATACTTCTTCCAAGAACTTTTCAGATTCCTTACCCCTTGTCTTAGGAAAGAGAAGGTAAGAGGTGAGAGAGAGATAGAAATGCACTCTTAGAACTTCCATGAGGAGGTAGACCTGGAAGATATTATTTTTTCCTCTGTGAAATAATTTCCCATTTCACTTTTCAAATTTTTTTTTTCTTAGTCTACCGGATTTACAAACTAAGTCTATATCATCTCAAGGGAAACCAGTAGTATATCAAGGCAATATGCAATCTGTTTTCATAAGTCTTCTCCCAAATATCTGCTTCTGCTTGGAGATAATTCATTTTTTGCCTGAATCCATTTCTTATTTTGTCACCCATTTGCCAGATGGAGAGAACTGAGACAGAGAATATTTTATTTCCCTATCCAGCAAGTTCTAGCTTGGAAAATTTTCTCCTACGTTCTTTTAGAAAAATACAACAACTTCCTATTTAGTTCATTTCTATCTGTATCTTGTCACAAGGCACTAAAGGAATCCAATCGACACTTTCAATATTTGTATAAAGGTGCACATGGCCTAATAAAAAATGTATATGGACTCCTGAGCAGTGGCAAATAGCTTAGCTCATAAGTCAGAGGCTCAGAAAAAGCAAAACTAGAAGCTTGATGATAAAACAGTCTGGGGAAGAAGAACAGCATTGGACCAATCTGAATGAGGATAACGGGTGCATATTTGAATCTTACATCCATGTCCTTGACAAAGGAAAGCATCATTTTAGGCAAGTTAGTTCACAACTAAATGGTGGATGTCAGCACTCCCTCTTCTTCGCTACTTGGGGTTTGTATCATACATCCATGAATAGAGTTTCCATATTGATGACGATGAGCAGGACATGTGGGTCCAGCAACATTGGCTCTCTCTCATCAAGATAACTGTTACTTCTGAATTCCTCATCTATTAGCCATAAAAACCTACTTTGCTCTCTATAAAGAAAAACTTCTTGAGGAGGGCAGCTAGACACTTGATGTCAAGTCAATTACAGCAGGATTATTTCACCTCTGAGGTCTTACAAGTACAGGGCTAAATACTAGCTTTAAGATATTCTATCATGTGGCCCTTAACACCCCCAAGCAGATAATATTGTTTGAGTGATTTACAATATTGCAGCTATTTGAAACAGAACAACTGGCCATTCCATTGAATGGAGCGATAACACAAGGTTGATGGATATTTCAAAGACATCTAACTGAAAGACTGACTGAAATCTCCAAAGATGAGTAGTTTTGCCTGTGATCAAGAGATAGAAGCCTCTTTTGTTTTTCTCTCCATCTGTTCCTCTCTATTATAAGTTAATATGCTCCATATATTAAAAATGGTGGGAAAGAATGGAGCTAGAATTTTGTTGAAGTTCAACCTGAACGCATAATGTA
The DNA here is from genome assembly GCA_030035585.1 of Dugong dugon. Taxonomy (NCBI): domain Eukaryota; kingdom Metazoa; phylum Chordata; class Mammalia; order Sirenia; family Dugongidae; genus Dugong; species Dugong dugon. The sequence continues at coordinate 12,010,763 of CM057473.1, forward strand.
TGAGAAAGTAAGAAATGTGTTTTCATATGTGTTTCCAGAGATGGGATGTTTCCAGTTGCTTTTCATAGAGGAAGCTCAGTTAGAGAGTAGACGTTAATTAGAGTACCACTGAGCAGAAGTTAATTGTACTCACAGCATCCTAAGACAGTAGTCAAGATGCAGCAGGTGGATGAGAAACATGCCAGTATGCCAGTGAGAAACAATGCTTCACTGAACACAACAGCATATACTACGCAAGTGAAATAAGATAAATGAAATGAGAACATGAGTGTAGCATCTTCAGTTTTGTTAATTAGGCTACATCCATGCTTCAGTGATGCTGCAATTTACCACGCCAACCTCCTGTAGCCTATTGTGCAGATGCTGTCGTGCTCCTCTTAACTAAAAATGATACACAGTATGTGCGGACTCCTACTGAGATATCTTTTAAACATTACAATCATTCCGCTTAACAGTACACTTTTTAATATTTATAATAATTTTTCCTTACAAATAAAAAGATATCAGTGAAACAATCACTGGCAGATTAGAAGTTAACTTAATAATTTTTATATAATGTCTAACACCTGACTTTAAGGTTCATACTACTGAAATTGTTTAGTTACATTGCTCAATAATATTAAAATACACACAATTTCTACTTTGCAACTTAAATGTTGTAAGTTTGTCTTTATATTGATATATGGACATTTGCCTAAAGTAATCATAGTGTTTAACAACTTAGAAACAACATATATGACTTAAGAACATAATATATGACTAAAAGTTGACTATAGTGCTTTTTATTACACAGTATATACAGATATGTATTTTTTTATGTTTATGTTTTCCTTTATTATTTTGAAGAACATTTTTTATATATTGATATGTGAGTGTATATATATATCATACACACACACATATACATATGTACCAAATATATACAGACATATATACAATAATATGCCAATCACATCACATTTTCTTATATTTTAAAAAAGATTCCTTATTGCTATTCAGATATTAAAATACGAATCTAATTATAAAAAGAATTTAAATCATATTTTCTCAATTTTCATGTAAGTAATTAATTGCATTTCATTTTTGGCTTTTACTTCTCATCAATAACAACATCTGCAACCAATCAAAATAGTAAATGGTGAAAAGTGTGACATTAGGCATCTCCAAAAATGGGCCAGGTTTTCACTCGGAGAACATTTCGCATAATTGTCAAGGCCTGTTTCTTTCTCCCTGACCTCTACGATACCAACCACCTTCTTAAATATAAATGTCTACCATTTATCCAAACCAATAGTAGCTGAATAGCATAGCATTTATTTGTTTGCTGTCATTTGGAATTATAAATGATTTAAAATTAAGGGGGTAGAAAAAAAATCTTGTGTTTCCTTTTCTTGTCTGCTATTTTGAATAAACTCCACAAGCTTAATTCTTTCTTAAGCCCCCAGAGTGAATACCTAATGCACTCTCTTATTTAGGGGAGTAAAACTGCTTTTTCTCTTCCTTTCTAAGCTCTCACAAAAACTCTCCTGGCCCAGATGGATTATGATAGTCCGTTGGTTTCATGTTTAAGTTAGCAGATCATTGATTAAACACAGTAGGCAGATTCTGATAACATTCTATTTTCCTAATCTCCTTCCATGACCCCAGACAGGTTCAGAATAGGATCAGATGATAAAGGACAGTGCCTCTGTAGAATATTTCTGTATGATTAGTGGCATCCCAAGGGCCCTAATACTTTGGCTAGGTAAAAATAATTTAGGTATTATGTTTGAAAAGTGTGTTTGTAAAACGAAAAGGCAAAACTAGTAAACAGCCAAACCTAGGTGAAGGGGGTAGTCAGTAGCTTTTTCTGTTCTAGTCCTAGATGGCAAGATTTTATTGTAAAAAAGCAGCAATCAAACACAAGACTTTGGTCCAAATGGAGAATATTTCTGGTGTGAGATTACATATCTATATCTATATATGCCTCTTTGCATGTTTTCTATGTTACTCGGCTTCCAATAAGAAAGCCACACTAATAAGACAGAAAATTTATGATGTCAAAGACAATGAGGAAAGGTTGTGTGTGTGTATGTGTGTTTGTGTGTACAGGCAGGTCCCAGGTTATGAACGTCTGACTCCCAGACAACTTGTTCTTGACCTTTACTGTTATGTAAACTTGCCCTCACTTTGAAACGATTGAACCAATCTGGACTTGCCACAAATTCCTCGTCACAATCACGTTCACTTTCTGCATGTGCAGATTTTAAGTCATTGAAAAGTCTTCAAACCTTTTCCTGCACTAAAAAACAAAAACCATACCCATTGCTGTTGAGTCAGTTCCAACACACAGCGGCCCTTTAGGTCAAAGTAGAGCTGCCCCATAGGGTTTTCCGGGAGCAGCTGGTGGATTTGAACTGTCGGCCTTTTGGTTCGCAGTCAAACTCTTAACTACTGCGCCACCAAAGGTTCCTAATGCACCAAAGTAAGGCTAAATAAGAATCTTATCCACCTGTTCTGATTTATCTACAAATTCTTAAAGACACAGATTGGAACGGGTCTTGTCCAAAACCTGAGGACTGCCTGTATTTGTCTTACCATTAGAAACAAAAGAAAAAGCAAACCCACTGCCATCTAGTCGATTCGGACTCATAGTGACCCTATAGGACAGAGTAGAATTGCCCCATAAGGTTTCCAAGGAGCGGCTGGTGGATTCAAACTGCTGACCTTTTGGGTAGCAGCTGAGCTGTTAACCAGTATGCTACCAGAGTACTATTTTCCCATTGGGAAATAAATGACAATTTAGTATTATAATATATAGGTACAGTGAACTGGATAAAAGGCAAGCAGATTCATTAGAGTAATAGAGAAGGCGCAAGCGCTGCCCCTTCCCTTCTGCTAGCTCTACACTGGATTTCAACTTTGTTTTCTCTGCTGTTGCAGATTCTGCAAACATCCCCTGCCCCACAAATTCCCCTGCAGGTCAAGGGAATGAGTATAAACAATAACTAGACAGTGTGTCACAAAAGACCAGTAAACTGCAAGAATGTCACAATTGTTTAGCACGAGTCTGCTATCATGCCTCATGGGGACTACTACTGTAATCGTAATATAGAAAAAATAAAATTAGGTGCAAGTGACACTCTATTTCCACTTCATATTTGGTAACAATGGGGTAAAAGAACTGGAACACACAAATGAATATAATTTTCTCATTTGTCAGTGTTCCATTTATAATCTAAGGCAGTAAATGGTGTAAAATGAATAGAAGAAAACCAATTGATGTACTCTTAATCATAAGTCTTTATTTAGAATTGTGACAGCATAAAAACTACCTCGAAGGTGTGCTCTAGCTTGGAAGAGGGGGAGAAAGGTTTCCGTAGAATTTTAAAAACAGGGTTCCGCAAACTAGTTTTGGGAATAGTTTTATAATGTGGGTCTCAGAAGAGGAAGAAATTGTTTTGGGATTTAGCAGTTGTTCATTTGGGTAATATGGTCTTAACAAGAGGGTCGAGGAGGAAAAAGTTAAGCATTAATCCATTGCCATCTAGTAGATTCTGACTCATAGTGGCCCTATAGGACAGCATAGAAATGCCCCCATTGTATTTCCAAAGCTGTAATCTGTATGCAAGCAGACTGCCACATCTTTCTCATGCAGAGTGGCTGGTGGGTTCAAACCATCTACCTTTCAGTTAGCAGCTGAGTGCGTAACCACTGCACCACCAGGGCTCGTTGAGTTAGTAGTTAAGGTCATGTAAATGTCAGGGGTGAGGAGGAAAGGTGGCAGGGATCCAAGTCACACAAACCTCCTGATACAGATTTTAGTCAAGCTTCCAGACTAAGATTGACTAGGAAGAAAGCCCTGGTGATCTACTTCCAAAAATTAGCCAATGAAAACCTATGGATCACAACAGACTATTGTTTAATATTATGCTGGAAGATAAGCTCCCCAGGTCGGAAGGCACTCAAAATACACAGTGACTGCAACAATGGACTGAGACATATCAATGATTGTGAAGATGGCACAGCATTGGATAACATTTTGTTCTGTTGTACATACGGTCGCCATGAGTCAGAGACAACTGGACAGCAACTAACAATAAGTAATCTGCTAGACATTGTTCTTAGGAAGGCTGTTTCTTTCGTGATGACATTTGCTTCTGGAAAGTCTTGAGTGATTCTCCCTTTAGCTTTACCATTAGTGTGGCAGGTGAGCGTATGACGTCTTTGTAACTGGGGACATAAATTCACTGGAGTTTTACTGAAGTATTTGTGATTAACAATAACATCCCTTCTGTGATTCTCAAGAAATACTTACTTTGTTGTTGTTTCCTGTAAACTGGATCTCCAGGGGTTCTTATTTTTTATCCTTTGAAAAAACACCAGAAATTGTTGATGATAAGCTTGGGTAAACAAACAAACAAAAAAAAGCCTGTTGCCGTTGAGTCGATTCCAACTCATAGTGACCTTATAGGGCAGAGTAGAACTTCCCCATAGGGGTTCCAAGGCTGTAATCTTTACAGAAGCAGACTGCCACATCTTTCTACTGCAGAGAGGCTGGTGGATTATAACTGCTGACCTTTTGGTTAGTAGCCAGGCACCTATCAGTCTAAAAAAGAACAGAATGAAGATTAGGAGTTGAGAGCAACAGATGGGCTCCCATATGGATGAAAGAGTTTCTGTTGGAGTGGAGATAATGGCCATGAGAACTAAGAACAAGGCTTTTAGCTTTGGCAGTCAAAGTTCCTCGGAATGTTTCCTAAGTATCACTTCTAGTGTGCTATTTACTCACTCCATATTTCCTTAGGGCTGAGGATAAACACAGTGAAGTTTCTTGGTGAAAGTCAGAGTCTAAAGAAAGTTTCTTAATTACTTATCGAATGAAATGGGTGGCCTATTGTTGTAGGCTGAATAACGATCCCTCCCCATCCCCATCCCCCCACATACAGGTTCCATGGTGGCACAATGGTTAAACACTAGGTTGTTAATCAAAAGGCTGGTGATTCAAACCCAGCCAGGGGCTTTGTGGGAAAAAGACCTGGAGATCTGCTCCCAAAAAGATTATAGCCTAGAAAACACTTTGGGCAGTTCCACTCTGTTATGTGGGGTGGCCATGAGTTGAAAATCGACTGGACGGCAAACTAACAAGAACACACACACAAGTTGTCCCCATTCAAATTCCCAAAACATGTGAATATGTTAGCTTACTTTGAAGAAGTGTTTAAATTAAGGATTTTTAGATAGGGAGATTATCCTGGAATATTTGGATGAACGCTAAATGTAAATCACATGTATCCTTATGAGAGGGAGGCAGAGGGAGATTTCACTAAAGTAAAGGAGAAAGCTATGTGATCATGGAAGCAGAGATGGAGGTGATGAAGCCAGTGATCAAGGCATGCTGTAGCCTCCAGAAGTTGAACAGGAAAGGGACTGATTCTCTTCTGTAGGCTCCAGAAAGAAGCAGCCCTGCTGACACATTTGTTTTCACCCCTTTGGTACTCCTGGCTCGTTTTGAACTTCTGACATCCAAAAGGTAAAAAGCATACATTTGAGTTTTTAAGCAACAGTTTATGATAGTTTGTTACAGCAGCAACAGGAAACTAATACACCCCTCATTGTAGAGATCTGTGATAATTTCAGACTTTAGAAATATAAATTCTAAATGTTTCTTGCTACTGTCAGAATAGTTTCTTTGTGGCAAGGAAGAGCTTCTGGACAACCAGAAAAATTATAAACAATAGTAAGAACATTTTCATATCCACAGAAAGGGGTAACCAAATGAAATACATTTGTAGATGTTTAATTGGGCATAGGGGTTTTATAAACTGTTCTTAACTTTACAGTTTCCCCAGGATCACTGCTTGATACATAGGACATACATCAGAAACATTTCCTGCAAATCTTACTGAAGTTTCTTTAAGTAATTCCTATTTAGTTTATGTATATATGTATGTATGTATTTTTATGTTTATGTTTTCTTATCCTTAGTGGGTCATAACATGTTTATATATATATATATATATGTATATGTATATATATATACATATATATATATATATATATATATATTTTAAAGAAGCTCCACTTCAGAGGCTCAGGGAAAGCCCAGAAGAAATTTTAGTACCACCGAAGAGTGGAGTAACCAATCTTATTTTTCTAACATGTTGTTGGTGTTTTTCAGAATCAAGGGTTTGAGTATCAAGTTGACTAAACGTCTAATACCGTAAGTCAGTAATTTGTTTTGATTTTGAATCTTGGACTTCTTGAACAGTGTGGATGTGTGTTAAAGCAGCTTGTTTAGGATATCTGAGAAAACATTACCTTTTGCTTCTTCAATCTGTATGTTAGCATGTGCCTCAAAGTAAGTTATAGCTAATTCCCTAGGAAGAAGCAAGATACTTCATCTCATAGCAACCCTATAGGACAGAGTAGAACTTTCTCATAGAGTTTCCAAGGAGCAGCTGGTGGATTTGAACTTCCCACCTTTTGGTTAGCTGCCTGAGCTCTTAACCACTAAACCACAGGGCCATGGATGTCTCATAGAGGTTCTATATAATTACCATATTTAATCGAAGTACCTGCTGTAATTTAGAAGCTGAGTTGCTTCTAAATCATAACAAAAGAAGGAACTTCCCAATGTCCTTTTGCTATCTTTTTATCTTTAGTTGAGTAATACGCCCTACAATTTTGGCAATTTATGTAGATTTGGCATCTGGAGAGAGTACCATTCAAGGAGTATGCATATCTGACTTAATAATATTGCTTAATTCTCAAATATGAACAGTTCTAAACCTAGGTTGATTAATGAGATTTTAAGGAGAAAATAAGTGAAACAGAGAAACTCACAAATAAGTAAATGGAACTCAAGATAGGCAAAGATACATCAGGTTTAGATTACATAGTTTATGATGCCATGTAAATTTATATTAGACCTATCATTTTGTCTTTGCCATTGTAAAGCTTATGTGTTTCACTTTAATTATATGAACAATACAAAATGATTTTTAAATATGTATATATGTTCTACTAAGATTAGAGAAATTATCTTTTTATCAATCTTAAATTAAGTTGTGTAATTATTTAGAACATGTAATTGTTTCAAAACTATGACTAGACTTAAAATTGAATGCAAAAGTCTTGGGCTATATTGAGTAAACTCACTTTCCTTTAAATATAATCCCTTTTTAAATAAATTTATGTTAAATATTAAATAAAATATGACAAATAAGAGCTTTCAGAGTCATTTATTGCTAAATCAAAGCCATTATTACTAGGATCAAGGGAAATGTCTATGGAAAATAAATTATTATAATATATTTTATACATATGTACTGTAATGGGTGTTTGATTAAGCTATTTTTATCTTCCTAAAATATTATAAGATGAAAATATTTGAAATAAATATAAGTTAATTTTTATAAAATAATATCTTACATATCTCTGGGGTAAAGGATTTAGTTTTACCCTAAGTAAGGTGAACTTTGTCCTTGGCTCCAGAGAAATACACCTCTGGGTGCCTTGGTTGGGGACTTCAGGCCACACCTGAGAATTTGTGCTGGCAAGTAGGGGCTGCCAAAACACAAAGACTCACCTGGGAGGCTGATATTAATTAGCCTCAGGAAGCATGATTTAGCTTATCATGTAGTACTGGCCAATAAAATCCCTGAATGCAAAGGCTCAGAGAACTTCCTGGCTGATAACATCTTCACTTGGGAGACTAGCGCATCCCTTGGAAGCTTCATGTTGAATACATTTCCAGACCTTGCCCCACGTGTCTCTTTGTATCTTTTTTGGATAAAATAAATCTCTAGTCATAAGCATGATATACTCTCCATAAATTCTGAGTCATTCCAAAAAATGATTCTTGTTCTTGCAGCTGGCATTCTGAAGGCGTAGTGGGAAACCAGCCCTGAACTTGTGGCCAGCAGGTCAGAGGGTTGGAGCGTCATGTAGACTTCCAAAACTTGAGGCTGCTGAGTGCTCGTTAGGTAGTTTGAAAGACGGTGTCATTTTAACTTGTGAGCTATACCTAGCTGCAGGTGGTTAGGGCCAGAAAATGAGTGCTGTGGGAATGGCTGACGGCCAAGATGGAGAAGTGGGAGTACAAGGACTGGATTCATTGCCACATGTTGATCTTTACCACACAACAATAAAAATAGCTTTTGTTTTCTAAAGCATGAACTCTGACTTAACATAAAGTTAGCGTGTAGTAACAGAAGTATAAATAGGAGTACAATTAACTGAATCATGTATTGCTCTTAATTGTTGTGTTAATTATTCAAAACTATATTTTTACCTATAATTTAGGAAGATAATTGCCACAGACTTCCTAAGAGTCAGATGTTATACTGGAGCTTGTTTATACTGTGATGTATAGAAAGACATGATCTTTACACATTACTTATAGCTTTAGTTGAGAAGACAGATGAAAATATTTGGGTAAAAATATACAGAATAATCCTAATAAAGTCTATGAAGGAAAAGTATAGGGTACTATGATTTAAGAGTATTAGAGAGTATCCCTGTAATATACTCCTGTGTAAAATATTTCCTATAATAAATAAAGCTTAAAACAACAATTATTTATTTTGCCCACAGTTTTGCAATTTGAAGGAGGCTCATCATGAATGACTCATTTCTTTTCCATACAGTGTCAGCTGGGGGACCTCAACTGGGACTAAAATATCTTCTTCCAAATGGCTCATTCGCACAGCTGACAAGTTGGACTGACTTTTGTTTAGAGGCTCAGTTAGGGCCTTTGGGTGGAGAATTTTATTCTTCTTTATGTGAGCTTCTTCACTAGGGTCATTGGTTCCTTCTAGGTATGGCAACTGGATTCAAAGAGCACATTATAAAAGACCAATGTGGAACTTGTCAGACTTCTTATAACCTAGCCTCAGAGGTCACACATTGCCACCTTTACCACATTCTTTTGGTGAAATCAATTTTCTGGCCAAGATTCCAGGAAAGTGGAATATGCAGTTAAGTGATTGCTGAGAAGAGCATTTTACTGGAGCCACAAGAGTTTCTTTCTAAGGAATTGCTATTTAAATGGACACTTGAAAAATCAACAAATATTAGATAGGCAAATCATGTTGAAGAGAGTTTTCTAAGGGAGTGCTGTAATGTGTAAAAGCCCTGAGAGAAGAAAGAGAAGGTTTCATTAGAGAAACTTCAAGACTAGCCTGACTAGAGCATATCAGATGCGTGAGAAATTTGCATTATTACAGCAAATTGTAGCAGATAAACCAATTAGGAATTGATCCTACTATTTCAGATAAGTAATGATATTTCAGTGATTTGAACTAAGGTGGGTGAAATAGAGATATGGAGAAATATGCCCATAATATTTTGGAAGTAACATTTATTGATTTTTAGGTATGAAGACTGATGGAAAGAAATGAAAGATGATGCTCCCAATTATGGCTTGAGCGCTCAAGTATATTGGTATCATTTAATGAAAGACTGAACAAGAATATGGCAGAAGATGGTAAAGAAGCTTTTGACTTGTTGAAAATATATATGTGGTTATAGTTACAGACTGGGAAGAATGTCCAAGTCATCTGTTTCTAAAAATAATTGGTCAGTGAAAACCTTATGAATAGCAGCAGAACATTGTCTGATATAGTATCAGAAGATGAAGCCCTCAGGTTGAAGTCATTTAAAATATAACCTGCGAAGAGCTCCCTCCTCAAAATAGATTCCACCTTAATGACACGGATGGAGGAAAGCTTCCAGAACCTTCCTTTGCTGAGGTGCCACAACTTAAAATGAGGAGAAACAGCTGCAAACATCCATCAATAATTGGAACATGAAATGTATGAAATATGTATCTAAGCAAATTGGAAGTTGTCAAAAATGAAATGGAACACTTGAAGATAGATATCCTAGGCATTAGTGAGCTGAAATGGACTGGTTTTGGCCATTTTGATTAAGAAAATCATATGATCTACTATGCCAAGAATGACAAATTAAAGAGAAACAGGGTCACATTCATTGTCAAATGAACATTTCAAGATCTGTTTTGAAATATATCACTGTCAATGATAGGAAAATATCCATATGTCTACAAGAAAGACCAGTTAATACAACTATTATTCAAATTTATGCACCAACCACTAATGCCAAAGATGGAGACATAGAAGATTTTTACCAAATTCTGCAGTCTGAAATTGATCAAACATTCAGTCAAGATGCATTGATAATTACTGGTGACTGGAATGTGAAAGCTGGAAACAAAAAAGAAGTATCGGTAGTTGGAAAATACCATCTTAGTGATAGAAATGATACCAGAGATCACATGATAGAATTTTACAAGACCAAAGACTTATTCATTGGAAATACTTTTTTGCAACAACATAAATGGTGACTATGCATGTGGATCTCACCAGAATGAATACACTGGAATCAAATTAACTATATCTGTGGAAGAACACTATAGAGAAGCTCAATATCATTAGCGAGAACAAAGCCAGGGGCTGACTGCAGAACAGACCATCAACTGCTCATATGCAAGTTCAAGTTGAAGCTGAAAAAAATTAAAACAAGTCCACGAGAGTCAAGTCCAACCTTGAGGATATCCCGCCTGAATTTAGAGACCATCTCAAGAATAGATTTGATGTATTGAACACTAATAACCAAAGACCAGACAAGTTGTGGGATGACATCAAAGACATCATACATGAAGAAAGGAAGAGGTCATTAAAAAGACAGGAAAGAAAGAAAAGACCAAAATGGATGTCGGAAGAGACTCTGAAACTTGCTTTTTAGTGTAGAATAGCTAAAGTAAATAGAAGAAATGTTGAAGTAAAAGAGCTGAAGACTCAGAGGTGAAGTTACCTTCGAGGTTCGATGTTAAGCCTGGGAATGGACAGCCCAGTAAAACTAAATGGGACTAACGAGGTACAGGAGTCCGGTGACAAGGGCCAGAAGGCAGAGGGAGAGTAGGAAACTGATGATAAGGAACACAAATTGAATAAGGACACTGTCGATGTATTGTGAGATTGTTGACCACTGCTATAGGGCAACATTTGTAGTAACTATTAAACGGGAGGCTGTTTTGTCCTGTAAGCCTTCATCTTGGGCAAGAATGGCAGCACAATTGGAAGAGCATAGTCAATATCACTTAAATGTGTAAGTAAAAAGTTTTGAAATGGTGTTTAAATAAAATAAAAAAAAAATAAAGAAATGAGACTAAAGAGGTACAATAGTCCACTGACAAGGTCCAGAAGACAGAAGGGGACAAGGAAGCCCCCTGGTGATAGGGAACACAAGGTGGAGTAAGGATATTCTTGATGTGCTGTGAGATTGTTAACCATTGTCATAGGGCAACATGTGTAGTAACTGTTAAATGAAAAACTATTTTGTTCTGTAAGCCTTCATCTTAAGTGAGAATAACAGCACAGTTGGAAGAGCGTAGTCAATGTCACTGAACTGTGAATGTAGAAATTTTTGAAATGGTGTATCTTTGGCCATCTGTAATTTTCATCAAAAAAAAAAAAAAGGTTGAGAATTTAGAGGCTTAATACGTTGTGGGGTTGTTAACCAATGTCATAGAACAACATGTGTACTACTATTTCATGAGAAACTATTTGCTCTGTAAGCTTTCACCTGAAGTACAATAAAATATATTAAAAAAAAAAAAAAGAGCTGAAGAGAAGATTTCAAAGGACAGCTCGAGAAAACAAAGTAAAGTATTATAATGAAATGTGTAAAAACCTGGACTTAGAAAACCAAAAGGGAAGAACACACTTGGTATTTCTCAAGCTGAAAGAACTGAAGAGAAAATTTAAGCCTCAAGTTGCAATACTGGGAGATTCTATGGGCAAAATAATGAACGACACAAGAAGCATCAAAAGATGGAAGGAATACACAGAGTCACTGTATCACAAAAATTGGTCAATGTTCAACCATTTCAGGAGGTAGTATATGATCAAGAATCAATGGTATTGCGGGAAGAAGTTCAAGCTGCACTGAAGGCTTTGGTGAAAAACAAGGCTTCAGGAATTGACAGAATACCAGTTGAGATGTTTCAACAAATGGATGCAACACTGGAAGCGCCCACTCATCTATGTCAAGAAATTTGGGAGACAGCTACCTGCCCAACTGACTGGAAGAGATTCAGATCTGTACCCATTCCAAAGAAAGGTGATCCAACAGAATGTGGAAATTATCAAAAAATATCATTAATATCACATGCAAGTAAAATTTTGCTGAAGATAAATCAAAAGTGGTTGCAACAGTACATCAAAAGGGAACTGCCAGAAATTCAAACCAGATTCAAAAGAGGACGTGGAACAAGGGATATCATTGCTGATGTCAGATGGATCTTGGCTGAAAGCAGAGAATACCAGAAAGATGTTTACCTGTGTTGTATTTACTATGCAAAGGCATTTGACTGTGTGGATTGTAGCAAATTATGGATATTATTACTAAGAACAGGAATTCCAGATAACTTAATTGTGTTCACATGGGAATTGTATATAGATCAAGAGGCAGTCATTTGAACAGAATAAGTGGTTGCTGTGTGGTTTAAAATCAGGAATGGTGTGCATCAGGGTTGTACCCTTTCACCTTACCTATTCAATCTGTATGCTGAGCAAATAACCTGAGAACCTGGACTCACTCTCTTTCTCTCTCCAGAAAGGAGGACGGGCAAACGTGCCAGCCACCCTGCATGTAAACTGTATATCTCTTAAATTCAGGGTTCCTCTCCTGTGGTACAATTCTGCTGCATGTGCAGAGTATGACTGTTTGGTCCTCTAGGCCCTGGGACTTGAGGAGTATGCACTAAGATATGCAATAATAAATGGTCTGTTCTCTGATACAGAGCCTCAAGTTTCCTGTTAGAATATGAGAAAATACATAAATTTAGCAGCTCTTTAAGTCAGAAACTGCATCGAGGCTTAAAATTGCTTTTTACAAAAATAATGAATAAATAAATGAATAGCTGCAGTCTATTTTTCCATTAGTAATGATACTGTATGTGTTAACACTAAATGTGCAGATACACTTCTAATTTTTCTATATTTTAATTTTTATAAACAGTTTATTCAATTTGATTTACTGAAATACAGTGAAATAAGAATTTAGTACTAAAACTATATTTGGGACTTCTGGCAAAACGGTGCTCTAGGCAGAAGCACTACACCGTCCCTCCACAGCAAAAATCTGAAAAACTAAGCCGAACGGAGAAAACAAAAATCCTGAAACCCTAAACATCAAATGAAGAGATAAGGAAGTCAGCCAAGCACCAAATGGAGTGAGAAAACTGACAGAGAAAGGAGAGCGAGGAGAGATTCATGCAGAGGTCCCCTATCAGCTAACGCAGCGAGGATCCACCATCTTGGAGTCCTGTAGGAGACCAGCAAACAGGGGGTACGAGAAAGCAGCTTCATGGAGCTTCCAGCGGGAGACAAAACAACTGGTAATTTGCGATATATGCTTTCCTACCCCCCAACCCTTCTTCACCCCGACTCAGCCTCCTCTGCTTCCCATGGCCACAATCTCTTGTGAAAATAAACACCGGCTGCTTGGATTCCACCCACCTGAACGGGCCGGCTCCCTGAGTGCCATTTGTTGGCTGCTGGTGTCGCTTTTGTCCGCTTCTTTTGATTTTTTCCTTACCTCTCACCAACCCCCCTCCTTTCACTTAAATACCTGGCTCTGTGCGCCATCTTTGCTTCTTCCTGAGGGGCTGCAGAACTCTGGTAATTTGTGATATACACTTTCCCTCCCCCTACCCTTCTTCACCCACACTCGGCCTCCTCTTCTTCCCTTGGACACAGTCTCTTGTCCAGGAAGCACTGGTTGCTTGGATTCCACCAGGCTGCACTAGCTAGCTCTCTGAGTGCCATTTGTTAGCTGCTGGTGTTGCTTTTTTTCCACTTCTTTTGATTTCTTCCTTACCTATCACCACCTCCCCCTCCTTTCTCTCAAATACCTGGCTCTGTGTGCTATATTTGCTTCTTCCTGAGGGGCTGCAGAGCTCCGTTTGAGTGTGGAGCTGCTTCCTGGTCTGGGCTGCCATGCTGGTGGGATCTCAGGGCTTTTGGTCATTTTTTTGCTTTGAATTATTTGTTTGTTTTCTTTTCCTTTTCTTGAGTTGGGAGCCCATTCTGGCCAGGTGGTGCTGTGTGGCTTGGAACCTAGCCCCTCAGTTTCCACAGACGTGCAGAGGGATCCCTGAGCGCATTTCTTTTGTCGTGGTTTTTTTTTTTTCTTTCTGTTTTTTGGGGGCTTTTCTTGTTTTTCTTTTTTAATTTGTTTTGTTTTCTTTTCCCTTTTTGTCTTTCTTCACTACTCAGTTTCTTGTCTCTCTATACCTTCCTTCTCTTTCTGTTCCCTGAATACCTGGTGCTGAATACCTCTACACCTTCTAGCCAGGCTGTACGGCAACACCTAAGAACAACTTCCCCAGACCTCATAGCTGCACCGGTGGGATCCCTGGGAACTCTGATGTTCTTTTCCCTTTCCGATTTTTATTTATTCATTCTTTTCTTCCTCTTCCCCTTTTTGTTTTCCTCAATTTCATAGTCTCATCTCCCCACTCCAATGGAAAGCTCCCCTAGCATTCTTTTTTCTTTGTTTGTATGTTTTTGGCTCCTGTTCCTCTCTTCTCTCTCCCATATCCATCTTAGCTCCACACATAACAATCTCCCCACTACATCCTGCCTACCTGCACCATGCGGTTAACATCACACCACCAAGCAGCACAGGCACGGCCTACTGGAACCTGCCCTGCACTGATTACCAACCAGCCCTGGTGGATGTAGTAAGTGCCACAAACAACCTGTCCCAGTGAATCCACTTCAGCTAGACCTGCCCTGCCGTACCATATCTGAGTGACTGACCCTGCCAATTGGAGAAGGAGGAGAAAAGTATTGTGCCCACAGACAAGCAAACAACAAAGAACACACAGCCAACCAGCTCAGACATAGCCAAATTAAAAAAAAAAAGGGACAAAACAAACAAATCTACAATCAATAAATGAGAAAAATAACTACTGAATGCCCTGAGGACAGCAGACAGTATTGAAACATTTAAAAAACAGGACAGGATAGTTCAAGTAGGCTTCCAAATAAAACACAAGATGACTTTCCAGTCAAAAAGCACTAGAACTACCTGATAGGGAATTCAAATCTCTAATACTCAGAATTCTCCAAGAGCTGAAGCAAAAAGCAGAAAAAAATGAGGAAAAAATAGACAAATTCTTGGAAAATAAAGACAAAAAAATTGGAAGAATTCAGGAAAATAATGCAGGAACAAAATGCCAAAATAAGTTCACAACTAGAAATTATACA
Organism: Dugong dugon; assembly: GCA_030035585.1. Lineage (NCBI taxonomy): Eukaryota > Metazoa > Chordata > Mammalia > Sirenia > Dugongidae > Dugong > Dugong dugon. The sequence goes on from CM057473.1 coordinate 12,026,044, forward strand.
AAAACAACAATTAAAAATCCGAAAGATAAACAACAAGATTTCAGAAATGGACAGTGTCATAGAAGGGCTGAGAAGCAGATTTGAAGTGGTGGAAGACGGATCAGTGGAATTAAAGACAAACACTTGTATACAACTCTGTTTCAGGAAAACTCGGAAAAAAGAACAAAGAAAAATGAAGAGAACTTGCGAGTTATGTGGGATTCAATCAAAAGTAAAAATCTGCGAGTGATTGGAGTTCCACAACAGGGAGAAAACAGAAAACACAGAGAGGATCATTGAAGAACTGCTGACAGAAAACTTCCCCAATATCATGAGAGATGAAAAGCTGGCCATCCAAGAAGCTCAATGAACCCCATATACGATAGACCCCAATAGAAAATCACCAAGGCATATCATAATCACACTTGCCAAAACGAAAGACAAACAAAGAATCCTGAGAGCAGCTTGTGAAAAACAAGAAGTCACATACAGAGGAGAAACAATAAGACTGAGCTCAGATAATTCAGCAGAAACCATGCAGGCAAGAAGGCAATGGAATGACATATATAAAATTTTGAAAGAAAAAAATTACCAGCCAAGAATAATATATCCTGCAAAACTCTCATTCAAATATGATAGTGAAACTAGGTCATTTCCAGATAAACAGAAATTAAGGGAATATGTAAAAGCCAAACCAAACTTACAAGAATTATTAAAGGGAGTTCTTCGATCTGAGAACAAACAACTTCAGCTCACAGGCAGAATCTAGGATGCAGGACTGTACCAGCCAGATACCAGTCTAGAAAATGAACTCACAAGGACTATCCAAAACAAAAAGAAGTACAACAGGGAATCAGAGCAGTTAATCTGTAAATGAAAACAACATCAGATCAAGAAAAAAGGGAATAAAAGGTGTAGGTACAGAACCTTCTAATGGAGAGGAAGGCAACGCTATCGATACCAAGTAATAATAGACTGCTTCAAACTTAGAAAGATAAGGGTAAAATTCATGGTAACCACAAAGAAAGTTAACAAACATACTCATAAAAAAAGAGGAAAAACTTAAACTCTCAGCAAAAACAAAACCTACAAAAACAAAAGAAATGAAAAAAGAAAATCCACAAACAAAAGTAACTCATCACAGGAGAGTAAGAAGAACAAAGAAAACGTCAGCACCACAAAAAAAAAAAAAAAAAAAAAAAAAGCACTACAAAATGACAGCAACAAACTCACATCTATCAATAATTACACTGAATGTAAATGAACTCAATGCACTCTCATAAAGAGATGGAGAGTGACAGAGTGGATAAAAAAACAGGATACATCAATATGCTGTCTACAAGAGACACACCTTAGAAACAAAGATGTGAATTTATTAAAAGTCAAAGGTTGGAAAAAAATATATCAGCTAACAACTACCAAAAAAGGGCAGAAGTGGCAATACTAATCTCAGATAAAATAGAATTTAAAACAAAATCCACCATAAAAGACAAAGAAGGACACTATATAATGATTAAGGGGATGATCCATCATGAAGACATAACCATAATAAACATCTACACACCCAATGACAGGGCTCCAAAATACATAAACTCTAACAACACTGAAAAGAGAGATTGACAGTTCCACAATAACAGTAGGAGACTTCAACACACCACTCTCAGTAAAGGACAGAACAACTAAGAAGAAACTCAGCAAAGATACTGAAGACCTAAAAGGCATAATCAGCCAACTTGACATCATAGACATATATAGAACAATCCATCCAACAGCTGCAAAGTACAGGTTCTTTTCTAATGCACATGGAACGTTCTCCAGAATAGACCACATCTTAGGCCACAGAGCAATCCTCAACAAGATCCAAAACTTTGAGATAATTCAAAGTATCTTCTCTGACCACAGTGCCATCTAGGTAAAAATTAACACTAGAAAGAGCAAGGAAAAAAAATCAACTACATGGAAACTGAATAATACCCTGCTTAGACATCAGTGGGTAATAGAAGAAATCAAAGATGGAATCAAAAAATTCCTAGAATCAAATGAAAATGACAACACATCATACCAAAACCTTTGGGACACAGCAAAGGCAGTCCTCAGAGGACAATTTATAGCAATAGATGCACACGTGAAAAAAGAAGGGACAACAAAATCAATACTTTAACTACATAACTCAAACAAATAGAAAGAGAACAGCAAAAAAAGCCCACAACCACCAGAAGAAAGGAAATAGTAAAGATTAGAGCAGAAAAATGAAATAGAGAACAGAAAAAGAATAGAAAGAATTGACAAAACCAAAAGTTGGTTCTTTGAAAGAATCAACAAACCACTGGCCAGACCGACAAAAGAAAAACAGGAGAGGACACAAATAACCCAAATAAGAAATGAAATGGGGGACATTACAACAGACCCAACTGAAATAAAAAGGATTGTAACAGAATATTATGAAAAACTATACTCCAACAAATTTGAAAACCTAGAGGAAATTGATAAATTTCTAGAAACACACTACATACCCAAACTACAACAAAGTGATGTTGAAAATCTGAACAGACCCATAATAAGAGAAGAGATTGAAAAGGTAATAAAAAAAACTCCCAACCAAAAAAACTCTGGCCCAGATGGCTTCACTGGAGAATTCTACAAAACATTTACAGAAGAGCTTTGTCTTAGTTATCTAGTGCTGCTACAAAAGAAATACCACAAGTGGATGGTTTTAATGAAGAGAAGTTTATTTCCTCACAGCCAAAGTAAGCTAAAAGTCCAAATTCAGGGTGTCAGCTGCAGGGGAAGTCTTTCTCTCTCTGTTGACCTTCTCATCAATGTTCCCCCAGACTAGGAGCTGCTTTGCCAGGGACCCAAGGATGCACTCTGCTCCTGGCACTGCTTTCTTGATGATATGAGGTACCCCTGTCTCACTGCTCACTTCTGTCTTTTATAACTCAAGAGATTGCCTCAGGACACAATCCAGTCTTGCAGATCAGCTCCTGCTTTACTAACACAAGTACCACCCATCCTCCCTCATTAACATCATAGAGGCAGGTTTACAACATACTGGAAAATCACACAGTACCAGGGATCATGGTCTAGCCAAACTGATACACATATTTTTGGGGGGACATAATTCAAACCATGACATTCCACCCTTTGGCTCCCAAAAAATCACATCCTTGCAACATGGAAAACATATTCACCCCATCATATCATAGCAAAAATCTTAACTCCTAGTCCAAAATCCAAAAATTCCTCTTCATCTGTGAAATCTAGAATACAAGTTATCTGCTTCCAAAGGTACAATGGCAGAACAGGCACAAGCTAGACATTTCCATCACAAACGGGAGAAACTGCAGGGAAAAAAGTGATAACAGGCACCAAGCAAGTCAGCAGAACACATTACATTAGCCCTCAAGGGTTTGAAAATAATCTTCTGTTCTCTGAGACAATTTACACAATGGCCCTGCCCTCCAGATTCTAGGTGTTGGCCACACTCTCCAGATTTTGAGTGGAGGCCCCTTAGCCCTGGGCTTCAGCTCCGCCTTCCAGGCCCACTGGGACAGCAACTCTGCTCCCTTGGCTTTAGGTGCACCATTCTCCTAGTCCATCGGAGTGACAACTCCACCCTTAGAAACACCAGAGGCCATGGCTCCACCCTTTGAAACCCCTGAGTCATGGCCATGCCTTTTGAGACTGAAGCAGGTCGGCTTCTTGTGTCCCTTGTCTCTTCAGCTTCTGCTTCTGTTTCCTGTGGCCTCTTGGCCCTTGGGCCTCATGCCCGCATCTGCCCTGCTGCGGCAAGTGTTCCAAAGCTCTGTAGCTCCACCGGTATAAGTGCCTGGAGGCACCCCACTCCGCCAGGAAGCCTCCTGCACCCAGGCACTCAGCTCTCTCACTCCGTGGGTCGGCTCCAGCACAGTCTTGCACTGGTCTTTTGGTTCTGCTCCTGTTGGTTCTCTGCTGCTATAGGTTTTCTGCTGCTGTTGGTCCTCTGTCACTGCCACACATCTATCCATTCACAGTTTTAAAACCACTTCCAGATTTTAGGTATCTTTTAGAGCAGCACCCCACTCTGCTGGTACCAAATTCTGTCTTCGTCATCTAGTGCTGCTACAACAGAAATACCACAAGTGGATGGTTTTAAAGAAGAGAAGTTTATTTCCTCACAGTCAAAGTAGGCTAAAAGTTCAAATTCAGGGTGTCAGCTCCAGGGGAAGTCTTTCTCTCTCTGTTGGCCTTCTCATCAATGTTCCCCCAGACTAGGAGCTTCTTTGTGCAGGGACCCTGGTCCAAAGGAAGCGCTCTGCTCCTGGCACTGCTTTCTTGATGATATGAGGTCCCCCTGTCTCACTGCTCACTTCTGTCTTTTATATCTCAAGAGACTGCCTCAGGACACAGTCCAGTCTTGTAGATCAGGCCCTACCTTACTAACTCAACTGCCACCCATCCTCCCTCATTAACATCATAGAGGCAGGTTTACAACATAGAGGAAAATCACACAGTACCAGGAATCATGGCCTAGCCAAATTGATACATACATTTTTTTGGGGGACATAATTCAAACCATGACCAGCTTGTACCAGTACTACTCAAGCTATTTCAGAGCACAGAAAAAGAAGCAACACTTCCAAATTCATTCTATGAAGCTAGCATAACGCTGATGCCAAAACCAGGCAAAGACGTCACAAAAAAAAAAGAAAATTACAGACCAATATATTTCATGAATATAGATGTAAAAATTCTTAACAAAATTCTAGCCAAAAGAATTCAGTATCATATCAAAAAAATAATACACCATGACCAAGTAGGATTCATACCAGGTATGCAAGTATGCTTCAACATTAAAAAATCAATCAGTGTAATCCACCACATAAATAAAAGGAAAGAATCACATGATTATCTCAATTGATGCAGAAAAGGCATTTGACAAAGTCCAACACCCATTCCTGATAAAAACTCTCAATAAAATAGGTATAGAAGGGAAATTTGTCAACATAATAAAGGGCATCTATGCAAAACCAACAGCCAATATCATTCTTAATGGAGAGAGGCTGAAAACATTCCCCTTGAAAACAGGAACAAGGCAATGATGCGCTTTATCACCACTCCTATTTAGCATTGTGCTGGAAGTTCTAGCTAGAGCAATAAGGAAAAAAAAAAAAAAAGGGCATCCAAATTGGTAATGAAGAAGTTAAACTCTCCCTGTTTGCAGATAATATGATACTATACATAGAAAACCCTGAAGACTCCATGAGAAATCTACTGGAACTAATAGAAAGATTCAGCAGAGTGGCAGGATACAAGAAAAACATACAAAAATCAGTTGGATTCCTATACACCAATAAAGAGAACGATGAAAAAGAAATCAGAAAAACAATACCATTTATAATAGCCCCTAAAAAGATAAAATACTTAGGAATAAATCCAACAAGGGATGTAAAATAGCTATACAAAGAAAACTACAAAACGCTGCTGCAAGAAACCCAAAGGGATCTACATAAATGGAAAAAACATACCATGCTCATGGATAGGTAGACTCAACCTTGTGAAAATGACAATTCTACCGAAAGCAATTTACAAATACAACGCAATCCCAATCCAAATACCAACAACATTCTTCAAAGAGATGGAAAAACTAATCACTAACTTTATATGGAAAGGGAAGAAGCCCTGAATAAGTAAAACACTACTAAAGAAGAATAAAGTTGGAGGACTCACACTACCTGACTTCAGAACCTACTATACAGCTACAGTAGTCAAAACAGCGGGCTACTGGTACAACGACAGATACATTGACCAATGGAACAGAATTGAGAACCCAGATGTAAATCCATCCACCTACACTCACCTGATCTTCGACAAGGGCCCAAAGTCCATCAAATGGGGAAAAGACAGTCTTTTTAACAAATGGTGCTGGCAAAACTGGATATCCATCTGCAAAAAAATGAAACAGGACCCCTACCTCACACCGTATACAAAAACTACTTCAAAATGGATCAAAGACCTGAATATAAAGCCTAAAAGTATAAAGTTCATAGAAGAAAAAATAGGATCAACACTACAAGCCTTAATACACGTCATTAACAGGATACAAACCATAACCATCAACGCACAAACCCCAACAGATAAGCTAGATAACTGGGATCTTCTAAAAATCAAACACCTATGCTCTTCAAAAGACTTCACCAAAAGAGTAAAAAGAGAACCTACAGACTGGGAAAATTTTTTTGGACTGTACAAGTCAGACAAAGGTCTAATCTCCATAATCTACCAGAAAATCCAACACTTCTACACCAAAAAGACAAATAATCTTGTTAAAAAATGGGCAAAGGAAATGAACAGACACTTCACCAAAGAAGACATTCAAATGGCCAACAGACACATGAGGAAATGCTCATGATCACTAGCCATTAGAGAAATGCAAATTAAAACCACAATAAGATACCATCTCACACCGGCATTACCAGCATGAATCAAAAACACTGGAACTAACAAATGTTGGAGGGGCTGCGGGGAGATTGGAACTCTTAGACACTGCTGGTGGGAATGTAAAACGATACAACCATTTTGGAAATGATATGGTGCTTCCTCAGAAAGCTCGAAATAGACATACCATTCAATCCAGGAATCCCACTCCTAGGAATATATCCTAGAGAAATAAGAGTCGTCACTCGAATAGACATATGCACACCTATGTTCATGGCAGCATTGTTCACAATAGCAAAACGATGGAAACAAACTGGATGCCCATCAACAGATGAATGGATAAACAGACTATGGTACATACACACAATGGAGTACTATGCAACAAGAAAGAACAACAATGAATCTGTGAAGCAGCTCATAACATGGATGAAACTGGAGGACATGCTGAGTGAAATAAGTCAATCGATAAATATTGTATGAGACCTCTATTGTAAAAATCCATGAAAAAGTTCACACACGAAATGTAACAACCTTTGTTGGTTACCAGCAGTGGGAGGGTTGGGGGTGAAATACTAAGTAGGCAATAGATAAGTGGTATCTTGGATGAAGGGTGAGACAGTACACAATATAGGGGAAACCAGCACAAGTTGTACAAGGAAAAGTCATGGAAGCTCCATAGTCACATGCAAACTCTCTGAGGGACTGAACTGCTGGGTGGAGGGCTGTTGGGACCATGGTCTCAAGGAACATCTAGCTAAATTGGCATAACAGTTTATAAAGACAATGTTCTACATTCTACCTTGGTGAGTAGTGTCTGGGGTCTTAAAAGCCTGTGAACAGCCATCTAAGATACTCCATTGGTCTCATCCCTTCGGGAGCAAGGGAGAATGAAGAGAACAGGATACAAGGAAAAGATTAATCTGAAGGACTAATGAACCACAGCTACCAAGGCCTCCACCGGACTGAGTCCAGTACAACTAGATGGTGCTCGGCTACCACCACTGACTGCTCTGACCAGGATCACAACAGAGGGTTCTGGACAGAGCTGGAGAAGGATGTAGAACAAAATTCTAACTCACAAAAAAAAAAGACCAGATTTACTGGCCTAAAGGAGACTGGAGAAACCCTTAGAGTATGACCCCCAGACACCCTTTTAGCTCAGTGGTGAAGTCATTTCCTAGGTTTGCTGTTCAGCCTGGGAGTGGACAGCCCAATAAAACCGAATGGGACTAATGAGGCACAGCAGTCCAGGGACAAAGGCCAGAAGGCAGAAGGGGACAGGAAAGCTGGTGATAGGGAACCCAAGGTTGAATAAGGATAGAATTGATGTGTTGTGAGGTTGTTAACCATTGTCATAGGGCAACATGTGTACTAACTGTTAAATGAGAAACTATTTTGTTCTGTAAGCCTTCAACTAAAGTGAGAATAGCAGCATAATCAGAAGAGCGTAGTCGATGTCACTGAACTGTGCATGTAGAGATTTTTGAAATGGTGTATCTTTGGCTATGTATATTTTCACCAAAAAAAAAGGGTCGAGAAGGGAGAGGGTTGACATGTTGTGGGGTAGTTAACCAATGTCATAAAACACTATGTGTACTACTGTTTCATGAGAAACTATTTGTTCTGTAAGCCTTCACCTGAAGTACAATTAAAAAAAAAAAAAGAGCAGCTGCTGAGGCTACTTACGTACAGCTAAAAAAAAAAACTATATTTGACATTTTTACAAAGAGAAATTTCTTTGACTCATTATGCTTGCATTTAGAAGCAAGAATATTCATAGAATAGAGATAATATTTAAATCTTTGGATGATTATGAAAAGTTAAGACAATCATTAGGATTCCCATCCAATACAAGAAAGGGTTCTTTTTTTTCTCTTTCTCTGACATGCATTTCTAAAATATCTATTTTTCAATTCTACATGCATTATTTAAATAGCCAAAACCATATAAATTCAATTGTATAATTTTATACACTATTCATTTGGACCAAGTTGGATAATTATCCTTCATTTGGACAGTTTCACAAATTTCTGCAAATTGATTTTTTTGTGCTGCAAATACTGTTAAGAATATCACATTCATTTTAAGTTCTGTAAAAGTCTGTCAGCTTTCACTGATTTTTAATAAAGAACTTGCCTAGGATATGTGTAAGTACTTATTCTGAAAGATTGATGATAAGCCTTTATTTGTAGACATTAACAATTTATGTTATATAATATTTTATATATAACAATTATATATAATTATTTTACAGAAAAGAAAAGTTTCTGTCACTTTCCAAAGTAAAACACATTAGAATAAAGACAATGACTTTCTCAGACTCTTTTGGTAAAAAAAAATTGCAAAAAATTTTTGATTTTTTCATTTATATTCTACATAAGATATCTAACTAAAACATTCTTGTTGTTTACAAAGTGAAAGTAGATAATTTATAAATTTTGAAAATGAAGGAGAGGATCTTTGATGAAATAGTTGATTCAATAGCTGATAATTATATTTTGCAGTATACGTATGTATTCATTTATCAAAAAACGGAGGAAGACACTGAAGAGAATTCCCAAAAGAAGAAAAAAAAAAAAAAAAGACGTATGTTACATTGTTATATATCCCAAAAAATCCAAACCCATTGCCATTGAGTTGAGTTGATTCTGACTCATAGTGACCCTATAGGACAGAGTAGAACTGCCCCATAAGGTTTCCAAGGAGCAGCTGGTGGATTCGAACTGCCGAAGTTTTGGTTAGCAGCTGAACTCTTACCCACTGAGCCACCAGGAAGACAATAAATCCAGTCCTTTATTTTGGGGGTGATATCAGGGAGAATAGCATGACATTAAATAAAATTCCTTTCACATGTCCTAGGAGATTTGTGTCTATGTCATAGAAATGCAGATGATAGTGTCCTGTGTGACTATCAAAAGCTATAATTAGATCTTTATGGTTTCTAAAATTTTTAAATTTTAAAAAAGAACCCTTTCTATAAATTTTAAAATAAACTTGAGAATACAGCCAAAAGTGCAAGTTACACTGAAAGTTATTAAATAGTAAATTTAGTAAATACCATCTCTGAGAAAAATTTTGAAAATTTATGTCTAAGCAAGAGATATAAATGCCCTGTATGTAAAATGGAGCTAATGATGCTAGCAATGTTCTCCTAGGAATATAAACTAAAAAAGTGTATTTAAAATAAATAAAGTGTAATATAATAAAGTTAACTTTTCTGCCAAACTCTCATTGATTATACTGGCTACCTTTTCTCATCAGCTTGGAGATAAATTGACCATATTGATACTTTACTTTTTGTTTTTTTGAATTTTTATTAAAAAAGGACGGTGTGAATTATATTTAAACAAGCTCATATGTACCTGTTAAACAGTTCCTATAAACAAAATTGTTTGTCTAAATGAATTTCATGTGTTTCCAATGATTTTATAAGTAACAGCAACTAAAATCATACATCTTGCATTTAATGAATGACTATTGAATGAATGATTGTATCAGGTTACAAATGGAAGTGCTGCTAGTAGACTCAGCTTTTGGCCAGAGTTTAGTCTTCACATCAAGAAGTGAAGCCTGTTCCAAGCGCCCCTTCTTCCCCTTAATTCTCCCTCTCCAGATAACAATAGAGGTGGTAAAAATGTGCATTTCTTATTTGGTTAACAATCTTTTTTTTTTTTTTTTTTTACAGTAAAATATAATATCAGGGACTTAAGCATATTAGATGTTAGCAGCTGTTGGTAAGTTTATTTACTTTCCCCATATTAATTTCATACTAGTAATATTTAAAATAGATACACATACTTAACACTTCTTGCCTTTAATTATCTCCCAAGGTCAGAAAATTATCAGCATATATTTAAATATTCTTATAAATCATAGAGTTCATTACTGTAAAATGACTGATCTGGAGGGAAAAAATTATGACTGGACAACAAATTACAGCTATTCTGAGGGATCCTTTCCAAAACCTAACTGGGGTAAGGAAAAGATGAATCACGATAATTGCAACCTTGGTCAGTAGTAAGGTCAATGGGAGGGGATGTTTCTATTATCTGTGAAACTCTGACATTAGATAGTCATGGGTATCTTGGGAAGGAAATTGTCTTGAGGGTTCATTCTTTTTTCCTCGTGCACTCAGTAATGAAGAATGGGTTGCTCATTTTTAAGAGACAGTCTGGATGCCAGATTAGATGATAAAATTTGAGTGCCCAGTCACTGCAATCTGCCTTTTATGATACCATTAAACTAAGTACACTATACTATTTGATAAATTTGATCTTGAAAGCTTCTTGAATGGCAATGCAGTGTTTGTTAATGATTTTTTCCCCAGAATCCATTAGTTATTCCTTGAGTCACATGGACAAAGCATCTGCCTACATAATGTAAAAGTATATCCAAGTCTACTTAGATTTTATGCAAAAATTATGTTGTTTTCCACTATGAATTCTTGACACAGAGTAATAAAAAATGATTGTAAATGGCTAGGCATATGGAGTAAGTGTTATCCCTTATATACTTGGAGAAATATGCAAACCACACTTTTAACTTACCTTTTAAAACTCAGTTTAAGGGCACATATTATGAGAAAATTTCTATGACCACTTACTATTTTTTGCATGCCATTCCTCGGTTCTCAGTTAGCACTATCTAGCATATTTCTGTGGTTGCTTGTGTAACACTGGATTTTAGTGTCTGTCTCCTCCACTGAAGTTTCATCCTATTGACTCTAACTCCTTATTTGACTTCAAGTCTGCAATGACTGTTACAGTGGATGTGATGAAATCTCAATTTGTATTTATTCCATGGATGGATGAATAAATAAACGAAGAAGATCTGAATACCTAGAGGCGGTGTGTAAGAATGTGATCACCATCTTTCATTGTTTACATATTATGTTTTTGCTAGTTTCAACAAATAATGATTTTATGGCAGAGTAGATATAAAATGTATTTTAGTTTTCTCCTTGGTGGTCCTTGGTTTACTTTCTTTCTTCATCAGACAAAACCCAGGAGATCATCCTATTGTATTTCAACCAGTCACTCCAATGATGCTTTGTTAACTAGGTGCCATCGAGTTGATTCTGACTCAACTCATGTTGTGCAGTCCTGCCCCGTCCTCGGAATTGCTGCTATGTATGAGCCCATTGTTACAGCCACTGTGTTAATAAACCTCATTGAGAATCTTCCTCATTTTCGCTGACCCTCTATTTTCCAAGCATGATATCCTTCTTCAGGGACTGGTCCCTCCTGATAACATGTCCAAAGTAAAGGAGATGAAATATTGCTATCCATGCTTCTAAGAAGCATTCTGACTATATTTCCTCCAATACAGATCATAGTTTTTGGAAACATCTATGTATTTTATTTATTTTATTTAATATGTGTCTATTCCCATTAAAAATAAGTATTATAGGCAAGGATTTCTGCTTGTTTTCTTCATAACTAGAAACAGGATCTAAAAGAATGCTAACAGGTAGAGAAATTTTGGTCAATATTTGTTGAATGAATCAATGAATGAATGAAAATTTGCTCTTCCAATATAAATGCAGATTAATTTAATCAGAAAAAGAAGTATGATAAAGGCAATTAGCTTGGAGATAAGGTAAGGTATAATATCTAGTACTAGGATCTAATCAACATACTGGGAAACTCCTAATAAATAGACATTCAATATAAAATTTTAGAAAATCTTGAAATCAACATGGATATGTACAAATGAATTTATTTTATAAAGGAATTTGTTACTACATGATGCAACAGCATTATGAACAAAAACAAGTATCATATATGTAACAAAATCAATACAAATAGAGCAAGTAGCCTTTGGGCTTTATTTTGATGTTTTAGCTCTAACAGCTTTATCCTGAACCATCTGGTTTTTCACCTTGAGTCTCCTCCACTCTGTGCTCACAGTTTGAAAACAAATAGTTACTCTAAGAAAAACTTAACTTTACTAATATTATCAATATAAAATAATTTTGAAAATGATTTAATTTAATTGGTTTGCAGATGAAAACTTAGCAGGTTGGGTTAAATGTATGTAAAAAGCATATTTATGCATGTCTAAATTTATAATCAGTTTGTTCCAATAAATCACCAAAGCATAAAATTTCTCACACAGAATTTTATTTTAATAACTCTCCCAGGTAGTATATATATATTTTTTCTATTTTTACTGTTAAAGTATTTTTGTTCCAGTTGGCAAATATATTCCATATGATGTGGCTAAGTTATATATTTGCATAAAGTTCATGCATTGCAAGTCAAAACCATCTTTCAAACTTGTTCCTTTCAAAAGAGCAATACATTGATAGAAATAAGTGATTTTTTGCTCCATCATTCAAACATAATAGGAGAACTGGAATGTGTTAAAGACATTCAGTTGAAACATGATTTATAGATCTGTATGAAAATCTACTGATAATGCTACCTCGGTATTATGCCTCTTCACCTTAGTCTTTATTTTAAGACATACTCCATATTTTAATGAAAAGTAGCATATTCTCATTTCAGTTCTGGAATGGTAATTGTATATTGACATATGAAATATGGTTCCAACCAATATCAACTGCAAAAAATTTCTCTGTAAGTGTAGTCTTCCTTAATGAGATAGTGTGCAAGCCTCTGACTGATATAAATGAAATAGAAAAAATAAATATCAAATCAAAACCTAACACCACAAAATACCCCTTTTTCATACATTATAAACAGAGACAAATTCATGGTTATTTGAAAATACTAGCAAATATTCTTAGTGAGGATCCTGAGAAACTTATCTATGGATTTAGGAGAGATTCTTATGTCTTCTACACCGTTGCTGTTCTAATAGGATCCCTGTATTTGCTACATCATTCTACCCTTATCTATCCTAATTTTCCCCAAGCCATTCTACTAAAGCAACAGAAGCATCTAAGTCTGAAATAAATTGCCCTAAAATAATTATTCTTATATAATCTAATTAAAAATGAAAAGATTATTCAAACTTAAGCCAAATTTATTTCACACTTTACAGCTGGGACCAACACCATAGATCTCGAGGCAGATTGTCTGGGCTAGAATCTGAGCTCCGTAATCTACTGGGGCTTAGGAAAATTACATAAATGATAGGTAATGAGAATATTTATCTCATTAGTTTTTTTAGAGAGATAATGAATTAATACATGGAAAGTGTTTAAAACAGTGCTTGGTATATAGCAAACATCAATAAGTATTAACTGATGCTCTCCTTTATCTTATATTTCCAGTAGACTTTTTTAAACTTGCAAATTTTTCTGAAATAATGCTGACTATTGCCTCCATAGAAAATAAATGTTTGTTCTATTAGAACTTTCACTAATAATCATTGCTGTGCTGGGATACGCAATTCTCATGGGAAGAAAGAGGTGGGGTACTTTACCCAGCTTTATGATGATAATCCACCACTCATCTGTCAGTTTGTCCTACGCTGGTTGTTTGGGTGTTGCTATGGTGCCGGAAACTATGCCACCAGTATTTCAGATAACACCAGGGCCACCTATAGTAGACAGGTTTCAGTGGTGCTTCCAGATTCAGACAGACTAGGAAGAAAGGCCTGGAAATCTATGTCCAAAAATTAGCCAATGAAAATCCTGTGGATCACAAGAGAATATAGTCCAATACAGTGCTGCAAGATGAGCTTCCTAGACTGGAAGGCACTCGAAACATACAGTGGTCACAACAACGGACTTGAGTGTATCAAGGATCCTGAAGATGCCACAGGAACCAGAAATGTTTTGTTCTGTTGTACATGGGGTCACCATGAGTCAGAACCAGCTTGAAGGCAGCTAACGACCATGATGATATTATTCCTCTTTAGGGTAATGGGAAGGGAATGTAGTGAAGGATGTTCAGTGCTGATTATAAAGAATTAAACTGCTAATATTTTTAGATTCAGATTATTAGAAATACAAATATGAGAAACATTTTTTTCTGGGTACTTTAAGTGTGTTAAAACAAACAAACAAAAACAAGTTAGATTAAGGCCATATTTCATTTACTCAATCTTGTTTTCCTCTTTATTTAAAATATTTTACATGTTAACTTACGAGGCATTCACCCTTCAGTGGTAGAATTCTTGCCTTGCATGCAGAAGACCCTGATTGATTCCCAGCCAACATACCTCGTGTGCAGCCACCACGCTGTAACTGGAGGCTTGTGTGTTGTTACGATGCTAACCTGCAGTGTCTCTTGGGGATGGAGCAGGACCAGAAAGCTGTTTGTTCCATTGTACACGAGGTCACCATGAGCTGGGGGCCTACTTCATGCCAGCAACAACAACAAGACACTAACTTATCATAAGAAGTTGAACAGGAATTAGGGGTAAAGGCCTTTCACTACCATAACTCTGTTTTAATAATATCTAATAACTAATCCATCATAATGTATTCCCACATCTATTTTGCTTTGAGTTTTTATTGCTGATCCTCTTTACACTCCATAGAAACCCATTGCCATTGAGTCGATTTCGACTCACAGCAACCTTATAGGGCAGAGCAGAACTGCTCCCTACTGTTTCTAGGGGGTGGCTGGTGGATTCAAACTGCCCATCTTTTGGTAAGCAGCCATAGCTCTTAACCACTTTGCCACAAGGGCTCCTATACTCCATATATGCATGGTAAATTAAAATATGATTAAGGAAATTAATACATTATTTATGGTATGTGATAAAAATGTATTTCCAAATTCACTTATGCTTTTTTGTAGCACTTGTTCTATGCAATTTTTTAAATTTGTTATGTAGTCAAAGTTCCCAATAATTTTCTTTGAGGCTTCTTGATCCTTTATCTTGGTATAATAACCTTTTCCTACTAAAATATATTCTCCACTTATGTTTTTATTTTATATTATTTTTCACTTCATACCTACTAATTATGTGGACTAACATTTGGTATAAGAATCGATACAAACATCCATATATTTGTTAAAAAAAATTTAAAGCGTAGAGAGAACTATCATTTTCCATTCTCCACCTTATTTCTGAATCATTGAGGAATATATTTTGGAGTCATTGGGTCTGGAATTGGTGGAGTAGGCAAGCAATAGAAAAGATGTAATCAGTTCCAAAAAAACCTGTTGCCACCCAGTCGATTCCAATTCATAGCGACCCTACAGCAACCCTATAGGACTGAGTAGAACTGCCCCATAGAGTTTCCAAGGAGCAGCTGGTAGATTCAAACTGCTGACCTTTTGGCTAGCAGCTTTAGCTCTTAACCACTGGGCCACAAGGGCTTGGTAACCAGTGCACTACATTTTTGTTTTTGTTTTTTTGGTAGTTGCTCATTCTGAGGAACACATATCTCTGCCCACTCTGGAGTAGTGAAAACTGAGAGTCCTCCTTTGCTGATATAGGGATATAATCGTAGAATCAGGCTTAGGCCAGTATTCATGCAAGCTTCAAGAGACTAAATTTTAGAGGGGATAAATTTGCCTTATTTTGGGGGGAAAAAAAAACTTGGAAAAAATATAGGGGTATAGAGTTTATGAAACCAGTATAAATTGGATCCCTGTGTTCTGTTTACCTAGATATCCATTCACTCACTTCATTGAAGTTTTCCCTCAAGGCTCAAATGTGGTAGGATACCCAGGATGTTTACCAAACTTAATTTTTCTAAATACTAGGTAATCTCAAGATTGCATTTAACTTCTGACGTTTTAATCCTCTTTTTGAATTGATCCCATCTCTCTGTTTGTGAATGCAGTGGAACAGCCTGCTTTCATGTACATCTTATCATAGAGAAGGTATTCCAGAGAGAAAATATGAATTCTGATTTTCTAGAATCCATAAAATGTTTAACATAGCTCCTATGCTACTTATGCTTACTTTATTTTTAAAATATCTTCACACTAGACTTCATTACACACATACACACACACACCCAAAATTTTCCTTTGTAAATTTGGACTGAATTTATAAGACACTATTTCCATCAGAAAATATCCATTCTTTAAACCACCATTTTCTGAAGTGTTCACGTTAGAACTCTGCCATCTTGATCTCCTGTAGTTAGAATGTTCTCTCCTGATAACCCCTGTGACTCAGGTTATAATAGGCAGATTCCTGTTTCTAGATTATTCTTCCTTGAAGGAGGATTACCTGGATATAATTTTTGGCATAGAAACTATAAAATAATTTATCACACTGATCAATTCTTGAATTCTGTATCTGGAATATTTTGTCTCTACTTAGAAGTATTCCAAAATGAAATACAGGGCAGAAAAAAAAATAAAATAAAACAAGCAATTTCTCTCTTCAAAATCTCTACTCTTCAGATGTTCAATAGATACGGGATTATGTGTTGTCTTCCCTTTGACTAGAATAAGTCCATCGTCTTTAGAGGCTCATTAAGCTTCTCCATTTATACTGCCAGATATATCCCAGGCTTAAGGTTGAAAGAGAATCTACAACAATAACTCATTTGCAAATTGTCACACAAGCGGAATTTTGCTACAGTAAATTATGGAATTGGTGAAGTATCTTAATTGTACAAGTTTTAAAAATACTAAGTTAAATACTGCATACTAAAAACAAAGAAAGTTTTAATCATATTATTGGTTATTAAAAATATTTGGGAGTTCTAAAGTTGGGGCAAAATTAGCATTTCTGGTGGTGTTTTAAATCAGGAAGAAAATCTACAGTGAGAGAAATATCTCATGCCTCAGAGTAGCCTGTTGTGGTTGTTGTATGCTGTCGAGTCAATTCCTACTTACGGCAACCCCATGTGGCAGAATAGAACTACCCCAGAGAGTTCCCTGGCTGGAATCTTTCTTTACAGGAGCAGATTGCAAGTTCTTTTCTCCTGCAAAGTTGCTAGTGGGTTCAAATCACAGACCTATCGGTTAGCAGCTGAGTGTTTAACTATTGCACAATAAGAGCTCCTTAGATATAGTCTAGGGCCTCTAATATGTTAATCTACATGCACGTTAGTTAATGAAAACTAGCATGCATCTTTTAAGCCTTGCCTTTGCGACTCTCCTAAGCTTCATCGTGAATGATGAAGGATTCCTTGTATGACTTTAATCATCTGGATCAGCATATGAATGTTTCTGGCTATCTTCAGTTTTACAGGAGAAAATAAGATGAGCAGGGAATTGGATGATAATATTCTGATTGTCAAATGTAAATTTTTAACTTCCTTACTTCTGTCTCTAATTAACCACCAGAAATCCACACAATTATTACCAGTCTCTTTACTAGGAAAAAAGGAGTTTCACATCCATTCTCCTGATTGGGTAAAATGATAAAAAGGAAGATAGAGGGGATCTTTAAATAGAAATCCTATAAATCCGTTATATCTGTGGATGTATATGCTTAGGATAATGGAAATACTGAAGTGAATACTCAAATGAGTCAGGTTCTGTAACCATTTAAGACACTCCCTGGGAGCTAGTTAGGTATTTTTGGAACCTAGTTTACAATTTTCAGGCTATGTTGAACTATTTAGTACTCTGACACATGGTTTAGTTAAATAATGACCTAAGGGCCTGAGATATTTTTAAAAATGGCCTACAACTTCCCATGGTATTAAATACATCTTTAGGGAGACTCTTAAACACAAAAAAAGATCTAAAATAAGTTGAATTAGGGTTATATTTTTCAGTCATGCTATTTTCTCCTAAAAATAACATTTTATTTTTCAGTGGCATGGAAATGAGCCAGTAGCCTTTTTTGCATATTGACATTTTATGTTTAAATCAAACTTCATATTTTGTTTTCATGTGAATAAATCCAATTAATAAAACCCATTCCAAGATCATTTTCCTTGCTACTTTAAAAAATCTTGAAGATTTCCTAGAACCCATTACAAATCTTCACGATTTTAACTTTTTTCTGGAGCTTAAAATGTTCCCAGTGCCTTACCAAGATTAGCTTTATGGTATTCATGAAATGGCACATAACGATCAATAAACGTTTGGCTCACAGATGTAGAGCTAATGAAGTAGTGGTTAATGCAGTGTCAGACAGTGAGGGTTTCAGTTCCAGATCTGCCAATTACAGCTCTGTGCTTTGTTGTTTAGACAATTTATATCTTTTTTCCTCATCTATAAATACTGACATACTAAGTGTAAGCACGACAAGGTCTATTGTGAGGATTAAATGAGTAAGTATATGTACAGCACATAGAAGAGTGCCTGGGCAATAATAAACTCTATAAAATATTTGTTACTACTATTAGTATTTAGTGAAACAAACAATTAAAAAATAGGAATAATTTTTCTGAGAAAACTATCCATTTAAGCAGTCATGATAAACAGGTTAGAAGCAAATGGTTTCATCATCTGAACTGCTAGTCCCATGCTTCTACAAGAAAGTTATTTATTGCACCTGTGTATGATTTGGTTGTTGGTGGTTCAGTAGTATATATGTCACCTTCCATTTGAAACACTCTTGTTCTATTTTCAGCCAGTACATCTCATATATAGCCACCACCCATGTGTCAGAGACTTTTGTGTTGCTGTGATTCTGAACACGTTTCAGCAGAGCTTTTGGACTAAGATGGCCTAGGAAGAAAGGCCAGGTGATCTACTTCCAAACATTAGCCAGTGAAAACCCTATGGATCACAATGGTCTGATCCCCAACTAATCATGTGGATGGTCCAGGACTGGGTAGCATTTCCTTCCTTTGCTTCCTTTGTGCATAGGGTCTGCATGAGTTGGGGGCCAACTCAATGTACCCTAACAACGACAACGTATGAACTGAGAGCATTACACAACTCTTTTAAAAAAAGTTATACAACTCTTTTACCTATACAACTATATATATATATATACATACACTACTGTATTTAGTTTTCAAAATACATAAAGCTTTTATTTAAGATAAAATCTAATATGAATTATGTATAATCATCTATTGAAATTATTATACAATCATTGAATTATTTGCACACATTTTAATAATGTCAAAATAATTGCTCTTAAATATTTTAAAGAAGAATTTTATAAACTAAAGAATAGAAAAAAACTGTTACATTTTAAAATTATGGACTTACTCTGTAAAATAGCAATAGTCTGAAAATATTGGTGAAGAGGTGAAATAGAAAAGTGGATGTTAAGAACAAAAAATATTTAGATAATACACTGGATGAGTAGTGCCACCCTTATGTTCCATTAAATATAAATACTATTTTAAGAAATACAAGAGAAAATATCATCTCAAGAATAGATATATACTGTATTTTTATGCAAATAACAGGTGTGTTATTTGTTTTTTTGCCAACCTTGCAACCCCCTCACATATTATTTTCCTAGGCATGCAATGCAGCATTATAAGTGTGGGTGTATTATTTACGTGGGCATGTTATTTGAGAAAAAGTACTGTGTACAAAATTTCATTATGTATTAAACAACTAAGACATCTTCAACATATTCTATGAAACACAAACCATGTTTTTGTCCAAAATAAAAAGACACCAAATAATAATGAACAAATAAAAATTACTATTTAAAAATTTAAAAAGTATCTTGTACAAGTTCTTTGCTTACAGGATGTTTCAGAACAAATTATAAATTATGTTAAAAGTATCAGTAATGAAAATAGCACAAAACGGAACTCATGGGTTATAGCCAATGGTAAAAAGAAAATTTATATTCTTGTATAGTCTTTAAAAGAATGAATGCATAAAATTATTAAGCATTAATCTAAAGAGTAGAAAAAACAGTGCAATGTGAACAAATTAAGCATACATAAATTTAGAAATTAATTGGCAGTCTGACAAACAGTACACACAACAATAACACCCATTTTTCCTTAGACAATGAATTTAATGTAATGAACTTATTAAATGAGGGATTGAATCTAAGTTAGTTAAAGAGGGCTATCATCATATAGATTCAATGGATTAGTAGTTTCATTGAGGTCACAGGTATGTGGATGTTTGCAGCTGTTTCTTCTCATTTTGAGTTGTGCCTTCTCTGCAGAATAAAATCCCAACAGCTTTACTCCATCCACGTCATTAAGGTGGACTCTACTTTGAATCTCTAAGTTTGTCTTAACTGTTGTGGCTTGCATGTTGCTGTGATGCTCAAGCTATGCCACCAGTATTTCAATACCAGCAGAGTCATTCATGCTGGACAGGTTTCAGGGGAGCTTTCAGGTTTCAGGGACATGCTAGGAAGAAGCACGTGGAGGTCTACTTCTGAAAATATTGGCCCGTGAAGACTTTATCAATAGCAGCAGAACATTGTCTGACAGTGCCGGAGGATGAGCCCCTCAGGCTGGAAGGCACTCAAAGTACAACTGAGGAAGAGCCTCTTCCTCCAGGAAGGTAGAGGCTGTTTATGTTTTGTTTAGTAAAATAAACTTATTCATGGCCACAAAATTACCCAACATAGACAGACCTATTTATTTGATTGTTTATTTACTTACTTAGTTATTGATTTATTGATTGACTAATATGAATATGCTGCATCTGCTTTCAACAGATCATGGCCTTGAAAACCCCATTGAGAAGTTCTACTTTACACTCACGGGGTCTCCATGACTCATAATCAACCTGACAGCAACTAACAACTACAACAGCATTAGCATAATTATTATAGGACACACAGTTATACATTTATTACAGCATAATAAAATAATATAGGTAAATTAATTCATATATGCTAAAATAAAATATCATGGCATGATAAATATAATATAGCAATGATTGTAATATAGAATGGCTGTTCCATCCATCAAAAGGGTGGATTCCAGAGGAAGAATGCCTTATATATACTTTTAACAACTTTATTTTAGTAAATGGGATCTTGTTAGGATATGTCATTTAAGTTCTTATTTAAATTAGTTTAATTGTATTGTCAAGTCCCATTAAAAAGACCCCTTCACTCATCCATCATTATCTCTTGCCACAGAGATTACTGTTGCTCTAGTTTGCAAGATCCATTCAGCACTGGGTGCTAAATTCTAAGGTCTGTGCTCTAAATTTAAGGCTGGGAGTTGAGCCTCTATGTGTTGGTAAAAGTTGCAACCGGCTCTAGAGGAAAAAGAAACATATTTGTGTCTTTTGCTGATTCCCGTGGTGCAAATATTACCCCCATGGACAATTTCAAGGTACAAAAGTGACTTAACTGAATATGGAGTTTGGGCAGAGATGAGGAAAACTGTGTATTTCCTTTGTTTTAAATACATTTTAATTAAGTCCGTACAATTTAATTTTTAATAATAGTTGTTTAATAGAGACTAATTCTAGCACATGCCTGGCCCAAGCTATGCAGCGTCCTTCCTGTCCTGGTCCTGCCAACTCTTCAGTTATCATGGAGCATACTTCAAAAGAAATGCCAGCTTGGCTTCTCCACTTCTTGCCAATTGCCTTTCCCCTTTCCCTCATTTTATAATCTCTTGTAGGACCATTGGATTTAGAAATCAAAAGTCAGGAAACAAGTGACTATAAAGAACTCCTCTGTTTAATCCTGTAATATCAGCCTACCTTGAGGCAATGGAGCACAGAAGTGCCTGACTGTTTTCTCTTGTGTTTGTGCCATGTTGATAACAGGGAATCTTGATAGAGTTAACTTGACCAATGTTTACCGACAAGTTTTACACTCTGATAATTTTTTTTTTTATTATTGATTCTGTTACTCTAGCAGACGTTAATCTATGAGATAGTGAGAGGTCTCTGGAAAATTAGAGTTTTGGTTTGTTTTTTTTTAATTGAACTAACTGCCCATTCTGAAGCCTATTTTTTTTTGTCGTTTGTATACAGCTTTATCTTATTTACTAAACAGCAAATGACCACTTTCTGGCATTCAGGTACTTAAAGCACAGCCAGGAAATGAATGAAAACAGCAGTTGAAGGCCAGAAAGAAATAAATACCCTGGGCATGGCAATTACTTTTTGTTGTTTGATCAAATAGTAGATTTCTGTGCTGATTATATTGTGCATCTGGACAGGCACAAACCTTACTCTTCTAAGGTAGTGCTGCCAGCATAGAGAAAAATAAGGGTTTGCAAATGTGAAAATGATTAAGACATCTTTCCAACTCACTTTTAATTGTGGTGGAAAGAAAAGCTTCTGAAATTACCAGCTGCAATAGTAATGTACAAAATATCACCCTACTTTTGCATAATCTATACATGATTTACCTAAACCCCATTCTTCTCATTCCTACACATGAATTTTCCTTAATGTCCACCTTGAGACATTTCCTGATTCTACTGACCTCATTGCTGTTGGGAATTACATTTGGACAGCACATATTCCATTTATTTTCTAAATATCATTTTTAATTTTATCTTAAAAAATTTGTATGACTTCTTAATTATGTGTAGCATTCTATTACTTATGGAAAATGTGGTTCAGAAATTAAAAATATATCTTTCAAATACTTTTTTATAGAAAGTTTATTGTGGTAAAATATAAAATAACATAAAATTTGTTATTTTAACCATTTTTTAAGTGTACAATTCGGTAGTATTTGTTACATTTACATTGTTATGCACCCATAACAACTATCGAATCTCACAACTTTTTCTTCACCCCAAACAGAAGCTCTGTACTCAAATAATAACTCCAAACCTCCCTCTCCAACATTCTGGTAACTTCTAATATGCTTTCTATCTCTGTGAATTTGCCTATTCTTGATATTTCATATAATGGGAATAATACAATATTTGTCCTTTTATGTCTGGCTTATTTCATTTAGCACGCTTTGCAAAATCAATTCATATTGTACTTGTTGCATGAAAAAGCTGTCCTGTGTCTGGTCCTTCTTCCCCAGCTGTTGTGCGGGGTTTTTGTTTTGTGTGGTATATTGCTCCCTCCTCTAGTAAGAGAAAATGTAGTCTGGGTTGGAAGAGTTCATGAATCAGAACTTCATTCTTTTTTTATGGCTGAATAATATTCCATTGTATGTACATATCACATTTTGTTTATCAATTCATTTCTTAATGGATACTACTTGGGTTGTTTCCAAATTTTGGCTATTGGGAATAATGTTACAATGAACATTAGCATACAAGAATCTGTTTTCAGGACATACTTTTTCAGCCTTTTGTGGATATACATATGACTGCAATTCCTGGGTCATATGATAATTTTATAATTAACTTTTTAAGGAACTACCAGACTGTTTACCACAACAGCTGCATTGTTTTATGTTTCTACCAGCAATGGGCAAGAGTTCTGATTTATCTACTTTCTTGCCAACACTTGCTATTTCTTTTCTTTTTTTTTTCTTATAATAGCCATCCTAGTAGGAAGGTGGTTAAAGTGCTCAGCTGCTAACCAGAAAGTCAGCAGTTCAAACACACCAGCTGCTCTGCCAGAGAAAGATGTGGCAGTCTGCTTCTGTAAAGACTACAGCCTTGGAAACCCATACAAGGCAGTTCTACTCTGTCCTACATGGTTGCTGTGAGTTGAAATTGACTCTATGGCAACAGGTTCGGTTTTTGGTTTTCTGGAAAATAGATTTTCATCCAGTGTTTCCTGTTTTTGTTTTATTTTGCTTTAATTGTTAAATTATTCAGTAGTCCATCTGCTTAATGACTTTTTCAAATTATTTTTGCAAAGACTGTGTTCTTTGTTGTGTATGGTAATTAGACTCTCTGTTCCTTTAGTTTGTGTCAAGCTAGTGTTTGGACAGAGATTTTCTTGAATACCAGGAGTTAAAAAAAAGAAAGGAGAGGAAGAGAGATAGAGAGAAGCACTTCTCCAGTGCTTGCAGATTTACTCTTTAAACACTTAGCCAAGCCTGAGGTAAAAACTTAAGCTCTTCTCAGGTCTTTTCTGAGTATGTATTATGCCCTTGGCATGTATGTGGCTTTCTAAATTCCCCCTGAATGTTCTACTTTCACTAAGAAAGCCTCTCCAGCTTTTCCTCCTGAACTTGAGTAGGTCTACTGAATGTCTCAATGATGATATTTTGTTATAGGCATCCGCTGGTCAATTGTTAGCCTTACAATGATTTCTAGCAACGCATAGAGGGGGTTCTATGGTATATAAAACAGAGATGAGTACTTCCTGTGTCAACCCTTAAGGTGGCCACCAGAGAGTGTAAAGAAGACATACGTAATACTTTGTGAAGAAGGTCTGACCTGCTCCCACACAGGGAACAGGGGCCGCTGTCTTAAGGACTGTAGCCAAGGTGGGCATAAGGTGAGGCAAGGACAACTAAAAGGGCCACAAATGTTCCCTACCACTTTTAACATGTCTTTTTCTTGATTCAGCAATAAGTGTTTGACTGTTTCCAGAGTCCTGACAAAGTTGACTGTAACATTTTCTGCTTGTTTTTTAATGTTTCTATTGGAGGATGGGAGCTTGGAGCTGCCTATTCCACCATTGTGCTAATGTCACTCTACCCCAATAATTTTAATATCAAAGAATGTTATGAACAGAAGAAAAGTCACAAAGGGGGACAATATCTTGCCAATTAAAAGATCCTTTTCAGAGAAATAATTTAATCTCTCATGTTTTCAATTTCTTTACCTCAAAGCAGAACAAATATTAGATGTGGAAGTTTGTTTTGTAGCTCCAAGTATTTGATTCTACACACACACGCATGCATGTGTATATAAGTAATAAGTATTTATAAAGAAAACAGTGTCAGTCAAATGCAGTGAGCTTGGTCACATAACCAACTTAAAGAACAGATAGGGACAGGGGAAAGGGGTATGTTAAAGAAGAGAGGAAAATATTTGAATCTCATGGATTTTGAACCAGAACATTTGAGAACAAAACAACTTCATCAAATAGGGCATCCAACATTAATGTAGCTCAGCAACAGATGCCTTTTTTTTCTTTACCAGGTAGTGAACCCTATGGCCATACTTTAGTTTCTGTCTCAAGGAAGATCACTGAATCTGCCTAGTTATCAGATTATATCCCCATTTGAGCGAAACCTTCATATACGGTTACCAGAAAGATCATCGACCAGTTGAAGAGTAATTGTTTTGGGCTTAGCTCCTTGCCACTGGCGTATTAGCTCATTAAACTGTGAAGAACACTGGTTCATAGTGTAGAGTGCAGAAAAAAAACTGCTCGAAAGACTATGTCTACTGTACTATTCTTCATCAAGAAACAGTAGGGAAAAGACTCTCATTAAGATAGCTAGAACCTTCATGTGCCTCTCCACGATATTCTTCTGACCTGCTAACCCGTAGCTGTCGAGTCAATTCTGACTCATAGCCACCCAACAGAATGGATTAAAACTGTCCCATAGGGTTTCCAAGACTGTAAATCTTTATGGAAGCACATTGCCACATTTTTCTCCCATGAAGCAGCTGGTGGGTTCAAACTGCCAACCTTTTGGTCAGCAGCAGAACTCGTAACCACTGCGCCAACATGCTGGGCCTACAGTAACCCTTGGAAAACATAAGCTGCTTGCTGTTGTTGTTATTGTGAGCTGTCAATTCAATTCCAACTCATAGCGACCCTATGTGACAGAGTAGAAGTGCCCTATAGGGTTTCCTAGGATGTCTCCTTTATGGGAAGAGATCACCAGGCCTCTCCTTGAGCAGAACCACTGGTAGGTTCGAACCACCAACTTTTCAGTTTGCAGCCAAGTGCTTATTCATTGTGCCACCAGGGCTCCTTATAGACTACATATTGCCCACAAAATTACAAATATATTTACCCACTCCAAATAGGAATGTATCTCACAGTGATATTTGGAAATTTTCCAGGATCACTTAAAAATATGTTAAAATTCCTTATATTCATCTTTCCTATAATTACATCTCGATCCCACCAAAGTGTATTTCTTTTCATTTTAAAAATTACTTAATAAACATTTAAATTAATACAAAAACAATTTCTAAAAAACAAATTATTTAGCTGAGAAAGCTCTTTTTAAAAAGAAAAAAATAGTGTAATAGTGTGTGAGACAAACTACTGGCTTTGGCCTTTGTCTTTGGCTCCTGAAAGATAACTCTTGAATCTTCCAAACTGTAAAGGTATCTTTGTCTTCTAAAACTACCAGACCACACATGCAAATGAGTGGGGGTCACAAAGACCACCCTAATCAGCTAACCTCAGGAAGAGAGGAGGACATAATTCAATCATGCATATTCAATGGTTCCATCAATCCTGACTATGCAATGGGGTTGCAATCATGACTACACAATGAAACCAGTAAAAGGCCCTGAACACAGAAGTAGTGGGAGCTTCCCGTTTGGTGAGAGCATCTACTCTCAGGAAAGTAGCACATCCCTGGAGACAATGGACATCTCACACCAGGACCCTCCCAGGCCTTGACGTGTGTGCCTTCACCTGTGTCATTTTTTTGGTTGTAATCAATGTGTAGTAAGTGTGGTAATACTCTCTGTGAATTCTGTGAGCCATTACAGTGAATTATAAAACCCACAAGGGCAGTGGAGCTCAAAATATCAGAAGTTAGGGGTCTAGGTATTCACAAACTTGCAGCTTGATCCTAAGGGGGTTAGAGGAAAACTTCAGGTTTAAGGCCAGCTCGTGCAAAGTATGGGGTGTCAGTTGGACCAGCTGATGTGAAGGATGGGGTGTCAGTTGGACCTCTGTACTTGCTGCCAGTATCTATTGCTCCAGCCCCAGGATGAAAGAGTGCCACTTGAAGCAGCTGGCAATGAGGATAGAGAAGAGGATAGGTGAAGACTGGATCCATTTCTAGTTGGAAATTGGAGTCATCTGATCCTTTCTACATAATTAGATAAAGGTGGGATTTGTCCACTATGTCCGTTGCTTATTAGTGCATAGGGTCAATAATTCTTCAATTTCTGAATATCCAAATAGCAAGAGAGGCAAACAAAACGTCTTAATAGAACTAGAAAACAAGTATTTATTTCTGCAAGTGTTTATGAGGCCACTGATGCCCTTTACCACTTCCTTCCCCACTGACCTTCCATGTTTCTCTTGTTTGCAGTCAGCAGCTAGATGTCATGCTTTGTCTGGTGGTCAGAACCAGTTCCCCTTTTTTAGCTATTTGCATTCTTAAATGCTTTCATCAGTGTATACTATTTAACTCATTAAGTTTGTGCGTAAAATTTGAATTTAATACAGAGAATATCTCTCAAATCACTTATGAAGTTTGGGCCAGAGAGAAAGAGATGTGTTCCTTATCTAAAAGTTGATAGAGGCACAAAGGCATTTGTCGAAAGATGCATTGTTGTAAATTATGCTTAGAATTCAGAGTGGCATTACAAAATATTATATATGTGTGTGTGTATGTGTGTGTGTGTATGTGTATGTGTATACAGCAGTTATAGTCATAGTTACATAGAAAATGAAATGTAACATCTACTATATTTTAATGAATAAATGTTTATAATTTGTCTGACTGTACAAAAATAGTTTATTTAAGGTTGTCTAACACATTTGTTCCTTTTCTAAAATGCACAGGGTCTGCTTTCACAATCTTGCTTTCTGTTCTCACCCAGAATAAAATTGTTCGCCACTTTATAGTATTCAAAAGCCCTCAGATTTAAAAAAAAAAGGCACAACAACAAGAAATTCCTAGTTCTCTGAAACAAGAACAGAGCCTAAATTCTCTAACAACCAACTACAGTGAAGATCTCACACTTTGCCTCAAAACAAATTCTAATTTTGACATTAACACGATTAGTTTCGTACAGACCCTTTTTGGTCAACGTCTTCAAACCTGTTCCATCTGGACATGAAAGGCAAGCCCTTTCCCACAGTCTACCGGCCTTCTTATATTGTACCTTAGTGATCTTTCTCCTCTACAGTTTACCTTCACTGCCTTCTGTTTGGACTTCCAGTGCAAACCTTCCCATCTTGTCTTCTGTATCCTTCATTTTATCATTATCTAATACCTCAATATCTTGGAAAATTCACTCCATGTTGTTAATGAAAAATTCATTTTTTCCTAATGACACTGTTTACCCAGCAGCTGTTTTCAGTATGAGGTTCCCCAGCTCTTCTCTCAAATTGATGTTTTTCTACTTAGATGGGAAAACCTCTGTCATGTAATTATGTTACCCATTAACCTTCTTCTTTGCTAACTTCCTAGTCATGATCTCTACTTTTCTTAACCCTAGCTTAAAGGCTTCTTTCCAGTTCAACTTCTAATGTAGACTTGGAAACTATAATATTTGTAAAGTTCATCTCTCCAACTATATGTCCTTGAGATTCTGCAATTCCTGAAGAACAAAGACCCACTCTCATTCATTCATTGTACTAACAGATACTGATGTACGGACTGTGCCAGGCACACTGATAGTCACTGGAGACATATTTGTTAACACAAGTGACAAAGACCAAAGCTCTGACTGTGCTTACATTTTTATGGTGGAAATAAAACTAAATTTAAAATAAACATTACATCAAAACAGTATTTATGAACATTTATATTCAAGGAATAAACAGGAAAATAGACTGAGAATAAAGTTGTTGGTGGAGAGGGTTCTTAGATATTCTTAGAAATTCTTTTGGTGTCTTGGCTTTTGATCAGGGGCATGACATATGAGAACTTCTAATCCTTCTTGTCCAATATATTTAAAGTCGATGTGCACGACATATTTCAGACATCTACGCCTCCTCACCTACTATTTATTTTTCAAGCCATAACAACATGGTTGTGGAACTGCAAAATTATCCGTGATTTTAGCAACATTCTCATTTTGTATATCTGTGTAGTTGTGGCCATTTAAGGTCCTGGGAAGACAGAGGAAGAAAGAGAGAGAGAGAGAGAACTGTAGATTTCCAACTTGATTAAATATAGATTACTAACAGCCTGAAGCGTGTTTCCATGTTGAGTCAAAGAAGGAAGCTATACAAAATTTTAAGGATTTTATACTTGAGACTCTATCACTGAAATATATCCTCTAACTTCCATTAAATTCTGCTTTCTCTTATTATTATATCAGGCACATTCTCTAAAAAAAATGATAACCATTAGACAAAAAGAAAAAAAAAAAAAACAACTATCATCTCTTAAATGTAAGCTCTCCTAAATGTGAAATTTACTTCAAGATCTGTAGTATCTACATTATCAGACCATTCTGCTACCTTTGACATTGTAGATTCTCCACAAAATACATTCTTTTATTCTGTGACATCTCAGCCTTCTGCATCTACTCATATCTCCATAAGTGTTCTTTTTCTGCCCCCTCATCCCTTGGTTTACACTCTTACAGACCACTAAAGTTTGTATTTCCTGGGGTTCCATATTGAGCCCTCTGTTCATCCCACCTGATCACTCTCATAATAATCTAATAATTGTTTAGCACTTACATACACTAGGGTTTCTGGCATTATGATCAGTGTTTTACATTCCTTATTTCATTTTATCCTCAAAATAGCACAATAGGGTAAGTACTGTTATTATGTAGTTGACTCTGTCTTTAATACAATAAAACAAAATAATGTAAATATTTATACACAAAGTTTTAATACATTACATATTTTCTATGTTCATTAATATTTTCCTCTACCATATGGTGATGCATTGTGTCATGGATTCAATTGTACCCCTGAAAATATGTGTCAACTTGGTTACACCGTGATTCCCAGTATTGTGTCGTTGTCCTCCATTTTGTGATTGTAATTTTCTTATGTGTAGTAAATCCTAATCTCTGCCTGTGGTTAATGAGGCAAGATTAAATCATGTTAAAGAGGACTAGGGTGGGATTTTAACACCCTTAGTAGGGTCATGTCCCTGATCCAATGTAAAGAGAGTTTCCCTGGGGTGTGGCTTACACCATCTTTTATCCTACAAAAGATAAAAGGAAAAGAAAGAGATCAGAGATGGGAGACCTCATACCATCAAGAAAGCAGCACTGGGAGCAGAACACATTGTTTGGTCCCCGGAGTCCCTGTGCCAAGAAGCTCGTCGACCAGGGGAAGATTGATGACAAGGAACTTCCTCCAGAGCCCACAGAAAGAGAAAGACTTCCCCTGGAGCTGACGCCCTGAATTTGGACTTGTAGCCTACTAGACTGTGAAAGAATAAATTTCTCTTTGTTAAAGTCATCCATTTGTGGTATTTCTGTTACAGCAGCATTAGATGACTAAGACACAGTGTATTCAGATAAACAAGTTTGCTTTTCACGTATTATCATTTAGGGAATTTACTGAAAATATGTAATATTGAATAATTTTAACATAATAAAGTTTCTTGTATTTTCATATTGAGAATTGAGTATATTGCTTCCCTTGAAATAACAACAAAGTAATTAATTTAAATTTAAATTCCTGTGATGTTGTAAAATTGTGATGTTAGAGAAACTGTCCATCAAATCTGAACACATTCATTGACAACATTATAGCATCTAATTTAGTAATTTGAGGAGGAAAAGTCTGGGAAGTTATGGGAAATGTTGATTGATTGAAATTGATCTGAAATTATCTGCTCATTACTGTACTATATCCTTAACAGCTTAAAAACTCAATCCTCATAATCATAATGAATTATGCAGCATCACACTGTACATAGAAATGTGGCTTGTCAATCAATATTCAGTGTATTTATAAGATTCTATAACTGGATTATATTCTTGATTATAATCAAAGTATTTTATTCAAATGTATGATTTGGCATTTACTGAAGTTACTTCTTTCTTTTTTTTTTTACTAAACTATAACGTGGACTTTTCTCTAAGGACACATGTATTTTTAATTTTATAATTGTTGCATATTCATACATTTGAATCTTATATAACTATGTGAATCCAATTTGATAATATTCCATAACAACTAGGGGTAGTTACTAGAACCATCTTGGATACTTCCATCAAATATCCTAAATTCTAACTTTTGATCATTTACTGAATACTGAAAATTAATTTTTTAAAGAATTTAATGTAAAATTGCAAATGTAATGACAGTTTGAGAATTAGATATTATTAATAATTTTCCCCACCACCCATCTGTCAGTTTGTCTTAATGTGGTGGCTTGCATTGTGCTACGATGGTGAAGCTATGCCACTTATATTTCAAATACCAACAAGGTCACCCATGTTGGACAGGTTTCAGAAGAGCTTCCAGACTAAGACAGACTAGGAAGAAAGTCCTAGCGATCTACGTCTGAAAATTAACCAATGAAGTCTTTATCAGTCACAACGTATTGTCCCATGTAGTGCTGGGAGATGAGCCCCCAGGTTGGAAGACACTACACTGTAGGTGTAACAATGGACTCTAATATACCAGTGATCATGAAGATGGCATAGGGTCAGGCAAGGTTTCACTCTGTTATACGTAACAACAACAACAAAAAAAAACCCTGCTGCGGTTGAGTCAATTCTGACTCATAGCAATCCTATAGGACAGAGTAGAACTGCCCCATAGGGTTTCCAAGGGGCCGCTGATGGATTTGAACTGCCAACCTTTTGATAAGTAGCTGAGCTCTTAACCACTGTGCCACCAGGGCCCCATCATACATAAGGTCACCATGAATTGGTGTCAACTTGATGGCGACTAACATCAACAATAACTTTCCAGGGTTTAACAATTGTATTTCAGTGTATTTACTGGACTTCAAGTTATTCAAAGTGTGGAGTAAATCAGTTTTGTTAAAATTTACAAAAGCAAAATTTATTTTCAGAACTCTGGTACCTTATTTTTTACCCTAAAAACCTTAAAATTTCTGAAGAAGCCAAATGAATCTTATTGAAAATAACAAGCATTTAACAAACTTAAGGAGGGCTTTTGCAATAAGCATTGTTGGAAGTAATATGTCTCAGAGAAGCACCAGTGAAGACTTGTGTTGATTGCTATATGTTGATGTTTATTTTTAATTTGGGTGTGTATGGTCAAGGAAGCATTAGAATGTAAAGCAGAATAAGTGAACATCTTAGACATTTCTCACAGTTCTTTAGGAAAGACAATTCATCTTTTTCCAGACTAAACTTATCTTAAGAGTCATTTTGTTTCTGTGTTGCTACTGTAAAAGTTAAAATTAATTTAAAGTTTGGATGGAAAAATTTAATGTGATTCAAAAACATCTTCAAGTTTACAAAGTTCTGGAACATTTAATTTCTTTATGAAAGGATGCAGGTCCAAGGAATAGGTAATATCTATAATCAGATGATTACAAGGAAATGTGATAGGAAACAATTTTAAGTTTATAAAAACAATAAAGAAAATATTTTCTAAAATTGGTCATGAC
Source organism: Dugong dugon (assembly GCA_030035585.1). Taxonomy (NCBI): domain Eukaryota; kingdom Metazoa; phylum Chordata; class Mammalia; order Sirenia; family Dugongidae; genus Dugong; species Dugong dugon. Next base: position 12,058,489 of record CM057473.1, read on the forward strand.
CATATGATTTCAACGGCTTTTAAGCCGATACACTGAAGTTGTGTAATTAGGCGTAGTGGTTAAGTACTACACAGTTCAAATCCACCAGGCACTCCTTGGAGACTCTATGGGATAGTTCTACTCTGTCCTATAGGGTGGCTATGAGTCGGAATCTAACTTGACCGCAATGGGTTTTTTTATTATAAACATAAATGTAAAAACAAAAACAATATGTACAATGCAAACATTATCATTAAGAAACAAATTTATAGCAGTCTATAATTGCATAAGTTAAGGATTCCTTTGGAATTCCCCAAATACAATAAAGCTTACACTGTCTAATTTGTTATTAGAAGAAAATCTTAATTTTCCTAAAATTATTCTTCTATTTGAGGATAATTATCTTAAAAGTATTAAAATCAATTCTCACCCTTTGCCCCTCTCTTTCTATCCCAGGATAAAGGACAAGATTTGTATGCTTCTTTCAGATTGATAGGAGAAAATTTTGAGCTCTGTTGATAGTCAGCCTCTCCACAGGATTCTTTGGTTACTTCCCTGACTTGTGATCAGGGGCTGTACCCATGGGAGGAGGCTGCTATTTTTCATATATACCAGTAAATAATTAAGTAACTATTTTCCCACCTCAGGGATAAAATATAAAGTATCCCACTAAATGCAGTTCTACAGCGTCTATTTTCATTTAATGTCAGCAGCCAAGACATAATTTGTATTTCTATCTGTCTGACTTCTATATCTACTTTTTGACTGGTTATAAATATGTAAGAAAAATGGGGTTTATGATAGCCAACCTCCAAGAAGGCTTCCAAATATTTTCACCTCCTGGTATTAACAACATTTGTGTAGTCCACTCACATGTTGAATAGGGCTTACCTGTATAACTAATGAGTCATTCAGACTTCCTCCTTGCTTTCTCTTTGTTTACTCATTTTGGGAGATGCAAGCCGTCCTGCCAAGCAACCCTACAGCGAGAAAATTAGGGTAAGGAAAGTAGACTTTCTGCCAACAGCCAGCTCTTACTTGCAACTATTTGATTGCGTTACCTTAGAAATGGATACTCCAGGATCAGTCAAGGATTAGATGATTGCAGCCCCAGCCAATGTCTTGACTACAACAGCATTAGCTGCTGAGAGCCAGAACTACCCAACAGAGCCACCCCTAAATTCTTGACCCTAATAAATTGTGTGATAGGAAAATGTTTATTGTTGTGTATGACCCTGATTTGGGGGAAGATTTTTATAGAAACAGATAACTGATAGAGGTATGTTATTAATCAGCCTTCCTAAAAGCCAGAATTCATTATTGCTAATCCTCAGAAAATAAAACCCAAACTGCATTCTTCATTCTTCACAAAATTCTTCAAAACCATCTGTCACTTTGTTCCTCTTCTTTACATCTGGTCACTTGGTGACTGTCAATTGATTTTTTCTGCTTCTCCTAATTTTTGTCATCAAATATTCCCATAGATCTCCAACCCTATGGCAAATAACTTATGTCAACTCACCATGATAACTCTCCTAGATTATAGTCACAGTCTGTCAACTGTGTCTTGGTTTGCTCTTCTGAAATCTTAAATCCATTCTCTACAAAGCAGCAAATAGGTATATGTGTGAATGCAAACAAACAAAAAATGTTAATATCAGCATTTAAATTCTATTGGCATTTAAATCTTCAGGCCCTTTAGAGTCCAGATTTCATCATATAATTTGTGAATCTTGAATGTTTTGAGTCCTCCTTCCTCTTCATTATCATCTCTGCCAGCCCTAACTTTATAAATTTAATCAGCTGGTGTTCCTGTTGGAGTCTAACTTGGAGCAAATTAATTCAGTGACTGTGTCAACTGTTGGTGTGCTAAATTCATTTCTTCTAGTTCAATAAACAGAAAACATCAGAAGATGTTTGCTTTTACATCCCTAAGATAATAAAATAATTTCATTTTTCTACCTAAGGTGTATGGTATTATTCATCTATATATTATGTATAATATAATATATAAAATGTATTCATATACATATTGTATGTATTATATATGCTAATATTAAAAAAAACCCACTGCCATCAAGTCAATTCTGACTCATAGAGACCCTATAGGGTTTAAGGCTTCCAAGACTATAAATCTCTATGGAAGCAGAATGCCACATTTTTCCTCCCACTGAGCTGCTGGTGGTTTCCAGTTGCTGACGTTTTGGTTAGCAGTAGATCACTTTAACCACTGAGCCACCATGCTATATATGCTACCAAAATTATGAGGATAATTGGAAAAATTTGAATAAGGACTGTGTATTATGTACTTAATTCTACTAATATAAAATGAGGAGCTCTAGTGGAGCAATGATTAAAGTGCTCAACTGCTAAACAAAAGATAAGCAGTCAGAACCACCAGCTACTTTGCAGGGGAAAGATGTGGCAGCCTGCCTCCATAAAGATTTACAGCCTTGGAAACACTATGGGTCGGTTCTGCTGTGTCCTATAGGGTTGCTATGAGTCAGAATCATCTTGATATCAGTGGGTTTGGTTTGGTTTAATATCAAATTGCCAAAATATATTAATTTTATAAATGATTTTTCCTGTACTCAAAATATATATGCTGAAGTATTAAGGGGTCATAGATCAAGACATCTACTTCTTTTAAATATTTCAGAAAAAAATGAGTTGTTAGGGAACAAATATGGCAAAATGTTAAAAATTGGTGAAAAAATTGAAAGATATATGGGTGTTGATTGTATTCTTGAAACTTTGCTATAATATTATTTAAACTGTTCAAAATTAAAATTTGAAAAATAAAGAAAGTGACTTCTGCCTATGAAATACCAGAGACCAAATAACCATCTGATAACCGAAAGACTACTCAAGATATATGAAGCAATGATTCACAAAACTTTGGTTAACAAGCAAAGAAATCCAGTTATTCCCAAGAGTTGGGGAGAAAATGAGATGACTCCCAAAATTGTCCCAGCTGACTACCTAGAATAAGTTTCCAGGGTAAAGCATAAAGAGGAGGAAACCATGCAGTGCCCCGTAACCTCCCTGACTTGAGCAGATGGAGTTGGTCAATCAGGGAGGCTCAGATGGAGAGTTTGCAAAGAAGAGAGCTTTGGGAGAGAGCTGCACAGAGAGAAATTCTAGAGATCTGCAATTCCTAGTACAGACCATTGAGCTGAGTACAGACTAGGCCAGGGAAGGAACCACCTGAAAGAATTAGAAGGAACTGTGTCTAAACACACACAGAGCAAGTACTATTGCCTCTTCCCAAAGGGTAAAGAGGAAAACGTCCTAATTTATGGACATTAGCTAGAGTGCTAAGACGGACTTCACCTCAGTAGCTATGAAAAATTAGCCAGAGACTAAACACTGCATTAATGAAGAATAAATGCAGGACCCAAAAAGATCAAATTGATTCCAAACTACTGCATCCCAGAAAAGCTCAATAATATTTTTAGAACTATATATGTTCAGTGCCCAACAAGGTAAACTCACGATACCTGACATGCAATCAAAAATAACCAGGCACGCAAAGAAGCAGGAAAATAAAATTGAACAAGACATGACATAGTAGAAAGACATGATGTCATTAGTAAAAAAAATTCTTAAAATACTTTCAAAATATTTGAAAGAGCTAAAAGGAAATAAAATAAAAACAAACAAGAACATTCCTTTATCTGAAAAAATGTAACTTAGAAGACATTAGAAAAAATCATTGAAAAAACCTAAAGAAAACAAAACAAAATGTCAAACTAGGCTTATTTACTCAGTAAAACATTTTTTAAAATGAAAGTGAATTAAAGACTTTATAATATGTAAAAGCTTAAAGCCTTAATCACAAACAGGTACGACTACAAGGACTGTTAAAAAAATCTTTTGAACAGAAGAAAATGACACCAAATAGAAACCTGGATCTACACAAAAAATGAAGAGCACAGATAAGAGTAACTACATGGATAGACATTAAGACTTATTTTTCTTTTCCTTTTTTTTAATCATTAATTGAATGTTTAAAATAAAAAAAATATGAATGTATTTTGGGGGTTCATAATATATGTAGAATTACAATGTATAGCAATAATATAAAAAGGACAGTAGAGAGAAATGGAAGTTTCTTCCTATGAGGTATTACTTATAGCATCACTTCGGTTCATACTGTGACAATCTAAAGTTGTGTACCATAAACCCTAAAGCAATCACTGAAACAATCAAAGAAATAGAGCTAATATGCCAAAAAAATAGATGAAATGGAATAAAAAATAATATTCAATCCTAAAGAAAGCAGAGAATGAAGAGAGAAGGAACTATGAACAAATAGTACAAATATGAAAGGGAAACAAAGGTAGATTTAAGCCTAACCACATTGAACTTGACACATTGTTAGTCGGAATAATGGTCCAAAAAATATTCAAGTCCTAAACCTCAGAACCAGTGAATATTTCACTCTACATGGCAAAAGGGATTTAGCAGATATGTTTAAACTAAGAATTTTGAGAGAGAGATGAGGATTATCCTGGATTATTCAGGTGTACTAAATGTAATCATAAGGATTCTCATAAGAGAGAGTAGGAGTTTCAAAGTTAGAAAAGGAAATATTATGATGGAAGCAGAGGTGAGAGGGAGGGAAACAGATACAGAGAGATTGAGAGGGAGAGACAGAGATTTGAAGATGTTATGTTGCTGGCTTTGAAAATGGAGGAAGGGGCCATGAACCAAGAAATGCAGGCAGTCTCTAGAAGCTGAAAAACACAATGAAACATTATGCTTGAGTCTCCAGAAGGAGACTTTGCCAACACGTTGTTTTGGGGATTTCTAATCTACAGAACTGTAAGAAAAAATATCTATTGTTTTAAGCCACAAACTCTGGGAATTTGTTGCAGCAGCAATAGGAAATTAATACACATGTCAAAAAAGATATTAATGTAAATGGTTTAAATGCCCCATTTTAAAAGGCATAACTTGGCAGATTGTATAAAAAGGTGAGAAAAAAGAAAGCTAACTACATGCTTCCTACACAAATAAATTTGTAATGTAAAACAAAAATAGATTAAAAATAAAATGATGGAAAATACATAGTAAGGTAAGATTAAAAAAAAACAAAGATGGTGTAGCAATTTTTTTATCTTTAATAGGGAACACTTCACAAATTTTCACGTCATCCTTGTGAAGGGGCCGTGCTAATCTTCTCTGTATTGTTTCAGTTTTAGCATATGTGCTGCTGAAGTGAGCAATGGTGTGACATTTTTAATGTAAGAGAAAACAATGTTAAGAACAAAGAAGATTATCAAAAAAAAAAGATGGTCATTTCATAATGATAATGGGGTCAATTCAACAACTGGACATAACATTTATAGACATTTAACAATCAAATAATGGAGCTTTAAAATTAAAAAAAAAAAAAAACTGGCAAATTTATAAGGAAAAATACACAAGTCCAAAATTATACTCAGAGATGTTAAACTCCCACTCTCAATAATTGATAGAAAAAAAGAGTAAACATGTAAAAAAATCCAATAACACAAATAACTTTAACTAATGACGTTTACAGAACACTCAACAAGGACAGAAAACACAAGCTTCAAGTTCATAAGGAACATTTAAAAGATGGATGAGATTCTGCTCTAAAAAACAAGTGTCAGTATGTTTAAAACAACTCAAGTCATATTCAGTATGTTCTGCAACTACATTGCAATTAAAGTTAAATCAATAATGGCTATATCTGGAAATAACCCAAATATTTTGAAATTAAATAAAATGCTTTTAATAATGCTAGGACCAAAGAAAAATTCAAATGAGGAATTAGAATGTATTTTGAATTGAAAGAAAATAAAAACACAATATACCAAAAAATCAGTGGAGTGTAGGTAAGTCAGTACTTAGAGGAAAATTTATAGCACTAAACATTTTTAGAATAAAAGAAGACATGTCTTAAATTGATGACCTCAGTTTCCAGTTTAAGAATCTAGAAAAAGATAAAATTAAATCCCAAATAAGGGGAATAAAGACAATAATGAAGATAGCTGGAATTAATGAAAAACAGAAAAACAGAGAGAGAATAATTAAAACTGTTTTCTTACTGACTTCTTAGGAAAAGAAAAAAGGAGAGAGAGAGAGAGGGAAGGAGAGAAGGAGGGAGAAAGTAGGAAAGAAGGAACGAAAGAAAGAAGGAAAGAGAAAGAAAGAAACAGAAAGAGAGAGAAATAAAGAGAAAGTGGTCAAAGAAACTCTGATGTGAAGGAACTCAAGCAGCCCTGGTGCCACAGTGATGAAAGCAATTGGCTGATAACCAAAAGGTCAGTGATTTCCCTGGGGGAAAGGTGTGACAGTTTGCTTCTGCAAAGATTTACAGCCTTGGAAACCCTAGGGATTCTCTGTGAGTTGAAATTGACTCCATGGCAGTGGTTTGGGTTTTGGTGAAGGAACTCAGTAAGTACTTGTTGAATGAATTCATTTTCTTTATTTTCTTATGAAACCATTTTTTTCCCTTTCTTTCGGGTTAAATGGCATGAAACTCTAAAGAAAAAAACATTTTGTGTTTCAGGTGCAATTTTTTTTAAGGGGGTAGAATATTGTATTTTTTTTTGATAAAAATAAATTCTTAGTAACTTTTTCCCCAATAGTAACAACAAAAGATAATTTTGTTAAATTCCTCATCAACTCTTGCAGAATGCAACATATGATGCAAATATAGAAAACATGCAGAATAAAGAGCATCTTAAGTATACACTATGATTTTGAAAACAATGCAAACTCCGTATATTCAAACTTAAGAACCGATTAAGCAATTAATAAAATTATTCAGTTGTATTTTTAATTTCATGTTTGTCTAGCATTTGCCTGTTAAGGTATCACATTATGAATGTAAGATCTAATTAAAAAAAAAAAAGATGTTGTTTCTTACATATCACATATACACATGTGTGTATGAAGGCAGGTTTATATATAAAGATGCTGGTACTCATATTATACCTTAGAAAATACAATATTTAAACAATGTAAAATGTATTAAAAAAGAAAAGCTTTTCCTATTTATTCTTTTTAAGAATTCATTCTACTTCGTAATTATCCATGCCTATATTATTTCCAGGAAACCCTAGTGGCACAGTGGTTTAGAGCTCGTTGCTAACCGAAAGGTCAGCAGTTTGAATCTACCAGGCACTCCTTGGAAATCCCAGGGGGTAGTTCTACTCTGTCCTGTAGGGTCGCTATCAGTTGGAATCAACTCGACGGCAATGAGTTTTGGTGTCTTTTTTTTTTTTTTCAAATATTTCCAAAAAGGTAGTTTAATTTAAGATATTCAATTTCTCTGTAATTATTAATTTAAATTGATTTAAAATCTACGAATCTCTACCATACTGGTGTGATGTGGACAAAACATATACTTATATTTATTCAAATAAGTGTTAATTAATATTAAAAACAGACAATTATCTTTAGAAGTGTCCTAAATATCTAGAATAGTAATTATTACTTTCCTCAGAAAAAGCTGTCTTTAGTCATTCCATAAGGAAACGATTTTTCCCTAGAGTCACACCTGCAGTAATGCCCGGCTCCTTCTTGTGCAAGTGCTTAAAGAGATAAACAGAATAAAGTGCACAGAAGTTAACAACTTAACATATGAACAATTGTGTTAATTATTATACACCTCATTTAACTGTTACACAATTGCACATCAGCCTAGTGATTCCTGAAAATCCTTCAAGTATGAAAATATTTTCACCTGCATAACATATTTAACCACTAGGTGGTAGTATACTCTTTAATCTTCATTGAAATGGCATTCAGCAGTTTATGATTTCAATTTATTCATTTAAACTATGGTGAACTAAAAAACCACTGTGTTTGCCTTTGCATTTTTGTCTTATTTCTTGACTTTTAATATTCTGTAATAATATTTATTTAATATTTCTTTAGGTGAGTATGAAAAAGGTAAGAGCTAAATATATTTATAATGATGTTTATTGTTCAAGTTCATTATTAAGTGAATATAGATGCCACCGAGTTTCTTAATTTCCTGAGAGAGTTCTGTACAGGTTTTACTGCCACAGGTTGAAATAACATCCACTTTGCACCATAGGATATTCTCTGATAATTAAATTATACCTTATAAAATTTCTGCCTTCACCCATGGGGAAAACAAAGAAAAAAAAATGCTCTTTTATAAATGTTCTACTTAGTGAGAAAATATCACCACTTCGTACTCTCAAGAGAATATAAAATACAAAGTAATAGAATTTATTTTTCAATTAAGAATACCAAAGAACTTCACAAAAGATATCTGTGAGTTATAATTTATTTTCCCTTGCTCTTTTCTTTGTTTGCATTGGTTTTAAAAAAGAAAGTAATTATTCTGTGCTGTTGTATTTTCAGTACTTACCAATATAAATGTTGTTCAACATAACATTTGAAAATCTGATCTATTGCTATAGGTATATTCACTTCATTAAATAAGACTATCTTAATATGAAGTTTTACAAATTATCTGAAATGTAAGTAGGATGAACTATCTGGGAGACATGTTTGTACATTCAAAAGATAAAGGAGAACTGCAAATATATTTCCAAGGAAATATTGAAGAAATGTGCACAAATTATCCACCGAGGTGTCCAATACAGTATTATTTATAGCAGTGAGGCATTTAATACAATCTTAAAAACCAGTAACATGAAATTGTTCAAACTCAAAGTGCAGGTTATGAAATGTTCAGAAAATTACTTTTGTAAGATATGTTGTTACAGTTGTATCTACGTGTGTATCTATTGTTATTGTTACTGTTAGTTGCTGTCAGGTCAGGTCCAGCCATGGGGACCTTATGTACAACAGAACAAAACGTTGCCCAGATCTGTGCCATCCTCACAATCTTTGGTATGTTTGAGTCTCTTGTTGTAACCACCATATAAATCCATCTCATGAAGGGTTTCTCTGTCTACTTTACCAGACATGACATTCTTTTCTAAGGATTGGCCTTTCCTGATATCTTGTCCAAAGAAAGCAAGACGAAGTCTCTCCATTCTTGCTCCTAGGGAGCATTCTGCCTGCACTTCCTTTAAAATTGACTGGTTTGTTCTGGCAGTCTACAGTACGCTCAATATTCTTCTCCAAAACCACAATTCAAGTGCATCAATTCTCCCTCGATCTTCCTTTTTCATTGCATCTCTAAAACCATACCTCCATATCTATCTGTACACTATAAAAAAAAATAAAGATGAGGACTTAAGCTCAGTGCTCAGTGATGAATATTTCTGGTGATTGAGATTATATATAAAACTTTATGTCGTACATCAGAGTTAGAAAATAAAGTTAAAACATATAAGAAGAAAAAGAATGGTTAAAATATTTAAATATAATAGTATTTCTTAATATAAATATCTATATACTTACATAATTTATGTGTAAATATGTAATAAACAACTTAAGAAGGATGTAGTCTTACATCTTTATGATTTAGTAATTTGCCAATTCTTAAATTATATAATAATTTTTATATATTTAAAAAAATCTTTTGAAATACTAATTGTAGAACTGCATGCAAAAGCCTTGTACATGCATTTCTATTTTAATCCAAGAATTCTTACAAAACATGATTCATGATAAAAATGTGATATATGGACTGGCATCTTGGGAAAACATTGGCTTTCCTATTCTCTGACATGATAAAATCCTAAATCCAGTTATTCCCAAAGTTTATACTTAGGAAACGAATTATGTAGCCAGAATACTTTAATCTATGGATATAGTTTGAACATGGAGTAAGAAACAACATATCAATAGGATCAATACTTCCCTGAATTTTAAATTATCAGAAACTTAACCGTGGAATAATTAATACAATGAAATGTGAAGTAGAAATCTGACGTTTGTCTAATTATTCTGCACAGCATCTCTAATAACACAGGCAATCTCAATGTGAAAGTTGATTTTTAGATGCATATTAGTTCATTCTGTCTTCCTTTTGATATCAGAGCAAAAATATTTTGAGCCTCTCTGGTGCAGAGAACACTGAACAAAATGCTGGGCCACTGTGCCTTTTGCAATATAAGAATCTGTAATTATACAATTACACCAGCTTCTCCAGAAAGTAGGAGAGGGGCTCCAAGGAAGACCTTGCCCCAGTGCGCAAGGAAATGAAAGGAGAAGGCAATAGGAAAATAACGACTCTCATGGAAATTTTCAGAATATTTTTCACTTGTTATCAGTTGTGATTCCTGATTACATAGAGAGTATGTACACAAACTAATGTATAACAGGGAAGATAGCTGAGTAATAAGGCCAGGTTTGCATTTTATTTCCTTGTCAATTCATGTTTGATAGTCTATTTAATCCATCTGAGATGAAGTACTCGGGTGGAATTGCACACTGCCTTTTTATTTTCCCATTCTTTTCATAAAACAATGTTTCATTTCTACTGCTTCTCAAACTCTTGGTTTCAATTTTCATGTTTTAATATCGAATACCATTTGTCTTCATAGCAATATAGTCATCCACTTTTAGTGTAAGAAGGATTTGACTGCTTAGAAGTCAGTCATTATATCAAAGACTTCACAATATTTATAATATATACTTTAATGTTTCTACTTCTATTTTTTTTGGCTAGAATAATTAGGATATTGCTGTTTTACTTTAAGTCATAGTATGATATTTTTCTTCATGGAATTTTTAACTGATTTTAACCATGTCTTAATTGACAAATTTCTTTAGAGAACACAGTCTCTAAATAAATAGAAAACAGCAATTAACAAAAGTATTAAGTTATTAACGTGTTCTTTCCCCTTATATATCCTTTATCATTATATATAACCTTTCCTGCTTGATTGAATTCCCTACCATCTCTTTACTAAGGATAAAACTAAATGATATATGTGCCATATTTTGAACCAAATCATGGTTTAAGTCTATAGAATTTTTTATTTTTGAAACAGACATTCTTGTTTTAATAAAGATGCACTGCCCCATCACTAGCAGCTCTGTCTTATACAAAAGTCATGCATTTAACATATGCCCATTTCGAAGCAATATGTTCACAAAATGAATGCTCTCCAGACAACATTGGTTATCGTTAGGGTCCTAATTAACAAATTTCCCAGCAATTGTTTCTTATTTATGAGGCATTAGCTCAGTGTAGTTATTTCATCCTGACAGTAATGTGATTTTTAAAGGCTTTGGGTAATACAGTACATTATGTGTGTATAAGAAACGTACTGTCCATCGTTCCATTCTCGCAAGTATCTAGAAGCCAGAATTTCTGTATCTCCCGATAAAACCCTTTGTTTTAAAGCAATAGTTCTCCGAGCGTGGTCCCTGATCCAGTAGCATCAGCATACCCTGCTAAACTCTTAAGAGTGCAGATTTTCATTCCCCACTCCTTAATCGAAGCCCTGGTGGTGCAGTGGTTAAGTGTTTGGCTGCTAACCAGAAGCTTGGCCTTTTGAATCCACCAGCTGCTCCTTGGAAACCCTATGGGGCAGTTCTACTCTGTCCAATAGGGTCGCTATGAGTCGGAATCTATTTGACAGCAACGGGTTTGGTTTTTTGTTTTTTTTTTACCCCTTAATCAGACACTCTTGCGAAGAAGCTCAACAAGGTATGTATTACCAATCATCCCAGCTGATTCAGATGTACACTAAAATTTGAGAACCACCGTTAAGAAGAACAAAGACGTGTGAATACTAATTAATCAATCAATACATTGGAAATATCTGGTTCATGAGATGTTCATGTTGAGGTACTCACTTTAAATATCAAATGATCTATTAACCTATGTGTAATTAATCTGTAGTTGCAATTGTCCAGTATTAGCACCAAAGGCTTAATTACAGAGAAAACTCGGTGCTATGCTACCATCCTGCCTCATCCGGGAGTCTAAAAAAACCTGTTGCTGTCGAGTCAATTCCACCTCACAGCAACCCTAAAGGATAGAGTAGAACTGCCCATAGCGTTTCCAAGGCTGTGATCTTTATGGAAGCAGACTGCCACATCATTCTTCCACGGACTGGTAGGTTTGTACTGCTGACCTTTTGGTTAGCAGCTGAGTGCTTAACCACTGCACTGCCAGAGCTCCCTTTCCAAGAGTCTAGCACGCAGTAAATAAATAAAACATATTTAAAGTTCAATTTTTATTAAATGAGAGAAGATTCTGAGATTTCATAGAAAAACTTTCTGGAAGAGACAAAAATTTTTGTTTTTGTCAACACTTAAACTCCTGAAGATACTCCTAAGTAAGTGCAGTGGCCTGATAATGATGAATTACCAGGTATGACCTCGGCAGAGCAGCCGGATTCCCATACTTCAATTAGGACTTGGTGGCACAGACACAATATCTCTTCAAGGAGATGATGAACTTTCAGAAATAAACGTCACCTGCAGCCTCATCAATTCCCTCTCCAAAACATCCTCATTTCTTATAGTCTAATAGTCTGCCTTCTATGACTGACAGTTTCATTCCAGTTTTCATTCTTTTAAAGTTTCCTTACGCCTTAAATTTGTATTTTTCAAAGACATTGGATTACCCCCTTCAAAAATGGCATGACTTCTCCGTTTTTATGGTTATGTTTCTAAACCTGCTAAGCCATCTTAGTAATTCAGGGTCACGTATCCATGGAGACAAGATGACATCTTGTTTTAATACGAATAACTTGGTCTATTTTGTCTCTTCACTAGATGTATATCCCACCAGAAAACTGAATAATTATACGGTTTCAAAAAGTGGAAGTTATAGATTTAGAAATCTAGTTATTTCCCATGATATCATTTTATATAAATTCACAGAAGAATATTTAACTTTCAGCAGCCTCAGGCCTTCTAACTGTAAAATTAGAGTATTTAGAATAGTTTCATCTGGAGAATTGGTTATCCAAAGGGCATAATTCCTATTTATCTAGAGACAGCTCCGTCAAAGCTACTGAAAGTGATTCTTATTTTTTCTACTCTTCTCTCTCAAAATAACAGCCAATAAATAACTCGGCAATGAGTCAGATCACTCTATTTGTTAAGTCAGCTGAAACAACCTACATGACTTTTTCACAAACCATTTATTTTACTTCAGTTCTACTCAGTTCTCCCCCTGCTCTGAACTGCATGTGTAAAGAAGATCCAGGAGCTTCATGAGTATCCATCCAGACAAAAGATCTAAGCATATCTGTTTTTGGAAAATTCAGAAGACTGTGCTCTTAGTAAAACCTTACGAAAAGACCTTATAAAAGACCTTCTTGCCTGTAAAAGACCAATTGTTTACAATTTATTTAGTATTTGATCAGTCATGCAGTATGACATGAATGTCTATTCTTTACAAAGCACTATGCTAGAAGATTCTTAAAAGCAAGATCCTTAAAAATAATGATTTGCATGAATTGAGGAGGGGCATGATCAAAGCCAGACAAGAGGAAGGATTATGTGTGTAGCTTAAGAAATTAGTGAACAGAGGACTGAGAACAGCACATGTAATCATACAAAGGTGACACATTCCCAGATTCCTTTCACAAGGTCATAGTAGACTGAAGTCTAGAATTTATAACTGTAATCCTCATTTTGAAAGTGTCATGAGCCACCTTGAAGCTCACATGGCCTTCTGTTGTTCGGTTTCTAGGCTAATATCAGATAGTACATACATCCCAAATGTACAGTGATTTCTAGAGGTAGAGTGGATGAGTATAAATATCTTACATATTTCACTTTACTGCTATGGGGAAGGGTACTTATAATTTCTAAGAATTACGATCTGTACAGTGCTTTCTCTTACCACAGAAAAGCACACTTTAGATTTTCTTTAAAGCAAGATAAAATAAGGATGCAATTTGTGGGAAACCCTATCTAGGATGTATTTGGTAATAAGAAAAGTGGTATGAACAGAAATAAGGATCCAGGTGTTATGTACTTGGGAAAATGCTGTATATTTAAATTTTCAGGTGAGACGATCTTATTGTACTTATAAAATTAAGTCTTATTGAACTTGAGAGGAAAGAAAGAAAAGACCAAAAGAGATGTCAAAAGAGACTTTGAAACTTTGTTCTTGAGTATAGTGTAGCTAAAGAGAACAGAAAAATGATGAAGTAAAAGAGCTGAACAGAAGATTTTAAAGGATGGCTGGAAAAGACAAGGCCAAGTATTGTGAAGAAATGTGCAAAGACCTGGAGCTAGGAAACCAGAAGGGAGAAACATGATAAACATTTCTCAAGCTAAAAAAAAAAAACTGAAAAGAAAATTCAAGCCTTGAGTTGCAATATTGAAGATTTCAATGGGGAAAAATTGTTGAAAAATATATGAAGCATCAAAAAAGATGGAAAGAATACACAGTCAATTCACCAAAAAGAATTGGTCAATATTCAACCATTTCAGGAGGCAGCATATAATCAAGAACCTATGCTACTGAAGGAAGACATCCAAGCTACCCTGAAGGCAATGGCAAAAAACAAGGACTCAGGAACGGATAGAATACCAATTGAGATGCTTCAACAAAGGGATGCTGTGCTGTAAGTGCTCACTCATCTATGCCAAGAAATTTGGAAGACAGTTACTTGGCCAACTGGCTGGAAGAGGTTCCATATTCATGCTCATTCCAAAGAAAGGTGATCCAATGGAATGCAGAAATTATCTAACAATATCATTAATACCACATGCAAGCAAAAATTTTCCGATGATAATTTAAAAATAGTTGCAAAAGAGGACATGGAACAAAGGATATTATTGCTGGTGTCATATATATCTTGAAGGAAAGCAGATAATACTAGAAATATATTTACCTGTGTTTTATTGGCTATTCAAAGGCATTTGACTGTGTGGATAACAACAAATTATGGATAACATTGTGAAGAACAGGAATTCAGAGCACTTAGTTTTGCTCATGCAGAACCTGTACCTATATCAGTAGGCAGTCATTCAAATAGAACAAGAGGATGCTGCATAGTTCAGTGGTTTAAAATAGGAAAAAGTGTGTTTCAATGTCATATCCTTTCACCCTACTTATTCAATCTGCATGCTGAGCAAATAACCTAAGAAGCTATACTATATGAAGAGGAATGCAGCATCAGGATTGGAGACTCATTATAGCCTTCGATTCGCAGATGTCACAACCTTGCTTGCTGAAAGAGAAGATAACTTGAAGCACTTACTGATGAAGATTAAAGACCACAGCCTTCACTGTGGATTATACCTCAATATAAAGAAAAAGAAAAACCTTACAACTGCACCAATAAACACCCTCATGATAAATGGGGAAGAAATTGATGTCATCAAGGATTTCATTCTTGTTGGATCAACAAGAAGTAGTCAAGAAATCAAAGGATGTATTACATTGGGAAAATATGCTGCAAAAGACCTCTTTAAAGGGCTAAAAAATGAAGACGTCACTTTGATGACTAAGGTGCACCTGACCTAAGCAATGGTATTTTCAATTGCCTCATGTGCATGGGAAAGCTGGATAATGAAACAGGAAGATTGAAGAAGAATTGATGCATTCAAACTGTGGTGTTTGTGAAGATTATTGACTATACCATGGACTGTCAGAAGAATGAACAATTCTGTTTCGGAGGAAGTACAGCTCACATATTCCTTATATGCCAGAATAACAAAATTTGGTCTTGCTTTCTTTGGACATGATACCAGGAGGGACAAATCCCTGAAGAAGGGTATCATCCTTGGTAAAGTACAGAGTCAGTGAAGAAGAGGAAGACCCTCAGTGAGATGGATTGACACTGTGGCAGCAACAATAGGCTCAGACATACCCACTGTTGTGAAGATGATGCAAGATCATGTAACATTGTGTTCTATGTTATACATAGGTTCGCTATCAGTTGGAGCCAACTCGATGGCACCTAACAACAACCAACCCAAAAAACCAAATCCATTGCCAGTGAGTTGATTCCGACTCATAGCGACCCTATAGGACAGAGTAGAACTGCCCCATAGAGTTTCCAAGGAGTGCCTGTTGTGTTTGAACTGCCAACCTTCTGGTTAGCACACATAGCACTTAACCCCTACACCACTTGTGTTTCCCTAACAACAACAGCACAGAGTATTAGTAGGCAGGGGGCATGGGTGAGTAGAGCATTGTTGAGTGTATCATTTTTTTGAATCTTAGAATGGCAGCATTATTAGAATACCTTGAGTTTTTAATCACAGATGCAAATGGTATAAGAGAGATATGCAAAATACAATTAGATTTTATTTATCTATGAGTTGTGGCACTTCCAAGAAGACAAGGCAATAATTTTGAATAGAATTATACATTAAGTAGATTAACTTGAATCTTATCAAGATGTCAGGGAAGTGGTTAAGCACTTTGCTACTAACTTAAAGGCTGGTGGTTGGAACTCACCATCTGCTCTGCTGGAGAACGATATGGCAGTCTGCTACTGTAAGATTTACGGCCTTGGAAACACTGTGGGGCAGTTCTACTCTGTCCCATAAGGTTGCTATGAGTCAGAATCGACGTGACAGCAATGGGTTTGGTTTTTTGTTTGTGGCTAGAATACCAAAGGAAGATTTTCAAGGAAACAGAAAGTACTGGGAAGATTGAAGAGAGGGAAAAGCTTAAGAAAGCTAGCCCATAGGTGATTATGAACTCCAGGGCACAGTGTACATATGGATCTGACTTGAAATGACATATCATTGGCTTTGAGAATTGTTCTAAATCTAGACCACTGTGAAAGTCCTGAACTGAGCTCTCAGTGGCATAGATGCAGGAAAGCTGAATAGAACTGCAAAGACATTGAAAATTGAAGTAATAATTAAATTGAAACCCACAGAAAGCTGATAGAACTTGTAGTCTGAACCTAATAGGATCGCTTGCCTGCTGGTGTAGACAGAATATTGCCTCCACTCCCGAATAATCCACATCCTAATCCTTGGAACCTGTGTTTATGTCACCTTATGTGGCAAAAAGGACTTTGCAGATGTGATTAAGTTAATGATATTGAGATGGGAAGATTATCTTGGGTCACAGGAGTCTTCGTATCTATATATCTATATCTATGTTGTTGTTGTGTACTGTCGAGTGGATTCTGACTCACAGTGACCCTATGTGACATAGTAGAACTGCCTTATAGGTTGTAATCTTTATGAGCGCAGATCGCCAGGTCTTTTTTCCCATGGAGTGGCTAGTGGGTTCAAACCGCGACCTTTCAGTTAGCATCTGAGTGCTTAACCATTGCTTGTATCTGTGTCTATATCTATACCTTCAAGAGATATGGTAAAAGGAGTTACGTATGTTGCCCAGGTAATTTTATACAGTTTTTTTGTGCAACCCATTAATAAAACCCGTCTAATCTTGTTGCTGGGAAATATTTTGCATTGTGCTATAATCTAACCATGAATAGTGTGTTTTTTTTTAATTGCCTAGTTTTCCACCATGTTATTAAATTATATCAAAAATTAAAACATAATGGTAGTTCTTAAAGATTGTACATAATATTTTTATGGGTAAAAATTAAACAGTAAAATGGTTACAGATTATGCCCTTAAAATATAAAATAAACATAATTATAGTACAATTTTGTTACCCTCATTATTAAGGTAAAAATGTGTTGTAAAATAGACCACTTGTTTTCTTTCTCTAAGAAACGCAGACTGTATAGGTCAAGTCAAGCAAAATCTCCACAGCAGGATATACAAATGTGAAATATTTCAAAAGGCAATGTTTCTATTCCTTGTAATTAGGCAATTAATTCTACTGGCATTTATAGGCTGCCTGTGGTGAAAGAAAATGAGTTAAAGAAATGCTGTAAAATCAAATATTTCAATTTTACTTTAAAGGTCACTGAATTATATGTCTTACCTCAGAAGTATTTAACTTGAAATAAATAAGTCAGGAAACAAATGAGCTGAATAACTCAAGTTGTGAAGTTTGCTACTTTAATTGGGACATAAAAGATTTTCTTTTTAAGAACTCACTGGTGGGTTTGATTGAATACATGATTATGGACTGTTTGTAAATGCCTTGTGCTACAGTTTATTTACTCCTCATTGTTTTGATTCAAAGATCTATGCATTGTATTTAGTATTTGGTTTCTCTTTTATGATTAAAAATATACAGTTAAAAAGATACAGGGTTTTTTTAACATTATGTGACAGAAAAATACGTTTTCAGAGAGGATAAATACATACAGTCTTTGATGCCATATTCTGGGATAAAAATGAATTTACCTGCTGAAAAATAATTAGTATTTAATAAAATTTATTTATTAGCTTAGTGTACAAAATTCAGATAATATTATTAATTAATTTATCTCTTTGTTGATGGTTAATATCTTAGTGGAAAAAAATAAAGCAATGTTTCAACAAATAAAATTTGACATAAAATATTTCAAGAGAAATATGTGGGAGTTTTGAATATCATATTTATTAACAAAATGTGAACAGTATTTTCAAAAAGAGATAATAAATTTTCTTTTTAAACCCCATTGGGACACATACATTTGCACATATTTGGCTAAAAGGAAAATCTGAATAAACTGTCAAAAAGGGAAAAATACAGTGACCACAAATAAATAAAACCAATAAACTAAAATGAAATGTTAAGAATAACAACAACAACAGAAAAAAGAAAAACACAGCTACCCTAAATGATACTTATTTCAAATGATAATCACAAATAATATTAGAAAATGATAGTCTGTATCAGTGATCCCCTCTGTGGCAGAGACTGCCATTTATCTCCTGAAATAGACTCAATACTTCTTTGCTATTAAGAGAAGTTATGGCTAGACCCTCCTCCAGCAGCTGGAAGTTACCTTTTTCAGCTTCTCTTGCAGCTACATAAGGGCTTACCTCTAGATTCTGACCCAACAGAAGATAGTAGAAGTGATGTGTATCAATGATAGTTCTGTTATTCAAGAAAAAGCATGTGTCACACACTTCCTGTTTCTCCTTCCCACTGACTGCAGATGTAATGGTTAGAGCGCAAACAACCAATTAGGACTCTCTGCTGAATGTGGCAAAGCAACAAGAGAGAAAGAGTCTGGGACCATGACTACTGTAAACTATATTCCCAGCACAGAAAACCTACTTGGACTCATTTGTGAGAGAAAACAAAGTTCTATAAGATTTACTTTATGGAACCAAAATATCTAAAATATACTTGAACCACTATATGTTTATGGTACTTTATTATAGCTGCCTGAGATATATCCTGACTAGTATATCTTTAATTTTTCTCTTCTCCATACCTCAGAGATATGTTCACACTCATAATTCATCATGTTAATTATTCTCCCCATTGATATGGCAAAAAGAATAGAATGCATTAAATGCATTGAAGTGTCCAGTGGATTTTAATTCTTGCCAAATTATTTTACACATTTAAAGGAATAACAACCAAAATGCTAGCTTTTTCACTTGTTTGTTTGTCTCTAAAATTATTTAACCAAAAAATAAGAGAATTTATGAAGAATAACTGGAGACCTCTGGGGTCTGTTTTTAAAAAAAACACTATTAAAAAAAACAATTAAAATGGTGAAATAATAGAATAGAGTAAAAGACCAGCTATAATAAGACATCTAGTACCAGATCAAATAATATATGAAAAGTTACTGATAGTGTTAGAACAATGGATAACATATTTTGAAGTAAAATTAAATCCCTTCTTTATGTTTCTAATGTGTGAGACGCAGTCAGGAATAAAATTCTAATAAATAAGTTTTCCTAGAAAAATCTGTAAGAAAAAGAATGAGACAATAGAAGAATATCAAAAAGGGCATAAACATATGTATCACAAAAGAAGAAAAGCAGATGTCCAATTCTACTAATTCTATTACTTATCAGAACAATGCATATTTAAACACTAAATGAATGCTTTTCTGAGCTGCAAGAAATTCCCTAGCATACCACCAGCGAGCACTGCAAGGGAGGAGGGGAGAGGCTCTTACCTGACTTACAGCTTTCCAATGAGAAGATGAATGAAGGGTCTGAGATTAATAGAAGTGTAGAGAGGAATCTGACTAATTTTACAATTCCAATGACTAATTTCCGCTTTTATATAACAGAAAAACACCAGGACTTGCAAGCTTAAAGCCCTCTTTTTAACTTTAGTTTTATGAAAAATGAACTTATTTTTTTCATACTTACTTTGTTGCAATGCATGGTATTTTTAACTTTCTTAAAATTGACTAGTAGCTATATTAACTAGGTAAAGAGGTTGGTATATGTAGAATTGCTTTATAAGAAACTAACATTTGCTTTTATTCATTTCCACTTTCTTGAATAAAAACTTGGCAATTATGTTTAAATTATCCACTCAAGAAGACTATGGCAATGGCATGTTTATTAAGCCTTATGATCAGGAATTGTAATTTCTCCCATTTTTATAGGAAAATGAACAGGGGCAGATTGTAAACAATACAAAACAGAAGAACAGTTTGAAGAGGATTAGCTGACAAAGTAATTTCCCTGACTTGTGCTTAAATAGATGGCAGTATGAACTACTAGGAATAAAGAAAGGAAAAAGAAGAAGAAATGCAGAAGGAAAAGAGGACAGGAACTGACTCAGTGGGGACGTGAAAGAGTGTTAGAGAAGAGATAGAGAAAAAGATTGGGAAGCAGCATCAAGAGCTCTGCTTGATTGAAATAATATTACTTACTTTATGGAGGAAAAAGTGCAATGTCTAGACAACTAGAAAGGGCAATAAAAAGATGGTGTTTTTTCCTCCAGATTTCCACGACTATAGTGACAGGAAGTCCATAGGTGATGACTATCGAAGAGATCTTAAGTGTTTCATCGAAATTATTGGCTAGGAGGTTGACCTATAGACAAGAAAAAAAAAAAAAAGGAAAAAATTCATAGGGTTAAATTTCCTACCATAAAAAATAATCTATCTGAATGTTTATAGTCTTATTAAATGTCTTAACCATGTAAAATAATGCTCTTCATGGTATAAGGAGAAAACCAGTCTTAAATAAAGAACTAATTTAAATTCATTTCTGATTTCTGACTCTTAAATTTATAAAACAGGAAGGTGATTGACAAAATTACAAAGCTGGAGTTAGAGTAGCTAAATTCACTCTCAGTGTTTATGCGTTTTATTTCCCTTCTTTAGTGAACAGGAGTGGGCTATTTAGGGTCATTACTGAAAATGTACAATAAGTAAATCCACCCAATACCTCAATCTCAAAATCCACAGCAAATGCATGCACCGTATTCTATGTATATATATACATATATTTTTTTTAAATTTAGAATTGACCATTAAATATTTAATTTCTAAAAGGCATTGAAAATATGTACAAAGCTCTAATCTCACTTTTGGTCACTAAGAAGAGATATTACAAACAGAAAATGATATATTTCAATAAGTTAAGACAATAAAATAATATATTGAGAAAATGAGATATAAAGATAGGAAAAGCTACCAGTTTTAAGAACATTGTGATCTTTATAAATTATAATAGATTATAATATTAATCAGTAAAATTCTATATTATTTATTACTATTGAATCTGTTTAATAATGAGTAATCATTGCATAATTAAATATGTAGATATTTACATTCTCTGTCCACTGATATACGTTCTGTACGTACAGAAACTACATGTGTGAATTAAAAGTATTTTCAAACTTAAGTGTATTTTTGTTTCATGAATAATTAAATATTTGTGTTTCATTCATCATATATATGTATATATATGTATATTTATACATTTAAACAAGGGGGTATTGGTGGTTCACTGATAGAATTCTTTCTCCCACACAGGAGACTCGGGTTTGATTCCCAGCCAATGCACCTATGCATAGCTACCACCTGTCTGTCAGTGGTGGCTTGCCTGATGCTATGATGTTGAACAAGTTTTAGCAGCACTTCCAGACTAAGACAGACTAGGAAGAAAGACCTGGTGATCTACGTCCAAAAATCAGCCAATGAAAATTCCCTGTAGATCACAATTGTCTGACTCCCTTCTGGTCATGGGGATGATGCAGGCCCTGGCAATGTTTAGTTTCATTGTGTGTGGGGTAGCCACGAATTGAAGCCAACTTGACAGCAGCTAACAACAAATATTTGAGCAAAATTTCATTGACATAGTGATACCAACCTCCACGCATCTGTCAGTGTTTCTTACTGTGGGGGTTTGCATGTTGCTGTGATTCTGGAAGCTGAAAACTGTCTTGGAAGAAGTACCACCAGAATGCTCCTTAGAAGCAAAGATGGCGAGACTACCTCTCACATACTTTGGACATGTTATCAGGAGGGATCAGTCCCTGGAGAAGGAAATCATGCTTGGTAAAGTAGAGGGTCAGCGAAAAAGAGGGAGATCCTCAACAAGATGGACTGACACAGTGGCTGCAACAATACGCTCAATAAAATGATTATGAGGATGGTGCAGGACCCAGCAGTGTTTTGTTCTGTTGTACATAGGGTCACTATGAGTTGGAACCAACTCGATGGCACCTAACAACAACAAGTGATACAAAAGATGTGACAATCCCAATGTTTATTAGCAAATTAGCTCTAATGAAAAAATAGAAAATTTGGCTAGGAAGAGTGAAATAAAGGCAGATTGAAGCATGGAACATTTAGGCAATTCTGAATGCAACGCCAGAGGAAAAACATAGCTCATTGGGCACTTATTTAGGCGCAGAAAAAGGAAAAAGATAAAGTCAGGAGTGATTGGACAACATGTTTTTTCCCCCCCAAGGCTATTTCTTTGCCTGAGGAGGATCAAGTGCTTTCTCAATCCCTTTCAACTCTTTCCTACACATCTTGATCATGATAGAGGTCTCAAATAAGCCCAATTACTACTATACTAATATTTCATTATAAATTAAATAGCTTTGCCTTATTGATTTGCCAAAAAAGTTACCACTGTGGCTGTGGAGAAAGTATTCAAGTTTCAACAGCAAAACTTTAAATCAAAAGTTATCTATATGTTCAATTTAGAACCATTTGAAAGATGATAATTTTTTAGTGTGGATTTCTATTTGTGTGTGCTTAATGGCAAAATGGCATTTGTATTAAAATTTAGTAATCAAACTAAGGGAACCCTGGTGGTGCAGTAGTTAAGAGGTATGGCTGCTAACCTAAATGTCAGCAGTTCAAATCCACCAGTCACTCCTTGGAAACCCTATGGGGCAGTTCGACTCTATCCTGTAGGGTCACTATGAGTCTGAATTGACTCGACAGCAGCAAGTTAATCAATCTGAGTAATAGTAATTTTTGTTAAAGATAATAATATTAGATAATGTTAGGTGCTTTTTGTTTTTACTGGACTTGGAACTACAATAGATGGCACACCCATCACTGACTTTGTGATTAAATATTTCATCAAGATAAGTACTATTTGTCTTCTGAAGTTTGTCTCTGTGCCCTATAGAATTTATCTACCTTTACCAGTTTTGGACATGTGTATGCCTAAAGGCAAAACCTTCTGAGCATTCAGTACATCGAATATCATTCTATTAAATTACAGAAAATTATTCAATCTCTTCACTGAAGATTCTGATATATAGCAAATATGAAGAGTAGACATTTCTATTTTTGTTGACCAAAATCTATGTTTACAAGTGTTTTCTAAGTTTCTTTTTTTAAGACTGTTCTTATCACATTTTTACTCACCAAAAAATGATAGAAGTATTTTTTTCTTCTTTGTATACTAAAAAAGTTCATATAATGTCAGATTTATTTATCAATTGATGGATAGATAAATCTGTAGAACTTCCCTAGGAAGCAGTCTAAGCCAAGAGTCTATCTCTTTGAAAGATTAAAAACTATTGAATTAATACATTTTTTCTGATTTTCAGTAGAAAATCATTCCGCTTTGGTAACAGGCCAATTGAGAAATTTTTTCTCAAAGCTCCCTCCCGGTCTCTCTCCCTCTGTCTCTGTGTATGTGTGTGTGTGTGTGTGTGTGTATGTGTACATACTATATGTGCATACTTGTATATATTTTCATATTTTGATACTAATATTTTTAGTTTCTGCTCTGTCTCTGGATTTATGTTACATTTCTTAATCTACATAGTGTGTATTTATGTTTTTTCTTCATTTTTTTATCTTTTCAAATATATCTTGTCTTTTTAATTCTTTTCCAGGTTTTTTTTAATGTAACTATTTTATGATATTAATTTAAAATTTGTTTTTTCCTATTCTGTATAGGATAATTCTATAGATTCTACAGTGTTAAGTTAGGGTATTAGCTTATTAGTTTTGGGTTTTTCTTTTTTCTAATATAAGCAATTAAGGCTAAATATATCACTGTTGTTGTAAGCAGTAAATATTATTTTTGATTGTCTACATATTGACCTATATATTTACCAACTTATTTACCCTTTACAGTGTTCTTCCTCTCTTTGTGCAGTTTTACATTTCCATCTGGAATCATTTTCTTTTAATGACGAATTATCTCAGTCTAATAGACAGTATGAAATAAAGAAAGTGTACCCAGTCAAAATATACTTCAAGACCCAGGTTTGGAGTTTGTTAGATATCTGTGATGAAAGGTCAAGGTGCAAAGATAAGCACAGAACTTAAAGTAAGAAATCAGGGATCATATAACAACAGCAAAAAAACCAAAACTTAGAAGTTGAGAATATCTGTAAAAAAAAAAAAAAAAATGTTGAAATTAAGAAGGAAAAATATTAGCTGAATAGATGAGGAAGGAAGCAAAGAGGGAAGAACGGAAGGAAGAAAAGAAGGAACAGAGGGAGAGGGAGTCAGAGAGCTTGAATAAAGAGAGTGACGGTCTCATGTCAGACACTAAAGTTCATGAATACAGATGAAAACAGAGATGGGAAAGGTCTGTGAGGGGACAATTAGAAAGAGAAACTCAGTGATTGTAATCGGAGTTGAAGGAAATAAGCCTCAATGTAAAGGTGATATTTGACCAGACTTCAAAGACATGAGAGTTAAGCTGGGGAACAGCCAGTGCAAATGCTATAAGGTGGAACAGTGCTTGATGCGTAGGTGGACCTGGAAGAAACCAGTGCTGCAGGAGTTTAGTGTGAGGGAAAAGGAGGGAGAAAATGAACTGACCAAGGGAACGGGCAGTGTCAGATCATGGAGAGTGGGCCAGTGTAAGAACCTAGTCTTCTCTGAGTGAAATGAGGAGTAGTTTTGGGATTTTAAGCAGAGTACTGACATGGCCAGATTTCAACTGTGCAAGGATCCTCTTAGTTCCTGTGATGAGAACAGAATATCGTAGAGCAAGCGAACAGGCAGGGCAGCACTGAGGGGGGTGTCGCTGTAATAGAAGCCAGAGTGAATGTGTCTCAAACTAGGATGGAAGCAAGGGATGTGGTCTGGAGCAGTTGGATGCTGGATATGTTTTGAAGGAAGCACACACAGAATTTCTGGTTTTCACAGTAGTGAAAATCTAGAGTTCTTCCTATTTTGGAGATAGACTCGTCCTTATATGACAAATATAACCAGAACAGGATCTCAAAGGAGAGGACTCACTGTCATTCTGCATACTTCCTATAGAATATTGACCTGCTGGTATCCTTCTTTGGAAGCACTTTAAGTAACTCAGTATACCTAAACAAACAGTGGCCACTGAATTGATTCTAATACCTGGCGACCCAGATTGAGTCAGAGCAGAGCTGCGCTCCATAGGGTTTTCAATGGCTGATTTTTTGTATATAGATTGCCAGGACTTTCTTTTGAGGTGCCTCTGGATGTGCTCAAACCTCAAACTTTTTGGTTAGTAGTCAAGCATGTTAACTGTTTACACCGCCCAGAAACTCCTAATACCTAAAACTTCAATAAATTGACATTTTTGATTCCTTTCAACATCAGCCCGGTTTGACATTTACCTTTTTCAATCTCTAAAGTAAAGGTTCACTGTATATGTAAATAATATAAATGACCGTTTTGGGAAAATTAGTAATAAACATAACAGAACACATTTTATGGAATATTTACATTCTCATTTCATTATTTGTGTTAGTAAACTAATAAAGGTGATCTATTATCATGACCCACTTTGATGATGTTTATGATTAAGTTTAATTAGTTTAAAAGCCCTAAGTAATGGCTAATGAAACTGAGTTTTGCATATAAAATTTCATAGAAAAATGTGGGCACAGCAGCCTTTTCTAATTGCAAAATATCATGTTTTATATTTCAAACACCAAATTTATGTTAATTGGAAAGAGAAGACTTAAATAAAACTAATCAAATAATATCTATAATTTAACATTTTCTACCTTAAAAAAGATTGGTCTGAAAATTAAATGATTCTATGTGCCAAACACTAAACAATGTAAGTAAAATGCCACCTGTTTCTTTTGAAATCATTATAAAAACAAGGCTTATAGTGAATATCATTTTGCAATCTTATTCGTTTAAAAGAAAATGTCCGATATTTTATAGATATTTAAAAGAAAATACTCCAGATGTTTTATAGATTAAACAGTCTTCATGAGAAGTAACTTTCTTCTTTCATTATTCAAAATAAATGAAGTAATATATAGTAAGTAGGAAAAGATTAGGTAGCAGAACAACTATGTTGGTTTAATATCATATATCAGCATGTAAACATAATATAGCTTAAAATCTTTCTAAACTAAGAAATAGAACATACTTATTTAACCATGAATTTTAACTCATTTATTCTTTACCTATTATTTCTGAAAGTGCAAAATCAACAATAAAGCATACTAATGACAAAGCAGAGAAGGAACACACACACACACAGATTATTCCCTATGTTGCTTTTCCAATGAAGTACTCTTTCTCCTACAAGCTTTTCACTTAAAAAAAAAAAAAAGTTAAATATAAAATGTGTGTGTGTGTATGTGTGTGTGTGTCTGTGTATCAAACCAAAAACCAACTGCTGTTGAGTTGATTCTGTTAGCGACCCTATAGGACAGAGTGGAACTGCAACATTGAGTTTCCAAGGCTGTAATCTTTACAGGAACAGATTGCTACATCTTTTTCCCTGTGTATGTACACATATGTATAATATATTGATATTTAAAATACGTGGTTTAGGTTTGCATATGATTTTGTATACAAATATAGAAAAAATGTATATATATTTATTTGTTATAGATTTATGTCCTGAATAATAAAGGAACAGCCAAGTTTAGCCAGAGCATCAGTACCTATTCTACTCCATGGCAGGACGATTTCAATTTAGAATGAAATTGGCGTCACAGGATGAAGTCCTATGCATTGTCTAAAATCACACATGAAGAGCAATGCTGAAAACAGGTATAGGTTGTGTCTAAATGCCATGCTATTTTTTTAAATAAATAAATAAACTGGTCAGGGTGATATCAAAATGCAAATAACCAAAGAAAATACAAAGTTTGAAAAAAATTTAATACATCTTTAAATTTTTACGGGCCACTTAGTGACTGATGGAGTAGTAAAGCAAATGATATTAAACAAACAAAAACCAAAACCAAACCCGCTGCCATTGAGTCGATTCCGCCTCATAGTGACCCTATAGGACAGAGTAGAATGGTCCCATAGGGTTTCCAAGGAGCAGCTGGTGGATTTGAACTGCTGACCTTTTGGTTAGTAGCCGAGCTCTTAACTATGGTGCCACCAGGGCTCCAATATTAAGTAAAGTACATCCTAAGTGGGGAGAGACACTGCACAGAAAGTTGTTCCATGTAGTGGTACCTGGAAGACCCAGGCTCCCTTTTCTACAGGGCAGAATTCAAACTTTATCCCAAGCCAAATGATATTAGCTCAGCCTTGTCTAGTATAGCCCAGGCATGCTTAAGACCAAGACTATACGGATAAACAGCTAATCAGTTTAGGGAAAGAACAAAATATGGGCATGGAATCTAAGATATTACATCTACATCTTTATAGTTTTAGTTCCTATTATAGGTTTAGATTCTTAAAATCAAATTAAAATAACTTAGCCTTTTTGAAGATATTAACAATTGTAAAAGATTCATTTCTATTTAATACTACAAATCCATAATTAAAATCATTTTAATATCCAAATAAGTGTTAAAGTGTTAGTGGATTTTGACCTTTAAATCTCAGATTTAAATTCATTTGTAGATTACCTAATACTATTATTATTATTAGTTTGCAAAAAGTTCTCCTTTTTAATAGATTTGTATAATATTAGAAATTTTAGTTTAGGAGAATCCAAATTAATGAAGATTTTTCAGTCATTTAAAAGCTGTAACTATGAAGCTAATGATCAAGCAGTACACCAGAAAAAGGGTGAAATGACAAATGTTGTGTTACATATCTACAACAACAACAACCAAAAACAAACAAACAAAAGAGGACTTACTTGCTGATACCACTTAGGTAAAACTAAGCACCTCATGGGATTAGTTCTCTTGGTTCAAAGTCTTAAGGTTATAGCTTTGTGAGACTATGCAGCCAACCGGACTAGCACTATTTTCAGAGTTTCCAGTCTAGCTTCCAGTTCAGTGAGTAGCCTGGGGTGTTAAAAGCTTGCTAGAGGCGATCAAAGGTACAACAGTTGGTCACTATTCCCCTGGAACAACAGAGGAAGAAGGACACTGTCATGGATTGAATTGTGTGTAGCACCTTGGCTAGGTCATGATTCCCAGTATTGTATGATTGTGTTATCTGATGTGATTTCCTTATGTGTTGTGAACTCTACCACTATGATGAGATTATATGTGATCTCCTCATGTGTTGTAAATTCTATCACTGTGATGAGGTTATATTGATGAGGTTGACAAGATTAGTGTCTTAATGTAATCTCTTTTGAGATACAAAAGAGAGAAGCGAGCAGAGACACATGGGAACCTCATACCACCAAGAAAGCAGTGCTGGGAGCAGAGCACGACCTTTAGACCTGAGGTTCCTGCGCAGAGAAGCTCCCAGACCAGAGGAAGACTGATGTCATGGACCTTCCTGCAGAGCCAACAGAGAAAGCGTTCCCCTGGAGCTGACACCCTGAATTTGGACTTGCAGCCTACTGGACTGTGAAGAAATAAATTTCTCTTTGTTAAAGCCATCCACTTCTGGTATTCCCGTTAGAGCAGCACTAGATGACTAAGACAGACACCTAGGAATCAGAGAAGGAACTGAAATGCAGGTCTAAAGCTATCTTCTTTAGAATAATTCTAAATTATTATATGAATCAATTATTTTTAGAACAATTCATACTGGCTGATTTTTAGTTTCACATAATCGTTCTTTGGAGATAGATAGTAGTCATATGTCACTGAATTAATTTGACATTCTATTTAACTTATTAAGCAAGGAATTTTCTGTAGGGCCTTTATATTTATTTCAGGAGTTCCTGTGACAAATACAATTATATTGAGCAATATTTAGTAACATTAGCCTCAGCAGCTTCTGCTTCATTAGTGTTGGGTCTTTTTTCTTAAGGAGTTAATAAATAAAGGCTTTCTGTATGACTCCCTCTCTCTCTTTCTCCTCTTTTTCTGATGAAACTATGCACTTTACTTCAGGTAACATGCCCCTTGCATGATCATGATTAGAGATTATAATGGGGAAATTTCCAGATAAGATTGCTATTTTCATTGAAAGAGACAAACTTTCAAACATATCAAATATTGAATCATTTTCTTTTACATCTTATTGAACTATTATCTTAGTAGACTAGAAAGATGTAAATGTAATTTGTACTATAAACTGATAATATTAATTATTCAACAAGAAATAATATGTGTCTAGCTATATTACTCATAGATCACTTCTCACTGGGAGTGATCGATTAGCTATTGTGGTGCCAGTACTAAAATCAGGCTGAAATTAACTAAAACAGATGAAAGATTTCAAATGACTCTTAAAATCATCTTTATTCACTTTTTTGTAAACTGAAAGTGATTCCTGCAGTGCCCCGATTCCTCAAAATTTTGTCAGGGTTTCCAAAGGCATATTTGCCATCTTAATGAAAACTTTGAATTATTGGAAAAACATAATTTTAAGAACTGGGATTCAATATATTGTATGTAAATATAAATATATAAATATGATTTTAATAACAAAATAGACTGAGTAAGATAAAGTGTAACTTTATGCAAATACTAGTAAACCTTTAAACAACACAAATAATATATGTTCTATAGATGACTAATCTCTTTATGCATTAATTAGACAAGTGATTACTTACGTAAAATGGGTATTTGCCAGTTAGTTCATTGACATAAAGCTATTTGACCTAAATAGGTTGTGTTTCCTAACACTTTTTAACATGGAGTGTACGGAAACAGTATCAATGTTAGCTACCAACACAGCATTCACATTCTAAAACAGTTAAGTTTCTAAATAAAATTTCCTCTGAGTTGGAATTGACTCAGCAGCACACAAAAAAACAACGGGGAACTACAGACATAGGTTGATTTATAGAGAATGAACTTTTAGTACCAAAAAAACCCCAAAAACCAGACCCACTGTCATCAGTCAATTGAGTAACTTTTAGCATTCAAGGTCAATTTTAATTCATAGTTTAATATTTCAATTATAGTTTGCATATTGATTACTTTTGAAAGTAATACTACAATGTAAGCAATATTGTGATGGTTAATTTTATGTGTCAGATTCTCTAGAATATGGTGCCCGGTTGTTTGGTCAAATCCTAGTCTAGATGCTGCTATGAAGGTATTTACATATGATTAACAATTTAAATCGGTTTACCTTAAGCAAAGTAGAGGTGCTAAAATCTATAAATAGAACTCCACCACTCATCCACCAGTTTGTCTGGTACTGTGGTGGCTTATGTGCTGCTATGATGCTGGAGGCTATGGCACTCATGTTTCAAACACCAGTGGGTCACCCATGAAGGACAGATATTTGCATAGCTTCCAAACTAGGAAGAAGGATCTGATGATCTACTTCTGAAAAAATTGATTGGTGAAAACTTTATGAATAGCAGCAGAACACTGTCTGATATAGTGCTGGAAGATGAATCCCTCAGGTTGAAAGATATTCAAAATATGACTGGGGAAAAGCTGCTTCCTCAAATTAGAGTTGACCTTAACAACACGGATGGAGCAAAGGATTCAGGACTATCATTTGCTGATGTGATATGACTCAAAATGAGAAGAAACAGCTGCAAACATCCATTAATAAAAGGAACTCAGAATATACAAAGTATAAAACTAGGAAAATTGAAAGTCATCAAAAATGAAATGGAACACATTAATGTCAATATCCTAGGAATTAGTGAGCTGAAATAGACTGGTATTGGCCATTTTGAATCGGACAATGATGTAGTCTACTATGCCAGGAATGACAAATTGAAGAGGAATGACACTGCATTCATTGTCAAAAAGAACATTTCAGCATCTATTCTGAACTACAAATCTGTCAGTGACAGGATAATATCCATAAGCCTACAAGGAAGACCAGTTAATATGGCTATTATTCAAATGTATTCACCAATCACTAACACCAAAGATAAAGAAGTTGAAGATTTTTACCAACTTCTGCAGTCTGAAATTGACTAAATATGCAATCAAGATACATTGATAATTACTGGTGGTTGAAATGTGAAAGTTGGAAACAAAAGAAGGATCAGTAGCTGGAAAATATGGCCTTGATGATAGAAATGACACTGGAGATCTCATGATAGAATTTTGCAAGACTGAGAACTTACTCACTGTAAATACCTTTTTTTTCAACAACATAAATAGCGACTGCACACATGGACCTCAGCTGATGGTAATACACAGGATAAAATAGACTACATCTGTGGACAGAGACAACGGAGAAGCTCAATGCCATCAATCAGAACAAGGCCAGGGGCTAGCTACAGAACAGATCATCAATTGCTCATATGCAAGCTCAACTTTAAGCTTAAGAAAATTAAAATAAGTCCACAAGAGCCAAAGCACGACACTGAGTATATACTACCTGAATTTAGAGATGGTCTTAAGAATAGATTTGATGCATTGAACACTAATGGCTGAAGTCCAGACAAGTAGTGGGATGACATCAAGAACATCATACATGAAGAAAGCAAAAAGGTCATTAAAAAGATAGGAAAGGGGACTTCCAGCAAAATGGCACTCAAAGCAGAGGTACCATGCCGTCCCTCCAAAGCAAAGAGCCGAAAAACTAAGCCGAACAGAGACTACAACAATCCTGAAACCCTAAAACATCAAATGAAGAGATAAAGAACTCAGCCAAGCACCAAATGGAGTGAGAAAACTGACAGAGAACAGAGAACGAGGAGAGATTCATGCAGAGGTTCCCTACCAGCTAACGCAGTGCGGATCCTCCATCTTGGACTCCTGTCGGAGACCAGCAAATGGGGTACGAGAAAGCAGCTTCACGGAGCGTCCAGCGGGAGACAAAACAAAATTTGCAATATATGCTTTCCCACCCTCCACCCTTCTTCACCCCCACTCGGCCTCCTCTGTTTCCCACGGCCACAATCTCTTGTCCGGGAAACACCGGCTGCTTGGATTCCACACAGCCGAATGGGCCGGCTCTCCGAGTGCCATTTGTTGGCTGCTGGTGTTGCTTTTTTTTCTGCTTCTTTTGATTTCTTCCTTACCTCTCACCACCTCCCCCTCCATTCACCCAAATACCTGGCTCCGTGCGCCATCTTTGCTTCTTCTTGAGGGGCTGTGGAGCTCCGTTCGAGTGTGGAGCTGCTTCCCAGTCTGGGCTGCCGCGCTGGTGGGATCCTGGGGCTTTTGCTCCTTCATTTGTTTTGAATTGTTTGTTTGTTTTCTTTTCCTTTTCTTGAGTTGGGAGCCCTTTCTGACCAGGCGGTGCTGCGCGTCAAGGAGACTACGCCATTGGCATGCTCAGACATGCAGAGGGATCCCTGAGGACATTTCTTTTTTCATTGTTTTTTTTTTCTTTTTTTCTGTTTTTTCAGGGGCTTTTCTTGTTCTTTTTTTTTTTTTTTTTAATTTCTCTTTTTTCTTTCCCCTCTTTTTCTCTTTTTGTCTTCCTTCATTACTCAGTTCTCGTCTCTCTATATCTTCCTTCTCTTTCTGTTCCTTGAATACCTGGCATTGTATACCTCTGCGCCTTCTGGCCAGGCTGTGCTGCAGCACCTGAGAGCAACTTCCCCAGACCTCATAGCTGCATCGGTGGGATCACTGGTAACTTTGCGATTCTTTAACCTTTCTAATTTTTATTTATTCATTCTTTTCTTCCTCTTCCCCTTTCTGTTTTTCTCCATTTCATGGTCTCTCATCTCTCCACTCCATATGGCAAGCTCCCCTAGGATTTTTTTTGTTTGTTTGTATGTTTTGGCCCCTGTTCCTCTCTCCTATCTCCCATATCCATCTAGGCTCCACACATAACATCTCCCTGCTACATCCTGCCTACCTGCATCATGCACTTGGCATCACACCACCAAGCGGCACAGGCAGGGCCTGCTGGAACCTGCCCTGCACGATTACCAACCCACCCTGGTGGCTGTGGTGGGTGCCACAGACGGCCCGTCCCAGTGACTCCTCTTCAGCTGGACCTACCCTGACGTACCGTATCTGAGTGACTGACCCTGCCAATTTGAGAAGAGGCAAAAGGTGTTGTGCCCACAGATGGGCAGACAACGAAGACCACACAGTGTGCCTGCTCAGACATAGTCAAACTTTTTTTAAAAAAAGGATGAAACAAACATCTACAATCAATAAAGGAGAAAAAAAAACTACTGAATGCCCCGAACACAGCAGACAATATCAAAACATTTACAAAAACAGGACAGGATGGTTCCAGTAGGCATCCAAAATAAAACACCAGGTGACTTTCCAGTGGAAGAAAATGCATTAGAACTACCTGATAGGGAATTCAAATATCTAATATTCAGAATTCTCCAAGAGTTGAGGCAAAAAGCTGACAAACATGGGTAAAAAATAGACACATTTATGGAAAATACAGACAAAAAATTGGAAGAATTCAGGAAAATAATGCAGGAACAAAATGCCAAAATAAATTCACAACTAGAAATTATACAAAGACAACAATTAGAAATCAAAAAGATAAACAACAAGATTTCAGAAATGGACGGTGTCATAGAAGGGCTGAGAAGCAGATTTGAAATGGTGGAAGACAGGATCAGTGGAATTGAAGACAAACACTTGGATACAACTCTGTTTCAGGAAAACTCAGAAAAAAGAACAAAGAAAAATGAAGAGACCCTGAGAGTTATGTGGGATACAATCAAAAGCAAAAATTTTTGAGTGATTGGAATTCCGGAATGGGGGAAAAAATAGAAAACACAGAGAGGATCATTGAAGAACTCCTGACAGAAAACTTCCCCAATATCATGAAAGATGAAAAGCTGGCCATCCAAGAAGATCAACGAACCCCATATAGGAGAGACCCCATAAGAAAATCACCAAGGGATATCATAATCACACTCGCCCAAAACAAAGACAAAGAATCCTGAGAGCAGCTTGTGAAAAACAAGAAGTCACATACAGAGGAGAAACAATAAGACTAAGCTCACATTATTTGGCAGAAACCATACAGGCAAGGAGGCAATGGGATGACATATATAAAATCTTGAAAGAAAAAAATTGCCAGCAAAACTCTTGTTCAAATTTGATGGTGAAATTAAGTCATTTCCAGATAAACAGAAATTAAGGGAATATGTAAAAGTCAAACCAAAATTACAAGAATTATTAAAGGGAGTTCTTCAATCTGAGGACAAACAACTCAGGTCACATTCAGAATCTAGGATGCAGGATAGTACCAGCCAGATACCAGTCTAGGAAATGAACTCTCAATGACTTTCCAAAACCAAAAGAAATACAACAGAGAATTGGAGCAATTAATCAGTAAATGACAACAACATCAAAACAATAAAAGAGGGACTAAACGGCTTATGTATAGAACCTTCTAATGGAGAGGAAGGCAAAGTGATACCAAGTAATGGTAGACTGCTTCAAACTTAGAAAGATAAGGGTAAATTACATGGTAACCACAAAGAAAGTTAACAAACATTCATTAAAAAAAGAGGTAAAACATAAAATCTCAGGAAAAACAAAACCTACAAAAACAAAAGAAATGGAAAAAAAATTCCACAAACAAAAGTAACTCAGCACAAGAGAGTAAGAAGAACAAAGAATATTTCAGCACCACAAAAAAAAGCACTACAAAATGACAGCAACAAACTCACATCTATCAATAACTACACTGAATGTAAATCAACTCAATGCACCCATAAAGAGACAGAGAGTGACAGAATGGATAAGAAAACAGGATCCATCAATATGCTTCTACAAGAAACACACCTTAGAAACAAAGATGTGAATTTATTAAAAGTCAAAGTTTGGAAAAATATATATCAAGCTAACAACTACCAAAAAAAAGCAGGAGTGGCAATTCTAATCTCAGATAAAATAGACTTTAAAACAAAATCTACCATAAAAGACAAAGAAGGACACTATATAATGATTAAGGGGATGAACCATCATGAAGGCACAACCATAATAAACATTTATGCACCCAATGACAGGGCTCCAAAATACATAAAACAAACTCTAATAACACTGAAAAGAGAAATTGACAGTTCCACAGTAATAGTAGGAGACTTCAACACACCACTCTCAGTAAAGGACAGAACAATTAAGAAGAAACTCAGCAAAGATACAGAAGACCTAAAGGGCATAATCAGCCAACCTGACCTCATAGATATATATAGAATACTCCATCCAACCGCTGCAGGGTACACATTCTTTTCCAATGCACATGGAACGTTCTCCAGAACAGACCACATCTTAGACCACAGAGCAATCCTCAACAAGATCAAAAACGTTGAGATAATTCAAAGTATCTTCTCTGACCACAATGCCATCAAGGTAGAAATTAACAATAGAAAGAGCAAGGAAAGAAAAATCAACTACATGGAAACTGAGTAATATCCTGCTTACACATCAGTGGGTTATAGAAGAAATCAAAGATGGAATCAAAAAATTCCTAGAATCAAATGAAAATGAAAATACATCATACAGAAACCATTGGGACACAGCAAAGGCAGTCCTCAGAGGACAATTTATAGAAATAGATATACATATCAAAAAAGAAGAAAGGGAAAAAATCAAACCATTAACTACAGAAGTCAAACAAATAGAAAGAGAACAGCAAAAGAAGCCCACAATCAAGGAAAGAAAAGAAACAGTAAAGATCAGAGCAGAAATAAATGAAATAGAGAACAGAAAAACAATAGAAAGAATCAACAAAACCAAAAGTCGGTTCTTTGAGAGAATCAACAAAAGTGACAAACCCCTGGACAGCCTGACGAAAGAAAAACAGGAGAGGACACAAATAACCCAAATAAGAAATGAAATGGGGGTCATTACAACAGACCCAACTGAAAAAAAGATGGATTATAACAGAATATTACGAAAAACTATACTCCAACAAATTTGAAAACCTAGAGGAAATGGATAAATTTCTAGAAACACACTACCTACCCAAACTACAACAAAGTAATGTTGAAAATCTGAAGAGACCCATAACAAGAGAAGAGACTGAAAATATAATAAAAAAACTCCCAAACAAAAAAAGCTCTGGCCCAGATGGCTTCAATAGAGAATTCTACAGAACATTTAAAGAAGAGCTTGTACCAGTACTACTCAAGCTATTTCAGAGCATAGAAGAGGAAGCAACACTTCCAAATTCATTCTATGAAGCCAGCATAATGCTGATACCAAAACCAGGCAAAGACGTCACAAAAAAAGAAAATTACAGACCAATATCTCTCATGAATATAGATGCAAAAATTCTGAACAAAATTCTAGTCAATAGAATTCAGCATCATATCAAAAAAATAACACACCACGACCAAGTAGGATTCATACCAGGTTATGCAAGGATGGTTCAACATTAGAAAATCAATCAACGTACTCCACCACATAAATAAAAGGAAAGAATCACATGATCATCTCAATTGACGCAGAAAAGGCATTTGACAAAGTCCAACACCCATTCCTGATAAAAACTCTCAATAAAATAGGTATAGAAGGGAAATTTCTCAACATAATAAAGGGCATCTATGCAAAACCAATGGCCAACATCATTCTTAAAGGAGAGAGGCTGAAAACATTCCCCTTGAAAACAGGAACAAGACAAAGGTGCCCTTTATCAACACTCCTATTTAACATTGTGCTGGAAGTTCTAGCTAGAGCAATAAGGCATGAAAAAGAAATAAAGGGCATCCAAATTGGTAATGAAGAAGTTAAACTGTCCCTGTTTGCAGATGATATGATACTATACATAGAAAACCCTAAAGACTCCACAAGAAATTTACTGGAACTAATAGAAAGATTCAGCAGCGTAGCAGGATACAAGATAAACATTCAAAAATCAGTTGGATTCCTATACACCAGTAAAGAGAACGATGAAAAGGAGATCAGGAAATCAATACCATTTTCAATAGCCCCTAAAAAGATAAAATACTTAGGAATAAATCTGACCAGGAATATAAAAGACCTATACAAAGAAAACTACAAAACACTGCTGCATGAAATCTAAAGGGATCTACATAAATGGAAAAACATACCATGCTCACAGATAGGCAGACTCAACATTGTGAAAAAGACAATTCTACCCAAAGCAGTTTACAAACACAATGCAATCCTGATCCAAATACCAACAACATTCTTCAAAGAGATGGAAAAACTAATCATTAACTTTATATGGAAAGGGAAGAAGCTCCAAATAAGTAAAGCACTACTGAAGAAGAAGAATAAAGTTGGAGGACTCACACTACCTGACTTCAGAACCTACTATACAGCTACAGTAGTCAAAACATCCTGGTACTGGTACAACGACAGATACATTGACCAATGGAACAGAATTGAGAACCTAGATGTAAATCCATCCACCTACGGTCACCTGATCTTTGACAAGGGCCCAAAGTCCATCAAGTGAGGAAAAGACAGTCTTTTTAACAAATGGTGCTGGAAAAACTAGATATCCATCAGCAAAAAAATTAAACAGGACCCATCCCTCAAGCCATATACAAAAACTACTTCAAAATGGATCAAAGATCTGAATATAAAGCCTAAAACTATAAAGTTCATAGAAGAAAAAATAGGGCCAACACTACAGGCCTTAACACACAGCATTAACAGGATACAAACCATAACCATTAACACACAAACCCCGGTAGATAAGCTAGATAACTGGGATCTTCTAAAAATCAAACACCTATGCTCTTCAAAAGACTTCACCAAAGGAATAAAAAGAGAACGTACTGACTGGGATAAAATTTTTGGACAGTACAAGTCAGACAAAGGTCTACTCTCCATAATCTACAAGAAAATCCAACACCTCTACAACAAAAAGACAAATAATCCTATTAAAAAATAGGCAAAGGAAATGAACGGACACTTCACCAAAGAAGACATTCAGATGGCCAACAGACACATGAGGAAATGCTCGTGATCACTAGCCATTAGAGAAATGCAAATTACAACCACAATGAAATACCATGTCACCCCAGCATTACTGGCACAAATCAAAAACACTGGAAATAACAAATGTTCGAGGGGCTGTGGGGAGATCGGAACTCTTATGCACCTCTGGTGGGAATGCAAAATGATACAACCATTTTGGAAAATGATATGGCGCTTCCTCAGAAAGGTAGAAATAGACATACCATTCAATCCAGCAATCCCACACCTAGGAATATATCCTAGAGAAATAAGAGTCGTCACTCGAATAGACATATGCACACCTATGTTCATGGCAGCATTGTTCACAACGGCAAAACGATGGAAACAACCAAGATGCCCATCAACAGATGACTGGATAAACAAACTAGTACATACACGCAATGGATACTATGCAACGAGAAAGAACAATGAATCTGTGAAGCATCTCATAACGTGGATGAAACTGGAGGACATTATGCTGAGTGAAATAAGTCAATCACAAAAAGACAAATATTGTATGAGACCTCTATTGTAAAAACCCATGAAAAAGTTCACACATAAAATGTAACAATCTTTATTGGTTACCTGGGATGGGAGGGGTGGGGGTGGGGAATATTAAATAGGCAATAGATAAGTGGTATATTGGGTGAAGGGTGAGACAGTATACAGTACAGGAGAAACTAGCACAACTTGTACAAGGAAAGGTCATGGAAGACCCATAGACACATCCAAACTCCCTGAGGGACTGAATTGCTGGGCAGAGGGCTCTGGAGACCATGGTCTCCGGGAACATCTAGCTCAATTGGCATGACACAGCTTATAAAGACAGTGCTCTACATTCTACCTTGGTGAGTAGCGTCTGGGGTCTTAAAAGCCTATGAGTGGCCATCTACGATACTCCACTGGTCTCATCCCTTCGGGAGAAAGGGATAATGAAGAGAACAGGATACAAGAAAAAGATTAGTCCGAAGGACTAACTGTTCACAGCTACCAAGGCCTCTACCGGCCTGAGTCCAGTACAGCTAGATGGTGCCAGGCTACCACTACTGACTGTTCTGACCGGGATCACAACAGAGGGTTCTGGACAGAGCTGGAGAAGTATGTAGAACATAATTCTAACTCACAAAAAAAGACCAGATTTACTGGCCTAAAGGACACTGGAGAAACCTTGAGAGTATGGCCCCCAGACACCGTTTTAAAAGCTCAGTGGTGAAGTTATCTCTGAGGTTCACCGTTCAGCCTGGGAATGGACAGCCCCGTAAAACCAAATGGGACTAATGAGGTGCAGTAATCCAGTGACAAGGGCCAGAAGGCAGAAGTGGACAAGGAAGCTGGTGATAGGGAACCCAAGGTTGAGTAAGGATATTGTTGATGTGTTGTGAGATTGTTAACCATTGTCATAGGGTAACATGTGTAGTAACTGTTAAATGAGCAACTATTTTGTTCTGTAAGCCTTCATCTTAAGTGAGTATAGCAGCACAATTGGAAGAGCGTAGTCAATGTCACTGAACTGTGCATATAGAAATTTTTGAAATGGTGTATCTTTGGCTATGTGTATTGTCACCAAAAAAAAAAAAAAAGAAGTTTTTGAAGTTAGAGGGTTGACATGTTGTGGGGTTGTTAACCAATGTCATAAAACAATATGTGTACCACTGTTCCATGAGAAACTATTTGTTCTGTAAGCCTTCACCTGAAGGACAATAAATAAATAAATAAACCCACCCCCCAAAAAAAAGATAGGAAAGAAAGAAATGACCAAAATGGATGTCAGAAGAGATTCTGAAGTTTACTCTTGAACTATTGTAGAATAGCTAAACCAAATGGAAGAAATAATGAAGTAAAAGAGTTGAATAGAAGATTTTAAAGGGTGGTTCAAGAAGACATAGAAAAATATTATGATAAAATGTGCAAATACCTGGAGTTAGAAAACCAAAAGTGAAAAACATGCTTGGCATTTCTCAAGATGAAAGAACTGAAGAAAAATTCAAGCCTCGTGTTGCAATATTGAAGGATTTGATGGGCAAAATATTGAATGACTCGTGGAAGTTCCAAAAAAAATGGAAGGAATGCACAGTCACTGTAGCAAAAAGAATTGATCAATGTTCAAACCTGTCAGGATGTATCATGTGATCAAGAACTGCTGATACTGAATGAAGAAGTTCAAGCTGCACTAAAGGCATTCACAAAAAAAAAAAAAAAAAGGGCTCCAAGAATTCACTGAATACCAACTGAGATGTTTTAACAAATGGATATGGTTTTGGAAGTACTCACTCAGCTGAAAGACAGCTACCTGGCCAATCACCTAGAAGGGATCCATATTTGTGCCTATTCCAAAGAAAGGTGATCCAACAGAATGTGGAAATTATTGAACAATATTATTAATATCACACACAAGTAAAATTTTGCTGAAGATACTTCAAAAGCGATTGCAGCAGTACATTGAGAGAAAACTTCCAGAAATTCAAACCAGATTCAGAAGAGGACATGCAACAAGGGATATCATTGCTAATGTCAGATGGATCTTAGTGAAATCAGAGAATACCAGAAAGATGTTTACATGCATTTTATTGACTATGAAAAGGCATTCATCTGTATTGATCATAAAAAATTATGGATAATATTACAAGGAATGGGTATTCCAGAATGTTTAATTGCGCTCACGTAGAACCTCTACATAGTCCAAGAGGCAGTCACTGGAACAGAACGAAGTGATACTGGATGGTTTAAAATGAGGCAAGATGTGTGTCAGGGTTGTAGTTTTTAACCATACTTATTCAATCTGTTTTCTGAGCAAATAATATGAGAAGCTGGACTGTATGAAGAAGAAGGCAGCATCAGGATTGGAGGAAGACTCATTAAGAACCTGTGATATGCAAATGACCCAACCTTGCTTACTGAAAGCAAAGAGGACTTGAAACACTTACTGACAAAGATCAAAGACTACATCCTTCAGCATGGATTATACTACAACATAAAGAAAACAAAAAAACATCACATCTGGACCAATAAGCAACATCATGATAAATGGAGAAAATATTGAAATTACTAAGGATTTCATTTTATTTGGATCCACAGTCAAAGTCTGTGGAAGCAGCAGTCCAAAAGCAGGATGAGAAGGCAAGAAGGGACAGGAACTGGATGAATGGACACAGGGAACCCAGGATGGAAAGGGAGAGCCTGCTGTCCACATTGTGCCGATTGCAACCAATGTCACCAAACAATATGAGTATAAATTTTTGAATAAGAAATTAACTTGAACTGTAAACTTTCACCTAAAGCACAATAAAAAAATAAATAAATAAAGGTGAGTTTGGGTTAAAAAATAAAAAAATCTAAGGAAGGTCCTATTGCATTGGGCAAATCTGTTGCTAAAGACTTCTTTCAAGTGTTAAGAAGCACAGTCAGAATCCTCCTCAGAAGGGGGGGTAGTGAGACGTCACCTCATGTACTTTGGACATGTCACCAGGAGGGACCAGTTCCTGGAGAAGGACTTTGTGCTTGGTAAAGCAGAGGATCAGCAAAAAAAGAGGAAGTCCTTCAATGAGACGGATACAGTTGCTGAAATCACTGGCTCAAACATAGCAAAGATTGTGAGGATGCCACAGGACCCGGAGGTGTTTTGTTCTGTTGTACATGGGGTTGTATGAGTAGGAACTGACTCAACGGCACCTAACAACAACAGTAATATTTGTAGATCCACATTTGCAATTGATTTATATGAACTTGTTAGTTTTTTTCCCTCTAATTTTCATAAATTTTGTGTATTTCTTTAAAACGCTGTATTATGATTACAAACTTGTAGTACCCTTACAGAGCAGGAGAAAAAGTAAAGTGTATGTGATTAAAATTATAAATAATATTTAATAAACTGTGTTTGCATTGTAAATGTGTGCAATTTTGTTAATATCTGAGAGAATCTTAGATTAAAAATATCACACTATCTCATTAAGTAAGTGGGAATCAGGCTAAATATTCTGATTGTAATATTAACTTCTGTTAGTCCTGTTAATATGCCCCACATGTTGATCGATAAAGACTTCGCAGTTACGTTTTATATGTCAAAATTGTCTTCCCGTTCTTAGTAGTTTTAATGGTAACCTCCAGCAGATATTCCAGATCTCTTTTTAAAATTAAGTGATACCTTGAAACTAAATGAACAACCGTCTCACCTTCCATTTTATTGATGGAAATAGTAAATAACAGAAAACTTTGCACTGAACCTATAATGCACCACTGATTCTGCCCATGTTTTTCCTCCTGAATATGGAACTACCTGCTAGTACACATAATTATGGTCAAGGTCTGCCAGAGGAATTGCAATCAATGCTGAGATATTTTTATTACATACTTTGCAGCATGCATTATTGATGGGACTTTTACATACAGAATATTTAACTGAGAATATAAAGTACTAATA
Organism: Dugong dugon; assembly: GCA_030035585.1. NCBI lineage: Eukaryota > Metazoa > Chordata > Mammalia > Sirenia > Dugongidae > Dugong > Dugong dugon. The sequence continues at coordinate 12,101,124 of CM057473.1, forward strand.
TATGTACCAGTTTTGAATTCTTGGAGTTTGACACAGAATTTAAGATTATGGCAAAATGATCACTGGTATTTTTGATATAACAGATGCAGTTCACGTGCAGAACTGAATCAAAGGATTATTGAAAACAAAACCTGTGCATTGTTTTCTATTTTTATGAAAACCCATCAGTTCACCAGATTCTGTGATTCAAGCCAGAAGGATGATGATATTCAAGTAATGTTGTTTCCCTATTGTGATATTTATCATTCAGTCAATTTTTTTATACTTCTGTCTTCTATTTGCTAGTGTAGTAAGAATTACCTTAATTACTTTGCATTGCACATAGGGCTGCTTTGAATGTTCCCAGAAAAGCAATTCTAATTAAAATAGTTTTTTTTTTTAATAACTGGAGAGTAATTTTAACTTACGGTTTTCAGTAACTGCTCATAATAGGGATCACCACAATACCAGTCCTGATAAAAAACAAATATCAAGTATTTTTGATCACATTCCTTTTAATTTTATTCTTTATGCTTTTTACAGGCTTTGAACACAGCCTTTTGCATTTATTATCTAGAATAAATTTGTGATAATGAAGTGGGAAATTTAGAATCCGTTACAATGCAATGAATATTTCATATTCAGTCTGGTAATGGCCAATGTTCACAGCCTTAAATTGGTTGGAATTATTTCTTTCTTTCTGAGTTTTTAGAACTGTGTTGAATGTTTGCATGTTGATCCTTGCGTATCTGATCAGAACTCTGCAAGGTTAGACTGAATTATTTATAAATATAAGCAAAATAGTAAGATCACAAATAGTTGCTATCATTATGTCAAAATCTTAATACCAGAGGTAACAGTTCATTTAGTGATACAGACTATTTCAGAAAATGGATTCATAATGAATTAAATACACAATCAACTATGCAAGCCAGTTGTTCACATATATTTTTAATCTTTGGTTGAATAAAACGGCCGTTTGGTGGAGGAGAAAGATAACAGAACCAGGAAATATAGATCCTGGTTGAGAGGGTGTATTATGCGAGGGAAGTACATAGGTTCTGAAGTTGGACCACCTGTTTGTAATCTCAGCTCTGTCATTTATTAACCCTGTGACCTTGTGCTTCTCTGTCCTTAGCTTGCTTCATCTAAAAAATAGGGTTAAAAATATCTCCCTCTTGGGGTTGTTTGGAATATTAAATTAATAATTACAATCACTTAGAATATTCCTAATGCATAGCATATGCTCAGATAATTATTACTATTTTTTTGATTGTGCTTTAGGTGAAAGTTTATAGCTCAAGTTAGTTTCTCAGTCAAAAATTTACACACACATTGTTTTGTCACATTGCTTGCAATCCCCACAATGTGACGGCAAGCTCCCCCTTTCCACCTAGGGTTCCCTGTGTCCATTCATCCAGTTCCTGTCCCTTCTTGACTTCTCATCATACTTTAGGGCAGGAGTTACCCATTTGGTCTCATATATTTGACTGAACTAAGAAGCATGTTCCTCGTGTGTATTATTGGGTGTTTTATAGGCCCATTGAATCCTTGTCTGAAAAGTGGACTTCAGGAGTGTTTTCAGTTCTGAGTTAGCAGAGTGTCTAGGAACCAGGGTATCAGGGGTTCATCCAGTCCCTGTCAGACCAGTAAATCTGGTCTTTTTTCATGAATTTGAATATTGTTCTACATTTTTCTCCTGCTCTGTCTAGGACTCTCTGTTGTGATCCTTGTCAGAGCAATCGGTGGTGGTAGCCAGGCACCACCTAGTTCTTTGGTCTCAAGCTGGTAGAGTCTCTGGTTCATGTAGTCTATTACTCCTTTGGACTAATATTTTCTTGTGTCTTTGGTTTTCTTCACTCTCCTTTGCTCTGGACCAGATGGGACCGATAGACGTATCTTAGATGGCTGCCATGACCTGTAATTTTAATCATAACCTTGAAGATATCCACAACTCTGATGAACACTTATTTTATCAAACTAACAAAGGCTAGTATTCGATATTCTTTAATGTCCTCTGAGTTGGACTGGAGAGAATATCCTGGTTTCTTAAATACCATTGAGTCAAAATTGAGGCTTTAATTTTTTTTTTTTTTAATACTAGTACTCATTCCTTATCTTATTATTGCCTAAATGTTTCTCTGTTGCCTTCTACAACTCATTGGCTATTTTGACCCACTTTTTAGTGACAGGAAAATGTATAATATACCTGGAAAATTCTGACCATTCTTTTCTTTTTTTTCCCATTTCATTTAATTAATTAATTATTGTATTTTAGATGAAGGTTTACAGAGCAAATTAGTTTCTAATTAAACAATTAATACACATATTGTTTTGTGACATTGGTTGCCACCCCCAAAAAGTGTCAACATGCTCCCCTTCTTGACCTTGGATTCTGTGTTACCATCCTTCCTGTCCACTCCTGCCGTCTTGACCTTGCCCCTGGGCTAGTGTGCCAATTTAGTCTCATTTTGTTTTACGGGCCTAATCTTTGGCTGAAGGGTGAACCTCAGGAGTGACTTCGCTACTGAGTTAAAAGGAAGTCTGGGGGCCATATTCTCAGGGTTTCTCCAGTCTCTGTCAGACCAGTAAGTCTGCTTTTTTTTTGGTTTATGAATTAGAATTTTGTTCTACATTTTCTCCAGCTCTGTCCAGGACCCTCTATTTGTGATCCCTGTCAGAGCAGTCACTGGTGTAACCAGGTACCTTCTAGTTGTGCTGGACTCAGCCTGGTGGAGGCTGTGGTACTTGTGGAAATTCTGACTATTCTTACCTCTCCTCTCATACATGTGTACAACTCACCTGTAGTCTTCAGGGGAAAAAAAGCTTTGGAATACTCCCTCAAGTGATCCATTTATTACTATTACTATTATTATTGTTACTATTTTACCTCACCATAAAATCTTTATTACAAAATTTATTTACTATTTCAAAAATGAAAAGTATTCAGTAATGCAGTAAAGCCAGCTGGACACATCCTCCTGGAATCACAGCCTCCTGATGTTCAACAACTATTCCTTGAATGTGAGACATAGTGTCTATATTTTTCCTCCGTGTTTATACATATATATAAATGCATATAGTTTTCTTTTGTTATTTGGCTTTACATCCTGTTCTCACATCCAGTTGTGGTGCTTAAATCCATCAAAATCCAAGGATAAGGGAATCGCTGTCTTTATGTAGTGGAATTCACTTTGCCCTTTCTCTCTATCCTTCCCTATACACCTCAAGAAATTATATACATCATGCTATTTCTATGAGCGTTAAGGACATCAGATACAAATTCATCTAGTTCTCACTGTACTGACAGACTCACAGAGATTTATATTTCTATGATACAGGTAATGGGTATTCACTAAAATATGGTATATGTTGTTGTTGTTGTTAGGTGCCGTTCAGTTGGTTCCAACTCATAGGGACCCTACACACAATAGAATGAAACACTGCCTGGTCCTGTGCCATCCTCATAATCCTTGCTATGTTCGAGAACACTGTTGCAGCTGCTGTGTCATTCCATCTCATCAAGGATCTTCCACTTTTTTTGCTGACCCTCTATCTTAATAAACATGATGTCTTTCTACAGGGACTGTTCCCTCCCATTAACATATCCAAAGTACATGAGACTAAGTCTCGCCGTCCTCCCTTCCAAGGATCACTGTCACTGTAAATTTTCCAAGAAAGACTCATTTATTCTTCTGGTAGTCCATGGTATCTTCAATATTCTTCACCAAAAACATAATTCAAAGCCATCAATTCTTCTTCTGTCTTCCTTATCCATTGTCCAACATTTGCATGCGTATCTGGCGATTGAAAATATCATGACTTGGGTCAGGCACATCTTAGTTCTTAAGGTGCCATCTTTGCTTTTCAACATTTTAAAGGGGTCTTTTGCAGCAGATTTGCCCAATGTAATGTGTCATTTGATTTTTTGACTGCTGCTTCCATGTGCGTTCATTGTGGATTGAAGCAAAATGGAATCCTTGACAACTTCAGTCTTTTCACTGTTTATCATGATGTTGCTTATTTGTTCAGTTGTGAGGATTTTTGTCTTCTTTATGATAAGGTATAATCCATACTGAAGGGTGTAGTCTATGATCTTCATCAATAAGTGCTTCAAGTCCTCTTCTCTTTCGGTAACTAAAGTGGTGTCATCTACACATCAAAGTCTGTTAATGAGTGTCCCTCTGATCCTGATGCTGTGTTCTTCTTCATATAGTCCATCTTCTTGGATTATTTGCTCAGCATACAGATTGAATAAATATGGTGAAAAGACACAACCCTGACACACACCTCTCCTGATTTTAAACCACACAGTATCCCCTTGTTCTGTTCAAACGACTGCCTGTTGGTCTACGTACAGGTTTAGCATGAACACAATTAAGTGTTCTGGAATTCTTATTCTTCACAGTGTTATCCATAATTTGTTATGATCCACAAAGTCAAATGCCTTTGCATAGTCAATAAAAAACAGGTAAACATCTTTCTAGTATTCTCTGCTTTCAGTCAAGATTCATCTAACATCAATAATGATATCCCTCGTTACACTTTTTCTTCTGAATACAGATTGTATTTCTGGCAGTTCCCTGTCCATATGCTGCTGCAACTGCTCTTCAATTATCTTCAGCAAAATTTTGCACGTGTGATATTAATGATATTGTTTGATAATTTCTACATTCTGTTGGATCACCTTTCTTTGGAAAGAACACAAATATGAATCTCTTCCAATCAGTTGGCCAGATAGCTGTCCTCCAAATTTCGTAGCATGGACAAGTGAGCAACTACAGCACTGCATCTGTTTGTTGAAACATCTCAGTTGGTATTCTGTCAGTTCCTGGAGCCTTGTCTTTCACCAATGCCCTTAGTGCAGCTTGGACTCCTTTCTTCAATACCATCAGTTCTTGATTACATGCTGCCTCCTGAAATTGTTGAACGTCAACCAATCCTTTTTGGCACAGTGACTCTGTATATTCCTTCAATCTTCTTTGGATGCTCCCTGCACCATTCAAGACCTTCCCCCATCAAATCCTTCAGTATTATAACTCGAGGCTCGAATTCTTTTCATCAGTTCTCTCAGTTTGAGAAATGTTGAGCATGTTCTTCCCTTTTGGTTTTCTAACTCCAGGTCTTTGCACATTTCATTGTAATGCTTTATTTTGTCTTCTTGAGATGCCCTTTGAAATTTTCTGTTCAGATCGTTTACTTCATCATTTCTTCCATTCACTTTTGCTACTCTACATTTAAGAGCAAGTTTCAGAGTCTCTTCTGACAACCATTTTGGTCTTTTCTTTCTTTCCTGTCTTTTTAATGGCCTAATTTCTCCATGTATGTTTTCCTAGCTGTCATCCCACAGCTTCTCTGGTCTTCAGTTATTAGTGTTCAATGCATCAAACCTATTCTTGAGATGGTCTGCAAATTCAGGTGGAATATACTCAGTGTCATATTTTGGTTCTCTTGGACTTGTTTTAATTTTCTTTAACTTCAACTTGAAATGCCAGAAGAAAGAAAAAATCTGTCTTGAAAGAAGTATGACCAGAATGCTTGTTAGAAGCAAGGATGGCAAGACTATGTCTTGCTTACTTTGGGCGTGTTATCAGAAGGGATCAGTCCCTGAAGAAGTACATCATGCTTGGTAAAGTAGAGAGTCAGTGAAAAAGAAGACCCTCAATGAGATGGATTGACACAGTGGCTGCAACAATGGGCTCAAGCATAGCAGTGATTGTGAGGATAGGTCAGGACCAGACAGTATTTAGTTCTGTTGTAATAGGGTCACTATGAATAGGAACCAACTGGACAGCACCTAACAACAAGAACAAGAACAAATACATAAGTTTTGGTATTCATTCTCCAATTTTAGACTCCCACATATGCTCAAGCATAACAGCAATTTTGAGGATGGCACAGAACCGGGCAGTGTTTCACAGGGTCACTATGGGTCGGAACTGACTAGAAGGCACCTAACAATAACAATAATCACAAGTAATGTGCCTGAGAATTAAAATGTAACCTTTAGCTTCGTATTTCTTTCCCTTGTATTTTCAAATAGCAGACTTAAAATTAGGTTGAATACTAAAAGAACAATCTAAACTGGGCTTACTGTTTTGCTGCCAAATATGATTATTGAAATGTTACCTTAAAAGCTTATTTTTTACATGACTGAGAATGTTAACTGATAGACTTTACTATGTGCATTTTTTAATGCTTGATTTGGCTTTTATATACATTTAAAATATTTTTCATTGTTGAGTTGTTTTAAGTTGCACTTACCTCTACACACTGAAGTATTCCAAACATTCAAAGTGAAGCCTGAGGAATTTTTAAAAATAGACTCATGGGAAATAGTTATGTTTAGACCAGGACAGTTTCTTAGACAAAATCTTGTCCAGTTTCCTCCTGTTACGGATGGGTTAAAGACAACTAAGTAGGGAGGTAAACTAGTCATTTCTTCATAAATAAGCACAACGATTAATGGTAAAAATTATTTCATCTAATCACCAACCCATTACTAGTCCTGTCATAACTAGCTATGTGTCACTAGACAAGCTAGTTTATTCATCTTTTGTGCAGCCAAGGGACTTTGACAGTCCCTTAGACATCAAAAATATTCTTCATATAAAAAAATACTCCTGCATTAAATAGTATTGTATTTCATTCTGTGTTTAAAAATACACACAGAAATAGATTCACAAAATATGCCTAGACACAACTAGAATTCCTCTCTTCATCCAGTGATCTAAATCAGCTTTACTGGGCAAACTTCTTTAATAAATGCACCATTCACTGTGGAAATGCCAATGGATGTGATAGAAGGACTTCTTTGGAGATTAATCATAGGATGTAATTTCTGGATTTTACATACTGTGTTGTGGTGTGCAGTGTCACCGATAAAAATGCTTTTTAAATTGCTGTTTCCAAGATGATCTTGAAAGGCCTAGAAGGTCATTAGTCTCCCCTCTATTACTGTTAGATAACAAGGGTGATAATATATAACAAAGTATAATGAAACCAAGACATGTATCATCTCTAATTTTATGCATTTTAATTTTGTTTTTTCCTCTCAAGCTGTTTCAAAATGCAGGGTCCATGTGGCATAAATGTTGACTTACAACCGTATCCTAGGAACAGAAGCAATTGTGGGTAAATCAGTATGCTTAAACTAAACAACAAGCACTCAGTCAGAAGCATCGGTTTCCTGACCGAAGATTTCTACATTAGGAAAAGAGGAGCCAGCCTCACTGCTTCCACATAACTTGTTATTTAATTAAGGCAGTGAATAAATGAATATTATCACCGTGTAGTATGAGAGGATAACATAACTACCTCTTTGTGATTAGTTACTACTCAATTAATCATTGACACAGAAGTCTAAATTAAAAGGTCTAGGAAATTTTCTTCTAGTTTTTGTTAATATTTTCACCTGACAATATTGATAATATTCCATTTAAAATTCAGACAGGTTTTGATTCTGGATATGTGATTTGAACAATCTACAGAGACTTTTAAAGTAAAGCTTTCAGTTCCATAAACTGAGTGAATGGTAACACCTCAGAGACAATTAGCTTAGATTGTGCCATAATTAATGTCAAACAAACAAGTAGTAAAAAACAAACAAAAAAAACAAAAAACAAAAAACAAAAAAGAGGTCCCCAAAGAATGGATTCTCTCACAAAGAATGGTAGAGGAGCTAATAATCAAACATGAAATTTTTATTAAGTAAGAGCCTGGTGAAAATTTGGAAATTTTTATTACACACTTTTTTTTTTTTAATTCTTACAAACTGCATGTCATTTATAAACACTAAGATCTTTTATATGAGCATTAATCTTTAATGCTTATTAACTGGCCTTTAAAATTGGAAAAACATCATCAACTTAACACAGTAGAAGGAAGGAGTAAGTACAAGACAGAAAAAAAAAATAGGTAGAAAAGGCAAATAAAACACAGATAATATGGGACAATGAAGAATAAAGTTGTGTGCAGTCTTTCATTCTTCTGTTCTTACATGGTAGAAAACTAGGACTTCTCTGATCTCCTTGGGTCCTAGAATCTCGTGGCAGTGAAATGGTCAGGAAACAACAGAAATCATAGAGTGTCCCAGGTAAAGGATAAAACAGAATGTACAATTATTTTTGGTAGATTTGTGGTTGAGGGAAGAAAGAATGTTGTTAGTAGTTACCTTCAAATTGGTTCTGACTCATGGGGATCCTATGTGTGCAGAGTAGAACTCTTCCATAGGGATTTCAAGGCTGTGACCTTTTGGAAGCAGATCACCAAGCCTGTCTTCTGAGGGGTCTCTGGGAGGGTTTGAACTACCAACCTTACCGTTCTTGCCACCCAAGGATTCTTAACGAGTTAATCTCTAATCTTTCACCACTTTATGGATGCTGGCAGAAAACACAAGACTGCTGAGCCAGCAACAATGCATGGTTTATTACTCATAACATGAGTTGTACCAGAGTATTAGCATTTTCTTGTGATGGTTCTCAAACATCAATTTCCACAGGACAACAAAAAGAGGGCCAGGTGATACTTGCACACACTGTGGGTTGCATTACAGGAAATGAATCCTGAGCTTAGGAAACCCCAATCTTTTAAAAATAGGCTTCAAGCAACTTGTCTGACCTTTGGCACTGAGGAGGACATCAGCTTTATCACACTGGACAATAAACAAACCTGTCCTTTGCTCTAGCTGGAGACACTATGTCAACCTAGTCTACTCATTATAAAATATCGTTCAAAAGGTAGTCTGTAATCACATCTCTCAGTGCCTCAGCTCGCAAGATGTGCAAAAACATGGAAAACTGTCTCCGAACATTCACCATTGTTATTACCCTGTCTTTGCTTCAGGCCATAAATATGCCACTCCACTGACCACTCAGATTAGTCTGATCAATGAGGCTATGGATAAATTTGTGCTTTTTTTTTTTTCTTCGTACACCATTTAATTAATTAAAACTATCTTCAACGTGACTCCAAACAGCAGGATAAATCAATTTGCAGTACTGACATACAAAATGCCCCATAGGGGTCTCAGGTTCACCAGCTGAGCAAATATTCTAACTCTCAGGTTACATGTTAGAAAGCTTTTTAAGTTTCTGTATTGACCTTCCCACTTTTCCTGATACATTAATCCAGGTATAGGTATAGTAATTGTACGGACTCTGCCTTGATCCACCAAAAGGATGTCTGGGGAAAGTCTATCTTCAGCACAACCCTGGCAAATCAGTTGAGGCTGACATGAGTGCTCTCTAGAGCAGAAGAGATGCAGCCATCACTTCAACTATCCATAACCCATTGCCGTCGAGTGGATTTAGGCTCATAAAGACCCTACAGCACAGGGTAGAACTGCCTTGTAGGGTTTCCAAGGAACAACTGGTGGATTCGAACTGCTCCACCAGGGCTCCACTTAAACTACAGTTGGAGGTAATTTTCATACCAACTTTTCTAATGAAATAACTCCTGTGGTATTCACAGCTGCCTGCAGTTTGTATGTAAGTTAGGGTTTAGTTATTCCTTGTGAAGTTTCATGTAACCTAGTGTAGCCTCATTTCAGAAAGACCTCCACATTCATCTGAGACTACGTGATATGCTTAAACATGCGTAGGTCTCTTATGTTCACCCCTAAGGGGCAAGTGACAGGGCTTTTGTAAGGGAATAAGTTAATTCCTGGCTTCCACACAAGAAGAACCATTCCAAGGGCCTATATAGTGCCCCTGAGGGAAAATGTTTTACAATGGCTGAGGTTTTCCAAGTAGGACCTACGTTACTTGTGGAACAAAGGCCCACAGTGCTTCCAGTGTGGGCCCCTGGCTGGTTGGTAGTTCTTTACCAATTGCCATCTCCTGGATTCTAAATTACAGTGATCCCATATGTGTCAGAGTAAAATTGTGCTTCATAGAATTTTCAGTGGCTAATTTTTCAGAAGTAGATTGTCAGGTCTTTCTTCCAAGTTACCTCTGGGTAAACACAAACCACTAGCTTTTCAGTTCACAGTGAAGTGTGGTAACCATTTCCACTTCTGAGGGACTTCTGGTAGACCTTAGGATCCTCCATTACGTTAATACTTTCTACTCCTGTTTTGAGAGGGACTGCTTAAGAGAAGTTAGTCCAATCTGTCCTTTTTTTTCTGTGGCACTAGCTGGGTGGCATTTCTCTCTGAAGAATTATTGAGTGACAGCTGTGGAGATGGAGATGTAGCAGACAAATGGAAATATGGACAGCTGTTTTTCACGGAGCTGCAGTAGCCTGAACCACCTAGCTCCAATAGACGGTTTCTTGTAGACTTCTCAGAAAGATTGAACAGAATGGTGATAAGATTGTGTTCAGAGCATTTTGTTGGGGGATAGAAGAGCCAGTAGCCAGTTGAAATTAATATACTTGCAACAGTTTTGAATAGCTACATCAGGGCATTTTCCTTGGAGAGGAATGCTCCAGGCACAGCCCTGAAAGATAAAAGATCATTAATGTCGCTCCTTCAACTTCTCAAGATTTAGATATTCCTTCCCCAGGTGCCTCTGTCATTAGTCCCCAGAAATGCTCTATTTTATATAGAAACAAAGTAGATACAAATATACCTTCCCCTTTTAATTTAAGGGATTTAATGTTTCTGCTGTAATCTTGGAAGTCCCCATGTACTATGGTTTTGTTCAGTCTGTGTTCCATTTGTAATCTTATTTTTCTAGATTTACTACTTCTTCAATTCCCTTGTCAGCTCATGACTTAGCAGAAATATTACTGAGGACAAGAGCTACCAAAAACTTGGAGAGGTTTCAAGTACTGGCGTTATTTTCAAGTTTGGTTCCTGACAGTGTTCTGAGCAGCGGACCTATCTGAGTAATGGTTCCTAAAGGCAAATCAAAGGAAGTAGCAGAAACAAAGTGCATCCGTAATAAATGCAGCTGTTACATGTTCTGTGTGGCTAGAAGTTATGCATGCTATAAAGTAATGTTGGATCAAAGCAGCAACACATACAAACACACATATTTGTATATACTGTGTATTACAATAAAACTGTTACTTTTTGACTAGAAGGTTGCTTGCAAAATATGATGTCATGATCAGAAACTCAGGATCTTGGAGTATTATGACTTTTGGAATATTGGTCAAGGCTACATTTTACACATTAAAACATCAAAGCTTAAGTGAAGCTACACAATTTTTTCTGAGTTTGTAGTTCAGTGATAGGGCTTGTAATACAAAACAACTACCTTAACCACCCCCCCGCCCCACCCTTTAGGTTTATCTCTCTATTTCTAAATAATAAGAGTTCATGCTATGTGCCTGGCAATGTACTAAGTACCTTACACCTATTACTTTGTTTAATCCTTTAGCAAACTATATAATAGTTATAACTATTCCCATTTATCCAATAAGGAAACTCTGGAACAGAGAGGTTGACTGAATTTCCCAGAGTCACCCAGTAAATGGGGGAGGTGGGATTCCGGGTACAACTTATAACCTTTAGACTTGATGGGGCAAAGAAACGGGTTGGCTATCTAAACCTGGAGAAAGTGGAATCTGTATGAGAAGACAATCTTTCAGTTGTCAATTGGTATCAATTCCACAGGGAGGACGGTTTTCACTTTCTTTCCTCTGTCCGGTCTCTTGCGGTTGTATCTCGTTGGCCAAAACCCAAAATCAGAAGCCAGAGTGGAAAGGACCCCTTAATACAGTCCTGGAACACAGAGGAGGATAGAAATGAGCAGCCTGGATCTGGTGGAACAAATGGAACTATCTAGAAGAACCTCAGAGATGAGACATAAATGAGAGAAACTGAGCTTTGCAATTTGGTTCTCTGGTTATGGCACTCAACTATGAGGGACATACGTCAGGAATAATTATGGCAGCAAAAGAGACAATTTTTTTTGTGTGTGTGGTAACTAAAATTTAAAAGTAACTATAATGTGTCTTTGCTACCTTCTCTGTTCCCTTTCTCACCTCCATCCTGTACTCTACTTCTTGTCTTCTGAACTTCAGTCGTCTTAATCCGGATCTCTGTGTAGTCACCCTGAAGTTTTCCTTAACATAAAGGTTTGCTCCTGGACGAAGGTTCCTTTTCTTCTGTCAAAAGTCCCTTTTCTTGATTTCTGTTTTAACACTTTCTTTCAGTTATGACTGAAATGGATTATCAGCCTCATGTTACATGAGCTATGAACGAGCATTGAGTCTGCAGGGTTGTAATAGGAGGGAAGCACCAAAATGACAAATATTTCTCTAAGAAGCTTCATAGATTCAGGGGATCTAAGCACGACTTAATTATGCTCCATAGTGACAATCAGTGTTTGCTAAGAAAGACAAAAGTTAGGGCATTTAACTTGGATTATGACCTTTACATCTTCAGATATGGAAATGTGGAGGGTTTTAATAACAGTAACAGTTATTTCTAATAAAAATATGATTATTTCTATATATGAGATGCATGTTAATCAAAGATCTGTAAACCCAACTAAAACATTTAATGTTTTGGCTAATGATATTAAGTTTATTTTTCTTATTGTAATTTTTATTATATTTTATTTGGTAATTGAATGCTTAGGTAAGTGAAGTTCTGTTACTTCAGAAATCTAGAGTATTCAAAGACTGTTTCATATTAAAATAATTTATTTTATTTAATTGTATGCTATAATTTATAAATGTTATAAAAAACCCAACCCATTGCTGTCAAGCTGATTCCAACTTAGAAGGACCCTACAGGACAGAGTAGAGCTGGCCCATAGGCTTTCCAAAGAGGGGCTGGTGGATCAAACTGGCCACCTTTAGGCTAACAGCTGAACTCTTAACTACTGTTTCGCCAAGGCTCCGATAAACATTATATACTAGTATATTTATGTATTTGAAATCTTCTGAGACAAAACATCACTTACATTTTGGGAGTTCCTTGTATTTACGACGGAGTCCTGGTGGCACAGTGGTTAAGTTTGTCTGCTAACCGAAAGGTTTGCAGTTCAAATCCACCAACTGCTCCTTGGAAACCCTGTGGCACAGTTCACATTCTGTCTATACGGTAGCTATGAGTCAGAATCGACTCGACGGCAGCAGATTTTACATTTACATACTAATGTTCTGTGTCTTGCTGTAGGAATAAATTCAAGGTGTTCTATTAGATGAGTACTTAAGTATGTTTATCAAAATTAGCCCCAATTAAAAGTGAAGAATTATCATAAAAAACAGGCTTTCTCTTCAGATGAAACTTAAAAATGAAATTCTCTATTGAGTTTGTTCATGTAAAGGTGATCTCACTTGTTCTATTGATAATTTTGTAGATAATGTTAATGAAAGTAATGCGTTTAATTTATAACAATACCAGGAATAAAATAAGTATATACCACTACTGCAGCTGAGTGAAAGAAACTCATGTATTTTAATGTTCAGAACGAGAGGGGGACAGTTTGCCACTATGGGCTCCCAAGGCTATGAATCTGAGAATTGAAATCAACTGAAACAATCCATTAGAAATCAACTACTCACTACCCATACTGTGTTTTGCAATTCCAGCCTAACACTGTGTTTAAAATAGGCAATCTAAACTTGTTCTCAGTGGATAAGAATAAGCCCCGAAGAGCTACTTTCTCAACATTGTATTTCTTCTCAGAAACTGGACTTCAAAGATATTCTGAACACACCATAAAGTTTCAGACTTCAGTACCCTCAAAAACCACACATGGCTCCCATTGACATCAATCAGAATTTTACATGCATGGACTGAAGGCAAAGGATAAGCATTTATTTGATGGACAATATGTTTGATGACTACAAAAATGTCTGAAACTTCTCTGTGCTGACTTTATACTGTGCAAGAACACTTGGTTTCAAAAGCCCACTAAAACCAGACTTGTTGCCATCAAGTTGATTCTAACTCATAGCAACCCTGTAGAACAGAGTAGACCTGCCCCATAGGGTTTCCAAGGAGCAGATGGTGGATTCAAACAGCCAACTTTTTGGTTAGCGGCTGAGCTCTTAACCACTACACCACCAGGGGTCCAAAAGCCCACTAGATGCCTAAATATGCTGTACAATATTAATTAAATTTCAAAAGTTAAAAATTATGAGGAAGTTTGTATTTGCAATTTGAATGGTATGTAGCTAAATTAACTGACACATCATAAACATTGAAAGGATTTAGTGTGAATTCTTTTTCTTAACTGAGATATTCTCTCTCACACAAAACATTGGTTTATTAATACCATAAATCCAAATGCATGTAAACTAGCACTGCATTTTTTCAGATTAAATTAAGTGCCAATTATTAACAACAGGGATTTGCCACCTACTAAATGAGGAAAAAATATCTATAAAATATCAGGATGTGTTTAAATCTAATGCTTAAAGCCTTGTTACCTGATCATACCTGGGATTGAGCTGCATGTAGCTTTAGTGCCTTTGCCTCCCTGTGCTGTAGCTTTGTGTTTATTCATTAGAAACTATAAGTATCGCAGGTTTGTTTCTGTCTTGTATAACAGGTTTTTAGTCCTGTCATGTTCCCAGAAATAGTGCGGCATTCTTTCTCAAATTTCAAATTGAATGATTAAAGATACCTCTAAAGAAGGTAGCTTCTCAACCTCTCACTGTTAACATCTTGACCACGATAATCTGTTATCGTGAGGTGCTGTTCTGGGCATTGTAAAAGGATTAGTGAAATCCCTGATCTAGCTACTAGCTGCTAGTAGCACCCTTCCCCACAATTGTGACAAACAAAAACGCCTGCAAACGTTGCCAAATGTCCCACTGCTGTAGAAGAATTAATTTCTAACATTTTCCTCATTGTCTGCCTCTGTGTTTGGACTTCCATTTTTAGTTATTATTTACTTGTTTCAAATGACTTTTTCAATCTTAAGGAATTTTTAAAAATGAAAATGTGATTAGTAAAGATAAAACTATGTTGCTACCAGCTAACTCCTTAGTGAAGAATAGTAGACCAAACACATCTTAACAAGACAATAGGACATAATACAGGGAATTGAGAATAACATAAGATTAGAAAAGATAGGGAACCAAGATTGTGGGGAAGAGTGAAATAAGAAGATATAAAATTTCAACTTCAACTACCTCACTATAAAATTTAAACATCAGCTACTTCATTATCTAGGCCTGTTCTTTATTTACAGTATAAACAAATTGACCTTAATTAATAACAGAAGCTCTACTCTTCTCTTCGCCTGACCTCCAGTTTTTGAGACATAAGCCTGCAGAAATCTCCAGCCCACTGCCTGCCCTACAAATTTTGGATTTACCAACCCATGAGGTCCCATGAGCCAGCAGAAGCCTCCAGCCTGCCGCCTGATCTGCAGATTTGGAACTTGCAAGCCTCACAGTTGTGTAAGCCATTTCCTTGAAGTAAATCTCTCTCTATATGTACTTTTACATACATTTCACTTGTTTTGCTCCTCTAGAGAACCCAGAGTAAGACAATATATCTGATAAAATAAGATGTGCAGAATTTTCAATTTTTATGTTGGGCTCTATTCTAGTAACAAATCAATGCATGAATTATGGCATCAGATATAGAGTGTATTTGAAATGGGAAGGAAGTCATATTTCATGGCCAGGATTACCAGAAAAGCTTTAATGTAAAGGTAGTAGCAGACAGATAAGAGATCTGAGGATGATAACATTATCAGTTGAGGACTGGAATAGATACAAAGGGATTACAGTAAAATATTTACTGGCTGGGACAGAAATAGGCACCACCTAATTTGAAGGTATTCAAGATCCCAGAACACTCTGCTGGAGTCCTCTGCTATGCCAGGAATTAACATTGTAGTTTCTAGATCTTGGGGAGGTTCTACAAAAGGAGCCAAGTTACCGGGGTACAGGGGTGGCATTGGAGTACTTGGGGGAGCAGCAATTTATCAGCTGAACTCAAAAAACAAAAAGCCATTGCCATTGATTCGATTCCAACTCCTAGCAACCCTATAGGATAGAGTAGAACTGCCCATAGGGTTTCCAAGTTTCTTTACAGAAGAAGATTGCCACATCTTCCTCCCATGGAGAGGTTGGTGGGTTTACTAGCTTTACCACTGTACCACCAGGGATCCTTAACTGAACTGAAGTGTCTCAATAATTTAACAACCAATATGGACATACCAGTGTGTGACTGTTGTGTAACAGCCAGGCTCACCTACCTAAAGTTTATTAATTAAATGTTGTTATTCATATGTCCAAGAGGTAATTCTCGATGATAGCTCTTTAACAGGCTATGGCACATACATGTTTCAGCTACATTTGCCACCCCTGGTGGTTTATTGGCAGGCATTTGAGCCATTTTAGTATGTTCTGGTGTTATGTTGAACACTGTTGCAATTGCCTAAAAAACAAGGAAGTTGGTCTGTACCACATTTAAGTGTTGAGAGCCATTTATATGAGGGGATGCTTCTCAGAGGAGTGATTGTGTGAAACTTTTGTGTCTTTTGGCTTCTGTACAGCAAGATAAGGCTTGCAAGTATGTTTATTATTTCCTTTGTTTTATTGGGAAGGTACAGTTACCAGCATTTGGAAATATTCAAGTCAATGAGTTATTTGGGGGGTGAAAACAGTTTGTGATACACTTTCTGGGCCATGGGACCTATATATACTGTGTGATGTGCTTCATGGAACACGACATTTTTTATAAAGTGATCCCTTCCCTGAAAACAGTTTGTAATGCACTTCCTCGGCCATGGGACCGATATGTACCATGTTTGTGATGTATTTCATGGAACATGGGACCGAAATGGCCCACTTGCCATATTGGTCCTTCAAATCATAAAAAACTACTAACAAACAATGATTCAGCATCCATTTCGTTAATAAAAAAGCATAGCATCACCAAAAAAAATTCTAAAAAATAAATATCATCCTTTAAAGGGATGGAGATAAAAAAATTTCTAGTTTTCATCTGCTGTCTGGGATGAGACCACCCTTAGTTTCAATGAGTCACTAGAAAGATTCACAGAAGTAAGAAAAGTTGTTACACTAACAGTTGGCTTTTATTACAGCAAAAGGATACAGACAAAAATTAGAAAAGGTAAACAGCGCATAGGGAGAGCTCAAACACAAGTTTCCAATCATCCTGTCCCAGAGGAGCCTTACAGACAGCATTTAATTCTCCCAACAAGGATGTGTAAAAATATGCACAAAGTATTGCTAGACTGTCAAGCTCATCCTAGCCTTGGTATCCAGGGTTTTTACTGGATGTGGGGTAGATCAAATAGACAAGACGTCCTGCATGGCTGACCTTGGCACCTCCAGAAGTCAACGAATACCATGTGTCCCAAGGCTCCAGCATAAATTACATTGTTAGCACAGACTTTTGGTATAAGCAAAGACACTCTTAACTGGGCAGAATATATCAAGGATTTAGTGATTATCTCTAAGAAATTTATCGCGGGCCAAAACTTTCTTTGGAATTTGCCAGTTTGGAATAACCCAGGACTGCTGCGTTAACCCTTTACTGTATACATTCCTTTCCTCATAATATCGACTAGGTTACTGATGCATGGTCATTGTTGTTGTTAGGTGCCTTCGAGTCAGTTCAGACTCATAGCAACCTCATGTACAACACAATGAAACAATGCCCAGTCCTGTGCCATCCTCACAATCTTTACTATGCTTGAGCCTATTTTGTAGCCACTGTATCAGTTCATTTCACTGACAGACTTCCTCTTTTTTGCTCAGCTTCCACTTTACCAAGCATGATGTCCTTCTCCAGGGACTGGTCCCTCCTGATAACATGTCCAAAGTATGTGAGATGAAGTCTCACCATCCTTGCTTCTAAGGAGCATTCTGGCTGTACTTCTTCCAAGACAGATTTGTTAATTCTTCTGGCAGTCCATGGTATATTCAATATTCTTCACCAACACCATCATTGGAAGTTGTCAATTCTTCTTTGGTCTTTCTTATTCATTGTCCAGCTTTCACTTGCATATGAGGCAACTGAAATACTATGGCTTGGATCAGGTGCACCTTAGTCTTCAAGGTGACATCTTTGCTTTTCAACACTTTAAAGAGGTCTTTTGCAGAAGATTTTCCCAATGCAATACGTCACTTGATTTCTTAACTACTGCTTCCATGTGCATTGATTGTGGATTCAAGTAAAATGAAATCCTTGACAACTTCAGTCGTTTCTCCATTTATCATAATGTTGCTTATTGGTCCAGTTGAGAAGATTTTTGTTTCTTTATGTTGAGGTGTAATCCATACTGAAGGCTCTAATCTTTGATTTTTGTCAGTAAGTGTTTCAAATCCTTTTCACTTTCAGCAAGCAAGGTTGTGTCATCTGCACATCTCACGTTGCCAATGCAACTTCCTCTGATCCTGATGCCCCATTCTTCTTCTTGTAGTCCAGCTTCTAGGATTATTTGCTCAGCATACAGATTGAATAAATATGGTAAAAGGATACCACCCTGGGGTACACCTTTCCTGACATTAAACCCTGTAATATCCTTTTGTTAAGCTTGAACAACTGCCCCTTGGTCTATGTACAGTTTCCTCATGAGCACAATTAAGTGTTCTGGAATTCTTATTATTTGTTATGATCCACACAGTTGAATTCCTCTGCATAGTCATAGAACTGGTAAAATGTTCTCTAGTCCTTGAAGATTTACTTTCTTTATAGTGGCTTTATTTTATATTCATATATAATGTGTAACATGTAAGGCATAATATATAGCTTTATCAATAGAGATTATTATTAATATTATTATCTATTTTCACCCACATATGTAATATAAGATAGGAGAAGAAAACACATCCTATATTGCACTGAAAAAGAAACTCTGTGAGCACTAATACTTATTGTTTCCTGTGTGCTAAACACTGTGCCAAGAGTTTTAAACAGATTAATCATTTAACGCTCACAGAATGATCCTTACAAGAGGGACGCAGGAGGATCAGAGTAAGTAGTAGGAAGCAAGCGGTTGGAGGGATGTGAGGAAGAAACTATGAGCCAGGAAATGCTGGTGGTATCTAGAAACTGAAAAAGGCAAGGACAAAATTCTCCATTCAGAGCCCCCAGAAGGACCCGGTCCTGCCAACACTTTGACTTTCGCCCAGTGAGACTGATTTCAAACTTCTGCCCTCCATAACTGTAAGATAATCAATTTGTTTTGTTTCAAGACACTAAGGTTGTGGAAAGGAAATGTGTTACAGAAGAAATAGGAAACTAATACATCTTTCTTATAAATTCCTTGTTTATATATTTGCAAAGTTTTCTACGATGTATATCTAATTGTCATAATTGGATTTAACTCTGTCAGACCACAAAGCCTGTTGTCCTACATACAGACTATAAATTTCAATGAATTATATAAGCAGGTGCACATGGCATCCTATGCTATGTCTTAGAATTTTTTTTTCTTCAATTTCTCTTACAACAGTGCCCAAAATATAATGTTGTTGTTGTTAGGTGCCTTTGAGTCAGTTTTGACTCATAGCCACCCTGTGTACAACAGAATGAAACACTGCCCGGTCCTGCACCATCCTCACAACGGTTGCTATGTTTGAGCCCATTGTTGCAGCAACTGTATCAGTCCATCTCACTGAGGGTCTCCCTCTTTTTCCCTGACCCTTTTCTTTACCAAGCATGATGTCCTTCTCCAGGGACTAGTCCCTCTTGATAACATGTCCAAACTATGTGAGACGAAGTCTCGCTGTCCTTGCTGCTAAGCAGCATTCTGGCTGAACTTCTTCCAAAACATAGTAAAAATATAATATTTGGTAACAAATTTTAAAAAGGGCATAAAATACCTCTAACCTGAAAACTATAGAACATTGCAGAGACAAATTAAAGACTATCTAAATAAATGATGAGATAAACCAAGCCCACAGATTGGAAGACTTAATATGACTAAAATTAACATTTCTGCAAATTAATCGAGATTATAGATTCAATGCAATATAAATAAAAATTTGTAGGCTTTTTTGGGGGAAGGAAGTATAGAATGACAATCAAACTTCCTAGAATAAAACAAAAAACCAAACCCATTGTCATCGAGTCAATTCCAACTCATAGTGACCCCATAGAAGAAAATATTGGAGAGTTTAAGCTACTGTTATGGATTAAATTATACCCCCCAAAATATGTGTCAACTTCAATGTTCTACATTCTACCTTGGTGAGTAGCGTCTAGGGTCTTAAAAACCTGTGAGCGGCCATCTAAGATACTCCACTGGTCTCATCCCTTTGGGAGCAAGGGCGGGTGAAGAGAACAGGATACAAGGAAAAGATTAGTCCGAAGGACTAATGGACCACAACTACTAAGGCCTCCACCGGACTGAGTCCAGTACAGCTAGATGGTGCCCAGCTACCACCACTGACTGCTCTGACTGGGATCACAGCAGAGGGTTCTGGACAGAGCTGGAGAAGGATGTAGAACAAAATTCTAACTCACAAAAAAAGGCCAGATTTACTGGCCTAAAGGAGACTGGAGAAACCCTGAGAGTATGGCCCCCAGACACCCTTGTAGCTCAGTGGTGAAGTCACTTCCAAGGTTCACCATTCAGCCTGGGAGTGGACAGCCCCATAAAACCAAATGGGACTAATGAGGCACAGCAGTCCGGGGACAAGGACTAGAAGGCAGACAGGGACAGGAAAGCTGGTGATAGGGAACCCAAAGTTGAGTAAGGACAGTGTTGATGTGTTGTGAGATTGTTAACCATTGTCGTAGGGCAACATGCGTACTAACTGTTTAATGAGAAACTATTTTGTTCGGTAAATCTTCATCTAAAGTGAGAATAGCAGCACAATTGGAAGAGCATAGTTGATGTCGCCGAACTGTGCATGTAGAAATTTTTGAAATGGTGTATCTTTGTCTATGTATATTTTCACCAAAAAAAAAAAAAAAAGGTCCAGAAGAGAGAGGGTTGACATGTTGTGGGGTTGTTAACCAATGCCATAGAACAATATATGTACTACTGTTTCATGAGAATCTATTTGTTCTGTAAACCTTCACCTGAAGTACAATAAAAAAAAATTAAAAAAAAAATGTGTCAACTTGGCTAGGCCATGATTTCTCAGTATTATGTAATTATCCCCTGTTGTGTGATCAGATGTAATTATTCTGCATTTTCTGATATAATTATCCTATGTGTAAATCCTAACCTCTATGATGTTAATGAAACAGGATTAGAGGCAGTTATGTTAATGAGGCAGAATACAATCTACAAGATTAGGCTGTATCTTGAGTCATTCTCTTTTGAGATATGAAAGAGATTAAACAAGTGAGCAGAGATATGGAGACCTCTACCACCAAGAAACAAGAGCCAGAATCGAAGCACATCCTTTGGACTCTGGATCCCTCTGCTGAGAACCTCCAAGGTCCAGGGAAAGATTGATTCCAATACACAGGGATATGTCTAAGGAACTCTGGGCCCACAGGTACTGAAAGGAGACAAGAACTTTCCCCCAGAGCCTGAAGAGAGAGAAAGCCTTCCCCTAGAGCTGGCACCCTGAATTCGAACTTCTAGCCTCCTAAACAGTGAGACAATGAATTTCTGTTTGTTAAAGCCATCTGTTTGTGCTATTTCTGTTATAGCAGTACTAGATAACTAAGACAGCTACTTACCACAGTGTTTTAGTAATCAAGACAGGATAGGTACGTAGGACACAATAAAAGATATAGAAATAGACTCCTACCTATATGACTAATGATTTTCAACATAAAGACCAAGTGAATTAAAGAGAAAATAAAATTTTTTTGTACAAATGTGCTAAAACAACTGGATATTTGTGTGGGGAAAGAAAGAAAATTGACCTTCTTTCATACCATACACAAAATTAACTCAAAATATTTCATAAATCTAAATAAAAATCAACGATACTTCTAACAAAAATAAAAAATGTATATTTTAAATTTTGGAGTAGGAAAATGACTTTCATGTGGGACATAAAAAGGTGTGCAAGCACAAAAACATAAAAATTATAAATTGAACTTGATCAAAACTTAAAAAAAAAAAGAAAAAGAAAAATGCTAGACATAGAATGGTAGAAGTATTTGCAAAACGCCTGTCCCACAAAGGGCTTCCAGCCAGAATATATAAAGACCTTTTGTAACTTACTCATAAAATGAAAAATAACAAAATAAAAAGCAAATATTTGAACAGCTACTAAAAGAAATATATGTAAAACTATTAGTCACATAAAGTTGCTCAAGAAAAATCTAGCAGAAATCAGACAAATGCAAAGTAAAACTAAAACCACAGTATAATTACTGTTAGAATGGTCAAATAGTTGATTATTCTTTGGAGCAATCGAAACTCATATATTGCTAGGAGACAAAATTTTACAACCAGTTTGCAAACCTTGTCAGTTTCTTAAATAATTTAAATATACCTTTACCATATGAACAAGACTTCCCACTTCATTGAACCCACCAGTCCCTCAGCAGGAGAAAAGACATTGTGATCTGCTCTGGTAAATATTACAGGCTAGGAAACCCTATGGGCAGTTCTACTTTGTCCTGTAGGGTCATTATGAGTTGAAATCAACTCAGTGGCACACAACAGCAACAACCAGATTACCCAGACTTTCTAGTTCAAGATAGTTCTCCAAAGGAAATTAAAATATATGTACACACAGACATGTATATGAATATCTATAGCAACAAAATTCACAACAGTTAACAACTAGAAACAGCCTAAATGTACACTGGAAACAGCCTAAATGTACATTAACATATAAATGAATAAAAAAATACATTATGTCCATACAATGGAATAATTGTCAGCAATTAAAACAAATAAATTACTGATACATTCAACAACATAAATGAATTTCAGAATCATTTTACTAGATAAAAGAATCCAAAAAACATAAAAAACATTATTGTTGAGTGGATTTTACCTCCTGACTATCCCATGTGTTACAGAGTAGAACTGCTCCATAGAGTTTTCTTGGATAGTCCTTGGGTGGCACAAATGGTTAAGCACTGGACTACTAGCCAAAAGTTTGGAGGTTTGAATCAGCAGATCTGGTGATCTGCTTCCAAAACATTATGGCCTTGAAAACTCTATGAAGCAGTTCTTCTCTCCACACACAAGGTTGTGATGAGTCAGAATCCACTCAATGTCAACTAACAACAACAATAACAATCACATGGAAACAGATTACACAGCCTTCTTTGGCACCTGTGGGTGGGTGCGAACTGCCAATCTTAAGGGTAGTAGTCCAGTGTAAACTATTTGTGCCACCCAGGGACCTAGAAGGAGTAGTCCATGTAAAATACAAACTAATATATAGTGATGAGATGCAGGTCAGTCATTGCCTGGGTCCAGTGGTGGAGGCAGCAACATATTGCAAGAGGGCATGAGAAATTTATGGAGTGCTGGGTGATGGAAATCTACTGTATCTCAACAAGATGATGATTGTAGAGGATTATATAGTTGTTGAAGTCCCTGGGGGGTGCAGTTACATGCTTGACTACTAGCCCCAAAATTGGTGGGTTGAACCCACCCAGAGGCACCATAGAAGACAGACCATTCAGATTTGCTTCTGAAAGGTCACAGCCTTAAAAACCCTTTGGAGAAGTTCTACTATGCAAATGTGGGGTTGTCCATGAGTTGAAATTGACTCCAGGGCACTAGCAACAACAACAAGGTAATTGTTCACAAGTTATTGAATTGTACAGTTTAAATGGATACATTTATTGTACATAATTTATTCCTCAAAAGAATTGATGAGAAATAAGTAAAAAAAAAAAAAAAAATTATCACTTAAAATTGTCTCCATATGATAAATAATCTAAACTGAACTCCTTACTGGACATCTGATAAATGCCCATATTTCTAGTATTATCTTAACATTATTCACAAATGCATTCGATTGATCTACTAGGAAGTGCAGGAGCACTTAGCAGGCATCAGCAGAATAGCTAGCTTTATTTAAATTCCAAGAATTGCTTAATAGTTGAATTGATTTAGCAAGCATAAATGTGTTGCAGTATTTTTTGAACATCGTTAGAAAATAGAAGAAGTTGAAAATAGGTAGGAAAAAGTCCTTGAAAACTTATTAAAAAGAGGATTCACTAACACTCAATGCGAAAGGAGTCCATTTGAATTTTTCCCTCACTACTCGAAAGGTCTCAGGAGCTTTCTGAAAAATTGCCAAAATTGCATACATATACATATATATAATGTTTTATATATATACACACAAAAATATATCTATATATAGTATAAACCATTGCCATCGAGTTGATTCTGGACTCATAAAGACACTATAGGACAGAGTAGAACTCTCCCATAGGGTTTCCAAAGAGCAGCTGGTGGAT
Organism: Dugong dugon; assembly: GCA_030035585.1. Classification (NCBI taxonomy): domain Eukaryota; kingdom Metazoa; phylum Chordata; class Mammalia; order Sirenia; family Dugongidae; genus Dugong; species Dugong dugon. The sequence continues at coordinate 12,125,341 of CM057473.1, forward strand.
TTGAACTGCTGACCTTTTGGTTAGCAGCTGAGCCCCTAACCATTTCACCACCAGAGTTCCATATATAGTATACACACACATATACACATAAATACAAACGTGAGCATCACTTTGGCTTTTAAAACAAAATGACTGCATTGTTGACTCCCATTTACTATTTTATTTGGTGAAATTTTTTATGCAACAGTTATGTTTTCTTGTTCTTTCTTCCTTTTTATATTTTAGTAATACCATAAGAATTTTAAGAATTTAATACGTGGCCAACTATAAATTAGTTGCCATGATGGTAGTTGAAATAAGAGATACGTTTCTACTCTCAAGAATATTACCCTGGAATTTGGACCACAACTACCACAGCCTTTACAAGACCAAGTCCAGTACAACTCAGTGTTGCCCAGCTAACACCACTAAAGAATCTTAAATTTTTTTTAAAAACAGCAGAATATTACCCTGGAATTAAAGTTAAATATGCTCTGAATTTTTATGAAATTAACCCATCAAACTTATGATGTTAAAAAAATAAAGAACTATATAAAATATGATGGAATCCAAAGGAAAGTGGATAAGAATCTCTGAATTTAAAAGTGGAATTCTACATACATAATATTTTAATAAGAAAACTAGATTAACTAATGAGGGTAATTTCAGAATGTCTTGTTGTTGTTAGGTGTAGTCAGGTTGATATTTGACTCACAGCAACCCAACGTGACAGAGTAGAACTGTCCCCATCGGGTTTTCTAAACTGTTATGAGTTGGAATCCACTGGAAGACAATGGTTTGGGTAATTTTTAGAGAAGCAGCCCACCAGTTCTTTTCTCCCTCAGAGTCACTAGGTGGGTTCCAAAGGCCAAACTTTGGGTTAGCAGCCGAGCTGCTTACCCATTGCACCACCACGGGGTCTTTTAGAATGTCTATCCTGCTGAAATAGCCATAGCAATAAAAATATCATTGCATGATAATGGCCAGAAAAAAAAGAAAACACAAAGTTTAGCATAAAATAATTTTTGTTGTATAAAGTATTAATATTTGAGAAGAATATACCATATGCAAAGTAGACATATGCTACTATGAAAATGTTCAACACTTTAAATCCCTTTTATTGTAAAGGAAAAATTACCTGGAATCTTAGAATTTTACTTTGAGTATCATTGCAAAATAATTCAAAATCTATTCTGGAAAGAATATGAGATTATTTAGCATCATGAGTATTTTTTTTTTTTCCTTAGCCAAGTTAAATTGTAATCACACATGTTTTAAATTACATGTGTGATTATAATTTGTGGAATATGGAAAAAGACCCATTGCAGAGAATCGCAGGTACTCTGTAGAACAGGATAGAACTGTCCTATAGGGTTATGAGGAGTTGGAATCCACTTGACAGCTATGGGTTTGGGTTTTTGGTTTTTAATCTTTACAGAAGCAGACTGCCACATCTTTCTCCCCCAAAGCAGCTGGTGTGTTTGAACTACTGAACTTTTGGTTAGCAGCTGAGCTCTTAAACACTGTGCCACCAGGGCTCCTGTAAAAGCTGATCCAAAAATGTATAGAGTGTAATGGACCCAGAGAGTAGAACATAGGAATTCCCTGGATATTGAACCGGGTATAACAAAATACTCGGGAAAAAGTGATCATTAAGATATAACAAAGTTTCACAGAACATAAATGTATTTTTGTTGTATATGTTGTTGTTGTTAGGTGTCATCGAGTCGCTTCTGACTCATAGAGACCCTATGTACAACAGAACAAACCACTGCCCAGTCCTGTGCTATCCTTACAATCGTTGTTATGCTTGAGCCCATTGTTGCAGTCACTGTGTGAATCCACCTCATTGAGGGTCTTCCTCTGTTTCATTGACCCTTTACTTAACCAAGCATAGCGTCCTTCTCCAGAGACTGTTCCCTCCTGATAACACGTCCAAAGTATGTGAGACAAAGTCTCACTATACTTGCTTCTAAGGAAGATTCTGGCTGTACTTCTTCCAAGACAGGTTTGTTCGTTCTTTGGCAATCCATGGTATATTCAATATTCTTTGCCAATGCCATAATTCAAAGGCATCAATTCTTCTTCAGTCTTATTCACTGTCCAGCTTTTGCATGCATATGAGGCACCTGAAAACACTATGGCTTGGGTCAGGCACACTTTAGTCTTCAAGGAGACAGCTTTGCTTTTTAACACTTTAAAGGGGACTTTTGTAGCAGATTTGTCCGATGCAATGTGTCCGTTGATTTCTTGACTGCTGCCCAGAGCTTGGCTGCTAGCACAAACATCCACAGTTCAAATCCACAAGCCACTCCTTGGAAACCCTATAGGGCAGTTCTGCTCTGTCCTATAGGGTTTCTATGATTGGAATCAACTTGAAGGCAACAGGGCTTCCATGGGTGTTGACTGTAGATCCAAGAAAAATGAAATTCTTGACAACTTCAAACTTTTCTCCGTTTATCATGATATTGCTTATTGGTCCAGTTATGAGAGTTTTTGTTTTCTTTACGATGAAGTGTAATCCATACTAAAGGCTATAGTCTTTGATCTTCATCCGTAAGTGCTTCAAGTCCTCTTCACTTTCAGCAAACAAGGTTCTGTCATCTGTGTAATGCAGGTTGTTAACGAGTCTTCCTCCAGTCCTGATGCCCTGTTCTTCATATAGTCCACCTTCTCAGATTATTACATATACTTACTAATTATTATTTAATAAACACTTGCATATATCTTAACTACTGTTTTAGTTATCTAGTGCTGCTGTAACAGAAATACCACAAGTGTATGGCTTTAACAAACATTCAAAAAATGTTACATTTAAAAAACAAATGTATCTTCTCATAGTTTAGGAGGTTCAGAATCAGAATTCAGGACCTCGGCTCTGGGGGAAGGGTTTTTGTCTCCGTCGGCTCTGGGGGAAGGTCCTTTTTCCTTGGTTCCATGGTGATCTTCATGTGGTGTGGTATGTATTTGTCTGGCATCTCTGCTCACTTGCCTCCTTGCTTAATCTGCTCTTTTTATATCTCAAAAGAGATTGATTTAAAACACAGCCTAACAGTTATACTGCCTCATTAACATAATAAAGAAAACCCATTTCCAAATGGGATTATACCCCCTTTATGGGTTAGGATTTACAGCATATTTTGGGGGACACAATTTAATCCATAACAACTACCTAATACTTCTCATAGTGTACATTGTGTTAAAAATAGGTAAAGCTGGGTTGAGTAATGAGAGAGTTGAGTGTATTTTATTCTAGTGGCTCACACCTAAACATTATGAATAGAAGAATGTAAACTTGGGCAACTGATTTAAGAAATAACCTGAGATATGAAGTCACGGATATCTTAGTTTTAAAATTTACATATTAGATAAGATGGGAATTGAGATAATCAAATTAAAAATAATAATAAATACCTCAATTGATTAAAGTAGTAGACCCAATTAGGATGAATCATTATGATAGAATAGAAAGGAATAACATTTTGATTTGAGAGCTGTGTTTATTTAATAAAATACTATGGAAAAATTTACATCTTTACTAAAAATGAATAAAATGTCAACTGAAATAAATGGAACTAGGATATCATCTAAAGTTTCATTTCTCCATTTTACTCTATTTTTCACAGCATGATTATGATGTCCATTTTTTAGATCAAATTACAATAAATATTTTTAAACCAGAATGATTATATGTAAAAATAAAACTGAAAGAACATGATGGCACATAATGTACAATATTTTCAAATGTTTGAACACCTCATATTTGGAATATTAATTTGGAATATGATGGAGCCTTGATTGGCATAACTGTACCTTAACCCATTCCCATCCAGTCGATTCCGGCTCATAGGGACCCTATAGGACAGAGTAGAACTGTTCCATTATATTTCCAAGGCTGCAATCTTTAAGGATGTAGAATGTCAGATCTTTTCTCCCAGGCATAAGTATAGAAGTCAGAAATGGAACCAGTTAAATTATAATGATTTATACTCAATATAAATTATATCTAGCTGGTCCTGGTAGTTTTAACTGATTAGACGTGAAATGGACATTTGTGTTGTTCTTTGCTCAAGGCCCCTTTTTTCTTGAAGAATCCTTCATCTTATTGCAAACAATTTAATTGGATGAAAGCAACCACATTTCTATAGACTCCTCACCCTTAGCTTCACTTCTTTTGATTCAGGAGTGAGCACTGCACTTAATCTGCACCAGTCAGCATGTCGTATTCTTCAAACTGGATTGGCCATCCTTTTACCATTGATTTACTGGTCTTGGATTAGAAGATCAGCTCAAGTTGGACCAACAGAATTCTTACATGGAATCTTTTCATTGGGAATGATGATGATTTTGGTCCCTCTGCAATGGTATTAGCCAAATGTATATATTTGGAATCTTTTGGTTTCTACACCTCCTGGAATACCAAGGCCTCCAATGTGCAGTGGGAGGGGATTGATTGAATGGGACAGAAACAGGCCCTTCTAAATTCAGTCATTCTCTGAAACTCAGCTTCCTTTCTGTCCTTCCTAAAGTTTGGATTTTGAATTATTTATTTCATTCTGTACACAACACCCAACCTTTCGACTCAGTTTCATTTGTCTCTAGACTGATTCTCATAATATTTCTATTACTTGCTTCTAAAAAGTGCAAATATGACTAACGGGGAAGCCATAATAGTTTTCCCAGTGATATTTTTAAAGTGTAGTTTTTGACTTATTGACTATGTATGAAAGTGACTGTGTGACCTCTAAGGTTCAATGAGTATATGATTCTAATGATTTTTACAGTATTATTAGAGATTTACAAAGTATAGTCCTTCAATTCATTTTCCTTTTGTTTTTCTCATTCAAAGTATGGAATTTTCACTTCAATTTAAGTTTACGTTTGGGAGTCATGCATCTCCATCTCCCCATATCTTTTGCAAGACTTTGACGAAATCAAGAATCTTTAATAGATTATTCACTCCTTGTAAAGGTTAACATGATGGCCTCTGCCCATAATAATGAGTTACACTCTGATAGTATAATTGGGCTTATATCTTCAATAATAGAAATGCAGAACCGGAAAATGTAACATTTAAAAAGAATTGCAAGCCCATTTTGGCCTTCTGATTGGGAAGCTCCATAGTAAAACATAAAAAACCAAACCCGTTGCCATCAAGTGGATTCTGACTCATAGCGACCCTATAGGACAGAGTAGAACTGCCCAATAGGGTTTCCAAGGAGCTCCTGGTGGATTCAAACTGCCAATCTTTTTTGGTTACCAGCCGAACTCTTAACCACTATACCACCAGGGTTTCCAAAGGCTACCACTAATCATCAGACTGGGGAATTGATTTGTTAAGTTCAACACAATTCAAGTTCTGGTCCCCAGCCACATGCTTTAGAAGCATGGAGGAAGTGAGTCAGATACTTGGAGTGGACCCTCTAGTAGACAAGAACCGTGAAAACTGATAAAAACAAACAAAATGCATTTTATTCATTTAAAATGAAAACTAAATGTCAAGCTGGGTGGGCTCTGGTGGTGTTTGGCCAATGGATTTTCCGTCTGTGGTCAGGATACATGGGGAGATAGATTACAATTAATAGACTAGCAAGTATATGACTCAAATAAGGGGAGTGATTTATATGACTTACATTTCTAATGGTAGAACAAATAGGGATCTATAGGCTCACTCCCAAATAAGCCATACTACTATTGATAGCAGGGAGATCTCCTTTTCACTTTTAAAAGTATCCAGGTTAAGACAAAAAAAAAAACTTTATAGTTACTCTAAGGTTATATGACTTAACCAAAATTACACAGGTGGTAAACTGAGTTAATATGGATACTGGGATCAGAGACCACATGTGACCTTTTGTAGCAGAATGAGTTCTAAGTAAGACCGGAGGTGAAATCTATGCTTAAAGGAGTCTGCAATTTAAAGCATTTTATTGCTATAATAAAATTTTCATTCATGTGCATTCCATTCAGCATTAAGTCCCAGCAAGTGGCTCTGTAAATAATAGCACTTCCTTAATTTGCGGCTTAACTGCTATTCTTAGTACACTTTTTGTTTAATCTTTAACAAAATTAACACATGACTGAAAGCATATTTTTCTCTGAAAGTAATGATTTTTCTTCAAAATTGAGTAAAATTATAAAATGTGCAAAATACAATTATAAAAATTAAATGATTTCTTTATTGATTTCCAACATTTGTTCTCATCAGAGGCCATATTACCCTTGATGGCAAAAATTAGTTCTGGGTTGGGGGGTGGTGGTGAAAAATCTTTCACTGTTTTGTATAAAGCCAATATAGAAATATAGTACACAAACAAATAATAGATATATATCTGATGTTATAGATTAAATTGTGTCCCCCAAAAATGTGTGTCAAGTTGGCTAGGTCATGATTCCCAGTATCGTGTGGTTGTCCACCATTTTGTGATCTGATATGATTATACTATGTGTTGTAAATCCTAACCTCTAGGATGTTAATGAGGCAGGATTAGAGGCAGTTACGTTAATGAGACAGGACTCAGTCTACAGGATTAGGTTGTTATCTTGAGTCAATCTCTTTTAAGATATAAAAGAGAGACTCAAGCAGAGTAGAGAGGAGTCTCATACCACCAAGAAAGAAGCGACAGGAACAGAGTATGTCCTTTGAACCTGAGGTCCCTGCTCTGGGATGCTCCTAGAACGGGGAAAGACTGATGAGTAGAAGCTTGCCCCGGAACTGACACAGAAAGAAAGCCTTCCCTGGGAGCTGGCACCCTGAATTCAGACTTCTAGCCTCCTAAATTGTGAGAGAATAAAATTCTATTTGTGAAAGCCATCCACTTGTGATATTTCTGTTATAGCAGCACTAGATAACTAAGACGTGTGTTATTAAAATTCCAGGGGGGGTTAATTGGAAAAAAAATTCTAAAAAAGCAAGTTAGTGTGATAAAAAGAAGGGGATACAATGATTTATAGAAACAATTTGCTGAAACATTCTTTACATCTTAAACCATATATTTGATGTAATTTATTATATGTTTAGATACTAATATTATATAAATATTAAAAGAAATAAGTACGTATGTATAGATACATACACATAATTTTTTTAAGTGAACGATAGACTCTATAGCAGTGCACAACATACACACATAGTAGTAAGTTAAATGGCTGATTAGCAGAATGAAAATAAACTTCAATTGCTCTTGAAATAAACATGGATGGGCAGTAAGCACTAAGGTATGACTATAGTGGAGAAAAAAGATTGCCCAAAGAATGACCTAGAGGCTTAGGTTTCCTGGCAACAACTGTGACTAGGGACTGCTCTTCACGTTGTGAGGGACTGTGCCGAATCTCCACTCTCCTAGAGGTATTCAGACAATGGGCAGTCAGCCTTTCCAGCCCTCTCTTGAACAGCTGCCATGAAGGCACAAGCTATTTGGGACCTTGCTCCAATGGATCCCTCACTGACAAAATCACTCTCACACTTGGTTTTAAGAAGGAAGAGCAACACCAGGACAAGATCTCTCTCCTAGGGCACAGTCCCAGGCTGAAGCCAGCCGAGTGTGGAACCCTCCTCCTCATTGCACAGGGGATTGACAATTGCACCCTCTAGCACTGAGGCTAAGGTTGAATGTCAGGTGAATTATTGACTCTCTTATGGAAAGAAGATCTCTTAAAGTTCATGTAAAAAAACCTGTTATCCCAATACGGACATATTCTTTTAATTATTTTTTTCTTCTTCATACTCCTCGTCTTTCATTTTATTTTACACTTTCCCTGTCCTCAAATCTTCATTTGAAATCCTCATGGCCACGTCAGCAATTCTTCCTTTCAAAATGCATTCTTTGCAAGATCCACATGCAGTTCTGACCTTTGTGAGGAGTCCTAGGTTGCGGCATTATAAGCCATGGTTCAGAAATTCAAATTATGTTCTTCCTCATCATCCAGAGACCTAAGGGTTTTGTTTGGTTTGGTTGTTGTTGGTTCTTCATAGCTTCCTATTTCTTAAAGAGTAAGAAATTTCCCCTGAAACTGGAAGTGAAGATGGAAATGCCAACTTTTGCCTCAAGGCATTGTGTCCTAAGTTGTTGAGAATTATACCTTAGAAAATTTCCACTTATATCAAGAGAGTGGGGAAAAATGTGATTCATCTAATGATATGGGGCCTATTCCCTGCAACAGTGTGGATAAAAATGTCAGGAAGGATGCATGTCCTTTGATTAGTCAAGTAAGAGTGACAGTATCGACTCTCACCATTATCACCAACACTGACCTGAATGTTACAGTAAGATTCAACTGAAAAAATAAACAAAGCAAATAAAGCCATTCGTTTTCTGCTCAAATGTCACCCTCTCAGAGCAGTGTTCAATAGCTGTAAGAAGAGTAGCCCCCACATTATCTATTCTTTCTATTACTTTATTTTGTTTTTCAGTTTACCATGACCTGAAATGTTATATATTTATGCATTCATTTATTTATCATTTGCCTCGCTGCACTAGTAGGTATGCTCACAGTGAACAAGGATTTTTCAGATGTGTTCACTACTCTATGTTCAGTGCCTGTCATGGAGAGAATGAACAAGAATTATTTGTTGAATGAAAGACATAGTATTGTTTCTGAAATATTTCCTCAGAAAAAACTAAGATAATATTACAATTTCAAATTATTTGCCTAAATATATAAATGTGCTGAATTTAGCAAGGGATCATGAAACAGTCAGTATTAATAACCCAAATAAACCAAACCCACTGCCGTTGAGTCAATTCTGTAGGACAGAGTTGAACTGTCTCGTAAGGTTTCCAAGGATCAGCTGGTGGATTCTAACTGCCAGCCTTTTGGATAGCAGCTGAGCCCTTAACCAATAAAGGTGCCTCAATATTATATCCTTCTTTCTACCATAAATTCATATTTAGTACTTAAAAGTTTAATTTTTAATATAGGATTATTTTATTTCCACATAAGAAAATAAGACTGGCTGTAATTTAATATGAATTGGTGAAGTTTAACATTTTCAAAAAACACAGCATTTTGTGATATATCCCATTATCAATTGACTGGAAAATTGTAACATTGAAACATCCATATTTTAGAATGGAATACTGCAGCACATTGACATGTCAGAAAATCTGAATTTAATTATTTATAAGAGCAATGTTAAAAAGTGAAATACAGAAAGGTTTTCTGCTTAGAAAGCAATATCTTTGGTGAAGATGTAATTACTTTAGGCCACTTCTTATAGTTTCCTTGTCAGTAAAAAAAATGGATTTGAATTAGTAAAGCTCAGAATTGTGATCTGCCACATTCTGCATCAGATTTTCATTCTGCATTAAGTTTCCTTTATATATTGGCATAAGAGGCAAAACAAGAAGACAACAATTAGATGATCGTTTAAAGACTGTCAGGAAATACATGTTTTATTTGTGACCTAAACCCATTTGGAAACCTCCTGTATCCTAAAATCACTTATAAGACTGTGAGAGGCTGCACTGAGGAGATGATGTCAATTTCTCATATTTGATAGAAATGATCTGCTATATATATTGAGATATTTCTTCCAGTCTCTGCTGTTTGAAGGTCAAAGGCATTACTGTGCGGTTAAAAGTTTAGTACCACTGGAAATGCGGGAGAGAGCTGCTAAAGGAACTGATAAAAGCAGTAAGTTCATTGCTTCTGCAGTTCTTTGTGTCATTCGTTTTTACCCATCTCAAAATCTTTGTGGTTATTTGACTTAGAGAACAGCGAATGGACAAATGGCCCCATTTAGGTATGAGTTTGATGTATTTTCCAAGTCGGAAATGATACGTTTGTTGAAACAAGCCTTAGTTTCATAATGCGGCTCATTGTCTTGAAGAAATTTCTCAAGGTTTCTGATCTATAGTTTGCATTCTTACCTGTTTTCTACAAGTAGAGCACTGTTATTTCTATTCTCTCAATGCTTCTATTTCATTGATGATTTTGTTCAAACTTTAGGAAGGAAGGGAGTAAATCATATGAACTAAATGATTATCTGGAAACAGTCATTTGAAGAGTAGCTTTCTGTATGGGCTTCTGTTACAATGGGATAGAGGATACCCTGAGCCTGATTCTAAAATCATATTGATGATTTTAGTCCACCCACATTCACTACATCTTCTCTATCAATTATCTAGTCATGTACATCCATGTAGTGAACCAAATATGTGCTTCTCATGATTATTGCACTTAAAAAGTAATTTTAAAGATGTAATACCTTGGAGCGTACTTGATTGCTGTTGATATTTATTTCCATTTTTTTTTCCTGTGTTTCACACCCATCAATTCCATTACCTGGTCGGTTTACTTAAGGCATTTTTTTTAATCACAAATGAAAAATCAATTAACCTTTTTAATTTAAATTTTATTCAAAATTACTTTAAAATGAACATGTATTACATTCTGTTGCCATCCACATGGGCTTTTTACAATCAAATTAATACAAGCTTATTTTGCTTTTAGAAGCAATTTAAACAAATGATTAAAACAAAAAAGATGCTTCTTTTTCCTAACTTAAAGGGAGCATTTTTATAGAACACTTTAATAGAAATTGAAGGTGTTGTTTTTACAACTATTGTGATACTCAAAACAAAACTATTGAGAATTCACAGAAAATTGCATTTACACACTATATCATCAATTGATGAACTCCGCAAAAATGAATAAGTTTTAAAAATAGGAAAATTGATAGCACATTTCCATTTATATGCTAACTAAAGACAGTAAAAGTATAGGCATGGTCAAAATCATCAGAACACTTTGCCATCTCCCTTACATTGATTGACTTTGTCTTACATACTTTGGAAATGCTATTAGGAAGGACAGCGACTTCCCCAGACCTCATAGCTGCACCAGGGGGATCCCTGTGAACTTTGTGATTCTTTAACCTTTCCGAAATTATTTACTCATTCTTTTCTTCCTCTTCCCCTTTCTGTTTTTCTCCATTTCATAGTCTCTCATCTCTCCATTACAAAGGCAAGCTCCCCTAGCATTCTTTTTTGTTTGTTTGTATGTTTTTTGGCTCCTGTTCCTCTCTCCTCTCTCCCATATCCATCTTAGCTCCACACATAACAATCTCCCCGCTGCATCCTGCCTACCTGCAGCTTGCGCTTGACATCACAAAACCAAGCAGTACAGGCACAGCCTACTGGAACCTGCCCATCACTGATTACCGACCCACCCTGATGGCTGTAGTAAGTGCCGCAAACAACCCTTCCAGGTAACTCCTCTTCAGCTAGACCTGCCCTGCTATACCATATCTGAGTGACTGACCCTGCCAGTTGGAGAAGGAGGTGAAAAGTATTGAGTGCACAGACAAGCAAACAACAAAGAACACACAGTCTGCCTGCTCAGACATGGTTAATTTTTTTTTTTAAAGGGATGAAACAAACAAATCTACAATCAATAAATGAGAAAAATAACTACTGAATGCCCTGAACACAGCAGACAATATCAAAACATTTACAAAAACAGGACAGGATGGTTCCAGTAGGCATCCAAATTAAAACACCAGATGACTCTCCTGTGGAAGAAAATGCACTAGAAGCACCTGATAGGGAATTCAACTCTCTAATACTCAGAATTTTCCAAGAACTGAGGCAAAAAGCTGACAAACAGGAGGAAAAAATAGACAAATTTATGGAAAACACAGACAAAAAATTGGAAGAATAAAGGAAGATGATGCAGGAACAAAATGCCAAAATAAATTCACAACTCGAAATTATACAAAAACAACAATTAGAAATCCAAAAGATAAACAACAAGATTTCAGAAATGGATGATGTCATAGAAGGGCTGAGAAGCAGATTTGAAACCGTGGAAGACAGGATCAGTGGAGCTGAAGACAAACACTTGGATACAGCTCTGTTTCCAGAAAGCTCAGAAAAAAGAACAAAGAAAAATGAAGAGACCGTGAGAGTTATGGGGGACACAATTAAAAGCAAAAATTTATGAGTGATTGGCATTCCAGAACAGGGGGAGAAAACAGAAAACACAGAGAGGATCACTGAGGAACTGCTGACAGAAAATTTCCCCAATATCATGAAAAATGAAAAGCTGGCCATCCAAGAAGCTCAACGAACCCCATATAGAAGAGACCCCAAAAGAAAATCACCAAGGCATATCATATTCACACTCACCAAAACCAAAGACAAACAAGGAATCCTGAGAGCAGCTTGTGAAAAAAATGAAATCACATACAGAGGAGAAACAATAAGACTAAGCTCAGATTATTCGGCAGAAACCATGCAGGCAAGAAGGCAACGGGATGACATACATCAAATCTTGAAAGAAAAAAACTGCCAGCCAAGAATAATATATCCTGCAAAACTGTTGTTCAAATTTGATGGTGAAATTAGGTCATTTCCAGATAAACAGAAATTAAGGGACTATGTAAAAGTCAAACCAAACTTACAAGAATTATTAAAGGGAGTTCTTCGATCTGAGGACAAACAGCTTCAGCTCACAGGCAGAATCTAGGACGCAGGATCGTACCAGCCAGATACCAGTCTAGGAAATGAACTCTTGAGGACTATCCAAAACCAAAAGAAATACAACAGAGAATCAGAGCAGTTAATAAATGACAACAACATCAAAACAATAAAAGAGGGAATAAATGGCATGGAATAAATGGAGAGGAAGGCAAGGCAGTACCAAGTAATGGTAGACTGCATCAAACTTAGAAAGATAAGGGTAAGACCTAATTGATCCATTATAATGAGATCTAATTTAACAAAATTCTAGCCAATAGAAGTCAGCATCATATCAAAAAAATAATACACCACGACCAAGTAGGATTCATACCAGGTATGCAAGGATGGTTCAACATTAGAAAATCAATCAACGTAATCCACCGCATAAATAAAAGGAAAGAATCACACGATCATCTCAATTGATGCAGAAAAGACATTTGACAAAGTCCAACACCCATTCCTGATAAAAACTCTCAATCAAATAGGTATAGAAAGGAAATTTCTCAACATAATAAAGGGCGTCAATGCAAAACCAACAGCCAATATCATTCTTAATGGAGAGAGGCTGAAAACATTCCCCTTGTAAACAGGAACAAGACAAGAATGCCCTTTATCACCACTCCTATTTAACATTGTGCTGGAAGATCTAGTTAGAGCGATAAGGCAAGAAAAAGAAATCAAGAGCATCCAAACTGGTAATGAAGAAGTTAGACTGTCCCTGTTTGTGGATGATATGATACTATACGTAGAAAACCCTGAAGACTCCATGAGAAATCTACTGGAACTAATAGAAAGATTCAGCAGAGTAGCAGGATACAAGATAAACATTCAAAAATCAGTAGGATTCCTATACACCAGTAAGGAGAACGATGAAAAGGAAATCAGGAAAACAATACCATTTTCAATTGCCCCTAAAAAGATAAAATACTTAGGAATAAATCTAACCAGGGATGTAAAAGACCTATACAAAGAAAACTACAAAACACTGCTGCATGAAACCCAAAGGGATCTACATAAATGGAAAAACATACCATGCTCATTCTTGACCACTTAGCTTTTAAAATACAAGACCACTTGCTGGTAAGACAGGAGACAGAAAGGATGGGATTACTTAGCATCCTCTTCACTCTTTCCTCATTTCTTAATATTGCAAACTCCCCAACCTCACTTAATGATGAAGCTCCGCAGGCTTCTGTGTCCTCACAGGGCACGAGAGGTAAGATGGCACGTTAGTCTCTATATTGATACTATCTGTTTGTCTTATATCAGGTTCCCACCCATTGCTTTCGGGAAGGCTCAGAACACCAGAGTCCAGCCTTATGCAATGTCCCTCAAAAAAACAAAAACAAAAACAAAAACAGTAATAGCCATTGCAATGGCCTTGCCACAAAAATTTACACAGGAGTACATGTTTGATTTCTTAATGTCAAAGATAGGTATAATTCAGGAATTAACCAGCAACTTTTTGAAGGTAATACAAAAAAAAGAAAAGTGAGGTGCAATCATCCATTTATTTTTCATGATTTTTTTTTAGAAATCTCTTATTACAAATCATGGTGAAAGACAAGATGGTATGAGATGGTATTTTGACTATGGACAAAGAGATAATGTAATGATATTTTGATCATCTCATATCTTCTCTATGGTGCTTCCAATGCAAATGTTCAGACAAAGGTATAGGAAGTAAGATAGCCCTACTGGATTAGTGCTGTAATTGCCACTGCTCTCCACTGAATAGATGGAATCCACCTTTGACTTAAGGGGCACGATAAACTACTCTCTCTTCATTGTCAATAACAGTCTTAATATTGACCAACCACTAATGAAAGGTAGGGAGTTACGATGAACAGGTGTTGTAAAGCAGGTGTTAACTGAAGATTTGAAGTCTTAAAGGTGACACTAAGCATTTTGAGCTAACTCTAAAGTTAGGAGGCAGTTGGAGGTGCATTAATCCAGAGTGTGACATGGTGAGATATGTATTTGATGAAGACTATTTTATCATTAGTGTAGAAGATGAATGTGAGGGAGCCAAGAGCGAAGACTGAAACCGAACCATGGTGGATGAGCGGTACTGAGAGGAGGTAACATATAGACAACTGAGAAACAGCGTGTGATTACTTGTAAAAGCATGAGTGTTAGAGAAAATAAGGAAGGGAAAGTCCACAATAAGCAATAGTTCCTGCCATTGGAAATTTGATGGCTTGAGAAACCATTATATAATCTGAGTCTACAAGTGGGGAATAATATTCCTTCCCTTATATATTTTCAAGAAACAGTTTACCCTGAGTGCCCTCAAAGGTGATTTCATGTTCATTATCTACATTTTAGTAGAGATAAGGGGGAAGTGCTATCAGGTTTGGTCTATAAAACAGCTCACCTAGTACAACAATTCCTCCTGTTATTGATTTAATTACATGAATGAATGGCTTAACGTACCATGAAATCTCAGCATATAGAAGAAGCATCACCAGGTATGTGATTCAAAGAAGAGTTTTAGAGTGATTTTACTTTAGCTTTTGAATTAAATACCTAGTGTGCTTTCATCTCCAATTAAGCACAATTGCCAAGTATAATTGACCATAGTAATGTACTTAGCAATTTGAGGGCATTCACGCACACGTGCACTGTGCACATTTTAAAATTGTGTTTGGTTTAGTCATGGAGCTTGAGACCTAGAAATCACACCACGAAAGATCAAATTCCAGCCTTTGTCTGATAGAGAGAGAAAGAATTGTGAAATTCAGATACTCAGGAAGTTCGAGGAGCAGCCAAGAGAAAAGACTAAGCCTAATCCTTACATTTATCAAAGTCAGGCCAAAGTTTTACCCATTTGTGTTTTGTTCCAGGATTCACATTAATTAAGAAGCATCCCCATCCAACCTCCTCCCCGACCCCAAGGACCACCAGTTAACATCTCCTCTCATTCTCTCACCTACCTAATGGGCATCACTGGCTCACTCAGGATATACTGCCATTGCATTTTTAAAATGAGAAGGTTCAGGTACAGAACACGGAAATTTACACTTGTGAAATTGGAAGGAGAGAGAGACACAAACATCTCTGCATTACAGAAAACCCTGAGATATGTGCATTATGTAGGAGAAAAAATAGGAGGTAAAATGTAGCTATATTTTATTATAAGAGATTATAATCAATTTGTTTAGTCTTTTCAAAGAAACTACTTTGATTTTGTTCATTCCTTTTATTGCAGTTTTTTTTTTTTTTTCTGTTTCTTTACTCTCTGGTCTCATTTTTATCATTTCTTTCCTTCTGTATTTTGTGGGTTTATTTTTTAGCCTGACTTTTTTGCATAGATGCTGTTGTCACTTACAATATTTAAGTTTTATTGCCTTTGTTGTTGTTGTTAGGTGCAGTCGAGTTGGTTCTGACTCACAGCAACAGAAATCATACAAAAAAAAAACAAAACAAAACACTGCACAGTCCTGCGCCATCCTTGTAATCACTGCAGTGTTTGAAACCATTGTTGCAGCCACTGTGTCAATCCGTTGCATTGAGGGTCTTTCTCTTTTTCCCTGGCCCTTTACTTTACCAAGCATGATGCTCTTCTCCAGGGATTGGTCCCTCCTGATAACACATTCAAAGTAGATAAGAAGTTTCGCCATTCTTCCTTCTAAGGAGCGTTCTGGCTGTACTTTTTCCAACACTATTATTCAATTACATCGATTTATCAGTCTTCCTTGTTCATTGTCCAGGTTTTGCATGTGTATGAGGTGATTGAAAATACCATGGGCTTGGGTCAGGCTCACCTTAGTCCTCAGAGTAACATCTTTGCTTTTTAATGCTTTAAAGAGATCTTTTGCAGCAGATTTTCCGAAAACAATATGTCATTTGATTCTTTGACTACTTCTCTCAATGGTGTTGATTTAGGGCTATATGTTAAAGATGGTTTGAAGTCTGTTATAGTCTAGACCAGAGGGAAGCATATATATATATTTAGTATGTTACCCAAAGGGGAAACACCCACAACATAATGATAATAATTATTTTTCAGATGTTTAAAATCAGCAAGTAATATAAAAATGAACATTTTACATTCTAGAAGTAAAATTCAAAATAAAAATAAGATATTCTTTCTTCTTACACATCTTGAATGTGGTTTTAAAAATCAAGTAATAAAAGGAGAACATAGGTATACTTAAAATGTAAACAACAGACTTTTATAGACAGACAGACAGACAGACTGACACGTAGACGGATGGACGGATAGGTGGATGGACGGATAGGTGGATGGACAGATGGATAGACGGATAGACAGACGGATAGATAGGTAATAGATAGAGTGAGGCAGAGAGAGGAAAAAATGTGTAGGAAAATTAGCGAATTCCAACAGCCAATTTATTTTAGGTGTTCACTCTGTTTTGCACTACAACCCCATTTGCTCCTGCCCCTCACTGGACCATTTTCTCATGGGTGGTTTATATTTCACTATATGTTCGGTAAAGTGTATGATTCCTACACGCACAAAATGCAATGCATGATATTGCATAGCGTTAATAAATACGGAACTTTCCTTATTATCGGGGCATTATTTTCAGTAATCTTTGTAGCAACAGCTATCACACACGATCAACGTTGTCAAATGCATTGAGGAAAGGCAATCCCCTGGGCAGAAGCTATTTCATCAGCTTAAGAAAGAAGTCCATCGCTGTTAAATCCTCAGGAAAGCTGCTGGATATTTCATCAGTTTAGAAAGGACCATGCTGTTGCTGTCATTTGCTGTCCAGTTGACTCATGGTGATCACATGTGTGCAGAAGAAAACTGCGCCATAGGATTTCCAAGGCTGTGACGTTTTGGAGGCAGATGGTCAAGCCTGTCCCATAATCCGAGTATGGTAGTCCAGTCAATTCACAGTCATTTCAACACTTTATAAAGTCAATCGTTTTATCTGTAGCCACTCTAAAAGGTGTGGATTAGTATCTCACTATGATTTTAATTCACCTGTCTGATGACTAATAACGTGAAACATCTTTTCATCTGTTTATCTGCCATTAAAAGATGCCCCTGAGTGGGTTCAAACTGACAACCTTTCACTAATAAGCTGGTAGTCGAGCACTTAACTGGTTGTGCCACCCAGGGAGTCTAGAAAGGACCAAAAGTGGAATATTTATCATTTTTGTATTGCTCTATGTTTACCTAACCATAAATATGGTTCCAAATTATTCTCCTTCTGCTATCGGGGGAAGAAATACAATTTGAATTCATCATTCAGTCAATAAATCTTTTTCAGCACCTACTGTATACAAGGCTCTGAGCATGATGGTTACACAATGAACATTTAAAATAGTTTTGTTGTAAAGATTACTTAGTTATGTCAGCATGCATGTATTGACAAGAGATTTGTATTCTAAGTACACTTTAGAGATAGGTTATCTAAATTAGACACTTTTGAAAAGAGAACAGAGATTCTACTTAGTATGTATAAATAATATCTCCTGGTTAATAAAGCTTCAAATTTTGTTTTAGATGTTGATGGAATTTGACTCACTGCATTATGTTTCTATTGCATTTTAATTAAGAACTATAATACTTGAAATATTGACTGTAATAATTTGCTTTAAATGAAGCAACCAAGGAATGCTCTGTAGCCAGTGCCCTGTATCCAACATACATTCAGAAGTATCTTTTTCGTGGGGAGAAGCTAAATTTAATTTTGAAACTATTATTGGATAGCTATGTAATTAATATTATTACATTCTTCACATTTCTTTAGATTTTTTTATCTGCACTGTGTTGAGGGACTTGTGTACGTTAGCCCATTTTATATTGGAAGTAGGCTTATGAGATAAGCATTCGAGTTTTAGATGAAGACATATATATTCAAAGCCACTTAAACTTCAACACTGTCACATAAGTGATGTTTTGGGCTGATAGGAGTACAACAAGAGCTAACACTGTCAAATGCATTTAGGACCAAGAGTCAAATGGACATATTCTTTCCCTTCTCCCAAGTGAAGAACTAGGAGATGAACAGCTGAATCACGTAGTAGTTGTATGTTACTTAGGCAACTATTGAACTATTTTCCAAAGTGGTAGTACCTTGTATATACACACTATCGAGTATGGGAGTCCGGTTCATTCACAATCATTCCAATATTTAGTAAATTCAATCCTTTTAACTGTAGTGACTCTTAAAGGTGTGGAGTAGTATCCTGTTGTGATTTAACTCATTTATCTAATGACTAATAATGTGAATACACAGAGTCATTATACCAAAAAGAACGGGTCAGCGTAGAACCATTTCAGGAGGTAGCATATGATCAGGAACCAATTGTACTGAAGGAAGAGGTCCAAGCTAAACTGAAGGTATTGGTGAAAAACAAGGCCCCAGGAATTGATGGAATACCAACTGAGATGTTTCAACAGATGGATGCAGCACTGGAAGTGCTCACTTATCTATGCCAAGAAATTTGGAAGACAGCTACCTAATCAACTGACTGGAAGAGATCCATATTTATGCCTATTCCAAAGAAAAGTTATCCAACAGAATGCAGAAATTAATATTACATGCAACTAGAATTTTGCTGAAGATCATTCAAAACAGCTGCAGCAGTACATGGACAGGGAACTGCCAGAAATTCTAGCCGGATTCAACGAGAACTTGGAACCAGGAATATCATTGCTGATATCAGATGGACCTTGGCTGAAAGCAGAGAATACCAGAAAGATGTTTACCTGTGTTTTATTGACTATGCAAAGGCATTCTATTGTGTAGATCCTAACAAATTATGGATAACATTATGATGAATGTGAATTGTGGAACACTTAATTGTACTCATAAGGAACCTGTACATAGATCAAGAGGCAGTTATTCAAACAGAACAGGGGATACTGCATGATTTAAAATCAGGAAAGGTGTGCGCTTGGGTTGTATCCTTTCACCATACTTATTTAATCTACATGATGAGCAAATACTCTGAGAAGCTGGACTATATGAAGAAGAATAGGGCATCAGGATTGGAGGAAGACTCATTGACAGCCTAAGATATGCAGATGACACAACCTTGTTTGCTGAAAGTCAAGAGGACTTGAAGCACTTACTGATGAAGAACTAAGACCACAGCCTTCAGTATAGATTTCACCTAAACACAAAGAAAACAAAAATCCTCACAACTGGACCAATAAGCAACATCATGATAAATGGAGAAAAGATTGAAGTTGTCAAGAATTTCATTTTACTTGGATCAACAATCAACACCCATGGAAGCAGCAGCAAAAAATCATCAGGCACATTGCATTGAGCAAATCTGCTGCAAAAGACCTCTTTAAAGTGTTGAAATGCAAAGATGTCACCTTGAGGACTAGGATGTTCCAGACCCAAGCCATGATGTTTTCAACCACCTCATAAGCATATGAAAGCTGTAAGATGAACAAGGAAGACTGAAAAAGAATTGATGCCTTTGAATTGTGGTGTTGGTGAAGAATATTGAATATACCATTGACTGCCAAAGAGCGAACAAATCTGTCTTGGAAGAAATACAACCAGAATATTCCTTAGAAGCAAGGATGGCAAGACTACATCTCACACACTTTGGACCTGTTATCAGGAGGGATCAGTCTCTGGAGAAGGACATCATGCTTGTTAGAGTAGAAGGTAAGTGAAAAAGAGGAAGATCCTTAACGAGATGGATTAACATAGTGGCTGCAACAGTGGGCTCAAGTATAACAAAGATTGTGAGGATGACGCAGGACTGGGCAGTGATTCGTTCTGTTGTACATAGGGTCGCTATGAGTCAGAACTGACTTGATGACACACAACAACAGTAATAATGTGAAACATCTTTTCATGTGTATATCTACCATTAAAACATCTTCAAAGTATCTGTTTAAATCTTTTACCCATTTTTAAATTGGGCTGTTTATTTTCTTAATATTGAGTTTTGAGAGTTCTTAATCTAAGTATTTCCCCCAGTCTATGGATTTTATTTTAATTCTTGTAATAGTGCCTTTCAAAAAAGGGGACATTTTTAATTTTGATGAACCCAAAATTTAGCATATCTAAAAAAATAAAATGTATTTGCTTAACTCAAGGGCATGCAGATTGTCTCCTATGAATTCTTCTAGAAATTACATAATTTTAAGTTTTATACTTAGGCCAATGATTCATTGTGAGTTAATTTTTATGTGGTAAGACATGGATCAAAGCTTATTTTAGATCCAATCGTTCCATCACTTGTTGAAACAGTTATTCTTCCTCCACTGAACTGCTTCTGCCTTTTATAAAAAATCACTTGTGTATTTATTTATATACCTAAATTTGGAACATCAAAAACTCTGTACTATTGATCTATTTGTTTGTCTTGCCTCCAACACCACATTGTCTCATTTATTATAGGTTTACCATAAACATTAATATCATATTATATTATCTCTAAAACTTTGTCTTTTCTTTCAGACAAATAGTCTTAGCTATTCTAGGCCCTTGGAATTTTGGAATCAATCTGATAATTTCTAAAAGAGACAGTTGAAGGTCAACTTCTTGTTGTTAGGTGTCACTGATTCAGTTCCAACTCAGCAACCCTATGTACTACAGAACGAAACACTACCAGTCCTACACCATCCTCACAACCATTGCTATGTTTGAGCCTATTGTTGCAGTCACTGCCAATACATCTCACTGAGGGGCTTCCTCTCTTTTGCTGACACTCTACTTTACCAAGAATGATGTCCTTCTCCAAGGACTGGCCCCTCCTAATAACATGTCCAAAGTACACGAGAGGAAGTCTCATCATCTTCGCTTCTAAGGAGCATTCTGGCTTTACTTCTTCCATGACAGATTTGTTCATTCTTCTGGCCGTCCATGGTATATTCAGTAGTCTTAGCCAACACCATAATTCAAATGCATCAATTCTTCTTTGATCTTCCTTAATTATTGTTCAGATTTCATGTGCAAATGAGGTGATTGAAAATACCATGACTCATCTCTTAGTTTGTCATACTGTGGTGGCATGCATATCGCTGTGATGCTAGAAGCTATGCCACTGGTATTTCAAATACGAGCAGGGTTGCCCTTGGTGGACAGGTTTCACCAGAGCTTCCAGGCTAAGACAGACTAGGAGGAAAGACCAGACAATCTACTTCTAAAAAAATTGACCAGTGAAAACCTTATGAATAGAACTCTTAATTGTGCTCATATGAAACCTGTACATAGATCAAGAGGCAGTCATTCAAACAGAACAAGGAGATACTATATGGTTTAAAATAGAAAATATTGAAGTTGTCAAGAATTTCTAGGATCCACAATCAATGCCCATGGAAGCAGCAGTCAAGAAAAAACAAATGATGTATTGCACTGGGCAAATCTGCTGCAAAAAACCTCTGCAAAGTGTAAAAAAGCAAAGATGTCACTTTGAGGACCAAGATGTATCTGAATCAAGCCATGGTATTTTCAATTGCCTCATACGCATGCAAAAGCTGGGCAATGAATAAGGAATGTCAAATTAGATAAGTTAAAATATTTACAAAAAATCCTGAAACAGGCAAAAAACGAGAGCAAAAATTTTTTCAAAATAACCCTAAAATGGAGATAAAAAGAATAATAAAAAATATACAATTAATCTCCCAAATACAGAAATAGAATAAATAGGAAACAAATGGGACAAATAGAATTCATATAGCAAGATGATAGATTTAAAAATAATTGTATGAAAATCACTGAAATGAAATGGTCTACACACTGATTTAAAGGTAGAGATTGTGAGATTGGGTTAAAAAATGAACACCGTAAAAAGCAATGAGGTTTAAAGAGTTTCATTCAATCATTCTTTCAACAAGTATCTATTGAGTTTTTACCCTTGGATTTAGCAACATGGGGTCATTGGTGGTATCTATTTATCTATCTAAAATTCACTTGTTGTTTTTGTTGAGAATATACACAGAAGAGCTACAGCAATTTAGCAATTTCTACATGTATAATTCAACGACATTGATTAAATTCTCCTAGTTGTGCAACCATTCTCAACCTTCTTTTTCAAATTTTTCCCCCACCATTAACATAAACTCACTGCCCTTTACCGTTCCTATGTAATTTTTCGAGTTGTCGTTGCCAATTTGATCCCATATAGATAGTTCTTAAAAGAGCACAATGCTCAAGGCAAACTTTCTTTACTAGATAAGCTAAACTCTTGTTTGGTTTTAAGAAGACTTCAGGGCATATTTTTGGTTTAACATTTAAAGATCATCTCAGGGAAATAGATTTTGGTGTTATATGAGAATAATAATACCCAATTCTGAAATCTGTTGTGATAATAATTGGTATACTATAGACAAAACATTTAGCACAGTAGATTTCAGAGTAGAGTCTTGTTTCATATTTTTGCAAATGGACATCCAGTTATGCCAGCACCGTTTGTTAAAGAGACTGTCTTTTCCCCCATTTAACGGACTTTGGGCCTTTGTCAAATATCAGCTGCTCATAGGTGGCTGAATTTATGTCTGATTCGCAATTCTGTTCCATTGGTCTATGTATCTGTTGTTGTACCAGTACCAGGCTGTTTTGACTACCGTGGCGGTGTAATAGGTATAAAATCAGGGAGTGTGAGGCCCCTGCTTTGTTCTTCTTGAGTAATGCTTTACTTGTTTGGGGCCTCTTCCCTTTCCATTTAAAGTTGCTGATTTGTTTCTCCATCTCATTAAAAAATGCCATTGGAATTTGGATTGAGATTGCATTGTATCTATAGATCTCTTTGGGTAGAAATGACATTTTCACAATGTTGAGTCTTCCTATCCATAAGCAAGGTATGTTTTTGTACTTATGCAGGTCTCTCTTGATTTCTTGCAGTAGTGTCTTTTACGTCTCTGGTTAGATTTATTCCTAAGTATTTTACCTTCTTGGGGGCTATTGTAAATGGTATTGATTTAGTGATTTCCTCTTCGAAGTTCTCTTGGTCAGTGTAGAGGAATCCAACTGATTTTTGTTTATCCAGTATCCTGATACTTTGCTGAAATCTTGTATTAGTTCCAGTAGTTTTCTTGTGGATTCTTTGGGGTTTTCTGTGTATAAGATCATATCATCTGCAAATAGAGATACTTTGACTTCTTCCTTACCAATTTGGATGTCCTTTATTTTTTTTTTTTCTAGCCTAATTGCTCTGGCTAGCACCTCCAGCACAATGTTGAATAAGAGTGGTGATAAAGGGCATCCTTGTCTGGCTCCCATTCTCAAGGGGAATGCTTTCAGACTCTCTCCATTTAGGATGATGTTGGCTGTTGGCTTTGTATAAATGCCCTTAATTATGTTGAGGAATTTCCCTTCTGTTGCTATTTTGCTGAGATTTTTTATCATGAATGGGTGTCGAACTTTGTCAAATGCCTTTTCTGCATCAATCGATAAGATCATGTGGTTGTTTTGTTTTATTTATGTGATGGATTACATTGATTGTTTTTCTAATATTGAACTATCCCTACATACCTGGTATATATTCCACTTGATCATGGTGAATTTTTTTTTTTTTTTTTTATATGTTGTTGAATTCTATTGGCTAGAATTTTGTTGAGGATATTTGCATCTATTTTCATGAGGGATATTGGTCAGTAATTTTCTTTTTTTGTGGTGTCTTTACCTGGTTTTGTATCAGAGTTTGTATGCTGGTTTCATAGAATGAGTTTGGGAGTATTCCATCTTTTTCTATGCTCTGAAATACCTTTACTAGTAGTGGTGTTAACTCTTCTCTGAAAGTTTTGTAGAATTCTCCAGTGAAACCTGTCAGGGCCAGGGCTTATTTTTTTGTTGGGGGTTTTTAAATTACCTTTTCAATCTCTTCTTTTGTTATGGGTTTATTTAGTTGTTTTACCTCTCTTCGTGTTAGTTTAGGTAGCTAGTGAGTTTCTTGAAATTTGTCCATTTCCTCTAGGTTTTCAAAATTGTTAGAGAACAATTTTTCACAGTATTCTGTTATGATTCTTTTAATTTCACTTGTGTCTGTTGTGATATTACCCATCTCATTTCTTATTTGGGTTATTTGATTCCTCTTGAGTTTCTCTTTTGTCAATTTGGCTAATAGTTTACCAATTTTATTGATCTTTTCAAAGAACTAGCTTTTGATCTTGTTAACTCTTTCAATTGTTTTTCTATTCTCTATTTCATTTAATTCTGCTCTGATTTTTACTATTTGCTTTCTTCTGGTGTCCGAGGGCTTCTTTTGCAGCTCTCTATTTTTGAGCAAGGCGTTGTTAAGTTTCCATGTGTTTCTTTTTTTTTCCTTGCTTTTTCTGTTATTGATTTCTACTTTTATGGCATTATGGTCAGAAACGATGCTTTGCAATATTTCAGTGCTTTGGATTCTGTTAAGGCTTGCTTTATGGCCTAATATGTGGTATATTCTGGAGAATATTGCATGTGCATTGGACAAGAAAGTATACTTGGCTGCTGTTGGGTGGAGTGTTCAGTATATGTTCATGAGATCAAGTTGGTTGATGGTAGCATTTAGATCCTCCATGTCTTTATTGAGTTTTCTGGATGTTCTGTCCTTCACCAAAAGTGGTTTGTTGAAGTCTCCTGCTGTTATTGTGGAGCTGTCTATCTCTCTCTACAGACCTGTTAGAGTTTGCTTTACATATTTTGGAGCCCTGTTGTTGGGTACATAAATATTTATTATGGTTATATCCCCCTGGTGTGTTGACCCTTTAATCATTATATAGTATCCTTCCTTATCCTTTGTGGTGGATTTTACTTTAAAGTGTATTTTGTCAGATTAATATTGCTACTCCTGCTCTTTTTTGATTGTTGTTTGCTTGATGTATTTTTTTTTTTTCCATCTTTTGAGTTTTAGTTTGCTTGTATCTTTAAGTCTAAGGTATATGTCTTGTAGGCAGCATATAGACGGATGGTGTTTTTTTTATCCATTCTGCCATGCTCTGTCTCTTTATTGGTGCATTTAGTACATTTACATTCAGCATAATTAGTGATAGGTATGAGTTTAGTGCTGTCATTTTGATGTCTTTTTTTTTATGTTGTTGACAGTTTCTTTGTTCCACTTAATTTTCTGTGCTGGGTCATTTTTCTTTATGTATTTTCTTTTCATCTTTTTCATTGTTGTTGATTTTGTGTTTTCTGAGTCTTTATGTTTTCCTTGTTTTTTATTTTGATGTGCAGGATTATTAGTTGCCTTTGCAGTTACCTTAGTATTTACCCCTATTTTTCTAAGTTTAAATCAATCTTTTATTTCTCTATATTGCCTTGACTTTCTCTCCATATGAAGGATCTATGACTACATTTTTAGTCTCTCTTTTTTGTTCTTGTATTGTCATCTTTTGCATTTTGACATCTCTGTTTCCTTATTTTCAGTGTTTTACCTTTGATTTATTTTTGTGACTTCCTTATCTGGGTAGATATATGATGTTATTGATTTCCTAAGCGGAGGACTCCCTTTTGTATTTCTTGTAATTTTGGTTTGGTTTTTGCAAATTCCCTAAAACTTCTGTTTATCTGGAGATGCCTTAATTTTGCCATCATATTTATGAGACAGTTTTGCTGGATATATAATTCTTAACTGCAATTTTTTTCCCTTCAAGACTTTATATGTCATCCCATTGCCTTCTTGCCTGCATGTTTTCTGCTGACTAGTCCAAGCTTAATTTTACTGACTCGCCTTTGTAGATAACTTTTCTTTTATCCCTAGATGCTCTTAAAATTCTCTCTTTATCTTTGGTTTTGGCAAGTTTGATTATAATATGTCTTGGTGGCTTTCTTTTGGGATCTACCTTGTGTGGGGTTTGATGAGCATCTTGGAAAGATATCTTCTCATCTTTCACAACATCAAGGAAATTTTCTGCTAAGAAATCTTTAACAATTCTCTCTGTATTTCTGTTATCCCCCCGTTCTGATACTTTCTACAACTCGAAAGTTATTCCTCTTGATAGAGAACCAGATAATTCTTAGGGTTTCTTCATTTTTAAAAAATTCTTTTATCTGATTTTTCCTCCAATCAAGTTGGTTTAAAGTGCTTTATCTTCAGTCTCACTAATTCTGACTTCCATTGTCTCAGTTTTGCTCCTATGACTTTCTGTTGAGTTGTCTAATTCTGAAATTTTGCTGTTAATCATCTGAATTTCTGTTTACTGTCTCTCTGGATTCTTGCAGCCTGTTAAATTTGTCATTATGCATTTCTGTAATCTTCTTAAGTTCCTCTATTGCTTTGTGTGTGTTCCTTGGCTTGTTCTGCGTTTTACATGATCTCCTTACTGATATCTTGAAGAGTTTTGTATATTAATCTTTTGTATTCTACCTCTGGTTATTCCAAGAAGTTCTCTTCCTCTGAAAGATTTCTTAATTCTTTGTTTTGGGAGCTTGCTGAAGCCATCATGGTCTGCCTCTTTATGTGATTTGATATAGACTGTTGTTTCCTAGCCATCAGCAAGTTATATTTATTTTACGTTTGCTTACTGTGTCCTAGCTTCTTGTTTTGTTTTGTTTTGATATGCCCAGATAGGCTGCTCTTGTGAGCTAGTTTGATTATTGGCACCTTTGAAGTTCTAAAATCCTGTCACCAAGTGGTTAGATCTGTTATCAGGTATGTGATCTCAGGAGTCCATTTAATTTTCTTGTATGGATTCAGTTCAGGTGTCCAGGTAGTCAGTCACCAAGCATGTGGTGCAGGCTGTCACTTACAGTTCCAGACAGGCAGGAGTGATTGGAGTAGGCACAGGTATCTGGCTGCAATAGGGGTCACTCTCTAAGAAAGGCAGTGGGCTAAGGGCTGCCCCTAAGTGTCTGGGAAGAAAGAGTGTCTCTGTTCCCTAGAGTGCACAGGTGAGTGTATTTTGCAGCTGGACTTTGGACACCAAATGCTGTTGGCTGTAAGGACTGGTGGCACCACTTCTTCTTGGACCCCTGTAGCAGGTGGCTAGGTGGTGTGGGTGGAGCCGCCAGTCCTCAGGTCCCTGATGTGGGTAGGTGATGAGGCTGCTTCATGGGCAGAGCAGTGTGAAATATCATGAACCAGCCACTCCACCATATAGCTGATATAGTTGAATTTAGGCTTCAGGTATATAACCTGTTGTACTGTGCTAATGAGGGCCTATGCTTTTGAAATGGGCCCACACATGTCTATGCAGGGGTGAAAGGCATTCAGAGTCTGTGGACTCCTTATGCCTGTGCCTAGACAAAGGAGCTATGCCTACCCTGAGTTCCTCGCTTAAGGGAGCTGGCAGATTATTTTTTCCCTGTTTATTAATTTGTTCCCTTTCTGAGGCCAGTAATACTTCCAGCCCAGGAGACGCTGAAGCCAACCAGGACCCAGTGTAGAGTGGGAAGGGGGTAGGTAAATGGGAGAGAGAGTCTTCCCAAAGGAGGTGTTTTTTGATCTGCATGGTAGGTTAGATGTATGTACTTATCTTTTGCCAATTGAGTGCCACTTTTCACCGGTTCTGGAGGCTTGAGTAGACTCTCCCCAACTCCATCTCTCCTAATGTGGAAAACGCATCCTGATCGCCACTGCTTGCCTCACCGTGCATGCGAGCTGATACGGCCTGCAGGGTACTGGTTCCCTCTGGGTCAGGTCTGGCAACTCCTCACTTCTTCTGAACCATCTCTTCCTCCCCTGCCAGTCAGTCTGGTTCCTCCACTTTGCCTTAGATGTTCAGGTTGCCTAGATTGTCATATATAGTCGATTCACTTGTTTTTTCCAGTCTTTGTTTTAAGAGGGACAGCAGGAAGCATCTGACTACTCTGCCATCTTGGCCCTGCCCTCGGCCTTTTTTCCCTTCTTATAATCTTTATCTGTTCTAACAGATTCTATCTTAAAGTTTACTTTTTGTGATATTAAGTTTGCCACACAAGCTCTCTTTTGGTTATTATTATCAAGAAATATTTTTTCCATCCTTTCACTTTCAACCTAGTGACTCCTTGGGTCTAAGATACGTTTCTTATAAACATCATATAGTTGGGCCATTTTGTTGTTTGTTTTTTAAAGCTATGCTGTCATTCTCTGCCTTTTGATTAGAACATTTAACGAATTACATTCACTGTAATTACCAATAAGAAACAACTTACTTCTGCCATTTTATTTTGTGTGTGTCTTATGCCTTCTTTGTCTTTGTCCTTTACTACTGCTTGCTTTTGTTTTTTTGTTCAATTACTGTAGTGAGCCATTTTTGTCCCTTCTTTCCTTTTGTGTGTGATTTTTTTAAAGATTTTTTAGTGGTTACCATGAATTTTAACATTTAACAAAGCTCTTATCTATAACATCCAAAAGTAAGTTAGTACCAACTTAAATTCAGTGATATACAAGAAATTATATACCTACATTATCTCTTCTCCACCTCTTTTTTTTTGTTATTAATACTAATGTCTTTGAAATTCATGTACCCTCTCTGAGCATTGTTTTTTTTTTTTGTATTTGTGGGGGAGGGTTGGAATGACGATTTAGTTACACCTCCAACTTCCCAGAATCATCATAATACTTTTATAATTTGTTGCCTAATTTTATTTAGAAAATGGGAAATTACCATGTTGTTGTTGTTAGATTCCAGCGAGTTTTTTCCGATTCATACAGACCCTGTGTACAACAGAATGAAACACTACCCAGTCCTGTGCCATCATCACAGTCCTTGCTATACTTGAGCCCACTGGTGCAGCCACTGTGTCTATGCATCTCGTTGAAGAGTTTCCTCTCTTTCAGTAACCCTCTCTACCTTACCAAGCATGATGTCCTTCTCTAGGAACTGGTCCCTCCTGGTAACATGTCCAGAGTATGTGAGATGAAATCTTGCCATCCTTGTGCTAAGGAACATGCTGACTGTACTTCTTCCGAGATAGATTTTTTTTGTTCTCCTGGCAGTCCATGGTATATTCAACATGTTTTGTGAAAACCGTAATTCAAAGGCATCCATTCTTCTTCAATCTCCTTTATTCATTGTTCACTTTTTGCATGCATATGAAGTGATTGAAAATATCATGGCTTGTGTCAGGTGCAACTTAGTCCTCAAAGTGACATGTTTGCTTGTTAATACTTTAAAGAGGTCTTTTGCGGCAGATTTGTCCAACAAAATACATCGTCTGATTTCTTGACTGCTGCTTCCGTAGATGTTGATTGTGGATCCAAGTAAAATGAAATCTTTGACAAGTTCAATCTTTTCTCCATTTATCATGATGTTTCTTACTGGTACAGTTGTGAGGATTTT
Source organism: Dugong dugon (assembly GCA_030035585.1). Taxonomy (NCBI): domain Eukaryota; kingdom Metazoa; phylum Chordata; class Mammalia; order Sirenia; family Dugongidae; genus Dugong; species Dugong dugon. The sequence continues at coordinate 12,154,924 of CM057473.1, forward strand.
TGTTTCTTTATGTTGAGTAATCCATACTGAAGGCTTTAGTCTTTGATCTTCATCACTAAGTGATTCAAGTTCTTTTCACTTTCAGCAAACAAGGTTGTATCATCTGCATATCATAGGTTGTTAAGGAGTCTTCCCCCAATCCTGATGCCCCATTCTTTTTCATATAGTCTGGGGTTCTCTGATTATTTGCTCAGCATACAGATTAGATAAGTCTGGTGAAAAGATACAACCCTGACGCACAGCTTTTCTGACTTTAAACCTTGTAGTATCCTTTTGTTCTGATTGAACAACTGCCTCTTGGTTTATGTACAGGTTCCTCATGAGTGCAATTCAGTGTTCTGGAATTCCCATTTTTTGCAATGTTATACATATTTGTTATGATCCACAGAGTCAAATGCCTTTGCATAGTCAATAAAACACAGGTAAACATCTTTCTGGTATTCTCTGCTTTCAGCCATGATCCACCTGACATCAGCAATGGTATCCCTCATTCTATATCCTCTTCCGAATCCAGCCTGAACTTCTGGCTGTTCCCTGTCAATGTACTGCTGCAACCACTTTTGAACGATCTTCAGCAAAAGTATTAGAGATTAGTCAACTTTTTTTTTTTTTTTTTTTACTGCATCCAAATTTATGGATCCTCTGAATTCCATCCATGGTCTGCTACTGATATTCTGGCACTTGCTCTATTGGCAAACTTCATGCTGTCTGGTCCCACTTCCTCACTCTATTGTCACTCAAAAGCCTGTAATATTAAAAATAAAAAAAAACATTGGAACATAAGTTGAGGCAGAAGTCAGGCAACACAGCAAAGGAATGAACTTTTCCAAAAGGCATAACTTGAGGTTTTATATTTGCTATAGTTTTTGAACTGCAAAAATCATTTTACTCACACCAGTTAAGTCTCCTTTGAATGATTAATTTAAAAAAAATTGGCCTAAACTGTTTTTATTTGCAAAATATAAAATATCTTTTCTAATCTTCTCTTCCTAATTGATTTATTTGAAGTGATATCAAGAATTAATATCATTGGTATTTTTCAAAATAGGCATATATTTGTATTCTATCTAGAAACAAAAACTTATTGGAAATCTTATAAAATTATGTCAGTGCAAGAAATAATATTCATAGAACATTTATAACTCACCTATACATATCATTCCTACTTCAGTCAGAGTACCAATAAGAATATTGAATAAAATCAATGTTTTCGTGGTTTATGAACCAGTAAAATGGAGTGAATTAAATACAAATTCCTAGGAGCTACTTTCACTGAATAAAGTGGCAAGAATTCTTCAATTGTTCAGTTGCTGTAATGTTTATGGTTCATTAATTTAGTTAGAGCCTACCAAAATGGTTTTCATCCTGAAAAAAAATATTTAAGGGACAAAAATACATCCAAGGGAATGGTTTTTTATATGCTTATAAGAAAATAATGAGAACTAATTTTAAAGAAGCTTATAAAACTATAATATAAGGAAAAGTCAAATATTTAGTAGACATATATAAAAGAGAAATTTGTTTCATATTGAAGCAATTGAGATGTTCGTAATGTTCTATCCAATATTTTAGAAGTTTGCTTTTTATTAAGTAATTTTTTTAAGTTAAAATGTTAACTTTCTTAACAATAAAGTCATCATTTTACTTGAAAGTAAATTTACATATTCCAAAAGTAATAGAAATAGCTATAATTATGTACATATTTCATTTTAAACACTTGTATTAAAAATTTTGCCTTCCATTTATAATGTCAAATTCACAAAAAGAAAACACAGCCACACCTCACAAGTAAGGTACTGCTAAATATTTTTAATATATTTTTAAGTTTACAAAAATTGTGTAGAAAGTACAGAGAGTTCCTATATACCCCCATCTCCTCTGTACATTGTTTCTTCTATTATTAACATCTTGTATTATTATAGTACATTTATTATAATTAATGAATTAATATTGATACATTATTATTAACTAAATTCTATAGTTTACTCTAAACCCGTTGCCATCAAGTTGATTCCAGCTCATGGTGAAACTATATGAGTAGTTTACATTAGCTACCTTTTTTTCCTACAATCCTATGAGTTTTGACATATGTATGATGTCATTTGTCCACCATTACAGTTTCATACAGAATGGTTCCACTGACCATTTTTACTGTCTCCAGTTTTTTGTTTCTGTTTTAATGACATTAATCTAAATAATTTAGATTCTCACATAATCAAAGCAAGTGAAAATGGAAACTTTTTTTGGGTTTTGCAGTCAATCCCCAAGAAATTTGCCCAGTAATACTTCCCCTCCCTATGTTCACACCTTGTAACTCATTTCAAAAGGTAGAACTTTTCTTTCTTTCTTTTTATTCTTTACTTCGAATCTGGACTGTCTGTGTAAATGCCTGTAACCAATATTATGTGTAGAAAGTGATATTTTAAGATTTCTGAGCTCAGGCATTAGAAGAGTTTGGAAAGATCTACTTCCTTCCCTTTGGAACCCAGTTGCCATGCTGTAGGAAGTTCAAATAGCCATATGGAGGCACCACCTGATGAAGAACCAAAGAACCCAGGGTATAATGAGAAATGCAGGCCTCGGATGTATGGCCTAATTTGAACCATCCCATCGATTACATAGACGTTCCAGCTACTCTTGCTGAGATATTAGAAGAGACACATGAGAAAAAGAAGTTATCTTGGACGTGGCAGTCCATCAGATATTATTTGGAGCAAAGGCGCATGATCACCACCGACCTACAGAATCTGAAGATATTGTAAGTTGGTTGTTATTGTAAGCAATGGAATTTTGCTGTACTTTCAGTCTTCTATATAAATTGACTCCACCTACCCTATGTAAAGATTACGTGGACATGCTCAACTCTTTTGTACAGTACATGTGAGTAAATTATAAACTTTGGAGAACATTGAAATAAACCCTCTTTCACCAAAGTGAATCTTTCAGCAAATTGTTTTTGCTGTTAGATTGTGTCCAGTCAGCTCTGACTCATGATGACCTTATGTATAACAGAATGAAAGATTGCCTGGTCCTGTGCCATCCTCCAATCACTGGTGGATTTGATCTCATTGTTGTGTCAACTCATCACAGGGACTGTTTCCCTCATTTTCCCTGACCGTCATTTGACTTTACCAAGCATGATTTCCTTTCCTAGAGATTGGTCTTTCCTGATGACGTGTCCAAAATAAGCAAGATAAATACCATTCTTGCTTTTAAGGAGCATTCTGGCTGTACTTCCACCAAAACTGATTTGTTCATTCTTCTTGCTTTCCATGGTATATTCAATATTCTTTGCCAATACCACAATGCAAATGTATCAATTCTTCTTTGATATTCTTTTTTCATTGTTCAGCTTTCACGCACACATGAGGTGACTGAAAATACCATGGCTTGGTTCAGGCACACCTTAGTCATTAAAGCGATGTCTTTGCTTTTTAACATTTTAAAGAGGTCTTTTGCAGCAGATTTGCCTAATGTAATACATCATGTAATTTCGTCACTGTTGCTTCCATGAGCGTTGATTGTTGATCCAAGTAGAATGAAATTCTTGAAAACTTAAGTTTCTTAGCTATTTATCAAGATATTGTTTATTGGGCCAGTTGTGAGGATTTCATTTTCTTTATGTTCAGTGTAAACCATATTGAAGGCTGTAACCTTGAGCTTTATCAGTAAGTGCTTTCAATTGTCTTCATTTTCTGCAAGTAAAGTTGTGTCATCTGCATATGGTAAGTTGTTAGTCTTCCTCTAATCCTGATGCAGTGTTGTTCTTCATATATTCCAATGTTTTTGATTATTTGTTCAGCATACAGATTGAATAAGTATGGTGAATAACTTATTAGTATTCTACAGCATATGCTGAGATCCAGTAAAATATGTAAGTATTTTGAATGTCTGCTGTTTATGTCCCAATGGATGTCTCTAAGTTACCAGCCGTTTTGATTGTCATGAGCAATTATGTTAGTTATTCTTTTATAGGATTGTCAAGGAATCCTTGAAGAGGGAGAATAGAATGAAATGACGCCAGAGAGATGTTCAGCTGGTGAACCCTGTATAGGTAAATAAGCCATTTTAAAGTCTATGTACTCTGATAAATATAAGATGGCCCAAGATCATTTTAAGCAGAGAAGTGACATAACATAACCTTAATTTTAAAAGGCAGTCTGGCTGCTGCGGATCTCACTCTGTCTGACCCACATTGCTCATTTCCAAGTTCAGGGCTGTGTTGGGTTTAGGTCAGGGATATAGGAAGACAGTTCAATCTACCTCGGTCAGTATAACATAAAGAGGCCATACATAAAATGCTACATATATACACAATCCACATAAACAAACACATTTACAGTATTTTAAAATAATAGGTTATGTTGTAAAACATTTTTATTATTTACTGTTATTTTTTTTTTTTTACTCTCCCTACCCACTAAAATGTGAATTCTTCTAGGTCATGGACTTTGTGTCTTAAGCTCACCCATTGATTCCCAAAACACAGGAACGCTGGAGGCACTGAAAACAAACGTGCACACAAACTATAACTTCGCATCCAACTTGGTTAAAACTTGATAAAATATCAAGCTATTGAAGGGTCTGTACAACCTAGCACCTACCCCCTGTCCAGCCTTATTTTTGTCACTCTCCCATTTCCCTCTCTGCACTTCAACCATATTGATCTTTTTCTCTATTTCCAGAAGAATCGAGTCTTGTCTCAAATCCTTTATACATATTATTTTTCCTTTGACCTGAAATGTTCTTCTGCCATTCAATCGAACAAGCCCCCAATTCAAATTTTAGATCTTAGCATAATTTATCTTAACCTTACCTTATTATCTCTAAAGTGAATTTGGAATTGTACACACACACACATTCATATTTACATATTTAGTACTTTTTTACCTCTTCAAGGAAAGGAACGGTGACCAGACATTCAATTTTATAGTCCCACCAACTAACAGCGCTAATGTCACAGTCAATCAAAATTAGTTTGTGAAAATCTAAACAACAATCTTTTTTTTTTTTTCAGAACTATAATCATAACTGAAACAGAATTTCAGCTATGGCTTCAAAGTCAAGGCCATTCTTCAAATAAACTAACAAACAAAAATTGAAAATGCACTGCATCTTGCTAACCAACAAAAATGAGGTCTCTTGCTACAGGCTTCATTATTTTATGAGGACAATGAACAATGAAGACTGTAAACCCAACATTTTTTAACTGGATGGAAGGCAGGCAGATCTCACAACAGAGATGAATAAAGAGAGAAGTACTCTAAAATGAGCGATGTGGACAGAAAGAACTGGATTGGATTTTGAGCACTCTCATCAAGCAGATACTGAATCAGCTACACCCCCAAATATTCCCCACAAAACAAATTTTTAGACTTTCCCAGTCAGCTTAGCAATTCGGTTAGCATAGTCTGTAAGGACATCACCTGTGCCGTTACGGCAATACTAGTCACAACATTTGTAATGTTTCACAGAACATTTTATAGTTACTGTTCTTAGAATGTCAAAACAGCACTGAGTATTAAAATCCATTTCATTAATGAGGAATTGAGGTTTAAAGGACAAAAGTTTGAATAAAAGAAAAATCAGAACTCAGACTCAGGACGTCCAATTCCATGCGCTCTATTTTCATGCCACTGCTACATGCATATCGATTTGTTTTCTGTTTTGCCACACTATGTTCTGCAACATAACCTCAAATGTACGAGCTACAAATAAGTATCAGCTTCTAGGTTTACTGTTTGTTTTGTTGTTTTTAGCTTGTTGTTGCGACTTTCTTCCTGAAGGCCCAATGGATCATAAGTCAAACATCTGCTTCCTATGAAGCCTAGTTCTGGAATTCTCTAAGTTGTAATGTGAGTATTTAAAGAGGAATGGTTTAAAAATGTGTAATGAAATAGTGTGGTTAAAAACTTCTAAAAGAACTCACTGGAAGTCTGAAAGACTCTCTAGGAGGATATGTAATAAAGGGACCTGCAGCAAAATCAAGGTCGCCTGCATTACGGCCACATGGCATACCCTTTTACCAACTGTTTTAGGCTTTCTAGAACCAGCATCTACGGTCTTTACTAAATATAGGTTTTCTGAAAATATGTCAAGCTATCTTTCATTGCTTTCTGCATTAGAAAAGGGGTATTAACAATTATGGATCTGAGTGAAATTCAAAATTGGTGGAGAATATTGCCCTAGACAGATGTGATTGAAAGTAGTTTATGTGTGTATATAAATGTATGTGTATGCATACATGTGTGTATGCCGGTATGTATGTGTGTATGTATATACATATATATATACATATATACATATGTATATACATATATATATACATATATATATGTATATATATATGCATGCAGAATATATAACACTTGTTGGCCTTTAAAATGTTAATGAAAATTTGGTTAAAAGTCTTAACAGGTTAATAAACACATTACATCCTGGTTATGTTCTTTCTATGTCTAAATAAAATTTTATGTGAAAATTAAACGTTTTACTTGTTTTCAATATGTCCTGCTGGTAAGTAATTTTCTTCTGGTATCATGTCTGTACATGATTTTGTTTAATGTGATTTTTTTTTTTACTGTTTATTTAATAGTTCTGTGCTATGTGGTCATTTGCATTTAGAAACTAATCTGATTTGCTACTAATTAGCATTTCTTTTAAATCTAAGAATTTGGCAACAGAATAAAAACATTTCCAAAGCTCCCTAAACAGACTTTCATCCATAAATCCTTTGTTTTTGTTTTCTTAAATGTCTGCTAATTGTAGGAAGACTGCACATTTAATTGGTGCTGACTTAAAGGGAACATTTTATGTATGTTCTTAAGAAGATTTACTTATAAAATTAGTTAGGTTAGTTTGCAATGTTACTGAGGTATCTAAGTTAAAAGCTTCTGAGAAACCTAAGAACATTTAAGAACTTGGAATAATGTTATCTTTGTCCATTAGGGGAAGGCATTAGAAGCCACAGAAGCTATATTTTTGCTTGTCTTCTACATATTCATTAGGCGGACAGATAAGAAAACAATTAAAATCAGATACTCAGGGATATAGGGGGACAGGCAATTAATATTAGTGCATTTAAAAAGAATACTGGTTCTATTGCATTTAAAGAATATATTTGTTAAGCAATTTCTGAGGGACTCATAGGGGAGTAAGACACAGAATCTATCATTTAGTAACTGGGAAGGGGTTGGAAGTAAGAGAACAATGTGCAGTCACACATCACTGTACCCCAGGGTTTAGAATGTCCTTGTGGTTCGTTGCCATTGAGTCAGCTGTGACTCACAGTGACCTTACGTACAATCTGACAAAACGTTGCCTGGTCCTCCACCATCTTCATGATCGTTGCTGTGTTTGAGTCCATTGTTGCAGCCACTGTGTATTTCAAGTATCTTCCAGCCTAAGGAACTCATCTTACTGCAGTGTATCCGACAATATTCTGTTAGATCCATAAGGTCTTCATTGACTAAGTTTCAGAAATAGATCATTTGTGATGGTTAATGTTATACATCACCTTGGCTAGACCATGGCCCTCAGTGGTTTTGCAGACCCTATATATCATCCTCTATTTTGTGATCTGATGTGAGCAGCCAATCAGTTCTTTGGGTTTGCAGCCTGCAACCAATATATAAATGAGTGTCTGGCAAAGCCCTCTCTCTCTCAATCCTGCACTCATTTCGTCTGACTTTTGGTTCTTGAGACATGAGAAGCCTTCAACCTGCTGTTTGACCTGCAGATTTTGGAACAGCCAGCTCCCATAACCTCATGAGCCAGCAGCCTGCCACCTGACCCATAGATTTGGAACTTGCCAGCACCCATAATTGTGTGAACCATTTCCTTGAAGTACATCTCTCTCTATGTATTTATATGCATGCTTCACTGGTTTTGTTCCTCTAGAGAACCCAGGCTAAAACAATCACTAGACCTTTCTTCTAAGTCTGTCTTAGTGTTGAAGCTCTACTGAAAACTTTTTACCACTGGCGACCCTGCTGATACTTGACATACAGGCGACGTAACTTCCAGCATCATAGCAACATGCAAGCCCCTCACAATGCAACAAATTGACAAACAGGTGGTGGAGTTCAGAATAACAATTGCTATAAATGAGTTGGAAAGCATTATGAACATTTAAAAGAGGCAGAGATAATATGTGATTGGAAAATCAGAAAATCATCATTAAAAAAAAAGTTTTCTAAGATGAATCATGAATGCCTAAATTGCTAGAAGGGAAAGGAAGAGCCTTTTAATTAAGAAGGATAGTAGGAGGAATTGCATGGTATCATGGGCTGTATTTGGAAGAATCTCAGGCAGTTCAAGCTGACTGGAGCTTTGGACACCCGGAGGGGCACAGTGCAAGGTAAACCTGGATCAACGGGTGGGGCTATATTACGCATCACTTTCAGGCCCTGCTTTCCAAGCATATTCTTCTTCATAGGAAAAGTGGAGCAATCTCTTCCTTTGTCATCTGGAATCACCTTGTAACAGAAGTTCTATGTAGAGTTGCCCCAAAATAAGATAAGTCTCAGACTTAATTACATTGTTATTCACCATCCCTCAATATTTTTGTATAGAGTAATTTTAATCATTTACTAGGAATAATGAAGGAAATTTTGAAATTGCCTTTTGTATACATGGCAAGTTGCTATCTTAAGTGGGCTATTATAACTGGTTAGCAGTAATTTCTTCATCTTTAATTAACTGTCTCTTCGATGCTCCTTAATTTCAAACCATCCCCAGTATGTTAAAAACATGTGTTCACCCCTCCTGTCTCAGTTTTTCCTGATTACTGCAAGATACTTTTTACTTTATTCCTGACATGAACTTTTCAAGTTACCCCTATGTCCATGTCATTCTTAATAGGGAAATAATGGGATTCTGACATCTGAGATGGGAACATTAGGGTGGAAAAGCCTGCATTTGAGTCCAAAATGTAATTGATCTTTGCTTCTTAGCAGAAGATTCCTTTAGCATAGTCTACCTACAGCCTTCAAATGACCAAAGACCAGAGGAGTTGTAGAATGACATCAAGGATATTATACATAAAGAAAATAAGAAGTCATTAAAAAAGGCAGAAAATAAAGAAAAGACCAAAATAGACGTCAGAAGAGACTCTGAAACTTGTGCTTGAACATCAAGTAACTAAAGCAAAAGGAAGAAATGATGAAGTTAAAGAGCTGAACAGAAGATTTCAAAGGGTGGCTCAAAAAGACAAAGTAAAGTATTATAATGAAATGTGCAAAGACCTGGAGATAGTAAACCAAAAGGGAAAACCACTCTTGGCATTTCTCAAGCTGAAAAAACTGAAGAAAAAATTCAAGCCTCAAGTTGCAATAGTGAAAGATTCTATGGGGAAAATACTATGATGCAGGAAGTATCAAGAGAAGATGTAAGGAGTACACCGAGTCACTGTTCCAAAAACAATTGGTCGACATTCAGTCATTTCAGGAGTTAGCATATGATCAAGAACCAATGGTACTTAAGGAAGAGGTCCAAGTTTCACTGAAGACATTGGTGAAAAACAAGGCTTCAGGGATTGATGGGATACCAATTGAGTTGTTTCAAACATAGGATGCAGCACTAGAAATGCTCACTTGTCTTATGTCAAGAAATTTGGAAAACAGCTACCTGGCCAGCTGACTAGAAGAAATCTATATTTGTACCCATTCCAAAGAAAGGTAATCCAACAGAATGCAGAAAATATCAAACATTATCGTTAAAATCACGTGCAAGTAAAATTTTACTGAAAATAATTCAAAAGTGGTTGCAGTAGTACATTGACAGAGAACTGCCAGAAATTCAACCCGGATTCAGAAGAGGGTGTGGAACAAGGGATATCATTGCTGATGTCAGATGGATGCTGGCTGAAAGCAGAGAATACCAGAAAGATGTTTACCGGTATTTTATCGACCATGCAAAGGCATTCGACTGTGTGGATCATAACAAATTATGGATAGCATTACAAAGAATGGGAATTCAAAAACACTTAATTGTGCCCATGCAGAACCTGTACATAGACCAAGAAGCAGTCATTCGAAAAGAACAAGGGGATACTGTGTGGTTTAAAATCAGGAAAGGTATGTGTCAGGGTTGTATACTTTCACCATACTTATTCAATCTGTATGCTGAGCAAATAATTGGAGAAGCTAGACTATATGAAAAAGAATGTAGTATAAGGATTAGAGGAAGATTCATTAACAATCTGCGTTATGCAGATGACACAACCTTGCTTGCTGAAAGTGAAGAGAACTTGAAGCCCTTTCTGATGAAGATCAAAACCTACACCTTTCAGTATGGATTACACTTCAACATAAAGAATACAAAAATCCTCACAACTGGACCAATCAGCAACATCATAATAAAGAGAGAAAATATTGAAACTGTGAAGGATTTCATTTTACTTGGATCCACAATCAACGCCCATGGAAGCAGCAGTCAAGGAATCAAATGATGCATTGCATTGGGCAAATCTGCTGCAAAAGACCTCTCTAAAGTTTTGAAAAGCAAAATGTCACTTTAAGGACTAAGGTGCGCCTGACCCGAGCCAGGATGTTTTCAGTCAACTCACATACATGTGAAAGCTGGAGAATGACTACAGTAGACCAAAGAAGAAATGATACCTTTGAATTATGGTGTTGATGGAAAATATTGATATACCATGGACTGCCAGAAGAATGAACAAATCTTTCTTGGAAGAAGTACAGCCAGAATGTTCCTTAGAAGCAAGGATGGCAACACTATGCCTCATATACTTTGGATATGTTATCAGGAAGGCCGGTCCCTGGAGAAGGACATCATGCTTGGTAGAGTAGATGGTCAGCAAAAAAGAGGAAGACCCTCAACAAGATGGATTCATACACTGGCTGCAACAATGGGCTCGAGCATAACAACGAATGTGGGGATGGCGCAGGACAGGGCAGTGTTTCATTCTGTTGTACATAGGGTAGCTATGAGTTGGAACCAACAGCACCTAACAGTAATAACCTAAGGCTAGAGTTGTTATCATTGGTATTTAATGTGTTAGCTCTGGTTTAGTTTGAGACAGAGCTTTTATTATTGTGATCAGAGAGAAGTAAGCATGCAAGAAAAAAGGAAGTGAGATAGGGAAGGAGTAAAAGGAATACTTTACTAGAATTTGAAAGGGATGGAAGACTCCTTAGTCTCAGGGTCTGGCAACAGGTCTTACAGAGGTGGGTGCTTATAGTGTGCCTGGCCTTCACCCTGAAGAGGTTAAGATGTTTTGGTCCATGGTGTCAGGAAATGAGACAATGTAGTTATGGTCACATCTCTGTATTGAACAAGTTGTCAAGGCTCAGGGGGCAAGTGGGGCCGAGAAAATCCAAGAATATGACACTTAAAGAGGATCTGATACCAGGTATATTGGTTTGTTAGTTTTGTTTTTACTTTTACTCAGTATCCCCAGATAGTATTTATATATACCCCAAATTTACTTGAACCATCCCTAGAAAGAGTTGGAACCTGGAACAAATCAATTAACACAGAATGCTCGAGATAAATGTACTTGAAAAAGGTAGTTCTGATTCTCTTGGATATCATTAATGGTAGAAACAGTGGTATCACTAGAGTTGGTGTTACTGAGCACGGTAACTCATGGTGTCACCCCTCCATAAACCTCCTCCTGTACAAGATCCTATAGACTCCTTAATAATATTTATTATCAATTTGAATCATAGAATAATATGCGATAAATATAGTTATAAATTGCTTTAAGGTAATATTTATTAGATTATATGAATACTAACAATGGAATTGTTTTGTTAACTCTTTCTACATTGAATTTCAACATTATTAGATACAACACTAACAGTAGCTACGTGGAAGTCTTTTTTGATTTTCTCTTTCTTTTCCTTTACTTAAGGAACCCTGGTGGTGCAGTGGTTAAGACCGCAGGCTGCTAACCAAAAGGTCTGCTGTTCAAATCCGCCAGCTGCTCCTTGAAAACCCTGTGGGCACTTGTACTCTGTCCTATAGGGTCACTATGAGTCAGAGTTGATTAGATGGCAATGGGTTTGGTTTTTGGTTGGTGGCAAAGTGGTTAAAGCAATCGACTACTAACTGAAAGGTCGGCAGTTTGAAACCACCACCTGCTCCGTGGGAGAAAGATGTGTCAGTCTGCTTCCTTAAAGATCTGCAGCCTTGGAAACCCTATGGGGTTGCTATGAGTCAGAATGGACTTGACGGCCGTGGGTTTGATTTCCTTTAATTACTACTTCATTCTCAAAAAAATTATTGATGTAGGTTCAAAAATTTACTTATCACAATATTGCAGCTAAAACACTAGAAAATTTGACAAAATTAGCCATTATAAAAACACCAGCAGCAACTAAACAACAGGACATGCTTGTAGCATGTGCAGACAAAACCACGTGATTTGAAGTGTCATTGTAATTGGGTAATAACGACATCACTGACCAGCGCACATTAAAAGGTTCAAAGAATCAATCAGCATAGAGTTTTAGTCTTGTAGGTATATTCTCACATGCAAGCTGGGCTTTCAAAGTGTTTTTGTTATAACTAACTGCAGGAATTTTCTATAAAAAATAATAAATTTCTGCTGAAACACTGCACAAAATTTTATAGACAGTCATTTTGATGGAACGCCCTCTGATAGTGTCACCTGGTACAGTCTGCAGCCCTCACAGCCCACTTGTGATGCCACTGGCTAGAAACTGTGAAATTTCAGTTCAATAATATTCAGAAAACTAAAGTGCAGAACCCTTTAGCTCAGCTTCTCAAACACAGTCATTCCTTTTCTTCTTCCCAAAAGACACACCCAATTCTCAAAGTTTTGGACTCAAATTTACTGTTCGTGGAGTTAATAGAAAGGTGATTGTTATATGATTTAGTAACGTATTTAAATATTCTTCTCTGAGGGAGGTATCAAATGGGAAGTTTAAATAAACCCTTAGTGTTCCTGGATACTGGACAAATATCCAGAAGTTTATCGTCCCCCAATCTCAAACCATCATGGAGATGATTGATGACTTTCTCCCCAACTAAAACTCCAAAAGTACAGTTTATATACGAAAAACTTAAAATAATTTCTTGCCTGTCACAGAAACATAAAGAACCATATAGGATAGAAAGTGTAAAATTATCACTTACATATCAATGGAAATTTTATGTTTCTAATGTAGCCCCCTAAGTGCCTAGAATAAGAGGTAGATTTTGATTAATTTATTGAGATACTTGCTAAAGATTTTCTTTTTTCTTTCTACTCTAAAAAAGATTCTGTCTTCATGTTGGGAACCCTGATAAATATCTGCAGTTCCTTTCCCTAAAAATCACATCTGTCCCAACAGAAGAAATGTTTAACTGGAACAGCTGTATCATGAAGAAAAAGCTATCATCACCGTCTGTTAGCATTGCAGTTTTCCTTACTCATGTAGAACACCATGTGTATCATTTGGGGAATTATCTTGATTTATGTAGTAGGAACGCACAGCAAGCCTTACACTTCTGTTGCCTGAGGTTAACCCATATGCATCTCATTCTCCTTCTCCTGAACATTTTCGTTCACACATCAATTACTGATAATGTGACAAGAGCTAGCAGCTGCTTTTTGTGGCATCACCTATGCTAGGTAAGATATCTGCTAACAAAATATTGAATGTAAATATGGATAGAACAGTGATAAAAATGTCCTGGTACCTCATTTTTTATTTTCACTTCACTTCTATTTGCCATCAACACTGAACGTAGAACGTGGGCTACTGTATTTCCATTTCTACTGCTTGTCTAAAATGTGCTCAAATTAATAAAGTTATTAGTTATGTATATAAACAAAGGCAATTATACTATTATGGGCAAATAACCACCAAATAACTCCAGGCAGCTATTAACTACGTACTTAATTAAAGCTGCCAATATTCATAATGGGTTCTTTAGCCCTACAATAGTAATGACTAATGATTTCTTGAATGCTATGTGTCAGCCAGACCCTGTTCTAATAACTTCACATACATGAAGTTTTCACTAGAGTCATTGTTAGAAATATTCTGTTAGGAGATAGAATTATTATCCCAATTTTAGACACAAAGACACTGAGAAAAGGAGATTTAAAATAAATTTTCCCAAATCAGGTATTTGAACAGTAATTTGTACAGCCAGGCTTCAAGTAAAACATATCCATTGCACCGTCTTTTGGAAATTATGGAATTGTCAAGAAAGGTTAATCTCAGGGCATGCATTCCAATACCACATGTTCTGCTAATTATTTATATGACTTTTGTCAGTCAACTGATCTTTTTGGGTACCATGAATATCTTTTAAACCCAAACCCATCCAAAGCCTCACATTTCTAGCTAAAATAGAATCTGTCTCTGGTCAAGCCAGTCTTCACAGTGGTCATTCCACATTCCTGTCTTCAAATATTTTACGGCTTTCATCTAAATAATAGTAATTCACACAAGTTTGCCGCACCAAATTTCGTCCCCACCAATTTGATCTCCGATTGATTTTACTCAGCTACTACTATTAGTATCTTTAATTTAATATTAACCCTCCCCCAACACACACAGTTGACATGATGTCACTCAACCATGAGAGAAGTGAGGGAGTATGGGAAAGTAGCTAGATTATTCATTTTATATCAAATACACATGTGAAAACAATAGTTGATTGTACACATAATCATGTTGACTAGAAAAGACATCTGCCTTTTTAAGAATTTCCTTGTGTAGCAAATATGATACAGACTATGAGAGAAGAATTAGGGAGAAAATCATCTTAACCAGAGGCAAAGATCAGGTCCCCTTTGTGATCTACAAGTTGTCTACTTTCTTAGAAAAAAGCCTCCTTGTGTTCATGGGACACTGTCTTACATGGCAAAAATACTCCAGAAACGAGGACATCTTCAGCAGAGAAGACACTTACTTGGACTTTATTTTCAGTATAAGCATTTTTCAACAAAATCTAAGAAGTCATTTATCTCAAAAGCTTAGCTTTTCCATACTAAAAAACCTATTGCCATCAAATCAATTCTGACTCATAGTGAACATATAGGGCAGAACTGACCCATAGGGTTTTCAAGGAATTGCTGATGGATTCAAACTACCGACCTTTTGGTCAGCAGCCGTAGTGCTTAACCACTGCACCACCAGGGCTTCTTTCCGTACTAGAAGGCTCTAACATTCTTATGAGTTTCTAGAGTCATACGTAATTCATGTTGACCCTCACAGGATATTTACGTTTTGAAGGGCAAATGTCAGCTTTACCCTTACTATTGTTTTATTGTTTTTGGGTACCCTGAGGTAAACTTGCGACTCAGGGACCCTATGGGGAAGTTTGGGAACAGATCTTCAGGTCTTTCTCCTGCTGAGCTGCTGGGTGGGTTCCAACCACCAAACTTTCGGTTAGCAGCCAGACACTTAACTGTTGTGCCACCAGGGCTCCTTCAGTAATGTCATTTATGAAATGAAGTTTAAGTTCTTGGTTATGATAAGGCGTTTATTGGGTTGACGCAATTAAAGTCTAAGCAAAGTGACATATAATTAATAATTATTAGCTAATATTTGTAATTATCATTATTATTATCACACTTGTTGCCATATTTCTTCCATAGTTTGAAATAAAATTTAAATAAAACTACTGTTCACGAATACATTAACATTTAACTCTCCTGTAAGTAAATAGTGAAGTAACTTCCTACCTTCGTTGTTCCTTACAAGTGGCACAAGAGGAAATTGTAAGTTGTTTGGGGGATTTCATTTTTTGTTAACTGTAAGATTTATAGACAAATCTCTTCCGTTTTTTTCTAGAAGCATACATAATACCACTATGCCTGGTCCCCTTCATTTCTTCCTCTCTTTCAATGTGGACTCCAAGGTCTTGGCCTTAACAGGCTGAAAGAAAAAAAAAAAACAAAACTGTAAGCATACACATGCTGACCTCAAAACATATATACACTGACCTTCTCTAGTCATAGTGTGCTACTTTCCTGCACACAGACAAGTTGAGAAAAGTATTTGTGACGCATTTTGAATTAAATGTTCTAATAGTTTTCTGTAATATTGTGCAGCTTTTATTCAGCAATTAGATTATAAGATGGCAATAGAATGTTTGAGTGTTGTACAATATGAAACAGATATTTAATACATGTTCAAAAGAAGAAAAGAGCAATGAACCAATTTAAAGTTAGGATAGCAATGGCTTTATAGAACTAGTAAGGTTGCTCACACGGAAATTACAAAACAAGAAGTATTGTAGCTGTTGTTGTTTTTTTCAGTCATAAATGACATCCAAATATTTGTCAATGGAAAGCATGAATGAAAATAAATTTTTAATCGCAATGGATTTTAAATATCATTTGATACGTGAGGATATTCTTAAAACTGAGAATGTCATGTTAAAGAGCAATAAAGAAGGAAGGAAAAGACAGAGAGGGAGAGAAAGAGAGAATGAAAGAAAGAACTCCAAGTGCAGTCTTTAGTGGGGCAGCTTTTCAAAGAAGCTTTTCAAAGTCCTGTGGCCATGTGACCAAGAACCGGATGTGAGGTCTTGACAGATCCTGCCCGGCACTAGTGTTTTGTGATTCTCTGAAGCTAGCCTGAACATTCTGAGTTTAAATGTAAAACAACACCTTCTAAATTTCTGATTGTTTGATCATACTCATTATTTAGAAGCATAAATTTTT
This sequence comes from Dugong dugon, assembly GCA_030035585.1. Lineage (NCBI taxonomy): Eukaryota > Metazoa > Chordata > Mammalia > Sirenia > Dugongidae > Dugong > Dugong dugon. The sequence goes on from CM057473.1 coordinate 12,171,578, forward strand.
TAAAGAATTAAACATTAACTATATCTTCCCTTCATAAATAATCTGTGTCTTTCATAATATGTATATTTACTTACCAATATGTAATATCTCCATTACCGTACGAAGTGATGCCATGATATTTCTTATGAAATGAATATACTTTACATAAAATATTATATATTAAGTTATGATGTAGTAGTTTGTGATAGAACAATAAATGTGTCTGCTGAAAACAAGTACGAAAAATAAAAACGGATTTAAAAAATATTTCTGTGTCAAGAGAGTGGAGAGTTGCTGAGGCAACAAAAACTTGAGAGGACAAATTCACAAGACAGGCAAACCACAGGGAGAACTAAGCTGATATTTACCTACTTTTCCTTTGCTAAGCCTGGAACCAGGGAAGAGTCTAAAAAAGTAAAGTGAATAGTAAGGAACTGAAGCAAAGTCTCTGTCAGTTCTCCGCAAGACATTTGATAAATTTTGAACCTGCCCAGGGCAGGAGGCTGATAAGCCAAGCTGTGTGGAGTTTTGGGCAATTGTATGTTACTGAGGAAGGAGCCCTGTTGCACGGTGGTTAAGCACTCAACAGCTACCAAAAGGTCAGCAGTTGGAACCCACCAGCAGCTCAAAGGGAGAAAGATGTAGCAGTCTGCTTCCTTAAAGGTTTACAGCCTCAGAAACCTTATGGGGCAGTTCTACTCCATCCTATCGGGTTCTTATGAGTGGGAATGGACTGGTTGGCAATGGGTACGTTACTGAGAAGTTAGGATTAGAAATCTGGGAACTGCCAGGGGAAAGTCATGGCAAACACCCAAAACTCTTGTTTGGAATACTTGGAGAACTATCTGCCGGGAATAATTGACAAAACTGCAAACTAGCTACCATTTTGCTCAGTATCTAATGGGATTTAAATAATTTGATCTTACTTTATTAGTCTACTGAAAGAAAGGGTATGTGCTTCATGTTGATTTTCTGTTGCTGCATAATAAATTACCACACTTTTGGCAGCTTAAAACATGACTATTAGCTAAGACAGAATTCTGTAGGTCAGTAGTCCTAGAATGTCATTACTGGATTCTGTGGTTTAAGATATCACCAAGCTGAAGTCATGGTGTAAGTATGGCTGAGTTCTTTTCTGGAGCCTCTGGGGAAAAACCAGTTTCCAAGCTCATTCTTGTTGCTGGCATGACTCATGGTTAGAAAGAATTTATATTTATATATAAAACAAATTATATCATAGTATGGAATACAAAAAAAAAAAAAAACCTTGCCCGTCAAGTCAATTCTGACTCATAGTGACTCTATAGGACAGAATAGAGTTGCCCCATAGAGTTTCCAAAGAGTGACTGGTGGCTTAGAACTGCAAACCTTTTGGTTAGCAGCCGAGCTCTCAACCACTGTGCCACTAGGGCTCCCAATATGGAATAAGGGCTTTAAAAATATACACCTAGCTTAGGGGACCAACAAATTAGCATTGTATCTGGGGGATTTATAAGATTTTATGTTATTGTTACTATTAACAAGAGACAGTTACTTACACATTAGTATAAATAATATAAAAATCTCTAGATTTTTTTGAAACCTATTATCAGCTGTTTATTTCAAATGGGTCTGCATATTCAACTTTTGGAGTGCAAAAAAAAAAAGGTATGTCAAGAATTGAACACTCTCTAAATATTTTCTTCTATTTTTGTTTACAGCTTATTTTTATACTAGTTTCATGAAGTAAATCAGTAAATTATGGTTTGAATTGCACAATTCCACAGGAAAGAGAGTAAATGGAATATTGCAGCAAGTGGTATTAAGATCAAACAGGTTTACTGGTTTCTAAAATGTGAAGCTTTAACAAAAATAATAACTTACATTTTACACTATTTTCTATCCTCCAGTCATGTATTAAACTTTTAAATGTAATTGTATTTAAATCTATGTTTAAATGTATTGTTACATGTAATTCTAACATAACAATTAGTTTGTACTTTGTTATCAGAGGATACATTTAGCACTAAATCTGGGTTGTATAAAGGAAAACTTAGATCAACATAAACTCAGTGGTTACTGTAAGTCCAAGTGCTGCTCATGAATGACTATGAATCTCATGAACACTCATTTGTTGACTAGTAGAGTATGTCTCTCAAGTAATTGGAGGAGATGTGTGTTAATATTGGGTACACCGGAGATGACCATCATAAACTCTGACAATGTGCAACAAAGAGGGCATCTTGGATCAGCACTGGAGAAAGCTCAGATTACATAAGAAATGTAGCTTTGAAGGTGATCGAGTGTCCTAAGTAAAATTATAATATGTGGAGGAAAGTGGGAGTTTTAGCAGTCTTGGTAACAATAAATCCCCAGAAATCGGTTAGATTAACTTCTGCAACTTGTGATATATTGACTTTTTTTTAAGAACAAATTTCCTTAAGTTCAAGTTATTTGTTGAGGCTTAAAAATGTATATATTTTTTGCTATTATTTGATAAAAGGCCTGTTATGAATTGAATTGTGTCCCCCAAAAATGTGTGTCAACTTGGCTAGGCCAGGATTTCCAGTATTGTGTAGCTGTCCCCCATTTTGTGATCTGATGAGATTTTCCTATATGTTGTAAATCCTAACCTATGAAGTAAAGAGTTGGGATTAGAGGCAGTTATGTTAACGAGGCAGGACTCAATCTACAGGATTAGATTGTGTCTTGAGTCAATTTCTTTTGAGATATAAAATCGAGAATTGAACAGAGAGGAGAGGGGCATCATGCCACCAAGGAAGAAGCTCCGGGAGTGAAGTGCATCCTTTGGACCCGGGGTCCTTGCGCTGAGAAACTCCTAGACCAGGGGAAGACTGATGATAAGGATGTTCTCCCAGAGCCGACAGAGACAGAAAACATTACCTGGGCTGTTGCCCTGAATTTAGACTTCTAGCCTCCTGGACTATGAGAGAATAAATTTCTGTTTGTTAAACCCATCCACTTGTGGTAGTTCTGTTATAGCAGCACTAGATAACCGAGACAAAGCCCAAACCAAAAAATAAATAAATAAATAAACCAGTTACATTTGAGTCAATTCTCTGACTCATGGCATCTCTGTGTGTTTCAGAGCAGAACTGTACCCCACAGGTTTTCAAGGCTGTGACCTTTTGTATACAGATCACCAGACCTTTCTTCCAAGGTGCCTCTGGGTAGCGTGCTGCTTCTAAGTGGGTTGGAACCACTAACCTTTCAGTTATTAGTCCAGGGCTTAACCAATTGCGGCAGCCAGGCAGAGCAGGTTTTCTTCTCTTAGGTAAACTATTTCAAAAACGTCACAAAATGACGAATAGTAAAGGAAACAAACTTTGCATATTTAATTACAAAAAAAAAAAAAAAAAACAGAATTGTATTTTCCAAAGTATTTCAGCCAAAGCTTTTAGGCTAATTATTACTTAAAGTAGGCATGCATGTTTTATCTGTGCATATCCAACAAGGACAAATAGTCATCTCTTAATTACGTGTGCACAGATATCATCCTAAACATTATTTAGGATTGACCCACTGTTCTAAGGGAGGGAATTGTAAGTATGAGCATGAATTCTAGCTCTTTGTCACAGATACGGATGATCAGCAATTTTTGAACCATTGCACTTGTTCATTTTTCTTACTGTTTTAACTGCTTCCATGGTCTCAGTCAATCCACTACTTTGGGGCAGAGAGAACACATTTTTCTTAGAATCAGCCATACCTATAGGTTCTAATATTACTATTCCTCAGTTACTGTTGTTATTGTTTGTTGCCATCTAGTTGGCTCTGACTCATGGCAAACTTAGGTATAACAGAATAAAGTGTTCGGGTGAATCAATGGACTCAGCATGCCAAAGATCATGGAGATGGCGCAAGACTGGGCAACATTACATTCTGTTATATGTAAATTCACCATGGGTCTGAGCCAACTCAATGGTAACTAACAACACCAACAACAACCCCTTGTCTGTAGTGGTGGTTCATTGGTAGAATTCTCACTTTCCATGCAGGGGACCTGGGTTCAATTCTTGGCTAATGCATCTCATGTCATGTGCAGCCACCATCCCTCTGTCAGTGGAGGCTTCTATGTTGTTGTGATGCTGAACTGGTTTCAGGGGAGCTTCCAGACTAAGACAAGCTAGGAAGAAAGGCCTGCTGATCTATTTCTGAAACAAAAGAAGATGCAGTGGCTGCTCATCTTGCTCTATCTCCTCACCTGGATATTCCAGACTGCCAAGAAGGGGGAGGGGCAATAGAGGGGAGGAAAAAGTTCTTCGTTCCCTTAGTTGGACATGGGCTCTCTGAGTTTCTTCAGGGAACACAGTCAACATCTGGCTCTTTTTAAAAAAAAATTTCTGCAGAAGATGGTGAAAAACAGACGCAAGTCTCTATCCTCCCCAAATTCCCCAGAACTCGTGAGGGTTTTTTAGAGTCCTTCAGGGGTCTGCTAAGTGCTTAAGTTCTTATAACAGTGCAGACGACACATATGATGCTTAACTCAGCAGTTTCCAGACAGGGAGAGAGATAGGTGTTCTTCCCATGTTTATGCAAATATCTCCAAAATGTGTCTGGAGGTCAGAAAGTGAGAGGATTCTTGGTATTTTTCAAATAATCCTACTTCTTATTAAGAACAACAAGACTTTTTTAGTATAGGAAGTACGTGTCTTCTTTTTCCTCTGCTTTTAGAATTTACCCAAAATTCTGGTAGGGAAAACAACAACAGCAAACAGAAAAGTCCTATTCCAAATCCCGATTTATAGCAATAATTGTGTATATAAACAAGTTTTACTGAATATGCATCTATTTAGTAATTCAAATGTCTGTCTCGGGGGCACTATTATTCAAAAGCTTGCTTCTTCCAAGTGCAGGGATAAAGAAGAAAGAAATATAAGATGTACAACATTCATGAAAATTTCATTTTTGCTATCCTGAACATATATAATGTGGATATCATATCTTATTCAGACAGTGAAACCCTGTGAAAAATACAGCCTCTGTTTAGCTTAATTTTTAATATGATGGCTGAAATTAAAATGCTAGTATTTTTTTCCACACAAAAGATAGTGTCCTTGTCCAAATACACAATTCTATGGTTTTAGAAATTATGTGAATATCGAGATACAGAGTCATACAAACAGATATTCTCTCATGTTCTTGAGCAAACTAGCAGAGATGAATGTGGTTGTATTTACACTCTTTATCTTCGTGCTATGTATCCATATATTTTACGGAATGCCGCGAATGAACTGTGATAGTTACTGACCACTTCTGTTTTTCTTCTGCCATTATTGGAAATCTTACAACTGTTAAATTCTTTGGGCATATAGTTAATTATTACTAGTCTCAAAGGTGTCCTGTTAATTTCTTTTCTTTTTTTTAATTAGAAAAGAAATTCTACAAAAGATTTCGTGAGCACGTTTTCTCTTCCCTTCCCTTCCCCTAGCATCATTACATTCGTGGCTAGAGTTCATTTATTTAGTGCTTTAGTGAGTTTCTTCCTATATAAACTTAGCCAATTTCTTTCATATATGTTTTTATTTCTAAAATGGAATTTGTCTTAGACTTTATAGGCGTTTTATTCCAACTAGCTGCATGACACTTAGGTTATTTGATAAAAGACCAAAAAAACAAAAAAAAAAAAAAGAAGGAAAATTCCTTTATGAATAAAATACTTAATTTAAATATTATAAAAAACAACAACAATGGTTTTCCCCTTTCCTGCTGCCTCTGTGCTCAGTAGCACCTGTATGTGTGTACAAAACATACAGAACCTACATCATTACATAGCAATCACGTCTAAGTTTTTTGTGAATCAATAATTATCCAATCTCTTTGAATAATTTTGAAGCAGTTTTTCATTTGGAATATCAGGAAGCTAATTTTACAAACCTCCACCCATATGTCAGTTTGTCACACAGTGGTGACTTACGTATTGCTCTGATGCTGGAAGTTACGCCACTGGTATTCAAAATACCAGCAGGGTTTACCCACGATGGACAGATTTCGGTGGAGCTTCCAGATTAAGACAGATTAGGAAGAAAGGCCTGGTGATCTACTGCTGAATGTGAGTCAGTAAAAATCCTTATGGATCACAATAGAACGTTGTCTGATTTGCTTGCTTTGGACACGTGATCAGGAGGGATCAATCGCTGGAAGAGGACATCATGTTCCGTGAAGTACAGCGCCAGGGAGAGCAAGGGAGACCCTCGGTGAGAAGGAGTGACTCAATAGTCACAAACGTACACTGGAACATGCTGGCAATAGTGAAGATAAGGCAGGACTGGGCAAGGTTTTGTTATGTTGCAGGTAAGGTCACCTTAGCTGGAGCTTAGCTGGAGCTGACTTGAAGGTAGCTGTTTATATATCTGTCCGTCTAATTCTATAGAACTTGGGCTAAAAACTGTCTTCTCCATTTTCAGCTGATTTATAAGAAGAAAATAAATAAATAGATAGATAGGTAGACAAACAAAAAATAAATATACTAGTTCCATCATAAGCAATCTTATGTTATTACTGCAGCGGCCGCTACACAAAACATTTTTCTGCACAGTGGAAAACTGGGTCTGCGTGTGTGTGTTTATACTTGGATTCATGTGTCAATAGGTGAGAAACACTGACTAATGTAGATCCTCAAGCTGATGCTGTCTTTCTTTTGTAAGTCTTTTGGTTGCAAATTATGTTTATTGCTTTATTTTACAAGAACCAAGCAGCATTTGCAAATCATATAATAAATAGTCAATTTGCATTTGACTGACTTACAACATTTGCGTTATAGGCAAAGCTTCCATGGCCCATATGACATTGACTAGAATTTAATGAGCAACGATGATCAGAGCTACCGCTTCAGGGAGAACCTTTAAAAAGTTTAACAGGTATTGTTGTCACCTCACAAAGGGGAATCAATTCTGGATCTGTCTGCAGTGAGGAGTTTACTCTGCCGGCGTAAATAATTTAGAATCTCCTTACCACCATCCTGGAGTTCTAGTGGTGCAGTGATCAAGAGCTTCTCTGCTAACCAAAAGATTGGCAATCAGAATACACCAGCCGTTCCTGGAAACTCCGTGGGGCAGTTCTATTCTGTCCTATAAGGTCACTGTGAGTCGGAATTGACTTAACAGGTTTGGTTTTTGGTTTTACCGTCACCCCCTCCCGTGGAGTGAAGACATAAATAGAGCCTTCTTGCATGTGATAGTCATTCGTGAGGCTAATGAACGAAGACTGGAGACTGTCTGTGACCATTCAGAGCAGACTGCTTTGCACTACAACAAGACCTAGCCAAGACTCTCTGCTTAGCCACACTGGTTAAAGGATATCCGGATTTATTTAATGAAAAGGACCCGGGACACATCAGTGCTTAGCAGCTCTGAGTGGACACAGTGGTGAAGGTCACTGGATCTGAAGTCACACTTGATTAAATAAGGAATCCAGGTCCAGCACTCACTGTATGACCTTGTAAAATGGGAGTAATAACAGCACTTATTGATGATGATCATTTTGAGGATTAAGTGAGAGGCTTCATGTAAAGTACTTAGAACAGTACCAGGCACACAGTAAATATTTAACATTGCTATTATTTCAAGGGATAATTTTCCCTTAATTGTTTAGAATAACTATAAACTTTAATTATACTATCACCAATATTCATAAGTTTTAAAAGTGATTTATCAAAGTCTATAATTAACAACATACGTTAACACCCAACTATTTTAGATATTTAATATAAAATTTTATATCAATCAATTCACAGTATCTTATTACACATGGCTAAAGTATTCCAGGGTTTTAAAAAAAGAACCTATGGATGTTTTCATATATAATATGTAATAAAGGTATATAATATAAAAAGAAAGTAAAATGCTAGTTTAGGAAGTTTTCTAGCTGAATACTGAAATGCATTTTACCTTACAAGCTTTTGATGTATTTAGCTTATATACATATATAACGCCTATATATCTAACAATACTAGTAATAAAAAATAAGAGAAACCTGCCAGCAGTCATAGAAAGATTTATTTTACTGGAAATATATTTTATTTTAAATAAGTTGTTGGTGTACATTTTAAGTAGATTTTCAAAAGTATCAACAACATAGTATAAAAATTTTGAGCTTTAATGTTAATTTTGAATATTTTCAGATGTATCAGCATTTACCTTTAGTCCAAGAAACCATTTGTAAAATATAATTTTCATTATTTTTCCTCAAAAACACATTCATAGCATTGTAGAAAATTATACAGAATTATTCAATGGATTCAGAGCACTAGAGATGCATTAGAGTGCACACTAGGATTTATGCACTTATACATTGTATTTTTTGATTGGGCTTATTGATTGACACCACCAATGACTAAAGAGAAAATTCACTTAAAAATAGTGTTCAGTGGAGGTAGTGACAACAACTAAAGATTATATTAAGAGTTTTTGATGAATATTTTGGTTGTTACAGAGCTAGGTAGAGAATCACATACTGTAAAAAATTGCTGAAATATTTCCTAGCAATACCTGTTAAAACTAAGATTGAGTAAATACCCTAATGTCATTTCTTTAAGTTTAGTATAATGAAATAACCAATATTCACTTATTCATTTTTTGTCCATTAAAAATGATATTGAGAACTACTTACCATTTGAGAAGGAGGTTCTGGAATATTGTGGGGCCCTAGTGTAGACTGAATACCTATCCATCTATTGCCTATGCAACTGTAATTGCTTATCGTGAACTGAATTTTGTCAGTTCCACCATATTACAGGACAGATTGGTAGAGTAATAATGAATGTTACAATGGAAATGCTTTATTTGAGACAGGGACTAAGCAGTTCTGAGGGCAAACATATGTTACTTTAACAAATGGCCAGAATCCCGTATTAACAATCATTGTTATACTGATATTTTTCCTTCAGTTTCCACCTATAACTTCATGCAAGATTTCCTACGATCAGTTGATTTATGAGGAAAAAATTCAGGCCTGTTCTAGGATGGGTGGTCTAGAAATGTTGGTGTGAACAAACAATTGAGAGCACTGCACTCCAAGCCCATTCGCAGGTGGCCCTAAAGGACAGTGGTGGAGGGAAAGCCTCCTAGTTGGAAAAATTTAAGCAGTATTCTTGATCAACAACTTTGGAGGGATGTGTGGTCTGATGTAAGAAATCTATGCATATCCTAGCAGTGGTGAATGGCTTGGCTTGTTGAAAAGGTAGCTAGAAAGAGTAAGTTTAGCATACCAGAGACCTAGAGTCTGCGAAAGATGCAGATGGTTGGACATCTGGGTGTCAGAAAAGGTTGTGTAGATCTTTGTATCTTATACCAATGCCCACTAGAGAATATTCCATGCAAAGGAGATGTTCATCAACCAGATGGACACAATGACTAATCCTACCAATCCCAGCCTCTGACTAGACCACATCAGTGCTTGTGAAATGGTCACATGAATGGAATAGTCATTGTGGCCAACCTGGAGGCTAGGCAAGGATCTGAGAGTTTGCCATCTCTTAATCACTACCTCTGTGGAAAGCCACTACTAAATGCTCACTGTATCAAGCAGCAGAGCATTACAGAGAGCCTGATAAATGGCACCATTTATCAATGTGATCAGCAAGCTACTTGGTGGTGGTCAGGTTACTCACATATTTTCTGTCTTATTAATTTTAACTGGAAGTGACACCTTCAACATAAGTGGGTTTGTCTTTCTTCCTTGGAGTTCCTTTGCTAACACACTATCTAAGGGCTTTGTCTTAGTCATCTAGTGCCGCTATAACAAATATCACAAGTGGATGGCTTTAACAAAGAGAAATTTATTCTCTGGCAGTTTAGGAGGCTAGAAGTCTGAATTCAGGGCGCCAGCTCTAGGGGAAGGCTTGCTCTCTCTGTCTGCTCGGGGGGAGGGTCCTTGTCATCAATCGTCCCCTGATCTAGGAGCTTCTCTGCACAGGGACCTCAGTCCAAAGGACACGCTTTGCTCCTTGTGCTACTTTCTTGGTGGTAGGAGGTCCCCCTGTCTCTCTGCTTGTTTTTCTCAAATCGCAGAAGAGATTTACTCAAGACACAACCTAATCTTGTAGACTGAATCCTGCCTCATGAACATAACTGCTTCTAATCCTGCCTCATAAACATCATACAGGCAAGATTTACAACACATAGGAAAATTACATCAGATGACAAAATGGTGGACAATCACATAGTATTGGGAATCATGACCTAACCATGTTGACACACATTTTTGAGGGACACAATTCAATCCATGACAGGCTTATAGAGCATAATAATTACCAATATGCAGTCTAATCTAACAGTACCTCAAACCAAGGATTACAGTTTGTAGAGAAGGAGAAGCTAAAATGAGCACAGGATACTCTAATATTATCACAAGCAGTATCACAGGAAACAGTTGGCCTTTTTATTAAAGTGGCTTATTAAAAGTTCATCTAAAATGCCAGCATTGAGATGACACCTTGTGGGTTGGGGCATTGTCTTCCAGGTCCTGGTATATGTTTTTTACTAATGGCTGCTGTATGATGCGGCATCTCCAACACTAGAATATATGGGTCCTGGAACCGATCTTCAACTGTCTTCTGGGCACTTTGGGATCCTTATATACATGAATCAGTAAACAAAGGAAGGAGAAGTTATTATGGCAGAAATAATTGACCCAGATTATCACCCCTAGCTAGAATATCATGAAGAAATTAAGAATATATGGATACTCATAGAACCCACTGGACACCACTCATTGCCTGCATGCTTGGAGAGAACACTGCCATGTAGTGATATCAGTAAACCAAGGACTCACACTCTTCAGGAACGAAGGGCTGAGTCACCTCATCAGGCAAGCAACCTGGAGCAGCTGATTGCTAGCTGAGGATAAAAAAAGTCAAGAATGAGTCCGAGAGTTGGGAAAAGATGGATATCGGTAAGTATTCAGGATCAGCTGCAGCAGGTATCTGTTCCACTAACATACACAGCTGCTTTAGAGACTGTGACTAGTAATCACCTTGACAGGCAGGGACAGAATGGACTTAATGTAAAGCCTGAGAGGAGGCAAGCAGTGCAAGGAGTAGGTGGTGGCAGAGGCTTTTAAGATCCCACGCTACAAGCCGTCAGCCCCCTCTGATTTCAGCTTAAGCTGGGTTAGGCAGCAGCAGTGTATGGGTTACAGTATCTCTCCTCAAGCTCCTCTTGTTCTCTCTACTTTTTTTCCTTAGGGCTTTTTTTCTTTTTCTTTTTTTGTCAAAGCTGTTGGAGTTTGTTTAATTCGTATTTAGGACAACCTGGATAGTTAATATTCTCTGGAGGCAACTCTCAGCTAATACAGGACAGGTGTCATTGAAAAAATGCCCCAGTATTTTTGTCCTCCAGAGAGACAATTATGAGATGGATTCTACCTCATTCCTCTAAAGCTCCCCATTAGGACTGAACCCCAGTTGCCGACAGCTTAATAAAGCACCGTTAACTGGCTCTTATTATTCCTCTGCCTCAGTCTACTTAAAAATGCTTTTTTGAATTACTCCACCCTCCCAAAAAAAAAAAAAAAATTGCTGCAACAAAATCCTTGCTTCAGGATATGATTTCGGAGTGAATTGAACCTAAGAAAACCTATAATGTAGCAGGTAAGTCACAGTATATTAAATGCAGTATATGATTCAGCTAGAAAAGGAACGAACGTTTCCCAGAGATGAATACAGAGATTTGGAGAATTCTGCACTTTCTTTTATTAGGGAGATGTAAGCATGTCTCTGGGTGTCTAACAGAAACAGTTGTCATGATATCCATAAAAACAATTTTATTTTCATTCTAAAGTTGGTAAATTCTGATTTGACAATAGGGATAACTTTGCTGTATAGTCTGTTGTAAACTGAGCATCACCATCTGAATCTACAGGAGAAGCTGGAGGAGCTTCTATTTTGCAGGTTTCCTTTCTTTTATGCTTCCAGATTACACTATTCCAAAAAGAGGCATGTTTTAGTTATCTAGTGCTGCTATAGCAAGTGGATGGCTTTAACAAATAGAGATTTATTCTCTCATAGTTTAGAAGGCTAGGAGTCTGAATTCAGGTGCGAGCTTTGGAGGAGGGGGTTTTCTCTCTCTGTCTGCTCCGGGGGAAGGTTCTTGTCTCCTTTCAACATCTTATGGGCCCAGTGTTCCATGGAGATCTCCATGTGTCGTGGCATCAATCTTCCCCTGAATCTAGGAGGTTCTTAGCCCAGGGACCCCAGGTCCAAAGGATGTGTTCCACTCTCATCTCTTCTTTCTTGGTGGTAGTGAGGTCCCTCTCCTCTCCACTCTTTTCTCTCTCCTTTTATCTCTTATAAAGAGAAAAGTTGTGACTCAAGCAAAGGTGTGACTTGAGTAAGGGTGTGTGACTTGAGTAAGTGGGAGCTTGAGTAAGAGTGTGACTTGAGTCATTTCTTCTTGTAATGATGTGACTCAAGATACACCCCACACTAATCTTACCTAATTAACATATAGAGGTTAGGATTTATAACACATAAAATGGAGGATAATTATATGAGGTGACAAAGTGGAAGACAGCCACACAATACCGGGAATTACGGCCTTGCCAAGCTGACACGTTTTTGGAGGACAAAATTCAGTCCATGACAAGGCACTTGCTCAAGATTTAGAAGGTAAAAGAGCAACAAAGATCATCATCCTAGGGAGCCTGTCGTGGGGGGATGCATAGGAAGATACTATATGTGAAAATCAATTTAATAACCTGGCAAGCATCTTAAGAATCATTCATGCTCGTGTTGCAGACTGAGAGTCAGTGGAAACTACTCAGTCATTTTAGAGATTTTGTAGCACCTTCTGGGAGAACTCTTGAGGATCATCTCCTTGGTGTTGCAATATGAGAACATAGTTTTTGGCTTTCTGGTCTTTGTTCTACCAATTATTTTGTATGCATCTCTTTCCCTTTATTAAAGCATTTTATGCCAGAATGTATATGGGCTCTATTTTCTTAACTAAACCCTAATTAACACAGGAGACAGATAAATTCCCTAAGACATAAATGGCAGGAAAAGATATGGAACTGATGATAACAAAAATAACAAGATGAATTTGAAAAGAGAAAATAGGATTGACAAGAATCATTGTTTGTTTGCTTGTTTTTTAATAGGCAGAACTATTTATCTAGGAGAAGTACCTGGGTGGCACAAATAGTTAAGGGCTCAATACCTAGTTGAAAGATTGGCAGTTTGAACCCACCCAGAAGCACCTTGGAAGACAGGCCTGCCAACCTGCTTCTGAAAGGCCACAGCCTTGAAAACCCTATGGAGCAGTTATACTCTGCATACATGGGGTTGCCATGAGTAGGAATCTACTCAAGGGCAACTAACAACAACAATTACTCTGGACCTATGCTTGGTGTCCCCATTTTTCTTATGATGTGGTTAATGAATGATGAAGAAAATTTAATGGGACTGTTTTTCTACAGTTTTATTGTCTTACTTAACAATGCCCTAGCCATTCCCATTGTCTTTAGCCTCCATGAAAATACTGTCATTTGACTCAAGCATGTAGAAGAGTTTGTTGCTGAGAATTTCTTGAGTTTGCATCATATACACTTCAGCACCTCTCCCTCTTCTATCTTCTCTATACCAACTCCAGAAAAAAGCTAATTCAAACAAGGTAACAAAACAAAAACAACAATAAAAAATGAAATAATTCTAGAGAATACTTAACCCTTTCAAGACCAAATTATTTTCTGCTTTGAATTTTTTGTTGAGACCATGTGTTTTCAGTGACGGAAGCCATTTTGAATGAAATGAAAAAACAATTTTTTGAGAGAATATGGATTTTGATACAATTAAACCCGATATGTTCCAAAGGGTCTCTGGTGCTGGGTTTGGTGGAATGAAGCCCGTTTTTTCAGCTTCACACAGTTATACAGGCCCCCACCAGATGGGAGCACACACAAAAACGGGACAGCGTCTCCCCTCTAAAATCTAGAGGCGAAAACTGTAGGTAGGCACTATATGTCCCATGGGATAGGGACTGGAACTTGAAAATCAGTGTCCGAAAGGAAGAGTATATTTATTTTGGTGGTGCAGCGATTAAGTGCTCGCCTTCTAACTGAGAGGTTGGTGGTTTGAACCCACCAGCCGCTCCGTGGGAGAAAGTTGTGGCAGTCTGCTTCCATGAAGATTTACAGCCTTGGAAACCCTATGGGGCAGTTCTACTCTGCCCTATAGAGTCCCTGTGGATTTCCTTTTGGTATGGTTATAGCTTAATGTATTTGGCACAACAAAGATGGCAGTTGTAGTAGACACCACAACAGCCCCAATGGGGAAAGGACTGGAGACATTTTGATTATTATTACTGGAACTGGAGTAACTTGCTACTGTCATCTCAGTGATACTGATAAACATCTTACAATGGGTAGGTCAGTCCTCCACAACATGTAATTATCTGGATCAAGAGGTCAGTCATGACTGTTGAGATACTTTGCTTTAGAAGAGTAAAAGCAGATGCAGATGGTGGGGGATGGTTTGTTATTTTTGTGATATTTCTACCATGTTGTAAATTGCTTTCTTATTGAGAGTTACCTTATTCATAAAATATAAAGGGCCATTTTAATCCAAGTGTTGGCATTAAAGATACCAGTCTATGACATGTGCTGTAAGTAAACTAATAAAAGAAACTTTCTGGATAAGGTGTTATTTTTTCTTAAGGCTTTTAAGCCCACAAACCTAAAAAAAAAAAAAAGCCTGTGGAAAACAAGCCTAATGAAATGCAAATTAGACACCTAAACTAAAGGAAAGGTAGGTGGGTTTTAGAGGTTTTCCAGTCTAGAAAAAGAAAAAGTGATTTACAGACTAAGGCATTTTGGGCACTGTGATAATCATATGAAGACGCTGCTCCTGGGGCTGTGAGCACCCTTTCATTGCTGAGGATGATAATTATGTGTTTGCTGAATACTCAGTCTCCAGTGCTGTGACATTAATTACTGGAATGCAGGTTTATTAGCCGGCCCTAACTATCTCATTGTGTGCTCCCTCCCTAGTTCTAATAGTCATTTAGCAAAATGCATTAAGCCTGATAGGGTGAAGACAAATGACTAAGCCTTACTTTAACAAGCTAAGTGATTTTGCATTCCTGGCTTGCTATGAAGTTAATGCTGCATAGAGGTGCTGCAGAGAATAATTCCTGATGATTGGTTTCTTGTTATTTTGATGTGCGGTTTCATTAACTGATATTGCACATCACTTATGATCAGGATCAGTGTCAATGTGCACATTGAACATGAATTCTAAAATGGCAGCAGTGAAACATACTGATAGAAAGGAGAGAGAAATGGTATATATATATATATATATATATATATATATATATATATATATATATATATATATATATATATATATATATATATTCCACCCCCTCTACCAAGGTAAGCCACATCTTTTCTAATAAGTGAATAGGTCAGAGACTTAAAGACTAATTTGGGAAAACTAAGAAGGGTTTAATTATTCATATAAGGTAATAAAGAGAGACACCGTCTCTGAGCTGATCATTACAAATTTATTGGAAGTTAGAGAAGTAGATATAATTCACACAGGGACTTTTGGGCCGTCTCTCTAAGAAAATTAGAAGAAAATAATGAAAATTAAATTTTAGTGTGGAGTTAGTTAAAATGAAACCAATAAATCCATTAAAGAGAGTATACAGTTATTTTTTCCCCTGAGAAACAATTCTCTGACTTCAATCTTCTCCAAAGACTCTAGCTTATAGTCTATAGTTATAGCTATAGTTACACGTTGCCTTGAGGAATTTTAAATGAATAAGGCAGCAAATTACTTTCCAAGAATCCTTTCCAATAATATATGCTATCCAATTAAACAACTCTTTTTCCTCTTGGGAACTCTGTCCTCCCCAGACTTTTGTCATTGTCATGACAATAATCACTGAGTTCCTTGCTTTTCACAGTGTACAGTATGAGACTCATAGAACATGAGTGTCAAGAAAAATTACAGTAGCCTTTGTAGCATGTGAAGTAAAATAGAACATGATCCCAGATCAATGGGGGAATAAAATCCAATTATTTTTCTATTATCATTGGGCTCTAAAGGTCTACATAGTGATGCCAATAGACAGTACCCTCTCAGAGTAACTCACATGACTCATTGTTTATCTTGATGTCCAAAGCTACTTAAATATGTGCTTCTAGAGTATTGAGAAACATACAGTCAGCTCTGTTGGGAAAGTATTTGAATGAGTAAATTATATAACATCCATCAAATCAGCCATATAGTCTATATATTCCATCAACATAGAGAAGAAAACAGATTATTTTTAATCCAGAGGTATTTTGTTGTTGTTGTTTTTATTTTTATGTACATGTATTATTTTACGGCATTGGTTGACAACGCCATGACATGTCAGTATTCTCCCTTTTCAACCTTGGGTTCTCTATTACCAGTTTCCTGTCCCCTCCTGACTTCTAGTCCTTGCCCTTGGGCTGGTGTGCCCCTTTACTCTTGTTTTGTCTTATGGGCCTATCTAATCTTTGGCTAAAAAGTGAATCTCCGGAGTGACTTCATTACTGGGCTAAAAGGGTGTCCAGGGCTATACTCTCGGTGTTTCTCCAGTCTCTGTCAGGCCAGTAAGTCCGGTCATTATTATTATTATTTTTTTTTCTTGTGAGTTAGAATTTTGTTCTACATTTTTCTCCTTCTCTGTCCAGGACCATCTATTGTGGTCCCTGTCAGAGCAGTCAGTGGTGGTAGCCGGGCACCATCTAGTTGTACTGGACTCTGTCTGGTGGAGGCCATTGTAGTTGTGGTTATTAGTCCGTTGGACTAATCTTTCCCTTGTGTCTTTGGTTTTCTTCATTTCTCCTTGCTCCTGAAGGGGTGAATATCTTAGATGGCCGCTCACAGGCTTTTAAGACCCCAGACACTACTCACCAAAGTAGAATGTAGAACATTTTCTTTAGAAGCTATGTTATGCCAATTGAGCTAAGATGTTCCCTGAGACCATGGTCCCCACAACCCTCAGCCCAGTAATTCAGTCCCTCAGGGAGTTTGTAATCCAGAGTTTTTAGTATAGCAATAGCCGTAAAATAAAAAAAATAAAAAAATAAAAAAGCTAAATTTGGAATCTATAATAAATAAAAAAGTTATCATGTTGGAAAGAACCATATATTAACACTTATTTTAGTGATGTTTTTCAAATTGTGGGGAAAAAGATCATGTAAGAGCATATAGACTATGTGGCGTGCATATGTGTCTCAAAATTTAATACATTTTTTCACTATCTTTGAAAAGACAGACTTAATTGCTGAAAAGACCCAAAGAGAAAAGATACAGATTTATAAGGATCTGAGTAAAATGTAAATGTAATGGAGCTATTTAAAATAAGGTAGAAAGATTAATAAAAATCACGAAGCATGGAGTCCCAGGGTGGTGTAAATGGTTAAGCATTCATCTCCTAGCTGCAAGATTGGCCATTTGAATCCACCCAGAGACACTTCAGAAAACAGGCCTGGCAATCTGCATTAGAAAGGTCATAGACTTGAAAACCATATAGAACAATTCTACTCTGTCCACTTGGGGTCGCCATGAGTTGATATCGACTCAATGGCAACTAACAGGAAAAATAACACACTTCTTTTAATTTTACTTTTCAATTTGGAAATAGAATAGAATATGAATACACACTCCTTGGGTTATATTTCTTTATCATCAGATCATGTATCAATTCAATAAATATTTTTATTTCATACTTTGTAGCTTACATCAAATTGAGTGCCGAGCTACAATTACCAAAAAAGATAGTTGTGCTTAGAGACTAGTGGGAGAAATAAACAACATGGCAGTCGAGTTGTGTGTAGCAAGTACTCAAAATTGGAGAAGTTGAGGGAGCTGTATTTGTCCATAGGTGAAGAATCTACTTCGGAAGTGGTGTGTCAGAGAAGGAGATAGCTAAGGTAAATGTTAAAGATGCAGTAAGAGTTGGTCAGGCAAGGCGGAGGTGAGAATTGTCACAAGTGAAGTGAGTGATCGAGACAGGGGATCTATGCTGAAAGGAATCAGACACACTGAGCAACCTAAAGATACGTCAAGGTCTCCAGCAGAAAGTGGGAAGAAGTGACTCTCAGAAAAACATTAGAGACAGCCAGTGGGAAGAATCGTAGAAAAGGTACTACCAATATACATCAGTAAAAAGTCCAAGTGTGAGAAACCACAGAGATGCATTAGGACTTGATTTCTGTTGCTCCACCCTTGAGCAGTTATTAAAGATGTTTTGATTGAAAATGTTTGTTGTAGTCTACTTAATATGCCAGTTAAAGGAACTCCTTTAGAAAAAAGGTGGCAAATGTAAAGTCTGAACCAAGCCTTCAGAAAGATGGGGAGTAAAAAGGTAGTGTATATCATGGTTTCTGAGTTCTGTGTAAATCAAATTAAAAGACAGAATTAAAAATTGGAAAACAAATGGAATGAATGTGGAATTCTTGAAACAATTATCTGGATTGAAGTGAGGTAAGCACAAAAGCTATGTTCCAAAATGCTTACTTTGTGGAATTAGTGAGTTTAAACCATCTCTGTCTCAGGAAGTACCAGTTATACCAGTGAAAATAATAACCAGTTGCCCTGGAGTCAACTTTAAGCCATGGTGACCCCATGTGTGTCAGAGTAGAACGGTGTTCTGTAGTGTTTTCAGTGGTTGATTTTGCATAAGTAGATTGTCACGCCTTTCTTCCGAGGTGTCCCTTAATGGGTTGAAACTACCAACCTTTTGGTTAGCAGCTGAGCCTATCAACCATATGCACCACAGTAATCAAGTGTAACAAGGAGCCTTGGTGGTGCAGCGGTTAAGCGCTTGGCTCCTAATCAAAAGGTCAGCGGTTGGAATCCGCCAGCAGCTGCACAGAAGGAGGTAGCAGTCTGCTTCCATAAAGATTACAACCTTAAAATCCTATGAGGCAGTTTTACTATGTCCTATATGAGCTGGAATGAACTCGACAATATTTTTTTTTTTTTTTTTTTGGGTATAGCATCACTATGAGTTGGAATTGACTTCATGGCAAAGGCTTTGAGTGTTTTGTTTTATTTGTTTTGGTTATTCAAGTGTAATTATTCACTCTTAAATGAGTCTCAATAGCAAGCACAATGCTAGCTGTCAATTACTTTTTTAACAAGAATTGCCTATCACAGTCCATCAAAACCAAAAAAAAAAAAAAAACAACAAACAAACCTGTTGCCATCGAGCTGATGCCAACTCCTAGCAACCCTGTAGGACAGAGTAAAGCTGCCCCACACACAGGCTTTCCAAGGTTGTAATCTTTATGGGAAGCCCCGGTGGCGCAGTGGTTAAGAGCTCGGCTACTCACCAAAAGGTCGGCAGTGCATGCAAATCCACCAGCTGCTCCTTGGAAACCCTACGGGGAAGTTCTACCCTGTGCTATAGGGTAGCTAAGAGTTGGAATCGAATTGACGGCTGCAGGTAGTCTTTATGGAAGCAGATTGCCACATTTTTCTCCCGTGGAATGACTGGTGGGTTCCAACTGTTAGCTTTTCAGTTAGCAGCCGCTCTTTTTAACCACTCACTGTGCTGCCAGGGCTCTCTACCACAGCCCAGACCATCTTTACTAGCATTTCTCAGTGAGCAATTAGAGAATTTAGCTCCCGGCCGTTTGTCCTGACCCTGCCCAAGTGTCTCAGTGGCAAACAGAGGGCTACCATCCAACATGAATGGAATAAAAGCCACCTTACATATTTGACATATTTCACTGTGTTAATTCAGAGTGTGTTATTATTCTTTAAAAAAATTATTATTCTCTTCAAGAATATCTATAAATAATTATTGTGGACAATTTAAATTGAATAACAAATAAGAAAATAAATGAGCAAAATATATACTTTCAATGAGAATATAATGAATATTTTATTTTTTTATTTTTACCTAATCTAACACATTTCTACTCAGAGCTATGGTCAGATATTACATAGACATTTGAGTTTCAAGTTTTCATCTTATATTTCAATATAATGTCTAACGTTATTTAAATTTTCATCTATCCATGCATTATGATATAAATACTTGTTTAATGTTAAACAATTGATAAGATAAACCTCAATGGGTTGTGACATATTAATCCTTGAGAGCACCACTTAATTTAGTGAGAATTTTTACATCTACTAATGCAAGAAAGATTGCTTTATTATCATTGTTATTATCTTTATTATTAAACTTGTGGAAACTTTGTCAGGATTAAAAACCCAACACATATCAGCTCCATCAATAGATTTTATACTGTTTACAACTGTTTAAAAATATTTTAAGACAATTTATGTATCACTGGCTTCATCTTCTTTTGCAACACTATTCCATGAAGTCATTCTGGAGTTGAACTTCGGTCACAGCCTATAGTATTTGATATGTGCTTTTCTCAACTATACAATTTTCTACAAAGCCTTTTTTTTTAAAATCCTTTTTGCACCAATAGATATCTGTTGTTGTTGTCATTGGGTGCCTTCAGGTCTATTCTGACTCATAGTGACCCTATAGGACAGAACAAAACTGCCCCATAGAGTTTCCAAGCAGCAGCTGGTGGATTTGCACTGCCGACCTTTTGGTTAGCAGCCAAGCTCTTAACCACTATGCCACCAGGGCTCCCATCGATATCTCGGCAGAGTATATTTTTAACTTTTATGTAATCTGTGTTATTTTATAATTCTACTTTTATTGCATTTGAATTAAGAAAATAGCTTGTAACTTCGATTGTAAAGTATATTATGAATTGTGCTGGAAATACATTACATGTTTGTTTTTATCAATAATACCTGATCATTATAAATTTTAATAATTTAAATATTTGGGTGCTATATATTCAATGCTTATAGGGACACAGTTAATAACTTTAACAGTAGCTGTGGCTCACAGATCATATTAGATTACCCTCTTTGCCTCATTTTTTATTTTTATTACTAATAAATTACACCTTATATCTTCACTCCCAAACTGATAATTAATTAGTTGACTTTTAAGTTATATATATTTGGCCATTCTTCGTTTCTAGCATTTTGTTTATCATTTATTAATTAAGCATTAACTATCTTTTAAGGAATGAATATTTGGATTTTTTTTACAGTATTAATGTCTTTGCTTTAAAGTAAGGAGTTTAGAGTTTTTGTATCTATTGATTTAATATAACTTTTATAATCTATTTTCTTATCTCATATGTTTGATGAATTGGTATTTTTGATGTTTTCTTATTAAGTGATATGGAAGATAGACATCATTTTTCTATTTTAATCATATATTAAAATGACTGAATTAAATTAAACTATGGTTATAATTCTCATACTTTTATTTTTCAACCACTTACAAAATATCTTTCAAAGAAAAATGTTAGCCATGGGTACTCATATTTAATGCAAATATTATGTTTATATCTCTATATTAATCAGTTTTAACACTCTAAACAATTATATTCCAGAATTTTCTACTCATGAATCAAATACTGTCAGTCAGTCACTGTGAGTTAACCCTTTAGTTATAGGAGAATTTGTCTTTTTAACAATTGTGATTATGCGTACATCACAAAATTAAATAGCTAAAAGTAAACAAACCAAGTCTTTAACAACATTCACTAAATTTCCTTATCCTTGACTTTGGCCTTAGATATATTAAGCAAAAATGGAAAGAGGATATACAATTAAATATGTAAAACGTTTTCACATATAATGTACAACTTAATATACATGAGAACTTTCTATCGCCTCATACACACGCGAAAGCTGGACAAGGAATAAGGGAGACTGAAGAAGAATTGGTGCATTTGAATTATGGTGTTGGTGAAGAATATTGAATAGACCATGGTCTACCAGAAGAACATAGCAATGATTATGAGGATGGCACCGGACCAGACAGTGTTTCGTTCTGTTGTACGTAGGGTGGCTGAGTCGGAACCGACTCCACTGCGCCTAACAACAAACCACATAATAGGAAAGTGAAAAATAAGTTAGACATTTGCTCAAATCTCAACAAAGATTTGCAAACTTTTGGATCACGTGGGTATTCCTTTCAGGTTGGAGTAAACTGACATGGCAGATAATTAATTTGAACTCTGTTACTTAGCATAAAGCTAACTAGCTAGGATAGCATATTCGTTGCCTAGCTTCTATTTTGATTAATGTGAGGGCTTTTCATGTAAATTAGTCAAAACATATGGTCTGATCCTGTGTAGTTAATAATGTAATTCATTTACAAATATTGTTAATCCGAATCAAGTATTTATACTTAAGCCCTGGGAAATGTTCACAAGTAGAGTTCATTACGAGCTTTTTATGATTCTGTGTAACATGGTAGTGACAAAGTAAATTACTTCAATGATTGCTTGTGGCTATCAGCAAGGAAAATTGGCTCTGACAACAAATCTCTGAAGGATATATGCGGTTCCCACGAATAAAATACTTCTTGGTTTGATAATACTTATTTATTTTAAGATTTCTGTTTTGATTGCTAGAATTAATAAACCCGAACTGACTCTACCAAGGCAGAAACAAAAGTGTTATGCTGGAGTTGAGATAGAGTGGCTTTCTTGAAGACAGTCTAGATCCACATGAAAGGCAGTACAGTCGCTGGCACTGAATTGTCATGTACATGTCATAATGTGATCGTGGTGTTTAGTGATGGTTAGTGTCAGGATGCTACCCATTGCCTTCTAGTCATTTCTGACTCATAATGACCCTAGAGGACAGAGTAGAACTGCCCCATAAGGCTTCCAAGGCAGTAATCTTTACCAGAGCCAACTGCCACATCTTTCTCCTGCAGAGTGGCTGGTGGGGTCGAACCACCGCCAACATTTCAGTTAGCAGCCAAGCTCTTAACCACTGCACCAACAGTGATCCTTGTTGGGATGCTACTGCAGGTCAAATATGGATAACATTTATAAGAGATTCCATAATCTGCTATTTCGGTTATAGTGCTTCTCTATTTTACCCATTGCCATCGAGTCAATTCCAACTCATCGTGACCCTGTTGGACAGGGTAGAGCTGCCCATAGGGCTTCCAAGGAGTGGCTGCTGGATTCGAACTGCCGACTTTTTGGTTAGCAGCTGAGCTCTTAACTACTGTGCCACCAGGGCTGTGCTTCTCTAATACAGTTAGATTAAATTCTGAGACTCCCAATAACAAAATTTAGTATTAGTCATACTAAATGTAAAACTGTTTTGAGGACTTTATATTTATGTAAGGCAAGAAGAACAAATATAATAAATGTATTAAGGAGTGAAGGTAATAGTGATACTCTCTTTAGAAATTGTCTATGTCTAACTCTAAATCTGTAATGGCAAGTTATCTTTTGTTACCATGTACTTATTGAAACAAGTAGTCTCATGTGTCTCTAAGCAGCTCTTGTCCATCAAGTTTTTGGCAGACAAATAATATTGTTATTGCCATTATTTCTTAAGCTTTTCAATTCTTCCTTTTGAAGATAATAATACACATATAAAGAATCTCTATCTGGATTCATAGTAAGATATTTAAGAATATTGATAAACTATTTCATGCAATATTATAAAATGATAGAGTTTCATTGAAAGAATATAGGTTTGTTAGAAATAACTTTTATGTTTCAATAGATGATAGGTAAGTAGGTAGGTAGATAGATAGGTAAGTAGGTAGGTAGGTAGGTAGATGCGACCTCAAGTACAATAGTACAAAATGCTGCCTGGTCCTGCATCATCCTCATGATAGCTGGTATGTTGGAATCTATTATTTCAGCTACTGTGCTAATCCTTTTCACGAAGAAAATCCCTTGCCCTTGCTGGCCTTCTGCTTCACCAAAGAGGATGTCCTCCTCCAGTGATTGATCCCTCCTGATGACATGTCCAAAGTGAGCAAGTCAGACAATATTCTATTATGATCCATAAGTTTTTGTTATTTTGGGAGGCGGAGGGGTGGGCTAATATCCGGAAATAGATCACTAGTCCTTTTTCTTAGTCTGTCTTAGTCTGAAAGCTCCACTGAAACCTGTCCACAATGGTTGATCCTTTTGATATTTGAAATACCGGTGGCATATCTTCTAGTATCATAGCAACACGTAAGTCACCATAGTACAACCAACTGACAAATGAGTGGAGGTTTTTTTCAATATAGTCACATTTTTCTTTGCCTTTTAGCTTCTCTCATAGTTTTTGAATCCCATTATGCTCAAATGAACAGGAATAATTATGCCGGAAGGTGCACGGTATTCTCACCATGCTTGCTAGCAAGGAAGGCACTCACACTGCATGGTATCTGTCAGCAGATACTCACTGAAAGGGGATTGTTCCCTGACTTTGTCTCATGCCTTTCATCTTACTCCCAAGTGTTTCCCTTGGGGACTCTCTCCCTCAAATAACTAACACTTTAAAATTCACCAAGGAGCCATCTTTTGCCCCTTCTCTCAGGCATCATATATCTCCTCTGAGGCACTTTTTCATCATTTTGTTTTAAAGAGCAGTGTTTGAATGCATGCAGCCTACTCAGTTATGGGGGTCAGATGCAACTGTTTCCATCGCCCGGAGTGGTGCCTTCCCCCCGTGAAGTGTGAGTTATAAATGCCGCACTCTGTGATTTCTCGCTTTAATATCTACGCACTTAGAGAAAACCATTATTCATTCAAATGCACACAGCAAATGTTGTAAAAATCTAGTGAAAATTAATTTTAGGGACAGTCCCTTGAATTATCACACAGGAGCCCTGGTGGCACAGTGGTTAAGCTCTCTGGCTGCTAACCGAAAGTCTTGCTGTTCGAACCCACCAGCTGCTCTGTGGGAGAAAGATGTGACAATCTGCTTCCATAAAGATTAGAGCCTTGGAAACCCAATGGGGTAGATCTACTCTGTCCTACAGGGTCACTATGAATTGGAATTGACTTGAAAGTAATGGGGTTATCTGAGTTATCTGAACCGTAAAGAAGTAAACATTGGTGGCCTATGTACTTCCTGAAACCTCTCTTTCTCAGAGTGGGAAACATTAACATAACATTAAGGGGTAAAAAAGGCCCCCACCTGGTAATATAC
Organism: Dugong dugon; assembly: GCA_030035585.1. Taxonomy (NCBI): domain Eukaryota; kingdom Metazoa; phylum Chordata; class Mammalia; order Sirenia; family Dugongidae; genus Dugong; species Dugong dugon. The sequence goes on from CM057473.1 coordinate 12,196,551, forward strand.
TCAGGCCACTGGAAAACCCTCCAGTCCAGGAACAATTCTTAGAATCGAAAGTAGTTCTCTCATTCTAGGCAAAGCTTCTTTCATAAAAGCCCTTTCAAAGTGTCATGGATTGAATTGTGTCCCCCCCCCCCCCCCAATATGTGTCAGCTTGGCTAGGCCATGATTCCCAGTATTGTGTGGTTGTCCACCATTTTGTCATCCGATGTGATGTTCCTATGTGTTGTAAATCCTGCCTCTGATGTTGGTGAAGTGGAATTAGTGGCAGTTGTGTTAATAAGGCAGGATTCAATCTACAAGATTAGGTTCTGTCTTGAGTCAATCTCTTTTGAGATACAGAGGAGAGAAGCGAGCAGAGAGACAGGGGGATCTCATACCATCAGGAAAACAACAGCCAGGAGTATAGTGCATCCTTTGGACCCAGGGTCCCTGCACTGAGAAGCTCCTGGTCCATGGGAGGATTGATGACAAGGACCTTCCTCCAGAGCCTACAGAGAGAGAAAGCCTTCCCCTGGAACTGATGCCCTGAATTTGGACTTCTAGCCTACTATACTCTGAGAGAATAAATTTATCTTTGTTAAAGCCATGCACTTGCAGTTTTTCTGATATAGCAGCACTAGATAATCAAGACACAAACTATACGGGGCTGCTCCAGGGAACCTCCCTGGCTCTGGCACCTGCCCTTGCCTTTGATTCAGAATATATTTGCTCTGTCTTGTCTCCCTTTTTTATCCTTATGCCTTCGTTTCCACTCTTTGATCTTGCTCTCATTCTGTAAGCACTACTATATTTTAAACTCTGTTGGACTTCTGGAGGATTTTGGATCTGCCAGTAGACACCACACTTAACATCTCTCTCTGACAAATACTCGCCGACCTGGCAAACTGTATTGTCTGTTTACTATCTATAATTTCTTACAGTAAAACTTAAAATGGAATGAAAACCCAGTAAGGATCAAGGGGTATCAGGCATCATATTGTTTTAAGTCTTTACAGACCAAATGATTTGTTTTTAATAATATATGTAGGTATTGTTACTTAGTTACTTTAGTTGATCAAATCAAGCTTTTAAATGGAAATCATTTTATCAAGTTCTGCCATTTGCTCACAAAAAATAGAGCTGGAGTCTCTTATTTCACCACTCTATTTATCTCACCTCTGAGAAACTGAGCCGGGGACTGGAAAGTGGCATAACCTAGTTTGTGACCAATTTATCACTTTCCTGAACGAGAAGAGCAGAAAATTTGACCTAAGATAACAAGTCACAGAAATCTGTGCATTTGCTTTCTAAGTATGTAGCATCTCTGACATTATGGACTGGCTTTACCACTTAGCAGGACTTAAAATGTTTTCATTATGATGTGTCAACATTTATCAGTGCATTTCCTATTCCATACTAAACAACTATTTTGGTGAGAAACAAGTAGATGGACGCCATTATGCTTATAGTTTTTGTTCTGCAATGCATCAAGAGGTTATTTTTCTGTGACTTTAAAGATGCATACCTCTCATCCATACCATCACCTCTGATCTCCAGCTATAGTGTGAGCTTGTCTTCACACATCTGCTTCCTTCTTAAGATGTGAAGTGAAAGGCAAAGCAAAAAACAAACAAACAAAAAAAATTCATTTGGATGGATGATTGGATTCTTCTCCAGTTCTAACTGTTGTGTGATTTTCAAAAAGATTGTTGCAGGAGTCCTTCAAAATCTCTTTTACATGCTTACAACAACACCAACACGGCACTGTACTGACAAACCGGAAAAATACACTGTTGACTCTTGGTACCCTCTATCAGCTTCAGCTAAATCCCGCTGTATCAGATTGCTACCTCAGAGATTGTAGGATGTTGGTGAGAACTTCTCTAGTTTACTCTAGATGAAATGTTGATCTCTCCTTTTGGTAATTTTATTCGTTTAAATACATGAATAAAAAAATAATTTGAATATGCAAACTATCTCTCCATTTGACCAAAAATATCTCAGGACATTCTATATTTATTAGCGACTAACACCAATAGAATGTAACTTTTTTTGCTTTAGGATATAACCTTTCTAGCCATATCAAGTTTTCAGGTACAACTGAGAGATATTTAACGCACTGAAATGGGAAATTTTGCTAGGAGTTATTTTTCTTGGACAGCACAGAAGTATCCAAATCATTCTGGAAGGTAAAGCAAGCGTTTTCCCAGCGATGGGATGAAGATTTCTGTCTTAGAAAAGCATGGTTTCATTGTAACATAGGAGACTTTAGAGACCTACATTTGATTTTTGCTCTTGCTAAGCATTCTTCAAGTCACATGGTATTTTTCCCTGTCGCTAGTAATGAAGAACTATGCCAAAGAGAGCTGGAGAAGTAAACTGACTTCTTAAATTATGTAAAAACAAATGCATATTGTCAAAGAGAAAAATTAATAGCAGATATCTTACATTGATTCTAAGGATTTGTCTTACCCATGAAGCCAAATATTAACCATAAAAAAGCCTGACTCAAACTGCAAAAGCATTGACTCACCCCTCCAGAAGCTTCTCCACAGCAGTGTAAATTTTCCTTTCCTGATAGAAAAGGGTAGTCGATAACAAAACCATTACCTCCTGACTTAATGAAAAAGACTCTAAGCTTACTTAATTTATACTTCAAAAAGTCTCATGTCTGCAGGTTGGTGGAGGGCCAAATTTTTAGCAGCCAGGCCAGAGATCATTTAGTAATCTGACATCAGCTGATCTCAGTAAAAGGGGGAGGATGAACCACATTAAGATTAGGCAGTGATTGATCTTCTATTGTCCTCCCTACTCTTCTCTTTATAAGCCTTATTGTAACTAGCCTACTTCAAGCTTTTTTTTTGTTTTTTTTAATCAGACCTGTCTCCGTATATGCTGTTGAATTGGAAAATTAATAGTAGACATATTACTTTGATTTTAGGGTTTTTCTTATCTATGAAACCAAATATTAACCATTAAAAGCCTGACCTAAACTGCAAAAGCCTGTCAGAAACTGCTCTATAGCAGTGTAAATTTGCCTTATCTTGCTAAAAAAGGACAGTTGTCAAACCACTGCAGTTGTCAGGTGCCATCAAGTCGGTTCTGACTCATGGTGACCCTATGTACAACAGAATGAAACACTGCCTGGTCCAGCCCCATCCTCGTGATTGTTGTTATGCTGGAGCCCATTGTTGCAGCCATTGTGTTAATCCATCTCATTGAGGGTCTTCCTCTTTCTCGCCGACCCTTTAATTTACCAAGCATGATGTCCTTCTCCAGGGACTGATCCCTCCTGATAACATGTTCAAAGCTGTCCTTGCTTTCACAGAGCACTCTGCCTGTATTTCTTCCAAGGTAGACTTGTTCTTTCTTCTGGCGATCCATGGTATATTCAATATTCTTTGCCAACACCATAATTCAAAGTCATAAATTCTTCCAAAGTACATCAGTAAAAGTCTCACCATCCTCATTCTAAAGAGAATTCTGGCTGCACTTCTTACAAGACAGATGCCTTCTGTCTTAGTCATCTAGTGCTGCTGTAACAGAAATACCACAAGTGGATGGTTTTAACGAAGAGAAGTTTATTTCCTCACAAAGTAGGCTAAAAGTCCAAATTCAGGGCGTCAGCTCCAGGGGAAGCCTTTTTCTCTCTGTCGACCTTCTTCTCTTCGGTGTTCCCCTGGACTAGGAGCTCCTCTGCGCAGGGATGCTGGTCCAAAGGACACGCTCTGCTCCCAGCACTGCTTTCTCGATGATATGAGGTCCCCAATTCTCTGCTTGCTTCCCTTTCCTTTTATCTCTTGTAAGGTAAAAGGTGGTGCAGGCCACACCCTAGGGAAACTCCCTTTACAGTACATCAGGGATGTGAACTGGGTAAGGGTGTTACAATCCCACCCTGATCCTCTTTGACATAAAATTACAATCACAAAATGGAGGCCAACCACACAGTTCTGGGAATCATGACTCAGCCAAATTGATACACACATTTTTGGGGGGACATAATTCGATCCATGACACCTTTGTTCTCCTGGCAGTCAGTCCACAGTATATTCAATATTCTTTACCAACACCATAATTAAAATACATCAATTCTTCTTCAGTTTTCCTTTCATTGTCCAGCTTTCAACAAAGCTTTCAGTGCATATGAAGCAATTGAAAACCTTTACCTCCTAATTTAAATCTCAAAAAGTCCCTTGGTTGTAGGTGAGTGAAGGGCCAAATTATTAGCAACCAGGCCAGAAATAAACTGGTATCAGTTGCTCTCAGTAAAGGGAAAAGGCAAGTTTCAATCAATTGTATTAAGATTAGTCAATGGTTGATCTTCTGTATTTCTCCCTTCTCCTCTCTTTATAAGCCCCTTTATATCTATCTTCTTTGAGCCATTTTCTTTTTCTGGAATCAAAATGGTCTCCCTATATACATATAGAATAACTTCTCAGAATAAACCTTATGTTATGAGTTTTGATTATTTTTAACAATGTATATAGAATACTTGTTGCCATCAAATGAACTCTGACTCATAGCGACCCGATAGGACAGAGTAGAACTGTCACATTGGGTATCCAAGGCTGTAATCTTTACAGAAGCCGATTGCCACATCTTTTCCCCCCTGCAGAACAGCTGTTGGGTTTAAGCCAATGACCTTCCCATTAGCAGCGATTGCTTAACCACTGGCTAACATGGCTTCTTTTAAGTGTTGTACTAGGAAGAAATATTATGAACCAGAGTGCTCAGCAGCATTTTCATGAACTTCTTTTGAGTCAGGAGCATCAAGGTAGGAGTAGTGTCCCACTTCAGGCCTTTGGTGGCCATCTACCCTCACATCTCTCCCTCCTTTGTGTTTTCACTTTCTTAAGAAACACTCCAGAAGCACGGGCAGCAGGGAGGAGTGTGTATGTGTGATTCTCTGGCCAGCCTCATCAATGGGAATGGGGGGTGTGATTCGCAGTCCGGACTGGTTGACTGAAATGGGGTGGGGGGCGGGGTGATTCATAGACTGGCCTCCTCTGGTGCCTGCTTGGCCCTGGACCTGGGGACAAATGCCCCCTGCCGCTTCCCCCTCTGCAGCTCTTTGCTTTTTCTTACTGGGTTTTTCTCTTTCCTTCCCATATCTGTATTTCCTCTTTCCATCCTGCATTCACTTAAAACCAAAACCCATTGCCATCAAGTCAATTCCAACTCATAGTGACCCTATAGGGCAAAGTAGGGTCTCCAAGGAGCAGCTGGTGGATTCAAACTGCCGATCTTTTAATTAGCAGCTGAGTTCTTAACCACTGACCCACCAGGGCTGCTGCATGCACTTAAGCCATCTAATAAATTACTAACTCATCAGTCCATAGATAATATTTTTTGCTTTTCAGCCCTAAATCTGAATCGCATAAGCTCTGTCCACTACCCTTACCCACTGAAACACTGACCTACCCATGAAAAATAAAGATCTGCCAGTGAACACGATGTGCCTTATTCAGGGACTTTAGCTTTTTTTGTAATGTGTGTGTATGTGTGTGTCTAAAGATGAACGTGTTATTATTCATACAATTAAATATTTTAAGGGTTTAAACTTCTTACATAAATATAATTCATATTTGTGTGAGAATATTTTGAAAATGAAGAAACATATAAAGAAAATTTAAAATGTACTATTAAGCAGAGGTAAACATTTACTATATTATCATTTATTTCTTCATTCTTTCTCTCATTCTCATTCTCTATATATTAAACACACAAATCCTGATTACTAATTATTCTTCTCAAATGTACCCTAATTCAATGACTGAATTTTCTATATGGAATTACTAAATTATTTAAAGCCTTCAGTTTTGGATATTGTTATGGTTAAATTGTCTTCCAAAAAGATACGCTGAAGTCTTAACACTTAGACCTGTGAATGTGATATTGTTGGGAAATTGGGTCTTCAAAGATATTATTAATTAAGTTAACGTGAGGTCATACCGGAGTAGGATGGACCCTAGTCCAGTATGACTGGTGTCATTGTAAAAACAAGAGAAGACACACCAAAAAACCAAGCCCATTGCCATTGAGTGAGTTCCAACACTTGGTGACCCTATAGGAAGAGTAGAACTGCCTCATAGGGTTTCCTAGGCTGTAATCTTTATGGGAGCAGATCACCAGGTCTTTTCTCCCATGGAGCCACTAGTGGTTTCCAAACACTGACCTTTGGTTAGCAGCCCAGTGCTTTAACCATTGTGCCACCTGGGCTCCAGAAGAGACACAGAGATATAAACACAGAGGGAAGTTGACCACATTAAGACAGAGGCAGAGATCAGAGTGATGTATCTACACACCAAAAAACAGCAAGGAATGCCAGGAACCACCAGAAACTAGGAAGAGGCAAGGAAAGAACTTCCTCCAGAATCTTCAGAGAAAGCATGGCACTGTTAACACCTTGATTTCACACTTCTGGCCTGCAGAACTGTGAGACAATAAATTTCTGTTATTTTAAGCCACCTAGTATGTGGTACATTGTTAGGGCATCCCTGGAAAGCTAATACACTCACTCTTTTCTTATTGACATGTTAAGTTCCAAAGTCCAGATTGTTAGCAAAAATGGGAGTTATGTGGACATGGAGGATGATCCCACTGGATCACAAAATGGAGGATGACGACATCTTTACATAACTGCCAAATTTCATCATTACATAACTGCCAAATTTCATTATTACATAACTGCCAAACCACTGAGAATCATGGCCCAGCCAAGGTGACACATAACCTTGGCCATCACAGCTAGCATTATAGCATTACTCTAGCCTCACCCCTTGGCGTTCCTAACTGTCAGACGTATGTCGTTAATGCACAAAATAGTCAATAGTATATGTCTTACTATTGTTGTAAATGCAAAATGTTGGATAATGAGATAGTCCATAAGTGAAGAGTAGGTGTACAGATATTTAAACCTGTAACAACTATTTATGGAGTAAAAATAATTTTTAAAAACAAATTGCTTTTAAAAACCAGATACTCTGGATATGAACATTATGATTTTTTGCGTGTATTAATTCAATATGCAATAATACAACTCTTTTCTCATACTGAACCAGAATGTTAACCAAAATAATTTGAGTATTCATACGGAGAAATTGATTAAATATACCTGATTAAATAGGTACATCTAAATATGTAACATTAATTTGGCGATGTTAAATATGCTAATACTCTTTAGACTGAAGATATGTTAGGAAAATTAAAATGCCACATGAAGGAATTATTTGCAACACTTCATCAACAAATTTCTATGTGAGAGTACTGTCTCTGAAATGAAAGCTAAAGTGATCTACTGCAAATTTTCCATTTTAATGAATTCTGAGCTAACCTGCTTTAGTGAGATGAATGTAAATTTTGTATTCTGCAGAAATAACTAATTTCAGCACATCTCTTTCTATTGTGCTATTTGGGCAATTTTCTTAGGCTCTCTTAGGCTCAGATTCCTCATCTGGATATCTAATGGAATGTTTTTTATGAGACTAAAATTACAAAAAATGAAAAAAAAATTTGAATACCTAGGAGATTTCCTTCTGGACTAGACATTTGGTATATTCACTCAGTGAGAAAAGATTTAAGATATACCAAAAAAATCTACTCTAGCTTCAGTATCCTTTATTCATATATGTTTCAAATAAAATAACTCCTTTGGACTGATTATTTCTATTAATCCATAAAATTTCCATTTATATTTATGTGTGCATGGCATCTGTAGATGTGTACCTTAGAAAAGGGTTTATCATTTTTGTTGATTCAAGAACTAATTGGTGACATAAATAACAGGTGTACTTGCTGTACTTTCCACCTGGATAAGTACATTTATTTTTCATCTGGCTTCAGAGAGTGTTCTGCTTGTGTGCCCCTGGGGAAACAGGAACATCAGCTGTTGTGTCTAGAAAAGGACAAAGCACTGATAAATGAAAACAAAGCTCAGGAGGAGTATTTTTTATGTAACATAATTTTTGAAATGATGTGTGTATGTATTTTAAACGTATCAGCAAGAGTTGATACTTGTTATGGACTGAACTCTGTCTCCCAACAAAATGTGGATCAACTTGGCTAGTCCATGATTCCCAGTATTGTGTGATTATCCACCATTTTGTCATCTGATGTAATTTTCCTATGTGTTGTAAATCCTACCTCTGTGATGTTAATAAGGTGGGATTAGGGGCAGTTATGTTAATGAGGCAGGACTCAATCTACAACACTAGTTTTGTCTTACACCAATCTCTTTTGAGACATAAAAGATAGAAGCAAGAAGAGACACTAGGGGCCCTCATACCACCAAGAAAGTAGTGCCAGGAGCAGAGCGCGTCCTTTGGACCTGAGGTTTCTGCGCTGAGAAGCTCCTAGACCAGGCGAAGACTGATGGCAAGGACCTTCCTCCAGAGCCCACAGAGAGAAAAGGCCTTCCCCCGGGGCTGGCACCCTGAATTCTGACTTCTAACCTCCTAGACTGTGAGAAAATGAACTTCTGTTTGTTAAAGCCATCCACTTGTGTTATATCTGTTACAGCACACTAGATAACTAAGACAATATTCTTGGAAATATGATGCTGTATATTATTTTTTTGGAAAATATTAGTAGTTTTTCTAATTGTAACTATTTCCTCAGGGGAAGATTTCCACACTTAAGAAAAAAGACGACCTTTATTTCCAGAAATATATTATCCTAAATGTACTGAAACAGATCTTCCTAATGATTGTGTTGCTGCCTACTCATGTGCCACAGATGGAATACAGATGTAAAAATATTGACCCCTTCAAGCATCTGGCAAAAGAATATATCCCAAGTCATTAGCCCATTTGCTTTTGGTCCCAAGCAGTATGTCTATGTAATGAATCCATCCAAGATAAGAAAATATCAAGGATTCTGACTGTCATATTCTGCAGAAGGAAAAAAAAAAAAACTCTAAAAATCATAACCAAAATATGGCCCTCATATAGGGTTGCAGACTGAATTCATCTTATCTGCCAGGTGTTTGTGAATTCAGGAATGAGAACAAATTTATTAACAAAATATAAAAGTACAAGTTATAAAAGAAATGATGGGCTAATTGAAGAATATTAAAATTAAGATAATAAATATCAAAAGAAACTACAAGAAAATAAAAAGTTATGCTACAATCTGAGAGAAGATATTTGCTTCAAACATGACTGAGAAGGGTTTAATATCTAGAATAAATTAAGAACTACAATGAAAACAATAGACAGGCAACCCAAGTTATAAAATGTGCAAATAGCATGAACAGGCATTTTTCATTCCATATAAACCAGTGAAAAGATGCTCAAGCTGATTAATAACTAAGGAAACTCAAATTCAGTCAGTAAAAATACCATTACATACCTATGAGGGTGACAAGATTTTCAAGTCTACAGTAGTAAGTGTTGGTGAAGTTGTGAGTAATAGAAACTGTTAGGCACTTTGTAAAATGTAAAACATCTTGAAAAAATTGTTATGAATAGTAAATTTGAGCACACCAATACTCTACAATCTAGAAATTTTACTTTCTGGTATATTCACTCAAGAACCTGTGCACATGTGACCTGGAGACAATGTGTTATGCCCATTCATAGAAGAATTATTAAATAAATTGTGATGTAATAGCATAATGAGATACTATGCAATTTTGAAAATAAAAGCATAAGTCAACAGGGGTTTAGCTCTAAAACATAATGGGCAAACATATCAAATCATAGAAAAATACATATTATATGTTTCAATTTATGCAAAGTTCTAAGACAGGCAAACAGCTATATAGCTATAAGTAGATATTGCTGTACCTATAGACCACATGTACAACAGTGTAAAAACTATAAAAAAAGAAAAATTGTTAATAGATAATTCATAACAGTAGTAACCCTTGAGGACGCTGGAATGGGGTTGGAAAAAAAAGGGTTTAAGAAGGGCATCTAGTGTTGAATTCATTCTAAATAAAATTTAGAAAGATCTGTTTTTTAAGTAGTATTAACTTAAGAACTGTAGGATATTTTTTTCTGGACTGATTAACTATCACTAAAACCAGTTACCTAGTATAAACGGCATTTAACTCAGAGCCAGCTATTACATTGGACAAAAAGCAGAAGTCTCTACAATTATTTTACTGTGTGATTTATAATATTTGACTGCAGAGATACCACAAACAACACTTAAGTAACACGAGGCATGGTATTCCAGTAAACCTCTATGAATTTTATGATCACTACATACATGGGTGTTAAGAGCTCTGCTGCTAACCAAAAGGTTGACAGTTCGAACCCACCAGCCACTCTTCTGAAACCCTATGGGGAAGTTCTACCTTGTCCTATAGGGCTGCTATGAGTTGGAATTGACTCGATGGCAATGGATTTTTTTCTGCATGCGTGTTGTTAGGTGCTGCCCAGTTGGTTTTGACTCATAGCAACCCTATGCACAACAGAACGTAAAACACTGCCTGGTCCTGTGCTGTCCTCACAATCCTTGCTGTATTTGAGCCCATTGATGCAGCCACTGTGTCAGTCCACCTCATTAAGGGTCTTCCTCCTTTTTCATGACCCTCTGCTTTTTCAAGCACGATGTCCTTCTTTAGGATCTGGTCCCTCCTGGTAACATGTCCAAAGTACATGAGATAAAGTCTCACCAGTCTTGCTTCTATACATGTATATACATATATATTTTCTTATTTATATTAAATATTCAATATATATCATATGTGATGATATCTGGATTTCTCAGCTCAGCATAACTGACACTTTGGTCCAGAAGATTCTTGTAATAAACTGCTGTTTTGTGTATTGTAACATGTTTAGAGCATCCCTAGAATCTACCATCTAGGTGCGGTAGAATTCACCTCTCTCCAATTGTGACAACTCAAGATGTCTCCAGATACGTCCACACGTCCTTTGGGAAAGCAAAATTGCCCACAGTTGAGAAGGTGGAAAACTGCCGATGCACATCATAGTAACAAATGTAAATACAATATTTGTATGATTTATAAATGTGTAAATTATATATTCCTGCACATAAAATAAGAGAGACTAGTTTGGTGTTTAGGACGATGACCTGAGCTTGCATCTGGGCATTTGTTCAATAAATGCTGGTTGTCGTGTTATCATGGTTGTTATGAATATGTTATTGGTCAATGTGAATTCAAAATTTATTCTCAGGATATGTCTGATGTATTTACATGTCTTGCAATGATGTGTTTTAGCTATTAAAAATGAAGATAATTTCAGCATATACTTTGATAATTTCAGAGGGAGGGTAAGATTTTTGGTTGTAAATTTAGTTCCTTTTTTTTTCCCCCTTAAATAATGCTTGGAAACAAAGTTATGGAAGCACAGCTCACAATGTTTTAAGAGTCTTGTATTATATTTATAGATGCTATCAAAATAAGGAAAAGATGTGCTTCTACTTGTGTTCATAAGCAAATTACTTCAAGCTAAAAATACTTTTTAAATATATTTATTACAATGAAGAATGGCCTGGCTATCAATAATTGAGAGATCATTTGAAAAAATATTTTTTATATCATAATTTTTATCTGCTCTAACAGGGATTTAAAAATCTCTAGCTCAAGGGGAAGAATATTCTATTCAAAATAATATATTAATATAGATTGTGAATCCTTAGATTGTTTAAGAACCCTGAAAAGATTCTTACAGCATGTTAGAAAATGCAAGATATATATATATATATATAATATCTTAAGAAAGCTTTTAAAAAAACCCATTGCCGTTGAGTTGATTCTGACTCATTGCGACCCTATAGGACAGAGTAGAACTGCCCCACAGAGTTTCCAAGGAGTGCCTGGTGGATTCAAACTGCTGACTTTTTGGTTAGAACCAATCTCTTAACCACTACGCCACCAGGATTTCCAAGAAAACTTTAGAGCTTGAAAAAGATTTTTTATTTGAGAAGAACACATGCATTACGCAATACCGGCTCTTCTTTATTCTTTTTCCATTATATTTTGGAGATGTTATCACTTTTAATGGTTCCATCCAAATTCATAAATAAATGCATGTGAATTCCTAAATCCTTACCTATAGCTATATTATATGCAGTGCTGTGTTTTATTCTTGAATAATAAGAATTGTAAAATCAAATATCTTGTCTCCTTAAAACCTTGCCCATGGCAGTCATAATGTTATAGGTGAAATAGGGTTCCCCTCTGATAATCATCCTATTGATTATTCTTCAGATAGGAAAGGCTTAGTGGCCAATCCCATTTTTCCCTTCATCCCTTAAATTGCTGGGACTGTTTTCTATACAATTGTTCAGCTCTTTCTTAGTATGGCAGCATTGCAGAAATCATAGACTTAAAATCAAACATATATGGATTTGGATCCTTATTCTAATACTTATTAGCTGTATAACCATGGCTAACTTTTTATTTTCCTTATATGTAAAATAGAGACATTAGCGGTGCCTACTTAATATTATCGTGTCAGTATATTGATGATATTCCAATATTCAGTAATCCCACTGGTACCTATGACTTTTGTTTATCATTTCTGTTAACATACACTAAACTGCCTTAGTTTTTAAAATTTGATTATTCTTTAATAATTCAAGAGGCCAATATGATAAAAATATTGGGACAATGTAAATTTATTCAGCCATTAAATTTGCACAGAATGATCACTGGCATGTATAAGACAATGGTGGTGCTCCTGGGATTCTATTTTTTATTTAAAAAAAAAAATACATATATACCATTTTCGATCACACATGTTTGTTCCAGGAATGCTAAAGAGTTTTGAGCAGATACCAAAACCTCAGAAATTGTTCTAGGTAAACTTTGTTGTTATTTTATTGAATGCAATCCACAACATCTTATATAAGTAAGAAAGTGATTCCAGAAATAAAAGAACAGAGACTACTGCTGGACAATCCACACTCCAACTCAGAAAAATGTCTTTCTGGAAAACTGTACTTTAGCAAAATTTTGTTTTGTTTAGCATTTAATCTCTTTATGCCTTAATTTCTACATCTGTAAATAATATCAAAATAGTATCTTTGAAAAGAGTCATGAAGATTACATGTAATCATAGAAGTAGTTATTGTTAGTAGCCATCAAGTTGGCTGAAACTCATGGTAATCCCACGTGTAGGAGAATGAACTCTTGCCCAGTCTTTTGTCGACAAGTAAACAGTTGTTGTTAGTTGCCATCAAATGGATTTCATAGCTATTGTTAATATTATTGATGTTGTGATTATTAGAAGAATACCTGTCTAAAATCTCAATGGCCCTCCAACCAAAGAATTTATACTTGCTTGGTATCATTTTCCATCATAGGAAAATGCATTAGAACTCAGAGGAAAGAAGCTTCCTACACCAAGCTGTCCCATGGTTTATCAGTAGGCCTCCTTGCACTTCTGAAAACTTCATGCTTCCAAACTCTCTGGCTGCTCATGAAGTCAACGTGTAGTTTAAAGCTCTATATTTGAATCAGATATTGAGAACAGATCTGTATCTGTATTTGTCTTTCTCTCACTGCTGGACTTAAAGGCTTTGGAGAAACTGAAAAAACAATCAAAAATCACAAAAAACATGTATAGCACCTTATTGCAGTCAAATAATATTTGATGAAAATTCTGAATGAAAATGATTTCAAAATATGAAATATTAAAGTGCTGTGCTCCGTTACTTACCTATCCTCTCCTCTTAGAATTCCATCACGAATATGTGTCTGTTTCCATTTTATATTATGCAAAAGGCAATCCTCACTTAAGAGGAAGATAGAGTTTTTAAAAATATTGCCAGGTATACTGTCTCTTCTCCTTCTTCCATAGTTGCTTTATACGGACCTCCAAGCAGTCTACATCAGAAAATTGGATGTTTTTCTTGTTACTCTGTTCCTTACCTAATAGCTTACCAGCAAGTTCTGAACATTGGAGCCACTCAATAAAAATCTGCGGAAACAATGACCAGATTTTGCTTCAAGCTCATTTCTATTATCCTTACATCAAGGGCTTTTGATTAATGTCTCTGTGTAATAATACATTTCTGGGACGATTTCAAATAATGAGCCCTGGCCTTTCATGTTTTCCCTTCTCAACTCCATGGCCACCGTCTTGCTCAGTTAAACTCAGCGCATTTTCCATCCTAGAGCATGGTCTGAGCCATTTTAAAAATGGTAACATCGCCTCTCCAACTACACAGAAATAGTTTTGTTTTTCCAGTTGCCATCGAGTTGATTCTAAATATGTTAGCTTAACAAATTACCCATCTGAAATAATATGTCTGTATACATTTTGAACAATTTCAAGCCTTCAGGATAATATTAGAAATAGGTATGTCTTAGGCACAGCTTTTCCAATATTGATTTTTGTTTCAAAGTGTTTTATTTTGTGAGAAAGACTGTCAACAGTCAAACTGTCTGTAGCTTTTAACTCGACAGTATTTAATTGAAATAAAGGAAATGAGTTCAGGACAGAACACCTCCAGTGTAGGAGTTCTGCCTATGATCTTCTCCCCCAAAATTTGCCACGTGGCTTATTCCTTCACACCCATTCACATGTTGTGGGGAAATAAAATTTCCCTGAGTTCTAAGTGCTCCTGTAAAAATCCTAGCCTCCTAAGATACCTCACATACCATGGGATTTAGATATGTAGTCACTTTTGTAGGTATTTGCTCTGATCCAAATTGATAACAAATAGTCTGCCTCTGAGAAGACCAAATAGTTACAGCCTGGCCTTGTCCCTAGGTTACGCACCAGGGTGACTGGTAGACTACAGCAGTGCTTGCCCAGGAGCATATCACAACGGATAAAGCCCAAGAAATTGAAGACTTCTGTATGTTGTAAAAGCCAAGACACATAGGCTTATCTGGCTCCTGAGGAGATTTTATTTCCATAACTAAGGGCTGGAGAAAGGAGGAAAAACTCTAGGAAGGAAGAGAACTTAGCCTCTTTCCTCTTTATAAGCAGAGAAAAATGTTTTTCTTCATCTTTAACCTATGGATTGTACAACTGCTTAAGTAGAACATTTGACCTAGTTTTCACTTCATGGGCTCAAGGGGAAAGGCTTGGGGCCGTGGGGGTTGGGGTGCCACATGTTTATTATTTACTGTAAGTTATGAAGAAACGATGAAGTAAAAGAGCTGAACAGAAAATTGCAAAGAGCAGCTTGAGAAGACAAAGTAAAGTATTATGATGAAATGTGCAAAGACCTGGAGATAGAACATTAAATGGGAAGAACATGCTAGGCATTTCTCAAGTTGAAATAACTGAAGAAAAAATTCAAGCCTCGAGTTGCTACAGTGAAGGATTCTACAGGGAAAATACTAAATGACGTAGGAAGCGTCAAAAGAAGATGGAAGGAATACACAGAGTTACTGTACCGAAAAGAATTGGTTAATGTTCATCCATTTCAGGAGGCAGCATATGATCAAGAACCTATGGAGCTGAAGGTAGAGGTCCAAGCTGCACTGAAAGCATTGGCTAAAAACAAGGCTCCAGGAATGGATGGAATGCCAATGGTGATATTTCAACAAACAGATGCAGCGCTGGAGGTGCTCGCTTGTCTATGCCAAGAAATTTGAAAGACAGCTATCTGGCCAACCAACTGAAATAGATTCATATTTGTATCCATTCAGAAGAAGGATGATCCAACAGAATGTGGAAATTAATGAACAATATCATTAATATCACATACAAGTAAAGTTTTGCTAAAGATTATTCAAAAGCGGTTGCAGTAGTACATCGACAGGGAACTGCCAGAAGTTCAAGCTGGGTTCAGAAGAGGATGTGGAACAAGGGATATCATTGCTGATGTCTGATGGATCCTGGCCAAAAGCAAAAAATACCAGAAAGATGTTTACCTGTGTTTCATTGACTACTCAAAGGCATTCAACTGTGTGGATCATAACAAATAATGGTTAACATTGCAAAGAATGGGAATTCCAGAACGTTTAATTGTGTTCATCAGGAACCTGTACTTAGACCAAGAGGCAGTCATTTGAACAAAACAAGGGGATACTGCATGCTTTAATGTTAGGAAAGCACAAATGCATCAGTCAGGGTTGTATCCTTTCACCATACCTATTCAATCTGTATGCTGAGCAAATGCTCGGAGAAGCTGAACCATACGAAGCAGAATGGGGCTTGGAGGATTGGAGGAAGACTCATTAAGAACCCATGATATGCAGATGGCACAACCTTGTCTGCTGAAAGTGAAAAGGACTTGAAGCACTTACTGATGAAGGTCAAAGACTGCTATGGATTGCACCTCAACATAAAGAATGCAAAAATTCTCACAACTGGGCCAGTAATCAAAAACATGATAAATGAGAAAAGATTCAAGTTGTCAAGGATTTCATTTCACTTGAATCCACAACCAATGCCCATGGAAGCAGCAGTCAGGAAATCAGATAATGCATGGCATTGGGCAAATCTGCTACAGAAGATCTCTTTAAAGTGTTAAAAAGCAAAGATGTCACTTTAAGGACTAAGGTGGACCTGACCTAAGCC
Organism: Dugong dugon; assembly: GCA_030035585.1. Taxonomy (NCBI): domain Eukaryota; kingdom Metazoa; phylum Chordata; class Mammalia; order Sirenia; family Dugongidae; genus Dugong; species Dugong dugon. Next base: position 12,212,984 of record CM057473.1, read on the forward strand.
ATGCTATTTTATTTTTTTTTTAAATTGTACTTTAGATGAAGGTTTACAGAACAAATAGTTTCCCATTAAACAGTTAGTACCCATATTGTTTTATGACAATGGTTAACAACCCCACGACATGTCACCACTGTCCCTTCTCAACCTTGGGTTCCCTCTTACCAGCTTTCCTGTCCCCTCCTGCCAAGCCACGTGTTTTCAATCATCTCATCTGCATGTGAGAGCTGGACAATGAATAAAGAAGATGGAAGATGAATTGAAGCCTTTGAATGACGGTGTTGGGGAAGAATACTGAATACACCACGGCTCCCAGAAAAGTGAACAAATCTAGTGTCAACAAAGGCCACTTACCTAGCGAAATTAGTTTCAGGCACTCTCCTTACATTTCCAGAGGTGATAGCAACTCTCTTCCAGCTCACCTGCCCATAAATTCACAAGGCTCATTTTGATTATATGTACACATTATTTGTCAAAAATTAAACCTCCAAATATGTCTACTTTAACAGTTTAAGAAACAATATCGAGGGCATTTTTTGAAGGAAACAAAGCTCAACCATTTGTTTGCATGCTGAAGACTATACTTAACTAATAGGACCTCAAATTTCAAGACCTACTGGAGTCAGAGAAGAAGCAGGATATGCAGTAGTAAGGGATAAGGTAAATTGGAGGACTTATGCCTTGTTTAAGGGGGATAATAGTTGCTCAGATAGAGGATCCGGTTGCTGTCTGCCAACGTAGGCTAAATGTCAATATATCTCCCAATTCTTTAGGAAAAATGGGAACATGGATATTTATATGGGATTCTGTGATTTAAGTGCTAGCTAAAGATAAACATGTCTGTCAGTGGACCACGAGCCAAAAGTTGCAGATTTTAACATCTCTACTGAGCCAAAGAGATAGATATGAGCTCTCACTTTGGAGCCCTTTTTAGATTTATTTTAATATGTACCTTATCATTGTGCCATTAGTCTATTTGGGGGTCACCAAGAGAAATCTATCTATAAAATCCAGTATTGTGTTTATTTAATAAAATTTATTGGGCTTTGCTTTGTATGTTTTGTTTGGAAAATTTCTGTGGTTACCTAATTTTTTTATTCTGAGAAATAACACACGGGAAATCAAGTATTTATTTATTTATTTTGATGTCTGCAAAGAAGTCACATCAAACTAGCTCAAGAAAATATATAGAATGATTTGGCATATAAATAGGTAGCAGCTTATTAAGGAAACCCTGGTGGTGTAGTGGTTAAGTTTGGTTGTTAACGAAAAGGTCGGCAGTTCGAATCCACCAGGGCTCCTTGGAAATCCTATGGAGCAGACCTAGTTTGTCCTATAGCGTAGCTATGAGTCAGAATCGACTTGACGGTTATAGGTTTGGTTTTTGTTTTTTTATTTATTAAATCAATGCATTCTACTTGAATTTAGGAAATACGAAACATGTAACATGATATTCCATTTTACAATGTTAACTATACCATATTAATATGTGTGTCTGCGGTATAAAGTTCAAGAGCATTGTCTATGTTCTTACTGCTGCATTCACGGTAACCGGGAGAGAACCTGGCATAAAACATGCCCTTAGTAAATATTTTGTTGAATGGATTAAAAAAAAAAAAATCAGTTAAGCTACAACCTGAGGTCCTAGTAAGTTTCCTAAACATTGCTAACACCTTCCAAACAACTAGGCAGCTGATAAACATTCTAAAGATACGATAAACCAAAAAAACCAAACCCATTGCCGTCAAGTTAATTCTGACTCATAGCGATTCTATAGGACAGAGTGAACTGCCTCATAGGGTTTCAAAGGAGCAGCTGATGGATTTGAACTGCCGACCTCTTGGTTAGAAGCCGAACGCTTAACCACTGTTCCACCAGGGCTCCAAAGATATGATAGATGTATCATAATCCTCCTCTTACAGGGAGAAAAATGAGATGCAAAATGATTAAACTATCTACAGTCACAGACTTCATTTTACAATGCAAGTCACAAAACTCTGCAATATTTATTATTCCATTATTCTATGTCGCCTGATGACTATCATGTACACTATGTGTTTATAGAAATGATTACTACCACACTAGATCTTTTCTACATACTGATATTATAAAACCAGAAAGAAAAAAAGAGAGGAAAGAAGAAAGGAAGGGAGGGAGGGAGGAAGGGAGGAAGGGAGGAAGGGAGAGCTGTGTAGCCAGAATAATGCTTTTTTGGAGAGTACATGCAGTGAGCAAGATAATAAAGGAAAGAAAAAAGAAAAACAAGACCTGGATGCCAGTATTTATGGTAGCAGTTAGAAGTTGATCATTCAGAAAACACATAATTAAAACTATAGATTTTATTTTCCAAAAGCCATTTTAAGTTTACTAAATCCTTCAATTGATAAAAACAAGGCAGAACAATTCCCAACAGAACCTTTAAATGTGACTTTCACGTTTGTAGCTGCTGTACTGCCCCTGGGGGATTTGTTTAGGAACATAGATGCTTAGTATAAACATGTCATAGCAATTTCTAGATTACCAATAGTAGCATGAATGGCAAATTTTAATTAAAAGAAAAGACCATCTGTAATATAGTTTGATTTCATGCCTAAGCAAGACTCTTACTGCACACATATATTTCTAAATATCAGGTATTTGAGTAATACTGTAAACTTTTCCCCTACTTATGCAATAAAAATTGCTAGACCATAAATAACCAAAAGGTATTATGTGATACACTTTCAGGAGAAAAAATAATTACTTAATTTTTCTATTTACAAGAAATATTTATAATTTATAAATTTGTAAAATAAAGTAGATAGATAAAAATAAAAGGCTTCTACGATTTAACCAGTTAGAATAACCACTTGTATCAGAGTTTGTTCTTCCAACACAATACACATACATTCTCACACACGGAATCAAATTGTATATAGAATTTTTATACTTACTTCATTCTTAATAAGAATCTGATTATTATCTTCAGTTAAAAATATCCTTATAAAACTTTCATTTTTATGTATTTGGATAGTAGTGTTTCGTTTTGGTGTACGTAGAGTTGCTGTGAGTTGGAACTGACTCTATGGCACCTCCCAACAATTCTATTATGGACTACGTAAAACGAATACAGTGAAATCTGTGAGAGCTGGAACTCACCAGGACTGCTTTGTTTTTCCAGGTCTTGCCAGTTTTCCACCTTTGACAGGGTGCAGTCTGACCGCTTTTCTATTGCTCTCTCTTAGTGGAAAATATTTGAGTTTTCCTTCTCTGACAGATTGCCACCTTACACATGTTCTGGCTTTCACAGTTTTAACTGCAATTTATAGAATATAAAATGCTATTTTTATATTTAATTATTGCATAATTTGAGACGTATGGTTTTTTGTTCAAGGTGGTCATATAATCTCACACTGCTGCAATAAACCCTGCCATGAAAATCTTTGCGAATATCTTTGATTGCATTAGTAGAATCATTTCCAAAATTAAGAGCTTATAAAGAAAAGTAGGAACATTGTAAAAGGTCTTGATATTGATTTCTGTGTCTTCCAGAAACCTCACCATAGTACGTGTTTGCTGTAATAAGAGTCTGACACCATTTTTGATGTTTGACTGCAGACAGATTTCTTACCCTTTTGCTTCATTCACACCTGGGCAGGTCAATAAGCAAACCCGTCAGCTCCCTCTATTGGCACCTGCAGGTAATTCAAACCATTCAAACCCCTCCCCACCTTAAAAAAAAAAAAAAAAAAAAAAAGTCCATTTCATGGATCCTAACTTATAGCACCGCCCCACACAGTTTCCAAAAAGCAGCTCCTGGATTTGAATTGCTGGCCTTTGGGCTAGCAGCCTCCACTCTTAAGCACTACACCACCAGTGATTCCTTTAAAACCCCCTCCAGCAGAAAGTCTTACCTTGGCCCCAACATCTAATCACAGTAAAAACCAGAACCACCTGCCCCTTCTCAGGCTTGTTTCTCACTCTGGGTATAAACTGAGTCATTCTCATTAGGAAATCATTTTTCTATTCATAATAAGCTGTATTCCACAACCGTCGGTGCCTCGTGTCATTCCTTGTAACGTCCATAAACTCCTGGAGAGAGGGAGGAGGCTGCACAGTGTCCGGCAGGGGCTCCAGGCACTCAGGTAAAACATTTGCGTTCCAACATAAGAGTATACTCTTTTTACTGCAGTTTTGCCAACTTGATGGGTGTAAATAGCTTTTTACTCTTTTAAATGGCTAAGGAAATGTAAGTTATAACTGTATCCTTCCATCTGACATTTCAGACAGACTCATCTGTTAGAAGAGGTGTAGATTGTTTTAAAATTAAGGCACTGAAGAAACAATCTATTTGTATATGAGGTTATGAGGACCGTAGCTTTCAAGCTGTAATTTCTATCCACAGCATCTGCTCTTATTTAATGAAAGTGTATTTGATACAAATGACAAATGATGTGGATGATTTCTTCAATGTGTCCTTTTAGTTGTGATTTGGCAAGCACAGTTCTAAATCGTCAAAATGAATATAAATAGGTATTATTTGGGAAAAAATAAAAGGTCTTTTTACAAAAAAAATTAAACTAAAACACTCAACATTTTTTTCTTTCAGTAATAAATGTTTGCTTTAAGAAAAAAATGCATATCTATATCTATTTCTAGGGTGGCTCTTCCCCTATGTTGTGAGGTGGCCGAGGGATTAAGGCGATGGACTGCTAGTCTGTTGTGCTCTGCACACATGGGTTTGAATCCCATTCTCGTCGTTCCTACCCTTTCCCAGTGTGTTGTGTGGGTGACTTTTTCTGGAACCCTGGTGGCACAGTGGTTAAGAGTCTGACGGATAACCAATAAGGGCTGCAGTTCGAATCCACCAGCCTCTCGCTGGGAAACCGTATGAGGCAGTTCTGTTCTGTCCCAGAGCGTCACGATCAGTCGGAGTCAACTCTCGGCAATTTTTTCTTTTTTTTGATTTGCATGCTTCCACTTTAAATTTTCTAACTGTGTAGATGTTTATTAACCCAAAACCAAACCTGTTGCCGTCGAGTGGATTCCAACTGATAGATATTTATTTGGATTTTATAAACCTTACCTTAAAGTTTCCTCTTTTATATTTTATTTATTTATTTCTGCAAGCAGAAAGCAAATAATTAAAGACTGATTTAGTAAAGGCATTTCGGGATTTACATGTAATCCAAACTGAAGTTATGCAAACATACAACAACATAGTTTGTGAATCATGGTAAAGTCTACATTTTGAGGAAATTAAAAAAAAAAAAACCTCAAAAAATAATCTATAGAATTTCAAAAATTCACTTTTAATTCTGTCAGTCTAGTGTGATGGTTAAATGTGCAACTCTGGAGTCAGATTATCAATATTTAAATCCTAGCTCTGCTACTTGGTAGCTTTAAGACTTCAGTCAAGTAATTTAATCCCTCTGTTCCTTGACTGCGTCATCTGTAAAACAGGAAAAATAATAGACACTCTGTCAAACGATTGTTTTGAGGATAAGATAGGGTAAAACACTTAGACTTGTGACTCAGACATAGACATAATTCGATAATTACTGCCTATTACTACTCCTTTAATTTATCCTTCAGTGTGGTTATACTTCAGGGCCTTCAGTAAACTCAATTACATCCGATTCTGAAAGAGTCTTAAGTGGATCTCTGTCTTCCCATTCTTGTTTAATGTTAAAGATATCTTTAATAAATAAATAAATAAACTAGGTGTAGGCAAACTATGCAGAATATTTTTCAAAAATTCTCAAACCATAAGAAGACCAGATATACTGGCCTAAAGAATACTAGAGAAACCTCGAGAGTGTGGCCCCCAGACACCCTTTCAGCTCAGAGGGGAAGTTACCTTCAAGGTTCGATGTTAAGCCTGGGAATGGACACCCCAGTAAAACTAAATGGGACTAACGATGTACAGGAGTCCGGTGACAAGGGCCAGAAGGCAGAGGGAGAGTAGGAAACTGATGATAAGGAACACAAATTGAATAAGGACACTGTCGATGTATTGTGAGATTGTTGACCACTGCTATAGGGCAACATTTGTAGTAACTATTAAATGGGAGGCTGTTTTGTCCTGTAAGCCTTCATCTTGGGCGAGAATGGCAGCACAATTGGAAGAGCATAGTCAATATCACTTAAATGTGTAAGTAAAAAGTTTTGAAATGGTGTTTAAATAAAATAAAAATAAATAAATAAATAAACAAACAAAGGAGACTAAAGAGGTACAATAGTCCACTGACAAGGTCCAGAAGACAGAAGGGGACAAGGAAGCCCCCTGGTGATAGGGAGCACAAGGTGGAGTAAGGATATTCTTGATGTGCTGTGAGATTGTTAACCATTGTCATAGGGCAACATGTGTAGTAACTGTTAAATGAAAAACTATTTTGTTCTGTAAGCCTTCATCTTAAGTGAGAATAACAGCACAGTTGGAAGAGCGTAGTCAATGTCACTGAACTGTGAATGTAGAAAATTTTGAAACGGTGTATCTTTGGCCATCTGTAATTTTCATCAAAAAAAAAGGGTGAGAATTTAGAGGCTTAATACGTTGTGGGGTTGTTAACCAATGTCAAAAAAAACAACATGTGTACTACTATTTCATGAGAAACTATTTGCTCTGTAAGCTTTCACCTGAAGTACAATAAAATATATATTAAAAAAAATAAATAAAAAAAAAAAAAAAAAAATTCTCAAACCACAGAGTATGCAAACAGAAAGAATGTTTTAAAATATATACTTTCTTAAAATTAAAAGTTAATAATTTAATATTATGAGTTTATTTTTATCAATTTGATGTTTTTTCATATTTTCATTAATAACACATATTGACTAGTATCCTGGATTTTGACTACTTTATACGGTGGTTAAGAGTTCAGCTGCTAACCAAAAGGTTTGCAGTTCAAATCCATCAGCCGCTCCTTGGAAACCCTATGAGACATCTCTACTCTGTCCTACAGGGTCGCTATGAGTCAAAATTGACTCGATGGCAATGTGTTTGGTTTGTTGGTTTGTTTTTTTTTGATACTACATAACTTGGTAATTTTGCATGAAATGACTAATAAATTTAGGAAAGGATTAAGTTGCTGTAATGTTCTTGTTGATACGTGTGTATCTATAACATTACGGAGTAAATCATATAACCTTAGGAGTTGTGAAGTATAAAAACGAAAACAATGCAATGATTTGATGAACTCCTTGCTAATTTGGAGACTCTCAAAAATCCGCTCAGACTTGTACTGAGACCAGATTTTAAATGTTTTTTGTTCCCTTTTATCAATTTACTAATACAACAAACCACTTCAAAATTAAAGAGAATAGTGATGTTTAATGCATCTTTTTATTTAAAAGGAATATATATAAAAAACATTGGAAATGATTCATTTTTTCCAAGTGTGCAATTCATTACTTCTTTAGTGATGCACAGAGGGCTACATAAACTTCCTCCTTTTGTAGCTGAACTGTCTCAACACACATTTAATTAAATCAATTTATTGTGTCAAAGAAAAAGCCCAGTGGAAAGTAAAATAGCTGTTGCTGCATGAAAAAGGCCACCAGGCCAGCACGCTGAGTAACAAGGAAACAGCCAATTTTGTAAAAAATGCATAAAGAATCATCATTATCAACAATTACTGAAATTTTTGTCTCGGCGCTGAAAAATGTTTCCTGAAATAAAATTTAAATAAGATGAATGTTTTTTTCTGTTGGGGTTAGGCATCGTAATGGAGTGCTGAACTGAAAATCTGTTGGTCTTTTCATTGTGGAAATGGTCTCTATATTTCTGGAAGTGCAGCTACAAACTCCTAAAAGTAAATTCAGCTAAAAGAATGTCCTTCCAGTACTCATGCTGAACTATTTAGAAGCATATTAAATCACAGTTTGAGTAATTCATGGCTGGGGATAGTCAGGATGTGATGTGTCAATTGCGATTATCGCCAGCTTTTTTTTTATTAAGTTTCCAGGCTTAAATTCAGGAAATAAATTCAAGTTTATATCTTAGGGCACCTAGTCTATGACTAAATGTTATGCCAATGCAAACAGTCTTGCTGTTTTAGTTGAGTCAATTGTTTCTGGCCTGAGTCAGCATTTCACAACTGCAAGTCCTAGTTCTAAATTACCTGACAATCACTCAGTCTTTTTATTGCATATTTCTTGCTTTGTTTACTCTAAAATAAATACAAATCTAAACGCTCTTTGTAGAAATTCAAAGATCCTGTTAAAAGATAATTTTTAGAAAAAAAGGATAAAATCATGACATCTGTGCAGATATCAAAATGAACAGGTATTAAAAATGTTACTTATCACATTTAATGAGGGGACCGGGCAGCTTTTATAACTAGTTGGAGAAAGAATGAAAAGAACAGGGATATTTATAAAGAATTGTAAAGTAGCTCAAAGATAATAAACAAGGCTAAAATCAGGTAACCCACCAGGGTGTACTCAATGTGTTGTTGTTGTGCGCCATTGAGTCAATTCCAATTCAGAGCAACCCTATAGGACAGAGAAGTACTGTCTCACAGGGTTTCCTAAACTGTGATCTTTATGGGAGCAATCTTCATGTCTTTTCTCCCGGGGAGCAGCTGGTACATTGGAACCCACAACCTTTTAGTTAGCAGGTGAGCACTTAACCATTGCATCACCAAGACTCCTTGTTCTGGATGTAGACAATTCAAAGATGTAAAAGAGCTCAAAGACAATAAAAAGCTAAAATCAGATGACCTGGAGAGAGGTGTCCTCTAACAATACATAGTTTTTATCAAAATACAATTATTTTTCTCTATAATTCTTTGTCATAAATACTGATATAATAAGTTTTTGCTTTTTGTTTTTTTAACATTTGCCCAAGTAATTGAGGTGCTCTGGGTGTTTGGATTAAAGTACCCATGATATCTAGTGTTCTAATTGTTGAGGTGGTTGATTAATGTAAATCAGTTCAGATAAGGTGTCTGCTGAGAGACCGAATATACAAGCAAGCAAACAACATGTATATATAACAATAGAAATTCTGGAAACTCTGTAGTAACCAGCACAGGAAGCCAAGCACCACGTCTGCAGCAATCTTTCCAGAACAGTTAGGATTGGTCAATGACTACCAGCTTCCGTGTCTTTTGATTCGTCTTCCAACTCAAGACTGGTCAGAGAAAGCCAAATATACTCCCCAAACCAATCATACTGATCTCCTGCTTCTACTTAGTTCACCTTCAGCTTTGCTATGCCAACCATCTTTAATCAGGGCATACCTGAAACCTTCTCTTTTCTCACTGTAAAGTTTTTCCCACTCCCCTTCCTGCCCTTTACTCTCTGCCCAAAGCAAGTGATGGTGGCTGATTCCCTTGCTATAGCAAACTCTGAATAAACAGTCTGTTCTCATGTGTGCAATCTTTACTTATTTCCGTACCTCACACCCATTGGAAGTATTTCATTTTAGTTAACGAAGAGGTCAGAAGAAAACTGAAATATTAAATATTTAAACTGAATGTTAAAGTAATTCAATATTATGACAAAACTCAGATTTTAATAAAAGAGCTGAGCTTTGTAACAATAATAAGTTACTATAAGAGCTCAAGAAAAGGTTTCAACGCAGAAAAAAGCATTCTTTTATGGTTATGAGGGTGCGGGGGGAAGGGAATTCACTAACTAGACCAGACAAGGATCAACTTCAGTGAAGGGACAGACAATACACAATACAGGGGAAGTCAGCACATCCAGACCAAAGCAAAAGCTAAGAAGTTTCCTGAACACATCTGTCTTATTTAGTGCTGCTGTAACAGAAATACCACAGGTGGATGGCTTTAACAAACAGAAGTTTATTCTCCCACAGTCTAGTAGGCTAGAAGTCCAATTTCAGAGCATCAGCTCCAGGGGAAAGCTTTCTCTGTCTGTCATCTCTGGAGGAAGGTTCTTCTCGACATTCTTCCCCTGGACTAGGAGACTCTCTACGCAGGAACCCCGGGTCCAAAGGGCACACTCTGCTCCTGGTGCTTCTTTCTTGGTCGTATGAGGTCCCCACTTCTCTGCTTGCTTCCCTTTCCTTTTATCTCTTGTAAGATAAAAGGTGGTGCAGGCCACACCCCAGGGAAACTCCCTTTACATTGGATCAGGGGTGTGACCTTAGTAAGGGTGTTGCAATCCCACCCTAATCCTCTTTAACATAAAATTACAATCACAGAATGGAGGACAACCACACAATACTGGGAATCATGGCCTAACCAAGTTGAAACATATTTTTGGGGGACACAATTCAATCCATGACAACATCCAAACACTTTGAGGGACAGAGAAGCCGGGGCTGGGGCCTGGGGACCACAGTTTCTGAGGACGTCTAGGTCAATTGGCATAACAAAATTTATTAAGAAAATGTTCTGTATCCTACTTTGGTGAGTAGCATCTGGGGTCTTAAAACTTGTAAGGAGCCATCTAAGATGCATCAATCGGTCCCATCCCACTTGGAGCAAAGGAGAATGAAGCAAACCAAAGACACAAGGAAAATATTAGTCCAAGACACAAGGAAAATATTAGTCCAAGAGACTAAAGGACCACATAAACCGGGGAATTCACCAGCCTGAGACTAGAAGAACCAGGTGGTGCCTGGCTACCACTAATGACTGCCTGAAAGGGAACACAACAGACAGTCCCGGATGGAGTGGGAGAAAAGTGTGGAGCAGAACTCAAATTCACTTAAAAAGATAAGACTTAATGATCTGGCAGAGACTGGAGGAATCCCTGATACTATGGCCCCAGGATGCTCTGTTAATCCAGGACTGAAACTATTCCTGAAGCCCACTCTTCAGACAAAAATCAGACAGGATTATAAGACAAAAATAACACATATGAGGAGTGTGCTTTTTAGTTCAATCAGATACATGAGACCAAATGGGTGACTCCTGTCTGGAGACAGGATGAGAAGGCAGGAAGGGACAGGAACTGATTAATTGACACAGGGAACCAGGAGTGGAAAAGGGGAGTATGTTGTCACATTGTGGGGATTGCAACTAATGCCACAAAACACTACGTTTATAAATTTTTGTATGAGAAATTAACTTGAGGTGTAAACTTTAACCTAAAGCACAATAAATAAATAAAAAAAACTCAGCACATTTTATCTTGAGTGACTACAAGTCTTGATAATTCAGAAATATTCAACCCATACAGATACATGAGCCACACTGGCTGGGTTTGAACCACCAACCTTTAGGTTAGCAGCCTATAGCAAACCACTTGTTCCACCTAGGTTCTCTCCATAAGACTACAACCATTGAAAACCACATAGAGTGCAGTTCTACTCTGAAACACATGGGCTTGCCATGAATTGGTATCCACTGGAAGGCCACATGCTTCTTTCTTTAGGTTCTTTATTCATAGTTACTCTGGTTATCAAAACAAGCTTCTCTCACACCAATAAATATGGCAAAATTCCCACCCAATGATACCCTCTCTTCTTTCTTACCACAAAATCCTGCTTTTACTTGTAATGTTAATAAGTCCAGCTTTAAAAAAGCAAACAAACAAACTAAAAAAAAAAAAAACAAAAAACCTTGTTATTAGTTGCTGTTGAGTCAATTCTGACTCTTGACCACCTTATGTGTGCAGAGTAGAACTACTCCATAGAGCTTTCAAGTCTATCACCTTTCAGAAGAAGATCGTCAAGTCTGTCTTCCAAGGCACCTCTCTGTGGGTTTGAACTGCCAACCCTTTGGCTAATAGTTGAATGTTTAACCATTTGTGCCACCTAGGGACTTTATAAAAACATTAATAAAAAAAATTGCTTTATCATCTTTTCTTGTCATGTAATGCTTTTGGCCAATGAGATGAAGATAGAAGTCCCAGAGAGGCTTCCAGGAGTTCAGGCACCCAGGATGCTTCCCTTTTGCTTTCCCTTCTTCCTGGATAAACCATGGACCAAATGGCTGGAGTTCTGGCAGCCATCTGGAATGCATAAAAATCAAGCTTACATAAAATTAAGGAAGTGTCATGGATTGAATTACATCCCCCCAAAAATGTGTACTATCAACTTGGCTGGGCCATGATTCCCAGTATTGTGTGGTTGTCCTCCATTTTGTGATTGTAATTGTATGTTAAAGAGGATTAGGGTGGGATTATAACAGCCTTACTAAATTCACATCCCTGAGCCAATGTAAAGGGAGTTTCCCTGGGGTGTGGCCTGCACCACCTTTTATCTTACAAAAGATTAAAGGAAAGGGAGGCAAGCAGAGACTGGGGGATGTCATACCACCAGGAAAGCAGTGCCAGGAGCAGAGAGTGTCCTTTGGAACTAGGGTCCCTGTGCGGAGAACCTCCTAGTCCAGGGGAAGATTGATGAGAAGACCGACAGAGAGAGAAAGTCTTTCCCTGGAGCTGACACCCTGGATTTGGACTTTTAGCCTACTTTACTGTGAGGAAATAAACTTCTCTTTGTTAAAGCCATCCACTTGTGGTATTTCTGTTATAGCAGCACTAGATGACTCAGACAGGCAGGAAAGGTGGTAAAAAACTTGGTGATACTCTGGGCCTGCTGCTCCAGTCCTGAACTGTATTCAAAATAGTCTGTCCTTGAGAAAAAAAAAAAAAAATTACATGATTTGTTGAATACACTGTTTTGTGCTCCTTGTTCCTCTCGGCTGACTGCAATTCCTAACTGATAAAATGAATTCAGTGTTTTCTTGTGCTAACCTGCCATAATAGGATCATGCAGATTTACTTAACATCTCCATGAGTCCTGTATCAATTTTAAGGGGAAGGCATGTCAACATACCATGCTAAGCCACACAATCAAGGTGGCCTAACAGTGTGTATTAAACTAGACATAGATTTTTTTTTTTTAAAGTTATTGCTTTTGGATGACAGAACTGTTTATCAACTTTAAATGAGTTCAGTCTCTTGGTGCCATCTCCTTGGTTAATGAGAAGTACAAGCATGGATTCATCTTAGCAAGCATTCCACCGATGATAGATGCCAGGCGCAAAAGCATAATGTCCTCACATCCCTTGATTCCATATTCCGGGTGTGCTTGCTTGGTGCAGCATGAAATGCATGCTGTTATATTAGGTGAGGACAAAACGTAATTTTACCAACTAATAGTTTATATCCTTTGAGATAGGCAAAGTACAGAATAAGTGGACAAATGGGGGATTACAGACATGAGAATCGTATCAAAACTAGAAAAATTGATTGCCTTATCTTGAGTACTTTATCATCCTTTTATCTTTTATCTTTTTTTCTCCACGGCATAGTAATCAATGATAAAACAAAACATGCTGAATTTATCCTATTAAAGAAAAAAGCAAATGCAATTTTAAATATTAATGATGCTATGAAATTCCTAAACTAATGACTGTTCTTTTCTCTTATTTGATCAATGAGTAAAAATGACTATCATTCAAATTTACTAATTTTTCCTTTACCCTTTGTTATTTATGATATTATAAAATGGACAGAAAGAAAATTTCAAAAAGTTCATCTCATATTATAAGAATATTTGGGTTAATCATAAAAAAAAAATAAGAGCAGGAAACTATTCAACTTCTAATGTTTCCTAGCTTCCCAGGTAAAAATAATATATAATATCACAAAATATTTGGTAAAATTCTTAATAAAAACTAACAGAAACTTTTGATGGTCTACCATCCCCTATTTCCCTCTTTTTCATTTCTGGCAGAACCCAAATTTTCTACAGGAATTCACGTCTCGGCTAATGGATTCAGGTAAGGTCACTTCATGCTCAACTCCAGGTATCAAATCTGGTCAGTTTAAATCAATTATTTGGATTCTATTATCCTTTCCAATGACTGAGTTAGAAAGAAAGAAGGAGAGAAAGGGAGAGAGGGAGGCAAGAAAGGAAGGGAAGAAGAAAGGAAGAAAAGAAGGGAGGAAGGAAGGAAGGATGGAGGGAAGGAAGGGAGGAAGGAAAAGAGGAGAGAATGACTGAAGGAAGGAAGGAAGCAAAGGAGGAAAGACGGAAGGAAGGTGGGAAGGAAGGAAGGAAGAAGGGAAGGAAAGGAGAAAATGGATGAATGAAGGAAGGAAAGAAAGGAACAACAGTGTCCCCTTTACTTTTGCTTTTCATTGTCACTTCTGGTTACAGCCTGGAACTGCTGTTGTTTTTCAGAGTAGGACAACAGGTTTGGAAAGCAGAACAAAGTTTTAGAAAGAACTGAAGTCCTTAATAACACTGTAGAGATGCTGAATTTAGGAAGCTGGGGTTTCTCTACTTCCACACTTGTTATGTAACATAATAGTTGGTTTCTATTTGTTTAAAGTACACGTGTAGTCTTATGTTACCTCCAGAAGCACATTCATGTTCACAGCATGTACCAACTAAGTGAATACCTACTGAAAGAATCTCTTGTATGCTTAGTTTTAGAACTATTAGAAATTTCTTGTTAATGTTGGTTGTAATTTTTCTTTCTGCAGAATGAACACGTTGTCTGTCTTACGAACTTGGTGGACAACCAGAGTAATATGAAGCATACTTTACAGCACTCTTTCTTTAAGATTGAATTAAGAATGCCCAGTATCACAGTCACCAGTGGTTAATAAATGCAGATCCCTGGACCCATCCACAGACCTATTTAATCAGAATCCTGGCACCAGTGACCTGTAATCTGAAAATTTAAAGAGTCATCCAGTTGGGTTTTAGATGTAATACTAGTAGATACATAATTAATTTTCTAGCATATCAAAATTCTTCACTTGTTTGCATTTTCTCAACAAGATATGTAATCACAATTAGTTTAATAGTATCAAAACAGCTCCTTCTTCAAAATTCATAATCTTGTTTCTTACTCAAGTCTAGATATTTTTCAATAATTAGCTCTCTTCAGCCTCACAGAAGTTGCCTAGTATACTTAAAATCACGAAGATAATTAGCCTCAGCAAATGTAATGCCTAAGAATTTATATAACTTGACTTTTGATAATCTTAACCAAGTCCAGCATAAGCCCTTTAAAATGTGAGCAGATTGAGCCTTCAGTACCTTTTTCTCAATATATAAATGTCCTTTTAAATTTTAAGACGATGATGTGATTGTTAGAAATCAGTGCCTGTTATGTAGTTTGTATTTTCGCTGTGCTATATCAACTCAACTCTAGTGATGTTCATTTAGTGTAGATTTGGATGATCACAACTGTTTTACCAAGTCTGTTGTCTTAATAACCAACACAGCAGATGCTCCTCCTTTTCTCACGGAGATAATTATCCACTCAGCACAGACCCATAGAATGTGCTCTCTACTGGGAGTTGTGGACAATAATTGGGCTGCAACATCTGCCTACTGGTCATGAGAGCAGACAGGAATTGTGTACAGAAAATAACTCACTGACCTAGATGTAAACCTGAGTGCCTATTTGCCTTCTGTGGTGATACATCTTCAGAGTGGGTTTAGAAAAATACCACTGACAGCATACTGTCATTTGTACTAGTGATCAAACCTTTTCACTGCTGAAGATTAATACCGTCAAGATACTTACTGAAGATGTAAGTATTTCAAAATTTAAAATGTCAGTTAAACTCTCTGTCAAGATATTCTGCAAGGATATGATTTGTTATTATATAGCAAGTTGCTTTATTTATTCTAAGGCATCTTTTCTGAACCAGTTTTAAAAACAATATAATATGTAAATGTGGCAAAATAATTGAGAAGACTTCACATAACTTCATGTTAAATATGCTTGCATCATAATATGTTTGTGTTTAATCTTATTATAATTTGAGATATTATTTGCATATGCATATTTGACATTTTTTTTAGACATAAATATGAGAACAGCTCTAGGCAGGTCCAATAATTTAAGCTTTCTGGTTTGAGAGAGTACTTTTTCTCTGACAAAATAGATAAGGTTATTTTTAGTTGAAATGATTTAAGTAGCAGACTTTCTGTTGAAGCACAATGAAGTATCTAAAAATAATAAAGCAAAAGGTAAGTATCTAAAAGTTTTGCATGAGCATTATTTTTATATGTACAATGCATACTTGACAATTTACCATGAAAAGTAAGAGTCTAAAAAGGTTGTTTTTTCAAAAACACATAAACGTGTTCCAATTATTTTAATTTATAGTAACGATTTATTTTAAGTTTTGAGGAAGAGACTCTTCATATAGTTATAAAAAAGTTCTAGTTTCTTATGGATCTGTGACAGATCTCCAATAATTAACATTTTTTAAAGGGAACTATTGTAACCGGAAATGTAAAACAAAAACATTTAATTACTTTTTAATGAGAGTGTTTATTTGCCTCATGTCTCATTAGAGGATGTGTTTTGCTTCCCTTATTGCACGTCACACATCTAGCGAGTAAAACAATTTGAGATCATTTATATGCCTCCATGAACGACATACAAGAGAAGCACTGGTGGGACAATGGCTAGGTGTTCCTTTGTTAACCAAGAGGTTTACCATTTGAACCAACCAGCCAATCCACCAGAGAAAAGACCTGGCTGTCTGCGCTCGTAAAGATTACAAACTCAGAAACCCTATGGGGCAGTTCAACTCTGTCCTATAGGGTCACTATGAGGTGAAGTCAGTTCAATGGCACACAAAAAACACAACAGGGATATACATACCATCAGGACATCATAACATGAAGAAAAAAACAGATCATTAAAAGGACAAAAAAGAAAGAAAAGACCAAAATGGATGTCAGAAGAGACTCTGAAACTTGCTCTTGAATGCAGCTAAAGTGAAAGGATGAAATAAAAGAGCTGATCACAAGATTTCAAAGTGCAGCTCGAGAACACAGAGTAATGTATTAAAATGAAATGTGCAAAGACCTAGAGATAGAAAACCCAAAGGGAAGAACACGCTGGACATTTCTCAAGCTGAAAGAACTGAAGAAAAAAATTCAAGCCTTGAGTTGTAACTTTGAAGGATTCTACTGGGAAAATATTAAACAACAGAGGAAGCATCAAAAAAAGATGGAAAGATATAGAGTCACTGTACAAAAAATAATGGGTGGAGGATCATATGATCAAGAATTGATGAAACTGAAGGAAGAGGTCCAAGCTGTACTGAAGGCCTCGGTGTAAAACAAGGCTTAAGGAATTGACTGAATACCAGTTAAGATGTTTTGACAAACGGATGCAGCACTGGAGGTGCTCACTCATCTATGTCAAAAAATTTGGAAGACAGCTACCTAGTTAGTCAACCGACTGGAAGACATCAGTATTGGTATTCATTCCAAAGAAAAGTGATCCAACAGAATGCGGAAATTATCAAACAATATAATTAATATCACACACAAGTAAAATTTTGCTGAAGATCACTCAAAAGTAGCTGCAGCAGTATATTGACAGGGAACTGCCAGAAATTCCAGCCAGGGTTGGAAGAGGACGTGGAACAAGGGATATCATTACTAATGTCAGATGAATCATGGCTGAAAGCAGAGAATACCAGAAAGAGGTTTACCTGTGTTTTATTGACTATGCAAAGGCATTCTGTTGGATGGATCCTAACAAATTATGGATAACATTGTGAAGAATGGGAAATTCAGAACACTTAATTGTGCTCATAAAGAATCTGTACAGAGACCAAGAGGCAGTCGTTCAAACAGAACAAGGGGATTCTGCCAGGTTTAAAGTCAACAAAGGTGTGTCAGGATTGTAACCTTTCACCATACTTATTCAATCTGTATGCTGAGCAAATAATCTGAGAAGCTGATCTATGTGAAGAAGAATGTGGCATCAGGATTGGAGGAAGTCTCATTAACAACCTGCAATATGCAGATGACACAACCTTGCTTGCTGAAAGTGAAGAGGACTTGAAGCACTCACTGATGAAGGTCAAAGACCACAACCTTCAGTATGGATTACACCTCAACATAAAGAAAAACAATATCCTCACAACTGGACCAATAAGCAACATCATGATAAGCAGTGAAAATATTGAAGTTGTCAAGGATTTCATTTTACTCCAATCCACAATCAACGTGGAAGCAGGAGTCAAAAATCAAACGATGCATTACATTATTAGGCAAATCTGCTGCAAAAGACCTCCTTAAAAGTATTAAAAAGCAAAGATGTCACCTTGGGGACTAATGTGTGCCTGACCAAAGCCATGGTGTTTTCAATCGCCTCAGTGAATAAGGAAGACCAAAGAAGAATCGATGCCTTTGAATTATGGTGTTGAAAAAGAATATTGAATATACCACGGCCTGCTAGAAGAATGAACAAATCTGTCTTGGAAAAAGTACGGCTAGAATACTCATTAGAAGCAAGAATGGCAAGACTTCATCTCATGTACTTTGGACATGGTATCAGGAGGGATCAGTCCCTGGAAAAGGACATCATGCTTGGTAAAGTAGAGGGTCTGCAAAAAAGAGAAAGACCCTCAACAAGATGGATTGGCACAGTGGCTGCAACAATAGGCTCAATCATAGCAACAATTATGAGGATGGCACAGAACAAAGCAGTTTCCTTCTGCTGTATACAGGGGCACTGAGAGTCAGTGCTGACTGGCTGGCACCTAACAACAGCAACCACCTGTTGCCACATAGTCTCAAAAACAAACAAGCAAAAACAACAAAAAGAAACTCTTGGTCTAAATTATTTTACTGACAGTCAAAAATTGGCCTATATCTTTGATCCCAGTTCCTAGTTAAATGACTGTAAATGTTCTTTCTGTAGCTCTAATTCTGAAGTATATTCAAATTCATAGTGTTTTAAGATAAGCCAGCTTTATTTTGTACATGATTTAAAGGTATTTGAAGCTAAAATTATAATTAAATCACTCATATTTCACATCAAAACTCTGATTGTTATAAGACATGTCCATATTCAAAAAGAAACATGATTTCCAGAACTAGTGACATTATTAGACATGAGAATATTATGTTGATTTTAAGTATGTGGCCATCACAATCACACAAGGGTCCTATTTACTTAGCAGCCTAATATAATCAACAGAAATACAGAGCAAAATACATCAAAGTTCTCAGTCCACCACAAACACTAATATAATTTTTGTTCCTAGCCTCTCCCCATTAACTGTCCTGGCTCTGCTGCACCAAATCTCTCCCTCTCTCTGTAGTTCATTTATCCTTCATTGTACTCACCTACTCCCTAAATGCTCTCTCACGTTCTAGCCCATGCTGATTTGTCTGAATTTGAGCTTCTATAGTGGGTATGGTTGTTTCAATCATTTGGACAGCTAGTCACTCTTGCTCCAGCTACCATCCCTTAAAAAACAAAACAAAACAAGACGAAACTGAACATTTGTTATAGATTAAAAAATCAAAACCAAACCCATTGCATTCAGATGATTCCGACTCATAGTGACCCTATAGGACAGAATAGAACATCCCGATAGGGTTTCCAAAGAGCAGCTGGTGGATTCGAACTGCTGACCATTTTGGTTAGCAGCCGCAGCAAGCCATAGCTCTAAACTACTGTACCAGCAGGGCTTCATTGTTATGTGTTATTGATTATGTAATATAAAGATACAAAGACAGGTTTCAGGGTATATGTGTTTTCTGTCTCACTAGTTTATTTTCAGTACCCAATATTTTATAGGTTGCTATACATCAAGTAAAAGTCAACATCCATTCCTGGATTCCTTGTGGTACTGATAAAGATCGTCAATATTTGCTAAATTCTTACTATCTGCCTAGCACTACTCTAAGACCTTTAAATATTTTTTTCTTTTCTTAAAGGGGCTAAACTCAAGAATGTATAGGTATTAAACAACCTTTTTTTTTTTTTTCCCTCCATATTATCCTTTTAAAACTCAATCTGAAGAGTCTTTGATGGAGCTCTAGTGGCACAATGGCTAAAGCAATTGTCTACTAACCAAAAGGTTGGTGGTTTGAAACTACCATCCTTAAACGAACATGAACCTAGTTAATCGTGTATGGTTACCTGAAAACTTGTGCTTAGGCCTCTTGACTTCCAAAATAAAAATTTTTCTATTGTTAGTTCCCTTTACCAAATATTGATTTACTTTTGAAAAATGGGAATCTAGCACTTTTAGGATAATCTCATAAAATTAGCAAACAGGACTTAAGTAGCTGAAATAGATTTTCCAGTTAATGTTGGAAGACTGAATGCTACTATCAAAGTGTTAGTCCTCTGGGTGCTCTGCCTTGCACCCTCAGCAAATTTGTGTGATGAACTCAGACACTTAAAATCAACCCCAAAACCACCTTGTCATGGTTTCCTTCCTGTATGCATATTTAGCAGATCACATTAAGGACACAGCTTGTCTCCTGATGCTTTAGCTAATGATCTGAGCAAAAGACCTTAATATCCTCAAATTGGACTACTTCATAATGCTTTGTAAGAAAGACATTACCTGTACTGGAGGAAGCCAAAAAACAGCCCCCAGTAACTAAACAGATTGCTCCTTTCCATGTAGACATGGGCTTAGGCTGATGGAATATGAGTGTTGTTGAAAAAAGTATTTGCCTTTATGTTTACATTCTGTTTTAAAAACAACCGGAGTATTCGCCCATGACAGGCCGTATCAGGTAAGGTTAAGGGTCTAATTATCCACTGAACTTTATGCAACTTAAGCTGTGCTTCCTTAATAAAACACATTTTTCAAAATTCATATTTAAAAATAAAAATATATATTTCTAGTGCTTCGAGTGTCCTCAAGCAGTGAAGGCAGCAGAACCATTAACTGTTCACTTGAAAATACTACTTGACCTCTCTTTGCATATGTCAGTTATGTTTTGTTTTATCACTTAAATGTCAATTCAGAATAAATATGTTATTTTGAATAAATATTTATACCTGACTTGTAGAGGCCTTTATAATATTAACTGACTTCTTTAGGAAATGTTACTGCCTGCCAGATATCTTCTCTGCCACGTTATTACGTGTTTCATTCTGGTATGTTAGAGCTACCATCTCAATATGGAAGCTTTGCATCCAGGTTTATGCAATATTTAGAATCTGAACATTTATTGTACTTAATTTAAGAAGAACCCATCAAACCAAAACCCTTTGCCCTCAGGTCAATTCTGACCCATAGTAACTGTGTAGGACAGAGTAGAACTGCCCCCATAGGGCTTCCAAGGCTGTAATCTTTATGGAACCAAACTGTCGCATCTTTCTCCCAAGGATCGCCTGGTGGTTTCGAACTGCTGACCCTTCGGTTAGCAGCCGAGCACTTTGACCACTGTGCCACCAGGGCTCTTAAGAAGAACCCACACAAGAGGTAATTCTTTAAGATTCACTGTGAAAAGAAAAGATGGATTTGTGCTACAAAAGCCTCAACTCCTTTTAGCACAATTCCTCAGGCATATTTAAATCATTTTTTAAAATGCCACTGAGAAATGAGGAGCCCTGGTGGCTCAGTGGTTAAAGTGCTCGGCTGCTAACGGAAAAGTCGGCAGTTTGAACTCACCAGCTGCTCCTCAAGAGTAATCTGCATCCCTAAAGATTTACAGACTTGGAAAGCCCATGGGACACTTCTACCCTGTCCTATAGGGTCTCTATGAGTCAGAATCAATTAGACCACAATGATTTTTTGCTGATAAAATCAGTATAATATTAACAGGAATCATCTAATGCAACAGAAATAAATGGACCAATGATTTTGGTAGTTTCAATGAGTCAAGACTTTTAATGGTGTTGGCTTTAGTCTTTAAGATCTTTGAAAAAAAGAGTTTTTATATTATTTAGATATTTTCCCCTAAAAATTTTATTATACATTTACACTGAGATAACATTAACTTCTACCAAGACTACCTGCTTTCAAATTATATTTATACTTATATGGTTTATAAAACTTGACACCCTCTCTTCTACTAGAATTTCAAGCTGTGTAAATATGCACTCACGTGACCACCCGCACATACACACATTTGAGGTTATAGCATATTGCATAGAATCTCAAGATATTATTGGCATTGACCTCACTTTGAATAGATTCTACACTTAAAAATGGTAAGGAGATAAAATAATAAAAACAGATACATGAATTACAGAGAAAGGGTTGATTTGCTTTCCATTATTTTGGAGTAAATCTAAGATATCTTTTAAATATAATTATAGAAATTTTATCTGCATTTTCTATGGGAGCCTAATTAGCATCAAGTTGGTTAAAGGAGCTGAACTTTTGTAGTATGTATGGAAAATAAAAATACATTACTATGAAGTCTTCTCTTATTCTATTGCTAAATATATTTCCTGATCTCACTCTGTCTTTGCTTCGATACTTCCCAGTTTAATTTTTCGTTCCTGCCTCCAAATGACGATGCTAGGAATGTCTCCACGGAAACCTCATCTGAGTCCCTGCTCTTATTAATCTTTCTTCTGGTGTAGTGCTCCACGGTTGTGTGGCTATTGCTGCTAGACACTGTTGGATTTCTCTTTACTTACTTGTCCTAACCCAAGCCATGGTGTTTTCAATTACTCATGTGCATGTGAAAGCTGGACAATGAATCAGGAAGACCAAACAAGAATTGATGCCTTTGAATTATGGTGTTGGTGAAGAATATTGAATATACCATAGACTGCCAGAAGAACGAACAAATCTGTCTTAGAAGAAGTACAGCCAGAATGTTCATTAGAAACGAGGGTAGTGAGACTTCATCTCACATACTTTGAACATGTTATCAGGAGGGACCAGTCCCTGGAGAAGGATATCATGCTTCGTAGAGTAGAAGGTCAGCAAAACAGAGGAAGACCCTTAATGATATGGATTGGCACAGTGGCTGCAACAGTGGACTCCATCATAACAACAATTGTGAGGATGGCACAGGACTGGGCAATGTTTCGTTCTGTTGTACAAAGGGTCGCTGTGAGTCAGAACCGCCTCTGTAGCACCTAACAACAACAGCTTGTCCTGTGGCCAGTGTCACCATTACCACCGAGTCACGTGGAATGACTCAACTCCCTCCGCTGTCATTAAATCATAATGGATTTTTAAATACACAGCACAGCCATCAAATTTGTCACTATTGCTAACAGTCTTGTTTGCCTACTTCTACCAGAAGTAGAGGTACAGCTCTGGTCCAATTATTTCCATTGAATTAACTACCTCTTTTCTGGTGGCCCAGTGGTTAACAGCTACGGTGTGCTATGGTTGCTAGCCAAAATGTCGGCAGTTTGAATCCACCAGCTAACCAAAATGTCGGCAGTTAGGGTCCACCTTGGAAATCTTATGGAGCAGTTCTACTCTGTCCTACAGGGTCACTATGAGTCAGAATCGACTCGACAACAATGGGTTTGGTTTGGTTTTTTGGTTTCTTACTGCTTAGATTCTGCTAGGAGTCCCTGGGTGGTTAACGTGATTGGCTGCTTATCAAAGCACGTTGGAGGTTCAAGTCAACTCCGAGGTGCTTGGGAAGAAAGGCCTGTTGATCTACTTCTGAAAAAATCAACAATTGAAAACCCTATGGAGCACAGTACTCCTCTGACACACATGGGGTCAGTTGCTGTGAGTCTGACTTGATATGACTGGCCACTGGTTAGATTCTGGTTAGATTCTGCTACCATCTTGTGCCATCTACCTAACTCATGACGGTAAGTTTTCTGCCACTTTCTATTGCATCTGTTCATGTCAGTCAACTAAACCAATGTCTGTTAAGTTTCTAGAAGAGTACCAGGAGCAGTCCTGTGTATAAGAGAAGCAAAGGTGAATAAGACATAGTCTTCATTCGTAAGAAATTTATAATTCTAAGATAAAGACAGACAAATAATTGAAACTCAGCAGGAATCTTATTTATTAGTGTTGATGATTTTACCATTGCTTCTGCTCAACATCCTAAAAATGGTCAATGAGGGCAATAAAGGCATTAGGAGTACTTTACTCATTAATAAAAATTAGGGCCTTGCTTGAGGTTTGTCTAAAAGACCACCAATGTCTCACCGTAACTGCTTCCATCTTGTATTTTCCAGTTATTTATGTTTTCCTTCCTTTGTCTAAACTTAGAAATTATTTTCTGGCACATTTACACTTACAAGCCTATAAATGGTAAAACAAAATTTAAAATTTTTTCACATACCATTTGAAAAAGAATCCCAAGCATTTTTTTTTCACCTGTGTTCTCTGTATATAATAAATTTAACAAATTACCTAGCTTATTATGGACACTAAAATCCATGAGAACAATTCAATTTTTTAATAAATATTTAGAAATTCAATGTAGACACTACAGTGCCAAATCTTAATATTCCTTTATGAACTTTGATTGAAGTTTCATCCACAGGGGACATTTTATTTTAAAACTATGTTTAAGACAGAAATCTCAAAATCCAACAGAGGACAGACTTTATATTTTCATAGGTTAAAGATCTTTGCTCTATTGCAATAACATCAACTGAATGCTTATTATCTATAATTTGGCTTCAGAGTAACAAACATGTGAGAAACTTATGCAAATGAGAAAAATCTCCTTAGTTCTCTGCACTGATTATTTGTATTATTCTGTCTGAATAACAATTGTTTCTCATATACTTCTAGCAAAGCAATTTAATATTGTATTATAAATAAGTCTATACATGCAAAGAAAAATGAATTGTGGCAATAACAGAATTGATGTAAAGTAGGTATGTACTTTATCTAAAATAAGTTCCTATTTCTGATCAGTAATTTCTTGACTTAAATTGCAGATACTCTGTTGTATTTTATCTACCTGGCCATAGTCTTACTCGGCCTCATTATATCTGATTTCCAAATGTCAGTGCATTTGGCTACTTAACATTTAAATATAGATAATAAAACATTCACACAGGGCAATAAAACTCACCAGAAAATACTAAATATAAGGAAACAATCATGACTATATGGGCTTTCTTTCATTCTAGAATACAAGTGATATTTTTGATTTAAACATTATCTGGGATATAGTTTAAAGTTATATCTGTTAGTTTAAAATATAAATAACAAAGATAATTTAATGTGCTCTAATCTACTATGAGTTGGAAGTGCCTCGAAGGCATCTAGTAACAAGAAAAATAAAATCCAGCGTTTACTATTTTTCTTTATTGTGACATTGAAGAAAACTGTCTCATTGCAAAGAATATGAGTAAGAGAATACCAGTATTTCATCATAGCATATATATACCAAGAAAAGATTTACATTTTGAAAAATATTTACCGTTTATGTTTGAAGGATAACCTTTGACATAAATATATTCAATAGCCAGCATGAAGATGAATATGTATTTACTCCACTTGGCCAGATGAAATGATCTTGAACAGGATAATTCAATAGAACTTTCTGTAGTGGTGGAAATGTTGTATACCAGCGCTGCTCAAAATGGAATAGCCACATATATTAGTTGATAATAGGGCTCATCTCACTCTTAAATAGATGTAACTAGCCCTGAATTGTGTAGTTTATAGTCAAATTATATATAGTTGTATAAATATCTCCAGAAGATTTTATAAAGCATCAGAAAAATTTGATACAAAATGTGTGTTTGTTCATTTCTTCTAAGAGTTTAAGTAGGACCTTCTCTTAGTTTCCACCGTAAGAGAAAACAGTAACAGGCATGCATGAAAGCATTTGTGGAAGTAGTTAATTTAACTAAAATTCTGGGCAGATTTTGGACACAACTGTGAATTCCATATTTGATATGGGCTTAAAAATTTGCTCAGACTTTTGAAGTAGTTCTTGAACTTCCCCATGCTGCTTGCCCAGCTCTTCTCCTGACCTATGATTAAAGAAATAATGAAAAAAGAAATTGTACACAAACAAAATTTCTTTTCAGGTTTTCCCCCTCCTCAGGATAATTCATTCTTCCCCTTTTAGCTTTCCTTCTTCTTGATGGACCAGATACCTGTTCATTCATGTCTAAATGATCTCTAAACAGATAGTACATGGCTGATGAGAAATTATGGGCTAGATCCTAATATGTGCATTTAAAAAATCCTACCACCAAAGTTAAAATAAAACACACTTCTGTGAACATTCATTATTAAAAATATTGCTAACACCACTTACAATAAGGAGTTTTAATGGAATAATTAAATAAAACACATGTTTACATAGACTGTCGTTTTCATTAACAGAGTATCAGAAACACCTTGTGGAGTGTATTAACTATTTATTTTATGCCTGAGAAATGCATACAGGGATTGTGATTTCCCTAATGAATTTTAGTTATTTAATGATTTTCTAAGATTTCTTTCTGTGTATTTTGTCTACGTAGTGTAGGCTGTATATTATCAACTTTTGAATATTCATCATATTTCATTCCATTCAATTCTAATCATTTTAAAGTTTCACCAATTTCTTTGCCATTAGTTTGGAGTAAGTTATGTTCAAATACTCTGTGGTTAGAAGACATACACTTTTTAAATGGATTAAATCCATTGCCATCAAGTTGATTCCGTCTCATACTGATCCTATAGGACAGAGTAGACAGTGCCCAATAGGGTTTCCAAGGCTGTAACTCTTTACAGAAGCAGATTGCCACATCTTTCTCCTAGATTCCAATTTATAGTGACCCTGGTGGCCCTAAAAGCATGAGTACTGAAATGGTTAAATGTCTCACAGTTAGATATTCTAGAAAAGCCTTTTACAAATTAATTTAAATAACATTCTTTTAGTAGGAGAAATACATCTAAAAAAATCATTAGTTAAACTAATATGTTTAAATGATTTTAAATTTCTTCCTAGAGACGTGTTCCCAAGGCAATTATTTGAAAACAACATTTTGCAGGTACTCATTCTGAAAAAGATAATATTTCCAACTTTTCCCTATTTTAATTTTGTTTAATTTGGAGGATTCTGTAGTGGGTGGAAATATGTGACAGTGAGTAAGACAAATCTGTCTCCTCATTTGGCAATAATGATATAAGATCACAGACCAAATGTTTCAACAAAAAGACCATGGTCTTCATCTGAACTAACATCGCTTCATGTCTGAAGGATAATGCAACCTATGTCGTCGTGAAGGTATTTTCAAGGTTAATAATAAGAAGTGTGAGATAAAAATGGAAATCTATAAATGTTTAAGAAATAGAGTTTTTAATGGAAATAATCTACACAGCCAAAATATCTTAGGTGTCCAGTTACAGCCCATGAAGGGAGAAGGGGGAAATTAGTTTTGTGAAACGACAAAGAACAAGAATATGCTAGCAATTATTTATCATAAAAGAGTGTTCTATCCATTAGTCTTTCAAATTTCCAGTTTCCCCATTGATTATTCAGCGTAATTATAACCATGCATTAAACAAGTTCGTCTAGGACATAACTACATGTAGTACGCTTGGATTTTAGCTTTGAAATCTCATTTCTGCATGCAAATCGGTGTAGTATTTAGAAAAAAAATAATTCTCAAGCCAATTAATATATTCCCAATACTTCCTTTATGATGCTAATTGCTTTTTAAGATTGTGCTAAATTTTACTGCACACAACTTAATGGAAGAAAAAGTTCATACCATCTAAATTTAAATTTCAGAAGGATTGTCATTATAACGTATTCAGGATTCTCCATTGTACCAAACGTTTCTCACCAAATAAAACATGTAAACCAAGGATTTTATTTATATAACACAACGCAATTCAGAAACCATATATACGTGCTTTACAAAATACCATCCTTGAAAGAATTAAAATAATTGCAAGGGCTCTTCAGTACAATCAGACATAGAAGTGACCTGAAGCCGTCTCAAGATGCACCCCTACTCCACACCCAACCATGAGACTATCAAAAAGGCAAAAGCAGAATGAAGAGGATAAGAATGTGAATAACATTTTGCCATGCCATAGCTTTACATTATTCATTGCATAAGCTAATGTTCCCAGAAGTAAGCCTTCCTTTGAAGGTTCTCTAGAAAAGAGATCTCTTTTCCTCACATCACAGAGGCAAAAAAGTGGTGACAATCCTGTTTATATACAATGTTGCATCTGTATCATTACTTACTTTTTTATTTTATTTTATTTTTTAAATTTAAGAAAGCCTATTTTATACCGTACACCTTTCCTGCTTGCTTTTACCTCTGTACCTTTTGGCCCTATTTGTCCCTCCAATGATAATTCGTCACCCACTTAAAACCCTCTTTAAAGCCCTCTTTCATCATTCAGGTTAACCTTAGCATTAATGCTAGCTTCATTCCAAACTTGCTAGCATTAGTTCTACATTACCATTCAACTCCTTTGTTATGTTCTAGACCTTATTATTTACAATGTTTCCTCTTATGAAGTCTTACTACATTTTATAACACAGCCTAGATGTTGTTGTTGTTAGTTGCCATCAAGCTGGCTCCAACTCATAGTGGGCCCCACGTACAACAGGAGGAAAGGTTGACCAGTTCCATGCCATCTTCACAATCTTTGGTATGCTGTAGTCCATTGTTGCAGCCACGGTATATTTTGAGGGACTTCTAAAATAGAGGGCTCATTTTCAGCACTGTATCAGACAATATTCTGGTGTGATCCGTAAGGTTTTTATTGTTTAATTATTGGACGTAGATCACCAGGCCTTTCTTCCTTGTCTGTCCTAGTTAGTCTGGAAGATCTGTGGAAAACTGTCCACCGCGAATGACCCTGCTGGTATGTGAAATACCAGCATTATAGCAACACACAAGCCACCACAGTACATCAGACTGACTGATGGTGGCCTAGATCTTAGGTTCTTTCTTTTGAACTATTTTCACAGCGCCAATTATTCTGTGATTCTTTTTCTTTTGATAGTAAATTTTTTAAATTCAAGATTCATTTCCTAGATCAATATTCAATTTTTTATTCTGTATATGACAATAAACTTTTCTGGAGGAATATATAGATATAAATATAGATGGAGATATAGAGATAGAGAGATACAGATATGTATTCCTTCCACTCGTCACTTCTCTAGTCCCGTCTCAGTTGACCTCTCCATTACATCCCACCACGGTTGGATTATCTATTTTCCTGATCCTTGGATGTCTAGCTCTTCTTTCTTTTCTTTTTAAGTTTAAGATTCTGCTTCAATGCCACTTCATCACAGTGACATTTCTTCATCACCCTAACTAGAGTGACCACTCAGTAATTTATTATAAGATCACCCTATGATAATAATTATCTGCATAACTTTATGACAATTGGATATGGTTAATATATATACATATATACATTTTTTTTTCCTTGTGGACTGTCTTACCCTAATACAGTGTAAGCATCATAAGAAGTAAGGAGTTTTCTTATTTTGTTTGCCTTGTTTCTCTGAGAATCTGGGAGGGATTTTGGCATATCATAGAAATGAAATGCACTTTTATTCAATTAATTAATTAATAAGAAATTCACAGATGTAGAATGCATATCCAATTTAGGTTGAATTGTCAATATTTTTCCACTCTTTCAACTATTCTCCGTGAATTCCCTCAATAGAAATTACAAACATTTGTGAAGGTATGAATTTCAAAACACAAATTTAGATATTCAATAAATATTATTTTTAAATTGTCAAAAAATTAAATTTAGTATCTGTTTTGAACCTTAATTTTATCAGGTAGGTAGAAATTAAATCTTTTTCAATTTAGAGTCCCTCTTCAAAGTTACCACATTCTGTCTAAGTTATACAGGGGTTTTATGTAGTCCACGGCAATGAGAAGGTATATTATTTGCTCCTAAGTTTCAATTCTCTATTAATTTTCTATCCATTCTTGTATCTGTTGGAGGATCTAAGTTCCTGACTCCTTCAAGATCATGAGTGAAGTTCATTACCCCTCATTTAAAGATATAAATACTTACAGAATTGAACACAGATATTTGAACCTAAAAGTATGTTATTTTTTCTAAGAAATTAAAATAAATATAGATACAGATTTAGATGTAGGTACAGATACAGATACAGTTATAGATACAGATACAGATACAGATTTAGATGCCAACATAGATACAGATACAGATAAAGTGTAAATAAATTACTTTAGTCAGTATGAAAGTCCTTCATATTGAGCTATTTGTTTAGGTCCAAGTCTCTGACATTGACTTACTTGCCAGGACTTCATATTTTAGGAATTTCAGTCCATGAACTTGCTCAAAACATGCCTGCATCTGATATAACAAACACTTTCTTAAAGAAATTATATGAATTTTCCTATGGTGATTACTAAATGCTTAATATTAAAAAATAATTTACATAATTTGTAGCGAATAAGGGGTTTAAAACTTTTCACTTAATATGAAAAAAGAAGTTTTTATTTCATTTAATTCACCTCTAATCAGTATTCATGCAATATGAGTTGAGAGAAGAGAGTGTAGAACATAGATAAAGACTATTGCTATTCGGCACACTTTGCTACTCAGGATGGACTTATGATTTATTTACATCAACTAATAACAGGTCTACATATTCAAAACATCTCACAAGAATTATTAAGCATTCTACTTTTTCTGGAAGTGACTTAAATACCTAAGCAATTCAGATAAGAGAATTCTAAAAGAGATATTGGGGAAAATACAAAAGTGCATAAATAATTTTGCAAAAATAAACATATATCCTCTGATTTTAGTTTCCATTCTAAATTTAAAAGATTCAGGCATTATAAATAGGTCTATATACAAACAGTCTGAGATCTATTCTATGTCCCTTTCACAATTTTAATAAGCTGGAGTTTAATTATTTCAAGCAAACCTTGAATATAAATTTAAAAAGGAAGACATTAAAGCATGATTGTAACAGCTGTCATCTGGATTGATTTACACTGAAAATAAACCTGTATCTTAAATGACTTTATATAAGGGAAACAAAGCATGCAGTATACAATGAACTCATATCTCTCCCCTATGATCTTGAAGTAACATTTTTTTTAAGTACGTTACAAATGTGTGTCCCTGGAAAAGATGTAACTTAGAAGTAAGAAAGGACCAAAACTGAAGGGATTTGGCCAGACCCAGATATCATAAGACCGTAGGGGTTTCCTCCAGCAATATATATACACCCACCCAAAACGGAGTCTGGGTACAGACAGAAAAAAAATGAATCAACTTTTTATATACTGAACATCTATGGAAATTCTAGGACAATAAATCAGTCTTCATAGTCTGTGGGGCCAATGTAAAACAACATTCTAGGATGCCCAAAGGAGTATCAAGAACATGAAAAAAATAATATGCACATAATTTATTTTTTCAACAATAGATATTGAGTGACCTACCAAGTATCAGGGACTATGTCTCGGGATACCTCGATTAACAAAACAACAAAGATCCATGCCCCTGTGGGAGTTTATAATATTGCAGTGTGCCTAATAAATGTATCATGGATAATAAACAGAATAAGTAAACTGCATAAGTTAATGGAAGGTTAAATTGTTGTGGAGAAGGGGAGGGGGCAGAAAAAGAGACTAGTCTAAGGGGTATTGGGAACGTCAGAGAAGGGAGCATTTTCCATCCACTTTCAGCTTCTTGGGGGTGCATATGTGAACTAGAACTAAGAACTATGTTTTTCATATTAAGTTTGTAGAAGCAAGTGAGTGGAAAAAATTTGAAGTTGTAAGTAAGAGAGCAATTACAGTGAATAACCATGGAATTAAAACTGAGGGACAAAAGGAGGGAGTATATTATGTATTGAATTGTGTCCCAGACAAAGGTATGTTGAAGTCCTAACCGCTGTACCTGTGAATGTGGCCTTGCTTGGAAGTAGGTTATTTCTTTAAAGATGTTTTAAGCTAAGTTAAGGAGGTGATACAGGAGTAGGATGGGTCTTTAATCCCTCCTGAGTGGTGTCTTATAAAAGAGAACAGTCAGGAAAACAGTCACACAGAGGAGAGACGTCTACAAGATACGTCTTGTATCTTGAAGACACATCTACAAGCCAAAGAATGCTAATAGATGTCTGGGGTTACCAGAAGCTGGAAGAGACAAGAAAGGAGCTTCCTGTAGAATGAACAAATTCAGATTCCTACCCTCCAGACCTGTGAGATAACAAATTTCTGTTATTCAAAGCCACTTGCCTTGTATTTTGTGATGGTAGCTGTGATGGTTAATGATATGTGTCAAATTGGCTAAGCTGTGATTCTCAATAGTTGTAGCAGACATTGGAATGATTGTTCTTCCTCGATGTAATGTAACGTAATCACTTTCCACTATGTGATCCGATCTGATCAGCCAAACAGTTTAAAGGGGAATCTCCTTGGGGGCGTGCCTGCCTACAGAACGGATGTTCTGGCAAAGCCTCTCTTCTCTCCCCCGACCCGGCACTCTTCTTATCACCTGACCTCTGGATCTTGGGACAAAAGCCTCCAGAAATCTCTGTCCTGTTGCCTGATCTGCAGATTTTGGATTCAACAACCCTCACAAACCCAAGAGCCATCAGAAATCTCCAGCTTGTGGCCTAACCTGCGTATTTTGGATTCTGAAACCCTCATGAGTCAGCAGAGGATTCCACTCTGCTGCCTGACCCATGGATTTGGTACTTGCCAGCCTCCGCAACCGCATGAGCCATTTCCTTGAAATAAATCTCTGTCCATATATTTATGTATATACAGAGAACACAGGCTAAGAAAGTAAGCCTAGGAAACTAAGTCAGAGACATCAAAGAGTTAGGAGACTGTCAATGGGTGGTAGACCCAACGGATTAGATGTCATGGTGGGTCAAAGACTGGTGAAATTGGGGAACTAGAGAGATTGAATAGATTCTCCACTTGTGCCTTTAAATTGATCAGATGATCATAAAGTTGTATCTATGAAATTGAGGTTATGGAGATGCTATTCTTGGTAATGGGGAAGTCAAGATTCTAACCATAATAAATGCTCTTCTTAGAAAAAACAAAGTTGTTGGCAATTCTATGGTAATATAGAATAGTAAATAAAGAAAATGACTCAGTCATGATGATGTACGCAGTTTTATTTTTTTACAGGGGTGTTTAAAGCAATTTCAAATAATATCCAGGAGTCAAGCCATACTTTTGGCTCTTTATTTCTATATCTTTGATATAACTTAGTGGTACATTAATTCCTTATCTGTTGACTCAGCAAACCAATCAAGTAGGCACTGCCACTTCTATTTATAGATTAGGAAACAGAGGTTCAATAAATAAAGTGATTTTTTAGGAGAGGAATTGACAACACCCAAACCTAGGTTTTCTGTCTCTAAATCCAGTACTATCTGACAAATCTCCTACTGAAGACACTTGTTCATATCTCTCTATTGAACTGTGGCTATGTCAAGAAATACAGGGAATATTAAATTTCAATATGAAATTAAGTGAATTTTATTAAGCAGTTTTTTAATCTACCTTTACATTATATTATTTTGTAAATGCATGAAAATTGTGTTTAATTTATGCATAAAAAGTGCAAAATAAACAGAGTTTTATGTGGTTATAAGGAAATCAGAGGACTTTAGAAGATTTGAGCTCTAATATTAATATTTATTTTACTTTTTATTTTTTGCTATTTTCTTTTGTGACTCCCAAGTGCATATTTTCGAATGCACACTGAGTTAAAATTTGAAATACTCAAGATTAATATTATAAATTTTAATTAAAATACAACTCATCTTCAGTTTCAAATGCTGAAGAAAACTTTTAAATAAAAGTTTAAAATATTATTTCAAACACGGCAGAAAACTAAACCAACAAAATATTTTTATTCAATACCACAATGTTAAACAATATGGAAACCACTTGTCTTATTGTCAATCAAAAATGCAATAAAATCTTCATGACAAGCTTAACATGTCAGTGCACTCAATCTGTCCTTTGAATATGTATGTCAGACAAGCTCTAACGATCACCAAAATATTTTCCCCTCACAGTAAATCACTGTCATGATGGCTAATATTGATCCGTAGACTCAGTAACCAAATCTGTCCATGAGATTCAACAATATCTATCTTGGTATGACATAGCCCCATCCCCCTGCTTAAGTCGTTAAACTTTCGTCTATGGATTTACATCAGTTCCACCTGAAGGAGCTACTGAAATGTTTCACTTATTTTTAAAATTACATCTAAAATTATCATATCAGGGAAATCCATTATTTCATTTGATAACTTCTTTCCTATTTGTCACACAATATGCCACATATAATAGCTTTTAAATTGCAGGATAATGTAATAATAAACATAATATGGCAAGTATAATATGTGTATATGCATAAATGAAAGTATGAAATAATTTTAAATGTAAAGACCTTCAGAGCATGGGAAACATTAAGAAATTATATATGCCTCTGTGTACACTCAGAGATTCAGTGAGGAGACCTCGTGGCACAGAGGTTAAGTGCTACAGCTGCTAATCAAAAGGTCAGCAGTTCGAGTCCACCAGCTGCTTTTTTGAAACTCTATCGGGCAGTTCTACTCTGTCTTATAGGGTCACTATGAGTCAGAATTAACTCAATGGCAACATTTTTTTTAAAATTAATATTGATAATATTCCTCTCCTCCAAATAATAAAATGGAATAAAGGAAAAGATATATATATAGTAAGTATACTCACTCCTATCTTATCAACATGGTTAGGTTTCAAAGACTAGGTTGTTATGCAAAAAACAGCATTATATAAAAATGAAGGATGTTCACACAGGGTCACAAAATGGAAGATGACAACATCATTACAAAACTGCCAAATTATATCATTACATAACTGCCAAATTTCATCACTACATAACTGCCAAATTACATCATTGCATAACTGCTAAACCACTGAGAATAATGGCTCAGCCCAATTGACACATAATCTTAACCATCACAACCAGCACCACTCTTGCCTTGCATCTCAGCATTCATTAGTGTCAGATGTACATTGTTAATGCGCAAAATAGCTGGATAGTAGATTGTTTTACTATTGTAAGTATGAAACGTCAGATAGCGAGATAATTGGTAAGTGAGGAGTAGGTGTAGATTGTAGCTGCATTTTGGCTTAAGATATAAAGATCCATAAAAATAGGATGTTTATTTTCTATGCAAAGAATTTTTGAGAACTCAAGTCAATTTCAAGAAAGGGGGTGTTTACGAACATCTCGAATAATTGAAAAATGATATGTGGATGTATCATTATACCATTGCCAAGGGGGAGATATTCATTAAGAATGGTAAGTTTGGTAGTGTTTGAGGAGGGCTAGAGTTTCAATAATATGAGTATTAGTTCACTGACTTTAGTATAGTAATAGATCCAAGTGAGAAGACACTATTGGAAATATAAAAGTAATAATTATCAACAAAATATTGAATTGGAGCTGTGGGAGTGTGTGGAATCTCCAGGAAAAAGTGAAAGGACATAAAAACAACATTCACAAATTAAACCTTGGGAAATACCCATCATTAGTGATACTAAGGAGATGAATTACTATCAGTGGGTGAAGGAAGGCAAGAAAAGGAAATAAAAAGTATGTAAATTGTGAGGGGAAAAATAAAACTGAGTGTTTTTCACAAAGAACTAACACAAAACAAAAACTACACCAAAAAGGAAAATAAAAACTTCTAGAACACACACACACAAAATAATTATAGCAAAGTTACAAGAAGCAAGGTTAATATAAAAAAGTCAATTGTTTCACATTTAACAGTATTTTGTTCTGTAAGCCTTCATCTTAAGTGAGAATAACAGCACAATTGGAAGAGTGTAGTCAATGTCACTGAACTGTGCATGTAGAAATTTTAGAAATGGTATATCTTTGGCTATGTGTATTTTCACCAAAAAAAAAAAAAAAAAAAGAGGTTGAGAAGTTAGAGGGTTGATATGTTGTGGGGTTGTTAACCAATGTCATAAAACAACATGTGTACTTCTGTTTCATGAGAAACTATTTGTTCTGTAAGCCTTCACCAGAAGTACAATAAAAAAAATAAAATATAAGAAAAGAAAAAGTCAATTGTTTTGTTAAAGGGTGTAAAAATAAAACACAACACCACTTACAATAATACCCAAAAAGTGAAATACTTAGTTATAAATCTAACAAAATATGTATCCAGAGCACTACATAGTTCTCATGAAAGAAAACAAGGAACTAAATAAATGCAGGGATACTATGTGTTCACTAATTTGAAGACTAAATATTATTAAGATGTCAGTTCTTCCCAATTTGATCTATAGATTTAGTGTAATCCATATCAAAAAAGTTTATAGGGAAAACGTTAGAATCGAAATCTTAGTGTCTAAATGCATTTTAGATACTGAGTCATAAGGCCCAGAGTAGCCAACCCAATACTAAATAAAAATAACAAAGCAGAGGACTGACATGACCTGACTCTAGAACTTACTATAAATCTAAAGTATTCAAGACAGTGTGGTGTCGGTGGAAGAATACACATAGATTGATGGAACAGAACAGAAAAGTCTGGAAAAGACCCATACAAATGTAATCAAATCAGCCACTGAAACTGCTATGGAGCACACTTCTAATCTGACACATATGGGGTCACTATGAGTCAGAATGTTAAAGGGCCACTATTTTGGATTTTCACTTTGACAAATGATCAAAGATAATGTACCAGAGAAAGGACAGTTTTTTCAACAAATGATTTGACATCCATATGCAAAAATGAATGAATCTAGATACAGAACTTACACCTACACAAAACTTACTCAAAATGTATCACAGACAGAATGTTCGATGCAACATTATAAAACTCGTTTAAGAAAGTGTAAGAGAAAATCTAGGTGATCTTGGGTTTTTTTTTTTTTTTTAAGATATAACAGCCAAAACTCCAACCATTAAAAGAAATCAGTAATTTGGACTTTTTTAATTAATTAAGTTTTAATCTGCTCTAAAAAAGACACAGTTAAGAGAGTTAATAGACAAGTCACAGACTGGGAGAAAACATTTGCCAAATGCATATCTGACAAAGAACTTGTATCCAAAGTATAAAAATAACTCTTAAAACACAGCAATAAGAAAACAATCTAATAACAAAATAGACCATATATCTGAACAACAAAAACTTCACCGAAGAACTTATACAGATGTCAAATAAGCATATAAAAAAGACGATTAAATCTATTTTTCATTGTTGGTGTTGTTAGGTGCCATCAAGTTGGTTCTGACTCACAGTGACCCTATATGAACAACAGAATGAAATACTGCCTGGTCCTTCCCCATACGCACAATCGGTACTATGTTTGAGCCCATTGTTGCAGCCCCTGTGTCAATTCATCGCTTTGAGGGTCTCCCTCTTTTTCGCGGACAAAGAATGATGTCCTTCTCCAAGGACTGGTCCCTCCTGATAATATGTACAAAGTACATGAATCAAAGTCTTCCTATCCTTGCTTCTAAGGAGTATTCTGGCTGAAATTCTTCTAAGAGAGAGATATATTCATTCTTCTAGCAATCCACGATATATTCAGTATTATTTACTAATACTGTAACTCAAATGCATCAATTCACATGCATACGAGGCAATTAAAAATACCATGGCTTGGGTTAGGCACACCTGAGTCCTCAAAGTGACATCTTTGCTTCTCTGAACTTTAAAGAGGTCTTTTGCAGCAGATTTGTCCAAAGCAAATGCCCTTTGATTTCTTGACTGCTGCTTCCATGGGTGTTGATTATGGATCCAAGTAAAATGAAATCTTTTACAACTTCAAATTTTTCTCCGTTTATCATGATGTCGCTTATGGGTCCAGTTGTGAGGATTTTTCTTTTCTTTCTGTTGAGGATTGCAATTAAATAAGTCTAAGCTTGATTTGTTTTAGGCAAGATAGTCTCAGTTCTTCTAACACTTTTTTTATATATTGTATTTTCTATATTTTTTTATTGTAGTTTAAATGAAGTTTACATTTCAAGTTAGTCTTTCATACAAAAATTTATACATACATTGTTATGTGACCCCAATTGCTCTCCTCCTACTGTGACAGTACACTTTCTTTCCACCCATGATTCCCCAAGTCCATTCAACCAGCTCCTAAACCTCTCCGCCTTTCCATCTCACCTCCCAACAGAAGCTGCCCATTTAGTCTCTTGTAACTACTTGGGTCAAGAGGCACACTCCTCACGAATATCACTTTATGTCCCACAGTCCAGTCCAATCCCTGCCTGAAGAGCTGGCCTCGGACATTGTTTTAGTTCTGGGCTGATAGAGAATCCAGTGGCCATGCTTTCTGGGATTCCTCCAGTCTCAGTCAGACCATTAAGTCTGGCCTTCTTACTAGAATTTGAGTTCTGCACCCCACCTTTCTCTTACTCCACCAGGGACTCTCTGTTGTATTCCCTGTCAGGGCAGTCATTGGTGGTGGCCGGCCACCATCTAGTTCTTCTGGTCTCAGGCTGATGAAGTCTCTGGTTTACGTGGTCCTTTTATCTCTTGGGCTAATACTTTCCTTGTGTCTTCGGAGTTCTTCATTCTCCATTACTCCAGGTGATTGGGACCAGTTGATGCATCTTAGATGGGCACTTGCAAGCTTTTAAGACCCCAGAAGCCACTCACTGAAGTACAATGCAGAAGATTTTCTTAATAAGCTTTGTTATGCCAATTGGCCATGATCTTTATTGAATGTGATTTTATATTTAAGTCTTTGATCCATTTTAGGTTTTGTGCATGGTGCGAGGTATGGGTCTTGTTTCAGTTTGTCGCAGGTGGATATCCAGTTATGCCAGCACCATTTGTTAAAGAGACTGTCTTTTCCCCAGTTAACAGACTCTGGGCCTTTGTCAAATATCAGCTGCTCATAGGTGTATGAATTTATGTCCGGATCCTCAGTTTTGTTCCATTGGTCTATATATGTGTTGTTGTACCAGTACCAGGCTGTTTTGACTACCTCAGGCCCCTAATGGGAATAGGTGAAGACCCTGCTTAATGGGCAGAGCAGTGTCAAATGTCACAAACATGCCACTTCGCAGCTGAAACAGCTGAAGTTAGAGTTCCAGGATATATCCTGTTGTACTGCAGTAATGAGGGCCTGCACTGTGGAAATGGGTCCATACAAGTCTCTGCAGGGGGAAAGTCATTAAAAATCCATGGATCCCTTATGCCTGTGCCTAGGCAAAGGAGCTGTGCCTACCCTGGGTTCTTGGCTTAGGGGAGCCAGTAGTT
The DNA here is from genome assembly GCA_030035585.1 of Dugong dugon. NCBI lineage: Eukaryota > Metazoa > Chordata > Mammalia > Sirenia > Dugongidae > Dugong > Dugong dugon. The sequence goes on from CM057473.1 coordinate 12,251,808, forward strand.
TATTTTTTCCCCTGCTTGTTAATTTTTTTCATTCTTCAAGGAAGGGAGAATGTCTCCAGGTGTGTGACAGATCTTACTTCCGGCCCAGGGGACTTGGCAATTGCTGAAGCCGGTCTGGGACCCAGTGCAGAGCAGGGAGCCAGAAAGTAAATGGGAGAGAAATTTTTCCCTAAGGGGGGTGTTTTGATCCATGCTGTAGTCAAGTACTTATCTTTTGCCGATCCAGGGCTGCTTCTCACTGGTTCTGAGTGGCCGAGTAGATTCTCTGGCACTGGGTCTCTCCCTGTGTGGAAAACAAGCCTCCTGAGCACTGCCACTTGCCTGCTTCACCGCTCACCCATGAGCTGCTCAGGCCTGAAGGGCTCAGGCTCTAGCCAGGTCAGGTCTGGCAACTCCTTGCTGCTCCTGAACCATCTTTCCCTTCCCCTGCCACTCAGTCCATTTCCTAAACTTTGCCTTAGATCTTCAGGGCTCCTAGATCGTCATATATAATTGATTCACTTGTTTTTTTTGGGTCTTTGTTGTAAGAGGGTCCACTGGAAGCGACTGACTACTCCACCATCTAGGCACTGCCCTCTATGTTTTTTATTATAAAAAAGTTTTGAAACATGTCTAAGTTCTATACATTCCATTTAAGGTTAGATGGCTCATAATAAAAGACATGTAAAACACTATGTTGCATGTAGCATTTTCTTTTCTCTATACTTTTTACTCAGGCAGATGTTTCACTCATGTCATAACTTTCTTTTCTCAAAAGCCCAAGGAACATAAAAATATTCACACAACTGAAGAAGGTTTCTGAAAACATTTTAAGTTAATTAAGTTAGGTTACTCATCATAAAATTTAATAAGGATGAGGCCCAGTGAAAGAGAATGGGCTATAGAATAATTTCGATCTGGTTTGAAATTGCTTCCCACCACTTAACTAATTGTATAATGTTAGGCATATTATTTTATTCTATAAGACTCAGTAAAAATGGGAGTAATAATATAGGACTTAAAGCAGAGGACAGAAAAACTGTACTCTCAGGCCAAATCCTTCCCGCTGCTTGTTTTCGTAAATAGTTTTGTGGAAACACATTCTAGTCCTTTCATTCACTGTTGTCTATAACTGAGTTTGTGCTACCGAAGCAGAGTTGGGCAGTTGTAATGGAGACTCTGGCCTGTACAGCCTAAAATATTGACTGTCTGACTCTTTATAGAAAAACTTTTATGAATTCTATCTTACTGGATTCTTTCTGAAATAATGAGTTAAGTACTCATATATAATGATTATAAATTTTCTAGCATAGTGCCTGAATATGGCTGTTTCTTAATGAACGGCTTTGTACCATTCAAAATTGGTATTGACACACAAATTTAAGGCAACTACTTTAACCAAAAATGCAAAATTGATGAGTTGATTGATTTGCTTTAATTCCTTACAGAAATGCAATGTATGCAGAATAGGCCTATATATGTTATTTTTCACTTTTTGCAATGTATATGCAAATATCTTAGACCAATGTTTTTCAAGATTATTTATCTCTGGGGTCTCTGTTCAAGCAGAATTTTGGATACTCAATATATGAAACAAATAAAAGCAAACCTTTCTCCACTTCAGCACAAGAAGTGTTTTAGCACCTCACCTTTTCACTCTAGACTTTTCTTCTTCTCCGCAATAAACCTTGATGAGGTTTGCAAAATCCTTTTAATTAGAAAGAATTAAGTTTAAAAACCAGCAGTATATGAGTTATAGCTAAGGAAAAACCATATATGACTCTTTATCTTTTGTGTTGTATAGATCATACATTTCATAATATTTTCAAGTTTTTTAGTGTAAAAATATATATGTACACACACACATACATATATATCCCCTGGATTAAAATCTCTTATTTTCCTCAAACTCATTTATGTTATATATTAATTTTATCTATTTAAAAAAAACAAGTTTTAAACTAAAGAAACCTTAAGACAGTAACTATCTAATCTTATTCCATTAATAAACATTGAAAAGGAAAGTTTGCTTTTTTTTCGAAGTTTGAGGAACATAGAAATAAAGTTGACCACTATTGTACAGTCAATGCTGTATTTAAAATAACAAATTCCAGAATCTCATTTACTTATTTCATTATTGTTTATTTTTAGAAATTACTTTAGAATGTATTTATGGCTAAACCCTGGAAAATCCTAATAAATAACTAAAATTACAACAAAGGAAATATGTGTGTGTGTGTGTGTGTGTGTGTGTATGTACATACATGCCAGAAATACATATACGGCAGCTTTTTGAGAAAATAAGAATACTTCCACTATTAGATAAAGAACAACAGTCCCATAAGGCAATGTCTGAATCACTGTATGATATATAATGAGGCAGTATAATATATCACATGAATAATACTGAGTACAAGTGATAACTGTATTATCAACTGAATTCTGTTATTGATGCCTTGGCAATGTGAGTACCGGTTATCATTTATAATTTGGTATGATCAGCACTTCTGCAGGCATTCTGCCAGTGCTTTTTTTGTTTGTTTTCATTTTTTTACTGTTAGTCAAACATACATATATGCAGTGCATATAAAATTATACCAATCATAATATAAGTTTTAGTAACTAAAAACTCAATTTTCTGAGAACAAATTATTTTATCTCTTATTCTGAAATAAATATAAATATTTCATTGAAACGGTGCATGTCATATATTTGCATTTGATATTTCCACTGTGCTATGTGTAACTACGTGTTAACATGTTCCAAACCTCTTGCTTAAATTATATAGCTTTTTAAAATTTCTCTGAATTATAAAATAAAACCTAACAGAAACATAAAGAATAAGAAAACATAACAAGGTTCTTAAAGACTAAGATCTGATGGTCATATGTATGCGCTATGTCTATGCTTATTAAGTACGTGTCTTTTCAATCTCTTATCCTCATCCATCCTTAGTTTTATGATTCACATTCAACAATATTGCAGGGAAAAAATGTTAGTGTGACAGCGTTGTTCCTTTCGTCTCATTGTTAGAACTCACTATTCCAGAGTCCTGAACAGTCTTATTTACATGTAAGGTTTTCCCTGCCATCTTTAATCTGATAACAGCAAGCTTCTAAACTCCAATCTTTATTTATTTATTTTTCATTTATTATTTAAATATCTACTCTGTTCATGTTTTCGTGTTGGCACAATCCTGGGAAGAGAGATAAATACATTCCCTGTCCTCATGCCCATTACATTTAACCGGGAGAATAAACACACAGAATCAGGATTTTACCTTTGAAAAGATGTGGTGAGGATGTTTATCAGATATCTAAGTAGAAAAGTCTAGCAGGGCATTTGATTTAACTGAGTTTATACCATTTGGCTAGTCCATTGCACCGCAGGTGCGATATTGGCCAAACCTAGGGTTGCCATGGGTTGACATCAACTCGATGGCAAGGGGTTTAAGCTTATGGTTCACTTCCTAATCTGATTCTCCTCTGTACTTAGTCTTTGAGAATATAACTACTCTTCATTCAGTCAACTAAGAAGCTTCAGAGTCATTCTAGACCGTCTATTCCCTGCACTCCCCACATGTAATCAGTTATTTAGTTCTGTTCGTTCTAACTTATTAAATGTTTTTGTGTTAGTCCTCCATGCCATATTCATCTAGAACCTGGAGCACTATGATAGACTACAAACTGACCGCTCTGGTTTCTTCGTTCATCTCTGGAAAGGGTCTTTCTCTAATGCAGTTTTAGATAAATCACTTGCCTGTATAAGAGCACTTCAGCAAATAATCACTACTTTCTGTGTCAAATTCAAACTCCATATAATGGAATAAAATCTGCATCATCTGGCCTCTGATTATACCTCCAACCACATCTCTCACATGGCCTCATCTAGAGCCTCATGCTTTAGGTACACCAAAGTTGTTTCAGTTCCCTACACTTCTGAATTTGTGCATGTTTGCCTATTTCTTTCTTTCTATTGTCTTATTGTCTTATTTCTTTGTCTTTTCCTCATCTTTCTGATGCATCACAAATGTCACTCCATCAGGCTCCCCTACCTCCTACATACTGTTAATAATACTATCAGATGTGAACCCACTCTTTTTACAATATTCTTGTTTCAGTTTGCATTTTTTGGTTGCAAAGAATGGTAATGAACAGGCTGAGTTATTATTATGATTTGACAGATGGTGAGTAACGGTGAGATTATTCTTCTCCATTATTCAGAACATGATTTACAGAGAGACAGACCTTATGAAGATTAACAGTGAAGCTAATTCTGTGTCCAAAGCAACTGTAGCAATCTTACCACCAGACTCCATGACTCTTCGTTCTTCAAGGGCCCGAATGACCCAGCTATGTCCTGCATGCCTCTTTCTTTCTGTTCCTCATTTACAGTTTTGTTTGTGCCTCACCGTACCACTTTCTCCGCACGCTTCAATTTACCTCTGGCTTATCATGGCTGTCCAGTCCCCCTGCTTCCTCCTGTGTGGACTCTCAGAACAGCTCCCAGGACTCACTGACATCATATGTCTGTTTCTTAGTTTAACACTTGGAAAGATAATACAAGTGATCCAGCCAGTTTTGTTTGTTTTTTGGTTAATAAGTCAGGCCACACAATCCACACAGATCACTGAGAAGTCTGCACACTGATTCCTTTTTATTGCCTACCCTGGTGCTAGGACCATATGTTTAAAGTGTGACTTTCTAGGCAGAAGGGACAATGGCTCACAAAATTTCCATTAAGAAAATGTGTAATGAGATAGTGATCCACCCAACACATTTCAACTTTTAGTTGGTATGCATACCATTTTCTGATACAGTTACCAATACACTTCTACCTAAATGTGATCTAACATCATACATACCACCACAGACATACATATCCCCTCCTTACGGCAGAATACCCATGTGAAATAGCTGGATGTGGTAATCATGTTTTTAAGAGATATACATTTCAGGTATATTCTAAATAGGGTTGCAAACCAATTATGATAAAGTGGACCATCCATATAGTTGACAATAGAAAAGGAAAAACTGAGAAGTTTAACTTTGACTTTATGTTTTCCATATTATGAAACACTGAAGTCCATAGTGAACAAATTATTTATTCAATTCCAGTCCTGTAAACATTACATTTATGAGAACTATACAAATGAAATCACTTAGCTGGCATGAAAGAACGCTTCCTCCTGTGATCTGGAGCGCTCCACCACCATGCCAGTGTGGATATCCATCCGAGGTAAGCCATTACAGCCAGGACTCAAGCTCATTTCCTATGAAATGGTCTTGAGTTTAGAACTGTGGTCAAGCTAATACTGGGTGCTGGGCCATCTTTGTGGCATTGTCTGAGTAAAGCTATAACGATAGATTTTTAAATGATATTCCACCAATTTACCACAGCTTGAAATTCTTGACATTGATGTTACCAACATGTAGGTTTCCAGAGTTATTGCCTCCAAAAGGCTACAAAGACATTACGATAAATTAAATGGAAGCTTCTGAAGTCATGGTAATTTATTTTTATCAGTTGATTTAATATAGATTTAAAAAATAAAATCCAGGGCTTGGCCTTTTAAAAATAAGTATCTACTTGAGTAGCAAAGAGTAAAGCAAAATATCACTCTTATTTCCTTTTTAGTTGGTAATTTTGAGGGATTTTGTAGGGCTTCATAGTGGCAACACTTTTAAAAGCATATTTTTCTAATTAACCTTTGGTTTAATTGTAAAGAATGTGGCACTTAAGTAATAACTAGTTTGTAATAAGCTAACTGTCAAGTGTGTTCTTTAAAATAAAGTTTAAACATAACATCCACTGAAGCTATTAAATGCCCAAGTGTTTTTAAACTAAATCCTTTATCCATTCCTTGATTAGAGAGCTGTTTTGTCTAAAGGTATATTCATTTTGTTTCTCTGAAAATAACATGAAATGCTTTTGACCAGTGACCTTCAATCTCTTTCCCTGGAGCTTCTAGGGGCAGATTACCCAAAAAGCAAGGTAAACATGGGCTTACTTGTGCTTACTTTCTAATCTGTAGTGAACAATTTCACATGTATTTCACCACATCTTTGATGAAAAACAAAGGAAATTGTTCACTACAGATTAGGAAGTAATCACAAGTAAACCAGTGCTTACCTTGCTTGCTGGGTAATCTGTACCTGTCAGGGTTTGTAAATTTGAAAGAGGATTTGATTCTGTAGAAAAGTGCTGTGGGGTTGGGAGATAGACAGATTCCAGCCATACCTAAAAGCAGAATCTTTGATGTGGTGAAATAATGTGAAATGGTTCATTACAGATGATCTGGTAAACAAGGCAGTGCTGTGCTTACCTTACCTATTAGATAGTCTGCCCCTGGGAGCTTCTCCTGGTGAGCGTTAAAAGAATGGGAGGAGTGGTTACACTGACCTCTCCTTCAGCACTTCAGCCGGGGTAATCCCAGGTTACTCTTTCTTTAGTTTGTTTGGCTTCCTTATAATATTTCAGACAAAATTTTCTTGTTACATATAAGCTTGAAAATCCATCCTCTAAAGTCTGAGAACACAAAATGGCAGGCAAAACTGTAGACAAGGTGTTCTTTGTATTGCATGGTGTTTTTAATATTGACAGTTTAGGCATAAATAAGCTGAATTTTCAGGTCCTTTTGGAAAAAATAAATGAAATAGCTAGCCACACATGGCCTACATTCCCATAATGCAACAGCGACCTGGAACAAAGGAACCAATGTCCCCATTAGAAAGGATCTGCGTTCTTCACCTCCCTCCCTGCTTATTCCAAGAGACATTGTTGTCGCTGTTACTTCCATACATGGTGACCCCAAGTGTGCAGAGTAGAACTGCTCCATAGAGTTTTCAAGGCTGTGAACTTTGGGAAGCAGATCACAAGGCTTGTCTTCCGAGCCACCTCCAACCACCAATCTTTGGTTAGTAGTTGAGCGTTTAACTGTTTGCTTCACTCAGGCACTCCCGCCACTTCAAAGCCTTCTTGGCCAGTCAGCCTAACTCGTAGTGTCACCTATTAAGCTCCAATAGACAATTAAATTTGGTCATTTCTAGGATGTCACCTTTGCAATCAGTGGGGAATCAACAGGTCAAATATAAAGCAGCTAAATTATGAGAATGAGAACATTATTAATAAATGAGGGTCTTTTTTTTGCAATAGTTGAAAATCTAAACATAAACCAAAGTAAGATAAATGCATTTGTAATAACACAAATTAACATAATGTAAGACCCCACTCTTCCAGGGTGACAGAAGATTAATCTCACTCAGTTTGGAGTTCCTTTCTTTACCACTAGATTTTTCAGTAGCTTGGGGGATAATTGCACTGTGCCAACATGTCATAGGGGCTCATTTATCCCTCAGAAAACCTACTTATATGAGAGTTCTCTGAGTCTCCAGTCACTGACCTGTGCAGATTGTCACTGGATGGATCATCTTTCATGCCTCCTTCAACTTTCAGGAGAAAGATTCTTTTATCTCCATGCCAGGCTCTGGGTCAGGTGCATCATTCAGTGGCTTCTTTGTCACTTTGGGGCATAGCAATCTCTAAAAGGCTATTGATGGCTCGTATCTTCTTTCTTCTGAATCACTTGTATTCCAAGAAGCAGTGAACACAGAATGTTCTAAATGCTTGAATGGGATAGAGAAAGAACTACTGAGAGAAAAAAAAAAAAAAATCCAGCATCAATATTAAACAGAACCTACAATCCATAAAATTGTAATGATTAAATCACGTCATTCTTAACTTCCTTCAGTTAACACTCTCCTCCTCCTCTGTACCAAGAGTCTGACTATAGTTACGAAGACTTCACAATACAAAGAGATAAGTCAACCTACCAGCTAAAAACATAATTAAATTTACTGGACCATGAAGTAGATAAATGTCTAATATCAGTAATGGGCTAGGCAAGTAAATAAAAACTCTGCATGTACTACTACAGAAAGAAAGAAAAGGAGGATGTAAGCTGTTAACAGTGTTAATGAATGAATCTCAAGCATGCGTAGGAAAGCAAGCATAAGGACGTGCAACAATGAAAGAGAAACTGTAATGTTGAATTTATTGATAGGTAATTCAGAAAAATTAGGGTCACTAGTGAAACATGGAGTTAAAATTCATAAATATAGCATATCATCTCTTGCCAAATAAAATTCAAGACACTATCTAGCCAAAGTGTCTCAACTTGGAAAACACAATCCTTGGCTTTGAAAGTTACATGCACACACACACACTCATTTTATTTTATTGCTATGTGAATGTAATACATTCTAAATCATAAATAGTTTTGATTATTTGGGTACATAAATTGCATGTAATACTCAGGTATTAAATGCATCTTTATAATGCAGTGACTAGCTCACATTCTGCCTCAATATAGACCAATGTCTTCAGAGTAGAGGTGGAAGAACTTGCTTCTGTTAGTGACCTTGTCATTATCCCATATTTTAAGTTTAAATTTTAGGAACAATTGTTTAAAAGCTTCATTGAGATATAGTGCACATATCATACAATTCACACACTTACAGTGTACAATCTAAGGTTTTTTTACTGTATGCACAGAAATGTGCAACCATCACCAGAGTCAGTTTTAGAATATTCCTGTCACATCATAAAGAAAACTCCTAACACTTTAGCTATCACCTTCCTGCCATAGGCAACCACCACTTTCTGTCTCTATAGATTTCCCTGTTCTAGACAATGTCTATGATTGAAATTGTACAATATGCAGTCTTTTTAGATGGCTTCTTTTAGCATAATGTTTTCATTATGACTGTAACAATGGGTCAAATATAGCAACAATTGTGAGGATGGCACAGGACCAGGCAATGTTTCCTTCTGTGACACTTATGGTTGCTCTGAGTTGGAGTTGATTGGACAGTATCTAACAACAGCAAAGTTTTGAAGGTTCATCCGTGTTTGAGCACATACTGGAAATTCATTCCTTTTTATTGTCAAATGATATCCCATCTTATGAATATAGAACATTTTGTTTATCTATTTATCAATTGATGGACATTTGAGTTGTTTCTACATTTAGACTATTATAAATAAAGTTTTTATAAACATCTATGTGTAAGTCTCTATATGGACATTAAGTTTAATCATTGGAGGAACTGCCAGTTGTTTTCCAAAGCTGCCGCAACATTTTAGATTACCACCAGCAGTGTTAAGTGCCCCAGCTTCTCTACATCCTCTTCAGCACTTCTTACTGTCTGACATTTCATTCTACCCATTCTAGTGGGTGTGAATTAATATTTCATTGTGGCTTTGGTTTGCATTTCCTAGATGATTAATGATGTTGACATCTTTTTATGTGCTTATTTTCCATTAATATAACTTCTTTGGATAAATGTCTATTCATAGTTTTTGCCATTATTTGAAATGGATTACTAAGAGTTGGAATAGAGTCAATGATAATGGGATTGGTTTTTTTAAGAGTTTTTTATGTATTTGGATAAAAGTCTCTTACCAGATATATGATTTGCAAATACGTTCTCCGCTTTGTCTTTTCACTTTTGTGAATATGCCCTTTGAGGCACAAAAGTTTTTAATTTTGGTGAAATCCCGCTTTGCTATTTTTTTGCTTGTGCTTTTGTTGTCATATTTAAGAAATATTTGCCAAATCCAAGGTCATGAGTATTTACTTCTGTATTTTCTTCTAACGGTTTTATAAGTATAATTTTGTGTTTTGGTAAATGTAATTTATAACTGTAGCCTTAACATCTAGGTCTTTGATCAATTTTGAGTTAATTTTTGTATGGTGTGAAATAAGGGTCCATCTTCATTATGTGGCATGTGACTATTCTGTTGTCCCAGTGCCATTTGTTGAAAAGACTATTATTTTCTCATTGAATGATCTTGGCACCCTTGTAAAAAAAATCAGTTGATCATAAGCACATGAGTTTATTTATAAAGTCTCAATTCTATGCCATTGATATATATGTGTATCTTTATGAAAGTATCAAATTCTTTTTTTTTTTTTTACCATTGCTTTGTAGTATATTTTGAAACCAAGAAGTATAAGTTCCCTTACTTTGTTCTTCTTTTTAAAGGATTATTGTTTACTATTCTGGATCCCTTGAAATTCCATATGAATTTTAGAATCAGCTTATAAATTTCTACAGAGAAGTCAGCTGGGATTCTGATAGGAATTGCATTTATTCTGTAGATCAGTTTGGCAAGTATTACTATTGCAACAATATTAAGTCTTCCAATCCATGAACATGGGACATTTTCCCTTATTATTTAACCAATGTTTTGTAGTGTTCAATGTATAAGATTTGCACTGTTTTTGCTAATTTTTTCTAATTAATTTTTTAGTGCTATTGTAAATGAAATTGTTTTCTTAATTTCATTTTCGTATTGTCCATTGCAAGTATATAAAAATATAATCAATTTTTCACATTAATCTTGTATCCTGCAATCTTCCTGAACTTGCTTATTATTTTTAGTAGTATTTTTAGTGCATTCCTTAGGATTTTCTATATATGAGATCATGTCAATGCCAATAGAGACAATTTTACTTCTTCCTTTTCAATATGGATGCCTTTTATTCTTTCTCTTGCCTAATTGCTCTAATAACCTCCAGTAGAATGTTGAATAGAAGTGGTGTGGGGAGGTAGACATCCTTGTCTTGTTTCTAACCTTAAGAGGAAAGCATCCTCTCTTTGACCATTAAGTATACTGTTGATGGTGAGTTTTTGATAGATGCACTTTATTGACTGAGGAAATTCCCTTCTACTCCTACTTTGTTGAGTGATTTTATCATGAAAAAGTGTACAGTTTTGTCAAATTTTTTTTGTATCCATTGAGGTGATCTTCTGATTTCTGTTTATTATTTCACTGATACAAAAAACCATTAATTGATGTTCTGATGTTAAAATCACCTTGCATTCCGGGAATAAATTTCACTTGCTCATGGTATATAATTCTTTATATACTACCGGACTTGGTTTGCTGCCATTTTGTTGAAGATTTTGTATTCGTATTCATAACAGATACTGGTCTGTAGAGTTCTTTTGTTTTTGATGTTTTTGTTTTGGGGCAGAAGCTGTATTTAATAACTCATTCTTCTTTGATGACAATTTCCAATAGATCCTCATGATTTAGCAATATTTTTGTCAAAGAAACTCACGTCTTCCTTTAAACACCTGCTCTCTCCATCACGCCTAGATTAACACCACCTCTTCTTTAAGTCCTTACCAGTCTTCTACATTTCCTCTAGTCTACCAACGGAGGATATGAGCAAAAACTCTCTAGGAACAAAGTGAGGGATCAAGAAGGACAATGGACAAGGGAGTTCTACCAACGTCAAAGAGAAGTCTGACAGATGGGCTAGTCAAGGAATTTACCTAATAGTCAGAGAAAGAAGTTGTTACTACTCCTAGCTGTAAGATTTGATAGCTTGACTGGACCAATAACTATAGTTAGTTATACGCCCACATAGACTTACTTATTTTCCTCCTTCAACCCCTGGTTAGGTTTTTTGACTACTCTTTCCATACTTGTCTGCCATAGAAGTCATTTCTATTGGGCTTCCTCTGCACCACGTGTTTTCCTCAAAAGTGAGTGTATCAAATTTGTACTTAATTGCATTTCTTAATTTTGATCTCTGAATTACATGCTTTATAATACAGCATATACTCTGTGTTCTTCGTCACTGTTTTCCCAGGCCAATGAGTACTGCATCAATAAGACTGAAGGAATTAAATAATAATGTAACACAATCTCTTCTACTCACACCGGTTTTCTTCCTTTTTTACACAAGCATGCCGCAGCCCAGCCTTCAGTTTTACAACTGATCTTCATTGATTATGAAGGTAGCAAAAGATAAATCTCGAATAACACGCTGGAATCAGATAATGAGCAGTGTTGAATATTAGATAATATAGATTAAATTCCATTTGTTAGGAAATGAAGAGTAAATGGAATGTTTTAAGTGGTCTTCAGGAAAAAGATGACAAAACCATGAGTTTAATTTCTATGTTCAACCTAGTCAATTAAAGTTAACTGAAATGATCACTGCATTAATGGCATTTTTTAGTAGAAATGTACAGTTAGTGTTAAGTCTCAAATTATTTAACAGAAGACACAATGAAATCAGGATGATGGAATGTTCTCTGTATTCGTTAACTCTGTAGAGAGCATTAAAGAACAAGAGGGGAAAGGAAGGTAACTAGAAACACAGAACTTGCAATCGCCATTTAAAGTGACCTTGGAGAAAGAAAAAACATACAAATAAAATGCAGTCAAGATAAGATTAGGGTGGAATATCTGAAGAGAAAAATAATCTTTCAGTGACAAAATACAAGAAGTGCAATTGTGGCAGAAAAAATGACTGTCATAACAGATTACAAACTAGGCATGATGACTGATGGAAACTTGAGAAAGCCAAGCCTAGTGCTGAATTCTTAAACAGGAGCCATGCATGCAGAAACTACGGAATGGCTCATATTACATGCATCAGTGCCTTGGCTTGTTTTCACAATCAAAATGAAAGGTGTTGTGGCAAATTTAGGATGAGTTCAGAAGAAAGCAACAGAGACAGTTTAAATTTTAAAATCAGTGTAAGAAAAGACAAACAGGGATTATTCTAGAAGGGGCAACACTGAGGAAAATAAAGTGTAATAGATAATATATGAACCCACCCACCCACTGCCATTGAGTCAATTTCCACTCATAGACACCCTATAGGGTTTCCAAAGCTGTAAATCTCAACAGAAGCAGACTGCCACATCTTTCTCACACGGAGTCACTGGTGGTTTTGAAATGTGGACCTTTCCATTAGCGGTTGATTGCCTTAACCGCTGCACCACCAGGGCTCTTTAATATATGAACAACTGCTTTAAAAAGGATGGTGGCCAGATGAACTCCACCAACCCAATCATATAGAAGGAAGTAAGAGTGAAGGACAACATACAAAACTTGTGCAAGATATGGGGAGGGTTCTTAAGATATGTTAAAATACTAGTGGGAGGCACTACAGAGATAAAAATTAAAGTTGATTTTTCTTTGAATGAGAGATAAAATGCTATGTTTTTCATATAGACTAAATTGCCTATCAATTTGCTCCTGATTTTCCTAGAAATGTGGATGTTATTATTTCAGTAATGATTCTGACGAGCTATTAAGAAAGCAGTAATCCCCAGGATAGACATTTATAAAAGTACAAATAATAATGGTTTGGAGAAAGCCAGACAGTGAATAACATTGAGACAACAATGGAGCCCTGGCGGCACAGTGGTTAAGAGCTTGGCTGCTAACCAAAAGGTCTGCAGTTGGAATCCAACAGCTGCTCCTTGGAAACCTTATAGGGTTTCCTATAGGGTTACTATGAGTCAGAATTGACTCGATGGCAATGGGGTATGGTGTAGTGGAATGAGCACCAGGTAGAGAGACCTTAAAAACAATAATAATGTGGACTGCTAACACCGTGAGTGCATATTATGCCAGCCGCCATGCTGAGCACATTGAGTACCTTAACATTGTTAATTCTTTGGCTACATTGTTAATTCTCTTCCTTGTAGGCATCTGGATATTATCCTATCACTGACAGCACTGTACTTCAGGATGGATCCTGACATGTTCTTTTTGATGATGACTGCAACACTATTCCTCTTCAAGTTGTCATTTCTGGCTCAGTAGACCATAAATTGTCCGATTCAAAATGGCCGATATCAGTCCATTCCAGCTCACTACTGCCTAGGATATCAATGTTTATGCATCCCATTTCATTTTTTATGATTTCCAATTTTCCTAGATTCTTACTTCGTACATTCCATGTTCCAATTATTAACAGATGTTTGCAGCTGTTTCTTCTCATTTTGAGTCATGCCACATCAGCAAATGAAGGTCCTGAAAGCTTGACTCCATCCGTGTCATTAAGGTCGACTCTACTTTCAGAAGGCAACTCTTCCCCAGTCATCTTCTGAGTGCCTTCTAACCTGGGTGGGGTGGGGCGGTGCTCATATTCTGGCACTATATCAGATGATGTTCCGCTGCTATTCATAAGGTTTTCACTGACCAATTCTTTTCAGAAGTGGACTACCGGGTCCTTCCTAGTCTTAGTTTGGAAGCTCAGCTGAAACCTATCTGCCATGGGTGACCCTGCTGGTATCTGAATATCGGTGGCATAGCTTCCAGTATCACAGCAACGGGGAACCCCCCACAGTACAACAAACTGACAGACACGTTGTTGTTGTTACTTACCATCAAATTGGCTCTGACTCATGGCAACCCCATTTACAACAGAACAAAACATTGCCTAGTTCTGCCCCGTCTTCATGATTGTTGGTATGTCTGAGTCCACTGTTACAACTATTGCGAATTTTGTATGCATTACAACAGAGGGAGCTCATCTTCCATCACTGTATCAGACAATATTCTGTTGTGATGCATAGGATTTTCATTGGCTTATTTTCAGAAGTGTATTGCCAGGCCTTTTTTCCTGTTTTTTCTTAGTCTGGAAGCTCCTCTAAAACCTGTTCACTATGGTGACCATGTTGGCATTTGAAATACCTGTGGCATAGCTTCCAGCATCATAGCAACACACAAGCCACCATAATGTGACAAACTGACATATGGGTGATGAAAACTCTTGAACCAAATTAAAAATGGAAAATATCATCAAAGAAATAGAAGTTTAAAAAAAAAAAAACAGAAATTATAGAACAGATAAATAAAATAGAAACAAAAACATGCTGGATGTGCTTAATAATAGAGTGAATTTGACGGAGTATACAGTCAGTAAGACACAGAGCAGCAAAGGAGAGATATATGGAATTTGCTGATTTGAACAACAAAGAAAAAAAGATGGCTAAAAAAAAGAAAATGAACACAGCTTCACAAACCTGTGGGACAGTAACAGAAGATCCAACATTTGTGTCACTGGAGCACCAAAAGGAAAGGGAGAAGAAAGTGCCACTGAAAAAGAATTGAAAAAAAAAAATACATGGCTGAAAACTCCTCAAATTTGGCAAAATTCACGAATCCACAGATTTAAGTAAAACAGCTACACAGAAGATTTCAAATGCTAGCTCGGGAAAACAAGATAATGTATCATGGTGACCTGGAGTTAGAAAACCAAAAACAGTGAATGCAATGGACATTTCTCAAGCTGAAAGAACTGAGGAGAAAATGCAAGCCTCACATTGCATTACTGAAGGATTTTATGGGCAAAAAAAAAAAAAAAAAGGATGATGCAGGGGGCATCAGAGGAAGATAAATGGAATATGAAGAGTTGTATTAAGATTGAACTTTATCCCCCAAAAATGTTTGTTGCCTAGGTTAGACCATGATTCCCAGTATTGTGCGATTGTCCACCATTTATATCAGATGTGATTTTCCTATGTGTTCTAAATCCTACCTCTTTGATGTTAATGAGGCAGGATTAGAGGCAGTTATGTTCATGAGGCAGGACTCAATTTACAGGATTAGGATGCATCTTGAGTCAATCTCTTTTGAGGTATAAACTAGAGAAGTGAGTAGAGAGACAGGGACCTCATGAGAAATATTTTCTCTAAGGTTCTTTTGACATCTGTCTTAGAATGCATGGTGTTGGCAATGGTCTCAATCAAGCAAATTAACAATGTTATGTCACGTGTATGTCACACATAGATTTTCACCGCTTCTTGAACTGTGAGTCACAGTTACAACTGCTAAGATCTGTGGTAGAGAAAACGAACTCTTCACATTTTAACGACAACATTTTCTATTTTGTGAGCTGTCAGAGAGGGATTATTTGTCTTCTTGCATATGCAGAAACAGAAAGAGGCTCATTTACATGAATTGTGCCATAGGAGAAGGAAGTGAAAGCTTCTTTAAATAATGCTGAAGTATTCTTTTGTAGTTTAATTTCATTTTGGGGAACTGAGTTTTTAAAATTAGGTCTATAGTAAGAAACTCTTAATAGTAAATTAATTTTAGAATTAATTTTTAAGTTTAAGTTCATGTTCTGCACTAATTGTTCAAAATATGTCCTCTGTCAACACTGTATAAAAGTAAATGCAGAAATATTTTCAGCTTAGCTTCTTAAAAGATGATCAAAGGTAACTTAGAAGTTTGTGGAATGATGAGTTATGATTTAGGAAATAATACTGGAGTTATTATTCCCTCTCTTTGAGCATAGAGAATGTGAGCCAGCTGGAGCTGGCCTCACAAGGGCTCACAAGGACTCACAAGGACACATCAACTGGGCCCTGAGGTATAAAGACAATAGCAAAGATAAACTTGGAAAATATCTTTTAGGGAAACTTTCACATAAAGCCAATCAAACAGAACACAAAAGACTTTCCACTCTTACCTTTTTTCTATTAGCATTTAGTGAATAGAAGTTTGTTGGACCAATGAAGACCCTCCTGACTGTCGTTACTGAAACCTGTACCAATGATTGTTAAGAAAGACACTTCAAAATGTAGGATCACAGTTTCTAGCTAATCTGAAAAGGCTAAGCTTTCAATGGTTTCGCCCATTTGTAATGTTAATATACACTGATGGTTCTGTAAATGGTCTTTGGACTTGGGCAGACATGGCTGTGGCAGCATGGTTGTCTGTTTTCCCATTCTTGCCTGTTCTGTAATATTCTTTGGACTCACGCCGATATGGCTCTAGCAGCATGCTTCCCCATTTTCCCACTTTTGCCTTTTTGAATACAACTTTCTTTTTGCTTTACTAAACTTTGTGATGTTTTTCCTCTACAACAGTTCCTACTAATCAGACGTTTGCATGAAGCCAATTTGTTCAAGCACACTATCTTTGCGGATTTGACTCAATCTTTTCCACGTAGTAATCCATGAGTGTAGTCATCAGCCTCTAGTTCCCTGAGTCTATGAGGTCCTCACATATAAGGAGATATACAACCTGACATGAGGTAATTTGGCCAAATACACAAATACACCCAAATACAAAAACACAACAAGTACACAAATTTATTTTTATTTGCATGTTTGTAGGATCAGACAAGGTCATAATTGAATTTGTTACCTGGTGGTCTGGCATGCTAGCAAGTTTTTAAAATTAGAAAAGAACCTAGTATATTACTTCTGTGTGATTTCAACCCTACTCTCAGTCTTCTAATGTGCAGTGGTATTTACCTGGAGATAGAGAAGATATCTGTGCCATAGTCCTTCCAGAGGTCTCTACAGTTCCACTCCTTGCTCTGTTGGTAATCGTTTGTTGATCCAGAAATACATGTATACATGACTGTTGCTATTGTTCTTCATGCTCCTACTTGGCAACATAATGGCCATAATTTTCACTTCAGAAATCTGGGATGTATGCCAGCTGCACACTGGAAGACATATTAGAATATTGGCCATTTCTTTGTAGACTCACTGTTGAGTCTTTAAAAGAGTTTGCACATCAGACCTTGAACTGAAACGAAGCCCTGAGGCCACCTTGTAGCTCAGTAACAGACTGGTTCTCAAAATCATGACATCACCCATAAGTAGTATGCTCCTTTAAAAAATCACCTATATGAGACCAAATGGCCTACAATTACTTTAAAACAAAGAGGAGAATGTAACAGGGTAGGGAAACCAGATTAATAAAAATGGAGCAATCAGAATGGAAATAATGAGAATGTTCATGCATTGTGAAGAAAGTAAACAATGTCACTGAACATAATGGGAACTTCAACTGTGTAAACTTTCACCAAACACACACACATACACACAAATTATTAAAAAAAAAAAAAAAAAAGACTTTGCTCAGTTGGAGTAATTCAGTTACCAAAATTTGGAGGCCAGCCCCATGTCTCATCTAAGTAATTCTCATCCCTCTTTCAGATAGAACAGATGAGACTTCCTAAATTAATCCCTGCAGATCCTCCTCTTGCTGCTTAAAATCACTTTCCTTTGACTCTCTGCAAAACAGCCCTTTTAGAATTCTACTGTCTTGAATTATTTGTATGTGGCCATTTCAGCTTTGTGTTCACTGAGAACAGCTTGAAAGCTTACAAACTTTTTACATGCTTGGATTTTGGCGACATTGCCTAGGAGACGGCTAAGCCTTTCTTCTCAGGCACCATTGGATGGGCTAGAACCTTCAACCTTTTGGTTAGTAGCTGAACTTGTTAACCTTTGCACCACCCGGGAACTTCGAGTAGAACAATAGTGGGTTTAACACTGCAGCTTTGTTTTGATAAACTGTGTGGAGACTGGCTATCCAGTCCTAACAACACTATTGTGATCTACCAAAATTATTTTAATAAACTCCCATTCTAATTAATTAACCAGTTATATTCCATAGATGGAGCCCTGGTGGAGTAGTGGTTAAGAGCTTGTCTGCTAATCAAAAGATCTGCAGTTTGAATCTACCAGTCGCTCCTTGGAAACCCTAGGGGGCAGTTCTACTTTTTGTCCTATAGGGTCACTATGAGTCATAATTGATTCCACAACAATGGGTTTTATTCTATAATTTGCTATTCACTTATATGACTTCAAAACTATTAAACTGCAAAAACCAGGTACGGTTGCAAGTAGAGTTATATTTTTACACTCTGAGAAGCATCAAATAGTGGGACTTGAGAAGCAACCATAAAGTAGAGGACTCCTTAACTAGAGAAAGAATTTTTGACACAGTCAAATAATGAAATATTTATTATTATTAGATCCAACACAGTTGTAAAAATAATATCGCTAGAGACATGAAAAGTATTTATAAGGAGATGTGCACACACCTTTGTCGAAGGCATTGGCACTGCATGAGTTTTGGAGGAAAGTTGAATTTCAACAAATATTTGTGAACATTGTGTAATTTGAAATAAACAGCATAAACAAGACTGTGACATTTATTGTTTTAGAAATAAACTTCTAAAATTTGTACTGTGAAGGGACCAAGATATTTAAGAGTCTACATTTTGAGTAACTTCAGGAGACAAGTACAGAAAAATCATCGGCAGTTAATCTTTAGGCCTGATACAAAACATCACTATTTCAACGTGGATTATATTTAGAAAGCATGAGCAATAATGTATTCTGTATTTCAAAAGTGGATCCAGAGGGAAAAATTTAGACCACAAGCAAAAATCCTGAACAACTGATATATTCCAGTGAATGATTTAAAAACAACCTTTAATAGGAAAGATATGTAAATATATTTGTTTCTATAACTTAATCAAGTTATTACTTTTACAGGTTATTACTATTACTGAATTAATCACTTTAAGTGGATTATTATTATTTAATCTTCAAAATTATCCTGTGAGATAAGTAATATTTCTCTCCCACATCACCTCTTTACAAATGAGAAATCTAAGGTTTGGAGAGGTTAAGTCATTTATTCCGTCACACAGCTGGTAAGTGGTAGAACCTATGTTAGAACAGAGGCCTGTTAGGCAAAAATCTATTCTTGACAATTATAAAAGCAAGATTCGTGTCTGTTTATTTATTGCTACATCCCAACAATAAGCCCAGTTCTAGACACATAGAAGTTCTCAATATATACTTTGTTCAATGAAAAAAATATACTAATCTATTTCCATATTCACACATTTCTATTATCAACACTTTGATACTAAACATTTTTCATTTCTATTCTCTTATATAACATGATATCCATATTTTGGATAGGAAGTAAATATAATACAATTAATTACAGTTTAAAAATACACCCAATAATGCAGTAAAAATAGGTTAGATATTCTCCTTGGAATTAATTAAGAAAATAGAAGTTAAAAACAGACGGCTGGTATCAACACAGGGACTGTTTCCCAAACTGCAAATAAATTCAGTGTATGGGTTCAATCATTCTTTACTAATTTTTAATAAAATTCTGATTTAACCTCCAAAGTGGATATATTTAAGGAATAATGCTTAAAAAGTTTAGACAAGCTTATTCTTTATGTTAAAATAATGATTACAACATTAAGAAAATTAGGTAATAGCAGGATTTTAAAAAGGATTTTTTCTCAGTTTGTTTTCTAATTAGCAGAAACTAGATAAGCTTTTACATTAAGAAAAGTGTACATTTACAAATATTTTAATTGTTTATTTTCTAACATTAATTAAAATACTATTACTTATATTCAGAAATGAGAATTAAGTAAATTAAGGCTATCGATAATGAGTTATATCAATGTGTACTGGCATGTAACATTTGTCTTCCATTCATTCAGTCAGTGAGTATGTACCAGGCGCTTACTCTATACTTTGCTAGGTGTTGGGGATGAAGTGTAGAACAAAACAAACAATCCTCTGCACTGAGAGAACTTACATCCTTACAGTTAAAAAAGAAAAGAAAAGAAATTTGAAGGATAACAATATAAAGTATGAATATGACATTATGCATATTACATCATCTAAATACAGGTAGGTAGGTAGATATAGGTAGACAGGTAGATCGATATACAGGCAGACAGACAGATAAACAGATAGGCTGCTGCTGAGTTGACTTTGACTCAAGTCAACCTTATGTACAACTGAACAAAATACTGCCTTGTCCTATGTCATCCTCACAATTGCCAACATTTGTGAGTCTATCTTTGTGGCTATGTATTGTATTGTTATAGTGCTGCCATAACAGAAACACCACGAGTGGATGGTTTTAACGAAGAGAAGTTTATCTCTTCACAGTCAAGGTAGGCTAAAAGTCCACATTCAGGGCGTCAGCTCCAAGGGAAGGCTTTTTCTTTCTGTCGGCCTTCTTCTCTCCGGTGTTCACTGGGACTAGGAGCTTCTCCGTGCAGGGACCCTGGTCCAAAGGAAGCACTCTGCTCCCAGCACTGCTTTCTTAATGGTATAAGGTCCCCTGTCTCACTGCTCACTTCTGTCTTTTATATCTCAAGAGATTGTCTCAGGACACAGTCCAGTCTTGTAAACTGAGTCCTGCCTCACTAACACAACTGCCACCCATCCTCCCTCATTAACATCATAGGGGCAGGATTTACAACATATAGGAAAATCACACTATACCGGGAGTCATGGCCCAGCCAAACTGATACACACATTTTTGGGGGGACATAATTCAATCCATGACATGTATGAATCCATCTCACCAAGAATCTCCCTTGCCCTCACTGGCCTCTGTGTCACCAACCATGAGGTCATCCTCCAGTGAGTGATACTTCCTGATGACTCTTCCAAGGCATGTGAGCTGGACAGTGTTCTGTCATGATCCATAAGGTTTTCATTATCTAATTTTTGGAAATGGATCTCCAGGTCTTTCTTTCTAGTCTCTCTTAGTCTAGAAGTTCTGCTGAGGTGTGTTAACCTTGGGTGGTCCTGCTGGTATTTGAAATACTAGCAGCATAGGTCCCAGCATCACAGTAATGTGCAATCCACCACAGTAAAACACCTTGACAGATGGGTGGTGGCATTTAAATATACAAGTGCAGGTATATATATGCATCATGCATGTGCTTTTTTAACTGTATTTCTCGGTTAATAGTATTTTCTCCAACAGAGTAGGAGTTGAGGAATGATGGTGGAGAGTTTCACTTCCTATATGCACGCATATGGGTTGTTTATGTTATGACTATTATTTTTGTGATGAAAATAAAAGTAAATATTTTCACTGAGAAAAGTACATAGTGTGAAGAAGAGATTGCAAAATATAGTGGAATTAACACTAAAATAACTGCTGTGAGCTCCAGCTCTAGTAACACCACTATTACTAATTACTTTCCAACCTTAAATAAGTCATTAAATGTTCCAGCCTCAGTTTCATTATCACTAAAATGAGACATTTGATAATAATGCCCTAAATATTCCTTCTAAATCAAGTTTTCTGATTCTCAGTAGTTCATCCAAATCTCCACTAGTAAAAATTGCAAAAGAAGTTGAAGGCAATCAAATAGATCACATAATAGTTTCTCATTCAAGCTAAAATACAAAGGCAAGATGCTCTTGGGAAAGAACTAACCATCAGTCTTTTTTTTTTGTTTTTTTGTTCCAGAGTATACCAATGTTCATTAGAACATCATTTCATTTAACAGGGTTGAGTAGGAGTAAACAACAATAACAACAACAAAAAAACAATTCTTCAGTTTAACAACCTCGTGGTCTCTGGACAAGTAAGAATCACTTGGGGAGTTTTGTTTAAAATATAGACTCCTGACTTTCATTCAGGACTTAATGAGTTCAAAAATCTGGGCTTGATTCCTGGGAACTTGCACATATAACAAATTGCTTGGTTTATTCTTCTGTACTGGAAGATTGAGAAATACTTAGCATTTAGGGGACAAAGTAAAGGACAGCCAGTAATGATTGCAAAACAGGTGTAAAGATTTGAATGCTGATTTCAGTACATCTGACTTCATTTTTTTTTACCAAACGCAACAAGAAACACATATCCTGCCTCTGATTCCAAATACTCAGTCTGGATTGATAAAACATATGACAATGTATTAAATGCAGAAAAATATAGTTATGATGACATCTGAGCGAGGTAAATGGTAGTTTTCCTGGGAGGATATACAGCTGGAGTTTTCTAAATAATAGAATATTGACAGTCGAGAAGGTAAGAGGTGGTGTGCTATGTATTTGTATGGGACCATAAAAAGGCTTTATAGAGTCTGAAAAAAACCCTTTGCAGTCTGAGCTAATACTTCTCAAACATTTGAAATCCGTTGTATTTTCTGGACATTTACATTGGGATGAGGAAAATATGCCTGTCCCAGTAAAATTTGGGCGTGTATTTTATCAGAGAGGGTGCTCCAGAGAAAAGTGAGTTTTCACAAAAGCCCCAGAATGGACGGCTGAAATGTTCACTTGCTATACCCTTATTTGAATGTTAGACGAACTTCAGAAATGTGAAACAGAAATGACATGAATTCAAAAGCAGAATTTGAAACTCTTTCCAAATGAGCAGTAGGCCACTCTGTGCCAATGATATCAATTGAGTCCGTGTCAACAAACCCAAACAAACAAATTTAAGAAAGGCAAGTGAGTTAGAAAATGGTACTTTGGAAAAGAAATGCATCCACTGTGAAATGACATTATTCAATAGATCATTTGGTTATGTCTTTCCCCAGTGCCATAAACTACCTTAAAAGCAGTGATTCATAATCTAACTGGGGTTACAGCACCCTGTAAACCTTTAATGAAAACTGGCCTTCTCTTAAGCTAAATGCAATATACAGAAATGTTGTATATAATTATAAGATGTCCTTGAATCATAGTCACATACCTTGAGCCTTGCTTTAGAGACTGTTACTTTGAAAATAGCATGCTATTGTGGACAACTTAAAATTTATATCAGTGAGATTTTAGGTATTTACCTTTTGCAAAGCATAATGTTCACTTTGATATTAACTGTCAATCACACAATAGGGTCAGCTAACTGTTTCCACATATTTGTCTTTTAATTTTTATCTGTCAAGACAGAATACATGGGCAGTCTCTTGAAAGTGCATCCAAATTTAAATAAAGTAAAATTTCAAATGAATAATTACTGTCATTTGATAAAAGTTTCTTAGGACTTAACCTGGCCACTCTATCTATTTCACAGTCTCCTGTCAGAGCCAAAAGAATGCACATCCTTGACATAAGCATTAATAAGCTGACATTGAAACTAGTTAAGATATTTTGAATGCAACCAACCATGAGACATGAGGTCGAAAGATATCCCTCTCCTCTTTAATGCCAAGGACACATTTCTGACAGACTACGTGCTGTAAATCTTTAACAGATGTGTCATAAGTGCCTTCAGATGCAAATCAGTGTCCTCAAGATATTGTCAAGAAAGAAAGACCAACCATAGGTGAAGGAGAATGGCAAGAAGAGGAAATGTAAGGATTTTTCAAAATGCTGATCTAAATGTTATAAAAAGTTGTTTAAAAGTATCAAAGATAGAGTAAATAATAGCTGATGAATTCAGTTAGAGACATTAAAATGTGGTAAGCAAAATATTTTTTAAGATATAAAAACTACAACTAAATGAAGTATCAAAACCAGACCAGTTGCCATCAAATCGACTCCAACTCATGGCAACCTCCTGTGTATCAGAACAGAACTGAGCTCCATAGGGTTTTCAATTGCTGATTTTTCAGAATTCAATTGCCACACCTTTCTTCTGAGGTGCCACTGGTTGGACTTGAACTTTCAGTCTTTTGGTTAACAGCTGAACATGTTAACCGTTTGCACCACCCAAGGATTCCAAATAAAGAATAGACCTAGTTAATTTTAAGCAATAATATAGCTTAAATGAGTATAATAGTAATTCCTTGAGAATCTTCTATATGCCAGTACACTTTTTCATTGTCTAATCATCATGAAAATTTGACAAGATGACATCCTCACTTTTTTCAATTGGCAAAACTCAGTTTCAGTGAACTTAAGTGTCAGGTCTTGGGACACAAGCTCAGAGAACATTTAAATCCACGTCTCTCTGACATGGGTCTTCTTACAAAGAACCATGATTTAATAATTACCCAGCTTACGATATCATTAGATTAAATAAATAAACTAATTGGTTTTAGTTTTTTTAAAATCTTACTTGTTGGTTTTACTAAAAATTAATCTTCAACATGAGAATAAACATGAGAATAAAAATTCATACTTATTTTTATTTAGAAGAAATTACTTAATATCTTCAAAAACCATTGTATACGTTACGTGTTTAGTGACTCTTAGTCTTTAGCCAAATTTTCATTGCATTACTTAATTCAACCCTCAAAACTACTTTTTTTAGAAAGCAGGGAAGTTACTAGCTTATTTTCCCATGATAAAATACAAGAAAGTGTAGGTATCTTATTTTTCTGCATTGAATTTTAATGCCCTCTCTAATTTCACATAGCTATTTTGTAGAATTCCTGTGGAAACATACCCGGGTAGAAGCATGATGAAAAAATTAAGGAATCTCAAAATAATGTATATCCCTGCATGGTAGTATCAGCATGAATCCAATCCCCAAAATGTAGAAATTGATCCAGTTCTCATATTCCCACTTCTCCAACCTTGTTGCCAGTCACCCTTGTAGTGCTCTCTGACCCTAGACACCTAGAGCTAGGTTAGAGCTCATAAGTTAAAAGGACGCTGTCCATCAGACTGCCAAACAGACAGTCATCAGCCACAAGCTCAGGGAGTCCACATGACACCCAAACCTTCTGACCTTCTGGCCACAAACTTGGGGCTGGTTTCCCACTACCTTTTCAAGATGCCAGCTGCAAGCTCAGGAGTCCACATGAATCCTTCCCGTTGACCTTCTGGCTCCTATTGCCCTTTGGGTTTGATAATTCACTGGAACAACTCACAGAATTCACGGAGAGTGCATGATACTCACAGCTACACCTTCATTATAGCCAAAAAGGATAGAAATAAAGAGAGACATAGGTTGAGGACTGGGAGAGTGCCCAGTGCAAAGCCTCCATGTCCCAAGGGATGCACTACCCTCTGGAGAGCAGATGTTCTTCTCAACTAAGAGGCTCTCAGAGCCTCTGTTTTTAAGGGATTTTAATGGCCAGTCCTTCATGATAGGCTGATCATGCCTCCTGAGTTGATATACGCCTCACAGGTGAGTCTTTTCTGGTCTTTCCATCCCCCATTCACCAGCACAAATTCTCAGGTGTGGCCTGGAAGTTCCAGATCAAGGGACCCCAATTGCTCCAAGGGTCATTTTTCTGGAGCCAAGGACACAGGATCCCTTACTTGGGGTAAAACTAAGTCTTTTACCCCACAATCCTTTAATATAAAATGAACTACAGGACTTACACCAATAGTAGAGATTTATGACCCTGTGTTTTAAGGTAAAATTGTCAGAAAATCAAAGAGAGGAGAAAAGTAAGATGTTTTGCCCTTCTTCTAACATTGGGTAAGAAAGAGAAAAGTTGGAGCAGAGTTCTTGGTAACAGAAGAAGTTCTTGGTAAATGAAAGAAGTTATAGAATGTCGGCATCAATTTATCATATTTTTAAGAGGGAGTCGCTGGAAACATTTAAGAATTAGGCAGACAACTGCAATAAATGGAAGGGAGGATTACTCACAAGATTCGAATTTGAGCTTTATTGGACACTGAAGGCAAATGTGCATTGTGAGAAGCAGATAATTTATTACTATGTCTAATTGTCTTAAAAAGACTATCTTTTCATAAATTCCAGATAATCTTGTTGTATTTTAGTAATCTCCTTGATGGAAAAGCCTTTATCTGACTCTGCCAGCAACTGTGCTTCATTTTCAGTCCTGCTGTGTCTTATGCATCAGCAACTGTAGCAATTGGACAGATACGGTAATTATACCAAATGGGCAAAAATCTACAGAAAACGCCTGCCTCAATATAAAATCATGAAAAGATGTTAAATTTGTTAGTTTATTAGTAAATGCTTTGTAGTACACCCATGCTGAGCTTCTCAGCAAGAAAAAAAAAATCATATCCTGCTTAATCTAAATAAGATTTGAACCTATCAATAAGAATTATTAATTATTAAATTCAAGTTAATCTATTCAAGTACAATTATAAACCCACAACACTTCTTCCTTCTTGATATTAAATGTAATTTTATAGCAAAACTGTTATGTGCTTTAAGTTTTCTCCTTTGAATCACTGAAAAACTTGTGCCACAAAAAGTGTTATATTATTACTCTCTCTCTTTCTCTCTATATATGTACTATTATTTCATGCTTCAGGTAAGCTTTAATGTCTTTGATACATTCTTTTTTAAATCAACTATCTGTGTCAAGGGTTCACAAACAACTCTTAAGTATTTTATTTGTTTTACAGGCAATAAAATATAGAATTAAACTTCAGGTTGCTGCAAGTTCAGAGATAGCAATGAAGTATAAGGAACAAGGTCTTAGGTTTTAATAAGTGTTGATTGCTTGTGATCCTTGTAATTTTTTCCCCTAAAATCTTCAAAGATTTAGCAAAACAGGATTTTTCATAATTACCAGTGTTTTTCACACTATGAAATTTGCAGACACTAGTTTACCTTTTAATTTACTGTATTTTCTTAAAAGCAGTTCCTAGCATAGCACATTGTTCATAGATGGCGCTCAAAAAGAGTGCTTACTTGATCCTGCAATATTGGAGGGTGCTGTAAATAGTTGGTCTGAATGAGTAAAACCAAAAAATAACAGATTAATTTTCTTTATTTTCAATTACTAAACATTGGCATGAAATTGGTAACATTGCAATTCTGGGTTATATTGAGAGTATTTAAGTAGAAGGTAGATGTTTCTGATAAGTGTGTCATCCAGGGTTCAACCCAAAAAACAGAACCAGTAGGAAATATATATTAAGAGATTAATTGAAAAGAATCTGTTTATGTGATTATGGGAACTGGCTGGGCAAGTTCAAAATCCATAGGACAGGCTATCAGGAAGGACAAGCTGGAACTCTTTAGCATGGGTTGAAGCTGCAGTCAACAGGCCAAATTTCTTCTTCAAGGAAGCCTCAGCTCTGTTCTTAAGGCTTATCAACAGAGTGAGTCAAGCCCACCCAGATTATCTAGGTCAATCTCCCTTACTTAGAGTAACCTAATTATAGACTTAAATCACATCTACAACATACTTTCATAGGGACCCCTAGATTAGTGTTTGAATGAAAAACTGGGAACTGTATGCTAGCCAGAGCCCTGGTGGTGTATTGGTTAAGAGCTCATCTGCAAAACAAAAAGGTCAGCAGTTCGAAACCACCAGCCGCTCCTTGGGAACAATTTGGGGCAGTTCTACTCTGTCCTACAAGGTCGCTATGAGTCAGAATCGCCTCCATGGCAATGGGTTTTATTTGGGTATCCTAGCTAGTAGATGGAACTGACCATGACAAGAATGGAAGGGCTCTGGGAGAATAGTTTTCTGATGATGTTTCAGTGTAAATCAACTTTAAGTGTGTTTTTATGAGTCTTCTTCTTTAATACCTGATCCATTGCATGTGTTAAAAGCCTTGTACCAGCCCTTTCTTTACTGTGCTTCAAACACTTCTTATTCATATAGATCCCTCACTGTGGTAGATAATGTTTTCAAAAGACAATGACCAAATCAAATATATATCCTATTCTATAGTCCCTTCTTATGTAGTGATATTGACATACCTCCACAGAGAGGCAAGATCTACGTATTTCCTCTCCTTGAAGCCAGGCAGATCTTGTAATTGCTTCAACCTGTACAATATGGCAGAATGATGCTGCATAATTTCTAGGTCTAGGTCAAAAAGATGCTAAGGCCTCCACCTGCTTCTCTCTTTCTCTTGAGATGCTTCCTCTTTGAACTCAGAAATCACGTTGAACCAAAGTTCAGACTACGTGGAGAGGCCACACATAAGTGTTTCATCTGACAGCCAACATCAGCGGGCAGACAAGTCAGTGGGTGAGCTTTCTGATGAGATCAACCCAAGGGTTTTGGTCTTCCAGCTGAGGCCAAAGACATCATGGAGCACAGAAAAGCCATACCCACTGTGCTGTGTCCAAATTTCTGATCCAAACAACCCATGAGAAAAATAAGTAGCTGTTATCTTATGCCATGACATTTGGGGTAATTTGTTGTATAATCCTAGCAATTGGAATTTCTACCCTGCAGCCACCATGATTCTACAAGACTCACCAACTTCATTCCAACAGGTGGGAAGTGGCTATCTGAATAAAAGAGAAGCAGTCCATAAAATTCTAAACCAATCAACTGGATTAATTTTTAATTATTGACCTTCAAGAGCTATATATAAAATTATTACCTGCAATTTAGCAGATCAGCAAGTGTGCTTCCATGACTAAATATAAAGATTATTGGCTCCCTGTTGTCATTTTGCTTTCAAAGATATAAATTTTCCTTTAAATGTTTCATCATAGTAGATCTAAACATGCAAAATATATGTCATCTTGTTGCTTCTATCACATATCTTAACCAGTGTGCCCAGCAGCACAGGTAACGGAGAAAGGAAACTGCTGTCTTTGAAAAGTGATAGGAAGAAAAAGTAATGTAACTCAACTCCTTTTAGCCAGTTCTGCCATTTTCCTCTCCCTTTATCTTTCCACAGAAAACCAAGACAACTGCAGAGAATAAATGAGGCTTCTCCAATCAGAGAAGGAGAGAGTTAAAGTTATTTCTTTCAGTTAGTTATGTACTCCAGAGTTTCAGCCTAGATTTTTCTATAACTTACTAGCCTCAGTTTCCGCCTTTGTCCATGCTATTAAATGTTCATACCTCCTGAAATGGAATAAAGTAGGTAAAGTACTTAGTAAATAGCTTGGTTCATACTAACTTGTTAACATGTGATAGGAACAATTCTGATGAAAGTTGAAAAATGAAATTTTTCAAATCGACACAAATATGGCTATTGGGTTTAGGCAGAATACATTATTTGTTTGCTGATTTTTTTAAATAATAACACATGCAGTTGAAATATTTTAAAAGTAATATGAACTAAGCTTCAGAAACCAGAATCTTAATCAATCAGTAAAGTAGCCACTTTGAGTTTTGTTTACAGGGAAGATGTTGGATCCATGATAATCTAATAATAAGTTCCTCCTCTTGGGTAAAAATATTGTATTAATTGTCTAGTGCTGCGGTAACAAATTACCACAAACTGAGTAGTTTAACACAACACCCGTTTATTATCTCCCAGTTCAGTAGGTCAGAAGTCCTATTCAACTGAGTCCTTGCAAGCCCAAAATTAAGGCGTCAACAAAGCTGCATTCCTTTAAGGATGTTCTGTAGATGAATCTACTCACAACCTCATTCAAGTCGTAGAGCACATACAGTTTTTTGCAAATGCATGACTGGGGCCCCCACTTCCTTGCTGACTGTCATGCAGTGGCCTGTCTCTGCACCTCAAGCCTGCTCACATTCCTTCCTGTGCTTTCCATGTAACTCCTTCAACAACAGTGGGCTGAGTCCTTCTCATGCTTCAGATTTCTCTGACTCCTCCTTTAGCCACCTCTCCCCTGACTCCATCTGGAGATAGTTCTCCAATTTTAAGGGCTCATTTGATTAGACTGTGCCAACCTCTTCCACACTGTGCAGGCAGGTGAATGTGTACTATAGGAAGACCCCTATGTTCCTGAGACTCTGGACTTTATTATTAAAAAATAATCCTGGGGAAACTGAATGAGAAAAAAAAAATCAATAAAAAAGGAAAGATGTAAAATTTCAGAGGGCATTTTATGATGTTATTAATTCTGTATTTTTTTATGTTTCAACAAACATACACATTTATGTAACACCAAAACAACCAAGCTATAGAGTACTTCTAACATCCACATAAATGTTTTTGATGCCTTGGATATGCAGCACCTTTGGGAAGGAAGGAGATTTTAGTCAGCAGCTGATTTGTTTTTGATAGACTCAGGAGATATTAGTTACATGATTCATAGACATAGGGGTAGACAGTGGAGATATGGACGTGAAAAACAAATAAACAAAAAACCTTCCAAAAAAGAAATTGCAGTGAGAAAGGGAAAGGGTCAAGTGCTAAGTTTTAGGAACACAGCAATTTAGTGACCACTTGGAGGAAAATGAGGCAGGAAAGGATTTGAAGAGGTGAGAGAAAAACCTCGGGAATGTGGTGTCAAAGAAGTCAAGGGAGGAGAATGTTTCAAGAGGCAGAACTTCAATGAAAATCAAAGAAGGGGCTTGTATCCAAAAAGTAAACCAAACCAGCTGCCATGAAATCAATTCTGGTTCATGGTGACCTGACGTGTTTCAGAGAAGAACTGTACTCCACAAGCTTTGCAAAGGTTATGGTTTTTCGGATGTAGATCACCAGGCTGGGAACCTCTGGGTGGATTCAAATCACCAACCTTCTGGATACTAGCTGAGGACTTAATCATTTGCACCACCCAGGGATTCCAGGATCCTATCAAGAGTTTGCTAAATTCTGTCAGAATACTTCCAGAATTCTGTAAGTGGTGACAGTGGAAGCCAGCTTGAAATGGATTTCTGAGAATGGAGAGAGGAAGGATATGAAATCCTTTTGAATATTTGACCAAAAGAACTAGAAGATAGAGGAGAAAATCTGAAAATGTTTACATAAATAACAATTACAATCATGATCATATTAAATTGGATAGATGGTTGATTATACCAAAACATTTTTAAAACAAAGAAAGGAAGGAAGGAAGTAAAACTAGAAATGCAACTTTCTGAAAAAAAAAAAGAAAGAAAGAAAAGTTCAGATCCAAAGTGCAGATTAGTAAAGAGGAGGGGTGGCCTATCCAGATATTACAATTAGGGGAGGAGGAGAGGGTGGATCCGAGTATATACGGTAATGACATGCAACTAAGCATAAAGTCGAAGAAATGCCCTTCTGATGTTATCTAGTCATTCATGAGTAGGAAGTGAGGTCATCTTTTATTTTTAATGTTTGTATTTTCAATGCTGAGTAGAGGGGATAGCACGTAGCAAATTTTAACAAATATTTCTTTAGATATATTGAATGATTCTAACTATAATGATGTGGAGGCAATGATCATAAGCAGATCTGGTTTCCCTAGGGTAAAAAGGGAAAATTATATCAACGTTAACCTTGATATTGCAAAAAAAAGTTACATGCATTGTTTCTTTGTAGTTACCTGTTGATCAGTTTACGAAGTCTTGGGACTGAAAGAAATGTTTAAAGAGTTTTAGTCTAATATCAAAAATCATTTGTTGAGTAATTCTGACTCATAGTGACCCCATGATGCATTAGTCTAATACATTGCATTAAATCATAGTGTATTTAAAACAGAAATTTCATGAGGACCTCAAGATCAAAACTGAAATAAACCAAGTAAATATACTGCATTAGTGCAGTAGGGCACATTTTAAAAACATATACACATCTATATGTATAGACGTAGCCGTGGTGGCACAGTGGTTAAGAGCTTGACTGCTAACCGGAAGATCAGCATTTTGAATCTGCCAGCAGCTCCTTGGAAACCCTGTGGGGGCAGTTCTACTCTGTCCTATAGGTCAACTATGAGTCAGAATCAATTTGATGGCAGTTGGTTTGCTTTATGAGTTGTATATGTACATAAAAATTCAGATACACACACACACATATACACATACACACACCCCTTACTCTACCTGCACACACACAAATCATAGATACCTGATTCTGGGAAGTTAGAAGGTAAAATAATTATAATGTTACATACACACATTCCAAATGGGTTTCAACAATGCCTGACATTTATATTCAAACTTTCTCTATATGAGTTGTTTATTAGTTACATAAGGTATGCATAGCAAGTGCTTCACCCTTGAAAAAGCAGCTCTGCTGGGGTGGAAATAAAGTAATCATTATGCTTCAGCAACGGAGAACTTAAAAAAGAAAAACAAACTATTGCTATATATAGAAATGTGGGATGGAAATCAGAGTCCAACATATATTCATTACTGGTAATCAACATGAAATGTTAACTTCCAAAGGCCTCTAGTTAGCATGAGTCAAGTTACCAAATATTTGCATGGAAAGTTAAAAAAGAAAGAGGACAATGATATGAATATATACAAATACATACATACTTTAATGTTGAACATAAAAATTTCCCAGATGACTATGTCTTCATTTATTATCCACATATTCTGTCCTACAGTTTGCTTTGTTGAACGTATAAATTGTTAGTTAGAAAAATTATTAGAACTTGGAAAAATAATTGACACAGTTTTAGGGCAATATTTAGTTATAACATATTTTATATTATTGAAATGTTCTTTTGATATTATAGTTAAATCACTGTAGTGAGATGCATTCATGCACATAGAGAGTTAAATACAATAATTTTGTATTTTGAAACTGACACCCAAAACTTTTTTCTATAGCATTTAAAATTACCTATTAATTACAAAAATGTACAATATGGACATCGAGGAGATTGTAGCAAGAATAAAGTTAAAGATAATGAGATCTCCCTTTTTGGTACAAACAATAAACAGCATCATGATAAATGAAGAAGAAATTGAAGTTGTTAATGTTTTTATTCTATGTTGATCAACAATCAACATTCATAGAAGCATCAGCCAAGAAGTCAAATGACGTGTTCAAATCTGTTGCAAAGATCTCTTTAAAATTTCAGAAAGCAAAGAAATCGTTTTGATGACTAAGCTGTGCCTGACTCAAGTCATGGTCTTTCAATCACCTCGTGTGCATGGGAAAGCTGGATAACGAGAAAGGATGACAGATGAAGGACTGATGCATTAGAACTGTGGTGTTTGTGAAGGATATTGAATAAATTGTAGAATGCCAGAAGAATGAACAAATCATTCTGAGATGAAAAACAGCTAGAATGCCCCTTAGAAGCCAGGATGACAAGACTTTGGTTTGATTATTTATTTATTTATTTTTGAATATTTTATTGTGTTTTTGGTGAAGGTTTACACAGCAAATTGGATTCCCATTCAACAATCTATTCACAAATTGTTCCGTGGCTTTGGTCACAATTTCCACAATGTGTCAGCACTCTCATCGCTTCCACCCTGCCTGACCTGTTTCCGTCCAGCCATCTTCCCTACCCTTCCCTGCCTTCTCATCATCACCAGGCAGGTGGGCAGTAGTGAGGGG
Organism: Dugong dugon; assembly: GCA_030035585.1. Taxonomy (NCBI): domain Eukaryota; kingdom Metazoa; phylum Chordata; class Mammalia; order Sirenia; family Dugongidae; genus Dugong; species Dugong dugon. The sequence continues at coordinate 12,285,185 of CM057473.1, forward strand.
GCGGGTGGAGTGAGGAGGTCATGCACTGCTGACGATCGCTGGTCCAGCAGCGTGGGATTGTGCGCAGCTGCTTGCTGGGTAGGCAGAGTGGTGGTGGGGTGATGGGGAGGTGGACACATGTTGCCAGTCACAGGCAGTGTGGGGCTGGGTGAGGGGAGAAAGGGTAGGCTTGTACCATGGTACCAGGGTGGGAAGTGGGGAGTGGGGGGAGCTCACACTGCTGGTCACCAAGAGGACAGGGGAAGGGAGGAATGTGCTTCTGTAGTCACCGGACGCGGGTGCTAGGGCACGCCTCATTAGCTGCAGCCAGCCATTGGGACCTGGCCCCGACCAAACGGGGAGGCTGTCCAGAGTCTGGCTGGGTTGAGGACATCTTGCTGGCACCCTGTGTATCTGCTACTCTGTGTGCAACACCCACCCTAGTGGTGAGGGACCCCCGCTGGTGAGTAGTTCTGTCTCTGGTTCCTGGATCCCTTCCTGCTTTGTGGTCACTAGGATCCCTGTATATCCCACTGTCCTTCCTGTGCTTTCCCTTCTTTGATCCGGTTCATGTCCTGCTCACCTTGCTTCACTCCGGGCTTGTCTACACAGTTTCTCCATCTCCATTTGAGAATTCTATGAAGTTGCCTTCCTGTGTTCCTTAGCCAGGGTGGCTGCTTGCTTCACCTTGCTGCGTGGCAGGGCATCTCCAATCCATAAGTCTCCTCATTCACAGTTTTCATTCAGTTTCTACTTCCAATCTGTTTTCGGTCTAACTCTTCACCCTTCCTTTTGATATTCAGGTATCTAGGATTGTCATCTGTATCTGTTTTACTTGATTTCTTGGGTCTTTGGGTCTGACTAAGCTGCCATCTTAGGCCGTTTCCTTGGTTTGCTTCCTTTAAACATGTCATCAGGAAAGACCAATTGCTAGTAAAGGACATCATGTTTGGTAAAGTAGAGGGTCAGTGACAAAGAGGGAAACCCTCAATGACATGGACTGACACAATAGCCATAACAACAGACTCAAGCATACCAATGATCATGAAGATGTAATTAAATGAAATAATTTTACAGAAGATATGATGGTTTTACTACATGCAGTTATTTCTTCTCCATGTAGAAATTTCTCAAAAGTTATAGAAAATAAAAACAGGAAAGTAGATACATACAAATAGAAAGAAGGAGGGGGCATCAACAAATAAAATTTTCCAACTTTTGGTTTTGGAAAAGTCAGCAAATGGAAATGTGGTGGATAAATTTGCAAAGCAATAGAAGACCTAAGACATAAGTCTCCACAGAGGAGGATACAGACAAAATGAGAACTAGCCCTGCCCATCAAATCTTAGTGAAACTTACAACTTGAGACATCAGATAACTCAAAAATCAAGGCGTAAAAGTGGGCAGGTACAATAGAAAAAAAAATTTGAGATTGATGATAGAGATTACAGGGCTCCAGAAAAGAATTCCCTAAAAAAAAGAAAGAAATTGGTGGATTTGAGCATTTGGAAAATAAAATAATAGTTTTTTTTTATTGTTTTATAGATTTGAAATGAAGATGAGATAAAATTATTTAGATCCCATCTAACTCAGCCAATGAACAATATTGACAAAACCAAAATAATGTAAGTACTAAGACCAAATATGGTCACCCACTAAGATATATTTATATTTCAGTATAAGTGGAAATGGATTAAAAGAGAAATTTCATCATCAGCCATGAAAGGAAGACAAGAGAATAAGAGATGATGTCAGAAATTGAAAATACAAGATGTAGTACTATGAGCACTATTTTAAAATATGCATATAAAATATATGAAGAAAGAACTGAAAGATTTGAGTGCTTTTCCCTGCTAATGGAGTCCTGGGGTTTGTAGACTGTGGTAGGCAGAATAATGTCCTTGCCCCAAAGAACCTCTGCCCTTATCTCCAGAATTTGTGAATGTGTTACCTTATATGGCAACAGGAACTTTGAAAATATGACTAAATGAAGAATTTAGAAATGAGGAGATTATTTTCAATTATTCAAATGGAAGTAATGCAATCACAACGGTCCTTATTAGAAAGAGAGGAGATGTAAAGACAAAAGCATTCGTCAGAGAGGAGTGAAGAAGATTCTATACTGCTTGCTTTGAAGATAGAGGAGGGGTTAATGAGTTAAAGGATATAGATGATCTGTAAAAAACAAACAAAAATCATTGCCATTGAGTTGATTCCAACTTATGGAGACCCCATGTATTACATAGAGGAAACAGTTGATTGCTATGTTTTCAAATTTATTTTAAGAATTAGCAATGCATTAGATTATGTTTTAATCATGCAGATACGTTGCTTTTACTAAAATAAACATTAAAATAAGTTACAATGTGTAGGGAAACCTGAGCAATTGTCTTTAAGAAGAGTCTGGTGAATCACTAGTCCAAGTTTGTGTGGTCAGTAATAGGACAGATAACCAAATCCTTGAGATTATTTTTTGATGTTGTTGAGTGTATAATGGTTACGTAGGGTTCTATGTCTTTTTTTATCCTCCAGTCATTGTTAAAACTCTCTCATTACTTGGTATATTTTTTCTTAGACCTATTTCATGGCTTCATGACATTTGGGACTGTTGTCCTGCCTAAAGAAATAGCGTGGTGCAGTATACAGCAGAATACCAGGGACAAGGAAAGGAAAAAAGGTCTACGAATGATCATTAACCATTTCATCTTAAAAGTAATATACATGTGATCATCCAGGAAATAAGATTATAGCTCCCAAACTTCCAATATGTGCATAAAATAGCATCTTTTTTCCATTATTAACTAAAGAGAAAATTGATACGAAGAAATCCAAACAACTGAGAGCTTCAGAAAAACTAATAATGATTCATGACTTTGGTAAAACTACAAATTGAAAGGAATGGGGGAGAAAGTAAACATTCAAACTGAATTTTATTGGCATGTGAAATAAAATTTATCCATTTATAAAGACACCTCGAGGTATTTTTTGAATGTTGTTTGTTGCGGTCAAGTCAGCTACAATACATAGCGACCTTAAGTGTAACAGAACCAAACGTTGCCTGATCATGCGCCAGCTTCATGATCCTTGGTATGTTTGAGTCTATTGCTGTGGCTATTGTGTCAGTCCAACTCATTAACGTCTTTGTGAAAGTTTTTTTTTTATTCATTGTCATTTTGCATCATTAGCCATTGGCACATAAGCAATATCATTGAGGTTTTCAAACTCTTTTCAGAATGTGTTTTGCTTAGTGTTAATACTCTTGCCCTCGAGGTTAATTCCCTGTGTCCTAGACCCCCCCAATGGGAAAAGTAGAATTGTACTTTACCAACTTAACCAGAAAAGCTCCCCATTTAACTGTTTCAAAAATAGAGCTTCTGCATAATATTTCAAGCACATTCTGAAAACCACTTTTTTAGAATTCAGGGCTTCTCAAACTATCCTTGATGAAGAGTCAGATTTTTGCTTGTTTGTTTTTTACCAAATTGTTCCAAATCTAAATTTAAGTAAAGTACAATAAAAAAAAAATTACTATTAAACAAATGAAAGAAAATAAAAGAGGAATTAAAAATGCAAGTCCAAATTTTTAATTGTTTGATTTATTAGGCATAAATTTAATCTGCTTAATTGCTGTAAAATATTCTAAATGCTTAACCTCAATTTTTACACTTATCTCATCTCTTACAGGAAACAATCAGTTAACAGGTAATCACTGCTGCACTGACCATACTTGAACAGATCAAATGATAACCTAAAACTGGTAATTCAGTGCACCAAAAATGTAGAATGTTGTCTAGTCAATTCCAATCTGTCACTTTCAAGAGCTTAAAACTCTTGCATCACCCCAAACTAGCAAAGCACAGGAAGAAAGACTTACTTAGTATTCTAAATTATAAATATTTTAAAATGTTTATAGCAACGTTTTCCTACTTGGATGAATTATAGAGGGGCCAGTCTTTAGGAAACAAATTAGCAATTCAGGCACAATTCTTTATTGAGAATCGTGCCTCGGAAACTTGTGCAGAAAGATGTGAACCTTATTATGCATCTTGGAGTGCCAGCACAGCATGCGTTAACAATAAACTTGAAGTAAAATGAGATCATTTTTCAACCAGCTCCCCAAAATTACCTTTTTAAAATTCTTAGCTCCTTAATTGCAATAAATATCCATATTTTTATTCTTTAGACCTAGGGGAAAATGCACTGTAGCCCACAGGAGTGATAACTGTGTCAAAGGTTGGGTGAACCGCAGACAGTCATGTGGAGGAAAAGTTAGTCATTAAAATAACTTTAATAATAGCTGTTGTTTTTCTGTGAGGTTCATCCACTATGTTGAAATAATTATGCCAATGTGAGCTTTAATTAACCTAAAGACATTTCTGTTTTAGATGACAGAATGTTGATCTCTATGTGTTTTGTGTGAAGGATAAAAATCTCTGTAGTAGAAGGGTATGATAAAATTGTTTCTTTCCTTCTGCAGAGTTAACGAATTATCTATTTATTTTATATGTTCTTCTAGTAAATGAGTGATCAAAATAAATGAGACATTGTGTAACATGAGTGTTTTATGACATATGTAGAATATGTTTATATATAATGGCCTTTTTTTTTCCCTTCAACTTTTATTGACTTACTTATTTTTCTCTCAGCAGTAGGTTAGAATCAAGTTATAAGTCAGCTGTCAGCTGATCCCCAACCATAGACAAATTGAAGCTATAAATCCAGGTGAGTCTTTCCAAGCTTTAAACTCATATTGTGAAGCATTAAACTAGTATATTTTAACATATAAAACATTTCTACGCAGCTATTATGTTTAAGGCACTATGCTATTTTGAAAGGAGGTAATATAAATCTAAGGAAGTGTTTCCTGCTTTCAAGGAGTTCATACTTCTTTAAAATAATGAGATGGGCATGTAGAGTGAGATTTGTAGACATGTATAGAACTAATTATATAATATTTTAAGATTGATAAATATATTACTGTTAGAAGGGAAGTGTTGTGGGAGCACAAATAGGAAGTGATACATTAATGAATTTAGATGGGATATCAGGCTAGAGTCCACAATGTGGATGACATATGAGATAGATATTGAGAGATGAGTACAGTGTAAGCAGAAAACTGGAAAAGAAAATTTTAGATACAGAGAAGAGTTAAGAAAATAGCACAGAATCATAAATATGGGTAGTATATTTGAAAAAATACACTGCATATTCAAGGGTTTTAATGTCTCGTAGTCATATTGTTCATTAAGTGGTCTAGGGATTAAAAAAAATTCATAAAATAAATGCTTTGTGATACACATGATTTCTAATCCGGTTGATATTATTTAAACCTTAACCATTAATTTTCAGAGGGTCAAAGGTAGTCATCTTTTAATCTGGAGGGATTACCTAGAACAGAATTTCAAATTCTCTGTTAAATAAATCAACTGAGAAACTTTAAAATATGGTCTTTGACAGTGGTCTAGTGTCATAAATATTTGGTTGCTTGTAAAAAAAAAACATTATTTCCATCATATTCAACGTCTAAATCTCTTTAAAAATATATAATGGGACTTCTGACAGATTTTCTAAAGAACTAATTAAAAATTCAAACAACACAATGTCTCTGGTTAGTTTTTGTTGTTGCAGTTGTTCATTTGTACTGAATTATTCTAAGATATACTGTAAGAACTTCTAAACTGATGCTCTAACACATGTAAAGTCCTAATTAATTTCTTGGGCATGTAGTCAACTTCTAACTGTTCAAGTGTAAACTTTTAAACTGAAACTCTACACTTGCTCAATAACATCGTCATGATTCAGCTATTTATACCTTGTTAATCTAAAGTAATTTTAGCATTTGTTAATGGAAAGTAATTACTATGTCTATTAAAAACAAGTTCACTACTTAAGATTTTTGAACTAGTAGTGTCAGGGACTAATGAGATTTTTCAAGTTGTAAACTTGAGTAATATCAATATTGCCTGCATTTATGGACTGAAGAAAAAGAAGAAACCCAGGAAAACTTTCATAGGTAAAGCAAAATGTAAATGCAAGATACTAAATGGGATAAGGATCCCATAAACAGGAGTGGAGCTGGAGGTAAAGAAAAAACATAATCTGTTGAATTTATGGTTCTTGGTGAACAAATATTTAAGTGAAAATGTTGAAGAGATAGTAATAATTTGTTAACTTAATATTACTTAAAGAATGAAAGAATGAATGAGTTACTATTGCATCAGATCTCAAAAAAAAAAAAAAAAAAAGAAAGAAAGAAAAGAGAAAAATGTTCAAATTGTAAACCTAGAGATTAAGCTTGAAACTCTGAGCTGAGATCACCCAAGCCAGATCATGAGAGAGAAAAGAAATAATGGAGGCCGACTTGTAGAACAGCAACAGACTGGGGCTGTAATACCTAAAATACAAAAAGGTCATTGATTATTATTCAAGTCAGAAACGAGGCCAGAGAACAGGCAGACAGCAAGGAAGAAGAGGGATCAATGTAAAGGGCTTTTTCAGAAGCAAAAAAAAAACCACATTATCAAAATTAAAGTGTTCATATAAATTAAGGGTGAAAAAGGCCATGATTTAGGCCATCATAAGACTTATGATCTCAGCCTTATTTAGATTGGAGATAGAAACTAGATTATTTTCTGCTAAGGCATTGATACAGTGATGAAAAACAGATATGCTAAGTAATTATCCGTTCAACTGAGAGATCCTTTGCTCCTTCCTCATCCAACTATCCTCCTCTCCAAACCTATCAACCTCCTGTTATTAGTCTAGATACTGATCCACACTTGAGAGGTAGAAACAAGTAATAACTTTTTGAATTTATAGCATTTAACTATGAGTAAACTTAAGCATCCAGAAATTTTGACTTCTGATACCTGGTCCAATATTCTTGCCTCCATAACAAATCAAGAGCTCCAAAAGCATAAGGAGCTTACAGGTGATCACCTCACACACAAACACACGTGCATACACACAAACACATATACATAACACATAGAAACAACAAAAAAATAACAGATATGACCCTTGAATATATTTCTATGACTGCAATTTGAGAATTGTGAGAAGTTTTTACTAAAGCATTTGAATGCATAAATTCAGATAGAGAAAAATCTACTAGTTAAGTGTGCTTGAAAAAATACACTCATTTGAAAGGACCAAAGGGAATGTGTTCAAATTCTCAGTTTGCTTTTGTAAATCGTTTTTCTCTAAGCTCAAATTTCCTTCTCTGTAAGGTAATAACAGGAGTCCCTGGATGGTATAAATGGTTAAGCACTGGACTACTACCAGAAAAGCTGGCGGTTCAAAACCACCAAGAGGCACGTTGGAAGACAGACCTGGCAATCTGCTTCCCAAAGGTCACAGCCTTAAGTTGGAATCAACTTGATGGCAACCAACAACAACAAGGTAAAGACAATACTACTGGCACTGTCCATTTATTCAATCTATGTTGTATGTGTCGTTGAGTTGATTCTGACTCATAGTGAGTCTATAGGACAGAGTAGAACCGTCCCATAGGATTTCCAAGGAACAGCTGGTGGATTCAAACTGCCGACCTTTTGGTTAACAGCCTGAGTTCTTACCCACTTTGCCACCAGGGCTCTGTTCAATCTATACAACTTATATTATTCATAAATCTAGCAAATTTTAGCAATCATTTCAAAAGTTTCCTTTTTTAAATGACTTAGCTAATAAAATTTATTTTAAAAATTTTAAACTGCATTTATATATTTAATGATTTTATTTCCTTCTCAAACACATACTTCTATTGCCTGATTGACATATAAGCTAGCAATCTAATAAGTCTAATAAACTCAACGTGTGATATGATGGTTCTTTAGTTATTTAAACATTGCAGTACTATCCATAAACTTAGTCTGATTTCAAGATAAGCATTATAAGTCTTGATTAATTTTTAGATTAACATAATATTTGTGTTAGAATCAAAAGATGACCCTATGATGCTAATGTTCATGTTCATTAAAAATCCTTAAAATACTAAAAGGTCTTATTGGCACAAGAACAATGATATTGACTATCAGTAATTTAATCTTCATAACATTTTTACATTTACTTTAGATCTTCCAAAGTTTGAAATATGCTTACCCACTAAGAAACCAATATATCTGGACCTACAGACGTTTGGAACTATTTGCCTGTTGACCTTGACTTCTTGGCTGCACCCCTTTATATGACCACTCCCATGTGATGGATTCCAGCGCTTGGAGGATGTGGTGATGGAGCTAAAATTCTTAGATCAGAATAATATGTTTTAATTCTACATCAGATTTCTTTAGATCATAACTTTGTATTTGATTGGAATCCATAGAACCTACTTAGTAGCTATATTGCTTAATTGGGTCAAACATAACATCATTGTGTTTGGAATTATTTTCACATATTGGTGGATTGGTTAACAACTATGGCCAGTTATAGATGCTAACAAAAAGGGTGGCAGTTGGAATCCACCAGCCCTTCTTGGAAACCCTGTGGGGCAGTTCTACTCCAACCTATAGGGTCACTATGAGTCAGAATCAATTTGATGGCAATTCTTTTTTCTTTTTTTTAATATAGGAACTTAAATTATGTTTAATTGTATGGTGTTACACATGCTGTATCAGTTCTAAGATCACAATTTCTAAAATTGTTCAGTTATTAATTGACTTTTTAAGATAAAAGAAACTTGAGTTTTAAATAAAGTTATTGGATAATCACGTCAATTATTAACATATTTTATACCTGGTCCTCATTTTCCTTCTTGGGGAAAATTATGGCAAAAACTTTACTAGCTTCTACCTTTTCTGAGAGTCTATCTTTTTTTTTTTTTAATATTTTATTGTACTTCAGGTGAAGGCTTACAGAACAAATAGTTTCTCATGAAACAGTAGTACACATGTTGTTTTATGACATTGGTTAACAACCCCACAACATATTAAGCCTCTAAACTCCCAACCTTTTTTTTTTTTTTGATGAAAATACAGATAGCCAAAGATACACCGTTTCAAAAATTTCTACATACAGAGTTCAGTGACATTGACTACGCCCTTCCAACTGTGCTGTTATTCTCACTTAAGATGAAGGCTTATAGAACAAAATAGTTTCTCATTTAACAGTTACTACACATGTTGCCCTATGACAATGGTTAACAATCTCACAACACATCAAGAATATACTTACTCCACCTGGGGTTCCCTATCACCAGGGGACTTCCTTGTCCCCTTCTGTCTTCTGGACCTTGTCAGTGGACTATTGTACCTCATTAGTCTCATTTGTTTTTTTTTTTTTTTTTAACACCATTTCAAAACTTTTTACTTACACATTTAAGTGATATTGACTATGCTCTTCCAATTGTGCTGCCATTCTTGCCCAAGATGAAGGCTTACAGGACAAAACGGCCTCCCATTTAATAGTTACTACAAATGTTGCCCTATACCAGTGGTCAACAATCTCACAACACATCGACAGTGTCCTTACTCAACTTGTGTTCCTTATCATCAGTTTCCTACTTCCCCTCTGCCTTCTGGCCCTTGTCACCGGAATCCTGTACCTCGTTAGTCCCATTTAGTTTTACTGGGCTGTCCACTCCCAGGTTTAACATCGAACCTCGAAGGTAACTTCACCTCTGAGCTGAAAGGGTGTCTGGGGGCTACACTCTTGAGGTTTCTCCAGTATTCTTTCGGCCAGTAAATCTGGTCTTTTTTTTTTTTTTTTTGGGAGTTAAAATTATGCTCTACATCTTTCTCCAGCTCTGTCCAGAACCCTCTGTTGTGATCCTGGTCAGAGCAGTCAGTGGTGGTAGCCCGGCACCATCTAGCTGTACTGGACTCAGTCCGGTGGAGGCCTTGGTAGCTGTGGACAATTAGTCCTTTGGACTAATCTTTTCGTTGTATCCTGTTCTCTTCATTCTCCCTTGCTCCCGAAGGGATGAGACCAGTGGAGTATCTTAGATGGCCGCTCATAGGCTTTTAAGACCCCAGACACTACTCACCAAGGTAGAATGTAGAGCATTATCTTTATAAGTAGTGTCATGCCAATTAAGCTAGATGTTCCCTGAGACCATGGTCCCCAGAGCCCTCCGTCCAACAACTCAGTCCCTCGGGGGGTTTGGATGTGTCTACAGGGCCTCCATGACGTTTCCTTGTGCAGGTTGTGTTAGTTTCCCCTGTACTGTGTACTATCTCACCTCTCACCCAAGGTAACACTTATCTATTGCCTATTAAGTATCCCCCCCCCCCATCCCTGGTAACCAACAAGGATTGTTACATTTTGCGTGTGAATTTTTTTCATGGGTTTTTACAATAGAGGTCTCATACAATATTTGTCCTTTTGTGATTGACTTATTTCACTCAGCATAATGTCCTCCAGTTTCATCCATGTTATGAGATGGTTCACAGGTTCATTGTTGTTCTTTCTCGTTGCATAGTACTCCATTGTGTGTGTATCCATTCATCTGTTGATGGACATCGAGGTTGTTTCCATCATTTTGCTATTGTGAACAATGCTGCCATGAACATAGGTGTGCATATGTCTATTCGAGTGATGAATCTTATTTCTCTAGGATATATTCCTAGGAGTGGGATTGCTGGATCGAATGGTATGTCTATTTCTAGCTTTCTGAGGAAACGCCATATCATTTTCCAAAATGGTTGTATCATTTTGCATTCCCACCAGCAGTGTATAAGAGTTCCCATCTCCCCGCAACCCTCTAACATTTGTTATTTCCAGTATTTTTGATTCGTGCCAGTAATGCCGGGGTGAGATGGTATCTCATTGTGGTTTTAATTTGAATTTCTCTAATGGCTAGTGATCGCGAGCATTTCCTCATGTGTCTGTTGGCCATTTGAATGTCTTCCTTGGTGAAGTGTCTGTTCATTTCCTTTGCCCATTTTTTGATAGGATTGGTTGTCTTTTTGTTGTAGAGGTGTTGGATTTTCTTGTAGATTATGGAGATTAGACCTTTGTCTGACTTGTACTGTCCAAAAATTTTTTCCCAGATTGTAGGTTCTCTTTTGACTCTTTTGGTGAAGTCTTTTGAAGAGCATAGATGTTTGATTTTTAGAAGATCCCAGTTATCTAGTTTATCTGTTGGATTTTTTGTGTTGATGTTTATGGTTTGTATCCTGTTAATGCCATGTATTAAAGCCTGAAGTGTTGGTCCTATTTTTTCTTCTATGAATTTTATAGTTTGAGGCTTTATATTCAGGTCTTTGATCCATTTTGAAGTAGTTTTTGTATATGGTGTGAGGTATGGGTCCTGTTTCATTTTTCTACAAATGGATATCCAGTTTTGCCAGCACCATTTATTAAAAAGACTGTCTTTTCCCCATTTGATGGACTTTGGGCCCTTGTCGAGAATCAGGTGACTGTAGGTGGATGGGTTTACATCTGGGTTCTCAATTCTGTTCCATTGGTCAATGTCTCTGTTGTTGTACCAGTACCAGGCTGTTTTGAGTACTGTAGCTGTATAGTAGGTTCTCAAGTCAGGTAGTGAGAGTCCTCCAACTTTATTCTTCTTCTTCAGTAGTGCTTTACTTATTCGGGGTTTCTTCCCTTTGCATATAAAGTTAATAATTAGTTTTTCCATCTCTTTGAAGAATGTTGTTGGTATTTGTATCGGGATTGCATTGTATTTGTAAATTGCTTTAGGTAGAATTGCCATTTTCACAATATTGAGTCTGCCTATCCATGAGTGTGGTATGTTTTTCCATTTATGTAGATCTCTTTGGGTTTCATGCAGCAGTGTTTTGTAGTTCTCTTTGTATAGGTCTTTTACATTCCTGGTCAGATTTATTCCTAAGTATTTTATCTTTTTAGGGGCTATTGAAAATGGTATTGATTTCCTGATTTCCTTTTCATCGTTCTCTTTACTGGTGTATAGGAATCCAACTGATTTTTGAATGTTTATCTTGTATCCTGCTATTCTGCTGAATCTTTCTATTAGTTCCAGTAGATTTCTCATGGAGTCTTTAGGGTTTTCTACGTATAGTATCATATCATCTGCAAACAGGGAGAGTTTAAATTCTTCATTACCAATTTGGATGCCCTTTATTTCTTTCTCTTGCCTTATTGCTCTAGCTAGAACTTCCAGCACAATGTTAAATAGGAGCGGTGATAAAGGGCATTCTTGTCTTGTTCCTGTTTTCATGGGGAATGTTTTCAGCCTCTCTCCATTAAGAATGATGTTGGCTGTTGGCTTTGAATAGATGCCCTTTATTATGTTGAGAAATTTCCCTTCTATACCTATTTTATTGAGAGCTTTTATCAGGAATGGGTGTTGGACTTTGTCAAATGCCTTTTCTGCATCAAATGAGATGATCATGTGATTTTTTTCTTTCCTTTTATTTATGTGGTGGATTACGTTGATTGATTTTTCTAACGTTAAACCATCCTTGCATGCCTGGTATGAATCCTACTTGGTCGTGGTATATTATTTTTTTGATATGATACTGAATTCTACTGGCTAGAATTTTGTTCAGAATTTTTGCATCTATATTCATGAGAGATATTGGTCTGTAATTTTCTTTTTTTGTGATGTCTTTGCCTAGTTTTGCTATCAGTGTTATGCTGGCATCATAGAATGAATTTGGAAGTGTTGCTTCCTCTTCTATGCTCTGAAACAGCTTGAGTAGAACTGGTACAAGCTCTTCTGTAAATGTTTTGTAGAATTCTCCAGTGAAGCCATCTGGGACAGGGCTTTTTTTGGTTGGGAGTTTTTTTTATTACCTTTTCAATCTCTTCTCCTGTTATGGGTCTGTTCAGATTTTCAATATCACTTTGTTGTAGTTTGGGTAGGCCGTATGTTTCTAGAAATTTATCCATTTCCTCTAGGTTTTCAAATTTGTTGGAATATAGTTTTCCGTAATATTCTGTTATAATCCTTTTTATTTCAGTTGGGTCTGTTGTAATGTCCCCCAATTCATTTCTTATTTGGGTTATTTGTGCCCTCTGCTGTTTTTCTTTTGTCAGTCTGGCCAGTGGTTTGTCGATTTTGTTGATTCTTTCAAAGAACCAACTTTTGGTTTTGTTGATTCTTTCTATTGTTTTTCTGTTCTCTATTTCATTTATTTCTGCTCTGATCTTTACTATTTCCTTTCTGCCAGTGGTTGTAGGCTTTTTTTGTTGTTCTCTTTGTATTTGTTTGAGCTCTGTAGTTAATGTTTTGATTTTGTCCCTTTCTTCTTTTTTGATATGTGCATCTATTGCTATAAATTGTCCTCTGAGGACTGCCTTTGCTGTGTCCCAAAGGTTTTGGTATGATGTGTTTTCATTTTCATTTGATTCCAGGAATTTTTTAGTTCCATCTCTGATTTCTTCTATTACCCATTGATGTGTAAGCAGATTATTATTCAGTTTCCATGTGATTGATTTTTTTTCCTTGCTCTTTCTAGTGTTAATTTCTACCTTGATGGCATTGTGGTCAAAGAAGATACTGTGAATTATCTCAGCATTTTGGATCTTGTTGAGGATTTCTCTGTGGCCTAAGATGTGGTCTATTCTGGAGAATGTTCCATGTGCATTGGAAAAGAATGTGTACTTTGCAGCAGTTGGATGGATTGTTCTATATATGTCTATGAGGTCCAGTTGGCTGATTGTGTCCTTTAGGTCTTCTGTATCTTTGCTGAGTTTCTTTTTAGTTGTTCTGTCCTTTACTGAGAGTGGTGTGTTGAAGTCTCCTACTATTATTGTGGAACTGTCAATTTCTCTTTTCAGTGCTGTTAGAGTATTTTTTATGTATTTTGGAGCCCTGTCATTGGGTGCATAGATATTTATTATGGTTATGTCTTCATGATGGATCATCCCCTTAATCATTATATAGTGTCCTTCTTTGTCTTTTATGGTAGATTTTGTTTTAAAGTCTATTTTATCTGAGATTAGAATTGCCACTCCTGCTCTTTTTTGGTAGTTGTTAGTTTGATATATTTTTTTCCAACCTTTGATTTTTAATAAATTCACATCTTTGTTTCTAAGGTGTGTCTCTTGTAGACAGCAAATTGATGGATCCTGTTTTCTTATCCATTCTGCCACTCTCCATCTCTTTATGGGTGCATTGAGTCCATTTACATTCAGTGTAATTATTGATAGATGTGAGTTTGTTGCTGTCATTTTGTAGTGCTTTTTTTTGTGGTACTGAATTTTTCTTTGTTCTTCTTACTCTCTTGTGCTGAGTTACTTTTGTTTGTGGATTTTTGTGTTCATTTCTTTTGTTTTTGTAGGTTTTGTTTTTGTTGAGACTTTATGTTTTTCGTCTTTATTTTTATGAGTTGGTTTGTTAACTTTCTTTTTGGTTACCATGAATTTTACCCTTATCTTTATAATTTTGAAGCAGTCTACCCTTGCTTGGTATCGCCTTGCCTTCCTCTCCTTTAGAAGGTTCTGTACCTATGCCATTTGTTCCCTCTTTCATTGTTTTGATGTTGTTGTCATCCTTTGATTGATTTCTCTGATTCCCTGTTGTATTTCTTTTGTTTTTGGAAAGTCCTCTGTAGTTCAGTTCCTAGAATGGTATCTGGTTCATATGAACCTGCGTCCTAGGTCCTAGGTCCTGCCTGAGGGCTGAAGCTGTTTGTCCTCAGATCGAAGAACTCCGTTTAATAATTCTTGTAAGTTTGGTTTGACTTTTGCATATTCCTTTAGTTTCTGTTTATCTGGAAATGACCTAATTTCACCATCAAATCTGAATGAGAGTTTTGCAGGATATATTATTCTTGGCTGACAATATTTTTCTTTCAAGATTTTATATATGTCGTCCCATTGCCTTCTTGCCTGCATGGTTTCTGCTGAATAATCTGAGCTTAGTCTTATTGTTTCTCCTCTGTATGTGACTTCTTGTTTTTCACGAGCTGCTCTCAGGATTCTTTGTTTGTCTTTAGTTTTAGCGAGTGTGAATATGATATGTCTTGGTGATTTTCTTTTGGGGTCTCTTCTACATGGGGTTCGTTGAGCTTCTTGGATGGCCAGCTTTTCATTTTTCATGATATTGGGAAAGTTTCTGTCAGCAGTTCCTCAATGATCCTCTCTGTGTTTTCTGTTTTCTCCCCCTGTTCTGGTATGCCAATCACTCGTAAGTTTTTGCTTTTAATTGTGTCCCACATAACTCTCAGGGTCTCTTCATTTTTCTTTGTTCTTTTTTCTGAGTTTTCCTGAAACAGAGTTGTATCCAAGTGTTTGTCTTCAGTTCCACTGATCCTGTCTTCCATGGTTTCAAATCTACTTCTCAGCCCTTCTATGACACTGTCCACTTCTGAAATCTTGTTGTTTATCTTTTGGATTTCTAATTGTTGTTTTTGTATAATTTCGAGTTGTGAATTTATTTTGGCATTTTGTTCCTGCATCATCTTCCTGAATTCTTCCAATTTTTTGTCTGTATTTTCCATAAATTTGTCTATTTTTTCCTCATGTTTGTCAGCTTTTTGCCTCAGTTCTTGGAAAATTCCGAGTATTAGTGATTTGAGTTCCGTATCAGGTACTTCTAGTGCATTTTCTTCCACAGGAGAGTTAACTGGTGTTTTAATTTGGACGCCTATTGGAGCCATCTTGTCTTGTTTTTGTAAATGTTTTGATATTGTTTGCTGTTTTTGGGGCATTCAGTAGATATTTCTCTCGTTTATTAATCGTAGATTTTTTTTTTTATTTTTTGTTTTGTTCTTGTGGTACAGCTGGGCAGATCTAGCTGAGGAGGAGCCACTGGGACGGGTTGCTTGTGGCACTCACCGCAGCCACCAGGACAGTCGGTAGTCAGTGCTGGGCAGGTTCCAATAGGGCGTGCCTGCTTAGCTTGGTGGTGTGATGTCAAGTGCACGGTGCAGGTAGGTAGGGTGCAGCGGGGAGATGGTTATGTGTGAAGCTAAGCTGGATATGGGAGAGAGGAGAGAGGAGCAGGAGCAAAAAGCATACAAACATAAAAGAATGCTAGGGTGCTTGTCATTGAAAAGTACAGATGTGAGACTATGGGATGGAGGAAACCAGAAGGGGGAAGAGAAAGAAAAGGAAAGAATGAACAATAAAAATCAGAAAAGTTAAAGAACTGCAAAGTTCCCAGGGATCCCACCGATGCAGCTATGATGTCTGGGGGAGTCGGTCTCAGTTTTCACAGCACAGCCTGGCCAGAAGGTACAGAGGCATACATCGTCTGGTATTCAGGGATCAGAAAGAGAAGGAAGAGATAGAGAGACAAGAAATTAAGCAATGAAGAAAGACAAAAGGGAAAAAGAGGGAAAAGATGACAAAACTAATCAAAAAAGAAGAAAAATAAAATAAAAAAAAAAACAACACCAGCAGTGCCAACAAATGGGACCGAGAGTGCCCCCACTCAGGGGCACTAATTCCAAGCAGCCGGCAGTCTCGGGGTTAAGAGACTGTGGCCACGGGAAGCAGAGGGGCCAACGAACAAAGGCCCTGGGATCTCACCAGCGCGGGAGCCCAGACCTGGAAGCCGCCACACGCCCGAACACAGCCCTACATCCCCACCGGAGAGAGCAAAGACGGCGCTTGGAACCAGGCACCCGAGCAAAAGGAGGGGGAGGCAGCGAGAGGCAAGCAAGAAACCAGAAGAAGCAGAAAATGCCACACCAACAGCCAACAAATGGGACCCAGAGAGCCCCCACTGAGGGGCACGAATTCCAAGCAGCTGGCAGTCTCGGGGTTAAGAGACTGTGGCCACGGGAAGCAGAGGGGTGAATGAACAAAGGCCCTGGGATCTCACCAGCGCGGCAGGCCAGACCTGGAAGCAGCCACACGCCCAAACGCAGCCCCACAGCCCCGCAGGAGAGAGCAAAGACGGCGCTAGGGACCAGGCTCCCAGGCAAAAGGAGGGGGAGGCGGCAGAAAAAGCTTCGCCAGCAGCCAACAAACAGCTCTCAGAAAGCTGCCAGTCCGGGCGTGCGGAATCCAAGCACCGGCGCCCCCCAGCCCAGGGACCCTGGCCACGGAAAGCAGGGGAGCCCCAGCAGAGGTGGAGAGGGGTGGGGGGCGGGAAAGCTTGCACCGCAATTTACCGGTCGTTCTGTCTCCCACTGGATGCTCTGCGAGGCTGCTCTCCCGTTTGCTGGTCTCCGATAGGAATCCAAGATGGTGGATCCACGCTGCATTAGCTGGTAAGGAATCTCTGCATGAGTCTCTCCTCGCTCTCCGTTCTCTGTTAGTATTCTCACTCCGTTTGGTGTTTGGCTGAGTTCTTCATCTCTTCATTTGATGTTCTAGGGTTTCAGGATTGTTGATTCTCTGTTAGGCTTAGTTTTTCGGATCTTTGCTGTGGAGGGACAGCGTGGTGCTTCTGCCTAGAGCACCATCTTGCTGCGTGTCCTATCCTGAGAGTCTATCTTTGATTTTCAAAAATTAGAACAGTTTTCATTCTTCTTGATATTTGATTTATTTTTGATATAATTAGATTTTCATCATCATTTAATCACATGCAATTCCTTTACAGCAGAATAAAAAGCAAAAGTTTTATATGCCATGTTCTTCTGTACTAGATCTATGTTAAGAACTACTAGAAAATAGTCGTTTTTTGTGAATAAATTTAGATTCATTTTATTATCACTATCTCCTAACTGGTTAAAGATTTTACATTTTGAAGAAACCAAAAGGAAATTCTCAAACTTTAGCCTAATTAAAAACAAACAAACAAAACTAACTCTTCCGTTTATTAATATTTTGGGGTAAAATGGAAATGTAGAAGAGAAACATGTTCTCAATGCAAGAAATATTCCATGTTCACATTCTTATATAAAATTTGTTTTATGGTGTTTTTACATATGAGCATTATCCAAAATCCATTGACATCAAGTTGATTCCAACTGATCACAACCCTATAGGACAGAGTAGAACTGTCCCGTAAGATTTTCAAGGCTGTAAATCTTTATGGAAGCAGACTGCCACATCTTTCTCCTACAGAGCAGCTGGTGAGTTTGAACAGTTGACCTTACATTTAGCAGCCAAGTGCTTAACCACTGCACCACCAAGTTTCCTTATGAGCACTATATTTGACTTCTTTTTATCAAGTTGGAAACTAATGTGCTCAAACGTGGAAAACTTGCAATGGAAATGTTGTAACTGCGTTAAATGTGAAAAGCAATTGATTGATGAAATTATGTTAAACAAAAAAGAAATCAAGAAAGGAAGAAGGAAGGAAGATTATAATTTTGTGTCCATATCTCTCCTGACCCAAATTATCAAAGAATATCTATGGACTAAAATTTGTTTTAGATTCCCTGGACACTCTACTACTGCATTAATTTTGGCTAAATTTTAGTTTAACCAGTAAAATTAAGTACCAAACTCAAAGCCAAGAACATAGAAATATGTGTATACATACTTCTCAAATTTAAATACTAATACAGAAATGGCACGCATTGTTTGCGAGCAGTATTAGTTGTTGCTGTTGTTAGTTACCATGGAGTCAATTCCTACTCAGAGGGACCCGATGTGTGCAGAGCGGAACTTCTCCATAGGTTTTCAAAGCTATGACCTTTGGGAAGCAGATCCCCAGGTCTGTCTTTCAAGACATCTCTGGCTGTGTTTGAACTACCAACCTTTTCACTAGTAGTCAAACTCTTTCCACTTGTGCAACCCAAGGACATGAATTGTTTTACTTGTTTATGAAACAAATAAGTGAATGTCAACAGGAAGAGACTCATCCTTTTCCACATACATTGACTTTATTGGAAGAACAGTAATGATTTATAGCACTGCAACCATATTATAAAGTATATCATCAAACTAAATGTCACCCCCAAATAACACTTAAAAGAATTTTTTTGTTTTCAGTTGAGAATGCCAATAAACTAAATTGTATGTGTGTATTATTTATCTATCTCTTATATAGATTTTAAATAACAATATTGGTAGTAGAAGGTGAAGATCATGAACTATGGTTTTATAAGCTTTGGAACTGAGGCTCATTTACATGTTCAGTATTACTGGTGTCAATAGCACAAAATGCACCAGAGAAGATGGGAACAGAGCCCAGAGCAGGCTGTTAAATTATTAGATATGTGTGAATTGGGCTGGGAAAAAAACTATTTTGAGCTTGCAGACTACACAGAATTTTTTTGTTTTCTGCCAGTTCTAGTTGCTTTCTGGAGATAATGATATTTCTGTGACTTTCCTAAACTAAAGATATTTTAAATCACATGCTGAAAACCACTTGAGGACCACAGTCATGAAATTGTGTTTTGAGCGAAATGACACAGGCCAGTCCTTCACACTGCCCTCCTGCTCGTTACACAATGCTTGGGCTCCGTAAGCCTATCCTGTTATATGCCCAGTAGGGAAATAATTCTCTTCTCCATCTAATTAAATAAATGACAGGGAGGGACAGAAATTCTTAGAGCAAGACACAATCCATCTACCTATGGAACAGAAGCTATTCTCAGGAAAGGATATATTTTCTTGACTAAGTTTTATGTATCTTAGAATTTTTATTAAATATATATATTTAAAAAAAAAAACCTTTGCCATTGAGTCGATTCTGACACATAGCGACCCTGTATGAAATATAGCAATTACTAAGTTTTATTTTTACCCCCTCCCATAGTTAATTCTATTGGGTTGTTAAAATATTTCCACAAAAGGTATCACAGTCTAGAAATTTTGCAATGTTCAGAGCTATAGGTCCTTCATCTCTTACCTATAATTCTTAAATCCAGAAAATATAAAAACAATGAACCTTCAACATGTTGGAAAGAATATCCTGACCTAAAGAGAAATGTGACCTGACAATGAATCAGAATTTATTAAATGCATTAGTTAAGATCCCAAAAAGGCAGTAACAGAGAACAAGAAATTTTTTGACAAAATTGTTGGCTATAGTAATGGTGAGGTCCAGGCCTGAAATGAAAAAGGTGAAATCTTACGTGTTTATAGATTAGAGCTGCTCCATAGGGCTTTCTTGGCTGTAATCTTAACAGAAGCTGATCACCAGGACTGTCTTCCACACTACCGCTGGGTGGGTTTGAACTGACAGCCTTTAAGTTCGTAACTGAGCACAAATCTTTTACACAAGCTAGACATTCACAATTGTTTTGGTTGAATATTGCTTCAAAGTGTTAAGACAAAGATTGGATTTCATCTCACAAACTGATTAAAAGCACGCTCAGAATCATCAGGCATCTTAACTATGAGTGTCTGGCTGCTAAATGAATCCAATGTCAATGTGAATTACAAATTACTTCCAAACACAAAACTGACTCTAAAAACATAGATAGCAATCTCCACTTTAATAAAAGATGCATGGAGTGGTGTAGCGTTTTCAGTTGATTGTGTACTTTCCAGAAATAGACTTTTGCTTTGAGGTTAAAAAAAAAAGATTACAAACCAGAATAATTAATTATAGGGATCCTTAAGACAGTGAAGTTAAGTTTTAGTTGAAAGAGGGATACTTGAATGATATTCTCACATAGGCTAAGTGAAAGAATATAAAACTATCATTGGAAAGTGAAGTTAGTATATATTCTATGCTTTATCAAATATGTTTATTGAGCACCTACTCTGTGCCAGGACAAGACTTGGCACTGATGACATTAGAAGTAAATAAGTTAGCAAGTCACAGGGATTTCATATTCTAGTTGGAAAAAGCATTTCATTCTTTCAAATAATGACAAGTGTCCTCAGGATATTCACTCACATATAAAAAGAATGATAATGTTGGAGACAATGATGAGGAGGAGTAATATTAAATAGGTCCAGGTCAATGTGATACCCACGTATCAACAGTAGATTAAGTAACTAAAGGTAATTCAGGAGTTATCACAATTGAGACAGATTCACAGTCTAAAATGGCTTTGTCTGGCAGAAATAAATAATAGAATGAAGTTGAGTCAAATAAGGAAGTGAAACATGATCCTTAAAGATGTTTTTTGCCCAATTTTTTTACATAAACCTAGACAGGTTTTTTTTTTAATGATATCATGTTTATAAAATTTAGAATTATTTTGATAGAAACTAAGATATGATAAAAATATAACATGGCATAGAAAATCAAAGACAAATTTTGGAATAAGATGTAAAGCACAATTTTAATAGCCCTATTGTTAGGTTGGAAACCCTGGTGGTGTAGTGGTTGAGAGCTACAGCTGCTAACCTAAAGATCAGCAGTTAGAATCCACCAGGCTCTCCTTGGAAACTCTATGGGGCAGTTCTACCCTGTCCTATAGGGTCACTATGATTCAGGATCAACTCGATGGCAACAGGTTTTTTTTTTTTTTTTTTTGGGGGGGTGATTGTTAGATTAGGTTTATTATTATTTAGGGAATTAGCTTTATCATTAATCCTGACTGCATGCTTAGGAATTAGGTCTTTATATGAGGTACTATCATTGTCTTCTAAGGGGCCAAACTTCCTTGTTGTTGTTAGGTGCCATTGAGTCACTTCCACATCACAGTGACCTCACAACATGGCTGCCGGCTTCCCACAGAGTGAGCATTCCAAAAGAATGAGACAGAATCTTCAATGTCTTTTGTGACTGAGCATTTGACGTCACACAGTGTCACTTCTGCTATATCCTGTTGGCCAAACACATCAGCCATATTCCATGTAGGAGAGCATGAACACCAGAAAGATCATTAGGGACCAGGTTGGAAGCTGACTAGGAAAGTGTCCCAGGCTCATTTTATACTATTCACTTCAGAAATACAATTAGACGTTTCTCCAAGGAGCTGTGATCCTTTTTCATGGTAAAAATAATATTAGCAACCAGAATCTAGCTGCTAGAATGCATGACTGGGGTCAGACTGTTTCTGCTCCATTTCAATGGACAGAGAGTGAGAGAAATATGTATTTTGAATGTAAATTTATTAAAGGCTTAAATCAATTAATATTTGCAATGATTTTATATTTAGATAAAAGTTACAAAATCAGTCCAGAAATTTCTGGACATCTCTTACCTTACATACCTACAATTCAGTCTTCAAAATCAGGAAATTCATATTTGTCCAATCTAGTTTTCTTTTTAATATTCATTTGGAAAGGGCTTCAAACTCACAAAATGTTGCAGGAACAGTAAAAAACTGTCCATAGGCCCTTTACCTAAATTCAACTGTTATTAATATTTAGCCCTATTCTTTTATCTTAGCTCTCTCTCTCTCTGTTTTCTTTTTTTCCCCCTGAACCTTTTGAGAGTTATTTGCTTATATCATTTAGCTCTAACTATATCAGGGCACATTTTTGTTTTTTTTCAATAATAAGGCTAATGTTGTAAATAACCACAGAGATATAAATAGCCTATCTTTAACCTTGATACAAGGCTTTTATTAATTTATTGTCTGTATTCAAATATTCAAATATTTTCAAATGACCGTATAAAGGCATTTATGTCATTTCTTTTATCTTCCAATGCAGGATTCAATTTAATATCAGACACTGCACCTAGTTGTCAAGTGTTTTAAGTGTCCTTTAAGTTGGAACAATTCCTAAGCTTTTCTTTGTCATTTGTAACATTGACATTTTTGAAAAATGTAGTTGCTTTTATTTCAATGAGATGTTTTGCATTTTGGTTTATCTGGTGTTTTCTCAAGTACAAGCCAGATGTAATAGGGCAGTACTACTTTTTAAGTTCTTGATCCTTATATTGTACTTCTTAAGAAAGTCAATTGTTAAAAAGGTGTTAGAAAGCAAAGTTTGGCTAGTGATCCAAATAACTTCTTAAACAATACCAAGTCTTCGTTTTAGAGAAATTCAAAAAGGGTTGAACCATCATACAATTCCAGAGGATAGTGAGAAAAAACGAAAACAAGTGGGAGAATTTAGGGTAAGCCTGCCATGCATATTCCTTCATGATTTTTAAGTCTAAACTTCCTGTGTTGGATGATACCAGCGGAGATTCACTCAAATCATTTTCCTCTTAAGACTTTAATCTTTCCGTCTTTAACAGAGATTATGGAGAAAAACTAGTCACCAGGTCAAGTGGACATTCTTTTCTTCAATTCCTTGTAATCTACCCTGAGAAAACAGACTAGCACTAGTATAAAAATCAACCTAGGATCTGGGATACCTGGATAAAATGCTTAAGAAAATATTTATCCATCCAAAATAACCAAGGTTAATATAATCATTTTAAAAGTAAGATATATGATTGAGAAAAAAAGCTACTTAGATTGTGGCTATTTATTCCAAATATTAATATAAAACATGTTACCAAGGAAGATTTACAGTAGTACAGAAAGTGGCTATTAAGCTAACTGCTCTTATTTCTACTTTGTTGTTGTTTTTATCACAGCAATTTGCTTCAATTGTTGTCTCTGCTTTTGATGGTCCTTAAACCATGTAAGGTTCCTGGAAGTTAATTTGTGCTTTCAGGAAAATTACCTTGGTGTGCTCCAATTTTAAACGATTTCCTTCAGGCTGATACCTGGAGGCACCTGCTCAAATAAATAGCTTTCCTATGACTAGATTCCCATACTGGTAAGAGAAAAGACTTACATGTTTCCCTTCTTTGATATTAAATATTCCAGTGAATGTTTCCAATATTTAGGAAACCTCATTTTAAGAATATATTTAACTGCGATTAAAAAAAATTATCAATTTAAGAGAGTAGTAATGCGGAGAGTTTAAGAATTTCTCTTTTCATGTGTTGGAGGTTGGGATCCGGGTTATCAAGGATGCTTGTTTTAGTTACAGCTATTGATACCTGAATGCATTGCTAAAGAAGAGATAATTAAGGCACAGTGGTTTCCTTCAAGGATCTATCAATCTGATAGCAGATCACAGAAAGATAATTATAAGGCAAATGACCATTGAAGTAAGCAATAATAAGTGTATAGGATAATATGGATGTACTTAGAAGGGGTAGTCCCTGGGTGGTGAAAAGGTTAATGCAATTGGCTGCTAACTGAAAAGGTTGGTCGTTCCAGTCTATCCTCCTTAGAAGAAAGGCCTGACGCTCTACTTTCAAAAAGTCAGCCATTGAAAACCCTATGGGGCACAGTTCAATTCAAACACACGTGGGGTCTTGCCATGAGTAAGAATCAACTCAATGGCAATTGGTAACCGGTAACAGTTACCTCGTGAAGCAAAACTACCTGGAACAAGTAATCCCTAAACTAAATGTTAAAGGAAGAATCAAATGAGAAGCCAAAAGAATTGTGCAAAGTGAACACCGTCATAGGCGAATGGTAGGTTACATTAAGCAAGACATGGAAAAGAGAAGCAGTACATTGTTTGAACATAGTCTAGAAATAGCAAGGCATTTGGAGTTGGTGAAGCATAACATGCAAGCTAGTAAGTGACCAAAAAAGGGGACTTGTCAGATGATGTATGTGATGTTGAAGATTAGACAGCATGTGTCTTTATAGGATAGTACATAGACTACGTATTCTAACAGGTGTGGAGCCTGAGAAAGAGTTGAAGTATAGAAAGGCATGTTTAGACACCTCGTGGGGTTGGAAACCAATATTACAAAACAATATGCGTATTAATCACTTAATGAGAAACTAATTTTCTCTGTAAACCTTCATCTAAAGCACAATAAAAGAATAAGAAAAAAAGGCATGTTTAGATTTGATTTTTAGATAGGTCACTTTTGTGGCAACGACACAAATGAATTGGAAGCAAAGAACAAGAAGGAGGCTACTCCAGGGTTTCAGTAAGAAATGATTAAGATCTAACAGAAATCAAAGAAAGGAAGGATGTAAAGCAAAAGACAAATTACTACAGTCATATATAATTTCCATGGAGCTTTAGAAGTTCTGCCATTTAGTGAGACTTTGGAATTGCGAGTAGCTAGTATTTGGGCTCAGTCTGATGTCTAAAGCGTAAGGCATTTTGTTTCTATTTAACTATTAACAATATTCTACAGATAGATACATAAACAGACATAGATGTTGATATTGTAAATTGACCATCATTCCTTACTTCTCTGTATTCCTGAATTACTTATATTTAAATCTTATATCCTTTATCAACTATGTTTCCTGTATTTCTCACTGAAATGAGTGTTAAAATGATATAACATTTCGCAGGATTATATTCTTTTCCACATAGGTTGGACATAGAGGTTAATGCTTACTTTAAATTTGGCATTTCCTACTATGAAAAAGCTCTGTTTTTTCTGTGCATAGACTTATTATTTATTTAGGGAGCCCTGGTGGTGCAATGGGTAAGCACTGAGCTTCTGACGGAAAAGGTCAGTGGTTCAAAACCACCCAGTTGCTCCAGGGAAGAAGAGCTGGTGACCTGCTTCCATAAAGAGTTCAACCTAAGAAACCTTCTAGGGTAGTTCTACTCTGTCACATGGGATCACTATGAGTCAGAATCGACTTGGTGGCACACAAGAACAACATTACTCATTTAAATAAAGTACTTTGATAGTTTCTGGAGGCATAGACAAAGCCCAAGGCTGTCCTGATTAAATGTTAATGATTGGTTTTTGTTTTTGGCTTTTCCTGGAAACTTAAAACACACACGTTTGAGCATAATCTTGTGCTGAATTTTCTATTGAATTGTCTGTTGCCAACGTCCACTAGAAATAAAGCAATGTTTACTCTATTTTACAATTGTTGATTTCTTTCTTGTTTTGCCGTCATGAAATACAATGTTTCAAGAAGCTAATAAAGAGTTAAAATATAACACACATAAAAAAGAAAAAAAAACTTATTGGAGCCTTCTTCAATAAGGAGTCTTTACCTTTAATACTAATTGTGAGTTAAGCAAAAAGTTTCTTAATGTTATCTATGAATATCATGACAAGTTATAGTAATACCAGAAAGTTTTTCAAGAAATTGAAATGTCAGTGAATCTTGTTAAACATTAATTTTCACACCCAGCAAGACAATTTTTCTAAAATTAAAGATCTAAAGTGGCATGAAGGGGTTAGTGAAACACACACATACGCCCACAAACAATTTAACTGGAGAGACATCTAGAATACTAGTTTTCTGCCTAATCAAATAGGAAGAAATAGGCTCTTACTTCTAAAACAAACAAACAAAAAAACTGTCATATTAATATTATTTTTGCTGTTATGAAATTCAGATTTCCAGCCCTTGGCTGGGAATTATACTGCTTCAGCAGCAAATAAATTCCTTTTTAAAATGGGCACAGACATTATTTAGGCCCACACATTGGGGAATCTGTGTAAGAGATCTGCAGACAGGTTGAAGTGGTTAGAAGATTTTTCTCTGTTGGAGACAGACAGGGCTCATGAGAAACGTGGATGCCCGAGGATGAAACACTACGAGTTAAAGGACCATCTTCCTGTTTTGGACTTTGCTTCTTTTTACTCTGCCTCTCCCTCATCATCGTGTTAATGGGAGAAAGTGATTGAAATCACTCAATAGCAAAGTAGATGATTTTGGTACTTGAAACTCATATTTTCAAACTAAGACTGCAACAATCTCTATTCTGTGAAAGTACTATAAATAAGGCAAGAGATTTATGATAAAAGCAGGAGATAAGGCAGCAAAATTACAGAAGAAAACCCACTTATGGTGTATGTAGAGGGGATGGTTGAAGTAAAGATGGAGAGGTAGAAAAAGTAAAACCTAAGGAAATCAATGTGATCAACTTATTTCTGTCTACCACTGTATATTGATGCATAGCATCTTGGCTCCAAATATGATTTTGCATTCAAACCAAATGCTGACCAGAAGGCTCTCAACTTACTGGCACAAACAGTTCTCTTCAGTTTCCACTGTTTCTAACTCAGGCATAACATTGCAATCTTGATCTCAAGAATTTAGTAGATTCAACAATTTAACAAGAAGACAAACAATCCAGTCAAAAAATGAACAATGAATTTGAACAGACATTTAACCAAAGAGGATATTTAAATGGCCAATAAGCACATGAAAAGATGCTCAATATCATTAGCCATTGAAACCAAAACCATACTCATTGTCGTCCAGTCGTTTTCCAAGGCTGCGATCTTTACGGAAGCAGACTACCACATCTTTGTTCCAAAGAGTGGCTGGTAGGTTCAAACCACCGACCTTTTGCTTAGTAGCCTAGTGCTTAACCATGGCAAACCAGGTTTCCTTTCACTGGCCATTAAAAAAAAGAAAAGAAAAACATTGCCGTCAAGTCGATTCCAACTCATAGTGACCCTATAGGACAGAGTAGAACTGCCCCATAGGTTTTCCAAGGAGTAGCTGGTGGATTTGAACTGCCGACATTTTGGTTAGCAGCTGAGCTCGTAATCACTGTGCCACCAGGATTTCCATTGGCCATTAGGGATATGACCATGAGAAACCATCATACTCGCATTAGAATGGCAGTAATAATAAAAAAGGAAGACAGCAGGTGTTGCCGAAGTTGTGGAGAAACACAAACCCTCATCTGTTGCTGGTGGGAATGTAAAATGGTGCAGCCACAGTGGAAAACAGTTTGGCAGTTCCTCAAAATGCTGAAGAGAGAAACTACCATATGATCCAGTTATTGCACTTTTAGGTATATACCCAAGAAAGTGGAAAGCAGGGATGCAAATAGACAATTGGACACCAACGTTCATTGCAGCACTGTTCACAATAGCACAAATGGTGGAAACAACCGAAATGTCCCTCATCAGCTGAATGGATACACAAAATGTGGTTTATGCATACACTGGAATGTTACTTGGCAATCAAGAGAAGGGAAATTTTTTCTGATGCATGCTACAGCATGGATGGACCTTGAAAACATAATGCTGAGTGAAGTTAGTCAGTGGCAAAGGGGCAAATACTATATGATCTCACTTACATTAAATAGGCAAGAAAAAAAGAAAAAAAACCTTGCCATCAAGTCGTTTCTGACCCACAGTGGCCCTATAGTACAGAGTAGAACTGCTCTATAGGGTTTCCAAGGAGCGGCTGGTGGATTCAAATTGCCCATCTTTTGGTTAGCAGTCAAACTCTTAACCATTGTGCAACCAGGGCTCCAAAAATTATTAGTTGTCAACAGGAGTGGGAGGGACGGGGGAAGGGGGAGTTTTTGCTTAAGGGGCAGTGAGTTGATGCTAATGATGGTGGAATAATTTGGAAAAGGATAGCGAGAATGGTTGCACAAATAGAAGAATGTAGTCAGTGTCACTGAATTATACAAGTAGAACTTGTTGAAGTGGTGTATATTTTATTGTGTACATTTCATCACAATAAAAAAATTTAAAAATGTACAATGGCAAAAAAAAGAATTAAGTAGATATTTTCTGTTTTTGACTTTCTAGGATATTCATATTTAAAAAAAATAACCTGGTGAACTGTCAATGAGAGACATTCATTGATCAGACGGCCTTTGGACATTATATACTATTTTGAAACAGCTATTAGCGAAGAAAAAAAGATACTCATGTTATTTTATGATCAAATAGAAAAAGAAAGCAATTTCTAAAATAATGCAAAAAGAAAATCCACACATTCTATAAAAGCAGAATGCATCGTTTAAATATAACTGGAAGCAGCGTTAACCTGCCCACTAGCTATATAAAGATAATTCATTTTAATATTTACTTTTGTATTCATTATACACGGTTAATCACATATCTTCCACCAAATAATTACCCACACCACCACTGATCCTAATGGTATGAGTAATTTTAAGGAATGTTTTAGGCTTATAGAATTGTTTAATACTGTATGGAATTTCAAGGGAGATATTTATCCTACTAGACAATAGAATGAACTGTTGCATTTTTTTATTTTTACATAAATTTCTATTCTAATTCAGTTACCAAGTCTGTGGACCATAACCAGATGGTTTAAAAAAATGGTCTATGTCAATAATCATACAGTCCAAAAAGACTCAAATTTTACAATCTATTTGCTTTTTTCCCTAAATGACCTTTCCTTCTCATTCTGAAAGCTTTGCAAACATAGTGACCACGTGAGAAGAAAACGTGGCAATTTCTGATGAACACCTTTAATCACACAGCTGAAGGAGGTGATTCATCAGGAGGAGAAGACTGTGAACATTCTTTCCAGAAAAATGTACTAACATTTACTGAGCATTTCCTATTTTCAGACTCTGTGTTTGTGATTTACAGAAGTCATCCTATTTAATTCTCACAATGACTCTGTGAGGTCAGCCTTATTATCCCAAGTTTGAAGACGAGGAAATTAGAAACTCAAAAGATTGACAGACGGGTTAGTGACCACACAGCTAACATACCGTGTAGTAGCAACTCCTTGTGGTCAACATATTGAGCTGTCCTCACTTTCTTGGGATTGGGGACACCTCCCAGCTTTCCAGGAAGTTACATTGGGGCCATGTGGCAACAGTGGTTAATTGGCTGTGAGAGGAAGGGGGACATGTCACTTATGGTGGGAGGGAGTTAGAAGCAAGTGGAAATTCTGTACACTCTCTTTCTCTGCCACTGACTAGATTTTGTTTTGTTTTGATTTTGATGGGGGTTATGCAAGCAAGATTTCAGAGTATATTTGTAACTCTGCTAGTCTAGTCTATCTTGAGTAATATATAAAATAGAGGAGGGGCTGGAGAATATTTTCTTGTCTAAAAAATAGCAAGGGATGTGAGTATGTTTTCAATGAGCATCATGTAGAGTGAGTCATTTTAAGTGGGTCTGATTTCCCCTTCACTTTGGATTAGACACATTGACAGTAAACATAGTACTAAGTGAACATTGACTGACTTCTGAAGCTCTTTTGAGTCTGAGACACGGTGAAGAAATAACATATATTCTCTAAGTTAAAAATTATTTAGAAAAAAATGTATTAGGAAGGCAGGGCCACAGGTTGTCTCTTTAATAATTTGTTTTGCTTTGTGAAAATTTGTATGTTCAATATTTGAATATCCCTACATGAAAGGTAGAATATAGAGAGGTTGCTAAGTAGTAAGGAGCCTTGATGGGGCAATGGTTAAGCGCTCAGCTGCTAACTGAAAGCTGGCGGTTGGAGTCCACCCAGTGGCTCCATGGGAGACAGGCCTGGAGATCAGCTCCCATTAAGATTACAGCCAAGAAAACCCTAAAGGGCAGTTTTACTCTGTCATATAGGGTCACCATAACTAAAAAATTGACTGCACGGCACCTAACAACAACAACAAGATCAAGCAGTAAAAGAAAAACACCAATCAGTAAAACATATATAAAATACAATCTGTTCTTTTTTCCCCTAAGTTCATGTATGTGTCTGCACACACATTCTTACGTACATATACACACACAAATGGGCAAAAACACTATACTGCTTTGTTCACCAGAATTCATTATAAAACATTTCCAGAAATAGGTCTTTTAATTACAGGGAAAACTCAAAATGTTACAAACACGCACATACACACATGTACAAATACATACGTGTGTATGTACAAACTGCTAAATCTATGTGAGTTATTTTAGTTTTTTTCTTTTTCCTCATGTAAAAGGAAGGGGAATATAGACCCGAATAACTGAAAGGTCCTAATATTTCTGAAAAGAGCACCTGCCATCTACTGAAAAGAAGGGCTGACTAAAACAGAGATAGAGATATTAACAATTTCCCACCCTGAGAAGCCAATCACAAAAAAGACTCAAGCAATGTTTTTAACCAATTTTCCATTTCCCTTAGTAACACTTTTAGAAAGATGCTGTGATACTTTATGAAAGTCCAGTGTTCTGGTTTTGCTTTTCTGGCCCAATCCCTCCATTAACTAGTGTGAAAACCCTTTCAGAAATCCCAGTCTGAACATATGCCAGAGGGAGTAAAAGCACCAAAAATAAAAAAAAACCTAAAAGCTGACCCAAGAGACGACGGAACTCCATTTTTACTTTACTATACAATCACACCTCTGACAGTACATATGATAAACGCCCACTGACCACATGAACCAACTCAGGACAAGTCTCTGGTCTCCCCTATGGAGGAAATCAAATAGGAACTTTTTCTACAGCAATTTTATACTTGACGAAAATTCAGCTACTGTCTCTTTTTTGGCAGAATGAGGTTCATTTCCCCATGTTAGACATTTTACGATAGCCTCTTTCCATTTTTATGTGACTTCCAATACATCCTCAAATATCTGGTGAATATTTATATTTTCTTTGTAATTGTATTTGTAGTATTCTAGTGTTAGTTGCAAATACTGGCAGTATTTGTAGTAAGTCTGATATAAATTCTGCTAGCAAAGGTAAGAATACATTTTCGTATGAGTCAGTGCCAATAAACTCAAAAGGAATGGATTTTGTAACTATAACAAAATGGCTCATAGTATAGCAGGGTAATGATGAAATAAAAACGAAATGAAATTAAAACCTTTGGAACCATATAGTTTTACCAGCGTGCATTTTAAAACACTGTGATAGAACAACAGATAAATTTAGAAAAGTGGAGAATGAAAAACAGCAACACTAGTGAAAAAATAAAATTAAATCTACATTTTTATGACAAAACATTCAATGAAATTTATAAAATACAGCACTTGATTTATCTTTCTGTTAATTTTACAGAAGAATAATGGATTAGAAGCCAGAGAACTGATTAAGGAGATACATGGCAACACCTTACTATAAAGTAAAAAAAAAAAAAAAAAAGTAAGAGATTGAAACATTTCATTATTATACATCAAAATACAAGATGCTACATTAATTATATTGAAAATAAATAAACTCAGGTAAAAGAAAAGAAAAAAACAAACCTTATAGTTCTCTTCTATCTTTCAAACTCTTTTTCCACTTCCATTTCTACCACCCAATTCACTATCTTAGCTCACAGTACAAGATAGTTAATTCAGACTTAAGAGATGGATTGAAGGATTATTTCATTGTAAATCCATTGAAAGGGAATAACACAAGAAGCATCATGAAAATAGAAAGAGTGAGTGCAGCAATTACCTCAGGAAAATAAATAGGGAAATCTTAATTATTACTTATTTTTAATAAAGAATCATTTTCTTCCAAATTTCAGCCTCTCTGATTTCCTTCTTCACAGGAGCCCCAGTGACACAGAGGTTAAGAGCTCAGCTGCTAACCAGAAGATTAGCAGTTCGAATCTACCAGCCACTCCTTGGAAACCCTATGGGACAGTTCCACTCTGTCCCATAGGGTCACTATGAGTCAGAATCCACTCGATGGCGATGAGCTTTCTCCTACTTCAGTTTTACACCGTTTAAAGTATATCTGTAAATCAGCTCATATTTGAAGGACCTAGCTCCATGTACCAGCCGTCAGTTTACCTGAAGCTAAGTTTCTGGGGAAGGGATTTTGAGATAGAATTGAGTGCTGAATGTTTCCTGAAGAGCGCTCTTGGAAGCAATTCCTGTAAAGAAGTAAGGAAAGAGGAGACTTCGGGCTGTGATGCAGTTAATACAAAAGCTGCAGGCCATCCCAAAGAGCTGGAATGGCCCATGAGGTTTGTCCCACATTGAAGCAAGTTAGTTAGGCCTTTGTGCCCTCACATTGACAGGTCATCGGATGCTGGCTGCAGTCCAGGGAGGGGACATAGCCTTAGATCAGATAGCCCACTTAGGCCAACGGCATTTCCCAAAGACTGATCAGCTGTCAATAACCAGCAGCTGAAACTCCTAAAAGCTATAGGTGGAAAGTGTCATCCACACCAAGATTCAACTCAAAGAGGCCTCAAACCAGAGAGCTAAGTATAAAAGAGAAAGCTATATAAATATTAAAAAAAAAAATTGTTTGTGAGTATAATATATATATGTAATTTTATGAGGTTATATATATATAAAACCAAGTAGGTAAATTTTAGGAGATAATCTTGAGTTATTTGTGTGTGTGTGTGTGTGTGTGTGTGTGTGTGTGTAACATGTGAGCTCTGTATCTAGGTTTTTATTTCACGTAAGAATGTCCAATAGTCCCAACACCATTTGCTGAAAGATTATGCTTTGTCCACTGAGTTGCTTTTCACCTTTGTCAAAAATCAATGGACTATATGTGTGTTGTAAAGTTAAATAAACATAAAAACAGGTTGCAAATGGTTGTTTTGTTTAAAACTCCTTGGTTGCAAGTCAGAAAATTGTACTCAAAAGCAAGAAAACGTGTTCGCTGAACTAATCAAAAAGTCCTGAATGGGGATGGTTTCAT
Source organism: Dugong dugon (assembly GCA_030035585.1). Classification (NCBI taxonomy): domain Eukaryota; kingdom Metazoa; phylum Chordata; class Mammalia; order Sirenia; family Dugongidae; genus Dugong; species Dugong dugon. The sequence goes on from CM057473.1 coordinate 12,318,096, forward strand.
GAAGAGATGTCTCAGAGCCTCAAACAATGTCATCAAACTTGCTTCATTTTTCTTGATCTCTACTCTCTGGTTCTTTGCATTTACTCCATCCTCTGCCAGCCCAAGTCCAAGTGGTTGCAATCAGCTATCAACAGCTCCTAGGAGTACATCCATCTTAAATGGAAAAGAGTCTTTGCCCCAACATTTACAAAAAATAAAATAAATAATTGCATGTTTTTGACTCTCATTAAATTCTGTGTCCATCTCTAAATGAACCACTGTCTTCAGGGAAGGGTGAAAACTGGTGGTTTTAGGTTGAGGCCACATGCTTCATTCCTGGCTCACTCAGGATATATAGCTCAAAATGGGGAAAATGTAGAATTTTAACTAATTTGCTAAACTCACGTATATCCACAGTAATGAAGAAATATATCGAATAACTCCTTATCTGATGTGACTAAAATAAACAATTGGAAATTAATCAGAAAAATTAGCTAAATCAAATCATTAAAATGAAATTCTTATGATCAACACCTTTTTAAAAATAGAACATATAAAAGTGAGGTTTTTTTTTTTTTCCCAGAATTCTTTTGGTGCAGGACAAAGTGATTTTCATTAAGCACGGGGTTCTTCATCATCTTTATTTCAAAAAATACCCTTTATACATATTTTAAATGTTGTTCATGCTTTCTTTTAAGTGGAGTGAAAACTTAAATATAATTACAAAACAATCTGAATGTATATCTTCTTTATTTTGATAATTCAGTCTCTCTCCCTCACCTATTCTACAGAACAATTTTTAGAGAATTTCACTGAATTACTATATGATCCAGAAATTCCACTCAGGAACATATCCAAAAGAATTAAAAGCAAGAACACATATATTTGCACATCAATGTTCACTGCAGCAATATTTACAATAGTCAAAAGGTGGAAACAGCCTAAATGTCCATCAGCAGATGAATGGATAAACAAAATGTGATACATGCAGACAATAGAATATTATGAAACGAAACCAAACCCATTGCCCTTGAGTGGAGTCCAACTCATAGCAACCCTGTATGACAGAGTAGAACTGCCCCATAGGGTTTCCATGGCTGTAATCTTTATGGAAGCAGACTGCCACAACTTTCTCCCTTGGAGCAGCTGGTGAGTTCAAACTGCAGACCTTTCAGTTAGCAGCTGAGCACTTCACCACTATGCCACCAAGACTCTCACTGGAATATTACTCAGCCATAATGAGAAGTGAAGTTCTGATATAGTCTACAATATGGATGAACCTTAAAAACATTATGCTGAGTGAGATAAGTCAGTCACAAAAGGACAAATATTATATGATCTCACTTACACGAAATATCTAGAATATGCAAATGTATAGAGATCAAAGTTTATTAGTGGCTACCAGGGGCAAGCTGGAGGAAGGGAGAAAGACAGACACAATGCTAAGGGACACTGAGATTCTGTTAAGGTTGATGGAGAAATTTGGGAATTGTTGGGGTGATGGCTGAACAACATGATGAACATAATGTCGCTGAACTGTATATGTGAAGATTGTTGAAATGGCAAATGTTTTGTTACCTGTGTATTCCATAATAACAAAAAGAAGAAGAAGAATATCCAGGAAATAACCAACAGAGCAAGATGATGCCATTCATTTTGGCCTGGGCATTTTTAAACTGCTAGAGATAGGACTAGATGTAATAGTAAGCATGTCCCAAATTATTACCAAGTCTCATTCGCTACTATTTTAAACTTCACCTTTGAAAAATGCAATTTAATCTACAGCATTAGAACAATTCTTAAGACGTAAGATTATCTAGGAATCTAAAGCAACTCAAATGTAATAGTTGTGGACTGTGACTTCTAGATTCCATCACTTTGTGAATCACGCTGTCATGTCTATTTATGTATAAAAATAATTGAGAATTAATATTGAATGTCTTGCTAAGAATCCGTTTAATGTTGCTTTTGAGGATTTAAACAAAATCTGAAGTGAATAAAATAGTTCAATTTGTTGTTGCTACCATTTCACAAGATTTAAACTGTGACATAAATTTTTACAATCATCCCTTCAAGAATACTAGTCGCCACGTGTCCTTGTTATTTTCACAATTAGTTTTTTTATTTTCAAACAATGGTATATTAAAATGTCTCCAAAGAGAAAATCTGATATCTCACTTCCATTGGTTATAAATACATTGAGCTCAGATTTCAATATTTCTCAGATAATAAAAGATTATATAGATTATAATAATGTGAGTATTAAAAGGATATTTTGGGCTTGTTTGGAATTTACTTCTGGCCCAAGTTCAGACAGACTTTAAGTTGGAATAGAAGTTTATTTTATGTAAAAATAATCAAAATCAATCAACTTTAATGTTATACATACGGTTTTGTGTTGTTCTGAATTTCAGTTAACATTTTAATTGTACATCATTCACACGCTTAAAGCATGACGATTGAACATTAAATTTTAAATGGTTTCAAAAATTTTATTAAATTTTGTTTCTGGCTGCTTACAGCTAATATAAATTTTCTATTCAATGAACATGTTAGTTAAAATATTATAATCTATAATTTGATTTAATTTGGTATTTAAATACAAAGAATTTTGGCATAAGGAAATTATTTCATCTATAAAAATATATTTTTTACAATAAGCTAAGTATTAATAGACTTGTGCAATAGTTCTTGATGTATTTTATCAACCATTTTTATAACTTCTGAAAAATTTTTCAAATAAAAACAAAAAGGTATTTTTTAATATCGTCTGAGTAAAATATATTTTCTTCTTTTGTGAATATATTTTCTTCTTTTGTGAATATGTATTAATTTCATTCCTTTGTCGTTGGATTCTTGGAAAAATAGTACCATCCTAGACTAAGCTGTGTTTCTAAGCTTTGCCTACGATACTTATGAGACAGTTATATTCCTTAAGAAACACAATGTAGTAGAAAAATCCAGAGATTTGAAGTCTGGCTGATCAGGATTCTTATTTCTGCTGAGCTATTTACTAGCATGCGTGACTTTAAGTTGCACGTAACTTTATGAGGAATCTCAAATTCCACCAATATCACATAATGGAATAGTACATCTTTCTTGGGCTTATTGAGATGGTTAAAAAGACAACGTGTGTGAAACACCTAGCAGAGTGTGTGGCAAATGACAGTAGCTTGATAGAAGTAACTGTCATTGTCCCCCAATTTTCCCTGTAGAGAAAAAGTAATGAAATAAGTTGTGTTGCACTCATATACCTTTTAAAACAAATTCTACTTGAAATGGAGGGACTCAGATGTCTCTATTAAATTGAGACTGCTTAAACAAAAATGATAAAGCAAGTTAAAAAATGCAGTGAAACCGTGAAAATTTAAAAGTGATTTTTAGTTCTACCTTTATGCATTTTCACTGTTTTGTCTTTTTAGAGCTTTTTTTTTTATGATTTGGAATTATACCAACATGTTATTTAATATCACCCTGGCTAACACCGAGCTCTTAGCCTTAAAGGTGAGGCATTGCTAATGCAAGATTTTCTTTCTATAGACTCTCCTACAATATCATGAACAATTAATTAGACACTTTAACATGTGCTTCATGATGAAAACGGTGATACACAATGAACTCCCATTGATTTGTGCTTTATATATAAGGAGTCAGAATTTATGTCTACTTTGTGTCTGTGGCAACTAGGTCATATCACAGTTCCATACACACAGGAAACACTTCTATATAAGTTCTTCCAACTTTTCAAGGATCTGATGGTCATCATTGTGGCCATTCCATACTGCCAATTTCACACCTGTTGTTATTCTGTACCACCTTTATGCCAAGCGTTCATCTGGCTCAGTCCAAGGGCCACTAGCTCCAGCGTAGAGAGACCAGCCCTTGAGAGTTTTAGTTGATGTTACCTTATTGTACATTTTGCTATTATTTTTTCCATTTTATCTTTTTTTGAACCTAATTTTTTTAGCATGATTGTCTTTTTCATTGTGGTCAAGTATCCACGTTCTTCTGCCAATTGGTGCACATGGGTGACATGAAAAGTCCCCAGCATTGTTGATCAATGTCAACTTAATGCTCTGGTCCAACTAGTTCATTGATCTTATATAAGGTCACTTTCCTAATATGAATTACAGGAAGATTGATTGACTGTAGTCAGAGAAAAATTATATATGTAATGTTTTGTTTAAATTGTTAATTATCATCAGTCTCTCTTTTGATCTTGCCTCGTATGTGTGCACACAAAATATACATATTGTTTTTGTGTGTCCTTGAGTCGATTCTGACTCCTAGAGATCTCAAGTGACAGAGTAAAACTGCCCATTGGATTTTCGAAGCGTAGTCCTTCCAGGAGCAGATCACCAAGTTTTTCTCCCAGGGAGCTGTTGGGTGGTTTTAAACCGTCAACCTTTTAGTTAACTGCTAAGTGCTCAACTGGTGCACCACCAGGACTCCACATATGTATCTTGTACAGTGTATACTACATATATATTGTGTGTATATATATATATATATATATATATATATATATAATATTATTATATAATATAATATAATTATATTATATAATTATATATTTCATATATGTAATGATAATAGCTAGATTTTCTTTCAGACTAGGTAACCTATGTGTCTTCCAATTTCTATTATAAAATGATAGTATATAACAACTTCAAATTTCTAGTATAAAAATAGTTATAACACCTGTAATATTTCTTTTCAGTGAAATCAGGTGTTATCACTTACAGTCTACGTCATTTTGACTCTAGTAAAAAAAAAAAATGTGTCTTAGGAATAGTGAGATGTTTTGTTAGATAATATGATAAAACTATTCACACTATTTATTCATGTTAGAGAATGTATTTTGAAATTTCATATAATTCCTAATCGCAAATATCCATAATGTAAAAGGTTTAGGGAATTTTAGAACCTGGGTGGTTTGACAAGCTGGAAAATTTGAAGTAGGAATAAGTAGGAATAATAACAAGATCCATGGGTTATTACTATTTGCTTATTTCAATCAGTAATTTGTAAAAAAAATCTTGATTTGTAACAACAAAAGAAGACAAGATAGAAATTGTAAACTAAATAGCTGGTTTTCTCCTTGCAATAACTCCCTATTATCTATCTTTTAAAATTTCCACTTAACAGAATATTATTGGGTGAAGAACTAAGTTTTAAATGTGTCCTATTGTTTTGTGGTTATGTGATAAATAACATCCATTTTGAGATTATGTATTTTGTTTATCTGAATTTTAAATAAGAATGCTTTAATATATTTTGTATAGAACTATAAAAATATAGACAACATATTTCTTATATTTAAAATATAATTATTTAATCATTTAGATTATGATGCAGATTCTAATGATGTTAATTTGCCGTAGAAATTTGAAATTATAAATAAAGACTGATTATTAGATGTATTAGATTCCAGGATTCATATTAATGCACAGAGATACTTACCCCTGAAAGGAGATCTAGCAAAACATGATATGCATACATATATTAAATACTACACAATTATATTCAACATATATTGTCTCTTTGTGTGTGCCTGCACTTGTGTATGCATTTTTCCCCATGATATTTGGTTGTGGACCCAAAAATTAGAAAGTGACTATGAAACAGGTGAAGCAAAGTTGAATTCTGTTTCCCTTGTTTCCTATATGAGTAAGCCCAGACAAATCACTTTCTCTTTTTTGTAAGAATTTTAGCTATACGATTATTAAAAATATGATTTCAAATGTCAATTTTATCTCTCTGATTTTCTAATTTTATTTTATAATAACTAAGGCTTAGAGCCTAATGGAATTATCAAAGGAAATTTTATATACAGGTAGTCCCTGACCTACGACATATTCTAGTTATGATGAAGCACACTTACAACTGTCCGTTTTCTTAATTTTTTTGTACGTCTTATCATTAGGAATATATACTACATACTATGTTGCAGTGCGTAATTTGCCAATGTTCTCATTCTCAGATGTTCACTAGCAGATGTTCAATGTTATGATTTACTGTTCAAAACACTGCTGTATAGCAGGCAATAATGAAATATAAAAAATAATAATAATAAAAAAGAGATATTTGACTTACTTCAGAACCGACTTATGAGGGAGTCATCGGAAAGGAACGCCATTGTAAGTCGGGTTCTACATATATTTTGAAATATTATTGTTCTCAAGATCAACATAAAGTTCAAATGAAAAATAAGTTCTACTTTTATTTATTTTTTTAGAATCGCAATTCATCTTATTAATAAAGATGATGATAATGTATCATGAACCACTGAATGTATTCACAGTGCTTCCTTAAAGGCAAAAAGGTAGTTTTTCTCCTAAAGATTCTGTGATTAGAAATAGGGGTAAAGTATGGCAGATACAGAGTACTATTTATTAACATTTGCTGTGTTCTGGACACTGCAAGGCAGACGTTATAGACATGATCTCAATTAATCATTCAATCATCTCTTAGAGATAGGGATTATTTTTTTTCTGTAATCATCACCATTTTATGAACAATGAATTTAGGCTTACATTTTATATAACCTACAAGGGTCCAGGAATTGACAGACTATCAACTGAGATGTTTCAACAAATGGATGCAGCACTGGAAGTGCTCACTCATCTCTGCCAACAAATTTGGAAGACAGCTACCTGGCAAAGCGACTGGAAGAGATACATATTTGTGCCTATTCTAAAGAAAGGTGATCCAACAGAATGCAGAAATTACCAAACATTATCATTAATATCATAGGAAAGTACAATTTTGCTGAAGATCATTCGAAAGCAGTTGAAGCAGTACATTGACAGGGAACTGTTAGCAGTTCAAGCTGGATTCAGAAGAGGACGTGGAACAAAGGATGTCATTGCTGAAGTCAGATGGATCCTGGCTGAAAGCAGAAAATACCATAAAGATATTTACCTGTGTTGTATTGACTATGCAAAGGCATTCAACTGTGTGGATCATAACAAATTATGGTTAACTTGAGAAGAATGGGAATTCTAGAACACTTAAGTGTGTTCATGAGGAACTTGTACATAGACCAAGAGGCGGTTGTTCAAACAGAACAAGGGGATACTGCATGGTTTGAAGTCAGGAAGACACAGATGTGTCAGGATTGCATCTTTTCACCATACCTATTCAATCTGTATGCTGAGGAAAAATCTGAGAAGCAGGACTATATGAAGAGGAACGTGGCATCAAGATTGGTGGAAGACTCATTAACAACCTGCATTATGCAGATGACACAACATTGCTTGCTGAAAATGAAGAGAACTTGAAGCACTTACTGATGAAGATCAAAGACTACAACCTTCAATGTGAATTACAGCTCAACATAAAGAAACAAAAACATCCTCACAAATGGACCAATAAGCAACATCATGAAAAATGAGAAAAGATTGAAGCTATCTATGATTTAATTTTACTTAGATTCACAATCAACACCCAGGGAAGCAGCAGTCAAGAAATCAAAAGACGCACTGCATTGGGCTAATCTGCTGCAAAAGATCTCTTTAAAGTGTTAAAAAGCAAAGATGTCATCTTGAAGACTAAGGTGTGCCTGACCCAGGCCATGGTATTTTCAATCACCTCACGTACATGTGTAAGCTGGACAATGAACTGGAAGACTGAAGAAGAATTGACGCCTGTGAGTTATGGTGTTGGTAAGAATATTGAACATACCATGGACTTCCAAAAGAATGAAAAAATCTGTTTTGGAAGAAGTATAACCAGAATCGTCCTTAGAAACATGAATGGCAATACTTTGTCTCACATACTTTGGACATGTTATCAGGAGGGACCAGTCCCTGGGGAAAGACATCATACTTGGTAAAGTACAGGGTCAGTGAAAAAGAGGAAGACCCTTCTCCAGATGGATTGATACAGTGGCTGCAACAATGGGCTCAAGCATAACAATCATTGTGAGGATGGCACAAGACCAGGCAGTGTTTTGTTCTGTGGTACAGAACCAACCTGAGGGCACCTAACATCTTTGTTTTTAAAGCTAGCAAAAAGTGGTAGAATAAAGATAAGAACCCAGATATCTCTAACTACAATCCCAAATTTTTTATCTGTTAAATTTGTATTTTATTCTCCAGATTTGCTGAAGTTAAAAAAAATTCTTTAAAAAGTTAAATATTAAGGAGAGATTGGGTGATTCCACCATAAGCCACCCTTTGCCTTTGAAATTTCTATCTCCTTTACCTCACTGGTATGCACAAACATCGTTGCCTGCAGACTTGTTGATTTGCCTTCTTCCTCAGAAGTTTTAGTTCAGATATCAGACAAACTTTTCTGAATAGATAAGTTTAAATGTTTTTAGGTGGGGTTGTACATCCCCCTCTTGTATGACCTAATGATATGTCAAAAGTAGTTCTGTGGGCACAGTAGTAAAGCTCTGGGCAGCTAACCGAAAGGTCAGTGGTTTGAACCTACCAGCCTGTCTGCAGAAGAAAGATGTGGCAGTCTGCTTCTTTAAAGGTTTACAGCCTTGGAAACCCTATGGGGCAGCTCTACTCTGTCCGATAGTGCCCCTATGAGTTAGAATTGACTAGACTGCACACAGCAACAATGATATGTCAAAATGTATGAAGGATGCTGTGTTTTGTGTTTCTCCTTTCTCTCTCTCTCTGTATTTCTCTCGCTCTCTCTTCCTCTCTCCCTGTATCTGTCTCTCTCTTTTTCTTTCTGTGTCCCTCCTTCCCTCTCTCTCATTGCCTTTTATGTCTTTTAAAAAGTCCCAGCTTTTCTTTGTGCTGTGGAACACACATCTCTGAGACTGCGCTGCCAGTTCATGAATCTTTTCTGAAACCAAATAAACCAAATAAAATTAACTTTGTCAAACTTGTTATTTAACACATCCGTTTCCCAAAACTGACTTCAAAAATTCCAAGTCTACCCCATTGCAACTTTGTGGTAAATCCTTTTTCTCATGTCTTTTCCAGTGAGGAAAGCTATAGATCTTTCACTGTCCAGCCAGTGCAAAAGGCTTCTAAAATTTCCTTTTGGTGTTTCCACTAGAATTGATAAGGAGATCTCACATAGCCAGGCTTGGTAGTTACCCTTGATCAGTGCCCAAGTACAGAATGTGGCTGTGTATCCCACCTCCATGTTATCAGCATTAGGACGTGGTTTATGAATAAGAGGCCTAGTCTCTTCTCCCCAGCTGGTGCCTCTAAGTGCAAGGCAAACTGAAACTTCTCTTCAAACCCCTACAATCACAAATTAACTCTTCCTGGAGAAGTTGTGAATGTCTAGATTTGGTTCTGTTGTTAGTATTATGATATTTTGGACTGGCTCTGGTAATGTTTTCTTCTTTTATTTTTTACATTCTTCCCAGTTCAATTCCAGATATTAATCAGATCTGTGACACTCTTGAAATAAACAGAAGAATGATGAATGCTCAAGCAGGGGACGGACGGCAAGACTATGTTTTGACTTATAATATCAAGATTAATTTTCTGAGTCTAGGTATTGGATATTCCAAATATTGAAAATACCTGCCTCTGTAGCTCACTTGATTGAGAAAAAGTAAGGGCAATTTTAAATTTAATTAAATTCCATATTATATTAATACATTGAATGTCTTCTTTCATTTTGATTTGTTTCAGAAATTCTGTCTTGCTGAAAAGTAATTAGTCAGTGAATTTAATGTATACAGGTCTGTATATCTGTTCCTATTTTTTAGACAGCTGTCTCCAATTTTAACATACAGATTCTTAAGGACTTTTCTCCCTTAATAATGTCACAGCTTTGAAAAATCTAACTGGTGATGTCAAGGAACCAAACTTCCCAGCTTTTGCTAAGTCTATATTTCACCATTAAATTGAGTTGCTTGTGTCCTTTAGGGAAAGTTAATTCATCATACCTCCTTCTTTCTACTTTGAAAATAAAATTACATTTACAATTTTAAATCCCTTTAGTGACTGTAACCTTACAATTATGTTAAGAGATTATTAGTCTGCCTGTGCTTCAGAAATCTATTTGAGGCTTTCTTTTATGCTTTAAAATGGGATGGATAAGCCATTGAACACTCTGGGTGCTTTAACACTAATGTGAAAATTAGACATTCCAACAGAAAGATAGTTCTGTTGCTGGGGCAATGCATTTACCACAGTCACTAGGGATGTATCTACCACAATATGCTCACTCTTGACTGTTATAGAGTATTTACAACACAGGGCTGCAATTCCTCTGTTCCCAAGTATAACATATTTTGAAAACATGAGATTATAAATCCAGTGAGTAAATTATAGCACTGAAATGTAGGGAAAAAAAAAAGCTTTAGTTAGGCTCTTAGCATGATGTCCAATTCACTTTATGAAAAACAAATACCTATAGTTTTAACCAAGAAATTTTTTTTACGTGATCCTTGGATAGTGTATTTTCTAAAAATAATATTTCACTATTTATGCATATGTAAATTATTTAAAAGTATTAGTGTTTTCTAATCATTTCATATGCTAAGGTTTTCTTTAATATGATTGAGAATTGTTTTCCAATGCATTTTCCCCTTTTGCAAATACAGCTGTGGCAACCAACTATACTTAAAAAATGTTATGTATTGGTTTCTAAGCACATATATGGAGTCCCTGGGTGGTGCAAATGGCTAAATCACTGGACTGCTAAGTGAAAGACTGGAGGCTCAGTCCACTCAGAGGCGTGTCAGAAAAAAGACGTGAAGGATCTCAACTTAGACCCTTCCAGAAAAATCAGCTATTGAAAACCCTATATAGCACAGTTCTACCTCAACACACAGAGTTTCTAGGAGTTGGAGTTGACTACACAGTAACTATTTTTCTTGTTAGTTGATAAACACACATATACAAACTATACATATTGTTTAATTGATGAGAAATGGTCTTTCGTTGTTTTAAGCAAATGGTTAGTTATTTTGGAAATGGAGAAAATAGAGCATCTCTTATGAATCTGACTACATTTAATAAATAATTTCAAACTTACAGTAATATGATAATGTTAATAATTTAAAAAATACCTTAAAATGTAGGTTGGTGATACTTAACAACATGATAAATGTAATTAGTGTTACTGAAATGTACATGTAAGGATTGTAGAAATGGCAAATGTTCTATTGCCTATAAAATTACCACAATAAAAAAATATATATATATATTGCACATTGAATTTTTAATATGCACAGAATTACTTTGTATTTATCTCAATACTTAATATTTTATATCTTGGAGAGTAGTCAAAAAGGGGATGTCTGAAATAATTTTTTTTCCATTTATAAAGCACTGAACCTTTTATTTAGGATGAGGAACCTAGAAATTCAGGGGATTTTTTGCAAGACCATGTTAGTTCCTGAAGAATATATGCGATTTAATTTGACTCAAAGTAAAAATGAGAAATCTTTGGGCTGAGAGAAGTTGCAAAATAAATGATATCCCATTGTTTTGTTAGATGCAGATATACTCAATAGAAGTTATTCTTACTAAAATTTGTGACTTGAATCAATTAATGACAACAATTTTATTATAGAAACAGGAATCTTGGCATATGCCCTTCAACTTTGATGATTTCATGGAATTGATTACTAAAATAAGTGGAAAATGTGACCCTGGTCTGTAGGAGTGCAAAACTCAATTGGAGACACTTGGTCATATTTTCTGTCAATGAAGAAAAAAGCAAAATGTGGAAAACCTTATAAGATACAATACACAGAAAGATAAATGACTGAAAGACAGATTAATATTTTTCGTGGCCCTATTACTTTCAATTTTAGAACATGAATAAATATTCTATATCATTCACTAAAATAGACCTGAAATACACAGACCACATAAGAATGTCTTTACAGCTTTACAAACCTTCTATCTTTTTAGAAAACAGTCTTGGGCATGTTTCAGAATTCATATTTGTATTCCACATTGTGTATTTGTGTTAAAATTTATCATTGCCTTCCTGATCCAATCTTTATTTTAGTAAGTCAATTGCATTTTTAGAGAGTCATTTTCATAGGACTCAAGATTACTGTTAAGAATTTAACTCTGACATATATTTTGCCTCTGATATTTTCAAATAAGATTAGAAATAAATGTTTTAAACAGTAGATTTTATCTGTCACTGATCACGAGTTATGTCTTACATACATTTCAATAGAATGTGGATTTTTGGCATTCATTTATGCCATACATTGAAAATGAACTCACAAACTCACAAAACATCACGGATTATTAGCTTGCTAATACTTTCTCAAAAATAAATGTGCATTTAAGAAAAGCTGCTTCAAAAAGTCTCTTGATAATATGAGATGATATTTTTTTAGAGATAGATATCACAGTGTATCTGAAAAGAAAATTGATTTTGAAGATTTGATCTTGGAATTTGAAAATATATTAGCCAACATATTTTTAATATCTTAAAAATGTGTATGTATACACAATAACAAAATTTACAAAAATGTTTATTATAAACAATATATTTTAATCATGTTATAATTTAATTGTCAGCACTTACTAGTGTTTGATAAAATAATGGTGTGTGCTAAAATAAATAGTATGTTAAACTGATGAAAGTTGATAATAATTTTGCACTTAAGAAATGGATACGTATTAATATATGAGTGTGCAAGAACTACTTTCAGAATTCTATGTGAAGTTTTGACCAATGAATAAATGAATCGAATGATGAATAATAATATTACAGAGATGTACAAAAAAACAACTTATTTACAAATGAGGAAATGGCTGTCAAAAAAAAATGTTAAGTACTAAATTGGAGAGTTGGAAATACAAATTGGATCATTTCCAATTTGTTGTAGTGCCTTGCTTACAAAAGCTAACTCTCAAAAATCAAAACATAACATCTTCTACAATATCTGTATCTATTCTGTCATCTATATGTTGAGCCCCTGCATAGCCAAATGGTAAATGCACTCAGCTGCTAAGTTAAAGGTTGGAAAGATGGGCACCCTGAAAGAAAGGCATGGAGATCTACCTCTGAAAAATCAGCCTTTGAAAGCCCTATGGACCACAGTTCTACTCTGACACACCATGAGGTCACTACGAGTTGGACTGGACTACATAGCAACTTTTTTTTTTTTAAATATTTCTCTATATCTATTTCTCTATCTAAAACTATCCCTAACATCTACTTATGCAAAAGGTTTCTTTTGGTCTCACCCCTACACCAACAGATTCTTACGCCAATTTGTGTTTTTAAGTACTTTGCACTTTTTTTTTTCTCAAGCCACTGGTCAAACATATCTTTCTATAAGATGTTGCAAAATATTGTTTTAAATATTCACCCACTAATATTGTATGTTTGCATTTTTTCAAATATTTGAAAAAATTTAATGATTTTATGGAACGTGAAATTTAAGCATTATCTTGTCAAAGAAAATTCCTAACACTGTTAGGCGTGAAAGGAAAGGAGCTTCATTGAGGAATAATGCAGCTCGAGCTGGGCAACATTAAGTAAAAAATACAAGCACTCCCCTGTTCAAGGGGAAGGAGGGGTCTATACACATAGAGAACAAAGGAAAAACAGGAGGTTAATGTTTGATTATAGGTAAGATCAGCTTCAGCTTTAAGTCCTTTGAAATGTAAAGATCAGCCACTTCTCTAGGAGGGAGTGAGTTACCACTTAGGCAAGTGGCACCAGGCAGTTCAGTTATACATGACTGCAGTCAGGAACACATTCTTCCCATGAACAAATGGTTTACATCCTGATCTTTTGCTTCCTGGGAATGCATATGGGCCCTGTCACACTTATGTCAGACGTGAGTTCTTCCAGTCTGAAACTTTTCCATTCACAATTTTATGCACACAGTTAAAAAAAGTCACAAAGTAACCTTTTTTTTTTTTTTTTTTTTTTTTTTTACTGAAAGTGAAGGGGACTTGAAGCACTTACTGATGAAGATCAAAGACCACAACTTTCAGTATGGATTACTCCTCAAAATAAAGAAAATGACAATACTCACAACTGGACCAATAAGCAACGTCATGATAAACAGAGAAAAGATTGAAGTTGTCAAGGATTTCATTTTACTTAGATCCACAATCAACACTCATGGAAGCAGCAGTCAAGAAATCAAAAGACTCATTGCACTGGGCCAGTCGGCTGTGAAAGTTCTCTTTAAAATGTTGTAAAGCAAAGATGTCACCTTGAGGACTAAGGTGCACCTGACCCAAGCCATGGTGTTTTCAATCACCTTATATGCATGCGAAAGCTAGACAATGAATACAGAAGACCGAAGAAGAATTGATGCCTTTAATTGTGGTGCTGGCAAAGACTATTGAATATACCATGGACTACCAAAAGAACAAACAAATCTGTCTTGGAGGAAGTACAACCAGATGCTCCTTAGAAGCAAGGATGGCAAGACTACTTCTCACATACTTTGGACTTGTTATTAGGAGGGATCAGTCCCTGGAGAAAGACATCATGCCTGGTAAAGTAGATGGTCATTGAAAAAGAGGAAGACCCTCAACAAGATGGATTGACACAGTGGCTGCAACAATGGGCTCAAGCATAGTCACAATTGTGAGGAAGGTGCAGGACCAGGCAGTGTTTTGTTCTGTTGTGCGTGGGGTCGCTATGAGTCAGAACCGACTTGACAGCACCTAATAACAACAACAATTATTTTTGTAACAAGTTTATATTTTAAAACAATGTGATGCTTCTCATACTGGCCAAAGAATGAATGGTTCTGTAATTTCTTTTTGATGATTCAGAGGATGACAAATCTTCTCTATATTATTTTTTATCTCAGTTTGCTTTACTTACCTGTTTGTTCCCACTTTTTTGATTGATAAGAAAAATGATAGAATGACACATATGAAAATCAAATATACTAATGAAACAATTTTAAGAAGTCAGTTTTTGAAGTTTGTTGAATAACAACAAAAGCAAAATAAAGTGACTTGTAAAGGAAACCTGGGTATTATTTATAGTTTTAAACTCTTAATTCTATTTGTTTTATGATTACAATGAAAAAAACTTAAAAATGTATTACCAAACCAAAAAACCAAATCCATTGCTTTCAAGTGGATTCTGACCCATAGGCTAACACTAATTCTGTATTTTACCTTACACTAACTTTTTGCATTCAACTATTCATACTCTAACAGTACTCAAGTAAAACTCGTTACATACAAGTCTTTTAACTAGGTATTATAACATTCTATTCTTAATCCTATTTTATCGTTTTGTATAATAATGGCTGGGACTAGATCTTTCAATTACTATCCGTATAAAAAAGTACTATAATTAGCCCCCCAAAAGCAAATACTGATTCCCTAATTAGTTTAAAGGACTGAATTCTATTGTGAATTATTAATCAGCTAAGTGTGCCTGACTCAAGCCATAGATAATGTTTTCAATCGCCTCATATGCGTGCTAGATAGAGCCGGACAATGAATAATGAAGACCGAAGAAGAACTGACACCTTTGAACTGTGGTGTTGGCAAAGCATATTGAATATATCACCGACTGCCAAAAGAACGAACAAATCTGTCCTGAAAGAAGTACAACCAGAATGCTCCTTAGAAGCAAGGATGGTGAGACTACATCTTCCATACTTTGGACATGTTATCAGGAGGGATCAGTCCCTGGAGGAAAATATCATGCATGGTAAAGTAGAGGGTCAGTGAAAAAGAGGAAGATCCTCAACAAGATGGATTGGTACAGTGGCTCCAACAATGGGCTCAAGCATAACAACCATCGTGAGCGTGGTGCAGGACTGGGCAGCATTTTGTTCTGTTGTACATTGGGTTGCTACGAGTCGGAACCAACAACAACAGCAAGAATTAACTAAATCAAGGTTATTATTACAGGTCAGGAATATGCTAATTGTGTGCATTTAGGTAAATTATGTAATCTTTCTATCTTATTTTCCTAGTCTTTCAAATGGGAATCATGATAAGACCTGCCTCTGTCAGCTTTCGTAAAGATTGAATAGGCAAATCTAGGAAGAATGTGTATTGTTTAAGACCTAACCCATAGTAGCTATTTGGTACATGGCAGCTGTTATTGTGAGATAAATATTCCATTACAAAATCTGTAGACAGTAAACAGTGTTATCTCTGGTATGTTGTATCTAATAATCTGTCATCAAGATAGGACAACTCATTTCATTTCCAGCAATAGAGGCGTACAGAAATTGTGGTCTTTCTATATACAAAACACATTA
Source organism: Dugong dugon (assembly GCA_030035585.1). Lineage (NCBI taxonomy): Eukaryota > Metazoa > Chordata > Mammalia > Sirenia > Dugongidae > Dugong > Dugong dugon. The sequence continues at coordinate 12,334,234 of CM057473.1, forward strand.
GATTGTGTCCCAAAACTCAAAGTGGTATTAATTTACGTTGAGCCATAATTTTACGACCTCATGATTGTAATAATTAATAACAATGATTTTGGAGGTTTCGGTAGCAATTGAGGGTTTAATCTCTGCAATCAGTTTGTAGAACGTATTTGTATGTTCACTTTGTATAGATGGTAGAACAGACATGACATTTCCCTCAGCTAACAATTTAGGACAAATGAAAGAAGCATGTAGATATCATGGATTTGATATCATAATTTTCTCTACCTCTAAATTACTTTTTTCTATGACAGGAATCTTTTCTAACAAAGTACATACACAGAATTTTAATGAACTTTGAAATTTTTTATTTCAACTAAAACAACAATTGGTAGCACCCTTGTTGAAGGCATGGCCTTTGAAGAAATACTTACAATTTTTAAATAAACTCAAGAGTCACCTTGATTTTTGAGCTTACATGTTTCTGTTAGACTGGCTGTTGATACAGCAGAATTTAGGGTGTCATGAGGTTTAGTGGAAAACACATGGCAAAATTGAGGAAAGTTTTTGTCAGAGAGGGAATTTTGTCCCCAGAAGGTGTTTAACAATGTCTGGAGACATGTTTGATTGTCCCATTTCGGGGGACGGGCAGTGGTTCTACTAGCATCTAGTAGGTACAGGCCAGGGATATGGCTAAACATCTTATAGTGCACAGTATAAACAATCTGTCCCAACATGTCATTAATACCAAAGTTGAGAATGCCTGTTGAAAATAAAATTCTTCACAAAACAGAGATAGAGAGATCACAAAGTTTAATTACTCTCTCAATATTTTTAGTTTAAAAAGTAACTCTATATCTTCAGCCATAGAAACAACTATTAGAGGCATAATAGATAATAAAATATCATCACTATATAAATACATTTTTATAATCTCCCAAAAAAAGAGAAAAAAAAAAAACTTTACTTAAGGAATCTGATTATTTCAGGCAAAACCATTATTTTTCCTCCTATTAACTTCAATCTAATCCAAAATTTCAAAGATTAGCTCTAAGGAGCTCTAAATTTCAATTACTTCCTTTGTTACATTCTAATCCATTAGGATTAATGCAATCTTTGTCATTTTTTTTTTTAATCATCATGTTCAAGACCTTTCCAAACAAAAAATTCACATCACAACAGTTTGTGGAGGAAAAGAGCCAATAACATATGGAACCCTTTGTTGCCAAGTCAATTCCAACTCATGGTGAGCCTACTTGTTTCATAGTAGAACTTCTCCATAAATTTCTTTTGGTCATAATCTTTAGAAAGCAGATCTCCAGGCCTTTCTTCCTTGAACTACTAGGTGTGTTCAAACTGCTGTCCTTTTAGGTTAGTAGTGAAACTCAAACCGTTTACTTCACCCAGGGACCTAAAGAAAGTAAAATTTTCTACAAAGCTCAGTGTTCAAGTGGAAGAGAAGTGATGATAAGACAGCATTAAAAAATAGAGAGAAGAGGTATGCACAGCTAAGTCAATAATTTCAGTTTAGCAAAGTTCACTAGCAAATAGAAGTCAGTCTATTTTGAAGTTCTGGGTATAAAGGTTTTGGTGTAATACTCATAAGATTTGTTAACATTTGTGAAAATATGAAGTATAACTTGAGCAAAATAAAAATAGCTCTTTAAACTGGGGAAAATTAAAGAAAAGTAATAAAAAGATTCAATAGGGGAAAATATATGAATCTGTAACTTGATTTGCCTGTCTGAAAGTAAGACTATGTACATTCTGTTTGGATATGTACATTAAACCTTCACAATTCATTGAGGTATTACTAAAATCCAGCTTTCAGACAACGCAAGATGGGGAATGAAATACACTGCCCCTTTGAAAAATGAAAGGTTAATGCTTTAGAAGAGAGTTCCATCTCAAATCATGAATGCAGTTAGAAGAACAATAGTACCATTCATAGAAGTTTTTCTTGGGATAGCAGCAGTGAGAGAGCCTCTAAAGAATCTGGTTTGCCTGATAAACTGAATGTTTCTGCATGATCCAAATGCAACTACATTTCATATATGAACCTCCAGCCTTCTGCTTTACATTGAGAAAGTTCAGCATAACATGTAAGTGCATTTTAAAAATGATTTTTTTAATGGCAAATCATGATAGAAGAAACATTCTGTACAATGTTTTCTAAATGAAGAAATATCGCTAGAGAGAACAACTTGAAATTAGAAATTGTAGCCTCTTTTTAAGAAGGGAATTAGACTTAATTAAATGGAAATTGTGATGAAAATCTTTTTTCTCTCTTTTTCATTCACATAATGTATTGCAAACCCTTTCCCTTTTGAAGATAAGAGAAACTAGAGGATAGAGAATATCTACAGACCTGTAAGCAAAAGAAATTACATATTTGCTAAATAATTAGACAGATCCAAGGTGAGAGTAAATTTAGCTATGCCCTTTCCCTGATCTTAAACCACATATTGCTCTATTGTGTTTTCCTGCCATTCAATGGAAGTAGATAAGGAGTCTCTTGATGTAGAACTGCTGTATTATTCACCAACAACTGTGAAACATCCAGAGAGCTGTAAGGATTCATAAAGCTTGGTTAAGTCACAAAAACTGATCATTCAAACTTACACTTGCTATTAATCTTGTCAGGTAGGTCTAAAGACCCAGAAGTTTCTCACCTAAAGCGTAATCTTTGAGCTATAAAAAACAATAATAATTGAGGTATTTGGGTTCGTTTGCCGAGAAAATTCTGTGACTCCTTTTTAGAGGAGTTTTCAACAAGCAAGGATAATAGTATGAGTGATTGTTTCCATTTCTAAGTTTCTTCATAATGCAGACATGTTACACTTTGCTTACTTTACATATACACAAGAATGACTTCATGGCTAGTTCAAATACTAATGCTGTTGTGACTTTAAATTATTTTAAGAGGTATTTATATGTTACCAGTTAGAAACCACAGGTTCTTACTCAGTATGACTCGTATTGGCCAATAAACGAGAGACAGAGGTGGGAGAACAAGAAAGGCGCATTTATTTTGTTGTACAAGGAAATGGAGTCAGTCGGAGCGGCTGCTTCCAAGACTGCTCACCAAGGGCGGGCAAGCAGGCTACTTTTAAAGGGATTTATAAGCAGGGAGTTCATACAAGTTACTTCAGCAACATTCTTAATCACACTACACAGGCGCAATGGGGTTTGCATATAACCTCCAAGCAAAAGCAAGATTCAAATGCAAAGCTGAGAGGAGTGGAGGAAAGACCAGTAAAGGAAACAATTTTGCAATACAGCACTGTAGGGGAGGAAGCCAGGTAAAGAATACAGCACTGTGGGGGTTCTGTCTCATATACATAATAATCTCAATTTAATTATACATTTCCTTTTTCAAAATTAAAATTTTTATTTTTCTTCAAATTTTATTACTTTCCAAACATATTAATTGCTTAAGAATATAATAATCTAACATTTTGAACATTTTATTGTTGTTAGGTGCAGTCAGTTCTGACTCATAGCAACCCTATGTACAACAGAACGAAATACTGCCTGGTCCTGCACCATCCTCACAATCATTATTATGCTTGAGCCCATTGTTGCAGCCACTGTCAATCCATCTTCCTCTTTTTTGCTGACCTTCTACTTCACCAAGCATGTTGTCCTTCTCTAGGGACTGATCCCTCCTAATAACATGTCCAAAGTATGTGAGAAGTAGTCTTGCCATCCTTGCTTCTAAGGAGCAATCTGGCTGTATTTCTTCCAAGACAGATTTGTTCGTTCTTCTAGTAGTCCATTGTATATTCAATATTCTTCTCCAACACTATAATTCAAAGGCATCAATTATTCTTCAGGCTTCCTCATTCATAGTTCAGCTTTCACATGCATAGAAGTGATTGAAAACCCCATGACTTGGGTCAGGCACACCTTAGTCTTCAAAGTTGACATCTTTACTTTTTAACACTTTAAAGAGGTCTTTTGCAGCGTATTTGCCAGTTTAATGGGTCGTTTGATTTCTTGACAGCTGCTTCCAAGAGTGTTGATTGTGGATCCAAGGAAAGTGAAATCCTTGACAACGTTAATCTTTTCTCCGTTTATCATGACATTGCTTATGGTCCAGTTGTGTGGGGTTTTTTTTTGTCTGTTTTTTAGGCCTTTTAATTGTTGTAGGCATGAAAATTGCATGCCTAATCTGATCATCAGTTTCCTTCTAGTAGGAAATGTATCATGCGTATTATTCCCTTCCCTCACTGGGACTGGGTCAACACTGAATGCATATCATTGTCTGCTAAGAAGCTGTTGAATTACTATTTTTAAAATAAGCCAAACAGAATCTTATCATTAACAAATCTGACATACAGTAGAAAGCGGATAAACATGCAGTTGCTGTCCTTTGTTATTCAGTTGATCTACTGTTTTGCTGATGAATATTTAAAGTAGATTTCTAACCAAAATATCGACAGTTCAAATCGACCGTCTGCTTCTAGGTAACTATGAGGCAATTCTACTCTGTCCTATAGGGTCACTAAGTAGGAATTGACTCCAAGGCAATGGATTTTGCTTTTGTTTCACTTCTGTAATACAACTTTTTTATTTTCAGTGTAAAAAAAAAAGAAAAACCATTGTTCAAGTCATGTAGAAGACATTTCATTTAATCCTTAGCCTAACCCTGAGATATTATATTTTCCACTTTACCAACAAGGATATTGAGGATCAGTAATACAAAAAAAATCACTGTGGGTCAGATCTTGTGTTTGTACAGGTTTCTGACAAAACATCTCTGTCAATCACAATGCCACGACTGTCTATAAAACCAAAGTACAGAAAATCTGGTGTAAGGAAAAGGAAATATGCAAAATCAGAAGAACTGAATGTATGTGTTCTTTTTCAGTGGCGATGAAAAGTAAGAAAATAAGTTATATAAGATATTAATTGTATACTAAAGAACATTGATTATATACAAATAGGAATACTATTTTCTGCTATGAAAGGACGCAAAGCCTTTATGGAATATTTTACTTAATATCATGTTTCTGGTTGTGCACTAACAAAACTAAATCCAAACCCTTTGGTGTCAAGTCGATTCTGACTCATAGTGACCCTACAAGACAGAGTAGAACTGCCCAATAATGTTTTCAAGTAGTGGCTGGTGGATTTGAGCTGCTGTCCTTTTGGTTAGCAGCTGAGCTCTTAACCACTCCACCACCAGGGTTCATATCTCCTGATAATAAAAAGAGTGCCATGTCACACTCAGAACATCAAACAGGAATCCGGAGTACACATTAACCACTTCTCCTGGTGCTCTGTGTGGGTGTTGTACAGTAGAACACAGTAGTGAAAGGGCACAGCCTATTTATTTCCCATCATTTGGAAATGGGATTGGAAGTCTTGAATAGAGTACATGAAATAAATTCTCTGGTTTAGTTTTTTTTGTTTGTTTGTTTCCTTTTTAAGTGATAAATTAGCTTGACTAAGATGAAATAGAGGTGATTGTGACTGGGAAGTGCACTTCTGGAATGGGAGATGTAGAATCTAAACCATTGTCAATCAGATAATCTGATCCAAAATTGTTTTGACTCTGATTTCTCATTTTGACTATTGTGTTCATGTACATACGAGAATTAAATAGGAAAACCTTTGAATACCGTTCTTCTTAAACGTTGGGAATCTACAAAGCTCAGGAGCTTACATTTATTTTGTGATGTGTAGTGTGCAACCTGGTTGCTTTGAGTCTAAATTGACTCAGCAGGGGATTGGTTTGGTTTATGATGCCAATAAATCATTTGAAATCTTAGAATGTATATGAAGGTTTCCTTAGAAAACTCATATGTTCATTCAATATAGGTTATAAAGGAACAAAACACCGCCTGGTCCTGTGTACTATGCCATCTTTACAATCATTGCTATGTTTGAGCCCATTGTTGCAGCCACTGTGTCAATCCGTCTCGTCGAGATTCTTCCTCTTTGTTGCAGACCTTCTAATTTACCAAGCATGATGTCCTTCTCCAGGGACTGGTCCTTCCTGATAACATGTTATTTGAGACAAAATCTCACCATCCTCTCTTCCAAGGAGCACTCAGGCTGTAATTCTTTCAAGACAGACTTGTTCATTCTTCCGGCAGTCCGTGGTATATTCAGTATGTTCACCCATGCCATAATTCAAAGGCATCAACTCTTCTTTAGTCTTTCTTGTTCATTGTCTAGCTTTCCCACGCATGTGGGGTGATCGAAAATACCATGGCTTGGTCAGGAGCACTTTAGTCCTCAAATTGGCACTTTTACTTGTTAACACTTTAAAGAGGCCATTTGCCGTACAATGTAATACATTGTTTGATTTCTTGACTGCTGCTTCCATGGGTGTTGATTGTGGATCCCAGTAAAATGAAATCCTTGACAACGTCAGTCTTTTCTCTGATTATCATGATGCTGCTTATTGGTCCAGCTGTGAGGATTTTTGAGGCTGTGGTCTTTGATCTTCAGTAAGTGCTTCAAGTCCACTTTCAGACAGCAGTGTTGTGTCATCTGCATAAAGCAGGTTGTTAATGAGTCTTCCTCCCACCCTGATGCCCCATTCTTCTTCATATAGTCCAGTTTCTCAGATTATTTGCTCAATATACAGACCGAATAAGTACCGTGAAAGGATACCACCCTGACACACAGCTTTCCTGATTTAAACCACACATTCTCCCCTTTTTCTGCTCAAATGACTGCCTCCTGGTCTATGTACAGGTTCCTCATGAGCACAATTAAGTGTTCTGGAATTCCCATTCTTTGCAATTCTATCAATAATTGCTTTAGATCCACACAGTTGAATGCCTTTGTATATTCAATAAAACACAGTTATACATCTTTATGGTATTCTCCACTTTCAGCTGAGACTCATCTGACATCAACAGTGATATCCCTCCTTCCAAATCCTTTTCTGAATCCAGCTTGACTTTCTGGCAGTTCCCTGTCAATGTACTACTTCAAACGTTTTTGAATTATCTTCAGCAAAATTTTACTTGTGTGTGATATTAATGACATTGTTTAATAATCAGTCTTATCCTGTTGGATTACATTTCTTTGGAATGGACACAAATATCGATCTCTTCCAATGGGTTGACCAAATTTCTTGGCATAGAGGAATGATCACCTCCAGTGCTGCATCTGTTTGTTGAAACATCTCAATTGGTATTCCATCAATTCCTGAAGCCTCGTTTTCCACCAATGGATTCAGTGCAACTTTGACATCTTCCTTCAATACCATCTGCTCTTGATCATATACTACCTCCTGAAATGGTTGAACATCAATTATTTTTTGGTACAATGACCATATGTATTCCTTCCATCTTCTTTTGTCTCATCCTGGATTCATTATTTTGCCCATAGAATCCTTCAAAATGACATCTTGATGCTTGAATTTTTTTTTCAGTTCTTTCAGCTTAAGAAATGTCCAGTGTGTTCTTACCTTTTGACTTTCTAACTTTAGGTCTTTGCATATTTCTCGAATGGCCCTTGGAAATCTTCTGTTCAGCTCTTTTACTTCATCATTTCTTCCTTTTGCTTTAGCTACTGCATGTTCAAGAGTAAGTTTCGGAGTCTCTTCTGATTTTTATATTTTGAAATATTTCATATTTCCATTTTGATCTTTTCTTTCTTTCCTGTCTTTTTAATGACCTTTTGCTTTCTTCATGTACGATGTCCTCAATGTTATCCCACAACTCATCTGGTCTTTAGTGTTCAATGCGTCAAATTTATTCTTTAGATGGTTTCCACATTTAGGTGGGACATACTGAAGGTCATATTTTGTCTCTTGTGGACCTGTTTCAATTTTCTTTAGCTTCAACTTGAACTTGCATATGAGCAACTGATGGTCTGTTCCACAGTCAGTGCCTGGTCTTATTCTGACTGATGATATTGAGCTTTTCCATGGTTTTGTCCCACGGATGTCGTCGATTTAATTCATGTCTGTTTCATCTGGGCAGGTCCACGTGTATAGTCGTCGTTTGTGTTGTTGCAAAAAGGTATTTGCATTGAATAAGTGGTTGGTATTGCAAAATTTTATAGTATAATCTCCAGCTTTGTTTCTGTCACCAAGGCAGTATTGCCCAACTTTTGAACTTTCCTCTTGTTTCCAACTTTTGCATTCCAATCACCAGTAATTATCAGTGCATCTTGACTGGACACCACTGGAGCATAGCAAATATATATATACAATATTTTCAATATACAAAAATCTAATGGCATCCCATAGTTTAATTTTAAATAAAGTAAAACTTGTGTTTATTACAGTATATGTGTGTGTGTGAATATAAATTATGGAAAAGTGTGGATGGCATGATCTCTATAAAGTAAGTTCTATAAATCCCTATAATTGCTCTAGGAAGAATTCTTTTCATAAAATAGCATAACTTACCCTCCACATACTCCTTAAAATTTCAACAAGATCATCTCACAGTATGTTGAGTTATGGATAGTTACTTCTGTGTGAAAGAATAAAAGATGTAACAGAAAACAAAATCAAACACGAAAAATAAAATTTACTAGCACCAACATTTCCTACGTATAAAAATAAATTCAAGAAAGTATAGAAGACGATAAACACAAATCAGAAAAACTAAATATTTTGAAACACCCAAATATACGACATCTTTATATAAACAGCTTCAATATACTAAGGAAGTGTTTTCCAATTTAACTGAGCCTGGAAGAAAAAGAACCAATTTTAAATTTCAGATAGCGAATTTTGTGTTTAATGTGATAAGGAGGAGTTTGGTAACTTTTTCTTTGCCGTGAAGATTCCTTTAAGTAACCAGAATATTTAAAAATGACTCTAAATTAAATCCAGTGCTGCTATAGTTATTTTACTTACGAGACTCCATTGATCTTCCATTATACTTAGTAAAGAATTCAAACTCTGTTCCATGGTCTACAAGTTTCTCTGTGATAGAGACCACAGTTATTTCTCCAGTCATACCTTCTTTTCCTTTATTTCTGCTTATTCAACTCCAGGCGGGCTGGCTCTGCTCAAATATCACCTCCTTAGAGAGTCCTTTGATCAGTCTTTCTAAAATGGCTCTTCACACTCCATTTAGTTGTTTTACTTTATATTTGATTCTATTAACTACCTAACACACACACACACACACACACAAGTGCACATATATGCAAAAGCCTCTCCCATTAGAATGTAAACTGCATGAGTCCAAGTGTAACTAACTTATTAATCGATAAATCCTCAGCACTTAAATAGTGCTTCAAACAAACTACTCTAAAATTATTTGTTGAAGTAAATAAATGGCATGAAATGTATGAATAAAGATTGTCAAATAGTAAGCACTTTGTATTAGTCAGTGTTATGGATGCTTATAATGCAATAATCAAATCACATATGTGTGAAATATGTAATGTGTGACTTAGACATTTAGGTTAAATTTTAGAATGAAAAGTAAATGTCTCTGTTACTTTTGTAAGATCTAATATTATATCCAGGTAACTCATTGTAAGACAGCTGCTCTGCTATCGTAAGGAGTGACATATCCTTTTGTTCATTTATGTTAAGACACCCCAAATACGCACCTCTGATTATGGACCTATGACACAGGTTACTTAAATGCAATGTGAGTCAGGCACCACCCTGGCAGACCCTTTTCAGGCAAGACCAGAGTGACTAAATCACATTAAAAAAACCCCAGGGTTTCTCCCTTTCATTATGAGTGAGAGGCAGCTAGTCTCTATGCAGTCTGCCTTTCGAGCTCTCCAAAGATGATGTGATGCCTGAAACTCTGCCTTGCCTTGCTGCCACAGACCAAGAACCCTAGAACTGAGGGTCTTCCGTGGGGGACATGACACTGGCTAAGTTCGCATCCAACTTGTTAAAAGTAAACACCTGAAGACTTAAGGTTTGGACTTCAAATATTGTACTAATATTTTACTCTAAGTCTCTGATCTCTAATGTCTTGAGGGCTTGCCTGTGTGCGGTACCATGACTACCTTGCAATAAAATAAATGAGCTTACACATGGCAAACCTGAGCATTTCCCTGCTTATTTTAAAATAAAATCCTTGCAGAGAAATCAGCATATACATAAAAGCACATAGATACTTAAAGTTCACCTCTGTAATTCAGAGAGGATAAGTAACTTGCCGAAGACCAGCTAGTCAGTAAGAAATGGACTCACTATGCTACATTGTTCATAGGATCATGACCGAGGACCATTCACTAACATTCTTTATAAATTGAGAGCTAAGAGAAAATACAGAGGAAATTATCTTCATGGTTAGATGAGAATCATTTTTCAAGGCTTAAAAAAAAATCAAAACCCGTTACTCTCGTGTTGATTCCCCTCATGGGGGCCCCATGTGTTACTGAGTAGAACTGAGCTCCGTAGAGTTACTTGACTGTAATCTTTACAGAAGCAGGTTGACAGGACTTTCTTCCAGGGTGCCTCTGGGTAGGTTCAAACTACCAATCTTTTGGTTAGTAGATTACCATTTGCCCTACCCAGGGACCTTTTTTAAGGCTTAGAGAAAGGGAAACTGTGGTCTCATTTTACTTAAAGGATTTTTAAGGTTAGTGGAAAATGCTACAAAAGAAAGATTAAGATGTGGTAATTTGAAAGAAGTTATAATCAAATTTTATGTAACTAATTGCTGAAGACCAGTTAGCTTTATAGCAGTAATTCCTGGTGTTGTTGCTGTTGTTAGGGGCCGCCAAGTTGGTTCCAAGTCATAGCCACTCTATGTACCACAGAATGAAACACTGCCGAGTCCTGTGCTATGCTCACAATTGTTGCTGTTTGAGCCCTTTGTTGAGGGTCTTCCTTACTTTTGCTGGCTCTGTACTTTACCAAGTATAATGTCCTTTTGCAGGGACTGGTGCCTCCTGATAACATATCCACAGTATCACCACCTTCATTTCTAAGGAGCATTCTGAAGGTACTTCTTCCAAAACAGATTTGTTCGTTCTTCTGGCAGTCATGATATATTCAATACTCTTCATCAACCCCATGATTCCAAGACATCAATTCTCCTTTGTCTTCCTTATTCATTGTCTTGCTTTCCCATGCATATGAGGTGATTGAAAATACAACTGCTTGGGTTAAGCGCACCTTAATCCCCAAGGCAACATCTTTGCTTTTTTAACACTTCAAAGAGGTTTTGACTGCTGCTTCGATGGGTGCTGATTGTGGATCCAAGTAAAATCAAATCCTTGACAACTTCCATATTTTCTCCATTTATTATGATATTGCTTGTTGGTCCAGTTATGAGGATTTTTGTTTTCTTTAGGTTGACGTGTAGTCCATACTGAAGGCTGTAGTAAACCTTGTCAAACCCGTTTCTCCATTTCTAGGTCTCTAAAGAATGGAGTAAATCACCATCCTTCTTAGATGGTTTAACTGAATGACACATGGAAATGTAATGATAGTTTCGAAAATGTCTGAGAATAATGATTAACACTATACTGGATATGAGTAGGAGGAAATTTAGTAACTAAATATTTCCTTCATTCTTTTTAAAATGATGTAGAGGTTTCAAAGATCCAACCAGTTTGGTATATTGGTTTTAAACAATATAATTCATGTCATGTCACAATATATAGTTAACTGATACAACTCCCAAAATACAAATATAAGCAATAAGTGCTCTATGGTTGAAGTGGGTCAAGTTATTTCCACTGAAAACATAACCAACTGAAGTCTTATATAAAAACTAGAATTTAGACTGGACTTTGAAAGCAGAATAATAAGGCTGAGAACAAGTGCACCTTTGTAAGGGGCAATAACTTAAGCTAAGCGTCCAACTAACTGCCCTTGAGCAAGTTCTGACTCAGAGCGACCTCACGTTTGTCAGGTGTAACTGTGTTCCATAGGGTTTTTAGTGGCTAATTTTTCTGAGGTAGATTTTCAGGCCTTTCTTCCAAGGCACCTCTGGGTATACGTCAACCTCCAAACTTTTGGTCTGCCGTTGAGCTTATTAACCTTTTGTAACACCCAGGTAAAAATAATAGAATGGATAATGTGTAGTCTAATTTGTGCTGATTTCCTATATGAAGGAATTTTTAGAAATAAAAAGAAAGGAAAGGCTAACATATTTAACATGGTCCTGTAGACAATCTTAAAATATCATTTTTATTATTACTTAGCATTAGTAATAAAACAAAGGAGCCCTGGTGGCAAAGTGATTAAGGGCACAGGCTGCTAACCAAAAGGTCGGCAGTTCTAATCCACCAGGCGCTCCTTGGAAACCCTAGGGGGCCGTTCTACTCTGCCCTATAGGGTCTCTATGAGTCGGAATCAACTCAAAGGCACAAGACAACAGTAACGAAACAATTGTGTATATCTATATTATATAATATAGATATGTGCATACACACATTCATATGTAGATATACACGTACTTACATATACATAATTGATATATTAGCTAAATAGTGAATAAATGTGCTGACAATTATATATTAAATATTAGTAAATTTTAATTATTTTAATAAAATAAATTTAAAACACATTTTTGTTGTTGTGGTTGTATCCCTCCAATGGATGGTCCTGTACATATCCTGAGGGATGTACTTCTTATAACAAGAGATCATTGCTCTATGCAATGAGGTAGGCAGGACAGAGGTTAGTGGTTTTACAGTAAAGCAGTGATAAATTGAAGCAGTTTTTGAGAAGGCTAATTGTCTACAGAATGCAGAAACAAACGAAACAAGTGAGATGGAGACAGCGAGAACAAGTGAAAAGGCCATTGTCATTGGCGCTGCATAAAGTAGTAAGGAAGAGAGAGATCCAGGGTGGAGAGAGTCCAGGAAACTATTTCTGATCCAACAGCTTACAGGGGTTTCCGGGCTTTGGCGTATCGCTGTTAAAAGAAATATTCAAACCTCCCACATACAGCCCTCTTAAGCCTTCGAGCGAGATGAAGAAAAGTTGTTTTACTCCTTTGTCTTTGAGAAGATTTCTATTGTAAAACAGAAAACAAACCATGTTCATAACAATAATTCTAACGACCCAGAACAAGTTAAATTATGTTTGGTATTGAATGACGTAAAATACGTTGACCATAATTCCAAATTATTTGGTAAATAAACCTTTAAATATGTCTTCTGAAATTCAGACTCCAGAAATTCCTCACTGCAATTTATTAGTTTCCATAGGTTGTTATAGTACAGAGGATTCTATTTATAATGTAATTGAAATGGCCAGATATTTGCAGGCTTTGGCAGGGAAATTGGATGCATTATTATTATTTTTTCATTTCCCAATTTAGTTTTTGTTTATCTTTGAAACTGGGCTATGAATATTTTATTACTTCCATATATTAAATTCCCATAACACTATCATGAAATATTCGTTTTTATTTTATCATGTTTTATAAATAAAACAAATCTATAAATTAATACAATATCTGCACTACATTTGTCTTATTTATAAAATTATACACATACATATGCACATGAATAATATTCAAATATTAAGCATAATTTGCATGCACTCTATATTTATTTTATAGCCACAAACTCCCTTTTTACAAATATGTATATATGAAATATATATATATATATGTATGATTCGTTATATAATGTTCATATAGCTACTTCTAAAACCTGAAGTGAACAGACACCCCCAAATATATATATATATATACAAGCTTTCAGTTAAAATGACACTTAGGATAAAATTCAACACAAAAATTAAATTAATATAAGATTCTATTTCTCAAAAACCTGTTACTTTCTTACAACTTTCATCTGCCTACTCTGCCTAGGTCCTTGGTTTAAGAGTATATTTTCTGAAACTTGGTTGAAGTCCTAAAAATTGTTATGACAATTGATGTGATATAAAACTAATTTTCAAAATATGGTGAATTGTGAGCAATTCAGAAACAAACAACTTCATCTAAGTTTAAAAAGTTAGGCACTCTGACATTTTTTGAGAATATTATCACAGGTACAACATGTTTTCTAGGTTGCAAGCTACATTTCATATTTTTCATCCTGTCGTTTTACATTTTAAAAATGTGTACTAAACCAGGCTTTCAATGAAGAAAGGAAAACTAATATTACAAAACAGTTATTCTATAATCATTAAAGTGAAAATGAAAATTTACTATTTTCTGTATGTAAATTTTTCTTTTACAGAGCATAGAATTTTTGTTCAAAGGGGGCAAAATTTATTTTTCTTTTGAATTGGAATTATTTGGTCACTTAGAATTCATATATAAAGAGTTGTTTCTCATTAAATGACAATCTGAATTATTTTGTTCTTTATTTTACCAGGAACTCAACTTTAAGCAGAAGTGTTCTTTAATTATGAAAATAAGAAAGAAAAGCATCATTTTGAAAATAACAGCCTATTATAAATGAAACATGTATAGTCACATAAAATTATTCTCATACCTCCCATTCCTACTAATTGAAAGATATAATGACTAACTACAGTTTGGAAATAGCAACGCAGTTGGATCTTGTATTTCTTGAATTGCATTGTTCCACGAAAACTGTAATGTGGCCTCACAGCACGTAGTTCAGTGTATACTGTTTATTCTGCAGATAATAGTGTTTATATTGTTGTGTTTAGTTTATAAACATGACATTTAAAGTCATACACAAGCTCTGTTATTGCTTATACTTTAAAAATTCTACTCACATTCTAATTTCAGGACAAGTCCTTATTTTAATCAAAGGTTGCACCAAATATATATATATATATATGTATAGAACAGAGAAAGTCATTTATAGTCTTAATGAAGAAGTATTGTTTTCTCAATTTTGGTTCCATTTACTTTATATTTTTATATTGTTGTAAGGTAAAAACTTAGAGTTACAAAAGATGATATAGCCTGGTATGTTAGCAAATTAATTTTGAATGGATATCTGAAAAGAAATATAGTAGATATAAGTGGGTATACATAAGAATCACCTGGGGATCTTGTTAAAATATGGATTCTGATTCAGTATATCTGGGGCGGAAATGCAAATTCTCAGCCCTGAAATAGATAAACAAAAGATGGTATATTACATAAAATGGAATACTACTCAGTCATAAAGAGAAATGAAGTCCTGTAACAGACTACAGCATGGAGGGACCTTGATGATATTTTGTTGTGTGAAATGCCAGTCACAAAAGTACAAATACTGTATGACCTCACTTACATGAAAAGACAAGGATAAGTAAATATATAGAGACCAATAGCTATTAGTCAACCAGGGTGGGAGGGAGGAGGGAGATAGAATCATTCTCTCGAAAGTAGTGAGTTTATGTTTATGGTGATGGGAAAATTGGCATCAGTTAAGGGTAATGGTTGAACAAATTGACAAGTTTAACTGATATCACCAAGTTGTACATCAGAAAAAAAGGCAAAATGTCAAATATTGTGATATAACAACAACAAGAACCAAAAACCAAACCTGTTGTCTTCGAGTCGATTTTGATCCGACTGAGCAACAACAATAAACGAAAAAAAGAAAAAGAAAGGCTAAAATTAATACTACTTAAGAACACCCGAACACCTCATAGGATTAGTTCTGTTGCTTCAAAGGTTCAGGGTCATGACTTCATGGAAATGGCCAGTCACTTGGCCTAATACTGGTTTTACAGTTACTGTTTGACTCCCCAGTTCAGTGAGTAGTGCAGCATTTCATTAGGTTTTACACTGGATCAGTATGAATGGTAGCTGACTTGACAGCATCTAAAAACAACAACGACAACAACACACACACACAATTGCATCCCTCTTTGATTTTCGTTCTTCAGTCATTTTTTTTTCATAACATAGCACCCCCTAGTGAGTGTCTTTTATCATCTAAATATCAAAGTCTGGGGTTCTGAAATATGCCAGTCCATTGGCTACTGCCCAAGAATTGACATAAAACTCTACTGTTTTATTGTTATTATCTAGTTCCTCTGATACCACAAGGAACACTCCATCTTATTCTGCTTATTTGCTGGATTTATTTTTCATCTCCTTGGTCAGAATGCAACCATTGACCAGACACAATACAGTTGCATTTCGGACTGAATATTGGCCACCACCTGTGAAGTGTCATCAGTATACATGCTGCTTGTTCAGCGTTCTCTGTAAACTGATCTAAAGGATAGGCCCATTCAGCTACGGGGTTAGGTGATTCCTCAGATAAATCTAACATGGGACTCAATGGTACGGCAGCCACTTATTCATGTGAGATGGGTACTCCGTTAGCATATTTTTTGACATATCATTTCCAATTCCTCTGTGCATTTTCTTTCTCTACTGGAATGTTGCTCTGACATAACCCATGACTGGTGGGTATTTGATGTCTCAGAATAGTTGTATGTCTTTCTATAACAGTTTCAATTAAAGCCAACAACAGACAATTGTCCTTCAAAGAGTTTATATGACAGCAGCTTCTTGTAACTTCCTACCACAGAATCCTGGTGGTTATTGCTGGGTAGCAGACATGGCCTTTGTCAAAGGCTTCTGACTGCGTACATGCAGGTGATTGGCATTTCTATTATCATTTGCACGTAGCATTCTACCTCCCCAGAGGAATACACTGGGCAGCGGCTCTTTGAAGCTCCAAGAGAATCTCCTGTTGTTCATACCCGTTGCCATCAAATTGATTCCAATTCACAGGGACTCTATAGGACAGAGTAGAACTGCCCTATAGGGTTTCCGAGGAACTGCTGGTGAATTCAAACTGCCGACCTTTTGATTAGCAGCTGTAGCTGTTACTTGGTTGTTTCCCCCGGTATTTTTGTGAATAGCTACTAGAAAAGTACTTAGATGTGGTGTGTGATATCTCCAAAAACCAAAAATCCAAAACATCTTCATGCTTCTTTCTATGCATGTATACATGTTTGGTTGTTTGAAGTATAGCTCTAGTGTTTCCAGTCCAGGGGATTTTAAAGAATTTTGTCTTTTGCTCTTGAGCTTGTATTTTGGCTGGGTTAATAAGCTACCTGGTGATCATATGATTAACCAGCATTTGTAGTTCTGTCTTTGCTTGATCATCAGATTGAGATAGCAAAATAACATCATCAGTATGATGAACAACAGACTATTTCATGGAATTAAGTCTATGTTTCTTTTTATCAGGTTGTGGCAATATGCAGCATGATTTAAATATCTGTGTACAAGTACAATAAACTTTTGTTGGTGTCCATTCCACATGAAGGACCTCTGGTGGCGAAGTGGTTAAGAGCTTCACTGCTAACCAAAATGTCAGCAGTTCAAATCCACCAGCCGCTCCTTGGAAACTCTATGGGGCAGTTCTCCTCTGTCCTATGGGATCACTTAAAGAGTAGGAATCGCCTCAATGGCAAGGGTTTTTTTGTTTGTTTTATTCCACATGAATGTAAATTAGCTTTGGCTTTCTTTTGAAATGGGAATTAGAGGGAGAAAATTTTCCAGGTTGTTCACAGAATACTGATGTCCATTAGCGTATTGCACAGCTTGAATTGTTAAGAGCGTATTGGTATGACACATTACGGGAGGCATCACTTTATATGGCCCTCTGTAGCCTACAGTTAATTTCCAGGATTCATCAGCTATCCATAGACAAAGCTAGAAAATTAAATAATGGCTTTTGGGATACTAACAGCTGAAAATAAAATATCCTTAAATAAAGCCAAAATTTATAGATGACTTCCAAATACAATATATTATTTTAAATTAACTGCTTGAGTGGTTTCAGGTACTTCTGAATAACTGCATCTAGAATGCCTCATTCAGTGAAGATGAAGAGAAGACTGGCATGACATTCTTTTCTCCAACGACGTAGGTAAGGGGGAAAAAAAGCCATTAAGACATCGCATATATTAGTATAATAATTTCTGGTAGGAATAATGCAATAGCATGCAAACTTCCATTCATAAATTCCTGCTTTTAGATGTAGTTTAACTTTTAAGACTTCCAGAGTTACAACATCTTATTCTCCTAACTTAGCTGCATTGCCTTTTAGTTTACAATTACCTAGGTTCATTAGAAGATGAGGTATGAGAGTACAGTGTGCAATACAGTTTCTTTATCACCCTAAAGCCATTTAGCCCATATCATTGCAAATGTTCCTGGGCCCCTATTGCCATGTGCCAAGAGATCCTGACCAACCCCATCATTCAGGATCACAATTCTCTCCTTTAATTCACACTGTTTTAACCAGCACTTATTCTGAAGGGGTCAGAGTTTCCATATTTATGTCGGCATCAGATTCTTAAAATTCATCTAGGATAGGAAAAATTCAACGAATCCATTCTGGTATTTTTATAATCTCAGGAGCTGAACAGAAAATTTCAAAGGGCGACTGGAGAAGACAAATTAAAGTATAATAGTGAAATGTGCAAAAACCTGGAGTTAGAAAATCAAAAGGGAAGAACATGCTCAGCATTTCTCAAGCTGAAAGAACTGAAGAAAAATTCAAGACTTGAGTGGAAATATTGAGGGATTCTACAGGGAAAATGTTAAACAACTCAGGAAATAACAAAGGAATCTGGAAGGTATACAGAGAGTCACTGTACCAAAAAGAGTTGGTTGATGTTCAACCTTTTTAGGAGGTAGTATATGAGCGGGAACCTATGGTACTGAAGGAAGAGGTCCAAGCTTCACTGAAAGCATTGGTGAGAAACAAAGCTCCAGGAATCAGCGGAATACTAACTGAGCTGTTTCAACTAACAAATGCAACACTGGAAACACTTACTCGTCTCTGCCAAGAAATCTGGAAGACACCTATCTGGCCAACCCACTGGAAGAGATCCGTATTTGTGGCCATTCCAAGGAAAGGTGATCCAAAAGGATGCAGAAAGTATTGAACAATATCATTAATATCCTTGGTAGTGTAGTGCTTAAGAGCTATGGCTGCTAACCAAAAGGTCGGCATTTCGAATCCACCAGGAGCTGCTTGGAAACTCTATGGGACAGTTCTACTCCATCCTATTGGGTCACTACGAGTCGGAATTGACTCAAAGGCAATGAGGTTTTATCATTAATATCACACACAGGTAGAATTTTTCTGAAAAGAGTTCTAAAGTGGTTTCAGTAGTACATCCACAGGGAACTGCCAGAAATTCAAGCCAGATTCAGAAGAGGACATGGAATGAAGCATATCATTGCTGATGTCAGATGGATCTTGACTGAAAGGAGAGAACACCAGAAATATATTTACCTGTGTTTTATTGACTATGCAGAGGCATTCGACTATGTAGACCATAACAAATTATGGATAATATTGCAAAGAATGAGAATTCCCGAATACTTAATTGTGCTCATAAGGAAACTGAACATAGACCAAGAGGCAGTCGTTTGAACAAACCAGTATATACTGTGTGATTTAAAGTCAGGAAAGGTGTGTGTTTCAGTTGTATCATTTCGCCATACTTATTCAGTCTGTAGGCTAAGCAAATAATCCAAGAAGCTGGACTATATGAAGAAGAACATGGCATCAGGATTGGAGGAAGACTCACTAACAGCCTGTGATATGCAGATTACACAACCTTGCTTACTGAAAGAAATGAGGACTTGAAGCACTTATTGATGAAGATCAAAGACCACAGCCTTCGGTATGGATTATACCTTACCATAAAGAAAACAAAATATCTTCACAACTGGACCAATAAGCAACATCAAGATAAACGGAGAAATGATGTGAAGTTGTCAAGAATTTCATTTAACTTGAATCCACAGTCAATGCTCATGGAAGAAATACTCAGGAAATCAAAGGAGGCATTGCATTGGGCAAATCTGCTGCCAAAAATCCTCTTTAAAATGTTAAAAAGCAAATATGTCACCTTGAAGACTAGGGTGCACCTGACCCAAGCCATGGTGTTTGCAATTGCCTCATATGCATGCAAAAGCTGGGCGGTTAATAAAGAAGACCGAAGAAGAATTGATGCCTTCAAACTATGGCATGGTTGAAGTATATTCAATATACTATGGACTGCCAGAAGAATAAACAAAATTGCCTTGAAAGAAGTACAGCCAGAATGCTCCTTAGAAGCAAGCATGGAAAGACTTCATCTCTCATAATTTGGACATGTTATCAGGAGAAACCAGTCCCTGGAGAAGGACATCATGCTTGGTAAAGTAAATGGTCAGCAAAAAAGAGGAAGACCCTCAACAAGATGGATTGATACAGTGGCTGCAACAATGGGCTCAAGTATAACAACATTTGTGAGAATGGCACACTGTTTTGTTCTGTTGTACATATGGCAGCTATGAGTCAGAACTGCCTCCACGGCACCTAACAACAGCAACAACAACGAAGAGTCGATGGACCAGTCAGACCACTTAATTTTTTATTGTTATCCATTAACATCTTCATAGGTACTTGTTATGAATAGAGTATGCCTCCAAAAAATATATGCTGTAAATCTTAATCTTTAGGCCTGTGATTATAATCTTGTTTGGGAATAGGTTGCCTTTGTTATGTTAATAAGGCAAGGTTAGTGTAGGGTGTATCTTGAGTCAATCTCTTTTGAGATATAAAGGAGATTAAACAAGTGATCAGAAGACAGATGGGAGAAGAAAGATGCCAAGCCACATGAAGCCTGCCCAGGAACAGAAACTCAGAGGAGACAAGGACCTTCCTCCAGAGCCAACAAATTGAAAGACTTCCCCTAGATTAGGCACCTTGAATTCAGACTTCTAGCAGCCTAAACTGTGAGAAAGTAAATTTCTGTTTGTTAAAGCCACCCACTTGTGGTAATTTTGTTATAGCAGCACTAGATAACTAAGACAGTACTCCATGTCTCTCGTTCTCTTTTATTTCATTTTAAGTGAACTGTATGAACACTCCCGCTGATTTAATTGTAATGAGGATCTTCATTCTTTCAATCTTATTGTGTTCTCTCTTCTAAGTTATTTTAAATATTCTCCCATCATTCGATCTTATTTGGGGAATCTGAGGTAGCAGATCAATAATAGCTTCCCTCACTTTGCCCTGGAGCCCTGGTGGCACAGTGTTAAGCATTCAGCTGCTAACCAAAAGGTCAGCAGTTCGAATCCCCTAGCCACTCCTAGGAAACACTATGGGGCAGTTCTACTTTGTCCTATAAGGTTGCCACCTAAGGACTCGAAGTAGATAGAGTTCCTTTTATCAGATCATCAAACACACTTCACCAGAGGCATAAAATTAGGGGATACTTTAGTATCATCATAAAACTAATCCTAATTTTCTTGCTTTCTCAGCATTGTTGCAGCTTCAGAAGAAATATTCCAATTAGTATCAAAGGGTGATGTGTCTTCCTGACTCCTGTTTGGAAACCTCTCTCTGCATTTTAAATAGAGGATAACTGGCAGTCTTGGACTTGTTTTTTTTTCCTTCAAACAGAAGAAATGAAAGAAATACAAATGATGAAATGAATTTTGGATTCAAAGTATCAAATCTAAATATATAAACATCAAATGTAAACAACTTAATGATAAAACATAAAAGAACTAGTTTGTGTGAAATATGTATTGGCCTGGTTAAGAAATACATATATGCTTCTTTCTTTCTTTTTCTTGTTTGATTTATTATTTACATAAGTGAGAAGGTAGCAACATGTTCATCTTGGAAGTCACTCAATTGTCCTAGAAAACTTTAGCAAATAATATCAGTTATAAGTAAAATACTTACAATTGCCTTCGTTATTAACGTACAAGTAGTCCTCAACTTGGGACGGGGTTCCACTCCTATGACGCTGTAGTAAGTTGGTTGTGACATAAGTTGAATATCTCATTTTATTTTATTTTTTTTTAGTTTTCTTTTTTATCAGTATCTTTACAAGTATGATCTTTGTTTTGGGGTGTTGGAAACATTACATATAAACTTACAGATATGATGACATCAGCAAATTGCACACTGCAACATTGTACGTAGTACATATTACTGTCTTAGGCTGGGTTCTCTAGGGAAGGAAAACCATCGAAGGATATATATATATATACACAGAGAGAGAGATTTATGTCAAGGAAATGGCTCATACAGTTGAAGAGACTGGAAACCCTCAAGTCTGTGGGTCAGGCTGGAGGCTTCTCCTGACTCACGTAGCTGCAGGTGGGAGCTGGCAAACCCCAGAATGGCAGGTCAGACAGCAGACCACTGGCTCACAGGTTGTAGAGGCTAAGGAAAACCAATATTAGCAGGTAAGCTGCTAGCTCAAGTCGCAAGAACCAGAAGTCAGATAAAGAGCCAGATGCAGTACCCAGAGCAAGTAAAAGCCAGCAAGCTTTGCCAAAAAGTCTACATGTATTGGATGCAGCCCACACCCCCAAGGAAGCTCCCTTTCAACTAATTGGCTGCTCATAGCAGATCTTATCATGGAGGTGATTGCATTATATCAGATCTCATTACGGAAGTGATTACATCATTGCATAGCTGCCAAACTATGTCTTAACTGCCAAACCACAGAGAATCATGGCCCAGCCAAGTTGACACAAAACCTTAACCATTACAGTAAAGATAAGGTGTCCCAAAAAAAAAAAAAAAAATCATAATTGTGTTTTGTTGTAACTCGAATACATCGTTAAGTCAAGCACTACCTGTGCATTTTCTAGTTCCTTGTTTGGAGTTTTAAAATGTAGTGCCTTTTTTATTCTCCCCCGGCTAACACAGTTTACAAATATTCAAAGTAGTGTGGTTTGTGTATGTCTGTTATTAAGAAAATATTTGCTTTCTCAAGTCAGTTTTCCAATAAGCAGATGTATCTTGTATCATATTTACAACATCATTGCTATCAATACAGCAGCGCTTGGAATTCTTCAATAGAAAAGTTTTATCAATAAAGTATCTTTTTTCTTTCCCACTGTGAGAGTTTTGGGAACGCCATGAAGATACTGCCTTCAGGTAGGCTATGAGGATCTATTACCTGTTACTGAAATTATCTAGACCAGTACTAATTCACCAACTATTTCTATTTCTCTGCAACAAGAGAATATTTATAATGAATTTTAAAGCCAAGGCCCTTTGAACTGGAAAGCTTTCATTTAACCTCTGATTAACTCTCAATTTTGCTAGACATATGGGAAATAGTGAAAAGAAAGAATAATTTTATCAGTTTCTCCTTGGACATGATCAATACACGTAATATCATTTAGTATATAGCTTTCACAGGAAAAAATAGTCTCATATATTTGATACTTAACTTACTTGCTATGTGATTAATAAAGCAAGTCATTTACAATTAGCATATCATTTAAGATGTCTTCAACACGTCAATCCATCTTTCCTTCTTTTGCTCCTTTGCTCCTTCCTTGCTTTGTTTGTTTTATAGACTCTTAAAAGGCCATGCTACTTTAATTGTTTTAATGTATTCTGTAAATGACTTTGCTGTATTGCAGACAGGAGCTTAGACATTTTTAATTACTGCATAATATATCATATTTACTCCAGATTTAAATAAGTATTTTAAATTAGTTTAGAATAAATCCATTCCTGAGTCTAGCCATTGAACACTATTTTTAACTAAATGACATTTCCTAAGTCACAGGAGATTTTGTGTGCAAGCCACCAGCCTCCCATTTATTTTCCAAGGACACTTATGAACTCTCCTGGGTACTGATTATAGTAGAACAGGAGGTACTGGAGAAATTGCTAATTTACATTGCCCGAATTTTGTGAACCCTGCATATTTTCTCTCGGTGGAGTTCTGAAAAACTGAAGCAGTACTTCTCACAGCGAGGAGTTTCTTTTTTTCCAGGTCGGCATTTTGACGAATAGCATGGACAACTAAATGCCTACAGTATTCTCTCAGGTTCAATTCTTGTTATACCAGTGAGTAGAGATAAGGACAGAAATGACGTGTCAGTAATTTGTACTATAAGCCGTGAGCAGTGTGAGGTAAAAATAAACCTTTTTTTTTTCTTTTTTTTTAAGAGATCTGTTGCGTATGTGGAGGGTTTACAGTGAGAAGCCAAAGGATACGATCTCGGAGATGGTAGCTATCCCTCAGGAGACTTATAATAGAAGGTCTCACCATCTCTTCACCTTTTGAAACATTGAAGATAGTCAGGTAGTTTGATTATTTGTAGGAATAAGAAGAGGTAGAATGTGAGTATACGAATTTGCAGCACTTTTGAAATGCATCTGGGGAGCAGTTTAGGCCCTTTTTGGGACTCTGTAGGCATTTTTCAGTTTACTGTGCTAAGAAACAGGTTTGCATAGAGACAGGGAGTCACTGATGGAGGTTTGCATACACGGGCTTATCAAGGTATGTTCCTGACCCCCATGCCTGAGAAGGATTGGGCCACTGTGATAGTTTCATTTATGTTTGGTCACCTTTCAACCTTCATTGGCATAAACTGATATACCTTATAAGGAGACTGTAGTTCAAGGTACTATGAATCTCATCTCATACTATTGATTTCATGCAGTTTTCAAATTGTGTTTTTGAAAATAGGAACTCAGTGGAAAGCAGAAATTTTAAGTGCTCTGATATCTCCCTTATAGGAAGGGAAATTAGGCAGGTAAGTCCCTAAAGTCAGTTTTGAGGGCATATCCCAGATAGTCTTGAAGTCAATGACAGGAAATTCAGGTTTTATTCACTGGCTGTGGGGAGCCTAGAATATTATTAAGGGGAGTGATATTAAATACTTGACCTAGGAAGTTTAAACAATTAGCATGGCCAAGCAGTCTAAGGCACTGGATTAAGGCTCCAGTCTCTGTGGGGGCTTGAGTTCGAATCCCACTGCAGCCAATTCTATTAGGAAACCCTGATGGTGTAGTAGTTAAGAGCTATAGCTGCTAACCAAAACGTTGGCAGTTTGAATCCACCAAGTGCTCCTTGGAAACCCTATAGGGTCTCTATGAGTCAGAATCAACTTGACGGCAAAGGGTTTGGTTTCGGTTTATGATGCGGTGGATTTGGGATATATAGGTGACAAGGCAGGTCAGTTACGAGTCATGTCAGTTGTCAAAGCTTTACCAAAAGTCAAGCTTTCAGAACTCTGTTCCCAGGTGTGAGCAGGGGTTTAGACTCAGGAGAATAATGTCAAAACAAACAAACACACCCTAAATACTTGATGGACTTACTCTACTTGAGACTTGGAGGCCAAAATCAAACAAACCGGTTGCTGTCTAGTAGATTCCGACTCATAGCAACCCTATAGGACAGAGTAGAGCTGTCCCATAGGATTTCCAAGGAGTGGCTGGGGGATTCCAAAGGCCAGTCTTCTGGTTAGAAGCTGAGCTCTGAACCACTGTGCCACCAGGGATCTGAAGCTTGGAGGAAGAAGCCTTAAATCCCATTGCCACTCTGACAAGAAGATATCAATAAATACCGGGGAAAAAATGGTAACAAATCTTTACACATGGCTACAACATCTCCTTTGGGAGACTGGGGCATGGCAGAAGTCTGTTTAAGGGTTTCATAGCAGAAACATTCCAACATTTACCAGAAGAGTGACTTAACCTGACTCCTCTTGATTCACCACTGTTAACGAAACTTGGTGCCCTCTCAGGCATAGTCTAGAGATTTTACGTTAGTTCAGATCACAATATTCATTCACAGTACAACTTCTTACCAGCCCAATTTCTATTGCTGTTTCCAACCACCTGAAGAACATGTGAATATGTTACCTTACATGGCAAAAAGAACTTTGCAGATATTATTATGTTGAGGATTTTGAGACTGAAGATTATTCTGGATTAGCCAGATGGGTCCAGTGAATTACAAGGGCCCTTGTAAAAGAAAGGTGGGGTGGTCAGTGTCAGAAGGATACAAGAGGACAGAAACAGAAGTCAGACAGAGAGAAAGAGCTGGAGACAGATTTGAAAATGTGACTCTATTGACTTTGAAGATGGAGGAAGGGGTCATTAGCCAAGGAATGTAGGCAATGTGTAGAAGCTGGAAAAGGCAAGGAAATAAACTCTCCTTTAGAACCTTCTGAAAAAATTAAATTCTGCTGACATTGATCTTAGGACTTCTGACCCTTCAAATTGTAAAATAATAAATTATTGTTGTTTTAAGACACTAACTTTGTGGTAATTTGTTACAGCAGCAGTAGAAAGCTGTTTCAACTAGGCAGCAAATTCTATGGGCCATCAGATTGCTCCATATTGAATGCTTAGAATCAGGATCTCTTTCCTTCCTCCCCCAAACAGTGCAGCACTAGTCCAGGAGGAGATGCATGGCTACAGCCTAATTTGGGGTCAGTGAAAAAGGAAAAGAAGTTGTTGTTTTTTTTTTTCTTAATTTGAAGAATACTTCAGAGATTGAATTGACGGAACTAGTGAAAGGATGCATCTAGAGCATTAGTTTTTAAACTCTTTTTTGTGACAAAGCTGGCAATCTTCTCCTGAGAAAAATTTATGAACTCATAAACTTTGGCTACAACTGTACAGTGTTCACAGACGCTTAGGCTAGGGGTCAAATTTGTAGACGAAATTTATGCATCCTGAGGGATGACTCGGAAGGTCTTTAAAATTTCTTCCTATTCCACAATTCTACTCTGGTTATGAAACATTAGCATTAAAATACTGATAGAGCTATTGACAGATATAAGGAAGGCAAGAAGAGAAGGTGACATATTTCTGGAGCAAAAGGTGAAGGAGATGGGTAGATGTGCAGTAAACTTTTTTTTTTTTAAACATGGTTAATCTGATGTGCTGACAGAGAATTCATGAAGAGATATTGACAAGATCATTGAAAACAAAGATGTGGTGTTTGGGAAAGTGTTTAGGGCTGTAGATAATATTTGTGGGTATTAATTAACAACAGTTTGGGAGTAGTTGAAATATCTATCACAAAAAGTACTGTGAGAAAGTATAGACCACCTGTTGCCCTCAAGTAAATTCCAACTCATGGTGACCGCATATGGTTCAGGTAGAACTGTGCTACATAGGGTTTCCAATGGCTGATTTTTTGGAAGAAGATTGCCAGACCATTCTTTCGAGGGGCCTCTGATCGGACTCGAACCTCCAACCTTTTGCTTGGCAGCTGAGCATGTTAACCATCTGCACAACTCAGAGCCTGCGAAAAATCTAGACAGAGGGGTAAGAATTATGGAGAATGCCCATTTCATATTTACATATCTAGGAGACTGTGTAGAAACAGAGGGAAAGTGGAATTCAGGATGGAAGATTTTGAGTAATAGGCCATGCTAAGCAATTTCACTTTTATCATATTGCTATTGAAGGGTCCATGGAGGTTGTACTCTGGAAAATGAAATCATCAAGTTTAATTTTTATATAGATAACTTTGGCATTGTGTAAAGGATGGACTGAATTGGGAGAGAGAAATTGATGTTATGGAAGACCAGAAAGAGAATAAATAATGGAAAAATATTTAGAATCTAAAAAGCCTACTATAAAAGCTAACTTAAAACATTCTTTTTTTTTAGAAAAACATTCTCCTTTTTTTAGTGATAAATGAAGCATTTTTGAAAAACATGGTTTTGTTTTATTTTTGGAAATGTTAACCACATATAATCTGTTTACAGAATTCAGGAAAGTGGGTTGCAATAAAAGTCAACATAACACAAAATGATGGAAGATGTTTTGCATGAAAAGAATAGACAGACATGGAGAAATTAAAGAAACAAAAATCTTAGGATTTCTAAGGAAAAAAAAGGTGGTCTTTTTGTTTAAATATCCTTGGTAAGAAAAAGACAAAGAAAACTATTCTCCATGCTTGAGAACATGACAGTAGGAAGAATAGGCTTCTAAAAAGAGTTTTCCTTGAGGTTCCATAACTTATGACCAATTCACAAACATCTAAGTGTTTGCTAACTTAACGTACAACTTGTTGAATGTTCTTTACGGCAGAAATGTTGATACTCTAAATACAAATACAAATTAAAATAATAATAATAATAATTTCCCTGGTGCAAAACTGAAAGACTCCTCACCAACAGTTTGCTGTTATTGTTGGTTGTCATCAAATCAGTTCCAATTCATTGTGACCCCATGTGTTACAGAGTAAGACTGCACTATAGGGTTTTATTGGCTATAATCTTAATGAAAGCAGATCTCTAAGACTATCTTATGCAGTACCTCTGGATGGGTTCAAACCACCTATTCCTTAGGTTAGCATCTAGTGCAAATCATTTGTGGTACCCAGCGACCTCCATTGACCCAAACCCTCTCTTTCCATTCTCCTAGAGCATTTAGTTCAGAAAATGTGCTTTTTCTGCTCATTTGAGATGCATGTAAATTTTATTAAGAGCTAAATAAGTTTATTGCCAGTTTTACAACCCAGGACTTTTTTCTCAAGGCTTGGAAGCCGTCTCTTTGAAATGTAGTAATAAAAGATGATAGTGTCCTTATCTCCCAGGCTGGCGCCTAAATTTACCTCCTGTCAATAACGTGTGAGAAACTTCTTTTTCGCTCGAATTAAGACAATTAGCAAACACAGATGGTGTCTCGGTTATCTAGTGCTGCTATAGCAGAAATATCACATGTGGATGGCTTCAACAAACAGAAATTTATTCTCTCACAGTCTAGTAGGCTAGCAGTCTAAATTCAGGGCGTCACCTCCAGGGGAAGGATTTCTCTCTCTGTTGGCTCTAGAAGAAGGTCCTCGTTGTCAATCTTCCCCTAGTCTAGGAGCTTCTACACACAGAACCCCAGGTCCAAAGGTAGTATGAGGTCCCCATGTCTCTCTGATCGCTTCTCTCTTTTGTATCTCAAACGAGATTGACTTAAAACACAACTTAATCTTGTAGATTGAGACCTCCTTTATTAACATAGCTGCTGCTAATCTTGCCTCATTAACATCATAAAGGTAGGAATTACAACACATAGGAAAATCACATCCATTGACAAAATGGTGGACAATCGCACAATACTGGTAATAGTGGACTAGCCAAGTTGACACATATTTTGGGGGACACAATTCAATCCATGACAGATGGCTACCTTGATTACCAGGTGAATTTAAAATGTACTACCTGTGACAAACAGTTCTGTCAAGTCCTCTTACTTGAAGACTAGTTATCTTTTGTTTTATTTTTTTTTTAATTGTGCTTTAGGTGAAAGTTTACAGCTCAAGTTTATTTTTAATTCAAAAATTTATACACATATTGTTTTGTGACATTGGTTGCAATCCCCATAATGTGACTGCCCACTCTCCCTTTCCACTCTGGGTTCCATGTGCCCATTCATCCAGTTGCTGACCCTTCCTGCCTTCTTGTCTTGCTTTTAGACAGGAGTTGCCCTTTGGTCTCCTGTATTTGACTGAACAAATAAGCATATTCCTCTCATGTTTTTTTTTTTTTTTTGTTTGTTTGTTTGTTTGTTTGTTTTAATAGACTTGTCTAATTTTTGTCTAAAAAGTGGGCTTTGAGAATGGTTTTAGTTCTGGGTTAGCAGAGCATCTGGGGGCCACAGTTTCAGGGGCTCCTCCAGTCTCTGTCAGACCGGTAAGTCTGGTCTTTTTTTAGGAATTTAAATTCTGTTCTACATTTTTCTTCTGCTCCATCTGGAACCTTATGTTGTGATCCCTTTCAGAGTGGTCCTTGGTGGTAGCTGGGTACCATCTTGTTCTTCTGAGCTCAGGCTGGAAGAATCTCCGGTTCTTGTGATCCTTTAGTCCTTTGGGCTAATATTGTCCTTGGGTATTTGATTTTCTTCATTCTCCTTTGCTCCAGATAGGATGGAACCACTAGATGTATCTCAGATGGTCACTAGGGCTAGTTGTCTTTTATCTTGAGAACATGTTGCTCTATCTACGTGGCTGAAGTCCACGGTTGGTGCAAACTGTTAATGAGCTGGGCTGCTGACTGAAATGTTGGTGGTTCAAGTCCACCCAGAGGCACCTCAGAAGAAAGGCCTAGCAATCTACTTCAGAAAAATCAGTCCCTGAAAACACTACGGGGCACCGTTCTACTCTGAGACACATAGAGTCTCCATGAGTCTGAATCAATCGACTTGATGGCAATTGGGTTTTACCTCCTTGGCTGTATAAAAGGGACATATTTTTATCTGTTTTTGCAATATCTTTAGCAGATTTCCTGTGACGCACATCACATTCTTGTTTCATGCTTGTTCAGTAATAAAGCTGTTTTCTTTCTCTTTTGCCTCTGTGGGGAGTTTTTCTGGGTAGGCAGAATTTGTTTTAAATTATGTTTCTCTGACAAAACTTAAAATTATTTATTTGAGGTTCTATTTAAAGTAAAGAATACTTTAAAATATACGAAAGTATAATTTTGAGATACCCAAAAAGATGAATGGACAGTTTTGCTTTTATTTTGATCACCTTTCCCAATTCAAAACAACAGGAAATAATGATAAAGAAATTACTAGACATGAACTATTAGTAGTTAATCTGAAAAGGAAGTCACTAATCCATCAAAGATATTTCAAAAAGTATCCCAGAAGGGCACCACAGGAGTTTGATACTCTGATTGACACTGTATAAACGTGAAAAATAGACACTTATTTAGATACAGTAATTTATATGGGAAAACTGAGGTTAATATTGTTTAAAGAAATCATTCCATATCATAAATTTACTGTGATGCTATAAAAGGGGCTAGGCAGGCAAATCCCACCTTTATCACTATGTGGCAAGGATCAGCATGAATCCAATTCTCAGCTGGAAGTGGATCTAGGCCTCACCTTCCCACATTTCTCAATCCTCATCTACAGCCACTTGCTTGGCAATTTCTCTGACCCTAAACAACCGGAGTTAGATCAGACTTCATCTTCGGCTAACCTGAGCTGAATCAAAACATCTCAAACTAGAAGGACTCTATCATTCTTCACTGAGTGTCTGTGTAGCCTTTCTCCATTATCCAACCACCAAGAGCTTGATCGATATAAATTGACTCTGTACTGTCAGCCTCTCCTGGTCATTGCCCTTGTGGGTTCTTTAATTCTCTAAAACGGCTCACAAAATTCATAGAGACTGTCACTTATACTTACTGTGCCCCTTTTGTTATAACCAGAAAGGATACAAGCATAGAGACACATGAGGCATAGTCTGGGAAAGTTGCAGGCAAGGGCCTCCATTGTCCCCATGGACATGCTGCTCCCTCTCCCATGCATGATTGTTCTCATGAATCAGGAGGCTCCAACAGAGAGCACTCTAAGGTCCTGGGTCCCTAGTCATTGGGACCTCAATGAATAGGCAAGACTTGGGCCTTAATGTGTAGTTATGACAATCCAATCAATGAATATTCATGACTGCATCATGGACCCCTCCCTTCTTGAGGTTAGTTCTCCAGGTGTGGGGCCTGTGTAGCCTCTACTTGCCCAGCTGTTTTGGAAAAGAAAGGCATCTTGACTGCTTGGGTTATTTTCAAAAACCAAAATCAAAGGGCCAAACCAAGTTCTTTGTCTCACATCTAATAAGTGGTAGAATGTGTACTGAACCAATCTACTTAATAGGGCAGTAACAGTAGTAGCAGAAATGGCAGCTAATTAAGCATTCATTATTTCTAGACACTCTTTTCAGCATTTTATATAGTTTTAACTTACTAATTTATCACCACAATCATATACATGTCTTATTTTTATTCTATTTTATAGATGAGGCACACCGATGTAAGTAACTAGTCCACGGACACCCACCCAGACTACATCATTGTGCCCCTCTCCCCATCTCAAAGTTGACCAGGGAAAGCAAATATATCAGTCATCTTAGGCTAGGTTATTCAATGGTAGCAAACAACTCCAAAGTAATTAATTAGTTTACAAAAACAAAGATTTATTCCTACCTCATGCTCTTCTGTTTCAGAAAGGCTGTTAGAAACCTCCAAAGACTAGCAACATTGAGATCCACTTCAGCTTTCAAGCTAAGATTGTGCTTCATCTGGGCTGCCAAAGCTAAGGACTGGGTATGTGGGGTGTACTAGGTTCTTGCCATTTTTACTCAGTACAGGACTCCTTTGATGGGCTATCTTGGTTCTGTAACTCCTCACTTGGTTGACTGATACTCTCTCAGGTCTGCATCTTAGTCAGAGCCTCTTTCAGTGTGCTTCATTTCCCCTTCCTTTCACAGATTTATGATCTTCATTGTGTACTGCTGCCTTTCTCTGGCCAGTTGCAATTTATGATCCTTTAAGCTACCCAGGAGTTATCTCTAACTTTATTTCAGCATCTGCTTATTAGGGTATCCAACCGACACAGCATGTAAAGAGAGAAATAAGCAAAGCAATAAGGTAACAAAATATAGAAGGTGGAGATGGCTGAAGTATACACTGAGATTGGCATCACACACTTCAGTGTGCAGACACAACGTTACAGGCTTCATGCCCTCCCCTGGTAGACTGAAAGTGGCCCAAGGGTGAGTTGACTCAGGAGTGCTCATAAAACTGGTGGGCACATTGGCAGCAGTGATGGCCCAAATCATATCTCTACAACCCAATCAATTATAAAGGAAATAAAACAAGACACTTGGATAGGACAGAAATGTTAAGAAAAGCTCAAATTTGTATTCCATATCAACCAAGTAAGTACGCTTTAAAGGTTTGAAATATAGGTATTCTATAAAGATGAAAATTGTTCTTGATGAATTAAGATTAATATAGATAACAATAACTTTTTTGAATTTAGAATAAATTCACACAAAGGTAGGTTTTGGTGTTTAAATAAAACAATCATTTTTGTCAAGAATTAAAGAAATGTAAAAACAAGATAGAAGTAGATTAGAACATTTTGGGAATAGAGACAAAAGTTATCATTGATCCTAGCACCCATACCAAACAATTACTCTTGATTTTTGTCCATACTCTTAGAATCGTTTTCATATGCCCAGATAATTTTTATGTAGCTTTAATCATGCTGCTCTGTATATCAGCTTCCCCAGAACATTTTTTAGGACAATTTTCTGTGATGGTGACTAACCCTCATGATTTTTATTATTATGAATGCACAATAGTCCATTGCACAGTTAAACATGTAACGTTATTTCAACGTCCTGTTACTGTTAAACCTTTAGGTTGCTTCAAATTCTTCATCATTATAAATAACACTGTGGCACCTGGCTACAAAAAGAAAATTCTCTTTCAATTGTTGGATTACGCTTTCAAAAGTGAGCTTACTAGATAAAACTTTATAAAATATTATGACTATATAAAAATAAATTTACAAAATGATTGAATTAATTTACCCATCTTCGGTGAGTTTCACAGTAGCTATGTTCCCATTCAGTTCTAGTACTGAAACTAGAAAAATGGTAATTTGTATTAGTTTGTATGTTTGAGTATTTGTGAGGCAGAGTGTTTTTCTTTATGTTTATTTACACTCACTATGTTCACTTTTGTGAAATTTTGTTCATAACCTATGTTTGTACCTATTGATTGATACAGCAACTTTATTAATGCTACACTGTGTCAGACACTGTGCTAGATGTCATGGGTGCAATTGTAGGAGAAGGAGACATGGTCCCTTTTCTCTCAGAAATTACAGAGGAACAAACAAGACAGACAATTTATAGTGAAAAGTGCTACAGAAAGTATTCAATAAAAATTCCTTAAAGGACTATGGTGGTGGTTGGAGGAGATATTCCTTGAAAAAGTAATATTTGGGGTGAGATCTGAAAGCAACGCAAGGTAAGACAAGCAAGAAGGAAACAAAGAGGCTTTTAGGTGGAGAAAACAGCATGTTTGAAAGCTCAGTGACAAGAGAGG
Organism: Dugong dugon; assembly: GCA_030035585.1. Taxonomy (NCBI): domain Eukaryota; kingdom Metazoa; phylum Chordata; class Mammalia; order Sirenia; family Dugongidae; genus Dugong; species Dugong dugon. Next base: position 12,367,695 of record CM057473.1, read on the forward strand.
TTGGTACATTGAAATAATTAACAGAAGATTATTTTGGCTGCAACATAAAGAAGGGATTGGTGAGAGAGAAAAGCTGGCTATATTTAGTGGTCACGGAATAAAAAGGCCTTATATATCACATGCATCATATGTAAGAGCTTGAATTAGGCATCTTTGAAGAGTGAATCTTGGAAAAATGTCTATAAGAGGAGCTGAAGACTAGAGAGAACAGCGATTACAGAAGACCACGTGAGAACATCCAGGTAGTCTGGTTTAGTTCAGTGGCAAAAGGATGGAGAGAAATGGTAGCATTTATGAGATGTTTGAAAGTCTGAACTGATAGATTTCTGAAATTTAATTGAATGGTGAAGGCAGTAGAGCAAAGGAAAGAGAACAGGATGGTTTCTTGACGACATTTTTCACCCACTAAATAGAAGTATTTTACTGAGTTCTTTAAAATGAGTCACCGTAAATTTTGTTATGACTAATATGAATGTTAAATATCAGGTCTTATAACCATTCTGTTGCATTGAGAAGGCATTTCTTCAAACCTGGCTGAATAATGTGTATTTGTGTAGCTTCTGCAATAAAAGCTAATAATGGAAATAAAGGAGTAAATGGCATGAAAACTAAGGATGAATCTGTATAAAGCTAATTGCTACAAACATAATTCTAGTGAATTCTAACACTAGGAGAGACATTGCACCTTTTTTGGAAGATGCCAACATAGACTCTCAATGGTTGAAATGTCTCCAGAGTCAGGAGACTGGAATGGCTCCAAATTTTCTGTCTGAACAAGGAAGATACATCATAAAGACTAGTACATAGAGGTGAACTGGATGGGGAAAATATTGGGCAGGTCTAACTGCTTTATGGTGGGAGTCAGAAAGGGAAGATGACTCCTTGTTGTCAGGATTTCAACAGACATTTTTGAGAAGACAGAAAGATTAGGAAAGAAAGAAAAGACCAAAACGGACGTCAGAAAAGACTCTAAAACTTGCTCTTGAACATCGAGTAGCTAAAGGAAAAGGAAGAAATGATGAAGGAAAAGAACTGAACAGAAGATTTCAAAGGGCAGCTCGAGAAGACAAAGTATTATAATGACATGTGCAAAAAGCTGAAGACAGAAAACCAAAAGGAAAGAACACTCTCAGCGTTTCTCAAGCTGAAACAACTGAAGAAAAAATTGAAGGCTTGAGTTGCAATACGAAGGAATCTATGGGGAAAATATTAAATGATGCAGGAAGCATCAAAAGAAGATGGAAGGAATACACAGAGTCATTATACTAAAGAATTGGTGGAAGTTCAATCATTTCAAGAGGTAGCATATGATCAGAAACCAATGGTACTGAAGGAAGAAGTCCAAGCTGCACTGCAGGCATTGGTGAAAAACAAGGCTCCAGGAATTGACAGAATATCAATTCTGAAGTCTCAACAAATGGATGCAGCACTGGAGGTGCTCACTACTCTATGCCAAGAAATTTGGAAGACAACTACCTGGCCAACTGGCTGGAAGAGATCCATACTTATGCCTATTCCCAATAAAAGTGACGTAACTGAATGTGAAAATTATCGAACAATATCACTAATATCACCCACAAGTAAAATTTTGCTAAAGATCATGCAAAAGCAGCTGCAGCAGTGTATCAACACAGAATGGCCAGAAATTCAGGCCACATTCAGAAGAGGATGCAGAACCAGGGATATCGCTGCTGATGTCACATGGATCCTGGCTGAAAGCAGAGAATACCAGAAAGATGTTTACCTGTGTTTTACTGACTATGCAAAGGCATTCGACTTTGTGGATCATAACAAATTATGGATAACACTGTGAAGAATGGGAATTCCAGAACACTTAATTGTGTTCATGCTAAACCCATACATAGACCAACAGGCAGTGGTTTGAATAGAACAAGGGGATACTTTGTGGTGTAAATTCAGGAAAGATATGTGTCAGGGTTGTATCCTTTCACCATATTTATTCAGTCTGTATGCTGAGCAAACAATCTGAGAAACTGGATTATATGAAGAAGAATGAGACATCAGAATTGGAGGAAGACTCGTTAACAGCCTGCATTATGCAGATCACACAACCTTGCTTGTAGAAAGTGAAGAGGACTTGAAGCACTCACTGATGAAGAGTAAAGACCACAGCTTTCAATATGGATTACACCTCAACGTAAAGAAAACAAAAATCCTCACAACTGGACCAATAAGCAACATCATGAGAAATGGAGAAAAGATTGAAGTTGTCAAGGATTTCATTTTACTTATATCCACAATCAACACCCATGGAAGCAGCAGTCAAGAAATCAAATGAGACATTGCATGGGGCAAATCTGCCGCAAAAGATCTCTTTAAAGTGTTGAGAAGCAAAGATGTCACCTTGAAGACTAAAGTGTGCCCAACCCCAGCCAAGGTATTTTCAATGACATCATATGCATGCGAAAGCTGGACAGTGAATAAGGAAGACTGAAGAAGAATTGATGCTTTTGAATTGTAGTGTTGGCAAAGAATATTGAATACATTATGGACAGCCAAAAGAACGAACAAACCTGTCTTAGAAGAAGCACAACCAGATGCTTCTTAGAAGCAAGGATGGTGAGACTACTTCTCACATACTTTGGACATGTTGTCAGAAGGGATCAGTCCCTGGAGAAGGACAGCATGCTTGGTAAAGTACAGGATCAGTGAAAAAGAGGAAGACTCTCAAAAAGACGGATTGACACAGTGGCTGCAACAAAGGACTCAAAGCAACAAGTGTGAGGATAGCACAGGACCAGGCAGCGGTTCATTCTGTGGTACATAGGGTCGCTATGAGTTGGAACTGACTTGATGGCACCTAACAACATCAACAGAAAGATCAGCTTGGGTTTGATGAGATTGTGTAATTGGTATATTGTTATAAAATACTCTTTCATTTCTCCTAATAATTTTTCAGTAATATCTAAGAACACACACAAGATTGAAAATGATTAAAGTTTTTTTCCACAATGGTGATAAGATTGAAATATGCTTACCTTTTGGCACAGGTCAGAGCCTGCAAGAAAGGTAACTCTAATACCCGAATTATGGAGAAGATTGTGAACGGTACCTTGATAACATGTTTTCTTAGGTGAAAGTAACTTAGTTTAACCTAAAACAATGCAGTACCTTTCTCTACTGTCTCTTAAATGATAATTTTTAAAAGAGAGCATAGTCATGACTATCATACAAACACAAAATGAACACATATCAATAATGTTATTTATCTCACCAGTTAATGAAGAAACAAGTAAGATGTTACTGACTGGTTCAATGGAAAAGAATTCAAATATTCACGTTTGGCTGCTACGAGGGTGTCATGGATTTAATTGTGTCCCCAAAAAACATGTGTAAACTTCGCCGGGCCATGATTCCCAGTATTGTGTGATTGTCCACGATTTTGTTATCTGATGTGATTTTCCTATGGTTATAAATCCTACCTCTATGATGTTAATGAGATGGAATTAGTGGCAATTATGTTAATGAGTCAGAATTCAATCCACAAGATTAGGTTGTGTCTTAAACCAATCTCTTTAGAGATACAAAAGACAGAATAGACCTGAGAGGCATGGGGACCTCATATCACCAGGAAATAAGAGGCAGGAGAACAGTGCATCCATTGGACCTTGGGTCCCTGCACTGAAGAAGCTCCTCAACTGGGGAAGATTGATGACAGGGACCTTCCCCCAGATCCAGCGGAGACAGAGGGCCTTCCCCTGGAGCTAACACCCTGGATTCAGACTTCTAGCCTCCTGGACTGCGAGAGACTAGATTTCTCTTTGTTGGAGCCATCCACTTGTGGTATTTCTGTTATAGCAGCACTAGATGACTAAGACAGAGGGAATGTTGAAATGAATTTATAAATAGATGCAAAAACTGATCTATCCACAAGGCAATAATCAATTGCATTCCACTGGACACAAGTGCTTAGCATTTCTGTGATCCGAACTCCTTGCATGTTATCGGTTTTCTGAAACTTACAGACTTTTAAAGTAACTTTAAGATATAAAAGACACAAATAACTTAGATGTGTGACGTAAAGAGAATAACGATCTTTTTTGTTTATTTTGTTCATTTAAAAGTCTTTCAAAGTTTTTCCCTATACTTCATATTTGCAAGTGGCAAAAATAGAGAAACCTCCAGAAGTCAGATCTCCAAGGTGATATGTTAGTGAATGCTCTCACATTTGGGTCTAAATATGATACTGTAAAAATAAATCGATAACTTTTTTTCCTTTATGAGTTTCTTCTCTATCTACATTGGTAACAAACTAACTTTACTTACTTCAGAAGCTGTAGCTTTGTTCCTCTTTTCCTCTTCTGTGAGAGCAATATAACATTAATTTAAGGCCAATAGCAAGCTAATAAAATAAATCACAATAAAAACTCAGTTGAGAAAGCTGGGAGGAGTGGATATTTGGAAATGATTAATACCTTTAGGGAATAAGAAAGAATAATAGATAGGAAATTATCTAGGCATTTACAGTGTTATAGAATCAAAATGGAAAGTCTATTTTCAGGTTGTGAATGAACTGGTACAATATTATGAAACATGAAGAAAGCATTCAGTTTTAGAGTATTTTAGCATGGGAATTAAATAGTTTAATGAAAATGGCTGCAATATAAAGGGAAGAGAAGATTATAAAGCTAGAAGGATAGGTTCATGGAGAAATATATAAAAGAAAATTAAAAAAAATCTCAGTGTAGTTTATATTGAATATAAGTAAAACAGCATCTGAACTTGCTCTATTTGCCAGCTCTCAATGGAATTTCATTACATACTCCATGTAACTTTATGCTTTTTACAAAGTAATCACCAAATAATTTGATGAAAATAGGTTTGAAAAATTGCTACATTCAATAAATGGAGAAAAGTTTAAAAGCTGAAGGGACTTGAAAAGAACTTTGAGCCTTCAACATAGCTACTTATAATTAGCAATTCCTAGATTTCAATATATAAATTAAGGAGCATGAGGCTAGCTGATTTCATGTCTATGAGCAAAGATCATATGTATTAATTTTAGAAAAATTAAAAAAATCATCTTTATTAAATTATTTTCAATGAATAACAAATAATCAAATGGAGAAGTATTTCCTGAAAACACATTTTTCACCTAAAATTCACCTTTGTAATTGCCAATTTAAATTTCAATAAGGTATAATCATTTTAAAAAATTGTTTTATCTGGCAAGGATAATATCTACATGTAGCGTAGTACTTGAAAATGTTTTTATTTAATTCAATGAGTTAAATAAGTAATATTTGTAATACTGGTACAAATCTTTATGGATGCATTTTTATAGTCAGCAAAATTAGATATTGGGGAAAAAGGGTATATATATATATATATGTATATATATATATATATATATATGGATGAATATATATATATATACACACACACACATAAATTCATTTATAATTTCTCAACAGTTAATCAAATGGCTCTAAATCTATCCAAATACCACTCAAATAGTGTACTAACACCTTTTCCATATACATTTATTGTTTTACTTTCTGCTATGTTGTAGATACATTAATGCAGATTCCGAATAAAGAAGATAAAAATTTTGTTTGTAACTATAAAATGCCAGTAAATCAAGCTTTATATAATGTATTACATCATAGAGATAATTATATAGCTTTTGTTTCACTGTTCATTTAATAAGTTGGTTGGGATATTTTCCTTGAAATATTTGGCATCAGCAAATTAGCTCTTCAATATAAATATAAATATAAAAAGTCAACTGATTTAAGTTATTTTGTATTCTAGCATATTTTCAGCCATAATTGTAAAGCTTATTTATAATTACCTCCTGATCACAAAGTATACTCCAAATAAATATATCCTGAATAATGAGTAAACACTATACATTGTTGGTTATTTAGAACCATAGGATATATAGAGGAAGAATAGTAAATATATAGAGTCATAGTATTTTGTGAAACAATTTAAAATTGCTTAAGTTTCGCATTGCAAACTTTTGGGCTGGGTTCTTTAATTTTATTGTGAGAAAAGTGTCTTTGCCGTAACGTGTTTTTTTTAGCATATGGACGTTCTTTTATTCAACTGGAGCCCTGGTAGCACAGTAGTTAAGAGCTATGGATGCTAACCAAAAGGTCGGCAGTTTGAATCCACCAGTCGCTCCTTGGAAACCCTGTGGGGCAGTTCTACTCTTTCCTATAGGGTTGCTAGGGTTTGGAATCAACTCGACGGCAACTTTTCTTTTCTTAAAATTCAACTGCACCATACATGTATATTTACTTACATTAATTTCAATCATCAGAAGAGGCACGCAGTCCCTGTTCTAGCCTAACAAAAAAAGGCAGTCCTTGCCCACAGGCATCTTACATTCTAGAGAGTAAATAGAAATAAATAAATATGGAAGTAAATACGTAGCCTTCCATGGAAGTATTACCAAGATAAAATAAAGTAAGATAGGCAGTATAGGGAGTGTTTGGGGTGCAAGGTGCAATGGTTATGAATTTAAATGCACTGATCAATACTCAGGAGAATAAAGACTTTAATAAAGTGCATTCATGCAAATATTTAAGGAAGTAGAATTTCAGGAAGGGTAAACTAAGTCCAAAGGTCCTGAGGTAGGACATGCTTGGCATGTTTGAAGAACAGTGAGACAGCCCTTGAAGCTGGAGAAGAGGAATCTAGAGGAAGCAGTGGTTTAAGTCACTGGAGAAGTAATGGGTGGGGGGGTGTATGGGACAAGAGTGCTGGGAGATGGTCAGATCATAAAGAGCTCTGTAGACTTCTGTAAGGATTTTGGGACTTCAAAAATGATGCTATTAAAAGGTTTCCAATAGAGCAGCAATCCAATCTGACTTTCTGTTTAAAATAATAACTCTGCATACAGCGTTGGGAATAAAATTTAGAGAACCCAGAGTAGAACTGCCCCAGAGGATTTCCAAGAAGCAGCTGGTGGATTTGAACTGCCTATCTTTTGGTTAGCAGGTGTAGCTCTTAACCACTGCACCACCAGGACTCCGTAATACCTATAGCTATGGTATTATACCTATACCATAGTTATAGGCATAAGTGTAGATAAAGTATAGGTGTAGGTACAGGTATAGATTATAGATATAGATTTTTTTCTAAATTATTTGATAATAAGCTGCTTTTTGTAATTTTAACTTTTTTTATGAGTAGGATAAGTTTGAGTAATTGACAATTTCAGTCCTAAAATGTACCAAAATACTCCTTTAAAAAATCCCTGAGGAGGAAAACAGCAACAACAAAAAGTTCAATTAGCTCTTTGGATAACACAGAGAACCCACAAGATGGCAGAAGTGCCATACGTATGCTAGCTTCTTAGTTACTTATTTTCACCTCCCCCATTTCCTTATCTGGTGTTCCCATATGTGTAACCTTCTGTGAGTTTGAAATATATATGACTCAAGATATTTAAAAAGGAGATGATAACAGAAATAGATAAACATGTTTAAGAAAAAAAAATACTAGCAAAGAATTATACCTAGAGAGTAATATTAGTAAATTCTTCCAAATTAATACCATCAAATATGTCTCGTGTTTTAGATTGAGGAAAAGTACGTTTACAAAATAAGACTAAATGTCAAGAGGTCAGGAAACTATAAGACAAAGACTGTTTAGTGTATAAGAGGCAAGGTTTCTAAAAGTTACAATTATAAGGCAAAGATTTCTAAAACATAATAATAATAATATATGTTGTATATATGAAGTTAATCCCTAAATAAAACTTTCACTTTTACTTTCAAAAAGATGAAAATTTTAATGGAAATTTTACATAGAAAAATTCTAGGAATAGCAGTGTGCTAAAGTTTAAAGAGGCAAGAACTACTGGATTTTAACAGGCTGTTTGGATTTTAACGGACATCTGACTTCTTGGGTTACTTCCCAATTCTAAGCATTGGCTATAAAATGGGAATAATCATACATTCTATAAATGATGTCATAAATAAAGCACCTCACATATAATAAACCAGTTGCCATTGAGTCAATTCCAACTCATGATGATCCCATATGTGTCAGAGTAGAACTGTGCTTCATAGCGTTTCCAATGGCTGATTTTTCAGAAGTAGATTGCCAGACCTTTCTTCCAAGATGCATCTGGGTGGACTTGAACCTCCAACCTTTTGGTTAGCAACCAAGAGCATTAACTGTTTGCACCACTCAAGGACTCCTCATGTATAATACTCATAGAGACTCTATAGCACAGAGTAAAACTTCCCCATAGGGTTTCCAAGGCTGTAATTTTTATGGAAGCAGACTGTCACTTGTTTCTCCTGTGGAGCAGCTGGTGGTTTCTAACTGCTGAACCTTCTGTTAGCAGTCGAGCAGTAAACCCCCTCATGCTAATCACAGTTTTTCTAATACAGTTGCCTGTTGTGTTTCCCTGCAGGGCAAAAAGCATTGTTCACTGTTTTGAAACATCTCTCCCCTTTCTGTTATAATTTTCTTGGTAGCTCATTTCTTTTTGCCTTATGTGTTTGATTATGTATTTATTTTATGTGGCATATGATGATTTATGCCTTATGGTGTTACCTTATACATCATAGGAAAAAAAGAGAACAAAGGATATGGTTTATCAGCAGGCAAGTTTGTCCTCTTTATCCTTGCATGTGATTTTCTAAAGAGCTGACAAAGTCATAGCACAGGCTGAGATTATGTCTTCTAACTTTGGTCCAAGTGAGAAATTCAATGAGATTATGTACAGATTCCTTATTAGTATGCCATGAGGAACAAAGTTGCCTTAAGATGGAAGCTTAGGGCATATGTGCTCTGGACAAGACTGGGGGCAAGGATGCAACAGAGACACTTGATAACCACGTGCGTGAACACTACCAGGGCTCCAGATTCATCCAGGCTTCTCTAACTCCAAGTCTGTCCCAACAAATTTGCTATAATCATTCATTTTGTGTCTTTATAGATAACAAGGAGGAAATACTATAACTTTACAAAACTGTAAACTGCACCAAATACTTCTAACTCTATCACTTCAAAGCACAGCAAAAGGCAAGCTATGCGAAGCATATTATTTTAACTTCACTGAAGTTTTGATTAAGGTTGCAAATTGTGGGGGTATAAATGCTGGTTCAGTAGAATGAAAGTGTATTAAGAGTTGCCCAGGAGTGATATTGGAATCTTTAGGAGTATTAGATCTCAGAAAGCACTTATGCAAGGGCTGGATAACCATCCACAAGGGACGTGTGGAAGACACTCATATACTGGGTAGTTGGCTGTCTTGGATCAACGTGCACCATCTTATATTAGTGGTCTTAGATTCTCTACGCTTTTAAGGCAGTGGTTTGTGATTCTATTTCTCAGAGCCTTAGATTTCCACCAAGAAGCTGACAAGGTAGGATTAACTTCATATATGCAACATCTATTATTATGTTTTAGAAATCTTATTTTTTATATATTGGTTTTCTAGATGAAATTGACTTTATGGAAGTCTTCCAAAGATAAAGTACGTTTGAGAGCCTTTGCTCTTATGTGGAAATGCCCTAGTGAAGAGCTGGCAGCTCAGATTTGTGGTCCCACATTATTGGCAGGATTGGACATACAGTACCATAGGTGTTTGTGTGTGCGGATTGATCTTTTCCTTAAGCAAACGGTAGGCCTAAGCACAGCGGCTATTCTGAATGTGAGATCCTTACCAGAGCAATATAACTTCTGGCATTTGGTCATTGATTTGGTGACTGAGTTCTTCTCTATCCACATGAGAAAGGAAATCAAAAGCAATTTGGCATTACATGAGATACAGTAACGTCCTTTTCTGTCTTGCGCCAGGAACTATAATGTCCCTGCTCTTTGTCAAAATATAATCTAAAGGGAACTTGACCATCTTGAGATGATGTAAAATATCAGAATGAGCAAATCTGTTGATGGCATCTTGCTAACTGGACATGGTGAGCAGAAATTGATGAGTAGTCTAGATGCCTAATAAGACACAAACATAGCAGAGAACAGGAGATAAAAACTGAGGAAGTTTTAGAGTGAGGTTTAGAGGCTTACACTATTTTAAGGCATGCCAAGGCATCCTAAGAGAAATAATACATTGTTGCACTTTGCTTTCTATTATTAAGAAAGAAACATGGCACTTGGATTTTGGAGACATATACTCTATATTTGGTAATACTGTTCTATGTTTTTTTTTTAATTGTGAATATTTCCCTGTTTCCTTCTTCTTTTTTTTTTCTTAATTGGGCTTTAGGTTAAAGTTTACAGCTCAAGTTAGTTTCTTATACAAAAATTTATACACATATTATTATGAGACCCTAGTTGCTCTCCCTATAATGTGACAGCACACTCCCCCTTTCCACCCCGGATTTCCAGTTTACATTCAACCAGCTCCTATCCCTTTCTGCCTTCTCATCTCGCCTCTGAACAGGAGCTGCTCATTTAGTCTCGTGTATCTACTTGAACTAGGAAGCACACTCTTCACCAGTATCATTTTATGTCTTATAGTCCAGTCTAATCTTTGTCCAAAGAGTTGGCTTCAGGAATAGTTTTAGTTCTGTGTTAACAGAGAGTTCAGGGGCCATGTCTTCTGGAGTTCCTCTAGTCTCATTCAGACCATTAAGTCTGGTCTTTTTACCTGAATTTGAGTTATGAATCCTACTTTGTCCTCCTTCGTCAGGGAATATTTGGTAATACTGTTCTTATCCCTTTATTGTGACTTAGATGGCTACCAGTTTAGACTTCAGGCTGTGGTGTAAGTTGCTGTGCTTATTAGGCCATTTGACACTCAGATTCAGTGGATAAAGATGCTATGTGAAGTCTCTGCCAAGTCCAGTTAGGAGAGCCAAGTCAAAGACCTCTAGGATTCTGCAGCAATGTTATGCCTTCTACAGTGTAAACTATTCAACATTTGAAAAGTAGCTTCTAGTGTACAATGAGGCTTAGTAGAGACTAAGTGCCTGGACATGGGACAAGTAAGTGTGAGATCTGAGATTGCCATTGAGTCTTCTTTTTTTTTTTTTTGGGAGGGGAGGAAGGAAGGGGAAAAAGAATAATTCATTGCACTATGCTAATACACTATAGATGTGTTCAGGAGTATCCTAAGGACAGTGGTGAAGGAAAAATCATCTCAGCATTTGGGGTAGAACACTTACCCATTTTGTATGGAGGGAAAAGTGCCAGAATTTCTAATATTCACAAATCCTGGAAAATGTTAAATGTCTTGGCTGGTTTGGTCAGGGACCTAGACGAAGACTGGAGGCAAGGTGGTCTGAGGAGACAAGGCAGTATATGGGTAAACACGTGGGAATACACATAAAGCATGTAGACCTCTATGTAGCTGTTAAGATCCACCAAAGACTATCTACCAAAAAAGAATACTCAAGCTAAGTGGACAGAATGACCCATTCTGTAAATGCATCCATGAATGGAGTGGCTACAGGGACATGAATGGAGGCTGACAATGGACCCAATTCATAGGATCCACCCAAACAAAGATGATCTAGCAACCAATCAACCAACTAACTAGTTGCTGTCCAGTCAATTCCAACTCATGGCGACCCCATGTGTGTCATGTCTGAGTAGAACTGTGCTCTAGAGAGTTTTCAATGACTGATTTTTCAAAACTAGATCAGCAGGCCTTTCTTCCATCAGGGTCTTTGCAGATGTAATTATGTTAAGGATTTCATGATGGGATCATCCTGAATGTAAAGCGGACCCTCAGTTGAAAGACAGGTGTCCTTGTAAGGGAAAGAGTGGAAGATTTGAGACTCATATTCAGTTCCTTTTATTTTGGGATATAATCATTAAACATTGGTTCAGTGACATGACTGACAACTTTGTAAACAAATTATGTTAAAGATTAGAGATTTGGTGTTATGGTATTTTAATGGGTATTAATTTGGAAGCCAAGGAGCCCTGGTGGCAGAGTGGTTAAGTACTCCACTGCTAACCGAAAGGTTGGCAGTTTGAACCTACCTTTGACTCCTTGGGAGAAAGATGTGGCAGTCTGCTCCTATAAAGATTACAGTCTTGGAAACCCAATGGGGGCAGTTCTACTCTGTCCTGTAGGGTCACTATGGGTCAGAATCAACTCGATGCCAACTTTTTTTTTTAACTTGGAATCCAGAGAATGCCTACAGCTGTGATTAGGGGTACCTCCAAACCAAGGCTTCAAATCAGTTCATTCCAGTTTAAATCCCTGCTGAGAATTTGCATTTTCATCCTCTACCCCCCCAAAAAAAACTTGTTACTGTCAAGTCAATTCTGACTCATAGTGACCCTATAGATATACTGAATTAGAACCTACAGTTTAACAAGATTCCCAGGTGATTCTTACGAACAGTGAATTTTGAGAACAACTGCTCTACTAGTGGTTCTCAGAACTAGTTTCTAACCAGCAGCATTAGCATCCCCTGGGAACTTTTAGAAATGCAAATTCTCAGCAGAGGTTCAAACCTGAATTGGTTGGAAGCCCTACTTCAAACTTAAGGACCAATAGCCAAAAGGGAAGGAAAGTACCACTTTATTTATATTGAAATCTCAACTTACTGATTTTCTTCAACCTAACTTGGATGATGTAAAATATGTGGCTGCTGGCCTAAACAATGTCTCCTTCTTTTGCCCTGAATCTAAGAGTTATGCATTTGCATGTCCAGAAAAGGAAATAAAAAGGGGAGAAAAAAGTGGTAGAAAAGGGAAGACTGTTCAAGTTCTTACTAAAGATACTTTATTCTTTAATACATATTAACCTATAATCTAGTGAAATGTGTCAAATAATATCCCTAGTTGTGACCAATAGCGTTAGCAACACTTTTTCTGAGCAGGTAGAGAAGCAGAAACAGTGGGAAGACAGAACTGATGTGTCAAGGAGAAGGAAGAGAAACACATCCTTCACTAGAGCACAGGAGCAATGTGAGGAGAGCAGGAGGGGACATTTCTTTCCTTACAAATATTAGCTTTAGCTGCATTTACACCACTACTGTATTTTTACGCAGATAATGCTTGCCTCCTGTGTTTTATGGCCAACCACGCCGTTCGCCTGCAAAGTATTTTTGTAAGCACTTTATGCTTTTTTTTTTTACAGTAACATGTTAAAAAACAACAACAACTGGCATATATGGTGGCGTTTATGAAAATACCTAGCAGGGGGAAAGGTGATTGGGAAACAAACATAGAAGGCCAGTGTTATTTATGTAAAAATAAGGTACTTGTCTGTCAGTTTTTTGCACTGTGGTGGTTTACATGTTGCTGTGATGCTGGAAGATATGTCAACAGTATTTCAAATACCAGCAGTGTTACCCATGGTGACCAGGCTTCAGCAGAGTTTCCAGAGTATGACAGACTAGGAAGAAAGGTTTGGCAATCTACTTCCCAAAATGAGTCAATTAAAACCTTATGGATCACAAGAGAATATTGTCTGATATAGTGCTGTAATATGAGCCCCCCAGGTTTGAAGTCATTGCACAATAACTACAACAATGGACTCAAACATACTGACTATCATAAAGATGTCACAGGACCAGGCAATGCTTCATTCTGTTATAATGTTGTCATGAGTGGGAGCTGACTTGACAGCAACTTATAACAGCATTTACACAGCATTCTCCCATGTGTTTGGGGATTTTCAGCTTGATCCAAAACCACTTGGTCTGATGCTTGAATTCTTCTTACTTGGAATGGCCAGCAATATGCTGAGGCTGAAAAAAATGTATCTGAGGTAGTTAATCAAATTTCTAATGATGGAGTTACAGGATTTCCAGCAGATGATAGTAAGGTATTTGACTAGATTATTATATAAGAACCTTGCTCCAAAAACCCAAACCAAACCCATTGCCATTGAGTCAATTCCAACTCATAGTAACCTTATAGGACAGAGTAGAACTGCCCCAAAGCGTTTCCAAGGAGTGGCTGGATGGTGGATTCAAACTGCCAACCTTTTGGTTAGCAGCTATAGTTCTTAACCACTGCCCAACCACGGCTCCAAGAACTTTGCTAGATGATAATAAACAGCTAAGATCCTCCCAGCTTTACACAAGAGTGCAAAACACGTAATCATTTATGTGACTGTTATAAACTGAATTGTGTTCTCCAAAAAGGTATCGTGACACCCTAACACCTGTAACTGTGAATGTGGCCCTGTTTGAAAATAGAGTCTTTGAAGATGTTAACAGTCTGGATAACATGAGGTCTGCTGGAGTAGGGTAGGTCCTAATCCTACATGACTGGCGTCCTTATAGAAGATGAGCAGATACAGAGAGACAGAGAGATGATGGACATGTGAAGATGCATCTACAAGCCAGGGAACTCTAAGGATTGCCAGCCATTACCAGAAGCTGGAAGAGAGGCATACAAAAGGATCTCTCGCAGAGACGCCAGAAGAAATCAACGCAGCCGATACCCTGGTTTTGTACTCCTAAGTCCCAGAACTACAAGACATTAAACTGCAGTTCTTCTAAGTCACCCAGTTTGTGGTATTGTGTTACAACAACTCCAGGAAACTAAGACAAAGATCACGTCCTACTTTAGTCAAAGACTTAGAGTTTGCATAATCTGCAACAGACAATACTTTTTAAAATAAATAATTTATAATTTAGGTTATTTTATCTAAGGGATTGTTTAACTGGAGAGTATTCAAAATGTACTTGGAACAAATACTGTTATGTACTAAGTCAAGCATAATTGGGTGCAAAACCTTCTCATTATCACAACCTAAAATCTTATAATGGATAGCACTGAAAAATGTTCAGAATATTTAGGTCCAATTGAATTAACCCAACCAGCGCTAAGAAATACCCTGATCAAGAGACAGTCCCTCAGCACTGATCATTTATTACAGCCATCAGAGCTGTGTGGTTCAACTACAGTGGGCAAGCAGTGGTTATCATCTGGAAATCAAGCTCCTGTGTTCGATAGTAATAAAATAAGAATTCCTTTGAGTAGAGGAGAGCATGACAGAGGAAGGTTTATTGAATCATATTATGCAAAAAAGACAAAAGCAGATGATAGGCACTGGAAAGCTTATCTTGTCCCGTGCATATCTTTTGTTGCCTTGCTTTTTTATTTACTTATTTATTTTAGGGCCCTGCTGTTAGGCATCTTGAGAGGTGTCTAGGATTTGATATAAGGACCGGCCATGTAGTTTACATGTGATTTTAGGAAATTTGTGTAACCTTTTTTGAGCCTCAGATTCTGCAGCTCTAAAATGAGCATTAGAATATTACCTGTGTCTCAGTGTTGTCATGAATATTAAACCATGTATGTGAAAGTATTTACAAATGGAAAATGTAGTCTTCCTCTAAGTCACAGTGTTTGTTCTATTACTGGGAGAAGCTTGGTGAGCTGCACAGCATGAAGTGGATGTCACAGATTGGAAGTATCACCTTTCTATGACAGTCCTTCTGTCTGCATTATTCATCTTCATTTCATTTGGAGGGCACGATACCATCCAACTGTTCATGGTTCTATACTTCACTAGTAACTCGGCAGAAAATGGGTTTAATGTATGCTGCAACGTGTGCTGGGAAGTAAATGGAGTGTGACAAGGAAAGTGCCAGTTCTGCCTCTGTCCCAGTGAAATCAAGATGAGTCTGCGATACCTGTAAATGAGGCCAGTTGAAGGGTTACCATGGAAGACAGCTCTGGTAATTGGGAACTTCAGCGGGACGACTTGCAGTCCAAACTCTGGAGATTCACGGAAGTGTTGAAGAAGAGAGAATATTCAAAATGCAAGACACGTGAAGGGATTCCTTTTTCTCAAATAGTTACAGAGTATTAAATACAAAGTCTGGTAGGCTCTTCTGATGTTTAAGTTAAATTTTGAAAGATTTACACCAAGGGTATGTAGGATATGAAAGTAAAGTAGCATAAAATACAAAATGAAAACACCTGTGGTTTTACTGATTAAAAAGACAAATGAGAAAAAAGAAAAAGAAATTGGTAATCAAAAATAATAAGGAAAATTTGTCCATCACTTTTGCCATTAACTTGAAAGCTAACACATTAAATTAGTCAGTCTTTCATTTATTTTCATAAAAGGAATCTCTTTCTTTCGAATATTTTTTTCATTCATCAATCCATTAAAAATGTGGAGATTCTGTTATGTGTCATGCATGGTAAAATATGGGTATTTTACTTGTATATATGCTACTGATTTAATTCCCACTTTAATTATTTGCAATGGGTATACATTTATTCCTATTTTATTTCAAAGGAACCTAATGATGTTGAGCAGCTAAACAGTATATACACAGTGATACATTCAGTACATTCAGTAAGGGACAGAACTGGAATTTGAAACCCACCTCCTTTCTTTTTCCTTTAAAAACAGATTCCCTTCCTTGACTTCCTGTCATGTACTTCGTTAACGTGAATTTAAATATTTGAATTGAGAATTGTAGAAGTTCTTAGCAATTTCTTAGCAGCCTATGAAAATCTCAGGCATCATAATGTGGTGATTACACATGTCCATATCCTATAGCGTGGATGAGGGAAAGTGATGAGGGTAAATTCTGTCTTCCTATTTGTACCCTCAAGAAATTTTGTTCGATGATATGATTATTATGGATCCTCCTGCCTGACTGGAGGTAACCTCTGCAACTTATTTTAGCTCGTATTTACCTCCTAAACTAGCATTTCTCATAAGAAATCTCCATCAGAATTACCGTGGAAGCTTATTAAGGCAAAGATTCCTTTGCCCACTCCAGACTTCGTGAATCAGAATTTCTGCGATTGTGCCAGAGTAGTGACATTTTTAACAAACATTCCAGTTCCTTCTGACACATGCCCCGGTTGATAACCACTTCATGTGTGATCTTTTACACAAAGCCCATCCACACTGTTTGTTGGCAGCACAGTAGACCGTCTCAGATGCTGATTCAGCCAATACCGTGTCACCGCCATGTCTGAACCCAGCCCCGCACCAAGCCCTTCCAGCTACACCACACCACATGAAGTGGTATTGCGTCAAAGCTCATCCATCCCATTCTCATTCCATGATGCGCACTCTTCTACCCGTGCTCCACTCTGGGGTCTGAATCCTATAGCTTCAGTGGCATGGGGACCTCTGGGGCGCTTCTTGTCATAGCTGAGCCAGGGCTGTGGTCTCTGCCCCTTGCCTTTGCTATCTGGTCCTGTGCTATGACCTGATCCCAGGTCTAGATTGCTCCCTGGTTGACCTCACACCTTTCTTTCTCCACAAGAAATCTCTCACCTCAGAATGAATAAGATTATTTCTTTTTCTTGATTAACAGAAATGAGATTAACTGAAAAAACAGTTGCTGTCAAGTTGATTCTAACCCATGGCAACCCCAAGTGTGTCAGAGTGGAACTGAGTATCATAGGGTTTTCAATGGCTGATTTTTCAGAAGTAGATCAACAAACGTTTCTTCTGAGACACCTCTGGATGGATTCAAACTGCCAACTTCTTAGTTAGCAGCTGAGAGCTTTTGCTGTTTGCACCATGTCTTAGTGTCTCATAGGAATCAGGACTAATCATGCGCCACGTGGATATGGATACGGTTAACATAATGACTCTGCTAATACAAAGTATAAATAAATGAAACCAGTGATTTAGCTGAATTTTGTTTTATGTTGCAATTGCATAATAACATTTTATTAAAACAACAACAACAACAAAAACCTTGGATACTTCGCTGAAACACATGAGGTGAATCTAAAGAGATGATTTGCACTAGCTAAACAGGAGCCAATAAAACTTTTTTTTTTTAAATCTATTATTTCATGAGATTTAATTTAAAACATTATTATACTTAACATTTCTAGACAAAAAAAAGAATACCATCCAGAGATCTTTAGTGTCTCAGAAGCTACTTCTACTGCCAAGTAGATCTCGGGGAAAGTTCAGGAGTTAAAATGTGCCCCCCTTCCCTTTTTTTCCCTCACCCTGAGGTTGAGGGTTTGTTGTTGCTCCTTTTTTTTTTTTTTTCCTCAATCTGTATTTTGTCCCCAACAAAAATAGCATGACCAGTAAAATAGATCCTGGAGAATCAAAGTAGTTAGGGCTGTCCTTAGGCTCAGTTATGAAGGACGAGAAACTGCCTTCAATCCATCTATCACCAATTTTAGTACAATACTTTGGTAAAAGTGGAATAAGAATAAAATTTATAGTTAAAGTTGAGTTGGAATCCTGACTCAAAGTTTACAAATCATGTTAATCTGTAACAGAGATTTAAGCTATGAGGTTGTCTTCTCATTTCTACATGATATTTCTCAGTTTGAACTGCTCTTGCAATTCACTTGGCTCATTGAAAGGAACCTGCCTCACTGAAGATCATTCCAGGAGTCTGTTAAGCTCTTCTGCCCTCCTGATACTTTCCTTCTACCCACAGATTAAGTTAATGTTTCTCGAAAGAATGTGGGGAAGAAGTAGTTATTTTCTTTGTTTAAACCACAGTTCATCATGAATCAAAACTTTTGTAAAATGCTATAAAATTAAATAATCAAAATTATCAGAATAACCAGAAAAATGATGGTGCTTTGGATATCATTGCAAAGTCAAATTGCTAGAAAATATTTCAAGTGCCTAATTTCAATATCTATTATTAATTTATTGAGGAGTTCACATTTTCTTGACTGGCACTGGTCTAGAGAATACACTTTTTCTGAGGAATACACTGGATTAGACACTTCTCCTTTCCTGACCTTCCTCCATTCATTGTATTGAAGTGAAATTACCTTCTTAGATGTCTGTCTCCCTCCAGCCCTTTTCTATGAGCATATTGATGGCAGCTTACCTTTTTCTCTCTTACATCACAATTGGATGACACAGAGTGAAGTGTATAGTAAGTTCTTATTACATGTATATTTATATATGGCTGAATAGCTCCTAAAACGTGGATAGTAATATCTGATCAAAATATCTGGTTCCGAGGACTGACGGAGGTAATATTTGTAAAGTTTCTGTCACATAGTAGGGGTTCAATAAGTACTAGCTTGCTTCTTTTCCTGCTCTTGCCACAGAAAGTTTCTCCCTGACCACTCAGCCTTCCACTGCTCCCACCACCAATTTCATCAGCCAATTCTACCTGACATTTGTCTGAGCTTCACATCACGTTTCGAAATGCCGTGTGATGCAACAATGCCACTTGAGGACTTACAGCCTTCATCTTTACTGCATTCTCAACTGAAGACACCTTATAAGACACAAGGTGGCCTTTGACACACTGAGATTGACGGATGTTTGACTGGAAGCCTCTAAGCCCCCTTCAGAGCAAACCTAGCCTATCTGTAGCTCTAAAACTGAAGTACGCTCCTTCTCTGGGTACTGCTCCTTGCTTACTTCACCCTGGGTCATATCTATGGGCAATGTATGGATGGGGACTAATTGACTCATGCAGTCTGAATACTTATTGTGTGCAAGAAGGAGGAACAGGTATGCAGGCAAGATTGTAATTACTGAGGTCCTTGTTACCTACACGGACAATCTAGCCCCATCAGTATAGATGAAGGAGAGTGGTCTATTTTACTATATACAGTGGATTTTATAAAATGGTAGCTATACATCAATGCGTCTGTAAGTCTTATTCTAAAATTCACTCAGATCTCTAGTTAAGGAAGTGATTGTTTATATAATGTTTATATTAGAAGATATATATATATATATGGAACATTTCTCTCTAAGTCTACAAAATAACTACATGGCGATGAAGATAATATAATTATACTGCAGAGCGTGTTGTTATATCCAGGGCAGTGTTTAGGGTCAGGGCTGATTGGCAGAGCATTATGGAGGGGTTTGGGTTTGTCCAGCAAGTGGAGGCTTATGGATTTATAATCCTTAGTCAATCATAATTTAGATATTATAAGTGAATGAAGTATTTTGGAAAATAGTCTGGATAACCTGGCTAATCAAGAATTCTAACATGGTTTGAAAAGAGTAATTGTCAGAGGATATGAATGCATTACAATGAAAGCACATAAGTTATATTGAAAGGATACTTTTCAAGATGTGTAAGTTGATTAAGAATTTTGTAGTGCTCCATTCTATATAGTCAGTGCTGACAGAGCCTGTTAAGACAGTGGTAGAGAAGGAGGAAGAGATACATGGCCCTGCTTCAAGTCTGATATCTCATGGTGCATGATTAGCAAAGGGATGAGCCACAGGCTTCATGAGAATCCATGACAGCAAATCAACACAAGATGTGCTTTATTTCCAACAAGAAAGTAGGGAAAATAAACACCCATTGATGTGGGCCATCTGTGGTCATTCTGTCTAACATTCCCATTGAGTTAGAATGTCTGGAAATGAAATGCTGCCGCAGTGCTACATCTGATGTGGGGTGGACACTGCCTCTATTCATAATCTCTGTCAGAGGAATCAGATGAGGTTTAACATTGGACTTTGCTGTGCTGAGACAGAGAGGGCAGAGATCAGGTCTATCTTGGCTCACAGGAGTGGTTCTCAAATGGGAGTGGGCTCACCAGGGTCATTGGTTTTCTTTTGCTCAAGCCGTTTGTTCAGTGGCCTTGAACTTATGTCTGCCTGGTAAGGGTTCTGTGGTAGCAATAACTCACTGGCTCAGATGAAAATTTGCTTCTTTCAGAGCAGAAAAATGATTATAAAAGCTATAATAAGAAAACACTTGATGACTTTTCACAGTTTCTCATATTAGCACTTGCGTTCTCTAGAGAAATACAAAGGAAGAATACGATAAAATAGATTTTCCAGTATTTATTGGGATGATATACAGAATTCTTGTTCCTTTTGTTTATAAATCCTCAATTAGATTAAGTTTTCTTAAAATAATTGTAAAATAAAAACAAAAGGTTGATTGATAATAGTAAAATTATTAAAATAAAATTTGATTTTCATTTTCTGAGGAACATTTATAGTATCTAAACCTAGTTTGTTTTTTAAATTAGATTCTGATCCTTTGTTGAATATATATATATACATATATAAGACAGATAAATTCAAGATAAATTTTAAGTACCCCATTGTTAATTTTTTACTTATTCAGAGGAAAAAAAAATCATCATAAATTTAACACATACAATGCAAAGATTACAACACACACACACACATACAAAAATTCATGCACAGATACACATATATGTTTTGTTACCTTGTAATCTTGGGTAAAGTAAGAAATAAAATACATACATTTTCAGGATTTTGTGTATCTATGTATTGATAGATCGATATAGATACACACACATACACATATAACATTGTTGTTTTCAGTTGTCATCAAGCTGATTTTGACTCCTGGTGACCCATGTGATAGAGTAGAATTGCTCCATAGGGTTTTCTAGGATGTAATCTTTATGGAAGCAGATCACCAGGTCTTTCTCCCACAGAGCCACTGGGTAGGTTTGAAACACCCATCTCTCAGTTAGCTGCTGAGCACTTAACTGCTGGGTCACCAACTGAAAGCTTAAAATAGTGTTTAGAAAGTTTCTTATTGTAATTAGTGATATTGTCGATTTTACATTCATACACTGTTGTATCCATATATCCATTCAGGTTGACGTTGACGTTTAGGTAATAATATAGCTATATTTCTAGTGGTGAAAATTCCTTTCATTTACTTTTACTAATTATATTTTTTAAGACAATATAATTATATAATAAAATGCAATATACAATACTGCACTGTATAATACAGCTGTCCTTATTTCTTTTGGATTCTTATTAATAAGGGAAAGAGACCCAGGAGTCACATGTAACAGTAACAGCTTCATTATAGCAACATCAAGGCTGTTGTATGTAAATGTCGGAGAAAATGTTCTGAAGTCAAAGTGAGACTTTCAACTCCTTTGCCTCCACCTCAAGCCAAAATAATAGCAGAAAGTTTATTGTATTCCTTCAGTTGCTTCAGTTTAAAATCCTCTTACAGAACTTACTAAAGGTCTAGTATATGGAAATTTAGGACTTATGGAAATAGATTCATAGAACAGGTCCTGACTGTTAATCTATTTCTGCTTTACAAATTATAGGATAAAAGCAGTCATATGATTATATTAAAGTAAAATAAAAAGTATTAGTTTATTTTCCTGTATATTTAGTGTGAAAATACTTGAAAAATTAGCTAATTAGTTTATTCAATAACATGTCTAAGGAAGACCGAAGGAGAATTGATGAATTTGAATGATGATGTTGGCGAAGAATATTGAATATACAATGAACTGCCAGAAGAATGGATAAATCTGTCTTGGAAGAAGTGCAGCCTGAATGCGCCTTAGAACTAAGGATCATGAGACTTCATCTTACCTACTGTCTTAGTTAACTAGTGCTGCTATAACAAACACACCACAAGTAGATGGTTTTAATGAACAGAAATTTATTCTCTCACACTTTAGGCAGCTAGAAGTCCTAATTCAGGGTGCTAGGTCTAGGGGAAAGCTTTGTCTCTCTTTTGGTTCTGGGGGAAGGTCTTTGTCTCCTTTCAATATCTGTAGGCCCAGTGTTCCTTGGCAATCTCCACGTGTCTTGGCATCAGTCTTCCCCTGGGTCTAGGAGGCTCTCAGCACAGAGACATTGGGTCCAAAGGACATGCTCCACTCTTTGCTTTTCTTTCTTGGCAGTAATGAGGTCCCTCTCCTTTCTGCTTGCTTCTTCCTCCTTTTATCACTTGTAAGATAAAAGGTGTGACTCAAGCAGGGGTGTTACTTGAGTAAGACAATGACTTGAGTAAGGTGGTGACTTGAAGGCTGTGACTTGAAAGTGATGACTTGAGTAAGGTGATGACTTGCGTAAGGACGTGACTTGAGTTACTCACTTTAGTAAAAGTGTCACTAATCCTGCCTCATTAACATATAGAAGTTTAATAGTTACAACATGTAATTACACAATAGAACAAAATGGAGGACAATTACATCAGATCACAAAATGTAGGATAATTACATAATACTGGGAATCAAGGCCTAGCCAAGGCTGCACTTGTTTCTCGGAGACACGATTCAATCCATGACACTTACTGTAGACATGTTATCAGGAAGGACCAGTCCCTAGAGAAGGACATCATGCTCGGTAAAGTAGAAGGTCAGCGAAAAAGAGGAAAATCCTCAATGAGATGAATTGACACAGTGACTGCAACAATGGGCTCAAGCATAGTAATGATTGTGAGGTTGGCGTAGGACTGGACAGTGTTTTGTTCTGTTGTACATAGGGTCACTCTGAGTTGGAATTGACTCAATAGCATAGATCTAATTAGAGTTCCTACATGATCTTGATGAATATTATTTAAAATGAATCAGAATGTCTAGTTTTATTAAAAACTAAAACTAAAATGTATACTATATTCTGAAGTCTATATTTTTATATAATTTGATTCTATGAGGAGAAAACAATTTTGGGTGATTATTTTAGTGTTTTAGAAATGTAGACATTTAAAATTTTGATAAAATTAAATGTTAATGCTCTTTATGAACATAGTGCATTTGAAAAGTATAGAAGCACTTCCCATTATCTTATACACAGGAGACTTAGGCAATTTCATTATATAGATAATTTCATCTAAAGAAAAACAATAGCAGACATTAGCAAAAAGAAAGACACATAAAACAATTTAATCCATTATTATGAAAAAACTTCCTTTGGCTGATATTAATTTGGATATTTTAAGTGGTACTACTTTTATTTATTTTTTGAGAGAAAAACTTAAAAAAAAATTAGGAAGTTACTTCTCCTTTTCCGTAGTATGAGGGTATGAAACAAGCAATACCTGTTAAAATCATGATCATTTTAGGTAGATGCTTGGTAACGGAGGTTCGAGTCCACCCAGATGCACCTCAGAGAAAGGCCTGGTTATGTACATCCTAAAAATTAGCCATTGAAAACCTTATGGAGCACAGTTCTACTTGGACGCACATGGGGTTGCCGTGAGCTGGAATTGACTCCATAGCAAGTGGTCTTTTTGTTTTGTTTTGTTTTTGGTGATGGAAGAGGCTACCTAAACTGGGATTTCTTTCTAAACATCCATCCCAGTTGCTCAAGTATCCAACATTTTATATTTCACTTCTGGTCCTGATTGCATCAAAATTTGGATTAAATCAATCTTTTTTTTTTTTAAAAAATGAGTATTTAACAGGAATCCCTTTTTGCCCATTTTTCTATTTCCTTGTCCCTGGCTTAATTTTTTGAGGGTGATTTCACTTTGAAGAGTAATTATAATTGAAAGTAATGAAAGAATAAGGATTAAAAAAAGGAAAATGACTTGCTTATCCTTTCTGATAACTGCTCTAAGTTTTCTGTAAAGATTTTGAGTTTTTTTTTCTTACAAAAAGTCTATGTAGTAATAATTGTAATTTATACATATTATGTGTTCCATTTCATTTTTGAAAACGTCCAATTATCCTTGATTCATACTTCATACATTCCATGCTCTGATTATTAATGGATGCTTGCAGCTTTTTTTTTTCTTATTATTATGAGTCGTGCCACATTAACAAATGAAGGTTCTGAAAACTTTACTCCATCCATGTCATTAAGTTCAGCTCTACTTTGAGGAGGCAGCTCTTCTCCAATCGTGTTTTTAGTGCCTTCCAACCTGAAGAGCTCATCTTCCAACAATATATGCAATATATATGACAATGTTCTTCTGCTTTCCATACGGTTTTCACATTTTTTTTTTTTTTAGAAGTAGATCACCAGTTCCTTCTTCCTAGTCTTCCTAGTCTGTCTTAATATGACAACAATGTCACTTCAATGACTAAGGTGCACTTGATCCATGCCACAGTGTTTTCAATCATCTCATACGCATGCAAAAGCTGGACAACGACTAAGGAAGGGTGAAGACGAATTGATGCCTTTGAATGATGTTGTTGGCGAAGTATCTCAAATATATCATGGACTTCCAGAAGAACAAACAGATCTGTCTTGGAAGAAGTACAACCGGAATGCTCCTTAGAAGCAAGGATGGCGAGACTTTGCCTCACATACTTTGGACATGTTATCAGGAGGGACCAGTCCCTGGAGAAGGACATCATCCTTGGTAAAATAGATGGTGGACAAAAAAAGAGGAAGACCCTCAACAAGATGGATTGATACAGTAGCTGCAACAACAGCTAAAATATACCTACTATTGTGAGGATGACACAGAGCCAAGCAACATTTCATTTGGTTGTGTAGGTAGTCGCCACGAGTTGGAATCAAGTCAACAGCACCTAACAACAACAACAATATAATTTGTAAAACTTCCAATAAATAAGTAAATAAATAAGTAAATATAAATTTATATATAGTACTTGATTTCACCCATTTCAAATACTTTTTAAAAATATACAACCAGCAAAGTATTTACCATATAGTATAATGTTAACGAATATTGATGAACAGATAAATGAATGAATGGGGGAACAAGCTTTTATTTTTAGGAAGGGTATTTATAATGTGTGATTGTGTAAGTGAAACATCTGAGCTAAATGCCTCTTGAGAGAAATATCTGGCTAATAGATTTACATTACTGACTTCTCTTTTGACCATAAGGGAGTAACAGGGCCCAAATTTATTGGATCATGATAGACATTTACTAAATAAGAGAAAATATAACAAACAACTATTTTCAGATATTGGACAATAAGAAGTGTAGAATTGTGATCAATGAGAGAAGTGAAGCCAATTAGATGATTCCTATGATTGCCCCAGTAATTGTTAAAGGGAGTTTCTAGGCTATGAGTTAGGGAGGGGAAGCCCCAACAGAACCTAGTGTTGTTATTAATTTGATGAAGCAGAGGTTGGAGTTTTGGAATGGCTAGACACCTCGAGTTTTCATGGCAGAGTACTGAAGCACAAGTAGCTACACAGAGAGCACCAAAGATCTGCAGGATGTTACCATTGTAATTTCAAGTAAATACTGATTAGTGCATTGCCTAGGCAAGAACAACTTCAAAGCAAATGACAATAGCTGGGAATCTATAAGGTGAACATTTTTAAGAGCTCACAGGAAGACAGGAATCATCTGAGATTTCTCCAGTCATAGGGGAGACACCCTGATGTATACACAGAGCTTTGCTCAAGACTCTAGAGCCTTTCCATGACTGTGTAAATACGATGTGAAGAATATCATATTTTATTATCATTCAGTTTGACTAAAAAAAATTACAACCCCACCACACTTGAGATGGTTTCTTCCTTCTTTAATATAGTGCGCCTATTGTCATTATATGCTAACATTTGTTAAATATGAAATTATAAATTGATTTTCGTTTCGGAGTCCCTAAGCAAACCTTTTTTTATTCACTATATACTATGAAATTTAAGTTGCTATTTTAAGGAAATTATAAGTAATCTTTCTCTTGTACCAATTATATTCCAATAATGAGAACCTTGTACACCTGGGGGAGGTGGGGAGAGAGAGAATGTGCTTTGCTTAGAACACAAGGGCATTTATAAGGAAATAGGTTAACGCTGTATGTAGTGGAACTGAATTGTTAGGTTGAATAATTTTAAAATCTTTTCCAAGGTGATGATTAATTATTGAAAGCTTTAGACATGCTGTATAATACAACCAAATATTGCTTTGAAAAGGCTAATCATATGATGAACAGCTTCTACGCAGTTAGTGAGAAGACCTTCTCGTGTTTTCAAGGATATTGGTAATGAGGGGCCAAATTGACATGTGGACTGAGAATGGAAATGACTAAAATGACAATAGACTATTATTGCTTTCAGAGCATGAAATGATAAGAGGCTTCCATTTTATCATTATCATCATCACCACCGTTATCATTCAAAATAACTAAGTAAAATAGAAAGAGGAGTATTATTATGCCAACGTAAGTAGATGTTAAAGCAAGAGATCAAGGCACATAAGTGACTTCCTCAGGATCACACTTCTACGATATTAGACCTGGGAGTAGAAAACAGTTAGTACCTAATGATAATCAGTCTTAGTTTCTGTTAAAAGTTGACCAGTGTGTTTAACAATTATGGGTTTGGAGTCAGTGGCTAAAGTGCTCACCTGCTAACCAAAAGGTAGGTGGTTCGAACCTACCAGCCACTCCACAGGAGAAAGATGTGGCAGTCTGCTTCCATAAAGATTAAGCCTTTGAAACCCTATGGGGCAGTTCTACTCTGACCTACAGGGCTGCTGTGAGTTGGAATTGACTGGACAGCAGTGGATTTTGGTTGGTGTACCGTGTTGGCCAGTGGAGAAATGTTCCAGAAATTTTGATGAGGCCTTAATATTTCAGAAAAGTAATATAGACTTATTTTTTCAAGGGGTAGCTCGTGACCCTATACATATATAGAAAATTAATATCTTTAGATAAAGTAGCAGCACATAATATTCATCAAGCTGCTACAAACTTGCTCCTACGCCTTGCTGTACAGTGAGCCAGGTAAACACACACTCTTTTCAATAATGTGTAAAATGGCAAATATCTCTCTGAATACATAGTAAATTATACCAAATATTTTGAAAGCACAACTTGCCTTTTATGAAGAGTTATCAGTTGCAAACATACTCACAGTGTGAAAAGCATAAAAACCTTATTTTAATTAATGTCACAACTCTGTTAACAGTACATTGGAAATTATCTTATAAAAGGCTATACTGCTACTTCACTAAAAATATTTCAGTTGACCCATTTGAGTCATTTTCTATCTGTCGGTTGATTGCTTGGGACTTAATACACGTCGTAATTTAATGAGAATGTTATACTGATTGAAATAAACCTGAGGATGAAGAAATACCAAAGTAACACTTACTAGTCACCATAGAAAGAGTAAAATCTTGACACAGTCAGTACCATAAGTATCATAGAATTAAAGTTACTGTACCAAAAAGGAAAAATGACACACCGTAAGTTATAAATTAAGAACAAATATAATATGATTTAAAAAAATCACGTGTGTTGCCATTTACCATAAAGAGTGAATCGGAAGCCTTTAAAAAATAAAAAGCCACTGATACCATGACTTAATAAATAAAGGTGAAAATTATAAAATTATATTTAAAGAAAATAAATTAGGCCAGAAGTTCTATATTATTGCATGAAAGCAATAAGCAATTTTTTTTTAATGGCAGAGTTTTTTGAGTTACACATTAGTTGAGAGTTGGCAGACTTTCTAGACCAACACTCTCTTGGCGTGTTCTCATTTAACAGGTATTTGATGAGCATCATTTGATGAGCTAGGACGTGTACTATGTACTAAGGATAAGATGCTAAGAGAAAGACGTTATCCTTATCCTCATGAAATTTATAGTTTAGTGGGGTGCAAACAACAAAAAATAATCAAACAATGCTAAGCATAAGGTACATAATAAAAGTATAAATAAATATACTGTTCTAAGTGTACAAGAGATACAAAGAATTTCATATGATGAAGAGAGGCAACCTGGTGAAATAGTGATGTTTGAGCAGATAGTTGAAATGCAAAGAAGAGTTAACTATGCTTGAAGGGAAGATTGAGAATATTCCATGGAAAGAGAATTATATCTGTGGCACAATAAAATAGATTGTGTTTAAGGACTAGAGAGAAATCTACAGTGCTTGGAATCTAGAAAATGAGGATGAATACAATGCAACATGAGACCTGGTTAGTAAGAAGTAGCCAGAACACGCAGTGCTTCCCAGGAGGACACAAGTAATTGGAAGATATCAAAGGGTTTTTAAAGAAGCCCTGGTGATGCAATGGTTAAGCTCTTGGCTGCTAAAGGATGGCAATTTGAACCCCTCTACGATGTCACAGGAGAAAAGAACTGGTAATCTGCTTTCATAAATATTACAGCCTAAGAGACTCCATGGGTAGTTCTACCCTGTCCTATAGGGTCCCTATGAGTTGGAATTGACATGACAGTACACAACAAAACCACAACAAAGTGTTTAAACGTGAGTATGAAATTATTATTGGAACCCTGGCGGCGCACTGGTTAAGAGCTTGACTGCTAACCAAAAGGTCGGCAGTTTGAATCCAACAGCCGGTCCTTGGAAACCCTACGGGTGCAGCTCTACTCTGTTCTATAGGGTTGCTATGAGTCAGATATGACTCAACAGCAATGGTTTGATATGATATTAATCTGTCATTCTGATCATAGGATGGAGGAAAGATGGAAAAAGAACAAGAATGGATGTGATCAAAGCATTTGGAAGCTGTTACAGAGTTCCAGGGGAGATGAAGTTCACTTGGACCAGAGATAATGTTGGTGAAAATGGAGAAAGGGGGACTGATTAGAGAGAGATTTAGCTGACAAAATCAAAAGAACTTGTAGCTTATTTGACGACTTAGAAATATCAAGGATGACATTTAGACTTCCTGTTTTTGTAAATGGATGGATGAAGTGGAATTCACTGGATTAGTGAACACTAGGTAAGGACCAGATTTTGAAAGACAACTGGAGGAATGGGGAGTAAATAGGAAGAAGGTGGAGATTATGAATTCAATTTTGGGCATGTTGAGTTTGAATATGACGGCCAGAGTCACCAGTTTGTGTAACTCCAGGATTCGCCATTCACACAGAACAAAATGAGTTTCAACAGTGAGGTTTTCATTTGAGAAGATTATTGTGGACATTCAGCTGAGAGTGATGAGTAGATATATGGGTCTAGATTTCACAAAAGAGATCAGAATTGGATACAATTGTATTTCAGTGAATTTAAGAGGCCATACATTTTAAGATGAGTATTATACATGTATCATTGAGAAAGAAAAAAAAAATAATTAAACTATGAAATCCTATCTATTGTAATATATATCCTTCCCTTAAACATGTTAAAATATTTAAAAAGTCTAAGAGTTTATTAAATATGAAATAAATTTGGAATTAATAGCCATTTGTGGGTAATTTTACCTATATTCATGGATAAGATTTCTAGGGAGAAAGTTTAGAAAAAGAAGAAAAAATTGCCTTGAAAAGAGTTGAAGGAAATCAAGCCTCTAATTATCTAGGTAATGGATGATGATACTGCAAAGAAAAGGAAAAAAAAAAAAATTAAATCCCAGAAAGAGACACACAGTTCTAAGGAAGAGCAAGAAACCCATACTACATCCTACTAAAAATATTCATGGAGTTTCACCACAGAAATCTTTGGTGACCTGAGAAAGAACTATTTTGCTTAAGTTTTGGGAATGGAATCACATCAGAGTTGAGGAATATGGAGTAGGTGAGAACATGAAATCAGAGAGAGGAGAAACTTGTCAAAAACTTAGGCCATAAAGAAGAGAAGAGAGGTAGGCTAGTAGGTGGGAAATCAGTGGTTTAGGGAAACTTTATTTTAAAAGATGAGAAATATGTGAGCATGTTGAAAAGCCAATGAGAAGGATACAATTAATTGGGAAAAGCTGAAACATAACCAAAAAAAAAAAAAAAAAGATTTGATTGACTGTACAATTTCCGATAAATAGAAACAGATGGGATCCAAACACACTGGTTAAGAGATTGGTCTTTGACAACAGGAGGGATACCTTCTAATTTTCTCTAGAAGCACAAGGAATGACAGACCATCTGTGACTAGAGTTTGTCAGATAAGGGCAATGAAAGTACAGATGGAAGCGGGATTAAAGTAGTTCTATTCAATTGTGGGAGTCCTTGGGTGATGCAAAGAGTTAAGCACTCCACTGCTAACGGCAAGATTGGAAGTTCGAATCTACCTAGATGTACCTTGGGAGATAGGCTTGGTGATCTACTTCCTGAAGGTCAAAGCCTTGAAAACCTTATGGAGCAGTAAACTCTGCACACACAGGGTTACCATGAATGCAATTGATTGACAGCAAAAAACAACAACAACAATTCAAACTATGTTCCACAAACTGGTATTGGTTAACAAATGATTTACTAAGGGTCCATGACAAAAAAAAAAAAAAAAGTACAGAAAGTGAGAATCAGTGTTTACAAAACTTTATTGCAAATTTATAGAGTATTTTTATGAATGTTAAAATTAATAATAAATTACTGGCTTGTGTTTTATATCTTTGAGAATTTTATAGCTTGCGTGATGCTATGAGGCTGAACAGGCTTTACTGGAGATTCCAGACTAAGATGGCGTAGTAAAAAAGGTCTGGAGATCTACTTCTGAGAATCAGCAAACTAAAACACCCTGGATCACAATGGTCTGATCCACAACTAATCATGGGGATGATGCAGGACTGGGCAGCATTTTCTTCCATTGTTCTTGGAGTCGACATGAGTTGGAAGCAGCTGACAGCAACTCCAAAGGTGGGAAGGTGGCTGTTGTGGCTGAGAAGTAAGTGAGTGTGCAGAATATGGCACTTTCCTGAGGAGGCAGCCAAATGAGTTTCAAAATTAGTCAGTCAATTAGATTAATATTAAGTATTTTGAGAGAAAATTTGAGTATTGCAGAGCATTTACTATTCATTAATTTTCACTTAGGATGCAAATTAATATTGTTTAGATTCACCTTGGATGAATATTTTAGTTTGATTAATAATATTTAGTTCATTTTACCTCCAGCAGCATCGTATTCAGGCAGGACATTATTATCCCTTTACATTGTGTCCCATACTATAAATTTCTCTGTAGAGCATTAGTGGGCATTTTTAGATTTGAAAGCTAAGTTTGGTGTGGTAGTGGTAGCTCTCCCATGGAGCTAATGCTTGATGCTTATTTCTGTGTCAGTTCCTCTCTTGAAGACATTTCTCTTCACAATCCTAGAACAAATTGTATCGTGACTATTGTTTCATAATGTACGTAAGTAGATCCATTTACTATATATTTTTGTTTTCTCCTCCCATGTTGCAGAGCCCTGGTGGCACAGTGGTTAAGGAGCTCTGCTGCTGACCGAAAGCTCAGCAGTTCGAATCCACCAGTCACTCCTTGAAAACCCTATGGGGCAGCTCTACTCTGTCCCATAGGGTCGCTATGAGTTAGAATCCACTCTGTGGCAACAGGTTTGGTTTGAGTTTTTGTTTGTTTGTTTTATCATGTTGCAGATCATGATATTGTTGTTCCTTCTGATTGTAGTTCTTTTCAATGTGAGTGTGTGTGTATTTGTCTTTATGTATGTATGTGTATGTATATGTTTACATGTGGTGTAAAGAAGGGTGGAACACGGGTGGAGTGACGTGACCTGACTGCTATTCTTCTGCCTAGTTCAGTGATTTTCAACCAAGGGTAATTTATCCCACCTGGAGACAGTTGGCAATATCAGGAAGCATTTTTGTTTGTTACAGTTGGAGTGGGAACTACTACTGGCATCTAGCACGATGTTGCTATACATCCTACAGTACACAAGACAGTGGCTCACAGGTAAGATTTATCAAGCCAAAAACGCCAATAGTGCTGAGTTTGCAAAACCCTGGCCTAGATGGAGAGGGAAACATCTTAATGCTTTGTGTAAAAGGAACAAATAAATGCACACTTGCTTTATCAGTGCAACGAACAAGGGCTTCATGGTGAGGTAGCTCTAAGTTTTCAATCTTTCATCCGTTAAGTTCCAAGCCTCCTGATATTGGCACAAAGAATTAATCTTTTTGAACACAGTCTTTCTTCTCATGAAATAGAAATAGCACTACCTTCATGATAAGGTTGCCGAAATGATTAAATGAGATACGTATTTTTAATGATTATCAGTTTCCAGCACATGCTCAGTAGTGTTTCCTTCATTTGCCATAATGCTATAATAAAATTTAGCAATTCCAAAAACATTACTTTTTAATAGTTAAATAGGAAGAGGAAATATCTATAAATTTTAATCAATGCAATAATAAAAAGGATTACCAAGTGTAACCTAATGCTTATATTTTCTTTTATTCTCTGTGGTCTTCATGAGTTGCTTAAATGGGAATTATTGGAGAAGCTTATTTTCATTACCTAACAATGGGAAACCTTGAAGACTGTATCTGTTGGCCAGGAAGTAAAGCTACGTATTTCTTTTAGTAAACTGGAAGAGGAAACTTTCTATAAAATAATTCTGTTTTTCTAAAAAATATATACTTTTCTAGAAGAAAAGAAAGACATATGTATCCATGTGTATATAAGTTCCATATATTTACACTAACCTCAGGGATAAATATTCTACCAAGAATTTCTTTCAAAATGGCATGCATGCTTAGCTCTTTTAGCAAAATGCTTCCAGTTTTTTTGTTGTTTTGTTTAGTTTGATTTTATTTTTCTCTCATGATATAGGGTAAACTATCCTGGCTGGGTGTTTATACAAATATTATATGAAAAACTTTTATCATTCAGAAATTCCTGGCTGCAGAGTTATGAAAATACAGTCAAATGAGTGGATGCTTATATTCCAGAGATTGATACAGAATGTAATCCATGAATTTTGATTTTCTGGCAAAGAAGAGATGAAAAGTTTTCATGCAATTCAGAGATTTCAGAATGCATACACTTTCCATTAATTTCTCTCCTTTCCCCAGGTAAGCACTCGACCTTGAAGTAAAATTGCTTGTTTAGTAGTTTTCATCTTTTTCTAAAATCCTTTCGAAAACCTTAAAAGTTTTCCTGAATAAGTTAGCTATTTTTCAGCAAACATAATAAATCCAGGGTTTAAATAGGCATGTACTTTTATGGTGCATATACAAACAGACTTAGCTTGAATTTATGGATTTTCTCTTCCGTGTAATATTTCAGAGTGATTTCCTGTCTTCATTACTATGTATGATCCAAATGTCCACAAGGTGACAATATCTCAGAGTTCTTTCAAAGGAGTTAAAATTATTGGAAACTTGACATGAGGGTGGCTTACTCAGGTGTGTGGAAGATAACTCATTGTGGTTGGAGAAGAAAAATATGACATTTCTAGTTTTTTTAATTATTATTTTAAAAGGGAGAAAGGGATTATGGTTATGAATATGTAATACATGGACTCACTGGGTCCCACATGCAGCGGTGAAGTGTTGATTGGGATACTTAGCGTGTCCTGAGTTTAAATAAATATGATATATTTGAATATCACAGAAGAATCTACAGAGTTGCTTTCACTTTTCCATTAGCTTTCAGTGTAGTGTCACGGACTAGTCTCTCTTTCCTATTTAAAACATCTAGTTTTCATTGAAATATTCTTTCCAAAATGAACAACAGGCTTACAAAAGACTGCCCATAGAAGCTGTAGTTCAAAGATAATACTAAAATGCAAGTAGAGTGTAGTAAAGAAATGGCAGAACTGGTTAAGAGTTCAGGCTGCTAACCAAAGGTCGGCAGTTTGAATCCACGGAAACCATATAGGGTGGTTCTACTTTATCCTACAGGATCACTATGAGTTGGAATCGATTCGACAGTAATGGAGTTATGAGAAAGAAAAAAAAAAAAGATGATCTATTGAGATATGATAATGATATATTAGGGAAGGAAAAATGGGTTTTTTATTCCTAAGAAATAAAATAAAGTTATTTGACAAAATTTTCACACACATATACACACACACACTGAAAGCTTAAAAATATTTTACTGATAGAGGTGTAGCAACAAAAATGTTTCGGAAACCTTGCTTCCAACTAAGAGTAGAATATTGGTATGTTTGTTTCCTTCAAAGGGCCCGTGAATAATAAAGCTAATAAGGCAAATAAATTATATTGTTTTTATTTTCCTTTAGTTATCTTTACAAAGATGAGAAATGGTGACATTGATTGTGAAGCAATTATTTGTTGAAAGAATTATGGTAAAAATTGTAGATAATTAAATGATAATATAATACGCAGTTCACCTTTTCTTTAGAATTTTAAAGACTGAGACATTTAAAAAAATCAGTATTTAATAAAATGCTTTATGTGAGTATATATAGTCCTTTTCCATTACAGTGTGTTTCACACCTGTTCTTTTAAATTTGAGACTTGGAATGATTCTTAGGCTACTTAGAGTATGTTTTGTCTCATTTTACAAATGAGAAGTCTGAGGTTCAGAGAGGCAGTCACTCAAACACTGTAAAGGCACTTGAAGACACGAATCCCCCCTTGATTTCTCCATTAAGTTTCTGAGCTCTTCTAATTCGAATGAGTGCTGTATTCATAAACATTGTCCAGATTTATGAAGTCAGTATACTAACAGCCACTGCTGCTTTTCTTGGCTACCATATGACTTAGATGATGGCAGACAAATGACTGACGTTAATCATTTTTAAACTTTTGTTACTTAGGAATCATAATTTTTTTTTTCCAGCATCCTTTGGATGGACTGCCTTTTCTCAGGGACTTTTTGTTTTATCAAGGGAACATCAGTATTAACTTGTTGGTGTATGTTGCAAAGAAGACTGACTGTTGGCCCAAATCTCTTCTTCCTGGACGCACATAGACTACATTTTCTAACCTTGCTTGAGACAGTGTGGTTATTTGACAAGTTCTTTTCAACAGAATGAGAATGGAATGTGTGCTGTTTTCATGCTGGAGCTTTTACAAGAGTGGGGGTGCCTCCTCTATGCCCTTTTCTCCCTTCTGCTACTGAGCCCCGGACATGGCAGACCAGCCTGTATGATGTGGACAATTACAAGGTCTTAGAAGGTGGCAGAGTGCTAGAAGTAAGTAGTCTGAAGCCCTGAAGCCATGGAGGAAAACTGCCCACCAGCCAGCAACACCTGCCCCGACTATTAAGGAAAAAAGAATTATAAATACTTTATGCACCATTTTGTTACATCGTTTTATACTACACTAACAGTACAGTAAATTTGAGCACAATATGTTTTAATATAATTATTTTAAGTGAGTTCCTTCTCATTTCACAACTTATTGTGCAAATGTATCAACCTTTTACAAGACACTTTCTGTACTTCTTGACTTTTGACTCTGACTTTCAGATCAGATCAATGTTTAAATCTATTTTTCATTACCTTTGATAGGAACACCTCTTGAAGATTTTATGTGTACCTGTCAGATATTTCTGTTAGGAGTGTTTAATGTACTGATTTGCACAGTGAGATGAGCTTTAAGTCATGTTTTAAATCTGAAAGATTAAATTGTCATGAACATAGGAAACATTGAGAAAAAGCACTAAAATGCACTGAATCTGTCAATTCTCCACACCCTTGCATTGTAAAGGCTCTTGTTAACATCTCAAAAATGGCGGAATGCAGATAGCGTTCATGAAAAGTTATCTTCCAACATACAGCACATAGTACACGTGGTGTCCGCCTGAAAGAAATTACACGCTGTACACAAGTCATTTTAGAAAATAGCTATGTACATTTGACTACATTCATAACTACATTATATTCTGTTTTACAGTCCCTGGTTATTATGGGGGCTTGAGAGTGACTGTAATAGTTAGAAACTATAGCACAGTGGTTCATTCCAGGACGCTTAATGTACTGCTGACTTCCTCAGATCTCAAAGATAAAACCTGGAGTTCATTTTCAGGGTTCAGAGTGATTATGTTGGAAAAATCCTTGCGTGACTATCTGATGTTAATTCCTGCTTTTACGTAGACCAAAGTCTCACAATGTAAATTTAAATTTCCCACAATACCTTTGCAAATCATCCTTTGTTGGGAACTAAAAATAACATGAGTCAATAGTTTCAAGCGTAATATAATCTGTACAACCAGGTTTCTGCCCACTTATCTATTCCTCACTTAAGTAACACTGCGTGAACCTTGTAACAAATTACTATGAAGTTTGATAAAACGCTAAGGACAAAGGAAATTGAGAAAAAGATGTTCCAAATAAAGGCAAGGTAAAAAAAAAGTCTGGTATATGTTTAAATAGCCATAGCAATCCACTGTGATTAAGAAATAAAATGGCATTTTGCATCCCAAAGATGTACGAACATTTCCAAGATCACTTCATAATTGTGCATGCTTACCTGCTTCTGTGGATTTCCTCCTTGCCTCTTTCATCCATTAAACTGAAAACCTTGGCATTAACTTAAAACTTCCTACTGTCACACTAATTACATTGATGATATGATTAATGGGAAAGTAATGAAGACGCAAATGAAGGTGATCTAGACTGTTTTAATGTATAAAGAAGTCAGTGAGAATAGTCAGCCGAATTGTTAAAAAATACATACGTTATGAGAAACAACAGCTTAACGAGGAAGTTAACTTTACGTCTTTGGAACCAGCATCTCTACCTGGTTGGTGACAAATAGTAATTTGTTACTGTTGTTGTTTTGTATAGGAAGTGCACGTGATTTTCAACTTTAAATAAGACAAAAATAAAAGCAGAAAATGTCCCTTGGAACAGAGCTATGTCGTATTAGTTTAGACTCTATGTGCTGTCACATTTGGTGATTTGGGGTGATGAGTGGTATGGATATTTAAGAATTTGCTTTAAAAAAAACTTATCAATCCTATATTCTTCTCTAATTATGAATATTAAAATTTTTTTTACATATCATTCTTCCAAAAATCCCATAAAAGAGAGCACATTGAAGCCTAGAGAAGTTCTGTAGTTTGCTTATCAGTGCACAAAAAGGAGAGATGGGAGAAATTCAATAGTTCTTATTCCTGGCCCAGTAGCCTATCCTCTATGCCGTATACACATCTTTATCTTTTCTTCCTAACATTGTTTTGTTCTCACCTACTTCTCACTAGTTAAATGTAACAATATAAAGCGGGAAGTTTTTCTATCAGGGATATTTTCTAGCTGGAGAGTTTAGGGCTTTTGCAAGATAACACTTTTTTGACTTTAGAATGTTTGAGAAGTCTCTATGATTGTTGAAAAATGATTCAGAGTCTACAGTGTGGCTATCTTTGCATTTAGATGATTTAGCTGGCAGTCTTGGGCAGGGAGGAGGGTGTCACCAGTAAGTCTAGTTGTATGGAAGTCATTTCCTTAAAAAAAAAAAAAAAAAAAGTCTTATTTTATCCT
The DNA here is from genome assembly GCA_030035585.1 of Dugong dugon. Lineage (NCBI taxonomy): Eukaryota > Metazoa > Chordata > Mammalia > Sirenia > Dugongidae > Dugong > Dugong dugon. The sequence continues at coordinate 12,405,324 of CM057473.1, forward strand.
TTAAGCATTCTCTTGCTGTTCTTGATACAATGATAATCAAAGTAATGACATCATACTTAACATTCAAGTAACAGAAAGAGAAAGATTAATTCTTGGGAGGGAGGTAACAACTATCTTGATTTTTAACAGGGTAGATTACTTTTCCCGTTTCTGAATTTTATATAAACAGAATCCCACAGTATGGACTTTTTGGGTCTTGTTTCTTTTACTCAACATTATGCTCTGGGTCCTGCCGGGCTGATTTTGGTGGGATTCAGCTGATGGGTCAGTTGGAAGCTGACTGATCTAGGATGTTCTTATAGTTTGTCTTCAGTCTACAGCTAGTCAGTACAGACTTGTTCTCTAAGTAGATGGTCAGTATCCCAAGACAGTGGCAGCATGGAAGTAACCTAGGCTCATAATGCCAAATCAAGTCACAAGACCGGTTCTGATTCATGGATTATGAAAGGAAGCTCATCTCTTGGTGGGAAGGATGGGTATAGAGAGAGGTGGTGAATAAGGACCATTTTTCCTATCAATATCTTTCATACAAAGAAGAAATGGAAAGATAATAAAATATGTTCAAGCTTAAATAGTCTACCTGATGAATTTATTTGGAGGCACATTTTTTCCCCCAACAGTGACTCAAAATGAAAATCAAAGCAAAATGAAAAAAAAAAAAAGACTGCGTTGGTTGCTGCAGAATAAGCTTCATTCAAATGACTTACACTATTTGTCAAAACAGACTAGTCATTCTCACAAAGAATCTGGCAAGCAAATTTGTCAAAGCCCTAATTTTCATGAACTAGGCCTTTCTATTAACGGTACAGTGCTTCTACAGGGAAGGCTTTAGATTCCTTTGCTTTATATTCTTAGCTGTCTATAACCTTTCCTATTTAAATTTATATCAGTTTCCAAAAGCATCCTTTTTTATTACAAAGCATTGTTTGGTTCAGTAATCTCTGATCGTATTTATTTTGCTCTGAAGTGATGTGCAAAAACACTAGAACTTTTTATATACACATTTGGAGCATTGTTAGATTTTTAAAAAGTCATATCTTTAAATTCTTCAGATTACAATGTTTGATTTGTAGTTATAGCATAGAGAGTTTAAAAGTTAACTATTTTATCATATTTTATATGAAACTTTAAATAAAGAGCATATATTTTTACAACTCCCATTAACCATTTAATTTTTTAAAAATCTGTTTTTTTTTTTTTGCTCAAGTCAATGTTTTCTACTACTATAAGAAATATTCATACATCAAACTTTAATCAGAATGTGAACACTATGAGACTAAAAAAGGAAATGATCCAAGATGAAACCCTTCTGTTCCATTGTGTGCAGCATATAGGTTAGAGAGTGAAAGCCAGCCTCAGTATAGGGCAGGATGGGCACTGTACCATCCACAGATCTGCAGTAGCTGGGGGTTGACCTAGACAGAAGAACGGAGTCTTTATTCATTTTCTCCAGGATCCTACCACCTACGCTCTGTCCCTGGAATGCAGTATCCAAATCTCTTTCCAGGACTTACAGTGGCCCAGAATTGTTAGTTAAAAATCAATGCTCATGACACATCTCTTTCTTCTTACTCTTTTGATTAGCAACGACTTAATTTACTCTCTCAGGGACAGGGCTATTTCCCAGAGCTTATTTAACTTTATCAAAGGGAATAGTGTAAGATAGGAGAATCAGACTTAAGCGGCTTAAAGTGCAGTTGTTAAATCCATACCACGGTGAGATCAGTTGTACGCATATCCTGGAGCTGAAGGGGAGCTTACACATTAGAAATTTCATTTATTTTGTACTTTAAGGTACAAAAACCTAAATATTGTCAGTTGCTAAAAAGTTAATCATAATTGCTATTAGTGTGTTGAAAGAACATTAAGTCAATTGTTAAAAATGAATGTATACACATACATTTTAGAGAGGGTTAGAGAATCAAGGAAAAGGATCAAATTAAGTTTATTCCAGAAGAGACCTAATAGAAACCTAACTGCTGCAAGCAAAATCTGTACACCACTGCCCTTGCTCAGAAACAGATACCCTTGTCAAATCTCTTTTGTATACATGTTCTTTCCCTACAGCACTGCAGTTGGTTTACCCTCTCGGGTAAGACACATTTTACAGTAGGTCAAATATGTTAATAACTTCATGGCATTCTTGGTGCTTGGTGACTTCTGATTAGAATGGGCCTCTTTATTTTCAGTTTTTTATATATATGTATACGGATACATATATATATTCTCTCTCTCTCTCTATATATATATAAGACTATACTAGTAAATGTAGGTACGTACTAGTACATACTGGAAAAACACTAAAAAGCTTCTGTTTAAACGTCATTACTTCTCTTTCATTCCTAGTGAAGAATGATTCAAAAACCTGATGTAACTGTAAAGTAACAGTTGATTTTTATTTTGCTTCTTACTATCTTGTTAGTAGTTTATAATTACAGAGTGTTAACCCTCTTGATAACAGAAATCACATGTCTGGGTTACACATTTGTGTCTCCTCTTTACTTAGAGTCATCCTGACATTTAGTAGTCATTCCACAAATATATTTGCTGAATGAATCAGTGAATCAATGACTGAATAAAGAATGAATAAACGTTAAGTCCAAGAGGGAAGATTCCACTGCTCGTTATCCCAAAGAGGGAAGGTTTATAGAAGGGAAATTCTGGTATATTCAAAGAGTCTGTTCCTAGGTGACCTTGAGCCTCTGAATGAAAAAATTAACTTAAACTTTCCCATTTCCCAGTACTATTTAAACTAGCAACTCCAAAGTTTTATGTGACATAAACTCAGTCACTGATAAATGCTTCTATTGGCCTTGCTTATGGTTTTACTGAATTCATTGGCAAATAATCTTTTTTGTTTTATAAAAGGAAATAGTGTCGCCTTAAGATAAGTAGGAAAAATGATAGGACTTGGATATTTTAGACTTGATGAAAATTGTGCACTGTTTAATATTCTTATATACTTGTCTTCTTTTTCCTGAATATTATGTAAAGCTGTCAGCACCCATCTGAAAGTTGCTTAAGCTGTGGTGGTTTTCATATTGCTGTGATGCTGAAAGCATGGTAGAAATGTTTCAGTGCGGCTTCCAGTCTAAGACAGACCAGGAAAAAATGTCTGGCAATTTACTTCTGACAGTTAGTCAACAGAAATCCTATGGATCACAACAAAACATTTTCCAACTTGCTTGCTTTGGACATGTCATCAGGAGGGATCAATCACTACAGGAGGACATCAAGTTTGGTGAAGTAAATAGCAAACAAGGTTGAGGAAGACTCTCAGTGAGCTGGATTGGCACAGGAGCAGCAATGATGAACGTGTCAGCAATCATGAAGATGACGCAGGACCGGGCAATATTTGGTTTAGTTGTGTATGAAGGTCTCCATGAGTCTGAGTCGACTGGATGGTATCTATTCATCTATCTACCTATCTATCCAAATCTGACTTACTTTTCTTAATGTCGAGACCAAGTGTTCTAATTTGTTGAAGAGTTAACAAATCCGTCCTTATATACCTGCTCAACATAAACTAATTTCAAAGAAAAATTGCCAGTCCTCTATGTCCCTACACCCTGTATCCCTAATCATCAGTAAAATGTTTAAATATAAACAATTTCTCTTAAAATCTCATGTTAAAGGAAGAATGAGATTTTGATATCAGATAATCCCGTTGCTGGCTGTTTATACTGAGCAAAATCACCAGCTTCTTGCTCAAACCTCTGTTTCTGTTTGCCTGTGTAAGCACAGAATGCATCCCCATGGATGCAGCTTTCTGAGGAGGAATTGTTAGAGCCTTAGAGAATAGCTGGAGCATTTTATCTATGTTTGCACAAAATCTAAACTTAGATTGAGTGTCCTCTTATTTATTATATCTTTTGCTAAAGAACCTAGCAAAAGCTAGCAGGACTGTGCTTTCTCAAGAGAAACATTATGTATTTCTCAAATGAACAGCATATACTTAGATCCAATGTTTTATCTTAACAAAATTCAATATTTTCTTTATTTAGGAGAAGAAATGTGGACTTAACAATGCCTTAAGGCAAGAAACACTTGAGGTATAATAAATTTAAGCATTCTAGTAGTCCATTTTGCAAATACCTCCCAGTTTTCCAGATAATCGATGCTCCTTTCCCCCAGCTTTTCAGAGGAATACTTATAAGGCTAAAATGAATTCAATGTATTTTTTTCCTCTTTCTCATCTAGTCCTATTGGCCACCTTCTAGTGTCACCCATTGGCCACACCCTGCTATTATACAGAATAAGTGAAAGCACTGTGGTGATTTATACAGTTCAGTCTTCTGGGGGCACAGAGCAGGTGAGAGAGGGTAGAAAGTGCATCTCAAGAGATAAACAGAAGACATCCATGCAGTCTACAAGGCTCTGCGTGATCTGGCCCACACCTCATCCCTAGACACTTACCTCTTGCCACGAGCCCCATTTCTTACTTTCCAGTCACCACCACCACCTTCTTTCTGTTTATACCAGTCCAGCAGCTGTGTAACCTGGACCTCTGTACATTGCGTTCCATCTACCAGAAAAGGTCTTCTTCAAGTCCTAAGTTGGCTGACTCCTAATCATTTGAGTACATTACAATTGTCACTTCCTCCTTGAGGCCTTCCACAACCACCCGACTGAAAATGTCCCCTTCATCTTAGTCACTCTTAACACACAATCCTGGTTATTTCCCTCATAGCACATATCTCACCATAAAATTATGTTGTTCATGTATGTGTTAGCTTATTCATTTACTAGACTTTAGGTTGGTAGGTTTATAATATAAAGACTTTGTTGTGTGGATCTCAGTATGTTTAGGGTTTAGAACCCTTTCTGCACAGAACGTAACTCACTGGCTTGTATATATATGTAATCTAGCTCACATATTCAAAATTTATTTTAAAGAAGTGTAATATTCTTAGGTTGATGGAATTTCCCTCCTTAAACCAAGTGGAAACTTTTGTTTCTGTATATGTTAAAAGAGATCTGATTTTCTAGAAACCTTTCAGCATGGCCTTCCTTCCTCATTCTGAGTCTGTTTCCAGTTATTTTCAGTATTTCCAATGTTTTAAAATAACTAAACAGTTCTATTTCCATTCTCCCCTCAGGGTATGGTGAACATTTTTATTTCCTCATAAAACCAAAAAAAAAAAAAAAAAAAAAAAAACCCGTTGCTGTTGAGTCGATTCTGACTCCTAGCAACCCTATAGGACAGAGTAGAACTACCCCATAGGGTTTCCAAGGAGCAGCTGGTGGATTCAAACTGCTGACCTTTTAGTTAGCAACTGAGCTCTTAACCACTGTGCCACAAGGATATCATATACAAAAAGAAAATTTTGTTCTGCATTGCTATTCATGATGGTTAGTCAAAAATAAAAATGGCTTGTTTGCTGAAATGCCCCCCATCTTAGTTATCTAGTGCTGATAATAACAGAAATACTACAAGTGGATGGCTTTAACAAAGAGAAATGTAATCCCTCACAGATTAGGAGTCTAGAAGTCTGAATTGAGGGCACTAGCTCAAGGGGAAAGCTTGCTTACTCTGTTAGCTCTGAGAGAATGTCCTTGTCATCCATCTTCCCTGGTCAAGGAGCTTCTCAATGCAGGGACCCCAGGTCCAAAGAACACTCTATTCTCTCGGCTCTTATTTCTTGGTGGTATGAGGTCCCCAAGTCTCTCTGTTTGCTCCTTCCTCTTATGTCTCCAAAGAGATTGATTTAAAACACAACCTAATCTTGTAGATTGTGTCCTGCCTCATTAACGTAATTGCCAATAATCTCACCTCATTAACATGATAACAGTAGGATTTAAAACACATAGGAAAATCACATCAGATGACAAAATGGTGGACAATCACACAATACTGGGAATCATGGACTAGCCAAGCTGACACACATTTTGGGGGGGGACACAATTCAATGCATAACAGACCCCCCCTTGTTTTAAAATAATCTCAGCTCCTGCTGACACAGAAATTGCACAACTCATATCCTCTATTCATTTTCTATTTCAGTTAAGTCTCATTCTTCGTCTTTCTTCTTCTGCCATCTGAATCATACCCAGTTGGGATACGGAGAGTTATGTCAGCCTTGGCAATATATAGACCTTTGTTTTTGGCAATATATAGACCTTTGTTTTTGGCAATATATAGACCTTTTTTTTTTTTTTTTTCCATTCACAGAGTCATTTTCACTATTTCTAGCTTTGGTTACACATACTGAAAACAAAAGCTGATAGAGACGTTGCTTCAAGAGGTGTAAATGGGTGGCAGCAGAAATGGGAAAAGGAGAATGGGAAAGCAAAAGAGCAAAGTATTCCTAAGCTTTCAAAATGGTACTTTTTCCACAATTTCTTTTTGTGTGTAGTTCTGCTGGGAACAACCTGTCTGCCTGGTGGTATTTCTTCCCCTCCTGTACACAGTTGTCTCTCACATTCACTGCTCCTCATTTCACACAAAACTTCACACAGAGGGAAGATAAGCACCTTTTTAATTACTTGTTATTCTGTCAAAATTTCTCACATTTTTTTATTTCATTCACTTTATGAATTTTGGGTTTTTTTGGCAGTAGAAATGAAGCATTATTTTCTCTACGATTATTCTGTTCTACTTGGTTTTGCTTTTTAAACTTCCAATTCTATTCTGTTTACCATTTGTGTATATTTTCCCTGGTGAAGCAGTGGTTAAGTGTTTGGCTACTAACCAAAAGGTCAGCAGTTCGAATGCAGAAGCCACTCCTTGGAAACCTTATGGGGCAGTTCTACTCTGTCCTATAGGGTGTCTATAAATTGGAATCAACTCCATGGCAATGGGTTAGACCTTCAAGAGTCGGAATTGATTCCAGGGCACACAACAACAACAACAAGAATCTAGGCACCAGGGGATATTTCCTTACTCACTGATGAAGATGAGCATACCAAGAGCTCCATAATTCTAACCTGATGACTCATTATGTTGAAAACTCTTAAATGCAGTCTGAGAAAAACACCACACTTACCCACAATCAACTACTCATCTTTTTGCGATCAAACTATACCATATGGAAACTCAGCACTCATGTATTTGCTTTCCTGAATTGTTATTAAACAAAATATGATTGAAATAATGACTATTGTCTTCAAACAATGCAGCATTGTTGAAAATGTAACACAAAATATAGAGTAGACTGAAATAAACTATTTACGTTTTAAAGTACAACTATTTAAAACATTCTCTTTTAGACCTGTTGCCCTCAAGTGGATTCTGACTCATATTGACCCTACAGGACAGAGTAGAACTGCCCCAGAGGGTTTCCAAGAAGTAGCTGGTGATTTGAACTGCTAAGCTTTTGGTTAGCAGCCAATGACTTAACCACTGCTCTTAACCGGGGCTCCATAGTGACCACTAACTTGTTCTTAATGGGACAGCCACATTTACAATCTTCCAAAGGTTAAACCATCTTATATGTGTTCGTCACATAAAAAATTAAACAGCTCGAAATAGGGAAGGAAACTTAGTAGCCTTTTTTTTTTTTTAATTATTGTTAGAGATATCTGTCATGAAGCAAATTATTTCAAATATTGCCTTACATATCTGTCTAAGGTTAACTAACTTGAATTGAGTTGATAATAGGTGGTTTATTTCTTTTTTTGGTTGTGAGGTATTTCTTCTGTTTTTGTTTGTTGTCTGTTTAATTTATAAGTTAAAGGAGAATTAATTAAGAATTACAAATTTGCAAAATTTAATGAAAGTTGAATTATGAACACTTGATTTCAAGTGAGACCTACTGAAATGAGGTATAAAAAGTATGAAGTGTTATATAAATACAAGAGATTGCCATTATGGTTGCCAGGTCATCCTTTGCTGGAATGAGTCTTCTTTGAAGTATTCAAGAGAAGCCTTTTTTTTTTAAATTAAGGTAATTATATATATAACAAAACATTTGTATTTTAATTTTTTTACATATAAAATTATTCAGTCACATTATGTTCATCATGTTGTCGCTCATCACTACTTTTTCCACATTTTTCCATCATCCTTAACAGAAATTAAATTTTTGAATATGTGAAATAGTTGGATATTTGTGCACTGATCCTGTGCATTTGTTTTGGAAGTTATGTTTGTTAGATATATTTTGCTGCAGTAGCACTTGAAATATTTCCATCTGGTTTATAAGATGGCATGCCCAAAATTCCCATGCTCTGTTTGTTCAGTCAAACGCTCACTAGGTACTAATTTGAAGGGATTTATTACATGTAATTAAAGTCCCAAATGGATTGACCTTAAGTTACAAAGGGCCTGACCCAATCAGTTGAGCCTTTTAGAAGCAAAGCTTTTTTTTTTTTTAAGATTATTTTTAATACTCTTATAATTTTTTATAAAAAGTGATTTATTTAAAGGAGTATTTTCTCTTATGGGTAGCAGAAAGATTTGAAATATGATAAGGATTCAACATACTATTGTTGACTCACAGATGAGGACGCCATACAATGCAGAATGCAGGAGGCCTCAGGGAGCTGATAGACACTCCTGCCTCACAGCTATCACAGAAACAAGGCCCACAGTCCTACAAAGACAAGAAACTGAATTCTGACAAAAATGTGAATGAGCTTGGAAGCCAGCTCTTCCCTAGAGCCTCCAAAGAAGAATGTGGCACTGCAGTTACTTTAATTTTAATCTTGTGAGACCAAGAGCAGGGAACTCAGTAACCTCACCTGAACCTTGACTTACAAAATCGCGAGATAATAAGTGGAAAGTATTTTAAGCTGCTAAAATTATGGTATACGGGCTATGGTGTCTCAGTAGCAGATTTTTTGCCTTCCATGCGGGAGACCCGGGTCTGATTCCCACTTATGCACCTCGACTGCAGCCACCACTTGTTTGTCAGCTGGGGTTTCTATATTGCTATGATGCTCTGCAGGTTTCAGCGGAGCTTCCATACTAAGATGAGCTAGGAAGAAAGGCCTGGCAATCTACTCCCAAATATCAGCCAGTGAAAACCCTGTGGATCACAACAGTCCGATCCTGTTGTGCATGGATTGGGGGCCAACTCTAGTGCAACTTACAATAACAACAACAACAACAAGATTGTGGTAAATTGCCACACAGCAATAGAAAAGCAAATACACCTGGTATTAGTTGGGTGGGGGAAGTGCACAGGCTGAACAGACCAATCAAGTACCATCCCAGCTTCCTGAAGAAATTTAGAGATTAGCCTCACAATGCCTTGTAAGTCTATGAAATCAGCAGCTGCTGGCCTGTTTGACTGTGACCCCGAGACCCCCTCTGATGAGAGACGTGGTACAATGTCACAAGCTGGAATATGGCCCAGTGAATATTATGTTGGATTGCATTTAACTTATTCATGAACGTTCATTTTTTAAGATAAACTTTTCCTACGGTGGAATGCCAAGTCTTAAGTGCACAGTGTGGAATGGTGTTGATAAATGTATACTGTACTTACACAACCACCACTCTCTACAAGGCAGAGAACATTTTCATATCGCTGTAAGTTATCTTCTATCCCCTTCAGGTTACCTGCAGCTGCTCCTAGGCAGTCTGTTCTAATGTATCTCACTGTACATTAGTTATTCTTGTGTTGATCTTCACATAGTATGCTGTTCTTTGTGTCCAGATTTTTCATTTTAAAAAAGGCTGTTGAGATGCATCCATGCTGTTGCATTCTTCAGTGGTTTATTGTCCTTCTTATAGTGCTGTATGATTTCATTGTCTGCATATACTGTCATCTGTTTGATTTGTTTATTTACACTTCTGTTGATGAACATTCTTCTGTTGAAGAATTTTGGGAGATTATAAATAAACTTGCTATAAACAATCTTGTACCAGGTTTTGTGTGTGTGTGTGTGTGTGTGTGTGGACATATATTTTTATTTATCCTGGATAAATATCTCTAGGGTTGGATTTGCTGGGTCCTAGGGTAAAAGTTCAGCACATCAAATCTATTCTTGAGATGGTCTCTAAATTCAGTCGGGATGTATTCAAGGTTGTAGTTTGGCTTTCTTGAACTTGCTTTGATTTTCTTCAGCTTCAGCTTGAACTTGCACAGAAGCAATTGACAGTCTGTTCCACAGCTGGCCCCTGGCTTTGTTTTGATGGATAATATTGATCTTCTCCATGGGCTTCTTCCACACATGTAGTCAATTTGCTTCCTGTGTAGACCATTCTGCAAAGTCCACGTATATAGTCGTGCTTTGTGTTATTGAAACAAAGTATTTCTGATGAATAAGTCATTGGTCTTGCAGAATTCTGTCATGCAATCTCCAGCATCATTTCTATCACCACAGCCATAGTTTCCAATTATTGATCCTTTTTTGTTTCCAACTTTCAAATTCCAATCACCAGTGATTATCAATGCACCTTGGTTGCACGTTTGATCAATTTCAGACTACAGCAGTTCATAAAACATCTTCAGTTTCTTCATATTTGGCATTCCAGGTTGGGAAATAAATTTGAATAATAGTCATATTAATTGGTGTTCCTTTTAGACATATAGATTTTAACCTATCACTGACTGTGTTGTACTTCAGGATACGTTTTGGAAAGTTCTTTCTAATGATGAATGCAGTGTTCTTCTTCTTCAGTTTGTCATTCCCAGCAGAGTAGACCATATGGTTGTCAGGTTCAAAATGGCCAATACCAATCCATTTCAGCTCACTAATGCCTAGGATATTGATCTTCAAGTGTTCCATATCATTTCTGACAACTTCCAATTTTCCTTCATTCATACTTCATACATTCCATGTTCTGATTATTAATGAATGGTTGAAGCTGTTACTTCTCATTTTGAGCCTTGCCACATCAGCAAATGAAGGTCCACAAAGCTTTACTCCATCCACATCATTAAGATTGACTCTGCTCTGAGGTGGCAGCTTTTTCTCAGTCATATTTTAACAGCCTTTCAACCTGACGAGGGATATCATTGCTGATGTCAAATGGATCTTGATTGAAAGCAGGGAATACCAGAAAGATTTTTATTGACTATGGAAAGGCTTTCGACTTGTGGACCATAATGAATTATGGATAACGTTGCAAAGAATGGGAATTCCAGAACACTTAATTGTGTTCATGTGGAACCGGTACATATTTTAAGAGGCAGTGGTTTGAATAAAACAAGGGGATATTGCATGGTTTAAAATTGAAAAATGTGTGTAGCAGGGTTGTGTTCATTCATCCTAATTATTCAATATATATGCTGAACAAATAATTTGAGAAGCTGAGCAGCAAGAAAAAGAACATGGCCTTAGGATGAGAGAAAGAGTCATTAACAACCTGAGATATGCACAACCTTACTTGCTGAAAGTGAAGTTGACTTGAAGCACTTACTGATGACGATCAGACTACAGCCTTCAGTATGGATTATACTTGAATATATAGAAAATGAAAATCTTTATAATTGGACCACTCAACAATGTCACGATGAATGTCGAAGACATTGAAGTAGCCAAGGATTTTGTTCTTCTTGGATCAACAATCAACGCCCATGGAAGCAGCATTCAAAAAATCAAACAACATATTGCATTAGGAAAATCTGTTGCAAAAGACCTCTTTAAAGTGTTAAAAAGCAAAGATGTCACTTTGCTGACTAAGGTGTGCATGGTCCAAGCCACAGTATTTTTTATCTTCTCAATGCATATGTCGGAAAATGAAAAAGGAAGGTTGAAGAATTCACGTATCCAAATTGTGATGTTGGTGAAGAATATTGAATATACCATGGACTGCCAGAACAATGAACAAATCTGGTTGTACTTACTCCAGAATAAGTTTATTTAAGATGAGGAACATAATGTTTGTATATTTTGATGCTTTCATATGTTTTTATGGGAAATTTAAGAGTCTTCATAAATAAACCATATTTTCAAATTTCCTTTTTTTTTTTTTTTAAAGCAGAAGTTAATATTTTTTGGGAGGGAAAGTACATCATAAAAATAATCTACTAGGAAGGTAAACTATCCTTGAAAATTACCTCACTTAGTGGACTGTTCTGATTGATATAAATAGGGATAACTAAACACAGAATGGTAACTTTGAGCAGCCCTCATTTTACGTTGGTTAGTTTGACAAAATTTAGTAAAAACATGAAGTATTCAAAGGCAAAGTCATATTTGAACAGAAGTTCTGACCCACAAAATAAATCCTCTTCAAAATTCAGTCCTATCTGGAAGGATAAATCTTAAACTCATAGTCATTTTTAGGCCCTCTTGCTAGCTATATATACATTTTTGTAGTTTCTTCCCTTAGAAAAGCCAAGAACCCAAAAGACATGTTAAATCAGAAAGTACCTAGAAGAAAAAAATAAACATTTCCTGGAGAGAAAACTCTAAGGGTCAAAATCAATAAATCTATCAAACTGGGAAAGGAAATAAAAACCATTTGAGAGTATTGAGTGAAACTGTATATTTTTTTAAAATAAAATTAAAAGTCTTCCAAAGTGAATGCATTCTCAATCCAAGAGTCCTTCAGTTTGGTACACTCAGCTTCAGAGCAAAAAAACGTTTGCTGTACTGACTGTACTTCATAAGGCTTTAACCCTGTCTAGATCTCTTTAAAGTGTTGGAAAGCAAAGATGTCACTTTGAAGACAAAGGTGCACCTGATCCAAGCCATGGTGTTTTCAATCACCTCATATACATGCAAAAGCTGGACAATGAATACGGAAGACCGAGGAAAAATTGATGCCTCTGAATTGTGGTGTTGGCGAAGAATATTGAATATACCATGGACTGCCAAAAGAACAAACAAGTCTGTCTTGGAAGAAGTATAGCCAGAGTGCTCCTTGGAAGCAAGGATGGAGAGACAATGTCTCTCATACTCTGGACATGGCATCAGAAGGGATCAGTCCCTGGAGAAGGGCGTCACTCTCAGTAAAGTAGAGGGCCAGTGAAAAAGAGGAAGACCCTTAAAGAGGTGGATTGACACAGTGGGTGCAACAATGGGCTTAAGCATAACAAAGATTGTGAGACTGACGCAGGACCAGGCAGTGGTTCGTTCTGATGTACAAAGGGTCGCTATGAGTCAGAACCAGCTCGAGGACACCTAACAACAACAACAACAACAAACTTTTCTTGAAATTGTCCAAATTCAATTTATCTGCACTTGTGTTTCCTTTCAAATATTATTTAGTAAGATACAACGCTAAGTAAAATAATGATATAACAATACCTAAACTTTACTGACGCAGCTATATTGTTTATGGAAACTCTGTAACATTTACCCCCATCTTCAAAGGAGAGTGTGAAGGAGCATGGGAGATTAAGTAAGATACCTAAAGTGACTTACTAGGAAAGATCAGAGCTGAGATTTAATCTAAGTTCATTTTAGCTATGCCGGAGTCTACGTTCTTAACCACTTTTTGTAACATTAATGAAAGTTTGATTTTATCTTATTGAGAATACTCATCTTATTCTTGAATATGTTTCAAATGCTTTTGATATATGAAACGTAAAGATGTATTTTTTCAATATGTTTAGAATTAAAAACTAACACAAATTAGATACAACTTCCTTGAAGAAATGATTTTGGAAACATGAAAAATAAAATATATTCCACTGTGCTTTTTAGGAAGAGGTTCGACTATTATGCAACATTTTTTATGTTTTGAAAATTCAAATTGAACAACAAAATCTTAATAATAATAAAATATCCAGCATTATGTAACTAATATTTAATATTAGATAGAATGACCACCTAATGTTGAACAGAAAAGAAAAAAACTACTATATTGAAAGATGACTTTATGTTTGTATTTTGTTTGACCTGATTATTTAAAGACTTACAGGCTCAAAGATGCAATTTCTTTCAGTGTTTTTTACAATAAACACTAGCCAAACCCTTCTCTACTATTGTTTATTAATCTCAACATGTTTGAGGAATAATAAGACAATAATGTTTGTTTCATTGTTCAGAGACTAATAGTACATAAACCTTGAGATAGAAGACTTCGAAAGCTTTTTAAAGAGTCGACAAAATGCCACAGCAACACAAATCAGATGTGGTTGTAGTAAATCTCTTCATATTGGTGTCCAGCCTCATTCTTCCCATTTACGATCTGGGAAGCTGTATAACATTCCCAGCAACCCACCTTTATATTTTTATGTGCTCCTTTTTCTGGCCACTAAGTAAAGGACAAATTCATTTCAGGAAAGATTTCAGAGCTCAAACACGTCTAGACTTGTACCTTTGGATAAGCATTGTTCTATCTATGTTTAAACTTGCATGTTTACGTATGGAACATAATTTAGGATGATTTTCATAATAATTGCAATTCCGTTTACACAGTGTATAGAAGAAAGAAGAAAACGGAATAAAATTCATTAAGTTTTTCTATTTCCAAAGGTATTCCCAGCAATAAATTCCACACCTAGGAATATGCATCAGCGTTTGGATTTAGGGCTATCAATTATTGTAGTTAAGCCATTTTAAAATTCATCTTGTTGTTTTATTTCCCCCAAACCAAGTTTTAACACCTGAGAAAGTGAGCAAACCATACACAGAGAAAACGTGCAACAATAACATGCAGATCTTCCGCACTGCGAATCCCTCTTGTGCAAATTTAAAAACCCAGATACCTGGACTGGGGATGTACCTTTCTAAGACTCCACAATTTATTCTGGCTCTTGCAGATATTGACCTTCTATAGACTAGAAACACGTTTTGTTAGATAATTTAATCTTGGACAGTAAATAAAGTCAAAGGTCAAGCTTTAGAAATTCAGTCTTTAATCTGCATTTGGTCACTATTGAGTTACGTGACCAGAACTCCAGCATGGGGTCAGGACCTATTTTTAGCCTGTGTCTCTCTTGCCCGTTGCTGCATCTTTACAGCTAACACAGTGTCTGACATATGATAGGAATTCAGTGTATCTCTTTGAATCCATTAACAAATATAAGAAAAACTGCTTTTTATTTCTTCATGAGAAAAACACTTAAAAGAAATTAGAGGAACTATTTGTTACCACTTTTTCTTGGGAAGGACATAAATTTGACCAATTGAATCAGGACTGTTTCTGAAGGTCACACAGTCATTGAATTCTGTATGAGGAGAAGCATTTTGGGTGTCAGATGGGAGTTTGTTCAGGTCCCTAGTCAACATTAAAAAGAAGGTAGTGGGAGGATTTATAAGAAGATGATTACTTCTCCTGGTAGCTTAGAAGGAGAGTTCAAAAGGAAACTGACATTTTCTTGATTTCTTGAGGAAATAGTGTAGGTCTTTTTTCTCCTCTGGTGAAGTGAAATGAGTTTGCAGAGGTCAAAAGCGGTGATTTATGGACATGGTCTTAGAATCTGGTCTGTTGAATTAAAAAAAAAAAAAAAGTGCTTTATTTCATAGTCTTTCCTGAAAAACTACAGAAAGAAGTGTTACTAACTCAACACAGTGCTTTCTGATAGCGTGCTGCCAAGGCAAATGGTTAAAAGCAGACTCTTTTCCAACAATCTCAACTGTGTTGCAAAAAGTATCAGAATTATTTTTCTGTTTTTTTATTTTTGAAGTCATTAAGAAGGTGTTTCTTAAGCAGTCTTCCTTGGTTTAGCAAGCTTTGTAGTCAGATTTTGTGTTTCAGTGTTAATGTTAAATGTTTTTCTTTAATTTATAGAGTTTTGTTTTGCTAGATTTTGAAGAGTAATTATATTAAGTTATACTTTTATAAGAGGAAAGTGACAATATTAATTCAAAATGTTTTATATGTAATTTAGGTACATTTTGATAATTATAGACTCACAACTCTGTTAGCACCATAGTTTAATTGTTTACGTAAAAAGTAAAGTACTTAATAAGCTGCGAATTTCTTAATAAGTGGGTATCATCTGGAGTTTAAATGCAGCATATAAATGGTTACTCAATTTTTTTCCATCTTTTCTAACGGACCTATGAAGGGCCTATAATTAGAATAATCTTCTTTGATTTGAAAAATGATATTTACATATAGTAAACTGAGTTCTGCCGGGTATTTTATTGATGATTTCTTCAGTATCCTGTCCCAAAATCCAAATGTGCAAACTCCATTTGCTATAGAGATCGGGTATGCAACCTGTGGATTCAGTCAACCACCTCAGCAGAAACACTGTCAGCTTAAGGGAACAGACATGGAATGAAATGAAGAAAAGATTTTTGATTTCTGGAATTCTATAGGCAGAAAATAGACCGGTGGGGTTACTTGGTTGTGAACATCTCTTGTCCTCCAAGCAAAGGAAAGGATGACCCTAGGAGCAGTTCAGAGACTAACAGGGCTGTTGCAAGCAGCATAGGGGACAGGGCTGCCAATTCTTCAGTTTCAAAATGTGAGTCTACCAACTGTTTCAAAGAGTTGGGCTGCCACCTTGTTTCCTAAGGATGCGGCTGTCATTCTGGTTGTCTGGGAGAATAGGCCTGCCACCCAAAATTGAGGGGGCATGGTCAGTGACCTGATTTACCAGAAGAATGGGGCCACTAAGGGCCAGGGGGTTGAGGTCACCAACATAGTGAGCCTGGAAAGTGGGGCTGATACATGGGCTAAGTAGTCTCCACCCAGAATCCAGAAGGTGAGTCCAAAGTCCACATATGTCTGGAGAATAAAGGGTTATTTTCAAGCCTTGAGATATAATGGAATTTCCCATGCTGATTTCAGAGTTGTCTAGTCTACCTGAACCATTTTTTCCCTCCAATTTCTTCTTCTTTGAATGGGAAAGTCTACCTTAGGCCTTCTCTACCATTTTACTTTAGAAGCAGTTAACTTGTATTCTAGATTTCACAGTCCGCAGGTGGAGAGGAGTTTTCCTCCAAAATAAACCATAATCAACGTCTCACCCGTATCTAATTTAGATTATCCCAAAGGTGAGATTTTGGAGTTAGAGTAGGTACTGGAATGGATTATGACTTTTTGGGGATGCTGGGACAGGGTGAATGTATTTTATACATGGGAAGGACACGCATTTTGAGGGAACTTAAGGGTAGAGTGCTATGGATTGAATTGTGTCACCCATATGTATGTTGAAGTTCTAACCCCTGTACCTATGAATGTGATCATGCTATATGTTTCTAGAGTGAAAAACACAGCTTCAAGATGTTGCCAAGAGACAGCTCGTTCAGAATGGAAATCAGTGATTGTTAATAGTTATGGATTTAATTGTGTCCTTCAAAAAGACATGTTCAAGTCCAACTCCTGTACCTGTGAGTATAAGCTTGTTTAGAAAGAGTCTTCATTCTTTGTGTGTTTGTTTTTGTTTTGCTTTTGTGATTATTGTTATTAATTAAGTAAAATACGGTCATACCTGAGTATGATGGATCCTAATCCTAATCTCTTCTGAATTGCATTTTATAAAAGAGAAGGATAGTCATGAAACAGAGTTGCATAGGAGGGAGACAGCACACAAGGATCCATCTACAAGCCAAGGAATGCCAATGACTGTAATTCAAAACTGTGAGAAAAAAAATCTGTTCCTTAAAACCACCCACTTTGTTTTATTTTGATTATGGCATTATTGGGAAATGAAGATAGAATTTGGTACCAGAGAGTGAGGCTATTGCTCTGACAATTACCTAAAAATGTAGAAGAGTCTTTGGAATTGGATGACAGATAGAGGCTGGAAGCATTTTGAGCTCTTTGGTAGTAAAATCTTAGATTGTCTTGAAGAGACTCTTGGTAGAATTATGGATATTAAGGGCACTTCTGGAAAGGGCTCAGAATGAAGTGAGGAGAGCTATGGAGAAAGCTTCTATCATCATGAACAGAACATTGCTAGAGATGTGTATATTAAATGTGCTTCTGGTGAGACTTTAAAAGATAATGATGAACATGTGAGTGTACGTTGGCAGAAAGGTGGCCCTTGTTTAAAGGTGGCAGAGAACTTGTCTGAATTATGTTCAAATGTTTTGTGAAAAGTAGAACTTGTAAGTGATGAACTTGGATATTTAGTTGAGATTTATAAGCAACATTTTCAAAGTACAGCATGGCTTCTACTTGGAACCATGGAATCTGTAGTAAATGATAATGTAACTCTCATTGAAATCATGAACAGGAATGCAGTCTATCATTGCACGGTTCTATTGCAATTACTGTGAAAGCCCAGTTTGCAAATGACATCAACTGAGACAGCATGAGCAAAGTACATGTACTTCCAATGAAAATATCGTACTAACCTGTCCAGCAAAGATACTTTAGATTTAACCTGGAATACATTACTGAGACCCATTTGAGGATTCAATTCTCCCACTAAAGTACTGAGCTGGTATAAAAGTTCACATTGTCAACTAAGATTCATACATATCAAAGATTTCAGTTAGTATCAAAATTTACTAATTAATATGACTGGGACTCCATACATTTCCTTTGTTTTTTTTTTGTTTTTTTTTTTTTTCCTTTTCATAAAGGTCATGCAGTCTCTGGTTTGGAATAACAGATGGAGTCCTTAATCATATTTTTTGGTCAGCTTATGCAGTAAGAAATGTTTAAGTTATGAAATGTCTCCATTTTACACTATAGAGTTGTATGCTTTAAATGACATTCTGCAGGAAGTCATGTGATAGATTATAGCTTTGTTTACCATAAACAATCCTAAACCAAAATTATTCTGCTCAGTGCATTCCATACATAACAACTCTCCTCCTAACAAGTATTGGTAATTTGACCAGAGTTTCAGTTATCATGTTTACAAAGATATTAGAATGAGTCACCTTTCTTCTTTCTTTCCTAATATCCTTTCCCTGATAAACCAGAAAGAAATGGCTTCCATGCCAGATGCTCTAACTCCTTTCTCTCCAACCACTATAAAATCTTATTTTCTTAAGTGCACTATCGATTGCTACTTTGGCATGCAATAAATTAACAGGTGTATAATAAATTACCTATTGCTGTGTGATCAATTATCCCAAAATTTAGCTGCTTAATTCAATAAA
This sequence comes from Dugong dugon, assembly GCA_030035585.1. Classification (NCBI taxonomy): domain Eukaryota; kingdom Metazoa; phylum Chordata; class Mammalia; order Sirenia; family Dugongidae; genus Dugong; species Dugong dugon. The sequence goes on from CM057473.1 coordinate 12,424,179, forward strand.
CATTTATCATCTTACAGTTTCTGTGGGAATTTTTATGTGGATTAACTAAGTGCTTCTGACTCAGGGTCTCACAAAAGGCTAGATTCAAGGTGTCAGCCAGGGTGCAGTAATATCAAGGCACTATTGAAGAAGGATTGGCTACCAAGGTCACTGACATGTTTGTTGGCAGGAGTGCTCAGCTATTAGCCATAAATTAAGTGCTCAACTACTAGTCATAAATATTGGCAGTTTGAACCCACCCAGGGAAACCTAGGAAGACAGGACTGGCGATTGGCTTCCAAAAGTTCACAGCCTTGAAAACTCTATACAGCAGTTCTACTCTACATACATGGGCTCACATGAGTTGGAATCAACTAGATAACTAAGGCAGAAATCAATTCTGGTGAGGACTTATAAGGAAGTGAGGACAGCTGTAACACCAGAGATGGCGTAAATGGTGAGAAATCAATTTCAGTCTTGATTATCTGTGCTGCTGTAACAGAAATACTACAAGTGGATGGCTTTAACAAGCAGAAATTTATTCTCTGACAGTTTAGGAAGCTAGAAGTCCAAATTCAGGGCACCAGCTTCAGGAAAAGGCTTTCTGTCTCTGTTGGATTTTGTAGAAAGTCCCCGTCATCAAGCTTACCATAGTGTAGAAGCTTCTCAGAGCTGCGACCACAAATCTAAAGGACGCACTCTGCTCCTGGCTCTTCTCTCTTGGTGGTAGTAAGATCCCTCCTCTCCTCTCTGCTCACTTTTCTGTTTTGTATCTCAAAGAGATTTACTCAAAATACAAACTGATCCTGTAGATTGTGTCCTGCCTCACTAACATAACTGCCTTTAATCCTCCCTCATTAACATCACAGAGGTTAGGATTTACAACATGGATTATCAGATCACAAAGTGGAGGACAACCAAACAATATTGGGAATCATGGCCTAGCGAAGTTGGCACACATTTCTGGGGGACCCAATTCAATTCATAACAGCAACCAGCAACAACAAAAAAAGAGCTATTAGAAAGTTTTAGATCTGTGCTTACTGTTTCCTGGAGAAATCAGTTTCTTATCATTTGGGGCTCTCAGTATTAAAATTTGCTTTCTGTCATGGATTGAATTATGTCCCCCCATAAAACTTGTGTGTCAATTTGGCTGGGCCATGTGATTTTCCTGTATGTTGTAAATCTTGCCTCTATGATGTTAAAGAGGGAGGATGGGCGGCAGTTGTGTTAGTGAGGCAGGACTCAATCTACAAGATTGGATCGTGTCCTGAGGAAATCTCTTGAGATATAAAAGACAGAAGTGAAGAGAGACAGGGGGACCTCATACCACCAAGAAAGCAGTGGCGGGGGAACAGAGTGTGTCCTTTGGACCGGGATCCCTGTGCAGAGAAGCTCGTAGTCCGGGGGAACGTTGATGAGAAGGCCAACAGAGAGAGAAGCTGATGCCCTGAATTTGGACTTTTAGCCTACTTTACTGTGAGGAAATAAATTTCTCTTTGTTAAAGCCATCTGCTTGTGGTATTTCTGTTATAGCGGCACTAGATGACTAAGACGCTTTCCCCAAAGTGAGAACTCCAAGAAAGAGAAAGAAAAAGAGCAGGGATTAGGCACTCAAGATGGAAGCCCCAGTCTTTTTTTGGTGTCTTATTGCTTCTGTCATATTCTATTCATTAGAAGTGAGTCAGCAACTTTACCCTACACTCAAGGATTGAAGATAACACAAGGGCGTGGATGCTAGGAGTAAAAGATCACTGGAAAACATTTTAGAGGTTGTCTATCACAATATTCCATATTTCTCCTGAATATTCACATTACTCCATCTGGTAATATGCACTCACCTCCATCCCAGGGTCCTCAAAGTATAGTACCCTCACACAGTCTAGCATCTCATCATCTAAACCAGGTTCTTATGTGCATGAGGCTTCTTGCGTAGTTTTAGGTACAGATCCTCAAGTACAGTTCGTCTTGATATACACACCTGTGCAACTAAAGAGGCAAATTATTAGCCCCCATAAATCTAATGTCCAATGGCAGCACAGGCACAGTATAATCATTATATACATTTTTGTTCAAAAAAGCAACTAATGAGAGGCATAAGGGAGAAACTAGCCCGTAGCAGTTCTGAAATCCAGCCAGGAAAATACTGAAAATTTACTGATTGTGTGACAAGGTCTAAGAAAAAATTTCATGGCTCTGAGTTTGAATAGCTAGGCTCTTGGCTCTACTTTCTGGGTCATATTTTCTATTTCATTAAAGGTAGCATGGGTTTGACCTGAGTACAACTTGATGGCAACTAACAATAACACCACTATTCTCAACCTGCTTCCTACCAGTAGAATTTCAGGAATCTAATGTCCTCTTTTCATTTTCTGTTGATTCTGTCCCTTTTATTACAAGTTAGAGGTATTTTGCTAATATAATTATTTCAAAACTCCATTAGAAAAAAATGTCACACCCACAAATCTCTTAGTGATAAGCCCTCTCTACATTAGGTGTCTTCTTAGATATTTAAGGAATTATGCCCTGAAGATTCTTAGAGAGTTAATTGTTTGAGAGTATCTGTTAGACACGTGATTAATGTTATTAAAGGGTATTTTGTATGATTAAATTGTACAGTGATACACCACCTTTATTCTTTCTAAAGTCACAACAAAACATTTTAAAGTTACACCCTGGGCTTCATCTTTAGACCAATTTTTTCTGGCAATGCCTGGAATTTGATCTTTGATGAGAAGTTGTTTTTTTTCTTTTTCTTTTTTAGTATCATTTATTCTCTAGAGGGAATGAAATTTCTCAAAATTATTAATTTTTGCCCACTTATTGTTTAACAAGTTTTCCCTAAATCTACCTCTCTCTTGCTATGGTGTTTGAATCTAAAAAATACCTTCCAACTGCCCTTTCTATCTCATGCTTGTACATCTCCAGTAATAAGAAGTGACTCCCAAACTAACAATTGTAGTCACATCCATGTGAGACAACAGACTTAGGTCTCTTCTCCAGTATTTATTCTTCTTATTCTGTTGTTTTATTTTCACAGAAAATGCATTTCTAATAGTAGGTTTATTTTCTTCTTGGTCTTTTCTATAGAAGAATATTGAACCATAATCTTCCTGGGTGAGGATTCTAAATCAAATATAAAAAACAAAGCAAAAGGACATAAACAAACAAAACACCTAAGAATGTTTGAAGCTGTTTCTTTTCCATACTGTGCTTAAGGATATTTTTTGGTTGAATTAGTTTTTGGAGTCTGTAATTAGACACTTCAATTAAATGATTGACTCAGAAAAAGCTAGATTTTGATTGTAATTGCTTCAATAACAGCAGTTCTTGCAGGCAAAAAATCAAGTGACCTTATACCCAAGTCAAAAAATATGTCACTACCCACTGTTCTACATTCTACCTTGGTGAGTAGTGTCTGGGGTCTTAAAAGCCTGTGAGCAGCCATCTAAAATACTCCACTGGTCTCGTCCCTTTGGGAGCAAGGGAGAATGAAGAGAACAGGATACAAGGAAAAGATCAGTCCGAAGGACTAATGGACCACAGCTACCAAGGCCTCCACCAGACTGAGTCCAGTACAGCTAGATGGTACCCAGCTACCACCACTGACTGCTCTGACCAGGATCACAACAGAGGGTTCTGGACAGAGCTGGAGAAGGATGTAGAACAAAATTCTAACACACACAAAAAAGACCAGATTTACTGGCCTAAAAGAGACTGGAGAAACCCCGAGAGTATGGCCCCCAGACACCCTTTTAGCTCAGTGGTGAAGTCACTTCCGAGGTTCACCGTTCAGCTGGGGATTGGACAGCCCCATAAAACAAAATGGGACTAATGAGGCACAGCAGTCCAGGGACAAGGACTAGAAGGCAGTAGAGGACAGGAAAGCTGGTGATAGGGAACCCAAGGTTGAGTAAGGTTAGTGTTGACATGTAGTGGGGTTGTTAACCATTGTCGTAGGGCAACATGTGTACTAACTGTTTAATGAGAAACTATTTTGTTCTATAAACCTTCATCTAAAGTGAGAATACCAGCACAACTGGAAGAGCGTAGTCGTGTCACCGAACTGTGCATAGAAATTTTTGAAATGGTCTATCTTTGGCTATGTATATTTTCACCAAAAAAAAAGAAAAAAAAGGTCAAGAAGGGAGAGGGTTGACATGTTGTGGGGTTGTTAACCAATGTCATAAACAATATGCATACTGACTGTTGAGAAACTATTTGTTCTGGAAACCTTTACCTAAAGTACAATTAAAAAAAAAAGTGGAAAAAAAAAGAATAATGGACAACAACAACAAAAAAAAAGTCACCACCAACATCAATGGTATTTTCAAAAGCACATTAAAAAGGTGACATTTTAGAAAATAGAACAGTATGATAATTATTATTCCATAAGCATATGTGAAGATGGATGTCACAAAAACACCAAAATCCCATCATGTATGAACCCCTTTAACACTTTATGTGAGATTGTAGTTGTCATTTTCCTCCTTTGTTTAAAACATTTTACAATCATTGAAACAAGTTGCTGGTTTTCAAAATAAAAAAAAAAAACTTATAAAAAACTTAGATGCAATGTCCAGCAATAGCAACCTAGACTCTGACGAATAAATTATATTTTTCTAAATAATAAATACATGGTTCTTATAGGAAACAACATCAACTAAAGAAATGTCTACAGGAAAACACAAACCTCCAAGAAAATAAAGTCACTACAAGAAGGACTCAGAAGTATTGTAGTGCCTGAAATATATCTATTATGGTCTAAAATAGAAACATTTGAAAATAACGATGCTCTGGATTATTTGATAGTGGGGAATGCAATTCAAAGGAAGAATAACAGGGAATAATAGGCAGAACATTAGAAATCATAGGTTTATTTAAGTAGAAAGAATATGGACTTAAATTTTAACAAACTGTGTTAAAATCTTGATTTTTGTAGATTAAATACACAAAATAACAACAAATGAAAACAAGATCTTTCTATTAAAGATAGTTGCTAAACTATTTATCAGTGAAATTTTATGCCTGTAAGTTGCTTTAGAGGAGTCCTTGAGTGACACAAATTGATAAGCACTTGAGTACTAGGTGAAAGGTTGGCAGTTGGGACCTACCCAGAGGAACTTCGGAAGACAGGCCTGGCAATCAGCTTCCAAAACTCTGTGGAGCAATTCTACTTTGCACACATTGGGCCACCATGAGTCAGAATTAACTCAAAGGCAACTAACAACAACAACAACAACAAATGGCGTTGAAATGATGTGATGTGGACAAGTGAAGTGAGTGCGGTGAAAGTATTTATACCTCATTTGTTCTAAAAATAGTTTAAGAAAGTTCTCTGCCATGAAGTAGCTTTATGATCTTTTTTTGAGTTACTTAATAATGTATGAGAAATGACTAAAAATCTGGGAGAAACTAATATGAATTCTAGTTGGTTATCTCCAGGAAAGTGATATGACTTAGAATATAAAGTGTGCCTGCATCCCTGTATATAGGTGTAAATATGTAAAATTGATCACATCTAGTCACACAGCTGGAGCCCTGGTGGCACAGTGGATGAGCGCTTGGCTGTTAACCAAAAGGTCAGCAGTTCAAATCCACCAGCCACTCCTTGGAAACCCTCTGGGGCAGTTCTACTCTGTCCTATAGGATCGCTACGAGTCTGAATCTATTTGATGTCAATGATTTTTTTTTTTTCCAATAGCCAATGAAAACATACCTGGTTAACTGTATTAAGCACGAGGCTGCTAAGCAAAAGGTCAGCATTCAAACCTACCAGCTGCTCCATAGGAGAAAGACATGGCAGTCTTCTTCCCTGAAGATTACAGCCTTGGAAACCCTATGGGGCAGTTCTACTCTGTCCTCTAGGGTCACTATGAGTCAGAATCAATTCAACAGCAGTGGGTTGGTTTTGGTGGATAGTCACACAATTAAGAAACATTACTATATTTTGGTCATCAGTATTTTAATGGTATGTGTTTCTCTTATTTTTGTCAAGGTCTTTATGCTTTGGTACAATGAAGATGGGCTTACTTTTAGCTAACAGTTTAAATGGCACTGTTATGATGTCCAATGGTACTTTCAAAGACTTCGATCTTACACTTTATAAAACTTGTGAGTATGAAATTTTAAGTATTTTTATCCACTTTTTGTGTAGGAAACTACAGATACTAGCATGTGACTCTACTAAAAGGAAAGGAGTACCACAAAGGAATATTTCTGTATTAACTTCAAAATGAATTAGCTTAACTTACAAAAGCGTTTCTCTAAAAAAAAAAAGAAATGATTGCCAATAGAAAACACTTTTTCTGAGTATCAGTAGGGGGCACTAAGTTTCCACTGGAATAAAAATAATAGCACTGTAGCAGTCACAAGTTATTTGTTCTTACTTTAAAGTGAAAACATCATGAACTCTATTTCATCTTTAGCATAGCTGGTAGAGTAGTTTTTCCTTCTAAGACTCAATGGACAGATGCATTTAACTATTTTCTTTAAATAGGAATTTATTTTTCCCCCGTTTCAGCATCTTCAGTCTGGTTTGTCTACTATTAAACATTCAGCTGGAATGCTATTTTCCTCACTCTGTCAAAAATAGAGTGATAATGATTTTCCAAAGATAAATGATTACCTAATGAATGACCGTCTGCAATAAGCTCTATTAAGGTAAAGCAAAATGTTTGTTGACAGTAAGGCAGTGGCCAGGAAGGAAGGTACCGGGACAACAGAGAAGTCTTGCATAACCAACCCTCCTCACACGCTCCAAAAATGATAGCGCTACTAAACAAGCAGAATCACACACGAATATTTATAAATATCACAAGAAACTAAATATATAAACATCAGTTTTGATTGGATATTATATGTAAAAAGCATAGTGTAGTACTAATAGAACCTGTCTAACTTCAGGGAAGATAATGACCAAGATCAGCCCAAAGCTGATTCCTATCAGGTAGATGTCAGACACACCTCCACCCTCCAGCCATTTTACCAATTCTGACACCAGCTGTTCCTCCCATGGCGCTCTCTACTTCTCTTCTGGGTTCCATAATCCAGTGCAATGACCATGCAAAATTCACAGGCCATGCTTACAGTTAAGCTGTTTATTAAGGAACAGGGTAAACTTGGGATCAGGATCAAAAAGGTACAACTCAGGGTCAGCATCAGGATCAGGAAGCAAGTAGGAAAAATCTCCCTTTTTTAGTGCTGGACAGCTCTCTCAACTCCTCTTGGGCCACCAGGCCTCTCTCAGCCTCCTGAGGACAGGCTTTTCTTGGCCCCCTCAGGACAGGCTCTTCTTGGCCCTGCTATCACCAATGACTCTGCCTCAGGGACACTTCCAGGCCTGTGGCCACCTTCAGTGTTACAGCCTTTGACCTGTGCTGCAGCTCTTTAAGGAGGTTTCATGACTCCTCTCTCTCCTTTTCTTTCTTCTTTCTTCCTTCTGCTTTTCTTCCTGCTTCTTCCTCTCTCTTCTGAAAAACCTCTGTGGGGTTAGCTGCTTATATCTACAACACCTTGTTAATTTCAAGGCACGGTTCCGCCCAGCAGGCCCAGAAACTGACCAATTCCCTCTTGGTAGGTCACAGACACCTCATTTGCATACTAGGCCACAGACATTTCTTTTACATGGTCTATAGGCCCTTCATTTGGATAGTCTATTGACCAATCCCTGCGAGGTGCACACCAATCACAGGGCAGGCTGCAGCCCAGGATCAGGCAGAAAGTATCAAATCATCCTTGTTTACAGCTTACCCAGGAAATGTCAATCAACCTGGACAAAAGTAACAAAAACTCTGGAATAGAAAACTAGGGCAAATGCAACTCCTCATGGTTTAGGGGAAAAATCTCTCAAGCCGTTTTTCCAAAGAACCAAGGAAAAGACCACATTGTTGTTGCTGTTAGCTGCTGTCCATTGATCCCAACTCAGAGTGACCCAATATACAACAGAATGAAACATTGCCTGGTCCTCCACCATCCTCATAATCGTGTCTATGCTTGAGCCCATTGTTGCAGTCACTTTGTTGAGCCATCTCATTGAGGGTCTTCTTCTTTTTCATTGACACTCTACTAAGCATAATGTCCTTTCCCCAGGGACCATGTCCTTCCCCAGGTACCAGTCCCTCCTGATAACACGTTCAAAGTACATGAGACAAGTCTCACCATCCTCGCTGCCAAGGAGCATTATGGCTGTACTTCTTCCGGGAGAGATCTGTTTGTTCTTCTAGCAGTTCATGGTATAGTCAATATTCTTTGCCAACACCGTCATTCAAAGGCATGCATTCTTCGTTCTTCCTTATTCATTGTCCATCTTTCACATGCATGTGAGGTGATTGAAAATACCTTGGCTTGGGTCAAGTGCACCTTAGTCCTCAAGGTGACATCTTTGCTTTTTTACACTTCAAAAGTGTTTTTTTGAAACAGATTTGCTCACTGCAACACTTGGTTTAATATCTTGGCTGCTGCTTCCATGGACATTGGGGATCCAAGTGAAATGAAATCCCTGACAATGTCAGTCCTTTCTCTGTTTATCATGATGTTGCTTATTGGTCAGTTGTGAGGATCTTTGTTTTCTTTATGTTAAGATGTAATCCATACTGAAGGCTGTAGTCTTTGATCTTCATCAGTAAGTGTTTCAAGTGCTCATTACATTCAGTGAGCAACGTTGTGTCATTTGCATAATGCAGATTGTTTATGAGTCTTCCCTCAATCCTGATGCCCTGTTCTTCTTCATATAGTCCACCTTCTCGGATTATTTGCTCACCATACAGATAGAAGAAGTATGGTGAAAGGCTACAACCCTGACACAAACCTTGCCTGATTTTAAACCATGCAGTATCCCCTTATTCTGTTCGAAGGATTTCCTTCTGATCTATGTACAAGTCCCTCATGAGCACAATTAAGTGTTCTGGAACTCCCATTCTTCACAATTTTATCCATAATTTCTTATGATCCACACAGTAGAATGCCTTTACATAGTCAATAAAACACAGGTAAACATCTTTCTGGTATTCTTTTCTTTCAGCCAAAATCCATCTGACATCAGCAATGATATCCCTCATTCCATATTTTCTTCTGAATCTGGCTTCAATTTCTGGCAGTTCCCTGTCCTGCTGCAACTGTTTTTGAATTATCTTCATGAAAATTTTCCTTGTGTGTGATATTAATGATTTTTTAAAATAATTTGTGCATTCTGTTGGATTATATTTCTTTGGAAGGAGCACAGATATGGATCTCTTCCAGTTGATTGGCCAGGTAGCTGTCTTCCAAATTTCTTGTCAAGGAAGAAGGAGTGTTTTAGGCATTGTATCCAGTTCTGGAAACATCTCAATTGGTATTCCATCAATTTTCCTGGAGCCTTGTTTTTTGTCAATGTCTTCAGTGCAGCTTGGACTTCTTTCTTCAGAACCATATGTTCTTGATCATATGTTACCTCCTGAAATGGATGAACGTTGACCAATTCTTTTTGATACAATGACTTTGTGTATTCTTTCCGTCTTCTTTTGATGTTTCCTGATTGCCCATAGAACTCTTCACTATTGCAACTGGAGGCTTCAGATTTTTTCTTCAGTTCTTTTGGCTTGAGAAATGCCCAGCTTGTTCTTTCCATTTGGTTTTATAACTCCAGGTCTTTGCACATGGGGTTTTAATACTTTACTTTGTCTTTTGAGCCACCTTTGAAATCTTCTGTTCAGCATTTTTACTTCCTCACTTCTGTTCACTTTAGCTACTCTAAATTCAAGACCAAGCTTCAGAGTCTCTTGTGACTTTCATTTTGGTCTTTTCTTTCTTTCCTGTGTTTTTATGACCTTTTGTTTTCTTCATGCATGATGTCCTTGATATCATCCCTTAACTTTATCTGGTCTTCTGTCATTAACGTTCAGTGCATCAAATGTGTTCTTGAGATGATCTCTAAATTCAGGTGGGATATATTCAAGGTTGTACTTTGGTTTTCATGGACTTGTTTTAATTTTCTTCAGCTTCAACTTGAATAGGAGCAATTTATTGTCCATTCTGCATTTGGCCTCTGGGCTTCTTCTGACACATGATATTGAACTTTTCCATCATCTCTTTCCACAGATGTAGCTGATTCGATTTCTGTGTATTCCACCAGGCAAGGCCCATATGCATAATAACTGTTTATGTTGTTGAAAAAATGTATTTCTAATGAATAAGTTGTTGGTCTTGCAAAATTCTATCATGTGATTTCCAGAGTCATTTACATCACCAAGTGATATTTTCCAGCTACTGATTCTTCTTCTCTATTTCCAACTTCACATTCCAGTCACTGGTAATTACCAATGCATCTTGATTGCCTGTTTGATCAATTTCAGCCTTCCTTCAAAAGTTGGTATAAATCTTCAATTTCATCATCTTTGCCACTAGTGGTTAGCACATAGATTTGGATCATAGTGTTATTAACTGGTCTTCCTTGTAGTTGTATGGATATTATCCTGTCACTAACAGCATTGTACTTCAGGATAGATCTTGAAATGTTCTTTTTGACAATGAATGTGATATCGTACCTCTTCAATTTGTTATTCCTGGCATAGTAGACCATATAATTGTCTGATTCAAAATGGCCAATACCAGTCCATTTCTGCTCATGAATGCCTAAGATATCAATCTTCAAGCATTCCATTTCATTTCTGACAACTTCTAATTTTACTTGATTAGTAATCATTCTGATTACTAATGGATGTTTGTAGCTGTTTCTTCTCATTTTGCTTTGTGCCACATCAGGAAATGAAGTTACTGAAAGTTTTACTCCATCTGTGTCATTAAGGTCAACTCTCCTTTAAGGACACAGCTCTTCCCTGTTTGTATTTTGAATACCTTCCAATCTGAGTCACTCATCTTCCTGCACTATATTAGTTATGTTCCACTGCTATCCATAAGGTTTTCTCTAGCCAATTTTTTCATAAATAGATCTCCTGGTCTTTATTTATAGTCTGTCTTAGTCTGGAAGCTCTGCTGAAACCAGTCCACCATGGATGGCCCGGCTGGTATTGGAAATAATGGTGGCGTAGCTTTCAGCATCACAGCAACACCCAAGCCACACAGGACAATCAACTGACAGACTAGCTGTGGAAAGGCCACATAAAGACACTCATTTCACCACATTGTACATTTTACTTAATCTCATAGTAAAATAAAAAAAAAAAAACGTCAGCACACAGCAAGTAAGAAAAAAAAAGCAACACATATAAACTATAAAGGGATGAAAAGAATATTAATGAACTTTCATGTGTTCTTCGATTCTGATACTTTGCATGTTTAGAAAAATTATAAACACCAAGTAGAATATTTTTGAAGCATACTTCTTTGAGGATGCAATTCTTTTACAAAACAAAGTGCTACAGGGTGTTGAATGTCATATTTTGGAACTGGCCACCTATTTTTGACCTCTACAAATATACCTAAACTACCTAATAAAAAATATAACTTAAAATACAGGCTTTCATTTTTGTCCTGCTGACCACTGCTTTAGTTAATTTGTGGACTCCTGATGAATGACCTGGGTTTAAGCTGATTTTGTTTATTTATACACCTAATAAACCAGCATAAGATCATAGAATTGTAGCACTGTAAAGAACTCTGTCAATTCTCCCAACCAATCCTTTCATTTTACAGATGAGAAATCTGTAAGTACAGAGAGGTCATACAGAAAGCTTTATAAATTGAAATGAATTATTCGCCATGGTAGCACAACTCACAGTAAGTTCCAGGTCTCCTGACTCCAGTCTGGTTATTTCTCTGTGCTATGTTGCCTTTCTGTTTGAAGCATAATTGATTAACTCACAGTGTAATAGATTTTGTTAGTAATAATTCAGAGAGCAACTTGGGCCCTAAGGAAGGCAAGCAACTTTTGATCCTACTTGCATTTGGATACATATATAGCATTGTACTTAGTTGAGGACACTATAGGTTGATACAGAAAAATGGATTTCTAGGACCATTAAGGAATGACCACAGACAATGAGCACTTCACTTGTTGGATTATTTTATTTCTTTCCTGTGAATACAATTGAAGTTCTTTTCTAGAGAAGGCATCTCAGAAATGAGCCAAGATATCCAGCAAGGGATAAATAATCAGTTGCCTTAGAATGGACTCTGACTCATGGTCACCCCATGGGTGTCACAGTAGAAATGCACTCCATAGAGTTTTCAGTAGTTGCTTTTCACAAGCTGTGTAGATATGGTCGCTATGATTTGGAATAGACTCGACAGTGATGGGTTTGGTTTTTGGTTTAGATCACCAGTCCTTTCTTCTGAGGTGCCTCTGTGTGGACTCAAAGGTTTGGGTTGGGAGCCGAGCCTGTTAACTGTTTGCACAATCCAGTGACTCCAGGATGGGATAGCTTTTTAAAAATAAGACTGCTGTTGCTACCAGTTAGACCACCTTAGGATGGTACAGTCAAAGATGGAAATCTCAGCTCTACTTCTGACGCACTGTATCTCTCCACTGGTAACATGATTTTGCACCTTGTTTGCATTTGGCTGACTGTGCTGGTTTGGTCCATTCTCTCCTCCTTCTCTTCGATATAATTAATTTTAGATGCTGAGTCTGTGATGACTCAGTGTGGCTGTGTTAACCGCCAGTGGAAATGTTCTGTTCTCTACATTTCATGCTGCTTCTCTTTCAATCAACAAAAGTGGAATTTTCAGGCTTCATTACAAGATTAACTCCTGATAGAAATAAAGATTGTTGATCCTTTATTACCAATTTCAAATCAATTTTCCTTTTGGGGACTACCACCCAGAAAACTAGAGACCCAAACTACAATTTTTTCAGGGATGCTTTTACTCTGCCCACTGGAAAAAGCTTGGCACTGTATCAACGAGCTTTGTAAAGGAGTTAAACAGTGTAAAATTAAATTAGTTGGAAAGAATGAAAGAATATTACATGATGGAGGATTTAACCACCTCTCACCTTATGAGAGAGCGCCGCACCGCAATACATGTGATCCAGCTACACAATCATTTAAGATTTTTTATCAAAGGATACAGAATTCCTTCCAACCTTATAAAACAATGATTTCTTTCATTTATTTATTTTTTTATTTTGCCTTTTGGCATTGGAGAAGTACAGTTTTTTAAAGAAGACAGAAGATTTGTTTCTTTCTCCCTCATATGATATATACTTAAATAGTGTTAATTTTATTTTTTTTAAATACATGAATTGAATTGCCAGTCAGTTACTGTCCTGTGATATACGTATAGTCCCTCACAGTCACTGATACTAATAAAAGCAGTACATACATATATACATAATAATAAGTATTTCTTTCCTTCTTTCTCCCTCCCATTCTTTCTTCTGAGACAGGGTTGCAATTTTAGTTTCCTGTCTTTGTGGATAAAACACAATTGGATCTATTTTTCAAGAAAATGTTTTGGAGAAGGAGTGTTATTTTACATAGCCTGAGGGGAGAGTTTGATAATCTAAACAGATCCTATTTATTTTACTTTTATCTAACTCAGCTCATATAGTTTAAAGGATGGACCTCAGAAACTCCAGATGATCCGAGACAGCTCTATGAAAAGAAATGAGTGGGTTCCTCACAGGCTATCTTCATTTAGGTTCACTCCTGTGAATGCATAAAGTCTATGAGGAAAAGGGAAAGGATCAACTTGGATCATTATATGTTATGTGTACTTGCTTAGAAAGCTTTGTTAAAACTCACAATTTCCTGTGCAATAGGCTAAACATAAGACTGGGAGTGGATATGCAGTTTAGCTAAGAACACAGAGTAGTAAATTGCTGAGCTGGAATTTGAATTCTAATCTGCCTGGCTTCAAAGCCCATTCTGTTTCTACTTTCTGTCCAATTACCTCTCAATTCCTCATGTGTTCAATTCAATGGCCAAATTTATCTTGTGAAATAAATGAAAGAATATTATTATAAACAAAACAAAAACAATGAAAACATCTATGTCATCATTTGAAAAAAAAATTCAGTCATTCATGGTCTGGCCCAAAACAATGGAAACTCACTTGGAGGCTAATCCATGATGTGATGAAGGTTGTCTTTTCTCCTTTTTGACACTGAAGACATACACCAACTATTTATATAGCACTTCAGTCTAGTGGAACTCTGGGCTTCTGGCCACTACTCATATCATGTTTGACAGTTTCTCCAGTACGTTCCCTCTTTAGTGAAGAGTCTTTTACTTTATTCCTTGGTTTCTGACTCTGCTCACTATTTGTTGTGAGTCAACAAAAGACCATTTAGTGGGATAGATAGATAGGTAGATAAATTAGATAGATAGATAGATGATAGGTAGGTAAGTAGACAGACAGACAGACAGATACTTGCCTTCAAGTTAGCTCTGTCTGATTCATATGTGTATATATATATATATATATATATATATAAACTTCTACAACTCAACAAGAAACGTATCAACAACAAAAAAATTAGTTAAAAAGTGGGTAAATGAACTGAATAGACATTTCTCCAAAGAAGATATGCAAATGTACAATAAGCCCATGAAAATGTGGTTAAGATCATTCATCTGAGGAAAACGCAAATCAAAACCACAAAAAACACCACTTCATAGCCACTAGGATAGATACAATAAAGAAGATGGACAACAAATGTTGATAAGGATGTAGAGAAATTGGAATGTTCATAAAATGTAAAAAGGTGCAGCTACTATGAAAAATACTTTGGTAGTTCCTCAAAGAGTTATACATGGGGTTATCATATGTCTTAGTTATCTAGTGCTGCTAAAACAGAAATACCACAAGTGGATGGCTTAACAGATAGAAATTTATTCTCTCAAAGTTTAGGAGGCTAGACATCTAAATTCAGGAATCCAGCTCTAGGGGAAGACTTTCTCTCCCTGTGGTCTCTGGGAAAAGGTCTGTCATGGATTGAATTGTGTCCCCCAGAAAATATGGGTAGCAACTTGGCTAGGTCATGATTCCTAGTATTGTATGATTGTGGTATCTGATGTGATTTCCTTGTGTTGTAAACTCTACCACTATGATGGGATTATATGTGATCTCCTCATGTGTTGTAAATTCTATCACTGTGATGAGGTTTTACTGATGAGGCTGACAAGATTAGTGTCTTAATGCAATCTCTTTAGAGATATAAAAGAGAGAAGCAAGCAGAGACACATGGGAACCTCATACCACCACGAAAGCAGTGCTGGGAGCAGAGCGCGTCCTTTGGACCTAAGGTTCCTGCGCAGAGAAGCTCCCAGACCAAAGGAAGACTGATGACATGGACTTTCCTCCAGAGCCATTGGAGAAAGTGTTCCCCTGGAGCTGATGCCCTGAATTTGGACTTGTAGCCTACTAGACTGTGAGAGAATAAACTTCTCTTTGCTAAATCTATCCACTTGTGGTATTCCTGTTAGAGCAGCACCAGATGACTGAGACAAGGTCTTTATCTCTGTTCAATATCTGTGGGTTTGGCATCCCTTGGAAATCTCCATGTGTCTTTGCATCAATCTTCCTGTGGGTCTAGGAGGTTCTCAGTGCAGGGACCCCAGGTCCAAAGGTTGTGCTCCACTCCTGGCTCTTTTTTCTTGATGGTAGTCAGGTCTCTCTCTCTGCTCTCTTCTCTCCCCTTATACTTCTTATAGGATAAAAGGTGATGCAGGCCACACTTCAGGGAAACTCCCTTTACATTGTATCAGGGTGATAACCTGAGTCAGGGTGTTGCATCCTGCCCTAATCCTGACCCATCAACATAACAAATGTAACCTAACCCTCTTTAACGTAAACTAATCCTGCCTTATTAACCGCACACAGAAATTAGGATTTACAGCATATAGGACAATTGCATCAGATCACGAAATCACACAATGCTAGGAACCATGGCCTAGCTAAGCTGACATATATTTTTGGGGAACACAATTCAATCCATGACACCATCTGACTCAGCAATTCCATTGGTAGATATATATACAATGGAATCCAAACATGGCTTCAAGAAAAACTTGTATAGTAAAGTTCACAGCAGGATTATTCATAACAGCCAAAAAGTGAAAACAACATAAATGTTCAACAACTAATGACTAAATAATCAAATAGTGATCTACATATACAATGGAGTATTATTCAGCCACAAAAAGGAATGGAGTACTAATACATGCTATGACTGACATGCATGGACCTTGACAACATTATGGTAAGTGAACGAAGCTAGACACAAAACGGTGCATATTATATTATTCCATTTGAAAGCAGATGGGTATGAGTTTCTTTCCGGGGACATGAAAATATTCTGGAATTAGTAGTGATGATTACATAACAATGTAAATGTGCTAAAAAATACTGAATTTTATAGCAAAGGTGGTTTTTTGGGGGGAGTATCAATAAAGAAAAATTAAACTATAATAAATTGGAACTGTCCTCTCATCTGCAGAGAGAGGTGCCCAATCAGTTTAGGTAGAGTTCAACGAGAAGCAGAGCATGAGATCATCTGGGCAAGAGAAGAGTTGGGCCCCCAGGGATAGGCCAGGGTATTGTGAGAGCTGTGGGTGGACAAGGGACTGCCTATGGCATGATAATGTTGAGACTTAAAGCTGTCTTGCCCTCGCCCCTCACTGGCAGGACTAAGCACTAAGGCAACCGCAAATCCCTGTGTGACCTCATGGAGGCTGCATTGGCTGGGATCCCATGTGGGTCTTTGAGATATAATGAGGTTGCCACCGTATTAGAGAGTCTGAAAATCACAACCTTATAAATGTCCTTTAAAAAAATTATAGAAGAGAAATGCCATCTGGAAATGACATTCAGAGATGTAATTGTTAGCCCACCTTTAGAAATGGCACCAGGAGTGACATCCATTCACATTTGTTCAGTATGTTAGAGGGGATGGAGCAGAAGGCCAGGAAGAGGAAGAGAAGACTTGTCATATTTAGAAGACATTTTCACATTATAACCATTGTTCTGAGTCTGGGTTTCATCCATCACTACTAAGTGACAATCCTAAATACTTTTTTGAAATATCTAATATTTCCAGAGGTTTAGAAGTACACAAGTTATGTTAAAACTAAACATAGGAAGGAGTCCCTGGTTGGCACAAAAGAATGGTTAAGTGCTGGACTACTAACTTCTACCCAGAGGCTCCTCGGAAGAAAGACTTCGGAAAGATCACAGCCACGAAAACCCTCTGGAGTGCAGTTCTACCCTAAAGCACATGGGGTCTCTATGAGTTGGAAAATACTCAGCAGCAACTGGTAGATGCAGTAAAATAACATGTTTTGTCAATATCTTTCTTTTCAAAAGCATATGAAATAATAGTTTTTCAGAAATAAAATAGCCAATCATGTTGTATTTGTTCTGGTTTGAAGAAAGGAGGTGAAAGAATTGCCAAATGCTCTATGCCAGTGTATTTATAATAAGGCAAGATTAATCATCCTCACAAACATCGTACACACAATCGCACATTTGTTTTACTTTGTTGTGTGTATAGTGTATACATGGACAAATGAGTCCTAATTTTACACAATTAGTTTTTCTAGATGCTAAATATTTTTCCAGAGTGTGATAAAATGAGAGTTAGTAAACTAACCCGTTTTATACATTTTGCATTGAAATTCACAGGAAAGATTATCTTCCAAAAATTTGAACATTATAGTTCACTGGGGTGGTGGAGAAAAAGAAGGGGAGGGTTCTAGGCCAGCGTCCATATTTAGAATACATACTTAAATCACAACTATTGTTACATGTATGCAGCTTATTCAAGACTTCTGTGAATATAAAGACAAACTAGATCCTTCTTTGAAATATCTAGTCTTTCTAATTATTAGAAATGCCAGCATATGTTAAAAGCAGAGGTAGTCAAATAGCACTTTGTTAATATTTTTATTGCTAAAATTCATGGGAACTGTTGTCTTTTGGAAATGGAATTGTTAAACCATCTCTGTAGGCAATACACTGCTGTCTTTACTTGTGTGATGATTTAGAGGAGGTGGGAGGGAATACATTACCAAGGCAATTGGCTAGTGCGTTCATAACTGAACACTTTAAGATAAACCATTTCTCTGTATGTAGCATACATTTTGTTATAGTGTGCATGCAGTGCCAAAAATAGACAAATGTGTCCTAATTTTGCAGCCTCTGGTCTCTAAATATTGAAGAGGTTGCCAGTGTATGATGAAGGTGAGTTGTAAAATAAACACATTTTGTATACTTTGTATTGAAATTCTTAGAAAAGCTTGTCTTCCATGAATGAATTTGAGACCTTGATTTTTTCAGACATCTCTAAGGTTGCCTGTGCTTGTCCACTGGATTTGTAATGGAGACAAGGAAATGAAGAGGGAGTGGATCAAGGCCAGAATGATCACAGATAGAAAATACCTCATATTATTACCATTGCTTTGTGTGTACAGGTTTGTTTTTTTTTTTTAAGATACTGTTTATATAGACAAAAAATAAGTTCTTACTTGAAATATCTAGTTTTTCTAGATGTTTAGAAGTGTTCAATGTATTTAAAAGTAGAAATAGTAACATAACATTTTCTAAACAGCTTCTGAAACATTTTTGTTGGAAATGAAATTGTTAAATCACCTCTGTGAGCTGATTGCTGCCTGTGCTTGTCTATTGGGTTAAAGAAAGTGAGAGGAAGACATTTTCAAAGGTGTTTGCTAGTATGTACTAGAAAATTTAAGGTTTTCCATTATCTTGTAGGCGATGATTATTTTATTTAACTTTGCCCTATTTATATATGTATTAGGTATACACTGGACAAATGAATCCTAATTTTATAACATCTAGTCTTTAGATAGGAGCCCTGGTGGTGTAGTGGTTGAGAGCTTGGCTGCTAACCAAAAGGTCGGCAGTTCAAATCCATCAGCTGCTCCTTGGAAACCCTATGGGGCAGTTCCACTCTGTCTTGTAAGGTTACTATGAGCCGAAATCAACTCTGGTTTGGTTTGGTTTTTCTCAGATATGAGCATTCTTACATGTGTGTAGTTCATTCAACACTATTGTGCAGTCAGTGGATAAACTTGGCCTGTATTTGAAATATTTAGCCTTTCTAGATATTTAGAAGTAAACAAAGTATTTTAGAAGTAGATGTAGTAAAGTAATAAATTTTATCAATATATTTTTGTTATAATTCATAAGAAATATTGTTATTTAGAAATGAAATCATCAAACCACCTCTTCAAGCAATAGCAATACCAGTTGCCATTGAGTCTACTCCAACTCATGGCGGCCCCATGTGTGTCAGTGCAGAAGTGGGCTCCATAGCATTTTCAATGGCTGATTTTTCAAGTCAATTACCAGGTCTTTCTTCAGAGGTGCCTTTGGTTGGATGTGAACCTCCAATTTTTCAGTTAGCATCTGAGCACGTAAACCATTTACAGCTCTCAGTCTCATTGTTTTCTGCTGGTTGGGGGAGAGCGGAAGAAAGGCCATGTAAAGTTTTCTCTGCCAGTGTGTTTATAGTGAAGCAAGGTTAAACATTATCTCACATAGTCTGTGCACTGTTTTACTTTGCTGTGCATATAGTGAATAGAATAGATGAATGAGTTTTCATTTTACAGAATATAGTTTTTCTAGATGTTAAAGAAGTTTCCAAAACATGGCAAAAGTAGATTTAGTAAACTAATACATTTTTGTGTTAAAATCCCTAAGAAAGACTGTCTTCTAAAAATCGCTTGTAAAAGTGAAGTTCTTAAAGCCACCTCAGAGCATTACAAATGCTTACACTTGTCCACTGGGTTGATGAAGGGGAGAGGGGAGAGGGTTCTAGACCAGAATGTTCCTATTTAGAAGACACTTTCAGACCATAAACTTTCTTACCTGTGTGCAGTTTATTCAATGCTACTGTGTAAATAGTGGACTAACATAAGTCCTTATTTAAGACATCTAGTCTTTCTAGATGTTCAGAAGTGCACAACATAAAGAATGCAGAGAATGTAAAACAAAAACTCTTTACTAGTTTTTTCTGTTAATTCATAAGAACGACTGCATGCACTTTGGGACTGGAATTTGATCTCTTGAAGCAGTATACTGTCTGTTTACTGGGTGGCCATGGGATGTGGGAGAAGAAAGTACACAGAGAAGGCTTCTGTGTTCCTGAATCATTTGGAAAGCTCAGAATATCTAACCATTTTTATGTATGAGCATTTATTTACTATTCTGGTTATCTGAAAGACAAGCAAGTCCTATGTGTCCAAAGTATGTTAAAAGTAGAGGTAGTAACATAATCCCTTTATAAATGTCTTTTTGTTAATTTATAGGAAAGAATGTCTCCTGGGGGTGAACTTTGTTAATCCAACTCTTAGAGCAGACGAATTTCCATGTTTAGTCATTGGGATGATGGCGGGGGGAGATGAGGATGGGCTTCTTTGCTACTATCTTTATATCTAGAAGACAGTTTTGAATTATAACTATCATTCTATATGAGCATTTTTTTGTAAAATATTATGTTAATTGTGGCCAAAGTCATTCTTTATTTTGCAGCATCCAAGCCTTGTAGATGTTTTGAGGTGACTAGAGCTATGCCCATCAACGGACAAATGGATACACAAATTACGGTATATTCACACAGTGGAATACTAGCCAATGATAAAGAACAACAATGAAGCCGTGAAACATCTTATAACATGGAGGAATCTGTATGGCATCATGCTGAGTGAATTTAGTCAGTCACAAAAGGACAAATATTGTATAAGACCACTGTTATAAGAACTCTAGAAAAAGTTTAAACACAGAAGAAAACATTCTTTGATGGTTACGAGGGTGGGGGGGTGGATGGTGAGGGTTATTTACTAACTACGTAGTAGATAAGAATTATCTTAGGTGAAGGGAAGGACAGCACACACTACAGGGAAAGTCAGTGCGACTGGACTAAACCAAAGCTAAGAAGTCTTCTGAATAAAATCGAACACTTTGAGGGACAGAGTAGCAGGGGTAGGGGTCTGGGGATCACGCTTTTAGGAGACATCTAGGTCAATCGGCATAACAAAGCTTATTAAGAAAATGTTCTGCATCCTACTTTGGTGAGTGGCATCTGGGGTCTTAAAAGCTTGCAAGTGGCCATCTAAGATGCATCACTTGGTCCCAACCACCTAGAGTAAAGGAGAATGAAGAACACCAAAGACACAAGGAAAGTATTAGCCCAAGAGACAGAAAGGGCCACATAAACCAGAGACTTCATCGGCCTGAGACCAGAAGAACTAGATGGTGCTCAGCTACCACCAGTGACCATACTGACAGGGAACACAATAGAGAGTCCTGGATAGAGCAGAAGAAAAGTGGGGTTCAGAACTCAAATTCTAGTAAGAAGACCAGCCTTAATGGTCTGAATGAGACTGGAGGAACCCTGGAAAGCATGGCCCCCAGATTTTTTATCAGCCCAGAGCTAAAACAATTTCCAAGGCCAACTCTTCAGAAAGGGATTGGACTGGACTGTGGAATATAAAGTGATACTCATGAGGAGTGTGCCTCTTAGCTCAAGTAGATGCAAGAGACTAAATGGGCAGCTTCTATTGGGAGGTGGGATGGGAAGGCAGAGAGGGTTAGGAGCTGGCTGAAAGGACGTGGGGAATCAGGGGTGGAAAGGAGGAGTGTGCTGTCACAATATGGGGAGAGCAGTTAGGGTCACATATGTATCAATTTTTGTATGGGAGACTAAATTGAAATGTAAACTTCATTTAAATTACAACACTAAACACAAAAATAAATAAATAATTTGGTGCAACATTATTGGATTAAAAAGTAGAGCTAGTAAACTAACCAATTTGTAAATATCCTTTTTTATTCTAAGTAGTAGACAAAAAATAAATCTTGGACCTGGTATTGTTACAACACTTTTGCGTATTAGGTATCAGGACTTGTTCATTGATTTACAGCGGAGGGACAGAAGGAACTGTAAGGGAAGGATATATGCAGAGTGTGCATGTACATGAATACACAGTTAAATAACTCATTAGGAACATACCTTCTTGTTAATATTTTAATAGTATAGATCTGATAATGGAGTCTCTAAGAAGCATTGTATTTATTGCACTCTTGCTTTATGTCTCATTTTAAGTTCAGCAATAAGGGAATGTGGTATTTTAATTGTGACACTGCCGACATCTTATTTAGAGGCATGTTGCCTTTTTTGTTTGTTTGTTTGTCTTGTATTAAATTTCTGTCTCAAGGAGAGGTAAGATCATATTTTCCCTGTTTGTGTTAGTATAGGGTATTCCTGATTATCAAAATGCTCAGAGCTTTAGGACTGTGAATATTCATGATGTATGAAAAAGCATGGTACATACTGCATAATATCAATCACAGAAAAACATACATTCCGTTTTGTGTATACACAAAGAATGAGTAAGCCTATCAAACTGTAAACTGCTTTTAACGATGGATAATTTTGTGTTCCTTGCATTTTCCAGTTTTCTTTAATGGACAACTTTTAAATGTTTGGAAAAATGTTATCAAAAAACAAAGTGAAAAAAATAGGGTGGAGACATGTTTCTGTTTCAAATAAAGCAGGCTTAGTACAAGCAGTACATGACTGACAGGGGTTGTCTGATCATCAGAGATAAAGGCTTCTTCTATCTTGTGTCCACATCATGTTGACCTGACACCTTATGGTCAAAACTGTTGTTCAACTTCAGCCATTATATCTGTATTCCAACCAGGGGGAAGGAGGGAACGTGAAGAAAATATATGCAACTCCTAGTAAGTATTTTCTGAAACATACGAAGAAAATGTCTGCCTACATTCCATTGCCAGCATTAGTCACGTGGGCATAGCTAGTTCTAAGAGAATGGAAGGTATATGATTGTTCCTGAGTAGGCATGGACCAAGCTGGATATTGGAAATTTTATTACTAAGGAAGAAAGAATGTACATTGCGGACAACAAGTCATAGCCACATTTAAGGAATGTCTAGACTGGCTTATTATTAATAGCATGTATATCAATATATATATTAATGTCATTTATATCAATATCTATCTATCATCTACCTATTGTTAGGTGTACATACTTATCCAGGATTCTTCTCATATTACTTTGATTTTCTGAGTAGACAGTTCTAATAATAGAAAACATTATTAGTCAGTAGATATGAGTATGTCATTCCCTTGGTAGTGAGTTTCTCAGTGTAAACTAACAACTTACATTTTGGCTCAGAGATCATTTTCCTGAAGATTTGGTTAGGACCAATCAGCTCCCATCTGCCATTGAAATCACTAGATCAGCCGGTAAACTGAAGAGTGAACACTTGTGACCACATCAGGATAAAGTCGCTTTTGAAGCCCGGCCTGAGCAAGGAGATGTGTTTTCAAGGTGACTTTTGTGTCTCAGCCCACTGCATTTTCAACACAAGGCATTTGCAGACAGCAAGGCCAATGCACATTTAACAAGGATGTTCTGGCTGTAATAATCATTTATTTTAAAGCCTATGGAAAACTCTTCCATGTGTTACATTTAGCCAGGGTAAAAATATTCAAAAGATGTCATGTAAGTAGTAATAAGATTTATGTAAAGTTTAGAATATATCTAAAATATATAGCCCACATATACATTTTTACTATACTTGACAGAATAGAATTATCAGTCAATCTTGAAAAACCTGTGGCCTCAGATGATAAAGGAGTCCTGGTATATTAACATATATTTCATTTAATAATCTTCTGGGAAAGGCTCTTTATTTTGAATTTTCTTGTAATTCAGCTTCAGGAATTTAGGAATTGTCCAAGATTTCTAAGATTCTATAAAATGCTGAATAGATGTATATAGATATGTATAATTCTAAGTTTAGCCAAATTTCCTTAACTTTCAGGAAGTGTCATTTAACTGGAAAAAATGTTCCTTGGGGTAATAGAAGTTAATAAATAATGTGGTTCTACATTGGAGTATGTGCAAATACCAAGGTAAAAGTAAAGCTCAAATAAACCAATATAAGGCAGTGAGCAGATCATACTGACTACTACAGTCTAAGGAAGAATATATGCCATATCTCGTGGGTGACATATTAAAGTACAGAAAGTGTTCAAGGAAAAAAAAAAAAACTATTCTAATATGGTGGTGTGAGAACATAGACCTCGCTCAGATTTTAGGGAAAGACTTTACCTCTGGAATAATTTCTTCTATTTCCTCACAGTCTTTCTGTTGGCCAGTGAGGTGTAGTGAATTACTTAATATGGCCCTTTTACCATGGTCTTTGTGACTCACACACAATCACACAATGATTGAGTAGGACTATGCAAATAAGGTGTATAGAACCTGTGGTGATTGGGCTTATGTGTCAACTTGGCTAGGCCATGATTCCCAGTATTTGTACGGTTATCCTCCGTTTTATGCATTGTGGAGCCTGACCTCTACATGTTGATGATCAGGATTGATATAGGGTGCATCTTGGATTATAGCCTTGCAGGAGGGCATGACTCAAGTCCCATCCTTACTTAAGTTAAGCCTTTTCCTGGGGTGTGGCCTACGTCTAACATATATGTGTGGACGACCGGGCAGGGCTGTCACTCTCTGCATCTGGATCCCGTGTCTGGTTCATGATCAACTGACCTCTGGTTCTTGAGACTCGAGCCAGAGGACTGCTGTCTGACCTGCAGATTCTGGGATTCTCCAGCCTCCACAGCCCTGTGGGCCAGCAGCCTATCATCTGATCTGCTCTGCAGTTTCAGCAGCCATGCGACCCAGCAGCCTGTGGTCTGAACTGCCAGTTTGAGTTTGTCAGCCTCTGCAGTCATGTGGGTTGGGAGAAGCCTACACCTGACCCACAAATTTGGAACTTGCCAGCTCCCATATCTGCATGAGCCATTTTCTTTATATGGCTTGTGAGTTCTGTGAGACATTGCAGCAAATTATGGAACCCAAAGATGAGAGGGAATGTACTGAGGGGAGAGGGAGTAGTTGATGTTAGAGATGATGGAGCCGTACAACAGTTTGGAAAAGTTGGACGTTTGGAAAATTTTTATCCTCCACCTCATAGGAACCAGCTTTGTGCTGGTCCTTATAAAAGAAATTATTTTTTAGCAAGGTTTTGATGACTCCAGTTCAATTAATAAAAAAATTTACCCAACTAAAAAAATCAAGGAAGCCATTATAACAACAAATAAAAATCCAAGAAATGTCACTTTTTTCTGAAACATTTTTTTTCCAATCCTTTCCTCAGCCTGCTGGTTTATAGTTTATTCATCAGTGTCCCACTTTTACTTTCTCACATTTGTTAAATTTTCAAAAGGAGGTAAATAATGACAGCAAATTTCAAATAAGATAAAATATTGTGTGGTGAATAAAGGACTCCATGATAATTTTGGCATCAGGTTGGAAACAGAAGTTGTTTAATTTATTATTCTGAGTATTTTTACATGGTCTGGTTCTGTTTACATAGGGGCAGCAGCTAATATTAACTATCATATGTACAGAAGTGTAAACTATCCTAATACTGACATCTGTAACATAAAGCATAACATGTCAAGATTATATAATTAACTAATATCAAATAGTTTTACTTTTTTAGTAGTTCAAAACTTAGATTCCCATTACATATTTATTTGACAGCACTTGATAATTGAGCTTTTTTTTTTTTTTTTTAATCTTTGTGAATCCTTTCAAGAACATGCACACGCACAAACCCACACATACACACAGTTCTTCTGCCCTCTGGGCTGGAGAAAAGGCTTGTGTAAAACTGCAGAGGGCAAAGAAGCTGTCAGTTTATTCAGAGAAGCAAAGGGAGAGAATTTCCACACACTGGTGTGTGAGCCAGAAAGGTTAGGAAAATGAACGTTAGCCATGCTCACCACCTGGCCATATCATTGGTTGCCTCTTTCATTCAGAAACTGAGTTTTTTTTTTCTGTTTAGGGGCCAATGATAGATAGTAAGGCATTCAGTAGTGCTGGCAGAATGATCACTTCCTGAAATAAGAGAGGAAAGCAACATTAAAAGTAAGTAGAGACCTAAATACGGACATAATTACTAGCTCATTTTCCAATACACTATTCCACGCCATTCATTCAGTTATTCAGTGACTATATGTTAAGCTTTCATTATATGGAGGGGCTATACACCTTGGGTTGTCAATTTCTAGTAGTCAAGTTCAAGAAGATCACATAGTTCAATGCCTGGTACATTACCATAAGTAGTTTTATTGTTAATGATGACAAAGATAGTGATGATAATGGTAATTATTCAAAATAAGTGTATTCTTTCAAACACAATTTGAAACGAAATAGAAAAGAAAGCAAAAAATAAAAAAGAAAGTTTAGATGCTAACTTAGTCCTCTAGTGCTGCTGTAACAGAAATACCACAAGTGGATGGCTTTAAGAAAGAGAAGTTTATTCTCTCACAGTCCAGTAGGCTACAAGTTCAAATTCAGGGTATCAGCTCCAGGGGAAGTCTTTCTCTCTGTTGGCTCTGGGGGAAGGTCCTTGACATCGGTCTTCCCTTGGTCTGGGAGCATCTCAGCACAGGAACCCCAGGTCCAAAGGACACACTTTGCTTCCAGTGCTGCTTACTTGGTGGTATGAGGTCCACACTCTCTGCTTGCTTCCCTTTCCTTTTATCTCTTGTAAGATAAAAGGTGGTGCAGGCCTCACTCCAGGGAAACTCCCTTTACACTGGATCAGGGATGTGACCTTAGTAAGGGTATTACAATCCCACCCTAATCCTCTTTCACATAAAATTACAATCACAAAATGGAGGAAAACCACACAATACTGGGAATCATATCATAGCCCAGCCAAACTGATACACACATTTTTGGGGGGACACAATTCAATCCATGACAGATGCATATAATTTTGCAAGAAAGGAATAATTATGACTGGCCAATAGATCATTTGTAAGTGTAGAAATCCTTAATATCAACGTTCAGGAGCCCTGCAAAGCCCAACATAATTTGAATACACAGTAAGTGCTAAAAGCTAAAGAAATAAAATTACTGAAATTGTTCAGGTTTAGCCCATAGTTAATGAAATACAAATATTACAAAAAAATTAAATTCAATCCTTTCTTTCCCATCTAGTCATTCACCAAGTATTTCTTTTATTTTATTAGTGCTATGTGTTTATTTAAATCTTTATTATTATAAATCAAGTTTTTTCTGGAAAAGTATCAGAAGCAGAACAATAATCAGTTATAATGCAATCAGCAATGGAAATTAATTTTAACATTTCATATATATTATTTTAAGGTTTTTGTTTTTATATTTATCATGGAAATTTCCAAATATATATACAAAGCAAGCCAAATACACCCACTGCTTACAGACATGGTCAGATTCCAAAGATCAGGTCGTTATGCAAAAATCACTTTATGCAAGAATCTGGGCCACACCTTGTCTTCAGCACAGGTGACCTCCCATGTCACTCACTGTCAAGCAGCCCTGGGGCATCGCAGGATACCCAGTGTTGTGGTGGGCCCTCTTTCCCCACCATGCCTTCCCCACAACCCAGTGGGTTGGGGGTGGTGGGGGTGGTGATTTGGGGTTGCCTGATAACTGCCGCCCACTGCCCCCTGCCACTCTAAGTCCTCAGCATCCCGGCACCTGCCCCAAAGCCGCACACAGCCCTCTTTCTATCTCCCGCTATTCCCGCTTCCCAGCACCAACCTCCCCTTCGCATTTGGGCCCTTGCTCAGCCTCCCCCTGCCCACCTGCAACCTTTCAAGGTCCCACTGTTGCCCCTACACCCTCTGCAGCTGGACCGAGATATCACGGACAAGGAAAGGAGAAGGATTCCTGAGGCCGATTGGCCACCAGGCCTCCAGTCATCCGGTCATTGCCGGAGCCTCTGGTATACCACTGGCGTGGCCCGTGGAGGGCGCCCTCGGCCTGGCCATGGCCTCACAAGGGATCCGGACTGTTGGAGATGCTTCCTGGGAATTTTTTCAAAGTTGTGGTGAATGAGAAATGTCGGATAACTAGACTGGATAAGTGAGGATTAAAAAAAAACCAAACCAGTTGCTGAGAGTCAATTCCAACTCTTAGTGATCCTATAGGGCAGAGTAGAATGGCTCATAGTATATTGACTTCCCGTATACCTATGCCCAGCTTCAAAAGCTGTCAACATTCTGCCATTCTTATTCCACTTATACCTCTACCCATTCTCTGTCCCCTAAGCAATTATTTTTGAGTAAAATATACAAGTTCCAAAGTTCATGCATTTTAACTTATGGTTTTAACAAGTGGATGCACTCATGTAACACATACCCATATCAATATATAGATGATTTTCATCACCCTAGAAAGGTCCTGATGATCTTTCCAAAGTCATTTACCCATCCAGTAAAAACTCCTGTTATTTTTCATTAATTTGTGTCAAATCCAAACCGTCTGCCCTGCAATGTGTAGTAGCTGAAATCTCTGCTCAGTTATTTTGCCTTTGTTTTTTAAAGATAGTTTCAATAGATATAGAATTCTGTATCCACTGTTTTATTATTGGTTTTACATTTCAGTAAATTAAAGATTTAATTCTTCTTCAGACCTTAATTGTTTTTTTTTGTTTCTTTTTTGTCATAATTTGTTTATCATGCGTCTTTTCTCTGGTTGCTTTTGAGTTTTTCTCTTTATATTTCACTTTAAGCACTTTTAATATGATATGCTTATATGTAAGTTTCTTTATAATTATCCTTCTTTGGGTGTGTTGAGCTTTCTAAATTTATACAATTACATCTATCACTTTGGGAAACTTTTGGTTTTAATTGTTCTCAAATATCTCCCTACCCAATTTTCTCTCTCCTTTTCTTCTGTAACTCTAGTGATGAGTACTGTCTTAGACTGGATTTTCTAGAGAAGCAAAACCAGTAAAGTGTACAAGTATATACTGAGAGAGATTTATATCAGAGAAACAGCTCACGCGATTGTAGAGGCTGGAACGTCCCAAGTCCGGGGATCAGGATAGAGGCTTCCCCGGATTCAGGATTCATGTAGCCTCAGGGGCTGGTGAACCCAAGATTGGCAGTTAGGAAAGCAGGCCTCTTGCTCACAGGCTGTGAAGATTAATGAATCCCAAGATCGGCAGATAAGCTGATAGCTCAAGTCTCAAGAACTGGAGGTTAGACAAAGAGAAGGCAGCTGCAGGATCCAGAGGAAAGCAAAAAGCCAGAATGTCTGCTTATATTTGGAGGCAGTCCACATCCCGAAGGAAATTCCCTTTCAACTGATTGGCTACTCATAGCAGATTCAATCATGGGAGTGATCACATATAAACACTGAGAATCACGGCCCAGCCAAGCTGACATTCAATCTTAACCATCAGAAGTACAATGTATAAATTTATACTGTGCCACAAGTTTCTAAGGTTCTGCTCATTTTCTCCAGTATTTATTAATATTTCATGCACGCACACACACACACACGTATCTGTTATGTTTCCTACTCTTCTCTATGTCACCTCCAGTCTGCTGTGAAGCCCACACAAAAACTACTTGCTGTCGAGTCATCTCTAACTCATGGTGACCCTATGTGAGTGAGAGTAGAACTGTGATCCATAAGGTTCTCAATGGCTGGTTTTTCAGAAGTAGAACACCAGGTCTTTCTTCCAAGGCAGCTCTTGGTGGACTGAAACCTCCCACCTTTCCGTCATCAGCAAAATGGTTAACCATTTGCATCACCCAGGTGCTCTTAAGTCCATCTAGTGGGTTATTTATTTCAGCTATACTATATTTTAACTCTGGAATTTTTTTTTTTTTAATAGTTACTATTGCTTTGGTGGACTCCTGGTGGCATAGTGGTTAAGAGCTAAGACTGCTAACCAAAGGGTTCACAGTTCGACTCCACCAGCTGTTTCTTGGAAATCCTACAGGGCAGTTCTGCTCTGTCCTACAGGGTCGCTATGAGTTGGACTCAACTTGAAGGCAACGGGTTTTTTGGTTTTTTATTGCTTTCATAAGGAGCCCTGTTGGTGCAGTGGTTGTTACTGAAACGTCAGTGGTCTGAGGAGGAAAGATGCGTCAGTTAGCTTCAGTAAAGATTACAGACTTGGAAACCTTATGGGGCAGTTCTACTCTTTCCTATAGGGTTTGTACGTTGGAATCTACTCAACAGCATTTTGTTTTTAAATTTCTTTGGTGAAATTTCCCAAATTTTCATTCATTATAATTTTATTTTCATTTATATTCCTAAACATATCTATAATACTTGCTTCGAAGTCTTTTCTGCTAATTTCACAATCTCAGTCAAATAAGAGAAAACTTCTCTTCACTGATTTTCTCTAGAATATGGGCCACGTTTTCCTGTTTCTTAACATTCCTAACGTCTTTTGAACGGATGTTATTAAAACAAGTCATAGAAATTCTGCGTTCTGCTTTGACCTCTAAAGAGTGACGACTTCTGTTCAGTTAATTTGGCTAGACTCATACTCCAAAAGCTGTCTTCTCTGCTATAGGCAGCAGCTGAAATCACTGCTCAGTATTCTCAACTTCTTGCTGCTATTTTTTGTAGAGCTGTTTGGGGCATCCACCACACACACATGCATGTTCAGCCATTAGCCAAGGATTTGGACATAGTTCATTTGCAGATTTGTGCATTCACTCCCTCTGTATCTACTTCTTATCCAAGATGTTTCTACTATTTTATTTTTTCAATTTGTACACTTATCTTAAATAGAATTTCTAAGTTCCCAGTTTTGATAAGGTAGTTAATAATCCAAGATAATTCACTCTCTGTAATTAAAAGGTAAAATGTTGTCATACTCCATTATTATAGGCAATGTTTGAATGACAGAAAGGTTTGTTGATGTGAAATTCAGTTAGACATCCATGGCTCTGGGTTCAGGTTTTCATTTAGTTAAATTTATTGTTCTTTCACCAGTTAAACTAGATCTTATCTTTCAACAAAATATTTCCTTATATCAAAGCTTCATTTTCAAAATTTTGAACATGAAATTTACTTTAAAGGGATAAGGGCTCAATCCTATTTTTCATCCCTTATTTTCAGTTTCTGAATCTTGTTCACTGAGAGAATGTTTAGGAATTCAAACCTGAAATTCTCAAAACTCTGGTAAGTGAAATGGCAAAAAAGGCCACACATTTTTCCACATTGTACAGCACCTGGTTAATGATAATTAGTGCAGGCTGGCTAGCGATGTGGCAGAGTTTGGGTGCAGTGATTCAATAAGAGAAAATGTAAGCTCACAATGTAAGTTTTTGTCAACAAAGTCTTCTAAAATATTTTTTTTTCTATAAATGTGAAATCACAGAGGCAGATCAACAGAAGCCATGACTACGAGAAGGAAGTTAAATTCAAAACCTTAACCTAGTTTGGAAGAGTCAGAACTCCCAAATATTTTCGGTTGCATTTCACATAACGACCTCGCATCACAGAGAAAGGAGGTGGTACTGACATGGGATCTTCACATCACATCACACAGGCAAGTGTAGAATTTGAAGGCCATTGAGCCCTGAATTTTCCAATTGTACTGCAGTTACAGGAACACCTGTGCTACCTAGCTGTGCACTGAGCCCCATGAAATGCAATGTTCCATAGCTGTCAACGTGTCTCATTTCTTGTATTCTTTTTGGTCCAGTGATATTTCAGTTACAAGCATAAAGCAGAATGATTAATAATTTCTTATGTAACCCAATAAGCAGTTTTAAACATTCATCTTTTTAGCATTTTTTAAATAGTAAATTTGTTGTATTTATAGATAAAAGTGGGGGTTTCTGTAATATAAAAATAATCCTTAAATCATGAGAATTTTCTAGTAGAGAATTACTGATCTGTACTCAAATACATAAAATTTAATGCATCTCAGCTCTAACATTGGAGCTCTGTGTTCACAAAAATCCTAGGGGCTTAAAAATTGGACTCCTTTTACTCTGGTGGTGCAGTGGTTAGTAGCTCAGGCCACTAACCAGAAGGTCAGCAGTTTGAATTTGCCAGCTGCTCCTTGGAAACCCTATGGGGCAGTTCTACTCTGTCCTACAGGGTCACTATGAGTCAGAATAAACTCGATGGTATGTCACATTTATTCAACAGGGACAGAATTTCTTGAGTATCAAATCAGGACAATAGATCTGACAAATTGATGAAATTATTTATTTGGATAACTTAAAAAGACACAGAAACAATTACATTGCATTTAGTAGTTATTATTTTATTAATAAATTTTATATTAATAAATTAGTTTAAGAAAAAATATTACCATTCTTTAGGGTAGACACTTCCCTAAAAATTCCACTGAAAATAGAATGTCTGGTTTGCACGTTTGATATGCCTCTGAAATGAGATTAAAGAAAAAAGGTTTGAATTGGTAGATGTGACAATAAAATTTAAAAATGACAAATTTTCTGTT
This sequence comes from Dugong dugon, assembly GCA_030035585.1. Classification (NCBI taxonomy): domain Eukaryota; kingdom Metazoa; phylum Chordata; class Mammalia; order Sirenia; family Dugongidae; genus Dugong; species Dugong dugon. The sequence continues at coordinate 12,456,381 of CM057473.1, forward strand.
TTAGAGAGATAACTTGTCTAAAAGATTGGCTCCCCATTGTTCGATTTGTGTAATGTCAGCTCTTCTCTATATAGTTTACGTTTAATGTGATGTTCTACAAGGCTATGAGCTCCTTGCCGTGATAGTCTATGTTTCAGCTGTATCTAAAACTCAGTGTTCTGCTTAGTATTGGCCACAGAATACGTTCTCATATGTATTATTTATTTATTTTTAATTAACATAAACTCATATTTCATTTTTGAATATAGCCAATGATCATGTTTATCTCTGGATTTTTCTGATACTTGGACTTTAGCCATATCAAACAAGTCAGAATGAATGTTGAGAAAGATATTATTTACTAGAACCCCATTAGGTAAATTCATTTAATATCTCACTTATCCATGCATCCTTGTGAGGAGGCAGTCCTTTGGACATGACAGGCGACCATGGTTTTCTTCTTTCCTTTCTCTGCTGTCATCTTTAAGCCTCAGAACAAACAACTACTCCTCCTCACACACCACTGAGGTCCGATGTTTGTTAGCAGTGTTAAGATACATTTCTGGGCTAAGCACTCCCTTCCCAGGAAGTCAAAGGACATGATGCAGTAGGATGTTTTTTCCAAAAAACCAAACCTGTTGCCATTGACTCAATTCCAACTCATAGCAACCCTGCAGGACAGAGTAGAACTGCCCCACAGGGTTTCCAAGGAGGGCCTGGTGGATTTGAACCAGCAACTTTCTTTGGTTAGCAGCCGTAGTGCTTAACTACTATACCACTAGGGTTTCCAGGAGGATTGTTAGCAGGGCTAAAGAGACACAGTTAGTCAGGTTGGCTGGGGGTATAAAATAGCTGGGAGAAGCACTTTTCTTTGTCTCCTCAGCTATGGTGCTAGTGGGGCACATATAATACTAAGCTTATAGCCCACCTAAGGGGACCTACCTGGCCAGGGGGAGACCAGCAGAAGGTAGGTTCCCATTGTATCCATCAGCTATGATGCCAGGTAGAGGGCTTTCATGGAAAAGTTCTTTATATCCACCAGGACAGTTTCCAGAATCCATGGGAATGGCATATCATGTGACTGTCTTATTTAGATCTCACCCATTACACAAGGTGGGATGTGCACGGAAGTCCTCATTTCTGCCAAGACTTCTCATCTGTTATATACCATCCGCTTCTTATTGTAAGTACTAAAAGCTGCTCTCCGTATGCTAACGTGTGTTCAGGCTCTGATTGGAAGTACAGGATGTTTATGGAGCAATCCATATTAGTTATTAGTTCCTTCTTTCTAATGACCTCCTGGTAATCTAGCAATCAGGGATGACTTGAGAGTCCACCACAGATTTGCCGTGTTGCACCTGGGATTTCGTGCAGGAAAGCAGGGTCTGGTGATGTTGCCACCTAATCCCTGAAGTGGACATAGAAGATCTGTATAAAGCAAATACAAAATAACTAATAAATGCAGCACAACAATTAAAACTGTAGAATGATCTTGTTTGTGAATGGTTAGTTACCATCCAGTTAATTCTGACTCATAGCAAACACATGTGTGCAGAGTAGAACTGCTCCATAGGGTTTACAAGGCTGTGGCATTCGGGAAGCTGATTACCAGGCTTGTCTTCTGAGGTACCTCTGGGTGGTTTGAACAGTCCACATTTTGGCTAGTAATCGAGCATCTAACCCTTTGCACCACTCAGAGACCCCTCATCTATGAATTTAGATACTAAAGTCCTACTAAAATTTAACAAATTTAGCAACATTTTAAAGAGCAATATAGAAGTACAGTTTTTTCCAACAATGCAAATCCATTTCAATATTTAAAATATCGATATAATTGCATTGATAAACTAAACCAGAAAATGATTTCCTTATGTTAAGAGACTTCAAAGAAAGTATTGAGTACAATTATTATCATTGTTAGTTACTGTCTATCATTCTCTGACTTATGGCGACCCTGTGTACAACAGAACGGAACCTTGTCAGTCCTATGCCATCTTCACGATTGTTGGTATGCTCAAGTCCATTGTTGTGACTATTGTGTATTCTGAGTGACTTCCAACCTACAGGGATCATCTTCTAGCTCTATATCAGACAACATTCTGTTGTGATTCCTAATGTTTGTAATGACCAATTTTTGGAAGTAGATCTCTGGATCTTTCTTAGTCTGGCTCAGTCTAGAAGCTCCATTAAAACTTGTCCACTATGGATGACCCTACTGGTATTTAAAATACTAGTGGCATAGCTTCCAGTATCATAGCAACATGTAAGTCACCACAGTACAATGCACTGATAGAGGGGTGGCAAAATAAAATGTTGCAGTCATTATTTAAAAATTTTTAATTATAGATTAAAACAAATCATAAAAATAATCTCAATCAGAGTTTTTTGAGAGAAAAATTAGTGTAAGTCACCAATTTCATTCAATTACATTTTCAATATTCACTTATAAATTATCATATATTTATTGCATGCCTATTATTTGCTATTCAGTGTTCTAGGTCTGGGAAACTATGGTGAAAGAAAAACAATCTTGGCTGATATTAGTTTTTGTAAACACTGTATTATTGGAACACTGCTGTCATGGATTGAATTGTGTCCCCCCAAAATAAATATCTTGGCTAAGTCATGATTCACAGTATTATATGATTGCCATTTTGTCATCTGATATGATTTCCCTGTGTGTTATAAATCCAATCACTATGATGTTTATGAGACGGATTAGCAGCAGTTATATTGATGAGATCTACAAGATTAGGTAGGACTTAAGCTAATCTCTTTTGAGATATAAAAGAGAGAAGCGAGCAGAGAGATGGGGGACCTCACACCACCAAAAAGCACCAGAAGCATAGCATGTCCTTTGGACCCACGGTCCCCGTGCTGAGAAGCTCCTTGGGAAGCTCCACAGGAAGATTGATGACAAGGACCTTTCTCCAGAGCCAACAGAGAGAGAAAGCCTTCCCCTGAAGCTGACCCAAATTTGGACTTCTAGCCTACTAGACTGTGAGAGATTAAATTTCTCTTTGTTAAAACCATCCACTTGTGCTATTTCTGTTATAGCAGCACTAGATGACTAAGACAACAGACATGATCATTTGTTTACATATTGTCTATGGATGCTTTCAAGATACAAAGGTAGAGTTGAGTAGTTGCTACAGATACCATATATCCTGAAAAATCAAAAATACTTACTATATGGCCTGTTCCACAGATATAGTCGATTTCATTCCTGTGTATTCCACTTGGAGAGGTCCACGTGTATACTGGCCATTTATGTTGTTGGCAAAAGGTATTTCCAATGAACTAGTCATTGATATTGCAAAATTTTGTCATACGATCTCCAGTGTCCTTTGTATTTCCAAGGCCATATTTTGCAACTACTGATCTTTCTTCTTTGTTTCCAACTTTTGCATTCCAATCACCAGTGAATTCAATGCATCTGATTGCATGTTTGATCAATTTTAGACTGCAAAAGTTGGTAAAAATATTCGATTTCTTTATCGTTGGCATTAGTGGTTAGTGTGTAAATTTGAATAATACTTGTATTAACTGATCTTTCTTGTAGGCATATGAGTATTATCCTATCACTGACAGCTTTGTATTTCAGGACAGATCTTGAAATGTTGTTTTCGATGATGAATGTGATGCCATTCCTCTTCAATTTGTCATTCTGGGCATAGTAGACCATATGATTGATTCAAAATGGCCGTTACAGTCCGTTTCAGCTCACTAATGCCTAGGATATGAACCTTTAGGCATTCCATTTCATTTTTGACAACTTTCAATTTTTCTAGATTTGTACTTTGTACATTCCATGTTCTGATTATTAGTGGATGTTTGCAGCTGCTTCTTCTCATTTTGAGTCATGCCACATCAGCAAATGAAGGTCCCAAAAGCTTCACTCCATCCATGTTATAAAAGTCAGCCCTGCTTTGAGGACACAGCTCTTCCCCAGTCATATTTTGAGTGCCTTCCAATATTCTGGCACTATATCAGACAATGTTCCACTGCTATTCATAAGGTTTTCACTGGTAACTTCTCTTTTTTTTTCCAGAAGTAGACCACCAGCTCTTTCTTCTTAGTCTGTCTTAGTCTGGAAGCTCTGCTGAAACCCGTCCACCATGGGTGACTCTGCTGGTATTTGAAATACTAGTGTCATAGCTTCAAGCACCACAGCAACACATATCTTTCACCATACTTATTCAACCTGAATGCTGAGCAAATCCCTTGAAATTTTTTCAACTTCTTGTAGTAAGAAATAGCCTCTAGTCACTGTAATAATAATTAGAAAAATAACTTCCTATCAGAGATTTAAATGTCTGGAGTGCAGAGTGAGAGGAGGGAGTCGTAAATTTGGTCTAAGAGGCAGTGGAAGGCTAAATCCTATAGGGCTCACAGGAAACTGTAAGAAAGTCGAACTCCACTGTTGGTGAGATGGTGAATCGTGAGAGAGTTTTGAGTGAAGGAAGAACTATATCTGACTTGGTGTTTAATGGGATCACTCTAGCTGCAGTGTTGGGCATACAGACAAGGAGTCCAGTTAGAAGATTATTGAGATAAGACAGCCAAGAGATTCTAGTGACTTAGACCAATTAGCTACAGAGGTGGTATAGAGTGGATGGAATTTTGATATAGTTCGAATAGAAGATGAGACACGCTGATGAATCAGATGTAAACTTTGAGAAAAAGCAAAGGACAAGGATAACGTTACATCTGGCCAGAAAAAAAAAGGAAGAAAGTCATTTATGGAATTGGGGAATACTAAGGAAGAGCAAGTGTAGTAAGGATAAGGAAGAAATTAATTTTGGGTTTTTAGAATGTGATATGGTTATTATGCATCCAAGCAAAGATAGTTGAATATATAAATCTGGTGTTCAGGTAAAATATTGGGGATGATGACACAACTATGAGAAGTGTCAGCATATAGATTTCATTTAAAAATAGAAAAGATAAACATGCATGTGTTTAGAAAAGAAGAGACTCAAAATCTGAAACATGGAAGTCTCCAATCTAGAGTTCTGGAACAGGATGAAGAATGAGGAAAGGAGATAGAAAAGGTGTTTGCTGCAGTGTTGTCTCAGGAGACACACAAGTGAGAGGGTATCTAATAGGCTAAGTGAAGAAAACTGTTTTAAGAAGAAAGCTTCTGATTAGCTGTGATGGACGGAGTAAGATGACGGTTGAGAAATGACCACTAAACTTGGCAAAATGGAGGTAACCGGTAAACTTCACAGAAGCAGTTTCGAAGGAGTTGAGAGTATGAAAGCTTGATGATGAAAGCCGAGGGTGAATGAAAGAAGTGGAGGGAGATATAGAAAACTCTTTTGAAGAGATTCACTGCAAAGTGGTGAAAATAAATGGTCAGTTGTTGAAGGGTGACTAAGTAGAAAATATTAAAACATTCATGCATACTAGCTGGAGAAGTCACAGTAAAGTGGGAGAATCTGACAACACAGAAAAAAATAAGGACAAATTACATGCTCAGACTCCTTATGTGGTTGGCAAGGGATGGATCCAGGGTATAAGAGAAGAGATTGAACTTAGATGTGGACATGGAGAGTTTATATGGAAAGAGGAGTGAAGACAAAGCCTGCCTATGCAAATGCAGGTAGGTTGGTAAGATTTGATGTGGGTAGCGTGTGAAGGTATTCAGGTTGCTTCTATTAACCAAAGTCATCCACTGTGAGAAAAGAGTGGGGGAAGGAGTTGAAAGTTTGAAGAGAGAATAAAAAATATGAATAAAAGACAATTAATTGAAAAGTATCAGGTTTGTAAGGCAAGACTAAGAATTAATCACTGTGTATTGTCTCTAGCCATATTCAACTGCTCAGCTGAAGGTAGAAAGTAGGTGGGATGATGGATTTCACCAATATAGTGCTTTTGCCAAAACAGTGAAACAGAGAAAGAGACGCACAAAGAAGGAAAACGTGTGTATGTGTAAAGGAGTGATATTAATGTGGTCTTTTGAAGTCAAAGTCAGATAAACAGGGAAGAAAAATGTTAATGATTGATCATAGAATTTAAGCCAGTTAGGGAAAAGAGAAAGAAATGAGTTTTGAGAAATGTGGTGGGGACAATAGATTGGAGCTCGTGATGGGGTGGAGGAATTCTGGGGTTAGAGAGCAGAGAAAGGGAGATAGAACATTAAGAGGGAGTGTGGGGAGAATAACATGTTAGAGAAATGTATTGTGAATGTATGCCGTTCTTGGCATTCAGGTTCTGCAGTCCTAAGACTCTTCTGACTTATCTTCTGTGTCATTCTTGGAGAGCATTGTTTCTTTATCTTTTTCATTCTAAATCTGACCATATGCTTCCTTCAAGACCTTCAAATTTTCTTCAGCTAAATTATAAATTATATTCTACAGTGATTTTCCTTTTCAGTAAAGTTTTATAGTATCTGGAGCCTGTACCATACAACACAGTCCTAGATTAAATAACGTGCAAATGTGCTCTGATTTTCTTTCATAGTCTTGTGACTGAAGTGTTGTTTCTCTATGCACAGTATCTCCACTGCTATTATAAAATATATAACAAATACTGATTCAAGAAATAAAATAAACCTAAAATAAACTATTCTCATTTGAAATAAGGCTTATTTAATAAAATGTACCTTTAAATATCATTTGTTTGTGACCATTTACTAGGTGTGACCTTGGATCTACTTCTTAACTTCTAAAAGTCTAAATTCCCTCACCTATGAAATAACTTAGGTCTCTGGGTGGCGCAAACTGTTTGCACTTGACTGCTAATCTAAAGATTGGCAGAAAGACCTGGCAATCTTCTTCAGTAGAGATTATAGCCAAGAAAACACTTCGGAGCAGCTCTACTCTGTAACACATGGAGTCACCATGAGTCGGAATCAACTTGGTGGTAAAGGATTCATTTTTTGTTTTTGGTTTTATGAAACATCCTTAAAATCAATTTATGGATTAAAAAAACGTATTATGTTCAAAGCTCGTATCACATTATCTAGGACTTAGTTAATATACAATAATTAGTAGTTTACTAGATAAAATATGTGACATATGTTGTCAAAAATCTCTATCAATATCAATATAATTTCAATCTTCAAGTAATAATATCACAAATACCATGTATATATAATATTTAGCTATACTGGGCTTTTCAATTCCAGAAAATCAAGATAACTTCTTTTAATGCTTAATAATCTAAAGCCACAAACTCCTGCATTTACTGAATTTGACTCGAGCATCCTATATGTATGATATAATTACACAGTCAGTTACCATTCTTGTGGTTTAAATGAAGGCCTATGTAATGATCTGGGCCAATAGAGAAACCCAGAGGTTTCATATTATGTATTATATTAAAAAAAAGTACAGAGAGGAAAAATCACCTATGCTCAGTGATAGGTTTAAAAATCTGCTAATTTATTAGGCATATCATAGCATTCAAGTAAGAACGGTCTACTGGGTTTAAGATTGCCTTGGTGTGTAAAAATCAGAACATGAGATAAATGGTTGTCCTTTTTTTTTCCTGATGCATTTATGATTCTCTTAGAATCAGCGGATATTCAGGCCGTCACTATCATCTGTAACATTTAATGAGTGCCCACCATGTGAGGCAGGTATTTATTCAACTGAAGCCTCTTTAGTGCTTTGCAGTCTGTTATCTATATTTTGTTGTGATCCACATGGTTGAATGCCTTTGCACAGTCAGTACAACACAGATAAACATCTTTCTTGTATTCTTTTTCTGGTTATTATTTCTGTCTGTAAATAATCATATTCCATTTACATTAGTCTCATGGCTAGCTCTTAGCCTTCCATGATCCCTTGAAGGAGTGTGATTTGCCTTGGTCAATGAAATATGAGTTGAGTATGGATATGGAATCTGATAACTCTAAAATGAGCCTTTGATCAAAAGTTATATTTGTTCTTAGATCAAAGTAAGATACATATTTGATACTGGGATTAAACTTAATCTGAAATGTCTATAGTTCCATATACATATAAATGCTCATTACAACACACTGATAGATGAGGGAAGAACACATATAATTTTTTCGAGGTCATATAATCAATGCATGATGTTTGCATGCTACTTTCCACAAATGGTAAAGCAAATTCAATGCCAAAGCCATTTTGAAAACATTATTTCTATTGGATGAATTGGAGAAAGATTATTTGGAAATGTAAAGAAATACTTATATATATATATATATATATATATATATATATATATTTCATTGTACTTCAGGTGAAGGCTTACAGAAAAAATAGTTTCTCATGAAACAGTAGTACACATGTTGTTTTATGACATTGGTTAACAACCCCACAACGTATTAACCCTCTAACATCTCAACCTTTTTTTTGGTGAAAATACACATAGCCAAAGATATACCGTTTCAAACATTTCTACATACACAGTTCAGTGACATTGACTATGCTCTTCCAATTGTGCTGTTATTCTCACTTAAGATGAAGGCTTACAGAACAAAATAGTTTCTCATTTAACAGTCACTACAAATGTTGCCCTATGGCAATGGTTAACAATCTCACAACAGGTCAACAATATCCTTACTCAACCTTGGGTTCCCTATCACCAGCTTCCTTGTCCCTTTCTGCCTTCTGGCCCTTGTCACTGGACTCCTGTACCTTGTTAGTCTCATTTGGTTTTACGGGGCTGTCCACTCCCAGGCTGAACAGTGAACCTCGGAGGTAGCTTCACCACTGAGCTAAAAGGCTGTCTGGGGCCATACTCTCAGGGTTTCTCCAGTCTCCTTTAGGCCAGCAAATCTGGTCTTTTTTTTTTTTTTTTTTTTTTTTTTATAATTATGCTGTACATCCTTCTCCAGCTCTGTCCAGAACCCTCTGTTGTATTCCTGGTCAGAGAAGTCAGTGGTGGTAGCCGGGCACCATCTAGCTATAGTGGTACTGGACTCAGTCCAGTGGAGGCCTTGGTAGCTGTGGACAATTAGTCCTTCAGACTAATCTTTTCCTTGTATCCAGTTCTCTTCATTCTCCCTTGCTCCCGAAGGGATGAGACCAGTGGAGTATCTTAGATGGCTGCTCACAGGCTTTTAAGACCCCAGACACTATTCACCAAGGTAGAATGTAGAGCACTGTCTTTATAAGCTGTGTCATGCCAATTGAGACCATGGTCCCCACAGCCCTCTGCCCAGCAATTCAGTCCCTCAGGGAGTTTGGATGTGTCTATGGGGCTTCCATGACCTTTCCTTGTACAGGTTGTGCTAGTTTCCCTGTATTGTGTCCTGTCTCACCCTTCACCCAAGATACCACTAATCTGTTGCCTATTTAGTATTCCCCCCCCCCCCCTCCATCCCTGGTAACCAACAAAGATTGTTACATTTTGTGTGTGAACTTTTTCATGGGTTTTTACAATAGAGGTCTCATACAATATTTGTCCTTTTGTGATTGACTTATTTCACTCAGTATAATGTCCTCCAGTTTCATCGATGTTATGAGATGGTTCACAGATTCATTGTTGTTCTTTCTCATTGCATAGTACTCCATTGTGTGTATGTACCATAGTTTGTTTATCCGCTCATCTGTTGCTGGGCATCTAGGTTGTTTTCATGGTTTTGCTATTGTGAACAAAGCTGCCATGAACATAGGTGTGTATATGTCTATTCGAGTGATGAGTCTTATTTCTCTAGGATATATTTCTAGGAGTGGGATTGCTGGATCAAATGGTATGTCTATTTCTAGCTTTCTGAGGAAGCACCATATCATTTTACAAAATGGTTGTATCATTTTGCATTCCCACCAGCAGTGCATAAGAGTTCCCATCTCCCCGTAGTCCCTCCAACATTTGTTATTTCCAGTGTCTGTCATTCGTGCCAGTAATGCCGGGGTGAGATGGTATCTCATTGTGGTTTTCATTTGCATTTCTCTAATGGCTAGTGATTGCGAGCATTTCTTCATGTGTCTGTTGGCCATTTGAATGTCTTCTTTGGTGAAGTGTCTGTTCATTTCCTTTGCCCATTTTTTAATAGGATTATTTGTCTTTTTGTTGCAGAGGTGTTGGATTTTCTTGTAGATTATGGAGATTAGAACTTTGTCTGACTTGTACTGTCCAAAAATTTTTTCCCAGTCTGTAGGTTCTCTTTTGACTCTTTTGGTGAAGTCTTTTGAAGGGCATAGGTGTTTGATTTTTAGAAGATCCCAGATCTCTAGCTTATCTGTTGGGTTTTGTGCATTGATGGTTATCGTTTGTATCCTGTTAATGCCATGTATTAGGGCCTGTAGTGTTGGTCCTATTTTTTCTTCTATGAACTTTGTAGTTTTAGGCTTTATATTCAGGTCTTTGATCCATTTTGAAGTAGTTTTTGTATATGGTGTGAGGTATAGATCCTGTTTCATTTTTTTGCAAATGGATATCCAGTTTTGCCAGTACCATTTGTTAAAAAGACTGTCTTTTCCCCATTTGATGGACTTTGGGCCCTTGTCGAAGATCAGGTGACCGTAGGTGGAAGGATTTACAACTGGGTTCTCAATTCTGTTCCATTGGTCAATGTCTCTGTTGTTGTACCAGTACCAGGCTGTTTTGAATACTGTAGCTGTATAGTAGGTTCTGAAGTCAGGTAGTGTGAGTCCTCCAACTTTATTCTTCTTCTTCAGTAGTGCTTTACTTTTTCGGGGCTTCTTCCATTTCCATATAAAGTTAATGATTAGTTTTTCCATCTCTTTGAAGAAATTTGTTGGTATTTGGATCGGGTTTGCATTGTATTTGTAAATTGCTTTGGGTAGATTTGACATTTTCACAATGTTGAGTCTGCCTATTCATGAGCATGGAATGTTTTTCCATTTATGTAGATCCCTTTCATTTCATGCAGTAGTGATTTATTCCCTGGTCAGATTTAGTCTTAAATATTTTATCTTTTTAGGGGCTATTGAAAATGTTATTGTTTTCCTGATTTCCTTTCATTGTTCTCTTTACTAGTGTACAGGAATCCAACTGCTACTCTGCTGAATCATTCTATTAGTTCCAGTAGATTTTTTGTGGAGTCTTTAAGGTTTTCTATGTATAGTATCGTATCATCTGCAAACAGGGACAGATTAACTTCTTCGTTACCAATTTGGATACACTTTATTTCTTTTCTTTGCCTTATTACTCTAGCTAGAACTTCCAGCACAATGTTAAATAGGAGTTGTGATAAAGGGCATCCTTGTCTTGTTCCTGTTTTCAAGGGGAATGTTTTCAGCCCCTCTCCATTAAGAATGATGTTGGCCATTGGTTTTGCACAGATGCCCTTTATTATGTTGAGAATTTTCCCTTCTGTACCTATTTGATTGAGAGTTTTTATCAGGAATGGATGTTGGACTTTATCAAATGCCTTTTCTGCGTCAATTGAGATGATCATGTGATTCTTTCCTTTTATTTGTGTGGTGGAGTACGTTGATTGATTTTCTAATGTTGAACCATCCTTGCATACCTGGTATGAATCCTACTTGGTTGTGGTGTATTATTTTTTTGATATGATGCTGAATTCTATTGGCTAGAATTTTGTTCGGAATTTTTGCATCTATATTCACGAGAGATATTGGTCTGTAATTTTCTTTTTTTGTGACGTCTTTGGCTGGTTTTGGTATCAGTGTTGTGCTGGCTTCATAGAATGAATTTGGAAGTGTTGCTTCCTCTTCTAGGCTCTAAAATAGCTTGAGTAGTACTGGTACAAGCTCTTCTATGAATGTTTTATAGAATTCTCCAGTGAAGCCATCTGGGCCAGCACTTTTTTTGGTTGGGAGTTTTTTTTATTACCTTTTCAATTTCTTCTCTTGTTCTCTTGTTCAGATTTTCAACATCACTTTGTTGTAATTTGGGTAGGCTGTGTGTTTCTAGAAATTTATCCATTTCCTCTAGGTTTTCAAATTTGTTGGAGTATAGTTTTACATAATATTCTGTTATAATCCTTTTTATTTCAGTTGGGTCTGTTGTAATGTCCCCAATTTCATTTCTTATTTGGGTTATTTGTGTCCTCTCCTGTTTTTCTTTTGTCAGTCTGGCAGTCGTTTGTCGATTTTGGTGATTCTTTCAAAGAACTAACTTTTGGTTTTGTTGACTCTTTCTATTGTTTTTCTGTTTTCTATTTCATTTATTTCTGCTCTGATCTTCACTATTTCCTTTCTTCCGGTGGTTGTGGGCTTTCTTTGTTGTTGTCTTTCTATTTGTTTGAGTTCTGTAGTTAATGTTTGATTTTGTCCCTTTCTTCTTTTTGTCATATGTGCATCTATTGCTATAAAAGGTCCTCTAAGGACTACCTTTGCTGTGTCCCAAAGGTTTTGGTATGATGTGTTTTCATTCTCATTTGATTCTAGGAGTTTTTGATTCCATCTCTGATTTCTTCTATTACCCACTGATGTGTAAGCAGGGTATTATTCAGTTTTTATGTAGTTGATTCTTTTTCCTTTCTCTTTCTATTGTTAATTTCTACCTTGATGGCATTGTGGTCAGAGAAGATACTTTGAATTATCTCAGTTTTTTGGGTCTTGTTGAGGATTGCTCTGTGGCCTAAGATGTGGTCTGTTCTGGAGAATGTTCCATGTGCGTTAGAAAAGAATGTGTACTTTGCAGTGGTTGGATGGAGTGTTCTATATATGTCTATGAGGTCAAGTTGGCTAATTGTGCCCTTTAGGTCTTATATATCTTTGCTGAGTTTCTTCTTAGTTGTTCTGTCCTTTATTCAGAGAGGTGTGTTGAAGTCTCCTACTATTATTGTGGAACTGTCAGTTTCTCTTTTCAGTGTTGTTAGAGTTTGTTTATGGATTTTGGAGCCCTGTCATTGGGTGCGTAGATGTTTATTATGGTTATGTCTTCATGATGGATCATCCCTTTAATCATTATATAGTGTCCTTCTTTGTCTTTTATGGTAGATTTTGTTTTAAAGTCTATTTTATCTGAGATTAGAATTGCCACTCATACTCCTTTTTGGTAGTGTTAGCCTGATATATTTTTTCCAACCTTTGACTTTTAATAAATTCACATCTTTGTTTCTAAGGTGTGTCTCTTGTAGACAGCATATTGATGGATCCTGTTTCCTTATACATTCTGTCACTCTCTGTCTCTTTGTGGGCGCATTGAGTCCATTTACATTCAGTATAATCATTGATAGATGTGAGTTTGTTACTGTCATTTTGTTGTGCTTTTTTTTTTGTGGTGCTGAAGTTTTCTTTGTTCTTCTTACTCTCTTGTGCTGAGTCACTTTTGTTTGTGGATTTTTTTTCATTTGTTTGTTTTTGTACATTTTGTTTTTGCTGAGACTTTATGTTTTTCCTCTTTATTTTTATGAGTATGTTTGTTAACTTTATTTGTGGTTACCATGAATTTTACCCCTATCTTTCTAAGTTTGAAACAGTCTACCATTACTTGGTATCGCCTTGCCTTCCTCTCCATTAGAAGGTCCTATACCTATGCCGTTTACTCCCTTTTTTATTGTTTTGATGTTGTTGTCATTTATTGATTAACTGCTCTGAGTCCCTGTTGTATTACTTTTGGTTTTGGGTAGTCCTCGAGAGTTCATGTCCTAGATTGGTATCTGGCTGGTATGATCCTGCGTCCTAGGTTCTGCCTGTCAGCTGAAGCTGTTTGTCCTCAGATTGAAGAACTCTCTTTAATAATTCTTGTAAGTTTGGTTTGAGTTTTACATATTCCCTTAATTTCTGTTTATCTGGAAATGACCTAATTTCACCATCAAATTTGAATGAGAGTTTTACAGGATGTATTATTCTTGGCTGGCAGTATTTTTCTTTCAAGATTTTATATATATCGTCCCATTGCCTTCTTGCCTGCATGGTTTCTGCCGAATAATCTGAGCTTAGTCTTATTGTTTCTCCTCTGTATGTGACTTCTTGTTTTTCACGAGCTGCTCTCAGGATTCTTTGTTTGTCTTTGGTTTTGGCGTGAATATGATAAGCCTCGGTGATTTTCTTTTGGGGGTCACTTCTGTATGGGGTTCGATGAGCTTCTTGGATGGTCGGCTTCTCCTCTTTCATGATATTGGGGACGTTTCCTGTCAGCAGTTCTTCAATGATCCTCTCTGTGTTTTCTGTTTACTCCCCAGTTCTGGAATGCCAATCACTCGTAAATTTTTGCTTTTAATTGTGTCCCACATAAGTCTCAGGGTCTCTTCATTTTTCTTTATTCTTTTTTCTGAGTTTTCCTGAAACAGAGTTGTATCCAAGTGTTTGTCTTCAGTTCCACTGATCCTGTCTTCCACGGTTTCAAATCTGCTTCTCAGCCCTTCTATGACATCATCCATTTCTGAAATCTTGTTGTTTATCTTTTGGATTTCTAATTGTTGTCTTTGTATAATTTCTATTTGTGAATTTATTTTGGCATTTTGTTCGTGCATCATCTTCCTGAATTCTTCCAATTCTTTGTCTGTATTTTAACATGAATTTGTCTATTTTTTCCTGATGTTTTTCAGCTTTTTGCCTCAGTTTTTGGAGAATCCTGAGTATTAGAAATCTGAATTCCCTATCAGGTAGTTCTAGTGCAGTTTCTTCCACAGGAGAGTCATCTGGTGTTTTATTTTGGACGCCTACTAGAACCATCCTGTCTTGTTTTTTTAAATGTTTTGATATTGTCTGCTGTTTTCATGGCATTCAGTAGTTATTTTTCTCGTTTATTGATTGTAGATTTGTTTATTTTGTCCCTTTTTAAAAAAAAATTTGACTATGTCTGAGCAGGCGGACTGTGTGTTCTTTGTTGTTTGCTCATCTGTGCGCTCAATACTTTTTGCCTCCTTCTCCAACTGGCAGGGTCAGTCACTCAGATATGGTACGGCAGGGCAGGTCTAGCCGAAGAGGAGTTCCTGCGACGGGTTGTTTGTGGCAGTTACTACAGCCACCAGGGTGGGTCAGTAATCAGTGCAGGGCAGGTTCCTGTAGGCCATGCCTTTACTGCTTGGTGGTGTGATGTCAATTGCATGGTGCAGGTAGGCAGGATGCAGCGAGCAGATTGTTTTGTGTGCAGCTAAGATGGATATGGGAGAGAGGAGAGATGAACAGGGGTCAAAAACATACAAACAATCAAAAAAGAATGCTAGGGGAGCTTGCCGTTGGAATGGAGAGATGAGAGACTTTGAAATGGAGAAACAAAGAAAGGGGAAGAGGAAGAAAAGAAAAAAATGAATAAATAAAAATCAGAAAGGCTAAAGAACCGCAAAGTTCTCAGGGATCCCACTGATGCAGCTAAGAGTTCTGGGGAAGTTGCTCTCAGGTGCTGCAGTACAGCCGGGCTGGAAGGCGTAGAGGTATACAACACCAGGTATTCAGGGATCAGAAAGAGAAGGAAGATATAGGGAGACAAGTAACTGAGCAATGAAGAAAGACAAAAAGGGAAAAGAAAACAAAACAAATTAAAAGAAAAAAGAACAAGAAAGGCCCCCCCAAAAAACAGAAAAAAAAAAAAAAAAGAGAGAGAACCAATGAAAAAAGAAATGCCTTCAGGGATCCCTCTGTAAGTCTGTGGAAGCTGAAAGGGAGTTCCTTGCCACACAGCTCTGCCTGGCCAGAAAGGGCTCCCAACTCAAGAAAAGGAAAAAAAAACAAGCAAACAATTCAAAACGAACAAACGAACAAAAGCCCCGGGATCCCACCAGCACGGTAGCCCAGACCAGGAAGCAGCTCCACACTTGAATGGAGCTCCGCAGCCCCTCAGGAAGAAGCAAAGATGGCGCACGGAGCCAGGCACTCAAGCAAAATGAGAGGGCGGAGCAAGAGGCAAGCAAGAAATCAAAAGAAGCAGGGGAGAAAAAAAAAAAAAAAAACCAAATGGCAACACCCACAGCCAACAAATGGCACTCAGAGAGCCAGCTAGTGCGGGCTGGTGTTTCTTGACAAGAGACTGTGTCCGCGGGAAGTAGAGGAGGCCGAATGTGGGTGAATAAAGGTGGAGAGTGGGAAAGCGTATATCACAAATTGCTGGCACTCTGCAGCCCCTCAGGAAGAATCAAAGGTGGCGCATGGAGCCAGGCATTCGAATGAAAGGAGGGGGAGGTGGTGAGAGGCAAGTGAGAAATCAAAAGAAGCAGAAAAAAAGAGCAACACTAGCAGCCAACAAATGGCACCCAGAGAGCCGCCTGCTTGGGTGTGTGGAATCCAAGCAGCTGGTGCTTCCCGGTCAAGAGACTGTGGCCGCGGGAAGCATAGGAGGCTGACCCAGGGCGAAGAGGGGTGGGGGTTGGGAAAGCACACGCCGAAATTTACCAGTTGTTTTGTCTCCCACTGGACGCTCCGTGAGGCTACTTTCTCATACCCCCATTTGCTAGTCTCCGATAGGAGTCCAAGATGGTGGATCTGCACTGTTAGCTGATAGGGGACCTCTGCATGAATTTCTCCTCACTCTCCGTTCTCTGTCAGTTTTCTCACTCCATTTGGTGCTTGGCTGAGTTCTTCATCTCTTCATTTGATGTTTTAGGGTTTCAGGATTGTTGTATTCTCTGTTTGGCTTAGTTTTTCAGATATTTGCTGTGGAGGGATGGTATGGTGCTTCTGCCTAGAGCGCCATTTTGCCGGAACTGGAAGAAATACATTTTTCATCAGCAACATGAGATGTATAATTATGGCTATTCCCTTTGTAGACTACAGAGTTTAACATCTACAAATTGAGGTCCAATTATAAAGGTCATAAAAACACGAATACACAAATCCTAGATATTTCAGAATATTAGAAGCCAGTATTCTAGCTTTTCATTCTCTCTCATTTCTAATTTTTGTTCTGCTTGTTGTTTACTTCTTTATTTTTTGAAGCAAACTCCCTGAAATTCTGATTGCACAATGGATGTTTATCATTGTGTAATAACCTGATAATGTTTTTATTGTTAAATGATGTTTTTTAGTCTTGCTTTTAATTGAGTTGCAGATGTTAAGCCTATGAAAGTAATACTACTCCCATTAAACTTCATGAATGTATTGCTGATGAGAGAACAGAATTTAGTATTACAAGTTTTATATAGGAAATATGATTATTTTTAAGAAATGAATGAATGTGTATGTGAGTGTGTATATGCACACATACACAGATATATATACATAAACATAAATATACATATATTTAATAACTAGTATTTTAGTATTTAAAATATGTGGACCCTGTTAAAATTTGACCATTAAGTAATTAAATACCTCAAGAGGCTAAATTAGAAGTTTCTGTATATATTTTTATGCTATGGAGATTTATCAGTTCTGAGATCTAGTACATGCTTTTTTTGTAAAACTTATATAATGCTGCATTAATTCATCCCTTAATCTTTTATTGTCAAGTTTTCATTTAAACACATAAAAGTATTTTAAAATTTTGACAAAGATGAAGTTGTTCATTATACCATCCTTAATCATACTATTTCTAAAAGTGGTCATTATTAAGAAATTTGATATTTTGTGTTATGTGTTGCCACTGTGTCTACATATATTTGAGTTAAGTGTAAGATTTATTAAAATTAAATTGAACATTATAAGAAAAAAAATTTTATCCACTCCACATAATACCTATTGACATTCAAACACTAAGAAAATATCCCTAGCAAGAACACTGTGATGCTCTAGGTCTGTCATCATTTCAGTGTGTTAGTCACTGAAAAAGTTAAAAAAAGAAAGGATCCATCCTTCATCTTATTTTTTTTTTATTATGTTATACATATTGCTACACATGATCTTTACTATGTAGCTATCAAATTTTCTTAGATACCCTAGACATAAAAGCTTAAGGAGATTATCTAAAGGTGCTGATGATGATTCTTGTCTTAGTTGCAAACGACTGTCTCAAAAACTGGTAGAGATGATTAAGGTTAAAATTAAATTTTAACAAAACAAAAAAATAATTGAGTGATTATTATGTGTAAGGCAGTTTGGAGGAAAAAAAATTCCTATACCTTGAAATTCCAAACATTAAAAAACACACAAACAAAAATAATAGTTTTTTTTAATGGTTATTACTGCTGTCTGCAAATGATTATGTTTCCTTTACTTGAGTCTCACGGGTAGCTTCTTAGCCTCCCATGCTCCCTTGAAGGTGTGTGACTTGTCTTGGTCAGTGAAATATGAGCAAAAGTAACATGTTTCTTCTTACTTTGTTCAGTGATTGTGAGCACAAGTTGATATGAAGTTGTCATATGACTGAGTCAGCCTGGATCAAGGTTAAAAAAATTTAAAAAAACCTTTTGATGTTTGAAGTCACTAAAATCCTGGGGTTATTTTATTACTGCAGCTCGCCTACCCTATCCTGACCTATGCAAACATTTGAAAGAGTAATAGAAGTAATGTAACCAGATTGAACCTGAGGTAACTTCCAAATAAATTATTAATTCATTTGTAGGCCAATATTTATTGGGTGCTAATTTTGAGCCAGACACTCTTGTGAGCACTATTGCTTGAGAGGAGACCAAGACAGAAAAGATTTCTCCTTTTATGGAGTCAATCTGAAAGAGCTTCCAAAGATTAAAGCTGGAGAATTGTGAGGAAAAAAAAATAAGTATTGAATTATGAACTAAAATATAATGTTAATGCTAATGAGTCCATACTAATTTAAATATGTGAATTAATAAACAAAGATGGGATAAATTTTCTATGCAGAAGAATTCCAAATAATAGGTAGATAATAGATTAGAGAGATAGATGATAGATAGATAGATAGATAAGATAGATAGACATACTCCTTCTATAGGATGTAGAACTTAATTTGCCCCCTTGAGTGTAGGCAAGACTTAGTGACTAGATTCCAAAGAATAGAATATGGAGAGAAAAGGAAAAAAAAAAAAGTAGTAATTTAAATTGCAGAAACCTAATAAACGCTACCTTCACCAAGTGATCAAGGTTGACAACATTGGTGATGTCACGTTGATGTCACATACAGCCTGATATGATGTGATGAGAGGGCACTTCCTCTCTACGCTATGCTTTCAAAAAAATCTAAGAATGCCTAATAATGAGAAAAATACCAGGCAATAACAAATTAGGCAACAATCTGCTAATTTGTGGTTCAAAATGGTCAAGGACATTAAAAACAAGAAAACCTAAGAAACCATCACCAGCCAGAGGAGACCAAGGAGTATGGTGAATAAGTGCAAAATGATATCTTTGACTGAGTCCTGAGACAGAAAACAGACTAGTGCAAAAAATCAGTGAAATCCAAATACAGTGTAAAGTTCAGTATACTGTAATGTACAGTTGTGACAAATATAAATGTACAAGCCAATTTGCAAAGGCACTTTTTGGGAAAATTCTGAAAATCCCCAAATGAAATTGTTACACATAATGGCTAAGTTTTGAACTGGTGATAATTTATGTAGAGATATGTTTTGCTAATGGCAAGGTGACCGATATTGTTCTAGTCCATCTGTCTTTTCTGGATCATGTATCTTGCCTGATAAATGCATGTATTTCACCTCTACGTTCAATAAAATACTCTGTTGCAAGGAGATCAGTATTCAGGCAAGATTTAATACAAAAAAAGGTTCATTGGTTCAAATTTATCAGCCTTCTGTTATCACGTTTTCTTACTTTTGAGAAAAGATGAAAAAATATGTTGTTTTGGCTTACTCTTAATGCTCTGCCTAATCCGCAGTTCAACCTCCAAGCCTCACGTTGGCTGAACAGAAATATGCTCATTTTATTAATAACTGAGTATAGGCCAATGGCTGTACCTATTTCTGTGTTTGACATTTGGGTTGGCTATATTACAGCTTAAAGAGATCTTATATCTCTATCATAATTACTCCACAAATGTTTTTCCATTGCCTTGGTATAATAAATATGAAGGAAGTATCAGTGTTTCTCAGACACTCAAACTCAGAACATGAGGCTCATCTGAGCCCATCCTTATCCAGTGTCCCACATAGTTGATTATTCACTTCTGAATGTTTCTCCCATTTAAGAAAACATGTAATTTACCCATTTTTTAATCCAATTTTCTTAATATCTATGGATGTATGTCAAAAGGGTTAAATTTGCTGAATAAGTGTTGAGTATTGGACTGTACTGCCTAACATATTAATATCAAATCCGAAGCTCTGTCTCTCTGCTTAAAATTGTGTAAAAGTTTAGCTAATGTAAAAAGCTGCTAAGTACTGGTTTGACCTTCCCAGTTTTTTAATATTAGGCTACTTCTACAAGACAAATAGCAGTTCCTAGAGGTATGATTCACAATCTTTCAAATCTGGGAGAATAAAATTGATTTTCTTTCCTGGTTAAGAACTTACTCCTTCTTCCACTGATTCTGTACAGTTTTCTTTTGTATCATTAACCCAACTGAAATCGGTATGGTAAATATAAAAATAGGTGAATTATGTCAAGGAGCAAATAATACAGCATTATCATTATTGAATCTTTAAAATGGTCCTTTGTTTACTTTAGAAACTGAATTCAGGCAAGAGCATGATTATAAATAACAAAAAACTAAGATAAATAGTCCAAAAACAACAAAGTGATGTCTAGCAAATTAGCTAAGCTTAAGCTAATGAGGAGAAAAAGGACAAACTTAAATCACAGTGAGAAGAACCTGACTTAATGTAAGAGAAGATTCAGAAATTGGATTCCTGAGCCCTTGAAGCTGTAACCAAAATTTGTTTACTTCTCCAACATTTTATAAATACATTCTTCGTATGTTTAAGCAATGAGTTTTGACAAATAGTTGATAGCAGATGTGATTAATTTTAGGGAACCATATGACAATGTACCAGCTAATTTAGGTCCCATAAACATAACTTAAATATGAAATAATATACTTCTTACCCTGTAGGTATTAATCTCTACTCAGATCGCTTAATTTGGGAGAAGTCTTTAGTATCTATTTCTACACGTCTTCTAAATACAATCTACAACATTTTCAATAAAGTAAGAATTTAGGTTACAAGGTCAAACTCAAGAGCTTTAGAAGTCTATTAAACATATCTGAAACTGCTGATGTTGGCTTCCAAACTGATGAGTATTCTATTGCTTGTAGAAGACTTCACTTAGACAAGAATCATATAATAAAATGAAATGTGGGTGTATTTATCAAACTTTAATTCCTCCCCCAACCCCTAACACTGCTATCACACGCCTTCTACTTCTTCAGGTAAATTAGGATGTACAATTCCCTTAGAAAGAGAATTTGTAGAGATTAATTCAGGCATGTGTTTTGCATCCTTTTGCAAGGGGATGCTTTTAATCAACCAGATGAATCAGAAAGTGAGGATAATGGAAGCAAAGTGGGAAATCCTTTAAGTTTTCTAATATTCTGACTTAAATATTCACAACTACAAACCAAAATATAACTACTCTGAATTATCTTTTTCTTTGAACACTTCACACTACTGCAATAGATTCTAAATTGCTGACCATGATGATGAAAATACAATCGGATAAGGACCTAAAAATGTCTTAACATCATTTTATTAATTAAATTAACTTAAAAGTTCTCAGCGGTTTACAAGTTTACAGTCACTCAATAATATTCTTAGAAGATTGTAGGTCTAACAAAATGTTGAGGTTTCTAAAGCATATCCCTGAAACCATTTTTCATTTAGATTTTAATAAACAATAGAAACTTTTATATTTAAATAAATGATTTCAGGGAGGAATTTGTTATTATTGCCTCTTTGGAAAATAATTTAAACCTCCTTATTTAATTTTAAGACAGATTCTCTCTCAAAATCTCAGATATTCACTTAATTTAAATGTGCATTTCAATTACTGATATTCCTGGCTAAGCAAGATTGGATTCACAATCATAGGCTCTAAGTGAAAGGGCTTTTGAGAACTAGAATTTGAATGTTTTTAGTTTTTATCCTTACACTGATGAAATAGCTGTATGATGTCTTATAGTTTGAGGAGTTCTACACTGATCAAGGAAAAAGATAGAACCATGCGATAACATTGAACACCAAGCTATTTACTGGGGTGGAGACATAGCCAAGTGCAGGTGTTGGGGGGGCAGTCCCCCACAACGGGAAATCTACCAGAGGTAAGTAGCTCAGGGAGACATCAGAAGGGGATGAGGGCAAGGAGACCATGGGCAAGAGGGAAAGGAGGTGGGGGCTTACATATACCTTCACAGTGTCCTTCAAGAAGATGGAAGTCTCTGGGTCAGAGAGCTACGAAGGAGGGCAGCAACTTGGGGAATTCTTATAATGTTTTATCTTTTCCATGGCTAGCAGAAGCCTTCGCTGGGTGGCGCAAACAGTTAAAGGCTTGACTGCTATCCAAAAAGGTTGGCAGTTGGAGTCTACTCAGAGGTGCTTTAAAAGAAAGGCCTGGCAATTGACTTAGGGAAAAAAAAAAAACAAAAAAAAAAAACCAGCCACTGAAAACCCTATGGAGCACAGTTCTACTCTGACAAACATGGAGTCACTATGAGCCAAAATTGACTTGATGGCAACTGGTTTGGTTTTTTGTTTTTTTTTTGGTATGGCTATGAGTGTGGTTTCTAGGAGTATATAAAGCAGATAGGCTCTAAGTGACTAAAAATCTGGTTATTTGCGTTACTTTTAAGACAATTGGATGTGTACAAATTTGCGTATGACGCCAGTTAGGTTTTTTTGGGATAATAGGCCTCCACTTGCTATGAAGAAGTAAACAACCTAGGTCCAATCCACAAAGGCCATCTTTGTCTCATTTATATAGGATATCGGTGGTTAAGACCTAGGCGAGCTAGTCTGCTAACCAAAAGGTCAGAAGTTCAAATCCACCAGCCACTCCTTGGAAACTCTATGGGGGAGTTCTACTCTGTTCTATAGGGTCGCTGAGTCGGAATCAACTGGATGGCAATGGATTGTTTGTCATATTCTAATTCAGCATTTACATGAAGATACATCAACTAAGAGCAAGAAACAATCTTTTTTTAAACAGATAGTGTTAGTCCAAATATCTTATAGGAAGACAATAAATAATTCACAATACATCACATATTCTTGAGATTGAAATTTTATAGTTCAATGCATTGTACCCTAGTGGTCATGATACGTGCAGTGTGATTTGTAAGCACTTTAATTATAAGGGCAGACATACTTAGTTAGGTATGTTAATCAAGTAAATTAATTTATACATAATTAATATTATAAATTATTATAATATAATAAATATTATAAATACCAGTGGTTTTATATTAATGAGTAACAATGGAGATACCGTTTATTATATTGGCTATTCATCATATGGCAGGCAGTGGGTTATATGCTTTATATCTTTCCAACTTAATTCTCACAAACTCCTATGAGAAAATTTCTATGACTCCCGTTTTACAGATGAGGAAATTGGAGAGAAACTTGAACAAGTTAGCAAACCAATAAGTGGTAGAGCTAAAATCTGAACCCATGGTCACATTACCAAAGCTCCTGTCCTTAAGCCCTACTGTCCCCCTAATAAAGAATCTTTAAGAAAGACATAGCTAATAAATAAGGGGCCCTGGTGGCGCAATAGTTAAGCACTCAGTTGCTGACCAGGGAGTCCATGGTTTAACCTCACCAGTGTCTCCATGGGAGAAAATGACTGGTGATCTGCTTCCATAAAGATTACAGCCAAGAAAACCCTATGGGGCAGTTCTACTCTGTTATATATGGTGGCTACGAGTCAGAATCGACTTGACAGCAAACAGCAATAACAATAAACATGATGAAATAAAATGTGTTATAAAATCGAGAGAATGAAAGTAGAACGCAAAAAGAAGAAAATCAATTGTGCTGGTAAAATGAGATTGGGTCTTCTGTAGGAAGGAAAGCAAACACTATTGACAGCCTCTGTTGCACTGATAATGGAGCACCTCCTCCAGCAGTGGGACACAGTTCTTTCAGAGTGAAGTAACTTTAACTAACTTCCTATAGGGAAACCCTGGTGGAGTAGCAGTTAAGAGTTTGGCAGCTAACCAAGATGTTGGCAGTTCAAATCCACCAGGAGCTCCTTAGAACCCTGTGGGGCAGTTGTACTCTGTCCTATAGGGTCGCTATAGGTTGGAATCAACTCAACAGCAATGGGTTTGGTTTGATTTTTGGTTAATTTCCTACAGAGTCTTTATAGCACCAATGCACAATTGTTTCTTGCCAAAACATGGAAGTAAAAACGTGTAATTTAAAATATTAAACAAAATAAAATCCATAACAATACTTTATTCAAAAATTTGTCAACAAAAATGATAGTACAGTATATGTCTTCTATTTTTCATCTAAGCACCACATATTAAATCATTCCTAGGCTCATTTTATTTTTCTGTGATATTTTGAGACACTTCCAAGCTGAAGAATATAAATTATGTTTTCTTGTATAATTACAGAGTCAAAAATTAAAGGTTCTACATTTTCATGCATGAAAAATACAATTGAAGTTCCTTTTAGGAAATAATAGAAATAAAAGAGGCATGGCTTGGAGAAAAAAATGTCAGTGTGTCATGGTACTGACGATAATAATCTAGTGACAGAATAAGCGTCATATACAGTTGTGCTGACAGGTGCAGTTATTTCAAATTGCCAGGCTAACAGACTGAATTACTACCTAGGCTGAAAACATATTACTTAAGCTCTAGAAAACCGGTGGTACTGTACTCAGTTAGGCATTAGAAAAGGGAAGTCACGCAATTTTTGATAACTCAGAGGAACTGGTCTCACACATACACTACACACATTTATGTGTATAGACGTGTATCGTTCTGTCTCTCTCTCTATATATATATAATTGCATAATGCAGTAGTTCTATATATATAATTATAGCATTAAATATATATGCAGACATTTTATATATATACACTTAATATGATGCAGTCATTCTATATATATATAACTATAGTTTCAAATATATAGATGCAGAAGATATATATATGTATATACATATATATAGAGAGAGAGGCAAAGGGAGGGAGAGAGAGAGTTTACATTGATTGAGAAAATCAAATCAATGGAAGGACCATAAATTCTCTAAATTTGAACAGGTGCAAGATGGTTGACTGTCTTAGTTATCCAGTGCTGCTATAACAGAAATAACCACAAGTCAGTGGCTTTAACAAACAGAAATTTATTTTCTGACAGTTTGGGAAGCTAGAAGTTCGAATTCAGGCTGCGGGCTCTAGGGGAAGGCTTGCTGTCTCAGTGGGCTCTGGAGGAAGGTCCTTGTCTCTTTGCGCTTCTGCTCCTGGGCGATCTTCACGTGGCTTGGCATCTGTCTTCCTCCATCTCTGCTTGCTAGCTGATGAGGTCCCATGCATAGTCACCGTTTATGTTGTTGAAAAAAAAGATATTTGCAATGAATAGGTTGATGGTATTGCAAAATTCCGTCATGTGATCTCCGGAGTCATTTCTATCACCTAGGCCGTATTTTCAAACTACTGATCCTTCTTCTTTGTTTTCAACCTTCACATTCCAATCACCAGTAATTATCAGTGCATCTTAACTGCATGTTTGCTCAATTTCAGACTGAAGAAGTTGGTAAAAATCTTCAATTTCTTCATCTTTGGTGTTAGTGGTTGGTGTGTCAATTTCAACAACAGCCATATTAACTGGTCTTCCTTCTAGGCCTACGGATATTATCCTATCACTGACAGCGTTGTACTTCAGGATAGATCTTAAAATGTTCTTTTTGATAATAAATGTGATGCCTTCCTCTTCAATTTGTAGTTCCCAGCATAGTAGACCATGTAATTGTCTAATTCAAAATAGCTGCTACCAGTCCATTTCCACTTACTAATGCCTAGGATATCTATCTTCAAGTGCTCCATTTCATGTTGACACCGTCCACTTTTCCTAGATTCATACTTCATACATTCCATGTTCCCACTATTAATGGATGTTTGCAGCTGTTTCTTCTCATTTTGAGTAGTGCCACATCAGCAAATGAAGGTTCCCAAAGCTTTACCATATCCATATTATTAAAGTAGATTCTACTTTGAGGAAGCAGCTCTTCCCCAGTTTTACTCTGAGTGCATTCCAACCTGAGGGGCTCATCTTCTGGCACAATACCAGAAAATGTTCCACTGCTATTCATAACATTTTCACTGGCTAATTTTTTTAGATGCAGATGGCCAGGTCCTTCTTAGCAGTCTGTCTTAGTCTGGAAGCTCTGCTGAAACCTGTCCACCATGGGTTACCCTGCTGGTATTTGAAATACTGGTGGTGTAGCTTCCAGCATCACAGCAATACGCAAGCCACCATAACACACTGACAGACGAGTAGCGATAAAGAAACATAGACTTACTAAACCATGAGCCATGGGGAGCTCTCTATCAGCATTAGCTGTTTTAGCTTTTATCATGTTTCTAGTTCAGTAATGTTAATGAATAATAACATTCCTATCTGCTATGGTAGACTATGCACATGCCAACACCATAATTCAAATGCATCAATTCTTCTTCAGTCTTAGTTATTCATTGTCTGTTTTTGCATGCATATAAGTTGGTTGAAAATATCACGACTTAGGTGGGGCGCACCTTAGTCCTCACAGTGACTTCTTTGCGTTTTTACATGTTAAAGAATTCTTTTGCAACAGATTTGCCCAATGCAATATATCATTTGATTTCCTGATAGCTGCCTTCATAAGTGTTGATTGTGGATCCAAGTAACGTGAAATCCTTGACAACGTCAACCTTCTCTCCATTTATCATGATGTTGCTTATTGATCTAGCTGTGAGGATTTTTGTTTTCTTTCTGTGGAGGTGTAATCCATACTGAAAGCTGTAGTCTTTGGTCTTCATCAGTAAGTGCTTCAAGTCCTCTTCACTTTCACCAAGCAAACTTGCATCACTGCATATCCCAGGTTAATGAGTCTTCCTCCAATCCTGATGCCACATTATTCTTCTTATAGTCCAGCTTCTTGGATCGTTTGCTCATCATACAGACTGAGTAAGTATGGTAAAAGAATGCAACCATGCCACACAGTTTTCTTGCTTTTAAATCATGCAGCATCCCTTTGCTCTACATCTTTGGGAACTATTATTAATCCACAACAAAACAATTAGAAAAACTGAGATTCAACATGAATAAACTTTGACAGTGATTTGACCATGGCATGATATTGAAGTTTGTGAACAATGGACTCATCCTTTTGAGCAGTATTATTTTGCAAAACTGTCATTTCTCAACAAGTAAATAAATAATCCTCTACCTCATACAGTTTGAGAAGCACTGGTTTAGGGTTTTGTAAATAGGATAAGTAGTAATTTATTCTGAATATAATGAGAATCCATTGGGAGGTTTCAATCAGAATAGTGACATAATCTGCTTTGCATGATGATTATTTTAAGAATTGTCCAGATCCTCAACTTCCATACACACAACTTCCTAGCATTTATCTCCTCTGAATGCCTCTCTGGGCTGCAAATTTTCTTTATACCTCTCCTTTCTCAATAACCCTTTTCTCACATTACAAAAAAGGACTTATCTCCCACTCATTCCTAACATGACCAGTGAATATTTCCTTGAGTGAAAAAACCTCCAGGGTCCTAAACAGAGGGAGATATAAAATAGCAGTTTTGTTTTAGGAAGAGGAACAACTTTGAAGACTCGGTAACAAAACTGTCACAACTCAAGTGCTTTCCAATTTTTGTGTGTGTGTGTAATTGAAGGAAATATGGTATTTAGATTCTATTGGACATTTTTTAAAAGAACAATGTCATAATTTTAAGCCTGTCAATAGTTATGTCAAAATAAACAACTCAGAATACCACTAACAGATTGCTAGGTTTAATAGACAATTTGCAGATTAAGCAGCACATGACCACCAAGTGGATTAGTGCTCCAATTAATTAGGTTTTCAGAGTGCTTATATACAATTTTATCAGGAACTTTAAACTGAAGTTTTGATTGGCTGACAATCATGTTAGAATACTTAAATCTTATAAGAGAACAGCATATGTTCAAATATTACCAAAGTTTAAATAGAAACCTTGCTAAACAATTACAAGACAGTTACAAGATCAGTGAGCTGTAATTATAAGCTCTCTGTAGTCTTGAAAACAGAATATGTTCATTAATCTTTGATTATTTTCTGAAAGAGTAAGTTTTAAGTGAAAGTTAATGAATAATGGAATGAGCTCCTCTGGTGTCAATAAGCCTGATCACCTAGATACAATTAAGTAAAGCAAGCTGGTTCTAAATATTAATTATAGTTCAGATCATAGCTATAAGTATTAAAGATTATTTTCTTGTCATTATACAGTACATTTGTTTTTAAATTCTAACAAGATGACCTTTAGTGTTGTGGGTAAAAGGACTCTGTTTTCACAAAGCAACAGTTGTGATTTTAATTTACATTTATAATACTCCAGAAATTAGAATACTTCACCTAAAACAATTCAGACTGCCAACGTCAAATTTGAAATATATGTGTAGATTGTTTTTTGAATTTACCATAGACGGTACGTAAGCAAAAATGTGGGAGATCTCTTACCTAAATGAGTTGTTATCAGGAGTGGGTTTGAGTCAGTGCCTCTAAGAATTGGAGTTACAATATCTGTATCCCCAAAAGAGAAAATACACACAAACACGCAAGAATGCTGCAATAGCCTTAAGTATCAGGATGAGAACTTCGGCTCTGCCATGTCTGAAGCACAATGACAAAAAACGATTTTACTGGGTTATGTAGTTTTGAGAAAATAAACCTAATCCTAAGATAAATGGAACTCTTGCTTTTTTATATATACTTTAAGATGCATTGTTAAACCACAAGCTCTCCACTCGGTTTCTAATTACGAGTGAGGATTAATGAAGACTCATGTCATAATTTAGAAATACAGAAAAGCTAAGAAATAGACGATAATGTTTGGCTAAGTCTAAAAACCCAAACCATTGCCGTGGAGTCGATTCCAACTCATAGTAACCCTATAAGACAGAGTAGAAGTGTACCTTCGGGTTATAACACCTATGAGTTTTAATAATGGCTGTTTCAAAACACATATAATTCTTTTTCCTGTTATAGGTAAAATAACCCTTTTCTTGTCTAACTTCAGAAAGTGATAGTGTTATATGATGGAATTTCTCCTTGAAATTTTGCATAAAATCTACAAGTAAATTTTCAAATGAAAATAAACATTAATTACTGTATCCCATCTAAAATTTAGACTGGCACATATCAAATATGACACTTATTATGGAGGCAAGATTTAGGTCCTAAAAGCACTCCTTGGATTTACTTCTTTATTTCCTATTGGATGCCTTTCTAAGCCACTGTTCAGCCACCTGTCACTGTAGCAAGAAGAGCTGAAACTATTGAATACTCATCTTGGGAGAAATTTTTGCATTAAAATATATAATGTGTGTAAGATATGAGATCTGTTGGATCTAATACTTTTCCAACTGTGGAATGAGAAGAGATATGGAACTACCCTTTTTTTAAATTTTTCTTCCTCTTGAGCTTACACACCTGCCAAAGACCATGTCAAAGAATAAGCTGTTGCTTCTTAGCTCTCTGCTCTTAACCACCCAGTGGTAATAAACAATCAACAGAACTTTTTCTTTCTTATTTAAAATATTTGACTATAGAAAAGTTGGTGCAAGTTTACGTAAATTCTCTCTGTTGTTTTTCTCTGAAGTGCACGGTTGTTCTTGCCACATCAGGTGGTTGAGGTCAATGTGAAGTCGTTGGGAAAACAATAATTATAATGCAAATAACAGTAAACATGCCTAAATATTATTTCTCTTTTCTTTCTAGATAAAAGAAAGAGAGGGAACATAACGTCCTGAGAATGCATTTAAATACAGACGAGACATACTCTGGTCTCACTTGTATCTTGGTCTAACTTTCCTTTCAAACTGCTTCCCAAGACTTTTCTGGATGTGAGTAGGAGAGAGTGAATCATATTATGTCTAACCGTAGTGTCTACCAATCTCAGTCCATTAATTTCCTTTAAAAAATAATATCCTTTTTTTTATATATAACTGGACACAATATTTCTAGTACTTATTTTCCCTGTTGGTGGAAATATAATTCCAGCTAATTAAAATCTCCTACTTTCTCCCCAGGGTTGTATCTACTATCCAACAGTGATGGGCAAGGGAAGAGGCAGGGATTGGCAAGGGGTGTGCTACCTAGTCTTCTGTTACCTGTCCTTATTGGGATACTCTGGTGTATCTATTATTCCATACAGGTCTTAATCATTGGTCCATACAGATCACTGCTGTGTTGTTCTTCCTTTCTGCATGTAAGGTCTTCCTGTGTTGTTGTTCGGTGCCGTCGAGTCAGTTCGGACCCATGATGGCCCTGTGTACAACAGAACCAAACACTGCCCAGTCTTGTGTTATTTGTGGGTATATAGACATTATTCCACTGCTTCCTTCCCACCACACTGGACCAGAGAAAAAGCTAAGGCATTATATAAAGCCTCTACCAGTTACATGATACTCTCAGGAGCTTGGGAAAATTTTTGGTTTTTCTAAATTATCCTGAGAAATGAAGAATCTCTGAGAATCTCAGGTCCATCTAATTTTTAATTCTGAGATCATCTTACCTTGCAATTATCTACTCAGGAAGAATGGACAAATTTGCATGTGATACTACAAAAATTTACCAAGTATCTTCTATGCTTGTGGTTTAACTCCTTTTTCATTTCTAATATATATTTTAGTTTTCTTCTCTTAATCTTATATAATTATATGGTTTACATGTATTTATATAGTTTCTTAAAATATTGTGAATAATTATTCTTGGCATATTTATTTTATTTTCTGTTTTATTAAATTTACTTTTATCTTTAGTATTTCTCCATTTCAACATACTTTCAATTAGTATTTGATATAGTTCTATTTCTAGGTTCTTAAGTTAAATTTGTAACTTTTAAAAAATATTGTATTGGTATAAAAGCATTTGTTACTAAACTTACCTTGAAATATGGCTTCAATAATACTACAAACTACTAATTTCAAGAATTGTTTTCTTTTAATTTCTAAGCCCATTTATCATTTCAATTTTTTTTTTTTTCTGAATCCATGTGCTAGCTGAACAGGTGTTTATCTTATTTAGTAACTTTTTATTTGCTAAAATATATAGAAAATTTGCAAGAACGCAAGAATACTACAAGAAACTGCCATATGCCCCTTATCAATTCAACAATGTTTACATTTTGCTCATTCCTTTAATGCACTATTTCCATTATGATATAACTTCTGGGTATTTTCTTCTCCAGAAATGGAAAAATTATTTGAAAGCTGAGGAAGCTAGCTTAGACCTCCTAATAAAGGTGCAATTCTCAAATATGAATCTGAAATGTAGATAAAAGCTTAAAATATTGGTGGAAAAAACTAAATGATGTTGCTTGTAAAGGAGAAGAAGGATAATATGTAGGCTTTGTTACTCCCTTAAAAATGTCATGACATTTATTATTTTAACAATCATTGATTCATTTATTATCAGTTCTTTATCAAGGTACTTGACTTGATAATTGATAAATTTCTAGCTTTCAACTAGAAGATGCCAATACAATATTGGGTAATTTTTTAATATTGTTATATTTAATATGATTTTTTATTTAATACATAGTTCTCAATTATTTGTCATGGAAATTATAAAATTGCGCTGAGTTTATGTAACTGCTTAGATATTGCCTTAGTGAAAATTGTTAACAGTAATAACATTAACGAGAAGAAGAAGAAGCAGATGATGTCTACAATTTGACCGTCTTAAGAAGGAACAATTTTAGGACTTCCACGTATATAAATGCAATTTGATTTTTTTCCCTTAATTATTTGGCTCAAGAAAACATGCATTTTTAGAATCCAGATATTTAACACTCAGTTCTGTCTTCTACAAATAATAACTGGCAATAGGTGTCTGAGGTGCTGGTCATTTCTGAACAGAAACTGCAGCAAAATCCCTGTACATTGAATGATGAGTACCAGTCATTACTATTCTGGAATGTTTTTTCAAGCTATTTGGCATTAGTTTTGATAAATGTTCATACTAAGACCCATTCAGGTAAATGACAGACAGATGTAATGCTGCTCTATCAATTGCTTTTCAGTCATGCAACAATTCAAAACAGCCAAGGAAAAGCATTCATATAACTTGACAGCTGGCAATTAGTTTGAATTGTAAATTACACGTAATTGTTACCGGTTGGAAACTCTCAGCAGGAGTCTACCTTTGACAGAACAAATCAAGTAATTACCACCGTATACGACATACAAATAAATGTCTGCTGCAAACCCTGTGTTTAAAATTCTAAGTGACCAGAAAAAAGTGAAGTAGCAATGATCATAAGAACCAGAATATTAACCCAAGAGACTCAAACGTTATATTGACGCTTTTATTATGTCATAGTCTATTAGCCACATCAGCGATGTTGACTTAGATAATAAGTGTGTGCACAAGTATGTGTGCAGTAGGGGTGTGTGCCTGGAAGGGATAAAAGCCTTAGCTTTTTTTGGATGTGGCTTTGATTAGTTAAGTAAAATAACCACAAAGAAAAAATAAAACAAAACAAAAAACTCTGTATGTAAGTTTAGCTTAATCGTTATCTTGATTTTCAAAGATCTCTTAAAAAAAACATGCTGTATCTGTAATAGTTTGTCTCTTTTTAAAATGTGTTACTGAAATGCCACGGATTATCAGAAGCAGAAAATTATTGCAGAAAATATGGTCTCACATTCTGTTTCTACCATTTACTACCCATCCTAGCTATATGATATTACACAATTAATTTTCTTACATAAGGTATTTATTGTTTAAGAAAAATTTATTAAGAACGATCTATGCCAAGAATTTTGATAGACGTTGAGGATATAAAGGAGAATAATAGTACCTTGTCTTTGATTTTTAGATATTCACGTCCCAGTAAAGAATATACTGTAAAAGAAGTTCAGAGGTGAGATAAATGCCCTAATGGAAGCATGGACAGGCGGCATGGTGGGTGAAATTTGGTTTGTGGAAATTAGAGAAGACAGCACAAGGGAAGATTTAATTGAGTTAGGCTTTAAATATGATATTATTTAAGCTTATTAAACAGGTAAGGAAAAAGAAATTCTTTGCACATTCCACTGTTGTTCACTGCCATTAAGTTAGTCCCTGATTCATAGTGGCCGCACGCGTTAGAGCAGAACTTCTCTATAGGGTTTTCCTGGCTGTAATCTTTACAGAAAGAGATCGTCAAGCCTTTTCTTCTGCAGTGCCACTGGGTGGATTCGAACCATCAACCCTTTGGTTAGCAGTCAAGGGAAAATCACTTGTGTCCCCCAGGCTCTCTCTATCAATACCTAAAAGCCTTGCCCCCAACACTTGTCTGCAGACTCCTACTCTACATTGCAAGAATGCTTTTAGTATCAAACAAAAAAGTACATGTGAAGGAACCTTGCATATTGTAAAGCACTATGCCCTGCTGGCGCAGTGGTTAAAAGCTCTGCTGCTAACCAAAAGGTCAGCAGTTCAAATGCATCAGCCGCTCCCTGGAAACCCTACGGGGCAGTTCTACTCTATCCTATAGGGTCGCTATCAGTCGAAAATGACTGGACGGCAACAGTTTTGGTTTTTGGTTTGATGTTTAAGGTATTATTTCTATTTCTTTGCTTGTTAAAATTTCAATGGTATGTTTTCTTTGCAAATTTTGATGATCTCTAGCATTTCAAAGTAATTAAGTTAGAACTTAAATTACTTCATCTAAAAGGACCATGCTTTCAGGGGACATCTAGGTCAATTGACATAAATAAGCTTATTAAGAAAATGTTCTGCATCCTACCTTGGTGAGTGGCGTCTGGGGTCTTAAAAGCTTGCAAGCGGTCATCTAAGATGCATCAATTGGTCCCAACCACTTGGAGTAAAGGAGAATGAAGAACACCAAAGACGCAAGCAAAGTATTAACCCAAGAGACAAAATGGGCCACATAAACCAGAGACTGCATCAGCCTGAGACCAGAAGAACTAGATGGTTCCCGGCTACCACGAATGAACGTCCTGACAGGGAACACAACAGAGGGTCCCTGATGGAGCAGTAGAAGGATGGGATGCAGAACTCAAATTCTAGTAAGAAGACCAGACTTAATGGTCTGACTGAGACTGGAGGTGCCCTGGAGAGCATGGGTCCCTGGTCTGTCTATCACCCCAGAACTAAAACAGTTTCCGAGGCCAACTCTTCAGACAGGGATTGGACTGGACTGTGGGACATAAAGTGATACTTGTGAAGAATGTGCCTCTTAATCAAGTAGATACAAGAGACCAAAGGGGTGGCTTCTGTCCAGAGGTGAGATGGGAAGGCAGAGAGAGTTAGGAGCTGGCTGAATGTTCATGGAGAATCAGGGGCAGAGGGGAGGAGTGTGCTGTTGCAGAGTGGGGTGAGTGGTTAGGGTCTCATAACAATGTATGTTAAAAAAAAAATTCTGTATGGGAGACTAACTTGAAATGTAAACTTCATTTAATTACAACAATAAAAAAAATTTAAAAAAAGATACAGAGTAGTAAAATCAAATGAACTATTGATTAAAATATACAGCCTAGTGAGTGTTCTGCTTATGAAAATTTTCTGATAGATTAAAAATTAAGTATAAAAGCTCTTCTGTTTGAACACTTGTTTAAAATAAAAATCTTAATGGAAAAATAAGATTTCTATAATATGCTCTAAATTTGAGGGTTATTATATATTTATTTTTATAATTATATATTTATATATTCATTAATTTGTTCATTTCTCAAAGAGGTATAGCTAGCCATTGGAAATGTCTATTTCTCTATAAGCCCATGCTGCCGTCTAGTCGATTCCGACTCAGGACTGAGTAGAACTGCCCCATAGGGTTTCTAAGGAGCAGCTGGTGGATTCGAACTGCCAACCTTTTGGTTAGCAGCCATAGTTAACCACTGTGCTGCTAGGGCTCCTATTTCTCTATAGGCAGATATAAATTGAGTAGATATTAATTCAAAGGTCATTTAATTTACTTTCCCACTCAGGGAGTTCCTTCTTTGTGTATCTGGTTAACACATGATATTTCAATATCTGCTAGAAAGTCTCTGCAGGAGATCAGTGCTGATAATGTTACCATTTCATTGCTGATCTTTAGAAAGTGAATAGAAATATGTTTTTTAAGTCTACCAATGAACACAAAAAGATGGGACCTTCTGAAGCCAGCCGATCAATGGATAAACACATATTTTGGTGTATGTGACAGGATTAAAAATTTTTTCTATTTCAAGTTTTTGGAACTACTGTATTTTTACCTAAATAACATGCATCTTCTACATTTGTTTGTCAACTGCTCCCTCCCCACCCCCAAGATGTTTTCTTTATGGAGCTATGCTAGTTATTTTACAGCAAAAAAAAGAAAAAGCTAATTTTTTTTATAGCAAAAATATTAGCATGGGGTACTTATGAAAATACCTCGCAGGGGAAGGGAGCTGTCGGCAAACAGACATAGAAGGCTTCCATTATTTGTGTAAAAATATAGTAGTCAGACTGTTTCATGAGAAACTATTTGTTCTGTAAGCCTTCACCTGAAGTACAATAAAAAAAAATACTATTATTATTCTTCATGCTATATCCCTATTTACAGAACCTCTCTTCGTTTTTCAATATTTACACATTTTTTAAAACATAACATAGACTATCCTTATTGAATACCTGATTGTGAGAATAATTTTTCCTCAGACTTTATCACACTGAAAATGAAACCTGAATTCATTCATTTTTGGATTAAAAATAAAAAAGTAGCCTTTTTTCACAAAAGAAACAAAACAATAAAAAAGCAAAATTTTTATTCAAATCTATCCAGAATCATAGCAGTGAACAAAGAGCTAATGATTATCCAAATAACTTGTTTTGTACAGTTAAAAAAAAAAATATATATATAGTAGTCAGGGACGATTAGGTGCTATAAAGTGTGATATATCATTTATCTTTCAGCGTTTCGTTTTGCTTTGTTTTCTTTTTTTTAAAGTAAAGGAGAGAAATGATGATTAAGGTGGCAACGTAATATAGCAGTATTATACCAGATAAAGAGCTTGTAAATTTGAGAATGTTTTTTAACATTGATGTTCAATAATCATACGTAACTCATAAGACTGATCTAAGGATTAAATGAGATAATGTATTCAAATTTATGAGAAGAATGCCTAGCTCAAAATAGCTACTTTTTAAATGTTAGTTATTAAGCTAGAGCTATAAATATAACTTTTCCAGTATGGAAAAGCAAATTGACATTGGGATCATTTTAATTAGAATCTTTTCTTTTAGTATGAAACAGAATCTTTAGGAGTGAAAACTACTCACAAGTGTTTCATAATTCCTTTTGTCTGCATAAGTGGGACAGTAAGGGGTTCTTGTTGAATACAATATTTGTTTTTCGAATAAGTTACTGATTCAGTCAGGTGAACCATAGAAATACAGTTCATATGTAAATGACATTAGTTTGGTCTTGAGGCACTTAGATAAAACCCTCATTAAGCAAAATGCCTTACAAGAAAAAAGGCAATGCTCTCATTGCATATTCACATTCACTGGACATTGTTGGTGGATTTCACTCCTTCTCTGCTTGATTTGTGATCTGAAACTGTGATTTCCTGCCCTGTGCTAAAATTATGCCTTGACCACTGTTTCTGTAATATGATCTTGAAAGGGAATCCTTCTGCCTTGGTGGATTGTTTGGGCCCACGAAGGCAAGAACAATGTGATAGGTGCCAAATAGCCTTTGTCCTAAAGGAAGGTTATACTCGTATCCAAAGCACAGTAAGAGATTGTATATATGTTTGTGCCAGTTTCATCAATGTTTCTGGACCTCCCGTATTTATAATCCGGGGCTAGAAGAATAAGAATAGAGTCTCTTTTCTGAGTGGTTAAAGTGTTCTGAGCTCCCTCCCCAGTGCTGCCTCCCTATAGGTCTCTATCTTGGGGAAGAAGAAACGGATGCTTCCTCTGCATCTTAGACTAAGAAAGAGGACTTCAGGGGACTGCTGGGAGGATTTCTTGTATGTTATCTGGATTTGGGCTGGTTATGCTCGGCTATGAGAAGATGAGGCTAGGTTTGCCTGAAAGAGCCAATTAGACAGGCAGAGAGAGAGAGAGACATTGGGACTATGGTGTACTTTCACAAATGGGATAGTAAAATCTGCGTTTTCTGCACAGTCCATATATGTATCCAGCCTGTAGCTTTCATGAAACAGAAGACTGCCAGTGGAAACGATACCACCAGCCTCATAGTAATTGTGATGGAGGTTGCCAGTGAGAAAACCTAAGAGAAGCTCACAAAGGCATTCTAGAGCAGTGCTTCCTAAAGGTTATTGGACGTACAAACCAACTGAGGTTCTTGTTAAAGTACGGGATCTGATTCAGTAAGTTCTAGAAAACTCCCAGGTGATGCTAATGCTGCTGGCTTAAAGAGTACACTTTTGGTTGAAAGACTTTGAAGTGATAGAGTTGACTTTGAGTATCCACCATACACAGAGGATGCCCACACCAGATCCTGCCAACACTAGCTGCAAAAGACTATGCTCCCCTATCCACTGTCTTCCCTTATCTGGTGCTAGATCCCTGAAGGATGAGAAATTCAAGCTGATAAGTAAAGGAAGAGGAGAAAAGCAAGGCAGGGAGAGAGAAAAGTACTGAGAAAATGAGTATACAAAGAGACAATGGCCAGACCAGAAAAGACAATAGAATTCTGGCTCATATAGGACGACCAGGAAGCCAAACAAACTCTACAGCAACCAGTCCAGGAAGTCAAACCATAAACTGAATCAATCTGCTCAGACAGTCAGGACTTGGTCAGTAACTGCTGGCTTTCTTCTTTTTGATCCCACTTTCAACTCACGAGCAACCAGAGAAAACCGAATATGCTCCCCAAATCAATCAATCAATCACATAAGGTAACCTGCTTCTACGTAGCTCTCCTCCGTCTTCCTCATGACAACAACGTCCAATCAGAGCATACTTGTAATCTACCTTTTTTCCACTACAGAGATTTCCCTGCCAGCTTTTGAGTCTCTGTTGAATGTACGTGATGGTGTCTGATACCCGTGCTGCAGTAACTTCTGAATAGACAGCCTCAGTTTGTTCTCAAGTGGCTGATCTTTATTCCCGTATCACATACTTCTCTCATACTGGAATCTTTCAAACCAGAAGCAACTTTGAGTTGGATGAAGAGAAGAACTTTGGTTTTGAATTAGATTTGTAGTCATATGCATTGAATTCAGGTACGCAGTGTCTGTTTCTTGGAGGAGGAAAGGAAATGAAGTTCTTTTTAGGGTACTTTGTACATATGGGAGCCCTGGTGGCATAGCGGTTAAGAGCTCGGCTGTTAAGCAAGAAGTTCAGAAGTCTAATCTACCACCTGCTTCTTAGAAACCTTATGGGACAGTTCTACTCTGTCCTATAGGGTCACAGTGAGTTGGCATAAACTCAATGGCAACTAGATTTTTGGGTTTGTTTGCACATGTGACAGTTATTGAATGAGAATATGGATTGAGTACATCATAAAAAGGCAAAAAGTGACAGGGAAATGTATGTGGCAAACTAGTGAGAAAAAGGAGGCTTAGGACCATCTATGGGGGCAGTGGTGGCTCAGTGGTAGAATTCTTGCCTTCCAAGCAGGAGACCTGGCTTTGATTCCTGGCCAGCGCTCCTCTTGCACAGCAGAACCTCTCTGTCAGAGGAAGCTTGCATGTTGCTGTGATGCTGAAAGGATTTCAGTAAGCTTCCAGACTAAGAAAGACTAGTGATCTACTTGTGAAAATCAACAGTGAAAAAAACCTTATGAGTCACAACAAGCTGCTCCACAACTGATCACGGGGATGACACATCTCCTGGCAGTGTCTTGTTCCTTGTGCATGGGGTCACCATGAGTTGGGGGTGACTCCATAGCAGCTAAACAACAGCAAAGCATAACGATGAAAACTTTCTCCAGGGTCAGACAGACTTGGATTTGAAATTCAGGTCTTCCACATACCTCCTCTCCTCTCCTAGAAAAGACTCTGAACCTTTATGAGGTTCAGTTTCTTTACGAGGAAATGGAGTAAAGAAGACATTTATCTCATAGGGCTGTTATGAGGATTAAATAAGAAAATGGCTATTAAGCCTCTAAACAAACAAACAGCAATAACAACAACAACAACCAAATAGTTACTGTCTAATCAATTCTGACTCATGGCTACCACGTGTGTGTCAGAGTAGATCTCATGGCTGTGACTTTTCAGAAAAAGATCTCCAAGTTGTTTCTTTTGCACCGCTGGGTAGCTTTGAACCCATCAACTTTTGGTTAGTAGTCAAGCACTTAACTGTTTGCTTCAGCAGGGTTGCCTATTAGGGACTTAGCACACAGTAAATGCTCAAAAAATGTGTGTTATTACTAACATGAAATGACTTAAATATTTCAAATAGTACTAAGTTCATTGAAAGATTATCCACAAACAAAAACATACAGTTCAGGTTTGAATCCACCTCAAATGTATGTGTGTGTATATATATATATATGCACATTTTTTCATTGTGTTATGTGTTTATTTTTTAATACTATTTTATTGTGTTTTCAGTGAAAATTAACACAGCAAATTAGGTTCCCATTTGACAATTTCTACCCAAATTTTCCAGTGACATCAGTTACATTTTTCAAAGTGTGTCAGCAATCTCTTTAATTGCATTCTGGTTCCGCATTTCCAGTACTCTAGTTTCCCTGCCCTCTTAACTTCTCATCTTTGCTTTAGGGTGATTGTTGACTTTTTGGAAGCGAGGATGGAAAAACTTTGTCTTAGGTACTTTGGACATGTTATCAGGAGGGACCAGTTCCTGGAGCAGGACATCATACTTGGTAAAACAGAAGGTCAGGGAAAAAGAGGAAGACTCTCGACGAGATGGATTGATACAGTGGCTGCAACAATGGGCTCAAACATAGCAAGGATTGTGAGGATGGCGCAGGACCAGACAGTGTTTCATTCTGTTGTACATGGGGTCTCTATGAGCTGGAAATGACTTGACAGCACCTAACAACAACAACAGCAAAATTATGCTAAACATACATTTTTAGTCAAGATTATATCATACATATTTTTATCTTTCAACATACTTTATAATTGCTGATTTTTAATTATGAGAAAAAATAACCATATCGAAATAAGGTAAGAAACAAAGAAAACACCCATAATTCTACAATTCTCAAATAAGTATTTCAACCACTTGTTTTTGCTTTGAATAAAACTTCTAATCATCTTTTGTGTGCCTGTAGATACGTGTGTGTTTTATTTAAGCAAAATGATATTCTTAGAGTTGCTATAATATAATATCTTGCTTTATCCACTTGATGTTATGCCAAATTTATTTCCAGAAAAAGAGCTTTATTTATTTGTTTGATAGCAGTGTCTTATTTTTATCACATCTGTACTAGCATTCAATACTTTTTCTGAGTATTCCTACCTATGTGGACAAATAAATGCTCCTTCATTTTTACTTTAATTTATATTTTTAATTGTTAGTGATATTAGTTTTATCTAATTAGTTTTATTGCTTAAGCTTGCATTTATTATTTTTCATATGTATTATTTACTGAATTGTGTATCATGATCTTTGAAATATTTTACCAGTTTTTGAACAGAATTTATATAAATAAAACAGTTTAATAGCAAGGTTTAAAATATTAAATATTTCTTCTGTGGTTATCTTGACTACATAAAAATAAGAACTTTCTAAAACATTCATTATAAAAAAAGAATTTTCTAGAACTAATATAAATGTATGATTACAGTATCATTGTCCCCAGCTGCTCACACAGCCTATTATATCACTGCCTATATAAGTAGCAATGATAATGAAGCTTTATTTAGATTTTTAGCTTTATTATCTTAATTAAATAATTATCTTCAACAATGAATAAGGAAGACCAAAGAAGAACTGATGCCTTTGAATTATGGTGTTGGTAAAGAATAGTGAATATACTATGGACTGCCAAAAGAACAAACAAATCTGTCTTGGAAGAAGTACAGCCAGAATTCTCCTTACTTTTGACTTGATTTTAGGAGAGACCAGTCTCTGGAGAAGGGCATCCTGCTTGGTAAAGCAGAGGGTCAGCAAAAAAAGAGGAAGACTCTAAATGAGATGGAATGACACAGTGGCTGCAGCAATAGGCTCAAGCGTAGCAACGATTGTGAGAATCGCGCAGGACCAGGCAGTGTTTCATTCTGTTGTACATGGGGTCACTATGAGTCAGAACTGACTCAATGGCACCTAACGACAACAGTCTTAAACAGTGTAATCTTAAATATCAAATCGGTAAAAGTTACATGTGAGATATCTTCAGATGAATCCTTCACAGGTCAAAGAAACAGTGCAGGTACTTGGCTAGATAGCTTTCACCTAGGTTTGAAATTATTATGACACCTCAAGCCCCTTCCTGAATTGAAGAGGAGAATGAGAAATTGTAAAGACTTTCAATTCACCGTGTGCCTGGAGCAAAGATGAAACTTAGTTCAGCCTGTCCTGTTACTTATGGTAGACAAAGCTAAAAACTGAAGTTGCAGTTTTATAATAGTACACTCACTTTCTTGGAAAAAAAAAATTCTAACCTGGGTAACAAACCTCAGCCATTTTAGACTGTCTACTATAAGCATCATAGAGCATGATTGATGAATCAAATCTTACTAAAAATTAATTACATTGTCTTCATTTTTGCACAAAAAATTTAAATGTATGTTTCACTTTTAATAACTCCTTCTGAGTATGGACAGTAATATCTGGAATGTAACTCCCATGGTTTCAGTAAAAAAGAAAAT
The DNA here is from genome assembly GCA_030035585.1 of Dugong dugon. NCBI lineage: Eukaryota > Metazoa > Chordata > Mammalia > Sirenia > Dugongidae > Dugong > Dugong dugon. The sequence continues at coordinate 12,497,957 of CM057473.1, forward strand.
ATAAGCATTTAAAAGCTAAGGATTAAAGAAGTTAAGGGACATTATTTAATGACAGATTTCAATTAAATAAAAAAAAACAAGGGAAAATATTACAATCACATCTTTATTTATGAAGGCTTAAAACCTTAGCACTCTAACAGAATAGCATCTAGAAGGTAAGGGTCTTTAAAAGTAATAAAGAACTGTTTTCAGATCAACATGTCAATAAATTGACATTGCATTCCCAGCTTTCTCTTTATTGAACATAAAATCAGAAACAGTGTACTTTATAGGTGATTAGTTACTTTACTTTTTATGGCGACGAGTTCACTGTTGCTCACAGCACCTAGAGATCTATATTCCTGCATAAAACCAGTTTAGTCAGCACCATCCATACCTAAGCATTCAAAATCTGTTCTGACGTGCAGCCCCAGACACTAAAATCTGCAGCACCTAGCCTGCAAATATACAATTTGATGTTCAGGTTTATGCTTAAGCCTTATTTTATTTGTTAAACCCGATACATTATTTGTCAGTGAATTCCAGGGACAATGTAACCACTACACTTCCCCATGGGCTTATTATGATATCCACTTCCCAAGAAGCCTGACTTAATCGAGCGTAGTTGGCCCAAAGGTAAAAACCCCCAAATCACATAAGCAATCCTTCATTACCAAGTAATCCACATGTGGTAAGATTTAAGCTGCTTCCTATATTTAGTCTACTTAAGTACATTATTCCCTCAAGGCTTCATTTTCCTCCAAGAAGAAAGTTGCTCTTTTGCTTCTCAATTACTTCTGTAGATACGAGGTGATTTACTTTCTCAGGATACTACTAAATTTCTCTTCGAGAGAAGATTTCTACAATTGATAAACTCTATACCTGTAGTAGAGGGTCATCGAAAAAGATGAAGACCTTCAACAAGATGGATTGACACAGTGGCTGCAGCAATGTGCTCAAACATAGCAACAATTGTGTGCATGGTGCAGGATCAGGCAGGGTTTCCTTCTGTTATACACACGGTTGCTATGGGTTGGAACTGACTTGACAGCACCTAACAACAAACAACAACAGCGTACCTGGAGCAGTGAAATATAATGGCATCGCACAGATAAAGACGTGTTACAGGAGTAAACACCTCCCAAGTTAGTGTACTTGTATCTTTATTTTCATTGCAATACTAAAATCTCATTCATTCATTTGGCAAACATTTATTGAACTGTGAAAGGCAGATAAAATACAAAAATCATAACTGGACATCTTCCCTAAGGAAACACAAACTATTGATCTCATTAATGGACTTTGCTTCAACACTGACCTTCTGTAGAACATAACCAGAGGTTAAGTGAATTATGATACATTACATCATTTTGGGACTTGACATATACTCTCTAATGAATTAAAAAAAAATGACTACCGATTGAACTATTTTAATTGCCTCATTTACTTATTTATTCATTCATTAATTTATTCATATATTAATTAATTTTTTGAAGACCGACTTTGTCCCAGGCACTGGGAATAGATCATTGAACAAAACAAACAAAAACCCCTGCCCTTGTCAGTGAAGACAGGCCAAATAAGTATAATAATAATGATAATTACATAATGTATAGACAGAATGTTATAAATATATGATGAAAAATCAGGATAGGAGAATTTGGAGAGTAGGAAAGAGAAAGTTTTCAATTTTAAATAGAGTGAAAAATAAGTCTTTTGAACAAAGACTTAAATGCACAAAAGACGGAGCTGTGAGGTTCCCCAGATAGAGGAAGCAGTGTGATACAGTCCTGAATAGGAGCAAACCTAGCATGTCTTACTGCATTTGGCTAATCCTAGAACATGCCTGGAGCCCTGGTGATGCAGTGGTTAAGATGACAGAGAGCTACGGCTGCTAACCAAAAGATTGGCAGTTCAAATCCACCAGCAGCTACTTGGAAACCCTATGGGGCAGTTTTATGCTGTCCCATAGGGTTGCTATCAGTTGGAATTGACTCGACAGCAATGGGTTTAGACCATGCCTGAGTAAAATGGGGAACCCCTGCAGGGTTTTAGGCAAAGGAGTGAGATGATATGACTTGGATTTAAAAGACTGTTCTGGTTCTTCTGTGACTGTGGAAGGTGATACAGGTAGAAGCAGAAAAAAACTATTTATAAGCTATGGGATTGTTCAGAATTTGTGTATTAGCCAAGTTGCTGAAATAGTGGAAGGTCCTATGTTTGAAATAGAGGATATTATGTGAGATTACTCACTCTGTACTTATCTCTGAACATACAGGTTTGAAAGACCTAATAGGAAAACACTCTGATCTTAGACAGTTTGTCTTGCACATCATGGTTTGGTAGGTCTTTATGTAATGCAATGTAATTGCACATTGTGGTTTTCATTTTTGAGCAAGTCTTTGGTGGTATTTTGAGAGCAACTCTGTTGGTAATCTTAGAAGAAAAAGTCTAGTTGGAGTGTATGCAGTTGAGAATGTAAATAGAGGAATAAGAGTCAGCTGTGATAGACAACTTTTTCAAGACATAATGCTGTAAAAAGAGAGAGGGCTAGTTGAGGAAATACCTGGATATTGGGTTGAGGTGAGATTTTTTTTTTTCTTATGGTAGGAGAAGTTAACAGTATGTTTTATGATGATGGAAATAGAGAATAAAATAATGATGTAAAAGAATGGAAAATTGCCAGGGCAATATCCTTGAGAACTATAAAGAATAGAATATGATATATAATGGAGGAAGTGATTTTATATCAGAGCATAGAGAGTGTTTTCAACAGTAGGAGAGAAGGCAGAACCTGCGGGTAAAAACACAGCTATGTAGATAAGTGTAGGGGGAATCCAAAGAATTTATTTTCGGTTTTCTTCATGAAATATAAAGATTCTTTTTGTGGGAGTTTAAAATATTGTCACCTTGTATATGCTCCCTTTGCTCCCAGAATATATTTTCCTGTTTAAAGATCACTGGGGCAACATTGTTTTTATTCTTGCTCCTTCTTTAAGTTCATATTCCAAATCAAAATGTAGAACAGCATAACGGTTAAGTGCGTGGACCCTATATCCAGGCTTGAAAACTGAAATAATATTGAACGAGTTATTTAAACTATGTAAGCTTCTATTGTCCATAGAAGCATTGACCAAGAAATACAAACAATATATTGCATTGGACAAATCTGCTGCAAAAGGTCTCTTTAAAGTTTTAAAAAGCAAAGATGCCTAAGGTGTGTCTGACCCAAGCCACAGTCTTTTCAAGTGCCTCATATGCATGTGAAAGTTGAATAGTGAAAAAGGAAGGCAGACGAATTGATGCATTTGAACTAGGGTATTGGCAAAGAGCATAGAACACATTGTCAACTGCCAGAAAACAAACAAGTAAGTCTCAGATGAAATACAGCCTCCTTAGAAGCGAGGATGGTAAGCCTTTGGCTGACTTATTTTGGATACATCATCAGGAAAGACCAATCAGTAGAAAAGGATATCATATTTGGTAGGGTATCAGCAAAAACCAAAAAAACCCACCATGAGTTGGATTGACATAATAGCTGCAACAATGTACTCAAACATACCAAAGATCATGAAGATCATGCAGGACCGAGTAACATTTTGCTCTGTTATACATAAGGCCACCGCATGGTTCCATGGCAACTATCAACAACAAACAATCCTCCATCACTTCGTCTGCAAAATGTCAAACTAAAAATAAATGCTCTATAATATTGTTGAAAGGTACAGACTGTGAAAAACACCTTACGCGGTATCTGACAATAATAGTTCATTACCATTAATTAAGTGTAGTAGTATTAGTATTGATTTATGTATACAGTTTGTTAAAATAAATAAATAATATTCCCTTGAACTATTCATTGTTATTTACCCCTGTCTCTGTTTTAATGACAGAACTGTCATGCAGAGCTCAAATTCTGCAGGTTCAGCTCCTGGTACGATCCTCTGCATCGTTGGATATGGCCACACAGTATTAAAAACAAAACACTTTTTTCCACTGGCTTCAAGATGTTAGTTCTCAACTTGAGTTAATAAACTATAATAACTTCTTAAATATATAAAACCTCTTTTGAGGTTTATATTTTACCTTCAACCAAACAGATCTCTTTAAAATTAACTTTCAATCAGATACACTGAAGGAATTTCTTTTTAAAAATCTATTATCTGTCTTAGTCATTTGGTTTTGGTTTCTCAATGCTTAGGTTAAATATATTAAGTTCAGCTCTCTTCCTAACTTTCATATTTTGTGCTTAATGTCAAAATTCTCTCCCTAGATACTCTCCTTCACAAAAGAATTTTATTTGCCCATCTTTTTCTTCTCCAGGTAGCGTGAACTAATTAAGGGGATGGAAAAGAGACTTGCCATTTCTCTCTCAATTTTCTTACTCTAAAGTTTCTTTTTGTCTTTCTTCACAAGGAAAGATAAAAAATACTGCACTATTTGGGAAGGTAGAGTCTTACTAACCAGGTATCTTTAGGTTATAAAAGGTTTTCCTGCTTCATATCATCTATGTTATCTTTGCTCAGTTTTTCTTCCCAAGAAGCTACATTTTTATACTTAAGCTTTTTGATTTAAAATTGCTTTCCCTTTTGAAATTACTTCTTAGCCAATTCCTTATTCCCTTAGTAACACCCCTGGCAAATTCAGATGAACACTACATTGCCAGGTTTTTTGAGAGTCACTTAAAAGCATGAAATGCAGACCTGGAACAATTTGAACAGCAAGTTAATATCTCATTAAGCAGACTTCATTATAGCAGAAGTACATAATGATATGATTGCATTAAGTATAGGTCTACTATAAGAGTTGATTAAGAATATAACACAGTGATTAAATAGGTTTTTCAAGTGGGACTTATACAAATATGATACATAAGCTTTATATTTTGGCTCAGAATTATGTAGGGAGACAAAAAACTCCACAAATTAATCCCCAAAAGGCTTAATCTCGGTAGAATATTTTCATGAGTGTTTGAAGCAATGGGGTGGGAGAGCAAGAACAGCAGTCAGTGGAGTTAGAGACAATTTTCCTTCAACATGCAGTGTTGTAACAAAGGTAGAAACTGAGCTGAAAGGAGGGCTTTGCTCAGCAAAAAAGGGGTAAAGTTGATATTAAGATCTAGAATCATCTCCAGCATACAATTTAGGATATATTTTTTTATATATATTTATATAATACAAATATATATACATGATAGATACATATCATATCTATGTCTCTATATCTCAATATCTCGCTATCTAGATAGATATTTCTAGATACCTTTAGATATCTCTAGATCTACCTACCTATCTACCTATCTATCTAACATTTGGGGACTTTACTGGAATGAGGGACATAAAATACAGAGCATATAATAATGCACATTCGTTCTGCATTCATACATATCATTCTTTTCCTAAAAAAAAAAAACTTGATTTTTTTTTTTTACCCTTGTATCTTATTATTGCATATAATGTATATACTCTGTTACATATACTACCCAACACATGCACATTTACACGTGTGTGGATGCACATGTGCACACACACTCAAATCAAGGAACTTTGTAGACCAGGATTAATATACTGCCTTTTAAATCATTCTCAGATTTCTGGCAAATCAATTGTAACACGCTTTGAGAAGGAGCTGATAAAAAAGAGTCCTGTTTTCCTCTGATGAGCAACAGAAAACCAAATAATGTGTGGGCGAGAGACACGGGGGAAAAGGAAAAGCATAATAAAATAAATGGTACTAAAGAAATTGTGAAGATGTGTTTGCCAACTCTTCATGCAGTAGTGGAAAACTACTAGACTGGATGTGGTAAGGGCCAACCAAGGAGGATTTTCCCATGTATGCAGGCGGTAGAGAGGATAGTATGTGAAATGAAGTAGGTGTGTAACAAAGTAAAACATCAATACGTTATAAGCTCTGAGCCTGAAGAAGAAGCCTAGGCAATCAAATCTCAAGTACTTGAAGATGAAATTATGTGCACATGTTATCAACAAACTTTTGACTTCTGAACCTTTTTTTTGAGGGAGGAGTCTGTCAAAGCCGGCTCCAGAGGTCAAACAATGCACCTTGTTCCCTGATACTGAGCAGTGCTCTCTGGTTCAATGAGAAAATAGTAATCTTACCTTCTGGATGCCCAGCCCTGGTTAACGCATTGCCATTTTCTGCATTGTTTTGCAGGGACCCTAGCAATACAACATGGCAAAGGCAATGGTCGTGTAGCAGATGGAAACATTGCTGAAACCCCCAAAGCTTTGCTTTTCTCTGTGTTAACAGAGTGAGACAGAAGAACTGATGCCAAAAACAATCAAACAGTTCTCATGGCAGAAAAAATAAACACAGAAGGAAAACTGTATCTCGCCAGAACAGATGATTAAGAAAATTAAACGTCTGATGATAAAATGCTCTGTCCAGATGGCATTTATCTCTGACTTCTCAAGAAACAGAAAAAAAATGATTGTTAGAAAATAAATAAGCAGAAACAAACAAAAAAAAAACTACCTTTCCCAGAAATAATTCAATTCCCTATGAAATATCAGGAGGTAGAGAGTGAAGAAAAATCAAAATAAATAATTTTTAAAAATTGTATTTGGAATTTGTGATTATATTGGTTGGGGAACACATTTTGGGAACTATTATTTTCTAGTGAATGAATACATAAATTAAAAATCTCTTAAGAAATGCAAACTCACTCTAATAAGACATAATCAAGTATCAGAAAAGATAGGCAAGAAACAGATCTACCAGTTTCTCAGTCAGAATAGAATATCCTCCATAATGAATCCAGAGGAACTGGGGAAATTGAGAAATGGAATTAGAACAGGAAAGTTGGTTCCCTGTGGTATCTGCAGAAACCAGAAAAAAAAAGGAAAGAGCACCCAAGAGGAGGTGAAAATTAAAATAAAAGACGAGCAGTTTCAACATGTCCTATTTTTTACTTATGTTTATCTTTTTCTTAGTGCCATAATTTAAAATAGCATGTAAAAAGTCCAAAAATTCTCATCAGTAAATACATGTAAAAGAAAATAGTGTTTTTACGGATCTAGCTCTTTAAAAACATCTTTGCCCAAGTCATTCATTCAATTATTCATTCCATTATTCAGTCAATGAATATTTGTGGAAAGCCTACTATGTACCAGAGACTGTTTTAGATGATGGTTAATAGCAGAAAACAAAATACATACATTTTCTATCACTATTGCTATGGGCTGAATTGTATTCCCTCCAAAATAGGTGTCAGAATCCTAGCCCCTATACCTGTGGGTTGGCACAGTGGTTAAGAACTCAGCTGCTAACGAAAAGATCAGCAGTTCAAATCCACCAGCCACTCCTTGCTCCTTGGAAATCCTATGGGGCAGTTCTACTCTGTCCTATTGGGTTGCTGTAAGTCAGAATTGACTCAGTGGTAACAGGTATACCTATGAATGTAATGCAGTGGAATGCAGTCACCTCCCATAATGTAATCTAATGTAATATAATCAGTCAATCATGTCAGGTCATACAAGCGCAGAATGTGTCCTAAACCTAATCATTTACGAATTGTATAAAGAGCAGCATAGACACGGAGGCACACAAAGTGGCACACATGTTATATGAGAAGCCAAGGAACCAAGGAATTCCCTGGATTACCTACAGGAAGGAATTGACACAGCTGAGACTTACATTTGGATTTTAGCATCCAAAATTGTGGGAAAGTGACACCTAACAACAACAACATCTGTGAGAGAATAAATTTCTGTTCTTTAAAACCACCCAGTTGTGGTATTTCTGTTACAACAGCACTAGGAAACAAAGACACTCATTAGATAGTTATAGGAGTTTGCTTTTGTCCCCTGTGGATCAGCAGGTGAGTGTTCTTGGCTGAAGAAAAGGTGTGGAGGTGAGACACAGCCTGGAGCATGTGAAACATGCAGTTTATTAGAAGATAAAAGGCAAGACCAAAGCCGTGGTGTTTTCAATCCCCTCCTATGCATGCGAAAGCTGGACAACGAATAAGGAAGACCGAAGAAGAATCAACACTTTTGAATGACGGTGTTGGTGAAGAATACTGAATACCTCATGGACTGCCATTTATCTTAGAAGAAGTACAGCCAGAATGCTCATTAGAAGCAAGGATGACAAGACTTCATCTCACATACTTTGGACCTGTTATAAGGAGGCAACAGTCCCTGGAGGAGGACATCATCCTTGGTAGAATAGAGGGTCAGATAAAAAGAGGAAGACCCTCAGCGAGATGAAGTGACACAGTGGCTGCAACAATGAACTTAAGCATATCAGCGATTGTGAGGATGGCCCAGGACAGGGCACTGTTTCATTCTGTTGTACATAGAGTCACTGTGAGTTGGAACCGACCAATGGCACTTAACAACAACAAAGGGAAAGACAGATAGTGGAGGAAGTAACATTGAAGAGTGAGCTCAAGGGTCTTGGACCTTAGTCTGGAGCTAACAATTTAATTAACTCTGTAATTTAATAAATTAGGAATACTAGCCACATTTCCATAAAGTGAGTAAATTGTTAAACACTGATATAATTTCTTTCATTAAAATAAGTTTCTTCAGATTTTTCCATAACTTCTTGAGTCAATTTGATAATTCATAGTAGTCCATAAAATGTCCACTTCAGCTATTTCCAAATCTAAATTGATATAAAATTATTCACAGTTTTCCTATACTTTTAAAGTTTCCTTTGTTCTTTTTTATTGTTTTTACTATTAATTTCAGCTCCATATCTTTCTCTTTATAAGTTTGTCAATTTATCTACTTTACTAGTATTTTGAGTTATTGCTCATTTCTATAGTTATTTTCTTTTACAATAATGAATTCCTGTTCCTAATTTTATCATTTCTGTCTTTGATCTTATTTGGGTTTACTTTGTTGTTCTTTCTTTAAGCTTTCATTTGAATAGTTAAATCCTTAATTTCCAATCACTTATATCTTTTAACACTTGCATTAAGTTTACCATACACATTTTGATATGGAGTGATTTTATTTTAATGAATTGTATATATTTATACATTCTTTTTAACAAGATCATGGTCTATTTTAATTACATATAGGATTGGTATAATTTCCTTGTAGATTGTTCTTTTTGTCATTAATTTATACTTTTCTCCATTTCTAATAATGATTTTGATGTATTTATATTAATAAACAGTGTCTATTATGTCTGAAAAACATGACATTAGCTTTATTTTGGTTCTCTTATTTCTATGTGTGAGAAAGAGAGAGAGAGTTCTATTTTGCACTGTAGTGATGAACTTAGACTACTGTGAAGTTTGGTTTTGGTTTATATACGTGTATATATAATTTTTTATTGCAGAATATTATGTGTATATATATATTTATATATGTACAGGTTTTGGTTTTTGATAGATATAAATATATTTAGATAGATAGATACATACATATACCAAAACTCACTGTCTTTGAGTAAATTCCAAGTCATAGAGACCCTGGAGGAAGAGTAGAACTGACCCATAGAGTTTCCAAATAGCAGTTGGTGGATTTGAACTGCTGACCTTTTAGTTAGCAGCCATAGCTCTTAACCACTGCGCTACTAGGGCTCCAAGATACAAATAGATACAAGCATATACACACACACACACATTATATATACCTATACACTTATATGCATGCATACATACATACATATGTAAACACACATATATTTTTGGTTGTTGCTGGTATTGCTGAAAACTTATATATGTCCTGTTATTGTTGATGTTGTTAGGTGCTGTTGAGCCTGTTCCTATTCAGTGACCCTACGTACAACAGAAGGAAACACTGCTCGGTCCTGTGCCATTCTTACAATCCTTGTTATGCTTGAGCCCATTGTTGGGACCACCATGTCAGTCCATCTCAATGAGGGTCTTCCTCTTTTTTGCTGGCCCTCTACTTTATCAAGCATGATGTCTTTTTCCAGGGACTGATCCCTGCTGATAACATGTCAAAAACATGTGAGATGAGGTCTCGCTATCTTCACTTCTAAGGAGCATTCTGGCTGTACTTCTTCCATAACAGATTTGTTATTTTTGGCAGTCCATGGTATATTCAATATCCTTTGCCAACACCACAGTCCAAAGGCCTCAATTCTTCTTCGGTCTTCCTTTTTCATTGTCCAGATTTCACACGCGTAAGAGGCGATTGAAAATACCATGACTTGGTTCAGTGCACCTTTGTGTTCAAGGTGACATCCTTGCTTCTTAAAGCTTTAAAGAGGTCTCTTGCATTTTTATTTCCTGACTGCTGCTTCCATGGGTGTTGATTGTGGAGCCAGTTAAAATGAAGTCCTTGACAATTTCAATCTTTTCTCCATTTATCATGATGTTGCCTATTGTCCAGTAGTATTTTCTTTATACTGAGGTGCAATCCATACTGAAGGCTGTAGTCTTTGATCTTCGTCAGTTAGTGCTTCAAGTCCTATTCACTTTCAGCAAGCATAGTTTTGTCGTCTGAATATGGTAGGTTGTTAATGAGTCTTCCTCCAATCCTAATGCCCCATTCTTCTTCATATAGTTCAGCTTCTCAGATTATTTTTTCAGCATACACATTAAATAAGTATGGTGAAAGATACAACCCTGATGCACACCTTTCCTGATTTTATCCTTTCTGTCCTAGCATATATGTCCTATCATTTACCAAAAATGTCCTTTGTGTGTGTGTCTGTGTGTGTGCTTGTCAGTGATATCATTTGCCTTGTTGACTAATGAAAAAGAAAACAAAAACAGACGTGTAAGGATAAAGGTTAGGTTATAGTGACACAATAGAAACCCTGCTCCATCTGTGTGTACTTCACCTCCTTAGGGTTTTCAAAGGTTGATTTTTCAGAAGGAAGATAGTCAGGTCTTTCTTCCAAGGCAGCTTTGAACAAGGAGTTCAACTCTATGTTGAAGTTCCAAAATATGATTAAATCAGTCCCTAATTCTCTACTTGGAACCACTATTCCTGGTACCATAATTGATACTGTAACAATTTCTGTATTAATCAGGAAAGGAAAACTCCCTGGTATTTCTGAATTGTTAACCAGGTTTTGGAGAACTGAAAATGCAAAAAAGGGAACACTGAGATATCAGAGAAACAGAAAAAGACGGAGGCAAATATCACTCTTGTTATTGTTAGTTACCATCAAGTCAATTCTGACTCATGATGAACACATGTGTTGCAGGGTAGAACTGCTCCATAGGGTTTTCTTGGCAGTAATGTTTATGGAACCAGATTACCAGGGCTTTTTTTCCATGATACCTCTGGGTAGGTCTGATCCTCCAATCTTTAGGTAAGCTGTCTAGTGCCAACTGTTAGCGCTACCTAAGGACTTTATCAAGGAGCCCTGGTGGTGAAATGGTTAAGCACTCAGCTACTAACCAAAAGGTTGGTAGATCGAACCCACTAGTCACTGTTATCTGGTGATCTGCTTCTGTAAAGATTTCAGCCTTGGAAACCCTATAGGACAGTTCTACTACATCCTATAGGGTCACTAGGAGCCAGATTCGACTCGACAACAATAAAAAGGGACTTTATCACTCCTAAAATTGTGAAAATAAAGAAAACAGACTAAGATTATTGTAATTTTGTTCGTTTAAAGGAACCCCCTTATCTGTTCATGAGAAAATAAGCACTGCCCATCTGTGACTGTGCCTCGGTAGCTTGGATGGGGGATCTGTGGACTCTGGGACTTAGATTCTTGGGGAAGGGGCACTACTTAACTAGTACAGATGATGATGGGTCCCCATGGGACAGTGACCCAGTCCTCTCAGAAGGAGGATCAGGAGAGATGGTTCAGTGTCTCCTGGAGGTGAAATGAGACTGGTTCTAGAATGTGGATAGTCAGTAAAATTGTGGCTATTGGGACCAACTCTTCCTCCCCAAGTGAGGAACTGTTACTGGGGCAATGCTGTCAGGAACAAGAAGCAACAGAAGAGCTTAGCAGGGACCCAGCTGGCAAAAGATAAATGTGTTTGGCAGAATCCCAGCCCCGGCATCATTGAACTGAACAAAGAAGGGTACTTTAGAAGCTGAGAGTCAATAGCTAATAACAAAAACACTGATCATTGTGTTTCACAGTAAATTTTACAAAGAGGATTTAAATTGAATTCCTGGGGGGAGGGGGAAATTATACTCAAAAGACAAAAAGATTCATCCCCAGGTTTGGATCTTCCAAATACTGAGTTTTATTAGTAGGACTCACTGCCATAGTAGCTTGCAGCTTCAGTTAAATTAACCAAATGTATTTATTATTTATTATAATTCTGAATCCTGTCAGGTGCTGGTACCTAGTACCATAACCTTATAGTCAGAAGCATAGTCAATGTGGGTAACTCCATTCAGCTATGACATTTCTGCTCAACAAAAATGAAATCCCAATATTTGAGACTATGTTCAATACGCTCTCCAACTGCTAGTTTTCTTAAAGGATAAAAATATAAACTTTTTTTATCATAGAAACTGTCATGTAGCAAATGGTGACAGAAAAATGAGAAAAATAGAAAATATTCATAATTTCTAAATGGAAATAAATTAGAAATTACACTAACTTGCTGACTATGTCTTTAATATTGATCACACATAGTCAATATATGTAAGATTTCGCTACAAATCACCATAAAAGACTATGTATATATAGCTCTGTGAAAATATGATAGATGTTCAATGCAGGGTAAACTTAAGAAAGAAACTCAATACTTGATTTAAGAGATACAACAAAATGTAATGTCAAAAATATAAATCGAAGTGCATGTTTCTTGACACTTATGTTTTAGGTGAGTCAGGATGTATTCTAGCTTATTTAATAGAATTGAAAGTATGAAGAAATACATTCTGAGATATATTAGTCTAATCAGACATTGAGGTACTCAAATCTCATTCATTGCAGTAATAGCTGGTTATAATTAAATATCATATTTCATTTAAAAATAATGGTAAGGAGCTCAACCACATCAGAATTCTGTTCAGAAAACTCTTGACAGAGGAGACTCTACCAAACACAGAATAAATCTGCTATATTGAAGTCTCCATTTCATTATTGCCACGCAGCATAATGAGTTGACAGCTAAAAAGGAGTACATGCTGATTGCCTTTACTTTCTCTTGTATCGTTTTTTGCTTGAGGGGAATATTATTTACCTTCAGACAGTGCTAGACTACAAATATTCTGCTTTCCCAAATGCTATTTTTAAAAGATTCCATTTGCCCTAACAGACTGGAGACCTTCCTGATACAACATTTTAGATTGAAATTACATATTTTGTGACATATTTTAGATAAATGATAGATTTCCCTATATTATAACATGGAAATAAATATATTGAGTTTATGTTATCGTTTTTAATAAGGAAGAACTTCTTCTAGGTCCCTAATTGATTTGTATCACTGTCTTCTTTATAGAAACATTATATCTAAAGGTAATAAACTAGTTAATGACCCAGATATATGTAAGTATGTACATATATATATATTTGTGTATGTGTGTGTTTGCATGTATGTATATATATATATATATATATATATATATATATGTATAAACAAACAAGCCCATTGTCGTCGAGTCGATTCCAACTCATAGTTAAGCCCCATAGAGTTTCCAAAGGGCACCTGGTGGATTCGAACTGTTGACCTTTTGGTTAACAGCCGTAGTTCTTAACCACTACACCACCAGGGTTCCCAAGTTACTCTTCTTAGAATATATATGTATATAGTTGTTGTTGTTGTTGGGTGTCATTGAGTCGATTTGGATTCATAGCTATCACATGTGACAAAATGGAACTGTCCCATAGGGTTTTCTAGGCTTTAATCTTTATGAGAGCAGATCACCAAGTCTTCCTCTCCTGGAGCCACTGGGTGAGTTCAAACCACCAACCTTTTGGTTAGCAGCCTAGCACTTAGCAATTATTTCACTAGTGCTCCTTCTCGTTCTCTCTCTCTATATATATATATAGTTTATATATATATGTAATTTTTAAATTATGCTCAGAAACTCTGAAAGAGGAAAAATTATAATCATTTTTCTGTTTGCCTCTTTTTTTTTTAAATTCTGCATGGATCTGCTATATTAGTGCGTAATTGTTAAAATTAAGGTTAATTGTATCTTGTAACCAGGAACGGAGAAACTGTTAAAGAGCGTGCCAGGAAAACCGTTATTTCTTCTGGCTTTTTTCTTCTTCTTTTTTTTTTACAAAAGGTATCATTCTTCTTCAACTCTTTGTCTAAGAAAATTGAATGTAACTAGCAGGAAAGGTTTCAACAACAATTTAGACATACAGAAATATTGTGCAGATTTACTACAACTGTTAGTTTGAGAGAAGTGAAATATATAGCAAAAGGAGGTTAGAACATAGGGGAAGCTTATATTGGCTCCTGGAATAAACATGTGGAAATAAAGGTAGTGAACTCAAGTTATCCTGTTAAGTAAAAACAATCTTTTCTTTTTCTCCCCAGAGCATTTTCAGCACAGCACCCTGGTCAATGTTTTACATGGTGTTAGAATGACGTTCAAATCCTAGACCTGCCACAAACTGTGTGACAGGTTACACAAACTCTCTGAGCTAGACTTTACTCATCTGTAGGAAATAAGGGTTAATGGGAAATTAAGCACAGTTTGAAGATTGAGATAACACATATGAATTTGCATTTTATGATAGGCTCAAAATATATGTTCCCTTACTCAAATATTTCAGCTGGATAAACATCAGCTGACCTATTGCCCTCAGCATATATTTTATCTTAATTTAAAGAAAAAGAAAGAAAGAAAGGAGACAGGGAGGAAGGAAGGAAGGGAGGGAGGGAAAACAGAAAGGAGAGACGAAGACAAAAGGGAGAAACTAAGTAGATTCCACATTGTATGACATGAGAAAAATTTTAAGCTGATCAGAATTCAGTGGCATCTAACAACAACAACAACAACAACAAACCATTCAAATAGGAGGCAAGTATAATTAGTTAACATAATTATGTCAAGAAGAAGAAGGAAAAAAGATGCAATGTGAAGGGTATAAATAGTGAAGAAAAGCTGGGTCCATGTGAGTATGAAGAACCATGTAGTTTGCAGCATATTTTGTTTGGCTGGCATATCATTGGATGAAAAGGAAGGGAGGAAGGAAGGGAAAGAAGAAGGGAAGGAGGAAGGAAGAAAAGGAAGGAAGGAAGGAAGAACAATGAACTGTATGATCAGTGTGGTTCATCTGTGTAGCCTGAACACATATATATCGCCATACACACTAGAAACTAATTTTAGACCAGATTTGTTTTCAGTCCCCTCCAGGGCCTTCTCTGCCTCCATTTTGACACATGTTTTATGGATTCATTAAGGAAAAAAATAGAGAGAGAGAAACAAATTAAGTTGATTTCACAAAGTGAATAAATTCATGTTTAATTTCTGGTATTTTTCAACCAGCTCATTTTCTTTTCTACTTCAAAGCTCATGACAGAGCATCGAAATAAAGCAGTGGCGTGAACCCAGGAAGTTTTAGTCACATCCAGTCATGAGTTCTCCTGTGATGAAGTAGTTTCATCGTGTACTTCAATGTTTCATGTCCTTGGGGCATGTTAAGTTCCTGCAATAGGAAGCACGTTAAATTACTGTCTACATTCTATAGCTAATAGAACACTTGAGATCAAACAGAAGCCATTGGTTTTTCAGAGGTGTACACAAGCAGCAATTTCCTTCAACCTGCTCTTTACTTCAAGGGTGTAAATAGGAACAAAGTAAGCTAATGAAAACAGGACGTTAGTTTCCTTCATGAAAATAGTATGTAAACACATGTGAATACTGACTTGAAAATTGGCTTAATCGGAGGTCATTTTTCTCATGTGTCAGAGGGCCAGGCATTTAAAGGGTTTGCTGCTCTTAATTGTACACGTGCCTAAGCGTCCAGCCCAGCCAATTTCCACCTACGGAAGTAGCTCTTGTACTATCTTGGAAAAATGCAGGTGTATCTTTGGACGTGCCTAAACTCAGTCCCAGGTTGCACTTTAGATCCCCATACAAGCAGCTATGGAAAATTTGTTTCTTTCTTTCTCATTTTACTCACCATATTTGAATATAGAATACTGACATTAATCTGTATTCTCATATAGGTTATGAAGAAGAAAGCATCATGATCAGCTGTACTAAGCGTGCAATAAGTTAATCATACAATACAAAAATAACAAAACAAAATGATTAAGTATTGTGTACTTAAATTACAATCTCCCTTTTAAAACCTATTTCAAAATGAACTATAACATATTTTGTACTTTGAATCATTAAAATAAAAAGATTGAGATGCTGTCGTTGGGTGCTGTCGAGTCGGTTCTGACTCGTAGTGACCCTATACGACACAGCAGAACTCCCCCACGGGGTTCCCAAGGGGTGGCTAGTGGATTTGGACTGCTGATATTTTGATTACCAGCTAAGCTCTTAACCACTCCTCCACCAGGGCTCCCACACATCAATGGTTCTCGTTAGAATTGAATGCTTTAATTTTCCCCTCATGCCTTTTCCTCAAAAGAACTGCTTAAAAATCACACGCAGGTGATGTGGCTATATTTCCTTTTGATTACTCAAACATTGTTCACCATACCGATAGTAACAGCCCAAGAATTTGATTCAGGGATCAATTCCCCATTCCTCCACTCTCAGTCCAATGAGCCTGTGTTGGAGTCCATCCTCATCTCCAGAACATTACCACAGTGGAGATCCAGGTTAAAGCCTTTTGGCTTCAGGGCTGAGCACATGACCTAAGGATGGACCACAGGACATATGCATAAGCTACCAGAAAAGAGGATTCTTGTTTATTTGTTGGATGGAAATCAGTGGGCAGCCCTTCTGTAACCACGAAGAACATATGTCTAAGAATGAACAGTAGAGTTAAGTAGGAGACGGCAAAGAAACAGCTGTGGATTACATCATTTTTGCTCTTGCAGTCAGATATACCTGAAACCAGATCTGAAATGCCTGGATTCATCAGTTCCATGAGCCAATACAATTTATTTTTGTTTTAGCCCATTTCAGTTGGATTTTCTGATATCTGAAACTAAATGAGTTCAACTCTATGTATAGTGAGATTAGAGTTTATCTTCACATTGTCCTATCTTATAATATTACCATATTTATATTAACAACAGTTATAATGTTATAGAACTAGGTCTAATAGTAATGTTATTGATGTAAAAAAGCTAACCCTAAAAGAATTCCTGCTGGTACTACAGCTTAATAAATCTCACAATTATGATTTGTCACATTTATTTTAGAAAATAATTAATGTTCCCTTTTCCCAATATAAAATAATGACTTACATATTTTTTCAGTAGATCATGGGAATCATAGTGGCAGAAGATAAAAATAACACATTTATAAAACAATCTGACTCTTTTATAAGCCTTTGATTCATTTTGTTGTTTATATGCAGGGCATTGAATTATCCTGATTCTTCAGACCTCCACAAAGCTCTTAGAGAATACAAGGTAAAAAGTGAATTATAAGTTTAGGTCTTGACTTATGGATGATGCAAATTTTAATCAGGCCCTTCATGAAATCTCTGAATGTTAATTTATTTCTACTTTAAAAAAAAAAAATGTATTTTATCGAAGAATAAAAGTCTGCATTAACTTGGTGCATTTAGCCTGATTTCTGTACCTAGATTATTCTGGACTTGAGGATAGAAGTCTTATGTAACTAGTTTTACTTTCCCAGTCATGAGGGGAACTAAGAATCATTCACCTCCACGGTTAAACGTTGACTGTCTCCACAGGGCTCCAGGTTGTGCTCTGATTCACCATTGCTCAACTGATTCAGGACTTAGTACTGATACTGGTTCTGAAGTTAAAGCTAAGTCCACCACCACAGATTGTTCCTACCATGTTGATAAGTTTCATTTCCCCCCATCTTTGGTTAATAAATCTTATTTTGCCCTGTTACATCTTAGACATCAAATGTAGGCGACCCAAGTATTACCATTCCTAATGCCTATTGCAGCCATCTAAGTACTTCCGCAAGTCCCCTCAGAGCACTGGCTGCCTGCTTTGTAGTTTATAGTCTCTATTTTGGTGTATAGAACCCAACTATCGATCTCCTGATTTTATTTGTACTACTAACTGATTTAGAAACCCTATTACTGAGTTCCAATAACTTGTTGGATGTACCTGGTTTCTATTTGATGCCTTACAACTGAATGGTGCTTTGGAATACCTCTAAATAGAGTATTAGAACATGGTTGTTCTTAAAACTCTTAGATAATCTTCCTTCTCCTTCCAGATGGCTCTCTACCGTCCATAGAGATTTTCACTGATGGCTGCCTTAATCTGTACTGAAGGCTGTATGTAGTTTTTGGTCTTCATTGGCAAGTGTTTCAAGTCCTCTTCACTTTCAGCAAGCAAAGTTATGTCATCTGTATATGGCAGGTTGGTAATGAGTCTTCCTCCAATACTGATGCCCCATTCTTCTTCATATAGTCCAGCTTCTCATTATTTGCTCAGCATACAGATTGAATAAGTATGGTAAAAGGATACAACCCACATGCACATCTTTCCTGATTTTAAACCAGGAAGTATCCCATCACTCTGTTTGAACAACTGCCTCTTGGTCTATGTACAGGTTCCACATGAGCATAATTAAGTGTTCTGGAATTCCCATTCTTCACAATGTTATCCATAATTTGTTATGATTCACACAATCAAATACATTTGCATAATCAACAAAACACAGGTAAACATCTTTCTGGTGGTGTTCTCTGCTTTCAGCCAAGATCCATCTGGCATAAGCAAAGATGTCCCTCATTCCATATCCTCTTCTGAATCTGGCCTGAATTTCTGGCAGTTCCTTGTCAATGTACAACCACTTTTGAAAGATCTTCAGCAAAATTTTACTTGCATGTGATATTAATGATATTGTTTAATAATTTCCACATTCTGTTGAATCACCTTTCTTTGGAATGGCCACAAATATGGATCTCTTCCAGTCGGTTAGCCAGGTAGCTGTCTTCCAAATTTCTTGACGTAGACAAATGAGCACTTCCAGTGCTGCATCCGTTTGTTGAAACATCTCAATTGGTATTCTGTCAATTCCTGGAGTCTTGTTTTTTGCCACTGCCTTCAGTGTAGCTTGGACTTCTTCCTTCAGTACCATTGGTTCTTGATCATATGCTACCTTCTGAAATGGCTGAACTTCAATCAATTCTTTTTGGTACAGTGATTCCGTGTATTCCTTCCATCTTCTTTTTATGCATACTATATCGTTTAATGTTTTCTCAGCAGAATTCTTCAGTATTGCAACTGAAGGCTTGAATTTTCTCTTCAGTTCTTTCAGCTAGAGAAATGCCGAGCATGTTCTTCCTTTTTGGGTCTAACTCCAGGTCTTTGCACATTTCATTATAATACTTCACTTTGTCTTCTCGAGCCACCCTTTGAAATCTTCTGTTCAGCTCCTTTGCTTCCTCGTTTCTTCCTTTCACTTTAGCTACTCTAAGTTCAAGGGCAAGTTTCAGAGTCTCTTCAAACATCCATTTTTGTCTTTTCTTTCTTTCCTGTCTTTTTAATGATCCCTTGCTTTCTTCATGTATGATGTCATTCCACAACTCATTTGGTCTTTGATCATTAGTGTTTAGTTAATCAAATCTATTCTTGAAAAAGGTTTAAACACAGAAGAAAACATTCTTTGATGGTTACAAGGGTGGGGAGGGAGGGAGAAGTGTATTCCCTAACTAGATAGTACACAAGAATTATCTTAGGTGAAGGGAAGGACTGCACACACTACAGGGGAAGGCAGCACAACTAGACTAAATCAAACACTTTGAGGGACAGAGTAGCAGGGGTGGAGGTCTGGGGACATGCTTTTAAAGAACATCTAGGTCAATTGGCATAACAAAGTTTATTAAGAAAATCTTCTGCATCCTACATTGGTGAGTGGTGTTTGGGGTCTTTAAAGCTTGCAAGCGTCCATCTAAGATGCATCAATTGGTCCCAACCACCTGGAGCAAAGGAGAATGAAGAACACCAAAGTCACAAGGAAAGCATTAACCCAAGAGACAGAAAGGGCCACATAAACCAGAGACTGCAACAGTCTGAGACCAGAAGAACTAGATGGTTCCCAGCTACCACCAATGACTGCCATGACAGGGAACACAACAGAGAATCCTGGATGGAGCAGGAGAAAGGTGGGGTGCAGAACTCAAATTCTAACAAAAAGACAAGACTTAATGGTCTGACTGAGACTGGAGGAACCCCGGAAAGCATAGGCCCTGGACTCTCTGTCACCCAGCACAAAAACCATTCCCAAGGACAACTTTTCAGTCAAAGATTTGACTGGACTATGGGACTTAAAATGATACTCGTGAAGAGTGTGCTTCTTAGCTTAAGTAGATACATGAGACTAAATGGGCAACTCCTGTCCAGAGGCGAGAAGAGAAGGTAGACAGGGTCAAAAGCTGGTCAAATGGACATGGGAAATCAGGAGTGGAAAGAGGAATGTGCTGTCACAGTACAGGGAGAGCAATTAGGGTCACATAACAACGTATGTATAAATTTTTGTATGAGAGACTAACTTAAATTGTAAACTTTCACTTAAAGTACAACAATAAAATAAAATTTTAAAACATCTATTCTTGAGATGGTCTCTAAATTCAGGTGGAATATACTCAAGATCATACTTTGTCTCTCATGGACTTGTTCTAATTTTATTCAGTTTCAACTTGAACTTTCATATGAGCAATTGATGATCTGTTCCACAGTCGGCCTTTGGCCTTGTTCTGACTGATGATATTCAGCTTTCCCGTCATCTCATTCAACAGATGTAGTCAATTTGATACCTGTGTTTTCCAACTGGCCAGGTCCACATATGTAGTCACCATTTATGTTGGTGAAAAAAGGTACTTGCAATGAGGAAGTCATTAGCCTTGCAAAATTCTATCACACGATCTCTGACATTGTTTCTATCACAAAGGCCATATTTTCCAACTACCAATCCATCTTCTTTGTTTCCAACTTTGCATTCCAGCCACTAGTAATTATCAATGCAGTTCCACTCCACCCCACAGGGTTATTACGATTCAGAATCAATCCAGTGGCGTTGGGCTTGGTATATTCTCCTAGAACCACTAGAGGGCACTCTTGTCTTTAGGTTTTTGTTTTTTTTTTTTAGTGCTGATTCAGATCTGGATACTTAATCTCTGGAATTCAATATGTTTGTGTGGGGTGGGGTGGGGGTTTAGCTGGTCACAGACTCTAACGTAAGAAGTGGGGCTGAACATTCCTGAGGTGATAGTGGGGGGCTCTCTATGTCTTTCCCTTACTGATGCCCTTTCGCAGGCTTTCCCATGGTGTCCCGCTCTGGGCAGGGTGTGGCCCTTTCCTTCTTTGTCAGTGTGTGTCTGAAGTATTCTGGTCACCTTGCTGCCCTTGCAGTTCCTCTTGGTCCTAGTGCCCGTCCATCTCAGGCCTCAGCAACAATCAACAGCGCTCTCTTGCAGTGTCACAGTCTCCCTTTCCCCCCACCCAACTGCACAGCCCAAGAACTCCCACAGCCAATCTGTGCTGCCTTAAAAAAATCAGGCTACAGCTTCCTCAGACTAGCTCCCTTTCTTTGTTCCCTGTTTGGGGTATTGCCCAGCCCGGTCCCAAAATGGCTGTGATGAGTGAGTGCTAGTGGTGTTAGTAGGTAGGTTCTTCCAGCTTCTGTGCTGTCCACACTCCCCCTTTCCCTGCTACTGGACTCACTTTGACTCTCCAACACCTCAACTGCTGCTTGGAGTTTTGAGATCTCAGTCTGTGCTTGTTTTTATTCCATGTTCGGTGGGTTAGTTGCTGGGGGAGTAACTGCAAGTGTCCACTCACTTTGCCATCTTGCTCTGCCTCCTCCTAAATGCATTTTAAATTTTAAATGAAAATTAACATTTCTTTTCTCACTGGTGAGTGCAGTAATCTTTTGTCTGAAGGAACACCCTAAATGGCATGACTAGAAATGGATGCTCTATGTGAAGTAGTGAATGGGCTTTGACCCTATCTATAGGTTGGTAAAGCAACTGAAAAAAATCAGCACTTATTTCTTGTATTAATGCATAGGTAAGGCAAAAGTTCACTAAAGCTTTTGACTTCTCTGCATATAATATGTAGAGTGCTATCCTGGAGAGAGTGCTAAATGTTCCACAGCATTGCAAATTTGCATAATGAAGAAGCGAGTACATTTAATTTACCATTAACTTTTTAAACCTCTCTCTAATATTTTCGTTCTGTAATTTATTTTTATATGCATTACAAGGTAATTGAGATCAAAACTGCAATAGGTTAAAGCAGTTAAAGGGAAGAAAGAAAACTGTGAACTAGATTTGCCCTTAGAATATTATCATAAAGAGCCGGGATGCTAGAGTCTGTAAATGTTGAAGGCTATTCCTTGAAGCCTGATATTGGACTTCCGGATGGTAGGTAAAAACTTTCTAATCGATTTTTATTTATATCTTCTGTAGAGATGGTGCATTAGCAAGCAAAGAGTAGAATACACTATGGAGCTACCTTATATTTTATGTGATGCCTATAATACTGGAAAATTCTGAAAAGAAAGATGGGATAAACCCGACAAATTTGAACTGAGCATACGGGCATCTGCTTACCTTCCTCAGCATTCCAACCAGGCTGATTTGAAAATACTAAGAAAGGATGATTGTAATAAGTATGGAAATGATTTAGAAATTGAATAATAGTACACATAACTGACATTTTTTTTTACTGTAATTTTGTTGTAGACATAATTCTCATCAAATTCTTCTCATTAAATGATAATGGATCTAATATTTTTCTTTATTTTCTGTACGTGACGTTAAAAATCACCTTAAAAATACATATCTTTCAAAAATGCATTTAAACAACATGCCAACAGAGCTCAGAAATATACCCATTGATTTAATTGGGAAGAGCAAGCCTGAGGGTGGGGTACGGGTGGGAGCTCAGCTTTACTTATTCCTCAAACTTCCCTTCCATACCTTAAATTCATATCTAAATGATTATTTTTTAGTGTTTGCAGACCTTATCTGGAAAATGTACTAGTTCTGAAAGGTGTCACCAGAAAAATGTATTATTTACTGAAAATTAAGCTAGCCAAAACACACAAGCATTGTTCAACACCTTAGTGTGGGACCTCTAAGTATAGAACCATTTAAGTGTAATTTTATACCAAGTATAACCATCCAAGTATAATTTTATGTGTGTTGAAACGCAGCATTTGTTAATGAAAATTAATTTCTAAATCTTTTTGTGTCTATCCTAACTGGGCTTTGTGTAGCTTCCTGTATTTGCAGGCTTGGTTCTCCTTTCAGATCTAGGAAATTCTGATTATCTCTTGGAAAATCATTTCTATACCTATCTGTTGCCATTATGCTCTGGGATTCCCATAATTGTAATGTTAGATTTCTTAACTGATCCTCATATTTCCTTTTGGGTTTATTTGCTTTTCTTTGTTCTTTTCTGTTGTTTCTCTTGAGACTCTAGAATTTTAGGTAACGTCATTTGTTTTGCATGTCTGCCAATCACCTCTAAGGTTCCTCTCCATCCTCTCTGCTTCTCCATCTATCTCCCATTGATTCTAGATCCAGTTGATTTCAACCTCCCTCAAAGCAAAGTAGAAACTCAAGTATAAAAGTGAGAATCTTGACTGTGTGTACAGTCTTATAGAAGTTGCTCAAAAGAAAAATATCGATGTAGAGAACTTGTTTATTCACAAGGCTTTTGTCTGTGAATACCATGCCTTTGTACAAATTATCAAATGCTGCTACTCCCCCACTCACAGACACCTGGGTAGAGGCAGAACTGTGGTTGTACAAGCAGATTCTGAGCAATGTGCCTTTGTAAGTGATCAATACATACAACTGCACATGGACATTGTGCTTGTTCAACCCCATAAAAACAATAGCTTTAAGTTAAAAAGATGTAGGCACAATTTCTAAAACATATATGTGAATATGGAGCCTTGGTTGCACAGTGGTTAAACATTTGGCTGTTAACCAAAAGGTCAGCAGTTTGAATCCACCAGCCGATCCTTGTAAACCTTATGGGGCAGTTCTACTCTGTCCTACAGGGTCATATGAGTAGGAATCGACTTGACAGCAAAGGGTTTGTTTTTTTGTTTTATATGTAAATATATATGAGACCAAGATGGAATAAACTGTATTTGTAAATACAAGATGCATTTTTAAGAATTATATTTATGGTTTTTATTTTTAGTGAAGAGAACAGAAGATAATCATTTTAATACTTTTCTTCTTTTCTTCTACATTTTCCAACTTTTGTGGAACTTGTGTTTAAATAAATTAATTTAATATTATATATTCATATTAAATATATTCAGTTAGTTTATTAAAACACAAGTCCTACAAGAACTGGAAAACATAGAATAAAGAAAGAAGAGAAGAGAAATTCTGTTTGTTTCCCGAGATAGCTATTGTTAAAATGTCGTTCTGTGTTCTTTCGATTTTCACTAAACACTCAATAGTGAGCTATCCTTAAGTCATACAAAATTTAATAAGTTACTTTACTTTTTACAAAACTTAACTGTTATTTTAATGATGCAAATTGATAATTGTTGCACATCTATTTAATTTAGATAACTTGCTAATCATTAATTGATGTACATCTATTTAATTTAAATACTTTGCTAATTGTTAGTTTTTTGCACATGTATTTAATTTAAATACTTTTCTAATCGTTAATTGTTGTACTTATATGTAATCTAAATAATTTATCTTCCAACACTCTGAATAATCAACTGTACGGTATGTACTGACATAATTTCCTTCCAAAACAAAGCAGATAACAACACCAGGCAACAACCTGTCTCAGTAACAAAGCTTTATGATTACTATTTTTTAATATGTCACATTGTTACAGTCAAAGGAGATTCCATCATAAAGTTCAATGTTTTATCTCAAGGATTTTATTTTTTATCCTCCAATATTGCAATTTTGATAATATATCAAGAGTATACTTAATATTCTAAGGAACAGCCACAATTTAAAAAAAATTCATTTACAGAATCTCAATCAAGATTGTACAACTGAGAATAACTAAAACATGTGGTGTATTTTCTATTCTAATTAGGATTTACTTTAAACTGATGAATGCTAGAAAGGTCACATAAATATTACTTCCATTGAATTTTTTTTTTCTCAGAAATCTGTAAAAGCAGAATATCATTGCCAATACTATTGTCTATTGTAACATCTCCTTATTTACAAAGACTCCTTCCTGGAAGAATTATTTATACCACTGTCTGAGTTTTATATTCACAGCATATGTAAAAACTCTGAGCCACTTCATCAAAGAAAAAGAAATCTAATTCATTTCCTGCTGACTATCAAACACTGTGTTTGGAAGAGCAATTTACAATCTATTTACATGTCGATGTATTTTTTTAACAAGAGGTTCTATCTTTTAACTTTCTAAGATCTTCTCCCAGAATCCAGATTTAGCTGCTATTTTCAATGAAATTTCTCTCTAGCTGAATTTATTGGATTCCTTATCCAGCAGAATCCTGTAGCCATTAACCAAAAACCAAACCAAACCATTTGCTGTTGATTCCAACTCATAGCAACCCTGTAGGACAGAGTAGAACTGCGTCATAGGGTTTCCTTTGTTGTAATCTTTATGGAAGCATACTGCCACCTCTTTCTCCTGGAGAGTGGCTGGTGGGTTTGAACCATCAACCTTTTGGTTAACAGCTGAGCTCTTAACCATGTTTTTTCAAAATGGGCTGACATGATTTTCAAGGAATTAAGTAAATTCAAAATGACTGATGAGGCGCAGCTTACAATCCTCAAGACCTAATAAAAACTAGCGTCAATGAGGTCCTTGCAGAGCTGCCGCTAATGACACAATTGCCCATGAAGTCAAAATTATTGAACTTAACCATGAGGTGTCCAGCCTCCTGTAAAGAATCAAACGTTTGCGTCAGTTTTATTGTGTTCTACCATAGTGGCTAACTGAGACATATTCATTCCTTTTCAAAATGACAAAGGACCTCATCCATGCTTTGTATTTTTAGGTACCCTATACGATTTTCTAGGCGAAAATCTTTGTTGGAGCCAATCACATGGTCTTTCTCCCCCTCAGCCACTGCATTCTAATTGCCAGCCTTTTGGTTAGCAGCCAAGGTTGTATCCTTTCACTATACTTATTCAGTCTGTATGCTGAGCGAATAATCTGAGAAGCTGGACTACATGAACAAGAACTTACCATTAAGATTGAAGGAAGACTCATTAGCAACCTGAGATACGCAAAAGACACAACCTGGCTTGCTGAAAGTGAAGGGGACTTGAAGCACTTACTAATGAAGATCAAAGTCTACAATCTTCAGTATGGATTGTACCTCAATATAAAGAAAACAAAAATCCTCACAACTGGACCAATAAGCAACATCATGATAAATGGAGAAAAATTGAGGTTGTCAAGGATTTAATTTTACTTAGATCCACAATCAACACCCAAGGAAGCAGCAGTCAAGAAATCAAACAACATATTGCATTGGGCAAATCTGCTGCAAAAGACCTCTGTAAAGTGTTAAAAAGCAAAGAGGTCACTTTGAGAATTAAGGTGCACCTGGCTGAAGCCATGATATTTTCAATCACCTCATATGCATGCAAACCTGGACAATGAATAAGGGAGGCTGAGGAAGAATTGACACCTTTGAATTACGGTGTTGGTGGAGAATATTGAATATACTGTTGATGCCAGAAGAAAAAACAAATCTGTCCTGGAAGAAGTACAGCCAGGATGTTCCTTAGACTCAAGGATGGCAAGATTTTGTCTCAAGTACTTTGGACATGTTATTAGGAGGGATCAGTCCCTGGAGAAGGACATCATGCTTGCTGAAGTAGAGGATCAGTGAAAAAGAGGAAGACCCTCAATGAGATGGACTGACAGAGTGGCAAGCGTAACAATAATCATGAGGCTGCCTAGCCTGACTGATGCCCTGAATTCAGATTTCTAGCCTCCAAAACTGTGAGAAAATAAATTTGTCTTCTTTAAAGCCATCCACTTTATAGTATTTTGTTATAGCAGCCCTAGGAAATTAAAGCACATAGTACTTGCAGCAGACTCTGGAATGTCTCTAGAGCTCAGGTTTTAATTAAAGGATGAATTTGGGCGGGGGGGGGGGGTGGCGGGGATTTTTTGGTGACACCATGTTTTTTCACTAATAGAATGGAGGCCCGATCATTGTTTGTCAGTAGTTATTTATTATTTGAAAAAATGGGGTGCCAATTGCAAGCAGACCATATTGGTCCCATGTTCCACGAAGTACATCACAAAGGTGGTACATATTGGTCCCATGGCCCAGGAAGTGCATCACAATTCCTGGTTACACTTGAGCCACAAAGTATCATGCTCATCTTTCCAAAAATACATACGAGATACTAAATACATTACCCTTGCTGCACATAAATGTTATGCATTTGATTCTGAGTGAAAATTTATACTTTGTAAAAAAAACCAAGGAGGTGACTAAGGCAAGTGGGACATATAAGTCCCATGTTCTATGAAACACATCATACATGCTATACATATCAGTCCCATGGCCCAGGAATTGCATCACAGTTTTTACCCAAAAAATAACTCATTTACTTGAATTTTTCCAAATGCCACTAACTGTACCTACCCAATAACACAAAGGAAATAGTAAATTTACTTGCAAGCCTTATCTTGCTGTACAGAATCCAAAAGACACAAAAGTTTCACACAACTCTTCCTCCAGGAAGCATCCCTTCATACAATCCACACCCAAATTATGGATCCTTAGGAAACCCCAAGGTGTTTCTGGATCTAGACTGGGGCTTCTTCTTTTAAAGTTGGTATATAAAGATGTTTTTAGTCAATGACCTTGGAGGGAGTATTCCTTGTATATGGATGTTTGTGAGGGGAAGGAAGCTTTGGGAAAACAGAAAAACTCATAGAGTCAACCCAGAAATGGGAAATTTACTCAGGTTGGGAGAGACTTTAATTCTACCTCAAGAAATGTTCTCTGGGGATCCAGATGAGAAAAGGACTGCATTCTACAGAGATAGGAATGTGTGTTCCACAGAGGGGAAAAGAATAATAATAAAGAGGGAAGAACTAGGATAGGGAGGTAAGGCATGTATTTCAACTTTCCTTTTGCTACTAATCTGGTGGGTAGACCTGGACAAGGTGCTTCACTTCTCTGAATCTCTTTCCCATTTTACCAAGAAAAAGATGAGAATCATGTGATTCATTAAGTTTCCTCTAAATCTAAATTCTATGATTTAAAGAGTGATTTTACAATGTTACAGTTAACTAAATCCCTGAATTTTGATATTGTTTTCATCCTCAGGGGATTTTTGTCTCCACATCAGTAAATACAAAACTTCATCAGGGTTCAGATACTTCCATTTCACAGATTTGAATTTGGGCATGTTGCTTAATCTTCCTAAACCTCGGGTCCTTATATGATGGGTAGTAATAGTGTGTATCTCACAAGGCTGTTGTTATTAATTGAATTCTGTTCCTCAAAACTGTGTGTCATCTTGGCTAGGCAATGATTCCCACTATTGTGTGATTGTCCACCATTTTGTTATCTGATGTGATTTTCCTACGTATTGTGAATCTTACTTCTATGATGTTAATGAGGCAGAGTTAGAGGCAGTTATGTTAATGAGTTAGGATTCACTCTACAAGATTAGGCTGTGTCTTAAATCAATCTCTTCTGAGATATAAAAGAGAGGAGTGAGTAGAGAGACATGTGGACCTCATACTACAAAGAAACTAGAGCCAAGAGAATAGCGTTTCCTTTGGACTTCAGGTCCCTGCACTGAGAAGCTCCTTGACTGAGGAAAATTGATGACAAGGACCTTCCCCAGGGCCAACAGAGAGAAAAAGCATTCCACTGAAGCTGGCACCCTGAATTCAGACTTCTAGCCTCCTAGACTACGAGAGAATAACTTCTGTTTGTTAAAGCCATCCACTTGTGGTATTTCTGTAACAGCAGCACTAGATAACTAAGACGGCTGTTTTCTTCAACAACAGTGGAACTGCATGTAAAGGACCTAATGCCTGGGACTCAATTAATGGTAGCTACCACTATTACTGTTATTACTACTACTAAAAATAATTGTAATTGAAAACAAGGTGTTAGAGAACCTCCACCTTCCTCTTACTGGCACCCTGATATCAAACAGTCAAAAGTGTGAAACTGTGAGAAATCTCACAGACTATCCTGGCTGGGTATCTACAGAAAAATATTTCCCATACTGGGTCAGCATGGTATCCTAGAAAGAACTGGATCAAATGTGAAAAGAGTTGGATTCTGATCTTGTTCCACCTTTCAGTTGTTATGCTTGTTTAAGCAAATCGTAGTGACTTTCTTAATTCTTCATTTAGTCAGCAGGGTCAATATCTGAGAGACTAGATTTTTCACAATTTTGTGATAATCAGATTAATGATGTTTGCAGGTTGCTTTAAAAAGGGTAAAACACTAAGCCAATAATACCTAATATTTATTGAGAGCTTACTATGGTCCTGTTTGAAATGCTTTACATGTATTAAATTATCTAGGAGGTCAATAATATTATCCTCATTTTGCCATTAGGAACCCTGAGGCGCAGAGAGGGTCAGTAACTTGACCAAAGTCAGATAGCTTATAAGTGACAGAGAGAGGAGCCAACGAGAGATGTTCTTATTCCTGAGAGGGCAGATCCTACAAAGCCTGTGTAACTCTACTAGATGCCACTGTGAAGGTACCAGATGACTGACTGGATGGAGCCTGGAGAGGCTGTGGATTGGGTGTCTACACTAGCCTGAGTGCAGCCTTGCTTGATTATAAGCTCTTAGTCTCCTTGAGAAGGAGCCCTCGTGGCACAGTGGTTAAAGTGCTTGGCTGCTAATGGAAAGGTCAGTAGTTCTAATCCACCAGACACTCTATGGGAAAAAGATGTGGCAGTCAGCTTCTGTGAAGATTTACAACCTTGGAAACCTAATGGGTCAGTTAGGGTTGTTATGAGTCGGAATGGACTCAACTACATTGGCTTTGTTTTTTGTTTGTTTTAGTTTCCTTGAGGTATTGTATGTGGCACCTGAAGGCTATTTTGCCTCAGACTTTCTCTCAAGAAGCTTCTAGCCAGTCCTTCAGTGAACTCCATCCCAAGGCTAAAATCCAACTTCATCCCTCAGGAGCTCAGAGTTACTGGCAAAACCTTTTCAGTCTCTCAGGGTTTTAGACAAAGACACTGGATTGGTCCTTGAAGTGTCTGTTTATTAGATTTTTATATCATATTGCTTCTTTTATTCTATTTTTCATTTTATAAAACAGGAAAGAAGTTAAATATAAGAGCATCATCCTTGGGTTCAGCCCATGGCCCTGATGCTCATCCAGGGACTACTTGGGACTAATAAGCTTTTACTGAACATTTAACCAGCTGCCTGCACTAACTAGAGACTCAGGTGTTCCCTAGACCTTTTAGGAATGCAAACATTGCCTCCCAGAAAATCACTTCTCCAAGAAAATCTGATGGCAAAGATGCAGATGAAAAATTCACCTCATGGGTATATGTACCCAACTCCCCAGGTGGCTTTGAGAAACTTGGAAAAAATGGTTTTCTTAAAATTTTTACATCTATTAGCCCTATAAAATGCATCTATAAATTAAAAATAATATGATTGATCCTTCATAATCTTCCCCGGAGCCCTGGTGGCAGAGTGGTTAAAAGCTTGGCTGCTAACCAAAACGTCCACAGTTCAAATTCACCAGCCAGCTGCTCCTTGGAAACCATATGAAGCAATTCTACTCTGTCCTATAGGGTTGCTGTGAGTTGGAACTGACTTGATGACACTTAACAACAACAATCTTCCCCAGGAGCTCATATCTTAGGCAGAAGATCAAATCAACAGGGAACATTGAGGAATTAATTATGTTTGTTGAGTCACCGTGTTTGGTAAGGTAGAGGGGCAACAAAAATGAGGGTAGCCCTTAATAAGATGGATTGATACAATCACCATGACAATAGACTCAAAAATAGCAATGATCATGAAAATGGCATAGGACTTGCAATATAACGGATTACTTAATATGGCCCTTCTAGCCATGGTCTTTGTGACTCACACAAAATGATTGAGTGAGACTATGCAAATAAGGTATATGGAAACTGTGATGGTTGAGGATATGTGTCAACTTGGCTAAACCATGATTCCCAATATTGAATGGTTGTCCTCCATTTTATGTGTTGTGGATCCTGACCTCTACATGCTGATGAGGCAGGATTGGTGTAGGGTGTGTCTTGGGCTGTAGCCTTGCAAGCAGGCATGACTCAGTTCTCACACTTACTCCAGTTATGCCCTTCCCTGGGGTGTGGCCTGCATCTAAGACATATGTGTTCATCCTGGCGGGGCTCTCAATCTCTGCATCTGGATCTCGTGTCCAGTTCATGATCAATTGACCTCCCGTTCTTGGCGCTCCAGCCAGAGGCCTGCTGTCTGACCTGCCTATTTTGGAATTTGCCAGCCTCCACAGCCCTGTGGGCCGGCAGGCTATCATCTGACTTGATTCACCAACTTCTGTAGCCTTTTGAGCCAGCAGCCTGTGGTCTGAACTGCGGTTTGGGTTTGTCAGCCTCTGCAGCTACGTGGGTTGGGAGAAACCTGTGCCTGACCCACGGATTTGGAACTTGCCAGCCTCCACGACCATGTGAGCCATTTCCTTTTTATGGTTTGTGATTTCTATGAGACATTGCGATGAATTAAGGAACCCAGAGACGGGAGCGAGAGTACTGAGGGGAGAGGGTGTAGTTGATGTTAGAGTTGATGGACTAGTATGGCAGTTTGGAAAAGTTGGACATTTGGGACATCTTTAAACTCTGCCTCATAGGAAGCAGCTTTTTGTTGATTCTTATAAAAGAAATTATTCGTTTAGGACCAGACACCATTTTGTTCTGTTGTACAAAAGGTCACCTTGAGTGAGAGTCAACTTGATAGGAACTAACAACAATGTGCATTTACCAACGCTTTGCCAAGGTACTATCCCTTCACTAGCGTGCTTTCAGGGCAGTAGTAGAAGAACAATAGTCTGGCAGCTTTATTATTATCGACTTTTCCATCTGGTCCATGACCTGGGCTAGATAAGAAGAGTGGGGTCCACTGCAGAATACACGGAGGAAGTTCTACCAAAATAAGTGGAGTAAGGATGAGGCTTCGTGGAAGGTCTTTAAATTTTCTAAGATGCCCTCTATACTTGTACATTTCTAGCACAGACATTATTCCTGTCTGACCATCCAACATAGAAAAAAGCTGGCCATCAGTGCTAAGCTGATACCCTTATGTTCAAGGACACCTTGGAAACAACATGTGGAATGAGGCTCTGGAGATAAGCATCCTACTAAAACCCCTAATTCCCAAAATATCAACTGTAACATAAAATCCAAAATAAATGATATTAGACTGAAGAAAGCCTTCCTTTCTAAAGGTATAAACTATTCTTACAGGCAAAGGAACTTATCAACAATTTTTTTCTCCTAAATTTGGATTGGATGACAGAGGTGCTTTTACAAATATCTATCACAGGGAAAGTATCGTAATACCATTTTGATGAGGTGCTATGATTAGAAAACCCCAAAAATGCAGTGATATTAGACTGGGCCTAAACAAGTGATCCATATTCAGCAATGTAACTTAATCCTCATATTATTCCTGAAATGTATAGCTGAAGTTCATTTGCATTTTATTATTTCAGTCTTGTAGCTGGTTTTTCAAGATCATCACCAATAAGGTAATATTGCACCACATTACAGGAAAATAAAATTAACCTAGAAAGTAATGCTATTCATATGTTTTTTTAAATGCAGGACAGGATTGTTTAGCAATAGAAGCCAGTTTATTTTCCACATTACATTTTAAAATATAAATATAAAACCCACCTTCAAACTTTAGCCACTGATCAAATGGAGGGAAATTATTTAACTGATTTTAGGTAATGTGAATTGTCCTTATTAAATTGGTTCACCATGAAGTTTACATCTCCAGTGATATTCAGTGAAATGTTTCTAAATATTTGTGAAGCCTAATGCTAATTGAAAATAAAGTAACTCTTGACTAGGAAAAAAAAAACGTAATTATTGTTTAGTGAGCTTGAATGTAGTGGTAAAATTGATGATGTTTCTACAGCTGGGCAGCTAGTGGCAAAGCTTGTGACACTGTTTTAGAAACTCAGATAAGGAAGCACAAAGTTTGCTGCTTGAATTTGTGCTAAACGAGCATGCCAGAAATAAATTCTTCTTGTACAATTTTGTGCATTTATACCTTGATATATAATTGACATTTGGTAATTGGAAGTGATTTTTGAAACAGCCATTCTATTTATAACAAGTTTCTGCAGAAATTTTAAAAGAACATGGTACACAGTACAATGTTTACTCCCTTTTATACTTGAGTATTTGTAAACTTTTGCAAAGAAATAATTGCTTTTTAGATAGTTGATTGTTTGATACAAACTCCATTATAAATTACTTGGGGTAATCCATTTCCAAAAAAAAAAAAAAAAGCCTCATCTTTTATTTGACAAAGAGGCAAACCAACTCTCAAAGCCCACGCACGTTTAGTGTTCAAGTAATCAAAGTTCAATTCCTTTCAGATCCTTATTTTGATAGATTTTTCAGTATATGTTTTGATTAATGTCTGGTTGATTGGTTGATGGGCCTTTTCTCATTGGGTTGAAATGATTATGAAGGTGTCTGAAATAGAACCATCATGCTGGACATTTTGTGAATAGATTCAGCTGTTAGTTTTTTTTTTTTTGGTTAGTTCTTTTCATGTAGCTTATAGGATATAGATCACTTTGTCTGAAAATGTTAATGCTGTTATTCAGTGTTTTCATTCTGAATTATATTTTATACTTAATATTTTGAAAATTTATTTTACATCAAGTTGGAAGGTAGATTAATGATTATGAGAGAGCACACTGATATTTTTAAAGACATGAAGTAATTAACTAGAACAATTCATGTTTTATTAATGAAAAATTAATAACCAATCTCTAAATCACTTCCTCAACCATGTAAATAATTTTAGAAAATTAAAAACACATAAATAAATAGTTAGAAAGCCAGTAAGTGTGCAGTTCTGAGTTTGTAGTATACAAGAAAGATTCTGGATTGTCAGAACTTTAAAGTCTACATGGATTCTAGAGCCATTCACCTGAGTTTAAATCTTGGCCCACTGATTTGTAACCAAGTGACCTTGGGCATTTTAGAAAACCATTCTAGTCTCAGTCTTTCCTTCTTTACAGTGGGAATGGCAAGGTACCTCAATGTTGTAAGGATCAAAAGTGTGATTAAATGACCAAAACATAATAAATAGTGGGAAATTATGTTTCATATCCATTAAGTCTTAGGAGAGGAGATGAACGTTGGCAGTATAACAATAGAAATCCACAAGATTCAAATTTTTACTGTATCTAATAAGAATGAAGTTGTTTTACAGTCCCTCAACAGAAAGTTATTACATTTAGCCTGGTTGAGCCATTGTGTTACTCAAAAACAATAAACAACAACAACAACAAAAAATCCTTTTCCTAATAATTCAGTCTGGGGAAAGAATGCAAGAAATTATGAACTCTATGAACAGGGATATTACTAGAGAATGATATGAAGGCCAGGACCTACCCCTCCCAAAAAAACTCATTTGAAAGGATACTACCCTGTTTTCAAATTTTATGGGTCCTTTGGGAGATCATTCAAGCAAACATTGCCTCGCTGAATTTTAATGAAGTTCAGAGAAGAGCTGCGAGCTTCAGAGTCCTCTACTCACCTCTCAAGCATGAGACCCAAGGTATTCATAGAATTATTCTGCTTAAACCCGTTGCTGACTCAATCGAACAAGGTACAACTGTCCCACAGGGTTTCCAAGAAGCTGCTGGTGGATTCAAACTGCAGACCTTTTGGTTAGCAGCCATAGCTCCATGTAGCTCCTAACCACTGCACTACCAGGAGAGGCCAATTTATAAACAATCTGAAGTAGACTGCCACGTCTTTCTCCAGTGGAGCTGCTGACGGGTTTAAACCACCAACCTTTTGATTGGCAGCTGAGTACTTAACCACTGCACCACCAGGGCTACTTAATTGAATATATAGTGTATGTGTATTGATGTATTGTTTTGGGGGAGGGAGGGAACCCCAGAACTTTCTTCAGTTACTTAAAAGTGTCTGTAACACTCCTAGAAGATTTAGGTTGAGAGTGACAAGCAAACAGCTATTACAGAGTGAGACCAGTCGTGAAATTAATGCCGGAAGGAGTGTCTAACAGCTTAGGATATGTGACTCCCTAGGAGTGTGGGTTGTTGTCTAATAGGCTGTCTTGATGGGAATAATAGAAAAACACAATGGGAAAAGAGAAAGAGCCAAAATTTTCAAATCAACCCTCAGTTTCCAAGACTGAGACTGGCAGGTTAGATGGGGACTTTGAGGATTTAGGATGGTCAAAAGAAAATGAAAAAATGCTTTGAAAACATCAACAATAACAAAAACAGCAAAACAGGCTAAACATGAAATCTAACTTAAAAACCTAGAAATATACTCAAACAAGTGTCTCATCTGATCTGAACAGCCCATTTCAGTTGTTTTGTAGGTTGTAATAAGTTTGTCGCAAATGGGAGGCACTGAAGTCTGGCAGAAAGATTAAGTTTGGAGTGGCAGGTAGGGGAATAATTATGGGTTTTGAGACACTAACTTGTATTTATAGGTGTGTGACCTTGGACAATTAATACATTTTTAAACTCCTTTGAGTCCTCATATATGTAAACAGAAAACTACTTCGCTATTTTGAGAATTAGCAATAAGAATCTCTGGGTGCTAGGTATTAGAAAAGTTTAGATTAAATGGTAGTTATTATTACATTCACTGTAATAAACCTGTCAAAGAAAGTCCACCCCACATTGGGATAAGAAGATTTTCTTTTTCTTCCATATTACGTTGTCTCAGAAGTAATACCTTAACCTCCATTCTAGGTTAGCTGTCCATTTATTTATATCTTTCCCTGCAGAATGTTAACCCCTTCAAGAAGTGGATAATCACCTACTGCAGTGGTTCTCAAACTTTACTGTTCCTCCGAATCGTTGAGGATGGATACTTCTAGGAAAAAAAAAGATTTTTTCTGGAGTAAGAGTTCTTAGAGGAATTTCAGAATCCATCTGTAAAGGGACTGTATAACTCTCTTCACCGAAGTAGAGGTCTAACTAGGGTACAGTCTCTGAACTGACACCCCTAAATGTGATACCAGAGCAAAGCTGTATCTATAAGTTCAATGGCTTCTAGAATTACCATTTCAAAGGAAATATCAACTACAATTCTGTCTTAGTTATCTAGTGTTTCTATAACAGAAATACCACAAGTGGATGGCTTTAACAAAGAGAAATTCATTCTCTCACAGTCTAGTAGGCTACGAATCCAAATTTAGGGCGTCAGCTCCAGGGGAAGGCTTTCTCTCTCTGTCGGCTCAGGAGGAAGGTCCTTTTTGTCAATCTTCCCCTGAACTAGAAGCTTCTCCACGCAAGAACCCTGGGTCCAAAGGACGCGCTCTGCTCCTGGTGCTTCTTCCTTGGTGATATGAGGTCCCCCTACTCTCTGCTTGCTTCCCTTTCCTTTTATCTCTTGTAAGATAAAAGGTGGTGTGGCCACACTCCAGGGAAACTCCCTTTACATTGGATCGGAGATGTGACCATAGTAAGGGTGTTACAATACCACCGTAATCCTCTTTAACATAAAATTACAATCACAAAATAGAGGACAACCATGCAAAACTGGGAATCATGGCCTAACCAAGTTGATGCATATTTTTGCAGAAGCAATTCAATCCATGCCAGAGTGCTCTTCAGCAAAAGTGTCCCACTCTATTTGCTGACTTAGACCACTCACCTCTTCTAAAATTACTCTGAACATGTTCTTGATTGCCAAAAGTTTGTCTGGTCCACAATCAATGTGGTTTTGATGCGATGTGAAAAGATCAATAGCACCTTTGATGTTTTCATTTCAGTATAAAAGAGCTTAATTTTCTGTCTCTTATTTTTTTTTTTTTTGGCCAAGAAAACAATGACACCAAGATATTAAAACTTATAATACATTTATTTTATAACTTTGATTTAAAAAAATTAAAACTAATCATTTAAATTATACTTCTAAGTGGTTTTAGAACTGGATTTATTTTTCTTAGCTGCACTTGAATGTCACCAGAGAAAGAAATATGTTCTGCACGTATTTCAGTAAAAAAATGGTCTTTTTGGTATATATTGTACTTTAAAAAATAATTACTAAAAAAATAAAAATAACAACAAATACCATTAAAATGTTATTTAGGATCTACATGTTTGATTTTCCAGAGTTGTCAAACATCTCATTAAAACTCTATTATATGGAGTTCCGGCAAAATGGCACTCTAGGCAGAAGCACCACACCGTCCGTCCACAGCAAAGATCCGAAAAACTAAGCCAAACAGAGAATACAAAAATCCTGAAACCCGAAAACATCAAATGAAGAGATAAATAACTCAACCAAGCACCAAATGGAGTAAGAAAACTGACAGAGAACGGAGAGCGAGGAGAGATTCACGCAGAGGTCCTCTACCAGTTAACACAGCGCAGATCCACCATCTTGGACTCCTATCAGAGACCAGCAAACGGGGGTACAAGAAAGCAGCCTCGTGGAGCATCCAGCAGGAGACAAAACAACCGGTAATTTGAGGTGTGCACTTTCCAACCACCCACCCCTCTTCGCCCCTGCTGGGCCTCCTCTGCTTCCTGTGGCCACGGTCTCTTGACTGGGAAGCACCGGCTGCTTGGATTCCACACACCCAAGCAGACGGCTCGCTGGGTGCCATTTGTTGGCTGCTAGTGTTGCTTTTTTTCTACTTCTTTTAATTTCTCACTTGCCTCTCACCACCTCCCCCTCCTTTCACTCGAGTGCCTGGCTCCATGCGCCATCTTTGCTTCTTCCTGAGGAGCCCCAGAGTGCCAGCAATTTGTGATATACGCTTTCCAACTCTCTACACTTCTTCACCCACTCTTTGCCCCCTCTGCTTCCCGTGGACACAGTCTCTGGTCCAGAAACACCAGCCCAAACCAGCTGGCTCTCTGAGTGCCATTTCTTGGCTGCTGGTGTTGCTTTTTTTTTCTTTTTTCTGCTTCTTTGGATTTCTTGCTGGCCTCTCGCTGCCTCCCCCTCCTTTCGATCGAGTGCCTGGCTCCATGCGCCATCTTTGCTTCTTCCTGAGGGGCTGCAGAGCTCCATTCGAGTGTGGGGCTACTTCCCGGTCTGGGCTACCGTGCCGGTGGGATCCCAGGGCTTTTGTTCATTTGTTCGTTTTGAATTGTTTGTTTTCTTTTCCTTTTCTTCAGTTGGGAGCCCTTTCTGGCCAGGCAGAGCTGTGTGGCAAAGAACTCCCCTTCAGCTTTCACAGACATGCAGAAGGATCCCTGAGCGCGTTTCTTTTTTCGTTGTTTTTTATTTAATTATTTTTTTTTTTAGTTTTTTTGGGGGGCCTTTCTTGTTCTTTTTTTTTAATTTTAGATTTGTTTTGTTTTCTTTTCCCTCTTTTTCCCTTTTTGTCTTTCTTCATTGCTCGGTTTCTCATCTCTCTATATCTTCCTTCTCTTTCTGATCCCTGAATACCAGGCGTTGTATACCTCTATGCCTTCTAGGCAGGCTGTAATGCAACACCAGAGAGCGACTTCCACAGACCTCATAGCTGCATCGGTGGGATCCCTGGGAACTTTGCAGTTCTTTAACCTTTCTAATTTTTATTTATTCATTCTTTTCTTTTCTTCCTCTTCCTCTTTCTGTTTTTTTCCATTTCATAGTCTCTCATCTCTCCATTCCAACAGCAAGTTCTCCTAGCATTCTTTTTTGTTTGTATGTTTTTGGCGCCTGTTCCTCTCTCTTCTCTCCCATATCCATCTTAGATCCACACATAACCATCTCCCTGCTGCATCCTGCCTATCTGCACCATACGCTTGACATCACACCACCAAGCAGTACAGGCACGACCTACTGGAACTTGCCCTGCATTGATTACCGACCCGCCCCGGTGGCTGTAGTAAGTGCCACAAACAACCCATCCCAGTAACTCCTCTTCAGCTAGACCTGCCCTGCTGTACCATATCCGAGTGACTGACCCTGCCAGTTGGAGAAGGAGGCGAAAAGTACTGAGTGCACAGATGAGCAAACAACAAAGAACACACAGTCCACCTGCTCAGAAGTAGACAAATTTTTTTTTTAAAAAGGGATGAATCAAACAAATCTACAATCAATAAACAAGAAAAATAACTACTGAATGCCCCGAAAACAGCAGACAATACCAAAACATTTACAAAAACAGGACTGGATGGCTCCAGTAGGTGTCCAAAATAAAACATCAGATGACTCTCCTGTGGAAGAAAATGCACTAGAACTACCTGATAAGGAATTCAAATCTCTAACACTAGGAATTCTCCAAGAACTGAGGCAAAAAGCTAACAAACATGAGGAAAAAATAGACAAATTCATGGAAAATACAGACAAAAAATTGGAAGAATTCAGGAAGATGATGCAGGAACAAAATGCCAAAATAAATTCACAACTAGAAATTATACAAAAACAACAATTAGAAATCCAAAAGATAAACAACAAGCTTTCAGAAATGTATGATGTCATAGAAGGGCTGAGAAGAGATTTGAAACCATGGAAGACAGGATCAGTGGAAATGAAGACAAACACTTGGATACAACTCTGTTTCCAGAAAACTCAGAAAAAAGAACAAAGAAAAACTGAGAGACCCTGAGAGTTATGTAGGACACAATTAAAAGCAAAAATTTACGAGTGATTGGCATTCCAGAACAGGGGGAGAAAACAGAAAACACAGAGAGGATCACTGAGGAACTGCTGACAGAAAACTACCCCAATATTGTGAAAGAGGAAACTCTGGCCACCCAAGAAGTTCAACGAGCCCCATATAGAAGAGACCCCAAAAGAAAATCACCAAGGCATATCATATTCACACTCACCAAAACCAAAGACAAACAAAGAATCCTGAGAGCAGCTCGTAAAAAACAAGAAGTCACATACAGAGGAGAAACAATAAGACTAAACTCAGATTATTTGGCAGAAACCATGCAGGCAAGAAGGCAATGGGATGACATATATAAAATCTTGAAAGAAAAAAATTGTCAGCCAAGAATAATATATCCTGCAAAACTCTCATTCAAATTTGATGGTGAAATTAGGTCATTTCCAGATAAACAGAAATTAAGGGAATATGTAAAACTCAAACCAAACTTACAAGAATTATTAAAGGGAGTTCTTCGATCTGAGGACAAACAGCTTCAGCTCACAGGCAGAAGATAGGATGCAGGATCGTACGTGCCAGATACCAGTCTAGGAAATGAACTCTCGAGGACTATCCAAAACCAAAAGAAATACAGCAGGGACTCAGAACAGTTAATCAATAAATGACAACAACATCAAAACATTAAAAGAGGGAATAAACGGTACAGGTATAGAACCTTCTAATGGAGAGGAAGGCAAGGCGATACCAAGTAACGGTAGACTGCTTCAAAATT
This sequence comes from Dugong dugon, assembly GCA_030035585.1. Classification (NCBI taxonomy): domain Eukaryota; kingdom Metazoa; phylum Chordata; class Mammalia; order Sirenia; family Dugongidae; genus Dugong; species Dugong dugon. Next base: position 12,538,456 of record CM057473.1, read on the forward strand.
ATAAAGATAAGGGTAAAATTCATGGTAACCACAAAGAAAGTTAACAAACCAACTCATAAAAATAAAGACAACAAACATAAAGTCTCGGCAAAAACAAAACCTACAAAAACAAAAGAAAGGAAAAAAAAAATCCACAAACAAAAGTAACTCAGCAGAGAGTAAGAAGAACAAAGAAAATTTCAGCACCAAAAAAAAAAAAAAAGCACTACAAAATGACAGCAACAAACTCACATCTATTAATAATTACACTGAATGTAGATGGACTCAACGCACCCATAAAGAGACCGAGAGTGACAGAATGGATAAGAAAACAGGATCCATCAATATGCAGTCTACAAGAGACACACCTTAGAAACAAAGATGTGAATTTATTAAAAATCAAAGGTTGGAAATAAATATATCAAGCTAACAACTACCAAAAAAGAGCAGGAGTGGCAATTCCAATCTCAGATAAAATAGACTTTAAAACAAAATCTACCGTAAAAGACAAAGAAGGACACTATATAACGATTAAGGGGATGATCCATCATGAAGACATAACCATAATAAACATTTTCGCACCCAATGACAGGGCTCCAAAATACATTAAAAAACTCTAACAACACTGAAAAGAGAAATTGACAGTTCCACAATAATAGTAGGAGACTTCAACACACCACTCTCAGTAAAAGACAGAAAAACTAAGAAGAAACTCAGCAAAGATAGAGAAGACCTAAAGGGCACAATCAGTCAGCTTGACCTCATAGACATATATAGAACACTCAATCGAACCACTGCAAAGTACACATATTTTTCCAATGCACATGGAACGTTCTCCAGAATAGATCACATCTTAGGCCACAGAGCAATCCTCAACAAGATCCAAAACGCTGAGATAATTCAAAGTATCTTCTCTGACCACAATGCCATCAAGGTACAAACTAACAATAGAAAAAGCAAGGAAAAAAAATCAACTACATGGAAACTGAATAATACCCTGCTTACACATCAGTGGGTAATAGAAGAAATAAGAGATGGAATCAAAAAATTCCTAGAATCAAATGAGAATGAAAACACATCATACCAAAACCTTTGGGACACAGCAAAGGCAGTCCTCAGAGGACAATTTATAGCAACAGATGCACACATCAAAAAAGAAGAAAGGGACAAAATCAAAACATTAACTACAGAACTCAAACAAATAGAAAGAGAACAGCAAAAAAAGCCCCCAGCAACTGAAATAAAGAAAATAGTAAAGATCAGAGCAGAAATAAATGAAATAGAGAACAGAAAAACAATAGAAAGAATCAACAAAACCAAAAGTCGGTTCTTTGAAAGAATCAACAAAATCGACAAACCACTGGCCAGTCTGACAAAAGAAAAACAGGAGAGGACACAAATAACCTAAATAAGAAATGAAATGGGGGGCATTAAAACAGACCTAACTGAAATAAAAAGGATTATAACAGAATATTATGAAAAACTATACTCCAACAAATTTGAAAACCTAGAGGAAATTGATAAATTTCTAGAAACACACGGCCTACCCAAACTACAACAAAGTGACACTGAAAATCTGAACAGACCCATAACAAGAGAAGAGATTGAAAATATAATAAAAAAACTCCCAACCAAAAAAAGCCCTGGCCCAGATGGCTTCACTGGAGAATTCTACAAAACATTTACAGAAGAACTTGTACCAGTCCTGCTCAAGCTATTTCAGAGATAGAAGAGGAAGCAACACTTCCAAATTCATTCTATGAAGCCAGCATAAAGCTGACACCAAAACCAGGCAAAGACATCATAAAATAAGAAAATTACAGATCAATATCTCTCATGCATATAGATGCAAAAATTCTGAACAAAATTCTAGCCAATAGAATTCAGCATCATATCCAAAAAATAATACACCACGACCAAGTAGGATGCATACCAGGTATGCAAGGATAGTTCAACATTAGAAAATCAAACAACGTAATCCACCACATAAATAAAAGGAAAGAAAAGAATCACATGATCATCTCAATTAACACAGAAAAGGCATTTGACCAAGTCCAACACCCATTCCTGATAAAAACTCTCAATCAAATAGGTGTAGAAGGGAAATTTCTCAACATAATAAAGGGCATCTATGCAAAACCAATGGCCAACATCAATCTTAATGGAGAGAGGCTGAAAACATTCCCCTTGAAAACAGGAACAAGACAAGGATGCCCTTTATCACCACTCCTATTTAACATTGTGCTGGAAGTTCTAGCTAGAGCAATAAGGCAAGAAAAAGAAATAAAAGGTATCTAAATTGGGTATGAAGAAGTTAAACTGTCCCTATTTGCAGGTGATATGATACTATACATAGAAAACCTTAAAGACTCCATAAGAAATCTAGTGGAACTAATAGAAAGGTTCAGCAGAGTAGCAGGATACAAGATAAACATTCAAAAATCAGTTGGATTCCTATACACCAGTAAGGAGAATGATGAAAGGAAATCAGGAAAACAATACCATTTTCAGTAGCCCCTAAACAGGTAAAATACTTAGGAATAAATCTGGCCAGGGATGTAAAAGACCTATACAAAGAAAACTACAAAACACTACTGCATGAAACCCAAAGGGATCTACATAAATGGAAAAACATACCATGCTCATGGATAGGCAAACTCAACATTGTGAAAATGTCAATTCTACCCAAAGCAATTTACAAATACAACGCAATCCCGATCCAAATACCAACAACGTTCATCAAAGAGATGGAAAAACTAATCATTAACTTTATATGGAAAGGGAAGAAGCCCCGAATAGGTAAAGCACTACTGAAGAAGAAGAATAAAGTTGGAGGACTCACAGTACCTGACTTCAGAACCTACTATACAGCTACAGTAGTCAAAAGAGCCTGGTACTGGTACAACGACAAGTACATTGACCAATGGAACAGAATTGAGAACCCAGATGTAAATCCATCCACCTACGGTCACCTGACTTTTGACAAGGGCCCAAAGTCCATCAAATGGGGAAAAGACAGTCTTTTTAACAAATGGTGCTGGCAAAACTGGATATCCATTTGCAAAAAAAATAAAACAGGACCCATACCTCACACCATATACAAAAACTACTTCAAAATGAATCAAAGACCTGAATATAAAGCCTAAAACTATAAAGTTTATAGAAGAAAAAATAGGACCAACACTACAGGCCTTAATACACAGCATTAACAGGATACAAACCATAACCGTCAACACACAAACCCCAACAGATAAGCTAGATAACTGGGATCTTCTAAAAATCAAACACCTATGCTCTTCAAAAGACTTCACCAAAAGAGTAAAAAGAGAACCTACAGACTGGGAAAACATTTTTGGACAGTACAAGTCAGACAAAGGTCTAATCTCCATAATCTACAAGAAAATCCAACACCTCTACAACAAAACGACAAATAATCCTATTAAAAAATAAGCAAAGGAAATGAACAGACACTTCACTAAAGAAGACATTCAAATGGCCAACAGACACATGAAGGAATGCTCACGATCACTAGCCATTAGAGAAATGCAAATTAAAACCACAGTGAGATACCATGTCACCCCGGCATTACTGGCAAGAATCAAAAACACTGGAAATAACAAATGTTGGAGGGGCTGCGGGGAGATGGGAACTCTTACGCACTGCTGGTGGGAATGCAAAATGATACAACTATTTTGGAAAATGATATGGTGCTTCCTCAGAAAGGTAGAAATAGACATCCCATTCGATCCAGCAATCCCACTCCTAGGAATATATCATAGAGAAATAAGAGTGGTCACTCGAATAGACATGCACACCTATGTTCATGGCAGCATTGTTCACAATAGCAAAACGACGGAAACAACCTAGATGCCCATCAACAGATGAATGGATAAACAAACTATGGTACATACACAGAATGGAGTACTATGCAACGAGAAAGAAAACGATGAATCTGTGAAGCATCTCATAACATGGATGAAACTGGAGGACATTATGCTGAGTGAAATAAATAAGTCAATCACAAAAGGACAAATATTGTATGAGACCTCTATTGTAAAAACCCATGAAAAAGTTCACACACAAAATGTAACAATCGTTGTTGGTTACCAGGGATGGGATGGGTGGGGGGGAAATACTAAATAGGCAATAGATAAGTGGTATCTTGGGTGAAGGGTGAGACAGTACACAATACAGGGGAAACTAGCAGGTACAAGGAAAGGTCACGGAAGCCCCATAGACACATCCAAACTCCCTGAGGGAATGAATTGCTGGGTGGAGAGCTGTGTGGACCATGGTCTCGGGGAACATCTAGTTCAAATGGCATGACACAGCTTATAAAGAAAATGCTGTACATTCTACCTTGGTGAGTAGTGTCTGGGGTCTTAAAAGCCTGTGAGCGGGCATCTAAGATACTCCACTGGTCTCATCCCTTCAGGATCAAGGGAGAATGAAGAGAACAGGATACAAGGAAAAGATTAGTCCGAAGGACTAATGGTCCACAGCTACCAAGGCCTCCACCGGACTGAGTCCAGTTCAGCTAGATGGTGCCCGGCTACCACCACTGACTGCTCTGACCAGGATCACAACAGAGGGTTCTGGACAGAGCTGGAGAAGGATGTAGAGCATAATTCTAACTTACAAAAAAATGTCCAGATTTACTGGCCTAAAGGACTCTGGAGAAACCCAGAGAGTATGGCCCCCAGACCCCCTTTTAGCTCAGTGGTGAAGTCACCTCCGAGGTTCACTGTTCAGCCTGGGAGTGGACAGCCCGGTAAAACCAAATGAGACTAACGAGGTACAGGAGTCCAGTGACAAGTGCCAGAAGGCAGAAGGGGACAAGGAACCTGGTAATAGGGAACCCAAGGTTGAGTAAGGATATTGTTGATGTGTTGTGAGATTGTTAACCATTGTCATAGGGCAACATTTTTAGTAACTGTTAAATGAGAAACTATTTTGTTCTGTAAGCCTTCATCTTAAGTAAGAATAACGGCACAATTGGAAGAGCATAGTCAGTGTCACTGAACTGTGCATTTAGAAATTTTTGAATGGTGTATCTTTGGCTATGTGTATTTTCACCAAAAAAAAAAAAAATGTTGAGATGTTAGAGGGTTAATATGTTGTGAGGTTGTTAACCAATGTCATAAAACAACACGTGTACTACTGTTTTATGAGAAACTATTTGTTCTGTAAGAGTTCACCTGAAGTACAATAAAATATAAAAAAAAAAAGAAAGAAAAAAAAAACTCTATTCTATGACAAAATTAGGTAGTATGTAGTTTATTCAGAAAAATACACCACCAAATAATTTTTTTTATTGTTGTAATTAAATGAGGTTTACATTTCAAGTTAGTCTGCCCTCCAGAATTTTTTTTTTTTAACATACATTGTTATGAGACCCCAACCGCTCACCCCATTCTGCGACAGCACACTCCTCCTCCCCTCCGCTCCTGATTCCCCATGAACATTCAACCAGCTCCTAACTCTCTCTGCCTTCCCCTCTCACCTCTGGACAGAAGCCGCCCCTTTGTCTCTTGTATCTACTTGTCTATGGGGCACATTCTTCACACGTATCACTTTATGTCCCACAGTCCAGTCCAATCCCTGTCTAAAGAGTTGGCCTCGGAAATTGTTTTAGTTCTGAGGTGATGGAGAGACCAGGGGCCATGCTTTCTGGGCCGCCTGCAGTCTTAGTCAGACCATTAAGTCTGGTCTTCTTACTAGAATTTGAGTTCTGCATCCCATCGTTCTACTGCTCCATCAAGGACCCTCTGTTGTTTCCCTGTCAGGACGTTCATTGGTGGTAGCCAGGTACCATCTAGTTCTTCCGGTCTCAGGCTGATGAAGTCTCTGGTTTATGTGGCCCATTCTGTCTCTTGGGCCAATGCTTTCCTTGTGTCTTTGGTGTTCTTCGTTCTCCTTTACTCCAAGTGGTTGGTACCAACTGATGCATCTTATATGGTTGTTTGCAAGCTTTTAAGACCCCAGACGCCACTCACCAAATGAAAATGCAGAACATTTTCTTAATAAGGTTTGTTATGCCAATTGACATAGATGTCCCCTGAAAGCATGGTCCCCAGACCCTGCTTCCCTGCTACTCTGTCTCTCAAAGTATTTGATTGTATTGAGGAAACTTCTTAGCTTTGGTTTAGTCCAGTTGTGCTCGCTTCCCGTGTAGTGTGTGCTGTCCTTCCTGTCACCTAAGATGATTCTTATCTACTATGTAGTTAGTGAATAACCCTCACCCTCCCTCCCCACCCCCATAACCATCAAAGAATGTTTTCTTCTGTGTTTAAACCTTTTCTTGAGTTCTTATAATAGTGGTATTATACAGTATTTGTCCTTCTGTGCCTGACTAAATTCACTCAGCATAATAAGTTCTAGCTTCCACCAACTTATACAATGTTTCACAGTTTCATCATTGTTCTTTATCGTTGAATAATATTCCATTGTGTGGATATACCATAGTTTGTTTATCCATTCATCCATCGATGGTCACTTAGGTTGCTTCCATGTTTTGGCCATTGTGAACAGTGCTGCGATGAACATGGGTGTGCATGTATCTATTTGTGTGATGGCTCTTGTTTCTCTAGGATATATTCCAAGGAGCAGGATAGCTGGATCGTGTGGTACTTCTATTTCTACCTTTTTATGGAAGTGCCAAATCGATTTCCAAAGTGGTTGTACCATTTTACATTCCCACCAACAGTGTATAAGTGTTCCAGTCTCTCCACAACCTCTCCAGCATTTGTTATTTTCTGTTTTATGGATTAATGCTAGCCTTGTTAGGGTGAGATGATATCTTATTGTAGTTTTGATCTGCATTTCTCTGATGCCTAATGATCGCGAGCGTTTCTTCATGTGTCTGTTAGTCACCTGAATATGTTCTTTGGTGAAGTACCTGTTCATAGCCTCTGCCTATTTTTTAATTGGGTTATTTGTCTTTTTGCTGTTGAGGTTTTGGAGTATCTTGTGGTTTTAGAGATTAAACGCTGATCAGATTTGTCATAGCCAAAATTTTTTTCCCAATCTGTAGGTTGTCTTTTCACTCTTTTGGTGAAGTCTTTGGATGAGCATAAGTGTTTGATTTTTAGGAGCTCCCATTTCTCTAGTCTCTCTTCTGGTGCTTGTGCATTGTTACTTGTGGTTTATATTGTGTTTATGCCACGTATTAGGGCTCTTAGCATTGTCCCTATTTTTTCTTCCATAATCTTTATCCTTTTTGATTTTATATTTAAGTCTTTGATCCATTTTGAGTTAGTTTTTGTACATGGTGTGAGATATGGCTCTTGTTTCAGTTTTTTGCAGGTCGATACGCAGTTATGCCAGCACCATTTGTTTAAAGAGACTGTCTTTTCCCCAATTAATGGACTTAGGGCCTTTGTCAAATATTAGCTGCTCATAGGTGGAAGAGCTTATATCTGGATTCTCAACTCTGTTCCATTGGTCTATGTATCTGCTATCGTACCAGTACCAGGCTGTCTTGACTACCGTGGCAGTATAACAGCTCCTAAAATCAGGTAGTGTAAGGCCTCCCACTTTGTTCTTCTTCTTGAGTAGTGCTTTATTTATCCGGGGCCTCTTCCCTTTCCATATGAACTTGGTGATTTGTTTCTCCATCTAATTAAAAAAAGTTGCTGGAATTTGGATCAGGATTGCATTGTATCTGTAGATTGCTTTGGGTAGAATTGACATTTTCACTATGTTGAGTCTACTTATACATGAGCAAGGTGTATTTTTCCCTTATGCAGATCTCTTTTAGTTTCTTGCAGTAGTGTCTTGTAGTTTTCTCTGTAAAGATCTTTTACATCTCAGATTAGATTTAGTCCTAAGTATTTTATCTTTTGGGGGGCTATTGTAACTGCTATTGATTTGGTGATTTCCTCTTCAAGGTTCTCTTTGTTGGTGTAAAGGAATCCAATTGATTTTTGTATGTTTATCTTGTATCCTGAAACTTTGCTGAAATGTTCTATTAGTTCCAGTAGTTTTCTTGTTGATTTTTTGGGATTTTCCTTGTATAAGACCGTATCATCTGAGAATAGAGATACTTTGACTTCTTCCCTACCTATTTGGATGCCATTTATTTCTTTTTCTAGCCTAATTGCTCTGGCTAGGACCTCCAGCACAATATTGAATAATAGTGGTGATAAAGGGCATCCTTGTCTCGTTCCTGTTCTCAGGGGGAATGCTTTCAAATCTCTCCATTCAGGATGAAGTTGGCTGTTGGTTTTGTATAAATGCCCTTAATTATACTGAGGAATTTCCCTTTTATTCCTATTTTTTTTAGAGTTTTTATCATGAATGGGTGTTTGTGTTTGTCGAATGCCTTTTCTGCATCGATTGATAAGATCATGTGGTTCTTGTCTTTTGTTTTATTTATATGATGGATTATATTGATTGTTTATCTAATGTTGAAACATCCTTGAATACCTGGTATATATCCCACTTGGTCATGGTAAATTATTTTTTTTAATATGTTGCTGAATTCTATTGGCTAAAATTTTGTTGAGGATTTTTGCGTCAACATTCATGAAGGATATCGGTCTGTAATTTTCTATTTTTGTGGTGTCTTTACCAGGTTTTGGTATCAGGGTTATGCTGGCTTCATAGAATGCATTTGGGGATATTCCATCCGTTTCTATGGTCTGAAATACCTTTAGTAGAAGTGGTGTTATCTCTTCTCTGAAAGTTTGATAGAATTCTCCAGTGAAACCATCCGGGCCAGGGCTTTTTTGTTGGCAGTTTTTTAATAACCTTTTCAATCTCTTCTTTGTTATGGGTTTATTTAGTTGTTCTACCTTAGTTTGTGTTAATTTAGGTAGGTAGTGAGTTTCTAGAAATTTGTCCATTTCCTCTAGGTTTTCAAATTTGTCAGAGTACAATTTTTCATAGTATTCTGTTGTGATTCTTTTAATTTCAGTTGGGTCTGTTGTGATATCACCCCTCTCATTTCTTATACAGGTTATCTGCTTCCTCTCCAGTTTTTCTTTTGTCAGTTTGGCCAATGGTTTATCAATTTTGTTGATCTTTTCAAAGAACCATCTTTTGGACTTGTTAACTCTTTCAATTGTTTTTCTGTTCTCTATTTCATTTAATTCTGCTCTAATTCTTATTATTTCCTTCCTTCTGGCACCTGTAGGCTTCTTTTGCCATGCTCTTTCTACTTGTTCTAGTTTTAGGGTTAGTGCTTTGATTATGAGCTTTTCTTGTTTTTGCATGTGTGCATTTATTGCTATAAACTGACCTCTGAGCACTGCTTTTGCTGTGTCCCAAAGGTTCTGGTAGGATGTGTTTTCATTCTCGTTTGATTCTATGAATTTCTTTATTCCATCCTTAATTTCTTCTATAACCCAGTAGTTTTTGAGTGAGGTGTTTCTCAGTTTCCATGTGTTTTATGTTTTTTCCTTGCTTTTTGTGTTGTTGATTTCCACTTTTATGGCTTTATGGTCAGAAAAGATGCTTTGTAATATTTCAATGTTTTGAATTTTGTTAAGGCTTGCTTTATGGCCTAATAAGCGGTCTGTTCCGAAGAATGTTCCATGTGCGTTGGAAAAGAAAGTACACTTGGTTGCTGTTGGGTGCAGAGTTTGATTTATGTCTATGAGATCAAGTTGGTTGATTGTAGCATCTAGCTCTTCCTTGTCTTTGCTGAGCTTCTTTCTCTGTGTTCTGTCCTTCACAGAAAGTGGTGTGTTGAAGTCTCCTACTACTATTTTGGAGTTGTCTATCTCTTTTTTTAGTGCTGTTAGAATTTGTTTTATGTATTTTGGAGCCCTGTCATTTGAAGCATAAATATTTATTATAGTTACGTCCCCCTGGTGTATTGACCCTTTAATCATTATATAGTGTCCTTCCTTAACCTTTGTGGTGGATTTTACTTTAAAGTCTATTTTGCCAGAGATTAATATTGCCACTCTTGCTCTTTTTTGAGTGTTGTTTGCTTGATATATTTTTTTCCATCCTTTGAGTTTTAGTTTATTTGTGTCTTTAAGTCTAAGGTGTGTCTCTTGTAGGCAGCATTTAGACAGATCGTGGTTTTTTTAATCCAGTCTGCCACTCTCTGTCTCTTTATTGGTGCATTTAGTCCATTTACATTCAGTGTAATTATTGATAGATATGAGTTTAGTGCTGTCATTTTGATGTCTTTTTTTGTGTGTTGTTCACAGTTTCTTTGTTCCACTTAATTTTCTGTGCTGAGTCTTTTTTCTTTATGTATTTTCTTTTCATCTTTTTCATTGTTGTTGATTTTGTGTTTGCTGAGTCTTTATGTTTTTCTATTTTTTTATTTTGATTTGTAGGATTGTTAGATTCCTTTGGGGTTACCTTAATATTTACCCCTAATTTTCTAAGTTTATACCAGTCTTTTATTACTTTATATTGCCTTAACTTCCCCTCCATATAGAAAATCAATGTCTCCATTTTTTAAGTCCCTTGTTTTTTGTTTTAATATTATCCTTTTTTTTTCTTTTTAAATATTGATATTTTTTCCCCTATTTTCAATGTTTTAACTTTGATGTAATTTCAGTTTCCATATCTGAGTCAATATCTGGTTGCTCTGGCCTGTGTTCTAGTCTTGCGTTGGTAGTTGGTGTTATTGATTATCTAACCGTAGGACTCCCTTCAGGATTTCTTGTAATTCTGGTTTGGTTTTTGCAAATTCCCTGAACTTCTGTTTATCTGAAAATGCCCTAATTTCACCATCATATTTGAGAGAGAGTTTTGCTGGATATATTACTCTTGGCTTACAGTTATTTTCCTTCAAGGCTTTAAATATGTCATCCTATTGCCTTCTAACCTGCATGGTTTCTGCTGAGTAGTCTTGGCTTATTCTAATTGACTCTCCTTTGTAGATGACTTTTCTTTTATCCCTGGCTGCTCTTAAAATTCTCTCTTTATCTTTGGTTTTGGTTAGTTTGATTAGAACACCAAATAATTTAAAATGGATTTTTATCAACAAGTATGTTTTAGAGCATATTTTAAATTAGAAATTAAATTTATCTGTGCAATTGACTTTGAAATCTTTACTTTTATAGTTGGTAAATTGTCCTCATCACACAGTGAAATAATGCTATAATTCATAACAAGATTGATTTGAACTCTTGAGAAATAAATACTAGAGTTGTGTGTGTATTTGTACTTAGTACGTATATATTAAATATTTAGAATATATATGTATCTGACTATGCTTGTGTATATCTGTATTTGCATTTGGTACATATATATTTGTACTAAATATACTAAATGTGTACGCATACACACATACACATGTACACATACAGAGTGCATACACATTCACCCATACAAAATAAGTACAGCTGTGTCTTTGTGTCTAGATTAGATTTCCTTAAATTGGGTTTCTTTGTAAGTGCTTTTGGGAAATATACCTATAAGAAACTAAGGGAGGCAAGCAAAATTAGACAGAGGGAGAGGGTAACTTGCAATGTAGTTGCAAATGAGGACACAGCCGATCTTCTTATAGGAAGATCTGGGACTATGATGTCCCTACAGATTTGTCCTGAATTGAACCAAAGGGGCTGGGCATTTGTAGCATCACATCAGACATTGATTGACGACCACTCTGGGAGAGGATTTCATATTGGGTAAGCTTGTTTTCTATGGTTGAGAGCAATTCCTAGTTAATGATGCAGCTGAGAGCTGTTCATACCTGGTATTCTTGGCAGCTTGGATGTAGATGTGCCAGCCCTGAAAAGTGTTTCTTGGAAGAAAGCCAGAATATCCAGTATAGGCTACCCCTTTCACCACTCAAATTTACTTTTATCTTTTAATAATTTTTCCCAATCTGGTCTTCTCTAGGTTTCTATTTTATGTTTAGCGAGAATAATTAAATCTATGCTTTATGATCTTGAGAGGATATCTGGTACTTACTATCCCCCTTTTGACCATCTTCAGTTTTCCCTACACTCTTAGTAGCATCTCTGTTCATCTAGGTGTCTTGTCTGGTGTGCAATCCAAGCCTTCATCACTTAGGAGTTTATGCCCTTGGTTAGCAATCTCTTCTCAGAACATGGTTGGTATAATTATCCATCCACCATTAACACCGGGCAAGAAAGTGGTTACCAGAATGCAAACCATACTCTTTTTCCTGCCTATTATACTGGAGCTGCCCAATTTGTTCCTGGTGATCAGGATTAATTACTATTGCTAGCATGATGACTCCTTTCCTTGTTTGCTAATTTCTGGGTATGAGAAGCCCAAATTATCTCATCAGAATCTGTAAATTAAAATTCAACAAGACTCTTACTTTGTCTGCTAGTGGAAGCATTCCCCCCAAGGGAAATAGAAGGAGGGGGAAGAGGTGAGAGACAGGGAAGAAACCAAAAGAAGCCAAAAAAAGCAACACTAGCAACAAAGAAATGGCACTGAAGGAGCCCACCAGTGTGGGCAGGGTGAATCCAAGCAGCTTGGAGATGGCACCTCCCAGACAAACAACCGCTGCCCTCTAGGAAGCTGTAGAGGCCGAGCAAGGGGAAGAATGGTAGAGGGTGGGAAAGCATGTATCATTGGCTACCAGATGCTCTGTCTCCTGCTGGGAGCTCCGTGAAGCTGCTTTCCCATACTCCCTGTCAGCTGATCTCTAACAGAAGTCCAAGATGGTGATTCTGTGCTGTGTTAGCTGATAAGTGACCTCCACCCAGTACCTCTCTTAGCTCTCTGTTCTCTGTCAGTTTCTTATTCCATTTGGTGCTTGGTTGAGTTCTTTATCTTTTCATTTGATGCTGAGGGTTCCAGGATTGATGTTTTTCTCTGTTTTACTTAGTTTTTCGGGTCTTCGCTGTCGAGGGATTATAGCTCCATGTTGGCTCCACCTCCTTTACTATTCTTTTAACTTCCCTATGAGACTGTAATTATTTTAAAATAAAAACTTTAAAAATATTTTTAAAAATTTCTCATTTACAGCATAATTTAATTGTTTATAATGCTTAGAAGATTCAAAATAAAAAGTTATATTCAAGATACAATCTTACATAATCTACGTCATATTCCTAATAATAATTGTCATCTTAGCTAACAAAAATTTTTAAAGTTGTTTAAGCACTATTACAATCTTAACAATGATTTTTTGGGGAAATATTTTTAGTTCCCTTAAAAGTATTTTCACTGACTCTATTGTATATTTTTTTCAACCCCTAGACATTAAAGTTAATTTCCTCTTTTGAATGATTCAACACACCTTAAGACTGAATGGAAGTACTAACTTGTCTTCACAGTATCATACCTATTTATTATTGTGGTGTTACATAATATAATATCACCTTAGAAGATGGTTTGATGTCAACAGATTTATTTCCGGGATTCTATTGTTCCCTCATTTTACATCAGAGTTCCTTGCCAGCGACAAGGATCCATGCCCCACTGGGAATGACAAGAAAATGAGATTCGGAACTTGAAACTAAGCTACTTGCCAAGAACATGTAGCAAGGGAGGGAATTTGAAAAAAATAAAAATTAAAACGTATAGATGGCAATACACTTAGAAGAGTTCTGTCTAAAGCAAAAGAGACCACTTATTTGTAGCTGATGAGGCTTGCTGACCTGACACATTTTCGATGTGAGTCCAAACCGAACCAAACCTGTTGCCGTTGAGTCAATTCCAACTCATAGTGACCCTACAGGACAGAGTAAAACTGCTCCATAGAGTTTCCAAGCAAGTCAAAAGTTCTATCCACCGACATTGATTCTGCTTCACGGTCAAAGAAAATAAAACAAGGTGAAGAAAAATGAAGCACAATACTGCAGTTGAAAATGAAAGAAATTACAGCCTAAAAGCTTTACCGTAAGTTTTTCAAGTTTCACACCTTCCATAGTGGTCCTAATTCAAGTAATGAAGCTAGTTCAGATTAATGCATTAGTGGTAGAATAAACAAAGTTGGAATCGACTTCACTGCAAAGAGTTTTATAATTGCTCCCACAGATTGATCTCAGGGCCTCCATGTTGCTTAAGTTTCTGGAGACTTCTGACAAGTGGTAGGAATGCTATGGGGCAAATGGCTGCCTGTATCTTACTCTTCTAACATCTCACAAGTCAAAACTGAATGTTCCATTCCTCACGCCCTCAGAGTTCACCCTCGAGGTGACCTCTTTATGAACTAGATAATGTAAAACATGGCCTCAGTCATCTCCCCTGAGAAGGCTGTAAGTCCCTGACTTTTATGGGGTCCTGGCCTTGGTAATTTTGACTTGTCCCAGGAATGTTTACATCTCCAACAAATCCATCCTAAGTAATTGCTTTTCACCTCTGGCTTGACACTCCTACTCTGAGCTTCTCTGGTAATCACTTTTCACTCTCTAAACCTTCTCCCCAGGCAGTGACCCCGAGCACATATTGTTATATCAAAAGCAATGTCATAGCTTAAATCTCCTCCCTTAACCTTCTTCACCTCCACTCACAAACACAACATTCCCCAAAGCACAGCCAAGTTGAATCTGTAATAGAAAAATAAACAAATAAAATAAACAAAAACACCTTGCTGAAAAAAATGGCAATATTAGAAGGGAACTTTAATGCAGAAATAAATAAATAAAAGCAAAAACCAAAACTGGTTGCTCATTTTCACTGTTCCTCCTCTATCAGTATTCCTTACTGTTCATTGCTTCAAGACTCCATCCCCTTCCTCTAGCTTCTCACCATCTCTCAAGGGTCAGCTCACACATTTCAGGCATCCACTTCAACCTTTTTTCCCTCCCTGGGGTGCAAGTTCTATCACTCAAACCCAGAGAGAGAAGAATCTCTCCACAGATGAAAGCCTGCTTTTTGGTTTTGTTTCTGAATGACTGATTTTAGAAACACCACTTCCTTCAGGGCAGACCACTACTCTGACTCCTGAATGTTTTATGTGGCCCAGGGGAAGGTTAGACAGTCACAATACATGACACATCTTTTTCAGATACCAGTTATGGATTCCTCAAGAATTACAACTGCCTGCTTCTGTTAGCTTACCAAAGTGGTAGTTCAATCCTTAATGAAGGAAGGATCTGTTTGTCCAAAGATAAACTTGAACTTCCATGCAGAAAGGCAGATTTTTTTTTTCAACAACAGCAAAATGTAAAGTCGAGAATTTACCTCTAGTAATAGAAATAAAGAGCCCTGATGGCACAGTGGTTAAGAGCTCAGCTGCTAACTAAAAGATCAGCAGTTTGAATCCACCAGCCACTCCTTGGAAACCCTATGGGGCAGTTCTACTCTGTCCTAGAGCCCCTATGCATCGGAGATGACTCCATGGGAATAAGTTTCCTTTTTTGGTTAATAGAGATAAATTGCTGATAACTTTGAAGTTACAATTTGGCCCTGTTAACATATGGCCTGGAAACCAGTACTGTATATATATGTGGTTGTTCTTGTTACGTGCTGTCAAGTCGGTTTTGATTCATAGCGACCCTATGTAAAACAGAAGGAAACACTGCCGGGTCCTGCGCCATTGTCAAAATTGTTGTTATGCTTTAGCCCATTGTTGCAGCCACTGTGTCAAACCACCTTGTGGAGGGTCTTCCTCTTTTTTGCTGACCCTCTACCTTACCAAGCATGATGTCATCCCCAGTGACTGGTCCCTCCTAATAACATGTCCAAAATACGTGAGACGAAGTCTCGTCCTCCTCACTTCTAAGGAGCATTCTGGCTGTACTTCTTCCAAGACAGATTTATTCGTTCTTCTGGCAGTCCATGGTATATTCAATATCCTTCACCAACACCATAATTCAAAGGCATCAATTCTTCTTCAGTGTTGCTTATTCATTGTCCAGCTTTCACATGCATACGAGGCGACTGAAAACACCACAACTTGGATCAGGCGCACCTTAGTCCTTAAAGTGATATCTTTGCTTTTAACATTTTAAAGAAGTCTTTTGTAGCAGATTTGTCAATGCAATGTGTCATCTGATTACTTGACTGCTGCTTCCTTAGGTGTTGATTATAGATCCAAGTAAAATGAAATCATCTACAACTTCAATATTTTCTCCGTTTATCATTATGCTGCTTATTGGTCCAGTTGTGAGGATTTTTGTTTTCCTTATGTTGAGGTGTAATCCATACTGAAGGCTGTGGTCTTTGATCTTCATCAGTAAGTGCTTCAAGTCCCTTTCACTTTCAGCAAGCAAGGTTGTGTCATCTGCATATTGCAGGTCATTAATGAGTCTTCCTCGAATCCTGATGTCTAGTTCTTCCTCATATATTCCAGATTCTCAGATTATTTGCTCAGCATACATATTGGATAAGTATGGTGAAAGGATACAACCCTGACACACACCTTTCCTAAATTAAACTGCTCAGTATCCCCTTGTTCTGTTCAAATGAGTGCCTCTTGGTTTAAGTACAGGTTCCTCATGGGCATAATTAAGTGTTCTGGAATTCCCATTCTTCGAAATATTATCCATGATTTGTTATGATCCACACTGTGAAACGACTTTGCATAATCAATAAAACACAAATAAACACCTTTCTGTTAGTCTCTACTTTAAAATCATGATCTAGCTAACATTAGCAATGATATCCCTTGTTCCATGTCTTCTTCTGAATCCAGCTTGAGAATTTTTGGCAGTTCCTGTGGACATACTGCTGCAACCACTCTTGAATGATCTTCAGCAAAATTTTACTTGCCTGTGATATTAATGATTTTGTTTGATAATTTCCACATTCTCTTGGATCACCTATCTTTGGAATGGGAATAAATATGGATCTCTTCCAGTCTGTTGGCCAGTTAGCTGTCTTCCAAATTTCTTGGCATGGACGAGTGAGCACTTTCAGCTCCTCATCCATTTGTTGAAGCATCTTAGTTGGTATTCTGCCAGTTCCTGGAACCTTGTTTCTCGACAATGCTTTTAGTGTAGCTTGGACCTCTTCCTTCGGTACCATCAGTTCTTGATTGTATGCTACCTCCTGAAATGGTTGTATGTAGTCCAATTCTTTTTGGTACAGTGAGTCTGTGTATTCCTTCCATCTTCTCTTGATGCTTCCTGCGTCGTTTAGCATTTTCCCTGTAGAATCCTTCAATACTGCAACTTGAGGCTTGAATTTTCTCTTCAGTTGCTTCAGCTTGAGAAATGTTGAGCATGTTCTTTCCTTTCGGTTTTCTATCTCCAGGTCTTTAGATATGTCATTGTAAAACTTTACTTTGTCTTCTCAAGCCACCCTTTGAAATCTTCTGTTCAGCTCTTTTACTTCGTCATTTCTTCCTTCAGCTTTAGCTACTTCACGTTCAAGAGCAACTTTCAGAGTCTCTTCTGACATCCATTTTGATCTTTTCTTTCTTTTTTAATGACCTCTTGCATTCTTCATGTATGATGTCCTTGATGTCATTCTGCATCTCCTCTGGTCTTTAGTCATTAGTGTTCAATGCGTCAGATCTAGTCTCGAGATAGTCTCTAACTTCTGGTGGGATATACTCAAGGTCTTACTTTGGCTCATGTGGACTTGTTCTAATTTTCTTCAGCTTCAACTTGAACTTGCATATGAGCAATTGTTGATCTGTTCCATAGTCGGCCCGTGGCCTTGTTATGACTGATGATATTGAACTTTTCCATTGTCTCTTTCCATAGATGTAGTCGATTTGATTCCTGTGTATTCCATCCGGCGAGGTCCACATGTATAGTCACTGTTTATGTTGCTGAAAAAAGTTATTTGCAATGAAGAAGTCATTGATCTTGCAAATTTCTATCATGCCATCTCCAGCCATGTTTCTGTCACCAAGGCCATATTTTCCAGCTACCAATCCTTCTTTGTTTCCAACTTTTGCATTCCAATCACCAGTAATTATCATTGCATCTCGATTGCATGTTTGATTAATTTCAGACTGCAGAAGTTGTTAAAAATCTTCAACATCTTCATCTTTGGCCTTAGAGGTTGCTGCATAAATTTGAATAATAGTCATATTAACTGATCTTCATTGTAGGTGTATGAATATTATCCTATCACTGACATCATTGTACTTCAGGATAGATCTTGAAATTTTTTTTTGAGAATGAATGCAATACCATTCTTGTTCAATTTGTTATCCTTGGCATAGTAGACCATATGATTGTCTGATTCAAAATGGCCAATACCAGTCCATTTCAGCTCACTAATGCCTAGAACATCAACGTTTATGCATTCCATTTCATTTTTGACGATTTCCATTTTTCCTAGATTCATATTTTGTACATTCCACATTCTGATTATTAATGGATGTTTGCAGCTGTTTCCTCTCATTTTGAGTCATGCCACATAAGCAAATGAAGGTCCTGAAAGCTTGACTTCATCCACATCATTAAGGTCAACTCTACTTTGAGGAGGCAGCTCTTCCCCAGTCATCTTTTGAATGTCTTCCAGACTGGGGGGCTCATCTTCAGTCACTATATCAAACATTGCTCCGCTGCTATTCATAGGATTTTCACTAGCTAATTTTTTTTCAGAAGTAGATGTGCAGGTCCTTCTTCCTAGTGTGTCTTAGTCTGGAATATCAGCTGAAACCTGTCTACCGTGAATGACTCTGCTGGTACCTGAATACCAGTGGCATAGCTTCCAGCATCACAGCAACATGCAAACCCCCACAGCACGACAAACTGACAGACGTGGGAAAATGCTACATATATATACTTGTATGTATATATATGAGCAGATTTTGGGGAGGAGTATCTGCCCAATCAATATATAGTCTGTTTTAATTGTATTCTACTTTTAAAAATTATATTAACCATAATGTTGGTGTAAGTCTGTTACTTCTGCATTTTCATGTTTGTTTTTAATATAATTTAAATTGTGGATATATTGTATTACAGGTAGCAGCTGATTTTGTGAGGAAAATAATTATAAATAGGTGAACTTAATGAGGGGAATATAAACATTTTTTAGATTTGACATTTAAAAAAGAAAAAAAAAAAACCTACTTGCGAATGTTCTTTACAGACATCAAGCAAAGTATTAACCAACAAATATTGGTGAGAAGAATTCACATGCTAGGCCTCACCCTAAGCTAGGTGCCATAGGTAAAATACTATTTAATTTTAAGAGAAAATTTGGTATCTATATTTCTCATAAACGAGAAAGTACATTTCTGAAAATTCTAAATTTATTAGGTTTAAAAAACAGGCACATTAATTTATTTGAAAATCTAATTACTGAATGATACATAAGTTGTAGCAATTCCTTGGCAAACAAATTATATTTTACTTGCTTTCTGCAGGGAAAAAAATAAGTATATTATGTTTTTGATAAAATAGGTTTAGAGAATTCTTGTGTTAATATGATTTATTTCATTAAACTAGTCTTATGATGACAGTATACTCATTTTAGTATCTTTATTGTATTATAGTAGACTATACAATCAAAGTCAATTATGTCTCATATTCTATTCAGGTGTGACCTGACCATTTCTGCCAACCTTGAGTCATCGTATTTTGTTTTTACCTCCTCCGGGTTTACTATAGTTACATATTAGACATTGGCATATTCTGCCTGTAGGGAAAACTGTTCTCTATCTTCATAACAGAATCTATCAAAGTGGCTGTGCATCATGGCCTTTCCAGAGAGAGTTATTCAACAAAAATCACTGGGTGAAAATTGTGTGTGTACCCAGTACTGATTGTTACTCAGGTAAATCTTTCCTTTTAGTATGTAAGGACCACTTGGTAGCGGTACATACATCCATAAAACTATATTTGGAATTTAGCTTTCACTAAATCATTCCTTTGGAGTCTTTCACTGTGTTTTGAAAATATTTTTTTAAAGATCATGTAAATCTGATAATAAATATACTCATGATTGTGTAGAAATGGTGAAAATTTGCTGACTGTTCTGTGACCCCATACCAGGGCCCTTTAAAAATTGTTTTTCAAAATCGTTCTTACCTTAACTTTTAAAAATAGACCTTGATCTTGACAACTCTCAAGAAGAAGGGCCTTCAGTGTCAATGAAAAATCAACTGGTGATTTGATGGAATTGTTATTATACTTACAGTCTCTTAAGTCTGAGAGGTCTGATCTGAACACATATTTACTTTTCTTTTTAATTTTCTTTTTAAATTGCAAGTATATCAACATTAATATTTTAGACACAAATACAT
Organism: Dugong dugon; assembly: GCA_030035585.1. NCBI lineage: Eukaryota > Metazoa > Chordata > Mammalia > Sirenia > Dugongidae > Dugong > Dugong dugon. The sequence goes on from CM057473.1 coordinate 12,558,482, forward strand.
ATATACCTTTTAATTGCTGTACTAGAATGCCTTGTGGTAGATATGTTTTGAATTAGGGTAATGGTTCAATTTTCTGATTAACTTTCTGTTCGTTTTCTGTTTTGATTTAAATATAATTGAAACAGTAGTAGATTCTTCCAGCTTAAACCTGTAACTAGCCAGCATATTTTACAAAGCATAATTGTTTTTATTATCTCCAATAAACGATGATTTTCCACTGCTTCATATTGTCTTTCACCATATGATAATGGATCAGATTTACGTATATACTGACACCAGCATGATGAGGAAGCATTTTGTTTTGCCTTTCATTTAAGCTTTGAAATGTGTGTTTTGTGTGTGTGTGTGTGTGTATGTGTATGAGAGAGAAAGAGAAATAGCAAGAGAGATTTTTCTTATGAATAAATTGAAATAATATAATTAATAGAAGTGGTAAACTGAAATTGATATTTTATCTTATGTATCTGACACTTGAGTGTTTTATCATTTGATAAAGCAAAAAAAAAAAAAATAGAATTGATGAATGTTAAAGCTGGAAGGGACCATAAAAATTATCTACTATAAACTCAAAATTTATTAAGGATTAAAATGAAGTATAGAGAAGTTCCCCAAAGCCATTTTTACCAGGGCCACTTGGAAAGTAGATTTAATTCTTGTAGCCACACTTGCTGTCTCTTTTCAGTCAGCATGATTTTACGTATCAAGATTCTAAATTTAATTCTCAGCAAAGAAGTTACAGCTCTGCAGTCCATGAGAGCTTCAACCTGTGACACTGTTCTCCTTTCTTTTTCCAGTTACATGAGCTTTCTGCCATTCTGAGCTGGCTCAATGCATAATTGTGTATAAAATGGTTTAACAGCAAGCTCACAGACTCTGGGAGTCGTATTTAAAATTAATCACGCCAGCAGAAGAAATCTTCATTGACGTTTTGAGTGCACCTACTCCTCTCTTGTTGAAGATATCATCTGACATTTCACATTTATGACAATAGTAAAAATTCTGGTATCTGACTATTTTGTGCATTAACAATGTACGTCTGGCTATAATGAATGTTGAGGTGTGAGGCCAGAGTAATGCTACTGTGAAGGTTAAAGTTACGTGTCAACTTGGCTGGGTCATGATTCTCAGTGGTTTGACAGTTATGTAATGTTGTAATTTGGAAGTTATATAATGATGTAGTTTGGCAATTATGTAATGATATAATTTGTCAGTTATATAATGATGTAATTTGACAGTTATGTAATTATGTAGTCATTCATTTCTTGTGATCTAATGTAGTCATCCTCCATTTTCATGTAAGCTGTATTTTCATACACCAACCTTTGTCTTTGGAACCTAACCATGTTGATGAGTGAGGAGTGAGTATAATGAGTCTAGAAGCAAAATCTAAAATGGAATTAGATTTACAGGAGATTTACTAGGGTACATACCAGTGAAGAATAATGGTGAGGGAGGCATAGAAAGCATGAAGAAAAATCAGACTGAGTTGCAGATTTGACAGCTCTGAAGGAGAGTGGAAAGCAGGCAGGTTTGGTAGGAAATGTCTTGGACTGCAGCACAGTTGCAAGAAAGGCCTGATCACGTCAGTAACGACTCCTCAAGCCAAAGTTTCCTGTTGAAGGAATTCTCTGTCTTGCAGAGATAGGGCTGCATTAATGTCCTCACTGTGCACGGTCATCAACCATGAGCAACCCACAGAAGTATGATCTCAGGAAGAATGTGGTAGTGGATCCAGAGAAGTAACACCTGGAACTGAGGGTAAGTTATGCTCCTTAAAGTAGGAGATGTTAATGGCATATTTTTATGTCTGTTACATCATTCAAGACAAGAAGGTAGAATCTTCTCCAGTCTGTTTTCACTCAGAAGACATGAGAGATATTGAGAATCTCTACTGAGAGTATTAAATATGAAGACAGAACTGAGATTCTGCAGACCCCTGCTTTTTTTTTTGGTTATGTTCAATAACTGGAATTCTTAAACACATGATTATTTTTTAGGATTACTATAAATCAGAGTTAATTCATATTTTCAAAGTCATGAAATAATATTAGGAATGAGTATGCACTGATAAAAGCAGAATTCTGACCAAAGTTTTTCAAAGGGCAATTGAAAACAGTACATGACAGGTATAGGCTTATGGACAATACATTTAATAATGCAATGATTACCTCATTTGTGAACATGAGCTTATATACACAGCTTCTGATTGAAGGCTTTAGCATGACGGATTTCTAAATTCTTTTCTTTAGTTAATTTTTGTGTAACGGAGGGAGTATCAAAACTGGTTCAAATATAACAATATGGGGATTTCTACTTCTTGGCTCTATGATAATCCAACAAATTTACTAATACTGCTAAATATAAAGCTTTACATTTCCAAATGTTTTGGTAATTTTGACACAGTTTGGGTTAGGTTTGTAATAGAAACCAGCTCTCATACTTCACATTTTTCTCTTGTGTGACTTTTAGCTATTACTATTACGCTTTTCAACAAGACCAAAAATATTCATGTATGCTGAATGTGTGCTAATCTTTGAATCAAAATGCATCATTATTTAGGTTTACTAAGGCTTGATGTATGACTTTGACTTCTTTGGATATTCATCTCTACATCATTTTATCTTTTGAACCAGTGCTTCCTATATTTGGAGAGGACTTGCCGTTTTATCCACTGAGAAACAGATTTGTGCTGGAGCAAAATGAAGTAGACCGGCACTTTAGACAACACAGATAATAACACTCCTGTGACTGAGTAGTAGGATTAATTCAAATCTACCGTTTAGAGGCCATCACTATAGTTTTCACTTTTTTATGTGTCTCAAATGCCATATCCTGTTGGCCTTTATTCTAATGTAGGCAACAACTAATAGGCATATACAAAAGGAGGACTTAAAAATAAAAGTTCAGAAACTCAACGTGCAGCTATTTTAAGACCACAGTTGCAGTTATTAATCTATTCCTCTAAATTGTTGAGATTACTTTCATGTAGTGTTTCTGAGGCCCAATGTGTTTTCACACCATTTTATTCCTAATCTTGTTTCCACCAAAGTACAAAGGAAAAAAAAAAAAATACAGCCAAAACTCAGTCATAAGTCTGTATTATCGATACAAGGGAAGGTGAACTTTATCCGCTTTGACAGAAAGCCAAGCCTCTAGTTAATGGAAAATATGCCTCAATGTATTTAGGTGTAGGTTAGTGAAAGTTAATACAAAGCCCTTGTTTATGCTACCTGAGACAAAATCATGGTCTGTCTGTGCTTGCTTGCCTACTCTGATTCTTTTAGGGCAACACCATCTTTTAGAAAAGTCATCAACAAACAGCTCAGGATGTTCAACTTGTATAGCTCAGCCCTGAGGTGATTTCTACCAAGACTTAAAAATCTACGGACTGCTTAGTAAATTATATAAAACGATTTATACTCAAGGGAAAAGGCATAAAGGGAGAAGAGCTTACTACACTTCTGCATATTCATTCTGGATACTGCACAAAATGTTCCTTTCCCAAAATCATCAAGTATTTACTTGTATTTACATGTTTCAGAGCACACTTTATTAATGAAGAGCTCGAAATTCCAGACTTTCATTTTGTTTAATCCTGGATTAGAAAGAACCACCTGGTAGTATAAACATTTTGGAGTTAAAAAAAAAACTTTTGAAAATCAGCTTGACCTTCCTCTCACTCCTTAAGTAATGAGGTGAAGGGAGCACTTAGATAATTTAATTCCAAAGAATAGAGTAAAGAAGAGAGGAACAAAGTAACTTTACTGTGGACAAACATGGCAAACACTAACCTGGATGGATAATCAAGGTTAACATCACAAGTCTCAAGTCATGTTGACAAGTATACACGTCTGATCCATATGGCAAGAAGGACAGTGCACTTCTGTGTTATTTGTCTTCAAAACCCATAACACCAATCTAACCATAAGAAAAAACATCAGACACATCCAAATTGAGTACTACTCTACAAAATACCTGACAAGTACTCCTCAAAACTGTTAAAGTCACAGACCAGAGGAGAATAAGGAGACAAGACGACCTAATGTGAGGTAGTATTCTGAATGAGATCCTGGTACAGAAGTTTCCATTAGCAGAAAACTAATGATCCAAATTAAGTGTAAAATTTAGTTAATCATAGTTCCTCAGTGATACAAAGAGTTAGCATACCCTGATGTTAACTGGAAGGTTGGAAGTTTGAACCCACCCAGAGGCATCTCTGAAGAAAGGCCTGGCAATCTACTTCTGAAAAATCAGTCATTGAATACCTTACGGAGCACAGTTCTACTGCAACACACATGAGGTTGTCATGAGTTGGAATAAGCTCAAGGGCAACTGGTTTTAATAATTTTTTTTTTCTGGACAAATATACCTTACTAATTTATGTAAGATAGTAACAATAGGGAAATCTAGGTGAGATATGTGAAGAAACTCTCTGTACTATTTTTGCAAGTTTTCTGTAAATCGAAAATGACTCTATGCCAAATTCAGTGTGAAGTAATATTTATTTATTTTAGCCTAAACATGTTGCTTATAGAACTTGTTGCTCTATTTTAGCCTTCTTAATCCTCTGACTTCAAGATTCCAGCAATAAAAATAAAACAAAACCAAATAGGAGAGTTATTTCATATGCCAAGATGACGGAGTAGAGTTAGTGTGGGAGGTAATGATATTTTTTTCATGAAAGAATCCTTAGAGTCAGTTTCTTTTCTGTGTATCATTTATTTTTGTGTTTCAATCTCAACGACAAAAAAATGAAGACATCAAGGTCCACATTGCTAGACAAAATGTGTCTGATTGAAATAAATGAAGTAACCTTAATGGATGGCAAGAAGAAAAAGCTGGGTCAGTGGGTGCTGTAGAACACCTAGATTCTCAGTCAGAACCAAGGCACCTATTCATCTTGATGTCTGGAGTATTCCCAGCTGATAGTTTACAATTGACCCCCTCCAGTAATTTTCTTGTATAAAAGTAAATTGCCTCATCCAAGGATATACCCCTTCCTGTGGGGCCTCAGAAGCCCTGGTGGTGCAGTAGGTAAGAGCTTGGCTGCTTAACCAAAAGGTTGGCAGTTCAAATCCACCTGCTTATCTTTGGAAACCCTATAAGGTAATTCTTTTCTATCCGACAGGGATGCTATGAGTCAGAATTGACTCAACAGCAATGGGTTTTTTGGTTGTTTTTTTTTTTTTTCCTGTGGGGCCTCAATTTGGGACCCATGTGAAGGCTTATGGTTTTGGATTGAATTGTGTCCCCCCAAAAAAGATATGTTGAAGCCCTGACTCCTACATCTATGAACGTGACCCTGTTTGGAACTAGGGACTTTGAAGATATTATCAGCCAGGGTAACATGATGTCATACTGGAGTAGGATAGGTCCTAATCCTATATGACTGATGTCTTTACTAACAAGGAAAAGATACACAGATACACAGAGACCGAGGAAGGACGGTCATGTGACAATAGAGGCAGATGCAGCTGTAAGTCATGGAATACCAAGGATTGACAGGAACCCTCAGAAGATAGGAGAGCGACATGGAACAGACTCTCTTTCAGAATGCACAGAAGGAATCAACATGGCAGACACCCTGAACTCTTTGATTTCAGTCTCCAGAACTGTGACACTATAATTTTTCTTTCTTATATGCTCCCCAGTTTGTGGTGTTTTATTACAGCAGACATCAGAAAGTAATATAATCATCTCAGCTTCAGAGACCTCCATCAGATTTGAAAAGCCCTCTCATGCAACAGCTGTAAAATTTAACTTCTCTCCCTGACTAATTCTGCTCCCACCCCTCTCTTAATGTGTTTTTCACAAGAGTACTCCTGAGTAAATCCTATGCCCACAAACATTCATCTTTGAATATTTTTGCCAAAGACCTTGACATGAAACACTGGGCCATTGGAAACTTGATTGACTCTAAAGTAAATGTTCAGTAGGACAATGCTATGTCAAACGTGCAATGTTCAAGAAATAGGTGAATATGATCTTGATAATTGTAGGCACTCTCCTATGAGAAAAGAGTCAAGTGAGCATGACACAGAATTAGTTCTAGGAAATACGTATAGAATTCATTGCCATGGTTTCACATGGACCATGAATTTAGGACTATAGCCAATGGGCAGTAATTGAGAAGAATATGTTTGCTGTCCTAGTGAAGACAATACCGAGTGCTTGGATGAGTGTCAAAGACCAGCTAAGGAGGTTGCATTTGGGGAAATATTCCAGGATCAGTGAGAAAGAGGAGTTCTTGGCAGAGAAAATAAATCAATGTTAAGTTGTACAGTAGGATAATAAAATGGAGATTAGGATTTAATAGGCTTGCAGTTCACAGCTACTCAGAAAAAAAGTCTATGAAATAAGAAGAATCAAGACTCACACCAGCCTTGGGTGTCCAAAGAGCTTACTGATGGTTAGCTGCAGTATATCTGGCTGGGATGCCTGACTAGCGGACCACTGCTAAATTTTATGGCCCGTGATACTCCAAAGTAACTAGGAATAAAACAAGTCAAAAGGATTTTAGCTACAAACTTTAAATGAAGGCAGATGAACATGTGCAAAATGTTAAATAAAATCCATCATCTTGGTTGTTTATAACATTAGAAGTGAAATGAGTGGAAAGAAATACAAATTCCAAATGGCTGGTGTGGGAGAGGCATGTCTGGATTATCTTCTACTTCAGAGAAGTTATTCTTATAAGCCATGTCATTGGCTTTTATGTAATTATACATTCAAAAACTGTGCATTATTGAATTCTTACTGCATTTACAGGGCTGATTGATTATGTAGAGGATGAAAAAAATAAAAAGCAAATCATAGCTCTTCTCCTCAAATTTTCTTTCAAATGAACTCATCTAGGAAACAAACATTAACTGAGCACTAACTATATGCAATGAACACTGGTATGAACTACAGTCCATGCTAATATGACTAAAGAGATTATTGGTTCTAAATTGGCAGTAAAATAAAATAGTTTATACATATCCATACTGCAAGCCATGATCATTTAAAATCATTGACTAATTTGTTATTTAATTTTGCCAGAAAATAAATCATTTTACTTCCACTTGTGAGTGTGAGTGTGAGTGTGTATGCACAAGAGTGTGCACGTGTGTAATTTTTGCTAACGTTATTAAATTCACTGCATAGAAAATATCTGGAGACCAAGTATAACTCTTACATCTATGCAAGGGATTATCTCACATATAAAGTAACGTGTTCTAAGTAATGTTACAAAAACAAATTTAGATAGATACAATGATTAGCTTTAAAAAGAATGCTTAATTAAGTGACAACAAAAATCCATACAAAAGTGGAATGGAGCAAAAGACAAATCCTGTATTAAAAAGGTAAATGACTGCAACATTGGATATGTATAAACCCATTGCCATCAAGCCGATTCCAACTCATAGCAACCCTATAGGACAGAGTAGAACTGCCCCATAGAGTTTCCAAGGAGGGGCTGATGCATTGGATCTGCTGACCTCTTGCATAGCAGCCTTAGTTCTTAACCATCACGCCACTAGGGCTCCTTGGCTATGTATAGCAACTAAAACAACTTAATGACTAAATAATAATCATTTATTGTTGATCGGAAGTCCACAAGTCTGCTGGACATTTCTGATCTGGACCAGGCTTAGCTGATCTTGGCTGGGTTTGCGCACATGTCTGTGGTCAGTTATTGGACAAGGTGATAGCTTAATTCAAATATCTGGCAGTTTGTTGGTGGTTGGCTAAGGTAAAGAGGATGACTGGGCCCCATGCCTCTTATAGCCCAGCAGGCTAAGATGGGGACAAGTTTCAAGAGAAAGAGTAGATGTGCACAAGGACTCTTGAGGTCCAGGCTGGGAACAGGAGCACTGTCATCTCTGCCATATTCTATTAGCGCCAAGGCAAGTCACAAGGCCAGCCCTAAGGGAAAGGGTGAGGAAAAATAGATTCTGCCCCTTAATAGGAGGAGCTGCAAAGGGTGTGAACACAGGAAGTAATGAAGGATTGTGGCTATTTTTGCAATTCACCATGACCAATGACCAAAGTGATGTTCTATACTGCCACATTTAAACAAGCTATCCTGGAATATCTTCTTTATTTAAACACTCAGCATTAAGAAATGTTTTCTAAAATGGTCATGTGTGTATTGGATATAAACATAAACCATAGCAAAATCATTACAAAGATTACACTTTGTTTAATCTACCTATATTTGGCTGCCCCAGAAATTATGCATTTGGGGATATTACTGTAAAGGCTGAGAAAAGAGAATAAATGTCTTTTTTTTTTTTTTTAAATATATATTTTATTGTACTTCAGGTGAAAGCTTACAGAGCAAATAGTTTCTCATGAAATAGTAGTACACATGTTGTTTTTTGACATTGGTTAACAACCCCACAACGTATTAAGCCTCTAAATTCTCAACCTTTTTTTTTGATGAAAATTACAGATGGCCAAAGATACACCGTTTCAAAAATTTCTACATTCACAGTTCAGTGACATTGACTACGCTCTTCCAACTGTGCTGTTATTCTCACTTAAGATGAAGGCTTACAGAAAAAATAGTTTTTCATTTAACAGTTACTACACATGTTGCCCTATGACAATGGTTAACAATCTCACAGCACATCAAGAATATCCTTACTCCACCTTGTGTTCCCTATCACCAGGGGGCTTCCTTGTCCCCTTCTGTCTTCTGGACCTTGTCAGTGGACTATTGTACCTCTTTAGTCTCATTTGTTTATTTATTTATTTATTTATTTATTTATTTTTATTTTATTTAAAAACCATTTCAAAACTTTTTACTTACACATTTAAGTGATATTGACTATGCTCTTCCAATTGTGCTGCCATTCTCGCCCAAGATGAAGGCTTACAGGACAAAACAGCCTCCCATTTAATAGTTACTACAAATGTTGCCCTATAGCAGTGGTCAACAATCTCACAATACATCGACAGTGTCCTTATTCAATTTGTGTTCCTTATCATCAGTTTCCTACTCTCCCTCTGCCTTCTGGCCCTTGTCACCGGACTCCTGTACATCGTTAGTCCCATTTAGTTTTACTGGGGTGTCCATTCCCAGGCTTAACATCGAACCCTGAAGGTAACTTCCCCTCTGAGCTGAAAGGGTGTCTGGGGGCCACACTCTCGAGGTTTCTCTAGTATTCTTTAGGCCAGTATATCTGGTCTTCTTTTTTTTTTTTTTTTTGGGAGTTAAAATTATACTCTACATCCTACTCCAGCTCTGCCCAGAACCCTCTGTTGTGATCCTGGTCAGAGGAGTCATTGGTGGTAGCCGGGCACCATCCAGCTGTACTGGGCTCAGTCCCGTGGAGGCCTTGGTAGCTGTGGACCATTAGTCCTTCAGACTAATCTTTTCCTTGTATCCTGTTCTCTTCATTCTCCCTTGTTCCCGAAGGGATGAGATCAGTGGAGTATCTTAGATGGCCGCTCATAGGCTTTTAAGACCCCAGACACTACTCGCCAAGGTAGAATGTAGAGCATTATCTTTATAAGTAGTGTCATGCCAATTGAGCTAGATGTTCCCCGAGATCATGGTCCCCAGAGCCCTCCGTCCAACAACTCAGTCCCTCGGGGGGTTTGGATGTGTCTATAGGGCCTCCATGACCTTTCCTTGTGCAGGTTGTGTTAGTTTCCCCTGTACTATGTACTATCTCATCTCTCACCCAAGTTACCACTTACCTATTACCTATTTAGTATTCCCCCCCCCCCTCCCATCCCTGGTAACCAACAAGGATTGTTACATTTTGCATGTGAATTTTTTCATGGGTTTTTACAATAGAGGTCTCATACAATATTTGTCCTTTTGTGATTGACTTATTTCACTCAGCATGATGTCCTCCAGTTTCATCCATGTTATGAGATGGTTCACCGATTCATTGTTCTTTCTCGTTGCATAGTACTCCATTGTGTGTATGTACCATAGTTTGTGTATCCATTCGTCTGTTGATGGACATCGAGGTTGTTTCCATCGTTTTGCTATTGTGAATAATGCTGCCATGAACATAGGTGTGCATATGTCTATTCGAGTGATGACTCTTATTTCTCTAGGATATATTCCTAGGAGTGGGATTGCTGGATCGAATGGTACGTCTATTTCTAGCTTTCTGAGGAAACGCCATATCATTTTCCAAAATGGCTGTATCATTTTGCATTCCCACCAGCAGTGTATAAGAGTTCCCGTCTCCCCGCAGCCCCTCCAACATTTGTTATTTCCAGTGTTTTTGATTCGTGCCAGTAATGCCGGGGTGAGATGGTATCTCATTGTGGTTTTAATTTGCATTTCTCTAATGGCTAGTGATGGCGAGCATTTCCTCATGTGTCTGTTGGCCATTTGAATGTCTTCCTTGGTGAAGTGTCTGTTCATTTCCTTTGCCCATTTTTTGATAGGATTGGTTGTCTTTTTGTTGTAGAGGTGTTGGATTTTCTTGTAGATTATGGAGATTAGACCTTTGTCTGACTTGTACTGTCCAAAAATTTTTTCCCAGTTTGTAGGTTCTCTTTTAACTCTTTTGGTGAAATCTTTTGAAGAGCATAGATGTTTGATTTTTAGAAGATCCCAATTATCTAGTTTATCTGTTGGGTTTTTTGTGTTGATGTTTATGGTTTGTATCCTGTTAATGCCATGTATTAAGGTCTGAAGTGTTGGTCCTATTTTTTCTTCTATGAATTTTATAGTTTGACGCTTTATATTCAGGTCTTTGATCCATTTTGAAGTAGTTTTTGTATATGGTGTGAGGTATGGGTCCTGTTTCATTTTTCTACAAATGGATATCCAGTTTTGCCAGCACCATTTGTTAAAAAGACTGTCTTTTCCCCATTTGATGTATTTTGGGCCCTTGTCAAAAATCAGGTGACCGTAGGTGGATGGATTTACATCTGAGTTCTCAATTCTGTTCCATTGGTCAATGTCTCTGTTGTTGTACCAGTACCAGGCTGTTTTGAGTACTGTAGCTGTATAGTAGGTTCTCAAGTCAGGTAGTGTGAGTCCTCCAACTTTATTCTTCTTCTTCAGTAGTGCTTTACTTATTCGGGGTTTCTTCCCTTTCCATATAAAGTTAATAATTAGTTTTTCCATCTCTTTGAAGAATGTTGTTGGTATTTGTATCGGAATTGCATTGTATTTGTAAATTGCTTTAGGTAGAATTGCCATTTTCACAATGTTGAGTCTGCCTATCCATGAGCATGGTATGTTTTTCCATTTATGTAGATCCCTTTGGGTTTCATGCAGCAGTGTTTTGTAGTTTTCTTTGTATAGGTCTTTTATATTCCTGGTCAGATTTATTCCCAAGTATTTTATCTTTTTAGGGGCTATTGAAAATGGTATTGATTTCCTGATCTCCTTTTCATCGTTCTCTTTACTGGTGTATAGGAATCCAACTGATTTTTGAATGTTTATCTTGTATCCTGCTACTCTGCTGAATCTTTCTATTAGTTCCAGTAAATTTCTCGTGGAGTCTTTAGGGTTTTCTATGTATAGTATCATATCATCTGCAAACAGGGAGAGTTTAACTTCTTCATTACCAATTTGGATGCCCTTAATTTCTTTCTCTTGCCTTACTGCTCTAGCGAGAACTTCCAGCACAATGTTAAATAGGAGTGGTGATAAAGGGCATCCTTGTCTTGTTCCTGTTTTCAGGGGGAATGTTTTCAGCCTTTCTCCATTAAGAATGATGTTGGCTGTTGGTTTTGCATAGATGCCCTTTATGATGTTGAGAAATTTCCCTTCTATACCTATTTTATTGAGAGCTTTTATCAGGAATGCGTGTTGGACTTTGTCAAATGCCTTTTCTGCATCAATTGAGATAATCATGTGATTTTTTTCTTTCCTTTTATTTATGTGGTGGATTACGTTGATGGATTTTCTAATGTTAAACCATCCTTGCATACCTGGTATGAATCCTACTTGGTCGTGGTGTATTATTTTTTTGATATGATACTGAATTCTATTGGCTAAAATTTTGTTCAGAATTTTTGCATCTATATTCATGAGAGATATTGGTCTGTAATTTTCTTTTTTTGTGATGTCTTTGCCTGGTTTTGGTATCAGCGTTATGCTGGCTTCATAGAATGAATTTGGAAGTGTTGCTTCCTCTTCTATGCTCTGAAATAACTTGAGTAGAACTGGTACGAGCTCTTCTGTAAATGTTTTGTAGAATTCTCCAGTGAAGCCATCTGGGCCAGGGCTTTTTTTGGTTGGGAGTTTTTTGATTACCTTTTCAATCTCTTCTCTTGTTATGGGTCTGTTCAGATTTTCAATATCACTTTGTTGTAGTTTGGGTAGGCCGTATGTTTCTAGAAATTTATCCATTTCCTCTAGGTTTTCAAATTTGTTGGAATATAGTTTTTCATAATATTCTGTTATAATCCTTTTTATTTCAGTTGGGTCTGTTGTAATGTCCCCCATTTCATTTCTTATTTGGGTTATTTGTGCCCTCTGCTGTTTTTCTTTTGTCAGTCTGGCCAGTGGTTTGTCGATTTTGTTGATTCTTTCAAAGAACCAACTTTTGGTTTTGTTGATTCTTTCTATTGTTTTTCTGTTCTCTATTTCATTGATTTCTGCTCTGATCTTTACTATTTCCTTTCTTCCGGTGGTTGTAGGCTTTTTTTGTTGTTCTCTTTCTATTTGTTTGAGTTCTGTAGTTAATGTTTTGATTTTGTCCCTTTCTTCTTTTTTGATATGTGCATCTATTGCTATAAATTGTCCTCTGAGGACTGCCTTTGCTGTGTCCCAAAGGTTTTGGTATGATGTGTTTTCATTTTCATTTGATTCTAGGAATTTTTTAATTCCATCTCTGATTTCTTCTATTACCCATTGATGTGTAAGCAGATTATTATTCAGTTTCCATGTGTTTGATTTTTTTTCCTTGCTCTTTCTAGTGTTAATTTCTACCTTGATGGCATTGTGGTCAGAGAAGATACTGTGAATTATCTCAGCATTTTGGATCTTGTTGAGGATTGCTCTGTGGCCTAAGATGTGGTCTATTCTGGAGAACGTTCCATGTGCATTGGAAAAGAATGTGTACTTTGCAGCGGTTGGATGGAGTGTTCTATATATGTCTATGAGGTCCAGTTGGCTGATTGTGTCCTTTAGGTCTTCTGTATCTTTGCTAAGTTTCTTTTTAGTTGTTCTGTCCTTTACTGAGAGTGGTGTGTTGAAGTCTCCTACTATTATTGTGGAACTGTCAATTTCTCTTTTCAGTGCTGTTAGAGTTTTTTTTATGTATTTTGGAGCCCTGTCATTGGGTGCATAGATATTTATTATGGTTATGTCTTCATGATGGATCATCCCCTTAATCATTATATAGTGTCCTTCTTTGTCTTTTATGGTAGATTTTGTTTTAAAGTCTATTTTATCTGAGATTAGAATTGCCACTCCTGCTCTTTTTTGATAGTTGTTAGCTTGATATATTTTTTTCCAACCTTTGATTTTTAATAAATTCACATCTTTGTTTCTAAGATGTGTCTCTTGTAGACAGCAAATAGATGGATCCTGTTTTCTTATTCATTCTGCCACTCTCCGTCGCTTTATGGGTGCATTGAGTCCATTTACGTTCAGTGTAATTATTGATAGATGTGAGTTTGTTGCTGTCATTTTGTAGTGCTTTTTTTTGTGATGCTGAAGTTTTCTTTGTTCTTCTTACTCTCTTGTGCTGAGTTCCTTTTGTTTGTGGATTTTGTGTTCATTTCTTTTGTTTTTGTAGGTTTTGTTTTTGTTGAGACTTTATGTTTTTCGTCTTTATTTTTATGAGTTGGTTTGTTAACTTTTTTTGTGGTTACCATGAATTTTACCCTTATCTTTATAATTTTGAAGCAGTCTACCGTTACTTGGTATCGCCTTGCCTTCTTCTCCTTTAGAAGGTTCTATACCTATGCCGTTTGTTCCCTCTTTCATTGTTTTGATGTTGTTGTCATCCTTTGATTGATTTCTCTGATTCCCTGTTGTATATCTTTTGTTTTTGGAAAGTCGTCTGTAGTTCAGTTCCTAGAATGGTATCTGGTTCATGTTAACCTGCATCCTAGGTCCTAGGTCCTGCCTGAGGGCTTAAGCTGTTTGTCCTCAGATCGAAGAACTCCCGTTAATAATTCTTGTAAGTTTGGTTTGACTTTTGCATATTCCTTTAGTTTCTGTTTATCTGGAAATGACCTAATTTCACCATCAAATCTGAATGAGAGATTTGCAGGATATATTATTCTTGGCTGACACTTTTTTTCTTTCAAGATTTTATATATGTCATCCCATTGCCTTCTTGCCTGCATGGTTTCTGCTGAATAATCTGAGCTTAGTCTTATTGTTTCTCCTCTGTATGTGACTTCTTGTTTTTCCCGAGCTGCTCTCAGGATTCTTTGTTTGTCTTTAGTTTTAGCGAGTGTGAATATGATATGTCTTGGTGATTTTCTTTTGGGGTCTCTTCTATATGGGGTTCGTTGAGCTTCTTGGATGACCAGCTTTTCATCTTTCATGATATTGGGAAAGTTTTCTGTCAGCAGTTCCTCAATGATCCTCTCTGTGTTTTCTGTTTTCTCCCCCTGTTCTGGTATGCCAATCACTCGTAAGTTTTTGCTTTTAATTGTGTCCCACATAACTCTCAGGGTCTCTTCATTTTTCTTTGTTCTTTTTTCTGAGTTTTCCTGAAGCAGAGTTGTATCCAAGTGTTTGTCTTCAGTTCCACTGATCCTGTCTTCCATGGTTTCAAATCTACTTCTCAGCCCTTCTATGACACCGTCCATTTCTGAAATCTTGTTGTTTATCTTTTGGATTTCTAATTGTTGTTTTTGTATAATTTCGAGTTGTGAATTTATTTTGGCATTTTGTTCTTGCATCATCTTCCTGAATTCTTCCAATTTTCTGTCTGTATTTTCCATAAATTTGTCTATTTTTTCCTCATGTTTGTCAGCTTTTTGCCTCAGTTCTTGGAAAATTCCGAGTATTAGTGATTTGAGTTCCGTATCAGGTACTTCTAGTGCATTTTCTTCCACAGGAGATTTATCTGGTGTTTTAATTTGGACGCCTATTGGAGCCATCTTGTCTTGTTTTTGTAAATGTTTTGATATTGTTTGCTGTTTTCGGGGCATTCAGTAGATATTTCTCTCGTTTATTGATTGTAGATTTTTTTTTTTTTTTCGTTCTTGTGGTACAGCTGGGCAGATCTAGTTGAGGAGGAGCCACTGGGATGGGTTGCTTGTGGCACTCACCGCAGCCACCAGGACGGTCGGTAGTCAGTGCTGGGCAGGTTCCAATAGGGCGTGCCTGCACCGCTTGGTGATGTGATGTCTAGTGCACGGTGCAGGTAGGTAGGGTGCAGCGGGAAGATGGTTATGTGTGAAGCTAAGCTGGATATGGGAGAGAGGAGAGAGGAGGAGGAGCAAAAAGCGTACAAACATAAAAGAATGCTAGGGGAGTTTGTCGTTGGAATGTACAGATGAGAGACTATGGGATGGAGGAAACCAGAAGGGGGAAGAGAAAGAAAAGGAAAGAATGACCAAATGAAAATCAGAAAAGTTAAAAAACTGCAAAGTTCCCAGGGATCACACCGATGCAGCTATGAGGTCTGGGGAAGTCGGTCTCAATTTTCACAGCTCAGCCTGGCCAGAAGGTACAGAGGCATACATCGCCTGGTATTCAGGGATCAGAAAGAGAAGGAAGAGATAGAGGGACAAGAAATTAAGCAATGAAGAAAGACAAAAGAGAAAAAGAGGTAAAATATGACAAAACTAATCAAAAAAGGAAGAAAAATAAAATTGAGGAAAAAAAAAAAAAAAAAAAGGGCAACACCAGCAGTCAGTGCCTACAAATGGGACCCAGAGAGCCCCCACTCAGGGGCGCGAATTCCAAGAAGCCGATAGTCTCGGGGTTAAGTGACCGTGGCCACGGGAAGCAGAGGGGCCAACGAACAAAGGCCCCAGGATCCCACCCGCGCGGGAGCCCAGACCTGGAAACAGCCACACGCCCGAACGCAGCCCTACAGCCCCGCAGGAGAGAGCAGAGACGGCCCTCGGAACCAGGCACCCAGGCAAAAGGAGGGGGAGGCGGCAGAAAAAGGTCCGCTAGGTGCCAGCAAACGGCTCCCAGAAAGCCCCCAGCCCGGGCGCGCGGAACCCAAGCACCGGCACCGCCCCGCCCAGGGACCCCGGCCACGGAAAGCAGAGGGGTGAACGAACAAAGGCCCCGGGATCCCACCCACGCGGGAGCCCAGACCCAGAAACAGCCACACGCCCGCACGCAGCTCCACAGCCCCGCAGGAGAGAGCAGAGACAGCACCCGGACCCAGGCACCCAGGCAAAAGGAGGGGGAGGCGGCAGAAAAAGGTCCGCTAGGTGCCAGCAAACGGCTCCCAGAAAGCCCCCAGCCCGGGCGCGCGGAACCCAAGCACCGGCGCCCCCCCGCCCAGGGACCCCGGCCACGGAAAGCAGAGGGGCGAACGAACAAAGGCCCCGGGATCCCACCCACGCGGGAGCCCAGACCCAGAAACAGCCACACGCCCGCACGCAGCCCTACAGCCCTGCAGGAGAGAGCAGAGACGGCACTAGGAACCAGGCACCCAGGCAAAAGGAGGGGGAGGCGGCAGAAAAAGGTTCGCTAGGTGCCAGCAAACGGCTCCCAGAAAGCCGCCAGCCCAGGCGCGCGGAATCCAAGCACCAGCACCCCCCAGCCCAGAGACCCTGGCCACGGAAAGCAGGGGATCCCCAGCTGAGGCGGAGAGGGGTGGGTGGTGGGAGAGCGCGCACCACAGTTTACCGGTCGTTCTGTCTCCGACCAGATGCTCTGCAAGGCTGCTCTCCCGTTTGCTGGTCTCCGATAGGAATCCAAGATGGTGGATCCGCGCTGCGTTAGCTGGTAAGGAATCTCTGCCTGAGTCTCTCCTCGCTCTCCGTTCTCTTTTAGTATTCTCACTCCGTTTGGTGTTTGGCTGAGTTCTTTATCTCTTCATTTGGTGTTCTAGGGTTTCAGGATTGTTGATTCTCTGTTAGGCTTAGTTTTTCGGATCTTTGCTGTGGAGGGACGGCGTGGTGTTTCTGCCTAGAGCGCCATCTTGCCCCTCTCTCCTAAATGTCTTTTATAGAAATAAAACTAGCAGCCTTTCTGTTGCTAGAAATGTTAACCATATTTTTGTATGTAATTAATGTTACCTCTGCAGTTCACTATAGATAACACCCTCAGCTGGGCCTATCGGAAATATTCTTTGCTGCTCTATTTTGTTGAGAATTATCTGGCTTCTGTTTTGATTCACAGGTTTTCCTTGTTAAGATTACATGCTTCTTCGATATGTTTCTACGCTTTGATAAATATATGTATGGATAAACTACTTTAACCAGAAGAATTTACAACTTTTGGGAAAACTAAATCTTTTAGGATAGATTTTTGTATGAATATTTTAAATTTATCTCAGCTCAATCACAGGTGAGGATAACCAAAAAGATGAAGATCTTTTGCACATTTCAGCTTTTTGCATATGTTTGAAAAAAATACCTAATATACATTGCATGTGTATTATGTGCTACATGTGCATGTAAATGAAATATGTACTATTATACTCACCCCAGTTCCTGAAAAGCTCATGGGAATGGTATAACCCACTTTTCTTAATATATAAGTAGAAATAGGTTTTGGCAGTTACAGAGATACAGTTGTGCAGGAATTGAAATAAAATGTCAGAATACTGGCCTTGCTCTCCCTCTCACTGTCAATCTGTAGCTAACTGAGTCACTGCTGATGCCTGGCTCTGCAGTAAACCACATTCTAAAGAGGAGAAAAGACTTCGTTACAAGAGAAAATAATTTTTCCTGCGCTAAAGCATATTCATGGCATTGCCATGTAGAAACAAATGTAAACATTTGTTATGCAACTATTTCTCTCAATGATTGTATATTGTCTCTTTTTGTACAAAGCTAAGATTATTCTTTATTTAATAGACATTTGCACATCAAACTTGAATGTATTTCTTAAAAGACAGCTACTTCTTTGTGTTAAGAGGTTGGACAAACATAGCAAAATACTCTAGAACTGGTATGTTGACAGTTAGATTCTGAAATTTTCCCATAGAAAATCTGAAAATAAATATAATACTACATCTGTTGCTCCATTAAGGACACATGCCCCTTACACAAATACATGTATAAACCAAACCAAACCTTTGCCATCAAGTCGATCCCGACTCACTGTGACCCTATAGGACAGAGTAGAACTGCCCCATGAGGTTTCCAAGGAGCACCTGGTGGAATCGAACTGCCAACCTTTGATAAGCAGCTGTAACTTTTAACCACTACACCACCAAGTTTTATATATATATATATATATAATTTCATGAAATAGAAAATATAAGAAAATAACATACAAGCATGGCTTATGTAGTTATAAAAGAGGCATGCAGTATTTTTGAGTTTTCAAACAGAAGATCTTAAATAGCTATTTTTCCACCAAAGATCAGTGTATTAGTTGACAACTTTGGAGGCTGAATTCAAATCCAGGTCTTTCTTATGACAAAACTCTTGCTATTTTTACTACACGATGTTGCATGTAGAGTTACACTTGCTTGTGTTACTTCCCTACCTTCATTCTTTCAGTTTTGAAACAGGACTCAAGAAGAATCACCCTGGGACAAAGTCAGTGAAAGTTTCTAGTTATATAGAAGTGAGATTTCTTTAGCTCAATGCGCTGGACATTTGGAGTGTTGCCTTATTGTAACTGGCATTTTCTCCATTTGAAAGATTCCTAATTGAGGACTGATGACTTTTTGTACAAACTTCAGCAAGAACTCTCCACAGCGCTCTGAGCGTGTATATTGTTGTTGTTAGGTGCCAATGAGTCAGTTCAGACTCAGAGCGACACCCTGTGTAACAGAAGGAAACGCTGCCCGGTCCTGTGCCATTCTCACAATAGTAGATATGTTTAAGCCCATTATTGCAGCCGCTGTATCAATCCGTCTCTTTGATGGACTTCCTCTTTTTCACTCAGACTCTCCTTTACCAGGCATGATGTCCTACTCCTGGGACTAGTCCCTCCTGACAACATATCCAAAGTAAGCAAGACAAAGTCTCGCCATCCTTGCTTCTAAGGGGCATTCTGGCTGTACTTCTTCTAAGACAGATTTATGCATTCTTCTGACAGTCCATGGTACACTCAATATTCTTCATCAATACCATAATCCAAATGCATCAATTCTTTGATTTTCCTTATTTATTGTCCAGCTTTCACATGTGTACGAGGCTATTGAAAATACCATGCTTGGGTCGGGTACACTTATTAAATCCTCAAAGTGACGTCTTTCCTTTTTAACACTTTAAAGAGGTCTTTTGCAGCAGATTTGTCCAATGCAATATACATCATTTGATTTCTTGACTACAGTTTCATGAACATTGATTGTTGATTCAAGCAAACTAATCATGTATATTACCTTGTTTTATTTGAACTCAGGCATTTTATTCTACACTATTTATCTGTATACTAAAACTTTAATAACATTTATGAAATTATTTCACTATCTTCTTACTGCTTTTCCCTCTAATTCAATGAGCAAACTCATCTTATCTTAGAGCTTCTATTATTATTTTGAGCCCTAGGATGCAGACCACCTGATGCAGTAATAGCATGATTTTGATGAGCTATCCGTCTGGGGTGATGTGCTTATGAAGTTGTCTAGAGCATCAGTGTTATCGGGACAGATTGGAGCATTGAATAGATGGATTAAGGAATATAACTATGTATCTATATATTTTAATTTATTTTTACCCTGATCATTTTTTTTTTCTCCTACTTCTAAGGTAATCCTAAAAACCAAACCAATTTGCCATCAAGTCAATTCTGATTCCTGGCAACTCCATGTGTATGGCAAAATTATCTGTATTATATTTTGGAATCATGTAGGTTATAAGAAATTTTGCTGTGGTAAAACCAACCAAAAAGTCTCCCTTGCTTAGAAAACAAAGTTTATTCTTTTCCTACACACATGTTTATCTAGGGTCAGCAAGAGGACTCAGCTCATTTTCGTTACTCAAAGGCCTTTGCTGATAGAAGTTTACTCTTGATCGATGCTTCTATGTCCTATAGCCAGTGAAAGAAAGGCATGGCAAGTTACACATTGGCTATTCAACTTCTGAATAAAGATGCTACACATCATTTTTGTTCGTAATTCACCAGCCAAAACAAATAATATCACTAACCCTGAGGCCAGCAAGAGGGGAAATACAATAATTCCCAAGGATGGGAAGTAAGTGTTTAAAAACTAAAATGCCACCCATACAGGCTAACACAGTCCACCTTTGTAGTCTCAAATGTTCTATTTAATCTCTTTCATATATGAAAAATACACTAATCTCCCCTCCCTGCACCCCCCTCCTCCCCACTCCCGCCAAAAGCCATGTCATCCAGTCCATCCAGTCACAACATTAAGCTCAAACTCCTGGATCTTGTAACAGTCTCCAAAGTAGGTCAGATATGACTCCCTATGTTCCACAGAACTCACAAATTAAATTACCAAATTATCAGCTTCCTAGACATATCCATCTTCCCTTCCCACCCCAGGGGCCCTCGTATACCCAGTATACACTGGTGTAAGAAGGACAATATAATCATCATAAACATTCCCATGAAACACAAGGAAATATGGAATATACACAGCACTCACTGGCCTATGACACTTCTGAATCCTGCTAGGCAGATAGAGGCTGTATTCTTCAACTCATCACTAGATGTATTAATAGTGCCAAGCTGACATTACAACATAAGTCATTTTAAATAGTACGAAGATTAATATTGTTGTTAGTTGCCACTGAGTCAGCTCTGACTCATTGAGACCTTATGTATAATAGAAAGAAATATTGCCAGTCTTGTGCCATTTTCTAGTGCAAAGTAAATATTAGAAAATAAGAAACATATTTTTCCTGAACTTGTATCTAAGTTAACTGATGCAAGTAAACTGATCTAAAACAAAACTAAACCCATTGCCATCGAGTTGATTCCAACTAGTAGTGATCCTATAGGACAGAATAGAACTGTCCGATAGGGTTTCCGAGACTGAATCTTTACAGAAGCAGACTGCCACATCTTTCTCTTACAGAGCAGCTGGTGGGTTTGAACTGCTGACCTTTAGGTTAGCAGCCCAGTGCTTTAACCACTATGCCACCAAAAAAACAAAAACAAACCCGTTGCAGTGGAGTCAATTCTGACTCATAGTGACCCTATAGGACAGAGTACAACTGCCCCGTAGTGGTTCCAAGTAGTGGCTGGTGGAATCGAACTGCTGACATTTTGGTTAGCAGCAGAGCTCTTAACCACTGCACCACCAGAGATGTTAAGTCTTCTAGTCCTTTCAATACCCTTGTTTTCAGAGACACTGCTTACAAAATGTATTAAAAGCAAGCAAATGAACAGAAAGAATCCTTGCAACTTGTTTCTTCAGTTTCATCCCTAGCTCCTGCTACTCTGCCTAAATGATGGATTTACTCTCCTCACTCCTCTGTGGGATCTCCAGACCCTGCCTTTCTTCTGTCAGGGAGCTCTCCCCTCAGTGGGAGCTTGGAACAGTGTTAGCCTTTGCTCTTCTGTAGCGAATCCACGGATGCATATAGTCGCCTCACATTCTTGCTTAACTTGAAGACTTTTATCATTTTCCTCACACACACTGATCATTTCAGTGTTCATCTCCGCTGACCTTCTCTTTTGCATATAAGAGCATTCTTTTATTGTCCTGGTGCTATTTTTGATGTTTTTCCCTTCCAAGTTTTGTTATCTGACCCCCCTCTCACACACATACTTTATGTTTCTGTTCTGTTTTACTGACAGATACTTCTGACTGATTTGCTGGAGATAGCGTTCTGTGGATGGGAAGACATGTAGCTAGAAGGATTTGTGTCTGTTTTCATTAGGCATCTTTGTATTGGAAACACCAGCCTTAATCTCACAGGAAGTGTGAGGTGCTGGCTGTTTAACGCACAGCCCAGGGAAAATATGAAAGAAGTACCTTTGCAGCATGCATACCCTTGACGTACACAGAGGTCTGAGTAGCCGTTTGTGGGGTTCTGCTTTCTCTCCCCACCCTCCCTACACACACTGACACACCTTGGTTTTCATCTGAGGTAATCTGGAACTATTCAAAATACAAACACCTCTCCCACTAGATGGGACTCTGGTAGGCAGGAGAGTCACTCGTATTTCTTGAAATTTTTTTTTTGGCTGTATTACGGAAAATCTTTAAAAGACTAGTCATGTATAAGGTCTCTGCCATCTGCCTTCCCAGTCACATGTTGGCCTGCTCAGAACATGTGAATCACTAGTGGCCCAATTCCTTCAGCACAATAGCTTTTGGAAATAGGTGCCAGGAGAAACTTAAATAGAGAGAGAGAGAAAAGCAAGGCACCAGAAATCACTCATTGTGTTTCTTTTAATGGTTCATTTAGGCACATGGATCTGTAACAGTTCGTCTAGATTGCCCATTATTTTCAGATTTTGGCTAAAGACTTTCCCAAAAGTAGCAGCCACTATCTGTGTTAGCCTCTTATTTACTTACTCCTCTCTCTCCACTTTTCTGTCTTCTCTTTCTAGCTCATTCTTTTTAGCAGTAAGAAGACTTCAACAGCATCAAAGGCCGTTTCTCCTTAAGGAAATGTTAAAGGCACATGTCCCAGTTGAGCCAATGGTTGTGGGTTATTTTCTAGGACTAAGTAACATGGTGGGGACCAATACTTTTGGAGAAGTCTCTCGTTCATTCTGCCTACATCAGTGATTCCTCTGAGACTTGACCATATTGTGTATATGAATATTCTCCCTTTATCTTCTGAAAGGTACTTTTAAAAGCTCATATTGCATGAAAATTAAGAGTTATGAAGCTATGTCTATTGATAAGTGTGAAAGTTTTTTTTTTTAATTGCTCTTTGGGCACAGATTATTAATGCTGTAATGACACTAAAGAGCATTCAATGCAAATTTGTAAAGCTCTAAAGAACTTTATTAAGATAAGCAACATTTTATTCAGTCAATTCAGTAGCTATTTTAATGAAAATCTGTCTAAATAAATCTCAGTGGAAGCTACCACAGATGTTGTAGCATGCATTCTGGGAAATAAGCAACTAAATTTGTCAGTTTAATGAGAGACAGAAAGCTGTAAGAAGAAGGAAAAGGTTGAAGGAGGTGAACGTAGGTCTGTAACGTAGAAAGATTTCCATCTCACTAACTTTAGTTCCACTTGCTATACCAGTTCCCTCTCTTCTGATACTAAATGAAATCTCCTTTCTTTCTAAGTAAATGGTTGACATTACTTATCTTTTGTAAGTGAAGGAATGTGTGTGTCTCTTCTGTGTGTGTGTGCATGCGTGCTTCTACCCTATAGGGCCTCTATGAGTCAGAATTGACCAGATAGCAACAGGTTTATTTGTTTTCAATCTTAGCAAGGAGTCCTGATAGCACAATGGTTGAGTGCTTTCCTGCTGACTGAAAGGTCAGGGGTTTGAATTCACCAGAGGCTCCATGGGAGAAATGACCTGGTGATCTGCTCCTATAAAGTTTTCAGCCTAGGAAACTCTGGGGCAGTTCTACTCTGCCATATTGTGTTGTTCTGAGTCAAATTGACTCCATGGCACATGGTAATCTCAGTATGATTGATTAATTCATGTTCCCTTTTTTGAGACCAGCTAATATATGTTGCTAGGTGGTCTCTGTGGCCTGTCCAGCCCCACATTCATTTGCACAAATCCTCAGGTATAGTCCAGAGTTTTCAAAATAATAAAGGCACTGAAACTACTCAGACAGTATACAATTGAATTAGCACGTAACCTTGGAAAATCATTTAACATTTTTAGGTATCTTGTTTTCTTCATCTCTCAGTGGAGAATGTCAGTCTATAGATGTGCGTCAGCAGGTGTACTATCAGTATTTTAAATGGAACAAGTCTTCATTGTGTGATTTTGACCCCACCCATTGTACAAAGATAATCTCCCTTGATGCCCGTCCACCATATGCCAGTAGTGCCCCGGGAACTATGATAATATAAACTCTCCTGTCTTGCTACTCAATGTGTGTCACTCAAACGTGGAAAGTCATCATCAGAGAGTTACTTAGAAATGCAAAATCTCAGGCTCCACTCAAAAACTTCTCAAACAGAATATTAATTTTAATAAATACCCTGGATGTTTCACATGTAGAGTTTAAGAAGCATTGTTCTAGATGCACCTTCAAAAAATATCAGTTCATATGCATATGTCTATGTCTCTAGAGGGTGGAGGATAGTACTCGTGCTAATTTCCACACTCTGTTGAGAATCATTAGATCCTAGACGACTTATAAGGCTTTTTTTTTTTTTAATTTCTTTTTTTAATTGTTGTGCTTTAAGTGAAAATTTACAATTCAAGTTAGTCTCTCATACAAAAATTTATACATACATTGTTTTGTGAGCCTAGTTTCTCTCCTTGTCCTATGACAGCCCACTCTTCCTTTCCACCTCAGATTTCCCATGTCCATTCAACCAGCTTCTGACCCTCTCTGCCTTCTCATCTCACCTCTGGACAGGAACTGCCCATTTAGTCTCATGTATCTACTTGAGCTATGAAGCACACTTCTTGACAAGTATAATTGTATGTCCCACAGTCCAGTCTAATCCTTGTCTGAAGAGTTGGCCTCAGAAATGGTTTTAGTTTTAGGCTAACAGAGAGCCCTGGGGCCAAGTCTTCCAGGGTCCCTCCAGTCTCAGTCAAACCATTAAGTCTGGTCTTTTTACTAGAATTTGAGTTCTGCACCCCACTTTTCTCCTGCTCCATCAGGGAGTCTCTGTTTTGTTCCGTCAGGGCAGTCATTGTGGTAACCAGGCACCACCTAGTTCTTCTGGTCTCAAGCTGATGAAATCTCTGGCTTATGTGGCCCTTTCTGTCTCTTGGGCTAATACTTTCCTTGTGTCCATGGTATTCTTGATTCTCCTTTACTTCAGGTGGGTTGGGAAAATTGATGCATCTTAGATGGTCGCTTGCTAGCTTTTAAGACTCCAGATGCCACTCACCAAAGTGGAACGCAGAACATTTTCTTAAAAAATTTTGTTATGCCAATTGACCTAGATGTCCCTTGGAAGCATGCTCCCGAGACCCCTGCCCCTGCTACTCTGTCCCTCGAAGTGTTTGGTTGTAGTTAGGAAACTTCTTAGCTTTGGTTTAGTCTAGTTGTGCTGACCTCCCCTGTAGTGTGTGCTGTCCTTCCCGTCACCTAAGATAATTCTTGTCTACTTTCTGGTTAGTGAATACCCCTCTCACTTCCTCCCCACCCTCATAACCATCAAAAACTGTTGTCTTCTGTATTTAAACCTTTTCTTGAGTTCTGTAAGTCTTTTCTTTTAACTATAAAACACTAAATATGGCTAGATATATTTAATTAGTTATTCTTTAATATTTTTCAGTAATAATTTATAGCTTTCTGTTTAGTAATCTTCCATAGTAATGTTAGACTTATTCATATATTTCTGAACATATTGTAATATGTATTTTGTTTCAATTTTATTTCATAACCTTTTATGTTGATTCATACAAGTTCAATTGAGCCTGCATATGGATCATTTTTCCAGCAAAATCATCATACTTACTTATTAAACTTATTAATTCTAATAATGTGCTCTAAATTATTTAAATGTTTTTTCTATATTTTCTAAGTATGATATTTTTATTACTTATTTTCAGTCCTATCTTTTTTTATTTTGAAATTATCATACAGGCATCTTTATTTCACTCTTGTTCTTAAAAGGAAAATTTCATTTTACCCTTAAGTAGGTTTCTTAAAATACCTTTTACTAAATCAAGGATGTTTCATTAAATTTATATTTTTCTGTTTATCATCATCATGGATAGGTGTTCAATTTTATAATTTTTTTCTGCATCCATTAAGCTGAATATACAATTTTTCTTTAATTTATTTTAAACTGGTAAATTAATTTGATTAATTCTCAAGTGTTAAATATTTCCCATATTAATAAAAAAAACAAATTTAGTTGTGATCTATTTGTTTTATACATATTGCTGAATTCAGTTTGTTAATATTTTTGGTAAAAGATTTTTAGTGAAATTGGTCTCTGATTTTTCTGTTTTGAAAAGTTGTCATTAGGTGTTAGTACCAAGAGGATGCTAGTATCATAAAACTAGTTATGAAGTATTCCTTTCTTTTTAATAGCCTACATACAAAATTTATAAGATTGAACTTATTTTTTTCCTTCTTAAGTATTCAGAAGAATTTGCCTATAACATTAACTCTACCGATATTTTCTTGGTAGAGAGTTATTTCTTTAATATGTATTAAAATAATCACTTTTCAATCTGAAGTTATTTGGGTACAAAATTGAAATACACTGTGAATATTTTCCAGATTATTTTTCCAATTTTTCTAACACCATTTAATGAATAAATTGTATTTTCCCCATCATTTTGAAATGGGTTGGTTACCATTGTTTTTAAGGACTGCCTCTCTTATAGTCCTCTGTGACTCCAACTTTTAAAGAACAAATGTCTTTCTATCTCTTCCTGCAACAATTGAAATTCATGTTCAAAAGGACCAAAACCTCCATTGTAACTTGGATTCAGTAATGTGACTTCCTTCTTCCCTGGAAATTTTGCCTTAGGAGCTATTTCTACTATTTTTATTTAATACATTCTTAACTATTCAAATAAAGCAACTTCACACATTAATTACATGCCAGCCCAATGTTTGTGCAACTAGCTTGTTCGTGCAAATCAAAAGTATACTATCTAATAATTCCAATAGCCTTCTTTGCAGAGATAGAAAAGCCAATCCTCAAATTTATATGGAAGGGCAAGGGACCCCAAATAGCTAAAGCAATCTTGAAGACGAAGAATAAAGTAGGACCCACACTTCCTGATTTCAAAACATACTATAAAGCCATGTATTTAACACAACCTGATACTGGTATAATAAAAGACTTAAAGACCAATGGAGTAGAATAGAGATTTCAGAAACAAATCAATACATCTATGGTCAATTGATTTTCAAAGAGGGTGCTAAGCTCATTCGATGGGAAAGAGTGTCTTCAACAAATGGTGCTGGGAAAATTGGATTTTTACATGCAGAAGAGTTAATCAGTATATATGCCTCACACCATACAAAAAGCAAAACAAAACAAAATAAAAATGGATCAAGGATATAACTGTGAAAAAGAAAACCGTAAAATTCCTAGAAGAAAATATAGAAGTAAGGCTGTGGGACCTAGTTTTTAACAATGGACTATCAGCTATTATAATAAAAGTATGAGCAGCAAAAGACGAAATAGATAAATGGGACCTCATAAAAACTAAATATTTTTGTTCATCTAAGAAGTTTATCAAAAAAGTGAAAATACAATCTACAGATTAGGGGAAAATCATGGGGAATCATATATTTGGTAAGGATCTAATATCTAAAATATATAAAATACTTCTACAACTCAACAACCAAAAGACAACAACCCAATCAAGAAATGAGCAAAAGACTTAAGCAGATATTTCACTAAAGAGAATATTCAAATGGCCAACAAGCACATCAAAAGAGGCTCAATATTATTAGCTATTGCAGACCCCCCAAAACCAAACCCATTGCTGTCGAGTTGATTCAGACTCATAATGACCCTATGAGCAGAGCAGAACTGCCCCATATGGTTTCCAAGGCTGTAAATCTTTACGGAAGCCAACTGCCACGTCTTTCTTCAGCAGAGCGGCTGGTGGGTTCGAACCACTCAACATTCAGACAGCAGCCAAGTGCCAACCACTGTATAACCAGGGAGATGAAAATCAAAACTACAAAGATATACAAACTCAAGCCTTTTAGAATGGCAATGATCAAAAACAAAAGAAAGGAAAACAAAGGTGTTGATGAGGTTGTGGAGAAATCCAAACCTTCATCCATTTCTAGTGGCAATGTAAAACGGTACAGTCACTGTGCAAAACAGTTTGGCGGTCCCTCAAAAAGTTGAGCATAGAACTGCCATATGACTCAGCAATCCCAATCCTAGGTATAGTCTCAGAAAGAGTGAAAGCAGGAACACAAACAGAAGCCTGTACACCAATGTTTATTCCAGCACTTTTCATCATAGCCAAAATGTGGAAACAACCGAGATGCTCATCAACAGATACATGACAAAAAATGTGGGATATCCATACAATACTCAGCAATAAAGAGAAATGAAACCCCGATGCATGCTAGAGTGTGGATGAATCTTGAAAACATGCTAGCAACATACGTTAGTTGCAAAGGACAAATGTTGTATGATTTGACTTAGATCACATTAGCAAATATACACCAACCAACAATCATTAGTAGTTACCATGGATGGGAAGGAGGAGAATTTTTTGCTTAGAGGGCATTGAGTCTATGTTAATGGTGATGGTACAATTTGGAAAAGAATTAAAAAAAAAAAAAAAACCTTGCCATCTAGTCGATTCTGACTCATAGTGACCCTGTAGGACAGAGTAGAGCTGCTCCATAGGGTTTCCAAGGAGTGCCTGGTGGATTCAAACTGCCTACCTTCTGGTTAGCAGTCAAATTCTTAACCACTATGCTACCAGGGTTTCCTCGAAAGGGATAGTGAGAACGATTTCAAAACTGGAAGAATATAATCAATGTTACCGAATTCTACATGTAGAAATTGTTGAATTGATGCATGTTTTGTTGAGTATGTTTTATTCACCACAAATATATATATATATATAAAGCTAGTTAAGTGAATAACAAGATAAGTCATAGTCTTGAAGAAAATAATTCCAAAACTCATGTCTGATAAAAAGATTGGCCTCTAAATGACATAATTAACTTTGTAAACTCAATAACAAGAAAGCAAACAACCCAATAAAAATGGGCAAAATATTTAAACAGATACTTGACCGAAGAAGAGAGATGTATAAGTGACATATGGGAAGATAATCAGACAACAGGGAAATGAAAATTAAAGCAACAATGAAATAGCTTGTGTCTGTCAATGTTCATAAAACTGTAAAACTAAAAAGGGTTCATTTTAATGTATATAAATTACACCTGATTTTTAAACAGTAAATCTAAATGTTGTTTTATTAAATAAGTATGTATAAGAATTAAAAAAAAATAGTATTACTACCTATACTTAACAAAAAGTTAACATTAAATTTGATGCAAGAGGAAACTTTGATGAAGCAATTTGTTTCATTCTCTTTGGAGCAAGTGAAGACAGTGGAAAGTGCATAAGCTGATGACTGGGTTAAAATTTTGTGCATTTGGGCAAGTTACTTAATCTTTTTGTGTCCTCATTTCCTTAACTGCAAAATGGAGATAATAAGAGATACTTTGTAAAATACTTTGGACATTAAGGTTGTTAGCATATTATACAGTCTAGAAAGTCTTTTTTTTTTTTTTTTTTACTTATCATAAAAAAAAAAAAAAAAAAAACACCCATTGCCATCGAATCAATTCTGACTCAAAGTGACCCTATAGGACAGAGTAGAACTGGCCCATAGGATTTCCAAGGAGCAGCTGGTGGATTCACACTGCCAACTTTTTTGTTAGCAGCCAAGCTCTCAACCACTGTGCCATCAGGGCTGTTATATATGTCTATTGTAAAATAAGTTAAACATAATTGAAAGGCATGAAGTAAATAGAGAAGAGTCCAAATTTCATTCCTTATGTTAATTACAGTTAACATCTGGTATCTCCCTTTCAAATTTTTCCTATGTCTTTACAAAAATATATATGCATGATATACTGAATAAAATAAAATTTTCACCATACTTTCTTATGCAAATTGCTAAATGTGTATATATATATATATATATATATTTAATTAAGCTTCCACATAAATAATTATTATAATATTACTGTAGTTGCAAGATCACTGTATTTCTTTCTTTTTTGGTTGGCATACCTTACTACTACCTTAACTGTTGTTATTATTTGATTAATGGTACACCAGCCACTTTGTAGACCTCTGGACCTTAGAGGTAAGACATTATTCCAATTGTAATGCATTCAACATCAAGGTGAATCCCTTTTGAAATGCATGAAGCTCAGCAGATCAGAGTAGGAGCCTCATTGCTGAATAAATTGACGCTTCCTGGATGTTTTAGTTTCGTAAATGTTTATCTTTTTTTCTTTTATTTCTGTGAGATATGGCTTTCAAGCATAATTACAGCTTTCCTGTGTGATAGTTGGAGCCCTGATTGCTCAGTGGTGAAGAGCTCAGCTGCTAGCCAAAAGGTCGGTACTTGGAATCCACCAGCCACTCCTTGAAAACCCTATGTGGCAGTTCTACTCTGTCTTATACGGTCTCAATGAGTTGGAATCAACTTAATGAGTTTGGTGTTTCTGGTTTGTGTAATAGTTAGGGAGCCCTGCTGGGTTTGTTTTGGTTTTTCTGTGTTATATTTGGAAAATCAGAGGATCTCCATGTAACCTAATGGAAAGGTGCCTGCAATAAATTATCTACATGGCTCTCATTGGTATATTGTCATACCACAGATCAGTGGTGCCACAGTGCCACTTGCCTCATCGGTGGTTTGTATTACCAGCTTATATTTCTCAAAATCCATATTACCAACCAAAAATTTAAACACAATTAGTAAGCATGCATTCCAATGCTGAAAACACGTGCCATAAAAAATAAATAAATACAGGAGAAAAAATGTAGTAACAAAAGAGTTTTCAAACCTAACTGAGAATCTGTGGCAATATTAATGAGCTATCCTTGGCTTGTTTTATGTTGCTGCTTAGTTTTTACATGTGTTAATTTAATGCATGTTATTATTCGAGATACATTCCAGGGAGTTTAGAAAGCTGGTAGTTGAGGCTCAATATTCCTCTTTATTTTGTGTTTTGAACCAGGGCAGACTCGTTTGAAAAGGATGCTTGGTTGAGGTGATGGAGGTATTTGTGAGTGAATTCCTATTCACGAGTCTTATATTAGGTCATGAACCCAAAAAGTCGTGTCATAAGCTTGAGGCTAAATCCAGGAAACTCTTATTTTTTTCCTGTTGGTATTTGTCATAGCTGTGGTATAAGCCCTGAAGACGGAAATGTGGTTTTTGTTGCTGTTGAAGTAAATTCAGAGAAATCAGATTAGAGCTGATGTAATTTAGATGTTTGGAGGTGGAGGATTTTCTGATAGCAAAATCTAATACATGTAGCTCCCAAAATGGAAAGCCTCTCTCAGAGTGGGGACCTTCATTAGGGAATTTGTTTTTCAATGTGGTGATGCTGACACCAACTTTAAAACTGAGTTTTTTCTTTTCCTGGAAGTCTTTTTATTCGAGATGACTTAGATATTGCATGTAGCCTGAGCTAGGAATGGGAGTCAGGGAAAAAGACTCCCTTTCCTTCTGCAGGCC
Source organism: Dugong dugon (assembly GCA_030035585.1). Classification (NCBI taxonomy): domain Eukaryota; kingdom Metazoa; phylum Chordata; class Mammalia; order Sirenia; family Dugongidae; genus Dugong; species Dugong dugon. The sequence continues at coordinate 12,589,793 of CM057473.1, forward strand.
ACTAACTTTGGTCTGAATTAACAATAGTCACAGATTTATAAGGAAACTCTAGTGGCATATCGGTTAAGAGCTATGGCTACTAACCAAAAGGTTGAACGTTCAAATCCACCAGGCGCTCCTTGGAAACTCTACTGGGCAGTTCTACTCTGTCCTATAGGGTCACTATGAGTTGGAATCTACTTGATGGCAATGGATTTGGTTATGTTTTTGGTATTGGTCTGTAATGGTTAATATGTGATAAGCACCATCCAAAAAAAAAAAAAAAAAACCACTAAACCCATTGCTGTTTAGTCAATTCTGACTCATAGTGAGCCTGTAGGACACAGTAGATCTGCCCCATAGAGTCTCCAAGGAGCCGTTGGTGGATTCAAACTGCTGACCTTTTGATTAGTAGCGGAGCTCTTAACCTCTTGGCCACCAGGGCTCTGTAGGCACCATAGTAGACACCTAACGCTTATTTCATTTACCTGCACCCCACCCTGTAATATATGTGTTATCCTGCTCATTTTATAGAAAAGAAAACCTAAGATTTAGGAAGATTAAATAACCTACCGCAAGTCACACAGTTTATAGATATATCTGACTTTGGAGACCATATTTTTAGTCACTGTAAGACCTCTGTGTAATAGTCATTGTGTATTATATATATTTTCTCACCTCCAGAACTTGGTAATCAGCTTCTTTGTTGTTTGCCATCTTAGTATTCCAACAACACTTAGAAGATGTCTTGATGTTTGCTGAATTTAAATTGCAACAGCTTCAAATTCCTAAGTTCCCTGGGACAGAGTGAGGGCTTATAATTTAGTTACTGACTTCTTAAAGGATTCGCTAGATGGTGGAAACAGTTGACACTGGGCTACTCACTGAAAGATTGGTGGTTTGAACCCAACCATATGCACCTTGGAAGAAAGACATGGCAGTTTTTTTTTTTTTTTTTTTTTATGAAAGGTCACAGTCATGAAATCCCTATGGAAAACGGTTTTGCTCTGGAACACACGGTTTGCCATGAGTCAGAATTGAATCTAAGGCAACTTTTTTTTTTTTATTTGGCTTCATCAAGAGAAGTGGCTGCTGAAAGAGTCTACGGTTATTTCAAAAGTCCTGTAAGGATGCTCTTATTTGGAGCACTGGGCTTGAAGTTCCTCCCTCAACATGAACTTCAGCAAATTTAAAAATCAGAGGTGAAGACAGAAGAACCAATTCTACATTCCATTATTCAAATGGGGCCACTTGCTTAGAGAATGAGGAGAGTGTATTAAATTTCCCGTTAATGTTGGGAGAATTTTGCAAAGATAATACAAGCCTTCAGTTAGCTTTTTGTAGAAGTCATCAAACCTACTACAATTTGGGAACCCTGGTGGTGCAGTGGTTAAGAGCTTGGCTGCTAACCAAAAGGTCGGCAGTTCAGATCCACCAGCTGCTCCTAAGGCAAATTGGGTTTGGATATCTATTTTCTGTTCTTTTTTAAATGTGCCAGGAAAACAACCTATCCTGTCAGGTACAAATGGATAAAAGAATCAACCCATATAATTAAACAATTGTAAGCATAGATATAAGATGTGCAATTTCAAAATAGTTTCTTACTTCTTGCTTTTGATATGAAGTTATTTATCAGTTTTTATGATTTAACCTGAAAATGCCCTTTAGCTTTGTCCTGTATTCTTCTTCATTACCCAGTCCTCATTCTTGTAGGAACATATCATCTTTTCCACAGAGTTATCATAAAAGGAAACCCTGGTGGTGTAATGGTTAAGAGCTATGGCTGCTAACCAAAAGGTCGGCAGTTTGAATCCACCAGCCACACGCCTTGGAAACTCTATGCGGCAGTTCTACTCTGTCCTGTAGGGTTGCTAAGAGTCGGTATTGATTCAACAGCAATGGGTTTGGTTTGGTTTGAAGTATCAAAAGAGACTCTTATAAGCTGCTTCATTTGGAACTATTTGTTCTCAGAACACTTATTTTTAACATTTAAGAGGCAGAAAAATCTTGCAATAAAATTCAAAATATATTTACTACACATTTTGGATACCTCTTCTACCATTTTTGGACATCTTTCTCTATTTGACTCTCTCTCCCAGTCTCTACGTTGTTATTTCAGACTTTCTGCACTCTCCTTAAATTTTGGGTTCTTTCCTCTCCCACCTTATTCTTCTCAGATAAGCCCATCTTCTATTTCTTAGGGAAAAAAAAAAAAAAAGAAACCATAAGAAGACACCTAATTCAGCCTCCTGTTCTCAAATTTATAACTTTATAGGCACCCTCACTTTATCTTTCTTCCTTCTTTCTTGTGAGATTGAATCATTATGCCTTGAGCTGCAGAAAGCCCATTTTTCTATCTGTGCTCTCCATTCCTTGCTTCTCACATTTTCAGGGGGAAAATAATTATTTCCTTTCTGTAGGTTTAACCTCTAACCTTCCACAAACATCTGACTTCTTTTAAATTTTTATGTATGCTAATTTGTTATCATCAAAAAACAAAAGAAGAATACACAAACAAAAGAGCCTTTCCTGGATGTGGAAGACCCCACTCGTTCATGGTCTCTCCCCTTGATGACAGATGCTGTCAGACTTCTCAAGTTGAAAGAGCCAATTTCTGCTTTCTCGTTTCTACCTTTTCTCCCTAACTGAAACCTACCTCTTCTCCCTGGAAAAATGGATGCTTATCTTCCTACTTCCTACTCAAGAAAGGTCTATAAAATGGTTTCAGCTTCTTTCTCATGCCTCAAGAGTCTCAGGCAGAAATGTCACATCTACATCCATTCAAACTCATTCTGCTGTAGAACTCCAATACTTCAGGTTTTTATAAAGGTATGTTTGTCAAAGCAGCTTGATCAATCATATTTCATTTAAAAATGTGTTTTCATAATTTTATACTTCTAAATACTTAGGTATATTATATGAGGACCTCTATTTGTATTCTTGGCCTGGGTACCTCAAATATTCAGAGGACCTGCCCACCACACCTATAATTCAATCCTAATTGATCAATAATGCCTTAGCTCCTGACTCTTAATGTCTATTAGTTTTATGTATGTCTAATAACTTTATTTCTGTTTCCAAACCACCGAGAATTTATGGTACTTTCCTTCAACTACTGTTTTCATGCACCTTCACCTCATAAGCCCATTGTCCTTCTGATGTCCTTGTTATACAAAACCCAATCTTGGATTACTTTTATGATCTCTGTTTTTCACTATGCTTATCTTCTGAAAGATGGAGAAAATTTTATAACTTTGTGGATTGTTACCACTTTAACTTTATGGTATCCAATTTATTTTTGTTTTAAAAATCCTATTATATCGCTTTTGTCAGATATATTTTCCATTTGTCTATTTCAAAATTTACCATTTTTCTAAATGGATAATTCTTAGTCTCCTCATGTTTAAGAAATTGTTTTTTATCTTTATTTCATAGTGAAAATCAAGACCAGAACATGGAAAATCTCTAAACTCATAGATATCTAATTATATATACCCTAAGTGGCCTTATCTCCTTCCCTCGGTTTTCAAAGGAAGAAAATTTCATTGTAATACTTATGTTAGGTTCACCTTGATGCTCACCACCACCTGTGTAATGGTGTCATCTGCTTCTATCTTCTTTAATATCAAGTCTCTTTTCTTCCCTCCAACTTCAATCTCTCTCACTCTCTCTCTTTCTCCTCCATTTCTCCTGTTCTCTTTCTTTCTCTCCTCAATGGCACCTTATAAACTTTCTCTCCGCTTACAACAACAGAAAAAATAACACTACATTTTCCTTCACTATTATGTTGCTTTTTGAAGTAAAAATATATTTGAAGCTCCTTAGGAAATAAAGTAGTCACTGTCATTACTTCCTCACTGTATATTGATGTCTTAACTACTTGGAACCTCAGACTAGCCCTCACTTCTCCACTGAAACTATTTTAAATAAGGTCACCAATGTCTTCTTATGTGCTAAATGCAAAGGGAGACCTTCAGACATTATCTTGCCTGACTTCTTTTCATCTTTTAATATTGTTGATTTTTTTTATTCTTAATACATTCTCTTTCAGTTTTTTCATTCATTCTTTTTTCTTCCTGTTTCTACCCATTTCTTACTCTTTCCTAAGTGTTCAACATAGGCAACCCATCATGCTTCCATTCTGTGTATGTTGTTGGTATGTGGTATAACTTAGTCCTCTTCCCTATATTCTTCCCACTTTATGAATGTATCTGAGCCATCACATTCATACTATAAACTTCAACTGTCACATGAAAAATAGCTTTTTTTTCTCTAGCATTGGCCTTTCTTTCCATTTCCAGATCATCTACCTACTAAACATGTTCTTCTAAATATTCCACAGGCTCCTCAAACTGAATTCACTCTTTTCATGCCACTACACAAAAGCCTGTACAATTGCACATATTTTAGAAGTTGATGGATGTTATCAACATCTACCAAGTTTTCCTGTAGACTCTCTATGGTCTTTCTCTTCTTATTATTTCTATTCTAGAAATTTTTCTTGAAATTTTTCCAAATATGACAGAAGACATCTAACTACAGATTCAAGAAGTTGAGCAAACCCTAATAGGGAATTTACTTATCTAAATAAATCTCTGTTCAGACAAAAATACATATGAAAAATAAAGACAAAGAAAATTCTTGAAAATAGCCAGAGAGAAACAACATAGTTCTTGTAGGAGAACACTAACTAAAATGACAGTAGGTCTCTAATCTGAAAACATGTATGCAGAAGAAAATGAGACAGCATTTTTCAATTGCTGAAAGAAAAGAATCACCAAATGCAAATTCAAGTCAGTATTTAGCAAAATTACCCTTTATGAATAAAGAGGAAATAAAAAATTAATCAGATGGAGAAAAAGTAAAGAACGTGTTGCTACCACACTTGCCTTTAAAGAATGGCTAAAAGAAGATATTCAGAAAGAAAGGAAATTTTAAAAGAAGAAATCTTGGAGTATAAGTAATGACAAAATAATGTAAAGAGTAGTTTATGTGTACGTACAAGAGACTATCATTCTCTTCATGAATTTTAGAGATTGTATCTGATGCTTGAAAAAAAGCTTATAACACCATTTGATACTTAAAACTAAGAGGATTAAAAAGTGTGAGTGTAAAGAAGCCTAAATGGAAGTAAGATTTCAACCTTTTACTCAAAATGATAAAATGTTCATAATAGTGGGTTGTGATAACTTACATAGGTATATTTTAATATCCAGTGAAAACTGTAAAAAAGATACACTCAAAAATGAAATAAATACATCAAAATGGAATCCTAAAATCAAGTATTCGAGTACCTTACAGAACATCAGAAAAGACAAACAAGAGAACTAGAAACAGAAGAAACAACAGAAAACAGATGATAAAGTGGCAGATTTAAGCACAAACATTTCAACAATTATTTAAAATGCAAATGATCTGAATGAATCAATTAAAAGACAGAGATCAGCAGAATGTATAAAAAAAAAGATTCAGTGACACAAGAAACCAAACCCACTTCAAATTCAATGACATATGTAGATTGGCAATAACATAATAGAAAAGTTATATAATGTAAACAATATGTTTTTAAATGAAATGCAAGACTAGCTGTATCAATACCAGATAATGTAAAGTTCAGAGAAAAGAAAATTACTAGGTACAGAGAGGGGAAACACATAATGAAATTGACCAGGAAAACATAAAAATCCTGAATGTGTATGCACCAAATAACAGCGCTTCAAACTATCTGAAGCAAAACTGACTGGGCTGAAAGGAGATATAAACAAATAAACGATTAACAGTTATAGTTGTAGCCTTCTAATCATATTCTCAACAACTTAAAGAACTACTAGAAAGATCATCAGCAAGAATAGTAAATGTTAAAGAGCACAGTCAACTAACAGGATCTAATTGACATACATAGAACAACCGACAACAGTAGGGCACACAGTTCGTTCTTGTCCTTATTCAGCATTTACCAAGCAAGATCATATCCTCAGTAATAAAACTAATGGTAAAAGATTTAAAATAATTGAGATAATACAGAGTATGTTTTCTGACTACGTGGAATCAAATAACAAAAAAAAAAAAACAGGAAAATTTTCACTTAGAAAGTAAACAGCATACTTCTAAATAATCCATATGTTAAAGAAGATGTCTCAAAGGAAACTAAATTTAAAAATCCGTAGAATTGAATGGAAATGAAAATATATCAAAATTTCTAGAGTGCAGATAAAGAAGTTCTGAGAGATATATATTTAGCCTTAATGCTAACATTAGAAAAGAGGAAAGATGTCAACTCAATAATCCAATTTCTTACCTCAAGAAACTAGAAAAAAAAGAGGAAAATAAACTCAAAACAAGCAGAAGGGGGACATTAGTGAAAAAAAATCAATGAAAATTAAAAAAAAATTAATAGAGAAAAATCAATGAAACAAGCATGAAAAATAAGATATCACAAAATATCCTGAATAACATTAAAATATAATGAGGAAGTGTTGTGAACAACTTTGTGCTCATAAACTCAACAACTTGGAAGAAATACACCAATCCCTTGACAGATGCAAGTTATCACAACTCAGCCAACATGAAATAGTCAACTTGGAAAATCTCATACCCATCAAAGAAACTGAATTTCTAATTAAAAATTTCCTAAGATAAATAATTACCAGGTTTGGGTAGTTTAACTAGACAATTTTATCAAATATTTAAAGAAGAATCAACACCAATTTTACACATCTCTTCCAGGAGATAGGATTTGTGGAGTCATTTTCCAATTATTTTAATGTGACAGTTTTACCTTGATACCAAAACCAGACAAAGCTAATACAGAAAAGAAAACCATAAACAGATACCTCTCATGAACTTAGAGGTAAAACTCTTAAAAATATATTAACAAATTGAGTCTATCAATGTATAAAAAAGATTATATGTCATGACTAAATGGGATTTATTTCAGATATGCAAGACAAATTGAGCAGTGGAAAATAAATCACTATAATCCACCATGTCAACCAATTAAAGAAGAAAAATCACATAATTATACAAATTGCTGATGTCAGACAGATCATAGCTGAAAGCAGAAAATACGAGAAAGATTTTTACCTTTGTTTTATTGACTATGCAAAGGCATTCGACTATGTGAATCATAACAAATTATGGATAACATTGCAAAGAATGGGAATTCTGGAACACTTAATTGTGTTCATGAGGAACTTGTACTTAGACCAAGAGACAGTTGTTCAAACAGAACCAAAGGATACTGTGTGGTTTAAAGTCAAGAAAGGTGTGCATCAGGGTTGCATCCTTTCACCATACTTATTCAATCTGTACGTTAAGCAAATAATCTGAGAAGCTGGAGTATATAAAGAAAAATGCAGCATCAGGATTGGAGGAAGACTCATTAACAACCTGCAATGTGCAGATTACACAACCTTGCTTGCTGAAAACAAAGAGTACTTAAAGCACTTACTGATGAAGATTAGAGACTACAGCCTTCAGTGTGGATTACACCTCAACAGAAAGAAAACAAAAATCTTCACAACTGGACCAGTAAGGCACATCGTGATAAACGGAGAAAAGACTGAAGTTGTCAAGGATTTCATTTTACTTACATTCACAACCAACACCCATGGAAGCAGCAGTCAGGAAATCAAATGGTGCATTGCATTAGGCAAATCTGCTGCAAAAGGCCTCTTCGAAGTGTTAAAAAACAAAGATGTCACTTTCAGGACTAAGGTGTGTCTAACCCAAGTCATGATATTTTCAGTCTCCTCATATGCATGCAAAAGCTGGTCAATAAATCAGGAAGACTGAAGAGGAATTGAAGCCTTTGAATTATGGTGTTAGTGAGGGATATTGAATATACCGTGGACAAATCTGTCTTGGAAGAAGACAACCAGAATGCTCATTAGAAGGGAGGATGGCGAAATTTTGTCTCATATACTTTGGACATGTTACCAGGGAGGACCAGTTCCTGGAGAAAGACGTCACGCTTGGTAAAGTCGAGGGTCAACCAGATGAATTGACAGAGTTGCTGCAGCAACATTCTGGAGTACAGCAATGATCGTGACCAATTCGCAGGGCTAGGCAGTGTTTTGTTCTCTTGTACGTAGGGTCACTATGAGTCGGAAACGCCTCAATGGTACATAAAAACAACAACATATATTTTTAAGAAAAGTGCACCTCAACCATCAATCCACATCTGCCTGACTCTAGTACCTTTGTTCTCAGTTACTACACAACCTAAGTACTTTAATATTTCAGTGGGTGCTTGCAGACATTGGAGTGTTATGAGAAAAGTACAGACATCAATCATGAGTTTCATTTGTCCAAGAATTGCTTGTTTAGATTTAACTTCCAGCTCTTTCCATGTATCAACTAGTAGCTAACTAGTAGGCCCAATAGCTTCTTAGAGTCCATATGGATTACGATTTTAAAGTCAGGGTTAAAACTTGTAGCAGTCATGTGTCTTAGGTGATTAAAAAAAAATTCCCATTGAGTTGATTCCAACTCATAATGGCCCTATTGGACAGAGTAGAACTGCCCCACAGGGTTTCTAATGAGTGGCTGGTGGATTTGAACTGCCGACCTTTTGGTGAGCAGCCAAGCTCTTAATCACAGTGCCACCAGGGGTCCATCTTAGATGACAGAAAGTGTTAATTAAATATTTTTTAATTAATGGATATAAATTATAACTTGCAAGCTTACTATTAGAAGAAATTTTTTTAATTGAGAAAAGCAAGAATAAAGATGAATAATGTTATGGAATATTCTGAGAAATCAAATATGATCATTTTTCTTTTAAAAAAAGAGAAATTAATAGGTTGGTTTATTAAGTTGAAATAGTACAAAAAAAAAAGATAAACAGAGCCACGCTATATTGACTTTGGAAAAAAATTAGGGATTGATAGCTACAGTAGTTTAAAAATAACTAGAAATTGAAAGCAGATATCAGAAAAAGAGATTCAAGAGCTAGAGTCGGCAGTTACTGGGAAACTTTTTGTGTGTCTTATTAGAGAAGTAAAGTATAAAATGTGAACAACAATATTAGCAAGATGAAGTATTAAAACAATTTCCCTAAGTATCATCACCAGAGGCCTGACTTAGAGAACCTTCACCCAATGACATAGCAAAAGAAGTATTTTCTTTGACATATTACCTTGACCTAGAATGTGACTGATAAAATGGATTCATGAGAGAAATACAGAAAAATAGATGATATCAATACTACTATGGGCATTATCATATGGCAAGAAAGTTTTATAAAGGAGAATCAAGGTTTTCAGCAGCCATAGATTATGTATAGCATAATTCTGGGCCACTCTCCCTGAATCAAATTATTGCATTTTTTATTGTAAAATGTGTCTTTATTGATTAAAAAAAAAGTTTAGATAGCACTTGAATTCTAAAGGAAATAAGAACGTTTGAAAATTAAATCAGTCATTGATCAATAAAAATGTATCAATAATAACAAAAAAAAAAAGTAGAAAAAAAGTAGTAGCCACGAAATCAGGAAGTATTAAATAAATGTTGCTTGAAGTTTTGTAGAACGCATGAGAAGAGAAAGGCCTTAAAAATTTTGTGTAAATTAATCTCTGGAGAGGAAAGGGGCTGAAGAGAACCCAGACTAAATGGAGAGAAATCCAAGTAAGGCAAAGCCAGGACAGGCAATAAAAAGTGTAAGATGCTGCTGGTTTGATAAAAATCAGAAACAGATTATGTGATGATTCATGATCCTCTGACTAATCAAATTAAAAAAATCAAAATCATGAAATGCGTTTGCTGGCTAGGTGTGTTTTGGAATACGGAGGAGCTGGCATATTATTTTAGTAGTTGACTGCAGTGGGATGAAGGGAAAGCCCAGATGAATTATAAATGAGGAAGTCATATATCTTTCAAAGGTTTGTTTTCATTTGTTGTCATCATTTGGTGGAGGAAAGTTGTATCTAGAAATTCGCACTATAACTAGAAGAGTTTTTGGAAACCAGTGATGATGTGAAAATTGTGGCCAGCCCAAAATAGGTAAGAGAAGCAAAAAACTACCTCTGTGCTCACTCTGTGGCAGCAACTTTTTAAGTCACCGCAAGCAATATCTACCTTTATTTTCTTTGGAATTCTTAATCACTTTAAAGCTTCAATGGTTTTCCAAAAGGGGCTCAGAAACCACTCTTTGACTGTCATGGTCTTCTAAGTTTTATCATTCAGTCTAAAACTGTATTGAAGGCATCGGCTCATTCATTCAATAATATTTATAGAAGGCCTCTGTGTGCCAAAGCTCATGCCAGGATCTAAGAATATATTGTAAAAAAAAAAGCAGACGTACTGCCCCTGGTCTTTTGGAGGTTTGAGACTAGTAGCAGAGACATATACCAATCAACCAGTTACAGAAACATGCAAAATTACAGCTGTGGTAAGTACCATGAAGAGAAGCACATGGTATAAGATCAACTAACAGGAGGATCTGAATTAATTTTTGGGAAGAGAGATGTTAGAGGTTCAGCTTTCTTGAGAATGTGACTTTTGACCTAAATTCAGAAAGACGAGTATGATGTATTTAGGAAAATCCAGTTGGAGGAGAACATTTCATTCAAAGGAATCTGTATCAATTGGGTCCAATTAGGAAACAGAAATTACACAGCAATTAGAACAGGGTGAGTAATATAAAGAATTTTTACCAGATCAGTGGTTTGGAGAACCGAGGGATTGGTCAGTAATTTATGAAGATAACTCTCAAAATACACAAATAGCAAGCATAAGGGGCAGACTTTACCCCTAAGGCTTAGAATGGGCACACAAGCAAGAGTATCCCCATAGACACCACCAGAGCTGAGAGCCAGACCTTGTCAGCAAGGGCACCACCATGGTTCAGCTTCTCTGGATGGTAAAGAAGTTGCTGAGGTGCCACACATAACAGAACTTGCCAAATATCTGCCCTTTAGACTGCCAAGAAAAGTTATATACTGGGAGGAGTCTCCCTGTAGGCATTCCTCTACAAAACCAGTTGAGTGTGGCATGCAGTGAATCTGTTGGCCCTGGCTGTTGGTGACCTCTGTGCACTGCAGAAGTCATTTACTCTGCAGCAGCTGGACACTGGAGAAGTAGTGTACATGGAAGCAGGCTGCCAAGTAAATTACCTCAGAACCAAGAAGGGAAGCTCTTTCTTTCTGTAAAGTCTCTTTGGCAGCCCCTTCTGATAAGACTTGCATATTGTTCCAACAGCAAAGGAAAAAATATAGCAGGCCCAGTTCCCTTCCAAGTGCAGGCAATGAAGAGTTGATTTGGAAAGAGATAATAATTTGATAAATTGGCCAAGGAAATGATTATACAGAAGTGCTTACTTATCTATGTTAGGAAATTTGGATGACAGGTACCTGGCCAACCAACTAGAAGAGATCCATATTCATGCCCATTCCAAAGACAGGCAATTGACAGATTGCGGAAATTATCTAACAATATAATTAGTATCACATGCTAGAAAAACTATGCTATAGATAATTTTAAAAAGACTGTAACCGTACAACAATATGAGACTGCCCCAAGTTCCAACTGAATTCAGTAGATGACATGGAACTTGGGATATCATTTTTGCTGTCAGACGGACAAAAGCAAAAAAAAAAAAGAAACTCAAACAACTTATTGCATTGTATTTAAAGTTTGAAAAGCAAAAATGTCACCTGATGTTTAAGGTGAGTCTGACCCAGGCCAGGGTTTTCAATCACCTCATATGCATGCAAAAGTTGGATAATAATAATAATTTTAAAAAAAGTGATGCATTCTGTTGTTTTGGCAAAGAATGTTGAGTATATGTTGGACTGCCAAAAGAATGAACAAGTAAATCTAAGGAAAAAAATACAACCAGAATGTTCCTTAGAAGTGAGGATAGCAGTCCTTCATCTCACTTACTTGGAACACATCATCAGAAAAGATCAATCGCTAGAAAAGGACATCATGTTTGGTAGAGAGCCAATGAAAATGAGGAGACCCTCAATGAGATAGGTGGACACAGCAGCTGCAACAAGGGTCTCAAACATACCAGTGGTCACGAATATGGTTCAAGTTTGGGCAAGAGTTTGTTCTGTTATACATAAGGTCACTGTGAGTCGGAACCAGCTCAGTGGAAACTAACAACAGCAACAATGTGTGTTAATATTTTGAAGAATATTTACAATGATCATAATCTTGATGCAAATATCTCTACAGTCCATGAGAAAAGAGCGTATTCTTGATGAAACTGATGGTATAATCCTCTGAATCTCCTTCCACATGTCACAGACTCAGAAATTTCACACACCAGGACTTATACCTGGAAATGTCAATCAACAAATATCTCAGTAACTACCGTTGACAAAGCAATAGACGAGGATTAGAAAGATGCTTTTCTTTAGTTTGTGCTCCGCAAAGTAAACTAGAGTATCCTCAAATTAAAATGGAGAAGTTAGTCCAAAATACTGGCTGGCAAAAGCTTTAGTTAAGTGAAAGATATAGTCACTGTAGTGTTAAGTGGTACTCAAGAGAAATTGTACATTGCCCTTCTGGCTTCATGATTTTCAAAGCATGCACTTGCCAGTTCCTGTTACTGTGATTAATACTCAAAAACACCATCAGTTTGCAAGCTTCTCCTTAATGATACTTACATATATATATATATATATATATATATATATATATATATATATATGTATGTGTATATATATATACGTATCTGATTAGCGGGAAGATAATCAACTTGAGTTTTTTTTTTCTTTAATTTTCCCTGAAATATCTCTTCATATACATACACTGATAGTGATGGATAAATTAGTTAAAATTAAAGGAGTTCTTTCATGTAAATCATGCATTTTTTAAAGCTCTATTCAGTATAGCTCTTTTTAAAAATAGAACTTTTTTTTCCTCAACCCTCTTTATTTTCTGGTTTTCAAATGGCCTAGCAAAATGGTGCCAGAAGACTGAAATAAACACCATTTTCCATGATTTCTGGCTCATAAGATAGAGCTTTGGACCACAGAAAGAAAACATTTTGAATAAATTTTATGTCTTAGATTTAGCATACATGAAGATGCTAATACTTAAATGTTGAATCATTTACAGAGACCAAAAAAAAAAAAAAAGGAAATAAGGAATTACTTGTACCTCAGTAACCAATTTTAATGCCAACTCCTTTTTCTAGAGCAGGTGTTTGCATTATTCATTTAATTGGACTTAAAATTGCTTTTTTCCTTTTTTGCTTGGAAAAAAAAAGGCAGCCTTGTAAGTCAGAGAAACAGAGAAATATTTTTAGAGACAGTACAAAATTACTTCCTGAACATACAGTTTTATCTAGATTATGTGTCAAAAGATAATTTTTGTATTTAAATAATGGATTGTTTTCAGTAACTATTTTCTGAGAAATTTTATAATCAATTGCCCTGTGAACGTTTTAATGAAGAAGCTCCACCAGAAGCTAAATATGCAGCTTTTCTAGATAAGTGTATCTTGTGCAGCATATTATGAAACTAACATCATTAATTCATTCATCAGTTATAGATTCAGTACATATGGACTTTGCCAGATGTTAGATATACAACAGAAAAACAAACATACTGAATTACAAAGTTTTGAGTCTAATGGACAACAATTTTTATTTCCTATCCTTTACCAAGATCAAAGTTCACAGCCTTCAGTATGGATTACACCTCAACATAAAGAAAACAAAAATCTTCACAACTGGACCAATAAGCAACATCATGATAAATGAGAGCATATTGAAGTTGTCAAGGATTTCATTTTACTTGAATCCACAATCAACGCCCATGGAAGCAGCAGTCGAGAAATCAAATGACACATTGCATTGGGAAAATCTGCTGCAAATGACCTCTTTAAAGTGTTGAAAAACAAAGATGTCACTTTAAGGACGAAGATGTGTCTGACCCCAGCAATGGTGTTTTCAATCACCTCAAAAGCATGTGAAAGCTAGACAATGAATAAGGAAGAACGAAGACAAACTGATGCTTTTGAATTATAGTGTTGGCCAAGAATGTTGAATATACCATGGACTGCCAGAAGAACAAATAAATCTCTTTGGGAGTAAGGACAGCTAGAATGCTCATTAGAAGCAAGGATGGCGAGACTTCATCTCACACACTTTGGACACGTTATCAAGAGGGACCAGTTCCTGGAGACATACATCATGCTTGGTAAAGTAAAGGGTCAGTAAAAAAGAGGAAGACCCTCAAAGAGAAGGACTGACACAATGGGCTCACGAAAACAGTGTTTTGTTCTGACGTTAAGAGTAGAAACTGACTCGATGGCACCTAACAACAACAACATCCTTTAGCAATGAAAATAAGGAGAGGATAAAGGCAAGTCAATAGATATAATTAAAACCGGCAGAGTTTATCTGAATAGAATTTTTTGACTGGTTGAATTGTGACTTGTGTTTTTGCTAAGTTAAAACTGAGAACTAAGAATAAATCACCTAGCATCGAATAATGCAAGATATTATATGGACAGTATGCTCATGAGATGTGTGAGAGGTAGTTAGTGACAGGGTCAGAGCATAAAATTATCTTGACAAGCTTGAGGGACAAGTCTAAGCTTATCTAATGAAATGTAACTAGATTAAATGCAAGGTTATCAGATCAAAAACAAGCAAACGAACAAGCACTTAACAAAATAACTCTATAAATACAGGGGAAAAGAAGATATAACAGTTGTAATAGTTAAAATATCTTGACAGTTTATTAACAGTAAACGCAACCCAAGGCAACACTGAGGTATATAAAACAAGGGAAAGAACAGTACTCTTTGCCTGTCATTTGGTTGAATCACACTTTGTTCAGTCGGAAGCACCAGAGTTCAAGGGAGATATTGACAAAATGGAAGCCATTCAGAGTTGAGGCAACCAGAACTGTGAAGGGAATTGATAGCATGAGAGATGAAGCCTCCTTGAAGGAATCACGGATATTCAATCCGTAGAAGTGAAGACTCAAGAGGAATTTGCGAGCTCCCTTTAAACAGACCAAGAGCTTTCATGTGCAGGAGGTATTTAATTTGTTCATTGTGGTCAAACAGTTTCAAACTGGAATGAAAAAAGTAGAAACTCCAGGGAGCATAATTTTTAGCTTAATGAAAAGAGAAATTTCCTACCACTCACAGCTGTCCGAAGATAACTCACACTGCCTCTGGAGAGGCAAAACCTCAGGCCACAAAATTTTATGCATCACTGGAAGAGTTCAAGTGCTGGCCAGACAAGCACACATCTGATAGGATTTTAGCGAGTGGATTCAACATCAGAAGGAGACTGGCTAGATGCCCCTAAAGATCTCGGATCTCTTTGCACCCTGAGAGTCTTCACAAAGCAAATTTTTATTCCTCTGGCCACTGAACATGGGCCTTCATTCACTTAATCACATTTCCAATAGTGAAATCTTTATTTTTTGTTTTTCTCAATAGATATTAATTTACAACCTTAAAATATTTTGATTCAACAAAGTTAAATTATGCAAACTTTCATATTTGATATATATATCCCTTTCAAACATAGCTTACCAATAATTTATCCACGAAATGTTAAATAGGTTTGAATATGGCTAGCTAGATATATTTTCAAGGAATTTGTTTGTAGCAAATATTAGCGAAAAGGGAATTTAGAAGTACCATCAATGATAATGGGAGTCCCTGGGTGGTGTAAATGGTGAAGTGGTAACTGAATGGTTGGTGGTTCAAATCCACTCAGAGGTGCCATGGAAGAAAGACCTGGCAATCTACTTCCAGAATGGTCATGAACATTGAAAACCCTATGGAGTGCAGTTCTTCTCTGCAATATATGGAGTTGTTATAAGTCAGAATCACCTTGACTGCAACTAGTTACTGGTTATCAATGATAATACAAATTTTTTTTCCCCCAAATCATAGAATTAAAGAATTTTATAGGAAGTTCGAATGTTAGTGGAGACCCCTGGTGGTGCAGTGGTTAAGAGGATGGTTGCTAACCAAAAAGCTGGCACTTCAAATCCACCAGGCACTCCTTGGAAACCCCATGGAGGCAGTTAGAATCGACTTGACAGCAACAGGTTAATGTTAGTGATGGGCTCTATATGATGTTTAGATCTCGAAATCTGGGGACCCAGATTCCTGCAGTGACAGAAAGGCTGTACAGGAGCCTGGACCAATCATGGGAAATGTCATCACTGCTCTCCTCTTGCCAATGCCCAGTGCCACTGGGTGGGCTCTTCCTGTTTTCAGGTGGCTAGCCCTGGATCCCTCAGAGATGTTCTCCACTGCCAGCAGCCTGCTTCTGACCACAGATGTGCCTCCAGAGGTCTTGGCCGCTTTTCTCAAGGGCATAAGTAATCTGTAGCTTCTTCCCTCAGCAACACTTCTGTTTGTAGGCAGGGCTTTAGTCTCCACAACTCTCTTCCAGTATTTCTCTCTCAATAAATCCCCGTCTTCACAGTTGAGGTATGCTGCATCAGATTCTTCAATTAGCCTCAACCATTTCTACCTTTGGATCCACACAGCTTAATATTTATCAGTGGGCTTGAAACTTAATTGATCTTTATTAACTGCTTGGAGGTAAGGATGAGGATCAGGGGCTAATGGGTATTTCCCACTTTCAGAAAAACAATTCTGATGTCTATCCTCTATTTCTTTGTGTGTATCAAGGAAATGACATGCTAACAATCTTATTTTCTTAGACTCATTCTGTTGAAGAGCCAGTTCAGTTATGACTACGAAGGTTACTGTGAAGAACATAGCCAAGGTCAGAGTTGCTCACTTAGTGAAAAGGCAAATCCTCCTGTAAGAAGTTGAAATTGAAGAGATGATTCTCCTATCTTCCTCTCCCTTCTCCTTTCCCTCCTTCTTTGCCTCCTCTCTTCCTTTTACCTCGACTTTCATTGGGTTCTTTTCAAGATAAATAAACCTTTGCTTTAGGAGGCAAGAGGATACATCGCACGGAGACTGGTTTGGGGCTTAGACAAACTGCAGTTTGTGAGTCTGTTTGTCTTATGAACTAGAGACCATGTTCCCTTTCTGTTTGTATGTTTCTAATTCTTAGTCTCCAATTCTCTTGTACGGTTACATAAAAATATTTCATTTTCATATTACGTTTACTATAAGATTGACAGAGGATTCTGCATCCAGGGTGCTAAAATAGGAGCAGTCATACTTCTCTTATTAATTGCAAAGATTCTGTAAATACTTTTAAAAATATAGATATGTCTCTAACAGCTGGACTCTGTTGAAATATTTTAATTGGTCGATAATTATAATGCAGATAACTTAGGGAAAAAAAGGGTTTCTCTACCAAAAACTATGAGAATCAATAATGCTAAAAATAGGAAGTAAGGCAAGGCTAACTCATAGTAAAAACATAGCACAAGGGATTCTCCTTCAGTAATTTTTTTCCTGAAAAATAGTAGTAAATGCATTTTGTATATTTCAGTTATTGAATATAAAATTATTCCTATTACCTGGTCTCTAATTCTTTTTTCATTTTCATATAAATTATCTTATAATACATAAAATTTCTAATTTTAGGAAATGGAATATAAGCTTTCAGTAAGAGTGGGAACTGGTGACATGCACAAAAATAACTTCCAGTGGCCAAAAAAATGCAGGTGCAAGCCAGGTCATTTGAGCTGCTTTGGTTAGTCATTTAGTGGGGTAATACTTTGGCTTGAGTTTTAAACACTGTAGTACCACATGTGCCCAAAAGAGTAATCATTTGTTGATAAAGCAAGGAAAAACTGTAGAAAAAAATAAAGTGTATAAACTAAAGCCACTACCCTATTTCTGTCTTTTTTTTTTTTTTTAATATATGGTTAACTATGCACCCTGTGGACTTGAATAAAAACTTTGTGGTGATTTTGCAACCCCAAATTAATGACAAGAAAGTCATTCAAAAATAATATCTTGCATCTACAGGTAATATAAATGTGAACCTCATGTTTGAGCCACCCTTTTCCTATGCCCCCCACATTTAATCTTATTAGTGGGTCCTATTTATACAACTATTTAAAATTTTACTCTTTTTTTTTTTTTTTCTTTCCTCTTTAGTCCATTTCCACCATCCTTGTTAAGGCTTTCAATATCTCAAGTTTAAACAGAGCAGGGAGTATTTAGTTTGTCTCCCAGCCTCCATGCCCTGCTTTCCGATACTTTTCATGTCCAGCTACCAGATGAAGCTTCCTGGAGCACAGATCTTATGATGTCTTTATTTTAACTAAAATTCTCAGAGGCCCGTTTTCAATGGCTTACAACAAAAATATTCAGCCTCATCAGTATTTAAGGCCTTCATTGATGAGTCTCTAAATACTTTCAATACATTATTCCTTTGCAAATAGTTTTCCTTAATTTTCATGTTGCCTGAACTGAGCCACTTACACAACTGAGACACAAGTTACCCTCTCCCTGTTTTTTTTGTTTTTTTCTTATTCTTTTTTCCTTATCTGAAATGGCTTTCTACTTTGTCCCCAAAGATACAAATTCTGTTCATTCCTCATCTTTGTGTCCTACAAAAGATCTTAGAATAATGAGCATTCAATAACACACTTTTTGGATAAATGAATAGATGAATTTCTGAATTTAATTTTAAAGCCATACAAAATAATAAAAATTAATAGTATCTTTGAAATCATTCATTGTTTTTTGTTTTTTTTTTTCATTCACTCACGAATACAATATCTATTGAATACCTACTATGAACTTGAACTGTAGCTGTTCGGGATAATGTGATAAATCAAGTGTGATCTCTATTATCAAGGAGCTCACAGACTAGCAAGGGAGATAGATTTAAAAATAGACAAGTTATACTATAGCATTAGAACCCTAATAGAAGAATGCATTGAACAGCACTCATTCATTGCTGCTTAGCAATGTGGAGTTTTCACTTTTTGATACCTATTCCAGGATAAAATATAATATGCTGCAGTAAAATTTTGTCTTGTAGTTATTCACTTTAAGATGCAGAGCCAAGGGGTACTTTTTTTTTTTTTTTTTACAATTAATTTCATTTGCTGTTGTTGTTGTTGAGCAAAACGTACACCAGTTGAACAGTTCCTACATGTACAATTCAGTAACACTGATTACATATTTCAAGCTGGGCAACCGTTCTCACCCTCCTTTTCTGAGTTGTTCCTCCCCTGTTAATGTGAACTCACTGCCCTCTAAGGTTCCTATATAATCTTTTGAGTTGCTGTTGTCAGTTTGAGCCCATATAGATAGATCTTAATGCTAAAGGCAGACATTCTTTAACAGTGAAGCTAAACTATTTGGTTTTAAGAGGATTTCAAGGGATATTTTTGGTTTAAGGTTTATCTCAGGACAATAGTTTCAGGGGTTCATCCAGGCTGTAGGGCTCCAGAAAAACTGGATTACATTAGAATCTGAAATTTTATTTTGCATTTTCCCTCTTTTGATCAAGATCCTTGTATAGAATCTTTGATAAAAATGTTCTCTAATGGTAGCCGGGCACCATCCAGTTGTTCTGGTCTCACAGCAGATGAGGCAGTTGTTCATGAAGGCAGTTAGCCACACAAGGGGCATTTTTAATAGGAACTTTCTTTCTTTGTTTATTTAACTCTTATGACTACTCTGCTACTTGAGTATTCCTACAAAAATTTGTTGCAAGGATGGTCTAAACAAAGACTTGATTGAATCATATGCTACTTGAAGCTGCAGGACTATATGGTACAATATCTGTCTGTGCTTTTAGTTAAAATGAGTGTCTGTATCTAGTTAAATGTGCCCTGAAGGCACTGTGCTTAAGTGCCTTGCTGCTAACTGAAAGGTTAGTGATTAGAAGCCACCAGCCGCTCTGCTGGAGAAAGATGTTGCAGCCTGTTTCCGTAAAGATTACAGCTTTGGAAACTATATGAGGCAGTTCTACTCTGTCCTAGGGTCACTGCAGCGTGACTAATTACTTAGTATGGCCTTTCTCCCCATGGTCTTCTAACTCCCACCCAGATGATTGTGTGGGGCTATGCAAATAAGATAACTGTGACACACCAAGAGGATTGGTCATTTTTGCCTTAAAGGAGAGCCAATTCCAGAGCAGAAGGAAGAGCCCATCACCACCAAGGAAGGGAAGACCAGCAGAAGAGACCGGCAGGAGAGACCCACAGCGGTGCAGTGGGCTTCCTGGCCCACAAAGCAAGAAAGCCAAGTGCCTCTGGGGAGAGGCCTAGGGACAGGGAAGAGGAGTGCCTGTGAGCACAGCTGAAAAGAGGCTGTTCTGATGGAAGAACTGTACCCTAAGTGTTCCTGAGCCTGAATTGTAAATTGTTACTTTCCTAATAAACCCCGTAGATGTGAGTGTGGTCTGTGAGTTCTATGTGGCCATTGCAATGAATAATTGAGCCCAGAAAGAAGTAGAGAGTGCTGTTGGAGGGATGGTTTGTGTCAGAATTGGCACAGATGAGGAAGAGAGAAGGCATGTCTGACCTCTGCCTCATGGGAATCAGCCTTGGGCCGTTGATCTTGATTCTCCTTTCCCCTTGAGAAGACAGAGGAGGTCAGACACCACCCCAAGTTTTTCACAGTCACTGAGTCAGAATCTACTCAGTGGCAATGGGTTTGGTGTTTGGTAGCTAGTTAGACCACTAAAAACCTCTTTATAAAAATTTAACAGCTGAGTTATGTTTAATGTTATGACAAAATTATCACTCCTGCAATTTAATGTTTAAATTATGTTCTGTTCCTCAAGGATGTATAATAGGTGTCCTATTTCCATAGTTAAAACACTGCCAACATTGTAATATATCTTAAAATGTACAGAGAGAAGGTGGCCATCAATACACTTTAGAAATTTTATTTAGAAAAGACTAAAAAGTTTGTCTGAAATTAGATGATAAATGAATGTTTTGCTCATATCTTACATTATTTGACTTATTTTATTTATGAAAGTAGTGATTAGTATTTGTAAGGTATAATTTGTACAAGCTCTATATTTTTACAAAAACAAGGTGAAAAACAGAATTTACTGTTTTTGTACTATTATATATATTTTATTCTTTATTACCTTGTTACTATGTTGTTCTATCAGATTTACCACTGCATATTAAAAGGATTGATGCTTTTAGTTGATATTTCACATAAAATACTGTGACCATCCCTGCAAAGTAAAGTAACAAGCATAATTAATGAGAATCCACGTTACTTATTGTTTAAATTATAGGGAAATAAATAATGATGCACAGGTGAGCTCTTTTTCTCTAGATACCTTTCTCTTAGAGGTTGTGGGTGTACTAGATTGACTTTTTCCCTATAAAAAGGTAAAACTTGAGAGTGAAGTGTGCACATCAGGTCAGCAGCCATATAGGCATAATTACTTTCATTAGAAAATTTAAGAAATTTAGGGAAACATAATATAGCTCAGTGTACCAGCAGCATCTACACTGGAGTTCAGAACAAAAGATAAATAACAGTAAAGTGCTACTTCTTTCTTATTTATTAGTATTTCTTATGTGCAAATCCTACAGAGATTTTTTTTTTACATAAGAAATACTAATAAATAAGAAGGTCGTATTAGAGATATGTATTTATCTTGAGAGATGGTTTGAATGGATAAGATTCAAGCATTTTTATGTTCACTTGGATAGTATCACTTTCATTCTTTCTAAAATCAATCTCATCCCACTTTTGAAAGATAATAACTCCAGTGTTTTTGAGGGTCAGTGAAAAACAGGAAGACCCTCATAGAGATGGATTGACACGGTGGCTGCAACAATGGGCTCAAACATAACAACGAGTCTGAGGGTGGTGCAGGATTGAGCAACATTTCCTTCTGTTGTACATACGGTCCCTATGAGTGGGAACTGACTTGATAGAACCTAGCAACAACAACAATGTTCTTGATATTGTGAAGAATAAATACATAGCTCTCATATGACCTTGGCCATTAAATGGTTAAATTATATCTATTTATATCAAATATTATAGCTTATCATCTTTCTAATGACATTGGAAAATTTATCACATATAGAATCTGAACCCAGTTTTACCAATGCGGACACATAGTACTAGCAATTATCACATTGTCATACCTCATATATATTCCCATATTTATGCATTTTTCTACATATGTAAAATAAACATTAAAATATACCAATCTGCTTCTGTAATATTACTGTCTAGGAAACCCTATGGGGAAGTTCTTTTCTGTCCTATAGGGTCTTTATGAGTTGGAATTGACTCGATGACAACGAGTTTGTATTTAAAAAAAGAATGCGAAAAACTTTCTATACAGTCTATCTCAAAATTTTTATCAAGATAATATTAATATATTACAATTTTCACACATTTCTAGGCTTTCGTCATATAGTTTTTAGTGTCTATTTCTGTCATATTAACTTGTGTGCAGATTCTTTGTTTGCAATAATGAGCTTAGATTTCTTAAATTACAAAATAAGCAAAATGAAAATTTGCAATATTTCTATGTAAAAACTGAAGTTTTCAAATAATCTATTCTACAATTTCTTATACAATAACTATTAATGTATGTTCTTCAGGTTCTTCATTTTTAGTATAACAGTTAAAATGATTTTCTGTTAAAATAAAAATTAATTACTGTAGCAAAGGAAGAATCTTTTTCAACAAGGGCAAAAGAATGCTTCACGTATATTCTTAAAATTGCTTGAAGTAATTATTCGCGGATAATTTAATATTATTAAGATTTAGATTGCTTGAAATGTATTCCATAAAACATGGATTATAATAGGCAGGAGACATTTGAAACGTGAGAGCCATTTCAACTGCCACTGCTGTATGTGAAGATTGAGGAGGTAGGCTACAAACCAAGAAATGTGGGTTACCTCCTTCAGCAAGTAAGAAAATGAGGGCCTACCAGTACAAGGATCTGAATTTGAACAATGATTCTAATTAGAAAGTGGCAAATATGGAGCCCTGGTGGCACAGTGGTTAAGAGTTTGGCTGCTAACCAAAATGTAGGCAGCTCAAATTCATCAGCTGCTTCTTGGGTATATGTATCAACTATAACTTCATTACTTAGCAGGATGTTGGTCTACAAATTTATTAGTAAATGACCTGAAAAAGATATAGGTTAGCTTCTGACCATGTAGAGCAATAATGACCATTTTCTTCTAGTGGTAAAACAAGCAGAAAAAAACATAAATTGATAAGTAAAGGACAAGTCTCCCCCTTTTTTTTTTAACTCCAAAAAGATATATTTCATCAGTCAAAGACTGAAGCACACAAGGCAAATCCTTTCAAATACTTATAAAAATACATTTAAAAATTATCAATGACATTTTTTCAAATATTCAAAATGTTGCTAACAATATAAGTGTGAATTCTTCATGAGAAGATACAAAACATTGAACGTGAGCAAACTAGTGAAATGAGAGTGGTAATAAAGAGGTGTTTCATGAGTATAAATCTGACTGTAGTCATCCAGCCGGCAGAAGTGAAAGTTAAAAAGATAAGAAACTGGGGTGGGAGGGAAGAGTAGTACACAGAAATAAATTCAATTATACTTTTTACATTGAAATGAAGTCAGCTAAAAGATGACCACTTACGGGAAAAAAAAAAAAAAATGTTCACCATGCCCTGAGGGGAGAATGGAAGCAGAACTGTTTAGATACCTTAAAATACTGGAAAATACTTAAAATAACTGGAAACTGAGACTCAGAGTGAGGATGGGAGGCTATGTTGGAAGGGGTATAGAAAATCAGCTCTCTTAATATATACAGACACAAAAGTTTCCACTTGGTTTGAGGAGAGAAACTCCCTGAACCTAAGAATATGATACTCCTTAGAATACCCAGGAACCTAAGAATATTATATCCCTTTAAAATACATTTTGGCCCAGTTTTGTTACACATCTTTTCTGTCAGATGAGCTGTAACTACACTGTGACTCCAAGTCTGTCTCTGACCTCACCTGAGCCTCCTGTCAGAGCCGTATTACCAAGGCCTCTGCCGAGACTTGAATAAGTCAGGAAAATCTGTGGGTTATCAGGTTTTAGATCCCAGTCCTTGAGGAAGTTAGTGAAGGTGCAATCTAAGAAATCACGTCCAGTTTCATTGGGCTACGTTGGTTAGACTAGATAGATCAAAGTTTCCTTCCAGTACTGACTTCTCATGTGGGCAGTTGTAATTCACAATTCAGATAATTAAATTACTAGAACCACAGTGTTCCCTCCCATTCATCTCTCTTTGCTCAGTCTATAAGTGCAGGGTATACATGCAAAAGCTAACAAAGTAGGCGGTAATGCACCACACCACCCACTGCCATCTGGTTGATTCCGACTCACAGTGACCCTATAGGACAGAGTAGAACTGTCCTGTAGGGTTTTCACGACTGTAATCTTTACAGAAGCAGATTGCTACATCTGTCTCCTGCATAGCAGCTGGTGGGTTCAAACTGCTAACGTTTGGTTAGCAGTCAAGCTCTATATCCACTGAGCCACCAGGGCTCCTCTATGTACCACTTATGATAATAAATTTGCAAAGACTCCACCAATTGAATAGCAATAATCAGCTGCATGGAGTCAATTTCAACTCATGGTGACCCCATATGTGGAGAGTTAACTGTGCTCTATCGGGTTTTCAATGGTAGATTTTTCAGAAGTAGATCACCAGGTCTTTCTTCCAAGGCATCTCTGGGTGGACCCAAATCTCCAACTTTCTGGTAAGGAGCTGAGCGTGCGTTAATCTTTTGCACCACCCAGTGACTTCCTTTGGAAATACGGCCCGCAATCAAGTTCTAGGCAAATTGACTGAATGTCAAAGTGAAATTAATATCGCTGTAGCATCCATGGTGCCTGAAAGATATATAGAAAGTCAATTCCAGGGAATTCTCCTGCAACAAATGTTCATCCTGTTACCAGTGTAATTCTTTGTAATTATAAGTGCTTAGGATCTTTGTTCTCATTTGGTAGGGTTAAATGGACATTATGGTGTTATAAAAACTTGAAATGGCTTAAACAATTGCAGCCACTTGAAAGAAAATCGTTACACACAGGGTTGCATTTTACTTAGTAGAAAAAGTCTTTTAATGCTTAATTTTGCACAAAGCACAAATCTGTCAGGGGGGAAAAATCAGGAGCATGAATTAAGCTAATTTTTTCTTTTTTTAAACCATCTAAGTAACCAACCAACCAAGTCCACTGCAAGTCTTCCATCTGTCTCAATGGTAAACAGTCACCACCTGGCTTCTATACAAGACCATTGCTCACACAGTAAATGTCACAATTTCCATCTCAAAACCCCTTTTCAGCTGTCTGTTTCTCCAGTCTGGAATACATATATCACCTGCTATCATGGTCAAAATGAATCCTCTATTTATGTGATAATGGCTAGAGAAAATATGCCAGAAAACAATCATGGCGGATGGCTCGCTCCCTACTGCATTGTTTCTGTGTGGCTACAGAAGAAGTTGAGGATGTTCTAAAGTAGAGAATCAGCAAGTTGTTTCATAATCGCATCTAAGATATGATGGTTCCCATTCTGCTGCTGCAATAGCAACTCTTACTACAAGATTGCTAGATGTTGGATTTACTTTTAGGATTGCTTATTATTAATCCAACATCTTCGGAAAAAAAATCACTTAATCACTTTAAGGATCTTTTTTTTTTTTTCAAGTGTGAACTGTATACAAAAATACCTTCTTTTTATGTTTCATGAAATTATTTTGGAGGTCCAGTGAAATGATGTAAGTGTTACATTTTTGAAGCAATTTAAGCATATTTATAAAATACTAACGGTGGTGGAATTTGCTCTAAATCTGTGCAATAATTTTGGAATGCCCAAAGTCATGTACCCTCAAGGCTAAATTGATTCAGTCACCAGTCCTACATTTATAACATCTTATCATTTTGTATCATGGACTGTTTTCATCATAAAGATGTAGTGTGTTGGATTTATTCAGGGCTCATGTACATAATTTATCTGATAAACCTCCAGCCCTTCCCAACCTTGAACAACCTATGCTAGAGGATATATTTCCTTGATGATACAGGAAATATAAAAATAAACTAAAATTATTCTTTATTTACCATTAGTGGAAATTTTTGTTTATTTGTTTTGCTTTGCTTCTACTTCTATCCATGTTTTTCTGACATTTAGCTCTTAGCGACACATTCAAGAAGTCTTTCTGATTTCCATAGAATCAATGGCATAGTAATGATATAATGTATACATAACTACAGGCATTTAAAAAAAAAGTAGAACAATATTAAGTTAACAAAAATTGAGAAGATAGTACAGAATCTGCATGTATTTTCTTCTACTATTAATATCTTGCACTGGTGGTGGTGTTGGTTGCTGTTGGGTGAATTCTGACTCATGGTGTCCTCATGTGTGCAGAGTAGAACTGCTCTATAGGGTTTGAAAAGCTGTGAACTTTTGGAAACAGACCACCAAATCTGTCTTCTGAGGCGCCTCTGGGTGGGTTCAAACAGCTAAACCTTAGGTATCTTACATTAATATGACCTTTTTGTTACAATTAAGAAAATAATATTGATACATTGTCATTATCTAGAGCCCATGGTTTATTCAGAGTTACCTTATTTTTATTATTATTAATTTACTATCATTTTTCTGTTCCAGGATTTCCTTCAGAGTACCACATTACATTTTGTTGCCATGTGTCCTTACGCTCCTCTTGACTGTGACAGTTTCTTAGACTTTCCTTGCTTTTGATGACCTTGACAGGTTTGATGAGTACTGGTCATATATATTGTAAGATTCCCTCTAGTGGAATTAGTCTGTTTTTCTCATGATTTGACTTTTTTTTCCCCCTTGTTCTTTCTTCTTCTTTTTGAAAACAACTGGAGAAAGGAATTGTCATTTCATGACATTATATATCATATCAGGGGTACATACTAAAAACTTCATAGCAGATGTTGACCTCAAGGTAGTGATTGTCAGCTTTCTCTGCTGTAAAATTACTCAATTACTGTTTTTTATTCCTCTTTGTCATACTGTACTCTTTGGAAGGAAGTCACTATGAGCAGCTGCACTTAAGAAGTGGGAGTTTTGCAAACTGCTCTTGCGTACAGACTCTCTATATAAATTAGAGTTATTTTGGATGGGAGATTCGCCTCTTCTGTCCCATTTACTTATTTATTTATTCAAATATTGGTTTTTATCAGTGTGGATTCATAGACAATTTATGTCTGGGTTATAATCCAATACTACTTTATCTATATTGTTTCTCAAATCGTTCCACTTTGGAACTGTTCCCCTTTGATATACCCTAGTCAATATGGTCTATATGTATGCGTGTTGTTTTGGTTTTGTTTATTTATATCACTTTGTTGAAAGGCTCATCTTGTATATTTTCTGCCCTAGGAATAAATGTAGACTTCTCTCCAAGGAGCCCTGGTTCCTTTTATTAGAGAATTGAATTAGAAATAAAGATCTGGACACTAGGTGTACTCATTGCTTTTGGGATGTCATGTACTTCAGGCTCTCTCATCTGAGAAAAATAATATATGTGTTTATACTAATATATATGTTGTTTTTGTTAGGTGATATTGAGTTAGTTCTGATTCATAGCAACCCTAAGCACAATAGAATGAAACACTGCCCAGTACTGTGCCATGCTCACAATCGTTATGCTTGTGCTCATTGTTGCAGCCACTGTGTCAATCCAACACGTTGAGGGTTTTCCTCTTTTTTGCTGAACCTCTACTTTACCAAGCGTGATGTCCTTCTCCAGGGGCTGGTCCCTCCTAATAACAGCTCAAAAGTATGTGAGATGAAGTCTTGCCATCCTTGCTTCTAAGGAATATTCTGGCTGTATTTCTTCCAAGACAGAGTTGTTTGTTCTTCTGGCAGTCCACGGTTTATTCAATATTCTTCACCAGCACAAGACAGTACAAGAACATCCTTGTATATTCTTCACTTCCAGCATCACAGCAACATGCAAGCCACCACAGTGCAACAAACTGACAGATGTGTGGTGACTAATATATGTAGATATGTACATATACATGGATTACTATACATTTACACCTATCTATATGTAGTCTCCAACTATAATCCTTTACCACATAAATCATTCTAGCCTCTTCCCATTGCTTTTCTGCTAGAGTAATTCTGACCTCATAGAATGAGTTAGGAAGTGTTCCCACTGTTTGTATCTTCTGTAAAAGAATGTGCTGAACTTCTTTCAGCATTAAATGCCTTTTCCCCTAAATTGCATACAGTAGCTTTATTTGAGTCAGTACTTCATTTATGTTTTCTATGGCTTTATTTATCAATTCTTCTAACTATTTAGTTTGCAGAATGTTATCAGTGAGAAGTTTATCAGTTATTACATGTAGAAAGGGTCTTAGCAAGAGAATCAAATTTCCCACACACTGGGGAACGTGGGAGAATAAAAATGTAGAAAAGCCAATGCTAAAAACAAGTGAATATTAAGTACCTTGCCTGGGAGGCACTGTGGATCTCAGGAATCTCAGGAAAGGCTGAAACACCACTGATCTTCACTACCTGTGATACCATATGTCCATGCTTTTGCATGAAAGCAGAAACCCGACAGTGATTGTTGTTCTTATCTTTTATCTCCCCAGAACTATCACAAGTTCAACTTGTGAACCAGCGCTAAGCAAAAACCGAGTGCATTCTGGAAAATGCATTTGATGGTTTCTCTTTTGACATGAAAAAGAATATAGAAGCATTGGCAAGGATGCAGATTTTACAAAAGACAATTAGGAATAAACATCTAGAAATACGTTTTGTTATTTTAAAATATAATCTTATATTTTCTTTTAGTAAATGAGTTTATTCCATTTATGTCTATTGTAATTAATTAAATATTTACCCTAATTTTAACATCTTTTCTTGTATATTTATCAGGCCATTTATTTTTGTTGTTGTTGTTGTTTTAATGTCTGTTCAATTGATATTTTTGTTGCTTCCATTGTTGTTATGTTGTTTCCCCTTTTTACCCTTGGTTGTTTTTAAATTTATACATTTAATTTCTATTCTTAAAAATGTTACACATGATATTTTAACATAATTTTATATTTTATAACAAAGGTATTCAGAATCTTTTTTTCCTGAATAAGAAAATGCTTTACCTATTCTGAGGATCTTCATCTTTCATTGTCCATGTTATTATTGTATAGATCTTTGACAATAGAAAAAACTTTATTAAATATTTTTATTTATCATATTTGATCTATTTTAATGACGAGAAATTTGACTTACCAATATATATTTAGTTTCTCATTATTTAATTCGTCATTGCTTTTTGCACTGTACTTCTTCCTTTCTGGTTTATTTTTCTTCCAAAGGAGATACGTAGTTTAAACTTTGTTTAGATAAACCAGCAATATGCTGGAAACCCTGGTGGTGTAGTGGTTAAGAGCTACATCTGCTAACCAAAAGGTCAGCGGTTCAAATCCACCAAGTGCGCCTTGGAAACCCCCTGGGGCAGTTCTACTCTATCCTGTAGGGTCACTATGAGTCAGAATTGACTCAGCAGCAACAGGTTGTTTTCTTTTAGTAGTATATTAGTAAGTCTTTGTAAGACCTAAATTTCTTTATTTTATTCTCAATTTCAAATAAAAATTTAGCTGGCTCTGGACTTATAGGTTGAAGTAATCTTTGTCGAATCCTCACTTTCAGAACCTGGTCAAGTTCCTGGAAAAAAATCTCACAAAATTTAGACTTTCCTATATGTATGTCCCTCAGGAGTTTCTGACTCTTACTCTAGTGCATATTCAGCCTCCAGTAATTAGTAAAAATCTTCATTTTTGTGTTCCTATAAGCCTATGACTCCACTAGCTTCAACTCCAGGTAAATTAATCTCGATTGTCCTTTCACACTGGATGTTCCTGTTCTTGCAGATTGCCCCGTGGTCTCACTTCCCGTTGTGCCCAGAGAACAGGGAATGTTGGTATTAAGGTCTTCACTTGAATACAAAGCTCCATTTTGGCTGGAAGGCCTGACGTACAGTTTTTAAACAAATTGACTAAACATCACATTATAAGAGAATCATCAGGATATTCAAATATGTTAAGTATTAGTCCAGTTCAGCTCTGACAGAGAAGGCAGCACTCCCATCCTTACAATAAGCAAAGAAGCTGGACAAATTGAAAATCAATGAGCTGTCTTTCCAAAAGGACATAACAACAGTAAAAGTTTGTGTACCTAACTTCAGGGGGTCAAAATGTATGAGGCAAAACTGATAGAACTTAAAGGAGAAATAGGCAAATATACCAAGACAACACTCCTCTGTCAGTAAC
This sequence comes from Dugong dugon, assembly GCA_030035585.1. NCBI lineage: Eukaryota > Metazoa > Chordata > Mammalia > Sirenia > Dugongidae > Dugong > Dugong dugon. Next base: position 12,619,950 of record CM057473.1, read on the forward strand.
TGTTAGATTAAATAGACGTAAAATCAGTAAGGATATAGAAGACCTGAAATGCACTATCAGTCAACTTGATAGAATTGATATTTATGTAATATCCCATCCTACAACAGCAGAATAGAAGTGCTTCTGAAGCTCCTATGGAACAATCATCAAGAGATTCATCTCCTGGGTCATGAAACACATCTAACAAATGTAAATCTGTAGTATTATATGTATTTATAATTGATTCAGATAGGTAATCAATCAGACTTTAAACCTTAAATTCAACCCTCTTTGGAAGATAGTCAAAATTGTATAACTAGTAGATTATTTGTGTTTCCTTTTATTGCTGAGTAATATTATATTGTATGAATATAAACTGCAATGATTTACCCATTCACACATTGATGTATGTGTGCAATATTTTCAATTTGGAGCTACTATGAATAAATATGTGTTTATTTTTGTTATATTATAAGAATAATCACAACATCTTATTCATAATGCACACACATATGTCTGTATATCTCTTGAATAAATACTTAAGAGTGGAATTGATGGCTCTTATAGGTCAGCATCCTTAGAAACATATTTTGGCAATCTTATTTTAGCATTCAGAAGATTTACTATGTAGTGCTCTTAGAAACAATATTTGTGAGAAGTGAAGCAAGTAGGATTTCAGGAAGAAGCTGAAATCTCAATGCAGTTGCAATAAAGACCCTCCTAAATGGAGTATGTAGCCAAAAAAAAAAAAAAGGGACTTCTAAGTTAGTCCAAATTGAGACAAAGAGGATGGGCTTTTATTCAAATCACAGACCAGTTATTTGTTAGATACTGTCCCTGGGGAAGAGTGTGCCTTTGGGATAGAAGAGAACTCCCAGAGAAGCACTGTGCTGACACATATCAGCTGCCAACACCCGCAACAATTAGAGGAATAAGTACCTCAATTCTAAGGGGATATCTGGGCACACATCACAGCATCTGCTACGCTAGGCCAGTTAGGTAGATGTTTAACTTCATACGAACCTGACATGCATTTTTAAAATGTGGTTATTCTTTTTAAACTTCCACTAGCAATTTATGAGAGTTCCATTTGCTCCTCAAGCTCTGCAAAATTTAGATTGGTTAGTCTTAATTTTAACCTAGTGTGTGTGCTTATAAGGTATATGTTAAGTATATGGAGCCCTGATGGTGCAGTAGTTAAGAGCTTAGCTGCTAGCCAAAATGTCAGCAGTTCAAATCTACCAGCTGCTCCTTGGAAACCTTATGGGGCAGTTCTACTCTGTCCTATAGGGTCACTATGAGTTGGAATTGCCTCGACAGCAACAGGTTTGTTCTGTCTTTTTGTTTTTGGTTAAGTATATATCCTAAAATTGTGTGTGTGTGTGTGTGTGTGTGTGTGTGTGTGTGTGTGTGTGTGTTTAGAATGTGGGGTGGGAGCTGACTATTTCTAAACATATATCAAGGTGTACCATCACCATTTATTCAGAATAAATTCCTTTCTCCATATAAAAAGTTTACCTCAAATCAATATTACACTTCTGTGGTTACAAGAACCTTACCAGTATTATTCCATTTACCACTTGGGGCAAGGAGAATAATGGCTCCCCAAATATGCCCACATCTCAATCCCCAGGACCTGTGAATATGTTGCTTTAAAGGGGAAAAGAAACTTTGTAGATGGAGATTGAGTTAAGGATCTTGAGATGGAAAGATTATCCTGGATTATCCAAGTGGGCCCAATGTAATCACAAGGGTCCTTGTAAGAGGGAGGTAGGAAGTCAGAGTCAGAGAAAGAGATGGCATGATGGAAGCAGAGGTCAGACAGAAGTGAAAAAGGAGCCCTGAGCCAAGGACTGTAGGTGACCCGTAGAAGCCCGAAAAGGCAAGGAAACAGATTCTCCCCTAGAACCTCCAGAAAGATAGCACCCTTGTTGACCAGCATTAAAGTTCTGACCTCCAAGACCGTAATATAATGAATGTGTTTTTTTTTAAGTCAATAAGTTGGTGGTAAATTGCTATAGCAGCAATAGAAACCTAATACACTGCTCCTGCTGTTCTCATTTGTGATACTTTCATCAAGTGTTTTACTTCTGCTTATAAACACCAAGTATTCTAAATTTTGTTGTTTCTAGTTGCTGTTGAGTTGACTCCAACTCATGGAATCTTATGTTTAGCGAAACAAAACGTTGCTGTACCTGTGCCATTTTCGTGATCGTCAGTATGCTTGAGTCCATTGTGGCTCTTGTGTCCCTCCATCTCACCGAGGATTTCTCTCATTTTCGCTGACCCTCTACTTTGCCAAGCATGATGTCCTTTTCCAGCGATTGTTTTTTCCTGAGGAAAGTAAGGAAGCTGAAGTCTCATCATCCTCATATGACACTGATAACAAATGTAATTCTGGAGGCTCTTTGGTCAGGGTCAGGTCTGTAAGATACAGCTTCAGAAGACAGGTATTTGCCATTCTGGAGTTCAGTTCAGGAAGGAAAGCGAGCCAGGCGGGTCCAGCTTTTCTTCCAGGGGTCATTCAATATCGACATGTAGTGCAGCTGCTTAGTCAAGTGAACCGCCTGTTGAAAGGCACGATCAGTACAGCAAGAACACCTACAAAATGGCTTATGTGCTGCCTAACTTTGAAGAGGTGAGAAACAGTCATCATGGCTACTGTTGAAGAGAAGAACGTTGAGACATCTCAACTTACCTCTTCAAATCTACAGCTCTGGAACCCCACTTGTGGTTTACCTAACTCTTAGATATTAACTCTTAGATTCATTTCTTACCCTTTTAAAATCCAGCCTTCCTTTATGCATTGTACTTATTTTTCTAAGAATAGTTTTGTTTTGTTTTTCTTTTGCTTTATAAGTAGATCTAAAACCAAACCAAAACCAAGCCTGTTGCTGTCAAGTCATTTCCAATGCATGGCAACCCCATGTGTGTTACAGAGTAGAACTGCTCCATAGGGTTTTTTTTGTTTTTTTTTTTTTCTGCAATCTTAAGGAGAGAAGATCTCCAGGCCTTTCTTTGGTGGTACAGTTGGGTGGGTTTGAACCACCAACTTTTAGGTTAGTAATATAGTGCAAACGGTTTGAACCATATTAAAAAAAAAACCCATTGCAGGTAGTATTGATCCTGATACGTAGCTGCTCTATAAACAGGGTAGAACTACCCATAGGGTTCCCAAGAGCAACTGGTGGACTCGAACTGGTGACCTTTTGGTTAGCAGCTGAACTGTTAAGCACTGTGCCACAAAGGCCACCTAGGGATCTTATAAATAGATCCAAGAGATTTATATTTAGAAACTAAATCAATTATTAGAAAAAAATGCTTATTTATTTAACCGTTTAATTTTCAGGCTTAATATTAACCGACCAAACCTCATGGATAGTGAATGTCTTATTCTGAAACACAAATCCTGTAAACGTGGAGGAAAATAAGGAAGTGTTTTTAACACATTAGATGTAAAGACCACTGGAAAATTATGGCTCATATTGAACACAGAGTTAACATTTAAAATTGTAATAATAATAAAATAAAAATAAAACAGCTTTTTTTACATATGAACATTTTCTTATCTAACTGTCTTTGAAATGAAACAAGTTGGCTTATACCGTGCTAGGGTTTGTACCCTAGAAAAATGCATGTGCATATAATTCCATACAAAAATAGAAACTAGCTTTCCATGAAATCAGTTTAAAAACAAGCAATATAAAAGAAAAAAACCTTCTTTAGGAAAATTCTCACTTAGGTGATTTGACTGGAGAAAATCCTGTGTTGGAGTCCCCAGCTGTGGCTGACATTCTTCCCCTATTTGCTCATATTTTGTCTTAGCACAAAAAAATGCTGAATAGTACGAGAGCAGATCTTTTTTTGAATTCAATGCCCTAAGAACCTAAAATTAGGGTGAAGGATGGTGAAATTTTTTCAAGTTCTGTGGTCTCTGGTTCATGGAGAACAGTAACACAGGAGCCATTTTGGGACTGGTGTTGGCAAGAATTAAGAGTTTCTCTTATAACATATTAAGCTTGAAATGCAATTTAGTCATCCAAGTAGAGATTTTGTGAGGTATGGTTATATCTAGGTAACTGGATCGAACCCTATGTCATTCATTCATTTATAGGGTGCAGTGGAAAGGGTAAATTGGAAGTGATGTAGGGGAAGAGAGAGAAATTTGAGAAACTCTTGTATATTATTCCATTGTATACGTATGCTAACATATATTATTTGTTTTGCTCTAGGTGGACATTTAGGTTATGTTGTAGTTTCTTGGTGCTGCTATAAAAGAAATACCAGAAGTCAGCGGATTTAGCAAACAGTTGAAGAAGCTAAAAGTATGTAGTTAAGGAGCTGGCTCTAGAGGAAGTCTGTTTCTCTCTCTTTCTGCCAGCTCTTGGAGAAATTCCTTGCCTCAGCTTCTCTAGCCGGCCACTCTTGGACTTCCTAGTTTGTAGACTGGTCTGTGTCTTTAGTCTTCAAATAATGTTGATTTTTTTTCCCTGTGTCTGCTTTCTTCTGTGCATAATTTTCTCTTTTATATCTCAAAAGTGGTTTGCCTAATACACACTTTACACTGATTGATGTGACCTCATTAACATAACAAAGACAATCCTATTCCTGAATGAGATTACATCCACAGTTATAGGGGTTAGGATTTCCGATACATATTTTTGGAGGATGCAATTCAGTTCATAACTGGTTGTTTCCAGGTTTTTGCTAAAATTGTGAATAATTTGCTATGATCCCAAACCGTTGAATTTAACGCAAGGAATTTTCTAGAGTCAACATATAGGTGTGAAATGCTGGATCTAAGGCTATATTCATGTTCAGTTTTATAAAATAATGCCAATCTGTTTTCCAAACTGATCATGCTAACTTATATTACCTCCATCAATGCAGAAGTGATTTTGTTCTCTAAATGCTGAACTACAGTTGACGTTGTTAAAATTCTTAATGTTTGTTAATCTCATGGGTGCAATACTGAGTCCTACTGGAGTATGAATTTGCATTTCCCTGGTGACTAATGACTTTGAATATCTTTTAACACAGTAATAAGTTTTTCAGATCTCCTCTTTTATAGCATATCTAATTGTGTCTTTGACCATTTCTGTATTGGGTCATTGTACTTATTATTTAGTATACCTCTTTCTATATTATTGGTACTATTCCTTTGTCAGTTATAAGTATGGGTTTTGCCTTCATCAATATCTTTCAATAAATGTCTTCTCCATGGTATGGAATCTTTGAGTAAACAAAGGATAATAATTTCATGTCATCCAATATTTATTTATCTATTTACCTATTTATCCTTCTACCCATCTACCTATCTATCTATCTATCTATCTGTCTGTCTGTCTGTCTGTCTAGCTATATATCTACAGGGAGTCACCAACTTATGACCAGGCTCCCTCTCAATGACTGCATCATAAGTTGGTTCTGACGTAAGTTGAATACCTCATTTTTTAATTTTTTTTTATTTTTCATTATTATTGCCTTTTATTAACAGTGTCTTTATAAATCCAATCTTTGTCTTCAGAGGTTGGAAACATTACATCTGAGAATGATAACATCAGCAAATTACATGCTGCAACATTGTATATAGTACATATTACTAACAATAAGATGTCCAAAAAAGAAACAAACTGTCGGAAGTGTAGCTCCTTGTAACTTGAATATGTCTTAAGTAGGGAAATACCTGTATTTATTTATTCTTTTTGTGTCTTTTTAAGAAAGCAATTTTAACTGTTAATTTTTGAGTATATTTTCACATGTGTGTGTATATATATATATAAATGTTAAAATTTTTGCTGAGAAGATATAATTTCACAGATGTTTCCCCAAGATTCCTAATTCTTGTTTTTTTTAATCAAAAACAAAATTAGGTACTGTTGTGAAGCAATCTTAAAGATTTTATTAAAGCCCTAAGTCAGTTGACCTTAATATTCAAGGATTACTTTTAATATTCTGGGTGGGAACCACTCAATAAATTGAGCCTTTAAAAGTGTATAATTTTTTTTCCAGGAAAAAGAAGGAGAAGGAGAAAAGAAAATTCATAGCACAGGAAGCATTTAATGAACAATTACTGCCTTGAACATGGATGAGTCATGCGGTGAGGAATACAGGCCTATAGATCCTCCAAGCAGTAACCCCACTAACAGCTAGCAAGGAAACAGAGACCTCAATCCTACAACTGCAAGTACCTAAATTAAATTTAAAAAAAAAGAAACCCTGGAAGCAAGATTCTTCCCTAGAGCCTCCAGACAAGAGCAAGCCTGGAAAACACCTTGATTTTGGCCTAGTGAGAACCTAAGCAGAGAACCCATCTAAGCCCCCCTGGACTTCGGACCTACAGAATTTTGAGATAATAAATGGATATTGTTTTAAGCCACTAAGATTGCCATCATTTGTTTTGCAGTAAGAGAAAACTAAAACATTTTGCCTTTACATTTTGGTCTTGTTGTTGTTAGCTGCCCCTGAGGCAGCTCTGATTCACAGTCACCCCATGTTCAACAAAACGAAATGTTGCACAGTGCCGCACCATCCTCATGATCATTGGTACATTCGACTCCACTGTTGCATTCACTGGAATTTTGAGTGCCTTCCAACCTAAGGTACTCATCTGCCAGCACTGTACTGAACAATACACTGCTGTGACCTATAGGGGTTTTATTGACTTCTTTTCTAAAAGAGATCACTAGCTAGGCCTTTCTTCCTAGTCTGTCGTAGTCTTGAAGTTCCACTAAAATCTGTCTTTAATCCATCTGGAATTTATTTTTGTGTATATTGCAGTGAAGATAAAATTTTATTTCATCCCTATAGATAAAGTGTAGTGTATAATAGAAACTAGGGATCATTTTCATTCTTTCATGTAGCTGATTTATTGTTACAATACTATTTATGGAAAGTCTCTTCCTTCCCAAGTGACCTGCAATGCCACTTGAGGAGCATTAGTTGTTTATGCCTCAGCCTGTTTCTGGCTGGATAATCTGGTCTACTGGGAAAAAAGAAATTCTTCTATCCTTACTTCAATGTGATCATGCAGTAACTATTATATCTTCATAATATAATAAGTCCAACAGGACAAATTCACCAGCCTGCTCTTCTTCCTAGGAGTAAGTTGTTTATTCTATGACTTTTAATTTGATATGCATTTCAGAATCATATACTTGAGCTGATTGAAAATACCATTTGGAATTAGTGGAGTTGTACTGTATGAGTAAATCCAGTTCACAGATTGTGACAAGCAGAAAGAACAATGACCCCTTCTAAAAGGTGGACATTCTAATACCTGAAAGGGGAATTAAAATTGCAGACAGAGAGGTTGCTAATCCTCTGACCTTCAAATAGTGAGATTATCCTAGATTATCCAGGTGGCCCAAAGTAATTGCAAGTGTCCTTAGAAGTGAAAGAGGGGATCAGCAGAACAGGCCAGAGTGACTTGACTGGCTGAAGATGACAGTCAGAGTGTTGCTGACTGAGACAGAGGAAGCGGCCAAGAGCCAAGGAATGCAGGCCATCTCCAGAAGCTAGAAAAGGCAAGAAAAGGGATCCTCCTCTAGAGTTACCAGAAACAAATGTAGCTGTGCTGGCACGTTGATTTTAGCACAATGAAATTTGTGTTGAGCTTCTAACCTACAGAAATGATAATACATTCGTGTTGTTTTAAGGCACTAAGTTTGTGTCATTGTGTTAAAGAAGCAAAATAAAACTAAGACATAAACCATTCATATCTTTATAGTAGTGAGTTTCCCTACCCATGAGCATGGACTAGCTCTCCTTTAATTTTTGCCTTCTCTGCTATCTTTCAATACATTTTTATAATTGTATTCAGAGAAAAAGCAGCATGATTATATTTGCTAAACGTAGTGCTTCTTTTTAACCTGTTTTTGTGCTATTGTTGTAATTTAAATAAAATTGTATAGCTTGTTATTGCTGGTTATAAAAATGCAATTGTGTTTTTTACATACTGCATGTTTAAATCTATTCCAAATGTATGACAAATGCATTTTTTTGATGTTGATCTTTTATCTAGCCAACGTACTCAACCTGCTTATTAGTTCTCATAATTTATCTGGATGTTTTATTTTCTAAATAGACAATAATCATCTTCATAGACATCTTCTGTACATATTCTTGTATTTTTTTATTTATTCTTCTTTTCTAACTACAGTGGGGGTACATTAAGTTTAATATTGAAAAGCAATAGTGAGAATTAGTGTCGTTGTCTTGTTTCTGATCTTAAAAAGAATGATTGATTCTAACCTACCTTCAAGCATGCTATTTGTTCTAGGTTTTTAGTAAATACATGTATTAAGTTAAGGATGATATGTTTTTCATTTAATAATGAGAGTTCATCAAATTATATCAAAGCTATTTCTGCATCCAATGAAGCTGTAGTTGTTGTAGTTTTTAATCTGCTATGTACTGACTATTAGATTTTGTGATATAAGAACTTTTTTTTTAATTCAATGACTAAAAACCATAATATTGTATTTTAAATTTTATACAATTTTGGATTCAATGAGTTAATATTATATTGAGAATTTTTGTACCTTGGAGCATGTGAGATTGAATGATACTTTTCCATTCTTGTATTGTCTGAGTTTAAGTTTGGAATCAGATATATTACAGCCTCATATAGTAAATAAACCAATTTCTTTTATAAAGATCATCACAAAGTTGGTTCCTATGAGGTGGAGGTTAAAGATGTCCCAAATTTCCAACTTTTCCAAACTGCTGTACCGCTCCTTCATCTCTAACATCAACTACTCTCTCTCTCCTCAGTACTCTCCCTCTTATCGTTGGATTTCCTAATTCGCTGCAATGTTTCACAGAACTCACAAACTTTATAAAGGAAATGGCTTACACAGTTGTGGAGCCTCGCAAGTACCAAATCCGTGGATCAGGAGTAGGCCTCTCCCGACCCATGTGGCTGCAGAGGCTGAAGAATCCAAAGCGGCAGTTCAGACCACAGGCTGCTGGCTTACAAGACTGCAGAAGCTGCAGAATCAAGTCAGACAATAACCCGCAGACCCAAGGGGCTATGACGGCCAGAGAATCTCAGAATCGGAAGGTCAGACAGCAGTCCTCTGGCTCAGGTGTGAAGAACCGAGAACTGATCACGAACAAGATGCAGGATCCGGATGTAGAGAGAGCCCCACCAGGACACACACATACATCTTAGATGCAGGCCACACCCCAGGAAAGGGAGTAACTTGAGTAAGGGTAGGACTTAAGTCACACCCTCCTGTGAGGCTTCAACTCAAGGTACACCCTATACAAATCCTGCCTCATTAACATGTACAAGTCAGGATCCACAACCCATAAAATGGAGGCCAATCATACAATATTGGAAATCATGGCCCAGCCAAGCTGACATATAACCCCAACCATCACACGTTTCATATACCTTACTTGCATAGTCCCACTCAGTCATTATGTGTGAGTCATAAAGACCATGGGTAGAAGGGCCATTTTAAGTAATTCATTACACCTCAGTGAGTTAAAAACATTCTTTTTTTTCCTTTTTTTTTTAAAGAGTTTATATAAGACTGGATTGTTAAGTTTCTTAAATATTTGCTAAACTTCTCATATACAACCATAATATTGTATTTCATTAAAGTCTGCTCTTATTTTCATTATCTTCTTTTTTTTTTCCTTTTTCTCTCCTTTCAATTTTTTCTTTGTTTCTAACTCCTTAATTTGGCCATATGGCTCATTAATTTTCAGTTTTTCATTTCTAACATAAGTATGTGCTTAAAACTATGCATATCCTTCAAAATAGTGTGTTTACTGTCCCCCACAAGTTTTATATATAGTATTTTTTTACTCTTCACTCCTAACATGTTTTTTTTCCACAATAGGAAATAAAGCAAATTTAATTTCTATTTTAATGCATGACTTTTTAAAAAATAAAATCCATGGGCATTTTAAATGTATGTATTTGTTTTGGTTTCTAAATTATTTGCCCTGTGGTTGGAGAATGTGGTTTCTATGGTATCATTTCTCTGAAATTTGTAAAATCTGGCTTTAATGCTTAGCACAACACATGCTTGGAAATACTGTGTAGTCTATAATTGTCTGTGGGCAAGGTAATATATATATTTATTAAATAAATTTTCATAGTGTATTGTTCAAATATTTTTATCCTTGCTAAACTTTCTGTATGCTTAAATTATCTATATTGAAAGAAGTGCTTTGAAATCTTTCCTATTTTTGATTAAAAAAACTTGCCAACTTCTCCATAAAACCCTATTAATTTTGTTTCATATATATTGTGCCTATTTTACTATGTGAAAACAAGCTTAGCAATATTGTTTGTATTTTGTTGAATTTTTGTGTTAAAATCTATTTTCTATAATATTTACATAGCTATCTCCACTTCCTTTTAGAGTATCTTTAACTTTTTTTTTTTGTCAGTCTTCTTTTTTCCTTATTGTTTAGGTATGGCTCATAAATACTATGTAGCTGAATTTTACAAGTCCCATTTCATAATATCTGTCCCTTTTTTTTTCCAAACAGTCAAAAATTTTGCAATACATTTGTTTCTAACAATGTTACTATGCTACTTCTTTTTATTTTATTATTTTTTATTTGCCCTTCTTGTCTTAAGAAAACATGAGTGTGTGTTTATTCCATTTCTCCTTTTTGTTGGTTTAGAACATCTATTTCCATTCTTTATTCCTTATCCTTAAAATTTTACTATCCGTTCTTAACCTAGAAAGCTCTAAAGTTGATCAATGTTTAACCCCTGTCTTTAATAACAAGGAAACCCATAAAATTTTTACCTTGATCATACTCACCCTAATATACTGTTATTTTCCAGTGTTTTAGACTTATGTTAATTCTAAGAAATAGAAACTTAATTATGAAGATTTAGTATCACTATCATTACCATTAAGTTATTTTCATTATATTACTGCACTTTAGTGTTATAATCCCCTAGAAATCTGTATTTTTTGTATATCATTCTTTCTATCTCTGACATTTCTTCTGAGATACTTTTTATTATTCCTAAATTTCCCATACTGAAGTTACAGTGATTATATGCCTCAGCTTTCACTTACATAAATGCGTCTGTATTTCATTCTTTTTAAAAATAAAGCAAAAATGAAAAAAATCTGGCAGCTACTTTTTTTTCAACACTTTGAAGACATCTTTTCACTATCATCTGATTTTTTTTATTCCAACTTGATTGTTCTCTTCAGCAATGTCTGATTCGATTTGGAGACAATCCACTGTGTTTTTAATTTCAGTAATTTATTTCTCATTTCTAGAAGATTTGCTATTATATACATACTAGTATCTTTGGCCAGTATTAATAGTGTCCTTTTTTTCTTAATCATATTTTATTCTGTCTTTTGTTCATTGCAGCAATCTATGCACCACTCTTCAAAATTCTGTAGCCGAAAATTTCAAACTCTGAATCTAAGTTGAGTAATTCTGAAGGTTTCATTTTCTCCTCCCATTAATTATAGTTCGGTGATTTTTGTTTTTATTGTGGACTCATATTTTATGTAATTAATCTGGAGGAATCCTAAGGACATAAATTATCACTTCTTTCATCTAGGAGGAATTTAATTATTTTTTCCCTCAGAGATTTTCTTTAATTATAGAATGTCCACATATATATTTAAAGCTATATTTCTTGCAATTTATCAAGAATATAGTTAAATTTAAATGGAAAGCACTTTCAGAATATATAGACTACCAAATTGTCACTTTACATTTCTTTTCCTTTTACCAAGTTGACACTGAGAAGTTTCAAATAATGACAGGCTCGACTGAAGAAAACTTTCCTACATTTAGAATGTCTCTGCTGTTCCTAATTTTGGGTCTTAAAGCAAAAGGTGGACTTCCTGCAAAATGGCACTCTAGGCAGAACCACCACGCCATCCCTCCACAGCAGAGATCCGAAAAACTAAGCCAAACAGAGAAAACAGCAATCCTGAAACCCTAAAACATCAAATGAAGAGATAAAGAACTCAGCCAAGCACCAATGGAGTGAGAAAACTGACAGAGAATGGAGAGAAAGGAGAGATTCATGCAGGGGTCCCCTATCAGCTAGTGCAGTGCAGATCCGCTATCTTGGACTCTTATGAGACCAGCAAATAGGGGGTATGAGAAAGCAGCTTCACGGAGCTTCCAGCAGGAGACAGAATAACTGTTGATTTGCGATCTACCCTTTCCCACCCCCCAACCCTTCTTCACCCCCACTCAGCCTCCTCTGCTTTCCGTAGCCACAGTCTCTTGTCCAGGAAGCACTGGCTGCTTAGATTCCACCTGCACACACTGACCAGCTCTATCATTGCCATTTGTTGGCTGCTGGTATTGATTTTTTTCCACTTCTTTTGATTTCTTCCTTACTTCTCACCACCTCCACCTCCTTTCACTCAAATACCTGGCTCCGTGGGCCATCTTTGCTTCTTCCTGAGGGGCTGCAGAGCTCAATTCGAGTGTGGAGCTGCTTCCCAGTCTGGGCTGCCAGGCTGGTGGGATCCCAGAGCTTTTGTTTGTTTGTTTGTTTGTTTTGAATTGTCTTTTTCTTTTCTTTTCCTTTTCTTGAGTTAGGAGCCCGTTCTGGCCGGATGGTGCTGCGCATCTTGGAACCTACCACCTCGGCTCATGCAGAATCACAGAGGGATCCCTGAGGGCATTTCTTTTTTCAAGGGTTTTCTTTTTTTTTTTTTCCTTTTTCTGTTTTTTCTGGGGCTTTTCTTGATCTTTTTTTTTTTTTAATTTGTTTTGCTTTCTTTTCCCTCTTTTTCCCTTTTTGTCTTTCTTCATTACTCAGTTTCACGTCTCTCTATACCTTCCTTCCCTTTCTGTTCTCTGAATACCTGGTGCGGAATACCTCTATGTCTTCTAGCCAGGCTGTACTGCAACACCTGAGAACAACTTCCCCAGACCTTATAGGTGCACCTGTGGGATCTCTGGGAGCTTTGCTGTCCTTTCTCCTTTCTAATTTTTATTTATTCATTCTTTTCTTTTTTTCTTCTTCTTCTACCCCTTTTTGTTTTTCTCCATTTCGTAGTCTCTCATCTCTCCACTCCAATAGCAAGCTCTTCTAGCACTCTTTCTTGTTCATTTGTATGTTTTTGGCCCCTGTTCCTCTCTCCTCTCTCCCATATTCATCTTAGCTCCACATATAACAATCTCCACCCTAGCTCCTGCCTACCTGCACTGTTCACTTAACATCACACCACCAAGCAGCACAGGCATGGCCTACTGGAACCTATCCTGCAATGATTACCAACCCGCCCTGCTGGCGGTAGTAAGTGCCACAAACAACCCGTCCTAGTAACTCCTGACCCTGCCAATTGGAGAAGGAGGCAAAAAGTATCGTGCACACAAAAAAGCAAACAACAAAGAACACACAGCACACCTGCTCAGAAGTAGCAAAATAAAAACAAAAGGTGAAACAAACAAATCTACAATCAATAAATGAGAAAAATAACAACTGAATGCCCCAAAGACAGCAGACAATATCAAAACATTTACAAAAACAGGACAGGATGGTTCCAGTAGGTGTCCAAAATGAAACACCAGATTACTTTCCAGTGGAATAAAAGGCACTAGAACTACCTGATAGGGAATTCAAATCACTAATACTCAGAATTCTCCAAAAGTGACACAAAAAGAAGACAAAAATGAGAAAAAAATTGACAAATTCATGGAAATACAAGCAAGAATTTGGACAAATTCAGGAAAATAATGCAGGAACAAAATGCCAAAATAAATTCACAACTAGAAATTATACAAAAAAAAAAAATTAAAAATCCAAAAGATAAACAAAAAGATTTCAGAAATGGACGGTGTCATAGAAGGGCTGAGAAGCAGATTTGAAATGGTGGAGGACAGGATCAGTGGAATTGAAGGCAAACACTTGGATACAACTCTGTTTGAGGAAAACTCAGAAAAAAGAACAAAAAAAAAAAAAAAATGAAGAGACCCTGAGAGTCATGTGGGATACAATCAAAAGCAAAAATTTACGCGTGATTTGAGTTCCAGAACAGGGGGAGAAAATACAAAACAAGGAGAGGATCATTCAAGAACTGCTGACAGAAAACTTCCCCAGAATCATGAAAGATGAAAAGCTGGCCATCCAAGAAGCTCAACGACCACCATATAGGAGAGACCACAAAAGAAAATCACCAAGGCATATCATAATCACACTCAACAAAACCAAAGACAAACAAAGAAATCCTGAGAGCAGCTCGAGAAAAACAAGAAGTCACATACAGAGGAGAAACAACAAGACTAAGCTCAGATTATTTGGCAGAAACCATGAAGGCAAGAAGGCAATGGGATGACATATATAAAACCTTGAAAGAAAAAAATTGCCAGCCAAGAATAAAAATCTTGCAAAACTCTCATTCAAATATGATGGTGAAATTTGGACATTTCCAGATAAACAGAAATTAAAGGAATATGGAAAAACCAAACCAAACTTACAAGACTTATTAAAGGGAGTTCTTCAGTCTTAGAACAAACAACTTCAGCTCACATGCAGAATCTAGGATGCAGGAAAGTACCAGCCAGACAGCAATCTGGGAAATGAATTCTTAAGGACTATCCAAAACCAAAAGAACTACAACAGGGAATCAGAGCAGTTAATCAGTAAATGACAACAACATCAGAACAATAAAAGACTGAATAAAGAGTGTAGGTATACAACCTCCTAATGGAGAAGAAGGCAAGGCAATACCAAGTAATGGTAGACTGCTTCAAGCTTAAAAGATAAGGGTAAAATTCATGGTAACCACAAAGAGAGTTAACAAACATACTCATAAAAATAAGAGGAAAAACATAAAGTCTCAGCAAAAAAAAAAATATCAAAATAAAAGAAATGAAAAAAAAAATCCACAAACAAAAGTTACTCAGCACAGGAGAGTAAGAAGAACAAAGAAAATGTCAGCACCACAAAAAAAAAAGCACTACAAAATGACGGCAACAAACTCTCATCTATCAATAATTACACTGAATGTAAATGGCCTCAATTCACCCATAAAGAGATGGAGAGTGATAGAACGGATAAGAAAACAGGATCGATCAATATGCTGTCTACAACAGACACACCTTAGAAACAAAGATATGAATTTATTAAAAGTCAAAGGTTGGGAAAAAATATATCAAGCTAACAACTACCAAAAAAGAGCAGGATTAGCAATACTAATCTCAGATAAAATAGACTTTAAAACAAAATCCACCATAAAAGACAAAGAAGGACACTATATAATGATTAAGGGGATGATCCATCATGAAGACATAACCATAATAAACACCCACACACCCAAAGAAAGGGCTCTAAAATTCATAAAACAACTCTAACAACACTGCAAAGAGAAATTGACAGTTCCACAATAATAGTAGGAGACTTCAACACACCACTCTCAGTAAAGGACAGAACAACTAAGAAGAAACTCAGCAACGATACAGAAGACCAAAAGGGCACAATCAGCCAACTTGACCTCATAGACATATATAGAACACTGCATCCAACCACTGCAAAGTACACATTCTTTTCCAATGCACATGGAACATTCTCCAGAATAGACCACATCTTAGGCCACAGAGCAATCCTCAACAAGATCCAAAACGTTGAGATAATTCAAAGTATCTTCTCTGAACACAATGCCATCAAGGTAGAAATTAACAACAGAAAGAGCAAGGAAATAAAATCAATTACATGGAAACTGAAAAATACCCTGGTTACACATCACTGGGTAATAAAAAAAATCAGAGATGGAATCAAAAAATTACGTAGAATCAAATGAGAATGAAAGCACATCATACCAAAACCTTCAAGACACAGCAAAGGCAGTCCTCAGAGGAAAATGTATAGCAATAGATGCACATATCAAAAAAGAAGAAAGGGACAAAATCAAAACATTAACTACAGAACTCAAAGAAATAGAAAGAGAACAGCAAAAAAAGCCCACAACCACTGGAAGAAAGGAAATAGTAAAGATCAGAGCAGAAATAAATGAAATAGAGAACAGAAAAACAATAGAAAGAAACAACAAAACCAAAAGTTGGTTGTTTGAAAGACTCAATAAAATCTACAAACCACTGGCCAGACTGACAAAATAAAAACAGGACAGGACACAAATAACTCAAATAAGAAATGAAATGGGGGACATTACAACAGACCCAACTGAAATAAAAAGGATCATAACAAAACATTATGAAAAACTATACACCAACAACTTTGAAAACCTAGAGGAAATGGATAAATTTCTAGAAACCCACTACCTACCCAAATTACAACAAAGTGATGTTTAAAATCTGAACAGACCCATAAAAAGAGAAGAGATTGAAAAGGTAATAAAATAATCTACAAAAAAAAGCCATGGCCCAGATGGCTTCACTGGAGAATTCTACAAAACATTTAGAGAAGAGCTCGTACCAGTACTACTCAAGCTATTTCAGAGTGTAGAAAAGAAAGCAACACTTCCAAATTCATTCTATGAAGCCAGCATAATGCTGATACCAAAAGCAGGCAAAGACACCACAAAAAAAAAAAAAAAAAAAAATATAGGCCAATATCTCTCATGAATATAAATGCAAAAAATCTCAACAAAATTCTAGCCAATAGAATTCAGAATCATATCAAAAAAATAATACACCATGACCAAGTAGGATTCATACCAGGTATGCAAAAGTGGTTCAACATTAGAAAATCCATCAATGTAATCCACCACATAAATAAAAGGAAAGAAAAGAGTTACATGACCATCTCAATTGATGCAGAAAAGGCATTCAACAAAGTCCAACACCCATTCCTTGTAAAAACTCTCAATAAAATAGATACACAAGGGAAATTTCTCAACATAATAAAGAGCATCTATAAAAAAAACAATAGCCAACCTTATTCGTAATGGAGAGAGGCTGAAAACATTCCCCTTGAGAACAGGAGCAAGACAAGGATGCCCTTTATCACCACTCCTATTTAACATTGTGCTGAAAGTTCTAGTTAGGGCAATAAGGCAAGAAAAAGAAATAAAGGGCATCCAAATGGGTAATGAAGAAGTTAAACTGTCCCTGTTTGCAGATGATATGATACTATACATAGAAAACCCTAAAGACTCCATGAGAAATCCACTGGAACTAATAGAAAGATTCAACAGAGTAGCGGGATATAAGATAAACATAAAAAAATCAGTTAGATTCCTATACACCAATAAGGAGAACGATGAAAAGGAAGTCAGGAAAACTATACCATTTATAATAACCCCTAAAAAAATAAAATACTTAGGAATAAATCTAACCATGGATGTAAAAGACCTATACAAAGAAAACTACAAAACACTACTGCAAGAAACACAAAGGGATCTACATAAATGGAAAAACATACCATGATCATGGATAGGTAGACTCAACATTGTGAAAATGACAATTCTACCCAGAGCAATTTACAAATAAAACACAATCTCTATCCAAATACCAACAACGTTCTTCAAGGAGATGGAAAAAGTAATCCTTAACTTTATATGGAAAGGGAAGAAACCTTGATAAAGTAAAGCACCACTGAAGAAGAAGAATAAAGTTGGAGGACTCACACTACCTGACTTCAGAACCTACTATACAACTACAGTAGTCAGAACAGCCTGGTACTGGTACAATGACAGATACATTGATCAATGGAACAGAATTGAGAACCCAGATGTAAATCCATCAACCTACGGTCACCTGATCTTCGACAAGGGCCCAAAGTCCATCAAATGGGGAAAAAGACAGTCTTTTCAACAAATGGTGCTGGCAAAACTGGATATCCATCTGCAAAAAAATGAAACAGGACCCATACGTCATGCCATATACAAAAACTAATTCAAAATAGATCAAAGACCTAAATATAAAGCCAAAAACTATAAAGTTCATAGTAGAAAAAATAGGACCAGTGCTACAGGCCCTAATACACAACATTAACAGGATACAAACCATAACCATCAACACACAAACCCCAGAAGATAAGCTAGATAACTGGGGTCTTCTAAAAATCAAACACCTATGCTCTTCAAAAGAGTTCACCAAAAGAGTAAAAAAAGAACCTACAGACTGGGGAAAAAATTTTGGACGGTAGAAATCAAACAAAGGTCTAATCTCCATAATCTACAAGAAAATCCAACACCTCTACAACAAAAAGACAAATAGTCCTGTTAAAAAACGGGCATAGGAAATGAACAGACACTTCACCAAAGAAGACATTCAAGCAGCCAACAGACACATGAGGAAATGCTCGCGATCACTAGCCATTAGAGAAATGCAGATTAAAACCACAATGAGATACCATCTCACCCCGGCATTGCTGGCATGAATCAAAAACACTGGAAATAACAAACGCTGGAGGAGCTGTGGGGAGATTGGAACTCTTAGGCACTGCTGGTGGGAATGCAAAATGATACAACCATTTTGGAAAATGATATGGCGCTTCCTCAGAAAGCTATAAATAGAAATACTATACAATCCAGCAATCCCACTCCTAGGAATATATCCTAGAGAAATAAGAGTCTTCACTTGAATAGACATATTCACACCTATGTTAATGGAAGCATTGTTCACAATAGCAAAAGGATGGAAACAACCTAGATGCCCATCAACAGATGAATGGATTAACAAACCATGGTACATACTCACAATTGAGTACTATGCAACGAGAAAGAACAAGATGAATCTGTGAAGCATCTCATAACATAGATGAACCTGGAGGACATTATGCTGAGTGAAATAATTCAATCACAAAAGGACAAATATTGTATGAGATCTCTATTGTAAAAACCCATGAAAAAGTTTACACACAAAAAGTAACAATCTTTGTTGGTTACGAGGGATGGGGCGGGGAAATACTAAATAGGCAATAGATACGTGTTATCTTGGGTGACGTGTGAGACAGTACACAATACTGGGGAAACCACACAACTCGTACAAGGAAAGGTCATGGAAGCTCCACAGACACACCCAAACTCCCTGAGGGACTGAATTGCTGGGCGGAGGGCTGTGGGGACGATGGTCTTGGGGAACATCTAGCTCAATTGGCATAACACAGTTAATAAAGGCAATGTTCTACATTCTACCTGGGTGAGTAACATCTGGGGTCTTAAAAGCCTGTGAGCAGCCATCAAAGATACTCCACTGGTCTCACACCTTCGGGAGCAAGGGAGAGTGAAGAGAACAAGATACAAAGAAAAGATTAGTCCAAAGGACTAATGGACCACAGCTATCAAGCCTCCCCCAGATTGAATCCAGTACAGCTAGATGGTGCCCTGCTACCACCACTGACTGCTCTGACTGGGATCACAACAGAGGGTTTTGGACAGAGCTGGAGAAGGATGTGGAACAAAATTCTAACACGCAAAAAAAAAAAAAAAAAAAAACAAAAAAGACCATATTTACTGGCCTAAAAGAGACCGGAGAAACCCTGAGAGTATGGCCCCCAGACACCCTTTTAGCTCAGTGGTGAAGTCACTTCCGAGGTTCACTGTTCAGCCGGGGATTGGCCAGCCCCATAAAATAAAATGGGACTGATGAGGCTCAGCAGTCCAGGGAGAAGGACTAGAAGGCAGAAGGGGACAGGAAAACTGGTGATAGGATCCCAAGGTTGAGTAAGGACGGTGATGATGTTTAGTGGGGTTGTTAACCATTGTCATAGGGCAACATATGTACTAACTGTTTAATGAGAAACTATTTTGTTCTGTAAGCCTTCATCTAGAGTGAGAATAGCAGCACAACTGGAAGAGCGTAGTCGATGTCACTGAACTGTGCATGTAGCAATTTTTGAAATGGTGTATCTTTGGCTATGTATATTTTCAAAAAAAAAAAAAGGTCAAGAATGGAGAGGGTTGACATGTCTTGGGTTGTTAACCAATGTCATAAAACAATATGTGTACTACTTTTTAATGAGAAACTATTTGTTCTGTAAACCTTCAACTGAAGTACAATTAAAAAAAAGTAAAGGACGTAGTAAAAAAAAAAAAAAAAGCAAAAGGTAAAAAGTTTTTTTCTTAAATTAGTTTTGCTCAGTAAGTCAGCCCCAAGTTAACCACAGAAGAACTATATTCTCCTATCAATAATTGGTTACAGTTTCTAGGGAAAATAAAAATCCATTAGAAAAGGAGATTTCCAGTAGCTCAATCTATGAGGAGATTCTTCTAAAGTCTTAAGTAGTGATTCACATGAAAGTAGTGCATTGAAAAATAATAACTTTCTGGTAGAGCAACCTCTAAATGTTACAAAGTTATAGTATTTAATGTTAAAGTAGGAATCAAGGAAGGCCAGTTCAGAAGGTCCCTTGATTATCACTTACTCCCACCACATTATCTTATAGATGAGAAAACTGAGTTCCAGAAAGGTTGTGATTTTCCTAAGGCCACATGGAAACTCGGAAGGAAACACTAGAAAGAAATTTCAGAATAACTGGTTTTCGCGGCCAGTATTCTCTTTACTATTGATTATACAGTTTTCCCTCTCACTCTGAACCATCTCTCATTTATTTTTATCTTTTCTTCTTGTAATGACATCTGATCCCAGAACTGTGAGGGAAGCTGAATGAGAGGAAAAGGTGTTAAAAATGTTCTTTTTGAGTGTTTCAGAGACCTTTCGTGAAGTTTTCTCACTATATTTACATAGTACTGCTTCCAAAACATCCCAGTTACCACAGTACCTTGAATGACAAAATAACAATCCTGCTCTGGTTACCTACTGTTATTAGCTCTCAAGTAAAATTTTCTGTCATTATTCATTTATACAGGAAATCCTGAGAGTATTGATTTCTAATTATTTTCCTTGTGCACCAGGAGTATTACATTTCATTTAATTGACACACGTATAATGGGTAAAATGACCATATGAATATTTCATAGCACAGTTACAATTGTTGTATTTGAATCTAATGAATTTAGAGTATATTATTTAAGAAACTTCGTGTGAATGACAGTTTCCATCTCCCCACTGGGCAATTAAAAAAAATAATAATAATGCCATGGTGTTTAGAAAAAAATAATAGTTTATTATTTTCTATCTATAGCTTATGATTTATCATTTTTTAAATTGCCTTTAGAAATAGAATATGCCCCCTACATTATTATTTGCCAACTGTTGCAAGTTCATTGTTTGTGCATCAAACTCGGTCATTACATTTTACTTGGAAAAATTTCTAGTATATGTACTATTATTTATTCTGCATTTGGTAGCATGAGAAAATCTTATATACTGCTAGTGAATCAAATAAACCTAATTGATTAAATGTTCACTCAAATCTATGAGTTTGATTAGGCAATGAGTGTTTTGCCTAATTTTGTGCCGCTTGGGTTCATTTAAGGTTATCTCAGTGATTTTATAAATGAATATTGACATTTCAATATTGTGGCACTTTGTTAACACATTATCTGCTAAACAACAAAAATAAGCAAGGGAGTTTAAAAATAGAAGGAAATTTAATTTCAGAAATAAAGCTGCTGATCGTCAGTCCATTATGTGTGATTGAAGAGATTAATTTTTGGGCGATGACTCAGAGTGAGCACCGTAAAGGCAGAGGAGAGGTGATGGAGCAAATTTGCGTTGTTGTGAGCTATCTACTATTCCACTTCTGACACAAGATATAGAATGTATAAATCCAGAAATTGGATTTCTCATGAGGAAATAATAAAACACAGTTGCATTAAGCTAAACATTCAATAAGTGGGCAAGAAAAAAATATTGCCTTGCTTGCTAAGTGGCTTTGTTCTTATACAAGCATATTGTACTAATGGGCTAGTTTGTCTCAAGAAAACTACAGAGTTGGTATTTTTATTACTTCTCCCATGTCTTTCTTCTCTCTGTTCTCAGCTCTACCTAGGACCTTCTTCGCTTTTTTATTGATCCTCATTTTGTCGAAGAGTATTGAATATACCATGAACTGCCGGAAGAAGGAAAAAATCTGTCTTGGAAGAAGTACAGCCGCAATGCCCTTAGAAGAGAGGATGGCGAGACTTCGTCTCACATACTTTGGACATGTTATCAGGAGGGTCCAGTCCCTGGAGAAGGACATCATGCTTTGGTAAAGTAGAGGGTCAGCAAAAAAGCAGAAGACTATCAATGAGATGGATTGACACAGTGGCTTCAGCAATGAGCTCAATCATAACAACAACTGTGAGGATGGTGCAGGATCGTTCTGTTGTACATAGGTCACTATGAGTTGAAACCAGCTCGATGGCACCTAACAACAACAACAACATCTATGTCTATGGGTCTTATGCCCACCTGATTGATGTCCTTCCCATGGGCACTTTTATCAGGGGAAAAGTGATACAAGGAAATCCATTATTATTATTATTGTTTTACAACTTTCCTGATTAACTCTACAGCGTTCTACTAATACAAGGATCACATATACTGAAGGCCTAGGGATGACTAAAGGACAATTTGACATATAGACGTACAATTTGAAATCAAATGATAAGCATACTCTTCCAATAGTCTAAGGGAAAGCCACACACACACAAATATAAGCCCTGATCAGGAAGGTCCTGAGCCTCACTCCTTAGAGTCATGATCTTTCCTTCTCTCCTAGTTTCAGAAAGTCTTATTCTTTAATCCTCCTAAGGAATTTTTTTTTTCAAAATTCTTTTGAAATCTTATCTGCTACCTAAAGTAATTGTTTTTCACATTATGATTTATTCCTTCCTGCTACCAAGGCAATCCAAGGAAAAATAAAAAGTTCACATAAGTAAAATTTTAGAGGTAAGGCCTATTTAGTCAACAAATAAAGCTATTTAGGGCTTAAGAAGGTTGTTTGAGCTGAGGTTTGGTGATCCACATCTGCTCAGCCTTGTTATTTTTCCTGTGCTTAACTACTGAACCCAACAAATGAGTGTGTGTATGTTTATGCACACATATACACAAATATTAAAGGGAAAACATTATTAATATGAGTCAACATGACAGACATGGTCTCATTTCACAAGGAACATTTTTCTTCTATTAAATATAACATGAAATTCACAGATTTCCTTGGCCATAAGATATCATTTTGACCTCTTTTCTCCTATTTCCCAGTGATGTCCTGTCACTCATGCATGAGAATTGGAGGCCTCTTAAAATGCCTCACCACACAACAGGATATTTGATGGCCACGCTTAGTTATACAGAGATTTGGCAGAAGCTTTGAAATTAAAGTATACTTATTTTACCCTTGGCCAGGTCAAATTCTTGCACAAGCCAACTCCCATCACTGATTTCTGGAATGAAGAAAAAAAACAAAAACGTTACCATCCAGTCAGACTCATAGTGACCCGGTAGGACAGAGTAGAACTGCCCCAAAGGGTTTCCAAGGAGCAGCTGGTGGATTTGAACTGCTGACCTTTTGGTTAACAAGCTGAGCTCTTAACCACCACGCCACCGGGGCTCCCTGGAAATGAATAAGATACATAATATGTATTTATAGGCCTCTTTTTCACAGCGGCCCCATGTGTTAAAGAGTAGATGTGTTCCATAGGGTTTACTTGGCTGTAATCTTAATGGAAGCAGATCACTGTGCTTTTTTTTCCATGATACCGCTGGGAGGGTTCGAACCTCCAAATTTCATGTTAGCTGCTGAGCACAAAATGTTTGTGCCACCTAGGGTGTTTATAAGTCCGAACAGACTCCATAGTAACTCACAACAATAACGACAACTTCTTTTTCAGAGCAAATTCTCTGAGTGGGAAAATTAATGTTTCAGTTACAAAAGTATTGATGATAATATTTTCTCACATACCAATATTGCATTCGAAAATGAAATAATAAAAGTGATATCTCATACTGAAGATACTGTTGACTTGGTTGGATGTTTCAAGAAGAAGTAATGAGTTAAGGAACCATGGTCTTCATCTCTTCACAAGTTGACCACATAGCTAGGTATGCTACTAGGTAGCTCTGGTGATTACAACAGAAGCTGTTCATGATAAAACCTTGGGTTTAGTCCTGTCTAACCATAAACTACACCTTTACAGCCAGCCGGATCATCTCCTATTTGTCTTGCTGGCTACTGTGGGGACTTGGTTTAGAATTAATAAAATCTATCATTTCTATACCACACACACCACACCGGTTGCCACTGAGTCAATTCTGACTCATAGTGACGCTATAGGACAGCATAGAACTGCCCCATAGGGTTTCCAAGGAGCAGCTGGTAGATTTCAACTGCTGATCTTTTAGTTAGCAGCAAAGCTCTTAATAACTATGCCACCAGAGCTCCATGCCCAATTAGAAAAAATAAAATTCTTATGGAATTTAATGTTCATTTCCTTTCCCAGCAACTAATTACACCAGTCACCCAATGCTGACTTTTATATTTGAATGTTTTTTCATATAAAGCTGGAACACTTTTTTTTTTTTAAATAATAAAACAGCTCATACTTTTAAAATCATATCTTTGGCATTGGCATAGTTGTGACTACTAATGCTTAATTAAATTTCCTCCTAGCCATAATAAATTCAGTGTTGGTCAACATAATTTAAAGTACAGGAGAAAAGTGGAAATTACCAAATAAACTGAGTTGATTTGCTAAACTGGAGAATTTAACCATTCATTAAAAAATAAAAAATCTGGATTATAAAATATTAAGTGTGAATTTTGACAATGTTTAAGGAATAGTTAGCAAATTGCTCACCTAATTTGATAAAATTAATCAATATCATAAACAAAGAATGAAAATTTTTGCCTTCCTGAAGGATTTACTTCTTACTGTTCACCTTCACCAAGTTTACTTGGTCAATGTCATTCTCCTTAGTGGTATCCTTGTTAGTGGACAACTACTGAATGAAGCCAGTAATGACTGCTTGATTAGAGATTAGAAAATGTAATTTCTTCAAAGCTCTTTACACACTTCTGTGTTTACCTTCCAATGAAACAAACTGACAGCAAGGACATTTTGAAGAAAGCCTGAACTTGGAATATTTGTCAGATGCATGTTTATTTCATTAAATATTTTATATTATTATTAGCAAAAATAAAATTTATTCAACTCGGTATACTATTTTCAAATATTTATGCAGCCATATTATACACATACTTTCCAGTTGTTAATGGAAAAATGTGCATGGCCCATTATGGTTTATAGCCTCTTTATAAGTTGTTTGTCAAAACAATAAACCACTGCTTCATATAATCAATAAAAAATAACAGGAAAATGGAGCTCTAGGAAGAAGCACCACGCCGTCCCTCCACAGCAAAGATCCGAAAAACTAAGCCAAACAGAGAAAACAACAATCCTGAAACCCTAAAACATCAAATGAAGAGATAAAGAACTGAGCCAAGCACCAAATGGAGTGAGAAAACTGACAGAGAAAGAGAGCAAGGAGAGATTGATGCAGAGGTCCCCTAACAGCTAACACAGTGCGGATCTGCCATCTTGGACTCCTATCAGAGACCAACAAATAGGGGTATGAGAAAGCAGCTTCAAGGAGCTTCTAGTGAGAGACAAAATAACCGATAATTTGCAATATACGTTTTCCCACCCCCACCCTTCTTCACCCCCACTTGGCCTCCTCTGCCACCTGCGGCCACAATCTCTTGTCCGGGAAGCACCGGCTGCTTGGATTCCACCCACCCAAATGGGCCAGCTCTCTGAGTGCCATTTGTAGGCTGCTGGTGTTGCTTTTTTCTGCTTCTTTTGCTTACTTCCTTACCTCTCACCACCTCCCCCTCTTTTGCTCAAATACCTGGCTCCGTGCACCATCTTTGCTTCTTCCTGAGGGGCTGTGGAACTCCGGTAATTTGTGATATACGTTTTCCCACCCCCTACCCTTCTTCACCCACACTCCGACTCCTTTGCTTCCCGTGGACACAGTCTCTTCTCCAGGAAGCACCGACTGCTTGGATTCCACCAGCCTGCACTAGCTGGCTCTCTGAGTGCAATTTGTTGGCTGCTGGTGTTGCTTTTTTTCCACTTCTTTTGATTTCTTCCTTACCTCTCACCACCTTCCCCTCTTTTCCCTCAAATACATGGCTCTGTGCGCCATCTTTGCTTCTTCCTGATGGACTGCAGAGCTCCATTCGAGTGTGGAGCTGTCTCCCGCTCTGGGCTGCCGCCCTGGTGGGACCCAAGGACTTTTGTTCCTAACTTTGTTTTGAAGTGTTTGTTTGTTTTCTTTTACTTTTTTTGAGTTGGGAGCCCGTTCTAGCCAGGCGGTGCTACATAGCTTGGAACCTACCCCACTGGCTTACACAGACCTGCAGAAGGGATCCCTGAGGGCATTTCTTTTAAGTTGATTTTTTTTTCCTGTTTTTTGGGCAGCTTTTCTTGTTCTTTTTTTTTTTTTTTAATTTGTTTTGTTTTCTTTTCCCACTTTTTTCCTTTTTTGTCTTTCTTCATTACTCAGTTTCTCATCTCTCTATATCTTCCTTCTCTTTCTGTTCCCTGAATACCTGGTGTTGTATACATCTATGCCTTCTAGCCAGGCTGTACTGCAACACCTGAGAACAGCTTCCCCAGACATCATAGCTGCACCAGTGGGATCCCTGGGAACTTTGCTGTTCTTTTCCTTCTCCAATTTTTTTATTCATTCTTTTCTTTTTATTTCTTCCACTTCCTCTTTTTGTTTTTATTCATTTCTTAGTCTCTCATCTCTCCACTCCAACAGCAAGCTCCCCTAGCATTCTTCTTTGTTTGTTTGTATGTTTTTGGCTTCTGTTCCTCTCTCCTCTCTCCCATATCCATCTTAGCTCCACCCAGAACAATCTCCCTGCTACATCCTGCCTACCTACACCGTGTGCTTAATATCACACCACCAAGCAGCACAAGCACAGCCTACTGGAACCTGCCCGGCACTGATTACTGACCGCCCTGGTGGCTGTAGTAAGTGCCATAAACAACCCGTCCCAGTAACTCCTCTTCAGCTGGACCTTCCCTGCTGTACAATATCTGAGTGAGTGACCCTGCCACTTGGAGAAGGAGACGAAAATTATTGTGCCCACAGATGAGCAAACAACAAAAAACACACAGCCCGCCTGCTCAGACATAGCCAAATTAAAAACAAAGGACAAAACAAACAAATCTACAGTGAATAAATGAGAAAAATAACTACTGAATGCCCCGAAGGCAGCAGACAATATCAAAACATTTACAAAACAGGACAGGATGGTTCCAGTAGGTGTCCAAAATAAAACACCAGATTACTTTCCAGTGGAAGAAAAGGCACTAGAACTACCTGATGGGGAATACAAATCTCTAATAATCAGAATTCTCCAAGAGCTGAAGCAAAAAACAGACAAATATGAGGAAAAAATAGAAAAATTCATGGAAAATACAGACAAAAATTGGAAGAATTCAGGAAAATAATAAAGGAACAAAACACCAAAATAAATTCACAACGAGAAATTATACAAAAACAACAATTAGGAATATAAAAGATAAACAACAAGATTTCAGAAATGGACGGTGTCATAGAAGGGCTGGGAAGCAGATTTGAAACGGTGGAAGACAGGATCAGTGTAATTAAAGACAAACACTTGGATACGACTCTGAGGAAAACTAAGAAAAAAAAGCAAAAAAAAAATGAAGAAACTCTGAGAGTTATGTGGGATACAATCAAAAGCAAAAATGTTCGATTGATTGGCATTCCAGAACAGGGGGAGAAAACAGAAAACGCAGAGAGGATCATTGAAGAACTGCTGACAGAAAACTTCCCCAATATCATGAAAGATGAAAAGCTGGTGATCCGAGAAGCTCAACCAACCTCATATAAGATACAACCCAAAAGAAAATAACCAAGGCATGTCATAATCATACTCGCCAAAACCAAAGACAAACGAAGAATCCCGAGAGCAGCTCATGAAAAACAAGAAGTCACGTACAGAGGAAAAATAATAAGACTAAGCTAAGATTATTTGGCAGGGACTATGCAGGCAAGAAGGCAATGGGATGACATATATAAAACCTTGAAAGAAAAAAGTTGCCAGCCAAGAGTAATATATCCTTCAAAACTCTACTTCAAATATGATGGTGAAATTAGTCATTTACAGATAAACAGAAATTAAGGGAATATGTAAAAGCCAAACCAAACTTACAAGAATTGTTAAATGGAGTTCTTTGACTGAGAACAAACAACTTCAACTCACAGGCAGAATCTAGGGCACAGGATCATACCAGCCAGATACCAATCTAGGAAATGAACTCTCGAGGACTATCCAAACCCAAAAGAACTACAACAGGGAATCAGAGCAGTTAGTCAGTAAATGACAACAACATCAAAACAATAAAAGAGGGAATAAATGGCAGAGGTATAGAACCTTCTAATAGAGAGGAAGGCAAGGGGATACCAAGTAATGGCAGACTGCTTCAAATTTAGAAAGATAAGGGTAAAATTCACGGTAACCACAAAGAAAGTTAACAAACATACTCATAAAAATAAGAGGAAAAACATAAAGTCTCAGCAAAAGCAAAACCTACCAAAACAAAAGAAAGGAAAAAAAAAATCCACAAACAAAAGTAACTCAGCACAAGAGTAAGAAGAACAAAGAAAACTTCAGCACCACAAAAAAAAAGCACTACAAAATGATAGCAACAAACTCACATCTATCAATAGTTACACTGAATGTAAATGGACTCAATGCATCCATAAAGAGACAGAGAGTGACAAAATAGATAAGAAAACAGGATCCATCAATATGCTGTCTACAAGAGACACACCTTAGAAACAAAGATGTAAATTTATTAAAAGTCAAAGGTTGGAAAAAAATGTATCAAGCTAACAACTACCAAAAAAGAGCAGGAGTGGCAATTCTAATCTCAGATAAAATAGACTTTAAAACAAAATCTACCATAAGAGACAAAGAAAGACACTATATAATGATTAAGGGGATGATCCATCATGAAGACATAACCATAATAAACATATATGCAGCGAATGACAGGGCTCCAAAATACATAAAACAAACTCTAACAGCACTGAAAAGAGAAATTGACAGTTCCACAATAATAGTAGGAGACTTCAACACCCCACTCTCAGTAAAGGACAGAACAACTAAGAAGAAAGAAACTCAGCAAAGATACAGAAGACTTAAAGGGCACAGTCAGTCAATTTGACCTCATAGACATATATAGAACACTCCATTCAACCACCGCAAATTACACGTTCTTTTCTAATGCACATGGAACGTTCTCCAGAATAGACCACATCTTAGGCCACAGGGAAATCCTCAATAAGAGCCAAAACGTTGAGATAATTCAAAGTATCTTCTCTGACCACAATGCCATCAAGGTAGAAATTAACAACAGAAAGAGCAAGGCAAAAAAATCAATTACATGGAAACTGAATAATACCCTGATTACACATCACTAGGTAATAGAAGAAATCAGAGATGGAATCAAAAAATTCCTAGAATCAGGATCCCGGGGAAAATGGCGCTCTAGGCAGAAGCACCATGCCTTCCCTCCACAGCAAAGATCTGAAAAACTAAGCCAAACAGAGAAAAGAACAATCCTGAAACCCTAAAACATCTAATGAAGAGATAAAGAACTCAGCCAAGCACCAAATGGAGTGAGAAAACTTACAGAGAACAGAGAGCGAGGAGAGATTCATGCAGAGGTCCCCTACCAGCTAATGCAGCACAGATCCGCCATCTTGGACACCTATCGGAGACCAGCAAATAGGGGGTACAAGACAGCAGCTTCATGGCGATTCCAATGGGGGGCAAAACAACTGGTAATTTGCGATATATGCTTTCCCACCGCCACCCTTCTTTACCCCCACTCGGCCTCCTCTGTTTCCCGCGGCCACAATCGCTTGTCCGGGAATCACCGGCTGCTGGGATTCCACATACCTGAACAGGCTGGGTCTCTGACTGCCATTTATTGGCTGCTGGTGTTGCTTTTTTCTGCTTCTTTTTATTTCTTCTTTACCTCTCACCACCTCCCCCTCCTTTCGCTCAAATACCTGGCTGCGTGCGCCATCTTTGCTTCTTCCTGAGGGGCTTCAGAGCTCCAGTAATTTATGATATACACTTTCCCACTCCCTACCCTTCTTCAAACACACTCCGCCCCTTCTGCTTCCCACGGACACAGTCTCTTGTCCGAGAAACACCGCTGCTTGGATTCCACCAGCCCGCACTAGTTGGCTCTCTGAGTGCCATTTGTTGGCTGCTGGTGTTGCTTTTTTTTCTGCTTCTCTGGATTTCTTCCTTACCTCTCACCAACTCCCCCTCCTTTCACTCAAATACCTGGCTCTGGGCGCCATCTTTGCTTCTTACTGAGGGTCTTTGGGGCTCTGTTCGAGCGTGGAGCTGCTTCCCGGTCTGGGCCGCCGCGGTAGTGGGATCCTGGGGCTTTTGTTTGTTTGTTTGTTTTGAATTGTTTGTTTGTTTTCTTTTCCTTTTCTTGAGTTGGGAGCCCTTTCTGGCCAGGCAGTGCTGCATGCCAAGATGACTACCCCCTCGGCTTGCAACAGATGTGCAGAGTGATCCCTGAGAGCATTTCTTTTTTCATTTTTTTTTTTTCTGTTTTTTGGGGGCTTTTCTTGTTGTTGTTGTTTTTTTTAATTTGCTTTGTTTTGTTTTCCCTCTTTTTCCCTTTTTGTCTTTCTTCATTACTTAGTTTCTCATCTCTCTATATCTTCCTTCTCTTTCTGTTCCCTGAATACCTGGCATTGTATATCTCTATGCCTTCTAGCCAGGCTGTACTGCAACACCTGAGAGCGACTTCCCTAGACCTCATAGCTGCACCGGTGGGATACCTGTGATCTTGGCAGTTCTTTAACCTTTCCGATTTTTATTTATTCATTCTTTTCTTTTCTCCCTCTTCCCCTTTCTGTTTTTCTCCATTTCATAGTCTCTCATCTTTTCACTCCAACGACAAGCTCCCCTAGCATTCTTTTTTGTTTGTTTGTATGGTTTTGGGTGCTTGTTACTTTCTCCTCTCTCCCATATCCATCTTAACTCCACACATAACAATGTCCCCGCTACATCCTGCCTACCTGCACCATGCGCTTCTATCAAACCACCATATAGCACAGACACAGCCTATGGGAACCTGTCCTGCACTGATTATCAACCACCCTGGTGGCTGTGGTAAGTTCCACAAACAACACATCCCAGTAACTCCTTTTCAGATAGACCTGCCCTGCCGTACCATATCTGAGTGAGTGACTCTGCTAATTGGAGAAGGAGACAAAATTATTGTGCTCACAGATGATCAAACAATAAAGAACACACAGTCCGCCTGCTCAGACATAGCCAAATTTAAAAAAATAAAAAAGGGATGGAATAAACAAACCTACAATCAAAAACGAGAAAAATAGTTACTGAATACCCTGAAGACATAAGACAATATCAAAATATTTACAAAAACAGGACAGGATGCTTCCAGTAGGCATCCAAAATAAAACATCAGATGACTTTCCAGTGGTAGAAAAGGCACTAGAACTACCTGAGAGGGAATTCAAATCTCTAATACTCAGAATTCTCCAAGAGCTGAGGCAAAAAGCTGACACACATGAGAAAAAATAGACAAATTCATGGAAAATACAGACAAAAATTTGGAAGAATTCAGTAAAATAATTCAGGAACAAAATGCCAAAATAAATTCACAACTAGAAATTATACAAAGATAACAAATAGAAATCCAAAAGATAAAAACAATATTTCAGAAATGGATGGTGTCATAAAAGGGTTGAGAAGCAGATTTGAAATGGTGGAAGACAGGATCAGTGGAATTGAAGACAAACACTTGGATACAAGTCTGTTTGAGGAAAACAAAGAAAGAAGAACAAAGAAAAACGAAGAGACCCTGAGAGTTATGTGGGATACAACCAAAACAAAAATTTGCAAGTGATTGGAATTCCAGAACAGGGGGAGAAAACAGAAAACACAGAGAGGATCATTGAAGTACTCCTGACAGAAAACTTTCCCAATATCATGAAAGATGAAAAGGTGGCTATCTAAGAAGCTCAAAGAACCATATATAGGAGCGACCCCAAAAGAAAATCGCCAAGGCATATCATAAACACACTCAACAAAACCAAAGACAAACAAAGAATCCTGAGAGCAGTTCGAGAAAAACAAGAAGTCACATACAGAGAAGAAACAATAAGACTAAGCTCAGATTATTAGGCAGAAACCATGAAGGCAAGAAGGCAGTGGGATGACATATATAAAATCTTGAAAGGAAAATCTAGCCAGTCAAGAATAATATATTCTGTAAAACTCTCATTCAAATTTGATGGTGAAATTAGGTCATTTCCAGATAAACAGAAATTAAGGGAATATGTAAAAGTCAAATCAAACTTACAAGAATTATTAAAGGGAGTTCTTCAATCTGAGGACAAACAACTTCAGCTCACATGCAGAATCAAGGGCACAGGATTGTACCAGCCAGATACCAATCTAGGAAATGAACTCTCGAGGACTATCCAAAACCAAAAGAACTACAACAGGGAGTCAGAGCAGTTAATCAGTAAATGACAACAACATCAACCCAA
This sequence comes from Dugong dugon, assembly GCA_030035585.1. Taxonomy (NCBI): domain Eukaryota; kingdom Metazoa; phylum Chordata; class Mammalia; order Sirenia; family Dugongidae; genus Dugong; species Dugong dugon. Next base: position 12,652,350 of record CM057473.1, read on the forward strand.
TAAAATGGAATAAACAACATAGGTATAGAACCTTCTAATGGAGTGGAAGGCAAGGCAATATCACATAATGGTAGACTGCTTCAAACTTAAAAGATAAGGGTAAAATTCATGGTAACAACAAAGAAAGTTAACAAACATACTCATAAAAGTAAGAGGAAAAACATAAAGTCTCAGCAAAAGCAAAATCTACCAAAACAAAAGAAATGAGAAAATAATCCACAAACAAAATTAACTCAGCGCAAGAGAGTAAGAAGAACAAAGAAAACTTCAGCACCACAAAAAAAGCACTACAAAATGACAGCAAAAAACTCACATCTATCAATAATTACACTGAATGTAAACGTCCTCAGTTCACCCGTAAAGAGATGGAGAGTGATAGAATGGATAAGAAAACAGGATTCTTCAATATGCTGTCTACAACAGACAAACCTTAGAAACAAAGATGTGAATTTATTAAAAGTCAATGATTGGAAAAAAATATATCAAGCTAACAACTACTAAAGAAGAGGAGGAGTAGCAATTCTAATCTCAGATAAAATAGACTTTAAAACAAAATCTACCATAAAAGACAAAGAAGGACACTATATAACGATTAAGGAGACGATCCATCATGAAGACATAACCATAATCAACATCTACGCACCCAATGACAGGGCTCCAAAATATAAAGAACAAACTCTAACAACACTGAAAAGAGAAATTGACAGTTCCACAGTAATAGTAGGAGACTTCAACACACCACTCTCAGTACAGGACAGAACAACTAAGAAGAAACTCAGCAAAGATACAGAAGACCTAAAGGACACAATCAGCCAACTGGACCTCCTAGACATATATAGAACAATCCATCCAACCACTGCAAATACACATTCTTTTCCAATGCACATTGAACGTTCTCCAGAATAGACCACATCTTAGGCCACAGAGCAATCCTCAACAAGATCCAAAACGTTGAGAGAATTCAAACATCTTCTCTGACTACAATACCATCATAGTAGAAATAAACAACAGAAAGAGCAAGGCAAAAAAATCAATTACATGGAAACTGAATAATACCCTGCTTACACATCACTGGGTAATAGAAGAAATCAGAGATGGAATTAAAAAATTACCTAGAATCAAATAAGAATGAAAACACATCATACCAAAACCTTTGGGACACAGCAAAGGCAGTCCTCAGAGGAAAATGTATAGCAATACATGCATGTATCAAAAAAGAAGAAAGGGACAAAATCAAAACATTAACTACAGAACTCAAACAAATAGAAAGAGAACAGCAAAAATAGCCCACAACCACCGGAAGAAGGGAAATAGTAAAGATCAGAGCAGAAATAAATGAAATAGAGAACAGAAAAACAATAGACAGAAACAACAAAACCAAACGTTGGCTGTTAGAAAGAATCAACAAAATCGATAAACCACTGGCCAGACTGACAAAAGAAAAACAGGAGAGGACACAAGTAGCCCAAATAAAAAATGAAAAGGGGAACATTACAACAGACCCAACTGAAATAAAAAGTATTATAACAGAATATTATGAAAAACTATACTCCAACAAATTTGAAAACCTAGAGAAAATGGATAAATTTCTAGAAACACACAGCCTACACAAACTACAACAAAATGATGTTGAAAATCTGAACAGACCCATAACAAGAGAAGAGATTGAAAAGATAATGAAAGAACTCCCAACCAATAAAATCCCTGGCCCAGATGGCTTCACTAGAGAATTCTACAAAACATTTAAAGAAGAGCTTGTACCAGTACTACTCAAGCTATTTCAGAGCATAGAAGTGGAAGCAACACTTCCAAATTCATTCTATGAAGCCAGCATAACACTGATACCAAAACCAGGCAAAGACATCACAAAAAAAGAAAATTACAGACCAATATCTCTCATGAATATAGATGCAAAAATTCTGAACAAAATTCTAGCCAATAGAATTCAGCATCATATCAAAAAAATAATACACCACGACCAAGTAGGATTCATAGCAGGTATACAAGGATGGTTCAACATTAGAAAATCAATGAACATAATCCACCACATAAATAAAAGGAAAGAAAAGAGTCACACGATCATCTTAATTGATGCAGAAAAGACACATTTGACAAAGTCCAACACCCTTTCCTGATAAAAACTCTCAATAAAATAGGTATAGAAGGGAAATTTCTCAACATAATAAAGGGTTTCTATGCAAAACCAATGGCCAACGTCATTCTTAATGGAGAGAGGCTGAAAACATTCCCCTTGAAAACAGGAACAAGACAATGATGCCCTTTATCACCACTCCTATTTAACATTGTGCTGGAAGTTCTAGCTAGAGCAATAAGGCAAGAAAAAGAAATCAAGGGCTTCCAAACCGGTAATGAAGAAGTTAAACCGTCCCTGTTTGCAGACGATATGATACCTTACATAGAAAACCCTAAAGACTCCATGAGAAATCTACTGGAACTAATAGAAAGATTCAGCAGAGTAGCAGGATACAAGATAAAGATTCAAAAATCAGTTGGATTCCTATACACCAATAAGGAGAACAATGAAAAGGAAATCAGGAAAACAATACCATTTATAATAGCCCCTAAATGATAAAATACTTAGGAACAAATCTGAGCAGGGATGTAAAAGACCTATACAAAGAAAGCTAGAAAATACTACTGCAAGAAACCCAATGGGATCTACATAATTGGAAAAACATACCATCCTTATGGATAGGTAGACTCAACATTGTGAAAATGACAATTCTACCCAAAGCAATTTACAAATACAACGCAATCCTGATCCAAATACCAACAACATTCTTCAAAGAGATGGAAAAACTAATCATTCACTTTATATGGAAAGGGAAGAAGCCCTGAATAAGTAAAGCACTACTGAAGAAGAAGAAAGTTGGAGGACTCACACTACCAGACTTCAGAACCTAGTATGCAGCTACAGTAGTCAAAACAGCTTCATACTGGTACAAGGACTGAAACATTGACCAATGGAACAGAATTAGAACCCAGATGTAAATCCATCCACCTATGGTCACCTGATCTTTGACAAGGGCCCAAAGTCCATCAAATGGGGAAAAGACATTCTTTTTAACAAATGGTGCTGGCAAAACTGGATATCCATCTGCAGAAAAATGAAACAGGACCCATACCTCACGCCATATAAAAAAACTAATTCAAAATGGATCAAAGACCTGATATAAAGCCTACAACTATAAAGTTCATAGAAGAAAAAATAGGACTAACACCACAGGCCTTAATACACGGCATTAACAGGGTACAAACCATAACCATCAATGGACAAACCCCAATAGATAAGCTAGATAACTGGGATCTTCTAAAAATCAAACACCTATGCTCTTCAAAAGACTTCACCAAAAGAGTAAAAAGAGAAACTACAGACTGGGAAAAAAAATTTGGATAGTACAAGTCAGACAAAGGTCTAATCTCCATAATCTACAAGAAAATCCAACACCTCTACATCAAAAAGACCAATAATCCTATCAAAAAATGGGCAAAAAAAATGAACAGATACTTTACCAAAGAAGACATTCAAATGGCTAACAGACACAGGAGAAAATGCTGGCGATCACCAGCCTTTAGAGAAATGCAAATTGAAACCAAAATGACATACCATCTCACCCCGGCATTACTGGCACAAATCAAAAACACTGGAAATAACAAATGTTGGAAGGGCTGCGGGGAGACTGGAACTCTTATGCACTGCTGGTGGGAATGCAAAATGATAAAACCATTTTGTAAAATGATATGGTGCTTCCTCAGAAAGCTAGAAATAGACATACCATTTGATCCAGCAATCCCACTGCTAGGAATATATCCTAAAGAAATAAGAGTCATCACTCAAATAGACATGCACACCTATGTTCATGGCAGCATTGTTCACAATAGCAAAACGATGGAAACAAGCTAGATGCCCATCAACAGATGAAAGGATAAACAAACTATGGTACATACACACAATGGAGTACTATGCAACGAGAAAGAACAATGATGAATCTGTGAAGCATCTCATAATATGGATGAAATTGGAGGACATTATGTTGAGTGAAATAAGTCAATCACAAAAGGACAAATATTGTATGAGACCTCTATTGTAAAAACCCATGAAAAAGTTCACACACAAAGTGTAACAATCTTTGTTGGTTACCAGGGATGGGATGCGTGGGGGGGAAATACTAAACAGGCAATAGATAAGTGGTATCTTGGGTGAAGGGTGAGACAGTACACAATACAGGGGAAACTAGCACAACTTGTACAAGGAAAAGTCATGGAAGCTCCATAGACACTTCCAAACTCCATGAGGGACTGAATTGCTGGGAGGAGGGCTGTGGGGACCATGGTCTAGGGGAACATCTAGCTCATCTGGCATAACACAGTTTATAAAGACAATGTTCTACATTCTACATGGTGAGTAGTGTCTGGGGTCTTAAAAGCTTGTGAGCAGCCATCTAAGATACTCCACTGGTCTCACCCCTTCGGGAGCAAGGGAGAATGAAGAGAACAGGATACAAGGAAAAGATTAGTCCGCAGGACTAATGGACCACAGCTACCAAGGCCTCCACCGGACTGAGTCCAGTACAGCTAGATGATGCCCGGCTACCACCACTGACTGCTCTAACCAGGATCACAACAGAGGTTTCTGGACAGAGCTGGAGAAGGATGTAGAACAAAATTCTAACTCACAAAAAAAGACCAAATTTACTGGCCTAAAGGAGACTGGAGAAACTCCAAGAGTATGACCCCCAGACCCTCTTTTAGCTCAGTGGTGAAGTCATCTCCGTGGTTCACCATTCAGCCAGGGAGTGGACAGCCCCATAAAACCAAATGGGACTAAAGAGGTGCAGCAGTCCAGGGACAAGGGCCAGAAGGCAGAAGGGGACAAGGAAGGTGGTGATAGGGAACCCAAGGTTAACTAAGGATAGTGTTGGTGTGTTGTGAGGTTGCTAACCATTGTCATAGGGCAATATGTGTACTGACTGTTAAATGAGAAACTATTTTGTTCTGTAAGCCTTCATCTAAAGTGAGGATAGTAGCACAATTGGAAGTGCATAGTCGATGTCACTAAACTGTGCATGTAGAAATTTTTGAAATGGTGTATCTTTGGCTATGTATGTTTTCACCAAAAAAAAAAGGTCGAGAAGGGAGGGGGTTGACATGTTGTGGGGTTGTTAACCAACATCATAAAACAATACGCGTACTACTGTTTCATGAGAAACTATTTGTTCTGTAGGCCTTCACCTGAAGTACAATAAAAAAATAAATAAACCTTTAAGAATAAGAAGAGAGCAGTCAAGACAGGACAGAACCATCTTTGGATGATGGTTGTTAAGCCAAACGTAATTGTAGCCCATTCTTAAAAATGAGTTAAGATTGTTATCGTGTGTTAGCTGCCTTCGAATCGATTGTGACTTATAGGGACCCTACGTACAACAGAACAAAACCCTTCCTGATCCTCCGCCATCCTCACCATCCTTGTTATCCTTGAGCTCATTGTTGCGGCCACTGTATCAGTTCATCTCATTGAGGGTCTTCCTCTTTTTTGATGACACTCTACTTTTCCAGGGATAATGTCCTTCTCCAGGAACTGATCCTTCCTGATAATACATCCGAAATATGTTAGACATAGTCTCTCCATCCTCTTATTTTAAGGGTCATTCTGGGTGTACTTCTTCCAGGACAGATTTGTTCTTTTTTCTCTCAGTCCATGGTATATTCAATATTCTTCAACAACACCACAATTGAAAGGTGTCAATTCTTCATTGGTCTTCCTTACTCATTGTCCAGCTTTCACGTGCATATGAGGCAATTGAAAACACCAAGGCTTGGGTCAGGTGCACCTTAGTCTTCAAGGTGACATCTTTGCTTTTTAATACTTTAAAGAGGTTTTTGCAGGAGATTTGCCCAATTAAGATTAGTGCTGAATAATTTCACTTACCTAGTATAAAACTTTTTTTTCCCTTAATCAATAATCTGGAAGTGTGAGCTGCCATTTGGGTATTATCATCTAGTTTGTGCAAAGATTCTTAAAATCTAAAAATCCAGAACAACAACAATAATAATATGAAACCTGTTTTACCATAATTTTCCACTAGGCTAGGATGAGAGAGAGGAAGGGGAAGGGTTTTGTTTTCTTTTTAAATTTAATAAACAATAATAAAATGGTGATATTATTGAAGTTTTTCATATTAAGGCTTAGGTACATTAAGGACTAAATTCATCATGTAATAGGTTTGAAAGAATGCAGCGCTCTGGATTCAAGCAGATTTGGATTCAAATATTTTGCTTAAGTGATTTAACTTATGTTAAACTTCCTTTTTTCTCTAAAAAGGGGATAAAGAACTCTACCTTATAGTGGTATTTTGGGGCACTCCATAAAAAGTGTCTGAAACATTCTTGGTACTAAAATGAATGCAAAATCCTTCTCTGCTCTGTGAGATTGTTAAGGTACCTGATTGAAATAGATAACCCCATTTAGAGGGAGACCCTACCAAGAGACACTGATACTTGATAATTAAAAAATTTAAGGCAAAACGAACCAAATATTATAATTGTTACTTTTTAAAAATATTATACAATTGATCCATTTATTTTTAAAATAAATACTGTTACCACGTACATTAAAAGAGAAGAACAAAGTCTCTAAATTTTTACAATGGACAGATGGTAAGTATGATCATTAAGGTTGTGTGTCAACTTATCTGGGCCATGATTCTCAGTGCTTTGGCAATGATGATGTAGCTTGGCAGTCATATAATGTTGTGATCACCTCCATGGTGAGATTTGAGATAATCTAATCACCTCCTTGATGGGACCTACTGTCAGTGGCCAATGAGTTGAAAGGGACTTTCCTTGGCATGCACCCAATATAGGTGGACTTTCTGACAAGGCTTATGGGCTTTTGCTAGCTCTGGATCCAGCAGCTGGCTCCTGTTCATCTGACCTCTGGTTCTTAAAACATGAGCTAGCGGCTTACCTGCTGTCTTGCCTGCCAATCTTAAGATTTGTTGGTCTTCGCAGCCTGTGAGCCAGAGCCCTGCTGTCTGACCTGCCAATCCTGGGTTCACCAGACCCTGCACTCCGTGAATCAGAAGTCTCCAGCATGACCCATGGACTTGGGACGTTCCAGCCTCTACTACTGCCTGAGCCTTTTCCTTAATATAAATCTCTCTCTATATATATTCATATGCTTTCCTGGTTTTGCTTCTCTAGAGAACCCAGTCTAAGACAGTGAGCATCTTATTATTTGACATATTTGATATCCAGAATATAGACACTATATCTTTAAAATATCTAGACAATAAAACCATAATAAAGCACTGTTGTTGTTTTTCGGTTGCTGTCTTAGTTGATTCTCACTCATGTGTTACAGAGTAGAACAGCTCCACAGGGTTTTCTTGGCTACAATCTTAATGAAAGCAGATTACCAGACCTATTCTGCAATATCACTGGGTGAGTTTGAACCACAAATCCTTAGTTTAGCAGTCCAGTGCAAACAATTATTCCACCTAGGGACCTTAATAAAGCACAACACTGATATAATATCTTCTAAAATGAATTCCAGAAGACCTTTTTCTTTCCTTTTGTTGTTTCATTTAAAAAAATATGTTAGATCACCTTTACATGGTCAGTATATCTCAGCAACTAACTTGACAACATGCTGAACATTTATATTGCCTAGGACTACTTTTTTTTAAGTAAGCCTTTAAAAAAAAATTTCTTGCATTTTTTCCTATGACAATGACACTTCACCTTTTCTCTAATACTTATAATGAATAAGCAATGGTAGAAATTCTCTGACTCCAGTGATGGTGAAATGCAAATTGTATCCATTTCATATCATGATTTGTGTCCAGGGTTAAAGAAAGTCTATGCATCCAATGTATTATAGTTCTCGGTAGTAAAATGTGTGTCTTCAGTCTGAATGTACACCTTAGCCAATTATTAACATTCAGTGGCAGAAAAAAACCAAGCCCAATCTTCTTATGTTACCTTACTGTTCTTGTTCATAAATGAAAATTTAATTTCTGTTATGGCATGTAGTGAAGTCAACTCATGTTATTAATTATAGAACTGTTTTGAATGCGTAGGAATGATATTTTAATAAGGCTTAAACTCTTTTCCACATTTAGTGGCTTTCATAATTTTGTCTCTGTTTTTCTCCTTGTTTTTATTTTACTTGCAAACAAACCCAGCAGTGTGAGCTGTAATTCCAAGTTGGCTGATGTTTCTGAGTCAGGCACACTGCTGGTAATCAAGACACTGTCAATTCTCCGAAGAACAAGGGAAAGAAACTCAACATTACTCCAAACACCAGCTGCAATACTAAGCCTACAGTCTTATACTTTACATTAGGTTTAGCCCTTTCACCATTACAGAGTGGTCCTTTAAACTTTTGATAGTTGATCTTGAAGATTTTTCAGGTGAAAATTGCTATGAATATCACAAGGCACATGGTTTCTTTGGTTGATTTATGGTTTAATGGACTTCTCCAAGAACAGAAGCCCATAGCCCTGTGGGCTCTGTATATATAGAAATAAATACAGTGAAAATTGAGGCATATTACTTCTAAGCATTTGATAATTTGTTTTTGTCAATGGGATATCTATCAGAAATATCAGAGTTTTGACATTTTACTCTTTTTCTTCTTTAAACTGGGGGGACCCTAGGATCAAATCTGCTTTGCTTAGTGTCTCTTCCTCTTTATATTCCAGAATTATCCAGTCATCCATATCTTTTACGACGTATTTCCTATTTAATAAAACAGAGATATAGAAAGAGAATCTTGTCTTTATCTCACATTCTTTAACTGAGAAAACTTTCATTTTTTCTTACTATGATTTATTCTACACATAAATAGTTTGTATGTTAAATTGAGTGTGGGTAAGAGAGAGAACTTGAACAATAAGCTTGGTACCAATGTATTGGTGGTATGAGATTCTTCAGGACTTTATTGTAGCTCTCATGCTACATTACATCAAATTCTCACAATAGGAATATGTAATTCTTACTAGAAATTTCCTATGTCGGTCTAGATTTTAAGCAAGACACTGTCAGTGGAGATCAAAATCTATCCAACTTATTAAAAAATATTTATTGATCTGACACTGGCAATGTAGATAAACACAAAAAGATCGATGAGCTCAAATATTTAAAATGAAATCAGTGAGAAATACAATAAATTATTTATACAACACATTATGATAGTAACTGTCAGAGAGTAGCAGGTGAAGGGAGCAGATGATCTAGATAGGTAGTCTTAACCTAAAGGATTGATGGACAAAAGTCAGGGGACCTGTGATCTTTAAGGGAAAAATACATTATTATTTTCACTAAGCTGTATATGAATATACCACTTCCTTTAATGTATTAACGTGGACAACAAACCTCATTAATATTCACAGTGTCTCTGCTCTGACAGCATCATACCTCACAGATACCATCATATCACTTTAGAGCTGCTCCAGATATTCCTGTTTTGAAATTGTAGTAGTTATTTGACCTGCCTCTAGTTCTTATCATGTACCTGAGTGGTACAAATGATTAAGGCACTCAGCAGCTAACCAAAAGTTTGGAGGCTCAAGTCCACCCAGAGGGGCCTTGGAAAAAAGGCCGGACCATCTAATTCCAAAAAACCAACCATTGGAAATCTTATGGAGCACAGCTCTACTCTAACACACACAGAGTCACCATGAGTTGGAGCCAACTCAATAACAACTGGTAGTTACTAGATCTTTTCATTTGTGTTAATAAAATATTTTAAAATAATTTTCAGGACTGTATTTGAATTGTTTTCATTGTTATCCATTGTATTTTATTTCTCAAATTGAAAAAAATGTATATTTTCAGAAGAGTCTTGATCAGGTTGCCAAATGGGAACATGACACAAGAAATAGTAAAAAATTTCTGGTCTAGCAATAGCTTTTACTTGTATAAGAGAAGTAACGTAGACATGAAACTTTCAGGAATACCAATCTGAGGAAGAGAAGAAGAAAATGAGAAGAAAGAGAGGCATAAGAAGAAATGGGAGAGAAGAGAGTCAACAAACTAGAGAAAAATATAATTTCAAGAAGGTGAGATTGCTCAATAAGTCAAAGTATGGACAGAGGCCAACTTGTGTGAGAAAAGAGGAATGATTTTTAGATTTGGTAACTTGTAGAGAGATGAAGACACTGAAGCTCAGAGACTTTAGGTTAGTTCACCAGCATCAGGCAGTTAACGTGTGACAGAACCAAAATCACACTTAACATTATAGGTTCCTGCTCTTTTCCCTAGCCCAGTTTGCATCTAGGTAAAGAAGACTACAAAAAATCTGTTAGAACTATATTGACTTGAGTGGTTAGATGCTTAAGTGCATTATATTTTCTTATTAAGACATACACATGCTCACACATCAAATTGTTTTCTTCTAGAATTATTTAATTATAATGCTAGCCTTGGTGTTGATGGTACCAGCAGTTTTTATAGCATATTGAAGGTCAGGATAGTCTCTAAACTATCTCCAATTAAAAGATGCTAAAAATGCCAGGCTTAGCTTTTAACAATGGATTACGCAATGTAATAACAAAAGCACAAACAGCAAAAGACAAATAAATGGGACCTCATAAAAATTAAAAATTTTTGTTCATCACAAAATTTCTTGGGGTCTTATAAACTTGCAAGTGGCCTTCCAAGGCACAACAATTGGTCTGTATTCACTTGGAGCAACAGAGGAAAAAGGAGAATTAGGAATAGGAAGAGGATATTGAATATGTTACTAATTGCCTCCATGAACAACTTTGCCATGAGACCAGAAAACTGGATGTGCCCAGCTACCATTCATTACTAAACATTTTGATCAAAGATTCCATAGAAGAACACTGATTAAATGGGGGGAAATGCAGAACAGAATTTCAAATTCGCATGGGATCCAGACTCTCTCCGGATATGGAGGGTGAATGAACCCCTGAAACTATTGCTCTAAGGTAATCTTTAAACCTTAAACCAAAAATATTCCCTAAATTCTTCTTATAATTGAACATTAGTTTAGGTTAACTAGTAAAAAAGGTCTGCCTTGAGAATTATGTTCTTTTAAGAACTATCTATATTGGATCAAAATGACAACAGCAACTCAAAAGATTAGGTAGGAACCCTAAGGGGCAGTGAGTTTATCTTAATGAGGAAAGAATAACTCAGAAAAAGAGGATGAGAATGGTTGCACAAGTCGAAGAATGTAATCAGTGTCACTAAATTGTACATGCAGAAACTGTTGAATTGGTGTATATTTTGCTATGTATAGTCTCAACAACAACAACAAAATAAATAAATAAATAAATAAATAAATAAATAAATAAATAAATGAAAACTTTACCAAGAAAGTGAAAACACAAGCTACCAATTGGGAGAATATCTTCAGAAACCATATATCAGATAAGAGTCTAATAATGAAAATTTATATAAAACTCTGATAGTTTAACAAGAAAAAAACAAATAACTCAGTCATAAAATGGGTAAAGGCCTTGAACAGACGTTTCACCAAAGAAGATATTCACATAGTCACCAAATACCTGAAAAGATGCTCAACATCATTAGCCATCAAAGAGATGCATTCAAAACAACGAGATACCATTTCACTCCCACTAAAATGGCTAAGATTAAAAACTACAAACAAACTAGGAAATAACAAATATTGGTGGGGATGTGGGGAAATTGGAATTGGAACCCTTATCCTCTGCTAGTGGGAATGCAAAATGGTACCACGGTTGTGGAAAACAGTGTGGCAGTTCCTCAAAACACGAAAGATACAACTAACATATGACCCAGCAATCCCACTCCTAGGCATATACTCAAAAGTCTTAAAAGCAGAGAATCAAACAGAGACCTCTACATGAATGTTAATTGCAGTTACATTCACAACAGCCAAAAGGTGGAAACAAGCTAAATGCCCATCTATAGAGTAGTAGATAAAATGTGGTGCATACGTTACAATGGAATACTACTCAGCTAGTAGAAGAAACCATGTCTTGATACATAACACAATATGGATGGAACCTGAAGACATTGTACTGAGTGAAATAAGTCAATCACAACAGGACAAATATGGCACGACCTTGCTTACATAAAAAGGCAAGAAAATGCAAACGTACAGAGACCAAAGTTTATTAGCTATTACCATGGGCAGGAAGAAGGGGGAAAAGAGGATAAATGGTGATGGAAAAATTACATTGATTAAGGGTAGGGTTGAACAGCTGATTTACTGTAACTGTTGGCAATAAGTTTTATACCTGTAAAAAATTGAGCTGGCAAAAATTGTACTATATATATATATTTACAACAACAATAAAAGAGTAGCTATTGAAGCTGCTATGTACAACCAAAAACCTCATGGGATTTGATTCCTTAGTTTGGAGGTTTAGGGTCATGGTTTCATGAGACATTCCAGTTAATTGGCCTAATAACTTATTTAGTGTTTCTGTTCTACCTCCTAGTTTGTTGCATACTGCTCAGGGTCTTAAAAGCTTGCAAGCATCCATCCAAGTCATGACAATTGGTCTCTATCCACCTGGAGCAACTTAGGAAGAATGAAAGTCAGAAATAGGAGGATGATATGTAATGTGTGGCTAATTGCCTCCATGAACAACTGCCTCCTTTGCCATGAGACCAGAAGAACAGGATGGTGTCTGGCTACCATTACCGAACATTTTGACCACAGATTCTATAAAAGAATCCCGATCAAAAGAGGGAAAATGCAGAACAGAATTTAAAATGATAAATTTAAAGATTACCATTTCAAATTCTCCTTGACTGCAAACTTTCTGGTATTTACCCCGAGATAATCACAAAAGTACAAATATGGCATGCCCTCACTTACATAAAAAGGCAAGAAAATGCAAATGTATAGAGACCAAAGTTTATTAGTTGTTACCGGGGGCAAAGACCACTGCAATTCTGTCGGGTTGCTATGAGTCAGAATGGTCTTCATGGCAATGGGTTTGTTTGTTTGTTTGCTTGTTTGTTTCTGACCTTCACTTGAATTAGTGTACCAGATTGTTCTTTTTCTTTTATGAGAGTGGTTACAACATACAAATGTCTCTGAATACTTTGGGTATAAAGAGAATCTAAAAGCAGAGGATCTTAAGACAAGAGTAAATAGAGACAAATTTTTTCCCCTTTACTGCACTCCTAATGAATGCATTTAATATTATGACCAAATAGGCTTAGTGTCATTGAGAATATTCATTAGAGATGTATAATTTTTATACTCCAGTTTTTAGTTATGTAAACATGCACTGTAAAGAACCAGACTCAGAGATTTTCTAAAAAGTTTGCATTAAAAAATTAAAAGCTGAAAATATGATTTATAGAATTTAAGATAAATATGATAAATTTCACTGGGGTCTTTGAATAATGTTCCTCACTCACATAAGCTAGAATCACATTTCAAGGAGTGATAAAAGTGGCTTGTCTCCTCAAACATCACAAATGTTCATTGTGTCCACGGTAGCGTTTTTCTTAGTAGAGGGATCTAAATATGGTAATTCTGTATGTATATATCCACAAATGATGACTAATAAATGATGATGCATTTTTAAACTTGTGATTTTAAGACGTATTTAGAGCTGCTTCCCATTCTACTAAACTTTCAAGCATAATAAACAATGTATGTATTTCCTACCGTGGGGAGAAAAATAAATAAAACTATGGGTTAGGAGCAACACTCTGGTAACGCGGATGGAACATTACGGAGCAGCAGGGGCCCCTCCCCGCCTCCAGGCAGGTTTTACCCCATAGCACCTTCTGGTTTAAAAGCAGCTGGGTAATCACATTCTACATCATTTCCCAAGTTATTTCTCCGCTTGAGAACAATGACTATCAAGTGTGAAAGAAAATTATATTTTTTGAAAAGGGAAGGGTTTATGATACGAGAGCTTGTGAAAATAAAGAAGCCTAAGTAATTAAAAATCATGAAAATATTACATTTAAAATTTATTGAACACAAGTACCATTATAAGGGTGATTTTGATTAGCTTGATCTTAAAATATTTATAATCGATGATATAGTTTCTATAGTTATTGGAATAGAAAAAATCCTTGGAGATTTGAATAAATCTATATTTCCAGACTTATCTGTGAATAGTTCTCATTGGAGCTCAGAGTTATTATCCGCATCAGATGCAAATATTTATTCTGAATGCACATTTACTGAAGTGCCCTTTGTCTTCCTTCTATTGTCCCTAGACTACAAAAAAGAACTGTGCTGAAAATTAGTAACATTTGAACTAGCTTAAGAAATTTAAAAAAATCTCCAGTGCTGGGAAAAAAAAGAGATGAGACAGTGGTTGCTGGAAAAGTCAACTCCTCCATATGATTGAGAACAAACCTCTACATGTTAAGCTTGTTTTGAGTTTTTATGACTGTGTGTACTTGGGTAATATTCACAAACAGCAAAAGAGAGGTAATTTTTCTTAACTCTCTACCTAAAATCATTGATGACCACAAAATTTATATTCTATGGTTCAGCTCAAAAATATTACTGAAGCAAGTATCAATCAAAAAAAAAATCTTGGAATTGGAAAAAAAAATGCTACTTCTGAAGTTTAAATGAATCATTGAGTTATGTAGCCAACCTGGACATTCTTACAGGTGATATTGCTGTTCAAATATAAAAATCCGTAATAGATGAATATTTTTATCTCTATGACCTATAGAATTCAAATAATAAAACGGAGACCAAATTGGTTCAAATTTTCTAAAATCTGATTCATTGTCAGATAATTGGTTCAATAAATGAAGGAATTACAGCAGTGTCTTCTACATAGTATCAATACTCATTGAATAAAAACAACTTTTTTTTTACTATTATTATTATTGTTATTATTATTAGGTAACTATTCTAATTTGTCTAGGTATGCCAATTAATTCTAGTGTCAAAGGATTTACTAAATCATGGGATGTTTGTTTCCACATATCTACATTCTATTTCCACATATCTATTGTATTTACATTACAATAAGCTAGTAATTGGCACAAAATTAATCTTAGTACTGCCTTAAGTTTATTCCAGATAAAATAGAAATAAAAAGAGTAGCAAATAAAAAAAAAAAATGAAAAAGTGACATGAGAGAAACTCTACAGAATAGAAACTTTAAAATGCAGTTCTTTGTAAGATAATTCAAAACTTCAAGGTCCTGTCAAAATGTACTTTTTATGATATAAGATGAAACCTTTAAAAATTGGGGATCATATCCAATAAATTATTCTATCAACTGTTGTACATAATTCCTGTTATTTCAGACAAGATAATTGCCTGGTAAACAGAAATCGTTATTCATTAGCTGTAGCTGTTCTTGCTGATTTTTCTCAGACGGGGAGATTAAATTTCTTGACAAGAAAAATACTGCCTATCAACTGTTATATGCACTAAGCAAATAAAAGGATAAATAAGTAGGAAAAATTCATACACTCATGAAAAACTTCCCACATTAAAGAAGTGTATATCTAAAATGTTGCTGTCCTGGAAATAATACTCTAAGTTAATTAGATTTATAGATGACTGAGTAATATCATTAACACCCCATGCAGTATTTTGATAAGCACAATCAATGGATGTGTGAGGAGCCATAGAAGACCACTAACACATTAATTAAATAGCATCATATTTGCTCATCCATTGTCAACAGTATTAATCTGTTTGATTGAACAGAGGTCTTCTTCCTTCTTTACTGCCTTGTTAATAGTAAAGACATAATTGAGTTTCACATGGCTGTGTTAAGTTTGTCATTTACCCTTTTAATCAGAACACTGATTAATTCAATATTTTCATATAATTTCTTCAAGTCAATGCTTAAATACTTAATTGATCTAACAGTTACTTTTTCTTCACATAAGTCAACAGAACAAGAGCCTTTTAAATGATCTGGTTGCATTTTAGATGCATTTGACTTTCATATATAATTTATAAAAATAAATATTATGTAAATAGTTGTCTTTATTACCCTCCTTTCTCATAAACCATTGTCCTGAGAACAATTATGGACAGAATTAAATGTCTTGGGGAAAACCAGGTTATTTATATAGAGACAAAACAAAACTATACTTAAGAGACATAAACAACTGATGAGTTCATGTATGTGAATCCATGGATCTTTTTTAAAAAATCAACTTTATTTTCTTTCTTGAAAGTAATTCATCAGACAAATAGCCACTTGATAATCCTGGACATTTTACCCATATTTCAGGAATTTTTCTAAAATAAATCCAAGGGTAGTTGAAGAAGGAAAAGGTCATTATTAACTTGAAAAAGCTAGGTATTTGTGGAATCATTACATTCATTAGAGGCTTAATTTTTTTTCTGTTGTTCCAAAGGACAGGTAAACATAATTTAAAAAGAAGGACTTTCAGTTCAGTATAGGAATGCCCTTCTTTCCTTCCTTTCCATTCTATCTTTCTCTTTCTCTAGCATCTTTTCTTTCCTTCTTTAGATTTTTTCTTAATTATTTTAAATACATACTCATTTGAGAAAATTGAAAAAATCGTTAAAATATACTGAAAACAATTAAGATATTTTCATAACCCTAACACCTAGAGATAGTAAGAGAGCATTTTTTATCATTTTTTTCAAAGCACAGATATAATAACATATATATTGATATTCAGAGGAAAAAAACAATATTAGTTAACAATATAATAAATAATTAGTGATAACAAATTGACTCCATTGCACAATTCCTTTTCAAATTACATCAGGGGTTTGAGCAAGGTGATTCCTGTATCCATAACCGATTATACACGCTAATCTCCAAGACCTTTTCATTTCTAAGATTCCAATTCCATGTACTGAGGATTCCTGTGGTGTCTCAGTAAAACTGGCACAGTGCTTAAGACCTCAGCTGCCAACCAAAAGGTCGGCAGTTCGAATCCACCAGCTGCTACTTGGAAACCCAATGGGGCAGTTCTACTCCACCCTATGGGGTTGCCATGAGTCAGAATCAACTCTATGGCAATGGGTTTAGTTAGTAAAAAAATTAAATGAATAAATAACTTTTTTAAAAAAAGATTCTTTTTATGCCTCTTTAAAATTCATGTGTTTGTTTTCCATTTATAATTTTTAGTGATTTGGGAGCACACCACCTCACTAGTATGCTTTGGGCTATTATTTTCACTAGTGTTGTCTGTTGAACTTGCTGGTTTTCTAAAATTCTAACCCAATGCAACATATTTGAGCATAATCACATCAACTAGCGTATGAAAAAATGTCTTAACCAACATATTTTATTCATTCATTCATTCATTTATTCCGTTTTTCATTGTTTCAAAAATGATTCTAAGAATCTTCAATATGCCAGATCTGTTTTGTCTGTTCAGGTTAGAACTAAGATTATGACCCAGGACTTCGCTAAGATATTCACAGACTAATGGGGAAAAGTAGGTGAGTTGGATTTTAACTTAGAAAATGAATGGAGGGATACTAAGATTAGTCATGTATAAATTCATTTAATTGATTACAAGGTAGTCATGGTAAGACCTCACTACATTCATTCAGAATAGGAGAATCAGAATTAACAATTACAGTTACAACGTTAGTTCAATGGATAGAGTCCAAATCTTTAGAGTTTTAGGCTCTTACCTTTAACAAGAGGTCTCAGGAAAAAGGATTAATGATGGCTTGAATTGGGCAGCTGACAGAATCTCAGTTCCATCTCTGCCTTCTCTCAGTGACTGAGCAGAAATGTAAGGTTTATATGTGAATTTGTCCACATGGCAAGAAGCAGTGTGATGTCAAAGACTGATATGTTATGTGTTTTCTGCAGGGTTAGAGTAATCGAATGCACATCTGCTCTTCAAGGCTAGAGGTGAGGGAGGTTGTTTAGACTTAAGTTTTCTTGTGTCACAGCATGCCAGGTCAAAGTGAACTTAAAGGTTGTTCACATGCTTCTATGTCTAAATTCAGAACATTTCTAAACAACTTTCTTAAGATTTACAGGTTGTTAATGACTTATAGTTAATGTTAGAGAACCTCACAAAGGTGGACGTATTTCTTTTTCTAAGATCATATTATGACTGCTTATACCTACATATTTTGAAAGCATAATAGTGACTTACATCTTATGGGATTTTATATCATTATAGAAGCATACAGAACAGTAGACAAGAATATCAGCTATTTTGAAGGAGTGTGAAAGTGGGATAAAATAAGCTTGTGGGAGAAAAAATAAGGAACACACTGGTAAGCTGCTACATTTACACTGAAGTGATAACGTAAGAGAAAAAGATTGATTTTAATTTTGAAATGAAGGAACACCATAAGTAGATCTGAATCGGGAAATAAAAAGCATGCAAAGGATGAAGCCAGATAGGTATACAAGAACCTGATCATGCATAAGTATACGTACCATGCTCAGGGATGTAGACTTTATTCAAGGATATGGGGAATTACTGAAGGTTCTTAGGTAAAGGAAAAACATGATTAATTCTAAGTTGTAAATGTTACTGTACAGCAGCATGATGAAAGCATTGGAAGGAACTTAGATAAGCAAGGGGCTATGTGGGAATTCCAGTGAGAAATGGTGAAAGCCTGGAGGGAGACAGAAGCAGGAGCAGTTTGGAGACATATAGCATTTGGATCAGTAAGATTTGATAATGGACTGGGCATGGGGAGTGAAGGATAGGGAGGAATCCATGATACCTTTCAAGTTCCTGATGTGAGGATGAATCAGGGTCTCACAAGGGTGCTCTTTTTAGGGTATGAGGTATGTGAGGGGAGAACTGTTGAGTTTTTTACAAGATGAGTCTGAGATTCCTATAGATTACAGGAGGTTGGGGGTGAGTGTTCAAAATGCCTTAGGCAATGGGAGTTTGGGACTCAGGAGAAAAATCAAGCCTGGAGAAAAAGTTGGTATTTAAAATTGTGGATGTGGAAGAGATCTTTCAGAGAAAGAGTACAGAGAAAGGAAAGAAGAGACCCAAGGAGAAAGCACTAGGAGCAGCAACTTCTACCCTGGGCGTAGAAGGTAAAGCACGGGGTGGGAGACAGAGAAGCACCAGAGGGGGATGAGGAAAACACAAACGTGTTGTAATAGCAACACCTGGCACATTCTCCACCACAAAAATTCCTGTAAGTGATAAAAATCCTGTATGCATTTAATGCATTTTGCTTATTTTATTTCATGATGACATCCTTGTTGTTATTAGAGAAGGCATTTGCCAGATTTCAAAAAGAAAAGAAGTTTGGATCCCTGACACATGTCCTTTGGATAAAATTATTTGACTTCATGGTGATGGTTAAATGTCGTGGAGCTGGTTTTGACCAACCCCGTGTGACAGAATAGAACTGCCATATAGGGCGTTCTAGGCTGCAATCTTTATGGGAGCAGATTGCCAGGTCTTTCTCTTTTGGAGCTGCTGTTGGGTTCAAAAAGCCAACCTTTTGGTTAACAGTACAATGCTTAACCTTTCTGCCAAAAGCATGCCTTACCCAGAAGAAGAGGATGATCAACCTGGATATTAGGATTACAGAACATCAGAGTAATCTCACACACTTTATATACATTCCAAAATAATATTATTATCAATAAATATGATAATAGGAATTATAAAGCAAACACTAAACCAGTTGCCACCAAATAGGTTCTGACCCATGGCAACCTCATCTGTGTCAGAGTAGAACTGTGTTCCATAGAGTTTTCAATAGCTGACCCTTTAGAAGTAGATCATCAAACCCTTCTTCTGAGGCACCTCTGGTGGACTGGAACAGCCAACCTTTGGATTAGCAGCCAAGTACATTAACAATTGGCCAACACTCAATGCCTTGAAACAAACACTAATATAGTGCTTATTATATGCCACCTAAAATACTAAGCACTTTACATATTTCAATTTATATAGTCTTACAGTAACTCCATGAGAGAACAACCATTATTTTTCAATTTATTGAATGGAAAAACAGAAGCAGGAGAGAATAAAGAATTTTATCAGATTCATGCAGTAAATTAGAAGGTGACCTGGGATTTAAATCCAAGTAATTTGTTTCCAAAGCTTAACCATTATACATATAACCTATTATATAGCATATTAATTAATTAATCATTTTGTTATTTCCCATAATGTTTGTAATGTACATATTCGATTAATTATACATTAATTATGCAAATTTTATACTGATAGAGAAAACGTTTTAATAACAATGGCAATATCAATGTTGACTGAATTGACTGCTACAGCTTATATATGTTCCCATGATTTACTGAGCCTGCCTTATAACAACTCGCTAAGGGAGATATTATAATTACCTACTTTTTCTCAGAACAAAGTGAAACAAAAATGTTCAAAGTATAAAAAAATGAAGTGTCTTGTGCAGGTTGATAAGTGGCAGAAGCAGAACCCAGTCCACACTCCATAGCCTGTGTTCCTTACTGCTGCACTCACCTGCTTTGTAGTAAAGGGAAGAATGCTGAGAACAACACAATGATTTGACTTAGGTCTGATGTGCAAATTACTGGTATAAACATAGAATTTGATGGAAAAGATTGCTGGGCACCAGAAAGAAGTATTCAGCAGTGATTTGGAGCACACGGTGATTGAAGCACTGGTGACACTCCAGACATTTCATCAAATTGCACCCTATTTAGCTGCTGGGAAGGATCAGTGTACTGGAAGCAATTTGAGCAGATGACTGACATGGGGCAGTAACTCTGAGTTTATTTTTATATTTGCACTTACCTCATCATGCTGTCATTACTCTTTCAGATGTCCATCCAATGCCTCAGACCTCAAATTTTAGATATAGGAATTTTGCCTTAGTCTTTGGTATCTAAAGCTTAGTAGTGGGCCCATCACATTGTAGCTGGTTAGTAATGGATTGTAAAATGTTGAATAAATGCATGCGTTATCTGGATTATTTTATTTTGTAATGTATTTGATGAAAAATACATTTTATTGAAATCATTTATAATCACTTTTCTCAAGAAAATATCAGTTAATATGTAATGTATTTTATAATCATTTATTTCCTAAGATTTAAAAAAAAAAATTTAAACAAGTAATTCACATCACTGGTGTTATTTCACTGTTACGATCCTTTTCCTTTTCTGTGTTTTCTACTTCCTTTTTTTAATATCCTTTGTGTTTTGAAGTTACAGCTCCTTATATACAACAATTGCACTGAAGTGAAAAAATATATTTAAAAGCTATATAGACTTTAATCACTGTCTTATTTTTTTCAAGGAATGTCTTGAATGGTAAAGTCAATAGGATGAAATACTGTATAGAAGATAGAAGGACATAAAACAAGACCAATTCAATATTTGCATTACTTGGAATTAGGAGCTAGGTACTATTAACATTTTTATAAGCAGTAACTACTGCATTGCTTGTCTTAGAATGTATATAACATGTTTTCATAGAATGAATGGATGTAATACAATATTTGATTTACTATGAACATATTGGTTGACATTCAACCATTTCAGAAGGTATCATATGATCAAGAACATGGTACTGAATGAAGAAGTCCAAGCTGCACTGAAGGTATTGGCAAAAAACAAGATTCCAGGAACTGATGGAACACCAACTGAGATATTTCGACAAACAGATGCAATGCAGGAAGCACTCACTCATCTCTGCCAAGAAATTAGAAAGACAGCTACCTGGAAAACTGATTGGAAAAGATCCACACTCACACCCATTCCAAAGAATGATGACCCAATGGAATGCAGAAATTATAGAACAATATCATTAATATCACATACAAGAAAATTTTGCCAAAGATCATTCAGAAACTGTTGCAGCAGTACATCGACAGGGAAATGCCAAAAATTCAAGCCAGATTTAGAAGAAGACTTGGAAAGTGTGATGGTTAAGATCATGTGTCAAGTTGGCTGGGCCATGATTCTCAGTGTTTATTTGTGATCACTCCCATGATGGAATCTGCTATGAGTATCCAATCAGCTGAAAGGGAGTTTCCTTGGGGGTGTGGCCTGCATCCAAATATAAGCACACGTTCTGCCTCTTTGTTTGCTTTGGATCCTGCATCTGCCTCCTGGTCATCTGACCTCCGGTTCTTGGGACTTGAGCTATCAGCTTATCTACCAATCTTGGGATTCATCTGTCTTCACAGACTGTAAGTGGGAGCCCTGCTCTCCAACTTGCCGATCTTGTGTTCACCAGCCCCTGCAGCTACATGAATCAGGAGAAGATTTTCTGTCTTGCCTGCCAATCTTGGGATTCATTGATCTTCACAGCCCGTAAGCAAGAGCCCTGCTCTCGGACCTGCCAATCTTGGGTACACCAGCCCCCATGGCTGCATAAATCGGAAGAAGACTCTATCCTGATCCATGGACTTGGGAAACTCCAGCCTCTACAATCACGTGAATGTTTCCTTGATATAAATCTCTCTCTAAATATATTTATATGCTTTACTAGTTTTGCTTCTTCAGAGAATTCAGCCTAAGATAGAATGACAGATAATGCATGGTTTAAAATCAGGAAAAGCATGCTTCAGTGTTGTATTCTTTCAACCTGTACTTATTCAATCTGTATACTGAATAAATAATCTAAGAAATTGGACTATATGAAGTAGAACACGGCATCAGGATTGGAGAAAGACTCATTAACTATCTGTGATATGCAGATAACACAACCATGCTTGCTGAAAGTGAAGAAGACTTAAAGCACTTACTGATGAAGATCAAAGACTACAGCCTTCAGTACGGATTATATCTTAATATAAAGAAAACAAAAATTCTCACAACTGGACCAAAAAGCAAAATTATGATAAAAGGAGAAAATACTAAAGTCATCAAGGATTTCATTTTACTTGGGTCCACAAACAACACCCATGGAAGCAGCGGTCAAGAAATCCAAGGACATATTGCATTGGACAAATCTGCTGCAAAAGACCTCTTTGAAGTGTTAAAAAGCAAAGATGTCACTTTGAGGACTAAGCTGCATACGATAGTTAAGACTGTGTATCAGCTTGGCTGGGCCATGATTCTCAGTGATTTGGCAGTTATATAATGATGTAGTTTGGCAATTATATACTGATGTAATTTGGCAACTATGTAATGATGTAGTTAACCTCCATTTTGTGTTCTGATTTGAGCAGCCAATCAGTTGAAAAGGGAGATTCCTTAGGGGTGTGGCCTGTATCCAATATACATGAATTCTGGCAAAGTTCACTTGCTTGCTCTGAATTTTGCATCCACTCATCATTATTTGACCTCCCACTTATGGGACTTGAGCCAGCAGCCTGCTGTATAGCCTGCTGATCTGGAATGTGTCAGCCTCCACAGCCTGGGAGCTAGCAACTTGCCATCTTACTTGAGGATCTTGGTATTTGTCAGCCTCTGCAGCCTGTAAGCCAGCAGCCTGCTGTCTTACCTACCAATCTTGGACTTGTTAGCCTCCACAGCCCTTGAGCCAGTGGCCTGTCATCTGACCGGCCAATTTTGGATTCATCAGCCTCTGCAGCTACGTGAGTCAGGAGAAGCCTCCATCCTGATGCCCAACCCATGGACTTGGGACTTGGCAGCCCCTACAACCATGTGAGCCATTTCCTTGAGATAAATATCTCTCTACCTATATTTATATATGTATACACTTGACTGGTTTTACTTCTCTAGAGAATCCATCCTAAGACAGTGTGGCTAACCCAAGCCATGGTAGTTTTAATCACTTCTTATGCATGCAAAAGCTAGATAATGAATAAGGAAGACCAATGAAGAACTGATGCCTTTCAGTTATGGTGTTGGCAAAGAATACTGAATGTACCGTGGACTGCCAGAAGAACAAGCAAATCTGTCTTGGAAGAAGCACAGCTAGAATGCTCCTTAGAAGCAAGGATAGCAAGACTTCATCTCATGCACTTTGGACATGTTATCAGGAGGGATTAGTCCCTGGAGAAGGACATCATGCGTGGTAAAGTAGAGGGTCAGCGAAAAAGAAGAAGACCCTCAATGAGATGGATTGATGTAGCAGCTGCAACAATGAACTCAAACATAGCAACAATTGTGAGGATGGTGCAGGACTGAACAGTGTTTCATTCTGCTGTACATAGGGTTGCTATGAGTCAGAACTGACTTGACAGCACCTAACATGAACATATTCATGTTTAAGTACAAGACCATGTAGAAGAAATTCATTAGATTATCATTAGTTCAATTTATACTCCTGTGCGCACCAGAAGACACATTTCCAAGTCCTTCCACAATTAGATTGTGGCTATGTGATTGAATCAGAATTCAATATAATGAGGGCAAATGTTATATATACCATTTCCTTGCCTTGACTTTAAAACTTCTCTTTTTCCTCTATTGTCTACTTGTTTCATGGCTGGAAATTAAAAATGGAAGACGGTGTAGCTCCCTGATTGAAAGAGGATCCTTGAGTAAATACCTGGAGAAGGGAAACTAAAGAAAACTTCCTGATTATGACATATGAGAGAAATATATTTATATTTTCAGTTGAAGCTGGGTATTGTGCAACCTAGGCATTATGGTCCAGAAGACCAAGAAAGATCATTGTGTGGTTGTGAAAAGGTGATTTGGAAAGAAAGAAACTGGAGATAGGAAGGGATGGAGAGAAGAAAGAAATTATATCTCTGTACTTAATATAAACCAGAGACTGTATTGTTTATAAATCACTAAGTCTCTTTCAGGTTTCCCCTTGTAAAGGTGTTTCTTCATAGTACAAATTTATTTAGTGAAAATATAGAAAAAAGTTGAAAGCTGAAAGATATGTGAGATGAATGGCAAAATTATAAAACTTGATTCTATGGAATGCTTTTTGTGTCTTTTACCCAAGTGGTGATTGATTTCAGAATTCTGGCCAGGTAGCAAATGAAGGTGGGTTTACACCGGACATTGCAAACCACGATGCAGGAAATTGATTTCAATAAGCTAGTTACTTTTGCAAATATCCTATTGGTGTCCTTTAAAAATTGTGTAGTGGATGAGTTACTTTCAGACTCTTTGTCTTTGTAAAGATCTTGGTAAAATTTTAAACATATCATAATTCCCATGAAAATCTCCATAGAATATAAATAAAGAAACTAGCTAGTCTCACAACCAACAGACTTGAATCCCTTAAACTCCACATAGTGCATTTTAGTGTTCCTCAAAAATACAGTCAAAAATGTAAAATGCCTATCATTCCCTTAAAAAACTACATACTACAAATTATGTACATTTAAATAAAAGTTCAATGTCTTTATTTGGTGAATTAAATTATTTTCACAATACAGTAAATTTATTTATATTTTCCTTGATGTTAAAAAATATTTGTCATATTTAAGAATATGAAACCATGGAATAACTGAATATAAATGCATTTAAATCACTTTTTTCATTATTACAACAATTAAAAATATAATAATACTTAGTAATTAATACTAATAATTATTTTATTAAGAAAATAGTGTATATATGTTGATTATATAATATTTTATAATCTATTGATAAGTATTGTACAATAATCTCTGATGTCTAGATTCAAAGTCAAAGGCAATTAAATTTTATTATCTATAATGAAGTACTACTTTTTATGATTTTATTAAATTCATTCATTTAATTTATAGGTATACATATATTTACATGGTGCATAATTCATAATAGCATATGGAATGTAGAGTATAGAATAACCAATGTAGAAAACAGTATAGAACATCGAATATAGCGTATAGAGGCTATATAAGCCTGAAAATGTGCACAAACTGCACAATTTGAAAAATTTTCAAATTATTTTTTGACACTTTACACTAATTTCAGTTTAAAAGCTAGATACCCTCCTTCAAATTCACTCACAAAATTCTCTCCCCTAAGCCCAAATTTTTCATCTGTACAACTGTCCCATCCTCATGGATTTTTAGGATTGAACTGTGTTCCTCTAACATACGTGTTGAATGCCTAGCATTTGTACCTGTGGATGAGATCCTGTTTGGTATGGGGTTTTTCTTTTGTTATGTTAATAAAGGCATACCTGAGTAAGAGGTTCCTAAACCTAATCACTTCTGAGTTACAGAAAGTGCAGAATACACAAAGAGACACAAAAAGAGGGGAAGACAGATACCACGTGAAGATCGTCCATAAGTCAACGAATGCCAAGGAAACAAGGGGTACCAAGAGAAGAAATCAATATAGCTGAGACTCTAATTTGGATTTTTACACTTCTGAACTGTAAGAAAGTAAATTTCTGTTCCTTAAACCTACCCACTTTGGTAATTCTATGAAGGTAGTACTATATAACTAAGACATTGACTTCATTGCACCTATAACCCTGTCTTACCTTTATTTTCAATATTTTTCTTTGCATTGTTTCCTTCCCATAAACATTCACACCTGTTCCAGTTTCTCCCAACTTAAAGAAACATCTAAAAAAGCTCTCTGAAGCTCCACTTCATTTTCTCTATTGTTCTCTATTCCTCCTTTCACAAATGTTTGAAGCAAAAGTTTACAATTACTATCTAGATTTTCCCGATTCCACTTTACTCCTCTACCACTGAAATGTGTATCACTCCCCACTAAACCACTTTTGGTGCAATGGGTTTCTCTTACGTGCCCTTTCTGGCCCTGGTTTTGCAATTCTCCCAGAATGACTGGTCTGGTAACTATCTGCCAAAGGCTTCATTGATTTACCATCTGCATAAGCGGCTTAC
The DNA here is from genome assembly GCA_030035585.1 of Dugong dugon. Classification (NCBI taxonomy): domain Eukaryota; kingdom Metazoa; phylum Chordata; class Mammalia; order Sirenia; family Dugongidae; genus Dugong; species Dugong dugon. Next base: position 12,678,988 of record CM057473.1, read on the forward strand.
CATTCACCTAAGGGATTGGCTGGGATTCCCCTAGACACAAATAAAAGAGCCCTAATATAGGTCAAGGGCTGCAACACTGAGCTGGTAACACTGAACACCAAGAGAAAGGATGGCAAGCACAGCCAGTGGAGCAGTGGAGAAATGACTGGAGCAGTTCGAGGGGGTGGAAGCCATAAGATTAACAGACAGTAACAATGGGCAAGGTCGCCAACGGACCTGGGCTTCTCCGGGTGGGAAGTGAAAGGAGCCGGGCACTCTGTAAAGGGAGAGTAGCCTCAGCCTGAGCCCATGCAGGTAGATGCTGGAACACAGCAAGGAGCAGTGTGGGGGCTGAGTTGGCCTGCCTTTGGCAGCACTGGTCAATGACTCGGCTGTGCTGAGAGCTATAACCCTAAGACCATGAGGGAGCCAGTCCCAAGGGCCAGGAGGGAGCCTGTCTTAAGGACTAAGAGGATGCCCACAGAGGCTTGGACAGACACCCTAGGGAGCTGCCAGTAAAAATGTTTTGCTTTGAGAGCTGTCATAATGTCTGTCTAACCCAGGCACTGGTTTAGGGTTGTCCCAAAGCTGATGGTGGACAGCCAGACCAATAAGCTCTGGGGACCAGAGCCAACCAAGGAAAACCATGGACAGAGACAGAAAGAGAGAGAGAATACAGCCATGCTGCACCTGATCTGAGCCAGCAGCACACCTGCGGAACGAGAGACACCACGGACATCTGATCCAGCACGTGCCTGCCCGGTGATGCAGAAATGGAGATGGGGTAATTCGGGAAGGGCGAGAAGGTGCCCTCTTAGCCTGTAGTTTCCTCTTTACTTTCTATAAGTAATTTGTTCCTGTTGTTTATTTGTTCAGTGTTTGCTTTCTATAAATAATAACAGCTTCAATTGCCAATCCTTTGTAAAGTGTCTGTGTGTGTGACTCAATGGGATTGGACAGTAGAGTCCTTATCCCAGCAGTCTCGCGGTTGAGATTTACAGTATAACCTGTGTGCACACAGTTTACTACTGAAAGTCCGAGTAATGTCACTGTTGATTGTCATTATTGTCACTGTACCCACTGAAAAAAGTTCAGCTCTTACCCAATTTAACCTTTTGGCAGTACAGCTTCTTATTGCAGAGTGGCCAGATACAATACATGAGCTATCTGAAATGTACACATGCCAAAAAAAGGTAACATTTGGTTATCTGAAATTCAATTTAACTGGGAGACTTACATTATTCTTTGCTAAATATGGCAACCTGTCTGTTGATCACCTCCCCATTCTTAATACACATTCTTAGGGTTTTTTTAAATTTCATGGCCACTATTCTGCTTTTATGAAGCATTTTATACCTTCTTGCTTATATGTTGGTGCCATTGAAAGTTTTATTCCCAGACCCAATTTTGAACCACTCTCAACACTTGCCTGTGGTGATATAAATTTTTTCAATAGCTGGAAATGCTACCAAGCTTCTAATTTTGCACAAATGCCTTTCCTGACTTCACTGACTGCATTTCAACTTCTTATTGAATGTCCAAAATTGAATTCCTCACTTCCCACTACAAACCAAACTGTGATGCCGTATTTTCAGTTTCAGTGAAAGGCACCTTTATCCATTAACTTAACACTCTTGACTCCTGTTTCTCCCTCCCTCTGACACCAAATCAATCACTGAGCCCTGCACACTTCTACCTTCTAATTATCTCTACCATCTATTCACTTTTCTCTGAAAATCACTGCTGTTTCCCCATTTCTGCCAAGATCACGCCTTGTGTAGATCACTGCAACTCTGTCTAATTGATTACCATGCCATCATACTCATCTGTCCTTACTTCCCAGCATGCCTGCACTGCAGCCAAAGTGACCTTTTGCTGGATGCACAGGTGTGCTGTATTATAATCGTCCCTACACCGGCTCCCTCGCTGCTAATGCACATAATAGCTACTAATGGACACAAAGTAAAATATGTGTTTTAGGAGGAGATGATTGTCCTCTGAAGAATCCCAGAACTCTCTCTTAGTGGAGTAAAGGAGGAAGGGCTACTCTCTGGGGCCAGTAAATCTAGAATAGCCTGAAAAGGGCAATAAATGATGTCCATTGCATGTAGAAGGACTTCCACTTTTCTTACCTTTTTTTTTTTTTTTTTTTTAGCCTTTTACTGCCCTCTTTCATTACCCGTTGTACTATCTGCTCTCTTTGCATGGTATTTTGCACACAGACATGGATTTCCAAAGACTTTAATCCCAGGAAAGAGGAATTGAGGCATTCTCATACGAAGACATAAACTGGGCATGCTTGGATGTGATCTCAGCCTGTGGATGAGAGCCTGACTTTGGGGAACCCGGGCTGCTGATGAACTGTGGTGTTCTACTCATCCCTGTCCTGTTCATTCTGTAAGTAATAAAAGCCTGTTGGCCCTATCTATGTGCAAGGAAGCAAGCTGCTCACGCATACAGTGGATTCCACCTCAATTTCCTTCTTAGCACACTCTTGAACATCCTTTCTTGTTTTATGCGTGAGCTATATTCTGCAGTACCCTTCCTGGGTGAAGTCATTTTTGAATCACCAAAGCATGAGCAGTATTTCTGGCTTCAGAATCATTTGATTTCCAACAGTATTAGGACAGTTTTGACCAACTGCTGGTATAAGGTAACAATTGCCATGCAAATGGGCTCTACTGAGCAGCTGCTTCAGGTAGCTTTCAGGCCTGAAGCCAAAGAGGTCTTCATTTAGCCAAGCAATTTGCTTTCTGCAAAATATGAAGGTTTGCATATGCTCATATGCAGACCCTTGTCATATCATCTAAACTGATGAGCCATGATGTCCTAGGGGGGCAGTTTGCTCTTCAGTGAAACTTTAATGCTTGCTTCTGCTCAGGGTCCCACTAAAATAAAAAATAAATAAATAGCTTTCACTCTGGTGACTTTGCAAATAGGAGAAAATACGATTCGAAGATGAGGAACATGACTTTCCAAAAACCCAGATAGCCTTGCTAGTCTCTGAATGTCTTGCTTATTGGCAGGTGTTTCATATATAGCAATTCAATTTTCACAGTTTGAGGAAAGGCTCTGTTTACTCAGGCCATGTTTTCCAGACTGTGTTAGGATTTGAATTTTAGGTTGATTTATCAACCAGTTTCTGTTTGTCATTACACCTCTTGAACTTCTTTGCCTAAAGTGGCAATTAACTTACTCCGAATTCTGCCTTACAAAGTCATGGCAATACACTGGTGAATTCAACCATCATTGTAGATTCCTGAAATTCTGTATTGCTTATGTTTACTAACAAGGAAGGCTTAGGAAATGTAATAGTTCTCATTTTTGTACGGGCAATTAAAAATAAGGGAAAGGTTGACTTGAGCAATAGTTTCTATGAAAAGGGTGAACATAACTTGCCTATGAACACTTATATATTCGTTCCAACTATGCATTTGGTTAAAAGCAACTTGACCATTGAAAGAAACTTTCAGTCATATTTTGCAGTTTGGTAATTCATCACTACCTTGGTTCCCTGCACCATGGCATCACCATACCCACCTGGCTTCAACCTGTGGTCTTTTGGAACAACGTTGAGCTCCTGTATCGAACAATTCTAACATCTTTTTCATAATACTGCTAGCAACTTCAGCCAAACTTTTACATCAGTCAGTGCTCTCCAGAGAGAGAGTATCAATAGGATCCAGATATGCATATATTTGGCTTATGTAATTATTGGGATTTGGGGGTCTGGCAGGTCTTAAATCCAAAGGGCAGGTCCCAGAAGGACGGAACTCAAGCAAGAGTTGACATTACAGATAACTCAGAGAGGATTTATATGTTATAGTCTTGAGATAGTATTCCATTTTCTCTGAGAAACCTCAGATTTTGTTATTAAGGCTTTCAAATTATAGGATGAGGTCCATCCATACTACTGAAGGTAATCTCTTTTACTTAAAGTTTACTAATTGTAAATGCTAGTCGCATCTACAAAATACCTTCACAGCAACATCTAGACTACTATTTAAACAAACAATTGGGAACCATTGCCGAGTCACATTGTCAATTAAAATGAACCATCACATTCCATCACTTGTCAACTTGGTACCTATATTAATCTACTTAAATATATTAATCTATTTAAAGAGATCATACTCAATTCCCAAATAAAGAAAATAACGAGAAATAAAAATTTTGCTAGTGGATCACTAGAGATAATAATGAGTGATGCCAATCCCATTTCCACCCCTTGATGCCTGGACCCATGAATCCTAGTCATGAGAGAAACAGCACTATATACTGGATGCTAATTTAGAGCATATCTAGCCTCCTGGAGAAAGTTTCCCCAGCCCTGCAAATTATTGCCACCAGCTGGCACTATAACTGGGTCATTAAAAGGCCATTCCACCATTCTAACAAGCCAACTTCTTCAGGATAATGGGGAACATGGTAAGACTAGTGATTTCCATGAGCATGGGCCCACTGTCACACTTAAAGTTCTGTGAAGTGAGTTCTTTGATCAGAAACAATGCTTTGTGAATAAATGTTTTTATTCATAATGGTTAATAAAGCATTCTATAAGTCCATCAATAGTAGTTTTCCAAAAAAAAAAAAAAACATTGTGTGCAGAGAAGGCAAACCCATATCCAGAGTAAATGTCTATTCCAATAAAAACAAAAGGCTGTCCCTTCCATGATGGAAGCAGTCTAATGTAATCAACCTGCTACCAAATAGCTGCCTAACCACCCTGGTTAATGGCATCATATTGATACTCAGTGTTGGTTTCTAATTCTGGCAGATCGTGCACTCATCAGCGGCTGTAGCTGAGTAAGCCTTGGAGAGTGGAAGTCTATGTTGCTGAGATCATGGATAACCTCCATCTCTCCCACCGTGACCAGTTTGTCCATGAGACTACTGGATAATGAAAGGAGTGGCTAGGGAAAGAGCCTGAGTGATGGCGACAGAATGAATCATCCTATCAACTTGATTATTAAAATTACCCTCTGCTGGGTCACTTAATCTTCATTTTAGAAGGATTATCTTGGCATGCCCCACACCACTGGACCCCTAGAAATTTCAGAGATGATAGATCTCTGATTTTCTTCTTGGATTTATTTCATATTCTCTGACATGCAGTTATCTCGCCAATAATTCCAGAGTAGCTGCTACATCTTGCTGACTAGGCTCAATCACCATAATATGTTTTACTGTGATAGTTCAGTGTGATGTTTTGAGGAAGGGAAAGGTGATCAGGTTTCCTGCCGTCAGTATGCTTCCCAAAGGTCACAGTCTGGAAAACCCTTGCAATACTCTTGCACAGATGTGCATAGTATTAAGACTTTTCACTTAAAGATATGCATGTTCTTTTGAGAGAGGCAGAAAATTATCACGGCACTGAAAGCTACCGATGAATACTAAGTGCAAATATTTGTCTGAAAAAATTACTGTTTCTGGAATTTGCATTATTTTTGATAGCACGGTGTTTTCACTATATGATTTGTATAAACGGAAATATTTCTTTTTGTAGAAGTGTACTAAGAATATTTCCTTTCAAGGTGGTAGACATTATTAGTACACTTCCATTTTTCACTGAAAATGATGGGCAAATTTAACTTCAGCTTCTAGGAAATTAAAAAATAAAAAGGACTCAACAACTTATGACTAAAGGCTCAGCTGTACAAATAAGAGAAGACAAGCCCTTAGAACCTGTGAGGTTATTTGCATGCAGCTTATGTTGTAATTCTCAGCAATACGTTTGACTCTTTGCACTCTCTGATGGTGGTATATTTCATTCTTGTGGACAGCAAAAATAATTGCTTTGACAATTATAGCGGCAATTGTTGAAAAAGTTTCCCATAATTTTCTTACCCAATTTCTGCACTGTCTGCATTTCCTTTTACACGTCAAAATGCGAAAAGACATAAACAACTCTGGTAGTTAAAAAATGAGATATTAGTAAGGCGAATGTTGCTGTTTCACAACGGAACTAAATCCCTTCATTATTTCCTATTCTTTTGCATGATGGAAATTTTTAAGAAGAGTTAGAAAGAGTATCCAGATCACCCTTCACTCAGTAATCTTGGCCATTTTGAAAGTCTTCTATGGCATATTGATAATTATGTAATTAAACAGCAACAAAGATCCAAGCAAAAAATACCTGTGATTGTTATGCTGACCACGCCCGTCCCTGCCTGGTTTCTAACATCTGCATCCCTCTTTTCTTTGCAGCTGTGCCACTTGCCTCTCTCTCAGTATCAACCTTCATTTATCTTTAAATCCAACTCTGATCCTACTGAGAGGAGTTTTGGGAGCTCAGGCCTAATACTTTTAGGTACAGTATTTATCCATATTATCTGCATCTGTGGCTTTTCAGTTCCTGTTCTTTTGGACAGGGACTTCCTCCATAGGTTCCTCCTGTGGGTCATGTAAGATCCACCAGGAAACAGTGCTTGATTGATGTTCAGACTGAGTTAGGGGTTTCTCTCTGACCTCTTACATGCTTATAGTATAGAATTGTTTATTTGTCTGAATACTTACCTATGAAATGTTGAAAGACAAGGACCGTTTTATGCTTCTTTATAACTTCAATATCCAGAATATTGTTAGAAAATAGTGAAAATTTAAGAATGCTTGATGAAAGAATGAATATAGTTTACATAATTAACAAACATCCTTCATAGATTTTCCTTGCTCTTTTATCCCATATCATTAAAGTCAAATCCTATTAGTTGATTGGGAAATGAGAAGAAAAGAAGGAAAAGAAATGTGTTTATTGCTGTAATGAATAAATTTTCTGAATTTAAATAAAACGGTTCTATTAGGAATAACAGCACATTAAAGAAAAGTAGAATATGACATCTATATTCAGTGTAATTTTTTAAAATAAATCTCTTCACTTTAGTCCAGTGCTTAAACCCTTCAATGGCTTCCTAATGTTCTTCACTTCTTGACCTAGCTTAAAAAGTTCTGCTCCCTTTTTTCTCTGCTAAACTCTTCTACCTCTATTAGCCCAATTTGGCTGACTGTCCCTGAATATATATCAATAAAGATGATTAAATCCTATACTTAAAGAACAAGTGACTGTTTATCATGAACCAGTAGTACAATGATTTATACACAGTAAGTATCCATGAAATATTTATTAACAGAAAAGATATTCCAAACTGTATAAATTAAGTATAGAGCCCAGTGTGTGAACTGAAAAACAGAGTAAACAAAATGAGTTTTGATTACTTTATTGCAAGTATTGTATTTCTATTATCAGTGCCTAAAAAACTGAATTAAATTAGTCTGACATGAGTCATGCTGTTGAGTGGCATTGCGTATAATATTGACTAAATCTTTAACGTTTATTTTTTATTCTTATTCTATGGTACTACTTAGACTTACTTTGTGCTATTTATGCTTGTATAGTTGCAGTTTGTTATGTTATGTTTTGATCAAAGCCCAAGAATTCTGATTTATGGTTGTAAAATGTCTCAAGGCTGTTAAAATCCCTTGAATTTTGATTCTGTCCTTTACTATATTCACTGACACCTCAGCCTTGTGCTTGACGTGAATTGAGTATCTTGCCCTTTACATCTTCATTGTGATTACTGATAGACAAGTGGATCAAGGCAGGTCCAAGGAGATAACCCTGTGTCCTTGTATATAAGACCTCTGGCTGGCTGACATCTTCCTCTGTGACAGAATAAATTAGAAAGTTCAATCCAGTGTGTCAGATCTGCTTTCATCAAGGCACTGTTTAGATAACTGAAGAAACATTGAATACTCTGGAGAGATGGCTTAGGACCTTGCCCATGCCTGGGAGAGTTTCTAGGCAGTGTCGATGCCTCTGAAATGTTGGCGCGTGAGATATAGCAATCGATGTGCTCACATTTCTGAGGCTAGTCTGACTGAAGGTATCTTAACTCATCCTCCATGTCTGCTCCCAGACGTAAGATTTTCTAGTAGTCTTTCCTAGCCACTCCCTATACAAACTATTTGACTAGGTACCCCACTTACATGTTCTCCTAGGACTGTCTCCTAATATGTCGTTCTTAGGTGCCATCAGTCGCTCTGACTCACAGTGACCCCATGTGTAACAGAAGGAAACGTTGCCGCATCCCGTGCCATCCTCACAATAGTAGGTACCTTAGAACCATTATGGCAGCCACTGTGTCAATCCATCTCACTGAAGGTTTTCCTCTTTTTTGCTGACCCTCTAATTTACAAAGCATGATGTCCTTCCCCGCAGATTGCTCCCTCCCTCCTGGTAACAATCTTAGTGAGGTAACTGGTCTGATGCATTTCCTCTACTAGCTAACTTATGATTTAGCTAGCCCTAAATGGCTGTGGGAACTGATATGTTTGCGCTCACAGCTGGAATTTATGGTCGCAGCTATTTGCTCCCCATTGCAAAAGTCTTGTTGATAATGCCCTTTGTTAGAACCCCAGGCCTTTTGACAATCTACCTGCCTTCTTAAAACGCTGTGTCCCTTCACTTGTGTATCCAGGTGCCTCTAGGATTTTTGAAATCTTTAAGGAACCAAGGGCACATCCTGATATTCTTTAGAATCTGGCAGCTTTTCCTCTTACTCCCTGTATGAGTTTCCTAGGTCTCCGCAACAAAATACCACAAACTAGGAGGCTTATAAGAACAGAAAGTTGTTGTCTCAGAATTATGAAGGTAATAAATCCAAATCCAGGGTGTCCACAGGGCCATATTCTCAGCAAAGTCTCTATGAGGAGACACTTTCTTATCTGACCTAGCTTCTGGTAGACCCAGATGTTCCTTGGCTTGCAGCTGCAACAAAACTCGGCCATCACACGACTTTTTTCCCTCTTTGCTTCCATTCTTCTTTTTTATAAGGACAGCACTCAGATTAGGTTAGGGCTCACTCTATTTCAGTATTACATCATATTACTTAATTGATAATATCTTAAAAGACCCCATTTCCAAACAAGGTCACATTCACACCAAGTACCAGGGATTAGAACTTCGACATACATTTTCGAGGCCACAGTTTAATCGTTAACTGTCCCCATGAGGTATGACTCCAGCTATGTATCCTTAATGTCATTACCTGCCTTCCCTAGACACATCTGTGTGGATGTTGCAAACTGACCCCCTTCTGAAGGTCAGTCCTAGGTGAGGGTGTGAGTGGAGGGGTACAAGAGAACCATTATGTTTAAACTTATTTCTACCCCCATCATCTTTCTTCCCCTATCTACCCTGGGTATAAAGTAACATCATTACCTAGTTTCTTGAGGTTGCTGCTGATATAATTTGAGTAAGTCCTTATACTGCCACAAGGCTTGATTACAAAGTACTGTCTTCTTGTTAAAAAGATGAAATATATATATATATATATTTTGTTGTTGTTACTCAAAGCTGATCAGAGACAGACACTCCTACTTTGAGTCAGACACTCGCCCTCATACATGGAGGAAAATAAACCTCAAGCCTTATGCTTGATAATAGAATATTGCAAAGAAATGTAATTTAAGAAAAGTGAAACTATATTAGCTAATAATAGCTTTCATTGCACATGAATGGATACATGAACAATGGATGTTGAAGCTTACCTCCTAGAAGACCTCCAGGGCTTCCATGCCTTCTAAGTCACAAAGGGTACTTCCTCTTGTGTGCACCAACATCCTAGTTTATTCCACTGATTTAGAGCATATTCCTCTACTGTATTGGTCTATGTATCTGTCTCCTCCACTAAACTGAAAAACCCTAGGTGATAAGAGGCTCATTTGATTCATCTGTGAATATGTAACAGGTAACAAGTACAGTGTCTGAGATATAATAATGGTTGATAAATATTTTACAATGAATGGGTGAATGAATGTTTAAAGGTAATTTTCTGTTTATGATTCAGTCATGATGATGGGAAGCTTCATTTTCAAAGAAATTTTCTGGTTAAATGAACTGATACATTAGATATCTGGACACAGAGTGCTCACATCAATGTAAGTAGTTTGAAACAAAAATATTATGTGGAATTTTCTTCTCTGGAGATCAGTAAGGTAATTTTTTTTTTTTTTTTGGTAGTGAGAAAGTTCTTTCTTTGACAAACAATATATGCAATTTGAAAAAAAGAAAATAAAAAGATAATTTTATCCAATATTATTCTGCATACATCTAGGCATAATGATGGTATTTTGACGAAACTAAACCCTAGAAACCAAGTGCATTTTCTCCTCCAAACATATGTGCCCTGGCTGCAAGTTTGGGGTTTAAGGAGAGCTCTCAGTTATAACGGATGTATCTCTAAGTGAACTGAAGTCAACCAGCGTAAAGTCATTTAAAGGCAATGTGTTGTTATTGTTGGGTGTCATTGAGTCAGTTCCCACTCACAGTGACCCTGTGCACCACAGAATGAAACACTGCTCCATCCTGCACCATCCTCACAATCATTGCTATGTTTGAGCCCCTTGTTGCAGCCGCTGTGTCAATCCATCTCATTGATGGTCTTGCTTTTTTCTGCTGACCCTCTACTTTACCAAGAATGATGTCTTTCTACAGGGACTGGTCTCTCCTGATAGCATGTCCAAAGTACATGAGACAAAGTCTCACCATCTTCGCTTTCAGGAGCATTCTGGCTGTACTTCTTTCAAGACAGATTTGTTTGTTCTTCTGGCAGTCCATGGTATATTCAGTATTCTTCACCAACACCATAATTCAAAGGCATCAATTATTCCTCTGTCTTCCTTATTCATTGTCAAGCTTTCCCATGAATATGAAGCGACTAAAAATACCATGGCTTGAGTCAGGCACACCTTAGTCCTCAAGGTTATATCTTTGATTTTTAACACTTTAAAGAGGTCTTTTGCAGCAGATTTGCCCAAAACAATATGTCATTTGATTTCTTGACTGCTGCTTCCATGGGCATTGATTGCGGATCCAAGTAAAATGAAATCCTTGGCAACTTCAATATTTTCTCCATTTATCATGGTGTTTCTTATTGGCCCAGATGTGAGGATTTTTGTTTTCCTTTTGTTAAGATTTATTCCATACTGAAGACTATGGTCTTTGATCTTCATCAGTACATGCTCCAAGTCTTCTTTGCTTTCAGCAAGCAAGACTGTGTCATCTACATATAGCGGGTTGTTAATGAGTCTTCCTCCAATACTGATGCCACATTCTTTTTCATACAGTCCAGTTACTTGGATTATTTGCTCAGCATACACAACGAATAAATATGGTGAAAGAATACAACACTTGATAGACACCTTTCCGGATTTTAAACCACACAGTATCTCCTTGTTCTGTTCAACTGACTGACTCTTGGTCTATGTACAGGTTTTGCATGAGCACAATTAAGTCTTCTGGAATTCCCATTCTTCACAGTGTTATACAATGTTTGTTATAATCCACACAATCAAATGCCTTTGCATAGTCAATAAAACACAGTTAAATATCTTTCTGGTATTCTGTGCTTCCAGCCAAGATCCATCTGACATCAGCAGTGATATTCTTAGTTCCACATCTCCTTCTGAATCAGGCTTGAATTTCTAAAAGTTTCCTGTCAATGGACTGCTGCATCCATTTTTATATTATCTTCAGCATAATTTGACTTGCATGTGATATTAAAGATATTGTTTGATAATTTATGCATTTCATTGGATCACCTTTCTTTGCAATGGGCATTATTATGGATCTCTTCCAGTCAGTTGGCCAAGTAACTGTCTCCCAAATTTATTGACATAGATGTGTGAGCGCTTCCAGTATTGCATCCATTTGTTGAAAAACCTCAGCTGATATTCCTTCAATTACTGGAGCCTAGGTTTTTGCCAATGCCTTCAGTGCAGCTTGAACTTCCTTCAGTACCATTGGTTTTTGATCTTGAAATGTTGTACATTGATCAGTTTTTTTTTTGTTTTTTTTTTTGACAGTGACTGTGTATTCTTTCCAGCTTCTCTTGATGCTTCCTGCATCATTAAATTTTTTGCACATAAAATCCTTCATTTTAACTCAAGGCTTAAGATTTTCTTCAGTTCTTAAAGGTTGAGAAATGATTGGTGTGTTCTTCCTTTTTTGTTTTCTAACTCCAGGTCTTTGCCTATTTCATTATAATACTTTACTCTGTATTCTTGAGTGGGCCTTTGAAATTTTCTCTTCAGCTCTTTTACTTTGTCATTTCTTCCATTTGTTTTAGCTACTACACATTCAAGAGCAAGTTTCAAAGTCTCTTTTGACATCCATTTTGGTCTTTTCTTTCTTTTTTGTATTTTTAATGATGTTATTTATTTCTTTATTTTCTTCTTGTATGATGTCCTTGATGTCATCACATAACTTATTTAATCTTCAGTCATAGGTGTTCAATGAGTCAAATTTATTCTTGAGATGGTCTCTAAATTCAGGTGGGATATACTCAAAGTCATACTTTGGTTCTTGTGGACTTGTTTTAACTTTCTCCAGCTTCAACTTGAACTTGCAAATCAACAATTGATGGTCTGTTTTGCAGTTGGCTGCTGGCCTTGTTCTGACTGATGATACTGAGTTTTTCTATTGTCTCTTTCCACAGATGTAGTCAATTTCACTCCTGTGTATTATATCTGCCAAGGTCCAAGTGTATAGTTGCCATTTTTGTTATTGAAAAAAGGTACTTGCAATGAAAATTCATTGGTCTTGCAAAATTCTATCCTGCAATCTTTGGAGTCCTTTCTATCACCATGGCCATATTTTCCAACTATTGATCCTTTTTCTTTGTTTCCAACTTTTGCATTCCAGTCACCAGTAATTTTCAATGCACCTTGACTACATGTTTGATCGATTTCAGATTGCAGAAGTTGGTAAAAATCTTCAGTTTCTTCATCTTTGTCATTAGTGGTTAGTCGGAAAATTTGGATTATAATTGTATTAACTGGTCTTCCTTATAGGCATGTGGATATTGTCCTATCACTGACAGCACTGTACTTCTGAACAGATTGTAAAATGTTGTTTTTGATGAGGAATGCAATGACATTTTTATTCAATTTTTCATTCCCAGCAAAGTAGACTACATGATTTTCCAATGTAAAATGACCAATACCAGTTCATTGCAACTCACTAATGCCTAGGATATTGATCTTCAAGAGTTTCATTTCATTTTTGACAACTTTCAATTTTCCTAGATTCATACTTTGTACATTCTACATTCTGATTATTAATGGATGTTTGCAGCTGTTTCTTCTCATTTTGAGTTTTACTACATTAGCAAATGAAGGCCCTGAAAGCTTGACTCCATCCACATCATTAAGGTCTACTCTACTTTGAGGAAGCAGCCATTTTCCAGTTGTATTTTGAGTGCCTTCTAACCTGAGGGACTCATCTTCAGGCAGTAGATCAGACAATGTTCTCCTACCACCAATAAAGTTTTCACTGGCCAATTTTTTTCTGAAGTAGTTCTCCAGGTCCTTCTTCCCAGTCTTTCTTAGTGTGGCAGCTCCACTGAAACCTATCCATCATGGTGACCCTGCTGGTATTTGAAATACCTGTGGCATAGCTTCCAGCATCACAGCTACACAATACCCGTGGCATAGCTTCCAGCATCACAGCCACACACAAGTCATCACCGTCTGACAAACTGACAGATGAGTGGTGTAAAGACCATGTATTGTCACCCAAATCAGAAAATGCAGCAGTGTTACCAAGATCCAATTGCCCAGAGCAGTAGTGAATCTTCATGTTGCTCGTCATCAAATAACAGAAACTTTCTCTTGGACATTGTGATAAAAGGGAATTATAATAAACTAACTAGATGCATAACAAGAAAATGCAGTCCTGTGGCAGAAAATTTGTAGAAAATATGCATTCAGCTGGTAATATTTGCAGATCAGAGACACATATTTTTGTGATAAATCCAGTCTATAATGTTCTAAGGAAAAAAATATATGAAGGATAACCTTACTCTCAAAAATAAAAATATGAAAAAAAAAAAGGGATTAGAGTCTCCATTTTATTTCATTCTTCCCAATGTCATCTTCAGGGATTAAAATGACTGATGCTGGTACATTGAAACAACCAGTTTAGACGAAGTGATTCTTGACACAGAGAAATGACAGATATATCCGGCTGTGCACCTGAGCCCTGGGGAAATACTGATGAAACTATTCTCTGAGTTTAGAGATGTTCATTCTCATAGATCTCGTATATATTTGATTCACGCAGCAAAGAGCATAGCTGTGGGGAATCTGTAGAAAATGTCACATTTGCAATGTCAAAGTGTCATTTGTATGAATATACTTCCTACTTGGAGGTAAAATGGAAAAAAAGAAGAAGAAATATACAGTACAGCCGTGTCTCATAAACTTGGTCTACATACGTGAAATGCAGTCCCTACATTTTTGAAAAATAAAATGCATTTTTAAATCATCTGCTTGATTAGTATGCTGCCACAATCAGTCAATAGAAACTGCTTTTGTCAGAACATGACAGATTCAATGCTGTGGTATGTTCACCACAGAGGACAACCCAGTATCATTTTTACAACTTTGATAAAAACGAACAATGTACAATAACTTGTGTCCTTCAGTCCTGGAAGGTAGTATGGCGAACTTGTTGGTGTTACCTCGATTCAGGGTGACCTTATGTATAACAGAACTAAACAGTGCCTGGTCCTGTGCAGTCTTCGTGATTGTTGGTGTCTTTGAGTCCTTTGTTGACGCTATTGTGCCAATCCATTTCATCAGAGTTTTCGCTTTTTACTGGCCCTCTACCAAACGTGATATCCTTTTCTAATGACTAGTCTTTCTTGATAATTTGTCCAAAGTAAATGAGTTACTGCTTGTAAATGTGAACCTAATTACTGCTTATAAATATTTCCTGAATTAAATGATGAGGGTCAGTAAGTTTCAGATTGCAATTTTTCAAAAAACAATAAAAAGAAAGAGCAAGTGTTATTGGGAATTTACATTACACTCTTGAAAGTGGCTACTTTATGAATTACATCTATATTTATATTACCAATATAGAATGGATTCTCCATTTTTTAAATTTAATAACCACTCACCAAATGAGTTTTTTTAAATCTTAAATTTTGTTCTTATGCCTCCAAAACCCTATGGGCTAAGCTTTTGTAACTAACCCATTGTACTGTGACTTCAATTCTATAGATTAATTTCTATATTGATATATCCCCTCAAATAATCATCATTATGTGTCTTAAAGATTCAGTTAAATATGATAATGTACATTAAGATGACATATTGTCTTTATAATGTAGTAACAGGACAAATTATCTCCCTGAAATAATTAGTATATGATCTTTTTATCAGATAATGAGAATTATGTAATCTATCATTTTTCTATTTTTATCCAGCCTGCCAAGATGCAGTGATATAAATTGAACATATATTGACATATTCTTTCCATATTCATTGACATAGTTTTATTATTTCTTTCTATTCTTGAACCCTCACAGTAAACCAAGTATTTTTTGTATATAGGTGTGATAGAACATTTTCTAGTATGGCAGCAGGAAAATGGGCTGCCTGAATAAACTGATAAAACCTGAAGGAATTCTTGATGGGTAATTAAAAAGGAGAGATTATCTACATAGACCATAATAGAGAGAACCAAGCTTTACTTTATAGGTAGTGTGTTAAAGATATTCCCCATGGTCTACTACAGATGAAGACATCTAAGTAACATAAGTGGAAAATTTAGTGACAAACTAAAATTTGTAATATGGCAAGAAGTCTAAATAGTTTACTGGTCATGTCCCCACATGGTTCACTTTACCCTACTGTTGCAATAAACTATATCTAAAAAAGATATTTGAAATCATCAGAACAAGAAAGTATCAAGAAATTTTTCCCACATTATTATTCATAAGGAGGAATTTAACAAATAAATCAGAAAATATGTTCTAGATGTGTTAAAATTAATTAACATTAAGACTTTTGTTCTGTTTTTCAAAATGTAGATATTGAATGAAATTCTATTGGAATCATATGGAATTCAATTATTTAATTATTTGTGAATATCCAAAATTAAGTGTTAGAAGTGATACTTTGGTAAAATCTAATAAAATAATGTTAGGGAGCAATGTTCTGAAGTAATGTAAAGTTAGCTTCCTAGTCAGCAAAATAGCTGAGTAGGAAGCACAGAGGTCAATCATTCCACCAAAATAGCAATTGAACTTGAAAGAGCCATTAGAATCAAGTATTGTGAAACTCTGGAACTACATAAGATACTTAAACCAATTAGGGGCATGACAGATAAAAGAAAATAGCTAATCTTCTATAGATGAGTCTAATGTACCAACTGACCTATTCCTCCATTATTTGGCCCCACTGTTTTGGTGGAGATGGTGACCCATGTTCCAAGAACAGCTGGCTGATGTCAGAGTGAGCAGTGGGGACCTTGTCCTCCACGGATTTAGGATTATGCAGCTTTCACAGTTAGATTGGTGTGGTGGTGTCCTGAGGAATAGGTTCAGATGATTGTGATCTTATATGATTTCTTCTAGGAGCTGTTTCTCCCAGTGGCAGCAATTTAAATGGCAAGTGGATTTTTCTTTTTTTTTCCTTTCTCTTTCTCTTTCTTTTTTTGGTGAGATCTCTTAGGGCAGATATAACAGAATTTAAACACGCATGTTGCAAAAATAGCTTGTAAAAGTCACTAAACTAACGGTCAACTGTATCCTTTATTAAGTAATAATAGCAGTCCCTCAGTAGTGAATTAGATATTATTTGTTTTCTGCTTTTTGTTTTTATTCCCTTGAGTATAAAGAAATTTCTTTTGAAACACTAATTTAGCATAGGCTGTGAAACAGATTTACTGGTGTACATGAACATCTTAGTCACTGGAAAAATAGTTAAGGGAGGTTGTTCAGCAGATAAACTATTACAGCCATCAATGATTTAAAAAAAGAAATTCGATCCCATAGGAAGCCAAATAATCTGAGTTCCAGAGTTACCACATTACAATATTCAAATATCTCAGTTTCAACTACAAAAAAAAAAAATCACAAAGCATACAAAGATACAGAAAATTATGGCTCATCAAAAGAACAAAATGAAACAATAAAAATTATCCTTAATGGAGACCAGATAATGAACAAACTAGAAGACTTTAAAACAATAATATTAAATATACTCAAAGAACTAAAGGAAAACACAATCAACTAAAAGAAATTAGGTAAATAAAATAGGAACAAAATGAAAATTTCAATAAAGAGATAGCAACTGTAACAAATTAGCAAACATGACAATTAAAGCTGAAAAAAATGAAGCAAATGAAAAATGTACTAGAGAGGCGACAGAAAATTTGAAACGGCAGAAGAGTCAATGAACTTGAAGACAGAACAATGGAAATTATTGGTTCTGAAAAACAAAGAGAATAAAGAAAACCTAGCAAAGATTAAGAGACTTGTAGGACACCAGCAAGCAAACCTGCATACACATTATGACAGTGTCAGAAAGAGAAGAGAGAGAAAAGGCAGAAAGAATATTTGAAGAAATAGTGGCAGAAAACTTCCAAAATTTGATGAAAGACATGAATCTTCACACCCAAGAAACTCAAAGAGAACAACACCAAGGCACATTATAATCAAACTCTAGAAAACTAAAGATAAAGAAAGTTGAAAACAGCACAAGAGAAGCAAAGTAGCATATACGAAAGATCCTCCATAAGATTAAGCATCAATTTCTACTCAGAAACCACAGAGGTGAAAAGGCAGTGGTATGACATATTTAAATTGTTTAAAGAAAAGGACTATCAGCCAAAATACTATATCTGGGAAGACTGTCATTCAAAAACGAGGGTGTGAAAAATGGCCCAAAATGGTGGCTTAGTCAACACACCATGCCGTCCCTGTAGAAGAAAGACCTGAGAAACCAGGTGAAACATACAGATGGCAATCCTGGAACCCTGAGCAGTCAAATAGAAGGACAAAGAATTAGATTGAACACCAATTAGAAGAAAAAAAACAAATGAAAACAGTAAACGCAGAAAGATACACAGTGGAGATGCCCTGCCAGCTGACCCAGCACAGCGTGACCATTTTGAGAGAAAGCCAGCAGCAATCCCAGGTGAGGAGCACAGGAAGGCAACTTCAGGGAATTCCCAACAGGAGACAGAGAAACTGTGCAGACATACCTGGAGTGAAGCAAGGTGAGCAGGACATTAATCAGATCTAAGGAGGGAAAGCAGAGGAAGGAAGGTGAGAGCTCCAGGGATCCTGGTGTTCACAGAGCAGGGAGGGAGCCAGGATCCAGAGACAGGACTACTCATCAGTGGCAGTCCCTGACCATTAGGGTGGATGGTGCACAATTGGTACTAGATCTATAGAATGTCAGCAGGAGGTCCCCCACCCAACTGGACTCCAGGCAGCAAACTCCATCCTTGCACTTCGTCTGTGTCAGGTCCCAATTGCTGGCTGAGGCCAGTGGGAAATGCCCAGGTGCCCATGCCCGGTGACCAGAGGAGTACTCTGCCTCTCCCTCCACCCTGCTGGTGATCAGTGGTATGAACCCCCTACCACTGCCACCCTACCTGCCCAGGGACCGCAATACAAGCTGCCCTCAACCTCATGCTCTGCCCACCCAGTGAGCACCACAGAACATCCACCAAATACCCCTGCCCATCACCCTGCCAAGCCAGCAAGCGGCAGAGGGCTCCCGTGCCCTTAATTGCCGGACACATCCCCCTGTCTGATGCCCCCCACACCCGGCCAGTGGCAGAGAGCACTCCTGTGCCCTACCCTGCCACATCACTCGCCTGTTGCACCTCCCACCAGGTGAGCAGTAGTGAGCATGTCGGAGCCTCTGGTCACCCGGCATACTCACACTGCCTGCTACCCAGCCCACTTGGCAACTTGGCATGTCCCATCATGTGCCCCCATGCAGCTGGACCGAGGACAAATATGTGGAAATTAAACAATATGTTATTAAACAAACAATGGGTCAAAGAATAAATCAAAATAGAAATCAGAATATACTTACAGAAAAAGTGAAAATGAATGTACAGCATTGCAAAATTTATGGGATGCAGAGAAGGCAGTGCTTAGAGGAGAAATTTATAGCTGTATATGCCTAATTTAAAGAAGAAGAAAGATCTCCACTCAACAACCTCATTTTGCAACTTTAGAAACCAGAAAAAGAAAGGAAACCAAGCAAAAAATCTTTAAAAAGAACAAGTAGGATAACCCACACATCCCAATTTCAAAACATACTTTAAAGCTGTAGTAATAAAACAAGTATGATACAGGAACAAGAATAGACATATAGATCAACGGATTAGAACGGAGAATCATGCATCCATAGTCAATTTATTTTTGTCAAAGGGTGATAAGTTTATTCAGTGAGGGAAGAATAGGTTTGTTTGTTTAATAGACGATGCCGGGACCACTAAACATCTACATACAAAAAAAAAAAAAAAAATGCAGCTGGACTCATATAATATACACCAAAAATTAACTCAAAATGGGTCAAGGCCCTAAATGTAAGAACTAAAACAATAAATCTCTTAAAAGAAAACATAGGGATAATGTCTAATGACCTAGTTTTTGACAATGAATTCTTACATATGGCACCTAAAGCATGAACAACAGAAGACAAAATAGATAAGATGGGCTTCATCAAAATTAAGAATTTCGTGCATCAAAGGACTTTATCAAGAATGTGAAAAGTCAGCCTAGAGAATGGGACAAAATATTTGTAACCCCATATTTTATAATAGTTTAATATTTAGAATATATAAGGAATGTATACAACTCAACAATAAAAAAATTAAAAATGTGCAAAGGGCTTAAATAAAGGTGCAATCGAATCGTCAAATTTTCGGTTAGTAGCAGAGCACTAAACCATTTGCACCACCGCAGCTCCTTCATAAGTCATTAGGGAATTGCAAACCAAAACCACAAGGAGATAGCACGTCACTCCTGTTAAGATGGCTATTATCTGAAAGTAGGGAAAATAACAAGTGTTGACGAGAATGTGGAGGAATTGGTACTTTCATCTATTGCTGATGAGAACATAAAATAATGCAGCCACTGTGGAAAACCATTTGGTGGTTCCTCATAAAAGTAAACATATAACTACTATACGACTCAGCAATTCCACTTCTAGGTATATACCTAAAAGAATTGAAAGCAGGGTCTTAAACAGATACTTGTCAACCAATGTTCGTTGCAGCATTATTCACAATAGTCAGAACATAGAGACAACCAGAATATCAATCAACAGAAGGATGGACGAAAAAAGTGGCACAGACGTACAATAGAATATCACTCAGCCATAAAGAAAAATGATACAGTTCTGTTACAGGCTACAAGTTCTGATACAGGCTACAATATGGAAGATCTTTGAAAACATGCTCAATGAGGTATGTCAGACTCAAAGGAACAAACGGTATGATTCTACATATGTGAAATATCTAGAACATGAAATGCATAGAGAGAAAATTTTAATCAGCGGTTACTAGGGGATGGGAGGAAGAGGGAATGGGGAGTTATTGTTCAAGGGGTGCTAGGTTTCTGCTTAAGGTGACGATTTTTTTTTTTTTTTTAATGGATAGTGCTGATGGTTGCACATCACAGTGAATGCAGTTAATGTCACTGAACTGTATACTTAAGACTGGTTGCAACATCAGTTCTTTGTAGTATATGTTTTATCACAATAAAAAAAGGATTTTAGACTGTTATTTTGCCTGGTAACTTCTAAAGAACCAATAAAAATATTTTCTGGCCTGTGAAACTGTGATAATATTCCCTCCTATTCCTGATTATGTAGCTTTCCTGTGTGGCATTCACATAATGTATTTACTGCTACCATTAAAATATAAGGCAAAAATATTAGGTAGTATTTTTCTTTTAAATAAGAAATTAATGCAATTGCAGTTACTGCTATGTTGAAGTTAGTGACAAAAAAGGACTAGACACATAGTATTTTTAGATTGTGTTCTGTTTATTGGGTGGACAAAGTCTAAGTTAAATCTCTGAGAGAGAAAACCAAAAAAAAACAAAAAAAAAAAACCAAACTCATTGCCGTGGATTTCATTCTGACTCATAGTGACCCTATAGGTCAGAGTACAACTGCCCCATAGGGTTTCCAACAGCTCCTGGTAGATTTGAACTGCCGACTTTTGGTTAGCAGCCAAGCTCTTAAACACTCTGCCACCAGGGTTCCTGGAGAGAAAGTAGTTTGGAAACATTAATACGTATTGAATTCTCTAGGTAAGAAAATGTGATACTGAGTTTTATAGTATCTGGGTTAATAAAAGTACTCACTGAGATATTGTGCTATTAAACTAAATATGAGATGTATACATAGACAGAAAAATAAAAAGAAAAATAAGACTGCATTACATTTTCTAATTTGGGGATTTATTTTTCAAAATATTCTATCACCGTCAAGTGTTCTGGAAAATCTGACTCCTAGAACCAATCAATCAAAGGAACAAAAACTATTCTTCACTAGCTTCTTAGGAGAATGGGTGATGCAATCCATACAAAATGAAAGCATTTAGATTTTATGCTTATATCCTTTTATAAGGAGTTGCAATGTTCAGATGCTATATTTCACTTTACCAGAAATCAAATAGTGTCCTTGGTACTCTCTGTAGGTAGCAACACTGAGAACAAGTAGAGGCTCCAATGCTCTATAGTCACATGCCACTGCTTGGAACTCATTACTGAGTAGTCTTATCTTTCTGCTATTGGGGAATGTTAATTATTTTATCCCCATATTTGAGAGTTTTAAGAAATATAATCATTTTTGAGCTAAATTAACCTATTTCTCCCTTAATGATTTTAACTCTTTCCTTAAAACTGATGTTCCATCAGCAATTGGCCCCATCCTGGCCTTATCCCCTGTAACTTATATAAAACTCACTGAATATGTTACTTGCCTTTCTTATGTCTGTAGATTAGTATAGTTCTTTAACATGCTTAATTTCCTTCTTCCCACCTCAGTCCCACCTGTTTCAAATATTACATACTTGGCAAATAATTTTCTTCCTAAAAGACCAAACTCAAAATCCAATGCCGTCAAGTCGATTCAAATTCATATGACCTTCCAAAGTATATCTCCATGCTCCATTAGTGTGCCCAGTCTATCTATGTCTGCACAAATCACATAGTATTTTGAATTATTGTTTTATAAATTACTCTCCCATATTAGAATGTCACCTCGTCAAGGGTAGGAACCATGTCTTTTTAATTTGCCATCTTGATTCCGGAGAACAGTATAAGTGTTTGTGCATTCAATGCAAAATAAATTACTTTTAACTTGAGAGATCTGGAAAGATTTCATAGTGGAAGTGATGTTTGAATAGTCCTTAAAATTCATGGTTGAGGAGAATTTGGGTTGGCAAAGATAAGGTAAAAGGTCATTGCAGGCAGAAAAGATGGTAGAAGCCAATGGTTCTCAAAGTATGTTCCATGCATCTGTGTGTGGTCCCCAAGATCTTACAGGGAGTTTACAAAGTGCGAATTGTTTTACGGTAACACTGAGCTGTTATGTAGCCTTTTCACTGTGTTGACATTTGCTGTGATAGAGCAAAAGCAATGGTAGGTAGAGGACAAAACAAGGCAGGGGCAACAAAATGTACTAGCTGTCATTGTTTTCTTCCCTGTCACACATTCATAGTTAAAAATAAAACATCATAAAAGAAAACAAAATGAGAATTTAAGGTTGCCCTTGATAAAACAGTAAAAATACAAATTATTAATATAGTTAAATCTCTACTGCTGAGTACACGTCTTTTTAATAATCATGGGACAAAATTGAAAGTAGGTATAAAGCAGTTCTCTTATGTACCAAAGTATACATATTTTTCATAATAAAATCATTTGTATGGTTGTTTAATTTATGAGCTGAAGTAGATGCTTTTTTCAAGAAACATTATTTTTAATTTAAAGAATGACTTACTGACAAACTATGATTTGGGTATTTGTCATGTATTTTCTTAAAAAACGAATGAAGTGAGCTGGAAATATAAATTTATCAGCAAATTTATGTTGCTGTTAAGTTGCCGTTGGATGGTATCGATGTAACCCTGTACACAGGATAACCCCATGCATGGTGGATTGAAACGCTGCCTGGTCCTGTACCATCCCCGTGATGTATTGCAGATTGGACTATTGTGATCCATAGGGTTTTCATTGTCTGGTTTACAGAAAAGGAGCCCTGGTTGCATAGTGGTTAAGCACTTGGCTGCTAACCAAATGGTCAGTGGTTCAAACCCGCTAGAAATATGTGACAGTCTTCTTCCTTAATGATTACAGCCTTGGCAACTCTATGGGGCAGTTCTACTCTGTCCTATAGGGTTGCTATGAGTTGGAGTTGACAGGTCAGCAATGGAGATTACAGAAATAGATTGCCAGGTATTTCTTCCTAGTCCATCTTATTCTGGAAGCTCTGTTAAAACCTGTTCATCATCATAGCAACAAGTAAACCACCACTGGCAGACACTGGTGGCTGTGCATGAGGTGCATTGAGCAGGAATTTAACCCAAGTCTCTCCCGTGGAATGTGAGAATTCTACCACTGAGTCACCACTGCCCCCTATCAGCATATACATGGTATTTAAAACTATGGGACTAGGTGAGTCACCTGAAGGGTAAGGATAGAAAAGAAATGAGTCCCAAAGACTGATTTCTGAGGCTCTACAAGACTGAATACTCATTGTGGTGTCAAAATAGCTTAACACTATTTGTTGCCAACAACAAAGTTTCATGCTTTCAAACAAAAATAAAACATTTGGAAAGCTTGTATCTGACATCGTAAGATGGACAGATTCCCAGTACTTAAAGCTATTTTGAGAAGCTTTGTGATGATATTGAAATTAATTATTGTTATTTAAAATATATTTATAATACAATATATAAATTTGTATAGGATTTACATAGTTTAATGAATCAGCATTTTCCAAATGACAAATACGTGATGTCACAAAATCACACATGGGTCTAGTATCTATTCAAAATATGAGAGCAACCAATGGGTTTTAACGTAAGAAAGTAAAAGTAATAATAATGATAGGGTTTCAGATTTCACATTGTAAATTATAAAGTCAAATTTTGGTGTAGTATTAAAGAACATTCACAATTATCTGAAAGGATTTTTAAAACGTCTCCAATAATCCTCTCTGTGATGCCTGATTTTCTTCATAAGCTTCCACCAAAGCAACATATTGCAACACATTGAATGGGGAAGCAAATATCAGTATCCAGATTTCTTCTGTCAAACTAAACAATGAAGATATTTTCAAAATTAATTCTCCTCTTCTCACTAAACTATATTTAGTTTAATGTATAGTTTGTATAGTCTAAAGTATAGAAAGTATATAGTTTTAGATAGTGTATATAATGATATAATGTACAGAAAGTATAGTTTAATATAATGACTGAGAATGGCAAATGCAAACAGTCAAGGAGGATGAAAAATGCAGAAGGCATGTTAGGGAACAGTAAGAGTCCAATTTTCATAAAAGATTTTACATAAAATGTCATAGCTTTGTTATTGCTATGTTAACATGTATCAATTAATAAAGTTAATTTTTTAAATTTTAATTTCTAATATAGTGTTAATAGATTTATTCCAGATTGGAAAAAAAAAAAAAAAAAAAAAACCTTTATGAGGTCCGCAATCATTTTTACAAGTGTATATTTTCTCTGAGACCAGAATGATTGAGAACGGCAAATACAAACAAAGTCAAGAAGGATGAAAAGTGCAGAAGGCATGTTAGGGAACAAGAGTCCAATCCAATTTATCTAGAGTCTGTCGTTGTTGTTGTATGCCAGTAAGTAGATTCTGACTCATAGCGACCCAATACGGCAGAGTAGAACTTCCCCCAAAGGGTTTCCTAGGCTGGAATCTTTAGGAGACCAGATCTTCAGTGTAGATGTTTTCTCCCTAAAAGTGGCTGGTAGTTTTGAACTGTTGACCTTTGGGTTAGCAGCTGAGTGCTTAACCACTGTGCCACAAGGGGTCCTTGACCTAGAGTATAGACTATGTAAGTGGAAGTAGCAAGGAATAAGACTACAAATGGGTTAAGGGCAGATTATTATTAATTCAAAATGCGAGAATACAGGTGTTGAAACCACTGAAGTTTTAGTAACCTGAGTTATGTTTTATTAAATTTATATATATGTACAGTGGTTCATAAGGTTTTTCAATACCTAAACATTCTTACCAAAGGTCAGTAACATGCCATAGTTTCCTAGAAGTAAGTAATGTAATGAAACCTCAACCTACTTAATGCATCGCATTCAGCTGTCTAATTGGAAATTAATACCTTAGTAGAATTTATATAATGAAAAGTGTGAGCAGGGTAAAGAGAATCATCTATATAAATTATATACCTGGGAAAACTGCCAAGGTAATGCTAACATAATACGAGAACTAGTGCTTGTTATGGCGGTTTTTAATTTAAATTACAGAAGCGAGCATAGACTTTCCTGCCTTTTATGCTGTGATGTGATCTCAATTTGCTGTGCCGTGACACCTTTCTGTCTCTTGGTAATAGTTTTCTGCCTATTGATTTAGCATTATTATAATACAAAAATTTTAAATAGAAAAAAACGAGCCTATTTGATACATCACAGAATTTAGAAACTTAATTTTATACCACTTCTGAGTATTTGATGGCTTTTAATTTTTAAATCCATACCTAATTTATTGATACTTGAGTTCTCTGTTTATCTTCCTTTCATCCAAAAATTAGTTTTCTAGAGCCTCTAGATGATCAAGATAGTTTCAGAGCTCTTGTGATTCTCTATGTTTTTTACTCCTAAAAATAGAGTTTTTTTATCATTCTTTTAAAATAACATATGCACAATATGCATCGGCTAAAGTCTGAATTAAAAATTGCGACTGATTACTTCAATCTAAAAGAAAAAAAGTGCTGAGTGAGTGAGAGTCCAAATACTGCTACTCTTTCCATTTCATTCCATTTCCCACACAAGGATGACTGAGGAGGAAGAGATTTAGTCTTCATGAACCATGGAGCCGATTGGCAGGCCTTCTGAGGAAGTATGTCATCTCCTCAACCTTTAGTCCACCATGCATGGGAAAGTGTGGTTGGACCTGATGAAGTACAGATTCTTTTTCAGCTTGGTAAAGAGGTGGGGGTAGGGTGGCATGGAGACTCATATAAAGCTCTATCCTGAGTAAAATTTAATAAAACATTAACATGCTCAGCTGCTAACTGATAGGTTGGAGTTTTGTCTCCACCCAGAGGCACCTAGAAAGGAAGACCTGGCGATCTATTTCTGAAAAATCAGCCATTGAAAATCCTATGAAGCACAGTTCTACTCCAACACACATGGAGTTCCCAGTTGTCAGAATCCACTCAACAGGAACTGGTGTTTTATGAGGGGGAAAAATATACAAAGAAGAAGAAGAAAAGTAACCCAATTAGCCAAGAAATGTTACTGTGGCATCTTTCTTTAAAATAGGGTTTTACAGAGATCAAGTTTCAGAAGATTCAGGTAAAAGTATGTGGCGGTATGTGTGTGTGCTGGGGATTGGTTACAAATCGGTGGCAAAAAAGAATCTGGTGGAGACACAGACCTTCTTTCTTATGATAGTAAGAAGGTCCTAGTTATAGATCCTGACATGGGGGACAACAAGGAGCAAGAATGGGCCAAGACTGAGTACTTACGAGATTTTCTCAAGGAAATGTTCTCTGGCCACTTGTTTCTATATCCAGAGTATTTATAGCTTTATGTAGGAGAGATCTTTCAGCTGGGTTGACTAGTTTTTATGATACTCCATTTCTTTAACTCAGAAGAAAGAGTTACATAAAGAAAGAAAACACAAAACATCTGTCTTTATTTTGTCTCCAATTCCCTGATTTCAAGGGTATAAATTAATGTACTTAGATATGCCTAATATTTCTAAGAAAATATTGTAAAAAATTAAATATGATGTGATGTCCTTGCAAAGATAGGAAATTTTTTTTTTTCCAAACTCTCCAATTTAGGTGAAGGGTATTGGGTCAACGATTCTTTGAGAACTGGTGAAAATTAATAATACGCTTTGACAATATGAGTAAAAGTGAATAAAATCTATTTTATACCTTTTTATGACTTCCGCTTGTGGATTTTTTCAGTTACAGACCTGAACTAGATAATTTATCATGGTAAGCATTTTTTTCATAACCAAATATCGAAGAGATAAACTGTGGCAGGGATAAGGAAGTGGTGATGAAGACAAAATTTAATTTTTTTATATTAGAGAAAATTAGCTAGCCATTAGAATAAGGAATAAAATTATTTAAAAGAACAATGTAATTTAGGAATTTAAATATAAATCTATACCTATTTTATACATGATTTACTGGAAGCAGATATTTACTATTTCTGCTTCTATATTATGTGTTGACCAGTGGAAAATATGGTATTGATATCCTTCATATATATTTGCTTATGTTGTCTTGTGAGCTTCATGTAATCTATACTTTAATCAAGACTACTGATAGTTGAGAAGTGACTGGACTCTACAAATGGCAGGATTAATTCTGCACATAGCACTCTTGACACATGTAAAGTTTATAGAGAGAGAACCAAAATTTAACCTCTAATTGCATTCAATTTTTCCTTTCTGCCCAGCATATTCCATGGAGGAATAAATATTGCCTCCTCCGTAACCTTTCCCACATTTCCAAAAGCTTCTCATGGGGATAGTCTCCTACACATTAAGTATTTGCCATGTCAGGAAGAACATGTGTATCATTTGGTGCAATTGTAATAAAAAAGGGCATATTCAATCATATTTTGTATGCATGTGTTCTTGATTTTTACCTCATATTGACTTATTTGTCAAAGTGTCTCCAAGCTTCTGTTTGCAAACCTAGTTTGGAGAGAATGCTTGAATAAATATATAGCTGAATGGTTGAAATAAATAAAAATGACATGACGTATGTTGGAGTATTTGTTGTTTTTAGATGCCACTGAGTTGGTTCAGACTCATAGCAACCCTACGTACAACAAACTGAAACACTGCCTGGTGTTGCGCAATTATCACAATCATTGCTGTATTTTTAAGACTGCTGTTGCAGCCAATATGTCAATCCATCTCTTTGGGGGCCCTCCTGCCAGAAGACCAAGAGAAGTGCTAATCAAGACTAGATGACCCTAGAAGGGAGATGATGGGTATCATTTACAGGTTCAGGTTCAAAGGCAGCTGCAGGGGCTTATGTTTGTCCACTAACTCTCTTGTAAATTTTCCTAGAACCTGTAATCAATCAGAATCATGGAGATGAAGCATCTAGATGGAGAAACCAACAAGAGAAGCAAGTTGGAACTTAATGAGATTAGTAAATTGGTCTAAATGATGCAAGGGATATAGTGTAGTAGATGCCGTTTGTGCATTGCCAGATCATCTTATCAGGCTAACGCATGTATCTTTTAGCTGCTGCTAATGACTTACAGCTAACATCTTCTTTGGAAACTTGCCCTGAGATTTGCTCATTAGGAATTGCCTCACCCATGACATTACACACTCTTACATCTGGTGCGAGAGAGCCTGAGGCCAAATGGTGGACTAACAGAAGAGCACCAAAGGCTATCCTTGCCACAAGGCAAGGCAAACTCTATAGTGGGGAACTGCAGAGGTTTTCTTGAAGAGGCACATCCTACTTATATATGATATGTGACTGGAGAAAAATTTATTGCAATAGTCTTTCTAAGATATAATAAAAGCATAACGTTGATGATTATAGGAATGAAAACAAAGGGGAAAATCTGACATTTTGAATGCATTTTTTTTGTTATTATTGTTTTTAGGTGCTGTTAAGTCAGTTCCAACTCATAGCAACCCAGAAACACTGCCTGGTCTTGTGCCATCCTCACAATTGTTGCTATGTTTGAGCTCATTATTGCAGCCACTGTGTCAATCCATCTTATCACAAGTCTTCCTCTTTTTTGCTGACCCTCTACCTACCAAGCACGATGTCCTTTTCCAGGGATTGGTCCCTCCAGATAACATGTCCAAAGTATGTGAGACAAAGTCTCTCCATCTTTGCTTCCAAGGAGCATTCCAGCTGTACTTCTTCCAATACAATGTTGTTAATTCTTCTGGTAGTCCACAGTATATTCAATATTTTTGTCAAAACCGTAATTCAAGGGCATCAATTATTCTTCAGTCTTCCTTATTTAGAAGAAACTGGCGGTCTACTTCTGAAAAAATTGGCCAGTGAAAACCTTATGAATAGCAGTGGAATATTTTTCTTTTAATGTCAAGTAATTGCCTATGGAAGGAAAAGAAGATAAAGAGCCAAAATACAGAAAGATCCAAATCTTAATCTTTACAGAATGGTTACATCAGAAACAGGAACAGCCATTGGAAAGAGCTGCTTTGATTGGCATGATGATGAGTACAAATGTGGTCCAACAGAACAGAATTTCAAGTAGTAGTTGAAATGGCAGCTAACCTATGGTTGCCCGGAAGTCTTTAAGAGAAGACTGAATAAATGCAAACAAAAGAGGGTCACAGGAAAAAATGTTGGAGGATGTATTTTAACAGAAGCTCAGAGAAAGAGGCCACAATTAGGAAGATACATTTTAGCTAATGAAGCCATGAAATACTATCAGTATATTCTTTAACAAAATTCAAATTTGAAAATTTAAATCTGAAGCTCAGACAGATAGACAGCCTATGACCCTGCAGGAGGTTTTAGAAACAACAAGGTAGTGAAAATAACAATCTCTATTTGTGCTGTTCTGACTCTGTTATTTAACATCTGTAGTATTCAGCTTTCTTATATGAAAACAGACATAGCAATACCTACTTAATAGGGTGTTGTTGACTCTTACTTATATGTAAAACAGAAATAACAATACCTACTTAACAGGGTATTATTGAATGGAATTGAATGAAAAAACCTGTAGTACCAAGCACTATGTCAGGCCCTAAGCCAGAGCTAGATAAATAAGTTCCCTACTACATCAACTTTCTTACCCACTTCTGTTCTCTCTTGGACCAGCTGACCTCAACAAACACATTATTCTTTTTTTACTTTTCTCTCTAATTCAATTAGTTTATAACCATATTTCCACTACCTTGAGGCATAATATTGGCTGTCTGTGTGTGTATGTTAGTGTGTAACTATGTATCTATGTAAGTGTGTATGTGTATGAATATTTGTGTGTCAGTCTCCGTGTTTATAAGTAATGGATTCTTTTTGGAATTGTAAACAACAGAGATTAAAAGAGCTCCCTTTGCCATAATGCCATGTATAAATGATACAATCTCCAGAACACAAACAAAAAAAGGAAGTGCCAGGTCACTGAGAGGTAATTATGTAAATGCTGCTGTATAGTTTGCTAGCATTTTCTGAATGTTAAAATTCTGTCGAAGATTTTACTTTTCTATTTTCTTGTTGGTGACATCTGACAACTCTCTGCTCTCTTACTTTTGATTATTTGCGTCATGACTTTTAATACCCAGGACAATTTAATTTTGAGACATCGAAACAGAATGAAAATTTTCTTTAAGACTGAGTGACGCTTAATCCCAATGCAATTAAGAGTGACAAAGAAAGGAATTAACAAATCAACAAATGCTCTCTTGAAATAAATAAAAGTGAGCAGAGAAGCAAGTAGTCAGCCATCAGATAATTGCAGCTCTACAGAGAAAAATGAAAAAAAATAATCTATAACGTAAAGCAATCCTTCTTGAAGAAATAGGTAAAATGAAAATAT
Organism: Dugong dugon; assembly: GCA_030035585.1. NCBI lineage: Eukaryota > Metazoa > Chordata > Mammalia > Sirenia > Dugongidae > Dugong > Dugong dugon. Next base: position 12,709,568 of record CM057473.1, read on the forward strand.
TTTGAATTATTTATTGGTGTGTTGATTTATCAACTTGTTTTCAGCATTTTTTAATATTTCTCAATATTTCATTAATAGTTTTCTAGTTCTATGTCCATTTTTGAACAAGTAATTCATTATATATAATAGCTTGTATGTAATCCTATGCAAATATGATGTGGGACCCCTCAGGCCCTCTGTCAAGGAAGAATCAGCTGCCCAACTGCAAGAAGAAAGAGTAGTCAGAAGACAACTTTCAGCTGTTAGCTCCTGTAAGTGATGCTTCAGCTGTCCTCTTGTTGCCTGAGGGGACACCCTTCTCAGGGCAGCCTGTGTGTAGTGGCTGAGGGCAGTGAGGGGTAAAGAACAAATATTTTGGGCCAATGCAGGACATTCTAGCGGGCAATTTTTTTCCAGAGCACTGGTGGTCCAATGATTAAATGCCTGGCTGCTAACCAAAAGGAGAAAGACCTGATGATCTACTTCCCTAAAAGATTACTGCTGAGAAAACCCTTTGGGGCAGTTCTACTCTGTCACATGGGGTCACTATGAGTCAGAATCAACTCAGTGGTGCCCAATGACAATGACTTGCTAATTGGCCAAAAATGTGTCAACCTGCATCATAGTTGAATACTTCCTTTGGCCCCTCTCGCTTCCTTTGCCTTTCTTTCACCAGTGTTGTTCCCTAATAAATATCTCAGATACTTTGTATTCCAATATCTGTCTCAACATTTGTTACTGGAGAATCTAAACTGACACTAATGTCTATTGCTTAATAAGTACTTGGTAATTATTAGTTGAATAGGAAAATAAACCCTCACTGACACCAGGTGTTCTTCCTGTTAATGGTTACTAGCAGATAAGCCTACCGCTCACATTTTCCACACCTCCTGGGCCATAGTACTGTGTGTATGATGCACTTTATGGAACATTGTAATGATATCGACCCTCTAAATCAAACTGATAACAATTATGTGCAGCAAGTGCTATGTTTCTTTAGTACTTCGTGTGTATTTTTGGAAAGCTGGGTAAGATATTTTATGGTTCAAGTGTAATCAGGAAGTTTGATTCACTTCCTGGGCCGTTGTATCACTACGGACTGCTCGTGTGATATGCTTCATGGAATATGGTACAGATATGGCCCACTTGCCATTGGCACTCTATTGTTTTAAATAAAAAACTACCAACATACAAAGATTCAGCATCCATTCCATTAGTGAAAAAACATGGTGTCACTAAAAAATTTCAAAAAGAAACCAATTGGCCCATTAAAGTGTTATTTAGGATCTAGTTAGCTCTAGGCAGGGTTATATAAAGAATCGAGAATCATTGGAGAATACCCTCCTCCAGCAGAACTCTGAATTAATTTGTAGTTTGTACAGGATAGTATCTAGAAAATACATTTCAGGGATATTTTTTTTTTTTTTCTCAAATACATTCCTCTTTTTTATGAATTGGAGCCCTGCTGGCCCCAGTGGTTCAGAGCTGGGCTGCTAAACAAAAGGTCAGCAGTTCTAATCCACCAGTTGCTCCTTGGAAACCCTATAGGGCAGTTCTACCCTGTCCTGTTGGGTCGCTATGAGTCGGAATCGACTTGATGGCAACTGTTTTTTTTTTTTTTTTTGTTTGTTTGTTTGTTTTGTTCTATGAATATTGAGTATATTCAGATCAGAGGAAAAGGAGTGTATTGCAAAACTGTAATGGTTTTAAATACAAATAACCCTTAAATAACTAACCTTTAAATTTTGCTGTACGATTGTCTTTGTTGTTTCCAAAAACCACTCTGAAACCACCGGTAGTTGGAAAACGTTAGGTTTATTGGCTCTTTTCACAGAGAGAGAGCACACATCATAGAGAAACTCTACGCCCCTCAGCAAGGGAATGTTAGGAAGGGCTTGTTACGGGTTTTGGGCATATGGTAGGAGATTTGGGGGAGGTTTCAAAGAAGTGAGTTTTTTTTTTTTTCTCTCTCAGTATTAGGTACATTCAGAAAGTGGGAGTAATTCTATGATTTTGTATCTTGATGTTTATAGGATGAGAGCGGAACGAGGAGAGGTGGGTAAAGCCATAATTAGCAAAGAAGGAGCAGTTCCGTATTAAGCCAGAAGAGGGAGCTATTTGGTCATTTTGTGCTTGAGACAGTGCTTTATGTTTTGTTTGGGATCCAATATAATTATAGAGGGACTTTTTGTCTTGATCATCACCAGCACGCAGTGGCTTTGTCTGATGTTGGTGTTCTGTGGAATTGTTTATGTTCAACAGAACACCTCAAACTTGTTATTAGCACCGGATTGCTCCCCTCTGACAGCAACAAGGGCTGCTTTATTTCTGTTTTATTTTCTTGAGACATTCATGATTGAGATCAGGTCTTTTCTTGAGAGTAATTTTATTAAACAGAATAACTAGAGGACAAAGGGTTACTGGGCACAAAAATGAGAAATCAGAAAAGATGACTCTTTGACTTTACCAGTTTGTCTAAGCCTGTTACAGGTACCTGAACTAATACTTAAGGGCTTATGACCAGATGAAGCAGACAGCTGTTTAACCGCATGATTTGGAGGGCAGAGGGAAGTCGCTGCTGAACACGTCCCTACATGGGAAATGTCTACGTGTCTGAATTTAATAGACATCACTTTGGAAACTGAAAGTGACTATCAATGTGAACATACTACTCCAGAGGAGAAATCTAGAAAAATAGAATTAGACTAAAAATCACAGACATGTTTTTAAGACATATCTTTAACAGCAATAAATTGTGTGACTGGGAACAAGTAGCTTAGACTCTTTAGTTTTCTGTTTCCTCATTGGTGGAATAAAACGACTGAACTGAAGGACTCTAAGGTCCATTTGGTCTCTCAAACTCTATGATCCTGGAGGCAATAATTATCACCTTGGGAATTCCACCTCTTCGATGCAATCAGGAACATAAGAGAATAGAACTCTAGATAAAATAATTTTTCTCACAAAGAGGAATGTTTCAGATGAAGTAAGTGTTGGAAGAAGACTCTAAATAGTCAGTAGACAAAAACATCAGAACTTGGGAACAATAAGTGATGATAGAGTTGGACTGGCTGGCAGATGGTATCTAGCCAGGAGGCTTTCCAATAATAGGTGCTGGCCAGTCACAGAAGTAAGAAGCCAGAAGGCTTTCCAATAATAGGTGCTGGCCAGTCACAGAAGTAAGAAGCCAGACAGGTTAATCCAGGGGTAAATGGACAGTGTTGCTGGTCTTTTCTAGCCAGGATGAATAACCTTTTCATACTGAGGTGAATTCGAAGCCAAGAACACAAATTATTCATATCAGGGCTTGATAGAGTCATGGAATGAATTGATGGGTGAGCTGTTTAGGGTTGGTAAAAGGAGGAATCTGAGATAAGGAGTCTGGTAAATAAAAACATTCTGTTGTTACTGCTGCAGGAAAAACATCCTAGGTATATGTCATTCCTCATAGCCATGTCTGAGGTGCCTTTATTAGTATTTTTGAAGGGGTCACACACTGTTTGCCAGACTTGATGCTATTGGCAGCCAAGTAAATGACAGACAGAAGAAGACCTTAACAGGACATAGGAATTTAACTTGTAAAATAATAAATATTACCCTTATTTTAAGATCATTTCATATCAGAAACTTTGAATTTCATAATAATTTGAAAAATATGAGAGCTCAATATCTGAAAAGAAACTTAAAATTTATAAATGCCAGAAATCTTGTATTTCTTGAAAAGTGACTTCCTAATATATCTAATGAAACTAAAAATTATATATTTTTTAAAGTAAGAGAAATTAAAGGATAGGGAGAAACACATTGAGATGCAATCATCGTCATTTCAGAATACCACTCTGCCAGTTCCCAGGTAGGTTAGTTAGTGAGAAACACTTTCCTTAGCTATAGTCACAATATCACATAACACAAAATATACATTGGGCATCGAAATCCTCCAGACTCACGGAAACTCTCAACTGGAGGATATAGATATAAAAATAATAATAGTAATTGATTCTGTTGATTCGATACAGAAATGGTGACTGCTGCGAATTTCACTGTTTTAAATATCTATCTTCTTGGCTCAGAGCTTTTGGAGGGATTATAAATCATCTTGTTGTGTGGCATATACTAACCCCAGACCCCTTCTGCACTTTCTGCCTCCAGGTTTGGATATTAATTCTGTTGGCTTGCTGGTTTTCCAGGTGCTCAGATGAATGCATTGCTTTTCCAATTCTCTGAATCTCACACTGCACTTTTGCAATTACTCTGAAGTCAGCTTCTGGCTTGGGTAACACACGACTCCTTTCCTGCAGTATCATTTTTTTTTTTTTTTTTTTCCTTTTCTCCCCCTCTTCTCTTTACTTTGAAGAGCCAGGAGCTAACTCCTCATTGTGTTGACAAAATCAGACTGATAAGTCTTATCATCCCTACTGAAGAAATTTCTTAGCTTCATTATATTCCAAATCACAAGATGCTTTTTGCTTAGGTTTTGGGGGTGGGGGAAAGAAAAACCACACTTTGCAATCAACCAACTCCTGTGACTACAACTTAAAAGTGAAAGCAATTTGCTCCTCTTCAAGAGCTTTGCATACTGTTGACCATAGAGTTGACATTTAAATCATTTTTATGGAATAAATAAATGATATCAGATATTAAATTCAAACCAAAAAGTAAAAAAGGTTGTTTACGCATATTGATTCTCCACTTTAAACTATCTTAGTGTAAGCATTGTTGAAGGGAAGGGCAACAAAAAAGGGAAGCCACATTTTCCCACTTAGCACAATGCATCACAAGCTTTTCGTTTCTTACCTCTCCTCATCTTTGGCCTTATTGAACTCTGGGTCAATATTCTGGCTCTTGGCCTTGACTTCGCTATTTTGTCCAGGAAAAGCTTTATGAAATGCCTATGGAGTTACACAGCATGGGAGAACAATAACATAAAATAAAGCTGGTAAACACACTTAGAGTCTTTAACAAAGCTGGCCAACATCCCCATTTTCTCTGTTTGTATAATTTCCTGCAGACTTTCGATTGGTATATTTTTCTTTCACATACAAAAACTCTAGAATATTACGTTTTAAATGATTCAACTGTTATAAAGACACTGCTTTAAACTCAAACTACTGACTCAGACCATTTTGAGGGTTGTTGTCAGTAGATACATTACAGGAATAAAAGTAGGTATTGAAAACACCTAAACAGAGAACTTAAAAAACATTATCAAAAATTATTTTATAAAGCTGAGGTAAGAGACTTCTGCTTAAGAGTTCAACCACCAACTAAGAAATATTTTACTTAAATTGCATCTTCATTAGGCCCATTTTAAGTATTTATTTTTACAAGTTCATAAGCTAGTTTAGTTGAACTTAAGGAATTGCTATTTTTTTCCATGACAGTATTTCATTTATAACTTTCATTTAGAAATAGATATGTTCCAAATATATGTAATTTTATATATTGATAGTCCCCAACTTACGACATGTTCGAGTTATGACCGAACTACACGTAAGACTGTCTTTTTTTTTTTTGGGTACATTTTCTCGTTAGTAATATGTACTACCTACAATGTTGCAATGTATCGTTTGCTGATGTTATCATTCTCAGATGTTCACTCACAGATGTTTAAGACAAATAAAGATTGGATTTACAAAGATACTGATTAAAAACAAAAACAAGGAATAATAATGAAAACTAAAAAAAAAAAAAAAGGGATATTCAACTTTTGCCAGAACTGACTTAGGATGGAGTCATCAGAATGAAACCTGTCGTAAGTAGGGTACTACCTATAAATATAATTAGCATTTGCTGATCATATAAATGATACATGTTCATTGTAGAAAATCAGAGAAATTCTAAGATGTAAAAAAATGATAGTCATCTGGTGGTAAAACTGAGTTAGGATTGTCCAACTCCATAGCTTGTACTTCATATTCTGTAAGAAACTTCCTTAAGGTCGCTCTCTCTTTCTCTCTAGGGTTGTATTTTAAATCAATACAAAACATTGTGAAGTTCTGTTTCTTAGTTTTAAAATTCAGTATTCTGTGGTTGAGATATAGCCATGTGGCTGTATACAATTCTTACTATTTGCTTTGTAATTTGATTTTTTTAATTTAACATAATAATTCTAAAAAGTATTTTGTATTGAGCAGTAATCCATTCAGTGTTAATAGGAATTACTTAAATAAATTATTTTGAAGTCATATATGTTTGGGAAATGACTTTTTGCTTTACTTTGTATGGTAGATTAAACAAAACTAAACTAAAATGTATCAGTTGCCACTGAGTTGATCCTGACTCATGGTGATCCCATGTGTGTCAGAGAAGAACTGTGCTCCACAGAGTTTTCAGTGGTTGATTTTTCATAAACAGATTGCTGGGCCTTTCCTCCAAGGTATCTCTGGGTGGACTTAAACCAACCTTTGGGTTAGCAGTCAAGTATTTAACTGTTGCACTGTTTATTGCCATCAAGCTGATTCCGAGTAATGACGACTACGTGTGTTACAGAGTAGAATGGCCCTATAGGATTTTCTTGGCTGTAATCTTCATGGGAGCAGATTGCCAGGCTTTTCTTCCATAGTGTCATCGGGCAGGTTCAAACCACCAACCTTCAGGCTAGTAGTCAAGAGCAAACCCTTTGCAACACCCAGGGATATCTATGTATGCACATATATCCTGATGTTCCACATTGTAGCAATGGAAATATCATGTGCAGAAACTACTTCTGTAGCACATCCCATTATCAGGGTTCACACTGCATGTGACAATGTCCTCTTAGGTATGTGTCTAAGGAAGCCAAATGGAAGAGCTAGTGCTCAGGAAGGGCAGAAGAAAACCAGAGTTTATTTTAAGAACACATTTGTCTAGAAAGCATCAATGACTTGCTTAAAAACATTTATTCAGAATTACTTATTTGTAACCCATCATCACTGGTCCAAAAATCAGGAATCTTTTTTGTTTCCTTTCTCTTTTTGGTAGTTTAGTATGGAGGCTTCTCTTGCCAACATGGCCTTGGCTCATATGTGTGGCTGAAACAACTCTTTTCTCAAATTCCCATCCAGTGTTTGATCTACAGCAAGTCTCCCTAAATTTAGGTCAGGACCCTGCTTTAGAATTTGGCAAGTATATCACTCTACTGCTTTTATTCTGTATTCACAACCCCCACCTTTACCATTAGAAGATCTATTAATGTTAATCTGCCAATGCAGCAGTTCCAGAAATTATTTTATATTAAGAATTATGTAGTATGAAATAGAATGGTTTAAAAAAAAATTCCCATTTTTATATTATTAAAAAAGTTTAAACAGATGATTGCAGTACAGAATGTTACCCATAGTTGCTTACCAATTTTTCCACTGTGGAACAATAAGATTTTCGTTTTTTCTCTTAGAACAGTAGTTATTTTGTTTTCAGATTTTTTTTGAAGAGAAAAAACAAAGTGATATAAAACATAGGTTTTCTGCATACCTATGACTTTTCATGTGCATTTTTTGTGAATTAATTTAAAAAGCGATAGTTTACAATGAATCATAAGCCAGTAGCTGCAGAGTCAATTGCAACTCACGGCAACCCCACGCCTATCAGAGTAGAATGGTGATCCACAGCGTTTTCACCTTTCTTCGGAGGTGCCTCTGGGTGTTGAACCTTCAACCTATTGTTAGCAGCCTAGCATGTTAACCATTTGCACCACCCAGGTACTCCCTAATTAATCATAAATTTCTTTTTTATAAAGTGGGCTGATGCTAAATGCTTCCACAGAATTGTGGCTGAGAAGACTTTGTATTAGTTATCCATTACTCGATAACCAATTACCCCCAAAACACAGTGGCTTAATACAACAATTGCTTGTTATTTCGCAGTTTCTATGGGTCAGGAGTCCAGGTGTGGCTTAGTTGGGTACCTCTGATTCAGTGCCTCTGTAAACACTGCAATCAAGGCATGCACCATCTCAAAGCTCCACAAGGGGAGGGTCTGAGCTCACTCACATGCTGTTGGGCTATTCACCTACCTCAGCTCCTTGTAGGTTGGCTGCATGTAGCATCCTAGGGCTTCTTCCTGGAGCCTCTTAACAGCATAACAGTCGGCTTCTTCCAGAAGTAGGGCTCCAAGAAAGAGTGGGGGAGAGCAAGCAAGATGGAAGTCACAATTAATTTTGTAGCCTACGCTCAGAAGTGATAGCCTATCACTTTTGATGCATACCATGTCTTAGAGGAGCCCTGGTGGTTCAGTAGTTAAGAGCTTGGCTGCTAACCAAAAGGTGGGTAGTTTGAAACCCTGTGGGGGAGGTTCTAGTCTGTCCTATAGGGTTGCTATGAGTCGGAATTGACTGGATGGCAATGGGGTATGTGTTAGAAGTAAATCAATAGATTCAACACACACTCAAGCAGAAGGACTTTCACAAATATGAGAATACCTGGAAAGGGTTTGGGGTCCATTCTAGGGGCTAAGACATGTCCTCTGTTTTATTCTTCTGCCTGTTTCTTTGTTGGTTTGTTTTCCCCAGTCTCTGGAGATGTACTCTTCACAATTTAGCTTTGAGATGTATAAGATATGCGTCGGAACCAAATTGTAAATGTGTGACTTTTTTTTCAGCAAAAAATAAAAAAAATAAAAAGTTTATTGCAAGAGTGCTGTTCCTGAAGCACGCCACTGTATCATTTTGAAATGTATTTTGGATTCTAGCCTGACATTGAACTGTCACAACAACCACATCCATTTACTTTCATTGTGTGTGTTTGACTCTGTCTTTATCAGACAAGGATCAAAATTAGTATTTAAATCGTTCATAGCCAGCATGCATGTTGCTATTCACACTGGTTAATTATGTCAATAGCATTAGGCAGTTCTTGAAATGAAGAGTAATTTTTCTCCTAGAGAAGTCAGAAGATTGATTGCAGGCTTTTTTTCTTTTTTTAAAAAAATCTTTTGGATTACATATATTCTTCACGGTAATTTTATGATCTGAGGGTTGTTCTTTCATAAAAATAGAGAATTATGTACTGAATTATTTAATTAATTAATTGATTTATTATTTAATTTCACTTTTTCCAGCTTTCCAAAAGATAATAATTTTGGAAATTACTGCTTCCAAAGAATCCATTTGGTAAATGCTATGGTTAATTTTTTCTCATTAGAAATCAGCTTGTCACAGGAAGGTCATTCCCTAGAGACCCCAGGGACTCAGGAGCCAGTGGAATGAGGTTGTCTGGGGCGAGGCCTCGTAGCTCTGCAGAGAGGGAGATTCAGGGCAGTTCAAACAGAGAGAGAGCATGGGGAAAGGCGAGAACACACAGTGGGTGTATTTGTTCCTAGGACTGCCATAACTGGTTGGCTTAAAACAAAAATTATTGTTTCACAATTCTGGAGTCTCAAAATCCAAAACCAAGGTGCTATCAAGACTATACTTCCCCTGAAGGCTCTAGGGAAGAATTCTTTGTTGCCTCTTGCTAGCTTCTGATGGCATCTGGCGATTCTTGGTGTTCCAAGACTTATAGCTGCATCACTTTAATGTCGGTCCCCACTGACACATGACCTTCCTCCCTGTGCCTCTGTGCATCCCCCCTTTTCTAATAAGAACACCAGTCATTGTGTTCAGGGCCCACCCTAATCCAGTATGACCTCATTTTAACTTAACCAATTACATCTGCAAAGACCCTATTTCCAAATAAGGTCACAGTCTGAGGTTCCAGGCAGACATGAATTTGAGCAGAACACTATTCGAACCACTACAGTGAGGGTTCATAAAAAAAATATCATCTTGATGCTTTACATTCATTGTGTATGTATTCTGTTTTCTACACAATTTCCTCATATCAAATATTTCATTTTAGCAAAAAAATGTAATACATTTATTTTAAACTTTGGAATTTACTCTGGTATTTTTTATTTATAATAAATATATAATACATATATAAATAGAATATAAATTGTATTTATAATAAAAATGTTACTAAACGGAAAATTTAACTAACAATTTATAGTGTTTTATAATGCAGAAAGGAGCCCCTGAGTGGAGTAAACAGTAAAGAGCTCGACTACCAGCCGAAAGATTAGCAGTTTAAACCCACTCAGGGGAGACTGGCCTGGCAATCTGCTTCAGAAAGGTCACAGCTATGAAAACCCAACAGAGCAATTCTATTCTGCACACATGGGATCACCATGAGTTGGAACTGACTCATTGCCAACTAATAACAACAACAGGATAATTTACAAACTGGTTTCTTACGCATTATTTCTTCTTATTCACATAACAAGCTTATTGCTAGAAGTAGGTTATATTCTGCTCTGTTTATAGATGAGGGAGACGGATCAGAGCTGTTAAGCGAATTAATTAAGGTCGGAAAACTAGTAGAGATCATAGGCTAAGCTTGAAACTGAGTCTTGAACACAAGTCTTAACCAATGCCTACTCAATATCTTCTTAAATTATTTCACTTTCTACTTTCCCATTGCTTTTATTAAGGACATTGTATGAAGGTATGTTTAAGTTCTAATATAATCAATGCATTATGAAAAGCATTAAATCTCATTTAACTTAATCTTTAGGAGTTTCTCTCTTAATGATTATCTCTTACTCCCTCTTCTACCCACGGTAGCAACTACAGAAATATCTATGGCTGCTACAAGATACACAGATATTGATCTACTCTAACTTCCTAGCCCTGAACGTCACAATAGCCCCTCAAACACAATAAATTTTAATTGGATTCTTCGACTGTCTTCCACGTTTAAAAATTAGCACCATCATTCATTAAGGTTGCTCCAAATATAAAGCTTGGGGTCATCTTGTATTATTCTCTGTATTTCAATTTCTTGTCAAGTTTATCTGCAAGGTCTTTTACTTTGACCTTTAAATATACACAAAATGTATTCACTATCTTCCATCTCTATGGCCACCAGCCTAGTCCAAGCCACCATCAGCTCTTACTTGTTCTACTCTTAACTATTCTCCTGCACTTGTTACTCCACAACCCATTCTCCATACAGCAACAGGAGGCATATTTTTACGTCAACCAAATGACATCACTTAACCCTGTCTGAAATCTGTTAACACATTCTCATCGCAGTTAAAACAAAACCTAAATTTGTTTCTGTATTAATTCGGGCAATGCTGTCTTAGTCTGGGTTCTCTAGAGGAGGAAAAACTGGTGAGATGTAAATATACATATATGTACACACACACACATACACACATACATACACACACACACATACACATACATACATACGTACACATTTACTTACACACACACACACATATATATATATATTTATTTATTTATTTATACACCCACTCCTTACTTATCAACATGGTTAGATTCCAAAGACCAGGTCATTATGTGAAAAGGGAGGATTTTTTTTTTTTTTCTGTTTTCAGACCTATCCATTTGTCTGATTTTTTTAATTTAGAAAATATGATCATAGAAATAATAGCAGCTAAGATTTACTGATGTGCTTATCACTGTGATGAGTCCAGTTACAGATTATTCCTCGCAGAGAAGGAGGTTTGGAGGAGACACAGCTGGAAGAAGATAAGCTGTGTGACTGGAGGACCCGCAGCTTAAGCACTTCCCCTTCCTCCTGTGCTGGGTAGGAGATTCCCCCTTGGAGCTGCCTCCAGGACTCCACTCCCACCCCTGCAAGCCCTGCATTCACTATCCTGGAGCCTGCTCTACCCTGTGGGCTTGGTGAGTCACCAAGGCCAGGGGCTCCTGCAAGGGCTGTGAGACTGGCCACACACCTGGCCCCACTTAGGTGGAGGCTTCAGGCTCAGTTCAGCTAACTTTGAGATGTCATTAAACTCCCACGCATTACTTCCAAAACACCCTCTCTGACACCTCTTTCTTTCCTCCCTTCCCACCCCACAATAATTTTGAGCTGTAGGGCCTCTGGCCACACGTAGGAGCTGGGAACCCAGAACAAACACCCACTGGCTCAGTGCTGCATGCCCATCTGCCAGGAGGCAGTGGCCACGGAGGAGGCCAGCAATGAGCTCAGCAACTAGAGGCAGCACCACCACCAATCGGGGGGAATGGAAGTCACGGGCCAGTGAGACCCAGCTTCACGGAGGCCACTTGAAGGAGGTGACCATCCGTAGCCATTGCCACCATGCCTGCTGCCTTGTTACTGTGCAAAATAGTCAAATAGTAGCTTTTTTACTGTTATAATAAATGTGAAATGTCAGATAAACAGATAGTCGATAAGTGAGGGGTAGGAGTATATATATATATACACATAGAGAGAGAGATTTACTTCAAGGAAATGGCTCATGCATTTGTGGGCACTAGCAAGTCCCCAATCCATAGGCTAGGAAGGCTGGAAACCTTTGCTGGCTCACAGGATTTCGGGGGCTGGTGAATCCAAAATCTGCAAGACAGGAGGCAGGCCAAAAATCATCCCAGGAACTGGAGGTCAGACAATGAGAAGAGAGAGTGAACTTTGCCAAAACATCCATTTATACACTGGAGGCAGGATACACCTCCAAAGAAACTCCCCTTTCAACTGATTGGCTGATCACATGAAATTACATCATAAAGGTGATTACATTATATTAGGGAAGAGTAACCTGCCCACTATCTGCCAAAGCCCTGAGGATCACAGCCTAGCCAAGCTGACACATAACATTAACCATCTCACTGACTAATATAAGAGATAAACCTTAAAGTTGCAGATGAATAATATATTAAAATATTTATTTCTTGCTCACCTAACCAATATTGTTGGTTATCTTGATGAGCCGCCAAATGATGATTCAGTAGCCAGTGTCCTTTCAAATTGTGGTTTTACCAGCTTCAGCAGGTAACTTTCCAGGCTGCCATTGCTTGTTTAAATCTAGTCTGTTGCTACAGTACGGATGACTGTGCATACGGGATATTTATTGGCCATGCTTGAAGTAGCGGCCATCTGTTTCTTAAGCATGCTAAGCCCATGCATACGTTAATCTTTTGTCTGACTTTTTCTCCATTTAGGGCATTGATAAATCCTTTCTAAATTTCATGTCTCATCTCAATTTGTCAACTTTAGAGAGACCTTTCCTAACAATGAAATAAAATAATTCCCAGACATTCTGCATTTCAGAGCTCTGATTTATTGAATGACCAGCCCCATCACTTTCTGAAATCATCATATGCATTTTTGTTTTTTTTTTATTCATTCGTTGTTTCCCTCTCTGCCTCCCTGGAGCCCATGTAATAGTGGGGAGATTGACTCTCCTCACTGCTCTATCACCAGTACTTTAAAGGACTAGTACCTCATGGGAAGTTAATTAAAAAATAGTGAGTGAATTAAGAAAATGTTCTGCATCCCACTTTGGTGAGTGGTGTCTGGGAACTTAAAAGCTAGCGAGCGGCCATCTAAGATGCATCAATTGGCCCCAACCCACCTGGATTAGAGAATGAAGAACACCAAAGACACAAGGAAAATATTAGCCCAAGGAAAAAAAGGGCCATGTAAACCAGAGACTCCATCAGCCTGAGACCAGAAGAACTAGATGGTGCCCAGCTACCACCAGTGGCTGCCTTGACAGGGAATACAACAGAGAGTCCCTGACAGAGTAGGAGAAAAGTGGGGTGCAGAACTCAGATTCTAGTAAAAAGACCAGACTTAATGTTCTGACTGAGACTGGAAGAACCCCAGAAGACATGGTCCCCAGACTCTCTGTTAGCCCAGAACTGAAACCATTCCTGAAGCCAACTCTTCAGACAAAGATTAGACTGGACTATCAGGACATAAAATGATACTCATGAAGAGTGTGCTTCTTGGTTCAAGCAGATGCATGAGACTGAATGGGCAGCTCCTGTCCAGAGGCGAGATGAGAAGGCAGAAAGATATAGGAGCTAGCTGAATGGACATGGGAAATCCGAGGTGGAAAGGAGAAGTGTGCTGACATATTATAGGGATATCAATTTGGGTCACATAACAGTGTGTGTATACATTGTTGTATGAGAAACTAACACGAGCTGTAAACTTTTACTTAAAGGGCAATAAAAAAAAATGGTGAATGAATGAATCAATGTGTATATGAAACAGATCTTCATTTCTACTTAAAGAAATGTAATTAAAAGAGCTAATTCTTCCTTGCGGATGAAAATTAGAAAAGGAGCACAAGAAATTATTAAGGAAAATCCCAAAATTTGCATAGTGAATCGGACGCCGACTGATAATAGAAACTGAGGTTTTATACACTTTATCTAGGCTTCATTTCAAAATTGTGCATCAGTGCTAATTAGTAGGCAAGCATTTCCATATATAATGTGCTATAATTTCTCAAGAGACATATCTACACAGATTCTTAGGAGATTTAACTATCCCCCTTCATCAACTCCTCCACCCCTTTATTTTTGGTAAACCAGAAGACAGCTCAAATCCAAGAGGAACTTTGATGTATAAAATGAAAAATACTCTTTGTACTCTCCAAAGATTTTTTTCTATCTTGCTTTCCCCACTCGACTTATTGCTTATATATATTTTAGTCAGAATACCAATGCTAATTTGCAATAAAGTTATAATTTGAATGCTTCATTATTTAGTACTTTACTTGCTAAAATAATAGCTAGTTGTAAATTAATATTCTGGTGAGTTACACTTTTTCAGAGAATGTTAATCATTAAAACAACTAAAAAATACAACATCATAGAATTTCCATTCAGCAAAAGCCTAGCATTAAGCCCTTGTATTTATTTAAAAGTCTAGTGTAGAATAGGTATTAAAGAAAAAATAGGCAAACCTTTTATTGTAAACTATAACAGTAACTAGGTATAGAAAACATTTTATAAACAAGTTAAATCACTTTAGAACAAATATTTCTAACTGTTCTTTGAATGTCTAACTAATAAAACCCTTTATCTAATAGAGTGAAATTCTGTTTTAGTAAAACAATATGAATAGCCCCAATAATTCTCTAAGTCCCACAGACCTTATGTAATTGGGCTGTAAGTCCTTCTAAGGAGAATTGACCCTAGCCTATGTTGAACCAGCCTCTTCCTGGTTTGACCTCTCTTTTAGTTGATATATTTTAGTAACAGTATCCTAGTGATCCGAAAGATTATGTGGCCCCTAAGGACTGGGTTTTGTGTAATGTGAATTTAACTCAGTTGTACATCTCAAGGGCTCATATGGTATTTTACTTTCAAATCTTCCAATATGTTGGATGGAGTTTGAAGGAAAATTTACATTAGGCAAGGAAGAAAAAAATTATCTATGATATGGTAAGAATAACACTCTGAAAATATGGAAGAAATAAAACTTATGTTCCATGAACCTGCTATCAGTTGCAGAAAGCAGAGTAATTGCAAAATATATTAGTTAAGTCTTTTTGAACTAAACATTTAAGATATATTTTGAAATGCCCAGTGGTTGTTGATAATAAGAGATCTAGAACAAATAAGACACTGAAACACTTGCTCTTGCCATTTTCTAGCTATGTATCTTGAGACAGTTTTCTTAGACTCTCTGATATCCTGTTTTATTATATTTAGAAGGGTTTGACTAAATATAATTTAAAGAGTCATTGATGATATTAAATGATGTACAATAGCATACGTAGTGAGTAATGACATAGTAACTGTGGTAATTATGATGTTGCTGCTGCAGCTGCTGATGGTGATGAAGATTGCTTCGGGAGAGTCGTACGCAATCACCTCTTTTAGTTTGGTCATTTTATATATCATAAAAAATGTTACTATAGCTTTCTTGTTGTATCAGACATACTTGTGGACTAATTTTTATTCTTCATAGAACATTAACTAGCTTTAATACCAGATGTATGTACAATTACATATCCTATAAGAATTCTCTAACATTTTCATAGAAAATTGTTAATATTTATTTTTTAAATGCCTTAGTTTAAATATATCCAGTCAGATTAAATATTACATCACACATAAAGAATTGTTTGTACTCATTAGTTGATAGCAAGTTTGGTCAAATCATTCTACTACCTTAACAATGAAGTGAAAATTAATCTTTTAATGTGTCCAATTAGCCCAGGAATACTACAATAAAAAGACATGTTTTCTAGAAAATGACCGCATTACCAAATACATAGAATTTTTAATTTATCTACTGTTTATATTTTGCCTGTCTCTCATACCACATGTCACAGACAACTGAAATTTGATTTTGTGCAGTGGTTAAAGAAACGGACTGCTAACCAAAAGATCAGAAGTTTGAAACCACCAGTGACTTCCACAGGAGAAATATGTGGCAATCTACTTCTGCAGAGATTTACAGCCTTGGAAGCCCTATGGGGTTGCTATGAATCGGAATCAACTCAATGGCAGTGTGTATTATAAAGGTTCATTAGCTAGCTCTGATGATCACTGACTCAATAAAATTTAAAAATAAAACCAACAGATCATGCACTTTCCTTAGGTAAATGTTACTAGTGCTTGAAAAGCAAAACAAAATAAACCTACTGTCTTTGAATACATCTCAACTCATGGCAACCTCATGTGTGTCAGAGTAGAACCAGAGCTTAGGGTTTGTCAAACTCCCATGTGTAAACTACTGAGAGGTAGGGCAGGGAGAGATGAGCAAGTTTCACCTGTGGATACGTACGAGAGATGGAGAGGAAAAGGACTTGGAGTAGACAATCTCAATAGTCTACCATTTGACAAGGAGGGCATGGGAAGCAAGCGTTGCGTGAAAAAAACCTAAAGGACCCTGGAGCAACAGAAGAGAGGATTGATTTTCTCCTCGATCCTCTGATTCATTCATCCATTCATTCTTCAAAATATACCTCACTAAAATAATTTAAAGTATTTTTCCCTTTATTAATGTTTTAGATTGTCCTTAACAATAAACACCACTCTGCAATTCTGCCCTACCATTAAACACTACTTCTTTTTTCAAGGAAAAACCCAGAATCCCAGAAAATCCTGAAAGTTGAAAACAGCTTCTCTTTTATTTAGCTAATACAACTTTTTTTTTTTTTTTTGCACGCTAACAATATTCAACTCTCCAGTAATTAATCAGCAAATGAAGTGGCAAGTAGGTGAGGCATTTCTATTTCAAACATTGATAATTACAGACATTTAAAATGTATGAATCTTGTTACACTAGTGTCTATAAGTATTTCTTCTCCAGACAAGGTAATGAGTGCATTAGAAAGAAAATGTTTTTTAAATTATTATAATTTAGTTGCTTTAAAAGGGCAAATTTGGAGAATATAACAAAATGAGTAGTTAGTTCCCTGAGTAGATGAAGGAGCATGCAGTAAGGACCACAAAGTACTTAAGATTTGCTATAATTTCTTGCTTAGATAACTCCCACTTCTTTGATTGGAGTTAAACTGCCTTGACGTATATAATACATTCATCACTACAAAAATGAACCCTGCGGTATATAGGTAAAAGAGGGGACAAAATATAAGAGATTGTTAAAAAAAAAAAAAAAAAAAAAAAAAAGAGCCAGTTCTATCTACCACAATTTAAAAACACTAAAGAATGTTCTATCTTATTTTAAGCAGTGTGTCTCTCATTTTTTTTTTAAATTGACTTACATGTTTCAAGAAGAGTAATCACTGAAAAGGTTCACACTATTTTAAATGTCATGAATAGAAAAGGAAAGTTAAAAAAATGTTACGGAAAATATAGAAGGAAGAGTGGAAGAGAGAGAAGATGGGATTTGAGATGGGTACATATATGTGTCTTACTGATTTTTCTTTGTTCCCCTTTACATCCTGCCATAAAGAAGTGGAATTTGGTTAGAAATATACCATCTGACTTGGAAAGGCAAGTGCTTTAATTTTGACCCAAAGGGGTCTGTGGGTGTCTTGGATGGTCTAGTGGATGCAGCCCAGGAAGTAAGACTCACGCAAGAAGTTCAGAAAACAAAGAGAATTTAGTACTCTAGGTCTCAGAGAGGAAACTGTGGCACACATCTACGCATGGCCACACAGGGAGCTGCACGTGGGAACAATCAACAACAAGATAGAATTGTAGGAGAGACCTTAGGACAGCAAGCGGGGTAGAGTCTGGTGGTTAGTGCATGGTGAAGTCTTATCCATCAGTTTAAAAGTTTCTAGTGCATAAATCTAGGAAAAGGGAGACATTTGTATCACAGGGAATCAAGTGCGACATGGCTCGAAGGGGAAGAAGTAACTACAGCTGTTAGGAGATTAGGTTACAGTATAGTAACAGGTTTTTATCGTGGGACATTGTATGGAGCATGGCTGGGAGCACTAATCTTTGACCACAACCGTTGAGAGATCGTGTGATAAGACTGCAATGACCATGTCAGAAACTGAGTGAAAGGACAACTAAGAGGAATTAATGAATGCTGAGGCAACAAGCTATTTAAGCCACTAATCGGACCTACAACTGTGGGACTGTCTGAGTTAAGAGCACTAGGTTGGGTTAGGGAAAGGCCGTTTATTTAAATGATATCAATTAAAAAAAAATATTTTAAGTGAGACATCGGATGCCTATTGGTATAACATTAGAGGCACAGTTTCCATGTTAAGTGACACTTGTGGCTTCCTATGTCTCTCAGAATTCTGAACTCCTTTCCAACCTCCTTCCTTTTTTGCTTTTCTCCCAAATTCCCAGTGTTTTATACATGCTTCTGACTCTCTGTACGTGCTCTTCCAAACTCAATTTCTAATTGTCTCCTTATTCTAACATTATAAATTTTATAATCTGGTATTTACTTAACTGTTTTCAACAATTTAAAGTAAGCTATAGATTCCTCAGATTTCTGTCACTCGTTCTTTGAAATATACCCCGTCTCTGGTCCTGTCAGGACTGGTAGTCATCCATGCAGCAGGGCAGAGCATATATGATCCAGGCTAGACCAATTACAACACTTCTGAAAGATCAGCCATTGAAAACCCTAAGCAGCACAATTCTACTCTAAAACATATGGAGTCTCTATGAGTCAGAAACCACTTAAAAAAACTGGTTTGGTTTTTAGTTTTTTACCCTTATAGGAAGAGTGATTGATTCAAAGATGGACACAAGAAACAAAATACTCAAATAAGACTCATCCTGTGGACTTTCCTCTGGGAATGATGGGAATAGTCTCTTCATTCTTCATTACCAGCTGTAAGTATATAGAGTTATGATTTCTGGAAGCCATTTTTTTTTTTTGGATAAGCAACAAGCCTACCTGAAAAAGGAATGAAAAAGACAACGTGAAAAAATAAGCACTGATAAGCAGACCTCATAAATGAAGACAGAGTCATAACAACGTCTTTGAACTCTGATTCTATCTGTACCTGAAATGAATCTCTTTGTTGCATGAACCAATAAATTCCTTGTGGCTAACTACTTTAAGTTGAGCTTCTATAATACACATGGATTAATGAGTTTATCCAAACAGAAACATTTATGTTGTTAACCAAATAATTGGATTGTAGAAACATTTAATCAGATAATTAGGTAGTAGAATTTGTGGCCAATATCTGTCTGTCAATTTGTAGTACTGTGGTGATTTGTTTGTTGTTGTGTGATGCCGTAAGCTATGCCACCAGTATTTCAAATACCAGCTGGGTCACCCACTGGGCAGATATCAATTAAGTTTCTAGACTAAGGCAGACTAGGAAGAAAGGCCTGTTGATCTGCTTCCAAAAACTAGCCAGTGAAAACTTTATGGATCATGTGATGGTTAATTTTATGTGTCATCTTGGCTAGACTATGATTCTCAGTAGTTTTGCCAGATACAGGATTAATGTAATGTAATATAATCACCGTCCATGATGTGATCTGTTGTGAAAGGGGCGTTTTCTTGAGGGTGTGGTCTGCCTCCAGAATATAAACGGTTATTCTGGCAGAGCTTTCTCTCGCTCTCTCAACCTTGCACTCTTCTTGTCTGAACTCCAAATCTTGGGACTTAAGCCTGCAGAAGTCTCTAGCCTGCCACCTGACTTGCAGATTTTGGATTTACCAACCCCTGCAATCCAGTGACCCAACAGAGGTCACCATCTTGCCACCTGATTTACATGTTTGGAACTTGACAACCCCCACAATTGCAAGAGCTATTTACTTGAAATAAACCTCTCTCTCTATGTGTATATATATATGCTTATCAGTGGTTTTGTTCCTCCAGAGAACTCGATTGAGACAGATCACAACAGAACACTGTTCAATTTGTTTGCTTTGGACATGTCATCAGGAGGGATCAATTGCTGGAGGAAGACATCGTGTTTGGTGATGGAGGGCCTAGGATGGTGAGTAAGACCCTTGGTGAGATGAATTGGCACAATAGTCACAAGGATGAACTCAAATACGCCAACGATCATGAGGGTGATGCAGAACCAGGCAATGTTTTGTTCTGTTGTATACAAGGCCACCATGAGTAAGAGTTGACTCTACAGAAGCTATCTATCTACCCAGAATTTCTGGTAATGTGAATTTGTGGATAATAGTAAGTGTAAATACATATTATTATATAATAATGTATAATATAAGCATTTAATTTGCATTGGATTTAGTTTTTGAATATCTTACAAATATTGGCTTATTGAGTTTCACACTCTGAGTTAGTAAGTAAGTACTAATTTAATTATTTGATCACAATCATACAGCTAATAAATATTCAAGCTTGGTTAGAACTCAGATATTTTATGCTTATTTTCAGACTTTTGTTTGATACTAAAAACCTTTTCCTTTCTGTCACTTTTCTACTCTAACTTTTCCCAACTTTTGGGTTGCTCTTTTCTCATTGATCTGCTGGACATTCAGGAAATTGATGACGTTATTCCATTAGGTTCCCTAATCTCTCTTCAAAATCTCTCCCCACCCAAACACATGCATTGTTTCTTTGTAGAATCATCTGTTATAAAATGTGCAAGTTAATAGAGGGAATGGTGAAAGTACAGAATGATAAGGACATGGCAGCATATGGCTCCCTGTATGTGTAATTTACAAATACTCAATTTACAGAGATTCTACACATATAAAAAGAATTGGATTATGTACTGAGTTAGATCCTCATGCAAAACCTTCCCTCTTTCTCATATAGCAACGTCATGATATTTTGGCTTATCAATTAGAAAAACAGACTTATGAATAATCTAAAAATAATTTAGCTTAAGGAGATGTAGACAGTTAAAAGTTTAATGGAGTCTAGAAATATATACCTTACCTATTGTGTTAGTCATCTACTGATGCGGGAACAGAAATACCACAAGTGGATAGCTTCAACAAAGAGAAATTTATTCTCTCACAGTTTATTAGGCTAGAAGTCCAAATTCAGGGCATCAGCTCCAGGGCATCAGCTCTGTAGGCTCTGGAGGAAGGTCCTTGTCATCAATCTTCCCCTGGACTAGGAGCTTCTCTGTGTAGGAACTTCAGGTCCAAAGGATGTTCTCTGCTCCCGGTGCTTCTTTTTTTGGTGGTATGAGGTCTCCCATTCTCTGCTTGCTTCCCTTTGCTTTTATCTCTTGTAAGATAAAAGGCGGTGCCGGCCACACCCCAGGGAAACTCCTTTACATTGGATCAGGGATGTGACCTTAGTAAGGTTGTTAGGATCCCACCCTAATCCTCTTTAAAATAAAACTACAATTACAAAATGGAGGACAACCACACAATACTGGGAATCATGGCCTAATCAAGTTGACACATATTTTTGGGGGACACAATTCAATCCATGATACCTATATTTTTCTTACTGGTCCAAAATCCATGCCAAATTTTAGGGAATATTTTACTTTCACTGGTAGTGCAAGCAGAAGATGTATTTCTTGGTGGCAAATGTGGGAATATGAGATACATGTTGAAAAGTGATTATAGCAATAGAATGGTAATTAAACCAGTGCCATGGAGTCATGTCCGACTTGTGATGTCCCTATTTGTGTCAGAGTAGAGCTGTACTCCAAAAGGTTTTCAATGGGTGATTTTTCAGAAGTAGATCACCAAGAGTTTCTTCCAAGGAGTCTCTGGGTGGACTAAGACCTCCAAATTTTAAGTTAGCAGCTTAGTATGTTAACCATTTACACCACCCAGTGACTCCAGGATGGTAACAATTAAATGGGAATAAAATGTTAAGAAATGTACACACTTTGAATTTTTTTGTGTGTGTGTATATATTTGATTGAAACATCAGAGCAGGCTTCAATGCTGTTTTGTAGGCTCCTGGTCCTTGTAGAGAGGGAGCACGGCTCTATTGTTGACTCTTATTTGTTCTATCTCTGCCTTTCAGACCTCCTGCAATAGGAAGCATAATTGACATAGAGTCCTATCTCCTTTGCTTTGAAATCTATTCCTTCACATATGACTAGGCAACTCCTCCTATAGGTTGCTCCCTGTTAATGACTCATAGCTGCAGGGAGACTAAAGCAGACCTTTTCCTGAGAAACACAGGATTCCTTTGTCAGCTGAATTTGGCTCCGAAAGTCATTAATATATTTACAGAATGTTATTTAGACTACACAACAGTCTAAGATGTATCTCCCCAACGTTCTCTTTCTCTCTTCTTCCCTTGGGGGTCAGGCTTGCTTTGGGGTCCCATGGCTGTCACAGCCTTTACCAGACCCCTCCCTATTTTCTTTCACACAAGCATTTCTCTAATAAAATCCTAGAGTATTTAATCCAATATTAGCATCTACTTCTCAGAGGAACTAGATGCCTAGAGTTGGTGTCCAGTATATATTTGCCCCTGATTTTAGCACATCTAAAAATATCAAGGTAGACTTCATCACATGTATTTAGTTTAGAATGTTGAAGTCAGAGTCATTCTTTTTTTTTTTTTTTATTATTTTATTTTATGCTTGTGGCTTCTTATCTCTTATATTCTTGGTGAATGATTTTTTATGCCTCAACTTAAAGCAAAAAAACTTTATTTTTCATACTCTAACACCTAAAGACTAATTTATTGCCAGTTACTTTTGATAGCCTGAATTTCAGGATGTATATTTCTTTCCTCATAAAATTCTACAAGCGCCTGCATTTTTACCTTATTTTACAGAAGTGTCAACATTTCCCACACTCTCGGAAATTTTCTGTACTCCGAATGCCAGCATTTTAAAACACTTTCATTATTAAAGATTTGCAAGCTATGGAATTTTGCAATGTATAGAAAATTTTAAATCACAGTAAAAGCAGGCATTATAAATTTATGTGTTAAAAAAGCCACAGTAGTTTAAGTGTGGTTCATACGAGAATGCAGCAGTTTATAAATAATTGTTATTTTCTTAAACTGGTAGCACACGTCTTTATGCCTTACACCAGAATTTTAGCCTCATAGGCAAGCTCAATCAGAATGGTGTGATGAGTTTCACAAGGCCTCAAATGTTCTTATGATGTTCCTCAGAAGGTGAGAAAAGCATGCTTTTTTATTTTTCCTTCAACTTGCTTTCATGGGTTTTCATCACAAGTAAAAGTCAATTTCCTACACAGCCTTGTGAACACACAATATCGCCCCACGGTAGGAAGAGCTTAACGTTAGTGCCACCAAAACTTGCTGCAAAAGCTCTGTGCTCTGTGGTTGATGGAGTAGTGCCCGAATGAAATGAAGATGGAATAAAATTTTACATTAATATTAGCAAAAGCCACAAATTTTCTTTACTGGAGACAATGCTATCACATTTGTTTTCACACTCCTTGTTTATCTCATCTGTCAAAGTCGGCATGATTTCCCTTTTAAAAGCAAGCAGTTTCTGTCCCTTTGCCTAACAGTTTGACAGGAAGTTAATCAGGTTTAGGGGCTACTAAACAATATATAATGGGGGCAGGATAACTGGTCTAACTTCGTCTCTTTCTTCTGCTTGAAATATGATTGCAAATCTAGAGATAAGCCCTGAAGCTTCTTCAAGTCACACTTCTCAGCGCGTCGCATGTGTATTTTTTAACATACTCAACTGCAAATAAACAGTCATCCCTGTAACGCTCACAAATGTTGTTTCTCAGTGAGTGAGAAAAACATCTCATGGAAACTTGAAAGAAATGACCCTTCAACCTGGAGAAGAATTCTAATAGGAGAGCAAAGCAATCTCCCCAGGAGGCTGCCATGGACCTTCAATACTTCTGTGCTCAAATCGCCCATTTGGACTCCACACCAAAGAAAGGACTCACGCACACTTGCAGTCAATTAAAAGCTATGAAAATAAGATAATTTTCTCCAGACAGGATTCTAGAAATTTCCTTTTCAGAGATATTATAAAGAGTTAATTATCTTCTCAGGTTCCCTCGGTCACTGACTGCTGGAACTTTCATACGTCTCTGATGAAGACTCCTTCCTAACTGTTCCAGGCAAATCTCAGGGCAGCCTTTACTAGGCTTTTGCCTGGGCAATAAAACTATTACTGTTTCTAAAAAGCCTGAAGGCTAACAAGGAGGCATGGGATAGGACATAGGCACTTGCTCTGAAAATCATGCTAAATATTGATGTGCCAATTGTTTAGCATTTTATGGAAAATTAAGTCACATGGAGGAAAAACAAGGAGGTGGAAATAAGTGAAAGAGCGAAGGAGATAGAAAACACTGAGTGAATGAAGCGTTAGCTTTCCGTTCCCTGGGAAAGTAATTCATCAAGATATGGCAGTCCCTATGGCGAGTGGGACAGATCTGCAGGTCCCATAATCAAATCTCTCTAATTATTGCCTCTTACTTGCTTATCCCAAGCTGAAGCTCCTCAGGCCTGCTATACCCCCTAATTCCATTAAATAATAAAACTGCGCAGGCTAAGGGACTGTTCATCGGTGACATAAAAATTTTGTTTGGTCAGGAGGAAGTTGTTTTGTTTTTGCATCAACAGGACAAAAGGCCCTAAGACATTTCTATTTCCTTTTTACTTGTCTCTGTCCTCCTCCAGACAAGAATTATACAACGCGATTAACCATACTCTTTTCACAAATATAAGTCAATGGATAAGTATGCATCAGTTGGCATGTCTATATCAATTATAAAATTAAATGTTTCAATGGAAAAATCAAAGTTCAATTCATTAACATTTTTGATAGCTACTATTAGTATTTTTCTCATCTAAATCAGGATATGTATTTTTGTACTTACTTTTTTTGGGGGACTGGTATATGTTGCTACTATATATGCACATGGTGTAAAGCTGGAAGTCTTTAATGCATGAATACTTAGATGCAACAATATTCTCCACATTATTTGTCATCTTTTTGTTGGCTAATTAAAACCGTTATTCAGTCTGACTCTTTCTGACAAATACATTCATTAAGGAAGGAAAAGTGTTGTCTGGATTCATAAAGAAATAACCCCACATCTTGATGAATTACATTCCCAGGGAATGGAAAGTTAACTCTTCATTCATTCAGTGTTTTCAATCTCCTTGACTCATTTGCTTATTTCTACCTCTTTATTTTTCCTCCATGTGACTTAATTTTCCATAAAATTCTAAACAATTTGCAGATCAATATTTAGCATCATTTTTCAGAACAAGTGATTATGTCTTACCCCATGCCTCCTTGTCAGCCTTCAGGAAAAGTCTCCCTGGAGGTCCTAGAAGTGAAATACATGGAAAATCTATTAAATATTTACTTGATCTGTACAAGCAGAAATATTATAGGTCATGTGAACCACAGTCTAACTTGAATCACCAAAACAGAGTTAATTCCCTGACTCGAGCCAGTTAACAGACCTACAACCCCTTGAATGAAGGGGAGGCCAGGTCTCCTTGAGGAAGGACCTCACTTATTGTTATTGTTGTTGTTAGGTGCTGTCAAGTAGGTTCCAACTCATAGTGACTCTATGTAAAACAGAATGAAACACTGCCTTGTCTTGACCCATCCTCACAATCATTGCTTTGTTTCAACAATTGTTACAGCCACTATGTCAACCCATCTCATTGAGGGTCTTCCTCTTTTTCTCTGACTGTCTACATTACCAAGCATGATGATCTTCTCCAGGGACTGGTCCCTCCTGATAACAAGTCCAAAGTATGTGAGATGTAGTCTCGCCATCCTCACTTCTAAGGAGCTTTCTGATAGTACTTCTTCCAAGACAGATTTGTTCATTCTTCTAGCAGTTCATTGTACATTCAGTATTCTTTAACAATGCCGTAATTCAAATACATCATCTCTTCTTCTGTCTTCCTTATTCACTGTCCAGCTTTCACATGCATTTATGAAGCAATTGAAAATACAATGGCTTGGGTTAGGTGCACCTTAGTCCTCAATGGTATTGTGATGGCTCAGATTGTGTGTCAACTTGACTGGGCCATGAGTCTCAGCATTTATATGTGATCACTCCCATGATTGTCTATGCTGTGAGCAGCCAATTAGTTGAAAGGGAGTTTCCTTGGTGGTGTGGCCTGCATCTAAATATAAGCAGACGTTCTGGCTTTTTTTTTACTCTGAATCCTTTGGCTGCCTCCTGTTCGTCTGACCTCAGGCTCTTGGGACTTGAGCTATCAGTTTATCTGCTGATCCTGGAATTTGTCGATCTTTACAACCTGTGAGTGGAGTCCTGTTTTCCAACCTGCCAATCTTGGGTTTGCCAGCCCCTGCAGCTTTGTGAGTCAGGAGACGCTTCTATCCTAATCCATAGACCTGGGACATTTCAACCTCTACAGTTGCATGAGCTGTTTCTTTGATATAAATCTCTCTCTGTATGTATTTATATGCTTTACTGGTTTTGCTTCTCTAGAGAACCAAGCCTAAGACAGGCATATTTGCTTTTTAACACTTTAAAGAGGTCTTCTGTAGCAGATTTGCCCAGTGCAATGCATTGTTTGATTTCTTAACTGCTGCTTCAGTGAGTGTTGATTGTGGATCCAAGTAAAATGAAATCTTTGACAACTTCAATCTTTTCTCTGTTTATCGTGATGTTGCTTATTGTTCCAGTTGTGAGGGTTTTTTGTTTCTTTATGTTGAGGTGTAATCCTTACTGAAGTCTGGGCTCTTTGATCTTCACCAGTAAGTACTTCAAGTCCTCTTCATTTTCAGCAAGCAGGGTTGTATCATCTGCATATCTCAGGCTGCTTATGAGTCTTCCTCCAATCCTGATGCCCCATTCTTCTTCATATAATCCAGCTTCTCGGATTATTTGCTCAGCATACAGATTGAATAAGTATAGTGAAAGGATACAGCCCAGATGCACACCTTTTCTTAAGCTAAACCCTTAGTATCCCCCGTTCTCTTCAAATGACTGCCTTTTGATTGATATATAGGTTCCTCATGAGCACAATTAAATGTTCTGGAATTCCCATTCTTCGCAATGTTATCCGTAATTTGTTATGATCCACTTCGTCAAATGCCTTTGTATAGTCAATGAAACACAGGTAAGCATCGTTTTGGTATTCTCTGCTTTCAGCCAAGATCCATCTGACATCAGCAATGATATCCCTAGTTCCATGCCCTCTTCTGAATCAAGCTTGAACTTCTGGCAGTTCTCTATAGATGTACCACTGCAACCATTTTTGAATGATCTACAGAAAATTTTACTTGAGTGTGATACTAATGATACTGTTTGATAATTTCCACATTCGTTTGGATCACCTTTCTTTACAATAGGCATAAATATGGATCTCTTCAGTCGGTTGGCCAGGTAGCTGTCTTCTAGGTTTCTTAGCATAGATGAGTGGGCACCTCCAGTGCTGCATCTGTTTGTTGAAACGTCTCACTTGGTATTGTGTCAATTCCTGGGGCCTTGTTTTTTGCCATTGTCTTCAGTGCAGCTTAGACCTCTTCCTGCAGTACCATCTGTTCCTGATCATATGCTAATTCCTGAAGTGACTGAATGTCAATCAATTCTTTCAGGTATAGTGACTCTGTGTATTCCTTCCATCTTCTTTTGATACTTCCTGGGTCATTTAATATTTTCTCTGTAGAATCCTTCAATATTGTAATACAGATAGATTTTGGAAAATGGCAGTAGATTATCATAAATTTAAGCAGGTGGTGACCCCAACTGCAGTTGGTGTTCTGGATGTGATTTCATTGCTTGAGCAAATTAATTCATGTCCTAGTACCACAATGTGCTGGACTTCTGACCCAGAACTGTGAGCGAATCAGTGATTCTAGGGATTGACTTGTGTCACCCAAAAAAGACATATGGAATTCATAAGCCCCTGTGCCTTTGAATGCTATTTTATTTGAAAATAGTGCCTTCACAGATATAATTAGTTAACATGAGGTCATACTGGAGAAGGGTGGACCGCAATTTTGTATGACTGATGTCCTTATAAGAAAAGACACAAAGATAGAGAGACACACAGGCAGAACACCATGTGATTATGGAGGCAAAGATTGGAGTGATGCATCTACAAACCAAGGAATGCCAAGAAGTTCTGGACACCATGTGAAGCTAGGAAGAGAAAAAGAACAATTCTATCCAGAGTCTCTGAGGAAGGAAGACCTGGATGAAACCTTAAATTTGGACTTCTAGCTTCCAGAATAGTTAGAGAATGAATTTCTATTTTTAAGCCACCCAAACCAAAAGGAAACCTGTTGATGACAAGTTTGATTCTGATTCATAGCAACTCTAGAGAACAGAGTAGATATGCCCCACAGGAGGCAACAGGTTTGGTTTTTGGTTTGAGATGTTTTCCTGGAGAAATGGATAATCTTATGTTATTTATCTGTATGGATGTATTAGATCCACTATAGGACTGAAAGAGCCCAGACCACACCTCAGCTTCTGAACATCAGAAATATAAACACCCTATGAAAGAAGGTTATGATAGCCTCTTAATGGTCTAGAAGTTCCACTCACCCTCCTACTCCTACAAATATCTTGATGAAATTTGAAGATTTTCTTTTATAAATGATTACTCTTGGCACATATAAATTAATATCATTATGTTTTAGTTTATTGATATAGAGTGTATTTCTCAAATCTACTTATTGTGCTTTGAACTGGTTTGGTTAAAGAAACAAACATTTATCCTTCCATTAATTTATCTGAAGCATTTGTAATTGTCAACATTTTACTATTATTGACTAAAAAATTGATATCTCATAGTTGCACAGTAACATTTAGTTTAATCACTTGAGGCATATATAATTTCAGATTATGATTTGTTGATCTCCCCCAGTCTAGTCTCCCTAGTCTACACAACATTTTGGACATGATGTAGAACCAATGTTTCTCATCATCTGCTTATGCTACTCCTGTTCTCAAAATTCTTCACCAATACAAGGAAATAACAAGTCATCTTCTTTTGTCTACTCAAGTCCTGATAAATCTTTTAAGGTGAAAATCAGGTATCATTCCTGCCCTGAAAATTTTATATTTATTCAGGTCTACACTATATTTTATACAAACAGAAATAGAATAGTATTGTAATTCTGTTCATTTGCACAGGAAAAATGTGCTTACTGATACAACCAGGGACATATGAGATAATAATCTAAGCTACCTACATTTAACTAATTCAATTTAAAATGTAGGAGAAAGTAAGAAATGAGATAGGGGAGATGCCAAATCTAGGCATTATTCAGTTCCTGTGAGCCAATGAGTTTTTTCTACTGAGTCTAATACCAAAACTCTTTGGAATAATTCAATTCTGAAAACCCATTGCTGTAGAGTCCATTCCGAATAATAGCAATCCTATATGACAGAGTAGAACTGCCCCATAAGGTTTCCAAGGAGCAGCTGGTGGATTTGAACTGCTGACTGTTTAGAAAACCTGATTCTTTCTTCTATCCCTTGAAATACTTCATTATTTTCTCCCTTAATTTTTTTTGTAATACCATGTGTTTTCACTAATGGAAGGTATGTTGATTAAAAGACAAATTCAGAACTCTTATGATTTATACATTTTGATACCCGTTATTTTGGATTACATATGTCCCAGCAGAGCTCAGATGTCATAAATTCTGCTGATATGAGTCAATGATAAATTTTTTTTTTTAATATATATTTTATTGTACTTCAGGTGAAAGCTTACAGAGCAAATAGTTTCTCATGAAATAGTAGTACACATGTTGTTTTTTGACATTGGTTAACAACCCCACATCGTATTAAGCCTCTAAATTCTCAACCTTTTTTTTTTTTTTGATGAAAATTACAGATGGCCAAAGATACACTGTTTCAAAAATTTTTACATTCACAGTTCAGTGACATTGACTACGCTCTTCCAACTGTGCTGTTATTCTCACTTAAGATGAAGGCTTACAGAACAAAATAGTTTTTCATTTAACAGTTACTACACATGTTGCCCTATGACAATGGTTAACAATCTCACAGCACATCAAGAATATCCTTACTCCACCTTGTATTCCCTATCACCAGGGGGCTTCCTTGTCCCCATCTGTCTTCTGGACCTTGTCAGTGGACTATTGTACCTCTTTAGTCTCATTTGTTTATTTATTTATTTATTTATTTTTATTTTATTTAAACACCATTTCAAAACTTTTTACTTACACATTTAAGTGATATTGACTATGCTCTTCCAATTGTGCTGCCATTCTCGCCCAAGATGAAGGCTTACAGGACAAAACAGCCTCCCATTTAATACTTATTACAAATGTTGCCCTATAGCAGTGGTCAACAATCTCACAATACATCGACAGTGTCCTTATTCAATTTGTGTTCCTTATCATCAGTTTCCTACTCTCCCTCTGCCTTCTGGCCCTTGTCACCGGACTCCTGTACATCGTTAGTCCCATTTAGTTTTACTGGGGTGTCCATTCCCAGGCTTAACATCGAACCTTGAAGGTAACTTCACCTCTGAGCTGAAAGGGTGTCTGGGGGCCACACTCTCGAGGTTTCTCTAGTATTCTTTAGGCCAGTATATCTGGTCTTCTTTTTTTTTTTTTTTTTTTTGGGGAGTTAAAATTATGCTCTACATCCTACTCCAGCTCTGCCCAGAACCCTCTGTTGTGATCCTGGTCAGAGGAGTCATTGGTGGTAGCCGGGCACCATCCAGCTGTACTGGGCTCAGTCCCGTGGAGGCCTTGGTAGCTGTGGACCATTAGTCCTTTGGACTAATCTTTTCATTGTATCCTGTTCTCTTCGTTCTCCCTTGTTCCCGAAGGGATGAGATCAGTGGAGTATCTTAGATGGCCGCTCATAGGCTTTTAAGACCCCAGACACTACTCACCAAGGTAGAATGTAGAGCATTATCTTTATAAGTAGTGTCATGCCAATTGAGCTAGATGTTCCCCGAGATCATGGTCCCCAGAGCCCTCCGTCCAACAACTCAGTCCCTCGGGGGGTTTGGATGTGTCTATAGGGCCTCCATGACCTTTCCTTGTGCAGGTTGTGTTAGTTTCCCCTGTACTATGTACTATCTCATCTCTCACCCAAGTTACCACTTACCTATTACCTATTTAGTATTCCCCCCCCCTCCCATCCCTGGTAACCAACAAGGATTGTTACATTTTGCATGTGAATTTTTTCATGGGTTTTTACAATAGAGGTCTCATACAATATTTGTCCTTTTGTGATTGACTTATTTCACTCAGCATGATGTCCTCCAGTTTCATCCATGTTATGAGATGGTTCACCGATTCATTGTTCTTTCTCGTTGCATAGTACTCCATTGTGTGTATGTACCATAGTTTGTGTATCCATTCGTCTGTTGATGGACATCGAGGTTGTTTCCATCGTTTTGCTATTGTGAATAATGCTGCCATGAACATAGGTGTGCATATGTCTATTCGAGTGATGACTCTTATTTCTCTAGGATATATTCCTAGGAGTGGGATTGCTGGATCGAATGGTACGGCTATTTCTAGCTTTCTGAGGAAACGCCATATCATTTTCCAAAATGGCTGTATCATTTTGCATTCCCACCAGCAGTGTATAAGAGTTCCCGTCTCCCCGCAGCCCCTCCAACATTTGTTACTTCCAGTGTTTTTGATTCGTGCCAGTAATGCCGGGGTGAGATGGTATCTCATTGTGGTTTTAATTTGCATTTCTCTAATGGCTAGAGATGGCGAGCATTTCCTCATGGGTCTGTTGGCCATTTGAATGTCTTCCTTGGTGAAGTGTCTGTTCATTTCCTTTGCCCATTTTTTGATAGGATTGGTTGTCTTTTTGTTGTAGAGGTGTTGGATTTTCTTGTAGATTATGGAGATTAGACCTTTGTCTGACTTGTACTGTCCAAAAATTTTTTCCCAGTCTGTAGGTTCTCTTTTAACTCTTTTGGTGAAATCTTTTGAAGAGCATAGATGTTTGATTTTTAGAAGATCCCAATTGTCTAGTTTATCTGTTGGGTTTTTTGTGTTGATGTTTATGGTTTGTATCCTGTTAATGCCATGTATTAAGGTCTGAAGTGTTGGTCCTATTTTTTCTTCTATGAATTTTATAGTTTGAGGCTTTATATTCAGGTCTTTGATCCGTTTTGAAGTAGTTTTTGTATATGGTGTGAGGTATGGGTCCTGTTTCATTTTTCTACAAATGGATATCCAGTTTTGCCAACACAATTTGTTAAAAAGACTGTCTTTTCCCCATTTGATGTATTTTGGGCCCTTGTCAAAAATCCGGTGACCGTAGGTTGATGGATTTACATCTGAGTTCTCAATTCTGTTCCATTGGTCAATGTCTCTGTTGTTGTACCAGTACCAGGCTGTTTTGAGTACTGTAGCTGTATAGTAGGTTCTCAAGTCAGGTAGTGTGAGTCCTCCAACTTTATTCTTCTTCTTCAGTAGTGCTTTACTTATTCGGGGTTTCTTCCCTTTCCATATAAAGTTAATAATTAGTTTTTCCATCTCTTTGAAGAATGTTGTTGGTATTTGTATCGGAATTGCATTGTATTTGTAGATTGCTTTAGGTAGAATTGCCATTTTCACAACGTTGAGTCTACCTATCCATGAGCATGGTATGTTTTTCCATTTATGTAGATCCCTTTGGGTTTCATGCAGCAGTGTTTTGTAGTTTTCTTTGTATAGGTCTTTTATATTCCTGGTCAGATTTATTCCTAAGTATTTTATCTTTTTAGGGGCTATTGAAAATGGTATTTATTTCCTGATCTCCTTTTCATCGTTCTCTTTACCGGTGTATAGGAATCCAACTGATTTTTGAATGTTTATCTTGTATCCTGCTACTCTGCTGAATCTTTCTATTAGTTCCAGTAAATTTCTCGTGAAGTCTTTAGGGTTTTCTATGTATAGTATCATATCATCTGCAAACAGGGAGAGTTTAACTTCTTCATTACCAATTTGGATGCCCTTTATTTCTTTCTCTTGCCTTACTGCTCTAGCTAGAACTTCCAGCACAATGTTAAATAGGAGTGGTGATAAAGGGTATCCTTGTCTTGTTCCTGTTTTCAGGGGGAATGTTTTCAGCCTTTCTCCATTAAGAATGATGTTGGCTGTTGGTTTTGCATAGATGCCCTTTATTATGTTGAGAAATTTCCCTTCTATACCTATTTTATTGAGAGCTTTTATCAGGAATGGGTGTTGGACTTTGTCAAATGCCTTTTCTGCATCAATTGAGATAATCATGTGATTTTTTTCTTTCCTTTTATTTATGTGGTGGATTACGTTGATGGATTTTCTAATGTTAAACCATCCTTGCATGCCTGGTATGAATCCTACTTGGTCGTGGTGTATTATGTTTTTGATATGATACTGAATTCTATTGGCTAGAATTTTGTTCAGAATTTTTGCATCTATATTCATGAGAGATATTGGTCTGTAATTTTCTTTTTTTGTGATGTCTTTGCCTGGTTTTGGTATCAGCGTTATGCTGGCTTCGTAGAATGAATTTGGAAGTGTTGCTTCCTCTTCTATGCTCTGAAATAACCTGAGTAGAACTGGTACGAGCTCTTCTGTAAATGTTTTGTAGAATTCTCCAGTGAAGCCATCTGGGCCAGGGCTTTTTTTGGTTGGGAGTTTTTTGATTACCTTTTCAATCTCTTCTCTTGTTATGGGTCTGTTCAGATTTTCAATATCACTTTGTTGTAGTTTGGGTAGGCCGTATGTTTCTAGAAATTTATCCATTTCCTCTAGGTTTTCAAATTTGTTGGAATATAGTTTTTCATAATATTCTGTTATAATCCTTTTTATTTCAGTTGGGTCTGTTGTAATGTCCCCCATTTCATTTCTTATTTGGGTTATTTGTGCCCTCTGCTGTTTTTCTTTTGTCAGTCTGGCCAGTGGTTTGTCGATTTTGTTGATTCTTTCAAAGAACCAACTTTTGGTTTTGTTGATTCTTTGTATTGTTTATCTGTTCTCTATTTCATTGATTTCTGCTCTGATCTTTACTATTTCCTTTCTTCCGGTGGTTGTAGGCTTTTTTTGTTGTTCTCTTTCTATTTGTTTGAGTTCTGTAGTTAATGTTTTGATTTTGTCCCTTTCTTCTTTTTTGATATGTGCATCTGTTGCTATAAATTGTCCTCTGAGGACTGCCTTTTCTGTGTCCCAAAGGTTTTGGTATGATGTGTTTTCATTTTCATTTGATTCTAAGAATTTTTTAATTCCATCTCTGATTTATTCTATTACCCATTGATGTGTAAGCAGATTATTATTCAGTTTCCATGTGTTTGATTTTTTTTCCTTGCTCTTTCTAGTGTTAATTTCTACCTTGATGGCATTGTGGTCAGAGAAGATACTGTGAATTATCTCAGCATTTTGGATCTTGTTGAGGATTGCTCTGTGGCCTAAGATGTGGTCTATTCTGGAGAACGTTCCATGTGCGTTGGAAAAGAATGTGTACTTTGCAGCGGTTGGATGGATTGTTCTATATATGTCTATGAGGTCCAGTTGGCTGATTGTGTCCTTTAGGTCTTCTGTATCTTTGCTGAGTTTCTTTTTAGTTGTTCTGTCCTTTACTGAGAGTGGTGTGTTGAAGTCTCCTACTATTATTGTGGAACTGTCAATTTCTCTTTTCAGTGCTGTTAGAGTTTGTTTTATGTATTTTGGAGCCCTGTCATTGGGTGCATAGATATTTATTATGGTTATGTCTTCATGATGGATCATCCCCTTAATCATTATATAGTGTCCTTCTTTGTCTTTTATGGTAGATTTTGTTTTAAAGTCTATTTTATCTGAGATTAGAATTGCCACTCCTGCTCTTTTTTGATAGTTGTTGGCTTGATATATTTTTTTCCAACCTTTGATTTTTAATAAATTCACATCTTCATTTCTAAGGTGTGTCTCTTGTAGATAGCAAATAGATGGATCCTGTTTTCTTATCCATTCTGCCACTCTCCGTCGCTTTATGGGTGCATTGAGTCCATTTACGTTCAGTGTAATTATTGATAGATGTGAGTTTGTTGCTGTCATTTTGTAGTGCTTTTTTTTGTGATGCTGAAGTTTTCTTTGTTCTTCTTACTCTCTTGTGCTGAGTTCCTTTTGTTTGTGTATTTTGTGTTCATTTCTTTTGTTTTTGTAGGTTTTGTTTTTATTGAGACTTTATGTTTTTCGTCTTTATTTTTATGAGTTGGTTTGTTAACTTTTTTTGTGGTTACCATGAATTTTACCCTTATCTTTATAATTTTGAAGCAGTCTACCGTTACTTGGTATCGCCTTCCCTTCTTCTCTTTTAGAAGGTTCTATACCTATGCCGTTTGTTCCCTCTTTCATTGTTTTGATGTTGTTGTCATCCTTTGATTGATTTCTCTGATTCCCTGTTGTATATCTTTTGTTTTTGGAAAGTCGTCTGTAGTTCAGTTCCTAGAATGGTATCTGGTTCATGTTAACCTGCGTCCTAGGTCCTAGGTCCTGCCTGAGGGCTTAAGCTGTTTGTCCTCCGATCGAAGAACTCCCTTTAATAATTCTTGTAAGTTTGGTTTGACTTTTGCATATTCCTTTAGTTTCTGTTTATCTGGAAATGACATAATTTCACCATCAAATCTGAATGTGAGTTTTGCAGGATATATTATTCTTGGCTGACAATTTTTTTCTTTCAAGATTTTATATATGTCATCCCATTGCCTTCTTGCCTGCATGGTTTCTGGTGAATAATCTGAGCTTAGTCTTATTGTTTCTCCTCTGTATGTGACTTCTTGTTTTTCACGAGCTGCTCTTAGGATTCTTTGTTTGACTTTAGTTTTAGCGAGTGTGAATATGATATGTCTTGGTGATTTTCTTTTGGGGTCTCTTCTATATGGGGTACGTTGAGCTTCTTGGATGACCAGCTTTTCATCTTTCATGATATTGGGAAAGTTTTCTGTCAGCAGTTCCTCACTGATCCTCTCTGTGTTTTCTGTTTTCTCCCCCTGTTCTGGTATGCCAATCACTCGTATGTTTTTGCTTTTAATTGTGTCCCACATAACTCTCAGGGTCTCTTCATTTTTCTTTGTTCTTTTTTCTGAGTTTTCCTGAAACAGAGTTGTATCCAAGTGTTTGTCTTCAGTTCCACTGATCCTGTCTTCCATGGTTTCAAATCTACTTCTCAGCCCTTCTATGACACCATTTCTGAAATCTTGTTGTTTATCTTTTGGATTTCTAATTGTTGTTTTTGTATAATTTCGAGTTGTGAATTTATTTTGGCATTTTGTTCTTGCATCATCTTCCTGAATTCTTCCAATTTTTTGTCTGTATTTTCCATAAATTTGTCTATTTTTTCCTCATGTTTGTCAGCTTTTTGCCTCAGTTCTTGGAAAATTCCGAGTATTAGTGATTTGAGTTCCGTATCAGGTACTTCTAGTGCATTTTCTTCCACAGGAGAGTTATCTGGTGTTTTAATTTGGACGCCTATTGGAGCCATCTTGTCTTGTTTTTGTAAATGTTTGATATTGTTTGCTGTTTTCGGGGCATTCAGTAGATATTTCTCTCGTTTATTGACTGCAGATTTTTTTTTTTTTTTTTTTCGTTCTTGTGGTACAGCTGGGCAGATCTAGTTGAGGAGGAGCCACTGGGATGGGTTGCTTGTGGCACTCACCGCAGCCACCAGGACGGTCGGTAGTCAGTGCTGGGCAGGTTCCAATAGGGCGTGCCTGCACCGCTTGGTGATGTGGTGTCTAGTGCACGGTGCAGGTAGGTAGGGTGCAGCGGGAAGATGGTTATGTGTGAAGCTAAGCTGGATATGGGGGAGAGGAGAGAGGAGGAGGAGCAAAAAGCGTAGAAACATAAAAGAATGCTAGGGGAGCTTGTCGTTGGAATGTACAGATGAGAGACTATGGGATGGAGGAAACCAGAAGGGGGAAGAGAAAGAAAAGGAAAGAATGACCAAATAAAAATCAGAAAAGTTAAAGAACTGCAAAGTTCCCAGGGATCCCACAGATGCAGCTATGAGGTCTGGGTGAGTCGGTCTCAATTTTCACAGCTCAGCCTGGCCAGAAGGTACAGAGGCATACATCGCCTGGTATTCAGGGATCAGAAAGAGAAGGAAGAGATAGAGAGACACGAAATTAAGCAATGAAGAAAGACAAAAGAGAAAAAGAGGTAAAAGATGACAAAACTAATCAAAAAAGGAAGAAAAATAAAATTGAGAAAAAAAAAAAAGGGCAACAGCAGCAGTCAGTGCCTACAAATGGGACCCAGAGAGCCCCCACTCAGGGGCGCGAATTCCAAGGAGCCGGTAGTCTCGGGGTTAAGTGACCGTGGCCACGGGAAGCAGAGGGGCCAACGAACTAAGGCCCCGGGATCCCACCCACGCGGGAGCCCAGACCTAGAAACAGCCACACGCCCGCACGCAGCCCTACAGCCCCGCAGGAGAGAGCAGAGACAGCACTCGGAACCAGGCACCCAGGCAAAAGGAGGGGGAGGAGGCAGAAAAAGTTTCGCTAGGTGCCAGCAAACGGCTCCCGGAAAGCCTGCAGCCCGGGCGCGTGGAATCCAAGCACCGGCGCCCCCCAGCTCAGGGACTCCGGCCACGGAAAGCAGAGGGGCGAACGAACAAAGGCCCCAGGATCCCACCCACGCGGGAGCCCAGACCTAGAAACAGCCACACGCCCGCACGCAGCCCTACAGCCCCGCAGGAGATAGCAGAGATGGCACTCGGAACCAGGCACCCAGGCAAAAGGAGGGGGAGGCGGCAGAGAAAGGTTCGCTAGCTGCCAGCAAACGGCTCCCAGAAAGCCGCCAGCCCAGGCGCGCGGAATTCAAGCACCAGCACCCCCCAGCCCAGGGACCCTGGCCACGGAAAGCAGGGGATCCCCAGTTGAGGCGGAGAGGGGTGGGTGGTGGGAGAGCGCGCACCGCAGTTTACCGGTCGTTCTGTCTCCGACCAGATGCTCTGCAAGGCTGCTCTCCCATTTGCTGGTCTCCGACAGGAATCCAAGATGGTGGATCCGCGCTGCGTTAGCTGGTAAGGAATCTCTGCCTGAGTCTCTCCTCGCTCTCCATTCTCTTTTAGTATTCTCATTCCGTTTGGTGTTTGGCTGAGTTCTTTATCTCTTCATTTGGTGTTCTAGGGTTTCAGGATTGTTGATTCTCTGTTAGGCTTAGTTTTTCGGATCTTTGCTGTGGAGGGACGGCGTGGTGTTTCTGCCTAGAGCGCCATCTTCTCTCTCTGACCTGTTTTGTTTTTTATTTCTTGAAAATTTGCAAAACATGAGGTAAAACATGAAGGCACCTGGCAATGACTGTACATACATTTTATTCTAGTCTCTTACTTTTTAGCTTTTTTATTATTTTTCATGAAACTTTTTAAAACATGGAACAATGCATTCTTACATACTGCAAAAGCAGTACTAACAGCTCAGATAATAAAGTCAAGGGATTTTTTTAATCTCAGGAAAATTACTACTACAATGTATTCTTTGTTACTGCAAAAGCAGTACTAACAGGCCAAATAAATAAAACTAAAGGAATCTGAATCTCAAGAATATTACTTCTGCTATGTATTCTCATTATAACAAAAGCAGTGTCAACAGTTAAGAAGTAGAAACAGCTGGCCTGGAATACTGCAGAACTGCTCACAGTGGTGCATTCCACCTGCTATATGTGGAAGCAACGATTGGATCCTAGGATTGAATGCAGGGTAAGAATAACTTATAGGAGTTGGAGTCTCTTGAAAAGTACCACGGCAATGCATTATTCCTTATTGAAAAGGCATTATTTATTGTTGAGAAACTAGAAAATTAGGGAGCCAGTAACACCTGTAAACAATGACTGGCATCAGGGAGAAAATGACCACTATGACTGAATGAAGACTGGGAATAGCTTATTCTTGGGATAAGTGCACATTCTCACGAGAACAGAGTAATTGGGAAACATGGTTAAGAAGGTTTATCTCGCAGAAACACAGGCAAATCTGCCAAACATTTAGAAAATTCACACATCCAGGAGGCATCACCTAAGACAATGCTGAATCTACATCAAAACGAGGCTCCATCTCAGGGTTCTTGAGTTTCACGCTTTTCAAAAGGCTCCCACCTTGAGGTTAAATAAGTTAAAATGGAACTACCTCTTTCCCACAGTATTCCAGAGGCATAAAAATCAGTTGGGATACTGTATGCACCAAGACTCACAAAAGAGCTCTGCAGAGAGTGAATGTGCTATTAAGTACATTGGAATTAATGGAAAGTATAAGATATTGATTTCTGTAAAAGGGTATTGCAAATGCCCTTTGATGAGGTGTTGTGGTTCAGAGAAATACAGCAAAGAAATGTAGTACATAGAATAAAGCCATTAGGAAGGCTAAATAATATCTTACTGATCATCGGGAGCAAATTAAAGAAGACAGAGGTTGGAGTCTATCAGAACTGGCCTTGAACTCTTTGTCTGGTTCTGCTTTTGTGACACTGAGTAAGTAGCTGGATCTCTTTGCATGCCCCATAAGAAATAATAGTAGTAATGAGGTTTCAGGAGCCCTGGTGGCACAGTAGTTAAGCGCTCAGTCTGCTAACCAAAAGATTGGCAGTTTAAATCCACCAGTCACTTCCTGGACACCCTATGGGGAAGTTCTACTCTGTCCTATAGAGTCATTATGGGTCGGAATTGACTCAACAACAACAGATTTAGTTTTTGAATGAGGTTTCAAGGGGGGTAAAAAATAATTAAAATCTTCATAATAATTTATATCTGAATTGATGAATTTTAAGGCAATATTATTTATAATATAAGGAATTATACAAAGCTTTATAATCACATAAAAAGGAAAATGTATCTATCATCTAACTATGTTTGTATATGTTCATATGAGTATACACACACAAATACATACACATACTTTCTTGGATCAATGTTGTTTCCTATGTTATTACATCATACGTATAATAATATAGAATCACAATATGTAAAACAAAATAATGAAATACTGGCACTAATGAATCTGAAGATAGAGTTATAACAATCTAGAAAATCTAACATTAATATAAAAGCTTTTGAGTTAATTAAATTAAATTAATAAAAAAATTTGTAACTTTATAGTGTATTTCCGATTTTCAAACCAACATGTAATACTCTGACATAATGTGGGAGAAGGTGTGGATATGAGTACACATTAAAAAAAGGTCATGGACCCACATATGGAGCACTCAGAAATGTATTGGAGATATTCTTTAAACCCAGTGACCTTTCTGACCTCAGATAGCCAGTATTCTTGGAGTCATGGTACTTAAATTCTTCATTAATTTCATGCAACTCCAATCTCCTTTATCCAGCACTGCTCCTTCTGAAATCACTCAGAATCAACAATTAATGTGAGTTGAAGCATTTCTACATAGCCAGTATTCTTGGAGTCATGGTACTTAAATTCTTCATTAATTTCATGCAACTCCAACCTCCTTTATCCAGCACTGCTCCTTCTGAAATCACTCAGAATCAACAATTAATGTGAGTTGAAGCATTTCTACAGATCTGGAGAACCTTTGCAGAGATTCCCCATTAGAATAGGAATTAATTTAGAAGATGAT
Source organism: Dugong dugon (assembly GCA_030035585.1). Lineage (NCBI taxonomy): Eukaryota > Metazoa > Chordata > Mammalia > Sirenia > Dugongidae > Dugong > Dugong dugon. The sequence goes on from CM057473.1 coordinate 12,750,127, forward strand.
AGCAAAACCCACTTTAAATAATTAAAATAAGTCTTAATGAAATACAATTACATAAGGAGTAGACAGTAAATAATTTAGCCAAAAAACAAGGGACCATTATCCTTCCGGGTGTGTGAAAATTGTTGATCACATACTGGCACTTTCAATTTCACCCCCACACATTTGTCTGTTCTTGCCAGGGATTTATCTCTGAATATTCAAAATGATTTTACAGAGTAGTAACTTTACAAGAGCCAAACCTTTTGAAGCATTGAATGAAGCTAACTCATGTTCTTGTTTTTATACCTTTGGAGCCTTATGCGTAAGAGGACTTTAGTACCCTAATTCTCATTGATTTGCTTTTGATTTCTTCAGATATATTAGAAGAAAAAATCCTAGTCTAGATTTTAAAAAATTAACTTCTGACTTATTTCTGAAAGCACTATTAGTCATAAAATTTAAACCTCATCTAAAAATATTTTTAAAAAAACCAAAAACTTTAAAAGGTACTGAAGTGTCCTCATGCAATGAAATCTTGGCATTCAAAATAATTTTTTAAGAGGATTTTGTTTAATTATTTTTGTTTTTCTTCTTTGATAGTCCAGCAAAAGACATAAGTAATCAGACCAGAAAATTTATTTTTTCAATTGACATGACTTTCCAAGAAATGTGTTTTCTTAGCTAAATGAGTGATTTATAAAGACTATATTTATGTTAATTATTTCTCTGGCCTTAAGTTTGAAATGTATGAACTACATACAGTGATAAAAATACCCATTCACACAAATCATAAGATCTCATTAAAAAAATCCGTTCTTATTTTTATCTCTGAACACCAACAACCAAAAAAATTGACTGGCGAGATTTCCACTCTCAAGCATGTTTCTGTAAAGATCTAGATTGAGGAGTGGTGGTGGAGTGGGATAGCTAATGGTAGAAAAGACAGAAAAAAATATTTCCTTTTCCTTCAATGTTGTTAACAAACAAATCATTGCAATCACTTGTTTGTGTCTCTGTCACCAGTGTCCCTCCTGCCTCCTTCCTCTTCCCTCCAGTGTTTGAATGGATATTCGAAGGTTTTGGATAATTAATTGCACAGAACTCTTTTAAACATGTCTTTCCCAGAGAGGTCTTTCAAATAATTAACCTTTTTGCAAGTGTTCAAAGATGTAGTACATCATGCCAAGATCATAAAATCTCCACATTTTTTGCTATGTATTGCTGATCTATATTAACCCAATCATTCAGTTCTTTATTACCAATTGTTGAATAAAACATAGAGGATGGCACTGTTTATTCATTGTTAAAAAAATCAGAAAATAATCTCTCCACTTTGAAAGCAAAAGCAAAAAAGAAAAACATAATAAAACAAACAAAAAACAGCCACCTGCTAGGAAAATGTACTATTTTTTACAGAAAATAGAGGTGAGACTATGTGTAACTGAGCATAATTTATTTGAACGCTAGAATAGGAAACAATGTAAATTTAAACATGGAAAATTAAACAGTTAAATATACTTGCTGCCCACTGAAATTGCAGGAACAGCTCATTACAAAGGGAATACAGGTTAATTATATGTGAAAAAATATATCACACATATATGTGGTATATAATACAGTGGAGGGGTATCAACACTCACTTTGGAGTTGGTGTCCCATCTTTAATTTACAAACTATGAGACCTTGGACAAGTTACTTCTCTCTGAATTTAATGACTTCATCTGTAAAATGGAAGTCATAATACTTTTTTTTTTTTTTGGAGATTAAGTAAAAATATAGTAAAAGCTCAACTGATAACTATTGGTTTACCATACTAGAATATAAGCTTTGTGTGAGGCAAAGAAAAAAAACAACTATGTTTTTATCACTATATTATAATAATGTAACACAATGTCTACCATTTAGTATAAGTAGATAAAACAACAGAACTTCAATGGATTATTTATTTCCTTCAAATCACTTTCCACAGTGGAGAGTTAAAATAATATTCAAGTTTTCAGAATCAATATGAATTTTAAAAAAATGTTATTTAAAAACATACATAGAAAATAGTTTTCTTTTTTTTTTTTTTTTTTTTTACTTTTTTTAAATTCCATCATTTGCACTATATATGACTCTGTCCCTGAATAAAGCAAGGAAGAAACTTCTGTCACTGTCAGATTAAACAAATTTATAGGTAAGACGAATTACTTTAATCCAATCTATACAGATTAAACATGCACATTTAAAATCAACAGGCAAAATCTATGAGACTACCCTTTCTGTCTCAGAATTTAACTTCAAAGCAATCTTAAATGTTAAAAACAAAAATTGTAAATACATGTTCAGAAAGAGTCACATATTTAACTATTCACCCCTGTAACTCTCAAGCAATGGAAATTGCTAGTGTTCATCAAAAATCATTTCATGTTCTTGGGCATACAGCCAGCCGTTTTTTGCCAGTTTTCTCTGAAGTTAGATGTGACAATAAGACTGAATTCTACCCAATGGAGTGTGCACGGAAATTACATGTGCTAAAATCAGCCATTGAAAACCCTATGGAGTCCAGTTCTACTCTGGCACATGTGGGATAACCACGAGAGGGAATAGATGCCACAAAACCTGATGGTTGTAGTGAATTGTTATGTTAAGAAATGGACGTGTCCTCCAGTGGGATACAAAGGCAAGGTGGTGGTTGAGGACCCCCCAGTAGGGAGGATATTTTATCATTGCCAAATTTAGAATAAACACTGCAAAACATCTTACACTAGCAAGATGCAGATGTCAGAAAGGTCCTAAGGCATGAAAAACTACAAGATGGTAGAAACTTAGTTCCCTGGATTGTGCAGATAGTTTACCCATAAACCAGGAAACCTGATATAGACAGGTGAGTGAGAAACATACCTCTGTCATAATAGACCCGACCATAATGGGTTTATTGTGTTGGAGCAGTCATATACTCTTCTAGCAGTTCTCATTACCCAAACTAACACCAGAAGGAAAGAGTTATATGGTGAACATATAAAACATAGTGTTTACTATAGCTCTTTTTTAATCATTTTCTTTGCACCTTTGTATTGCTCATTGATATATACTTGCTTTTCACTGTCTTCACCCACTAACTTAAGTAAGGTGTTTATTGTCTAGAAATAAAATTGTATATTATTTTATTTTTTCCCATATGAAAATTTATACATACATTGTTATGTAACTCTAATTGCTCTCCCCGTACTGTGACAGCACACTCCTCTTTCTACCCCTGATTCCCCATGTCCATTCAACCAGCTGCTAACCCTCTCTGGCTTCCCATCTCACCTCCAGACAGAAGATGGCCATTTAGTCTCTTGGATCTAGTTGAGCTAAGAGGCACACTCCTCACGAGTATCAGTTTATGTCCCACAGTCCAGTCCAATCCCTGTCTGAAGACTTGGCCTCGGAAATTGTTTTAGTTCTGGGGTGATAGAGAATCCGGGAGCCGTGATTTCCGGGGTTCCTCCAGTCTCAGTCAAACCATTAAATCTGGTCTTCTTACTAGAATTTGAGTTCTGAACCCCAGCTTTCTCCTGCTCCATCTGGGACTCCCTGTAGTGTTCCCTGTCAGGGTGGTCATTGGTGATAGTCGAGCACCGTCTCCTTCTTCTGGTCTCTGGCTGATGAAGTTTCTGGTTTATGTGGTCGTTTCTGTCTCTTGGGCTAATACTTGCCTTATGCTTTTGGTGTTCTTCATTCTCCTCTACTGGGACCGATTGATGCATCTTAGAACCCCAAGCCCCTACCTTTGCTCCTCTGTCCTTCAAAGCGTTTGATTGTATTCAGGAAACTTCTTAGCTTTGGTTTAGTCCAGTTGTGCTGACTTCCCCTGTAGTGTGTGCTGTCCTTCCCTTCACCTAAGATAATTCTTATCTACTATCTAGTTGGTAAATAACCCTCAACCTCCCCACCCTCGTAACTATCAAAGAATGTTTTTTTCTGTGTTTAAACCTTTTCTTGAGTTCTTATAATAGTGATCTTATGCAATATTCATCTTTCTGTGATTGACTAAATTCACTCAGCATAATGAGTTTCAGCGTCCTCCACGTTATAAGATGTTTCACAGCTTCATTGTTGTTCTTTATCATTGCATAGTATTTCATTGTGTAGCTATACCATAATTTGTTTATCCATTCGTCTGTTGATGGGCACCTAGGTGGTTTCCATCTTTTTGCTATTGTGAACAGTGCCAGAATGAACATGGGTGTGCATATATCTATTCGTGTGACAGCTCTTATTTCTCTAGGGTATATTTCAAAGAGTGGGATAGCTGGATCGTATGGTACTTCTATTTCTGGCTTTTCAAGGAAGCATCAAATCGATTTCCAAAGTGGTTGTACCATTTTACATTCCCACCAACAGTGTATAAGTGTTCCAGTCTCTACACAACCTCTCCAGCATTTATTATTTTGTGTTTTTTGAATTAATGAATGCTAGCCTTGTTGGGGTGAAATGATATCTCATTGTAGTTTTGATCTGCAATTCTCTAATGGCTAATGATTGTGAGCATTTCTTCATGTGTCCGTTAGCCACCTGAATATCTTCTTTGGCGAAGTGCCTGTTCATCTCCTTTGCCCATTTTTTAACTGGATTATTTGTCTTTTTGTTGTTGAGGTTTTGCAGTATCTTGTAGATTTTAGAGATTAGATGCTGATCAGATTTGTCGTGGCCAAAATTTTTTATTTTTTTCCCAGTCTGTAGGTTGTCTTTTGACTCTTTTGGCGAAGTCTTTTGATGAGCATAAGTGTTTGATTTTTAGGAGCTCCCATTTATCTAGTCTCTCTTCTGGTGCTTGTGCATTGTTACTTATGGTTCGTATTGTGTTTATGCCATGTATTAGGGCTCCTAGCATTGTCCTTATTTTTTTTCCATGATCTTCATCTTTTTAGATTTTATATTTAAGTCTTTGATCCATTTTGAGTTAGTTTTTGTGCATGGTGTGAGGTATGGGTCTTGTTTCAGTTTTTTGCAGGTGGATATCCAGGTGTGCCATCACCATTTGTTAAAGAGACTGTCATTACCCCAGTTACGCACTATGGGCCTTTGTCAAATATCAGCTGCTCATAGGTGGATGAATTTATGTCTGGATTCTCAATTCTGTTCCATTGGTCTATGTATCTGTTGTTGTACCAGTACCAGGCTGTTTTGACTATCATGGTGGTATAATAGGTTTTAAAATCAGGTAGTGTGAGGTCTCCCACTTTGTTCTTCTTCATGAGTAATGCTTTACTTATTCGGGGCCTCTTCCCTTTCCATATGAAGTTGATGATTTGTTTCTCCATCTTATTAAAAAATGCCGGTGGAATTTGGATTGGGATTGCAGTGTATCCATAGATCGCTTTGGGTGGAATTGACATTTTCACAATGTTGAGTCTACCTATCCATGAGCAAGGTATGTTTTTCCACTTATGCAGGTCTCTTTTGGTTTCTTGCAGTAGTGTCTGTAGTTTTCATTGTACAGGTCTTTTATGTCTCTGGTTAAATTTGTTCCTAAGTATTTTATCTTCTTGGGGCCTTTTCTCCCTGATTCTAGCTCTGACCAGGCTCTGCTGACATTATATCTTCCCCTCATCTCTGCAGGTCTAATGGTGGTAAGTTGTGGCAGTATACCCTGCTGGTTCTCTAGATCCTGTCCACATCTCTACTGGTCCCAGCATTACATTATTTTCGATTAAATACTTATCAGTAGACTTCTATTTTTTTCCAGGACCCTGACATATAGATGGGGAGTGTTACAGAAAATTTAAGTTTAAATCTTTGAGTTTAATGTTTGGTTGGGCCTTTGTGCTAGTCTAAAAGTCTTTAAAAGCAGAACTGAGTTAAAAGTCGCATTCCAACTTTCAGTAAAGACTCTTTGGAATCAATTTTTAAAACCACTCTCTCGGGAAAATTATTTTCTGTCTATATTGGGGCCTATTTACAAAGTCAAGTCAATCTATAATCTTGTAATATTTGTATATTCTAAAAATGCAGATAGATTGGATTCTTATCCAGGAAGTGCTCATTAAAAGCAGAGTTAAAATATTCAGTCGTCTTGAAACTTTGATATTCTTAAAACATGAAGGGACCATTTGGTGTTTCTTCAGGGTTACTTCATATATGTTTAAAAATATATTTAATACAATCAACACTCTAATGACAATACGAATTTTGTCAAAGTCTTTAACTATTGAAACAATTTAAAACAAATAAATTAGCAATCTCTTTTTATTCATACCTCTCCCAACTGGCTGCCCAACAATGTGAGACTAATCTATCCATCCCAATGATAAGTATATATGAGATGGTGTGTGGATTCTTCATCAGAGAGGAGCAAGATGAAAACAGCTCCAGGTGGTAAAACTGAAGTGAGGTCAATTATTCATCAGGAGAGGATTTGTGAGACCAGAATTGAACAGAGTAAAAAAAAAGCTGTGTGGGAATTTGGAGATATCTTGGGGCCATCATTAGATGATGTTAGTTTAATCAAGCCCAATTTTAAGACAAATGTCAAGTGACAGAAAAACCCCCACCTAAAATCTGGTACCACAAGTTTGAAAAAGTGTTATTTTCTCCAGGAGAATTTGTGTAGTTTTACTCCTTGAATTCTACAGTTGTTGCTTGAAAATCTATAAAGTTTCTATAGTTTTTTTTTTTTTGTTTTATTTTTTGGTGTACATGTTCAGACTCATCCATGAGAATGCAAACTCTTTGAGAACAGAAGTTTTCTTATTCACCTCTGAATGTGAAGACTGCATACCATCACTACTACAAAGAACCTGAACATTTTAAAAATTTTATTTTTAAAAATTATCACTTTTCTTGATATCCTACAGCATCAGGCAATACTGCTATCTCTTTGATATAATATATGTGGCAGAGTAACACAAAGATGTTTCAAAGATGTTTAAGTAATAGAAACCTCTATAGAACAACAAAACTGGGTGCATTCTGTAAGATGCTAGAAAGCTGCTGAATTCCTTTTCTGCTGAGAGTTCTTGATAGATATCAAATGACTGAGGTGTGGAGAAACTTCCCAATCAGTTTCAGTTGTGTGTGTGTGTGTGTGTGAACCTTCCAATGCTTAGAAACTTGTCATGGTAACTCATTGGAGCCATGAATTTTTATTTTGAATATATCATTTCAGTTCAGAAAATAGTATATGTTATGGAAGCTAATAATTCTTTCAATATTCTTTGACAGAGTAACAATATTTTAAATAATTTTAAAGTCATTGTTAGTGTCTTAGTTATCTAGTGCTGCTATAACAGAAATACCACAAGTGGATGGCTTTAACAAACACAGATTTATTCTCTTACAGTCTAGAATTCAGGGTGCCAGCTCCAGGGGAAGGATTTCTCTGTCAGCTATACGGGAAGGTCCTTGTCATCAATCTTCCCTGGTCTAGGAGTTTCTCAGAGCAGGGACCCCAGATCCAAAGGATGTGATCAGCTCCTAGCACTGCTTTCTTGGTAGTATGAGGTACTCCTGTCTCTCTGCTCAATTCTCTCTTTTATATCTCAAAAGCAATTGACTCAAGGTACAACCTAATCTTGTAGATTGAGTCCTGCCTCATTAACGTAACTGCCTGTAATCCTGACTCATTCACATCGTAGAGGTAGGATTTATAATACAGAGAAAAATCACATCAGATGACACAATGGTGGACAATCACACAATACTGGGAATCATGGACTAACCAAGTTGATACACATTTTTGGGGACACAATTCAATCCATAACAGTCAGTAAAATAAAATTTCTGGATTCTAGTCAATAAATTGACTACCAAGTGAAACTATGAAAAGATATTCTTCCCTTTGACTGTTTTAACTAAATCCTTGGCTGGTATAACTAGGTCTTATCAATGATAAACTACTCATAGAGTCAACCTTTACTTGATCAATTATCCAGACACCACCATAGTCACCAGCTGATCTGGCCTTCTCTTTATTATGAACCCATTGATTATTCAATGATCACTTATTGAGACTCTGCTCTAGGCTAGACTTTGTGCCAGGTATTGTGGATAAAAGAGTCACCTACGTGCTATCTTCCTGATGGTGTTGAGGGGGGGGGGCGATTGATATTTATCAAGTTATTAAATGAAAACAATAAAATATCAACTATGACAATTGCTATAAAAAAGAGTTCTATTTACAGAGCTTAAAATGTGAGTATTTAGCATAGAGAAAATTTGGAAATATTTTATTAAGCATTTATCTGAAACAAGCATAGGCATTAACTAGATGGAGCGGGAAAAGAAGAAGAAACAGATTTGCAAAACCCTATGATAGGAGAGCCTGAAGATTGGCCTAAGGGTTGGAATGGAGAGAATGACAGCCACTGTGCTGTCAGAAGAGGCAGGGGTCAGTGCAGGGTCTTAGAGCTTGTGTTCAGTACTTTGATCTATATCATTTTAATAGAGGGATGTCATTAGAAGGTTTTAAACAGAGAAGTGACATGATTAGATTGGAGGGAAGCCAGCATGCCTAGGGAGTATCAGTTGTTAAAAAGACTTAATATTTCAACTAAAGGAGTTTGGATGATCATGATGTTGGTGCAGATGATCTAAAGTGAATGGATTTGAGAAGCATTTAGAAAATAAAAGCAAGGGGCAATGCTAATCCAGTGGTAGAATTCTCACCTCCAACGTGGGATGCCAGGGTTTGATTCCCAACCAATGCACCTCATGTGCAGCCACCACTAGTCTGTCGGTGGAGGTTTGGGCGTTAGGTTGATGTTGAATGGGTTTCACCAGAGTGTTAAGACTAAGACTGACTAGGAAGGAAGACCTGGTGACCTACCCCTGTAAATCAGCCAGTGCAAACTCTAAGAATAATAATGGACTGGACCAATCTGCAGCTGATCATGGGGATGATGCAGGACCAAGCAGTGCTTCACACTTTTGCACATGAGGTCATTATGAGTTTGGGTCAGACTTCATCACAATTTAACAATAACCCCTGCTATAAGTGAATATAGAGTTCACTGTTATGTAGTGCTTAATGCAAATAAAATGAAAAAAAAGAAAATCAATTAGGCTTTTTAAGTGATCAGAGATAAATTTATTGAGGGAAACATTCATGAAGGTATACAGTTCCCTTGTCCTCATACTACCATTGTGTCCCAGCATCTTGACTGAACCACCTAAAAGAAAGAAAAAATCAAAACAAAACAAAAAGCCTGCAAGCACGTCATCTTGCAAGTGCAATACATAGAGTGAAATCTCTACTACGTCTCGTTACTCAGTAAGGTAAATACACTAAACAGATAGTGATGGATAAACAAAGATACTGCTCAGAGGCAGTGACAGATGCACTGTTGTTGGCTGCCATTGAGTTGACTCCCAACTCATGGTGACCCCATACACGAGTGAATGAAATCCTGCCCAGTCCTGTGCCATTCCCAGGATTGGTTGCAGGACAGATCATTGCGATCCATAGAGTTTTCATTGGCTGATTTTCAAGTAGATCACCCGGCCTTTCTTTCCAGTCTGCCTTAAACTGGAAGCTCAGCTGAATCTTGCTCAGCATCATAGCATCACACCAGCCCTCACTGACGACGAGCAGTGACTGTGCATGAGATCCAGTGGCCAGGAATTGAACACCGGTCTCCTGCGTGGAAGGTGAGACTTCTATCACTGAACCACCAATGCCTAGTAAATCTATAACTAAGGCTGTGGAAAAAGGAGAGGTGATATGGAACAGTGATGAGTACTGAAAATAAAGCAAAACCAGGCACACCTTCTTCATTTATGATTGGGTGGTAATTAATAGATACAATGCTGTCTTCTCTTAGGAAAAAAATATGATTGCCAGAAAAATCTGAGATTTTCTCTCTTCCTGACAGATGCCACACAGTTACCACTTTACTCTAATTCATGGTGACAAAGAGCAGATAAGTGATTGCCTCTGAGGGGTTAAGACTGTCTAGAGAGTGGCATGAAGGAGCTCTGAAATAAAAGCAAATGTTCTATATCATCTTTTGGCTGGTGGTTACACTGTGCATGCAAGTCAAAATTCGTCAAACTCAATACTTAGGATCTGAGCATTTTTCATATATAAGTTTTTCTTCAATTCAAAAAGGAATAAAGTGTAAAAATGGATACATATTTCAGTTTTTCATGTCTGAAGATAAGTGATTAAACTTTATTAGTGAAAGTAAGATAAACTGGACATCACACTTTGAATAACAAAAACAAACCGAACTCATTGCCTTCAAGTCGATTCTGGCTCATAGTGACCCCATAGGACAGAGTAGAACTGCCCCATAAGTTTTCCAGGGAGCAGCTAGTGGATTTGAACTGTCAACCTTTTGTAGCTCTTAACCACCATGTCACCAGGGCCCCTACCTTTGAATAGAGAGAACTAAAAAGAAACTTGATGATTTTTAAGGTTTAAATTTATGTTACATTTTAAAAAAGGGCTAAGCCATCTTTTTCGTTTCAGAGATAAAAGAGAAACAACAGGAAATATTAATAGACAAAGACCCACATTCCATTTCAGGAAGACTTCAAGAACACATGAATCTTTCTGTAATACCAACAGGCTGAGGTAGGAAGCTTTGTGATAGTGTATGTTCTACACAAAAATAAGATGACTAGTGGTCAGGAATGTTAGGAGACATTTCTACAGGTGATGAGATCTGATAGCGGGCCTTGGAGATTTTATGATTTGGGGAGATTCTAAGTTTTCTATTTCAAGATGCCAACAATAAAAACCTAAAACCAAACCGGTTGCCGTAGTGTCGATTCTGACTCTTAGTGACACTATAGAACAGAGTAAAACTGCCCTATAGGGTTTCCAAGAAGCAGCTGGTGGATTCGAACTGCCGACATTTTGGTTAGCAGTCAAAGCTCTCAAACACTGTTGGCTCCTTATCAACAATGGTCTGTCTTAAATCACCCTAGCATAGCCATTCATGTATGTGTTGCTGAAAGCTGTGCTTACGTATCGTTCATATCTCACTGTCACAGTTAACACATCTGCTATCACCTCTAAAGTAATGTACTTATAAAGGTATGTACAGATTTCTATTGGTTTCCTTCAATTTTCTGAGCCTATTTTAATCTTCCATGGCCTATTCCCCATTTTATATCCTGTGCAGTTTAGATTTTACAAAGGAATTGAGCTAACATTTTTTTTTCTCATTTACTGTCTAAGTTACCATGTGAGAGAGAAAACAAATGACATTAATAACATTTTAGTCCCTAGTAAAATCTTTCTTAAAAAAAAAAAAGCTTCCAGAGGAGGCGGGGCAAGATGGCGCTCTAGGCAGAAGCACCACGCCATCCCTCCACAGCAAAGATCCGAAAAACTAAGCCTAACAGAGAATCAACAATCCTGAAACCCTAGAACACCAAATGAAGAGATAAAGAACTCAGCCAAACACCAAATGGAGTGAGAATACTAAAAGAGAACGGAGAGTGACCAGAGACTCATGCAGAGATTCCTTACCAGCTAACGCAGCACGGATCCACCATCTTGGATTCCTATCGGAGACCAGCGAACGGGAGAGCAGCCTCGCAGAGCGTCCAGTGGGAGACAGAACGACCGGCAAACTGTGGTGCGCGCTTTCCCACCCCCCACCACTCTCCGCCTCGGCCGGGGCTCCCCTGCTTTCCGTGGCCAGGGTCCCTGGGCTGGGGGGCGCCGGTGCTTGGATTCCACGTGCCTGGGCTGGCGGCTTTCTGAGAGCCGTTTTCTGGCTACTGGTGAAGCTTTTTCTGCCGCTTCGCCCTCCTTTTGCCTGGGTGCCTGGTTCCGAGCGCCGTCTTCGCTCTCTCCTGCTGGCTGTGGGGCTGCTTTTGGGCGTGTGGCTGCTTCCAGGTCTGGGCTGCTGCGCTGACAAGATCCCGGGGCCCTTGTTCGTTCGCCCCTCTGCTTCCCGTGGCCACAGTCTCTTAACCCCGAGACTGCCGGCTGCTTGGAATTCGCACCCCTGAGTGGGGGCTCTATGGGTCCCATTTGTTGGCACAGACTGCTGGTGTTGCTTTTTTTTTTAAATTTTATTTTTCTTCTTTTTTAATTAGTTTTGTCATCTTTTCCCTCTTTTTCCCTTTTGTCTTTCTTCATTGTTTACTTTTTCGTCTCTCTATCTCTTCCTTCTCTTTCTGATCCCTGAATACCAGGTGATGTATGCCTCTGTACTTTCTGGCCAGGCTGTGCTGTGAAAACTGAGACCGACTCTCCCAGACCTCATAGCTGCATCGGTGGGATCCCTGGGAACTTTGCAGTTCTTTAACTTTTCTGATTTTTATTTGTTCATTCTTTCCTTTTCTTTCTCTTTCTCCTTCTGGTTTCCTCCATCCCATAGTCTCTCATCTGTACATTCCAGCGACAAGCTCACCTAGCATTCTTTTATGTTTGTATGCTTTTTGCTCCTGCTCCTCTCTCCTCTCTCCCATATCCAGCTTAGCTTCACACATAACCATCTCCCTGCTGCACCCTACCTACCTGCACTGTGCACTTGACATCACACCACCAAGCTGTGCAGGCACGCCCTATTGGAACCTGCCCAGCACTGACTACCGACCGTCCTGGTGGCTGCAGTGAGTGCCACAAACAACCCGTCCCAGTGGCTCCTCTTCAGCTAGATCTGCCCAGCTGTACCACAAGGACGAAACAAACAAAAAAAAAAACTACAATCAATAAATGAGAGAAATATCTACTGAATGCCTCGAAAACAGCAAACAATATCAAAACATTTACAAAAACAGAACAAGATGGCTCCAATAGGCATCCAAATTAAAACACCAGATAACTCTCCTGTGGAAGAAAATGCACTAGAAGTACCTGATAGGGAACTCAAATCACTAATACTCGGAATTTTCCAAGAACTGAGGCAAAAAGCTGACAAACATGAGGAAAAAAAAGACAAATTTATAGAAAATACAGACAAAAAATTGGAAGAATTCAGGAAGATGATACAGGAAAAAATGCCAAAATAAATTCACAACTCGAAATTATACAAAAACAACAATTAGAAATCCAAAAGATAAACAACAAGATTTCAGAAATGGACGGTGTCATAGAAGGGCTGAGAAGTAGATTTGAAACCGTGGAAGACAGGATCAGTGGAACTGAAGACAAACACTTGGATACAACTCTGTTTCAGGAAAACTCAGAAAAAAGAACAAAGAAAAATGAGGAGACCCTGAGAGTTATGTGGGACACAATTAAAAGCAAAAACTTACGAGTGATTGGCATTCCAGAACAGGGGGAGAAAACAGAAAACACAGAGAGGATCATTGACGAACTGCTGACAGAAAACTTTCCCAATATCATGAAAGATGAAAAGCTGGCCATCCCAGAAGCTCAACGAACCCCATATAGAAGACACCCCAGAAGAAAATCACCAAGACATATCATATTCACACTCGCTAAAACTAAAGACAAACAAAAAATCCTGAGAGCAGCTCGAAAAAAACAAGAAGTCACATACAGAGGAGAAACAATAAGACTAAGCTCAGATTATTCGGCAGAAACCATGCAGGCAAGAAGGCAATAGGATGACATATATAAAATCTTGAAAGAAAAAAAATTGTCAGCCAAGAATAATATATCCTGCAAAACTCTCATTCAAATTTGATGGTGAAATTAGTTCATTTCCAGATAAACAGAAACTAAAGGAATATGCAAAAGTCAAACCAAACTTACAAGAATTATTAAAGGGAGTTCTTCGATCTGTGGACAAACAGCTTCAGCCCTCAGACAGGACCTAGGACCTAGGACACAGGTTCATATGAACCAGATACCAATCTAGGAACTAAACTACAGCAGACTTTCCAAAAACAAAAGAAATACAACAGGGAATCAGAGCAATCAATCAAAGGATGACAACAACATCAAAACAATGAAAGAGGGAACAAACGGCATAGGTATAGAACCTTCTAAAGGAGAGGAAGGCAAGGCGATACCAAGTAAGGGTAGACTGCTTCAAACTTATAAAGATAAGGGTAAAATTCATGGTAACCACAAAGAAAGTTAACAAACCAACTCATAAAAATAAAGACGAAAAACATAAAGTCTCAACAAAAACAAAACCTACAAAAACAAAAGAAATGAACACAAAATACACAAACAAAAGTAACTCAGCACAAGACAGTAAGAAGAACAAAGAAAACTTCAGCACCACAAAAAAAAGCACTACAAAATGACAGCAACAAACTTCCATCTATCAATAATTACACTGAACGTAAATAGACTCAATGCACCCATAAAGAGATGGAGAGTGGCAGAATGGATAAGAAAACAGGATCCATCAATTTTCTGTCTATAAGAGACACACCTTAGAAACAAAGATGTGAATTTATTAAAAATCAAAGGTTGGAAAAAAATATATCAAGCTAACAACTATCAAAAAAGAGCAGGAGTGGCAATTCTAATCTCAGATAAAATAGACTTTAAAACAAAATCTACCATAAAAGACAAAGAAGGACACTATATAATGATTAAGGGGATGATCCATCATGAAGACATAACCATAATACATATCTATGCACCCAATGACAGGGCTCCAAAATACATAAAAAAAAACTCTAACAGCACTGAAAAGAGAAATTGACAGTTCCACAATAATAGTAGGAGACTTCAACACACCACTCTCAGTAAAGGACAGAACAACTAAAAAGAAACTCAGCAAAGATACAGAAGACCTAAAGGACACAATCAGCCAACTGGACCTCATAGACATATATAGAACAATCCATCCAACCGCTGCAAAATACACATTCTTTTCCAATGCACATGGAACGTTCTCCAGAATAGACCACATCTTAGGCCACAGAGCAATCCTCAACAAGATCCAAAATGCTGAGATAATTCACAGTATCTTCTCTGACCACAATGCTATCAAGGTAGAAATTAACACTAGAAAGAGCAAGGAAAAAAAAATCAAACACATGGAAACTGAATAATAATCTGCTTACACATCAATGGGTAATAGAAGAAATCAGAGATGGAATTAAGAAATTCCTAGAATCAAATGAGAATGAAAACAGATCATACCAAAACCTTTGGGACACAGCAAAGGCAGTCCTCAGAGGACAATTTATAGCAATAGATGCACATATCACAAAAGAAGAAAGGGACAAAATCAAAACATTAACTACAGAACTCAAACAAATAGAAAGAGAACAACAAAAAAAGCCTACAACCACCGGAAGAAAGGAAATAGTAAAGATCAGAGCAGAAATCAATGAAATAGAGAACAGAAAAACAATAGAAAGAATCAACAAAACCAAAAGTTGTTTCTTTGAAAGAATCAACAAAATCGACAAACCACTGGCCAGACTGACAAAAGAAAAACAGCAGAGGACACAAATAACCCAAATAAGAAATGAAATGGGGGACATTACAACAGACCCAACCGAAATAAAAAGGATTACAACAGAATATTACAAAAAACTATATTCCAACAAATTTGAAACCCTAGAGGAAATAGATAAATTTCTAGAAACATACGGCCTACCCAAACTACAACAAAGTGATATTGAAAATCTGAACAGACCCATAACAGGAGAAGAGATTGAACAGGTAATAAAAAAACTCCCAACCAAAAAAAGCCCTGGCCCAGGTGGCTTCACTGGAGAATTCTACAAAACGTTTACAGAAGAGCTTGTACCAGTTCTACTCAAGCTTTTTCAGAGCATAGAAGAGGAAGCAACACTTCCAAATTCATTCTATGAAGCCAGCATAATGCTGATACCAAAACCAGGCAAAGACATCACAAAAAAAGAAAATTACAGACCAATATCTCTCATGAATATAGATGCAAAAATTCTGAACAAAATTCTAGCCAATAGAATTCAGTATCATATCAAAAACATAATACACCACGACCAAGTAGGATTCATACCAGGCATGCAAGGATGGTTTAACATTAGAAAATCCATCAACGTAATCCAGCACATAAATAAAAGGAAAGAAAAAAATCACATGATCATCTCAATTGACACAGAAAAGGCATTTGACAAAGTCCAACACCCATTCCTGATAAAAGCTCTCAATAAAATAGGTATAGAAGGGAAATTTCTCAACATAATAAAGGGCATCTATGCAAAATCAACAGCCAACATCATTCTTAATGGAGAGAGGCTGAAAACATTCCCCTTGAAAACAGGAACAAGACAAGGATGCCCTTTATCACCACTCCTATTTAACATTGTGCTGGAAGTTCTAGCTGGAGCAATAAGGCAAGAGAAAGAAATAAAGGGCATCCAAATTGGTAATGAAGAAGTTAAACTCTCCCTGTTTGCAGATGATATGATACTATACATAGAAAACCCTAAAGACTCCACGAGAAATCTACAGGAACTAATAGAAGGTTTCAGCAGAGTAGCAGGATACAAGATAAACATTCAAAAATCAGTTGGATTCCTATACACCAGTAAAGAGAATCATGAAAAGGAGATCAGGAAATCAATACCATTTTCAATACCCCCTATAAAGATAAAATACTTAGGAATAAATCTGACCAGGAATGTAAAAGACCTATACAAAGAAAACTACAAAACACTGCTGCATGAAACCCAAAGGGATCTACATAAATGGAAAAACATACCATGCTCATGGATAGGCAGACTCAACATTGTGAAAATGGCAATTCTACCTAAAGCAATTTACAAATACAATGCAATCCCGATCCAAATACCGACAAGATTCTTCAAAGAGATGGAAAAACTAATTATTAACTTCATATGGAAAGGGAAGACACCCCGAATAAGTAAAGCACTACTGAAGAAGAAGAATAAAGTTGGAGGACTCACACTACCTGATTTGAGAACCTACTATTCTCCTACAGTACTCAAAACAGCCTGGTACTGGTACAACAACAGAGACATTGACCAATGGAATAGAATTGAGAACCCAGATGTATACCCATCCACCTATAGTCACCTGATTCTCGACAAGGGCCCAAAGTCCATCAAATGGGGAAAAGACAGTCTTTTTAACAAATGGTGCTGGCAAAACTGGATATCCATTTGTAGAAAAATGAAACAGGACCCATACCTCACACCATATACAAAAACTACTTCAAAATGGATCAAAGACCTGAATATAAAGTGTCAAACTATAAAATTCATAGAAGAAAAAATAGGAACAACACTTCAGGCCTTAATACATGGCATTAACAGGATACAAACCATAAACATCAACACAAAAAACCCAACAGATAAACTAGATAACTGGGATCTTCTAAAAATCAAACATCTATGCTCTTCAAAAGACTTCACCAAAAGAGTCAAAAGAGAACCTACAATCTGGGAAAAAATTTTTGGACAGTACAAGTCAGACAAAGTTCTAATCTCCATAATCTACAAGAAAATCCAACACCTCTACAACAAAAAGACAACCAATCCTATCAAAAAATGGGCAAAGGAAATGAACAGACACTTCACCAAGGAAGACATTCAAATGGTCAACAGACCCATGAGGAAATGCTCGCAATCACTAGCCATTAGAGAAATGCAAATTAAAACCACAATGAGATACCATCTCACCCCGGCATACTGGCACGAATCAAAAATACTGGAAATAACAAATGTTGGAGGGGCTGTGGGGAGATGGGAACTCTTATACACTGCTGGTGGGAATGCAAAATGATACAACCATTTTGGAAAATGATATGGCGTTTCCTCAGAAAGCTAGAAATAGACATACCATTCGATCCAGCAATCCCACTCCTAGGAATATATCCTAGAGAAATAAGAGTCATCACTCGAATAGACATACGCACACCTATGTTCATGGCAGCACTGTTCACAATAGCAAAACGATGAAAACAACCTCGATGTCCATCAACAGATGAATGGATACACAAACTATGCTACATGCACACAATGGAGTACTATGCAACGAGAAAGAACAACAATGAATCTGTGAACCATCTCATAACATGGATAAAACTGGAGGACATTATGCTGAGTGAAATAAGTCAATCACAAAAGGACAAATATTGTATGAGACCTCTATTGTAAAAACCCATGAAAAAATTCACATGCAAAATGTAACAATCCTTGTTGGTTACCAGGGATGGGAGGGGAGGGGGGGAAGATACTAAATAGGCAATTGATAAGTGGTACCTTGGGTGAGAGGTGAGATAGTACACATTACAGGGGAAACTAACACAACCTGCACAAGGAACGGTCATGGAGGCCCTATAGACACATCCAAACCCCCCGAGGGCCTGAGTTGTTGGACGGAGGGCTCTGGGGACCATGGTCTCAGGGAACATCTAGCTCAATTGGCATGACACTACTTATAAAGATAATGCTCTACATTCTACATTGGTGAGTAGTGTCTGGGGTCTTAAAAGCCTATGAGCGGCCACCTAACATACTCCACTGGTCTCATCCCTTCGGGAGCAAGGGAGAGTGAAGAGAACAGGATACAACGAAAAGATTAGTCCAAAGGACTAATTGTCCACAGCTACCAAGGCCTCCACCGGACTGAGTCCAGTACAGCTAGATGGTGCCCGGCTACCACCACTGACTGCTCTAACCAGATCACAACAGAGGGTTCTGGACAGAGCTGGAGAAGGATGTAGAGCATAATTTTAACTCCCCCCCAAAAAAAGACCAGATTTACTGGCCGAAAGAATACTGGAGAAACCTCAAGAGTGTGGCCCCCAGACACCCTTTCAGCTCAGAGGTGAAGTTACCTTCGAGGTTCGATGTGAAGCCTGGGAGTTGACAGCCCAGTAAAACTAAATGGGACTAACGAGGTACAGGAGTCCGGTGACAAGGGCCAGAAGGCAGAGGGGGAGTAGGAAACTGATGATAAGGAACCCAAGTTGAGTAAGGACACTGTCGATGTGTTGTGAGATTGTTGACCACTGCTATAGGGCAACATTTGTAGTAACTATTAAATGGGAGGCTGTTTTGTCCTGTAAGCCTTCATCTTGGGCGAGAATGGCAGCACAATTGGAAGAGCATAGTCAATATCACTTAAATGTGTAAGTAAAAAGTTTTGAAATGGTGTTAAAAAAAAACCAAAAAAACAAATGAGACTAATGAGGTACAGTAGTCCAGTGACAAGGGCCAGAAGACAGAAGTGGACAAGGAAGTCCCCTGGTGATAGGGAACACAAAGTGGAGTAAGGATATTGTTGATGTGTTGTGAGATTGTTAACCATTGTCATAGGGCAACATGTGTAGTAACTGTTAAATGAGAAACTATTTTGTTCTGTAAGCCTTCATCTTAAGTGAGAATAACAGCACAGTTGGAAGAGCGTAGTCAATGTCACTGAACTGTGTATGTAAAAATTTTTGAAACTGTGTATCTTTGGCTATCTATATTTTCATCAAAAAAAAAAAAAAAAAGGTTGAGAATTTAGAGCCTTAATATGTTGTGGGGTTGTTCACCAATGTCATAAAACAACATATGTACTACTGTTTCATGAGAAACTATTTGTCCTGTAAGCCTTCACCTGAAGTACAATAAAATAATTAAAAAAAAAAAAAGTTTCCAAATGGTAAAATAAGCTATTTTATCTCATAAATGGGAATCTTGTCTTATCCTCTCCCCTCCTTTTTTTTTTTTTTTTAAATTATTTTGTTGTTTTCGTCGCTGAGAACGTACACAGCAAAACATCCACCAATGCAGTAGTTTCTAGACGTGCAATTCAGTGACATTGACAACATTCTTCAAGTTGTGCAACCGTTTTCATTCTCCTTTTCAGAGTTGTTCCTCGCCCATTAACATAAACTCACTGCCCTCTAAGATTCCTACCTAATCTTTCTGGTTGCTGTTGTCAATTTGATCTCATATACATAGTTCTTAAAAAAGCATAATGCTCCAGGTAGACATTTGGAGGAGAATCTATCCATGAAGTACCAAAATGATCTGATATATTTGGTAACAGATTTTTTGATTTTCTGGATACTTAAAATTTCAAGAAATGCATAAATAAGTAAATCCATGGAAGAGTAATTAATGAATGAATAGGTGAATGAATGAATGAATGAATAGATGAACATTTAGAGAGGGGACTGAGATAAATTTGTCATGTGATGATTTTGACATGAAAGGTTGTACTAAAAAATGCAGAAAAACAACAAAAATCTGATATTAATATCATTTTATAAAGGAAAGGACTTTTAAAGTCCTCCAAGAAGTAAATCAGAACCAGCAATGCTAATCACAAGATTTACTGGTATAGTGCAAGTATTGACCAATCAGAGAAAACACTGGTTGACATGATTTTCTGGTCTATACTGACTGGCATCAACTTTGGAGGAATATAATGTCAAAATTAAAAATAAGTAAGTAAGAAGGAAGTAAATAAATAAATAAAACTAATACCTATGCTTTAAATATGTTTTGTTTTGTAAAATTCATCACATTGTCCATATGTTGCCTTGGGTTATAAAATGTTTGTTACACACCAGTAAGTATCTTCAAAGGAAATCTAGGAAATACTGGGCTAAAATACACTTTAAAAGTGTGGACTCCTAAGGCAGCACTGTAAAAAAAGGAATGGGTAAATTTTGTATACCTGAACTGCAAGTATTAAATTCCAATGTATAAGACCACTCCTGAGCCTCGTAGAAGAAAAGAGTAGTCCCTGAGGACTGTATTTTCAAATGGATATAGCCTCTTCTGGCTGCAGAATGAATATGAAGTAGATTACATTATCCCAGCCATATGGAGTTTTCATTCAAACTATAAAGACGAAAGTATTTAAAATAATCAAATACTTATTTTAAATCAATACATCATTAAGTATGTGATAGGATATTATTGCCTGAATACATATCTATTAAAATAATCCAAAGGAAAAGATTGATTCAAGGAAGCCAAATTAATCTGTAAAAGTTTTGCAAATACTTCCAATGCAATGGATTCTATTTATTATTGAAAATCTATAAAAATTTTAAACATGGTCATGCATAACCAGCAAGGTTTATAGCCTTATATTTAGACATCAGATTCTTAAAGTGTGAGAAAGGACTAATCTGAGTGTGAAATAGCCATATGTTTATCCCTGCTTTGATATCCACAGTAAGTTGATATCTAGGGCTTCCTACATATACTTAGATGGACCCTTAACTTGCCATGTTAACTCTGCTCCCAAAAATGCTTTGCTAAAAATTCTGTAGAATATGATAAAAATTGTGATGAATTTTAGGTATTCTATGAAATCACACCCAAGAAATTGCAGTGCATGTAGATTGTGGTAGTTTGAGTAATGGTCTCCAAAGATATTCAGGTCCTAATCCCTCAAGCTTGTGAATATTACTTTTTATGGCAAAAGGGACTTTGCCAATGTAATTAGGTTTAGTATCCTGAGAAGGGGAGATTATCCAGTTGGGCTCTAAATGTAATCACAAATGTTTTAATAAGAGGTAGGAAGAGGGAGATTTGAGGACAGAAGAAGAAGAAAGCAATGTAAGGATGGCAGCAGAGACTGGAATGGCACAGCCACAAGCCAGGGAAGGTCGGTAGCCTCTAGAAGCTGGCAAGGAACAGTCTCTCCCCTGGAGACACCAGAAGGAGCCATCCCTGCCAACCCCTTGATTTTAATCCCTTCAGGTGCTCATTTAGGACTTCTGACCTCCAGAACTGAGAGAGAAGAAATTTGTGTTGGTTTAAGCCAGTAAATTTTCGTAATTTCTTACAGCTGCAGCAGGAAATGAAAACGCAGAAAAAACACAATATTACTGCTTTTCTCACAAGTACTTTGAGTTCATGCTTTAAGTTAGATTGTTCTCAATGCCTACTAAATTGGCAGCTTGCATCATGCTCTGCCTGTATCACTTTTGTTGGACTATTATATACCTTCTTCTTTATTTAGTGATACTGTTCCTAAAGCCAAATTATTTATATTGTAGGTGAAACCATGTTTACTATTCTTTCAGAAACAGTTTATCAGAATCTGATTCAACAAATTGATTCATTCCACCAATTATTTTATTTCACTTATTGATACCTGGGTAGCTTATATTTCTCCTAAGATAGGGCCTCTTTGATAACACAATTTTGTCTAAATCAAATGAAAAAAATAATTATAAAATGTCATGTAATAGGACAATAGATATTCTCTTCAAGGATTAAATGTGAAAAAAATTTAAAAAATGCATATATAATATTATGTTCAGTATAGCTTTTTATTAGTGAAAAAAATCATAAAGATATGAAATTGAACGATTTTAAAAGTTCCAAGCCATGCTGTAGAATGTAAATCTCACATGTCCCTCTCCCAAAGCACTGATATGTTTTCCTAGGTTGTTTATAAGAGATGGCTATTAAGGCATAACGAGATCAGACATGGGGACATCAAATCACAGGAAAGTAGAGGATTTGTTATGAATCCAACAGCAGTATAAGGTTACGTAGAGAAAGCATATCAGAATGATGAAGGACTCAGACTATGCTGGGATTAAATACAAACTGCGTGCTAGAGAGGTTAAATTAAAAGTAAATTTCTCAGTCATTGGTTTAATAGAAAATTATAATTATTTGAGAAATATGAATTATTTAAATAGAAAATCTTAGGGAAATTGAGATTAAATTTTTTGAACTTCTGAAATCTGCATTTTTTTCATTATATTGGAGCCCTAGTGGTGCAATGGTTAAGAGCTCTGCTGCTCACTAAAAGTCAGCAGTTCAATCAAATCCACCAGCCACTCCTTGGAAACCTATGGGGCAGCTGTACTCTATCCTATAGGGTCGCCAAGAGTTGGAATTGACTAGAAGGCAACGGGTTTTGGTTTTGGTGGTTGGTATGTGCTGGGGAAATGGTGGCTTAAAATTACACTGTTTTAGTTTTGTTGTTACTTACACTATTTTATTCTGTTTTATTTCCTATAGTTGTACTCATTTAAAAATTGTCCTAGAATTGTTTTTAATTCTAGGAAAAAAAAAACTATTTAATGAAGAGCAGCTTATTCTTGATCTAGTTCTATGTATTAACAAAATACATGGGTAGTTTTCAAATTACATTGTTCAATTACCCTTATTGGTGAGGAAAAATTAAAATTAACAAAAGATAAATTAAGATGTCACAAATTCATTTTTTTCACCTAACGGTGAGGGTGAGATTGAAATAATTAAATAATAAAGTTTTGATACAATATATTTAATTCAAGCATGTTGTTAGCAAATGAACATAATGAATACTTGCCATTTATTTCTGAAATATTATAATTATTAAAAAGTTATGCATCATTGATTATTTTCATTGATGAAGAAAACAATATGATATGTTTAAAAAGACAAGGTTTTTTTTTTAATTATCATCAAGGAAAACTGTAGCATTTTAATTCAGTCAATTTTCAGCACCCAGGAGCTGTTGCTTGCAAGATTTCCACAGGCAAAGCAAGAAGCATTTGAAGGAGAGTATTGAAAGCATGCCCTTTCATAAGGGATCAAACGACAGAGTAGAAAGAAATGACTGGGTGACATTTCAATGCTTTAGCTATGGTATTCTGAAAACGTCCAGCTTTCTATATGATTTCTCTAACTTTCCCATATAAGAGTAGGGTTTTACTGAGGGTTGTTGAATTATTTTTGTTGGTGCTTATATCATTTGAATTCTAGTAGCTCTAGAAAATATTTTCTGTATTTTATTGTACAGCGTGAACTAATAGTAACATCTACATTATTATTTATTTACTTTACACTAAAGAAGTTCCAGAGTTTACAACCAACAAGACCCTTGTATTTCTACTTCATCCATATAAGTACAGTTTTCTCTAAGTTCACTCAAGAAAAGCAGGGTGGAAATGGAGGACTGACTTCCTAAATAACATTAATGCAAATCATCTTAACTTTGTAGCATTTACTTTAATATTTGTGGGCAAATTGTTGATGTTGTTAGTTGCCATCAAGTTGATTCTGACTCATAGTGACCGCATGTATGCAGGGTAGAACTGCTCCATAGGGTTTTCAAGGCTGTGACCTTTTGGAAGCATATCACCAGGCCCGTCATCCAAGGCATCTCTGGGTGGGTTTGAACTGCTACACTTTTGGCTAGTTTTCAAGTGCTCCACTGTTTGTGCTACTCAGGGACTCCTGTGGGCAAATAAAGCTAAACTAAACCCTTTGTCGTCTGGTCGATTCCTACTCATAGCGACCCTACAGGACAGAGTAGAACTGCCCCATAGGGTTTCCAAGGAGCGCCTGGTGGATTTGAACTGCTAACCTTCTGGTTAGCAGCTGTATGTCTTAACTGCTATGCCACCAAAGCTCCTGTGTGCAAATAGTCTGTATCTAATTAATGAAACAGTCACCCTGCACCTTTTGGCGTGTTTATTTACTTTTAATTAAACTTTTTATTTCGAGATAATTGTAGATTCACATGCAGTTATAAAAAAATAATGCATAGGTCTCATGCACCCTTTACTCAGCTTCCCTCAGTGGTATCATCTTGAGAAACTATAGTATAAAACACAATAAGGAAATTGTCATTAATACAATCCATCAATCTTATTCAGATTTCCCTTGTTTTACTTTTACTAGAGGTGTGTGTACGTGTGCATGTGTGTATATGTGTGTGTGTATGTGTTTCTATTTAGTTCTATGCACTTTTACCACATGTACAGATTTATGCGGCCACCACCACAGTCAAGATATAGAACAGATCCATCACCTCAAGGTATCCTAGTGTTTGTTATTCTAAAACCACAGCAAATTCTCTCCCACCAGCCCCACTCCTACTTCCCACACAGATCTACGGCAACCACTAATCTCTTCTCCGTTTCTATAATTTCACCATCAAGCATAAATGGGGAGAGCACACTTGTTTGAGGGCAAGGACTCTCACAGGTCTTATGCAATCCACAGAGTCCTGAAGACCAGGAAGTCTGTGAGCTTGACTGAGTGCCAACAAATTGTGTCGGGGGGTACCTAAGGGAAGCTGGATGTTGGGAGTAGTCACAAAAATTCTTTCAAAAACCAAGCCATAACTAAAGAGGGTGCATAGCAGTGGTTAAGAGCTTGGCTGCTAACCAAAAGGTTGTCAGTTCGAATTCACCAGCTGCTCCTTGGAAACCCTATGGGGCAATTCTACTGTGCTATATAGGGTCACTATGAGTCGCAATCCACTTGACAGCAACAGTTTTTTTTTTTTTTTTTTTTTGAGGTAGCCTTGACCTAGATCTAAAAAGACTTTGACTCCAAATAATAATCTACAAAATTGGGGGCATTTAAGAAGGGAAACCTGAGATTTTAATATAGGAGATAACTTTCTGTTATAAAATAAAACCAAAAACAATCCTTAATATGTTTATTTTGTACAAATGATATTTTAGAAAAGCAGCACACATAAATTCTTTACCATTGCAATTTGTCTTTCAAAAGTGGGTAGATAAAGTGACTACATCCCTTATTTCTCAATTTCATTGTGGAATACAGTAGTCATGACTTATTATTATTTTTTTAATCTAAAAATTGTTCATCACTGTCCATAATCATGAAAAACTTTATTTGGAAACCCATCTTAATTCAAACTCATCTAAGTAATACTTAGACTTTTAGTCTCTCAAACTCTAGAAATTCCCTTCTCTCTTCCCAGAAAGTTGCAAATTTGATTTCTATCCTGGGACCTAAGGGAGTGTGCATGGCAGGAGGGGAGGAGATGAGTTCATGCAGGAATAAGTCAGGAAGCAGCTCGTGACTGGTCTTAATGACCTTTCTGCAGAATTATACTTTTTATATGCTCTGTTGCAAGAAAAATATCACAGTGGGATTTAATAACATCAGAGGTTAGTAATAGAAGGAACATTATGGAAAAATAAATATAAAGTCTTCCACTCCATAAAGTGCATCTTTCCCATTAAAATTGCCAACCTATTAGAGATGAAATTGCAGTAAAGAGGGAAAAAAAAAAGCACATAAAATTATGATTATTTTTGCCTTTAAAAATGAACAGATTGTTTTTTCTCTTCACCTCCAAAGAACTGAGTTTAGGGATTAGTTTTTCTGCAAGTGATTATGGCATCTAAAATAATCAGAGAGCTGTTTTCTCCACTGTGCTTTAGATATTAAACTAGACTTGGAGACAGGAGAGAAACGAGTGGGAAAGGAAAGCTGAGTTTTCAACTATAAATTACTGGAGAAATCTCTTTCAGTGGCTTGTTATAGTTAGAAGCTTTATGGTCTCTTGTTAAAAAAATAAAAGTCTTTTTGGATTGTTACTTCTCCTATCAACAGCCAAAATAAATAACCTGTAAGTATGAAACAATGAACATAAGATTGGAACAAACATTGAAAAAGAAAATTATAAAAAGTATTATTATGGTGATAAAGCTATAAACACTCAAGAGAATATTACAAAGGCTTATTGTTTAAGTATTCAAAATCAAGACAGGAATAAAGAAAATTTGATAATGGATCTAAGCAATAAAATACATCTTGCCCCATGTTTGTATATACGTCTGTGTGTGGAAGTGATGGAGAAAGAATAAACAGCATCCAAGTGTTTTGGGGAAAGATTAAGCAAACTCTAATGAATTGTATAAGCTATGGTTTCTCCATGAAAGTATTGGGTGCATCTGAGATAATATGGCAGTAAAATACTTACTTCTAACCAATCTGTTCATCAAGGATAAGATGAAGTTTTGAGCCGAGGCTATTAATTCATGCAATCCATCACTTTGTCATTTTTCTCTGCTCTTGAAGATATTTGGGATTAGGAAACAGCTTGAGAGAATATGGCCAGAGTTCTTATCAACTTCCAGTGCCCATGTTTAAGGAGGAATATTCTCCTATGACCTTTAATTATTATCTGTATTTATGATAATTTTTGATGCTCATACTACAAGTATTGCAACATTTCAGAATGATCACTCATCTGTCATTTTATTTTACTGTGACAGTTTGTGTGTTGCTGGGATTCTGGAAGCTAAACAAAAATACAAGCAGGATCACCTATAGTGGGCAAGTTTCAGGGGAGATTCCAGAGTAAAACAGACTAGGAAGAACGATCTGGCAATCTGCTTCTGAAAATTAGCCAATGAAAACCCAATGGATCATAATAGAACACTGTCCAACTTCCTTTGAACATGTCATCAGGAAGGATCAAGAGCGGGAGGAGGATATCACGTTTGGTGAAGTAAAGGGCCATTGAGGGTGAGGGAGAGCCTCAGTAAGATGGATTAGCATAACAGCTACAATGATGTTCTGGAACATGCTGGTGGTCATGCAGGACTGGGCAGTATTTCATTCTGTTGAACATAACGTCACCATGAGTTGGAGTCAACTTGCTGGCAGCTATCTATCCTATCTATCTATCTGTCTGTCTATCTGTCTGTCTATCCTATCTGTCTATCCTGTCTGTCTGTCTACTTGTCTACCTATATACCTGTATACCTACCTACCTACCTATGTATCTGTCTGTCTGTCTATCTATCTACCTATCTAACTACTCGTCTACTTACCTGTCTAGTATTTCAGAAAAGGGGGACCCATCATTGATTAGAATTGTCAGGGAAGCCATCATAGAGAGTGAATTTGCTGGACTAAAAATGAGATTTTCAAGAACATGAGATGAAGGTACAAAGACCAATTACATTAATTTTTGTTAAGTAATTGAAAATCTAGTCACTGAGGAATTATTCCCTTACAAAAATACACATAGTGTACCTACAATGGCTACGTATATATTATACTATTATTCTTTTCTCAGAGGAAAAATAAATTGAAGGAAAAGTGAATGGAGGAATTAATTTTATCAGAAAAAGGAGTGGCTTGGGAACGCTATTTAGAGAAGTGAAGTACAGTTTTAGGAAATCGTTAAAAAAAAAATAGTTAAGAATTAAACTGAATCATTTAGGCAATTTACATTGGGGAGTAGGAAGGCATTGTGAATCCTTGCTGATCGAAGTGAGACCTTGGGAAAGACTCTCAGGTCTTAGAAATCTATTGACTGTTGTACTTCTTCTTCTCCCTGTACCGCAGAGGCTGCACCATTCTCACGATTCTGCACATTAGGTTATGGTTGTCTCTGAATTGACACAGCTATAGCTTGAATCCCATTTATGTGTGTGTGTGTGTATATACATAAATTCCTTGTGTGTGTGTGTATATATATACATATATACATATATACATATATTTATATATATATTTATTATGTATAAATAACTTGAATGTTTGAGGTAATCTTTAATGAAAATGGGTCCAACTGGGAAAATGAAATTGGTCACCCACTAAATAACTTATATTTTTCCTTATTTTATTATTTTCTAGTTTTTTTAATTTAAAAATATTACGCATACAACAATGCATGATATAGATGTAATATATGTATATATGCAAATAGGTATGTAGTACATATGTATGTATGTAGACAGAAGTGTATATATGTGAGAGACACAGAGAGAGAAAGAGCTTCAAAGATACCAAAAATAGATCAAACGAACATCTGTGTACAAACCACCCAGGTTACAAAATAAACATTTTTTTTTAACTGAAGAAAAAAAGAAGGAGAAAATACATTTTCCTAAATTTTAGATTATATGTGACATTATGAAAACAGTAAGATGTGGTGGTAATATAGTCAGATAACATTTGAAGCTCAGTGTTTAGGGAGACAGGAGGGGGAGATGACTGAAAGAGGCAGCAAGAAGCAGTGATGCTCTCGGCCCTACGCTTGTTGGCACGAGGGCTATCAAATTAAAATAATAATAATAGTAATCCCCTCTAAGAGGACTAAAGGGAGATCAATGTCCGCGGCGAAGGATCAGGTTTCTGTCAAATCAAACAGTTTAAAAGAATGCTCAGAGAAGAGTTTGAAGATGTAAAGTATTGCGTTGAAGACTGTATTCTGGAGGATAGAATGGATGGGTCTCAACAAGCGGGGTATGTATGAGGCAGAATGAGACCAAAGTGGCACATACAATATGAGGATAAAGAACAGAAACGCAGGAATATATAAATAGTTATATATAAGGAATGTATCAATTCAAGGGGTGAAATACTGTAGGGTAATTATAGTGAAAGAGGAGTGAGAGGAGAAAACCTAAAACTTGGTAAATACTTGAGAGTGCAGGAGAGCATAGTTTCTAATGTATTTGGAGGAGCAGGAGTAGATGAAAATTTATATAGAGCAAGAGAAGACAAAAGGAAAAAAAAAATAAGTAGCATTAGGTCAGCAAGGCTAACTGCTGTATGTATATATACACATGTAGACAGAGATAGAGATAGCTTATAAATGATATGCCGTCATGCTGTGGGAATTGTTACTGAGGCAGTGATGGTGTCATTTGATGGAACAGCTCTTGTGGAGGGCCAGAATGAATGTATTGCGGGTATTCTAGGAGGTGTCAAGGGGAAGTTATTTCAAGTTTTACTATATATTCCCAGGAAATCTCCTAGAATTGAAACGAAGTAGAAGCCACGGAGTTTCTCTAGAATAAGGAGTAGAAGGTGGTGAGTTAGCAAGTACAAGTTGGCAACACAATGGTAATAGTCCAAAGCATCTCCAACACTTAGCAGGACGTAAAGCAAACTCTTAAAAAAATTCTTCCCTTTTTCCCATTATACTTGGTTCAAGTGATGCTAAAATATTTATTGCAGATTTTTTTCAACATTCTAACTACATTTCTCTGGGCAATGCAAAACCAAGCTGTTTGTATTTTCGTATCCCATAGTCCATGATAAGAGTTAATATTAGACTTTGTAATATGTAAGTCATATAGACTTTTCCCAACTAATTATTATTCACAAGAATGTTGTTTATTATAGGTAAAGATATACAATTATGAACAAAATCATTGTATAAAAAACAAAGTAGATGTCTAGCTGTGTTTATGTAATATAGAAGAAATATGAATTGTGGGAGGGTTCATATAACCTAGCAAGTTTATTGTATTGCACTGAACACTTCTGTTCCTTTGTTATTGTTATTCAAAAGAAGTAAGGGAGAATTCATCCAAGACAGTTCATAAGCTTGATGCTTTTAGTCCTCTATAATTTTACAGATCTGTTTCAATATAAAACAAATCTGCTACGCAGGTAAAATAAAACTGTAGAAGGAAAATATAGGAGACAATAAACTTCAGAGGAGAAATACATAGCTTCAAGTAGTGCTTTATATTGTTAAGGACTGCAAAGAAACGGGAGAAACCATTTCTCAGATATGCTTCCTTGAGTTATTTATTTCTCAAAAAACTCCCTGGAGCGGGTCCACAGGTCTTACGGATATCCTGGAAATGGTTGAGTGCTCTTTACCTACGCTACTCTGCGAACTTTTTTTATCACTTAAATAATATGACAACGTAGCTTTGACTTTGTTGTTGTAAATAGATTGGTTTGATAAAATAAAAAAAAAAAAAAAGTCTGTGATCCAAAATCTGAAAATTATTGGGGCCTGACATATTTCTGCTATTCTTATTTCTTACTTGCCAGGCAAAATGGCTGCATCCTGAGTATAGGTTACAGTCTATGTAGAAGGTTGGCTTTGACCGCATATTGGAAGTCTGTTGATTTTCAGGGTAACGACTGTTTACCCTAATTAATGATTTATTTGCTTTAGTTGTGAAGAGCATGCTGATGATTCTGTTAAGGAAACAACTACAGATTCTACTGTTTTCTCATCTAGATTAGAGGAAGGCTGTCAAATCAAGTGTTACTATCAACTGTAGAGGAAGGGATTTATTATAAAAATTAAATGAAGAAGAAAAACAGAGAATAAAATAAAATTTAATTTGTTTTCTCTCTTTTATCTTTTCTATGAACGTTGGAGATTTCTTTTCCCCTTCTTAAATATATAAAGGTCCGAAGGTATTAGCAATACAGGCTGAAATAATTATGTTCCTATTTCTTATAAATACAAAGTACTAAGAAATGGCTGGTCACTTTATAGATTTTCCTTACACATGGTTTTAAAAGAGAACATGTGGAAAATCCACAGGAACAAGGGTCTAGAGCTAGATTTGCACACAGGCTTTTTGCTACTCTTAAACAGTTGCCAGAACAACAGATCTCTTATGCTGATACTCCTCTGATGTTTTTCAGTGTAAGAATAAGATAATAGGCCATGACAACAATGGACATTATAAAAGAATTGCATGAAAATTAGCATAAAAAATTTAATTCACTCATAGTGTAGTAGCGTGAGATTTTTTTTCTTCCACTTTAGGTTTAGGCAATTTATTCATGAATAAAGTATATTTAATAAAATAATATTTTTTTCACTGTTTGGCATAAATGAAGGGCATAAAAGTTAAAGGATGAATTTCCTACAGATGTACCTTCCCTGTTGGAGACACCAGTCACAATCATTCATTACCTCATGATTCCAGTTGTATTCTTTGTATATTTATAAGTTGTCAGTCACTGAGCTAGATGTTGGGTATAAAATAACGACCAAAACAGATCCTTCAAATCACTAAAAGTAAACTTCTTTTATACTCTGTTGTTGTTAGGTGTCATTCAGTCAGTTCCGACTCATAGCGACCCTATGTACAACAGAACGAAACATTGCCCGGTCTTGCACGATCTCACAATTGCTTTTATGCTTGAGCCCAATGCGGCCACCGTTTCATCTTGTTGAGGGTCTTCCTCTTTTTTGATGACCCTCTATTTTACCAAGCATGATGCCCTTCTCCAGGGCTGATCCCTCCTAATAACATGTCCATAGTATGTGAGACAAAGTCTCACCATCCTTGCTTCTAAGGAGCACTCTGGCTGTATTTCTTCCAAGACAGATTTGTTCTTTCTTTTGGCAGTCCATGGTATAGTCAATATTCTTCGCCAGCACCACAATTCAAAGGCATCAATTCTTCGCAGGTCTTCCTTGTTCATCGTCCAGCTTTCGCATGCATATGAGAAGATTGAAAACACTGTGGCTTGGGTCAAGCACACCTTAGTCTTCAAACTGACATCTTTACTTTTAACACTTTAAAGAGGTCTCTTGCAGCAGACTTGCCCAGTGTAATGTGTCATTTGATTTCTGGACTGCTGCTTCTATGGGTATTGATTGTGGATCCAAGAAAAATGAAGTCCTTGACAACTTTAATATTTTTTCAGTTTATCATGAAGTTGCTTATGGATCCAGTTGTGAGGACTTTTGTTTTTTTTATTTTGAGGTGTAATCCATACTGGAAGCTGTAGTCTTTGATCTTCATTAGTAAGTAAGTGCTTCAAGTCCACTTCATTTTCAGCAAGCAAGGTTGTTCCATTTGCATAATGCAGGTTGTTAATGAGTCTTCCTCCAATCCTGATGCTATGTTCTTTTTCATATAGTCCAGTTTCTTGGATTATTTGCTCAGCATACAGATTGACTAAGTACAATGAAAGGATACAACGATGACTTAACATTTAATTGTGTTCATGAGGAACCTGTACATAGACCAAGAAGCAGTCGTTCAAAAAGAACAAGAGGATACTGCATGGTTTAAAGTCAGGAAAGGTGTGCGTCAGGGTTGTATTTATATATTCTAGGTTAAAAAAATAATTAATGTATATGTGATACTATTTGTTTAATTTAATAGCTGTTGTATAAGTCTTAATTTTTATTTATGAATTGTACTTTCTATTGTTTATTATTAAATTCTCAGTCTTCAAATTTAAACTAATGAATTTCTTTTGTTTTTATTGTTGTTGATGATGATGACATTATACAGATGGTGAAATCCAAGACATTTGATTTTTAAAAATAAGCTAAAACTGCCCACATGACCCTGAGCAACTAAAGAATGGTGCTGTAGCAATTGGTCAAAGTTCTGGGAAATACGATTTGGAGAGGAATTAAGTATTCTGCTTGGACCACAGTAGGCATGCAACAAATATACTCAGGAAGGATGTATTATATTAAGTAGCAGTTCTGATTAGTACTTCAGAAGTAAAAAAATGTTAAGAAATATTGTATTTGATCCTCTAATAAAAAGTAAACAAACATAGACCCTTCTCAGGACCAAAGTACAGAAGAATGAAAAGTTAATTAAATCCAAAGGGGGCCATTTATTAGAATGTGAGAATTAGAAGCTAGATTAGATGACAGTATTGAAACATAAAAAACTTGAAAAATGTATATAGTATTATGAACACAAATACAGATGGATATATAATACGTGTAAACTCTTCCAAATATCTATTTATTATTATTAATTAATACAGTACTTAATGTGATCATTTATTTATTCTTTTAGCAGTTATTGAATTCTTACAACATGCCAGACCTTGTGCTAGATATTAAGAACTAATCAGACACAGTCATTAGCATTAAGGAGATAATTCATAAATACAAAGGAAAAAAAATTCAATGAGAAAGAAGAATAAAATACTAAGATAAACAGGTGTAGTAGATGGCAAAAAACGGTCACATATTCTTTCCATCTTTAAATGGAAGCCACTTTGCAAAGAGATATTGTAGCCTTTCTCTTTAAAAGATAAAATCTATTTCTTCAAATTTTTATCTAGTCCTCATTATGTGATTGGTTTTGACCAATATAATATTAACAAATATTATACAAGGAAAGGATTGAAAAATTGTTGCACACTGAGACTTGTCCTCTTTCTGCACTTAGGGCCCTAAGACAACCATGTGAAATATTCTAAGCTAGCATGTTGGAAGCAGCAGTGAAGAAATCAAGAGATGCGCTGAATTGGGCAAATCTGCTGCAAAAGACCTCTTTAAGGTGTTGAAAAGCAAAGATGTCACCTTGAAGACTAAGGTGTGCCTGACCCAAGCCATGGTATTTTCAATTGCATCGTATGCATGCAAAAGCTGGACAATGGATAAGAAGACCGAAGAAGAATTGACATCTTTGAATTGTGGTATTGGCAAAGAATACTGAACATACCATGGACTGCCAAAAGAAGGAATAAATCTGTCTTGGAAGAAGTACAACCAGAACGTTCCTTAGAAGGAAGCATGGTGAGACATCTTACATACTTTGGACATGTTGTCAGGAGGGATCAGTCCCTGGAGAGGGACATCATGCTTGGTAAAGTACAGGGTCAGTAAAGGAGAGGAAGACCCTCAACAAGATGGATTGACACAGTGGCTGCAACAATGGGCTCAAGCATAACAATGATCGTGAGCATGGCGCAGGACCGGGCAGTGTTTTGTTCTGTGGTACATAGGATCACTATGAGTTGGAACTGAACTGAGGGCACCTAAAAACAACAAGAGCATGTTGGTGGATGGAAAGCTACTTCAAAGCAAACCATGGTTTGCCCCGATCAACGGCCTTCTAACCATCATGTCCAACTGCTAGATAAAGCTGTAACTCGCCACAAGTACAATAGAAAATTACATAAGGAGATCAGCTAAGCAGGTCCAGATCAGTAACAGGGGATCCAAAGAATTTTTAAAAAATAAAAGATTTGAATAATTAATTTCAGATGTTTTGCTGAGTAAAAAAAGTAGCTAATTTCAGCAACATTAGAAACTTTTGCTGTGGTCTTATAGATTTTGCCTATTAAAACTGTATAGTGAAAAATGGCAATCTAGGCAGAAGCACCATGCTGTCCCTCCATAGCAAAGATCCAAAAATCTAAGCTGAACAGAGAAAACAACAGTCCTGAAACCCTAAAATATCAAATGAAGAGATAAAGAACTCAGCCAAGCACCAAATGGAGTGAGAAAACTGACAGAGAATGGACAACGAGGAGAAATTCATGCAGAGGTCCCCTATCAGCTAACGCAGTGCAAATCCACCATCTTGGACTCCTATTGGAGACCAGTAAATAGGGGGTACGAGAAAGCAGCTTCACGGAGCTTCCAGCGGGAGACCAAACAACCAGTAATTTGCAATATACACTTTCCCACCCCCCCACCCTTCTTCACCCCCAATCAGCCTCCTCTGCTTCCCAAGGACACAATCTCTTGTCCGGTAAGCACTGGCTGCTTGGATTCCACCCAGCAGAACGGGCCGGCTCTCTGAGTGCCATTTGTTGGCTGCTGGTGATGCTTTTTTCCACTTCTTTTGATTTCTTCCTTACCTCTCACCACCTCCCCCTCCTTTCACTCAAATACCTGGCTCCGTGTGCCGTCTTTGCTTCTTTCTAAGAGGCTTCAAAGCTCCAGTAATTTGTGATATATGCTTTCCCACCCCCTACACTTCTTCACCCACACTCGGCCTCCTCTGCTTCCCGTGGACACAGTCTCTTGTCCGGGAAGCACCGGCTGCTTGGATTCCACCAGCCCGCACTAGCTGGCTTTCTGAGTGCCATTTGTTGCTGCTGGTGTTGCTTTTTTTCCACTTCTTTTGATTTCTTCCTTACCTCTCACCACCTCCCCCTCCTTTTGCTCAAATACCTAGTTCCGTGCACCATCTTTGCTTCCTCCTCAGGGGCTGCGGAGCTACGTTCGAGTGGGGAGCTCCTTCCCAGTCTGGGCTGCCGTGCTGGTGGCATCCCAGGGCTTTTGTTCGTTTGTTTGTTTTGGATTCTTTGTTTGTTTGTTTTTTTCCTTTTCTTAAGTTGGGAGCCCATTCGGGCCAGGCAGAGCTGTGTGGCTTGGAAGAAACCCCTTCAGTTTGCACAGACATGCAGATGGATCCCTGTGGGCATTTCTTTTTTCATTGTTTTTCTTTTTTTTTTCTGTTTTTTTGGGGGGCTTTTCTTGTTCTTTTTTTTTTAATTTGTTTTGTTTTATTTTCCCTCTTTTTCCCTTTTCGTCTTTCTTCATTACTCAGTTTCTCATCTCTCTGTGTCTTCCTTCTCTTTCTGTTCCCTGAATACCTGGCTTTATATACCTCTATGCCTTCTAGCCAGGCTGTATGGCAACACGTGAGAACAACATCCCCAGACCTCAGAGCTGCACCGGAGGGATCCCTGGGAACTTTGCTGTTCTTTTCCCTTTCCCATTTTTATTTATTCATTCTTTTCTTTTTTTTTCCTCTTTCCCTTTTTGTTTTTATCCATTTCATAGTCTCTCATCTCTCCACTCCAATGGCAAGCTCCCCTAGCATTCTTTTTTGTTTGTTTGTAAGTTTTCGGCTCCTTTTCCTCTCTCCTCTCTCCCATACCCATCTCAGCTCCACACATAACAATCTCCCCGCTGCATCCTTCCTACCTGCACCGTGCGCTTGACATCACATCACCAAGCAGCACAGGCACGGCCTACCGGAACCTGCCCTGCACTGATTACTGACCCGCCCTCGTGGCTGTAGTAAGTGCCACAAACAACCCATCCCAGTAACTCCTCTTCAGCTAGACCTGCTCTGCCCTACCATGTCTGAGTGACTGACCCAGCCAATTGGAGAAGCAGGCAAAAGTATTGTCCCCACAGACAAGCAAACAACAAAGAACACACAGCCCGTCTACTCAGACATAGCCAAATTAAAAAAAAAAAAAAGGATGAAACAAACAAATCTACAATCAATAAATGAGAAAAATAACTACTGAATGCCCCGAAGACAGCAGGCAATATCAAAACATATACAAAAACAGGACAGGATGCTTCCAGTAGGCATCCAAAATAAAATACCAAATGACTTTCCAGTGGAAGGAATGGCACTAGAACTACCTGATAAGGAATTCAAATCTCTAATACTCAGAATTCTCCAAGAGCTGAAGCAAAAAGCAGACAAAAATGAGGGAAAAAAAGAAAAATTCATGGAAAATACAGACAAAAAATTGGAAGAATTCAGGAAAATAATGCAGGAACACAATGCAAGAATACATTCACAATTAGAAATTACTCAAAAACAACAATTAGAAATACAAAAGATAAACAAAAAGATTTCAAAAATGGACGGTGTCATAGAAGGGCTGAGGAGCAGATTTGAAATGGTAGAAGACAGGATCAGTGGAACTGAAGACAAACACTTGGATACAACTCTGTTTGAGGAAAGCTCAGAAAAAAGAACAAAGAAAAATGAAGAGACCCTGAGAATTATGTGGGATATAATCAAAAGTAAGAATTATAGAGTGATTGGTGTTCCAGAACAGGGGGCAGAAACAGAAAAAACAGAGAGGATCATTGAAGAACTGCTGACAGAAAACTTCCCCAATATCATGAAAGATGAAACGCTGGCCAACAAAGAAGTTCAACGAACCCCATATAGGATAGACCCCAAAAGAAAATCACCAAGGCATATCATAATCACACTCACCAAAACAAAAGACAAACAAAGAATCCTGAAAGAAGCTTGTGAAAAAAAAGAAGGCATAACAGAGGAGAAACAATAAGACAAAGCTCAGCTTATTCGGGAGAAAACATGCAGGCAAAAGGCAATTGGACAAAATATATAAAATCTTGAAAGAAAAAAATTGCCGACTAAGAATAATATATCCTGCAAAACTCTCATTCAAATATGATGGTGAAATTAGGTTATTTCCAGATAAACAGAAATTAAGGGAATATGTAAAAGTCAAACCAAACTTACAACAATTGTTAAAGGGAGTTCTGCGATCTGAGGACAAAGAACTTCAGCTCATAGGCAGAATCTAGGAAGCAGGATCGTACCAGCCCGATACCAATCTAGGTAATGAACTCTCAAGGACTATCCAAAACCAAAAGAAATACAACAGGGAATCAGAGCAGTTAATCAGTAAATGGCAACAACATAAAAACAATAAAAGATGGAATAAAGTGTGTAGATATAGAACGTTCTAATGGAGAGGAAGGCAAGGCAATACCAAGTAATGGTAGACTGCTTCAAAATTAGAAAGATAAGGGTAAAGTTCATGGTAACCAAAAAGAAAGTTAACAAACATACTCCTAATAATAAAGAGGAAAAACATAAAGTCTCAGCAAAAACAAAACCTACCAAGAGAAAAGAAATGAAAAAAAAAAAAAATTCACAAAAAAGTGACTCAGCACAGGAGAGTAAGAAGAACAAAGAAAACATCAGCACCACAAAAAAAAAAAAAAAAACAAAAAAACTACAAAACGACAGCAACAAACTCACATCTATCAATAATTACACTGAATGTAAATGGACTCAATGCACCCATAAAGAGATGGAGAGTGACAGAATGGATAAGAAAACAGGATGAATCAATAAGCTGTCTACAAGAGACAGACCTTAGAAACAAAGATGGGAATTTATTAAATGTCAAAGATTTGGAAAAAAATACATCAAGCTAACAACTACCAAAAAAGAGCAGGAATGGCAATACTAATCTCACATAAAATAGACTTTAAAACAAAAACAAAAAAAAATAAAAGACAAAGAAGGACACTACATACCAATTAATGGGATGATCCATCATGAAGCCATAACCATAATAAACATCTAAGCACCCAATGACAGGGCTCCAAAATACATAAAACAAACTCTGACAACACTGAAAAGAGAAATTGACAGTTCCACAATAATAGTAGGAGACTTTAACACACCACTCTCAGTAAAGGACAGAACAACTAAGAAGAAACTCAGCAAAGATACAGAAGACCTAAAGGGCACAATCAGCCAACTTGACCTCATAGACATATATAGAACACTCCATCCAACCTCTGCAAAGTACACATTCTTTTCCAATGCACATGGAACGTTCTCCAGAATAGACAACATCTTAGACCACAGAGCAATCCTCAACAAGATCCAAATGTTGAGATAATGCAAATTATTTTCTCTGACGACAGTGCCATCAAGGTAGAAATTAACAACAGAGAGAGCAAGGAAAAAAAAAATTACATGGAAACTGAATAATACCCTGCTTACACATCACTGGGTAATAGAAGAAATCAGAGATGGAATCAAAAAATTCCTAGAATCAAATGAGAATGAAAACACATCATACCAAAACCTCTGGGACACAGCAAAGGCAGTCAGCAAAGGCAGTCCTCAGAGGACAATTTATAGCAATAGATGCACATATCAAAAAAGAAGAAAGGGACAAAATCAAAACATTAACTACAGAACTCAAACAAATAGAAAGAGAACAACAAAAAAAGCCTACAACCACCGGAAGAAATGAGATAGTAAAGATCAGAGCAGAAATCAATGAAATAGAGAACAGAAAAACAATAGAAAGAATCAACAAAACCAAAAGTTGTTTCTTTGAAAGAATCAACAAAATCGACAAACCACTGGCCAGACTGACAAAAGAAAAACAGCAGAGGGCACAAATAACCCAAATAAGAAATGAAATGGGGGACATTACAACAGACCCAACTGAAATAAAAAGGATTATAACAGAATATTATGAAAAACTATATTCCAACAAATTTGAAAACCTAGAGGAAATGGATAAATTTCTAGAAACACACGGCCTACCCAAACTACACAAAGTGATATTGAAAATCTAAACAGACCCATAACAGGAGAAGAGATTGAAAAGGTAATAAAAAAAACTCCCAACCAAAAAAAGCCCTGGCCCGGATGGCTTCACTGGAGAATTCTACAAAACATTTACAGAAGAGCTTGTACCGGTTCTACTCAAGCTATTTCAGAGCATAGAAGAGGAGGCAACAATTCCAAATTCATTCTATGAAGCCAGCATAACCCTGACACCAAAACCAGGCAAAGACATCACAAAAAAAGAAAATTACAGACCAATATCTCTCATGAATATAGATGCAAAAATTCTGAACAAAATTCTAGCCAATAGAATTCAGTATCATATCAAAAAATAATACACCACGACCAAGTAGGATTCATACCAGGTATGCAAGGATGGTTTAACATTAGAAAATCCATCAACGTAATTCACCACATAAATAAAAGGAAAGAAAAAAATCACATGATCATCTCAATTGACGCAGAAAAGGCATTTGACCAAGTCCAACACCCATTCCTGATAAAAGCTCTCAATAAAATAGGTATAGAAGGGAAATTTCTCAACATAATAAAGGGCATCTATGCAAAATCAACAGCCAACATCATTCTTAATGGAGAGAGGCTGAAAACAGTCCCCTTGAAAACAGGAACAAGACAAGGATGCCCTTTATCACCACTCCTATTTAACATTGTGCTGGAAGTTCTAGCTAGAGCAGTAAGGCAAGAGAAAGAAATAAAGGGCATCCAAATTGGTAATGAAGAAGTTAAACTGTCCCTGTTTGCAGACGATATGATACTATACATAGAAAACCC
This sequence comes from Dugong dugon, assembly GCA_030035585.1. NCBI lineage: Eukaryota > Metazoa > Chordata > Mammalia > Sirenia > Dugongidae > Dugong > Dugong dugon. The sequence continues at coordinate 12,790,032 of CM057473.1, forward strand.
TAAAGACTCCACAAGAAATCTACTGGAACTAATAGAAAGATTCAGCAGAGTAGCAGGATACAAGATAAACATTCAAAAATCAGTTGGATTCCTATATACCAGTAAAGAGAATGATGAAAAGGAGATCAGGAAATCAATACCATTTTCAATAGCCCCTAAAAAGATAAAATACTTAGGAATAAATCTGACCAGGGATGTAAAAGACCTATACAAAGAAAACTACAAAACACTGCTGTATGAAACCCAAAGGGATCTACATAAATGGAAAAACATACCATGCTCATGGATAGGCAGACTCAACATTGTGAAAATGGCAATTCTACCTAAAGCAATTTACAAATACAATGCAATCCCGATCCAAATACCGACAAGATTCTTCAAAGAGATGGAAAAACTAATTATTAACTTCATATGGAAAGGGAAGACACCCCGAATAAGTAAAGCACTACTGAAGTAGAAGAATAAAGTTGGAGGACTCACACTACCTGACTTGAGAACCTACTATACAGCTACAGTAGTCAAAACAGCCTGGTACTGGTACAACAACAGAGACATTGACCAACGGAACTGAATTGAGAACCCAGATGTAAATCCATCCACCTACGGTAACCTGATTTTCGACAAGGGCCCAAAGTCCATCAAATGGGGAAAAGACAGTCTTTTTAACAAATGGTGCTGGCAAAACTGGATATCCATTTGCAGAAAAATGAAACAGGACCCATACCTCACACCGTATACAAAAACTACTTCAAAATGGATCAAAGACCTGAATATAAAGCCTAAAACTATAAAGTTCATAGAAGAAAAAATAGGCCTTAATACACTTAATAACACTTCAGGCCTTAATACATGGCATTAACAGGATACAAACCGTAAACATCAACACACAAAACCTAACCGATAAACTAAATAACTGGGATCTTCTAAAAATCAAACACCTATGCTCTTCAAAAGACTTCACCGAAAGAGTAAAAAGAGAACCTACAGACTGGGAAAAAAATTTTGGACAGTACATGCCAGACAAAGGTCTAATCTCCATAATCTACAAGAAAATCCAACACCTCTACAACAAAAAGACAACCAATCCTATCATAAAATGGGCAAAGGAAATGAACAGACACTTCACCAAGGAAGATATTCAAATGGCCAACAGACACATGAGGAAATGCTCACGATCACTAGCCATTAGAGAAATGCAAATTAAAACCACAATGAGATACCATCTCACCCCTGCATTACTGGCACGAATCAAAAATACTGGAAATAACAAATGTTGGAGGGGCTGCGGGGAGATGGGAACTCTTATGCACTGCTGGTGGGAATGCAAAATGATACAACCATTTTGGAAAATGATATGGTGTTTCCTCAGAAAGCTAGAAATAGACATACCATTCGATCCAGCAATCCCACTCCTAGGAATATATCCTAGAGAAATAAGAGTCGTCACTCGAATAGACATAGCACACCTATGTTCATGGCAGCATTGTTCACAATAGCAAAACAATGGAAACAACGTAGGTGCCCATCAACAGATGAATGGATAAACAAACTATGGTACATACACACAATGGAGTACTATGCAACGAGAAAGAACAACAATGAATCTGTGAACCATCTCATAACATGGATGAAACTGGAGGACATTATGCTGAGTGAAATAAGTCAATCACAAAAGGACAAATATTGTATGAGACCTCTATTGTAAAAACCCATGAAAAAATTCACATGCAAAATGTAACAATCCCTGTTGGTTACCAGGGATGGAAGGGGAGGGGGGAAAATACTAAATAGGTAATAGATAAATGGTATCTTGGGTGGGAGGTGAGACAGTACACATTACAAGGGAAACTAACACAAGCAGCACAATGAAAGGTCATGGAGGCCCCGTGGACACATCCAAACTCCTCAAGGGACTGAGTTGTTGGACGGAGGGCTCTGGGGACTATGGTCTTGCGGAACATCTAGCTCAATTGGCATGACACTACTTATAAAGATATTGCTCTACATTCTACCTTGGTGAGTAGTGTCTGGGGTCTTAAAAGCCTGTGAGCGGCCATCTAAGATACTACACTGGTCTCATCCCTTCGGGAGCAAGGGAGAATGAAGAGAACAGGATACAACGAAAAGATTAGTCCAAAGGACTAATTCACCACAGCTACCAAGAACTCCACCGGACTGAGTCCAGTACAGCTAGATGGTGCCTGGCTACCACCGCTGACTGCTCTGACCAGGATCACAACAGAGGGCTCTGGACAGAGCTGGAGAAGGATGTAGAGCATAATTCTAACTCACAAAAAAAAAAAAAAAAAAAAAAAAAGAACAGATTTACTGGCCTAAAGGAGACTGGAGAAACCTCAAGAGTATGGCCCCCAGACAACCTTTCAGTTCAGAGGTGAAGTTACCTTCGAGGTTCACTGTTCAGCCTGGGATTGGACAGCCCAGTAAAACTAAATGAGACTAACGAGGTACAGGAGTCCAGTGACAAGGGCCAGAAGGCAGAGGGGGGAGTAGGAAGCTGATGATAAGGAACACAAGTTGAGTAAGGATACTGTTGATGTGTTGTGAGATTGTTAACCATTGTTACAGGGCAACATTTGTAGTAACTGTTAAATGGGAGGCTATTTTGTCCTGTAAGCCTTCATCTTGGGTGAGAATGGCAGCACAATTGGAAGAGCATAGTCAATGTCACTTAAATGTGTACGTAAAAAGTTTTGAAATGGTGTATCTTTGGCTATGTGTATTTTCACCAAAAAAAAAAAAAGCTGAGAATTCAGAGGGTTAAAATGTTGTGGGGTTGTTAACCAAAGTCATAAAACAGCATGTGTACTACTGTTACATGAGAAACTGTTTGTTCCGTAAGCCTTCACCTGAAGTACACTAAAATATTTAAAAAAAAAAAAAAAATCTGTAACACTCAAGCTTCACTAGGTAAAGCTGTGGGAACTGTTGTTGTTAGGCATTGTGGATATGATTTTGACTCATAGTGACCCTATTTATAATAGAGCGAAACACTCCCCAGTCTGGCAACCTCCTCACGATCCTTGCTATGTTTGAGCCCATTGCCACCGTGTGAATCCATCTCATTAGAGGGCCTTTTTCTTTTCCACTGACCTGGAGCCCTGGTGGTGCAGTGGTTAAGAGTTGAGCTGCCAACCAAAAGGCTGGCAGTTCAAATCCACAAGCTGCTCCTTGGAAACCCTATGGGGCAGTTCTACTCTGTCCTATAGGGTCGCTATGAGTCAGAATTGACTCGACAGCAAAGGGTTTTCATATAATTTACCAAGGATAATGTTTTTCTCTAGCGATTGGTCTTTCCTGATAACATGTCCAAAATAAGTCTCACCATCCTCACTTCTAAGGAGCATTCTGGCTGTACTTCTTCCAAGACAGATTTGTTTGTTCTTCTGGCAGTTCATGGTATACTCAATATTCTTTGCCAACACCATAATTCAAGTGCATCAATGCTTTTTCAGTCTTCCTTATTCATTGTCCAGCTTTCACATACATACAAGGCATTTGAAAATAGTATGGCTTGGGTCAGGTGCACCTTAGTCCTCAAGGTTAACATGACCGTTATTTAAATTTACACACCAACCACTAAGGCCAAAGATGAAGAAATTGATCATTTTTACCAACTTCTGCAGTCTGAAATTGATCAAACATGCAATCAAGATGCATTGATAATTACTGGTGATCCATATGCAAAAGTTAGAAACAAAGAAGGATTGGTAGTTGGAAAATATGGCCTTGGTGATAGAAGTAACATGGGAGATCAAATGATAGAATTTTCCAAGACCAACAACTTATTCTTTGGAAATACATTTCTTCAACAACATAAACGTTGACTATACACATGGACTTCCCCAAGTGGAATACACAGGAATCAAGTGAATTACATTTGTGGAAAGAGACGATGGAGAAGCTCAAAATCATCAGTCAGAACAAGGCCAGGGGCTGACTGTGGAACAGGTCTTGCATATGAGCAAGTTCAAGTTGAAGCTGAAGAAAATTAAAACAAATCAGTTGCTTTGGGAATAGACAACTCCAAAATCTCATTGTCTTACAAGTGTTTCTCAAACTTTTATGAATTATTAACCACCCCAAGAAGAAAACTAAATTAAATTTAAATGATCCTTGTAAAGAATGAATGTATTATAACCTTGACAGTTTAGGTTTTTTCTTTGCTTTTCACATTGGTAACAGTGGGTTGGTGATTTCTTCACTCATGTGACTTATTCTGGTTGCAGGTAGAAGGAGTAGCCCCTATCTGTCACATATTGTTTTTGAGGCAGTCAGGAAGAAAGCTGGGAAAACACACTATGATTCTTAAGTCATCTGCTTAGAACTGGCATGTCACTTCTGCTTACATTCCATTGACTAGAGCAAGTCAAATGACTAAGCATGATCTAATGAGGTGGGGAAGAACATTCCTCCCACAAGAAATCAATGCAAGTCATGACCATGGGATGGGTTATATAATCTTATTATAGGGAGGGTGAGTGAATAATTGAGAACAGTATCACTTACACAAGAGTGCAGACATTGAAGCCAGACTATCAAGGTTTGATTCCTAACATTTTTCAGTTACTAGCTGGATGAGATAGAAAATCCCATTTATCTTCTTTATGATTCACTGACCTCATGTGTAAAATAGAAAAACTAAAAGTACATATCTCATAGGGTTCTTATGAGGATGAAATAAATTAACATAAGTAAAACAAAATTTCCTTGAAGATTTAATTGTTATATAAGTGTTTGTTAAATAAGTTATGTGGACACACACATATACACTGAACAATTTTACAGAAAATTAAAATGATCTCTTAGCAATACTTTCAAATTCTCTCTTAATGAACTTTGGCAATTATACGTACTAGTTATAAACATAAGAAAGACTTGTTCTCTTGTTTTATTTGATCTAAGTTCCTATAAAACCAATCTTGTAGTAATTTTAAAAGTTCTAAATTAATTTTATTTTTCAAGGTGTCATATACAGTTATTGCAGTTTACAATAAAATTGCAAAACATGAACTTCACAATGTTTTCTTATTGTTTCATCAAAATATTATGCCAAATTTGAAAGCACATTTTAGAAACCTAAACGTGTCTATGGAAATCAAAGTTTCTATTGCTTTGTATTACACTGTTGACACCCAAGTAGATTACTCTGGCTCAGATCTCACTTATGAACTCAATAATAACTACCTATACAATATCTCCTCTTGGGCCTCACCTCGCTGCTCCACACTATACCTACCCAAGCTTGAACTACAGATACCATCCCTGAACTCTACCATAGTCCAATATTTCTCTAACTCAGTGAAGGATACTATCAACTCTCCACTTATGCAAATCAGAAACATAAAAAAAATCATTTACATTGTCCTTTTCCTTACCCCAGATACATCTTAAGTATATATTATTTTTATTAACTATATCTTATATCTACCCATTTCTCCATAGCTGCCTCATAATCACCGATTGGTATCCTCACTTCTCCCTTCTCCACATGATATCCTTGTACAATATACATATATTTCAAACATTGAAGTCAACATAATATTTTCAAACACATATTTAGTTATCTACTCTAACTTCAATTGTTATTAGCATAGCCAGCAAATACCTGACCTATAGATCTACTTTCATTTTCTATCATGTTCCTACCAACTCTAGCAACATCAACCACACCAGCCTTGTTTATCTCACAACATGCACCAAACCAGGTGCTACAGCTGCAGGAGCAATGCCTGAAAAACTCTTCTCAGCTCATTCACTGCTTTTCCTCATCCTTAGATCTCAATTCAATCAACCCTTCAGCAGACCCCTTTCATGATCTGCATGATTGGGTCAAATCCTCTTATTATCTGCTCTCATACGACCATTTATTTCCCTTCATAACACTTACCAGAGTGTCAATTTTCCTTTATTTGATTGCTTATTTAATATCTCTCTCTGCTACCAATTCTAAGCTCTGTGAATATAGGAGTTTGACTATTTTACCCTTCTATATAACTTGAGCAACAAGCATAAGAGCTATCCCATAATAGGCACTTCATGAATACTTAATTGATTACTAATCAATATCTTTATTCTCAAGCATACAGTCTGTCATAGATTGAATTGTGTTCCCCAAAAATATCTGTCAACTTGACTGGGTCATGATTCCCAGTATTGTATGATTGTGTACCATTTTGTAATCTGATGTGATTTCCTTATGTGTTGTAAACTCTGTCACTATGATGTAATGAGATGGACTAGTGACAGTTATATTGATGCGGTCTACAAGATTAGGTAGTGTCTTAAGCCAATCTCTTTTGAGATATAAAAGAGAAAAACCAGCAGAGAGACATGGGCTCCTCATACCACCAAGAAAGCAGTGCTGGGAGCAGAGCGCGTCCTTTGGACCTGAGATTCCTGCGCAGAGAAGCTCCCAGACCAAGGGAAGATTGATGACTTGGACCTACCTCCAGAGCTGACGGAGAAAGCATCTGCCTGGAGCTGAAGCTCTGAATTTGGACTTGTAGCTACCGGACTATGAGAGAATAAACTTCTCTTTGTCAAAGCCATCCACTTGCGGTATTTCTGTTATAGTAGCACTAAATGACAAAGACACAGTATAATTTAAATTATAAAGTATATGCAAAAACAATTAATGAAGAGCTGTATATATGTTGGCTATTATTATTGCAATTCATAATTAAGATTACCTGAAATTCATAAAGTCATAAAATCACACATTCAATTTTAGGTGGATTGTGAAGAGAATAGGCAGAAACAAGATACCTAAATCTATTTGAATTACTTCATTTATTATTTTTTGTTATATTGATCTGAAATAGACACCTATTATTAAAAGGTAAGAAAGAAAATTGCTAGAGCTGATAAAGACCCAATCTTTTTTTTTTTCCAGCTTCTGGAGAGCAAAACCAGATATAAGAAGGTTTATTCACTGCCACTAAGTCGATCTCAACTAATAGTGACCCTATAGAACAGAGGAGAACTGCCCTATGGGGTTTCCAAGACTGTGATCTTTATGGAAGCGGACTGCCACATCTTTCTCCTGCCTAGTGGTTGGTGGGTTTGAACTACCAACATTTAGCTTAGCAGCAGAGTGCTTAAGCACTGCACCACCAGAGCTCATTTAGAGGATTTAAGATTTCTAATTTCAGGCATTCAAAATTGTGGTGAGATTATTCTATAAGGGAAATTTTGCTCTTTGGCATAAATTATACCTGATATTTATTATTTATCTTCTTTAGAGGGTCTAAATAGTTACCCTAATATTTCTGAGATGTTTTATTTTGAATGAAAAACTCCACTTCTGCTATATATTATATTTTATAAATGTACTAGTATTGTTCATTAACCAGTTAAAATGCTCTTGGTATTTATCTGGCTTTCTCACCCTTGGCGCTACTCTGAGCTCCTTTCTCACCTGCCGAAATCCATATATGTTATGGTATTTCTTTGGTCTATGTTTTTTAGGTCATTTATTCTCTGACATGTACTGATAATGTATTCAAGTTTGAATGTTTGCCAAAATGATTGAAATTTTTAATCTTAACAAAGAAGACATAAAGACATTTTCCAGGAAAAGTATTTTAAATATACTAAAACAATAATTAGACCTAGATTATTTAGCCTGCAGAATGTACTGTATTTCTACATTACTTAGTAATGGAAATAGTCAAAAGCAGTAGCAACGAATTACTTTCGGAATGTTATAGATTGCTTTAAATGAGTCAGAAAGAGTAAATGATGTTTTTGTTTATACATGCAAACACATTGTAAGATTTATGTGTCTTCACAAGTATTTAAATAATAAAATTTACAGGAAAACATCTTAAGATTGACATTGATTATAGGATATGCTTTTTTTTTTTTTTTTTTTAAAGAATACCTCATGAGTGACTTCTGACAATAGGTATATAGGATGGGTAGCTAAGCATGGTAATCATGTCAGAAAGAATGTGGTATGAATAAAGTCAAACAAACAAACCAAAAACTGAGAGAGATAGAGAAACTGTCTCTTCATATCTGTAGACTTGACCTCTAATCTCAGCTCAACTTACCAATGATGATCATCAGGGACCTGAATATAGTATGTCTCAATGAAGTTTCACCCAAATTCCCAGCACATTGTAATATAAAAAGTATGATATTTAGAGAACAAAGTCCTAGTTTTGATTCCTCACTCTGTTAGTTATTCCCAGTCTGGCTTTGGAGAATTTCACTGCACAGTCATTTCGTTATCTGTAAAATGAAAAAATAAATAAATTACTGTATACACATAATTATGGGGGAAAAAGCGTGATAACATATGAAACATTGATGGAATTTGTGAGAAACTATAAATTATAACAAGTAATTATTTTATTATTCTATCATTTTATTATCATTTAAGGAAAATAGCTATATACATATATATATATACATATATATATACATATACCTTATTAATTTTGAACCAGCAATACTTATTTTATTATAGATAGTGATTTTGCATGACTGAGGATGCTTTTAATTTTTAAAAGACTGGTAACGTAGGTTACACTCTTCACATTGTGTCAAATTATGTCAAATTATTAATAAACAACTTTAATAAGTATTGTGACGACTACATAAAGTTGAGGAACAAATGGCTCATCCTTGCCACATGGTGGGCAGTCATTGTTTATTTCTCCAAGCTTGCCCCTCCCCAGATTTTCTCCATGAACATTTAAATTGCACTTCTACCAAGGTGAAGAATCTAATTGGATTGGGGAGGCGGTGGTAAGTCTGAGCGTAAGACTCCCTGTATTCGACAGCTTTGATTGATCTTATAATTGCACATTTTGCAAAACAATTAAGTTGGAGAAATTACAGTTTAAAACATGGAGTTATGCTAGCGACAAAAATTTATGCACAAAAATTACAATCATGAGGGCAAATATTAACGCCATTGTTATAATAATCCATAACTAGACTGAACGGTCCAGAAAAATCTATCTCTGTGAATAATTACAGCTTCCTTGGGGACCTGGATTGTCCATAATATTACACTAATTAATGAATTCTGCATACACAAGCTACTGAATACTGAGCGCCAACTGAATTTTCATGAGGGTTGTATTTATTATACTGAAAAGAACATCAATGCTTAATTTTTTCCTGCAGAAATGTGGGAAAATATTCATTCATCGGCTCACGACTGTGTATGACATTTTAATTTTTAATGTTATAAATCAAAGAAGTACCATTAGTATTCACTTTCAGATTGTAAGTATCTTTCATAAGATTACAACCACTGATTGGTCATTTTTGCTTTGAGTCATTTGTACTTATAATATGGATATAAGGTAGTTAAAATTATCCTGGAATTTTAGTACATTAAAAGCTTAGCAAGCATTACTACATTTAAGCAAAAAGAAAGATTAGCAATGTGGCTCCATCTAACTCAGCCCATAATCAATAACTAACTTACAGAGATTCTCTTTTCTCAGATCTTTTAAGTAAGTAATGTCACCACCAATAGCTGACATTTGTTAGTATTCTGCCAGCTTGCTGTCCTGTGTATTTGCCCCCAAGACAAGAAAAATTGTTTAGAGATCTAAAAGTGAATTTTTAGACTTGAATACCTTGGCTTACAAATTCCAAAACATGTCAAACATTACGTCAGGTTATCCACTGTCCTTATATAATCAAAAAGTAAAATGGCTATTCTTTTCTTTACTCTTTTTGGAGGTGTTGCATTTTTTGGTGAAAATATACACAGCAAAACTTGCTCCCATCACACAGTGCCTAGACGTATGATCAGTGACATTGGTTACATTCTTCACATTGTGTCAACATTTTTGGCATTTATGTTCTAGTTGTTTCACTTCTATTTACTTCGTCTCCCTGCCCCGCAATCTTCTCATCTATGCCTTAAAATAGCTGTTTACCCTATGGTCTCATATAATTTTTTTTTTTAAAGACATGAAATACTCAAGGGTGACAATCTTTTTTCTTCTTCTTCTTTTTATTGTTGTAGTTTAAGTGAAAGTTTACATCTTAAGTTAGTTTCATAAAAAAATTTATACATTGTTATGTGACCCTAATTGTTCTCCCTATACTGTGACAGCACACTCCTCCTTCCCACCCCTTATTTCCCGTGTCCATTCAACCAGCTCCTGACCCTCTCTGCCTTCTGTTCTCACCTCCAGACAGAAGCTGCCTGTTTAGTCTCATGTATCTACTTGAGCTAAGAAGCACACTCTTCATGAGTATCATTTTATGTCCCACAGTCCAGTCCAATCTTTGAAGGGTGACAATCTTTACTCTTTGGGATAAACTGTTACTTAAAGATGACTTTAGGGGATAGTTTCAATTCAAGGTTTGAAAAGCAGTTCAGGGCCATAGGCTCAGGGACTCCCCCAGCCTCAATACATCCAGTAAATCTGGGTTCTTTAAGAATTTGAAGTTGTATTCCACATTTTTCTCATTTCTTTCATCAGGATTCATCTATTGTGTTTCTGATCAGAACGTTCAGTAGTGGCAGCCAGAAACCATCTAGTTCTGGTCTTTAGGAGGTGTAGGCAGTGGTTCATGTAGACAATTAGTCCTGTAGTCCAGTTCCTTCTCTGATTCTTGAGTTTTCTCCTTTCTCTTTTGTTCAAGATGAATAAAGACCAATGGTTGTATCTTAGATGGTTGCTCATAAGCTTCTAAGACCCCAGAAACTACTCACCATACTGGGAGGTAGAACATAAACTTTAAGAACTATAGAATGCCAATTGACTGGATTGTCCCATGAGACAACAACCCTAAGACTCCAAACCAAGAAAACTATTCCCATGAGGTTACTGGTTATGTCTAATTAATATCCCGATGGTACCTAACAACAACAAGGATTAATATCACTATCTGTAGCCCATCCCTCCTTTTTTTCTTGTTCTTATTGCAAAACTATATACAGCTTATTCACATCAATTGCATCCATCATGCTGTGCAAACTTCATCCATATTCGGTTCTGCCTTTTCCATTTCTATAAACAAAAAGTGACTACTACCTAGGGAGTCCTTCTTCTTTCCCCTATCCCCATCCCGGCTAACATAATGAACATTACTTTTTGTACTTTTACCTATTTACATCATTTCATAAAAGTGAGATTTTGTGTGTGTGTGTGTGATTGACTTATTTTGCTCAGCTTAATGTTCTCAAGGTTCATCCACATAGTAAGATGTTTTGGGAACACATTTTCTTTATCATGGAGTAGTATTTCATAAAGCCGGTGTATAGCCTGCATAGTTCATTGGCTCAGCACCGATAAATTCCACCTAGTTTCCCCTTTATCCAGTTTCTGACACCACCAGCCTCTCAACAGATGTGGTCACTAACTGGCCCTCCCTGGCATGCCCCATGTAGTTTCCTGTGATAGGAGCCTCTTATTATCTTACAACTCGGTCTCTCAATAGCTGCAGTTCTCCTTGCTCCTCCTGGCCATTTTACATGGGTTCCCATAATAACAGTTTCTCCCTTTTCCTGAGCTAATGCACTAGAAACTTGAAAACTGACCAGTAAGACTTCAGCGGGTGCGAACCTTGAGACCCACCCTGCTTGCCCCACATAAGCCCTCTCCTACAGTTCCAGCTTGTTATTACCTTGTCCGGCTGTGCAACCCCCTGTGTGGCTCCGCATTTAGGTGTTCTGCAGTTGCCTCTCTGGGAACCTGTGACTACTAAACTCTTTCTTGTTTTCTGGAATTCCCATGTGGGTCTCACCTCCTCGTGCCTCACCTGATGGACCATCCATGACACCTACAGACCCCTTTGAGTCAAACTTAACACACAGTACTTCACAATTTACCAGGAGTTACGCAATGGAGGCGATTTTGTAAAAGAACTTTTCCTCCAGATGGCTCCCAGTTTTGTCGGCTGAAGAGTTTCATTAATTAAAACAGCAGTTTAAACTCAGGATGCATCAAGACAAACCCCTGATATCAAGATTTTCAATGATCTAAATGTGTTTGCTTCCTCCCTTTTGGATCTCTGACCCAAACTTTTGTAGTTTCTCTTTGTATTTTCTTCTTCCACCATGAGAAAGTATTGTGAAAAGCAGACCCCTGGTCCTAAGACATACCAGCTCATTCTGTTCTGTTTTCCTTTGACCACTGAGATTTCTCCACTCACTTTCAGGAATAAACAGCTTCGGAATGCAATCTTCACAGTTTTAATAGCTAGTGGCATTTATAGTCTCTGAAGCTCAAGCCCCTCTTTCAAGTCAGCTTGTTCAAACACGCAAGGCTTCTAGATTCAGTCATTTGGTGCTCTAAAGTCTCCTGCTTTTCTCCTCAGTTTCTTTGATCCTTAACTGGAAACATTGGAACTTGCTCTGTGCCAATATTTTGAGTAAAATAAAACTCCTGAAATACTTTCCCTCTCATTTTAAAAATGCATGAATGATAGGCACATTTCTCATAAAAGATATTTTTTATTAAACACCAGACTTGAGATATCTGTACCTATATGTAACAAATTACATTATTTTTATTTCTTTTTAAATTTAAGTCAAAATGTTTATTTGATATAGGCACCTGAGAGGTCATAAGTGGATATTCATTTATAATGTTTCTAGAAGATAACGTATTTGTAAAAGATAATTCTGTTAAAAAATACAACTCAGAATAGAAATGGATTAAATGTTTTCTTAAGTCATCTTACAGTGTCCAATATTGTAGTTACTGATCACATATGGCTACAGAACATTTGAAATATCTTTATTCTTAATTGAGATATGCAGTAGGTATAAACTATGCACTGATTTCCAAAGCTTAGTATGAAAAAAAGAATATAGTATATGTCACTGATATTTTTTGTGTTGATTGTATGTGGAAATAATCTTTTCAGTATACTGGATTAAATAAAATATATTATTATACTTAATTTTACCTGTTACTTTTTATATTTTAATGTGGTTTATTTATAAATTTAAAATTTGTTTATATGACCTCCATTTATTAATTGCATTGTAATTATATTAGATAGCACTGGTAGAGTACTGAAAGATTATATTTAAATAGAGTAAGTTACCTAAATAGTTCGGGCTGTGTGTGTGTGAATAAATGAATGATGAATATGAATATATACATAATATACATTCATATGCGTACATACACAAACACTCACATGCACATATACATGCATATATGCATATACACATACGTTCATACATGCATGCCTACACACACAAACACACATATCTTTCAACAATGACTACTTTGTCTTTGTTCTCTTGCTCTGGAATTTGTGTTTATGCCCTTCTCTTCTCTTTCCTGAGACACACTGTTGTATTCCTGCTTCAGTTATGTAGAACATGTTAGTAGCTGGTTTTATTTTATTTCCATGAAAAACAAGCAAAAATATACAGAGGTTAATATGAAGACAAATGTGTAAGTTAATTATTTTCATTTTGTAAATTATTTGTTTAGGAAATATTTGACTAAATCCACTCCTTGAAAGAAATTAGAATTGTCTCCATCTCCTTGTGAGTGTGACCTTTGTTATTCTGGAAATACAGCCATACATTTTGTTAGGAATTACAAATAATCAGAGAGAAATATTAAGTTAGATAATTTGAACCTTGAAGAACCATTTTATAAGACACAATTTTTTGTGTAGCTTAGTTGATATTGTACTACCATTCTAACATAGAAAAGAATGTTTCTTCCCAACTGTTTTATTGCTGTATTTTTATCACACATTGTACTCATCAGAAATCCTGGTGGCGTCGTGGTTAAGAACTCTGGTTGCTAACCGAAAGGTTGGCAGTTCAAATCCACCAGGCGCTCCTTGGAAACCCTACAGGGCCAGTTCTATTCTGTCATTTAGGGTTGCTATGAGTTGGAATTGATTCGATAGCAATGGGTTTGCTTTTTGGTTTTTTGGTACTCATCAGATTCAAAATCCTTTGTAAACTTTTTATCAAAATCTCTGAGATGTGCTGGCATGAAGCAAAGTGTTTCTAATGGATTTTTTTCAAAATGAAAGTTGTTGATTTTTAAGAGGATCACACTTCATATCTTAAAGTTTAATAGTTCTAATCTTCCTCCATACCTGTGTGTTTTTCAAGTCTTATCTTTCAATTTTAAGAGACTAAGTTTTATACGGAGCACTGGTGACCGACCTAATCTTGTAAAAAAACTTTCATCCCTTATTTTTTTTTTTTTTTAAATGCTAAACTTCATACACAGGCATAATTTACGGGAGGCACTATGCAATTAGAGACCATTCAAAGCTACAAACATATCAGTCCAATCTTCAACGACCCGTATTGTTTCCAAAGTTCAGCATACTTCTTCACAGTAGATTCTGATGTCTCCTTGAAAGGAAGTCAAGCACCAAAAATCTTTAGATTCACTTAATAACAAAGAGTTATTTTCACCTGGATACGGTACAAATTATTATTATTATCGGGATTTCACTTAGATTGTTTAATTTAATATTTAAGTGTATATTGGCTCAGGATTTTTACAGAAAAAAAAATGTGACCTTATAATTTGAGAGATAACAGTATAAAATATCACAGGTTGGCAGTGATTCACAGTGTAAAACATTTTTCAGTGTAAATAATAACTAAGAACTCACATACTTAGCAGTCACATCAGAAAAGTTCAAATACCTTTCCCAAGCTTAATTCAGTGATGATTACAAGCATTCTATTGTTTTTTAATTTAACAGGCAAAATTCTACATATATATATAAAAAAAAAAAGGATAAAGTTTATTAGTAGCTCAGTCAACAGCATTCAACCTTTTTTCTTTCTTTTGGTAAATGGGCCTAGAATTCAGTTTTTGGTTAGTAAACATGGAAGCATGAATTATGTGACTTCATGAGAGAAGATTAATGGGACTTGTCAAGTTCACTTTTATAGATGTTTCCTTTCCAAAATAAGCGTTTTGGCAGTTTTTTGGAAGCATTGGTAAAAAAGGAGTGTGCTATATACCAGATTTATCACTCTTTCATTTTCATATTTGATTTACACATGTAGATGAGATAATGAGGAAAGAGTGTCCTCATACGTTACTAACAATTTTGATTGTTCGGTTTCTTCCTTTTTTTACCTAGATTTCTTTATACTGCTGAGAATTGATAGTTGGATTTTAGGTGCAAAACCCTTATTTTATAGAGCTAGAATATTACTGCTTAGAGGGTAAAAACAACAAGAAGTTCAATGTGTTAACCAGCTGATAAATATTCATTCGATTTGCGCAAATGAATATTCATTGTGTCTAAGTCTCTCAATTCTATAATCTGCATCAGGGCATAGACATATCAAAAAATGTATGTAAATCTCCTTTTTTTCTTTACATTTATGAAGGACTACGTGAAGTCAATTTGTAATTTTAAAACTTGAAAAGAGCTTGTGAATTCACTAAAACCTAGGTTAAATTAAACACGTGGCAGCAGAAATGTAGTTCACTTTCAAAATTATTATATAAGATTATACTCAAAAAACTTTTCTTCTCCAGACATGCCTACAGTGGTAAACTATTATTTTTCTATGACTTAACACAACTAATAATCTGAAATAATCCGAAAATAAAAATTGACCAAGTAACTACATAATACAAATGTTACTTATGAGAATGTCCCAGGCACTAAAATATTGCAAAACTGCTATCATTTATGAATCATTATAAAATTTTACTCTTCTCAGTAACATTGTTCCCATTTCATTCTTAAATATTCATAAGACTTTAATCATGAAGGCACAAGGCCCAGAATTTCTTCATTAATCCATCTTCCCAGGAATGTAGCATTTATATTAGAAAGGGAATAAGGAGATGATAGATAATAGATGAGAAACCCTGGTGGTGTAGTGGTTAAGACTTCAGATTCTAACCAAAGTTTGGCAGTTCAAATCCACCAGGCACTCCTTGGAAACCCTATGGGGCAGTGGGGCTGTTCTACTCTGTCCTATAGGGTCGCTATGAGTTGGAATCTATTCTACAGCAATGTTTTTTGTTTTGGTTTAGATGATAGGTAGATAGGTAGGTAGGTAGGTAGGTAGGTAGGTAGGCAGGCAAGCAGGCAGGCATACAGATGGATGGATGGATGGATGGATAGGTAGGTAGAGAAAGAGAGAGGTAGACTACAGCAGAGTAGAATAGAATGGAATATAATAGATATGGGCAGAGACACACACACATATATAATAGAGTAAGAAAAGATCATTGAGTTCTAATCAAAGACTAATAGGTTTCATGGCCATGTTTCAAGATTTGTAAGGACTATTCTATATTTTGTATGCTCTAATTCCTTGGAAATAGTATTTTAGGGGTGTCTAACTGGTCCCTTTCCTTTTTTAGCAGCATGTAAACTCGATTTTTGTGTATTTTCTCAACATCTTAACTCTGCTGAAAGCTCTGCTTAAATTTTTAGCCTCTTATCTATTGTTTTCTTCTTGAGTTTCCACATGCTAGCTCTTGAACAGCTTAGTAACAGGATCTACCTCAAGGAAAAAGTGATGCAAATATAGGTTCAATTCTCTGTAGTCCCTTGTCTTTGACATCCTTGTCCCTCAATTCCTGCTTGGCTCGATAGCTCTGAACACCAATGTTTGTCTCTTCATCTTAAGTAGACTGCCAAGACTCAGTCACCACTATCTTCTAAGCTTCTACATCTCACAGAGTTTACAGATTGGCAAATTCTGGAAGCAGAAAATTGCCAGAGGATATCCAGCATTCATAAATGGTTTTACTCTTCTTCAAGATCATGCCCCTCTTCCCACCTCTACCTGTCATAGCTTCCTTGATGACTGTTTTTTGATTCTTTCAGGAGTTGATTTATATGTTATCCAGGTTTATAATTTTTCTCAAAGGGAGACAGTCTGAACCAAGCTACTCTTCTGTATCCAGTGGTGGAAGTCTGACCTATACTTACATGAAAGATGATTCCTCTTCAGAGCACGTGAGCTTTAAAAAGTAAGCATGTGGGTTAGTTATTAAAAAGCCCACCTGACTTGTGTAATCCACTAGGGAAAATATGTAGTATCTTCAATAAGAGAGAGAGATGCTATTTTAAGAATAAGTCAAGGAAAGTGTCACCTCTCTCAGAAGCGTTACTTTCAATGAGACATCTCTCAAGTTTTCTCCTATTTTCCTTTTTAAAAGACTTTATTATACATGTTTGTGAACAGAAATATGTGGTGTCTCATTTTTTTTTTTTTTTAATCCATTGGAAAGGAACACACTTCTTTGCTGTGTTTTCTCAGTTTGCATGGTTACTTTGTTAGGCTGTAAGGCATAGAATCTATCAGATATTACAAAACATGAATTATGAATAGAGTTTAACTGAAATGGTACCATGTTCATAATTTCTACATTATCAAGAAATAAAAACTGAATTTTTCACTACTATGTGAAATGGAAATAAAACCCGTATGTCAATGAAATCACCAAGCCCATAATTTTTGGGAAATATATTATTAGTAACCAATTTTAGCTTTCTGTTTTGCAGTTTATAGAGATATAGTGAAAAAAATAAATTTCCATACCTTTCACACACAAAAAAAACTGCGCTATCTTAAGAGTAAAGTGAAAATAAGCCCATCACACTCTTTTCTCTTATACTTTAAAATCATTTTCTTTTTATATAAACAGATATATTATTGTGTGTAAGTACATACATATTGTATATCCTGTTATACGTATATATTTTTCATTTTTCTCTTTTGCTTATCTCATTATTTTCATGTTCTCCTTTGCTCTGCCAATGTCCCTCATTCGTTCACACAACTGAAATTAAAAAGTGATATTCCTTCATGTGGTGTGATGGATTGCTTTTATATGGCCTTTCTAGCCATGGTCTTATAACGTCCACCAAATGATTGAGTGGGATTATGCAAATAAGATAACTGTGGTCCACCAAGAGGATTCAACAGTTTGCTAACAATGCAAATAAAGTGCATGGAAACCTGAGAGAGTGGGGCCATGTAAATAAGGCATATGGAATCTTAATGAAGGGACTGGTCAGTTTTGCCATCCCAGAGGTAGAAAGGGAGGACCTCACCACCACCAAGAAAGAAGAGCTGGGAGCAGAGCACGTCCTTTGAACGTGGGGTCTTTGTACTGAGAACCTCTTAAACTCAGAAGAAAGAGAGCTTTAACACCAAAGACAGAACAAGACAGTGAGAAGCAGCAGCAAGCTCAGCAGAGAACTTGTGGAACCAGGAGACAGGCAAGAGACAGTGCAGTGGGCTTCCCAAACTATGGAGAGAGAGAGCTGAGCACCTTCGGGCAGAGGCTTACAGGAAGAGTAGGGTGCCTCTGGGTACTTACTGGTGGAACTAAAGAACTTTGTGACACTTGTCTGAGAAGGACTCAAGCAGGGCCCAGCAACAGAGAGCAAGAAGAGGCTGTTCTGGTTGAAGAACTATATCCTTAGTCATTTCTGATCCTGAATTGTAATCTGTTACTTCCCTAATAAACCCCATAATCATGAGTATTGTCTGTGAGTTCTGTGCGGTCATTGCAATGAATTATTGAACCCAGCAGAGAAGTAGAGAGTGCCATGGGAGGGACGGCTGTGTCTGGAATTAGTAATAAGGTTGGAGAAAGGAAGTTTGTCTGACCTTTGCTTCATAGGCCTTGGGCTGTTGATCATGATTCTCTCTCCCCTCGTGAAGTTAGAGGAGGTTGGATACCTCCACCAGGCCATTTTTACACTCCACATATAGACTCTGTTAAACTTGTTGCCATCTAGTCAATTCCAACTCATAGTGACCTTATAGGACAGAGTAGAACTGCCCCATACTGTTTCCAAGGAGCAGATGGTGGATTCGAACTGCTGACCTTTTGGGTAGCAGCTGAGCTCTTCACCACTGTGCCACGGGGCTCCCCATGTATATCTAGTCATCTACTAAACTATCTAAAGTTATGCAAATGAACACATATTCATCCCTGAGAATTTTTTCAATGTTTATTTTTCAAAGGCTTTAGTATATTTTATGTATTTTTCTTAAAGTTATCCAGAAGTTAGATGTGATCAAGAATTTTATCAGCTTTATTTACTAGTCTATCTCCAGACCCTAGAATAGTGTCTAAACAATAGACTTTTTGCAATGGTGAAACTTCTAGACGGTCTGGTAGGTCAGAACTGTCAACATGTGGCTGTTGAGTGCTTGAAAGGTGCTTACGGCAAGTGAAGAAAGAGTTTTTAATTTTATTGAATTTTAATGAATTAAAATTCATATTAAAAAAACACATATGGTTACTGGCTACAATATTTGATAGAGTGGATGTAGAACAGAAATGTACAATAAATATGTATTAAATACATAAACACATTTTATTTGATTGCTTGTTTTCCTATAACTAAAAACAACTCCAGGTCAAGTGGATTTTTTGAATCAATTTTTAAAGACTGTATAATATTCCATGGTCCGTCTCTCCCATAATTTTATTTTTCCATTTGTTTACTGCTGATATTTTACTTTGCTTATTTATTTTGGGGTCTATGAATAATTCTATAGTTAATATCTGTGCATTTATAGTTTTAGGTGTTGGCGCACTTATTTCTGTGCAATAGATTCCTAGGAGTGGTTTTATATGATATATATATGTGTGTGTGTATTTTATTAAATGTAATGATTATTACACAGATTATTTTTAAGAGACATACTATTTTTTGGAATGTGATTTCTATACTAGCAATAAATACTGATAATAAATGCTATTCTAAATTTTTATCTTGAGAGATTTTTATTAGCAAATGTTGCAGAATTTAAACCAGGGACATTTCATCACCTTTTTGTATTATTCTATTATTTTCATATTCCTTATTTTTACAATAGATTATACTGCTAGGTTTTTTTTTTTATGTTGGTCCACATTTACAAAGAAGAAATAGACAAGATTAGGAACGAGAAAGCTGAAACAATAAAAAAAATTGTCAATTTGACTGAATCACAAGATTATTACATGCAACCTGGTGGCAAAAGGAGTAAAATACTGGGATTAACTGGATGAATTCATATTAAAATACAAATCTCTAAAATTAATTCAAGAAATCATATGAAATATTATGCTTTTGTTTTCTGGATTTTCTTTAAAAAACTCCCTTTAGATTCCCTTTTTAATCTGAGCATTACCAATTTATGTGTTTCTTAATTACTAAGTAGACAGTTCTATTGTTAACTTTTTTAAATAATGATATTGGATTATAATCACAGTATATAGTGTGCCTCGGAAGAAATGCCTAATGATCTACCTCCAAAAGATAATAGCAATTGAAAAGCCTATGGAGCACAGTTCTACTCTGACACACACTGGGTCACCATGAGTCAGAATCAACTAGATGGTTACTAGTTTCTGTGACATGTAATATTGGTACTAAAATACTTTTTTATTTTTGATGAAATGCATCATTGATGTTTTTAAATATTTCATGGACAATGGGAAACCATTTATTTTTGAAGAATGTTAAACTCTATCATTCTCTCTATATTTGCATACATCCATGTGTATGTTTGTGTGTATCAACTTCCACATGTCATTATATATAAATATATAGTTATATTTATATATTTTATTATATATTTAGGTTTTTTTTCTTTTATATTTACTGCTTTGATTTATTATTCAGAGTTCATAACAGTTGTTTTTTCTTCTAAAATTTTATCTTTAGCCTAATAAAATAACCTTCTTATATATTTAATCTTAATTACAGATTTTATGATATAAATATTTAATTATTTACTTTCTTGCTGTGGGCAATTGCCTTATATTTAATCACCTATGTTTTACACATAATTTTAAATATGTTTCTTTTAGAGTGCATATTGCTAGTTTGAGGCTTTTTAACCTAATTTAACGGTGTCATGGATTGAATTGTGTCCCCTCAAAATGTGTTAACTTGGTTAGGCCATGATTCCCAGTATTGTGTGATTGTCCACCATTTAGTCATTTGATGAGATTTTCCTTTGTGTTGTAAATCCTGTCGCTATGATGGATTAGCGTCAGCTATATTGATGAGATCTACAAGATTAGATAGTGCCTTAAGCCAATCTCTTTTGAGATACAAAAGAGAGAAGGGAGCAGAGAGACGGGGTGACCTCATACCACCAAGAAAGAAGAACGGGGAGCAGAGCACAACCTTTGGACCCAAGGTCCCTGCACTGAGTTGAGAAGCTCCTTGACCACGGGAAGATTGATGACAAGGACATTTCTCCAGAGCCGACAGAGAGAAAACGCCTACCCCTGAAGCTGACCTGAATTTGGACTTCTAGCCTACTAGACTGTGGGAGAATAAAATTCTCTTTGTTAAAACCATCCACTTGTGGTATTTCTGTTATCGCAGCACTAGATGACTAAGACAAATGGTATCTGCCTTTTAATAGGATAATTTAGCAGAGAACACCAAAAAGATTTTTTTTTGTGTTTTATTGACTATGCAAAGGCTTTCAACTGTGTGGATCATAAGAAATTATGGATAACATTTTGAAGAATTGGAATTCCAGAACACTTAATTTTGCTCATGAGGAGCCCATGCATAGGCCAAGTGGCAGTCATTCGAACAGAACAAGGGAATACTGTGTGGCTTAAAATCAGGAAAGGTGTGTAGCAGGGTTGTATCCTTTCACCATACTTATTCAGTCTGTATGCTGAGCAAATAATGTGACAAGCTGGACTATATGAAGAAGAGCATGGCATCAGGTTTGGAGGAAGACTTGTTAACAAACTGCGATATGCAGATGACACAATCTTCCTTGCTGAAAGTGAAGAGGACTTGAAGCACTTACTGATGAAAATCAAAGAGCTTCTACAACCTTCAGAACGCACTACACCTCATCATAAAGAAAACAAAAATCCTCACAACTGGGCCTATAAGTCATGGTAAACGGAGAAAAGATTAAAGTTGTCAAGGATTTCATTTTACTTGAATCCACAATCAACACCTTTGGCCACTGCAGTCAAAAAATCAAATGACATACTGCATTAGGCAAATCTGCAGCAAAAGACCTCTTCAAAGTGTTAAAAATCAAAGAAGCCACTTTGAGGACTAAGGCGTACCTGACTGGGCCATGGTACTTTCGATCACCTCGTATGCATATGAAAGCTGGACAATAAATAAGGAAGACTGAAGAAGAATTGATGCATTTGAATTATGGTGTTGGCAAAGACTATTGTATATACCATGGACTTCCAGAAGAATGAACAAATCTGTCTTGGAGGAAGTACTGCCAGAATGTGCCTTAGACGAGAGCATGGCAAGACTTTTCAAGTACTTTGGACATGTTATCGGCAGGGACCAGTCCCTAGAGAAGGATGTCATGCTTGGTAAGGTAGAGGGTCAGTGAAAGAGAGGAACACTCTCAATGAGATGGTTTGATACAATAGCTGCAATAAAGGGCTCAGGCATAGTAAGGATTGTGAGGATGGTGCAGGACTGAGCAGTGTTTCATTCTGTTGTACACCTAACAACAGCAGCAGCAATAATGGTATCTGCCTTTTAATAGGATAATTTAGTCTGTTCATCTTTACTATCATGCATGATACATGCACTATTAGGCTTTCTAATTTCCTTTATTTATTTTACATTTTTTTCTCTTTGCCCTTTTCTATCTTTGCTGGTTTGTTCAAATTGTCATTCATGATAGCCTTGTTAATTTGAGTATTTCATTGTTTTTTCAATGCATTCATAGTCGATGGTCATTTTTTCTCTGGGTTCATGAATAAATTCTATTTGTCTTCTAGTATTGGAAATAAATATTAACTCACCTCAGGTTCTCTCTTGTGGTTCCTGGCTTGTGTTTGGGTTCATATAGGTAATATAGTCTCTACATTTGCATATTCTAAATTTGTTTTCTTTACCCTGAAAAGAGAATGTTATTTAGTTAGGTGTACGATTCTTGTGCATGAAGTTATTTTCTTTCTGCAATCTGTAAATATTGGTCCACTGACTTCCTGCTTCTGGTGTTGCAGATGAAAAACCTTCTCTGAGTCAATTTGTGATTTCTATTTTCCTTTTAGGCCATTTTCTCTTTCTGTCTGGAAGCTTATATGTTCTCACTGTCTTTAAGGATACTTTTTTTTACAAATATATAAATAGTTATGTGTATTTTCTATTTAGTTTTTCCTGGAACTTGTAGATTCTGGTCTTCCTGGAACTCTACAGACTCAGAACTTGCTTCACCTCATTTTTCCCCCTATTATTTGTTTAATTATTTTCTCTCTTCCTCTTGATTATTACTATTCCTTCTCCTTCTTCTTCTTGAACTTTTTTTTTAATTCTCATATTTTGTCTCTTGTCTTGAAAATTTCTTCCAAAATACGTGTATAGAAATATCCCTAAACCTTGAAATGATTCTTCACTTTGATATTCCAGTCACTAATTTAAGTATCAAAAGTGATTGTCTCGTTTCAAGTCATCTACTGTATTATTTACTAATTCAGTCAGATTTATTAACTAAAAAAAGTGTTTTTAATAAAACGAGTCTTGAACTGCACACATTTTATATATATTTATAGTTAAAGATTTTATCGCCTTTCACTGTCTCTCGTTTCTCCTCCTCCTCCTTCTCTCTCTCTGTTTCTTCCTCCCTTTCTCCATCTCTGCTTCTCTATCTCTTTTTTTCTTGCTTGCTTTCTCTATTTACTGTTGTTTCTTTTTAAATGTGTTATAATTTAGCCAGGAGCCCTAGCGGCTTAAGTATTAAGTACTTGTACACTAATCTAAGGATTTGTGGTTGGAACCCACCCAGCAGCTCTATGGGAAAAAGACCTGGTGATCTGATCTCATAAAGATAATAGCTTAGACAACCCTATGGGGTAGTTCTGCTCCGTCACATTTGGTCGCTATGAGTTGAAGTCAACTAGACGGCACCTAACATCAATGACAACATAATTTCACTTTATCAGTCGATTGAAGAAGGAGCCCTGGCGGTGCATTGGTTAAGCGCTCGGCTGCCTACCAAAAGATCGGCAGTTGTAACTCACCAGTCACTCCATGGGAAAAAGATGTGGCAGTCTGCTTCCATAAGGACTGCAACCTTGAAAACTTTATAAAGAATTTCTATTCTATCCTATATAGGGCGGCTATGAATTGGAACTGATTCAACAGTATGCAACAACAAACTGATTGAGGATGAGGTGTGACACAGTGTTGACATGCCAAATGATTTATACCTGGTAGACAGAGGCTAACATATAATTTATATCAGGCAAATGAAACTTATTCCACATCCAAGGACCTGGTAGAAATC
Source organism: Dugong dugon (assembly GCA_030035585.1). Lineage (NCBI taxonomy): Eukaryota > Metazoa > Chordata > Mammalia > Sirenia > Dugongidae > Dugong > Dugong dugon. Next base: position 12,814,258 of record CM057473.1, read on the forward strand.
ACTGAGCTCCTCAGTCACTATTTTCCTTCCAGCATCAGATCTAGAATGGCTCATTTCCATCTTAAAATTTATGGAAATATAAACTTTAAACAAGGATAGACCAAAAAGAGTTGGTGAAGAACAAAAGAAACGTGTCCTTATATCCCCATATTCTCATAATCTCATGCTCCTACAGTACATTACTCTTAAAACTGAATATGTGTAAGTGAAGCAAGAATTTGTACTTTAATCTGAATATATAGATGTATGTTAATGTTTATATTAGGTTTTCTGTTTATTTTTTAAAAATTGTTACAATTATAGAAATGAGAAAAATACTGTAGGATGTCTGTGTCAAAGTTAACATGTTGCTTTCTCTTTTTGTCAAAAAAAAAAAAACTTTAAGCATCTTTAAGCTGTCTCCAATTATGTAAATACATAAAAAGATATGGATATTTTTTATAAAATCTGTAGTTAGTATTTTAAAATGTAAAGTCTAAATCTCACATCTCATCTTGTTGGTGTAGGCAATAAATTAAGTTGTAAATTATTTATTTTAATAAGGTTGTAACTCTCTATAAGGATTTCTCTTTTTCCTTTATTTTTATTATTCTCATGCGATACATACCAGATCAGTCTAGCATTACAAGATGATTTCTTATTTAATAAGATAATTACGTGTTTTTTTAAAGCTGGAATGCAATTAAAAGTTATAAAATCAAGTAACTGGTTCTAAGATCATCAGAAAATCTATAGGTCAAACTACATATATGACAGTAATGGAAAGTAAACATTATTTCTTAGAAGAGCAAGAGGATTTATGTCAGATAGCTGGCTGTTTGTAAGGAAAACTCATAAATGGGCACTTCATTTATGCAAGTTAAGGACCAGAGCTAGTATAGATGGAAGCAAAAAAAAAAAAAAAGCAAATTAATTTGACCTATAATGACCATGTAACACAATTTTTTTATTTATTTATTTTTACATTATCCCTATTTGTTATAGAAGGAGGACTTTTGAAACATCTGGGGAATTCAAAATGTGAAGAAATATGAAAAGCTTCTTGAAAGGGAGAGATAAATACAGAAACATGGCAGAAGAAGTGAGGAGAGAGAAGTCAGCCATAATTTTCCTAGGGTTGCAATGACCTTAGTAACTTTAAGAAAAATACCTGAGATTCACTTTGAAGTAATTCCTGAAGTTGTTACATAATCATTTTCTTTATTCTCAAAGCTTCAGTAAAGTATGTTACACTTTTTCCTTGTGTTGTTAGCCTTGGGGAATTAGAGTCAGTGCTATCAATACTCACCATGGGGTGTTTTGGATAAAGGTGAGTAGCCACAGGGACACTAAATAATAAGAAAAGCAAAACCAGAATTGGAATCTCTTAAATAAATGACAGGCATAAACATTCTGCTAGGGTTTTCACATTATATAAGATTTGGAGGTATAAATAAAAGAAAAATTAATTATTGGAGCTAGGATTGAAAACGTGTGTCTGATGTGCTTTTATTTTTTTTTTAAGAAGGAGACCAACAGAATAGCCGATTAAAAAAAAATTCAAGAAAGTTAAAAAAATAACAATTAGGACATACAAAAATGACAGAAATGTATTAGAAGTACTAAGGAAAATAACTACATTACAGTTTTCTTATCTCTTTATTGTCTATAGTTTTCACAGGAGTCCATAATTAAATATGAATGTTACTATTTCCAGAGTAATAAGCTAAAAAAATATAAGTATGCATAAAAGGTGGTCACATAGGAAAAGATTAGTTATACTAGCTATGCTAAATGCAAATTCAGTATATTTAATCATTTAAAAAATTTTTAAAGATTATCTTAATCGCTTTGAAAGTTCAATGAGAAGTAAAGCTGATGAAAAATATTAATGCTAAAGCATATAAGAATTTGCTACAAATTTATCAAAAATAATAAAGAGATTTCTGATCAGTTCTCCCCCCATGTTTCCCAATTTACCAGGATTGCAGGGTAAGCCAGGAATTTAAACAAATTGAATGGTCACAAGATAATAAATCTACAGTGAAAGCATCATGGACTTTTAGATTCTATTCAATAAATACACATTAGTAGTTCTTATTCTGGTTAATCAAAATTGATATATCTAGGGCTTTACACAAGAGAAGTTCAAGTCAATGTCAAACTTATTATAGAATTATTTTCATGAAAGCAGGATATTTCTTGCCTTGGAGAAAAGTTGCCTTGATGGTGAGCTCTCTTTCACATTTGAAGGAAAAGCAGTGGAAGTCTTCCATTGAGAATAGAAGTCATGAATTTCAATAAAGAAGCCAGGTCTGAAAATGCAGATGTAAGTCAACTTTGGGTATGTGTGGAAATCATAAATGTATTGCCTCTTTATGGATTTGAATACAGAAGGCGAAGGAGAAGGGCATGATGATAACAACACATGGTTTGATGTTAAAGTCTTAGTGACTGTTTTTAAGTTTAATGTGAACTATACCTGGTAGAAATTATAACACAGCAAAAGGAATGCTACACCCATTAGTAACGTAAAATCAGAAATCTTTTTTTTTTTTTCCTCCACAAATAAGTAAAGCAATTGGGAAAAGAGTAATTAAAACCTCACCTATTTGATTGAATTTTAAGAGACTAAAGCCAAGGAGAGATAATGTCTAGTTTGATATCTTGGAAGAGATCAGCCATCATGAAATGGATTTGTTACTCAGAGGAGTAAAGGAGGAAGGGAAGTAAAGTCAGAGTCAGATGTCTAAGTTCCAGTGAAGTAGTCACACAGGCAGTTGCCTACTTACTGCCTTACGTTTTCGGTGCCAAGAATGTGGAGATTGTATGGGTTCCACCTCACTGTTTCCATTTATTAGCTAAGGTACCTCCAAACCAAAGACCAAACCTGTTGTCTTTGAGTTGATTCTGACTCATAGTGACCCTATAAAACAGAGTAGATCTGCCCCATAGGGTTTCTAAAGAGAGGCTGGTGGATTCAAACTGCCCACTTTTTGGTTAGCAGCCAGGCTTTTAACCATTTCACCACCAGGACTGCTATGTGACCTCAGGAAAGTCTTAATTTCCTCCTCTTAAAATGGGGATACTAAAAGAGGTTTTGTGAAGATTTTAAAATAGATAATTAATGTAAAGTCCTTACATAGTACCTAGCTCATTGTAGGGATTCAAAAAATGTCACCTATCATTATTAACTATATGGGTTTGAAATCTAATTCAATTCCAATGGTTTTAGGTTTTATGCATTCAGTCAGTACCTATTGAAAAAGAAGATTCCTGTTGAGTCACCTGCTAATCCTGTGTTCCTAGACCCTATGGGACCATAAGGAGCTACCAAAAGATTGCCCCTACTCTCACCACTGGAACTCTGTATGCCTTTGTATTCTTAAGCAGTAAGTGATACAGCTATCAATGGCAAAATTAAATAAGCATTCTGACATGTATGGATAGTCTAAGCATTATTTTGAACTTCATTAAATAAGGACATTCTTTTATGTCACAAATATTCTTCTGGAGGTAATTTGCTGAATAAAAAATGAAAATTACTCATCCTCAGTAAATCTTCTCTGGGTGAAGGAACAAGTAACTAAAGTGATATCAGTTCAGTTCATATCCCCTGATCATTAGCCACTACATCCTGAAGGAGAATATCTGATTCCAGAGACCTTTTTTTTTTTGCTAGAAATAAAAAACTAGGGAAATAGGTGAAAAATGTCCTGTCAATCTTTTCTTTCTCTTTTCCAGATCTTCCTAAAATATGCTCCTTCTTCTTCTGGTTATTTACCTTATTCAAGTTCCTGAGTGCTCAGTTAGGTTAAACTGTGTGGATGTGGTAGAGAAGATTTGAATAAGCCAGTCTGATAGCATTCCTTAACAGTGTCCGAGGCAACTAGGGCTGGCAGGAGATTTACAAGTGGCTGGGACCTGAGAGGAGGTGTGATTTGTAGGACAAGTGAGAGGTAGAAAATGGGACATAGACAGATTTCACCTACTTTGCTGTTTGTCTTTGAGTTAGTCAAGAAAAAAAAAAGAGGGCAACATTGTAAAATACCACGTAGAAGATAAAAAAAGCATAGTGATGGAAAAGAAACCTTAATTTTGAAGTTGTTTTAATAGCTACCATGTAAGACTATAGAGAAGCTACTTTGTGTTTCTTTAAATTTTATTATTGAAGTCCACAAAAGCAATGCTGTCATGGTTTGAATTATGCCCCCCCAAAAATGTATCAATTTGGCTAGGCCATGATTCCTGGTACTGTGTGATTTTCCTGTATGTTGTAAACCTGCCTCAATGATGTTAATGAGGGAGGATGGGTGGCAGTTGTGTTAGTAAGGCAGGACCTGATCTACAAAACTGGACTGTGTCCTGAGGCAATCTCTTGAGATGTAAAAGACAGAAGTGAGCAGTGAGACAGGGGGACCTCATACCATCAAGAAAGCAGTGCGGGGAGCAGAGCGCGTCCTTTGGACTGGGGTCCCTGTGCCGAGAAGCTCCTAGTCTGGGGGAACACTGATGAGAAGGCCGACAGAGAGAGAAAGACTTCCCCTGGAGATGACGCCCTGAATTTGGACTTTTAGCCTACTTTGACTGTGAGGAAATAAACTTCTCTTCATTAAGACCACCCACTTGTGGTATTTCTGTTATGTCAGCACTAGGTGACTAAGACAAATGCCTATCTAATGAAAGTGAAAAAAAATATCATTTGCTTCTAAAAATAGTTATTGCTCTGCTTATTAGAGGCAGTTGTGCTACTGAGGCACAACTCAATCTACAAGATTAGGTTGTATCCTGAGTCAATCTCTTTTGAGATATAGAAAAGAGAAGTGAGCAGAGAGACAGGGGACCCTCCTACCACCAAGAATGAAGAACCAGGAGGGGAGCCCTTCCTTTGGACCTGGGGTCCCTGCACTGAGAAGCTCCTAGACCAGGGCGAGATTGATGACAAGGACTCGCTCCAGAGTCAACAGAAAGAGAAAGTCTTCCTCTAGAGCTAGCACCCTGAATTTGGACTTGGAGTCTCCTACCCTGTGAGAAAATAAATTTCTGTTTGTTAAATCCATCTACTTGTGGTATTTCTGTTATAGCAGCACTAGATAACTAACACAGACTAGTAAAGTATATTTTCAACCATTTTGGAGCAATTAAACTCAAGTTTTGAATGATAAATTTCTCCCCACTTTGCCATTTAATTTTAATCAGAACACTATTGTAACAAATATGTTAATAAAAACACATTTTCTATCAGCTTTCGGTGAAAGGGAAAATACATTATTTTAAAAAGTGACAGAGACATATATATGATAAACTACGATGGTTTTGAAGGATGAGATGTTTTTGCTTTTGCATGTGAAAAGTCCAATAAAAGAAAGATTGTTTGCATATAAATGATTGAGGGGTCTGAAAAACTTTCCCTAACATTTTTCAGCAAAAGAGAAGCATGATGACATCAATATTATACTTCCAAAGTCATTATGGAAGCAGATAAAAAAATATTACTGTTGAGTCAACCCCACATTCACCTTTCTTCCACAGTACCACTGGTGGGTTCTAATTGTCAACATTTAGGTTAGTAGTACAAAACTTTTGTACCAGCCAGGGACCTGCGTGGAAGCAAAGGGAATAGTGAATTAGAAGAGCAGAGACTGACAGAGGGCAAGGAAAAATAGTGCAGCCTCCTTGTAGAGAGTCCAAATTCCAAAGCCCAAAAAGATCCCATCTGTGCACATCTTGCATTATAAAACGGGTATCACAATCTTTTCCTCTGGATGTTGTTGAGGAGATTGAACAATAATATGCATGTATACATGTTTAACAGAAAGCTGTTTACCTGTGTTTTATTGACTATGCAAAGGCACTCTACTGTGTGGATCATAACAAATTATGGGTAACATTGCACAGAATGGGAATTCCATAACACTTAATTGTGGGACCTGTACATAGGCCAGGAGGCAGTTTGAACAGAACAAGGGATACTGTGAGGTTTAAAATCAGGAAAGGTGTGCATCATGGTTGTATCCTTTCACCATACTTATTCCATTCATGTGCTGAGCAGATAATTTGAGAAGCTGGACTATATGAAGAACAGGGTATCAGGATTGGAGGAAGACTCATTAATGACCTGGGATATGCAGATGACACTACCTTGCTTGCTGAAAATAAAGAGAATTTCAAACACTTCTGATGAAGGTCAAAGGTTACAGCCTTCAGCAGTCTCTTTGACCTTCATCAGAAGCGCTTGAAATTTTTCTCAACAAAAATAAAAAGAACTTCATAACTGGATCAATAAGCAACATCATGATAAACGGAGAAAATATTGAAGTTTTCCAAATATTCATTTTACGTGGATCCACAATCAGTGCCCGTGTAAGCAGCAGTCAAGAAATCAAATGACATATTACATTGGGCACATGTGCAGCAAAAGACCTCTTTAAAGTGCTAAAAAGCAAAGATGTCACTCTGAGGACTAACAAGCACGTAAGACAAAAAAAAAAAAAAAAAAAAAGCTGTTGCCATTGAGTCAGTTCTAAGCCAAGCCATGGTATTTTAAATGGTCCCATATGCATGTAAAAGCTGGCAATGAATAAGGAAAACAAAAGAAGAATTGATGACTTTGAAATATATAGTGTTGGAGAATATTGAATATACCATGGACTGCCAGAAGAACAAAGAAATCTGTCTTGGAAGAATTATAGTCAGAATGCCCTTTAGAAGGAAGGACGGTGAGACTTTGTCTTATGTACTTTGGACATGATATAAGAAGGGATCAGTTCCTGGAGAAGAACTTCATGCTTGATAAAGTAGACGGTCAGCGAAAAAGAAGACTCTCAAGGAGACGGACTGACACGGTGGCTGCAGCAATGAGTTCAAACATAGCACCGATTGTGAGGATGGTGCAGGATCTGGCAGTGTTTCACTCTGTTGTACATGAGGTTGCTATGAGTCGAAACAGACTGGATGGCCCCTAACAACAACAAAAACAAGTAGGTATAGTGCTGAGTACAGTGCCTCGAAAGCAGTAATCATTCAATTAAAGTCAGCAAGTATCTCTGTTATTAAAATACCGCCTGTGAAACCTACACTAGGGAAACAGCGTTGATTGACAGGAATCTATTAAAAAGAGAAAACTTATGTATGAAATGAAAGGTCTACCAAGTCAAGCAAAAGGAGAGAATTATGTTTTCTAATAACAAGATATTCCTTAGGAGCCTTCAGTCAAGGCAATTGTGGCTCTATTACTGAGTTTTTGAACCCGTAGGTGATGAAAAAGTTATGGACCGATTTTCAATATATTTTCAATTAAGTATTTTTTTTTCCAAAAGTAAAAGGTGCACAAATCATTCTTATCCCCATACAATTTTTATACACAAGTAAAGCAGTAGACTTAAAGGATAACCTGACTCCATATAGAAAACTTACTCAAGTGCTCATTTGAGGGGAAGGAGAGAGAAAACAAAACGTATTTTTTTCAAGTCACAAGGTAAAATTTGGTGCAGTTGGACAACTAGTCTGAAATAAGGACTCATCCCTGGCCAATCACTGACTAGCAGTGTGATCTGGAACAAATTACTTAAACATTCTAAGTAGTAGTTTCATTAAATATGTAACGAGCAAAGTAATACCCCATGGAGTCTGCGGGTGTTTAAACAATACAGGTTAAGTGCTTATCACAGTGCTTAGGCTGGTGTTTTGTTTCTCTACTCGTCTCACAGAGAGAGAAGAGCCTTTTTGCCAATAACTAACTTGAGGTATGTTTCTAGTCCTGAGGAGTTATTAAAGTTCCACCCTGTGGAACCTACAGTGTTGTGGTCCACTGATGGTCTAACATCCATGGTCAACTGATGGGGCTCATTTGGGGAGGAAGCCTTCTTCTGCTTGTGGCATGAGTTAGTACTATTTAATAGACTATGATTTTTGGAGATAAAGGGGTTTGGAGCCTCTGTATATTGCCAGAGCTAGTACTGGGTCCTTTCAGAAGCAGAGGAAGGAGCAGGAAAGTCAATGGTCCGTTTCTGTGTTGCCAGGGACTAGATGAAGGGAATGAGTAGCTGATATCTTCACCAAATGTCCTAATATTTAGGGAAAGCCAGATTAAGAGTGAAATGTATCCTTCGTTTGATAGATTGTGGTCTAAGGAGTATCGGCAGTAGGTAGAGAGGAAAGGTAGTACTGCAATAGGATGCTGTCATGGAACACGTGTACTTCTTTTACTTACAATCACATGATGGTGGTGATGGAGAGTGCTGAGTGAAGCTTGAGACAGATCTCTCTTATTGTAATTGAATCCTTTATTTTTCCTGTAACCAGTTTGGCTTAGGAGAACCTAAGATGTCCTATAAAATAATGTTCCCCAAACATCACATTCTATTTTGGACATAACTTGGTTGGTTGATAGTTAAGGTCAAGCCTTTTTAGAGAAAAACGTAAGTTTGGGATGATTTCAATTGGCCAAAAGAGGTTAATATTCAGTATGTATTAGTCTTCAGCAAAAGAATATTAACAGTGTAAGAAGTAAACTTCATAAGCTAGGAAAAATATTAACAGTAGAAACATAAACTTGATATGATGAGAGATTCTGCTCTTTATGGAACTCAGTAGATGAGTACAGATCAAATCATACCTATGAAGAGCTTTAAAACCTAAAAACAAATAACTTTCAGGAAGAAAACACAATGGAATTATATGGTCAAAAATGTGGTGTCTTTCGAATGAATTGCCTATGTAAAGGTGCAAGTGGAAGTAGAGAAAAGAGACTACAATTTTCAAAAAACTGTTTACATATAAGACAATCATGATGAGGATATAATTTTAAAATATGCAAAGAAAAGCATAACATTTCAATGTGTTGGTGCTTTTTCCTCCCCAGGTTTTTTAAATTTATTTAGCTAGGAGAAAGGATAACATGTGGATAGTCAAGTTTTGTTTTGTTTTGTTTTCCTCTCTATTGCAGTCTTTTCCATAAGGTAACATGAACCAAAAGTTTTTCTTTTTTTGTTTTCATGGCATAAGTGAAATCAGTGTAGTGCAATCTTCCTCCCTGTCTCAGTTATCTAGTGCTGCTCTAACAGAAATACCCCAAGTGGATGGCTTAAACAAACAGAAATCTATTCTCTCACAGTTTAGGAGGCTAGAAGTCCGAATTCAGGGTGCCAGCTCCAGGGGAAGGCTTTCTATGTTGGCTCTGAGGAAAGGTTCTTGTCATCAGTCTTTCCTTGGCCTAATCTTTTCTTGGCCTAGTTGCTTCTCAGCACAGGGACTCTGGGTCCACAGGATGAGCTCCACTTCTGGCTATTCTTGCTTGGTGGTAATGAGGTCCTTCTCCCCTCTGCTCTATTCTCTCTTTTATATCTAAAAAGAGATTGACTCAAGACACAACCTAATCCTGTAGATTGAGTCCTGCCTCATTAACATAACTGCCTCTAATCCTGTCTCATTAACTTCATGGAGGTTAGGATTTACAACACATAGGATAATCACATCAGGTCACAAAATGGCAGACAACCACACAATACTGGAAATCACGGCCTAGCCAAGTTGACACACATTGTTGGGGGGACACAATTCAATCCATAATACTCCCCAAAGGATTTCTACTAATTAATTAAAGTTACAGTTCTGTAAAGTAATCCTATGTTATTGGTGAGAACTGAGTCAAGGTGAGTACACAGATATAAAACTTTAGATTGATAGAACTGGAAGAGAACTTGGAGATCATTTAGCTCAGGAGTTCCAAAACCTGGCTACACACTGGAATCACTACTCGAAAGCACATTTCTGATTGCAGAGCTCAGGCTTTGATCCAGGTGATTCTGAGGTAGAGTGAGGATTAAAAACTACTAATGTAATCCAGTTTCTCATATATGGGGAACCGAGATCTCCAGAGGTTGTTTCACTCAATGTAAGTACCTGTTAGTAAACAGCATATCTGTTACTAAACCCATGTTCTCTGAAATCAGACTAAGAGGCCAGAAGAAATATGTCATAAATATAATACCTATTTTTATAATTGAAGTCCCTAGGTGATGCAGAGGGATGTGCTCAGCTGCTATCTGAAAGGTTGGAGGTTGGAGTCCACCCAGAGTTGCCTTGAAAAAAGGCCTGATGATCTACTTCTGAAAAATCTGTCATAAAAACCCTGTGGAGAACAGGTGTCGCCATGAGTCAGGATCGACTCTATTGCCACTGGCTTTGGGTTTGTAGCTATTATCAACGACTGAAATTTTTTTTTAATTTTGTGACCTAACTTGATGTTTCTTGGTTTTGGTCCCCAGATTAACTGGCTGATTTAAATATTCTGACTCTGATTCATTAAAAGTCCCCCCACCCCAGGTCTGGCTCTGTGCAGATTAGTGGGTGTGTATAATTATGCAGCATATGGAATAGTTGAATGCATTCTTCGGTGTGCTACTTTGTATTCCTTGTAATGCTGCTCATTATTCTATTTGACTTTAATTGTGTTCTTAGGTCGATATATTAAAGATTAATGATGCATTAAGCCTAGATCAAGACTTACAGAGCTATGAAGATAAAAAAGAGAGTGAAGGTTAGAATAGTTAAAGATTTTTTTTTTATCCCTTTGGAGGGAGCATACACTGAGGATTTTATGGGAAAAAAATTAAGCAGTTATAGTCAGTCTCCCAGTGGATGGGTTTCTATCCCATATCCTTCCCATAAAGCTGATATTATAACTCTGCTGTACAACTTTCAAATACACAGAGAGCTGCTGCACAGCGAGAGCCATTTTCTAACTCAATAGTGTTGGCTTTAATTGAGTAGAGCGTGCTCGTAATATTTGCATTGCACTTAATAGAAAAAAATGTATAGCCTAACTCTTTATACCTAATAAGATGTTAGGCTTTTCACAAAGAACTGTGGGTCCAAGTCCCAGGGAAAGACTTTCTTATGGAATTGATTAAAAATTATTATCAGGCTCATTGTAGAAATGTAGATGTCATTTAATCAATGTATCGACCAGTCAACAACATGAAGAGGTTAGATACTTTTCCATGGTTTAAGTGATTAAAGTTGAACTTATAATAATAATGATCATTATAATAATGGTGATGATGATAATAATAATAAATATTATTATCACACTACTAGAAGTTATAGAAGTAGTCACGGCAGCAGAAAGAACAAACATGTATTTAGCAGTGACAGTGTGCAAGGCACTCTTACAAGTTCTTTATATATATGTTAATTAATTTAAATACACACTAAATCTGTCTACTAGCTACTATTTCTAATAACATTGTATAAATTATAGAAGGTTAAGGAACTAACGAAGGTCATAGTGCTACTAAATTACATATTTGGAATTGAAACAAGACAGTATTACTAGAAAGCCCTAACATTTTTTTTTTTTTTTATTGTACTCGAGTGAAGGCTTACCAAACAAATAGTTTCTCATGAAACAGTAGTACACATATTGTTTTATGACATTGGTTAACAACCCCACAACATGTCAACCCTCTAACTTCTCAACCTTTTTTTTTGGTGAAAATACACATAGCCAAAGATACAACATTTCAAAAATTACTACATGCACAGTTTGGTGACATTGGCTATGCTCTTCCAATTGTGCTGCTATTCTCACTTAAGATGAAGGCTTACAGAACAAAATAGTTTCTCATTTAACAGTTACTACCCATGCTGCCCTATGACAATGGATAACAATCTCACAACACATCAACAATACCCTTACTTAACTTTGTGTTCCCTATCATTAGCTTCCTTGTCCCCTTCTGCCTTCTGGCCCTTGTCGCTGGGCTACTGTACCTCATTAGTCCCACTTTGTTTTACAGGGGCTGTCCACTCCCAGGCTGAACGGTGAACCTCGGAGATAACTTCACCACTGAGCTAAAAGGGTGTCTGGGGACCGTACTCTAGAAGTTTCTCCAGTCTCCCTTAGGCCAGTTAATCTGCTCTTTTTTTAGGGAGTTAGAATTATGTTCTACATCCTTCTCCAGCTCTGTCCAGAACCCTCTGTTGTGATCCTGGTCAGAGCAGTCAGTGGTGGTAGCTGGGCACCATCTAGCTGTACTGTACTTAGTCCGCTAGAGGCCTTGGTAGCTGTGGTCCATTAGTCCTTTGGACTAATCTTTTCCTTGTATCCTGTTCTCTTCATTCTCCCTTGCTCCCGAAGGGATGAGACAAGTGCAGTATCTGATGGCTGCTCACAGGCTTTTAAGACCCCAGACATTACTCACCAAGGTATAATGTAGAACATTGTCTTTATAAACTGTGTTATGCCAATTGAGCTAGACGTTCCCCGAGACCATGGTCCCCACAGCCCTCCACCCAGCAATTCAGTCCCTTAGGGAGTTTAGATGTGTCTATGGGGCTTCCATGACCTTTCCTTGTACAAGTTGTGCTAGTTTCCCCTGTATTGTGTACTGTCTCACCCTTCACCCAAGATACCACTTATCTATTGCCCATTTAGTATTTCTCCCCACCCCTCCCATCCCTGGTACCCAACAAAGATTGTTACATTTTGTGTGTGAACTTTTTCATGGGTTTTTACAGTAGAGGTCTCATACAATATTTGTCCTTTTGTGATTGACTTATTTCACTCAGCATAATGTCCTCCATTTTCATCCATGTTATGAGATGGTACACAGATCATTGTTGTTCTTTCTCATTGCATACTACTCCACTGTATGTATGTACCATAGTTTGTTTATCCATTCATCTGTTGATGGGCATCTAGGTTGTTTCCATCGTTTTGCTATTGTGAACAATGCTGCCATGAACATAGGTGTGCATATGTCTATTCGAGTGACGACTCTTATTTCTCTAGGATATATTCCTAGGAGTGGGATTGCTGGATCGAATGGTATGTCTATTTCTAGCTTTCTGAGGAAGTGCCATAACATTTTCCAAAATGGTTGTATCATTTTGCATTCCCACCAGCAGTGCATAAGAGTTCCAATCTCCCCGCAGCACCTCCAACATTTGTTATTTCCAGTGTTTTTGATTCGTGCCAGTAATGCCGGGGTGAGATGGTATCTCATTGTGGTTTTAATTTGCATTTCTCTAATGGCTAGTGATCGTGAGCATTTCCTCATGTGTCTGCTGGCCATTTGAATGTCTTCTTTGGTGAAGTGTCTGTTCATTTCCTTTGCCCATTTTTTAATAGGATTATTTGTCTTTTTGTTGTAGAGGTGTTGGATTTTCTTGTGATTAGACCTTTGTCTGACTTGTACTGTCCAAAAATTTTTTCCCAGTCTGTAGGTTCTCTTTTTACCCTTTTGGTGAAGTCTTTTGAAGAGCATAGGTGTTTGATTTGTAGAAGACCCCAGTTGTCTAGCTTATCTTCTGGGGTTTGTGTGTTGATGGTTATGGTTTGTATCCTGTTAATGCTGTGTATTAAGGCCTGTAGTGTTGGTCCTATTTTTTCTTCTATTAACTTTATAGTTTTAGGCTTTATATTCAGGTCTCCATTTTGAAGTAGTTTTTATATATGGCGTGAGTATGGGTCCTGTTTCATTTTTTGCAGATGGATATCCAGTTTTGCCAGCACCATTTGTTGAAAAGACTGTCTTTTCCACATTTGATGGACTTTGGGCCCTTGTCGAAGATCAGGTGACCGTAGGTGGATGGATTTACATCTGGGTTCTCAATTATGTTCCATTGGTCATTGTAGCTGTCATTGTACCAGTACCAGGCTGTTTTGACTAGTGTAGCTGTATAGCAGGTTCTGAAGTCAGGTAGCGTGAGTCCTCCAACTTTATTCTTCTTCTTCAGTAGTGCGTTACTTATTTGGGGCTTCTTCCCTTTCCATATAAAGTTAATGATTAGTTTTTCCATCTCTTTGAAGAATGTTGTTGGTATTTCGATTGGGATAGCAATGTATTTGTAAATTGCTTTGGGTAGAATTGTCATTTTCACAATGTTGAGTCTGCCTATCCATGAGCATGGTATGTTTTTCCATTTATGTAGATCCCTTTGGGTTTCATGAAGTAGTGTTTTGCAGTTTTCTTTGTATAGGTCTTTTACATCCCTGGTCAGATTTATTCCTGAGTATTTTATCTTTTTAGGGGCTATTATAACTGTTTTGTTTTCCTGATTTCCTTTTCATCATTCTCCTTATTGGTGTATAACAATCCAACTGATTTTTGAATGTTTATCTTGTATCCTGCTACTCTGCTGAATCTTTCTATTAGTTCCAGTAGATTTCTTGTGGAGTCTTTAGGGTTTTCTATGTATAATATCATATCATCTGCAAACAGGGAAAGTTTAACTTATTCATTACTAATTTGGATGCACTTTATTTCTTTTTCTTGAGGTATTGCTCTAGCTAGACCTTCCAGCACAATGTTAAATAGGAGTGGTGATAAAGGGCATCCTTGTCTTGTTCCTGTTTTCAGGGGGAATGTTTTCAGCCTCTCTCCATTAAGAATGATGTTGGCCATTGGTTTTGCATAGATGCCCTTTATTATGTTGAGAAATTTCCCTTCTATAGCTATTTTATTGAGAGTTTTTATCAGGAATGGGTGTTGGACTTTGTCAAATGCCTTTTCTGCGTCAATTGAGATGATCATGGGATTCTTTTCTTTCCTTTTATTTATGTGGTGGATTATGTTGATTTATTTTCTAATGTTGAACCATCCTTGCATACCTGGTATGAATCCTACTTGGTGGTGGGGCATTATTTTTTTGATATGATGCTAAATTCTATTGGCTAGAATTTTGTTCAGAATTCTTGCATCTATATTACTGAGATATATTGGTTTGTAATTTTCTTTTTTTTGTGACATCTTTGCCTGGTTTTGGTATCTGCATTATGCTGGCTTTATAGAATGAATTTGGAAGTGTTGCTTCCTCTTCTATGCTCTGAAATAGCTTGAGTAGTACTGGTACAAGCTCTTCTGTAAATGTTTTGTAGAATTCTCCAGTGAAGCCATCTGGGCCAGGGCTTTTTTTGGTTGGGATTTTTTTTTATTACCTTTTCAATCTCTCCTCTTGTTATGGGTCTGTTCGGATTTTCAACATCACTTTGTTGTAGTTTGGGTAGGCCTTGTGTTTCTAGAAATTTATCCATTTCCTCTAGGTTTTCAAATATGTTGGAGTATAGTATTTCATAATATTCTGTTATAATCCTTTTTATTTCAGTTGGGTCTGTTGTAATGTCCCCCATTTCATTTCTTATTTGGGTTATTTGTGTCCTCTCCTGTTTTTCTTTTGTCAGTCTGGCCAGTGGTTTGTCGATTTTGTTGATTCTTTCTATTGTTTTTCTGTTTTCTATTCCATTTATTTCTGCTCTGATCTTTACTATTTCCTTTCTTCCAGTGGTTGTGGGCTTTTTTGGCTGTTCTCTATTTGTTTGAGTTTTGTAGTTAATGTTTTGATTTTGTCCCTTTCTTCTTTTTTTGATGTGTCCATCTATTGCTATAAATTGTCCTCTGAGGACTGCCTTTGCTGTGCCCCAAAGCTTTTGGTATGACCGGTTTTCATTCTCATTTGATTCTAGGAATTTTTTTATTCCATCTCTGATTTCTTCTATTACCCAGTGATGTGTAAGCAGGGTATTAGTCAGTTTCCATGTGGTTGATTTTTTTTCCTTGCTCTTTCTGTTGTTAATTTCTACCTTGATGGCATTGTGGTCAGAGAAGATACTTTGCATTATCTCAGCATTTTGGATCTTGTTGAGGATTGCTCTGTGGCCTAAGCTGTGGTCTATTCTGGAGAAAGTTCCACGTGAATTGGAAAAGAATGTGTACTTTGCAGTGGTTGGATGGAGTGTTCTATGTATGTCTATGAGGTCAAGTTGGCTGATTCTGCCCTTTAAGTCTTTTATATCTTTGCTGAGTTTCTTCTTAGTTGATCTGTCCTTTACTGAGAGTGGTGTGTTGAAGTCTCCTACTATTATTGTGGAACTGTCAATTTCTCTTTTCAGTGTCGTTAGAGTTTGTTTCATGTATTTTGGCACCCTGTCATTGGGTGCGTAGATGTTTATTATGGTTATGTCTTCATGATGGATCATCCCCTTAATCATTATGTATTGTCCTTCTTTGTCTTTTATGGTAGATTTCATTTTAAAGTCTATTTTATCTGAGATTAGAATTACCACTCCTGCTTTTATTTGGTAGTTGTTAGCTTGATATATTTTTTTCCAACCTTTGACTTTTAAGAAATTCACATCTTTGTTTCTAAGGTGTGTCTCTTGTTGACAGCATACTGATGGATCCTGTTTTCTTATCCATTCTGTCACTCTCCATCTCCTTATGGGTGCATTGAGTCCATTTGCATTCAGGGTAATTATTGATAGATGTGGGTATATTGCTGGCATTTTGTAGTGTTTTTTTTTTTTTTTTTTTTTGTGGTGCTGAAGTTGTCTTTGTTCTTTTTACTCTCTTGTGCTGAGTTACTTTTGTTTGTGAATTTTTTTTTCATTTCTTTTGTTCTTCTAGGTTTTTTTTTTTTGCTGAGACTTTACTTTTTTCCTCTTTTTTTTTTTTATGTTTGTTAACTTTCTTTGTGGTTACCATGAATTTTACCCTTATCTTTCTAAGTTTGAAGCAGTCTACCATTACTTGGTATCACCTTGCCTTCCTCTCCATTAGAAGGTTCTATAGCTATGCCATTTATTCCCTCTTTTATTGTCTTGATGTTGTTGTCATTTACTTATTAACTGCTCTGATACCCTGTTGTATCTCTTTTGGTTTTGGATAGTCCTCAAGAGTTCATTTCCTAGATTGGTTTCTGGCTGGTACAATCCTGTGTGCTAGATTCTGCATGTGAGCTGAAGGTGTTTGTCCTCAGATCAAAGAATTCCCTTTAATAATTCTTGTAAGTTTGGTTTGACTTTTACATATTCCCTTAATTTCTGTTTATCTGGAAATGACCTAATTTCACCATCAAATTTGAGAGACAGTTTTGCTGGATATATTATTCTTGGCTGACAATTTTTTTTCTTTCAAGATTTTATATATGTCATCCCATTGCTTTCTTGCCTGCATGGTTTCTGCCGAGCAATCTGAGCTTAGTCTTATTGTTTCTTCTCTGTATGTGACTTCTTGTTTTTCACAAGCTGCTCTCAGGATTCTTTGTTTGTCTTTGGTTTTGGCGAGTGTGAATATGATATCCCTTGGTGATTTTCTTTTGGCGTCTCTTCTATATGGGGTTCGTTGAGCTTCTTGGATGGCCAGTTTTTCATCTTTCATGATATCGGGGAAGTTTTCTGTCAGGAGTTCCTCAGTGATCCTCTTTGAGTTTTCTGTTTTCTCCCCCTTTTCTGGAATTCCAATCACTCAAAAATTTTTACTTTTGATTGTATCCCACATAGCCCTCAGGGTCTCTTCATTTTTCTTTGTTCTTTTTTCTGAGTTTTCCTCGAACAGATTTGTATCCAAGTGTTTGTCTTCAATTCCACTGATCCTGTCTTCCACCATTTCAAATCTGCTTCTTAGGCCTTCTATGACACCGTCCATTTCTGAAATCTTGTTGTTTATCTTTTGGATTTCTAATTGTTGTCTTTATATGAAAGTCCTAACATTTTTTGGGGGAGGGGGGCGGGAGGTGATAACAGCTTTATTGAGATATAATCTACAACAGTAGAAATCACTCATTTAAAGTGTAAAATTCAATGGTTTTTAGTATCTTCACAGAGTTGTGCAGCAATCACTACAATCAATTTTAGAATATTTTCATCCTCCAAAAGGGAACCCAATACCGTTCAGCAATCACACCCCATTTTTCCCAAAACCCCTTGCAACCACTAATGTACTTTCTGTCTTAAACCAAAACCAAACGCAAACCAGTTGCCATCAAATCAATTCTGACTCATAGCAACCTGATAGCACAGAGTAGCACTGCCCCATAAAGTTTCCATGGAGCAGCTGGTGGATTCGAACAGCTCACCCTTTGGTTAGCAGCTGAATGCTTAACTACTATGCCACCAGGGCTATAGATTTGACTGTGTTAGGCTTATATGTAAATGGTATCCCACAATATGAGGTCTTTTGTTAA
This sequence comes from Dugong dugon, assembly GCA_030035585.1. Classification (NCBI taxonomy): domain Eukaryota; kingdom Metazoa; phylum Chordata; class Mammalia; order Sirenia; family Dugongidae; genus Dugong; species Dugong dugon. The sequence continues at coordinate 12,832,204 of CM057473.1, forward strand.
CTAATTTATTTTACTTAGCCTAATGTTATGAAGGCCCATCCTTGTTGTAGTATGTATCAGTAATTCATTCCTTTTTATTGATAAATAATATTTAATTGCTGACCTATACCATATTGTATTCATCCATATGTCAATTGATAGAAATTTGGATTGTTTCCACTTTTCGGCTATTATGAATAATGCTGCTATAAACACTAATGCCGTAGACTTTTAAGACTTGACAAAGCTGGAGTTTATGTACCATGTAAGTTAGTGAAACTACTTTTGCCAAATCATTTTTTTATTAAAAATATAATACGAATAAACTTCAGTTTAAAATTACAGGTGAGTTAACAATTCTAAGGCGCCCCGGTAATGCAGTGGTTCAGTGCTCAGCTGCTAACCCAAAAGTCAGCGGTTCAAATTCACCAGCTCCTCTGTGGGAGAAAAGACCCGGTGATCTGCTCCCTTAAAGATTACAGCATAGAAAACCCTATGGGATAGTTTTTACTCTGTCACATGGGTTTGCTGTGAGTCAAAATTGACTTGACGGGACACAACAACAACACAATATGTAAACAATATCACCAAAATGTTGTTCTTGGCCACCTAATTTAATGGCAAAGTGATGTAAACAAACTGATGTAAGGAAAATCCATTTACTATTAGTGTTCTACACTCATGAGAAATAAATACTTTTTGTTTTACTTTGTCTTCTTCCTAACTACTGGCTATCTGAGTTGGACATCACAGAAGATATCAACAAGATTAGGGTAGCTACAGGAACCACGACTGTCATATACATATAGCATTACCTTTCTAAGCTTCATTTACCCTCAAATAACCATTTTCCTACCTTTCTGAGGGTATATATTCAATATCTTGAATCTTGTGGATAAGCTTTGAACTTGATGCTTTCTGCTGAGAGGGGTAGGGATACCTCAGAGAGTCCTCTGCAGAGGAATGAAGACTTTCAATGGCCCTATCCATTTCTTTAGCAGATTATCGATTATCACCATGTCAGGCAGATTATTAGAAATTTAGTTTATCCTCATCAGTAAGCAGACCCTGGAATTTGTCTAACTATCCTACAATCCAGTATCCTATGTCTAGAAGTGGCCCTGCAAATATATATGCTCACTGAACGTATGTTTGTTTTTGTCTTTCCTGTAATCTACGCTTCTTTGTATTTCTAAGTCAAACATCAGAAACATCACCTTGATTCCTGATTTGCAGTTTAGTTTCCTGCTGTGACTTGGATTTTTTCTTGAGACCCATGTGCTCGAATCTTTGATAACCAACTAAACCTTGTCAGTTCCATTTTCCTAAAAGTAATTTCTGGGTCTTTCTCTCTCCTCCTCAGAGACTAAATGAGCTAAAGTTCCTCTCTTTTAATTACAATATGTCCCCTGCAAGACGATGATTGCTTTTACCTCTGCAAAATCCTGATGCATCCCTCCAGATTAGTCAGACGTGGACCAAATTCTTTGTAACCTCTTTCCTCTGGAAAGACATATCCAACATGTGTTTTAACTACTCTTGAGGTCTTATTCATCCCTAGGTGAATTTCTTCTGAGTTCCACCCTGCTTTTCAGCTGAGTCCATAAAATTAAACTGGATTCTCTTATATTTTTCTTTATTTTTTTTTTAATCAGGGGGATAGATGGCTGACTTATTTGTGTTCATATATTCTTCCTAAAGGTATTTGGTATTTCATGTAAATTGGAATGACTCAAAGATAACTAGATGGAACTTTAGACTATTTTACTATACCACCACCTAATTAATACGTTTATTAGTATGCAGTTATGACATTTACAAAATAGCATACATTAAGAAACTATTTGACTTTGGAGCCTCACCTATATTTAATATCAAATATTTGAAAAACGATTATTACTTACAACTTTTGAGAACTTTATACTGGAATACTATCAGAACATTAATTTTTTCTTAAAAATACATCTACCTTTAGCTTCTCTCATGATCGTAAACAAATATACATAATTTTTAAAATTCTCAATTCACACTTAAAAAAAAAACAAACAAACAAACCCATTCTTGTCAAGTCGGTTCTGATTCATAGCGACCCTATAGGACAGAGTAAAACTGCCCCATAGGGTTCCCACGGAGTGGCTGGTGGATTCAAACTGCCAATTTTTTGATTAACAGCTAAGCTGTTAACCACTGCACCACCAGAGCTCCCAATTCACACTACACATTATTAATTAAATGAGTGTGTATATTTCTTTCTTCAACTCTTAGATGTTGCCTTTTTCTTTTTTCAGTTTCCTTCATTTCCATTCCAGTGGAACTTGGTAGTACCATCAGTAACTTCTCCTAATAATATTAAAAATCTACTGACAACAAACAGAGTTAGTTGTTTTGATTTTGATTTGTTTTTAGTTATGCGATTTTCAGCAAATGAATCTCTTTGAATCTCAGTTTCCTCATCAGAAAGGCAAGATAATAAAAGCTACCAGAGATTAGTGTGAGGACTCGAAATAATGCCTGGAAATAACTAGCACAATGCCTGGCATATTTTGGAAATAGAAGGTAGGCTATTGGCACAGTGTTATTATACATTTTATTAAAATATAACTATAGCATTGTTTTCTTGAATATATTAATTGGTAGAAAGAGTCAGATGAGAGTGTTTTACTTTAACCTTTTATTTATTTCAATTTTAATTAACTCATTATAGCTTATGTGTCAATGCTTTTTTATTCAAATTACCTAAAAATGAACAAAAGTTATTTTGTGATCTGGATGTGATGCCCTAGGTGGTATCATTGTTTTCTCAAAGCTTTTTTTTTTTTCTTGTAATTTTGAAAAGTGTAGAGGCTCCCATTTTAGAATCAGTCAGCAACAGTTTAATTAAACACTAACGTATTTACCCCTGTTCAAAGTTGTGTAAGTGACACACACACTCACTAAACTTTGTCTACTTGGTGTTACAATGATAATCTAACCTTGATGAAATAATAGAGAACTAAGCCAAATATTCATTAGTTTTATGCAAAAAAAAAAACCCAAAAAACGCTAAACACAGTGTTTCTAAACACTGACAGCTTTAAGCATATATTGTGCAAATTTTGTTGTTGTTTTGAAACAGCACTGTGCCAAGTTATGCTTCCACTTTTTGAAGAGCTGCTATGCAGCATGCTATAGAAGATTTGTATCCCACCATACACACTTTGTTTTCCTCGGTTGTTAAGTGGTGCTGAAATGCCAGGGTTGTACATTTTTCAAATAAATTGGCAGAGCTATTGTGGCAATGGGATTTGACAGAACAACACATTCATTTCTTTGCTGATCCAAGTTGCATTGTTGTGCTATGTCTATTTCATTTTCTTGAATTCTTTCTCTGAGTCAGTAAGATTATAAAGTCAATATAAGTAACTACATAAAGATGATTTAGTACATTCAAAGGTGCGAAAAAAATAAAGTGTCTTATCAAAGAGTTTTTTTTCAAGACTGAGATTACTGTGCTCAAACTGCATCTGACTGGCCAAAAATGCAGATTAGTTTCCGTGGGCAGATTTCTCCTCCATTCCTCTTAATCCATCAGGAAGTGGGGCAGATCTCCTTTCCTTTCTTCTTAGTTCATTCTTTACTTTCAGATATCAGAGCATAAGTCATTAAGGCCTAAGTATGATGTAGCAAAGGCAAATTAAGAATGCCCAAGAAATTAAAGGAAGACAGGTTTTTTTTTTTAAGATAATTTTTTTTGTCCAGTGCTTTGAATTGTATTCTTATTTCATTCTTATTTTATCTGCATCTCATTCTTTGAATTCTAGATTCTTCATTTAAAAGAGAAGCAGATTCAGCCTCCCATTCAATCTCTGAATCTTTTTAACAACACTGCAATCAAATGACCGTGAAGTCACTTCATGATCAGAAAGACTACTATTTTACAAGGAGGAAAATTTCACCATTCCATTGGCGCAGTGGTTAAGAGCTTGGCTGCTAACCAAAAGGTCATCAGTCTGAATCCAACTGCACCTCCTTGAAAACTCTACAGGATGGTTCTATTCTGTCCTATAGGGTCACTATGAATCCAAATTGGCTTGATGGCAATGGGTTTGGTTTTTGGTTTATTATATGATGAAAATTTAAAAAAAAAAAAAAAACTCGTTGCCATGGAGTCAATTCTGACTCATAGCGACCCTATAGGACAGGGTAGAACTGCCCCAAAGAGTTTCCAAGGAGCATCTGGTAGATTCCAACTGCCGACCTTTTGGTTAGCAGCCATAGCACTTAACCACTACACCACCAGGGTTTCCATTATGTGATGAGGTAAACCCAATTTGCCCTAAGATCTAAGCTCAACCTTCTGGAGAAAAGAATAGAAACTTTATTTATTTATCAGTTATTTATTGAGTGTTAGAAACTGTTACAGGCATGGGAGTATCCATCAACAAACAAATTAGAAAAAATAACAGTTCTTACTATGGAATTTACAATTTACTTGATGCAGACAGATAATCAATAAGCAAAACAAGTTCAATATGCACTGGGTGGTATTAAGCGCTAATTAGAAAATGAAGCACACATGTGAGAGAAGGCAACTTTCCATGGAAGGCCTTACTGAGAAGGTGACTTTTGTGTAAAGACCTGAAGTTGGCTAGAGGGCCAGTCACATGCATATCTCAAGGAAAATTTCCGGGCACAGGGAACAGAAAGTAAAGAGACTGCAGTGGACAAAAACACTTCCTTTATTCCATGCCAGTGATTCCCAGTATTTAATGACTCTCTTTTCATTTTATCTTCACTTGCACAGTCTTTCTTTGGTCTATAACATGATTTACACAACCTTAACATTAAAAAAATCTTTCTTATGAATATTGTTTAGTTTGTGTCCACCATCATTCTTTATATTTGCATCTATCGATATATTAGAACAATTCAGGAATAATGGAAATAAATTAGTGAACGATCCGTATATCTTATATGTATATGTGTTTGTGTGCTAAGTACACCTTGTTGTTAAAAATTTCTGCATGTTCCTATTGTGTTCATATTCCCTTTTTTTTCTATTACTTTTATTCATTCATTTATTTTCTCTGACTCCCTCTCCTACTTTAAATAGAGCTAATCCATTACTGATTCTTACATTAGCCATGTCTTCTTATTCTTTTCCAAGGGAAATAGAGGAGGTAAAAATGATGTATTGAGTGTCTGATGAGATCTACTTGGCATTTAACCCTCGCTCTTCAACATTTCACTTTATTTGGAACCTGGCAGAAGCCCATTTGAAATTTCTAAAGTGTCAGCTTCACGGTGTGTGTGTGAGTGTGTGTGTGTACTTGCCTATGCTTCCTTCAAAAACCAAAACAATAAAATCCAGTAAAGCCTGGGTTAGCGACTTGGGGATCTCTGTCTCTTTATGCCAATATTTCTGCAAGCTTTACACACTCATTTTAGTCCTGTCAGTCAATGGTATCTGTTATAGGTATAATATATTGCCCAAACTTGAAAACATAAAGGGATACTGTTAATTAAGACAGGATAACACCCAGTCTTACACTTGGCAAACCAAGACTTAAGATCATTATAGGTATAAACAATATTAACACAAGATATACAGCAGAGTAACTGAGAGCTGAGGCTCAACACTCAGAGAAAACTTCATTTGTTTCCCAGTTTAGCACCAATCAGGTATGTGATATTGGAAATTTATTTACCCTATCTAAGCCTCAATCTCCTCATATTTAAATTTTAATTAGTAATAGAAACTACTTCATAGGATTACTGTGGTGATCCATGAAGAAAAATATGCAAACAATTTATATCAGTGTCTTACACATATTGTATAACTCAAAGGTAGAAAAATAAAACAGCAAGTAGAATGTTTCATTAGCCTGTTTATATTTAAAATACCAACTGAATTATGCAAAAACTGACCAAATATCTTAAGGAAAAAATGTTTACAAAACATAACTAGTAAAGAAAGAGAAACTAAACACAAGCAGACAAAAACTGAAGCTAGAGCCTTATACACTGGAGTTATAGGAAAAGCCACATCAGCTTCTCAGAGGACAGGAATCCTCCTGCAGGGACACATTGCAAATATTCAAGGACAGTGACAATATAACAATCAAAGATACTGGAAGGCATACATGGCCAGAGGGGAAGCAATCAAGAGAAAGCACCCAGAAGAACCAATAAAGAAGGTTTATTTTTAGTCACAAGGTGAGAAAGTAGTTGTTGTTGGAGGTGGTTACTGTCCAGGTGATTCCAACCCATAGCGACCTCATGTGTGCAGAGTAGAACTGCCTCAGAACATTTTGAAGGCTGTGACCTTTCATAAGCAATCACCAGACCTGTCTTCAGTGGTGCCTCTGGGTGAGTTTGAACCATCAGCCTTTCGGTTAGTAGTCCAGTGTTTAACTAAGGCGCCACCAGAGTTCCCGAGAAAGTGGGAGTAAACTTCTTCTTTCTATAATACATAAACGGGATTTCCATCTACCTGAAGTAAGAGTTTATTTAACGAGTTCTTTAAGCATAGCAAACCTCAGCAGATGGTGAGAATGAGCTAGAAAAATAAAATTTATCTGGGAATTGGAACTTCAACCCTCAGCAAACTATGAAATACAATTTCTCATATTACTCCTTCTGAGAATAACAAGGATTACAATTATGGTGCAGTAGACATCCTCTTATCATGGAAACTACCCAAATAATGACACGTTTTCATGTGAAGCAGGACTTCTGTCAATATTAGGTAAGCTTTCCTAGGCGTCTAGAGTGAAGACTACTTCCGAATTATCTGCTCGTTAGGCAGACACCCTGGTGATAACCTGCACTGCCTTGCCTGGGAATGCTCAACCTGCTCTTGGCTGATACGTAAATTCTCTGTAATTATGAGTATTTACTAATTGGTTCATGCTGGGTGTGTAGGGAGAGATTCACACCCCAAGACTAGGACAGAAAGTCACAAAGTAATGAGAGCTCACACGGAGAAAATAGAGGTGACATAGAAAAAAAACAAAAAACCCCAGCTGGCTCATTATGTTTGAACCACCAGACTGACTCTTCCCTAACAATTTCCCTGAAGTAAACAATTTGGAGGGTGAAGGTAGCGTGCAATTAAAATTAAAGAAAAAAGAAAGAAAGAAAGAAGAAAAGGCTGTTTCTTCTCTCTTTGTTTAAAACTCTTACTCAGAAAATCCACGTGTAAGTATGCTGAGAACATGCATGTCCTAGAATATGTGAAGTCTAAATATTTGCTAAGTTTCTATGAAGCAAGCCAGCCTTCTACCTTCTATATTCAGTTAGTAAAATCGTGACAGCTGAAAAGGGGATCTTGCCAGTACTAATGTATGCCAGGAACTTGGTATTTAGAATTGAGAATGCCAGTTCCAGCATGGATTTTAATATAAAAGTCACTGATTAGCTTATTTCTTCACTAGATATTACTAAATTGATTCAAGATGCTGCCTTAGGAGATGGGAAAATAGAGATTAGATCTAGACACACCTACAACTATAGGATAACATAAAAGCCCAAGCAGTGTTCCAGCACATGAGAGAAATCTCTCCCTTACAGGTGTGTGACACTGCATACAGAAATTAGTAATGGAGTCCCTGGGTGGTGCAAATAGTTAACAGGATGGTTGCTAACCAAAAGGTTAGCGATTCAAGTCCACCCAGAGGTGCCTTGAAAGAAAAGCTTGGTGATCTCCTTCCAAAGGATAAGCCATTGAAAACCCTATGGAGCACATTTCTACTCTGACATGTATGAGGTTGCCATAAGTCAAAATCAACTCAACTGAAAGTAGTTTTAATCTTTACAAAGAGCCATTGTCCCTGCAAACATTTTCTTTCTCTTTTATTATCTTCTTCTTGGTGGATTTGAACATGTATTTCTAGAAATGGGTCTAACCAGTAAATCTTGTTAAGATACATCACAAAATTTAAATTTAACAATATATTTTATATATATATATATAGTGTGTGTGCATTTGATCTAAAAGTACAGACAACATTAATGACATTTTAAAAATATTCTAACTTTAACAAAGAATTTCCCACTGTTAGCTCAAATTTGTTTAATTTTTTAAAAAAGAAAACAGCAAATCTGGAAACATATGCCCCCAATATATATCTACAGTCCCAAGTCACTGAATTTAGGCAAATCTGTTTCTCAACATTGCAAAGTTACATTCATGAAAAATAATGAAAGAGATGACTCTAACTTGTGACGTCAGAGATTCTCTTAAACAAATTTTAATTGTTTTCTATCTATTTCCCAAACAGAGGACGAAAGTATCATGAGCAGGGATAGTATTTCTTGTTCATTGGTATCATCTCTAGCCTCTAACATGGTGTCTGGCCTGGAGTGTGATTTAAAATATGTTTCAGCTAATTAAACAACTTTTCAGAGATTCCGCAGAGCAGATCAGTAAAATAATAATAATGATGATAATATTTTTTGAAATATTTTTAAGCAAGACTTACTGAGGGTGCTGGGTATATGATGTTCTTCAAGTTATTTTCCCTTCTGTTTTTGAAAAGCTAAAATTTAGAATAATAAAAATAGCATGAGAACTAGAAGCCTGTTAGTATTAAATGGCCTGTTATTACATTTTTAAAAATACTTCCTTCCAGTGAGAAAGGAAAGAGATAATATCCTATGACTAAAGGAATTCTAGATACAGATCTATAGAAAAGTTTGGGTTTTGCACATTTGGGTTAGGAGAATAGGTAACGAAGCCCCCTTTTTTGTTTGTTTTTGAGGGTTTATTTTTAGTCACAATCATCAATTTAGTTAACTCATTGGATTTTAAAGAGGTTTAGTAGAAAGGAAGCCCTGGTGGTGCAGTGGTTAAGAGTTATGACTGCTAACCAAAAGGTTGGCAGTTCTAACCCACCAGCCAGCTGCTCCTTAGAAACCCTATGGGACTGTCCTACCCTCTCCTACAGGGTTGCTATGATTCGGAATCAACTTGACGGCAATGGGTTTGGCTTTTTTTGGTTTTAGTAGAAAGGAATACTTAAGATTTATAGTTAAAACAGAAACTATCAATCTTAGGAATGTACATCTGCTTCAACATGATATTAGTAACATATCAATAAGAAGGCCTATCACTATGTGACTGATTCATATACCTTATTGTGATGTAGTCTTAAGTAAGGTAAGAGATATTTCACAATGTGATAGAAACTTCTGGTTTAAATATATGTGTTTGGTTTTAAATGGTTTCAAATTGAGTAACTTGAAATTGGGTGTTAGAAACATGTTCCTAAAACTCTGTATGACCCCTTTATGTAGGCTGATGAAGAAAGTTAGAGACACTTAGAAGCCAAGGCCCGTGGTATCATTTAGCCTTTATTTCTCCAGGTGGTAATTATTATCTATGCTACGGCATTTGTAATTAAATTCAAAGACCACTGGGAGCCATAATCCATTTAATTACAAGCTAGAGAAATGGAGCATACAAAATGAGATCATCTAGATCACCTAGGTAAGGCTAAGAAGCCAGGAGAGTAGGATGAAGGCTTCCTACACCTTCCACATACTCCGTCCTCACTTCTTCCTACAACTACTTAACTACCAAAGTGAGTTTTTGAAATAACAGATGACTAAACTTAACAAAGGAGCCCTGGTTGCACAGTGGTTAAGAGCTCAGGCTGCTAACCCGACGGTCCGTCCACTGCTTTGGAGTCAATTCCAACTCATAGTGACCCTATAGGACAGAGTAGAACTCCCCCATAGGATTTCCAAGGGGTGGCTGGTGGATTCGGACTGTCAGTCTTTTGATTCACAGCCAAGCGCTTAATCAAAATGCCACCAGAGCAGTCTGAATCCACCAGCTGCTCCTTGGATACCCTGTGGGACAGTTCTACTTTGTTCTGTAGTGTTTCTATGAGTCAGAATCGACTCAGCGGCAAACGGGTTTGGTTTGGGTTTATACTTAACAATACATAATTAGATAATCAGTATTTCACCGAGATCCTTTTCCTAAATTCACCTGTCGAAAATATTAAAAGTTGTGCATCCTTGTGGCTGTCACTGGAATTGAAAAATAAAAGTATTAGTTAAGAAATACAGGTGAAGAAAAGGAAATTGAAGTTGTTATGAAATGGAAATGTTTATTATACTATAAGTCCCCACTAAACTGTTTTGATACATATGTTTTCATTCAATTACTTATAATTAAATTTCATTTTTTTAAATATTTTGAAGTGCATTCAACATTATATCTTCTGTAGTGTGTATAATGTAGTCCTTAAAAACTGACTTTCTGGTGCCAGAGTTATTTTCTACGGTCAGTGCTTGTAGAATTTGCTGTTGTTAGGTGCTGTTGAGTCAGTTTCGACTCATAGAGACCCAATGTACATACAACAAAACACTGCTGGGTACTAAGCCATCCTCACAATCGCTGCTATGTTTGAGCCTATTGTTGCAGTGACTATGTCAATCCATCTCATTGAGGGTTTTCCTCTTTTTCAATGACCCTCTACTTTACCAAGCATGATGTCATTCTCCAGAAACTGCCCCCCCTGATAACATGTCCAAAGTACATGAAGGCTCACCGTCCTTGCTTTCAAGGAGCACTCTAGCTGTACCTCTTTCAAGACAGACTTGTTCATTCTTCTGGCAGTCCATGGTAGAATACACTCATAAAAATAATCTGATCAAATTATATTTCAGCAAAAATGGCTGACGCCTTCCTTAGTCACTTGATCTTAATTAGGAGGAAAATTGTTCTTAATAGGAATGTTTGCATTTTCCCAGGTAGAAAAGTAAATAACTGTATTAGAGCTTGTTAGTTGTTGTCGTTGCTGCAACGTCTGGAACTTAACTGAAACTAGGTTAGAGAAAAAAGGATTCTCACTTTTGGAGTGGGAGGTTACAGATAAGCAAAGGGAAAAAGCTAGATGACCCAGGTGTAATGGACTAGAGTTGGGAACATCGGTATGAATTTATGGTTAGCTTAATAAAAATACAAATACTTTCATAAAATAAAATTATAGCTATGTGTATATTCAAGGGATAGTAAACACTTATGCATTTCCTTGCTCTGTCAGCTGAGAGGACCTAGAAGCAATGAACCCCAGCAGAAATGAGCACATCCAACACCCAGACATTGGGGGTATAATACCATTCTCTAATAAAATAAAGTAGGACTCCTTGGAGATATGGCTGATTCTGGGACTAGGGTAGAAAATATACAAAATGAAACTGGTGAATCTCATAGAGCCTGAGATTAAGGATGTTCTCAAGAGAAAACAGCATGCTAGAGGTATGACAAGAGGACCCAGGGGCCAACTGAAATGGCCCACAAAGACAACATCTGGAACAATTTGTGTGAAACAATAAATTAAGTAGCCTTGAATGGTAATCCAGTGTATAAAGTAAATAGCCGTCCATATTGATATCAGTAAATATTTGACTAAATAAATGTGGGAACAAACCTCTTATATAGAAGAATTCCAAATAATTTCTGTAGATACATCACCCACAAGGAGGTGAAGCATATCTCTCTAACCCTTAAGTGTAGGTTGTGCATAATGACTTTTTTAAAAAAAATAAATAAAGCAGTATAGAAAGGGGGGAAAAGAGTAACTTTACAATCAAGAATCCTGATAAACACTACCTCAGCCAGTTCATCAAGGCTAACATCAACGTGACAAGTCATGTTGATAGTACGTACTCCTGGTATGATATAATTAGAATGGCATTTTACTCTGTGCTCTTCCTCCCAATAACACATAACCCTAGTCTAATAATGAGTAAAATAACAAACACACTTCAATTGAGGAAAATTCTACAAAATAAATGACCAGTACTCCATAAAGTTGTAAAGATAATCAATGACAAAGAATGTCTGATAAACTATCCCACATAGTTGAGTCTAAGGAAATATGACAACTAAATGTAACATGGTATCCAGGATAGGAACCTGGAATAGAAAAAGCACATTAAGTAAAATCTAATGAAATCCGAATAAAATATAGACCTTAGTTAATAGTACTTTATCAATATTGGTTCATTAATTGTGGCAAATGAAAGTTGTTAACAGTAGGAGAAATTGGTTGGGATTTTATGGGCATTCTTTGTCTTATCTTTGCGTCTATTTGTACATCTATGCCTTTTCTAAAAAGAAGTTTATGACTTACATTACCAGGCTAATGTCAAGTTATAAAGTGACAAGTAACAAGTAAAATACAGTAAGCAGTATTAGCTGGTATCTGCCTTAAGATGGAAAAACAGATGAAGCAAATGGAAAGTCTTGAAGTAGACCCATACGTACATATGGACAAAAGGTGTTCCAACAAGGTAAAGAAAGAATAGTCTTTATATCAAATATTGCTGAAACAATTGGACTTCCATATGAAATGATTTGATCTAGATTTTTATCTTTGACTATATATACAAAACAACTGTAAATGGATCATAAACATAAATATAAAGCATAAAATTATAAAATTTCTAGACAAAAGCAGAAAAAAGTTGTGACATTGGTTTAGGCTTAGATTTGCTATATTAGACACAAAACCGTAATACATAAAATAATAAATTCATAAATTTAGCTTAAGCAAAATAATAATCTCCTGCTCTTAATAATACTCTCTTAAAAGAATGAAAAGACACTAGAAACTATTTGTAAATCCTGTACTGATAAAAGATGTGTAAGTGGAATGTATAAAGGACTCTAAACATTCAATAAGAATAAGAATAATAACAACTAGGCAAATGATTTAAACACACATAACGCCAAAGAAGATGGAAAATATACACGTGAGTAGATGCTCAATCTTACCGGGCATTCCCAAAAAACAAACTTGTTATGGTTAAGTCTATTCTGACCCTATAGGACAGAGTAGAACTGCCCCATAGGATTTCCAAGGCTGTATTCTTTTTTTAATTTATTTTTCATTGTGTCATGGGTGAAAGTTTACAAAGCAAATTAGTTTCTCATTAAACAATTAATACACACATTGTTTTGTGATGTTGGTTGCCAACTCCTTGATGTGTCAACATTCTCCCTTTCTCTGCTCTGGGTTCCTTGTTTCCATTTGTCCAGTTTTCCTGTCCCTTCTTGCCTTCTTGTCTTTGTTTTTTGGCTGATGTGCTCGCTTAGTCTTGTATACTTGATTGAACTATGAAGCACATACCTCACATGTGTTATTGTTTGCCCTACAGACCTGTCTAATCTTTGGCTGAAGGGTGAACCTCGGGAGTGACTTCAGTACTGAGTTAAAAGGGTGTCTGGGCCAAGGTTGTAATCTTTATGGAAGTCGACTGTCACATCTTTGTCCCTCAGAGTGCCTGGTGCTTTGGAACCGCTGACCTTTCAATTAACAGCCAAGTGTTTAACCACTGCATACAAGGGTTCATTCAAACAAACAAAGAAAAAAAAGTGAGATATCACTACACACCTATTAGAAATTAAAATTAAAATGTCTTCTTATATCACTATTAAAAGAGTTGGAAGAACTGGAATTCTCAGACACTGCTGGTGAATATATGAAATGCTACAGACAGACCAGCAGTTTTTAGAAGTTAAATGTACACATACTGTATGACTGAACCATTACACTCCTATATTTACTGAAGAGCAGTGAAAGCGTGTGTCCATGTAAAGACTTCACGTGAATGTTTATGGTAGCTTTATCTACTATAATGCTCAAAAACTGGAAACAACCAAATGTCCAACAATAGGTGAAAGAATAAACAAGTGTGGTATTGCTATGAGTTGGAATCGACTTGATGGCAGTGGGTTTGGTATGTTTTTGTTGTTTGTTATATTTATATGATGGATTATTAATCAGCAGTGAAAAAGAATGACTTATTGACAGATAAAACAATGTAAACAAATCTCAAAATAATTTTATTGAATTAAAGAAGCTAGACAACACCCTAAAAAAGAGTACATGCTGCATGATTCAACTTACGTATATCCAATTCTAGGAAATGTAAGCCAATATATAGTAGCAGAAAGCAGATCAGGGGGTGACCGGAGATGAGGGGTGGAAGGGACGTGAGGGAAGGATCGCCCAAGGGGCAGAAGAAATCATTTGAGGGTATTTGATTAGATCATTAGCTTGGTTGTTTGGTTGTGGTGATGATTGCATGGGTGTATATTTATGTCAAAACTTACAACATTATACATTTAATAATAAGCAGTTTATTGTATATCTGTTATACCTCAAGGAAGCTGCTTGAAGATTTATTGATATTGAGAATGAGTGAAGTGGTTGCTGTTATCCAGGAGCTGTCCCGATAATAACAGGGAGGCCCTGGTGTTGTTAGAAGCTGACCTGGCACTGACAGCTAGTCCTTGGTGTGGTCTCCTGTTGAACATGAACAATTTCACAGAACATCAACATCAAACAAGGCCTTATGTGCCTGTAATTGATCAAGACAAAGATTGGAACATTGTCCAAACAACAAAAAGTCAAACATCGCTGTCTTCTGGCTAATATAAATGACTGTTACTTCCTTACTGACTGTAGTTTTAGCTTTGTCCTAGTCCCCCCTCCTTCTAGGTGAGGTTAAGTTAACCTATCATGGAATTATCCCCACCTCCTGACAGCACGCTGTACAGAGAGAAGCTATTTTTCTGAAATCCTCCCCCAAATCACCAAACTAGTACCTGAATCCCGTAAGCCCTACCTAACACCATGTCAGTGAAATATCCTATGGTTCCCATTGTTTGCTGTCTCCTTTGCTGCAGTGAGCAATAAACCCAATTTTTTTAACCAAAGGTGTGTTCCTGGTGGTCCTTGGCTGGAGGGAAGTGACATTAGTGACACAGTACTTGGGGTACACCTCACAATTGACTATATGTCACCCTCGTAGTTCACATTTAGAGTTATACAAGCAAAAAAGAATACATTGCAAAAATCTACAAATGGGATGAGACCATAAAAAAGAACACATATGCCCAGGTAATGAACAGGTATGTTTAGATAAATTCTATGTGTGGGTCCCCAGACAGAAGAATCTTTTGAAAAAACAGAGATTAAATCATATTGAACCTCCTCTCCTTGAAGCAAGGATGTCTAACAGGTCAAATATAAGTGAAATGTATTTTGTTCAGCTATGCCTCGCTAGGTAAAAATAGAAGTAGTAGGTAGAATTAGACTGCTTCTCAAATTTTGTAGTCTAACAAGCATTACCAAGTTGCTGGAGGCTGTCTCCAGAAAAAAACAAAACAAAAACCAAGCCAAACTGTTGTCATTGAGTCCACCCCGACTCACATCAACCCTATAGGGCAGTGTAGAACTGCCCCACAGGGTTTCCAAGGAGTAGCTGGTAGATTCAAGTGGCTGACTTTTTGGTTAGTAGCCAAGCTCTTAACCAGTGTACCACTAGGAACTTCTAAATATATATCTATGTACAGAGAACACAGCAGGAGAAATTAAACTCATATAAGCCATTTAGGCCAAAATATTATGGGGAGGAGAATCTTAATTTAATAAAAAAGAATAACCCCTTTAGACTGGAACTGGTTTTTTTTTTGGAACTGTGTCTTAGAATTCCATTGCACACACTGTAATAAGGTAAAGGCATTTAGGAGGGAACTTGGCACCATTATGTGGCAGGAAGTATGTGTGCTCTTGAGCTATTGCCAGGAGAGTTTGCAAAGAGCCAAGGTATAATAAAAGGAATTTAAGCTGCCTTGGCAGCATCATGCTAGAAGCCAGAAAACGAGACGCCAAGTTTGGCAGCAGAGGTAAAGGCTGCTACAGGTAATTAAGTAGGAACATAGCTTTTCAATCCTTCCCAAACAAAGGGTGCTTGGAGGGAAATAGCTCTTTTCTGAGTCCTAACTGAAGGAGTGTTGTATTTGCCCACCCACTTAGTCATCAGATCTCACACCCAGGACTTTCCCAACTAGCCTGTAAACAACTCTATTGGACACAATCCACTGTCTTTCCCTAGCTGGAAAAATGGACCCTTAGAGACACCCTTCTGCAATCACAGACCTTGTTAATCTGTAGCACAGGTGGAGCCTGAACCTAACAGCCTTGGATGATGTGTCCTGAAATTAGTTAGCTGCCGCAGGGCTTTCAGTTATTCTTCCTTTCCATATGGCCCTTATTTGCTCAGCTCATGTTGCTCTGAGCCTAGTGACATTTAGAATACATGCACTCTCTCATTCTCATAGCTCCCCTTCAGCTGTGCATGCTTTCTGGCTATGTCAGCTTCATTAAGCCAATGAAGAAAGAGTTGGTATAAGTTTTCTGGAACTTTGTCTTCTACACATTTGCACAGTAGATGTATTGTCTGATCTAAGTGGTAAAACAACGGCTACAGATAGCGCTTCCTCCACAGCTATGGTTAGTGCACAGAATGTACATATGTATATTTTCTATCCCACATGCTCACCTACACCCTCTTCCAAAATCTTCCCTCATGTTGAGTGCATGATAAATTGGAATCCTGGCAGACACCTATAACAGAGAAATAGAACATATCTGGTGCTGCAATCTTGGGTTGTAATACTTCATTTTTTTCATTAAGTCTGTGCGGCTGCATCATTTACAGCATAGTTTATTTAATCTGTAGTAATGAATGTAAAACCTGACTGATAAACTGCACAGATTTCTCTTACCATAACACACCATCAACCCTTTGCAGACTCAGAGATTTCTTCTTCTATTCCTGTTATGGTTACTGGAGTTTCTACTTTGTTTATAGAGACTCGGTCACCAGCTAGGTTGCATTATTTTTCTTTCCAGTTCCACCTCCTTAGTCACACCCTGTAAGAACCCAGTGCTCATCTGTCAGTTTGTCACACTGTGGTGGCTTTCATGTTGCAGTGATGCTGGATGCTATGTCACCAGTATTTCAAACACCAGCAGTTCACCCATAGTAGACAGGTTTCAGTGGAGCTTCCAGACTAAGACAGACTAGGAAAAAAGGCCTGACAGTCTACTTCCAAAATTTAGCCAATGAAAACTCTATGAACCACAACAGAATATCATTCAACTCCTTTGCTTTGGACATGTCATCAGGAGAGATTAATTGCTGGAGGAGGACATCATGTTTGTGAAGTAGAGTACCAGCAAGACCCTTGTTGAGATGGTATGATAGCCGAAACAGTGGACTCAGAAAATGCTGGTGATTGAGAAGATGATGCAGGACCACACAATGTGTTTAGTGCTTCTGCTCTACCTCCTGTTATGTAGTTCCTGACGTCTTAAAAACTTGCAAGTGGCCGTCTAAGTTGCAACAGTGAGTCTCTATTCACCTGGAACAACCAAGGAAGAAGGATAAGAGAAGGAAATAGAATATGTGGCTAACTGCCTCCATGAATGACTGCCTCCTTTGCCATGAGACCAGAAGAATGGGATGGTGCTCAACTACCATTACTGAACATTTTGATCAAAGATCTAAAGAAGAAGCTTGATCAAAAGGGGAAAAATGCAGAACAGAATTTCAAAGGCTGGATGAACCCCTGAAACTATTGCCCTGAGAAAATTGTTAAATGCTAAACCAAAAATATCCCCTGAAGTTTTCTTAAGACTAAACAATAATTTAGCTTAACTTATTAAAATAAAAAAAAAAGTCTGCCTCGAGCATTATGCCCTTTTAAAAACTATATGGGATCAAATGGACTACAGCAACTAGAAAGATTCATAAAAATCTTAGGGGGCGGAGAGTTTATGTTAATAAGGGATGAAAAATTCAGAAAAGGAGAGTGAGAATATTTGCACAACTCAAAGAATGAAATCAGTATCATGATTCATACTTGTAGAGAGTATGTTTTGCTATGCAGATACTCAACAACAAAATAATTTTTTAAAAAGCTCTTTGAATACATTGCCTTATTTAATACCAATAGTTTTATAAATCAGAAATTAACAAATAAAAGTAAGAAAAGGAAAAACATAAAAGCATAATTGAGGTAATAATAGTAGTTACCATTTATCCAAAACCTACTAAGTTTTTAATCCAGGAGGTATATCAGGAGAAGAAAGCATAGATAAGCATCAGAGAGACATGGAATTGCACTAACAGGCGGTGATGTCTACGAGCCAAGAAGAGTCCTCAGTGTTTTACCTATGTTAAACCATTTAATCCTCACAACAAATCTACTAGCTAGGTGCTATTATTATCCACATTTTACATGTATGGGAAGTTAAGCAGGATTTGCTTTAAATCCCTGAGTTTGTAAAAGCTGAACCAAATTCCATACTCCTCACAAGAATCCAGCAAAATAGGTGTCGTTATGCCTGTTTTAAAATGAGTAATCTATGAGTAACAGAAATAAGTACATCTCCTAAAATCGAGTGATTCTTAAGAAGCAATGTCACTTTGCAAACTCAGGTCTCTGGAAATCCACAACTAACTTCTACCAGCACACATAGATGCCTCATAAGTACAAAGTTCAGAAAGTGTAAGATTTCTGAGAATGGAGTGCTCACATGAAGTTAAGCCAGTCAAGGGAAGCTTGTTATTTATTACCTCTGATTTAAATTGAACCTTAAAAAACGAAACCAAACTTGTTGCTGTCAAGTTGATTTTGACTCGTAGCAACCCTATAGGACAGAGTAGAAATGCCCCATAGCGTTTCCAAGGAGCAGCTGAACACAGAAATTATTTCGATATGTTTGATATGAGTACTTGATGACCCTGACATCCCAGGAGGTCAAGGCAGAAACAAGAGCACAGTGAAACTGTGTGTAAATAACACTGACTAGCATGACTGTGAAAGAAAGACATGGTGAATGTGGAAGACTTATGGACTCATAAGCTACACTTTCTGTTGCAAGAAATAGACCACTCAGCCAATAGCGGCTTAAACAATAACAGCATTACTTATTTTTTTAATGAAAATAGTTAAGAGGTCAAACATTTTTTAGAGTTGGTTCAGTAGTTCCAATTTACTGAAGATGTAGGATCTTTTTCTTTTTTGCTGTATCATCCAGCACGTTACCCTCCAAATCTTAGGGTCACAGCTTGTTTCAACCAGCCCCAGGAGCCATAAGCAAAGCTGATCCCAGTCAATGAAGAAGAAAATGGTGTTTTCTCCTGTGTAGTGTGTGTGTTTAAGGGAGGTAAACTTTCCCAGAACTTCTAGTTTCCTCCCCACCTTCCTCTGGAGTACAATCCCTTGATTTACTTACAAGTCTGGGTAAGCAAGTTTCTTGGGTTTTTACATTGAAAAATTAAAAGATGTCTCTGCAAAGAAGGGAAAAATTAGGATCAGGGGATGCTACTGTACATAAAATCAACACTGGCTGCATAAATAAGCAAAAGAGAGAGGCGTGGTTAACATGGCGGAATAGTTAGACACTTCCTATATCGCTCTTACAACAAAGACCTGGAAAAACAAGTGACTTGATTCTATGTGAACATCTGGCAGCCCTGAACAAGGCAAGGTTAAGAAATCCATCTGAGTCATATGGGAGAGGAAGACCATTTGGAAGAAGTGAGGGGTGCTAGAGCCGCAGCGGCAAAACTGCAGAGACACTGCCACGCAGGTTCGCAGTGAAACAGGCAAACAGCTGTGCTGTAAATGCGCTGGAGAAGCAGTTTCCACATTGAGAGAGATCTGGTAGCAGAGATTCTGCTTGGACACTCCAAACCAGTGAAGAGCAGCTCCCAAGAGGCTAGGATAAGTACATGCGTGCACCCTTTCGTGGTGATTTAAAAAAAAAAAAAAAAAAAAGCCTATTTGGGAGAAACCTCTCTCCCTTTTACTTCCTATCTCTGCACTCTGCAACAGATTTGGGAAAAAGAGCTGGAAGTAGATCCCAAAAGGTGTCCTGACCCATTCTCCTGGCCTTGGAAAGGGAACAAATAAGCTGCTGGCTCCCCTACACCAGGAACACAGGGTCGGCACAGCTCCTTTGATGGCCACAGAAATCAGGGGTCCACAGACTCTGAGTGCCTTACACGCCTGTATAGATTCGTGGGGACCCATCTCAACAGCATTAGCCCTCACTGCCACAGTACAACAGGGCAAACATCTGAAGTTTAACTTCAACTGCTTCAGCTGTGAATGGGCAGATTTGTGACCCTCAGAACAGCCCTGCCTCTCAAGTAGGCACTTTTATCAATCTGCAGCAGGGTCTTGAGGACTGGTGGTAGCTCCTAAAGTGCCTAGTCACCTGTTACAGGAGTTCAAGAAAAAGTGGTGCCCTAGAGTCTTTGCAGCCAACAGAGTTGGGTGCTCTTAGCCCAGCTGCAAAACTTACCTACCTATTCACCCTAGAGAATAGGGACATGCTTTTCTTTCAGACTCTCAGGGGCAGCTGTCAGCCCCTTGCCTGGCTCAGCGCGTGATCGCCTACCACAGCCAGAGTCCAGTGCCTGCACCAATCACCCATGCCTCTCTAGGACTGGGGGTGAGAGGCTGCATCACGCACTTGGTAACTGGCTGCCTGCACACCCGAGCTGATCCCATATAGGAAAATTTAACGGACTCCGGTGTGCACATACTTAGTTACAAAACTAACTACCTGGTGACAGGACATTAGAGATCAAAAGCTGTCAAAAATCAAACTAGTGCACATGAGCAGCCTATTTGGGCATAACAAAACAAAACAAAATAAGATGCTAGGTCTCACTAAGCAAACACAAAATAAAATTATAATAAATTATTGATGGCTCAGAGACAACAGTCAATATTGTCACATAAAGAGGCAGTCCATGATGGCTTCAGCAAGCTCCCAAAATAAAGAATCAATAAATTATCTGGAGGAAGATAACTTCTTGGAATTACCAGAGGCAGAATACAAAAGATTAATATACAGAACTCTTCTAGAAATAAGAAAGGAACTTCGACAGAATGCAGAAACATCCAGGAAACATACAGACACAGTAGTAGCAGAACATAATGCCAAATTTAATACGCTGCAAGAATCCATAGAAAGACAGCAATCAGGAATCCAGAAGACTGACAATAAAATTTCAGAATTAGACAACTCAATAGAAAGTCTTAGGAGCAGAACTGAGGCAGTAGAAGTTAGAATTAGTGACATTGAAGGTAAAGCTCTTGACTCCAACTTATTTGAGGAAAAATCAGATAAAATAATTAAAAAGAATGAAGAAACTCTAAGAGTCATGTGGGACTTTACCAAGACAAATAACCTACGAGTGATTCGAGTACCAGAACGGGGGGGGAGGGGGGATAACAGAAAATACAGAGAAAATTGTTGAAGATTTGTTCAGAGAAAACTTCCCTGATATTATGAAAGATGAGAAGATACCTATCCAAGATGCTCATTGAACCCCACATAAGGTAGATCCCAAAATGTCACAAGACATATTATAATCAAACTTACCAAAACCAAAGATAAAGGGAGAATTTTAAGAGCGGCTAGGGATAAAAGAAAAGTCATCTACAAAGGAGAGTCAATTAGAATAAGCTCAGACTACTCAGCAGAAACCATGCAGGCTAGAAGGCAATGGGATGACATATTTAAAGCCTTGAAGGAAAATAACTGTCAGCCAAGAGTTATATATCCAGCAAAACTGTCTCTCAAATATGATGGCGAAATTGGGGCATTTCCAGATAAACAGAAGTTCAGGGAATTTGCAAAAACCAAACCAAAATTACAAGAAATACTAAAGGAAGTCCTATGGTTAGATAATCAATAACACCAGCTAACAACACAAGTCTAGAACACAAGATAGAGCAACCAGATATTGACTCAGATACGGAAATTGAAATTACATCAAAGTCAAAACACTGAAAATAGGGAAACAGATATAAATATGTAAAAAAAAAAAAGGATAATATTAAAACAAAAAAAGAGGGACTTAAAAATGGAGACATTGATTTTCTATATGGAGGGGAAGTTAAGGTGATATAAACTAATAAAAGACTGGCATAAACTTGGAAAAGTAGGGGTAGATATTAAGGTAACCACAAAGGAATCCAACAATCCTACAAATCAAAATAAAAAAGTAGAAAAACATAAAGACCCAGCAAATACAAAATCTACAGTAAAGAAAAAGATGGAAAAAAAAATACATTAAAAAAAAAAAAAAAAACTCAGCACAGAAAATTGAGGAGAACAAAGAAACTGTGAACAACACACAAAAAGAGATATCAGGATGACAGCACTAAACTCATACCTGTCAATAATTACACTGAATGTAAACGGACTTAATGCACCAATAAAGAGAAGGAGAGTGGCAGACTGGATAAAAAAGCATGATCCATCTATATGCTGCCTACAAGAGATGCACCTTAGACTTAAAGACAAAAACAGGCTATAACTCAAAGTATGGAAAAAAATATATCAAGTAAACAACACTCAAAAAAGAGCAGGAGTGGCAATATTAATCTCTGACAAAATAGACTTTAAAGTAAAATCCACCACAAAAGATAAGGAAGGGCACTATATAATGATTAAAGGGTCAATACACCAGGAGGACTTAACTATAATAAATATTTATGCACCCAACAACAGGGCTCCAAAATACATAAAACAAACTCTAACGGCTCTGAAGAGAGAGACAGATAGATCCACAATAGTAGTAGGAGACTTCAACACGCCACTTTTGGTGAAGGACAGAACATCCAGAAAGAAGCTCAACAAAGACACGGAAGAGCTAAATGCTACAATCAACCAACTTGATCTCAAAGAAATATGCCAAACTCTGCACCCAGCAGCAGCCAAGTATACTTTCTTTTCCAATGCACATGGAACATTCTCCAGAATAGACCTCATATTAGGCCATAAAGCAAGCCTTAACAAAATCCAAAACATCAAAATACTACAAAGCATCTTTTCTAACCATAAAGCCATAAAAGTGGAAATCAACAACAGAAAAAGCAAGGAAAAAAATCAAACACATGGAAACTGAACAATACCTTGCTCAAAAACTACTGGGTTATAGAAGAAATTAAGGATGGAATAAAGAAATTCATAGAATCAAATAAGAGTGAAAACACATCCTACCAGAACCTTTGGGACACAGCAAAAGCAGTGCTCAGAGGTCAGTTTATAGCAATAAATGCACACATCCAAAAACAAGAAAGCCTCATAATCAAAGCATTAACCCTACAACTGGAACAAGTAGAAAGAGAGCAGCAAAAGAAGCCTACAGGTGCCAGAAGGAAGGAAATAATAAGAATTAGAGTAGAATTAAATGAAATAGAGAACAGAAAAAGAAGTGAAAGAGTTAACAAGTCCAAAAGCTGGTTCTTTGAAAAGATCAACAAAATTGATAAACCACTGGCCAAACTGACAAAAGAAAAACTGGAGAGGAAGCAGATAACCCGTATAAAAATGAGATGGGTGATATCACAACAGACCCTACTGAAATTAAAAGAATCTTAACAGAATACTGTGAAAAATTGTACTCTGACAAATTTGAAAACCTAGAGGAAACGGACAAATTTCTAGAAACTCACTACCTACCTAAATTAACACAAATAGAGGCAGAACAACTAAATAAACCCATAACAAAAGAAGAGATTGAAAAGGTTATTAAAAAACTGCCAACAACAACAAAAAAAAATCCTGGCCCGGATGGCTTCCCTGGAGAATTCTACCAAACTTTCAGAGAAGAGATAATACCACATCTACAAAAGGTATTTCAGAGCACAGAAACGGACGGAATACTCCCAAACTCATTCTATGAATCTGGCATAACCCTGATACCAAAACCAGGTAAAGGCACCACAAAAATAGAAAATTACATACTGATATCCCTCATGAACATTGATGTGAAAATCCTCAAGAAAATTGTAGCCAATAGAATTCAGCAACATATCAAAAAAATAATTCACCATGACCAAGTGGGATTTATACCAGGTATGCAGGGATGATTCAACATTAGAAAAACAATCAACATAATCCATCACATAAACAAAACAAAAGACAAGAACCACATGATCTTATCAATCGATGCAGAAAAGGCATTCGACGAAGTCCAACAAACATTCATGGTAAAAACTCTCAAAAATAATAGGAATAGAAGGGAAATTCCTCAGTATAATTAAGGGCATTTATACAAAACCAATAGCCAACAACATCTTGAATGGAGAGATTTGAAAGCATTCCCCTTGAGAACAGGAACCAGACAAGGATGCCTTTTATTACCACTATTATTCAACATTGTGCTGGAGGTCCTAGCCAGAGCAGTTAGACTAGAAAAAGAAATAAAGCACATCCAAATAGGTAGGGAAGAAGTCAAAGTATCTCTATTCACAGATGATATGATCTTATACACGGAAAACCCCAAGGAATCCACAAGAAAACTACTGGAACTAATACAAGATTTCAGCAAAGTTTCAGGATACAAGATAAACATACAAAAAAATCAATTGGATTCCTTAACACCAACAAAGAGAACCTTGAAGAGGAAATCACCAAATCAATACCATTTACAATAGCCCCCCAAAAGATAAAATACTTAAGAATAAATATAACCAGAGATGTAAAAGAACATTATAGAGAAAACCACAAGACACTACTACAAGAAACTAAAAGAGACCTGCATAAGTGGAAAAATATACCTTGCTCATGGATAGGTAGACTCAACATAATGAAAATGTCAATTCCACCCGAAGCAATCTACAGATACAATGCAATCCCGATCCAAATTCCAGTAGCATTTTTTAATGAGATGGAGAAACAAATGACCAACTTCATATGGAAAGGGAAGAGGCCCCGGATACATAAAGCACTACTCAAGAAGAAGAACAAAGTGGGAGCCCTTACACTACCTGATTTTAGGAGCTATTATACTGCCAAGGTAGTCAAGACAGCCTAGTACTGGTACAACAACAGATACATAGACCAATGGAACAGAGTTGAGAATCCAGACATAAGCTCATCCACCTATGAGCAGCTAATATTTGACAAAGGCCCAAAGTCCATTAATCAGGGAAAAGACAGTCTCTTTAACAAATGGTGTGGCATAATTGGATAGCTATATGCAAAAAACTGAAACAAGACCCATATCTCACACCATGTACAAA
The DNA here is from genome assembly GCA_030035585.1 of Dugong dugon. Taxonomy (NCBI): domain Eukaryota; kingdom Metazoa; phylum Chordata; class Mammalia; order Sirenia; family Dugongidae; genus Dugong; species Dugong dugon. The sequence goes on from CM057473.1 coordinate 12,857,090, forward strand.
AAGTAACTCAAAATGGATCAAAGACTTAAATATAAAATCGAAAACGATAAAGATCATGGAAGAAAAAATAGGACAATGCTAGGGGCCCTAATACATGGCATAAACACAATACAAACCATAAGTAACAATGCACAAGCACCAGAAGAGAGACTAGGTAAATGGGAGCTCCTAAAAATCAAACACTTATGCTCATCCAAAGACTTCACCAAAAGAGTGAAAAGACAAGCTACAAACTGGGAAAAAATTTTTGGCTATGACAAATCCGATTAGCATTTAATCTCCAAAACCTACAAGATACTCCAAAACCTCAACAGCATAAAGACAAATGAACCAATTAAAAAATGGGCAAAGGCTATGAACAGGCACTTCACCAAAGAAGATATTCAGGCGACTAACAGACACGTGAAGAAATGCTCACGATCATTAGCCATTAGAGAAATGAAGATCAAAACTACAATGAGATATCATCTCACCCTAACAAGTCTAGCATTAATCCAAAAAACACAAAATAACAAATGCTGGAGAGGTTGTGGAGAGACTGGAGCACTTACACACTGTTTTTGGGAATGTAAAATGGTACAACCACTTTGGAAATTGATTTGGCGCTTCCTTAAAAAGCTAGAAATAGAAGTACCACAAGATCCAGCTATCCCCTTCCCTGGAATATATCCTAGAGAAACAAGATCCGTCACAGGAATAGATATATACACACCCATGTTCATCGCAGCACTGTTCACAATAGCCAAAAGATGGAAGCAACCTAAGTGCCCATCGATTGACAAATGGATAAACAAACTATGGTATATCCACACAATGGAATATTATGCAATGATAAAAAATGATGATGCTGTGAAACATCGTATAACTTGGTGGAAGCTAGAACTTATTATGCTGAGTGAATTTAGTCAGTCACAGAAGGACAAATACTGTATAAGACCACTATTATAAGAACTCAAGAAAAGGTTTAAACACAGAAGAAAATATTCTTTGATGGTTACGGGGCTGGGGAGGGAGGGTGAGGGTTATTCACTAACTAGATAGTAGAAAAGAATCATCTTAGATGAAGGGAAGGACAGCACGCACTACAGGAGAAGCCAGCACAACTGGACTAAACCAAAGCTAAGAAGTTTCCTCAATACAGTCAAATACTTTGAGAGACAGAGTAGCAGGGATGTGGGATCTGGGGACCATGCTTTCAGGGGACATCTATGTCAATTGGCATAACAAAGCTTATTAAGAAAATGTTCTGCATCCTCCTTTGGTGAGTGGCGTCTGGGGTCTTAAAAGCTTGCAAGCGGCCATCTAAGATGCATCAATTGTTCCCAACCGCTTGGAGTAAAGGAGAACGAAGAACACCAAAGACACAAGGAAAGTATTGGCCCAAAAGACAGAATGGGCCACATAAACCAGTGACTGCATCAGCCTGTGACCAGAAGAACTAGATGGTGCCTGGCTACCACCAATGAATGTCGTGACAGGGAACACAACAGAGGGTCCCTGATGGAGCAGTAGAACGATGGGATGCAGAACTCAAATTCTAGTAAGAAGACCAGACTTAACGGTATGACTAAGACTGGAGGTGCCCTGGAAAGCATGGCCCCTGGTCTCTCCATCACCCCAGAACTAAAACAATTTCTGAGGCCAACTCTTCAGACAGGGATTGGACTGGACTGTGGGACATAAAGTGATACTTGTGAAAAATGTGCCCCTTAGACAAGTAGATACAAGAGACCAAAGGGGCGGCTTCTGTCCAGAGGTGAGAGGGGAAGGCAGAGAGAGTTAGGAGCTGGTTGAATGTTCATGGGGAATCAGGGGTGGAGGGGAGGAATGTGATGTCGCAGAATGGGGTGAGTGGTTGGGGTCTCATAACAATGTATGTTAAAAAAAAAATTCTGTATGAGAGACTAACTTGAAATGTAAACTTCATTTAATTACATCAATAAAAATAAATAAATAAATAAGTTAAAGACTGGCTAACAGGCAATTGCCAAACAAAAATGGCTAAATGTCTGGGCCAGGGTAGTAGGAATAAGGCTGAATAGGAAAGACATAACAAAAACCTTATGGAAGTAGAGTTGCATAGAAATGGCATGATTGGTTCTGGAAATAGAGAGCAATGGAGAGCTTTAAGTTGATTTCAAGAATAGAATCTTGAATAACCAGAACAATGTCAGTACCATTAGCTGAAATGAGGAAGTCAGCATTTAGGTGATCCCAGTATATTCTTGCCTTACAACTCAGGCAAAATGTTCTTTTATGTTATGAAAATACTAAGCTTCGGTGAAGAGGGTACAATTTTCAGGCTCTACTTCCTATCACTCACCCTGGTCTGGTATTTCCAGCATGTGTCCTGGCCTGTTGGTGGGATTACCTGTCAAGCTTTCATTTCATGTTTGACATTGGATGAGGCTTGTTGTAAGTCTAAATCTAATACTCCATCTTCCTTTATCCAGGCTCCTGGGATTCCAAAATGATAATGGGTCCAACTTTCTGGGCATGTATGGTTAGGGCAGACTAAAAGAGATGCTCTTTGAGAAAACATGAAAGCATTGTTGTAGGTCTGAATCTTACGCTGACATAAGAAAATAATGTGACTTCAAATTCTGACAGGTTGAGGAGACAGTTTAGACTTATGGTTATAAGGCTCAGAGAAGAGTAAGAAGTTCAATGCATACATGAGACTATCTGTGAGAATTAAAGGCATGGACACAAAAGCATGCTTAAAGCAACTTGGTGTAATGGCAGGGTATGTTATTTTTGACACTGACAAACCTGGGCTTTAATTCCAACCTCACAAGATGTACTTTTTGTGACTTTGGGCAATTAATCTTCCTTTTTCACTGGTATAATAGTCTTCCTTTAATATAATTAAGCTGTTGTTAGGTACTGTCGAGTCAGTTCCAACTCACAGCAACCCTATATACAACAGGACGAAACACTGCCTGGTCCTGAGCAGTAATTATTTCCTCTCTAATACAGGAACTGTAAAAACTAGACATGATAATTAATATAAAGTAAATTACATAACACCTGGATAATTATGTGCTTAATAAACATTTAATTTTCCTGCAAAGAAAAAATTATAAAGAGAAAGGAGTTTAAATAGTAGTATAGGACTGTGAAAGTAATAGGATGATTTTTTGTTTGCTTTTTATTGATTGGCTTTAAGTGAAAGTTTACCAGTTCGAGTCAGTTTATCATACAAAAATTTATACTCACATTGCTATGTGACCCTAGCTGCTTACCCTATAGTGTGACAGCACATTCCTCCTTTCCACACCTGATTTCCTGTGTCAATTCAACCAGCTCCTGTCCCTTTCTGCCTTCTCATCACGCCTCCAGACAGGAGCTGCCCATTTAGTCTTATGTAACTACTTGAGCTAAGAAGCACTCTCTTCATGAGTATCCTTTTATGTCCCATCAGCCAGTTTAATCTTTGTCTGAAGAGTTGGCCTCGGGAATGGTTTTAGTGCTGGATTGATAGTCTGGGGACCATGCTTTCAGGGGTTCCTCCAGTCTCAGTCAGACCATTAAGTATAGTCTTTTTACTAGAATTTGAGTTCTGCACCCCACTTTTCTCCTGCTCCCTCAAGGACCCTGTTGTGTTCCCTGTCAGGACAGTCATTGTGGTAGCCGGGCACCATCTAGTATTCTGGTTTCAGGCTGATAGTCTCTGGTTTATGTAGCCCTTTCTCTCTCTTGAGCTAATATTTCCCTTGTGTCTTTGTTCTTCATTCTCCTTTGCTCCAGGTGGGTTGAGACCAATTGATACGTCTTAGATAGCCACTCACTAGCTTTTAAGACCCCAGACACCACTCACCAAAGTGGGATACAGAACATTTTCTTGATAAATTGTTATGCCAATTGACCTAGATGTCCTCTCAAACCATGTTCCCCAGACCCCTGCCCCAGCTACTCTGTCCTTCGAAGTGTTTGGTTGTATTCAGGAAACTTCTTAGCTTTTGGTTTAGTCCAGCTGTGCTGACTTCCCCTGTATTATGTGTTGTTCTTCACTTCAACTAAGATAATTCTTATCTACTATCTAGTTAGTGAATACACATCTCCCTCCCTCCCCACCCTTGTAACCATCAAAGAATGTTTTCTTCTGTGTTTAAACCATTTCTTGAGTTCTTATAATAGTGGTTTTATACAATATTTGTGCTTTTGTGACTGACTAATTTCACTCAGCTTAATGCCTTCCAGATTCATCCATGTTATGTTTCACAGATTCATCATTGTTCTTTATCCTTTCATAGTATTCCATTATGTGAATATTCCATAATTTGTTTAACTATTCGTCTGTTGATGGGCACCTAGGTTGTTTCCATCTTTTTGCTATTGTGAACAGCGCTGCAAAGAACATGGGTGTGGATATCTCTATTCGTGTGATGGCTCTTATTTCTCTAGGATACATTCCAAGGAGTGGGATTGCTAGATCGTATGGTACTTCTATTTCTAGCTTTTTAAGGAAGCACCAAATTGATTTCCAGAGTGATTGTACCATTTTACATTCCCACCAGCAGTGTCTAAGTGTTCCAGTCTCTCCACAACCTCTCCAACATTATTTTGTGTTTTTTGGATTAATAGCTCTGTTGGGGTGAGATGGTATTTCATTGTAGTTTTGATTTGCATTTCTCTAATGGCTAATGATCGTGAGCATTTCTTCATGTATCTGTTAGCCACCTGAAGGTCTTCTTCAGTTAAGTGCCTATTCATATCTTTTGCCCATTTTTTAATTGGGTTATTTGTCTTTTTGTTGTTGAGGTTTTGCAGTATCTTGTAGATTTTAGAGATTAGATGCTGATCAGATTTTTCGTAGCCAATATTTTTTTTCCCAGTCTAGATTGTCTTTTTACTCTTTTTGTGAGGTGTTTGGATGGAGAATAAGTGTTTGATTTTTAGGAGCACCGTTATTCAGTTTCTCTTCTGGTGTTTGTGTATTGTTACTTATGGTTTGTATTCTGTTTATACCATGTACTAGGGCTCCTAGCATTGTCCCTATATTTTCTTCCTTGATCTTTATCTTTTTCAATTTTATATTTAGGTCTTTGATACATTTTGAGTTAGTTTTTGTGCATGGTGTGAGGTATGCGTCTTGTTTCAGTTTTTTGCAGATGGATATCCAGTTATGCCAGCACCTTTTGTTAAAGAGACTCTTTTCCTCAATTAACAGCCTTTGGGCCTTTGTCAAATATCAGCTGCTCACAGGTAGATGAATTTACGTCCGGATTCTCAATTCTGTTCCATTGGTCTATGTATCTGTCATGGCACCAGTACCAGGCTGTTTTGACTACCATGGTGGTATAATAGGTTCTAAAATCAGGTAGTGTGAGGCCCCACTTTGTTCTTCTTCTTCAGTAATGCTTTACTTACCCGAGGCCTCTTCCCTTCCCATATGAAGTTGGTGATTTGTTTCTCCATATCATTAAAAAATGCCATTGGAACTTGGATCAGGATTGCAGTGTATCTGTAGATCGCTTTGGGTAGAATAGACATTTTCACAATGCTGAGTCTTCCTATCCATCAGCAAGGTATGTTTTTCCACTTACGTAGGTCTCTTTTGTTTTCTTGCAGCAATGTCTTGTAGTTTTCTTTGTATGGGTCTTTTACGTTTCTGGTTAGATTTATTCCTCAGTATTTTATCTTCTTGGGGGCTACTGTAAATGGTATTGATTCGGTGATTTCCTCTTCAAAGTTCCTTTTGTTGGTGTATATTAATCTAATATCCTGATACTTTGCTGAAATCTTCTATTAGTTCCAGTAGTTTTCTTGCGGATTCTTTGGGGTTTTCTGTGTATAAGATCATATCATCTGCAAATACAGATACTTTTACTTCTTCCTTACCAATTTGGATGCCCTCTATTTCTTTTTCTAGCCTAATTGCTCTGGCTAGGATGTCCAACACAATGTTGAATAAGACTGGTGATAAAGGGCATCCTTGTCTGATTCCCGTTCTCAAGGGGAATGCTTTCAGACTCTCTCCATTTAGTATGATGTTCGCTGTTGGCTTTGTATAAATGCCGTTTATTATATTGAGGAATTTCAGTAAGGGCATTTTTTTTAAACTAAGGTCAGAATGCAGTTTCTCTCAGAGGAAAAGAAGAAAAACATCCAGAGATATGTTTTCTGGATCTTTTTTGACACAAAAGACAGCTACAGGATTTTAAATACAAATATAATTGTAATTTAAATTTCCTAAGCATTTATTTTCAAAACTGTCAATTTGAGCCACACTGAAAAGATGTATAAGGATCCTAACAGTTACTATTATCAGATGTCAGCTTAATGGTAATAGAATAATTTGAGGAAGGATATTATTGATGGTTACATAATATGATGAACATAATCAATGTCACTGAATTGTACATATAAAAAATATTGAATTGGAAAAATTTTGTATATATACTTTTGCATCAATAAAACAATTTTTAGAAAGAATTTTAATGGGAGGTAATGCCTATGAAAGACAAAAAGGGAAATAATTGATAGACTAAGTCTTCTGACCGTAAAACATCTGACATCTGTGAAAGGAATGTGGGGAAGAAGCAGGACTGGGTAGAGAGAGTCTCAGACAGCCTTGTATATCTGACAAAGTATTGGCCAATCCACTGGGGTATTCTGAAAGCAAAAAATGTCCATTAGAAGAATTTCACATTGGACCAAAATACTTAGGTGCTTGTTCCATGACCATGGTCAGTCATTGGCTACAAAATACCCAGAAAGAGCATAGCTTCAGCTCAAAAGTTGAAGCAGATCCTGAAGACACTGAAACTGGTGTGTCTCAGCTCACTGTAGCCTATGCAGATGAATGGAAATTTTTTTCTTGTAGGAGATCACATCTTCACATCTACCATAAGTATTAATAAAAATCAATAAACATCTAAAAAAGTTATATGAGATTTATATGAGGTTTTTGTTTTCTTTGTAGGGTAGAAGGTTTTCGTATATTATTTATATGGCCAATTTTTGAGTCTTTATCTTGCTGTTTATAACTTTACATTATAACAATGATGTAGGGGCATTGTGTATTTGTTATTGTTGTCAAAGTGAAGATAAATTGGCTTCTAGAGCAGACAAAAGCCACCTCCCAACTTTACAGCAATCGAGATTCAAAGAAGAAACTATGGCTTGTTCATGAAATTTGAAGGAAAGTAAGACACACGAAAGCACTAAAAACAGCCCTACGAAAATACCGTCTCAGGGGAAGTTTTACAAAAAAAAAAAAGAACTTCACGGAATAGTACTTCATTCTCAAATATCCTTGGCCAAAGATTACAAAGATGATCATCTTTACAGATATCCCAGGTGTCAGATCTGCTGCCAGATTAAAGATGAGCAAATGCATTAACATTTACTCAAAATCTAGACATACTGACAGGATCCAAGACATCAGTAAAGTCTAGCAAATATAAGACAGAGAAAGTAAGTATTATTCCTCTAAGGGCTGCATGTAATTCAGTGATTGGGAAATTGATCTTCAGTTAAAGCCATAACAATGCAAGTTGTGCTCTAATTAGAGAGCAACAATGTTAGAGATGGTAATATGTGGAGCTTTGAGATAAACTTCTATTACACAATGTAATTCATAAATTATCTGTGCTACTCGGAACTTTATTGAGTTAAAGGAGTTAGTCTCTAAATTCTAAGTTAATTTGGGCAATACATAATATGCATTAATAACTTTTTAAAATGTAAACAATATACACTGGTTTTTCAGAAATAGGAATATTCCAAGGAGAATGAGCAAAGTTTTAGGTTATCAGACCAATCAATAACTTCCAGAGCCAATGTTTTAGACCTGCAGAGGTAAAAGTGATTCACTCCCAATTATTGTCTCAACTCTGTTTTACAATAAAGTGACCTGTTGGAGGGGATATAGTGCAGACACAGAAATTCTCACTCACTGTTCCCTTGTCTTAATCATTAAAAACTGAATATTAGGAAAATGATTTCATCTAATGTAAAAAAATAGAGGAATTATGTATGATTACTGCTTACTTCCACCACTCTTGTGTCTGTTGTAGTGTGATGGCTTGCATGTTGCTGTGATGCTGGAAGCTATACCACCAGTATTTCAAATCCCAGTAGGGTCATCCATGGTGGACAGATTTCAGCGGAACTTTCATACTAAGACAGACTCGAAAGAAAGACCCGATGGTCTATTTCTGAAAAAAATTGGCCAGTGAAAACCTTATGAGCAGCAGCAGTACACTACCTGATGTAGGGCTGAATGATGAGTCCCTCAAGTTAGAAGGTACACAAAACATGACTGGGAAAGAGCTACCTCCTCAAAGTAGAGTCAACCTTAATGACATGGAAGGAGTAAGGTCTTGAGGTCTTTAGTTGCTAATGTGGCACAAATCAAAATGAGAAGATATAGGTGCAAACACCCATTAGTAATCAGAACATAAAATGTATGAAGTGTGACTCTAAGAAAATTGGGCCTTGTCAAAAATAAAATGGAATGCTTGAAGATCAATATCCTAGGCATTAGTGAGCTGGAATGGACTGGTATTGGCCATTTGGAATCAGAAAATCTATGCCAGGAATGACAAATTAAAGAGCAATGGCATCACATTCATTGTCAAAAACAGCATTTCAAGATCTATCCTTAAGTGCAACCCTATCAGTTATAGGATAATATCCATACACCTACAAGGAAGGCCAGTTAATATGACTATTATTCAAATTTATGCACCAACCACTAATGCAAAAGATGAAGAAATTGAGAATTTTTACCAAGTTCTGCAATCTAAAATTGATCAAACATGCAATCAAGATGCATTGATAATTACTGGTGATTGGAACGTGAAAGATGGAAACAAAGAAGAAGGATCAGTAGTCGGAAAATATGGCCTCGGTGATAGAAAAGACATGGGAAATTGCATGATAGAATTTTGAAAGACCAATAACCTATTCATCGGAAATACAATTTTTCAAAAACATAAATAGCTACTATACATGTGCACCTCACCAGATGGAATACACTGGAATCAAATCAACTACATCTGTGGAAAGAGATGATGGAGAAGCTCAATGTCATCAGTTAGAAAAAGGCCAGTGGCTGACTGCAAAACAGACCATCAATTTCTCTTATATAAATTTAAGCTGAAGCTGAAGAAAATTAAAACTAGTCAGTGAAAGCCAAAGTACAACCTTGAGTATATCCCACCTGAATTCAGACACCATCTCAAGAATAGATTTGATGCACTATACACTAAAGACAGAAGACCAGATGGGTTGTCAGATGACATCAAGGACATCATACATGAAGAAATAAAAAGTCATTAAGAAGACAGGAAAGAAAGAAAAGACCAAAATGGATCTCAGAAGAGACTCAGAAACTTGCTCTTGAACATCAAGTAGCTAAAGTGAATGGAAGAAATGATGAAGTAAAAATCTGAACAGAAGATTTCAAAAGGTGGCTCCAGAAGACAAAGTAAAGTATTATAATGAAATGAACAAAAACCTGGAATTAGAAAAACAAAAAGGAAGAACATGCTAGGCATTTCCCAAGCTGAAAGAACTGAATTAAAAATCAAGCCTCGAGTTTCAACATTGAAATTTCCTTCTGTTGTACACAGGGTCACTATGGGTCAGAACCAACTTGACGGAACCTAGCAACAACAACAATATGGTCAAAATATTGAAAGACTCAGGAAGCATCAAAAGAAGATGGAAGGCATACACAGAGTCATGGTACCAAAAAGAATTTGTTGACATTCAACCATTTCAGGAGGTAGTATTTTATCAGGAACCAACAGTATTGAAAGACAAAGTCGAAGCTGCACTGAAGGCATTGATGAAAAACAAGCCTCCAAGAACTGACAGAATACCAATTGAATGTTTCAAAAAAGGGAAAATTTTAGAAATAACGTGAGGCTCTAAATAACTTTATTTTGCTCCAGGAGATGATTTATTCTAGGTATGCATAGGTTAAGGACATTTCCCCTAATCCCATCTGGGATTAATTGAGTTACTAAATAGCTGAATTAAAATCTTTGTCTTATCTACTTCCATTTCACCTTAGACTGGAGAAGAATTGATGCCTTTGAGTTATGGTGTTGGTGAAAAATATCGAACATACCATAGACTGCCGGAAGAATGAACAAATCTGTCTTGGCAGAAGTACAGCCAGAATGCCTTAGAAACAAGGATGGCAAAATTTTGTCTCACTTACTTTGGACACATTACCAGAACGGACCAGTCCCTGGAAAAGGAGATCATGCTTAGTAGAGGGTCAGTGGAAAACAGGAAGATCCTCAATGAGATGGATTGACACAATGGCTGCCACCATGGACTCAAAAATAGCAACAATTGTGAGGATAGTGCAGGATCAGGCAATGTTTGGTTCTTTTGTACATACAGTTGCTGTAAGTTGGAACCAACTGAATGACACCTAACAACACTGAGGAGTAGCCCTTCAGGGATCTTAACAACAGAAAAAATTTTTAGCAGGCCTCCTCCTCCTGACAGTTCCTGAACTCCAGCTGTGGTCTCCCAGCTGAGGTGAGATGATAAAAGTTCTCTCTGCTTCTCAAAATGTGCTTTCTCATTACTAAAAAAAAAAACAAAATGTCTTGGAAGGAAATAAAGCTAACAGTTAGGATTTCCTCTCTGTCCTTTTCTCTTGTCTAAAATCTTATACCTTGAATTCTTCAATTTTTTATTAGTGTTCTGAAGCCTCCAAATGGATGTATATTTCCTGTTGTCCTTGGTGGGAGGTTTGTTCTTAAACTAAATAATCTGTCATACCTGGAAATAGAAGTCAAGTGTGTACTGCTTGATATGTACACTAGTACCTCTAATTGGGAAAATACTATGCAGATTTTGTTAACTATCATTTATATAAAAGACCATAGTCCCGGGAACAGCTGGGGAACATATTTCTGCTACGTTTACTCCTAAATAATGGGCTTTACTTAGATGTTATTTTCTTCAGTATAAATGAATTTTGAATGGATGTTCATTTTCAAATTGACTCACACATTAATTAAATTACTATTATTATGTTTTTTTTTAATTGTGAAAGTGTTTGTTACATGAATTGTCTATGATATTGCAGAGACACACCACACATGACACGAACAGAATATAAGCCCTGGTGGTGCCATGGTTAAGAGATAAGGCTGTTAACGAAAATGTCGGCAGTTCGAATCTACCTGCTGCTCCTTGGAAACCCTATGGAGCAGTTCTACTCTATCCTGTAGGATCGCTATGAGTAGGAATGGACTTCATGGCAACAGGTTTGTTTGTTTGTTTGTTTTATCAAGACCTGAGAAGTCACCGGGTGGTGAAAACAGTTAACACACTTGACTGTTAACTGGAAGGTTTTAGGTTCGAGTCCACCCAGAAGCTCCTTGGAAGAAAGAACTGATGATCTACTTCTGAAAAATCAGCCATTGAAGACTCTATGGAGCACAGTTCTCTACACACATGGGGTTGCCATGAATTGGGATTGACACAAAGGCAACTGTTTGATTAGCAAGACCTTTATCAAACACTTTACTTGGTTATAAAATAGTTATATGTACAGTTACTGATTTGGAGAATTCCAATTGCCTATGGTTGATTTATAATGATAACTAGTCTTGCCTCTATATTATACTGCCTTGAGTGAACATTTGTTTCAAGATGTAGTCAAAGATCCTAAAAGGACAGAAGTGAGACTATATTGAGCAAACAGAACAGGTTTCACTGTCATTGGTTTCCTACACGGACATAAGTCTGTGATTGGGGAGATGTATAAACTTACCTCAAAGTAAGGCTGACTTCCATTGTTCATACATATAACTTCTATCCTAGTTTAGTCAATCTGAAATTGTTAAATTGTTTAGAAAAATTTAAGAAGGTCAAGCATGCTGTCTGTGTGCTTCTTAAGCAGATAGTTTTCAGTCCTTGGCATTTCTCTCTCAAAATATTTTTGGAACATTTCAACCCATTTAATTATAGGAAATTAGATTTGTAACCATAGAATCCTTGGATAATATACTAAAGTTCAAATCCAAATGTGATTGGATTGCTTGGCTATTGGAGTTTTCAACAATGTATGGTACAAGAAATCATCAATTCAGAACTTGATTTAAAATGTCACATAATTTAAAAAAACTAAATTTTATTTCATTCTATAAGGAGTTATAACTTGGCTGACTGTTTTCAAATAAATTAAGTTACATCCTATTTTGTTCTTTTTTATGAATGGCTGCAAAATATTGTTTTGTTTGGTATGAATCTTGCTTTGTCTTATTATACCATGACATGACATGATATGACTAATTAAATCAATAAACATTTAATACAGTGAAGCTTCAGGTTTAACAAAAAGTTACATCTTTGGAAAGAAATGCTCTGAAAGCATACCTCTTTTAGTATCAAAAAGAACTAAAATCCTTTCTGCATAAACTATTCACATTCATGATGCTTAATGTGACTTTTGATACATTAAAATTTCCAGAGGCTGGATAATTTAACATATGCAAATTGATTTAAAATGAAAATACCATATGATATTATATCATAACCAAGCGGGGCATATTCTGACACAGAATGTAAATATAATAACCGGATCACTGAATTGAGTGAGAGGCTTAATATGTCATTTAAATCCTCTTAGTTTTCGTATGACCATGGTCCTTTTTTTCAATCCATGGATAATAAAACTCCCTGAATCTAATTTTCAAATAAGTCTTAAAGATTGCAGTCCATGTGCCTCCCTATGGACCGAAGGAGAGAAGTGTCTGTTTTTGTTTTTGTCTATGCTGATACAATTAAAGTAGATCACTAATTACTCAGCAAATGATAGCTATTATTACAATGAATCAGTTTATTTCTCTATTTCTAAAGATCAGTAAACATTTGTATTCTATTGTATGACAATGTACACTCGTTCCTGTATCTGAAAGAAATAGATGAATTATAGTACAGCCTGGTTTATGTGCAAGGAAATAATTTAATTATCACCAATCAAAACTGGCATGCCTCAAGATAAATAAAATATATTGTGAAACTATGCTGCTTAGCAACGTTCTAAATAAGATAAAAGGAAGGAATGAGTTCCTTTCTGGCTTGATGGGACAGAATGAGGGAACAGTGGGAGAGACATGTTTTAGCATGGAATTAGGAATCTGTTTTTGCCCATGTTTGAGTCATTATTTATTCTCAAGATGATGCCACTCGATGTATGTTATCACTGTCATACTTTTGACAATTCATTAATTCAAAAAATGCTTATGAAGTGCCTGCATACAATAAGTAAGAAATATTAAATGAAAAATAAAATCTGAGATCTTATACCTCATGTCTAAGGGTCTATTTGTGGTGAAAAATATTGAGATAATGATCACATACTTATGGTAAAATTAAACCAATGATAAAGGGAAAAGTTACATGGTGTAGGAGGGCATTTAATGAGTAACTTGACACCCACAGGGAAGTTTGGGAAAGCTTTATTTATTAAAAGTAGATAAGATGGAGGAAACAACAGGTATGTGGAGATGGAAGCCTAAGGCATGAACAAGTCCACCTATCGAGAGAAAGAAAACAAGAGGACCAATGACGGAGTCTTGTAAAACTCCAATATTTAATTATAAAATTAACATTGTTGAACCAGAAAAGAGGAGAGAGAAACAGTGGTCAGAATGTAGTTATGCCATGTAATCTGAAAAAGGAGAGTATATCAAAGGAGAGGATTATTGACAGAATTGAAAGGTCAAGTAAACATATTTAGCAATATGAAAGTAATGAATGAGTGGCTTGCTTGGAATGTGGTGAGGAAAAAAAACAAAATATAATTTACTGAGAAATTAGTGGAAAAATAAGGATGGAGATAGAAAAAAAGTGGACAATTTTAAATGGTATTTAGGATGTAAAATTGACTAGATTTTATGATTATAGGTAACTTCTAGATTTTTCACATGATGATATTGACATTCATTGAGAGTAGATCAGGTGTGGGGGAAAATTATGAACCTGGTTTTGGACATGTTTGAGTCATCTAAGTACTTTGGTAAGCCATCGAGTATGCTTTCTGAAGCTCATAAAAGAATCTGCTTGGAGTTATTCTCAGAAACAGTACATAGATGCTAACTGAAGCCAAAGAGTAGAGAGGAGAAAGGACTGTGTGGGTCAATACCTTGTGGCATGGAAGCAAGAATTTGATTTTAAGTGAATGAGACAGGTTCAGCTATGGACAGGGGCATATCAAAAGAGAAACGTGATGATTCATATCTGAGATGATGAGTGTATGAGAACCATAGCATAAGTGGAGTGGTTGGTCTTCAATAAGGGAAGGGACAGGTATTTTTAGTAGATTTGCATGTTTTCTAGAAGGTATTTGAGGGAGTTACCTTCTCATGTCTTCTGTTTTCTTCAAGATGTATGTTGTTTAATTGCTGAAACTGTCTAGAGCATTAAGAGGATGTGAGATTGGAGGAGAGTGGACTACAGTGTCTGTAAGCTAAGGACTGTGATGTGATACATGCTGTGGAGAATTACAAAAGAAATAAAATATGTGGCCCTTTATCCTTAAGGAACTTTAGTTTAAGAAATAATTATAATCATCTATTAAACAACTAGAGAAAAAATATATGTTTGTTCAGGAAAAAAACAGATCAGTTTGTTTTGGTTAAGAAAATGTAGAATGTAGGACATGAAGGATGAATGTAATTTTATAGGAAAATAAGAATATAGGCATTCTTTGCTAGGAAATATTATCAGCAAATGCATATGATAGCTACAGAAATGACAATGATAACAAACATTACATACAGGCTGGATGGAACATGGATGTATTTTGGAGAATAAAAAAGAATCAATTTGGATGAGATCTGAATATGAAGGCTTAAAAATGAGGGATAAAATTTTTATTTCAAATATGAAATCCATTTTTGATTCCTGAACATACAGAAATGATGTTTTGAATGTGATGTGTGATGAAAATTAATCTAGAAGTAATTTTTTAAATATTTTGGGGTCTGAAGTATCAGGAATGGAAAACTGGAAGACTATTACACTAAAACATATGTAATTGGTGCCTGGACTACAGTGGTCGTAGAGGGAAAACAGAGCTTGAGCCTGAAAGATAGTCTGAATCAACTGCCAAAGTGTTTGAAAATCTTAATAGGAAATTTTACTGTCTGCGTACTGAGATCCTGTGATAATTGTTTTGCTTTTATGTTGAGTCAGTCCGCAGAACAATCCAGAATGGAAGCTGACCTTCATTAGAAAGCTTATCGAACCATCTGTCTGACCTGGATGCTATTTCCTTTTGCCCTAACTGATTGCAACGTGCTTTGTTCCATTTTCTGAAAAATTGAAGGCAAGAGAGCTTTATTCTGCTGTATGGAAGAATGTTCAAGACAATTTTACAGTCATCTCTTCTGGCATCCTCTTCATTAACTAAGCCACAGTAACCTATCTTTTTTTTGGTGGGGGGGCTTTCAGTGAAAGTACACAGTTCGAGTCAGTTTCTCATACAAAAATGCACACACACACTACTATGTGACCCTAGTTGCTCTCCCTATAACGTGACAGCACACCTCCTTTCCACCCCGAATTTCCCATGTCCATTCAAACAGCTCCTGTCCCTTTTTGCCTTCTTATCTTGCCTCCGGACAGAAGCTGCCCATTTAGTCTCATATACTACTTGAGCTAAGAAGCACTCTTCATGAGTTTCATTTTATTTCCCATAGTCCAGTCTAATCTTTGTCTGAAGAGTTAGCTATGGGAATGGTTTCAGTTCTGGGCTAATGGAGAGTTCCATGGTCACATCTTCTGGGGTCCCTACAGTCTCAGTCAGACCATTTAGTCTGGTCTTTTTACTAGAATTTGAGTTCTACACCCCACTTTTCTGCTGGTCCACCGCGTACTCTCTGTTATGTTCCCTGTCAGGGCCGTCATTGGTGGTAGCCGGGCACCATCTAGTTCTTCTGGTCTCAGGCTGATGGAGTCTCTGGTTTATGTGGTCCTTCCTGTCTCTTGGGCTAATATTTTCCTTGTGTCTTTGGTGTTCTTCATTCTCCTTTGCTCCAGGTGAGTTTGGACAAATTGATGTATCTTCGATGGCCACTCGCTAGCCTTTAAGACCTTAGATGGCACTCACCAAAGTGGGAAGCAGAACATTTTCTTAATAAACTTAGTTATGCCGATTGACCTAGATGTTCCCTGAAACCATGGTCCCCAGACCCCCACCCCTGCTACTCTGTCCCTCAAAGTGTTTGGTTGTGTTCAGGAAACTTCTTAGCTTTTGGTTTAGTCCAGTTGTGCTGACCTCCCCTGTATCGTGTGTTGTCCTTCACTTCACCTAAGATAATTCTTATCTACTATCTAATTTGGATACCCTGGTGGCATGGTGGTTAGGTGCTGCAGCTACTAACCAAAGGGTCAGCAGTTCGAATCTACCAGGCACTCCTTGGAAACCCTATGACTATGAGTCAGAATTGACTCAAATGCAATAGGCTTGTTTTTTTGTTTTTTTTTTAATCTAGTTAGTGAATACCCCTCTCCATCCCTCCCCGCCCTCGTAACCATAAAAGAATGCTTTCTTCTGTGTTTAAACCATTTCTTGAGTTCTTATAATCATGGTCTCATACAATATTTGTTCTTTTGTGACTGACTAATTTTACTCAGCATAATGCATTCCAGATTCATCAATATTATGAGATGTTTTGAAGATTCATCATGTTCTTTATCTTTGTGTAGTATTCCATTGTGTGAATATAACATAGTTTATCCATTCATCCAACGATGGGCACCTAAGTTGTTTCCATTTTTTGCTATTGTGAACAGTACTGCAAAGAACATGGGTGTGCATATCTCTATTTGTGTGATGGCTCTTATTTCTCTAGGATACATTCCAAGGAGTGGGATTGCTGGATCCTATGGTATTTCTATTTCTAGCTTTTTAGGGAAGCGCCAAATCAATTTCCAAAGTGGTTGCACCATTTTACATTCCCACTAGCAGTGTATAAGTGTTCTGCCTCTCCATAACCTCTGCAACATTTATTATTTTGTGTTTTTTGGATTAATGCTAGCCTTGTTGGAGTGAAATGGTATCTGATTGTAGTTTTGGTTTGCATTTCTCTAATAGCTAACGATCTTGAGCATTTCTTCATGTATTTGATAGCTGCCTGAATGTCTTCTTTGGGGAAGTGCCTGTTCATATCCTTTCCCATTTTTTAATTGGGTTATTTGTCTTTTTGTTGTTGAGGTTTTGCAGTACTTGTAGATTTCAGAGATTAGACACTGATCACATTTATCATAGCCAATTTTTTTTCCCAGTCTGTAGGTTGTCTTTTTACTCTTTTGGTGAAGTCTTTTGATGAGTATTTGATTTTTAGGAGCTCCCAGTTATCTAGTTTCTCTTCTGGTGTTTCTGCACTGTTACTTATGATTTGTATTCTGTTTATGCCATATATTAGGGTTCCTCACATTGTCCCTATTTTTTCTTCCATGATCTTTATTGTTTTCGATTTTGTATTTAGGTCTTTGATCCATTTGAGTTAGTTTTTATGCATGGTGTGAGGTATGGGTCTTGTTTCAGTTTTTTGCAGATGGATATCCAGTTATGCCAGCACCATTTGTTAGAGACTGTCTTTTTCCCAAATAATGGACTTTGGGCCTTTGTCAAATATCAGCTGCTCATAGGTGGATGAATTTATGTCTGGATTATCAATTCTGTTCCATTGGTCTATATCTCTGTGTTTGTACCAGTACCAGGATGTTTTGACTACTGCAGCAGTATAATAGTTTCTCAAATTAGGTAGTGTGAGGCCTCCCACTTTGTTCTTCTTCTTCAATAATGCTCTACTTATCTGGGGTCTCTTCCCTTTCCGTATGATTTGTTTTTCCATCTCATTAAAAAATCCCATTAGAATTTGGATTGGGATTGAATTGTATCTGTAGATTGCTTTGGGTAGAATAGATATTTTCACAATATTGAGTTTCCTATCCATGAGAAAATATGTTTTTCCACTTATGTAGGTCTCTTTTGGTTTCTTGCAGTAGTGTCTTGTTGTTTTCTTTGTATAGGCCTTTGACATCTCTGGTTAGATTTATTCTTAAGTATTTTATCTTCTTGGGGGCTATTGTAAATGGTACTGATTTGGTGATTTCTTCTTCGAAGTTCTCTTTGTTGGTGTAGAGGAATCCAACTGATTTTTGTATGTTTATCTTGTATCCTGATACTTTGCTGAAATCTTCTATTAGTTCCAATAGCTTTCTTGTGGGTTCTTTGGGGTTTTCTATAGGATGATATCATCTTCTAATAGAGATAATTTACTTCTTCCTTACCAATTTAGATGCCCTTTATTTCTTTTTCTAGCCTAATTGCTCTGGCTAGGACCTCCAGTATAATGTTGAATAATAGTGGTGATAAAGGGCATTCTTGTCTGGCTCCCGTTCTCAAGGGGAATGCTTTCATACTCTCTCCATTTAGGAATATGTTGGCTGTTGGCTTTGTATAAATGTCCTTAATTATATGTTGAGGAATTTCCATCCTATTCCTATTTGGTTGAGAGCTTTTATCATGAATGGGTGTTGGACTTTGTCAAATGCCTTTTCTGCATCGATTGATAAGATCATGTGGTTCTTGTCTTTTTTTATTAATGTGATGGATTACATTGATTGTTTTTCTAATGTTGAACCATCCCTGCATAACTGGTATAAATCTCACTTGATCACGGTGAATTTTTTTTTGATATATGGCTGAATTCTATTGGCTAGAATTTTGTTGGGGATTTTTGCATCTATGTTCATGAGGGATATTGGTCTGTAATTTTCTTTTTTTGTGGTGTCTTCACCTGGTTTTTGTATCAAGGTTATGCTGGCTTCATAGAATGACTTTGGGAGTATTCCATCCTTTTCTATGCTCTGAAATCCTATTAGTAGTAGTGGTGTTAACTCAAGTCTGAAAATTTGGTAGAATTCTCCAGTGAAGCCGTCTGGGCCAGGGTTTTTTTTTTTTTTTTTTTTTTTTTGGAGTTTTTAAATTACCTTTTCAATCTCTCCTTTTGTTATGGGTTTATTTAGTTGTTCTACCTCTGTTTGTGTTAGTTTAGGTAGGTAGTGTGTTTGTAGAAATTTGTCCATTTCTTCTAGGTTTTCAAAATTGCTAGAGTACAATTTTTCATAGTATTCAGTTATGATTCTTTTAATTTCAGTTGGATGTGTTGCATTAATGCCTGTTTCATTTCTTTTTCTTTTGTCAGTTGGCCAGTGGTTTATCAAATTTGTTGATCTTTTCAAAGAACCAGCTTTTGATCTTGTGAACTCTTTCAGTTGTTTTACTATTTTCTATTGTGTTAATGCCTATCTCATTTTTTTTTCTTTTGTCAGTTTGGCCAGTGGTTTATCAAATTTATTGATCTTTTCAAAGAACCAGCTTTTGGTCTTGTAAACTCTTTCAATTGTTTTACTATTTCCTATTTCATTTAATTCTACTGTATTTTTTATTATTTGCTTTCTTATGATGCCCGAGGTCTTCTTTTGATGCTCTCTTTCTATTTCTCCTAGTTGTAGGGTTAATGTTTTGATTTTGGCCCTTTCTTCTTTTTGGATGTGTGCATTTATTACTATAAATTGACCTCTGAGCATTGCTTTTTCTGTGTCCCAAGGTTCTGGTAGGATGTGTTTTCATTCTCATTTGGTTCTATAAATTTTTTATTCTATCTTTAATTTCTTAACCCAGTTTTTGAGCAAGGTGTTGTTCAGTTTCCATATGTTTGATTTGTTTTTCCTTGCTTTTTCTATTATGGATTTCCTCTTTTATGGCTTTATGATCAGAAAAGATGCTTTGTAATATTTCGATGTTTTGGATTCTGTTAAGGCTTGCTTTATGGCCTAATATGAGGTCTATTCTGGAGAATGGTCCATGTGCATTGGAAAAGAAAGTTTACCTAGCTGTTGCTGGGTGGAGTGTTCGGTATATGTCTATGAGATCAAGTTGGTTGATTGCAGCATTTAGCTCTTCCATGTCTCTGTTGAGCTTCTTTCTGGATGTTCTGTCCTTCACCAAATGTGGTATGTTGAAGTCTCCTACTACTATTGTGGAGCTGTCTCTCTTTTTTCAATGTTGTTAGAGTTCGTTTTATGTATTTTGGAGCCCTGTCATTGGGTGCATAAATATTTATTATGGTTATGTCCTCCTGGTGTATTGACCCTTTAATCATTATATATTGTCCTTCCTTATCCTTTGTGGTGGATTTTACTTTAAAGTCTATTTTGTCAGAGATTAATATTGCCACTCCTGCTCCTTTTTGAGTGTTGTTTGCTTGATATATTTTTTTCCATCCTTTGAGTTTTAGTTTGCTTGTGTCTTTAAGTCTAAGGTGTGTCTCTTGTAGGTAGCATACAGTGGATCATGGTTTTTTAATCCATTCTGCCACTCTCAGTCTCTTTACTGGTACATTTAGTCCATTTACTTTCAGAGTAGTTATTGCTAGTTGTGAGTTTAATGCTGTCATTTTGGTGTCTGTTATTGTTTGTTTTTAACAGTTTCTTTGTTCCACTCAATTTTCTGTGCTGAGTCATTTTTCTTTATGTATTTTCTTTCCATATTTTTCATTGTTGTTGATTTTGTATTTACTGTGTCTTTATGTTTTTCTTCTTTTTCATTTTGATGTTTAGGATTGTTATTTTCCTTTGTAGTTACCTTGATATTTGTCCCTACATTTCTAAGTTTAAGTCAATATTTTATTTCTTTATATCGCCTTGACTTCCTCTCCATATGGAAGATGTACGATTACATTTTTTAGTCCCTCTTTTTTGTTTTAATGTTTTACATATTTATGCCTCTGTTTCTCAATTTTCAGCAAATTATCTTTGATATATTTTTATGACTTCCATATCTGGGTTTACATCTGGTTGCTCTGTCCTGTGTTCTAGTATTGGGTTGTTTTCTGATGTTATTGATTTTCTAACCAGAGGACTCCCTTTAGTATTTCTTGTAATTTTAATTTGGTTTTTACAAATTCCCTCAACTTCTGTTTATCTGGAAATGCTCTGATTTCACCATCATATTTGAGAGACAGTTTTGCTGGATGTATAATTCTTGGCTGGCAATTTTTTTTTTTCTTTCTAGGCTTTATATATGTCATTCCATTGCCTTCTTGCCTGCATGGTTTCTATCGAGTAGTCTCATTGACTCTCCATTGTAGATGACTTTTCATTTATCCTTAGCAGCTCTTAAAATTCTCGCTTTGTCTTTAGTTTTGGCAAGTTTGATTATAATATGTCTTGGTGACTTTCTTTTGGGATCCACCTCGTGTGGGGTTCGATGAGCATCTTGGATAGATATCTTATCTTTCACAATATCAGGGAAGTTTTCTGCCAATAAATCTTCAACATTTCTCTCTGTATTTTCTGTTATCCCCCCTGTTCTTGTACTCCAGTCACTCATAGGTTATTCCTCTTGATAGAGTCCCACATAATTCTTAGGTTTCTTCATGTTTTTAAATTCTTTTGTCTGATTTTTCCCAAAATAAATTGGTGTCAAGTGCTTTATCTTCAGTCTCACTAATTCTGACTTCCATTGCCTCAATTCTGCTCCTATGACTTTCTATTGAGTTGTCTAATTCTGAAACTTTATTGTTAATCATCTGGTTTTCTGTTTGCTGTCTCTGTACGGATTCTTGCAACCTTTTACATTTGTCATTGTGCTTTTCTATAACCTTCTTAAGTTCCTCTGTTGCTTTTTCTGTGTGTTCTTTGGCTTGTTCTGAGTTTTGTCTGAGCTCCTTCCTGATCCCATGGAGAGTTCTGTATATTAATCTTTTGTATTCTGCCTTCAGTAATTCCAAGAAGTTCTTTTCCTCTGGAAAATTTCTTGATTCTTTGTTTTGGGAGCTTGCTGAAGCCATCATAGTCTGTCTTTTTATGTGATATTATATTGATTGTTGTCTCTGAGCCATCAGTAAGTTATTAATTTATTTTGTTTACTTACTGTGAACTAGCTTCTTTTTTGCTTGTTTTGATATGTCCAAATAAGCTACTCGTGTGAACTAGTTTGATTATTGGTGCATTTAAAGCTCTAACGTCCTATCACCATGTAGTTAGATCTGTTACTAGGTATGTGAGCCCAGGAGTCTGTTTACTTCTCTTGTATGGATTCTACTCAGGTGTGCTGATAGCTGGTAACAAGTGTGTGGTGAAGGCTCTCACCTACTGTCCTAGACAGGCAGGGGTGATTGGAGTAGGCACAGGTACCTGGCTGCAGTAGGGGTCACACCATTAAGCAAGGCAGGGGGCTGATGGCTTCCCCTGAGTGTCTGGGAGGAAAGCATGTCCCTGTTCCCTAGAGTGTGTAGGTGGGTGGGTTTTGCAGCCAGACTATGGGCACCCAGTGTTGTTGGCTGTAATGACTGGGAGGCACCATTTATTCTTGGACCCCTGTTGCAGGTGTCTAGGTGGCATGGGTGGAGCCACCAGTCCTCAGACCATTGATGTTGATAGGTGAGGATCCAGCTTAATGGGCAGAGTGGTATCAAATGTCACGAACCTGCCACTGCACCATATAGCTGATACAGTGAAGTTAGGCTTCAGATATATACCCTGTTGTACCACGCTAATGAGGGCCTACACTGTTGAAATGGGCCTACACAGGTCTATGCAGGGGTTAAAGGCATCAAATTCCATGACCCCTTATGCCTGCGCCTAGGCAAAGGAGCTGTGCCTGCCCTTAGTTCCTGGCTTTGGGGGAGCTGGCAGATTATTTTTTCCTGTTTGTTAATTTTCCCCTCTTCAAGGCTGGGAGAATGGCTCAGGGCTCCTGACAGGTCCTACTTCCTGCTCAGGGGATGCAGCAATCACTGAAGCTGGCCCAGGACCTGGTGCAGAGTGGGGAGGGTACAGGTAATCCATGCAGTAGGTTAAAAGCATATACTTATCTTTTGCCTACCGAGCATCACTTTTCACTGGCTCTGGAGGCCTGAGCATACTCTCCACCACTTGGTCTCTCCCAACATGGAAATTGCATCCTGAACGCCATTCCTGCCTCATCGAGCATGCCAGCCAATCCAATCTGCAGGGCGCCGGCTCCTTCTGGGTCAGATCTAGCAACTCCTCGCTGCTTCTGAATTGTCTTTCCCTCCCCCGCCACTCAGTCTGATTCCTCAACTTTGCCTTTGATGTTCAGCGCTCCTAGATTGTCGTATAGAATTGATTCACTTGTTTTTTCAGGTCTTTGTTTTAAGAGGGACCACCAGAAGCATCTGACTACTCCACCATCTTGGCCCCAGCATAAGTCGTCTTTTGAAGAGACTTTAAGCTGTCTCCCTGAGAAACATCTAAATGACTATGTTCATCCAAATTTCCTCCTCTTAGCTTTGGATTTTAATTTGTTTGTATTCTATTTTAAGTCTCAAATCTTAAGGGCTATAATCAACATGGCATGGGAAAAAACAAACAAAAATATTCTAAAGCATCTGTTTCTAAAAATTATGGTGGAAACCATGACTAAATTATATGCTTCTCTGTGCTATGTTGAGCAGTTTTCTTATTACTTCTCTTCCAGTTTCTAGGATTATGTATTTTTAGGCTAAGAACCAGGCCATTAACCACTGAAATACCTGAAATTACCTAGCATCTTTGCTAGCATATATTTTCTGAGAATCAACCGTCTTAAAGTTACTAAATTGAATAAGTACTATATGTTGTTCAAAATAATTACAATCATTCTAAATATTTTAACCTATTGGAGCAAAATAGTGCACAAATACTATTGCAATTTTTTTTTTTAATATATGTTCTTTATTTTTCAGAACTCTTGAATGGAACAAATGTGTTTAAACCTCTGTTACAACTTTAATGGGTTCAAGAAAAGTAAGGAAATTTTTTTTCTTTGGGAAAAAGGCTTCCACTGTATTATTTGTGGAAACCCTGGTGGCGTAGTGGTTAAGAGCTGGGCTGCTAACCAAAAGGTCAGTAGCTCGAATCCACCAGGTGCTCCTTGGAAACCCTATGGGGCAGTTCTACTCTGTCTTATAGGGTTGCTATGAGTTGGAATCAACTCAACAGCAATGGGTTTTTATTTTTATTTTTGTAAATGTGTGTGCT
The DNA here is from genome assembly GCA_030035585.1 of Dugong dugon. NCBI lineage: Eukaryota > Metazoa > Chordata > Mammalia > Sirenia > Dugongidae > Dugong > Dugong dugon. Next base: position 12,881,138 of record CM057473.1, read on the forward strand.
TAATCTCAACTACAAAATGAAGTTATAACACTATGTGTGAAGCTAAATGGGCATTAGAACAATCCTTATTGCCAATTCTAGGCCAAGTAGATATTGTACAAAGCCAAAAAATATATTCCTCTTTATGATTTATTTTTTAATTTCCCTGAGAAATCTGTATTGATATTTTCTCTAGATTCCTTGTGAAATCTGTCATGCCCTTTATCACTTGTTCTCTGATTCAGTTTATTCTCAATACTTTGAGATGACTCAGGAGATATTAATAAGTTGTGTTTACTCTATACTGCACAACTAAAAATCTTAATAAATAATTTTCTTTTGGCAAAATGTCCATCTCCTTTCCTTGAATCATTCTTGAGGCTAAATTATCACAAATAAGTCACAATTTTAATTAATTTAACATTGAATTACACTTTCCAAGCCACATACCTAAGCTACTAAATGTAATGTTTGTTATTAAATTACTGGTATTTCTTAGTTGAGTAAATTCCTTCAAACTCTTACAGTGACTCATTTGTGTTGGATGATTGAAGCTTAAAATGACTTAACAGTTCAGGCAATGAGGAAATGGTCTTGCAAGCTACTATCACACTGCTGAACCTCATCTGCACAATTGATGGATGGCCTTGCAGAGGGAAACCTCTATATTCAGAGGAAGCAACTTTATTTACCCCACATTTGCCACTACACAGTTTGGATAAAGACTTTCAGTCCCTTCTACTTAAAATTTTTGTTGTTGATGTTAGGTGTTGTCAAGTTGATTCTAACTCATGGTGACTCCACGTTTGCAGAGTAAAACTGTTCCATAGAGTTTTCAAGGCCGTCTGTGACCTTTCAGAAGCAGATTGCCAGGCCTGTCTTCTCAGGCACCTTTGGGTGAGTTAGAACATTTAGAATAGTAATGGAGCACTTAATCATTTCACCACCCAGGGACTCCTTTCTTAACATAGGGCTAAGAAAACAAAGTTCTGGAAAACGGCACATTTTTTCGGTTATGAACATATCATTTTGTTCTGAGCAATCATCAAATATTTGGGAAACTACAAGATACGGTAAAAATAACAATAAACAAACAAAAGTGTGCTAATAAGCTTCATATATGAGAGAGAGTTTATAGTTATTGAGCACTTAGCATATCAGTGCTAACATAATAAGCAGTTTGTAGAAGAGATACAGCCGATAATAACCTTATCTCTAGCCTGGTTCAGTCCTTGCCGCAAATATGTAAAAATTTCCGTAACTGGTGACCCACTTCTCTTTTGTCCTGCATTTTTCAACCATGAGATTTCTTTGCTTGAACTGGTTTGAAATCTCTTAATATGAAAAGCTTAAACATCTGTGCATAGTAAGATTATGCATGATCCTGTGGCTGTTGCCTGCCTCCCAGCCTGTCTTCCTACTGCTCGTCTTCAGATCACTTCCTTTGACATAACTAACAACAGGAGGCTTTGTGAATGTGCCACGGGCTCCATTTCCCATGTCTCTGACAGGTTACTTCCTAGAGCACAGCCTTTTGTTTTGTTGCATGGATACACTCCTACTCATCCTTACAAATCCAGCTCAGATGTCAGGATCTCTTCCTCCCAGATAAAACTGACATCACGTTTTTTGTGTTTATTGTACAATTATCCACTGTAGCATTTATAACAATGCATGGCAGTTACTTGTTTTCTTCAGTGAGAAATCCTGCACTGAAACATTTGAGTTTACTCTGTATTTTCCTCTCTTCCTAACAACCACGTGAAGTTTCCCATCAACCCCCTTTCTGATTCTTTACCTAAGGCGTTTAGCAGCTTAAGCTAATTGTGGACACATTCTCAAAGGGGAGAAGACAGAAAGAAAGCTTTTGAGATGAAGAGGGCAAACAGGAAAAGTCACTCGCTTTGAAAAGAAGAGGGAGTTTGTGGTTCCTGTGAGAATGGAGAGTTGGGCAATGTCTCATGGAGATAGTGAGAATGCAGGAGGGAGGCATACTGTGATGCATAAGAGAGTGCTTTGTACGCTGGGTTCCCACCCTTGGTTAAGATTCCCATACCTCATGGGTGGCAAAGAAGCAGAACACTTTTGAATCTCTAAATGCTCTGTCAACCAGAATGTCAGACGTGATCACACTGACCTAAAAAGAAGCAGCCTTTCTCTCTTGTCCCAACACTTTATATACCACCGGATTTCTGTGATTCCACGTGATTCATTGGAGCCCTTGTGGCACAGTGGTTAAGAGCTCAGGCTGCCAACCAAAAGGCCCGCAGTTCAGATTCACCAGCTACTCCTTCCTTGGAAACCCTATGGGGTAGTTCTACTCTATCCTAAAGGGTCACTATGATTCGGAATCGACTCGACAGCTGCGTTTTTTTTTTTCCCCTGTGTGATTCATTACATAGGAGTGTAGAGAGAACTCACACGTTAGTGTTGGGCAGACTTACTTGCTGCATGAGATTGAGCATGTTAAATTCTCTGTGATTCAGATTTCTTCTCAGCGAGACTTGCATTAAGAAAATGTTAAACATGAAAAATAAATTAGACCCTATAATTTTCAGACATATTTATATTTTTTACTTAGTAAAATTACTACTATTAAGCCTAAGTATACTGATAAGGTCCCAACATATTCTTTTTTTTTTTTTTATATTTTAGTGTACTTCAGGTGAAGACTTACAGAACAAATAGTTTCTTATGAAACAGTAGTACACATGTTGTTTTATGACATTGGTTAACAACCCCACAACATATTAATGCTCTAAATGCTCAACCTTTTTTTTTTTTTTGATGAAAATACAGATAGCCAAAGATACACCGTTTCAAAAATTTCTACATACACAGTTCAGTGACATTGACTACGCTCTTCCAACTGTGCTGTTATTCTCACTTAAGATGAAGGCTAACAGAACAAAATAGTTTCTCATTTAACAGTTACTACACGTTGCCCTATGACAATGGTTAACAATCTCGCAACACATCAAGAATATCCTTACTCCACCTTGTGTTCCCTATCACCAGGGGACTTCCTTGTCCCCTTCTGTCTTCTGGCCCTTGTCACTGGATTACTGTACCTCATTAGTCTCATTTGGTTTTTTTTTTTTTTTAAACACCATTTCAAAACTTTTTACTTACACATTTAAGTGATATTGACTATGCTCTTCCAATTGTGCTGCCATTCTCGCCCAAGATGAAGGCTTACAGGACAAAACAGCCTCCCATTTAATAGTTACTACAAATGTTGCCCTATAACAGTGGTCAACAATCTCACAACACATCTACAGTGTCCTTACTCGGCTTGTGTTCCTTATCATCAGTTTCCTACTCCCCCTCTCCCTTCTGGCCTTTGTCACCGGACTCCTGTACCTCGTTAGTCCCATTTAGTTTTACTGGGCTATCCACTCCCAGGCTTAACGTCGAACCTCGAAGGTGACTTCACCTCTGACTGAAAGGGTGTCTGGGGGCCACACTCTTGAGGTTTCTCCAGTATTCTTTAGGCCAGTAAATCTGGTCTTTTTTTTGGGGGGGGGAGTTAAAATTATGCTCTACATCCTTCTCCAGCTCTGTCCAGAACTCTCTGTTGTGATCCTGGTCAGAGCAGTCAGTGGTGGTAGCCGGGCACCATCTAGCTGTACTGGACTCAGTCCGGTGGAGGCCTTGGTAGCTGTGGACAATTAGTTCTTTGGACTAATCTTTTCGTTGTATCCTGTTCTCTTCATTCTCCCTTGCTCCCGAAGGGATGAGACCAGTGCAGTATCTTAGATGGCCGCTCATAGGCTTTTAAGACCCCAGACACTACTCACCAAGGTAGAATGTAGAACATTATCTCTGTAAGTTGTGTCATGCCAATTGAGCTAGATGTTCCCCGAGACCATGGTCCCCAGAGCCCTCCATCCAACAACTCAGTCCCTCGGGGGGTTTGGATGTGTCTATAGGGCCTCCATGACCTTTCCTTGTGCAGGTTGTGTTAGTTTCCCCTGTACTATGTACTATCTCACCAGTCACCCAAGGTACCACTTATCTATTGCCTATTTAGTATTTCCACCCCCTCCCCATCCCTGGTAACCAACAAGGATTGTTACATTTTGCATGTGAATTTTTTCATGGGTTTTTACAATAGAGGTCTCATACAATATTTGTCTTTTTGTGATTGACTTATTTCACTCAGCATAATGTCCTCCAGTTTCATCCATGTTATGAGAAGGCTCACAGATTCATTGTTGTTCTTTCTCGTTGCATAGTACTCCATTGTGTGTGTATCCATTCATCTGTTGATGGACATCGAGGTTGTTTCCATCATTTTGCTATTGTGAACAATGCTGCCATGAACATAGGTGTGCATATGTCTATTCGAGTGATGACTCTTATTTCTCTAGGATATATTCCTAGGAGTGGGATTGCTGGATCGAATGGTATGTCTATTTCTAGCTTTCTGAGGAAACGCCATATCATTTTCCAAAATGGTTGTATCATTTTGCATACCCACCAGCACTGTATAAGAGTTCCCATCTCCCCGCAGCCCCTCCAACATTTGTTATTTCCAGTATTTTTGATTCGTGCCAGTAATGCCGGGATGAGATGGTATCTTATTGTGGTTTTAATTTGCATTTCTCTAATGGCTAGTGATCGCGAGCATTTCCTCATGTGTCTGTTGGCCATTTGAATGTCTTCCTTGGTGAAGTGTCTGTTCATTTCCTTTGCCCATTTTTTGATAGGATTGTTTGTCTTTTTGTTGTAGAGGTGTTGGATTTTCTTGTGATTAGACCTTTGTCTGACATGTACTGTCCAAAAATTTTTTCCCAGTCTGTAGGTTCTCTTTTGACTCTTTTGGTGAAGTCTTTTGAAGAGCATAGATGTTTGATTTTTAGAAGATCCCAGTTATCTAGTTTATCTGTTGGTTTTTTTGTGTTGATGTTTATGGTTTGTATCCTGTTAATGCCATTTATTAAGGACTGAAGTGTTGGTCCTATTTTTTCTTCTATGAATTTTATAGTTTGAGGATTTATATTCAGGTCTTTCATCCATTTTGAAGTAGTTTTTGTATATGGTGTGAGGTATGGGTCCTGTTTCATTTTTCTACAAATGGATATCCAGTTTTGCCAGCACCATTTGTTAAAAACACTGTCTTTTCCCCATTTGATGGATTTTGGGCCCTTGTCGAAGATCAGCTGACCATAGGTGGATGGATTTACATCTGGGTTCTCAATTCAGTTTCATTGGTCAATGTCTCTGTTGTTGTACCAGTACCAGGCTGTTTTGAGTACTATAGCTGTATAGTAGGTTCTCAAGTCAGGTAGTGTGAGTCCTCCAACTTTATTCTTCTTCTTCAGTAGTGCTTTACTTATTCGGGGTTTCTTCCCTTTCAATATAAAGTTAATAATTAGTTTTTCCATCTCTTTGAAGAATGTTGTTGGTATTTGTATCGGGATTGCATTGTATTTGTAAATTGCTTTAGGTAGAATTGCCAGTTTCACAATGTTGAGTCTGCCTATTCATGAGCATGGTATGTTTTTCCATTTATGTAGATCCCTTTGGGTTTCATGCAGCAGTGTTTTGTAGTTTTCTTTGTATAGGTCTTTTACATTCTTGGTCAGATTTATTCCTAAGTATTTTATCTTTTTAGGGGCTATTGAAAATGGTATTGATTTCCTGATCTCCCTTTCATTGTTCTCTTTACTGGTGTATAGGAATCCAACTGATTTTTGAATGTTTATCTTGTATCCTGCTACTCTGCTGAATCTTTCTATTAGTTCCAGTAGATTTCTCGTGGAGTCTTTAGGGTTTTCTATGTATAGTATCATATCATCTGCAAACAGGGAGAGTTTAACTTCTTCATTACCAATTTGGATGCCCTTTATTTCTTTCTCTTGCTTTATTGCTCTAGCTAGAACTTCCAGCACAATGTTAAATAGGAGTGGTGATAAAGGGCATCCTTGTCTTGTTCCTGTTTCAAGGGGAATGTTTTCAGCCTCTCTCCATTAAGAATGATGTTGGCTGTTGGTTTTGCATAGATGCCTTTTAATATGTTGAGAAATTTCCCTTCTATACCTATTTGATTGAGAGCTTTTATCAGGAATGGGTGTTAGACTTTGTCAAATGCCTTTTCTGCGTCAATTGAGATGATCATGTGATTCTTTTCTTTCCTTTTATTTATGTGGTGGATTACATTGATGGATTTTCTAATGTTAAAACATCCTTGCATACCTGGTATGAATCCTACTTTGTTGTGGTGTATTATTTTTTTGATATGATACTGAATTCTATTGGCTAGAATTTTGTTCAGAATTTTTGCATCTATATTCATGAGAGATATTGGTCTGTAATTTTCTTTTTTTGTGATGTCTTTGCCTGGTTTTGGTATCAGCATTATGCTGGCTTCATAGAATGAATTTGGAAGTGTTGCTTCCTCTTCTACGCTCTGAAATAGCTTGAGTAGAACTGGTACAAGCTCTTCTGTAAATGTTTTGTAGAATTCTCCAGTGAAGCCATCTGGGCCAGGGCTTTTTTTGGTTGGGAGTTTTTTTTTTACCTTTTCAATCTCTTCTCCTGTTATGGGTCTGTTCAGATTTTCAGTATCACTTTGTTGTAGTTTAGGTAGGCCATATGTTTCTAGAAATTTATCCATTTCCTCTAGGGTTTCAAATTTGTTGGAATATAGTTTTTCATAATATTCTGTTATCATCCTTTTTATTTCGGTTGGGTCTGTTGTAATGTCCCCCATTTCATTTCTTATTTGGGTTATTTGTGCCCTCTGCTGTTTTTCTTTTGTCAGTCTGGCCAGTGGTTTGTCGATTTTGTTGATTCTTTCAAAGAACCAACTTTTGGTTTTGTTGATTCTTTCTATTGTTTTTCTGTTTTCTATTTCATTTATTTCTGCTCTGATCTTTACTATTTCCTTTCTTCCGGTGGTTGTAGGCTGTTTTTGTTGTTCTCTTTCTATTTGTTTGAGTTCTGTAGTTAATGTTTTGATTTTGTCCCTTTCTTCTTTTTTGATATGTGCATCTATTGCTATAAATTGTCCTCTACGGACTGCCTTTGCTGTGTCCCAGAGGTTTTGGTATGATGTGTTTTCATTTTCATTTGATTCTAGGAATTTTTTAATTCCATCTCTGATTTCTTCTATTACCCATTGATGTGTAAGCAGATTATTATTCAGTTTCCATGTGTTTGATTTTTTTTCCTTGCTCTTTCTAGTGTTAATTTCTACCTTGATGGCATTGTGGTCAGAGAAGATACTGTGAATTATCTCAGCATTTTGGATCTTGTTGAGGATTTCTCTGTGGCCTAAGATGTGGTCTATTCTGGAGAACGTTCCATATACCTTGGAAAAGAATGTGTACTTTGCAGCGGTTGGATGGATTGTTCTATATATGTCTATGAGGTCCAGTTGGCTGATTGTGTCCTTTAGGTCTTCTGTATCTTTGCTGAGTTTCTTTTTAGTTGTTCTGTCCTTTACTGAGAGTGGTGTGTTGAAGTCTCCTACTATTATTGTGGAACTGTCAATTTCTCTTTTCAGTGCTGTTAGAGTTTGTTTTATGTATTTTGGAGCCCTGTCATTGGGTGCATAGATATTTATTATGGTTATGTCTTCATGATGGATCATCCCCTTAATCATTATATAGTGTCCTTCTTTGTCTTTTATGGTAGATTTTGTTTTAAAGTCTATTTTATCTGAGATTAGAATTGCCACTCCTGCTCTTTTTTGATAGTTGTTAGCTTGATATATTTTTTTCCAACCTTTAATTTTTAATAAATTCACATCTTTCTTTCTAAGGTGTGTCTCTTGTAGACAGCAAATTGATGGATCCTGTTTTCTTATCCATTCTGCCACTCTCCGTCTCTTTATTGGTGCATTGAGTCCATTTACTTTCAGTGTAATTATTGATAGATGGAAGTTTGTTGCTGTCATTTTGTAGTGCTTCGTTTTTTTGTGGTGCTAAAGTTTTCTTTGTTCTTCTTACTCTCTTGTGCTGAGTTACTTTTGTTTGTGGATTTTGTGTTCATTTCTTTTGTTTTTGTAGATTTTGTTTTTGTTGAGACTTTATGTTTTTTGTCTTTATTTTTATGAGTTGGTTTGTTAACTTTCTTTGTGGTTACCATGAATTTTACCTTTATCCGTATAATTTTGAAGCAGTCTACCCTTACTTGGTATCGCCTTGCCTTCCTCTCCTTTACAAGGTTCTATACCTATGCCGTTTGTTCCTTCTTTCATTGTTTTGATGTTGTTGTCATCCTTTGATTGATTTCTCTGATTCCCTGTTGTATTTCTTTTGTTTTTGGAAAGTCCTCTGTAGTTCAGTTCCTAGAATGTTATCTGGTTCATATGATCCTGCGTCCTAGGTCCTAGGTCCTGCCTGAGGGCTGAAGCGGTTTGTCCTCAGATAGAAGAACTCCCTTTAATAATTCTTGTAAGTTTGGTTTGACTTTTGCATATTCCTTTAGTTTCTGTTTATCTGGAAATGACCTTAATTTCACCATCAAATTGGAATGAGAGTTTTGCAGGATATATTATTCTTGGCTGACAATTTTTTTCTTTCAAGATTTTATATATGTCATCCCATTGCCTTCTTGCCTGCATTGTTTCTGCCGAATAATCTGAGCTTAGTCTTATTGTTTCTCCTCTGTATGTGACTTCTTGTTTTTCACGAGCTGCTCTCAGGATTCTTTGTTTGTCTTTAGGTTTAGCGAGTGTGAATATGATATGTCTTGGTGATTTTCTTTTGGGGTCTCTTCTATATGGCGTTCGTTGAGCTTCTGGGATGGCCAGCTTTTCATCTTTCATGATATTGGGAAAGTTTTCTGTCAGCAGTTCGTCAATGATCCTGTCTGTGTTTTCTGTTTTCTCCCCCTGTTCTGGTATGCCAATCACTCGTAAGTTTTTGCTTTTAATTGTGTCCCACATAACTCTCAGGGTCTCTTCATTTTTCTTTGTTCTTTTTTCTGAGTTTTCCTCGAACAGAGTTGTATCCAAGTGTTTGTCTTCAGTTCCACTGATCCTGTCTTCCATGGTTTCAAATCTACTTCTCAGCCCTTCTATGACACCGTCCATTTCTGAAATCTTGTTGTTTATCTTTTGGATTTCTAATTGTTGTTTTTGTATAATTTCGAGTTGTGAATTTATTTTGGCATTTTGTTCCTGCATCATCTTCCTGAATTCTTCCAATTTTTTGTCTGTATTTTCCATAAATTTGTCTATTTTTTCCTCATGTTTGTCAGCTTTTTGCCTCAGTTCTTGGAAAATTCCGAGTATTAGTGATTTGAGTTCCGTATCAGGTACTTCTAGTGCATTTTCTTCCACAGGAGAGTTATCTGGTGTTTTAATTTGGACGCCTATTGGAGCCATCTTGTCTTGTTTTTGTAAATGTTTTGATATTGTTTGCTGTTTTCAGGGCATTCGGTAGATATTTCTCTCGTTTATTGATTGTAGAATTTTTTTTTTTTGTTTCATCCTTGTGGTACAGCTGGGCAGATCTAGCTGAGGAGGAGCCACTGGGACGGGTTGTTTGTGGCACTCACCGCAGCCCCCAGGACGGTCGGTAGTCAGTGCTGGGCAGGTTCCAATAGGGCGTGCCTGCACAGCTTGGTGGTGTGATGTCAAGTGCACGGTGCAGGTAGGTAGGGTGCAGCGGGAAGATGAGTATGTGTGAAGCTAAGCTGGATATGGGAAATAGGAGAGAAGAGCAGGAGCAAAAAGCATACAAACATAAAAGAATGCTAGGGGAGATTGTCGTTGGAATGTACAGATGAGAGACTATGGGATGAAGGAAACCAGAAGGGGGAAGAGAAAGAAAAGGAAAGAATGAACAAATAAAAATCAGAAAAGTTAAAGAACTGCAAAGTTCCCAGGGATCCCACCGATGCAGCTATGAGGTCTTGGGGAGTCGGTCTCGGTTTTCACAGCACAGCCTGGCCAGAAGGTACAGAGGCATACACCCCCTGGTATTCAGGGATCAGAAAGAGAAGGAAGAGATAGAGAGACAATAAATTAAGCAATGAAGTAAGACAAAAGGGAAAAAGAGGGAAAAGATGACAAAACTAATCAAAAAAGAAAAAAAATAAAATTAAAAAAAAAAAAAGCAACACCAGCAGTCAGTGCCAACAAATGGGACCCAGAGAGCCCCCACTCAGGGGCGCAAATTCCAAGCAGCCGGCAGTCTCGGGGTTAAGAGACCGTGGCCACAGGAAGCAGAGGGGCGAATGAACAAGGGCCCCAGGATCTCGCCAGCGCCGCAGCCCAGACCTGGAAGCAGCCACACGCCCAAACGCAGTCCCACAGCCCCGCAAGAGAGACCAAAGACGGCGCTTGGAACCAGGCATCCGAGCAAAAGGAGGGGGAGGCAGCAAGAGGCAAGCGAGAAACCAGAAGAAGCAGAAAATGCCACACCAACAGCCAACAAATGGGACCCAGAGAGCCCCCACTCAGGGGCGCGAATTCCAATCAGCCGGATGTCTTGGGGTTAAGAGACCGTGGCCATGGGAAGCAGAGGGGCGAACGAACAAAGGCCCCGGGATCTCACCAGCGCGGCAGCCCAGACCTGGAAGCAGCTACACGCCCAAACGCAGCCCCACAGCCCTACAGGAGAGAGCAAAGACGACACTTGGAACCAGGCACCCAGGCAAAAGGAGGGGGAGGTGGCAGAAAAAGCTTCGCCAGCAGCCAGCAAACGGCTCTCAGAAAGCCGCCAGCCCGGGCGCGCGGAATCCAAGCACCGGTGCCCCCCAGCCCAGAGACCCTGGCCACGGAAAGCAGGGGAGCCCCAGCGGAGGCGGAGAGGGGTGGGGGGTGGGAAAGTGCGCACCGCAGTTTACCGGTCGTTCTGTCTCCCACTGGACGCTCTGCAAGGCTGCTCTCCCGTTCGCTGGTCTCCGATAGGAATCCAAGATGGTGGATCCGCGCTGTGTTAGCTGGTAAGGAATCTCTGCATGATTCTCTCCTCGCTCTCCGTTCTCTTTTAGTATTCTTACTCCGTTTGGTGTTTGGCTGAGTTCTTTATCTCTTCATTTGGTGTTCTAGGGTTTCAGGATTGTTGATTTTCTGTTAAGCTTAGTTTTTCGGATCTTTGCTGTGGAGGCACGGCATGGTGCTTCTGCCTAGAGCACCATCTTGCCCCTGATCCTCCCCAACATATTCTTGCTTTAATCAACAACTTATTTGAGTCACCGGTTTTGTGACCCTAATACTCCCCAGCATGTTTTCTCTTTTTCAAAATGGGCAACAGAGTGCTTGACATAAGTAACGCCATGAAGAGCCTGTAAGTTTCTTTTTTTTTCTTTCCCTTCTCCCTTTTCACATACCTTTGTTTTATGATTTAGGATCCCCCACAGGAAGATTACAGCCCAGATGTCAGAGTCATATATTTTAGCCTGATAAGGAAATGTCCAGTTCCTTATCTCTTTAATATGATAAAGAGTCTCTTGTAATTATCTTGAAATGAATAACAACACTTCTAACTTTGGTAAAAATCATATATAAGCTTAATGTAAAAATGCCTTTTGGGACTCCCTAAGGACAGCCTGCATTACTGTTGGGTCCCCAGTGGTGTACACTTCCTGAATTAAAACTTTCTCTCTCTTTCTGACTTGGAGTATGTTTTATTAGTTCAACTGCCCCAGGGCATGGATGTTATTCAGGTAACAGTTTTTTATTTTTATTTTTACTAAATTATATGAAACACAATCTGAGTTATGACTTAAAATCCTGGCAAATGACATTTATACACTAAAAATGAAAAGGTATATATAAAAGTATAAATTTTAAAAATCAGCAAAATGTAGGTGTATTTGAAACTATTTGTCTCTGAAGAGAAGTTGAAAAAGGCAAGGAGTAAGAATATTACAATGAAAAATGTTTGGAATGCAGGATGCATCTCCTTAGTTTTGCTATCGAGAAAATGGAACAACCAAAGTTCTCACCATATCAAAATTCAGATACTAAATGATAAATTCAGCCCCATTTTCTCTCACATCATTTAGACAAAGAAGTCAATTACGTGGAACATTAAAAGCTGATGAATCAAACAGTGGCATAAAATAGTAATTAGAAACTAATCAGTTAATGAAGTAAAATGACAATGGAAAAGTCTACAAATGACAGTATCAGATCCAATCCGTTAATGAGAAGTGACATTGAAGAACAGAAATGCCTAATACAACAGTGAAGATGACTGAAAATATACTGGTTAGATTCAGAGAGATAATTGGTTTAAATGCCTCCAGTGCTTAAGGCTTTTTTTTTTTTTTTTCCCTCCCAATGTTGATTTAGCAGAGTTACCAAAAAAAAAAAAGAAATCTTAAATTTAATCTGCTCTAGAGATGACCTTCAAGTAAATACTCACACATTTATAAGGCTATCTTTTGAATATAAGTGGTTTAAAAAATTGTCTTATTTAGATCTGTTGAATAGGAATATATAAGACACATATACATAACATATTAGAAAAAACTTTCTTCCACCTAGGGTTTACAAGAGTGGAAAAGGTCTCACCTGCCACTCCATAACAGAATGAGGTAGAGAACTAATGTGTTGCCAGATTGAAGCTTGAACCCATGAGTGATTTATGAGTAAATATCTTTTCCTCCTTGTGCTACACAAACCCCTTTCAGAACATGTAAAGTATGTTTTTGTTGTTGTTGTTAAGTGCCTTCGAGTGGGTTCTGACTCACAGTGACCCTATGTACAACAGAACGAAACACTGCCCAGTCCTGTGCCATCCTCACAATAGTTGATATGACTGAGCCCATGGTTGCAGTCACTGTGTCAATTCATTTTGTTCAGGGTCTTTCTCTTTTTGCTGAGACTCTACCAAGCATGATGTCCTTTTTCAGGGACTGATCCCTGCTGATAACTTGTCCTAAGTAAGATGAAGTCTCCTCATCCTCACTTCTAAGGAGCATTCTGACTGTACTTTTTTCAAGACAGATATGCTTGCTCTTCTGGCAGTCCATGGTATGTTCAATATTCTTCACCAACACCGTAATTTAAATGCACCAGTTCTTCTTTGGTCTTCCTTATACATTTTCCAGCTTTTGCATGCATGTGAGGAAACTGAAAATGCCATGGCTTGGGTCAGGTTCACCTTAGTCCTCAAGGTGACATCTTTTTTTTTTTTTTAACACTTTGAAGAGGTCTTTTGCAGCAGATTTGCTCAAAGCTATATGTTGTTTGATTTCTTGACTGCTGCTTCCTTGGGCGTTGATTGTGGATTGAAGTTGTAAAGGCTTTCATTATAATACCTTACTTTGTCTTCTTGAGCTATCTTTTGAAATCTTCTGTTCAGCTCTTTTACTTCGTTGTTTCTTCCATTAGCTTTAGCTACTCTACGTTCAAGAGCAAGTTTCAGCGTCTCTTCGGACATCTGTTTTGGTGTTTTCTTTCTTTCCTGTCTTTTTAATGACCTCTTGCTTTCTCATGCATGATGTCCTTAATGTTATCCTACAACTCATCTTGTCTTTGGTCATTATTGTTCAGTGGGTTCAATTCTATTCTTGAGACAGTCTCTAAATTCAGGTGGGATATACTCAAGGTCATACTTTGGCTCTCATGGACTTTTTAAAATTTTCTTCCACTTCAATTTGAACTTGCATATGATCAGTTGATGGTCTGTTCTACATCCAGCCCTGGGCCTTGTTCTGACTGATAATTTTGAGATTCTCCATCTTCTCTTTCCATAGATGTAGTCAATGTGATTTCTGTGCATTCCATCTGTTGAGGTCCACATGTACAGTCACTGTTTATGTTGTTGAAAAAAGGTATTTACAATGAATAGGTCATTGGTCTTACAAAATTCTATCATGTTATTTCTGGCATTGTTTCTATCACTGCGGCCATATTTTCCAACAACAGATCCTTCTTTGTTTCCAACTTTCCCATTCCAATCATCAGTAATTATTATGCATCTTGATTGCATGTGTGATCAATCTCAGACTACAGAAGTTCATAAAAATCTTCAATTTCTTCATCTTTCACATTAGTGGTTGGTGCGTGTCATGGATTGAATTATATCCCCCCAAAAATATGTGTATCTATTTGGATGGGCCATGATTCCCAGTATTGCATGGTTGTCCTCCATTTTGTGATTGTAATTTTATATTAAAGAGGATTATGGTGGGATTGTAACACCCTTACTAAGGTCATATCCCTGATCCAATGTAAAGGGAGTTTCCCTGGGGTGTGGCCTGCATCATATTTTATCTTACAAGAGATAAAAGGAAAGGGGAACAAGCAGAGAGTTGGGGACCTCATATCACTAAGAAAGCAGTGCTGGGAGCAGAGTGTGTCTTTTGGACCTGAGGTTTCTGAACAGAGAAGCTCCTAGTCCTGGAGAAGATTGATGACAACAAGGACCTTTCCCCAGAGCCGACAAAGAGAGAAAGACTTCCCCTGGAGTTGACACCTAGAATTTGCACTTTTAGTCTACTTTACTATGAGGAAATAAATTTCTCTTTGTTAAAGCCATCCACTTGTGGTATTTCTGTTATAGCAGCTCTACGTGACTAAGACAGTGCACAAATTTGAATAACAGTCTTTTAACCGGTCTTCCTCGTAGGCATATGGATATTACTCTATCACTGACAGTGTTGTACTTCAAGATAGATCTTAAAATGTTCTTTTTGATGATGAATATGATGTCATCCCTTTTCAGTTTGTCATTCCCAGCATAGTAGATCATACGACTGTCTGATTCAAAACAGCCAATATCAGTCCACTTAGCTCACTAATGCCTAGATATTGATCTTTATGAATTCCAGTTCATTTTTGACAGCTTCCAAATTTCCCAGATTTATACCTTGAACATTCCATGTTCCAATTATTAATGGATGTTTCAAACTGTTTCTTCTCATTCTGAGTCATGCCACATCAGCAGGGTTGACTCTGCTTTGAGGAGGCAGCTCTCCAGTCATATTTTGAGCACCTTGCAACCTGAGGGTCTCATTTTCTGGCACTATATCAGACAATTTTTCACTGCTATTCATAAGGTTTTCACTGTCCAATTTTTTTTTAGAAGTATATCACCAGGTCCTCCTTCCTAGTCTGTCTTAGTCTAGAAGCTCTGCTGAAACTTATCCACCATGGGTGTCCCTGCTGGTAATTGAAATACCAGTGGCATAGTTTCCAGCATCACAGCAACACACAGGCCACCACAGTATGACAAACTGACAGACGGGTGTAGATAGATCTATGGCATTGGCTAATTGTTCATGGTGTCCCTAAGAGTGAAATAGATGAGAAGTCTACTATTTATTTGATATGTATAACATAAGATTTCTAGGTTAAATGAACAGAAGTCTAACTCAAATCACCAAAACAAAGTTTTCAAACAATTTCCAGACTTGAGTCAGTTAACAGGCCCACAACTCCCTCAAAGAAGGGGAAGCTGTGTCCCCTTGAGGAAAGACCACGCTAGAATGCCAACCCTTTTTACTGTTAATCTTCTCCAAACATTCCCCAGAGAGATCTATGGCCTTTTACAAGATGACTGTGCATAGGGTGACTCATATCAATTCTCCATCCCTATGTCATAATACAGTTCTCAGGGACCTTTATTACCTTTCCTCAAGACATCACACTGGTCCATTACATTAATGACAGCATGCTGATTGGACCTAGTGAGCAAGAAGTAGCAACTAGTTTAGACTTATTGGTAAGACATTCACATGTCAGAAGCTCATCCTTTTCCTTCCCCAGTTTGTCCACATCAGTTTAACAAAATGTTCTAAGATATTGTATTAGTTTTTTTAGTGCTACTGTAACAGAAATAATACAAATGAGTAGCTTTAAAGAACATAAATTATTTGCTCACAGTTTAGTAGGTTAGAAGCCTAAGTTGAGGGCACTGGTTATAGGGGAGGGCACTCTGTCTTTCAGCTCTGGATGAAGACCCACGTCTCAGTTTCTGCTGCTCTAGTGTTCTTCCATTTCTTGGCGATCTTTTCATGGTATCTATCTTCATTTGTTTGTGTTTGCTCCTATATATAATATGCTCTTTTTATAATTCATAAGTGATGAGGTTTAGGGCTTATTAACATAGCAAAGAAAACTCTGTTCCCAAAAGGGATTGCATTCACAGGTATAGGGGTTAGGCTTCCAACATATATTTTGGGGGGACACAGTTCAATCCGTAACAGTCATCAAATACATGATCACCCAGATTCTTGTCTTTCAAAGTATTTGATTAGGAGTGTCCAAAAGTGATATTTGCATACCCCTATTGCCACATGATGCCATGGACTATCAGTACTCTCTTTGCTAGTGGAAATAGACTCATTAATGCATTTATACTTAATCAGATTTGTGAAATATTTTCAGAAACTCCATAAGCAATTCATGGAACACTTCCTTAAGATTCTGTTCTTCTAGACCACTCTCAGTACCAAAATGTCTTAGTGATCTCTGGATAAACAATCAGTAAGATAGACAGATAGATGATAGATAGATAGATAGACAGACAGACAGATAGACAGACAGATTTCACAGAATTAGGTCATGCAATGGTTGTGACTGGCAAGTCCAAAATCTGTAGATCAGGTGACAGAGTGGAGATTCTGCCATTCATGTGTCTCACAATCTGTAGGTCAGGCAACAGGCTAGAGATTCCTCCACTCTTGTGTCCCAAAATCCATGTATATAGTTGAGAGAAAGAATGGATGAGTTTGGACAAGATGTTTATTCCTAGTCTGAAGACATGATACTCCCTCAAGAAAACTCCCTTTTTGCTCTTAATGCCTTCAACTTATTGGATGAGGCCCATCCACAATATGGAGGGCAATCTGCTTTACTTAAGATCAACTGATTAGATCCTACGTAAGTATGTCATACAGCACCTAAACTAGTGTTTGACCAAACAACTAGGCACCACAGCCTAACCAAGTTGATACATAAAATTAAATATCTTACTAGTGTTATGTGCATGAATATAATTTGGACAGAGTGAGAATCTCATGGTAGGTAATTTTTCTGGGTAGGATTTCATTCTAGTGATTTATACGTGAAAACAGAAACACCAGATAACATTTCTCTTTCTTATGGATTTCTAATGTGTAACTGACTTTCCAAAGTCTGCAATTACCATTTTATTGTCATTTGTTCTAAGGAAAACAGAAGAATGGAAGAAATGCTTTCACATTTTCTTCACCTGGGTCGGCATTGAAACTAAACCAAAAAAATTTTTGTGTTTGCAAAACAACCTCTTTGCTTTGTTAGAAAGCATTGATTCCTTTTAGTCTTAGATCTATAAAGCTTATTGAAGATTTTGAAACCATACGAAATGTTGTGAATGTATTCAAAACAAAGCTAGCAATATAAAAATCCATCAAGAGACTTTGGGGCAAACCTTATGTTCATAACTAATAGTTTGCATGTTGTAGGCATTTTACTTCTAAGGTTTTCAAAGAGTTTAGCACACTGTGGTTAAAACAATTATGTTTGAACTTGCCTAATCTCAAATCAAATATAATTTTAACTGTTATGGAGATGAAGAAATTTTGTTTTGTTTTGTTTTGTGGTACTGCAATAAGAAAGTATTGCTTTGCTTACAATTACTACCTCAGAATTACATTACTAGCTGAATCATTTGATTTAAAGTTTTAAAAATCTAATACTTGTAACTTTCTGCTAACTCCACTTATTTCACTGAAGACATTATCTTCTCTTAACTCCTGCCATTAATCATGGTGAATTAAATGTATACAGAATCTGGCATCTCAGTCTGTCTGAACTTCAGTTACCTTTTCTTCTCATCCACATTATTTATCCACTGCCATAGTCACTCTCTGAATTTTCTACACAGAATCACAACCATAATCATCTAGCCTCATTGTTCTCATTTGCTCAAGGAAACTCATTTCTATAATTCTTCAACATTACTGAGACTTCCGGCCCAATATCCCACATTGTTCTCTCTATCTTTTACGTAGCATTAGTTCCTTCTTTGTACAATCTAGATTCCATATTGAAACAAAACACTCTTGAAATAGTTAATTTCTTACTTAATAATCTTTCTTTTTACAGTTATGTTTGCTGTTGCTGATAATTCTCTGGTAAATCTGCAGCCCCAACCCTTTTTAACCTAGATTAAGACACCATCATTTCAACCTCAACTAATATACCAGTTTCATAAAATGTCTTTCCACTTCTACCATGGCACTCTTCCATTCTCCACAAAGCATTTAGAATGACTCTATTAGTGTTATTATTATTTTTTTATTTGAGTTAGTTGTATCTTTGCATAGAGTTGAAAGAAATAATACAGAAAGATCCAGAATACTCTTCAGCCAGTTTCCTCCAATAGTAGGATCTTGGATAGTAAAATATCCAAAACCAAAGATTCATGTTGATATAACCCTTCAAGCTTATTCAGTCTTCACGCACTCATTTTGTGTATGACTGTATCTGTGTGTGTGTCCATGTGTACTTATTTCTATGCAGTTTTATAACGTGTAGATTTATGTGGCCATAACCATAGTCAAGATACAGACTAGCTCCATTACTTCAATGATTTCTTGTGTTGCCAGTTTACATCTATACTTACTTCCCTCCTGCCCCCTCTTCCCTCATCCCTGGCAACCACTAATATATCCTTCATTTCTATAATTTTGCCATTGGAAGAATGCTGTGTAAATGGGATCACATAGCATGTTACCTTTTGGAATTAACTTTTTTTTTTTTTCACTCAACTTAATTATCTGGATATTCAATCAAGTTGTTGCATTCATCCACCGGTTGTTCCTTTTCTTTTAATTGCTGAGTAGGATTCCATGATATAGATGTACCAAAGTTTTTGTAACAATTCACCCATTGTAGGGCATCTAGTTTGTTTTCAGGTTTTGACTATTACAAAAATGCTACTATGAACACCCCCATGCAAGTTCTGCATAAATACATTTTTCATTTCTTGCGGATAAATGCCCAAATGTGCATGGTAATTTAACAGTTTAAGAAACTCCGCAATGTGTTTCTAGAGTGACAGTATCGTTTTACATTCTACCAGCAATGTTTGAGTAATAGAGTTTCTCCACATTCTCACTAGCATTTAGTGTTGTCACCATGGGTTTTTGTTTTGTTTTAATTTTAGCCATTCTGATTGTTGTGTGGTAATATTTCCTTTTGGTTTTAGTTTGTCTAATGAAGTTCAACAACTTTCATGTGCTTATTTGCCATTTGTAAGGTTTCTTTGGTGAAATATCTGTTTATGCCTTTTGGTCATTTTCTATTTTCTTTTTTTTTTTTTTTTTTTGAGTTTTGAGTTTTGAGAGTCCTTTATATAATTTTAGATCCTGTTTTATTGGGCACATAATTTGCAAATATATTCTCAACATCTGTAACCAGACTTTTATTTCTATTAATTATTTTGCAGTGCAGAAGTTTTTTTTTAATTTGTTTGTTTTTTAAATTTCGATGTTATCCATTTCATCGTTTTCTCTTTTATGGATTATGCTTTTGGTATCAAGTTCAAGAAGTTCTTCACAAGGTGACATACATATATACATACATATTTTTTTTTCCTAGAAGATGTATGGTTTTATATTTAAGGCTGAGATCTATTTTGACTTAATTTGCGGGGTTTAAGTTTTTTTTTCCAGTGCATGCCAACTTGCTCCAGTACCAGTGGTTGAAAAAGCTATCACTTCTGCACTGAAATGCTTTTAAATCTTTGTCAAAAATTTGTTGGGCATATTTATATTAGTCTGTTTCTGGGTTCTCTATTTTGGCCTATTCATCTACCTATCCACCAGTTCCACACTTTCTTGATTACTATAGCCAGAGTCAGTCTTAATATTTGGTATAGTGACTCCTCCCACTTTATTCCTCTTTTACAAAATTTTTAAAGCTATTATAAGGCATGAATCTTTCCATATAAATTTTTGAATAATCTCATCTATGTCTACAAAACTCCTTGCTGAGATTGCATTAAGCCTATAAATTAATTTGTGGACTACTGATATCTTTACTCTGATGAGTCTTCCATTGTGAAGCAATTGAAAATGGTAGTGTGTTTTTAATTTAATCTACACGTGTTTCTATAAGTAAAGACCAAAAAACTGATATTTTCTTGTAGTCTGTAATCAAGCTGAATTAATTTATTAGTTTTGAGGTTTTGTTTGTTTGTCTTGATTTTCTTTTCTTTCTTTCTCTTTATTTAGATTATATATTTATTTTTGATTTCTTGGGGATTTTTATGTAGACAACTCTGTCATCTGCAAATAAGGACAGATATGCTTTATACCTCCTTTTATTTCATTTTCTTGCCTTACTGAAGTGAGTAAAACTTCCAGTAATTTGTTAAATGAAAGTGTAAAGAATAAGCACCCTTGACTTGTTACTGAACTTAGTAAAAAAACGTTTAGTACTTCACTGATAAGTTTCATGTTAGTTATAGTTATTGTATTTTTGTAGATGTTCTCTCAAGTTTATCAAGTTGATGTAGTTCCCCTTTAGTTCAAACTTACTGAGAGCTTTTCTTTCCTTTTTTTTTTTTTTAATATTGTGAATGGGTGTAGATATTCTCAATTGCTTTTTATACATCAATTAATATGATTATGTGATTTTTCTTCTCTAGCCAATTGTCATGGTGAATGACATTGATTTATTTTGAATGTTGAACCAGCTTTGCATGTTTGTAATAAATTATGGTACATAATTATTTTTTAAATATTTGTAGATTTGATTTGTTAATGTTTCATTAAGAATTTTTATGTTTAGATTTATGAGAGATATTAGTTGTAGTTTTGTATTTTGGACTACATTGGTCTGATTTGGGTATCAAGCTAATACTGGCCTCATAAAATAAATCGGAAAGTATTCCTCCTTCTTGTATTTTCTGCTTATTTCAACAGTTCTGTTTCTAAAGATACATGTCGTTCACTGTGCTGTCTTCCTTTTATAGAGGTTGTAATCCTCATTCAAGGAGCCCTAGTGAGCAAACAGTTAAGCATTTTGCTGCTAACCGAAAGGTTGGCAGTTCAAGCCCACCTAGCAGCTATGCTGGAGAAAGACCTGGCAATCTGCTCTCGTAACGATTACACCCTCCTAAAGACTACTCTAGAAAATCCTATGGGGCACTTTTACTCTGCCACATGGGGCAACATTGAGTCAAAACTGACTCAAGGGCACATAGCACCAGCAACAATATCATAGCGAATAAATCAATCTTTAAAAAGAAAATTGCTAAAATATTCCAGAGAAGTTGTCTACGCCTGGAGGCTTCTTTTTGGGGAGATTTTTAATTACAAATTCAATTTCTTTAATGATTGTTGGACTATTCTGGTTATTTCATCCTGGTGTAGTTTTGATATTTGTTACTTTTTGAGGAATTGGCTCATTTAATTTTTTAAAAAATTTATCT
This sequence comes from Dugong dugon, assembly GCA_030035585.1. Taxonomy (NCBI): domain Eukaryota; kingdom Metazoa; phylum Chordata; class Mammalia; order Sirenia; family Dugongidae; genus Dugong; species Dugong dugon. The sequence continues at coordinate 12,902,455 of CM057473.1, forward strand.
GTATAGATTGTTCATAGTATCCTTTCACTTCCTTTTTAATCTTTGCAGGATCTGTAATGAATCATTTGTTTCACTTCTGATATTGGTGATTCTTATTTGTTCTTATTTTTCTTTGTCAGTTTAGCTGAAATTTTGTCAGTTTTATTGATATTTTCTAAAATCAACTTCTGGTTAGATTGATTTTCCTCTATAGTTCGCCTGTTTTCAATTATGTTGATTTCTGCTTTAATTTTTTTTTTAATTTACTTTCTTCTATTTTAGTTTAATGTTGTTCTCCCATTTCTAGTTTATTAATTTAGGTAATTAATTAGAGATGTTTCTCTTTTAATATGTAAGCGTACAACTCTATACATTTCCCCCTCAATACTGCTTTAGCCACAGGCCAAAAATTTTGATATACTGTATTTTTATTCAGTTTTTCTTTTTTTTTAATTTACTATGAGATTTTCTCTTGACTCATGGATTGCTGTTTAATTTTCTTCTATCCTGTTGATCATTGTCATATTCTTTTTCTGTTATTAGTATTTAATTTGACTCTACTATCATCAGAGAACATGCTCTGTATGATTTCAATTCTATTAAATTTGTTGAGATTTGTTTTATGAATCAGGATTTGGTCTGTCTTAGTGAATTTTCCTTGAAGTCTTGAAAAGAATGTGCATTCTGCTATTCTTAGATAGCTTGGGCTATAGATGTCAATGAGATCCTGTTGGTTGATAGTGTTCTTCATTTTCTTTCTATGTTTTCTAATATCCTTTTCAGTAAGTCACTGAGAGTGGTGTGTTGAAATTCCCAACTGTAACTCTGGATTTTTCTATATTTTCTTTTAAGCTCTATGCTCTGTTGTTGCATCTGTATCTGTATGATACCCATAAGGAATCACTATGACTTCTGGGTGACTTGATACTTCTATCATTAGGTTATGTTCCTCTTTGTTTCTAGTAATTTTTTTTCTCCACTTTATCTGATGTTAATTTAACCACTTTAAAAAAAAAAACATTTTGACATTTAGTTTCCATTCTTATTTAAGTTGTAATATTTTGGCTATTGCTTTTACAAGTGACTTTTGATTGTATCCTCCATATTTTGAATATTACTTTAGAAAATCAATAGTTCTATTTACATTTTTTTAAGCAGGCAGTCACCTTTCAGAAATTAGATTCAAAGAAAACACTTCTTAATTCATTCTCTGAAGCCAACATTACCCTAACAAACCCAATTAAAAACATTACAAAAAGAGAAACTACAGACCAATATCTCTCATAAACATAGGTGCAAAAATCCTCAACAAAATATTAGCAAATCAAATCCAACAATGTATAAAAAGATCATGGCTAAGTGGGACTTGTCTCAAGTATTCAAGGCTCATTCAACATCTGAATATCAATTAATGTAATCCTTCACACCAAAAGGCTACAGATAAAAAATCATATGATCATATCAATAAATACACAGAAGCATTTAACAATATCCAATACCCTTTTATGACAAAAACTCTCAGAAAACTAGGAACAGAAGGGAATTTTATCAACTTTATAAAAAATATTTATAGAAACCTAGTACTAATACCATACTTTATTGTAACAAACTAGAAGCTTTCCTCCAAAGATCAAGAAAAGGCAGAGTTGTCCCACCTCATCACTCCTATTCAAAATTGTTCTGGAAATATCAGTTAATACAATAAACAAGAAAAAAAAATATTTATAGTATTGGGAAGAAAGAAACATGTCTTTTTTTTAACAGATGACATGATATCCTACTTAGAAAATCCCATATTATGGACAAAAAACACTTTTAAAAGTAATAAGCAATTACAGCAACTTTGAAGGATACAAAGTTAATATACAAAAAATTATTTTCCCATATGCCAGTAATGAACACTTGGAGTTTGAAATTAAAACAAACTAACATTTACATCAACATGAAACAAAGAATAAATACTTAGTAATAAATCTAAAAAAAAAATACTTCCTGTCTTTTCAGGCTAGGAAATCTAAGCCTTATCAAGGATTTCATACCTTTTAGTTTTGCACTTGATGGATTTTTCATCTAGGGAAAAAAAAAAGTCCAATTAAAAATAAAAAAGTCTGGGGGGGTGCCAAGATGGCAGAGTAGTCAGACATTTCCTGTGGTCAGTCTTACTACAAAGACCTGAAAAAACAAGTGAATCAATTATATATGACAATCTAGGAACCCTGAACATATAAGACAAAGTTGAGGAAGTGGACTGAGTGGCAGGGGGAGGGAGAGACGGTTCAGAAGCAGTGAGGAGTTGCCAGACCTGACACGGCGGGAACCAGCACTATCCAGGCTAGATCAGCTGGCTTAAGCGGTGAGGCAAGCAGTGGTACTCTGGACACGTTTTCCACATTGGGAGAGACTGAGCAGTGGAGAGTCAGCTCCCACCTCCAGGACCAGTGTGAAACAGCACTCAGTTGGCAAAAGATAAGTACAAGCATCTAACCTACTGAGCTAATAAAAAAAAAAAAAATGTCCTTTAGGGAAATACCTCTCTCACATTTACCTGTTTCCTCTTTGCTACGCTCCAGGTCCCAAGTCCAGCTTCAGAGATTGCTACTCTCCCTGGGATGGAAGTAGGACCAATTGCATGCCCTGAGCCATTCTCCTGGCTTTGGAGAGGGAACAAATTAACAACCAGGAGAAAACAATCTTCCAGCTCCCCTAAGCTGGGAACTCAGGGCAGGCAAGCCCCTTTGCCTAGGCAAAGGCATAAGGGGTCCACGGACTCTGAATGCCTTTCACCCCTGTGTAGACATGTGTGGGCCCATTTCAACAGTATAGGCCCTCATTAGAACAGTATACCAGGGTATATACCTGAAGACTATTTTCATCTGCATCTGTTATAAGGGGGAGTGGCAGGTTAGTGACATTTAACACCACCCTGCCCATTAAGCAGGGTCCTCACCTACCCATATCAGTGGCCTGAGAACTGGTGGCTCCACTCACTCCACTGAGCCACCAGCAACAGGGGTTTATGAATAAGTGGTGACTCCCAGTCCTTACAGCCAACAGCACTGGATGTCCATAGTCCAGCTGCAAAACTCACCCAGGAAACAGGGACACATCTTCCACCCAGACAGGGACATCAGTCAGGCCCCTGCCTTGATCAGTGGATGACCCCCTACTGCAGCCAGATACCTGTGCCTACTCCAATCACCATTGCCTGTCTAGGACTGCAGGTGAGAGACTGTACCATACTCTTGGTGACTGAAGACCTGGATACCTGAGCTGAATTCACACAAGAAAAATAAACAGACTCTTGGGCTCACATACCTGGTAACAGCTCTAGCCATCTGGAGACAAGACATGAGAGCTTCAAAGATGCCAATAATCAAACTAGCTCACATGACCAGCCTATTTGGGCATAACAAAACAAAATAAAATAAGAAGCCAGGACACAGTAAGCAAACAAAAAATAAATATAACTTATTGATGGCTCGGAGATAACAGTCAATATCAAATCACATAAAGAGGCAGACCATGATGGCTTCAGCAAGCTCCCAAAACAAAGAATCAAAAAACCGTCTGTAGGACAAGAAATTCTTGGAATTACTAGAGGTAGAATTCAAAAGACTAATATACAGAACTCATCAAGAAATCAGGAAGGAGATCATTCAAAACACAGAACAAGTCAAGGAACATACAGACAAAGCAATAGAGGAATGTAAGAAGGTCATTCAAGAGCATAATAACAAATTTACCAGGCTACAAGAATCCATAGAGAGACAGCAAACAGAAATACAAGATTACCAATAAAATTTCTGAATTAGACAACTCAATAGACATCATAGGAGCAGAACTGAGACAATGGAAGTCAGAATTAGAGAGACTGAAGATAAAGCACTTGACAGCAACTTGTTTCAGGAAAAATCATATAAAAGAATTTTAAAAAATTGAAGACACCCTAAGAATTATGTGGGACTCTATCAAGAGGAATAACCTACAAGTGATTGGAGTACCAGAACAGTGGGGGAATAACAGAAAATACAGAGAGAATTGCTGAAGATTTGTTGACAGAAAACTTCCTCGATATCATGAAAGATGAGAAGATATCTATCTATCCAAGATGCTCATCGAACCCCACACAAGGTAGATCCCAAAAGACAGTCACCAAGACACATTGTAATCAAACTTGCCAAAACTAAAGACAAAAAGAGAATTTTAAGAGCAGCTGTGGATAAATGAAAAGTCATCTACAAAGGAGAGTCAATGAGACTAAATTTGGGCTATTCAGCAGAAACCATGCAGGCAAGGAGGTAAGGGGATGACATATATGAAACTCTGAAGGAAAAAAAAAAATGCCAGCCAAGAATTATATACCCAGCAAAACTCTCTCGCAAATATGATGGTGAAATTAGGGCATTTCCAGATAAACAGAAGTTTAGGGAATTTGTAAAAACCAAACCAAAATTACAAGAAATACTAAAGGGAGTCTTCCTGTTAGAAAATCGTTAACATCAGATAACAACCCAAGACTAGAACACAGGACAGAGCAACCAGATATCAAGTGAAACAGGGAAGTCACAAAAAGAAATCAAAGCTAAAACACTGAAAATAGGGAACCAGAGACATCAATACGTAAAAGATGACAATATTAAAACAAAAAAGAGGGACTAAAAAATGTAGTCATAGATCTTTCATATGGAGAGGAAGTCAAGGTGATATAAATCAATAAAAAATTGGTTTAAACTTAGAAAAATAGGGGGAAATATCAAGGTAACCACAAAGGAAACTAATAATTCTACACATCAAAATAAGAAACAAGAAAAACATAAAGACTCAGCAGATAAAAAATCAGCAACAAGGAAAAAGATGAAAAGAAAATACACGCAAAAATAAAAAAGTTCAATGACTTTTTTTTGTATTAAAAAGAATAAAAACCAAAGATTCGAACAGATTAATTATTTTATCTACTGTGTGGTTTAAAGTCAGGAAAAGTGTGCATCAGGGTTGTATCCTTTCACCACACTTACTCGATCTGTATGCTGAGCAAATAATCTGAGAAGCTAGACTATATGATGAAGAATTTGGCATCAGGATTGGAGGAAGATTCATTAACAACCTGAGTTACGCAGACAACACAAGCTTGCTTGCTGAAAGTGAAGAAGACTTGAAGCACTTACTGATAAAGGTCAAAGACTACAGCCTTCAGTATGGATTACATCTCAACACAAAGAAAACAAATATCCTCACAACTGGACCAATAAGCAACATCATGATAAATGGAGAAAAGAGTGAAGTTGTCAAGGCTTTCATTTTACTTGGATCCATAATCAACACTCATGGAAGCAGCAGTCAGGAAATCAAACTACAGGTTGCATTGGGCAAATCTGCCACAAGAGTCCTCTTTAAAGTGTTAAAAAGCAAAGATGTCACTTTAAGGACTAATGTGCACCTGACTCAAGCCATGGTGTTTTCCATAGCTTCATATGCATGTGAAAGCTGGGCAACGAACAAGGAAGACTGAAGAAGAATTGATGCCTTTGAATTATGCTGTTGGCGAAGAATATTGAATATACCATGTGCTGTCAAAAGAATAGAAACCCTAGTTGCGTAGTGGTTAAGAGCTAAGGCTGCTAACCAAAAGGCTGGCAGTTTGAATCCACCAGGTGCTCTTTGGGAATTCTATGGGGCAGTTCTATTCTGTCCTATAGGGTTGCTATGAGTTGGAATTGACTCATTGGCAATGGGCTTTTTTGCCAAAAGAACAAACAAATCTGTTTGGAATAAATACAGCCAGAATGCTCCTTAGAAGCAAGGATGGCAAGATTTTGTCTCACATACTTTGGACATGTTGTCAGACGGGATCAGTCCCTGGAAAAGGACATCATGCTTGGTAAAGTTGAGGGTCAGCAAAACAGAGGAAGCCCTTCAGTGAGATGGATTGACACAGTGGCTGCAATAATGAGCTCAAGCATAACAATGTTCGTGAGGATGACCCAGGATCGGACAGTGTTTCCTTCTGTTGTACACAGGGTCGCTATGAGTCAAAAATGACTCAACAGCACCTAACAACAACAGCAACTTTAAAGATATAGTCAGATTGTTGTAAGTAACTCTAGCTGTGATTTAAATACTATTTGATATTTTAAAAAGAAAAAGAACAAGTTTATTTTGTCAGACAACTTTGTAGACCATGTTCTACCATAAAGAAATATTAAATAATTTACTTAGACTTAATTACATCTTACCAGAAAATAAATGAATGACTGAAATCCTATTTCATGTTATTTTAAACCCTCCCAAATTTTTTTGTTTGAATTAACCGGATGATTACCTCAGACTACTACATTACTTATGTTTCACAGGATGAATTGGTCAATTCTGTAAGCTACTCCAAAATGCATGTGCCTCTTGTCTGTGTGGAAAGTATAGTTTATTATGAAACTCTTGAACAAATACTCAGTGTGTGTGCATATTTAAATTATTCATGAGGGACATTCGATCTATAATATTCCAACTCTAGGTTATGGAGAAAAAAAGCAATACAAAGTTATTCCCTGAGTGAGGAGGTCTATCTATTGATCCACCTATCTACCTATCTATCATCTATCTATCCATCCGCCTAGCGTAGTTTCCATACACCTAATCATTAGCCACTGAATTTGTTATACTATAGTTTTATGCTTATAACTTTTATCATGTAATATTACTTTGAACCTCCAGCCTAACGATTGAGGAAAGATAATAGCAAGCCATCCACTACATCTACAGATTACTGAGAAGGAAAATTAATGAAGGAAGCTCTGTGCATAGCCTTTTCAAAATATTGAATGGAAAAAGATGTTTCCTTGACAAGTGCACTTCATAATTAAAATAAAAAGTGGCATATCCAGCATCCAGCTAAAGTAAAATATTAAAAAATTAATAACTCTCAATGACCTTGTCTTTGTTCTCCTGTAACCAGCTGCATTTGATATGAATCATTTTAACCATATCGTATTTTATTATAAATTGTCAAATTTCCATGATTATTAGAAAACTCATAGAATTTATTAAAACTCAATAGGGGTTCCAGGGAGTAATAGATTAAAATACCAATACGGTGATGAAAATGTGTGTTTCTTATATTATTTAAGTAATTTGTATACATTAGTAAATTAGTACTGCAGACATTTATTTTAATGTCATTCTATTCAACCCTTTGTTATGTTTATAAAACAAAATTATATTAATATTTTGAAAAACATTTTACTTTCCATATTCTAAATTGGAACTGATAATATTAGTCAGCTGAAGCATAGAAAAATTGCATCTCATTATTTTACACTATTAATGGATTTATAAAAATTCACTTTAATAAAATAAAATTCACCTCATATCAATTTAAACCATACCTAAAATATACATTTTTGTACTATAAAACAAAAATACTTAGCATGTAAAATTATAAACATATATTCTTCTAATGCTGTCTGTATTAAAATGACTTTATAGAGATCTACAAAATGAAGATTAATGCCAAAAATAATTTTTGAGTTATTAGATTTTATTTTCAAATAGGTCCATTTAAATGTTAAAGGAGACTAATGAAAATAAGCTTTCAAATCATAGCCAATTTAGGGATAATGGTGAAGATATTTCAGTTGCGCTCATAGCTTCTAACTGAGGTAATTCTATACTGAAGGGATGTAGTATCATTGAATATATGCAACTGTGAATACTGTATAATTGGCAAATGAACAACCAGCATTTCAGAACTGGTACTTGAAAGCTTTTTAAAGCAGATAGCTGATAACTTCACTGTTCAAGACCAGCAGGTGTTCTCACAAATTACCTGAAGTAATATGCAGTAAAGATGTGCAACAGAGAGCTTCACATTAATTATGGGTAGAATGTGGACAGTTCTTCCTACAAAAGTAAAGTATAGGTGATTTCATCTTTTTTTTTTTTTTTGCCTGGTACTTACCAGTTACCATATAGTTATTATCTTGACTGATTAAAAACAATGTGTAAAGCTTTTTTAATGCAAATTGACATTTTTAATATCTTAAGTTACCTAAGCAATTAGGATTTATATTTTAATTTTAAATGAGAAGAATGACATGAAACGAGATATATTTATGTTAGTGGTTATTAGTGGCTATGGTATAGCTTTGCTTTCTTTGTGTAACCTAGGGTGCTGTGCGTACTTAAATTTATACACTGCTATATTGAAATATCATGGAGAAATATTAATCAAAAGGCTTGATCCCTTTTATATGTGACTTTTGCATCATTTTAAACAAATCTTCTAAAGTTTAATCCTAGTCAGAAGGAGATATTATATATGAGGTGCCAAGTATAAAGAAAATAACAATTTGTAAAGTTATTTAAATTTTTTCAGGAAAAAATATTGTATATATATTTTAGCCTAGTTTCTGTTAAACCTTATATAAGAGTTTCATTAATTTTTATGCTGCCTGTAGAACCTTTAATTCATCCTGGGATGAACTTTGATTCCAATACAATAGAGCTTTATTTTTTTAGGTAAATTTAAGCTACAATACTCTTGTTTTTCTTTCTTTTTTTTTTTTTTTAGTTTCAATTATTTTAATAAACAGCTATTATTAATCTGTGCTTTTTTTTTTTAAATCATCAACTTTTAAATATCTCCTAATTTTAAGAAAACAAGTCCTTTCTTGAGATTGCCAATCTTTTAATGGACAATTTTTCTATAGAATTTTTTTTTATAATTTACATAATCTGTCATATGGATGTACATGTTTTTAACTCTAGTGGTTGACTTGCTAAATTAAAAGGAAAAATAGTTTATTTTCTGCTCTAAAATCAAACAAATTTATTTATCCCTGCCTGATTCAAACTTTGGTTCAAAGCCTTTACCTCCAATAGAGACACTTCAACTGGGATGACTTTGAGTTAGAAAAACTGAGTTAAAAACAAGTAAATGAATTGAAAGATCCAGAAATTCTTTGGATCCATAAGTTCTTAGGATCTATAAGTTCATATGCTATTTATTACAATAGAAAATTAAGCTAGTGTAGAAAAAATAATGTACAGATTCATTATATTTTCTTCAAATCCAAACTTTGTAAGCACAATTAAAATAAAAATCCACAGTATAAAAATGGCCTAATACAAGTCCCATAGATTTGATTAGGCTTAATATTGACAAATGGAGGTTGATCTGCATGCTTTTGGATAAAAAATGTAATTATAGAGATGAATCCTTTCAATTTACTCTTTAGTTTCTCTCAGGTTTTATCACAACTTGTTTTGTGTTAAGATAAACATTTCTCGTCAAAACTTACGAAGATAAAGTTAATTTGGAAGATCTTTATATAAAATTTCAAAAATATTTTTTGCTAACCATTTTTAGTTCTCTAAATGTTCTATATTAAAAACCAATTCTAATAATAACTATTTCAGTCATGAGTTGACTATATTAAATGGATATTTTTGTGTGATCATATTCATATCAAGCAATATCTTAGCTGTGGCTAAGACTGTTTACTGTCAACCCTGGTATTAGAGAACGAACTCCTTATACCTATAGTCATAGCAAGGAGTTCTGCTCTCTATGCAATAGAGACAAATTTAGAGGCTTTTAATGTTTGTAATTTCAAAAGTGAAGAATGATTAATTTAAAATTTAATGTTTTTGAAATCTGTTGTAAGAGTTCCTAAGCCAAACACAATGAGAAACAATAGAAACACTTTGTTTTCCTTCCTCAAAATTAACTCTGTAGAAATGAAGAGACAGAAAGAGAGAGGGAGCTATTATTTAAAACAAAAGATAAGAAAACTCCAGGCTGACTGAATTCTGTAAAATTTTAGATAGGCTGCCGAAGTCTGCAGCAGGTGCAGTGGTGGGAGACACATGGGGACAAAGCAGGAAAGCCTCAATGCTGTGCCCTCTTTCACACACTGCATTGAGATAATCAGTGTCATTCCATTAATCCCATCAGCGTGATGAGATAGATTTTAGCACCATTGACCTTACAGGAACATTTCTGAACAGCACCAAACCCCTGTTGAGATGAGAAGCTAATGGAAACGGACAACTTGTCCACACTGGAGGATCCTTTCCAGGGTGCTTTTTCTCCAGGGTCCAAAGGAGAAATCTTACCACAGGGCTCCTTGCTGCCTAATACAACTTCTGCTTAAGGCTGGGGTCAACAGTGGTTCTGCTATGAGCTTTACCCTCTCCTGTCTACATGAACAAATGAGGAGAGAGAAAAATTATGGGCTAGACTTTAGCACTTCCAATAGCATATTCTACCATTAAACAAAACAAAACCAAACTCATTGCAGTCGAGTCGATTCTAACTCATAGCAACCCTATAGGATAGAGTAGAACTGCCCCATAGTGTTTCCAAGGAGCAGCTAGTGGATTCAAACTACTGACCTTCTGGTAAGTAGCTGAGCTCTTAACCACTGCACCACCAGGTCTGCTTATTATTAGGGTAAAGGATATCTCTGCAGGACCACAAAACAAAACAAAATAGTTATTTGCAGAGTACAAGGCTGTAGAGGAGGAGAAAAAATGCCAAGCATATTCCGCACAAAGATTGATTAGAACAGATCTTTTTTTTTTAATTTTGATAAAATTAGCTTTAAAGTGATGAAGAAATTTTTGTAACTTAAGATATTGAAAATTAGCATAAAATATTCCTTAAGAGATAGGTAAAGATTTTGGTTAAATAAATCATAGGGTAGAACCAGACATGCAATCAAGTGAATAACCAAAGTCCCAGAAAGACATAAATAAAAAGAAAAGAAAATACTTGAAATAATAAAGGAAATACTTTTTCTAGAATTAAAAAACAAAACACTTCAGAGTAGATGGCCAATGCCAAAGAGGAGAGTTAGGAAAAACCCTCATTCAGACACATCTTAGCAACATTTAAGCATAAAATGTAAAAACAAAAAAATCAATTTCCAGAATAATCAATTACACACAAAGAACCAGTTTCAAAGTTTATAAAACAGTTTTCAGCAGCAACACTCTTTGCTGTATTACAATGCAGTGGTATTTTCAAATAATTAAATGAGAAGAACTTGGAAAGTATGAGGCCTTATAAAATTTGTCACACAATCAACACTTTGAAAACAGAAGGGGAAGAGCCATAGGATGGCACGAGCTGTCTGAAAGAAACATTGATCAAAAAAGAAAGAGAATTAAAAACAATTTTGTAATTGAAAAGAACAGAAAATTCAAATAGAGATTAAAATTAAAGAGAATACTTTAAAACTATATGCCAAAAACTGAAAACTTAAATTAAAAAATTCTTAGAAAAATATAACAATAAAATCACCAAATAGTTGGAAAAACAAACAAACAAACAAAAAGCAGTGATTAAGAACTCTCCTCCAAAGAAACAACCAGTCACAGATGGTGTCACAGGTACATTTTGCAATAACTTCCAAGTAAAGTTATCCCAATATGTTTAACTGTTTTAGGGGAAAAAAAAAAATGAAACTATGTAACACTCATTGTTTGAATTCTAGAAAATATTGAAACCATAATCATATATAAACAATAAAATAATGAAAAATCAGATGTTTACTTTATTAACACAGATGCAGAAATTCTAAACAGAATATGATCAAAGACAAGTCCAATCACATATAAAAAATAAAATTCAACATTACCAAGTTATATTGCATAAGTTATGCAAGGAAGGTTTAAATTATTTAAGATAATCTATAAATGAAATTCACAGGATATGAATAAGCACCAAAACCCATTGTTGTCGAGTTGATTCTGACTCCTAGAGACATAATAGGACAGAGTAGAACTGCCCCACAGGGCTTCCAAGGAGCAGCTCATGGATTCGAACTGCTGACCTTTTGGTTAGCATCCAAGCTCTTAACCACTGCACCACCAGGGCCCCATGAATAAGCACATAAACATTAATTATGTGATAAAAAAGAATTTACATGATGACTGAATAGATCAAAAATCAAAAGCAGCATTTAAAATCCATTACTCATCCTTGGTAAAGACTCTTGGTAAATTTAGAATAGAAAGAAAAGTGCAAATAGATAATATATATATATATTTAAAGAGAGTAAACTTAAGCTGAATGTTTTTAGAAAACATTGGATTAAGAGGAATTCCTTTTAAGATCAGGAAAGAGAAAATGGCTCCACTGGCTTAATTCTATTTAATAATGCATTGAGGGTTCTTGCTGGTTTTACTAAAAAAAAAAAAAAAAAAAAGAAGAGAAACGGACAAAATAAATCTTCAATATTTGCTTATGATGTGATCAATTATATATATACATAAAGCCTAAAATGTCCAAAGATAAATGAGCAAATATTTTAGGAGAGCTTATCATGGTGGGTGGTTTTAACATACATGAAAGTCATTTGCATTTATCTATACAATCAACCAATGACGTACAAAGATAATTAAAGTGACCAAAAAATATCAGGTATCTAGGACAATATTCTACAAGATATGTCTAAAGGATATGTAACATCTCTACAAAAAAATGAAATATTTTAATAAATATATACATATTACACTTAAAAAAAATAACTTAAAGATGTCAAATCTTTCCAAATTGATACTTAAATTAAATTAAAATCAACATCTCAACAAGTTTTGTTGGAATTGAATGAATTCATTGTAAATATTTTAAGAATTCTAGAGGGATAAGAATAACAAGTACACTTCCAAGGAAGAATAAGTAAGGTGAACTTGCATTACAAGATATAAGAAATAACTGTGAGACTATTGGTTGTAAGGTATTGACATAGGGATGTCAGCATGATTAATACACTAGATTAAGGAGTACACAAACAGACCCAAATACGCATAAAGCTATGACATATAACAGAATTGGTAGGTGAGATCAGGAACAAAAGAATATTCAGCAAATGGAGCTAGAAAAATGGTTTACTCATAAAAATTAGTGGAAACCTATCTTATGCAATGAAACATAGCACTTTATTAAAAACTTAATGTTTTTACTCTTTAGGATTTTTAGCAGAAAATATTAGCATATGTATATTTTATACCTTGGATATATGTCGTTGATGAGGAAAGCATTGGCTATTAAAAATGTTGATTATGTTACGATTAATAAATTGTATTTATCAACAGACAAATCACACTTTTAGACTATGTCTCAACTGAACAATTTAAAAAAAGAATGAGTAAAATGATTATGTAAAGAACTTTTATAAATCAATAGCAAACACACAAAAATTTCAATAAAAAATGGGAGACAGGAAAAGACATTTCACAGAAAACAAGACACCTAAGGCTTATACGTATATGAAAACTAGTTCAACAGCAGAGTTGAGGAAAACACAAATCAATATTACAATTTGAATCAATTTCACATCAACTGGAAATAATTAAATGTCTAAAAAATAAAATGTTGGAGAGCATGTAGAGACACAGGATCTTTAATAAATTATTTGCTGGAGTGGAAATTGATAAAAATACTTTGGAAAACCATCTTGATAATCTTTGATAAGTTTGAGTTCATTGTTGAGGGTTTCTCTCACTATTGTTGGCTCTCTACTTTGCCAAAAATAATGTCCTTTCTAGTGATTGGTTTCTCCTGATGATATGTCCAAAGAAAGTAATACGAAATCTCTCCACCCTTGTTTCTAAAGAACATTCTGGTCATATTTCTTCTAAGACTGATGTGTTAATTCTTTTGGCAGTCCGTGGTATATTCAATTCTTCTCCATCACCACAGTTTAAACACATCAATTCTCCTTGTGTCTTTTTTTTTTTTTTTTTTTTTTCATTATCCAACTTTTACATACATATGGGCAAGGTTTGGGTCAGATGCACTTACCTGATAATACCCTATGTCTCAATATCACATACCTTAAAACCTAAGGTTTCCACTTCTATGTAAACAATTAAGAGAAATACATGCATATGTATAAGAGGAGACATGCACAATAAGCTTATTTGTTGTACTATTCATAAAAACAAAATTTTGAAAACAACCCAAATTTTTCTCAGTGGAAGAATAAGTGAAAAAACTGTGGTAGAGTCAAACACTGAAATTTCTACAGAAGTTGAAAATAAATTTCAGTGATATGTAGCAATATGAAAGAATCTGTAGCAGATTAGTAAGAAAAAACTGGGTCCAAAATATTACATACTGTATAATGATTATTTCATAAAGTTAAAAACATCTCAAGTAATATGTTTAGTAATTATTTTAGATTAAAAGTATTGATATAACCAAAACAGCCAGGCTTACTATGGTAAAACAGAATCCAGGATGAAAGTTACCTCAGTTGGGCAGAGTTAGGAAGACAGTTAAGATGGTGGAACTAATCTAGGTTATAGATTATTACTGAGATTGGAGCTTTTTTTGTTTTTGTTTTTAGTAGTGGATTCATAGTTATAAAAATATGTATGATGTAATTAAGACTTCCTATTTCAGCTCAGATGTATAAAGAACATGGAAGTCATCAATCATTCATTTTCTTAAAACAAGAAAAAGATGAGAAAAAAAGCCTGTACAAACTGAAAATCGTTTTTTTTTTTTTTAGTTCTGTCAGAGAATTTAGGTCAAAGTGAAAGCTTGCCACGCTGAAATTTGGAGAGACAGGTGGATACAGAAAATCACAGAGATCAGCTTACTTTGAGCAAAAGTCCCCGGACCCAAAAACTGGTAGAATTGCTAAAATGGTAATTTTGAAGAATCACAGGAGGCTGTGTGGACTACCTTGAGAATGAGAACCCGTTAGAGCCACAGTCTTAAGGGGCCTCCACACTTTTATGGTATTCACTTCTAGGAACCTCAACAAATTCTCATTCTGAAGAGCCAAGAAAGATGCCCTCATGTCTCTGGCAGGGAGAGGGGAAAACCACAGTTCTGAAGTACAAGCAGAGTGTGTCCACCAAAAAGGCCTACTTTCCTGGGAAAGGATTCTTTTTACCAGTGCCTTGAGACACCAAGGAGAAGTTCATTTTTCTATCTCCAGTCCTTCCTGTCTCACATTAAACTGGAAATACTCAAACCCAGTTGTCCTTGAGTCAATTCTGATCGTGTATTCCAGAGTGGAACTGAACCTTCCAGGATGTCTCTTGGTTGGGTTCGAAACCCCAGTCTTTCAGTTAGTAGTGGAGTGCTTATTATTTGTGCCACCTAGGATCTCACCTAAGAAAGGGGGAAAAAAAAAAGTTAAGAAACACTTGTAAAAGTCAAATCCCAGGCACACGGGCCTTATAAAGACTGAGATTTAACCTAAGATTATAGAATTCTTTCCATCCTCGCACAACTACTACCACACCAACTGAGCTCCAGCATAGTAACTGTGAATACACAGACTCTGTCTAAGGAGGGGTATCTTAGTTTCCTATTGCTGCTGTAACACAAACACCACAAGTGAATAGCTTTAAAGAACAGATTTTTTTTTTTTTTTTAATTTTCACAGTTAAAGAGGCTAGATGTCCGAATCTAGGGCCGCGGCTATAGGGGAAGGATCACTCTCCATCAGCTCTGGGAAAAGATCCTGGTCTCTTTCAGCTTCTGTAGCCCTGGCATTTCTAGGTTCATTGGTAATCTTCATGTGGCATCTATATCCCCCTCATTTGTACTCCCTTTTTTTTTTTGTATCTATGCTGTTCTTTTTTGTAACTCAGAAGTAATTAGGTTTAGGACACACCCTACACTGATACGACCTCATTAACATATCAAAGAAAACCCTATTCCCAAATGGGATTACAGCCCAGGTATTATAAAGACAGGTATAAGGGGTTAGGATTCCAACACAATTTTTTTGGGGGGTAGGGGGAGGCACCATTCGATCCCTGAAAAGAAATTTGTAGGGAAGCCTAAAGACAACAGGTGAAACAAAAGCAAGATCACTAGAGGAATTTTAAAACCCTGACACTAAAAGCTGCAAGTAGCATTAAACACTGCCCATCTTCTAGCCAGATTAACACAGAACCTCACACTAAAATCTATTTACCTCTAATCCTGTTTCCCAGCACATCATCTCTGGCTTTCAACAAAAATGACAGGGTATGCGATATTGTTAATATCACATATTAGCAAAATTTTGCTGAAAATAATTCAAAAACAGCTGCAGCCATACATCAACAGAGAATGCCAAAATTTCAAGCTGGATTCAGAAAAGGACTTGGAGGTGGGATATCATTTCTGATAGATCTTGGCCTAATGTCAAAATGTTTACCTGGGTTATATTAATGATGTGAAGGCATTGGACTGTGTGGATCATAACAAATTATAATACTATTATAAGGGAAAGAAAAAAAAAAAGGATGAAGGGACAAAGGAAGCAACAGAATAGACTCATATATTACACAGATTTTAGAATCATCAAGCAAGAATTTTAAAATAACTAAGATTAATATCTACCACCTGTCTGTCAGTTTGTGGTACTATAGTGGTTTGCATGTTGCTGTGATGCTGGAAGTTATGCCACGACTATTTCAAATACCAGTATGGTGGACAGGTTTCAGCAGAGCTCCAAGACAAAGACAGACTAGGAAGAAAGGCTTGGTGATGTACTTCTGAAAATCAGCTAATGTGAATATCTGCCTTGACCCTTGTGCTCTTTTAAGATCTAGTTATATGGGATTAAAGTGACAACAGTAACTAGAAAGATTAGATAGGAACCTTAGAGGGCAATGAGTTTGTGTTAATGGAGGAGGAACAACTCAGAAAAAGGGTAAGAATGGTTGTACAAAGCCAAGAATATAATCAACATCACTGAATTGTACATGTAGAAACTTCAATTGCCATATGTGTTTTCTCTGTATATTTTCAACAACAACAACAAAAAAATAGATTATTAAAAAAAAAAAGAAAACTTTATGGATCACAAAAGAATATTGTATGATACAGTGTTGGAAGATGATCCCCCCAGGTTGGAACGTACCACATAATAGATGCAACAATGGACTTAAACATACCAATAATAAGGTTGAAGCAGGTCCAGGCAACATTTTGTTCTGTTATACATAAAATCACCATGAGTCAATGCTGACTTAATGGCAACTAACAACAACTAACAACATCATTAATATGTTAGGAGCTCTAATGGATAAAGTAGATACGACACAAGGACAGATGGGTAATGTAACCCTAGAGATGGAAACTCTAAGAAGTAATCAAAAGGAAATGTTAAACATTAACAACACTGTGACAGAAATGATGAATGCCTTTAGTGGGTAGATCAATAAGTTAGACATGATCAAATAAAGAATCAGTAAGCTTGAAGACAGGCTAAAAGAAATTGGAATTCAAGGGGAAAAAAATGAAGAAAATTGAACAGAATATTGAAGAAAGATGGGACAATATCAAAAGGTGTAACATGTATAATTGGAATACCAGATGAAGAGATGGACTGGAGGAAAAGAAATATTTGAGGTGATAGTGGGAAAATACTTTCCAAAATTAATTACAGATGCCAAACCACATAATCAAGAAGGTCAGAGAACACCAAACAGGAAAAATACAATATCAAAATATATCAAAACTACAGAAAACCAACAGCAAACAAATGTGAAAAAAAAGCCTGGGAATGGAGGACACCATATCAGTGCAGGAACAAGAATAAGAATTTCAGTGGGTTTCTTATCAGAACACATGCAAGCCACAGAGAATGATCACTGCAACCAACCCCCTATTCCTAGCCTCCTTCCAAACACATAAATGTGACACAACCTATTATTTCTGTCAAGAAGACAATTGCAAGTCTTGATTTGCTACTTAGACTTACTGATGATCAGTCAACCTAACTGATCCACAAAATCTGTCTTACGTAGTTTCAAGACTTCCCTGGTTTACATTAATTCTCCGAAGGAGACACTATTTAATATGACTGATTCAACATTCTTAAGAACTACAATCTTTAACCTCCTGGCAAGCAATTATTAAATTCCATCAATAAATTCGTTCTCAAAAGGAAATTGAGGAAATACAATATGAACTGAGCTCAGCAACTTCACTAACAATTAGCAAGAAGAACTGTTCTGCTAACAGCTGGCAATAATGAGAAAAGCTGATTTATATATAATTATAGTGTACTCTGAAGATGGGGAGTAAAATATTCCTAATACGCATGAACGGTACAACATGGGCAGTGCTGTAATTACAGCTCAGGCAAATGACAAGTGTACTTACTTCCAATCATTTCCTTTTAGGTGATTTCTCCCTCAAGACAGCAAAAAAGTGTTACCTAGTCTTCAGAGAGATTCATAATTTAATATCCTTTAACTGTCTACAAATGCAGATTATTTGATGAAGAGAACGACTTTCCTTTGAATTTGATCAGTGCAGATAACTAACTGAGCTAGTCGCTTTACCTCTCCACATTACTAAATCTGCTTAAAAATTGCCTGTAGCCATGTCTGTCAGTTGAACCCTGGTGATGTAGTGGTTAAGAGTTCAGCTGTTGACCGAAAGGTCGGCAGTTCAAATCCACCAGGCACTCCTCAGAAATCCTATGGGGCAGTTCTGCTCTGTCCTGTAGGGTCGGTATCAGTCAGAATCGACTCAACGGCGATGGGTTTGGTTTTGGTTTGGTATGTCAATACCAGTGACCTGGTATTGAGAAGTTAAAGAAGCTCAGAACATTTTTAAACTTATGTGATGATTTGATGGAATTATTTTGAAATCATCACTAAGCAAGTGATGAAAATCAGTATGATAAACTGAAAAAACAAAACAAATGATGAGACGCACGCATTTAAAAATTCATTTACTTGATGAGTCGGAGCCTGTGGCATGGGCTAAGCCAGGTGACATTTAAACAGTTCTCCAAATTTTAACATTTAAAAATAATTTATAGATCTAATCCTTCCACATTTCTTATTATGCAGAAAGATGCAAGAATTATAGTCTTATTCATCTAAGCCCAAACTGCAAACAACCCAAAATTCCCTTAATAGGAAAATTAATAAGCAAGTTGTGGTATATTTATGCAATGAATTTTACTCACCAATAAAAAAGGAACAAATTACTAATACATGCAAAAATGTGGATGAATCCCAAATATATGATGAGTAAAAGAGGTCAGACACACAAGAAATACATATTGCATGGTTCCATTTATATGATTTCGAAGGACAGCCAAAATGAATCTATGATGAGAGATTATTTCTACACGCAGAATTGACTGGAAAGTGGCAAGAGGTAAGTTTTAGGGTTATAGAACTCTTCTATATCTTGTTAGGCGTCCATGCTTGGTTCAAAAGTTAAGCGATTGACTATTAATGGAAAGGTTGGCAGTTCCAACCCACCCAGAGGCGCCTACAAGGAAGAAAGTCATGGTGCTTCACTTCAAAAAGGTAAAAGCCTTGAAAATCCTCTGGAATGCAGTTTCTTTATATCTTTTTAATTAAAATATTTGCGAACTGTGAACCTTACAGCAGAAAGTATATAGCACATTCTTCCAGTATTCAGGCAGTTTTGTTAGACACTTTTATGTTTTAAATAGAATTATCCCCTCTATTTAAAAATGCTGGCTTTGGATTTGATATTTCTATTGTAGTGGGTGTGGAGTGAGGGAGTGGAAAGTTGTCGGGTGTCTTAGTTATCTAGTTTCTGCTATAACAGAAATACAACAAGTGGATGGCTTTAACAAACAGAAATTTATCTTCTCATAGTTTAGGGGGCTAGAAGTTTGAATTCACAGTGCCAGTTCTATGGAAAGGCTTTCTCTCTCAGTGGGCTCTGGAGGAAGGTCCTTGCCTCTCAGCTTCTGCTTCCTGTTTCCTTGGACATCTCCATGTGTCTTGGCATCTATCTTATCCCGTTTCTCCTCTGCCTCCTTGTTTAATCTTTTTTACATCTCAAAAGACATTAAGATACACCTTGCACTAATACTGTCTCATTAACATAACAAATAAAACCCATTCCCAAATGGGATTATAACCACAGGCATACAAGTTAGAATTTGTAACTTGTATTTTTGGGGGACATAATTTAATCCATAACACAGGGCAAACCCTTGACTGTGACTACAAATTAAAACCCATAAACCAAACCTGTTGGCACTGAGTCAATTCCAATTCATAAAGAACCTATAGGACAGTTTAGAACTGCCCTATAGGGCTCCCAAGGCTATAAACCTTTACAGAAGCAGACTGCCACATCTTTCTCCCAAGGAGCAGCTGGCGGGTTCAAACCACGGATCTTTTGGTTAGCAGCCGAGCACTTAACCACGGCACCACAAAGGTGCCTTCATTACAAACTATAGGTACTGCTTTTGGTTTAAAACGTTTATGGTGAAACACTAAAGTGAGAGAGGAAGGTGGGGATGGTATAGTTTGGGTGTACGGGTCATAAAAATGACTTTCGGGCCTTTCTTTCTCTTAGAGAAATGCATTTCTTTTAAAGCTTTGGTATTTAGTCTTTAAGTTACATACAAATATTACTCTCATTGTCAATAGAATTTTTCCATTTTATAGCTTTTAATATGCTATTCTTATTTGGAATTCCTCATGCAGATTAAAAAAAAAAGTTAAAAGGCATATCAGGAACAACAATTGGTCATAAGGTAGAAAGCCATGCCAAGGTCTCACCAGATTGGCTACATAATGTCAAGGTAAAAGACAACTTTTTTATAAAAAGTCCCATTACTTCAAAGTAAGGGCCGCTTATATTTTGGGCTTAGTAGATGACATTTCCAAGGAATAAATACTTTTATTCCAGCCCTTTAATATTCTGAATCATTCCTCCATTAGAATGTAGTTTTAATAAGTTAGGAATTTTTTTCTGTTTTGTCCAGTGCAATATCCCCAGCATCAGGCAGATACCTGGTACATATTAGAAGTTCAACAACTATTTATTAAATAAAAAAATTAGCCCTAGCTGGATATAGAGCAGAAATGTAGTTGTGTTACACGTGGAACGTTGGATTCACACACAAATGAGATCCGAGCTAGTTAAAAAGCATTAGCGCTAACACCTTGCAATTTATTGAAATTGTAATAGCTGTGAAGGGGCACAGACAGGAATTCAATCTGTTAAATGGAACCTGAGCACAAGACAATATGTGGTTTGACGTACCTTGAATTCTTTCCACAACTAAGTGATATACATTGTAATTTATAGTAACCACAGGGTCAAGGGTATAAAGGCAGAGCGTAGTTATTGTAAGCTTTATTTTTGTGACATGGCATTGAATGTTATATATAGTGCTGGGGCTCTCATTATTATTTTGCTGTACTTGCTGTTGTTGTGTGCCACCGAATTGATTCCGACTCACAGGGACCCTACAGGACAGAGTAGAGCTGCCCCACAGGGTTTTCGAGGCTGGAATCTTTAAGGAAGCAGACTGCCACATCTTTCTCCATCTTTACTGAGAGGCTGATGGGCTTCAACTCATTAGCTTTTGGCTTGCAGCTGAGCAAGTGTTTAATGCTGTGCCACCAGGGCTCCTTTGTAAGCATATTGCTCTACAGTCCACAACAAATTTTTCTTACCCCTTATCAGAGTAGGAAGTTATCTTGCCAAATTAAGAGTTTACAGAGCTTTTGTTGGATATTTTGAGACATTAAGTGCTATATAAATATTATCTAGGGAAACTGTGCTCTGATTTCCAATGAATCTATATTTCCATCCATCCATCCATCCATTCATTCATCCATTCATTCATTCATCCAGCCACATAACACACATTTAATGAAACCTGTCTATCAGAGTCTATAGAACAGTGGTCACCAAAACCAAAAAGCAAACCTGTTGCCATTGAGTCAATTCAAACTCATAGTGACCCTATGGGACAGAGTATAACTGTCCCAAAGCATTTCCAAGGAGCTGCTGGTGGATTCAAACTGCTGACCTTTTGGTTAGCAGCTTAGCTCTTAACCACTGCGCCACCGGGACTCCTAATGGATCACAGTGAATGCTAAATTCCTTACATTCAGGGAGCTATGCAAATGAAGGCAGGAGACCACCATAAAAAGAAACAAACAAAAAATTAATAACGTACTGTAACAACAACAACCCGTTGCCGTCAAGTCAATTCTGAGTCATAGCGACCCTACAGGACAGAGTAGAACTGCCTCATAGAGTTTCCGGGGAGCGGCTGGTGGATTTGAACTGCCATCCTTTTGGTTAGCAGCCAAACGGCTAACCACCGCGCCACCAGGGCTCCAAATGTGCTGTAGAAAGTGCTAACTAGGACGCATGCAGTAGTATTACATGGACATGAGAATGCTTTCTAAATTCTGACTAAGGGAGTTAGGGGAGCACTTACTGAGGAGACAATTTTTGAGTAAAACATTCACAATTTTCAGAAGTGCTCTGTTGATAAACCGGTGAGTTTCTGTCCCTAGTGACAGCAGAATGGAAAGTGACATGAGAACGTGGTGTCTCAGGGGAGACTTTTCACTCTCTAAGCTTCAAATAATTTTCTCTGGCCAAGACGAAGCTGAAGGGCCTGTAGAGAAGGCATCTAATGTTTTTCAATGACTCAACATTTTGAGACCAGTTAGGGACAGAAAAGGCCTTACACAACAAGTTACGTCAGTTAATAATTTTTCTAGAAGACGAATGGTGTCAACCACTGAACATTGTTTACCTCACTTGCGGTTAAAGTTTAAGCCGCTTCCTCCTAATCTTCTCGCTTGCAGCTGTCTTTCAGATCAGCCAATTAGAACTAGAATCCTGGGCATGCGCAGTAAGAGACCAGGTTGACCACCAGATGGCCCCATCCCATAATAAGTATTAGTTAAGAACAAAAAGACCCATATGCCAAGGAACCAAAATCACCGGACTTACGTCTTTGAGCGGTGACCGGGCTCATTTCAGAAGGGAGAAGTCCGTCAGCCGCTTCCGTGCCAAATCCTAGCCGGACGCCATTTTGAATATGTATGAAATTAATGAATGACTTTCCCTTTCCCGCGTGGTACAAAACTTCCTCCAGTCTTTTGTTTGAGGAGAGAGTGCTTTGGGACTGATCTGCCTGTCTCCTTACTCGCTGGGGGAAATAAGCTATGCCTTGCTTTAAATCCACTTGACTCTTAGTTATTCTTAAAGAGAGCACAGGCGGGGAACCCACTGTGTTAGGTAACAGTTTCACATTAAAGGTAGGAAATGACTGAACAAGCTTATGAAGAAGGAGAGATCGTTCTAGGTGATAGTTGCACAGCTATGGTTGATGTCAGTGGCGTCACTGAATTGCACTTACGAAAAAAGTTGAATTGGCAAATGGTGTGTTACGTGTATTTTTACAATTTAAAAAAAAAGCTAACATTTATCATATGCAAGGCCACGCATATACAAATTCAGTTCTAGAGGTAAGTATTACACTGTGCCCATTTTAGAGATAAGGAAAGCCAGCACTAAAGACAAAAACAACTTGCCCAATGTTCCATGACTGGTAAATGACCCAGCTGGGACTCATACTCAGAAGTTCTGACTCTGAGCCCTAGTAACCATCCCATTGAGCTGACATTCACATGCTAAAATATTTTTCTCAATACAATCAGCACCATCTTAACCCAGGACTCCATCAATTGTTTTCTGCTTTCTTTCCTGATTTGTGTCTGTCCTGGCAGACAGAAGAACTATTCTAGGACAGGAATTGTGTCACGTAGTCTTATTGTTCATAGAGGTTAGCCTTAAAAAAAAATTACCCACAACAAATCACTTAGTGTACTCAGGCTTTGCTTTCTCCATGTGTAAAACAGGCTAGTAATTCCAACTTTTCAGTATCATAGTATTTGTTATGATACTTGTGATAATAAATATGAAAGTGTTTTGCAAAACAAACCTAAAACAGGGAAAAAATGTTGTCTATAAGTTAATAGTATTTTTTTAATTTTTCCCTCAAATCCCTAACTAGAACGTACATTTTCCTTTGTTGGGCACCCCAAATGTAATTTCTGAAACTTTACTATAACATTGATTTCGTTTGATTTCAATTACAGCCAGCTCACAAGATGTAAATGATACATGTTCATGAATTTTGTGTGCCAGTTATTAAATACAGCTGTTATTTAAAATTACATAAATTTTAAATGATATAAACTTTCAGTGTAATAAATTATATTAAAAACAAAGTAAAACACTCAAAACTTATTATTTCTAATTATTTTATTACATTGTACTATTTTCTATGCTCATTTGCATCTACTGAATTTGTAAGATGAAAAAACTAATAGAGTGATGCTGATTATCTCTTCCCAGCTCTGCATTCAGTAACCACACACGGGTAGCTAAAACTGGTCATGACAGAAGTGTCTTCATCACAGAAATCAACAAACATTAATAATTAAAAGTTGATCTACTGTTTTGTTGATTAACTAGATTTTAGAACCAGATGGACAATATGTTAATCATGCAGATTAAATTTAGAAGTGTTCATGCCACAGAAATGGTCAAATCATAGTTGAATTGTAACCATAGATTGGCTATGGATATAAGAATTACACAAAAATCAACAAAAGTATTCTGTGAGAATCAATGGCTATATGGAATTACAAGAGAGAATATTGTATATTACCTTATATTTATAATTATGTTTTATCTTTATATCTGTAAGACTTATGATAAATGTATGCATATAATAATGTATACATGTATATACTGCCTTTGGGTTGATTCTGACTCATAGTGACCACATAGGGTTTCCAAGGCTGTAAATTTCTATGGAAGTTCACTGCCACATCTTTCCCCTGTGGAGTCACTGGTGGTTTCGAACCGCCAACTTTTTGGTTAGCAGTCTCTCTCTCTCTCTCTTTCTCTCGCCTATGGAGTGCAGTTATACTCTGTAACACATGGGGCCTCCAACTGGTTGATTCTATTCTATTTTGTCTGGGGTGGTGGTAACATGGATTTTCAAAACTGTCAAAAATCATCAAACTGAGCATTTAAGATCTATGCATTTTGCCCTAAGAACTTTAGACATAAATAAAAAATTATCATTTTTAATATTAGTATTACACTTAACTTTGATATAAGGAACCAGGCATTATATTTGGAACTTTAAAAATTCATGAGCTGATGATATTTACATAATCATTACTACTTTGTAAATATACCACATGTATTATTTTACTTTTTACTTAACTATTGTAGGAAGTTAGATCCATCAGAAGATAATGTATGTTTTCTATAGGGAGCTTCTGTTTTAGTACTAAAAATTGTTATTTCCAGTATTAATATTCTAAGGTATATATTTTCACTAAGGCATCTATTGGCTTAGCAATGCAGAACCAGTATATTAGCATGTATATTTCAAATAAGATTTTGAAATATTTTTGGCTCTTGTTTTTCATATGAAATTGGCATTTTGCATTAATTGTGCAAATATAGTTTTCTAATGAAAGTTATTTCACTTCTTTTAATCCTTTAAGGAATTTTATGAAAAGTTTTAACTAATAGTAATTCCATTAATTGTGAAAAGACTTGATGCGTTGCCTCCTAGAATGTGAAAATGTGTATAAGATTATTTCTAAATTTCCATTGCTTTTAGTTTAACCTATGTATTTTTTTTAATATCCTTAAGTAAAAACGTTTTTTCTGTATCCTAGTTCTAAGTCACATATGTATAAACTAAAATTATCTACTTATCAAAGGGCAAAGCATGTTCAGTCACATTGCTTTGCTAATGCATGTAATTGTAAGTAATAGAATCTGGAATTAATGTAGAAAATTTTACTATGTCATGGCAGTATAAGACATTTATAAAAATCCTCTTGAAAATTACATGGTATTTCCACTTCTATCAATATAAAATATTTGTTATTCTAAACATAAATCTAGATATTACAAAAAAAATAAAAGAATACAAACCCAAACATAGCATATTCTAGAAGACTTGTTAAATTTTAGTAATAAAAACCTTGTGCTTTAAGAAGAGACGGCTTTAGCCTTAGGGTAACTAGTATTGAACTAGCACACAATACTAAGACTCTTGAGCCACACACTACGTGAAAAGACAAATTTCTCAGAAAAAAAAAAAACCAATGAACTCACGAGAAAATGAAACTGGAAAGCAGCCCAGCCTGACTTCCTGAGTTCTGGGGGAGAGGCGAATGAAATCCAAAGATTGGAAGTGGTTGGGCCTTGTGCTGCTACTAGCGTGGTGAAGACAACCTCAGACTCAGAAATTGATTTGAAGTGGTATTTATTTGACAGTGAGCACAGCAGATTACTAAGGGGTCATAAAAGAACAGAAACATCTATTTTCTTTGGAGATATAGACGCTCACCACAAATCTATTAGATGTCTCACAGATTACATTTAGCCAACAGGTATACACAAAAATTATTTCAAACACAAGGGAAAATTAGCTAAATATGGGGAAAAATCAGCAGAAGTAAATTTCAGGAACTTCAGATATTTGGATTACACATAAAATGAAGTAAATTAAGAAGAATTAAAGAAGCAAGCAATTATTTTTTTTTTAAATCTTAGAAAAGAGTAGCATGGTATCAAAGTAGACCTGATAGATTTAAAAATAAAACTGAATAGAAATTCTCAGTGTGACCATTATTATAATTGAAGTTTAGAACTTAAAGGATATTTTTAGACAACAAATTTAAAAACAAAAATACTTCAGTTAGAAGATGATTTGATTTAAAGTGTCCGTAATTTAGAGAAGAGTTTGAAGGTATATTGACTTCAGATTTTATCCAAGTAAATATGAATATTAATATTTCAATGGTACATTCTAAAAACGCAAATAAATTATAAAATTTTCTAGTGAGTAGACAGAAAAATTGAAGAAAATATAAGTACTTGATCTATCCTAAAGAAGAAATCTAAGGAGAGAACAAATAGCGGAGACAAAGGAGAGTTGATTTTGCAGGTGGAATCACTTGCTGCTACTTCTGCACATAGAGAAAGAAAAATCCAGAAGTCTGTAAATGAAGCCACCGTCCGGCTCATTGACTTGTCTTCCAATCTCTCCTTCTCTCTAACCTTCATCTTCTTTCTTACAGGCGCCACTCACCACCGTCCCTTCTCTCTCTTTCTTATTCTCCCATCTTCAGGCCCTAAGCATTAAAAATAAATAAATAACTCTTCAACATTTCCTTTTGAAAGCTAACACCGATATCTAATACTTACTACACCTGGAAAATTTATGAGTTGAACTACACAGGCTCAAATATTTTGTTAACTCATAATTTCTTGATATCCCATCAAATGTCTTAAATATTTAGGGAAAAGTTTTAGAGCCACTAGAAGAAACTCATAGACAGTCCTATCTAGAAAAAATCAAATCCAACTATTAAATCCCAAAATCAAACAAAATAGCAAAAGAATTACTTACATAATAGCCTATATAGAGCTCAAATCCCATTCCATTTAGAAAGACTTTTGAAGCATCATTTTTAAGTGATCCATTACTGGTAGCTTTAGTGTCCTTATAACATAATGGAAAACTTACATAAAAACAACGATCACCATGTGCATAAGCTTTTGTTATGCTGCAGTCATAATCTTGTCTTTTTAAGACGAGTAAGCCAGAAGAAATAAATAATTATTTTCCACTCTGTTTAGGGTGATACCAACCACAAAACTGTAATGTAGAAGTCTAAATTTAGCTAGGTCATAAAATACTAATGATATTAGTCTTAATATTAAATACATCAATACCATCAAATACACAATAAAAACTGAATGTGCATTGTTATTTCCTTGAAAGAACTGTATTTTTTTTAAATCTATATAAAAAATAGAATCTAAATTTATTAGCATAGGATATATATATCCAGTTCTTCTTTAGCTCTCATCTACAGAACCATTCTCTTCTATTCCAAGCCCAAAACATGTTTCATCATGTTCTTTGAACAAATTCAAACATGTTTGATGAATGAATTAACGTTTGAAAAATTGATTGATTGAGTGCATTGATGCAGAGATCTCCGAATGGTGTGGACCAAACATCACCCTCAATTAAAAAAGACTGAATTGTAACTCAGATATACATTTATTTACTTTAAAGTATATATCTGTAATTGCCCATCACTGGGGGTGAAACTACTGGTATTTGAAACACCTGTGGCATAGCTGCCAGCTCTCTGTCAACAAACTAGCCACCATAGTATGACAAACTGACAGATGGGTGGTGGCTCTGAATATTAGTAACAGTTAATTTTTAAAACTTTAGTTAGAAATTCTAATACTTCTTTCCAAAATCCAATTATAGTTATTGGGAGGGATGTTTCCTAAACTGATTACATTTGAATTGTGATAGTTCACTTAATATTTTGCTTTTGCCTTTATGGTAGTGTGCATTGTCTAACATTTGTACAATACTGTAGTACTTTTATGATTTAAAATTATGTCATTTTTATTTTGAACAGGAAACCTGTCTTTAATTAAATGTTGCTGAAAGATTCAATGCATTTTAAAGTAATTTTATAAGCATTATTTTATTTAAATATTACACTATAAATTAAGAGGAACTATATTTATTCACTATTCCTATATTTAGAAAAAAGCAACACTGAACAGCAAAAGTGTTTTATAACCAGAAGTTATATAGTATTCATAATATACCCAAGTAAACCCATAAATATGATTGGACTTTCTCTCAAAGTTGAAAAAATTAGTTAAAATAGGCTCCAAACACTTTGATGAGTGAATCAGTAATCTGTAACACAGAAGTGAGATGTGTGTAATAAACGGTATATATTCAAGTAGTAAGTATGAATTGAATGTATAAGGATAAGATAAATATGAACATTACAGAACAGGTATTAAATTACTATGCAAATTGTTTTAAATATAACAATAAATAGCAAGTTTTACTAAGTCAAAGAACCTATCATTATAAAACATATCCTGATTTCAGAAAAATTAAAATGTAAATCTGTAAAATGTAGCAAAATGCCTCAGACTTTTGACTTAATACATCACGGTGTTTTTTGTTTTTTTTGTTTGTTTGTTTGTTTAGTTCAGATATTATTTTCTTATAAAGTAGTATGGGTTTGGCAGCATTGGAGTTATATAAACTTTTGAGGTCATTCCAATGAAGAAAATTGCTCAACTTTGAACTCCAGGACCATGTTGTCTAAAACGTATTCAGTGAATTAACAGCATCAGAATTCTAAGGAATATTTACTAATTTAATAAGCTTGTGCTCTTTCTCAGACCAGATGAAATGAAATCTCAGGGATCTTGGGGTCTAGAAATCTGAACTTCGAATGTTTTTCGCTGAGTTTTAATGAGACGTTTTTCTGAGGTTTGTTGAATCAGTGCACTTCCCTTACCATCTGTTTTTTTTTTTTCCTTTTCATTATCTTTTTTTTTTTGAAGTAATCTAGTCATAAGAATTACAAAGACATGGCATTTATATTTCCTAGAAGCCAAGAGTTTGATATTATAGAAAAATACCTTTTTATCAACTAGAGTAAATGTAGAACTTGATTAACAGACATGTTCAGAGAAAATGATGCTCTGGCTGAATATTTACTCCTGTAGATTCTATCAGTTTCTTTTTAGTTTACAACCAAGTTTAGGGGACTAATTAAAGGAAATGCTACGCTCCAATGTAAACAATTGATAAGACCCATTTAGTGGCAGGAATGACTTCAAAATGCTAAAACACTGCCTGAAAGCTATCAGACTTATCTCCTCACTATCAATCCGATGTAATATACCTAATGTCACCAGACTCAAAATCTTAAACAGTATTTTCATCATCTCCTCTCTAGGCCTCAATGTGTATAGGATAATTTGCCTTTCGTAATTCTGTCGTTCAAGAACTCTCATATTCAGAATCAATCTACAAAGCCAAACCTCATTACTGACAGTACAGATCATCATATGCAAGCAGTTTAGCCTATTCACTGTTCCTTTATCTAGGCATACTACTTCTCCAATTAAGGCTTTTTTTTTCCTCCCAAGCTTTTTTCCTCTTTGGTCACATTGTTTCTCCACTGTTTTTTAATCCTAATTAAATTCTACTCATAATTCGAAAATCAACATTTAGGTCCATCTTTTTTATGGAACGTTTTGATTGCCAGAACTATTTTTCTCATGGTTTTTGAAAAGTGTTTCATTTGTTTTATTCAAATTTTCACTTAAATTTATCTTACATTTATAGTATGTTTTACTTTAATCAGTGACAATAAAATAATCAGTATAACAATAAATGTTAGATTTATAGTATGTGCCAAATATTTACTGTGGCTTTTACACACATTATATTACTTAATTGTTATGACATTCTACAAATGTAATAGTACCTTATAATATGAAAATTTAATTTCAGGGAGGTTTGTTTAATGTCTACATACCTAGTAATCGACTGAGGAGCCCTGGTGGCACAATGGCTTTGCGCCTGCCTGCTAAATGAAAGACTGGCGGTTCGAAATCACCAGTGGTTCTTTGGGAGAAAAGACCTAGCTATGTCCTCCCGTAAAGATTGCAGCCTAGGATACCCTACAGGGCAGTTCTACTCTGTTTTACAGGCTCACTGTGTGTTGGAATCCACTAGACAGCACACAACAACAGTAATCTACTGAGCCAGAATGAAAGTGTAAGACCCTAAAACCAAAAACCAAATCCACTGCCGTTGAGTTGATTTCACCTCATGGTAACCCCAAGTGTACAGAGTAGAACTGCATTCCATAGTGTTTTAAGGCTGTGAGCTTTTGGAAACAGATTGCCAGGCCTTTCCTCCAAGGCACTTCTGGGTGGATTTGAAACATGAACCTTTTAATTGATACTTGAGTACTTAACCATTTGTACCACCCAGGAACTCCTGTAAGACTCTAGAGCTCCAAAATCCATTCTCTATCCCATCTAGCAAGCTGCTCCACCTCCTACCTCTTCCAAATTATGAGTGTATGACAACAGAAGCTCTGTCTTTGAGTAGAGAATAGGGAATAGTGAGTACAGAAAAGTGATAGCATATTATAGCATATTGTTTTCTAGGAATAGTCATTAACAATAACTTGCTATGTATTAAATTTAGAATATTTTTGAAAAAGGAAAAATTGTATCAAGATTCAAACAGAAAAGCAACTTTTTGGAAACCCCAAACTTGTAAAAACTTAAAACTATTGTGTTTGGAGTGTATTATGAGCCTAGTGTGGGAAACTTCCTATAGTTGGCCTAGATTGTATCTTACCTTCACATGCATTCAGTATTTTCAACATATGACTTAAGGAAATGAAAATAAGACATAGAAGTTTATTATATTGCCTAACCCCATTAAAAGCAATGAAACCTGTGTATATTCAAAGTATGAATATTGTTTTTTGTGTCATTTTTTATAATTATAACATGATTTCTTGAGGGCAGTGGTGGTTCAATGGTAGAATTCTCACCTCCATATGGAAGAACCAGGTTCAATTCTTGGCCAATGCACCTCGTGAGCAGTGACCACCTGTTTGTCAGTGGAGGCTTACTTGTTTCTCTGGTGCTTAACGGGTTTCAGTGGAGCTTCCAGTTCAGACAGACTAGGAAGAAAGGTTGAAAGCCTTGTAGACCACATCAGTCCAGGACAGATGCTGCAGGACAGGTCACAGATCAACACCACAGATGGCTCAGGACCAGGCAATGTTTTGCTCTGTTGTGCATGGGGTCACCATGAGTTGGGGGCTGACTCAACGGGGGTTGACTCAATGGTGACTAACAACAACAGCAACAACAAATATGTTTCCTTAAAAATCAATTATTCATTCAATTAAAATATTGTAAAATAAATGTATTTTCTAAGTTTTCATACTATACTTTGATACCTAAAATTTATAATTCATGCTGATAAGATCATTAAGCCCTTGCCATAAGGAAAAAAATATATTTAAAAGTGACATAACAAAGTATTTTTGGAGTAAAATATAGGACGCAATGACTTTTGGCCCCTTTCCCGGTAAAGTTTTCATAAAGGATGAGACATTTAAATGGTAACGTGAAAGATATGTCTGATTTTCAACAAGAATAAGAATGACATTGAAAACTAAGAACTCAGTGAAAACAAAAATACAGAAAAGCTTGAGACATTTTTACAGAATTTTTTAAAAACTTCAGTGGGTAAATTATGATAAGAAAGTACAATAGTAAGAAACAAAGCTAGAAAAACTATTCGTTTAAGCATCCTTTCTCTTATCTCAAAAATCTTAACTTACACTTCACCACATGTGAGGTATTTTGGTAAAGATTGAGAATACACAGATGAAAAGAACGACTGTATTTTTCTCATTTAGACATTTAAGGACTAAAGTATGTTGGTAGCAATGAAAAGAATAAAGATAATGACTGAATAAAAAGTGGTAAGGAACACTTATCCTAGGTTTGGGTTTACCATATGGTTTATGGCACCAGATGATCTTGAAAAATGTCAATATGTTTCATAGTCCTTAAGGGTGGAATAATTGAGGAAAATAGAGAAATAAGTAAAAAAAAGATCGATGAAATCTAAGACTATTCATGCTTCAACTGGTTCTATAGCTAAGGAAAATTGTGAGTTCAGTTTATTAGCTGCAAATATAGTAACAAAGTGTTCTTTCACCTCATAGTTTTCTAAATTGGTTGATTTTAACCTCGTTATCTGCATTTAAGCTCTGTGCAAATGTACACATTTTTATTGTTCTTTGCCTGGGGAATTGAAATAAAGATTTTAGCTTTTGTTGTACACTAGACTGTTCGATAATGACCATTTATTAATGTACTGAAAACACTGTAGTGAATAGGAGGCAAACTTGGGTTTATCAGAAGGATAAGTCAAATTAAAGTGATTTTTTTTAACCTTAAATGTTCTCATAAAGATAACCTTGTATCATTATAGAGAATAAGTCTTCTGTCTTTTTGAATTTGACAGCATTTGAAGTTCACATTATAGGACTAAAAAGAAAAAACAAACAAACCACTGCCGTCAATTCAGTTCCAACTCTTGGCGATCCCAAAGGGTTTCCAAGAGTTTAAACCTTTATGGAAGCAGACTTTCACATCTTTCTCCAGCTGAGCCACAGGTGGTTTCTAACTGCTGACTTTCTGGTTAGCAGTGGGCGCTTTAACCACTTTAACCACTGTGCTACCAGGGCTCTTTCAATTGACTGTTGTTGTTAGGTGCCGGCAAATCAGTTCCCACTCTTAGCTACTTTATATA
The DNA here is from genome assembly GCA_030035585.1 of Dugong dugon. NCBI lineage: Eukaryota > Metazoa > Chordata > Mammalia > Sirenia > Dugongidae > Dugong > Dugong dugon. Next base: position 12,935,451 of record CM057473.1, read on the forward strand.
CAAGAGAACAAAACACTGCCCAGTCCTGCACCATTCTCACAATCGTTGTTATGCCTGAGTCCTTTGTTGCAGCCACCGTGTCAATCCATCTCCTTGAGGGTCTTCCTCTTTTGTGCTGACCCTCTACCAAGCACGATGTCATTCTCTCCAGGGGACTGGTCCCTCCTGATAACATGTCCAAAGTATGTGAGACAAAATCTTGCCATCCTTGCTTGTAATGAGCATTCTGGCTGTATTTCCTCCAAGACAAATCTGTTTGTTCTTTTAGCAGTCCATTGTATATTCAGTATTCTTCACCAACACCATAATTCAAAGGCATCAGTTCTCTTTGGCTCTCCTTATTCACTGTCCACCTTTCATATGCATATGAGGCGATTGACTAAGACTTCAGAAAAAGAGATGCATTTAAAAGTAAGAGTAGAAGGCTCACAAAATTTTAAACCACTAAAGTAATTCCAGACCAGAAATCTGCATATCTGTAATTAAAAATTACTATTGTAAATTACCATTTCTAGAAAACTGTTTTGAATATTACTAAAAAGTTAATACATTTATGGTAGCTTTGATGACAACAGATTTAAAGATATACTACAAATAGTGTGTTATTAATTAATGATTGACATTAGTAATGAACACCTGGCTGTAAAAGTCATGAATACCTCAAACAAAGAAGCATACGAAAAAAAAACATGGACCGGCCTGAGTTAAGACTGAGGTAAAACAAGAGGCAGGTTTGATGGCCTGTATGGAGGCATCTTGTGGGCTTAAAGAAGTTCCTGGCTAAATATCTTTTAGGAACACACTGAAAGTGTGTTTTAATGTTTTATTATAAGTCTTAGGCTGGGATCTCTAGAGAAACAAAACCAGTAAAAATGTATAAATATATATAGAGAGACATTTATATCAAGGAAATGGCTCATGTATTTATAGAGGCTGGAATGTCCCAAGTCTGTAGATCAAGATAGAGGCTTCTTCTGACTCACATTGGTGCAGGAACTGGGAAACCCAAGAACAGCAGGTCAGAGAGCAGGGCTCTTGTTCACAGACTGTGAAGATCGATGAATCTCAAGATTGGTAGGCAAGACCCAAAGGTTTCTTCTGATTCATGTAGCTGCAGGGGCTGGCAAACCCAAGGTCATCAGGTCAGACATCAGGGCTCATGCTCACAGGCTGTGAAGACTGACAAATCCCAAGATCGGCAAATAAGCTGTTAGCTCAAGTCACAATAAGCAGAGGTTAGATGAACAGGAGGCAGCTGTAAGATCCACAGAGGGCAAAAGCCAGAATGTTCTCTTATATTCAGATGCAGGCCACAAGCCTAAGGAAACTCTCTTTCAACTGATTGACTACTCACAGCAGATCCCATCATGGGGGGTGATCACATATAAACACTGAGAATCATAGCCCAGCCAAGCTGACACACAATCTTAACCATCACATGATAAGTGGCCAGCATACATTCAAAGAGTTTAAAGAAAATAAATGCTGTTTTATGAACAATTTCCAAAGAAACAGTGTTCAGAAACCTAAGCATGTAAGGGGTTGGAAATAGATTGTTCAATGAAAGACAGTGCTGTAACACCAAAGTCAAAAAAAGAAGAATATTTGATGTGAAATCCTAGCAAGTACTTAACCACACATGTTCTGAAAGGAAAGTTTGTAGCAGAATTTGAGAAGTAACAGCACAAAAAAAAAGAGTAGCGTGAGTGTGAATCCACTCCACAGCAATTTTTTATTTTTATTTTTTTGAGCATAACAGTGATGTCACTAGGGTGGGCATCACCCAGTGTGGTAACTCATGGTGTCATCCCCCTGGGGGGGGGGGGCAGCTGGTGAACCCTTGTGAGTAGAGCAGCCTGATCCTGACTGGCTCCTACACAGCCTTGCCTCTCCTGGCCCTGCCCCCCATGGCTCCCCGCAGCTCCTCCCCTCTCCTACTGACCAAGGCAGAGACTCTCCTCTATGCCCAATGGCAGGCACCATGCCTGCCCACACCCCTGACTGGCAGGTGATGAAGGTGGGGTGATGGTGATATTACCCACCACACTGGGTGCCTAGGGATGCCACTACCTTGGTGGCCCCTCCCAGCCACCACCACCAGGCACCCTGGAGTCTTTTGTGTCACCCCCTCTGACAGTGTCAAGGGGTGTGGTCTACACCTCCTGCACCCCTTAGTGACACCGCTGGCTACATAATTTCACCTTTTTTCTTTTGTTTAAGGAAAGGGATATGATTAGAGATGTAGAAAATCAGCATTAACTAAAAATTGTGATTTAATGAGAAATGAATATCACCTTACAGGGAAGACCTCTCTGCCATCTGTTATTCTAAATCAGAGAGATGAAAACAGCATCCAGCTGTGAAAAGAACAGAGCAAAAGACAAAAAAAAACTCTAGGATCTCAGCAATGTCTATTAATCCCAGAAATTTCTAATGTGAGCTACTAAAATGAACCTACAAGCCTGAAGCTGAAAATTAAGAAATCTCATGAAAGAAGGCCTTCAGTGAGCCTAAGGAAGTTAGAGTAGTTTAATTACCTAAGATTTAGTAAAATAAGAAAGATTGTACCTTAGCAGAAGATGTCTATTTGATTTTTTCTCATGCTTATATTTTACTGATTTCTAACACATTCATATCCTATAATGTGTGTAGGTAAAGGTAATATTGGTTCCAGTTAGCCCGTGGAAATGTTCAGACTTAGAGAAATTGTAGGATTAGAAACAATATAAAAACTAAGGGTTTTTGATTGATAGTACCATTTTCTATTCATTGTATGAAGGGAAAATAATGTATTTATAAATAACACGTATTTTTCTTACATTAAAAATGATTTACTTCCCTAAAGAATATGTGGGCATTTAAAATAATGCATTTTGTATTCCATATATTCCAATTTTTTCTGTTTTAGGCTGTTGTCTCTAGAGAAGCAAAACCAGTAAAGCATATATATACATAGAGAGAGAGAGATTTATATGAGTGAAATTGCTCACACAGTTGTAGAGGCTGGAAAGTCCCAAGTCCATGGGTCAGGATGGAAGCTTCTCCTGACTCACATAGCTATAGGGGCTGGTGAACCCAACATTGGCAGGTCAGTCAACAGCCCTTGGGCTCATAGGCTGCAGAAGCTGACAAATCTAAAGATCAACAGATAAGCTGGCAGGCTGCTGGATCACAGACTGTGGAGGCTGACAGATTCCAAGAATGGCAGGTAAGCTGCTAGCTCAAGTTCCAAGAACAGGAGATCAGATGAACAAGAGTCAGCTGCAGGATCCAGAGTGAACATAAGCCAATGAGCCTTACCAAAAAGTCCACCTATATTCTATGCAGGCCACACCCCCAAGGAAATGACTTTTCAACTGACTGGCTACTCACAGTAGATCCCATCATGTAGCTGATCACATTATATCAGAATTCATTATGTAGGTGATTACATCATTCAACTGCCAAACTACACCATAATTGCCAAACCACTGAGAATCATTGCCCAGCCTAGTTGTCACATAACCTTAATGATCACACATGAGCATGGTATATTTTCCCGTTTATGTAGGTCTCTTGGTTTATTGCAGTAGTGTTTTGTAATTTTCTTTGTATAAGTCTTTTTTGTCCTTAGTTAGATTTTCTAAGTAGTTTATTCTTTTGGTGGCTGTTGTAAACGGTAATTTTTTCCTGATTTCCTTTTTGGAGTTCTCTTTGTTAGTGTAGAAGAATCTAACTGATTTTTGTATATTGATCTTATACACTGTCATTTCTCTGAACTCTTCCATTAGTTCCAGTAACTATATTGTGGAGTCTCTGTGGTTTTCTATGTATAGGATCAGGTTGTCTGTGAATAAGGATAGTTCTACTTCTTCCTTCCCAATTTGGATATGCTTTATTTCCTTTTCTTGCCTTATTGCTTTAGCTAGGACTTCCAGTATGATATTGAATTAAAGTAGTGATAAAGGGCATCTTTGTTGTGTTCCTGTTCTCAGGGGGAATTCTTTTTGTCTCTTTGCCTATGCTACTCTTTTTATTATTACTATTATTGTTCTTGTAAAAATATATATGTAACACGTTTGCCAATTCAACATTTTTCACATGCAAAATTAAGTGATACCAATTACATCAATCATGCTGTGCAATCATCAATATCCCTTGTCAAATTTTCCATCACCATAAACAAACTCTTTATATAACTCATAAGTGATTAGGTTTTGGATCCAACCCACACTGGTGTGACCTCAACTGAATGGACTGATTATATTACATTAAACTGATTTATGGAAATTGATTACATCAAATTACACTAGATTACATCCACAGTTATAAGATTAGGATTTCCACACATATTTTGGGAACAAAATTAAATCCATACCCCCATATGATCTAGTAATCATGCTACTAGGCAATTTTCCAACTAATTTGAAAACTTATGTGTATGCAAAACATTTACACAATGTTTATAACAGCTTTATTCATAATTGCCAAAAACTGGAAAAAACAAAGATATCCTACAAAGGATGAATGGATAAACAAAGTGTGATACATCCATACAAAGGAATATTATTCAGCAACCAAAATAAATGAGCTATGAATCCATGAAAAAACATGGAGGACCTATAATGCATATTGCTAGTGGAAGAAGCCAATCTGAAAATCTTACATACTAAATGATTCCAACTTTATGACATCTTGAAAGAAGCAGAACTAAAGAGCTAGTAAAAGGATCCAAGGTTGCCAGGGGTTCCAGAAGAGAGTGAAGGAAGGGAGAGAATGAATAGATATACCACTGGGGATTTCTAGGGCAGTGAAATTATTCTGTGTGATACTGTAATGGTGGATACATAATATTATGTATCTAATATTAACACACATGTAACTGTACAACACAAAAGGGAACCCTGATAGAAACTATGTACGTTAGTTAATATTTCAATACTTGCTCATCAATTATAAAAAAAATACCATTCTAATGCAAGATGTTAATAATAAGAAAACAATGGGTGAAGAGTAAGGGAACTTGCCTGCGAATTTGATTCTTGTACACTGCTCTAGTGACCACACTTCAAATTCTACTGTTCTATATCCAACCCGTTGGTCACAACAGAGAAAAAGTATCCTTTTCCTAGTTTCTAACTGTGGTCATGCTTATATCATAAATGTTTTGCTTTTCACAGTGTCATTTGTTGTAATGCAATTGTGTCTTAATTTTTATGACTCTTCCTCTAGACAGAAAGGACAAGGTGGAATAAGTTTTAGGAGTAATAAATATATATGTGTATATATATATATATATATATTCCATCCTTTGTCTGGACCACTTAATTAATCAAACGTGCATAGTAAATGCTTAAAACTCTATTTAAAGCCTTGACAAAAAGCTTAATTTTGAAGATTTTCATCACGTATATCTTTTTTTTTTTTTAATTATCTTCCATGCATTTTAAATTCTTCAGCAGAAAAAAGGGCTATTGTCACCATGAGTTACAGGTTCCAAACATATTCAGGTAGTAATGAATTGTCTCAGAAACACGGATGAGCACAGAGAGTTATCTTTTGGGCCCGTTACTTATATATTTATTAGAATGAGAGTTATTATGAAGACATTTTCCAGGAGATTTTCTAAAAGTCAGTTTAAATGTCAGACAGAAATTTTAAAACTCTAGTGTTCAAAAGGTGAAGTATTTGGAATAGAATTTAAGTTAATGTCACAATAAGTTTCAACAGTGTTATAAAGTTCAGTCAAATGAACCTAGTTTTGAAATGTCTGTACCAATAATACTTTGAAATGAAGAGCAGTATGAATCATAATTACTTTTAATAGTAATTTTAAGAGAACACTGTGCTTTACTTTATAAATTATTCTTATTTACAAAGTCTTTGCCACATGTGCTATCATTGTCAGATCTTCAGGTATGTGGCTAAAATCAGGGAAAAAATATGAATATATGCAAAATCTACTTCAACATCCTTTGAATATTGGTATGAAATATAGACCAAAGGGAGAACATGAAAACTCAGAAAATTCAATTAAGTAATAAATAAAGAATGAAATTAGTTGCCACTTGAGTGTAGGCAGGGTTCAGAATTCTATATGCCCAATCTAGGGGTCAATAATTAAAAGAAGTAATTCAAGAATTGTTTAAGAGTATACATTGGAAAACACTCTAAATTATAGACAGCAGAATTCATTATAGTTATATTAAATATTAAATAATGTACTGTAGGTAATGTTGCTGTGTGCCGTTGAGATGATTCCCATTCATAGTGACCCTATGAGACAGTAGAACTGCCCCATGGCATTTTCCAAACTGCATTTATGCTAGAGCAGATCAGGTCTTTTCTCCTGTGGAGGAGTGGTGGATTTGAATCACCAACCTTTTGGTTACCAGGCAAACACTTAGCCACTGAGACACCAGGGCTCCATTAAATATAAATGAATATATTAAGAAGTGTGAAAAATAGTGAAGGGGTCAAGCAAATCCGGGAAAAATTTCTGGAAGCATGCAGCTGTATTGTACCACCAAGAAAACTATTGCCTATGCCATGATGAAGAAGTTACAGAACTTGAAAGCTGCTACCACAGTTTTGGAATCACATCCGTGCAGCCTCTACTACAGTCAGTAACTTGTTTAATCTGGAAGTCTGCTGCCGATGAGGAGCTATCACAACAGCAGACAGCACTAGAAGCAGGTCATCTTTTCTACAATCCATGCTAGCAAAATAGATATCATAAGATCTATTGCATACCTCAACACATTTCGAAAGTAGTCTCCTCAAGTGTGTATGATGCAAGGGATTTAAAGAGCATCATTTACTCTATCTGCAAAAGAGTTTAGAAGAAGCAGTTCTTAATATTCCTACTTCTTCATACAGATGTTGTTTAGAAAGAATTTGAAATGAGTATTTAGTAAACTGCAGCAACCTACAACTTTGGACACTCAGTATCCACACTCTCCTTTCCATTATTACATTTTTAATTTATATCAACAGTAATATCATCCACCTAATGCAACCGTTTCTCTTAAAAGCAAAAATGCAGGCAAATGCACACACACACACACACACACACACACCCTCGTTCCAGAAAGTGTTTCCCAAATTCCCATTAATTATCATATGTATCTCTGGATCCTGTTTATTCATTTTCTCGTTTAGTCACTGTCCTATCTTGAGTCTTGAAATCAAGTGATAAAATGTTAAGATTGAGACCAACACATCACTAATAAATTTTAGTGGAAAGGGAGGAGGAAAATGAAAAATTTACATGCACATTAGAGCAAAGAAGAAACTGTAGTACCCACTACTTTCCTCATAGTACAACTGGTCATGAACTCATAGTTGACATGTATAACTTATCTTCCCCAGTAACCATTCCTTGTTTACATCAAATGTAGTCATCACTTCAGCTAGTAATATGTCTAATTGTGTCCTTATGTGTTCCTGTTTATGTTAGAATGATTTTCTTCATTTTTATCACTGAACAGACAGGCAGCCCTGGGTAACAAACATCCAATTTAAAGACAACCTCTACCTGCCCTTTAACAAAAAACCAAACCCGTTGCTGTCAAGTCCATTCCAACTCACAGCAACTCTGTAGGACAGAGTAGAACTGCCCACTGGGTTTCCAAGGAGCAGATGGCAGATTCTAACTGCTGACTTTTTTGGTTAGCAGCCATGCTCTTAACCACTGTGCTACCAGGGATCCAAACCAACTCCTTCTTACAAAAAATTCTTCATCACAATCACCTTCGCTTGCTGCACTTGCAGCTTTTTAATCATCAGAGAGACTTCAAACTATTTGCTGCACTAAAAGAAAAGAAAAGAAAAGAAAAAAACAAACCTGGTGCCATCTAGTCAATTCTGACTCATAGTGACTGTATACGACAGGGTAGCACTGCCTCATAGGGTTTCCAAGAAGCAGCTGGTGGATTCAAACTGCCAACCTTTTGGTTAGCAGCCAAGCTCTTAACCACTGTGCCTCCAAAGCTCCCTTGCCCTAAAGTAAGGCTAAATAAGAACCATATGTACCTGTTCTGACTTACCTACAAATTTGACCTAAAGACACACTTAGGAACGGATCTCTTTTGTAACCTGGAGACTGCCTGTATAGTACTTGAAAGTTTTTAAAATAATTCTAGGGATTCAGAATAGATATCCCTGCCCCCACTGAGTTGCAGTAGAACTGTATACCCCTGATAATGAAATCAGTTATGTAGTTAACAAGGTATCCCTCTTTTTGCTTGCTGAATTGGTCAGATGAAGATTCCAACATGGTCAGGTGGAATTTCCAGATTAGGGGAATCACTACTATTTTCCTAGAGAAAAAATTCCTACATTGGCTAATCAGACCTCTAAACTAAGTAGGATCTGAAATCATTGAGATGGAAATTAAAAGAAAAAAAATTGTGAATTAGTTATTCTGTGTGAGAAGGACCTATAATATTTTTAATTTCACCCCTAGATTTCTGGACCCATTTGATTTGCATTTAGGAGCAATAGTCACTTATATATATGTATATTTGGGATCATAGTATATCACAAACTACAAGGCAGCACCCATATAGTATAAGACATTGTCTTCCAGCTGACACTGGAATGGGGCCCTCTGTGATTCTAGAAGACTAGCTGCTTCTGAGTGATGTGGTAGATGACAGAAGCAAGACAGAAAGGTAACATAAATTAACATTCGTGATAAAGTATATCTAGTGAGGAAAATTGTTGGAATTGGTTTGGTAAAATTGAGTTGCACTATATCTTATAAGGTAAGTTATTTTGCTGTAGGACAGGAACAGAACTTTGCTTATCTCTTGGGATGCCTGGAAGACTGGTACTGATTATTATTTAAGGTAAGTGCTAGTAAGCTAAGTAATAATTTACAATACGATGTATAAATGTTGATACTCCCCTGGTGGTGTCCAGGGGACTGTTGTTTATTCATAGCTAGGCTATTAAATAATTTTGTAATGTTATGTATTGGCTGGCTTGGCAGCATAACCAGAAAAGCATAAATGACCCTGCTGTAAATTTTTGCCAGAGCTCGCCTAACACCAAAATTCACCATACAAAACTTGGATGCTCATATTCTGGAGACAGAGAAAATCCACTGGACAAAGAAGTAGGGGAGCTGCATCTGGAAGTCACTCAGGCCCCTGATGCTGAACTCTTTCTGTTGCTGTAATGTATCATTTACCATTATTAAACCTCTTTTGTGTGCATGCTCAGTGGAGTCTCGGGAGTCTTTTCAATTACTTGGCACTGTGAAATCATTAGAGCTAAGGAACCACATCAAGGCTAAGATGTGGTCTCTGTCACCGGCATATTAATTTAGTTGTGAGGGTAACCAGCTCAGCTTTGATCTAACTCGTGCATAATTATTGAGAAAGGGCTGTGGTACTGTGGAAAAAAGATGATTAACAGCCACTGATAAAGTCATGTATTAAAATTTATTATTCTGAGCTAATTCCAAGTGTCTATGAGCACACCTCTAGCTAAAACCTCCTTGTCACCAATCCCTTAAACTTAGTCTTTTTAATCTCTAACCAAGTATCCAAAACATTAGCTTCTGTCTGTGAGTTAGGATAGTTCAGACCTTTGGTAATCTGCCCTCCATGGTAAATTTGATAATGAAAAGTACTGCTCAATTGTACTGCATTAAATTGTGCCCATTGGGGGAAAAAAATGCTCCTTCTCTACTCTTTTTCAGAACCATTCCTATGTAGAGCTCTAATACTGCAGCTACCTACTCCTAGATGGAGTATGAAGAATAATTTGTAAACTGGGCTGATTTTTTTTTTTCTCTATGTCAGCTGGTTATGGGGGCTGTTCGTGTGAACTGAGTTTAAAAATTATCACTGAGAGTGAAAGCCATCTTCTCATTCAACATCAAGTGTCTTCAAGACCTCTATGAGCATGACATTATATGCTCCATTTTCCCAGACTGATGAGGCTGAAGGGCATACTTGGCAGTATTCTTTGTGGATCAGATGAATTTCATTTCTTAATGGGCGATTTAGCAAGCGTTGTTAATTGTTGACTAGTAACCAGAGATTAAACCTATACTAGGGCCCAAATCAAGAAAATGGATAGATAGATGGACAGATAGACAGACAGACGAGAGAGAAAAAGAGAGAGACTGATATTTTTCAAAACCCAAGTTACCTCCTTTGTAATTCTTTTACTGATACTTAATCTACATAATCAGCTATCTTATCCTCTACAAATAATTTAAATACTATTGGATCGACTGTGAAATGTTTGGTTGTATCCAGGAAGTATGATAACTGTGCCCCCTATGTGCCTTATTTTATATTTGATAATATATGCATAATTGTGTCTCTACCCTTCCATTTGTGTTGAAACACTTGTCTTTACTATGATCAAGCAGTGCTCATTGTTTCCACATTTGGAGCCACATTTCCCATCCATAAGTGAATCCTTAACTGCGTTATGTTTATCTGAAGAAATGTTCTAAGCCATTTTCTTTCCCATCCCTTACTTTCATGTCCATTCCCACACAATAGGACCAAATTTATCTGTGGCTACAGGAGTTTTCCCTTAAAAATCATGTACTTTCAGACTTCCCTTGCTCTCTCTTTGGATAAGTAGATCCTGGCAAAATAACTCACTGAAGTTTAAGTCTAAGTGTCAATGACAACCAGGTTTATATTAATCGGTCTAGATGCCGGCTCATTGTGACCCAAGAGCTCCAGAGCTTCAACACAAATACCCTGTAGCACATGTGGAGATCTGAGTATCTTGAATGTCCCACAAACAGCAAGATATTTGGTAATTATCTTAAGCTATAAGCCCAGCTTTGAATAAGCCTAATTGGGGTGAAGACTGCAGGAAGCAAGAAGGAAAACAGAGTTTCCAGCCTTGTTTAATACCTGTTTGTTGGAATTTCTCTGGACTGAGAGGAGAGAAAATAAATTGACTGAGGATATTTCTAAAATAACTTGTTCATCTGTTCTCCACACCAAGTTAAACTTTAAACATAGGATAAATATACAATCCAACCCATTAATAAACAAAATATATATATATGAATGATATATAGATATACGATATATATATATATATATATATATATATATATATATCAATACTAAACCAAAAACCCAAATTCGTTGCTGTCGAGTCCGTTCCGACTCATAGCGACCCTATAGGACAGAGTAGAACTGCCTTGTAGGATTTCCAGGGAGCAGGTGGTGGGTTCAAACTGCCAACCTTTAGGTTAGCAGCTGAGCTCTTAGCCATTGTGCCACCAGGGCTCTTATATCAGAATATTAAATTATAAAGTATCTAAGAATCTAATCATTAACTACTAGATAGAGATTTAATGCATGTTACATGTATTCTGCTAAGTATTGGCAGCACAAGAATCGCAAGAAAGTAAAGCTATTTAGCCCCATTTGACTTGCATTTCAGTATGCTTCAGTGCAATTTGAATCTACCCAATCAAGGTAGATATATAATTAGTCAGGGTAGTACTAACCTAACTTCTGGTCATCAGTGACAATATCATAATTTTGAGGAAAAATATCACAAGTGCTGTACAATAAAGATATGTTTTGGGCTGCTATCCAGTGTGAAGAACATCAAAGAAGTCATGCTATAATAAATATAGTATTGAAATACAATTGTGTTTAAAATATGTTAAAACCAAAATAGATATTCTAATTTCCCAAATCAATTATTTTGTAGTCAGATAATATATTTGACTTTGCGGCGCAACATAGCTGAGTATTACTTTGGCCATGATTTTATTGTGGAAAAAAGTAAAGTAATTAAACAGAGATTGTGGGGAATTTATTACCCCTAAAAAAGAAAAGAAGGTTGGATCACCAAAAGGAAGATGTGGATGATGGGATGAGAAAAAATCGGATGTGACATTAAGTAATGTGAAAGCTCACAACATTTCAGAAGAGCTCTGGACTAGTGTATCTAGTAAATAAAACACTGAAAAATATCTGTACTCAACATATCTGCCCTTGATCCATGTAGTGTTGCTCAGGCAGCTGGAGTAAAAAAAAAAATAAAGGAAAAAAAAATCACAAGTAAGCTGCTAGCCCACAGAAGCAGATGAAGGCAAAGAAAGCTTCTAAACTCTGATGAACGACTTCACTTAATGTCTACGTGCATTGCAAGGTTATTTGCTTCTGCAGATTTTGCTGTGATGAAATAGACTACCCTTCTTTGAGACCACAAGTCTTCCAGTTATAGCTCTCATGAACATCTTTCCTCTAGCACTATGGGTTCTCAATGAGACATGCAGGATGTATATAAATCTACCATGCCTGTCTTGGTGTTATCCTTTTAAAAAGACCTTAAAACACATACACATACGCACACACTTAGAGGAGGGAACTGAAGATGGTGAACAAACTTGAACTCATTCTACATAAGAAAGAAATAGAAAACTAGTGCAATTTTTATTAGCACAGGGATAATTTGGAGTGTTCTGAACACTCTCGTCCAACGTAAAAGCCCTCTTTTTTTTGGACATGCGTTGGCCTTATTAGTCTAGGTCCAATTATTGGCAGCTGCCGAGAGAAAGATTTTGGTAAAATATATGTAAGAAGAGCTCCTCAAAGATGATTTTAGGATAGGCAGTTCTCTATCACTGGTTAGTGTTGGCCCTATACCCCACGCACAGCTATGAGGAACCAGATTGGAACCAGCCCAAGGAAACCACTAATGTCACTGTGTTTCATAGCTGAAATGCTTTGTAGGCTGAGGACAATTAGTGCATTTAGCTCTTCAGACAGAGTTCAGAAAATAAACTTTACAAAGTTTATTATTTAAAATACGTAGGTTACAACCCATTGTCTGTAGAAATTCCCTCTCTCCTTCCCTCCACACTTCCTTGTTCACCAAGTCCTTCTCATCCGGAGATCTGATTTGCTGCCTTCGTCATCAGCTAGGGGCTGTATTCAATTCCATGTGCTCATAGTCTGGACAAAATAGTGTTCAAGGAAATATCAGAGTAATTTTGCCCATCGGGGCTGGCTCCTTCTACTTACCAAAAAAAAAACCAACAAATTAGTTGCCGTCAGTCGATTCCGACTCATAACAAACCTGATGGAGTAAGAAATCCTGGTGGCATAGTGGTTAAGTGCTATGACTGTTAACCAAAAGGTCAGCAGTTCAAATCCACCAGGCCTCCAGGGAAACTCTGTGGGGCCGTTCGTTCTATAGGGTCGCTATGAGTTGGATTCAATGGCAACAGGTTCCTTCTACTTAGGAACCAGTTAAAGCTTGAGTCTGCACTGCATCTGCTGTTAAATGTCTACAGTGTAACATCTAAACTGTAAAAAAATAAAATGAAATCATCATCATCTTCATTTCTTCTTCTTCATTTTGCAAGGTCCTAGCCTGAAACATTTATCCCGTTTAATGTAAAATTTCTCTTCAACAGATTGTTAAATGTAACAGCTTGGTTTTACCCACTTAGATTCTAAGCCTATGTCTCATGTAATATAAAAGAAGCCAGAGTATGCTTTGGCGATAATGTAAGAGAGAAAACAAAGTGATTGGATAAATGGAGCCCTCAACTCCAGTTCCAAAAGTGAATCCCGAGAGAAGATTTGGAAAAAGAAAACATCACTCGCCCAATGTAACATTTTAGTTAAACAATGTTATAATTGTAACATTATATTAGGATGAAAAGAAAATATTCAGTCTCAAGAAATAGTGGGTAGTGTAAAGTACACAGTCAAATAAATCTAAAGTTCAAATAGTGTAAGGTGACATTCAAAACTCATATATTAAAAACAGTGTTTAAGAAAATTCAGTCTTTTCACTACTATTTGGTTAGAAATCTCTAAAAGTCACAAAGAAATTTATTTAAAAGTTTGGAAAAATGGTTGTTTAAAATTTGCTGTATTTTGGTGATTCTATCTTTCCTGCTCCTTATTATCACATTATTTTTCATTTCCTTCCAAAATGTTACTCTGACTACAATACCACCTCTCAAAGATAATCAACCATCTTTTATTTACTGAATATAACAGCCCGTCCCATGTTCTCATCCAGCTCAGTTTCTTTCTCCTTTGGCTTCTGTGATAGACTCTCCCTGGTTATACTTTCACTTCTTATCAATCATTTTTGCAGCAACTTCCAAATCTAACTCTTGCCAACAATGTTCATATTTTTTAATCTTTTATAAATCTGTATCTTATCTCTTATCACATGTCCTTGATTTGCCTTTAAAATATATTCTTTTTTTTTCCCTTTTTACTCCCTATATCTTCCCTCAGTTACCTTATTTAGCAATCAAATTTTTACTCCTCCCTGAAGATTTAAGTGACACAATTCCTCTTTTGAAATTTTCCCCTATTTATATGTGAGTATGTAAAGAATAGGGCCTTACACATGTGTTTCCCAGGACATGGTAAGGTCTATTGCACATTTTCAGGCATTCAATTTATGTACTAGAGAAATCAAGCATTTTAGATTCACAAGTCAGTGATTTAAACCCCAGCTCTCTCACTCATAAATATGCTTGAATTTTAACTATTTAGTCTCTTGCAGACTAGTTTCCTTATATGAAAACATTTATGATTATTATCCCATAAGATATTTATGATATGAAATACTATAGCATACCAAAGATCATGAAGATGGTGCAGGCCAACATTTTGTTCTGTTATACATAAGGTTGCCAAGTGTCTGAGCCAACCCAACGACACTAAGAACAATAACAAGATCTTTATGAGAATTATAAGGTATAATCTATAAATGTACATAAAACAATTTTTAGGACTTAGTGGAAGTTCCATACATGACTGTTACAATTGCTACTCTGTTATTAATTTTTCACTCTATTTTCATCCTCCTTTATTAAAAAAAAATAGTTCAATGAGTGGATTCTTAAACAGAAAACATCATTCAGCAATTTAATCTTGAGTTAGACTGGTTTTTCAGAATAAAGTTAACCTCAACTTATTATTACTCTTTGTGAAGACATTCATGTTCCAATCATGCTGAATCACTCTCTGACTCCATTACACATTATCTGACCACTAACTAGATGTTAATTCTATCCTATATTTTGTGGTTTACATGCTTATTACCCAATCTGAAGCTTGAAATGGGGACTAACTAGTAAACTTCCCCTATAGTTAGGCATGGCTGTGCTGAAGGAAAAGTTCCCCAACAAATATTAAATCACTTATTTTATAAAGTCTTTCCAAACTAGATCTCATCCTGCCAATCTAACAATTTCCCTAAATACACAAAATCATTACCAAGGTGTACAGAAAGAGAATTTATATGTTTATTTCATTTCCCTGGCCCCTTGGGAATTCTAGAAGTTTCGTATTTCACATTAATGCCTATTAGGCTGGGAAAAAATGCAGGTGTTAATACTCATCTCCTCCTCCAGCTTCTCTAGACAACCCTAAGATGTGTGCTTGTCTTCCACTATGGTCATCAGTTGTGCATGAGATGTTAAACTATATAAAATGGACATACATCTTCAATCACCAATGTTGGCTATGAACAAGCTTTCTTGGTTAGGTAAAGGGGAAGATAGGATACAGGAAAGATTATACTTCTTGCAGGGACCTGAGAAAGTAACAAAGTATCTGAGGAAGTCTTTGATGAGAACAGAAGACAAAAAAAAAAAGATATAAAAAGAAATCAACCATTGAAAACCCTGTGGAGCACAGTTCCATGCACATACATGGTGTCACTACGAGTTGGAATCGATTTGACAGCAACTGGAACTGGTTTAGGAAGAAAGTAGACTCTGATTACAGTAAAATGAAGAAGACTCTTGCTATTCACAAGTCTACTACCCTTCAGCATCAAACCAAAAACTAATGCCATGGAGACTCATGGTGACCACATGTGTTACGGAGTAGAACTAAGCCCCATGGGTTTTTTATTGGCTCAATATTTATGGATGCAGATCATTCTTCCTCCCTTGATGCCAGGCCTTTTCTTCCACAGTGCTGCTCAGTGGATTCAAACTGCCAACCTTTTTTGGTTAGTAGCAGAGAGCAAACCATTTGCACCACCCAGGGACTTTTCCTTCTGCACAGCCATGCCTAATTCTGTTGAAGCAATAACTCTGAAGCGATAATCTCTGTTTTTTTAATTTCACCCGCTCATAATCTTGAAGTGCTTCTGTAAATGGATCCGACACTTTCTCTTTTTTTTTTTTACTGTATGTATGTTTCAATCAGCAGTCATCAAATTATATTGAAGACTTGTAAGGCTTTTGTCTTAGTCATCTAGAGCTGCTCCAATAGAAATACCACAAGTGGATGGTTTTAACAAAGAGAAATTTATTCTCTCATAGTCCAGTAGGCTACAAGTCCAAATTCAGGGCATCAGCACCAGGGAACACTTTCTCCATCGGCTCTGGGTGAAGGTCCATGTCATCAATCTTCCTTTGGTCTGGGAGCTTCTCTGCACAGGAACCTCAGGTCCAAAGGACACGCTCTGCTCCCAGCACTGCTTTCTTGGTGGTAGGAGGTTGCCATGTGTCTCTGCTTACTTCTCTCTTTTATATCTCAAAAGAGATTGCATTAAGACATTAATCTTGTCAATCAACCTCATCAGTATAACCTCGTCACAGTGATAGAATTTACAACACAAAAGGAGATCACACATAATCTCATCATAGTGATAGAGTTTACAACACATGATGAAATCACATCAGATTACACAATCATACAATACTGGGAATCATGACCCAGCCAAGCTGACAGGTATTCTGGGGGGATACAACTCAATTCATGGCAGCTTTGAAAGCATTTGTGGGGACTTTAGCAATTTGAATAATATTTTTGCAGACTATCATAACCCAATAACACGTACTGATTTCTTATTTATATCCAAACTTCTGCTTTGTAAAACCAAAGCACAACAATTGGTCTTTATTTACCTGGAGCAGCAAAGGAAGAAGGAGAGTCAGGGATAGAAGGAGAATATGGAATGTGTGGTCAATTGTCTCCATGAACAACTGCCTGCTTTTCCATGAGACCAGAAGTACTGGATGGTTCCCAGGTACTATTACTGAACATTTGATCAAAGATTCCATAGAAAATCCTGATCAAAAGGAGGAAAATGCAGAACATAATTTCAAATTCTCAAGGACTCCAGAGTTCCTGGAGCCAAGAAGTTTAGATGAACCCCTGAAACTATTGCCCTGAGGTAATCTTTAAATCTTAAATCAAAAATATCCCCTGAAGTCTTCTTAAAACCAAATGGTAGTTTAGCTTTAATAAAAAATGTCTTCCTTGAGCATTATGCTCTTTTAAGAGCAATCTATATGGGATCAAATTGACAATAGCAACTTGAAAGATTAGATAGGAACCTTAGGGGGCAGGGAAATTATGTTAATGGGGGAGGAACAACACAGAAAAGAAGACATAGAATAGTTGCACAACTCGAAGACTGTGATTAATGTCACTAAATGGTACATGTAGAAACTGTTGATGTGGTTTATGTTTTGCGGTGTATATTCTCAACAACAGCAACAAAATATATAAAATTAAAAAGAAAAATGGAATAAAGTAACACTAAGTAAATTAAATTCAAATTGTAGACACCACAAATTTATGAAGAAATAAATCTTAGCCTCTTGAGGTATGGTTAAGGACTTAGTCTTAACCAGCATCCTTATCAACTGATGATACTAAGTGCTTTGGTAAGGTTAATTGATCTTAACTTGGATGTCATTGTATTGCTGTCTGTGCTTTTTTCAATATGCTGCACAGAAGCATTCAATCTATTGTAGGTAACTGTGAAGTAAATCCACTGTAACCTGTTGGTAATTGCTGGTTGACAATGTTGCACAGTAGTTGATCCAGAAGGATCTTGGCCAGGCTGATTTGGCAGTGGAACTCAGTGAAATGTCACAAAGACTGTTGCAGAAGCTATAGCAGATTTAGAATAAAATATTAACTCCAGCCGAGCACCCTGAGGTTATGTTTATACTCATGGTGGCAACAAGGTAATGGAGACACTCACAGCACTAATTTCAGGCAAACTAATTTGCTGGGAAAGTCTCCAAACAGTTCCAAAGGACTGAAAAGTATAGAGAAGCCAATTAGATCACAATAAAAAGCCAATACTGATCAATTTGTTCATATATTATAGCTTGTACAGCATACCAAATCATTCTTGCTTTATGCATATCCACACGATCTAAGACAATACAACTTTCTGGTTAAATACGTAAAAATAAACTTAATTTCTATTGACGACTCCATGTGTTACAGAGTAGACTGCTCTAAAGGATGTTCTTATCTGTAATCTCTACTGAAGCAGATCACTGGGCATTTCTTCCACAGTGCTGCGGTATTAAAGGTGATACAGTGATATGACTCAAAAAATGTTGTATTTTGTTTCTCAGTCTACTCTGAAAAATTCAGATAGAGAGATAGAAAAAAGAAAATATGTTATATATAATATACTTAAAATGTTATATAAATATATATAATATAGAACAGGGGTCACTAAACTTTTTTTGTAAAGGGGCAGATGCTAAATATTTTAAGCTTTGTAGACCATACAGTCTTTGTCACAACTACTCGTCTCAGTCATTGTAGAATAAAAGCAGCCATAGGCAATAGGTAAATGAGGCACATGACACTATTTCAATAAAACTTTATTTACAAAAACAGGTAGTGAGTTGAATTTGGCTCTTGGGCTATAGTTTGCCAACCCTTGATAAAAAAATGCATATGAATTATGTACAATATACATACACACATATATATCTTGTAAAATATATTTAAAATATACACATGGGATATAAATATGTATGACAAATCACATATCTGCAGCCAGATATGAATATGTGAGTGTTGAAAGTAATGCCATTATTTTAATATATACAAGTAATAAGAGGAGTTAGGCAATGTCAATCATGCAAATTCAAATAGTGCATCTAATTGTCAAGATTTTCAAGAAACTGAAATTTTATGAGGGACAGGGATGTCAAATTTATTTTGACATAAGAATAGGAATATAAGAAAAGACTCCATGTATAGAATTGATAACCTTGTATGATTAAAGAAAATGCTATTTCTTAACCAAATATTAAGTGGTCAATATTCTAGAGAAATCTCTGGGTAGTGCAAATGGTTAACATGCTCAGCTGCTAACTGAAAGACTGGAGGTTTGAATTCTCCCAGATTCACCTCAGAAGAAAGGCCAAGAGATCTACTTCCAACAAATCAGCCATGGAAAACTCTTCGGAGCACAGTTCTACTCTGACACTCATGCAGATGCCATGAGTCACAATCAAGAATTGCAACTGAACACTTTTTTTAAGCAGCACTGAAGAGTTACCTTCTTGAATTAATTGATGGAAAACAAAATTTTTATTGGAATTGCCTCAATATTCTGTACTTGAGCATTAATTTTCATTTTTATGTGCCCCTAAAAATTTGTTCCTAAAAAGTGGCATGTGCCATCTGTCAAAATACAAAGTGTAAAGGAAGATAATAAATCTTCAGTCCATAAAGATGTTGCAGGGTTAGGAGATGAGTTTTTCAGTTCATTTTTCTCATCAGTAAAAGGGACAGTAATAATATCTACCTTGTGAAGTCACAGGTGTCATAAAATTTAAATGAGACTTAAAGAAATTTTGAAACAACTTTGAAGTTGAAAAGTGTTACACATATGTAATTTTGCACATTGTGTGTCCTAGTCAAAAGGTAAACATAAGCTTCAAAATAATTGAAATTATCACTCAAGAGTTCTTCAGGGAATAAATTTCCATTGTCTATTTAAATCTACAAAATCTTACCTTAAAAACAATTCCTACCAGACTGAGTCCTGTACAACTAGATGGTGTCCGGCTGCCACCACTGACTTCTCTGACAGGGATCACAACAGAGGGTTTCAGATAGAGCTGGAGAAAAATGTAGAACAAAATTCTACCTCACAAGAAAACACTAGACTTACTGGCCTAACAGAGACTGGAGAAACCCGACAGTATGGCCCCTGGACATCTTTTTAGCCCAGTGGTGAAGTCACTCCTGAGGTTCACCGTTCAGCTTGGGATTGCATAGCCCCATAAAACGAAACTAATGGGGCACAATAGTCCAGGGACAAGAACTAGAAGGCAGAAGGTGACAGGAAAGCTGGTAATAGAGAACCCAAGGTTGAGAAGGGACAGTGGTGACATGCCGTGGCATTAGTAACCGTTGTCATAGGGCAATATGTGTACACCATCTAGTTGTACAGGACTCAGTCTGGTAGGAATTGTTTTTAAGGAAAGATTTTGTAGATTTAAATAGACAATGGAAATTTATTCCCTGGAGAACTCTTGAGTGATAATTTCAATTATTTTGAAGCTTATGTTTACCTTTTGACTAGGACACACAATGTGCAAAATTACATATGTGTAACACTTTCTCTTTTATTTAATGGGAAACTATTTGTTCCTTAAACCTTCATCTAAAGTACAGTTAAAAAAAAAATGGTTCCTAAGAAAGATGTTGCTAAATAAAATATAAAACAACAACAACAAAAATAAAAGCAAACTCGTTGCCATGGAGTCAATTCCAACTCATGATGACCCCATGCATTACAGAATAGAACTGATTCATAGGCTTTTCTTGGCTGTAATCTTTATAGAAGCAGGTCACCATGCCTTTCTTCAACAGTACTACTAAGAGTGTTCGAACCTTGGAAATATTCACTCAATTGATACTAACTAACAGATAAGGAGTCCTGATGACACAATAGTTAAATGCTGGGCTGTTATCCCAAAGTTCAGTGTTTTGAACCCATCAGACTCCATGGGAAAAAACACCTGGTGATCCTCTCACATAAAATTTATAGCCTAGGTAACCCTATGTTCTACTCTGTCATATCAGGTGACTACGAGCCAAAATTGACTCGATGGCACACTACAAACAGTCTGATATTAGTTATCAATATTGGGCATTGTTATCGCTATGTTTAGCTTCTCATTTCCACCTCACCAAATCAAAACTTTAATAGTTTAACATTAAGCCTTCTAAAAACCACTTCCTCTTCTGGAATTCCGGAATTTCCAAAATTTGTTTGAGATATCTCCCACAGCTTCTACCCCAACCTCCCCCTGCCATTGAAACGTCCCTTTTCAGATAATTTTGAAAAGTGTTCTGAATTATATCTCCCTTTGGAGGTAGCAGATTAAGTGTGGTTGTAGCTACTTCCATATTTTAATGTGAACGGTGATACTGTTGGTTTCTTCATGGTCCTTTCTTCCTGATCTTACATGTATATACGTGTATACATGTATATAACCAACAATCCCATGAACCGTGACCGTAGGGTTTTCAATGGCAATGACTTTTTGGAAGTAGACTGACAGGAATTTTTTTTTCAAGTCACCTCTGGGTGGATTTGAACCACCAACATTTTGGTTGGTAGTTGAGCACTTAACTGTGGCACCCAGAGACTCCATATATAGTAGTTACATACCTGCATATGTGACTTTAGATATGTTATTATTTAATGACAGTTGTTTTTCAATGCATTCATTGTTTTAATATTAAAAAATAATAATTTTGTATAGGTATAGCATATTTGGGAAATGTTTAACGTCACGTATATCAATGATATACTCCATTCTATTCCATTGCTGCCCAGTAGTTCAAGAGATCATAGAATAGACATGTCTCAATTTATTTATCGAGTCCTTTTTGTGTATGAATTCTACAATATATATTTTTTGGTCTGTAGAAATAATTCTTCACCAATCTATTTTTGCCTATAATTGACTCATTCTTTAGCTAATAGAAAAGAATCAAAATTGCTCTGTAATAGAATATGTGTTGCTGACATTTAGTGGATCTTTTCAAATTATTCCAAAAAGTTGTCCCAATGTACTAAGTCTCTAGCTATGTAAGAATCGTTGCATTTTATTCTGTCATACTGTTTCATATTTTTAAGTGTCATCATTCAAAAATGATACTTTGTTATTGTTGTAATTTACATTTTCTAGTTACTAGTGATCTTAAACAACTTTACAAATGGATAATGATTTTATTGTCCTGGAAAAATAATATTTATATACTTCATCCATTGTATCATGAGTTTTTCTAATTCTTTATAGAAATCTTTTATACCTTCTCTATATTAAGTAGCTGTTGCTATCGTATACATAACTTTTTACAGTTTTTTCACTTGCCTTAACTTTGGCCTATTGGTCTGTCCACAGAAAGAAGTTTAAAATTTCTGTGCAGTCAAATGTGGCAATATTATTATTTATATCTTTTGTGTATTGAGAGGTTTTTAAGAGTTGTCTACATCAAAAACAAATATCCATTTTATCTAAAAACTAGTATACAATTTTTAAGTTTTGCTTTCATTTATTTATTTTATTATTTTTGCCATTTAATAATTTGGAACTCATTTGTATGAATATGTGAGATAAGAAAAAAGATCTATTTTTTCCCAAAGGGTAAACAAATTGTCCCAACACCATCTATTAAATAGTTAATGCTTCCATAATTATTTAAATGCCTTTTTATTAAATATGTCTTCCTAAAAAGATGGTGCTCTTTGTACTCTTTAGACTTTATATTCAGTGTCCTCTATCTACATTTAATTTTTCTCTGATATACTACTGTAATTGCCATAGGTTTATAATATATTTGATATTCTAGGGCATCTGTCCCTAATTTTTTTCTTTTTTCAACATTTCGTTGGTAATTTTTGCATATTTTGTATTCTGTATGAATTTTAGAAAAAAATGTTTTAAAATAAAAAATACGATTATATTTTGTCGGAAGTATATTGAATTCTTAAACTGATTTGGTAATAACTGGAATCCTTACGCTACTGAATCTTCCAAAACAAAATCAAGTTCTATATCCCTGTTTATTAAGTATTAATTTTATGTCTCCCATGTACCAAGAAAATATAGCATCACGGTTAAAAAATGTGGACCCAGAAGTCATTCTTTTATTTTGAACTTTGACCAGCTAAAACCTCTTTTTAGATGAACAGGCATTTAGTAGGGGTTAAATGAGATATTTAGAGGCATTTGGTGGTTCAGTGGCAGAATTCTCACCTTCCACGTAGGAGATCCGTTTCAATTCCTGGCCAATATGCCTCATGAGCAGCCACCATCTATCTGTGAGTAGTAGATAGTTTGATGCTATGATGCTGAACAGGTTTCAGCAGAGATTCTAGACTAAGACAGATGAGGAAGAAAGGCCTGGCGATCAGCCAATGAAAACCCTGTAAATCACAATGGTCTGATAAATGCAATTGATCATTGGGATGGTACAGGAGGAGACAGCATTTTGTTTAGTTGTACGTGGGAATGCCATCAGTTGGTGCCCACTTTATGGCAGATAACAACAATGACAAATGAGATATTTAAAGTATATATAACAGTGCCTGGTATGTAATGAGCTCACAATAATTGTTAGCTATTATGATGTCTTACACAACAATTTCTCAAATATCTTAATAGTTGTCTTTTGATGCCATTATAATTTTTTTCTAATATTTGCTATTATAATCTTTATAATAATGTTGATATGTAAGAAAGTTCTTGGATTGTAAAGTAACATATATCTACATTGTTAAAAATTCTGTTTGTACCTCAATTCGTCAGTTGATTCTTTAGAATTTCCTGCTGGACAGTCATACCATCTGAAAATAATGAGGATTTGTTACTTCCTAAAGAATGAGTGACCCTAATTTATCATTTTTTATACCTGTATGTTGGCTCAGAGCTTCAGAATGATAATGAACAATGTAATTCATAATGGGAATTTTGCATTTTTCTGACATTAATAGAAAGACTTATCACATTTCATCCTTAATATTTAATGTAGGATTTTTTCTAATATGATTTTTTTTCAAGCCTGTAAAGGAAAGGATGGTCTCATCTGTCTAGTTCACATGTAATTTTTATATTGCCTGTGTATTAAATTTTAGTGAATGATATTTTTAATCTACTGGGATTATCATGGGCTCTTTGAAGTCCTTTGATCTATTTAATGTAGAGAATTATTAGACTTTCTAATGTAGGACATCCTTACATAATAAAAATGATTCTAATAAACTGAATGTATTATTATTTTAATACACTGATGACTTTTAAAAAATGATCTACTAAGAATTTTTTATCAAACTTTTTTTTTTAATTTTGAGATAAGTGTAATTTGGATACAGTTGTAAGAAATAATAGAATGAGATCCCTTGCACCCTATACTCTTTTTTTCTCCCCAATGCTAGCTAGCATCTTGAAAAATGATGTTACAATATCACAACCAGTGTATTGAAATAAATACAATCTATCAATCTTATTAAGATTCCCTGAGTTTTACTAGTATTCATTTTGCGTGTGTATGTATTTAGTTTTATGCAAATTTAGCACATGTAAATGTTTCTTCATTCATCACCACAATCGAAACACAAAATAGTTCCATAACTACAAAGATACCTCATCCTTTACGTTCCCCCTTTCTTATCACAACTACCTCCATCCTAAACTTTCCCCTATACTCAAGGCCTAACAACCACTAATGTCTTCTCCATTTCCATAATTATGTCATTCAACATATTATATAAATGGTGTTGACACTCCATCTTTATTTATTTATAGTGTTTTTGAGTCTGTCTCTTTGCATAGTTATCTTAGTGCCTTCTCCAGGTAATGCAATCTACATATGAGACTTATCACAATCTACTGGTATCAACATTTTGTCACTCTGAGTGAGATGTAGAAACCTTACTTCCATTTAGGTCCCTTTATCCTCCCCACGTTTAAATATCATTGTCTTGAGCGTAAGATGGTTTTATACTTTTAGTTTACATCATCAAATATGATTTACAAAAATCATGGTAATTATCTATCGAATGTATTCATATTTCTGTTCTTTCCATTTTTCTTCCTTCCTTCCTGATTGTCTTCATCAGGCTTCCTTAGAAAAACAGAATAAGTGATTAGCTGTATCTACATCTGCATCTACATCTACATCTATCTAAAGGGAAAAAGAGAAAGAGAGATTTACTTCAAGGAAGTGTCTCACATGATTGGAGGGGGGAGGGCTAGCAAGTCCTAAATCCATAGGTCAGGTGATAGATTGGAGATTCCTTTATACTTGCCTCCCACAGATCACATGACAAGAAGAGTGAAGAGTAAGTGTTCTGGCAAAATGTCTATACTCTGGAAGAAAAACAGCCTAGGATAACTCTCTTTTTGCTCTCATTGCCTCTAAACTTTTGATTGAGGTCTGTCCAAAGTATGAAAGGTAATCACTGTACTTGAGGACAACTAAGTTAATCACAGGTAATTTCTACATAACAGTTAGTATACTAGTGTTGACAGCTTGGCACCATAGCCTAGCCAAGTTGATACAAAACATTAGCCATCACAATGATTCTCCAAGATTCCATTCATTATCATTTCTTTAATATTTGATGAACTTTTTTTCAACAAATTCTTTTAATGTTCCAACATATGAGAATGTCTTCATTTCCCCCTATTCAAGGGAGTATATTCTCTCCACATACATAATTTGAAGCTGATAGTTTTTTTATTTCAACAGTTGCAAACTGTTGTACAACTTCCTTATGACCTTCTAGTTTCAGATGGAAATTTATTGTCATTTAATTGGTGTTTTATCCCGCTCTGTGTGTTTCAAAATTTTTTGTCTTAGTTTTCACAGGTTAAATTATGATGTACCTTTGCATGACTGTCTTTGGGTATAGCATAGTTGAGTTTACTTAGCTTCTGTAGGTTTATGACTTTCACCAAATTTTGGCTGTTTTCAGCCATTATTTCTTTGAATACTCTATCATCAATCTTCTGGAACTCAGGTGATACAAATGTTAAACATTTTGTTACTCTCCCACCGATCCCTTAGCCCTGTTACTCTCTCTCTGTCTCCTTTCCTTCTTTCCTTCCCCACTCCTTTTTTTAATATATATTCTTTCTCTGTTTTCTAAGACTGGGCAAATTCTATCGACATGCCCTCAAATTCACTGGTTCTATCATCTGCATCTCCACTGTACTACAGAGGCCATAAAAGTTTTTTTTTTTTTTTTTTTGGCCTGTTATTATGTTATTTAGTTCTATTATTTCCATTTGGTTCTTTTTTATAACATACTTCTTTGCTGAGGTTTTCCATTTTTTAATTTGTTTCAAGACAATCTGTAATTTCTTGTTGAAGTATTTTTATGATGACTGATTTAAAATTTTTGTCATATAGTTTCAACCAAGCCATGATGTTTTCAATCACCTCATATGCGTGTGAAAGCTGGACAATGAATAAAGAAGACTGAAGAAGAATTGACACCTTTGAATTATGGTGTTGGCAAAGAATATTGAATATACCATGGACTGCCAAAAGAAAAAAATAAATCTGTCTTGGAAGAAGTACAGCCAGAATACTCCTTAGAAGTGAGGATGGCAAGACTTCATCTCACATACTTTGGACATGTTATCAGGAGGTACTCCTGGAGAAGGACATCATGCTTGGTAAAGTAGCGGATCAGTGAAAAAGAAGAGGATCCTTAATGAGATAGATTGACACTCTGGCTGCAACAATGGGCTCAAGCATAACAATGATTGTGAGGATGGCACAGGACTGGGCAGTTTTTTGTTCTGTTGTACATAGGGTTGCTATGAGTCAGAACCAACTTGATGGCACCTAAAATCAACAACAACAATTAAAACATTTATTTCAATGTTGACATTAATTAATTGTCTTTTCCATTCAAGCTGTGATTTTCCTGATTATAGTTATGGCAGGTGATTTTAGATTATATTCTGGATATTTTGGCTATTATATTAGGAGATTACATGTACTATTTAATTTTTTTATCTTGGGACATTCACTCAATTTAGGTTTCATGTAGATATTCTTGTCTACTTTTATGCCCTCTAGTTCTAATGTGGACAAATAATATTAAGCATTGTTTTGGGCAGGAATGTATAAACACCTAGAAAATTATATAGGCATTTGGATGCTTATTTTAAACAAACTCTTATTGGTTATATGTGTGAGAAATTAACCTGGATAAAATTGTTCATTTAGAGAAAACTGAGGCTAAAAAAAGAAGAAAAAAGCTAATGAAATATTATGTAAATGAACACAGAAAACATGCATTTTGAAAAGATTATTATATATTTATATATACTTATATATTCATACAAAAAAAATACAGTTGCTGTCCAACTCATAGCCATTGTGTGTCATCAAGGTGATTCTGACTTGTAGTGACCCATAACAAAGTAGAACTTCCCCATAGGGTTTCCTAGGCTGTAATCCTTAGAGAAGATCACCAGGTCTTTTCTCCCATGGAGACACGGGTGGGTTTGTACACCAGCCTTTTGGTTAGCAGTTGAGTACTTAAATTTTCCACTACCAGGCCTCCTCTCTCTCTCTCTGTCAAAATCACTCACTCATATAGAGTTGCCATGATCTGAAATCAACTCAATAGCAACTTGTTATATATATATATGCTAAAATCTGTGTTTTAGAGCATGAATTCATTGAATGAAAAGTATTAGACACTGGCTTAGAATTGATATTAATTCATGTAGACTCAAAACACTACAGTGGCCTATCAGTAAAAGTAGAGGCTATGGAAATCATTGAATCAGTAGAGTTTTAATTTAGGTCCTTCTTACTCTCTTGCATCTTTGGGTACATCAGGCCTCCGAGCCCATCCTGTTGTGATTTCCTCAATTCCAGAATGCAGAGTCATTATAGACAATTTCATCTACTATTTATATTGTCACCTAGATCTGCTGATCTGTGGAGTGAGGGATTTGACTTAGGAAAGGCCAAGTAGATATCCCTAGAACAGCTCCTACCTACTAAAGTATTAAGCTAAAATCAGTACTTGATTCCTGGAGAGATTGCAAGTATTTATGTTCATCAAGGACTTACATGATCCAAGAGTGATGATTCATACCTATTTGGCTTATGTAGAAAGGAGGTAGATATTGGAAAATGAAAGTAGAGTGTTATTAATTTAATTTAGTGTTAATTTTGTGTTACTTTTTAATTATTTTTGTTGTTGTTGAAAATATACACAGGAAAACATACACCAGTTTAACAATTTCTACATGTAAATTCAGTGACATCAATTACACTCTTCAGGCTGTGCAGTCATTTTCACTCTCCTTTCCAAATTGTCCCTCTTGAGTTGCTGTTGTCGGTTTGATCACGTGTACCTGTTGCCGTCGAGTCGATTCTGACCCATAGCGACCCCATAGGACAGAGTAGAACTGCCCCATATGGTTTCCAAGGAGCAGCTGGTAGATTTGAACTGCCAACCTTTTGGTTACCAGCTATGCTCTTAACCAGGGCTTCTTGATGGCATAGAGTTAGATGTTAAAAGAGCATAATGCTCAAGGCATTTTTTACTACTTAAGCTAAACTATTGTTTGGTTTTAAGAAGACTTCAGGAGATATTTTTGGTTCAAGTTTAAAGATTATCTCAGGGCAATAGTTTCAGGGGTCATCCAGCCTCCATGGCTCCAGAAAGTCCTGATTCCATGAGAATTGAAAATTATATATTCTCTCATATATATATGAGAGAGTGAGTGTGAGAGGCAAAACTACACCATCCTCTTCATATAACTATCTCCTTTTGAGAAAAATCTTCTAGCTTATACAAGACCCTAGTAGAGACTGAATAATTAACCACGGCTCACCAAGTTGCAATGTTACCTGAGAATCCTATTATGAACTGTGAGAGAATGAATATTCACATGGACAAGGACCAGATGACATATAAAAGTAGAACTCTGACTCACAATCTGCAACAACTCGTCCAGGAAGCCAAACCACAACCACTGTAACAATTGGCCCAAATCATCATAACTTAATAACTGACAGTTTCTCTAAATTTTGACCCTGCTTTCAAATTAAGACCACCCAGAGAAAGTAAAATATCTTCTCCTAACCAATTATATAAAATGACCCATGTCTAGTTAACCCCTTCCAACATCACCATACCAATAACTAACCTCTATTTGGGACATACCCAAAGTTTTCTTCTTCTTCTTTTTTTTAATATAAAGCTTTCCCACTCTCCTGTCTTTGAGTCTCTGCCAAATGTGATGGTGGCTGACTTCCCTGCTATGGTAAGTTCTGATTAAATGCCCTTTGCTTGTTTTCATTTAGGTGGTCTTCATCTATTTCCACAACTGGGTGCTTCCTGATCTATCACCCGATAAAAATGGTTTACACAGCAGTAATCAACACTTGGTAGTGGCGTATGCAATATAAGGTTAAAGAAAGTCTTAAATGCATAAACAAGTAACGTGAGCATAAGGCTTAGATTCTCATGATTCTTAACCCTGCTACGTTTTCTCACTCAACCCCAGAACCCTTTTGCCTTTAGGGATGTCTCTGTGAGCTGAGACTGAAAAAGCAAAATTGTAGTCCTGATTTACAGATAATTGTACATACCGCATGTAATACATGGGCACTACCTGAATGTGAACAATTACCACTCCACAGGCCTACTCACGGGTTATTCTGAAAAAAGAGAGGTGTAAGGTGTAGGAATATCCTCTCAATAGTCAGAGCTAGAAGTAAGAGTTTAGAGAATAACTGCTTGTGGCTAATGGATTCGGTGATCCATAGGATTTTCATGAAGATGGTAAAAGAACAGGCAGTGTTTTATTCTGCTATACAAAAGGTCACCATGAGTCAGAGCCAACTCAGTGGTAACTAACAACAGCAGTGAATTGGGTGGATGCTTAGGATCTTGGAAAGAACGTAATTAGAATTTTGGTAATTGTAGTACAGGAGATGAGGTGTTCAAATAGGTGTCTTTACAGAGTCAGAGAGTTTGAAGATATGTATGTATGCTATGAAGGCTCATTGAAGAGGTATCTCAGCAAAGGATGACCTTAGTTATCAGGTGGACAAGTTTACCTATACTGTGGATGTCTATATGGCTCTTTCCTCAGTCACATATGCCCTTGTGCAATGCCTCACGGACAAAGGAGGAGTGCATTGGCGAGAAGGCTTTATGATTACATCAGTATGTTTCCAAGTTTAGCACAATTATATTAACAATATGATTATGTGCAAGTTACTAAATATCTTAAAGTCTCAGATTCCTCCTCAGTAAAGTGAGGGAAATAATCATATACCTGTCTGTCTTAGTTTTATAGGGCTGGCATAACAACATACTCAAAACTGGGTGGCTTTAAAAAATAGCAATTTATTTTCTCACAGTTCTAGGGGCTTTAAGTCCACATCAAGGTAACAGCCATGCTGATTCATTCTGAGAGCTCTGAGAGAAAAAGCTATTCCATACCTCTCTCCTAGTTTCTGGTGACTGCCAACAATCCTTGTATCTGCCTTCGTCATCACATGGTGTCCATCTTCCCACTATACGTGTCTCTCTTTTTATAAGACACCAGTCAGAAGGGATTAGGATTAATACCCTACTCCTGTACGATCTCATTTAACTTAAATGATAAAAGAAAAACTCTATTTTCAAAAAAGGTCACTGTCATGGATTGAATTGTGTCCCCCAAAAAATATGTGTAGCAACTTGGCTAGGTCATGATTCCCAGTATCTTATGATTGTTTTATCTGGTATGATTTCCTTATGTGTTGTAAATTCTATCACTGTGATGAGGTTATACTGATGAGGTTGACAAGATTAGATAGTGTCTTAATCCAATCTCTTTTGAAATATAAAAGAGAGAAGCGAGCAGAGACACACGGGAACCTCCTACCACCAAGAATGCAATGCCAGGAGCAGAGCACATCCTTTGGACCTGAGGTTCCTGGGCTGAGATGCTCCCAGACCAAGGGAAGACTGATGCATCACAAAGACTTTCCTCCAGAGCCAACAGAGAGAGAAAGCCTTCTCCTGGAGCTGATGCTCTGAATTTGGACTTGTGACCTACTGGAGTATGAGAGAATGAATTTCTCTTGTTAAAAGCCATCCACTTGTGGTATTTCTGCTGAAGCAGCACTAGATGACTAAGACAGTCACACTGATAGGTACAGGGGTTTGGACGTAAGTATATCTTTTGAGGGATACAATTCAATCCATAACATTGTCTTAAAATGGTTAAAAAGATTTTACATGAATATGTATATATACACACACACCCACTGCCCTTTGAGTCAATTCAGACTCATAGCCACCTCATAGGGTTTCCAAGGCTATAAATCTCTACTGAAGCAGACTGCCACATCTTTCTCCCTCAGAGCCACTGGTGGTTTCTAACTGCCTACCTTTCGGTTAGCAGTCAATCACTTTAACCTCTGTGCTACCAGGGCTCCCAATGTCTCTCTCTCTCTGTATATATATGTATATATGCATATATGTATATGTATATATATGTATATATGAGTGTGTGTATATGTATGGAAACCCTGGTGGCATAGTGGTTAAGAGCTACCACTGGTCCCCAGCCCTCAGCCCCAGCAACTTGGTCCCTCAAGGTGTTTAAATGTGTCTAGGAAGCTTCTGTGACTTTGCCTTGGTCAAGTTGTGCTGCCTTCCCTTCTGTTGTGAGTTGTCTTTCCTGTCACCAGAGTTAACTTGTCTACTATCTAGTTAGTGATTTACCCTCCCTACCCCTTTCTTTTTTATTTTATTAATTTTTTTTTTTTTTTTTAATTTGAGCACGTCTATACTTTTTTTTTTTTTTTTTGTGGGCAAATGCATCAGAAAACCATCATGGACCCATTTATTATATGTAACCAAATAGAAATGGAATTTAGTTTATTTTTGTATTAGTGTAATTTATAGGTATTAAAAAATGATGTACTCATGTTTAATGAAAAAAAAATCAAACTATCATTTACATGTATTTGTAATTTTCCCCATGTAACAGAAACCATGTTATTATTTATTATTATTTTATGGCCACGTATAATAGTAAGACATCATGTTTATATTCTCATTTTAGTGAATATCTCCCTCCTCTTTCTGGGCTTGATGGGACTGAGGACTGCTCTAGTATGAGAAAATCAGAACTAACTCATCCATGCAAGATCAGTAAAGACTCATCCAATGTGTAATGAAGAAGTGTGTTCTGCTGGAAAGATATAAGGTCTCGGATTTCTAAACGTTGCTTATGAGTAGTGGTAAGAAGATTTTTGTTTAGGACAGCTGTCAGTGAACTACAGCTGGCAACCAAATCCTGTCCATCACCTCTTTTTTTAAATAAGATTTTACTGACACACAGCCTACTTGTTCATTTAAGTATTTTCTGTGGCCGCTTTCCCTCTGCAATGATAGACAAGTGATTGCAACAGAGATCATATGGCTCACAAAATCTAAAATATCAATCTAGTCCATTTTAGGAAAGGCTGGCTGACCCTCTGGTTTAGGGCAGATTTCTGGAAAGCCAGAGGTGAGTTAAAGAAGCCAGGAAGAATGAGTCCTTCCAGGTTTGAAGGTGCATCTGTGTCCTGATTAACAAAATGATGCAGTAACTTTCACAATCAGGATAAGGTGTATACTGATATTTGCAGGGTAAAGCTCTCAAATGAACCCACTCAATGGCCTTGAATTGCTATTTCCACATACTATCTGATATACAGAAGGAGCCCTGGTGGCGTAGTGGTTAGGAGTTCGGTTGCTAACCGAAAGGTCAGCAGTTCATATCCACCAGCCACTACTTGGAAACCCTGTGGAAAGGTCCTCCTCTGTCCTATAGGGGAGCTAGGAGTCGGAATCGCCTTGATGGCAAGGGATATCTGATACACAAGTACATTGACCAGTGTCAGTATGGGCATCTGACTAGCATCCTTAAGCGGTCCAAAGATAACTATACCATGCATTTCTCCTTAATTCCTGCTGTGAGTATTGGTAAGTCAAAAGGTA
The DNA here is from genome assembly GCA_030035585.1 of Dugong dugon. NCBI lineage: Eukaryota > Metazoa > Chordata > Mammalia > Sirenia > Dugongidae > Dugong > Dugong dugon. The sequence goes on from CM057473.1 coordinate 12,968,232, forward strand.
TATCCACTTGACAAATTATTGCTATATAAAATGTCATTTCTGGCTTCCAAATGTGACCCCTCAGTAAATATTATTTTGCATTTAATGTGAAGTATAAAGTGATTTATGAACATAGATTATAATGAGCACTTTGCCAAATGATAGTTTTTGGGGTAAATGTTCATATGAATATACATGAAAATATTGACATTTATATTGAAATATATGTTTAATCCGTATAAAAATTAATATTAGTTTTCTTTAATGCAAATAATGCATCAAATTGGAATTAAACATCAGGTAAGAGTACATGTCTTCTGAATTGACTTTTTTTTGATAAAAGTGGAAAAGTATGAGACATAAACTTAGTCTATATAGAAGACACATTTGTGGTTCAGTCTAGTGATCCTAAGAAATGATATAAACTCCTGTGGAGCTTAATTCAATCACTCAAGAAATACGTATTGAGTATTTACTATGCTGTTTATTGTGGGTTGTGTATGTGGAAGTTTTAAGGGTAAAGAAGGCAGAAATTCCATTCAGTTACTCAGGAAACCATTTTATGAGCTTTAGTAAAGTCTCTAAATGTCTAAAAATCTCCTCTTTTAGGATTGAAACTATGGAGAATCCCTGATAATTTCAAGGTAATATTTTGAGAAAATGCATCAAAGTGATGCTCTGTTGAGAGAAAATGCTTAGAATCCAGTCATGTTCATTTGTGAAATTCAATGCAGAATTTTCAAATAAAAATTGGCTCATTAGTGCTCTCTTTCACATTTAACTAAGTGAGCTTTCTACAAATAAGTGAACTCTATCTACTTTTCAATAGCGTCAGACTGCTCATTTTTCCTTTTAATTGGATAATTGTAGCAAAATAAAAGGTATTTTAATGAGAAGCATGTCCCCCAAGTCACAAAAATCACTCATATATATTGGCATAGAAAAGCATTTGGGAAAGAATAATATCCATAACAATGAAGTATCCAGTGAATTTAATGAAAAAAAATAAATCATTTTATTCTGTAAAGAGAGGTGGAATAACATTTTTATTTAAAATAAGTAGAATAGGCCCTCGATGTAAATATTGTTCCTTATCTGGCTTAGTTTGGGTCCATTGTGTAAATTTAAATAAGATTTATTTGTAAAATATGTTTTATGCACTGTAATATACATTTATATATTTTGTAGATATAAGTTCTGTGGTAACAGAGCCTATGGAAAGGCAAAATTTAATCACAGTAGATATGTGAAATCAAGATTTTTCATATATCTGATTTGATTTTTAAAACTAATGAAAACAAATATCTTCCATTCCCTAATCCCACTCTATTATAGTACTCTATCTCCTCCATCAGTTCTAACTTCAGATAAAAGCAAAGAAACAAACCAAAACCAAACCCGTCGCCGTCGAGTCAATTCCAACTCATATCGAGCTTATAGGATGGAATAGAACTGCCCCATAGAATTTCCAAGGAGTGGCTGGTGAATTAGAACTGCCAACCTTTTGGTTAACAGCTGAGCTCTTTACCACTGCACCACCAGAGCTCCTTTAGATAGATACTCACATATTTTGGCCAAATTTCAGAGTTAAGAATCTTGCTAAAGGTCTTCATAAAAGTGTATAAAAAAATGTAATCAACGGAGCCAAGTATCTCTCTTTACTAACATTCTCTTGCTTTGGCCATTACTATTCTCACTTAGAATCTTTGTCTCTGTTCCTTTTACATAGGGAGTGATTGGAGAATTACGACATTAGGAAGAATTGCTATGGAAGAAGAACAGAGTCTGGTATTGGATTAAAGACATGACAAGCAAATGGATTAATCAGGAACTGAATACCTAGAAGAATCAGTATATTCACACTATGGTGTTGGCAAAGTATGTTGAATATACCATGAACTTCCAGAAGAATGAACAAATCGGTCATAGAAGAAATACATCCGGAATGCTCCTTAGAAGTGTAGATTGTGAGACTTTGGCTTGCTTATGTTATTTATTTATTTATTGGTTGCCAACTGCACAACATGTCAAAACTCTCTCCTTCTCAACCTTAGGTTCCCCATTACCAGCTGTCCTGTCCCTTCCTGCTTGTGTGCCCGTTTAGTCTTGTTTTGGTTTATGGGCCTGTCTAATCTTTGGCTGAAGGGTGAATCTCAGGAGTGACTTCATTACTGAGTTAAAAGGGTGTCTGGGGGCCATACTCTCAGGTGTTCTCCAGGCTTTGTCAGACCAGTAAGTCTGGTCTTTTTGTTTTTTGTGTGTGTGTGAGTTAGAATTTAGTTCTACATTTTTCTGCAGCTGTGTCTGGGACCCTTTATTGTGATGCCTGTCAGAGTAGTTGGTGGTGGTAGCCAGGCACCATCTAATTGTGCTGGACTCAGTCTGGTGGAGGCTGTAGTAGTTGTGGTCCATTAGTCCCTTGGAGTAATCTTTCCCTTGTGACTTTTGTTTTCTTCATTCTCCCTTGTTTCCAAAGGGGAGAGACCAGTGAGGTATCTTAGATGGCCACTGACAAGCTTTTAAGACCCCAGAGGCTACTCACAAAAGTAGAATGTAGAACATTTTCTTTATAAACTATGTTCTGCCGATTGAGCTACATGTTCCTTGAGACCATGGTCTCCAGAGCACTCAGCTCACTGGCTTACTCATTTTGGACACATCATCAGGAATGACTAATCATGGTTGGTAAAAGGAAGGGTCAGAGAAAAATGAGGGAAACCCTCAATGAAATAGACTGACACATGGCCACAATAATGGGATCAAACTTAGCAACAAACATGAAGATGGCACAGGGCCAGACATCTTTTCAGTATGAGTCACAGCCAACAAAAAATACCAGGAATAAAGAGCAGATAAAAGCCAAGATTGGCAGTTATATAAAAAGGTTTGTAAGTAGAGAATCATTAGGACAATATTCTGAACTCTGTGTAAACTGCAGACAGAAGGCTATAGGAGTTCAATATAAGGAGGTGGGAACCAAAGTGCTTATGAATTAGAGACTGAGACACAGTTCATAGAAGAGTGTTGAGTTTTTGACAGGTTGAGACTATAGTTTTCATACCTTTGCTATGTGTTTCTCAAAGTAGCGGGCCATTAGGTAGTTACCAGTAGAATGCTTCCCAGATATCTTGTCAAACTTCTATATCCCATCTCTGCTACTTTCATTCTCTCCCTGGATTTCAACTTTGTTACCACGGTAAATTTTGAAACTTGTTAGTTCTTCTGATTCTTATACATTTGAACTTTGTCATATACCTATTTCCTTTTTTTACTACTGTTATGGTTGTTAGGTGCTGTCAAGTCAATTCTGACTCATAGTGACCCTATGTACAACAGAATGAAATACTGCCAGGTCCTGGCCCATCTTCACAGTCATTGTTATGCTTGAGCCCATTGTTGCAGACACTGTGTCAATCCATCTTGTCAAGGGTCTTCCTCTTTTTTGATGACTCTTTACTTTACCTAGAATGATGTCCTTCTCCAGGGACTGATCTCTCCTGATAATCTGTACAAAGTATGTGATACATAGTCTCACCATCCTTGCTTCTAACAAGCATTTTGGTTGTACTTCTTCTAAGACAAATTTGTCTGCTCTTTTGGTAGTCCATGGTGTATTCAATATTCTTCGCCAACACCACAATTCAAAGGCTTCAATTCTTCTTCAGTCTTCCTTATTCATCCTCCAGCTTTCACATGCATAGGAGGCGATCGAAAACACCACGGCTTGGGCACCTTAGTTTTCAAGGTGACATCTTTGCTTTTCAACACTGTAAAGAGGTCTTTTGCAGCAGATTTGTCCAATAAAATGTGTCTTTTAATTTCTTGACTGCTGCTTCCATGGGTGTTGATTGTGGATCAAAGTAAAATGCAATCCTTGACAACTTCAATCTTTTCTCCATTCATCATGATGTTGCTTATTGGTCCAGTTGTGAGGAATTTTGTTTTCTTTATGTTGAGGCATAATCCATACTGAACGCTGTGGTCTTTGATCTTCATCAGTAAGTGCTTCAAGTCCTCTTCATTTTTAGCAAGCAAGGTTGTGTCATCTGCATAAAGCAGGTTGTTAATGAGTCTTCCTCCAACCCTGATGCTGTTTTCTTCTTCATATAGTACAGCTTCTTGGATTATTTCCTCAACACACAGATTGAATAGATATGGTGAAAGCATACAACCCTGACACACAACTTTTCTGACTTTAAACCATGCTGTATCACTTTGTTCTGTTCAAACAGCTGCCCCTTGATCTATGTACAAGTTCCTCATGAGCACAATATAGTGTGCTTTAATTCCCATTCTTCACAACACTATCTATAATTCGTTACTGTTTTAGTCTTCTAGTGCTGCTATAACAGAAATACCGCAAATGGATGGCTTTAACAAAGAGAAGTTTATTCTCTCGCAGTCCAGTAGGCTACGAGTCCAAATTCAGGGCATCAGCTCCAAGCGAACACTTTTTCTGTTGGCTCTGGAGGAAGGCCTGGGAGCTTCTCTGCAGAGAAACCTCAGTTCCAAAGGACGTGCTCTGCTCCGGCACTCCTTTCTTGGTGGTATGAGGTTCCCGTGTGTCTTTGTTCACGTCTCTCTTTTATATCTCAAAACAGATTGGCTTAAGACACTATCCAATCTTGTATACCTCATCAGTATAACTGCCGCCAATCCATCTTATTAGATCACAGTGATTCAATTTACAACACATTAAGAAAATCACATCAGATTACAAAATGGTACACAATTATACAATACTGGGAATCATGACCCAGCCAAGTTGACAGGGGGGACACAATTTAATGATTGTGATTTAGGTTGAACTAAATCACTAGTCCAAAAACTCTTTAAGTTTTTATAAAATGACTTTCATACGGACATTGGTATAAGGATTAATTTACACAGCTTTCTTTAAGACATTTGTATTTTGAGAATGCCAGGTTACTAGTTTACCTTTATTTTATTATGTCTCAGTATTGATTTACTTATTTTGCAAATATTTTAGAGCTTTTCCGTGTCAGTAGTGTTACCACATATTGAGAATTAAAGATGAATGAATAACTATAATCTCCCACTTTTAATAATCTGCAATACACATGGAAAGCATGATTATATAAATAAATAATTGCAGCACAATATGATAAGACTTCCTGTCTTAGTTTCCTATTACTGTTGTACATAAATACCACAAGTGGGTGGCTTTAAAAAAAATAAATTTATTTTCCCACAATTCAGGAGGCTAGAAGTCTGGACCCAGGACACTGGCTATAGGGTAAGGCTCTCTCTCTGTTGCTTTAGGAAAAGATCTTTGTCTCTCTCAGCTTCTGTTCTCAGTTCCATGATGGCATTTATTTTACACTGTCCTATAGGATCATTTGCGTGTGACATTAATGATATTGTTCGATAATTTCCACCTTCTTTTGGATCACCTCTCTTGGGAATATGCATAAATATGGATCTCTTCCAGTTGGTTGGCCAGGTAGCTATCTTCCAAATTTCTTGAATTGACGCTGTGGCTGCAACAATGGCCACAAGCTCAACGATTGTGAGGATGGCGCAGGACTGGGCAGTGTTTCATTCTTTGTACACAGGGTCGCTATGAGTCAGATGACTCATCGGCACCTAACAACAATAACATAGGGTTGCTGGAGCCCTGTTGGTGCTGTGGTTAAGAGCTTGGCTGCTAACCAAAAAGTCAGCAGTTCGAATCCACTAGCTGCTCCTTGGAAAACTTATGGGAAACTTCTACTCTTTCCTGTAGGGTCTCTGTGAGGTGCAACGGACTCCACAGCAATGGGTATAGAGTCATATGAGTCAGAGGTGAAAAGATGGCAGTGGGTTTTGAGTTTGGTGCTTGCACCTGTGTCTAGCCAGCTCCTCATAACTCAGAAAGGATTAGGTTTACAACACACCCTGCACTGATACGGCCTCATTAACAGAATAAAGAAAACCCTCTTCCCAAATGGGCTATAGGAGTTAGGATTCCAACATGTATTTGCCAAAGAAAACCAAAACTAAACTCATTGCCCTCAAGTTGATTCTGACTCAAAGGACATATACATTAGGGAGACACAATTCAATCCATAAAAGTTCCCTAAAGGAATTAATTAGCATTGCAAAGTTAGAGTCAACTATAAATTAATGAAGTATATAAATATATTATTCTGAAAAAAGGATACTCTATTAGTTTAAATCATTCCAAAATAGACATTTAATTTATTTAGTTTAATAGACCTCAGTATTCCTCTGTGTCCACCTACACATGAACATTTTTTAGAATTTATTTTGTTAAATTAAATATATCATTTTGTTATAATTATAGATTTACTAAGTTTCTCAAACGGAAAAAATATAAAACATTAAAGACTCATTTTAATTTATTCTCTGAAAGAATAATCAGGACAAATTTTTGGCTCAGAGCTTTATTTTTGTGATTAACAATGATTTGATTTTGAAATAAAGGGAAATTATTTTTAAGATGTATCTCCTCTGTATTATCATTATTTTCTGTGTTCCAATTGTTGAAATTTTATTGCATTACAAACTAGTAATATATACTGTATTCTGCAAAAGAACATTGTATTATAATCAGAAGTGTGTATTCACTAATTGGCATTATTCTAAAATAGATCACAATATTTTTTTTTTTTCCAATCTCATGAACAATAAATGAAATGTCAGTATATTGGACAACTAATACTCACTAACTCTGTTATTCACTTTAGTAAGATATTTAACACTGCACAAACTGGTAACATTGCTGCAGACTACAAAGAACTTTTTCTCCATAACGTACATCTGTACCATGCTAGCCTGTTAATATATTTTACTTGAATAGACAACATTATATTTGCAAATACAGAAAGTATTAATTACTTGTGTGTGAAATTTTTTACTTAACTGGCCTATAAACTTTGTCAAGATAGTAATATTAATATTAATTGATATCGATTAACCCAAATATGAAGAATGATTAATTTACATAAAGTATTAAATGTTTAAAAACAAAAACCAAATCCACTGCCATCGAGTTGATTCCGACTCACAGAGACCCTATAGGACAGAGTAGAACTGCTCCACAGGGTTTCTAAGGAGTGACTGGTGGATTCAGACTGCCAAGTTTTGGGTTTGCAGCCCAGCTCTTAACCACTGCATCACCAGGGCTCCATTAAAAGTATAGCAACTCCATTTTAGTGTTTTGATGTACATCTGTATCTATACATGTAATCTTTCACAGCAGATATTTTTATTTTTTCCCTTCTTCCTCATATGCCATATGATGTAAGAATGTACATCCTGTAAGATCTTGATGGTTATGTTCTATATTTTCATTGAAAATGAATTGACTATATATATATGTCTTACATATACAAATATATATGTATATTTGAGACTCAGAATATTGCTTTTTCCTACCTAACTAGATACCCAATATTATTTACTCAAACATTATTTCAGATTATGCTGTCATCAGTAGAAATCATAGACAATTATAAAATACATTCTGCTTTCTGTGATTCTTGCACCCCGGTGGCACAGTGGTTAAGATCTCCGCTGCTAACCAAAAAGATCAGCAGTTCAAATCCACCAGCCACTCCTTAGAAACCATATAGGACAGTTCTACTCTGTCCTGTAGGGTCGCTATGAGTCAGAATCAACTCGATGGCAATCGGTTTGTTTTTTCTGTTTCTATGTATGCTTTATTTTGTATTCTGTTGTATAACAGTGGCATAGTATATTCAATTATCTTTTGTCCTGATTCCACTCTGTCCTTCACATCTCCAAAAGCAACCTCTCTCTCCTCTCCTCAAAGCCTCACTCTATACCCTGTGGGTATCCCATTTAGTTATAAATAAATTACTTTATCCTCAACATCTTCTCAAATCATTCCTCCACTTCTTTGCCCTAACTGGAAATTGCCTGTTCTCTGAAAAGATTGTTTTCCTGCCTCCCTAATATTACCATTCATTTCTGATATTCAAAACACTGGTGTTATAATCACTCAGTGTCTTTTATTTTCTGCAAATTCACTTCTGCATCATCACTGACCCATCTCTTAAATGCAAAATAATAATAATAACTCCAAGGCATTAAGGATCACCACTATCTGTCTTACTCTCCTGTTGGAAACCTTTGAATCACTGAAGACTTCAGCAAATAACTCAATATATTCTCCTACCCATTAACTTCTCAAATATAAGACAAATTGTTCAAGCTTACAGAAATTGCTGAATCATTCTGGATTAAAAAAGGAGAAAAGAGAAAGAAAACCCTGATGTTGTAAAACTTCAAAAATGATTTGGAGCTCGTGATAAGGGAGGAATGGGTCTTCTTACTTGTCTGATAAGTGTTTGTGTATATTAGTATATAAAATTAAAAGAAAATATATTAATATTTTGAAAAAATATTTTGTGACAGTGTAAATTAAACAAAAAAGAAACAAAGTAAGTATGGAGAAATAAAAACTTAATGATAGAAACTAAGGACTAGTATTGGGCTTTAGAAAAATGAAAGATTAGCAACGGTTGTTATACAACTCAATATTTGGTTTGAAGTCTGAAGATAGTCAATTTCTCGTGTTATACTCTCTCTATATATATAGAATATATACACATATATGCATATATGTGTGTGTGTGTGTATATATATACCCCCATATACTTCTTGTTGTTAAATGCCATTGAGCCGACTCCCAACTCATAGCAACCCCATGCACAATGGATTGGATGATCGGGATGCACAGGGTTTTCATTGGCTGAGTTTGGGAAGTAGCTCTCCAGACCTTTCATATATACAGTCAGTCCCCAGGTTATGAAGGTCTGGCTTATGGACAACTTGTACTTAAGAGCAGACTGCCAAAAAGCCTATAATATTAAAAATTTGACTTAAACACAATGGTTCATAAAAACAAAGGCGTGCACTACTTTGTGATGCTCACGAAAACACTTAAGTGTTTTATATGCATAGAAAGATAAAATATATGCTATACACTAAGACAAATATTTGACTAACTATAAGAACCGTGTTTACCTGTTCTGACTTACCTACAATTTCGTCTTAAAGTCAGACTTAGGAACAGATTTTAATTGTAACTCAGGAACTGCCTGTATGCAGTGAAACCTATGAGAGCCAGAACTCAGCAGGACTGCCTGATTTCCTGGTCGCCCAAGTTTTCTGATGTTGACAGGGTGCAGACTCACCAGTTTTCTATCACTCGTTTAAGTGGAAAATATTTGAGTTTTCCTTCTCTGATAGGTTTCTGCCTTACACAGTTTCAGGCTTACACATGTTTACTGTATATATATATGTATATGTATATGATAAGGCTGTGGCCTCTGAGGAAAGACATCAGAGGCTGCAAACAGCTGTAATTAGATCAACAAGTAAACAGAAAAGAAGCAAACAATTATAACAAGCCTTTGAGACTGGGTGGAGAAATCAATATCTAGACTTATTAAAGCACATTATTTAAAACAGCGAGTTTACAGTAAAATATATGAGGCATACAAAGAAACAGGTAATTGTGACCCATACTTATGGGGAAAAAAAAATCAAACAAAGAAAATGTCTTTAAGGAGGCCTGTCTTACTTATCTAGTGCTGCTATAACATAAATACCACAAGTGTGTGGTTTTAGCAGACAAAACTTTATTTTCTCACACTTTAGGAGGTTAGAAGTTTGAATTCAGGGTTCTGGCTCTAGGGGAAGGTTTTCTTTCTCTGTTGGCATTGGAAGAAGGTCCACGTCTCTCAGCTTCTACTTCTTGGTTCCTTGGAGATCTCCATGTGGCTTTGCGTCTATTTTACCCCATCTCTCCTATGCTAGCTTGTTTAAGCTCTGTCATATCTCAAAAGAGATGGACTTAAGAGCCACTGTACACTACTCCTGTCTCATTAACACAACAAAAACAACCTATTCCCAAATGGGATTATAACCAGAGTCATGGTGGTTAGGATTTACAACACATGTTTTGGTGGGACATAATTCAATCCATAACATTCCACTCGTTGGTCCCCAAAAATTCATGTCCTTGCCACATGCAAAACAGAGTCACCCCATCACATCATCCCAAAAGTCTTAAATCAACTCTAAGTCCAAAATCTCATCCTATGAATCGTCTAAATCAAATACGGGGCAAAATCTAAATCTAAATCTAACCTGGGGCAAAATTCCTCATCTGTGAACCTGTGAAATCTAGACTACAAGTTATCTGTTTCCAAAGTACAATGGTGGAACAGGCGCAAGGTAGACATTTCCATTACAAATAGGAGAAGTTTGAGGTAAAGAGGGGATAACAGGTACCAACCAAGTCCAAAACCCAACAGAACAATTTACATTAGCTTTCAGGGTTTGAAATAATTCTCTCTTTTCTGAGACCATCTAGGCAACGACTTGCTCTCCAGACTCTAGGTGTTGGCCACACCCTCTGGATTATGAGTGGAGGCCTCTCAGCCCCAGTTTTCAATCCTGCCTTCCAGGCCCAGTGGGATGGCAACTCTGCTACCTCGTCTTTGGGTGGCTCCATTCTCCTAGACCATCTGAGTGGTGGTCCCACCCCTTGGCCCTGGCAGCCCCCATTCTTCTGCCCCTTGGGTATGGCAGCCCCATCCCCTCAGTTTTGGGCAGCTGCCGCATCCTCTTGACCAAACATAATGGTAGCTCTGCACTTCACAACCGAGTTGGTAAAGATCTGACTCTTTGAAACCTAGGACCCCCCAGGGGCCGTGGCCCCACCCTTTGAGATTTAGGCAGTTCTGCTTCCCATGCTCCTTCCAATAGATCTGCTGATCTCCGAGCTGCTCCAGGGATGATTCTTTACTTTTCTTGGGGGACAACAAATGAAGCTGATTTGGATTCTTTCCTGCATGTAGAATTCCAAGAGGCAGACAGTGTTCTTTCCTTTCATTCTTTCTCCTTCCCCTTCTGTCTAAACTGGTAGATTTTCTGCTGTGGTAGTTGGTTAGATTCATCACTTACAGGCTTAATCTCTTTAACAAAAGATTGTGTAGCCACATGCTTGGTGAAAATTCTAGGACACGTATCCTTAGTATGGAAAACATAATTTTTGAAATCTTTAAATTTTGTTTTCGTTTTCCACAGTTCATTTTCAAGTCCATCTCTTTCCTCTTGCATTTTATTATAAGCAGCAAAGAGAAACCATGCAGCCCCTATAAGATCTTGCTTACAAATCTCATCAGCCAGATATCCAAGTTCATCACTTACAAATTTTACCTTCCACCAAACGTTTGAACATAATTCAGACAAGTTCTTTGACAGTGCATAAAAAAAAATTCCCCTTCCTCTATTGTCCAATCGCATATTCATCTTTTCTTTTAAAGCCTTACTAGAAAAATATTTATTGTCCACATTTCTAGTAACATTTTATCACCAGAGCCATATATATTCTATAAGAAGATGGAGACTTTCTCTATAGGTCTCCTCACTTCCTTCTGAGTCCTCACCAGAATTGCCTTTGATGTCCATAATTCCACCAACAGCCTCTTGAAGACATTCTAAGTTTTTACTATTAGGCACCTTAAAATTCTTCCAGCCTCTACCCATTACCCAATTGCAAAACCACTTCCACATTGAAGGTATTTTCTAGAGCAGCACCCTCACTTCTTGGTGCCAAATGCTGTCCTAGTTATATAGTGCTGCCATAACAGAACTACCACAAATGGGTGGCTTTAACAGTTTAGGAGGCTACAGGTCCAAACTCAGAGTGCTGGCTCTAGGAGAAGTCTCTCTGTCTGTCGGCTCTGGAGGAAGGCACTTATCTCTTCAGCTTCTGTTTCTTGGGTCCTTGGAGAGTTCCATCTATCTTACCCCATCTTTCTCCTGTTAGCTTGTTTAATCTCTTTTATATATCAAAACAGATAGACTGAAGATACACCCTACACTCACCCCACCTGTTTAGCATAAAAAAGATAACCTATTCTCAAATGGGATTATAACCAGAGGCATAGAGGTTAGGATTTACAACACATATTTTGGGGGGACATAATTCAATCCATAACAGGGTCTGAATGTTGACAAAATACTTCAAATTCATTATTAAAGGTATGTTTGAAGATCTAAAGGAAATCATGACTAAAGAAATATTTGAAGATGTAAAGATAGTGTCTTATAAAATAGAAAATAGCAAAAAAAGAGGAAAAAGTTATAAAAAAAGAGGGAAATCAAATTCTAGAGTTAAAAAGTATATAACCAAAAGGAAAAATTCACTAGACAGGCTCAAACATTAGATTTTAGGTAGTAAAAGAAATGATTAGCAAACTTGAAGATTAGTTGATAGAAATTGTGAAATCTAAAAAACAGAGATTTTAAAAAATGAAAAAAAATAATATAGCAAAAAAGAAAAGAAAAGAAAGTGAAATGTAAATAGTCTTAAAGAAATGTGAGACACCATTAATGCACCAAATTACATGTAATGAAAGTACCTGAAGGCAAGAATGAGGAAAAAAAAACACACACAACACACACAGAAAAATTATTCAAAGCAATAATGGCTGAGAAATTCCCAAATTTGATTTAAAAAAAAAAAGAAAACATTAATCTACACTCTCTAAACTTTGAATGAACTCCAAAGATGGTAAACACAAAATGTGTCAACATCAGACACATTATCACAATTCAGTAAGGACTACAAAAGTCTTGAAGGCAGTAGGCGAAAGATGACATGTAAAAGTGAACTCCAATATGACTAACAACTGAGAAGTTGATGGGAGGACACTTCCAAAGTGCTGAGGAACTAACGAACAATTGTAAATCCAGCATTATTCACAATAGCCAAAAAGTGTACAAAAAATAAAAATAACAAAAAACAACCACACATATCCATCAACTGATAGATAAGTAAACAAAATGAAATATATGCGTACAATGGACTACTATTTTACAACAAGAAGAAATTCAGTACTGGTATATACTGTAACATGGATGAATCTCGAAAACATTATGCTAAGTGAAACAAGCCAGTCACAAAAGTTGGTATATTATATGATTCCATTCATCTTAAATCTCCAGAAAGATTAGTTTTTGCCTAGGATTGCAGATGGAGGGTGTAGGGAAGAGGAATGACTGCTGATAGGTATGGGTTTTTTGGATGATGATGAAAATGTTGTAAAATTATACTCCAGTTGTAGTGAACTTCAATCATACATTTTTAAGTGTTAAGAGCCTGATGTATTTAGTGACTCATAAGTCAATTTAAATGACTGTAGTGTTAATTTAAAGAAGAAAAGAACTAAATATAACAAAATAAGTATAAAATTGTTAAAGTAGTTAGGTAAAAAATAATGCACGTCTCTGTGACTATATTAATAATTATTGAATTGTATGCTTTGAGTTAATTGTAATTAGTGTATGTAATTGTAATTGAGTACGTAATTAGTGTCTCAATATAACTGTTAAACATTTCTTAAAAACTATATATAAAGATTTTTAAAACTGTAGTGAAATAGATGGATATGTTCAAACACAAATCTACGGTCTGAGGCAAGGAAGTCATTTTACTGTTCATAAAACCACGAGGTGATATGAGTTCAGAGAAAAGATGAAGTGTCAGGAGATGTCATTGTCCAAAAAAATGCTTGTAATCTTCTAGAATCTGCTTCTCTTATCCATAAGGAGTGGAACCTGAGAGGCGCTTAAGCCAAGCTTCACATTGCTTCAGGCATTTTCCACCCAATAAAACTCTTTGGACATTCACAATAACTCTGACATACGTATAATTAAAACCCCAAAGGCAATGGGTTTGGTTTTTTTGTTTTAATTGATGAGGAAACAAGGATCTAGAAATTCTCCCCACACATATAAACACACTAAAAGCAGAACATAATGCAATTAAAACACACATTTTAAGATATACAACTAAAAAATAATAATAAAAATTCTGTTGCCTTCAGGTCGAATCCAACTCACGGCAATCCCATGTGTTACAGCGTAGAATTTTTCCACAGGATTTTCTTGTGCTTCAGAGTAGAACCGTGCCATAACATCGTCACGTTTCTGTTCCTCTGTGCCACTGGTTGGGTTTGAACTGTCAACCTTCAGGTCAGTGGTCGACCCCGGGACATCAAGATATGTAATAAACCATATCTAATTAAGTGAATTGAATTAACGTAAATGGTACATTTGTAAATGTTATGAGCCTTATATATTTAATGACTCATAAGTCAATTTAAATGACTTTAGTATTAATTTGAAGAAGAAAAGATCTAAATATATCAAAGAGGAAGTATAAAATTGCCTGAAGTATTTATGGGTAAAAACTAATTGTCTATTTTTACTTTGAATAGCTATAAAGATGTATGAATGGCTAATGTCATTACAATATGATAGGGTTTGATTTATTGGCACTGATGTGTGAGGAATGGCAAGTTAATTTCAGTAGGACGACATATATATGGAATCAAATGGATAAATTAGTCTCTATAAACTGAACAAGAAATTATGAAAATCAAACTTCCAAATGAATACTATCAATTTTGCAATTATTTAAAACACTTTTTTGGGGAAAGAACATTAGCCCTTTAAGGCTAACAAGATAAAATTTACTCTTATCACGTGTGCCTAATACCGTCTGCTCAGTAGTTTTTTTTTAGGTAAAACGGATATACTATTTCTGCGTAACAGCTACTTAAATTTGGTATCTTCCATAAAAAGTAAAAGATTTTTTTTAATAAAATTCTTAACAATGTGTAAAATCCTTTACTGAAGCTTAAACTATTGATAAAATATAAAATGTTTTATGTGATGAGCTGTTAATTTGTAATTAGATCAGCGGAAGTAGAATAGTTTCATTAGAAGTATTTATTTATTTATTTATTTAACATTTCCTCCTGGTTCCTGAAGGTGAAAATATAATAAAAAGCTACTTACTGAGAAACATGACTGAATTAATCTGCTGAGTGAACTGGTTACTCACTTGAAGACATCTCACCTCATTATATCTAACAGAGGAATTTTCTAGCATATCACTTTTGGAAAATAAACTGTTTCTTGGCTTCATTGAAATTCATTTCAGAAAGGTAGGAAGTTAGAATCAAAGGACACTTTGAAAATGTTTCTAAAATATGAAGGAAGTAGTTGAATTTAGATTGCACTATGTTGTTTACATGCTGACCAGAGCAGACTTTGCATGTTTGTATGGAATCTTCTAGGACAAAGAAGCACAAGTCATCAAACCTTTAAACTGAGCATATAGAAGTAGTCATTCCAAAATAATTGTCTTAAAAACTAATAATTTAATAAGTTATTTAAGTTTTGTTATAAATGTATTTTTATTTTATGAAAATCCAGAAAATGTATTATGAAAGCAATTGATGCAAGGTGTTATCACTAGAAGTGAGTCCCACCCCTGCATCCCCCCGCATAAGATCTGTTTTCTATTGCAACACCCCTCAGCAGCTTTGAGAAGTTTCAGATAGCAAGTAACTAATCATTTTTGTATAAACAATTATCCAGGTAAACAGCATATCTAAATAGATAGAGCACCAAATGTAAAAACCCCATTGCCAGCATTTAGTTAGCAGCCGGGCTCTTAACCACTAAGCCACCAGGGCTCCAAATATGTATCTGGGGCAGTGGAGCCCTGGTGGTGCCAGTGGCTAAGCGTTCAGCTGCTAACCCAAAGGTCAGCTGTTCAAATCCATCAGCCACTCCTTGGACACCCTACGGGACATTTCTACCCTGTCCTATAGGGTCACTATGAGTCAGAATTGACTCCACAGCAATGGCTATGGTTTGGTTTATACCTATATCTATATCCAGATCTATATTTATATCCATCTCCATATCTACATCTGTATCTCTTTTTAAGAGGTAAAAATTAACAGATTTATGCAAATCCCTTCCCTACTTTCATTTAGCAGATGAACATAGGAGATTAACCAAGCGATCTTGCAGAAAGACTTTTCCGGAAGGGATAAAATTGTGCCTTAGGGATGGTTGACCCCCTTTGTAGAAGCCTCCCAGAAACAGAACTGTCATAACTGGCAAGAGAAACCTGGAAATAAAGTATAATATTCTCATGTATCTTCTCAAATTCCAAAGATGAAGCTAGACTCAGAATACTGAAAATTCAAATAGAACATTATTCAAATTTTTGCTACACTCCTTTCTAAATATTATTTCCATTACATAAACATGGCCTGGTATAAGAAGATGAAGGCAACAAAAGGATATCTACCCTTTCTCTACTTCTCTAACTAATGTTTATACACACACATACATATACATATATATTATACACAAGTGCGTGCATAACATATATATATGTATGTGTGTGTGTGTATGTGTGTGTGTTTGATTGCAGGTATGTTGTTAGTTGCTATGAAGTTGACTCTGGCTCACGTCGACCTAATATACAACGAAATGAAACACTGCCCTGTCCTGTGCCATCTTCACAATCATTAGTATGCTTGAGTACATTGTTGCAGCCACTGTGATTTTAAGTGCCTTCCAACCTAGGGGGCTCATCTTCTAGCACTATATTGAATAATATTTTCTTGTGATCCGTAAAGTTTTCATTGGCTAATTTTTGGAAGGAGATCATGAGACCTATCTTCTTAGTTTGGAAGCGCCACTGAAACCTTTTTGCCATGGGGGATACTGTTGGTATTTGAAATACCAGTTTTACAGCTTTCAGCATCATCCACAGCAACATGCAAGCCATCAGCGTATGGCAAACTGACAGGTGGTGAGTATATATATATATTTTTCCCCACTGGGTGCTCAGCAAGCAAAAAATTTCCTGCATGAGAAAAGATAATGGATAAAACATTGAATATGATTAAGAGACTTATTTTAACAACTATTTCCATACACAATCAAAATACTAATACACAATCAAAATAGTAGAGACACTTTTTGTACTTGCTTTCCAAATTGAGGATGTGCATTGCCATTAAAGATTCTGAGACATTCACAATCATTTGCCGAAATAAAAGCACTAAAATTGGCAGCTCAATGGCTGTCACATTATAGTTCATTATTTGTTTTTCATTAGCAATTAACAAAACATTTTATTAGTGAAGCACTGATGAAGATACATAGGCTATCCTCATATTATCCTTAGGGTAATCAGCTTATGGAGAACTGTTAATATATATTAAATGCCATGGTGATATTCAGCATTTCTATACTTTTCTTTCCATTTCTGCTACTATATTTTAGCACTATGAATTACCATGTGAAAACAGAGTTGATACTGGAAATCAGATTGAAGTGAAAACCTTGCTCTTACAATAATTCATTACTGACGAGCTTAAGATACATGAATTATATTTGTGTATCAAAAAGCAGCTAGTTCAATATTTATTATGAAACATAAACAGGGAGTTATTAGTGTGTCTTTTCCTTCGGGGTGCAGAACAGGTAAAATTTTAAATAGGGTGGTCAGAGACCTCTGAGCAAATGCTTGAAAGGCATTTGACTATCTGACCAAGGAAAGAATTTTCAGGCAGAGAGGATATAAATGCAAAGGCCCAGAGGCAAATATATGCCTATTGGCTTCATGGAATAGCCTAGCGATGGAATTAATTTCAGTGGAATAAGAGAAAAAGAGATTATTAGTATGTGAGTCAAAGAAACACCAGAATTCAGATCAGGCAGTACCTTACAGACAATTGTATCAACATTGGCCTTTATTCTGAATAAGATGGAAAACTGTTGGAGTGATTTGAATAATAAGACTGGTCTTAATCTTTTATTTTTTTTATTGTACTTCACGTGAAGGTTTACAGAAAAAATAGTTTCTAATGAAACAGTAGTACACATATTGTTATATGACATTGGTTAACAACCCCACAACATGTCAACACTCTCCCTTCTCGACCTTTTCTTTTTTTTTTCATGAAAATATACATAGCCAAAGATACACCATTTCAAAAATTTCTACATACACACTTCAGTGACATTGACTACGCTCTTCCAATCATGCTGCTATTCTCACTTTAGATGAAGGTTTCCAGAACAAAATAATTTCTCATTAAACAGTACACATGTTGCCCTATGACAATGGTTAACAACCTCACAACACATCAACACTATCCTTACTCAGACTTGGGTTCCCTAACACCAGCTTTCATGTCCCCTTCTGCCGTGTAGTCCTTGTCCCTGGACTGCTGTGACTCATTCGTCCCATTTGTTTTTACGGGGCTGTCCACTCCCCGGCTGGACGGTGAACCTCGGAAGTGACTTCACCAATGAGCTAAAAGGGTGTCTGGGGGCCATACTCTCGGGGTTTCTCCAGTATCCTTTAGGCCAGTAAATCTGGTCTTTTTTTTGGGAGTCAGAATTTTGTTTTACATCCTTCTCCAGCTCTGTCCAGAACCCTCTGTTGTGATCCCGGTCAGAGCAGTCAGTGGAGGTACCCGGGCACCATCCAGGTGTACTAGATTCAGTCTGGTGGAGACTGTGGCAGCTGTGGTCCGTTAGTCTTTTGGACTAATCTTTCCCTTGTATCCTGTTCTCTTCACTCTCCCTTGCTCCTGAGGAGATGAGACCAGTGGAGTATCTTAGATGGCAGCTCACAGGCTTTTAAGACCCCAGACACTACTCACCAAGGTAGAATGTAGAACACTGCCTTTATAAACTGTGTTACGTCAATTGAGCTAGATGTTCCCCAAGACTATGGTCCCCACAGCCCTCCACCCAGCAAATCAGTCCCTCAGGAAGTTTGGATGTGTCTATGGAGCTTCCATTACCTTTCCTTATACAAGTTGTGCTGGTTTCCCCAGTATTGTGTTCTGTCTCACCCTTCACCCAAGATCTCACTTATCTATTGCCTATTTAGTATTTCCACCCCACCCCTCCCATCCCTGGTAACCAAGAAAAATTGTTACATTTTGTGTGTGAACTTTTCATGGGTTTTTACAATAGAGGTCTCATACAATATTTGTCCTTTTGTGACAGACTTATTTCACTCAGCATAATGTCCTCCAGTTTCATCCATGTTATGAGATGGTTCACAGATTCATTGTTGTTCTTTCTCGTTGCATAGTACTCCACTGTGTGTATGTACCATAGTTTGTGTATCCATTCATCTGTTGATGGGCATCTAGGTCATTTCCATTGTTTTGCTATTGTGAACAATGCTGCCATGAACATAGGTGTGCATATGTCTATTCGAGTGACGACTCTTATTTCTCTAGGATATATTTCTAGGAGTGGGATTGCTGGATCATATGGTATGTCTATTTCTAGCTTTCTGAGGAAGCATCATATCATTTTCCAAAATGGTTGTATCATTTGGCATTCCCACCATCAGTGCATAAGAGTTCCCATCTCCCTGCAGCCCCTCTACCATTTGCTATTTATGGTGTTTTTGATTCGTGCCAGTAATGCAGGGGTGAGATGGTAACTCGTTGTGGTTTTAATTTGCATTTCTCTAATGGCTAGTGATAGCGAGCATTTCCTCATGTGTCTGTTGGCCATTTGAATGTCTTCTTTGGTGAAGTGTCTGTTCATTTCCTTTGCCCATTTTTTAATAGGATTATTTGTCTTTTTGTTGTAGAGGTGTTGGATTTTCTTGTAGGTTATGGAGATTAGACATTTGTCTGACTTGTACTGTCCAAAATTTTTTTCCCAGTCTGTAGGTTCTCTTTTAATTCTTTTGGTGAAGTCTTTTGAAGAGCATAGGTGTTTGATTTTTAGAAGATCCCAGTTATCTAGCTTATCTGTTGGGGTTTGTGTGTTGATGGTTATGGTTTGTATACTGTTAATGCCGCGTATTAGGGCCTGTAGCATTGGCCCTATTTTTGATTCTATGAACTTCATAGTTTTTGGCTTTATATTTAGGTCTTTGATCCATTTTGAATTAGTTTTTGTATGTGGTATGAGGTATGGGTCCTGTTTCATGTTTTTGCAGACAGATATCCAGTTTTGCCAGCACCATTTGGTAAAAAGACTGTCTTTTCCCCATCTGATGGACTTTGGGCCTTTGTTGAAGATCAGGTGACCATAGGTGGATGGATTTACCTCTGGGTTCTCAATTCTGTTCCATGGGTCAATATGTCTGTCATTGTACCAGTACCAGGCTGTTTTGACTACCGTAGCTCTATAGCAGGTTCTGAGGTCAGGAAGTGTGAGTCTTCCAACTTTATTCTTCTTCTTCAGTAGTGCTTTACTTATTTGGGCTTCTTCCCTTTCCATATAAAGTTAGTGATTAGTTTTTCCATCTCTTTGAAGAATGTTGTTGGTATTTGGATCAGGATTGCGTTGTATTTGTAACTTGCTTTGGGTAGAATTGTCATTTTCACAATGTTGACTCTACCTATTCATGAGCATGGTATTTTTTTCCATTTATGTAGATCCCTTTGGGTTTCTTGCAGTAGTGTTTTGTAGTTTTCTTTGTATAGGTCTTTTACATCCCTGGTCAGATTTATTCCTAAGTATTTTATGTTTTGGGGGCTATTGAAAATGGTATTGATTTCCTGATCTCCTTTTCATCATTCTCTTTACTGGTGTATAGGAATCCAACTGATTTTTGAGTGTTTATCTTGTATCCTGCTACTCTGCTGAATCTTTCTATTAGATCCAGTAGATTTCTCATGGAGTCTTTAGGGTTTTCTGTGTATAGTATCATATCATCTGCAAACAGGGAGAGTTTAACTTTTTCATTACCAATTTGGATGCCCTTTATTTCTTTTTCTTGCCTTATTGCTCTAGCTAGAACTTCCAGCACAATGTTAAATAAGAGTGGTGATAAAGGGCATCTTTGTCTTGTTCCTGTTTTCAAGGAGAATGTTTTCAGCCTCTCTCCATTAAGAATGATGTTGGCCATTGGTTTTGCATAGATGCCCTTTATTATGTTGAGAAATTTCCCTTCTATACCTATTTGATTGAGAGCTTTTATCAGGAATGGGTGTTGGACTTTGTCAAATGCCTTTTTGGTGTCAATTGAGATGATCATGTGATTCTTTTCTTTCCTTTTATTTATGTGATGGATTACGTTGGCTGATTTTCTAATGTTGAACCATCCTTGCATACCTGGTATGAATTCTACTTGGTCGTGGTGTATTATTTTTTTAATATGATGCTAAATTCTATTTGCTAGAATTTTGTTCAGAATTCTTGCATCTCTATTCATAAGAGATATTGGTCTGTAATTTTCTTTTTTTGTGATGTCTTTGCCTGGTTTTGGTATCAGCATTATGCTGGCTTCATGGAATGAATTTGGAAGTGTTGCTTCTCTAGGTTTTCAAATTTTTTGGAGTATAATTTTTCATAATATTCTGTTATGATCATTTTTATTTCAGTTGGGTCTGTTGAAATGTCCCCCATCTCATTTCTTATTTGGGTTATTTGCGTCCTCTCCTGTTTTCCTTTTGTCAGTCTGGCCAGTGGTTTGTCAATTTTGTTGATTCTTTTCAAAGAACCAACTTTTGGTTTTGTTGATTCTTTCTATTGTTTTTCTGTTCTCTATTTAAGTTATTTCTGCTCTGATCTTTATGATTTCCTTTCTTCCGGTGGCTCTGGTTTTTTTTTTTTTTTTTTTTTTTTTTTTTGCCGTTCTCTTTCTATTTGTTTGAGTTCTGTAGTTAATGTTTTGATTTTGTCCCTTTCTTCTTTTTTGCTGTGTGAGTCTATCGCTATAAATTGTCCTCTGAGGGCTGCCTTTGCTTTGTCCCAAAAGTTTTGGTGTAATGTGTATTCCTTCTCATTTGAATCTAGGATTTTTTTATCCCATCTCTGATTTCTTCTATTACCCAGTGATGTGTAAGCAGGGTATTATTCAGTTTCCATGTAATTGATTTTTTTCCTTGCTCTTTCTGTTGTTAATTTCTACCTTGATGGCATTGTGGTCAGAGAAGATAGTTTGAATTATCTCAACATTTTGGATCTTGTTGAGGATTGCTCTGTGGCCTAAGATGTGGTCTATTCTGGAGAATGTTCCATGTGCATCGGAAAAGAATGTGTACTTTGCAGCTGTTGGTTGGATTTTTCTATATATGTCTATGAGGTCAAGTTGGCTGATTGTGCCTTTTAGGTCTTCAGTATCTTTGCTAAATTTCTTTTTCATTGTTCTGTCCTTTACTGAGAGTGGTGTGTTGAAGTCTCCTACTGTTACTGCATAACTGTCAATTTTTCTTTTCAATGTTATTAGAGTTCTTTTTATGTATTTTGGTGTCCTGTCATTGGGCGCATAGATGTTTATTATGGTTATGTCTTCATGATGGATCTCCCCTTAATAATTATATAGTGTCCTTCTTTGTCTTTTATGGTGGATTTTGTTTTAAAGTCTATTTTATCTGATATTAGTATTGCCACTCCTGCTCTTTTTTGGTAGTTGTTAGCTTGATATATTTTTTTTTAACCTCTGACTTTTAATAAATTTACGTCTTTGTTTCTAAGGTGTGTCTCTTGTAGAGAGCATACTGATGGATCCTGTTTTCTTACCCATTCTGTCACTCTCCATCTCTTTATGAGTGCATTGAGTCCATTTACACTCAGTGTAATTATTGATAGATGTGAGTTTGTTGCTGTCATTTTGTAGTGCTTTTTTTTTTTGGTGCTTGCGTTTTATTTGTTTTTCTTACTCTCGTGTGTTGAGTTAATTTTGCTTGTGGTTTTTTTTTTTTCATTTCTTTTGTTTTTGTAGGTTTTGTTTTTGCTGAGACTTTGTTTCTCCTTTTTATGAGTACGTTTATTAACTTTATTTTTGGTTACCATAAAATTTACCCTTATTTTTTTTAATTTGAAGTAGTCTATTATTACTTGGTATTGCCTTGCTTTCCTCTCCATTACAAGGCTCTATACCTGCACCATTTATTTGCTGTTTTATTGTTCTGATGTTGGTGTCATTTACTGGTTACCTGCTCTGATTCCCTGTTGTATTTCTTTTGGTTTTTGATAGTCCTTGAGAGTTCATTTGCTGGATTGGTATCTTACTGGTACGACCCTGCATCCTAGATTCTGTCTGTGAGCTGGAGTTGTCCCTTCTCCGATCAAAGAACTACCTTTAATAATCTTTGTAAGTTTGGTTTGGTTTTTACGTATTCCCTTAATTTCTGTTTATCCGGAAATTACCTAATTTCACCATCATATTTGAAGGAGAGTTTTGCAGGATATATTATTTTTAGCTGGCAATTGTTTTCTTTCAAAGTTTTATATATGTCATCCCATTGCCTTCTTGCCTGCATGGTTTCTGCCAAATAATCTAAGCTTAGTGCTATTGTTTCTCCTCTGTAAGTGACTTCTTGTTTTTCATGAGCTGCTGTCAGGATTCTTTGTTTGTCTTTGGTTTTGGTGAGTGTGATTATGATATGCCTTGGTGATTTTCTTTTGGGGTCTATCCTATATGGGGTTCGTTGAGCTTCTTGGATGGCCAATTTTTCATCTTTCATGATATTGGGGAAGTTTTATGTCAGCAGTTCTTCAATGATCCTCTCTGTGTTTTCTGTTTTCTCCCCCTGTTCTGGAATTCCAATCACTCGAAAATTTTTGCTTTTGATTGTATGCCACATAATAATAAGTATAGTGAAAGGATACAACCTAGATGCACATCTTTCCTGATTTTAAACTACAGAGCATCCCCTTGTGCTGTTTGAAAGACTGCCTCTTGGTCTATGCATAGGTTCCTCATGAGCATAACTAAGTCTTCTGGAACTCTCATTCTTCGCAGTGTTATCCGTAATTTGTTATGATCCAGGTAGTCGAATGCCTTTATATAGTCAATAAAACACAGGTAAATAACTTTCTGATAGTTCTGCTTTCAGCCAAGATCTATCTGACATTATCAATGATATCTTTCATTCCATGTCCTCTTCTGAATCTGGCTTGACTTTCTGGCAATTCCAAGTCCATGTACTGCTGCAACTGTTTTTGAATGATCTTTGCAAAATTTTACTTGCATTTTATAATAATGATATTGTTCAATAATTTCCACATTCTGTCGGATCACCTTTCTTTCAATGGAGACAAATATGGATCTCTTCTAGTCGATTGGCCAGGTAGCTGCTTCCCAATTTCTTTTCATAGAAGAGTGAGCATTTCCAGATCTGCATCCGTTTGTTGAAACTTCTCAGTTGGTATTCCATCAACTCCAGAAGCCTTGTTTTTCAGCAACGCCTTACGTGCAGTTTGGACTTCTTCCTTCAGTACCATTGGTTTTTGATCATATGCTACCTCCTGAAATCCTGTAAAGATTATAGCTTAGGAAACACTATGGAGCAGATCTACTCTGTCCTTCAGGATTGCTGTGAGTCAGAACCAACTGGATGGCGAACAGCAACTTATAAACAGTGCCTTTATACTTATTTAAATGGTATCCCAAGGAATTTCCATGCATCCCCTACTTTCTCAAACTATGCAATAAAAACTATTAAAGGAATTTATGTCATACATTTACTTTTTGAAATTACAAAGAAAATTTTAAGGTTATTGTATGACAACCAAATTTTAAATATCTTTTATATTTTCATTGAAATTAATGTTATACAAGCATCAAACTGTCTTTTTATGCAATACTAATTAAACAGATGTTTTCAAACTCCATCAGGGACAGATTTGAGAGTCAAAGGGTTGGTGTTAATAATCAAGCCAGGGTGATAGACATAAAACAAAATTATCCCTCGTTAAGTTTTTCATTGTCCTCATTTTAAGTCCTGTAAATATTCTTAGAATTCTCTTTTACTTTGCACCAAATAAAAATTGTTACTTAAATGATTCACCCAAGTTTTTGTGAAGCATAAAGCTCAATTTTGGAAATAAACCTTTTGGTTTCATGTAGGTAAATAACTGTCACTCTAGTCAACTAATATCCATAATTGTGAGCTTGTTAGCAATTGTCTTGTCAGATCCCCTACCACTATCATCATATTCATTATTCAATTTTTGGGACAAGAATACAAGCAAACCCATGGAAGAAGCACACTAGGAGATGAGATAATGATCATCATCTTTGAAAATCAGGATTTGAAGATCTCTATAATGTTTGTTTTGTGAAAATGTCTCAGCTTTGTCCTGATGTATACATGCAGCAGGGGATTATTAGCATGGCACTGTGGCTGTGGTAATGTTTCTTGGAAGAGTGAATAGCTGAATAGTAATTGGGCAAAATAATGTAGGTGGTTTAAATAGATGTGTTTATGTTTTTCTTCAAAATATGATCCCCAAACCAGGTTAGGCAGTCATTTGCACTCTACCATTCCTGGAGGACGAAGGGTGTTGTAATACGTAAAGTTCAGCTCTGATCACATTACTCCTCTGCTTAAGAATACTCAGTCAATTCCATCTGTCTACAAATAGAGTCTAACTTGTTAGCTAAGATTTCAAACCCTTCATAATCTTGTCTACCTTCTTTCGTAAGTTGTAAGACACACACACACACACACACACACACACAAACATATATATATATATAAACATTTATAAACCTGGGAAGAATCTCTTAATCAACATTCATTCAGCGTAATTCTTCCTTTGCAGTTTAATTGTCATGTTTCCAAGTTCACTGAGTTTTCTTCTGCTTTGCCTAATCTGCTATTAAGGTTATCAAAAGTATTTTTTTCTTCAACTCAAGAGGTTTCATTTGATTGATTTTTTTATTATTTTACCTTTCTCTCCTCATTATATTCATATTTCTATTAAATACTTAATCATTTTTATAAAAGTAACTTTAATGTTTTGTCTTCTATAAGCTTTGTTATTTCTGAGTCAGTTTCTATTGAATGATTTTCCTTCTAATTGTGATTTTCCTCCTAATTTTTCTGATTCTTTGTATTTATAATATTCTTTGGTGCTGGGTATTTTGTTTTTTAGTATCATTAAATATATAGAAATTGTTTGGTTTGGTTTTTTCCTGTATTTAAGTTACTTGCCAAACAGGTTGATCCTTTTGAAACTTCCTTTTTAAGCTTTATTTGGCAGATTTACAGTAGCTTTTACTATAAGGTTACTTTACCCCCTTACTGTTAAAGCAAGATGCTTGTGGAGTTTATGCTGAATGCCCTAGGTAGTCAGTAAAGTTTTGCCAGTCACACCAGTTGGAACTTGAATGGTTCCTCACTCATTCTGAACTTTGGGATTTATAGAAAGTCAGTAATGGTATTTGTCCAGGCTTATGGACAGCCCTCCTTCATGTGCAACTTAGCATTTTGCAAAAATGCAAGGGCCCATGTACAAATTCTTGTACACTCACTTCTCACTTATTTACATAGTTACGTTCCAAAGACCAGGTTGTTACATGAAAATCAACTTTATGCAAAAACGGAGGTTTACTACATCAGATCATGAAAAGGAGGATGACTACATCATTACATAACTGCCAAATTACATCATTACATAACTGCCAAATCACTGAGACTCATGGTCCAGCCAAGTTGACATATAACCTTAACCATCATAGCTTGCGTTACTCTCCCGACTTGCACCTCGGCATTTATTACTGCCAGACATATGTTGTTAATGAGCAAGATAGTCAGATAGTAGATTATTTACTACTGTCATAAATACAAAATGTCAGATAACATGATAGTCAATAAGTGAGGAGTAGCTGTATCTCTTTTTCTGCATATGTCTCTTCATTTCAGTACCCTGTCCCACAAATACTAACCATCAAAGTCTGAGTTCTATCTCTGTCTCCTTAAACAAGTGAGAATACAATGGTCAGTTTGAGTTTCCCGTCCATTTTCTTTACGTGGAAAGTGCTTCTAGGCCAAAACCAAGGTGATTATAGGGCTCATATTATCTGTTTTTCTTCTCTTACAGATCACTCTCCAATATTAACTGAAAAGAGTTGATTATTTTGTCTGTATTTCTAGTGTAAGGTGCAAGGGCAAACACAGTATCATTTACTCTGTTATGGACAAAAGCAGAAGTCTTCAATATGATTTTAATGGATGAGACTTTCTAGCTTCAGAGTAATTTGCCATCAAGATTTCAACATGGTTTCCTTGTCTTCTTCCACCCACAGTTGTAGGTTGAATATACATGTATCTTTTTTTGTAAATAATCTTTTTTTTTCTTTATCCCGTCTTCCACAATTTTTGAAGTTATTACTTTCAGTGGCATAATGTTTCTCTCCAATGTAATTTTTTTTGTTTTGCTTTATTTTGTTTTTATGACTCCAGTTTAATAATTTGCAGTTTTACTGTTTGATATTGTTTTCTGCTCTGTGTCTTTCTAAATCCTTCTAGTCAGCAGATTTCTGATTAGATTTGGTCCTAGAATCTGCATTGGGAGATAGAATGATGGAGATTAAGAAAGAAGCCAGCAAATTAACCTCCCTACTCATTGCTTTGAGTCCCTGGGTGGTGCAAATGTGAACATGCTTGGCTGCTAATGGACAGATTGGAAGTTTGAGTCCATACAGAGACACCTCACAATAAAGGCATGGCAGTCTACTTCATAAAAATCAGTTACTGAAAGCCCTATGCAGCACAGTTTTATTCTGACACATGGAGGATGGCCATGAGTTGAAACTGACTCCAAGTCAGCTGGTAACTGTACTCAGGGCTCCAAGTATTGCCTCCTGGTTGGCTCCAGTATTTGTAGAAAAGCCCCTACTTCTGTGATCTCTTCTCCTGTTTATCACTATATTTTCCTCATTCTGCTGTCTTAAAACCAGTTGTGGTACTAATGTGTTTCAACTTTGTCAATCAAAGATTCATTTAGTTTATCTTATCAGATTATCTGATACAGCATAGAACATTTAATTAGAGCATAAAAATAATTTATATTAATATGACACAGTTACTGATTACTTTTTAAAATACTTTTTTCTAATTATTCTCTGTATTTTAAATGGCATGAAGTTAGATATTATTTACAAAACGTCTTAGATAAATTTTCAGGCCTCTTAAGAGAGCTAGTTCCTCCAATAACATTTATAAATCTGACAGTATCAGTTCATTATTTTCTGGAATGATTTATCGCTGTCACTGAGTACCAATAATTCCTTCTGATTTTACTTTAAAAAAATTCATCAATGATGTATTTTAAATGAAGATTCAATAGGTTCTGAATATTTCCTCCATTATTTAAGGTAACTTTTATAAATGTAAAAAAAAATCCTAATAATTAGAAGACTTGTAGAAAACTAAACCAAATTAATGTTTGGAATTTATTGCAATTATATTTATACACTGGTCCCAGGAATGTTATTAATGTTTATGAGTATTCTGGGCAGCTTATATTTTTAGAAATATAATTAATTTAAAAATGTACAGAGAAACAAAAAAGATCATTCGTCTTCCTTCTGGAATAGATAATAGCCAATTTGTCATATTTGCATTCAGCTTTTTCTGAAATAAAGTAAGCAAAATAGTATAAAGGTAGGACCCCTTTGACATCTATTCAGATATGCATTCCTCCCTGAGTCTGTATAATAAACCATTGTCATAAATTTGGTTACTATATTTCCTATAGATTGCTTTCCATATTTCCGTAAAGATGCATACTGCACATGAATGTTATAAATTATTTCAGCATTTTTAATATCTTAAAGAATCATCTCAAAGTATAATTCTGCTATTTGTTTTGTATTTAATATTATGCTTTTATGATTTATACATATTTATACAAATAGATCTAATTTAATCCTTAAATTTTTTTAGATTTTATGTATCCTTTATTTACACTCATACTGATGAGCAGTTATACAGAAATTAGCTCCTAGAGATGCCAGAGAGACCATTGTGTGCTCCTCTTCTCATTTCCACATTCAGTGACATTGAATTTATTCATTGAAATAGGATATAGTGGGAGTGTTTACACCATGAAAATTGGCAACTGCTGTAAGTCAAGACATTTTTTTTTTCCGCCAAAGAACTAATTGTTAAACATTTACCAGCAAACCACTTGAAGTATAGCTTATTTTTATAAACAACCTTGGAATAAACATTTTGGTACAAGTATCCTTGTCCACATATACAATTCTTTTTAGGAAATATACTTGAAAATAACTTTTTCGGTTGCTACATTGCTATGGTAATCAAAGGCTGAAAGGCTATTTGCAAAATATATGGTTAACTTACTCTCATAAGAAGCAACAAGAATTTGCATTCCCACCAGCAAATTGGGAAAGCTCCTGTTTTTCTTATTTTTTTAATATTCATACCATCATTAGATATTATCAGAATATTATTATACACTTTTTTTTATTTTCTGTTGATTTACTTGAAAACTTTCTTTTTAAAATAATATTTTATTGTGCTTACGGTGAAAATTTACACGATAGATTAGGTCCCTTTTTGACAATTTCTACACAAATTATTCAGTGATATTGGATACATTTCTACCAAAAATGCTTCCTAGTGACATCATTTACCTTGGTCAGGTTGTGTGCACTTCACCCACATTCAATGCTACCTTTCCCACAACCAAAACCAACAAGTGTCTACCTTCTCAAGAGTGCTTCCCCCTCCCTCCTTCACCCACTCATACTTCCTGACTTCTTGATAACCACCAATGAACATTAGTCTCTGTATATATGTATATATATATATATATATATATAAAATATATATATATTCTAGCTTCTTATAAAAGTACAACCATAATATATTTGTCCTTTTGTGATTGACTTATTTCACTCAACATAATGTCCTCCAGATTCATTCACATTCTAAGATGTTTCAAGGACTAATAATTATTATTTACGACTGCATAGAATTCCATTGTATATATGTACCACAGTTTGTTTATCCATTCAACCTTTGATAGTCACTTGATAGTTTTCATCTTTTTACGCTTGTGAATAATGCTGCAGTTAACAAAGGTGTGCATATGTCTGTCCATGTCTCTTTTATTAGATCTCTAGGCTATCCACCTTTGAGGACTGAAGTGTGCCAGGCCCAAGCCATGGTATTTTCAATCAGTTTATATGCATGTGAAAGCTGGACAACGCATAAGGAAGACCAAATAAGAATGGACACCTTTGAGTAATGGTGTTGGTGAAGAGTATTGATATACTATGCACTGCCAGAAGAATGGACAAATCTGTACTGGAAGAAGTACAGCCAGAATGCTTCCAAGAGGAAAGGATTATTAGACTTAGTGTCATTTATTTTGGAAATGTTATTAGGAGGGACCAGTCTTTGGAGAAGAATATCATGCTTGGTAAAGCAGAGGGTCAGAGAAAAAGAGGAAGACCCTCAAAAAGATGGATTGTCACAGTGGCTGCAACAATGGGCTGAAACATAACAATGATTGTGAGGATGACACAGGACTGGGCAGTGTTTTGTTGTGTTGTACTACCTGATCTCAGAGCCTACTATTAGGTACTAGTTAAAACAGCCTGGTACTGGTCACAGAACAGATACATTGACCAATGAAACAGAATCGAGAACTCAGATGTACATCCATCTACATAGGGCCTCCTGATCTTTGACAAAGGCCCAAATTCCATTAAATGAGGGAAAAGAGAGTCTCTTTAACAAATAGTGCTGGCAAAAGTGGATGTCTATCTGTATAAAAATGAAACAGGACACATACCTCACACCATACACAAAAACTAATTCAAAATGGATCAAAGACCTAAATATAAAACTAAAAACTATAAAAATCATGGAAGAAAAAATAGGGTCAACACTAATATAATGCATAAACAGGATACAAACCATAATTAACAGTACACAAACACCAGAAGATAAACTAGATAAATGGGATCTTCTAAAAGTTAAACACTTGAATTAGAATCAACTTGACTGCAATGGGTTTATGCTCATCAAAAGAATTCACCAACAGAATAAAAAGAGAACCTACAGACCGAGAAAAACTTTGGCTGTGACATATCCGACAAGGTTTAGTCTCTGAGATCCACAGGAAAATCCAACACGTCTACAATAAAAAGACAAATAATCCAATTAAAACATGGGCAGAGGATATGAACAGACACTTCATCAGAGAAGACATTCAGGCGGATAATAGACACGGGAGGAAATGCTCAGTCTCTAGCCATTAGAGAATTGTAAATCAAAACGACAATGAGATACCATTTCACCCTGAAACTACTGGCCAGAATAAAAAAATAAAATTAAATAACAAATGTTAGAGAGTTTTCGAGGAGATTGGAACTCTTACACACTGCTGGTGGGAATGCAAAATGGTACAACCATTGTGGAAAAAGATACGGTACTTCTTCAAAAGCTAGAAATTGAAATACCATATGATCCAGCAATCCCACCCCTTGGAATATATCCTAAAGAAATATGTGACGTGACTAGACATATGCACACTCATGTTCATTGCAGCATTATTCACAATAGCAAAAAGGTGGAAACAACCTAAGTGCCCATCAACAGTTGAATGGGTAAACAAACTATGGTACATACACACAATGGGATACTACGCAATGATAAAGAGCAATAACGAATCTCTGAGACTTCTCACAATATGGATGAATCTGGAGGGCATAATGGTGAGTGAAATCATCCAATAACAAAAAGACAAAACTGTATGAGACAACTATTATAAAAACACAAGAAAATGTTTCCACACAGAAAGAAACAATCTTTAATGGTTATAAGGGAAGACATGGGTGGGGAAGGAAAAACACTAACCAGATACTAGATAAGTGGTAATTTTGTTGAAAGGAAAGATAGTACAAAATACTGGGGAAATCAGCACAACTTGATCAGGGCAAAGTCATAGAAACTTGACAGATACATTCAAACGCCCTCAGAGACTGAGCTACTGGGCTGAGGACTGGGAATCATGGTCTCAGGGGATATCTAGCTCAATTGACATAACATAGTCTATAAAGAAAATGTTCTACATCCAATTCCGGTGACTAGTGTCTGGGGTCTTAAAAGCCTGAAGTGGCCATCTAAGACACATCTACTCATTCCATCCTGGCTGTAGCATATGAGAATGAAGAACACCAAAGATACAAGGGGAAGATTTTTTCAAAGGTCTAATGGACCACAACTATCTCAACCTCCACCAGACTGAGACCAGAAATGCTAGATGGTGTCCAATTCCCACCACCGACTTCTCTGGCAGAGATCACTATAGAGAGTGCCAGACAGAGCAGGAGAAAAATGTAGAAAGAAATTCAAATTTATTAAAAAGAAAAAAGACCAGGCTTGCTGGTCTGGCAGAGACTGAGGAAACCACAAGAGCATGGTCCCTGGATACCCTTTTAACTTAGTACTGACGTCACTTCTGAGGTTCATCTTTCAGCCAAAGATTAGAAAGGTCTATAGGGCTAGCAATAACACATGTAAGGAACGTACTTCATAGTTCAGTGCATATAGAGGAGACCACTGGGAACACCAGCCCAAAAGCAAAGACAAGAAGGCAGGAAGGGACAGGAAAACTAGACAAATGGAAACAAGGAACCAGGGGTGGAGAAGGGGAGAGTGTTGACACATAGTGGGGTTGGCAACCAGTGTCACAAAACAAAGTGTGTATTAACTTTTTAAGGAGAAACTAATTTGCTCTGTAAACTTTCACCTAAAGTGTTATATATGTATAATATAAAACCTATTCTTAAGATTTTGTTTCCGTAGTATTTGAAGATGGTGTATTATTTTAATATTCTACTAGATTATTTGAAATCTGATTTTCCATTTATGTGAGATTGTCTTCTATGCATTATTCTTTTTGGTTTCATATTCAAAATTACATTACCCTCATAAAACAAGCTATCTTGCACTGGTTTTCTACTACCTATTGGTGGTTCAGTGGTTAAGAGCTCAGGTTGCTAAGCCAAAGATTGGTAATTTGAATACACCAGCTGCTCCTTGGAAATCCTATGAGGCAGTTCTACTCTGTCTTATATGGTCCTTATGAGTTGGAATTGACTCGATGGCAATTGATAGTCTCAATTTAAAAAAAAAAATCTGCCTAGGTTTTTGGAACAGACTATTCTTTCTCACTAATCTCCTTTGTTACATTATGCCTTCATGCTTCCTTCCTTTTTCTTCATCTTGTTCTTAAAATTACACCCCCCTTTTTCAGTCTTCCGTCTTCAGACAGACAATGAAAGAGATATTTTAATCAGCAGCTGTCTAAAATGTCCATATTCTTTTCTTACACACCAGTGTATCTCCAGACCCTATCTTTTGTTAGTGCATGTCAGACACTCAGTACAGTGGGGTGTTTCTCATTGTTTTGATTTTCTGTAAAACATTTTATGACACTTTGTGTAAACCTTCAATATAAAAATGAATTGAGCTTGTTATAGCTCTATCAAAGAAGGATCTATTTGGAAAGAATTTTGGCTGAAAATATAATGAGCAGGTACTTATGTTTGCATCTCCATTTTCAAAATGGTATATAAGAATTTACTTTTTGAAAAAAAAATATGAATATAAAACATAATACTTTGCTCTTCCAATTGGGAAGTCAAATAGCTTAGATCTCCTTTTTTTGGTCAGTAAAAGTATTTTGGCGTCCAGATTAATAAAGATTAAAGATTTAATTTCTAAAATAAAGTTTTACATAAACACTCCTGCATCTCTTTTTTTCTCCTCTACTTGTAATTTTGTGGTGGAGATTAAACAAAAAAATGTTAAAAGCCAAACATTAATTCTGTCACTTGATACTTACTTAAGTCAATGTCTTCTCTCCAGAGATTGCACTTCTATCTCTTACAATATATGATCTGTCCTTCATACTATGATTTCATAAGAAAAGGAAAATGTAACAGTTCTGATACAACTCTGAAACAAGATATATACATTCATTATTCAAGTGGCCTACTTGTGTATCAAAGTAAGAGCCCTTGCTTTTCTTTCGGTACTTATACGCTTACAGTGAAATTGTGGGAAGAAGTAGCTTTTTGGAAATCTGTGCATTATGCTTAGGAAATTGAAATTTTCACTATTATTTTTATTTTGAGATGATTATGGATTCACATGAAGTTATAAGAAATAATACAGAGAGATCCCATATACCAAGTGAAGGGTATATGGCAGTATTAAATCCAGGTTGGTTTATGTTATTTTTTGTTTGTGTGTCAATGTGTTTGATCACCCATTGATCTGGAAAACTTTATCCTTCTGCTCTGTAAGGTCCTTTGATGTTTGAAACATCGTTATGCAATTAAACAGGAAACCCTACCACCATATATATGTGTTAGATGAAATTTGGCAATCATATTTAATAAATAATGTGTATTCATAATTATCAATGCATCTAGTTCAGCTTTAAGCATTTTAACTCCCTTAATGATGAAAACAGAATCCAACTATCTCTGTATAAAAGCTGAGGATTATAGAGTTTGTAAAAAGGAATCCAGTGTTGTTGGCAAGGAATAAGTAATTTATCTCGTTATCTGATAAAGCTTTTCTTGTATCTCTCCAGGGACTGTCTGTTCAAAAAATGCATGATACCAAGACAGCCCTAAGTAAGATAATACATAATGTTATATTTCAGTGTGTGTGATCAAAGTCTTGTTCCACCTAATGCAATTTCTGTTTTATAGGAAAAAATTAGCATATTCCTCTTTCCTTCACTAAATAAATGTTGAACAGATCTGTACTCTTTTAGTTATTAATTTAAAAAACCAAAAAAAAAAAAAAAAGACATTGCCGTCGAGTAGATTCCAACTCAGTGACCCTATAGGACAGAGTAGAACCGCCCCACAGGGTTTCCAAGGAGCAGCCGGTGGATTCTAACTGCCGACTTTTGGTTAGTAGTCTGAGCTCTTAACCAGTGCACCACCAGGGCTTCAAATTTAATTAAAGGACGACCAAATTATCGGTCTGCTGTCGGTGCCCGAATTCTCTGGCCAGGTGTGATATGATTGCTTAGAGACAGGACGCTCCTAATTGGATTGTTGACCTTCTCCGTGCTCCTCCATGTCCCTCCCTGTACTTTTTGCTGAGAACTATTATTTTCGACGAGAGGAATTTCTGCTGTGGAATTGCCTTCTTCGTTTCTTACTCCTCCCTATTCATTCTGTGTTTATCGGTTTCATTTTTATCTTCTGCCATTCTCCTTCACATTTGAAACCCAGTTAATTTATTTCTTATCAGAACTTCTTGCTCCTATATATTATCTACTCTCTTGCTCCGGTAATGCTTGAAATAACACATTGTTTTCATCAAGAGTGCTGAGAAAAATATAAAATAAATTTTGATCTTGTCATGTAAGCCTTTGATGATGTCAACACTGTGATTTCACAAGTTAGACTGTAAACTTTGAATTTTCAAATGCAATAATGCCATATAAAGTGAAAAAAAATAAAAATGAGGACAAGCACATTTTTTAAAAAAATGATGAGAATCACCATAGGTAAGAGAAAAAAAAAGCATGGTTGATACTGGGACAGAAGCAACATGCTCCTGGGCTCTAGTGTAGACATTGTAAGTCACAACAAGTAATGAAGATATTTTGGTCTGAAGCAATCGTTCTGGGTCTTTTGACTGGCTGGCACTTGAGTGTAAATCCTGGATCTTGGAGAATTTAGGCTAAAACATCATGACTACTGGTAGGGGTGAGCCATCCACTGTGCTCCTATCTGTGATGCTTAGACGGAGCAGGAGCAGGGTTCTGTTAGTCTACAACCAGGGTCAAGTTGCCTGTAAACTAAGCAGTGGATCAGCAAAATTCTCAGAGATGACATCTCCAGGAGCTCTGGTGGCTCAGTGGTTAAGAGCTCAGCAGCTAATCAAAAGGTCAGCCATTCGAATCCACTAGCTGTTCCTTGAAAACCCTATGGGGCAGTTCTACTCTTTCCTACAGGGTGACTAGGAGTCTGAATCGACTCTATGGCAACTGGTTTGGTTTTTGGTTTTCTGAAATTATCAGACTGAGGATTCAAATGAAGGTAATCGGATACAAAGGATGATTGTAAGAGAAGGAAGCATAAACTCCCACCTGCACTGTGCACCCTGCTACATACATGAACACACACCAGACACATACACACAGTCAGCTGTATCTATTTATAACACTGTGATATTTTGTTTACTAGAAATGTGTATTTTGCAAATTTAGGCTTTGTACACCTGAAAGTATTGTAATGAAAAGTTGGATTTTGCTGGTGTCAGTTGGAAATACCGTAAAGATATAAATAATGATTTTAGAGAAATTCGATTCATACAAAATATTTTTATATTATTTATTTTAAGGCTTATTTTCTACTTATTTTCTTGGTCTAGAATTTGATCATAAGTTAAAGAAGTCTTATGGATCATGCTCTTGCCTGTGCTGAACTACTATTAGCTAGATGTTTTAATTACATTTCTTACTGCTGCTATATAATATGTTTATTGTATCACACATAATTGTATCTTAGTTCTATATTGATAAAAATCTATCTCTACATAAATAATTGTTAAGTAAATATTTCCTCTTATATCAAACACATAAATACTAATGTTTATATTAGTTTCATTCAACTGAGTACAAAAAATATGAGTAAATGCTGAAATCTTTTGAAATATTGGAGAAAATGCAAAAATAAAATGTATTGACTATGTTAGCTTACATATGTATCTTTCATATTTTTAATTAATTGTCCATTTTCAATGTAGGTTATGTTGATAGCCTCTACCTGTATCTGCTCTTGTGTTTTATGAAAACATTACTATCAACTGTGGCCTCTTTGGAGTAAACTAATTTGGCACATATCTTTACATCTGGAAACAACAATCAGAAACTGTTGTGATAGTAACTGGGTATCTGCTATCCTATTTGTGAAGTATATCATCATTGGCAATTTTTCCTCAAATACATAAGATTTAATAGAAAACGTATAGTTAGAATTATTCATGCACAGGCATTTACACACATGCATGCACACATGCACAGACACCAAAACACCCAAAATTACTGATGCCAATAGCTTTCCTCTTCAATTACTGTTACTTATTATGTCATTGCTGTTGCTGAGTGATCTTAGGAAAATGCAGTAGACAGCACAGGGAATTTTAAAGTGAGACCTAGGAACCATCAGCCTACTAAACAGCTAGAACAGTTGTGAATGTCAAGCCAAAATATATTCTACTGGTTTGGCCCATACTTGCTTGATTGTGGAGCCCTGGTGGTGCAGTAGTTAACAGCTCAGCTGCTGACTAAAAGTTGGCTGTTCAACTCCACCAGCCTCTCCGTGGAAACCGTATGGGGCAGCGCTCCTCTGCCCTATAGGGTCGCTATGAGTCAGAATCAACCCGATGGCAAACTTGGTTTTTTTTTGTTTGTTTGTTTGTTTGTTTGTTTGCATTGTTGTAATTTCAGCATCAATCAAAAAGCCTCAAATAAATGCAAGAAATTTTAGAGGCCCTTACACCTGTGCTCCATCAAATAGGCATCAGTCTTCCTGGCTTCTGCATAGCGAGCATCAATTTTCTTGTCTGCTCTTCTTGGATTTCCCTATGCTGGAGTAGCAGCTAAGGCTCTGATCCCTGCCAAAGGCATTGTCTGCTCTGTGATGCTGCCAAGCAACTACCCATGCCAGTGTCACTGATGACTTAACTGCCAGTATGAATCTGTGCTGAGGGCTCTTTCTCCAGAAACCTCAGAAAAGCTGTCATAGTGCTCCAATCCTACCAAAGTCTTACCCACAAACATCGTCAGTGTCATCATGCTGCACCATCCAACTACCATGGTTGTTTTTGCTAAACTGTTCTTTTAAGGTTCTTTTTGTTTGTTTTTTTTTTTGTTTTTGCTTTTTTTTTGCTTATTGATTTCACTCCTATTATGCTAGAACTCAGGTATGAGTCCATTTCAAAAAAACAAAAAGGACAAAAAAAGTAATAGACATTGTATTTAGATATAAGCCTTCTCTTCAATGTAGTTACATTATCTTTGATCTAAATATTAGGACCCACACTCTTTTCCTTTGAAATGAATTGTTTCCAAAATAATCCTCTTTCTTTATATAAATGAGGACCAGATTAGCAAACACAATATATATTGACTATAGACTGACTAAACATGGCTGCATCTCAGAGAAGCACAATTTTAACTTGTTTGCTTTCAGGTATATATATATGTATATACACATATATATATATACACACACATATATATATATATATATATATATATATATATATATATATATATGTATGTATTGTTATTAGCTTGGTGTCCAGTCAGCCCCAGCTCATAGTGATCCCATGCACAATGGGAATGGGTCATTTTGATCCACAAGGTTTTCCGTTGACTGATTTTTTGAAAAGATCATCAAATATAGATAGATAGATAGGTAGAGAAATTATATATATTATTATATAATTATATATTATAATATAATTATATAATGATGCATATTATATAATACATATTTTATACATTATATAATTATAAATATTTCATAATTATAAATTATATATATTGTATATACATATGTGTGTATGTATATATAGATATACACACACACATACACACACAGGGATAATGAAGTTTATTTTGTTTTTGTTAGGCCTTTAGAAAATTCCTTTCTTGTTATTGATTTCTGAATATGTAAATATGTATTTCTTTTTCAGGAAAAAAGACTTCCTTTATTTGTAAGTTATCATGCAGCTATATATATATACTTATATACATATATCTGTATATATATGTATTTTTTTTCCTAAGCTGCAGGCAGGAAGGACTTCTGACATTACAAGCATCAGTATTTAGTCAAAAAAAAAGAAATTCAAAGCCCAAATATCTTCAAAGAAGAACAAATTCCTTTGAATTATTCCAAGGAATTAGTCACTTTAGAAACCTAGTTTGGTTGAAGCAAGGCAAAAACCAGTCTCTTCCATAGGCAATAAAACAAATTTGTGTTCTATCAAAAATACATTTTGGAGACATTTTCATTCATATAGGAATTATTTGCCTTTGGTAGTATTTAAAGGATGTCTGTATGATCCAGTGCCTTTCTAAGCAACATGGTTGTACATCAATTATGAGATCAGTTATGAAAGTTGAACTGTATCCTGCATCACCTGAATATAAGATTGTTAAACAATATTAACCTGTTAAACCTATATAGAATTGAACAATTCGAGGATTGACACACATCTGCATTTACGTTCATGCCATCTATACACACCTACAGAAAAGGACACATATATATGTCTGAAATAATTTTCACTGTCCAAGAGAAATAAGTATCAATTTTGTAAGAATTTTAAGCTTTACAGAGTATTTGGGTTTGATATAACCAAAAAAAAAAAAAAAAGAAAGAAAGAAAACCTGCAAAAGCAAAAACAAAAGGAATAAATAAGCAAAAAGCAAGGTAAGAAAATCCCCTTATTTTTTAGGTAATTTTTTCCTGGAATATTAGACTCTATCTTAAAATCTATGGTTGCTCATTTTCTACCAGGTTGGTACTTGTTATTTTCTATGATTCTCTACATTTATTATGTATACAAAGGTCGGTTTTGGTTAATTATAAAGATACTTTTTCTTACCTAACTACCTTGATGATAAACATATTTAAGTTATTGTTAAGTGCTATCAAGTAAGCTCCTACTCATGGAGACCCTATGTGCAACAGAATGAAACACTATTCGGTCCTGTGCCATCCTCACAATCATTGCAATGTTTCAACCCATTGTTGCAGACAATGTGTCAATACATCTTCTTGAAGGTCTTCCTTTTTTTCGATGACCCTCCACTTTACCAAGCATGATGTCCTTCTTCAGGGACTGGTCCCTCCTGATAACATGTCCAAAGTATGTGAGACGATATCCTGCCATCCTCACTTCTCTAAGAAGCATTCTGGCTGTACTTCTTCCAAGACAGACTTGTTCATTTTTCTGGCGGTCCACGATATAGTCCTTATTCTTCACCAACAGTCTTCCCTCTTCGTCGTCCAGCTTTCATATGCATATGAGGTGATTGAAAATACCATGCCTTGGGTCAAGCACACCTTAATCCACAAAGTGATATCTTTGCTTTTTACTTATTAGTCTTATGTAATTTTTCTCGCCATCAATCACTGAATACTTAACAGCATTAATTTTTCCATAACATCTATATGGTCCATGTGAGGTTTAACTACTTTGAATATGTAGCTAACATCATAGCTAACAGTATACAAGCAACGCTGTCATAAGGATTCCTAGCTGCAATTCAGCCAATACGTTCAGCTAAATGCTTGTGCATCTTATTCTACGGTATTGCTCCTGTCTTTCAAGTCTTGTCACATGAGAAGTTATGGCAAGATGATTTCAGACTGGAGGGCAGGAGGCCAAGGTAGCTACCCTTCAATCAGCTAATTTCTACTGATGAATTGATAAATCTCACGGGCCAGCTTCAAATCTTGATGACTAGTCAAAGTATTTATCTTAATTCTACTTCAGGCTAATGCTGTGATTTTGAGCCTGTCTGTTTTTGTTTTGTTTTTTCTTTTTAATTTCATTTCTTGATGAAAATGTAGAGATGTTGCTCTAAGTAAACTTGTAAGAGTGTCGTTTTACTATCAAATTCATTTTTAATTTGTGATTGTTTTACAGACTCCTAAGGTTAAAAAGTCTTTATATAACTCAGAATACAATATACATTGAATTAGCCTATAGATTTACTAGTGTAATGTTTATTACTTTTAATTATTTAATTTGTATAAAATTAAATTTATTGTGTGGTGTAAAGATTTAAATTGTTACATTTTTCCTGAATGGCCAACAGATGGCCCTTGCAACAGTTAATATGGCACAACCACACACACAAAATCCTGAACTCCCTTTGCTATTTCAAGAAAAAAAAAAAAAAAATAGCGTGGAACCTAAAGATCTTAAATAGTCTTGTTTTACTTATTTATGTGATTATATCATTTAACCTTAGGTTCATGACAGAAATTACACATATTAACTTGGTTTTTTGCCAGTGGAAATAAGGGAAAGAGTTAGCGTCACTCATTTGGTCCTTTTAGTGCTTGATAGGTTATTGCACTATGTTGTAGATTGAATCGTGCCCCTCAAACAATGTATTGGAATCCTAACCCCTATACCTGTGGATATAATCCTGTTTAGAAGCAAGGTTTTGTTATCTTAATGAGGTCATATCAGTGCAGAATATGATCTAAATCTAATCACTTCTGAGCTCTAAAAAGAGCAGCTTAGACAAGGAGGGAAGCACAAACTGGGGGAGATAGATGCCATTTGAGGATCACCAAAGAACCAAGGAATGCCCTGGGAAATAGTCAAGGAAGAAATCGGTATTCCAAGACCCTGAATTTTTAGTCTCCAGAACTATAATAAAATAAATTTCTTTTCTTTAAAGCCCCTGCATTTGTGGTATTTCTGTTATGGCAGCACTACATAATTAACGCACCCCATATGAAATGGAATGGACATATATTTGAGTTATGCACTCCTGTTTCAAGCTAAAAAAATCTGGATTTTTCCTCCAGCTAATCA
The DNA here is from genome assembly GCA_030035585.1 of Dugong dugon. Taxonomy (NCBI): domain Eukaryota; kingdom Metazoa; phylum Chordata; class Mammalia; order Sirenia; family Dugongidae; genus Dugong; species Dugong dugon. The sequence goes on from CM057473.1 coordinate 13,009,454, forward strand.
GATATTGGAGCCCTGGTGGCATAGTGGTTAAGAGCTCAAGCTGCTAACCAAAAGGTCAGCAGTTCCAATCCACCAGCCATTCCTTGGAAACCCTGTGGGATAGTTCTACTCTGTCCTCTAGGATCCATTTGAGTCAGAATCTACTTGATGGCAACAGGTTTGTTTGTTTTGTTTTGGAATCAGATTATTGAGCATGGCCAGATAAACCAAAAAATGATTTGTGTATTGCAAAATTCCAAAGGTCTCTTGGCTACATGTATAAAAGCAAAACTCATATTAAGCCTGACCTGGGTTTGATTTAAATCTGTAAATTCTTACCTATTTGGTGTATTCTCATAATTTTCTACTAGAATTGTAAGGTAGGATAAAGAATTTTGCACTATAAAAAAAAAATTACCTTTATCATTTCTCAAATTGAAATATCTTTATTCAATTACTCATTAATTTAAATATGTATCAAACACATATTTAATTTAGGTACTCTTCAAAAGAAAAGTCATAATGTTGTCTAAGGATAGAGAAATTACCCTTACTGCAGAGCCTTTCTATGGAAAAGCATTTGGAAGGTATGAATTGTTTTGAATTAGGCTATATACTTGATGCTTGCAGAAATATATTTACAGAAAAGTAAATATACCACTAATAACATTAAAAACCAGAAAGAAAAGCTTCAATAGAAATTATCCAATCTCAGGAAACAAAAAAAGAGAATAAAATAGATTAAACGGAGTTTCAGTGATCAAAGGGAAATAAGTGGGCCAATATACATGTATACCAGCAATCATGAAGATGGTGCAGGACTGGACCATGTTTCGTTCTGTTATGCATAAAGTCCCCATGAGTTGGAACTGACTCTAAAACAACTAACAATAACAATACACATGTAAATGAAGTTCATGTAGAAGAGAAAAGAGAGCATGTGGCAGAAAAACACTGAAATAATGGCAACATTTTTTCCTATCAACTTACAGATCCAAGAATCTCTAACTACAAACCCACATGCGTTAATAAGGCAAGCTCTATATTCATGGTAAGTCAGTAGGGAGAGCTTTGTCCACTTTTCCTTGCAATGGCAAGGTGGTGTCTTTCTCACACTACAGTCAGAGCTGAAAAAACTATGGGGTGGAATTCTTTCATCCTTGTACCTTACTAGAGGAGCAGAGAAGTGAAGAGATTTTATAAATTAAATTGATGTCTAAATAAAGCATAGCCTCCTAACCAGATTGACACCTGCTAAAATAAATAATTTAAATAAGAATTAGACTCTTAAAACATAATGCTCAAAATGTCTAAGATACCTGTCCAAAGTCACTCTTTCCAGGATAACTAGGACAGTATCAATACAAATGATAAAAGACAATCAAAGGTGCCAAAACTGAAATGACACATTGGTTGGAATTATTGGACAAGTCTTTTAGAGCAGCTGCTATAACAATGCTCCAACGAGTATTTAAGGACACTCTTGAAACAAGTGAAAAAAATTTAAAATCTCAACAGAAAAATCAAAGATATAAAGAAAAATCAACAGAAAACTCGATAACTTAAAAACACATAACAAAAAAAAAAAATTTACAGTTTGGGCTCAATAACCAGATGGAGGTGACATGGGAAAGAGTAAATGAAGCTGAAAACACATCAGTGAAAATTAGCCACAGTCTAAACAATGAATAGAAGCACACAAAACCAAAAACAGAGGCGAGACAATAATACAAGATCTAACAACCATGTTATCAGCTTTCCAAAAGAGAGGAAAAAGAATTAGGGACTGAAGAATGATCTGAAGATGCAAAGGCTGAATATCTCTCCACTTTAGCAAAATACATAAACCTATGGATACAAGAACCAAAACACAAGGAACAGCAGATAAGGACGAACAAATGCATGGATGGACACATCATAGATATCCGAGAACACTGATATCCTAGGACAGTAGGAGAGAAAATAAAACAAAACTACGAAGAGACGGGCTATACACTCGAATATGTAATTAGAGAAAATTAGGATTAAAGTAATTCCCTTTCTAAATCTCCTAATAGTTTAGGTCAATAATATAAATCATCTGATTCCTAATTTACTTTCTTAACTTGAAGGTATAAATGATGCTTGTATCTTTTTCCTAAATTGTTAAGACTTCGGGTGTTATATTTTAAGTAAAGTTGTGAAATCAAGGATAATTAGAAACCTAATTCTGTATATGTATTAGCATATTCTTTGTAAAATAATGTATCTTAGTTATCAAGTGCTGCCTTAACAAAAAATACAACCAGTTGGGGGCTTTAAAGAACAGAAATCTATTTTCTCCACGGTTCAGGTGGCTAAAAGTCTGAACTCAGAGCCGGGCTCTAGGGGGAGGTATTTCCTTGTTTGTAGTCCCGAGAGCTCCTTGTCATTCTTTAGAGTCTGTCTGCTCTGTGTGTGTGTCTATTCTGCTCTTTTATAAAGCAGAAGTGATTAAATTTAGGACTTACATACTCTGGTATGTCCTCAGTAACATAAGAGAATATAAACCCTATTTACAGACAAAATGACATCCACAGGTACTGTGGTTAGGATTTAATATGTATGCGTGTGTGTGTGTGTGTGTATGTATATGTGTATATATGTATATGTATATATGTATATATATGTATATATGGGACACAATTCAATTCATAACATTCCACCCTTTGACCCCCTAAAATTTCATGTCCTTCTGACGTACATAATACATTCATCCTATTACATCATCCCCCAAAGTCTTAACCCATTCCACTATAAACTCTAAATCTGAAATCTTATATTCTGAATTATCTACATCAAGCATGGTTGCCACTTTTGGTGTGTTCTTTCCTGGGACAAAAATTCCTCTCCATTTGTGGACCAGCGATACCTTGAATACAAGTCATCTGCTTCCAAAGTACAATGACGAACCAGGCATAAGGCAGACATTCCCATTCCAAATGGGAGAAATTGGAGGGAAAGAAGGGTCAGGAGTGCCAAGCAAGTTCAAAACTCAGTAGGCTAAATCTCATTACGTCTCAAAGCTTAAAACAATCTTCTGTTTTCCAGACACATTTGGGCAATGACCCTGTCCTTTAGACTCTGGGCATTGGCCACGCTTTCTGGCCAGAATGGGTGTATACTCTTTGGCTCTATGTGTCAGCCCTTCCCTCCAGGTCCACTGGGATGACAACCCTTACCTCTTGGCTTTGAAATACCCCATTCTCTGCTCAACCAGAGAGGTGGCTCCACTCCCTCGGCTCTGGGTAACCCTATTTCCCCAGGCCACCAACATGGCAGTCCCACTCCATCAACTTTGGGCAGGTAGATACATCCTCTGAAACCAAGAAAGTGGTACCCTGCCACTCCTCCACCCTCTGTACTTCTTTTGACAATTCTGCTAGTCTCTGAACTTCTCCTGGTATGGTCCCTTCCTTTCCTTGGAAGACAACAGATGTTTGCAATCAAGTAGCTCCATTGGCCCATTTTCTGCCTGTATAATTCCAAAAGACAGAGAGTTTTTCTTTATTTTGTCTTGTCTCAGTCCATTTCAGACTAAGCTGACAGGGTTTCTGCTGAGATGGTTGACAAGATCCACTGGTCACAGACCTAATCTCTTTAGTAAAAGATCGTGTAGCCACATTCTTGGTGTCAATTACAGGGGAAGCTCTCTTAGTTTTTAAAAATAGAATTTTCCCAATCTTTAAGTTCTAGTTTTTTCCTTTGCAAAGTTCATGTCTAAATCAACGTTTTTCTCCCCACATTTCACTAAAATCAGCAGGAAGTCACACTGCCTATTAAAACTCTTGCATAGAAATCTCCTCAATCAAATATTCAAAGACCACTTATAAGTTCTACTTTCTACAAACTATTTGAACATAATTCAGATGAGTTCTTTGCCACCATATAACAAGGATGACCTTTTCACCAGTGTCCAACAACGTGTTTATGATTTCCCTTTAAAGCCTCTCCAGAAGCATATTCAACATTTACATTTCTAGCAACATTCTGTTCATGGCAATAGAAGCTTTCCCCACAGCAATCAGTTCTTTATGAGCCCTTATCAAATTCAACCTAAATGCTCATAATTCTAACAACAGTTTCTTCAAGGCAAGCTATGGTTTTACTATCAAATACATCAAAATTCCTCCAGCATCTACTCATTACCCAATTGCAAAACCACTTCCACATTTTCGGTATTTGTTAGAGCAGCATCCTCACTCCCTGGTACTAAAACTCTTTCGAAGTTACATAGCGCTGTCTTAACAAAAACAAACCCCAAGTGGGTGGCTTTAAAGAACAAAAAAATTATTTTATCAACATTTTCTGAATAGTGTAAGCAACTATACGTTTATAACCATAAATTTAGACACCTGTTTTATTCAAAGAGGAAAATATGTAAAACTGATCAATTTTATATGGAATTCATGTATTTTCTTGTCCTAATGGATAATATGTATTTAAAGCTCAAGAGTCTAGAAGTCTAAATTAAAGATGAGTCTCTAATGGGAGGTTCTTCCTCGTCAGTAATGCCTGAAATTTCTTGACATTCCTTGGAGCCTGTCTTCCCCCATGTGTGTCTCTGTGTCTATTCTGCTCTTTTATAACTCAGAAGGGATTAGGTTTACGATCCAGCCTACTCTGGTATGTCCTCAGTAACATAACAAAATAAAAACTCTAATTTTAAACAGAGTCACGTGCACAGGTACCTGGGCCAGGGCTTCAGTATATATTTTGGGGGGCACAATTCAATCTATAACATAAGATCTTTGCTTTTTTTTTTTACATTGCAGAGGTATTAAAGTTAACCATTAGGAACTTAAAATATTTATGATCATCAGAAAAAAAAATGATGCTACACTTACTAGAGGCCCACTCTGAGTCATGGCTTAATTTCATCAAGACCTCATCATGCTTTGTGCCTGGAGATATATAGGAAAGGTAAATAAATGGGTGACTTGGGAACACATATAATTTTACTTTATTTGTGAACAAAACTCAGGAATACTATGAGCTAATTAGTTTATAGGAGACTTGAGTGGTGGAAATGGTTAAGCACTGAACTACTAACCAAAAGGTTAATAGTTCAAACCCATCCAAAGGTGCCTTGGAAGTAAGGCCTGGTGATCTCCTTCCGAAAAGTAACAGCTATGAAGTACAGTTCTACTCTGCACACATGGGGTCGCCATGAGTCAGAATCAATTTGACAGTGACTAACAACAACTAACAACAACAGCAACAACATGTTTATAACAGAAATTTAGGCACTTGTGTTATTCAAAGAGGAAAACAAGTGAAATTGATCAATTTTGTTTGGAATTTATATGTTTTCTTGCTCTAAAGGATAATATATATTTAACTAATAGTCCCTAATATTATTATTTTGGAACCCTGGTTGCACGGTGGTTAAGAGCTCAGCTGCTAACCAGAAGGTCAGCAGTATGAATCCACCAGCCATTCCTTGGAAACCCTATGGGGCGGTTCTACTCTGTCCTATAGGGTCACTATGAGTTGGAATCGACTGACATCAACAGGTTTGGTTTTGTCAGAATATTGTTATTTATTTATTTACACCAGCAATAGAAATTAAATTTGAATGCATAGAAAAGCACTATCTCATGTGGGGTTTGATGTTTTGACAATCATAAATAAACCTTCCAGCTATTCCTTACTGAAAGCGGAGTAAACCCACCTTTTTAATTTCTGCCATAAGATTTAATCCACAAGTATAAAGGATCACAGAGAAATTTTCTTTTCTTAAGTAAAATTTAACAATCTTCGGAGTATACATTTTGGATTTGGGCTTTTTTTCAACTAACCCTCCATCTGCATGTATCAATTATCACGTTCTTTAACTCATTGACTGCCCACCTTCTGATCTTGCATCTTTCTAAGTACTTCTATTTGTATTAACCCTCCTATGAACTTTGATTTCTTAATTTCTAATTCTGCTTTATATCTGACCTGTCATTTGTTTGGATTTCCTGCCAGATGAATTCTGGAATGAACAGACAAAGGAGTATGATTTTGAGTATCACCATCCAGCAAAGATTTAAAGCCTCCACTTAACCATAATCACTATCATATACATGAAATGACGATTAAGGAATGCAAGCATATGGGCTTGTTAATAACTTGACCTTTCTTGGCAAGGGCAATGATAGTCTCTTGTACAAACTGTTAGGTTTCACAACGTGATTAGAAAACAAGCCTAGTAAAAATATCCCCAGATAATTTCACTGAGGTACTGAATGTCCACAGGGATTTGCTAATTGAATTGTTACAGGCATGGTTGAGCAAGTTAACTACTATGGCTCCATGTGTTTAGGGATTTGCTGCACTTCATTGTGTCTGCCAAGACTGCAAAAAGAGGTATGTGTGTCGCATTTAAAACATTTGCTCTCCCTGGAGTTTGGTTCAATGTTGGTGTAGTAATAACTGAAATTTACAGGCAAGGACACTATGTTCTTGTCTTAATGGGTAAATTTTATAGCGATCAGGGAGCAAGATTGTTGCCATTTATTTTGTCTGATAATTGTATTCATTTCCAAAACTAAGATAATTTATCATAAATAATTTCTAAGACCGTTGATCCATGTGAGTAAAGAAAAACAACTGCCTGAGCATCTTGTATTATTTTCATAATTTTCTTGACGAAATATAGGCTTTTTTTGTTAAATCTGAGCATATAGCTATTAAAACAATATCTTTATCTGGAAAGGATTACTGTATGGGAGAGGGAAGGTCTGAGGGGGAAGGATGATTGTACTGGGAGGGAAGGGGACCATTACAATGTAGAGAGAGGCCAGAATGAAGTCTGCACTCCAACCGCACTGAAGCAAAAGTCAGGAACGTCTTTAAGGACTGAAGTGAGCTTAGTGGAAAAGTCCTGAAGTCCTGAGAACATCAGCAGGAGGTTAAGGAATGGTGTGTGTCAGTAACATGGAATTATCTCTGAGTTTACTGTTAAGATCAGATGGAACTTGTTATATCTCAATTCTGTAAGGGTCAGGGAGAAAGAAAAGTCAGCAGCCAAGAGTCAGACTGTTTTCTGAAATACAAAAGGGTAGGAGAATTTCTTTAACCATTAGTTGTTTTCCAAGATCACAGTGTCTGGGTGAAATTTAACATTGTCATTATATACCACAAGTGACTCTTGCATTTCCTAATGAGAATCAAGTTTCTGAACAATATATTTACATCAATCTTTTTTTTACAATGAATGCCACAAAAAGAATCTAGAATATTTGACATTTATCAAGGAGCTGAATCAGATATTGGACTTATAAATACGTCTTAAACTAACCCTTCTCAATCATATTCTCTGTATGGCTACATGGATTATACATTTTCTGTATTCTTTGCTGATTAGTTTCTGTAATCAGCAAAGAGAAGAGATTATAACATAGAGCTTCAATGGTCCCTTTTGTTATTTTTTAGGTATAAATTGCTATTTTCAAGTTTCTCTTTTGACAAAGACTGGTTGTATTCTTAATGGAAAAATCTGATTTTTACTTATTTATTTTTCTTTATCAAGAGGGGGTTTTATGTTATTTTGGTACTCAGTGCTTTCAGGAAGAGACCTATACTTTTAAATTCATATTTATACACAAACATATTGCAAATATGTACTTTTTCAGGAGGACCTTTGACTATAACTTGGGAAAAAAACAGTACAATATATCATATATGAGTTAAATTAAAACAAACATTTACTGTTTAGTTAGTATTTATTTTTCCAGCAGCAATATGATGCAATAGTTAATTTCATTAGCTTTTAAGCCTGAAAAGCCACTTAGTTACTGGATAGATGCTTCTTAACCATTCGGAGTCTGTTTCTTCCTTTGAAAATGTGAATAAAAATACTAGCTCTCAGGCTGGAAAGATGAAATGAAATCCTATGTGTGAAATGCCTCTTTAGAAAGAAAAAAAAGTTGCTGGAGCAAGCATGAAGTCATTGTATTGTTCTTAGAGTTGACTTTAAGGTAGTAGACTGACTATTCTTAGTTAAGTTTAAAATGAGAATGATAATGACTTTCGCTTACCACCCCCAACCTCACACAAGCTGGAAAGAATTTGCATAAATAGTAAGTGCTTTGTCATCTAATCCATTAAATGCTAAACTTTTTTGTTTACAGAGAAGCTTTTAGGAAAATTTGTAAACTCTGAGAATGTTAATACAATAATTATTGAGCTGTTCATAAGGCTTTTTACAAAGAACCTTGGTTTATGGTTGACAAAATCCTGAGGCTATTCATACTACCTTTCTTTTACAAGCCCCCAAACCACTGAATTAAACAGTGAAGTAGGTTAAAATTCCAGAGATGTGTCAGTGAGGGATGAAAAGGATGAATACTGCATTTTGAAGCCTGAATTCTTACAGTCCTCCGATAAAGGACTTGGTCAGTGCTAAAAAAAAATCGCAGTAAACCTATTGCCTCTGTGAAATCACCAACGGGATTATCATTTTTCTCTCTAGAACCCGTTTCTCGATTGTCCGCTCACTATCCTTTTTTTATGAATTTAAGAAACAGCAAAAGTGTTAGACATCAGTATCTTCCAACATATATTATCTCAGCAAAGATGTATAGAAAATGTGGGGAAAATGCTTAATTAGATCTTCCTAGACATTTCTTAAAATTCTGAGAGCTACCAATTTTCTAAATTATTTTACTTAGTAGAAATATCTTTGTCTAAACACTCCAGCAGAGTGCATGGGTTTACCGTAGATTCTAAAGGGAAATAAAAAGGGGATGTGAGAGCTCTTTAGTATACTGAGATACTTTCTGGTTGCCATAGAGATAACTTCTACCTGTCTCTTTATTCAAAGTTCCTAGATAAGAAAATGTAGGCACTGAAATATTTTGAAGATTGATCGGGGGAAAAATATTTTTTGGTGTTTTGCTCTTAGGCTAATTGTTTGAAGGAAAGTGAGGAATAGAATATAAAGTTGATAGGTCAGTCAAGACCTTGGAACCCAATCGATAAAATTATCCTTGTATTGTGGATAAGTAGAAAGAGTAAGAAATCCCCTTAGTGACCTCGGTTTTTCTTTCCTCCTCTGTTTCCTGTTACCCAGTCTCTGTCTCTCTGTTTCTCTTTATTGTTCTCAAATATTTCTAAAATGGTTAATTAAAATACCTCCACTTTAAATAAGAAATCTAAAAATACACATGTCAGTGGAGCAAAGCATCAAAGAAATAACTTATGTTTATGCAAAAGTATTTACATAAAGAATGATACTATAGCCAGTAATTTTTGATTTCTTGGTTTTATAATTTCATTTAATATCAGTAAAAATGACACAGTTAATCTTTTCTTGTAGGATGAAACCATGCCTTTTTGTATGGCTAATTCTATGAAGAAATATTTAAAATTGATATCACTTATTAGAAAAAGAAAATTTGCCATAACTTCTTTCAAATGAAGATATTCACTTTTGATCTTTTTTATTTTAGATAACAATATATATTTTCTGAATTACATCCATAAAATAAACATGCAAAGAATTCTTACATTTGCTCATGAATGTACATCTTGAGTAATTTCCTTCATGGTTTTATCTGCATAATGCGATTACAACACAGAAAACCCGTTCTATATTTGATTGGACTAGATACAAGAAAACACACACACGAATCATCATGGTTTAGCATCTTTATTTTCACAAACTTTCTTATTTTACTTTCTATATTTTCATAACTATGTCTGTGATTGTGTTATTATATGATAAGGAAAATGTGCTACTTAAAACTATTTGTTGCATAAAGATAATATCACATTTATGCATATGATTTATAAACTTGTCTATTTTATGTTAATGAAAGAACGCTTACATTTCTGCACTAAAATTACAACTTAATTTTTTCCATCATGAGCCTTGTCCATCTTTCCCATGAAACCGCCCTGTCGGTGAATACCACCACTGTGCATCGTACCAGTAATTAAAAATAAACAAATGAATAAAAAGAACAAGCAAGCCAAAAACCCTCTCAACTCATTGGTTTGCTGCCCCCATTTTATTTTGATCAGCTGAAATATTTTTGTTGGTCCTTATTGAACTTGATTCTTCTTATGAACCTAGAATCCTTGGCACTCATTCATTCATTTGTCCTTAAAATAGAAGCTCTTTGTATGAAGCCTTTATCAGGACTCAATAAGACTGTTAATACCATGATAGCACCATGACGGAGAACTGGAGTCAAAAACCTCCTCAAGAATGCTTCAAGGGAGTGAGGTTTATATTTAAAAAAAAAAAGTTAATTATCCTATAATCAAGCCTCTTAATAGGCCACTGAGAAGATGTGAGGGTCTTAACCCTCCTGTTCACCCTTAAATTGTTTCTACATTGGGAGGTCAAAGCACTGAGCTTCATTGTGTGAAAGATCAATGGCATGGTTAGTCAAATTTCCTCATGAAAGAAAAGTAAAAAGAAACATGACTGACTACCAAAAGAACCCTATTTAACCAGTCCTTGACAACATTTCACATAAAGGTGTGTGCGTGTATATGTGAGAGTGTCTCTGATGCGTGTATTTGTTATGTGGTTTTATTTCATTAAGTTGGAATCATGTTTTATACATCCAAACACACGTTTATGTGATTACAAGAGGTGAGTACAGAAACATCAACAATTCCATGAAACGGACTGCAATGATATCCAATTGCACTGTAATGAAATTTCTGTTTTCACTTTGCAAACAGATGGGAAATAAACTGTTCTTGGATAAAATAAAACGCTGAAGAAGCCCCTAGGAAACACTCAGTAGACACCTTCTTTGTGAAATACAATTATGCCATCATGCATCATTCGGATGCCTTGCCAGTATCTTTCCAGCCACCCCCAAATCTTGAAGTACAGTAATTTATCACCATCCCTATCTAACAGCGTTCGCAGCCAGATACACAGAGCTTATGGCTTTTTTCTGAAATGAAATGATAGAAACAGATTAATGGTGATGATGTTTCAAATCCAGATCATTTTTCTTTTTTATAAAATTTCTTTTATGCCTGCTAATGGTGGGATAGTAGCACCTGTGTACTGAGAGTTCCATTAGGTCTAACACTATCTTTTTTGTCTATTAAATCTAGGGCAAGAGAGGTGATTAAAAATATTTATACAAGTGTGTGTGGTTAAATATGTGTGTATTTGTATGTGTGTTTTATGTGTCTGTGTGTTTATACGTGTGTGTGTGTGTGTGTGATGTGTGTAAGTTGTTAGTGGCCAACAAGTCAACTCTGACTAACGGTGACCTCAGGTGTGAAAAGTAGAGCTGCTCCATAGGGTTTTCAAGGCTGTGACTTTTCAGAAGCAGTTTGCCAGGCCTGTCTTCCGAGGCACCTCAGGTTGCCTTCCAAATGCCAACCTTTTGGCTAGTAGTCGAACTCTCTCTATATAAAATTTAATTGGTACATTTTGTCTCCCCCACCATGTTCCTCTGTTCTGTCATTGAGGCAGAGCATTGCTATCTGCCTCAGACAAAGGCTGTTAGAACAGTACCAGAAAAAGAGAGGTGGAAAATTCTTAGCTTTTAAATTCATATGCCAAATTCCTCCAGAGACACCCACATATGCAGAAAAAACCAGTCTGGCTGCTTGTTTTTATCTGCTTGCATCCTGATCTCAGATTGAAATGAAGGTTTCCAAACTAGAGAAAAAGAAAGAAAGATAGAGAGTGTGTGTTACCCTGGGCTCTCTCTTTGTCCTTAGGGATAGGGTCTTTTTTTTAACAATTTTTTTTTGTGTGTGTTTTGGTGAAAGTCGTTCCCTTTTGACAATTTCTACACGAGCTGTTCAGTATCACTAGATAAATTTTTCAAAATATGTCACTGTTCTCATTAATTGTGTTCTGGTTGTTCCATTTCCAATATTCTAGTTTCCCTGCCCACCTTGTTCTCTTATTTTTGCTTTACAGTAATTGTTGACTTTTTGGTCTCATATAGATTTTTTTTAATGGATCCCAGTACTCATGGGTAAGACCCTTTATTTTGTGTGCCAATCTTTTATTTCACTAAAAGGTGACCTCAGGAAATAGTTTTGGTTCAAGGTTTAAAGAGTATCTAAGGAAGGAATACACAGAGTCACTATACCAAAAAGAATCAGTCGACGTTCAACCATTTCAAGAGATAGCATATGATCAGGAACCAATGGTACTGAAGGAAGAAGTCCAAGCTGCACTGAAGGCATTGGCAAAAAACAAGGCTCCAGGAATTGACGGAATACCAACTGAGATGTTTCAACAAACATATACAGCACTGGAAGTCTCATTCATCTATGTCAAGAAATTTGGAAGACAGCTACCTGGCCTACCAACTGGAAGAGATTCATATTTATGCCTATTCCCAAGAAAGGGGATCCAACTAAGTGCAAAAATTATTGAACAACATCATTAATATCACATGCAAGTAAAATTTTGCTGAAGATCATTCAAAAGCTGCTGCAGCAGTATATCAACAGGGAACTGCCAGAAATTTAAGCTGGATTCAGAAGAGGATGCAGAACCAGGGATATGTTGCTAACGTCAGATGGATCCTGGGTGAAAGCAGAAAATTGCTGAAAGATGTTTATCTGTGTTTTATTGACTAAGCAAAGGCGTTGGATTATGTGAGTCACAATAAATTGTGGATAACATTGCAAAGAATGGGAATTCCAGAGCACTTAATTGTGCTCATAAGGAACCTATACTTCGATTAAGAGACAGTAGTTCAAACAGAACAAAGGGATACTGCATGGTTTAAAGTCAGGAAAGATGTACTTCACGGTTGTAAGCTTTCACCTGTTCAATCTGTATGATGAGCAAATAATCCAAGAGCCTGGACTATATGAAGAAGAACGGGGCATCAGGATTGGAGGGAGACTCATTAACAACTTGCACGGTGCAGATGACACAACCTGGCTTGCTGAAAGTGAAGAGGACTTAAAGCACTTACTGGTAAAGATAAACGATCACAGCTTGCAGTATGGATTACACCTCAATGTAAAGAAAACAAAAATCCTCACAACTGAACCAATAAGTAACGTTGTGATAAAGGGAGAAAACATTGAAGTTGTCAAGAATTTCATTTTACTTGGATCCACAATCAACACCAATAGAAGCAGCAGTCAAGAAATCAACAGACAAATTGCATTGGGCAAATCTACTGCAAAAGACCTCTTTGAAGTGTTAAAAAGTAAAGTTGTCATCTAGAAGAGTAAGGTGTGCCTCATCCAAGCCATAGTATTTTCAATTGCCTCACAGGCACGCGAAAGCTGGACGCTTAATTGGGAAGACTGAAGAAGAATTGACGCCTTTGAACTGTGGTGTTGGCGACAGAGAATACTGAATATACTATGGACTTCCAAAAGAATGAACAAATCTGTCTTAGAAGAAGTACAAACAGAATGCTCCTAAGAAGCAAGGATAGCTACACAACACCTCACATACTTTGGACCTGCTATCAAGAGGGATCAGTTCCTGAAGAAGGACATCATGCTTGGTAAAGTAGAGGGCCATTGAAAAATAGGAAGACGCTCAATGAGATGGACTGACACAGTGGCTGCAATAATGGGCTCAAGCATAACAACAATTGTAAGGATGGCACAGGACTGGGCAGTGTTTCGTTCTGTTGTACATAGGATCTCTATGAGTTGGAACCAGCTAGACAACACATAACAACAACAACAAGGGTGATCATCTCAGGGAGTCCTCCAGTCTCCACTGGTCCAGTAAGTCTGGACTTTTTAAGAATTTGAGTACTGTGCCTCATTTTTCTCCTGTTCTATCTGGGTCCATCTACTGTGGACCTGATAAGGACTGTTGATATTGGTAGCTGGGCACCATCTAGGTTTTCTGGTCTCAGGGTAGATGAAGATGTGGCTTTTGCAGGCTTTTAACCCCATAGACTAGTTTCTTCTCTGAGACTGTGGTTTCCTGTTTTTTATTACGCTTCTAACAAGTGGAGACATAGTTGTAGCTCAGATGGCCACTTGCAAGATTTCAAGACCCCAGATGCTACTCACCTCACTGGAATGAAGAACGTGAAGTTGACTGTGCTTATTGACTGAGTTTTCCCATGAGACTAAGTACCTAAGCCTTCAAACTCAGAAAACTATTCTCAAAAGGTGTTTGGTTATGCCTGAGAAGTATCTGTAACTGTGTTCGCTATGATTATCTTTGGGTTCATACACGTATCTGTATGTACACGTACATACAGATACTTCTATCTGTGCACACATATGTACTCACTTATACCTACCTACACACGTATATACCTACGTCTACATATGTAGCCATTCACTCGTTTTTTGGTTATTGTTGGTGATGTTGCCAAATTATATTTGTCATACTCTTTAGCACAATTTCCCTTCATCTCTTGCACTTCTTAATGGCATCGTTTACTTCGGTCAGGCTGTGCTCATTACACCCATATACTTTCCCATCACCAAAAATAAAAAGTAAGATCTACAATCTAGAGAGACACTCTCCTTCAGCCCCCACCCATCACTGGTAACCACCAATGAACATTGGTCTCTGAAGATATATAGACTCATCATTGCTCTTTATGGTTGCATAGTATTCCATTATATACATATACACCAAATTTGGCTTATCTGTTCATCTGTTGAAGGGTACTTAGGCTGTTTCCATTTTTTTGCTGTTGTGAATAAAGCTGGAATGAACATAGATGTGCAAATGTCTGTTCTTGTCACTTCTATTAGGTCTCTAGTGTATATACCTAGCTGGATCATTAGGTAGTTCTATTTCTAGTTTTTTGAGGAAGAGTTATACCATTTTCGGTGGTGGTTGTACCATTTTACAATCCTACCAGCAACGGATAAAGGTTCCAATTCCCCCAAGTCCTCACCAACATTTGTTTTGTCTGTTTTTTTAATCAGTGCCGTTTTAGCCAGGATGAGATGGTATCTCATTGTAGTGTTGATTTGCATCTCTCTAATGACTTGGAAATCCCCTGGGAGCAGTTTTGCTCTGTCCTGTAGGGTTGCTATGAGTTGGAATTGACTTGAAGGCAATGGTTAACGACTAATGATCTTGAGCATCTTTTCATATGTTTCGTGGCCGTTTGTATTTCCTCTTTGGTAAAGTGTCTGTTCATGTCCTTTGCCCATTTTTTAATTGGGTTGTTTGTCTTTTTTGTTGTTAAGGTGTTGAAGTTTTCTATGAATTTTAGAGATTAGACCCTTATGGGATATGCCTTTTCCGAAGATTTTGCCCCATTCTGTAGGTTGTCTTTTTAATAAAGTGCATTAATGAACATAAGTGTTTAATTTTTATAAGGTTCCAATTATGTAATTTGTCTTCTGCTATTCATGCATTTGTAGTTACGTTAGCCTATCGGTACAGAAAATTAGGTTCTGTTAGTTTTCTCACTGTGTTTTCTTCCAGGAACTTTATAGTTTTATGTTTAATATTTAGGTCTTTGATCCATTTTGGGTTAGTTTTAGTGGATGGTGTGAGGTATCAGTCCTGTTTCATTTTTCTGCAAGTGGGTATCCAGTTTTTCCAGCACCACTTATTAAGGAGACTGTTTATTCCCCATTGAATGGATTCTGATCCCTTGTTGAAAATTAGTTGTCCATAAATAGATGGATTTATTTCTGAGTTCCCAATTCTATTCCACTGGTCTATGTGTCTGTCATTAAACCAATACCAGGCTGTTTTGATTACAGTGGCTGTCTAGTATGTTTTGTTATCAGGGAGTGTGAGGCCTCCTACTTTGTTTGTCTTCAATAGTGTTTTGGCTATTCAGGGCACTTTCCTTTCCATATAAAGTTGGCTATTAGTTTTCCATTTCCTTAAACAATGCTGTTGGGATTTGTATCAGGATTGAATTGTATCTACAGATCGCCTCAGGTAGTACTGATATTAAGTATTAAGTCTTCCAATCCATGAGAACAGAATGTTCTTCCATTTATGTAGTTCGCTTTTATTTTCTAATACTAGTATTTTGTAGCTTTCATTGTTTAAGTCTTTTATGTCCCTGGTTATATTAATTCTTAGATATTTGCCATTGTTTTGTGGCTATTGTAAATGGTATTTTTTTATTGATTTCCTTTTCATAGTTCTTGTTAGTGTAAAAGAACTCAACTGATTTTTCTGTGTTGATCTTTTACTCTGCCTGTTTGCTAATTCTTCTATTAGATGTAGCAGTTTTCTTGCAGAATCTTTAAGTTTTCTACATATAAGATTATGTTATCTGTGAATAGGGATAATTCTACTTCTTTCTTTATGATTTGCATGCCTTTTATTCTCTATCTTGCTTTACTGCTCTATTGAACAATATTGAATAAGAGAGCTGATAATGAGCATCCTTGTCTCATTCCCATTTCTCAAAGGGAAGATTCAGTCTTTATCCATTAAGTATAATCTTGGCTGTTGGTTTTGCATATATACCCTTGATTATGTTGAGGAATTTTCCTTCTATTCCTATTTTGCTGAGGGTTTTAATCAGGAAAGTGTGTTGAATTTTATCAAACACCTTTTTTGCATCAATTGATACCATCATATGGTTCTTTACTTTGTTTTATTTATGTGGTGGATGATATTAATCGATTATATAATGTTTAACCCACATTGTAATCCTGGTATAAATCACACTTGATCATAGTGTTTGGTTTTTTTTTTTTTTTTTTTTTTTTTTTGATATGTTGCTGAAGTCTGTTGGCTAGAATTTTGTTGAAAATTTTTGCATTTATGTTCATGAGGGATGTGGGTCTGTAGTTTTCTTTTCTGTGATGTCTCTTGCCTGGTTTAGGTATCAGGGTTATGCTGGCTTTATAGAAAGAGCTCAGCAGTATTCCTTTCTCTTCTATGTTTTTGAAGAAATTGAATAGAATTTGTGTATACTCTTTGCTGAATATTTGGTAGCTTTCCCCAATGTAGCCATCTGGTCCTGGACTTTTCTTTTTTGGCAGTTTTTTTATGACATTTTAAATCTCTTCTTTTGTAATGAATTTGTTTAGACTTTCTACCTCTATTTGAGTTGGTATGGGTAGATAGTGTGCTTCTAGCTTTTCAAATTTTTTGGAGTATGATTTTCATAGTATTCTGTTATAATCCTCTTTATCTCGATTGGGTCTGTTGTAATGTCTCCAGTTTTGTTTATTTGCTTCTTGGTTTTTTTGGTTGTTGTTGTTTTTGGTCAGTCTAGCCAGTGGTTTGTCTCTTTTATTTATCCTTCCAAGGAAAGAAATTTTGGTTTTGTTGATTCTTTTCTGTTTTCTACTTTATTTCTGTTCTCATCTTTTTTATTTCTTTTCTTCTCATAGCTTTGGGGTTCTTTTGCTCTTCCTTTTCTAATTGTTCAAGTTGTTGGTTTAAGCTCTTGATTTTAGATCTTTCTTTTTTAGGGTAGGCATTTATTACTAGGTATTTTCCTCTGAGCACTGCTTTTACTGTGTCCCAAAGGTTTGATATGTTGGGTTTTCATTTTCGTTTGATTCTAAGTATTTTTTTTAATTATATTTTTTATTTTTTCCTTGCTTCAATAGTTTCTTAGTAGTGTGCTATTTAGTTTTTTTTACTCCTTTTTCACATTATTGATTTCTAGCTTCATACCATTATGGACAGAGGAAATGCTTTGTATAATTTCTATCTTTTTTAAAATTGCTGAGACTCCTTTTGTGTCCTAGCATATGGTCTATTCTGGAACATGATCCATGTGCACTGGGAAAAAAATGTGTATTGTTCTACTAGGTGGAGAGTTTTATATATGTCCATTTTTTCAAATTGGCTAATGATTTTATTTAAGTCCTCAATGTCCTTATGGATCTTATTGTTAAATGTTCTACCTATAATTGAAAGTGGTGTACTGAAGTCCCATACTATTATTGTGGAGTGTCAACAGGACCATGTTCCCCTCAAGGGCTCTAGTAAAAGATCCTTTCATTTCCCTCATGGATTCTGGTAGCCCCAGGTGTTCTTTGGTTTACATCTGCAACATAAGTCAATCTCATGTTCTCAGATGGCCATCTTTCCTCTGTCTGTCTCTGTGTGTCTTTTCCCTACTTTTATAAAAGCACCACGTAGATTGGATTAGGATCCACTCTACTCCTGTGTACTTTTATATTTACTTAACTAATGACGTCTTCAAAGACCCTATTTCTAAATAAAATCATGTTTACAGATACAAGGAGTTAGAATTTCAACACACATTTTTGGATGATACAGTTCAGTCCATAATAGACTAAAATCATTCCCCTCAAGTAAGTACATAATAATGATGTCTATCCTTGTCACTTCTATTCAGTATGTGATTAGAGATTCTAGTAAAGGCAATTTGGTAAAAAAAAAAAAAAAAAAAAAAAAAAAAAGCCAATTGGAAAGGAAGAAGTAAAACTCTCATTTAACAAATGACACAATCTTGGATACATAAAATCCTAGGAGATTCACACACACAGGATAAATAAATGTTTTCTGGGGAAAAAATGCAGTATATAAGATCGATATACAAAAGTTAATTTTATTTCTATACACTAGCAATGGATGATTCAATATTAAATTAAGAAAACAATTTTGATTTCAATAGCATCAAACATAATAAATTACTTGGGTTAGACATGTACACTGGAAACTAAAACCATCTTTGAAAGAAAGAAGACCTATATAAATGAAAATACTTCTCATGTTCATATACTGAAAGGCTTACTTTTCTTAAGATGACCATACTCCTCAATTTGATCTACAGATTCATTGCAATCACTGCCAAAACATCAGCCTCTTCTTTGCAGAAATTGACAAGCTGACGCTACGATTCATAATCAAAATACAAAGGACTCAGAATAGACAAACCAATCTTAAAAAGAACAAATCTGGAGAATTCATACTTTTCAGATTCAAAACTTGCTATAAAGCTACAATAATCAAGACAGGGTGGTACCTGAACAATGATAAACACATAAAACAGTAGAATACAATTAGGAGTACAGAAATCAATTCTTACATTTATTTTGACAGTGGTATAAAGAAATGGGGGAAGAACAGTCTTTAAACAATGACTCTGGAAAAACTAGATATACACATATGAAGGAATAAAGTTTGCATGTTATCTAACTCTATGTACAAAATGTAACTTAAGTAAAGACCTAAATGTAAGAAGTAAAATGTAAAACTTTTAGAAGTTAATGTAAGTGTATATACTGAAGGAAAAGCAACCTGAACAATTAGTACGAAAACTAAATAAATAAAAAAGAGGGAACTACCGTGAACAAACTATCAAGCACGTAGTATTTGTCTCACAATTCCTTTTTAAATTTACTTAGAAAAAAATTGTGCAAAAATGACAGTTTTTCAATTGAAATCATAAAATTGTTATGCTAGCGTTGATTGTATAATATCACGAAATAACCGTGATACAAAACCAAAAGCTGCAGGTCAGTCTAATTTACACATGCAAATGACCAAATGAAAACAAATTCAATTAATCTTTATTCTTATCCCCACCAGCTTATGTAGAAATTCCAGTTCCCAGCAATATTTCCCCACTTCAAGATTTTGGGGAACCCTCAAAGTGTACCTCATACTTTCACTGTGGTGTCTGCCCTACCAGCCATGATACCTACTCTGCCGTTTCTTAAGGAATATGAGCAATAGCCTTGTTCCAAGGATACTCCAGTCCCAAGAAGAGCATATCATTCTCTTCTGGAAGTAGCAGTGGAGTCTGTGCTTTAAAACAAAGCATGATGAGTGTTCCCACAGTTCAGACATGTGGCCAGAAACAAGAGGTTCTGGTGCTATGGTAATTGTTGGCTTAATTAACCACTGCAATGTGGTGATTGGCTGACCTGGGTCTTCACGGGGTCAAGTCCTTGTGATGGCCCTTGGCAGAGGGAAGGAAGATTGGTCTTTTCCTTTTGGCGTACATGATTAGAAGTGTCTTAAAAGCAGTGATGCTGTGCCTCACTTTGTTATACAAAATTAAGAAATATTCATTTTGCTTCTATTTATAACTCATCTTTCCCAGGACCCAAATCTAGGGTAAAAACGGCATTTTTGATTCCTTCGCTCACCTAACACACTAAGCAGATATTTCTGGCAGGAGCTTAGAGTACCTACCTCTCTTCTCTTAGTTTTATTTTTCCCAGAAGTCTCTTGAAGTTGTATATACAAACAGATTTCAGCAAAGCCACCTTAGCAACTACCTGACTGTTTTCTAGATTGAGTCAGCCGTGTTTCTCTCTACAACACCAAATCAAATTCATTGAAATAGTGAAAGTATAGTATGGCCTGCAACTATATATAAAATTCTAGTACATATAACTTACAAGGTTAACAAAGGAAAAGGCATACATGTCACTATCTGAAATGCTATATATTTTATTATTTATTTTCTATTTATTTCAACTGAAATCTAAAGTCCCTGATGCTAAAGAGTTTTGTGTCTGTTTTGTTTGGTTCATAGTAGGCTAGTAGGCAAACATAAAATATTTGTTGAGCAAATGAACACTATATGATTTTTAAAATAACAAATAGAATAGGTAAAGTAAGAAATTGCACTAGACATGGAAAAAGGGATACTCAATATGTATTAGTTACGATTATGCTTAACTATTAGTGACAAAAAGAAAAAATAATATTGATAAAATAGGATTTATACATGATATGAAAATCAGAAAGTGGGTGGCATATTGCTGACTAGTACCAAGAACACAGGTTCACTCTATGCTAGGGCTCCTTGGTGCATTGTTTCTGTTCCCAAGGCCAATTCATTGTCCAAGATGGCTTCTGTAGCTTCAGCAATCACATGATATTACAGCCAGAAGGGAGGAAACAGAGAAGAGACTCCCTTTTCCTTTGTAGGAGGTTTTCGGGAAGTTTCCCAAAACACTTGCCTTAAATCCCATTGCCAACCTTTTGGGTTGCAGCCTAGCTCTTTAACCCTTGTGCCATCAGGACTCCTCAAAATTACTAAAGGGTTTTATAATTTTCAGTAATTTTAAAGCTTTTTGTTAAAAGAAGATAGAATTTTATTCTTGTTCATACTATTTAAAGCACAGTGTACTATGTATAAATTCTAAAGATACACACCTGATGAATGAATTATATATATATATATATATATATATTTATATATTAGCAGAGAAACTTTGCTTAATACTGTCTAATACAGTGGATCTCAAACCTGTCACAGATTTGATAAACTACACACTATAAAATACATACTAATCTCTGGGTCACTCTTCAGATCAACAAATTAAAAACTTTTGGAGTGAGACGTATAACTTATTAGAAAATCACCATTATCCCACAAATAAAAATAAAATACAATCTTTTGACAATATTTTAAACTGTAGACCCTTTTTGGACACTGAGGAGCACTGAGAGACACACCAATATGTATAGCCCAAGGTTAAAACTTACTTGATTATTGTAATGGATAATACTAGAACATTTATAAATGTTTTTTTATTATGCTTCTATTATGGTTTGGCTGCGTGTATTCTATATAAATAAAAACTATGCTTCATGAAACATTAAAATATTGAATTATTGCTAGAGCTAGACTTTCTCTTAGAGAAAGCAAAATTTGCTATTGTAACATGGTTTTCTAAAATTTAACTTTGATAATGACCACCTAATGATGTATCATGACATACTTGTTAACTAAATTGATAGGTAGCTTTAAAATTAAAATCTAACAAATTAGCTACGTTTTTAAATTTCTCAGTAAACAGAAAACTCATATTAAGAAGTTTTTGTTTTCACATTTACTTATGTTAAATAGAATATAAAAGAACTATTGCTGTCAAATCAATTTCGACTCATAGCAACCCTGTAGGACAGAGTAGAACTACCCCATAAGGTTTCCAAGGAGCAGCTGGTGGATTCGAACTGCCAACCTTTTGGTTAGCAGTCAAGCTTTTAACCACTACACCTCTGGGGCTCCAAATGGAATACATACATATATATATATCATTCTACGTTAATTCAATTGAGGTATTTGTTTGTTTTGTCCTTGCTTTTCTTGTGGTTGGTTTGGTTTCTAATTACGTTCTTTTGAGAAAGAAGAAAAGATACCTTTTTCAAATGCTAAAATACAGAACTTGATTATAATCTGAAAATAAATAACTTAGGTTTTTAAAATTACAGTATTTTGGAAATTGGAAACATTTCTGTAGTTTAACATAAATTGTCACAAACTGTTATAAAAACACTTTTTTTGGTTCTTGTGCATTTGTTTTCTCCTACTCACTTGAGGAGCAGATGCATCTGTCAACTCATTTAACTCAACGACATTTATTAATCACTTCCCGTTATTTCAGTTATGCTGTATGAAGGCTTTTACACTTGTGGGATTTCTAAAGTATCTAAAAATGATGATTCCCATTTCTCATTTAAAACCTATTATAAAGTGTTTTCCTGAGAAAACAGCCACCTGTGTCCAGTTAGCAGTTCACGGTCACTCTACAATTCCTGGCTGCAGAGCTAAAATTTGTTTACTTACTATTCCTACTTATACTTTACAGTGTCCTTCAACTCAAATGACCGCATGTGGTGGTTATTAATATAACTTTTACTGTAATTAATTGTTTACCAAGCAAAAAAAAAAAATTCCACTCCTTTTACCTGTTATTTCTGTCAGTTTTTGAATTGGTTGAAGTCAAGCAAAATGTATATATTATGTATACAATGTAAATTAACAGTAAAAGAAATATTTTTTGTCAACAATTATATATTCAGATTTGAGTATTTAATACATAGTTAGTTTTCAAAGGATAAATTTATAACAACCAAATAAATATGAGCAGAACAAATAAATATATAGCATAGAGGAAAATTATTTCAGATAGTTTTTAATATTTTTATTTTATCAGAAAAGCAAAGACATTAAATATAAGTAAACACAAAAATTAACATCATATTCTCAACTCCCTACAAAACTGATAAAAACATCTGCAGATACTTTTATCTCTCCACATCCACGCATATACATAATTTGAAAATTGGTGATAAAAGACAAATAGAGAGATTGAAGATAGTCTTAGAAAATGACATATTTCTATGTAATTAATCCAAAAAAATTTTGAAACGTATCAATAAAGTTACTCAGCAATTTTAAATATTTGTAAAAATAAAATGTTCTAAAAATACAGGAAAAGTCTGTACACAGCAAATACATGTAAAATGACACGAAGGCTTTTATATAAATCAATGCTACGTTAAAATTAAGCATGATCAAATCTCCAACATTCCAGGATGTTTGTTGTTGACTAAAGTCAGGAAAGGTGTGCATCAGGTTGTATCCATTCATCATACTTATTCAATCTATGCTGAGCAAATAATCTGAAAAGCTAGACTACATGAAGAGGAACTGGGCATCAGAATTGGAGGAAGACTCATTAACAACCTGTGATATGCAGATGACACAATCTAGCTTTCTGAAAGTGAAGAGGACTTGAAGCACTTACTGATGAAGATCAAAGGCTACAGCGTTCAGTATGGATTACAAGAATACTCACAACTGGACCAATAAGCAACATCATGATAAATGGAGAAAATACTGAAGCTGTCAAGGATTTCATTTTACTTGGATCCACAATCAATGCCCATGAAAGCAGCAGTCAAGAAATCAAACAATGCATTGCACTGGGCAAATCTGCTGCAAAAGATCTCTTTAAAGTGTTAAAAAGCAAAGATATCACTTTAAGGACTATGCATTCAGAAATAAATTATTTATATCAGCCTTTACAATAGTTTTTGGGGTCTCTGGGTTGTGTAAATGGTTAAGTCCTCGACTACTAACCTCAATATTGGCAGTTCAGATTTACCCAGAGGCACCTCAGAAATAGCCTTGACAATCTACTTTGAAACATCACATCCATTGAAAACCTTATGGATCGCAATTCTACTCTGAAACATATGGGTCGCCATGAACAGGAATCATCTCAAGGGCTACTGGTTTGGTTTCATTATAACAGTTTTTCTTCTTTCCTTACACATTTTTCTAATTAGGATAATCATTTCTTTTAAAGTACTGGTATAATCATTCTTCAGTTTAAAGTTCCTTACAGTAAAGTTTATTTACTAAGTAAGTATTTTTTTTTTTATAATATCTTATTCAAAGTAACTTGTAGTATGCCCTGAAAAACATTACAGAGGAAATGCATCTCTGTCTCCTTCTCTACCCTTAAACTAACATTATATTAGAAATAAAATTTCTTTATGCTCTTCAAAAACTGAAACAAAATAAACACTTGAATAAATAGAGTCTCCAGGACAGAAGAATGCAAAACATAAGCATGACAGCCTAAGAAAGAAGAATTTAAAAAAATCAGTTGGCAAAGGTCAGAATACATAAAGAAGGTAAAGACAAAGTCATCCAGGAAATTATTATTGTAAAAACAGAGCAAAGGTGAATATGGGCCACTGGAAATACACTTAGGTGTATTGAAGACTATAAAAATAGAGCTAGGTAATACAGTTATATTGACAGTTCTCTAAAAATATTGTTGGAGAAAGTAACACAAATAAAAAACCTTCCAATATCTTCATGGGAGAAGTCTTTTGAACAACAACAACAATAACCATCACCACAGCAATGAAGTAGGCCTTAGGAAATATGTGAAAGATCACACTGTGATGGAAAAAGTAGACAGGATACAAACACTAATGATTCTTTAATGTAGAACTAAATTTTAATTTGATAAAACTGTTCAACCTTCTCTTACATGAGAATAAAGCTTTACAAACTTGATCCCCAAAAGAGGTTGAAAGCTTACAGGAAGAGGAGAAAATAAAATTAAAAACATGGAGAAATTATACTGATCCTACATATGTTTCCAAACATCTCTGAGAGTGAGAAAATTCAAGCCCTTTCTAAAAACTGTGGTAAATCCTCTTCTCAAAAATTCCTTACAAGTAAGAAGAGGCAGACAGCAGAAAAGAAACACATATTGTATGTGTGGAGGGAGTGGGGTGCACATAAAGGGAGAAGTGGGGAATAAGGGTTAAAAATATTTGCAGAATAACATAATGCCAATGATATTTCCTAACGTAAGCAAATGAAGTACACCTTACTTTTATAAGCCTAATGAAGTGGCTCAGCGGTTAAGAGCTCAAGCTGCTAACCAAAAGGTTGGCAGTTGGAATCCATCAGTTTTCCTTGGAAACCCTACGGGGCAGTTCAACTCTGTCCTATAGGGTCACTATAGTTGGAATCGACTCAACGGCAAAGGGTTTTTTGTTTGGTTGTTTGGTTGAATGAGAAGAAAGCAGTCCCTGGGTGCTGCAAACAGCTAACACACTCAGCTGCTAACTGATTAGCTTAAGGATAGAGTCCATCCGGAGGAGCCTGGGAAGAAAGGCCTGGTGATCTACTTCTGAAAAAATCAGCCATTGAACACCCCATGGAGCACATTTGCACTCTGACACACATGCGAGGTCATCATGAGTCAGCGCTGACTCAACAGCTACTGATAATGAAATAAAATTCTTCCCTTGGTTCAATTTTTGAATCATTCAAGGCAACAGTATTTGCTTTTGTTTTTCTTTTGAAAAAGGTTAGCCCTGACCCAATTATAAAGTTTATTTGTTCCAATCCTAAATTTATATTTGTTAATATTTTTCAACACATATCTTAAGTTGCATTCCCAGCTACAAATGTGATCTTTGTAACAGGCATTCAGGTGAAAAACAGGCTTACATAGTTCAAGAAACATATTTATCTGTGTTTTATTGACTACTCAAAGGCATTCGAGTGTGTGGATCATAACAAATTATGGATAACATTGCGAAGAATGGGAATTCCAGAACACTTAATTGTGCCCATGAGAAACCTGTACACAGACCAAGAGTCAGTTGGTGGGGCAGAACAAGGGGATACTGCATGGTTTAAAGTCAGGAAAAGTACGCATCAGGGTTGTATCCTTTCACCATACTTATTCAATCTGTATGCTGAGCAAATAATCCGAGAAGCTGGATGACAGGAAGAAGAACGCAGCCTCAGGATTGAAGGAAGACACATGGACAACCTGGGTTATGCAGATAAAACAAGCTTGCTTGCTGAATGTGAAGAGAACTTGAAGCACTTGTTGATGAAGATCAAAGACTCCAACATTCAGCATGAATTACAACTCAACATAAAGACAACAAAAATCCTCACAACTGGACCTATAAGCAGCACCATGAAAAATGAGAAAAGATTGAAGTTGTCAAGGATTTCATTCTACTTGGATCCAAAATCAAGGCTCATGGAAGCAGCAGTCAAGAAATCAAATAATACATTGCATTGGGCGAATCCACTGCAAAAGACCTCTTTAAAGTGTTAAAAACAAGGATGTCACTGTGATGACTAGGTGCTCCGGACCTATGCCATGGTATTTTCAATAGCCTCATATGCATGTGAAAGCTGTACAATGAAAAAGGAGCACCTCAGTAGAAATGATGCATTTGAATTATGGTATTATGAAGAATATCCTGCCAGAAAAACAAACTCTGTCTTGGAGGAAGTAGAGTCAGAATATTCTTTAGAAGTGAGAATAGTGAGACTTCGTCTAGCTTACTTTGGACATTTTATTAGGTGGGACCAACCCCTGGAGAAGGACATCATGCTTGGTAAAGTAGAGTGTGAGCAGAAAAGAAGAAGCTCCTCAATGAGGTGAAATGTCACAGCGGCTGTAGCAATGGGCTCAAACATACCTGCTATGGTGAGGATGGCACAGGACCAGGCAATGTTTTGTTCTATGATACATAGGGTCGTTTTGAGTCAGAACCAACTTGATGGTACCTAACCACAATAACAGCAATAGTTCAATTTTTGCCTATAATTTTAATGCATTCAAAATTTAATTCCTGTTTTTCAGAGGACATGCAAATAAGCTTGCACACTCAGATTGAGAATACATTAAATAGGGTAAATGTGAGTCTGTTGGTAAGGAAAGATCTACATTTGACATACATTTTTAAAATTTGATTATAACTGGGTGATCAATCCCAAATGTTACCTTTTATGGTCATTAGTAATGATATAAGGGCTTTTTTGTTTTGTTTCGTTTTTTTACATTCCTTCTGATTGAAAAACCAAACCTGTTGCCGTCGAGTCAATTCCAACTCATAGTGACCCTACAGGACAGAGTATAACTGTCCCATAGGGTTCCCGAGGACTGACCGGTAGATTCAAACTGTGAACCTTCTGGTTAGCAGCAAAGCTCTTAACCACTGTGCCACCAGGTCTGTTTCTTCTGAGTAGAGATTTAAAAACTGAGACGTAATCTAATATTTTTCATAAGTTTAAGTATCTACGTAGAATATAAAACGGAACTCAGGAAAGGTTACTAGACTGTGGCCAAGAAGAAATACAGAGGGAATAGAAGGCCTGGAAGCTTTTCTGTTCAAACTGCAGAAAGGCTAAAAATTATGGATGGTTTCATTTTCGAATACCAGAGTTGAAGTATTGAAATGAGTTGAATGAATCATTCAAATATACAAAGATTTTAAGACTTAATAATCAGAGTTGAAGTTAAATGTGGTTTAAGAATTAAAAATCCAAATGATTCTATAGCCTAATTAGATACTATTTAAAATGAAAATGTCTGCAATATTCATATAATAAGTTTACATTTATATGTGTTCATATATGTGGTAGGCAGAATTCCAAGATGGCCTCCAAGTTTCCTGTCCCCTGGTGTACAAATGAAAAAAAAATCCCAGTTGCTGTCCAGTTTATTCCAATTCATAAAGACCCCGTGTGTGTCATAGTAAAATTATACTCCATAGGATTTTTTCAATGATTGACTTTTCAGAAGTAGATCACCAGATCACAGGCATTTCTTCCAAGGAAACTTTGGGTGGACTCGAACCTCCAACTTTTTAGTTGGTAGCCAAGCACCTAATCCTTTCTGCTATTCAGGGACTCAGACTCCCTGGGTAGCACAAATGGTTGTCTCTTCACTTTGTTGATAATGTACTTTGATGCACATAAGTTTTTAATGTTAATTCATCCGTTATCTATTTTGTCTTTTGTTGCTCATGATTTTGGTGTCAAATCTAAGAATCCATTGTTAAAAATTAGGTCCTGAAACATTACCACTGTGTTTTTTTCTAAGAGTTTTCTAGTTTTAGTTCTTAAATTTAGGTCTTTGATACATTTTGACTTAATTGTAGCATATGAAGTGAAGTACTTGTCCAGTTTCATTTTTCTGGATGTGGAAATCTAGTTATCCCAGCACCATTTACTAGAGACTCTTCTTTCTCCACTGAATTAACTTAGCTTGCATGTAGAAAATCACCTGGCTGTAAATGTATAGATTTATTTCTGGACTCTCAGTTTTATTCCATTGTTTTGTATGTTTATCTTTTTACCAGTATCAGACTGTTTTAATTACTGTAGCTTTATAATATGTTTTGAGATCAGGAAGTTTGAGTCTTCCTATTTATTCTTTTTTTTTTTTTTTCAAGATTGATTTGACTATTCAGGACCCCTTCCAAGTCATATACATTTGATGACAGGTTTTTCCATTTCTGCAAAGAAGGCTTTTGGAATTTTGATGGAAATGACATTGAATCTATAGATTGCTTTGGGTAGTATTGACATCTTAACAATGTTAATTCTCCCATTTAATGAAAAAAAAAAAAGTCCCTCCACTTATTTAGGTTTTCTTTAATTTCTTTCAGTAATGATTTATAGCTTCAGTGTACAGGTCTTTAACTTCATTGGTTAAATTTCATCTCAGGTATTTTACTTTTTAAGATAGTATTGCAAGTGGAATTGTTTCTTGAATTTTCTTTTCAGAATTTTCACTGTTTGTGTATAGAAACCTGACGATTTTTGTGTGTTAACCTTATATCCTGCCACTTTGATAAATTTAATTTTTAGTGCTAGTAACTTACTTTTGGAGTCTTTGGGGTTTTCAATGTGTACCAAAACCCAAGCCAAACCCATTGTTACTCAGTTGATTTTGACTCATAGTGACCCAATAGGACAGAGTAGAACTGCCCTGTAGGGTTTCCAAAGAGTGGCTGGTGCATTCTAACTGCTGACCTTTTGGTTAGAAGCTGAACTCTTAACCACTATGTCACCAGGGTTTCTTTTTATAGAGTCAAGAAATACCTAAAGTCAATAACCTGACTTTACAATTTGAGAAACTAGAAAGCAAGAAAACCAAGCCCAAATCTATCAGAAGTAAGGAAATAACAAAGATTAGAACAGAGATAAATAAAGAGTATAGAAAAAAAATAGAATTAGTGAAACTAAAAGTGACTTTTCTTCGTAACATCAATGAAATTAACAAACCTCTAGCTAGACTGACAAAGGAAAAAAGAGAGAAGATGCCACTATCTAAAACTGGAAATGAAAGTGGAACATTACAACTGATCCTACAGAAATAAAAATGATAAGAAAATATTATGAACAATTGTACACCACCAAGTTAGATAGCCTAGATGAAATGGACAAATTCCTAGAAACACATCAACTTCCTACATTGACTCAAAAATAAATTTCAAAAAATCTTAACAAATCCATTACAAGAAAAGGGATTTGATGAGTAATCAACAACCTCTTAAAAAAACAAACAAACACCAGAACTGATGAATTCACTGAAGAACTCTACCAAACATTTATAGAAGTGACTGCAATCTTTCTTAATTTTTTTTTTTTAAATAGAATGTGAAGAAAAACTACCTAACTCATTCTATATGGGTAGCATTACTTTGATACCAAATCATAAAAAACACTACAATATACCTTATGAATATAGATGCAGAATAATTCAACAAAATACTAGCAAACTGAATCTAAAAGAATACTAAGAGGATTACAAACCATGATTAAGTGGGATTTTTTCTAAGAATGCAAGATTGGTTCAATATTATAAAATCAATCAATGTAATGCCCTATGTCTTAGGTAGCTTATTGTTGTTATTGTTGTTAGGTGCTATACTGTTGGTTCTGACTCATACCGACTCTATGTACAACAGAATGAGACACTGCCGAGTCCTGCACCATCCTCACAATCGTTGTTATGCTTGCGCCCATTGTTGCCGCCACTGTGTCAATCCATCTCGTTGAGGGTCTTCCTCTTTTTCACTGACCCTCTACTTTACAAAGCATGATGCCGTTCTCGGGGGACTGGTCCCTCCTGATAACATGTCTAAAGTATGTGAGACAAAGTCTCCCCATCCTCGTTTCTAAGGATCATTCTGGCTGTACTTCTTCCAAGAGAGATTTATTCATTATTTCGGCAGTCCATGGTATATTCAATATTCTTCTCCAACATCACAACTCAATCCTGTCAATTCTTCTTCAGTCTTCCTTAGTCATTGCCCAGCTTTCACATGTATATGAGGCAATTGAAAACACCATGGCATGAATAACGTGCACCTTAGTCTTCAAGGTGACATCTTTGCTTTTTAACACTTTAAAGAGATTTTTTGCCCAATATAATGTGTCTTGATTTCTTGCCTGCTGCTTCCATAGATGTTGAGTGTAAATCCAAGTAAAATGAAATCTTTAACAACTTCAATCTTTTCTTTGTTTATCATGATATTGCTTATTGGTCTACTTGTGAGGATTTTTGCTTTCTTTAAGTTGAGGTGTAATCCACACTGAAGGCTGTGGTCTTTGGTCTTCATCAGTAAGTGCTTCAAGTCCTCTTCACTTGCAGCAAGCAAGGTTGTGTCATCTGCATAACGCAGATTGTTAGAGTCTTCCTTCAATCCTGATGCCCCATTCTTCTTCACACAGTCCAGCTTCTTCAATTATTTTCTCAGCATACAGAATTAATAGGTATCGTGAAAGAATACAACCCTGACACACACCTTAAACCAAGCAGTAGCCCCTTGTTCTTTTCGAACAACCTGTCTCTTGATCTATGTAGAGCTTCCTCATGAGCACAATTAAGTGTTCTTGAATTCCCATTCTTTGCAAAGTTATCCATAATTTGTTAAAATCCAGGCAGTCCGATGCATTTGCAGAGTCAATAAAACACAGGTAAATTATCTTTCTGGTGTTCTCTGTTTTCAGCCAAGATCCATCTGACATGAGCTATGGTATCCCTGTCTCCACACCCTCTTCTGAATCTGAATTGATTTTCTGACACTTCCCTGTCAATATACTGCTGCAGCTGCTTTTTTTTTTTTTTTTAATTGTACTTCAGGTGAAGGCCTACAGAGCAAATAGTTTATCATGAAACAATAGTACACATATTGTTTTATGACATTGGTTAACAACCCTCCCTTCTAGACCTTTTTTTTTTTTCCCTTAGGTGAAAATATACATAGCCAAAGATACATCATTTCAAAAATTTCTACATGCACAGTTCAGTGACATCGACTATGCTCTTCCAATTGTTCTACTATTCTCACTTTAGATGAAGGCTTACAGAACAAAACAGTTTCTCTTTTAACAGTTAGTACACTTGTTGCTCTATGACAATGGTTAACAACCTAACAACACATCAACACTAACCTTACTCAACCTTGGGTTCCCTATCACCAGCTTTCCTGTCCCCTTCTGCCTTCTGGCTCTTGTCCCTGCACTGCTGTGCCTCATTTAGTCCCATTTGGTTTTATGGGGCTGTCTACTCCCCAGCTGAATGGTGAACAGCAGAAATGACATCCCACTAAGCTGAAAGGGTGTCTGGGGGCCATACTCTCGGGGTTTCTTCAGTATCCTTTAGGCCAGTAAATCTGGTCTTTTTTTAGGGAGTTAGAATTATGTTCTACAGCCTTCTACAGCTCTGTCCAGAACCCTATGTTGTGATCCTGGTCAGAGCAGTCAGTGGTAGTAGCTGGGCACCATCTAGCTGTACTTCACTCAGTCCGGTGGAGGCCTTGGTAGCTGTGGACAATTAGTCCTTCGGACTAATCTTTTCCTTGTATCCTGTTCTCTTCATTCTCCCTTGCTTCCGAAGGGATGAGACCAGTGCAGTATCTTAGATGGCCATTCACAGGGTTTTAAGACCCCAGACACTACTCACCAAGGTAGAATGTAGAACATTGTCTTTATAAGCTGTGTCATGCCAATTGAGCTAGTGTTCCCTGAGACCATGGTCCCCACAGCCCTCCACCCAGCAATTCAGTCCCTCAGGGTTTTTGGATGTGTCTATGGGGCTTCCATGACCCTTCCTTGTACAAGTTGTTCTGGTTTCCCCAGTATTGTGTTCTGTCTCACCCTTCACCAAAGATACCACTTATCTATTGTCTATTTAGTATTCCCCCCCCATCCCTGGTAACCAACAAAGATTGTTACATTTTGTGTGGGAACTTTTTCATGGGTTTTTACAATAGAGGTCTTATACAATATTTGTCCTTTTGTGACTGACTTATTTCACTCGGCATAATATCCTCCAGTTTCATCCATGTTAGGAGATGCTTCACAGATTCATTGTTGTTCTTTCTCGTTGCATAGTACTCGATTGTGTCTATGTACCATAGTTTGTTTATCCATTCATCTGTTGATGGGCATCTAGGTCGTTTCCATTGTTTTGCTATCGTGAACAATGCTGCCATGAACATAAGTGTGCATATGTCTGCTCAAGTGATGACTCTTATTTCTCTAGGATATATTCCTAGGAGTGGAATTGCTGGATCAAATGATATTTCTGTTTTTAGCTTTCTGAAGAAGCACCATATCATTTTCCAAAATGGTTGTATCATTTTGCATTCCCACCAGCAGTGCATAAGAGTTCCAATCTCCCCGCAGCCCCTCCAACATTTGTTATTTCCAGTGTTTTTGATTTGTGCCAGTTATGCCGGGGTGAGATGGTATCTCATTGTGGTTTTAATTTGCATTTCTCTAATGGCTAGTGATCGCGAGCATTTCCTCATGTGTCTGTTGGCCATTTGAATGTCTTCTTTGGTGAAGTATCTGTTCATTTCCTTTGACCATTTTTTAATAGGCTTATTTGTCTTTTTGTTGTAGAGGTGTTGGATTTTCTTGTAGATTATGGAGATTAGACCTTTGTCTGACTTATACTGTCCAAAAACGTTTTTCCAGTCTGTAGGTTCTCTTTTGAATCTTTTGGTGAGGTCTTTTGAAGAGCATAGGTGTTTGATTTTTAGAAGATCCCAGTTATCTAGCTTATCTTTTGGGGTTTGTGGGTTGATGGTTTTGGTTTGTATTCTGTTAACGCCATGTATTAAGGCCTGTAGCATTGGTCCTATTTTTTCTTCTATGAACTTTATAGTTTTAGGCTTTATATTCAGGTTTTTGATCCATTTTGAAGTCGTTTTTGTATACGGCATGAGGTATGGGTCCTGTTTCATTTTTTTGCAGATGGATATCTAGTTTTGCCAGCACCATTTGTTAAAAAGGTTGTCTTTTCCCCATTTGATGGACTTTGGGCCCTTGTCGAAGATCATGTGACCGTAGGTGGATGGATTTACATCTGGGTTCTCAATTCTGTTCCATTGGTCAATGTCTCTGTTGTTGTACCACTACCAGGCTGTTTTGACTACTATAGCTGTATAGTAGGTTCTGAGTTCAGGTAGTGTGAGTCCTCCAACTTTATTCTTCTTCTTCAGTAGTGCTTTACTTATTCGGGGCTTCTTCCCTTTCCATATAAAGTGAATGATTAGTTTTTCCATCTCTTTGAAGAATGTTGTTGGTATTTGAATAGAGATTGTGTTTAATTTGTAAATTGCTTTAGGTAGAATTGTCATTTTCACAATGTTAAGTCTACCTATCCATGAGCATGGTATGTTTTTCCATTTATGTAGATCCCTTTGGATTTATTGCAGTAATGTTTTGTAGTTTTATTTGTATAGGTCTTTTACATCCCTGGTCAGATTTATTCCTAAGTATTTTATTTTTTTAGGGGCTATTATAAATGGTATTGTTTTCCTGATTTCCTTTTTATCATTCTCCTTATTGGTGTATAGGAATCCATCTGATTTTTGAATGTTTATCTTGTATCCTGCTACTATGCTGAATCTTTCTATTAGTTCCAGTGGATTTCTTGTGGAATCTTTAGGGCTTTCCATGTAGAGTATCATATCATCTGCAAACAGGGACAGTTTAACTTCTTCATTACCAGTTTGTATGCCCTTTATTTCTTTTTCTTGCCTTATTGCTCTAGCTAGAATTTCCAGCACAATGTTAAATAGGAGTGGTGATAAAGGGCATCCTTGTCTTGTTCCTGTTCTCAAGGAGAATGTTTTCAGCCTCTCTCCATTAAGAATGACGTTGGCCATTGGTTTCACATGGTGTCCATTATTATGATGAGAAATGTCCCTTCTATACCTATTTTATTGAGAGTTTTTAACAGGAATGGGTGTTGGACTTTGTCAAATGCCTTTTCTGCGTCAATTGAGATGATCATGTGATTCTTTTCTTTCCTTTTATTTATGTGGTGGATTATGTTGATTGATTTTCTAATGTTGAACCAACCTTGCATACCTAGTATGAATCCTACTTGGTTGTGGTGTATTATTTTTTTGATATGATGCTGAATTCTATTGGCTAGAATTTTGTTCAGAATTTTTGCCTCTATATTCATGAGAGATGTTGGTCTGTAATTATCTTTTTTGTGGAGTCTTTGCCTGGTTTTGGTATAAGTGTTATGCTGGCTTCATAGAATAAATTTGGAAGTGTTGCTTCCTCCTCTATGCTCTGAAATAGCTTGAGTAGTACTGGTACAAGTTCTTCTGTAAATGTTTTGTAGAATTCTCCAGTGAAGCCATCTGAGCCAGGGCTTTTTTTGGTTGGGAGTTTTTTTATTACATTTTCAATCTCTTCTCTTGTTATGGGTCTGTTCAGATTTTCAACATCACTTGGTTGTAGTTTTGGTAGGCCCTGTGTTTCTAGAAATTTATCCATCTCGTCTAGGTTTTCAAATTTGTTGGAGTATAGTTTTTCATAATATTCTGTTATAATCCTTTTTATTTCAGTTGGGTCTGTTGTAATGTCCCTCATTTCATTTCTTATTTGGGTTATTTGTGTCCTCTCCTGTTTTTCTTTTGTCAGTCTGGCCAGTGGTTTGTCGATTTTGTTGATTCTTTCAAAGAACCAACTTTTGGTTTTGTTGATTCTTTCTATTGTTTTTCTGTTCTCTATTGTATTTATTTCTGCTCTGATCTTTACTATCTCCTTTCTGCCAGTGGCCGTGGGCTTTTTTTGCTGTTCTCTTTCAATTTGTTTGAGTTCTGTAGTTAATGTTTTGATTTTTCCCTTTCTTCTTTTTTGATATGTGCAGCTATTCCTATAAGTTGTCTTATGAGGACTGCCTATGCAGTGTCCCAAAGGTTTTGGTGTGATGTGTTTTCCTTCTCATTTGATTATAGGAATTTTTTGATTCCATCTCTGATTTCTTCTATTACCTAGTGATGTGTAAGCAGGATATTATTCAGTTTCCATGTACTTGATTTTTTTTCCTTGCTATTTCTGTTGTTAGTTTCTAACTTGATGGCATTGTGGTCAGAGAAGATACTTTGAATTATCTCAACGTTTTGGATCTTGCTGATGATTGCTCTGTGGCCTAAGATGTGGTCGATTCTGGAGAACATTCCATATGCATTGGAAAAGAATGTGTAATTTGCAGTGGTTGGATGGAGTGTTCTATATATGTCTATGAGGTCCAGTTAGTTGATTGTGCCCTTTAGGTCTTCTGTATCTTTGCTGAGTTTCTTCTTGGTTGTTCTGTCTTTTACTGAGAGTGGTGTGTTGAAGCCTCCTACTATTATTGTGGAACTGTCTATTTCTCTTTTCAGTGTTGTTAGAGTTTGTTTTATGTATTTTGGAGCCCCGTCTTTGGGTGCATAGATGTTTATTATGGTTATGTATTCATGATGGATTTTCCCTTTAATCATTATATAGTGTCCTTCTTTGTCTTTTATGGTGGATTTTGTTTTAAAGTCTATTTTAGCTGAGATTAGAATTGCCACTCCTGCTCTTTTTTGGTAGTTGTTAGCTTGATATATTTTTTTCCAACCTTTGACTTTTAATATATTCACATCTTTGTTTCCAAGGTGTGTCTCTTGTAGACAGCATATTGATGGATCCTGTTTTCTTATCCATTCTGTCAGTCTCCATCTCTTTATGGGTGCATTGAATCCATTTACATTCAGTGTAATTATTGATAGATGTGAGTTTGTTGCTGTCATTTTGTAGTGCTTTTTTTGTGGTGCTGAAGTTTTCTTTGTTCTTCTTACTCTTCTGTGCTGAGTTACTTTTTTTTGGTGAATTTTTTTTTCATTTCTTTTGTTTTTGTAGGTTTTGTTTTTGCTGAGACTTTATGTTTTTCCTCTTTATTTTTATGAGTATGTTTGTTAACTTTCTTTGTGGTTATCATGAATTTTACTCTTATCTTTTTAAGTCTGAAGCAGTCTACCATTACTTTCTATCACCTTGCCTTCCTCTTCATTAGAAGGTTCTATACCTATGCCGTTTATTCCCTCTTTTATTGTTTTGATGTTGTTGTCATTTACTGATTAACTGCTCTGATTCCCTGTTGTATTACTTTTGGTTTTGGATAGTCCTTGAGAGTTCATTTCCTAGATTGGCGTCTTGCTGGTATGATCCTGCATCCTAGATTCCGCATGTGAGCTGAAGTTGTTTGTTCTCAGATCCCTTTAATAATTCTTGTAAGTGTGGTTTGGTTTTTACATATTACTTAATTTCTGTTTGTTTGGAAAAGACCTAATTTCACCATCATATTTGAACTAGAGTTTTTCAGGATATATTATTCTTGACTGGCACTGTTTTTCTTTCAAGATTTTATATATGTCATCCTATTGCCTTCTTGTCTGCATGGTTTCTGCTGAATAATCTGAGATTAGTCTTATTGTTCCTTCTCTGTATGTGACTTCTTATTTTTCAAGAACTGCTCTCAGGATTCGTTGTTTGCCTTTGGTTTTGGCGAGTGTGATTATGAAATGCCTTGGTGGTTTTCTTTTGAGATCTATCCTATATGGGGTTCATTTTCATCTTTCATGATATTGGGGAAGTTGTCTGTCAGCAGTTCTTCAGTGATCCTCTCTGTGTTTTCTGTTTTCTCCCCCTGTTCTGGAACTCCAATTACTCAAAAATTTTTGCTTTTGAGTGTATCCCACATAACTCTCAGGGTCTCTTCATTTTTCTTTGGTCTTTTTTCTGAGTTTTCCTCAGAGTTGTATGCAAGTGTTTGTCTTCAATTCCACTGATCTTGTCTTCCACCATTTCACATCTGCTTCTCAGCCCTTCTATGACACCGTCCATTTATGAAATCTTGTTTTTTATCCTTTCGATTTCTAATTGTTGTCTTTGTATAATTTCTAGTTGTGAATTTATTTTGGCTTTTTGTTGCTGCATTGTTTTCCTGAATTCTTCCAATTTTTTCTGTATTTTCCATGAATGTGTCTATTTTTTCCTCATTTTTTTCTGCTTTTTGCTACATCTTTTGGAGAATTCTGAGTACTAGAAATTGGAATTTCCTATCAGGTAGTTCTAGTGCCTTTTCTTCCACTGGAAAGTCATCTGGTGTTTTATTTTGAATGCCTACTGGAACCATCCTGTCCTGTTTTTGTAAATGTTTTGATATTGTCTGCTGTCTTCAGAGCATTCAGTAGTTATTTTTCTCATTTACTGATTGTAGTTTTGTTTGTTTCATCCCTTTTTTTAAAAATCGGCTATGTCTGAGCAGGCAGGCCGTGTGTTCTTTGTTGTTTGTTTGACTGTGGGCACAATACTTTTTGCCTCCTTCTCCAATTGGCAGTCACTCAGATATGGTATGGCAGGGCAGGTCTAGCTGAAGAGGAGTTACCTGGATGGGTTGTTTGTAGCACTTACTGCAGCCACCAGGGCAGGTCTGTAATCTGTGTAGGGCAGGTTCAGTAGGCCGTGCCTGTGCTGCTTGGTGGTGTGATGTTTAGCGCACTGTGCAGGTAGGCAGGAAGTAGCAGGGAGATTGTTATGTGTGGAGCTAAGATGAATATGGGAGAGAGGAGAGAGGAACAGGAGCCAAAAACATACAAACAAAAAATAATGCTAGGGGTGCTTGCTGTTGGAGTGGAGACATGAGAGACTAAGACTTGAAGAAAAACAAAAAGGGGAAGAGAAAAAAAAAAGAAAAGCATGATTAAATAAAAATCAGAGAGGGAAAAGAACAGCAAAGTTCCCCGGGATCCCACCATTGCAGCTATGAGGTCTGGGGAAGTTGTTCTCAGGTGTTGCAGTACAGCCTTGCTAGAAGGAGTAGAGGAATTATGCACCAGGTATTCAGGTGACAGGAAGAGAAGGAAGATATAGAGAGATAAGAAATTGAGTAATGAAGAAAGACAAAAAGGGAAAAAAGAGAGAAAAGAAAACAAAACAAATTTAAAAAAAAGAAGAACACAAAAAGCCCCCCAAAAAACAGGAAAAAAAAAAAACAACAAAGAAAGAAATGTCCTCAGGGATCCCTCTGCAGGTCTGTGCAAGCCAAGGGGGTAGGTCCCAAGCCACGCAGCAATGCCTGGCCAGAATGGGCTCCAACTCAAGAAAAGGAAAAGAAAACAAACAAACAATTCAAAACAAACAAACAAACAAAAGCCCCGGGATCCCACCAGCGCATCAGCCCAGACCGGGAAGCAGCTCCACACCCAAACGTAGCTCCACAGCCCCTCAGGAAGAAGCAAAGATGGCGCATGGAGCCAGGTATTTGAGTGAAGTGAGGGGAAGGTGATGAGAGGTAAGGAAGAAATCAAAAGAAGCGGAAATAAAGCAACACCAGTAGCCAACAAATGGCACTCAAAGAGCCAGCTAGTGTGGGCTGGTGGAATCCAAGCAGCTGGTGCTTCCCAGACAATAGACTGTGTCCTCGGGAAGCAGAGGAGGCCAAGTGTGGGTGAAGAAGGGGAAGGGGTGGGAAAGTATATATCACAAATTACCGGAGCTCTGCAGCCCCTCAGGAAGAAGCAAAGATGGTGCATGGAGCCAGGTATTTGAGCGAAAGCAGGGGGAGGTGGTGAGAGGTAAGGAAGAGATCAAAAGAAGCGGAAAAAAGCAACACCAGCAGCCAACAAATGGCACTCAGAGAGCCGGCCGGTTCGGGTGGGTGGAATCCAAGCAGCTGTTGCTTCCCAGACAAGAAATTGTGGCCACGGGAAGCTGAAGAGGCTGAGTGGGGGCAAAGAAGGGTAGGGGTTGGGAAAGCATGTATCACAAATTACCGGTTGTTTGTCTCCCGCTGGAAGCTCCGTGAAGCTGTGTGCGTGAAGCTGCTTTCTCGTACCCCCTGTTTGCTAGTCTCCAATAGGAGTCTAAGATGGCGGATCTGCGCTGGGTTAGCTGATAGGGGACCTCTGCATGAATCTCTCCTCACTGTCAGTCTCTGTCAGTTTTCTCAGTCCGTTTGGTGCTTGGCTAAGTTCTTTATCTCTTTGTTTGATGTTTTCGGGTTTTAGGATTGTTGTTTTCTCTGTTTGCCTTAGTTTTTTTGATCTTTGCTGTGGAGGGATGGTGTGGTGCTTCTGCCTAGAGCACCATTTTTCAGTCTTCTGCAGCTGCTTTTGAATGCTCTTCAGCACATTTTTAATTGAATATGACATTAATGATATTGTTTAATAATTTCCACATTCGGTTGGATCACCTTCTTTGTAACAGGCATAAACACGGCTCTCTTCCAGTTGGTTGGCCAGGTAGCTGTCTTCCAAATTTATTGGCATAGATTAGTGAGAATTTCCAGGACTGCATCCATTTGTTGAATCATCTCAATTAATATTCTGTTAGTTCCTGGAGTGTTAGTTTTCACCAGTGCCTTCAGTGCAGTTTGGACCTCTTCCTTTGATACCATTGGTTCCTGATCATATGCTACCTCCTGTAATGGTTTAATATCAACCACTTCTGTTTGATATAGTGATTCTGGGTCTTTCTTCCATCTTCTTTTGTTAAATATTTTCCCCATAGAATCCTTCAATATTACAACTCGAGACTTAAATTTTTTTCTTCAGTTCTTTCAGCTTGAGAAATGCCAAGCATGTTCTTCCCTTTTGGTTTTCTTTCTCCAGGTCTTTGAACATGTTATTACAATACTTTACTTTGTCTTCTAGAGCAGCCCTTTGAAATCTCCTTTTTAGCTCTTTTACTTCATCATTTCATCCTTTCACTTTAGCTAGCCAACCTTCAAGAGCAAGTTTTAGAGTCTTTTCTAACATCCATTTTGTTCTTTTCCACCCTGAATGCACCCAATCTCGTCTGATCTCAGAAGCTAAGCAGGGCTGGGCCTGGTTAGTACTTGGATGGGACATCACCTGGGAATACCAGGTGCTTTAGGGTTTTTCTTCCATGTGTCTGTCATTTTGTCATACTGTGGGGCTTGCATGTTGCTGTGATACTGGAAGCTTTGCCACTGGTATTCAAATACAGCAGGGTCCCCCTTGAGAGACAAGTTGCAGCTGAACTTTCAGACTAACAGAGAATAGGAAGAAGGACCAGATGTTCTACTTCTGAAAATAATTAACCAGTGAAAACCTTATGAATAGCAGCAGAACATTGTCTGATATATTGCCAGAAGATGAGCCCCTCAGGTTGGAAGGCATTCACAAGATGACTGGGGAAGACCTGCCTCCTCAAAATAGAGTCGAGCTTAATGATGTGCATGGAGTTAAGCTTTTGGGACCTTAATTTGCTGATGTGGCACCACTCAAAATGAGAAGAAACAGCTGCAAACATGCATTAATAATTGGAACCTGGAATGTATGAAGTATGAATCTAGGAAAATTGGAAATTTTCAAACA
This sequence comes from Dugong dugon, assembly GCA_030035585.1. Taxonomy (NCBI): domain Eukaryota; kingdom Metazoa; phylum Chordata; class Mammalia; order Sirenia; family Dugongidae; genus Dugong; species Dugong dugon. The sequence goes on from CM057473.1 coordinate 13,050,057, forward strand.
TGAAATGGAAAACATAAATATCAATATCCTAGGCACTAGTGAAATGGACTGGTATTGGCCATTTTTTAATGGACAATTCATATGGTCTACTGTACCAGGAATGACAACTTGAAGAGGAATGGCATTGCATTCATCATCAGAAAGAACATTCCATAATCTATCCTAAAGTATAGTGCTGACAGTGGTAGCATAATATCCATAGGTATACAAGGAAGACAAATTAATATGACTATTATTCAAATTTATGCACTAACCACTAAGGCCAAAGATGAACAAACTAAAGATTTTTACCAGCTTCTGCAGTCTGAAAATGATTGAACATGCAGTCAAGATACATTGGTAATTACTGGTGATTGGAACGCAAAAGTTGGAAACAAATAAGAAGGATCACTAGTTGGAAAATATGGCCTTGGTGATAGATACAATGCCAGAGATTGTATGATAGAATTTTGCAAGACCAATGCCTTCTTCATTGCAAACACCTTTTTTCACCAACATAAACAGCTACTATATAGGTGCACATCACCAATGGAGTACACAGGAATCAAATTGACTACCTCTATGGAAGGAGATGATGGAAAAGCTCAATTAGTTAGCTAGTGCTTCTTTAATGTGTTAAAAAAACAATGATGTGACAGGTACACCTGACCTAATCCATGGTCATTTCAGTCTCTTCATATGTATGCAAAAGTTGGACAATGAAAAAGAAAGTCAGAAAATTGACCCATTCAAATTGTGGTGCTTGTGAAGAATACTAAATACACCAGACTGCCAAAAGAAAAATAAAATAGTTTTAGAAAAAATACAACCAAAATGCTCCTTTGAAACTAAGATGGCAAGTTTGGCTTGCTTTCTTTGGACTCATCAACAGGAAATTCCAAAAAAAGGACATCATGTTTGGTAACATAGAGAGTCAGTGAAAACAAGGGAAGCTCTCAATAAGATGGATTGACACAATCACCATGACAATGGCCCCGAACTTACCAACTATTGTGAAGATAACACAGGACTGGGCAAGGTTCTGTCATGAGTTGAAGGATGACTTGATAACAACTAACCACAACAAGTACATTATAAAATATTATCAAGTAAATACTATAATGTGAAAGTATGAAAGATAAGAAAAGCCCTGGTGTTTCAATGGTTAAAGCACTTGGCTGCTAACCAAAAGGCTGGAGGTTTGAAACATTGAGGGCTCTGGAACAAGATATGGGAGTCTGCTTCTGTAAAGATTTGCAGCCTTGGAAACTCTATAGGGCAGTTCTACTCTGTCCTATAGGGTTGCTATGAGTCGGAATTGACTCAATGGCAGTGGGTTTGTTTGTTTTTGCTTTATAAGAGGGAAGCTAGTTATAATTGGATAAGTTAATCAAAATCCATTAGATAGCTAAGATCACACTGCATTTGTAGAAAAGATGTGAATTTTAAGAATATGTGGATGTTTTCAAAGTATTATCATTATTATTTTCCTACTTACACTAGTCAAGTTACTTTTGTAAACTTATATGCTGTTGTTATCAGGTGTTGTTGAGTCAATTCCAACTCCTAGTCATCCCATGTTACAGATTAGAACTGCTCTGCAGGGTTTTCTAGGCCATAATCTTTATGGGAGCAGATACAGCAGGTCTCTCTACTGCAGAGCAGCTAGTGGGTTTGAACCGCCAACCTTTGGGATAGCAGCAGAATGCTTAACCATTGTGCCACCAGGGCTCCTTGTAAGTTTACGTATGTGTTCTTTTTTTTTTCTGCATCCTTCACTTTTTTTGTTCTAATTCTATTGAATTTTGGAGCATATTTTCAAAAGGTATGTAAAAAATTCAAACTGTGATTCAGAAGTTATTAGCTATTCCCCTGTTTTAACCAACATGAATAAAGCATTTTTGTTTGGCTGAGGAAAATTCTCCTAATCCTTTTCTCTAGTTAGTGTAATTGGTGCTTTCTGTCAAAATAGCTTACTGAGTAAAGTGCTCAAACTTAAAGAAATGTCTTTAAAGCATTTCTAGTAAATTTATTTATTATAAACAATTTGCAAAATTCCAAAGGTGTATATGAGAGAATATAAAATTTACAATATCAGCTTGCTGCGAAGGAGAACGTGTCTTGAGAAAAGACCTCTAGTTAACTGTATTTTTTTCTCTCTTCTTTCCCGCCTAATAATTAGTTATTTGTGTCCTTCATAATTTTCATGGGGCATAAACATGACACTTAGAAAACAAGAGTAAAAACAAATCACATATAAGACTGTAGCTGCATAACAGAAATCACTCTCATTCTGTATTCGTCTTGTCTCTGTAGTCCTTAATCCGGTTTGTTTCGTACTGACTTCTTCAATGAACTATGGGATGTGCAACCTGTGGCTAGGAATATAAACAACAACCGAAACAAATGAACTGTCTTTCCTAATCATTCTGACATGCTCGCCTAACGGTGTTATCATGGAGAATAGATCTAACACAAAAAAACACAGAAAAAAAGGAAAAGAAAACAAGAACAACAATATTCCCCAAAAGAAATTGTCCAGTTAATTCTGATTCATAGCGACCCTGTAGGACAGAGTAGAACTGCCTTATAGGGTTTCCAAGGAGCAGCTGGTGGATTTGAACTGCTGACCTTCTGGTTAGCAGCCGAGCTCTTAACCACTGTGACCCCAGGGCTCCAAACATGTGTATTTAAAGGGTTTTCTGACAATTTTCCTGCTGAGTATCACAGTCTCAGGAGCAGCCAAAAAAGCTGAGACTCAGGATACTTGCCTTGTTGCCTGACTGTAAAAATGAACTCTAGTGAAACTAAGCTCAGTCATTTTTTTTTTTTTAACCTGCAACTTTTTACCTGCCAAATGTAGAAGAAATTTAGAGTCCAATATAACTAATAATGCTGGTTTGGTATAAAATTAAATTTTTCATTCATTATAGTATCCCTTTTCCAACATTATCTAAACCTAAATAAATAAAGCCATTTTAAATTGATGCATAGCAAAAATGTAACATGTATTTATCAATTGTCCACCCCATGATACCACAGTATCAGTACTGTTATCAGAACTGTTATCATTATACTCATTATACGACCATAACAGTCATATACTTGGTCAAGAAGTTGAGGGCAGTCAGTTTGATTAACATGAACAATAAAATATTAATTTAATCATAATACATATATTTTTTCATAATGAGAATAATCGATGTCTTTTAATTTCCTAAAGGCTACAATAAATAACTTTTTAATTTTATTATTCATATAATAAAGCAAAATAATTGTGTCAATCATCTGAAAAGTTTACTAAAGTCTACATGGCTTAATGATTTATATAGAGAAAACTTGTTTTTGTCAGACCTGAATATTACTGCATGTAATAGTCACAGTATTATCCATTGCCATTGAGTTGATTCCAAATCATAGAGACGCTATAGGACAGAGTAGAACTGCCCCATAGGGTTTCCAAGGAAAGGCTGGTGCATTCAAACTGCTGATCTTTTGGTTGGCAGCTAAGCATTGAACAGCTAGCTGCATCAGCAAGGCTCTAGTTATATTATTGCATATACAGTATTTAAAGCTGTATGTGTAAATCTAACTCAGATGAAATAGAAAGCTGTAGACCTTCTTCCTTTCCTGCCTCAGTTCAGATTTCGCAAAACTTGTTGTTGTTGGTAGGTGTCGTTGAGTCGATACTGACTCATAATGAGACAGAGTAGAACTACTCCATAGAGTTCGCTAGGCTGTAATATTTACAGAAGCAGATCAACAGGTCTTTCTTCTGAGGAGCTCCAGCAAGATTTCTAACCACCAACCTTTTGGTTAGCAGCTGCGTTCTTGACTGTTGTGCCACCAGGGCTCCTTAAACTTGTGGTACCTTTATAAAAATAACCAGACCGATCAGGACAGAGCAGAAATCCAAGCAGGGTCACTTTTTCATGGTTTCATTCTTACATTTTAAATCATCCTCACTCTAATATTGGAGACTGTGATTGTTAAGTATGTGTGTCAATTTGGCTGGGCCATGATTCTCAGTGGTTTGGCCATTATGATGTACTGTGGCAGTTATATAATGATGTGATCACCTTCATGATGAGATTTGATATGATGTAATCATCTCCATGATGGGATCTACTATGAGTATCCAATCAGTTGAAAGGGAGTTTCTTTGGGGGTGTGGCCTGTATCCAATATAGTGAACTTTCCAGCAAGGCTTATGGGTTTTTTGCTCTGGATCCTGTAGCTGGCTCCTGTTAGTCTGACCTCCAGTTCTTGGGTCTTGAACTAGCAGCTTACTTGCTATCTTGCCTGCCGATCTTAGGATTCATTGGTCTTTGCAGCCTGTGAGCCAGAGCCCTGCTGTCTGACTTGCCGATCTTGAGTTCACCAGCCCCTGCGACTACGTGAGTCAGGAGACTCCAGGCCGATCCAAGTTCCAGCCTCTACAACCATGTGATCCATTTCCTTAATATAAATCTCTCTATATATATATTTATATGCTTTACTGATTTTGCTTCTCTAGAGAATGCAGCCTAAGACAGAGATATAAAAGCTGCTTTTATACAAAGAGTTGTTTCTACCAAGGCCTGTGATCTTAATATAGGGATGTAAATAATTAAAATGAATGACAGCTTCTACAAAAGCCTTAAAACTATATTGCAGTGTATTTTTAAATCATGATCAATACAATAATAAATGTGTAAAATACACCACGTAAAATCGTTCAGTAAATGACTTCTTTGGCACTACACTTTAAGTACTTACCTTGATGGGCAGAAAATGTATGATTATATTCTGTATTTTATTGGAAAAATTTCCCTTTGCAACTTTTGTGTGCTATCTAGTCAACTCCAACTTATATTAACCCTATAGAACAGAGTAGAACTGCCGCATAGAGTTTTTTAGTCTGTAATATTTATGGGAGTAGATTGCCAAGTCTTTCTTCCTGTACAGCCACCGGTGGATTCCAACAGTCAACCTTCAGGTTAGCAGCTAAGCTCTTAACAATTGTGCCACAGGGTCTCCTTGAGCAATTTGAGGGGTACAAAAATAATCAATAAGTTCAGTTTATCATAGAATACTTAACTTTATATTTTCTCGTCTTGATTCGATTTTGGCAAAGACTTATAAGAAATCTTATTAAAAAAAAATAGAAGTTATTACAGTAAAACTACAAAAACCAGAACCTGTGTAAGGCAGAAACCTGTCAGGGAAGGAAAACTCAAATATTTTTAGAGAGCTCTAGAAAAGTGGTAAGACTGCACCTTGTCAAAGGCGGAAGACTTGCAAGACCCAGAAAAACAAGCGGTCTCGTTGGGTTCCAGTTGTTAAAAGTTTCACTGTAGTTTTTTGTAAGATAAATTGCAATCTGTAATTGTAAACATAAAAATACAAAGCTATCTAATAAAGAATAAGTGGAAATAATAAATTGTAAATAATAAGTATAAAGAACTCATTTTAGAAGTGTGAGTGCAAAAAGTAATAGAAGATATTAGTAGTTAAGAGGAGATGAGAGTTTGGGGGAGGTATTCTTATCCATTTTGGAACAGACTAATAATCCTTCTACTGTCTAGTATTTTCTCTGATTAGAGGCCTCTGAGGAAAAATAGACACTTTTACAGTTTCTCTTGACTTCTATATAAACTAAAGAAAACCAAACCTATTGACATCGAGTCGACTCAGAGACCTTATGAAACACTTTCTTCATCAACTAAATTTATTCTTAGTAGTACACATGAAAATGTAATTTAAGACTTCCTTTAGTACTGTATTAGTTTCCTATGACTACTGTAACAAATTATCACAAAAGTAGTGACTTAAAACAACATAAATATTTTATCTTACAGTCCTGGAGGTCAGAGGTCTCTCACTGGTCTTACTGAGCTAAAATTAAGGGGTCAGCAAGGCTGCGGTCCCTCCAAAGGCCTAGGAGAGAATCTATTTCCTTGCTTTTTCTAGCTTCTTAAGACTGACAGTGTCCCTTGGCTCTTGGCTCCTTCTGTCCAGTAATTGCATCATTTTATCCTCTGCTTCCAGCTTCACATCTTCTCTGATGCTCTTACTTCCCTTTTTCTCTTATAAGAACCTTTGGAATTACATTGGGCCTGTCGCAGTCATCTAGTGCTGCTCTAACAGAAATACCACAAGTGGATAGCTTTAACAAAGAAAAGTTTATTCTTTCACAGTCCAGCAGGCTACAAGTCCAAATTCAGGGCATCAGCTCCAGGAGAAGGCTTTTTCTCTCTGTTGGCTCTGGAGAAATGTTCTTGTAATGCATCAGTCTTTCCTTGGTCTGGGAGCTTCTCTGTGCAGGAACCTCAGGTCCAAAAGATGCGCTCTGCTCCCGGCACGGCTTTCTTGGTGGTATGAGGTTCCCATGTGTCTCTGCTTGCTTCTGTCTTTTATATTTCAAAACAGATTGGATTAAGACACTATCTAATCTTGTAAACCTCATCAGCATAACCTTATCACAGTGATGGAATTTACAACACATAAGGAGATTACGTACAACCTCATCATAGTGATAGAGTTTACAACACATAAGGAAATCACATCAGATTACACAATTATACGATACTGGGAATCATGACCTAGCCAAGTTGCTACTCACATTTTTTGGGGGACCACAATTCAATCCATGACAGGGCCCATCTGAATAATCCATAAGAAACTCCCATCTCAAGATTCATAAAAGTCAAAGTCCCTTTTATCGTTTAAAGTAACACATTTTCAGGTCCTAGGTAAGATTTACATATCTTTGGGGATGCATTATTCTGCATATCAGAAACATTATATTCTCAACTTTAATCACTAAATCAGTGCGTGACTTCAATGTTTTTTGGTAGCTTCACTCAACAGATCAACTATGACTATTCCTTTTTTTTCTGGGTTAAAAATTTGCATTTCATCAATTTTAAACTGTTTACTAAATTCCCGTTTTTAACCTGAGAAGTTGGACAAAGTTATGTCTCAGTTCAGCTATTCTGCAGGGTTAAAATAATTTTAAGCTCAGGAAAGTAGCTGTGTTCACTTATTGAGGTTACTACAGAATGATTGCTCAGAATTAGCTTTTACCATACCAGTAATCTTGTAGGTTCAGAAACAGTGCCTATAATTAGAATTATGCTATTACATATATTTATGATTTTATTATTCACACAAACCATCAGTCATGTACTGGTAAGGAACTTAATCCAAATAAAAGAAGTCTAGGATTCAAATGATATAATGTCCTTAGTTGTCTGAGAATGGGCATCAGTTGTCATAAGACTCCATCACTTGTATCTCCTTGACTTCAGTGTTTCTCTTTCCTCCAAGTCCCTCTTCCAGCATCTCAGTTACAAATATACGGACAACCACAAGCAATGCTGAGTCCTATAGAGTGGATTTCCTCATTTCAGTCATGTTGCCTTTACGTAATTTCAATTTGTTTATGGAATTTGTCTTAAAATCAAAGAGCTACCTCAATGTTCCACATCTTTTGAAGATCAATTCAAGTCCTATTTTCTTGATGCAATCTTCCACAACACTTCTAAACTGGATCCAATCTCTTCCTTGGGTTTATTTCAGAAACACAAGATATTTTCTTACTTAGTTATGTACCCTCTCATATTGTTTTAAGTGCAACTTCCTCTAAGCGCTCTGAGGTCAGGAATCTTAACTGGTTTTTCCTTTAAATCTGTCCATAACATCAATCAGAAAGTTAGACACAGAGAAGGCCAGAATATCCCAGTGTATAAAGTAATGAAATGGATCTGATTGGTTTACCATAACATATAGTTAACGTTCTTTCCTCTCCAAATAGTGTCTATGGTCCTAATTCAAAAATACCGAAAACAACTTTAGTGGAAACAATTTAATTACCTCTACTAAACAGTATTTATTTAGACTAATGCACTAGAAAATATTCTGAAAAAATATTGTAATATAATAATAATCCTACCAATATATTAAACGGTTAACAATCCTATAGATTCAACTAAAATTACCATTTCAAAAATTGGTGTGAATGTTTTGATAAATACTATTCTGTTTAAAATTGAAGCCAACATATTTTTAGATGAATGTAATGAGAAACATTACCTTTTCCATTAACATTAGAAAACGTCAATTATGTTTTCCAAAGAAATTTTAAGTAAAAGCAATTATTTCGTATGTGGGGTTGGGTGTCTCTCTTGCAGTTCTAGCAAAATCCTCTTACACATTTCTTAAATAGCTTTTGTCAGATCGTGAAAGTTAGATAAACATAGATCTAATGTTAATATATTATCATTCACTTAAAAAATTCCAAGTTTTGTAGATATTCGTTTTAACAAAGTATTTAATGCATTAACATTTATTACAGACAGTCTTCTATAAAATGGCACTCTGCTTAGAAAGTTTACATTAATATTTCATTGTTAGTGGTTCCTAAATATCTCTAATAATTTTTAAAAAGATGATCACAATGCAGGAAAAATGCCAGCACAATCGTTAAAATAATTTTGCAGAATGTCTCAAAGAATGTTTAACCAGGTCTGAAGTTTTTTAATAATGCAGTCAGGATACTGTCTAAATCTGACAAGAGAAATAGTTCTGTAACATGTGCTCCCTTAAACCAGACCTCAAGAGAGCAGAGAGTATCTCTTACCATTTTTCCTCATATTCTGAAAAATGGAGGCCAGAATTTTTCAAAGTCTAGATCCAATAAAATACATTAAACTTTATGATTCTTATATTTTTTGTGACTATTGGTCACTTTCTGTGATTTGGGGCCATTAAATCAGTAATTTTTATGGTATAAAAACTATTCGCATAATGTTTGGAAATTTTAATAACAATGTGCTTACACTTTTCAGATTTATAAGTTAATACCAATTGCTTTCTGGTTCCATGTCCAGAATCCATATTATTTTAAATGAGTGCTTATAATACTTTTCACGACCTACACAGCTACCACCTGGCCAACATCATCACCGTGATCTCTCACGTAGATAGCTGTAATACCCCTGTCACTTCTCCCTACTATGTAGTCCAATAGAGTGGTTTTCCTTATTTAAGGCTTGTTGCATTTATGTAATTACAGATTGTTTGGGGGTATTTCTGCAATCTAGTCTCAACAAAAGAACTAGGGTGTTATAAAGGCTCTATTTGATATGGCCCCAACATGCTAACCTCCCCTTCCTACCCATACACATATACGTGCTATTACGACGTCGTATTCTCCTACTCGCTCCCTCTCACATTCTTCCCTAAACTACATTAGCTCTTCTGCTGTTTCTCAGTCACAATAGAGATACTCCAAATGCAAAGCCTTTATACATGTGGTTTCCTCTGCATAATGCCCTCTTCCCACAGATAACTGCATCACAACTTTCTTCTCCCTCAGATTTCTACTGCATATCACCCTTCAGTGAAACCTATGCTTATCACCATGTAAAAGGGTCCCCCTAGCCATCTTTTGACAGCAGCCTCTCTCTTTCCTGCTTTAAATTTCTTCATAAGGTATATTGCCACTTACCTCCGTAAACATTCAGTTTGTTTGTTTATTGCCGTCTACCACTGATAGAATATGCAGTGAATACTCAGTAAATATTTGTTGAATAAATTAATAAATTAATGCATAAAATGGAGTTTTTTGTTGTTGTTTGTGTGCTTATTTTTGCTTGTTTTTCAAATTACTTTTCTGGTATAGCAGAGCAGGCAATCAAAAGCCACAGGCTAAATCCAACCAGCCATCTGTTTCTGTAAATATAGGTTTAATGAACACAGTCAAATTTGTTTAAATATTCCCCATGGCTGTTTTTATTTAAAAACACTTAGATCCTGGACAGAGCTGGAAAAGGATGTAGAACAAAATTCTAACTCACAAAAAAAGACCAGATTTACTGGCCTGACAGACTGGAGAAACCCTGACAAGTATGGCCTCCGGACACCCTTTTAGCTCAGTGGTGAAGCCCCTCCCGAAGTTCACCGTTCAGCTGGGGATTGTACAGCCTCATAAAACAAAACAGGACTAACGAGGCACAGCAGTCCAGGGACAAGGACTAGAAAGCAGGAGGGGACAGGAAATCTGGTGATAGGGAACCCAAGGTTGAGAAGGGACAGTGTTGACATGTCATGGGGTTGTTAACCATTGTCATAGGGCAATACGTGTACGTGTACTAACTGTTTAATGAAAAACTATTTGTTCTGCAAACCTTCATGTAAGGTACAAAAAAAAAAAAAAAGAGAATTATCTATGTGAGATCAAATTGACAATAGCAACTCAAAAGGTTTGATGGGAAGCCTAGGGGACAGTGAGTTGAATATAATGGTGATGGAACAATTTGGAAAAGGATAGTGAGAATAGCAGCACAACTGGAAGAATGTAATCGATGTCACTGAATTGTACATGTAGAAACTTTCAAAATGGTGTAACTTTGGCTATGTATATTTTCACCAAAAAAAAGTTCCTCAAGGTCAAGAAGGGAGAGTGTTGACATGTCATGGGGTTGTTAACCAATGTCATAAAATAATATGTGTACTGACTGTTCAACGAGAAACTATTTGTTCCATAAACCTTCATCCAAAGTACAATAAAAAAATTTAAAAAATAAAAGAATCAAAAAAAAAAAAAAAAAAGAAACAGAGGTGAATAGTTGAGACAAAGATCATAAAGTTAGCAAAAACAATAATATTAGTGTGGCTTTATAAAAAAATATATAAACTTGCTAACCACTGTTTATATTAATTTTCTCCATTCTCTTCTTTTCAAATAGATAGGGATAGCTATATCACAACATGTACTATTTTCATCAAGAGATTAAAATTAAATTTTGGTAATTGTAAAATTTGAAATTTTTGCTGGACCAAGGATTGCTGTTTTGGAGTCACAAATTCTACATACAAATTGTTAACTAGTAAAGGACATTTTTAAATATAACTTTTCTGTGAATATTTCCTTGGAATATTCCCTAGAAATATCTGATGAGATTGAAACAAAACACTACAGGCTGGTCACTTAATATAAGGAATTAAAGAGATAATTGAAAAATAAAAAGAAAGCAATTAGGATACAGGAGATGAAATCTGACCTGAGATGTGTTGTTTTATCTTTCAAAACTTATGTGGAAAAGAACATCTGATGTTTGGTTCCATTGAGCAATTGAAGATTTAATGAGAAAGACTACTAATTGGTAGGAAATGCTCTCATTGACTGTTTTTTAACCAGTTTTAATTGGATATAAAAATCATATATTAGGGACTTAATGAGCAATACAAATTACTCTGCCAAAAATGGCATATCATTATCCCAAAATTTATGTACGAGCTGTTCTCATTTCCCAGGACAGTTTCAAAAACTTTGTAAAGGAAAGAACACCAAATTTAAGTAGAAGATGCATGTATTTTTTCTGTATCTGTTCACCTTGATTTCTTAGCTCACATATAGCGTGCGTTCTTGTTTATTCCTCCAGTTCCCTGGAAAGGACCTAACGTGATAAATGATACAGGAGTGGTTCTTACGCAGAAACTGACTTGAATAATCAAGACTGAACAAGTTTATTTAACAAAAGAAAGAACACAACAGTACCACTATCACTCTGAATGATTTTTTTTTTTTCCATTTTGTGATACTTCAGTCAAATGACTTCTTCTAAGTTTTATTTACTGCTTTTTTGGAGGAGGTGTTAGTGAATCATTATAAGGCCAGCATACCTGTATCCACCATGTGGGGCAAGAATAAAAATAACAACTTTTCCAGCCATCCCAGAACCACTTTCTCTGCCCTAACACAATCACAGTGCTTACTCTCTCTCTCCATCCTGATATTATAGCCATTAATTTCCTTAATTATTTTATGATATCTCAAGCAAGTGTGTATCACTATATATCAGAATTTCATTTTCTTTATTTTTTAGCTTGACGTATCTTAAAGTCTACAGGTTAGGTCTCCATTTCTTTTTTCTCCTTCTAATTTTTTTCTATTTTAGAACCTGCAAAACTTACCCCAAATCTGGATAAAGCTGACTGAAGATTCATGATGCAGTTTAATATGTTTCAGACAAAAATTTCATGTTTAATAAAGTCTTCAGATATCAGATTCTTTCAATAGAAATCACAGAGTGTCTGTCTAAACTTTTATCTTTTTTTAAAGCTATTTCTAGCCAATACCTTATCCCATCTATCCATTTGGAGTTACAAAATGACAGTAAGTTAATTCTATCATTTTGATTTAATATTTTTTTGGCTAAAATAATTTTGCAAATAGATACTAGAGCTCATCTACTCTTTGGCTGTACAGTGGTGCAGTTCGTATAGGAAAGGCAAGAAAACCACCTGAATCTTTTCTTTCCTTTGCATAATTTTCACATAATGAATTAATTTGCTGTTATTCTCAGAAAGTGATGCATTATAATTTTTCACAATAAAATGATCTCATAGATTTATAATGTAGTTCAATTCATTACACCTCTGATCCATAATGAAGCTCAAATTTTCCCATCTTTGACTCTTCCGAGCTTCTCCAGGTTGGCATCTGAATCCTTTGGGCATAACCATAGCAATCTTTGATAACTTCCTTGCTATCTGGTGTGTTGAGATGTTCCATTCATTTCATGTACATTTTCTTTGCTAGACCTGGAATGCTATATTTCTCCAAAAAACCCTTGTTTTCTTTTCATTCTATAGCACTACAATTAGAGATAATCATTTTTTCCAGGTCTTTTCAGGGGATTTAGGATCAATAGATATAGATATAGCAATATAGCTGTAGATGTAGATATAGATTTAAACATATCTACACATATACATTCATATAGATAAATAGATAAAATATCTTATAAGTTCATACTAATATTTCCAATTCCAGTGCTGATTCAGAATCATTGAATGTTCACATAACTTCAGCTGTGTTATCTCTGTATTGTATTTCTTATGCATTGATAACTCTAGTTCTCAAGGACAGGAGATGACAGAATGAGAACATCCCATAATTCACATTTGCTTTGTTTCACATTTTGCATATACAACTTTTTCAATTATTATTGTTAAAAAGAGGGTTTAGGGTTTTCTTTGGGGCGGTTGGTACTCTCTTCTCCATTTTCTTTTATCGTTTCTCTATTTGTGATGTGTGTTCTCTCTCCTTGTTTCCGATCTGTCTGACTAGAGGATTATCAGTTATATTGATCTCACAGTACCACTGTTTTAACTTCATTAATTCTTTTTGTAAGGTCGCTATGAGTTGAATCAACTCCACTGCAACTTTTTTTTTTTCAGTGTTCTTAAAAGGAACCCTGGTGGTGCAGTGGTTAAGCATTCAGCTGCTAACCGAAAGATCAGGGGTTCAAACTCATCCAACAGCCTCTTGGGAGAAAAGGCACGTCATGTCGATTTGCCGCCGTTAGAATTGAAAACCAAAAACTGAACCCGTTGCCCTCAAGTCAATTCCCAACTCATAGCTACCCTACAGGACAGAGCAGACCTGTGCCACTACTCACCCTTCCACCCCGACCCTGTTAAATACTATGGGGCAGTTCTACTCCGTCATATGGGGTCACTATGAGTCGGAGTCCACTCGAGAGCACACAACAGTGATCTAGGCGTGTCCATTAGATCTGTGTGGCCCCCACTCATTCTCTTCTTTTTTCCTTGCTGACTTGCCGTTTCTGCTTTCATTGGTTTTCTTCTCTTTGTCTTTTGGATGATTAATCAAACGTAATTTCTGCCCAATGCTTTTCCGTATTCTACCAAGATTCGTTTTAAACAGAAGTGCATCCCTTATTTTAAATCTCATTTTTCTTGCTGATAATAGCTGGTTAATTGTCCAGTGAAAGTAAATTAAAGACGGTTTAGATATTTATCTACTGATAATCTTGCATAAGTAAGTTTACTAATTTGTTTCACCTGTTTAAACAAACAAAAAATGTTCAATTAAATCATATGAACCCTTCTGAGATAATACAAGTATAGGGTTAGGACAACACCTAGTACATAGTATGAGCTCAGCAAATGTTAGCTGTTATTAATTCCATCCCTTGTAAACTGAAAATTCTACTATAGAGGATGCTGTTTGTGAAAAATGTACAATGTAATGTGTCTTGTGTTGTTTTGTTTTGTTTTTCTTTTTCTTTTTTGAAAATCAGATAGCTGGCTAGATGGTGTCTATACAAATTGTTGTTAATATGTCTTTAAGCCAGGAGTGCATTACACTCATTGGGCAGAGCAAGCATGTAGATAGTGGGTTGGAAAAACCATCTAAAATCACTGTTAATGGAAATCTTCAGATTTGCACTTGTGCTCCTGGAGTCTCTTGACTGTAAAGTTCAGGAAATCACATGGCAATTGTGAATTTAGTTAACTAGAAAGGAAAAGTTTCACAAAGATTATGGAAGAAATGATAACTTTTGTTGTATCGTGAAGCAGGATTTATAAAATTTCCCTGAGATGAGATATTAAAATATTCTCAGATATTGAGGAACGAAAGCAAGAAAGTTGGATGCAATTTAAAAAAAATCAGATGAATTCACTTGTTTGACCTTTTGTATTTGAAACCTTTTGTTTTGGACAGGAAAGAAAAGGTTCAGAAAGCACAGGGTCATGATTAAAAAGAATTGTTCGTGAAAAAAAAGAAAAGACTAACATGAAATTAGGTATTAATCAGCTTTAATGTACCACATGAATTTCACCATTGGACATAAAATTGGTGGTACATTTATTAAAGAAGTATGGCAGTTTGCATATTTTCATTACATTTATGAAAGAATAACGTTTATTCACGGTCACCTTAATAGTACGTTTAAACAGCACTTGACATTATAATGTATCTACTAGTTCTAATACTCAAAAATTAATTAGTTTAAGATGGTATTTCAAAATAGGCTTTAATACTCATATTGTCTACACAAAAAGCATATTTTGTCACCACTATGTAAAGGCTAAAATGATATATCAGTGGCTTCTCAGAGCAATTGAAAGTCTAACAGTAAAAAGGCTAGTGGTAAATAATAGTCCAGACCTCATGGCAGATAATTCCAGATTTCACTGGGCTCGCTTTCAAAATGACCAGGTTGCTATATTATTTTCAATTAGTTTTGTTTATCATATAATCCACAGTTTCATTATTTTATGTTAATAAAAATGTGTTTTATAGCTAGGCCTATTTAATTTTACATTGTTTTTACCTTGATCATTTTCACTTGTAGGATTGTAAAGACTGCTATTTAAATGTAAATATTACTAAGTGGTAGAGTGTTTTTTCCTCAAGGAAAGTAATGGAATTCCTACAGTTACTAAGATGAATATTCATACCATTGTTCAATGGATTTGCATGCATAGCTATATTATGTTTCAGCAACATAGAAAATGTGAGAAATTAGATCAAAAGAGAAAATAAATGTAGGCTAATAAGGAAAGTGTTTCTTAATGACACAGGCTCCGTTTCATAGGCCTATCCACGTTTGTATCTATACCTAGCATCTGTATCAGGGATGGGCAAATTACACACTGCAGGCCAATCTTGCCTTCTGTTTGTTTTGTAAATAAACGTTTATTGAAACTCAGCTGTGCCCATTAGTGTAGACATTGTCTCCCGGTAACTTGTGTAGTACAAGGGCAAAGTTCACTAGATGGAAAAGAAACCTCTTTGGCCCACAGGTAGAAAATATTTACAATCTCTATGGTCTTTTAAGGAGCCCTCTCGGTGCAGTTGTTAAAGGCTAGGCTTCAACAAAAAGTCTGTGATTTGACTCCATCAGCTTCTCCATAAGAGAAAGATGTGGCAGTCATCTTCCTTAAAGATTACAGGCTTGGAAACCCTATGGGGTAGTTCTACGCTGCTCTATAGGGTCATTAGTAGTCAGAATCGACTAGACAGCAATGAGTTATGTGTTTATGGTCCTTACCAAAAAAAAAAAAAAAAAGTTTGTCTAAGCCTTATCTAGATCATCTATATTGATATCTATATCCAATCATTGATACCATCTCTCTATGTATATATACACACTACATACATATATATGATATGTGTGTGCCTCTCTCTCATATACATGTGTCTGTATATAATCTTAAAAAAAAAGGTTTTTGATGACTCACAAGGTTAAAATAAAAATAACACAGATTAAAATAAAAACAGAACAAAAAAATAAAAAAAACAAAGATGAGCAATATTATGAACCCATTAAACCGTTTGTTTTAGTTATCTAGTATTGCTATATAACAGAGATACCAAAAGTGGGTGGCTTTAAAAAACAGAAATTCATTTTTTCATAGTTTAAGAGGCTAGAAGTTTGAATTCAGGGCTTCAGCTCTAGGGGAGGGCTTTCTCTCTGTCTGCTCTGGGTGAAGGTTTTTGTCTCTTTGTGGCTTCTGTGCCTTGGTTCTTTGATGATCTTCCTTTCTATCTGTGCTTCCTTTCTTCTATACCTAATCTGCTCTTTTATACTCAAAAGTGATGGTTTAAGTTACACACTACACTAACATGACCTCTTTAGTGTAACAAAGAAAATCTTATTCCCAAATGGCATTAAATCCACAGGTATAGGGGTTAGAATTTACAACACACATTTTTGGGGAAACAAAATCAATTCTACTCTTCAATTTCCATACTCTGTTTTATTCTTAGAATTCTGGCACACATGAAAATAAAGAATATATATTGAGCTACATTTTTTTTTTTATTAAAAAAAAAATACATGGTCAATCAAAGCACATTGAAGAAAACACAACAGTACTTCCTTTCTTGTTCTGTCTTGTAAATTTAAAGAAAACAACCAAACTGACCATGGAAATATAATCTCAGTTTGTATCAAGACTTGGTCTTTTTAATAGAGTGCTTCATAAAGCAGTCTTTCTAAGAGCTTTACCAAGAAAAAATATATACAAATAAAACCAAGTTTGTTTTACATGTTAGTAATGGATCTTGGGTAATAGAAGGAGACACATAGTTTAAACCTGAAATTGAACAGTTTCAGTGAAGACGATTTGCAGTAGTCTATTTAAAGGGGTACCTGCGTGGTGCAAATGGTTAAATGCTCAACTACTAGCTGAAAGGTTTGTGGTTTGAACCCCTCCATCCAGAGGAGCCTAGGAAAAAAGGCCTGGTGATCTATGTCTGAAAAATCAGTCATTGAAAATCTTATGGAGCACAGTTCTACTCCGGGTCACCATGAGTCAAAATTGACTGGACAACAACACATTTAAATATACAATATATATTTTGAGGTTCGTTCTGACTTCATATTTGTATATGCCTGAATGCTAAAGACAACATGTATTTCCCAAAATTCTCATAGGGTGATTTACACGAATTATTTTAGTAATATTCTTTTTTCTTCAAAGAGTACAAAATGTGTTCATTTAACTTAGCAACTTTTTGTAATGTATGTAGGGAAAGGTAATATTGGTTCCAGTTAGCCTGGGGAAATACTGAGACTTAGAGAAATTGTGGGAGTAGAAACAATATAAAAACTAAGGATTTTTGATTGATAGTACCATTTTCTATTCATTGTATGAAGGAAAAATAATGCATTTATAAATAACAAATATTTTTCTTCTATTAAAAACGATTCACTTTCCTAAAGAATACATGCTCGTTTAAAATAATGCATTTTATATTCCATATTATGTATGTTATTTTTAATTTCTTAAGCTTGGTTCTCTAGAGAAGCAAAACTGGTGACAGAGAGAGAGAAAGGAAGATTTATATCAAGGAAATGGCTCATGAGGTTATAAAGAATGGAAAGTCCCAAGTCTGTGGATCAGGCTGGAGGCTTCTCCTGATTCACATAGCTGCAGAGGTTGACAAACCCAAGATTGGCGGGTAAGATGACAGGCCGCTGGCTCACAACTATGGACTCTGACAAATCCCGAGATTTCTAGCTCCAGTCCTGAAAACCTGAATTAAGATAATGATCCAGATGCAGGATCCAGAGTGAGCAAAAGCCAGCGAGCTTTGCCAGAAAGTCTGCATGTATTGGACGCGGGCCACACTCCCCGAAAGAAACTCCTTTTCAGTTGATTGGCTGCTCATAGCAAATCTTCTCATGGAAGTGATTACATTATATCAGATCTCATTGTGGAGGTGATCACATCATTATATAGCTACCAAACCACGTCATAACTGCTAACCACTGAGAATCATGGTTCAGCCAAGTTGACACAACCTTAACCATCACATTTACCCAAATAACCGGAAAAATACAATGACAGGGATGATAGTAGCAGTTCTGTAAAATAATTAATATTTGCCTTTAAAATAATAAATCTATAAACTCTTAGTTTTACACTTACTTGTGAGAGTAAAAACTTTTTGGCAGTAAAAACCTTTTTTATCAATGACACAGACCAAATAAATTGAAAATCTGTATCTGTGTGTTTGTGCATCCTCATACTTGCTGATGTAAAACTATTGTCCAGGTAATCTTAAATATAAAAAGGTCATTTTTAATATAAATTAAAAAGTGAGACATATAAAATAATTTAGTATTTGGGTTATATTATATAAAAATTGATCCTTTTGCTTACTTTTTATCGCTCGTAAAGGAGATAACAGTAACAGTTGTAACTGGCAAAAAATTGAGTTCTTCTTCTGTATTAGCTCTCTTCTAAGCATGTTCTATGCTCCTTATCCCTGTGAAGTATTTTCTATTATCATCTTCCCCTCACCATCAATGAGGGGAAGAATCAGAATTCCAGTCTAATTGCTCAGATTCTGGAGAAAATGTACTACTTTGCACAAAAGATGATGTCTTTTTTAAAAATTAAACTTTGACAGAGTTCACTACTGTGGCACAACAAGTGTGTAAATCAAAATGAAATTCACCAGAACATAAGTCTTTGCTCCCTAATTTGGCTAAAGAAAAGAAACTTTTGCAACAGTAACAGGATGGAAATTGAAATTATTTTGAAAGTAATTTATGGCAAAGAGGGAGGAAATATGAGCTACCTCTGTCCTCCTCAGAAGTATTCAAATTCTGTTCAACAAACATTTACAAGTAAGATAGCGCAATACCTAATGCTTATAGAATTCTTACCACGTGCCAGGCACTTTTTAAGTGTTTAGTTGTATTAACTCATTAGATTCATGTATATTACAATAGCACATAAAGGTTGGATATTCAATATTTGAGGTGGGTTTGTTTGATAACAGTTTTTACATAAAATGTTAAAAAATGACTATCATATATTTACAGTATTGTTTAATACTCCTCTCCTAACTTATCCCTCCATCATAAAACATGTCTTCAAACTTTTAGAACATTTTTATTCCAACACTAAAGTATCTCACTTACTTCCCCTGTAACATGTTTTGAGCTTATTGTTTTCATTGAAAACGTAAGAATACTCTGTTTCAGATTATGAAAAGTGCAACCATCCCGATATTGTTATTGTTTGACCAAGCAGAAGTCATTTTTCATAGGAGATTAAAAACAATACATTCTGATTTACATTTAATCTATGAGAAAATCTTTTTTGAAGTTTTCAAAAAAGAAGTTTTAGTTATGAATGTTTGCCTATCTAAACTTGCATTCAATTCCAGCAGAAGAAATTTATAGCTAGTGCGTTGCGTGTCATATTGTCTATGCTTTTTTCCTGACTAAATTTGTGTCATTCATAAAAGCAAGTTATGTATTTTATGGGACATTATTCAGGTACTCAGCTGTTGCAGGATACTAAAAAGGGCCTTGCTAAAGGAGAGGAGTGAATGTGGATTTCTTAGGAAAACTCAGTTATAGATACAACACTCCATTTATTTCAATTCAGATTTTATCATACTTTTCGGTTGAATGTCACATGTTGTGTGTATATATGTGCGTGTATACTTAAATATCAAATTTAAATCTCTAAAATAAGAATCAATTTTATATTTAATGAAAAGCACTTTGTTTTCTCTTTGATTTTAATTCAAAAATACTTAACAATAACAATAGCAAAAAGTGATGAGCAGTTTGTTAGTGACATACTTTGTTCCCACAGTGCAGACTGACAATCTAGCCTATATGATGTAAAATTCATTTAGGTATCTTACTTAATTGTTGATTTAGTAAAACTCTATTGTTTCAGAGGCGTCTATTCGTATATCTAAGTCTTATTTTTCCTTCTTTAATAAGACAATTTTTACTTTGTTATATAGCTACCCACAGTAGACTCTATTGCCTTGTTTACACTGCAGCTAGGTTGGACATACATACAACCAGAGTCTAGGCATGGGTATGAGAAGAATTGACACGTGTCACTTTTAGGCTGGCCCTTGATAGAAACAGGATGTGTCTTCCTTCTCTCTTTCCCTTTCTAAAGGCTGAGATTTTGGATTGATATTTAAGTATCTTTAACCATGCTAGAACCTCATACTAGAAATAATAGCATTAAAGATGAAAAGTACCTGAGTCCTGGACACCATGAAGTCACCATTCCTGCCTTAGAAAAACTATGCAGATTATTAAAGAAAAGAGATACTAAGTCTAATATTGTTTAAGCTACTATTTTGATGTCCCTTGTTAGCATAACCTAGCGTTTTTCTATCCACGAGGGATTTTGATACAAAGAGATTGTAACGTGCTGAAACAAAACCAAAATATAAACAGAATTGCACTAGTGGATATTAAATAGTAAGTAGCAACAAAGAAACAAATACCTTTGGTAGGAAAGTTGGAGACCCTGGTTAATTTGTGGAAAAAATGCACCCTGAGATATTTGAGAACGCAGACTATAAGCCGATGGAGCTTGAAACTTTAAAGTTTTCACAGCTTTGCAGCTGTGAAACTGAGAAGAATAAAGACATTGGTTGGCTTCTCTTAATTTTATTAGACAAAGGAAGGAAAGAGAAAGATGAACTCAGAGTTTCAAATTCACAACTCAACACAAAAGCGACCTGAAAGTTGCTATGTGTACCCTGAAAGAAAACCTTATGCCCTGTAGCCACAGAGCTGAGATTGATGAAAACCAAACTCAGAGTTTTATCATATAAGTAGCTGAAATACAATATCAATACATGTTTTAACTAAATACATGGCCACCCATATGAAGAATATATTGCCTTGCCTCCCTTGCAGCTAGGTGACATTATGTGATGAAGTCTGGGTCAACTGATTATGAGCAGAATGACATTTGCAAATTTTATTTAAAATCTAAAATTTTAAAACTTCTAGAATAAAGCATAGAAGAAAATTTTTGAGATCTTGGCATAAGCAAGGCTTTCTTAGCCATGACACCAAAAGCACATTCCTTAAGAGAAAATAACTGATAAATTGTGCTTCATTAAACTTAAGAACTTTTGTTCTCTGAAAGATAATATTAATTCTATGAAACAAAAAAATGTACTCTGGGAGAAAATATTTGCAAAACACATATCTGATAAAAGACTTGTATCTAGAATATTAAAACACACACACTCCTCAAAACTCAACAAAAGAAGTAGACATCTAGTTAAGAAAATGGGTACAAGATCTGAACAGCCACTTCACTAAATAAGATTATATAAATTGCAATTAAGTACATGAAAATATGTTCAACATAACTTGTCATTAGGGCATTGCAAATTAAAAGCCACGCTGAGATGTCAAAACATACACACTACGTTAAGTGAAAGAAGCCAGACCCAAAGTGCTACATACCATGTAATTTTATCTATATGGCATTCTGGAATGGCCAAAACGATGGGAACCTGAAACAGATTAGTGCCTGCTAGAGACTGGGTAAATGAAGCCTTGGTAGTGCAGTGGTTAAGCGCTTGGCTGCTAACTGAAAGGTTGGTGGTTCTAACCCACAGATGCTCTGTGGAAGAAAGGTGTGGCAGTCTGTTCCTGTAAAGATTTACAGCCTTGGAGACACTATGGGGCAGTTCTACTCTGTCCTATAGGCTCAGCATGAGTTGAAATGGATTCTAGAGCAACAGGTTTGGAAAAGCTGGGTGAATGCAGAGACCAGTTACATAGGGGCTTTGAGGAAATGTCAGAGGTGATGGAATTGTTTCTGTATCTTGATTGTGGTAATGACTACAGGACTACATGCATTTGCCAAAACTCAGAGACATATACACTGAAAAGGCTACATTGTACTGTATGTAAATTATACCTTAACAATAAAAATGAATAAAAATCCACATAATTATAATTACTACTTAAACAGTCATTTTCTATTAAAATTTCCCTTTCTGATCTAATTTCTTCCTACTCGCAATAAGAGGATTCAGTCTAGGATCATTACCTTTCTTTAGAGTTTTTTGTAGAGCATGTTTACTATTATCAAATTTTCCAAGCTTTTGTTCTTCAAAATGTCTTTAATTCACGTTTGTTTTTGAAGAATGTTTTTGTGGTGGAGGATTCTTGGTTGATGGTTTGTGGTATTGCTGTTGTTTGTTCATTTGTTTTGTCTTTCAGCACATTGAGGATGCCATTCCATTGTCTTCTGACAGCCATGGTTTTATTAGCAACGTGTTTAGGCAGATAGCTAGATGCCTGGAACCAATTTATCTTTAAATATAGATGATTAAGTCCCTTATAGTAAGACATGAAATACAGCATCCCCTAGGGCAGTGCAGCCAGCTGGAGAACCGCTCCAAGGACATCTTCTTGGCAAGATAAGGATTTGGGAGTACTTCCTTTTTTCTTTCCTTTCTTCAGACAACTTTTTCATAAAATTGAAAACAGAAATTGTTAGTGTGCATACACACACACACCCTATATATATATATATATATATATATACATATATATACACATATACAAAATAGATATTACACGTATATATAATATATATACATATATTGTTGTTAGGTGCCGGTGCCGTCAAGTCAGTTCTGACTCATAGTGACACTATAGGACAGAGTAGAACTACCCCATAGGGTTTCCAAGGAGCAGCTGGTGGATTCGAACTGTCAATCGTTTGGTTAGCAACCAATCTTTTAACCACTGAGCCACCAGGGCTCGGCATACATACATATATATATATAATATTGGAGCTCTGCGTACAATATAATATTGGAGCCCTGGTGGTGCAGCGGTCGGCAGTTCGACTCCACTAAGTGCTCCCTGGAAGCTCTATGGGGCAGTTCTACTCTGTCCTACAGAGTTACTGAGTCGGAATCGACTCGAAGGCAATGCGTTCGGTTTGGTTTGGTTTTATATATAATATTGTTGTACTTGATTTCTAAGCTAAGCACCATTTATATGCAGAATCCATAGTCTGTACTCAGTATTCAGACTGTGCTTTGCAAATAGTCCTACACTCAGACCTTTCAAAATGTATAAAAGATAGAAAACACCTCAAAAAGAGTATAAACTTTGATAAATTAAAAGTATTTCTCAAAGATAGTGAATATAATAAATATATTACATATTAGGACATATAATAAATTCTGAAACATAATAGCCTATGGATATGATGAAATTCGCAGGTATATTAAATGACCTAAAATAAAAACAATCCATAATAACATACCTTAATTATTTTATTACACATAATAAAAATTGTGATATCTATAGAGGACATGTACTTAAAGCAATAGATGGCACTATTGGTTCATTATTATGAATATGTTATAATTGTTTTATCTCGTTTACCCCTCACTCATCTAACCCTCATTATTTTTCCACAGTTTTATAGGTCACTGTATTAAGGTATTTGAAAAGTTAAAGATTACCTTTTTTTTAACTATGCAACTTTGATTTCTTCTCTGTATAAAGTGTATTAACCAGAGAATTACAGGTGTGGGAAACAAAAGTCTTTAGTCCTTTTGTGTGTATTTCAGGATAGATTGTGCACAAATTTAATGAGAAATTTGCTGCTCTAGACCCATTCATTCTCTGCTTCTTTAGTTCATTGAGAACGTTTGTTCTTAATAAGCTTTCAAACACACTTTTCCTATGTTTGAATAGCATAGGGAAAGTACGCTTTACCAAAAAAAAGCTATTTAGCTTTTAAAATCATGTTGTTTTTAATATGTCTTGGATTCTGAAGCCATATTAAATGCAAGGAGGAATATCGGAATATCTATTTTCTCAAATCGCTTCCTCTGATGGAATCTTTGCAGATGGACAAAAAGGTGATTCTGTGAGGTTCTGTAGACTCTAAGTCAGCACAGGTTTTTAGTTCAGACAGTGGCATGAACATCATCCATCCTCACCATCCATCCATCCATCCATCCCTCATTAGTTACGCATTTGTTTATACACCCATGGTCTCAACACTATTTATTGAGTGCCTACTATGAGGCTAAAGAACCCTGGTGGTGCAGTGGTTAAGGGCTCAGCTGTTAATCGGAAGTTTTTTTCCCCCAAATCCTGTTTTCTAAATTACTGTACGAACATTTTAAAATTTTAAATGAATAACTGATTCTTGTATGGACAGGAAAGAAAGCTATTAATTTTGAAGAGCGTCGGGGATATGACAATGGGAGATGTATATAAAAATTGTCATGTTAATGCTATGAGTCCTATGTTATGGAAAAAAGGAACAACAGGAATAACATGTCACTGGTCACCTAGTTAATGTTCTTTTCTAAAATTTTCTAATACTACGGAAGCAATTGTACTGACCTCTGTGACTTTTTCTGGTCACCCTTACTATGAGGTGATCATCCATGGTTGTTTGATAGCTAAGTAGTAAGTACATGTCAGCTGCTGCATCCATTTAGTTTGCTTCTGTTGGCTTTTTCTTTCACAGACTGTTAGATTTCAAAACAAAATAAGATTTAAAAGTTATACTTTATTGCCTGTTTTTTTTTTTTTTTTTTTTTTTGTAAAGAGATCAAATATCAATTGAAGTTAATAGCTGGAATAAGAAGGTACCAATTTAACCTCATCAAATTGTCGTGAAGGCCTTCAACTCTGAGAATGCAATATTATGGCCCCACACAAAAGTGGTGTATTATCAGAGCTCTTTTTACCACTGTAAAATAATATGGCACAATTTTGTATTGCTCCATAAATAGAAACTGATGTGGGAGCAAGCTGAGCATCTCTGCACAGTTTATAACATAATCAAGACACCATGGCACTTTTTCCTTTTGAATTACCCAAATTTGAGTAGATAACTCAAAATTATTAGAATCAAAATTCTCTTTATGTTTTGACAGACTTTTTATCTTGTATGATTTTCAATAGCCTAGCTCAAGGAAATGACAATGAAAGCTTCAGTTTACTTTATCCATATCAAAGCTAAAGATCTCTATAACTTTTCAGTATGACTTTTTATTTTGAAAAAAAAAAAAAGAAAAACCTTTGAGGTAGTTAGGTCAGATATTGTAATTTTCAAATGCCAATTGCCATCTGAGAACAATGAGACTTAGTGTGAACAAATAAATTGCCTGAGGTCAAACAGCAAATAAGTGACGGAGGCTTCAAATGAAGGATTCTGATCATCTGTTTCTGGATTTTTTCTGAAAACTTGTGCAGCTTCCAATATGAAAATCAGATTTCATTCTCAAATAATTGCTTTAAAGAACAGTGATATTTGAAAAGATATTGAAGTAATTCTTAAAAATAGAGGATGGTTGTGCAGAGATTATTTTCTGTTTTCCAGAATGTTATTTATTATGAAGTAGCAGCAGTATTTAATGAAAATAATAATTTGCTTAATAATTGTGTCTTTAAAATATTTTACAGATTTGGAAAGAGACCACAATATGTTCTATTTTATATACATTTTATGTATATGTAGCTAAATTCTTAACTGCAAAATTATAAGACATAGCGTAAAATTGAACCTTAAAATATGTTGAACTCTTAATTATGTTACTAAGTATATTTATTTCTTAAGGCAGTGTTAACAAAGTGCCACGAAGTGGGTGACTTAAAATGACAGAAATTTATTGTCTCACAGTTCCGAAGGCTAGAAGTTCGAATCAAGGTGTCAGAAGGGTTGGTTCTTTCTGGTGGACTCTGAAAGACAATCTGTTCCATGCCTTTCTCCTAGCTTCTGGTGGTGGTCTGCACTCCTTGGTGGTTCTTGTCCTGTAGATGGATCACTCCAATATCTGCCTCCTCAGATATTGTAACCGTGGTCCTACAACCAAACACACTAAATTCAGCTGGAATCCTGAGTGCTGTTGACGCTGAATTATTTCCGAGAAAATTCACTATGGAACTCAGCCCTGCCTTTTGGACTTGTGAGACCCTAAGCAAAGGACATAGATAAGCCCATTCAAAATTTTAGCTGACAGAAACTGTGAGATGATAATTTTTTGTTATTTTTGCCCGCTAACTTTGTGGTAATTTATTATTGTAGTGTTCAAAAACTAATACACAGCCTCTTTCTTAGATCATCTAAGGAAAGTTTGATTTCTGGATTCTCTAATATATATGGAGCCCTGGTGGCTCAGTGGTTAAGAGGTCAGCTGCTCACCAAAAGGCTGCAGTTCAAATCCACCAGCAACAGGTTTTTTGGGTCAGGGTTACATTTCTTTTTAGTTTTTAATCCATTGTAAAATCCATAACAATTAAAACGCGTTGTCTGCATCATCCTAAAAAAAATAGTCCGATGACATGTATATTAGAAACCAAACTAAACTCATTGCTGTCGAGTCGAGTCTGACTCATAGTGACCCTGTAGCACACAGTAGAACTGCCCATAGTGTTTCCAAGGAGTGGCTGGTGGATTCAAAATGCCAATCTTTTGGTTAGCACCCAAGCTCTTAACACTGAACCACCAGGGCTCCCAGCTTATTCTTCTTCAGGAGTCTCTTTGGTCTATTTCACTCTTCTCTGGCTGTCTCTGCCTCTGTCTCTCTCTCTCTCTCTTTTTGGTAATATTCAGAATCAGCTTGTTAATTTCCATTAAAAGAAAACTAATTTTAATTGTATTATTTCTATTATGGGTCTTTGTGACCATGAATACCTTCTTTTTCTGTATATTGTTAAGTCTACTCTAATAATATCCATTGATAATTAAATAGGTCCATGAATGCATTCTATATCATTGCTAAATGAATGCCTCAATATGCTTATTTTTGTTATTTCTGTTTATTTAAAATCATTTGTTTTGAATTACATTTTCTAATTTTATTGATAGATAAAGAATATCATTGAGATTTTATAGTTCAATCTTATAAGAAGCAATTTTAGGCTTTCTTACTTACCCACATAATTTTTTTGTAGAATAATTGTATTGCTCTATGTTGACAATATCATCATTTATAAAAAATAAGAGTTTTGTTTCCCCAATAGAAATCCTAATATTTTTCCCTTATAACACTGATCTTTCAAGGACCTTGTATTTTCTTGCCGTACTGCATTGGCCTGACCTTTCAGTGCAATAATGAATACAAGTAGTGGTAATATAAAAAACCAAAACCAAATCCATTGCAGCCTAAATTTTACTTATAGCGATCCTATAGGATGGAGAAGAACCATTCTATAGGATTTCTAAGACTGTAATCCTTACAGAAACAGACTGTCACATGTTTCTCCTGTGGAGCAGCTGGTGGGTTGAACTGGGAACATTTTGGTTAGCAGTTGAATGCTTAACTATTGCACCACCTCAGCTCCTTAGTGGTAATAATAAACATCTTTATTTCATCAATGGCCTCAACTGGAAGGCATTAAAGTATGGTTTCCTTAAGGTAGAATAGTTACTAATTTTTTTTTTTTTAATAGCTTTTTTCGATAAGGAATTCCTTTCCCTTTCTTGTTTTATGTATGTGTTATCTTGAATGGATATTGAATTTTATCTATACTTTTTATGAGTCTATCCAAATTATCATACTATTTGTTTTCTCAGTTTTTATTCTGATAATATGGTGATTACATTGACTGAATGTCATCCTGAATAAATTCCTTTCAATAGAATATTTTGGTTTGTAGTTGATTTGATGGTTTTATATGTTGTAGGGTTTTACATTCTAATATTTTTGTTCAGGATTTTTGCCTTTATGTTCATTAATTTTAGGTTGTAACTTTACTTTAATGAATGGTCCTTCTTAGGTTTTAATATTAAGATTTCAAAAAATAAGCAATGAGATTGGAAGTGATTTCTCTTTTTCAGGTCTCTGGAGGAATTTGTGTAATATTTATTGCTTTTCAAATGTTTGGTGGAATTCCAGAGTGAAAGCAAATAGGAATACAAATATATTTGTGGGATTCCTTTAAGTTATAGATTAAATTTCTTTAAGATAAAGGATTATTTTAATTTCTGTATTTTTTATATGTTTATAAGTTCTGTTTTTAAGGATTTTCATTTTATCTAAAAGTCAAATCTATTAGCAGAAGTTTGTTGATAATCTTTTATTATTTTAATGATTATAACAAAATGTAATGACACCCCATTTTTTTCATCCATTTTATTGCTATTTGTGTTTTCTATCTCTTTTTGCTTGATTAGTCTTTCTAGAAGTTTGCTAGTTTTACCATCTTTTAAATGTACTTCATTTTTGCTTTCTTTATTTATTGTACATTTGTTTTCTCTTTAATTAATTTTTGTTCTTATGTATATTATTTCCTTTTTCTTTTTTTATTTGAATTTAAGAGTTTGAGATGAACACTTTGGTTACTGATTTTCAACCTTTCTTCTAATACATGTACAAAAGATATATTTTTTTTTCTTTCAACACCTTAGCCTGTTGGCATAATTTTGATATGCCTTTTCAAAATTATAATTCATTTAAAATTCTTTTCTAAGAATTTTTATACTTTGTTTGACTAGAGTTACTTCTATGTATTTTTCATAAATTTAAAATATTTAAGGACATTCTAGTAAACATTTTAAGATTAATATAGAGATTAATTCCAATATAAACACTAACCGTATCTCAATTATTTCAAGTATATGTGATTTGTTGAGACTTTCTTTGTAGTCCAGAATGTGATCTAGCTTATCAAATTTTCTACATGTATTTGTATGTAATGCATATTTATTCACTGTTGGGGGAACTTCTCTTTATATGTCAAGTCAATTTTGATGATTGTTTTACTCGTATCTTCAATATAATCACTGATATTTTAAAACTGTTTCCAGTATCCACGAAAATGTATTCGTTCCTTCATTTAGTCCGGTCAATTTTTTCTCCTTAGATTTTGAAGCTCTTATTACATATACATCAAATAAAGAATTAGTATAACTTTCAGATTAATGAAGTATTTTATTATAAATTTTTGTTTTTATTTCTAGCAGTGCTTCTTGCCTTGAAGTCTGCTTGTCTGATAGTACTATAACTGCATCACCTATTTGTCAATTAGGGTTTGCATAATATATTTTCCATATACTTGTGTTAATCTCTCTTGCCTTTTTATTTAAAGTGTGTCTCTTATAAGTAGCACAAAGTTGCATTTTTTAAATCTTCTCTAAAGTCTATGAGTCTATGTATTTCACCTGAATTATTGAGCCATTTATATTTAATACAATTATTGATATGTTTGAGATTATATCAACTATTTTACTAATGATTTTCTGATAATTTGAACTATTTTAAGTTTTTTTTTACAACATATAAATTAATCATATTTTTATTACTCTGTATTAAACTATACTGGCTTGTAGTTATACGTTTTTTTTCTAAATTTATTTTGTTGTTGCTGTGTACAATATACACAGCAAAGCATCCACCAATTCAATAGTTTCTATGTGTACAATTTAGTGACAATGATTAGCAGTGCAACCATTCATACCCTCTTTTCTGACTGAGGTAGCTCACTGCCCCTAAGCTTCCTATCTGATCTTTTGAGTTGCTGTTGTCAATTTGATTCCATATAGATAGTTCTTAAAAGAACTTAATGCTCAAGGCAGACCTTTTTTACTTATTAAGCTAAACTATTTTTCAGTTTTAAAATGACTTCAGGGGATATTTTTGGTTTAAATTGTAAAGATTGGTTCAGGGCGGTGTTTTCAAGGGTTCATCCATCCTCCATGGCTCCAAAAAGTCTACAGTCCATGATAATATAAAATTGTTTCTGAATTTTTCCTCTTTTGATCAAGATTCTTCAGGCACCATCCAGTTTTGTGGCTTCATTGCAAAGGAGGCAGTTGTTCATGGAGGCAATTAGCCACACATTCCATATTCTCCTCCTATTCCTGATTCACCTTCCTTTGTTTCACTAGGTGAATAGAGATCATTTGGGAAATGGTATTAATAGTAATAAATATTTCATAGGGTATTTATTTGTAAATTTTCCAAAGACTCTTAGAATAATGTTTGGTATATAAGGTATTAAATTAGGGTACTAAATGAGTATACAATGTATATCGTTTAAGAGAGTGAGCCTAGGGGCTAGAATAAATATATAAAGTTAAGTAATAACAAGATTAAAACAGCTGTATCCTGAAGTATCTAACTTGTTATTTACAGCAGCCAAAGTGTTATATCGAAGGTTAGAGGATAATACAGACGTTCTGAATCACATTGAAGTTTTCATAAGCCAGTGGCCATAATGACTCACAGAGGCTCCATACAATCATTTACTCATGAGAGGAAAATGGCACTGATTGGATTAGAAGTGGAAAAACTAACGTGTTTTTGTCCTTAAGGATTAGAAGAAAAATGCACCTTTCAGCTTTGCAGGTGAGTACAACAAGCAATCCAAAAGCATTATTTGTGTGAGGTAGTTTGTAGAATCTGTTCCATTTGTCATTGGAACTAGTGGTCGAGACTCAGCAAAATGTGAGTTACAGTTCAGCAACAGGGTCAGTGGCCACATGTTCAGAGCAGTATCTTAGGTTTAAAGGTGATTCACTTCCCTCAGAAATGCTCAAACTATCATCTACTCAAAATTATCAATCTTTAAGTTGCAGTGTCTTCTAAAAGTTGGAGATAGACTGCATCTTACCAGATAAGTTAAGAATAAATAAACCAACCAAAAAGGCCCCCTGATCCCACATAGTAGTGATTACACATTTTAGTGACTGGTTAAATGATAGCACTCTCTGAGGCGTTTTGCTTCATGTGAAAGTTATTTCATTTCCAATAGTGTATCTGTAGCTGTTTTATAATGTACAAAATAAAAAAAAAAAACCTCACCATAATGTCCAGAGGTCCTGAAGTGCAGCAGCAAAAAGAAAAGGAGAAATGATAAAGTATAGAATACAGGCACTGACAATTCCTACATGATATCTCCCATTCCCTGTCGTTACAAAGTGATAGCATAAGGGTATAACACATGATTGAAGACATCAACCATAAAACTTCATAACAATTTAAAAAATAAGTAGATCATTTATTGGTCTCCTGTGTAGATCCAGCATAGAGCAAGGAAATAAAATCTAACATAGAGCGAGGGCTAACTGATCTGTATATGAATAATGAATACCTATATTATAAATTCCACCAATCACCTGTCAGTTTATTATGCTGTGGTGGCTTGTGTGTTGCTAAGATGCTGGAAGTCATGCTGCTGGTATTTTACACACCAGCAGGGTCACCCATGGTGGCATGATTTCAGCAGAGCTTCCAGACTAAGACAGACTAGGAAGAAAGGCCTGGCAATATACTTCTGAAAATTAGCCATTGAAAACCCATCACAATAGAATATTGTCTGATATAATGCTGGAAGATGAGAAGCTTGGAAGGCACTCAAAACACACAGAGTCCACAGCAATGGACTTGAGGATACCAGTGATCATCAAGGTGGTGAGGACATGGAAAAATGTTCTTCTGTTGTACATGGGGTTGCCATGAGTTGGAGCCCACTTGACAGCAACTAATAACAGTAACGTTATATAAGTAAATGTTATTTACCTGCGAAATCTGGAAATTGTGTAAGGTGGAAACCTGTCAGAGAACAAAAATCCAAACATTTTCCATTAGTGGAGAGGATAGAAAAGTGGTAAGACCGTTCCTTGTCAAAGGGAGAAAACTTGAGAGACCTGGAAAAACAAGGCAATCCAGTCGAGTTTTCACTGTATCATTAAAATGACTTCGACATTTTAAATATTTTAAAATTCAGTTGTTTTACTTACATAAATAATAAGCCAAAAAGGAAAATATAATGCCAAGTAGCAAGTCTAACCTGGAATATCCACATGTGTTGTGTCAGGCACTGGTCTAGACACTAGGCATACAATGTCATTGCTATGGTTGGAAGAATTCTAAGATGGAGTCTCTTCATTCCTTGTTGTTCTTACCCTGTAAAATCCCATCCCTTAAAAGTTGATAGAAAGTGTGAAAGTGATGGGAAATTCACTCCCTTGATTAATTATGTTATGTGGCAAAGGTGATGGGGGAGTCACTCCAATGATTATATTGCCTAATATAAGATTCTGTCTCAGCTCACAGAATGAATCAATTCTCTAGATGGTGTAGAAACTGCCATATCTGGAGAGGAGTGTATGCAGGGAACGGTGAGTAGGTTCTAGGAACTAAGAACAGCCCCAGCTAACAACAGCCTTTGAGACCTCAACTACCTGTAGGGGCCTCAAATCTACAACTGCAAGGAACAAAATTCTGCAAATTTTGGGACTGTGAAGAAAGTCCCGTTTTCGACAGACACATTGGGAGTTAATGACAGCGAAGGATTGTTTTGTTTTGGTTTTATGTTTTGTTTTCTGACAGAACTTTGAATTAACTAGCAAAGGTAATGTGTTCGGATGTCTTCTGCATTCATGTTATGCATGTATTATTATGATTTTATTCTTATTCTACTTTGTGATTGCTTTACTTTAGGCACCTAATCCCTATAACTTCACTCACTGTTACCATTTTCTTCATAGTAAAAGAAGCATCAGTTGCAGTGGTGTGCTGGAACTGGCTCAGGAGAATCAACTGTGAGCATTTCTTCCGAACATCACACTCAGGTGGGTAGCTTGAAATTGGCCTTCGTGGGAGTAGTTATACCGCAAAATTGGCAGACACTACATGTTTTTTTTTTTTCCTCAGAGAGCCATTTTTAAAACTCTACCAGCAATCACTTATCAGATACGAAATTTAGATATGTTGAATAATAAAAATTTCAACAAGAGAATTTTCTCTGTTAAGTCTTATTGGCTTACTTTGACTTTCTATTACTCACAAAAGTATTAAAAAAAATTCATATATATATGGGACTCTGGTGGTGCAATGGTTAAGTGTTTGGCTGCTCACCAAACTGTTGGCAATTCGAATCTACCAGCTACTTCTTGGAAACCCGATAGGGCATTTCTACTCCATTCTGTAGGGTCATTATGATTCGGAATGGACTTGATGGCAAGGGGTTTGGTTTTGGGTGCCATCAAGTCGACTGCCATCAAGTCCACTCCAACTTACAGCGACCTCATAGGGTTTCCAAGGCTGTAAATCTCTATGGAAACAGACTGCCACATCTTTCTCCCACGGAGCAGCTAGTGGTTTTGAACCACTGACTTTTGATTAGTAGAAGAGTGCTTAAACCACTGCACCTCCAGGGCTATACACACACACACACACACACACACACACACACACACACACACACACACACACACACACACATATATATATGGAGTTAATTAAACAATAGTTGATTCTAGATGCTGACATTAATATAAATTTATCCCATTATATTTATTAATTAGAAAAGCTCTTCACATCACCATCCCCCTATGCTTCAATTACACTAACATTAACATTCAGGGGCATAATATAGCTTTCTACTGGTAAGTAATCGTTAGTGGAAAAATAAAAAAAGTCTGTGCTGTCATAAAATTTTTCCCATCATATGAACTGGAAAGGGATATGTGCTTAGTTCCATATCTAAGCACAAGGGAAACATAGAAAAGAGAAACTACTTTCTTCCCTGCAGTATTTTATTTGGTCAGAAGAGAAAATGGAAAAGCAAAGCAAAGCAAAATACATGTTAAATACTTTGTTAAGTAAAAAAATATGAAACACTGTATTTATATCTCCATTAACGCAATAGCTGTTTCTGTATCTTAAAAAAGCTTTATTTCTTTATATAGAGAGTTTCGGAATAAAGAACCAAAATTTGCAAAGCTATGATACGTATAATGTGAATTTACCTAATTGTGTCTTGTTTAAAGTAATTATTTTCCTCCATAAATAACCAGTGTTTATACCTATTTATATTTTTTCACCCCAAAATTTTTATATACAATTCTTTTGTGGGATTTAAATTCAGGGTGCCAGACACTTGTATCAATTTCTGCCTAGGAAAACAATGAGAAGAATCATATTGCAACTTTTATTGTATAGCAGGCTCTATCATCAAGGGCCTCATTTTTCCCCCCAGCTATGCCAACTCTTATTACTTCTGATATAACAGAATTATTCAATGCTTTTGAAATGAGCAGTGCAAAACAGTTAGCTGACAGTCATGTACAAGGCCATGTTACACATCCGCCATGCCTTTTTCTCAGTCTTGTAAAATATACTTGGTTATTTACTCTCTAGAAAAAGGTAAAACATTTTATCTGCATTTTTATTTAGTATGGACATTAAAAATCCTACACAAATACCACCAATTATTGTATGTGTTCCAAAACCCCCAAATGTTACTCACTAGTAGCAAACACATGAATTTTCTTTGGGGTCTTTCTTGAGTCACATCAGATATTCCCTATGATGATGATTATTTTTGTTTTTACTGTTTCATTTCTAAAATGTTTAATTGTTTTTTATCTAAAATAGAAACTATCCTGAGGACAGTGTTAGTTATAATTTTTCTTCTTGTTTTATGCCCAAGATAAAAAGAAGCGAAGCAAAATGATAGCTAATTCTGAAGACTTGTAAATATGATGCTACATATATTGTGTTTAAGAAAAAAGGGTAATAACATGAGAGAAATCATAACTTCAAATTTCATATGACTAGCAGATCAATGTATATCTACTTAGTATTTGTTGGCACATATGTCAACAATAAATGTATAAACTAAAAATAAAACACGGAAAATAAAACTAAAAGAAGACAAGACCTACTAGTGAGTTTAAAGCAATATGTGTTTTTTAAGTACATCTGTGGCCTTGGATATTTATTACCAATAGCTAACGTAATTACGGTAGTGTACAATGAGACAGGTGATAATATAATTTAATCATTAATCCCTGGGCAAAAGCGAAAAAGAAGGTGGTGCTGGAACTAAAAAAAAAGTACTAAAAATGTCTACTTTTGCCATATTCATTTATTAAATGACACCTTGGTTTTATTATTTTGGTTCCTAACTTACTTGAAATTTTATTCTTGATTTTAAGGTTAGAAAAATTATTTTTTTATATTTATTTTAGCTCTTTATGATTTGTATATGGTTTAGAACATTTGAGAATTAGTTTTGGTGAACACAGTATTGAAAATGTTTACATTTATTTCAGTTCAAGTGAATGGTTAACTGCTATCAAAACGTGCAGGTATGTGCCACATGATGTCCATCTGGGCAACGGCTGGTAGCGTATGCACTAGTGGTCCCATCAAGTTTCTGTTTTTTAAGGGAAAGCAGCTCTCCTTTTGTTTATCATTTCCCCTTACTGGTTTTAAAGACCTTAAGCCCCCATAGTCAATGAGCAGCAGGACTCCAGGGCGCATCCCAATCCCCCAGCACCAGGCAGTGCCTGCCGAGGCTCTGGCAGGGCGGGCTGTCCAGGCAGCAGTGGCAGCTACAAATGATTAGGAAGTGGCAATACCAAAAGGGCGCGGGCAACCAGGGCCCCCATTGCTAGCCACAGTCCCAGCACCCACAAACAGGCTCCCTGCCAGGTCCTCACGGCCACCTCTCTCTGTGCCCCCGACATGCCCACACCATGCACAATGTCTCGATTCAGGTACTGGCGCAGAACCTGCCGGACCCACAGCCGCACACCTGGAAAGTCAGAGGCTGCTGGCTGGACTGCTTCTGCTCCTCAGGGGGTGGGACAGTGGGTGGTGCCTGGTGAGTAACCTATGGACTGTCTATATGTAATGGAGTGTTCATACAACGTCCAAATTGCATGAAGTCCTATTTCACAGAACTTACCGTGGATGTTAAGGGACACATAACTGTACTTAAAATCGCATAATTTCTGCAGTACTATAAAATACTTCCTTAGCCTTCATGTAAAAAGGTTATGGGGGTAGCGTCTAACCTCCTCTAACTTCACAAGGCAGAAGGAGAATCAAGATTAACAGCCCAAGGTTAATTCTTGTGAGTGCAGGTCTGATACGCCTCCACCTTCCAACCTTTTTATGAATTCTGACACCAACCGTCCCTCCCACGGCACATTCTATTACTCTGCTGAGTTTGATAACTAGTTGCAGTGGTGACACAGAACTCACAGACAATACTCAGGATTATGGAGTTTGTTAGGGAAATAATAGTTTACAATTCAGGTTCAGGAACGCTCAGGACACAGTCCTTTGATCAGGAGAGCCTCTTCTAAGCTGTGCCTTCAGGCTTGCCTCTCTCTGGCCCCTCAGCTTCTTTCCTTCTCCAGCAAGTATTACGAAGGTCTTTCAGCTCTGCTAATTAGAGCATCAAGGCACTCCATTCTGCCAGCACCTGGAGGCACTCAGCTCTAGATGCTTGAGTCAGCAAACCTAGCTCCACCAAGTGCTCAGAGGCACCCTAATCAGCAAGCAAGCCTCCTGCTAGAAAGCACTAAGCTTTCTCACTCCGTGGGCCAGGAAGCTCAATGCAGTCTCCTGCTGCTCTCTTGTTGGTGTCCTGCCTCTGCTGCAGCAGTTTCTCTGCCACCTCTTCTCACCATCTGTGGTGTTAGAGCTCTCTCTCAGTCTTCTGGTTCCCGGAGCTCCTCAGTGCAGTGGTCCCAGTCCAAAGGAAGTGCTCCACTCCTGGCTCTTCTTTGTTGTTAGTGGTGAGAGCCTCCCTTTGTGCCTCTGGGGTGGCTCATTTTAGTCTAGCCTGATGGCAAAACTGAACAATACCCTGCTTAGAGTTTCATAGGCATGATTTGCATGTTCTTGTTAGGTGCTGTCGAGTTGATTCTGACTCATAGCGACCCTACGTACAACAGAAAGAAACACTGTCCAGTCCTGTGCCATCTTCACAATCATTACATTTGAGCCCATTATTGCAGCCACTGTGTCAATCCATCTCATCAAGGGTCTTCCTCTTTTTTGCTGACCCTCTACTTTATCAAGCATGATGTCCTTCTCCAGAGACTGATCCCTCCTGATAACATGTCTGAAGTACGTAAGATGAAGTCTTGCCATCCTAGGTTCCAAAGAGCACTCTAGCTGTTATTTCTTCCAAGACAGACTTGTTCATTCTTCTTGTAGTCTATGGTATAGTCGGTATTCTTCGCCAACACCATAATTGAAAGGCATCAATTCTTTTTTAGTCTTCTTTACTGAAGGCGCACCTTACTCCTTAAAGTGACATCTTTGCTTTTGAACACTTCAAAGAGGTCTTTTGCTGCAAATTTGTCCGATGCAGTATCCCCTTGCTCTGTTCGAATGACTGCCTGTTGGTCTATGTACAGGTTCCTCATGAGCACAATTAAGTGTTGTGGGATTCCCATTCTTTGCAATGTTATCCATAATTTGTTATGATCCGCAGAGTCGAATGCCTTTGCACAGTCAACAAAACACTGGTAAACATCATTCTGGTATTCTCTGCTTTCAGACAAGATCCATCTGATATCAGCAATGATATTCCATGTTCCTTATCCTTTGATTTCCTGACTGCTACTTCCATGTGAGTTGATTGTAGAACCAAGTAAAACGAAATCCTTGACAACTTCAATTTATTCTCCATTTATCATGATGTTGCTTATTGGTCCAGTTTTGAGCATTTTTGTTTTCTTTATAAGGGGTAACTCATACTGAAGGCTGTAACCTTTGATCTTCATCAGTAAGTGATTCAAATTCTCTTTGTTTACAGCAGGTAAGGTTGTATTGTCTACATATCATAGGTTGTTAATGAGTCTTCCATGAATCCTGATGCCACATTCTTCTTCATATAGCACAGCTTCTTGGATTATTTGCTCAGCATACAGATTGAATAAGTATACTGAAAGGAAGCAACCCTGAAGTAACCTTTCTTGATTTTAAACCATGTAATATCCGCTTGCTCTGTTTGGATGACTGCCTTTTGATCTATGTACAGGTTCCTCATGAGCACAATTAAGTGTTCTGGGAGTCCCATTCTTTGCAATGTCGTTCATAATTTGTTAGGATCCACACAGATGAACGCCTTTGCATAGTCAGTAAAGCACAGTTAAACATCTTTCTGGTATTCTCTGCTTTCAGCCAAGACCCATCTGACATCAGCAGTGATATCCTTTGTTCCACATCCTCTTCTGAATCTGGCTTGAATTTCTGGAAGTTCCTCATCAACGTACAGCTGCAACCCCTTTTGAATGATCTTCAGCAAAATGTTACTTGCTTGTTATATTAATAATATTGTTCAATAATTACTGCATTCTGTTGGATCACCTTTCTTTGGAATGGGCACAAATTTGGATCTCTTCCAGTTGGCTGGTCAGGTAGCTGTCTTCCAAATTTCTTGGCATATACAAGTGAGTACCTCCAGTGAAGAATTCTTAGGGTATCATATACATTGTTTGCATGGTCCCAGTCAATTATTTTATGTGAGTCGCAATGACTGTGGCTAGAAGAGCTATATTAAGTAATTCATTGCACCAAACTTCACATACACAAATAATAAAGTTCCATATACTCAGAGATAGAAAAGTGTTTTTCTCATGCTCTCAAATATTATATATATATATACATATATATACATATTTATTTTGTTGTTGTTGATGAAAATGTTCAGTATATTTTTGAATGAATAAATGAAACTTATGTCTTTGCTCTTTCTATTCCATCTGTTTGAACAATTTGTCCATTCCTATGCGGTGCTGCTTGTGTTGTACAAGTTTACTATGGTTAAAAAAAGTTGTGGAATTAAATCAAAAAATGAATGAGATGATATTTAACCTGAATGATTGTTGGGACATTCCATGTCACTTTATTGAAAAATTCAATGTAGTGAAATATCAATTCTCTTCAAATAAAATTTTCATTACAATGATCTTCCAATCAAAACCCAGGAAGTTTTAGTTTTGGAGCTTAATAATCCCATTAAACGTTTATCTGAACCAGTAAGTACATAAAAATAAATATAAAAAGTTTGATATTGCTTCTCTAACATTCATATCTACTATGAGTTCAGAGAACTGAATTTTTGTAAGTTGACCCTCCCGCATTTCTTATTATGTGTTAATATTTACATTAATATTAGTTCCCAGTGTATATGAGCCTTTTTATAACACGTTACAACTTGTTATTGTTGACTTTTAACCTATTATTTGATCTGTTATGTATTAATCTCTCTCATTAATTCTAATGACTTATTTAGTTGATTAAGGTAGCATGAGTGTATGTGTGTTTGCTAGTTGTCCTTCCAGTGAACTCCAACTCATAGCCACCCCACATGTGTCAGGGTAGAATTGTGCTCCATAGTGTTTTCAATGACAGTTTTCAGAAGTAGATCACCAGGCACCTCTGGATGGACTCTTAACCTCTAGAGTTTTGGTTAGCAACTGAGCACGTTAACAGTTTGCACCATGCATGGACTTCTCTATATGTACTTGATAACTTAGATTGTACCTAAATAATTGAATGAAATAAACCATAATATATATGTTTGCTATTAGATATATGTGTGTTAATCTTCACATTTCTTCTTTTTTTATTGATGTAATATTCACAAAACAGAACATTAACCATTAGTCATTTTAAAGTGCATAGTTTGTAAATTTAGTACATTCATAATCTTGTGCAACCATCACCTTGATCTAGTTCTAAGACATGTTCATCACACCTAAAAAAACCCTGCACCCATTAAACAGTCATTCCCATTCCTTCCTCCATCCCACAGCCTCTTATAACCACTAGTCTGTGTTCTGCTTCTTTGGATACACCTATTGTGTAAGTTTCATATAAATGGAATTATAGAATAAGTGACCTTTCGTTGTGTCTGGCATCTTTCACTTAGCATAATTTTTTTTGAGGTTCATCCATTTTGTAGCTGAATCATATTTTTATTGCTGAATAACAGCCTATTGTACGGATATATCCCATTTTGTTTGTTCATTCATCAGGCATTTGTGTTGTCTCCATCTTTTTGGCTATTGTGAATAGTGTTGCTATGAACATTTGTTCACAATGTTTGAATTTGTTCGAACATGCGTTTGCAGTCATTTTGGTTACATCTAGGAATGGAAACGTTGGGTCATATGGTAACATTTTATTTAACTTTTTGAGGAACTGCCAAACTTTTCCACAACAACTGCATCATTTTGCATTTTATCCATCAATGTATGAATGTTCCAATTTCTTCACATCCTTTCCAACACTCGTTCTTTTATTTAGGTATGTATTTACTTTTATAACCATTCTAGTGGGTGAGAAGCAATATCTCACTGTGATTTTGACTTGCAATTTTCTAATCTGTAATGATATTGAGCATCTTTTCATCTGCTTATTGGCTATTTGTATATCTTCTTTGGACAAATGTCTATTCAAAACATTTTTACAATTGAATTCAGTTTGCTTGTTTTTTGGTTGTTGAGTGATAAGGAGTTTTATATCAGATAACCAGTTGCCAGTGAGTCGATTCTGACTCATCACAACTTTATTTGTGTCAGATTAGAACTGTGCTCCACAGGGTTTACAATGGCTGATTTTTTAGAAGTATATTGCCAGACCTTTCTTCAGAGGTGTTTCCATGTGGACTCAAACTTACAACCTTTCAATTAGCAGCTAAGCATATTAACCATGTATACCTCCAGATAACTAGATAACTAGATTTTTATCAAATGTATGATTTGCAAATATTTTCTCTCATCTGTAGGTTGTCCTTTCATTTTCTTGATAGTGTCCTTGGCAGTACAAAATTTTTAATTCCTATGAAGTTCTATGCATCTATTTTTCCTTTTGTTACTTGTGCTTTTAGTGTCATTTCTAACACTACATTTATTGTTTGTATGCATCTTCTTTCCTCCATCCACTTAGCCACCTCTAGTGTTGTGTTAATATAACGTGACTGTGTCTCCTGACCGCTGATGATTGTTCCAGTGACGGACACCTTACTGAATCTGGGTCGCTAAGCACCTTTCTCAGAACTCTCGATTTGAGATTGAATAGGTTCAGTATTCTCAATGGTAGTACCAGAAAGTGTGAAATATAAAATCATGGTCTTATTGGTAATCATTTTTCTTCTCACATAGAGAAAGTCTGTAGTTAGAATCAAACTAATAGAAGATAATCAGAGACAGGGGTCTGATACAGTTCTGATTATTCCAGCCTTGGGCTACAATGATCTTTGAGACCCACAGTTGTCCCTCAGCTTTTTTCTTTTTTTTTCCCCAGTAAAATTGTTTGATACTAAAAGACATTCCTTAGAACATTCTTATCCCCTAATTTTTTTTTTTAAGCTAAGTCAATTTGAAATGTCTTCCCTTGCATGCAA
This sequence comes from Dugong dugon, assembly GCA_030035585.1. Taxonomy (NCBI): domain Eukaryota; kingdom Metazoa; phylum Chordata; class Mammalia; order Sirenia; family Dugongidae; genus Dugong; species Dugong dugon. Next base: position 13,091,291 of record CM057473.1, read on the forward strand.
ATGAGTCTAACTAATGCATGGCTAATCTGAGCTACATAGAGCATTAAAATGGAAAATGATGCTTAATCAACTAAATTAGCACTGCACTGATTTTATTTATCCTGTAAGTTAAATAATTAGACTCACTTCCTTGTCTCCTCCATAAGCTCCACTCCCTCATCAGTCTGAATTTCATTTGTTCAATATCCTCCTTTTTTTCTTTAATCCTGCTTCTACTATAAACTTTCTCCAAAGTTATATCTTAACACCATATCAAGTATCCATTTATCTCTTCTTTTTCCTTTAATTGCTTACTAAAACATTGTCTATATTTTCAATGGTATAAATACGCACATAGTCTTGTTCTTGTTGTGTGCTGTCCATTCAGTGACAACTCATAGTGATCCTACAGGACAGAGTAGAACTGCTCCATGGGGTTTCCAAGGCTGTAATCTTTACGAAGGCAGATTGCCACATCTTTCTCCCATAGATCTGCTGGTGAGATTGACCTATGTACCTTTCCATCAGCAGCCGAGCACTTAACCACTGTGCCACCAGGGCATCTTGCACATTGTTTTAGTCAATGTTAATTTAGTTTCAATAAATAATAAACTACTAAAACTAGCTCAAGAAAGCAGAAATGTATATATTAGGAAAAAAAAAAAAAAGTTACTTGTGTCCAAGACCAGGAAATACAGAGCCACACGATATTGGGGAATGGAAAATCAGAAGCATAACGTACTCTCTCTTTTCAAACAGAGCCAACGTTATCTTCCATTTTTCTTTCTCTCTCTGCGTGTTCTCCACTGTCACGATCCTCTCATAATAATTCACTGCATAATAGTGATCCTTGTTCTCTTGCAGAATCTCTGGCAGTCAAAATCTGTACTAATTATCTAAATAATATAGTGCTCTACAACTTAGAGACTTAAAGCAACACACTTTTATTATCTCACAGTTTCTGTGAGACAGGAATCCAGGTGGGCATGCCTTAGCTGGTTCTCTGCTTCAGGATCTCCCACAAAACTGCAATCGAAGTGTCAATCATGACTGTCATCTCATCTGAAGGCTCACCTGAGAAAGAAGCCTCTTTGAAATTCACTCATTTGTCTCTTGGCAGGATTTAGTTACTCAAGAGCTGTTGGACTGAGAGCCTCAGTTCCTTGTTAGCTGATATCTGGAGTCCACCTTCATATCCTTGACATGTGGGCTTCTGTAACTTGACACCTTGCTTTACGAAACTCACCAAAAGAGGGAGTGTTAACGCAATCTTTTTTTTTGCCTATGCAAAAATACCCGCCATCTTTGTTATATTCTGTTGGTTAGAAGAATGAGCGCCGGTAGCACAACAGTTAAGCACTTGGCTGCTAACCAAAAGGTTTTTGGCTTGAACCCACCCAGTGGCTCTGCAGGAAAAGTATCTGGATATCTGCTTCTGTACAGATTACAGCCAAGAAAACTCTATGGGGCAGTTCTACTCTGTCACATGGGGTTGCTATGAATTGTAATCAACTCTACGGTACCCAACAATAACAACAACACTGGTTAGAAGCAAGTCATTAGATCCAGCCTGCACTCAAGAGGAGTGGTAATTACACAAAGCCATGAATACCAGGAGGCAAGTATCACTGGAGGCCATCTTAGAAGGCTATCTCCAAGGTATTATTATTTATGTTTTGTACATTTTAACTTAATCTTGGCTTATCCAGTTTTTCATTTATTTAGCCATTCATTCATTCAACAGATATCTACTGAGCCCTCACTATATATCAAAGAGTGTGGGTAAATTACATATACATGATGCTTGCCCTCACACAGTTTAAATTCTTGTCTGGAAATAGGAACAGCAAAGAAGGAAATTAAAAAGATAAAATGAAAATTAACTCATAGCAACCTTATAGGACAGAGTAGAACTGCCCCATATGGTTTCCAAGGAGCGGCTGGTAGATTTGAACTGCCTACCTTTTGGTTAACAGCCAAACGCTTAACCACTGTGACACCAGGGCTCCAAATTAAGACCTATAAAGAAATATAAAAAGGACTGAAATAGAGATTTACTGGAGAAGTGGAAACTTTTCTGGGAAACTGAAATATAAGCAGTCCCCAGGTGACAAAGGTCCAATTTATGGACAACTCATACTTGCCCTTTAATGTTATGCAAATTTACCCTCACTTTGAAACAACTGAACCAACGCCTGCTCTTAACAAATTCCTCATCATAATCACCTTCACTTGCTGCATGTGCAGTTTTTAAATCATTGAAAAGGCTTCCAGTCTTTTCTTGCATTAAAGTAAGACTAAGTAAGAACTGTATGTACCTATTCCCACTTACCTACAAATTCAACTTCAAGACACATTTGGAATGGATCTCATTTGTAACCTAGGGATTGTCTGTATAATAAGAGACCTAAAGGTCATTTGAAGAATCAGGAGGGAAAATTCCAAGGGATTGGGAAGAGAATGGGAAAATCCTCCTTGCATGGGAACAGTATGCTCAAACCCTGGAAGAAAGATGTAGATGGACACTTTTAAGGACTTGAAAGAAGATCCGTGTTGCTGAAGCACAGTAAGCCACAGGTGAGAGTGAAGACATTGGCTTGCCTGAGTCTATGTGGACCCTGTATGTTCCCGTAAGCAGTATAGACTTCAGTCAGGTGTTCTTTATTTAAGATTAATCACTTTTGGCATAGCTTTTATAACTTAGCATGATTTATGTTATATTTTCTCAAAGCTATAGATCATTTCCCTTAAACTTGATCTCTGCGCTACTTAAGCCATTACTGTGCGGAATGTTTTTAAAGCTAATATCAAATTTTTATTCCCTCAACCACTTCCAGTAACTCTGCATTGCATTCTGATACCTAAAAATTAAGTTTACACAGACGATTAAAAATATGAAAATTATTTAAAAAAATAATGAATGTACTGGTACATCCATATATTTATCTATTTTACATGAGGTTTAATTTCTGAAGCAAATGTGTGGTTTAGCTTGGAGACGTTTCGCTTTCATTTCTGAAACACTGCAAGAATCTACCTTTTTATATATGACTTGTCATAAAAATGGAATGAGTTGATCTCAATACCTAACTTTTAAGTGCTCTCATCATAAGCTAGCAATGAGATTGAAGTAATTGACTCCCTAGAGATGACTGCCTTGCAATGAGTTATTTTGCTGTTGATGTGCTCCCACTAAGCTTGGATAGTGTCTTATTAACAGAGCAAAGTGCAGAATATATTCCCCGTAATACTATCACTGCATCTAATTTTAAAGTGTTGGGGGTGGTCTGTCTCTGACTTGAAATGAAGAAATATATATATCTAATTAATATGAACCTTGAACTGCTTTGATAATTTAATTTCTGGGCCCATAAACCTATATCAGGAAATAAAATATATCCTTGATTAGGTTTTTATATTATTTACTAACAAGTAGCTTCCGTTAGTCATTAGAATGTATGATTTACGGGGGCACTAGTAATGTTTTGTAAACATCTCTCTAATTGCGTCCATTTTAACTACCAATATGCTGAAAATAATTCTTAAAGGCTACATGTATCTCCTAACTCTTATTAACTCTGGAATATAGTTATTCTTTGCAATTGACAATTTTTGCCTCCTGTTTGTGAAATTCATCCTGCTGAAAATGTATATAATTTATAAACATTAACCATAGGACTTAGTTTAAGAGACCCTGAGCTAAGTTCCAGTTGTCATACCTATTAATTATTTTGAAATTTCATTACTTCATCTTAAAAGGTTTTTAGTACAAGTCAAGATTCAACTAATTTTTAATTAGAATAAGTCATATCACTCGATCTACCCAAACTTAAGTTCAACTACAGGGCTCTGAGAAAGAATAACAGCTTATTTTTTTCCAAGCCACATCTCTCTTTTCTACCTCTTCTCATTAGGCCATAAATGTTTTTTCAGAGCGTGAGTGTGAAGTTAGTATTTAGGGAAGATAATAAAGAAGAATGAGCTGGTAATATCAATAGTAATCATAAGAGTAGACATTGAAAAATTCAGAGATTTTAAACGTCGTGTAAAGTATAATCGAAGACCTTACTTGGCATATGTATCATACAGAAAGAATGTATTTCTGTTTTATACAGCAATGTTGTTACTCAATTTTCATTAGGATTGACAGCAACAAGAATAAATGGCAAAATTTTCCATTTTATTATATATTTCCTTTTTTTAAAAAAAATCATTTTCTAGAACGGAAGAGATGATTTTTATTCTTCATGTTAGTTTATTATTATTCTGAAAAAACAGAGCAGTACGTTAAGCCCCCAGGTTTATGTAACATTAGCAGAAGTTCCTTTTAAACACAACAGATTTATTTTATGTTCTCATAACCACACATAACCAGAGGATTCATGTTGCAGCTCGTGATGACTGTGCATTGCTGGGAGCAAAGCAAAAGAACATTTATGTTTCTTGGTTTAGTGGAGAAGATAACCAAACAAAAAAATCTGAACTCAATCCTAATTTTGTGGACATTTAACTTCTGTAACTGGACCTCAGCAATATAGTGCATTTTCTTTTCTTTTCGTTCATTATCCCTAGAGAATAATCGTAGTTATGTATTGGAATTTTATCATCCTTGTGTATCTTTTTGATATAGTCTACTTACATATACTACTATTATGTAATACTGTGTTGTATATTTTAAACTGTAAACAAATTTATATAATATTGTACATATCAGTTTTTAAATTTTTTATCGTGGTGAAAATATACACAACAAAACTTACAACAATCCAACAATTACTACGTGTATAACTTAGTGGCTTTGATTAAATTCTTCAAGTTATGCTACCATTCTCGCTATCTTTTTCCATATTATTTTACCTCCATTAACATACACTCAGTACACCCTAAACAAAAAGTGCCTCTTTCCTCCTCCCTCACACCCCTGCTAATCACTAATAAGTTTTGGTTTCTATATATAGGGTCGTTATGAGTTGGAATTGACTCCATGGCAATGGGTTTTTATATTTGCGTGGGAGTTCTGGTGGTGCAGCAGTTAAAACACTGGACCTCTAACCAAAAGGTCGGTGGTTTGAAATTACATGCATTTTTACTTTATCCCAGTAGTCTCCTAAATTTAAGCAGTATTCTTAATTTTATTTTTTATAAGTCCTGGCTTACTATTGCTATTATTACATTTTGTATATTACTTTTCATTTATTTTTTGTTTTATGTCATTGGTATCCTGTTTTGTTTCTCAGAAAACAGATATTATTACACTCAATCACAAGTCTCCTTAAAAACATTATTTGTTATTTTTTAGATCTTGAAGAGTTATTTTTCCTTGAGTTTTCTAGAAGACCTTCATTGTTTTGGAGTAATTTTTCATACTCCCTGTTTAAAACAAATAGATTCCCAGTAATGAAAATGGTATTCTATGTGAATATCCCTCTCTTTGCTCTGTACTTTTCTCTTTTGTTGCTTATAAAGTCTCATAATTCTCTACTGTTTTGTTGTTGTTTTTAACTTGCTATGTTAATCACAAAAATTACAACAGTTCTAATAGTATGTTAATGTGCAGTATTTTGAAACAATGACATATTCAAAAATTTATGATTCCCATATAACATTATTCCAGATCATGGCAAGACTCATCTTCTATGTATTTTACTTATAGAACTACTTCAAAAAGAAGCATTCACATCTTAGAGTATAATTGTTTATTTTCTGATGGGCAAAATCCCTAAATTTTTCTGTGAGAAGGGTAACAATGGGAAAGTGACTTCTCACTGCCTAAGTACATGAATAAAATATAAAATTCAGACTTTACATAAAATAAATAGAAGTTTGTGGCTTTTAAGCAAACTGATCTTATGTACATAGGAACAATAATATATTTAAATTATAACCAGCTTTTCAGAGAACATGTATAAGCATTGGACATACCTAAAGTATCGTCAAAATCTATACCTCAAAAAAAGGAAAACAGACACATTTATCAGGTTCTTTTTTTTTTTTTTAATCATATGTCAAAATTCAAGTTGGTCATGTTAAATTCATTGGTAACTTATGTTTCAAGTGGATTTTATTGACCTTCTGAGCATGCATTCAAATTAAAGCTAAGTGGTTAAAAAATCAGTGTTGTCTACTAGAAAATGTTATTTTGTACTATGAAGAAAAGCGAAATCTAGCACACTTAGAAAGGTCTTTTATGGAGCTGATCCTAGATAGTAGTAGGAAGTTTGGCTAAGGAATGGAGAAGGTTCTGTTTCAGATGAATGTGACAGCTAGGAGAATAATAGGAAGCAATGATACCCTCTCAAGGACTTCAGTGATTCTACTTCTTTTAAATAGAATCCTTTCTCTGATTTTAAGATATTTTCAAATTACAGCCTGATTATATCTCAGTGGGAGTTTGTCTTTGAAATGCTTTAAAACCTGGTGTCTGATAATGGGGCAGCACTCTGGTGATTAAATAAAAGCAATATCTTATTATTTATTTATTTATTTTACTTTTTTTAATAAATTTTAATCTCGATGTCTTAACACAGCAAACTAGTTTTCTTTTTTTACATGAAGTCCTGAGCAGGCGCTGGAAACTCTTCAGGCAACTGTCTTGTACAGGGCAACTCAATAATTGGAAATTGCATCATTCTGCAGGTAATCAACCGAACAAACCTGTTGCCATCAAGTCGATTCCGACTCCTAGCAATCCTATAGGACAGAGTAGAACTGCCCCATAGGGTTTCCAAGGAGTGGCTGGTGGATTCAAAATACCGACCTTTCGGTTAGGAAGCAAATGCTTAACCACTGCGCACCAGGGCCCTATCCAAAACATCCAGTTGCCATGGGGTTGATTCTGACTCATGGTGACCTCATGTGTCTCAGAGTACAACTGTGCTCTGTAGGGTTTTCAACGGCTGAGTTTTTTGGAAGTAGATCTCCAGGTCTTTCTTCTGAGGCACCTCTGGGTGGACTTGAACCTCCATTCTTTTGGTTATCAGCTGAGCACATTAACTGTTTACACCACCCCAGGATATACCATCAGGTGCAGATTTCTTGGACAGCATGGGAAAATGCTGAAGAGTCTCAATTCTTTAAACTGGAAATTAAGCTTATTATTTCCACTTTCAGTTCCTTGTCCAAAATTAGACATCCGTTGTTTGCAAACACAAGGAGAGCAGAATGTACAACTTCCTGTACCTGGGAGAAAAGAAGAACAGGAAAGTGGGTAAGCTTTAGCGTGTCTAATACACAGAACATCCTGGATGGTCAGGCAGATGGTCGAAAGCACAGACACAGTATCTTAATAGGCCAAAGATGATGCTCATCTAACAGTTCATTTAAGATGACAAAACATTGTGGCTTTTTATTTTTGCCTCATGTAATAACTGTAAGAAGTATAAACAGTAAAATACTGAAGACTTAATATTATTGACTTTCTATAAAGGAGGAAAATCAGGTTCAAAGTGATTATGTAAATTTATCATGTTCATGCAGTTAATAAACTGTATAACTGAGATTTGTACCCACCTCAATCCGGTTCCAAACACAATGGCCTTCCCACTATGCTATACTGTTGCCCAAGAGAAACAAGTACTGAAACCAACTTGCTTCATTTCACTTGGGAGGAAATTAAAGACAAACATCACTAAATGACTTGTCCTAGTACTTACATTTAAGGAGTACAGGAGTCAGAAGGAGAACCAGGGTCATTAGAAACCCTATCCTGAAGATAAAAAGGAAGGAGATAAACAATGAACTTAACATCACAGGTTTTTCAGGAACTTCTTGATTCTGAATAGATGTAATGATTAGGGATCTCTGATGATCTTTAAGGTTACTATGCCTGTGAATATTTGGAAAAGCTGAAGGGGAAAGATGAGAGTTAGGTGGGTAGTTTTATGAACACATGCGGGCAAGGAGAGTATTATCTTTATAAATAGATGAATCCTGACAAGGATTTCTCTACACTAAAAAAAATCGTTGAAAATGAGATTGAAAATTACGTGAACGGAGAAGTAGAAAGGCTGAGTTCTAGAGAAAGCAGGTGTGGGTAAGATTCAGAACAGTCGAGGAGGTTTTCATCTTCAGTATACTTTTTTCCTAAAATATTGAATAATGAGAATCAATAGAATTTATTATCAAAAAACATTTAGAAGTAATTGGTTGCCCATGCTTTTAGTATTTGGTACTGTCTCTGGTAGCAAGGAAACAAGGGGAATCACAAGTAAAAATAGTAACAGTAGTAATGATAATAATATTAAGATGATGTTTAGAGATATTAAAAAAAAAAAAAAGTACAGTAAAACTTGCAAAAACCAGAATCTATATAAGACGTAAACTTGACAAAGAAGGAAAACTCAAATATTTTCCACTAAATAGAGAGTGATAGAAAAGTGGTGACCCTACCCTGTCAAAGGCAGAAAACTTGCGAGACCTGGAAAACAAAGGCAGTCACATCAAGTTCTGGCTCTCACAGGTTTCATTGTAGATTGTTTTCCATACAGATGATACTGTTAGGAAATAGGTTTTAAATTTCACCCAAAAAAACTTGGAGAGCTTCTTCCAGTCTGAAATCAACTTATTTAACACATTTATCTAGCTGACACAAGTATATAGTTTTTGTTTTGTTTTCTGTGTTTTATTTATTTATATGTTTGTTTTCAAAATGAACAGGAGTGCTTGAATTAAAGAAGTGGAGAAGATAGTAAGAGCCATTTTACACCCTAAACTCATCAACAAAAATTATTGTCTTTATTTATTTATGTAGTTGGCATTTATCAGTTAACTCAATTTACTTCAAAATTAAAGATATGCTTTCCCAATTCAATTTAATCATATTTTCTTTTTTTAGGAGAGTCACTAACACTTGATCCAACTTCGTGAATTTCAGATTATCAGGTATGTATCTGGAATCTGTGACTAGAACAACTCAAGCTGAAATTGAGCAAATTGTATGGAATGTCCATTTCTTAGGGATTGAGTATTTTATACCTGGAGGGAAACACCATTAATATTTTATTTTGGAGACCTTGGCGAAAAAAATTGAACTTTAATTTTCTTTGTATTACTGAAAAATAAAAATAAATTTAAAAAGTAATATTTGATGATCCTTCCTTCATTTTTATTTTTAACTTTTAATTTCAGAATTGCATTTTTCATTTATCTCAATTGATTGTCATAAGTATATATGTGCCCAATAAAGCAGGGGTTGATTTTTCCATTTCAGAAATTAGTAAACTGAGTTTTCCAATGGAAGAGGAAAAATAATAATTTAAAAAATTCTTGACATCCAACTTTTGGCATGATCCAGCACATTGTACCAAATCTCACTTTAACATCTGTTCTCTACATGGACAACTTCTCAGTAAGGGTTACAAAGGATACTTAATAAAACTAGATATAGATATATGTATCCAAAACATGAAAAACACAAAGCTATCAATTTATTTATGTGCACATCATATTACTATTTGCAAAATACTTTCAAGTATTTTTTTTTACCGTTTGGAATACCTATTTATATGTAAAGCTATATGCTAATTCGTGGCCTTTTTCTCCCTGTTTGAGTGGGACTGGTGATCCTGAACTTCTCAAGGGCCCAGGAGATCATAGATTCCCATTTCTCATAAGTTTCTTCCTCTTGTTTGCACCAAATTTTAGCTTGATTTCTACTTTTTTCTCCCATCTATAAAAATTCAGCTTCCTTAGACTCCTTGCCCTCTCCACTGCAGTTAAACCTCTACCACCTCTATTGCCATCATCAATCCCTTACTTCAACCCTAATAATCCGGTATTTCGCCACAGCAGCTCTTAACCTGCTATTAACCTCTTAAGTGGGACTACAATTGAATCCTCCTAAAGAACATTTGTTGTCCCTAATCGTATCTAATTTTTGCCAATATTAAAGCTGACCCCTTCTTTCTTCCTGAAACTCATTTACCTTCCATGACAGTCTTCCTCCTACTTGTTCCTTTGCCAAATACTAAAACATTAGTGTTTATCAGGGATTTAATCCATTTCCATGAAATGAAAAAAAAAAAAAAGAACTTGAGCAGCTTTTTTAGATAATAAAATATGAATCCCAAGCTATATTTCCACCAATATCTGTGGCCTGAGTTTACATTGATATAGATAAATGTATATTGGATATTCCAATGTAATGGTCCTATAGGTACTTCATATGACAAATTAATCCAGCACCTTCTTCTTCTGTATTCCTCATCCTGAGTTCCCTCAGTGACTGACATCACCGTTGACACAGCTGGCCATATCAAATGCCTGAATATCTTCTTTACTCACCCCCTTCTCCTTGGCCAGTAGATTGCCAAATTCTTCATTCTGCTTCTTTCAAATATCACTCCCAATGCCTCATTAAAAGGCACCATCTTCACTTACTGGATAATAAACACTCTCCCAACCCAACTGGTCTACCTATAACCAGATAGCAAAAAAAAAAAAAAATAGAGAGACAGAGACCAAACCCATTGCCATGGATTTAATTCGGACTCATAGTGACCCCATAAGACAGTGTAAAACTGCCCCATAGGGTTTCCAAGGAGCCACTGGGGAATTTGAACTGCCAGCTTTCTGGTGAGTAGTCAGGCTCTTTACCGCTGCATCACCAGGAGTCAGGCTAGAATCCCTGCTAAGTCATCCTCCTCACTGCACCTGGAATGATCTTTTGAAATCATAACATTTTAATCTCTATCTGTGTTGGCTCTCATTTTATGTTGGTTTAGAATTTTTGAAAAGTTTTTATTTTAAAATAATTGCAAATTTATAAAAAAATATTGCAAAAAGGTAAAAAAAAAATCTCATATACCTTTTTCTCAAAATTGTCAATATTTTGCTGGATTTGTTTTGTCATTTTTCTTGCTCTCTTCTCTCTCTCGCTTTTTTGTCTCTCTCATCTCTCCATATATACTGTACATACTATATTTTTCTGAAGATTTTTAGGGGAGGTTGGGTTCATGCATCATACACCATTATCCCTTTATGGCTTGTTTTCTGAGAACAAGATAATTTGTACGTAAAAGTACAGTTTAATTTTCAAATGCAAGAAATTTTCATTTGATTTAATATTAGTATCTACATAGCCACACTCATATTTTATATGTCATTTATCCCAATAATTATTTTTCCCAGTACATAATAGAGAATAGAAGGAATCCTTTACTGAATTTCGTTATTACTCACGTTAGTCTCTTCTAATCTGAAAAATTTTCTCAGACTTTCTTTGTCTTTTACGTGATTGATATGTTTTAAAAAAGAAAAACCACTTATTTTATGAATCTTTTTAAAATTTTGGATTGTCTGATGTTTTGTCTTGATTAAGTTCAGGTTATTCACTTTTGGTTGGAGTTTCTTTTAAGTGGTAAGGGGCCCTTTTCAGGCACATAATAGCTTGCATAATTTAGCTCCTGTTTATTCTTTTGTCATCCTTCCTTCAGTTTGACTAGTCTGTCTTAGTCTGTAAGCTCCAATGAAATCTGTCCACAATGGGTGAATCTGCTGGTATTTGAAATGCCAAGGGCATAGTTCTCAGCATCATAGCAACACACAAGCTACCACAGTAAGATAAACTGACAGACAGGTGATGGATGTCTCTTACTACTGTCAACTATTTACTACTTTTGCTTACATACGTATACCTGTGTATATGTGTAAAATACATGCTCCCATATCTGATGTTCCTTCAGTCTAATATTCCGTCACCAAAAACTATAAGGAACATTTATAAGATACAAAAATTTTTTCAGTATATGTCAGATCATCCCATATACTGGTTAGGTGGGGGAATGCATCAATAAAGCAATAACATTATCTTATAATTATTCATGTACTGCTTATTTGTGTTCTGGATTTGAAGTAAAAAACCCTAATGGCAGAACGCCATCCACCTTGCATTACAAAGTCTTTCACATACAGCTTTTCTTCCCCAGTGTCTGCTGTGTGTTCAAAGAATGCATGATTAATTTAATAACATAGTATTAAGATATAATTAAAGCCATAAATATGCTGAAACAAAATTGGATAATATATCACCAGGCCAATAAAAATGAACCATTGTATGACACGTTGTATTATCCCTGCCACTACCTTGTCCCATTAGCAAAGATAGCGGAGAGCTGCCTGCCAGTGTGCACTTCATAATATCCGGCCTCACCTGTTATTTCTTTTGTGTCCTCACTTTACATACTACAATATTTACTTGTTTGTATTTTGAGCTGCAACGGAATCTATATTTTAGCTAGAATTGTTGGCATTTATATACAAGAAAGCAGCATTTTTAATGAAGAAACATTATTCTAATATAAATAAATAATAAATAAAATGCAGCCTGTATTTATGTAATTGACCCTTCTGAGTTTGATTTCACAAATGACGAAAAAACAAAAAAGTTTATTTCCGGATGTACAAGATTGGTAGCTATTTGCTCTGACAAAAAATTGTACACAAAAATCAAGCCAGACCAGCTTAGTACTTCCATTTCTTATCAGATGCTCTAGTTTGAGGTGCTGAGGGCACACAGGGAAAAAGCCAATATAGAATTTGAAAAGCAATTTGAACTTGTTTTGAAGCCGTAGCTTGCAATCTGAAGTGTTTTAGTGGATAACCATTTTAAATTCTGTCTCGCTCATATCTTTCGCTGTCAATATTGTTGAAACTTTCGAAGTTTTAAGATAAGACATTCTCTATTAAATTTTAGTTTAACCGTATTTAACAAGTGGCATTTTACGTTCAGCATTTCATCAGAATTAGTTAATCAAATGTGGTGCCTTCTACTTAAAGGATAAATATACTTGAGAAGATAGCTATCTGCTTCCTGTTGAGGAAGTTAAAATTTTAATGCATGCTTTGTTGCTGCTATGGAATACTACTAAATATGCTCACATAGCTGAACTTTGAAGAACTGGATATGTGTTGATAAAATTCTGACTTACAGGTTTACAAAATACAAACCAACAAACAGGAACAATTATTTATATTTTCAGTGAAACAATTCTTACTCAGTGATTTTATTGAGTTCATTATGTATGCAAAACACTGGCGAGTTATAAAAAGCTATTTTCTGTAATATGTTGCTGATAGAATTTAGATATGCCTTCATAGTTTTTATGTTAAAATATGAGAAAACATTCCCAGGACCCATTTAAAATATTGTTTGAAATTGTATACTAAAATATGAGTAAGTTTTTCATACAGTGTGGAGATATATTAAGACATTTTCATGAATATGTTAAGACATTTTTGAAAATGTCTTAACATATTAAAAAATTATTGTAATTTAAAAAAAAAATAAGGTAATTCATTAGTGGCTGTGAGAAACAAATCCTTCAGACAAGCCAGGTGGTGTGGTTTTCTCAGTTCTTCCTGCTGGCGTCTTCAGGTCTCCGAACAAACTCTGACCCCAACTGAGGCCTGATGTTTGTTCCCAAGGTTAGGAAGATACACTTCTGGGCTAACCAGCCCCTCCTCAGGAAGTCAAGCGAGAATGATACAATAGGATGTTTTTAGCAGGGTTAAAAAGATACGGTTAGTTACTTAGGCTGTAGGTATGAAAAGCTGGGAGAGGATGTTTTCTTAGTCTTCCTAGTTATGGTGCAGGTAGGGCACACATAGCATAAGCTTACAGTCCACCTAAGTGGACCTACCTGGCCAGGGGGGAGACTTGTAGTACCTAGGCTCCCATTTAAGCCCATCATTCATGGCACTAAGTGGGGTGTGCAAGGAAGAGTCCTCATCTCTGCCCAGACAGCTTTTGAGGGGGGACTGCTCGTTATGGAACTTCTCCGGCTGTCTGCTATCTGATTCTTGTAAATAATAAAAGCTGCTTTCCGTGGGCGAACGTGTTCAGACTATCATTGGAAGGACGGGATACGTATGGAAGAATCCATGTTAGTTATTGGTGCTCTTTTTCTAATGGCCTCCTGGCTATCTAGACATTGGGCAGAACCTGTGAGTCCCCCGCTGATTTGGAGTGTTACCTTGCAGTTATGGCGTGGTCTAGCAGGACGTGTTGTCCTTCAATGGCTATTTTCTTTCTTTCTCTCATCTCTCTTTCTCTCTGTCAAAGTGTAAAAATGCATATTCTGTTAGGATAAAAGCAAAAAGACTTACTGAAGGCTCGAGACAGTTGAACCGGGGAAATACAAGTCTATCCAAGTGAAACTAAGCACTCCGAGTAGGTAAAGGCGAACAAAAACATTTATATAAAGAAATCTGGAACTTACAGTACAAAATTTTGATTGGAGCCTACAGATTTAGCGAACTGAAAAGTGAGACAGCTTGAAGTCGAGGATTGGAAGGGATTAGTGCAAAGCATATATGTGGGTTGTTTGGACTGGCTGCTTTCTTAAATGACAGAAGTACATAACGAAAGGGGGATACGCAGGGTGGTCATAAGGCAACCACTAGGCTGTTCCAGGTATTGTTTTAGAAACCAGAAAGATTTTTAAATAGATTGTTATTTCACATCTGATTGGTAGACCTTTATTTGGCAGGCAACAAAAAGATTTAAAAGAAATTTCCTGCAACAGGGTACCTTGTGTGATTTCTGATAAAGCCACCTGCATCAACATCCCCTAACGACAGAGAAAAAAAAAAAAACATGCTTAAGACTGTACAAAGGTTAATGGTTGTCAGGGAAGTAAACAAGTGTCAAGAGGGAGCTGGAACTCAGACTTAGGCAGCTGATTCACTAAGGTCACGTGCCTCGGGTTTGGAGCCGTCATTCATCTCTGTCTACATATGCGCATGTGTGCGTGTGTGTGCGCGCGCGTGTGTTTCTGCAGCTATGTGTATGTGTGGTGTATACTTTAATGTAGAAAAACAATAGGTACATTTTCTACTGTTACACATATGTAGAACATAGACTACAAGAAAGATGTTTACCTCTGTTTTACAGACTATGCAAAGGCATTCGACTGTGTAGATCGTAACAAATTACAGATAACAATGCAAAGAATGGGAATTCCAAGACACTTAATTGTGCTTATAAGGAACCTGTACATAGATCAAGAGGCAGTCGTCAAACAGAACAAGGGAATACTGCATGGTTTAAAGTCAAGAAAGCTGTGCTTCAGGGTTGTATCCTTTCACCATACTTACTCAATCTGTATGCTGAGCAAATAATCTGAGAAGCTGGACTCTATAAAGAAGAACGGGGCATCAGGATTGGAGAAAGACTCATTAACAACCTGCATTATGCAGATGACACAACCTTGCTAGCTGAAAGTGAAGAGGACTTGAAGCACTCACTGATGAAAATCAAGGACTACAGCCTTTAGTATGGATTACACCTCAGCATAAAGAAAACAAAAAATCCTCACAACTGGACCAATGAATAACATCATGATAAACTGAGAAAAGATTGAAGTTGTCAAGGATTTCATTCCACCTGGATCTATAATCAACACCCACGGAAGCAGTAGTCAAGAGATCAAAAGATGCATTGCAGTGGGCAAATCTGTGCAAAAGACTTCTTTAAAGTGTTAAATAGCAAAGATGTCACCTTGAAGACTAAGGTGCACCTGACTCAAGCCATAGTGTTTTCAATCTCCTCATATGCATGCAAAAGCTGGACAATGAATAAGGAAGACCAGACAAGAATTGATGCCTTTGAATTGTGGTGTTGGTGAAGAATATTGAATATACCATGAACTGCCAAAAGAAGGAACAAATCTGTGTTGGAAATAGTACAGCCAGAATGCTCTTTAGAAGCTATAATGGTGAGACTACATCTCACGTATTTTGGACATGTTGTCAGGAGAGATCAGTCCCTGGAGAAGGATATCATGCTTGATAAAGCAGAGGGTCAGTGAAAAAGAGGAAGACCCTGAACAAGATGGATGTGGCTACAACAATGGGCTGAAGCATAACAACGATTATGAGGATGGCTCAGGATCGGCCAGTGTTTTGTTCTGTTATGAGTGCCATGAGTCAGAACCGACTTGAGGGCACCAAACAACAACAGACTACAAGTTACAGATCTAGGATCTGGTAGGCAAAACTGTAGAAGAGACACCTAAGTCCTCGAAAATCAAAATTCACAGGAAGTCCTTTTTGCGGGTTCTGCTTCTTCTTCCAGAGAAGTTATGGAGTGCTGATTTAAGCCACCTACCAACAAACAGCTACCAGCCCTTAAGAAACCTCACAAGCAAGGAGAAAAATACTAGGCCAGTGCAGACAATGCCTTCTCTAGGGCTTCTGACCATGGCCCTGTTTCCAACTGCTGCTAATGCCCACGTAGCCAGCAGAGGATTTCTTATTTCCATCAGTATGGATTGCCTGGACCCTGTTTATGCCGTACTGTTTGAGATTGTTAGATTTGATTGCCCACACTTCAAAGACATATCCTATTGACCCAGTTATTCTATGTCTGGGTCTCTCTCCCATATTCCCATGCTCCTAGCTGGTATTCCTACGTTTCATTGTTTGATTCTTGCTCCATAATGTTTATCTCAAGTTCTCTGCCTTGCTCATATTTGACTGTGATTAACATCCTCTCATATTAGGTTTATTTTACTGCTTGAGGCTGCTCACCCTCTTCTCTCACTTGAATCTTCATCCTTTGCTGTTTTTCTTTTGCATAAATGAATAACTCTTATTTACCTATCTAACTCTATGCTAAAACAGTTCTAGTATACAGAAGCTGGTCTAGGCCAAGGGGATACAATCAATAGTAGGAGTTAAGGTAGATTAAGATAAATATATAGATAACATTGGGATATCACTCCAAATCAGTTAAGTAATTAAAATATGTACAAATTATTTTGTGTTTATTTAGGTTTGTCTTGTGTATCTAAGGAGTTAGCCCAATCCTTAAAAGAAACCATAAAGTCCGAAGATGACAATTGTCAGGACTGGCATTGCTTTCTTTCCCGCCATATGTTATACTATGAATTTGTTGTTGTGTGTTTTGGCAAAATAAAACCAACTTGACATAGGTGATGTCCAAAATGGCTGAAAGGCGTATTTTTGAATTTAAAATGATTCTAGATTTTTTAAAATTACTCAAGTAAGGTATGAATGCATTGTTGTTAAAATGGTTCAAACACATACAGAAGTATTTTGAATTAAACTACTCTATCATGTCCAGAGTTAACAACTATGAATTATTTGTTGTTAGGTGCCATCTAGTTGATTTTGACTCATAGCGACCCCTATGTGACAATGTAGAATTGTCCTATAGGGTTTTCTATGCTGAAATCTTGATAAGAACAGATCGGCAGGTCTCTCTCCTATGGAGCAGCTGGGTGGGTTCAAACTGCCATCCTTTTGGTTAATAGCTGAGTGCTTAACTGTTGTGCCACGAGGAATCCTTATTTTTTATATAGTTTTATGATATTTACACACATATGTATATACTTGGGTTTATAGCTTTTATTTTGAATTAACATTTTTATTTACTCTGTGGTTATTTGCCTTATGCTGGTTAATAATACGGAGTTTTTGTTTGTTTGTTTTTCATATATCTGAATATGACTGCATAACATCTGATTGAAGCACCTATTTCAATTGTTTAAACATTCCCCTACTGATAGTCATTTGTATAATGTATATTGTTCCCATCTTTTACTATTGGGGAAAAAAAATGGTGATTAATATAGTTACAATTCATATGTGTGAGAGTATGAATTTCATGGTGTAGAATTTTTTTAATAGAAATATTTTATTTAAAAGTAGGTGTGTTATTGCACTTCATTAGATAATGTTTATCTTAAAATAGGAACCTTCTCAATTACATTCATACAAATAGTATGAGAGTGCTGTTTCTCAAGTACTGAGATTCCAACAGTCCTTATGATAATATGCTAATCTGATCAATAAAAATGGCATTTTAGGGTTTGTTTAATTTAAATTTCCATATTTATAATTCTTATTTGAAACTTTCTTTTATATTTTTGACATTTTTCACTGGTTTGTGAGTCTTTCTTATAAATTCTTGGTTGGAATTCTTTCACATCTGGGTAAAGATTACTTTTATGAAATTTATGGCATGAAGATTTTTTTTGCTTAGTCTGACTTGGATTTTTGGATGTATTTATGCAGAGGACTGGATTTGAATATTAACAAAATTGAACTTTGTCACACACCGATCTTGTTCCAGATTACTGAAAATAGCTTAAGGAATACTTTCTCTACAGAATGTGTTAGAAGATGTAGTTGTTGTTCGGTGTTGTCTAGTTGGTTCCAACTCATAGTGACCCTATGTACAACAAAATGAAACACTACTCTGTCCTGCACCATCCTCACAATCGTTACTATGTTTGAGCCCATTGTTGCAGCCACTGTGTCAATCAATCCCATTGAGGGTCTTCCTCTTTTTTGCTGACCCTCTACTTTACCAAGCATGATGTCCTTCTCCAGGGACTGATCCCTCCTGATAACATGTCCAAAGTATGTGAGACAAAATATATGAAATATCCTATGAACGTATCTTCTCAAAAGTTTCTTCTTCCCTCACCAAGATTTTGCTTGACTAGTAATAATACCCTGTTTATCCATGGCACAGATCTTCTTTATTTAAGAAATAAGCAGCCAGGATTCTTGAGTCACCATAGGACTCTCTTCCTTAGAATGTTGTCTGACTCACAGCAAAATTTACATGTGCTAGGAATATATTTCATTGTATTTTGCTTTACATTATTCTTGGAATATAATCTAGACGTGTCTGATTACTAAACTTCTGTTCCTCAACACTTGAGTTTTTTCCACAAGGGTTTGTTCATTTAGATGAAAAGATACTGCTACCATTTATTAAGATGAAGCATTTACCTGGCTAGTAAAATAAATTACATTATTTGATTGCTTTAGGTATATTAGGCAGATTAGATCTTAATAGACTGCTGCCTTGTAATTTTTCTTTTTTGTTAATGCTATCCTTGTATAGATTTATTATCAGAGCTCTGTGAGCCTTATGGAATCTCTGGGTAGTGCAAATTGTTAATGCACTCAGATGCTAACCGTGAGGCTAGAGATTCAAATCCACCCAGAGGCACCTCGGAAGAAAGGCCTGGTAATCTAATTCTAAACATCAGCCATGGAAAACCCTATAGAGCACAGTTCTACTCTGACACATATGGGGTGGCTATGAGTCTTAATAAATTCAATGGCAACTCCCTCCCCCACATCTAGTGAGCCTTACAGAAAGAGTTGGACAGCTTTATACTTTTTATCTGTGTACTGGATTTCTATCGCTATGTAACAAGTTACCACGAATTTAGTGGCTTAAAACAACACAAATCTATTATAGTGCAGTTTCTGTAGGTCAGGAATCTAGATAATGGCCCACTGGGCCTTCTACTCGGGTTCTCACCAGGCTGAAATCAAGCGGTCAGCCAGTGGGGTGGTGCAATCTCATCTGAAGTTCACTGTCTTCTTTCATCCTGATTGATTGTTCTTAAATTTCAGTCACTTGTGGGTATAGAACTAAGGAAGTTAGCTCCTAGAGGACACCCACAGTTCCCTGCCACATGACCCTCTCCAAAATATGTCAGCTTGCTTTTTTGAGACCAACAGAAGAGAGTCTACGGCTTTCAATCTCTATGATTTTTCCTACCTTTTAAGAGCCCACCTAATTGTGTCATTATGACTTTGATGAACTCAAAGCCAGCTGATTAGGGCCCTTAATTACATCTAAAAAGTACCTTCAACTTTGCAATATAATGTAAGCATCACAGTCACACTTCCCATCCACACTGACGAGGAGGAGATTACCCAGGGGTGTATACAAAAAGTGAGATCTTTGGGCCATCTTAGAATTCTGCCTACCACTATCTGGACCATTATATGGGGCTCTAAAAACAACTACAGTACTGTCTTATTCTGGAAGTTTTTTGTTTGTTTGTGGTAAATTTATGACTATGGTTGCAATTTTTTTCTAAGAGAATTGAATTATATAGGTTTATTCTAGGTGCTATTTCAGGAATTCCAGTAAACTGTGACCATATTGTCTAATGTGTTATTATACATTTGTACATATTTACACTAATTGTTTAATAATTATTTATATGGTTTATTTCTGCTCCCTTTTT
This sequence comes from Dugong dugon, assembly GCA_030035585.1. Taxonomy (NCBI): domain Eukaryota; kingdom Metazoa; phylum Chordata; class Mammalia; order Sirenia; family Dugongidae; genus Dugong; species Dugong dugon. The sequence goes on from CM057473.1 coordinate 13,111,291, forward strand.
CTTTATTTGTATAAGTGGCTTCTTCTCTTTGTACTGATCAGAATATCCTTGAATATCTAGAACATAACATCAGTTCACTGATTCAATCTGCTATCAACCATTTCATCCGATGAATGTGTTGAAGCTTTTCTAGGTAACTAGGCAGTCATGTTCTCTTTCCAATTAGACATTTTGATCTAAACTTAAAGCAAATTCCAGAATGCTAACAGCCCTGCAGAGTCTTACTTTGCACATGTGTAGGTTGCTCTCTAACCAAGACCCCTCAGTGTAGTCCAGTGGATAATCTGGAATCCTGCCCTACCTCTTTGTGCAACTCCTTATTCTTACATGCCCTGACTCACAGTTTCCTCAGCCTATTAAGATGGATAACTCCACTTGGGATTTATCTCCTTGCTTCATAGTCCAAAAGAACTTCCAGGCAGAATACCCTATCTGTTGAAAAATGACCGTGAGTTTCATCTTACTCAATTACTTTTGCCAAAGGATACAGTGCAGTCTAGCATTGCTCATTGTTAAATGCTTAAAAATGGTTGTCTAATATATTTTGTCCTGTTTACATTTGTTTTCATTAGGACAGCAAGTCTGGTACCAACGACTCTGTCACAGTTGTAAATAGGAATTCATCACAGTAATTATATAATCAGAAAAATATTTTAATGAATATAATTGATAAGTGTTCTGAAGTTATATTAATTAATATCACAATTGAAATACAATATGATTCTAAGGATTCTTGAAATTTTGTCTAGATACTGCAAAAATTAATAAAATCATAGAACTATCCTCAAACCACGTGGCCATTAATTAGAATTCTAATTTCCTGAAGGAGATAGGACCTTGTGCTTCAGCCAGTTTGAAAATAACAAGTGGGCACAATTTTGATGAGTATCAAGTTGTAGGGAGTATATTTTGCTTTGCATAGCATTCATAGTGCTATACTAGACATTAAAGATAAAAGTCTTGAGGAACACATGGTGGGTGAGTGTTCAGGGTAAGAATCTCTTCTAGCAATTTGAGGAATAAATCATACCTGGACATGGAAGTCATACTTTGTAGAATGGGAAGGTATGCTTCTTTGTTTCCTTCCTCAGCCCTAATGAAATACTCTGGACACACACCAAACCTCTCCTTTCCACATATCACCTCTTAAAACGCTTATATTCCAAGTTCTTACTCTCACTTACTCCACACCTTCCTTCTTGTTAAGTTCTTTAACAATGCCTGGAGTTTGCTTACCAGCTACTCTTTCCTTCATTGCGTTGGAAATTCAACTAAAAACTTTTGGCTTTCCTCCTCTTGGCTTTGACACCTCCTGAGACTCCCTTACAATTTGGTTTCTTGTGAAATAGTCTCCGAATGACATATTCTACTGATATGTTGTAACACTCACAGACAAATTTTAGCTTCAGCTGGTCAGAAGGAGCCACTGACAGCTAACAGGAATTTTTTTTTTCCATTAATTTTAGGGATATTATTTAGTTTCATATATGTAACTATGTATTGAGAGAGGGAGAAATATGGTGGTATTTCCTGGCCTGACAAGAGGAATGTGTACTGAACAATATTCATTATACTTGATAGTTCTTTTCAAGTACATACATTTCCAAAGCTTTTATCAAGGGAAAACTTCTACAGCCCAAAAAAAAAAAAAAGTCAGAAAACCATGATAAGGAGTAAAGCAAGACACCCCATTAAGCCACAACCAGCATCTTCAGAATCTCTAGAATTTTGACTCTGTAATTTCTCTTTCTGTCTCAGAGAAGTCTGAAAACCATGAATAAAATGTATAAGGCACTAATTTAGAAAGCATGTGTTATAATACTGAAACTGCCCCCAACTTGATGAATTATGTGACTTTTGACAAATCAGTTAACCTGTGTGGCTCTTGACTTTCTGGCTGTTCAAATAAATTGTTGAGGATACGAAAGACGTAGATGATTTCTACTTTCTGCCCCAGCTATAGCATTGTGCCAGGGATGATCTACGTGTAATTAGTTTTCAAAAGTTGGAAATATTTAAGACTTTGACAATTAATGAATTATCATAATAAGAAATGGTAAGATATCTAGAGAAAAGATAACTATAACTCATTGTCAGGACACTTAAACAATAAGTATGACCATTCACTTTGTATTGCAGAACAATTTAAAACTTGATAGAACCCTACGACATTATGTGATCATAAAAATGAATGGTTTGATACAGATGAATGGCTAATGGCTATAATAAATATTAACTATTTCCTGCAAACATTTCAAATGTGAATTCATAATGGCCTATTACAGGAAAAGCATTTTCAATCTTCATATGATCTAGAACTTGACTACCCATTTTAAGCACTGGGTGTTCTTTTTTTCCCAGATTTTCATTATTCAGAGTGAAAAATGATCTCAAGAGAACCTGGAACTTTTATCACTCTTAATGTTATATTGCTTTGTGTAAGTTAATTGTGGATATGATGTAAATTTAAATAATGTGATATAGGAGAATTTTCTTTTAGTAAAACCGTTCCTAAACAGCTTCCTACAATGCTAGAAATGAATGTATACCGCATCTTAGTTTTGCAAGTTTGAAGACCTCTGGAGATTTGATTCTATGTCTACACCTATGTCTATGCCTCTCCCCATATCTATCTATCTACATATCTTTATATTTATATCCTCATCTGTAACTATCACTGTCTATCTGATCAGCTGTAGACACACACACCAAGAGAGAGAACTATATTTTGCCAGCGGCAGTCACATCAACATAGTGATAATGGGTTGGATTACCTAACTAATTAGATCGTTAACCAATCCCTAAGTGAGTGAAATACACAGGTTTTAAAGGCAAAGAAAATATAGAACTTTCAAACACTGACCAAACATGAAACAATATGTGGACAAGATGTGACGCACTGAGGTAGAAAAATGTGGGACGATTCTGTATCTCTCACAGGAAAGAGAATTGTGGCGGGTTTGAGGGCACCTCAAACAATCTTTAGATGCCCTCCGATATGTTTCCTCAGACTCAGCTTGACATTTTAAAATACTCACTTTTAAATAGAAAAGGATTTTTGCATTAAGATACAGATTGTTGCTAATCCTTTCCATGTTTTTTCTTTTTTTTTCTTCTGTAAACTCTCATATTCCCAGGTTTATCCATTCATTCAAACATTCCACAAATAGCTAGGGAACACCAGATGAGCCACACCCTATTTTAGGTGCTACAAACCAAGCAATGAGCAAAACTTACAAACTTACCTGCCCACTGATACATTTTTGAGTGTCAGTCCTTAATTATGGCTGCTAAATGGGACACTTCTCTTATGTCCAGGGAACTATATACGTCTCGTTTTATCATCTGTGCTTCATCCCTGTTGCACTCTCTTTATTTCAGGACTCAGTTTCTCTGTGCCATGTGAAGCTTCTGCCAGTTTTGGACTATATTTATGTTTGTTGTTTGAGACATGCAAACTGCCTCCATCTGTGTTGGAAATCCATCTGCAGCATGCTTTGAACTTGCAACTGTTCTTGCTCTCCCATCTGTGGGCTAGATTTCTAAGCAAAATGTTGTTTTTGCTTTGTTTTGTTTTTTAACCTCCTGAAAAAGACTTCTCCTTCTACTTTTGAATGTCTAACAATACAGTTGAACAGATTCACTGACTATTTAAACAGAGATGTCTGCTTTTTTTTTAATCCATAATATGTGCCAAGAGGTTTATGATAAACACGGAGCTTCGTGAAATACTCAAAGCCTCCTGACTCGGTAGATTTGCAGTAGTCCAGAAATCTCCCCTTCCCCCAACCATCTTTTTAGTATTTAGTTTTGGCACTTAACCCATAACTTAAAATGGATTAAATAAAAACCTGTCCTCCTTCAGTAAATCCCTATAACCAAAAAACCCATCACCATCGAGTAGATTGCAACTCATAGCGACCTTATAGGATAGAGTAAAGCTGTGCCGTAGGGTTTCCAAGGAGCAGTTAGTGGATTTCAACAGTCGCCCTTTGGGTTAGCATCTGAGCTCTTAACGACTGCACCACAAATCCCTAAATACTCACAGACATGTGCAGATTCTCTCCGATATCTAAGCTATAAACTACGCTGTAGCTGCAGGGAGTATAAATATCCTGGAGCCACCCAGATTTCTGGTGAGCAGAGAAACTTTTGGCAACAAGAACCGTCTGTTTGCCAACACTGAGCTCTTCTGAGTGTGTGGCTATTTCCTGGTTTCTTGCCATATATCCAGTTTCCATTTGCTGTGTAATCATCAAGCAGAATAGAAGATACATAATGTCCTTAGGTTGATATTTTTCCATTTTTCCACCCAGCAGGTAAACACACATTCATCAGTTTTCTCACAGTGGGCTCACTTCCAATTTCAAGGAACTGATTACAGAGATTTATGTGAAGCGACTAGAAAGAGAGGATGTAGGTCCAGGTTACACAGTGGTTACCACCGTGCTGAAACCCCTTTGAGACTTCTCCTGAAAAGAAAACCTTGGAAGAACTGCTGCATTTCAGTCTGTCACTGATGGTGTGTGCACACATCACAGTGCAGTACAGTTCCAGCAGGGTCTTCCCCCTGAGCTTTGATCTTAGGACTTAAAGTGTTATGCATGTTTTTAGCTCAATGCTTTTATTTCTTCCTTATAAAACTGCTCTGCAATATAAAGTACACGTATAATAGAAATCACTGCATCATATTCAGACTTCCACTATAGTTAGTTATGTATGTGATTCCAATGTATAGAAGATTTGGTTATATTCACATAGGACCTTAAATATCTTATATTTAGGTTTTGAGTATTGTTAGTCATATACGTGTTTCCACTGCTAGATTGTAACTTTTTCAAAACTAGAAAATATGTCTTCAGAATCTTTCACCAAAAAACAAAGTACAGTATATATGTAATAGTGAGTGTTACTGGAAGAAGTAGAGTAACAGATCATGTCGCTCATCTTATCCAAATTCGAGAATTATTCCACACATCTTGTAATGTAAAAATCAAAGCCCTTGCAATTGCTCTCAAGCTCCTACAAAGTCTATTCCTGCACTACTCCCCTGACATTGGTGCCTAGTGCTCTCCTAATTGTTCACTCCAACTCTATTGTTCTCTTTGCTATTTCTTAAGTACATTGGGCACACTTTGTCCTTAGGACTTTGCACCAAGCAAAGTTGTTAGATCCTCTGGAATACGTTTGTGGTTGTTGTTGTCAGTTGCCATGGATGAGCCTGTGAGCCATAGTGACCTTATTTATGTATAACAGAATGAAACATTGCCTGGTCCTGCACAGTCTTCATGATTTTTGATATGTTTGAGTCCATTATTTTGGCTTTTGTGTCAGTCCATCTCACTGAAGGTTTCCCTCATTTTCTCTGATCTCTACCAACCATGAAGCCCTTTTCTAGTGATTAGTCTTTCCTGATGAAGTGCCTTAAGTCAGTGAGCCAAAGTCTCCCCACCCGTGCTTCTAAGGAGCATTCTGGTTGTATTTCTTCTAAGACTGATTTGTCTGTTCTTCTGGCAGTCCACAATATATTTTTTTATATACTTTATTTTTTGTATTCCTTATATACTTTTACTCCAGTTATACACATGGCTAATTACTTGTTGAAGATTACTTCTGCCTCCCCTTACTCCTTAAGAACTCTTGGTAGCTACTAATGATTATTTTTACCTTACTACTGATTACTTGGAGCCCTGGTGGCACAGTGGTTAAAAAACTCAGCTGCTACCCAAAAGCTCAGCAGTTGGAACCCACCAGCAACTCTGCAGGAGAAAAGACCTGGGAGAAAAGACCTGGAGATCTACACCAGTAAAGATTACAGCCTAGGAAACCCTATGGGCAGTTCTGCTCTGTCCTATAAGGCTGATGTGAGTCCAAAGATTCTATGGCACACTACAACAACAGCTGATTACTTGGCAACATCCTACTTAATTTTTCTTTTCACTTTGCTTTAATGTTCATTGCTTTTAGTCCCCTGATAAAGTTTTAAGCTCCGTAAGGACAGGGATATTTAGTCTATTTGATATAGGAATGTATCCATAGCACTTACAAGTTAAAATAGGGTATGACACATAGAAAGTAGTCAGTAAATATGTGAGTTGATTAATACATACTTTCATACTTCTTTTGTATGCACTCACATATATTTTTGTCACTTTATTGGGATAATTTGATTTATATTTTTTATTATGATGAATAAAGCCACATGTATCAATTTGCATTTTTCTGTTTTCATTTAATATGTGTCTTCAAACTATGGATATTTTGGACAATGGTTTGGAAGATCACAGCAATTTTTCTAGTGAGTGCTAAAATATTCATTACAGCTACTGAATATTTTTAATCTGAAGAAATTTAAATTTGATCTTTTTTATAGTTTCCATTTCTTTCCTTAATATTCATGTTTTCCTTTAAATCTTCAAATCTTCTTAATACATATTTTAATGCTCTTGACTACAAATTAGCTTATCTCTACCACATTTGGAACTCTTATTTTTGTCTGGTGTTCTCCTAGTTATGGGTCTTATTTTTCTGATTTTTTCTCCTTGTTTAATAATTTTTTTTAGTGAATGCTAGGCATGTGAATTTTGCATTGGATTTTGTTATATTCCTTTAAAGAGTACTGGATTATGTTCTAGGACTCAGTTAAGTTTACTGCTGACTAGTTTAAAAAAAAAAAAAGTTTCTTTCTAGTCAGTTTCAACTCATGGCAACCCCGTATGTGTCAGAATAGAACTGTACTCCACAGGATTTTCAGTGGCTGATTTTTTGGAAGGCTTTTTTCCAAAGAGTCTCTGGGTGGAGTCTAATCTCTAACCTTTCAGTTAGCTGCTGAGTACATCAGCAGTTTGTACCACCCGAAGACTCCTTATCTTTATAGGCTTGGCTTTAAGCTGTGCCAAGGTTATTTTAGAGTTGTTTTCCTTCTAGGACTTGTTTAGCCCCATTACTAAATAGCACTATTTGGAGTCTCTTAAAAAAAAAAGATCTTTTTTTTTTTAAATTTTAATAAGGTTTTCCTGGAAAAGCTAGAAAATGTTCTTAGAATTTACAATATTCTTACTCTGTGTCAGCTCCTGCTTACAGTTCCCTAAAAAATGCCCCCCCCCCATGAAGTTATTCTTTGTCTGACTTTGTGGAATATCATCCTACATTTGAACATAATGATATTTAGCCAAAAACTCAGAGAAATTCATATGAATATTTCTGAATACACAACTACCTTTGTGGCAAATACTGGGTTGTCGACCTTGAGTTCAAACAAAGTTTTCATCTATAGCAATATTATTTCACATTTCTCTTGAGAAGCCCCACTACTAGTCTGTATCACTCAGAATAATCTAGATTACACTATTAAAATCAATTAACTTGCAGTAGCAGCAGGAGACTAGAGAAGCACTTAAAAATCATGCCCTATTTTTCTCTGCTTTAGTTGAATGTGACACAGTCAAGGCCCTGTGAATGAAATTAATCACATGGCACTGCCTAGCAGCAAGAAGAGGTAGAATGAATCCCTTCTATACATCCAGCAGCATAAACAGGAAAACTATGTATTGGTGAGCAGCAATGATGCCTACTGTACAGGCATTCTCTGTCACCCGGTCAGTGTGTTGCTCTCATTCTAATTTGGACTCTTGATCAGCTATTGGTGAAAGAAACTTCTTATGAAACACTTCCTATTTCTACCACAGGCTTCTACTTACAGGATTTTAGTATATTCCGTTAGGTTTTTCTATGTACAAGCTTCAACACTCTACTTTTTCTCAGTAAGGTTAATTGAATTCCTTTCAGTGTGCTTCCACCTTAATACATTTGGCACAAATTCTCCAAAGTTTTAAAAATATTAATATTATCTATGTCTGAGGGGGTTTTTTTCGTTTTATTTTTTATTATCTTCAGTCATTTCTTTAGCTTTTTTCATGAGAGTTTGGAAGAAAGCTTTTAATGTGTCATTTTTTTTCAGATATTGCCAAGAAAGTTTTTGAATGTCTAAAACAGTTTATAAGTGTTTACTGCTATTGGCTGCTTTTGAATACTTTAACCACTTTATAGAATTTTTTTTTGAATAGTTAAATAAATACTATGTCATTTAACATTTTTGAACTAATAGTAGTGACTACTCACAGCACTATAGAAATCAAAAGGTCACATACAGGCTTTCAAGGAAAGTGCTCTGATTCCTTTTGAGGGCACTTAGGAAGCTACACTGGCATTCGGGTTGTACATGCTCCATACAGATAAAAATGCTCTTAAAGACTCTAAGTATATAAAGAACAATTTAATTTAAATTTAAAGCAACCTCAGATTCTGTTAGCAACGGTAATCAGAAATAGCAAAGCCCCGCTACCACGACTGACTGCTCTGACAGGGATCACAACAGAGGGTCCTGGACAGAAATGGAGAAAATTATAGAACAAAATTCTAATTCACAAAAAAAGACCAGACTTACTGGCCTGACAGACTGGAGAAACCCCGAGAGTATGGTCTCCGGATACTTTTAGCTCAGTATTGAAGTCACTCCCAAGGTTCACCATTCAGCCAAAGATTAGACAGCCCCATAAAACAAAACAAGACTAATGGGGCACAACAGTCCAGGGACAAGGACTAGAAGGCAGGAGGGGACAGGAAAGCTGGTAATAGGGAACCCAAGGTTGAGAAGGGACAGTGTTGACATGTCGTGGGGTTGTTAACCATTGTCATAAAACAATACGTGTACTAACTGTTTAATGAGAAACTATTTGTTCTGTAAGCCTTCATCTAAAGTACAATAAATAAATAAATAGTAAAGCCTTACCTTAAATAGTAATATATGGAAATGCACATTTTTAAGAAGTCAGCAATCTTAAGTCATTATCTTACTTTTCAAAAAAATCCCAAACTGAACCCATTGCCATTGAGTGGATTCTGACTCATAGCGACCTTAGAGGGCAGTGTATAACTGCCCTATAGGGTTTTCAAGGAGTGGCTGGTGAATTCCAACTGCCAACCTTTTGGTTAGTAGCCGAACTCTTAAACAGGTGCTGAAAGGTTTCTTTTCTTTTTCTTTTAAGCCTGTTCTTTTGCTGATACGTTAAACGTTAAATTGCAATTTTCCTTTCTAAACAAATATATTCTATCTATCTACCAATTTATGTTACAAAATAAATCCAAATAGTTGTGCTGAAAGGATTTTTGTACACATGGTGTATATGACCTCGTAATCTGAAAATATGCAGGTACTTGGGTTTGAAACAGTAAGTGCTAGACAGAATATTTTTTAAAGTAATGTACTTAATCATGTATTTGCATATGCAATATACTGTACTTCTCTGAATTCAATTACTAGAAACATTATGTAGTTAAAATGTTGCACAGTGATTGTAATTAAGAACCACATACCACATTTTAGAATGTCATTCTGTGTAAATTTATCACACAAAAATATGATGGCTTATATTAAGTAAAAATTAACCAAAGACCTAGACTTAAAAAAATAAAAAGAAAGTAAAAGAAGGAAAGAAATGTAAGTGAATGGAGAAAGAATAACTTTAAGTCTATAAAAGGTAGACAATTAAGACTTGTAAAATTACTAAATAAGAGTTTTCAGTGACATTGAGCAGCTGTCACGGGTTTGTTTGCATGTATTACTGAAGTAATTCATGTTTAATGGGCAACTATTTTGATATGTTTTGAATCATGCAAATATCAAAATAATATTTTACCTCTTGTTCTAAAGAGGTCATATGTGAGATTTTTCTTTATCTTTCCTCATACAAAACATATATTTGATTCTATTTTAGTATTAAATTTGGTAATTAATAATATTTTAGCTTTCTTTCCTGATTTCTACAGAGGTGACACTTTTTCCTATACACTAAACATTTCGTTTCATCTTTGCTTAGAATTTTAAGAGCCCAATTCTCCCAATGAGTCTCCTTACACTGTAGTCAAATGGAGGAATTATGTCCTTTGTAGTTACAGTTTAAGAGGACTATGCTATGCCTAAATGGGCATTAATCAATGCCAAATGAAAATGGTCCGATTCAAATTCTTTCTTCTATTATTTATATTTTTGTTAGATTAAGGACAGGATAAGCTTTAGAAAATGCTTTTATTGTTATTAAGATAAGTAAATACATATACTTGAATTATATAAGTAAATATGCCTTAATGGCAATAAAACAGTAATGTCAATTATTATTTAAAAATAATTTTCATTGAATAGCTTATTATAGATAATATTTTTCTTTATTATATCAGGTATTAACACATCCTGGTCACTTTACTTGTACAGTCTTATGTGTACACATATATGCCACATTTTTTTTTGCACAATTGGTAGTGGAGATTAAAATCAAGAACTCTAGACTCAAACCTCCAGTGTTTACCACGCAACTCTACAGTTTATTAGCTGAGCGCTTGTGGTTAATAATTTTCTAAGCCATTTGGAAAATATGAATTATAATAGCAACTGATTTGTCTGCTCTTGTAAGAATGAATAGGATGTCATATGGAAAACTCTAAACACACTGCTTGGCAAATTGTATAAACTTAATCCATTACTAACTATCATAAGAGTTTTATCATTTTCAGTGATGATAATAAACCTTGGAATGCCTAAAGGATATGCCCAAATTTAATCAACTAATAATCATACTTTGGGCATATTATCAGGAGGGATCAGTCCCTGGAGAAGGACATCATGCTTGGTAAAGTAGAGGGTCAGCAAAAACAGAGGAAGACCCTCAATGAGATGGATTGACACAGTAGCTGCAACAATGGGCTCAAGCATAACAACGACCATGAGGATCGCACAGGACCGGGCTATGTTTCTTTCTGTTGTACGTAGGGTCACTATGAGTAGGAACTGACTGGACAGTACCTAACAGCAACAACAACAACAATAAATACAGGACCTCAAACTCAGCTGTCTCTGACATGTTAGACAGCCCACCAGAATGTTGACTGGGTATATACTCTATGTTAAGAAATGATCTTAAGAATTACATATATTTTTTGATATTTTGTATATTTTAAAGTCTTAATTTACTCCTTAAATTGAACATTTCTTACTTTTGAAATTATGAATATTTCATGATGGTTAAATTTTTTTGATGAATTTCTTATGCTAACTTTCCAAGTTTGCATAACAAACCAAGTTTGGCACAGTTTTTCTAGAGAAGTCGTGGATTAGGAGTAAAAATTGCTAATGTAATTGTTAGCACATGTTCATTTTTATATTGAATCCATAGAAATTATATCCAAATAGATTTTACTAGACTCTGAGCTAATTTCTAAATTGGATCTTGAACTCTCGGCACAGAGAATACTATACGCAAAGGCCGGTGGTGGGAATGTGTGTAACAGGTACGTGTCGTTAAAGGAAGGCCAACACAGTCTCTACACAGAATGTGTTAGAAGGTAACATGAGATGAATGTGGAGAACCCTGTAGCAACCAAGCAAAGCGTGATCTTGTGAACCCTATGAAAGCTTTTGGTATTTATCCTAAAAGCAGGGAAAATCACATAGGTTTATAACCACGAGAGTGATAGGAAGACCTGTCCAGTTCCAGATTGGGGAACTAACTAAAATAGTGTAATGGCAAATATGGGACAAATCAGTTAGAATCTTCTAAATGAGAAATAATGCCTTTCTATGCTGCAAAGCTGAGTGAAGCAGAAGAATGTACGTGAGTTTGAGAAATATCAAGAAGTAACTTTCCACCTAGAAGCATAAACCCAAATAAAATGAAAATGTGAGTACAGATGCGAAAATATTTAATAATTGTTTTGGTTTGTGATTCAAATTATTTTGATTTGTTAATCAAAGAGATATACAGATACAGTTTTTATATAAAAATATTTATTATAGGAATTAAACCAAGGACATAAATATTTGAACTCCTACTAGCCTGTACTAAGAGATAGCTATTTGATGTGCAGCTGCACAAAACATACACTATAAAATTAACAAATGCAGCTATCATGCTGTTTGTGTTGGCAAGGGTTGCTGTTAAGTAGTTCTCCAGAAGGAAAAATGGCATTTGAGGCACAAGACAATTCTTAAGGATAAACATCTACATAGGAAATTGATGGGCTCCAGCTACAAATGTCAATAGTTCACCTACTGTGTAAACTCCTCTGAAGTATACAAGCTCCTCCAATTCACACATGCCTGTAGATAGCAGGTACTCAGTATATTTAAATTGAAGATAATAATAAGTAGTTTGTTTTTTTTAAAACTCAGTCAAGGCAAATAGTCTAAATTGGTTGCTTCAGATATTTCACTTAATTAAACAATTTACAGAAGGACTACACAATCTTTAACTTGATTTCAAAAAATTGAAATATCACCAACTTTAATATAAATGTACTTTCAGATTTTATTTCTGAAAGATGCGGAAGATATTTTTTGGTCCTGTTGGTCTCAGGCGCCCTCTTCCTCACTTAACTCCATCATGAAGCTGCTTTCTCTTTATGGCAGTAACTCACCTACTTTTATAAGAATAATTTCTAAGACTCAGTTCTTTAAAATATTTGATGTCATCCTGAAACACAGAGTAATAAAAAAAAAGATCATCTGAAAAGTTTAAGTTATTGTTTGACAGGTGAAGGTGTTTGCTATAAGGAAGGTCATGGAAAAACAGCAGGATGACTAGGGGATAGCTTAATAAATGAGATATTTTTAAATCAATTTTTATTCTTTCAAAAGTCTAATGCTCTGATGTTTGAATAAGTGATGGTTGCTTTTGTTCAAAGAACTACTATTCTGTTTTTGATTTATTGACTTCAATATTTAATATTTTTGACATGATATTCATTATTGTCTGCTGCTCCGTAATTATAACTACAGAATATTAACATAAGCTTAAAACCAGTTGACAATTTTCCCATTGAAATGCTTTTTTGCCTGTGAATACAAATTTTTTAAACATTGTTTTTAAATATAGCAACCTCACCCCAAAAAGATAAACACCTGCTGAACCCTGAAGTTATAAATAATGAATGTGGTATGAACAATCAGAACCTGGACGAGGCAACTGCAAGCCAGTAGTTTGTGGGCATATGTCAGTACCCTAGCCTCCCAATTAGCACATCAGCCAAACCTGCTCAACCATATTGAATACAGATCTATAATTGACTGGTTCAAGGATCACTATATGCCAAACAAACCCTGTTCAGATTAGGGTGAAACCATGTAGACACATTGGCTGGGAGCAAGTGGTGACTGATTGATAACTCCCTCAAAAATTAGTGCCTACCTTTTCATTATCCTTTGCTTGCTCACAATTGCCACCTAGTTCATGAAAGAAGTAGAATGTGATTTATTTAACCTAAGTGGTATTCTTGTACAATTTTCTTTTGATTTTGTCCTCTCAGTGATTTCTTGAACACAAGATATAGTTTTTACCTAAAGTTTTAACAAGCTTCATTCAGAAGCTCGGTGGTGGATGACCTATATATGCCACAAATACTGTAGGAGATACTTTTACAGAATTAGAATCACTGAGGGAAAAGGTGTGATAGAATGCTGAAATAATTGAGGCCACACGTAAGGCCAAGTGTCAGTACTTAAGTATGAATAAAAGGTAAATACATTATTGTAAGGAAGGGGTAAGGCAGGGTGGCAGCCAGGAAGATGAGTATAACCCTGAGAGCTAGGGGGATGGTTAGTTAAACATGGTGTTCCAAGTGGCAAGACGAATGGGCAACAAACAAGGGCATTGCTCAATCTGTGCAAACTGGAGAAATCAATAATGGATGATGTTAGCCAGTCAGTGACTACCACAGCGCTTTCAAGATAGACTCAGGGAGAAGAAAAAAGTGTTAAGTGGATGCTTTGCATGAGTGCAGTAGCAGGGTTCTACTCATCAAACTTCTCTAGTTACTGCCCCTAACAGAACAAAAAAAAAAAAGTAGCCATTGAGTCGATTCCAACTCCTATACAGTTTCCCAGGAGCATCCGGTGGATTCAAACTGCTGACGTTTTGGTTAGCAGCTGTAGCTCTTAACCACTATGCCGACAGGGTTTCCAGTTACTGCCCTTGCTGTATGTCAAACCTGCCAAGAGCAGTCACCATTGCTGCGGCTTGTGGAACAATATTCCTGAAAGAGACCAACCAGTTACTTTGGATTGCTGAAATAATCAACTAAACAATAGATTAGCAATCAACTAGAAATGACAGTGATCCATTTTGCCTGAAATAGATATATACTCAGGGATATGTTTGCCTTTTCTGCCCCTAGATCTTCAGCTAGCACCACTATTTCAGGATTTACAGTGTTTTATCTACCAGTGAAGGAACTGCACAATACCACATTGGCAAAGTGATACACCTTACAGAAAAATGAGTATAAGAGTAGGCAATGATGTTGGGATCCATTCAAAGGAGTGCTATAGCTGGCCCACGCTGGCTTACTAGAGAGCTGCTATTTAAATGTTCAGGAATTTTGAAGGCTGACTGATATCATCTCGGTAACTCGAAATTGGGCGCAGTGAGAGCATTTATACCATGGGTACGGAAAAATGCTACAATTCACAGCTTTTCCCCACCACAAAATGCCAATTGTTAAACATTTACTAGCCAATCTTTTTACCTGCCACACTACTGAGAACCTCCTGGGCTGAAAAAAACAAAACCCATGGCTGTTGAGTCAATTCTGACTCATAGCGACCCTATAGGACAGAGTAGAACTGCCCCACAGGGTTTCCAAGGAGCACCTGGTGGATTTGAACTGACAACCATTTGGTTAGCAGCCGTAGATCTTAACCACTATGCCACCAGGGTTTCTCCTGGGCTGATAGACAAACACAAATGTCTGCTGAAAGCACATCTGAGCTGCCATCATAAAAGTGATATTCTTTATGATGAGATGCCCTTCTCCAGGAAGAAGCTCACAGCCTAAATTTATCACCATTCCATGGTGCTCTGTATCCAGTGGGTTAAATAGATGGATCAGAAACCAAGGGGTAGAAGTATAAATAGCTCCACTTAGTGTCTTCCCTAAAGATGTACTTTGGGAATATGTACTTCCCAAATTTAAAATTTCAGGCTTTGTGACTTTAGGAGTCTTGATTCCTAGAAGTGGAACATTTCTGACAGCGGTATTCCCTTTAAGTCTTAAGTCTCGTAATTTAGAACCCCTTGTGCTAAGAGTCCAGCAGCAAAGAGAGAGATTATAGCATCCTGGAAGGGGCAATTTACTTGATCATTAAGATGAAGTTGGCTTTTGGTTACATAGGGCAGGAATGGAAGAACATATCTGGCCCCCAGATGAACCAATAATATTTCTCGTTACTCCTCAGATAATTATGGCAGTCAATAGAATAGTGTGGCAGTCATAACCTGAGAAGCGCACGATGCCCAGGGTCTCAGAATATACAAGGATGAGAATCTAGGTCATTCCTCCTGGGAAGGAACCAAGACCAATAAACGTTCTAGCCAAGGGGCAGGGTAATCTCAGAGAGGAAACACCAATTATGTCCTTAAGACAAGCTCCAGAAGCAGAGGTGAGAGTTCATCCTACTAACCTTCCTCTCGTAAGCTTCCACAAGATGGAGACCATCCGGAATGTTGGAACAGATGATTCCACAGACAGTGACCTCACTGTATGAAGCTCATGCATCTGAGCAGTACTTGTGGTGGTCGATGATGTTGCCTTGCCTAGATATCCCTTTCTTCTCCTACCTGCTGGGAGTGTTGGCTGCTGGTGAGCTGATTCCATCTCCCGGTATTTCCATCAGCTGAAGGAATCTTCCTCACCTAAGGTTGCCCTCCAGTGATTAGCCATCCAATGATTACCTTCATCCAGTGACTGGACAGTGTGTGGGAATCCAAAATTCCAGTCTATATATCAATAGGGATAACTCTGAATGTCCATCCCAGCTCTAGAACTTCCTGTATAATAATTTCTAATTCAAGTTCTCTGTCAGCTCAGCATTTGCAGAGGTAGTTTGTGAACTATTTTCCTGTAATCTTTCTTCACATAAATCTCAGAGGGGAATATTCTGTTTTCTGGGGAACTTCACCTATGACAGACCTTAATATACACCCAACTGTTTATTTTATTTTATTTTGGCAATATATGATGAAATACATTTTTTACAAAAAAATCTGATTTTTTAATATATATTTTTAAAATTTGATGATAATACACACAAGTGAGGATGGCACAAGACTGAGCAATGTTTTGCTCCGTTATACATAAGGACCCCATGAGTCAGAGCCAACTCGATGGCAACTTTCAGCAATAAACAAGTGTTAAAATATATAACCACCTTTTTATGACTGATTTCAATTGAAAAAAGCCCCAGTGATTCAGTGGTTAAGTGCTCGACCGCTAATTGAAAGATTTGCAGTTTGAACCCACCAGCCACTCTGCAAGGAGGAAGATATGGCAGCCTCTTTCCATAAAGATTAAAACAAAAAAAACAAACCTGTTGCTTTGAGTTGATCCAAACTTACAGTGACACTATAGGACAGAGTAGAACTGCTCAATAGGGTTTCCAAGGAGGGTTAGTGGATTCAAACTGCCAACCTTTTGGTTAGCAGCCATAGCTCTTAATCACTGTGCCACCAGGGATCCTCATAAAGATTATAGCCTTGGAAATCCTATGGGGCAGTTCCGCTCTGTCCTATAGGATCATTAGGAGTTGGAATTGACTCAACAGCAATAGATTTTTTTTTTTCGATTGATAAGTAACTTAGCCTCTACTGACTTAATGACACTGTGATATCCTGGAAATGAAATAACTAAAACTTAGGGCGATTATGAATAATAACTTCATGGGATCAAGTAATCAGATACCTGGTGTAAACCTTCACTACATAAATTTATCATACATGGAAATACAATGCAGCTGGTTAAATTGTCCACTGATAGAGACAGCATTTTTAACTCACAACACAAAATATCATTTTTTTGTATAACTTAACACTATGCGAAGTTTTCATTTTAATTGTCAATGTTTACGTAAAAAGAAAAGTCCCTATGTCATGGTTTGAATTATGTCCCTCCAAAAATGTGTGTATCAATTTGGGTGGGCCATGATTCCCAGAATTGTGTGGTTGGTCTCCATTTTGTGATTGCAATTTTATGTTGAAGAGGATTAGGGTGGGATTGTAACACCACCCTTACCCAGGTCACATCCTTGATCCAATGTAAAGGGAGTTTCCCTAGGGTGAGGCCTGCACCACCTTTTACCTTACAAGAGATGAAAGGGAAGCAAGCAGAGAAAAGGGGACCTCATACCATCAAGAAAGCAGTGCAGGGAGCAGAGCGCGTCCTTTGGACCAAGGTCCCTGCGCAGTGAAGCTCCCAGTCCGGGGGAAACATGGAAGAGAAGAAGGCCGGCAGAGAGAAAAAGCCTTCCCCTGGAGCTGATGCCCTGAATTTGGACTTTTAGCCTACTTTGACTGTGAGGAAATAAACTTCTCTTCGTTAAAACCATCCACCTGTGGTATTTCTGTTGTAGCAGCACTGGATGACCAAGACATCCTAGGTGACTCAAAAGATTTGAGCTCAACTGCTAAACTCAAGGTTGGCAATTAGAACCCACCCAGCCAGTGGTACCATTGTAACACCTGGATGAGGTCGCCATGAGTGGGAATCAACTTGACAGCAAGTAACAACAAGAAAGTAAAAGAACATATGTCCAGAAGAAAGTAAAACACAAGAATTCATTTTATTATGATTCATAATCGAAAAAATACATTTTTCAGTAAGAACTATAAAAAAATTATATGTGCATATATATATTCTTAACAATATTTTGCATAACATCCATTTTCTATGGTACCCTAATTTTCTATTAGTGCTAAATAATGCAATACACAATTATAGTTATAAGCCTGCTATAATCTCCCTATGCTGAGTTTATTTTGCAATAGAAGAGTAATTGAATGACTTAAAAATGCAGATTAAAATAAGATAGTCCTTTTCATCACAGGTGTTTTCTAAATCTTTCTCAATTGACTGAATAAATCAATATCTACCTAAAATGGTTAACCCTGATTTGCATTTTTGTAAAAGAAAAAGAAATGGATTTTAATCATAAAATGTTAGTAAAAAACAATTTTTTAATGATAAAAATTCCTAATTTTTTTAAAAATTATTTTTTCCAGGAACTTCAATGTTTGTGTCAAACACTTATCATTGAGTTATGTTAAGTATTTGCCATTTATAATACTTGTAGATTTAGAATTTAAATGCACACCAAAACAAACCCACTGCCGCCGAGTTGACCCTACAGGGTTTCCAAGGCTTAAATCTTTTCTGAACCAGATTACCACATCTTTCTCCCACAGAGCGGCTGGTGGATTCATACTACTGACCTTTTGGTTAGCAGCCAAGTGCTTAACCACAGCACCACCAAGGCTTCTTCTTAAATGCAGAGTGTTATTAAAAAACTTATACATAAATTTATCTGGATTCTTAACGTACAAAGATAATTCATATTCTCTTATAACATAAGAAATTTAAATTGCAACTATATATTTTAAACATTTCTATGTTCATACTTTATTCAAAATTCAATCCTTTATCAGACAATCAATATGATGTTAACCCTCCCTCCCACTCCCAGTTATCTTGTGGGATGGAACCTAGGTAAACTCGAAGGCGTTCATTTAAGAATGACAACTGGTCTAGTGATCTCTACTGTTTCCCAATGTGTTCTTCAAGCGAAAGACATCTACTATAGAGGGTCAGGTATATCTCAGTCTTAGTTGGTATACTAGACCTTATTCTACGGGCTCAAGCATAACGATGATTATGAGGATGACACAGGACTGGGCAGTGTTTCGTTCTGTTGTACATGGGGTCGCTATGAGTGGGAACTGACTCAATGGCACCTGACAGTCTAACAATAACATTCTAGACTTATTAAAAGATAGACTTCAATTAACCTTGGCCCACATACAGAAAATCTACTCTATAATAACACTAAATAGCTTAAAAGAGGCAAGGTACTTGGATCGAAGTCCTACTTTATCTTACACCTGATGTATAAGCTTTAGAAAAATTACATAAGGTCTGCAATCTTGATTTTTTTTCCTTCTGTAAAATGAAAGAATGAAAACTAATATTTAACTCACGAGATCATTATAATATTTAAATAAGATAGTGTCATGGTTTGCATTATGTCCGCCAAAAAATGTGGGTATCAATTTGGGTGGGCCATGATTCCTGGTACTGTGTGATTTTCCTGTATGTTGTAAACCTGCCTCTATGATGTTAATGAGGGTGGACGGGTGGTAGTTGTGTTAGTAAGGCAGGACTGGATCTACAAGACTGGATTGTGTCCTGAGGCAATCTCTTGAGATAGAAAAGACAGAAGTGAGCAGAGAGACAGGGGAACCTCATACCATCAAGAAAGCAGTGCCGGGAGCAGAGCGTGTCCTTTGGACCGGGGTTCCTGTGCAGAGAAGCTCCTAGTCCAGGGCAACACTGAAGAGAAGAAGTCCTACAGAGAGATAAAGACTTCCTCTGGAGCTGATGCCCTGAATTTGGACTTTTAGCCCACTTTAACTGTGAGGAAATAAACTTCTCTTCATTAAAACCATCCACTTGTGGTGTTTCTGTTATAGCAGCACTAGATGACTAAGACAGATAATATGTGAAAAACATATACTGAAATATCTGGCATGCTACTGATGCTAAGGAAATGTTTGTAATTGTGTTTAAGATTTAAAGTATTTTTTTTAGTCTTGGGTAAATGAAACTCCCACTTTCATTTCCTCTTTCCTGGCACCTTAGTTCCCTCTTGCTTTCTTCCTGATCCTCTCTAACTCAGTGTAAGCTGAAGCAGATCCTGTGTTTCTTTCCTAATCAACGAAACACAATTGGGATATTAGCAGATAAATAAAATAACTCATAAGGACTTAAGATACAGTTTCTCCTGGTATCACTTTTATATTATCAAGAGAAAAGACAAATGATCCTAAAAGTATTTGTTTGGATCAATTGCTTGGCAGTTATATAGTGCAGCATCCCATCTCCTGTCAAGCATCTTCCAAGAATCACTGCTGATTTTATCGAGTTTGTGGGTGCTTCATTAACTCTGAGAACTTGCTTCACTCAAGCTCTTATGCAGTCCCTGTGGGCCTCAATTGTATTTTGCACTTACCTAGGTCCACCAAAACATTTCTTCATCAAGAAGAATCTTTTTGCTATTTGTTCTTTCGTGCCCAGTGTATCTCGTTTAACTTCTGTATAACATTTTTCTGAATAGTGATATTTTATTTTTTCATGTCTCCTTGATTTGACTATCATCTCCTAGAAGACAAAACTGTAACCTAATCACCTTGTTTTTCTTAGCACAGTGTCTGTAGCATAATAGGTGCTCTATGAATGTTTAAATAGCTGAATTTGTTTCAGACTATTTCTTCCTTGTAGAACATCTTATAACATATTCTTCATTTACATAGAAAAAAACTTTACTAATCTTTATTTTTACTATTATGTATGGCAAAAGCAATATTTAATAAGCCTGAAAAGATACACAAAATATTTTCTTTTCTATTAAGATAAAAAGCTTATCAAAAATTAAAAGTTAATTTTCTGTTCGTCATCACACATTTCAAAGTAGGTTAGATTTTGTATATTATCTTTAGTACGTGCATCAACTGTTCCAGCCAAGTGATTAGAATAATTTTTACTCACTGTTTACGGACTTATATAACAACGCACAAAAGCATCACATGTTCGAGGATAGTAATTTGCAGCCTAATTACTTGATATTATCTACTTTTCCAACAAATATATTTCCACTAGCATGTGCTCACATGACATTTGTAAAAACAGAAACTTGGCCGTAATGAAATCACCCTCATGTGACTACCAGTGTGACCGTAATACTCCCCAGCATATTTTCTCCTTTTCAAAATGGGCAACTGAGAGCTTGAGGTAAAACCGTGATGAACCTATAAGTTTCTGCTTTTTTTTCTTTTTCTTTGCCTTCTCTCTTTTCTCATCCCTTTGTTAATGACTCTGTTTTATGACTTAGGATCCCCCACAGGAAGATTAGAGCCCAGATGTCAGAGACTGATATCTTTAGCCTGATAAGGAAAAGTCGGGTTCCCTATCTCTTTAGTATGATAAAGAGTCTCCTGTAATTATCTTGAAATGACTAACAACACTTCTAACCTTTGTAAAAATCATACATAAGCTCTAATGTAAAAAGGCCTTTTGGGACTCCCTAAGGACAGCTTGCATTGCTGTTGGGTCCCTGGTGGTATACACTTTCTGAATTAAAACTTTCTCTGTCTTTCTGACTTGGAATATGTTTCATTGACTCAACTGCTCCAGGGCAAGGACCCTATTCAGGTAACACCAGTGAGTCACAGTCTTGTCTAACCCATTCTGCTTATGTGTGGGTGAAACTTGAGACTTGATTCTAACCACCAGCAAACTAATACAGATGTTGATACATGGGAGCAGAATACTGATAAAACAGATATTTAAAATTTTGGCAAGACTGGAACAATTTTGAGGAGCATGACAAAGAAATTCTAAATCACCATGAAGAGATAGTTTAAAGACATTTGGATGTTAAAGACTCTGCTGTGAGGGCTCAAAAGGAAGTGAAGAGCATATTACTAGGCACTAGAGGAAGAAAAGTCCTTCTTATGTAGTGGCAGGAAACTTAGTAAAATTGTTGTCATGAGCTTATGTGGAAAGCAGAATTTGTAAGTGATGGGTGTGGCTACATAGGTTAGGAAATTCCAAAGCAAGGTGTTGAAGGTGCAGTTTGATTTCCTCTTGTGAGAAGAGAGAAATAAATTGAAAGAAGAATTGTTAAACAAAAAGGAACCAGGACTGAGATATTTTGAAAATTTTCAGCTTTTCCAGACAACAAATGATTGTAAAATTAAGAGAATCACTGCCAGGAAACCATACTCCAGAGAAAAGACAGAGGGTATGACTATATGACTGTACAACCTTTTGCTAAAGCACCAAAATAAAAGGTCAGAGTATTTGTTCACGCAGTGGACCCCTTAAGACATAAAGAGGGTGATTCACAGATCTTCTCAATCAAACCAGAAGGTCTGTCGGATGCTTAAGACCCTTGTCTTTGAACCATCTCAGCAAGACGTCAAGGTAGAGAAGGGATTATTTCAGAATGATCTTTAATCATAGCTGTTGTCTAACGGACTGGATGCTGGTGAAATATGTGGAAAGTCCACAAACTTCTTGAGAAAATTACTTCAGCAGAAAAATTGCCAATTGGACTAAAAGGAGCAGAAAGCATACAAAATTAAAGAAACTTTTCACGTTGCGAGATTTTAGTGGTGGGTAACTTGCTGATAAAACTCCAATACCACAAACATGTGCTAACTTTAATGGAAAAACAACCCGTTGCCGTCGAGTCAATTCTGACTCATAGAGACCCCATAGGGCAGAGTAGAACTGCCCCATAGGGTTTCCAAGGAGCAGCTGGTGAATTCCAACTGCTGACCTTTTGGTTAGCAGCTGAGCTCTTAACCACTATGCCACCAGGGCTTCTTAATGAAAAAGGAATACTCAATTAATGGAACCAGGAACTCAGAGAGCATTAACTGAAAAGCAAGGACCAGTTTTCCCTGAGATTAAAATCTCATTAAGGAACTCCAGCTGGAACTAGCCCAGCTGTATTTCAGGACTTTATGGTCCAGTGACTCCTTCTTTACCTTTCATTTCTTCCTTTTCTGAACTGGAATACCTATGGCTATTATCCTATGCCAATCCCACTGTTGTATGTTGTATGTGTTTAAGGCAGATAATCTGTCTGCTTAGTTTCACAAGTCCACAGACGGAGAGAAATTGTGCCTCGGGAGTTGTATTTAATAGATTACAGTAAGCAGCCTCATTCATACCTGCAACAGATTTAGAAGATAAAATTTTGGACTTTGATCTGATGCTGTAATAAGATAAGACTCTATGAGTCAGGATTGACTCAACAGCAACAGGCCCGGTATTTTTTTAAGGGGGATGGGAGTATATTGCATTTGGATTGAAACATTCGGTACCAGAGGTCAGAATGTCACCTAAGGTGACCCCCAGTGAGTTACATGCTTGTGTAATCCCCTCCTATTTAGTGCAGGCAGAACCTGTGACTTATTTCTAAGCAATATAGAACAAATTCAATGATTTCTCCAAATCTTCGTAATTCTCTGAAATTATTCACCTGTGTAGAATCCACAGTCTGGCTCTGCAGAGCTATTATGAATGGACAGGGACCATTTTAAGCAGATAAATTAATGGGTGCATTAGTCAATAATGTAAAAGTATGTCGTCTATTCTAGAAACTAAATTAGTTAAGTCTAGCTGAACCAGGTGTATGGAATGAAGGCAGGAGAAGATATGAGGTAAGTGAACAAGCAAAGGCCAACATTGATTTTAATTTTATTTCATATCGAAGAATCCGACTTTATACTGAGAGTAGTAGAAGACTCACGAGCATAGATGTAAATAATGAAATTATCTGCTCTATAAATGTGTCATCCAATATGTTAGCCACTAGCCACATAAGGCTATTTAAATTTAAACTGATTAAAATTAACATTTAGATCCTCAGTTGCACTAACTACATTTCAAGTGCTCAGCAGTCATATGTGGCTAGTATCAACTATATTGGACAGTGTATCTATAGAACATTTCCATCATAACAGAAATTCTATTAGCAAGCACCTGTCTAAAAAGAAAACTTTAGCTGTAAGCTTGAGTATGGATTGGAGAGGGTAAAAAGGAGCCAGTGAAGGGAATATAGGAAAGGACGTAACCTAGTGGAAAGATTGCGGTAACAAGAGTAGGATTGGAAAGAAGAAATCACTTAATAGAACAAAGATGTAGAGAATGGAGGAGAAAAAAACAGTTAAAAACTGTTGGTAAATCTAATATAATGTGAGAGTTGTCTATACCTTAAACTTTATTTTTATACATTTAAATGATGATATGAAATCAGAATGTAAGTCTCTTTCTTAATATACTTCTGCTACTGCACCAGAATTCTTCACTGAGTTCATTACAGTACTTTCTGTTCTGTGAGATCTTCAGGAACTGATCTGTCTTTGTCACTCCACTGCCTAATTCCTGCCTCATGAAGGACTCTCTATGAATATTTGTGGCATGAATAGATACATAAATTAAACGTATAATTTATGAACAAAATTTCAATGATCGAAGCAGATAAATAATTTTGTTGAAACTTTTATGGCTATATTTTTATTATTTGAATTGTCCTGACATATAAAATTTTAATCCATAGCCTCTGAACAGATTCATAAGTTATTGCATTACTATGTGAAGTTCTATATAGGAAATATTTAATTCTTATGTAATTAATACATCCCATCATATACCACTTAAAAGAAGTCTGCTACTTTGTTGATGACCCAAAATAGACAAATATATCAAGTTTTTTTTTTTGCTTTTTATCCCCTATTATATTTGTATTATTTTGTATTATATTTGTATTATTATTACATAAGAGGGAAAAAATTGAATCTTGACAAATTAGGAATCTATGCAATAATACAGAAGTTCATATACTATATATCCAAGAGTAAACTGATCTTTTTTGTTTTCTTTTCTTATTGTTTATCAATTTTTAAAATCAAAAACAAAACAAATCAAAACCCATTGCCAATTCCAACTCATAGCAACCCTATAAGACAGAGTAGAACTGCCTCGTAGGGTTTCCAAGAAGCGGCTGATGGATTCAAACCACCGACCTTTTGGTTGGCAGCTGAGAGCTCTTAACCACTGCTGAATGACATCACTAATCACCTACAAGAAGAGAGAAACCACTTTGAGTTTTCTTTGATGCACTATGTGTTAAAGATAGCTTGTTTTCACCAGGGGGTAGAATTGGAAAGAGTTATCCTCCGGGCAACATGTTTACTGATTTTATTAAAAGAGAGAGGAGAAATATCTTCTTAGCATTACTTGTTGAGACACATCACCATATGGAGAATATAAAGAGCTCAATATCTCTTACAGAATGTTACCTAACGCCTAAAGAAATATGTGAGTCTGAAGTTAGACTATTTTATTCAAATAGCAGTATTGTAAGGAAAATAGAACATTTTTGCCATCATCGTTATCACATTTAGGGCTTAATTGTGCCCAAGGTTTTTTATGTGTCTCTCTACAAGTATGTTTTCATGAGAATTTGGGGGAGGGGGAAGGGATGGAAGTATTCTGTTGTTTTTTTCATTCTAGGTGAAAGTCTTTTCTCCAAAATATGCTTACTTCAAAATCACATTATTTCCTGCTTCCAAATCATTTCTAATAGAATAATCCCAAAGAGGCATGTTTTATGCAGGTTCTGAATGAATTCTTATTACTGACATCTTAAATTAACTATCTTACAGATACAAACTAATCATAATATCATCCAAGTTCTCATATAATTACTGAAAAAACAGTGAGGATGTTAACTCCACGAATATATTTCATATGTAAAAAAAAATCCCAAAATATCAGTTGAAATTTAGACTTTTTAATGTATTTCAGACTAACCATGACTGATTTTAAAAACCTGTGGGGAATAAAAGTGAATTGTTTTCTCTGGCAGATACAATTTGATTTCCTTATAATTTTTTCCCCATGTTTCATAACCAATATTATTATGTCTTTATTTGGTCATAGAAATCTTAAAGTTCTTCTCTGAAACAAATCTATAATCTAGGCTTCTGTAAAAGCTTTCATTATTTTAAGAACATTATTTTCGAGTTTTCATCCATACTTTTATTTTCTGTCTGAAATGCTCTTAAAACTTGAGGTATTGCATGCACCCCTTTTAAAGAACTGACACACAATTTGATCTAAACCGTATCAGAATATATAGTATAGAGAAGTTATTTTTAAACAGTTTTTTGTAATTATAATCCAAGTTATTTTCATGAAAGAATGATGAAGGTTAAAATTATTACTAGAAATTCAAAATGAAAACATGCTATAGGTTTGCCACCTCTCAGAATGGAGGACCTCTCTTCATAAATTTTCCTGCTTCTAATTTCTGTGTTCACATAGTCAGTAAATAAAAGTAGCAGAAAAACACAACAAAAATAGAATTAATAGTGTCTATCCAATAGGATCACTATGAGTCAGAATTGACTCGATGGCAATGGATTTGGTTTGATTTGGTATCCAATAGTTAAGAGCTATGGCTGCTAACCAAAAGGTCGGTAGTTCGAATCCAGTAGCTGCTGCTTGGAAACCCTACGGGGCAGTTCTACTCTGTCCTGTAGGGTCGCTATGAGTAGAAATTGACTCGATGGCAATTTTTTTTTTTTAATCCAGTATGTACGGGTAGCATTTCCTTACTCTCTCTTTTTCTTTGATTTTCTCTCAGTCTTTATTTTTTCCCATTTTTACTACTTGTCTTTCATTGTACAGGCCCATTACTTTTTTTAATCTCATCATATTGTGCACATGAATAAAATTATTATTTTTGTGTTTGAGAGATTTAATTTACCATCCCAGATCCTTTTTCTTTAAACTAAGTTCAACATTTTATATTTTTTCTCAAAAAAATTACAAAATTTTAATTTGATGAACTAGAACAGAAATTCTAGAGTTAGAAGTGCATGTCTTAAATCATGATCTTAACATGATATTCAGTAATTTTATCTACAATATGTGAAGGATAATTCAACTACTAACTCACAGGATTACTGTGATCATAAAATATCTGTATTAAAATGTCTTGCAAAACAGAAGCTGTAATTGTATTGCTGTCTTGGTTTGCTGGTGATGACTTAACAAAAATATTACAAGTGGGTGGTTTTAGAAAACAAAAATTTGTTTTCCACAGTTCTGGAGGCTAGAAGTTCAAATCAGGGCATCGGCTGTAGGGGTGGGTCCTTCTTTCTTAACAGTCCCCCTGGGCAGTTCTTGGGGTTACCTGGCTCACAGACAAAGTCCAAATGGTCTCTTCCTCCTGTATGTGTATATCTGTGTCTCTGCTCCCTCTATAAGACCTTACTCTGAAGGGATTAGATTTATAACCCACCCTACTCAGTTATGACTTCATTAACATAACAAAAGTAAAATACTTTTTCCAAACAGGTTAACAGTTGCAGTTATACTGATGCGGACATCAATATATCTTTTTGTGGGACACAGTTCAATCCATAATAATTACATATTTATTTTTCTTCTGAAGGTCAGTGATCATTCAGTGAAAGGAGAAGTTTCTTTTTCTACTTTGATATACTAAATTAAAAAAACAGCTTTCTTCAAAAAGAAATCTTTTGTTTTTATTTGCAACTCCCTAATGGCTAATGAAAGACGACCTGGAGGCAGTGGCACAGTGGTTAATGGCTCAGCTGCTAACCAAAGATTGGCAATTCAAACCCACCAGCCTCTCTGCAAGAGAACAATGTGGCAGTCAGATTCCAAGGCTTTGAAAACCCCAAGGGGCAGTTCGTCTCTGTCCTATAGGGTCACTATGAGTTGGAATTGACTCTATAGCAATGGGCTTGGTTTAGTTTAATGGCCAATGACTTTGAACATCTTTTCATATGTTTGTTGGCCATTTGTACATCCTTTGGTGAAATGTCTATTTAGGTCTTTTATCCAGTTTTTGATTGGGTTGTTTGTCTTTTTTTGTTGTTGTTATTAAATTTTAGGAGCTAAGCCTTTGGCTGTTAACGAAAATATCTGAAGTTCGAATCCTTGGAAATGTTATGGGGCAGTTCTTCTCTGCCCTAGAGTGTAAACTAAGAGTTGACTTGATGGTAAAGGGCTTGTTTGTGGATTTTTTGTTTTTTGTTTTTTGTTTTTTTTTTTTGGTTATATATTCTTGATATTTGTCAAATATTGTATAATCCAAATTTTTACAACAATATAGAAAAATGAATACATGGAATCTCACTGTAAACTTAGAAAGGAATGAACATCTCTCCCAGAATTAGATATTTCAGGTTATTTTGTACATAGTTGAGATGTGGAGAGATTATGGAGGTAAGAAAGAGTTGCCTGTATTTATTCTTTTCCTCCCTTCTACCTCATACATGGAAGAAATTTAAGATTCAGTCTAAGACAATATTTTAAGTGAATTATTTATTTCTCTTTCATGTTCCCTTTACTCACCTCTCTTGTGTACTGTTTGGTCTCACTGATGTCCTTTTGTTCCTCTGCTCTCACGGACTGTCGACATGTAAGCTGTTCTATACAAGACACAATCTCCTCTAATACAAAACATTCTCATTCATTGTACATCCTTATCTTATTGAAGGATTCTATGGGGAAAATAGTAAATGACTCAGGAAACATCAAAAAAAGATGGAAGAATTACACAGAGTCACTATACCAAAAAGAATTGTTGATGTTCCACCATTTCAGGAGGTACCATATGAGCAGGAACCAATGGTACTGAAGGAAGAAGTCCAAGCTGCACTGAAGGAATTGGTGAAAAACAAGACTCCAGGGAATTGACGGAACACCATTAAGATGTTTCAACAAATGGATGCAGTGCTGGAAGTACTCACTTGTCTATGCCAAGAAATTTGGAAGACAGCTACCTGGCCAACCAACTTGGAAGGCCTATTCCCAAGAAAGGTGATCCTATCTATTTCAGAAATTCTCGAACAATATCATTAATATCATGCGCAAGTAAAATTTTGCTGAAGATCATTCAAAAGCAGCTGTAGCAGTATATTGACAGGGAACTGCCAGAAATCCAAGCTGGATTCAGAAAAGGATGTGGAACCAGAGATATCATTGCTGATGTCAGATGGATCCTGGCTGAAAGCAGAGAATAGCAGAAAGATGTTTACCTGCATGTTATTGACTATGCAAAGGCATTTGACTGTGTGGATCATAACAAACTGTGAATAACATACAAAGAATGGGAATTCCATAACACTCAGTTGTGCTCATGAGGAACCTGTACACAGATCAAGAGGCAGTTGTTCAAACAGAGCAAGGGGATGCTGTGTGGTTTAAAGTCAGGAAAGATACGTGTCAGAGTTGTATCCTTTCACCATACTTATTCAATCTGTATGCTGAGCAAATAATCCAACACCACAATTCAAAAGCATCAATTCTTCTGCCTTCCTTATTCATCAACCAGCCTTCATATGCATAGTAGGTGATAGAAAACACCATGGCTTGGGTCAGGCGTGCCTTAGTCCTTAAAGTGACATCTTTGCTTTTTAACACTTTAAAGAAGTCTTTTGTAACGGATTTGCCCAGTGCAGTGCATCTTTTGTTTTCCTGCCTGCTGCTTCCATGGGTGTTGATTGTGGATCCAAGGAACATGAAATCCTTGACAACTTCAATCTTTTCTCCATTTATTATGATGTTGCTTACTGGTCCACTTGCAAGGATTTTGGTTTTCTTTATGTCGAGGTGTAATCCATATTGAAGGCTGTAGTCTTTGATCTTCATCACTAAATTCTTCAAGCCCTCTTCACTTTCAGCAAGGAAGGTTATGTCATCTGCATAACACAGGTTGTTAATAAGTATTCCTCTAATCCAGACACTACATTCTCCTTCACATAGCATAGCTTCTCTGATTATTTGCTCAGCATACAGACTGAATAAGTATGATTAAAGCATACAACCCTGATGCACACCTTTTCTGACTTGAAACCACACAGTATCCCCTTGCTCTGTTTGAACCACTGCTCTTCGTCTATGTACAGATTCCTCATGAGTACAATGAAGTGTCCTGAAATTCCCATTCTTCACAATGTTATCCATAATATGTTATGATCCACACAGTCAAATGCCTTTGCATAGTCATATAGCAATCGCAGCCCTCCAGACAGCCCAGCCTCACTATTCTAATCCTCGCTCTTACTAATGTCTCAATACCCATTTGTTCAATCAGTCTTCCTTAATATCCATCTGAGAGTTCCTGTCCATTTTTCCTGGTTATCAGTTATGGTCTCAGGATCTGGGGTTTGTCCCATTAACCATCCTTGTGTAAATTTTCCAGAAATTATAATCAAATTGGATCTCATTGAAGCTGATCCTAGAAGAATTAAACCAACTGCATGAAGGAATCCAATCTGTGTGGTCCAAGGTGTGCACCGTATTAGGTAAAATCACCAACTGGGACTCTCTCTACTAATTTTCATACCCATTCCTCAATCTCTATGATTGTTGGCTAATGACAATTTGCAGCTGCCCCCTTCTCCATAAAATTTCTAGAATGCTTTCCTCCATAGTGCAATATGCAGTCCAGAGCTTCCCTGAAGTATCAGCCTGAAAGCTGTCTCCAGCTTAGATGACCTTCTTGCTGAGATTAGTTCCCCTACCCTTATTCTGAGAGAACCCCCCTAAAAACTCCTGGGATCAGATACTAGGGAATCTTACCTAAAAAAAACTTACCAAGATTGTCTACGGATGCAGGGTATCCTTGATACAAAATTCTGACAGATATTATATAAAAAGAATATTATGGGTGAACTTTACTCAAGAATATAAACATATCCTAAACAAAAACCAATCTAATATAATTAGATGAAAAAAAAAAAAAAACCCAGACAAACAGAGTTTACTCTAAGAATTTAAGTATTATTTAACATTCAAAAACAATAAATACATATCACTACCATAACAGAACAAAAGGAAAAAAAATCAACTCAATAGAAAAAAATTTAAAATCTGATTTAAAACACCTTAAGTAAACATATCTTAAATATTCAAAAGCAGTATTTTTCCTCCTGAGATTTGAAGTAAAACAAGTTTACAAGTAAAACACTACTTGTTTTCAGTAACTTCTAATACTTCTAGCCAGTTCAGTAAGAAAAGGAAAATAGTAATGTTTGTAAATGGAGAAATAAAATTGTGGTAATTAACATATAACTATGTGTACATTAAAAAATCAAAAGGATCTACAGAAAATTGAGAAAATTAATAAGTGAATTTAGCATTTTCTATACATATGTGTCATATGTATATATATATATATATATATATATATATATATATATAAAGATTTGTCTCCATATAATGGTAGGAATCAAATAAATTTTAAAACTCTCTAAAACATAATATCATTAAAAAATTCCAAATATCTAGGAATAAATCTGATGAAAAATGTATAAGCTTTTACACTAAATATAAACATATTCTGAGAGAAATTAAAGAGAACAAATAAATTGAAATAAATACCTTGTTCATGGATTCAAAGATTTAACATTTTAAATATGTCTATTTTTGATAAATTGATCTATAGCTTTAATGCAATTTCAGTCTAAATCTAAATCTCATTCTAAATCTCAGTATGTGTGTGTATGTCTGTAAAATCAAAGTTGCTTCTAAATCTTGCATGGGAAGGCAAAGGTCCAAGAAGTGTCAATGCATTTTTAAGAAGAACAAAATAGTGTTCCTATATCATGCACCATATTTTATCATAAAGCTGCAAAAATTAAGTCAATGTGATGCAGACAAATATATCAGTGAAACTGTAGTGAGTTTTGAGGAAGACTCACTCGTTCGTAGTTATATGACTGATAAATAAGTCCTATTGTACTGCAGTGGAAAGTATTTTTAGAATGCATGGAAAAAAATAAATAAATCTTGACTCTTACCTCACATCATACAAAAAAGTCACTTTCAAATGTATTTAAGTTACATTTGTACATACAAACTTACAAGTACCTAGAGTATTACAAAAGCAAATATCTTCATAAAAATCTAGTTAGCTAAAAGCTACTTAGGCTGAACACAAAAGCAGTGAATCTAAAGACTTGTAATTTGAAATATATCAAAATTATGAATTTCTATTATTAAAATAAAACTTATTGGCATTGAAAAAATCATCCTTAGTAGTGTAGAATAACATACTTTCATAGTATAAAACCCATTGCAGTTGTATCTATTCCAACTCAAAGTGACTCTACAGGACAGAGTAGAACTGCCCCATAGGGTTTCCAAAGCAGTAAATCTTTATGGGAGCAGGCTGCCACATCTTTCTCTTGCAAAGCAGCTGGTGGATTTGAACGCCGACCTTTCGGTTAGCAGCTGAGCACTTAACCTCTGCACCACCAGCTCTCTTTCTTCATTATATAAGGCTCATATAAATTGTTCCTATAAATAATTGAGAAAAATTTAGAAAACCCATTAGAAAAATGGTCAAAATATTTGAACGGACGCTTCAAAAAAGATACTATTTTAACGATGCAAAAATGTTAAGTATTATTGAACACCAGGAAAATGTGAACTTAAACCACTTTGAGATACCTTAAGATACTTACCAGGATGGCTAAAATTAAAAAAAAAAAATTAAAAAAAAATGAATACATCATATATAGGGAAGGATCCAGAGAAACTGAAACATTTATACACTACTGTTGGAGTATAAAATTTTACAACATCTTTAAAAATGGCATTGTTTATTTAATTTGACCATTTTCATTCCCTATGTTTCAGTGATTTTACTCATTGGTATGTACCAAACAGAAATGGGTACCTGGGTGTATCATACAAACAAACAAACAAAAAACAAACCCTTTGCCCTTGAGTTGATTTGATTCAGACCCACAGCAACCACACGTGACAGCATAGAACTGCTCCACTGAGTCTTCTTAGGTGTAATCTTTAGGGAAGCAGATCACCAGGACTTTCTTCGGAGGCACTGATGGTTGGTTTCAAACCACCAACTTCTGGGTTAGTAGTTGAGCTCAAACTGTTTGCACCACCTAGGTACCTGGGTGTATCATACACATGTGTAATAATATTCAAACAGCGTTGATAGTAATAGTTAATACCAGAAAACAACATAAATGCCCATTTAAAAAAAACAAAAAAAAAACCCATTGCTGTAGAGTCAATTCCGAACCATAGAGACCCTAGAGGGCAGAGTAGTACTACTCCATAGGATTTCCAAAGAGCAGCTGGTGCATTTGAACTGCTGACCTTTTGGTTAGCAGCCGTATCACTTAACCATTGTGCCATCACGACTCCTAAATGCTCATTAACTGTATTATATTCATAAAAATGGAATGCTATATAGTAATGAAAACAACCTCATTAAGGTCATACATAACATCACTGAAACATTGATAAAACTAATGTAAATTTTATCACTGAAAGTCAGATACAAAAAGAGTACAATTATACATTCCCAATTATATAAATTCAAAAACAGGAAAAGGAATTAATTGTGATAGGAGTCAGAGTAGTAGCTAATTTTGGGCTAGGGTTATGGCTAGAAGTCAATGAAGGAGGCTTTTGTGATACTAGTAAAACATTTAGTGAACTTTTGACTTTGCTCCTTTATGCACATAATTTATACTTCAATAATGTAAGTTTAGACTTACAAATACGAAATTCTAGGGTATGTTCCTTAACCACAGTGAAATTAAATTGGAAAGAAAATACACACACTCATGCTTTACTTACACTTAAATATCATAAAAACCTGAAAAAATGCAATAGTATGCATTTTAAGCTGAATGATATATACTAAATATCAACATCTATGGCAGCTCAAGCCAAACTCCAAGGAAATTTGGAGGCGTAAAAGGACACGTTTAAAAAGCAGAAAGTCTGAAAATAGTGGATGTAAGATTCTTCTCAAAAAGATAGTGAGTCAATAGCAAGTAAAGCCTAAGTAAAATGAAGGGAGAAATATAGAAGGGACAATTAGGTTTATGACGATATCATTTTAAGATACTTAAGGCCTGAAAATTGTCAGAATAAATGAAATATATCCCTTTCAGTCATTACTGAACAGATATTACCACCTACACATTCCAGAGCCAAAACAAAAAATACCCATTGCCATTGAGTCTGACTCATAGAGATCCTATAATACACAGTAGAGCTGCCCCATAGGGTTTCCGAGGAGCAGCTGGTGGATTTGAACTACTGACCTTTTGGTTCCCAACCGAGTTCTTAATCACTGCACCAACAGAGCTCCAGAGCATGCCAGAGCAGACACGTTAAAATGCTGAGAGAATTGAAGTTATACAAGAAAATTCATATCAATAGTCAAGAGTTAGAAATGGGGTCAAGGTTGGATAAACAAGGCTTATTTCTTCCAGATAAGTAGCTAACTAACGTTATCATGGAAGTAGACATGATGGATTTAAAATATATCATGTCAGCTTGTCTATTTCTGTAAACATAATGGGAAAATAAGCTAGTCTTAAATGTTAGTGCATATTCAGGGTAGGCATTCAATATAAATCATATAAGATTCAATGTGACTATTAGACTTACAGGAAGGAAGTACTTAACATATGGATAAATGCCCTATGATATTGGAAACCCTGGTTTTGGAGTGGTTAAGGGCTATGGCAGCTAACCAAAAGGTCAGCAGTTGAAATCCAGCAGGCACTCCTTGGAAATCCTCTGGGGCAGTTCTACTCTGTCCTATAGGGTTGCTGTGAGTGAATTGACTTGGTGATAACGAGTTTGTTTTTTGGTATATTGTGTGGCACAATATTTGCTGTTAAAAAAAAAAAAATTTTTTTTAAATATATTTATTTGTTATTAAATAAATTAATTCCCATCTTCAGAACTGATATTTTAATTTTTTTTCTCTTGTTCCTCAGAGTACTTACAGACATTGTAATAAATTTCAGTAAAGGCATTTATTTCTATTTTATAATTCTTACTTGGTTAAAATTTATATGCGATTCTTATCATAGAAGTGTTTTAGCTTTGTCCAACAATACACGTAACTATTTTTTATGAAACTATGTTTTAAATAAATATTACTTTTCCTACTGTGGGAGGATTCAATTGTAAAGTTTTAAAGTCATTAATATTTGTTTCATGGACTTTGCAAAAGCAGTCGTACAACAATCTGTGCTAACATTGACGGGTATAGTGATTCTTACTAATGAAGACATGGGATTGTATAGACAGGAAGTATGTTATCAGAAAATTGATTTATATGTGTGGGTGGGTGGATAAAAATAAAATAAAAATAAAGTCAACGTCTGCCGATTTTTTATGAATAATTTATCATGCACTAAGTAAGCATAAGAATATTATTAATTATTCTTATCTTTCATAGATATCATATATTTAATAATATTATAAAATATGCTACAAATTGAGAGTGTTGTATGATAATACACTTACACATAAATCTGTTCATACTTGGATGGATTTTTTTCAGAGTCTTTGGCAAGTGCTTGCTTTCTGCAGTAAACATGCTGACTGATTTTAGTGGTCTTTTGAGGTTAGATCCCATCTCGTTTTATTGCTGTGATAAAATGTCAGCAAAAGTGTATGCATTCTTTAATGGCCTCTGGAAAAGACTAAAACTAAATCAGAAAGGACAACCATGATGATGAACAGCGTATTTTTTGGTATTTGGGGTGTAATTGTTTGTATTTGCT
This sequence comes from Dugong dugon, assembly GCA_030035585.1. Classification (NCBI taxonomy): domain Eukaryota; kingdom Metazoa; phylum Chordata; class Mammalia; order Sirenia; family Dugongidae; genus Dugong; species Dugong dugon. The sequence goes on from CM057473.1 coordinate 13,146,564, forward strand.
GAGAAGACATTTTGTATTAGAAATTCTAATGTTTACGCATAGGCTATTACATCTCCAGGTAAATATTTAGAATGACGTACACAAGTCTATTGAATGAACTATTATATCATCTGCTGCCACCAATGGGTATTATCTTTACAGCTATTTGATGTGCCACAGGACAGTTTATTCTGTGATTTATAGCAATAATTTAGATGCTATTACTAGTACAAATAAAAATATACATCCTTAGCTTCTTGCTTTAGACAGTGTGTGTGCAAAGTTGTGCATAATCAAACCCAGATCCAGTTGCCTTTGAGCCTCTTCCGACTCATGGTGACCCCATGTGTGTCAGAGTAGAACTGTGTTCCCTAGGACTGAATTTTTAGAAGCATGTCACCAGGACTTTCTTCCAAGTTACCTCTGGAAGGAGTCCAACCTCTAATTTTTTTTTTTATTTTAATGTTTACTCAGCATGTTAAGTTGCCATTTAACAATTTCCATGAAAATTGTTACATCGGTTACATTTTTCACAATGTGTTAAGATTTTCTTCAGCTGTGCTCTGGTTGTTCCCTTTTTTTTTTAATTATTATTTTTATTTTGCTTATTGTTGTCATTTAAGTGAAAGTTTACATTTCAAATTAGTCTCCTATACAAAAATTTATACATATATTGTATGTAACCCTAGCTGTTCTCCCTGTACTGTGCCAGCACACTCCTCCTTTCCACCCCTGATTTCCCATGTCCATTCAACCAGCTCCTGACCCTCTCTGCCTTCTCATCTCACCTCCAGACAGAAGCTGCCCTTTTAGTCTCATGTATCTACTTGAGCTAAGAAGCACACTATTCATGAGTACCATTTTATTGTCCTGCCGTCCAGACCAATCTTTGTCTGAAGAGTTGGCCTCAGAAATTGTTTTAGTTCTGGACTGATAGAGAATCTGGGGCCCATGCTTTCCAGGATTCCTCCAATCTCAGTCAGACCATTAAGTCTGGTCTTTTTACTAGAATTTGAGTTCTGCACCCCACCTTTCTCCTGCTCCATCAGGGACTCTCTGTTGTGTTCTCTGTCAGGGCGATCATTGGTGGTAGCCGGGGACCAACTAGTTCTTCTGGTCTCAGGCTGATGAAGTCTTTGGTTTATGTGGCCCTTTCTGTTTCTTGGGCTAATACTTTCCTTGTGTCTTTGGTGTTCTTCATTCTCCTTTACTCCAGGTGGTTGGGACCAACTGATGCATCTTAGATGGCTGCTTGCAAGCTTTTAAGACCCCAAACACCACTCCACCAAAGTAGGATGCAGAACATTTTCTTAATAAACTTTGTTATGCCAATTGACCTAGATGTCCCCTGAAAGCATGGTCCCCAGACTCCTACCCCTGCTTCTCTGACTCTTGAAGTGTTTGATTGTATTCATGAAACTTCTTAGCTTTGGTTTAGTCCAGTTGTGCTGACTTCCCCTGTACTGTGTGCTGTCCTTCCCTCCACCTAAGATAATTCTTATCTACTATCTAATTAGTAAGTAACCCTCACCTTCCCTCCCCGCTCTTGTAACCATCAAAGAATGTTTTCTTCCGTGTTTAAACCTTTTCTTGAGTTCTTATAATAGTCGTCTTATAAAATATTTGTCCTTCTATGACTGACTAAATTCACACAGCATAATGCCCTCCAAATTCCTCCATGTTATGTTTCACAGCTTCATCGTCGTTCTTTATCATTGCATAGTATTCCACTGTGTGGATATACAATAATTTGTTTATCCATTTGTTCAGTGATGGACACCTAGTTTGTTTCCATCTTTTTACTATTGTGAACAGTGCTGCAATGAACATGGGTGTTCATATAGCTATTCGTGTGAAGGCTCTTACTTCTTAAGGATATATTCCAAGGAGCAGGATTGCTGGATCGTACAGTACTTGTATTTCTAGCTTTTTAAGGAAGTGCCAAATCGATTTCCAAAGTGGTTGTACCATTTTACATTCCCACCAATGGTGTATAAGTGTTCCAGTTTCTCCACAACCTCTCCAGCATTTATTTTGTGTTTTTTGGATTAATGCTAGCCTTGTTGGGGTGAGATGATATCCCACTGTAGTTTTGATCTGTTTTTCTCTAATGGCTAATGATAGTGAGCATTTCTTCATGTATCTGTTAGCTTCCTGAATGTCTTGTTTGGTGAAGTGCCTATTTATATTCTTTGCCCATTTTTGAATTGGGTTATTTGTCTTTTTGTTGTTGAGGTTTTGCAGTATCTGTAGATTTTAGATATCAGACGCTGATCGGATTTGTCGTAGCCAAATTTTTTTTCCCAGTCTGTAGTTTGTCTCTTGACTCTTTTGGCAAAGTCTTTTGATGAGCAAAAGTGTTTGATTTTTAGGAGCTCCCAGTTATCTAGTTTTTCTTCTGGTGCTTGTGCATTGTTACTTATGTTCGTATCTGTTTATGCCATGTATTAGGGCTCCTAGCATTGTCCCTATTTTTTCTTCCATAATCTTTATCTTTTTTGATTTTATATTTAGGTCTTTGATCCATTTTGAGTTAGTTTTTGTGCATGGTGTGACCTATAGGTCTTGTTTCAGTTTTTTGCAGATGGATATCCAGTTATGCCAGCATCATTTGTTAAAGAGACTATCTTTTCCCCAGTTATGGTTGTTCCATTTGAACCTCCAATCTTTATGCTAGCAGTCAAATGCCTTAACATTTTGTACCACCCAAGGTTCTGCATTGGCAAAAATATCCCATTAATGAAACAAACAATTCCTAAAAGATGATTTGAAAAACCCCAGAGTTTATTGACGTGAGAACTAAAACCTGAAGGATATTTCAAAAACAATATACATTTTGTTAGCACAATGCTAATTAATGAATCCTCCAGTGAAAATTAGGATGCTGATATATAAGCATCTGATATTCACCTTTATAATATGAATTTTCAATTAGAGTGATTGGAGTCCTACAACTAAACAAACATACACAGTGCGTAGTATTTTTATTTGCCTCTAGTGTGAGGACTTAATTATTTTACACAAACCATACTCTTCATCTACATAATGAAATAGTTTGTTATGATTTTTGAAGTCTCATATGAGAAATTAATTAATTTTGAACAGACAGTCATCGAAGGAGAGATGAAAAAAACCATTGGCTTTGATGAAAAGGATTTAAAAAGAAAGAACAGTTGTGTTTAGTGGAAATGTATACTGGAGAGGGCAAGAGCATAGTGTCTTCATAAATTTTCAAGAAGACTTTGCATGAACAAAAGCGAAACAGAGAAACGACAACAAAACGTGGTGACTAAAATATGGTTTCCAAAAATAAATAAATAAACTTAAAAATAAATTTGATGATATAAATCAATATATAAAGAGAAAATATGAAAGGAGACACAGATCATTAATTCAGAAATCTTCTAGAACTGAAGAATGAATTTAAATGATTTCTATATTGTTATCCCTCAAAAATGTTTAAATTTTCTAAAATAAAATTGGGCATAGTTTATCAACTATTTGTATTTTAGCATTTCTTTTTCAAATATTGTTTTACTCTAGCTCATGTTTTAGGGGAAATTTTAGAGAAATTATGCTGTTTTAAGGTAATGTGTTAAAGTGTAGTCTTTCTAAATGTTTTCTTGAAAACTTTATCTGTTAGCTCTTGTTGTGTAACAGTTCACTCCAAGTTTAGTGGCTTAAAACAAAATCCGTTTATTTTGCTCATGGTTATACCAGTTGTCAATTAAAGTTGAACATCGGTGGGTATTTCTTTGAGCCTCAGCAGAACTCCTGCATATGGCTGACACCATCTGCAGTTAGGCTAAGTGGCTCTGCATTGGAAGGTTGGCTGAGACACGTTAGTTCTCCACATGGTTTCTCATCCTCCAGGCAGATCGGGAGATGTGTTTACATGTTGATGCAACATCCCAAGCAAGAATGAAAAAATGCCGCATTCTATTGGCCAAAGCCAGTCACAAGACCAACTTTTATTAAAGGAGTGGAGAAAAAGATTAAATCCTGATGGAAGGAGACTAACATTCACCTTTTAAATGGTAAGTCTGGAAGGAAGAGTGAAGAATTGAAGCTAATTTTGCAATACATTCCCCCAATTAAGATCTTATTTTTATTTTGTCACTGTATTTTAAGAAATTTAAAATGTAGCCTTATAAAAATGTGAAATGGTGAACATATTTGATTTTTTTTTTCTGCTTTGAAAAATACCCACTTCAAACTGAATTTAATATTACCTAGTTTTCTTTCCCAACTGCATAGGCTTGGTGTATATGTTTTTATGTCTATGTAAGTGAGTGTTTCATATCCAGATTATTTCATAATTATAATTATTAGAAAAGTGATGCATAAAGACAAAGCCACTTATTCCCTTGAATCTGGAACCCAATATTCTTTATAAATCTCTGTCTTTTTTGCATTGTTTGACATTACATTTCCAAGTGAACATCACCTTGATGTTTTTAAGAACTGAATCTTTATTCATTGTTTTTATGGGAAAATGCCATTTAGTTCATTTAATTTTTAAATTAAAAAATTTCAAATGACAAAAATAAAAAGTAATCTTTAAAATTAATATTAAATTTATTTTTCACAAGAAATAAGACTAGTTGTTTTTATCCAAAGCCCAGACGGGGATGTCTCAGGCAGCACAGATTAATTAAAAGTTCAACCCACATTCAGAAAGATGAGTTCAATTATTAAATTGATTTTCATGGCTTATAAAAAATGGCATTGTTTTTCAATTCCCTGTCAACATGTAAAATCACAATAAAAATAAATAAATAAAAAAACACGAATTTTGACAAACACAGTTTTAGTTCATTCAGTTTGCCTGAATGAACCAGTTCTTACATACACATGGCCTACATTCATACAAATATTATTTTTCCCCCTTTTTATTAAGAAGTATATCATGATCAGAGACATTTTTCACTTTATAGGGATAAAATAAATAGGAAGAACAATGTTAAATTTAATCTGATTACATTTAAGTTAAATAATTAGTAGTATGCCTTCCAAATGTGCACTTCACATACATACACTCAAAAGCAAAATATATGAAACTTCTAGATTAAAAAAAAAATCTAATCTAAGTAATGAAAGAACACTAACTCTAAAATTTTAATTGGATGATAAAAGTAATCATCCCACTCAATAAAGCTGTCCCTATTACAAGTATACATTACTATCCCATGTATGGTTATTTCTGTCCAATCTCTTTTAGCACTATAATTTTGGAAATGAAATGCAAATTGAGAAAAATGCATTAGGCATGTAAGATTACATAGTTTGCATTTTCTGTTTTATTTAATCACCAACAACATGCATCTAATAAAATTTATTTGCTCTACATTGCTGACAAATGTCATAAATAATTCCTCTAACTGCCGAACCAAGATGTTCACTTACAGTACTAAATTAAGAAATGCTTTAAAATAAAACATTAGGAAATTATGATACTATAATAAGTGAAGAGGCTTATGAGTTTAACTGTTTTGCAATTAATTGTAAATCTATACCCTAAGCCTCAGAACCCCATTGCTATATAGTGAATCTGGTTTATTTCCTTCCTACAAGCCACTGTATTTGCCATTCAATAATCCCATAATTATACTGTGATCAAAAATACATGTATATCAACCTTGTTGTTGTGTGCGGTCAAGTTGATTCCAACTCATAGAGACCCTATATGACAGAGTAGAACTGCTCAATAAGGTTTCATGGTTTGTAATCCTTATGGGAGCAGATTGCCAGGTCTGTTCTCCTGCAGAGTGGCTGGTGGGTTCAAATCACCGACTTTTTGTCAGCTGCAGCTGAATATTTAACCATTGCACCACCAAGTCTTCTTAGGCATAGTTAATAAACCTCTGTAGATTAATATGTTTATAGCATTTTTGTTCATTTAATTCTTATGGTGTGTGTGGAAATAAGAACACTCTAACCTACTTGAGACTTTACTCCCTGAGAGTTCCTTTCTACCATTTCCATTATTGTGGCTTTGAGGAATTGTACCCAGGTATTGATCTTCCCTGCTTAAAAGTGACAGCATTATTTATTTGGCTATTACAAGTTATGGGCTCTCCATCTCAAGGAGAATGTGCCTTTTTTTTTTTTTTTTTTTTTGATGGAAATGTGATAAATGTGATGAGAAGCTAGGAAAAATTCTGAAGAGGCTATTGGTAATCATTCTAACCAGGATTTTGCCTTTTTTTTTTTTCATTGATTTTCTCTATTTGCCTGTTTTTGATTTCACTAGTTTCTTCTCTGATGTTTATTATTCCCTTTTCATGCTTTCTCTGTATTTGTTTCTTATCCTTATTCTAGTTTCTTAGGGCAGGAATTCATATGATTGATTTGTCGGCTTTTTAATGTATGCATTTGGGACTAAAATGCTTCCTCTTAGCACTGCTTTAGGTGCATCTCACATTTTTTTGATATTTTGTGTTTTCATTTATATATATGTATATATATACATATCTCCATATATATATATATATATAATGTCCTGTAAGATTTCCTCTTTGGCCTATCCATTATATGGAAATATTTCATTTAATTTCCAAGGGTTTGGAGATTTTCCTGGTGTTTTTCCATTATTGATTAGTTTAATTTCATCATAATCAGAGAATATGTAGTCTGTATGAGTTTAATTTTTTAAGAATATGCTGAGGCAATGTTTCCTTCTGTTGTACTTAGGGTTGCGATGAGTAGGAACCAACTCGTTGGCACCTAAGAACAACAGCGATGCTGAGGTTTGTTTTATAGACCAAGATACGGTCGATCTTGGTGAACGTTCCATGGATTGGGAAAAAAAAAAAAGTGAATTTTGCTGTTGTCGGGTGGAGTATTCTGTAAATTCAATTAGATTATATTTGATTATGTTGTTCATTTCTTCTATATCTTTGGTTACTTTCTGTCTCATAGTTCCATCAATTGCCGAGAGTGCAGTCTTGACCCAGCCTGTAATTGTAGATGTGTTTATTTCTTCTTTCAGTTCTATCAGTTTGTGTTAATATATTTTGAAATATTGATCTTTGGTGCTTACACATTTTAGTGTTGTTGTCTTCCTGGTGGATTTTTCATTTTCTCATTATGTAATGTGGCCTCTTTGTCTCTTGTAATTTTGTTTTCTCTGAAATATACTTTATCTGATATGTATATAGCCATTCCTTCTTTTTTTTTATTCCTGTTTACATGGTGTTATAGATTCAATTGTGTCCCCCCAAAATATGTGTCAACTTGGCTAGTCCATGATTCCCAGTATTGTGCCATTGTCCACCATTTTATCATTTGATGTGATTTTCCTGTGTTGTAAATCTTAACTCTATGATGTTAATGAGGTAGGATTAACAGCAGTTATGTTAATGAGGCAGGACACAATCTACAATATTAGGTTGTGTTTTAAACCAATCTCTTTTGAGATATAAAAGACAGAAGCAAGCAGAGAGACATGGGAACCTCATACCACCAAGAAACAAGAGCCAGAAGAATAGCGATTCCTTCGGACCGGGGGGTCCTGTGCTGAGAAGCTCCTCGACCGAGAAAGATTGTTGACAAGGACCCTCCCCCAGAGCAAACAGAGAGAGAAAGCCTTCCCCTGTAGCAGGCACCCTGAATTCTGGCTTCTTGCTTACTAGGCCAAGAGAGAATAAATTCCTCTTTGTTAAAGTCATCCACTTGTGATATTTCTGTTATAGCAGCACTAGATAACTAAGACACAAGGTATATTAATTTCTGTGCTTTTACTTTCAACCTACCTATGTTATTGTGTTTTGAGTTGAGTTTCCTGTAAAAAAAATATAGTCAGAATAAGTTTTTTCTTTGTAATAACTTTTTCTCTGCTTCGCTTTTTTTGGCTTCTCCTGAGATTATTTATTTATTTAGGATCCCATTTTAATGTGTACATTCTATATGGCTATTCTGGATAGTGTGTCTATTATATTAGGAGATTTCGGATCTTATTAAAATCTTTTATTTTAGAAAAGAACTACCTGTGAAGATTCAGCAGGCAGCTCCTGACCTACGCTTGTGGGATGTGGCTCCAATGACAGTCTAGTTTTCAGAGCCTTTGAGGTATTGCTTTGGTCTACTTGGTTTATCTGGTGCCACTGGGACTCCTAATGATCCAATCTGGTGTCACCTAAGGGGGTAGAAGGAGAATTCAGACCAGTCCCATATGTCTCTCCATAGGGAAGAGAAGCTTCAGTCCTATGAGGATGAAAAGTCTTTGCTAAATGGTGCTTGTTGTGGCAGCATCCACACCGGTCTATGATGGATGGGAAGTGCCCCCAGGGCAGGTCCTCACTGTGCCAAAATCCGCATTACACTTACCCTTCCCAGCCCTGCCATCGCTGGTGTCTCTGAGAAGAAGGAAGAGATTTAGAAATAATAAGAAAGTAATTTTCCCCTGATAGCTTACTGTTAGAGGGTTTCATGACCCAGCCACCTTGTTGGGCTTGCCTGTTGTCAGAGGATTCCACTGGATCTGGGTGAAGAAGGAGCCTACCCAAGCTGTCTTCTGTTGCTGTGTTAGGGTTGGGAAATGCTGGGTGTGGGTCACTTTCTTCTATTGGGTGAGGGAACATAAAATGTCTCCTGCTGTGTTTTATCCTCTAGTCCTGTAGTCCAAAACCAGTTCTCATCTCTCTTATCACCTTTCAAAGTTTGTTTTTCTATCAAATTATTTTAAGGATTGATAGTTGTACTTCATGAGGAGGAGTGGGAAGAGGTGGATCTACAAAATCTTGTCCAGACCTTTTTCTTCGTCATTGTCATCTGTTTTGAGAATTTTCTTTAACCACTCTTAAAAATTATGTTTACTAGCAAGAACTTCTCTTAGTTTTCCTTCATCTCAGAAAGTACTTATTTCCCTTTAATTCCTGAATGATAGTTTTATTGGATATAGAATTCACAGCTGACAGTACTTTTCTTCTAGCACTTTAATAACATTGTTCTACTTTCTTCTGGCCTCCGGGATTTCAGATGAGAAATGCACTTTCATTTGAATTGGTGTTTCCCATTAAGTAATGCATCATTTATCTCTAGATACTTTCAAGATTTTTTATTTGTCTTTAGTTTTCAGGATTTTACTTATGATACATCTTGGTGTGGATTTCTTTGGGGATCCTATCTGAAGTATGCAAAATCTATTAAACCTGTAGGCTTCTGTCTTTTAACAACTTTGGAAAGTTTTCAGTCACTGTTATTTGAATACTTTTTTGAACTCCATTTACACCTGTTCTTCTATGATATGAATGTTAGTTATTTTGTCATTGTCCCATGGGTCCTTGAGACTGTACATTTTATTTAGCCTACTTTCTCTCTATTGTTCAGATTGGGTAAATTCTATCGATCAAGTTCAGTGCCATGGTTCTATTCTCCGTCATCTCCGCTCTACTATTCAGCCTATCCAGTGAGTTTTTGTTGGTGTTGTTGCTATTGTGGTTTTTTTAATTCTATAATTTCCAGTAGATATTTTTAAAACATCTATTTCTTTACTGATTTTTTTTCATTTATTTCAAGACATGTATAATTAAATATTGAAATATTTTTATAACAGCAGCTTAAAACGCTTGTCAGATAATTCCAACATATCATTCATCTTCCCATTGGAGTCTGTTGATTGAATTTTGTCATTTAACTTGTGACTTTTCTGTTTCTTTTTACAATGAGAGGTTTTTAACTGTATTTTGTATATTTTAGATATTATATTATGAAACTGTTTGCCCTATTTTGTTTTTTTTAAGTGGGTAGTCCTCTGTGTGGGCATGTATGTTAGACTTCCCACTGGGCCCCAACAACACTCTCAGGGAAATAGTGGGGCAGTGATTCACAGATCCTTGTTGCCTCTCAGTGGATGTGTAAGCTCAGCTCCTTGTCCATCTTATAAACATGATGGAGAAGAGAAGTAGAGGGCTAAGACACACCACCTTGTTACTGCAGATCGGTGGCATGGTCAGCTCCCCCTCAGTTCCCACTGCCACTGGGAGTAGGGGAAACAAAGTGTCAAGTAGTTCTGCCTTGTACCACCTTATTCTGCCTCTTTCATGATGTAAGGGTTGAGACGTAGCTCTCCACTGGACCCTGCCCCTCTAGGGTGGAACGCATTGACATGTCAGTCCGGACTCACAAAGCTTTATTAATTTTACTGCTACCCTGTGGATGTTGAAGTTCGGCTACTCACTGGGCTTCCACAGACTCCAGGAGTGAGGGAAAAATAGAATGATGATAACACAGACTTTCATGGCCTTGCTCAATGTCACTTATGCTGAATGGTTTTGGTGGCTCAGATCCTAGCTGAGTACTTTGGACAATGGTGGGTGGGGTCACTAGCCCCACCTTACACTGTCTTGTTAAGTCTTATTTCTGCCCAGGGGGAGTGGAGGCTCAGCTCATCATTAGGCCTCCCTGAAACTACCCTGGCTGAGAAAATAGAGCACCCTCTGCTCCACAATATGGGGGATGGGAGAATAGCTCTCATCTCAACCTCGCTGACACTACTTAAGCATGGGAATCAGAGCTTCACCTGTCTGTGTTGGACAGGACATGGGAAATCAGCTCACCACTGGGAGTAATCAACACTATACCACCAGGAGAATAGGAAAGCCACCTGCTTTCACCAGGTGGGGGTGGGAATATTCGCTCCATGCTAAGCCCCACCAAAACCACATAGTGAAGTAATCAGACTGCCACTGGCTGCTTTTGAAGAGCAATGCGTGGGACTGATTGTAAGATCAGCTGCTTTGTTGGCCTGAATGAAACCACTGGGAGAGAGAGGGAGAAGGGTCTGTGTGGTAGGCATAATATCCCCCCAATATATATATCCGCTAATTCTTGGAATCACTGAATATGTTATATTAAATGACTAAAGAGACTTTGAAGCATCATAAAGAGTATGGACATTAAGACAGAGAGGTTTTGCTGGATTATCTGGATGTGCACGATATAATCACATGAATCCTTAAAAGTAGAGCATTTTGTCTGGCCAGGGTCCGAGGAACATGGGTAAGACGAAGAAGAGAGATTCTACAGATAGAGATGTCAAGAGATATTCCAGATGTAAGAACCCTGGTGGCATAGTGGTTAAGTGATACAGCTACTAACCAAAAGGTTGGCAGTTCAAATCCACCAGGCACTCTTGGAAACTCTGTGGGGCAGTTCTACCCTACCCTATAGGGTAGCTATGAGGCTGAATCAACTAGACGGCAATTTTTTTTTTTTTTTTAAACAAGATCTGAGTCGTAGGGGCACATATTTAAGGATAACAGAGAGATGTCTAGAAGCTAAGTAAGGCTTCTAGATTTCAGCTAGTAATGGAAGGAGGACCTTAGAATGACAATTACAAGGAATCAGATTCTCCCAACAACCTGAATGAGCATATTCTTCCTGATGTTGCTGTTAGGTGCCTTCCAGTGGGCTCTGACTCGTAGCAACCCGTGTACAACAGAAGGAAACCCGGCTTGGTCCTGCACCATCCTCACAATCGTTGTTATGTTGAGCCTGTTGCAGCCACTGTGTCAATCCATCTCTTTGAGAGTCTCCCTCTTTTTCTCTGACCCTCTTCCCGGAGCCTCCAAATAAGAGCCCATGTAGCAAGCCCTTTCATTCTGGCCTTGTGAAAACTGAGGCAGAGAAAACAGCTGAGTCAACATGGACTTCTGCCCTACAAATCTGTGAGTTAGAAATCATTTTCCAAAGTGGTTGTACCATTTTACATTCCTACCAGCAATGTACTAACATTCCAATTTCTCCTTTCGTGGCCATTTTTTTTTTTTAATTTTAGCAATCTTGGTGTATAATAAGTAGTATCTCATTGTGAATTCATTTGCATTTCTCTAAAGATTGAGGATGTTTAGTGTGATTCTATATACTCACCGGGCATTTATATATCTACTTTGTAGAATTGTCTATTCAGTTTTTTTTTTTCTGATATGTTTAACTGAGTTGTTTGTATATTGTTGGGTTGTAAACTTCTTTATATATTCTGAATACAAGTCTCTTATCAGATATATGATTTGCAAATATTTCTACAATTCTCAGGGTATCTTTTTTTCTTGTTTTTGTTCTTAGAAGCAGAAAAAAATATTTTGATAAAGTTTAATTTCTTATATTGCACATGATGTTTGTGTCATATGTAAAAATCCAATGTAACCCAAAGTCACAATGTTTAATTTATGTTTTCTTTGAAGAATTTTGTATTTGAACCTCTAGCATTTTGGTTTACTATCTATTTTGAGATGATTTTTATGTATAAGATAGGGATCTATATTCATTCTTTTGCATGTGTATAACTAGTTATTCCAAGACTATTTGTAGAAAAGACTAAATGAAAATGTCTTGTAAAAAATCAGTTTAGCACAAATATAAAGGTTTTTTTCTGGACTCTGAGTTTTATTCCATTTATCTATTAATCAATCCTGATGCCAGTATCACACTGTCTTGACCATTGTAGATTTGCAGCAAACTTTGAATTCAGGACGTGAGTCCCCTACTTGGTTTTTCTTCTTTAAGATTATTTTAGCTATTCAGGGTTGTTTCCAATTCCATATGAATTTGAGGATTACCTTTTAAATTTCTGCAAAAAAAGTTTTTTTTTGGAATTTTGATAGAGAAGGCATGGAATCTGTTCATCAATTTGGAGGATATTGTTTTCTTTACAATATTAAGTCTTTGGATCCAAGAAGATAGAATGTCTTTAGATTCATTCAAATCTTCCTTAATTTCTTTCACCAAGGTATTGTGATTTTCAGAAGACGTATTTTGTATTTAATTTACAGTTTATCATTATTTATTATTTAATTTTTGGTTTTATTATAAATGAAATTATCACTTTTATTCTTCAGATTGTCCTCACTCTTACACAGAAATAAAATTGGTACTTTTTATATTAACATTGTGTCTCGCATGCTTGCTAAACTTGTTTATTAATTCTAATATTTTTGTGGATTCCTTACATTTTCTGTATACAAGATTATGCTATTTACTAACAAAGATAACTTCTTCCTTTCAAATCTAGATGTCTTTTATGTATTTTTCATGTCTAATTACCCTTTTCTAGACCTCCAATATATTGTTGAGTAGAAGTGTCAAAAACAAACATCAATGCATTTTTTCTGACCTTAGAAGGAAAACATTCAGTCATTCACTATTGTGTATGATGTTAGTTGTGTTTTTTTTCTTTTAAATATTAAGTTGAGGAAGTTCCATTCTATTCATAATAGTTGACTGTTTATATCATGAAAGTATGTTGACTTTTGTCAAATAATTTTCATAATCTGTTAAAATGATCATGTGATATTGGTTCTTTACTCCATTAACAAGGTGTGTTACATTGATTATTTTCTGTATGTTAGACCAATTTTTCACTCCTGAGATAAATTCAGCTTTGTCATGGTTGATAATACATTCTATATGTTTCTGGATTTCATTTACTCGTATTTTGCTTAGGATTTCTGCACGCATGTTCGTAAGATGTATTGGTCTATAATTTTCTTCTGATGTCTTAGTTTGGCTTTGGTATTGGGTAATACTGATCTCATACAATAGAGTCATATTTCAGTAGAGCTTGTGACAGATTGTAATAATTCTTCTTTAAAACTTTGGACTTTTCACCAATGGAGCTATTTGAGCCTGGGCTTTTCTTTGTGGCTAATTTTTTATTACTAATTCAATGTCTTTACTGGTTATAAGTCAATTTGAATATTCTGTTTATTCTTGTGTCAGTTTTGGTGGTTTATGTCCTTTTAAGAATCTATCCATTTCATCAAGGGCATATAATTTTTTGGCTTTTCATTGTTTATAGTATCCCCCTAAATTCGTTCCTGTTTCTGGAAGGTCAGAATGATGTTCCTTGTTTCACTCTGAATTTTAGTGATTTGATTTTCTCCTCTCTCTCTCTGTCTTTTTTTATCTGACGTTTTGTCAGTGCTGTTGATCTTGTCAAAGAAGAAAGTTTGTTGAATTTCTCTAATCTTTTCCTATTTTTAATTTTAATTATTTAGGCTGTAATCTTCATAATTCTCTTCCTTCTGATGCTTTAGTTTCAGTCTACTCTTTTTACAGTTTTTATGTGGGATGATTATTGATTTGATTATTATTCTGTTTTAATATAGGTGTTTTCAGCTGTGAGTTCCTTCCCAGCAGTGCTTTAGCTGCCTCTCATAAGCCTTGTTTTATAGAGTTCTGTTTTAATTGATTTCAAAGTATTTTGCAATTTCTTTTGCAATTGTGTTTTGTTGATCAGCTGGTTATAAAGGAATATATTGTTTAATTTCTACATATTTGCTAATTTACCAGATTTTTTTTTTATTATTGTTTTCTAATTTAATTTCATTCTGGTAGAGAACATACTTTGTACAATTTATATCATTTAAAATTTATCTGTGCTTATTTTATGGCCTAGCGTATGTTCTACCCTGAAGCATTTTCAACGTACACTTCAAAAGAGTGTATATTCTGAGGTTCTTGGGTGAAGTGTTGTACATACGTCTGTTAGAACTGGTTACTTTGTAGTGTAGTTTAAGTCTTCCATTTTCTTGTTGATCTTCTGATTAATTCTTCAAACCATTATTGTAAGCGGCTTGGGAAGTCAATGATCATGGTTGAAATGTCTATCCTTTCAGTTCTGCCAGGTTTTCCCTCATGTATTTTAGAGATCTGTTGTTAGGTGCATATATATATATTTATAATTCTTTTGTCTTCTTGATGGATTGACCCTTTAACAACTAAAAATAACTATTTTTTTTTTTTTTTGTCTTAGTAACTTTTTTTTTTAGCTTAAAGTCTGTTTTTTCTGGTATTAGTATATCTACTCTAACACTCTAGTTATTTTTTTGATGATATTTTGGTAAGATATCATTCTGTCACTTTCCTTTAATTTGTTAGACACTGTGACCTTTAGTTCTTTGAACTTATTTATCTTAATTTGTTTAAAATCTTTGTTTAGTTAGTCCAATATTTATGCTTCCACAGAGACACTTCCTATTGTTTGTTTTGTTTCCTTCTCTTTATAGGACATACAGTCTTGATTCTTTGTGGTTCTCTCTCTCTCTCTTTTTTTTTTTTCCCCATCCTTGTTGATGAACTCAGGTTGGACACTCTGTCTAGAACATATGGGTGGCAATAGGGACATTCAGAGAAATCACAACTATGTCATTCCTCAAGTTCTCAGTTCCATAGACTGTCTGCCTTATCTTTATAGCTTTTGGAATCTTCTTATTCTTATTTTCTATGTTTTTTCTGGGGTTTTTAGAACTTTAGGAGGAAGGAATTAGAATAAGTAGGGCTACCCAATCTTGGCCAGTACCAGATGGAATCAATTTATTAATTACTGTATTTATAATATATAATTTGCATACCAAACAATTCACCTTTCTAAAATATACAATTTAGGGCATTTTAGTATATTCACAAAGTTGTGCAATCATCACCACTATATAATTCCAAAACATTTCCATCACTCTCTCACAAAAATCATATGTATTAGTAGTCACTCCCCATATTCTTTCTCACCACTGCCGATCCAGATCCAGGCAAGTGCTTATCTACTCTCTAGATCTGACTATTCTGAACATTATATATAAATGAAATCATACAAATGTAGCCTTTTGTGTCTGGCTTCTTTCACTTAACATACTCTATTCAGAGTTTATCCATGTTGCGTCATGTATCAGTACATTATTTTTATGGCTAATAACATTCCAACAGATAATATTTCACATTTTGTTTTTCCCTCTAGAAGTTGATAGACATTTTTTTTTTTTTTTTACTTTTTGGCTATTATGAGTAATGCTGCTGTTAACATTTGTGTGCAATTTTTTTGTTTGAATGTAAGTTTTCCATTTTCTTGGCTATATACCCAGAGGTGGAATTGTTGAACTGCTCCATAGAGTTTTCAAGCTGTAATTTTTCAGAAGTAGATCACCAGACATGTCTTCCAAGGTGCCTCTGGATGGGTTCCAACCACCAACCTTTAGGCTAGTAGTTAAGGGCTTAGCTGTTTGCACCACCCACAGACTCCAATAAATGTTAGCTATTGATATTATCATACTCATTAATCCACAATTTTTTTCACTTTAATGTATATTAAATATTTTCATCAATATAGAAATAATGTGTATGAATCACAGCCTAATGCCTTCACATTGTAGGTGAAAATACATATATACCTTCTGTGCCTGGATAATAAATGATAATCAGTAATAATTATCAACCTATGAGTAAAGTACAGAAGTGAGATCTGGTGGGTCTGTTAATTGCAATAATTTCATATTTCATACAGTTACTCTGTCTCTATTTGAGCATGTATAACCATTCCCTCGTACAGAAATTCTTCTGTTAACTTCTACTATATAGTGTTGTTATGGTTAGGTGCCATAGAATCGGTTCTGACTCATAGCAAACCTTTGCACAACAGAATGAAACACTGCCTGGTCCTGCGCCATTCTCACGATCATTGCCATATTTGAGCTCATTGTTGTGGTGACTGTTTCAATCCATCTCGTTGGGGGTCTTCCTCTTTTTCACTGACCCTTTACTTTACCGAGAATGGTCCCTCTTGCTAACATGTTCAAAGTACGTGAGACGAAGTATCACCATCTTCACTTCTAAGGAGCATTCTGGTTATACTTCTTCCAAGACAGATTTGTTCATTCTTCTGGCAGTCCATTATATATTCAGTACTGTTTGCCAACACCATAATTCAAGGGCATCAATTCTTCTTCGGTCTTCCTTATTCATTGTCCAGCTTTCACATGTATATGAGACAATTGAAAACACCACGGCTTGGGCCAGGCACACCTTAGTCCTCAAAGTGAAATCTTTGCTTTTTAACACTTGAAAGAGGTCTTTTGCAGCAAGTTTACCCAATGCAATGTGTTGTTGGATTTCTTGACTGCTGCTTCCATGGGCATTGATTGTGGATCCAAGTAGAATGAAATCCTTGAGAACTTCAATGTTTTCTCCATTTATCATATTGCCTATTGGTCGAGTTATAGATATAGAAATATCTATATTGGAAAGACAAGAGATGAACTATATTTGGCTAATTTCCAATAATATGTAAGGGTCATCTTGTTTAAAAATGCTTGAGGTATACTCCAAGTATATTTTCTATCATTTACCATACCACAAGAAGATCCTTATTTACAAATATCTAGCCAAGTGCAGTGCAAGTAATATGATCATGCTTGAGCAATAATCTCTCAGGGAGTTGTAATTTTTGAAAGCCATGTTGACCTATCCAAACCACTAGGGTATCATTTAATGCAATGAGTGCTAATTTTCTAAGTGGTATCCTAGTGACCTAAAATAGTTTGCACAACCTACAAAAATGCTCCTTAGTCCCCGTGGTGTAGTTTACACAGTAGGAAAATATGGTTCATTATTTCACAAACACAAATTACAGGCAAAGAGCTTAACAGCCATAATGACATTTTTGCTCAATTTAAACAGAATAACTCTAAAAGTACATTTCTAAAAATAAAATGAAATCTACTTGCAGAAAATCAAATATAATCGACTCACTTATTTTCCCTTTTTTACTGAATTTTACCCCAAAAATATATTCATCTATAAACTTATTTTAAGACTACTTTTAAGCTGTAAATGAGTATCCGGAGGGAGGGGTCATCTCAGGGCTAATTTCTTTAGTGCATGTGGAGTACTGATTTTCCTCTTCTATTGCTCTCTGAGGCCCTTTTCTTGTTCTGCAAAATGATGTTTTGCTGTTTTCAAGCTTGAATGGCAATCGGAACGTATTTTTCAGTTCAATGAATTTGTATCTAGGCGAGTTCCTAATTGCTTTACATAAACAGCTTCTTCAACTTTTCTGTAGAAAATATTCTTATACAAATCACTGTCTTTACAATGAATAAAATTTAGATTTCTCTAAATGATAGAAAAAAAGAGTAACAATGAATAACATATTGTGCACAAAATGTTCCTATAATATTGCACACATATCATCCTTGATTTTCCCTTGGGCATCATAGTTGTGCATCCTCAACTTAGAGGAAAAACTCTTATTTTTCTTTGCAGTTTCTAATCCGAGGTAATAAATCCTTTCTCAGAGTTGTGATCTAGGCTTCTTGAAGGCATGCCGAGAAACGAATGAAAGATAATTGTTATCTCTGGCACTTGTAGTTAATGTATAGTATATTTCAAATCCACCCTCAGTCTGAACCAACATACTCAAAACCAAAAACCAAACTCGTTGCCATCGAGTCAATTCTGATACATAGCAACCCTATAGGACAGAGTAGAACTGCCCCGTAAGGTTCCCAAGGCTGTAAATCTTCACAGAAGAAGACTGCTACGTCTTTCTCCCACGGAGTGGCTGGTGGGTTCCAACCGCCAACCTTTTGGTTAGCAGCTGAGCACTTTAACAGCTGCACCACCAGGGCTCCCTGAACTAGTATACATACCCTATTAAACAATTCCTCTGGAGAATTTGCTGACCTCATGGAAAAACATTCCCTCATCACCTCCCTCACCCAAATCTGGTTCTTTCTGATGTTGCTTACTACTCTGTAAAAGAGAAGCTCTTTTCTCTCCGATTTTTGAGACATTTGTATATCTCCTGGACAGGGTATTCTCACTGTTGCAGTGGTTCCCCTACCTTGATTACAATAGCCCACTGTCCTCCTGCAAAGATTCTCTCAAATAAAGTAACTCCTTACCTAAATTCAAATTTGGTTTCAACAATTGCAAATTGACCAATCCTTTTCAAGATCTTGTCACTTTCTTGTAAGACCTTGCTAAATGTAGCCATAACCGTATCAGTATATACCAGTTTTCATCTAGTCAGTTCCAACTCACTGCTGCTTCATGTGTATTAAAATAGAACTGTGCTTCATAGGGTTTTCAGTGGCTGGTTTTTCAGAACTAGGTCACCGGCCCTGTTTTCCGAGGTATCTCTAGATGGACTCAAATCTCCAACATTGTGTTAGCAGCCAAGAGTGTTAGCTGTTTACCACACCCAGGAAAACCCAAACCATAGGTATATTCACACACTGTTAACATTTGCTTTCTTACTTTTCTTCCCCTGGAGCTACAATTTCAGTAGGCATAGGATTGGCTTTCCAGGGGATTTCAGGTAACAATTTACCACGTGTTTTGCTACTGCTGGAGACCCTGAGTGCTGCAAACGGTTAATGTGCTTGGTAGTTAATCAAAAGGTTAGAGGTTTGAGTCCACCCTGAGGTGCCTCAGAAGAAAGGCCTGACAATCTACGTCCAAAAATCAGCCGTTGAAAACCCTAAGGAGCACAGTTCTACTCTGAAACACATGGGGTTGTCTTGAGTCACAATCAACTCAGAGCAACTGGTTAACTGGTTGCTAATGTTAATATGGATCTCCATCTCTTTAGGTCTGGGTATCAATTTCCTTGACTTCGTCCATTCAG
This sequence comes from Dugong dugon, assembly GCA_030035585.1. Lineage (NCBI taxonomy): Eukaryota > Metazoa > Chordata > Mammalia > Sirenia > Dugongidae > Dugong > Dugong dugon. The sequence goes on from CM057473.1 coordinate 13,165,942, forward strand.
TCACTAAGCCAACAGTATGTCATTACTTTTTGTTTGTCTGTTTACACATTCATTCAGCAGCATTCCACTCAGGGTTCAATTTATATATTAGTCAAGATAATGGTAAGCATGCTAGAGAAACAACACCCAACAGAAATTTAAAATAAAATATTTTAGTTATGGTTAATTCAAAGTCTACTGACAGCATTTAATCTGACCCATCTTCAAACTGAGCATCTGAATAAATAGTCCCCTAGTCTCTTAACTGTCCTCTGAGTTGAGGACCATTTTATTTTGCCTCCTGTTTTATAAGTAATTTTCAAACAAAGTATTGATCTTATTCTACCTTGCAAGATGCTGGGCACAAAGAATGTCCAGCTGAAGGTAAGGTGACTACAATTCAAGAAGAATGAGAATACTGGTATATTGTACCATTTTAGCAGAAATTGTAACAAGCAGTTAACCAACAATTAATGTCTTCCAATTAAAATAAACATGGCAAAATTGAAATGATGAAACCTGGTAAGTTTAAGTAAATACAGATTATTCTCACTCAAAGAGTATGTTAGTACCATTCATCTGGAATGTTCAAGTATTAGATGTGTGAGAAAAGGCAGGGTGAATCACCTTGGGGCTTTAAAAATACATACATTCCTAGGCCCCAGTCCACACTTACCAAGTCAAAATATTGGAAGTACAGCAGCTTTGGTTAGTATATTTCAACAGTTCAGCTGGTGGCAATGATGACCTATCAGAGCTGGGAACTACTCAATGTCCTTGATAATTTTCCTCTAATTATTAGGTTCCGTTATTCTAAATTCTCTCTGATCATTCTCCTTCTATTTTCTCCAATAGCCTATAACCAAAATAAAATCCACTGCCATTGAGTTGATTCCGACTCATAGCAACCCTATAGGACAGAGTAGAACCACACGGTAGGGGCTCCAAACTTGTAAATCTTTAAGAAAGAGACTGCTACGTCTTTCTCATGGCCAATAGCCTCTACTGGGAATAAAATAACCTTTCTCCATTGGCAATAATCCTTGGCTACGGGTACACCTGTGGCTGCAGGGGCTAATGCATTCCTCACGTTCTCTATTTTCCAGCGTGGGTCTGCAGCTGTATTCACAAAGCCTGGTATTAAAGTATTTGCTCCAAGAGTCGCTTTCATTGAGCCAAAAACCACATCTGTGCACCTTTCCGGAAGGCTTAGACGTGCTGCCTTGTTCTATGTTGTATTTCAGGATGTCATTGGAAAATGTTTGCGATCATTGAGCGCTCGGCTTTCCACTTGACTTCATTGTATAACACCTGCTTTCTGTCAAATTGTACATTAGTGAGTGCTATTTGATATTGGCAGATCGATTTCAGTCTATCTGGGTTGCTAATCTCACAGTATCATTAATTACAAATATCATGTACGGATGATAACATTTATGATGGAGTCACACCAAAATAGCCAGCTTTAGAGCCATTGAGATAAAACTGGGTATTTCATTAATGTAACAACTTGACTTAAATGAAATTCAATAGTATATGTGAACCACATTATATTTATCTCTCAAAATATTTGCTGGCTTTTGGCTTTGGTTTGCATCTTTGGGAGTTAAATCTGTAACCAAAAAATGGGGCAAAGCATTCAGTGATTATTTTCAGATCTTTATTACCTGTGAAAATTACAGGCCTAATGGTCTGTTTCTCTCTCGCTGGCTGGCAGGTGATATCAGACTCATTTAAGTTGGTCACCCATCTAAAACGTAGTGCTGATTCTGCAAATGAAGTAAGCGCTATTGGAACATCCGAATCTGCAGATGCCTTATTTGTTATATAAAGTAAACAATACAGGAGGAACAAGCTCTTTTTGGACAAATATTTTGACATACCGTGAACCAAACGGTACGTATACAATTATATTTATTCTTTGAGACTAGAGAGAATCAAAGCACATCATGATATGATATAAAATTTTTGAAAGGCAGGGTTGTTTTGAAATAAAGCAGAAAAGAAACAGTGACAAAAGGCAGAAAGTACTGAGCCCTAAATTATCAGATCCTTAGTTTTGTGTTAACTTCAGATATACAATCCTTCCTGGTTACATATCATCTGGCTGAAGCTACTGAGTGAGAGGAGTCCCTGGGTGGTACAAAACATTAACACACTCACTTGCTAACCTAAAGGTTAGAGGTTCAAATCCACCCAGAGATGCCTCAGAAGAAAGACCTGGTGATCTTCTTCCAAAAAATCAGCCATTGAAAACTTGTAGAGCACAGTTATACTGTAACACAAATGAGGTCACCAAGACTGGAAATCAACTTGATGGCAGCTGGGTTAGAAGTATGTTCTACACACATCCCATGAATCAACTCGTTGATCCTTACAACAAGCCTATAAGGAAGGTGTTGTTAATATACCCACTTTACAGATGAGTAAAAGTAGGCACAAAAAGTGTAACTTGCCCAAGGTCACACAGCTACTAAATGACCTTGAGATAAAGGCATTCTAGAACTTACGTGTAATATGTATTTTGGAGATCTGATATACACACTTTTGTTATAATACCCCTGATTGCAGTTACATGCGTGGTGTCCCATGGAGGTTCAGATGGGCTGCCATCTTTCCTCTTCTTCCTTTAGGCAAAGGAGGGTCACCACAGGGGCTGGTCTTCTGAAGGAGTAGCTAGTGATATTAATTTTTAAGTACCATATCCCCAAAATCTATATAATGCTTGTATGATATGTAAAATAATATGTATGTATATTTAATACATATAATGGATACACAATTAATATAATGAATATATATGTAAATGTTTTCTTCAGGATTCACCCACATTCCTGAAGCTGAATCATATTTTCCTACAGTCCGTGAAGAAAGCTGTGAGGGATCCCTGCATGTACAAGTAGTCCCCAACTTGCGATGGGGTTCTTTTTGGATGACTCCATCTTAAGTTTGTTCTGAAGTAAGTCGAATGCTTCGTATATATATGTATATATTTTTAGTTTTCATTATTATTGGCTTTCATTATCAGTATCTTTATAAATCTGATATTTATTTGTCTTGGAGAGTTGGGAACATTACATATAAACTTACAGATGTGTTTTAATACATCAAAAAAATAAATTGCCATCGAATAGATTCCGACTCATAGCGACCCTATAGGATAGGAGAGAACTGTCGCATAGGGTTTCCAAGGCTGTAATCTTCATTAAAACAGACTGTCACATCTTTCTCCCATGGAGCAGCTAGTGGGTTCAAACTGGTGACCTTTTGGTTAGTAGCCAAGTGCTGAACCACTGTGTCACCAGGGTTCCCTATTACATACATATGTAAATGAAAAATACACAAATCATAAATATTTACTCTGATGATGAAGAGTTGGACGAAGTTGGCATTTTCGTCAGCTGTGGTAACAACTCCACTTGTGGAAGGTTCTGGGTCATCTAGATTATCCCTGGGAATAAGGATGGTGTTTTTAGTCAGAAAATCAGTAACAGTTGTCTGTATGGTCCCTTTCTTTTTTTCCTCATATATTTTGCAGTAACATCTCACTGTATCTCAAATCTGCCTATAAAGTGGCAAAGCGATCAGTGTTTGGGTCCATGTTTTCAAGCAAATGAAGCCCCTGACTTAGTTTAGAAAACTAAATCTGTATGCCAGTGTTTTCAGCAGTAAATCATAAAAATGAAAACCTGCAAGTGAACCTCTGAGAACGAAAACATCAGCAAATTACGTACCGCAACATGGTACATAGTACATATTACTATGATAAGATGTACAAAAAAACAGACGGTTGTAAATGCGATTTGTCATAACTCAAATACGTCATAAATGGGGGACTACCTGCAAAAATCTCTAAGTGGTCCTGCTTGTTGTGAGGACAAAAAGAGTGGGCAGTCATCTCTGCCCAGACTCTCCTGGCAGTAGATCCCTTCACAGGGGACCCACTATGCACCAGGCAGCTCACACACATTATTTTTTGGAATTGCATCCTGTGTTTTTTTGAGGAACATCAAGTGTGTTATCTGGATTAGAATCGCCCCTTTTCTACATGACTCTACCTCCCTGACTTGGTTTGGACCAAGTTTAGCCCCTGTCCCATGCTGGAGCGTGCAGATAATTGCACTTTCCTGGCCACAGTGTCTGGGGTTGGGTGTGTGACTTAAACCACAGACCAGTCTGAGTCCTTTCATGGAGTTATTTAAACTGGAGTGCAGAGGAGGTTACCCCTTCACCTCAGATGGAGAAGACGGAAAATCTGAGTCTGGGAGCTGCTAGTGACACATTTCTCTCCGTGGAGGAAAATAACCAGCAGAAATAGAACAGGATGTGACATACAGAGAGGAATAGTGGCAAAAAGGAAAACAACAAAGGTGGCTGGTTGCTGTTCTTTGATATACACCTCCCAAACGTTCCCAATTACGTGATTACAAGAGGTATGTCTGGGAAAATATTCGATTTTTTTGTTTGTTTTTTGCCAATCATTCACTGTTTTGTTGTGTAAATTTCTTAAACTGTTTGAACCTAAATTCTCATCAGTAAAATTGGTATTATTGCAAGTTACGTTTTAGGATTATCGAAAGGTCAGGGTTAATGTTTGTAAAGTTCCTAGAGCATAGTGCACATAGAATTAAATGAGTTTGTTTTTCATATTACATTAATCAATGTCTAAACAAAAATAATAATTACGTTAATAATTGTGTTGCACCTTAGGGAGAAAGGTTTAAAATCTTGACCTTATTGTTCCACTATCACCTCAGGCAAAATAAACTCCTCACCATTACCTTGTCTGTCTGTCCTGTGTAGGTTCTATTTAATGAATGTAGTTTTGATTTTGTCTAAGCTTCTCCCTGCCCCCACCTAAGACCCTCTGCTTCAACCTTCAGCGCCTCTCATTCATCTAACGTCCTGCTGTTTGAATTCTTTCTTATAGTACCGTGCCTTAGTTATTTTCTTTGTGATAAACATCGTAATAGGCTATAAGGAGCAACATCAAAATATAGTCATTGCCTTGTAAGCATGCTACAAAAATCACCCAAACTGAAATCTTAATTTTAGTTTATTTTTTTTCTGACTCGGCTATTGCACAAGCATATTTGTTGTGTGGTGAGAGGGGGAAAATGTGATGGCAGTAGGATAGCAGCTAATTTACTTATGTTCCATAAAAACAGCTGTTTGAGTTCAATTACAGAAATAGATAATAACAAAAAAAAAGATTTTATTGTTAATAGACCACCCTAAAGTGTCCTAGAATCTGTTTTTTTACTATTCTGCTACCTTATCTTTAAAATAGTATTCCTGTAATAAAATTGCTTAACGTATTTTTAAAGTAACTCTGTGTTCAATTTCTAGACATGAGGTCATTTTGCCTTGTGTGCATGTCCTATTTCACATCTTATTTCACCTGAGCTAAACCTATGGTTGTTTACATATCACCACTTCTCGGCTATAACGAGAGTCCACAGGACATAGATATTTGCTTGAGAAGGTGATAAAAATAAATCATTAAGTGAAATGGAAGTATATGCTTAAGATTGGAAAAAATAAGCAAAATAAGCACACTAGTGATTTCTAAAGGACAAATTTGGTATTTTTACATTTTTAAAAGACATTTCTAATGTCAACTTTCAGTAGGAGTGATTTTATTAACGTTTACTAGATCAAAGTAAGCTTTAACAAGTTGCAAAAGGATGCATTTCAAATTAATGTTCACAAACTTTAAATTGGCAAAATGTCATAAAATTAAATTTTACTTATTTTGAAAATTTTTAGATGATGTATAAAGTAAGTTGATTATTTTTCAAGTTTATCAGTGTTGACATAGATTGATATTTACAGATACTTTTTCAATATCATTTTTCCCCTGAATATCTATTTAGTTATTAATTATCCAACAAACATTATTCTGTGCTAATATAGTACAGAAATACGACACTGAATAGTACGCATTCAGAACATAGTCAAGATAAGCATTCCTTTATGATGTAGAATTAAGGCCTAATTTGAATGCTATGGCAGCTAAACCACAAACTCACACCCAATGAGTTGATTCAGACTCACAGCGACCCTATAGGACAGAGTAGAACTGTTTCATAAGATTTCCAAGGCTGAAAATCTTTACGGAAGCAGACTGCCAGCTCTCTCCTGCGAAGTGGCTGGTGGATTCAAACTGCTGACCTTTCGGTTAGCAGCCCAGCGCTTTAACCACTGCACCACCAGGGCTCCTGACTATAGCAGCATACAGCAAATATGGCTAATTCAGTCTTGAGGGATGTCACATATTTTCTGCTCTAGGAGAGGCCCCAAATTTGCAACTTATAAATCTCTAAAACACATGCACGCAAACATACTCATACACACAAGGAGTTCAAAACAAAGAGTTCAAATTTACATAAAAAATAAGGTCAATCCTTGTGTTAGAAAAGTAGGTAATCAAAAGCAGGAGTTGAAACTTTGCACAGGATATGCATAGAAATTAAATAAAACTAGGTTGGAATAAATGACTAGAATCCTCATTTTCTTCTCTCCCAGGTCAATGGGAAAATGTGTTGAATTCTGTTCCAGTACACAATGAACGCACACACATACACGCACACATACATATACACAAGCAGGGATACACTGCTTTAGATCTCCCTGTGCTTTTTCCTTTTTCATTCTGAATGACAAAAAATTTCAGAGCCTCAAAAAAATAAAGATATTCATTTATCCTTTAGTATCATTCTAACATCCTTTGATTATAGATACCCATACTAACCAATCAGAGGTCTAGAATTGTCCTACATATCAGGGCTAGAGCTTAAGTGACCCCCCTGAAAAAAATCAAAATGACAAACCTATAAACAAGATGACCCAAGGTGGGAGACACAGATGGAAAGATACAGAGCTTGGTCAAGGAAAAGGACAGAGGAAGAAAATATTGTGAAGCATTTACCAGCTAATTCATGATTGTACCAATGAGCAGAGAAAGTTCAAGTCATACTTTTAATGTTCCTGAAAGCATGGTGAATCTGTGGGTCAAATGACTTAAAGAATTATGGACAAAATGAGTAGGCTCAGGTACTGCAAAGTGACCTGCCCCAAATCACACAGCAGTGAGGCGGTGGAGTCAGGTTATGAAGCTGGTAAATGAAGCCACTGCACACACGGCTCTCGTTTCCCAATACGTCAGGCTTCCTGGCACTTGGGCCTTGGTCTGAGTTGTTGAGTTTGCCTGGAATGCCCTTCTGGGTAGGACACCCCTTTCATCCCGATGCCCCTCCCTTGGGCAGCAAAGCCTTCTTCAGGCACAGGCTCAGTCCAGTTTGTCTTTAGATCCCAGGACCCAGCCCCAGGGGGGGCACCGAGCAGCGACCCTCTTTTATCCAGGCTATGACCACCAGAAGCTGACTGAGAAGCTCAAGTCGAGAGCCTGTACATAGTGCCAATACTTAACCAGGATGAACAGGATCTCTCCATTAAACAGGATGCAGGTATTAAAGACTATGTGCTGGTAAAAATCAAACCATCCTACTAACACAGAAGTCCCGATTCAAATGTGGTATGAAATATGTATAGTTTGTGGCATGTAAAAACAAGAATTGAGAAGATTGAAATTAGCAGATGATGACTTTAACCAACTATTACAAATGATTGAAGAAGGTAGCAGAAAAGACCGACATAATAACAGAAATTAAGGGGAACCTCAGAAGAGGAGTGGAAACTATAAGTGAGGACAAAATGGGAATTGTAAAACTGGAAAGGACAATCTGTCAAATAAAAAACTTTGCTAGATAGGTGTGGAAAGCAGAATAATGACCTTCAAAGATGTCCACATCCTTATCCCCAGAACCTGTGAATATGTTAGATTTTGTGGCAAAGAGGAATTAAAGTTGAAGATGGAATCAAAGTTACCAGTCAGCTGACCATAAAATAGAGAGATTATCCCGATTATGCAGGTGGGCCCAATGTAATCACAAAGATCCTTCAAAGTGGAAGAGGTAGGCAGAAGAGGAGTTTGGAGTGATGGGATGTGAGAAAGACTCATAACACTTTTTCTGGCTTTGAAACTGGGGGACAAACATCACAAGCCAAGGAATGCAGACAGACTTTAGAAGCTGGAAAGGTAAGGAAAGGAATTCTCCACTAGCACCTCCAAAAAGGAATGCTACTCTGAATAGACCTTGATTTTAATCCAGTGAGACCCGACTCTGACTCCTTACCTACAGAATTATAAGATAAATAAAATTATGTTGTTTTAAGATGTTAAATTGGTCATAATTTGTTACAGTAATAATAAAGACAATATAAAAACAGGAATTAAGAAAATTGAAGTCAGTGAGTGAGAACTTACCACAACCATTACTAATGTTTTAAGGATTTAGAGTAAAAGACAAACATAATAATAGAAAATATGGGGGATGTAAACAGAAGAATGGAAATGAGAACCAAATTGGAATTCTAGAACTGAAAAGGATAATATCTAAAATGAAAATTTCACTGGATGGGCTGAACAACAAAGTGGATATAGCTGATGGAAAGATCATTTATTTAATGATAGGCCTAAAGGGTCTTTCACTGAAGGAGTGAAGAAATGCTGGGTGTGATAAATATGTGGTGAAAGTAAAAGTTTTTTGTGGTATGAAGTCTCCATGGATGATTTCACTCAAATCCTTCCCTCCTTATATGTGTGTTCAACTCTCTATTGAGAGAGTGAGTTTATTAAAAGAAAACAAAAGTGACAAGCTGCATGGAAAGGACACGTGTGTCACTCAAGTAAATGCCACGTGCGAGCTTCCAGCCAAGAGCAGCACTAACTGCCAGCCATGTAATAATCCATTTTGGTTATTTAACTCTGGACTATTCCAGATAACTACAGCTCCAGCTGACATCAAGTTCTGTAAAACTGTGCACCTGAGCCCAACTAAACCACCCCTATTTGTGCAATCCTCTTGAGCCAAAGTTTACCGTGTCAGATCCCAGCACAGTGCCCTAAATTTCGTTAATTATTTAAAACAGCTCCTTACTCTCTCAGTCATCTAAATGTCAGAGTTTAAGCTTTCAGCACTGGGCACCCAGGCTCATGAGCTGTCTGCTTCCCAGGCTGTTGAAAGATGCAAATCGGCACATCATTTATTCCTGAACTTTGCCTTTCCTTCCATCAATGTCTGGTGGCACTCTGTACTAGTTGCTGTCAAGTTGATTCCGACTCCTGGGCTATATTTGTCAGAGTAGAACTGTGCTCCATAGGGTTTTCAATGGCTGAATTTTCAGGAGACACCAGGCCTTTCTTCCAAGGCAGCTCTGGTTGGTCTCAAATCTTCAGCTTTTCCATTAGCAGCCAAGTGCATTAACTGCTCACATCACCCAAGGACTCAACAACACCCTATAGGGTATGTTATTCAAATGAAGTTGAAGAAACTTCATACAGACGTCAAAATCCAGTATTTCTTACATGCAGTTCAAGACAGCAGCCCCATCTTAAATGACATTTGTTTCAAAGAAATTCCTTGATGACCTTGTAGACTCACTATCTTTTCTTCTGCAGATGCTCTTCTATCAAGACATTCCATCTGTAGGTTAATAGGGAGCATAGTCAGTTCACTCTCTTATTTTCAAGGTTGGTAGATGAACAAAACAAAAACTTTTTCTTGAAAATTACCTGACATGAGAAACACATTAACTACAAAAGACAATCTATCCTTCGAGCTTGGAAAGTTCAGATATCTCCAAAGAGAGTAGGGAAAAAAATTAATCATCTTAACTCTATGTGATGAAGTCTTTTCCAGGACATTCTTCACACAAAAAAAACAAAAATAAAAACCCAGTGGTTACAGTGGTCATATCCTGTCTGTGTAGAAACTACGAATCAGAGCCGGTGTCTTGCTTCCCTACTCATTTGTTTCATTTTTTTCTATGTCCAGGGTGCCAGGGGGGATGGGGGATGGGGGTGGACATGGACTGACTTCGCATAAGTAATAAGGCATAAAATTTTAAAAAAGTAAGAATTCATAGAATCTCACTGTATCCTAGGATACTTAGATATCTGACTAGTTATGTCAACCGGGATGGAGATGGAGAAAACTCCACAGTTACGTACTATTGTTTAGTGAATAAATTACAACGATCTGTCTACGTATTATTTTGAAAAAAATATATGGGGCCTTAAATATATTCAAAAAATTCCCAAGGAAGTAATTAGATGAGTACCTAATTTTATCTGCTAATAGACTGTTACATTTTATGAGTGTAAAAAATTGAAAAAACAAAAATTTAACGTTTCCAAAATAGAAGAATGGTTATCTTCTCCAACAATAAAAAGCACTTTTAAACCCTGTTTTAAACTTATTTACAGTGATCTGAGCATACATTCACATATAATATTAACTTGAAACAACACTTAAAAAAGGACTTAACTTGCCTTTTCCTCAATATCCTCCTCTGTAATAAAAGAATAATATTAATACTATCTAATATTACCATAGTGATGATTATAAATGAGAAGCAGAAGAGAGCCTATCGTATAGTAATTGCTATATGACTAGCACATCTCAAGCCTATTTCTGTAAAAGTTGTTTATAACTTCTTAGTACTTTGTCAAACTTTTTGACCTGACCTGGTTATAAGAAATGCATTTTACACTGTGATCCAGTACATAAACACACCTCCAGTCCTGATACCCCGTTCTTCATATAGTCCAGCTTCTCAGATTATTTGCTCAACATACATATATGAATAAGTATGGTGAAAGCATACAACCCTGATGCACACCTTTCCTGACTCTAAAGCGCACGGTATCACCTTGTTCGGTCCGATTGACTGCATCTTGGTCTATGTACAGGTCCCTCATGAGCACAATTAAGTGTTTTGAAATTCCCATTCTTTGCAATGTTATCCATAATTTGTTATGATCCACACAGTCAAATGCCTTTGCATAGTCAATAAAACATAGGTAAACATCTTTCTGGTATTTTCTGCTTTCAGCCAATATCTATCCGACATCAGCAATGATACCCCTTGTTCTATGTTGTCTTCTGAATCAGCTTGACTTTCTGGTAGTTCCCTGTTGATGTCTGCTGCAGCCGCTCTTGAATGATCTTCAGCAAAATTTTACTTGTATGTGATATTAATGAAATCATTCGATAATTTCTGCATTCTGTTGAACAGCCTTTCCTTCGAATAGGCACGAATATGGATCTCTTCCAGTCAGTTGGCCAGGTAGCTGTCTTCCAAATTTCTTAGCATAGACAGGTGAGCACCTCCAGCACTGCATCTATTTGTTGAAACATCTCAGTTGGTATTGCATGAATTCCAGGAGCCTTGTTTTTCACCAATTCCTTCAGTATACCTTGGACTTCTTCCATGAAACTGCTGAGTCTAAAATTGAATTTTATTACAGATTTAATGTCCATTTATCTGATATTTATGGGTTTGGACTTCTTTTCTACGTTTATAGCTAGTGTACATTTCTTCCTCAGTAAAATACCTGTTGATATTTTTCAAACATTTTTTCTGTTTGGTTGTTGTCTTTATTGATTTAACCAGTTGCTGTCCAGTCAATTTGACTCATGGAAATGTTATTCATGTCAGAGAATTTTTACTGGCTAATTTTTTGCAAGTAGTTCTCCTGATGTTTCTTCAGATGCACATCTAGGTGAACTAGAACCTCTAACCTTTTGATCAGCAGCTGAGCACTTTAACTATTTGCACCAGCCAGGGTCCCCTATTGATTTATAGATGCTGTTTGTTACGATGAATAAAAATTCTTCATAAATTATGGGCATTATCTTGTCACGTGTGGCTTATGTTTCCACTCTAGTTGTTCCAAGGAGCTGCTGGTGGATTTGAACTGTGTCAACCTCTGGTTAGCAGCCATAGCTCTTAACCACTACACCACCAGGACTCCTTTAATAAACTATATTTTATATTGAGTATAATTAATGTTAATTATTTTAATATGGTTTGTACTTTGTCTTGTATAAGACATTCTTTCCTACCCTAAATAATGAAATATTCTCCAATATTGCCTTCTAAAGATTTATAATTTTGGCATTCATGTTTTCTGCTCTGTTCAACAGTAATTTTTTTCATGTTGTTAGAAGAGACAACATTTTGTTTTCTTTCCCAAATGAATAACTAACTGTAGCAGAAACAATTGTTGAATAACTCTTGCTATTATTATAGAATTAGTACCACACAGTCTTAATCTGTAAAATTTAGCACTACTACCTGATATCTGATGGAGCGTGTCCTCCCCCTTTTTTTCATCAAGGAAGTCTTGGCTATTCTAATTCGTTTCTCTTATCAATGGTTCTCAGCCGAAAGTGATTTTGCTCCCTATGGGACATTTTCAGTGTTGTCAGGAGGGATCAGTCCTTGGAAAAGGACATCACACTTGGTAAAGTAGAAGGTCAGCCCAGAAGAGGAAGACCCTCAAAGAGATGGATTGACACAGTGGCTGCAACAATGGGCTTAAGCATAACAACGATTGTAAGGATAGCGTAGGACTAGGCAGTGTTTCCTTCTGTTGTACATAGGGTCGCTATGAGTCAGAACCGACTCGACGGCACCTAACAACAACAACAACAATAATGGGATATTTGGCAGTCTGGACACCTTTTGATTGTCATGACTGGCATCTTGTGGATAGAAAGAAAGAAGGACCAGTTGCTTTTAAGTTGACTCTGACTCATGGCAACCCCATAGGTGTCAGGGAAGAGCTGTGCTGCATAGGGTTTAAAATGGCTGATTTTTCAGAAATAGATCATCAGGTCTTTGTTCCAAGGCACCTCTGGGTGAACTCTAACCTGCAACCTTTACGTTGGCAGCCGGGTGCATTAACCATTTGCAACACTCAGGGGACTCCAGACTACTAAACATCCTACAATACAAAGGAAAGATCCCACAAAAAAGACTTAACTGCCACAAAATATCAATAATGCAAGTTGAGAATCTTGTTCTATAAGGATATTACAATTACCATCATAAATAGTATAGAAAATATTTGGAACTTTTATTTGAATGTTATTGAATCTATAGATCTATTTGGAGATATTTTCCATATCCATGATGTTGAATATTCCAGAGTCTAGTATTTGTATGTAGATATTTTTTAATATATTTCAGCAGTTAAAAAAAGCTCCAATAATAGTTGAACAATTTTATTATTTTTTTTATGGACTTACAGTCAATGAAAGTAATCAATTTAAAGCTACGTTTCCTGACTTATTACTGTTTTATGGAAATACATTTGAATTTCATACTGATATTTAGATACCAAACTTTATACACAATAAATGCTATTAATTTGTTTATTCTATTGAATTTTCTGCAAGTTTTTTTTCTTACCAAATCTGTACCTTTAACTTATTTTTATTAACTTTCAGTTGTTACAGTCTCTTTCAATATGTAATATAGCTCCTAATAGCTGGAATCCTTAAATTTTTCCTGATTCTAGAGAGTATGCTTTCACCAATTCACCATTAAGCATACTATTTATATATTTGTATCTATTTATTATAATATTTAAGAGTTGCCTACTATTTTTAGACAGGTTTTTTTAAATTAAATAATGTTGAAATTTATTTTACATGTTTTATACGTTTATTGAAATAATGTTTCTGTTCATGTGTTAATGTGGGAAATTACATGTTCAATTTTCTAATAGTAACCATTCAGTTTATTTATGGAATAAATGAAATTTTTCATATGCATTAATTTTCACAAAATTATACATTATTCTCCTCAATGGGGCAGTTCTACTCTATCCTATAGGACTGTTCTGAGCTGGAATCGACTTGACAGCAACAGGTTTGGTACTCAATAATTAAGTTACAACACTTGCATCTATATTTTCAGTGAAATCAATGTGCATTTATCCTTTATTTTTAATCCATTTCTTTGGTTTTCTTATCAAGGTTTTGCTTACCTTATAAAATAACTTAGTGTGTATCCGGTTTTTTTTTTTTTTAAATACTCAGAAAGCATTACTATAACATTAGAATTAAAAACATGGTAGAATTAACCTGTAAAGCATTTTGTGCAATGTGTTATGTTATAGAAAGAGTTTCTTTAATTTCTAATTAGATTGCATTAATGGAATTTGGACCATTCAACTACTCCATTTCTTCTTGAGTCAGCTTTAATAAGTTCTATTTATTTTTAGGAATATATAATATCATCTATGCTTTTATATTTTGACATCAATTTAATTATAATAATCATTTAAATTTAACATAACTATATGATAGATTCAAATTTATGTATTTGAATCTATCATATAATTATAAATGTTGGCTTGTGAATGTGCACGCGTGTGTGTCTTTTGTCTTCTACTTAGTGTCATCTTCAGGTAATTTTCTTTGTTGTCCCTTTTTGAATAGACAGGTTTATTTTTCATTCATATACCCCAGTATGATTGTGATCCTCTGGAGTCAATGCTATATTTGAGATATCATTACATTCCAAATTTTGTTAGCCATTGGACTTCTTTTCTGTCTTGTATGCTCTGGGCAGCTATCAATTCAGAATCTTCAATTTTACAGTAGTTGGCAGAAGCCCTCAGTGTGAAAGTAAGCTTTATTATACATTTTGCAGTCATGGTTTTTAGTTTACCGTTTTGGGGGCACCCGATAATAACCTTTGGAGACTTGGTGGCACAATGGTTAAGAGCTCGACTGCTAACTAAAAGGTCAGCAGTTCCAATCCACCAGCTGCTCCTTGGAAACCCTATGGGGCAGTTCTACTCTGTCCTACAGGGTCTCTATGAGTCGAAATTGACTCACTGGCAATGGGTATACTAACCTTTTGCTAGTTTAGTGTTAAATTCATTTGTTTGTTTTATATTATCTAGGATTTTAGTAATTCTGGAAAGACTATTGTCAAGCACTTTATCTTCTAAGTACCTGTTACCCCCCATATATCATTCCTCAAATGATCTCTGATAGCCATCTCATTTTTTTCTTACTCTCTCCAGTTTTCATTAAGAATAATTCATACAGTATTAACTGTGTGGTGGAGAGTATCCAGGATATTGGTTACGTTGTAGTCGTTAGGTGATCTAGAGCCAGTTCCAACATGTAGCGACCCTGTGTAAAACAGAAGGAAACACTGGCAGGTACTGTGCCATCCTCTCAATCATGGCTATGTTTGATCCCATTGTTACAACCACTGTGTCAATTCATCTCTTTGAGTGGCTTCCTCTTTTTCGATGACCCTCTACTTTACCATGCATGATGTCCTTCAGGGACTGTTCCCTCCTGATGTCATATCCAAAGTACATGAGACAAAGTCTTCTAAGGAGCATTCTGGATGTACTTTTTCCAAGACATAATTGTTCATTCTTCTGGCAGTCCATGGTATATTCAATATTCTTTGCCAGCACCATAATTCAAATGTGTCTATTGTTCTTCAGTCTTCCTATTCATTGTCCAGCTTTTGCATGCATATGACGTGATTGCAAATACCATGATTAGGGTCTGGCACACTTTAGACCTCAAAGTGATATCTTTGCTTTTCAGATTTTAAAGCGGCCTTTATAGCACATTTGCCCAATGCAATACCTTATTTGATTTCTTGATTCCTGTTTCCATGGGCATTGATTGTGGATCCAAATAAAATGAACTTCAATATTTTTTCCTTTTATCATGATGTTGCTTATTGGTCCAGTTGTGAGGATTTTTTGTTTTATGTTCAGGTGTAATCCCTACTGAGGGCTGTAGTTTTTGATCTTGATTAGTAAGTGCTTCAAGTCCTTTTCACTTTCAGCAAGCAAGGTTGTGTCATCTGCCCAATGCAGCTTGTTCATAAATCTTCCTCCTATTCTGATGCTGCGTTCTTCTCCACATGGTCCAGCTTCTTGGATCATTTTCTTATCACATAGGTTGAATAAGTACGGCAAAAAGATAAAACCCTGACACACATCGTTTCTGATTTTAAAGCAGACTTTGACTGGTTTAAATATATAAAGTTTGTCTAGCAAAAATATTTTTGTGGTCATTCAATTATTCTTTCTTGCCAGGCACCATGCTTTTTTTTCACTCTCGTTTGTAAACAATATTATTGATGCATCACTTAGCAGTAAAATAATAATCGCAAAAACATAAACTATAAAAGCACACATTTGCAGTAAATTGGGTATTTAGATCTTCGAGCTTTGCACTATTCTAATAAATTGAATAAGCCATTTGTTGTCACAGACACAGCTTTATCGTTAATTTCAGAGTCTTAAATTATTACATATTGACAGAACATTTCTCCTAGTTTCGGCAAATGCAATGTTCCCCGAGGAAATGCTGGATGCTAATTTGGAATTATATTGGATCAAGAGATTTACTTGAGGTGGAACATAATTCTGAATGTTTAAAGAAATTTAGACAATTCAGTTGGGTCATCTTCTTAGGACTTAATCTTTCAAAAGGAACCAAATTATATGGGTAAAAGAGCAGAGAATTTTGGATCAGAACAAGTAGAATATAAAATTTTACTCTATTTCAAAATATGAATTAATATTACAGAGTTATTTACTCATTCTGAAGCTATTTTCCTTCATATGTAAAATGGGAAAACACTATTTGACCAACTTAGCTCATGGGTTCAGTTAAGAAAATGCAATTAACGGTGCAACTTAAAAGAATATACAGATGTAACTTCAGTGCCTGGAAAGTACTAAGTGTTTCAGAAAATATTAAAGTGGAGTCAGTTTACACCTCAAGACTGGGTGCAACGAAACAAATGAAACAAGGAGGAAATAAAACTATCAACAGTATTGCTAACAGCAATTGGAGTTCAGATAGGGAAAAATAGTATAAATTTGAGATGTCAGTCAACGGCATTTCTCCAGTGTGACTCTTGACGTTGAGAGATTGGCAGTGTTGAGATATGTTCATTTTGAGTACATCTAACATGAGATCAGTGCTCAGAAATGGAGCCCTAGTGGTGCACTGATTAAGAGCTACAGTGCGCTAGGCTGTTAACCAAAATGTTGGCAGTTTGAATCCACCAGCCGCTCATTGAAAACCTTATGGGGCAGTTCTACTCCATCCTATAGGGTCTCTATGAGTCGGAATCGGCTTGATGGCAATGGGTAATTGATTTCAGGAAAATGAAATGTTTTTATCAGATGTGTGTTGATGTGATTGTGTTCTCTCTTCATGAGAGAAAATAAGAAAACTACCCACATTGTTGCAAGAACTGTATTAGGGAATAATGGAGACAAAATGAGAATTAAATTGGATGCGATTCACCTTGCCATTTAGGCTGAGGTCTTGGAGCTGAATTCCATTTTGTCAGGTTTCTTTGATTTCTGATTCCCAGATATGATCTTCTCTTTCTCCACTCTCAGTTGGAAATCTAAGTACTAAATATCTGTCCTGATCTAACGAGGTGTTATTGTAGAATAACCCTGTTTTGGTTTAGGAGAGACTGCATTGCTAACCACATTGTTTTCTTGCTTTTTTTCCTTGGAGAAAAAAGGAGTCCTGGGGGTGCAGGTTTGGACAGTGAAAACGTAGAACAGTATATCTGGATTTATTTTGTATTTTTGGAATGAATTTTATGGACTTAGAACATCTATAATCAAAAAGCCAAGAATTACATTGGTCATTTGCAGTAAAGATAAGTGGCTGCTAAAAGAATATTTCAATATACAACCACATGGATTGGCCAAAACAATTTATTCCCTCCAGGTAAATAGAAAGCGCACCATAAGAATCAAAGAAGGCTTAACCTTAACATAAAAATTAAATCCTTCAAATGCACTGATATTCCAAATCTGGAAGACTTAGCTATGGAATACAGGATTGAGAATGAAAAGTACAGTGGGCGTAATGGCTGTTTGCTTGATTGTTCTCATTTAAACATCTTTGTTTCCTTCCTGTTTTTATTCTCTTAATCAGCGTAAAGAAATCCTTAGAGATTATCGAGTTTCTTTAAGAGAGATTGTGTTCATTTTTTTTTTTTTTTCCTCATTAGGAAATTGGATTTAATAAAGCTTACCTTACAGGAGGTTGTGAGGTTTATATGTGAACATTTAATGCATCTGACATATAGTGAGTAGTCAGTACATATTAATCGTATCTTTCTTTTGCTTTTCAGTTACATGGATAAGCTTCAAAATTATTCATGTTATTTCAGATACTCTTTAATTTTAATATATCAACCTTTTGTTTAAACTTTCTATGGAAAACAAAATTACAGTTATTTTCCTTAAAAATGGTAAACACTGAAACTCTGTAAATTGTAATCTCTAATAGCCATAAGAGGCATAACAGAATGTGCAAATTAAATGTACAGAAATGAATAAATAAGCTTTTGCCTGAGTAAAATATATATGCAAAACTAATTTAAATATATACATAGATATCCCCAGTTTATGAATGCTAATTCATATGATAAGGCATAATTACACAATCAAAGAGTCATATTTGACTATATAAAGTAAATAGCCTGCCCCTGGAAATAGAAAATAATTAACCTAAGAGGATGATTCAATAGTGCTGACATTGCCTATTTGATTTAAAATGTTTCATTTCATTTAAGGGCCCATTATTTTTAAAGTATTTTGTATAATGAAATGCATTGGAATATAAAAACTCCGTGTCAATAAATTGTCTAAATACGGATAATATGTTTGATTTTTGGTGATGGCACCATTCTTCTGTCCTTAAGTACTGACATAACACTATTTACCAGATGATGTAAGTGGGAGAAACAAATAAACCATAATTATTTTCTTGAATAAAGACATTTTGTAGTTTTATTGTACATATAGTGCAATCTTCCAAAAGTGTGTGTTAAATGAGATCAATTACTACTGAAATATTTCAATAAATGGTGCCAGAGTTGTTTTATTAGGAACACAAACCAAACCTTGCACTCTTTCGTTATAGGCTATGTCTGTATGATGGAGGGGGAACCCTGGTGTCACCACGGTTAAGAACATGGCTGCTAACTGAAAAGCTGTGATAAGAACCCACCCAGTGGCTCGGCTGGAGAAAGATTTGGCAATCTGTTTCCCTAAAAGAGAATAGACAAGAAAACCCTATTAGGCAGTTCTACTGTGTCACATGTGGTCTTTATGAGTCAGAATCAACTCGATGGCACATAACACCAATATGATAGGATAAGAAAAACAAAAACCTAATTAAATGGCTCATAATTCAATCAATATGCATCATAAAATATATAATCTGATGCATTTTATTTTCTGCTGAATTGATGATTTACCATTGGAAAGATACACGCTTAGAGTACATGTAGCTTCATTCTTCTTCTAACTTCTATTTAACCTAATTGACAGTCCTAGAAAGTAGCTGAGGCATTGTCCCAGTTAGGTGGACCCAGGCCCCACCACACAAGAACTTACAGAAAGGATATTTGATTGTGACACACAAGATACCTAGATTTGGGTTCGACAGAGGAGCTATGCAGATCCAGAAGGCATGTACAATCGGTGAACTGTTGGTTGTTTATTTTGGCCCTGTTTTATTAAAGGAAGATAAATCTTACTACAGACTTATGGCTAAATAGAACAAAGCATTTGTCAATGTTCTCTCCATTGGAGGAGCAATTATCTTGGGCCCTCAAGTCCCATGAAGGTGTTCTGTTGTCAGTTGGTGTTGCCAAAACATAGGAGGATACTATTAGGGCTTTAAGACACTTTCCGTGTAATTCTCATGGAAAGAAGGCCGGTTATAACTTCTTCAACCATCTCACCTTTTCTGGAAACTCTAGAGCTACGACTTTCTCTCCACCATGTCCAAATAACATATAACAACTCAGCACATCCATATAACAACTCAGCACATCCTGTGTGTGTTCTGTTAA
Organism: Dugong dugon; assembly: GCA_030035585.1. Taxonomy (NCBI): domain Eukaryota; kingdom Metazoa; phylum Chordata; class Mammalia; order Sirenia; family Dugongidae; genus Dugong; species Dugong dugon. Next base: position 13,185,721 of record CM057473.1, read on the forward strand.
TTTGGGCCAAATTGAAGATCAGTCACCTAGGATCAAATAAAGTTGCAAATAATGTTTTATTGTAACTCAGCCATGCCCACTCATTTAGGCATTGTCTATGACTGCTTTTGGGCTACAATAGTGAGTGTTGAGCATTGCTGTAGAGATTGTATGACCCACAAAGCCTACAATGTTAACTGTGTAGAGACTTACATAAAAAGTATTGCTCATCCTTGCTCTAATAAACTAAAAAAAAAGAATATATTGTCTCTGGTTTATTACTAAATTTGTAACAGTGTGGTTGATTAGGAGCAAAGAAGGACATTTCTATGCCGCAGATTAAGGAAATGATGCAAAGAGGCACTCTTGTAAGTGACAAACCCAAAACCACATTTCAAGATAGTGGGGATTTGTAGGACTTTTATATTATTTTTCCTCAATCTAATCGTTCTTCTCACCATATTGCATAAATTCAAGAACATAATCTTAACAATATTTAGGTTATTAGGGACTACATGGGCAAACTACAATCTTTTTTGGAAAGTAAAATTAAAAAGGGTCCCCAGAAAAAGGCAGTAAAGATATTTTTTACTTTCTATGAAAACACACAGTTGCAATCATCCTCAGATGAGTGCTTCTTTTTAATTTTTAAAAATATTAAAATTACTTAATAACCTTTGTGCTGCTAACATCAACAATGTTAGAAGTATAGAGCTCGTACAAATAAAAGAAAATAAAATGTTCTGATATTTAACTGTCATCATTCATCACTTTTCCTCTTCTACAATTAAAATATAAAAATAAAATTCCATACATTTGTAAATTAGACATTTACACTTACTCTAAAGCTTCCTATTATAATTTATTATGATTATTTCTCAGGATTTTCATACTTAAGAATTCTCCTAAAATATAACCATTCCAATAATTTATTTAAAAGTATTGTGTATATATAGTTCCCTGAAATCCTGTCCAATTCATAAAGAAAAATTATCTGAATACATAATGTAGTACTCTTGCATTTAGCCATCTGTGCTCAGTATGAAACATTTATTTTAATATCTTCAAAAGGATTTTATAAACCACAGCTTATATTTATCATTCTGTCTTCGATAAATAGCTATACGAGCAACGAATGGCCCTGGCAATTAGTGTGGTTATTCATGTAAAATCTTTCAAGTATTATTTCAATATCTTACTATGATGAATTTCCTTTATTCTACTGCTATTTTTATAACAGAAATTTTTCAATTCATATATTATGAATGTAAACCTCAAAAATGTTCTATAGGTATTATAAGCTATATACAAAGAAGCAATTGCCTCATTTCTAACGAGATTCCTAAATTATAAAGATGAATTGAAATTATGTTTCAAACGTAATTTTCTTATGTTAACTAATCAAGTAAAAAGAATTTGTAAAGCACATTTCATTCTTATCCTTCTCATTTATAACCCAACCTTAAATTTTTTTTTAGGTTTCTACTCTTCCAGTCTTTGTAAAAAATCATTATGAAGGCAAATAAAAAACTCAGATTTTCAAGGATATCAAAAAATGGTAATAGAAAACCAGATGTTTACAATTAAGGATTAATCAGTGGGTCCAAAATAATCCCTACCAAAAATTCATCTGATAACTATATAGAAAAAATATACACTATGTCATAAAATATCCATTATTTAAAGGATTAAAACTTCTTAGATTGGTTTAAAAATGCATAAACAAAAATTCACCACTACATTTCTGAAATGTTTGTACTTAAATATTTCAGTCTTCATAAAGCAAATACTATTCCAATAAAAGCAAATTGAGTGATGAGTTCATTTGTATGACAAGAAAATAATAAAAAATAATTTCAACAAGACGGATTGTTGTAAAAATGCATAATTTTTATATTAATTATCTCTCCACAATCGGAAGTATCATGCTGAAGGAAAAGAGACTAAACTTTAAGTCAAAAGGCCAAAGTCCCTGTTTCGCTTCTGTCGCTTAGGCAGTGATTTTGGGCAGATCACTTAAAATCTTCTGAATTTCAGGTTTTTACTTCCATAAAACGGAAACTATTAAGCTTTTCTTAGTATTGTTGTGAAGAGTTGAATTAAAGTACATGTGATATTGCTTTAAGCTCCTCTAGCCTATTAAACAACATCATTTAAGTGCCATAAACACCCTTCTTACGGTGTTTCTAATAGACTGTTACAAATATAAAAGAACTGTCTCATTTATTACCAGATTTTTTTAAATTTTAGATGGTTCAAATAATAGTAAAATATATAATAAATATACATAATGGTAAAAAGTGACATATATACAATGAATATTAGCACCAATAGGCTTAAAATCCCCTTTATCGATGAAAAGACTTGAGCCACCTATCTGAACATTCAGTAGATAAGACCCTACTCATTGATTTCTTTGCTTCTCCTTTAGGTATAAACTGGCACATTTAATCAAAGTAGAAAACTCTCTGGTTTAAAATGGCCACCTGTATGTTCATCTTTTTCTGATGTATTTAACAATCCTATTAAAAAAAAAAAAAAGATTCTGGTAGTAGCTATTGTGCAGTGTCAGAAGAGAAAGATAACTTCCTAATCTTGTAGGCTTTCAGCTTTAGTTACTCCACTCTCAGATTTCTGCTCCTGGTGATATTGTGGGAGACCTGGTGGCTCCATGGTTAAGAGTTATGGCTGCTAGCCAAAAGGTCAGCAGTTTGAATCCACCAGCCCCTCCTTGGAAACCCTATGGAGCAATTTTACTCTGTTCTGTGGGGTTGCCATGAGTCCCAATCGACTTGACGGCAATGTGCTTTCTTTCTTTTTTTTTTTTTTTTTTACGGGTAATACTGTACTGTGTTAGAAGACAAGTCCAATTGCACTGCTCACAACTGAGCATGCGAAGTCTTTTCCAAGTGAATCCACACATAGTTGGTGTTTCCTTACGAATTTGAGTGAACAGGTTTTGTCTTTTGGAGCAAAGAATAGACTACAATACAAAGATACAAATAAAATAATAAGAAAATGGTCACCCTGATTTAAATTTAAAAAGAAAAAATCAAAACAAAGAAAAATAAAACTAATAAACAGAAAGCTTTCTCCATAAAATAAGAAAACAAAATTGAAAAATAAAGTAAAATAAACTTCTGTATCATAGTCAATGAAAGAAACAGCTGCAGCAAACATGGTAGCAAGAAACACAGTTGAAACAGATGTTTTAAAATGTGTAATTCTAAATGGTATGTAAACATTGACGTAAAGTGAATTTTAAATAAAACGGGATAGATTGGAAGCATAATGAAAACCAAAAAGAAACAAAAATAATCCCAATGAAAACTAAATTAGAATGATAGAGGATAATTGGCGTGTTGCCTAGACAGCAAAAGATTAGGTAATGGAGGGCGAGGGGACTTATTCCCGATTTTAACTTCAGTGCTATTTACACAAACATGCATGTAACAAGAGCACAGTAGACGTTTTAAATGACGATAAATTTAAGAGAAAATTTAACTTTAAAAAAAAATTTCTTCTCAGCATCTTAAGATAAAGCCCATAATCTCCTTCAATTCAAGTATCTGATGAGTTTTCCAAAAACTTCAGTTTAAACCAATTGAAAACAACAAACTTTTAAATGTATTGTATGTGCCTGTGGGATTTTGTAGATACTTTCCATCAGTTGAATGAACTTTTTTTTTTTTTATTTCCATTTTGTCCAAGAGTTTTACTTGCTTGTTTGCTTTTTAATCAAAGGTGATTGATTATGAATTTTATCAAATGTATTTTTGCATCTATTACTATAATCATGTGATTTTATTTATGTATTAGTATAACAGCAGTATTTGATTTTTGAATGTTGAACTAGTCTCGAATTATTGGGGACAATCTGAATTCATGATGGTGTATTATCCTTTTTGTATGTTGCTGAATCCAATTTGCTAGTATTTTTTCAGAATTTTGAATGCACATGAGAAACATTGTTCAATGGTTTTCCTTACTGGCAACGTTTTTGATATCGGTAGAATGAATGCTCCTTAAAACAAGTTTGGAAGTCTACTCTTTTTTTCTTTTTAAATCTGGACAAGATTGTGTAGATCCATCAGAATTGTTTAGTACAATTCACCAGTGAAGCCACTTGAGCCTAGAGTGCTCTTTGTTTGGTGTTCTTAAGAGTCAGCTTTAATTTTCTTGATCTTTTTTCTATTGTATTTTTCTTTATTATAAATTAGTTTTCTACTACTTTTATTTCCTTTCTTTACCTTGTTTTGGCTTTACAGGTAGTCTTTGACTTAAGATGTAGTCAAATTATGACCAACTGCCCTTAATATTGTCTTTTTTATTTTTATTTTTGGTACATCTTATCGTTGGTAATTTGTACTACATACAATATTGCAGCATGTAATTTGTTGATTTTATCGTTCTCAGATATTCATTTGCAAATTTTCAAAGGTAGAATTTGTAAAAATACTGATAATAAAAGGCAATGATAATGAAAACTAAATAAATAAAGAAAAAAAGAGAGATATTCAACTTACATCAGAGCCAACTCACTCCGAAGTCGTCAAAACCAAACCCCATCTAAGTCAGGGGCTACCTGTATTTAGTTTCTTAATATATAAGCTTAGATCGTTGTTTTGGACTTTTTCTTTTTCCTTATAATCATATAATGCTATATATTTCCAATTAAGGATCACTTTAACTTCATCCCACACATTTTCATGCACTGTTTTGATTTTCATTCAAAATGTTTTCTGATGTATCTTCTGATGTCTTATGGGATCCATATGTTAAAGTATGTTGTTTATGTTCCATATATGCTGGGATTATCCAGATATCTTTCTCTCATTGTTCTCTAATTTATCTCTGATACATTGAGAACATATTGTGTATGTTTCCAATTCTTGTAATTTAATCAAGCCATGATGTGTTGCTGTTGTTGTTGATATTGGCTCATAATGTGATGTATTTATGATTACGTATTCCAGCATTGTTTCTTGAAGTTTTTATAAGGGTGTATTATGGGCAAGTGGTTTATAATGTTGTTCTGTTTTTTCTCTATTTTCTATCTATTTATTCTATTAAAGGGAGCCCTGCCAGTGTAGTGGTTAAGAGCAGAGCTGCTAACCAAAAGATTAGCAGTTTGAATCCACCAGCTGCTCCTTGGAAACCTTATGGGGCTGTTCTACTCTGTCCTACAGGGTCCGTGTTAGTCGGAATCGACTCAATGGCAACGGGCTTGGTGTTCTATTAAATACTGAGAGGTATAGAATACTTTAACTTTATGGATTTGTATTTTCATCTTTTCAGTTCTATCAATTTAAGCATTATGTATTTTGAAGGTCTATTGATAGGTGCAAATACATTTTGGGTTGTAATATTTAGTTCATAAAGAACCCAGTTAGCCATTATGAGTTATAACTATTTAGCCCTGGTAGCATTCCATGCTTTGAAATAAACTTTGTATGACATTAGCCATTAAAACTTTCTTTTCCTTGAATTAATCCTTGTTTTATCACCTTCTATTTTTTGGCCATATATATACTTAATTATTAATTTTAGAATCAAGGCAATTTGTCATGTTTTTAAATGCATATTTGATGATAATAAGTTCACTTGGGAGTGTTTTATTCTGCATCACTATTGGTTTCTTGGAGGAGAATATTCTCCTACTAAACTGTTTAGATTCTCATTTTCTGTTTTATTTTTGTGATAGGGAGTGAATCTGTGAATATATCCGTCAGGATTCAACTAGGGAAACAGTGCTGTTGGGAGGTATTATATAGAACATATTACAGAGACTAGGCTAATGCAAATATAAGAGCTGGCTAAACACTCCCTGCATATCTAATGCCAGAGCCCAGAGTCCACAGGACAGTATATAGTCAGGAAAAGAAGATCAGGAATACTCTGGAAATTCATGAGCATGAGGTAGAACCTCATGACGATGAACTGGAACCTGTTTCAGTCGTTGTACCCTCTGAGCTTGATGACAAGGCTATCCTGAAGAATCCTACACTTTTTCACCCAGAATTAAAAACACACAAAAATCCCATGAGTCAGAAACACTGGAGGAAATTCAGAGAGAAAGAGAACAATTGCAGACACAGGGACTGCTTCATGACAGTGGGATGAACCAAGATCTCAGCATCACGTGAGTGCTACAGAAATAATACCATCTCCCCTCTGCCCCTCCCCAGCCTACCCTCCAAAGAAAATCTCTCTTGCAGTGTACTAACAGAAAAGGTGCAAGAGAAAGAAATTCTGGGACACCTAGGTCAGCTGTGTATTTGGCACATGACAGAGTCATCACACTGAAGATAATTTATTACTTGGTTTTTCGTTGGCATAGCTCAAAAACTACTAAAAATTATTGGTTAAAATTCAAATCAGCAAGAATGATAAGCTTAAATTGTTTAATTTTTTTATTATTAAAGAAAGGTTAAAATCTGTACTCATTTTGAGACTTGGGAGTGGAATATTTGTTTTTGTTGTTAAATGCCATGGAGTGGGCTCCGACTTGTAGAGACCTTATGTACAACAGAACCAAATATTGCCATGTTCATTGTCATTTGTATGTTTGAGTCTATGGTTTTGACTATTGTGTCATTACTCTATATATTGACTGAATTTTAAAACAACAGTATATAAAACAAGCAATTATGTTGGATAATTAAATCAAGTATAATTTGATTCCACTAGAAATACATTTAAAATTATTACGGTAATACGTAGGTATGTTCAATGTATGTTAAGTTACCAAATATTTCAAATAAGAAGCTCCATTTTTAGGCATATGGCTTGATTATGCAATCACATTAAACTAGAATTAAAAGACAAAACAAAATTCTTTCTTTTAACTTCTTTAATTCTCAGTTGTCCTGGCATTCTAACCCTTCTTTCCTGATAGATGACATTGAGCCAAACAAATAGCCAATTTTGAAAGTGATCTGTAAACTTTCAATAGTATTCAAATTTAGTTAATTTTTTTCCTATTTCATCTAGAGTTTGAAATAGAAATTTATTTTCTAACTTATTCTTCCTCAAGACTTTAAATGTCCTCAAGTTAGCAATATACTTAAAAATATATTGTATTTAACATAGATCAATTAAGAAGACATAGTTAGTTATTTTTACTATCATTAATATAAAGTATAAAGGTAGTGTATTCACCTCTCCATCAATTGATTAGTTTTTGTGGTTTTTAAGTATCTAAACTAGATAATATATTGTTTTCAGTCACCTCATATGTGTGTAAAAGCTGGACGATGAGTAAGGAAGACCAAGGAGGAACTGATGCCTTTGAATTGTGGTGTTGGCAAAGAATATTGACTATACCGTGGACTGTCAAAAGAATAAACAAGTCTGTCTTGGAAGAAGTACAACTGGAATGCTCCTTAGAAGCCAGGCGAGACTACATCTCTCATACTCTGAACATGTTATCAAGTGGGATTAGTCCTTGGAGAAGGACATCATGTTTGGTAAAGTGGAGTGTCAGCAAAAAAGACAAAGACCCTCAAGGAAATTGATTGACACAGTGGCTGCCACAATAGGCTCAAGCATAGCAAAGATTGTGAGGATGGCACAGGACCAGGCAATGTTTCGTTCTGTTGTACATAAGGACACTGAGTTGGAATCGACTCAATGACACCTAACAACAACAAAGTTGTTATAGATATCAACAGGAAAAAAGACTAGTCCAGTAAGTATGCTTAGTCAGGGAAAAATGTGATAGTGATCATATTGCCTGTCTAAAATAGGGACCAATTTCTGGAGAAGGACATCCTGCTTGGGAAGGTAGAAGATCTGCAAAAAAAAGAGGAAGACCTTTGATAAGATGGATTGATAGAGTGGCTGCAACAATGAGCTCAAACATAGAAATGATTGTGAGAGTGGCACAAGACTGGGCAGTGTTTAGTTCTGTGGCACATGTGGTTGCTATGAGTTGGAATGGATTGATGGCACTTAACAGCAACACACACACACAAACACACACACACGCACACATATATACATATATATAAAACCCAAACCTCTTTCTGATGAGCCGATTTTCACTGATGAAGACCCCATATGTTACAGAGTAGAATTGCTATATTAGGTTTTCTTGCTTGTAATCTTTATGGAAGCAGATCGTGAGGACTTTCTTCTGTGACTCCACTGGTGGGTTCAAACCACCAACCATTTGGTTGTTAGCTGAGTATAAATTGTTTGTGCTATCCAAAGAACATGTGTTTGTGTGTGTGTGTGTATCTATATATAGTGATTTGGAGGACACTGCAGAAGTAGCACAAAAACTGTCAGGAATGCATATGGCAGAATTCTTCATTTTTTTCTTGTGGTCATCTGTTAATGTAATGAGCACTTACAACACTTACAACCAGTAGGCCTAAGGGACAACTGTATCAGAAATCATCTCTCTGGTGATGTTAAAATTCAGATTTCCCAAATCAGAATTTCTGGATGTGAGGATAGAAATCTGCATTCTGAACTCCTCCAGATTAGGCAAATGCTAGTTAAAATTTAATAACATGTAGTCAATCATATGCTAAGGTTTTTAAGTGTGACAATTAATTTTAACATTATCACACCTGATAACTGTTAGCCTCCTCGTATCACACTGTTTTCTCTAAGAATTCACAACATTTTCTCAAGGAAATTCTACGTCCTGTCTATTAAAATATAATCTTCCCATGGCAGGAAAAAGAGAGTCATATAAAATGGAAATTACCTAAAACTGAATATATGTTCAATGGAAGGATCCTCTGCCATCTAAATTCTTCCATAGAAGAAAGAAAAAGTGCAAGGTAGTAAACTAAAAGAAAAGAAAAAAAAAAAAAAAAACCTTACCATATTTATGCTTTTCATAATAAGCTTAGATTATCAGTGAAGATCTCTTTGTTCTGTTGCTGGTAGCAAGATTCTGTACCTATTGCTTTGCAATCTAACTCCAATTCTCAGGAAGAAGTGAGAAAAACATTCACCTTGACTTTGATCTGTTTCTCATCAGATTCAGCTGCAGGAAATGTCAGACCTAAAATTGTTTCATTTTGCCATAATGCTTCAGGGAAGGACCTTTTTTCTTTCACACTGTATAACTCACTTTGTAATACAATAAAGCATAGCCAAATGCTCCTTAGAAGCAAGGATGGTGAGACTTTGTCTCGTGTACTTTAAATATGTTATCAAGAGGGACCAATCCCTAGAAAAGGACATCATACTTGGTAAAGTAGAGGGCCAGCAAAGAAGAAGACTCTTGACAAGATGGATTAACACAACGGCTGCAACAATGTATTCAAAGATAGCAACCATTGTGAGGATGGTGCAGGACTGGGCAGTGTTTTGTTCTGTTGTGCATAGGGTCACTATGAGTTGGAACTGACTCGATGGCACCTAGTAATAACAACAATGATACCGGGAGATACCGGTTTCAGGAGACTAAACTACAGTGAGGGAAAAAGAATCATATTCCTTTTACTTTATTCTCTTTCTCTCTCTCTGGCTTTATTTTTTTATATTTTTACTTAGTGTAACAGTAACTCCAATATCAGATTTCATATAACATATAACCCATCAAAGACACTCAAATGAGATCCCAAGACCCATCTCTGACTAAGTCTCAGGAAATATTAATGCTGACTTGCAAGTTTCCCCTGGTAAGTTTCTTGGCATCTGCTGGACTGTAGCAGATGGACTTTCCTGCTATTTCTCTGATTGAGCAAGAGACTTTACAGAGCTTAGGTATGGTGTCTCTCTATGATTCTACCCCTCACAGCTTAGCTTTTAACTTTTGTTGCAAAGGATATTATTATTTGATACTTACCTTGTTGATTAAATTTCAAGAAAAAGAATCTGTTGCCTTCGAGTTGATTCCAACTCATAGTCACCCTATAGGACAGAATAGAACTGCCCCATAGGACTGCCCCAAGGAGCGGCTGGCGGATTCAAACTGCCAACCACTTGGTCAACAGCCTGAACTCTTAACCAGTGGGCCACCAGGCCCCCAAGAGCATCAGAAAATTATGGCTACTGAAATAACAAGGAAGTGAACTTTTTTTTTTTTTTCACCTCTTGTATATGAGTTTTCTTAGTCCTATTAGAGGAACATGTGTCCACTGTATCTTCAAGAGAAACCCTAGAGAGACCTCTAACCTCTTTAGAAGCACTTGGAATCTTATCAAACTATAACTTGTCCTGTAGTCCTTCGATATGGGGACAGTGGTGGTTTGGTGGTAGAATTCTCACCTTCCGTAACTGAGACAGGTTCAATTCCTGGCCAGTGCACCTCAAACTCAGTCACTACCCTTCTCTCCGTGGTAGGCTTTCATATTGCTTTGATACTGAATGGGTTTCAGTGGAGCTTCAAGACTATGACAGACTAGGAAGAAAGACCTGGTTATCTGCTTCCAAAATACCAGCCAAAGAAAACTTTATAGATCATAATGATCTGATCTCATTGTTCATAGGGCCACCTTGAGTAGGGGGGCAACTCAACAGCAGCTAACAACAGACCTTTGATAATATATCTTAATCTCTCCATTATACCCCCTTTTTAATCATATATGTATATTCAAGTTTTCTTCTATAAATTAGCATATGCCTGATATTCTCATTGCTGATTGCTGAGTCATGTCATTATGTTTTTATAAGTTCCACGTAGCATAGGAAACATTAACATATTCCACCTAAAGCTTAATTGGAGAAATCTTATACAAGCAAATGGGATATCTGGTAGTGATTCAGGATTTGGCATATTCAAGCTAAACATATTTGCCCGAATTTATACAATAGCTTAGAGATTTTTAATAGCTTCACCTAGTGGCTTTATCCAATTAACAGTTTAGCTGGAAAAAAAAGAAAGATGTTGTTTTCTAGGTTTAGACTTTTCATATTCTAGTCCATTTTGCTCATTTAACCATTTAATTACCTCCCTGGTATAACATCAGATTCACTCAAAATCACAAAACTAATTTATGTCACAAGTGGGGAAAAAGAAAAAAAAACCATAGAAACACCTAGCATCTTAGCCACATCTTTTCCCATTGTATTGCATTAATATTAATACTTGTTTTTAGACAAAAAACTCCCTAATTTTGGATTATGTTTTACAGATGATGAAATGAAAATGTTTAAGTGTGGTATTACCTTATTGGGAGCCCTTGTAGTGCAGTGGTTAAGAGTTTGGCTGTTAACCAAGAGGTCACCAGTTCAAATGCACCACCCGCTCCTTGGAAACCCTATGGGGCATTTCTCCTCTGTCCTAAAGAGTTACTATGAGAGTTGGCAAATAATTTGTTCCTGAGAGAGGGGCAAGATGGCGCTCTAGGCAGAAACACCACGCCGTCCCTCCACAGCAAAGATCCGAAAAACTAAGCCTAACAGAGAATCAACAATCCTGAAACCCTAGAACACCAAATGAAGAGATAAAGAACTCAGCCAAACACCAAACGGAGTGAGAATACTAAAAGAGAACGGAGAGCGAGGAGAGACTCAGGCAGAGATTCCTTACCAGCTAACGCAGCGCGGATCCACCATCTTGGATTCCTATCGGAGACCAGCGAACGGGAGAGCAGCCTTGCAGAGCATCTGGTCGGAGACAGAACGACCGGTAAACTGCGGTGCGCGCTCTCCCACCACCCACCCCTCTCCGCCTCAGCTGGGGATCCCCTGCTTTCCGTGGCCAGGGTCTCTGGGCTGGGGGGTGCTGGTGCTTGGATTCCGCGCGCCTGGGCTGGCGGCTTTCTGGGAGCCGTTTGCTGGCAGCTAGCGAACCTTTCTCTGCCGCCTCCCCCTCCTTTTGCCTGGGTGCCTGGGTCCGGGTGCTGTCTCTGCTCTCTCCTGCGGGGCTGTGGAGCTGCGTGCAGGCGTGTGGCTGTTTCTGGGTCTGGGCTCCCGCGTGGGTGGGATCCCGGGGCCTTTGTTCGTTCACCCCTCTGCTTTCCGTGGCCGGGGTCCCTGGGCGGGGGGGCGCCGGTGCTTGGGTTCTGCGCGCCCGGGCTGGGGGCTTTCTGGGAGCCGTTTGCTGGCACCTAGCGGACCTTTTTCTGCCGCCTCCCCCTCCTTTTGCCTGGGTGCCTGGTTCCGAGGGCCGTCTCTGCTCTCTCCTGCGGGGCTGTAGGGCTGCGTTCGGGCGTGTGGCTGTTTCCAGGTCTGGGCTCCCGCGCGGGTGGGATCCTGGGGCCTTTGTTCGTTGGCCCCTCTGCTTCCCGTGGCCACGGTCACTTAACCCCGAGACTATCGGCTTCTTGGATTTCGCGCCCCTGAGTGGGGGCTCTCTGGGTCCCATTTGTAGGCACTGACTGCTGGTGTTGCCCTTTTTTTTTTTTTCTCAATTTTATTTTTCTTCCTTTTTTGATTAGTTTTGTCATATTTTACCTCTTTTTCTCTTTTGTCTTTCTTCATTGCTTAATTTCTTGTCCCTCTATCTCTTCCTTCTCTTTCTGATCCCTGAATACCAGGCGATGTATGCCTCTGTACCTTCTGGCCAGGCTGAGCTGTGAAAATTGAGACCGACTCCCCCAGACCTCATAGCTGCATCGGTGCGATCCCTGGGAACTTTGCAGTTTTTTAACTTTTCTGATTTTCATTTGGTCATTCTTTCCTTTTCTTTCTCTTCCCCCTTCTGGTTTCCTCCATCCCATAGTCTCTCATCTGTACATTCCAACGACAAACTCCTCTAGCATTCTTTTATGTTTGTACGCTTTTTGCTCCTCCTCCTCTCTCCTCTCTCCCATATCCAGCTTAGCTTCACACATAACCATCTTCCCGCTGCACCCTACCTACCTGCACCGAGCACTAGACATCACATCACCAAGCGGTGCAGGCACGCCCTATTGGAACCTGCCCAGCACTGACTACCGACCGTCCTGGTGGCTGCGGTGAGTGCCACAAGCAACCCATCCCAGTGGCTCCTCCTCAACTAGATCTGCCCAGCTGTACCACAAGAACGAAAAAAAAAAAAAAAATCTACAATCAATAAACGAGAGAAATATCTACTGAATGCCCCGAAAACAGCAAACAATATCAAAACATTTACAAAAACAAGACAAGATGGCTCCAATAGGCGTCCAAATTAAAACACCAGATAACTCTCCTGTGGAAGAAAATGCACTAGAAGTACCTGATACGGAACTCAAATCACTAATACTCGGAATTTTCCAAGAACTGAGGCAAAAAGCTGACAAACATGAGGAAAAAATAGACAAATTTATGGAAAATACAGACAAAAAATTGGAAGAATTCAGGAAGATGATGCAAGAACAAAATGCCAAAATAAATTCACAACTCGAAATTATACAAAAACAACAATTAGAAATCCAAAAGATAAACAACAAGATTTCAGAAATGGACGGTGTCATAGAAGGGCTGAGAAGTAGATTTGAAACCATGGAAGACAGGATCAGTGGAACTGAAGACAAACACTTGGATACAACTCTGTTTCAGGAAAACTCAGAAAAAAGAACAAAGAAAAATGAAGAGACCCTGAGAGTTATGTGGGACACAATTAAAAGCAAAAACTTACGAGTGATTGGCATACCAGAACAGGGGAAGAAAACAGAAAACACAGAGAGGATCATTGAGGAACTGCTGACAGAAAACTTTCCCAATATCATGAAAGATGAAAAGCTGGTCATCCAAGAAGCTCAACGAACCCCATATAGAATAGACCCCAAAAGAAAATCACCAAGACATATCATATTCACACTCGCTAAAACTAAAGACAAACAAAGAATCCTGAGAGCAGCTCGGGAAAAACAAGAAGTCACATACAGAGGAGAAACAATAAGACTAAGCTCAGATTATTCAGCAGAAACCATGCAGGCAAGAAGGCAATGGGATGACATATATAAAATCTTGAAAGAAAAAAATTGTCAGCCAAGAATAATATATCCTGCAAAACTCTCACTCAGATTTGATGGTGAAATTAGGTCATTTCCAGATAAACAGAAACTAAAGGAATATGCAAAAGTCAAACCAAACTTACAAGAATTATTAAAGGGAGTTCTTCGATCTGAGGACAAACAGCTTAAGCCCTCAGGCAGGACCTAGGACCTAGGATGCAGGTTAACATGAACCAGATACCATTCTAGGAACTGAACTACAGACGACTTTCCAAAAACAAAAGATATACAACAGGGAATCAGAGAAATCAATCAAAGGATGACAACAACATCAAAACAATGAAAGAGGGAACAAACGGCATAGGTATAGAACCTTCTAAAGGAGAAGAAGGCAAGGCGATACCAAGTAACGGTAGACTGCTTCAAAATTATAAAGATAAGGGTAAAATTCATGGTAACCACAAAAAAAGTTAACAAACCAACTCATAAAAATAAAGACGAAAAACATAAAGTCTCAACAAAACCAAAACCTACAAAAACAAAAGAAATGAACACAAAATCCACAAACAAAAGGAACTCAGCACAAGAGAGTAAGAAGAACAAAGAAAACTTCAGCATCACAAAAAAAAGCACTACAAAATGACAGCAACAAACTCACATCTATCAATAATTACACTGAACGTAAATGGACTCAATGCACCCATAAAGCGACGGAGAGTGGCAGAATGGATAAGAAAACAGGATCCATCTATTTGCTGTCTACAAGAGACACATCTTAGAAACAAAGATGTCAATTTATTAAAAATCAAAGGTTGGAAAAAAATATATCAAGCTAACAACTATCAAAAAAGAGCAGGAATGGCAATTCTAATCTCAGATAAAATAGACTTTAAAACAAAATCTACCATAAAAGACAAAGAAGGACACTGTATAATGATTAAGGGGATGATCCATCATGAAGACATAACCATAATAAATATCTATGCACCCAATGACAGGGCTCCAAAATACATAAAAAAAACTCTAACAGCACTGAAAAGAGAAACTGACAGTTCCACAATAATAGTAGGAGACTTCAACACACCACTCTCAGTAAAGGACAGAACAACTAAAAAGAAACTTAGCAAAGATACAGAAGACCTAAAGGACACAATCAGCCAACTGGACCTCATAGACATATATAGAACACTCCATCCAACCTCTGCAAAGTACACATTCTTTTCCAATGCACATGGAACGTTCTCCAGAATAGACCACATCTTAGGCCACAGAGCAATCCTCAACAAGATCCAAAATGCTGAGATAATTCACAGTATCTTCTCTGACCACAATGCCATCAAGGTAGAAATTAACACTAGAAAGAGCAAGGAAAAAAAATCAAACACATGGAAACTGAATAATAATCTGCTTACACATCAATGGGTAATAGAAGAAATCAGAGATGGAATTTAAAAATTCCTAGAATCAAATGAAAATGAAAACACATCATACCAAAACCTTTGGGACACAGCAAAGGCAGTCCTCAGAGGAAAATTTATAGCAATAGATGCACATATCAAAAAAGAAGAAAGGGACAAAATCAAAACATTAACTACAGAACTCAAACAAATAGAAAGAGAACAACAAAAAAAGCCTACAACCACCGGAAGAAAGGAAATAGTAAAGATCAGAGCAGAAATCAATGAAATAGAGAACAGAAAAACAATAGAAAGAATCAACAAAACCAAAAGTTGGTTCTTTGAAAGAATCAACAAAATCGACAAACCACTGGCCAGACTGACAAAAGAAAAACAGCAGAGGGCACAAATAACCCAAATAAGAAACGAAATGGGGGACATTACAACAGACCCAACTGAAATAAAAAGGATTATAACAGAATATTATGAAAAACTATATTCCAACAAATTTGAAAACCTAGAGGAAATGGATAAATTTCTAGAAACATACGGCCTACCCAAACTACAACAAAGTGATATTGAAAATCTGAACAGACCCATAACAAGAGAAGAGATTGAAAAGGTAATAAAAAAACTCCCAAGCAAAAAAAGCCCTGGCCCAGATGGCTTCACTGGAGAATTCTACAAAACATTTACAGAAGAGCTCGTACCAGTTCTACTCAAGTTATTTCAGAGCATAGAAGAGGAAGCAACACTTCCAAATTCATTCTATGAAGCCAGCATAACGCTGATACCAAAACCAGGCAAAGACATCACAAAAAAAGAAAATTACAGACCAATATCTCTCATGAATATAGATGCAAAAATTCTGAACAAAATTTTAGCCAATAGAATTCAGTATCATATCAAAAAAATAATACACCACGACCAAGTAGGATTCATACCAGGTATGCAAGGATGGTTTAACATTAGAAAATCCATCAACGTAATCCACCACATAAATAAAAGGAAAGAAAAAAATCACATGATTATCTCAATTGATGCAGAAAAGGCATTTGACAAAGTCCAACACCCATTCCTGATAAAAGCTCTCAATAAAATAGGTATAGAAGGGAAATTTCTCAACATCATAAAGGGCATCTATGCAAAACCAACAGCCAACATCATTCTTAATGGAGAAAGGCTGAAAACATTCCCCCTGAAAACAGGAACAAGACAAGGATGCCCTTTATCACCACTCCTATTTAACATTGTGCTGGAAGTTCTCGCTAGAGCAGTAAGGCAAGAGAAAGAAATAAAGGGCATCCAAATTGGTAATGAAGAAGTTAAACTCTCCCTGTTTGCAGATGATATGATACTATACATAGAAAACCCTAAAGACTCCACGAGAAATTTACTGGAACTAATAGAAAGATTCAGCAGAGTAGCAGGATACAAGATAAACATTCAAAAATCAGTTGGATTCCTATACACCAGTAAAGAGAACGATGAAAAGGAGATCAGGAAATCAATACCATTTTCAATAGCCCCTAAAAAGATAAAATACTTGGGAATAAATCTGACCAGGAATATAAAAGACCTATACAAAGAAAACTACAAAACACTGCTGCATGAAACCCAAAGGGATCTACATAAATGGAAAAACATACCATGCTCATGGATAGGCAGACTCAACATTGTGAAAATGGCAATTCTACCTAAAGCAATTTACAAATACAATGCAATTCCGATACAAATACCAACAACATTCTTCAAAGAGATGGAAAAACTAATTATTAACTTTATATGGAAAGGGAAGAAACCCCGAATAAGTAAAGCACTACTGAAGAAGAAGAATAAAGTTGGAGGACTCACACTACCTGACTTGAGAACCTACTATACAGCTACAGTACTCCAAACAGCCTGGTACTGGTACAACAACAGAGACATTGACCAATGGAACAGAATTGAGAACTCAGATGTAAATCCATCCACCTACGGTCACCTGATTTTTGACAAGGGCCCAAAATACATCAAATGGGGAAAAGACAGTCTTTTTAACAAATGGTGCTGGCAAAACTGGATATCCATTTGTAGAAAAATGAAACAGGACCCATACCTCACACCATATACAAAAACTACTTCAAAATGGATCAAAGACCTGAATATAAAGCCTCAAACTATAAAATTCATAGAAGAAAAAATAGGACCAACACTTCAGGCCTTAATACATGGCATTAACAGGATACAAACCATAAACATCAACACAAAAAACCCAACAGATAAACTAGATAATTGGGATCTTCTAAAAATCAAACATCTATGCTCTTCAAAAGATTTCACCAAAAGAGTTAAAAGAGAACCTACAGACTGGGAAAAAATTTTTGGACAGTACAAGTCAGACAAAGGTCTAATCTCCATAATCTACAAGAAAATCCAACACCTCTACAACAAAAAGACAACCAATCCTATCAAAAAATGGGCAAAGGAAATGAACAGACACTTCACCAAGGAAGACATTCAAATGGCCAACAGACACATGAGGAAATGCTCGCGATCACTAGCCATTAGAGAAATGCAAATTAAAACCACAATGAGATACCATCTCACCCCGGCATTACTGGCACGAATCAAAAACACTGGAAATAACAAATGTTGGAGGGGCTGCGGGGAGACGGGAACTCTTATACACTGCTGGTGGGAATGCAAAATGATACAGCCATTTTGGAAAATGATATGGCGTTTCCTCAGAAAGCTAGAAATAGACGTACCATTCGATCCAGCAATCCCACTCCTAGGAATATATCCTAGAGAAATAAGAGTCATCACTCGAATAGACATATGCACACCTATGTTCATGGCAGCATTATTCACAATAGCAAAACGATGGAAACAACCTCGATGTCCATCAACAGACGAATGGATACACAAACTATGGTACATACACACAATGGAGTACTATGCAACGAGAAAGAACAATGAATCGGTGAACCATCTCATAACATGGATGAAACTGGAGGACATCATGCTGAGTGAAATAAGTCAATCACAAAAGGACAAATATTGTATGAGACCTCTATTTTAAAAACCCATGAAAAAATTCACATGCAAAATGTAACAATCCTTGTTGGTTACCAGGGATGGGAGGGGGGCGGGGAATACTAAATAGGTAATAGGTAAGTGGTAACTTGGGTGAGAGATGAGATAGTACATAGTACAGGGGAAACTAACACAACCTGCACAAGGAAAGGTCATGGAGGCCCTATAGACACATCCAAAAGGTTCGATGTTAAGCCTGGGAATGGACACCCCAGTAAAACTAAATGGGACTAACGATGTACAGGAGTCTAGTGACAAGGGCCAGAAGGCAGAGGGAGAGTAGGAAACTGATCATAAGGAACACAAATTGAATAAGGACACTGTCGATGTATTGTGAGATTGTTGACCACTGCTATAGGGCAACATTTGTAGTAACTATTAAATGGGAGGCTGTTTTGTCCTGTAAGCCTTCATCTTGGGCGAGAATGGCAGCACAATTGGAAGAGCATAGTCAATATCACTTAAATGTGTAAGTAAAAAGTTTTGAAATGGTGTTTAAATAAAATATAAATAAATAAATAAATAAATAAATAAAGAAATAAATAAACAAATGAGACTAAAGAGGTACAATAGTCCACTGACAAGGTCCAGAAGACAGAAGGGGACAAGGAAGCCCCCTGGTGATAGGGAACACAAGGTGGAGTAAGGATATTCTTGATGTGCTGGGAGATTGTTAACCATTGTCATAGGGCAACATGTGTAGTAACTGTTAAATGAAAAACTATTTTTTCTGTAAGCCTTCATCTTAAGTGAGAATAACAGCACAGTTGGAAGAGCGTATTCAATGTCACTGAACCGTGAATGTAGAAATTTTTGAAACGGTGTATCTTTGGCCATCTGTAATTTTCATCAAAAAAAAAGGTTGAGAATTTAGAGGCTTAATACGTTGTGGGGTTGTTAACCAATGTCAAAAAACAACATGTGTACTACTATTTCATGAGAAACTATTTGCTCTGTAAGCTTTCACCTGAAGTACAATAAAATATATATAAAAAAATAAATAAATAAATAAAATAAAAAAAAAAAAAAAGTTACTATGAATAAGAATTAACTTGAAGGCAATGGGATTTTTGGTTTATTACCTTACTGAGGCTAAAAATAAAAACAAGCTAAAATGTTATTAGATACCATATTGATAATTGCCTCCATATTTCAAATATGGAAATTTAAAAGTAGTAAAACATTAGATAGGAAGAGTATAAACCAACAAAAACACACGTTAGCCATTTCAAACATCAACCCCTCTTTTTAACAGAAGAAGTAATGTTTTCTGCAGCGCATCTGTGTAAGTTTATTTGTAAGAACCATAATCATTTAGATTTTGATATACTTTTTGAAGTATTTCAAGATTGCGAATCTGTTTAAGGTGGTTTTAGTCTGCATTCCATAAATGATTTTTTAAAGTGTAATTCGTTTAGTTGATTCATTATTCATTTGAAAGATTACATTTGACACAGAAATATGACTAGCTGAAAGAAAGCAAATCTAACTTAAAGGTTCTTTAATCACATTTTTGAGGCAATGACAAAATTAAACATCTTAATTGTCTTGATGTACAAAGATGTAGATCCTCATTTTTTTTTTTTTCTGGAACTAGTAATTATAGCATTCATTATGGACTCCTTTTGATATTTCCTAAACCAATCATACTTGTAAGGTACCTTAATTTTTTTCCTTTCTGAGATAAAACTCAAAACAATTTTCTGCTAAGTAACACGATGGTCATTAACAAAAAGGCAACAATATAATGTTCTTCTGGGCAAAATGATATTACTAATAAATGACATGTAAAGTCAGTGTCTCTATAATAGCAAATATATGTGGAATAATTTTTTTTTAACTTTTAGTAACTTTCTCTGCATTCTTGATCAATAGTTTCTTAACTAAAATATAAGTAAATAACTGAATGTTATCTTTATCCAACACTACTGTCAAAGTGAAGCTACAAAGATAAGTGCTTTACAATTAAAGAGCTGGAAAATAAAATAATGACGATAATAATAAATAAACATTAAAAATAAAAAAACCCAGAAATGTTAATACAGTTCTTCTCCTAACCAGCTGTGCTAAGTTAGGAAATTGACTTTACATCTCTATTTCAGTCTTTATTACCTTTGAAATCTAAATTTTGACCACATGGTATGCAAATCACAGTAGTTTTACTGCTTCATACCAGGTTATAGCAACCTTCCAGAACTGCCATGCAAATCTCTTACTAAATCATAACTTGTTTGATGTTGCTGTAACTTATTTTAACATTTGAAACTTGGGAGTTCTCTCAGTATAATGAAACACCTTTTGTGTTTAAACTGATAGGTCTGATAACTGCCTAATCAAATTCTATAAGCTTAAAAGAGAAACTATAGATTTTAAGTATTTAATTTCATTCTTCTTCACTTGAGGGAAATATTTTTCAACCCTGTTGACTGGGGGAAGGTATAAAAGGGAAATATACAAGAGATTAAACAAGCCAGCAGAGCAGAGATGGGAGAAGAGAGATGCCAAACCACAAGATCGCCCAGGAGCAAAAGCTCAGAAGAGTCAAGGACCTTCCTCCACAGCCGACAGAGAGAGAAAGCCTTCTACTGAAGCTGGCACCCTGAATTCAAACTTCTAGCTTCCTAAACCACGAGAAAATAAATTTCCGTTTGTTAAAGTCACCCACTTGTGATATTTCTGTTATAGCAGCCCTAGATAATTAAGATGGAGGGAAAAAGAAAACCTGACAATTTATAAGTGAAGTGATAGATATCTTTGAGCTTAAAAGAATTATTGAAAATAAATGGCATTTAGAAAATTTGCAATAAACTTATGTATATGCCAAATTGTGGAGAAAAATGAATGCAAAATTCATTATGTTAATTTTAACACCAGCATGTGTTCAAATTAATGTTAGCACAATAATTTTAATAATGCTTAGTATGTACTAATATATTAAATACCATATATATATATATCACTTAATATGTATATGGTATTTAATATACATATATAGTACTTATATATGTTTATGTATAATTATGGTATCATTTAATCCTCACAGAAAGCTGCAGATGAGCAATTTGGATAACATGAATAACTATCCAAAAATATGAATAGTTTAAAAAAAATTCTGTAATGATAAAGAGATTACTTGTGTCTTAGAGGACTGTATTAATAAGGACAAATAAATAAAATTTACTTGTATAAATTTTGCATAAAAAATATGGATAAATAAATTTCTAAACGGATCCCTAACTTGCTCTTGAGAGTTATCCCCATAAAGTCTTCAAACTACCAAGTGGCTTATTTTTGTCATAGAGTTTGCTATCACGAAAGCAATTGCTATTATTACCAAAAAGTGTTAAAAGAAAAACACTATAAACATCCCCACAAATCTAATATTCATTAATAATGGACACTTTATGTAAATTATCTATATATTTTTTAGAGTAAGAAACCTGATATGTAATAATAGTTGACCCTTGCTAATGTCTTAAGTGAATTGTACTATTTAATCCTCATGAAAACAGTTTTTCAAAAAAAAATAAGAGCTTTAAAGTGTAATTAGTACATCATAACATGTTATAAAAAGCGAGATTATGACCAATGTACTCCTATTCAAGAACTTGAGCTCTTAAACATTGTACCTGTCTGTTGGCTCTGAAAATTCAGAAATAAGGAAAGCCCACATGATTCAAAGTCTAATGTTGATTTTGAAGTATTCACAAAATATTTATATGGATTCACCAAGCAACCATACAAAGTTATGTCTGGATTCTCAATTCTGTTCCATTGGTCTATGTATCTGTTTGTTGTACCAGTACCAGGCTGTTTTGGCTACCGTGGTAGTAAAATTGGTTCGAAAATCAGGTAGTGTGAGGCCTCCCACTTTGTTCTTCTTCTTCAGTAATGCTTTACTTATCTGGGGCCTCTTCCCTTTCCATATGAAGTTATTGATTTGCTTCCCCATCTCATTAAAAAATGCCATTGGAATTTGGATCAGGATTGCACTGTATCTGTAGATCACTTTGGGTAGAATTGACATTTTCACAATGCTGAGTCTTCCTATCCATGAACAAGGTATGTTTTTCCACTTATGCAGGTCTCTTTTGGTTTCTTGCAGTAGTGTCTTGCAGTTTTCATTGTATAGGTCTTTTACATCTCTGGTTAGATTTATTCCTAAGTATTTATCTTCTTGGGGGCTATTGTAAATGTTATTGATTTGAGGATTTCCTCTTCAAAGTTCTCTTTATTGGTGTACAGGAAGCCAACTGATTTTTGTACGTTTATCTTGTATCCTGATACTTTGCTAAAATCTTCTATTGGTTCCAGTAGTTTTCTTGTGGATTTGAAAGAAAAAAATTAATAGCAGACACTTTACTTTGATATTAAGCATTTTTTTTTTCTTACACATGAAACCAAAATGTAACCATAAAAAAAGCCTGACCCGAACTGCTATAGCATTGACTTGTTTTCTTCACCAGAAACTACTCTGTGGCACTGTAAATGTGCCGGACTAGACACATTTATAGAAAAGAGTAGTCAATAACAACCCCATTACCTTGTGATTAAAAAAAAAAAAGACTGTGCACTTCCTTAATTTTAATTTCAATGGGTCTCATAGTTACAAATGCATAAAGGGCCAAATTTTCATGAGTTACTTTTTAATGTTAATTCAGTAATCTTTTAAGTATTTGGTCACCATGGAAACTCGTATTCATTAAGAAAAAATATTTAAGCTTCTGTGACATCTCCGATCCTGGGGAGCCTTCTTCGTCTTCATTTTCTTTCATTCAGGGAGACTTGTGCTCCTCCAATTTGCAAATTGTTTATTAAATCATGCAACAATCAAATATTATATTATTGTTTCCAGCTAATTCAAAGACTGATTCCCTAGCAATTGTAACTCGCCTACTTTGAGCCACTTGTTTTCAGAAACAAAGTGGTCTCCCTTCATGCATGTAGAATGACTGCTTGGAATAACCTAATGTTTTAATTTCTTTGGGTTTGGTTATTTTTAACATTGCCGATTGCAAACCACAAAGAGAAAACCACCTTTCAGGCCACCTGACAGTCAAAGCCAGAATTTAGATGTCTTTAGGGGATTCTCATCTACATTAAGAGGAAACTTCATCTTCATGGGTAAGGTATAACTACTTTAGGGAAAGGTCATTAGGGTATTGTCAGGAGTTGGGGATGAGGTAGGTTGGGATATGCAATAAATTCACTCGGATTTGTGTGGAGAAGAGATAGATGAGAGTTATTCCCTTTCACTCCTTCCCATTACAGGGCCTTTGAATTCTGTGCACAAAACTTTTCCAAAGAACAACTTCATCATTTTAAGCTATTTAGACTGTGCTCGATTTGACAGACCACCATTCTCTCAGCTTATTGTACCCATCCAGACATTCCAGCCCTCTTCCTAG
This sequence comes from Dugong dugon, assembly GCA_030035585.1. Classification (NCBI taxonomy): domain Eukaryota; kingdom Metazoa; phylum Chordata; class Mammalia; order Sirenia; family Dugongidae; genus Dugong; species Dugong dugon. Next base: position 13,209,412 of record CM057473.1, read on the forward strand.
CATCCAGGATTTTGCTGGGCTTTCCCACCCACTGAAGACTCTCATCATCCTTTGATCTACTGAAAAACAAAATACTAGGAAGAATTATGCATTATTCATTGTGTTCTTCTCCACGTTTACCTACTTAGTTATTTTCTGAATAATCCTCTCTTGGCCATAACAAAGATTATATCATCTTATCTCAGGTTCTTCATCATGGAAAAGGGCAAAATGGAATTGGGCAGTGGAAAACTCTTGTTCCCTCTATCCGCTTAACAATGAAATCCTCTTGAGTAGAAGGAGAAGAATATGATTTTATGATTGTGCCTGAGAAATCCATCCTTAAAATGAAATTCAATGAGTATCTTATTTAAGATGAGGATAACAGTATCACTATTTTCTACGCTAAACCAATTTGCATTAATTAATTTTCACTTAAAGTATTATCGACTAAAATACCAGTCTTTAGGATCCTTTGGGCAATGCTGAATTTCAGTCTTTCTGTAAAAACAGCAGGCCTAGAAATAAGTATTATGAGAAATCAATTCATGCTCACTCTGCACACTTTGCTTTATACATAGTTGTTGTTCGTCATGGAGTCTATTCTGACTCATAGTGACCCAATATATATTATTGTAAAGCTATATATGTAACACACTTGCCAATTCAATATTTTTCATGTGTACAATTTACTAACACTAATTACATTAATCAGGTTGTGCAAACATCACCAATATCCATTGCCAAACATTTTCCTTTTATTTGGTAAGGGCTAATGCTAATGCTCACATAATAATGGTTATGGTTAATATAGATATGGCACTTAATAAAGCAATTTTAAATGGCTCCCACAGAGATCATCACATAGACTTACATACACAGATTGTACCTGGCACTTTCAGCTTATTACAGGACTTGTTTTGAAAGCTATGGATACATATTAGAGACAAGTCATCTATGCAGTAAGAGAGCAACACCATTTTAAAATGGACATATGTAAAGATTTGAGTTAAAATATGGAATTTATGCATAGAACAATTTTTTAAAAAAACTATAATTAATAGTATACTAAAATAATTGTCTACATGCGCACACAAAAATATTACAAAGGAGTAAAACTGTTGTTCAAGTATGACAGAGAGATCTACCATAAACGTTAAAATCAATAAAATAAAATAAAAATCAATAAAATTATAAACAAAATGAGTCCACACTAAGGGGAAAAATAAAATCAATTAAAACAAACATTTATTCTTTGTAAGAAGTTTAGTTTACTATTCACCTTATATTTATTTCATTTTGTGTTCTATTTTTCTCTGTAGAAATCAATCCTTCTCCCCACCCAGTTGAAAAAAACATGTGTAACCAAAAGAGGGTGGTGAGACTTTATCCTTGTGCAGGAAAAAGTAAAAACATGTCCACATATATTTTGCAAGTTCCATCTCTTAGAGTGTTGTGAGCTAATGAATATACAAATAAGTGCTATGGAAGCATGCTGCTTAATTCAAGTACCTTTATAAAAGTGGGCATTGTTTTTACTTAATCAGTGTTAACATCAGGTAAACTTAGGTTTTTAAATATGGAACTTGCAGAACTAATTTTATACAGTGGTCACAGATTAATTACTGAGCTATTCCACAGAATTCTCAGAGTAAAATCTAGTAAATAATGAAATGCAATTAATCTACATTTTTGCTTATTTAGAGAGTATTTTTAATATAATGTGTTAAGCGAACATTGAGGCTTTGGGACAATTTAATAATTTATTGATTTATGAATTAATATGAACTCTATATACGAGTGGTTCCTCGGGAGAAAAGACGTGGCAATCTGCTATTGTAAAGATTACAGCATTGGAAACTTTATGGGGCAAAATTCTATTTTGTCCTATAGGGTCATTATGAGTTGGAATTGACTTGAGAACACATAATAACAAGAACAACACACCAACACTTAGGATCAAATTATAGATGTTCATAATTATCCTTAACATTTTCAGATTGTAGAAAGAAGAGAGTCAAACAGCTATTTCATTTCTGAAAACAATATTATCCTTTTCTGAAAAAAAAGCATTCATTCATAAGGAGATAAATTAAAAGCCCCCATTCATGATGAATCACTCTACATCTAAACCACAACAGGTATATTCAGATAATAGCGTTGGAATTGGTAAGAATCTCAGTAAGAATCAGCAAAATAGTCTCATTATTTGGAATGACAGGCTCAGAAGCAAAGTTCTTTTCTTGAATAGAAGCCTACAGGGAGAGATAAAAAAATGATTGGGATTGTATGTACCTTTGTGAACCATGAGCTGCAGTAGAAGGATATTGAGTGACATTAAACACATACATCCGTGTAAACTCACCCAACATGTAAACCACGTTTTACTACAAAATATGTATATGAAAAACAGGCTATATACTATTTATATATTATTTTTAAAATAATGGAATAAATACCAGTGTACTTACTACACAATTTAAGAAATAAAATGTTGCCAATTTCTTTTAAAAATCCCTTGTTTTCCTCCCTCACATGATCACCTTACCTACGTCCTAGAGTCAGCAAATAGATCCTAAGTTTTGTTAAACAAACTTTTTTTTATTCCTTCAAATATGTTTACATCTCTAGCTATATAATTGCTCATTGTGGCTACTACTGAAAATTAGTTCTTTCTTTTTTTTTTGTATGTTATACTAATTAGGGAGTCTAGTAGCACAGTAGTTAAGAACTTGGCTGCTAACCAAAAGGTTAGCAGTTTGAATCCACCAGCCTCTTCTTGGAAACCCTAAGGGACAGTTCTACTTACTCCTATAGGGTCTCTATGAGTTGGTAATTGACTCGGCAGCAGCCGATCCGGTTTGGTTTAGACACTAATTAGACCTTTTAAAAGAATACTTAACAGGAGGGGAGATAGCGGATATATTAGTACTGGATCTAAAAAACTTCTATCAATATTTCATCATTTGGTATAATGTTGTCATTTACCTGATCTAAGGATATCTTCTTTTACCTTAGGATTGTTTTTCTTGAATTATATCTTTGCATGCATATTTTTCTCCATTGGAATATGTGTTTTATTATTTCAATGTGTAGATTCAAATCTTATTTTATTTTAAAATATTTTGATTTATCTTTTCCTAAAATTGTATTATTAAAATTGTCAAACACAAAGCAAAGTTGAGAGAATTTTATAGTGAAAACTCAATATCTGCTACATATATTTTACTCTCAACATTTCACTGTAATTGCTTTATCACATAACTATGTATCTATCCATCCTCATTTTTAAACTAATTCATCTTATTTTTGAAGCTTTTCAAAATAATTTCCCATTATTAGAATGCATCCTTGTAAATATTTCATTACCTAAAACTTTTTATGTAAAATTTTACACAACATAAAAGACACAAATCTTAAGTATGCACTTGCTAAACTTTGATAAATGCGCACCCCAGTGTAACCCATGCCCTGAGCAAGATATAGAACGTTGCCATAATAGAGAAGTTTCCTTAGATCCTTTCCAGTCACTTCCTTGACTACGTACAGACAAACTCTGTTCTCTTTTTTTTCCACCATAGATTTTTTGGACTGTTATAAAATTTAAAGATCCAATCATAATCTCAGCAGACTTTGTAGAAATTGAAAAGCTTATTGTATAATTTAATATAAAATGCAGAAGATACAGACTATCCAAAGTATCCCTTAAAAGGGAGAGGGACTGGCGAAGCAATTTTGAAATTAGACTTGCCAGGAAGTTACAGTAATTAAGACACTATATCATTGGTAAAAGGACTGATACATTAATCAATAGAAAATAAAAGAGTATAGAAATAGACCTACATATATATGGTCAAATCGTTTCAATTAGATGTCAAAGTCATTCGATGTGGAAAGAACAGTTGTTTTACAAGAGAGTAATGGAAAAACTGAAAATTAAAGAACATAAAACCTCTAAATCATAATACACAAAAAGTTAACAAGGTCATCCAAAGTGCTCTACATAAAAGTTAAAACCATAAAATTCTAGAGGGAAATATAGGATAATATTTTCATGAAATTGTAATGGGTAAAGATTTAATAAATAGAAAACAGAAAGCAGAAATATTTTAAAGGGCTAAAAGTTACTTCATAGAAAATAAAAATTAAGAAAACTGTATATCTTAATTAGGAAACTATTAAGAAAAAATATTTAGGAGAGTTATACTATATACACAGCCCTGGTGGCACAGTGGTTAAGCTTTTGGCTTGCTAACCAAAAGGTCTGCAGTCTGAATCCACCAGCAGCAACTTGGAAACGCTGTGTGGCAGCTGTACTCTGTCCTACAGGGTTGCTATGGGTCTGAATCGACTCGACTGCAATGGGTTTGGATTTTGTTTGTTTATACTTATTTTGGCAACTATCCATCTATCTATCTTATTTATGTATATTCTGGTGTACATTTAAACATGAGTTCATACTGATATATCTGACTAATTCTGTACCTCAGGGATGATTATAATCTCTCCAGCTTGGTCATTTGGAAATTATTTCTCTAATAGAAATATGTCTCTCATTATCTAAAATTATTTTATTTGTCCAGCACTTCTAGACATATAAAGCATTTTCAGAATTGTTAACTCGTACACCTATGAAGAACAAAGACACCAACTGGAGTAAAATGTTTCATGAATAGCTCTTTGTGCATTTACCCTTACATTATGCATTCAAAACAGTGTTTTCCTAAATTCCTAAGTTTATGCAAAATAGGTACTTTCACCCAGGCAAGTTTTACTCCTAATAAAACTGGATTGTGTTTTTAAAGAATAATGATAAAAAATTATGGGTAAACAAGTAGCAATTTTATCTAGTCCTGCTTAGTGAGATTTTATTCCTCTCTGCACACTATTTTCTTTCTGTTAGAATGATTTTGAAGAGTATATTTCTTTCCAAAATCATTTTATAGTGGATAAAAAAAAAACCTGGAAAAAAATATACCTCACTTAGCTGTACAAAGTTCAGATTTTTTTACTGAACAATCATAAGAGTCAGGATGTTTATACTTATAAAGGTCTTATCACAAATACAGTAAATTTAAAGATAATTATAGAATTTTTCATAGTTGTCTAGTCAATTATTTCTTTAGGACGTTGATATTGATAGAAGTGTCTTACAACTTTATGATTTTTTATTTTCATATTTTTGGCCTGTCTTACTTTATAAAATATGTATGTAAATTTTATTATAAAAAATAAAATATCTACTGAGATAGAGGTAAGACTACTTGAGCAAATATATGAACTATGAACTACATATTAAAAAGCAGGGAGCAGAGACAGGGAAGTATAGAATAAATCTGACAACTTGCCAACATAATACCAGCCTAAGAATGTTCTCAATGATGGTGTTCCAATTTTTGCTATTTTATTCAGTTATTTCCTCCTTCCCACGAAATATTTTGTAAAATGAATGAATGTTATGTGATGAGATTTCTGTTTCTTCAGTGTATGAGCTGTTAAATGTATATGCCCATATGACAAATAAGGTGTAGCAAACTTCTCATAATTATATATAAATGGTAGCAATAATTACACAGATATTATGAAATAATAAAAGAAAAAGATTGAGCATGTAACATTTAAAAAATGAGGTTAGGTAAAACAGAATATTACATATAGATAACTAAAGCTAAAATTTTAAGATGACTATTGAGTAAAGAAAAATTGAACAAAAATATTCCAAGCTAATTAGCTGACTGTCTTTAATAGAGTAGAATCTAGACAAGGAATAGAACCTATAGAAAGTATATAAAGATATTTTAAAAATTTTGTCAAACAATATAGTATTACACAATAGAAAGAAAAGAAAAACTACATTTGGAGATTGAAGTATCAAAATTTTAGCGAACTTTATTTTTTATTACATATTAATGTGATGGCTAATTTTATGGGTCAACTTGAGTAGGTTAGGGTAACCAATTATTCGACCAAACACTAGTCAAGTTGCTATTGTATAGTAGTTACCTATGATTAAATTAGTTGGTGTTAAGTAAAGCAGAATACTTTTCATAATGTGGGTAGACCTCAGTCACTTATCTTTTGACGTTGCAATCTACTTCTACATAATTACTAAACAGAAATTAAAATACATGTTTACATAACATACAGTAATGTTTATATAGCATTATTCATAGTCACCAACACTGAACACAACTGGAATCCCCTTCAAAAGGTGAATGCATAAACAACTGTGCTACCTTCATGCAACAGGATACTTACCCAGTGAGAAAAAGGAATGAACAACCGATGAAGGAAAGATCATCGATGAAACTCTAATGTATGATGTTAAATAGAAGATAGTCTCAGAAGAATACAGACAGCATGATTCCATTTATATGACAAACTGTAAAAGCAAACCTTTAGGGAAAGGAAGCAAAGGAATGGTTTCCAAGGGCCAGGGCAGGAAAAGGGGGTTTCAACCAAAAGATACATAAGGCTTTTCTGGCTGATGGAAATGTTTTATATTCTGATTGTGACTGTGGGTACATAATTATACATTTGTCAAAACACAAAGAATTGGACACCAAAAAGGGTGAGTCTATAGAACAATAGAAGCAAGGACTAAATAGATGGGTTGGCAGCAAACTGCGTATAGCAGAAGACAGAATTAAAGAAGGAAAAAAAAAAAAAACCAGAAAATAAGCAAACTGAAACAGAGAAAAAATAGCAATATTGTGGAGAAAAATAGAACAGTGTGGAAGAGCCACACAGCACACAACTAAAAATCTATGATGGATTGAAATTTTAACTCCCAATGGATAAGAAAAAGAATAGAGTTGAAACAATATTTGAAGAGATAATGACTAAGAATTTATTAAAACTGGTAAAAGCAAACAAACTAACCCCCAAGTAAAACATCAACCTAGATACTCAAGGAAGTCACTAAATTCCATCCAAGCACATCATAATCCAACTTCTGAAAAGCAAAGGGCAAACAATAACAAACAAAATCCCAAATACAGTGATATAAAAAGGAAATATCTTCAAAAAAGCAACAATAAGCTGAGAGCTGACTAAAAGAAAAAATATGGAAACCAAAAGATAATAAAGCAATATAAAATTCTGAAGTAAAATGAATGCCAGGCCAGAATTATAAACCCAGCAAAAGTATCCTACAAAAATGGAAACAAAAATAAAGCTGTTTTTGCACATACAAATGTAGAAATAATTTATTGTCAGCATGTTTGCAGTATAAAAAGTATGAAATGATATTCTTTGGTCTAAAAAAAAGATACCATATGGAATTCAGAATGATAAGAAAGATAAAAATTACTAAGGAGAGAAAAAAACCTGTTGCCATGGAGTGGATTCCAGCTCATGGTGACCCCGTGTGTTACAGAGAAGAAGGGCGCCATAGGATTTTTTTTTTTTTTTTTTTTAACTGCAATCTTTATGGAAGCAGTTTGCCAGGTCTTTTCTTCTGCAAAGCCACTGGATGGTTTCAAACCACCAAACTTTAAATTAGCTACCCATTGCAAACAGCCTGTGCCACACAGGGAATTTCTGTGCCTGAATGCAAACTGATATGGACTACCTTAAAAAAAAAAAACAACTAATATTGTCTTGTAGAGTTTACAGCATATGTAAATGTAAATTATATGACATTTGCACAAAGATAAATATAACATAGAAGTTAAATTAAATGTACAATTGATCTGTGATAAGATTCTTACCTTGCTCCATAAGTGGCAAAAATGCTAATTTAATATAGATCGCATTGAGTCAAGACTATATCATGCAATTTTATAGGTAGCCACAAGAATAAGAAAATGAATAGTATATAAAAAGCTAACGTAGAAGGAAAAAAAGGGATAAAAATTTTCTCAATTAAAATAAAAGTAAGAAAAAATAAAACAATTTTTCTCTTAACGTCTTTATCTACCTCATCTCATTTCATCTTAAACATTTTTTTCTTCCGCAAATAAAAATAAATAAACAATTTTATAAATAAAATATGGGAAAAATTATGAGAAAAAATTATAGGGTACTTATTAATAATCAGACAAGTACAAGCAAACAACGACCAAAAGAAAAAAAATCATGACAGACATCTTTTATGCAAGATGGTCCTTGATGGCCATTCCGTAGTTTCTTATGATTGGCTAATTAGAACCATTAGAGCAACCAAAATAACATATTCTGAATTTCCTTAAATGCTATTGGAAAAAACCAAACTCGTTGCCTTCCAGTTAATTCCGATTCATAGTGACCCTATAGGACAGAATAGAACTGTCCCATAGGGTTTCCAAGGAGTAGCTGGTGGATTCAAACTGCTGACCTTTTGGTTAGCAGCTGTAGATTTTAACCACTGCACCACCAGGGTACTGTAACCATTGAGTTGATTCCAACTCATAGGGAGTATACAGGACAGAATAGAACTTCCCCATAGGGTTTCCAAGAAGCAGCTAGTAGATTTGAACTGCTAACATTTTGGTGGTGCTATAGGTATTGATAAATATGTGTATATCAAAGAGAGATATTTGTCTATTTTTACAAACCTGTGAATTCTTATATTTACTTAGCTATTTTTAATTGCAGTACTATTTACAATCTATTGGAATAAACTGAATTTATGTATTTATTGGAGATAAATAAACATTTACAACAGATATTACATTACCAGAAATAATTCACTGACATATATGACAATTGATATTTTTCTTTTTTGCAATATTCTGAAAGAATATATGCTAACAGCACTTCATATTTATGGTAAGTATTAGACTAGTTAATAGACACTACTGCTGTTTAACTAAATACGGAAGTAAATTTTATGTCTTTAATTATCTGCATTTGCAATTGATGAGAAAGAGAAATCACCAAGTAAAAACAAATCAATGCAGTTGCAAATTAAAGCAAAGCTCTCTATCTTTTGGTATTTAAGTTTTCAAGTTTTATATTTTTCTTAATACAGTGGCACTTGATGAATTATATTTCTTGAACACAGACTCATAACAAAAACATGAGAAAAATTAAATATTAATGTTCACAGTAGGATAGTTGCAATATTTCTGAGACTTTTATAAAGTAAGAAACATGTGTACTTGCAAAGACATTCTCTGTTGATGAAAGATGATTTATCCTCTCCAAAGGAAATCAGAAAAGCCATTTTAAACTATATTTGGCTGTTAGGAAGATATTTACTTCTTTTTCTCCAAATCAAATAGACATGAAATGCAATAAATTTGTTGACAGCGTTAGGCTTTTCTTTTGACAAATCCAATGCTCTCAATATTTTAAAACAAAACTTAGTTCACCTTAGAAATATGACTCATTCTTTTTGAAATACTTTGAAGAAAATGTGGACTTCCTGTACAGTAACAGATTCCTCTCTGCTGTAATACAAAATTTAAAAATCACATACAGAATACTTAAATTGTATCAAAGCATAGAAATTAGCATTAGACGATAGATGGAAAAAATATTACATGACTCCATAACTCACAAATACAATTTCTCATTATATTAGATTTGGCAGGAAAAAAAATACATAAATATCAATTCTTTATATATCTCTAAAATATATTTTGAAAAGTTGTTTGCCAATCTCTAGTAGATATGTTCTAGGATACATCAATGACTTAAAAACAATTGCACTGAATAGTTCAACTATTTTGTAGTTTCTGTACTATATTAAAGAGCCCTAGTTGTACAGTGATTAAGAGCTCTACTGCTAACCAGAAGGTCAGCTGTTCAAATCTACCAGCTGCTCCTTGGAAACTCTATGGGGCAGTAGTACTACGCTGTCCTAAAGGGTCGCTATGAGTGGGAAGTGACTCAATGGCAATGGGTTTGGATTTGTGTGTGTGTGTGTGTGTCCTGTATTAAAGGTCATTATGAATGAGGTAACTGAACACAAAAACAGACATCACCATTTATTTTTCTCACTAATTGATATAGTGAATCAACAAGATTTTCCACAGAGGAAAAAGGTAATTAGAAGGTAACTCTTTTGTTAATACATTTTTTCTCCTTATTTGTTTTATTTTTATTTTTGATGGCATGTGTTTTCGGTATTGGAATGCATACTTACTAATTGAGTGTATTTAAATTTTTAGTTGGTAATGTGGATTTTGAGAAATATGATCTGGTCATACAAGCCACCAATGAGGCAAGTGGCACTGTGGCACATCAATCTGTGGTATGACAATATACCAACAAGAGCTATATAAATAATTTATTGTGAGTGCCTTTCTATCAGGTTGGAAACCCTGGTGGCATAGTGGTTATGAGTTCGGCTGTTAACCAAAGGTCAGTAGTTCAAATTTACCACGCACTCCCTGGAAACCCTATGGGGCAGTTCTGCTCTGTCCTATAGGGTCCCTATGAGTTGGAGTCAACTTGAGGGCAACGGGTTTTTTTCTATTAGGTTACATTAGGAACCTCTAGTTTTCCAAATATGACACAAAAAAAACAAAACAACCCTATCACGCCTCCCTATCACACAGAAAAGCCATAATTATGCTTTCAGGCCTTATCTCACAGAAATAATGGAAATAAAGGAAAAACCAAGCCAAAGTTTACCAAACTAACACATCCAGAAAGCATCACCTAATAGAATGCTCAACCTACACAACAGTGAGGCTCAACTTCAGTGGCTGAGCTTTGTGCATTTCAAAAGAGACCCACCTTGACCCTAAATGCATTAGAAGCTGAATAATGCCTTACCTTGGAGGTCCAGAGCCATTAAAAGCAGCTGGTATACCATTAACCCAATGGTAACAAAAGAGGTAAGGTTGAAAACAACAAGCACACACGATAATAATAGTAATAATAATACAAAGTCAAGAATATATATCTTGAGGGAAAAATTATTGAAAACTCTTAAAGCCAATGGAGATTTACTAGAGAATGAAGGCATTATTTTTTCCGAGTGCTCAGTGAAACTAAGTGAACTCTGCATCGTGAAAGGCTGGATGATGTATAGGATACATGAGCTGTTCTGGAACTCTGGGGGTTGTTTAACTACTTTAGCCAGATGAAAGATATATATATACATTTCAAATGACTAACATATGAATGTTTCTAATACGTATCAAATAACTGAAAAAAAAAAATCTAGTGGAACAGGTATTAAAAAAGTAAAGAGAACTTCTAAAAATAGCAATAAAAGACTGTGAAATTGTTAAGTCTGAGAGTCTCTGAAAGAGAATTCAAATTTCAACACAAGGGAAATGTAAAGGAAAGTCATTAAAATTTGCATTTACTAACATCCTTTATATTCACTACACTGATAAGGGAGTATGATATTATTGTCTCCTTTAAAAAAACAAAACAAACAAAATACACCAGAGATTCAGAGATTAAACGATCTGCCCTAAGTCATAGTGCTACTAAGTGGTAGAGCTCAGATTCAAACTTGGGCTAACATCTGAGTCTGCTCTTTAAACCACACAGCAATAATACTTAGATGCTCCATTAGCAGAGGGGAAAAAAAAAAATCATCGTACGGTAAAGGTACATTTGGATAGCGGTTGTTAACATTCGTGTGGGGTGGGAAAAGATAATAGAGCTAAAGGGTATGTTGAGGTCAGATTTTAAAAAGCCACAAATTACAAGATAGAAATTTTGAATATGAATTGTAGAAAATTAAAGAGCTCTATTGATAAACAAACAAAAAATTAATAAAGAAAACAAATAAGTAAATAACAAATGTACTGTGATTACTAATATATTATTCATATTTATTTGTCCGTAAAAAACATTGTTTACAGAGTGCCTAGTGTATGCCAGTCACTATGTAACATGTAAGGACACTGAGATAGATTAGAGACTGTTGCTGCTGTCAGTGAATTCACAGAAGATTTGAAAAGTCAGTCAAGAAAAAATTAAGGTCTAATATGATAGTAATATTTTTCAGTATTATACTCCAGGATTCATATAAATACAAATTTATGCAATCTATAGCTTTCAGTATATAAAATTATGTGTATATCTATAGACACATATATATTAGGAATACATATATGTCTGTATATGATTATGTACATGCATATACATAAACTACACACACTTATACATGCATATACTTAATTTTCTCATAGAGTAAAAATGCACACAATTTACATTTAATTTTATATGAATATGATCACCAACATAGTGCAGTCTTAGTTTTCTTTTTATATGACTGAACTCCTCTGTTTTATTTATACAAGACTTTTATCTCTAAACCACTATAATTCATACTAGGTTAACAAGCTAGTTGTTATCCTTTCATGTTTTTTCATATGAGTATATATAGATACATGTATAAATATGCATACTTAGAAGTCCAGATGGTTCCCTATTGTTTAAAAAAATGAGCCACAAAATACAATGCATTACCTTTTCTTATCCTCACTCTAAAAATCTTTGTATAAACAATTAAAACTTGATTAACATTGATCTAATTCATTACTTGCAATGACTTCATAATATTCCACTATGTGGACAGACCATAATTTATTCAACTACTGCTCTTGTGGTTAGCATACAATACGTTGGTCACTTTTATGCCGTTGCAAATTTTTCTACAGTCAACACATAATTTTATGTATTGGATCTTTCAAACTCTTAAAAATAAATTCTAAGAAGTGAGATTTCTGGGTCAAAGTCTTTCTATATTTTGTGTTTTAGAAGAAATTACCAACTTGAGTATCAAAAAGCAGTAAACTTGGCGTTTCCACCAGGCAGTAGATAAAACACATTGCCGGCTAGTCGGTTCCGGCTCATAGTGACCCTGTGGAACAGAGTATAACTTCCTCATAGGATTTTCAGAGTTGTAAATCTTTACCCATAGAGTAGCTACTGGGTTCAAACCTCCAAACTTTCTGTTAGCAGCTGAGCGCCTAACTACTGCACACCATGGCCCCTTTAAATATCTGATCAAAAAACAAAAACAAACCCCTTGCCACTGAGTCCGTGCAGAGTCATAGTGACCAAAGGACAGAGTAGAACTGCCTCACAGGATTTCCAAGGAGTGCCTGCTGGATTAGAACTGTCGCCATTTTGATAGCAGCCAAGTTCTTAACTACCCCATCACCAAATATCAGATGTTGTTGTTGCTAGGTGCTATCAAGTCGGTTCCAACTCATAGTGACCCCATGTACAAAAGAACGAAACACTGTCAGGTCCTGTGCCATCCTCACAATTGTTGTTATGCTTGAGCCCATTGTTGCAGCCACTGTGTCAATTCATCTTGCCGAGGGTCTTCCTCTTCTTCACTGACCCTCTACTTTACCAAGCATGATGTCCTAATCCACGGACTGATTCTTCCTGATAACATGTCCAAAGTATGTGAGATGCGGTCTTGCCATCCTTGCTCCTAAGGAACATTCTGCTTGGACTTCTTCCAAGACAGGTTTATTCTTTCTTCTGGTGTATTCGATATTCGTCACCAACACCATAATTCAAAGGCGGCAATTCTTCCGTCATCCTTATTCATTATCCAGCTTTCACATGCATATGAGACAAATGAAAACACCTTGGCTTGGGTCAGGTGCACCTCAGTTCTCAAGGAAATGTCTTTGTTTTTTAATACTTGAAAGAGATCTTTTGCGGCAGATTTGCACAGTGCAATGCATCTTTCAATTTCTTGACCGCTACTTCCATGGGTGTTGATTGTGGATCCAAGTAAAATGAAATCCTTGACCACTTCAATCTTTTCTTCGTTTATCATGATTTTGCTTATTGGTCCAGTTGTGAGGATTTTTATTTTCTCTATGTTGAGGTGTAATGCCTGTGGTCTTTGAACTTCATCAGGAAGTACTTCAAGTCCTCTTCACTTTCATCAAGCAAGGTTGTGACATCTGTGTAATGCACGTTGTTAATGAGTCTTCCTCCAATCCTGATGCTGTGTTCTTCTTCATATAGTCCAGCTTCTAGGATTATTATCTCAGCATACAGACTGAATAAGTATGGTGAAAGGATATAACCCTGATGCACACCTTTCCTGACTTTAAACCATACAGTATCCCATTGTTCTGTTCGATCTGTGTACAGGTTCCTCATGAGCACAATTAAGTGTTCTGGAATTCCCATTCTTCCCAATGTTATCCATAATTTGTTATGATCCACACAGTCAAATAACTTTGCATAGTCAAGAAAACACAGGTAAACATCTTTCTGGTATTCTCTTTTTCAGCCAGGATCCATCTGACTTCAGTAACGATATCAGTGGTTCCAAGTTCTCTTCTGAATCTGGCTTGAACTTCTGGCAGTTCCTTGTTGATGTACTGCTGCAACAACTTTTGAATGATCTTCAGCAAAATTTTACTTTGTATGATATTAATGGTATTGTTTGATAATTTCCACATTGAGTTGGATCACCTTTCTTGGGAATAGGCATAAACATGGATCTCTTCCAGATGGCTGGCCAGGTCGCTGTCTTCCAAATATCTTGGCACAGATGAGTGAGTACTTCCAGTGCTGCATCCATTTGTTGAAATATCTCAGATGGTATTCCTTCAATCCCTGGAGACTTGTTTTTTGCTCATGCCTTCAGTGCAGCTTGGATTTCTTCCAATATCAGACAGTACACCTTTAATCACAGATTTCATAACAAAAGGGATTACACCTATTTAATTTTCTTTAAATTACTCCTATGGATATGTTACCTCACGGTCATTTTAAATTTTATTTCCCTCAAGATTAGTTGATTTTAGCATTGTTTTATAGATTTGGACTTACACTTCTGGAAGTTAAATATAATACTGGTAATTCTCAACTTACAAAGTGTTTGAGTTACCACAAACCACATTTACAACCATCTTTTTTTTCGGAATACCTTATTGTCAGTAATATGTACTAAATACAATGTTGCGGTGTGTAATTTACTGATGTTATCATTATCAGATGTTCATTCACAGATGCTTATATGTAATGTTTCCAACCCCTAAACAAAAATAACGATCAGATTTATAAAGATACTGATAACAAAAGACAATAACAATGAAAACTAAAAAAAAAAAAAAAAACAAAAAACAGGAGGTGGGGCCAACATGACGAAGTAGTCAGACTCTTCCTGTGGTATATCTTACAACAAAGACCCGAAAAACAAGTGACTCGATTATACATGACAATCTAGGAGCCGTGAACATCAAAGGCAAAGTTGAGAAATCAGACTGAGTCTCAGGAGGAGGGTGAGACGGTTCCGAAGCAGCAACGAGTTGCCGTACCTGACCTGGTGGGAACTGGCATGCTGCAAGCCAGATCGGCTGGTGTGTTTGGTGAGGCAAGTAGTGGCGTTCAGGATGTGTTTGCCACATCGGGAAAGACCAAGTGGCAGAGTGTCTACTCGAGCCTCCAAAACGAGTGAAAAGCGGCCCTCAATTGGCAAAAGATGAGTACGTGGGTCTAACCATCACGTGGATCAAAAAACACCTAATTTGGGAAGAACCTGTCTTCCATTTACCTGCCTCCTCCCTGCTCTGCACTGGGTCCCTGTCTGGCTTCAGCGATAGCTGCATCCCCTGGGCTAGAAGTAGATCCCATCATGCACGCTGAGCCATTCTCCCTGCCTTGGAGAGGGAACAAATTAACAAATAGGGAAAAGATAATCTGCCAGCTGCCCTAAACTGGGAACTCAGGGCAGGCACAGCTCCTTTGCCTAGGCACAGGCATAAGGGGTCCATGGAGTTTGAATGTCTTTCACCCCTGCATAGACGTGTGTGGGACCATTTCAACAGCATAGGCCCTTATCAGCACAATACAACAGGGTATATACCTGAAGCCTAACTTCAACTGTATCAGTTATATGGTGGAGTGGCATGTTCGTAACATTTGTCACCACTCTGTCCATTAAGCAGGGTCCTCACCTGCCCACATCAGGGACCTGATGACGGGTGGCTCCACTCATGCCACCTAGCCACCTGTGATAGGGGTCTAAGAATAAGTGGTGCCTACCAATCCTTACAACCAACAACATGGGGAGTGCATAGTCCAGCTAAAAACCCCATCCACATATGCACTCTAGGGAACAGGAACACAAGCTAAAAACCCCATCCACATATGCACTCTAGGGAACAGGAACACACTTTCCTCTCAGACACTCAGGGGAAGCCGTCAGTCCCCTGCCTGTCTCAGCGTGTGACCCCCCTATTGCAGCCAGATTTCTGTGCCTACTCCAATCATCCTTGCCCGTCTAGGACTGTAGGTGAGAGACTGCACCACACACTTGGTGACTGATTCCCTAAAAACCTGAGCCAAATCCACACAGGAAAAGTAAATGGACTCCTGGGTTCACGTACCTAGTAATAGATCTAACCACCTAGAGACAAGATATTAGCGCTTCAAAGCCCCCAATAATCAAACTAGCTCACAAGACCAGCCTATTTGGGCATATCAAAACAAAAGAAAACAAGAAGCTGGTAAGCAAACATAAAATAAATAAATATAATAATTATTGATGACTCAGAGACAACAGTAAATATCAAATCACCTAAAAAGGCGGACCATGATGACTTCTGCAATCAAGAAACTTCCAGAGTAAGAGAACTTCTTGGAATTTCCAGAGGTAGAATACAAAAGATTAATATATAGAACTCTTCAAGACCCCAGGAAGGAGATCAGACAAAATGTAGACCAAGTCAAGGAACACACAGACAAAACAACAGAGGAACTTAAGAAGATTAGAGAAGAGCATAACAACAAATTTAACAGGCTGCAAGAATCCACAGAGACAGCAAAAGGAAATCCAGAAGATTAACAATAAAATTTCTGAATTAGACAACTTAATAGAAAGTCATAAGAGCAGAACTGAGGCAGTTGAAGTCAGAATTAGTGAGATTGAAGACAAAGCACTTGACACCAACTTATTGGAAGAAAAATCAGATAAAAGAATTTTAAAAAGTGAAGAAATCCTAGGAATGATGTGGGATTCTATCAAGAGGAATAACCTACAAGTGATTGGAACACCAGAACAGGAGGGGATAACAGAAAATACAGAGAGAACTGTTGAAGGTTTGTTGGCAGAAAACTTTCCTGATATCTTGAAAGATGAGAAGATAGCTATCCAAGATGCTCATCAAACCCCACACAAGGTAGATCCCAAAAGAAAGTCACCAAGACATATTATAATCAAACTTGCCAAAACCAAAGATAATGAGAATTTTAAGAGTGGCTAGCGTTAAACCAAAAGTCATCTACAAAGGAGAGTCAATAAGAATGAACTCAGACTACTCAGCAGAAACCACGCAGGCAAGAAGGCAATGGAATGACATATACAAAGCCTTGAAAGAGAAAAATTGTCAGCCAAGAATTAAATATCCAGCAAAAGTGTCTCTCAGATACGACAGTGAAATAAAGGCATTTCCAGATAAACAGGCACTTCGCCAAAGAAGACATTCAGGAAGCTACCAGGTACATGAAGAAATGCTCATGATCATTAGCCATTGGAGAAATGCAAATCAAAACTACAATGAGATACCATTTCACCCCGACAAGGCTAACATTAATCTAAAAAACACAAAATAATAAATGTTGGAGACTTTGTGGAGAGACTGGAACACTTATACACTGCTGATGGGAATGTAAAATAGTATAACCACTTTGGAAATTGATTTGGGGCTTCCTTAAAAAGCTAGAAATAGAAGTACTATACGATCCAGCAATCCCACTCCTTGAAATATATCCTAGAGAAATAAGAGCCGTCACACGAATAGATATATGTACACCCATGTTCATTGCAGCACTGTTCACAATAGCAAAAAAGATGGAAACAACCTAGGTGCCCAACAATGGACAAATGGATAAACAAATTATGGTATATCCACACTATAGAATACTACATACACAACGATAAGAACAGCAATGAATCTGTGAAACATCTTATAACATGGAGGAATCTGGAAGACATTATGCTGAGTAAATTCAGTCTGTCACAAAAGGACAAATATTGTATAAGACCACTGTTATAAGAACTCAAGAAAAGGTTTAAACACAGAATAAAACATTGTTTGATGGTTACAAGGGTGGGGAGGGAGAGAAAGTGGTATTCACTAACTAGATAGTAAATAAGAATTATCTTAGGTGAAGGAAAGGACAACACACAATACAGGGGAAGTCAGCACAACTGGCCTAAACCAAAAGCTAAGAAATTTCCTGAATCCAACCAAACACTTTGAGGGACAAGATAGCAGAGATGGAGGTCTGGGGACCTTAGTTTCAGGAGACATCTAGGTCAACTGGCATAACAAAGTTAAAAAAATGTTCTGCATCTCACTTTGGCGAGTGGCATCTGGGGTCTTAAAAGCTAGCGAGTGGCCATCTAAGATGCATCAGTTGGTCCCAATCCACCTGAAGCAAAGGAGAAGGAAAAACACCAAAGATACAAGGAAAATATTAACCCAAGAGACAGAAAGGGCCACACAAATCAGAGACTCCATCAGCCTGAGACCAGAAGAACTAGATGGTGCCTGGCTACCACCAATGACCACCCTGGCAGGGAATACAACAGAGATTACCTGACGGAGTAGTAGAAAAGTGGGGTGCAGAACTCAAATTCTAGTAAAAAGACCAGACTTAATGGTCTGACTGAGACTGGAGGAACCCAGGAAAGCATGGTCCCTAGACTCTCTGTTAGCCCAGAACTGAAACCATTCCCAAAGTCAACTCTTCAGACAAAGATTAGACTGGACTACGGGGCATAAAATGATACTCCTGAAGAGTGTGCTTCTTAGCTCAAGTAGATACATGAGACTAAACAGGCTACTCCTGTCCGGAAGCAAGATGAGGAGGCAAACAGGGACAGGAGCTGGTTGAATGGACACGGGAAACCCGGGGTGCAAAGGAGGAGTGTGCTGCCAGGTTATAGGGAGAGCAACTAGGGTCACATAACTACTTGTGTATAAATTTTTGTTTGAGAAACTAACTTGGACTGTAAATTTTCACTTAAAGCTTTCTCCATATATACATATATTCAACTTATGTCAGAATGACTTTTGATGGAGTCATTGGAAGGGAACACTGTCATAAGTAGGGGACTACCTATATATCTATATATAAATCTTTGTTCGTGTTTCTGTGGTTTATATGTCTTACCCCTGTTGGTGCGGTGGTGAAGCATTTGGCTTCTAACAAAAAGGTTGGCAACTTCCCAGAACAAAGATGCGGCAGTCTGCTTTCATAAAGACTAGACCCTTAGAAACCCTATGGGGTAGTTATACTCTGTCCTATATGGTTGCTATGAGTTGGAATTAATTCTATGGCAACAGGTTATATGTGAATTTATAGTTATTTAAAAACTATGCATAACTCTATGATTATCATTTGCTTTAGAATCGTACCCAGGAAATCTATCTCAAATGGTGGGTTGAGAATGGTAGCTAGTAATTATTTTGATAGATATTTTCTGATTTGGAGCAACTTAGGATCATAGGTTGGCTCAGGCTAAAGGCCATAGACTGGGGAAAGATAAAGCAGTAAAACTCTTGGTAGCTGTATTAGGATGGAAGATAAATCAGGTATTAATAGACCTCAGATGCATTACATGTTTGCGGAATTGTACTACATAGACAGCTAAAGGGTTAGGCTGTAAAATTTTATCAGGCTGGTGCTTAAGAAACAAAGATCAGGGAGAGAGAGAGGGCTTTATAAAAACAACTAAGTAAATAGACCAGAAATAAAAGCCCTGGAGGGAGTGGTGAATTAACTCAAGTTCATGATTATGGGTGCAGGGAAAGAATGGAAACCAAGCTTGGCCCCTGCTGAAAGTAATACAAGTGCAAGCAGAGGGAAAAAACTAGAGACTGGAGGGCCTCAGAGTGCGGACAGTCTCACCATCAAGACACATGGCTTGAGTAAATATCACAAATATTTAATTAAAAGCTACAAAACAAATCAGATCAAGGCTAAAATATTTATTTCAGAAAAAAAAATAATCTTCCTGCAACTTATTTTCTACATTTTACTTTTTATTCATATGTGTATTTAAATACTATATGTGCAAATTATAAACCAAACAAAAAACCAAACCCATTGCCTTCTAGTA
This sequence comes from Dugong dugon, assembly GCA_030035585.1. Lineage (NCBI taxonomy): Eukaryota > Metazoa > Chordata > Mammalia > Sirenia > Dugongidae > Dugong > Dugong dugon. The sequence goes on from CM057473.1 coordinate 13,229,396, forward strand.
GATTCTGACTCATAGCGACCCTATAGGACAGAGTAGAGCTGCTCCATAGGGTTTCTAACGAACAGTTGGTGGATTTGAACTACCGACATTTTGGTTAGCAGCCAATCTATTAACCATTGTGACACTAGGGCTCCATATAAATTGTAGATATGTATATTTAACGGCGCCCATTTTTTATGCTTGTATTTGTACATACAAACATACATTTAACAATAATTTATTATAAGTAGTACTAAGTGCAGATAAAATTTTAGGCTCAGAGCAAAATTCAAAATGAGTGAAACTTTAAGTTCTGGCATCTAATAGATTTTAAAATATGTAAATTACTTAGCACAGCTTTTCTTACATTAAAAAGTTTTTTTGAATTAGTCAGGATTCAAACAAACACCAAATTATTATATATAAACATAGCTAGATTGGCATATAGATACATAAAATAAAAAGTGAAATAAACTTAATTTTAGGTGTCACAGAAAGAGAACATTATATCATATTTGGGAACAATACCAGTAAGGTCATAGTGAAGATTTGATATTTAATGTAAATATTCAATATTAAATAACTTTTAAAAAGTAGTTTAGAGTGAGTAACATCATTTTCACAGGAAAAATTGTGGCAGAATATATTCCAAGTATTTATTAAGATTTATCATTAAGTATTGTCAATCCTGGTTTATGTTTTCCCCAAAGTCATAGTGCTCATTGGCATCAAGTTCATCTAATATAAGAGAGTTTCCTATAAAACAATCTGAATATATTAACTTATATTGAGAGAAAACCATCACTAGACTAGAATAATCATGTAATTATTCATTTTTTCTTAAGAAAACCTATGTGGGAAAGCAAATGATAATTGAAGGGTTGTTTATTAGCCAAGAAATTGAAGCAAAGGGAGTTCAGTGTATAATCTTTCTGTGTATACTCTCATGTAAACTCAGATTTGTTAAGTAATGTCCTATACTAGCAGATGGGTCTGGCTATATCTGAGTGAGTAGAGAGAGATTCATTAGTTTTTAAAGAGTCTGTTTCCTAGCTAAAAGTCTACTTGGATCTTTCTGGCCCCACCTTAGGCTTTACCGGAGGGGCCTCACAGGGAAAAGTTGCCCTCCCCACACCATACTTGGTGCACAAACAAACCATTTCAGTCTCTGAAGGAAATTGCTGTCAAGGACTCTCCTCCACGCCAGCTGGTTATGCTCTTACATGTATCTGCATCACTAGTTCAACAACTCCTTTCAGAGGCTTACTTATTGGAGGCTAGAGGAGACTTTGGCTGAGGCCTTCCTCAAACACCTCTTTTGAGACCTCCTAATGGGGGTGTTACCAACACCTGTTCTCAGCTCTCAATACTTTTTCACTACTTACCCATTTCCACTATACCTCCCCCTGGCACTCCTGGGACTCCCTGGCTAGGTACTGAGATCATTCCTCACATCTGCGCTGGTCCACCTGACCTTCACCAGCACCCCTTTCCATAAGGAAAAATGGAACACTGGGGGAGCCGGTGCTTTCTCTGGTTTAGTCTCTTGGTTATACTACTGCAGTGACTAAATTCATGACTCTTACTTTCATCTCAGCTTATTGTCTTAATTGGTTGCTGCAACTCCCCCAGCTAGCCCTCAGCTCATCTCAGCTCTTGACAACTCTTAGCAGCAATTCTGATTTCTTCTTTTTCTTTAATCTGTGCTCAATTAAATGAAATGGTTTTGGTAAATTCATTTATATTATAAATATTTGGTAAATACGTTATATATATAACTTCCTGAACCTTTATTAAAGAGTTACTAACTTACTCTGATGAAGGAATACGGGTTAAGAAGTAAATGGTCTCTTTGCTACTCTGTACTAAAGCTTGGCATTGCTGTGTCTTCGTAGTAATTCTGGAAAGTAAGAGAAAAAAAAATTAATGATTTTGATAGAATTAACTTGACTCCTCAGCAGATTATTTATAACAGTTCCAGGCTTCAAACAATTAAAATCCCAACTACCCAAACAAAGGTCATTCAGCTTCAGCGAATACTACTTTATATAGCATCCTTTGAAGCCAAAAGAGTTTGTGTGTGTGTGTGTGTTTTGATTGAATTCCTTTCCAATGGTTAAATGAAATGTTTTTTAAAAAAGTTTCTACAAGACTATATTTAGGGCATTCAGATAAGGATATTAAATAGGGCCTCTTCAAAACATCGTTATCCCAGTCTCGGCTCTCGTTGTAATTTTTGTTACAGATTAGATTCATGTGTATCCTTGATCCCGATCAAGACAAAATCATGCTAAGGGGAAAAAGGAACTTATTAATATCTTCCCGTAATATTGGTATTTACTGTATTGAAATTACAAATTATATTGTATTTACTGCTGAGACTATTTTTGCTTCATTATTGTTAATAAAAAATGCCTTATGTTTGCTGGTTTATTTTTAGTCATTTATAGTCTTAGGGTTCTCTAGAGAAACAGAACCAGTAATTGAGATATATATACATACATGCATGAGGCTAAGTGGAAAAGCATTACGACAAAATCATAGAAACCTTTATTAAACAAAAATATCAAAATGTGAAGCTATTGTTTCTCAACATAACCACCATCTGGGTCTATATGCTTTTGAGGGTGAATTTTCCATCTCTCTAACCCTTCCCTGAAGAATTCCGTGCTCTTCAATTTACATCACATCAAAATGGCAGTTTTGACATCCTCAAGGGACTCAAAGCATGTTTCTTTTAAAAGTTCTTTGAGTTTTGGGAATAAAAACTGCTCTAAAGGGGCAAGATCAGGGCTGTTGGGTGGATGGGATAAGGTTTCCCAATGAAATTCTCATAGGACAGCCCTTGCTAGCCTTGAAGAATGAGCAGGTGCATTGTCACGATCAAAAAAAATCCCTCGGCACAACTTTCCTGGCCTTTTTATCACCAGTGCAGTTTTCAGTTTTCTTAAAACTTCTGCATAATAAGTCGTGTGATCATTCTGTGTCTTCCGAGAAAATCTATCAAGATTACCCCCTTCGGAGTCTCAAAAACACAGTTGCCACAACCTTCTGAGTTGTCTTCCCTCTCTTGACTCATTTTGAGGTCTTCCCGACCTTCCTAAAAATACTTGATCTATCTAAAAACTGTTGTTTTTCATGGGACAGTATTCCTATAAACTTGTTGCAAAGCTTCAATGATTTGGGAAGATGTCCACTTCAGTTTCGTTAGGAATTTGATATTAGCCTTGATCTCAGTATCATTTTTTCCCATGGTGCAAAAAGTATCCTTTTTTTCTGAAGGCACCCTAAGGAGACTAAGACAAGGGTATCACTGAAAGAATTTGTCTACAGCCATCCACTGATTCAGAGACATGTTTAAACACATTTTGTTTGGAATAAACCTGTTCATGTATGAACTGGAACCCTAGTAGCAGTCCTTTTTGACTTGCTTTTGTATGTACTTTCTCCTCAGTTACAGACATGGTTAGGATCCAAAGACCAGGTTGTTATACTTAATTGGTGTTATGCGAAAATGGAAGATGACCACATCAGAGGATGACTACATCATTACATAACTGTCAAATTACTTCTTACATAACGGCCAAACCACTTAGAATCATGGCCCAGCCAACTTTACAAACAACCTTAACCATCAAAACCAGCTTTACTCTAGCCTCACATCTTGGCATTTGTCACTGTTAGATGTATGTTGTTAATGTGCAAAATAGAATGTTTTTTACTATTGTTGTAAATGTGAAATGTCAGATAACAAGACAGTTGATAAGTGAGGAGAAGGTGTACACACACACACACACACACACACACACACACACATATATATATAAAATGTATGTATGTGTATATATATAGTTGTTAGGGGCCATCTAGTAGATTTCCAACTCATAGAGACACCATGTGTCAGATTCTGCCCTGTAGGGTTTTATTGGCCGTAATATTTATGGGAGCAGATAGCCAGATCTTTCTCCCATGGGTGACTGAGTGTATTTGAACTACCAACCTTTCAGTTAGCATCCAAGCACTTAATGCATGTGCTGTCAGGTTTCCTGTGTATTTATATATATGCCTGCATATATACATTTAAGAGACAGAGATTCACCTCAAAAAATTTCCTCATGCAACTTTGGGGGGATGACAGTTTCAAACCTAATTGCACAGGTAACAGCCTGGAGATTCCTGCAAGCTTGCATCCCAGGTTCTGTAGGTCAGGAGACTGGAAGGCTGAGTTCTGCCAAATATATATTTGTAGTCTGGAGGCAGAAAACACCCTAGAGAAACTCCTTTTTAAGTTCTTAAGACCTTCAACCGTATGACTGAGGCCAATTCACATTATGGAAGGTAATCTACGTTACTTATGACCAACTGATTTAATCACATGTAATTACTTCATAACAGCAACTAAAATTGTGAATGGACAAACAACTGGACATCATAGCTTAGCTACGTTGACATATAAAATTCACAGTCTACTTCTTGTCAACCTGAAGCCAATACACATCTACTTAAACTATATGTAACCTTTAAATAAAGAAAAAAAGTCATACTTCTGTCTAACATGATACAACTATCTTGCTTACAACTGAAAATGCACTAACCCCTTTTCCAGAGAGTATGCAAAGTTAATACAGATCATGTTTAATAATAAATAGGAGATAAGAGAGGGGAAAAAAGCAAATATGTATATATATATATATATATATATATATATATATATATATATATATATACATTATATGTTTGTATAAATATATGTATACACACAAACATATTCATATAAAAACAAGAAAGCAATAATCATACAATTATAGTGCTTGTTTCTCAGACTGGCCACATGGTTATACTTGGTATTTATAACTACCTTTTTTCCACTGCATATTCCATATTCCCTTCACACTAAGCAAGTGCCTCATCTTGTCATGGTTCTTTGCCTGGTGGGGTAGCGAGAACTTTCATTCCTGAAGGATCTGGAATATTAGTAGTCTTGCCTGAATTGTATTGTTGTAGTTTCCCATTGACTTTAGTTGCAAAGCATGGTGGTACTGAGACGCCCTATTCAAGACACACTCTTCTTAACCTCCAGTGTGTAATAAGTCCAATGTCCCCTCGGTAATCAGGATCAATCGAAAGAGTCTGTTGATTCAGAGGCATGAGGAGCCCAAAGTGTTCAAGTGGCATTCTTAACTTCCAGTTCAATGGAATTATTGTTGTGTCTCCTGGTGGGAGCATGGCTTCATTTGGAACTAAAGACCTCTAGACCAACAGAGCATAGGGTCATGATGACAGAAATCAAAAAAATTTTGCAGGTGGATCACTAGATGTAATAAAGAGTGGTGCCGCCTCTATTTTCACCCCTTTACTTCTGTACCTGTGAACCCTGGCTTTGGGAGATACAGTACCATATATTGGATGCTGATTTAGAGTATATACAACCTCTTGTAGAACAATGCCCAGCCTTGCAAGGTATTGCCATCTAGCTGACACTGTAATTGAGTCTTCAAAAGGCCATTCCTGTTCTATCAAACCAACTGATTCGGAATAATGGATAATATTGTAAGACCAGTGAATTCCATAAGCAGTGGATTATTGCCACAGTTCACTTGCTGTGAAGTAAGTCACACATGAGGCAATGCTGTTTTCAAAGCCATGATGGTATATAAGACATTTTGTAAGTCTATGGACGGTAGTTTTGGCAAAAGCTTGAGTGCAAGGAAGGCAAATTGGTATCCAGAATAAATGTCTATCCAATTAAGAACAAAATGCTTCCCATGATGGAAGTGGTCCAATATAATCAACATACTACCAGGTTGCTGGTTGATCACACTGGAGAATGGTGCCAGATCATGGATTCAGTGTTGGCCTCTGCTACTGGCAGATAGGGTATTCAGCACTGGCTATAGCCAAGACAGTCTTGGTGAATGGAAGTTCATGCTACTGGGTCCGCAATAACCTCCATTCCTGCCACCATGGCCACTATGTTCATGAATCTATTGGACAAGAACAGGAGTTCCTGAAGAAAGAAGATGACTGGTATCCACAGAAGGCATCATCCCATCCACTTGATTATTAAAATCCTTCTCTGCTGAGGTTACCCTTCAGTGAGTATTCACATGAGACACACACACCATCATGTTTTTTTTCCATTCTGAAAGTTCTACCACATACCTCTTCTATAGATCTCCTTGTCACCACTTTTCCAATCATATTCCTTCCAAGATCCGGGCCATTTAGTGAAACCATTTACCACAGCCCATGAATCAATATACAGTCACACATCTGCTCATTCTTTTTTTTCAAAGCAAAATTATCAACCTGTTGTACTTCTCAACATTCTGTCTACCAGGAGGATTTTCCTTCACCGCTATCCTTCGAGAAATTCTCAGAAAAGGACTTCAGCTGTCTACTTGTGAGTGGTGCCTCATATCATGCAGAATATTCTGTAAAAAAAAACTCTGAATTTTATCTTCCTCATTCAAGTAATCATATGAAACTCCTCATGAGGCCATAGGTGTAGGCTAACAGATAGATGGTCATGTGGGGGCCATAGGCATTTGGGCCACTTCCTCATGAAACTTACTTGTGCTTTTAGTGCTTTCTTGATCATGATTTCACATATACAACTTCCATTTGATGATGGAATGCTGTTGTGCATGTCCAACTTTATAATTTTTTTGGGTTGGATAACATCCAGTTCATGATGGGAAGCTCAGGTCACATGGTATCTTGGTGGCCCAAGATTAAATGTTCAGACTGTACTAAGGCCAAGTAGCAAGCCAAAAGTTGTTTTCAAATGGAATGTAGTTATCTGCAGAGGATGACAGGGATTTGCTCCAAAATCCTAAGGGTCATCTCCATCTGCCTCTGATGCTTCAAACACATTGAATCTACCAGATCATATTACCCAAGTGGCCCAGCAGCTGGCATGGCAGTGTGGACCTATTACTGAGCTTTCTCTTGTTCTGCCCCGCACTGAAAATTAGCAGCTTTTCAAGTCATTTGGTAAATGGGCCAGAGTAGTATACTCAAATGAGGAATATGTTGCCTCCAAAATCCAAAGATACCAGCTAGGCTTTGTGCTTCCTTTTTAGATGTAAAAGGGGCGAGATGCAACAACTTATTCTTTACCTTAGCAGGAATATCTCGACATGTTCTATGCCATTGTACCCCTAGAAATTTCACTGATGTGAAAGTTCCCTAAGTTTTTGTCATTTATATCCCGCACTCTGGTATACAAATGTCTTACAATAAGTCTAGCGTAGTTGCTACTTCTTGTTCACAACATTCAATCAGCACGATGTTATCAATGTACCAGTGTGGACCAATGTCATGACTTATGGAATGGAAAGGTGATCAAGGCCCCTCAAGGCTAAATTATGACATGTTGTTTTTTGTTGTTAGGTGCCGTCAAGTCGGTTCTGACTCATAGTGACCCTGTAAGACAGAGTAGAGCTGCCAAGGAGCACATGGTGGATTTGAACTGCCAGCCTTTTGGTTAGCAGCTAATCTCTTAACCATTAAGCCACCAGGGCTATGGCATAGTGCTATACAATGGTTATGGCATAAAACCAAAGAACAAAACCCATTGCCGTTGAGTCAATTCTGACTAGTAGAAATCCTATAGGACAGAGTAGAATTGTTCAGTAGAGTTTCTAAGGAGTGCCTGGAGAATTCAAACTGTCAACCTTTTGGTTAGCAGCCGTAGCTCTTTACTACTACGCCACCAGAGTTTCCAGTTATGGCATTGTACTATATAATTCATATATCCGTGTGCTAGGACAGTGAAAGTATATTTCTGGCCTGAGAGCTTAAAGCAAGCTGCTTCTAGTGATCCTTACTAACAGGAATAGAGAAAAAAACATTTTCCAGCTCAAAAGTTGCACACCAGGTACCATGAGATTTGTTCATTTGCTCAAGCAATGAAATCACATCTGCAGCAGCAGCTGCAATTGGCGTCACTACCCAGTTAACAATAATGCACCATCATTCTCTAAGATCCATCTGTTTTCTGCATAGGTCAAATAGGCAAGTTGAATGGAAATTTATGCAGTCCCTCCAGGAATGTGGTATTGCTTTTCGTCCACTTTGTTTTTTTTTTTTAGATAGAACCAGTTCTTGTGGCTTCTGCTTGGCCTTTCTTGCCATATTGCCCTTACTCCACAGGTCAGGGAACCCATGTGAAGATTCTGCCAGTTGCTGAGTATGTCTATTCCAATTACCCATTCTGGAGTTGAGGAAATTACCACAGGATAAGAAATTACCAAACTGTTGTTGTTAGTTGTCATTATATCGACTCCCACTAATGGTGACTTTTTGTGTAACAAAATACAATGTTGCCATCTTCATGATCCTTGGTATATTTTAGTCCATTATTTCAGATACTGTGTCAATCTACCTCACCAAGCATTTCCCGACCCGCTACTTTACCAACCACGATGTCCTTTCCTTGTGATCAGTCTTTCCTGATGACATGCCCAAAGTAAGTGAGCTGAAGTCCCACCATCCTCGCTTCTAAGGAACATTCTGGTTATATTTCTCTTAAGACTGACTTGTTTTTCTGGCAGTCCACGGCCTATTCGATATTCTTCACAAACACCGCAATTTAAATGCATCAATTCTTCTTCTGTTGCCTTATCATTGTCCAGCTTTCCTGTACATTGAAAGCAATTGAAAAGACTGTGGCTTTCGTCAGCAGCACCATAGTCATCAAAACGACATAACTGTTTTTTAAAACCTTGGAGAGCTATTTTGCAGTCGATGTGCTTAATGCAGTTTTATTTATTGACTGCTGCTTCCATGGACGTTGATTACTGATCCAAGTAGAATGAAATCATTAACAACTTCAATTTCTTCTTCATTTGTCCTGATGTTTATTGGTCCAGTTGTAAGGATTTTTGTTTTCTTTATGCTCAGGTGTAATCCATACTAAATGCTGAAGGTTTTTTACATTCATCAGTAAGTACTTCAAGTTGTCTTCACAAGTCAGATACTAAGTAAATGAAGGAAGATTACAAATCTCTATATAAATGAAACTATTAATAGAAATATTTTAATGTGCTGTAATGGAGACTATAATCTATTCTGAAGCCATTAACTACAACACCCTAAAATATAAGCTCCCCAAAGGCAGGCATTTCTTCCTATTTTCAGTTCTGGAGTGTACTTAGTGCATAGCATTGTGTCTAGAAAGCAGTAGATACCCAATAAGTGTCACACGAGTGAGTAAACTAACATTCATTTTATGTAAGTGCAATATATCACAAAGCATGTGCTATATACGTAGCGGTGGAAACTTCAGGATTTATTGTAATCGATGAGATCACTGACTAATATTAATATGAGAACTAGGGCAGAAGAGGACAAATAACATGAAGTGATAGAGAAGCAAGGTGAGGGATGTGCTCCCCCTGGAGTGGCTAGCAGAGTCAGTGGCATAGAAACAAGGAATATGCCACGCACAAATGGTTACATTTCAAAGGGGCCTTTGGTTAGAGATGGCAATGTGGTATCATAAGAAGAAAAGAGGGGCTGGAAGTATAAAAAGGTTTCTAGCAGGTAACTTCTACTTCTTCGTCCTGTGATCTTAGCTAAGTCATTTTATTTCTCTCTGCTTCAGTTTCTGTATAAGTAAAACAAAAATAATACTACCAATTCAACAAGTTGTCGAGAAGGATATTGACTAAAAGTAAGATCAATAAAAATATGAGCAGTTGTTAATATAAGGCTAGTCTGATGATTTTAAACTTCTTGTGACAAAAATTAGTGTAGTGGAAGATTCTGAGAGAAACAATTTGAGGATTAAATTTTCAGTGCAGAATGTGAGAGCAAGACACCAAAACAAGAGAGCTGTAACAGCGGTCAAAATCAGATCATCGATCGAAGAAAATGAAAAGGAACAAGAAAAATAATTTAGTTTTAGCATTGTTTGCTGTATAAAGAAAAAGAGTAATTGATCAAATAATTTCCAAATGAATGAATATTGGAAAAAAAGTTAATGATGTACTGTTTAGTAATGGGATAAACGGACCATAACGAGTTAGCAGTTCAGTTTCAGAGATGACACCGTTTAGAGATTGTGGGAGATACATCCACATGTTGCTAGATCGTACACACAAGTGGTTGTGGAACTGATGCGATCAACCAAAGTCTACAATTGTCTATTTTATCATTTTTACATGTCTTTAGACGTTATACTGTTTGAAATTTGTTTTGAATATTTTTTGGGAAGGAAAAAACTTTAAAAAATTTATTTAGTTGTGAGTAGCGTCTGGGGTCTTCAAAGCCTGTGAGCAGCCATCTAAGATACTCCACTGGTCTCATCCCTTCAGGAGCAAGGGAGAATGAAGAGAACAGGATACAAGGGAACAATTAGTCCAAAGGACTAATGGACCACAGCTACCAAGGCCTCCACCAGCCTGAGTCCAGTACAGCTAGATGGTGCCCGGCTACCACCACTGACTGCTCTGACCGGGATCACAACAGAGGGTTCTGGACAGAGCTGGAGAAGGATGTAGAACAAAATTCAAACTCACAAAAAAGAGCAGATTTACTGGCCTAAAGGAGACTGGAGAAACCCAGAGAGTATGGCCCCCAGACACCCTTGTAGCTCAGTGGTGAAGTCACCTCCGAGGTTCACCATTCACCTGGGGAGTGGACAGCCCCATAAAACCAAATGGGACTAATGAGGCACAGCAGTCTAGGGACAAGGACTAGAAGGCAGAAGGGGACAGGAAAGCTGGTGATAGGGAACCCAAGGCTGAGTAAGGACAGTGTTGATGTGTTGTGAGGTTGTTAACCATTGTCATAGGGCAACTTGTGCACTAACTGTTAAATGAGAAACTATTTTGTTCTGTAAGCCTTCATCTAAAGTGAGAATAGCAGCACAATTGGAAGAGCGTAGTCGATGTCACTGAACTGTGCATGTAGAAATTTTTGAAATGGTGTATCTTTGGCTATGTATATTTTTACCAAAAAAAAAAAGATCAAGAAGGGAGAGGGTTGACATGTTGTGGGGTTGTTATCCAGTGTCATAAAACAATATGTGTACTACTGTTTCATGAGAAACTATTTGTTCTGTAAGCCTTCACCTGAAGTACAATTAAAAAAAAAATTATAAAAAAAAATTTATTTAGTTGCAATAAAATAATGCCTCTCAAGCACCATTTCCCAACTTTCCTCCAAAAAGCAGACAGGGTCACATTAAAAGAAAGATATCTAGGTTTAACAGCATGTGTTGTCTAGATATTGCCTTTCAAATAAATATTTCCTGAAAATAAAAATCAAGGAGAAAATGTTTACTTCAGTACAGAACTATATCCAAGACTGTGAGTTTCAGATAGTCAACCGAATATCTGCCCCTTTGCTATGCAATCTTGTTTTCTGAGATAAAGAATATTGGAGAGTTGTGCCACAACCTTTCTCATTCTAAACCTATTCAGAATTAATACTTTCAGAACAAATAAATGGACAAAAAAAGAAAAAGTAATAGAGGGTGTAATCTGAGGATAACTTTTTTTTCTCTGAGGAAGGAGAACATCTGTGCTTTAGATAAATACTAAGTATGGGACAGAATTTGAACTAGTGCTGTGTTCAATCCATAGATAGAGCAGTTGCAGATGTAAGAAGGGATTCTGTCAGTTGCCTAAATAGAAAGAGAGAAGGTAAAAAGAGGAGCCCACATTTGATCTTTTAAAATACACAGTCTGGAAAAAAATCCCAGCATATCTGAAGATTAGTAAAACCTGAGACTTGGAAATGTTACTGCAGAAAACAGCATGGGCTTCACAACAATGACTCCAGCAAAGAGCCACTGATAAAAATAATCTGACGACAAAAAATTGAGAGGAACTTCAACTGCATTTGTATTATAGTCCTACTAAAACTAACATATGGATAAACTGAAGCTCAATATATATTATTCCTTTATACACTTTGCATGTTAAATAGCCCATTACAACTATTTATTATTTCTTTCTGGTAAGTGAAAAAGGATGCTGAGCTGAGCATGCATAGAATAGGTACAAAAGTTGCAATAAGTTATCCAATTTCATAAATTTTTAATAGCTATTCATGTAGGGAAATAAAGAGAAAGTATAAGGAAATTCTTTGTAATTGTCAGTGCAGTATAAGGAACTCATCTAACAAAATTAAAACCTACTGTTTTTAAAATAACAGCAGAAAGCTGATAGGAATGGATAGACAAGAATAAAAGGCAATTATGTGCCCTGGAAAAAAATAGAATTGTATGTAAATGTATATGTATCAATAATTATTAAAAGATAACCAAAACTTAGAGCAACATACTTAAAATCCACACTGAAACAAGTAAAAGCATAGCATTGTGTAAAAATCTAGCTTAATTTGTCTGGTGAAAGAAAAATGTTAAAAGCTATTATTGGAAGTAGAGTCATAACAATATGATATGAAAATTAGAAAAGAGAGAGGGAAGAGAAAATATATATATGGAGAGAGAAAAAGATTTATATGTATACATATATATGTATAAAATATATATATATATAATACATATATATATGACTAATTTGGGGGGAAAAAACTACCTCAGAGCATACATCAAATGTATTTCTGAATAATTAAATATTTATACAGAAAAACAAAATTGATAGTGGATTAAAATATAGATGTGTCCGTGTGTTTGCTTGCTAATTATGTAGGAAGATAAGGAAAAAGATCCACCTGATGATATAAATTTGAATAATGTCTGCATATAAGAAAACATTAAAAATTAGAAGTAAAATAATAAATTGGGAAAATACATTTGCATCATTTATTAAAAAGGCCATTACATTTAATGTCTAAATAGGTATATTAAAGACATAGAAGAAGATAAGAACATTTCTCTGGGACTGGACAGAGACTATTGTGCTGGATGTCTCCATTTATCTCTGAGGATACACATCAAACCTTTCTCCATTCTGTGTTCTGGACTTTCTTACTCCCTAGCTTCTGGCTGCATGTAGCCAGTCTGAACACTTGCAGGAGGAAAATATGGTTTTTGGGGGTCTTTGATCTCTGGCTCCTTCCCTTCAGGGTCATCCAAGGATGACTGACAAGAAGGCGTAGCTTTCTTCAGGCAGTTCTCTCCACACTGCTTTGTTTCTCTGGGTTCTGGTCACAGCTCTTTCCCTGCCACTTCAAACCTGGGCTGGCACTGTTTCCGCTTGTGATTATTAGCCCTCAGATTCTGCTCTATCCCTTGTGGTTTTCATCTAAACTCACTTTTCTTAAACTCGTTGCCATCAAGTAGATTCTGATACCTGGCGAACTTGTGTGTCAGAGTTGAACTGTGCTCCACTGGTTTTCAATGCCTGGATTTTGGAAGTAGTTTGCCAGGCATTTCTTCCGAGGCACCTCGGGATGGACTTATCTTCCAATTAGCGGTCAAGCATGTCAAGTGTTTGCACCACCCAGGGCCTCCATACTTTTCTAAAGGTCCCTTTTATTAAACTCTCTTCAAATTATCTGTTTGAAACAAGCCTATGTCTGGAACACTGACATAAAGGAGTAATTGACAAATGAGGAAAAGCATGAAAAAAATCAACATAAGTACAAGTTATATAGTCAAATACTGCAAATTAAAGGTTAGACATTACTTCATCTGTAAATGTTATACAAACTTAAAAATTTTATGCTATCCAGTATTGCTGATATAGCAGGGAAACAGTCAGCTGGTAGGAACATAAATAATTGTAACTTATTTTACAGTGTACTTTTGGCAGTAGTTATCAAAATATTTAAATATACGCAAAACTTTGACCCAGAAAATATACAGTCAGGAGTAATGCTAATTTTGTTAGAGCTGTTAGATATCCACATATATATAACGGTTTTCTTTTTTTTTTGAGGCTTAGCCTCTTTCTCCCCATTTTCTTTCTTTTTTTTAATTGTGCTTTAAGTGAAAGTTTACAATTCAAGTTGGTTTCTCATGCAAAAATTTATATATACGTTGTTTTGTCACCCTACTTGCTCTCCCTGTACTGTGACAGCGCACACTTCTTTTCCTCCCCTAATTTCCGGTGTCCATTCAACCAGCTCCTCACCCTCTCTGCCTTCTCATCTCACCTCTGGACAGAAGCTGCCCATTTAGTCTCATGTATCTACTTGAGCTAAGAAGCACACTCTTCACAAGTATCATTTTATGTCCCATAGTCCAGTCTAATCTTTTTCTGAAGAGCTGGCCTGGGGAATAGCTTTAGTTTTGGGCTAACAGAGAACCTGGGAGCCACGTCTTCCAGGGTCCCTCCAGTCTCAATCAAATCATTAAGTCTGATCTTTTTACTAGAACTTGATTTCCGCACCCCTGTCTCCTGCTGCATCAGGGACTCTCTGTTGTGTTCCCTGTAGGGTGGTCATTGTGTAGCCAGGCACCATCTAGTTCTTCTGGTCTCAGGCTGATGAAGTCTCTGGTTTATGTGGCCCTTTCCTGTCTCTTGGGCTAATACTTTCCTTGTGTCCATGGTGTTCTTCATTTTCCTTTACTCCAGGTGGGTTGGGACCAATTGATGCATCTTAGATGGCCACTCACTAGCTTTTAAGACCCCAGATGCCACTCACCAAAGTGGGATGCAGAACATTTTCTTAAAAAGCTTTGCTATGCCAATTGACCTAGATGTCCCCTGAAATCATGGTGCCCAGACCCCCGCCCTGCTACTCTGTCCCTTGATGTGTTTTGTTGTATTCAGGAACTTCCTTAGCTTTGGTTTAGTCCAGTTGTGCTGACTTCCCCTGTAGTGTGTGCTATCCATCCATTCATCTAAGATAATTCTTGTCTACTTTCTAGTTAGTGAATACCCCTCTCTCTCCCTCCCTACCCTCATAACCATCAAAGAATGTTGTCTTCTGTGTTTAAACCTTTTCTTTGGTTTTTATAATAGTGATCTTATACAATATTTGTCCTTTTGTGACTAAGTTCACTCAGCATAATACCTTCCAGATTCGTCCATGTTATAAGATGTTTCAAAGATTTATCGTTGTTATTTATCATTGCATTCCATTGTGTGAATATACCATAATTTGTTTATCCGTTTGTCTGTTGATGGACACCTAGGTTGTTTTCATCTTTTAGCTATCATGAACAATGCTGCAATGAACATGGGTGTGCATATATCTATTAGTGTAATGGCTCTTATTTCTCTAGGATGTACTCCAAAGAGTAGGATTGCTGGCTCGTATGGTACTTTTATTTCTAGCTTTTTAAGGAAATCGATTTCTACAGTGGTTGTACCATTTTACATTCCCACCAACAGTGTATAAGTGTTCCAGTCTCTCCACAACCTCTCCAACTTTATTATTTTGTGTTTTTTAATTAATGGTAGCCTTGTTGGGGTGAGATGGTATCTCATTGTAGTTGTGATTTGCATTTCCCTAATAGCTAATGATTGTGAGCATTTCTTCATGTGTCTGTTAGCTGCCTGAATGTCTTTGGCGAAGTGCCTGTTCATATCCTTTGCCCGTTTTTAAATTGGATTGTTTGTCGTTGTGTTGTTGAGGTTTTGCAGTGTCTTATAGATTTTAGAGATTAGACCCTGATCGGGTTTGTCATAGCCAAATTTTTTTCCCCAGTCTATAGGTTGTTTTTTTACTCGTTTGGTGAAGTCTTTTGATGAGCATAAGTGACTGATTTTTAGGAGCTCCCAGTTATCTAGTTTCTCTTCTGGTGTTTGTGCATTGTTACTTATGGTTCATATTGTGTTTATGCCATGTATTAGGGCTCCTCGTGTTGTCCCTATTTTTTCTTCCATGATCTTTATCATTTTTGATTTCATATTTAGGTCTTTGTTTCATTTTGAGTTCATTTTTGTGCGTGATGTGAGGTATGGGTCTTGTTTCAGTTTTTTGCAGATGGATGTCCAGTTATGCCAGCACCATTTGTTAAAGAGACTATGTTTTTCGCAATTAACAGACTTTGGGCCTTTGTCAAATATCAGCTGCTTATAGTTGGATGGATTTCCTTCTGGATTGTCAATTCTGTTCCATTGGTCTATGTATCTGTTGTTGTACCAGTACCAGCTGTTTTGACTGCTGTGGCAGTATAATAGGTTCTAAAATTAGGTAGTGTGAGGCCTCCCATTTTGTTCTTCTTCTTCAGTAATGCTTTAGTTATCCAGGGCCTCTTCCCTTTCCATATGAAGCTGGTGATTTGTTTTTCCATCTCATTAAAAAAATGACAGTGGAATTTTAATCAGGATTGCATTGTATCTGTAGATCACTTTGGGTAGAAATGACATTTTTACAATGTTGAGTCTTTCTATCCATGAGCAAGGTAAGTTTTTCCACTTATGCAGGTCTCTTTTGGTTTCTTGCGGTGGTGTCTTGTAGTTTTCATTGTATAGGTCTTTTACATCTCTGGTTAGATTTATTCCTAAGTATTTTATCTTCTTGGGGGCTATTGTAAATGGTATTGATTTTGTGATTTCCTCTTGGAAGTTCTTTCCGTTGGTGTAGAGGAATGCAACCGATTTTTGTATGTTTATCTTGTATCCTGATACTTTGCTGAAATCTTCTATTAGTTCCAGTAGTTTTCTTGTTGATTCTTTGAGGTTTTCTGTGTATCATATATATATAATGTTTTTGAGGACTGGATTTCCATCCTGTCCTTTCTTCTATCCACTTCTGTTTTGATTGCATGTATATTTGTGTACATCTATTTGAAAACATATAGAGTCCCTGGGTGATGCTAACGGTTGAGCGCTAGAGTAGTATTCAAAAGAGTGGTGGTTTGAATCCATTCTAAATTTCCTTGGAATAAAAGCTTGGCAATTCACTTCTGAAACACCACAGCCATTGAAAACTTTATGGAGCCCAGTATTACTCTGACACATGTGGCTTCTCCATAAGTTGGAATAGACTCCAAGGCAACTGGTTTTATTTGAGAATAGGCCAAGTTCATACTCCAAACTAATTTTAGTTTTATAGCTCACTTTTTAAACCAATCTCCACCTAATTAAATATGCCCTTATTAAATATCAGTATTTGGAGGCTTATCTTTTTATCTAGTATTTTCTTATATTCACTTTTCAATAGTCCCTTCTGTAGAATTCAACTTAATTTCCCTTATATGTGCCTTCTGTGAGATTTACCAATTAATACATTCTTATTTCTGAGAAAAAAATCATACGTGCATAATAATTCACACACACAATTAGACTATGTAATTATGTATGCACAACCATTCTAACAGAATAAAATGCTTTTGGCCAATCGCAGACTTACATAAAAATACATAATAAGAAACTACGTAAAAAAATAAAATAGACGTTACCTAAAATCTGTCAAGATCTGTAAAGGGTCTGAAATTTTACCCTACTTGCATGACAGCAGTTTAGCCAGTGACAGTTTCATACATCTTGACAGAAGACATAGTTTCATTATTTTTATGCAGAGGAGGATTTAAGGAGGTCCTCTCTCCACATTTCAGGATGTTTCATCTCTGACCTTCCTGCTAAGTTACATTTATTTTGAGTTTTGTATGATGAATATTACAGAGACTGGTAGAGTAAAATATTTTTTACTTGTGTAGCACAAATAATGGAGCTCTGGTGGTGTAATGGTTAAGAATTCAGGCTGCTAACCAAAAGGTCAGCAGTTTGAATCCATCAGCCACCCCTTGGAAACCGTATGGGGCAGTTCTACTCTGTCCTATTAAGGTTGCTATGAGTCTGACTTGACTGGCAAAGGATTTGGCTTGGTTTGGTTTAGATCAAATAACATTAGTAACAGATTAAATATCAGGCAAAATTTTAGGAGCACCGATGGCACAGTGGTTAAGTGCTTGGCTCCTAACCAAAAGGTTGGCGGTTTGAACCTAACCAGCAGAGAAAGACTCAGTGATCTGCTCCCATAATGATTATAGACTAGAAAACCCTATGGGGGCAGTTCTACTCTGTCACATGATGTTGCTATAGCTTGAAAATCAACTCAATGGTACCTAACAACAATATATACACAATTCATGTCATTACTCCTTTAACGAATATAAAAGAAACCAAATCAAACCCGTTGCCATTGAGCTAACTCTAACTCATAGTGACCATATAGGACAGAGTAGAATTGCCCCATCAGATTTCCAAGGAGTGGCTGGTGGATTTGAACCACTGATCTTTTGGTTAGCAGCTGAGTTCTTAACCACTTCACCACCAGGGCTCTAATGGATATAGTAATGAATATAGTAAAGTAAAATTTGGATTCAAGCTACCAAATATTTCTCCTACTTGAGAGAAATAGGAATGTCTTTAGCTTCTCTTAGTAATGTGATTAGACATCCAACTCATTGCTGTTACTCAGGATTTTACTAGTTATTTCACTATTGGTTGTGCTGAATTTTACCTACATTTATTAAAAGGACTTTAATAATTAAGTCAACTGAGGAAATATAGAAAAGTATCCATAAGTAAATACAAATATTTCATAGTCAAATTAATTCTCACTCTTTTCTTTGGTTAGTAGAACTTGATCAGCAACATTAAAATTTAAGGTGTGAAAATAATTTTATCTCTAAATAAATATTTGTTCTACATCTCCTAATTTAAGACTAGATATAATATGATATTAAGAATTATAATCCATAAATAAATATATCTGAGTCCATATTGGCATAAATAATTGAATAAAACAAATAAATATGGGGGAGAGTAGGTAAGGGACAGGTATTCCTTATAGAAGAGTTTCAATTCTCAAACATAAAAAATATAAGATGAAAATTAACAGTTCTCATTTTCTAAGCACTACAGTAATAATTATTACAGGCACAAATCATCATTGGATGCTAAAATTAGTGGGTGAAACTATGATGATAAACACGGTATTTAAATATCCTCAAAGTTCCTTCCCCAAAAATAAGTTGATTAAACAAGAATAAAATAGTAACTTTACACTGCAGGAACTTGGCAAATGTCACTTTGAGCAAGTGTTTGAAGTTAAAATCACCAGTAAGGAGATTATTATTTATCCTTTGGATAAAATGCCTTGAGAAAGGCACATTCCTTCTGTAGTAATCATGCTGCATAACACGTAAATGTAATGATAAGAAATCATCAGAGAAACCTAAATTAAGGAACATTTTCAACCTGATATCACGTGTGTCAATGTCCCAAAAGACTCAACAAGACTGAGGAATTGTCCCAGAATGGTGGAGATTAAAGCCACATGACAATAATCATAATGTACAATACTGGATTGAACCCTGGACCAGTGAAAGCATATTACCTAGGAGACTGTTTGAATTGGAATAAATTATGGTGCATAAAGATAAGCTAGAATATCATTACTGAATAATATTATAACAATGTTGATTTATTGATTTTGGATAGCTGTACAATTATAATCTGATTATGTAAAATGGTAAGATTATTGGGAAGCTGAGTGGAGTGCATAAGGTAGCTCTTTGTACTATTCTTAAAACTTTTTCTTATATATGAAGGTATCTTAAAGTTGAAAATCTTAAGTTTAAAACATTAATGAATAAAATTATTTTTTTATACAGGAAGATGACAGAATATTCATCAAGAGAAAACTAGTTAGAGTAAAAGAATATTCATTCTAGCTCCCAACCCCAGTGTTTGTGGTCAAAATCACCTTTATATTATTCCTTTCAGATACTTTATTGTGTCCACTTTCCAATTTTTCCCATAGGAAACTTTGGCAATGTTCTCTTCACAAATGAGGTGTTCAGGATATTAAGAATTAAAAAAAAGATATTCCAAAGAATTGTACGCATATAGGATCATTAATATTATACAATATCTGTTACCATTAATATAAGTCATGCCTTTGTGCTTTTGTAATTGCCACATTGCTTTACAGTTTAAAAGCAAATTTCAAAAATTTAATAGTTAAACACTGATAATACAGATATTTAAAGCTATGTTACTTAAAGCACGAACTAGTACATTGTGGCTCCATTACACTTTGAAATATAATTTAAAGTGTAAATGTCCCTTGCAATATCACAGATGATACATTTTAAGCCAACACATTTGGCTCAAATCACAAGAGATTTAGTAATATTAATGTCACAAGACTTTCCAGATGAAGGGTTTCCCATATATATATAGATATATCTATACCTATCTATCTATCTATATATATATATGATGATCGATAGCTATGAACTCATTCAAAGCCCAGGGAGAAACTGAGTGATGTCAAGCAGTTGGCAACTATGCAGATCAATCAAAGTAATACATCATTGCTACTGAGACAATGACAGGACTTGATGTTGAATTCGACAGGTTCACTGACATTAACTCTAATAAAGACCACATTTCGGTGTAGTCACATTAAGCTTCGAGCTGAGTGGCTCCCTGCCTATAGACCTTGAGGAGAAAAATTATTCATGCCATCAGATACTGCACAGAGAAGAAATGAGTGGTTACAGCTTAAACGTGATGGAGTAGACATGCTTTATTCCCACCATAATCTTCTGTAAATTTCATTTGTTGAAAGCATCCCCCTATTTCAAACAAATAAAAACAAAGCCCATAGTACGTTTCCTTACTAGAATGGATTCTGTGAGTTGAAAAAGACACATTTGTAGTTTCCTTGACCTCAGGGAGCTAGTTGAAATGTATGTATCCTGGTCCTATCTCTTACTGACTCCATATTCTTGATTTTGAACCCACAATCTCACTGGGGAAGCAAGATACACAATTAAACATACAACCTAATAAAATTTATATGTCCAAATGATGTTGACAGAAAATGTAAGATTTTAGAAAATAAAGATTCCCAATGAAAGCTTTATAAGAAAGCTTGACTTTGAGTTCACCCTTAATTGATGAGATGATTGGAATTAGCCTCCTAGCTTCCAGAAGAGATCCATATCTGTGCCCATTCCAAATAAAATTGATCCAACAGAGGATGGAAATTTTCAAACAATTTCATTAATATCTCATGCAAGTAAAATTTTGCTGAAGATATTTCAAAAGCAATTGCATCAGTATATCGACAGGGAACTGCCAGAAATTCAAGCTGGATTCAGAAAAGGACATGGAACCAGGGATGTCATAGCTGATGTCAGATGGGTTTTGGCTGAAAGCAGAGAATAACAGAAAGATGATTACCTGAGTTTTATTGACTATGCAAAGGCATTCATCTATGTGGATCATAACAAATTATGGATAACATTACGAGGAATGTGAATTCTTCATTGTGCTCACGAGAATATAAAGTGTGTACTATAGTATAAAATACGAGTTGGAACCAACTTGATGACAATGGTATGCAAGTCAAGGGAACCCATAGAAATAAGAGTCCGCAGAGAACCTTCATGTACTCGGACATTTTTGCTTAGTTGTTTCTTTCTTTCTTTTTTTTATTGCACTTTAGGTAAAGGTTTACAGAACAAATAGTTTCTCATTAAACAGTCAGTAGATTTATTGTTTTATGACATTGGTTAACAACCCCATGACATGTCAACCCTCTCCCTTCTAGACCTTTTTTTTTGGTGACAATATACGTAACCAAAGATACACCATTTGAAAAATTTCTACATGCACAATTCAGTGACATCTATTACATTCTTCCAGTTGTGTTGCTATTCTCACTTTAGATGAAGGTTTACAGAACAATAGTTTCTCTTTAAACAGTTAGTGCACCTGTTGCCCTATGACAATGGTTAACAACCATACTACATGTCAACACTGTCCTTACTCAATAATTGTTTCTTTTGATTCTCTGCCTTTTAAACGTCTATATTTTCCCATGTATGTTTGTCATTAATGTCTGCATTTTCCTGCAAACCTTTCTAGAATGTTTACATATTCTCCTTGACACATCAGACCTTATTTGTTAGTGGCTAGTTGTTTTCCTCCTAATTTGTGTAAACAATCCTCTATGTGAAAGAAATTATGATTTCTAAACCATATTTAATTTTAAGTGAATCTGTGGTATAGCCTCGGTTGATTTTAGATTTACACTTGCATTCCACAGGATCATGCCAATAATGAAGATATCTGTTGAGAGAGAAAATTGTTTGAATGTTTCTGAAAGGAAAACCTATTGGAACCACAATTAGATTACTTATCATTGATCATCAAAGGAGAACAATTCCATATAAATCTCAGGAGATTCTCAAATTCACTCCCATATACAAATAGTTATATAATTTTAATTCCCTACAGGATAACCTTCTTCTTTTGATGCTTCCTGCATTGTTCAACAAATTGACCATAAGTTTCTTCAATATTGCAACTGAAAGCTTGAATTTTTCCTTCAGTTCTTTCAGCTTGATAAATGCAGAGTGTTCTTTGCTTTCGGTTTTCTAACTCCAGGTCTTTGCACATTTCATTACACTTTGTGCTCTCGAGCAACCTTTTGAAATCTTCTGTTCAGCTCTTTTACTTCACCATTTCTTTCATTCACTTTAGCTACTCTACATTCAAAAGCAAGTTTCAGAGTCTCTTCTGACATCATTTGGTATTTTCTTTCTTTCCAGTCTTTTTAATGATCTTTTGCTTTCTTCATGTATGATGTCCTTGACGTCATCTCACAACTCATCTGGTCTTCAGTCATTAGTGTTCAATGTGCCAAATCTAATCTTGAGATGGCCTCTAAATTCAGGTGGGATATGCTCAAGTTTGTACTTTGGCTCTTGTGGACTTGTTTTAATTTTCTTCAGCTTCGACTTGAATTTGCATAGGAGCAATTGATGGTCCATTCCATAGTCGGCCCCTGGCCTTGTTCTGACTGATGATAGATATCGAGCTTTTCTGTCGTCAATTTCCACAGATGTAGTCGATTTGATTCCTGTGTATTCCATCTGGTGAAGTCCATGTGTGTAGTCATTGTTTATGTTGTTGAAAGAAGGTATTTCTGATGAAGAAATCATTGGTCTTGCAAAATTCTTTCATGTGATCTCTGGAGTTGTTCCTATCACCAAGGTCATATTTTCCAATCACTGATTATTTTGTTTGTTTGTTTGCAACTTTCATATTCTAATCACCAGTAATTATCATTGCATCTTGACTGCATCTTTGATCAATTTCAGACTGCAGAAGTTGGTAAAAATCTTTAATTTATTCATCTTTGGCATTAATCATCGGTTCATAAATTTGAATAATATTTGTATTAGCTGGTCTTCCTTGTAGGCATATGGATACTACCCTATCACTGACAGCATTTGGACTTCAAGATGGATCTTGAAATATTCTTTTCGATGATGTATGTGAGGCCATTGCTCTTCAATTTGTCATTCCCTGCATAGTAGACCATATGATTGCCCCATTCAAAATGGCCAATACTAGTCCTTTTCAGCTCACTAATGCCAAGGATATCCATCTTTAAGTTTCTCATTTCATTTTTGATGACTTCCAATTTGATTCATACTTCACACATTTCACACTCCTATTATGAATGTATGTTTGTAGCTGTTTCTTCTCATGTTGAGTCATGCCACATCAGCAATTGAAGATCCTGAAAGATTTACCCCATCCATGTCTTTAAAATGGACTGTATTTTGAGGAGGCAGATCTTCCTTATTTGTATTGTAAGTGCCTTCCAACAAGAGGGACTCTTCTTCCATTACTATATCAGACAATGTTCCACTGTTGATCATAAGATTTTCACTGGCAAATTTTTTCAGTAGTAGATCACCAAGTCCTTCTTCCTAGTCTTAGTCTGAGAGATCTGCTGAAACCTGTCCTACATGAGTGACACTGCTGGTATTTGAATAACAGCATCACAGCAACATGCACACCACCACAATACAATAAAGATGGAAGGAATACACAGAGACACTCTACCATAAATAATTGGTTGACATTCAAATATTTCAGGAGGTAGCATATGATCAAGAACCAATGATACTGAAGGAAGAAGTCCAAGTTACACTGAAGACATTGTTGAAAAACAAGTCTCCAGGAACTGACAGAATATCAGTTGAGATGTTTCAACAAATGGATGCAATGCT
The DNA here is from genome assembly GCA_030035585.1 of Dugong dugon. Lineage (NCBI taxonomy): Eukaryota > Metazoa > Chordata > Mammalia > Sirenia > Dugongidae > Dugong > Dugong dugon. The sequence goes on from CM057473.1 coordinate 13,253,295, forward strand.
GGAAACCCTCACTTTTCTATGCTGAGAAATTGGAAGACAGCTACTTGGCTAAGTGACTGGAAAAGATCCATATATGTGTCTATTGCAAAGAAAGGTGATCCAACAGATTACAGAAATTATCGAACAATATCATTAATGTCATACGCAAGTAAAACTATGCTGAGGATAGTTCAGAAATAGTTGTATCAGTACATCAACATTGAACTGCCAGAAATTCAAGCCAGATTCAGAAAAGGACATCAAATGAGGGATAGCATTGCTGACGTCAGATGGATCCTGGGTAAAAGCAGAGAATACCAGAAAGATGTTTACCTGTGTTTTATTGACTACGCAAAGACATTCGTCTGTGTAGATCATAACAGATTATAGATAACATTGTGCAGAGTGGGAATTCCAGAACACTTGATTATGCTCGCGCAGAACTGTTCATAGACTAAGAGGCAGTCGTTCAAATAGAACAGGGGATACTATATGTTTTAAAATCAGGAAAGCTATGTGTCAAGGTTGTATCCTTTCACTATACTTATTCAATCTGTAAACTGAGCAGATAATTCGAGGGGCTGAACTATATGAAAAAGAATGAGGCATCAGGATTGGAGGAAGACTCATTAACAACTTTTGATGTGCAGATGACACAGCTTTGCTTGTTGAAGGTATAGAGGGCTTGAAACACTTATTGATGAAGATCAAACAGTACACTTCAGTATGTAGTATACCTCAAAATAAAGAAAACAAAAATCCTCACAACTGGACAGATGAGCAACATTATAAAGAGCAGAGAAAATATTGAAGTTTTCAAGCATTTCATTTTACTTGGATCCACAATCAAGGTCTATGGAAACAGCAGTCAAGAAATCAAACCACATATTGCATTGGGCAAATCAGCTGCAAAAAGACCTTTTCAAAGTGTTAAAAAGCAAAATGTCACCATGAGGGCTAATCTAAGGTGCATCTGACGCAAGCCATATGTTTTCAGTGATCTCATATGCATGTGCAAGCTGAACAATAAATAAGGAAGATGGAAGAAGAATTGGTGCATTTGAATTATGGTGTTGGGGAAGAATATTGACTATATTGTAGTATGCCAGAAGAAGGAACAAATCTGTCTCAGAAGAAGTACAGCCAAAATGTTCCTTAGAAGCGAGGATTTGGGGATTTCTCTCTTTGGACATATTATCAGGAAGGACCAGCTCTGGAGAAGCACATCGTGTTTGGTAAAGTAGAGGGTCAGCCAAAAAGAGAAAGACCCTCGATGCAATGGATTGACACAACAGCTGCAAAAAATAGTCTCAAACATCGCAACGATTGTGAGGACGGCACAGGACCCAGCAGCGTTGCGTTCTGTTGTACGTAGCGTTGCTATGAGTTGGAACTGACTCAATGACACCTAACAACAATCATAACAGGATATAACTTCGAGCAAGATCATGACTGTAACTTGCATACACTGCTGCATTCAGGCCTGGGACTATCATCTTTTCCTTCAAACTATATCTTAATTGTTTCTGTTTTGCAAAGAATATGGTTACGTTTTCCAGGGTTAGATATTATTTTCAGACTTATTTTCTGTTTTAATTCAGATCTATCTTTCCTAGACTTAAACTGCTGAGGGACCCTCCCACCCCCTTATTACTCAGTGCGCTCCATGTGGTTTCCTTTCCCACAACCAATTTTACAATCAACTTCATCAACATCAGCTGATTTAAAATCCTAGCTCTTAAATGTCAGGGCCTGTAAAGCTTCCTTGGAAAAATCTAGTTAAATAAAAACTATATCAGTGTTCAATAAATTCTACATGACAATGATAAAAATTCAAAGGGCAATTGTTTTTTCCGCTCACAATAACTTAAGCACTCTGTTAGCAGGCAAGGAGAACATATTGCACTTGACCATTTATGTTCATTTCTGTGTTGTCCTTGTTTGTTCTAGCTTAAGTGCAGTGAAGTTTAAGTTATTGTCTTTTTGGTTTCAGTAAGAACAAGCAGGACAGACTTAACAATGTTGAATTAATTATTCATCTATGCAAGGGAGGATTTTTGTTTTTCCTGTAGATTACAGGAAGCTTGCTGGCTAGATACTCAGCACCACAGGAGATGTTTGCTCACAATGATCACTGGCTGTCAGTAGATGTTAGTGAGGGAAAGGACAGAAAGGAATACATAGGGAGATAATAAGTGTAATTGTCAAAACATCTGTCATGTATGACACAGCTTCAATGAGAAAAGTGTTTTATAGAGATCTCAATGCATATCACAACCTGATTTTATTCATGCATTATTTTTGGAAATTTGCATGGAGAGTAGACATTGAGCACCTCAAGTAGCTTAGGAAACCGAGAGGGTGCCATGCATTCATATAACCAGATGGAAAAATTGCTTCCCATTATTTTTCCTTGAAGAATTATGTCATATAAATTAGTAGTAAAATACTCTGGAAATAATAGTAGCCCAGAGACGTTGGTAATAACAACATTAAAATCTCTGGAATTCCACTTTTGACCATTACCTCCCATTTCCCCTGTTTTTCTGCTCTCGATTCCCCCGATTATGTATTTAATACTTAGCAATATGTAATAAATCTTTAAAAAGAAAATTAAGCATATTAGCTTGTCCTTCAGCTTTCCTAAGGATCCTTATGGCAGGTGGTCACTTTGATTGTCCTTTCATTCTTGATTTCCTTCTCTCTTATCATCTTTCCCTACTCTGATATCTCCTTCTGGCTCTGCTATTGACTGTACTTCCTCTTTCCTGCACTAAAATGTCCTCTCTTTGAGGTTTTTTTTATTATTATTATTTGCTATTTCCTTCCTTTAGTGATTCAAGCAGCTTCCCAGTTGACCAATTATTCTTGTGCTGATAACATCGAAACTTTTGTCCCATTTTGCCTATCTCATTTCCCACTTCTAGGGAAATACCAAAAGTAGATGTTTCTAGGAGACTGAGGCTGACTTTGTGAGGGTCTCTTATCTGGATCCGGGCGTGTCTTCCGCCAAACCCAGTGCTCTGGAGTGGATTCCAACTCATCTTGACTCTATAAGACAGAGGAGAACTGCTCCATAAGGTTTCCAAGGATCGCCTGGTGGAATCAAACTGTCGAACTTTCGGTTAGCAGCCGTAGCTTTTAACCACTGAGCTACCAGAGTTTCTAGGGAGAATGAAAATTCATCCTCAAGTTTTGCTTTTGAGTGATTTGTGGTTAAGTCCAAAGCCATCTGAAAGTCTACAGGTTGAGCATATCTCAGCAACAGCAGATGGAAGTTTTCAATCGCATGACCCTGTATACATACACAGGACAATAGTATTTTAGAGTAGGAGGAGACTTAAGAAATTACCTAATGTGAACCTAATTTTAAAAATATAGTATATGAAACTATTAATATTTTGACCTTTATAAGTGACTTTTTCTTTTCTTTCTTTCTTTGCTTTGTTTTGCTTTTCCCAGCCTTTCAAAAGATTCATGATTATTTTAGAATATACTTAAAGTTGAAAATTATGGGCCAAATTTTCTGGCCAGTTTGATCTATGGACTAATTTTTATTATATTTAAGAATAGTTGTATTAAATGTTTATTAAATATTTGTTCTCTATCATTGTTTTGTTTGCTCTCTCCTTTTGGGATATGTGTACAGTAGATATTATTTAAAATATTTCCTATAGCTAACATTTAATTTTAATCTTTGATTGTGGCATGGTAAGCCAGGCTATGCTATAGTAATAATCCTAAAATCTCAGTAGTTTAAAAAAATAACTTTTCTGTCTTGGATTTCGGCACCTCCGTTGAAAGTCTCTAATGCTTGCTATCTTCCCTGAATTTTTGAACTTTGGGTTTAAATTATTTAATATAATTTATTACTAGGAGTCCAAGATGGTGGATCCGTGCTGTATTAGCTGGTAGGGGACCTCTGCATGAATCTCTCCTCACTCTCCTTTCTCTGTTAGTTTTCTCACTCCATTTGGTGCTTGGCTGAGTTCTTTATCTGTTCGTTTGATGTTTTAGGGTTTCAGGATTGTTGCATTCTCTGTTTGGCTTAGTTTTTCAGATCTTTGCTGTGGAGGGACGGCGTGGTGCTTCTGCCTAGAGCGCCATTTTGCCGGAATTCCCCCATCATTACTATTCTTCACTTAAAATGTTGAAACAGCTTCTCATTTCTCCAGTCACTAGTTGTCCCATATCCTTCCTCTCCATCTTTTTGATCAACCATTCATATTTTTAAAACATTCTGATGACTTCTTACTTCCTCGAGGATAAAGTCTAAATTGCTTCATATGGCATCAAGGAGTCTACATTGTGTGGCCTTAAATGATCTTATCTGTTTTTGACTGTCAACACAATTTTGTGATGAATATTATTTTGTCCTTATTTTTTTAAAACAATATCTTTGTAATCAGTGAGGGGCACGTTTTTTAGTATAATTATAAGAGATTAAGTTGGAATGTGCTTCTTCAGCTACTCAAAGGAAGTTAACAAATGAGTGAGGAGGGATCTTTTGAGTAGTTCAGACTTCACACCTGAAAGTTTATCCTTGTTTATTGGATAAAATTCTATAAAACGTCATGAAATGTTGAAGTGCATTAATTTTGTGTTTGTCTATCAAAACGTCATCTATGTGGATAAGCTCAGATAAAGTAGTCCTGAAAGTTTGACTCCCCTTGCACTGAATTAAAAAATAAAAAAAAGACGTTAAGTAGTGTGGGGTTGAATTCTCTTTTAATCACTAACAGAAATACGATTTTGAACAAGTTATTAAACATCCTTACACCTCGTATTTGTCATCTGTACTAGGGATAATAATGCAACAGTGTTGTGAGGGTTGTTTCTGAGTAATTTGTGATGACATATGAAGAGACACTCAAACAGTGTCTGATACGTGGTAAACAATCAATATATACTAGCTATAATCCTTGTTAGTATGTACAAAACTTTATATTTATTTAACTTAATGGGTTTATTTTTCTTTATTCAGACACATCACTGTTATATTATTTTATTCTAATAATTAAAAAAAGCAAAAAACTTTTTTTTTTTAATTTCCTGAATGAAATACTATACCACTGAGGAGAGCTGAGCAAGACTGGCGTATAACTGATTAATTCAGGATGCTCTTCTGGATTGCCTGGCAACAACCTGGAGAGGCTATTGACTTTGCCTACCCTTCAACGATAAGAGCAGCTGTGTTAGAAGGGTTGTACCAGAGCTCAATCTCCCATGGTTTAGGGGCTCCCAAAGTCTTCAGCACAGCTCTGAAATTTTCCACTGTTCTGAGTAGCTCTGTCTGGTGCCTGAGTTTACATTTTGTCTTTCTCCAATACAAAATCTGTTGTTACGCTCATGTCATAAAAAATAAGTTATAATAAAATAATAAGGGTGTTTTCTTCCTTCTGGGACACAGACTTCTAGTACATTCAGTTACACCAGACACAAACACACCTCTTCTTGAATGGCCAGAGAATGAAAGACCGTGTTTGTTACTGTTAAGCCTTCTGCTGGTAAGTGGCAGGCTTCATCAAGTGATATCTATGCACTAGTGTTCTCCTGGGCTCATTATATGACAATCATATGAGTATATTGGTTCTTGGGTATAGTCCATTTTAGTCTATTTCATAATTCAACATTATTCTTGTTATATTGCATTGCTAGTATTTCCAGAAAAGTGTCACATGACAATGGTGACTCTCATGAACAAGTTAATAGTGAATTCTGGACTATCCATCAGAATTGTTACATTTCTGTGTGAAGTTTGATTTCAATTAATGGACATTGTGAATCTCATGTAGTTTTGCTTTTCAATTATTTAAGAAAAGAGAAAAGAAAAACTTGGAGTCCAATGTATTGATTTAGTAATCTCATGTTGTTGTTATTAGTTGTTATCAAGTTGATTCTCACTCACGGAAACTCCAGATGTGCAGGGTAGAACTGCTCCATAGGTTTCCCAAAGCTGTGAACTTTCAGAAGCAGATCATCAGGCCTGTCTTCTGAGGCGCCTCTGGACACATTTGAGCTGTAAACCTTTTGGCTACTAGTCAAGCACTTAACTGTTTGTGCCACCCAGGTGGCCTAATAAACCCATGGGAGCTTTAATATTCTCTTTAGTATTGGATTTTATATTCTTGGGAGATAACTCATCAAGGTGCCTCTGCATTTCTTTTATCAACTTGCATTACAGACTAAAAATTATTTCTAACAAGCATAATAAAGATATGTCTTCCGTCATGGCAAAGGATGGAAATCATTGCTCTCGTCACCTTCTAATTGTAGGTTGGGAGGCAGGACTTCCAGAATGGTGGAGTGAGGACCTCCGTAAAACTGCTGCTTTATAAAACTAACAAAAACGCTGACAAATTTGTCAAAATATCAGCTACTTCCGAATACTGGAAATTAGCCAAAGGCTTGTTACAAAGCAAGTAGTGTTTATTCAAGCAAAACTACTGACCCTTAGTCAGAACAGCAGGGTTTCTAATTTCTGAACTTGAACTACTGCCATTCTAAGACTCCACGAAAGTATTGAAAACCAGCAGACTCACAGTCATTATAGCCGTGAAAAGAAGAAGGCTTGTACCCACTCTCCAGTGGGCAGAACCTTGTTTGGAGCTTTTCAAAAATTTCTATCCCCAGAGTGTTGTCACTATTTAGCCTTCTGGAAAGGCCCTGGAAAAGCCTCATCTGTAGGGTATTGTCCTTATTTCCCTAACTCAGAGCTCTTTCCTTGGGAGAAACCCTATCCTCATGGTGCTTGTCAAAAACAATCAGCAGAAATTATTCAGCATGGAAGCTGCATGAGGCTGCAACATAAGTGTGGGCAAACAAGATCCCGGACAAAAAAGTAAAAAGAAGATTGGGGAAGGAGACATTGTTAGACGTTTTTGAAATTTCCGATACATTCCTAGAGATTTGGAAGGCTATATGCATGTCTAGCAAAGACCTGAGAAAGGCTCAGTCACTCGCCTCTTACTGACATTGAACCCTTCACAAGCAGAAAGCAAGGCTAAGAGAGAAAAAAAGAATGAAGAAAAATGAACAGAGCTTTACAGACTTATGGGACACTATCTCGTGTATGAGCATATACATAATGGGGGACCTAAAAGAAGAGAAGAGGGAGAAGACAACAATATTTAATGAAATAATGGGCATATACTTCTCAGATTTGATGAAAACCATTAATGTACATATCAAGAAAGGCCAATGAAACCCAAATAAGATAAACTCAAGTATATCCACAATTAGACACATTATATTTACAATGTCAAAAGCAAAGAAAATGGGAAAACATGAAAGAAGCAAAAGAAAAAATGACTCATCTTGTACAAGAATCCACAATAAAAATTATCAGCTGATACTCATCATCAGAAACCTTAAAAAGAAGTAAGGAGAGAAGGTATCTATGTTGGAACAACGTTTCCATCTACTATTAAAATTAAGTTAGTGTCCTAGGCTGGGTTCTCTAGAAGGATAAAACCAGTGAAGTGTATATATAAGCATGTGAGAGAGAGATTTATGTCAAGGAAATAGCTCATGAAATTGTAGAGGCTGGCAAGTTCCAAATCTGTGGGTCATGCAGAAGGCTGGAGGTTCTTGCTGACTCATGTCATTGCAAAAGCTGGCAAACCCAGAATCTGCAGGTCAGGCAGCAGGCTGAAGGTTTCTCATGTCCCAAGAACCAGAGGTCAGAGGATGATGAGATGCATATAGGATCAGGAAAGAGAGAGCTTTGCCAGAACATTCATGTATATCATGAATGCAGACCACACCCCCAAGGAAAGTCCTTTTCTAACTGATTGTTTACATCAGAACACAAAATGGGAAGTGATATGTAGTGTTTGGCAAACCACTAAGGATTATAGCCTAGCCAAGCTACACGTTACCAAGAAACTTAGTAGTAATGCAAAATAAATTGTTTTAAGATGCTAAATTTAATCTCCACAGAAACCACTAAGAAAATGAAGTCTTATTATATTTTTTTAAAAAAGGAAATTGCATGGTTCAGCATAAAATATCTATATCATACAAAAGAAGGTAGTAATAAAGAAATAGAAAAATTAAAAAAGATGTAAAATATATAGAAAATAAACAGCAAAATGGCAGATATAAATCTTACCATATATGATAATTACATTGAATGTAATTCAATTAAATACTTCAATTACAAGGCAGAGGTTTACAGAATGTTTTGAAAAAAATAATTCAATCATCTGTTGACCACAAGAGAGAGATTTTAACGAACCCAATAGGTTGAAAGATAACAGAAGGGAAAAGTAATGTCATGCAAGCAATGAATAAAACAGAGTCAAAATGACAATATTTATATTATACAAAATAGACTTTAAGGCAAAAAATGTTATCAGACAAAAATAGACTACATTTTATAATGATAAAAAGGTTAATCTTCACCTAATTATAAAACTCCAAAATACACGCATAAAATTAAAACTGACCAAACTAAAGAAAGAAATGAGCAATTTGATAATAATTAGAAACTTAAATTATCCAATTTCAGTAACTGATAGAACAACTAGACACAAAATTAGCAAAAATATAGACTATTTCAACAACACTATCAAGCAATTTGACCTAAGGGTCATCTGTAAAAAATTCTACCCAAAACAAACAAAATATACATTCTTTTCAAGCACACATGGGACATTCTCCAGAATACACCTTTTGTAAGGCCATGAAATAAATATTAACAGATTTAAATGGAATGAAATAATACAGAGCAAAGTACTCTGAGCGCAATAAAATTAAATTCAAAATCAGTAATAGAAAAAAATGCTAAAATAAAAAAGTCAAAAATTACACAATACATTTCTAAGAAACCCATGTGTCAAAGAAGAAATTATGAGAAAATTTAGAATGCATTTTAAACTGAATGAAAAAAAAAATCAAAATTTATGGGTGAAGCTAAGGCAGTGTTTTCAGACTTTTAGCTTTAAATATCTGTGTTAGAAGAAAGATATTGAATGCTTAATATAAGCTTTTAAATTTCTAGAAAGATAAATGGAGAACCTAAACTAAAGAAACTAAAACTAAAGAAGAATGGAAATGATGAAGATTACTACAGGGATCAGTGAAACAGAAAATTGAAAATGACAGAGAAAACTAATGAAACCAAAGTTGTGTCTTTCGGGTTTTTTTTATTGTACTTCAGGTGAAGGCTTACAGAACAAATACTTTCTCATGAAACAGTAGTACACATATTATTTTATGACATTGGTTAACAACCCCAAAACATGTCAACCCTCTAACTTCTCAACCTTTTTTTTTTTTTTTTTGGTGAAAATACACATAGCCCAGATACACCATTTCAAAAATATCTGTGCAAAGTTCAGTGACATTGACTATGCTCTTCCAATTGTGCTGTTATTCTCACTTAAGATGAAGGCTTACAGAACAAAATAGTTTCTCATTTAACAGTTACTACAAATGTTGCCCTATGAAAATGGTTAACAATCTCACAACACATCAACAATATCCTTACTCAACCTTGGGTTCCCTATCACCAGCTTCCTTGACCCCTTCTGCCTTCTGGCCCTTGTCACTGGACTACTGTACCTCATTAGTCCCGTTTGGTTTTACAGGGCTGTCCACTCCCAGGCTGAAAGGTGAACCTCGGAGATAACTTCACCACTGAGCTAAAAGGGTGTCTGGGGGCCATACTCCCCGGGTTTCTCCAGTCTCCTTTAGGCCAGTAAATCTGGTCTCTTTTTTTTTGAGTTAGAATTATGTTCTACATCCTTCTCCAGCTCTACCCAGAACCCTCTGTTGTGATCCAAGTCAGAGCAGTCAGTGGTGGTAGCCGGGCACCATCTAGCTGTACTGGACTCAGTCCAGTGGAGGCCTTGGTAGCTGTGGACCATTAGTCCTCTGGACTAATCTTTTCCTTGTATCCTGTTCTCTTAATTCTCCCTTTCTCCCAAAGGGATGAGACCAGTGGAGTGTCTTAGATGGCTGCTCACAGGCTTTTAAGACCCAAGACACTACTCACCAAGGTAGAATGTAGAGCATTGTCTTTATAAGCTGTGTCATGCCAACTGAGCTAGATGTTCCCCAAGATCATGGTCCCCACAGCACTCCGTCCAGCAATTCAGTCCCTCAGGGAGCTTGGATGTGTCTATGGGGCATCCATGACCTTTCCTTGTACAAGTTGTGCTAGTTTCTCCTGTATTGTGTACTGTTTCACCCTTCACCCAAGATACCACTTAACTATTGCCTATTTAGTATTTCCCCCCCACCCCTCCCATCCCTGGTAACCAACAAAGATTGTTACATTTTGCGTGTGAACTTTTTCATGGGTTTTTACAGTAGAGGTCTCATACAAAATTTATCCTTTTGTGATTGACTTATTTCACTCAGCATAATGTCCTCCAGTTTCATCCATGTTATGAGATGCTTCACAGGTTCATTGTTGTTCTTTCTCATTGCATAGTACTCCATTGTGTGTATGTATCATAGTTTGTTTATCCGTTCATCTGTTGATGGGCATCTAGGTTGTTTTCATCATTTTGCTATTGTGAACAATGCTGCCATGAACATAGGTGTGCATATGTCTATTCGAGTGACGACTCTTATTTCTCTAGGATATATTCCTAGGAGTGGGATTGCTGGATCAAATGATATTTCTGTTTTTAGCTTTCTGAAGAAGCACCATATCATTTTCCAAAATAGTTGTATCATTTTGTATTCCCACCAGCAGCGCATAAGAGTTCCGATATCCCTGCAGCCCCTCCAACATTTGTTATTTCCAGTGTTTTTGATTCGTGCCAGTAATGCCGGGATGACATGGTATCTCATTGTGGTTTTCATTTGCATTTCTCTAATGGCTAGTGATCGCGAACATTTCCTCATGTGTTTGTTGGCCATTTGAAACTCTTCTTTGGTTAAGTGTCTGTTCATTTCCTTTGCCCATTTTTTAATAGGATTATTTGTCTTTTTGTTGGAGCAGTGTTGGATTTTCCTGTAGATTATGGAGATTAGACCTTTGTCTGACTTGTACTGTCCAAAAATTTTTTCCCAGTCTGTAGATTCTCTTTTTACTCTTTTGGTGAAGTCTTTTCAAGAACATAGATGTTTGATTTTTAGAAGATACCAGTTATCTAGCTTATTTATTGGGGCTTGTGCATTGATGGTTGTGGTTTGTATACTGGTAATGCCATGTAATAAGGCCTGAAGTGTTGGTCCTATTTTTTCTTCTATGAACATTATAGTGGTAGGCTTTATATTCAGGTCTTTGATCCATTTTGAAGTAGTTTTTGTATATGGCGTGAGGTATGGGTCCTGTTTCATTTTTTTGCAAATGGATGGCCAGTTTTGCCAGCACCATTTGTTAAAAAGACTGTCTTTTCCCTATTTGGTGGACTTTGGACCCTAGTCGAAGATCAGGTGACCGTAGGTGGATGGATTTACATCTGGGTTCTCAATTCTGTTCCATTGGTCAATGTCTCTGTCGTTGTACCAGTACCAGGCTGTTTTGACTACTGTAGCTGCATAGTACGTTCTGAAGTCAGGTAGTGTGAGTCCTCCAACTTTATTCTTCTTCTTCAGTAGTGCTTTACTTATTCGGGGCTTCTTCCCTTTCCACATAAAGTTAATGATTAGTTTTTCCATCTCTTTGAAGAATGTTGCTGGTATCTGGATCTGGATCGCATTGTATTTGTAAATTGCTTTGGGTAGAATTGCCATTTTCACAACGTTGAGTCTACCTATCCATGAGCATGGTATGTTTTTCCATTTATGTAGATCCCTTTGGGTTTTATGCAGTAGTGTTTTATAGTTTTCTTTGTATAGGTCTTTTACATCCCTGGTCAGATTTATTCCTAATATTTTATCTTTTTAGGGGCTATTGATAATGGTATTGATTTCCTGATTTCCTTTTCATCATTCTCCTTACTGGTGTATAGGAATCCAACTGATTTTTGAATGTTTATCTTGTATCCTGCTACTCTGCTGAATCTTTCTATTAGTTCCAGTAAATTTCTCATGGAGTCTTTAGGGTTTTCTATGTATAGTATCATATCATCTGCAAACAGGGACAGTTTAACTTCTTCATTACCAGTTTGGATGCCCTTTATTTCTTTTTCTTGCCTTATTGCTCTAGCTAGAACTTCCAGCACAATGTTAAATAGGAGTGGTGATAAAGGGCATCCTTGTCTTGTTCCTGTTTTCAAGGGGAATGTTTTCAGCCTCTCTCCATTAAGAGTGATGTTGGCCATTGGTTTACATTGATGCCCTTTATTATGTTGAGAAATTTCCCTTCTGTACCTATTATATTGAGAGTTTTTTTCAGGAATGGGTGTTCGACTTTGTCAAATGCCTTTTCTGCATCAGTTGAGATGATCATGTGATTCTTTTCTTTCCTTTTATTTATGTAGTGGATTACGTTGATTGATTTTCTAATGTTGAAACATCCTTGCATATCTGGTATGAATCCTACTTGGTCGTGGTGTATTATTGTTTTTGATATGATGCTGAATTTTATTGGCTAGAATTTTGTTAATAATTTTTACATCTATATTCATGAGAGATTTTGGTCTGTAATTTTCTTTTTTTGTGATGTGTTTGCCTTGTTTTGGTTTCAGCCTTATGCTGGCTTCATAGAATGAATTTGGAAGTGTTGCTTCCCCTTCTATGCTCTGAAATAGCTTGAGTAGTACTGGTACAAGTTCTTCTGTAAATGTTTTGTAGAATTCTCCAGTGAAGCCATCTGGGCCAGGCCTTTTTTGGTTGGGAGGTTTTTTTTTTAATTACGTTTTCAATCTCTTCTCTTGTTATGGGTCTGTTCATATTTTTAACATCCCTTTGTTTTAGTTTGGGTAGGCTGTGTGTTTTTAGAAATTTATCCATTTCCTCTCGGTTTTCAAATTTGTTGGAGTATAGTTTTTCATAATATTCTGTTATAACCCTTTTATTTCAGTTGGGTCTGTTGTAATGTCCCCCATTTCGTTTCTTATTTGAGTTATTTGAGTCCTCTCCTGTTTTTATTTTGTCAGTCTGGCCAGTTGTTTGTCGACTTTGTTGATTCTTTCAAAGAACAAACTTTTGGTTTTGTTGATACTTTCTATTGTTTTTCTGTTCTCTATTTCAGCCATTTCTATTTATTTCTGCTCTGATCTTTACTATTTCCTTTCTTCTGGTGGCTGTGGGCTTTTTTTGCTGTTCTCTTTCTATTTGTTTGAGTTCTGTAGTTAATGATTTGATTTTGACCCTTTCTTCTTTTTTGATATGTGCATCTATTGCTATAAATTGTCCTCTGAGGACTGCCTTTGCTGTGTCCCAAAGGTTTTTGTATGATGTGTTTTCATTCTCATTTGATTCTAGGAATTTTTTTATTCCATCTCTGATTTCTTCTACTATCCAGTGATGTTTAAGCAGCGTATTATTCAGCTTCCATGTAATTTATTTTTTTTTCCTTGCTCTTTCTATTGTTAATTTCTACCTTGATGGCATTGTGGTCAGAGAAGTTACTTTGAATTATCTCATTGTTTTGGATCTTGTTGAGGATTTCTCTGTAGCCTAAGATGTGGTCTATTCTAGAGAACTCTCCATGTGCATTGGAGAAGAATGTGTACTTTGCAGTGGTTGAATGGAATGTTCTATATATGTCTATGAGGTCAAGTTGGCTGATTGTGCCCTTTAGGTCTTCTCTATCTTTGCTGAGTTTCTTCTTAGTTGTTCTGTCCTTTTCTGAGAGTGGTGTGTTGAAGTCTCCTACTATTATTGTGGGACTGTCAATTTCTCTTTTAATTGTTGTTAGAGTTTGTTTTATGTATTTTGGAGCCCTGTCATTGGGTGCGTAGATGTTTATTAGGGTTATGTCTTCATGTCGGATTATCCCCTTAATCATTATACAGTGTCCTTCTTTGTCTTTTATGGTGGATTTGTTTTAATGTCTATTTTATCTGAGATTAGAATTGCCACTCCTGCTCTTTTCTAGAAGTTGTTAGCTTGATATATATATTTTTGAAGCCTTTGACTTTTATTAAATTCATATCTTTGTTTCTCAGGTGTGTCTCTTGTAGACAGCATGTTGATGGATCCTGTTTTCTTATCCATTCTGTTACTCTCCATCTCTTTATGGGTGCATTGAGTCCCTTTACATTCAGTGTATTTATTGATAGATGTGAGTTTGTTGCTGTCATTTTGTAGCGCTTTTCTTGTGGTGCTGAAGTTTTCTTTGTTCTTCTTACTCTCCTTTGCTGAGTTACTTTTGTTTGTGAATTTTTTTTCATTTCTTTTGTTTTTGTAGGTTTTGTTTTTGCTGAGACTTTATGTTTTTCCTCTTTATTTTTATGAGTATGTTTGTTAACTTTCTTTGTGTTTACCATGAATTTTACCCTTATATTTCTAAGTTTGAAGCAGTCTACCATTACTTGGTATTGCCTTGCCTTCCTCTTAGAAGGTTCTACACCTATGCCGTTTATTCCCTCTTTTATTGTTTTGATGTCGTTGTCATTTACTGATTTACTGCTCTGATTCCCTTTTGTATTTCTTTTGGTTTTGGATAGTCCTCGAGAGTTCATTTCCCAGATTGGTATCTGGCTGTCATGATCCTGAGCCCTAGATTCTGCCAGTGAGCTGAAGCTGTTTGTCCTCAGATTGAAGAACTCCCTTTAATAATTCTTGTAAGTTTGGTTTAACTTTTACATATTCCCCTAATTTCTGTTTATCTGGAAATGTCCTAATTTCACCATCAAATTTGAACAAGAGTTGTGCAAGATATATTATTCTTGGCGGGCAATTTTTTTCTTTCAAGATTTTGTATATGTCATCGCATTGCCTTCTTGCTTGCATGGCTTCTGCTGAATAATCTGAGCTTAGTCTTATTGTTTCTCCTCTGTATGTGACTTCTTGTTTTTCACGAGCTGCTCTCAGGATTCTTTGTTTGTCTTCGGTTTTGGTGAGTGTGATTACGATATGCCTTGGTGATTTTCTTATGGGGGTCTCTTCTATATGGGGTTCGTTGAGCTTCTTGGATGGCCAGCTTTTCATCTTTCATGATATTGGGGAAGTTTTCTGTCAGCAGTTCTTCAGTGATCCTCTCTGTGTTTTCTGTTTTCTCCCCCATTTCTGGAATTCCAATCACTCGCGAAGTTTTGCTTTTGACTGTATCCCACATAACTCTCAGGGTCTCTTCATTTTTTTTTTTTTGTTCTTTTTTTGAGTTTTCCTCAAACAGAGTTGTATCCAAGTGTTTGTCTTCAATTCCACTGATCCTGTCTTCCACCGTTTCAAATCTGCTTCTCAGCCCTTCTATGACACCGTCCATTTCTGAAATCTTGTTGTTTATCTTTTGGATTTGTAATTGTTGTCTTTATATAATTTCTAGTTGTGAATTTATTTTGGAATTTTGTTCCTTCATTATTTTCCTGAATTCTTCCAGTTTTTTGTCTGTATTTTACATGAATTTGTCTATTTTTTCCTCATATTTGTCAGCTTTTTGCCTCAGCTTGTGCAGAAATCCGAGTATTAGAGATTTGAGTTCCCTATCAGGTAGTTCTAGTGCATTTTCTTCCACTGGAAAGTCATCTGTTGTTTTATTTTGGACACCTACTGGAACCTCCCTGTCTTGTTTTTGTAAATGTTTAATATTGTCTGCTGTCTTCAGGGCATTCAGTAGTTAGTTTTCTCATTTATTGATTGTAGATTTGTTTGTTTCATCCCTTAAAAAAAAAATTGACTATGTCTGAGCAGGTGGACTGTGTGTTCTTTGTTGTTTGCTCGTCTGTGGGCACAATTCTTTTCACCTCCTTCTCCAATTGGCAGGGTCAGTCACTCAGATTTGGTACAGCAGGGCAGGTCTAGCTGAAGAGGACTTACTGAAATGGGTTGTTTGTGGCACTTACTACAGCCACCATGGTGGGTCGGTAATCAGTGCAGGGCAGGTTCCAGTAGGCCGTGCCTGTGCTGCTTGGTGGTGTGATGTTAAGTGCCCAGTGTAGTTAGGCAGGATGTATAGGGGAGAGTTTTATGTTTGGCACTAAGATGGATATGGGAGAGAGGAGAGAAGAACAGGAGCAAAAAACATACAAACTAACACAAACAAATGCTAGGAGAGGTTGTTGTTGGAGTGGAGCGATGAGAGACTATGAAATGGAGAAATACAGAAAGGGAAAGATGAAGAAAAGAAAAGGAAAGAATGAATAAATAAAAATTTGAAAGGTTAAAGAACCACAAATTTCCCAGGGATCCCACCAGTGCAGCTATGAGGTCTGGGGAGGTCTCTCTCATGTGTTGCAATACAGCCTGGCTAGAAGGCATGGAGGTGTACAACATCAGGTATTCAGGGAACAGAAAGAGAAGGAAGATATAGAGAGACGTGGAACTGAGTAATGAAGAAAGACAAAAAGGGAAAAAAGAGGGAGAAGAAGACAAAACAAACTAAAAAAAAGAAGAACATGAAAAGCCCCCCAAAAAAACAGAAAAAAAAAAAGAACTACAAAAGAAATGTCCTCAAGGATCTCTCTGCACGTCTGTGTAAGCCAAGGGGGTAATATCCTTGCCATGCAGCACCGCCTGGCTGGAAAGGGCTCCCAACTCAAGAAAAGTAAAAGAAAACAAACAAACAATTCAAAACAAACAGATGAACACAAGCCCCAGGCTCTACCAGCGTGGCAGCCCAGACTGGGAATCAGTTCCACACTCGAATGGAGCTCCACAGCCCCTCAGGAAGAAGCAAATATGGCGTACCGAGCCAAGTATTTGAGCAAAAGGAGGAGGAGGTGGTGAGCGGTAAGGAAGAAATCAAAAGAAGCAAAAAAAAAAAGCAACACCAGCAGCCAACAAACAGCACTCAAAGAGCCAGCTAGTGCGGGCTGGTGGAATCCAAGCTGCCAGTGTTTCTCGGACAAGAGACTGTGTCCATGGGAAGCAGAGTGGGCCGAGTGTGGGTGAAGAAGTGTAGGGAGTGGGAAAGCATATATCACAAATTACTGGAGCTCTGCAGCCCCTCAGGAAGAAGCAAAGAGGGCGCACGGAGCCAAGTATTTGAGCGAAAGGAGGGGGTGGTGGTGAGAGGTAAGGAAGAAATCAAAAGAAACGGAAAAAAGCAACACCAGCAGCCAACAAATGGCACTCAGAGAGCCAGCCCGTTCCGGTGTGTGGAATCCAAGCAGCTGGTGTTTCCTGGACAAGAGACTGTGGCCGCGGGAAGCAGAGGAGGCTGATTGGGGGTGAAGAAGGGTGGGGAGTGGGAAAGTGTATATCGCAAATTACCGGTTGTTTTGTCTCCCACTGGAAGCTCCGTGAAGCTGCTTTCTCATACCCCTGTTTGCTTGTCTCTGATAGGAGTCCAAGATGGTGGATCCACGCTGCTTTAGCCGGTAGGGGACATCTGCATGAATCTCTCCTCTCTCTCCATTCTCTGTCAGTTTTCTCACTCCATTTGGTGCTTGGCTGAGTTCTTTATCTCTTCATTTGTTGTTTTAGGGTTTCAGGATTGTTGTTTCCTCTGTTTGGCTTAGTTTTTCAGATCTTTGCTGTGGAGGGATGGCATGGTGCTTCTGCCTAGAGCACCATTTTTCCAAAGTTGTGTTTTAATAAAATCAACCAAATTAACAAAGCTTTAACTAGACCAACTAAGAAATATAAAGAATATACAGATCACCAAAATTATCTACGAAAGAGAGAAAATTGCCACTGTCCATTTAAAAATAAAAAATCAAATGATTATAATGAAATACTTGAGTAATTTTATAATATAAAAATTATAGCTTGAATGGTATGGAAATATTTCTACAAAATCACAAATCACCAAACCAGATTCAAGAATAAATACAAGATCTGAATAGACTTATAATAAGTGAAGACACTGAATTAGTTATTATAAATATTCTCAAAATAAAGCCCAGATACATGTGCCTTCCCAAGTGTATGCTATCAAGCATTTAAAAAAGAAATAATACCTGAGAAAGATCATTTAGAAAAATCTATATGCTGCTTACATTAAGTAAGCAAGCATCTTACTTAATGGTGAAACACTGAATGCTTTTCCTCTAGTTTTGAACATAGGTAAGAATATCCATTCTGCCCATTTTTATTCAGCTTAGTATTGGGAGATTTAGCCAGTGCAATCAGACAAAAAGAAGAAAAAAAAAAAGAGAGAGAGATACACATATAGATTGGAAAGCAAAGAGCAAAACTGCCTTTTTATACAGATGCTATGATCCTATATGTAGTAAGTCCTATGAAATCCCCCAGAAAACTATTAGAACTAAGTTTGAAAAGTCACAGAACACGATATCAATTTAAAAAAAAAAATGTGTTTGTATGTATGAGCAATAAATAATCCAGAAATAAAATTAAGTATATAATTCTATTCTCAATAGCCCCTTACATTTAACAAAACAAGTGCAAGATTTTTACACTACAAATTACAATATGTGGTTGAAAGAAATTAAAAAAGACCTTAGTAAATGTTCATGGACTGAAAGTTTGAATATTATTAAAATGGAGCCCTGGTGGTGCAGTGGTTAAGAGCTTGGCTGCTAAACAAAATATCAGCAGTTTGAATCTACCAGCCTATCCTTGGAAACCCTATGGTACAATTTTAATCTGTCCATATCTAAAATTTGTTATTTTTAATTTTATTTTCTTCTCTATTTGATGCTCACTCAGAATAAAATAGTTTCTTTACAGGCACATACACACACACACACGTGCTGGAAATACCAAAAGATGGCATTTGTGTTTACCGTATGCTTTAAAAAGTTGAACTGTAATAAAAATTTTAGTATTTGAATGATGGCAGACTTGAAGTCATATTTTCCATTAAAAAACCTGTAAGTCCTGGGTTCACAATGCAATATACAAGAAATCCTATTTTCTGCAAAGAAGCAAAAGCAGTAAAACGATCAACCACCTGTCTCTAGACAGAATATAGACTACTTGCCATACTCTAAATTCCATAAGGCATTTGTCTAACTATTGAATTGAATGTTAAAAATAGTTTATTAGAGCAATCAATAGATTAAAAATGAATACATTTGAGTTCTAAACGTATTTCCAATCTTAAATCCTGCTCTCTGCACAGTTTCTTCCATTATTGCTTTTATTTTCCCCTTGCATGAGCACAGTCAGAAATCATTCCATACAGTTGGTTTTGGCATGGATATATGAACCAGTTTATAAAGTGCAAATTCAGGAACCCATTTATGGAGAGCAGAGAGGTGTTGTTATTTATTCTTTTGTATAAATTTATCATAGTCCATAGAATTTTAGAGATGGTGATAGTCTAGACATATTTATTCATCACTTTCCTGATCTAGAGTTCTTATATAATAATTTCAAATGAGCAAACTCTCCTCATGATCCTAGTATCTCTCTTATGTTACTCTAATCAACTATTAAAAAGATTAGATGCCTTGAAAACAAAGCTGAATCTTCCTTATTAAAAATATTGCAAAATAGAAATTCAATAAATATTTGTCAATTACATGGAATCACATCTAACAGTAAACAAGATAAACTATTATTGTTAATAACTCAGTGAACTAATTCTATGAGTCCATATTATGTTGTATGAATACAATATGTTCTTTTAATTTTGCCCTACTGTTTAGTACTTAGTAAAGTCTCATATTCCCCATGTGTCCATCAGTTTGTCATACTGTGGGGGCTTGCGTGTTGCTGTGATGCTGGAAGCTATGCCACTGGTATTCAGATACCATCAGGGTCACTTATGGCGGACAGGTTTCAGCTGAGCTCCCAGACTAAGACAGACTAGGAAGAAGGACCCAGCAGTCTACTTCTGAAAAGAATTACCTAAGTGAAACCTTATGAGTAGCAGTGGAACATTGTCTGATATAGTGCCGGAAGATGAGCCCCTCAGGTTGGAAGGCATTCAAAAACCACTGAGGAAGACCTGCTTCCTAAAAGTAGAGTTGAACCTAACGACATGGATGGAGTCAAGCTTTTGGGACCTTCATTTGCTGAGGTGGCACGACTCGAAATGAGAAGAAACAACTGCAAATATCCATTTTGAATCTGACAACCATATGGTTTACTATGCCAGGAATGACAATTTGAAGAGGAATGGCAATGCATTCATCCTCAAAAAGAACATTTCAAGATTTATCCTGAAGTACAATGCTGTCAGTGATAGGATAATATCCATACGCCTACAAGGAAGACCAATGAATATGACTATTATTCAAATTTATGCACCAACCACTAAGGCCAAAGATGAAGAAATTGAAGTTTTTCACCAGCTTCTGCAGTATGAAATTTATCAAACATTCAATCAGCATGCATTTGATAATTACTGGTGATTAGAAAGTGAAAGTTAGAAACAAAGAAGAAGGATCCATAGTTGGAAAACCTGGCCTTGGTGATAAAAATGATGCCTGAGATCACATGATAAAATTTTGCAAGACCAATCACTTCTTCATTGCAAATACCTTTTTTCAGCAACATAAACAGTGACTATACACATGGAACTCACCAGATAGAATACACAGGAATCAAATCAACTACATCTGTGGAAAGAGATGATGGAAAAGCTCAATATTGTCAGTCAGAACTAGGCCAGAGGCTGACTGTGGAAAAGATCATCAATTGCTCATATGCAAGTTCCAGCTGAAACTGAAGAAAATTAGAACAAGTCCATGAGAGCCAAAGTACGACCCTGAGTATATCCCAGCTAAATTTGGAGACTATCTCAAGGATAGATTTGATGCACTGAACACTAATGACAGAAGACCAGACGAGTTGTGGAATGACATCAAAGACACCATACATGAAGAAAGCAAGAGGTCATTAAAAAGACAGGAAAGAAAGAAAAGACAAAAATGGGTGTCAGAAGACACTCTTAACCTTGCTCTTGAATGTCTAGCAACTGAAGCAAAAGGAAGAAATAATGAAGTAAAAGAACTGAAGATTTCAAAGGGTGGCTCGAGAAGACAAAATAAAGTATTATAATGACCTGTGCAAAGAGCTGGAGATAGAAAACCAAAAAGGAAAAATATGCTTGGCATTTCTCAAGCTGAAAGAACGAAGAAAAAATTCAAGCCTCGAGCTGCAATAGTGAAGGATCCTATGGGTAAAATATTAAACAATGCAGGAAACATCAAAAGAAGATGGAAGGAATACACAGAGTAATTATACCAAAAAGAATTGGTCGACATTCAACCATTTCAAGAGGTAGCATATGATCAGGAGCCGATGGTACTGAAGGAAGAGGTCCAAGCTACGCTGAAGGCATTGGTGAAAAACAAGGCTCCAGAAAATGATGGAGTATCAATTGAGATGTTTCAACAAATGGATGCAGCACTGGAAGTGCTCACTCATATATGCCAAGAAATTTGGAAGACAGCTACCTGGCCAACTGACTGGAATAGATCCATATTTATGCCTATTCCCAAGAAAGGTGATCCAACCAAATCCGGAAATTAATATCATTAATATCTCACGCAAGTAAAATTTTGCTGAAGATCATTTAAAAGCAGCTCCAGCAGTACATCGACAGGGAACTGCCAGTAATTCAGGCCGGATTCAGAAGATGATGTGGAACCAGGGATATCACTGCCGATGTCAGATGGATCCTGGCTGAAAACAGAGAATACCAGAAAGATGTCTGCCTGTGTTTTATTGACTATGCTAAGGCATTCTACTGTATAGATCATAACTAATTATGGATAACATTGTGAAGAATGGGATTTCCATAACATTTAATTGTGCTCATGAAAAACCTGTACATAGATCAAGAGGCAGTCATTCAAACAGAACAAGGGGATACTTCGTGGTTTAAAGTCAGAAAAAGGTGTGCATCAGGGTTTTATCCTTTCACCGTATCTATTCGATCTGTATGCTGAGCAAATAATCCAAGAAGCTGAACTATATAAAGAAGAACAGGGCATCAGGATTGGAGGAAGACTCATTAACAACCTGTGTTATGCAGATGACACAACCTTGCTTGCTGAAGGTGAAGAGGACTTGAAGTACTTACCGATGAATGTCAAAGACCACAGCCTATAGTATGGATTACACCTCAACGTAAAGAAAACAAAAATTCTCACAAATGGACCAATAAGCAACATCATGATAAATGGAGAAAAGATTGAAGTTGTCAAGGATCCGTAATCAACACCTATGGAAGCAGCAGTCAAGAAATCAAAAGACGCATTGCATTGGGCAAATCTTCTGTAAAAGGCCTCTTTAAAATGTTGAAAAGCAAAGATGTCACCTTGAAGACTAAGACCTTGTCAAAGATGTCACCTTGAAGACCTGACCCAAGCCATGGTATTTTCAATCACATCATATGTATTCAAAAACTAGACAATGAATAAGAAAGACTGAAGAAAAATTGACGCCTTTGAATTGTGGTGTTGGCGAAAAATATTGAATACACCAAGGGCTGCCAAAAGAATGAACAAATCTGTCTTGGAAGAAGTACAACCAGTATGCTCCTGAAGTACATCTTACTTACTGTGGCCATGTCGTCAGGAGGGATGAGTCCCTGGAGAAGGACATCATGCTTGGTAAAGTACAGTGTCAGCGAAAAAGAGGAAGACCCTCAACAAGGTTGATTGACACATTGGCTACAACAATGGGCTCAAGCATAAAAACTAATGTGAGCATGGCAGTGTTTTGTTCTGTAGTACAAAGGGTCGCTATGAATCAGACTGACTCGGTGGCAACTAACAACAACAACAACAAAAGTCTTATGTTTCATTTCTCCTAGGAAGTTTAACATGTTTTACAGTTTTTAAATTCCACCATTTAAATTTCATAAGCCTTCCCTCTCTAGAGTGACCATAAACATGTCTTTTATTTGAGCTTAAATTAAGTGTTGGAGTCCCTGGATGGTATAAACTGTTAAAACTGTAGTCTGTTAACAAAAACTTTGGAGGTTTGAGTCCACCCAGAGACATCTAAGAAGAAAGAACTGGTGATCTACTTAAAAAAAATCAAAATGAAAAAAATGAAAAACCTACAGAGCACAGTTCTACTCTGACACACATAGGGACGTCGTGAGTCAGGATCAACTCAAAGCAACTCAGACCGGTAAATTAAGTTTTCCACTAAAGCAGAACTTTGAGAAATACTGGATAATTATTGTTGTTAGTGGTCATTGAGTTGCCTCTACCTCCTTGCCACCCCAAGTATAATAGAATGGAACAATGCTTTATCTTACACCATCTTCATGATCATTGATCTGCTCAAATCCATTGTTGTGGCTGTTATGTATTTTGAATGCCTTCCCATCTAGGGGCTCATCCTCCCACACTATATCAGAAAATATTCTGTTATGGTCTATCAGGTTTTCATTGACTAAATTTAGGAAGTAGATCACTAGGCCTTTCTTCTTAGTCCGTCTTAGTCTAGAGGCTCCACTGAAATCCATCCACTATGGGTGATCTTGTTGGTATTAAAAATACCAATGGTATAGCTTCCAGTATGGTAACAACAGACAAGCCACCACAGAAGGACAAACTGTTAGACGGGTGGTAGACTGGATAATTAAAACAGTTTATTGAAGTCCTAACACTAGAAAGGGAAATCTGGAAATTAACAAATCTTAAGAGAAAAATGAGTTAGGTAAATCAATGTGGTGCAATAATATTGACTCAGAAAACAGAAGAGTGGGGCGTATCTAAATTTAGCAATGTATCTGAAAGTATTTCCCCCACAACCAGCTCAGATGGACTTGTGTCTAACTACAAACATGGGAAGTGAGGGTTGGTACAAAAGCTTAAAGTACTATGAAATATTCAGAGTGAAACAGAAGATTACTTTGTGAGCAATAGAATAGAGTTATGAACATGAGGAATATTGAGATTCTCCCTGTTAAGTATTAGAAGCAAAGCAAAATCTACATCTTGGCACACCAATGAAATGAGTCTGGTTGGTTAAGCTACGTTAAGGCTCAGCAGATGCATAAATTATTGGACAGAACTTTCTGAGAATCATCTCTGGTGTCAAAAGTTTCAGCATCAGGGTAAAGCAGAGCCAGCTATGACAAGCAGGAAAGGCCAGCTATTTTGAGAGGAATGGGGAAAGGTAGAAAGCACATTTTTAAGGATGGTTGACAGCAAGTATCAGCACTATTCACAGAAGTATATGAAAACAATGGAATAAAATTTAGCAGCGGATTATAAGCCCTAAGAAAAAAGGTGGAGCTTTTCTTCCTGTTTATAACTCTTGGCTGGTATATTTTGGTGGAAGTATAAAACAACAGGAGCCTTGGTGATGCAGTGGTTAAGAGCTTGGCTGCTAACCAAAAGGTCAGCAGTTTGAATCCACCAGTGCTCTTTGGAGACCCTATGGAGCAGTTCTACTCTGTCCTATAGGGTCTCTATGAGTCGAAATCAATGGCAACGGGTTTGGTTTTGCTTTTGTTTATATAAAATGAGTTTCTTTTATATTAGTATGACATAAATATTTATTCATCAAAAAAAATCACACAAATTACAGCTTGAAATGGGAGCATGATTGCACCAAATTATACATCATTAATTCTCACAATACAACTATTTGAGTCATGTAATTGCTGCAATATATTAAAATGCACAAACGTTTAAAGTCTTCTTTATAATTACAATGTTGACATGTTCTTCAAAATACTTTGGGTCTGGGATAATAATCAAATATTCCTTTAATACCAAAACCAAACTCGCTACCATTGAGTCTATTCCTATGCATAGCGACCCCATGTGTTACAGTGTAGAACTTCTCCGTAGGGTTTTCTTGACTGTATTCTTCATGAAAACAGATCACCAGGTCTTTCTTCAACAGTGCTGTTCAGTGGTTCCAACCTTTAGGTTAGTAGTCAAACACAAACCACTTGCACCACCCAGAGACCTTTACTTTAACAAGAGGGTGGATAAACTTTTTTGGTGAAGGGCCAGATGGTAAATACTTTAGGCTTTGTGGACCAGATCGTCTCCTTCAGAATTATTAAAGTCTGACGAGATAGTGTGAGATCTACCATAGGTAATACATAAATGAAGGGCATTTCTGTATCCCAGTAAAGTTTAATTAAGCAAACTAACAAAGAAACAAATAAAAAACAGACAGCAGGCCAAATTTGTTCCACAGGCTCTGGTTTATCAACCCTTGCTTTGATAGATAAGTTTTTAATATCTTTCTTTCTCTTGACTTTCAGGTTATTAGATATCCTTCAACATATTAAAATATTATCTGTTCCAGATAATAGTGAAATTTATGATACAATATGGAATTGATTCAGATAAATTGAAGTGATGGTAGGTTTTGATATAATAATCTGACTGTGACAAAATTGAAAATTTTGTCTTAAACCAGATTTTTTTCAGGTGCTAGCATTTGGTAAATTCAGACATTTAATCCCTTTCCTTGTCTGGCTGCTTCCTAGATTGTTTTAATACTCAACCCACCCACCACCTGCCAGGGTGCTGTTTCCTCTCCCCACTGGATCTTTGGGTCCGGTAATTCTCCTACCTATAGGATTCCAGTCCTTTGAACAGACACAATATTTACATCAAAGGTTTCAACCAAAAAATGATTCACAATTTTACATGGTAATAATTTCCTCATTCTATTTGATTGCATTTCTTTGGAAATGGCACGTATATGAATATCTTCCATTCGGCTGGCCAGGTAGCTATCTTCCAAATTTCTTGACATGAGAATGTCTGTCTTGTGCCTGTTCCACCACTGTACTTTGAAAATAGATACCTTGTAATCTAGATTTCACAGGTTCACAGATGAAGAAGAATTTTTCTCCAAGATGAAATACACCTGAAGTCTCACTCATATTTGATTTAGATGATTCGGAAGATGAGATTTTGGACTTGGAGTTGATTTAAAACTTTCTAGATGATATGATGGGGTGAATGTGTTTTACATATGTCCAGGATATGAATTTTGGGGAACAAATGGTGGAAAATCATGGATTGAATTGTGTCTCCCAAAAATATGTGTCAACTCGGCTAGGCCATGATTCCCAGTATTGTGTGGTAGTTCTCCATTTTGTGAGCTGATGGAATTGTCCTCCATTTTGTGACGTGCTGGAAATCCTAACCTCTATATGGTAATGAGACAGGATAAGTGCAGGGTGTCTCTTGAGTCACAGTCTTACAAGAGGTTGTAACTCAAGTCATACACTTACTCTAGTCACTACTCTTACTCTAGACACACCCTTAGTCTAGTCACCATCCTTACTCTAGTAAACAACCTTAGTCTAGTCACCACTTTTATTCTAATCACCACCTATACTCTACTCACCACGGTTACTGAAGTCACATCTTTTTATCTCACAAGAAATAAAGGGAGAGAAGCGAGTAGAGAGGAGAAGGACTTGACTACAACCAAGAAAGCAGAGATGGGAGCAGAATGTGTCCTTTAGACCTGGGTTTCCTGCACTGAGAACCTCCTAGACCCACGGGAAGATTGATGCCAAGACACATAGAATCTCCAAGGAATGCTGGGCCCACAAATGTTGTCAGGAGACAAGGACCTTCCCCCAGTGCCAACGGAGAGAAAAAGGCTTCCCCTAGCGTTAGCATCCTGAATTCGGACTTTTGGCCTCCTAAGCTGTGAGAGAATGAATTTTGGTTTGTTAAATCCATCCACTTGTGGTATTTCTGTTATAGCAGCATGAGATAACTAAGACAAGCCACAATTAAATTGTTGGGTCTTGTTCTTATTTTTCTTTTCTTTATCACAACTGTGATAATCAATTTCAGAGTATTTGATTAAATAACAACTTGTTAATGCATGATGCAATAGTTTGGTTTGTCAGTTGCTATTATTGTGTTTTG
The DNA here is from genome assembly GCA_030035585.1 of Dugong dugon. NCBI lineage: Eukaryota > Metazoa > Chordata > Mammalia > Sirenia > Dugongidae > Dugong > Dugong dugon. The sequence continues at coordinate 13,280,021 of CM057473.1, forward strand.
TTTTGTTTTGTTTTTGAGAGAAGTTGACATTTAAAAGTTTCCAGGTTTTACTTCTTAAATGTTTGCTGACTGTACTAGTCATATCAAAACAGTCTATATCACAGTGACAAATATGCCACTAAACAGTCATTTTAAGGTGAGAGGATGCTGAGGGGAGCAATGATTCTAATAAGACCAGTTCTGCTGCATCTTGTACTTAAAGGAAACAGACGAAGGTGGCTTTGTATCTCATAGTGCTCCATTCAATACATAGACTACCGAGGTCAACACTTCTCTCTCTGTCAGCTCTAGGGGAAGGTCCTTGTCTTTAATCTTGGTCTGGCTGAGGAGTTTCTCAGTGCAAGGACCCCAGGTCCAAAGAACGCTCTATGCTCCTGGCTCTGCTTTCTTGGTGGCAGGAGGTCCCCTTGCCTCTCTTCTCACTTCTCTCTTTTATATCTCAAAAGAGATTGTCTCAAGATACAACCTAATCTTGTAGATTGAGTCCTATCTCATTAACATAACTACCCTTAATCCTGCCTCATTAACATCATAGAGGTAGAATTTACAAGACATAGGAGAATCACATCAGATGACAAAATGGGGGACGGTCACACAATACTGGGAGTCCTGGCCTAGCCAAGTTGACACGCTTTTTTGGGGGATACAATTCAATCCATAACAAGAGAGATGAAGATTATTTAACAGTGTCATTAATATCATATGATAGAAAAATTCTGCTGAAGATAATCCAGAAAGGACTACGGCAATACATTGACGGAATTGCCAGAAGTTCCTGGATTCAGAACAGGATGCAGAATGAGGGATATCACTACTGATGTCAGATGACTCTTGGCCTAAAGCAGAGAATACCCGAAAGATGTTTCAAACCAAATACCAAATGCGTTGCCTTTGAGTTGAATTCTGAGTAATAGCGACCCTATGAAAGATGTTAACAACCTGAGCTATATAGATGACACAGCCTTGCTTGTTGAAAACGAAGATGACTTGAAGAACTTAATAACGAAGGTTAATGATTAAGCCTTCAGTACGGATTACACCTGAACATGAAGAAAAAAAAAGTCCTCAACAATTGGTTCACAAATGGACCAATAAGCATCATCCTGTTAAAGAGAGAAAAACTTGAAGTTGTCAATGATTTCATTCTACTTGGATCAATAATCAATACTCATAGAAGCAAGGGTGAAGAAATTAAATGATGTATTGCATTGGACAAATCTATTGCAAAAAAAACCTCTTTAAAGTTTTAAAAAGCGTAGATATCACTTTGATGACTAAGGTACGTCTGACTCAAGCCATTGCCTTTCCATTTGCCTCATATGCATGCAAAAGATGGATAATGAGAAAGTTCAGAAGAAGAATTGATGCTTTTGAATTGTGGTGTTGGCAAATAATATTGAATATACTATGAACTGTGGGAAGAATAGATCCCTGGGTGACACAAAGGATTTGTGTTCAACTACTACATAAAGGTGGGAGATTCAAACCTGTTATGCGGCACTGTGGAAAAAAGTGCTGGCTATCTGCTTCTGCAGAAAGCCTACAGCCAAGAAAATCCTATGGAACAGTGCTACTCTGTAACACCTGTGGTCTCCATGAGTCAACCAACTTCCCAGCAATAGGTTGGATGTTTTTTGGTTTGACCTGAAGAATGAATAAGTCTTAGAAGAAATACAAGAGTACTCCTTAGAAGCAAGGATGGCTTACTTTGAATACTTCATCAGGGAAGATTTATTACTAGAAAATTACATTGTGATTGGTAAAACAGAGGGTCAGAGCAAGAGCAGGAAACCCTCAATGAGATGGACTGATAGAATAGTCACACCAATGGACTCAAACGTACCGATGATAATGAAGATAGCGCAGGGCCATCTTGTTGCGTCACCATGATTCACAGCTAACTCGATAGCGACTAACAACAATGCAACAGAGTAATTAAATGCCTTTTTACTAGATATTGGTGCATGTCTTAATTCATCATTTTCTAAGCCCACCACTACAAAAATACTCATACAATCTACTCTCATGTTATTTATGACAAAACATAAATGGTATAAATTTTAACTACTATAGATATCTTGAACTCCTAGTATTATTTGGCCCTGTTTTTAACAGCACAACGCGTACAAAAAAAAAAACAAAAAACTTTATTCCTTGAAATAATGTTTTAGATACTTTATTTTATTAGTCTATAGATCTTATTGTACTAGAAACTCAACATTTATATGTTAGAAAACAATAGAGAAAATAATGAATAATTATTAAACATAATAAAGTAAAACTCTTAGAGAAATTGATTAATTATCCTTACAGAGAAATAAAATAAACACATTTAATTAGACAAAGAAAAAAAAAACCATTGATTTGATCTAGAAAGACAATCATAATTAAAAAAAAAGTTTTCAAATTGTTATGGGTCAAGATTCCTCTAACTCAAAGTGAATTTTCATTATTATAATGGCAAAAGATTAATCAAGAAAGAAATTAGAGTGCTGTAGAATGAAATGAGAAATGAGATAGAAAAAATGTGCTAAAATTACTGATGTATCAAATCAATACTTCCTTAATTTATTTACAAAAAAACTATTATAAGTAATTAATTATGTTCTTTTTTATTAAATTTTAAATGGTCTTCTTGTTAAATGGATATTCCAATTTTTCTTAAGTAAGTTTTATCGTAATAAAAATTAGATCACTATAATTTATTCCAATTCTATTTCACTAAGTATTTCAAAAAGTCTAGAATGATTTGGTGAGAGCAAGGATAATTAATTCATCTTTTATGAACGAGGAAAGCTCTACATAGAACAGTCTTGATCCAGGGTCTGTGGATTCCTGTTGAATCCCACAATGTGCATTTTCTGTATGAGTCTTCCAATGAGAACTTAACCTGGTCGGATGAAAAAATTTGGGAGGAAATCAGAAACATGGACTCTCCCACATCATCACTTAACTTCTCATCTCCGTATGTCTTCTTATATTTGGGGTATTTTTTCCCCTTTTTTCTTGTGCCAACTCTATGCCATGGAGCAGTGGATGTGGCTGAGGCTGATGATATAATACATTGTGTGTTAACAATGTTTAAGAGATGCAGCTATCAGCATCAACACGGTTATAGATTCAGCAGTTCCTTCCATCAAGGAAGACACATACAATACTTTCTTTTAAAAACCTCAGCTGAGTCTAATGCCACCTACAACTCCTGTACTAGAATAGTTTCTTTTATCTATATGATTTCTTATTTAGTTATAAGTTCCATTTATTTTAGAATTTATTTTAGAGAATATCACAATCAATTTGTCCTACTTCATACTTAGTAAATAATACAAATTTCACTGCCATCTTAAATGCCCTCTTTATTAAAACAGGAAAAAATATGCCAACATGTTATCAACAATTTTTTTTATACAGTCCCTTTTGTAACTATACATAAATAGTTTATTTTATTCAACTTGGAGGACAGTATGGGAGTTGCTTTGGTGGGAATTCATGAATAATAGATGTCTTGAGTGTAACATAAGCACTCAAATCAGAAATAAATATCTGTTCAGGATTTTTGTTTGTGTTTATATATACTCATCCGCTTTGGCACTAGTAACAAAATGCTTTAATTTTTCTAGTTTTGTAAAGATTTTAATATCTGTAAATGCAAGCTACTTCCTCTGAATATGCTATTATATGCCACCTACTAACTTTTTGAATAGCATTTATAAAAATATCATCATTTTGGAAAAAAAAATTGTGTTTTAATTGTGAGTTTATTATATTTATATTTGAACTATTTACTTACTTTCTTAAAGGGGCAGGGTATGTCTCCATTTATTTAAAATTTATCTTTTTTCTATTATTAAAGTTTTATTGGTTCTTTTTTAAAACACTGCACAATTTTGCATATACAAATATACATATATTTATTTTGAATTGAGTGAAATTTCTAACGTTTGTTTATCTGGAACAATATTGAGGGGTGTCTTAGTTACCTAGGGCTGCTGCAACAGAAATACCACAAGCGGACAGCTTTAACAAAGAGAAATTTATTTCTTCTCAGTACAGTGGGCTAAAAGTCCAAATTCAGGGCGTCACCTCCAGGGGAAGGCTATCTCTCTCTGTTGGCCTTCTCATCAATGTTTCCCCAGACTAGGAGTTTCTCCACACAGGGACCCCGGGTCTAAAGGACACGCTCTGCTCCTGGCACTGCCTTCTTGGTGGTTTGAGGTCCCCTTGTCTCTCTGCTCACCTCTCTCTTTTATAGCTAAAGAGATTGCCTCAGGGCACAATCCAATCTTGTAGATTGAGTCCTGCCTTACTCACACAACTGCTGCCCATCCTCCCTCACTAACATCATAGAGGCAGGATTTACAATACATGGGAAAAATCACACAATACTGGGAATCATGACTCAGCCAAGTTGATACACACATTTTTTGGTGGACGTAATTCAATCCGTGACAAGGGGCATATGTAAATTTCTATCTACAGTCTCCATAAAATGATATATAACAAAGATCATATTTGAATTAATTGTTTTTTTAAAGTATTATTTTTTAAAGCATTTTATTCCCTTTATACCAGTACTGAAAAAATACACACTGTACCCCGTTATGATGGGCAAGGTATGTATGTATTAAACTCAAAGCAATTGACTTGGGAATCATAAATTCACTTATTAACAAGTAATAATTAAAAAGGAAATATAACTTAGAAAATTTCTTTCCATATCAAAGTCACACAGACTGCCACCATGTTATAAACAAGTATTTTCCAAATAGTCTTACAAAAATGAAATAAATATAAATACTTGGTTTCATTTAATATGGAAAAAGGGGGTGATATTGGTTAGGAATTCTTGAATAAAATATGGCCCCAGTATAAGAGCATATACCAGAGATCAAAATTAATTTGTTGTCAATAAATTCCAATTTACTAAGCTAGTTATCGTCTTCAGACAATACTATAAGAGCAAAGATGGTTTAGTTCAGTTCAAGGATATAGGTTATATTCAAGACCTTTTCTCTTAATAATTATATGAACTACTTTGAGGGAAAGTATGACATTTTCTTCAAACTTTGCATTTCCAAAATAACACTATACTGGGCACATATCTGTTCAATAATGGTTGACTAACCTGATGCTGAATTGGTCTTTTAAACTATGTATTCTTCATCATTTGTTGTTGTTAGGTGCCATAGAGTTGGTTCCTACTGATAGTTACCCTATGTGCAATAGAACAATACACAGCCCAGTCCTGTGCCACCCGCATAATCGTTGCTATGTTTGAGTCCATTGTTGCAACCACTGTGTTACTCTATCTCGTCCGGGGTCTTCCTCTTTTTCGCTGACCCTCTGCCTTAACAAGTATGACGTCCTTCTCCAGGGACTGATCCCTCCTGATAATCTGTCTATAGTATGTAAGACAAAGTGTTGCCATCCTTGATTCCAGGGAGCACTCTGGCTGTACTTTTTCCAAGACAGACTCGTTCATTCTTCTGGAAGTCCATGGTATATTCAATATTCTTTGCCAACGCCATAATTTAAAGGCATTAATTCTTCTTTGGTCTTCCTTATTCATTATCCAGCCTTCACGTGCACATGAGGCGATCAAAAATATCATGACTTGGGTCAGGTGCACCTTAGTCTTCAAAGTGACATCTTTGCTTTTCAACACTTTAAAGAGATCTTTTGCAGCAGATTTGTCAAATGCAATAACATTGTTTGATTTCCTGACTTCTCCTTCCATAGGTGTTGATTGTGGATGCAAGTAAAATGAAATCTTTGACAACTTCCATGCTTTCTTCGTTTACCTTGATGTTGCTTGTTGGTCCAGCGGTGAGGATTTTTGTTTTCTTTATGCTGAGGTGTAATCCATACTGAAGGCTATAGTCTGTGCTTTTCATCAGTAAGTGCTTCCAGTCCTCTTCACTTTCAGCAAGCAAGGTTGTGTTATTTGCATAACACAAGTTGTTGAAGAGTCTTCCTCCAGTCCTGATGCCCCTTTCTTCTTCATATAGTCCAGAGTCTCGGATTATTTGCTCAGCATACAGACTGAATAAGTATGCTGAAAGGATACAGCCCTGATGCACGACTTTCCTGATTTTAAACCATGCAGTTTATCCCCTTGGTCTTTTTGAATGACTGCCTCTTAGTCTATGTACAGATTCCACACGAGTACTATTAATAGTTTTGGAATTCCCATTCTTTGTAATGTTTTCCGTAATTTGTTATCATCCACACGTCGAATGCCTTTGCATAGTCAACGTAACATTTATTTCTCTTGTCATACAGTTTTTGAATAAGAAGTCATCCTTAATATCTCTTTGAACAATAAGACCATATTTCTATGCCCCAAAATTAATATATATTATGGTGATATTATTTTGGAATTGGTGAGAGTTTTAAGAGTTCAATTATTGACTGCTTTAAAGGAATTTTATTACAGGATCCCTGGTGGCATGATGGTTAAAGCAATCAACTGCTAGCCAAAAGGTTGGCAGTTTGAAACCACCAGTGGCTCATCGGGAAAAAGATGTGGCAGTCTGCTTCTATAGAGATTTATAGCCTTGGAAACCCTATGGGATTGCTAGGAGTCAGAATCAACTCACCGGCAGTAGGTTGATTGGTGGTATAACGGATACAGTTTCAAACCTATTTTCCATCAGCAAAAAGATAACGACAGTGCCTTGAGCATTGTGCTCTTTTAAAGAACTGTATGGAACCAAATTGACAATAGCAACTCAAAAGATTAGATGGGAAGCTTCAGGCACAGTGAGTTCATGTTAATTTGGAGGAATGACTCAGAAAAGGAGCAAGCGAATGTTTCCACAGCTTGAATGTAATCAATGTCACCGAATTGTACATGTAGAAATTGTTGAATTTGTGTAGGTTTTGCTGTGTACGGAGCCCTGGTGGTGCAGTGGTTAAGAGCTCAGGCTGCTAACTAAAAGTTTGGCAGTCCAAATCCACAAGCAGCTCTTTGGAAACCCTATGGGGCAATTCTACTCTGCTCTGTAGGTTCGCTATGAGTCGGAATTAACTGAATGGCAAAGGATTTGATTTTTGATTTGGTTTGCTGTGTATATTTTCAAAGCAACAAATAAAATATTAAAAACAATGACATTATATTAAAAATTATAGAACAATATAATAATAACAGCCATAATTTATTCAGCAACTGTTTTGCAGCAGGGACTCTGACACGACCCCCATAGATATTATTTAATTTAATCGTGCTGATCTTGCATATGAAAAACATGAAATTTAGCTAAATTAAAACAAACAAAAAACTTGCTTATAGTCTCTCTGCTAGTAAGTGATGGAGACCGAATTCAAATTTCATCTTCCCTGACTCCATTCTGGATGCTATACTGCCTCTGCAGAGACATGTCTTTAATTATCCCTACAAAGGTCGGTGTCATAAGACCATCTCAAAAAGACTTATTAGCAAAACAACACTCTTTTCAAGTTATGTGACCTTGCTTACAGTTTCTGACATACACAACCTCGTTATTTATTGATTTTCTGTTATAATCCATAACAGGGAGATAGAGAGGCATGGAAAGTAACCTTCACAAAAGAAGAAACCTTTAGTGCAGTTATTAAATCTGAGTCTTAGTGGCGCAGTGTTTAACAGCTTGGTTGCTAACCAAAATGTCAGCAGTTTGAATCCACCAGCTGCTCCTTGGGACCATCTAGGGCAGTTCTACTCTGTCCTATAGTGTTGCTATGAGTCTGAGTCGACTCGATGGCAACGAGTTTAAGATCCTTTTACGGATTCATTTGAAATTTGTTTTGTACTTAGAAAAGATAGAGTGACCTCAGGTAAATAAACCATCTAGTGCTTTCTTGCTTTAAGTGCATATTTGCATAAACAGATTCTACATTTTCACACCAGGAATTTGCAAGATCCATGTTTGGGGTCTTCAACAGTTTCATCTTAACATTAGAACCAAGAAGAAGCTATTCAGAGAGTCAGCATCTGCAATAAGTGTTTGCATGTATGGCATTGTATGTGTGCATGTACGTTTAGAAAAGCTTTATTCTTCCTACAAAGCGGAGAAGTCCAAAAGCCTTGGTATTAGGGCATCATTTATTATAACTGACTATACAAAACCCAGGTTATCACAAGAAATCTTCTGTTTCTGGGAAGACCATTTAGGACATGTTTCCTACTTTTAATTTACACACATCTATGGTAAAGCAGTATTCCATTATGTTGGAGCTGGGCGACGCAGAGATAATTGCGAAGTGAGTGCAAAGATTAAGCCCCAGCAGTAGCTTTCTAATCAAACTCATTTTTCAATAACTGAACTTTCCAGTGATTCTGGCCTTTCTTTCCAGAGCACCATAAGCATGCTTATCCCATAGCTATTTTTGCTTCATCTTTTAGCTCATGTTCAATCGACAGCTCTTGCCGGGGACAAGTGCTAAGTTAACTCTGTTGTTAGCTTAGCTGTTCAGAATTTCCTTCAGAGTTTCTAGAAACAAAGAAAGTGACTAAGCAGTGTGACTGAAAAGGAATCTCTTGGAGGCGGAGCTCAGGCAAACACATGAAGGGATAAAAAATAAACAAGTAAAAGGTAAATACACCACATTTTACATGCCACTGTTACATAATGCTATCACCTTTAGAGCTGGGTGACTCCGTATCAGAGATTGTAGAAAGTTTTCAAACTCGGCCTAAACTTGATTGTATTAACTCCACACCACACCACCCCAGTGAGTTTGCAAACATAAAGTAACATACATGGTAGGAAGTAAACCAATGGGCTTCTCCTAAGCTCCCTATTTACCCCCTCTTGACAGCAAGTCTGGAATACCCTTTCCTGAACGTTCTCAAAACACTGAGACTAAATGTGTCACTGACACATACCAGGGCCATAAAACAATAATATTAACCTCTTGGCTTTTCCAAAAGCTGTGGTTCCATGTCAAACTATTGTCTTCAGAAATGTTTGCTGCGCTACATATGTTTTCCCCCACACTCTCCTTGCTACCACCCTTCTCCTACTGCACCTCCTCTCCTGCACCAGACTAGGTGTGGTATTATGGATTAAATTATGTTCACATAAAATATGTGTTGAATTCCTGATCCCTGTACGTGTAAACACGATCTTGTTTGGAAATAGGGTTTTCTTTTGTTATGTTAATGGGGCCATACCAGAATAGGGTAGATCCTAAACCTAATCACTTGTAAATTATAAAAAGAGCAGAATAGACACAGAAACACATACAGGGAAAAGACAGATACCAAGGACCATCAACAAAAGCCAAGGAACACACAGGGCTACTATCAAGGAAGGACCTGCCCCTGGAGACACACCCTGGATTCAAACTTCTAGCCTCTTGGACTACAAGAAAATAAATTTCTGTTCTTTAAAGCCACCTACTTGTCGTATTTCTGTTATGGCAGCAGAACTCTGTGTGTGTGTGTGTGTGTGTGTGTGCACGTATGTGTACGTGTACGTATACACGCTGGATTGTTGTTAGGTGCTGTCAAATCAGTTCTGACTCATAGTGACCCCATGCACAACACAATGAAACACTGCCCTGTCCTATGCCATCCTAACAATTGTTATGCTTGAGCCCATTGTTGGAGCCACTGTGTCAATCCATCTTGTTGAAGATCTTCCTTTCTTTTGCTGACCCTCTACTTTACCAAGCATGATGCCCTCTAGGGATTGATCCCCCCTGATAACATGTCCAAAGTACATGAGACGAAGTCTCACTATCCTTGCTTGTAAAGAGCATTCTGGCTGTACTTCTTCAAGATGGATTTGTTCGTTTTTCTGGCAGTCCACGGTATATTCGATATTCTTTGCCAATGCCATCATTCCAAGGCATCCATTCTTCTTTGGTCTTCCTTATTCATTGTCCAGCTTTCACATGCATATGAGGTGATTGACAACACCATGGCTTGGGTCAGGGGCGCCTTAGTCCTTAAAGTGACATCTTTGCTTTTTAACACTTTAAAGAGGTTTTTTTCAGGAGAAACTACACACTGGTTGTTTCTCTAAATCCCAAGAAATCATAAGACTACTGGGATGAGGTCTCTACTATCTGATCCAATTGTGCAGCACACATAAATACTCTTCACAAAATGTTGCCAATTGAAAGCTGTTATTATTTGTAGAAAGCAAACAGTGAACAACACGAAGAGATTTGAGGTGAACCGGTCCTCTCCATCCCCATGAGTACCCCATTTAGCATCTATGTTAGGCTGAGTTCTCTAGAGGAGAAAAACCAGTGAAGTGTATATATATAAATATACATAGAGAGATTTGTTTCAAGGAAATGGCTAATGCAGTTGTGGAGGTTGGCAAGTCCCACTCTGTTGGTCAGGTGTCAACCTGGAGGCTTCTCCTGACTAATGTGGTTGCAGGGGCTGATGAACCCAAAATCGACAGGCAGACAGCAGGCTGCTGGCTCACATCTCTAGACCCAGACGTCAGAAGACGATGAGTCTGATGCAGGATTCAGAAACAGTGATCTTTGCTAGACTATCAATATATATTGGATGCAGACCACACCCTGAAGGAAACTGATTGGTTTTCAACTGATTGGTTTTCAACTGATTGACTTTCATCTGATTGGCTGCTCACATCATATCACGAAATGAATGATGATTACATTATATTACTTTATGGAAGAGCAATGAGTCCAATGTCTGCCAAACCACTGAGAATCACATCCTAACCAAGTTGACACATAACATTAACCATCAAAACATCGTAAGAGAGTAGCCCATTTATATCTAAAAAGGGACCCTCTCACTCTTCACAAATTACTCATGTCCAATTTTGTGTCCTTAGAATAATGCTCCTTAGAAGCAAGGATGGCTAGACTACATCTCACATACTTTGGACATGTTATCAGGAGGAATCAGTCCCTGAAGAAGGACAGCATTCTTGGTAAAGTAGAGGGTCAGTGAAAAAGAGGAAGACCCTCTATGAGATGGATTGACACAGTGGCTGCAGCAATGGGCTTGAGTGTAACAGTGATTGTGAGGATCGTGCAGGACAGGGCTTTGTTTCATTCTGTTGTACATAAAAGTCGCTATGAGTTGGAACCAACTCTGTGGACCTAACAACAACAACAACGTTTTTTTGTTTTTTTTTTAATATTTTGTTGTACTTCAGGTGAAGGCTTACAGAACAAACAGTTTCTCATGTAACAGTAGTACACATGCTGTTTTATGACTTTGGTTAACAACCCCACAACATTTTAACCCTCTGAATTCTCAGCTTTTTTTTTTTTTTTTGGTGAAAATACACATAGCCAAAGATACACCATTTCAAAACTTTTTATGTACACATTTAAGTGACATTGACTATGCTCTTCCAATTGTGCTGCCATTCTCACCCAAGATGAAGGCTTACAGGACAAAATAGCCTCCCATTTAACAGTTACTACAAATGTTGCCCTATAACAATGGTTAACAATCTCACAACACATCAACAGTATCCTTACTCAACTTTGTGTTCCCTATCATCAGCTTCCTACTCCCCCTCTGCCTTCTGGCCCTTGTCACTGGACTCCTGTACCTCGTTAGTCTCATTTAGTTTTACTGGGCTGTTCACTTCCAGGCTGAAAAGTGAACCCCGAAGGTAACTTCACCTCTGAGCTGAAAGGGTGTCTGGGGGCCATACTCTTGAGGTTTCTCCAGTCTTCTTTAGGCCAGTAAATCTGGTCTTTTTTTTTTTTTTTTTTTTTGGTGAGTTAGAATTATGCTCTACATCCTTCTCCAGCTCTGTCCAGAACCCTCTGTTGTGATCCTGGTCAGAGCAGTCAGCGGTGGTAGCAGGGCACCATCTAGCTGTACTGGACTCAGTCCAGTGGAGGTCTTGGTAGCTGTGGACAATTAGTCCTTTGGACTAATCTTTTCGTTATATCCTGTTCTCTTCATTCTTCCTTGCTCCTGAAGGGATGAGACCAGTGTAATATCTTAGATGGCTGCTCACAGGCTTTTAAGACCCCAGACACTACTCACCAAGGTAGAATGTAGAGCATTATCTTTATAAGCAGTGTCATGCCAATTGAGCTAGACAACAACAACATTTTGTGTCACTACAAGCATGCTGTGAATCAAGTGTCAGCAGTTGTCTGCCTTTCTCTCTCAGCAGATATGCCAGCAGTTCAGGTCTGGTGTAGCATGGCTGTGTTTGTTCTTTCTCTTCCTGGATCTCTCTCCATGGTTTGTTTTGGCTGGATCTGGCCAACTTTGCTTAGTGGTTCTGCTCTCAACCGGTATCTTTAGGGCAACCTTAGGCCAAGGCCAGGATTAGGCCAGCATTACAACATCTCTCCAGGCAAAACTGTTTTATTGGCAGTTCCTTTATGGTACATATCCAAGCCTCTGTGGACAACCTCTTGGCCTTAGTGTTACAGATCCCAACCACAGCTGTGGCATCTGCTGCTGCTAAAGGCAGGAAAGCTTGGCCCCCACACTGTCATTTGCCATGCTTGACATCTTCCTGAATGAGCCCAAACAGTAGTTGCTTCCCTTTTATGTTGTGCCCAGCACCGCTGGCAACTTCCTGCCTGGAGGTGCCCAGCTGCATTGGCAACTTTGCCCATTACTGCCTTCTGCTGGTCTCATGGTTCCCACTATTTGCACCACTGCCTTCATTTCTCTGCCATGACTTTGCTGTGCTAACCTCCATTTCTCTTGCCCTTCAGTATTATCAGCTCAGTGATAACAACACTTGACCCCTATTACAGCTCTTTTGTTTAGGTCTAGGAGGGTCTCAGAGCAGGGACTTTGGGTCCAATAACACGGTCTTCTTCAGGCTCTTACTGATCAGGAGGTCCCCTAAAACCCTCTGTGAGCTTGGACATTTATATAGGAAAACTTGTCACTTTCAAGGCATGACTTTTGTAGTAAGATCCTAAGCTGACCAGTCATATTGTGTGGATTGCAAGCCACATATACAGATAGCAAACCAACCAATCTTTGCAAACCACTTATGTAATAGCAAATCTAACCAATCCTTGCAAGCTTCTTATGTGGATAGTAAAAAGACCAATCCTTGCAAGTCAACTATGTGGTTACTCAACAGACCAATCACTTGGCAGATTGTAGCCCAACCAATCACTTTTGAACAATTGAAACCCCAGGGCCAGAAAGGCCATATAAAGAAAACCCCTTGTACCACAGAAGAACTAGAAAACCAAGACTATGAACACTAGAACTGTAGCGAAAGGGAGAATAGGATAGGAAACATGAGAATTAGGCTGTGGTATGAATATTCTGACCCTGACCTTATCTTCTAAGACCAGTACCCATAATTTGTACAGTAGACCTCCCAGAAAAGATGCAGAATCCAAGATCAGAGTCACATAGAAAGTAGAAGACAATTGAATATTTACTGTAAAGAAGTTAACTGTTTTCTTCAGCTCTTTCCTTTTCCTGCTGATCAGAATGGTCCTGATGGCTGAAAGTCAAGCAGCTGTCTTGAACTCTGAGATGAAACCTGAAGATGAGTATGACAGACCATTCATATAGAAGGGTCTTGGGTTCCAAATGACTTTCCAAGCTGCCCTAGCTGCCCTGGCCTAGATTTCTTTCGTATATATATGACAGAAGTAAATCTCCATTTTGTTTAAGCCGTATTTTGTAGAGTTTATAATGGCTGAACTTACCCCTAACTCATGTACACGCCTTTGAAATAGTGAGTTGAGAAACTGAAGAAGCCTTTTATGGAGAGGGCCATTTTTCCCATGCATGCATGGAGCAAAGCAGTAATATCTGACATGGTAACAGAGTGCGGTGACCCAACATCACAGCAATAATAGAAAAGCATAATGCCGTGACACTGGAGGAGGGCATGACAAACACATCTTACCACAAATGCCTCCTAGTAACCCTTTTTAGGTGGTGATGGGAAGTACATTAATGTCTTGTTAAGTCATCAGTAAGCCGATTAAATTATAGTATTAATATTGCATGAATATATGAACATATAAATATTTTTGTAAAATTCAGCAAATTGACTAATTCATCTTAGCCTCAGGTTCCAGAATGTAGAGTCTGAAGCAAAAACATATTTGGTGGCACAGAATCACTGGGAAGAGTAAGTGAGGGAAAAAGCAGAGTGGGCATTAACAGTTTTTTTCAAAAACATTAAACTCAGTGTGATTTTTAATCTTGTTCAGCAGGCTATAAAATTTGCATACATGTGAAAATTGAGGCAGGAGAAGAGGCCTGAGACACATTTTCTAGTAGGGAAAAATGCTGGGTGAGAGAGAGGAAGCCAGTGTTGCATACTGAGTTGGTTAAGTGTCAGTTCGTTTGCTCTCTGTGGGGAGTGAAAGGAGATTTTGTGGAAATATAAGAACAAATGAGTATTAACAAGGACTAATTATAGGAGTGTATAAAATTAATCTATGTCATCTAAAACAAGTTTCTTAAGTAAAATCTTAAGTGCCAAAATATACAAAGAATGTAATGCTTTATTTATATACAAGATTTTTCCTTACCTGGAGCAAAAATACCAAACCGACAATGAAAGTTTTAATGAAGGGTGCTTAGAACTATCACGGGTTTCAGATCATTAATATTTTGTGCAACAGTCTTACCTAAGTATGAAAATTCACCTTTAAGAAGGATGAGAGACTGAGTTTGGAGAAATAAATGTGTCTGTATGATATTTTGATTCATTAACCTAGACCCAGAGCAGGCAGGGAAAGCCACGGTAATGACTGAGGGAGAATTTACCATCAGCTTGGAGCAAACTTTGCTTTAGAGCCAAGATTAAATTAACTAACCGAAATGTAAAAAGAAGAAATAGATCTCACACCACACAGTTTGCAAACTATGGATTATACTCATTTAATGTAGGGACTGCATCTGGGTTTGCTAAGATTTCAGGGCAAGGAAGGTCTGCATGATGAACCGATTACAACTCCTGGAACTGGAATCAGTTTACTTTGACAGATGGTTATGAATATGTTGGAAAATGGTTTGCAGAGATGAGTGTGGAATTCCAGAGCGCTGTTCCTTTGGGGAATTCCAGTGGATGGTGAAGAAGCCAATTCTGAAAGATAACTTCAGAATGCTTTCAAACACCTGTTGTCCAGCAGAAGGAAGGTAAGAATTTATAAATATAGCCAAATTATATTTTGGGGATGATATTAGGATTTCTAAAGAGGCTTGGTGGTGCAGTGGTTAAGTGCTTGGCTGTTAACTGAAAGGTCGGTGGTTGGTCCCATCAGCTGCTCCACGGGAGAAAGACGTTGCAGTCTTCTTCCGTAAAGATTAACTAAACCCAACCGAACCCACTGCTGTCGAATCGATTCTGACTCATAATTACCCTGTAGGACAGAGCAGAACAGGCCATAGGGTTCCAAAGGCTGTAAATCTTTAGGGAAGCAGACTGCCACATCTTTCTCCCATGGAGCGGCTGGTGGGTCCTAACCACCAATCTTTCAATTAGCAGCTTAGTGCTTTAACCACTGCACCACCAGGGCTCCTTCCTTAAAGATTGCAGCCTTGGAAACCCTATGGGGCAGTTCTACCCTATCCTATAGGGTTGCTATGGGTCGGAATCGACTTGACGGCAATGGGTTTTATTTTGTTTTTTTATTAGGATTTCTGGTTAATCATCCCTATTAATGCTAAAAGAATGCTTAGAAAGGAAGGGCAAGAATCATAATTTCAAGTGCAATTTTCAGACTCTAAATATCCTCAAACAAAACAAAGACAAATGTCCAGAAAAATTGAACTTATTTCAGGAGGGAGGATTCCATGTAGTTTCCAAATGCTGCTAGAATCTTGGACATGTCTGTCGAACTGTTAGCTTGCTGTGACTATATCTGAGGAAGGAGATTTTACATAAAATAAAAGTGATGACCTGCTATAAGCAAAAGAAGAAAAGATGTTTTTGTAGATGCCATTCCCACCCAAGGGGAATGAAATCTTTATCTTAGCCAGGGCAAAATGTCTTTTGATTGGTTTAGTAAATGTTCAGCAATGGCAGGCACCTGATTCCCAGAAACTAGGCTGCCAAATGAACAATGTAAAGGCAATAACGTCTCAGGCCATTTGGACTCAAAACCAACAAGGTTTCTGTGACTCTGGCTGAATGTCTGTGTCTTTTGCAACAAGTGTTCGGCAGCATTGGAGAACTAGGAATATTAAGGATTCCTTTGTTAAATTTTTACTGGAAAGTGTATGAAAGTGTGCTGGAATTTATTCTAACTTAGAATTTTTGTTTCTGGGAGCACTTACCTAATTGCACGTATGTTTAGAAAGCATGGAAGGAACAACTTAGAGCTGGCTGTATCAGGCAGTGATCCTCTTAGCGCCAGGCTTCGTTTCTCCGCCAATTATCTACCATCCACTGAAACTCTGAACTTTGGCGGGCAGGTATACTAGTTTCCTATTGCTGTTGTAAGAAATTACCACAAATGGAGTAGCTTGAAACAGCACAAATTTATTATATTGCAGTTCAGAAGACTAAAGAGGATCAGCAGGGCCTTGCTCCTTCTGGAGGCTCTAGAAGAGAATTTCCTTGACTTTTCCAGCTTCTAGAGGCCACTTGCATTAATTGCTTCATGACCCCTTCCTCAATTGTCAAAGCCAGCAGCATAGCATCTTCAAATCTCTGTCCCTCTCTCTCTTTGTCCCCTTCCGTTGTCACACCTCATCTCTGACCATTCTGTTTCCCTCTTCAAATGACAATTTGATTTCATTGGATCCACCCTGATAACCCAGGATAATCTTCTCATCTCAAGATCCTTAACTTAATCACATCTACAAAACCTCTTTTTCATATAAGGTAACATATTCACAGATTCCCAGGGATTCAAATGTAGACATTTTGGGGTGGGGAGGGAGAGGGCTTTGTTCTGTCTACCAGAACAGAGATGTGAATTTGACTTCCATTGCCATGAGTTAAGCAGTCAGGCATAGACAGGGAAATTACTGTGGTTCCAGCACAAATCTTGACATCTAGAAAATGTGAAGGATTAGCAGAGAAGTAAAACCTTCAAGAGATATTCTGGGGCATTTTAGAAAACTGTCTTGTAGGACGCTTCCTCAGGCTTCTGCATAGTCAGAAGTTTATAGGAAAAGGCATATAATTAGCAATGCAGCTTGGGATAGGCATAAAATATCTCCCATCCGCATAGATATTCATGTTGTAATTCCTAAATGGAATCTGTGAATCTGTTAGGATACATGGTGAAGGGGAATTAAGATTGCCAATCAACTGGCCTAAAAAAATAATGAGATTTTCCTGGATTATCGGGATGGGCCCAATGTAATCACAAGGGTCCTCAAAAGTGGAAGAGGAAGGCAGAAGAGGGCAGTCTGTTAGAATGATTTAATGTAAGAAGAACTTAATCTTCTGTTATTGTTTTTGAATATGCAGGAAGGGGACAATGAGTCAAGGAACACGGGAGATCTTTAACAGTTGGAAAAGCCAAGGAAATGGACTGTCCCCTATATATTCCTGAAAAGAATGTGGCCCTAATTACAGCTTGATTTTGGCCCAGTGAGACCTATTTTGGACTTCTGATGTCCAGAATTTTAAGATAATAAATTTTCATATTGAAACCACTAAATCTGTGGTGATTTGTTACAGAAGCAATAGAACACTGACACATATTTTGTCATACCAGGGGTGAAGTGTTGCTGTAACAAATATCTAAAAATGTGGAAATGGTTTTGGAATTGAGAGACAGGCAAAAGGTGGAATACTTTTGAGGAGCATGATAGAAAAGAAACAGATTGCTGAGAACAGATTGTTAGCAGCAATGTGGATTTTAACTATTCTGGAATATAGTAACAGAAAACTAGTCCATCCCTTACCATGCAAGAGTTGATATGACTTGGAGCCCATCTGGATAGTATATGACTACATGGAAGAGAGAATTCCACAAACAAATTCTACTTATGGAAACTTTATTATTTCTGAGAGAGCTATTAGTTTTTCATGGAATTGAAAACAGCACACTTCGACTTTTCGTGAGGGCAATATGAGCGTTTGATGGCAGACAACGCCCATGAAGAAAACTCACAACCAATAATACAGAAGTTTAAGGAGTACTTGAGTGATTGGGAGATTTGAAACGGCTTATTTCTCTTTTTCTGAATGGTCAAAAATATTAGAGAGGGAGGATAAACAAAAAACAAGAACAAGTAGAAAAAAAATCGCAAATGAAAAGCAATGGAATAGGGTAGAGGCTACCCTTCCACAGGGAAGAGCTCCTTAATATGAAAATATTGTATAAGAGATGTTTTAAAAATTACATTAATCAGCTTAAATGGACTTTTACCAACCAAATCTTGGATGATTTGAGCATCAAAATGTATAATTTGTAAAATGGAACAATTTAACAGTCTATGCCAATATTACTATACAAACAGATGATGGCAATGAAGAAAAACGGTTTCCTTACAGCAGAATAACAAGTAACAATATAGAAAGAATAATCAAATTATAAAATCATCATTTAGCTACCACCATAGTAATAATGGAGCCCTGCTGGCACAGTGGTTAAGAGCTCGGCTGCTAACCAAAGAGTTGGCGGTTATAATCCACCAGCCATTCCTTGGAAACTTTGTGAGGCAGTTCTACTCTGTCCTATAGGGTCACTATGAGTTGAAATCGACTTGACGGCAACAGGTATAGTAATAATTATTTCATATATGAATTATCAACAGATGCTAAAAGTTGTGGGTAAATATAAAAATATCTCTCCAGAAGTTATTTATCAAATGCAAAGGGAAGAATAGTAACATGACAGTGGAAAAACATGGCAGATATCCTCTGAACCAATCTGATTGAATTAAAAATATCGGTAACTGAACAGATATGTAGCTCCTGATATAATGCACTGAGAAAGACAAAACCTCACTTTTGTAATGTTTCTTCCTAAAATTATAACCTGCTTCTAATCAGGAGGAAACATCAGAAAAACCCAAACTGAAGTACATTCCACAATATAGCTAGCTCGTTCTTTTTTAAAATGTCGCTATCATAAAAACAAACAAAACTGATTGAGACAATGTTTCAAATTTCAAAAAAGTACTTAAAACACAGAACAATTAAACATGAACTGTGATCGTGAGTTTGATTCTGGAGAAGGACAAGAAAAGCGTTTTTGTTTTGCAATAAAGGACATGGGACGGGATCCTAGGTGGCAGAAAGCACAAATGGTTTGTGCTGGACTGTTAACCAAAAGGTTGGTGATTCAAACCCACCAAGCAGGACGGTGGAAGAAAAGGTCTGTCAATCTGCTTCCATTAAGATTGCAGTCAAGAAAACCCTATGGTCAGTTCTATGATGTAACTTATGGGATCACCCTGAGCTGGACTCAGCTTGAAGGCAAACAACAACATTGAGGCATTGTTGATTCAGCGGTAGAATTCTTGCCTTCCGTGAGGGTGACCAGGGTTGAATTCCTGGCCACTACACTTCATGTGCAGCCACCATCCATTTGTCAGAGGAGGCACGTGTGTTACTATGATGCTGAATAGATTTCAGTACAACTTTCAGACCGAGAGGTACTAGGAAGAAAGGCCCAGCACTCTACTACTGAAAATCGGCTGATGAAAACCCTATGGATCCCCATAATCTGATCCAAAACCAATCATGGGGATGGCACAGGACTGAGCACTGTTTTATTCCATGTGCATGAGGTTGTCGCGAATTGCGGATTGACTTGATGGCAGCTTACAATGACAACAATATAATAGACATTAATGAGAAAATTGATCAATTATGTGGGTTAGATAACAGTAGTGTATCAGTACTACTACTGTACCAATGTTAAATACCTGATTTTGATAATTTTTTACTTTGGCTGTGTAAAAGAATGCCATTGCTTTTAGAAAATCCTGCTGGAGTTTTTAAGGGTAAAAAGAAAAAAAAATGTAGTTAGATGTTAATAAGAGTTATTGACGTCCAACTTTGTATATTCTCCTTTACCTTCTGCTTTATAGGCGTGATGCCATTTCATGTCTCCTTGCTTCCAGAAAAATATGTAGGAATATTTGAATCTTTTCTTCCCAAAAGTGCGTAGGTCAATCTATTGCAGAGGAGTTTGAAGAAGGCATTTAGAGAGAAGAAGCAAAATAGCTTGGTAAGGTCAGGAGGTAAGAAAGGCATGACAAAAGAAAAGACAAACTTATATCATCTCTCTGAGTTTGTGTCAAGAATTCAAAGGGACTCACTAGCACAAACAGATGGTGTCTGGCTACCACCACCAGCTGCTCTGACAGGGATCACAATACAGGGTCCTGGACAGAGCTAGAGAAAAAGGTAGAAAAAAATTCTAACTCACAAAAAAAAGGCCATACTTACTTGTGTGACAGATACTGGAGAAACCCTGAGAGTATGGCCCCCAGACACCCTTTTAATTCAGTACTGAAATCACTCCTGACATTCACCCTTCAGCTAAAGGTTACACAGTCCCATAAAACAAAATGAGACTAAAGGGGCACATCAGCCCAGGGGCAAGGACTAGAAGGCAGGACGGGATAGGGAAGCTGGTAACGGGGAACCCAAGGTGAAGAAGGGGAGAGTGTTGACATGTCATAAGGTTGGCAACAAATGTCACAAAACAATATGGCTATTAATTGTTTAATGAGAAACTAATTTGGTCTGTAAATCTTCATCTAAAGTACAATCAAAAAAAAAAAAAAAAAAAGAAGAAGAAGAATTCAAAGGGACTCACTACACAAACCCTAAGCCAAATGTCCAAGACTGACCCAAAATTGCAAGAAACAAAGCATGTGACAGAAGTAGTAGAGAGCTTAAAGATCTGGATTGTCATGAGATCAGGGGTTAATAGATGTGTTAGCTGAAATATATGTGAAAAAATAATTACAAGAGGAAGCCTTCCCTTACATTTGGGCATAACAGATAATCTTGAAATGTAGACATGGCCCAAGGGTTGCAGATGGAAAGTCTGATCAAGCGCAGTTTCATTTCCATCCAGCCAAGCAGCCTACTGCATCTGGAAATTTAAGATCAACTGATTCATAGAAAACAGGGAAATCAAAGTCTAAGTACAAAGATTAATAACTGCTACATGCAGATTTTCCCTGCATGCAGGAAATGTTTCTATGCACAGGTGAAAATGTTCAAAATAATTACAGAATTTTGCTTAACCACATTTATTCTAAAGGAACCAATGCATAAAATTGTCAGTATAAGTCCTTGATATTATTTGCTAGAAATAATGGTGTAAATTAATACATAGATATTTTATTTTGAGGTTTACACTGTGTAAAAAAAAAATGTACTTGAGAAACAATAGTAAACATAACACAAGAAGTTCTAGAACTGGCTATTTCCAGTTATTTAAAAAAAATTATTTAAAATAGAGTAGCATTTATTTATTTTATAAAATAATACATGAGAGAATTTTTATCCTCATGTCAATTGAACATTTAATTCCATAGATCCATAAACAATGTTTATAAACAGCAACTGAATAAAAACCATGCTAAAGACTATATTTATATATTTTTTACTATTGTAATTAAATGAAGTTTACATTTCAAGTTAGTCTCTCATAGAAATTTTTTTTTTACATACGTTGTTATGAGATCCCAATTGCTCGCCCCATTCTGCAATAGCACACTCCTCCCCTCCGACCCTGATTCCCCATGAACATTCAACCAGCTCCTAATTCTCTCTGCCTTCCCCTCTCACCTCCAGACAGAAGCTGCCCCTTTGGTCTCTTGTATCTACTTGACTAAGAGGCACATTCTTCATGAGTATCACTTTATGTCCCACAGTTCAGTCCAATCCCTGTCTGAAGAATTGGCCTCAGAAATTGTTTTAGTTCTGGGGTGATAGAGAGACCAGGGGCCATGCTTTCCGGGGCGCCTCCAGTCTCAGTCAGACCATTAAGTCAGGTTTTCTTACTAGAATTTGAATTCTGCATCCCATCGTTCTACTGCTCCATCAGGGACCCTCTGTTGTGTTCCCTGTCAGGACGTTCATTGGTGGTAGCCGGGCACCGTCTAGTTCTTCTGGTCTCAGGCTGATGAAGTCTCTGCTTTATGTGGCCCATTCTATCTCTTGGATTAACACTTTCCTTGTGTCTTTGGTATTCTTCATTCTTCTTTACTCCAAGTGGTTAGAACCAATTGATGCATCTTAGATGGCTGCTTGCAAGCTTTTAAGACCCCAGACACCACCCACAAAGTAGGATGAAGAACGTTTTCTTAATAAGCTTTGTTATGCCAACTGACCTAGATATCCCCTGAAAGCATGGTCCCCAGAACCCCCATCCCTGCTACTCTGTCTCTCAAAGTGTTTGATTGTATTGAGGAAACTTCTTGGCTTTGGTTTAGTTCAGTTGTGCTGGTTTCCTCTGTAATGTGTGCTGTCCTTCCCTTCACCTAAGATGATCCTTTTCTACTATCTAGTTAGTAAATAACCCTCACCCTCCCTCCCCAGCCCCGTAACCATCAAAGAATGTTTTCTTCTGTGTTTAAACCTTTTCTTGAGTTCTTATAATAGTGGTCTTATACAGTATTTGTCCTTCTGTGACTGACTAAATTCACTCAGCATAATACCTTCCAGCTTCCACCATGTTATATGATGTTTCACAGCTTCATCATTGTTTTTTTATTATTGTGTAATATTCCATTGTGTGGGTATACCATAGTTTGTTTATCCATTCGTCCATTGATGGGCACCTAGTTTGCTTCCATCTTTTTGCTATTGTGAACAGTGCTGCAAAGAATATGGGTGTGCATATATCTATTCCTGTGATGGCTCTTGTTTCTCTAGGATATATTCCAAGGAGCAGGATAGGGGGATCGTACGGTACTTCTATTTCTAGCTTTTTAAGGAAGCACCAAATCCATTTCCAAAGGGGTTGTACCATTTTACATTCCCACCAACAGTGTATAAGCGTTCCAGTCTCTCCACAACCTCTCCAGCATTTGTTATTTTGTGTTTTTGGGATTAATGCTAGCCTTGTCGGGGTGAGATGATACTTCATTGTAGTTTTGATCTGCATTTCTCTAATGGCTAATGATCCTGAACATATCTTCATGTGTCTGTTAGCTGCCTGAATATCTTCTTGGGTGAAGTGCCTGGTCATATCCTTTGCCCATTTTTTAATTGGATTATTTGTCTTTTTGTTGTTGAGGTTTTGCAGTATCTTCTAGATTTTAAAGATTAAATGCTGATCAGATTTGTCATAGCCAAAAATTTTCTCCCAGTCTGTAGGTTGTCTTTTGACTCTTTTGGTGAAGTCTTTGGATGAGCATAAGTGTTTGATTTTTAGGAGCTCCCAGTTATCTAGTCTCTCTTCTGGTGCTTGTGCATTGATACTTATGGTTCGTATTGTGTTTATGCCATGTATTAGGGCTCCTAGCATTGTCTCTATTTTTTCTTCCACGATCTTTATCGTTTTCGATTTTATATTTAAGTCTTTGATCCATTTTGAGTTACTTTCTGTACATGGTGTGAGATACGGGTATTGTTTCAGTTTTTTGCCAATAGATATCCAGTTATGCCAGCACCATGTGTTAAAGAGACTGTGTTTTCCCCAATTAATGGACTTTGGGCCTTTGTCAAATATTAGCTGCTCATAGGTGGATGAGCTTATATCTGGATTCTCAACTCTGTTCCATTGGTCTATGTATCTGTTGTTGTACCAGTACCAGGCTGTTTTGACTACCGGGGCAGTATAATAGCTCCTAAAATCAGGTAGTGTAAGGCCTTCCACTTTGTTATTCTTCTTGAGTAATGCTTTATTTATTCAGGGTCTCTTCCCTTTCCATATGAAGTTGGTGACTTGTTTCTCCATCTCATTAAAAATTGCTGGTGGAATTTGGATCGGGATTGCATTGTATCTGTAGATTGCTAAGGGTAGAATTGACATTTTCACTATGTTGAGTCTACCTACCCATGAGCAAGGTATATTTTTCCACTTATGCAGGTCTCTTTTAGTTTCTTGCAGTAGTGTCTTGTAGTTTTCTCTGTAAAGATCTTTTACTTCTCTGGTTAGATTTATTCCTAAGTATTTTATCTTCTTGGGGGCTATTGTAAATGGTATTGATTTGGTGATTTCCTCTTTAAGGTTCTCTTTGTTGGTGTAAGGGAATCCAATTGATTCTTGCATGTTTATCTTGTATCCTGAAACTTTGCTGAAATCTTCTAATAGTTCCAGTAGTTTCCGTGTGGATTCTTGGGAGTTTTCTGTGTATAAGATCATATCACCTGCAAATAGAGATACTGTGACTTCTTCCCTACCTATTTGGATACCCTTTATTTCTTTTTCTAGTCTAACTGCTCTGGCTAGGACCTCCAGCACAATGTTGAATAATAGTGGTGATAGAGGACATCCTTGTCTGGTTCCTGTTCTCAAGGGGAGTGCTTTCAAAGTCTCTCCATTCAGGATGATGTTGGCTGTTGGTTTTTTATAAGTGTCCTTAATTATATTGAGGAATTTCCCTTCTATTCCTATTTTATTAAGAGTTTTTATCATGAACAAGTGTTGGACTTTGTCAAATGCCTTTTCTGCATCGATTGATAATATTATGTGATTCTTGTCTTTTGTTATATTTATGTTATGGATTATGTTGATTGTTTTTCTAATGGTGAACCATCCCTGTGTACCTGGTATAAATCCCACTTGGTCATGGTGAATTTTTTTTTTGATATGTTGCTGAATTTTATTGGCTAAAATTGTGTTGAGGATTTTTGTGTCAATGTTCATGAGGGATATTGGTCTATAATTTTCTTTATTTGTGGTGTCATTACCTGGTTTTGGTATCAGGGTTATGCAGGCTTCATAGAATGAGTTTGGGAGTATTCCATCATTGTCTATGCTCTGAAATACCTTTATTAGAAGTGATGTTCTCGCTTCTCTGAAAGTCTGGTAGAATTCTCCAGTGAAGGCATGTGGGCCAGGGCTTTTTTTTGTTGGCAGTTTTTTTAATAACCTTTTCAATCTCTTCTTTTGTTATGGGTTTATTTAGTTGTTCTACCTCTGTTTGTGTTAATTTAGGTAGGTAGTGGTTTTCTAGAAATTTGTCCATTTCCTCTAGGTTTACATATTTGTCAGAGTACAATTTTTCATTGTAATCTGTTATGATTCTTTTAATTTCAGTTGGGTCTGTTGTATATCACCCATCTCATCTCTTGTACAGGTTATCTGCTTCCTCTCCTGTTTTTCTTTTTGGCCAGGGGTTTATCAATTTTGTTGATCTTTTCAAAGAACCAGCTTTTGGACTTGTGAAATCTTTCAATTGTTTTTCTATTCTCTATTTCATTTCATTCTGCTCTAGTCCTTATTATTTCCTTCCTTCTGGTGCCTGTGGACTTCTTTTGCTGCTCTCTTTCTACTTGTTCCAGTTGTAGGGTTAATGCTTTGGTTATGACCCTTTCTTCTTTTTGGATGTGTACATTTATTGTTATAAACTGACCTCTGAGCACTGCTTTTGCTGTGTCCCAAAGGTTCTAGTAGGATGTGTTTTCATTCTCATTTGATTCTATGAATTTCTTTATTCCATCCTTAATTTCTTCTATAACCCAGTAGTTTTTGAGCAGGATGTTGTTCAGTTTCCATGTGTTTAATTTTTTTTCCCTTGCTTTTTGTGTAGTTGATTTCCACTTTTATGGCTTTATGGTCAGAAAAGATGCTTTGTAATGTTTCAATGTTTTGAATTTTGTTAAGGCTTGCTTTATGGCCTAATATGTGGTCTATTCTGAAGAATGTTTCATGTGTGTTGAAAAAGAAAGTATACTTGGCTTCTGTTGGGTGCAGAGTTCAGTTTATGTCTATGAGATCAAGTTTGTTGATTGTAGCATTTAGCTCTTCCGTGTCTTTGTTGAGCTTCTTTCTGGATGTTGTGTCCTTCACCAAAAGTGGCATGTTGAAGTCTCCTACTACTATTGTGGAGCTGTCTATCTCTCTCTTCAAAGCCGTTAGAGTTTGTTTTATGTATTTTAAAGCCCTGTCATTGGGTGCGTAAATATTTATTATAGTTATGTCCTCCTCGTGTATTGACCCTTTAATCATTATATAGTGCCCTTCCTTATCCTTTGTGGTGGATTTCACTTTAAAGTCTATTTTGTCAGAGATTAATATTGCCACTCCTGCTCTTTTTTGAGTGTTGTTTGCTTGATATTTTTTTTTCCATCCTTTGAGTGTAGCCTTTTTTGTCTTTAGGTCTAAGATGCATCTCTTGTAGGCAGCATATAGATGGATCATGCTTTTTTAACCAGTCTGCCACTCTCCTTCTCTTTATTGGTGCACTAAGTCCATTTACATTCAGTGTAATTATTGATAGGTATGAGTTTAGTGCTGTCATCCTAATATCTTTTTGTGTGTTGTTCACCGTTTCTTTGTTCTCCTCAATTTTCTGTGCTGAGTCGTTTTTCTTTATGTATTTTTTTTTTCATCTTTTTCTTTGCTGTAGATTTTGTGTATGCTGGGTCTTTATGTTTTTCTACTTTATTATTTTGATTTGTAGGATTGTTAGATTCCTTTGTGGTTACCTTAGTATTTACCCCTATTTTTCTAAGTTTATACCAGTCTTTCATCACTTTATATAGCCTTAACTTCCCCTCCACATGAAAAATCAATGTCTCCATTTTTTAAGTCCCTCTTTTTTGTTTTAATGTTGGCCTTTTTTACATATTGATATCTGTTTCCCTATTTTCCATGTTTTAGCTTTGATGTATTTTTGATATCCATATCTGAGTCTATATCTGGTTGCTCTGTCCTGTGTTCTAGTCTTGCGTTGTTATCTGGTGTTATTGATTATCTAACCATAGGACTCCCTTTAGCATTTCTTGTAATTTTCATTTGATTTTTGCAAATTCCCTGAACTTCTGTTTATCTGGAAATGTCCTAATTTCGCCATCATATCTGAGAGACAGTTTTGCTGGGTATATAATTCTTGGCTGGCAGTTATTTTCCTTCAAGGTTTTATATATGTCATCCCATTGCCTTGTAGCCTGCATGGTTTCTGCTGAGTTGTCTGAGCTTATTCTAATTGACTGTCCTTTGTAGACGACTTTTCTTTTATCCCTAGCTGCTGTTAAAATTCTCTCTTTAACTTTGGTTTGGTAAGTTTGATTATAATATGTCTTGGTGACTTTCTTTTGGGATCTACCTTATGTGGGGTTCCATGAGCATCTTGAGATAGATATCTTCTTATCTTTTACGATATCAGGGAAGTTTTATGTCAACAAGTCTGCAACAATTTCCTCTGTATTTTCTGTTATTCCCCCCTTTCTTGTACTCCAATCACTCGTAGGTTATTTTTCTTAATAGAGTCCTACATGACTCTTAGAGTTTCTTCATTCTTTTTAATTCTTTTATCTGATTTTTCCTCAAATAAGTTGGCATCAAAAGCTTTGTCTTCAATGTCACTAATTCTAACTTCTACTGCCTCATTTCTGCTCCTATGACTTTCTATTGGGTTGTATAATTCTGAAATTTTATTGTTAATCTTCTGGATTTCTGATTGCTGTTTCTCTATGAATTCTTGCAGGCTATTAAATTTGGCATTATGTTCTTGAATAACTTTTTTAAGTTCTGCTACTACTGTGTCTGTATGTTGTCTGGTTGTTTCTGCATTATGTTGAATTTCCTTTCTAATTTCTAGAAGAGTTCTGTATATTAATCTTTTGTATTCTGCCTCTGGTAATTCCTGGAAGTTCTCTTCCTCCAGAAATTTATTGATTCTTTATTTTGGGAGCTTGCTGAAGCCATCATGGACTGCCTTTTTATGTGACTTGATATTGACTGTTGTCTCTGAGCCATGAATAATTTATTATAATTTTACTTTATATTTGTTTAATGGGACGTAGTTTCTTGTTTTGTTTTGATATTCCCAAATAGGCTGCTCTGTGCACTAGCTTGATTTTCAACACCTTTGAATCTCTAACGTTCTGTCAGCAGGTAGTTAGTTCTGTAACTAAGTATGTGCACATAGGAATCCATTAAATTTTCCTGTATGGGTTCAGCTCTGGTGTCCAGGCAGTCAGTCAGCAAGTATATGATGCAGGCTCTCACCCCCAGTCCTAGAGAGGCATGGGTGATTGGTGCAGGCACTGGACTCTTGTTGTGGTAGGGGATCATGCCCTGAGCCAGACAGGGGGCTGACGGCTGCCCCTGAGAGTCTGAAAGGAAAGCATGTCCCTATTCTCTAGGGTGAGTAGGTAGGTGAGTTTTGTAACCAGACTATGAGCACCCCACTCTGTTGGCTGTAAAGACTCGAGGGCACCACTCTTTCTTGGACTCCTATAGCAGGTGTCTAGGAGCTGTAGGTGATACCATCAGTCATCAAGCCCCTGTTGCAAATCGATAAAAGTACCTACTTAAGGGGCAGGGCTGTTTCGAGGGTCACAAATCTGCCAGTTCACAGCTGAAGCAGTTGAAGCTAAACTTCAGATGTTTGCCCTGTTGTACTGTGGTAGTGAGGGCTAACACTGTTGAGATGGGTCCACACAAGTCTATACAGGGGTGTAAGGCACTCAGAGTCTGTGGACCCTTTATACCTGTGCCTAGCAAAGGAGCTGTGCCAACCCTGTGTTCCTGGCTTAGGGGAGCCAGTAGCTTATTTGTTCCCTCTCCAAGGCCAGGAGAAGGGGTCAGGGCGCCTTTTGGGATCTACTTCTGGCCCAGTGGACTCCCGGTGCAGAGTATGGAGGGAGGAGGTAAAAGGGAGAGAGGTTTTTCCCAAATGGGCTTTTATTATTATTTTTTTTAATACCCGCAAAAGGCCATATGCATGTACTTATCTTAGCCACTTGGGAGCTGCTTTTCACTGGTTCGGAGTGTCCCAGCAGAATCTCTGCTGCCGGGTCTCTCTCGATGTGGAAACTGCTTCCCAAGCGGGTGCACAGCACAGCTGTTTGCCTGTTTCACTGCAGACTGGTGTGGCTTCAAAGCTGCAGTTTTGCTGCCACGGCTCTGGTGCTCTTCGCTTCTTCCAAACTGTCTCCCTCTCCCCTGCCCCGTGACTCAGTCTCGTTCCTCAACTTTGCCTTGTTCACGGCTCCTAGATATTCATATAGAATCAAATCATTTGTTTTTCCAGGTCTTTGTTGTAAGAGGGTTATAGGAAGCCTCTAACTACCCCGCCATCTTGGCCATGCCCCTTCTCATGCTAAATCCTATAAATGAAGAGATAAGAGTGTTCATGCCCCTTAATATGAATTCAGATATGATATTTTTTGTCTCGCTAATAGTGTTCTTCCCCTTCCCCCAATTACCCTTGATTTCTGTTTTTTGACCTATATTATATTTATTAAAACCTGCTTGGTATTTGTTCTTCCATATTCTGAAAATTAGCAATCTAATTTTATCGACATCTGCAACAACAGCATGTATTGACATTTCCTATTTCTAACTTGAAAATCCGTACTTTCACAAGTGCAGGGATTGGGGCTTCAACAAACCTTTTTGCTTTACAAATTCAATATACAACAATATTTTTCAGACTTTTGTGCTTATTGATGATAGACTTCCCACAGATTTTTAATGACTTTCTGTCAATTTCATATTTATTGTACTGTATTTATTAAGAGATAACTCCTAAAATGCTGGAAAACTACTGAACCCAGTTATAAAATCCAACACGGCCATTTTGTATGGGTTAACTATCACCACTACGAGCATCAGGGATCCGAATTCCATGACGTCTCTGAATTTTAGTAAATATCCCCTTTCTAATCATAAAATCCTACATTTTCCCATTAGTTAAGTCAAAAGTGTCCACCAAAAAAAGGTGTGAAGTTCTTTTGGCCAGTGTGATTTGGCAAGGCATTGTGCTTCATTCCTGCATCTAAACTCTGTCAATTTTGTTTTTGTAGCCTGTATTTTCAAGTGATTAATTCTGAATTGAATAATGCTCCTATCTTCGAGCACACTATTAAAGGTGTACACATATGTCTGGCACAGGTGGCTTTATCTCTGTGCATACAGAAAGTAATTTACAGAAAATGAACCATTATAAGCAAAAATATACCAAGAAGTATGTATAATTCAAAAAAAAAATCAAAATATCTGTTTAGAACTTTTTTTTTAAATGCTAGTGAATGATATTTAAATGATGTCAAAGGCTGATGTTCAAGTATGTGATTAGTTATGTAGATTGGAAACGACTATTTCAATTCCCTTTGTAAAAAAATTGATTCGGATGTAAAATTTAATGACAAAATTACCCTTGGGCTTACATATTTATACAGTTTTCTCCTGGAATATTTAGGATTTTATATTCTGTGTGGAAAATATTTTATCAAAACTTAAGCTATGATGAAAATTACAAAACAATCAAAAAACCAAGCAAACAAAAATCCCTGGCATAATGTAGAACTTCCCTCCTCCTGCCCAAGATGAGCATTCTTTATAATCAAGTATATCCACAAATAACTTTTAATATTATTGGCAAGCAATTATGTATATAGCCAGGAGTGTGGGATTTGAATCTTGTCTCTGGCACTTGTGAAAATTTGGCGAAATCATTTGTCTCCATGAAATGCAGTAGTTCTAAATATGATACCCAGTTTAGCAACATCAGCATTATTTGAGGAATTGTTAGAAACTCAAATTTACCTGCCCCGGACCAACATTCCTGAACTGGATCCTCTAGGGGTGAGCTCCAGTTATCTGTGTTTTAAAAAGCCCTCCCAGGGATTCTGATGCAGGCGTTAGTTTGAGAATCACTCAAGCCATGGACTCTTAGGTGCTCTTCCCACATCCCCAATTCAGGGCCTACAGATCTATCCCCTGTCTTTTAAAACTATCATTTGCTGAAAGTTCTCAGCTGTATTACTCACTGAGAATCGCCCTCAGCTACAGGACACTGGCAGGAACAGATTGCTGTTGTTAACTGGTGTCAAATGGGCTCCCAGCTCGTGACAAGTCCATGCACATCTGAACAAAATGCTGCCTGTTCCTGTCCATCTCGATACTGACTGTGGTTTGGATCATTGTGAACCATATGGTTTTCAATGGTTGATATTTGAAGGTAGACTGCCAGCCTTTTCTTCCTAGTCCATCTTAGTCTGGAAGCTCTGCTGAAATCTGTTCGGTATCACAGCAACACACAAGCCTCCAACGATAGACAGGTGTTGGCTGTGCATGATGTGCGTTGGCTGGGAATCAAGCCTGGGTCTCCTGCATGGAAGGTGAGGGTTCCACTACTGAACCACCAATGTTCCCCAGCCCCAGATGGTAACCAAATTGTGGTTAGCAGGTGTAGAGGGTGTGGAGAGAAGCAATAAGTTTGCCTGCTACCCTGATGGTAGTAACCTGACAGCTTAGACGGGAAGAAATGGTATATATTTTATTTATTTATTTATTTATTATTGTACTTTAGATGAAGGTTTACAGAACAAATAGTTTCTCAATAAACAGTTAGTACACATTTTGTTTTATGACAATGGTTAACAACCCCACGACATGTCAGCACTGTCTCTTCTCAACTTTGGGTTCCTTATTACCAGCTTTCCTGTCCCCTTCTGCCTTCTAGTCCTTGTCCCTGGAAGGTTGTGCCCCATTAGTCTCATTTTGTATTATGAGGCTGTCTAACCTTTGGCTGAAGGGTGAACTCAGGAGTGACTTCATTACTGAGTTAAAAGGGTCTCCGGGGGCCATACTCTCAGGGTTTCTCCAGTCTCTGTCAGGCCAGTAAGTCTGGTCTTTTTTTGTGAGTTAGAATTTTTTTCTACATTTTTTCCAGCTCTGTCGGGGACCCTGTGTTGTGATCCCAGTCAGAGCAGTCAGTGGTGGTAGCCGGGCACCATCTAGTTGTACTGGACTCAGTCTGGTGGAAGCCATGGTAGTTGTGGTCCATTAGTTCTTTGGACTAATCTTTCCCTTGTGTGTTGTTTTCTTCATTCTCTCTTGCTCCCAAAGGGGTGAGACCAGTGCAGTATCTTAGATGGATGCTCACAGGCTTTTAAGACCCCAGACACTACTTACCAATGTAGAATGTAGAACATTTTCCTTATAAGCTATTTTATGCCAATTGAGCTAGGTGTTCCCTGAGACCGTGGTCCCCACAACCCTCTGCCCAGCAGTTCAGTCCCTCAGGGAGTTTGGTTGTGTCTGTGGAACTTCCGTAACCCTTCCTTGTACAAGTTGTGGTGGCTTCCCCAGTACTGTGTACTGTCTTACCAAGAGGTCTTATATTTGAGTGGTGATTGAAATATGAATAATTTAGACTGGAAAGTTTTAATTCCTGAATGAAGATTAGGGCTTATCATTTAAAGAGACTAAATGGCCATGTATTAGTTTGGTACACAGCCAGGATTAAAGATGGAAGAATGGAAAAAGAGGAAAGCAGGAATATTTTTGAAAGGTTTATTTGACAGTTAAGCTGCATCACACTCTCCATACTGGCAGATGTGCAAAGCAGACATTTTTTCTGATGGACTCTTTGAGACACTCTTCAGAGAATCTGATGCTGCCCACCATCACAATTCTTGTAAACAATGAACAGTCCACCCATCTCTAGTATTGCCATGATCCTCTTCAGACTGACACCTGCTGTCGAAGTCTCCTCACATTTCATTGGGTTTCTCTTTGGTTCATCTAAAAATGGCCATGAACTCCTTCTCTGTTCCTCATGGTCCATGAACTATGCCCCCAAACCTTCTGAATGTACAGGCTGAACCCAAAGCAAGCACTTCCATCTTTGCAAGAGTTAAGCTTTCTCAAGCATGAATCTGGCAAAATTCTATTATGGGTCCCAAAGGTGGGAAGCACGTTTAAAGATCTTGATGGCACCATGATTGCCGTTTCAATAGGCTCAATGCAAAAGGAGTAGCATCATACCCATGGAGATTCATAGTTGTAAAAGCACATTTTTTTTTCCCACAATGTCTGTTTACCAAGTCTCCTCTCAGACCATATTTATTTGCTTTGTGTGGTGTTGAACCATCTAACTGATAGATGATCAGCAGCCTACATTTCTAAATTATTAAATAACAGCTTTGACTTTTCATAAAGTAACTTTAAGTTAGTATAACAAAAAAAAAAAAACAAAAAACTGCCATTGAGTCAATTCCAACTCCTAGTGACCATATAGGACAGTAGAACTGCCCCATAGGGCTTCCAAGGTTGTAAATCTTTACGGAAGCAAGCAGACTGCCATGTCTTTCTCCCCCCAAACTGCTGGTGGCTTCAAACTATGGATTTTGGTTAGCAGCTGAGCACTTTAACCACTGTGACACCAGGGCTTCTTAACTTAGTATTAAGAAAAATAAAAACTTCTTGCAGTTGACTCAATAGTGACTGATAACGACCCTAGAGGACAGAGTAGAACTGCCCCATAGGGTTGTCAAGGAGAGGGTGGTGGATTCAAACTGCCAACATTTTGGTTAGTAGCAGAATCTTAACCACAGAGCTACCAGGGCTCCTAACGTAGTATACATATCCCTAAATGCAATATTTACTGATAAACTTTCCTTTAATATTCATATGTTGTCTTTTTGGTAAGTGATGCACTTGCAGTAGGAACTATTCATGTACTATGCTGTCCATTCATTAAATATCCCGTGTTTTTAAAAATTGAAGATCAGAGGTATATACGTCTTGCTAGTCATGAGTTTTCATTATTCTCTTACCCTTCCCCCCCAAAGAAAAACACAGTGTTCATAAGAATCTCAAAAACTCTGCCTCTCCTTTAGCCTTTAATATATTAAAGGAAGAGATATTTAAGCCTTTATCTGGCCTGCCAGATGTGATAGACAATTGCTTTATAAACCTCAGAAAGATCAGTAAGGAAGTATTATGGAGAGTTGCTTTTTTATAAGGGATATCAGAAGATATTTTCTTAAAGTAACATTATTATCCTGCATAGCTACAAGAGAATGCAAGTAGTGCTCTAATCTCATTTTTAGCATTTAATGGAGTGTGATGGATTACAAGCAGTTGGAACCTTGGCAAACTTCAGTAATTTGTCAGAACAAATTTTCATTTTTCTTGAAATATTTTAAGAACAAAATAATTTGACAGGCATTAAAGAAAAATGACAAAGAATTCCTTTTTAAGATGAACAAATGCCCTGCTTGTCAGTTAAAGAATTTAACAATAGCTTTAAATTTGGAGAATTGATTCATATAAAACTCACTCATAAGATAGCCATTATATAAAAGAATTTCCCAAGCATGACGACATGACATCGTATCTAAATGTTATTTGTATATATTAAGACATGTACCGTAAATATTTTTTATTTTTGTATTTAATATTTAAGTATTTCTGATATTACTAAAATTAATATAAAGTTTGTCAAAATGTGATTATCATGTCAGGTATAAAATACTTTTGGAACTTCATTTATATATTATGAGTTATAAGATATGCTTAAAACAAATTTTGAAATTTAAAAGTACTTTTTCATGGTGAGGTTATGATTCTTAATAATAAATACCTACAATTTAAAGCATGTTCATCATGTACCAGGCTCTGTGGGAAGTGGTACAAGTATGTTATCTCATTTCTCACAAAAAAGCTATAAGGTACATAATATTATTACCTTGAAATTAAAATTAGGAAATTGAGTGAAAGAGGCACAATGGTTAAGCGCTCGGTTGCTAACCAAAAGGTCGGTGGTTGGAACCCACCAGTCGCTCCATGGGAGAAAGACGTGGCAGTCTGTTTCCTTAAAGATTTACAACCTTGGAAACCCTATGGGGCAGTTCTACCCTGTCGTATAGAGCTACTATGAGTCAGAATCTACTCGACAGCAATGGGGTAATACAAATAGTGGAGGATCCCTGGTGGCGCAGTGGTTAAAGCACTCAGCTGTCAACTGAAAGGTGGGTGGTTTTAACCCACCAGCTGCTTCACGGGATAAAGATGTGACAGTCTGCTTCAGTGAAGATTACAGCCTTGGAAATTCTATGGGGCAGTTCTATTCTGTCCTATAAGGTTGCTATGAGTCAGAATCCACACAAGGACACCAGATTTACTTTTGGTTTTGGAATACAAACAGTGGCACAGTAAGGGCATAATGTAGTGTTGACAGTGTAGGCAATAATGTAGTCAGTAATGGGGTGCATTGAGAGTAGAGAATTTAAAAATAAAAATAAAATCCACTAAAAAGCTGGTCTTTCTATAATCACTATACATTTAAAAAAAAAATTATTGTCATCAAGTGGATTTCAACTCTTAGCGACCCTATGGGACAGAGTAGAACTGCCTTATAGGATTTTCAAAGAGCAGATGGTGGATTCAAACTACTGACCTTTTGGTTAGCACCCAGTCTCTTAACCACTGCTCTACCAGGGCTCCATATATTAGCAACTCTAAATAACATCAGTGATAAAATACTCCCCGTCCAAAAGCTGCTGCTAACCTAATGTCTAACAATTATTGCAGTTGCTATTAACTTTAAATACATACATATATATGTAAGAAGAAAGCCAAGTTACATATATATGTAAGAAGAAAGCCAAGTTATACAATTGGCACCAAAAACACATAGACTTTGCAACTTTCCTTGTTACATCAGAATGCAGCCAAAGGATCAGAGGTCAAGCTGTTAGTTATATACAAACAGGACTGGTAAATTACTGTTCTTTTTTGTCCTGCCGAAACTTGGAGGAGCTTGCTGTTGCTTGCAGGGTTGCTATAAAACCAGCAACTGGTTTAAGATTATTCTGAATTTTGGAAAGAAATTTGAAGTAGATACCCACATAGACATCATACCTACTGATTTTTAAAACCTATCATTTTGGATAGAAAATTTTCTTAAATTATTCATATACTTTCTGGCTACATTCAGCAGAAAATAGAAGCAATGGAATGCACTATATTTTATCCTATAGGGACACCTTAAGCGTCCTCTCCTCTAGAAAACCCACCTTGAGTTTTCTGATGATTGCTTATGTGTTTCTTTTTTTATGTTTGTCTAGATTGTCATAACTATGTCTAGAAAATTCTTTATCACATGCTGTATCACAAATTATGTGTTTGTTCCCCTTGATTAAAGGAGGGTAAAGAGTACCATAAATATGTTTTTTATTAATCTGTATATTCTTAGTGTCTAGCACAGGGTTTGACCAACAGGAACTGTTCAAAATAATAGATTTTGTTTTCAATGAGTTTAATTTCAAAAGCAGTGTCATTGAAACTTTGCTATGAACATATACGAGGGTGAAATAGCAAAGTTTCAATGTCAGGTGAGTGGTAATCATGCCTGAGATGTACTGACGTGGAATCTAACCTGGATCTCCTGCATGGGAGATGAGAATTCTACCAATGAACCACCAATGCATCTCATATTTGCTCACTTTTATATAATTTTAATTTCTGGAATGCTTGAGGTGGCCTGAAGTCTCATCTTCAAGTGAGAAGAGCCTTAAACTAATCTATTAATTAACTTACTCTAAATATACCAAAGCAACCCAATCTGCCATATATTTGTTTTACTTGATAATGAGAATATTTATAATACAAGAAATAACTTTAGGTAATTTATATACTCTTCAGTTCTTAACAATTCACTCACTGCTGTTGTCTTAATTCAATTCACTATAGATACTTAGGCTTAGATGATATATCTGATCCCTGAATGCACATGAGTCTATCACCCCGATCCTGATATCAGAATTGACAGACTGGCTCCATTTTCAAAATGCCACAAATGGAATGTGATTTCTGTTTCTTTGTGAAAAGGCAGTCTTACGAAGATTTCATATGTACATATTTAATCAGACAAAATCAATTTTCATATGATTTAAATAATACACTCTAGGTAAAATTAAAGGTTTAAATGTATTATGAGCACTGAATACTTTTTATAGAATAGTATGTAACACAGATATGAACGTTAAATCAGATTTTCTTCCAAATATAATCTAGCATTAATTTTAATGCCTTACTATCCATATTAATGGTGTAATGCTAATTAGTTGAGGTTTTTGTTTAAATATATGATTGAACATTTGTCAGTCAAAAATTAGTAATTTTAGAACACAGAAGCACATAAATTAATTGGATTATCTTTTCAGATTCAGTAATAAAAATGAGTATGTTTAGGACTTCGATAAAACAAGGAAATTGGGTCCAAGACTTATAAGGAAAACTTAAAGGATTCCAATTTGGAACAAATGCAGTGAAGACTATTGCATATTCTGATGATAACACTTTTCTGGATTATGAAGCAAATGTGCGTTTTAAAATTCAAGTTAATATCTCTTTTCTTAATAAGACTGTTATTTATTCATTCAACATATATTTTTTGAAATCTGCTTAGTTGACAGTCTTAGTTTTAGGTATGGGGATATTGTATTAAATGAAATAAATGAAGATTCTGGGGCTCAAATACATTAGAGAAGAAAAATAAAATCGATAAAAATCAAGTAAATGAAAACCATTTTGCATTATGGTAAATGTTGTAAAGAAAATGTGCCAGACCATAATATACATAAACTTCTCTTTATGTACGTCGGCTTGGAGAATGGTTTGTGTTTGTGTGGGAGTAGGGATTGTTCAGGATGTAATCAGTCTGTGTAAATGGTTTATTAGCTGACACAGAAAGTTTGAAAGTGAGCCAATTAAAAGAGGACCAGGAAAATTTGTGTTTAAGATAGAGACAATGACACTCCCAAGGGCCATGAGACAGAAAGTATTTCCCAATAACTAAGAAAAAAGAGACGATCAGGGAGAGAGAGAGAAGATTATGAAGGTAACTCAGACAGGCAGGCCAAAACCCAAAACCAAACCATCGCTGTGTGGTAGATTCTAACTCATGGCGACCCCACGTGTTGACGAGTAGAAATTCCCCACAGGGAATCATGCACTCAGCACAGATCAAGTGCCAGCTTTATGAGGAAGAAGCTGTTACAATAGTCAAATAACCACAGAATCCACTGATTATACCAAATATTATGTCAGACAGAAGTCACTGGCCTGATAAACACTGAATCGGTCTCTAACAAACTGAGCTAAGGCACTAGATCAAGAATGACACCAGGAGTGAAGAACAATTCCTCAAGATGTAGCATACAATTTGAATCACTAGCGGTGTGTTCTGAGAGGTTCTAAGAACCAAAGGTAGAAATAGTAGTTCCTTATCTCGGCATCATTCTGGTGATACACTTGGATGTGTTTATTTAGGCTCTGCTGAATTAGAAATCCTGGGATTCGTTGTGTTCTATATAGGCGGGTAAATTGAACTTGATCATCATATGGGCAAACCATAATAAGAGAAGCAAGGAGGAGAAAGCCTGGGACTCCGGGTGCATTAAGGCTTCTCTTGCTGCTCTCAGACCTAGTGGGAACTATAACTAATCGATTGCAGGAACCATAGCTTGACAAGGGCGTAATAACCAGGGTCTCAGACCCCTTAGGGATGACGTTCCATGTTACCTCCCAGGGCGAGAACTTCCTATTTGTGGCTTTCTGTGACCACAGTGCTCTATGAACGTTCTCATTGTGAACATATTGATGCAATAAGCCTTAAAAAATAATAATAATAATAACAGAAGATCCTTTCTACTCACTGCCACTCGAAAGTAATCTCCATTAAGGCTAGTAGTACAATAAATTATTTATACGTATTTTAGAAATTTCTATAAATAGAATCACTCAGACCATAGTGTTTTGTGTGTTCGGTTTCTCTGGTATGTGAGAGCCATTCATTTAATTGTGAGTAGTTGTAGTTCTTTCTCTTTACTCTACGTTAAAAAATGCATAGTATTTCATTGTGGAATGTTACCTCTTAGCCATTACAATGCTGATAATCATATGGGTTGTTTCCTCCTTTGGGCTATTACAATTAGTGCTGCATTGAACATGCATCTGTCTGTTTTTAATGAATGTATGCTTACATTTCAGTTGGATATATGCCTAGAAATAAAAGTGTTGCCAGTAAATACTGGCAAATAGTTTTCTAAAGGATTGTAAAAAATTATATTCTCTAGAAGATTGTTTGAGATACCGTTTTCCCTATGATCTCATCAACTCTTTTTTTATTCATGTTAGTCATTTTAGTGAGTTTATGATGGTATGGAGCCCCAGAGGTGCAGTGGTTAAGTGCTTGGCTGCTGACTGAAAGCTGAGCAGTTTGAACCCACCAGACACTTCTCAGGAGAAAGATGTGGCAATCTGCTTTTCCTAAAGATTTACAGCCTTGAAAACCCTACGGGGCAGTTCTACTCTGTCCTACAGGATCGCTATGAGTTGGAATTGACTCAAAGCAATGGGTTTTTGGTTATAACGGTATATTCATTTGGTTTGAATTTGCATTCCCCTGATGACCAAAAAAGTCGAGATATTTCCCTTTAAATGTTTAACTGAGTATTTGAACAGGCTCTTAGGTTAATTGCCGGAGTCTGTTTATTTATTTATTTTTAATTAGGAGTTACTTATAAAATGTAAATCTTTTGTAAACTATAGATAATATGTACATAATTTCCAATTCATAGCTTGACACTTTGTTCTCAGATTACATCCTCTGATAAAGAGATTTTCTTAATTTTATGTACTTTTAAAATTTATATATTAATAGAATTTCCTTCTATGCCCTATTTAAAAAAAATTACCTCAAGTTCTTAAAGATACTCTGATATGATTTCTTCTAAGGCTTTATCATTTTCATTTCACAGGAGGGTCTAAAAATCCATTAGAATTTATTTTGCATAAAGTGTAAGGTAGAGTTAGAGAATTTTTCTTTAATAGAATATGGATATTCTGTTTAAGCATCACCTTTTATTTAAAAAGAACATACTTTCCTCATGGTATTGCAGTGTCGTACTTGCTATATCATGTGATTTTATATTAGTGTGTCTACTATTATTAGGCCTACTACTAAAAAAGAAAGAAAAACTACAATTGCTGTCTCAGTCATCTAGTGCTGCTGTAACAGGTATACCACAAGTGGATGGCTTAACAAAGGGAAATTTATTTTCTCACAGTCAAGTAGGCTACACGCCCAAATTCAGGGCATCAGCTCCAGGGGAAGGCTTTCTCTGTTGGCTCTGAAAGAAGGTCGTTGACATCAGTCTTCCCTTGGCCTGAGAGCTTCTCAGCACAGGAAGCTTCAGTCCAAAGGACACGCTCTGCTCCCAGCCTGCTTTCTTGGTGGTATGAGGTCGCCAGGGTTCTCTGCTCACTTATCTCTTTTATATCTCAAAAGAGTTTGGCTTAAGACACAATCTGATCTTATAGATCTCATCAACATAAATGCCACTAATTCATCTCATTAACATCATAGTGATAGGATTTACAACACATAGGAAAATCACAACAGTTGACAAAATGGTGGACAATCACACATTACTGGGAATCATGGCAAAGCCAAATTGATACACATATTTTTGAGGGATACAATTTAATGCATGACAGTTGCCCTCAGGTAGATCCAGACCACTGGTGATCCCATGCGTGTCAGAGCAGAACTGTGCTCTGTAGGGTTTTCAATCGCTGCTTTTTCAGAAGTAGATCTGCAGATCTTTATTTCAAGGTGCCTCTACTATTCTGAACCCTTTGCATTAGAGTCAATTCCTACCCGTAGTGACCCAATAGGGCAGAGTAGAACCACCCCATAGGGTTTCCAAGGCTGTAATCTTTAGGGAAGCAGATTGCCACATCTTTCTGCCGCGGAGTGGCTGGTGGGTTTGAACCACTGACCTTTCGGTTGGCAGCTGAGCGTTTAATGATTGTGCCACCAGGGCTTCTTGTCTCTACTATTAGTGCATGTATATTATGTTCTAATGCTCTGTTTGTATATCCTGCCACTGATAGAAATTCTTATTTATTATGGTTTTATAATGAATTTTAATATCTGGGAAGTGAAAGAACTCTGTTTTTATAGATTATTTAAGATTGCTGGGGCTCTTATTGGCCCACTGTATTTCTGCATGCAATTTAGAATCAGATTGGAATTTCTACGCTAAACTTTACTTTGAGATTTTATTGAATCATAAAAATTGAGAATTTTTGATATTTGTACAATATAGCATCTCCTTACTCATTATTTCTGTTTTCATATTTATTACTGGTTGTGAGATTCCAACCTTCCTTATTTATCACTAAGCTCAATTTTTGGATTTTTAAGATTTCACATCTACTTTCATGAAAAAGAGCTGCAAGAGTGATTTTTTTTTCTCTTGTAATATCCTTCTGGTTTTCATATCAAGGTATGGATAATTTCATAAAAAATAGTTGAGAAGTCTTCTGCATTTTTTAGTTTTCCCTTCTGAAAGTTTTAGGTCTAGTGTTATTCTTTCGTTTATAGGGAAATCATTTGTGACTGCAGTTTTCTTTTTAAAAGGTTTTTAAAGATGAATTCAATTTTCTTAACATATATTGGATTATTAAAGTTTTCTTTTTCAGCTTCAATCTGTTTTGCTAAGTGTTTATATAATGTATACATTTTATCTAAATTGTCATATTTGTTGGCATAAAATTATTCGTAATAACAATTGTTGTGCTATTTAAGTCTGTGGTTATGTCCTTTTGTAATTCCTGTGACTGGGATTTTTTCCATCTTTTTTTTTTTTTTTTTTCTCTTTTATTCAGTCTTGAAAAGGGTTTCTTAATTTTATGGATATATTTAAAGATTTGACTTTAGCCTTTTATTTTCTTTAATACATTATTTTATTGTATTGTATATTATATTTTATTTTATATTGTTTGTTCTGCTGTTATGTTTATGGTTTCTTCCCTTCTATGTTTCTAAGTTATGATTTTCTGCTCCTTTTCTAGGTTTTTGAATAAAAGATACTGATACTCAGCCTTTCTTTTCTAATAAATCTACTTTTGCTATGAATTTTTCTGTAAAATTTGCTTTAACTTTATTCTAAAATCATTTACAGTTTGTCTCTTTGTTACCTTTTTTTTTAAAATTTTAATTTTGTTGCTATTTGTTCTTTGAACAAGAACCATATAGAAGTCCACTGTTAATTTCCAGAAATTGATTATTGTTTACTAGCTTTTTTCCAGTGAGATTAAAGAAAACACTATAAATATTTACTATTTTGTTGTGGTGGTGGTGGTGATGGTAAATATATATGTAACAGAACATTTGACGTTTCAACAATCCTCACATGTACGATTCAGTGACATTAATATGTTCAACGTTTTTTTTTTTAATGGCCCAGTATATGCTAGATTTTGGTAAGTGTTTTTCTAAGTGTTCTATGTTCACTTTTAAAGAACGTGAATGTTTTCATTATATTATATAGGGTTATAAAGGTGCATTTGTGTGTGTCTTTATAAATTTGTTCAATTTGATAGTCATGCTGATCAGATCTGTTATATACTTACTGACGTTTTTTGTCTGATTATTTCCTCTTAGAGTTGAGTGAATGCATTTCTCTATAATTTTGGATTTATCTGTGTATTCTTTTCATTGGGTCATTTTTTGGTATATGTATTTTTATACTTTGCTATTGAGTGTTTATAGGTTTTGGAGTATGGTATTTTACCGTTATGTTGATTATGCTGACTTTTACAAATGGCGTTATTTATCTCTACACTGAAGGACTCCCTTTAATGTTTATTTTAGTGCTTTATTATATAGATTCCTACCCTACACAGTTTCAGAACTTGAAAAATTCTCGGGAAGGAGAAGGGCAGAGAACTCACTAAATAGTTTTGTGACTCTTGTTCAAAGGAGTAAGACTCTCAAAAGTTCTACTGTCCCTCAGTTAGAAACCTCTACTGGAGCCCTGGTGGCTCATTGGTTAAGAGCTTGGCAGCTAACCAAAATGTTGGTATTTCTAATCCACCAGCTGCTCCTTGGAAACACTATAGGGCAGTTCTACTCTGTCCTATAGGGTCACTATGAGTCAGAATTGACTCAATGGCGATGGGTTTGGTTTTGGTTATTTGGTGAGTGAGATAAAGGCAGGATTCTCAGCCTCTTGTACAAGACTGTGATCGACAAATGGCCCTAGGGAAAAGGCGTCTGCTCCAGATCACCTCTTTAGGGCACCCCTCTCTATTTGTGAAAAACTTTTAGTTCTTGTTCTGCATATTTTTTATTGTTTTATAACAGAATATTTTTTTCATAATTCATCTAATAGTTATTGGTGGCAGTAACATTCTTCTCTGAACTATTCAATGTTAATCAGATAAAGCAATTATTGCTTTTGCATTAAACCAGAAGCAGAAGCCTTATATTTGTTATGTTTTGTAATTAAAAAGATAGGAATTAGTAAAAAATAAAAATGCCAAATTAATTCTGATATACAGTACAAAAAAAATTTAATAAAGTTAAAATCCTTATGAGGCATATTGAACTCATTGACTTAAGTATTTAGCTTTAGTATCAATGATTCTACTGTTTTTACTCTAGGTAAAATCCTCTAATCTTAAATAAACTTGGGATATTAAAACATCAGGCAAAGTCTGTATTTTTGGACGAAACTATAAAAGACTCATTATATTCAGGCAGACTATCTGCAAGAGTAATGCTCATTCTTATCTCAAGTCAACGGCAGACTTCTATTTTATGGGTTTTATTGGAACTCAAATCCTACACGAAATCCTAATCGAAAAGAATTTGACAGTCTGTGTTTTACCTCCTCTAGACAATATGACACATCCCTAAACTATGTTGTACAATTTGGTACAAATTGCAGTTTACTCAAGAGAGACATAAAATTATGATTAATGACAGAATTAGCTAGAATAAGTTATATTCAACTTTAAAAATGATTTCTCGTCCGCATTAAAATGCTGTACAATCCAGTCACATAAGCTAAATCAAATCTGGCAGGGAGAACTTTCAGTTACCAGAAGATCTCCTTTGTCATGAAAGTCTACTGTGAAACTAAAATAAGAATACACACAAAATACAATTTTCAAACAGCAGAGATCTTTAGAAATTATTTTGGCTCAAAAGCAAAGAAAATACCCTGAATTTGCCCTTACGAAAAAGAAAGGCAGAAGACGTGGACTAACTTATAACATCTTCAGTAAAATAGTTAGAAATCGATCCTTAATTTTTAAGGGACAAATGAGATTTAATTGCATTACTCACTTTACTGAATGAAATACATATAAAGACAATCATGACAATAAACAGTCATTAATTCTTGTAAGCCTACATCATTCATTATATAGTTTTTTTAGATTAGGGACAATCATTCTGGTTTTTTTGCTGTCTGTTTCCCATGTCAAGCACATGTTAGGAATTACTCATCAATTTAAAAAAAGTATATATAAATAATTTTACTTAAATTATATACATCTATTTAATATATATAATATATATTAAATATATAGACATGTAGATATATTTAATATATAAGTATATAT
This sequence comes from Dugong dugon, assembly GCA_030035585.1. Taxonomy (NCBI): domain Eukaryota; kingdom Metazoa; phylum Chordata; class Mammalia; order Sirenia; family Dugongidae; genus Dugong; species Dugong dugon. Next base: position 13,324,229 of record CM057473.1, read on the forward strand.
ATATATTTAAGATGTATAATATATATGTTATATATATTAAATATATATATACATGAAGAAAGCAAAAGATCATTAAAAAGACAGGAAAGAAAGAAAAGACTAAAATGAAGGTCAGAAGAGACTTGGAAACTTGCTCTTGAATGTCGAGTAGCTAAAATAAATGGAAGAAATGATGTAGTAAAAAAGCTGAACAGAAGATTTCAAAGGGTAGCTCGAGAAGACAAAATAAGGTATCATAAGGACATGTGCAAAGACCTGGAGTTAGAAAAGCAAAAGGGAAGCACATGCTCAGCTTTTCTCAAGCTAAAAGGACTAAAAAAAAATTCAACCCTTGATTTGCAATATTGAAGGCTTTTATGGGGAAAATATTAAACCATGCAGGAAGCATCAAAAGAAGATGGAAGGAATACACAGTGACACTGTAACAAAAAGAATTGGTTGAAGTTCAACCATTTCATTAGGTAGCATATGATCAGGAACCAACACTACTGAAGGAAAAGGTTCACACTGCACTGAAGGCACTGTCGAAAAACAAGGCTCCAGGAATTGATGGAATACCAGCTGAGACGTTTCAACAAATGGATGCAGGGCTGGAAGTGCTCACTAGTCTGTGCCAAGAAACTTGGAAAACAGCTACCTGGCCGATCAACTGGATGAAGTTCATATTTATGCCTATTCCAAAGAAAGGTGATCCAAAAGATTGTAGAAATTATCAAACAATATTATTAATATCACTTGCAAGAAAAATTTTCTCGAAGATCTCTCAAAAGCAGCTGCAGCAGTACCTCAACAGGGAACTGCCAGAAATTCAAGCCTGATTCAGAAGAGGACGTGGAACCAGGGATAGCATTGCTGATGTCACATGGATCCTGGCTGAAAACAGAGAATACCAGAAAGATGTTTACATGTGTTCTATTGACTATGCAAAGGCATTCGACTGCGTGAATCATAACAAATTATGGATAACATTATGAAGAATGGGAATTCCAGAACACTTAACTGTACTCATGAGGAACCTGTACATAGACCAAGAGGCAGTCGTTCAAACAGAAAAAGGGGATACTGCGTGGTTTAAAGTCAGGAAAGGTGTGTGTTAGGGTTGTATCTTTTCACCAATGTTCTTCAATCTGTGTGCTGAGCAAATAATCCAAGAAGCTGGACTATATGAAAAAGAACAGAACTTCAGGATTGGAAGAAGACTCATTAACAACCTGTTTTATGCAGATGACACAATGTTCCTTGCTGAAAGTGAAGAGGACTCAAAGCACTTACTGATGAAGATCAAAGACCACAGCCTACAGTATGGATTACATCTCAACATAAAGAAAACAAAAATCTTCACAAGCAGACCAATAAGCAACATCATAATAAATGGAGAAAAGATTGAGGTTGTCAAAGATTTCATTTTACTTGGATTCACAATCAACACCCATAGAAGCAGCAGTCAAGAAATCAAACAACACATTGCATTGGGCAAATGTGCTACAAAAGACCTTTTTAAAGTGTTAGAAAGCAAACAGGTCACCTTGAAGACTAAAGTGCGCCTGACCCAAGCCGTGGTGTTTTCAATCACCTCATCTGCATGTGAAAGCTGGACAAAGAATAAGGAAGACTGAAGGATAATTGATGCCTTTGACTTGTGGTGTTGGTGAAGAATACTGAATATATCACGGACTCCCAAAAGAACAAACAAATCTGTCTTCAAAGAAATACGACCAGAATGCTCCTTAGAAGCAAGGATGGCAAGACTAAGTCTCGCATACTTTTGACATGTTACCAGAAGGGATCAGTCCCTGGAAGAAGGACATCATACTTGTGAAAGTACAGGGTCAGTGAAGAAGATGAATGGCTGCAACAGTAGGCTGAAGCATAACAAAGATCATGAGAACGGCCCGGAACCGGGCAGTGTTTTGTTCTGTTATACTTAGCGTTGCTATGAGTCAAAAATGGCTCAATGGCACCTATCAGCAACAACAACATGACAGTTTTGCAAATAGCAACCTTTATAATTACTCAATAAACTTGATGTAAAAGTTATATTTCCAGAGGAGAAAGAAGGCATACCAGGGCAGAAAATAAATTAGATCATATATATATATATATACACACATACAGTAAAGGTAATAGCTAAGATTCTATTTTATTTCATTTGATTCCCCTGTGTTTGCTCTTTCCATTGTAGCTCAGTATTTCTAGCAGTATTCAATCTCTTTCTCCACTTGGTGTAAGGAAAATTTTTAAAATTTTAGGCAAACATCCCAATAGAAAGATCCAGCTTGACAACCTGGCCGATATAAAGCCCTGTATAGTTAAGACAAAAGTATGATTCTTGATAAATTACAGATTTTTCTGGGTTTTCCTTCTTCTTTAGGGTAAACTCAAATTAATATCTTCGTTTTTATATTTTTATTCTTATCAACTATATACATTACCGTTCTTAGTCTGATCTCTAATGTTTTCTCTTTACCCTACTAATATACTAATATATATTTTATTTCTGTTAAATTTTAAACTCTTTATGAAGTTTCAATTGTACGACTTGGAGAGCAAGAGTACCTGAAAGAGTGTCTGTGAATTATCAATATGTGTAAGTATAAGTATTTATAAGGGTCTTATAAGGTAAAAGTGGACTATGGACCTCGAAGAAACAAGGCAGATCTCTCAGTTTGGTTTTCAATAGTGCCCAATAAGTTTCCTGAGAGAGACAACAACTGAATATATTTACGTGGACAGATATTCCCTTCAAAAGTATAAAAAGTATCCACTTAAATTACTAAAAATGCTCATCATGATCAATGAACTTCACTGAAGCAGAAAGAAATCAGAATACTTACGTTAATTCCAAGAACACAGCTATATTGAATCTGGTTCAGTTCTCTGATGATATGTCCAAATTTCTTGACACAATGGATGTGACAGAGGGGATGGATTATGATAGGCTCTGAAAAACTGGAAAAATGACTCATATAATATTTGAATTTATAAGAAGTGAAGACAATACAATGGAGAATGCTCTAATATTTGAGAGAACATAAAAGTATTAGTGTCGGTAAAGAGCTCTCAGCAAGCACAGCATGGGTGTTATGGTCATCTATTGTTGATTAACCAACCACTTCAAAGCTTTAAAAAATATAAGTTATGTATTTGTGAGCTATGAATTTTGGCAGGACTTGACTGTGAGTTTCTTGACTGTAGATCTAAGACCACTTCACTCAGCTATCTGGTAACTTGTCAGGGTTGATTGGAATTCTAGGCTCAGCTGAATCGTTCTCCCTGTGCATGAAATCTTAGGAACACTTCATGCTGTATTTGCATCAAGGAAATTGAGCTTACATGGTTGCTCACAGTTCCATAATTGAGCCTTTTGGAGACCCCGTCAGTAGTTTCAAGGTTTCACATGATCTATTCTTTGAAGCCCTGAAATTCACTTCCGCTAATTATGATTGATCAAGTAAGTCACTTTGACAAGTCCAGAATAATAGGTAGATAAGTTAGACCCCACTTCTCAAAGAGAAATGTTAAATAATTTGTGGGCAGTAAACACCACAATGAAAGTAAAAATGTCTACATTAAGGCTGCAGGACTTATCTGGTTGGCTCTAATGTCAATGTTAGTCAATTCTAAGTCATTTGACATTTATCCATGTCCTAGATGCCAACTGTTCAGCCACAATATTGAGATAAATCATACCGGGGAAATATCAAATATGGTGATTACAGAAAAAAATGCAATACCTTGTAAGTCAAGAGCATGATCTGAAGTTTTAGCGATAGGAGAGAATGACTTCAAATTCAAAGAAACATGACATTGTTGGTAGGATTTCTAAGCAATGTTAGTCATGTATTTCATTGTGAATTAAGGCAACTATGGAAGAAGTTTATGTATGATTGAAAACACACATACACACACACACACACACACACAAAGCTTGGTGGCCTTCAAATAACTAGAAAATGTAATGAAACGGAAAGATTAAAAACAATAATAAATACATTAATCAACTCTATGAAGATCATCATAGAATAATTCTTATATTAGCAAAAATAGATTAAGAAGAAACAAGGTAGTTAGATTGAAGTAGGTAGATTATCAAAAAAATTTTTCATTACTATATATATAAAAGAGCTCTGGTGGCGCAGTGGTTAAGAGCTCAGGCTGCTAACCAAAAGGTTGACAGTTCAAATCCACCAGCCACTCCTTGAAAACCCTATGGGGAGGTTCTACTTTGTCCTATAGGGTTGCTATGAGTCTGCATTGACTTGACGGCAAGGGTTTTGTATATATATAAAACCCAAACCCACTGCATTGGAGTCGATTCTGACTCATAGCAACCCTGCAGGACAGATTAGAACTGCCCCGTAGTGTTTCCAAGGCTGTAATCTTTACAGAAGCAGACTGCCGCATCTTTCTGCCACAGAACCACTAGTTGGTTTGAACTGCTGATCTTTAGGTTAGCAGCCAAGTGTTTAACCACCTGGCCACCAGGACTCCTTACTACATATATGGATTCAGATGTATTCACTCAGTATCAGATACTTAGTAATAAAATCTGATCTGCTTATTTGCTTTGATGATCAGTGTTGGAGATGGTAACTGTCTCTTATCCTTACTTTTCTCCATTCTATAATATAATGCCCAAATATTTCCATTATCTGACTGGTTATAACTGATGAAAACTGTGGTATTAATGGATCTTCCTAAATAATTTCTCATTCATTGTATGAAATCATTCTCATCCCTCGTCTTGTACCTACAAGATATATTCTTGTCCCTTAGAAAAAAAAGTAACCTGTTGCTGTCCAGTTGATTCTGACTCATAGCCACCCTATAAGACAGAGTAGAACTGCCCCATAGAGTTTTCAAGGCTGTAAATCTTTATGGAACCAGACTGCTACATCTTTCTCTGTGGAGCCACTGGTGAGTTCGAACTCCTGACCTTTAGGTTAGCAGCTGAACACTTTAATCGCTGTGCCACCAGGGCTCCAGAAAAAAATTTACCTCTCACCAATCCCTGGTGGTGCAGTAGTTAAGTGCTGGGCTGCTAACCAAGAGGTTAGAGGTTGGAATCCACCAGCTGCTTCAAGGGAAAAAGGACCTGATATTTTGCTCCTATAAAGATTACAGCCTAGGAAACTATTACGGATTAAATTATGTTCCCCCAAAATGTGTGTCAACTTGGCTAGACCAGGATTCCCAGTATTGTGTGAATACCCACCATTTTGTTATCTGATGTGATTTTCCTACATCTTGTAAATCCTACCTCCCTGATATCAAGGAGGCAGGATTAGAGGCAGTTATGTTAACGTGGCAGGACTAGATCTACAAGATTCAGTTGTATCTTGAGTCAATGTCTTCTAAGATATAAAAGAGAGAAGCGAGAAAAGAGACAAGGGGAACTCATACCACCAAGAAAGCAGCTACAGGAGCAGAGTATGTCCTTTAGACCCAGGGTTCCTCCACGGAGAAGCTCCAAGACCAAGGGAAGATTGATGACAAGGACCTTCCTCCACAGCCAACAGAGAGAGAAAGGCTTCCCCTGGAGCCGGCACCATGAATTCAGGCTTCTAGCCTCCTAGACTGTAAGAGAATAAACTTCTGTTTGTTAAAGTCATCCACTTGTAGTATTTCTGTTATGGTAGCCCTAGATAACTAAGACAGAAGCCCTATGGGGCAGTTCTACTCTGTCGTATCTGGTTGCAATGAGTGGGAATCGACTAGACAGCACATGACAACAACAACAGCAATAACCTCTCTCGTTATTGTGGTTTATCAGAAAATGTGTATGTGTTTTCCTTCTGATGCTTTAACTTCTAAGACACCATAGGAGGTGAAGGGTGTGGGAGTAGATTAAATACTTTCATCTTGTATATAAAATGCATATATCTTGCATATAAAAGTGTTCTACCTTGAGTGTAAAACCAGTATTTTATAAATGGAAGCAAAAATTCCAATGCCCAGAGCTAATAACTATTAAAATATTATCGTTAACATATATATTAAAAACAAGATATGCCATACCTGAGTATCCAGGCAGATGTTCCTCTTGCTTATCCTACTTTTTAATACAGAATAAAGTATATTCTGTAAATGATTTCCATATATAACCTGCTACTTGCTTACATTTCCTCCTTCAAGGTGAAGTATTCCCAGACAGAGTGTTAGGAAATTTGCTTTTCAAAGCTTTTCAGAGCCAAAAAAAATAAATAAAATAAGAAAGCGAAAAAATTAGCACATCAAAAATTAGGTAAGTCATAAATTAATCTTAATTGATTTCTCAGAAATAGGTTGAGCACTAGAAAATATCTAGGTTTATTTTCTCTTTTTTTTTTTTTCTGGAAAATTCAGTTGATTTTATTTTTTTTATTTTTTTATTTTTTTTTTAATATATATTTTATTGTACTTCAGGTGAAAGCTTACAGAGCAAATAGTTTCTCATGAAATAGTAGTACACATGTTGTTTTTTTTGACATTGGTTAACAACCCCACAACGTATTAAGCCTCTAAATTCTCAACCTTTTTTTTTGATGAAAATTACAGATGGCCAAAGATACACCGTTTCAAAATTTTCTACATTCACAGTTCAGTGACATTGACTACGCTCTTCCAACTGTGCTGTTATTCTCACTTAAGATGAAGGCTTACAGAACAAAATAGATTTTCATTTAACAGTTACTACACATGTTGCCCTATGACAATGGTTAACAATCTCACAGCACATCAAGAATATCCTTACTCCACCTTGTGTTCCCTATCACCAGGGGGCTTCCTTGTCCCCTTCTGTCTTCTGGACCTTGTCAGTGGACTATTGTACCTCTTTAGTCTCCTTTGTTTGTTTATTTATTTATTTATTTTTATTTTATTTAAACACCATTTCAAAACTTTTTACTTACACATTTAAGTGATATTGACTATGCTCTTCCAATTGTGCTGCCATTCTCGCCCAAGATGAAGGCTTACAGGACAAAACAGCCTCCCATTTAATAGTTACTACAAATGTTGCCCCATAGCAGTGGTCAACAATCTCACAATACATCGACAGTGTCCTTATTCAATTTGTGTTGCTTATCATCAGTTTCCTACTCTCCCTCTGCCTTCTGGCCCTTGTCACCGGACTCCTGTACATCGTTAGTCCCATTTAGTTTTACTGGGACTTAACATCGAACCTTGACGGTAACTTCCCCTCTGAGCTGAAAGGGTGTCTGGGGGCCACACTCTCGAGGTTTCTCTAGCATTCTTTAGGCCAGTATATCTGGTCTTCTTTTTTTTTTTTTTTTTTTGGGAGTTAAAATTATGCTCTACATCCTTCTCCAGCTCTGCCCAGAACCCTCTGTTGTGATCCTGGTCAAAGGAGTCATTGGTGGTAGCCGGGCACTATCCAGCTGTACTGGGCTCAGTCCCGTGGAGGCCTTGGTAGCTGTGGACCATTTTCCTTGTATCCTGTTCTCTTCATTCTCCCTTGTTCCCGAAGGGATGAGATCAGTGGAGTATCTTAGATGGCCGCTCATAGGCTTTTAAGACCCCAGACACTACTCACCAAGGTAGAATGTAGAGCATTATCTTTATAAGTAGTGTCATGCCAATTGAGCTAGATGTTCCCCGAGATCATGGTCCCCAGAGCCCTCCGTCCAACAACTCAGTCCCTCGGGGGGTTTGGATGTGTCTATAGGGCCTCCATGACCTTTCCTTGTGCAGGTTGTGTTAGTTTCCCCTGTACTATGTACTATCTCATCTCTCACCCAAGTTACCACTTACCTATTACCTATTTAGTATTCTCCCCCCCCCCATCCCTGGTAACCAACAAGGATTGTTACATTTTGCATGTGAATTTTTTCATGGGTTTTTACAATAGAGGTCTCATACAATATTTGTCCTTTTGTGATTGACTTATTTCACTCAGCATGATGTCCTCCAGTTTCATCCATGTTATGAGATGGTTCACCGATTCATTGTTCTTTCTCGTTGCATAGTACTCCATTGTGTGTATGTACCATAGTTTGTGTATCCATTCGTCTGTTGATGGACATCGAGGTTGTTTCCATCGTTTTGCTATTGTGAATAATGCTGCCATGAACATAGGTGTGCATATGTCTATTCGAGTGATGACTCTTATTTCTCTAGGATATATTCCTAGGAGTGGGATTGCTGGATCGAATGGTACGTCTATTTCTAGCTTTCTGAGGAAACGCCATATCATTTTCCAAAATGGCTGTATCATTTTGCATTCCCACCAGCAGTGTATAAGAGTTCCCGTCTCCCCGCAGCCCCTCCAACATTTGTTATTTCCAGTGTTTTTGATTCGTGCCAGTAATGCCGGGGTGAGATGGTATCTCATTGTGGTTTTAATTTGCATTTCTCTAATGGCTAGTGATCGCGAGCATTTCCTCATGTGTCTGTTGGCCATTTGAATGTCTTCCTTGGTGAAGTGTCTGTTCATTTCCTTTGCCCATTTTTTGATAGGATTGTTTGTCTTTTTGTTGTAGAGGTGTTGGATTTTCTTGTAGATTATGGAGATTAGACCTTTGTCTGACTTGTACTGTCCAAAAATTTTTTCCCAGTCTGTAGGTTCTCTTTTAACTCTTTTGGTGAAATCTTTTGAAGAGCATAGATGTTTGATTTTTAGAAGATCCCAATTATCTAGTTTATCTGTTGGGTTTTTTGTGTTGATGTTTATGGTTTGTATCCTGTTAATGCCATGTATTAAGGCCTGAAGTGTTGGTCCTATTTTTTCTTCTATGAATTTTATAGTTTGAGGCTTTATATTCAGGTCTTTGATCCATTTTGAAGTAGTTTTTGTATATGGTGTGAGGTATGGGTCCTGTTTCATTTTTCTACAAATGGATATCCAGTTTTGCCAGCACCATTTGTTAAAAAGACTGTCTTTTCCCCATTTGATGTATTTTGGGCCCTTGTCAAAAATCAGGTGACCGTAGGTGGATGGATTTACATCTGAGTTCTCAATTCTGTTCCATTGGTCAATGTCTCTGTTGTTGTACCAGTACCAGGCTGTTTTGAGTACTGTAGCTGTATAGTAGGTTCTCAAGTCAGGTAGTGTGAGTCCTCCAACTTTATTCTTCTTCTTCAGTAGTGCTTTACTTATTTGAGGTTTCTTCCCTTTCCATATAAACTTAATAATTAGTTTTTCCATCTCTTTGAAGAATGTTGTTGGTATTTGTATCGGAATTGCATTGTATTTGTAGATTGCTTTAGGTAGAATTGCCATTTTCACAATGTTGAGTCTGCCTATCCATGAGCATGGTATGTTTTTCCATTTATGTAGATCCCTTTGGGTTTCATGCAGCAGTGTTTTGTAGTTTTCTTTGTATAGGTCTTTTATATTCCTGGTCAGATTTATTCCTAAGTATTTTATCGTTTTAGGGGCTATTGAAAATGGTATTGATTTCCTGATCTCCTTTTCATCGTTCTCTTTACCGGTGTATAGGAATCCAACTGATTTTTGAATGTTTATCTTGTATCCTGCTACTCTGCTGAATCTTTCTATTACTTCCAGTAAATTTCTCGTGGAGTCTTTAGGGTTTTCTATGTATAGTATCATATCATCTGCAAACAGGGAGAGTTTAACTTCTTCATTACCAATTTGGATGCCCTTTATTTCTTTCTCTTGCCTTACTGCTCTAGCTAGAACTTCCAGCACAATGTTAAATAGGAGTGGTGATAAAGGGCATCCTTGTCTTGTTCCTGTTTTCAGGGGGAATGTTTTCAGCCTTTCTCCATTAAGAATGATGTTGGCTGTTGGTTTTGCATAGATGCCCTTTATTATGTTGAGAAATTTCCCTTCTATACCTATTTTATTGAGAGCTTTTATCAGGAATGGGTGTTGGACTTTGTCAAATGCCTTTTCTGCATCAATTGAGATAATCATGTGATTTTTTTCTTTCCTTTTATTTATGTGGTGGATTACGTTGATGGATTTTCTAATGTTAAACCATCCTTGCATACCTGGTATGAATCCTACTTGGTCGTGGTGTATTATTTTTTTGATATGATACTGAATTCTATTGGCTAGAATTTTGTTCAGAATTTTTGCATCTATATTCATGAGAGATATTGGTCTGTAATTTTCTTTTTTTGTGATGTCTTTGCCTGGTTTTGGTATCAGCGTTATGCTGGCTTCATAGAATGAATTTGGAAGTGTTGCTTCCTCTTCTATGCTCTGAAATAACTTGAGTAGAACTGGTACGAGCTCTTCTGTAAATGTTTTGTAGAATTCTCCAGTGAAGCCATCTGGGCCAGGGCTTTTTTTGGTTGGGAGTTTTTTTATTACCTTTTCAATCTCTTCTCTTGTTATGGGTCTGTTCAGATTTTCAATATCACTTTGTTGTAGTTTGGGTAGGCCGTATGTTTCTAGAAATTTATCCATTTCCTCTAGGTTTTCAAATTTGTTGGAATATAGTTTTTCATAATATTCTGTTATAATCCTTTTTATTTCAGTTGGGTCTGTTGTAATGTCCCCCATTTCATTTCTTATTTGGGTTATTTGTGCCGTCTGCTGTTTTTCTTTTGTCAGTCTGGCCAGTGGTTTGTCGATTTTGTTGATTCTTTCAAAGAACCAACTTTTGGTTTTGTTGATTCTTTCTATTGTTTTTCTGTTCTCTATTTCATTGATTTCTGCTCTGATCTTTACTATTTCCTTTCTTCCGGTGGTTGTAGGCTTTTTTTGTTGTTCTCTTTCTATTTGTTTGAGTTCTGTAGTTAATGTTTTGATTTTGTCCCTTTCTTCTTTTTTGATATGTGCATCTATTGCTATAAATTTTCCTCTGAGGACTGCCTTTGCTGTGTCCCAAAGGTTTTGGTATGATGTGTTTTCATTTTCATTTGATTCTAGGAATATTTTAATTCCATCTCTGATTTCTTCTATTACCCATTGATGTGTAAGCAGATTATTATTCAGTTTCCATGTGTTTGATTTTTTTTCCTTGCTCTTTCTAGTGTTAATTTCTACCTTGATGGCATTGTGGTCAGAGAAGATACTGTGAATTATCTCAGCATTTTGGATCTTGTTGAGGATTGCTCTGTGGCCTAAGATGTGGTCTATTCTGGAGAACGTTCCATGTGCATTGGAAAAGAATGTGTACTTTGCAGCGGTTGGATGGATTGTTCTATATATGTCTATGAGGTCCAGTTGGCTGATTGTGTCCTTTAGGTCTTCTGTATCTTTGCTGAGTTTCTTTTTAGTTGTTCTGTCCTTTACTGAGAGTGGTGTGTTGAAGTCTCCTACTATTATTGTGGAACTGTCAATTTCTCTTTTCAGTGCTGTTAGACTTTTTTTTATGTATTTTGGAGCCCTGTCATTGGGTGCATAGATATTTATTATGGTTATGTCTTCATGATGGATCATCCCCTTAATCATTATATAGTGTCCTTCTTTGTCTTTTATGGTAGATTTTGTTTTAAAGTCTATTTTATCTGAGATTAGAATTGCCACTCCTGCTCTTTTTTGGTAGTTGTTAGCTTGATATATTTTTTTCCAACCTTTGATTTTTAATAAATTCACATCTTTGTTTCTAAGATGTGTCTCTTGTAGACAGAAAATAGATGGATCCTGTTTTCTTATCCATTCTGCCACTCTCCGTCGCTTTATGGGTGCATTGAGTCCATTTACGTTCAGTGTAATTATTGATAGATGTGAATTTGTTGCTGTCATTTTGTAGTGCTTTTTTTTGTGATGCTGAAGCTTTCTTTGTTCTTCTTACTCTCTTGTGCTGAGTTCCTTTTGTTTGTGGATTTTGTGTTCATTTCTTTTGTTTTTGTAGGTTTTGGTTTTGTTGAGACTTTATGTTTTTCGTCTTTATTTTTATGAGTTGGTTTGTTAACTTTTTTTGTGGTTACCATGAATTTTACCCTTATCTTTATAATTTTGAAGCAGTCTACCGTTACTTGGTATCGCCTTGCCTTCTTCTCCTTTAGAAGTTTCTATACCTATGCCGTTTGTTCCCTCTTTCATTGTTTTGATGTTGTTGTCATCCTTTGATTGATTTCTCTGATTCCCTGTTGTATATCTTTTGTTTTTGGAAAGTCGTCTGTAGTTCAGTTCCTAGAATGGTATCTGGTTCATGTTAACCTGCGTCCTAGGTCCTAGGTCCTGCCTGAGGGCTTAAGCTGTTTGTCCTCAGATCGAAGAACTCCCTTTAATAATTCTTGTAAGTTTGGTTTGACTTTTGCATATTCCTTTAGTTTCTGTTTATCTGGAAATGACCTAATTTCACCATCAAATCTGAATGAGAGTTTTGCAGGATATATTATTCTTGGCTGACAATTTTTTTCTTTCAAGATTTTATATATGTCATCCCATTGCCTTCTTGCCTGCATGGTTTCTGCTGAATAATCTGAGCTTAGTCTTATTGTTTCTCCTCTGTATGTGACTTCTTGTTTTTCCCGAGCTGCTCTCAGGATTCTTTGTTTGTCTTTAGTTTTAGCGAGTGTGAATATGATATGTCTTGGTGATTTTCTTTTGGGGTCTCTTCTATATGGGGTTCGTTGAGCTTCTGGGATGGCCAGCTTTTCATCTTTCATGATATTGGGAAAGTTTTCTGTCAGCAGTTCCTCAATGATCCTCTGTGTGTTTTCTGTTTTCTCCCCCTGTTCTGGTATGCCAATCACTCGTAAGTTTTTGCTTTTAATTGTGTCCCACATAACTCTCAGGGTCTCTTCATTTTTCTTTGTTCTTTTTTCTGAGTTTTCCTGAAACAGAGTTGTATCCAAGTGTTTGTCTTCAGTTCCACTGATCCTGTCTTCCATGGTTTCAAATCTACTTCTCAGCCCTTCTATGACACCGTCCATTTCTGAAATCTTGTTGTTTATCTTTTGGATTTCTAATTGTTGTTTTTGTATAATTTCGAGTTGTGAATTTATTTTGGCATTTTGTTCTTGCATCATCTTCCTGAATTCTTCCAATTTTTTGTCTGTATTTTCCATAAATTTGTCTATTTTTTCCTCATGTTTGTCAGCTTTATGCCTCAGTTCTTGGAAAATTCCGAGTATTAGTGATTTGAGTTCCGTATCAGGTATTTCTAGTGCATTTTCTTCCACAGGAGAGTTATCTGGTGTTTTAATTTGGACGCCTATTGGAGCCATCTTGTCTTGTTTTTGTAAATGTTTTGATATTGTTTGCTGTTTTCTGGGCATTCAGTAGATATTTCTCTCGTTTATTGATTGTAGATTTTTTTTTTTTCGTTCTTGTGGTACAGCTGGGCAGATCTAGTTGAGGAGGAGCCACTGGGATGGGTTGCTTGTGGCACTCACCGCAGCCACCAGGACGGTCGGTAGTCAGTGCTGGGCAGGTTCCAATAGGGCGTGCCTGCACCGCTTGGTGATGTGATGTCTAGTGCACAGTGCAGGTAGGTAGGGTGCAGCGGGAAGATGGTTATGTGTAAAGCTAAGCTGGATATGGGAGAGAGGAGAGAGGAGGAGGAGCAAAAAGTGTACAAACATAAAAGAATGCTAGGGGAGCTTGTCGTTGGAATGTACAGAAGAGAGACTATGGGATGGAGGAAACCAGAAGGGGGAAGAGAAAGAAAAGGAAAGAATGACCAAATAAAAATCAGAAAAGTTAAAGAACTGCAAAGTTCCCAGGGATCCCACCGATGCAGCTATGAGGTCTGGGGGAGTCGGTCTCAATTTTCACAGCTCAGCCTGGCCAGAAGGTACAGAGGCATACATCGCCTGAAATTCAGGGATCAGAAAGAGAAGGAAGAGATAGAGAGACAAGAAATTAAGCAATGAAGAAAGACAAAAGAGAAAAAGAGGTAAAAGATGACAAAACTAATCAAAAAAGGAAGAAAAATAAAATTGAGAGAAAAAAAAAAAAAGGGCAACACCAGCAGTCAGTGCCTACAAATGGGACCCAGAGAGCCCCCACTCAGGGGCGCGAATTCCAAGAAGCCGGTAGTCTCGGGGTTAAGTGACCATGGGCACGGGAAGCAGAGGGGCCAACGAACAAAGGTCCCAGGATCCCACCCGCGCGGGAGCCCAGACCTGGAAACAGCCACACGCCCGAACGCAGCCCTACAGCCCCGCATGAGAGAGCAGAGACGGCACTCGGAACCAGGCACCCAGGCTAAAGGAGGGGGAGGAGGCAGAAAAAGGCTCGCTAGCGGCCGGCAAACGGCTCCCAGAAAGCCCCCCGCCCGGGCGCGCGGAATCCAAGCACCGGCGCCCCCCAGCTCAGGGACTCCGGCCACGGAAAGCAGAGGGGCGAACAAACAAAGGCCCCGGGATCCCACCCACGCGGGAGCCCAGACCTAGAAACAGCCACACGCCTGCACGCAGCCCTACAGCCCCGCAGGAGAGAGCAGAGACAGCACTCGGAACCAGGCACCCAGGCAAAAGGAGGGGGAGGCGGCAGAAAAAGGTTCGCTAGGTGCCAGCAAATGGCTCCCAGAAAGCCTCCAGCCCGGGCGCGTGGAATCCAAGCACCGGTGCCCCCCTGCTCAGGGACTCCGGCCACGGAAAGCAGAGGGGCGAACGAACAAAGGCCCCGGGATCCCACCCACGTGGGGGCCCAGACCTAGAAACAGCCACACGCCTGCACGCAGCCCTACAGCCCCGCAGGAGAGAGCAGAGACGGCCCTCGGAACCAGGCACCCAGGCAAAAGGAGGGGGAGGCGGCAGAAAAAGGTTCGCTAGGTGCCAGCAAATGGCTCCCAGAAAGCCTCCAGCCCGGGCGCGTGGAATCCAAGCACCGGTGCCCCCCTGCTCAGGGACTCCGGCCACGGAAAGCAGAGGGGCGAACGAACAAAGGCCCCGGGATCCCACCCACGTGGGGGCCCAGACCTAGAAACAGCCACACGCCTGCACGCAGCCCTACAGCCCCGCAGGAGAGAGCAGAGACAGCACTCGGAACCAGGCACCCAGGCAAAAGGAGGGGGAGGCGGAAGAAAAAGGTTCGCTAGGTGCCAGCAAACGGCTCCCAGAAAGCCTCCAGCCCGGGCGTGCGGAATCCAAGCACCGGCGCCCCCCTGCTCAGGGACTCCGGCCACGGAAAGCAGAGGGGCGAACGAACAAAGGCCCCGGGATCCCACCCACGCGGGAGCCCAGACCTAGAAACAGCCACACGCCCGCACGCAGCCCTACAGCCCCGCAGGAGAGAGCAGAGACGGCCCTCGGAACCAGGCACCCAGGCAAAAGGAGGGGGAGGCGGCAGAAAAAGGTTCGCTAGCTGCCAGCAAACGGCTCCCAGAAAGCCGCCAGCCCAGGCGCGCGGAATCCAAGCACCAGCACCCCCCAGCCCAGAGACCCTGGCCACGGAAAGCAGGGGATCCCCAGCTGAGGCGGAGAGGGGTGGGTGGTGGGAGAGCGCGCACCGCAGTTTACCGGTCGTTCTGTCTCCGACCAGATGCTCTGCAAGGCTGCTCTCCCGTTTGCTGGTCTCCGATAGGAATCCAAGATGGTGGATCCGCGCTGCGTTAGCTGGTAAGGAATCTCTGCCTGAGTCTCTCCTCGCTCTCCGTTCTCTTTTAGTATTCTCACTCCGTTTGGTGTTTGGCTGAGTTCTTTATCTCTTCATTTGGTGTTCTAGGGTTTCAGGATTGTTGATTCTCTGTTAGGCTTAGTTTTTCCGATCTTTGCTGTGGAGGGACGGCGTGGTGTTTCTGCCTAGAGCGCCATCTTGCCCCCGACCCCCCTCTCTTTTTTTTTAAAGTGAGTATATTTTTATGGTAGTGTTGAGAAACTACCTTGAGTTAATGGCAGAAAAAGTGAACAGAATAAAATAATGGGATAGGAATAAATCTATTGTTGTTTATAACTTTGAGATTTGTAAACAAAATCTTGTTTGGTTTTTTGCATTTTCAATTTATTTTTTATGTATAATTTGACTATTAAATTTAAAAAATGCTAGTTTCAACACTAATTAGAAAATGTTTGGTTATAAAAGTGATCAAATTTTGGGTTCTTTTGCATGTGAGAAATTTTTATGTTTACATAATAGATTACTGACACCCTGATAATCTAATTGAGAAGCTACTGTACATGGTTTATAACTGGGATATAGGAGTAAAAACAAGTCATCTACAAGTATTCTCCACATTTGTTGATCTGATTGAGGAGCCACTGTGTATAATTTATAATTGGTTACATAAGGATTTGACTAGCTAAAACTCCAAGTTATAACCATAGAGTTTTCATTCTACATTAAATTTATTTTATTATCAACAAATGTATACATATATATATTGTTTTTAGAAAGACTTAAGGAACTTTTTGATATTATGCATACCTATCAAGACTGGAGAAACACTGTAGGAATATTAAAATCAATATTCTAGTGCAGTTGAGCAACAGTAATATTGCTCACTACTATTTGTTTGGAGCCCTAGTGACACAGTGGTTAAGAGCTTGGCTGCTAACCTAAAAGTCAGCAGTTCAAATCCGCCAGCCACTCCTTGGAAACCTTAGGGAACAGGTCTACTCTGTACTACAGGATCGCTATGAGTTGAAATCGACTGGATGGCAACAGTTTTGGTTTTTGGTTGGTTTACCATTTGTTTACCACATATAAGTCCTTAATAATGTTTAATAATTTAGTATAATTGGAACAATACTTATTTGACAGGACCACTGTGAATTAATAAATTAAATAAAATATACCTAGCTTAGTGTCTATGATCTGAGAGGTGTTTAGTAACAATTATTTGGCATTCTACCTGTAATTCACTTACATAAATATAAAAATTAAGATCGATGTTAGTAAATCATTTTGGGGACAATTTGTAGCTGTTCTAGCTACTTTAGAGGCATTTGTTGATAACCTCCCAATTACTCCCTGAGGTAGGTAATATCATTGTCCACGTTTCACGGACGATCCGTGTTTATTTGCAATAGCTATATGTCTAGACAAAATTTTAATGTGAGGGCTTTACTACACACTTGTAGTTTTGCTTTTTACTTCAGATTTGTCTTGATGTATCTTCCGCTCTCACTAATGTAGCATAAAAGGCCCTTGTCACAGTGTGAAGTTAACGCCACGTGTGGGCTTTAGCAGCCAGACATAAAATAATGGGCACCGGTGGGTTTGAGTTTGGTTTTATCCTGCGTCAGGGTTAAGAGTACGTTTGACTTTTTTTTATAAAGAAATAACTAGTTTAGAAACAGCTTTTGTTCAGATTCTTATTAGGTCATGTGTGCAGGAAGTGTTATCAGGCTTTCTATTCAAAAGATAACACCTATTGTATAAATTACAAATATAAACGACCTCAAAGAAACAAATTAATAAACCATTTTCAAGAATTTTATTTTTTGTCACAGCATGAAATCTTCTTTTAAGTTACATAAAAAATGGAATGCTAAAACCAAGAATTAAAGCTTTATCAGGATACCTTTATGTAAAATGCCAGCTTAATAAGACTGAAATATTTTCCTCCAGCGGGGCTCTTACAAGAAAATTTATGTTGAAAACAGCTTATGCTGAACGAATTTTCAATATATGAATATAAACAGAATATAACCAAAAACACATTGCAGTCTAGTCAATTCTGACTCATAGCAACTGTATAGGACAGAGTAGAACAGCCCCATAGGGTTTCCAGAATGTATATATGGATATAAATGTATTTTTGGCAATTTATCAAAATCATAATTCCATGTACCATAAATGAAAGAAATGGCATACCAACTTCTGAATGCTATGGTAAAGAACTAAAAGGAAGCCTGTTGCCATAGAGTTGATTCTGACTCTTGGCAACCCTAGGTGTGTCAGAGTAGAACTGCTCCACAGGGTTTCTTTGTCTGTAATCTTTATGGAAGCAGATTGTCAGGACTTCCTTCCATGGTACTGCTGGGTGGGTTTGAACAGCCAACCTTTAGGTCAGTAGTTCAGCACAAATCATTGGTGCCACCTAGAGACTTTGTTATGGTATATATTAGTATAAAAACATAATAACATGCTTAAACAAATACTAGAACAATATTGTTCAGGAATCAATGCAAGTAGGAAATGTTCTTCAAAAAGTACACAGAGATAATTTATAAACAAACCAAGTTCCGAATTGATAGTATTGGGTGAAATTTAATTTCAAGACTACTGATTATTCTAATGCATGTAGAGTTAGGACCCATGAAAGAACTTTGCAGATGGCTTTAAAGTTATGGACTTTCTTATTTTTTTTTTTTTATTATTGTACTTCAGGTGAAGGTTTATAGAACAAACAGTTTCTCATGAAACAGTAGTACACATAGTGTTTTATGATATTGGTTGACAACCCCACGACAAGTCAACCCTCTCCCTTCTTGGCCTTTTTTTTTTTTTTTTTTTTTTGGTGAAAATATACATAGCCAAAGATACACCATTTCAAAAATTTCTACACACACAGTTCAGTGACATTGACTACGCTTTTCCAATTTTGCTGCTATTCTCACTGTAGATGAAGGCTTACAGAACAAAATAGTTTCTCATTAAACAGTACACATGTTGCCCTATGACAATGGTTAACAACCTCACAACACATCAACACTATCCTTACTCAGCCTTGCGTTCCCTATCAACAGCATCCTTGTCCCCTTCTGCCTTCTGGTCCTTGTGCCTGGACTACTGTGCCTCATTAGTCCCATTTGGTTTTATAGGGCTGTCCACTCCCCAGCTGAACGGAGAACCTCGGAAGTGAGTTCACCACTGAGCTAAAAGGGTTTCTGGGGGCCATACTCTCGAGGTTTCTCCAGTCTCCTTTAGGCCAGTAAATCTGGTCTTTTTTTTGTGAGTTAGAATTTTGGCCTACACCCTTCTCCAGCTCTGTCCAGAAACCTCTGTTGTGATCCCTGTCAGACCAGTCAGTGGTGGTAGCTGGGCACCACCTAGCTGTACTAGACTCAGTCTGGTGGAGGCCTTGGAAGCTGTGGTCCATTAGTCCTTTGGACTAATCTTTCCCTTGTATCCTGTTCTCTTCATGCTCCCTTGCTCCCGAAGGGATGAGACCAGTGGAGTATCTTACATGGCCACTCACAGGCTTTTAAGACCCCAGACACTACTCACCAAGGTAGAATGCAGAACGTTGTCTTTATAAACTGTGTTATGCCAACTGAGCCAGATGTTCCCCGAGACCATGGTCCCCACAGCCCTCTGCCTAGCAATTCAGTCCCTCAGGAAGTTTGGATGTGTCTATGGAGTTTCCGTGACCTTTCCTTGTACAAGTTGTGCTGGTTTCCCCAGTATTGTGTACTGTCTTACCCTTCACCCAAGATACCACTTATCTATTGCCTATTTAGTATTACCCCCTTCCCCCCATCCCTGGTAACCAACAAAGATTGTTACTTTTTGTGCGTGTATTTTTTCATGGGTTTTTACAATAGAGGTCTCATACCATATTTGTCCTTTTGTGATTGACTTATTTCATTCAGCATAATGTCCTCCAGTTTCATCCAAGTTATGAGATGCTTCACAGATTCATCACTGTTCTTTCTCGTTGCATAATACTCCATTGTGTGTATGTACCATAGTTTGTTTATCCATTCATCCGTTGATGGGCATCTAGGTTGTTTCCATTGTTTTGCTATTGTGAACAATGCTGCCATGAACATAGGTGTGCATATGTCTATTCAAGTGATGACTTATTTCTCTAGGATATATTCCTAGGAGTGGGATTGCTGGATCATATGGAAAGTCTATTTCTAGCATTCAAAGTAAGCGCCATATTGTTTTCCAAAATAGTTGTGTCACTTTGCATTCCCAACAGCGGTGCAGAAGAGTTCCCATCTCCCCGCAGCACATCCAACATTTGTTATTTCCAGTGTTTTTGATTCGTATCAGTAATGCTGGGGTGAGATGGTATCTCATTATGGTTTTAATTTGCATTTCTCTAATGGCTAGTGATTGCGAGCATTTCCTCATGTGTCTGTTGGCCACTTGAATGTCTTCTTTGGTGAAGTGTTTTTTCATTTCCTTTGCCCATTTTTTAATTAGATTATTTGTCTTTTTGTTGTAGAAGTGTTGGATTTTCTTGTAGATTATGGAGACTAGACCTTTGTCTGACTGTACTGTCCAAAAATTTTTTCCCAGTCTGTAGGTTCTCTTTTTATTCTTTTGGCGAAGTCTTTTGAAGAGTATAGGTGTTTGATTTTTAGAAGATCCCAGTTATCTAGCTTATCTTATGGGGTTTCTGTGTTGATGGTTATGGTTGTATCCTGTTAATGCCATGTATTAAAGCCTGTAGCGTTGGTCCTATTTTTTCTTCTATGAACTTTATAGTTTGGGCTTTATATTTAGGTCTTTGATCCATTTTGAAATAGGTTTTGTAAATGGCATGAGGTATGGGGCCTGTTTCTTTTTTTTTTGCGGATGGGTATCCGGTTTTGCCAGCACCCCCATTTGATGGACTTTGTGCCCTTGTCGAAGATCAGGTGACCGTAGGTGGATGGATTTACATCTGGGTTTTCAATTCTGTTCCATTGGTCAATGCATCTGTCATTGTACCAGTACCAGGATGTTTTGACTACTGTAGCTGTATAGGAGATTCTGAGGTCAGGTAGTGTGAGTCCTCCAACTTTATTCTTCTTCTTCAGTAGTGCTTTACTTATTCGGGGCTTCTTCCCTTCCCATATAAAGTTAATGATTAGTTTTTCCATCTATTTGAAGAACATTTTTGGTATTTCGATTGGGATTGGGTTGTATTTGTAAATTGCTTTGGGTAGAATTGTCATTTTCACAATGTTGAGTCTGCCTATCCATGAGCATGGCATGTTTTTCCATTTATGTAGATCCCTTTGGGTTTCTTGCAGTAGTGTTTTGTACTTTTCTTTGTATAGGTCTTTAACATCCCTGGTTAGATTTATTCCTAAGTATTTTATTTTTTTAGGGGCTATTATAAACAGTATTGTTTTCCTGATTTCCTTTTCATAGTTCTCCTTACTGGTGTATAGGAATCCAACTGATTTTTGAATGTTTATCTTGTATCCTGCTACTCTGCTGAATCTTTCTATTACTTCCAGTAGATTTCTCATGGAGTCTTTAGGGTTTTCTATGTATAGCATCATATTATCTGCAAACAGGGACAGTTTCACTTCTTCATTACCAATTTGGATGCCCTTGATTTCTTTTTCTTGCCTTATTGCTCTAGCTAGAACTTTCAGCACAGTGTTAAATAGGAGTGGTGATAAAGGGCATCCTTGTCTTGTTCCCATTTTCAAGGGGAATGTTTTCAGCCTCTTTCCGTTAATAATGATGTTTGCCATTGGTTTTGCATAGATGCCCTTTATTATGTTGAGAAATTTCCCTTCTATACCTATTTGATTGAGAATTTTTATCAGGAATGGTTGTTGGAATTTGTCAAATGCCTTTTCTGCGTCAATTGAGATGATCATGTAATTCTTTTCTTTCCTTTTATTTATGTGGTGGATTACTTTGATTGATTTTCTAATGTTGAACCATCCTTGCATACCTGATATGAATCCTACTTGGTCGTGGTGTATTACATTTTGATATGATGCTGAATTCTATTGGCTAGAATTTTGTTTAGAATTTTTGCATCTATATTCATGAGAGATATTGGTCTGTAATTTTCTTTTTTAGTGATGTCTCTGCCTGGTTATGGTATCAGCGTTATGCTGGCTTCATAGAATGAATTTGGAAGTGTTGCTTCCTCTTCTATGCTCTGAAATAGCTTCAGTAGTACTAGTACAAGCTCTTCTGTAAATGTTTTTTAGAATTCTCCAGTGAAGCCATCTGGGCCAGGGCTTTTTTTGGTTGGGAGTTTTTTGATTACCTTTTCAATCTCTTCTCTTATTACGGGTCTGTTCAGATTTTCAACATCACTTTGTTGTAGTTTGGGTAGGCCGTGTGTTTCTAGAAATTTATCCATTTCCTCTAGGTTTTCAAATTTGTTGGAGTATAGTTTTTCATAATATTCTGTTATGATCCTTTTTATTTCAGTTGGGTCTTTTGTAATGTTCCCCATTTCATTTCTTATTTGGGTTATTTGTCTCCTCTCCTGTTTTTCTTTTGTCAGTCTGGCCAGTGGTTTGTCGATTTTGTTGATTCTTTCAAAGAACAAACTTTTGGTTTTCTTGATTCTTTCTATTGTTTTTCTGTTCTCTATTTCATTTATTTCTGCTCGGATCTTTATTATTTCCTTTCTTCCGGTTGCTGTGGGCTTTTTTTGCTGTTGTCTTTCTATTTGTTTGAGTTCTGTACTTAGTGTTTTGATTTTGTCCCTTTCTTCTTTTTTGATATGTGCATCTATTGCTATAGATTGTCCTCTGAGGACTGCCTTTGCTGTGTCCCAAAGGTTTTGGTATGATGTGTTTTCATTCTCATTTGATTCTAGGAAGTTTTTGATTCCATCTCTGATTTCTTCTATTACCCAGTGATGTGTAAGCAAGGTATTATTCAGTTTCCATGTATCTGATTTTTTTTCTTGCTCTTTCTGTTGTTAATTTCTACCTTGATGGGATTGTGGTCAGAGAAGATACTTTGAATTAATTCAGCTTTTTGGATCTTGTTGAGGATTGCTCTGTGGCCTAAGATGTGGTCTATTCTGGAGAACATTCCATGTGCATTGGAAAAGACTGTGTACTTTTCAGCTGCTTGATGGAGTGTTCTATATATGTCTATGAGGTCAAGTTGGTTGATTGTGCTCTTTAGCTCTTCTGTATCTTTGCTGAGTTTCTTCTTAGTTGTTCTGCCCTTTACTGAGAGTGGTGTGTTGAAATCTCCTACTATTATTGTGGAACTGTCAATTTCTCTTTTCAGTGTAGTTAGAGTTTGTTTTATTATTTTGGAGCCCTGTCATTGGGTGTGTAGATGTTTATTATGGTTATGTCTTCATGATGGATCATCCGCTTAATCATTATATAGTGTCCTTCTTTGTTTTATATGGTAGATTTTGTTTTAAAGTCTATTTTATCTGAGAGTAGAATTGCCACTCCTGCTGTTTTTTGGTAGTTGTTAGCTTGATATATTTTTTTCCAACCTTTGACTTTTAATAACTTCACATCTTTGTTTCTAAGGTGTGTCTCTTGTAAACAGCATATTGATGGATCCTGTTTTCTTATCCATTCTGTCACTCTCCGTCTCTTTATTGGTGCATTGAGTCCATTTACATTCAGTGTAATTATTGATAGATGTATGTGTTGTTGTGATTTTATAGTGCTTTTCTTTGTGTTGCTGAATTTATTTTTTGTTCTTCTTACTCCTCTGTGCTTTTGTTCACGGATTTTTTTTTCTTTTTTCTTTTTTGTAGGTGTTGTATTTGCTGAGACTTTATGTTTTTCCTCTTTATTTTTATGAGTATATTTGTGAACTTTCTTTTTGTTACCATGAAATTTCCCCTTATCTTTCTAAGTTTGAAGCAGTCTACTTTTACTTGGTATCGCCTTGCCTTTCTCTCCATTAGAATGTTCTATACCTACATCTTTTCTTCCTTTTTTTATTGTTCTGATGTTGTTGTCATTTACTGATTAACTGCCCTGATTCCCTGTTGTATTTCTTTTGGTTTTGGATAGTCCTTGAGAGTTCATTTCCAGACTGGTATCTGGTTGGTACGATCCTACATCCTAGATTCTTACTGTGAGTTGAAGTTGTTTGTTCTCAGATTGAAGAACTCCCTTTAATAATTCTTGTAAGTTTGGTTTTTACACATTCCCTTAATTTCTGTTTATCTGGAAATGTCCTAATTTCACCATCATATTTGAACGAGAGTTTTGCAGGATATATTATTCTTGGCTGGCAATTTTTTTCTTTGAAGGTTTTATATATGTCGTCCCATTGTCTTCTTGCCTGTGTGGTTTCTGCAAAATAATCTGAGCTTAGTCTTATTGTTTCTCCTCTGTATGTGACTTCTTGTTTTTCAAGAGCTGCTCTCAGAATTCTTTGTTTTTTGTTGGTTTTGGTCAGTGTGATTATGATATGCCTTGGTGATTTTCTTATGGGGTCTATCCTATATGTGGTTCGTTGAGCTTCTTGGATGGCCAATTTTTCATCTTTCATGATATTGGGGAAGTATTCTGTCAGCAGTTCTTCAATGATCCTCTCTGTGTTTTCTGTTTTCTCTCCCTATTCTGGAATTCCAATCGCTACAAGTTTTTGCTTTTGATTGTATCCCACATAACTCTCAGGGTGTCTTCATTTTTCTTTTTTCTGAGTTTTCCTCAAACAGGGTTGTATCCAAGTGTTTGTCTTCAGTTCCACTGATCCTGTCTTCCACCATTTCAAATCTGCTCCTCAGCCCTTCTATGACACCGTCCATTTCTGAAATCTTGTTGTTCATCTTTTGGATTACTAATTGTTGTTTTTGTATAATTTCTAGTTGTGAAATTATTTTGGCATTTTATTCCTGCATTATTTTCCTGAATTATTCCAATTTTTTGTCTGTATTTTCCATGAATTTGTCTATTTTCTCCTGTTTTTGTCTGATTTTTGCTTCAACTCTTGGAAAATTCTGAGTATTAGAGATTTGAATTCCCTATCATGTAGTTCTAGTACCTTTTCTTCCACTGGAAAGTCATCTAGTGTTTTATTTTGGACACCTACCTGAACCATCTTGTCCTGTTTTTGTAAATGTTTTGATATTGTCTGCCGTCTTCGGGGCATTCAGTAGTTATTTTTCTTGTTTACTGATTGTAGATTTATTTGTTTCATCCTTTTTTTTTAATTGGCTATGTCAGAGCAGGTGCGCTGTGTGTTCTTTGTTGTTTGCTCCTCTGTGGGCACAATACTTTTCGCCTCCTTCTCCAATTGGCAGGGTCAGTCACTCAGATATGGTACAGCAGGGCAGGTCTTGCTGAAGAGGAGTTACTGGGACGGGTTGTTGGTGGCACTTACTACAGCCACCAGGGCAGGTCAGTAATCAGTGCAGGGCAGGTTCCAGTAGGCTGTGCCTGTGCTTCTTGGTGGTGTGATGTTAAGCGCACGGTGCACATAGGCAGGATATAGGGAAGAGATTGTTATGTGTGGAGCGAAGATGGATATGGGAGAGAGGAGATAGGAATAGGAGCCAGCATGACGTAGGGGGCAGATTGTTATGTGTGGAGCGAAGATGGATATGGGAGAGAGGAGAGAGGAACAGGAGCCAAAAACATACAAGCAAAGAAGAGTGCTGGGGGAGCTTGCTGTTGTAGTGGAGAGATGAGAGACTATGAAATGGAGAAAAAGAAAAAGGGGAAGATGAAGAAAAATAAAAGAGAAGAAAAGAATGAATAAATAAAAATCAGAAGGAAAAAGAACAGCAAAGCTCCCAGTGATCCCACCAGTGTAGCTATGAGGTCTGGGGAAGTTGTTCTCAGGTGTTGCAGTACAGCCTGGCTAGAAGGAGTAGAGGTATTCAGTGCCAGGTATTCATGGAACAGAAAGAGAAGGAAGGTATAAAGAGACAAGAAACTGAGTAATGAAGAAAGACAAAGAGGGAAAAGAAAACAAAACAAATTTAAAAAATAAAAAAAAAGAACAAGAAAAGCCACTGAAAAATCAGGAAGAAAAGAAAAAAAAAAAACACAAAAAAAGAAATGCCCTCATGGATCCCTCTGGGCATTTGTGCAAGCCAAGGGTGTAGGCTCCAAGCTGTGCAGCACCACCCGGCCAGAACGGGCTTCCAACTCAAGAAAAGGGAAAGAAAACACACAAACAATTCAAAACAAACAAACAGACAAAAGCCCCAGGATCCCACCAGCTCAGCAGCCCAGAGCGGGAAGCAGCTCCACACCAGAATAGAGCTCTGCAACCCCTCAAGAAGAAGCAAACATGGTGCACGGAGCCAGATATTTGAGCAAAAGGAGGGGGAAGTGGTGAGAGGTAAGGAAGGAATCAAAAGAAGAGGAAAAAAAGCAACACCACCAACCAACAAATGGCTCTCAGAGAGCCGGCCAATGTTGGTGGGTGGAATCAAAGCAGCTTCCTGGACAAGAGACTGGCCACGGGAAGCAGAGGAGGCTGAGTCGGGGTGAAGGAGGGTGGGAGGTGGGAAAGCGTAAATCGCAAATTACCAGTTGCTCTGTTTCCAGCTGGAAGCTCCGTGAAGCTGCTTTCTCATATCCACTATTTGCTGGTTTTTGATAGGAGTCCAAGGTGGCGGATCCACACTGTATTAGCTGATAGTGGACCTCTGCAAGAATCTCTCCTCGCTCTCCATTCTCTGCCAGTTTTCTAACTCCATTGGTGCTTGGCTGAGTTCTTTACCTCTTCATTTGATGTTTTAGGGTTTCAGGATTGCTGTTTTCTCTGTTTGGCTTAGTTTTTCGGATCTCTGCTGTGGAGGGACGGTGTGATGCTTCTTCCTAGAGTGCCATTTTGCCAGAAGTCCTAAAGTTATGGGCTTTAAGTGGACTTTAAATTAGGAAAATTATTCAGCTGAGCCTAATCTCGTCATTTGTGGCCTTATTAAAAAAAAAAAAAAAATGTGGCTATTGACTCATGGTAACCCCATGTGTGACAGAGTAGAAAATGGAGAAATTTTTTGACTGGAGTTAGATTGGAAGCATGAAGAGGACTCAATCCACTATTGCCAGCTTTGAAAATGGAGAAAGGAGGCATGGGTCAAGAATGTGGGTAGCATCTATAATTTAAGAATGACCCTTGGCCAATAACCAATAAGGAAGGTCTCTGTCTTACAACCGCAAGAAACTTAATTCTGCAAACAACCTGAATGCATCTGAAAGCAATTTCTCTCCGTAAGAGTCTGCAGGAAGAAATGCAACCCCGTTGGCTCCTTTATTTCAGCCCTTTGGCACCCTAAGCAGATCCCACCAGTCTTCTTGTTAGAACCAGACAAATCTCCTGAACTTCTGATGTACAAGACCATGGGATAATACATGGCTATTGTGTTAAGATGCTAAACTTTTTTTTTTTACTGCAGCAAATAAAAAATTAATACACTTACTTAGTTACTCCCTTCTAGCCTCATTCCTCTTTTATTTCCCGCCCCCACCACGTTGGCAAAGCTCTAATCTATTTAATATACATATCCTTGAATTTGTAAGTATGCATATAAAATAGTGTTAACGTGTGTAGGTGATTGAATTTATAAACATAAATTTGTGCTCTGGATCTTATTTTGTTTCAAGATTTTTGACAACTACCCTTGTTTATCTGCATTTACAGCCTGTTGCATCTAAATTCTGCATAGTATTTCATGAAGTGCAATCACCTAATGTTAATTTTCCATTCCCACAGTGGTAGTCTTCAAGGTATGATCAACTTTTAACAAACATGAAACAATATTGTGACTAGTCCCATGTTAATGACCAACTACCTACCTATGTTATATGCCTACATTATTCTTTTTATTTTATTAAATAACTGCACTAATCTATCCTGACCCAGATAATGAAAGCTCTTTTTCTCTTCATTTTTGTTAATAATTGACAAAATCACATAATGCATTTTACTTAATTTTGCCAAATTTAGGGATGAGTACTTTAATCTCATGGTTGTTTGTTTTAATAAACATTTGTTTTACTTTTAGCCAAGTGAGTCAAGTGAGTGTATCTGCATGTATTCAGTAATCACTTAGTATTTCCCACTTGTGACCTGTCTGTTCATATCCTTTGACTGTTTTCCTTTGAGTTACCTGTTCATTTGTTTCATGGGATTCTTGTTTTCATTTTTCCCATCTTCACAGAGAGGTGATTTATATACAACCGCATTCACTGATTTTAAGAGTACAATTAGGTGAGTTTTGACAAATGTACCCAATCATGTATCTACCACCAAAATAAAGTTATACACCCTTTCTATCACCTCCTAAATTTTCTCATGGTTCTTTGTAGTCAATTCACCTACTACTAGAATCTGCCACCCATTGATCTACTTTTTGTCACTAGAATTTTGTCCTTTCTAGAATTTCATATAAATAGAATTATACAAAGTCTAACCTCTTTTATTTTGCTGTTTTAACTTTGGATAATGCTTTTAAGATTAATCTGTTATTTGAATCAATAATATACACCCTTTCATTGCTCAGTTAAATTCAATGGTACAAATGTACCACAAATTTTCATCCATTCACCAGGTTATAGATTTTTTTTTCCAGTTTAGGGTTATTATGGATTAAGTGGCTATGTACTTCCATGTATGAGTCTTTGTGTGTGCATTCATTTCAATTTCCCTTGCATAAATATCTAGGAGTGGAAATGAAGTGTCATGAGGTAAATATATGTTTAACTTTATGAAAAAGCAAATGAAATGTTTTACAAATTCATTACAATTTTTCATTCAGCACAATTTTGGAGTGTTTTTGCAATGTCTGAGAGTTCTAGTTTCTCCAAATCCTCAAGAACATTTAATATTGTTAATCTTTCTAAATGGTATATTCTGCAACCTCATTATGTTATTAGTATGCATTTATCTAATTTACAATGCATTCACCTAATTAATATTAAAAAGCCACTAGAGGAAAAGAAAACAAAATTGATGTCAGAAGAAATTCTGAAACATGCTCTTGAATGTAGAGTAGCTAAAGCAAAAAGAAGAAATGATAAAGCAAAAGAACTGAACAGAAGATTTCAAAGCGCGGCTGAAGAAGACAAAGTAAAGTATTATAACGAAATGCGCAAAAACCTGAAGCTAGAAAACCAAAAGGAAAGAAAACACTCAGCATTTCTCATGCTGAAAGAACTGAAGAAAAAATTCAAGCCTCGAGTTACAATATTGGAAGATTGTATGGGCAAAAAATTGAATGATTCAGGAAGCATCAGAAGAATATGGAAGGAATACTCAAGAGTCATTGTACCAAAAAGAATTGGTTAACTTTCAAACATTTCAGGACGTAGCACAAGATCAAGAGCCAGTGGTATTGAAGGAAGAAGTCCAAGCCGCTCTGAAGGCATTGGCAAAAAACAAGGCTTCAGGAATTGATAGAATATCAACTGAGGTGTTTCAATATACTATATGCAATGCTGGAAGCACTCATTTGTCTATGCTGAGAAATTTGGAAGAGATCTTGCTTGCCAATCAACTGGAAAACATTCATATTTTTGCCCATTCCTGAGAAAGGTGATCTAATGGAATGTGAAAGTATCACACACAAGTAAAATTTTGCTGAAAATAATTCAAAAACTGTTACAGCAGTACATTGATGAGAAACTGGCAAAAATTCAAGCTGGATTCAGAAGAGGATGTGGAACAAGGGGATATCATTGCTGATGTCAGATGGATATTAGTAAAAACAGAGAATACCAGAAAGGTGTTTACCTGTGTTTTATTAACTATGCTAAAGCATTGGACTTTGTGGATCATAACAAATTATGGATAACATTACAAAGAATCGGAATTCCAGTAACCCTTACTTGTGTCCATGAAGAACCTGTACCTAGACCAAGAGGCAGTCATTCAAACAGAACAAGGGGATACTGCATGGTTTAAAATCAGGTAAAGTATGTGTCAGGGTTGTATTCTTTCATCATATTTATTCAGTTTGTATGCTGAACAAATAATCTGAGAAGCTGGACTGTATGAAGAAGAACAAAGCAACAAGATTGGAGGAAGACTCTTTAACAACCTACTATATTCAGATGACACAACCTTGCTTGCTGACAGTGAGGGGGACTTGAAGCACTTACTGATGAAGATCAAAGACTACAGCCTTCAGTATGGATTACTACTTAACATAAAGAAAACAAAAATCTTCACAACTGGACCAATAAGCAACATCATGATAAATGGAGAAAGTATTGAAATTGTCAAGGATTTCATTTTAATTTGATCCACAACCAATGCCCATGGAAGCAGCAGTAAAGAAATCAATTGACGTATTGCATTGGGCAAATCTGCTGCAAAAGACCTCTTTAACGTATTAAGAAGCAAAGATGTCACCTTGAGGATTAAGGTGCACCTGACTCAAGTCATGGTATTTTCCATTGCCTCATATGCATGCGAAACCTGAACAACGAATAAAGAAGACCGAAGAAGAGTTAATGTCTTTTAATTACGGTGTTGGAGAAAGAATACTGAATATGCCATGGACTGTCAGGAGAACAAACAAATATGTTTTGGAAGAAGTATAGCCAGAATCCTTCTTCGAAGTGAGGATGGCAAGATTTATCTCACATACTCTGGACATGTTATCAGGAGGGATTAGTCCCTGGAGAAGGACATCATGCTTGGTAAAGTAGATGTTTAGTGAAAAAAAGTAAGACTGCCTACTAGATGGATTGACACAGTGGCTGCAACAATGGACTCAAACATAGCAATGATTTTGAAGATGTGAAGGACTGGGCAGTCTTTCCTTCTGTTCTGTGCAGGGTTGCTGTTAGTCAGAACTGACTTCATGGCACCTAACAACAATTAACAATGATGATGAGAATCCTTTATTATTATGCACTTGTATATATTCTTTTCAGAAGTGTCTGTTCAACCAGTTTGCCTATAATTATTTTCTTTTCTGGTAATAATTAAGCAGTAAGAAAGTTTTATACATTTTGATACAAGTACCTATCAGATATATGCTTTGCAAATATTAGTCCCAAAATTAACTTACCTTTACATTTTCTTGGAGCACTGGTGGCTCAGTGGTTAAGAATTCAGCTGTTAATCAAAAAGGTTAGTAGTTTTAATACACTAGCCACTCCTTGGAAACCCTATGGGGCAATTCTACTCTGTCCTATAGGTTCGCCAAGTTGGAATCAACTCAATGGCAACAGATTTGTCTTTTGTTTTTTGGTTTACATTTTCTTAACAGTGTCTTTCAAAAAATACAATTTTTAATTTTGATTAAGTCCAATTTATCATTCTTTTCTTTCATGGACAGTGCCAGTGTTTTGTCTTAAGAAATTTTTGTCTAAAATTCATTAATATTTTCTCCTAGAATTTTGATGTTTTAGCTTTTATGTTTATGTATATGATCCATTTCATGTTGGCTTTGTTTATATGGTATGTTTAAGGGTGAAGGGTCATTTTTCCATACATATATTCAATTTGCTGCAAATATTTTTGAAACAATTTTACTTTCTCATTCAATTACCTTGGAACCATAGTCAATAATTAATTGATGATATATGTGTGGGTCTATTTCTGCACCTTATTTTTTGTTTCAATGATCTGAAAGTCTCTTCTTATGCTCATAGCATAGTATCTTCATTAATGTAGCTTTACCGTATTTCTTCATAGTGTCTCCATGAGTTAGAATTGACTCAATGGCAATGGGTGTTTTTATTTTTTTAAATAGTACTTCTTGATATCTATTTGTAAGTCCTCCAGTTTTGTTCATCTTCTTCAAAATTGATTTGGCCCTCTTAAGTGCTGTTCAGTTTCATATACAGTTTATAATAAGTTTGACAATTTCTAAAACACACACACACACACAAAAAAAAAAAAACAAAACCTTTTTTATATTATGAATAGTATTGCATCGTATCTATAGATAATTTAGGGTGAATCTCCAACCTAATAATATTGATTTTAAGGTAAATGAATTTGGTGGTGTATCTCACATTATTTAGGATTTTCCATTTTTCTCAGCATTAATATGTAGTTTTCAGTGCTTAGTTCTTCCAAAGACTTTAAAAAAAATATTCTCAGTATTTTATAATTTTAAGCTAATGTAACAGGTTATTTAATTTTATAATTTACTATGTCTAGAATATAGGAATGCAACGTATTTTTGCATATTGACCTGATATGCTACAACTATGTAAAACTCATTTGTTAGTTGTGTAACTTTGAAATTCATCAGGATTTTTTTATTTAGACAGCCATGTAATCTGCAAATAAAGAGCCCTGGTGGCACAATCGTTGCGCTTGACTGCTAATGGAAAGGTTGGTGGTTCAAACCCACCTAGTAGCTCTGTGGGAGAAAGACCTGGTGATCTGATTCCATAAAGTTACTGCCAAGAAAACCTTTTGGGGCAATTCTACTCTGTCACATGGAGTCGCTATGATTCAGAATTGACTCACCCAGCACCCAAAAACAAAAAACAACAACAGCTTCAAATAAAGACCATTTTTCTTCTTTCTCTCCAGTATCATGCTTTTTTTTTTTTTTCCTTGTCTTATTGCTTTAGCCTGGCCTTCCATTACTATGTTGAAAAGAAGCAGAAAGAGTACATTGCATAACCTTGTTCCTAATGTTAATAGGCAAGAATTTAATCATCATTAAGAATGATGTAAACTGTGGATTTTTTGTAGATGCTTTTTGTCATGTTGAGGATGCTTTCTTCTATTCCAAGATTGATACGAGTTTTTTTTCATGAACGTGTGTGTGGTAGGTGAGCTTCTTATGTGACCCCCAAGGATACCCTCCTCTGGGTATTCATGACATTTAGGTGACTCTTCCCCAATTTGTCAATTGTCAATATCCTCTGTAATTTCTAGTTTTTATGAATATTCTTTCTCTCTCTTTCTATGTCTCTCCCTCCTCTCAACTCCACCATCTACTCTTCCCCCAATAATCTTATGTAGGCAACCATATACTTCACTAAGACATTTACTTTCTCTTACATTCCATGAAGCCCTGGTGGCTCAATGGTTAAGAGCTTGACTGCTAACCAAAAGTCAGCAGTTCGAATTCACCAGCCACTCCTTGGAAACCCTATGGGGCAGTTCTCCTCTGTCCTATAGGGTTGCTATGAGTCCGAAGCAACTCAATGACAATGGTTTTGGTGTTTGGTTACTTTCCATATCACATTGATTCCTTACCATATTTATTGTTTGTTTTGCTTAAATACATCCTCTAAAGTTCACCCAAGAAAGATCTTTTTGATAAATTTTCTAAGCATTTATTTTAATTTGAATTCTACATTTTTTGAACTTTTATGTTTAAGTGATAGTTTTTTTTTTTATGCAGTTCTAAGTTCAAGTTTATTTCTTCAATATTTTTGAAACATTATTCCATTTTGTTTTTGCATTCAGCATTACTATACTTATTCTTGATACTTATTCCATTTTAGGTAATAGGCATGTATCCCCCTGGAAACTTTTATCAGCTTCTGTTTGTCACTGATGTTTTACAATGTATCTAGATTATTATGGGTATGTGATCATTGCCCACACCAGAGAAAGTTAAAAATGTAAAAATAGGAAAGGGATTTTTGCAGTAAAAATGATTGATTCTTCAAGTTAAACAGATGAGAAAGCTTCAGAGACTATCAGACCAAATCAGTTATAAAAATGAACACAAATACACACTGACATACATGCATACACAGGTGAACACACGTGAACCTATGTGCACACACGGACTTACGTCCACCTTTTGTCGTCAAGGATATATTTCCATTTTAGGTTAAGATTCTACTTCCATTAAACCACTTACTTCATTAAAATCTTGAGTGATAAGGCAAAGTCATAGAAAGTCTCTAGGGACATGGGCTTGCCGTTTCATATAGTTTTACCCCACTTTCTACTCTCCATAATGTCCTGGGACCAGAGTGGTTGGTAGATTTTTTTTTTTTTCCTTAACATTCAATCTCATATCCTATTTTACTCAAGAAGATTCATAGCAGAGACTCTTAGGTGAAAGTGCAAGGTTTTTACACCTTGAGAGGACTACAATTTCAGGTGTCTAGCTTTAACCTTTGACAAGTTAACTAGGCATTAAATTGATATAGCAAGTCCTTTCTCTGCCCAATAATACCTATATCTAGAGCTCTATAAATCAAATGCCCTCCTTTCCTGCCCTAGGGAAGTAATCAAGGTGGAGGCCACTGGCTGAAAATGATTTAAGGAGGGAAATTAACATAAATCAGTTTAATAATTGTGAGCATGTTATTTTCATTGCACTAGTTTCCAAAGGACTCAAATTCTTTGCTTGTGTTTCTCTAATATCATGAAAAATATCTACCAGCCTGGTTAAAGATCCCTTATTTTCCCCTTATTTATTTCCCTCTTATTCTCTATTCAGTCCCTGGAGAAGGACATCATGCTTGGCAGTGTGTAGCTGGATTCTTCTTGAGGTAGGGACACCTTAAATCTATAATCATATATCAAAATATTGAAGTAAAAAATAACTGAAAATACGTTCATGACAAGATTAGATATTTTTACTCGGTTGTAGTTGTTTTAGAAAACTTTTCAGGAAAATATGCCTATTACCATTTATTAAACTTTAAATAAACCTTTATGGGCAAAATCCCATGATAGGCCAATTCATCATTTATTTGCAACTATATTTTATAGGAAAATTCTACATTTTACTGGGCTGGCTCATGCTATAGAAAAGTAAAAGAGTTAACATAATTGTTATGACACTAGATTAAAAAAAAAACAAAAGAAAATTTGTTAGATTGCTAACTGGTTTCTCAGGCTTAAACCCATTTACATATATTTGAAAATATTAGAAAACTGATCAAGCATTTTATCAAATTGTATCATTGAAAATATTTGGGACATATTTTCTTTAAATAATTAATATCATGAAAAAATATATATATATTAGGAGAAGTGTGACCTTTGGATATAGTTAAGAGGCAAAAGGAGAATACATATAAAGAAAACAAAAAGAAATAAATAAAACAAAAACAAGTAAACCTAGAGAGCAGAATAAAAGCAAAAGCACAAAGAGAGCCTGAAAAGAAATGAAAGCACAAGTGATACGCTTTTAGTAAAACTTATAGCTTCTGTGTAAATAGGTTTGACAGGTTGGAACTAGAACTGATGGAAAGTCCTATTTAAGCCTCTAGTGGATGTGGTACTACTACCATAGTCCTCCTGACTCAGGAACATAAATGATGACAGAGTCTTTCTTCTAAAAGGCTTTGCCTCTAATTAGGGTAATCCAAATTTCAAAGTTCTTTGACTATTTTACCCTAAGAACTTTTAACTGATATGAACATTTTACCCTAAGAACCAAATCACAGTGTATCAGGTCTGGATGTTGAGATATCAATACTCAAAGAGAAAGACATAAAAGTCAGAAGAGAGACGAGAAAGAGAAATAATTCTTACCACATCCTGGTTCAGGGAGTCAGCAAACCACTGGCAGACATAGCTGCAAGCTTCAACCAAAGTACCTTCTTGAAAATGTAAATGGTGCATAAAACTACCGTCCAGGTTGTGATGTTGCACTCCTGGAAAACAATGAAATTTAAAAAAAATTTACTTGACATCCCAAAACCAATTCTCTGAATGTTCATACCTGCTTAGGAATATGAACTTTCGGACATGCTCAGGTATAAGAGAATAAGTTGCATAGAAAATGTAACTTCAAATAAACAAATTTGAGAGAGAACTAAGCAAGAAAGAAAAGAAGAAAAGAAGAGAGGGAGGGAGGGAGAAAGGAAGGACGGAAGGAAGGAAGAACGGAAGGAAAGAAGGGAGGATGATGGGAGAGACAGGGAGAGAGAGAGAGAGATTACACAAAGTCAAAGTCAGCAGATTTCTACAGGGAGCAAACTGAGTTTCACTATAGATAAAATATGAAAATATAGCAGTTGTCAAAATGCTTGCTTTTTTTTCAGTGAAATGATTCTGCTACCCAAACTATCAAAATAAGTTTTGAGTATGCATGCAGTTTTCCTGTTTTAATCACAGAGCACATAGAAGTGATTCCACATATATTTGTCAAGGAGAAAAATTAGTTAACAGACATCTTATTTTGATTATAAGTTTCTTTTTTTTTTTTTTTTTTTAACCCATGAAACCAAATATTAACCATAAAAAAGCCAGATACAAACTGCAAAGGCATTGACTTTTTTTTTCTTTTTTCCAGGTGGAAGCTGCTCTACAGCAATTCAGGTTTGTCTTTTCCTGATAGAAAGGGGTGTTGTTGTTGTTAGGTGCCATCAAGTTGGTTCCGACTCATAGCGACCCTGTGTACAACAGAACGATACGCTGCCGGGTCCTGCACCATCCTCACAATCATTTTTTATGGTTGAGACTATTTTTGCAGCCCCTGTGCCAATCCATCTCATTGAGGGTCTTCCTCTTCTTAACTGACCCACTACTTTAGCAAGCATGATGTCCTTCTCCAGGGACTGATCCCTCCTGATGACATGTCCAAAGTACATGAGATGTGGTCTCGCCATCCTTGCTGCTAAGGAGCATTCTGGTTGTACTTCCTCCAAGACAGATTTGTTTGTTCTTTTGGAAGACCATGGCATATTCAATATTCTTCACCAACAATGCAATTCAAAGGCATCAATTCTTCTTCAGTCTTCCTTATTCATTGTCTAGCTTTCACATGCATTTGAGGCAATTGAAAATACCATGGCTTAGGTCAGGTGCACCTTAGTCTTCAAGGTGACTTCTTTGCTGTTTAACACTTTAAAGAGGTCTTTTGCAGAAGATTTGCCCAATGCAATTTGTCTTTTGATTTCTTGAATGCTCTTTCCATGGGTGTTGATAGTGAATCCCAGTAAAATGAAATCCTCGAGAACTTCAATCTTTTCTCCATTTATCATGATGTTGCTTATTGGTCCAGTTATGAGGATTTTTGTTTTCTTTATGTTGAGGTGTAGTCCATACTGCTGTGGTCTTTGATCTTCATCAGTAAGTGCATCAAGTCCTCTTCACTTTCAGCAAGCAAGGTTGTATCATCTGTATAATGCAGGTTGTTAAGGAGTCTTCCTCCAATCCTGATGACCTGCTCTTCTTCACATAGTCCAGCTTCAGGATAGTCAACAGCAAAATCATTACCTTGCGATTTAATGAAAAAGAGTCTAGATTTACTTAACTGAAACTTCAAAAGCTCTCATGGTTGCAGATGGGTGGAGGTCAAATTTTTAGGAGCCATACCAGAGAGCACCTTGCAACCTGATATCAGTTGATATCAGTAAAAGAGGGAAGGCAGGGTTCAATCAGTCATGTTAAGATTAGCCAATTGTTGATCTTTTATTCTTCTCCTTCCTCTCGTCTTTATAAGTTTTATTGTAACTAACCTAATTCAAGCCATTTTCTTTCTTTTTTTTTTTTTAAATCAGAGTGGTCTTCCTATGAAAACAAACCAAACCCATTGCCATCCAGTCAATTCCAACTCATAGGGACCTTACAGGAGAGATTATAACTGCCCCATAGGATTTCCAAGGAGCAACTGGTGAATTTGAACAGTCAGCCTTTTGTTTACCAGCCAAGCTCTTAACAACTGTGCTACCAGGGCTCCCGTCTCTCTGTATGCCTATAGAATAACTGCTCAGAATAAACTTTATGTTTAAATTTCATGGATTTTTGATTATTTTACATATTAAATCATGTTAATTCTGAGAGAAGTTAAAAACCAAAAAAGCCAGTGCCATTGAGTCAATTCCAACTCCTAGCAACCCTAGGGAACAATAACACAGTCCAGCACTGAAAAAACAGATATTGATCCATTTTTTCCACATATTGTTTTAAAAAAATTCTCAAGTCTACAGTTGTGCACACATATGCATGTCAACTTCTACAAGTGTGTTCTTTCTTTCCAAAAATCTATATTTTGTTAATATTTTTATTATTAATGAACTATTAAAAGTTTTTAAATTTATGACACTTCACCTTAAATCTTCAGAGATTTTTCCATAGAACTATAGCTTCTCTTACATAACGCAGTGCAATTATCAATATCAGTAAATTTATTATTTGGTGCAAATATATTACTAATAGGTGCCATGGTGATGCAGATTCGTAAGTGCTTGACTACTAGCCAAAAGGTTTGTGGTTCGAACCCACCCTAGGATGCCTCTGGAGACAGGTCTAGCGATCTGCTTCTGAAATGTCGGAGTCTTGAAAACCCTACGAAGCAGTTCTACTTTGCAGACCTTGGTTCACCATGAGTCAGAATCAACTCAACAGCAGCTAGCAACAATATATAAGTATCCATTCCATATGTAAAGTTTATCATTTTTTTCCAAAATATATACTTTACAGTAATTTTTTCCATAATATAAGGTAAAAAAAATTCATGATTGCTCAATGCATGTTATTGCCTTGCCTCTTTTATCTCTTTTAATTGGAAAACAGTTGTTCAGCCTTTTTATTTTTTGTTTTTCTTTATCTTGATATTTTTGTAGAATATAGGCCACTGGTTTTGCAGAATGCCCCACAATTTGGATTTCTACTAATTGTAATCTAGTATCAGGGCTCATCTGGATTCCTGAGGAATAAGAAGAACCAGGATCAAAACAAAGCCAGTTCATGTGAGGTAGAGATCAGATATATCTCCACTCTCTGAATTATTCACCATTTCTGACACCAGCTGTCCCCCCTACAGCACTCTCTACTTCTCTGCTGAGTTCAAGAATTCAATAATTGCAACAGCCACACAGGACTCACAGACCTTACTCACAGTTATGTGGTTTATTAGAGAAGTTACAGGCTACAACTTGGGATTAGGATGAACTTGGAGGTAACAGGATACTACTCAGAAGAAAGGATAAACTTTGTCAATCAGGACAAGTTGCAACCAGGACGAATGAATAATAATTAAACATCAAATGAATAATTAATATATATGTTTTTAGTTTTGCCAAAGTCATTCTTAAACAAAAAGTGGTGCACTACATATAGTTCTTTGCACTTCTCTCTTTTACTTAAAAATATAGCCTTAATATTCCTTCTTAACAGATAACAAAAATCCAATTTCATTTTTTTTATAGGTACATTGTACTAAACAGTATTTATGTACCTTTTATTTAGCTCATTTTTATGTGTAAGCATTTTGGCGTTATATATAACGTTACCAAGAATAACTTTGTGATTTTTTTTTTCCATGATGTTGGAAGTTCCTAGAAATGGTCTTGGACGGTCAATTATGCTGGTTAGTGCCATATTCCCAACCATAGGAACTGTATCATTCACTACTCCCATCAGCAATATATAAGAGTGGTTACTTTCGTTTACCTTCACCTACACAGCATGCTATCAAAATTTTGAATTTTTATAATTCTGATAGGTAAGAAATTTATTTCAACCTAGCTTTAAATTGCATTTCTGTTATTATGAGTGAAGTTGATATTTTGCATATGTTTCAGGACCATTGTTGTATTATTTCAAATATTTGTTCATATATTTTGCATATTTTCCTCTTGGATTCTTGTTTTTTGCTTTTGTTTTTCCATTGATTTTTTTTAAAATTATTTTTATGTTAATGAAATAAGTCCTTTATCCATAGTATATGCTACACATATTTTCTACAGCTTGTCATTTTTCTTTCATCTTTTTTAATAATTGTTTTATTTTACAATATAAGCTTGGGGAATTCTATAGCATATTTGAATTCATCAATCATATCTTTTATTGAAATTAGTGTGTGAAGCATAGTTTAAAAGTTTTTTTTTTCCCTCATGCCTGGTTTTAGAGGAATTCACTTATGTTTTCCTCTATTAAACACAAAGTTTCTTTTTTACATTTTATGTCTGATTCTTTTGAAGTATCTTCTTGGGTTTAGTATGAAGTATGGCTGTAAATTTATTGTATTTCAAGTAGCTAACCAGTTGGGCCAATACCATTTATTCAAAGGTCAATCTTTGCTTCAGAGATTAGAGATACTACCTTTATCACATAGTACATTTCCATATTTGCTTTCTATTTTATTTCACTAAATTTTCTGTCAATTCATGTGCCAGATAAAACATTGTTTTATTTCTATAACTTTTGTAGTAGAACTAGTCTTCCCTCCTAATTCTTCATTTTCAGGACTTTCCTAGCTATTATTGCCTTTGTATTTTTTACGTATAACCTTGAATATTATCTTTTCAAAGCTTGATGGCATTTTTATTAGGATCACATTAAATGTATAAATTAACTTAGAGAGAACTTTTGTCATTATAATGATTCATTATTTATGGCTTTGATCCATTTGTTCAAATCTATTTTGTTGTTTTTCAGGAGGATTTCAAATGCTTCCTTATGTGGGATTTTGCAAATTTATTGTTAAATGTAGCTTGAAGTATTTTATCATTTTCTTAGGTTTTACAAATAAGGTTTTTCTCCTTCATTTAATCCAATATTCATAATACAAAATAGACGAGTGAAACTTGCTTCCTCTTTGAAATCTTCTCTAGACTGTTCTAGTCTAAATATTAGTCAATACCTCCCTGTAATGAGGTGAATTCCATTTAGCCTAGCATCACCTTCACTATTTGGTACTTTTTTTTTTTTTTATCTTTCACTGTTGTGTATTTGAAAATACAAGGTTTTTAGATTTGGACAGGCATTACCTTACATCCACCTGCTCCAAGTGGAATTGTAGGTCTTGAATTAAGTAATTCTAAGGGATTTAGCAACTACCATCACTCAGTGTCTCTCGCTTATTACTAATTTCTTTTGATCATATCCTTCACTGGATTACACTCAGGGATTCCTTTTCATTTTCTAACACTCTTGGAAAGCTGAAGATTAATATCTAAATTCTTTACATTATTGTTTCTTTTCTAACTCTGCTTTTCTCTCCTGGAATAACTAAAGCTCATATTTGATCACTAAGATCTTATAGTAAGCATAGTAAAGCAAAGCAAAGCTCTAAAAATGATGGGAATAAAACTGTGTAACAGTGTAGAGCTTATTCCCTGATATGGATAAGCATAGGCTCCTCTCATTATGAAATAACTTGAGAAATATCAATAGACAAAAACCTGAATAGAAGAAATTTTGAGGAGTAAAGGTTGCTTAACCATGAGACAAGTGAAATACTTTTATTAAAAAAAAAAAAAGCGACTTTACAGCAGCACACTATTTTAAGGTTGATGAGACAAATATAAGGACCCATGTAACCCTCACCTCAAAAAGTTTTCATTTGTCAGTTGAAGTTAGTCACTCCAATCCTTGGCCCCAAGCAATAATTTATCTTCTTTCTCTTCTTTTCTAAACTTCTCTTCTTCTCTTGTATAATATATTTTGTAAATATTAAAGTCAGTTTGACAACTTTCATACGACCCTGATAAGATTTTGGCTGCAATTAAATTGACTCTATATATCATTTGGGAAATAATTTACATCATAAATTATTGTGCATTCCAATCTATCAATATTCTGTATCTCTCTATTTGTATTTAATTATCTCAAAAATATACTTTTAAGTTAAAGGAATTATATAAACTATTAAATATCTTCTGAAAAATTTTGATTTATTGTAAATACTATTTTAATTTTGTTCTGTTCTGTGCTATTATACCACTTTCCAATTTTTTGCTTCTCGGTTCTAAATATATCCTTAATTTATCGCTCTGGAAAATAGACCTTGATACATTAAATATTTTCCATTTTACAGCTGATAAGATAGTATGCTTTTTTGTCAGTAAAAGACACTGCAGGCAATTGCAGAAGGAAATGTTTTTTCCTCCTGGTTCTGGTGTGCTCCAGCACCCATTTCCATTGTACGGATAGCTTCTCCAGTGTTAGCATATAATGCATCCCCAGGTTCAACCAACTACAGCCTGGGTGCCTTATCTGTAACCAGTCTTCTGCAGCACGTGTAGCTTCTCTTGATCCAGGTTTCTATAGCAAGGGATGCATTTCTAGCACTAGCTCCTAGCATGTGCAGCTTCTCTAGTACCCATGTTCTGTAGCATTCAGTGGCCAGCAGCACCCAGCAGCTTTCCATGACATCTACCTGACGAGTTTTCTAGTGGAGTAATCTACCCCTGGGGAGGTCCCACTCCAAGACCAGTTTTCTCCAACACTAGTGGGTGAAGTTCTAACAAGTTCAAAATAATGAATTCCCAGCAAGTTTCACAGGCATGACCCCACAACAACCTCTTTGCCAGTCAGTGATCCAAGGTTGTTCTCTGTCCATCAAGGTATACATAGCATCCCTGGGAGGGTGGGAAGGAAGTCTCTCTTGAGTGCTTTATCTCAGCCCTAGAGGTAGTGGCTTCTCCTTATGTTACTTACTTAGG
Source organism: Dugong dugon (assembly GCA_030035585.1). Taxonomy (NCBI): domain Eukaryota; kingdom Metazoa; phylum Chordata; class Mammalia; order Sirenia; family Dugongidae; genus Dugong; species Dugong dugon. Next base: position 13,365,905 of record CM057473.1, read on the forward strand.
GATAATACATTATCATATTTATATATTGGCAAATTTTGTTTTTAAAAATATTTGGTTAAGAGTTTGTGTTTATGCCCTTGTAGCATATTGTTCAGTAGTTTACTTTCTTGGAATGTCTGTCTGTTTTTTGAGCCAGGGTAATCCGGACTGCATAAAATTAATTGAAATTTGTTTCCTTCTCTTCTATTTTCTCGGAGTGTCTTTGTAGTACTGGTAGAATTTTTTTCTTTTTTCCTTATAACCTTGGTACATGTTGCCATTGATATTTTTGGATATTAGTTTTCTTTGTGGCAAGATTTTTAGGTAAAAATTCACTTGTAGCTACATACATAGGACTTTGCAGATTGTCTTTTCTTCTTGATTAACTGTTCATAGTGTGTATCTTTCAAGGAATGGGTCCATCTAATCAAAATTGTCAAATTTATTGGCACAAAGTTATTCGTTATATTTTCTAATCATCCTTTTAATGTTGGATCTGTAGTGATGTCCTCTCTTCCATTACTAAATTTGTAGTTTGTGCCATTTCCTTTATTATGATTAACTTAGCTAAAGGTTTATACATTTTATTGATCTTTTGAAATAAACAGGTTTTGATTTCATTGATTTGCCCTACTATCCTTCTGAATTCAGTTTTATTTATTACAGTTATTCATGTATTTATGTTTCTTTCTTCAGCATTTTTAACAAATGAAAATATATTTAATCAGTCATAATATTCTTTGTTATAATTAGTAACTGTTCTTTTTTTAATATAACTAATGATTTTCTTTAAATTATCTTCATGTAAGCATTGTGAATGAGTTAGAATGATTTAGCAAGTAAATATGATGTATACAATACAGACACATAATTGACTCCAAGAGTAAAAACCTCTAGGTTGGCAGAGGCTGCATTGGATCAGCTCTTAAGTGTTAGCGCAGCTCTAGGTTGGCACCTCTAAGTTTCCTTAGACTGTGTGTCATCGTCTCAAGATGCCTTTATCAGCTCTAAATCTATCATTACTTTATGTCATTATCCAAAGGAGAAAGGCAGAAGGTGGGGAGAAAATTGACTTTGACTACCAAAGTTCTCTTTTTATTAAAGTTATGTTTGAAAATGTTTCCCAGAAATCTCTCAACAGTTTCCATTAAGTCTCAATGGTTAAAAATAATCATATGCCCAATTTGAGTCCACTGCTGGCTTGAGAATAAAAGTCAGGGTAATCCTGACTAATCAAGACTGGTTTAGACTAATAATGTTTCATTGTCTGGGACTGGGTATATGGCTGGTTTGTTAGAAGGAAAATGAGTTAAATGGGTAGTCAAATAATAGTGTTTGCTACACCATGAATGGATATTAAACTATTATTAGCTATTGAATACCACTGATAATTCTGAACCTTGAATTAGTTGCATTTTTAATCAATGAGTCAGGTGAAGTATGATATAAAATTTAGTTTCCCTCATTAATCATATGCATAATTATTCCATTTGCTTTTAATTTTTACTGTTCTAAATTTGAACTTGTTGAGTTTAAGAATCTCTGCAAGTGTATGTACATTTTTCTATCTGGGCAAAATGAATTTCAAATATATAATTTTAAACATGATTTAATAAGTATTACTAATTAGAAATTATTTCTCTGTAATTAGATAGGTTTTTTCAATATATTATAATCTATCTCATCATGTTATAAAGATGTACTGTCAGAAGGATAATTACAGAGCTCCAAAAGACATTATTAAGATCCACAAATCTGATTATTAATTTAGTGTTCTCTTGTAATTCATAATTCCACAAAGTAAAGAAAAAAAATATATATATAATTATGTTTTTGTTGTCAGGTGCCATTTATTTAACCTTGTGTGACAGATTAGAACTTCCCCATTGAGTTTTCTAGGATCTTTCTGTAAGCAGATTGCTAGGTCTTTCTTCTGAGGAACACCTGGGTGGATGTGAACCACCATCCTTTCAGTTAGCAGCCTAGTGTTTAACCACTGCCCCACAAAAGCTACTTAGAACAGTAATAGAGAATGTTGAATATTTACAGGGACTCCCTGATGTTATACCTATAGGATAATAAAATGGTAATGTTGCAATTAATTGAATCTCTTTCCATTATTTAATAAAATACTAAAAGGGAATTTTTCACTGAAATTCTATAGATTTTTGATTGAATCCATGATTATTCTGAAATGCAATATCTATCAATACTTATCAGTTCATAATAGTAAACTTCTTAAAATGCCACCATAATGAATCATTCAAAATATAATATTATATGAGTATATCTTTCTTGACCTATAAATTTACTAACCAGTTACCTAGTTGCTGTTAAATTTATTCTGACTCATGGCGACCCCATGTGTGTCAGAGTAGAACTGTGCTCCATAGGATTTTCAGTGATTGATTATTTCGAAGTAGATCAACAGTCCTTTCTACCAAGGCACATCTAGGTGGACTGGAACTGCCAACCTTTTGGTTAACAGCCGAGAACTTTAACCATTTGCACTACTTAGCTACTGCTATATTTACTAAAGATGTAGAAAATATACAGCTAGTTTTAAACTTTTCTTTAAGAATAAAAAAAATTCTTAGAAGTTACATTATCCTAATACCTTGACATCCTTAGATATCTGAAAACTCATCAATAAACAAGAATGCAAAATAAATCAAAGTGATTCCAGACTCTGTATTGTTGCTCTAGGTAAAATTTTCTTTCAAGATCAAAGATATTTTCATAATTTTTTAAAGCTATACATTAGAAATTAAACCTTTGAATTTAAATTAAAATATATTTGCTTTCAGTTTAACTTACTTCATTCCTCAAAATAAATATTTCAAACTATATGATCAATTGCTTGCTTTCAAAATATTTAAAGTAGGCTATTACTTTTATTCCAATGCAACTGAGGCTTCTGAGTTGAGGAGTAAGGAAAGCACAGTTTGGTTAAGGACTCTGCAAACACTTTGATTTGGATGGCTAATATTTTGAACATTGATTTGAAATCACAATTTGCATCTGGAAATGATGCTTTACATTTCATGCTTGTGGACAGAAAATGTTGCAAGTAATTTCAGAAATCTTGATATACTGGGATAAAACTAATAACAATGGTAAAGATAGATATGACAAGCAGAACAATAATCATTTTGTATTTTCACATCAACTCTATGGCATACATTATATTAAAGCTGTATATTTGTAGGAAATTGGCTTGATTTTACAAGCATCCAATAGGATGTGGAAATTATCAACAATATTAATATCACATGCTAGTAAAATGTTGCTTAGATCATTCAAAAGTGGTTGCAGCAGTACTTCAACAGAGAACTGCCAGGAATTCAAGCTGGCTTCAGAAGATGTGGAACCAGGGATATCATTGCTGATGTCAGATGGATCATGGCTGAAAGCTGAGAATACCAGAAAGATGTTTACCTGTGATTTATTGACTATGCAAAGGCATTCAGCTGTGTGATCATGACAAATTATGGATAACACTGCAAAGAACGAGAATTCTAGAACACTTAATTGTGCTCATGAGGAACCTGTACATAGATCAAGAGACAGTCACTCAAACAGAACAAAGGGATGCCACCTGGTTTAAAGTCAAGAAAGGCATGCCTCAGGGTTGTATCCTTTCACCATACTTATTCAATTTGTATGCTGAACAAATAATCTGAGAAGCTGGACTATTGGACTATATGAAGAAGAACGAAGCATCAAGATTGGAGGAAGACTCACTAACAACCTGCAATATGCAGATGACACAATCTTGCTTGCTGAAAGTGAAGAGAACTTAAAGCACTTACGGATGAAGATCAAAGACTATAGCCTTCTGTATGGGTTACACTTCAACACAAAGAATGCAAAAATCCTCACAACTGAACCAATAAGCAGCATCTTGATAAATGGAGAAAATACTGATGTTGTCATGGATTTCATTCTGTTTAGATATATAATCAACACCCATGGAAGCAGCAGTCAAGAAATCAAATGACACATTGCATTGGGTAAATCTGCTACAAAAGACCCCTTGAAAGTGTTAAGAAGCAAAAATGTCACTTTGAGGACTAAGGTGCACCTGACCCAAGCCATGGATTTTTCAGTCACCTCATATGTATATGAAAGCTGGGCAATGAATAAGGAAGACTGAAGAAGAATTGATGCCTTTGAATTATGTTTCTGGTGAAGAATATTGAATACAGCATGGACTGCCAGACGAACAAACAAATCAGTCTTGGAAGAAGTACAGTCAGAAAGCTCCTTAGAAGCAAGGATGGCGAGACTTTATCTCACGCTCTTTGGACATGTTATTGGGAAGGACCAGTCTCTGGAGAAAGACATCATGCTGGGTAAATTAGAAGGCCAGAGAAAAAGAGGAAGGCCCTCAATGAGATGGACTGATACATTGACTGCAACAATGAGATCATGCATAACAGCGATTATGAGGATGGTGCAGGGCAGGGCGGTGTTTCGTTCTGTCGTACCTAAGGTTGTTATGAGCCGAAACCGACTCAATGACACCTAACAACAAAGAACAATTCCAATTAATACTTTAATTTATGCAATTTGATTATATTAATGCAAAACAAAGGATAAATATAATGCATATGGAAATTACTTGGTAGGAAAGTTGAAACCATAAGTCAACCCACCACACTAGAAGAAGAGGAATACTGGACCAAGGGAGCACTAGACGTCTCAGTGATAAAGGTTTTCAGGCTTTTTTTTTTTTTTTTCAAATTAACTTGAAAGTAATTATAAAATTAAATCAGTGGTTTAAATAGAGAAGTTTCTAAGAAAAAAATGGAAAACAATGAGTTGAAGGAGACATTTGTATTGCCAAAATGGAACTCTTTTTAAAATATTACACTCATTTTTAAGTTTATCTTGAGCAGATATTAGCAAATGGATGCTATTACAAAAGTAGGAGCCTATTATATATATTAAAAAAAAAAAAATGCCGTTAAGTCAATTTCAACTCATAGCGACCCAATAGGACAGAGTAGAACTGCTCCATGGGATTTTCAAAGAGCAGCTGGTGGATACAAACTGCTGACCTTTTTGGTTAGCATCCATAGCTCTTAACCACTGTACCACCATGACTCCTGATTATATATAGGGATTTACAATAAGATAGGGCTGTTATTTCAGACCAGTGAGGAAAGTATCCAAAATTTAATATATGCAAAAAGGATATTTGGTTAAAATTTGGAGCAAATGTTGTTGTTTTTGTTATTGTATGTCGTCGAGTAGAATCCCACTCACAGCAACCCTCCAGGATGGAGTAGAACTGCCCCATGGGGTTTCTAAGAGCGTAATGTTCGTGAAAGTCGACTGCCACATCTTTCTCCCGCTGAGAAGATGGTGGGCTCAAATCGCTGACCTTGCAGTTAGCTGCTAAGTGATCTAAGCACTGCGCCACCAGGGATGGCCCAGTATATTCCTCATTACTTAAATTAATACACATGTGAAACAGAAATATAGACGGATATTTTACTTTTGCCAAATGGAAAAAGCATTTGAAACATAACCAACGGAAGAAATCACAGTCTCATCTACACAGACTCTTAGCATGGCAAACATAGGAAAGTTAATTTAAAATAATAGGAATTTATTTTTTCTTTTCAATTTTTTTCTGAGTTATTTGTTTATTACATGAGTTAGTATAAAATATAAACACTACTGCTTAAAATGTAGGGAGCTACAAAGCAGTGAACATTTTTAGAGCCATTAAAATTATTAAAGAGAATATTAAGAAAGCTGGAATATACTGGAAAATGGTTCTAAGTTATTGAATGGTTTAGGAAAGTTAAACCAAAAAAAACCTCAAAAATTAAGCAATGACATTTTGACTTACCCTTCTGACACTAAGTATCATTTCTGCTCTTTCAAGGCACTTCAGTATTTCCATATCACACTTTTTCCATCTTAAATAGGACAATGGAGGTGCATAGTAGGGAATTTAAGATGGGGTGGAAACAACTGTAATGAAACAATGGCATCTAGGAGGAGAAGAAACCGATAGTGTAGTAGCAAAAACACAGGTTAGAAAATATTGCTCACGAATTATCAAAAGTTTTGCACCAATCAGTAAAAATGGGGAACTTTATAATTCTTTCCAAACTGTTATATAGGAAGTTATGTAAAACTGTTACGAATGTTCAAAGAAATTACTACCATAGGGAAAACACATCCTTTTCATACTAAAATTCGTGTTTACATGATCTGTATTAAAATTACGTGATAAATTGTGGTAAATGCTCTTTTTTTCACTTGTGTGTGCCTGCGTGTGGTCCAGATTCTTTTCTTTGTTAATAATGAAAACTATACATTTTTTTTCTTAAAATGATTTCCTTCGTGTACATGTATCTTCTTTTTTCTTCAAAATCCACACTCTGAATAGAAAAGGTGTTCAGAAAATTTTTGCTATGCTTTTACCACTTTCTACTGAAGCAAAGGCAGGTCTTGTTACATTTGTAATATTTTATGGACAGTGTTTATTTATGCTAAACTGTAACTTATTTTTAATTTGCAGTTAAAAAAAAGAGCAATGTCAGTATTAGAAAAACAATAATTGCAAATAAAAAGGTAAAAAAAAAAAGTTCTGTTTAGAAAAGTTTTGCACTGATCATTTTTTAACAGGCTGTACAATTGATTGTGATTCACTCCTAATGCTTTGGATTTGATTTATATCAGTCAAATATATTTAATTTAGTATTTTCTCTTATTATTCAATAACATATTTTGAATGTTTACATTCTTCATTGCACCAAAATTAGTCCTAAACTATCCTTATATAAAATTTTTATATTTATTGGATAATTGCAAAAAAGATAAAAACTCTCAAATGATTTTTGTTATGTATTTGGAGCAGAAGAAATTATATGCCTAGTCCAGTGTTTCAAAACCCGTGTCCTGTAGACCACCGTTTCTAAGTAAAATGATTGGACAATTATGCACTGTTATTTCAAAACAATAATAGAGCGATAAATCTCTTTAAATTTAGCTCAGAAATCTACAAAATTATGTGAATAAATATCAGTGCTTATTAAAATTAAGTGTTCCTTTTTTAAATAACTCCTATTTTAAATTTTGTTTTACACACAACTGAAAGATTTCAAAAAAAGTTATAAATTTCTGGCTGCTCTATTACATTGTTATTTTAGAGAGTAGTTTAGGCCATAAACACACTATACACTTAAATCTTCCATCAGTAAAATTTCAAGAGAAATAATAAAGATTATTATCAACTAGATGGCAATGGGTTAGAATACTGACTGGAACCTAGAAGGAACTCAAAGACCATCTGGTGAATCAATGAATAGACAGATAATTATGAAGATAGGAAGAAAAAAATACTCATTGCCATTGAGTCAATTCCGACTCACAGTGACAGAGCAGAACTACCCCATATATATAACTCATTGCCATCGAGTCCATTCCAACTCATAGAGACCCAGTCAGACAGAGAAGAACTGCCCCACAGGGTTTCCAAGGAGCAGCTGGTAGATTTGAACTGCTGACCCTTTGGTTAGCAGCCAATCTCTTAAACACTGCACCACCGGGGCTTCCCTCATATATACAGGACATATATATCGCATACATATAGTACAGATTAGAACTACCCCATAGGGTTTCCAAGGCTGTAAATCTTTATGAAAACAGACTGCCGCATCTTTCTCCCAAGGAGCGGCTGGTGGGTTCCAACTGCCAACCTTTTCGTTAGCAGCCAAGCACTTAAGTGCTGAGCCATCAGCGCTCGTTATAAAGGGTTTAATAATTTAATCTGCAGATTTAATAGAGCATATTGGATGTTTCCCCCACCCTAATGAATAATTTGTTATATTAAAATTCAAGAAAGAGGGATTAGTTCTTAGAGACTGAGATAATCAATGTATATTTGTTTGAAAATATTGTGGTTCTTTTTGCAATTGTCACATTTGGAACTATTAACAAATGTTGAACGGTTTTTGATTAACTATTACTGTAGCTCTAATATTCTTATTATGAACTAATGTTAAATAACTGTTGCTGAACTACTCAAAACAATAATGATGATTTCAATTAAAAAAAATAACTTATTCCACAAATTTTTTAACACAACTTGGGCAGAAGTTATATTAGGTAGTGACTTGAAAGGTTATGTAATCCAGTTGATTTTTAGCCTCCCCATAGAGCTTGAATTATTATTAAGGTTATATGATAATAAACTCTATTTTTCCTATTGAGCATCATGCCAATATATGATTTTTTTTTCAGTTAATGGAATTTCTATTATATTTTATAATAACATTTGCCAATTTGATATCTCCTTCTCTCAAAGGAAGATCAAAGGGCTGTTTTCCTTTCTGATCTCTAGTTCTTCAAACATCCTTGAATGACATTTCTCATTATTTTCTGAAAATACCCAAGGTAAAGTAGAATGTCTGCAATACAATGTAGAATCACTTCATGGTACAAAAAAGACAGTGAAGCTAAAATTATTAATTTTATGTTTTCCAGAACTTTTGTCAGCAATCCTGTTACTACCCTAAAAGCAAAGCTCGGTTCATACAATATTTTAAAAGTATTATCACTGCCTCCCTTATAGTCTGCTTTTATGTCAATTCGATTAGCAGCCCACTTCAAGCAAAGATACTATATCTTCTGAAGAAACTTTCAAATTCAGGGAATGCTATGAGAGTGTTGTAAGTGAGGGCTCAAGACCCCGAACCGTGTTTCAAACAGAAGAGCTTTGACTGTTTCCATTATAATTATTTATTTTCCACATTGGCTTTCCTTTAATACAATAATGATTCCCTAAGTGGAAACAATGAAATTCGCTGTTATAAGCTGTATTGCTCTGTGGTTGTCTTGCCTTAAACATATGATACTAAAATCTCACATCTTGAATCTATGATGTATCTCTACATGCAGTTTTATTTTTAAATGTTTTGACAGTCTATCTACTTTCCATATGACATAAATTTCTGATACATACAGTCTTTTGCAGATGTCCCATGTTAATGCCGGTATTAGCTGTGATTGTCCAGGAATTGTTTAACATATTGCTTAAGTTATTAAGTAGTTTTCTTGATTTACTCTGAATTGTGTATTCTGTGACTCAGATTGTGTATTTTCTGCTTTTGCCTTTTATGAATCTAGCTATAGGACCATAAGAAATGAGGCAATATGATATAGTGTAACAGAACACTCAATCTGCCAATGATTCTATCATGTGGAAAACAAATGTGCAGATACTCTGGAGGTCATGGAGATCTGCATTATTTAGGTAAGTCTTTTGACCTCACAGGGCCTCAGTAGACATGTATTTTAAAAACCAGGTATTAGTAAAAGAAAAAAATGGATATTAGGTTCGAGGTTGTCTAAGTTGTTCTCTAACTCTAAAATTTTGTATTCAGCTTTCTTCTTTGATATTGGACATTTCTAAATAATTGACAGAAAACATGCAAGTCTATAGCAACGAAAACTATTATTTGAAAGGCTTACCACAAAACTGTCAACTTGTTTCAGAAATCCACGAGGAAGTTATGCAATTAGTTGACAGTAATAAATTTATTGGCCCTTTTATTTTCCTTAAGAGGCTGTTTATGAAATATGAATCATATAGAGAAGATTTGCTCATGTTAAGCAGAAACCCTACTGATATATATGTTTGAAAATAGCATAGGCATATGGTCTCAAAGAACTGAGCCCTTGTATTTCTAAGCCTCATAGAATAAAAAATACATATATTTTATAATGTATTGTATATATCATATATAATATACATATAAAATACACATGTATTATATATACATATAATATATACAATATGTATGTTGTATATATACACCTACTCCTCACTTATCTACTATTTCATTATCTGACATTTTGCATTTATGAGTATTTTGCACATTAATGACATACATCTGGCAGTAATGACCATGAAGTTGCGAGGTGAGAGTAATATTGACTGTGATGGTGAAGGTTTTGTGTCAGCTTGGCTGGGCCATGATTTTCAGTGGCTTGGCAATTATGTAATGATGTAATTTGGTAATTGTGTAATGATGTAATCATCTTCCATTTTCACATAATGACAACTCCCTTAATGACCTGGTCTTTGGAACTTAACCATGTTGATAAGTGAGGCGTTTATATATATACATATATATACAAAAAAAACTACTGCCGTCAACTGGATTCTGACTCTTAGTGACCTTGCTGAACAGAGTAGAACTGTCCCATAGGGTTTCAAAGGAGCAGCTGGTGGATTCAAACTGCCAACCTTTTGGTTAACAGCCAAGCTCTTAACCACTGTGCCAGAAGGGCTCCAGATGTATATATAAGATATATATATATATTATATATATATATACGCACTAGAGCTCATGTATATAAGGCAAGATAGAAAGTATACAGCACCATTGCAAACAGAGATAGTAAATATGTATATGCTAGAAACTTTGAGGACTACCTATAAGACTTATTGGAGGCAAGATTCATAAAAAGAAAGAATAACTTGTCTATCATTTAATATATGTGAAAATGTCCAGTACATTATTTTGTATGTTATTGAAGGCAATATGATTTACTTTGCTCAGTTTTGGGCACTCATATTTCACAGAAAATTTTTTCATTGTTTTATTAACTTCCTTTTTGTACTATTTTTTGGTTACAATTAAGTTTTTTTTCTTTGTATCCTTGAGTGGTATGGTATATTGGACATCATGCTTAGTAAAGTAGAGGGTTAGTGAAAAAGAGGAAGAGTCTCAATGAGATAGGTTGACACAGTGGCTGCAACAATGGGCTCAAAAATAACAACGATTATGAGGATGGCACAGGACTGGCAGTGTTTCTCATTCTGCTGTTCATACGGTTGTTATGAATCAGAACCAACCAAACCAAAGTGATGGGATGTAACTCCTGTGATTACGTTACACTATATGGAAAAAGTGATAGGATGTTACACTCCAAATTACACTATGTTATATAAGATTTCTTATTAGTAGAATAAGATCCTGGGATGGCTGAAGAGGTTTGAGATCAGCTGCTAATCTAAAGGTTGGTAATTTGAATTTACCTAGTGGGTCTTCAGAAAAAAGGCCTGGTGAACTGCTTCCATAAAGATTGTTGTTGTGTTGTTAGGTGCCCTTGAGTCGGTTTCTACTCATAGTGCCCCTATGTACAACAGAACAAAACACTGCCCGGTCGTGCACCTTCTTAATGGTCGTTTTTATACTTGAGTCCATTGTTGCAGCCACTGTGTCAATCCATCTCATTGAGGGTCTTCCTCTTTTTCACTGACCCTCTACTTTACTAAGCATGATGTCTTTCTCCAGGGACTGATACCTCCTGATAACATGTCCAAAGAATGTGAGATGAAGTCTTGCCATCCTCACTTCTAAGAAGCATTCTAGCTGTACTTCTTCCATGACAGATTTGTTTACTCTTTTGGCAGTCCATGGAACATTCAATATTCTTCTCAACATCGTAGTTCAAAGGCGTCAATAATTCTTGGTCTTCCTTATCCATTGCCCAGGTTTTGTATGCATGTGAGGCTATTGGAAACACCATGGCCTGAGTCAGGAGCACCTTAGTCCTTAAAGTGACATCTTTTACTTTTTAACACTTCAAAGAGGTCTTTTGCAGCAGATTTTCCTGGTGCAATGTGTCTTTGATTTATTGACTGTTGCTTCCATGAGTGTTTTTTGGAGCCAAGTAAAATGAAATCCTTGACAACTTTAATCTTTTCTCTGTTTTTCATGAAGTTGCTTGTTGGTTCAGTTGTAAGGATTTTTGTTTTCTTCATGTTGAGGTATAATCCATACTGATGATTTTTCATCAGTAAGAGCTCCAAGTCATCTTTACTTTCAGCAAGAAAGGTTGTGTCATCTGCATATTGCAGGTTGTTAATGAGTCTTCCTCCAATCCTGTTGCCCTGAAAACAGCCAGGAAAAGCCAAATGGAATAGTTCAACTCATAATGGAGTCATTGTGAGTTGGAATCACTCAAAAGCAATGGGTTTGGTTTTGTTGGTATAATGAAATGGGAGAGAGATTCTTTACGGCTTGGAAGTAAACTGTCGTGCCGTGAGAGGCCAAGTGACAAGGAACTTTGCTGGCTTCTAAAAGCTGAGATCAGCCCCAGAAATTCAGTTTTTTTCATGACTTTCACTAGAGAATTTTATATGGGACCTGATAAATTTGAATATAGATTTTAACACAATAATTTGTATTGTCGATAACAAATAAGCACAGCTACCAGGGAAATGTTTCATTAAATTATGATTCTGAAACATATTAGAAATATTAGAGACTATATATCAGAATTTTTTTTATTAGTTGGTTCTGAATGAACTCAAAACTGTGGAAGCAAGGGTTGTTAGATCCTCATACCGTTAGCACTCACTGTTGTTGTTGCATGTAAGTCAATTCTGACTCATATCAACCCTATAGGACAGAGTAGAAATGCCCTACAGGATTTGCTAGGCTGTAATCTTTACAGGAGCAGATCCCCAGGTTGTTTCTATCACAGAGTCACTGGTGAGTTCGAACCGCCGACCTTTTGGTTAGTAGCTGAGTGCTTTAACTATTGTACCACAAGGGTTCATTTAACACTTTCTAAAGATCCAGAAATATTAAGTGCTATTAAAATCAAGTTAAACAAGATATTTTGAAAAAGTCTGTCGTATGTGAAGGTATCTGTCATTGATAAGTATAACTGAACCAAAATAGATTTTGCAGGATTTACTGTGCTTTGTGCTTTTCTAGGCATTGTTGTAGTAGAAATAGTGATTCTCCCTGATCTCTTGCCTCAGGATATACACGTATATCACGAACAATGGAAGGCTAAACTTAAACAGTGTAAAAAAAGGAATATATATATATTTTATTATTTTCTATTTAAAAAGTGTTTACATTAATAATAATAATAACAACAACAACATGTAGTGGAGATTTCTTTCTCGTGGCTTGAAAATCCTCAGAGCCTCACTTTTTATTCCCGTCTACACCGTGACAACTGGCTCTCCCTTTGTCTCAAGGCTTTGTGTCTACAAGGTGGTACAACTAGACATGCTGGGAGTTAATACTCAAGCAATCCTTGGTCAGTGGGATATGGAACTAACACATAAATCTCCCTCAATTCCACCCCTTCATTTTTTTGGGATAATAGTCTGAGACACTTTCCTTGGGCTTCTAAGAAAGTAGGGCAGATTGGTCAACTAATTGTCCTTTGTGCTAACCACCTAGAAGAGCATCTTTGTACTAATTCCTCCTCCTTTCCTCTTTCCAACCCTGGTCACACACTTCTGCCCCGGGGGACACTTTATGAATAAACGAAACAACAACAGCAAAATACATGTCTGGACTGGGGCTATGAAAAGGATATATACATACATATATACATACACATACATAATTTAGAAATTTTACTGCCCTGCTATAAAATTAATCCACACAAAGAAACATCTACTTAGTTTACATTACATTGAATAGGTGCCTTACAAAATTGATGATGTTTTCTCAAAGTATATTTAAAATGTAATCTGCGTAGTAAAAAGTTATTAATAAAATAGTTTCCAACTATACACAACTGCTTAACATACGTAATATTTGCACTTCTCAAGCAATTTTATTTTTTTATTTTTAATTTTTTTATTGTACTTTAGATGAAGGTTTACAGAACAAATAGTTTCTCATTAAACAGTCAGTACACATATTGTTTTATGACATTGGTTAACAACCCCACGACATGTCAACTCTTCCTTCTCGACCTTAGAGGACTTTTTTTTTTTTTTTTGGTGAAAATATACGTAGCCAGAGTTACATTATTTCAAAAATTACTACACGTACAATTCAGTGACATCTATTACATTCTTCCAGTTGTGCTGCTATTCTCACTATCCTTTTCCTAATTATTCCATCATCATTATCTTCAACTCACTGCCCCCTAAACTTCCCATCAGCAATTTTTTTTTTATTCCCAGTTCATTCTCATCTTAACTATATGCTGACATGTGTATCAGAAATATTTTCTAAAACTTATAGGTAAGAAAATATACAAATATCAATAGATTAAATGATAAGGCACATTTAATAAGTAATAGATTAGAATTTGAATTCTGCCTCCTATCTTCCAGTCTTGGGCTCTTGCAAGTCAGAATTATTATTTTTCTATTTTGAATGAAATTTGTAAATTTGATAAAATTGTTATGTTATTTTTCAACAAAACTACAACTTGGAGAAAATTTTCCATTGGTTATAATTCCTAAAGCATTAGCAGTAGACTATATGCGTAAGAATCACTTGGGACCCTTGTTAAAGATTGAATCTCTAAGAACTATCAGATCTGAAACTCTGGGTGCTGAGCATGAGAATCTGACTTCTCAAAGAGTACACTGTGGAATAACTAAGTACTCTAAATTCTGAGGAAAACCCTACCCAGAGTCTTACTTAACCTCAATGCTGAAAAAATGTGAAATCAGTTAAACATCAGTACTGAATTCTTAGATTCACAGTGGGACTTGAATAACATGTTACAGGCAAATTATTTAGCACAATGCACAGTATGTGGTGTTCAATAAAACAGCTATTTATATGTATTTAATAATGGATTTTAGAATCATAAACAGAAAGATTGCCTTTATAACAGCAGGAGAAACATACTTGTTCTGTTTTCTTGCTAAGTACCGGTGATGTAACTATAGCTGGTGTCCCCCAGTGTGGTAACTCATGATGTCACCATCCCTCCCACATGGACCTCCTCCTGTACCAGATTGTGCAGAATCCTTAGTAATGCTTTTTTTTTACAATGTTACTCATAAATCGTAATCCCTGTATATCACTCCTTCTTCAAAACAGTTATTGATATAGATTCATGAATACTAATTACCACAATATTAAGGCTAAACACCAGAAAATCTGACAAAATGAGCAGCTATAAAAGCATCAGCAGCAACGAAAACAACAGAGCATGCTTGCAGCATGTGGAGACGACATCACGTGATTTGAAGTATCATTATAGTTGGGTAATAATGACAGCTCTGAGCAGGGGCACTAAAAGGTTCAGAAAGTAAATGAGCATAGAATTTTAGCCTTGTGAGTATATTGATATATGTAAGCTGGGCTTGTGAAAAATATTTTTGTTGTTATAACTAACTATGGGAATCTTTTTATAAAAAAAATAATAAATTTCTGCTGAAATACTGTGCACAAAATTTATAAATAGTCATCTTGGTGTCACTCTCTCTGACAAGGTTACCAGGTGTGGTCCACACCCCCGTAGCCCCCTAGTGACACCACCGTTAAATACAAGAAACCTGATAGTTATTTAGAATATCAGAATGAGCTTTCCTTGGAAATGTCTAATTTGCTTCATTAAATATGACAGAATTACTGTCTTGTATACAGTCATGAAGTAATTTGTTATTATAAAATTTAACAAGCCCTAGGTAATGCTTAGATTGAACCTATGAACCTTTAATAAATTAAATTTATGATATTTAAGGCAAGTTACCTATCTCCAACTTAAAAAATTTTGCATTATTTTAATGTGTTCACCTGAATAAAAATACCACCAATCTAAATTCAATAAACAGCATTTGCAAACAGTATACATATATTTTGAGGAAAATATCACATCAATGCCAAAAATTAGTCTTCCTTAAAGACCCTGTCTTATTCTTTGACATATTGGTCCCAGATTGTTTTATTTTTCTGATATCTCTGGGTATTATTTGAAGAATAAATACTTTAAAAATATTATTAACTAAGGAAGGGGCACTCAATTCTAATATTTCTAGTGACTGAATTGAAATAAATTTAAAAACTGTGAAGATGCACAAGTGATGACTTCCCGGGAAGCTTCTGATTAAGAACCAGGTTACACGAAGCTTCCTCAGTATCATTCAAACTTGCACAGTTGTCAGAGCAACTTTACTTTCACATGACACATATTGTATTTTCTCATCGTGAATGTAACATCTAACACTATTCTGAATTGTACTTTGTATATTTTATATATTATAAAGCCTATCATATGAAAATGCTGTTTTGAGTTTCAAAAAAAAAATCTTGGAACTGTAAACCTGACTATACCAGGCCCAAAATGGAGTCACATATGCTAAGGCCCACGTCAGCAAATCAAAACCTAGGCTTCTATTTCTCATAAATGCTTAACCTTCCCAGGAACTGAAAGCAAACTCAATCAATTGACTTCCCCAGAAACGAAAACGTAAGCTAACCAGTAAGAACTTGCCTAGTCAGTTTAACCTAGTTCAAAATGTCCTCTTTATCTCTCATAAGCAAAGGAAATGTCTGTCCACCGATCAAATTTCCCCAGTATAGTTTCCTTGCCTCTCTGTGTCTGTGACTATAAAAACTTTCCTCTTTGTATTGCTCTTAGGAACTCTTGCTCGACTTCCAGACCAGATATTTCGCTATTCATGAACTGAAAAATAAAGCTTATGAGTTTGCACACAAAGTTAATACTGTAGAAATTTTAATTTTCGACAAAACTTTAAAACTACAATTTTTTTTTCCCCATAAGATGTAGTTCAGGATGAATGGAAGAGTCTCAATTATCATTCTCTTTTGCATAAATCTAATTTCTTGCTTTCAGCAGTGATGTTTCACTTGAATGTTGATTGGACATCATAGGATTATTTTATTTATAATAATTTTGTACCATCTAATTTAATATAGATTTAAATTTACATAATTAATTAAATAAGGGTTCTTGTTTTAGTAACCTCTATCCCTACTGAACAAATATGCATTTTAAGTTGTCCTTAATGTCAATACAAATTTGTGAATTTCTCAGATTTTGTTGTTAAAAATTCTTCTGGGATTTGAGTCATGTCCTTATGGAAATGTTGGATACTCATTTTGTAACCTGTCACCTGTCATCATACAACTTTTTACATGTGACAAATTCAAGCAAGAAATTATGGAACCCAATTTTCTCAAGTGTGTTGAAACCAAAGCAAGTTAACAACAAGAAAACATCACCAAAGGACGTAATAATTATGCTGTTGAACAACCAATGAAAAGGAGAAAATCTTAACATCAGTAAGATTTAAAAGAATGTTTATTTAAATCTCAGAGTGAAGAAAGGTGTATGGACACTATCAGTACACTTACATTAAATGTTACTCGGTTGATAGTAAAACCGATTGTTTTCATAACTTTTTTAGAAAAGGTCTGCCCCCCAACCCCTTATTTCAGCATACAAATAACTGCATTAAAAAGTTACAGTAAGGTTTGCACTTATACATTGTCATTTCTCACCCCAGTTTCATTGCTCAAATATAAATTTTCTTTCTGGAAAGATTATCTGGCCACCTGATTTTCAAACATTAACCTCATGGTGGAAAATTTGCTTTGACATATAATTTGGATTTATTTTCAACTGAAGTCGAACTGGATCAAAAAGAAAAAAGGTGGCTGTTTCTCCCGTGTGTCAGTACAGTTATAGACTAAACACTACTTGTCTAAAATCCTCTTGGTTGTATTGTCCCTCTAAACACATTTAGGTTGAAATCATAACAGTTTTTAACAGAGAAAATAAGAACTATGCATTTTGTATTAGTTGACAAGGACATGACATTATGCGTTTAGAGTAAGATTTATAAACTGCGTATCCTAAAATGGGTTTATTTTATAATGAGTAAGTTTTCCTTTCAAATAGATCCTTGCTGCTTGAATAATGTAACTAATAATGTAGGGAATCACAGTTATTTCAGTAAAGAAAACTCAGCTATTGTACAACCATAGAGAAGCACCCTCCATTAACCTTTCTGTCTTTGGAAATCAGACTGACTTATTGCGCAACTTCAATTAGCTTGTCAGATAAATGCAGGGCCACGACAATTCTTTTCTTTAGTTCAGTTATAGGGAAAAGGGTGTGCCAAGAACAGAATAAGCATTATAATTTTCTTTTATAGGAGAAATATTGGGCAATACATATTAAAGTACTATTTAAAGCTAAAGATATTTTTTAAGCAAATGTCACACAAATGGTGTATTCATAGCTTCTGGTTTGATTTTTCATTCCATATTTTTTAATAATGGAAATTGTGTGGCCTATTTACATTTGAATGGTGATGATATTGCTTGATGTTGACTTCATATGAAAAATTGACTAGCTTTGGTTTCATGTACCTAAATCATATATAATATTGGTCACTTATTTATAGTATAACAAAAGCCAAAAGAAAAAAGATAAGAAATTGAACCATTAATATATTTAGTCATGAAAGGAGGGTCAGTGATAGCCTTAATTCTTCAAATTCTCACAAGGCATTTAATCAATTGGACAGCTTAAAAAAGTTATATCATTTTGTGGTGGAAAATATTATTATGCAGGTTGTCATTTTATATAAAATACAAATAATTGCAAACATCTTCATCTTCCTTTGTAACAGGCTTGAGTCGCGTCTAACCACTGTTCGCTTTCAGTTATATATTTGACAAACAGTTAGATATCCTTCCCCAGGAAGAAAAATCAAAATTCTTTTAATAAATATTTCTTGAAACACATTTGTTTCTTTAAGCCATATCAAACAATAGGTTCATGTCTTCATTCCAATACCCAGATGACTGTGAAGCAACAGTTATTCCAGCTGAAAATGTGTTTGAATGGCAACATTGTTTAGAATATTGAAAAAGGAGTACATATTTAAAAAACTAAAGAGTATGCAAGGTCAGATTTTAAGACACAACCGTCAACTCTACGATTTATTTTTTTAATAAATGCATGCTTCTTTTCAAGTTCAAAGACACGGACCTCTTTATCTCATAGTTGAAGTAGAGTTTATTTTCTAACATTTCCCAACACATTAGCAGTTTTAGTTTGTTTCCCCTCTTTATTTTTCTCAAGTTCACATCCATCACATCCCTTCTGACATCATCCAATACTTTTCCATAGTTCTCGGCTTTGGTTTTACTCTGATGTTTAATTAAAATACTTCCTGGTGCACTGTCTGTTCTGCAGAGCAAGTAAATATCATGGATTGCAACTAAAACCAGTCTGTAACACATATTAGGAAAACGTTATCTTGGTTTTGGAGGGTGTAGATCTTTATAGTCATAGATTAATACAGCTATAAAGATACAGCTGTATCTATATTTTGATGTTTTCAGCATATAGCCCTATTTTTGCTAACATTTCTTTTATTTACAGGTATTCATTAAATAAATAAGGACCCTCGGGTAATTAGAAGTATCTTTGTCAAAGGAATTGTGGCTGTTTCATAGACAAGTTTTTTTTTTTTTTAAATATAGATTTCTAAACGATCTTGGGAAAACCTGGACATAGGACACTATTTAAAAAAAAAAAAATTCTTTTCTTTGATTTTCTTTCTGAAAACATACTCAGAAAAAACAAAAGAAATTATACTTTAAATATAGTGATTTATATTAAAGACATTATTGCTTAAGGAGCGTCACAGCTTGTTTACTCAGGAAGCAGAGCCTCAGGTAAACTGTCAATTAATTAAGGAGTATAATCTCCAGAAGAGTAGTCAAGAACAAGAGAAAAGATGTAGGGAAGGTGAGTGAGTCATTATCATTCTATAATCCTGACCAGTGACACTGATTACACAAACCCCCTAGATGATCCAAGAAAACAAATAAAACACATTCTGAACTGTTCATGTTAGGGGGCAGGGGGACATTTTACACCTTAAATAAAAGCTCCCGTTGGTCAAAGGTTTGCATAAACTCAACCATACTTGCAAGTTGTTCATGTGGGCACTGAGTGAAATCCTACGGGGGCATCAAAAGTTTAGCATTGGGGCAATGGAAGAAATAGGAGGCACATGGATAAGGAGGGCAAGAACCACCAGGTTGTTCTCCCGTGAAGCCAAATGAAACCCAGGCACAGTGCAGCTGAGGTAATGTTATGGATATCTGTCCTTGTTTATACTATATCCAGGTTATGTTTGAAATGTCAAAGAGAAGAAATTAATATATTATTACACATATATATTGTGGTCTTACAGTATTATCCACCATGAAGAGACACAAAAGCAGCAGTACCTCTCCATGTGTCAAATTTAAATTTTGGTTTCAATACTTGTTTTCTGTTAGTTCTACAGAACAAGGAGGACGTGATTAAATAACAGAATGAAATCGAAGTTGAGAACTATGCATAAGCGCCAATAGGGATGGAGTGGTTGTGATGGTAAAAAGAAGAAAGGGAGAAAATTGACTTAACTCGTTGATATATTAAGAAACCGTGGAAAAGAAATAATGTTTGCCTATATCCATTCTGAAAAAGGATCAGAGCACAGAATTCTTTTGTAAAAATAGCTTTAGATATAAATGCTACCCCTCCTAAAACTTGTTTTTTCTTTAACACAATGAACTTGTCTTGAAGCATCATACAGGTTGCTTTTGAGGTCATCAATGAAAGAAGTCAAGGATGGTTTAAGAGCTCTTAGTGAAATATCGGAAACTGCCAAGTATTCAATATTCTAAAAAAGATAAAATTTCTTTCCAAGCAAAGTATTAATTGTATTCAGTGGAAAATTGGAGCCCTTAGGATGCTTGGCAATTGAGCCAATTTTCCTCCTTCAATAAAGAAAATACTCTTTATTGTTTTGTGACACTGTTTTCTACATTTTCTTTAATTGTCAACAAACACTATACAAACAGTACTAAAAAAAGAAAAACAAAAGAGCTGTTTACTGTCATAAAAATCATTCATCACATTTGATAAAGATAGACTGTAGAATCATTTTCAATCATCAAGAAGCGTAAGAGGTGCCTGGGTGGCTTGATGATTACCCTAAAGGTTGGCAGTTCGAATCCACCCAGTGTCACCACAGAAGAAAGTGCTGGCAATCTGCTTCTGTAAAAATTACAGCCAAAAAAGCCCTATGGAACAATTCTATTCTGTAATGGGGTCTGACATGGGGTAACGGTGAGTTGGAACTGACTAGAAGGCCATGGATTTGGTTGTTTTTTAGAAGCATAAGGATTTTCCAAGGTATGAAAAAGAATAGGAAGTTGTTTTCAATTTCTTTAGACAGAAGTGGCGGAGTTTCTGAATGACATACACAAAAGCTTTTGATTAAAAAGCAATTCTCATTTATAGAAAAAATAACAAAACAAAACAAAACTAGAAGATTTGTTAGTGCAGTGACTGTTGCGCAGATACTTTTTAACAGTATAATTACATCAAATTTAATTTAGAGATTTAGAGTCACTACTGTGTATATGGAGCCCTGGTGGCACAGTGGTTAAGAGCTTGGCTGATCATCAAAAAGGTTGGTACTTTGAATCTACCAGCTGCTCCTTTGAAACCCTATGGGGCAGTTCTACTCTGTCCTATACAGTTGCTATGAGTTGGAATTAACCCAAGGGAAATGGACATTTGGGTCAGGAATTGTATATATGCAGTTGTTGTCTGCTGCAAATGGTTGATAAGCTCAGCTGCTAACTGAAAGGTTGAAGGTTCCAATTCACCCAGAAGTGTCTCAGAGGAAAGACCTGATGATCTATTTCAAAAAAAAAAAAAAAAAAAAAATTAAAAACTGTATAGAGCATAGTTCTAGTTTGACATGCATAGGGTTGCCATGAGTTGGAATTGACTTGATGGCAACTGATTTTTTTTTAATATGTGTTTTTCTGAAAAATACTTTCTGAAATTACCCCTCTAAAAAAAAAAAAAGACATGGTAGATGATTTAATTTTTCAGTTTTGAGGGAAATACTCCTTTATGCATAACAGAAAACTGTTTTTTCTTTTATATTAAGTAGAAGTCATAAGATACTGGAAACTCTACTGCCTTATTTAATTAAATATTTCAGTGAAGACAGCTTTAGAGTTTAAATATGAATGTGTAATCTTTTTGATTGTTCTTATTGATCACAGTAATGAAGTATACACTGTTAAAGATAATTTCATTTACTTAGGGGCAAAGAAAATGAGTAATAAGAATTAAAAATATATATATATATGAAACTTGAAGTACCCTAGTGGTATGTAACTTGCCTTGTCTGGAAAAACAACCTAACATCTTTGTTAGTTAGGGTTTCCAGTATTACATTTTTGGAGGATTGGTGTGTGGTGGGGGAGGGGGGCACCATCAGCCTAAAGAATCAAAATGCATTGGATGCCATTGATATCATTATTTTATTTTACTTTTGGTATTAAGGACCATTTCAAATTCTGGCATTCAAACATGAAAGAAAAATAAGATCCTCATTAGAAGTTCCCACTGAAAACAATGAAGGCAGCTAGAAGTGAGAATGGTGAGACCTTGGCATGCTTGCTTTGGACCCGTCGTCGGGAAAGACCAATAGCCAGAAAAGGATATTAGGTTTGGTAAAGCAGAGGGTCAGCGAAAATGAGGGAAACACTCAGCGGGATGGGTTGACACAATAGCTTCACAATGGACTCATACACAGCAATGATCATAAAGATGACACAGGACTGGGCATGCTCTGTTACACATAAACTTGCAGGGAGCCAGAGCTGACATGAGAACAAATAACAGCAGTTAAGACTACTTTTCCTTTTTCATCAGTGTTCGATAATGTTTTGGTGCATTTAATAACCCAAGCATGTAACTCATTGCTATCAAGCTAATTTTGACTCATGGCACCCCACATTTGTCAGAGTAGAACTGCTCTCCACAGTGTTTTCAAAGGCTGATGTTTTTGAAGTAGATCTCCAGGCCTTTCTTTGGTGGCGCCACTGGGTGGATTTGAACTGCCAACGTTCTGGCTAGTAGCAGAGCAAAAACCATTTGCACCACCCATGGACCTAAAAGTACATATTTGTTTTTATACTGGATCATTAAAAAATTACTAAATGTGAATGACATGGAATAATTTCATGAAAAGCTTCAATGTATGTGTTTTGTACAAACTTTATAAGGGAGATCATTACCAAATTTTCCAAAGAATCTAGGAATTTAAGTATGTATGTGTATATGTGTACACACGCCATGTGTATGTGTGTATATGTGTCATGGGTATGTGTGTATACTTGCCATGGGTATGCATGCACACACTCCATGTGTATGTGTGTATATGTGCCACGGGTGTGTGTGCATACACTCCGTGTGTATGTGTGCATACGTGCCATGGGTATGCGTGCATACACTCCGTGTGTATGTGTGCATACGTGCCATGGGTATGCATGCATACGTGCCATGGGTATGCATGCATACGTGCCATGGGTATGCATGCATACGTGCCATGGGTATGTGTGTATATGTGTCATGTGTATGTGTGTATAAGTGCCATGAGTATGTGTGCATATGTGTCATGTGTATGTGTGTATACATGCCATGGGTATGTGTGCATACACTCCCTGTGTATGTGTGTATATGTGTCATGGGTATGTGTATATATGTGCCATGGATATGTGTGCATACACTCCGTGTGTATGTGTGTATACATGCCATGGGTATGTGTGCATACACTCTGTGTGTATGTGCGTATATGTGCCATGGGTATGTGTGCATATGTGTCATGGGTATGTGTGTATACGTGCCATGGGTATGTGTGCATACGTGTCATGGGTATGTGTGTATACGTGCCATGGGTATGTGTGCATACGTGCCATGGTTATGCGTGCATACACTCCGTGTGTATGTGTATACACACCACATGATGAACTTGCAAACTACCTCTTCATGGAGGTTTGGAAAAATGCAGAAGCTCGGTGTCTGTGACTCGGGAACTATCAGTGCGAATGAACACCAGGGTTAGAAGTCAAGTGAGCATAAGCTTTTCCGAAGTCAGAAGATTTTGGTTTACTCTATTATATATTTTTTATAAGCTTGGAAAAGTGTGCCATGAGTCTATGTTACATAATTACTGTTGCTCCCTGGCTGCAGCTATGGCTATAGCACCAGTAACGACAGCTGGGTCTGAGAGCAGAGGAAAATCCTTCCATGGTCTCTGTCTGCATAGTCAGTGTCAGAAGACATCCCCAGCTCTATATGTGGCTCTCAGTTCTATATTTTTCAGCCTATGAAGCTTCACATTTGTAATTTCATATTAGATTTTAATTTTCAGTTTAAAAAAAGAGCAAAACCATGGATTTACAGAAAAATACTAGTTATAAAATATGACATATTTATATTTAACTGTATCTGTCTACGTATATCTATCTATCTGTCTATCATCTATCCTTTAACATTTACCTATCTATATTTCTATATCATACCATTAAATAGCTCCTTCATATGTGCTTGTTCTTTCACCCATTATAAACAGTATTTCAGGGTAACATCTTCTAATTTATAAAATAAAATATTGAGTCACTTTTTGTTATACTTGCCTTTTGAAACATTACAAAAGTATTTCTGGACCAACAAGAGGTATGCATAACCCTGTAGTCTATTATGCAGCCTGAAAATTACATGTCTATAAGCAGATCAGGTCCAGAGTGAAATAAATTACATAAATAAAAAGTTTTCAGTAAACACTAATTATTATATAATCAAAAACAAATCAGTGGTGTGTATGTTTTACAATGGACAATAACACATATTTTTAAGCAAAACATTGACTGTAATGCTGATTCTTTTAGCATTTGTTTTGTTTTTATTATCCAAACAGGCGGTATTCATAGCTTAGAATATTGTGATATTTTTAATTGAACAGGAGATTAATAGCACACTAAAATACATCATATACTTACCTATGTTTTCATTTTGCATTATTTTTCTCTTTTGACAAAAAAAAAAAATTCTGAGCAATATATACAGTTATCTCATGCACCCCAAGAGGATTTCACTTCAGAGCCTATTTACTTGCTGTTAGTATGACACGGGATGTTTTTTCCTCTAGGTATTTTAGGATTAATTCTCAAAATTTAATCAAGTCTTTTCAAATACACCTTCTTCTTGTATAAGACAGAAAAATCTAGAAATAGGAATACTTCTAGGTCTACCCTTCCCTGACCAACCTATTTGAAATTGTAGCCCCCCTCACTGTCTTTTATCTTTGTTTTATTCCTCATGTTGTTGCTGTGTGTGGTCGAGTTGATTCTGACTCAGAGTACCCCTATATGACAGAATAGAGATGTCCCACTTCCTCCTAGGGTTGCTTAGGCTCTAATCTTTACAGGAGCAAATCACCA
The DNA here is from genome assembly GCA_030035585.1 of Dugong dugon. Taxonomy (NCBI): domain Eukaryota; kingdom Metazoa; phylum Chordata; class Mammalia; order Sirenia; family Dugongidae; genus Dugong; species Dugong dugon. Next base: position 13,390,975 of record CM057473.1, read on the forward strand.
GGTCTTTTCTCCCCCAGAGCCGCTGGATGGGTTTGAACTGCCTGCTTTTTGGTTAGCAGCCAAGTGCTAAACAATTGCACTACCAGGACACCTTTGATTTATTCTTCATAGCACATATAAATCCTGACGCTATGGTACATGTCTATTTGTATACTGTTTATTTCCCCCGTAAAATTCAGGGCTCTTAATAGTAGACAGGAAACCCTGGTGGCTAGGGGTTAAGAGTTTGGCTACTAACCAAAGGTCGGCAGTTCGAATCCACTAGGCGCCCCTTGTATGCCACATGAGGCAGTTCTACTCTGTCTTACAGGGTCACTATGTGTTGGAATCAACTGAATGGTAATGGGATTTTGTTTTTTTTTTTTTTTTTTTTTTTTTTTTTGGTTTAATAGTAGCCAAAGGCAATGACTCTGCTAACTCTGCTAATAAGCAGAAAAATAATTCATTAAATTTTAATTTTTTAAGTTTATTTTACAGATTTGTTTGTTGGACTGGAGAACTTGCCTCAAAGCTCAACATTATTAGGAAAAAATTGCCCATGAGGGAAATGTCATGATAGCAATGGCCTCTTTGATTACTGGTGGAAAGTTTGCACTTAACGCTACAGGTTTCACTGAAGTCTCTTTTGCACCATAAACTCAACCATATCTGCTCCTAAAATGTAGATGCCTTCTAAGTTAGCCAAACGTTAATTCCCTTCTCCTTCAAGGTTCCTTCCTCAGTTTTCTCACTTCCAAACTAAAGCCTCATATAAATAAGTCTGAGTGGTGGAGGTATGACTCAAGTACTCTGTTTCATATAGGTCAAATAGATTGTGACTTTTCTTGAGTATTTTATTTGGCAAAGACACTAGTCTGATGATTTCATACTTTTCATATATTTGTCCAAATCCTATAGGGTGGCTATAATCTTTAAGCATTCAAAATAATCATTGCAGAAATATTCCAAAACAGACAAAATTGTTGTTACATTCATTTTAGTTTCAACATCAATGTAAAAATAAGAGCACTTTAAAATATGCATACATTTGTTTATTTCAGGCACAGTCATTTGAAATTTTGAGAAAGTATATCACGATTTTATCAAGATAGACAATTGAGCTATAAGGCACTCGCTAAAATAACATCAGTTTCACTTTTTCTTCGAAAGGAAGAACCTCTTCTAAATGTTTTGAAAAATTAAGTCACATCTCCAAATTATTTCTATATGTAGATACAGAATTAATATAGTCAAGAATGGTATAGTAAGAAATGGAAAAAACAGATTTCCATTTGTAGTAACATGTTACATTACAACTTTACTGATAATTTGTGATATTAAGAAGTCTGCTTCAAAAATTGCATTAATCTCTGATTTAAGAAGTATGTACTTTTTTTACAGTGGCTAACTGGGACAGATGTTGGTAGATAACAAAACAGATGCAAAATGCTTATTTCTTTACAAGACATTTATAAAAGAGAAACTAAATTAAATGTCAAAATGATAGAACCACTCTCAGTTCAGAGATATAAACCTCCCCAAACTCATTAAACTGGACACAACAGCCAGAACAGGAGGTTATGCAACTGGGAACTTAAAACTTGCATCATATTTGAGAAAAATACATTCTTACTAAATTAATATACCCTAATGTGTGCCAGTTTTCATTTTCATATTGAAAATACTTTACAAGGGTATTTGACAAAGGCTTCTTTATGTTCTCTTTCTGTAGGTGAATTTAAATGAACACAGTTTCAACATCACACAACATAAAACTAAAGAAATCCGTGCTTATGTTTAAAGCAAACATAGAAAACTAGCCATCAAAAGAGAAAATAAAATGTATCATCATTTAAAAAACAATATTATTACCCAAAATTAATAAAAACACGTAAATTTAATTTTGACATTTTCATAGCGACCCTATAGAACAGAATAGAACTGCCCCATAGGGTTTCCAAGGATCGGCTGGTGGATTTGAACTGCTGATCTTCTGGTTAGCAGCCAAGCTCTTAAGCACTGTGTACCAGGGCTCCAAAACAAGCTTAGAGGGGGAAAAATATATACACACAAACACATACACACACACACACACACACTTTTGTGCAGCTTCATATTAAAATAATACATAAATTATCATCATAAATGTTGATAAAAATATCTGTGTCTAGTTTCATATCTGATTCTTTCTCTGTCTTGGGATTTTAAGATTCTATAACTAAAGTGGGTTGTGGATTGGCCTTTTGCTATACTTGTGTAATGAAATACAATGAGAGAGAAATGAATTCTCCTCTGGGGACAACAGATGTAGAAGACAGTCTGATAACCATCTGATTCATGAGCACATCTATAATTTAGCTGTTGAACAGAGGTGATTCTTAACCAAGGGGATTAGGCTATAAAATACTGGGTGAATATATTTGAAGATGTTTAAAATATGGTGCTTACTGGCAGACCTAAATTGCATCATATAAATTAAGTCAATCATGCCTCAGGTCAATTATATCTGTACATGGAAGTTAACTGCATGAAGGGACATAAACACTTACTGCATTAATAATACACCTGTACTCATCTTCATTTAAATATAAGAATAATCTGTTCTAGAAGAATTTTCCAAGAGAAAAAAAATTTCTACTAGACATTTTAAAGTTCACGTCTTTGTACAAATGACATATGGAGTTATCCTAAGTGCCTATTTTAAAAAGGTATACTTGTAATTTCCAAAGAAACATGAACCTGTCAATTGAATTTTGTATTCATCTTAATCTAAGTAGTTTTCTGCCCCACTGAGGTGTTAATAAAATGTGTATGTCACCCAATTGTTATTTATCATTAGTTCATATTTGGTCCAATAGTGAGAGTTATGGAATTCGCAGTTTAATAACTCTGATAATAAGTTAATTGAAGTCCTCGACAGAGATAAACCAAGTAGAATTTGGTTTTCTTGAAGTAACAGATAGGAGACTACATATATAATATACTAGATTGTTTTCTTAAGTAAATAGTTATTAAATGCTGAATGTGTTTAAGGTATTAATGTGGGAGCTAGAGACTTTCTGAAGAACAAGGTAAACATAATTCCTAGATTCCTAGAATTTAGTGTGTAAATCCACTGCCATGAAGTCGATATTGACTCATAGTGACCATATAAGACAGGATAAAACCACCCTATAAGGTTTCCAAGGCATAGGACAATAAACAAAAAACAGTTTCCAGGGAGTCTGCTCTGACTCATGGTGATCACATGCATGTTAGAGGAGAGCTGTTATCCATAGGGTATTCAACAGCTGCTTTTTCAGAAGTAGATCACCAGACCTTTCTTCCCAAGTCCCTCTGGTGAACTCACAGCTCCAAACTTTCAGTTTACAGCCTAGCACTTAACCATTTCCTCCACCTAACATTCCCAAACCCAAAGCCAAACCCATTGCCCTCAAGTCTGTTCCGACTCTTAGCAGCCCGATAGGACAGAGTAGAACTGCCCGTAGGGTTTCCAAGGCTATAAGTCTTTATGGAAGCAGACTGCCACATCTTTCTCTTACAGAGTGGCTGGTGCGTTCCAACCACAGACCTTTTAGTTAGAAGTCCAACACCTTAACCACCGTGCGATCAAGAAAAATTCTTTCTTGATGGGTAATAATTTGTTTATATCTAACAGGTCAAATGTTTCATAATTTTACATTTTATACCTATGTTATTCATATATCGGTACTTTTGCGCTGTAACTCATATATTTAAAGTCACACTGATCCCGCCCCTTTACCCCAACGCGGCCATATGCATAGCCTGGCAGAGTTTCTACTATAATTGGTGAAATTAGAAAGCACATTTCCTCTAAACACTCTGCTCATTCTAAATGCAGCATTGATATATTTCCTTAAGGCTTTTGCTCTGCACAGTTACTATGGCTGTTGAGTCTCAATTACTGCATTTTGAATTTATTTTCTATGTAGAGCAACATGCCGATGCCAGAGTACTTATAAGGGTTAAACGGTAATTTTTCATCGTCTGTAAGTGCTAGAACCACTAAAGATACATTTAATCTGGGGGCTGGATCAGAAAGCAACATGCTTCACTGGTTGTTATTATGTCAGGACAGTGTGTGAGAGACTTTTAAGAGTTGTGTTTTAGAAACAAAAACCAATCCCTCCCCTATTGCCCAAGTCATAAAACTACTGACATGACTCCATCTCACTCATAGGGTATTATGCAGTCCTAAAATAAATTGTGCTTGGGAATTAAAAGGATTACAGAGACAGTGAGATATAATGTGAAAAGCACAAGAAAGCCATAGAAGATGTATAGGGAGATCCCCATCTCTTAGTAGGTCTATAACCTTCCCAAGTCACTCAATTGCTCTGTATTTTATACGGTCTTTTGTAGATCACCCTAACTCAGTTTAGAAGTCATTTATTAATGTATATTGTTGGCATTTGTACACCTCTACTTCCACCGAGGTCTCAGAAAGAAAAAGAAAAAATAAAAAACGTTGCTGTTGAGTCATTTCCGACTCATAGTGACCCTATAGGACAGAGTAGAACTTCCCCATAGGGTTTCCAAGGAGTGGTTGGTGGATTCAAACTGCTGACCTTTTGGTTAGCAGCCAAGCTCTTAACTACTGTACCACCAGGTCCCTGGGCAGTACAAATTGCACCTGACTACCCACCTAAAGGTTAGTGGTTTAAACCTATCCAGTGGTTCTATGTGAGAAGGTCCAGGAAATTTACTTCTATAAAGATTACAGCCAAGAAAACTCATGCATTGGTTTAAACCTATCCAGTGGTTCTGCGGAAGAAAGGCCAGGAAATTTGCTTCTATAAAGATTACAGCCTAGAAAACGCATGCATCTAGGCATTATACCATCCCCTAAACAAACAATCAAACAAACAAAAAAGTTGCTGTGTAGTTGGTTCCAACTCACGGCAACCTCACGTGTGTCAGAGCAGTACTAAGTGCTCCACAAGGCATTCAATAGCTGATGTTTTGGAAGTAGATCTCCAGGTCTCCCTTCCCCGGAGACTGTCGGTAGAGTGGAACCTCCTTTTGGTTAGCAGCTAAGCTAGAGTTCTATGTTTTTGTGTATTGCTGATCATTACTGCCCTTGCTTCATCTTTCTCCAGATATCACTTCAAACTTCTGGAATACAAACAATTATCCATGCCATGCCTGGTACCTTACATGAAACACATACACAGAGATCTTTACTCTCTGTGGAGTCAGGATTATCAAATCTATTGTAATTTTTGCATAAAGAAAAATAAAGAATAAAAGTAACGTGTTAAATAATTCCTTAGAAAGAGGTCTTCTGTTCTGTGACACTGGCTTACCAGTCCTCATCAAAATGGTGACTCACCAGCAAGTGCTATTTAGCATTCAGAGAATAAGAAATTAGACACTGGGAGCATCTTTTTTTTCTTTTTTCCTTTTGAACAATTCCAATGCTGGTGATGTACATTTTCAGCAGTAAATTAAAAACTCATGTTCGGGCTAACTTTCCCAGATCTCAATCTCAAAATAGAAGATGTCCTGAAAGAGAATATTGTTGTTGTACAATGCACGTTTTGTTTCTTCCTTTTTAATTTGAGGAAAACAGAACAAAACACTATCATGAAGCTGCATTTTCCCTTCTTGTATATAGTATTGGCAAGATAATATTGGCAATGCTTAGTGCAGAAGAATACAGAGTGCTTAAATTTTGACCTTCAAGAACAGTCTCAAAAGTATTCAAGAGTAAGAATTGGGCATTGAGTCTAGTCTCTTCTGCCCAATATCTGTTGGTAATCATATCAAAGGACAATGAAATGGCTGTAACCAGCATGGCAGACAAAGGTGATTTCAGTATTTAAAGAATCTTTTATTAAATTCTACAAATCTTAACTGTACAATTTACATACATGTGCCACATGTACAAATTTGTAACGCATTCTAAGTTTATTAGAATAAATACGTTTGTTTTCACTACAGTATATTTTTTCTGTGATAAAATAAATCCCATTTCTAAACCATTTTTTCAGGTTTTAAAAATACACAAAACAATTAAAATTATAATTGGGTTAAACAGAAAAGAAAACAAACAAAAGCTGCATAGGCGAGTCTGAAGCAGCAGGACTCCACACTGTTGGAATAGATGGAGCTTAAAAGTGACTCTCCAAAGAAAAGTTTTTTAATTCAGCCGTTGACCTTCATTTTAAATTTACTTTTCTGATCCACTTCTGCTATACTAAAGCTGTGATCTTAGCTGTACAAATACTTTTCTAGAAGCACATATATTAAATGTATGCATATTACATACTGTGATGTGGTTCAGAAAACACCACAGGGCATTGATACCACACAATAAAACAACCCCTTTCCCAATACAAAGCAACACACAGACAAAATCTACAAAGTTAATATGATATATAAGTTTACAATAAATTCCTATGATGTAAAAAATTGTAATATCAGGGAGTTCCGGCAAAATGGCACTCTAGGCAGAAGTACCATGCTGTCCCTCCACAGCAAAGATCCGAAAAACTAAGCCGAACAGAGAATACAACAATCCTGAAACCCTAAAACATCAAATGAAGAGATAAAGAACTCAGCCAAGCACCAAATGGAGTGAGAAAACTGACCGAGGATGGAGAGCGAGGAGAGATTCATGCATAGGTCCCTTACCAGCGGGAACGGCGTGGATCCGCCATCTTGGGCTCCTGTTGGAGACCAGCAAACAGGGGGTACAGGGGAGCAGCCTCACAGACTGTCCGGCAGGGGATGGAACAACCAGTAATTTGCGATATACACTTTCCCACCACCCACCTTTCTTCACCCTTCCTCAGCCTCCTCTGCTTCCTGCGGCCACAATCACTTGACCGGGAAACACCGGCTGCTTGGATTCCACACACCCGAACGGGTGGCTCTCTGAGTACCATTTGTTGGCTGCTGGTGTTGCTTTTTTCTGCTTCTTTTGATTTCTTCCTTGCCTCTCGCCACCTCCCCTCCTCTCACTCGAGTACATCGCTCCGTGCGCCATCTTTGCTTCTTCCTGAGGGGGGCTGCAGAGCTCCAGTAATTTGTGATATATGCTTTCCCACTCTCTACCCTTCTTCACCCACACTCAGCCCCCTGTGCTTCCCATGGACACAGTCTCTTGTCCAGAAACACCAGCCCACACTAGCTGGCTCTCTGACTGCCATTTCTTGGCTGCTAGTGTTGCTTTTTTTTTCTGCTCCTTTTGATTTCTTACTTGCCTCCCGCCACCTCCCCCTCCTTTTGCTCGAGTGCCTGACTCTGTGCGCCATCTTTGCTTCTTCCTGAGGGACTGTGGAGCTCCATTCGAGTGTGGAGCTGCTTCCTGGTCTGGGCTGCCATGCTGGTGGGATCCCGGGGCATTTGTTCATTTGTTTGTTTTGAATTGTTTGTTTTCTATTCCTTTTCTGGAGATGGGAGCACTTCCCGGCCAGGTGGAGCTGCGTGGCAAGGAGACACCCCCTGGGCTTTCACAGACGTGCAGAGGGAGCCCTGATAGCAGTTCTTTTTTTGTTAGGTTTTTTTTTTCTGTTTTTTGGGGGGGTCTTTCTTGTTCTTTTTTTTTTTAGTTTGTTTTGCTTTCTTTACCCTCTTTTCCGTTTTTCTCTTTCTTTATTGCTCAGTTTCTCGTCTCACTATAACTTCCATCTCTTTCTGATCCCTGAATACCTGGCATTGTATAGCTCTACGCCTTCTAGCCAGGCTGTACTGCAACACATAGCCATAGCTGCACCGGTGAGATCCCTGGGAACTTTGTGGTTCTTTAACCTTACTGATTTTTGTTTACTCATTCTTTTCTTTACTTCCTCTTCCCCTTTATGTTTTTCTCCATTTCATGGTCTCTCATCTCTACGCTCTGGCAGCAAGCTCCCCTAGCATTCTTTTTTGTTTATTTCTATGTTTTGGCTCCTGTTCCTCTCTCCTCTCTCCCATATCCATCTTAGCTCCACACATAACAATCTCCCCACTGCATCCTGCCTAACTACACTGGGCACTTGACATCACACCACCAAGCAGCATGGGCACAGCCTACTGGAACCTGCCTTGCACTGATTACCAACCCACTCTGGTGGCTGTAGTAAGTGCCACAAATAACCCATCCCAGTAACTCCTCTTCAGCTAGACCTGCCCAGCTGTACCATATATGAGTGACTGACCCTGCCAGTTGGAGAAAGAGGTGAAAAGAATTGTGCCAACAGATGAGCAAACAACAAAGAACACACAGTCTGCCTGCTCAGACATAGTCAAATTTTTTTTAAAAAAAGAGATGAAACAAACAAATCTACAATCAATAAATGAGAAAAATAACTACTGAATGCCCCGAAGACAGCAGACAATATCAAAACATTTACAAAAACAGGACAGGATGGTTCCAGAAGGTGTCCAAAATAAAACACCAGATGACTCTCCTGTGGAAGAAAATGCACTAGAACTAACTGATAGGGAATTCAAATCTCTAATACTCAGAATTCTCCAAGAACTGAGGCAAAAAGCTGACAAACATGAGGAAAAAATAGACAAATTCATGGAAAATACAGACAAAAAATTGGAGAATTCAGGAAAATAATGCAGGAAAAAAATGCCAAAATAAACTGACAACTAGAAATCATACAAAGACAACAACTAGAAATCCAAAAGATAAACAACAAGATTTGAAATGGACGGTGTATTATAAGGGCTGAGAAGCAGATTTGAAACAGTGGAAGACAGGATCAGTGGAATTGAAGACAAACACTTGGATACTACTCTGTTTCAGGAAAACTCAGACAAAAGAACAAAGAAAAATGAAGAGACCCTGAGAGCTATGTGGGACACAATCAAAAGCAAAAATTTGTAGTGATTGGAATTCCAGGAGAGGGGGAGAAAACAGAACACACAGAGAGGATCATTGAGGAACTTCTGACAGAAAAGCTCCCCAATATCATCAAAGAGGAAAAGCTGGCCATCCAAGAAGCTCAACGAACCCCATATAGGAGAGACCCTAAAAGAAAATCACCAAGGCATATCATAATCACACTCGCCAAAACCAAAGACAAACAAAGAATCCTGACAGCAGCTCATGAAAAACAAGAAGTCACATACAGCGGAGAAACAATAAGACTAAGCTCAGATTATTCAGCAGAAACCATTCAGGCAAGAAGGCAATGGGATGACATATATAAAATCTTGAAGAAAAAAATTGCCAGCCAAGAATAATATATCCTGCAAAACTCTCGTTCAAATTTGATGGTGAAATTAGGACATTTCCAGATAAACAGAAATTAAGGGAATATGTAAAAGTCAAACCAAACTTACAAGAATTATTAAAGGGAGTACTTCGATCTGAGGACAAACAGCTTCAGCTCACAGGCAGAACCTAGGATGCAGGATCGTACCAGCCAGATACCAGTCTAGGAAATGAACCCTTGAGGACTATCCAAAACCAAAAGAAATACAACAGGGAATCAGAGCAGTTAATCAGTAAATGACAACAACATCAAAACAATGAAAGAGGGAATAAACGGCATAGGTATAGAACCTTCTAATGGAGAGAAAGGCAAGGCGATACCAAGTAATCGTAGAGTGCTTCAAACTTAGAAAGATAAGGGTAAAATTTATGCTAACCACAAAGAAAGTTAACAAACATACTCATAAAAATAAAGAGGAAAAACATAAAGTCTCAACAAAAACAAAACCTACCAAAACAAAAGAAATGAAAAACAAATCCACAAACAAAAGCAACTCAGCACAAGAGAATAAGAAAAACAAAGAAAACTTCAGCACTACAAAAAAAAGCACTGCAAAATAATAGCAACAAACTCACATCTATCAATAATTACACTGAATTTAAAGGGACTCAATGCACCCATAAAGAGACGGAGAGTGACAGAATAGATAAGAAAACAGGATGCATCAATATGCTGTCTACAAGAGACACACCTTAGAAACAAAGATGTAAATTTATTAAAAGTTAACAGTTGGAAATAAATATATCAAGCTAACAACTACCAAAAAAGAGCAGGAGTGGCAATTCTAATCTCAGATAAAATACACTTTAAAACAAAATCTACCATAAAAGACAAAGAAAGACACTATATAATGATTAAGGGGACGATCCTTCATGAAGACATAACCGTAATAAACTTCTACGCACCCAATGACAGGGCTCCAAAATACATAAAAGAAACTCTAACAACAGTGAAAAGAGAAATTGACAGTTCCACAATAATAGTAGGAGACTTCAATACACCACTCTCAGTAAAGAACAGAACAACTAAGAAGTAACTCAAAAAGATACAGAAGACCTAAAGTGCATAATCAGCCAACTTGACCTCAGAGACATATATAGAACACTCCATCCAACTGCTGCAAAGTACACATTCTTTTCCAATGCACATGGAACGTTCTCCAGAATAGACCACATCTTAGGCCACAGAGCAATCCTCAACAATATCTAAAACATTGAGATAATTCAAAGTATCTTCTCTGACCACAATGCCATCAAGGTAGAAATTAACAATAGAAAGAGCAAGGAAAAAAAATCAGCTACATGGAAACTGAATAATACTCTACTTACACATCAGTGGGTAATAGAAGAAATCAGAGATGGAATCAAAAAATTCCTAGAATCAAATGAGAATGAAAACACAGCAAAGGCAGTCCTCAGAGGACAATTTATAGCAATACATGCACGTATCAAAAAGGAAGCAAGGGACAAAATCAAAATATTAACCACTCATCTCAAACAAATAGAAAAAGAACAGCAAAAAAAGCCCAATCAATGTAATTCACCACATAAATAAAAAGAAAGAAAAGAATCACATGATCATCTCAATTGATGCAGTAAAGGCATTTGACAAAGTCCAACACCCATTCCTAATAAAAACTCTCAATCAAATAGGTATAGAAGGGAAATTTCTCAACATAATAAAGGGCGTCTATGCAAAACCAACAGCCAACATCATTCTTAATGGAGAGAGGCTGAAAACAGGAACAAGACAAGGATGCCCTTTATCACCACTCCTCTTGAACATTGTGCTGGAAGTTCTAGCTAGAGCAATAAGGCAAGAAAAAGAAATAAAGGGCATCCAAATTGGTAATGAAGAAGTGAAACTGTCCCTGTTTGCAGATGATATGATACTATACCTGGAAAACCCTAAAGACTCCACGAGAAATCTACTGGAACTAATAGAAAGATTCAGCAGAGTAGCAGGATACAAGATAAACATTCAAAAATCAGTTGGATTCCTATACAGCAATAAGGAGAACGATGAAAAGGAAATCAGGAAAACAATACCATTTTCAATAGCCCCTAAAAAGATAAAATACTTAGGAATAAATCTGACCAGGGATGTAAAAAACCTATGCAAAGACAACTACAAAAAACTACTGCATGAAACCCAAAGGGATCTACATAAATGGAAAAATATACCATGTTCATGGATAGGCAGACTCAACATTGTGAAAATGACAATTCTACCCAAAGCTATTTACAAATACAATGCAATCCTGATACAAATACCAACAACATTCTTCAAAGAGATGGAAAAACTAATCATTAACTTTATATGGAAATGGAAGAAGCTACAGTAGTCAAAACAGCCTGTTACTGTTACAACGACAGATACATTGACCAATGGTACAGAATTGAGAACCCAGATGTAAATCCATCCACCTACTGTCACCTGATCTTCGACAAGGGCCCCAAGTCCATCAAATGGGGAAAAGCCAGTCTTTTTAACAAACGGTGCTAGCAAAACTGGATATCCATGTGCAAAAAAAATGAAACAGGACCCATCCCTCATGCCATATACAAAAACTGTTTCAAAATTGATAAAAGACCTGAATATAAAGCCTAAAACTATAAGGTTCATAGAAGAAAATATAGGACCAACACTTCAGGCCTTAATACATGGCATTAACAGGATACAAACCACAACCATCAACGCACAAAACCCAACAGATAAGCTAGATAACTGGGATCTTCTAAAAATCAAATACATATGCTCTTCAAAAGACTTCACCAAAAGAGCAAAAAGAGTATCCACAGACTGGGAAAAATTTTTTTGGACAGAAGAAGTCAGACAGAGGTCTAATCTCCATAATCTACAAGAAAATCCAACACCTCTCCAACCAAAGAGACAAATAATCCTATTAAAAAATGGGCAAAGGAAATGAACAGACACTTCACCAAAGAAGACATTCAAATGGCCAACAGACTCATGAGGAAATGCTCGCAATCAGTAGGTATTAGAGAAATGCAAATTAAAACCACAATGAGATACCATCTCATCCTGGCACTACTGGCATGAATCAAAACCTCTAGAAATAACTAATGCTGGAGGGGCTGCGGGGAGACGGAAACTCTTATGCACTGCTGGTGGGAATGCAAAATGATACGACCTTTTTGGAAAATGATATAGTGCTTCCTCAGAAAGCTGAAATAGCCATAGCATTCGATCCAGCAATCCCACTCCTAGGAATATATCCTAGAGAAATAAGAGTCATCACTCGAATAGATATATGCACACCTATGTTCATGGCAGCATTGTTCACAATACAAAAAGATGGAAACAACCTAGATGCCCATCAACAGATGAATGGATAAACAAACTATGGTACATACACACAGTGGAATACTAGGCAACGAGAAAGAACAACAATGAATCTGTGAAGCATCTCAACATGGATGAAACTGGAGGACATTATACTGAGTGAAATAAGTCAATCACAAAGGACAAATATTGTATGAGACCTCTATTGTAAAAGCCCATGAAAAAGTTCATACACAAAATGTAACAATCTTTGTTGGTTACCAGGGATGGGAGGGGTGGGGAGGAGCTACTAAATAGGCTATAGGTAAGTGGTATCTTGGGTGAAGGGTGAGACAGTACACAATACAGGGGAAACCAGCACAGCTTGTACAAGGAAACGTCATGGAAGCCCCATAGACACATCCAAACTCCCTGAGGGACTGAACTGCTGGGTGGAGGGCTGTGGGGACGTGGTCTCGGGGAGCATCTGGCTCAGTTGGCATGACGCAGCTTGTAGGGACGGTGCTCTGCATTCTGCCGTGGTGGCTGGTGTCTGGGGTCTTGGAGGCCTGTGTACCGCCCTCTGGGACACTCCGCTGGTCTCATCCCTTTGGGGGCGGGGGAGAATGGAGGGGGTGGGATGCAGGGAGGGGATTTATCCCAACCACTGGTTTTCCCTGGCTGCGGGGGCCGCCACCTGACTGAATCCCGTGCAGGGATGGTGGCCGGATTCCGCCACTGGCTGCTCTGGCCAGGATCACGGCAGAAGGTTCTTGACGGGGCGGGAGAGGAATGTGGAACATGATTCTGGCTCACATAAAGGAGGACCAGATTTGCTGCCCTGGGGAGACTGGGGAGGCCCCCAGAGTGTGGCCCCCGGACACCCTTTTGGCTCGGTCGTGGGGTTGCCCTCGAGGTTCACTGTTCAGCCTGGGAGTGGGCAGCCCCGTCGGGCAAGATGGGACTGACGGGGTACAGGAGTTCGGTGACGGTGGCCGGGGGGTGGGTGGAGGGGGATGGGAAAGCTGGTGTTGGGGAGCCCAGGGTTGAGTGGGGGTATTGTTGATGTGTTGTGGGGTTGTTGACCATTGTCATGGGGCAACATTTGTAGTAACTGTTGGATGAGGGGCTGTTTTGTTCCGTGGGCCTTCGTCTTGGGTGAGAGTGGCAGCGCGGTTGGAGGAGCATGGTCGATGTCGCTGAACTGTGCATGTGGAGGTTTTTGAGGTGGTGTGTCTTTGGCTATGTGTATTTTCACCAGAAGGGAAGGTTGAGAGGTTGGAGGGTTGATGTGTTGTGGGGTTGTTGACCAGTGTCGTGGAACAGCGTGTGTGCTGCTGTTTCATGGGAGACTGTTCTGTGGGCCTTCACCTGGACTGCAATAGAAAAAGAAAAAAAAAGTTGTAATATCAATAATAATAGTTACTTCAAGTCATTAAGTGTTGTGTAGAAGATAACTTGTTTTGTATTTTAGTTACATCATTTTAATAATACTCTTAATTCTGAGAGACAGGTATTAATGTCCACTTTAAAAAAGGTACAATTTTCATCAGAAAATAGAAATGATTTGCCTATAGTCACATAACTATATCCTAAGAACAGTAGAAATGAATGCATTGGTATTACAACACAAAGCTAGGTTTTGTTTTGTTTTTTTCAACCTTTTTTTTTTAGTGTCAAGTCTTTGTTTAAGCAGTTGGGATACATATAAAAATAATTTTAAAAAGCTTCTCTTACAAAGAAACCATTTAAAGTTTTTAATCATTTACTCGCATTTGAGTAATTTAGTTGAATTTGAATTTTTAAAATATCAGATTGTGAGCTATTTGCAGTAGTAGAACATCTGACTAATAGAAGCACAGCTATCTACTTGGCAATTATTACAAGGCTTTCAATAAGACATGAGGAAGGCCTGACCTAGAACGAGACAGAGATAAGATTAACAATACTTAGACGTTACTTGGAATGTTTCCTGCCCTGTTCTAAGTGATCTGCACCTATTATCTCATCTGTTCTTTATAAGCTCTCATAATTAGAAAGCTATTGTTATTTGACTTTTTTTCCCCCATGTAAAGAAACAGAAGCACAGAGTGGTTGGAAGTAAAGTGATCAAGTTTCCTCAGGGGTCATTCAAGCTGTTTCACCTGCAAACTACGAAGACTAAACAAATGCATAGATGTGACTTTCCAGATGCAAGAAACAAGGCGTAGATCAAGACACTACAGGATATGCCAACATGAAGGTGCTTATCAAAATTTTCTAAAATGGAATTTAGGACTAGGGGGCAAGATGGCGCTGTAGGCAGAAACACCACGCCGTCCCTCCACAGCAAAGATCCGAAAAACTAAGCCTAACAGAGAATCAACAATCCTGAAACCCTAGAACAGCAAATGAAGCGATAAAGAACTCAGCCAAACACCAAACGGAGTGAGAATACTGGAGGAGAACGGAGAGCGAGGAGAGACTCAGGCAGAGATTCCTTACCAGCTAACGCAGCGCGGATCCACCATCTTGGATTCCTATCGGAGACCAGCAAACGGGAGAGCAGCCTTGCAGAGCATCTGGTCGGAGACAGAACGACCGGTAAACTGCGGTGCGCGCTCTCCCACCACCCACCCCTCTCCGCCTCAGCTGGGGATCCCCTGCTTTCCGTGGCCAGGGTCTCTGGGCTGGGGGGTGCTGGTGCTTGGATTCCGGCGCCTGGGCTGGCGGCTTTCTGGGAGCCGTTTGCTGGCAGCTAGCGAACCTTTCTCTGCCGCCTCCCCCTCCTTTTGCCTGGGTGCCTGGTTCCGAGTGCCGTCTCTGCTCTCTCCTGCGGGGCTGTAGGGCTGCGTGCGGGCGTGTGGCTGTTTCTGGGTCTGGGCTCCCGCGTGGGTGGGATCCCGGGGCCTTTGTTCGTTCGCCCCTCTGCTTTCCGTGGCCGGGGTCCCTGGGCGGGGGGGCGCCGGTGCTTGGGTTCCGCGCGCCCGGGCTGGGGGCTTTCTGGGAGCCGTTTGCTGGCACCTAGCGGACCTTTTTCTGCCGCCTCCCCCTCCTTTTGCCTGGGTGCCTGGGTCCGGGTGCTGTCTCTGCTCTCTCCTGCGGGGCTGTGGAGCTGCGTGCGGGCGTGTGGCTGTTTCTGGGTCTGGGCTCCCGCGTGGGTGGGATCCCGGGGCCTTTGTTCATTCACCCCTCTGCTTTCCGTGGCCGGGGTCCCTGGGCGGGGGGGCGCCGGTGCTTGGGTTCCGCGCGCCCGGGCTGGGGGCTTTCTGGGAGCCGTTTGCTGGCACCTAGCGAACCTTTTTCTGCCGCCTCCCCCTCCTTTTGCCTGGGTGCCTGCTTCCGAGGGCCGTCTCTGCTCTCTCCTGCGGGGCTGTAGGGCTGCGTTCGGGCGTGTGGCTGTTTCCAGGTCTGGGCTCCCGCGCGGGTGGGATCCTGGGGCCTTTGTTCGTTGGCCCCTCTGCTTCCCGTGGCCACGGTCACTTAACCCCGAGACTATCGGCTTCTTGGAATTCGCGCCCCTGAGTGGGGGCTCTCTGGGTCCCATTTGTAGGCACTGACTGCTGGTGTTGCCCTTTTTTTCTCAATTTTATTTTTCTTCCTTTTTTGATTAGTTTTGTCATATTTTACCTCTTTTTCTCTTTTGTCTTTCTTCATTGCTTAATTTCTTGTCCCTCTATCTCTTCCTTCTCTTTCTGATCCCTGAATACCAGGCGATGTATGCCTCTGTACCTTCTGGCCAGGCTGAGCTGTGAAAATTGAGACCGACTCCCCCAGACCTCATAGCTGCATCGGTGTGATCCCTGGGAACTTTGCAGTTTTTTAACTTTTCTGATTTTCATTTGGTCATTCTTTCCTTTTCTTTCTCTTCCCCCTTCTGGTTTCCTCCATCCCATAGTCTCTCATCTGTACATTCCAACGACAAACTCCCCTAGCATTCTTTTATGTTTGTACGCTTTTTGCTCCTCCTCCTCTCTCCTATCTCCCATATCCAGCTTAGCTTCACACATAACCATCTTCCCGCTGCACCCTACCTACCTGCACCGTGCACTAGACATCACATCACCAAGCGGTGCAGGCACGCCCTATTGGAACCTGCCCAGCACTGACCACCGACCGTCCTGGTGGCTGCGGTGAGTGCCACAAGCAACCCATCCCAGTGGCTCCTCCTCAACTAGATCTGCCCAGCTGTACCACAAAAACGAAAAAAAAAAAAAAAATCTACAATCAATAAACGAGAGAAATATCTACTGAATGCCCCGAAAACAGCAAACAATATGAAAACATTTACAAAAACAAGACAAGATGGCTCCAATAGGCGTCCAAATTAAAACACCAGATAACTCTCCTGTGGAAGAAAATGCACTAGAAGTACCTGATACGGAACTCAAATCACTAATACTCGGAATTTTCCAAGAACTGAGGCAAAAAGCTGACAAACATGAGGAAAAAATAGACAAATTTATGGAAAATACAGACAAAAAATTGGAAGAATTCAGGAAGATGATGCAAGAACAAAATGCCAAAATAAATTCACAACTCGAAATTATACAAAAACAACAATTAGAAATCCAAAAGATAAACAACAAGATTTCAGAAATGGACGGTGTCATAGAAGGGCTGAGAAGTAGATTTGAAACCATGGAAGACAGGATCAGTGGAACTGAAGACAAACACTTGGATACAACTCTGTTTCAGGAAAACTCAGAAAAAAGAACAAAGAAAAATGAAGAGACCCTGAGAGTTATGTGGGACACAATTAAAAGCAAAAACTTATGAGTGATTGGCATACCAGAACAGGGGAAGAAAACAGAAAACACAGAGAGGATCATTGAGGAACTGCTGACAGAAAACTTTCCCAATATCATGAAAGATGAAAAGCTGGTCATCCAAGAAGCTCAACGAACCCCATATAGAATAGACCCCAAAAGAAAATCACCAAGACATATCATATTCACACTCGCTAAAACTAAAGACAAACAAAGAATCCTGAGAGCAGCTCGGGAAAAACAAGAAGTCACATACAGAGGAGAAACAATAAGACTAAGCTCAGATTATTCAGCAGAAACCATGCAGGCAAGAAGGCAATGGGATGACATATATAAAATCTTGAAAGAAAAAAATTGTCAGCCAAGAATAATATATCCTGCAAAACTCTCATTCATATTTGATGGTGAAATTAGGTCATTTCCAGATAAACAGAAACTAAAGGAATATGCAAAAGTCAAACCAAACTTACAAGAATTATTAAAGGGAGTTCTTCGATCTGAGGACAAACAGCTTAAGCCCTCAGGCAGGACCTAGGACCTAGGATGCAGGTTAACATGAACCAGATACCATTCTAGGAACTGAACTACAGAGGACTTTCCAAAAACAAAAGATATACAACAGGGAATCAGAGAAATCAATCAAAGGATGACAACAACATCAAAACAATGAAAGAGGGAACAAACGGCATAGGTATAGAACCTTCTAAAGAAGAAGAAGGCAAGGCGATACCAAGTAACGGTAGACTGCTTCAAAATTATAAAGATAAGGGTAAAATTCATGGTAACCACAAAAAAAGTTAACAAACCAACTCATAAAAATAAAGACGAGAAACATAAAGTCTCAACAAAAACAAAACCTACAAAAACAAAAGAAATGAACACAAAATCCACAAACAAAAGGAACTCAGCACAAGAGAGTAAGAAGAACAAAGAAAACTTCAGCATCACAAGAAAAAGCACTACAAAATGACAGCAACAAACTCACATCTATCAATAATTACACTGAACGTAAATGGACTCAATGCACCCATAAAGCGACGGAGAGTGGCAGAATGGATAAGAAAACAGGATCCATCTATTTGCTGTCTACAAGAGACACATCTTAGAAACAAAGATGTGAATTTATTAAAAATCAAAGGTTGGAAAAAAATATATCAAGCTAACAACTATCAAAAAAGAGCAGGAGTGGCAATTCTAATCTCAGATAAAATAGACTTTAAAACAAAATCTACCATAAAAGACAAAGAAGGACACTATATAATGATTAAGGGGATGATCCATCATGAAGACATAACCATAATAAATATCTATGCACCCAATGACAGGGCTCCAAAATACATAAAAAAAACTCTAACAGCACTGAAAAGAGAAATTGACAGTTCCACAATAATAGTAGGAGACTTCAACACACCACTCTCAGTAAAGGACAGAACAACTAAAAAGAAACTTAGCAAAGATACAGAAGACCTAAAGGACACAATCAGCCAACTGGACCTCATAGACATATATAGAACACTCCATCCAACCGCTGCAAAGTACACATTCTTTTCCAATGCACATGGAACGTTCTCCAGAATAGACCACATCTTAGGCCACAGAGCAATCCTCAACAAGATCCAAAATGCTGAGATAATTCACAGTATCTTCTCTGACCACAATGCCATCAAGGTAGAAATTAACACTAGAAAGAGCAAGGAAAAAAAATCAAACACATGGAAACTGAATAATAATCTGCTTACACATCAATGGGTAATAGAAGAAATCAGAGATGGAATTAAAAAATTCCTAGAATCAAATGAAAATGAAAACACATCATACCAAAACCTTTGGGACACAGCAAAGGCAGTCCTCAGAGGACAATTTATAGCAATAGATGCACATATCAAAAAAGAAGAAAGGGACAAAATCAAAACATTAACTACAGAACTCAAACAAATAGAAAGAGAACAACAAAAAAAGCCTACAACCACTGGAAGAAAGGAAATAGTAAAGATCAGAGCAGAAATCAATGAAATAGAGAACAGAAAAACAATAGAAAGAATCAACAAAACCAAAAGTTGGTTCTTTGAAAGTATCAACAAAATCGACAAACCACTGGCCAGACTGACAAAAGAAAAACAGCAGAGGGCACAAATAACCCAAATAAGAAATGAAATGGGGGACATTACAACAGACCCAACTGAAATAAAAAGGATTATAACAGAATATTATGAAAAACTATATTCCAACAAATTTGAAAACCTAGAGGAAATGGATAAATTTCTAGAAACATACGGCCTACCCAAACTACAACAAAGTGATATTGAAAATCTGAACAGACCCATAACAAGAGAAGAGATTGAAAAGGTAATAAAAAAACTCCCAACCAAAAAAAGCCCTGGCCCAGATGGCTTCACTGGAGAATTCTACAAAACATTTACAGAAGAGCTCGTACCAGTTCTACTCAAGTTATTTCAGAGCATAGAAGAGGAAGCAACACTTCCAAATTCATTCTATGAAGCCAGCATAACGCTGATACCAAAACCAGGCAAAGACATCACAAAAAAAGAAAATTACAGACCAATATCTCTCATGAATATAGATGCAAAAATTCTGAACAAAATTCTAGCCAATAGAATTCAGTATCATATCAAAAAAATAATACACCACGACCAAGTAGGATTCATACCAGGTATGCAAGGATGGTTTAACATTAGAAAATCCATCAACGTAATCCACCACATAAATAAAAGGAAAGAAAAAAATCACATGATTATCTCAATTGATGCAGAAAAGGCATTTGACAAAGTCCAACACCCATTCCTGATAAAAGCTCTCAATAAAATAGGTATAGAAGGGAAATTTCTCAACATCATAAAGGGCATCTATGCAAAACCAACAGCCAACATCATTCTTAATGGAGAAAGGCTGAAAACATTCCCCTTGAAAACAGGAACAAGACAAGGATGCCCTTTATCACCACTCCTATTTAACATTGTGCTGGAAGTTCTCGCTAGAGCAGTAAGGCAAGAGAAAGAAATAAAGGGCATCCAAATTGGTAATGAAGAAGTTAAACTCTCCCTGTTTGCAGATGATATGATACTATACATAGAAAACCCTAAAGACTCCACGAGAAATTTACTGGAACTAATAGAAAGATTCAGCAGAGTAGCAGGATACAAGATAAACATTCAAAAATCAGTTGGATTCCTATACACCAGTAAAGAGAACGATGAAAAGGAGATCAGGAAATCAATACCATTTTCAATAGCCCCTAAAAAGATAAAATACTTGGGAATAAATCTGACCAGGAATATAAAAGACCTATACAAAGAAAACTACAAAACACTGCTGCATGAAACCCAAAGGGATCTACATAAATGGAAAAACATACCATGCTCATGGATAGGCAGACTCAACATTGTGAAAATGGCAATTCTACCTAAAGCAATTTACAAATACAATGCAATTCCGATACAAATACCAACAACATTCTTCAAAGAGATGGAAAAACTAATTATTAACTTTATATGGAAAGGGAAGAAACCCCGAATAAGTAAAGCACTACTGAAGAAGAAGAATAAAGTTGGAGGACTCACACTACCTGACTTGAGAACCTACTATACAGCTACAGTACTCAAAACAGCCTGGTACTGGTACAACAACAGAGACATTGACCAATGGAACAGAATTGAGAACTCAGATGTAAATCCATCCACCTACGGTCACCTGATTTTTGACAAGGGCCCAAAATACATCAAATGGGGAAAAGACAGTCTTTTTAACAAATGGTGCTGGCAAAACTGGATATCCATTTGTAGAAAAATGAAACAGGACCCATACCTCACACCATATACAAAAACTACTTCAAAATGGATCAAAGACCTGAATATAAAGCCTCAAACTATAAAATTCATAGAAGAAAAAATAGGACCAACACTTCAGACCTTAATACATGGCATTAACAGGATACAAACCATAAACATCAACACAAAAAACCCAACAGATAAACTAGATAATTGGGATCTTCTAAAAATCAAACATCTATGCTCTTCAAAAGATTTCACCAAAAGAGTTAAGAGAGAACCTACAGACTGGGAAAAAATTTTTGGACAGTACAAGTCAGACAAAGGTCTAATCTCCATAATCTACAAGAAAATCCAACACCTCTACAACAAAAAGACAACCAATCCTATCAAAAAATGGGCAAAGGAAATGAACAGACACTTCACCAAGGAAGACATTCAAATGGCCAACAGACACATGAGGAAATGCTCGCGATCACTAGCCATTAGAGAAATGCAAATTAAAACCACAATGAGATACCATCTCACCCCGGCATTACTGGCACGAATCAAAAACACTGGAAATAACAAATGTTGGAGGGGCTGCGGGGAGACGGGAACTCTTATACACTGCTGGTGGGAATGCAAAATGATACAGCCATTTTGGAAAATGATATGGCGTTTCCTCAGAAAGCTAGAAATAGACGTACCATTCGATCCAGCAATCCCACTCCTAGGAATATACCCTAGAGAAATAAGAGTCATCACTCGAATAGACATATGCACACCTATGTTCATGGCAGCATTATTCACAATAGCAAAACGATGGAAACAACCTCGATGTCCATCAACAGACGAATGGATACACAAACTATGGTACATACACACAATGGAGTACTATGCAACGAGAAAGAACAATGAATCGGTGAACCATCTCATAACATGGATGAAACTGGAGGACATCATGCTGAGTGAAATAAGTCAATCACAAAAGGACAAATATTGTATGAGACCTCTATTGTAAAAACCCATGAAAAAATTCACATGCAAAATGTAACAATCCTTGTTGGTTACCAGGGATGGGGGGGGGGGAATACTAAATAGGTAATAGGTAAGTGGTAACTTGGGTGAGAGATGAGATAGTACATAGTACAGGGGAAACTAACACAACCTGCACAAGGAAAGGTCATGGAGGCCCTATAGACACATCCAAACCCCCCGAGGGACTGAGTTGTTGGACGGAGGGCTCTGGGGACCATGATCTCGGGGAACATCTAGCTCAATTGGCATGACACTACTTATAAAGATAATGCTCTACATTCTACCTTGGTGAGTAGTGTCTGGGGTCTTAAAAGCCTATGAGCGGCCATCTAAGATACTCCACTGATCTCATCCCTTCGGGAACAAGGGAGAACGAAGAGAACAGGATACAAGGAAAAGATTAGTCCGAAGGACTAATGGTCCACAGCTACCAAGGCCTCCACGGGACTGAGCCCAGTACAGCTGGATGGTGCCCGGCTACCACCAATGACTCCTCTGACCAGGATCACAACAGAGGGTTCTGGGCAGAGCTGGAGTAGGATGTAGAGTATAATTTTAACTCCCAAAAAAAAAAAAAAAAAAAAAGAAGACCAGATATACTGGCCTAAAGAATACTAGAGAAACCTCGAGAGTGTGGCCCCCAGACACCCTTTCAGCTCAGAGGGGAAGTTACCTTCAAGGTTCGATGTTAAGCCTGGGAATGGACACCCAGTAAAACTAAATGGGACTAACGATGTACAGGAGTCCGGTGACAAGGGCCAGAAGGCAGAGGGAGAGTAGGAAACTGATGATAAGGAACACAAATTGAATAAGGACACTGTCGATGTATTGTGAGATTGTTGACCACTGCTATAGGGCAACATTTGTAGTAACTATTAAATGGGAGGCTGTTTTGTCCTGTAAGCCTTCATCTTGGGCGAGAATGGCAGCACAATTGGAAGAGCATAGTCAATATCACTTAAATGTGTAAGTAAAAAGTTTTGAAATGGTGTTTAAATAAAATAAAAATAAATAAATAAACAAATGAGACTAAAGAGGTACAATAGTCCACTGACAAGGTCCAGAAGACAGAAGGGGACAAGGAAGCCCCCTGGTGATAGGGAACACAAGGTGGAGTAAGGATATTCTTGATGTGCTGTGAGATTGTTAACCATTGTCATAGGGCAACATGTGTAGTAACTGTTAAATGAAAAACTATTTTTTCTGTAAGCCTTCATCTTAAGTGAGAATAACAGCACAGTTGGAAGAGCGTAGTCAATGTCACTGAACTGTGAATGTAGAAATTTTTGAAACGGTGTATCTTTGGCCATCTGTAATTTTCATCAAAAAAAAAGGTTGAGAATTTATAGGCTTAATACGTTGTGGGGTTGTTAACCAATGTCAAAAAACAACATGTGTACTACTATTTCATGAGAAACTATTTGCTCTGTAAGCTTTCACCTGAGGTACAATAAAATATATATTAAAAAAAAAAAAAAAAATTTCTAAAATGATTCATTCTCCCATACTAAAAGTAGTGTACAGTACAAGAGGAGACTTATTTTGGCATAAAAAGACCCTTATTCATTTATAAGTTACCTCTATCTCTCCAATGCTAAAATGGAGGATTACCATAAATCGTAATTATTTTCTCTGACTCAATAAATGAATTAAAACTGGAAAACCAACAAACGATGTTTGAAATGCTCATATTTTGAAGGAGCCCACTGATAGTGTGACATTTATTATCCACAAAATGAGCAGGCAAAGAACCTTTGGCAGTAATATTCAAATGCATCCTACTGATACATTACAGACGCTTACAATGAAAAGTTCAACAAAAATAATTCAAACATTTTGGGGAACATCATTTTGACTTTACAAATAGATTTTTATGAAATGTTCCCAATGTGTTTCAGATAAATAAATCCTTAAACTAATGCATAGTTTATTAAATAATCAGATTTTATTTTAAAGATTGGGCAAATCAGATCCAAGAAAACAAACAAATTTTCAGAAAAAAACAAAAACAAAACTTCCAATAATTTTTTTATCTGACACATTAAATATCCAAACCATTATCCTATATACAGGCTCAATCCAATCCAAACCAATTTGATATAATTCACTGCATATTTATCCTGCTGACACTTTCTGCATGCTTCCCTATAACCTACTTGTCCAATTTACACGAAAATAGTACTTATAGAATAAAACACTGAAGTTTAATCGTGGGTATTTAAAAGAATGTATTCCAAAAGCTCCAAAATACCACTTATGCGGCGGGGAGGGGGAGGGAACAGAAAAGCAATCTTATCAAGGGTAATATCTGGGCATAACTACAAAGCACCAGTTATCATATTTTTGGAGCCCTGGTGGCACAATGGTTAAAAGCTCAGCTGCTAACCAAAAGGTCGGCAGTTCCAATCCACCAGCTGCTCCTTGGAAACCCTATGGGGCAGTTCTATTCTGTCCTACAGGGTCATTATGAGTCAGAACTGACTCTATGGTGAGGGTTTTTTTTTTTTTTTAATCATACTTTTAATTTGACTAAAAGTTAATTAAGAAGAATGAACTGAAGGTCAGGGTAAGGGTGTTGAGTAGGAATAAGCAGCAATGGAGAGGTAGGGATTCAAAATTAAAATAAGGTTTTGGAGTTTGAAATACTGGAGATGGAACAATTCCAAGTGTGGTTAGAGTTTTGGGTGATGAATAGAAGAGAGAAAGAGGTCAGTACAGTTGGAAGATGTGAGGAGCTGTAAGGCCAGGGTGTAGGAGACTGTGGTAATTGAAAATTTATTGGTAAACTTTGCTTGAGGGCTTTTGATGTGCCAGGCAAGGGTAGGGCTGAGAAAGACTGCGATGGTTTCAGACTGTGAGAAATGAAGAAGAGCAGAGTGGAAGTGGACTTCATGAACTCCAAATTTGGAAGGATTAATGAGAGAGTAGTATTTTGTGAGGAGACATTTTTGAAGTGTTTAGAAGATCAAGCAAATTGATGGCAGCCATCATTGGAGCATGATGAATCTGGTACAGTCTTTTCTTGTATCAAATTTAAAAAGAAGATTTCATCTTTGATGTTCAATAAAGGGTCTTTGATATTCAGGGGAAAAATTTTTCTTCCAAAATAATTTTTCTTTCTTTATTGCAAAAAATATATTTGTTGAAGATCATTTCTAACCAATCAGTCAGGTAAAATGTTTTCTTTCTTGTTTGTTGTTGTTGAGAGAGAAGGATAATTATATATTTCAAAGATAATATATTGTTTCTTCAAGCCATGTGACTCATTCAGATAGTCTGTAACATTTCAATTACACATAGTAAGAGTCTACAATTTTCAAAAAAATAAAAGGGGGTCTTATCAGTTCACTGAAAAGCCTGTCCAAATTTGCCATGAGATGCAATTACTTGTGTACTGCAAAATTAAAATCTTTACTCACAATAGTTTACTATAGGCTGGTTATTTTCTAGCTGCAGTTATTAAAATAATAAAAATTCAAATAGTGATAACTAAAAAGAATACAATCCTAAAGGGTGATATTATGGTGTCAAAGACAAGCAACGATTGGTAGGAAGGTCAGGCACAGCTGCAGTTAGAAACAGTGTGATGACCGGAAGTAGCCATCCCAACACTTCAGGGAAAGGCTTCAGGCAGTGGTAATAGCAAACACAAATGCCCAGGAGCAAGAATAAGCTTGGAAAATTAAAATTAACTAATGCCCAGGAGCAAGGATAAACTTGGAAAATTAAAATAACTAAAGAAAACTAATGTGGCTAGAGTGGGACCAGCTGGATTAGATATTGGTGGAGAGAAAAGCGTGAGTTTAAGGACATACATAGCTATGTCCTGGCCCTTAATCTGGCCTTTGTTTGCTCCCCCAGCCTATATCTCATCTCTTTCCTCCTTGTTCATTGCACCTCTCTGTCGACTCTGTTAATACCTCTCAAGCAACAAAGCTAGAAGGCATCCTGAAATTCTCACGTTCATACCTACCTCCTTCATTTCTACCAAGCAATGAATCATTTTCTCAAGTTTGTCCTCCTGAATAGACTTGATGGCAGCTGGTTTTGTTTTGTCTTTGTTTTTGGTTACTCTCCTCTATATAATTTCTTCTCAAATTGTCCTCTTGGGTCTAGAGCTGGAACATGGTTGTTGTTCATGAGACCTATCCTACTTTCTGGTACAGCTTACTTACTGCAGAAGAATCAACTTCATCCCTAATGTATTTTACATTTGGAATATAAACATTAGTTGAGTGTTTATGAATTCAAGAAACTATTCAAAGCCTTTTTCCTCTGTTAATTTTTAAAAAATCTCTGTGATATCCCAATGTGCTAGATACAATTATTATACACAGTTTACAGATATGGAATTTGCAGTGAATACACTAAGTTATTTTTCCTAGTTCACAAAAGAAAGAAGGGATGTGGCCAGAAGTTAAAGTAAGATGGTCTTACTACAAGCCCATACTTTTTTTATAATTTATTTTATTTTATTTTTGTGATTGTTGAGAATGTACACAGCAGAACGTACACCAAGTCAACAATTTCTACATGTACAATTCAGTAACATTGATTACATTCTTTAAATTGTACAAAAATTCTCACCCTCATTTCCAAATTGTTCCTCCCTCATTAACATAAACTTACTTTCCCCAACATTTCCTATGTAATCTTTCCGGATGATATTGTCAGTTTGTCATATAGATAATTATAAAAGAACACAACGTTTGATCAAAGATTCTACAGAAATATCCCCATTAAAAGGCAGACAATGCAGAACAGCATTTCAAATTCTCATGAAATCTAGATTTTCAGAAGCCATGGAGGCTGGCTTAATCGCCAAAACCACTGCTCTGAAATAAATTTTAAACCTTAAAACTTAAAATATAAATATCCCCTTAAGTCTACTTAAAAGAAAACAAGAGTTTAGTTTAACCAGAGCCCATGCTTTTAATCACTACACCATACCTCTTCTTCTTGGGAATTATCTCATGTCTACACTTTGTTGTCAAGCAATTTTCAGTCATAAGGGAAAAGAAGAAAAGGAAAACAAAACACAACCTTTAATTGCTAATGGTGAGATTCTAGTTAGATTTGCTTCTCTGAGATCAATTAAAAATGTAAATAATTAATCATAATTTAGTGGGTAACATATTTAGTCTATAGGTGGAGGACAGAGAAGAACAGCACCAGATAAAGAGTGATTTTAATGACTGCTTGTCTTCCTCTAGCATGACTACACAGGTCAACTTGCTCAACAGCAAGGCCTTCTTACGTCACTATAAACCTATTCTTCACTTACTGTCTCATTAACTGACATTTTATGTTTACAATAATAGTAAAAAATCTACTATCTGACTATTTTGCTCATTAACAATGTACGTCTGACAGTAACGAACACCAAAGTGAGAGACAAGTTTAACGTTATGTGTCAACTTGGTTGGGCCATGATTCTCAGTGTTTTGGCAATTATGTAATGATGTAATTTGGTTTGTATGTAATGATGTAGTCATCCTCCATTTTGTGATCTGATGTTGTCATGTGGTCATCCTCCATTTTCTCATAATGCCGATTTTCACATAGCAATCTGTTCTTTGGAACCTAACCATGTCAGTAAGTGAGGAGTAGGTGTGTGTAATATCTATCCATTCAGCACAGAGCCACATAATTTTCCTTCCCAGTACCAGTTATGTGAAAGTCATTACATAGCAATTTGTCATAGGACGTGAACACAGCACAATCTAGCTACTTCAAATGGAAGCTTCCACATATGTAAGTGACAGCTATACCATTTTTTTCTGAGTGTTGTGACTCTGGAGTACTAATCCAAAGGTAGAGAGTTGGAGAGCGAGACAATAAGATTTTCTACATCCTGAAGGCTTGTTTATTTTTCCTATTTCTGAAAGCTTAGTTATGGTGAATTTAAATTGTTGTTCTTTCAAGTTTTACTGATCTCAATAATAAGTAAAGATGTATCCTAGATTTCAAGCATAGATTATATGCAAACTTTGTTCATTTGTGTGTGTAGAAATAAAGAATGCAAGGGGGAAAGTTGAAACTGGGTGGTTATGATCTTAAATGTGATCTGAGTGATTTTTTTTGTTGTTGGTTGCCATCGAGTCAATTCTTTGTGTGCAGAGTAGAACTACTCTATTGAGTTTTCAAGGCTGTGACTTTTCTGAACAGACCACCAGGCCTTACTTCTGAGACATCTCTTAGTCAGTTCAAACCACCAACCTTTCATCTAGTAGTCTAGTACTTAACTTTTGTGCCACCCAGGTGCTCTGAGTAAAATCTTGAAGAAGATGAGGCAGTAGAATGTTAGATATGTGGGAAAGATCAATTCAAGTGGGGTGGAGGAAAGAGGAAGTATATAGCCCATCAGACGGCAGTGTGTTTGGTATGTTTGACCAAGAGCACAGAGATCAATGAAAGTTGGAATGATATGAGTGCTCTGGTGAACTATGAGAGAGGATGCCAGGGCCAGATGTAGGTCCAGATTTTCTAGGCTTATTAAAAGCCATTTTAAAGACTATGGCTTCCCCTGGGTTCTCTGTTAACCCAAAACGGAAACCATTCCCAAAGCCCACTCTTCAGACAAAGATTAGACAGGACTATAAAACAAAAAATAATACACCTCAGGAGTGTGCCTCTTAGTTCAGTCAGATGCAAGAGACCAAATGGGTGACTCCTGTCCAGAAGCAGAATGAGAAGGCAAGAAGAGACAGGAACTGGTTGAATAGACACAGGGAACCCTGGGTGGGAAAGGGTCGTGTGCTGTCACATTGTGAGGATTGCAACTAATGTCACAAAACAATACGTGTATAAATTTTTGTATGAGAAATTAACTTGAGCTGTAAACTTTCACCTAAAGCACACACACACACATACACACACACACACAAAAGACTGGCTACAATTCTGAAAGTAATGAAAAGTCATTAGAGGATTCTGAGTAGAAAATTGACATGATCAGTTTAGTTAGCCATTGGGATGTACAGAACATATCACAATCTAATGAGGGTCTTGTTGCCTTGTTGCCTCATCTTCTAGTTTACTGTTAACATAAAAACAGACAGCCTTACCTTTCAGAAACTTCAGAGTTTGCCACAGCTGCAGAGAACTGCCTTGCCAAGGGCATGCCCTTTTCAGGGTATAGCTGACAGGAATGGCACTTAGGTCCAACTCGTGACAACTCGGGACAACTCTAAAAGGAATTTCTAGCTCCAGCGCTCCTAATGGGGTTGGCTGTGTCTATCATTGGTTCTGCATCACAGTGTGACTTTCCACCTGCCCACTCTGTTTCTTTCCACACCCCCACAGGTATTGATGAGAAGAATATACCTTTTTGAGGAGTCCAACCTGTGAGATATGAAATAGGTTTTATCAAGTTCATTACAGTAGCTGTGTAAAGATGAGAGAGCAGGGGGTGGACAGTAGTAGGAGACCATATAGAAGATTATTGCAATAATAAAGACATTTTGGTATACTGGACCTGGATGGTAGCAGATGAGGTGGTAAAATATGGACAGATGATAGATATATTATAAAAATATTATGAAATATGGGATGTGAGAGAATAAGCAGAGTCAATGATAATCCAAGATTTTGAGGACTAAGACAAAAAGAGAAATTGCTATTAACTGAGATAGTAAGACTACCGAAGAAACAGGTGTGGGAGAATGCTCATGAGTTCCATTTTTGCCATTTTAAGCTGAAATGTCTATTAGACATCCAAGAGCACATACAAAGGAGGTAGTTGAGCACTTCAATCTGCGTTCTGGAATAAGTTTTGGAATCATCTAGATATAGATTATATGAAAACTATGAAAAGGGTTGAGATCACTGAAAGAATATATGTGGAAAGAGAAAAGATGTGAATACTGAGCCCTGGGGTCCTCCAATGTAAAAAAGTTAGAATAAGATGAGGCTAAAAAAGGGAGACTAAGAATGAGTTGCTAGTAAAGGAGGAGAAAAATCAGGAGAGAGTGGTACCCATGAGATGAGTGAAGAAAGTGTATGGATGAGGAGGGACTGATCAATTTTGTCAAATTCCACTGATCAGACAAAGACAAAAAGGACTAACAATTGCCAGTAGATATTGGAAAGTAATGGTCGCTGGTGACATTGACAAGAACAGTTTCAATGGAGTGGTATAGCTAAAAGTCTAAACAGAATTAGTTCAGGAGAGAATTTAAGAAAAACAACTGAGACAGCTAAGTATAGGAAACTCTTTGGAGGAGTTTTCTGTAAAGGGAAATCAAGGAATGGATTAGTAATTGGTGGGGAAAGGGAGGGCAAGTGAATATATTTTTAAGATTGCAGAAATAACAGCATGTTTGCACACTGCTGGGGAAGAGCAGTAGAGAGAAGGACGTTGATGATATAGCCATGGAGAAAAGAATTGCTGGAGCAGTGACCTTGAGGACATAAGAGTATGGGATCTAACTTACAAGAAGAGGAACACAGATAACCAAGCGGAAGCAGTAGTAGAGAAAGTAGAGTATATGGGGACAGATGTAGGTTGGTAGAAAATGAGGTAACATGAGCTTATAAAAATTACATTCTGATCACTTTGATTTTCACAATGAAATCAGAAACAAGGTTATTTGCCAGGAATAAAGATAGGTGAGGAAATGTTGGAGGCTTGAGGAGAGAGCAGAAGTTATTACATATAAGTGTTGTGAGGTACTTATCTTTATCTTCCAAGAGTTCACAAATTATATTCATAGTTATGGCTTAGCATTGTATTTTACAAGATAACTCATATCAATAAAATAATAGATTTATAAGAACTGTCCTATATAATCATTTTATAAGAAAATTGATTATTTGTTTGTCATCACACTTTTTAGAGAGGAAAAAAGATCCTTCAGTTTCCTTAACAGCATTTTTTAAATCTGATTTTATACCTGAGGCAAAGCATTGATTTCCCCAAGCAAATTCCTTATACACAACAATAATGACAACTCTTCTGCCAGTTCTTAGATCAATGAGAACAAATAAACAGTGTCTGTGTCTTTTTGAATTATTCGTTTGCAGGCTACAGAAGTAGATCAAACTATCTTTAGCCAAAAAGAAAGTAATTTATTCGAAAGAAATGAGAGAGCCCATAGAATCCAAGTTAAGGTTACAGAAGCAATTCTTGAAAAAGCCTGAAACAAGAGGCAACTTGTGGGTTTGTATAAATCAATGGGCAGTTTCCTTAGGAAACAAAGACAGGATGGATTGACCTCAATGAAGGGCTCTACTTATCTGTATCTTTTAGGAAACTGTCAAGATTGTGTCATACTTTCTCACTCTTCTTCCGGTTAAGGCTAGTGCACTGTAATGCCTCATTAGTTCAAGGGCTGCAAAATTTCAAAACAATAAAAGATTGTGTTGAGATTAAAGCAGAATTATGTTGCATCTTTTTGGGTTCATGAATATTACCCATTATGATGACGCAGAGGAAGGTATAATATGATCAGGATGATCAGTGAAATTTAACACTTTATTTATCTTTATATTCTACTCCTATTATGTTTCTTACACAACGGCAATATGTTATTCTGTTAAATAGCTTGCAATTCACTCACTCTTTCAGAATAATCCATTAAAAATTGCTGCTGCCTTCTTTCTTGTTCTTTTTTAATCTTCCCATTTTCTGCTCATTACAATTATTAGATTAAGTATATTATTTTGCAGCCTAACAGACAAACCCAAATTCTTAAACACAGTGTCAAAAATTGGGTCTCTGCAATATAATTTCTATATTCATTCATTTGAAATATTTATGTCATTAATTTGAATCTGCTGAAGTGCATTTGTTTATGTATTTGCTACCTATAATTTTCTCGTTTCAGTGTCAATAACTTAAAATTTCATATCTACTGATATATTTAGTTAGATTGGAGTTTTCTGAGTGTTTAAATATTTGAAATTTCTTATTTTCTGACATATTTGATTACTTCATTCAGACTTTAAAGTACAATCATGTAACCAGATTGTAACTTTGCTAACTATTTTTTTTTTAGGTTACATCATTCTGTCCTCTTAATACGGCTCCAGTGGTTAAGCTTTGATTGCTAACCAAAAGGTCAGCAGTTCGAATCCACCAGCTAGCTGCTCCTTGGTAACCCTGTGGGGCGGTTCTGTTTTGTCCTATAGTGTCGCTATGAGTCAAAATGGACTTGATGGCAATGGGTCTACACCAGCACAGTATTGTCTAGTCTGAGTATCTGACAAGATTGGTCAATGTTACATTAGTGTGGCATCATGTCCTAAATTTCCATATTGTTTAGATTCGATGCTGGTTTTGCAATTTATCGAATAGCAGAAGAATTTGATTGAAGTGGGAAAAAATTACAGAAAGCTAGATAGAGCCCTGCCAAAAACTAGAAAAAAGAATGAGAAAGAGACAAGGTGGGGCATGGGATGGATAATTAAAATGCTTCACTTGTTTACAGCGGGGACAAAATGAGATTGATCAGGGATATTTTTGTTAGGAATCAAATATCTTTCTTATTGAAGTCAGAAACTTCTGGCAAATTGAGTAGCAATCAAGAACTAATAACTGAAAATTCTGTAAGTCTCCTGTAAGTTATTTGAGTTTCATATGACAATTTCTTTGTATCATATTTGTTTCTTTTGGTTTTTTTTCAAATTCCAGATTATTTTTGACCACACTCTTCAACCTTCTATCACATAGCCTTTGAATATTAGAATGAGCTGTTCAACACTGTGAATTTTTTCTATACATACTTACCTATAGATACCGCGGTT
Organism: Dugong dugon; assembly: GCA_030035585.1. Taxonomy (NCBI): domain Eukaryota; kingdom Metazoa; phylum Chordata; class Mammalia; order Sirenia; family Dugongidae; genus Dugong; species Dugong dugon. Next base: position 13,423,774 of record CM057473.1, read on the forward strand.
CTTTAACTTTTCATTCTCTGGTTTTCTTCCTTCGTCTCTATCACTCATTATTTTCAAGAGTCTCTGATGTGGGCAAAAGAGACACATCTTTCAAATTCTTTCCTTACCCAAGAAATGAAATACGCCTTCATATGACACTAGATTGTTGCCACAAGATAATGTGGTGAGCTGATGGAAGAATCACATTTCCTGCTGTCACTGTTTATGATAATGGCCTTGCTGGAGTATTTACTGGAGCTGACGTCGAAGACAAACTGCACGCAGGCAAGGCCATTTTCATCTGAACATCATAGTGCAGGATAGAGAGGGCTTTAATCTTCAGGTTTGCTTTTGAAATTTATTTCAAGTTCTACCCACTCCTCCTTGATTAATGGTGAGGAAGGTAAACTCACTCTTCTATTTAAGAATAAGTGTCTCGGGGTCAATAATTTAATTTCTCCCACTGGACTTTTTATAGGTGCAAAATGGTCAAATGCTCTCTTGCTGAGAATAACTTGTGTGTGTAACATGTGGCCTGGTTTGTTTTGTTTTGTTTTTAGTACACGTAGGACTTCACAGTTGAATAGTTTTGTTTGTTTTTGTGAATGGAGGTTGCTGCATTAGGCAAAGACCTGTGGGCTGTCACACAAGCATGGAGATGTTTGACTCAAGGCAATGCTGGCTAAATACCGGATTTTGTTTATTTACCAAAATTGCTATAAATGTGTCCATGCTATTGGACCCATGCATAGTAGACATGAAGTATTAAAATTGCAAAGCTCTGAAAATGCATAATTTTGAGGCAACAGAAATCTGGTTATATTTCCAACAAAAAAAAATTCTGCTAATGTATCTCTGCCTAGTCCTGTCAATTAAGTAGCCCTAGTGGCGTAGTGGTTAAGCACTCAGCTGCTAACTGAAAGGACACGATTTGAACCCACCAGCCACTCCATAGAAGAAAAATGTAGCAGTCTAGTCTGCTTCTGTAAATATTTCAGCGTTGGAAACCCTATGAGGCAGTTCTACTCTCTCCTACAGGGTCGCTATGAGTTGGAATTGACTTGATGGCAACAAGTTAGTCTTATCAATTACTTTCAATGTTTATTTCTGATTTCGTTTTTCAGAATCCAACAAATCCAGCAACTAATTACATTGTAATACCATGATAGCAATTGGCTTATATAGATGAGGTAAATATCCATAAGATTGTACTTTGTACTTTCCTTGAATCTTACTCTCCTGCTGAGATTGCCTACACGTTCCTGCTACTTTGATTCCTGGAAACGGTCTCCTTGTTCCTGTCTTTTCGAAGCTTGGGAAAGGCCTTCTTTTCATTGTGGGTTTTATTTATTTATTTTTTCACTTATTAATATCAGAGTCTCAAAATGATAGAAAAAGGCAAGCCCTTCCCCAACATGCACCTTGGAAATAACTTCTAGAAAAGCTCCCAGACCTGGTGTCATCATGCATCTTAACATTCTTTCTTCAAAATCTCTGTGACCGCTCATCCGACTTGTTTTATTTTAAGGTTCTATTATTACATTACGATAAACACATTAAAAGTATTATGATAAACACACATGACTCCAAGCACAGAGAAAATTCTAATAGCAAAGAGTATTAAGAACCAGATTATTCAGTCAGTAGGGAGTTGCTATGCATTTTGGAGGTTGTAAAGCCTCATGGGGGAGGTTAATGAAAACAACATCCTTTCTCTCATGTAACTAAATATACTTTTCTCCCGCACCCAGAAAGGTAATGAATTCCTTCTCATTCTTATCATGCACCCTGGGACTTCGTGTTCTCCTCTGCTCAAAAATAGTTTTTGGCAATTATTTCATAAATATTGTCATTATTCATTTTAACTTGGCATCTTAGTTCCCATAGTCTGTTACATTTGCTATGGATTACACCTCAACTTAAAGAAAATAAAAACCTTCATAACTGGAGCGATAAGCAGCATCATGATAAATGGAGAAAAGATTGAATTTGTCAATGATTTCATTTTACTTGGATCCACAATCAACACCCATGGAAGCAACAGTCAAGAAGCCAACACATTACATTGGGCCAATCAGCTGCAAAAGATCTCTTTAAAGTTTGAAAAGCAAAGATGTCACTTTGTGGCTTAAGACTTGCCTGACCCAAGCCATGATATTTTCAATCACATAATATGCATGAGAAAGCTGGATAATGAATAAGGAAGACGAAAGAAGAATTGATGCATTTGAATCACTGTGTTGGGAAAGAATGTTGAATATATCTTGGACTGCCAGAAGAATGAACTAGTCTATCATACAAGAAGTATAGCCAGAGTGCTCCTTGGAAATGAGGACAGCGAGACTTTGTCTCACATACTTTGGACATGTTATTAGGAGAGATGAGTCCCTGGAGAAGGACATTATGCTTGGTAAAGCAGAGGGTCATTGAAAAAGAGGAAAGACCTTCATCGAGACGGATTGACAGAGAGGCTGCAACAATGAGCTCAAACATAGCAATGATTGTGAGGATGGCCCATGACTGGGCAATGTTTTCTGTTGTACATAGGGTCACTATGAGTGAGAACTGACTCAATGGCATCTAAAACAACAACACTACATTTGCTGTTTAAACTACATTTCTTTCTCCACCTTCATTCCTGTTAATGAAGTCCAACTTCCACACTGCTATGTTCAGAGTTAGCTTCTTAGCATAACTTACGGTGATTTTTTTTAGAACTTGGTAAGGAGTTAAGGTGTTTTGTTTTTGTTGTTGTATTAAACTATAACTAATATGTACTTCTTAAGAGTCATATTTGCTTTGTTAAATGTTTAATCTCTAGTTGTTAACATTTCTGACCTAAATTTGCTGCTCAAAATTATCCATTGAAATAAAAAATTTAGTCAAGAAAAAGGTATTATAATCTATTTGAAGGCATAAGGCGCCCTGGTGGCACAATTGTTAAGCACTTGGCTGCTAACTAAAGATCAGCGGTTCAAACTGACCAGAAGTTCAGAAGGAGAAAAGACTTGGTGATCTGCTCCATTAAAGATTACAGCCTGGTAAACCCTATGTGGAAGACACACTCTGTCATATAGGGTCACTATGAGTTGGAATTGCCTCAAGGGCACACAACAGCAACCATAACACTCGAAGGCATGGTCTGTCACTTATTTTTATATGCATAGAAAGAGAAAACAGTACTTGGTATGTTATGAGTTTTCAAAATATTTGAATTAACAACAACATGTTAAAGATTCGATCTGAAATGTGAAATAATGGTAATATTTTAAATCTGTCTCTGCTCCAAAGGGGATTCATATATTTAAGACATGAGGTCTTTAAGCATCAAGAGTAGAGTTTTAGTCATTGTAAAATAAAAATAGTAATAATAGTAATAAATTTTAAAAGTGAGATATACATGGTAATAGATATTGTGGTTAATGTTTAAATATCTACAGAACTTCAACTGAATTATAATAATATCTTGACAATTTCATTTCTCCTGGCTGAGGCTGCTTCAGAAATGAGAATATTAAAAATCTCTTGCTTGTCATTCATGGGACAGCTTTTGGAGAATAAATTATCTTTCTCCAATGAGAAAGTCATCATAAGGGGACTATTATTTCCTTTGCATTGATCTGTCATGTATTGGCTAGCCAGAATTGATACAGCCTTTTTTTTTTTTTTTTCCCTTACCTGCTTGATAATAAAACTAAAACCAAGGGTGACTCAATTAACATATATGAAGAAGCTGGATCCTTGAAAGCATTGTAAAGCTTACTAAATTAGACTGGAACTTACCACAGCTTCAGACTTCTTTAAGAGAACGATGTGTTTTCTTTATTTCTGAAGACATTTGATTCAGATTTTTGTTATTGGGAATTCATAGTATCATAAGAGATTTGTAAATGTTTGTTTTATTTATTTCTGGTGATTTATTTCACCCAAAAAATAACGGTGAGGAGAAATAAGGGTATTATAGCAATTTGAGCTCAAAGTAAAGTAAGTTCACTGACGGGAACATTATCATCTTTTATGGCCATGGTCCACTGTAAATTTGGTTCTGAGATTTCTATCAGCTAAAGTGAAGGGGAAAATTCTATTAGTCCAAAATTCACATTTAATAGGTTAAAGAGAAAGCAGTTGTAAAGAAAAGCAACAGCAGGATTTTGTTTTGTTTTGCTTTGGACATCAGGTATAGATGTAAGTCTTCATAAAGAGAATACTTCAAGATGAAATGTTCCATACTTACAATTTACATCACTTTTTCTTGATTTAACCTGAGGAAGTAACTCTATCTTCAGGAATTTTGTGTTTATCTGTCTGCGGTAGGAATCAATATTCCAAGTAACAGAAATTCCAACTCAAACAACCTTAAACAATGAAAAATATATATGTATTTGTTCAGTTAATGTAAAAGTTAAGGGAGAAGACCAGCTTTGATATAATAGTATCTTTACTGCCATAACCAAAGACCCTGCTTCTTTCTATCATATTATTCGTTACTTCTTGCAGCCCTCACCTTCTGGGTTCCCATGAGATTTCCTCCAGCAGCATCAGGTGCTCCTCCTGGGGTCACACAGCAAGGCCAACCACCTGACAACATTGCTTTTCAGAAGAGAGAGCTCTCGCAGGGCACCCAAGCAGAAGTCCTGAGCCTGGTTCTCACTGGCTCAAAATCTGTGAGACCTTTTCCTGAACCAATGTAATATGGTTAAGCTAATGTGCTTAAGCCAGTTACTAAGCCTATATGGAGGTGAGAACAGGGTACATCTCACCAAACTATTGATAATATTCCAAAATATTGCCAAAATAAATAAGAAAGAATGCTAGATAGTATAAACAACAGATACCCAGCACAGTCTGTTTATTCCCATAGATGTGCGTTTACTTTTCCTTCTTGTTTCTGACACCCTCATGGTGCAGTGGTTAAGAGCTTGGCTGCTAACCACAATGTCGGCAGTTCCAATCTACCAGCCACTCCTTGGAAAACCTGTGGGGCAGTTCTACTCTGCCCTATAGGGCAGCTATGAGTTGGAATCCACTTGACAGCGGTGGGGTTTTTTGTTTTGTTTTGTTTTGCTTGTTTCTGAAATCTGCCTAGACAGGATGCAAAGAAAATAAGAGTCAATTAAATCAGTCTGAAGGGAACCTATGGGCATAAAAAATTAACTGCAATAGACTCCTGTGCCCAAGTCTTACTATGATTTTTCCAAGATAGAGTTAATATGAGTGGATTATCTATTGTTCTATTTCTATATTTAATTGTTTTAATTTATAAGACAGCTAGTAACAATACTGAGCTAATTATCCACTTTCATCCATAGAATACTGTCAACACTTTAACACACATGCAAAAAAAATCTGCTTCTCACCTCTCCCTGAGATATGACTAGATTTGAGAAAGGAAAGGGCAGTTGTTTTTCGCCTATTTTGTATTTCACCTAGAGTATGAGAATGGCTTTCTTTGATCATATTAAGTCATGGAAAATTTATTTAATTTATCAAATTGTATAGCGAATTGACACAGTTAGTCCACCTAAAGCAGTTTTTTTTCCACATTATGTTCAGATAATGAAGGCAAATGTAAAGGTGATTTCGTAGAGCTTAATTTCATTTGTATTTTCTGTAGGCTTTTTGTGACAACTGTTGGAAAACCAAGATAGAAAACAAAGTGGTATAAGTTAAAAAACCATCATGAATAATAAGGATTCTACACATAACCTCAGTAAGAGAGTTGCATTAACAGGGTTCATACAATGTCAAGTCACCTAATTCTGAACAGTCTTAGCTTCTTCAAGATTAATATCATTATCTTTTATTTGATAGAGGAGCTGGATCTATTAAATGGTATAAGAGAGAATAAATACAATGAAGTCATTCTTTATTCTAATTCCAATCATAGAAAAGCTAGGTTTGGTACTTTAATTTGTTACAAGAAACAGTATTCAAAACTTGGGAGAGTTATAAAGGCTCATACAAATTTTTCATGCATTAGTTTACGAATCCTATCGTTTTCCACTTGATAGCAACTCAGCTGTAAAATTCTGTGCAATTGTTACTTATAAGTCATTAAACCATACACCATATAATTGATAAAAGGAAATGTAAAATATATTTAATTTGCAGTCAGTAAATACTCAGAGATCTAGTGAAATTACAAATATGATAAACATTCATGAAATTTTTCCTAAACTTGAGATAACATTAAAATAGCTCAAGGCTTTAATATAAATGTCAACATACAGCTAAGCAGGACTAGGAAAAGACAAGGTAATTTTATATTCTTAGTCTTGTATTGTACCTTTGAGTTTTCTTTATTTGTATATTGTATGGATCCTATTCCTTTATATGGATTTTTAATAGTGAACAGAAGTGAGAATTGAATCCAAGTGCCATTAAGTCAACCTGGTTTTGATGAGATTTTTTTGTTTTTTAAATAATACTGGATAGTTTTCCACATGAGGCAGACAGGGAAGGCAATCTCTGGCGTTAGTACAATAATCATCCCCTCAGGAAAGGTGTACACATTTAACTTTCCCTTCAGGGGTCAATCTTCTTAGTGTTAGATGCATAAACGTATTTTAAAAATTCACATTTATCCTTGGAGTGGGAATATGGTCTTCATCTTAATCAAGCTTTCATGTTACTCTGACTGTGTCTGGAATACAAAATTAATAGCTGACAGTAAAATACTTCTTAATTAATGTAAATATCCTTTCTGCATATATTAAATTTTGGATACTTTCCTCACTGGTCTGAAATAACAGCTGTATCCCTATTGTAAACTCCTATATATAGTTAGAAGCCCTGGAGGCATAATGGTTAAGAGCTCAGCTGCTGACCAAAGAGGTGAATAGTTCAAATCCAACAGGCGCTCCTTGGAAACCCTATGGGGCAGTTCTACTCTGTCCTATAGAGTCACTATGAGATGGCACCTAACAACAAAGCAGGGAATCATCGAAAAGAATATAAACTTATTACAAGCTTTGCATTTTATTTAATCTAAAATTTGCAGATACATATTTTTTGCTCTTTAATGTTTGATGTTCAGATTTGGAATTAAAATAGTGTACACTAAGGGTATTTTTGCTTGGCTACTAACGAAAAGGTCAGCAGTTCGAATCCACCAGCAACTCATTGGAAACCCTATGGGGCAGTTCTACTCTGTCCTATAGGGTGTCTATGAGTCGGAACCATCTTGATGACACATAGCAACAACAACAACAAGGGTATTATTGCTAAGCTTTACCAATAAAGTATCTTAAAGTTAATCACGATCTCTTTTATAGTCCAAAGTTATTTAACTATTTAAAGAAAACTCCTTTATTGAATATAGGTTGAACAGATTGGAATGCAAACCCACGTGGCTCCCATAAGCCTAACCCATAGTACAATTGCTGCAAGTGCACAAGTTTGTTTTCTTTTGAGTGAACTGAAAAATTCTTGGATAGCTAGTAATCTGAGAGCAGGATTCTTTCAGGATTTTATGATTTTGTCTTATCTTTACATTTACCTCGCCTATCCTTCTTTTAACAACTTTTTTTTAATTTGCCTACATTCTTTTAGTCTTTCTTAGATATTCCATGTAGTTTCCAAAAGAGAAATAAGATTTGCATTTCTATTTCATTTAATGATGTGATATTTAGTTAAATTATGTAATTAAAATGCCAATTAGAAGTGGCATAATCAGGTTTAGGGACTCAGTAAGTCTAAAATGCAAATTCCAGGAGCAGAGATATCCAGGCATAATACCCCCTTTGTACCCCTACATAAAAGGATTATACTCAATTTTATGTCATTGGAAAATTACCCTTGAATTTTACAGTGATATTTCATCTATTATGATCCATGTAATCCTTTTGACTTTGAAATTACCTCCCTTTATTTAATTCTTATCTTGGTGATGGTATTGACAGTGGATTCCACCCAATGTCAATATTTTTTTTGCTTAAATATTTGTTACTTACATCTGTCACTTTCCTTTCAACAGAGCTATACTGTGAGGGGCATCTTAGTGAGCAGGTGAGCTCAGTGAATAGTATGTAGACTCGGGAACCAAACACCTCATGTGTGAATCCCGACTCTACTACCTGACAGCTGTTTGACTTTGTGTGAGGTAGTTAAACACTCTGCAGCCCAGTTTCCAAATCGATAAATTAGGATAATAATGCTATCTGCTTCAATAGATTATTGAAGTTAAATAAGATAACATATATAAAACACTTAAAACAATGCCTTACCAATAAACGCTGTAAATGTCAATTAGTAGTAGTACCCATATGTGTTTTTTATCAGATACTTAAATAATTATTTCCTTTACTATATAATAGCTATTTATACTCTGATAAATTAGAATATAATTGGTATTAAATATTTATTTTTAATCAATAGATAATCAAACTATCACTATTTTGCTAATTTTAAAACACTTCGAATAGTTGATACACAGATAACTTACATGTGTTTCACTTCATATAGCACAGACCACAAGACTTAGCAACCTGCCACTTCAAGCCGTTGAGAATTAGGGAAAGTCTTAGGCTGGGTTCTCTAAAGAAGCAAAACCAGTGAAGTGTATAAACATATATATAGAGAGAGATATCAAGAAAACGGCTCAAGCGATTGTAGAGGCTGGGACGTCGCAAATCTGTGGATCAAGATAGAGGCTTCTCCTGATTCACATAGCCACAGGTGCTGGTGAACCCAAGATCAGCAGGTCAGAGAGCAGGGCTCTTGCTCACAGGCTGTAAAGATGGACAAATTCCAAGATCAGCAGGCAAGACTGCAAGTCTTCTGATGTACGTAGCTGCAGGGGCTGGCCAACCCAATGTTTGCAGGCTGGAGGCTCGTGTTCACAGGCTGTGACGACCGACGAATCCCAAGATCGGCAGGTAAGCTACTAGCTCAAGTCCCAAGAACTGGCAGTCAGACGAACAGGAGCCAGCTGCAGGATCCAGTGCAGGCAAAAGCCAGAACATCTGCTTATAGTCAGATGCAGGCCACATGCCCAAGGAAACTCCCTTTCCACTGATTGGCGGCTCACAGCAGATCTCCTCATGAGGGTGATCACAGAATCACGGTCTGGCCAAGTTGACACACAATCTTAACCATCACAGGGGGCATTAAATAATTTTCATTCTCTGTAACATTGCTTTCTTTAAACCCTACTTTCTTTAAATACAGATGGATTTCTGTATCCCTGGTCCCTAAATAAAGACACACGCAAAGAAAAAAAAAACAACAACAAAAAGCAGAAAATAATGAAAAGAAGAAATGTGGTGGCTGAGTGGTTAAGCGCTTGGCTGCTAACGCAAAGGTCGGTGGTTGAAACCCACCAGTAGATAAAAATGTGGCAGTCTTCTTCTGTAAAGATTCACCACCTTGGAAAGCCTAGAGGGCAGTTCTACCCTGTCCTATAGGGTCTCTATGAGTTGCAATCAACACAATGGCAACTTTTTTTTTTTTTTTTTAATTTGGGTTCATTTTCCTGTAGTTCAATTACTATATTTTCTGCATCCAGAAGATAAAAGAAAGACTCCAGCAGGTGTAACTTTGAAAGTAATTTAGTAAGGTCCTTCCTTATTATAACACTAAATGATGTAAAACACCTAAGAGAGAAGATCAGAATTTCTATACGTTCTATGAAGTGACTGGAGTCCTAGACAAGCACAGGTACTAACTAAATATTAATAGCCATCACTATTTCATTAAACTGTCTTTGAAGGAGCTGTCAATGCCCTGATGAAATGTAACCTCTCAGGAACAGTCTGCTGATGGCCATGCCATTTAAAACAGAGCAAAATCATTAAGCACGAAGTGAAAGAAAAAAGCATCTTAAAGAGTGTGATAAAAGGAAATGAAAAGATAGTTCCAAGAGAAGAATTATCTGTTGGAAAAGATACAGGGTTAGAATTTAACAAGAACTGGTGTCTTTTCCTGATTTTTTTTCACTTTCTATCTAGAAGAGCTTGGGCAAGCCATCTAAACAGCTGAAGCTTCTTATCTTTAAAATGTACCTAATAGTATACATATCTCACTTAGTTGCTATGAGAATCGAACAAAATAAAATCTATTTATAAAAAGGGCTATATATAATTTCGTAGGCACTCATTAATATATTTACGAATTGGCATAAGATATTTATTGTACATCAAAATTAATACACCTTAAAATTAAGCAAAATACCTTCTCCACACCCCACAAAACATCTGCTGATAATGGCGGCAACCAGTTGATGAAAGATATTTATTCATATAATAAAAAATGATTGGTAATAGTACATCGGTATCTCAAGCAGCCTTCAAATATTTAAATATTTTAAAGAGATTCCAAATTTTCAGGCCAGAATTTGTACTAGGCAAATCATGCTATTCCACATTGAACACTCACATTAATTTTTGAAAACCAATAGACTTTAAAAGTCTTTATACATCATTAAATTTGAGATAGATCAGTTACTAATTTTAAATGAAAGTCATCAGGTATTTCTCATCTTCACAAGCAAATTTGTTAATTAATAGAATTTAAACATTACTCAGCTATGCTTTATGAGTTTGAGGAGCAGCAGATTTGTATATTTACTGTCATAATTAACATATATTTTTTGAACCTTTTGAAAAACTTTGCTCTGGTGCAAAGTGTCTCTAGCTTATTCTGTCAATTATTAGTTTTGTTTATATTGTTACTATTTTTTTATCACCCTCCTCTTTTTTTTTTTTTCCTTCTCATATTACTGTTATTATTACAGCTATCCTTGGCGCATATCCAAATTGTGTGGTTTGAAGTTTATGCAATTTTGAGGTGTTGCTTTAACGAATCACATACAAATTTGCAAATACACAATTGCGTAGAGAGTCTTTGAAGGGGTCCTTTTCAGTGAGGGACTCTGAAGCACATACTTGATTAGCTTCACCATAAATCCTCTCCTTTCTTTTATAACTACCACCACTTATCAATATTCATTAAGTTCTTGTCATTTGCCAAGCACTGTGCTAAACATGCTATGCATATTATGCCATTTGATACAAAAAAAAAAAAAAACTATTAAATTAGGGCTCATTAATCATCTCATTAACCCTTCTGAGTGTGTCCATAGTCTTTAATTTCTTCCCATCTCCACTACTACCAAGATGGCCAAAGTCACCTGGAATTACTGCATCTCTCTATTTGTTCTCCATGCTTTTGACCATGGTCTTTTACAGTCTATTTTCATTTCAATTGCCAGAGAGCTTGCTTTAACTTTTAAGTCAGATATTACCAATCCTCTGATTAAAATCTTCCCCAGCTTATTGTTTCCAAAGAATCTAGTCATTGGAACAGCATACAGCACTTCCTACATTACCCAGTCACTTACTCTCTTTCTTATCTCTTCCACTGCTAGCTACCCTTCTTGATCGTCTGCTCCAGTCAGACTCATTACTATTCCTGCTCAGGGACTCTAGGCAGGGTCTAGGCACTCTCCTACATTATGGCCTCCTTAACTCTAGCTCCCTTTGCCTGCGAGAACTGTCTCAAGTTATCCCCTAGGTGTGCTCACTTATTTCCTTTACATCTTTACCCAAACGTCTTCTCAGAATGGTTTTTCCTGATTTATTAAACTTTCAACACGTGAGCTTCTTACATCCCCAAGCCCAATTCTTGGCTTTGTCTTCTTAAAATTATCATCTAAATTAACATATATTTTATCTTCTTAATTTTTTGTATACTTTTCTCTGGAGAATATAAACTCCTTGAGGGCAGGGTTTTTTTGTCCAGAACTTACAACACCTGACATGTCACAGGAGCCCATCTGTTGAATGAATGGGGCTAGAAATCCAAACAAAAGTCATCGTAAACTTTGCCATCGTAGTCTTTATTCTCCAACTGTAAGAGTTAAACTTTCAGTTTGGCAGTTGTAGTTTTCTGTGTGTCTCGGACAGGCAACTATGTACAGAACACTGTAATAATGTTGAAACCAGTTCATACAAACAATGTTCTACATCCTAGCCTGGTAAGTAGTGTCTGAAGTCTTAAAAGCTTACGAGTGGCTATCTAAGAAGCAACTATTTGTCTCTTATCACCTGGAGCAAAGGAGAATGAAGAAAACCAAAGACTCAAGGATGCAAATAGTCCAAATGACTAATGGCCCACATGAACTACAGCCTCCTCTAACCTGAGACAAGAAGAACTAGATGGTGCCCATCTACCACTACCTACCACTCTGACCAGTATCACAATAGAACATCCTGGTTAGAATGGGTAAAAAATGTGGGAAAAAATTCAAATTAAAAAAAACAAAAATAAACTCACTGGTCTGAACAAAACTGGAGAAGCCAATGAGACTATTGCCCTAAGACAGCCTTCTAACTTGAAACTGAAGACACTCGTGGAGACCACCTTTCAGCCAAATAATAGACAGAGCTATAAAATAAACAATAGCATCCGTGAAGAATGTGCTCCATAGAACAATCAACTATATGAGACTGAAGGGGCGTTATTTGCCTAAAACCAAAGATGAGAAGGCACGGAGGGACAGAGAAATTAGACTAATGGAAACAGGAAACCCAGGGAGGAAATGGGAAGACTGTTGACACACTGCAGGGATTACAACCAATATCACGGAAAAATTAGTGTAAGAATCATTGACTGGAAAACAAATTTGTTATGTAAACTTTCACCTAAAGCACAATAAAATGGTCAAAAAAATGTATTTGAGGATAGATGATTGAACTTAAGACACATGATAATAGTTGGAGTGAATTATTAATATGATTAGAATGAAGAATAGAAAAAAACTACATTTTGTTGTATACAAACTGTACATGATAAAGAGTAAATTTAAAATTAACAATTGTTTCAAATTTCCTGATAGCTCATGAAATTAAAAAATAAAAAGCAGATCCTACACAACTAAAAATGTTTGAAAAATATAAGCCAGAATTTAACTTAAGAGTCACTATATAAATGTTTAGTTTGTCAGCAATATTTAATTATAACAATCAAATAATTGTTGAATCTAAAGTTATTTATTCGGGGTTAATAAACAATTTTTCAATTAATGATGGATCATCATATAATTTATTGTGCAAATGAGGAAAATGTAACTTGAATGGAATGCTGGGCCAATAGGTATAGAGTCAAATAGCTCTGGGAAAATAAGTGCATAATTGCATTTTAGTGAGTATGATAAAGAAAGAATAATAATATGTTATTGCAGTAAAGGAAGTAGTGATGTGGCAAAGCATACTAAGCAAAGGTCATGTTTGAAAACCAAAATGTGGCTGTTTAATCGCTGAATTGCAGGTGGCCAGTGTGGCTGAGTTATCTGAGTCAGGGGAGGTGGCAGGGACAGTACGAAATAGGCTGAAAAGTTGGAAAAAGATAAGAATTATTAACCAAGGTAAGGGTTTTTGTTTTAATGTTCATAACAATGGGAATCTACTAAAATATTATAAGTAACAAGCAACAGGATCAGGTTTTGGAAACAGATTCCTTCCATTCTTAGAAAATTGAGCAATTTATCAAGGCTGCCATCCAATTAATAATAGCACAGTATATTCTGACCATTACAGTTAAGTACTATTTATTATCTTTGTTACTCTGGGCAATTTAATGAGCTCTCTGTGTCTCAGTTCCCCATTTGCAAAATGGAAATGATACTAGTATTAATTGCATCACTGAGTGATGTAAGCAGTAAACATTGCTAGATATGTAAACATCTCAACAATGTCTGACTGATACATAATCAATGCTACATAAGGGTTTACTACATAAAAATAAAACAAGTATCATTTAATTCATTCTTATTTCTAAAATGTTGGCTTATTGTATTCATTTATAAAAATCTCATGATTTCGTAAATTTGGTTCATTATATATTGCGATCTTATCTAGTTTAGGTGAAATTTCATTTGTTAACCATATATTAAGAGTTTTTAGTTATCATTTAAGTGTGAAGCAAGTAAGTAAACTGATAGCTACACAATGTAAAAACAGTCTTCTTTTATGGAATGAACAACAGATACGAAGTCATATACATTCATAACATTTCCCTTTCAATTATTAGTGCATCATTCCCAAGGCAAACACTTGAAAAATGAGTAACACTTTGTTTTCAATATGGAGAAATCAAACGTAGTCTATTCTAGCTTCAGAATAACAGGAATTAAATATTTTTCAGTTGGGTAATTCTTGGTTATTTCTCTTAAGACAATTACAAATATGATAACTATTTTTCTTCATGACCTTAAAAATACAGTTGATATAATTCACTTTTGAAGTGATTCTATTTTTCCTTTAAGAATTATAGAATCTTACTAAGACCTAAAGAATTATATTTGACCAGTAATGACAAAGTTGCACAGTGGTTAAGCCCCTGGCTAATAACCAAAAGATCAGCAGTTCGAACCCACCAGCCACTCCTCAGTAGACATATGTGGCATTCTGCTTCCATAAAAATTACAGCCTCGGAAACTCTATGGGACAGTTCTACTCTGTCCTATACGGTCACTGTGAATTAGAAGAGATTCAACGGCATTGGGTTTGGATTTTTTTTGGTTTTTCACAAACAGTTAATTCAGCAAGTGACCTTGAAAATGCACGAAGTATTTGTCATTCTATATATTATAACATGGAAGGTGATTTATAGCTTTATAAATTCTAATCAATTATGGATAAGAGAAAAATTAATGGCCCAAAACAAACAAAACATTTTAACTAATGTACATATTTCATATAAATTATTTCTGCTACTCTTTTGCTTAAATGATTCTGTCTCTGTGAGAAAACATAGGCTTTGATCTGGACAGGTGCGACTGATTGTATAGATATCTACAAAAATATCTTTCCCCTACATGTTCTTACAGTGTGACTTTGACACCTCTCCTATCAAAAGATGAGGGTCTATGTTCCTTCCTTTAAATCTTATGGTAAGCTTTTCATTATAACACAAATAACATGAAATTACATCTGAGGTTTGTTTATAAAAGGATCACTCACTTCTGGAGCCCTTATTGGCAATGTAAGAAGTCCAAGACTTCCATTTCGTGAGGAAGCCCAGGATATACTGAAAGGTATTCTGTCTGACAAATACAGTAGAGGTCCCAGCTTACTCCCGACATAACCACTAGATACATGAGTGAAGATGCCTCCACGTGATTCCTTCACCCAGACATTGAGGCCTTCCAGATGAGGCCCTGATATCATGGAGCTGTTGGGAAATTCTGTTTCCTTTCTGAATTCCTAACTCACAGTTTCAGTGAGCACGAGACGGTTGTTCTAAGCTGAAAAATGGTGGTAATTTAGGATGCATTGGTAAATAATTGGAACCAATTATAAAGCTGCTCATCGTGTCTGCCATAACCAAAAGCTAACCCAAGTGGCATTGTGTTTTAGCTTTGAAATTCCTGTTAATGAAATCCTAAAAGCTTTTAAAAGAGTGTTAATGAGAGCTTAAATGACCTTGAGATGGCTTTTGGTGAAAGCTTAAAGGAGATTAAGGAAAATATCCTTGGGAAATAGAGAAAATGAGACCCTTGTTATTCACTGTCAGAAAATTTGACAGCACTCTTGCCAGAATTAATGCACAAACTTGAAAACATACCTAATGAATTCTATGTTCTAACTAAGAACACCTCCGGGCAAATTGCTGAAGATGCCACCTGGCTTCTTTTCTCTGCTTTTAAATAAAATAAGAGAGAAGATATATGATCTAAAGAATGACCCATAAAATATTAAAAAGTCAGGATTATAGAGTTGTAAATTAAAACTACATCTCGGTTGCCAACCTCGCCAGATGGCAAGTCATTCCCCAAATTGTGAAAGAGCATCCAGGTAGAGATTAAATACATGGTAGAGCATTAAGACCTTATGTTAAGACCTCAGAAGATAGAATGATGTCTCAAAAAATATTTCAGGCAGACATGAACCCCATAAAGATATTTTACTTCACAAATTCTTGATTTTAAGCAAGAAAATGGACTTTTAAGAATCTTAAAGTCTTTATCTCCCAGTAGTCCAATGTTGTCGTGGTTGTTAGTTGCTGCGAAGTTAGTTCTGACTCACGGCAATCCTATATGTGCTGAGCAGACTGCTTTATAGGGTTTTTAAGGCTGTGAACTTTTGGAAGCAGACCTCCAGATCTGTCTCCTGAGGTACCTCTGAGTGAGTTCAAACTACCAACTTTTTGGCTAGTAGTTGAAAAACTAAATATAGAAGCTAATCATGGGACGAGATATGTGGGTGTGATTCTTCACTATGGAGTGAATTATAAATTGACACATATGCACACACATGGGCCAGCAACAATTGTTAGAGGAGTTGCATCAGTTTGTACTGAAAAGGAAAAACACACCATAAAATGAAGATTTTCAGCCCTCAAATTTCTACAAGCAAAGAGAATGCCGGGAAAACTATTCATATATGCACATATATGTTGCTTCTTATGGAAAATGAAGTATAACTCAGCGAGTGAAGTCAAAAGCTTAGAAGGCAGAGTCAAAAGCCACAGAGAACAACTCCAAGACAGTACAACTAAGCCCCAATGAGAAAAAAATGTGCTTGACTGGATTTCTGAATTACTATGGACCAAAATCAGCCCGTGAAAACACTACGACTTACAATAGTCCAATCACACTGTGCTTGATTTGGGGGCGAATCTACCTGAAGCTAACAACAACAGTGGCTGCTGTGTGCCTCCTGATTTTTCCATTTTAAACAATTAATGTCTGTAGAGGTTACCAATAACTAACCCACCATTGCATTACGAGTGTGTGGCAGAACAGAGAGATATCTATTCTCTTTAGTTCACAAGTCTACAAGACTGAGAAAAATAGTAATTAACGAATTGTGCCAGGAGAATTTCACCTGGGAAACTTCATCCACACCTTGTTGTTGTCTTTGTTAGTTCTCATGGAGTCTGCTCCAACTCATGGTGACCTTAACAGAGACCTATAACAGAACAAAACTTTGCCCAGTCCTGAGCCCTCTTCATGATCATTACTATGTTTAAGTCCATTGTTTGTGCTATTATTTCAATCTGTCTAATTGAAAGTATACCTCATTTTTGCTGATCCT
This sequence comes from Dugong dugon, assembly GCA_030035585.1. Classification (NCBI taxonomy): domain Eukaryota; kingdom Metazoa; phylum Chordata; class Mammalia; order Sirenia; family Dugongidae; genus Dugong; species Dugong dugon. The sequence goes on from CM057473.1 coordinate 13,440,789, forward strand.
CTGCTTTACCAGACGTGATGTACTTTTCTAGCTATTGGTCTTTCCTGATAGTAAGCATGCCAAAGTTTCACCATCCCTATTATCTACAACAATGGATAATAGGGATACTATGTAAGTTAAATAGAAGATATTTTACGTTAGTTGATGTTCACCCAATAAGACTGGGGTGGGCGGGAGTGCAGCAAAGAAGAGCTACTTGGTGAAAGACCTTAAATGCAGTGGTTACCACCAACTATCTAGTTGCTCTGTAAGAATGAGACTTTTTAGAGGGGTAGAAGGTTAAAAACCACCACAGTACAAAGTGAGCACTGGGGGAAGGGGATGTTTGTTATCAGCATGAAGGGTGTTAAAATAATTCATCTTAATTGATCTGATAGAAGTCGTAGAGAATGAGTTAAATGAGTTAAGATTATACATCAAATTTAGTAAATTTAAAATTGGTGATGATATATTTAATAACTAGTTAGTATTTCCCATTTAGTCCAATTTGAAAATAGATGTGCATTTCTAGTAAAAAAAAAAAAATCCAGATTTTATGACAGAATGCCAATAGTCTTATGAATAGCATGTATAAATAAGTAGAACACAAAGTAAACTTTTAGTATTAACACACAAAGCAGCATTAGAAATGGATTCTTTGATGTTTGGGCAACAAAATTGGATGCATGTACTATGTGTTGTGTAGGGCTTTATGTTAGATTGTTGACTTCCCATATTTTCTAGTAAATTCTAAGCAAAACCTTTAACCTAAATTTTTCTACCTGGTTATATAAAATATACTATCAATTTTTAATCCCCCCCGACCCCACACACAGATTTCCTTTTACAGAACATTTTCTTCTTCCCAATATCTAAATTTTGGGATACCCCAGCACTGGGTGGAAACCCCGGTGGTGTAGTGGTTTAGAGTTATGGCTGCTAACCAAAAGGTCAGCAGTTAGAATCCACAAGTCGCTCCTTGGAAACCCTATGGGGCAGTTCTACTCTGTCCTATAGGGTCACTGTGAGCTGAAATTGACTCAACGACAACAGGGTTTTTTTTTTTTTTCAGCACTGAAAAAGTAACCAGCATCTTTACTTCTCTCTCTGTACTTACTATTTAGATGATCTCTCCTAGTATTGTAGATCTGATTATTATCCAATACTGACATTTCCCAAATCAAATCCCTGGCCCATATACCTTCTATGAACTCTAGACTAAGAAATTTGTCTTTTAGCATCGTCATTTGAATGTCTAATTGATATCTCAATTCAAGTCCACATCAAAATTACTGATTCTTGCCTTTACCCATAAAAATCAACAACAAACAGAGCATCCAGCTAATTCTTCCTGAGTCTTCTGCATTTTATCAAAAGGCAATCCATCTTTCTAGTTGTTCAGGAGAAATGTACTGATGCTATTATTAATTTCTTTCTTTTCTCACACATCTATTTACTTCAGCAAATCCTGCACCTGCTACTTTTAAAATATATCCACAGTTTAACCATATCTCAAAATGCCTATAGTCACCACTCTTATGCAAGCCTCTTAACTTTGGGTCATATCTAGATCTAGATGTATCTATATCTATATCTGTATTGAGAAATAAGACTTGGCTATCTGCTCCCATGGAGATTACAATACTTGGCTGATAACAGAAAAGTTGGAGGTTCAAACCCACCAACTGCTCCACAGGATAAAGATATGGCAGTCTGCTTCTGTTAAGATTACAGTCTTGGAAACCCTATGGGGCAGTTCTAACCTTGTCCTATGGGTCGCTATGAGTCTTGATGTCAATGGGTTAATAATCTGCTACCTTACATAAGTCAACATTTTTTCAGATGTACACTGGTCACTGTGTGCAGAAACATAGATGGAAACTCCTGTCAAATTAACACATTCTTAAGTACTTAAGTATTTCATTAATAATGTAAAATAGTTTGAGGACCTACTATGAGTGAGGCATTGTTCTGGGTGCTGGGAACAGACCAAAAAAACCCAAAAGCTTATGGCTTGTTTTCACCATACTCACTTCTAAGGAGCATTCTGGCTATACTTCTGGCTGTACTTGTTCGTTTTTTTGGCAGTCCATGTTGTGTTCAATATTCTTCACCAACACCGTAATTCAAAGGCATTAATTCTTCTTTGGTCTTCCTTGTTCATTGCCCAGTGTTCGCATGCATGTGAGAAAATTGAAAATGCCATGACTGGGGTCAGGCGCACCTTGGTCCTCAGAGTGACATCTTTGCTTTTTAACACTGTAAAGAGAGCTTTTGCAGCAAATTTTCCCAAAGCAATATGGCATTTAAATTCTTGACTGCTACTTCCATGGGCATTGATTTTGGATCCATTGAAAATTTTAATATTTTCTCCATGATAAACAGAGCAGAGTATTAGGGGTCTAAAATATTTGTGTTTTATTCTGATATGATGTAATGTCTGCAGGTGGAAAACATCAATAGTGTTAACATAAAGTGCAATATAGAGAATTTCTGTATAAGGTCAGTTTTCTTGGCTGAATTCTTCTTTTTGGAATTTTTGGTGACGCCATGTTTATTCATTAATGGAATGGCTGCTGAATCAATGTTTGTTGGTAGCTTTTAATTATTTGAAAAAATGGGATGTCAATTGCAAGTGGTCCATATCAGTACCATGTTCCATGAAGTACATCACAAGTGCGATACATATAGGTCCCACAGCCCAGGAAGTGCATCACACTTCCTGGTTACTCTTGAGCCATAAAATATCTTACTGAACTTTCCAGCAAGAACTTTATAAAAGACGTCATCGGGGAGTGACTAATGCAAGCAGGCCATATCAGTCCCATGTTCCATGAAGCACATCACACACATGGTACAAGTCAGTATCATGGCTCAGTAAAGGTATCACATACTGTTATTACCTCAAAAATAACATTTACTTGAATATTTCTGAATGCTGATAAACGTACCTTCCAAATAACACTAAGGAAATAGTAAAAATACTACAAGCCTTATCTCCCTGTACCGAAGCCAGAAGACACAAATGTTTCACACAATCACTCCACTGGGAAGTATCCCCTCGTATGAATGACTCTCAACAATGAAATGTGGTGCAGACCAACCTCTGTTTTTAGGTGGTTGCACCAGCATCCACCATGACGCCAGAACATCCTTGAAGTGTCTCAAATGCCTGCCAATAAACTTCCAGGGGAAGAAAATGTAATAGGGACATATATGTCCCAGCCCCCAAGAAAAGGCTGTGGCTCTCCAGAAAGGATTAGCTTCAAAAATTATTAAAGGACTTCATTATAGTTTTCCTTCACTTGCATGGTTAGCCCATAAAATTGACTCTAAAAACAGGGTTTTAAGGAGAGTTCAGTTTAAAATATATTGCTTTCATTACATTCCATACCAAAAAATAAAATGAAAAACCAAACCCATTACCATCCTGTCAGTTCTGACTTATAGTGACCCTATAGGACAGAGTAGAACTGCCCCATAAGGTTTCCGAGGCTGTGATCTTTACTGAAGCAGATTGCCACATCTCTCTCCTGCAGTGATTGGTGGGTGTGAAACACCGATCTTCATTAGCAGCTGAGAATTAACAACCGTGCCACCACTTCCTTATTACTTTCAATAGTAAATATTAAACATAGTGAATATAGTGTTACATATTTTAAAGGATCATTGATTAAACAAAATAAAAATGTGTAATCATTAAATGCAAACAGCATTGTAATGTGATTCTTTATAATATTCTTCCTAACATGGTTTTATTAACTTTATTAAATACATTATCTGAGATTCTTAATCTTCTTATCTGCAAAATTGTAAGGGTGAAACATTGCTTTTAAAGATTTCCTATATTTTAGAATCACTTACCAAGTACATATCTTCTCTGTATGAGCATTACCGGTTTGGTACCTTGTAATATTGAAGAGAAAAAGCCCTGGTGATAAAGGGATTAAGTGCTGCACTGACAGAAGGTCAGTGGTGGGAACCTACCAGCTGCTCTGCCGATAAAGAAGTAGCAATCTGCTTCCATTAAGATTGACAGCACTGGAAACCCTATGGGGCAGTTCTACTCTGTCCTATGGGGTTTCTATGAGTCGGAATCGACTGGATGGCAACGGATTTGGTTTTGGAATATCTGAAGCATATGAGAAGACCTTTTAATAATGGGCATTACATGAGGTATTGATCACCTGTGCCAGAAAATGCATGCCATTTGTTCACATTTGGCTTAATATTAGTGACAATTTTGTTGTTATTAGTAATTAACTATTTTTAAAAAGTGTTTTACATCCTCTTTATCACCTTTTTTATGTATAAAATTAAAAATATTTCATGAAAAAATATTATTTATGTAGCATGAAAGAATTATTCTGGGAATTTTGTTAAAAATTTTTATTAAAATTGATTTATTTATTATCTTTTACCTAATATTATTCAAGAGAAAACTGTCCGGTCCTACACCATCCTCACAACCCTTGTCATGTTTGAGCCCATTGTTGCCGCCATTGTGTTGGTCCATCTTCTTGAGGATTTCTTCTTTTTCACTGACCCTCTGCTTTATCAAGCCTGACGTCCTTCTCCAGGGACTGGCCACTCCTGATAGCATGTCCAAAATAAGTGAGACAAAGTCTTGCCATCCTCACTTCTAAAGAAATTCTGACTGTAGTTCTTCCAAGACGGATTTGTTTGTTCTTCTGGTAGTCCATGGTAAATTCAGTAATCTTCAATACTGGAAAAATGTACATACATCTTATCAGTGTCCGATAGTGAAGAAAATTGTGTTCAAATTACTCATTAAAAATCAATCTAACATTTACTAATACCCTGCTCATCTTGAATACTGTATTTTTACATGAATAATGTGTGTGTTGTAAATATTTTTTGCCAACCTTGCCCCCTCTCCCCCTGCCCCACACGAGGTACTTTTGTAAGAGTGCTATGCTAGTTTTTTTTTCACATGTTGCTATAAAAAATTAGCATAGCACACTTAGACGAAAATATCTTGCAGGGAGAGGGCATGCTTGTCAAAAAATTGCATATACCATGTGTGTTATTTGCTCAAAAACATGGTACGCTAATGAAAAGTTCTCTGATACAACATTACATAACATCAGGAATTGATTTTTTAGAAAATGCTGTTTGAAATAGTTTTATAACCAGCAAAGAGAATAGAAAATTCTGATTAATTCACCTAGCACAAATAAAAGAAATACACTGACATATGAAAGTAAATTAAATATATATGTATAATGTTTGATGTTATAAAAATTGTTCTCAAAATGTAATAGGTACGATTTCTTATAAGCCATCTTAGATCCCACTAAGAAATCACCTTCCTGTCTGTTAATATGATGTTGAAATGCTGTATTTTCATGAAAAGAAGATACTGCAGCTATGAATATGGTGACACAACAGTATCATCTACCAATTGGATTGAACATTCTCTAAGGTATTCTAATTAGGTAACTAAAGTAATTAATATTAGCATAATAATTACAATATTTCTAGCCATGATGAGCTACGTTAGTTTAAAAAATGACCTTAATTAGGACTTTATTCTTTAGCAGTAGTTAAGCTATTCCAATAAAGATTCTTATAAATATATAAAGAGAGCAAGAGCTACAGCAAACTATGACTACTATTCAAAACGTCAGCCGTTTGAATCCACAAGTCACTCCTTGGAAACCCTAGGCTGCAGTTCTACTCTGTTCTGTAGGGTTGCTATGAGTTAGAATCAACTCAAAGGCAATGGGTTTGGTTTTTAGGTTCATTGTATTTATAAAATATTTTTATGGTGATCTCCAAGGTATATTTTCTCACTAAAAAATAATTTTACGACTTATTTTTCCATACATTTAAAAATTTATGTATATATGTGTGCATGTGTTTAGTTAATTGTGTATATTGTGAATATATAAAGCGTGTTGAAAAGAAAAATAAAATGATAAATAATAATATCACATTTAATATTAAATAAGTGCATGCATTTGTAATTGGTACCACTTCCTTTTACATTTATCATTAATGGTCTTCTAAACATAATTCTATAGCCATGTAATATTTAATCCAATGAATGTGTCATAGTATATTGAAACAATGTTCTATTATTGGACACAGAGAGTTTTAACTTTTATTTTTGAAAGGAATAGTGAAATTAATTCTCTGTACTTTAATTATTTGTGAGATTTTTATCTTTTTAATATGGCACAGTGGTTAAGAGCTCAGCTGCTAACCAAAATGTTGGTAGTTGAAATCCACCAGCCTCTCCTTGGAAACCCTATGGGGTAGTTCTACTCTGTCTTATAGGGTTGCTGTGAGATGGTCTCATTGACAATGGGTTTTTTGGTTTTCTCTATTCACCTATTCTTTATAATTTCAAATTTTTCTCTAATACTCAAAAGGACTTTTATAACATAAAAGAAATTTCTTCAGGGATTTTTAGTTTCATTTTCTTTTAACTTTTAAAGTTTTAATCCAGAGAGATAAAAGCTTTATACTAATTTCTATATGACCTGGTCTTGTATTTCATGACTATCTAATACTCTACTTGGAAATTGAATCTGTCTGCTTTTTTTGATCCAAGTGTCTGTGGGGACACAGGCATAAAGCAGGTGTTAGGACTTTCCACTCCTGGGTGAATACTGCCTCCCTTCCCCTTGACAGAAATAGTTCATTTTGTCCGCAGGAATTTATAGCCTGTCTTCAGAGAAATCTCTTTTGTACTCAATCTCTTTTCCCCAGCCTGTTTTCTGTTTCTTCCTCTAAATGAAACCTTGTTTCATCGAAGCACACTGTTAGCTCTTCTATTTCTCAAATAACAATTCGTAATCTGTACTCGTGTCCTCTATTGCTACAAGAGATGACCAACACATCTAAAAATGCAAAAACAGTGCTGCTTAGCACAATTAGTATTAGCTGTAGTAACAGAGGAAGTGGATGAGGAAGAGAAAGAAGAAGACGTTATCTACCAGAACAGTCATTGTAGTGAGATCTATGAGGCTATAAACATCCTGAGAAGAACGAACTGGGACACTCTGAGCCACCGGTGCTTTATCACCTGAGTGCCACTGTAAACGATCTTTTCAGACAAAATCTCACTCTAGGCAAAGAAGGTCAGTCTCCATATATTTCATAAATAGGATGCATATATACATGGAGCGCATTTTGTTGTACTTATTTAACTCTGTCTCTCTGCTTGTGTAACAAACCTGGACCCTTTCCCATGTCAACTACTAAGAACTATGTTTTTGCATATAATACTTCTCTCTCCTAAATTGCTGAATTTCTCCTCCCTGCTGGACACTTTCAGGGCCCTGGCAGCACAGTGGTTAAGTGTTCGGCTGCTAACAGGATGCTAACCAAAAGGTCGGCAGTTCAAATCCACCAGCCACCCCTTGGAAACTCTGTGGGGCAGTTCTACTCTGTCCTATAGGGTCACTATGAGTTGGAATCGACTAGAGAGCAGCAGGTTTTTGGTACTGGACCATTTCAACTTGCATAGTAACGTGGCAATAGCATCATTTTCAAAAGACAAGCAACAAGCTTCCCCTGACCCTGTTCTCTCTAACAATTTTGTGATACCATCAGAGAAGAAAACAAATAAAGAAATAAACTAACAAAAATTCCTCAAAGAGGTTTTTATATTCTTTGTTTACAATTCCTCAGCATAAATGTCTGAACTGGCTAAATTAGAGAATGCAAAACAAGATAATGGAGAGATCATATAGGATACACTTTTAAGTAGTTTTATTATAAATGGTATAAAAAATAGGACACTAGCTTCAGCGAAATTTTTTTGTTGTTGTTGTAGTTTTTTTTCTTTGTTTAATTTTCAAGCATATAAAATAATGATTGATAACTTAAGCATCTGAGTACATAAATAGCCACAGCCATAAGTATGTAAAAATGAATGTGGATTATGACAAACATTATAATCATAAATAGGATACTACCTAACCGCATACATTTAAAATATTATTTTAGCATTAATTTTTATCTCTAAAACAAAGATTGTTTACTAAGTGATCTAATCCTTGCACTCAAAACTTATGCAAATATAGAAAATCATCTGAGACCAATTTTGAAAGACGTATTAGGAATGAATATTAATGAGGGTTGTAAGGGTTTACACTCCACTACTAACCTAAAGCTTATTGAAACCACCAGTGGAGCCACAATAGAGAGGCCTGGCCATCTGCCTCCATAAAGATTATGTTGTCGTTGTTGTGTACAACTGAGTCAATTTCAATTCATAGCAACCCTATAGGACAGAGTAGAACTGACCCATAGGGTTTTCTAGGCTGTAATCTCTATAGGAGCGGATCGTGGGGTCTTATCGCTGGAGGAGCTGCTGGTGGGTTCCAACCACTGACCTTTTGTTAGCAGCCAACTACCTTAATCATTGCACCACCAGGGATCCTTGTAAAGATTATAGAGTTAAATAAACAAACAAATCTGACAAAGTAAATTTTGTAGAGTTTATTTAGTTTCAGATAAGATTGATGAATCAGCAGTACAATCTGAGATGTGCTATGCCACACAGAGAAAAGTTGGGAGTTATTATAGTGGAGGAAATGAGAGAGAGGGAAGAAAACAAAATAAAACGTAACATTTTCTTATATTTTGATGAGCATCAGATCATGCAAGATCAGGTGTACAGAACGCTTATACATTTACACTGACCTACTCAAAATGGTTTGTTTGATGTCTGAACTAATACTTCCGAGGAAGGAGGCAAATCAAAGTTGAGCACATGCAAAGATATTTGTGCATACCAATGACATCAAAGGTGATAGACTTTTCAAAGCAAAGCGTTGAGGTAGAATCACCCAAGCCTCCTTAACTCCATCAGTTCTGGAGAATAAAATATAGATTCAACAACAGCCAAGAAAACACTGTGGAGCAGTTCTACTCTGTAGCACACGGGTCTCCATGAATCAGGGACAGGGGCCCACTTGATGGCAACACGTTTTTGGTTATCTTATGTTAGGAAATAATATATATGAAAGTTCAATTTTTTTTCTTAGAGATAGAATTAGAGCCCACACAAGAGAGTAAACCATCTTCTACTATTTATAGTCTTTCTTTTGACCATCTCAAAAGTTTTTCAAAAAAAAACTTTTATTTAGAAATGAGAACACTTGTTTTATACGTGAAGAAGTCAATATCTGTGTGCCTCATTTTCCTCATGTTTAAAATGGGGATAATTAGAGCATATACCTAGTCATGTGAAAACCTGCTTCCAACACTAAGCACTCAATAAATTCACCTGATCATAATCCTACTATATTTGAAATATAACTATTATTTTAAATCTGTCTCTATACTGACATATGCTGATCATAGGAGTCTTCTAAATGGTGAGAGACTGAGTATTGTTCCCAATCACCACGTGGATTGATCAACTATTGCAGAGACAATGCCTCATAACTTCATCCTGGGGAAGGTCCACTTTTGTCTAGCACCATAAATGTTACCATCAGGCTTGCCGTTATATTGGTACCCTTTATTTTGCTCTACTGAAGCGGAGCTTATGTTCTATACAATAATTAAAGAAGGAGAATGCTTTACTTTCATAAATAAAAAGAAATTAAAAGTACGGAAATCTATGAGAAATAAATATTCCATTCTTTGGAATGACACTGAAGCAGACAGTCATAAGAGAAAAAAAAAGATAAAAATAAACAGAAAAAATTAAATCAGTTCTGTAGTGGACAAAACACTACTGAGTGAATGCTATGTTCTTTCTCCCTGTAGGAGAAATCTCATACCACCAAAACTCTCAACTGTACCATACTGAACACAAAATAATACAAGTAGGAACTTAGCACAAAAATTAACGTTACTTCTTCATGCCTTATATATTAGAGAAGATTAAAAAGGAAGAATAAAATAAAGAAGAAATGATTTTTTTATTTGACAATAGTCATTTAATGTTTACTCCTACTGGGCAGTTTCCAAATAATTCACATCATTCTGTATGTCTTCAAATCTTGTTGTATGTATTATTGCTCAATGAATCTGTATTACAACATTAGTACTCAATGATTAATCAACTCATGGTATTTTGAGTTGCCTTCTGTAAAAATGGTATTTTCTCAGGGGTTCACTATGCTTCTATTCCCTTGTAGTTATCATCATCTTTGGGAAACTTATCTTGCAGATCCATAAGAATATCCCCCATACACCTGGTAAATATAACCAGATTGTTAACCTACTCTTTAGCAAGAAATAAGGAGATTCAAGAGGAGTAGTTGTATAAAATCCAATTTTAATTAAGTGTGTGCAGGAATCTCACGGCAAAAGCATCCTGTTAGTCTAAAGAGAGTGGAAACGCAATGTTTCAAATAGAAAGCAGTCAGGGACTGATGGTGTGTGAGGATCTCAGGAGAAAAAGAGCCTCGCTGCCAAAGATACATCCATTATCTGTCCAAGGAAACATTCCTTCAAAAATAAACAACATTGACATGCACACCTGTTTATTTGTAAGATACTTTGGGATATTCCAAATTCAGTAAAACAGCGTTTCAAATTGAGTGAAACAGTGGTTTAAACCTTATCTCTTGTATAAATACTCAAGCCCATCTGTGCTGAAATTTAGGGTTATAATCTGGGATTGCACAGTTCTCCTAAATCAGGATTTCTGATATCACTAGGTCACAAATGTCTGTTATTTATTTCTTTATATACACCTCAGCCTCAACCATTGTTCTTCATGCCAATTCGGGCACATCTAGTCAGGCTCCTGATCTCAGTGTCAGATGGCTTGGTGGTATTGTAGCCTTTCTCTTTGATCAGGATTTCCAGTCTCCAGGTCATCCCTGAAAATGCTGCCTCCTTGAAAATCAAACATTTTCACTGGTAACACTAGACAAAAATATTTTTAATTGTAATTAGACTTTTTAAAATAGAAAAAAAAAATGATTTGCTAGTAATTCTAATCTGGAAAACCCCAATCCAAACACCCCTACTACTGAAATTGAGACAACTGATAGTTTTGTTTATTCAGTTATGCGGTGTTATTTCTCACATCATGACACAGTGACTTCCACAGATCGTTGTCTTGTTCTCTAATTATTCTCCAAAACCAAGTATTTTGATTATTCTAAAAAAAAAAAACCTCCTTGTTAGTTGTTTTCCAGCATTCCATGGCTTATGTTCAGCAATCCTGTGTGATCGTTATATGAAGATCTAATTTATAACCTTCATTGTAAACGTTTATACATAACCATGTTGCTTAAATCAGACTACTGTGAGAGTTTTAATTTTTTTTTTAAACCATACTAGGTCATTGCTTTTAATATGTTCCAGGCAAAATATAATTACAACCAATCTCCATGACATAGAACGTTGAGGCCAGGATTATCCGTTCATTATATTATTGTAATAGATGGGACTCATGCATTTTCTGAAGAAGGTAAGCCCTTACTCTTAGCTGTACTTTCAGTTGGTCTTGATAATTATAAGGGTCTTTTGTTGTCGGTGTAGGGGTTAAGAGTTTGGCTGCTAGCCAAAAGCTTGCCAGTTCGAATTCATCAGCTGCACCTTGTAAACCCTATGGGGCCGTCTTACTGTGTCCTGTAGGGTTGCTATGAGTTGGGATCAGCTCCATAGCAGTGGATTTGTGTGTGTGTGTGTTTCCTCTGGTTTTGTCGCCAACATTTCCTCTGACTTGCTGATTATTGAAACATCTGTAGTCATCATTAACATCATTACAAAATATCTGTACTCTGAATTCTTGCAGTACAGAAATTTTGTTTGATATTTGATAGAAGCTTGCCTTGCCTTATCAAACAACGTTGAACTCCCTGGTGTCCAAATGCCAGTTTATCAAATACCTGAGGTAATCAATAAAAGATTTTTGAAGTATTTACTAAGAGCATATGATTCATTCATTAGATTATTCTAAATTTTATTTTGGATTAAGCCTGATAAACAGAAAGGTAAGCATGTCAACAGATTGATTGATTTTGTGAAACAGTGTTAATTATTTGTACAATTATCAGCATAAGGTATATTCAGAAAACCAAACCCATTGCCATCAAGCTGATTCTGACTTAGAGCGACACTATAGGACAGAGTAGAACTGCCCCACAGGGTTTTCAAGGAGCAGCTGGTGGATTCGAACTACCAAGCTTTTGGTTAGCAGCAGAACACTTAACCACTTTGCCACCAGGGCAACAGTTTGCCCTGTCATTTGTAGGAATATATTAGAGGAAATTTTCATTATGTTCATCAGCTTCTATTAAAAAGAGCATGGGGCGGGGCAGGGGGGGACTCTCTCAGTCCTTAATATCAGAACATATACTTTTCTTGAAAAATGAGTTTTATTTCTTCTGTGTTGAATATTTCTGTTTACCTTCTGCACACCATGAATTTTTTAACTGATCATGTGTCCATTTTTAGTTTGTCTGTTAGAACAAAATTTGCACTCTATCTCCCACAGTAGAACCATATGGTATACAGGTTTATAATTTTCCTATCCCTCTTTGCAACTTTCTTTGACCCCCTCAGGCCTTATTATTATTATATATTTTCCAGCATGTAAATTGTATAATCACCTCAAAACCTCTTGCAGATAAGGCAGATCCTTGACAAACAGCAAAACAGGTGAACCAATATTTCCAACTTTTGTTGCCCCAACCAGGATAAGCTGAGTAATGACCAGATGGAATCACTACTCCTCACACCTGCAAGATATTTGAGCCTTGATGACAATCTCAACTGTATTAACTCAGGAAAAGTAATGTCCAGTTCCATATGATAATTTATGAACTATCCCTGCCTACCTACTGCTGAATCTCATTAGACCTAAAGATTCTCCCTGATCTGCAAGAAAACATCAAGACAAAATCAACTGTTGCGTTCATCAGTATTTTTCTTGGTCAGCGTTCAAAGTGTAAATTTCTTGGAACATCAGTCTTGTAGTTTATTCTTATCTCTTTAGTAATCCTCTGAATTTCCTTTTCTACGATGCTGTTTTTTCTCAAACTGCCGCTGTAAACACTGCGTTTTTTTCTCCAAAGTCGATATTATGCACTGCATTCTCAACTGCTTTGTCTGAAAGTTCCTTCTGGCTCTATGTCTTAACTGAGCGCACTGCTTCCATTGCAGTCCATTGAATTAAAGGCTCTCTGTTCTTTCACACTCCATCTACCTCACACTGGGAAGTGGGAATCAATAGCTCCTTATTCCCAAACTATTTCTCCTCCATCTTCTTGATGATTGTGCTCTTTGATGATTGTGCCATCTTGAAATACTACTCTCTTAAAAAGGTCTCTAGACGGCAAAAAAAAGTTGGTGCTTGGCCACTAACCTAAAGGTTAGTAATTTGAACCCACTCAGTGGTGTCTTGAAGGAAAGACCTAGTGATCTGCTTCTATAAAGATTACACTCAAGAAAACCCTGAGGACCAGTCCTACTCTGTAACACACAGTTTGCCGTGAGTCAGACTTGACTCTAGGGCAATGAGTTTGATTTGCTTTAGCAATTTCATCATGTGATCTTGCTCTTTTATCCGTACTCTTCTGGTTTATAAAGGACCTTAACGTATGACTTACAGAATTCCTTTCTAATCCACCTGGATGGCTTCATAGTTTTGATAAACATTTACCATCTCTCAATGATTTTATAACTTCAAATTCTGTCACCCTGCCTATAGTCACATGTCATACTAGATCATCAGGACGTAAAACATCCTTGAAATTACCACCTTAAATATCCCAGTCTCTCACCAAAGCCTTTTATTATCATGGGCTATCTCTTGTTTTATATACAACTGAGATTCACGAGCCATTATTTTGTTGTTGTTTTCCAGTTCTTTTAACTCTCTTACCCGTCTATCAATTTGTATCTTCCCAAGCAAATGCACAATCATGTATAAATCTCTCTATGTGACTATTATAAAACCACTCCCAAACTAAACGCTGATGGATACAATCAAATAGATACCACTATATGCTCGTAGTCACTAATACAGCACATAATCATTAACTACTTCTGATGCTCATTTTTTTCTTTTTACATTTGTTAAGGAACTTGATTCTCTGTTCACTTTTCATGACTATTTCAAGCCGTTTCAGACTAGACTGTTGTTTTGTTTTGTTTTCCTACCTAAAAATCAATGACCTTGATTCATACAGGGAAGAACAAATAAAAGCCTCAAATTCCTACACTCCAACTGATAATTTCAGCTTTTCCTGTTTCTCTTCTGCAGCAATGAGAAAAATGTGCCTTTTATTAAAAACCAGTCCTTCCATTTGATCTCTGATTACCCCATCCCATTTTAGGAAATGTGCACTGTCATATTTTCTTGCTTAGCTAGATCAAATAGCCTCTCTTTCTACCACAATCTATGTGACTGGAAACAGATTCAATCTTCTCCTTTCTAAATAAATGATTTAAAAACACTTCTGATTGTCAAGAGAAACAGTAAAGTGCAAAATTAAATGCTATAATCTCCAGTATAGCGTGAGTATGGATCATATTTCAATCTATAAGAAAAAATAGAAATCACACATATATTTGCTTCTAACACGGGCTCTCAGAATGGGCATCAGACACTTTTCTAAATTTATGGAATTTTACAGTGGAAAAAATAGGTCATTTGTTAAATAACTCTTATTTTATAGATGGAAATATTTTATTCTACAGTGACATATATGGTTATAGCCTGTCATGGATTGAATTGTGTCCCGCAAAAAATGTGTGTAGCAACTTGGCTAGGTCATGATTCCTAGTACTGTATGATTGTGTTATCTGATGTGATTTCCTTAGGTGTTGTACACTCCACCACTATGATGAGATTATATGTGATCTCCTCATGTGTTGTAAATTCTATCACTGTGATGAGGTTATACTGATGAGGTTCACGAGATAAGTGTCTTAATGCAACCTCTTTTGAGATATAAAAGACAGAAGCGAGCAGAGACACACAGGAACCCCTTACCACCAAGAAAACAGTGCCAGGAGCACTTTGGACCTGAGGTTCCTGCACAGAGAAGCTCCCAGACCAAGAAAAGACTGATGACACGGACCTTCCTCCAGAGCTGATGGTGAAAGCGTTCCCCTGGAGCTGAAGCCCTGAATTTGGACTTGTAGCCTACTGGACTGTGAGAGAATAAACTTCTGTTTGCTAAATCCATCCACTTGTGGTATTCCTGTTAGAGCAGCACCAGACGACTGAGACGTAGCCCAAATATTCTGCCTTTTTGTTCTTTTTTATTTTACTCCATTTTTTAATTTAAAAATATATTACCTAATTTTAAATTATTTCACCATTTTCCAAGACTTATGTAGTGGTTAAGTAGATGGTCTTTGAAATGAAGCATCCCTCAGATTGAACCCTAGCTCATCTTCTAACACTTCTCACGAGGGTGAACCTGCACAATTAGCTTAACCTCTTTAAGTCTTACCATGTTGATACGTATCCTGCAACAAACTACTGGCTAAATCATAGGTTTGTTGTTAGTATTAATGTGATAATGCATATGAAACACTTATTTATTGCATGTCCATAGGAAATGCGAAGTAAATCCCAGCTATGCATGTAGTAACCATCGTCATAAAATAATCAGTCTTACTTAACCAATTATTCACCAAGTTATCTCTCATCCAGTAGGTTACCATTATTATTTTCTATCATACACTCACTCACTGACAATTTTCCATCATTTTGCAATAATTATAAAACATATTGAGAATTTACTGCACACCAGTCAGTCTGAAAATTGATAAAAATTCAAAGATAAAAAATAAAGTCTATGAAATGGTGGGATCATTTGGGGCAGAGATTTTCATTTTTATCCCAGTGTCATTTACTATTGCCTTTGGCAATCATGATGACTTTCTTTATAGGTCATACTTCCTTCTGCCTTCTAAGGATATAGATGACACCTAGTGTATTATTTTAAAGACCATCTCCACTATGAAACTCTCTTTGCCATTGCTAGCTCATACGGATTCCTTTGTCACCTGATTTTTTAATTTAATTTATTAATAAACATATTATATTAGTTATGAATTGCTGTATGACAAATGATCACAAATACAGTGACTTAAAAAACACACATTTATTATCTCACAATTACAGGGTGTCAGGAATCTAGACATGGCTTAGCTTGGTGCTTCCTTCAGGATCCCTGATAAGGCAGCAATCAAGGTGTCATCCAGGGCTGGGGTTTTGTCTAAGAGTAGATTGGGAAAGAATCAGAATCCATCTTCACATGGTTGTTGGGAGGATTCTGTTCCTTGCAGGCTGTTAGACTGAGAGCCCAGTTTGGCTGGCTATCAGCTAGAGAGGACTCTCAGTTCCTAACTGGCTGTTGGACAGAGGCCACACTAAAGTTTTGGCACACGGGCCTCTCCAAAGTGGCCCTTTGCTTCCTCAAGCATGTAAAACAAGAAGGCAACAGAAGGAGTCTACTAGCAAGACAGAAGACACAGTGTTAGGTAATGCAATGATAGAAATTGCACCACATCAACTTTGCCATATTCTGTAGGTTAAAAAAAAAAAATCACAGATTCTGCGAATTACACAAAGGAGTGGATGCCAGAAATCAGGGATAATCGGAGATCAGTCTTAGAATCTGTCTGCTGCACGTACTGGTATGCATTCATTTATTTTTTCATATAACAATGTTGGTTGGACAACTTTGAATTTAAGTTATTCGAAGTCCTTTTCTAGTATGTCTTGTGATATTTTTGATAATTTATTTGAAATTGGTAGACTAATAAACGCCATTGTAGGTTGGTAGCATTTAAATTTAGCTTACTTAAGACATAAAAAAAAAAAATAGGAATGGTGCATTATAGATCTTTCATAGATTGCAATGATGTGCTGATTTTTTTCTAAACTAATAAATGACAAGCCAGGCTAACTTAGCGGAACGTGAAGGCCGTCTGGGGACAAATGTACCAGCCCAAGCATCATATTTAAACAGAATCTATTACATGTAACCTACCCACAACTCCTGCTCACTTTATGTGACATTGGATGCCTTTTCTGCATTTTGGCTTTCAAAATTGATTGTTTTACTTAGTCCAAATTCAGGGCATCTGCTCTGCTACTCACTGATTTCTATTTATTTTTTTACAATATAAAATTCTCAGCCCCAGTTATCTATATAATTGTATGATACCTTAAGTGAGGAGATAGTTACAATGTGTGAGAAGTAAACAGCTACCCTTCTTACTAGTATTTGTGGAAGCTCTGGACAGACGGCTATTTGACTCCTTCTTAAGTGAGCAGCTTGCTTTCAACACCCACAACTGGTGTACATACATGATCACTTGGCTGTCAATATTCGTAAGCATCTGTTATGATGACAACATGCCTGCTATCAAAATGGTGTGCCAGTTGAGACTGCAGGTGCCAACTAAGTAGACTGGCAGCCTGAAATTCTAAAAATGTGTTCTTTTGTTCTGCAGAAAGCTATGCCACATTAACACCCACATGGCTTCTTACCACCGTAACACCCGCTCATTATTTTTAGGCCAAAAATATTCATGAAAGAGGCCAACAGTGAGCATTTGACAAAACAACACTGGGCGCCAATGGGGCATTTCAACATACAACACGTTGTCCTGTTTTTAAAGAATAACCATGTGTATTGAAATATGTGGGTGTGAAAAATCGTTGCACCCAAAGATCATTTGAAAGAAAATGATACACAAAAGTATAAGGTATTCAACATAGTATTATTTATTTCACTGTTCTTGTTGGTGGGAGATTTGCTTGGTGTTCAACTCTGCATAAAACCACCAGTTTTATGGGAATTTCATCACTAATATCCAGTGATTCTACAACATGTGTGTGGCAGGATCCGAAAGGAAGTGGAAAAAAATGTAGAGGTAGAATAAGTGGGAAGTCGGTAGAGTGTAGCTCCATAATTCTGGCTTTATGTGGTTTTAAGATCCGTACATATTTAAACCTTTTTTCAACGCTCTTTTTAAATCCCTCCTCTTCGTATACCACATTTAATCTCAAAATGATAACAGTTTCATATTCGTATTTGAAATGTAAGAGTACCATGTTTTAGCAAAGGTGAAGGACAAAACAAAATTTCTCTCTACAACTATTTCATACCTTCTCTACGAAAATTATCAAATTTACCCTTACCTTCAGCTAATAACTATGTTTCATATTTCATAGAGTAAATACCTCTCAACAAACAATAATCACTGCTCATCCCACCATTGACTCTAAAAAGCTGCCTTGATCCTATACTACTTCTTTTCCGCCATGAAACAGAAAGTAACCCTCCTCCTATAAAAGATAAAATTCTCCACATGTGCTCTTTCCACTTACTCAGGAACTACTTTTCATTAATCATTTCCTCCTGATTTTGCATTTTCAACTTTCCTTTTTATGGGATCAGTCAATCACCTTGCAGACGTGTGATAATAACTCCCCTCATAAAGCAAACAAAACCTGCCCTGTCTCCAACACCCAGCTACTGTCAGTAACTTCCCCTGACATATAAGGTTCTTGAAAGAGTGGTTCCCCCATTTCATCACCTTGCTTCCAAACACTCAATCTGTTCCTATCCTGATTTGTCACACATCACTTGAAAAAAAAACTGTTCTTATTAACACCTTCGCTGCTGCTAAATCGAGTATATGATTTTCTCTTCTTATCTCCCACAAAGTTCTACATAGTTCACATTCCTAGTTTTTTAAAAAATCCCTTTTCCCTCTCTTATTTTTCTCTCTCACACTATACCAATAGGCTTTCCTCCTACATTTCTGGCCACTGTTTTCCAGATGTCTTTTCTGATCCTTCTTTTCCACCTATCTTCTAGAAATCGAAATTCCTTGGGAATCATTACTGGGTATTCTTTTCTTCAAATGTTAAAGTCTTATGTTTTAAATGATAACATTATTTTCATGACCCACAAAGCAAATTAATGATTAAATCCCAGGTTTATATCTTTTTTTTTTTCTCCATACATCTCCTCTGAGTTTCATAGAAATATATTTATTTGTGATTGTCATTTCCAAAAGTTGCTCGTTTTATCTGGGAGCAGAGAAGTGCCTTTGAACAAGTAGTTAACATTTCTGAAGGAAAAAGTTTAGGGAAAGCTACTGCCCAAAATACAAACGTCTCTACTCACCAAGCTAACTCATACTCATTTTTAAGGTTTCCACTTGAAAGCCGCTTCCTAGTCTCCCATTTAAGAGAAAGAAAGAGAGTGAGAGAGATAGAGACAAAGACACAGAGAGATAGAGAAAGGAAGGAAGGAAGGAAAGAAAGAGAAAGAGAGAAAGAAAAGAAAGGAAAGAAGAGAGTCCATAATTTATTTCCTTTTATTCTAGTTTGTGTGTTTTCTGCCACAGGATATATTGCAATAAGTGTCCTGTGTGATTTGCTCCTTTCTATGTACTGACATCAGTACAAGTCAGTACCATTCGGGGCTCAGTAAAAATTCCTTTTAGTGGTAAAATGGTTAATATATTTTTACTTCAAACTCAGTCCTGGTGCTAAGATGGAAAAAGAGCTGGAGGAGAATGTTTCGCTCTATATAAAAAGGTGAACCAGAAAGGAGAAAACGTTTCTGAAAGTACTGCAATATGTAAGCTCAAAATCTTTATCCCTATTATTACAGTATTATGTGCTTGATATTTAGAGCATAAATTATTTCATATATTGTCTTTTTGTACGTTTTCACACCCAGAATTTCTACTTTCTATTTATTATCAACAATTTCAGCATGTTTCAAAATAACCCATTGTCAGGATACATTCTGATTTTAAAGGCTAAATCCATTCTAGAAATCAAGTTCAACTTACACAATGTTGTCTTCTTTTTGGCTGTCATTCTGGATAATCAAAACAGCTAAATGGAGGAGATACTGCATTATTTACTTAAAAAGCGTAGAAAATGACAAATGAGAAGTTTTTTGATTCATTTTTTCAAATATGTAAAAAATAAAAACAGTGACTATTCTCTGTCTGGCTTAAAATCTATGACTTTTTATGAAAAGAGACTAGTGACTGTTCTCACAACATCACAGAAGAAAGTTTTCTTGTTAATCTTAACTAGGTTCCAGTAAATCCAAGTTGGGAGAATAACATTTTTTGTGGTTAATTTTGGAATATTAACTTCTATTTGAAATGTAAATCAGTAGGTGAAAAAATTTTCTTTAAAAATATACAACAGACGAGAGATAACCTTATAATCTTTTCTAAATACTCAGGATTGGATAGGGAAAAGGAATTACAACGACTTTTTCATTATACTGTGTTTTTCATGATTTGTGGTGCATTAAGAGTAATGAAGATGAGCAAGCTCTGGTAAGGTTTAGAAGAAATAGCTATTAATATTGGTTTTCATTTTAACCAGCCACAGAGTCTCACCAAGTCACTTAAACACCTGATGTCTTTCTTTTTTTCTTTTTAATTGTACTTTAGGAGAAGATTTACAGAACAAATAGTTTCTCATTAAACAGTCAGTACACATATTGTTTTATGACATTGGTTAACAACCCCATGACATGTCAACCCTCCTCCTTCCTTTTTTTTTTTTTTTTCTTTTGGTGAAAATATACATAGCCAAAGATACACCATTTCAAAAATTTCTACATGCACAGTTCAGTGACGTCGATTACATTCTTCCAGTTGTGCTGCTATTCTCACTTCAGATGAAGGTTTACAGAAGAAAATAGTTTCTCATTAAACAGATAGTACACATGTTGCCCTATGACAATGGCTAACAACCCCACTGCATGTCAACACTCTCCTTACTCAACCTTGGGTTCCCTATCACCAGCTTTCCTGTCCCCTTCTGCCTTCTAGCCCTTGTTCCTGGACTGCTGTGCCTCATTAGTCCCATTTGGTTAAACACCTGATTTCTTAATTTCCTCATTTGTAAAACCAAGCTGATGATGAAACTATTGATTACTGACACAATTGACAGAATCCCTTACAAGTTGAAAAGGAAAAACCCACAGACAACAAGCCAGACAAACCCTAAGATAGACCCAAGTAATCTATACTGAGAGAAATCAGATTAGTATTTGCCTGGGCCAGGGGTAGCCGAGAGATTGAATAAAAATGAAGCCGGAGGGAATTTTTTAGTGGATGAAAATATTCTGAAATTTCATAGGAGTATATTAGTCATACATATGTGTATGTATGTCGAAACTTATTAAACTGATCACTCAAAATGCTTGCGTTTTATTACATATAAAATATACGTCAATCAAATTGATATAATAGGTGAGGAAAGTGAATCGGTAATAGTCTGAAGACCCAAAGCAATTTAATACCAAGAATTTAAATGAATGTGTCTTCTTTATAGCTAAGACTTGGCAATATAGGATCTGTTTCTAATGTCTCACACTCAAAAAATACATGGTCTTTTTTCAGTAAGTGAAGGTAACTTTTGAGCCTGCATTATTACCCATACTGTCATTTTCCTATAAATCTGAACTGGGCATTGTTAAATTTTCACGTGACAAACATGTTTAGCAGGGATTAAGTGAGCCTGACCCCCAGACCAGATTTTTCCTTATGTTGACTTAACACTTTTTTTTTAAAATTAATAGTGCTACATCAAAATATGTCTCCTTATCAAATGTATGTTTAAAATATTTGGCATATTTAGAATAAGGTACTTGATATAAAACTATAAAGGAAATATCAAGTATATGGAAAGTTGGTGAAAGAACACGTCAGTTAATAAAAGCCACCTTTTCAGGAATACTACATGTTGAGTGTGTCTGTATGAAACTGAGTTGAACAGTATTTCCCTAAGACTTAATTTCTTCAAAACCTACATGCCTGAGAGCTAAATCAAAATTTATTGAACTCAATGTATTTGCTGTGTATAAATCAATATATTTGTGATTGGTATTCTAGTATAACTAGGCAAAGTTCTTCAATATTACTTTTAAAAAAAGATAGAAAAAAAGGTTATGACATCTGACTTTTGAACAAAGAATGTAGAATTAATGTAGCAATCTATCTTCAAAGATAAGAAAAAGTAATTTATTGGATACATGTAAAAAAGCTTTCAAAAGTATTTTAAAAAACTGACAAACTATATTTGTGTACATTCCATATTCATCTCTTCCAGAATGTGGAAGATATTCATATTTATGCCCATTCCAAAGAAACGTGATCCAAATTGTCGAAGAGTATCACCAATATCACACACAAGTAAAATTTTGCAGTACGTCGACAAGGAACTGCCAGAAATTCAAGCCAGGTTTAGAAGAGGACTTGGAACAAGGGATATCATTGATGATGTTAGATGGATCTTGGCTGAAAGCAGATAATACCATAAAGATGTTTACCTGTGTTTTATTGACTATGCAAAGGCATTCAACTTTGTGAATCACAACAAATTATGGATAACATTTTGAAGAATGGGAATTCCAAACACATAATTGTGCTCATGAGGAACCTGTACATAGACAAAGAGACAGCCATTCTAACAGAACAAGGGAATCCTACATGATTAAAAGATAGGAAAGGTGTATGTTGGGGTTGTATCTTTTTACCATACTTATTCAGTCTGCATGATGAGCAAATAAACTGAGAAGCTAGACTACATAAAGAAAAACATAGCATCAGGATTGGTGGAAGACTCATTAACAACCTGTGATATGCAGATAACACAACCTTACTTGCTGAAAGCAAAGAGGACTTGAAACATTTACTGATGAAGATCAAAGACTACAGACTTTAGTACAGATTACAGCTTAACATAAAGAAAACAAAAATCCTCACAGCTAGACCAATAAGCAACATCATGATAAGCAGAGAAAAGACTAACATTGTCAAGGATTTCATTTTACTTGGATCCACAATCAACACCCAAGAAAGCAGAAGTCAAGAAAACAAACAACGCATTCCACTGGGCAAATAGGCTGCAAAAGACCTCTTTAAAGTGTTCAAAAGCAAAGAGGTCACTTTGAAGACTAAGGTGACCTAACCCCAGTCATGGTATTTTCAGTGGCCTCATATGCACGGGGAAGCTGGACAAGGAGTAAGGAAGACCGAAGTAGAATTGACGCTTTTGCGTTACGTTGTTGGCGAAGAGCATTGAATATACCGTGGGCTACCAGAAGAAGGAACATATCTGTCTTGGAAGAAGTACAGCCGGAATGTTCCTTACAAACAAGGATGGCAGAGTTCATCTCAAATACTATGGACATCTTATCAGAAGGGGTCAGTCCCTGGAGAAGGATATCGTGCTTGGTAAAGTAGAGTCATTGAAAAAGAGAAAGACCCTTAATGAGATGGAGTAATACAGTGGCTGCAATAATGGGCTCAAGCATAACAACGATTGTAAGCATGGTGCAGGACCAGGCAGTGTTTGTTCTGTCGTACATAGGGTTGCTATGAGTCGAAACTGACTTTATGGCATCTAACAGTAGCAAAAATAGCATATTATATAAATTATTATTGTTACTAGTTTTTTAAATTAATGATCAAATTGTTTAGGAAATGCCTTTCACTGAATGCCTTAAATTTCTAAGTAAATATCTCTTCCCAGGGATTCTATCTATGTACTGTTGAGATTCAATCTGACACTATTTGAAAAATGGTTTATGTGTAGTACAGTCTCAGGTTCAAAGTAATACCTGAATACTCCCCCATGTTCTCCTTTAGACCAAATAGTCTGTGAATCTATGATTCTCTTTGTGTATTATGCTGTGACATGTTTATTGGAGTGCCTAGGTACAGCAGTGAGCTTTTCCATAAAAATACACAGACACAGATAAATTTGTCAAGGTCACACAGCAGGTTTGTGACAGAACCAGGATTAAAACTCCCAGAGTTCCTGTCCAATAATAGCAATATCCTTGTAACATTCTTGTAAGTCTATAGCCTGGACCTGCAGGATAATTTATATTTAGTTCACATGCTCAGAATCAGTGTGACCTAGATCCATTTTAAACCTGAAAAAAAGAGTATTTCATAAATTTAAAAAAGCCTAATGTGATATTTTTTACTAAATAAAAGTTAATAAAAAAATTATGAAACAAAACTAGTTTTAGACATTCTAACTCAAGCTTTACAATGTGACATATGAATTTTATGATTTTCTTAAATATAGAAAAGTGTGATATGTAAAAACAGTATTTTAAATAAATGAGTAATTATACATGGTTTAAATTGCACAAACATAAAAAGTAAATAGGATTTGTATTTGTCAGCTTTTGAGAAATATACATCACATATACAAAAAAAAAGGTGCCATGAAGTTGATTCCGACTGATAGCAACCCTATAGGACAGAGTAGAACTTGCCCATAGGGTTTCCAAGGAGCAGCCAGTAGATTGGAACTGCCGGCATTTTCGTTAGCAGCCATAGCTCACCATAGCTCTTA
This sequence comes from Dugong dugon, assembly GCA_030035585.1. NCBI lineage: Eukaryota > Metazoa > Chordata > Mammalia > Sirenia > Dugongidae > Dugong > Dugong dugon. The sequence continues at coordinate 13,465,102 of CM057473.1, forward strand.
ACCATTGCGCCACCAAAGCTCCACTTCACATATAGGCACTAGCAATTTAAGCCAATATTGCAATTACTTGCATCAGACATGTAGGCTACATTACTTAGACAAGAGTCAATAGGCATATGGACTGATTGGATTTTGCCAGTGTTAATACGAATGAGATAACAAAACAAACTCATTGCTGAGTCAATTCCGACTCATAGCAACCCTATAGAACAAAGTAAAACTTCCCCATAGGGTTTCCAAGGAGCAGCTGCTGGATTTGAACTGCCAATCTTTTGTTTAGAAGCCATAGCTCTTAACCACTGTATCACCAGGAACAAGATAGCAAGGCTAATTTTCAGGACTGCAGAGAAACCAATTATGACATTACTGCAATTATTCAAGTGAGAAATGGTGAGAATATGTTTAGAACTTGAAATAGGGACAGAAAGAAGCTTGGAGTTACATGTCACCATTCCAAATCAGAATACGTTATCATTGTGACTGAGGACATAAGAATGTTGAGGGCAAGAAATGACTTGGCATTGATTTCAAAGTTTTTGGCCTGGATGTAGTAGAAAACATGACATGATGAACCAAGTTGATATCTCATTAGAAAATGATGGACAAGAAGAATTAATTTATTAGAAGTGGGAAATACGTTTAGTTTTCAACACATTGAGTTATAGTTCAGTAGGATATTTACATTAATTTTTTGCAGGCAATTTTAGATATGAATTTACATGCCCAGAGTAAAAGCCAGAGGTGAAGTAGGAGTCGTCAATGTGGAGATTTTAAGCGTTTATGTAGTAACTGGTGGTATATCTACGGAAGTATGAAAAAAAAAGGAAAAGAAGAAGAAAAAGAAAGAGATGGAAAAGCAGGAGAAGGAGGAGGAGAAGAAAGAGAAAGAGAAGGAGAAGACAATGACAGAACAATGAAGAAAAATTTGACATAAAGAGTAAGTCCCAAACGTTTTATGCAGACAGTTCGTGCTGAAATGTTTGCTTGGATATGATCATTGACAAAATGAGTACCTCTTGCTTTTTCCAAATGTAGGAGACAGATCGTGTCTTTTGTACTAACAACCCATCAACTGAATACTGAATATCTGCTACAATTAATACAAGAAGTAATCGAGGTTTTGAGAAATAAACATCATTTCTAGTGAATCCTTCCATGGGAGAGAATCTCCATTAACATCAAGTTCTTGTTTTCTCTCCACCCCTTGTTTTCGCCTTCCCTGGAACAATAAGTAACTCATCTGATGAGTGAGTCTCTGACAAATAACTGGGCATATGCAGTTCAGCATCATCCCTGTATTGATGTCTGCCCACCTGCCTGGGCCCCAGCCCCATGGGTAAGAATTGTGATTGAGAAGTACCATCTGTGACTGAATAGAAAATCAGTTTCCCACTGAGGTTTGGTAACAGGAATCTCATGTATGGGACATTAAGAGATTTGGGAAGTAAATGATAACTTAGGCTGCTGAAAAGTCCTTTGTTGAGTGGAATTTCATTTTGTTGGTGCTATGTGGTTTGTAAAACAGCTTTATTGAGACATAATTCATGAAACATAAAATTCACCTATATGAGGTATGCATGTCAATGGTTTTTAGCATATTCACAGAATTATGCAACGACGTCCACATTCTAATTTTAGAATATTGTTATCACTCTTAAAAGAAACCTCATACCCATTAGCAGTCATTACCCATACCCCCTTGCAGCCCCTGGCAACCGTGTGCTATGTGCTTTTTTACATTTAAGTGTATGGTAAGTTTTATTTCTCCATGAGGTTCATTTTTTTATACATGTGTGAGTTTATGTTAACTAACACTATCTAGACAGGTAGTCTTTGGTCTTTGAAAGTTCATTACAGCTTATGATTCCACATTGGTGGCAGGGGAAAATTACATAGGAAAAACAAAACTATGAAAAGAAAAAAGATTCAGTAGTTAAAGTTCAGCGCATCCCCTATATTTTTCCTGGGGGTAGGGGGAGGGGGAATGAGGAAGGGAGGGAGAGAGAGAGAGAAAGTGAGAGAGGGAAAGGAGAGGGAGAGGAGAGAATGGGGCAAAATCTAAGAAAAGAAGAGCGTCAAGCAATCAGTGCTTCTAGCTAATGGGAATTTCAGAAAAAGGAGTAGAGGAAAAAGTTCTGTTCGCTAGTTGCCCTTGAGTCGATTCTGACCCAATGATGCCCCCATGCATGCAGAGTAAAACTGTTCTATATAGTTTTCAAGGCTTGCGACCCTTTGTAAGTAGATCACCAAGCCCATCTCTAGAGGAGACTCTAAGTGGATTCAAACTGTCAACCTTTTGGACAATAGTCAAACACTGAACTGTTTGTGTCACTCAGGGATATGAGAAGAAAAAGTAAGGAAGAAAATTTCCTACGAAATGATATAAAAAATTATGAGCATGCTGTAGAAGTAAATACTAAAAGAAACAACTAAAAGTGTTGATAAGTGAACTCAGGAGAGTAGTAAATGGATATAGAAATGATGTGCAGAAGACAGCAATTTTTGTTGTTTTTAATTCTAAACTTTATGGAAACATTTTATTTTATAGGATATTCATTTATTATTTTGATAAAAATATGTGTAAAGAAATGAATGTCTTTATTTAAAAGCGCTTCTTTGTAATTGTCAAAATTTTAAGCCTTTTTAATAAATTAAAGCGACATCTTAGACAACCGTATACCAAACCAAAAGCAGTTGCCGTTGAGTCAATTCTGACTCACAGTGTCCCTGTAGGACACAGTGGAACTGTCCCATAGAATATCCATGGAGCAGCTGGTGGATTTGAACTGCCAAACTTTTAGTTAGAAGCCAAGCTTTTAACCACTGCACCACCAGGGCCCAACAGCTATACTAGGTACCAAAATTAAAAGTAAAAGAAAAGATAAAAGAGAATTGGCTAAAAAGAAGTTAAAGAAAAATACAGTCAAAGTCTGAGAAGGATTTAAATTCACGGCAATTTTTTGTTTGTTTTTTAATGGGAGAGATACTTGAGGCAGCAGAGGATCACCTGTTGAAGTTACAAGGTGGACAAAAATAGTTTCTGGCACAATCAATCTGGGAGTGAGGATATAAGTGAATATACATAACCAAAAATGTTATATGTGGGGGGAATGATTACTAAGAAGAAAAGTTGTGCGTGAGCGATTACTGACTCATGAGTTAGCTAAAGGTAAATGGACTGGAGGAAAATTGATGAAGACCGATGTGGTTTAGTGTCACTGACAAGAGCCATGGCATTTCAGAATACCTGTTGAGGAATGGAAGAGAATTTCCACTGCAGAATGCAACACATTTACCAATATATGTGATAATATGTGGATTTCAGAAACTGAAATCAGTTCGTATTAAAATGGAGATTTCTTAGCAGCAAAAACATTTCAGCACCACAAATCACTTGTCCATTCATCCTAGGCCAGCCCTCTTGTAGGTCTTTGCGATAGAACATTTTGTGTTGGGGTCGGGGGTTGGGTGCAGCCAGCTAAGGATCTGGAAGTGCGGGAAGAATAGACCGCTGCTGTGCTTAATTTCTTGAACATCAGTGCACCACCCTGTGTCCTTTCTCTCCAGCCCAGACCTCTTACATGGCACCTTCATGAGTAGGACACAGTAACGGCCAGTCCTCCTAAAGGATGGGCTTAGTGTCACTCCTGCTTTATTTTATTGGTTCAAGCAGCACCGAATCTGTGTGGTAGAGCAATCGTCTCTCAATGGGAGAGGGGCACATTTGTACAAAGAGGAAAGGTACTGATGGCATCCATCTTTACAGATAGGCTAATGTTGGTTGTGTTAGTCTTTGTATTAGACTATGTTTTGAAATGGCTCATAATTTTACAATTAAAGGATCCAGAAAATTGTACCCCTAATGAGCTTTGAAAAATTATATAAACTGAGATTGAGAATATTATGCAAATTATAATATGCCTCAAAAACCTAAAAAAAACAAACAATCTTTTAAAATGGGGTAAATAGACTAGGAATATTTGAACTTGGAAAATGCAAGGAGCATAAAAAAACTGAAATAAAGAAAGACTGTTCTTGGCCTTACCACCAGCCGCTAAGAGACAGAAAGATGAGAGACTGACCTAACGGTGTGCTGGTAAGTGCTTAAAGGCTGGCGCCCTTGGGGAAAGGAAAAGCGCCCTGAGTTGTAGCGTTAGCATATTTCCATGTGTAAGTACTGTATTCTAACCGTGGTCAAGTCAAGCTACCAACCTGCTCATAAGATTCCTGAAAATATTATTGGTTCCTGTAATCTGATACAAATCAGCACCAGCATACCACTGGCGTAACCCCGAGGGTATTTATGCTTACAGTTAAAAGACAATAACGAATATTACTGTAGGTAAGTATATACATGTCTTTCACCTTTTCATTGCATATTTTTAATCATCCCCCAAATAACTCTGTATACTTCATAAGTAATTGGGGGAATAGTACAAGAAATTGTATAGCAAGAGATATGGACTGCATAGACTTCAGTTCAGATAGTATTCATCTGCCCAGACTGGCATAACCAAGTACATTGAATTATCATAATAAGATCTTACAGAGATTTAAAATCATTCTTATAACTTGAAGCCATTTTGAAAAGTTAAAAAACAATGTACATAAAATAAGATATGAAATCACAAAAGAGTTATATAACATTACAATGTTTCTGGTGGAAATTTCTGTCTCATACAACTGAAAAATGTTAAGTCCCTGGCAAGAAGCTGTTAATTAATTGACAATTCAAATATATGCAATCACACATATTTGAGGGACATCATATTTTATTGGTGAGAAAAAACTAAATGCCATGTGCTGTGGTCAGTTTTCCACAGAGTAGAGAAAATTGCTTTGATTAACCTAAATGCCTCCTTTTGGGGCACTTGCAACGAGAACAAAATGTGCTTGACCGGTGATGGCAAAAATGCAATCATCATCTGTTACGTCATCAGGAGTAATTTTTCTGTTCCTATGCACCTATGATATACCTCTTTGTGTTAAGAAAATATATTCTTGTCATTAATCCAACACACTCTAACCACGGCAAAATAACACATATCTAAATATATACAATGACTATCTCTGTGTTACACCTTGCAAACTCAATTCATAACTTCCTCAAACTACTTCTTGCCATTCTGTGATACCTCTTGTTATGGTTTCTGTTGACAAACTGTTTCCTTTATTTTTAGTCTAGGCTCTTTCAGTCACGTATGTCCTTTTTATCCACATCCACAGCAACCCTTAAATGTTGTCTTTAGTTTGTTTTACTTCACAGTATTTTTTTTTTCCAGGACTAGAATTCAATTACCAATATTCCTGGCTGAGAAAACGAGTACAATTAAATGTCAAATGTTTTTTTCATAACTTAGGTAATGTGGCATAATAAAAAATTTGTATTTAGTTGTTACATTAAGACTAATTTGCATAGAAATAAAGAAGAACTGCTTGCAAAATTAAAAGTTGTTCAAAGCATCATCATTTAACTTCCTCAATCCAAACTGAAAGTATAAAATAAAATAAAACCACTGAGTTTTCTCCTTTCCATCATAATAATTCTATTGGAAGAATAAAGAAATTCCCAGTTCTAATAATTATTCCTAATGTTTGTGTGTGTTTGTGTTTGCATGTCCATGTATTGAAGGGTGCACGGAGGAACGAAATAAATGTGGTTGTTAGGTGCTCTCCAGTCGGTTCTGACTCATAGTGATACTATGTACAACAGAAAGAAACACTGCCCAGTCCTGTCCCATCCTAAAAATCATTGCCACTGTGTCAGTCCATCTTGCTGACTCTCTACCTTACCAACGATGATGTGCTTCTCCAGGGACTCCTCCTTCCTGATAATATATCCAAAGTACAGGAGACAAAGTCTCACCATTTTTGCTTCCAAGGAGCACTCTGGCTGTACTTCTTCCAAGACAGATTTGTTTGTTCTTCTGGAAGTCCATGGTATATTCAGTATTCTTTGCCAATACCATAAATCAAATGTGTCAATTATTCTTTGATTTTCCTTATTCATAGTCCAGCTTTTGCATGCATATGTGGTGAATGAAAATATCATGGCTTGAGTCAGGTGCACCTTAATTCCCAAAGTGACATCTTTGCTTTTCAAAACTTGAAAGAGATCTTTTACAGCACATTTGCTCAGTACAATACATCCTTTCATTTTTGAGTGCTGCTTCCATGGGTGTTGAGTGTGGATCCAAGTAAAATGAAATCCTTGACAGCTTCAATATTTTCTCTGTTTATCATGATGTTGCTTAATGGTGAGGATTTTCGTTTTCTCTTTGCTGAGGTGTAATCCATACTGAAGGCTGTAGTGTTTGAGCTTCATCAGTAAGTGCTTCAAGTCCTCTTCACTTTCAGCAAGCAATGTTATGTCATCTACATATCACAGGCTGTTAATGAGTCTTCCTCCAATACTGATGCCACATTCTTCTTCATATTGTCCAGATTCTCAGATTATTTGCTCAGCATACAGATTAAATAAGTAAGGTGAAAGGACACAACCCTGACACACACCTTTCCTGATTTTAAACTACATGGTATCCCCTTGTTCTGTTCCAATGACTGCCTTTTGGTCTATGTGCAGGTTCCTCATGAGCACAATTAAGTGTTCTGGAATTCCCATTTTTCCTAATATTATCCATAATTTGCTATAATCCACACAGTCCAATGCCTTTGCATAGTCAATAAAACTCAGGTAGAGGCGGGGCAAGATGGCGCTCTAGGCAGAAGCACCACGCCGTCCCTCCATAGCAAAGATCCGAAAAACTAAGCCTAACAGAGAATCAACAAACCTGAAACCCTAGAACACCAAATGAAGAGATAAAGAACTCAGCCAAACACCAAACGGAGGGAAAATACTAAAAGAGAACGGAGAGCGAGGAGAGACTCAGGCAGAGATTCCTTACCAGCTAACGCAGCACGGATCCACCATCTTGGATTCCTATCGGAGACCAGCGAACGGGAGAGCAGCCTTGCAGAGCATCAGGTGGGAGACAGAACGACCGCTTAGCTTCACACATAACCATCTTCCCGCTGCACCCTACCTACCTGCACCGTGCACTAGACATCACACCACCAAGCGGTGCAAGCACGCCCTATTGGAACCTGCCCAGCACTGACTACCGACCGTCCTGGTGGCTGCGGTGAGTGCCACAAGCAACCCGTCCCAGTGGCTCCTCCTCAGCTAGATCTGCCCATCTGTACCACAAGGACGAAACAAAAAAAAAAAAAAAAAATCTACAATCAATAAACGAGAGAAATATCTACTGAATGCCCTGAAAACAGCAAACAATATCAAAACATTTACAAAAACAAGACAAGATGGCTCCAATAGGCGTCCAAATTAAAACACCAGATAACTCTCCTGTGGAAGAAAATGCACTAGAAGTACCTGATACGGAACTCAAATCACTAATACTCGGAATTTTCCAAGAACTGAGGCAAAAAGCTGACAAACATGAGGAAAAAATAGACAAATTTATGGAAAATACAGACAAAAAATTGGAAGAATTCAGGAAGATGATGCAAGAACAAAATGCCAAAATAAATTCACAACTCGAAATTATACAAAAACAACAATTAGAAATCCAAAAGATAAACAACAAGATTTCAGAAACGGACGGTGTCATAGAAGGGCTGAGAAGTAGATTTGAAACCATGGAAGACAGGATCAGTGGAACTGAAGACAAACACTTGGATACAACTCTGTTTCAGGAAAACTCGGAAAAAAGAACAAAGAAAAATGAAGAGACCCTGAGAGTTATGTGGGACACAATTAAAAGCAAAAACTTACGAGTGATTGGCATACCAGAACAGGGGGAGAAAACAGAAAACACAGAGAGGATCATTGAGGAACTGCTGACAGAAAACTTTCCCAATATCATGAAAGATGAAAAGCTGGTCATCCAAGAAGCTCAACGAACCCCATATAGAAGAGACCCCAAAAGAAAATCACCAAGACATATCATATTCAGACTCGCTAAAACTAAAGACAAACAAAGAATCCTGAGAGCAGCTCGTGAAAAACAAGAAGTCACATACAGAGGAGAAACAATAAGACTAAGCTCAGATTATTCAGCAGAAACCATGCAGGCAAGAAGGCAATGGGATGACATATATAAAATCTTGAAAGAAAAAAATTGTCAGCCAAGAATAATATATCCTGCAAAACTCTCATTCAGATTTGATGGTGAAATTAGGTCATTTCCAGATAAACAGAAACTAAAGGAATATGCAAAAGTCAAACCAAACTTACAAGAATTATTAAAGGGAGTTCTTCGATCTGAGGACAAACAGCTTAAGCCCTCAGGCAGGACCTAGGACCTAGGACGCAGGTTAACATGAACCAGATACCATTCTAAGAACTGAACTACAGACGACTTTCCAAAAACAAAAGATATACAACAGGGAATCAGAGAAATCAATCAAAGGATGACAACAACATCAAAACAATGAAAGAGGGAACAAACGGCATAGGTATAGAACCTTCTAAAGGAGAAGAAGGCAAGGCGATACCAAGTAACGGTAGACTGCTTCAAAATTATAAAGATAAGGGTAAAATTCATGGTAACCACAAAAAAAGTTAACAAACCAACTCATAAAAATAAAGACGAAAAACATAAAGTCTCAACAAAACCAAAACCTACAAAAACAAAAGAAATGAACACAAAATCCACAAACAAAAGGAACTCAGCACAAGAGAGTAAGAAGAACAAAGAAAACTTCAGCATCACAAAAAAAAGCACTACAAAATGACAGCAACAAATTCACATCTATCAATAATTACACTGAACGTAAATGGACTCAATGCACCCATAAAGCGACGGAGAGTGGCAGAATGGATAAGAAAACAGGATCCATCTATTTGCTGTCTACAAGAGACACATCTTAGAAACAAAGATGTGAATTTATTAAAAATCAAAGGTTGGAAAAAAATATATCAAGCTAACAACTACCAAAAAAGAGCAGGAGTGGCAATTCTAATCTCAGATAAAATAGACTTTAAAACAAAATCTACCATAAAAGACAAAGAAGGACACTATATAATGATTAAGGGGATGATCCATCATGAAGACATAACCATAATAAATATCTATGCACCCAATGACAGGGCTCCAAAATACATAAAAAAAACTCTAACAGCACTGAAAAGAGAAATTGACAGTTCCACAATAATAGTAGGAGACTTCAACACACCACTCTCAGTAAAGGACAGAACAACTAAAAAGAAACTCAGCAAAGATACAGAAGACCTAAAGGACACAATCAGCCAACTGGACCTCATAGACATATATAGAACAATCCATCCAACCGCTGCAAAGTACACATTCTTTTCCAATGCACATGGAACATTCTCCAGAATAGACCACATCTTAGGCCACAGAGCAATCCTCAACAAGATCCAAAATGCTGAGATAATTCACAGTATCTTCTCTGACCACAATGCCATCAAGGTAGAAATTAACACTAGAAAGAGCAAGGAAAAAAAATCAAACACATGGAAACTGAATAATAATCTGCTTACACATCAATGGGTAATAGAAGAAATCAGAGATGGAATTAAAAAATTCCTAGAATCAAATGAAAATGAAAACACATCATACCAAAACCTTTGGGACACAGCAAAGGCAGTCCTCAGAGGACAATTTATAGCAATAGATGCACATATCAAAAAAGAAGAAAGGGACAAAATCAAAACATTAACTACAGAACTCAAACAAATAGAAAGAGAACAACAAAAAAAGCCTACAACCACCGGAAGAAAGGAAATAGTAAAGATCAGAGCAGAAATCAATGAAATAGAGAACAGAAAAACAATAGAAAGAATCAACAAAACCAAAAGTTGGTTCTTTGAAAGAATCAACAAAATCGACAAACCACTGGCCAGACTGACAAAAGAAAAACAGCAGAGGGCACAAATAACCCAAATAAGAAATGAAATGGGGGACATTACAACAGACCCAACTGAAATAAAAAGGATTATAACAGAATATTATGAAAAACTATATTCCAACAAATTTGAAAACCTAGAGGAAATGGATAAATTTCTAGAAACATACGGCCTACCCAAACTACAACAAAGTGATATTGAAAATCTGAACAGACCCATAACAAGAGAAGAGATTGAAAAGGTAATAAAAAAACTCCCAAGCAAAAAAAGCCCTGGCCCAGATGGCTTCACTGGAGAATTCTACAAAACATTTACAGAAGAGCTCGTACCAGTTCTACTCAAGTTATTTCAGAGCATAGAAGAGGAAGCAACACTTCCAAATTCATTCTATGAAGCCAGCATAACGCTGATACCAAAACCAGGCAAAGACATCACAAAAAAAGAAAATTACAGACCAATATCTCTCATGAATATAGATGCAAAAATTCTGAACAAAATTCTAGCCAATAGAATTCAGTATCATATCAAAAAAATAATACACCACGACCAAGTAGGATTCATACCAGGTATGCAAGGATGGTTTAACATTAGAAAATCCATCAACGTAATCCACCACATAAATAAAAGGAAAGAAAAAAATCACATGATTATCTCAATTGATGCAGAAAAGGCATTTGACAAAGTCCAACACCCATTCCTGATAAAAGCTCTCAATAAAATAGGTATACAAGGGAAATTTCTCAACATAATAAAGGGCATCTATGCAAAACCAACAGCCAACATCATTCTTAATGGAGAAAGGCTGAAAACATTCCCCCTGAAAACAGGAACAAGACAAGGATGCCCTTTATCACCACTCCTATTTAACATTGTGCTGGAAGTTCTAGCTAGAGCAGTAAGGCAAGAGAAAGAAATAAAGGGCATCCAAATTGGTAATGAAGAAGTTAAACTCTCCCTGTTTGCAGATGATATGATACTATACATAGAAAACCCTAAAGACTCCACGAGAAATTTACTGGAAGTAATAGAAAGATTCAGCAGAGTAGCAGGATACAAGATAAACATTCAAAAATCAGTTGGATTCCTATACACCGGTAAAGAGAACGATGAAAAGGAGATCAGGAAATCAATACCATTTTCAATAGCCCCTAAAACGATAAAATACTTAGGAATAAATCTGACCAGGAATATAAAAGACCTATACAAAGAAAACTACAAAACACTGCTGCATGAAACCCAAAGGGATCTACATAAATGGAAAAACATACCATGCTCATGGATAGGCAGACTCAACATTGTGAAAATGGCAATTCTACCTAAAGCAATCTACAAATACAATGCAATTCCGATACAAATACCAACAACATTCTTCAAAGAGATGGAAAAACTAATTATTAACTTTATATGGAAAGGGAAGAAACCTCGAATAAGTAAAGCACTACTGAAGAAGAAGAATAAAGTTGGAGGACTCACACTACCTGACTTGAGAACCTACTATACAGCTACAGTACTCAAAACAGCCTGGTACTGGTACAACAACAGAGACATTGACCAATGGAACAGAATTGAGAACTCAGATGTAAATCCATCCACCTACGGTCACCTGATTTTTGACAAGGGCCCAAAATACATCAAATGGGGAAAAGACAGTCTTTTTAACAAATGGTGCTGGCAAAACTGGATATCCATTTGTAGAAAAATGAAACAGGACCCATACCTCACACCATATACAAAAACTACTTCAAAATGGATCAAAGACCTGAATATAAAGCCTCAAACTATAAAATTCATAGAAGAAAAAATAGGACCAACACTTCAGGCCTTAATACATGGCATTAACAGGATACAAACCATAAACATCAACACAAAAAACCCAACAGATAAACTAGATAATTGGGATCTTCTAAAAATCAAACATCTATGCTCTTCAAAAGATTTCACCAAAAGAGTTAAAAGAGAACCTACAGACTGGGAAAAAATTTTTGGACAGTACAAGTCAGACAAAGGTCTAATCTCCATAATCTACAAGAAAATCCAACACCTCTACAACAAAAAGACAACCAATCCTATCAAAAAATGGGCAAAGGAAATGAACAGACACTTCACCAAGGAAGACATTCAAATGGCCAACAGACACATGAGGAAATGCTCGCGATCACTAGCCATTAGAGAAATGCAAATTAAAACCACAATGAGATACCATCTCACCCCGGCATTACTGGCACGAATCAAAAACACTGGAAATAACAAATGTTGGAGGGGCTGCGGGGAGACGGGAACTCTTATACACTGCTGGTGGGAATGCAAAATGATACAGCCATTTTGGAAAATGATATGGCGTTTCCTCAGAAAGCTAGAAATAGACGTACCATTCGATCCAGCAATCCCACTCCTAGGAATATATCCTAGAGAAATAAGAGTCATCACTCGAATAGACATATGCACACCTATGTTCATGGCAGCATTATTCACAATAGCAAAACGATGGAAACAACCTCGATGTCCATCAACAGACGAATGGATACACAAACTATGGTACATACACACAATGGAGTACTATGCAACGAAAAAAACAACAATGAATCTGTGAACCATCTCATAACATGGATGAAACTGGAGGACATCATGCTGAGTGAAATAAGTCAATCACAAAAGGACAAATATTGTATGAGACCTCTATTGTAAAATCCCATGAAAAAATTCACATGCAAAATGTAACAATCCTTGTTGGTTACCAGGGATGGGAGGGGAGGGGGGGGAAATACTAAATAGGCAATAGATAAGTGGTACCTTGGGTGAGAGGTGAGATAGTACACAGTACAGGGGAAACTAACACAACCTGCACAAGGAAAGGTCATGGAGGCCCTATAGACACATCCAAACCCCCCGAGGGACTGAGTTGTTGGACGGAGGGCTCTGGGGACCATGGTCTCTGGGAACATCTAGCTCAATTGGCATGACACTACTTATAAAGATAATGCTCTACATTCTACCTTGGTGAGTAGTGTCTGGGGTCTTAAAAGCCTATGAGTGGCCATCTAAGATACTCCACTGGTCTCATCCCTTCGGGAACAAGGGAGAATGAAGAGAACAGGATTCAACGAAAAGATTAGTCCAAACGACTAATTGTCCACAGCTACCAAGGCCTCCACCGGACTGAGTCCAGTACAGCTAGATGGTGCCCGGCTACCACCACTGACTTCTCTGACCAGGATCACAACAGAGGGTTCTGGGCAGAGCTGGAGAAGGATGTAGAGCATAATTTTAACTCCCCCCCCCCCAAAAAAAAAAAGACCAGATTTACTGGCCTAAAGAATACTAGAGAAACCTCAAGAGTGTGGCCCCCAGACACCTCTCAGCTCAGAGGTGAAGTTACCTTCGAGGTTCGATGTTAAGCCTGGGAATGGACAGCCCAGTAAAACTAAATGGGACTAATGAGGCACAGGAGTCCGGTGACAAGGGCCAGAAGGCAGAGGGGGAGTAGGAAACTGATGATAAGGAACACAAATTGAATAAGGATACTGTCGATGTATTGTGGGATTGTTGACCACTGCTATAGGGCAACATTTGTAGTAACTATTAAATGGGAGGCTGTTTTGTCCTGTAAGCCTTCATCTTGGGCGAGAATGGCAGCACAATTGGAAGAGCATAGTCAATATCACTTAAATGTGTAAGTAAAAAGTTTTGAAATGGTGTTTAAATAAAATAAAATAAAATAAAATAAAAAAACAAATGAGACTAAAGAGGTACAATAGTCCAGTGACAAGGTCCAGAAGACAGAAGGGGACAAGGAAGTCCCCTGGTGTTAGGGAACACAAGGTGGAGTAAGGATTTTCTTGATGTGCTGTGAGATTGTTAACCATTGTCATAGGGAAACACATGTAGTAACTGTTAAATGAAAAACTATTTTGTTCTGTAAGCCTTCATCTTAAGTGAGAATAACAGCACCGTTGAAGAGCGTAGTCAATGTCACTGAACTGTGAATGTAGAAATTCTTGAAACCGTGTATCTTTGGCCATCTGTAATTTTCATCAAAAAAAAAAAAAAAAGGTTGAGAATTTAGAGGCTTAATATGTTGTGGGGTTGTTAAGCAATGTCATAGAACTACATGTGTACTACTATTTCATGAGAAACTATTTGCTCTGTAAGCTTTCACCTGAAGTACAATAAAATAAAAAAAAATAAATAAAAAAAACTCAGGTAAACATCTTTTTGGTATTCTCTGCTTTCAGCCAAGACTCATCTGACATTAGCTTTGACATTTCTCATTCTGCTTTCTCTTCTGAATCTGGCTTGAATTTCTGCCAGTTCCTTGTTGATGTACTACTGCAACCATTTCTGAATTATCTTTAGCAAAATTTTACTTGTGTGTGATATTAATGATATTTTTCTATAATTTCTCCATTATTTTGGATCACCTTCTTTGGAGTGGGCAGGAATATGGATCTCTTCCAGTCAGTTGACCATGGAGCTATCTTCAAAATTTCTTGGCATAGAGGAGTGAGCATCTCCAGGGCTGCATTCATTTGTTGACACATCTCAGTTGGTATTCTGTCAATTCCTGGAGCCCTGTTTTTCACCAATATCTTCAGTGCAGCTTGGACTTCTTCCTTCAATACCATTGGTTCTTGATCATATGCTACCTCCTGGAATGGTTGAAAGTTGACCAATTCTTTTCAGTACAGTGACTCTGTGTATTCCTTCCATCTTCTTTTGATGCTTCCTGCTTTGTTCAATATTTTGCCCGTAGAATCTTTCGGTATTTGAACTTGAGGCTTGAATTTTTTCTTAGGTGCTTTCAACCTGAGAAATGCTGAGCATGCTCTTCCCTTTTGGTTTTCTAATTCCAGGTCTCTATACATTTAATTATTATACATTCCTTTGTCTTCTACAGCTGTCCTTTGAAATTTTCTATTCAGGTCTTTTACTGTATCATTTCGTCCATTTGCTTTAGCTACTCTAAATTCAAGAAGAAGTTTCAGAGTCTCATTTGACATCCATTTTGATTTTTCTTTCTTTCCTACCTTTTTAATGACCTTTTGCTTTCTTAGTGTATGATGTCCTTGATGTTCAGTGTGTCAATTTTATTCTTGAGATGGTCTCCAAATTCAGGTGGGATATACTCAAATTTACGTTTTGATTCTGGCAGAATTGATTTAATTTTCTTCGGCTAAAATTTGAACTTACATATGAGCAATTGATGGTCTGTTCACAGCTGGCCCTTGGCCTTATTCTGACTGATGAGATTGAGGTTTTCCATGGTCTCTTTCCATAGATGTAGTTGATCTGAGTCCTCCGTTTTCCATCCAATAAGGTCCACATGTATATTTGACATCCATGTTGTTGAAAAAGTAATTAGCAATGAATAAATTGTTGGTCTTGCAAAACTATCATGTGCTCTCTGGTGTAGTGTCTATCACCAAGGCCATATTTTCCAACTACCAATCCTTCTTCTTTGTTTCCAACTTTTGCACTTTAATCGTCAGTGATTATCAACACATCTTGATTGCATGTTTGATCAATTTCAGATTGCATAAATTGGTAAAAATCTTCAGTTTTCTCAACTTTGGCCTTATTGGTTGGTGCATAAATAGGAATAATCTAATTGTATGAACTGGTCTTCTTTGTAGGCATATGGATATTATTCTATCATTGACAGCGTGGTATCTCAGGATAGATATTGAAATGTTCTTTTCGGTGAAGATCGTGTTGCTATTCCTATTCAATTTGTCATTCCCAGCATAGTAGACCATATGATTGTTTGATTCAAGATGACCAATACCAGTTTATTTCAGTTCTCTAATGCCTAGGATATTGATCTTTATGCAGTCTATTTCATTTTTGACAACTTCCAATTTTTCTAGATTCATACTTCATACATTCCAATTATTAATGGATATTTGCAGCTGTTCTCATTCTGAGTCGTGCCAGATCAGCTTTACTCCATCCATGCCATTAAGATCAACTCTACTTTGAGGAGGTAGCTCTTCCATATGTTGAGTTCCTTCCAACCTGAGGGGTTCTTCTTCCAGCTATATCAGACAAGATTCTGCTGCTATTCATAAGGCTTTCACTGGCCAATTTTTTCAGTAGATCACCAGGTCTTTCTTCCTAGTCTGTCTGGAAGCTTAGGTGAATTCTGTTTCCATGGGTGACCCTACTGGCATTTGAAGTGTCGATGGCATAGTTTCCAGCATCACAGCAACACGCAAGCTCCACAGTAAGACAAACTGACAGACTTGTATTCTGTATTTGTGTCCTAGACATAAAATGGTTATCAAGATGGAAAAAAAGTTCAGTCATTTTTGAATATGGTTATCATTCACTGACTGTTGTAGTGACAATGTTCCCTTTGCACTCTCATCTTTCAACCTATTCCTTTTCACCAGCTGAATATTCATTGGCCTAATACCCAGTATAATTGTAGTTCTTTTTTTTTTTTTTATGGATACAATTTTATTGGAAAATTTTTCATTACTTTAGCACTTTTGTAAGCAGAGCCTGTCTTAAGTATAGTTATTAACACAGCTACTGCAGAGTTTACAGACCAAGGTTGTTTTCATAGATCAAGTGTGAATATTACATTACAATAAAAATACCAAACAGTTACAAGGGAAAATTCAGTCTAAAAGTACGTGAGCTTTCATTGTTTCCATTAAACTTACTAAGTTTCTATTAATGAGCGATTTTTCTGTTTGCATCTCTAAATATAAAGAAGTAGATCAATAAGCAACATCGTGATAAATGGAGAAAACCTCAAAGTTGTCAAAGACTTAATTTTATTTGGATCCACAGTCAATGCCCATAGAAGCAGCAGTCAAGAAATCAAATGGCAAACTTGCTGCAAAAGACCTCATCAGAATGTTAAAAAGCAGGGATATCACTTTGAGGACTAAGGTAGGCCTGACCATGGTATTTTCAATCACCTCATATGCATGCGAAATCTGGACAATGAAAAAGGAAGACCGAAGAATTGATGCCTTTGAATTATGATGCTGGTGAAGAATATTGATTATACTGTAGACTACCAGAAGAATGAATAAATTTGTCCTGGAAGAAGTACGGCCAATGTTCCTTAGAAGCAAGGATGGAGAGACTTCGTCTGACATACCTTGGACATGTTATCAGGAGTGGGACCAGTCCTTGGAGAAGGACATCATACTTGGTAAAGTAGAAGTTCAGCAAAAAGAGGAAGACTCTCAATGAGATGGATTGACTCAGTGGGTGCAAAAATGAACTCAAGCATAACAACAATTGTGAGGATGACACAGGACCGAGCAGTGTTTCCTTCTGTTGTGCATGGTGTCACTATGAGTTAGAATTGACTCGAGAGCAGTTAACAACAACAACAGACAGTTTAAATGTTCATCCACAGATTCAATAATCTACCCAGGCAATTATTTTTTTACCCATTCTTTCATCAATATTAACAAATATGTGATGTGTGCTAATTGTTAACAAAGAAATATCTTGAGGATTGGTGATTGCATAGGTAAGAGGTTGCTCTTGAAAAATAGCAGGAAGTCATACAATAGGAGTGTTAAATTAAGGGTTCTACTTGCATGGGTTTACAATCAAACAATACATTCTTGACAAACTTCAGGATTTATTTTCCCTTTAATAAACAGTGTGTACTCTCCGTAGACAGTTCTGAAGCCCTGCAGGGTATATTCTATATTTCATCAATAGACTATCTTTTCCAAAGTATATATCTGATGGCAATCTAAAGGAAATCATTCTTCAACTCACAACACAGACTTTTGCTGATTCAATGGTACTAGGATTATACCGCATAGATAGATAGGTAGATAGGGATTTTACTGACTAGCATGTACTGTGTGCTGTTTTTAGTATCATGATAGAGTTGACATTTAATATTTAAAGTTTTGATCCATCACAGCTGCATGATACACAATAGCATGAACTTCCCTAGCACCAGTAATATCCTACATGCAGAACCCCTTTGTTGACAATTAGCCTGTTGTCAAAACAGCTACACATGATTCTGATGTTCTACTTGCATTTGGAATGTAAATAGGGTTTTCTTCTGGCACATCATTACGATAAAAATGCATAATTTAATATATATATACTACTGTAAACACTGGCCAAAAAAAACAGTTTGAAATGAGAGATACACATTCTCTGAAAAATTAGGATATTAAAAACAAAGAGTCATTCTGCTGAGAAAACATTAACCTTCAGAACTCTCTAGAGGGCTTCCAGAATTCTGAAAAAAGAAAGGAAAGTTGGCCCAGTTTGTATTAATACTTGAAACATTATGCTCAGTGAAATCAGTCACTCACAAAAGGACACATAGTGTATCATACCACTTAAGAGAAATATCTAGAACAGACAAGTCTATAGAGATCAAAGTTTATTAGTGGCTAATGGGTAGCTGGAAGAGAGCACCAAGGAAGACACAATGCTTTGGGGACAATGAGCGTCTGTTAAAAATGAAGGAAAAAATTGGAAGTGGTTAATGGTGATTTTGAGCAACAAGAGTAATATAATTAATGTCATTGCACTGTATGTCTGAAGATTGTAAGAATAACAAATGTTTTGTTATCTATATATTTACTACAAAAAAATAATGGTTATTTTAACTGGCTTGAGTTATTAAAATCAATCATGACAAAGTAATTAAAATAAGAAATTTTAAAACCAAGAAAACTCAGAGCCCTTTTTAAATTAAAATATTTCAAGGATGTAGAAGATGTGAATTTATGTTCAGCTTAACACACTACACATTTCAGCTAGTTAGCATGGTGTTGTCATAAACTGTTTTTCAGCATCCAGATTCACCTGGACCCTGAAATCACCCTAGGGGCTGTTGAGAAAGAAGAACAAGGGAAAGATAATCTGCATAATTGAAAGCATATGTTTATTAATCATTCAAGTTAAAATTATTTTTGGTACAATAAGTATAGAAATAACCCAGATGCTTATCACAGTGTGTAATTCATGAAGCTAAATCAAGTTAAAGTAATTGTCAATATAACACAATAATCATACTTAAATCTTCCTACCCATTACTTCAAAATCAACAAAATTGAAGTAAAATGCCACTAGTGTTAAATATATCATATTTTGGGGGGTCATTTTTTATCAAACAATTTTAACACAAGTAGTAGTAAATATAATGTAGAATCCCATTTATTTTCCTTCACATTTACTTTCAATAATCATACAACTATAATAAGAATTTTATGTTAAAAGTAAATTGACATTCTAAAAATTTCATAATGCAGTCTGCTTGTATGGAAAAAATGGTAACAATTCTCAATATTTTCTAAATTTCTATAGAATCAAATATTCACTTTCTTCCTTTTCTAGATGCCAATATATTTTTAGCATCACCTTGAGACTTTTTCTTATAATCGTGATACTCCACCATGAAATTTCTTAATGTAGACTAAATTTAATTGCTCAGAAGATTAAATATGAAATATAAGAACATGTAGAAGACAGATCTATAAATTGCATGCATAATCATAATCAGACATGCTTTACCACATTTGCTCTTCTTTAAAATTAATCATCACAATTAGTTCTAATTATTATGAGACATTTGTAATATTTCTAAAGAAGTATGTCTTAAATTAGGGTATATAATTTTAAATGAAGTCATGGATGAGACCACATCAAAGAAAAAGTTTCAGAATTCTATAAATTGATACATACATTCACTTGATGAATGAACCTCTTCAACTACTATTTTCCAACAAGAATGCAGAAGCTCTGCACACAAAGAGCAGAAGATACGCTACTGCATATGTATGAAATCTAACCATTAACAACAACAACAATAAACATATTTTCAAATTTAAAGAAGCAGAAAAAGAATGGCAAAACATGACAGAGCAATTAGCACCCTAAAACGCTGGTAAAGTTCACTCCATTCTAAGGAAAGCCTCTAGTCCCTGAATGGCTCAGTTAAAGCACTTGGTTGCTAATCCAAATGGTTGGAGGTTTGAGTTCACTTTATTCCTTGGAATAAAGTCCTGGCAATCTACTTCTGAAAAACCAGCTATTGAAAACCCTGTTGAGCACAGTTCTCCTCTGACACACATAAAGTCTGCATGAGCCAGAATCAACTGGTTAAGGAAGGACTGCATGCTGAGCAAAGAGAGTAATATAGACTAAATGTTGAGCAATTTTCTCCTAGTTTACTTATTTCTTATCAAAATTAAACATATATATATATACATATATAAGTGTTGATTCTGGATAATTTTACAATCTTTAAAGTAAGATCTGTGTTCTCTATTGAACCATCCTGGGGAGATAGGCAATTTCTATAAAAAACATCCCTGATGAAAAATATGGGGGTGTATTTCTGATACTTTTCTTCTTGGGATAATTTTCCTAAAATGATTTGCTGGCTCAAAGGGTATGGACAATTCTAAACTTCATTATTTACTTATTTATTTATTTACTTATTTTTAATTGTACTTCAGGTGAAGGCTTACGGAACAAATAGTTTCCCATGAAAAAATAGTACGCATATTGTTTTATGACACTGGTTGGTTAACAACCCCATGACATGTCAACCCTCTAACTTCTCAACCTTTTTTTGTTGTGAAAATACACATAGCCAAAGACACACCGTTTCAAAAATTTCTACATCCACCGTTCAGTGCCATTGACTACGCTCTTCCAATTGTGCTGCTATTCTCACTTAAGATGAAGGCTTACAGAACAAAATAGTTTCTCATTTAACAGTTACTACACATGTTGCCCTATGACAATGGTTAACAATCTCACAACACATCAACAATATCCCTACTCAACCTTGGGTTCCTTATCACCAGCTTCCTTGTCCCCTTCTGCCTTCTGGCCCTTGTCACCGGACTACTGTACCTCGTTAGTCCCATTTGGTTTTACAGGGCTGTCCACTCCCAGACAACTTCACCGCTGAGCTAAAAGGGTGTCTGGGGGCCATACTCCCGGGGTCTCTCCAGTCTCCTTTAGGCCAGGAAATCTGGTTTTTTTTTTGAGTTAGAATTTTGTTCTACATCCTTCTCCAGCTCTGTCCAGAAACCTCTGTTGTGATCCTGGTCAGAGCAGTCAGTGGTGGTAGCCAGGCACATCTCACTGTACTGGACTCATTCCGGTGAAGGCCTTGGTAACTGTGGTCCATTAGTCCTTTGGACTGATCTTTTCCTTGTATCCTGTTCTCTTCATTCTCCCTTGCTCCCAAAGGGATGAGACCAGTGGAGTATCTTAGATGGACGCTCACAGGCTTTTAATACCCCAGACACTACTCACCAAGGTAGAATGTAACACACTGTCTTTATAAACTGTGTTCTGCCAATTGAGCTAGATGTTCCCCGAAACCACGGTCCCCACAGCCCTCCGCCCAGCAATTCAGTCCCTCAGGGAGTTTGGATGTGTCTATGGGGCTTCCATGACCTTTACTTGTACAAGCTGTGCTAGTTTACCCTGTACTGTGTACTGTCTCATCCTTCACCCAAGATACCATTTATCTATTGCCTATTTAGTATTTGCCCCCACCCCCACCCCTCCTGTCCCTGGTAACCAAAAAGATTCTTACATTTTGTGTGTGAACTTTTTCATGGGGTTTTACAATAGAGGTCTCATACAATATTTGTCCTTTTGTGATTGACTTATTTCACTCAGCAGAATGTCCTCCAGTTTCATCCATGTTATGAGATGCTTCACAGATTCATCGTTGTTCTTTCTCATTGCATAGTACTCCATTGTGTGTATGTACCGTACTTTGTTTATCCATTCATCTGTTGATGGGCATCCAGGTTGTTTCCAACATTTTGCTATTGTGAACAATGCTTCCATGAACATAGGTGTGCATATGTCTATTCGAGTGATGACTCTTATTTCTCTAGGATATATTCCTAGGAGTGGGATTGCTGGATCGAATGGTATGTCTATTTCTAGCTTTCTGAGGAAGTGCCATATCATTTTCCAAAAAGGTTGTATCATTTTGCATTCCCACCAGCAGAGCATAAGAGCTCCGATCTCCCCACAGCCCCTCCAACATTTGTTATTTCCAGTGTTTTTGATTTGTGCCAGTAACGCTGGGGTGAGATGGTATCTCATTGTGCTTTTAATTTGCATTTCTCTAATGGCTAGTGATCGCGAGCATTTCCTCATGTGTCTGTTGGCCATTTGAATGTCTTCTTTGGTGAAGTGTCTGTTCATTACCTTTGCCCAGTTTTTAATAGGATTGGTTGTCTTTTTGTTGTAGAGGTGTTGGATTTTCTTCTAGGCTATGGAGATTAGACCTTTGTCTGACTTGTACTGTCCAAACATTTTTTCCCAGTCTATAGGTTCTCTTTTGACTCTTTTGGTGAAGTCTTTTGAAGAGCATAGGTGTTTCATTTTTAGAAGATCCCAGTTATCCAGCTTATCTATTGGGGTGTGTGCGTTGATGGTTATGGTTTGTATCCTGTTAATGCCGTGTATGAAGGCCTGAAGTGTTGGTCCTATTTTTACTTCTATGAACTTTATAGTTTTAGGCTTTATATTCAGCTCTTTGATCCATTTTGAAGTAGTTTTTGTATACGGTGTGAGGTATGGGTCCTGTTTCACTTTTTGCAGCTGGATATCCAGTTTTGCCAGCACCATTTGTTAAAAAGACTGTCTTTTCCCCATTTGGTGGACTTTGGGTCCTTGTCAAAGATCAGGTGACTGAAGGTGGATGGATTTACATCTGGGTTCTCATTTCTGTTCCATTGGTCAATGTATCTGTCGTTGTACCAGTACCAGGCTGTTTTGACTACCGTAGCTGTATAGTAGGTTCTGAAGTCAGGTAGTGTGAGTCCTCCAACTTTATTCTTCTTTTTCAGTAGTGCGTTACTTATTCAGAGCTTCTTCCCTTTCCATATAAAGTGAATGATTAGTTTTTCCATCTCTTTGAAAAATGTTGTTGGCATTTGGATCAAGATTGCATTGTATTTGTAAATTGCTTTGGGTAGAATTGTCATTTTCACAATGTTGAGTCTGCCTATCCATGAGCATGGTATGTTTTTCCATTTATGTAGATCACTTTCTGTTTCATGCAGTAGTGTATTGTAGTTTTCTTTGTATAGGTCTTTTACATCCCTGGTCAGATATATTCCTAAGTATTTTATCTTTTAGGGGCTCTTGAAAATGGTATTGTTTTCCTGATTTCCTTTTCATCGTTCTCCTTATTGGTGTATAGGAAGCCAACTGATTTTGAATGTTTATCTTGTATCCTGCTACTCTGCTGAATCTTTCTATTACTTCCAGTAGATTTCTCATGGAGTCTTTAGGATTTTCTATGTATAGTATCATATTATCTCCAAACAGGGAGAGTTTAACCTCTTCATTGCCAATTTGGATGCCCTTTATTTCTTTTTCTTGCCTTGTTGCTCTAGCTAGAACTTCCAGCACAATGTTGAATAGGAGTGGTGATAAAGGGTATCCTTGTCTTGTTCCTGTTTTCAAAGGGAATGTTTTCAGCCTCTCCCCACTATGAATGATGTTGGCCATTGGTTTTGCATAGATGCCCTGTATTATGTTGAGAAATTTCCCTACTATACTTATTTTATTGAGAGTTTTTATCAGGAACGTGTGTTAGACTTTGTCAAATGCCTTTTCTGTGTCAATTGAGATGATCATGTGATTCTTTTCTTTCCTTTCCTTTTATTTATGTTGTGGATTATGTTGATTGATTTTCTAATGTTGAACCATTCTTGCACACCTGGTAATAATCCTACTTGGTCATGGTGTTTAATATTTTTTTTTTATATGATGCTGAATTCTATTGGCTAGAATTTTGTTAAGAATTTTTGCATCTATATTCATGGTAGATACTTTGCTCTGTAATTTTTTTTTTTTTTTTTTTTGTGACGTCTTTGCCTGGTTTTAGTATCAGCATTATGCTGGTTTCATGAAATGAATTTGGAAGTGTTGCTTCCTCTTCTATGCTCTGAAACAGCTTGAGTAGTACTGGTACAAGCTCTTCGGTAAATGTTTTTTAGAATTCTCCAGTGAAGCCATCTGGGCCAGGGCTTTTTTTGGTTGGGAGGTTTTTTATTGCCTTTTCAATCTCTTCTCTTGTTTTGGGTCTGTTCTGATTGTCAACATGACTTTGTTGTAGTTTGGGTAGGCCGTGTGTTTCTAGAAATTTATCTATTTCCTCTAGGTTTTCAAATTTGTTGGAGTATAGTTTTTCATAATATTCTGTTATAATCCTTTTTATTTCAGTTGGGACTGTTGTAATGTCCCCCTTTCATTTCTTATTTGGGTTCTTTGTGTCCTCTCCTGTTTTTCTTTTGTCAGTCTGGCCAGTGGTTTGTCGATTTTGTTGATTCTTTCAAAGAACCAACTTTTGGTTTTGTTGATTCTTTGTATTATTTTTCTGTTCTCTATTTCATTTATTTATGCTCTGATCTTCACTATCTCCTTTCTTCCTGTGGTTGTGGGCTTTTTTTTAGCTGTTCTCTTTCTATTTGTTTGAGTTGTGTAGTTAATGTTTTGATTTTGTGCCTTTCTTCTTTTTTGATATGTGCATCTATTGCTATAAATTGTCCTCTGCAGACTGCCTTTGCTGTGTACCAAAGGTTTTGGTATGATCTGTTTTCATTCTCATTTGATTCTAGGAAATTTTTTATTCCATCTCTGATTTCTTCTATTACCCAGTGATGTGTAAGCAGGGTATTATTCAGCTTCAATGTAGCTGATTTTTTTTCCTTGCTCTTTCTATTGTTAGTTTGTACCTTGTTGGCATTGTGGTCAGAGAAGATACTTTGAATTATCTCAACATTTTGATTCTTGTTGAGGATTGCTCTGTGGCCTAAGATGTGGTCTATTCTGGAGAACGTTCCATGTGCGTTGGAAAAATATGTGTACTTTGCTGCAGTTGGTTGGAGTGTTCTATATATGTCTATGAGGTCAAGTTGGCTGATTGTGCCCTTTAAGTCTTCTGCATCTTTGCTGAGTTTATTCTTAGTTGTTCTGTCCTTTACTGAGAGTGGTGTGTTGAAGTCTCCTACTATTATTGTGGAACTGTCAATTTCTCTTTTCAGTGTTGTTAGAGTTTGTTTTATGTATTTTGGAGCCCTGTCATTGGGTGCGTAGATGTTTATTATGGTTATGTCTTCATGATGGATCATCCCCTTAGTCATTATATAGTGTCCTTCTATGTCTTTTATGGTAAATTTTGTTTTAAAGTCTATTTTATCTGAGATTAGAATTGCCACTCCTGCTCTTTTTTGGTAGTTGTTAGCTTGATAAATTTCTTTCTGACCTTTGACTTTTAATAAATTCATGTTTGTTTCTAAGGTGTGTCTCTTGTAGACAGCATATTGATGGATCCTGTTTTCTTATCCATTCTGTCACTCTCTGTCTCTTTATGGGTACATTGATTCCATTTACATTCAGTGTAATTATTGATAGATATGAGTTTGTTGCTGTCATTTTGTAGTGCTTTTTTTGTGGTGCTGAAGTTTTCTTTGTTCTTCTTACTCTCGTGCTGAGTTACGTTTGGTTGTGGATTTATTTTTTCTTTTGTTTTTGTAGGTTTTGTTTTTGCTGAGACTTCATGTTTTTCCTCTTTTTTTTTTTTTAATGAGTATGTTTGTTAACTTTCTTTGTGGTTACCATGAATTTTACCCTTATCTTTCTAAGTTTGAAGCAGTCTGTCATTACTTGGTATCCCCTTGCCTTCCTCTCCATTAGAGGATTATTCCCTCTTTAATTGTTTTGATGTTGCTGTCATTTACTGATTAACTGCTCTGATTCCCTGTTGTATTTCTTTTGATTTTGGATAGTCCTCAAGAGGTCATTTCCTAGATTGGTATCTGGCTCATACGATCCTGAATCCAAGATTCTGCCTGTGAGCTGAAGTTGTTTGTTCTCTGATCGATGAACTCCCTTTAATAATTCTTGTAAGTTTGGTTTGACTTTTACATATTTCCTTAATTTCTGTTTATCGGGAAATGTCCTAATTTCACCATCATATTTCAATGAGAGTTTTGCAGGGTATACTATTCTTGACTGGCAATTTTTTTCTTTCAAGATTTTATATATGTCATCCCATTGCCTTCTTGTCTGCATGGTTTCTGCCGAATAATCTGAGCTTAGTCTTATTGTTTCTCCTCTGTATGTGACTTCTTTTTTTTCATGAGCTGCTCTCAGGATTCTTTGTTTAACCTTGGTTTTGTCGAGTGTGATTATGATATGCCTTGGTGATTTTATTTTGGGGTCTCTCTTATATGTTGTTTGTTGAGCTTCTTGGATGGCCAGCTTTACCTCTTTGATGATATTGGGGAAGTTTTCTGTCAGCAGTTCTTCAATGATCCTCTCTGTGTTTTCTGTTTTCTCCCCCTGTTCTGGAATTCCAATCACTACAAATTTTTGCTTTTGATTGTATCCCACATAACTCTCAGGGTCTCTTCATTTTTCTTTGTTCTTTTTTCTGGGTTTTCCTGAAACAGAGTTGTATCCAAGTGTTTGTCTTGAATTCCACTGATCCTGTCTTTTACTGTTTCAAATCTGCTTCCAGCCCTTCTATGACACTGTCCATTTCTGAAATCTTGTTGTTTATTTTTTGGATTTCTAATTCTCGTCTTTGTATAATTTCTAGTTGTGAATTTATTTTGGCTTTTTGTTCCTGCATTATTTTCCTGAATTCTTCCTTTTTTTTTTTCTGTATTTTCCATGAATTTGTCTGTTTTTTCCTCATGTTTGTCAGCATTTTGGCTCAGCTCTTGGAGAATTCTGAGTATTAGAGATTTGAATTCCCTATCATGTAGTTCTAGTGCCTTTTCTTCCACTGGAAAGTCATCTGGTGTTTTATTTTAGATGCCCATTGGAACCATCCTATCCTGTTTTTGTAAATGTTTTGATATTGTCTGCTGTCTTCGGGGCATTCGGTAGTTATTTTTCTGGGTTATTGATTGTAGATTTATTTGTTTCATCCCTGTTTTTGAAAAAAAATTTGACTATATCTGAGCAGGCAGACTGTGTGTTCTTTGTTGTCTGCTCATCTGTGAGCACAATGCTTTTTGCCTCCTTCTCCAATTGGCAGGGTCAGTTACTCAAATATGCTATAGCAGGGCAGGTCTAGCTGAAGAAGAGTTACTGGTATGGGTTGTCTGTGGCACTTACTACAGCCACCAGGGCGGGTTGGCAATCAGTGCAGGGAAGGTTCCAGTAGGCCATGCCTGTGCTGCTTGGTGGTGTGATGTTAAGCGCATGGTGCGGGTAGGCAGGGGAGATTGTTATCTTTGGAGATGAGATGGATATGGGAGAGAGGAGAGAGGTACAGGAGCCAAAAACATGCAAACAAACAAAAAAGAATGCTAGGGGAGCTTGCTGTTGGAGTGGAGAGATGAGAGACTCTGAAATGGAGAAAAACAGAAAGGGGAAGAGGAAGAAAAGAAAAGAATGAATAAATAAAAATTGGAAAGGTTAAAGAACCCCAAAGTTCCCAGGGATCCCACCAGTGCAGCTATGATGTCTGGGGAAGTTTCTTTTAGGTTTTGCAGTACAGCCTGGCTAGAAGGCAGAGAGGTATACAACACCAGGTATTCAGGGAATGGAAAGAGAAAGAAAATATAGAGAGACGAGAAACTGAGAAATGAAGAAAGACAAAAAAAGGAAACAGGAGAAAAGAAAACAAAACAAATTAAAAAAATAAAGCACAAGAAAAGCCCCCCAAAAAACAGAAAAAAAAACCAAAAAACAAAAAGAGAAATGTCCTCAGGGATCCCTCTGTTCTTCTGTGCAAGCCGAGGGGGTAGTCTTCTTGCCACCCAGCACCACCAGTCCAGAAAGGGCTCCCAATTCAAGAAAAGGAAAAGAAAACAAACAATTCAAAACAAACAAACAAACAAAAGCCCCAGATCCCACCAGCGTGGCAGCCCAGACCGGGAAGCTGCTCCACACTCAAACGGAGCTCCACAGCGCCTCAGGAAGAAGCAAAGACGGCACACAGAGCCAGGTATTTGAGCGAAAGGAGGGGGAAGTGGTGAGAGGTAAGGAAGAAATCAAAAGAAGCAGAAAAAAGCAACACCAGCAGCCAGCAAATGGCACTCAGAGAGCCAGCCTGTTTGGGTGTGTGGAATCCAAGCAGCTGGTGTTTCCCGGAGAAGAGATTGTGGCCACTGGAAGCAGAGGAGGCCAAGTGGGGGTGAAGAAGGGTGGGGGGGTGGGAAAGCATATATCGCAAATTACCAGTTGTTTTGTCTCCCGCTGGAAGCTCTGTGAAGCTGCTTTCTCATACCCCATGTTTGCTGGTCTCCGATAGGAGTCCAAGATGGTTGATCTGCACTGTGTTAACTAGTAGGGGACCTCTGCATGAATCTACCCTCACTCTCCGTTCTCTGTCAGTTTTCTCACTCCATTTGGTGCTTGGCTGAGTTCTTTAGCTCTTCATTTGATGTTTTATGGTTTCACAATTGTTGTTTTCTCTGTTTGGCTTAGTTTTTCGGATCTTTGCTGTGGAGGGACGGCGTGGTGCTTCTGCCTACAGCGCCATTTTGCCGTTTTTTTTTTTTTTTTTTTTCCCTAAAGTTCATTTTTAACATTTTTTTTTCTGGTTGGAAAATCTATAAAATTAATTTTAGAAAATTTTAAAAACTCAGAAAAATAAGATTACTAATACATTCTACACACTCAAATCTTGTAAATACGAGTGATTGTCTTCATTATTTTGGTTGAAAAGACATTCTACCATAATATAAAGTTTAATAAAATGTAATATTTTACTAATCAGTGAATAAATTAAAAGTCATAAGAGTGTATTTTTGCAAGAACTGAAATATGGTAAATGTGAATGATCTGTCATTTTGGCAAAGAGTAAACAACCAAATGTGCCTCCGGAGGGCAGGGATTTCTGAACAAAGAAAGTGTATTTAGGGGGTTGAAGAATGAGAGGTTTCTTGGAACTGTGGGGTGTGAATGGTAGAGATTTGAATGAGTTAGTGCAAATTTTTTGGTTGGAAAACATTTATAATCTTTGGGATAGACAAATATCAGCTTTTTTGCTTGGCCTGTGCCACACTGAAAGTGACCCTCTTTGGGACTGAACCATGCATGTCACAGATGCAATGAGAAAGAACAGGAGGGAAAGCACAGTTTTTAACAGGGGTTATCTCTAGTGAACAGATTATTATTCTTCATTTTAATTTTTAAACGTTTATAATTGCCGAATTTTCAAGGTATTTTATCACTATAAGTTTTTTTGTTTTTTGTTTTTAGTTTATATAAAGAGTATAAGTGTATTCAGACATCTGCAGGAAGTAAAAT
Source organism: Dugong dugon (assembly GCA_030035585.1). Lineage (NCBI taxonomy): Eukaryota > Metazoa > Chordata > Mammalia > Sirenia > Dugongidae > Dugong > Dugong dugon. Next base: position 13,494,251 of record CM057473.1, read on the forward strand.
GGTAAAATACGTCTGTGGAAAGTATTTTGACATAGTCATTTGCAATAATTATGACTATACTCAGGAGTGGGCAGAGTTTGATTCAAAAAAAATATACGCATGCCTAAGGTCTGACAACCAGGCAATAGCAGGCATAGAACTCCCACTAGTCTCTACAAAACTCTGAAGTCTCTGCTATTAAACACTATTCTACACTGTCCGTATCTAAGGAAGAATGTATCTTTGGGCATTAAAGTTTCAGATGGGAATTAAACCTCACTTTTACAAAATAACACGAGTGTACAATCCATAAGGAATATACACAGCTTTAAGAAATTATCTATTTCTAAACATGTAGTTTTGCCATAATTGAAACCACTAGCCACATCCTTGCAATATAGACATTTCTGGTGGAGTGGTTAACATTAAAATATAACAGAAAAAAAACGAACAAAAAAATAGTAACAATACAATCAATAGATATTTATTGATATGTATTAGGTAACTAACACTCTTCCAACTGTTTTGAATCTCAATTTTTTTCATACAATGAACCATTATATTTCCATTATGCAGATGAACAAAGTGAGGTTTACAAAAGTTCCACGGCTTGCCCAAGGTCACAGAGCTAAACCCAAAACCAAACCCGTTGTCGTCAAGTTGATTTCAACTCACAGTGACCCCACAGGACAGAGTAGTAAAGACCATAAGGTTTCCAAGGCTGTAATCTTTACAGAAACAGACTATCACTTCTTTCTCCCAGTCCACGGCTGGTGGGTTTGAACTGCCAACCTTTTTGATTAGCAGCCAAGATGTTATCAAATATTCTGCCAGGGCTTCTAGTCACAGAGCTGCTTGTGGCAAAGTCAAGGTTTAAATCCTCTTGTGATCCCAGAACTTGCTCTTCCATTAAGGAAGGTCTTACTGCTTTGGATTTGCTGACAAAGTGGTAACTGGAAAAGAAATTCCAGAATGAAAGCATACGTAAATCTTGTACAACTATAATTTCTTGCAATTTTATATACTTAGATAGACAGATAAAACCCTTGCTTTTCAGTTGATTCCAACTTATAGATAGATAGATAGATACACAGTGGTTCACAATTGTTTGTTTGAACAGGATTGGATCTAGTTGACCATGTACTGCAGTGACATTTAAGGACATTTAAAATTAAAATTAAACAAAGTAATTTTTGCTATGCTGAGAGCTGTTAGAAAAATGTAGTCATGGTAGCAGTGAAGAAATCTCTTATCGCAGTAATCCTTAATTTAAAAAAAATTCACATCAAAGTAGTCATCCATTTCTGGGCGTAATGAACATTAATCCAACATCTACAGGAACAGTTTGACAAATTTTACTTTAATTGGCATATTAAAAGTGAAGTTTTATCAAAAAGTGCTGGCAAGCTTACATCCAAACAAACTTCATTATAAAGGAGAGGTTCTAGAAATATGAGAATTTATTACACTCTTCAGCATTTATTCAAAGAGATATACTGAACAATGGAACAAAAAGAAATAAGACCATCCATCACCTCCTTACAAAGCACCTAAGCTCTTATGTCCATTAATACTGTTACATTCTGCCACCAGTCAATGAGAATATGTCACTGAAGAATTCTTACTGAAGAACGAAATTATAAATGTGTCCATAGCAAAGGCATTTCCAGGATTCTGGTTGAACATATTCCAATGCAATTTTATTTTTTACCTAAGAAATTTAATTTAAATGTTAATAATAGGGTCACTATGAGTCAGAATCAACTCAACTGCAATGCATTTGGATTTTTTTGTTTTTTATATTATTATTATAGACTTATTTAACTGTATTCTCCATGTAAGATTAAGAAAGAATTAATGGCTTATTAAAAATATATTTCAAAAAATGGAGCCTCCTTGAATCTTTATTTTCTAGGCTCTAAAATAATAATTACACTTGAGTCATCCCACATCATGTTGGAGGAAGAAGACATTGAGACAAGTGGCAAATGTGGCACAGTGAGAAGCACTTTCTTACCAAGTGTGCGTATCCATCAAGGCACTCAGCACCCTCTGTAGTAATTTTTGCATAACCAAACCCTACTTTGTACAATCAGACTCTGTCCTTTTCATCCTATGTAAAGCCCCAGTAAGTAGTCAACACACACCATCATCTGGACAGTGTTCTACCATATTCATTAAAGTCCCAGTTAACTGAGTCTGAGCCCCGAAATCCCAAGGTACAGCAGTGAAGATTTTTAAAAAATTATTATTATTGTTTTGTGCTTCCACATAACAAGTTTGTGAACAATGCCTCTGAGGATGAAGGAAGTGTCCAATCTCTGTTCTTAATCCCACTTTAATTCTGTATTTTAAAATTTGCCATTTATAATATCCTCTGTCATGTATCAATCCAAACTCATCCAAGTCCATTGCCATCAAGTCAATTCTGACTTCTAGTGACCCTATAGGACACCGTAGCACTGCTCCATAGGGTATCCATAAATTGTTAAGGAAGCAGACTGACACATCTTTCTCCCCAGGAGCAGCTGGTGGGTTTGAACCGCTGACTTTGTAGTTATCAGCCTTGAGCTTAACCACTGTGCCACCAACTCTCCACATATATCAACAGTTGTATTACATTGCTCTGTTTGAATTACAAGCAGTGTAAACCATAACCAAACTAACAATGCCAATTACATAAATACATAATGAATAAACTTGCTTTGTAAATGAAGAAAAAATAATCCATAGGTTATTTCAGGTGTGTCTAAATCCAGGGACTTAAAAAGTAATTTAGTCCTCTTTCCCACCATCTTTCTCATTCCAACTCTTTGCCCCTCTTGGTTTTACATTCATCTACTCTCAAATGTTGTCTCTATATGGTTGGAAAAGGCTGTAACTGGGTTTGCGTATATGGTGCTTTTATCTAGCACTCTCAGAGAAAAATAAACTTCTTTTTTGGTAGTTTTATTAGGGAACTCACAAGGGTTCTATTTTTCTAACAATTCCAGTAATCGAGTTATTGTCTAAAAGCTGTGTTGGAAGAAACTAGCCTCAGGTAAAGCGCACGAAATAGAAGAGGGTTTGAACTAAAGCAGTCTTTGATATGAAACCGCTAAGACCATTGTTGTGTGATTTGGGTTTGTGGTATTTATTTTTTTGCATGGGTGCTAACTGATATGAATTATCGGGGTTGTGGTATGAATTTACAGTCATCGTGGCTCTCATACTATGAAGAATATGGTGTGATTGCACCAACGTCATCTCAGGAACAGCCACGTTGTCTACATCCCACTGATGTTTTGATGTCACCACAAGATAGAGAACATTAGAGGCGCCACAGGTTTTCCAAGTAGAAAAACCACCATAGTTTAGTTATGAATCATTACTATTTTGTACATTGAAATAACTCACTTTTACTTGAAAGTTTGCTTTAGTATTTTCCTAAACACACAGGTAAGGTAATTCCATTGCTAACAAAGAACCAGCTAGTTTAATTACCTAAGCTTTGGTTCCCTAAAGCATAGTGAATTGTTTTTGTTGATCATATATAACAAAAAATCTAGACATTATTGAGGCCTCCATATATGTGATGATAGAGACAAATGCTGGTGAGCTTTTAAAATTTTGCTTAACAGCAAGATATCATTGGAGACTAAAAAGCTAGAGGAATACATTCAACATCCATCTTAAGAAATGGCAGCTACGCTGTGTCTGTGTTTTCTAAAATGCCTTGGCCTAGTTTTGAATTTACTTCAGCATTACTTTCCTTAAAAACTATTGATAGTGGAAGAGATGAATTAAATGAGCCTCAAACCATTGTTTCCTAATATGTTTTCTCTGTATTTCAAAACATTAAACTGAATTCAGATAAATGAAAAATATATTAAAAATTGATACACAGCTAAAGAAACACGAAGCAAAAAGTGACTTGAGCTAACTTAAATGAAGCACAACCGACTCAAAGATAATTATAAATTTTACTACAGTTAGAATACCCTACAGTGGCTCAATGAGAGAAAGACTCAGTGATGTTAAATGACCCTGTTTTTCACCTGCTCTATAATTCTGAGAACTCCAGGTGAATGAATAGCCATGGAAGAAGTCTTAGAGAGATAAGATCATTTAAACAGTAAGTTTCTTCTGGAAAAAGTTTACTACTTACCAAACAGCAATAGGACAGGACATTGAAGTTATAATCAGTGGTATTTGACAAGATGTTTGAACTCAAGTTCTTAAGTCAGAGGACAGATTATTGCCTGGGCAGACATTATATTTAAAGGCAGGTCATTGACTCTCTGAAAGGATAGACATCTTGACTCAAGCCGTTGACAAAAGAAGAAAATCCAGTGATATGTATGATGGATGACTGAAATAAATAAAATGCACTTCTTTTGCATGAGATCTTGGTTGTTGGCCTAGCAGAATTATGACTGAGGAAGAACCAGATATAAAGGGCAATTGGGCAAAAGACTAGGCTAGTCGTGGCCTGCTTGAGCTATTTGCTCCTTTTTTTTCTTTTTTTTTAAATAGGAAAACATTTAAGGGTTATAAAATTGAAAGAAAAAAGAGCATTTTAAGAATATACTTGAACAACAAGTATATGCGTTTTTTTTCTTTTTTCCTAAATGTTGAGTTTATAAAATTGTGTTACATAAATTTTCGGAGTAAATTAATTAAGCATTAGTTACCAACTTGTTACTTACAGACATATTATATAAAAGTAGTCTTTTTTTTATGTCAGATATCAGTCAGAATTTTATTTTCTTTGAAACATTTGAGAGGTTTGGTTGGAGGTCCCATTAGTCATCAATCTACATCTGAGTTAAGGGAGAAAACACTTTTAGTTTCTTTCCAATCCTCATACAAACACCAAACCTGCTGCCATTAAGTTGATTCAGACTCATAGCGACCACATGGGACAGAGTAGAACAGCCCCATTGGATTTCCAAGGCTGTAATACGTATGGGAGTAAATTGCCACAGCTTTCTCCCACAGAGCAACTTGTGGATTCAAACTGCTGACTTTCAATTAGCAGCCAAACACTTTCAACACTGCCCCACCATACCATTGAATCCATTGTCATCAAGCTGATTCGGACTCATAGTGACCCTATAGCAACCCTATAGGACAGAGTAGAATTGCCCTATAGGGTTTCCAAGAAGTACCTAGCTAATTCAAACTGCCAACCTTTTGGTTTACAGCTGAACTCTTAACCATTACACCAAGGGCTCCTTCATCCTCATATAAGAGGTATTAAGTATTCTAATTTAGTTACTGTTACTCATCCAAAGACATAATCTTACCTTATTTGCAGGCATTTTCCTGTTTTTCTTCATCTAGGAATTAAAATCTTCAAACAGAAGATAACATATAATACTTGGAGTGTTACAGTAGGAAAATAACACATTAAAGGTGGAGAGATTTTCAGAATTCACCTAGGTCATTTAAAAATTTTAAACACCTAAGATCACTGATATTGCCCACCACCCCCACACTGCACACTATGAAGGAAAGGAATTCAAAGTAAATCTGTTCTAAACACAGTAAACTTTTCAAAATGTGGTCTTCCATATTAGAAAAAAAGATCAGACAGGCAAAGTCTTAACAGATATTTTCGTTCAAAAATCCCTGGTAATCTGCTTCCAAAAGGTCACAGCCTTAAAACCCTATTTTGTGCAGTTCTAGTACGGAACTATAGAATATATTTGTACCCACTTATTTCAACAATCTGCAATATTGCTTTGCAATATTTAGAATCTTAACTTTGCTAATTCCATAGATTCAACAAGCTTTAAAATGAAACTTACATCAGTTAAATATTTATTGTGAGTTTCTTTAGAAAAATAGGAAGAATGTTCTCTCTCTTTCTGAAATAACAAGAACAGGTAAAATAAATATTAGGATGAAGATTGGTAACGTTACCCAAATTTGAATGTTTATAAGCCTATTTTGAAATAAACAGTGCAATTGAAAAATACTAATCTACTTCATTTTTTTTTACAATAAGCATTATCATAGAAATGTACCTTATTAACAAGATAAGGGTATATATTTAATATCATTCCAATTTGATTACATTTAAATTACTTAAATAATGGCACCTTGTTAAAAAGTTGCTTTAATTTTTAACATTTAATGCTTGCCATTTTGTATCATTTGTGAAATATTATATTGAGGAAGAAAACATAACTTTTCTCCAGATACAATGCTCAGGTCATTATTTGAAATCAGTTCTACATCTCATGGAATGTGTTGGAGGTTATTTGAATTTGCTGTAAATTCTTAGTTTAATATAATTTTTTTTGTCTTGATCACTTATATCTTTCTGCTGAGGGTAAATATCTACCACTAGGGTTTTGTTCTTACAAAGGAAATAACATAAATTAATCAAGGAATTTAACTAAGTTTTTATAAATATAAACTTAAGAAGAAATGCCATTTTAGTTTTCTAGTAAGGAAAAAAAAGTACTTTTCCAAAATTTCCTATATATTGATTATATTAAATCATTATTGGATTATACAAAGATCTTTATAATTATTTTGTCCATGCATTTAAAAAAAATAATATGGGGAATTCTTCAATAAATTTTAAATTATTCTACTGGTTCATCATCATGAATTTACAGTCATGATCATTTACACTTAAATTATCAATTTATATTTAACCTTCAGTGTTTTAGTCCTCTCCTTAGTTACTATTTTGAAAGACTTGAATTGAATTGATGAATTTTAGAAGTCAAGGGAAACTAACTCAAGAACATCAGAAACAATAAAGTAAGATCCTGCCCCTATTCTTGCTTCTTTCAAAAATGTGTACTATATCTGAATTCTTCCCTTATACAGAAGACTTGATTGGAGAATTTATTGATATTACCTGTCTTCATTGTAGCTTATTCATTCATTCATTTACACATTCATGAGTCAGGCTTTTATTATGTAAATTATGAAAAGAATAGATTGTCAAAACTTCATTGGAAACAGATTCTCATTCACAAACATCTACCTCACTAAAAAACACAAAAAAAGAAACTAATAAAAATAAAAAAGAAAAGAAAATATTTTTTCTGAATTAAGGAATGTTTCCAAATACAAACATTTCCCTGAGTTCCAGAGAATTTATACAAGCTATAGAATGATTTTTATTCACTCAGCTCTGTGTCAACACACAGGATATGTATATATCAGTATTTCTGGAAGAAAAAGCAGTGCCATGTTAAATGGCTCTACCAATATTCTGCTACTTCAAGGAAAAATATCAAGAAGACATCCTAAGTTAAAAACCCTTGGGTCTCAATGTTAGCCTTTTCCTCCCGATTATATAAAGTGACCTTTGGGAAGGACCCTGCTCATCTGCTCCCAAACTCATAAAGAGAAACTCCCAAGGAGAGGCAAACCCTGTGTCTTTGTGTCCATATACACAAGTCATGTTTTTCCCAGTCAGATTTGATGGTCTGTGCTTTAAACAGAGGAAGTAAGTAGCAGAGAGAGAAGTGAAAGCCCTCCATTGGGAGAAAGGAAGTCTTGGCATATAATAAAGTTTTCCTTTATCAATCAATATAAGAACATTGGGGAAAGAGACAGGTTCATAAATACTTTTCAAAATTTATAATAATGATAAATTTATAATATGCTTAAAATTAAGTTGAACCAAAAATATTGCTGTTTTTGAAAATTACTCTTGCTTGAAAATCTTTAAATTCATATAATTGAAGCTAAGGTTTTGTTGTCACCTTTTTTGCTAATGTATTAATGTAGAAGGCTCAAGGAATCTCTGGAAAGTTCTCCATTATTATGTTAACAATGTAAATATCTTGGAGTTAGAAAAAGTAATATTTAATTTCTTAAATTATTTTTCAATGAATATGTATCATATTTTTAATAAAGAAAACACAAAACTTTTAAAAATTAAAACATGGACTGAGATGCATAATTTATTTTTACTGGCAAAGTTAGTAAAATTTTTGTGTTGTACTTTATATTTTTAGTGATTATGAACTGCACGTAGAAGTAAAATATTATCATGTGACGGCTTAGATATCTAAAATAATTTTTCTGTATGTAGATTTTTTAGTGCCTTATTCCACAGCCTTCTTGGCTCACCTTGATTTCAACTCCAAGTTTAGTGGACAGTAGGTACCCTGCATAGTGACTGCGTCTCATACCAAGGACTCAAAGTATCGTATTTTTCTGCTTTAGAGCTTTCTCCAAAGGCAGAGAGGTACAATCTAAGGTCTTGCGATGGTTAATATCCTGGGGTCAACCCTCAACCAGTATGTCATAGAAGCTGGAAAATAAATGCCTCAGTCCCTCATCTTTCAGTTCCTTAATGTGTTTCCAGCATGACTGACAGCCATTTCTACATAATCAGAGGAATAACAACCCTTTTATTAGCTTGTCATTCTTCCCTGTCTCACTCTCCCTGTCCTTCATTTCTGCTTTGTGGGATCACTTTCCAAATAAACTAGCTTGACTCACACCTTTGTCAATATTTCTGCTTTTGGATTAGTCCTACCTAACATACTTTGTTCTGGAAATAGACCCGAATAGCAACTCCTTAGAAAGGGATTCTATACCTGGCCACTTATCAGACTAATGTCAACAAGAACTCCATTGCTGCTGCTATGACAGAGATCACAACAGAGGGTCCCGGACAGAGCTGGAGAAAAGTGTAGAACAAAATTCTAACTCACAAAAAAAGACTAGATTTACTGGCCTGACAGAGACAGGAGAAACCCGGAGAGTATGGCCCTCCGATGCCCTCTTAGTTCAGTAATGAAGTCACTTCCGAGGTTCATTCTTCAGCGAAAGATTAGACAGCCCCATAAAACAAAACGAGACTAAAGGGGCTCAACAGTCCAGGGACAAGGACTAGAAGGCAGGAGGGGACAGGAGCTAGTAATAGGGAACCTAAGGTCAAAAAGGAGGGTGTTGACATGTGGTGGGGTTGCTAACCAATGTCATAAAACACTATGTGTACTAACTGTTTAATGAGAAACTACTTGTGTAAACTTGCATCCAAAGTACAAGTAAAACAAATAAATTTATTAAGAAAAAGAACTCCATTGCTGGTGATATATGGATTGATTACAACTTTTAATGTGTTGTAGGATCATAACCCTCATAGCGTTCCTTGTGTGGAAGCCGCTAACGTTGTATGGCCAGGAGAGGTAATTATAAGAAATTATATATGTGGATGTCACACTCAATGACTTCAGGATGAAGGGATGGTGATCTCCATCAAAGCCTCATTTAAAACTAGATGGATCATGTTAAATGATGATGGACTACACAAAACTTAAACAAGTAATTAAGACTTAATCTAAGTTAACTTGCCCAATGTGGGGATTTTGCTAGCACTTAACTGGCACTCTATGGAGTGCAGCAACAGGTCTGGAAAATGCATTCTTTTCAGTCCTCATCCTGAAAAAATTACCAAAAACACGTGGAAAAAACAACGGAACATTTCTCTCTTCCCTTCTGTTTCCTTCAGCATAGTCCTCAAGGACCATAGTCATCCAGACCATGTGTTGGCCAGCTGTGGCCCTTGGGACAAATTTGGCCTGATGTGTGTATTTTTACGAGCAAAGAATGGTTTAGGCATATTTAAAGGATCATTTAAAAAAAAAAAAAAAAGAATATGTGATAAAGATATTTTTGTCCCACAAAAACTAAATTCTTATTATCTGATCCTTTGCAAAGTTTGCTGGCCTGTGATCAAGATATTCCAGTATATTTCTCTGAGCAACTTATTTTAATAACAAGTACACATACAACTGTCTGCAGTAGTGGACAGTAGTGTGCGGTCACGTGTTATAAAATATTTAACTACATTAACAACTTTAATTCTCACATTCAGCAGTTAAGATAGGTTTTATTATTATTATTTTACGTTTGATGTATCTCAGAAGGCTCTAGGTGATCATATGCCTTGGCAAAGTCAAATAGCTTGTAAGTGATGGAGCTGGAATTCAAACCTAGGTTTATAGTTTCACATGCCCCCTTTTTTACGCTCCTTCTATATTTGAAAACATTTATTAAGTGCTTAACATACTTATGATCAAGTTGTATTAATAAGACAAACATATATTAAATAATTTAAGAGCAATATGAGATAAAAAATTTTCATGTGAAATATTCAAACAAATAAATACACACATGAAGCTTTCAAGTAAAACAGCTTCATAGTAAATCTTCTGCCACATGAATGTATTCTAAATTAAGACATATTGGATCTCATGATATATGGTATGGGAATAGGTGAGAAAATTCCAATTCCTATTACGCACTGAAGGATCCATAATTTATGATTTTAATTGGTGGGTTGATTTGAATGACATATTGGCTTTATCTCCTTAGCTATATGCCGTTGTTGTTAGGTGCCACTCAGTCCTTTCCTACTCATCCCAATCCTATGTGCGACAAAATGAAACACTGCCTGGTCTTTCTTCATCGTCACAATCTTTGCTATGTTTGAGCCCACTGTTGCAGCCACTGTGTCAGTCCATCTTGTCCAGGGTCTTCCTCTCTATCTCTGACCCTCTCTCTACCTTACCAAACATGATGTCCTTCTCCAGGGATTTGTCCCTCCTGATAACGTGCAAAGTCTCACTATCCTCGCTTCTGAGGAGCATTCTGGTTGTACTTCTTTCAAAACAGATTTGTTTGGTCTTCTGGCAGTCCATGGTATATTAAATATTCTTTGTCAAGACCATAATTCAAAGACATGAATTCTTCTTTGATCTTCGTTACTCATTGTCCAGCTTATGAGGCAAATGAAAATACAATGGCATGGGTCAGATGCACCTTAGTTCTTAAGCTGACATCTTTGTTTTTTAACACTTTAAAGAGATCTTTTGTGGCAGAGTTGCCCAATGCAATGTATCCTTTGATTTCTTGACTGCTGCTTCCTTGGGTGTTGATTGTGGATCCAAGTAAAACAAAATCCTTGACAACTTCAATCTTTTCTCTGTTTATCATGATGTTGCTTATTGGTCCAGTTGTGAGGATTTTTGTTTTCTTTACGTTGAGATGTAATCCATACTGAAGGCTCTAGTCTTTGATCTTTATCAATAAGTGCTTCAAGTCTTCTTTGCTTTTAGCAAGCAAAGTTGTGTCATCTGCTTATCACAGGTTGTTAATGGGTCTTCCTCCAGTCCTGACGCCCGGTTCTTCTTCATGTGGTCCAGCTTCTCACATTATTTGCTCAGCACACAGATTGAATAAGTATGATGAAAGGATACAACCGTGAAGCAAACCTTTCCTGATTCTAAAACATGCAGTATCCCCTTGCTGTGTTAGAACGACTGACTCTTGGTCTATATACAGGTTCTGCATGAGCACAATTAAATGCTCTGGAATTCCCATTCTTTGCAATATTATCCATAATTTGTTATGATTCACACAGTTGAATGCCTTTGCATAGTCAATCAAACACAGGTACACATCTTTCGGGTATTCTCTGCTTTCAGCCAAGATCCATCTGACATCAGCAAACGTATCCCTTGTTTCAAGTCCTCTTCTGAATCCAGCTTGATTTTCTGGCAGTTCTCTGTTGATGTACTGCTACAATTGTTTTGAATTATATTCAGCAAAACTTTATTTTGTATAATATTGATAATATTGTTTGATGACTTCCTCATTCTGTTACTGGTTTTACTTACTTATGTGTACACTAAGAATGAATTAGATCATCAGGTCACATTTATATACACATTAATCCATTTTGTTATGGTAATGGAAAAAGGCATTCTAGCAACATAAATTTGGACTTCTTGGGTTTTCAGGAATAATCTTTATTGGGAAAGGCAATAATTAAGTAAAATATTTAATAGCATTCCTAACTGGAAATCTTTGTCTTCTGTATAAGCGAGGAGACAATGTACAAACCAACCTTTTGTTGTCAAGTTGATTCTGACTCATAGCAACCATATAGGACGGAAGAGAAATGCCCTATAGGGTTCTCGAGGCTGTAAATCTTTAGGGAAGCAGATGGCCACGCCTTTCTCTTGCAGAGTTGCTGCTGGGCTCCAACTGCTGGCCTTTTGGTTAGCAGCTGGGTGCTTAACCACTGCCTCACCAGGGCACCCTAGATAATTCATAAAAACCCAAATCAAATCCATTGCCATCAAGGCGATTCCAATTCGTAGTGACACTATGGAACAGAGTAAGACTGACCCATGGCGTTTCCAAGGCTGTAATCTTTATGGAAGCAGACTGCCACACCTTTCTCCCATGGAGTGGTTGGTGGATTAGAATTACAGACCATTTAGTTAAAAGCAGAGTGCTTAACCACTGCGCCACCAGGGCTGCAGTCAATATGCCCAAAAAAGAAACCAAACTCATTGCCGTTGAGTCAATTCTGATTCATAGCTACCCTATAAGATAGAGTAGAAATGCCCCATAGGGTTTCCAAGGAGCAAATCCAAGGTGGATTTGAACTGCTGACCTTTTGGTTAGCAGCTGTAGCACTTACGCACTGTGCCCTGTAATTTCTTCACTCTGACGAAATTTTTTAAGCATTAAAGCTCTTCTAGCAGAAAGATTGTAACATGGCAAAAATTCATTTCAGAGTAAATTATAATGCCTAAAGCCTATTTCTTGGTTTCTTATAAATAATTTTTTGGGAATGTTTTAATGTTTAATGTTTCTGAGTTTAATTTTGTACGTCATTTGAAAAGCTTTGTGGAAATAATAAAATTATAATTCCTAAAATAACAAAAATACCAGCGCATCAATTGAATTCTAATTTTGAAAGAAAACAAAAGAGCCTGTAAGTGAAAAATATTTGTAATAATATTAGATAAAGGTACCAATTACAATCATGAAAAACTACCTACTTGAAAAAAGAAATCCAAACCTTTTGCTGTCCAGTCAATTCTGACTCATAACGACCCTGTAGGACAGAGTAGAACTGCCTCACAGGGTTTCCAAGGAGCACCTGGTGGATTTGAACTGCCAACCTTTTGGTTAGCAGCCAAGCTCTTAACCACTGCACCACCAGGGTTTCCACTGAATTGGGAGTTGACAAATAAATATAAAACTGCAAGGAGTACTGAAACTTGATAAATATTTGTTCATTAGAAACATTACAATGCCTTATTTGAGAGCTAGAATATATCCAGGTTTGCAATGTCATAGTGAAGGCAAAACTGCTTTGCTTATTACCCCTAAATTCCTCAATCGCTTTCTCAGAAGTAATCCTCTGGTTTCCATAGTGCATATATGACAAAATCATTTTTGAAATATTAATTTGTGTCTGTTGTATTTATTTCCATGTTGAATCATTTCTACCTCTAACTTATCCATGATCTTTAAAGATTTTTAATTATCTTTAATGATCATAAATCTTTAGGATTTTTAATATTATTTGCCTTAAAAATGTTCCTTGCAACAAAAGCATCTAGTTAAAATAGCTTAAACTAATTGAAGAATTTATTCTAGGATACTATTAGGGAAAAGGAATAGCAGGGTGTGACGACAGGAAAGGGGAAATTTTTCATGAGCCATTGAGGAGCGCTCTGAACAACCGTTGCCAATTTCAAAGCAGCATTATTTTCCTCAAAGGTAAGAATCTTCAGAAGACACAAACATGCTTTATGAACCATCAGTATTTAAAATGTGGCTGCCCAGTGTTAGCAAACTTTATTTGTTCCAGGTATGGCATTGAGATTAACTGAATCACTAAACCTCAAAACTTGAGGGCTATTGAGAGAATCACTTAATAATCAGTGTATTTAGATGAGGTAGCCCCAGGAAGCTTGGGGAAAATACAAAATATTGAGACATACACATAATTTCAGACTGGGAACAGAGAGACTTAGAGGGTTTTTTTGTTTTTTGTTTTTTGTTTTTGCTGTTGTTAGGTGCCTTTGAGTTGGCTCCCCAGCTCAAGGTGATCCCATGCACGACAGAAAGAAAAGCTGCCCAGTCCTGTGCCATGCCCTCATGGGCTGTGAATTGAATCATTGTGATCCATAGGGTTTTCATTGGTTGACTTTTAGAAGTAGATCACCAACCCTTTCTTCCTAGTCTGTCTTAGTTTGGAAGCTCCACTGAAACCTGTTCAGCATCATAGCAACATGCAAACCTACACTGACAGCAGAGTGGTGGCTGCGCATGAGATGCACTGGCTGGGAATTGAATGGTTGAGCAAATAAAAATGAATCAGGAAAAAATATGTTCAATATTCATTTTGACTATGCATAGTTTATTTTATGTACAACATAAGTCTATTTTTTATCTTAATTTTCCTTTTAAAAAGGTCGATATTAATGTTCCCTTTCTTATGTCTGCAGTTACACAGGCAAAATTAAACAATGTGTCTAACACTCAATAAAGGGTAGCTACTATTATTAAGTTATGTTTATATTAAGTATCTCTAAGGAAAGTTCTGATTTTTTTTTCACCAAAATACAAACAAATAAGCAAACAGACAAACAAAACACATGAGTTTTCCTGTGCATTTCCTGTGGACATATAGTTGCATAAGGTGGGGAGAATATTGTTAAACACAGGTAAACCAACCAGAATTATAGACTCATATTTTTCTGACATTGCAGGAAGCAAAATAAGGTACTAGCAATGTAGCAGCCTAATAAGTGGCTATTATAATGTAAATACTCAGTTGCTGTTTCATATGTAATTGAAAATGTGTTATGTGTGATCATCATATGATGTCAGACTTCATTCCTGAGAAAATAATTTGGTTTGGTCATTTAAATTTTTCCCCTTATAGCAGGATTTTTCTCTGTGTTTTTGCAGTTTTTTAGCACAGCTGCTCTGAATTTTTTGTAACTGCCTGAAATACTGATGCCAATTCACTGACCTACAAACCCCATTAAATTGCACATATTTTTTAATCATAGACCTAAAAATTTTGCTGACAGACTATCTTTTCAGGGGCATAAATTATTCTTAGATGGTTTATAGAATTAGCTTTCACTGGCAATGTTTGCTTTTGCATTTTTTTTCAATACAAAGTATACATGAATGATAAGCGTCACAACAAAAACCCATATCATCAGCAGAAGCTTTTAATGCTTGATTTCAAAAGCACCAGAGAAAAGAGCAAGGAGAAAAAAAAATGCCCTAGTTCTACTTCTCTGTTGTTAAATTACTCATGTTCAAGAAAGCTTTTTGTTGTTTTAGCTATTTGACACCTGTCAGTTTAAGAAATGTTTGGGACATTCGCCAAATTATACTACTAATTCTACCCTGGGAGATTAGAGGACTTTAGAAATAGTTTCTGTAGGATTGACATTAAGGCAACTTCACCAAAAATGAAAACTGAGTGACCCAGTTTTTGAAGTGCCAAAACTCTGTAGCCAGGTTAATGGAGAGTAACATCTCTTAGATTTGTGCCAAGACAAAGAATCTGCCGGTGTTTGAACTACTGATTTAGGGGAACAGTGTTCAGTGGAAGACAACCTTCTATCTTATGATGATCGTATATTATATATAAGCGATCTATGTAGACATGCAATCCATAAGTTGTTCAAAGGATAATGAAGCATTTTGTGAATTATTCTTGCCCTTTCTGCTTTTCATTGTTCCCTTGTTGTCTCCTTTACTTTGTCATGTCCATTACCAGTTGAGTAAGAACATTTAAAAAGGAGAGCAGGTGTTACTTGGTAGATTTTCCCAGAAAGTAGTTCAGCTAAGAGATTCGGAAGAGAGTAGGCTCAAACCACTAGCTAAAATGAACAGAATGGGTATAACCTGTATACATGCTAGTGCTAATGGACATCACTACACTATATCCTAACTCTGAAGGTTTACAAAGATGGGATTATATATTTATGAGCTTACTATATGACATTAGGTGCATTAATTCTAAACTGTTAAATATTTAAATAGTTGAACACTTTAGCGCAAGGCCACTTAATGAGGCTATTTATTGCATTCTCAGTGGTAAGAGATACCTGTGAGAAAGTGTGGGAGTGAGTGCAGAAACAAAGCATTTTTCACATATTAATGTGGTGTTAATCTCTGCTTTCTCCATATGTAATATGTGACTTATAAAAATTTTGTGCATTTACAGCATATAATAAATTTCTAGATTGGACCAAAATTACTACTCATATTCACTAGAAAAGTGAATAATATACATACCTATCCC
The DNA here is from genome assembly GCA_030035585.1 of Dugong dugon. NCBI lineage: Eukaryota > Metazoa > Chordata > Mammalia > Sirenia > Dugongidae > Dugong > Dugong dugon. The sequence continues at coordinate 13,510,332 of CM057473.1, forward strand.
ATTGCCCACTTACACACACTCTTAACATGCACACATACACACACACACACATACACACACACATATTATTTGAGTGACAACCAAAATCCGTTACTGTTGATTTGGTTCCTACTCATGGCAAATGGCAAGCCTGTGTTTTTCAGAGTAGAACTGGGCTCCATAAAGTTTTAATACCTTATTTTTTGGAAGTAAATCACCAGGCCTTTCTTCAGAGGCGACATTGGGTGGACTGGAACCTCCAAACTTTCGGTTAGCAGCCAAGCACTTAAGCATTCGCTCCCCCCAGGTACTCCTATTTGAGTGGAGTATCTCTTTAAGTGCCATTTTAGAACAATTTCAGTATTTCTCAACATGTCCACTGATACATTAATCTATCTATCATCTATCTAACCATTTTTTTCTCTCTCTCTGTCTATCGTCCATCTATCTATTTACCTATCCATCATCTACCTATATATCTATATGTTTATACTTATATGTAAAACTAGTGTAATGTGTTAACTGGAGCTCTTCATTCCTCATCTTTGGGATCATATTTAAAGGAAGGTCATATTGAAAGAGAGCTTGTATTATGTAGATTTGCCTTGAATCCTTCTTTGTTTGACTTGTAAAAATTTACTAAACCATTCAGATTCTCAGCTCTCATCCTAAGAATTAGAAGAATAATAACATCCTCGTAATTTGGATTAAATTTCCTCATATATGGAAGTATCCATTGCAAAGCCTGATATGTATGAAATAAGTCACAAATAAATCCAAGCTCTCTTTCTTGACTTTTTAAAACTAGTTATAAGTAATATTGTTACAAATTAAGGACTCAAAGTGATATATGCTTTTCAATATATTGCGCTATACATAATATTCACATAAGATTATGATGCAGAGCATTTTTGTTCTACCTGTACCTGCCTCTTGCAACACTATTGCACCAACTCTGCCCAGACCTTACATTGGCTAGTTGCACTTGTTAAACTAAATAGCTGGTCGATTCTTAGCCCTTCTGAGAATTGCACAATGACTCACCATTGGTCTTAGAAAAAGGATCAATATCCTTATGACGAGAAGACTTTGCGTAATTGGTCTCTATCTACCTGGCCAACTTCAACTTGCACCAAACTCACTCCTGGTAAATGTGCAACATTTTCACTAAACTTTTGTCAGTTCTTGTGACATGTCATATTCCTTGTTTCCATGTCCCTTGCCTGTAATACTAATAGTTCTTTGCCATTTTTGCGTAGTTACGATCTACTCATTGCATTAACTTTCCATTGCTACTGTAACAACTTACTACCAACTCAGTGGGTTAAAACAAACAAAATTATTATCTTACAGTCCTGTGGGTCAAAATGGGACCCAGGTATCACTGGGCTAAAATCAAGGTGTTGGCAGTGCTGCGTTCCTTTCTGGGGGCTCTAGGGGAGAATCCATTTTCTTGGCTTTTGCAGCTTCTAGAGGTCACTCACTTTTCTTGATTGGTGGTCCCCTTTCTTCATCTTCAAAATCATCAACAGAGTGCTAAGTTCCTCTAATGCTCCCAACCTCTGCTAACTCTCCTTCTATCTTAAATCCGGAGGGAAAAGACGTTTGGTTTTTATGGACTCGTGTGATTTGATTGGGTCCACGGAGCTAATCCAAGGAAATATTCCCATCTCAAGGTCTGTATTCTTAATCTCATCTGCAAGGTTCCCGTTGTTATGTAAGATTCTAGAGATTAGGACAAGGATATCTTTATAGAACATTATGCTGTCTACCACATAGTTTGTCAAAACTTGGTACAAATAACACTTTCTCATGATGACTTTCTTACAGGCTAATAAAGTCTCTGAGTGGTGAACTATCATTGTGCCCTCTTTTTATTCGTTTTATCTTTCATTATGACTCTAATTGAACAATTAAGCATATAATCATGGAACAAGAGCAAACCTTGGATAGTTTACCTTGGATAGTCAATTCTCATTACTTGCGATAGTTATGCTCTGTAAAGTCCCTGCAAACACTAAATTAGAAAATAGCAAAACAGGCTTATTTGAACTCAGATGGAAAATTTTAGTAGCTTTGCACAAACACATGCTTGTGTTAGGAGTATTTTTAGAGATAAGGTGGTTCCCAGATACAGAATGTGTGAATAATTAGGATCAAATGGATTTTGCTATATATCCAGAGCTTATCAAACTGTCTTATCAGTAAAACCAAAAAAATAAACCCATTTCCTTAAGTCAAATCTGACTCACAGAGACACTATAGGACAGAGTAGAATTGCCTCATAGGGTTTCCAAGGAGTGGCTGGTGGATTCGAACTGATGACAAATTAATATTGAAAACATGAGTGAATTGGCGAATACACTTTCTAATTGTGAGAAATCAAGAATTATAATATATCATGAAGTAAATTAGAGCCATGGAAAGAACATGGGCCAGACATACAAGAGGTCTGAGTTCTTCTCTCAATCTAAGTAATTATGCACTGGGTGTGATTGTAGCGCTTAAACTCTGTGGGTCTCATTTCTCAGATTCTTAATTTTTTTCCCTTTTCTTCCTCCTTTTCTTCTTCCTGCTCCTCCTCTTTTTACCTTTCTTCTTCTTCTTCTTGGAATGAGGAGGTTGAGTTTTCCTATTAGCTCTAACTATAAAAGATATTATTTTAATAAGCTATATGTGTATTCTTAATTTTTTTAATTTAGTAAACAAGAAATATTTTGGCTTCTCACAGAAGTTTATAAAAAACTTGCAGTTCAATATAGGTCAATTTGTATAACACAATTTATAATGAAAATGTTCTACATTCTACTTTGGTGAGTAGTGTCTGGGGTCTTAAAAGCCTGTGAGCAGCCATCTAAGATACTCCACTGGTCTCACTCCTTCAGGAGCAAGGGAGAATGAAGAAAACAAGATAAAAGGAGAAGATTAGTCCAAAGGACTAATGGACCACAGTTACTACGGCCTCCACAAGACTGAGTCCAGTACAACTAGATGGTGTCCGGCTACCACCACTGACTGCTCTGACTGGGATCACAACAGAGACTTCCAGACAGAGATGGAGAAAAATGTAGAACAAAATTTTAACTCACAAAAAAGACCAGATTTACTGGTCTGACAGAGGCTAGAGTCAAGAGTATGGCCCGTGGACACCCTTTTAGCTCAGTAATGAAGTCACTCCTGAGGTTCACAGTTCAGCCAAAGATTAGACAGACCCATAAAACAAAACGAGACTAATGGGGCACAACAGTCCAGGGATAAGGACTAGAAGGCAGGAGGGGACAGGAAAGCTGGTAATAGGGAACCCATGTTTGAGAAAGGACAGTGTTGACATATCGTGGGGTTGTTAACCATTGCCATAAAACAATACGTGTACTCTTAATGAGAAACTATTTGTTCTGTAAACGTTCATCTAAAGTACAATAAAAAAAAAAAAAAAGGAAGGAAAGAAAAAAGCTCACACTTCAGTGTGCCATGTACTTGACTTTCCTTCAGAGGATGGAGTATTGGACTAGGTGTTAGCACATGCCAACATTCTTTTTTAAATATAATATGTTCATAACATTTAATGTGCCCCCTTACTGATGTAACTCTTTCAATAGTAGTTACATTAAAAGAAAACATCGCCATCAAGTATATAGTAGTTGGGGGAAAACTTTTTAAGGACATAAATGGGTCCAAAATAAAATGAATTTTTAGAAAAGAATATTTTCCCTTAAGGATGTTTTCACATGATATTCATGTCCAAGTTTTCTCTGTGATATTTATAATACATCTATTACTGGAAAAAACCAGAGAGTTAATATCTATTTATTCCTAATGACTTTATTTTAATCTACATATCAAGACATAAAGGAGTCCCGGTGACAAAACCGTTAAGTGTTTGGCTGCTAACTAAAGGTTGACAGTTTGAACCCACCCAGGGTCTCTGAGGGAGAAAGACCTGGTGATCTACTCCTATAAAGATTACAGCCAAGAAAACTCTGTGAGGAAGTTCTACTCTATCACATGGGGTCACATGAGTTGAAACCGTCTCAATGGCATGTAACAACACCACCAAGAGACTTGTTTTCGATTTTATCTAATGGTATTAACTCAAATACAAATGACACTTGTGGCACAATGATTAAGCTCTTGGCTGCTAACCAAAAGGTTGGTGGTTCAAACTCACCCAACGGCTCTGTGGGAGAAAGATCTGGTGATCTGCTCCCCTAAAGATTACAGCCTAGAAAACCCCACGGGCCATTTCTACTGTGTCACATCAGGTCGCTATGACTCCCAAGAACAACAACACTCCAAATACAAAATACTTTGTTTTCAGATATACTATACAATGACCATGATAGTTATAATTCTGTCAAAGATCAGATGGTGCTCATTTCTATTGCCCTGGCTATGTTGCCTATGTCTTGATTCACTCTAGTTATCAGATTAAATACTGTAACATTTCCAAAGGAAACCTCAGAACTCACTCAACCCAGCAGACAATTATTGAATGTCTTCTATGAGTAAGATAATACTTTAGAGGTTTTTGTTGTTGTTGTTTGCTTCTAAACCTCCAAATCTAGTAGAGTTGATACAGAAAATATCTAGCAGTTGGTGAGGCAACCAACTGAACTTCTCCTGAAGGGTAGTGCAGAGCAGGGGTTGAAGGAACCTTGTTGTTCTGGACAAGAACTTTGTAGTTGCTGAGTAATGGGAGATACAGGGAGAGTCAGGGTTGCCAAGGTAGCAGGGAGTGATTATGGAGCTTAGGACAGCAGCATTTAGCTGTAAGTATCTTAGTACTTGTATAATCAGTACAGCTGTAACAAAGTATCTCTGATTGTCACTTTCCTTACCCTTAACACAAGAAGCATAATAGGTATCTTGTTAAAAAGTTACAAGAATCAAATGAGGTAATAAAAGCACCTAAGATACTGTTTTTGCTTATTGTTGCTATTATCATTATCTTAATATTCCAGTTTTAGAAGGATGGGAAAAAGTATCCATAACGAATTTAAGTGTAAAGAGTAACTGAATTAGATGAAAACTGAGTATTTAAACAACTAAAAAAATAACTCCAGTTTTGTACTGTAAAATGTCTAAGTCTTTTAACTCATATACAATATTTTTTAAACCATAGTTTTAGAACATTGTAATTTTGTTTACTTCCAGATGTCCGTGAGATTTTTAACTCATTTTAGACAAGAATTGAATTATTTTATTTACTCGGGATATTGAGATGCTAAACATTTTGCTGTGATTCAAATATTAGCCAATTACCCTCTTTATGTTTCAACTTTGTTAGTATTAAGTAGCATGCTACTAAATTATCTAGCACGTTATTAATAAACATTTACTTAAATACCTGAAGGAGTTATTTAAAAAACGTTAAATCATATTTATTCTTTTGAATTGAAATAGTATGTAAGTTAAGACACAGAGGAATATTGGAAATACTTTGATCAGTACATATGCTCAAATAAATAGTCATAGCTTTTTAAAGCATTAAGATCTTCAAATTAGGCAATATTTACTTTTAGGGTTAGCATATTATTACAATAAACCAGGAATAAGATTTTTTTTTTTTTTTTTTTTTACTGAACTATGTGATCAGATTGAGTTTTTATCAGTGTGTGAAATCTAAACATTCTCTATGTATAAAATTTGAGAGTATCTTATGCACAAAACCCTTTATGTTACTTCTCACCTTTTCACTTAATTAATTACATTGTACTAGGGATTTATAATACTGTCTAGTCTTATTTTCAGAACTCCTTGACATTTATTTAATTTTTTTTCATTTTAGTCATTAATTACTGAAAATTTAGACTAGAGAGAAAAATAGAAAGAAACAATTACATGCATTTTTTATAATTGGACCATAAACCAAAAACCCATTGTTGTCCAGTCAATTCTAACTCATGGAAACCCTATAGGACAGAGCAGAACTGCCCATAGAGTTTCCAAGGAACAGCTGGTGGATTCGAACTGCTGATCTTTTGATTAGCAGCCAAGCTCTTAACCACTGTGCTGCCAGGGTTCCAATCAGAACACAGTTATTTTTAAAGTTTTATATATTTATTTCCAGTATTATTGTATGCAGAATATATATAGTTTTCTCATTGCATGATCATACTTTATTTTGGATCTTTTTTTTAATTAACTATGTGCAGTTATCATTTTTGTTTTAAATAACAGTTACTTGATGATTAGTCGTTAATTATTTGGAGTCCTTGGGTGATGAAAAGATGTTAAGTACTCCACTACCAGCTAAAAGGTTAGCAGTTTGAATTCACCCAGAGGACCCTAGAAAGAGAAGTCTGGCTATCTGCTTCTGAAAGCTCACAGACGTGAAAATCCTATGGATCAGTTCTACTCTGTACACAGAGGGTTGCCATGAGTCAGAATCAACTAGAAGGTAACTAAAACCAACAACTTAGTTTTTAATCAGATGTACTATTTTTCCAATTTTTTATTTTTTTATTGAATCTAATCCCTCTTATGTGACTTGTCTGCTCATGTCTTTGTCCTTTTAACTATTGAGATCTTAGGCAAGCAGGAATCTTGAATAGGTTGCAAGATTCTAATAAAGGATGCTCATCTTTAATCATCTCTGTTACTTGTCAGTATGTGACATTCTGATACGTGTCAGCTTGGAGTAGCTGCACTTTTTTTTGCCAAAGAATATGACTACGAGCTCTCTTATAAACACCTCAGTAGTCACAACATATTTTTAAAAATTACTCTATTTAAGCAGGAATATAGAAGACAGTGAGAAGGAGTGGCCTCTGTGGGGTTCTGGCAATGGGTCTGCCCTCTAAAAACCCAGGTCTCCTCGGACAATTCTCTGCAGTTCTATTTCCTAAGCAGCCAGGCACAATAAGAAACTGTGGTCAAGGAGATTTGAATTATCTTAGAAAATTACTTGATTCTTCTTCTTCTTCTTTTTTCTAATTGTGCTTTAGGTAAATGTTTGCAGCTCAGGTTAGTTTCTTACACAAAAAATTTATACCCACATTGTTATGTGACCTTAGTTGTTAGCCCTATAATGTGACCACACATTCTTCCTTTCCACCCTGGATTTCCAGTGTCATTTCAACTAGCTCCTGTCCCTTTCTACCTTCTCATCTCGCCTCAGGACAGGAGCTGCACATTTAGTCTTGTGTATCTATTTGAATTAAGAAGCACACTCTTCACAGTATCATTTTATGTTTTATAATCTGGTCTATGTCTGAAGAGTTGGCTTCAGGAATGGTTTTAGTTCTGAGATAACAGAGAGTCCGGGGACCATGTCTTCTGGGGTTCCTCAAGTCTCAGTCAGACCATTAAGTCTGGTCTTTTTATTAGAATTTGAGATCTGCACCTCACTTTTCTCCTGCTCCATCAGGGACTGTCTGTTGTGTTCCCTGTCAGGGCGGTCATTGGTCGTAGCCAGGCACCATCCAGTTCTTCTGGTCTCAGGCTGATGGAGTCTCTGGTTTATATAGCCCCTTTGGTCTCTTGGGCTAATATTTTGCTTGTATCTTTGGTGTTCTTCATCCTCTTTTGCTCCAGGTGGGTTGGGACCAATTGATACATCTTAGATGGCCACTTGCTAGCTTTTAAGAGCCCAGATGCCACTCACCAAAGTGGAATGCAAAACATTTTCTTAATAAACTTTGTTATGCCAATTGACCTAGATGTCCCCTGAAACCATGGTCCCCAGGCCTCTGCCCAGGCTACACTGTCCCTTGAAGTGTTTATGTTCAGGAAATTTCTTAACATTTGGTTTAGACCAGTGATGCTGACTTTCCCTGTATTATGTGTTGTCCTTCCTTTCGCCTAAGATAATTCTTGCCTGCTATCTAGTTAGTGAATTCCCCTCTCCTTTCCCTTTCCACCCTTGTAATCATCAAAAAATATTTTCTTCTGTTTAAACCTTTTCTTGAGTTCTTATAATAGTGGTTTCATGTAATATTTTTCCTTTTGCAACTGATTAATTTCACTCAGCATAATGCCTTCCAGATTCATTTACGTAATGAGATGTTTCACAGATTCATCGTTGTTCTTTATTGTTGCTTAGTATTCCATTGTATGAATATACCATAATTTGTTTATCCGTTCGTCTGGTGGTGGGCATCTAGGTTGTTTCCATCTTTTCGCTATTGTGAGCAGTGCTGCAATGAACATGGGTATACATATATCTATTCGTGTGATGGCTCTTATTTCTCTAGGATATATTCCAAAGGGTGGCATTGCTGATTAGTATGGTACTACTATTTCTAGCTTTTTAAGGAAGCACTAAATGGATGTCCAAAGTGCTTGTAATATTCAACATTCCCACCAGCAGTGTGTAAGTGTTCCAGTCTCTCCACAACCACTCCAACATTTACTATTTTGTGTTGTTTGGATTAATGTTAGCCTTGTTGGAGTGAGATGGTATCTCACAGTATTTTAATTTGCATTTCTCTAATGGCTAAAAATCATGAACATTTCCTCATGTATCTGTTAGCCGCCTGAATGTTTTCTTTGGTGAAGTGCCTGTTCATATCATTTGCCTATTTTTAATTGGGTTATTTGTCTTTTTGTGGTTGAAGTTTTGCAGTATCTCCTAGATTTTAGAGATTAGATGCCAATCGGATATGTCATAGCCAAAATTTTTTTCCCAGTCTGTAGGTTGTCTCTTTACCCTGTTGGCGAAGCATTTGATGAGCATAAGTGTTTGATTTTTTTTTTTTAATACTTTTTATTTTTATTGCTCTTTAGGTGAAGGTTTACAGAACAAATAGTTTCTCATTAAACAGTTGTACACATATTGTTTTATGACATTGGTTAACAACCCCATGACATGTCAACCCTCTCCCTTCTTTTTTATTTGGTGAAAACATACATAGCCAAAGATAACACTATTTCAAAAATTTCTACATGCACAGTTTCAGTGACATCGACTACTCTTCCAGTTGTGCTGCTATTCTCACTTTAGATGAAGGTTTACAAATCAAAGTAGTTTCTCATTAAACAGTTAGTACACATGTTGCTCTCTGACAATGGTTAACCACCTCACAACACATCAACACTGTCCTTACTCAACCTTGGGTTCCCTATCACGAAATTTCCTGTCCCCTTCTGCCTTCTAGCCCTTGTCCCTGGACTGCTGTGCCTCATTAGTCCCATTTGGTTTTCTGGGGCTGTCCACTCCCAGGCTGAACGGTGAACCTCGGAAGTGACTTCACCACTGGGTTGAAAGAGTGTCTGAGGGCCATACTCTTGGGGTTTCTCCAGTCTCCTTTAGGCCAGTAAATCTGGTCTTTTTTTGTGTGTGTTAGAATTTTGTTCTACATCTTTCTCCAGCTCTGTCCAGAACCCTCTGTTTTGATCTCAGTCAGAGCAGTCAGTGGTGGTAGCCGGGCACCATCTAGCTGTACTGGTCTCAGTCTGGTGGAGGCCTTGGAAGCTGTGGTCCATTAGTCCTTTGGACTATTCTTTTCCTTGTATCCTGTTCTCTTCATTCTCCCTTGCTCCTGAAGGGATGAGACCGGTGGAGTATCTTAGATGGCTGCTCACAGGCTTTTAAGACCCCAGACGCTACTCACCATGGTAGAATGTATGTCGCAGCGGCGAAGGTTGTCGGGACGGCAGAGACAGTAACCAAACACAACTCTTACAGAGAAGTGAGGCCAGGAGGGTCACTCTGAGGAGTCGACCCCGGCTTCAGTCCCAGGAGTTTATTTATAGTCAATACAGCAAACACTGAAGCAAATAACAGAACAATGGGCTTTGGGTGCAGGCAAGGGAGAAGGAATTCAGGTAAACAAGCCAATCAGTAAAGGGACAATAGGTTTGGGAAAACAAGTCGTGACAAGTCTCAACATGTTGGGGACAAGTCTCAACATGCTGTGTAGCATAGAGGCCTGTGGGGGCTGCAGTTGTCAATAGTGCAGCCATGTTTAAATGGCATATATCCCCACAAATGTAGAACATTGTCTTTATAAACTGTGTTATGCCAATTGAGCTAGATGTTCCCCAAGACCATGGTCCCCAGAGCCCTCTGCCCAGAAATTCAGTCCCTCAGGGATTTCGGATGTGTCTATGGAGTTTCCATGACCTCTCTTTCTACAAGTTGTGCTGGTTTCCCCTGTATTGTGTACTGTCTCACCCTTCACCCAAGATACCACTTATCTATTGCTTATTTAGTATTTCCCGCCTACTCCTTCCAACCCTGGTAACCAACAAAGATTGTTACTTTTTGTGTGTGAACTTTTTCATGGGTTTTTACAATAGAGGTCTCATACAATATTTGTCCTTTTGTGTTTAACTTATTTCACTCAGCATAATGTCCTCCAGTTTCATCCACGTTATGAGATGCTTAGCAGATTCATGATTGTTCTTTAAGTGTTTGAGTTTTAGGAGCTTCCAGTTATCTAGTTTCTCTTCTGGTGTTTGTGCATTGTTAGTTATGTTTTGTATTCTGTTTATGCCATTCGTTAGGGTTCCTAGTGTTGTCCCTATGTTTTCTTCCATAATCTTTATCTTTTTAGATTTATATTAGGTCTTGGATCTGTTTTGGGCTAGTTTTTGTGTATGGTGTGAGGTATGGGTCTTGTTCCATTTTTTTGCAGATGGATATCCAGTTATGCCAACACCATTTGTTAAAGAGACTGTCTTTTCCCTCAATTAATGGACTCTGTGTCTTTGTCAAATATCAGCTGCTCATTGGTGGGTGAATATACATCCTGGATTCTCAATTCTGATCTGGTCTACGTATCTGTTGTACCAGTACCAGGCTGTTTTGACTACCATGGATGTATAATAGGTTCTCAAATCAGGCAGTGTGGTGCTTCCCACTTTGTTCTTCTTCAGTTATGCTCTACTTATCCGGGGCCTCTTCCCTTTCCATAGGAAGTCTGTGACTTGCTTCTCCATCTCCTTAAAAAATGCCATTGGAGTTTAGATTGGGATTGCATTGTATCTGTAGTTGCTTTGAGCAGAATAGACATTTTCATGATGTTGATTCTTCCTATCCATGAGCAAGGTATGTTTTTCCACTTATGCAGGTCTCTTTTGGTTTCTTGCAGTAGTGTCTTGTAGTTTTCATCGTGTAGGTCTTTTACGTCTCTGGTCAGATTTATTCCTAAGTATTTTATCTTCTTGGAGGCTAGTATAAATGGTATTGATTTGGTGATTTCTTCTTGGAAGTTCTCTTTGTTGGTGTAGAGGAATCCAACTGATTTTTGTATGTTTATCTTGTATCCTGATACTTGGCTGAAATCTTCTATTAGTTCCAGTAGTTTTCTTGTGGATTATTTGGGGTTTTCTGTGTATAAAATCATATCGCCTCCAAATAGAGATATGTTTGCTTCTTCCTTACCAATTCGGATACCCTTTATTTATTTATTTATTTAGCACATTTGCTCTGGCTAGGACCTCTAGGACAACGTTGAATAAGAGTGGTGATAAAGGGCATCTTTGTCTGGTTCCCATTCTCAAGGGGAACGCTTTCAGACTCTCTCCATTTAGGATGAAGTTGGCTGTTGGCTTTATCTAAATGTGCATTATTATGTTGAGTAATTTCCCTTCTATTCCTATTTTGCTGAGAGTTTTTGTCATGAATGGGTGTTGGACTTTGTCAAATGCATTTTTCTCCATCAATTGATAAGATCATGTGATTCTTGTCTTTTGTTTTATTTATGCAATTGATAACATTGTTTTTCTAATGCTGAACAATCCCTTCATACCTGGTGTGAATCTCAGTTGGTCATGGTGAATTTTTTGGTTTTTTTTGATACGTTGTTGAATTCTATTGGCTATAATTTTGTTGAAGATTTTTGCATCTATGTTCATAAGGGATATTGGTCTGTAATTTTCTTTTTGTGTGTTGTCTTTACCTGGTTTTGGTATCAGTGTTATGCTGGCTTCATAGAATGAGTTTGGGAGTGTTCTATCTTTTTCTATGCTCTTAAAAAACTTTACTAGTAGTGGTATTAACTCTTCTCTGAACGTTTGGTAGAATTCTCCAGTGAAACCATCAGGGCCAGGGCTTTTTGTTTTTGTTGTTGTTGGGAGTTTTTTAAATTACCTTTTCAATCTCTTCTTTTGTATAGGTTTATTTCATTGTTCTACTTCTGTTTGTGTTAGTTTAGGTAGGTAGTGTGTTTCTAGAAATTTGTCCATTTCCTCTAGGTTTTCAAATTTGTTGGAGCACAATTTTTCACAGTATTCTGTTATGATTCTTTTCATTTCAGTTGGGTCTGTTGTGATATCACCCGTCTCATTTCTTATTCAGGTTATTTGCTTCCTCTTGAGTTTATCGATTTTGTTGATCTTCTGAAAGAACCAGCTTTTGGTCTTGTTAGCTCTTTCAATTGTTTTTCTATTTTCTATTTCATTTAATTCTGCTCTATTTTTTATTTTTTATTATTTGCTTTCTTCTGGATCCCAAGGGTTTTGTTTTTTTTTTTTTTTTTTTTTTGCTTCTCTCTTTCTGTTAGGGTTAATGTTTTGATTTTGGCCCTTTCTTTTTTTTTGGATGTGTACATTTATTGCTATAAATTGACTTCTGGGCACTGCTTTTGCTGTATCCCAAAGGTTCTGGTAGGATGTGTTTTCATTCTCATTTGATTCTATGAATTTCTTTATTCTATCTTTAATTTCTTCTATAACCCAGTAGTTTTTGAGCAAGGTTTTGTTCTGTTTCCATGTGTTTGATCTTTTTTCATTGCTTTGTCTCTTATTGATTTCTACTTTTATGGCTTTATGATCAGAAAAGATGCTTTGCCATATTTCAATGTTTTGGATTATTTTAAGTCTGCTTTGTGGCCTAATATGTGGTCTATTCTAGAGAATGTTCCATGTGCATTGGAAACGAAAGTATACTTGGCTGCTGTTAGGTGGAGTGCTTGGTATATGTCTATGAGGTCAAGTTGTTTGATTGTGGCATTTAGATCTTCTGTGTCTTTACTGAGCTACTTTTTGAGTGCTTTGTCTTTCACCGAAAGTAGTCTGTTGAAGTCTACTATTATTGTGGAACTGTCTATTTGTCTTTTCAATGCTGTCAGAGTTCTTTTTAATGTATTTTGCAGCCCTGTTGTTCGGTGCGTAACTGTTTATTATGCTTATGTACTCCTGGTGTATTGACCCTTTAATCATTATATACTGTCCTTCCTTATCCTTTGTGGTGGATTTTGCTTTAAAGTCTATTTTGTCAGAAATTAATATAGACTTTCCTGTACTCTTTTGATTGTTGTTTGCTTGATATATATTTTTTTCCATCCCTTGAGTTTTAGTTTGCTTGTGTCTTTAAAATCTAAGGTTTGTCTCTTTTAGGCAGCATATAGACGGATCATGTTTTTTATCCATTCTGCCACTCTCTATTGAGGCATTTAGTCTGTTTACATTCAGCGTAATTGTTGGTAGGTATGAGTTTATTGCTGTCATTTTGAAGGTTTTTTTGTGTGTGTGTGTTATTGACAGTTTCTTTGCTCCACTTAATTCTCTGTGCTGAGCCATTTTTCTGTATGTATTTTCTTTTCATCTTTTTCATTGTTGTTGATTTTGTATTTGCTGAGTCTTTATGTTTTTTATTTTGATGTGTAGGATTTGTTAGTTTCCTTTGTGTTTACCTTATTATTTAGCCCTATTTTTCTAAGTTTAAACCACTCTTTTATTTCTTTTTATCACCTTGAATTCTTCTCCATATGAAAGATTTATGACTACATTATTTAGTCCCTTTTTTTTGTTTTAATGTTGTTGTCGTTTACATATTTACGTCACTGTTTGTCTATTTTCTGCGCTTTAGCTTTGATTTATTTTTGTGACTTCCCTATCTGTGTTGATATCTTGTTGCTCTGTACTGTGTTCTAATCTTGGGTTGTTATCTGATGTTATTGATTTTCTAACTGAAGGACTCCTTTTAGTATTTCTTGTCGTTTTGGTTTGTTTTTTACAAATTCCCTAAACTTCTGTTTATCTGGAAATGCCCTAATTTTGCCATCATATTTAAGACAGTTTTGCTCGATATCTAATTCTTGGCTGGCAATTTTTTTTCTTCAAGTTTTTATATATATCATCCCATTGCCTTCTTGCCTGCAAGGTTTCTGCTGAGTATAATGCTTAGCCTTATTGACTCTCCTTTGTAGATGACTTTTCCTTTATGCCGAGCCGCTCTTAAAATTCTCTCTTTATCTTTGGTTTTGGCAAGTTTGATTATAATACTTCTTGGTGACTTTCTTTTGGGATCTACCTTATGTGGGGTTTGATGAGTATCTTGGATAGATATCTTCTCATCTTTCATGACATCGGAGAAGTATTATGCCAAAAAATCTTCAAGAGTTCTCTCTGTATTGTCTGTTATCCCCTCCGTTCTTGTACTCCAATCACTCATAGGTTATTCCCTCTTGATAGAGTTCCACATAATTCGTAGGATTTCTTTATTTTTTTAATTCTTTTATTTGATATTTCCTCAAGTAAGTTGGTGTCAAGTGCTTTATCTTCAATCTCACTTATTCCAACTTCCATTGCCTCAATTCTGCTCCTATGACTTTCTATTGAGTTGTCTAATTCTGAAATTTTATTGTTAATCTTCTGGATTTCCGATTGCTGTCCCTCTATGAATTTTTGCAGCCTGTTAAATTTGTCATTATACCCTTGTATAACCTTCCTAAGTTCCTCTATTTCTTCTTCTGTATGTTCCTTGGCTTGTTCTGCATTTTGCATGATCTCTTTCCAAATATCTGGAAGAATTCTGTATATTAATCTTCTGAATTCTACCTCCAGTAATTCCAAGAAATTCTCTTCTTCTGGAAAGTTTCTTGATTCTTTGTTTTGGTGGCTTGCTAAAGCTGTCATGGTCTGCCTCTTTATGTGATTTGATATTGACTGTCATCTCCAAGCCATCAATAAGTTATTATATTTATTTATTTTATGTTTGCTTACTGTGTCCTAGCTTCTCATTTTGTTTTGTTTTGATATGCCCAAATAGGCTGCTCATGTGAGCTAGTTTGATTACTGGCATCTTTGAAGCTCTCATGTCTTGTCTTCAGTTTGCTAGAGCCATTACTGGGTATGTGAGACCAGGAGTCCATTTATTTTTCTTGTGTAGATTCAACTCAGGGGTCCAGATCATAGGTCACTGAGTGTGTGGTACAGGCTCTCACCAGTCCTTGATGGGCAGGGGTGATTGGAGTAGGCACATGTATCTGGCTGCAGTGGAGGGTCATTCACTGATTAAGACAAGGGGCTGACTGCTGCCCCTGAGTGTCTGGGTGAAAGCCATGTCCCTCTTCCCTAGAGCCCGTAGGTAGGTGGGTTTTGCAGCCTGAGTATGGGCACCCAATGCTGTTGGCTGTAAGGACTAGGAGGCACCTCTTACTCTTGGACCCCTGTCACAGGTGGCTTAGTGAAGTAGGTGGAGCCACCAGTCCTCAGGCCCCTGATGTGGGTAGATGAGGTTCCATTTAATGGGCAGGGTAGTGTCAAATGTCACAAATCTGCCACTCCTCCTTGTAGCTGATACAGCTGAAAATATGCTTCAGGTTGTATACCCTGTTGTACTGCGGTAATAAGAGCCTACATTGTTGAAATGGGCCCACAAAGGTCTATGCAGGGGTAAAAGTCATTCAGAGTCTGTGGACCCCTTATGCCTGTGCTTGTGCCTAGGCAAAGGGGCTGTGCCTGCCCTGAGTTCCAAGCTTAAGGGATCTGGCAGATTATTTTTTCCTGTTTGTTAATTTATTCCCTCTTCAAAGCTAAGAGAATGGCTCAGGGCATGTGACAAGTTTTACATCCAGCTCAGGGAGCACAGCTATTGCTGAAGCCAGAGCAGGATCTGAAGCAGAGTGGGGAAGGGGCAGGTAAATGGGAGAGAAGTACTTCCCAAAAGGGTTTTTTTATTTTTTTTAAGCTGTGCAGTAGCTTAGATTCTTTACTTATCTTTCACCTATTAAGCACCGTTTCTCACTGGTTCTGGATGCTTGAGCAGACTCTCCACTGCTTGGTCTTTCCTGAAGTGGAGAATGCATCTCAACTGCCACTGCTTGTCTCACCCCTTGCGTGCTAGCTGATCCAGCCTGCAGGGTTCTGGTGCCAGCCAGGCCACGTCTGGCAAATTCTCACTGCTCCTGAACTGTCTCTCCCTACCCCTGCCACTCAGTCCTACTCCTCAACTTTGTCTTTGATTTCCAGGGCTCCTAGATTTTCATAGATGATTTATTCACTTGTTTTTTCAGGTCTTTGTTGTAAGAGGGACGATAGGAAGCATCTGACTACACTGTCATCTTGGCCCTGCCTCCTTCCTCAAGATTATTTAAAGAGGAAAAACAGACATCTAAGTTGCCAGCAAGTACTAGTCCTGTTGCTGCCATAGAACCAGCAGTATGTCCTATCATGTCAGGCTTCTTGAAGCTACTCCTTACTCTGTAGTTAATACTAGACAGATTCTAATTCCATATCTGACCATTCCCAAAAATGAAATGAATTACAGAAAATAATTTGTGAATTCAAATTTCATATTTAAAAGATGCTTCCTTAGAAGTCAATTGTTCTAATTCAATGAATGAACAACTTGTCAGCTACACAGATGTTTTCGGGAAGTTCAGTAGAAAGATTCTGAGAAATCCAGTGGAAAAGGGCAAAAATGAGAGTCCAGTAAATACTAATGTTTATCCTCATATAACTATTTTCTAATGCAAATTTTGTCCAAATTCGATTAGACAAATTATTGGGGAGAAAATTAAGTTTAATTATAGGTTTACCTTATAAATGAAAAAGGGATAATGCTTGTCTTAATGCACTATTTTCAGAATGGTATCCTGAATCTGCTAAATGGAAATATTTGGATTTAGGAAATAAATGAGTTCTTGGGTGGCCTAAATGGTTAAGTGGTTGGCTACCAACAGAAAGGTTTGTGGTTCACATTCACCCAGACAGGCATCAGAAGAAAGGCCTAGAGTTCTACTTCTGAAAAACCACAGGCATTGAAAACCCTATGGAGCGCAGTTCTACTCTGAAACACATGGAGTTGCCATGAATCAGAATTGACCAGATGGTAGTAACTGGTTCACAGGGTCTCTATGAGTCAGAATCGACTCAACGACAATGGGTTTTGGTTTGGTAGTGACTGAGCAATGAAAAGAAAATAAATGATATGAATCCACTTATACGTAAAAACCTATTCTTATAAAACAAATTGTTAAATTAATTTACAAATTTTATATCACAATACGTTCAATAGTGGGAGGATACAAATACATTCAGTTATTTAAAACCATTTGATATTTGTACTTGCTATTTGACTTGCAAATATTCAAATTTAAGTTCAAATAGAGTTAACTCTTAAAATTTTAGAAAAGCATACTAGCTGTTAGAAACTGTATTAGAGTGACAAATATATCAGAGGCTATACTAATTTTCTCTATATTTATACATTTTAGCCTGTATGTCTTCAGTAGTGGCATGACAACTTTCTGCATTTAAAATTCTCAAAAGGAAATATTTATGCTCCCCTTCTAGTGAAAATATATTATTCACATTTTCCAATATCAGTTACTGAAGGTACATTATATATTTTGGAAGATTTAACTTTGTATTGGCAATAATGAGTTCATCAGTCCCCTTTTCCACGATTATCTGAGAAGAGCTTGGAAGATAAAGTACATAATTGTCCCTTCTTTGCCAGTGATTCAGTGGCTGCTTCTTAATCATGTCTCTAAGCCGCGATGACAGTGTTATATTGAACACTCTCAAGATCAAAGTATCCAAATAGCTTATTGTTTTCATGTATTATGTTTCTTCATGGTAAAAAATTTAGATGGCACTGAAAAATCAATAGAAAATACATTGAGTACCTTATTTGAACAATATGTATGATGACAATAATAATAAATATAGGCAGGAAAAAAGATATTATAAAAGTCAGGTTTAATTTCTTTCCACTACTTCATCTCTAGCTAAGTCTCGTTTATCAACATTGTCTTTTTAGGTTTCTTCTCACTTATTAATGACACTGTCTTCTTATTACTGAAAATTGAAATGACAAATTTAGAAAGAAAATTCAGAGCGTAAGATAAAAATGTGTATCATGAAGTAAGAATTGAGAAATAGAAATGGATTTTAAAATATGTTTGACTAGTGATTTTTTAAATGTACTTTGGCCAAAAAATAGACTTTTTTTTTCCAGGTAGACTCGAAGCAATCTTTTAGAACTGCCTCTCCCCCATCTTGCCTTTTGTCACTGTCACTACCTTAATCCTACATCCCTTGTCTCTAACTGCACAGTCCATCCAACCTGAAATTGGCTGCTTGGCTAGATGCTTCTTTTTTGACCAATCCCCTTGTAAAAATCTCAGGGAACATATGGCAGGCTCCTTGATTCTGTTTCTTATAAAGAGTATATTAATCTTTTCAGGATATTTTCATGTTAAAGTAGAATTTTGATACCTGTTATGTTTAATTGATTTAACAAGCTCCATCTTCTTTATCCATCAGTCGTTTGCCAGATTGTAGTACTATGGTGGCTTGCATGTTGCTGTGATGTTGGAAGCTCTGCCACCGGTATTTCACACAGCAGCAGGGTCACCCATTTTTGTTCAGAAGTAAAGATGTCACCTTGAAAACTAAAGTGCACCTGACCCAAACCATGGTATTTTCAATTGCCTTATATGCATGCAAAAGCTAGACAATGAATAAGGAAGACTGAAGAATTGATGACTTTGAATTACAATATTGGCAAAGAACATTGAATATACTATGGACTGCCGGAAGAATGAAAACAATCTGTCTTGGAAGAAGTTCCTTAGAAGCCAGAATGCTCCTTAGAAGCAAAGATGGCTCGACTTTGTCTCATGTACTTTGAACACGTTATTAGGAGAAACCAGTCCCTGGAGAAGAACAACATGCTTGGTTAAGTAGAGGGTCAGAGAAAAAGAGGAAGACTCGCAATGAGATGGATTGACACCATGGCTCAAACATAGTAAGGATTGTGCATGTGAGGATTGCACAGGACCAGGCAGTGTTTCTGTTGTGCATGGGATTGCTATGAGTTGGTATCAACTCAATGATACCTAACAATACCTGCTTTATGCCAAAAATTTGAATAAATAAAATTTACATAAAGAAATAGAGTAAATTAAGAATTTATATCATCCCCTGTAGAGAAAATTTGAGATTAAGTGGTGAGAAATATCTATAACATCACACACAGTTGTGTTTATTTGACCCTAAAACATACTATTTTCACTAAAACATGCATTGCTTCCTTCTACTACAGAAGGTAACTAAATTATTTAAATAAAATAAATGAAGATCTAATCTACAGAATTTGTGAAAAATCTATATACAAGTTGAAAGGTTCTTTTGGGTATGATGGCCTAAATTAAGCATGCTCCACCAATGTGTAAGTATTTTTCAGAAGCATTGAATTATAAAAAAAAAAAAAAAAAGATTTGAAAATCGTAGAACTTTTCATAAACTGCACAAATCCCAGAGTCACTGTCAATTTAGTGCCCCCTCCCATGGAAGAAATTGTATAATATGGTCCCTAACACCCTGTGGAAACCCTGGTAGTGTAGTGATTAAGTGCTACAGCTGCTAACCAAAATGTCAGCAGTTTGAATCCACCAGTCACTCCTTAGAAACTCTATGGGGCAGTTCTACTCTGTCCTATAGAATTGACTCAACAGCAATGGGTTTTTTTGTTTTTTAACGCCCTTTATCTATCTCATATCCTGATAATCATTGCTGTTTCATAAGCAAATTAGGTGATTGCCTAGGACATTTCCTCCAGATATTTATGGATTGGAATGAGGCAGTCCTTTGGACAACCCAGTGGCTATAGTTCTCCTCTGTTGTCCTCCCTGCTGGAATCCTTAGGCTTCAGTAAAATGACAGCTCACCCTAAAGCCCAGTATTTTGTAACAGCGCTAAAGATACATACACGTCTAACCATACTCCCTCCGGGCGTAGTCAGGTCCAGATATCTGTGACTGCACTTCTTGCAGAGAGTCAAGTAGCCCCTGAAGAATAAAACTGGCTAGGGGAGGGACTTCAGTGTCACTGTCTTATGGGGCATCATGAGACATGCATAGAGTAGTCTACATTTCAGCCGACAGCCTTCTGAGCCTAGCGGGGACTGAGTTATGGAACTGTTCCTGTTGTTTGCTGTCAATTTTCTGTGAATAATTACACAGCTTTCATTTGCCAACAGTTTGTTAGTGTCTTGTGTGTACCACTCGATTGGACCAGATGACACAGCACCTATGGAACGGCTGTTGCTACTGGTTGGGTTGGAGTCCTCATCCTTGTAGTCTTGTGGCTGCTTAGGATCTTAGGACCGCCTCTGAGACAACATGTGTGTGTACCACACAGATTTTTTTTTTAAAGTAGTTTTCAAATAAAAACAAATTATTCTGAATTTATCATTTAGAAAGGGAGATGAGTAGTGATTGGTGTAAATCGATTTTTTACACTGAAATAAAAATACCAATTATATATGTGTGTGTGTGATTATTAATACTGGTGCTTATTATTCAAATTTGATATGATAAATAAGAAATGTATTCAAGAAAGCAAAGACCATATCACATCCAAATACTTAGAGATAAACCCATAATGTTTTAGTGACTTTTGCTTTTTTTTATGGCTCTTGTTATACATATAAATATAATTCATATAATTGAGATTACATAATAGACGTAATAATTATTGTAGCCACATTTTGCCTCCATCCATTAGCACGACTATCTACAATCATCAGTGCTAACAGCTGATATTTAGTCTTTCCTATATTTCTAGGTGCATACATAGACGTAAGCATACATACAAATATCTGTAACTTTATCCTAGAGATTGTTATTATTGCCTTATAAAGCAGGATGCTACTATGCATACTTTTCTGCATCTTATTTTTCCCACTCAACAACGTCTCACTGAAAATCCATCTTACATTATCAGGTATAGCTCTATTTTCACCCCTCCCCCTTTTTTAGTAGGTGTGTGATTTAACACTTTTTTCTGCCATTCTCTTACTAAGGTGCACTTATTTTGCTTCTTGTTCTTGGTTATTACAAAAATTCATTAGTAAGCATCTTTGAACATTTTTGTACATGTTATCTATGTAGGAAAGATTTAGAGGACCAAACAATGCATTTACTAATGCTAAGATGTTGCCAGATCGCCTGTATTAAACCCCATTAATTTACCTTTTTCCATCGGCAAGTTAAGAAAGCACAGTTTTCCCATATCTCTGCCAGCAATGAATGACAGGTTTTCTAATGTTTTGCGTGTCGGCTAGATGTAAGGTGACATCTCATAGTCACTTTAGTGTCTATTTTGCTGACCCCAAATATTCACTTTTTTTTCTGTTTTTTTAATCATTTTTGTTTTGGAATGCTTAGCTTTCTCTTCAGTTAAAAACATTTGTATACGATATAGAAAGTAAAAGTTTGTTAGGTGTATGTTTTCCCTGGGTTAGTATCATTATTAATTTATTTATTGGTTTGGGGTATTTTTTCCCACAAAGAAGATTTTTCTTTCTCTCTTTTCTTTTTTGCTTTATCGCTTTCTGTTTAGGATCTTCTCCCTGACATCTATACCCCTTTAGTGAGATGACAGCCCCTAGATATTTTGTAAAATTTTCAATCTTTATTATATATTTAACTGTAAAATTTGAAAAATAGTTTAATATAGATGTCCACGTAGTCCATTTGTTTTTCTCTAGGTAGATATCTAGTTACTTAAATAACCTATCCTTTACAACTGTATAGTCACTGGATATTTATTATCTGATATATACTTGAATCTCTTTCTAGATCCTTATTTATAGATCTCTATCTTTTTACACTTCATTTCTTTTCCTAATACCACATTAATTTTATTATCAGGACCTTATTCTAGTTTCTAGTGTCAAGAATCAATCATGTCATCAATATTTGTTTTATTTCCACAGTTTTATAGCTCTACGTACTAAAACTTAATTCTCTCATTTTTAAGAAATAGCTTTTTGTGGATTCTATTTAAAATTGTATAAAATGTCTGGAAAAAATATAGGGAAAAGTGATACTTATGTATACATATATACATACATATATACACATACATACATATGTATGTATGTATTTGTTGTTGTTAGCTGAAGTCAAGTATGCTCTGACTCATGGCCACCTTATGCATAACATAGCAAAACGGTGCCCAGTCCTGTGCCATCTTCATGATCTTGGATGTTTGTACCCGTGGTTGTGTTTATTGTGTTAATCTCTCTCACTGTTTTCATTGACGCTCTACTTCACCAAACATAATGTCCTTTTTAGTGATTTGGTCTTTCTCGGTGTGCCCAAAGTAAACGAGATAAAGTTTCACCATCCTCATGTCTAAGAAACATTCTAGTTTTATTTCTTCTAATACTGGTCTGCTCGTTTTTCTGAAGGTCCATGGCATATTCAATATTCTTCACCAACACAACAATTCACATGCATCAATTCTTAGGCTGTCTTCTTTTTTCGTTGTCCAGCTTTTGCATATATATTAGACAATTAAAAACACCATGAACTGGGTCAGATGCACTATGGTCATCAAAGTGGCATCTTCGCTTTTTAATCTTCAAGGGGTTCTTTTGCAGTAGATTTGCCCTATGCTATATGTTGTTTGATTTCTTGACTGCTGTTTCCATGGGTGTTGATTGTTGATACAAGTAGAATGTAATTATTGACAACTTCTGTTGTAGCGGTTAACAAAACTTACACTCTGTCAAAAACGAAAGCAAAGTTTTATTGGAGAGTTGGAACAGTTCAAGCTGGGAAACACAATATAATGTGAGATCACGAAATGTTCTAGGCATCTGAGGGAGAGGTGAGCTTTTTTACGCAGAGAAATAGGGAACAGAGTACATGACCAAAATCATAGGGACATGGAAATTCGTATGGCTAAAAGACAATCACAAGTTAAAATTTCACAAAGTTAGCTAATGTATTTTCTAACACAGATTTCCTGGAGTCAACCTAGCAAGTGGTTCTACATATACATTCTTCCTGGGGTACACTGCACAAGCATTCTCCTGAGACTATCCTGATAATATTTCCTGATGAACATTTCTTCACAAACCACATTCTTGCCCCTTCATTATTTGCTAAGGGTGGTCAAAGTTTTACAAGAAGTTACATGGCACCAGACTCTAAATCACAGGTTATATTTTAGGAAAGCAGAGACAAGGACTTAGGACAAGCTACAATTTAATTCAAAAATGGAGTTTTGATTAAGTTTGAGGCAGTCATTTTCACTCATGCCAAGCACCTCAGTTTTAGTGTGTGCTCAAAAACTTAGTTTATGAATAAAAATAATTTTATAATAAATTTTCTAGTACTGATCTGACCAACTAGTTTCATAAGGAATTTTTATTTTGATACTTTTCTATGTGCTACATGGAACTTTTTAAAAGCATTTATATATTTTTAAATGAAATTGTTCTATTTTATTACATTTTTTGGACTGTTATTGTTGGATGTTCATATCAACATTTTCATAGATAAATCAAATTGTTTGAGAAGCATTCCCATATTTTTAAATGTTTAGAAGAGTATAAAGATCAATGATTACACATTTTATTAAGATTATAACACTCTTAATGGTCAAATTAATTTTCAGTGATACTTCTCTAACCACATTTTCAATAACATTGGAGGTAAAGGTCTTTTGATCTTTTAAAGTTTTTTTCTTCCTCCCTGGGTTCAGTTTTGGTAGTTTTATAATATAATATGATATAATATAATATAACATAGCATGACAATATAATAAATATAATATAATCTTTTCCCTCACAATAGATAGGTATAACATAATCTTTTTCTTCAAAGTATTTGAATATTTTGTAATTAATAAATTACATTATTAATATCTATTATTCTGTTAATATTTCCTGTATATGTGATTATGATTCCTTTGTCATTTCCCATTTATCTATATTTACTGTTTTATTTTCCTTGACCAGGAAAATCTATTACATAGAATTTTGAAAGCATCATCTTTTGGATATATTTTCACTTTACACAATTTTTTTTTTTTGAAAATGTCTTCTTATTTCTCAGGTTTTGATGGCTTTCCCCTTTGTGATTTTTTTGGTTGATATTCTTCTAAATTCTTAAAGTAAATACTTTAAAAAATTATCTATTGTTATTTAATAACTTAGGAATGTTATTATGTAGCGACATCATGAATAGCACATATTCATGAAAGCAAGATTTTTGTAGTCCTCTGAAAGTACTAGTATAAAGTATTCTCTTCTACTTGTCTTTTAGAAAGTTAGAAACTGCTAATTTAATAAAATTTTTGATTCAATGGTTTATTAGTATTGTATTATTCCAATTTATTTTTTAACTATCTTATTGCTTATTTCTAAGCTGATTGCTATAACACAGTACATACTTTAAAATCGCTTCTTTGTGGAATTTGTCAAGACTTTGTGACAATGTACATGCTCAGTTTTGCAAATGTTCTTGTGGAACTATGGCAAAATGTACTCCTTTGTTTTAGGAATGTAACATTTAGCATATGAACATAAATCAGATTTTTTATTGCATTATTCATCACTTTATCCCTATATGCTTATATTTGCCTATGAGAAGGCTCTCATTCTAGGGAAGATACAATGATATTTCCTACTAAAACTAATTTTGTCTGATTTTTTCTGCATATCCAAATTTTTAATTGAATTTGTTAGCTATGGTTTTTGTTGCAAACTTGAAATTATAGTTTCGTCATCAGTTTTGCCTTTTAACATTACATAAAGCTCTTTATATTTAGCTCATTTAATAAATATTTAATCTAACTTTGTTGATCTTAGTATTTTTACTCTTTCTCTTTGTTTTGTAATTTCTTATTATCTGTGTACCATTTCTTTATTTTCAAACTTTCTTAGAACCTTTATTTTGAATTTATTTATTTTAAAATGAATATTACTTGGTTCTGCATTTAGGGTGATCTTTTATCCTGTGCCTTTTGAACAGATTCAGTTCATTGACATTAAATACAATAAATGCTACACCTGATTGTATTTCCTTCATATTATCATATGCATATTACCTAGTTCAAATTATTGTTTTCTTTTTTGGCCAATGTTTATGATTCTGATGGTTTGAAGAACTGAAGTTTCATTCATGCATTTGTAGATTTGAAGAGTCTCCTCCATTTTTTTTTTTTTTAAGAAGTCATATTCCCCAATCCTTCACCTTTAATAACACACAGAGATTTACACTATTCCTTAAAAAACAACAACACTGGTTTAATTTTTTTTGTTGTACTTTAGGTGAAGGTTTACAGAACAAATATTTTCTCATAAAAAAAATTTTCATCAAAAAAAAATACATTGGTTAATTTCCCCTCACTGTTTTCTCTCTTTTGAGATAAACATCCCTAAAAGAGAAAAACTCTATTCTCCTTTTGAGTTTCTATCTCTACTGTGAAAAAGAAAGCATCCATTCTTTTCAATACGACTTTAAAGGAGCCCAAATCGTTACCCACAGGCAGTTGCTACCAGATCTTAGCAGCTCTCGTCATAGAATCCTAGAATTAGCAGTAAAGGGAAAAAGACGTTGTGTTCATGCTACCCAAATTCCAACATTTCTTTCCCAGAAAACAGTGTTGAAGGAGTGCTACATCCTAAATAAATAACTAATTGATGATGGTATTCAGTCTAAGAAAAAGAAAAATTAGCAGTCAATAAATAAAGATTACTTCTAAAAGAAGCAAAACGTGTTATTATCGAAAAGAATAATTGAACCAAATGTGAAAATGGTTAAGAAGAAATTATGTTTCAATTACATTAAATATGTTCCCAAAAAGGTAGAAATAAACTTTGTAAATAGACAGTAGAGTATAAACTTGGTCTTTAAATATAAGTATTTGATATTTGCCTAAGAGCATTCAAAGTTATTTCTCACACTAACATTCAAAGCTAGCTAATGGATCCACCTATGAGCAGCTGATATTTGACAAAGGCCCAAAGTCTGCTAATTGAGGAAAAGACAGTCTCTTTAAAAAATGGTGTTGGCAGAACTAGATATCCACTTGCAAAAAAATGAAACAAGACCCATACCTCACACCATGTATAAAAACTAACTCAAAATAGATCAAAGACCTAAATATAAAATCTAAAAGGATAAAGATCATGAAAAAAAAATAAGGACAATGCTAGGAGCCTTAATACATGGCATAAACAGAATACAAACCATAAGTAACAATGTACGAGTACCAGAAGAGAAACCAGATAACTGGGAGAGCCTAAAAATCAAACACTTACTCTCATCAAAAGGCTTCACCAAAAGAGTAAAAAGATGACCTACAGACTGGGAAAAAATTTTTGGCCACAACATATCCAATCAATGTCTAATCTCTAAAATCTGCAAGATACTACAAAAGCTCAACAACAAAAAGACAAATAACCCAATTAAAAAGTGAGCAAAGGATATGAACAGGTGCTTCACCAAATAAGACATTCAGACAGCAACCAGATACATGAGGAGATGCTCACAATCATCAGCTATTAGAGAAATGCAAATCAAAACTACAATGAGATACCATCTCACTCCAACAAGGCTAGCATTAATCCAAAAAACACAAAATAATAAATGCTGGAGAGGTTGTGGAGAGACTGGAACACTTATGCACTGCTAGTGGGAATGTAAAATGGTACAAGCACTTTGGAAATCGATTTGGCGCTTCCTTAAAAAGCTAGAAATAGAAGTATCATACGATTCATCAGTCCCACTTCTTGGAATATATTGTAGAGAAATAAGAGCCTTCACACGAATAGATATATGCACACTCACGTTCATTGCAGCACTGCTCACAATAGCAAAAAAGATGGAAACAACCTAGGTGCCCATCAAAGGACATGGATAAACAAATTATAATATATTCACACAAGGGAATACTACACAAAGATAAAGAACAACGATGAATTTGCGAAACATCTCATAACATGGATGAACCGGGAAGGCATTACGCTGAGTGAATTTAGTCAGTTGCAAAAGGACAAATACTATATGAGACCACTGTTATAAGAACCCAAGAAAAGGTTTAAACACAGACAAAAACATTCTTTGATGGTTACGAGAGTGAGGAGAGAGGGTGCGGGGAATCCACTAACTATATAGTAGATGAGAATTATCTTAGGTGAAGGGAAGGGCAAAACACAGTACAGAACAACTGGGCTAAACCAGAAGCTAAGAAGTGAGTTTCCTGAATACAACCAAACATTTCTAGAGACAGAGTAGAAGGGCTGGGGGTCTGGGGACCATGCTTTCAGGGGACTTCTAAGTCAATTGGCATGACAAAGTTTATTAAGAAAATGTTCTACATCCCATTATGGTGAGTAGCATCTGGGGGGTCTTAAAAGCTAGTGAGTGGTCATGTAAAATGCATCAATTGTTTCCAACCACCTGGAGCAAAGGAGAACGAAGAACACCATAGATACAAGGAAAATATTAGCCCAAGAGACAGAAAGGCCACATAAACGAGAGACTCCATTATCCTGAGACCAGATGAACAAGATGGTGCCTGGTTACCACAAATGATTGCCCTGACATGGAACACAACAGAGAGTCCCTGATGGAGCAGGAGAAAAGTAGGGTGCAGAACTCAAATTCCAGTAAAATGACCAGACTTAATGGTCTGACTGAGACTGGAAGAACCCCAGAAGACGTGACCTCTGGACTTTCTGTTAGCCCAGAACTGAAACCATTCCCGAAGCCAACTCTTTAAAGATTAGACTAGACTATAAGCACTCTCGTGAAGAAAGTGCTTCTTAGCTGAAGTAGATACACGAGACTAAATGGGCAGCTCCTGTCTGGAGGCAAGATGAGAAGGCAAAAATGGACAGGTGCTGGATGAATGGACACGGGAAATCTGAGGTGGAAAGGAGGAGTGTGTTGTCACATTATAGGGAGAGCAACTAAAGTCACATTAATGTGTGTACAAATTTTTGTATGAGAAACTAACTTGAACTGTAAACTTTCACTTAAAGCACAACAACAACAAAAAGCTAGCTAACGGAAAGATCCAAATCTTATTCTTATGAGAGGAAAAAATTTCAGTCTCTGTACACATGCTTCCTATGGTCTAAGTCCAAGTAGAAATACACTTATACTAAGAGGGTAGTTGCATAATTTATTCTGGAAATTCTCAATGATTATTAATTTCGCTGCCTATTTTTAACATAGGTTGGGCCATATTGCATTAAATTCTATGAAATTAATGGGGACTATACTATTACTGGGCAGCAGACTGAAGTGGGAGAGGTTTAGCTGGCATTCTGTCAAGCAGGAAGCCTTAGGTGTTGTTGATGTATGAACGCTGAGGTGTCTAACCAGGACCATTGTGCTGCAGAACCAAAAAAGTGGGTGGGAAAAGGACATATGGTCACATTATTGTTCTACTGATCACTAGGTTTCTTTTATTCTTTGTCCTTTAGATATAGTACAGCTTTCGGCACCCAAACAGGAAATACTATTTCTTATGCTCTTTTTAACTTTTCCTTCATAAAACACTTGTGTTGATGCCTGTCATCGATTGCACTAGAATTGAGGCAGGAAGACATAGCAAAAGAGAAATAAAATACTTGTTATGTATTTGTGGAGGAAAAAGAAAGCCATCAATGTTAAGAGGCGGTCCAACTGCAAAAAGAAAGCTTGGGGAACTAAGTAGAAATAATACGGCTGGTAAAGGTCAAAGAAATGAGAGTTAAGAATGTAAGATTTTGTGAGACTGCAAGAAGCAATTTTTTCATCATTCATAACAGTATTGTTGACTTAAAAGAAAAAAGAAATCATATTAGATTTGAAGATGCAATGCACCTGAGTGTCATTATATACAATGTAAAACTGAAATAATTATACTAATAGGAAAAGCCAGATATGAAACGCAATCCCCTTACTTTGCAGTCACACTTGGTAGTCAGTTAAATTAAATGTCAACCTTATGCAAGGACTTAAGCATCACCCATAATTGCTACTATACAGCCTAAAGACATTTGACATAAATGCCACAAAAGAAGAAAATGATAACTAGTACTATACTTAAAAGAAACTTGCTTTGGAAGTGTTTCTAAAATTCTGTATACAACTTGTAATTAAAACCAAATCATCCATAGATATATTCTCTAACTTACCTCCTTCCACTTATTATCTCATACTCACTAATAACGGTGATGTTCTTTCTGCATGTGGTTCTAAAAATAATGATTTCTTCTTACGAAAGTGACATGTCTTTAATATATACGTATCATTATCTGATCAAAATAAATGCATTTTTATTTTTCTACAAGGAATCTTATATATATTAGTCTATAATCTTAGCACCCTGCAATTACTTGAATATCTCTAGATATGTATTGATCAGACTACCAAAAAACAAACAAAAAAAGTTGCCATCGAGTTGATTCCAACACATAGCAACCCTATAGGACAGAACAGAATTGCCCCATACGGTTTTCAAGGAGTGGCTGGTGGATACAAACTCCCAACCTTTTGGTTAGCAGCCATGCTCTTAACCACTGAGCCACCAGGGCTCCATTGATCAAGCTAGTTAAGGCAAAAATGTAAAAAAGATGACTTATGTTCAATACATTCCCACTACTTTCAGAAAATGTCTTTCAACTCAAATACCTCATTCATATGGTCATATCTTCTTTCATTCTCATGGGCCTTCGAAATCTGAATGGAGAGGAAATTAGAATAGAATAGATTAGAAGAAAACAATAGAATAATTCCCGCTGATTATGGCTTAAATGGTCCTTCTCTTACTGAAATCATGGACATAAGCCAATTTCATTAACATGTATTAGGACATATTGAGTTAAAGTATACATTCTACAAAATTAATCAGGATTATAATATTACTGGGTGGTAGATTAATGAGGGAGCTATTGTTCTCACAATCTACAGGGTAGGAGAGTTAGTTTATTTGTATCATTGTGGTCAAGAATTAAAGTTGAGGGGCTAATGTAAAATCTCATTATTTCCACTAATATTCTCTCCTATTTATTGATGCCTACAATGTCATTTCTTTTCAACAACCATGTATCTTACCATCTCTCTCCCCGTCCCTACCTGCTCTCACTATGTTGAAATCACAAAAGTAAAGTGTCATGCCCTGGTGGGGAAAACAGACACACAAACAAGTAATTGCATTGTGTTATGAAAAATGTCATGGAAGCAATAAAGGAAGGTGTGACAAATCCAGCCCGAGAAACTGGGAAAGCAATATACGAGCTGGGTCCTTCAGGACCATGAGGATGGATTTTATTTTATTAGAGAGAAGAGAAAGATCATGCAAGATAAATACCAGATACTTATAAGAGAATTTTCTTTTTGGGAAAAAAGGATAACTTTCGTACAACTAGGTCACAGGGCTCATGAATCATGGCAGTGCCATAAAATCAGACTAGGACGAGTTTTCAGAGCTATTTCAGGTTTGGTAAAGAGATTCTCTCTTTACCTATCAGCTAGTAGCAACTGTTACAAAGAGTATTAACTGAGAAATGTATGACTATTACCATGATATTAAAGAATATTGTAAGTAGAAGAATGAAAAATAGGCCAGAGAAGAGGGCTCAGAGACCTTGTAATAGTCTATTGAAATAGTCATGTTATGGGATATTGCTGACATGATAATAGTCAATGGCAGTAGGAATTAAAACACACAAAAAGTTGCCATCACCTAGATTCAAGGTAACTCCACTTGAGTCAGTGTAGAACTGTGTACCATAGGTTTTCAAAGCCTGAATTTTCAGAAACATATGGCCAGGCATTTCTTCTGAGGCATCATTTGGTGGACTGAAACTTTTGTCCCTTCAGTTGGTAAGTTAGAAGCTCAGTGCATTAACCATTTGCATCGCCCAGGGACTTCCAGTATGAATTTAGAGAGGAGGAATATCAAAAGATATGTAGACAATCTTTGGACTGAAGATGGTGCTTCATTCTATTAGATCTGTGTATTGAAAGTTAACTAAACCAGGTTAGTTTTTCCAAAAGTCTATGTTCTTAAATTTTAATTATACAGTTTTAAACTAGTCAAAATATTTGTCAGCCTTTCCTATGTGTTCAGCAAGTAACAAGGATACGAAGTTTTTGAAGTCATGAGATGATCGAGAGGTAAGAAGAGATCAATGATATTAAAGGATAAATACTAGAGATGTGTTGAAATAAACCTGTCAATTATGCAAATGAACTGAGTTGACCTTACCCAAAGGAGATCCTGTTCATAAGTAATTATATTTTTATTGCATAGTAAAAATATATTGCCCCAAAACAAAAGACAAGAACCATATGATCTTATCAATCCATGCAGAAAAGCATTTGACAAAGTCCAACAACCATTCATAATAAAAACTCTCAACAAAATAGGAATAGAAGGGAAGTTCCCCAACATAATTCAGGGCATTTATACAAGGCCAACAGCCAACATTATTATAAATGGAGAGAGTTTGACAGCATTCCCCTTGAGAATGGGAACCAGTCAAGGATGCTCTTTATCATCATTCTTATTCCACATTGTGCTGGAGATCCTAGCCAGAGCAATTAGGCTAGAAAAAGAAAGAAAGGGCATCCAAACTGGTATAGAAGAAGTCAAAGTACCTCTATTTGCAGATGATATGATCTTATACACAGAAAATCCTAAGGAATCCACAAGAAAACTACTGGAACTAACAGAAGATTTCAGCAAAGTATCAGGATACAAGAAAAACGTATAAAAATCAGTTGGATTCCTTTACACCAACAAAGAGAACTTCGAAGAGGAAATCACCAAATCAATAACATTTACAAAAGCCCTCAAGAAGATAAAATACTTAGGAATAAATCTAACCGGAGACCTAAAAGACCTATACAATGAAAACTGAAAGACGCTACTGCAAGAAACCAAAAGAGACCTGCATAAGTGGAAAAACATACTGTCATGGACTGAATTGTGTCCCCCCAAAAATGTGTGTAGCAACTTGGCTAGGTCATGATTCCTAGTATTGTATGATTGTGTTATCTGACGTGATGTCCTTATGTGTTGTACACTCTACCACTATGATGAGATTATATGTGATCTCCTCATGTCTTGTAAATTCTATCACCGTGATGAGGTTATACTGATGAGGTTGACAAGATCCGTGTCTTAATGCAATCTCTTTTGAGATATGAGAGAAGTGAGCAGAGACACATGGGAACATCATACCACCAAGAAAGCAGTGCCAGGAGCCGAGCGCATCCTTTGGACCCGAGGTTCCTGCGCAGAGAAGGTCCCAGATGAAAGGAAGACTGATGACATGGACCTTCCTGCAGAGCCAACAGAGAAAGCGTTCCCCTGGAGTTGATACCCTGAATTTGGACTTGTAGCCTCCTGGACTGTGAAGAAATAAACTTCTCTTTGTTAAAGCCATCCACTTGTGGTATTTATGTTGGAGCAGCACTAGATGACTGAGACACATACCTTGCACATGGATAGAAAGACTCAACATTGTGAAAATGTCAATTCTATCCAAAGTGATCTGTAGATACAATGCAATCCCGGTCCAAATTCCAACAACATTTTTGAAGGAGATGGAGAAACAAATCACCAACTTTATATGGAAAGGGAAGAGGCCCCAGATAAGTAAAGCATTAATGAAGAAGAACAAAGTGGGAGGCCTCACACTACCTGATTTTAGAACCTATTATACTGCCACTGTAGTCAAAACAGCCTGGTACCAGTACAACAACAGATACATAGACCCATGGAACAGAATTGAGAATCTAGTCATAAATTCATCCACCTATGAGCAGCTGATATTTGACAAAGGTCCAACGTCGGTTAATTGGGGAAAAGACGATATGTTTAACAAATGGTGTTGGAATAACTGGATATCCATCTGCCAAAAAAATAAATAAAACCTGAAACAAGACCTATACCTCACACCATGCACAAAAACGAACTCAAAATGAATCGAAGACCTAAGTATAAAATCTAAAATGATAAAGATAATGAAAGAAATAAGAGGGAAAATGCTACAAGCCCTAATACATTGCATAAACAGAATATGAACCATAAGTAACAATGCACAAGCACCAGAAGACAGACTGAATAACTGGGAGCTCCTAAAAATCAAACACCTATGCTCATCAAAAGACTTCACCAAAAGAGTCAAAAGACAACATACAGACTGGGAAAAATTCTTGACTATGACAAATCTGATCAGCATCTAATCTGTAAAATCTACAAGATACTGTAAAACCTCCACAACAAAAAGACAAATAACCCAGTTAAAAAATGGGCAAAGGATATGAACAAGCACTTCGACAAAGAAGACAGTCAGGTGACTAACAGACACATGAAGAAATGCTCATGATCATTAGCTATTAGAGAAATGCAAATCAAACTACAATGAGATACCATCTCACCCCATCAAGGCTAGTATTAATCCAAAAAACACAAAATAATAAATGCTGGAGAGGTTGTGGAGAGACTGGGACCCTTATACACTGACGGTGGGAATGTAAAATGGTACAACCACTTTGGAAATAGATATTGCACTTCCTTAAAATGCTAGATAGAGGTACCATATGATACAGCAATCTCAGTCCTTGGAATATATCCTAGAGAAATAAGAGCCATAACATGAATAGATATATGGCTACCCATGTTCATTGCAGCACTGTTCACAATAGCACAAAGATGGAAACAGCCTAGGTGCCCATCAGTGGACAAATGGATGAACAAATTATGGTATATTCACACAATGGAATACTAGTAAATGATAAAGAACAACAATGAATATGTGAAACATAACATTGAGGAATCTGGAGGGCATTATGCTGAGTGAATTTAGTCTGTCACAGAAGGACAAATGTTGTATAAGACCACTATTATAAGAACTCAAGAAAAGGTTTAAACACAAAAGAAAATATTCTTTGATGATTATGAGGGTGGGAAGGGAGGGTGAGGGTTATTCACTAACTAGATAGTAGACAAAAATTATCTTAGGTGAGCAGAAGGACAGCACACACTACAGGGAAAGTTGGCACAACTGGACTAAACCAAAGCTAAGAAGTTTCCTGAATACAATCAAACACTTCGAAAGACAGAGTAGCAAGGGTGTGGGTCTGGGGACCATGGTTTCAGGGGACATCTAGGTCAATTAGCATAACAAAGTGTATTAAGAAAATGTTCTGCATCCTACTTTGGTGACTGGCATCTGGGGTCTTAAAAGCTAGCAAGCAGCCATTTAAGATGCATCAATTGGTCCCAGCCACCTGGAGTAGAGGAGAACAAAGAGCACCAAAGACACAAGGAAAGTATTAGCCCAAGAGACAGAAAGTCCACATAAACCAAAGACTCCATTATCCTGAGACCAGGTGAACAAGATGGTGCCCGGCTACCACCAATGACCGTCCTGACAGAGAACACAACAGAGAGTCTCTGATGGAGCAGGAGAAAGGTGGGGTGCAGAACTCAAATTCTAATAAAAAGACCAGACTTAATGGTCTGAGACTGGAGCAACCCCAGAAAGCACAGCCCCTGGAATTTCTGTCAACCCAGAACTGAAACAATTCCCAAGGCCGACTCTTCAGAAAAAGATTGGACTGGACTTTCGACATAAAATGATACTCGTGAAGAGTGTGCTTCTTACCTCAAGGAGATGCATGACATTAAGTGGGCAGCTTCTGTCCGGAGGTGAGATGAAAAGGCAGAGAGGGTTAGGAGCTGATTGAATGGACACGGGAAATCAGGGGTGGAAAGAAGGAGTGTGCTGTCACAGTATAGGGAGAGCAATTGGGGTCACATAACAGTGTATGTAAAAATTTTTGTATGAAAGACTGATTTGAATTGTAATCTTTCTCTTGAACTACAACAATAATAAATAAATAAATAAATATATGTTCAAAATATATATATATATATATATATTATCCCAAAACCTTCACAAGCTGAAAAAATTATTAAAGGTTTGATTTCACTCATCATTATGGATGGTAAGAAGATACTGTAGAGCAAAAACTGTATTGTTTTTGTCACATCATTCCACACAGTATATCTAGAAGACCAGTGCTATTGTTTAATCACATTAAGTCTTAGGTCTTATGGAATGTTATAAAAAAATAAATGACAGAGAATATATAAATATAATATATATTTTTCTCATATATATGTGAGTGTGTGTATGTTAAAGTGTCTTCATTTTGCCTCTAAGTATTGATATAAAAATATGTTTTGACATTATTACAAACCTATCTGTGCAATAGTACTTGGCCCAGGAGTAAACAAAAATGGAATTACAGAAATTTAGGAATTAATGAGTATGTAAATGTCATTTGTTCATGTTGTTAGTTGTCTTTGAGGTGGCGCCAACATATGGTGACCTTATGTGTAAGAGAACAAAACATTGCCTGGTCTCGAGCAATCATTATGATCATTGCTACGTTTCTGTCCATTGTTCTGGTCACCGTGTCAGTCCATCTCATAGGGGTTTCCTTCATTTTCATTAGACCTCTACTTTTCCAAACATGTTCTTTTCTAGCAATTGAGCTTTTCTGATGAAGTTTCCAAAGTAACTAAGCAGAAGTGTCACCATCTTCCCTTCTAAGGAACATTCTGATTCTATTTCTTCTAAGACAGATGCTTGTTCATCCTTTTTGCAGGCCACAGTATATTCAATAGTCTTCATCAACACCAGAGTTCAAACACATTAATTTTTCTTCTGCCTTCCTTTTTCATTCTCCAACATTTGTATGTATACAAGATGATTGAAAAAACCATGGCTTGGGTCAGTCACACGTTAGTCATCAAAGTGAAATCTTTGCTTTTTAAAAGTTTAAAGAGGCCTTTTGTGGTAAACTAGCCCAGCGCAATACATTGTCTAATTTCTTGACTGCTGCTTCTATCAATGTCGACTCCTGATCCAACTAGAATGAAATCATTGATAACTTCAATTTCTTCTCCATAAATCATGATGTTGTTTATTATTAGTCCAGGTATTCATTTGTTCATGTTCCCTCCCAATTCAGATAGCAAATGAAGGATTGGAAATATGAGTGGACTGTCCTAGTCAAAATTTGAATGACATTTGAGTTACAGTGCGGTGCTTCTGGTGTTTCATTCAATGCTCCTTCACAAACAGAAGCAAATAATTTCATCATAAAGGTTTAAAATATTATTTCTACACACAAACAAAGCGGTTCTTTGGTCTATTTGGAAGGAAGAGATTAGCAAAATTCGACTGTTATCCTTAAGCTAACTGATATACTTAAAGAGGTGCAACATTGGCCATAATACAGGCAGGAAATTCACATTTATCTTAATCTCCATTTATTTCTCCCTGCTATATGTTCATTTTCTTTGAATATTAAAATATGCTAGCGAGGATTTAAGCCAAAAATTTACTGAAGTTAATGAAGCCAGATGTGTATAACACTGGCAGAATATTACGTAGAGCTTAAAGGCAGTTGACAAATGCATTGTCATAATTGTTCCCAGTAAAGTACTTTCAAGACTACTTTAGAGTAGAACAATGGAGCGTTTTCAGTTGCTTTTTATAGCAGAATCTCAGTTAGACAGTAGACTTTAATTATAATACTCCTGAGCAAAAAGAGAGTTGTAGTCACAGCATCCTGAGATCACAGTCAAGACGTAGCAGGTGGATGAGAAACACTGCAGCGTGCCAAGGAGACACAACGCTCCAGTGACCACACTGGCACAGAGAAAGTAAAGGGGAAGCAAGAGAGATGCAATGAGGGTGTGCATGTCACAGTTTCAGTTCTGTTAATGAGGCTGCATTCATGCTTCAGCGATGCAGCAATTATACCACTTCATTTTCCTCTAGCCTATTGTGCAAAGGCTGCCATGATATGCTTGGCAGATACAAAACTGTGCATAGTAGGTGCCACCTACTGAAATGGCATTGCTTTTTAAAATTTATAATGATTTGCCTTCAGGAAAAAAAAATTAGTAAAATCATGATTCGTTTTTTTAAAGGTTAACTTAGCAATTTGAACAATATTTCTAACACATGCCCCTCAGACTTGTATTCCTGATATCATCTAGCTAGAATGCTTTATTATCTTAAATTAAAAACATGCCATTTCTACATACACTTCCATGTTTAACTTTGATCATGAAGGTTTCTTGTTCAATACCGTGATGGTTTGTATGCATTTTTCCCCAGGAATCATAATATTCTATAACTTACAAAAGGAAAGAAAATGTAACAAATAAAGAAGATAACTATTATCTTCCCTTTTGTATAGTACATGCACACGTGCAACTCCTATTCTTTTATATCATCCTTCAACAATTTAATGATGAGCATTTGCTGTCAATGTACGTGTGTATGCACAGACACACAAATGCACATATATATTGGTTAACCTGTCCATTATATCAGTGCAAGCAAAATAGTGTACATATCAACTATTTCACATTTTTTAAGTTTATGAAAAGCACTCTATCTTGCTACTAAGTTATTCTCACTTGAATTTAAATAAAAACAGGATTGGAATCATGTCATCCTAATGTTAAATCAAAGTAATTCTTAAAGTAAAAGCAAAACCTCCTGTTTGATGTTTGGCATTCCCTACTACTGTCATCAATAATAATTCATCCACAGTGAAAGGTGTGCTATTAGTCACCTCTGAAAATTGGTCACTTGCTCAGTCTGAGGGCATTTATACAGAATTGCCAAGGTCCATTTATTTCTCCCTGCCCACTACAAAGCTGACCGCTTTCTAGAATGTAAATGCCCGTATTTATCCAAAGCAACAGAAGCTAATAGCATTGCATTTACTTGTTTCACTGTCATTTGGAATTTAAGGCTTTAAACCATACCTTAAAAATAATTTTTTTTTTTTTTTTGCTTTTCCTTAATTTTTTTCTTACCTACTTTAAACATAAAAAATGATCTTATTGTTTTCTGAAGGCCCTCAATGAATATAACGTACCCTCTTGTTTGGTGGGAGGAAGCAATCTTCTTTCCTTCTCCTTCCCGTAATCTCAGAAATCTCTCCTGGGCTGCATGGGCAGTGACAGTGTACAACTTTCCATGCTTGAGTTATGGAGTTTGTATATTAAACACACTTCAGAACACTTCACATCATCCTGCTTTTCTCCTCCCTTATGTGATACATGGAAACCCTGGTGGTGTAGTGGTTAAGTGCTATAGCTTCTAACCAAAAGATTGGCTGTTCGAATCCACCAAGCACTCCTTGGAAATCCTACGGGCCAGTTCTACTCTGTCCTATAGGGTTGCTATGAGTTGGACTTGACGGCAACGAATTTGGTTTTTGGTTTTTACGTGACGCATGAAGAGGCTCAGAGTATAGTTAGGTGATAAGGGACTAGGCCCCAGCTGAGTGTTTCTATATTATACTGTGATCAGCAGAGTCTCCAGGGTCCTGATTTATCTGTTCATTAAAAGAATTTAGGTGATATGTTGGAATAAAAATTGCAGTTATAGACGTGCCTGAAAGTGTCCAGACTCCACACTTCTGCAGTGGGGTAGAATGACATTGGCATAGAATTTTGCAGATAAAATAAAGTGAGCAGGAAAGAGTCCATCACTTTTCTGATCCTGGCTAGGAATATTTTGACATGAATGTCTCCTGACATAGGTGGAAATGGAGCTTGTTTAAAATGTGGAATAAAATTCAAATGGGAAGGCCTGAAGTAATTGAAGCAGCCTAATAGATGTAAAGTTGTGCCTGACCCAAGTCATGGTGTTTTCATTCTCCTCATATGCGTGCAAAAGCTCGGCAATGAATCAGGAAGATTGAAGAACAGACATCTTTGTATTACAGTGTTGGCGAAGAATATTGAACACACCATGCACTGCTAGAAAACGAACAAGTCTGTTTTGGAAGAACAGCCACATGGCTCCTCGGAAGCGAGGATGGGAGACGTCGTCTCACGTACTCTGGACATGTTATCAGCAGGGACTAGTCCCTGCAGAAGGGCATCATGCTTGGGAAAATAGAGGGTCAGCAAAGAAGAGGAAGACCCTCAACAAGATCAATTGACACAGTGACTGCAACAATACTTGTTGCTTTCGAGTCGATTGTGCCTCATAGCTGTCATGACAATGGCGCAGGACCGGGCAGTTTTTTGTTCTGTTGTCCATAGGGTCGCTGTGAGCTGCAACCGACTCAATGGCACCTAACAAAAATAGATGTAAAAGCCCTGACATCAATAGGATATAGAACAGGTGTATTTTGCTTATTATTTTGTTTGTTGTTTTTTATTATGGAGGAATAGTATTTTCCATGTGAAAATTGAGGGTAGTTTTAGCAGTGAACTGCTTCTTTGGCATGAACTAGGAAAAAATACAAGCAGCATCAAAGCCGTAAGAGTAAATTTGAAATCAGTGCCTCGTCCTCCATCCAAAAGCCTGTTGCAACTTCTGCAAGTAAATCCTGCCACCAAGCTTCCCTGTGGGTCAAGAGTTTAACTTCA
The DNA here is from genome assembly GCA_030035585.1 of Dugong dugon. Lineage (NCBI taxonomy): Eukaryota > Metazoa > Chordata > Mammalia > Sirenia > Dugongidae > Dugong > Dugong dugon. The sequence continues at coordinate 13,549,713 of CM057473.1, forward strand.
AGCCTTTACTTGGCAGTGTCTCCCAGAGAATCAAAATATGATGTGTGGTCTGGGAATGCCATAACTGTTTAGTAAGAGTCTAGCTATCATGTCCCGTGCAGATCTGTGAATAATTTACCTTAGTCATACTTTGAAAAGGCCAAAAATCAATTGTAAGAAAAATATTATATTTCTCCTCGCACATCACTGTATTGATTTGGCACAAATGAGGTGGAAGAGCTGAACATAAAATAGCAGATAAAAGTTTCGTTACGCTTTTAAGGGTACTATTAATATATTTTGAGAAGGTAAACCTGGAAAAGCAGCAGAGTAGTAGAATTAAAAGCATAAAGAATTTCAGAAGCAGATTTTTGAGTAAGTACCCTTAGCAGAAAAAAAAAAAGATAGCAAAAGGACAAAATTCAGTACCTGGAAGATAAGGAACATTTAAAGCATTTTTTTACAACTCTGGAAGAAATCAGTGTAAGAGACAGATTTGATCTGTCCATTTGTTGAGATGAACCTGAAAAAAGCTAGTATATCTATATTCATGTGACTGGGGAAGGAAATTGTTTTGTTTGTCCCACATATTCTACCAGGTACATGTACTCGTTTACATTCAATCAATTAAGATTTCAGTTTTTTATATTTCAGTGTTTATGATATGGGGGTCCTTATTGTGAGGTTGCTTTATGATAGTCCAAAGATTTAGCCTTTGATTATATTACTTTACTTATGTTATTATTTATTAGATATAAACTGGACATAATGGAAAGCAAAATCATTATAAAAAATTAAGATAGATCTATTAAAATTTTCCACCACCCATCTGTCATTTTCTCATACTGTGATGGCTTGCATGTTGCTATGATGCTATGAAATATTCTCAACAGGATTTCAAATACCAGAAGGGTCACACATAGTGGACCGGTTTCAGGGAAGCTTCCAGACTAAGACAGATAGGAAGAAAGGCCTGGTGATCTATCCAAAAATTAGCCAATTAAAACCTTACAGATCACAACAGAACATTGTCCTATTTACTTGCTTTGGGCACGTCATCAGGAGGGATCAATCGATGAAGGAGGACATCATGTTTGGTGAAGCAGAGGGCCAGCGAGGGTGAGAAAGACCCTCAATGAGATGAACTGGCACAATAGTGGCAAGAATTGACTCGAACATGCTGGTGGTAGTGAGGTTGAAGCAGGACAGGGCAACTTTTTTCTGTCTGTGTACATAAGGTTGCCATGAGTCAGAGACGACTTGATGGCAACTCATGTATTAAAATTTTATCTGGCTTCATAATGTAATATTCTTTTAATTTTGAATTTCTTCTGTCTTGGACAGTAGATGAAGCCTACAGGAATTCTACAGGATGTTGAATAATATGACTTGAATATAACTCGTCAAATAATATCACATCATTCCAACTGTCAGCTTTACACTTGCTTTCTGCTTTCACTATCTTCACTCCTATTGCAAATAATATATGCTCCAAGATTTTCTTTATGAGTCAAAAACATAACTAGAAGCTATTATAAGGTGCAAATGAATGTAGGCGTCAATGCCACGTTTGAAATACAAGTCCACACATGGCTCTCAAATATAAGTTTCAAAGGCTCTGATGGGTTACTTTTTTCTGTATAACACCACTTTGTAATCACCTGGCTATCCTCCATATATTTAGGCAGTTGAATCTCTGCAGATTTGTCCACCTCTGATGTGATTAGACAGTCCGTGTCACTTGTCCCTCTCAGTAAGCATCACTGTACTACACTCTCCTCACCCCACCACATACTACACTCCACAACTAACTGTTGTGCCCCATTAGTCTCGTTTTGTTTTATGGGTCTGTCTAATCTTTGGCTGAAGGGTGAACCTTTGGAGTGACTTCATTACCGAGCTAAGAGGGTTTCCAGGGACTGTACTCTTGGGGTTTCTCCCGTCTCTATCAGGCCAGTAGGTTTGGTCTTTTTTTGTGAATTTGAATTTTTTTCTACAGTTTTCTCCATTTCTGTCCGGACCCTCTGTTGTGATCCCAGTCAGAACAGTCAGTGGTGGTAGCTGGGCATCATCTAGTTGTACTGGACTCAGTCTGGTGGAGGCCATGGTAGCTGTGGTCCATTAGTCCTTTGGACTAATCTTTCCCTTGTATCTTGTTTTCTTCATTCTCCCTTGCTCCCAAAGGGGTGAGACCACTGGAATATCTTAGATGGCTTCTCACAGGCTTTTAAGACCCCAGGCGCTACTCACCAAGGTAGAATGTAGAACATTTCCTTTATAAACTGTGTTACGCCAATGGAGCTAGATGTTCCCGGAGACCATGGTCTCCACAGCCCTCTGTATGGCTGAAATTTTTGTTGTTTCCAATTTGACATCATTTAACTAATGCAGTTATGAATGTTTTTGCCCATGTATTCTGGTATATATACGCACATAGCTCTCCAGAGTAGATACTCAGGAGTGAAATTGCTGAGTCATAGAGTGTTTATGTCATGAACTTTAGTAGATAGTGTGAAACTGTCTTCCAGAGCAGTTGGAAGAATTTAGACTCCTAGTGAATGAGAGATTCTATTTCTCCGTATCCTTACCAATACTCAGTATCATCAGATTTACCAATTTTAGCTATCCTGGTAAGTATATTATGGTGGACGTATAGCTGTAGTTAATTTTAGTTTGCTTTTACCTGATTACTAAAAATATTGAGTATTTTTCATACATTTATTAGCCATCTGAATTTTGTCTTTTATGTGTTGTTGTTGCATGCCAAGTTGATTCCAAATCATAGTGACCCGATAAGATAGAACTGCTTCATAAGGTGTTCTAGTCTGTAATCTTTACAGGAGCAGATTGTCAGATCTTTTCTCCCACAGTGTGGCTGTGGGTTCGAACCACTGACCTTTATGTTAGCAACCAAGCACTTAGCCATTGCACCACTAGAACTCCTTGTCTTTTGTGTAACCCCTGTAAAAATTAATTTGGTATTGGATTGTCTGTCTTTAAATTATTGTCTGTCTTTAAATTATTTTTTTAAGTCTACAGTGGTTTTCAGTATATTCACAGGTATGTGCAACCAACACTCTAATCAGTTTTAGAACACTTTGGTTACTCCAAAATGAAGCTTTGTACTTTTTTAACTTATCACCTCCCTGTTCCCCCATACCCACTCCCAGCCCTAAGCAATCACTAATCTATTTTTGATCTCTATAGCTTTCATATTCTGGACTTTCATATGAATGGAATCAGATAATATATGGTATTTTTTGTTTTGTTTCACTCAGCATGTTTTCAAGGGTTATCCATGTTGTATCATGTATCAGTACTTGGTTCATTTTTATGGATTAAAAGTATACCATTGTATGCGCACAACACATTTTGTTTATCCATTTACCCACTGATGAATATTTCAGTTGCTTTGATCTTTTGGCTATTATGAATAATGTTGCTATAAACATTGTGTGTAAGTTTTTATGTGGATATATGCTTTTATTTCTCTTAGTTTTATACCCAGGAGTGGAATTTCTGGGCTATATGGAAACTCTGTATTTAATCATTTGAGGAACTGCCATACTGTTTTCCAAGAGGATGCACCATTTTCCATTCTCAGTAGCATTATATGAGGATTCCAATTTCTTCACATCCTTGCTAATACTTGGTGTTGTCTGACTTTTTGATTCTACCCATTGTAGTTGGTGTGAGGTGATATCTCATAGTGGTTTTTACCTGTATTTCCATGACAACTAATGATGTCAAGAATATTTTTATGTGTTCATTGGCTATTTGTATACCTCCCTTTGGAGGATGAATATTGAGATCCTTTTCTAATTTTTAATTGGTTATTTTTTCTTTTTATTAAATTGTCAGAGTTCTGTATGTATTCAAGACAAAAACTCCTTTTCAGATATATACCAAAATATTTTCTCCTATCTATCTATGTATGTTTTTTTCACTTTCTTGTTAGTATCCTTTGAAGCACAAAAATTTTTAATTTTGATGAAGTTCAGTTTATCTATTTTTTTTTTTTCCTTTGGGTTCTTGGACTTTTCGTGTCATATCTAACAATGCTTTGCCAAATCCAAGTTCATGTAAGTTTACCCCGATATTCTCTTCTTCTAAGAGTTTCATATTTCTAGATGTTTCCTTTAGGTCTTTGAGTTATGACTCAGTTCTATTTATGTGTAACTCCAACGAGAATTAAAATTTCAGGTCATTAGAACTAAAGAAAGAAGGGGGAGTCTATTAATACTAATTAATTAATCACACTCGAAGATGCTCATGAGAGTGACCATTTCTCTACCCACTCAGATATTATAGCAGGTGAAAGGGGAATCATTTTATATTAAGTAATAGCAGTCCCTGGGTGGTGTAAGTGGTTAAGTGCTTACCTACTAGTAGAAAGGTTGGCAGTTCAAATCCACCCAGAGACACTTCAGAAGACAGGTATGGCAATCTGCTTCTGAAAAGTCACAGCCTGAAAACTCAATGGAGCAGTTCTACTCTGCACACATGGGGTCCCCATGAGTCAAAATTGACTCCAGGTGATAATGACAATAGGTATATAAAAGCTTTTTGTCATATGTATTTATGAAGCTTGTAGGCTTGGAAATAGCTATATACATGATCATAATTTAGAATGTGTTGTTTCAGCAAATAAATGTGTTAAATTGTGTAAACAAATAAATAAGAAAACACTGCAGAGTTTTTAAATTCCTGTGGTCATAGGAATGTGGATCAGGAGTCTAGTGCAATAGAGCAAAGGATCTTCCTGAGATTGAAATGAGTCTATACTCCAAGCTACTACACCAGGTACTGATACTACACTCCCAGTAAACTGTATCAAGTGGGACTCCTGCACTTGGTTTCACATGGTGCAAATGGTTATCATGGTAGGCTGCTAACTCAAAGGTTGGAGGTTCAAGTACACCCAGAGGAACCTCAGAAGAAAGACCTGGCAGTCTACTTTTGAAAAATCAACCATTGAAAGCCCTATGGAGCACAGTTCTACTCTGATACACATGGGATCACCATAAGTTGGAGTTGACTCAATGGCAACTGTTTCTGTGGTTTTAGGAAGAGAAATCAGAGGGGCTGTTAATAGTACATGACAGCCCTGAGCCTTTGCAATCCAAATCTTTGTTTTTCTGGCATCAAGGATTCTGGGGTTCACTGCCTGAAAGATCCTATATCTATTGCATTGCTCTTGCAAACTTCTTCCCCATGCCCTTTGTTCCATGTTATACTGCAACACCAGTGTAAATATCAGGAATCCAAATGGTGTTCAAAGAGCAGATATTTATGGATTTGTAAATGGATTTTAGACACGTAAACTGGGATGTCTACACATGTTCTCACTACACCCATTGTAGGAAAAGAAGCAGGGTGAACTGTCAGGATGATCAGTGGGACTCAAGTATTGATTCTCCCAGACTGTCTAGTTTTGGCCTAGAAATGTAAGGAATGCAAGAACTCCAAGTTTGTATCTGACCATGTTTGTCATTTTGAAGTTATATTTGTCAAAATGGACAGAAAAAACATCTATATTAGTTAACATATTTTAGCTCGATTTATAGTTTTAAATAGTATACATGCATTAGGCCTCCATTTGTATTATTGCCTGTTCATTCATAGATTAGGGATAAGTCTGTTATTCTACATCCCATATAGTGATAATATTAAAAAAAAAAAAATGTGGCAAAGAATAACAAAGGGTTAAGAGAACACGATGATATATTTAATGCTCCACTGAATAAAGGTTTGTGAAAGAGATTACGAGGGATTTATATAACGGAGGAAAAATGTCATGAGAGTATTGCCTTGGGTCATAAATAAAAGAAAATATACTGAAGCCCAGTGCTTGGGAACATATCAGAAATATATACGTTATGAGCTGAAATCGACTTGAAGGCACACCACAATATTTACACCTTGCATAAACGTTGCAATGAGTATGTTGTTGTTGTTAGGTGCCAGTGAGTCAAATGTGATTCACAGCAACCTCAGGTGACAGAGTAGAGCTATCCCATAAGGTTTTCTAGGCTGTAAATTTTACAGAAGCAGATCACCAGTTTTCTCCCATGGAGGCACTGGTGGGTTCAAAGCACCAACCTTTCACTTAGTAGCTGAGCACTTCACCTTTGTGCTACCAGGGCTCCTTTGTAGTGATTATAGGTAAATGAAATGTCTGGCCCACTCAGCTAAATTACTTTATATTAATTGTTGCAAAGGAGGAAACATCTGGCCTAGCAGACTATTCAGCTCTTCTACTGGTGGTGTGGATTTTGTAAATTGATGGGTTCAATAGCAAGGCTGTGGTACCTAGTTATGTAAACAAACACTAATCTAGGTGTTACTGTGAATGTATTCTTTAGATGTGATTAATATCTATAAGTAATTGACTTTATGTAAATTAGTTTTGACTGTATGTAAAGGAGTTTACCCTCCATGATGTGAGTGTGAGTGGGACTCATGTTTTGCTTTTATGAGGCCATAAAAGAAAAAACTGAAGTTTCCTAGCAAAAAAGAAATTCTTCTTCAAGATCATACAATCAACACCTGCCTGAGCTTCCAGCATGTTGGCCTGCCCTACAGATTTCACTCTGGTCAAGCCCAACAATCTTGTGAGTCAATTCCTTACAATAAATTTCTTAGTGTATAAACATAGAGAGATAGACATCCTATTGTCTCTTTCTCCGGATAACCCAGACTGATACAGTCACAGTTTACTAATTCCCAATGTAGGTAATCAATATAGTTCAAAACCTTCCAGATGTGGCCAAATCAATGGTCTGGATGTCACTCTTTCACTTCCAGTACCATATATATATATATATATATATATATATATATATATATATATATAAAATCTATTTTTTTTAACCTAGAAGACGTCATGAGGTTCTAAATTCAATTGATGAAGTTCATCAACACACATTATTAATCTCCATTTGTTTGGGTGACCTCAGCCTTACAGCTAAAAGCAGTGAAATAGTAATTTAGCTCCAGAACAGAATGGTGCTTCATTATATGAAAAGCCTTGAGGTAAGGATTTTAATTATTTAAGCTTGACATTCTTTCATTCCAACTTATTTGGTATCCTCAGAAACATTCATTTCCATGATCTTATAAGTCTCACAGCTTTATCTTGTCCTGCTGTACCTAGCTGTTTTCCTAGAGCTGTGTCCTAATGGAGCACAGAGTTCTATGAGACCACAGGCTATAAATTAATTAGATATGTCTTGATTTGCTAGAGATTGCAAGTTTCCCATCTATAACATGAATATGAGCTTACCTGAATTCAGACAATTTCAACTTATAAAAAATGCCAAAGGCCACCATTATCTCTAAAGGTCCGTATAAGTAAACTCCTAGTCTCAATTTCAGTGTTCATTTTGTGTTTTGAATTCAAACAACAATATCTGACTCAGGCTGATTTAAACAGTAAAATTAATTTACTGGAAGGACAAGGTGTAACTAGAAACAAATCAGGTGTCTATACAATAAGAGGTAGGACAGTTGATTCAAGTGATCTCTTCAGAGCCCTGTAATCAGTTTGTGTCATCTTCAACTGTTTTCTGCCTTTGGGTCATCTCATCTCTGTTTGAAATAAAAAGTTTGGTTTGAGAGTCTCATCAATGTATTAGTTCACATGCCTACCCTTTAGGTTAAAGAGAATTGAAAGACAAGTAAGGATGTATGTGATGAGAAAAATAGTATGGGGACGGTGATTGCTACTTTCTCACTATCAGGATAAGGAAGTGATATTGTGCAGCCCAAAACTGCAGATAATCACTCTACAATCCAAGGAAAATCTTCTGATGTAAAAACTAAACAATTTAGAGTGTCAAGATACTAAATAACCAAATTAATTTTTAAAAGTGTTGTTGTTGCTTTTAGGTGTTGTTGAGTGGGTTCCTACTCATAGCAACCCTATGAACAACAGAGCAAAACACTGCCTGGTCCTGCACCATCCTCATGATCATTGTTATGCTTGAGCCCACTGTTATAGCCACTATGTCAATCCATCTTGTTGATGGTCTTCCTCTTTTTCCCTGACCCTCTACTTTACCAAGCATGATGTCCTTCTCCACAGACACATCCCTCCTAATAATGTGTCCAAAGTATGTGAGATAAAGTATGTGAAATAGAAGAACAATATAATCCAAGAAACAGTTGTCAACAACAACAGCAAAAAACAAAAAAACCTAAAAAACAAAGATTAAAACAAACAAACAACAATGACAACAATAAAAACTATACCACTTAGTTGAATTTAATGAATTTTAGTATTTATGGTCCTAAAGTTTAATTGAATTATTTCAAAATAAAAACCTAATAACATTCTGAAACAGAAATTTCAGGTGATTTCAGCAAACATAACAGGTGAACCAGAGGAAAAAGAAATATAAATTTACTAAACTCTATATTTTTTTCTTGTGGTGTGTAAGACTATGAGGAGGAGCAGCAGTAGCAGGAGGGGGAGGAGAAAGAACCAACAACTCTGGAAGGAAAAGGAAAACATACATTTGATAATTTCAGATAAAAAGTGTTTAAGCAGAAGTTCTTTGACTAAAAAATGACAGAATTCAAACGCAAACTGGCATAAGAAAACAAAAGCTGTTGTTTCAGGTTAAAAAAAAATAATAATAAGATAAAGGAAGAGAAGGAAGAGGAGGAGGAAGAGAAGCAAGGATAAGGATACAGTCTGAATAATGACTGCCACCAACTTAAGCGTTCCTTTTCTTCATACTTACCTCAGGTTCTTTTTGAGCGGCACTTTAACTTTCTAAAGTCAGCTGTTCCCATAAAGCTTGAACCATAACTCTGATATTTTCTCTGTATATACTCACATATATTCAATAATAAGGAAAAAAGGGTGAAAAGAACTATAATTGGAATGACTTGACTCTCTTTCTATATAGAGAGCAAAAATCACCACTTTTTCCCAACTTGACTTACCCATTTAATTCTGATTAAAGGCAAAGGGATAATACAGAAAAAACGGGAAATTTAACAAGGAAGTCTAATATTAAAAACACAAAATTAGGGCTTGTTTTAAGACCAAGGAGCTCAGGTGACACAGTGGTTAACAGCTACAGCTACTAACCAAAAGGTAGGCAGTTCGAACCCACCAGGCACTCTTGGAAACCCTATGGGGCAGTTCTACTATGTACTATAGGGTTGCTATGAGTCAGAATTAACTGGATGGTATCAGGCTTATTAAGACCAAAATATATGTCATTCTAATAAATATCAGTGGTCACATTTATATTTTAAAGGAAAGGTAATCTTAGATTGGTATTTTAAAAATAAGCTACGTACTTATTATAAAACCTAAACCAAACCAAACCCATTGCCATTGAGTCAATTCTGACTCACAGTGACCCTAAAGGACAGCGTAGAACAGCCCCATAAGGTTTCCAAGGAGCACCTGGTTGATTCGAACTGCCAACCTTTTGGTTAGCAGCTGTAGCTCTTAACCACTACACCACTAAGGTTTCCACTTATCATAAACGATGCAAAATTAAAAGAGAAATAGATGGACAAAAATATTCAAAGTAAATACAAACAAATTCAAAGCAACAGCAATCATAAGTTTCAATGCCCAATACCTTAAAATAAGACATTGATAAATGCCAAAATTGACAAATTGCAGTCTGGAATCAGCATGCATAAGACAAAATGGCATCCTATTAGATCAATTAAAACTACAGGGAGAAATTGACAAAATCAAAATTAAATGAGTGGTGTCAACATACCTATATCAAGAATCATTAAAAAAAAAATCCTGAATAAATAAAGGCATACATGTAATTTGAACAGGATATTGTTTGTTACTGTGTTTGGTCTTATAAATGTTTTCTGCAATTAAACCAGAGTGACTTAGCTTGTTCCTGCCTGGAGGACTACTGTATCTCTAGTTATGGGAGCACCAGTTGGACAAAGATTGATAGTGTTACGAAATGATACATTGTATTTCAAATGTGTACATTATGGGTATCTGAGCAAAAGTGCTGTGATAAACTACAGAGTCCAAGGTGCAGGTGAGGCAAGATAAAATCTTACTCAGATTATAATCATGAGGAATGTATAATTAAGAAACCTCTTCCAAAATTTTACTAGAATTTATAATAGTTATCAGGAACGAGCAATTTTAGAACAATTTAACAGGAATACAATAGGCAAACATTGAAAATGCATGAGAGAGTCTTTGCATCTTGAGGAAAATACAGACTATTTGGGGACATCCAACATCTGAACTCTTCCTTAAGAACTGCAGTTGTCCTATAAAAGAAAAGATTCCCTGGGTGGTACAAATGGTTAAGTGTTTGACTACCAGTCAAAAGATTGGCAGTTCAAACCCACCCATAGGGTCCATGGAAGACAAGCTTGGCAATCTTCTTCCAAAATGTCACAGCATTAAAAACCCTATGGAGCAGTTCTATTCTGCACACAAGGGGACTCCATGTGCTGCAATACACTGAATGTAACTAACAACCACAGCAGTAGAAGAAAGTCTTTAGCAATAATATTTGGTAGAGTTTATTATGCAGAATTAAATAACAAGGATCATCACGTTCTTTTGTATCATTCTATTTTAGTAGCAAGTTGATAGGAAAAAAAAGAAAAAAAAGGACTGGTGGAGATTTAAATAGTAGGCTCCTTTTTATAGAGAGCTAAAGTTTAGAAAGATATGTAAGAGGCAAAAGGAAACTGAGTGAGGATTTAGAAACCAAGTTATGAGAGTTGGGTATGTTTATTGGTACAAGGCTGTCACTGTTTCTAGACCCACCCACTGCCCGGAGATAGACAATGTATATATGTGAACTGACCACTGTACACAACTGTATCTATAATTATTTCTGCATCTCTGTGTGTTTGTGTAAATATATATATTTATACATATGCAGTTTATAAACAAGTAATATATATGTAGTTTATAAATGTATGAATATATATTAACATACTGTATATAAAACTATACATGTATACCAAAATATGTGTGTGTATATATAAAAATATGTATATATATATATTCATTCTGATAGATCTGACTCTATTCAAGCATCACAGCATTCATTCGAAACACTAGCCCTCCTTTTTTTAAATTTTTACTTCTTTCTCTGACAGTGAAAAATCTGGTCCTTATGGTATAAATTGTTTTACAAATTTGTTCGAGCTTAGTATACGTGTAAGGTATTTTCAGAATTGCTAACAGGGACTCTTGTGAGAAATCAATTGCCGGCTACAGCACAATGTTCATACACAGCTCTTGTTGTCTTGGCCTTAACAGGATCCAGTCAAAGTATGTAGGAGAACTCTTCTTTTCTCTACCTCTGTCACTTAGGTAATATTGTACACTTACAATACAGTTAGATCCATTTGTCATAATCTGTATTTTATCTGGTGTTTCTGCATCAGTTTTTTTTTTTTTTTTAATTAACATCTACTTAATTTCACCACTCTTACGCCATACTGAATAGTTTAATCAACATTAAAATTTCCCTTTGTGGCACCTTTGAAGGCAATTTTTTCCTACTCTCCCACTCTCCTAACATTGCCCAGAACTCACTGATGTTCTCTCCATGTTTCACTTCTTTTCTGTGTGTAAGGAGAAGGGTTCTCTTATGCAATTTGCTTCATTCTGTTGCACATAAGGTTGCTGTGAGTGGGAACCGACTCGATGGAACCTAACAACAGAAACTGTTTTAATTCTCCTGGCATCTAGGTTTCTAGGGTTCGTGAAGTTTGGGGTAACCCACGCAGGACATTACCCTTAGGTGTCTTTTTGAACCTCGAGCCTTGAAGAACATGATCTCCTAAGTCACCTTTAAGTCAAGCAATGATATAGATAAACTGGTAAAAAACACTTTGTGTTAAACATTGAACTCTATTTGCAGTGTATTATCTGTCTGAGTCAGTTTTGAGGAACAGAAACCCCAAAGTCAGACAAGAAGCTGTATTTAGGGTAAATTATTATTATATAAACACTGTTCTGGCCCCAATTCCACGGCAATGCCCATAAGATGTGATGTAAGAATTTTGGAAGTTCTTCTCATCTTTGGAACATTTTTGACTCCCTTGTGAAAATGTACCCTCATTTGCAAAAAAAAAAAAAAAAAATCAATAAACTACAATCAATTTCTGTGAGTAGCTTAATATGATTTTTGTTTTAATAGTGTTTAATTTTGAGAATCTCTATTGTTATACACTCAAGTTCCCTTACGTTTTCTTTTACAGTATTTATTCTATCCTATTCCTGTGCAGTCTATTTTTCATCTCAGACATTGCAGGCGCAATCAAAGCCTTCTTTAATATCTTCCATGTCTCTAAAGCAGCAGTTAAAAAAATCAAAGGACATACTGCATTGGGCAAATCTGCTGCAAAAGTCCTCTTTAAAGTGTTAAAAGGCAAAGATGTCACCTTGAGGATTAAGGTTCACTTGACCCAAGCCATGGTATTTTCAATCACCTCATGTGCATGTAAAAGCTAGACAACGAAAATGGAAGACTGAAGAAGGATTGATGCCTTTGAATTGTGGTATGGCAAGAATATTGAATATACCGTGGACTGCCAGAAGAACGAACCAATCTGTCCTGGAAAAAGTACAGTCAGCATACTCCTTAGAAGCAAGGATGGTGAGACTTTGTTTCCCATACTTTGGACATGTTATCAGGTGGGACCAGTCCCTGGAGAACGACATCATGCTGGGTAAGATAAATGATCAGTGAAGAAGAGGAACATCCTCAACAGGATGGACTGACACAGTGGCTGCAACAATGGGTTCAGACATAGCAACGATTGTGAGGATGGTATAGGACCAGGCAGTGTTTCTTTCTGTTGTACATAGGGTCACTATGAGTTGGAAATGACTTAAAAGTACCTAACAACAACAACATGTCTCTAACTTTTTGGGCATATGGAAAACACTTACAATAACCCTTTTAATCCTTTGATAAATTATAGCATCCTTATCCATTAGGTGTATATTTTCATTGATTCAATATGCTCCTTATTATGGTTAATATTTTCCTGCTTCTTTGCCTGCTACCTGATAATCTTTGATTTGATGCAAGACATTGTGAATTTTAGCTTAATCAATGCAGACAACTTTTGTCTATCTTAAGAACTCTGGAGGTTTTTGAGGGAGTGCAGTTAAGTTACTTAGAAATGGTTTGATATTTTTGGTATTACTTCTATGATGTTTTTGGCAGGAATGTTGCAGTTTTAAGAGTAGGGCTCATTTTTCCTCGCTACCTAAACAAGATCTTCCTGACTTATCTATCGAATGCCCATGAATTATGACATTTTCCATCCAGGCTACTAAGAACAGGGATAGTTTCTTTGAACACTGGGTGCTATTCCTTTAACCCTTTAGGATGATCCTTTCCAAAAATTATCCAGTATAAACAATGACAAAAAGTATGCTCTAAAAAAATGTGTGCTTTAATGATTGTCACAAAATAGTGTAGATAACGTATTTCCAGGAGATATAGCAACAGCTGCAGAATAAACAACTTGTTTTCTTCCTATTACCAGTCAGTGACCTTCTCCTTTGTCTTTAATGTAGTCAACTTTAGCATTACCTTGACACCCTGGCTCCCTGCAGAGTTGCATCATGCCGGCAAATCTACCCCCTGCACCTAAACCCAAGAGGAACAACACAAACTTTCAATAGGTTAATCAAAGCCACTTCCATGCTCTCTAGGAGGGCAAATTGAGTTGATTATTTTCATTGCTCAAATACAAATGCAGTTGCAGTAAAAATTCAAAACATACAAACCACTTAGGTAGTATTCACAGTCATCATTTTTATATACTCTTGTAGAAATACCCATATAGTGATTTTAGACATACACTTAACTGTAGATAATTAGCTGATTAAATTTTGGTGTAACATTATTAAGCAAAAGAATTAACGTAGGTAACCAGCGACATATTTTCATTTTTTAAATGCTATTCGATTTTTTTTTAATCAGATTATTTTATTTCTGAAAGAATTTGTAAACACAAACAGTGGATGATTCAGTTTTAATGGAAAACACATACTTTTAAATAGAAACGTTGCCACTGCGATTATTTGCATGGATGCCTCTTTAGTATTCAAGTAAAGCAGACACATTTATGCAAGGGAACATTTCAAATAATACACATCAAAATTACTACCTTCTACAACTGACCTTCATAGAATCTTTATGTTAAAAGTAGAACCCCTTTGACTAAAAGAGATTTAAACAGACTTATGGACACAGTGTAAATTTCATGGACAAACTGGAAACATCATACCTAAAAGTTTTATAATAATATCTCTAAAAAAAAGTTAGTTGTTTCAATTACTTTACATGCAGCACCTGAGAGGTCCCTTACAATGGTAGATTTAACTGAAATACAAACACAGCTAAACACAACTTGCTTCATGTGGTATAAACTGTACTCCAGGCCTATACCTCTGTACTCGCTTTTTAAAAGAATAAGTAGATGATATGAATAAGTCCAACTATTTCTAATAAAAGAATTATCCACCATATTATCTTTTATTTTTTCTAAAACTATATTTAGCATTATATATGAATACATGTGTCTATATATATAGTCTATGTTTTCCGGTATGAACATCATCACATGAATGATCATTTAGAATACGTACATAAATTGAACATATGATATGAATATTTTTATGAAAAAAATGCTTTATTTTTATGTATTGAAAAGATACTTGTGAAATAAAAATTGTTATAAAACACTTTGTCTTTTTATAAATTTAGGGAAATCTTTTAAAAATTCTTTCCAATGTATTTCTAAATGTAGGTATGAAAAGACAGTCATTGTGTGTATATCTACTGGTTTATCTTCAAACAGAAAAGGCCATTATTATAACTGACCATTTTCAAGAAGGGTTCTGTTTTCTTTAGAATGCTCTTTAAAGTTTTTGCAAAGTTCTATTTTTAAATTCTTTTTTTAAATATATTTTCTTTTATTGTACTTTAGATGAAGGTTTACAGAACAAGCTCACTTCTCATTAACCATTTAGTGGACACACTGTTATTTTTAAATTCTTCATGTATTTTTTCAAATAGTAATAATTACCTAAATTCAGTACAACAATTATGCTCACTGTTCACTCTGACCAAGTTGAAAAAAAGCCTCATGGATCTGAGCAAATTGATTTCATTCTGAACTGGTCAACACACAGTGATAAGAAAACCTTATTGTTTATTAAAATTTTTTTGGGTATGACATCGTTCATCAACTTCCAGTAACTTGGCTAGAATTATTGTTAATTATAGCCTAATTTTTGTTAATTGACTAGAGTTATTGTTAAATATTTATTTTTTAGTATTTTCACAAACAAATTATGATTTATCACTTTCTCTAAAGGACATTTCTGTTTGGGGAGAAAGTACAAAAAAATATTTTTAACTTTCTAAACCTCAAAAAGTCCAGACCTACAAAGTGGGCTTTCTCAGGACCTTGCCAGCTCTAGCAGAAATTGAGGGAAGGGTATAATTTTTGCATTTGGTATTTGCTTTATGCATAAGATCTCAAACTCTTAGATTGTCATGGTATTCGAATGAATGAAATCCCTCTTTTCTTGAATATAAACAAGAACCACTTAATATACTCTTAAACAGTTGTGTGAACTCATTAGTTTGTCCATAAAGTATTGTCACAAATAGAAAAAACTAAGTGTGCTTAATGATCAGCTACTGATACAAAAACTGATCCATTCATAGGTTTGCACAGTTTAACATCCACAGTATGTTCTGTGAAATCGGACATTATGTGATTTGGACCTTGTACTCACACCATATTAAAATGGACTTTGTGAGAACGTCATATTAAAACCTAACGAGAGTCCCCATCTGGTGGTCCTTGTCGTGGCTGCCGCCATTGCTGTGGTTGCTGGAGCTGTTGGAGGAGGCAGAGAGAAAGCAAGCGGGGAGGAAACAGAGTGTGCCAAGCCCAGCTCATTGTTCACCCCGCTTTAGTGGCCAGAGCAGCCTAGTCCCCACGGCCCCCAACACCACCACCCGCCTTCCCACCATACAAAGGCCTAGAGCCCAAGCCCGGAGCCACGTCCTCTGCCTCACCTGACTGTATCCCACCTGTGGTCCAGTGCTGTAAGAGTCTGCATTTGGCATCTTTAAAATCATTAGGGGGAAATAATAAACAAAAGGAGAGCTACTTCTACTTAAAGAAAAAAAAAAAAAAACCATAAACCTTACGGGACCACAGACACATATTTGGTTAGACATTGCCCGAACAGACTTTAAGCTAGGACGCATACTTGTATTACACGAATTGCTATCAAGGTGATTCCAATCCATAGCCAATTTATAGAAGAGAATAGAACTGTCCCATAGGGTTTCCAAGGAGCTGCTGGTGGATTCCAACTGCTGACCTTTCTGGTTAGCAGCGATAGAGCTTAACCCCTATTATAGCTGGCAGTTAATACTTATGCCACCTTCTCTCTACAGGTACTTTCTTGGATGTATATGATATAGTTCAATCTTCAAGACTCTTCACTCAGGTTTACTTCTCATTTATTCTCATCTCTTCTTTCTGTTTTCCCAGTAGCAATAGATATAATTTAATTATCTTCTTTTAAAATGTAGCATAACAAATATGTCAAAAGTTTGTATAGAGACACTCCAGTAATCTCTAAATTGGCTGCTTCTTCTATTTAACTGTGTAATAAGATAGACCAAAATAAATCCATAGATTTACATTGTTTCTTATCTTTCATTAAGGACACTATCGATAACCTAAAGACTAAGATTGTGATTACTCCACTCTCCTTGTATTTCCATATTTCCTCTGTCTCTTTCTCTCTTTTTCTCTTTCTCTCTCAATTCTTACTTGAAAGATATAAAATTTAAAACTTTGTCTACATTCTTTTTTTTTTTTTTTTTCTTGTCTAAAGAAAACTTCCACAGAATCTTCAGTGGGTGTTTTATTCTTAAGGGGTTAAACCTCCATTTAAAATCTTTAAGTGCTTAGAAATTCACTTGTGCTTACTAATTAACTTCTATAAATTATTTACTCTTAATGAGTGGATAGATAGACAAGTAGAAATCCGAAAGTTAAGCTCAAATCAAGACGTATTTTTCTACTATTTAAATCAATATACTTGATTAAAAGTGCCTCTCTTCCAAGAATGTATTTACTGTGTTTTTCAGGGCCTGTATTTAACTTTGTAGTGTTGCATTGGTTATATCTGTCAGGACCAAAACATGGTTCTATCGGAAAGAATAAATAATTAAAGACAACTTACTCAGCATGGAAACAGCCACTTCTGAGCAGAACCCATGGGAAAATCTTTATGGCATTAATGCCCCTACACAATTTTGCAGAACAAAAAATTATCACCATAAACAACTCTCAAAGGTGATCTTATAAAAAGTAATTTGTTCAATTTGAATGTGACATAAGATTTGTCAAATTGTGAAACTAAGTGTTTATCAAATTTCGAAGGTTACATAAAAAGGTACTTGCTCATTTAATCTCCAACTAGAAGCAAGATATAAAAAGCCCCCTGTTGTTCATTTTCTGGTTTAACCCACTGAAACAGCGTGTTGGAATTTTAAATTTGGGCATACTATGAATTTCTGCATTTTTTTAAGGTTAGAATGCTGCTGTTAGGAAGTTAAAGTTCTTCCCCAAGGAAATTAAAACTATATCTTCTTTAAAAATTCAGTAAGGAACCCTTGTTTTGTCAGGATGGCACATCGTATTGTTATATTCCATTCCCAGCTGAAGATGTTGCATGTGTCTCAAAGGCCACACTCTGTTTCCCTGCTGCTATTATAAATGAGGATGAAGCCATCGTCCTGGTGGAAATAGCTCTTGGACTGATATTTCGTTGTAATGAAGAGACCTGGTGTTCCACCAAAAACAACAAAACTGAAATGTCTCTTCCCTATTTACCACTTCTACTAAGAATCCCAAGGGGAGAGAAACCACCATGCAGCTTAGGTTAACGTAGGACAATTCAATTTCTAATTGTAATTTTTTGTAACTGTTACATAGAATCGTATATAAACACTTCACTGAACATTTAAAATTTTCTCAGATTTCATTTGCTAAGACACACCTAATACCCTTAACAAATGAAGCAAATGTATCCTTTTACTACAAAACATAACCCAGAAATAAATGGGATAAGCAGAGGTTTTCAAGGATACAAAGAGAAAGGCGTGTGTAGTGGCATTAGAAGGGAGCTTTTCAAGGGATACAGAAAATCATGCGTCAAAATAATGAAGGAAATTTAATCTAAATTTGTGTTGACACAAAGTGAGTACATCACTTATTTTTTTTTACAGTTGCTTTCTTAGAGCTTATCTGCAGGAAGAATGGAAGCTATGTATCCAAAAACAAATCTGAAGTTTTAGATTTCTATGTGTGGGCTCTTAAAAGATTGGATTGAATAATTTCTCTATCTTCACCTATAAATTCATCCTGAAATTGAGAATGATTTAATTTTTAATCTGATCTTAATCAAACTGCAGATATTCTTCAAAGCACAATCAAAAAGTAGAAAAAGTCAACTATTTTTCCAGAGTGAGCAAAGGTCAAGGACAATGACGGCCTTAACTGAAATATTTAGAATTATACAGTTATGTGCTTGAATGTGTTTTGAAGCCCATATTCAAGTTTCTTTTATTTTGTCTTAATCCTTTACCATACCTCCCATATAGAATTGCTATCTACATCTGTCAGTGGTCTGGATTTTTTGTGATTAAAGAACCAACATAATAATCAATTCATTAGATTTCTTGATATATTAAGGTTCTCCATATTGATTCAAACTGCCTAATATAGTCTATTTTCCCCTCCAACACCAGAGATCCAGTGATAGAATTTTGCAAGACCAATGACTTCTTCATTACAAACACCTTTTACCACAACGTAGACTGCAACTATATACACGGACCTCACCAGACAGAATACACAGGAATCAAATCAACTACATCTGTGGAAAAAGACAAAGGAGAAGCTCAATATCATCAGTCAGAATAAGGCCAGGGGCCCACAGCAGAACAGATCATCAATTGCTCATATGCAAATTCAAGTTGAAGCTGAAGAAAATTAGAAAAAGTTAACAAGAACCAAAGTACAACCTTGAGTATACCCTACCCGAATTTAGAGACCATCTTGAGAATAGATTTGAAACATTGAACACTAATGACTGAAGACCAGGTGAGTTGTGGAATGACATCAAGGACATCATACGTGAAGAAAGCAAGGGGTCATTAAAAAGTGAGGGAAGAAAGAAAAGGCGAAAAGGGATGTCAGAAGAGACTGAAACTTGCAGTGTAGCTAAAGCAAATGGAAGAAATGATGAAGTAAACTAGCTGAACAGAAGATTTCAAAGGGTGAATCAAGAAGACAAAGACAAAGTAAAGTATTATAATGAAATGTGCAAAGACTGGAGTTAGAATATCAGAAGGGAGGAACATGCTTAGCATTTATCAAGCATAAAGAACTGAAGAAAAAATTCAAGCCTCGAGTTGCAATATTGAAGGATTCTACTGGAAAAATATTAAACAACACAGCATGCATCAAAAGAAGATGGAAGGACTACACAGAGACACTGTACCAAAAAGAATTCCTCCATGTTCAAACATTTCAGTAGATAGCATAAGATCAAGAACTGAAGGTACTGAAGGAAGAAGTCCAAGCTGCACTGAAGGTATTGGCAAAAAACAAGGCTCCAGAAATTGATGAAATATCAATTGAGATGTTTCAAAAAATGGATGCAGAGGTGGAGGTGCTCACTCGACTATGCCATGAAATTTGGAAGAGAGCTACCAGGCCAACCAAATGGAAGAGATACATATTTGTGCTCATTCCAATGAAATGTGATACAAAAGAATGCATAATTATCGAACAATATCATTAATATTACATGCAAGTAAAGTTTTGCTGAAGATAATCAAGAACAGTTGCAGAAGTACATTGACAAGGAAATGCCAGAAATTCACGCCAGATTCAGAAGAGGACATGGAACAAGGGACATCATTGCTGACCTCCATGAATCTTGGCTGAAAGCAGAAAATACCAGAAAGATGTTTACCTGTGTTTTATTGATTATGCAAAGGCCTTCAACTGTGAGGATCATAACAAATTATGGATAATATTGCCAAGAATGGGAATTCTAGAACACTTAATTGTGATCATGAGGAATCTGTCCATAGACCAAGAGGCAGTTGTTTGAACAGAACAAAGGTATACTGCATGGTTTACTGTCAAGAAAGGTGTGTGTCAGGGCTGTATTGTTGCACCATTTCCCCTCGACAGCAATGGATTTGGTTTGGTTTTTGTATTCTATCTGCATGCCAAGCAAATAATCTGAGAAGCTGGACTCTATGAAGAATATAGCACCAGGATTGGAGGAAAATTCATTAACAACTTGGATATACAGATGACACAACCTTGCTGGCTGAAAGTGAAAAAGACTTTAAGCACTTACAGATGAAGATTAAAGTCGACAGACTTCAGTATGGATTATACCACCACATAAATAAAACAAAAATCCTCACAACTGGACCAATAAACAGCATCATTATATACAGAGAAACAAATGAAGTTGTCAAGGATTTCTTTTTACTTGAATCCACAATCAATGCACATGGAAGCAAAAGTCGAGAAGTCAAACAATGCATTGCATTGGGCAAATCTGTTGCAAAAGACAACTTTAAAGTGTTGAAAAACAAAGATGTCACTTTAAGGACTAAGGTGTGCCTGACCCAAGCCATAGTGTTTTCAGTCTCCTCATATGCACGCGAAAGCTGGACAATGAAAAAGGAAGACCAAAGAAGAATTGATCCTTTTGAAATATGGTGTTGGCTAAGAATATTGAATATACCATGGATTGCCAGAAGAACAAACAAATCTGACTTGAAAGATGTACAGCCAGCATGTTCCTTAGAAGCAAGGATGGCTAGACTTTGTCTCACATGTTATATCAGGAGAGACCAGTCCCTGGAGAAGGACATCATTCTTGGTAAGGGGAGGGTCAGTGAAAAAAAGGAGACTCTCAACAAGGTGGATTGACAGTGGCCGTAACAATGGGCTCAGGCATAACGACGATTGTGAGTGGGGCACAGGACTGGGCAGTGTTTCGTTCTGTTGTACACAGGGTCACTAAGAGGAGGTCCCCCACATCTAGGGTCCCAGATCAGCTGTGGCCGGCAGTATCTCAGCAGGCTGCCAGTGTTCAGACAGAGATCCAGAGGGACCTTTTGCTTCTGTCTTCTCCAAAAGTGAGGAGAAATCTACAGGTTTATACACCATGTGTGCTGTCAAGTTTAACAATAATTGATAAGTTTTATTGCCTATTAGGAAATTGTTGTATTTTGCTAATTTATAGAGATTTGAACTATTGCCAATCAGGGAATTGTTGCATAGTGTATTTATGATTTGTTAATTTATAGAGATTGGATTTATTAGAAATTAATGGGTTGTTATAAGACATATTTATGACCTTGTTTACAATATACTTCACATACTTCTATTATCTATTTTCAAGATTAGAATAACTTTCCAATAACTTATATTCATAGGTTTTAATAACTTATAGCTAACAGTTGGAGAGCATCATAGGAATATATATGTTTTTGTTTCTTAGTTCAGATATTCTCAAATTTTTATTTTACATTATAAGTGACTTATAGATGGGGGTTTAAATTCATTATAAAAATATCATAACAGTGTAAAATTCATTATAGAAGCATATATGCTAGTGACTTACATGTTTTGAGAACATTACAAAAGTATACATGACAAGATTCTAGTCTTTCCTTAACTAGTAGTATGATTATGCAAGTTACTTTCATTGTATTGAAGTTTCTACACATTTAATAACATTGTAGAAAACAGTGATCTCTATCTTTCTGTTCTAACATTCTGTGATTTGATATGCAAATATTTATTCACAGATGAGTAAAGTTTCTTTCATCGACCAGAAACTCACAAGTGTATTAAGAGACCTTAGAATATAAGAACTTTGAGAAATGGATAGTACTCTTAGGTCTCTACGGGACCGAATTAAAAAAAAAGACTTTCAAACACAAATACAATTGCACAAACAAAAGAATAATTAGATAACTGGAACCTTATAAAAATTAAATACTCTCAACAAAAGAGTAAAAAGACAACCTACGGCGGGGTGGGGTGGATACTAAATAGGCAATAGATAAGTGGCGTCTTGGGTGAAGGGTGAGACAGCACACAATATAGGGGAAACCAGCACAACTTGTACAAGGAGAGGTCATGGAAGCCCCATAGACACATCCAAACTCCCTGAGGGACTGAATTGCTTGGCGGAGGGCTGTGGGGACCATGGTCTCAGGGAACATCTAGCTCAATTGGCATAACACAGTTTATAAAGACAATGTTCTACATTCTACCTTGGTGAGTGGCGTCTGGGGTCTTAAAAGCCTGTGAGCAGCCATCTAGGATACTCCACTGGTCTCATCCCTTCGGGAGAGGGGGAAAATGAAGAGAACAGGATACAAGGAAGAGATTAGTCCAAAGGACTAGTGGACCACAGCTACCAAGGCCTCCACCAGACTGAGTCCAGTGCAGCTGGATGGTGCCCAGCTACCACCACTGACTGCTCTGACCAGGATCACAACAGAGGGTTCTGGACAGAGCTGGAGAAGGATGTAGAACACAATTCTAACTCACAAAAAAAGACCAGATTTGTTGGCCTAGAGGAGACTGGAGAAGCCCCGAGAGTATGGCCCCCGGACGCCCTTTTAGCTCAGTGGTGAAGTCATTTCCATGGTTCACCGTTCAGCCAGGGAGTGGACAGCCCCATAAAACCAAATGGGACTAATGAGGCACAGCTGTCCAGGGACAAGGGCCAGAAGACAGAAGGGAACAGGAAGGCTGGTGATAGGGAACCCAAGGTTGAGTAAGGATATTGTTGATGTGTTGTGAGATTGTTAACCCTTGTTAACAGCATGTATACTAACTGTTAAATGAGAAACTATTTTGTTCTGTAAGCCTTCATCTAAAGTGAGAAGAGCAGCACAATTGGAAGAGCGTAGTCGATGTCACTGACCTGTGCATGCAGAAATTTTTGAAATGGTGTATCTTTGGCTATGTATTTTTTCACCAAAAAAAAAAAAAAAGTCTAGAAGGGAGAGGGTCGACTTGTTGTGGGGTTGTTAACCAATGTCATAAAACAATATGTGTACTACGGTTTCATGAGAAACTATTTGTTCTGTAAGCCTTCACCTGAAGTACAATAAAAAAATAAAAATAAAAAAAAGACAACCTACAGACTGGGGAAAAATCTTCAGGAATGACATATCTGATATATTAAAAAATATACAAACACACATATATTTGGGTAAGTACATATATATATATATAATATATATATAAAATATACATAAAATTTCTACAACTTACTAACAAAAAAAAAAATTAAAAAATGGGTAAAGGACGTGAACAGACACTTCGCCATAGAGGATATTCAAGTGGCCAATAATCAAATGGAAAGATGCTCTCTATTATTAGCCATTACAGAGATGTGAATCAAAATTACAATAGGACACCATCGCACCCCTGCTAAAATGGCATTTATAAAAGTCAGAAAACAACAGATGCTGGTGAGGACGTGTGAAGATTGGCACACTCAACCACTGCTGGCAGGATTGTAAAATGGTACAACCAACATGGAAAACAGGACAGCATTTTCTCAAATCATTAGAAATAGAATTACCTCATGATCCAGTGATTACACTTCTAGATATATACCCTAGAAATCTAACAGAAGAGCCGTAAGTAGACATATGCCCACCTATGTTCATTGCAACCCTATTCACAATAGCAAAAAATGCAAACAACCTAAGTGCCCAGCAAAGATGAATGGATAAACAAAATGTGATACGTACATACAATGGAATACTACACAACCAAAAAAACTGCGAGTTCTCAAAACATCTTGCAATGTAGGTAAATCTGGAGGACATTATGCTGAGTGAAATAAGTCAGTCACAAAAGGACAAATACTTTATAATCTCAATTTTATAAACAGACAACAATAAGTACAGAAATGGAGAACAGTGTTCATTGGTGGTGGTCAAGGGTGGGTAGGAGGGAGAGGGGGAATCATTCTCTAGATAGTAGACACTTGTTATTTTCTGTGATGGAAAATGTGACACCTAATATGGGTAAAGTGTGCACAGCTAAACCAAGATAAATGATGCCAGTAAGTTGTACGTAAGTGAAAGGAGGTTTTGGTAAATGCTATGGCATATATAATTTTACGACCACAACCAAAAAAGATATGTGTGTATATGCATACTTATTATATACGTATGTGTATAGGTGTGTATACACACGTACGTATGTGCATATGTATTCATATTCATGTGTGCAAAAAGGAACTCTGGTAGTGCAGTGCTTAAGTGCTTGGCTGCTGAACAAAATATCAGCCATTCCAACCCATCAGCTACTCTGCTGGAGAAAGATTTGGCAATATGCTTCCAAAAATAAAGATTACAGCCTTGGAAACTCTATGGGGCAGTTCTACCCTACCCTATAGGGTCGCTATGAGTTGGAATTGACAGCAATGGATTTTTTTTTTTTTTTTTTTTGGTATACAGATTGAATAAGTAAGGTAAAAGAATGTCATCTAGAATGGTGAATCTTTTACAGAGGGTTTTCAATTTACTTTGCCCAGATCCATCAGAGGAAACACTATTTATGGCAGCTATAGCCTTACAAAATATATTTCTTAAATAATAAGACTTGAAAATAGAAATTACTCCTTGATCCATGGGTTACATAATGAATGTTGTGTTAGCAGGCATGCGAACAGCATTAATTTCCTTGTATGTCTCCATCAGAGCATCGGAGCTCTTGGATGACCAGCTACATTATCAATAGGCAGTAATATTTTGAAAGGAATCTTTTTTTCTGAGCAGTAGTTCTCAACAGTGGACTTAAAATATTCAGTAAACCATGTTGTAAACAAATGTGCTATTATCCAGGCTTTGTTGTTCCATTTACAGAGCACCGGCAGAGTAGATTTAGCATAATTAAGGGCCCTGGGATTTTCGGAATGCTAAATGAGCATTGGCTTCAACTTAAAGTCACCAGCTGCAGTAGCCCCTAACAAGAGAGTCAGCCTGTGCTTTGAAGCATTGAAGGCAGGCATTGATTTCTCTCCAGCTATGAAAGTCCTAGATGGCATCTTCTTCCAATACGAGGCCGTTTCATCTATGTTGAAAATCTGTTGTTTAGTGTAGCCACCCTCATCAATTATTTTAGCCAGATTTTCTGGATAACTTGCTGCAGCTTCTACATCAGCACTTGCTGCTTCACCTTGCACTTTTATGTTATGGAGATGGCTTCTTTCCTTAAAC
This sequence comes from Dugong dugon, assembly GCA_030035585.1. Classification (NCBI taxonomy): domain Eukaryota; kingdom Metazoa; phylum Chordata; class Mammalia; order Sirenia; family Dugongidae; genus Dugong; species Dugong dugon. The sequence goes on from CM057473.1 coordinate 13,575,071, forward strand.
CTCATGAATTAACCCCTGCTGGTTTCATACTTTTCTTCTGCAGCTTCCTCATCTCTCTCAGCCTTCATAGACTTGAAGAGAGGGCCTTGTTCTGCATTAGGTTTTGGCTTACGGGAAGGTAGTAGCTGGTCTGATCTAAATACAAATCTTTTCTGTGCCTTGACAAATTGTCACACTCCTTACTAAGTTTGCATCAGCCACCAACATTTTATCCTTGTGTTTTCGTAGTCATGTAATATCTTTGAGATATCCTTTAATGTGAAATTGTTTTGCTGGCATCATTTCCTTTGAGATAACTTCATCCTTTTGGTCATGATCACATCCCTCATTTCTGTCAATAACATTGCCTTTGCTAAGTTCTTTGGCTGCATATCCAGAATCTCTCCAATGGTGGCAGAGTCAACATTCCTGCAGTTTGCTGTTTCTTCTCTCAGGTTATTTATATTTGAATATCACTTCCAGTGGTATCATTTCTTTAGTTTCTTTGCTGAACTTTATCTTAGTTGGCCAATTCCCTCTTTTAAATATCCATTTCTGTACAGTATCACACTAGTTTATCACTGGGAGACCAGAAGGCAATATAACTACATGCTTGCTGTCTGCATGAACTGAATAGCAGATGTGCAGTTACCAATAACCATCAGACTTTGAAAGACGTGATGTAATTTGGTCACTGATGATGCACATTTGTTGTTTACACAGTGATTTGTGCACCAAAGAGTTAGAAGCCTAGTTTATCCTTCATGCAATTACGTTTAATACACATGGCAACTGAAATATTCACCACATTGTTGCGGGACTAGTGTTAATTTACTAAAAGCTGGCAGCTGATATTCTGCATATCAGAGTCATGCAGAGTGAGGACTGATTGTATATAATGTCAGATAGGAACAGTAAAAAAAAAAAAGAAGGAGAAAGCTTGAATATATATTATGTTTGTGCAATTGTGTGCACTGAAGAATTATTCACAAACAACAAAAAATTTTATTATATAGACTTCTATTAAACCAGAAGGGTTTTATTTTATTTTTTTTATGGACAATAGATATTTTATCCCAGTTACATTGCTACGTGCATTCCAAACGTTTGGGAGATATAAATAATCTTAGTGCTCAAGGAAAATTTCTTCAGCAGTAATCTTCTTAGCTATTGTTATGAATATTTGAACTCTGCTTATTTTTGTTTCTTCCCTACACATTTACACAAATCCTACATTCTTCTGCCAGTATGTCAGTAGTGACCCAACAAATGCACACAATTTTAGGACAGCTTTTGTCAGCATGTAGAGTCCTCAATTCTTCACATTCTTCTGTTGATGTCTGTAATGCTCAGCTGTGTGGGATAGTGTACATCACAGATACTCCTGTCAGTGTCAAAATGGAAATGGGAACAGAAAATGATTTGCCATTCTCACACTACCGTATTTTGTTCTTAAATCATTACAATCAATCATTGGGAAATGTAACTGGTGAAGAAAATATTTTTTCCTAGTGGGAGTAGAATTTTTGATAGGGAGAGTGGCTTTAGTCATCAGGTAAATGTACACCCCAGAGATTTGGTTTATTCAGTCTCCTAGCAGAGTCCACTCACACAAAGTATAAAATGGAAGGGAGTTATCAAGCTGATGGTTGGTTAGAAAATGCTTGTCAGTAATCTAGTGTCATGCCAGTATCAAATGTAGGAACCGACAAAACAGGGATGAAGGCGTCCAGAGGGGTCAGGAAAGCAAATCTTAGCTATCAGATACAGGCACACTGATGAGGCTGCCTATTGGAGACAAGCGAACTTGACAAGAGTTCTCAGTCTTCAAAGGTCATCACTTCTACTGTGTAAACTGTGTTTCACTTAAACGCTGTTCTTTTTTTCCCTAAAGTTTCCATGGATGAAGATTTTAATGCTAATATATCTAAAATTCCAGGAATATTATTGTTATTAGTTGTTGTGGAGTTGGCTTGGACGCATGGAAACCTTACGTATAACAGAAGAAAATGTTGCCAGGTCCTGTTCCATCTTCATCATCGTTGGAAGATTTGAGACAACTGTTGTGGCTATTGTGTCAAATCATCTCATTGAAGGCTACATTTCTCTTAACACTGGTTTACTCATTCTTTTGACACTCCACAGTATATTATATATTCTTTGTCAAAACCATCATCGAAACGCTTTAATTTTCCTTTCTTTTTCATTGGTCAGGTTTTGCATACTTATGAAAAACAAAAAATCAAATCTGTTGCTGTCAAGTTGATTCCAACTCACAGCAGCCCTATAGGACAGAGTAGAGGTGACCCATAGAGTTTCGAAGGAGCGCCTGGTGGCTTCAAACTGCCCAGCTTTTGGATAGCAGCTGTAGCATTTAACCACTACGACACCAAGGTTTCCTGCGTGCTAATAAAATGATTGAATTAAGGAATGTTAGAAACAAATAATCCTAAAAGGAGAGAAATTAGTAGAAAAAGTAGAGATGACCTCAAGAAAATACACTTTTAATTTCAAGCGGACATATTTTCCTCTGCACCTTTCTCATCTGTTTCTAAAATTGTAACAACTGAAGTAGAAAAAAAATTATAGTGGATTATACATTGAAATTAAGAGCCTAATCCCCCTCCCCTAAGTCAGCTTTTCGTTTCATATTATTTTAAATTACAGACTCTAAATAGATCCATATATAATGAACTGGCTATTGCATAAGGCTCTTCTTGTTACTCTGGAATTGGAAAGTTGACATATTAGTTCACTAGGGATCAACACTGAAGATAGCAGTTGTTAAGTATTGAACATTATAACTAGAGTTGGAAGTAACAGGGGCAAGTATTAAATAAGGGCTTACTAACAGATGAGAAAAAAATCATAAATACTATCAAATACCATATCAACACCTTATCCCTTCCCGATTCCCAGTATATATAATCTGACTCAAGAGGAGGAAGATAGCAAGGACCTTGGGATCAGAGGTCTTTTTTTTTCTGGTCTGGTGAACTGCTGTGGCTCTTCAGGTCCATAGAGTAGAGGAAAGTGCTTTCCTGCCTTTCGCTGTTCAGCCAAAGTGAAGTTAACTCTAAGAGAACCACTTGTAAAAGTCAATACAGGTAGTCCTCAACTTAAGACCTATTCAAGTTACCACGAACTTCACTTCCCACCATTCTTTTTTTTTTGGTCCCTCTTATCCTTAGTAATATGTACTACATACTATGTTGCAGTGCATAATTTGTTGATGTCATCATATCTGTAAGTTTATATGTAATGTTTCCAGCCCCTAAAGACAAATAAAGATCAGAATTATAAAGATACTGATAATAAAGGGAAATAATAATGAAAACAAAACAAAACAAACAAACAAAAAAAGATGAGGCCTTCAACTTAGGTCAGAACCATTTTTTACACTGAGTCATCAGAACAGAACCCCCTCCTAAGTTGGGGACTACGTGTATTTTCAAGGTGAGGCTGATGTGTTGTTCTCTGGATTGTTTTCTAACAGGCTCTTTAGAAATCCCAGGATCTGTGAGACTAGGGCACTGGGAGATTTTAATATGTGACCACTGGATTTGAGGAAAGGTTGTAAACATAGAGACGTCTACATGCTTCTTCCCAAGAGATGTCTGATTATGCATGATTTGAAGATATAATACATGTACTTCTTTCCTAGCTTGGACTTTGGAATTTTGGGACTGTTAGCAACCCCTACCTCCCACAATGGGCCTCTCCCTAGCATGGACACTCTCCTCACCCTGCTGGAGCTCCAACACCCAATGTCAGTGCTGGGCTGTCTACTCTCAGATGATGCAGTCCTGACACCCTAGGCTATAATCTTCACAGGACCAGATGAGTTTAAACCTCTGACCTTTTGCTTAGCAGCCCAGTGTTTAACCATTGCTCCACCAGGGCTCCATCATACAGGGGAACATTTCTTTTTGTTAGTCATATGGTCCCTATGAATCAGAACCCCTCAACAGCACTTAAGAACCATGGAGGGAACTTGCCTATAGATAGCCACATAAACACTCAATGGTTACTTGTTTTCAATTAGTGCAATTCAAATATTTGCCTCTGGACGAAAATTAGGACAGTGGCGAGCTGTGATCATGCCACTTAAGAAGTCATGGGGAACTTAAGTATATAAGAAAGTCAAAACTAAACCTACATGAACAATTCGGAAAGCTTATAAAATGATTCATGGAAGAACAATTAAACAGTGAAATTGTGGTTAACAGTTTACCTCACTTGCAATCCAAGGAGTATAAATTACATTTAAATTTAAAATATTATAATTTATGTTATAAAATTTGGAAAACTTAAAAGAAAATATTAATACTCTGTGGCAACAAATGACTTTGAACTGTTCACAATACCAATTTTGTCTTTAAAACAAGTATTGTACAACAATGAGTTGGATTAAATGTAGTTCAGACTTAAAGCATGGCATTAAGTCTACAGAATCTCAGGTTCAGACTTCCTGGCTTCAAATACTCACTTGCACACTCACTGTGAGAACTTGGCCAAATTTTTAAACTTGTTCATGGCTCAGAGTCTTCATTAATAAATGGAGTAAAATAATGGTAATAGTACCTTTTCTTTTCATCATAACTATTATATAATAAAACAAAAAACCATAAAAAAGACAAGAAGTAAAGAAAAGACCAAAATGGATGTCAGAAACGACTCTGAAACTTGCTTTTAAAAGTAGAGTAGCTAAAGTGTATGGAAGAAATGGTGAAGTAAAAGAGCTGAACAGAAGATTTCAAAGGGCAGTATAGAAGACAAAGTAAAACGTTATAATGAAATGTGCAAAGACATGGAGTTAGAAACCAAAAGGGAAGAACAAACTCAGCATTTCTCAAGCTGAAAGAACTGAAGAAAAAAATTAAGCCTCAGATTGCAACATTGAAGTATTCTATTGCCAATTACTGAACAATGCAGGTAGCATCAAAACAGGGTGGAAGGAATACACAGAGTCAGTATACCATAAAGAATTGCTTGATGTACAGTCATTTCAGGAGGTAGCATATGATCAAGAATCGATGGTACTGAAGGAAGAAGTCCAAGATGAACTGAACGCATTAGCAAAAAACAAGGCTCCAGGAATTGACGGGAATATCAATTGAGATGTTTTAACAAATGGATGCAACCCTGGAAGAGCCCACTCTTCTATGCTAAGAAATTTGGAAGACAGATCCCTGGCTAATCGACTGGAAGAGATACATATTTATACCCATTCCAAAGAAAGGTGATAGAACAGAATGTGGAATTTGTCAAACAATATCATTAATATCACACTCAAGTAAAATTTTGCTGAAGATCATTCAAAAACTGTTGCTGCAGTACATGAACAGGGAACTGCCAGAAATCCAAGTCAGATTCAGAAGAGGACATGGAACCAGGGACATGTTTGCTCATTTCTGATGGATCTTGGCTGAAAGCAGAGAATACCAGAAAGATGTGTACCTGTGTTTCATTACAAATGCATTCAACTGTGGATCATGATAAATTATGGATAACACTGCAAAGAATGGGGATTCCAGAACAGTTAATTTTGCTTATAAGGAACCTATACAGAGATCAAGAGGCAGTCATTCAAACAGAACAAGAGGATACTGCATGGTTTAAAATCAGGAAAGGTGTTTGTCAGAGTTGTATCCTTTCACCATACTTACTTAATCTGTATACTGAGCAGATAATCCGAGAAGCTGGACTCTATGAAAAAGAATGTGGAATCAGGATTGGAGGTAGACTCATTAACAGCCTGTGATAGGCAGATGTCACAACCTTGCTTGCTGAAAGTGAAGAAAACTTGAAGCACTTAGTAATGAAGATTGAAGACTACAAACTTCAGTATGGATTACACTCCAACATAAAGAAAACAAAAATTTTCACGACTGGATCAATAAAAATTATCATGATAAACAAAGACAAGAATGAAGTTGTCAAGGATTTTATTTTACTTAGATCCACAATCAACACCCATGGAAGCAGCAGTCAAGAAATCAAATGCCATATTGCATTGGTAAAATCTTCTGCAAAAGACCTCTTTAAAGTGATGAAAAGCAAAGATGTCATTTTGAGGACTGAGATGAGCTGACCCAAGCCATGGTATTTTCAATCTCCTCATATGCATAGGAAAGCTGAACAACAAATAAGGAAGACTGAAGAAGAATTGATGCATTTGAATTATGGTGTTGGTGAAGAATCTTGAATCTTCCATGGACTTTCAGAAAAACGGACAAGTCTGTCTTGGAAGAAGGACAGCCAGAATGCTCCTTAAAAGTGAGGATAGCAAGACATCATCCCATGTACTCTGGACATGTTACGGGAGGGACTAGTCCCTGGAGAAGGACATAATGCTTAGTAGAGGGTCAGCGAAAAAGAGGAAGACCCTCAAGGAGATGGATAGAAACAAGGGCTGCAATAATAGGCTCAAACATAGCAACAATTGTGAGGATGGCACAGGTCCTGGCAGTGTTTTATTCTGTTGTCCGTAGGGTTGCTAGGAGTTGGAACCTACTTAAAGTCATTTAACAACAACAACAACAATAACGGCCCCCTAACTCATAAGGTGGCTGTGGAGAGTAAATGAGATTTAACAAGCCATGGCCAAGAAAAGTTTCTGATTCATTCTAAAACTCACTATATATATAACTATATATATAACTATATATTGTTGAAATGATGCTGATGAATTTTCTTTACTTACAGGAAAAAGTATTTCCAATATTTAAGTGGAAAGAAAAGCAGCAAAAAAAAAAAAAGGAATTTTGCCATTCTTTTCTTTTTAATTTTGAAAGAACAAAACTATTATAAAGGGATATTTCTGAGGTGTGAAATTATGTGTTTTCTTAATATTCTTAGGCTTATTCACATGTTCTATTTTTAAAAATAAATTAGCACGTAAAGTATAATAAAAAGAAATGAAGTTAAGAATATGGTCCAAAGAAGTAAAGGAAAATCTCCAATTATTTAAAAAATAATAAGCTCAGTTATTGATAACTTGATAAAAGTGAACAAATAAAGCATAAAATATAGATTAAAATTAAGCAGTTATAATAAGATATTTTTTAAAAATATAGAATCACGTGAGTAAACTAAATCGACCAGAATCATAGAAATCCAATTATAAACTTCATAACATCACAACAATTTGGTACAATTGTCAATAATCAACAGAGCTGCTTCCTCTGTCAATTTTTGCACTCTAGAATTGGGGGGGGGGGGGGATAAAAAAGGTGAAATAACTGAATAAAAGAAAAAAGGAATTTGTTAGATATTTAGAGTCTGTGCTTATATCTCAGGAATTGCAGAAAATACCTCTGTTTATGCTTCACATGTCCATCTCTTAATGCCTGATTCGTTTCAGTAAATAATGGCCAACATTATTTCAAATTATACTAAGACAAAAATGCAAATTACTAGCACACTTGACAATTCCCAGGACCCTGGAGCGAGATGACAATGTGTGTTATAGTCACACCATCCTCCTCAGAATAACTCAAGTTAGCTTGCTAATGAAAGACAGAAGGAGAGAAAATAAGGCCATGGGCAGCGAATTTCTTGAGAGGTGAGAATCAGCACTCGACTAAACATAGTAGATCTCAGTCAGGAGGAAGAAAAGTGAAAAACTATTCAAAATGCTTCTGCCCACTAAAATGGTCATCATAAAGAACATATTAATAGGTACATATACAGTGTACTATAATTGCCTTTCTAAATTTTGTTACAGCATTAAATATGATTTTGAATGATTTCTCAAGAAGGCATTTAAGTAGGTTCTCAACTTCAAATGCACATCTTTATAATAATTCTTTTATTTTCCTCATCGTGGTTATTTTCCATCTAGCATTTTCATGTAAATTGCTGCTGCATATTATTTGTTGTAGTTATTCCCTTCTTCCTTGCTTCTGTGTGTTATTCTGTTGGATATCTTGGGAGAAAGGAATTTTAAATAACTTTTATTTTAGCTATATTCTTCAAATTTATTTTTGTGCTAGGAACTCACATGCTTTCATATAGTCTCATAGTTTATGCTGGAAGTTTTTAATTTTTTTATAGGTTTTCCTATTGTGTGATTTATTTTTGCAGAACACTGTTTTTGGAGATAGGATATTTTCCCCTGAAGCAGTAATCCTTTTTTAAGATCCAATGATTTATTTCAATCTTGCCACTCCATTGATGTTAGGTGCCATCCAGTCAATTCAGACTCATAGAGACCCTAAGTACAACAGAATGAAACACTGCCCAGTCCTACACCATCCTCACAATATTTACCGTGTTTGAGCCCATTGTTGTAGCCACTGTGTCAATCCATCTCATTGAGGGTCTTCCTCTTTTTTGTTGACCCTCTACTTTGCCAAGCATGATGTCCTTCTCCTTGGACTGGTCCCTTTTGATAATATGTCCAAAGTACGTGAGAGAAAGTCTCCCCATCCTCCCTTCCAGGAAGCACTATGGCTGTACTTCGTCCAAGACAGACTTGTTCATTTTTCTGTCAGTATATTCACTATTCTTGGCCAACACCATAACACAAAGGCATCAATTCTTCTTTGATTTTCCTTATTCACTGTCCAGCTTTCTCACGCATATGAGGCAATTGAAAATACCATAGCTTGGGTCAGGTGTACCTTAATCCTCAAAGTGGCATCTTTGTTTTTTAAGACATTAAGGAGGTCTTTTGCAGTAGATTTGCCCAATGTAATACGTCATAGATTTCCTGATTGACGCTTGCATGGGAGTTGATTGTGGATCCAAGTAAAATGAAATCCTTGACAACTTCAATCTTTTCTCCATTTATCAGGATAAAGCTTACTGGCCTAGTTGTGAGAATTTTTGTTTTCTTTTTGCTGAGGTGTAATCCATACTGAAGTCTGTAGTCTTTGATCTTCACCAGTAAGTACTTCAAGTCCTCTTCACTTTCAGCAAGCAAGGTTGTGTCTTCTGCATAACGCAGGTTGTTAATGAATCATCCTCCAATCCTTATGTCCCATTTTCTTCATACAGCCCAGCTTCTCTATTTGCTCAGTGTAAAGATTGAATAAGTATAGTGAAATGATACAACCCTGACACACACCTTTCCTGTCTTTAAACCACACAGTATCCCCTTGTTCTGTTCAAATGAATGCCTCTTGGTATATGTCCAGGTTCCTCACGAGCATCATTAAATGTTTTGGAATTCCCATTTTTCGCAATGTTATCCATAATTTGTTATGATCCACACAGTTGAATGCCTTTGCATAGTCAATAAAACACAGGTAAACTTCTTTCTGGTATTCTCTGCTTTCAGCGAAGATCCATCTGACATCAGCAATGATATCCCTCACTCCATGTCCTTTTCCGAATCCAGCTTGAACTTCTGGAAGTTCCCTGTCCAAATAGTGCTGCAACCTCTTTTGATCTTCAGCAAAATTTTACTTGAGTGTAATACTAATAATAATGTTTGATAATTTCCACATTCTATTGGATCATGTTTCTTGCAACGGGTACAAATATGAATCGCTTCCAGTCAACTGGCCAGGTTGCTATCTTTCAAATTTCTTGGTATAGACAAGTGAGCACTTCCAGCACCACATTCGTTGGTTGAAACATATCAATTTGCATTCTGTCAACTCCTGGAGTCTTTCTTACACCATTCCCTTCATTGCAACTTGGACTTCTACATTTTGGAGTGATCAGTTCTTGATCATATTCTATCTCATGAAATAGTTGAATGTCGAACAACTCTTTTCGGTACAGTGACTCTGTGTATTCCTTCCATCTTCTGTTGATGTTTTAGGAGTCATTCAATATTTTCCCCATAGAATCCTTCTATAATGCAAGTCGAGGCCTGAATTTTTTCTTCAGTTCCTTCAGCTTGAGAAATGCTGAATGTGTTCTTCCGTTTTGATTTTCTAACTCCAGTTCTTTGCACATTTCATTATAAAGCTTTACTTTGTCTTCTCAAACTGCCCTTTGAGATCTTCTATTCAGCTCTTTTATTTCATCATTTCTTCCATTCCCTTTAGCTACTCTAAGTTGAAGAGCAAGTTTCAAAGTCTCTTCTGATACCCCTTTTAGTCTTTACTGTCTTTTTAATGACCTCTTGCTTTCTTCATGTATGATGTCCTTGATGTCATTCCACAACTCATCTAATTTTTAGTCATTAGTGTTCGGTGAGTCAAATCTATTCTTGAGATGGTCTCTAAATTCAGGTGGGATATGTTCAAGGTCCTATTTTGGCTCTTGTGGACTTGTTTCAATTCTTTTCAGCTTCAACTTGAATTTGTGTGTGAGCAATTGATGGTCTGTTCCACAGCTGGCCCCTGGCCTTGTTTTGACTGATGATATTGAGCTTCTCCATAGTCTCTTTTCACAGATGTAGTCAATTTGATTTCTGTGTATTCCATTTGGTGAGGTCCACCTGTATAGTTGCTGTTTACATTGTTGAGAAAAGGTTTTTGCAATGAAGAAGACTTTGGTATAGCAAATTTTTTCATGAGATCTCAGGCATCATTTCTATCACCAAGGGCGTATTTTCCAACTACCTATCTTTTTCCTTTGTTTCCAACTTTTGCATTCCAATCAGCAGTAATTGTCAGAGCATACTGTAACTATACCTTCTGCTTTATTTTTTCTTTCATAAAAGTTATTAGAAATAACTTATAAAATAAAAATAAATAATAAAATAAAAAATAAATATAAAATAAAAGCAATAAAATTTTCCTCGCATGAATATTTTAATCTGAATCTTAAAACTACAATTAAAAACTCGGTTCTCCATCATGCTTACTTGATTGAACATGACAATAGTATCTATTCTTCCTGCTTATAAAAAAGAAAAAAATATTGATTTTTCACAAAGTCACAAGAGTTACGCTCTCCTTTATGTAGAAAACTTCTGTCCATTTTAATTTGAAACTATATTAGAAATATTATAAGGGGTTGAAAAATATATGAAGATAATTTTCAATATTTAAGGTGAGGGTGTTTAAACTTGTTCAACTGTGCTTATTCATACATAAGCACATAATATCAGCCATTACAAAAATCCATTCACCACATCAAACTACTTCTTGTAAATTCTACAAAATATACTTTCCAATTATTTTATTTCATTTATTCTTCCTATAGGAATTGATCACTCTTTGAATGTGCATGTGAAGATAGTGATAAATTTAGATATTAGGTATATTTTATAAGAAAGGTTTTTAAAAATATTTGTAATTAGTTATTGTATCAGTAACAATATTTAATTCTATGTCATCCAATACTAACAAATATACATATCAAGTTATTTGCTTTGCTCTAGGCATGTTGGAAAGTAGAAAATACTTAAGATGATTGTAACAATTCTCAAAGGATAGGAAACTTTTTCTGTTTTTTTTTTCACTTAAAGTATCTATAGTTAAGAACAAGTTGAAACACAAGCTCCCATGAAAAAAATCATATTGATATAAGATATGTAGATTTTCTAACATAATTAGTTTTAAAAATATAACAATAGATTCAATTATTTAATGCATTCAATTAGAATATGTTGTTATACTCTATATTAAAAGATGTTTTTAAAATCCTATAATATTTCCTGAATTGAAAAATTAGTATCATAGGTCTGCTTTGTAAAATAACTTCCATACGTCCACCTACATTCAAGAATATTTTTGACAAGTATAAATTCTGCATATTAAAAAGACTTATTTAGTTACTATTTTACAAAATACAAATTTATTTATAAGAAATTGATATGGCTACAGTTAAAATTTATTAATTTTTTTTACCAAGATCTTCAATCTTACGTTTAGGACCCTATGGCTTTTAAGATTGTGATCATTTTCCTTACTATAGAAAAGTCTATGAAATGAGAGAAATTCAAAATTTTCTACTCCCATAGATTCATTGCAAAGGAAAATATTTCAAGGAATCTGATCAGTATTTGTCCTATGAGCCAATTATAAATTATATATTCTCATAATTGTTCTCTATTTCTGTCCTAAGCATAGTCTCTCTTCTAATGTCTTAGGTCTATGGTATTTCCAACAGGCATTTTGAAATTCCATTTCAACATTGTCAATCTATTTAAACAGAAAGGTAACTAAAAACTTCTACTTTATCAAAATGAGTGTGTTCTATTCCCTTTAGAATAAAACCCAAGAAGCTGCTATTTTACTTTGCCCTGGTGGCACAGTAAGAGCTTAAGAGCTTGGTTACTAACCAAAAGGTCAGTGGTTCAAATCCACCAACCACTGCTTGGAAACCATACTGGGCAGTTCCACTCTGTCCTATAGGGTTGCTATGAGTTGGAATCAACTCGACGGCAAGGGGTTTGGTTTTCTTTTATGCTGTTCTTAAGGAGCCCTGGTGGTGCAGTGGTTAAAACACGCTGCCGTTAACTGAAATGTCAGCAGTTCAAACCCACCAGCCACTCTGGGGAAGAAAGATGTGGCAGTCTGCTTCCATAAAGATTACAGCCTTGGAAACCCTAAGGGGCACTTCTACTCTGCCCTATAGGGCTGCTGTGAGTTAGAACTGACTTGCCAGCAATGTGGGGATGCTGTTCTTTACCTGTGTCATTAAGAAAGCATTTTTGATCTGAATTAGATGGTCATTTTTCTTTTAACTTACTAATGCATCTAGAAAGACCATATTTCACATACTTCCTACCTCACTTATCACTTTGAATCATCCGCTGTGATATGCTTCATTGAAATGTGTTTGTATTATGTATAAAAAGCAAAATAACTTGACAATATTCGAAATTACATTAATATATCTAAAATGAGAAACAATAAAATTGCTTCTCCTAGAATTTTGTATTGAAATATAAATATTCCATGCCTCGCCTGTGCATCTTTATACTTACAAATAAGAGAAGCCAAATATGTTTATGTACAAAACTAATTCAATACACGTATCAGTTCTATGCTGTATGCAGAAGAAAAATAGGAAAACAAAGAATTAGAAGGCAAAACCGAAAGATCAAGAAAGTGAGAATGGGAACACGCATATATACTTGAACAATCACACACTTAACACACAAAACACCAAGTATAAGATAAAGTGATATTGAAAAAAAACTGCTGTTGCAAAGCTGCTCAAATATTTCTCAATTTCCATTCAAAACAACTATTTCCTGTTCTTTGTTTAGAAGTTTTGATTCTCCAACTAGCAATATTCTCAAGAAGGGAAAAATGACTGAGACCACTGCGTGAGCAACTGAGCATTCAACTGAGTATTTTAGGAGAACAGGTAATAAAAAAGGTTAGGTGTTTGTTTGTGGTTCTTGGCTCTGTATTTCAAAGGAGAACAGGGTTAATGCTATAGGATAGCAGTAATGTGATTCCTGACTGAATTCAGGGAATGCACTTTGGATCTTCTTCTGTCATTCTGGGAGTAAAGTTTAGCAGAATACAACTGAAAAAGATACAGATGGAAGCAACAAAATGTCTTTGAAATTAAAGCCAACCACTGCTCCTAGGTAAAGATTCCTCACAATCATCCAACATTGTATCTAAAGCCAAGGGGGATATGGAGAGGGTTATGAAGAGGCAACTTGCGAAAACCGGTCTCAGAAGTTAATCATTTGCTTAATAAATGAAGATGATATCCTGTATTTACCTTCTCTTCTTTAGAATGGGTGTGTACGTATAACTTGTTTGTGGTGGTTGCCTTCACGTCTCTTCCGACATATGACAACCCATTTGTGTAGAGCAGACCTGCTCCATAGTGTTTTCAAGGCTGTGACCTTTTGGAAGCAGAGTGCCAAGTCTGTCTTCTGAGGCATCTCTTAGTAGGTTTGAGTGGCCAACCCTTCAGCTAGTAGTTGAGCACATAACCGTTTGTACCATCTAGGGACTCCTATATGTATGTCTAGACATGTACATTTTATTTATTTATTTATTTTACTTTCACCCTTCTGCCACTATTTTTTAGAGGGATCGTTATGAATAAATTTCCCGTTTTAGTTTACCTTAAGAGAGGACAATGACATAATTTGAGAGGGCAAAACACAATCCATATGTCTAGATTTGAAGTTGGTTATCCTAAATACAATACCTCAGGTTATATCTCCGTAGGTAGGAGATAAGTATGGATTTAATTGAGCAGGCCTTGTTTGCCGAGTGAAGTTTTGAAATTAAATGAATGTGAAGAATGGTATGTAGATGTCGGACAATCAAAGAATGGAATATAACCAAAAAAACCCAAACCCATTGCCTTTGAGTAGATTCCAACTCATAGCAACCCTAGAGGACACAGTAGAATTGCCCCGTGGGGTATCCAACGCTGTAATCTTTAAGGAAGCAGATTACCACATCTTTCTCCTATGGAGTGAGTGGCTGATGAACTCAAATCACCAACCTTTCAGTTAACAGCTGAGTGTTTAACCACTGCACCACCAGGACTCCTTGAATGGAATATTTAAAAAAAAAAAAACAACTCAAACCCGTTGCTGTCGAGTCGATTCCGACTCATAGCGACCCTATGGGACCGAGTAGGACTGCCCCATATGGTTTCTAAAGAGCACCTGGTAGATTCGAACTGCCAACCTTTTGGTTAGCAGCCATAGCTGCTAACCACAGCTGTTAACCACTATGCCACCAGGGTTTCCTGAATGGAATATAGTACACATTATATATTTTCCTTTCTATTTAACTTCTACCTCCCTTTTTCATTCCTAATAAGAGAAACCCAATTTTCCTGTGAAGGCAACCTCTTCATATAATAGATAGCCTTGGTGGGAGTGTCATTCAAGTTTTTCTCCCCTCACTAGAACATGACCTACTTCAGTTCTGGTAAATACACTCTGGCTTCTGTTTATACTCTGTGGGACATGACCCAGAATGGAAAATAGTTAGAATTGTCTCACTGTGGCAGCAGTTTCTTAAGACAGAGCCATTTGTCTTTGTCAGCCGAATCCCTTGACCTCCTCTACTCAACACCTTTTCCTTTCTCTCTGCTAAACAATGACCCCCCCAAAGCTTCCACTGATTTCCTTTCTTGCCTTCAGTAGTCAGAAGAAATTTCTAGTTTGGGCAACCAAAGAAATAAGGAGATATTTGAGATTTTCTTTCTCATCAGTGCTTACTGAGTCCACATTTGTTTCTTAGAACAAGAGTCCCATAAAAGTAATAACTCTCTATGGGACAAAGTCTCTCATTACTCTTATAATAATCAAAACCACTGGCTTTTATTTTCTTTTAAAATTGTTCAGCATATATTTTTGCTTTCAGGACTTCCTATTACAAGTTTGATTTACATATGGTGGTATGTTTACTTTTTCTAGAAAGTTTAATAAGTGCCTGAGGTAAGTCCTGCTAAATGTGAAGTTGCTTTTCCTATTTTTTTAAAAAAATAATACTTATTATAAATGAATCTAACTTTTTACCAAAAAAATTTTAAACTGAATTTGTACATTTGAGATACGGTCAATTGAACATAAACAGAGATACATGTGACAAACCCTATTAGAACACCATCAGCCTTTGTTCTTCCTTAGTTTCTTAGTTTTCAGAACTCCATTTTTGTTTGAGCAGCAAAGTGCATACTCCAGGCTTATTGTAATTGCACCCTATTTTGTTAATCATTGGTCTAAACTAGATGCATGATCACTTCTGGACAAAGAGTTGTTAAGAAGAAGTTTGCAGTTGTGCTTTAACAGAAGATAGTATTCCCTGATTTAAAGAGAGAAGCTTATAAGGAAAATATTCTGTACCACCCTCTTCTTTTTTGCTATTGACTATTGGGGAGTGAGGGGAGAAATAAGTAGATTTGCTGCAGCTACCCTTTTAGGTTGAAGGATACACACTCAGGATGGTAGGAATTCAGAGACATGAGAAGAGGTTGCCCCCCCCCCCCATTTTTAGGAACAGTTGAACTAAAATGTCATCTACATAGTTTAGTTTATTAAACTAGACTTCTGAGTATGGTTATACAGCTTGACACATCACAGATCTAGATAGCCCATTCTTAGTGGGATTTATGTGACTACTGTTGATCATGATAGGGATGTGCCCTCGATGTTGTGCCAATGAAATTCATTTATTTGAAATATCTCACACTGAATTCAATTTTTTAACACATTCAGTTAGGATATTTTATTATATGCTCTATAAAAGCCCATATTATTTCCTGAATTAAAAAAAAAGTATTATAGCTCTACTGTATAAAATAATTTTCATGTGTACACAAACCTATAAGGATGTTTTTGACAAGTAAAAATTCTAGATATTAAAAAGACTTATACAGTATTTTATGAAATCGAAATAAATTTATTTATAAGAAACTGATATTGTCAGAGTGAAAATAATTACCCAAGGCCATGTAACTCATGTTTAGGGCCAAACGTGATTTACGATTGAGGAAAATTACCTGGCATCAAGTTCTTTTTCTGCTTTTGGCCATTGTTGAACGAGGTGTGAAATACTTAAATATGCCACAGCTACCCAGAGAGGATATATGCTGAAGATGGTAACAGGTCAGAAAGACAAGAACCCAGCTTTCATCTGCCTAGTTCCGGACGACTAAGCAAGACTTCTCCGTAGGGTTGTGCCCTTGGCGCTGCTCGGATCTAGATGAGAGAACAGTTCTCAGTAAGATCTATGTGCCTCCTGAAGACCTTGACAGAAGTGTGCCGTTGCTGTGTAAGGAGTATGTGCTGGCTCAGGTAAGTGAGGAGACAAATGCCTTAATTATATAAGTCACTCTCATTTATGATATGACAATCTTATATTTTCAGCAAAAAGCATCCTAACTAATATATAAAGATCTGAAAAATAAATATTTAATGGTTAGTTATTTATCTTGCTATAAAGCATTCTAAAAGAATTATGTAAATTATTAATATTTTAACATAATAATTGTCATGGCAATCAGCATGATTGTCAATATTAATCATCATGGAAATTAATTAATGTCATGATAATATTAAAATACAATTTTTTAATTTTTTTTTGTTGTACTTCAGGTGAAGGCTTACAGAACAAATAGTTTCTCATGAAACAGAAGTACACATGTTGTTTTATGACATTGGTTAACAACCCCACAACATATTAACCCTCTGACTTCTCAACTTTTTTTTTGGTGAAAATACACATAGCCAAAGATACACCATTTCAAAAATTTCTACATGCACAGTTCAGTGACATTGACTACGCTCTTCGAATTGTGCTGTTATTCTCACTTAAGATGAAGGCTTACAGAACAAAATAGTTTCTCCTTTAACAGTTACTACAAATGTTGTCTTATGACAATGGTTAACAATCTCATAACACATCAACAATATCCTTACTCAACCTTGGGTTCCCTATCACCAGCTGCCTTGTCCCCTTCTGCCTTCTGGCCCTTGTCACTGGACTCCTGTACCTCATTAGTCTCATTTGGTTTTACGGGGCTGTCCACTCCAAGGCTGAACAGTGAACCTCGGAGGTAACTTCACCACTGAGCTAAAAGATAAAAGTAAGCTAACCATTAAGTTTCAACTATAACATTACATTTTGTCATACTTATTTAGTCTTCTTGTAATATCTAAGGTTATAACACTTTGGTAATTTTTCTTAATCATTCCCTTAAATTTTTAAATCATTATTCTGTACTTGAGGAATTAAGTAATTGACTATACTGTAGTTGACTAAAAATAAGGGTATTCTAAGAATGTTATTCTGATTATGATCTTTATACATGAAGAAATATGAAGGGCTTAGGACAGAGGAGTGCAGGGTACTAGTTGAAAATAAACAAAAAATAAAATTAATCTAGAAATTATAGATTATTAAATAAAACAAAAACTATGATGAAAGCCTCACTTCCTGATTTAACAGAACTCATGTAATCTTAATTACTAATTAATTAGGAAACATGTACTCTTTTAAATGCGCACTATTATGGGCTCAGTTGTGTCCTCTAGAAATATGTGGTGAATTCGTAACCCCCGGTACATGCGGACGTGACTTTATTTGGAAACAGGATATTTGCAGATGTCATCAAGTTAAAATAATGTTTTGCTTTATTAGGGTGGGCCCAAATCCAATTGGAGTGAACTTATAAGATTAGGAAAAGAGACACAGACAGATACACAAGAAAAACACCATGTAAGGGACTCGGGCAGACACGGCTGTGGCAGCATGCTTGCCCGTTTTCCCACTCTTTCCTATTCTGTAATGTTGTCTGGACTCGGGCACACTTGGCTGTGGCAGCATGCTTGCCCGTTTTCCCACTCTTTCCTATTCTGTAATGTTCTCTGGACTCGGGCACACTTGGCTGTGGCAGCATGCTTGCCCGTTTTCCCACTCTTTCCTATTCTGTAATGTTGTCTGGACTCGGGCACACTTGGCTGTGGCAGCATGCTTGCCCGTTTTCCCACTCTTTCCTATTCTGTAATGTTGTCTGGACCCGGGCACACTTGGCTGTGGCAGCATGCTTGCCCGTTTTCCCACTCTTTCCTATTCTGTAATGTTGTCTGGACTCGGGCACACTTGGCTGTGGCAGCATGCTTGCCCGTTTTCCCACTCTTTCCTATTCTGTAATGTTGTCTGGACCCGGGCACACTTGGCTGTGGCAGCATGCTTGCCCGTTTTCCCACTCTTTCCTATTCTGTAATGTTGTCTGGACCCGGGCACACTTGGCTGTGGCAGCATGCTTGCCCGTTTTCCCACTCTTTCCTATTCTGTAATGTTCTCTGGACTCGGGCACACTTGGCTGTGGCAGCATGCTTGCCCGTTTTCCCACTCTTTCCTATTCTGTAATGTTGTCTGGACCCGGGCACACTTGGCTGTGGCAGCATGCTTGCCCGTTTTCCCACTCTTTCCTATTCTGTAATGTTGTCTGGACCCGGGCACACTTGGCTGTGGCAGCATGCTTGCCCGTTTTCCCACTCTTTCCTATTCTGTAATGTTCTCTGGACTCGGGCACACTTGGCTGTGGCAGCATGCTTGCCCGTTTTCCCACTCTTTCCTATTCTGTAATGTTCTCTGGACTCGGGCACACTTGGCTGTGGCAGCATGCTTGTCTGTTTTCCCACTTTTGCCTTTTTGAATATATGCCAAATAAAACTTCCTTTTTGCTTTACTAAAAAAAGAAAGAAAAACACCATGTGAAACAGAGGCAGAAATTGGGGTGTTATATCTACAAGCCGATGAAGGCCAAGGATTGCTAGCAACCATGAGAAGCTAAGAGAAAGGCGTGGAACAGATTCCATGCTAGAAGCTTCAGAGAGAGCATGACCCTGCCCACACCTGATTTCAGATCTCTAGTCTCTAGCACTGTGAGACAACAAATTTCTGTCATTTTAAGTCACACAGTTTGTGGTACTTTGTTAAGGCATCTCTAGAAAAGTAATGCACACTCCAATACATTCCTTAATTTAATTTCATAAAGAAATTTATGTTTGAATTATTTCTGAAAGAAATCACATGATGATTGTTACTAGACATGGCCTTGCCTATAGCATCGATAAACTATTTTAGGTTAAATTACCTTAACCATCCCAAAACACACTGATGTTAATTATACCAGCTTTTATTCTAAATAACAAGAAACAGAGTAATAAAAATGTCATGCTGTTAAAAACAAAATACTTCTACCCAGTCTGCGTTAATTAAATATGAACAATGTTACCACACTGAGTAATCAAGGATACAATATCTCAAATATATTTAAGGAGATGAATTTTATTTGGTTGTAATTTTTACCCCCAGAGAAATTATACTAACATAATTGCCTATATTAGTACACTTTCTTATTTCTCTCAAAATGTTTCATCCTCACTAATGTGTCATAAATAAGGAGCAGTGCAAAGGTAACTAATCTACTGTGCCAAGAAAGAGGAATATAATGTGTTTATTTTGACTTCTTCTATTGTGAATTAGTTCACAATGAAAACTATTGGAAACCAAAATTAGTTTTAAATTTTAATCTCATGGAATACAGGTTTACTGAGATCCATGGATGTGCAGTAAATATGCTTATTAAAATATATTCAACAGATCAAAGAGATATAGAGCTGGTGAAAGTCTATTAGGTGTGCTTATTGATCCTATATTTTTATTCTAATTCTTGATTTCTCTATATAGGTGGAAGACAGGATATCATCATCTAATTGATCATGAGAAGTTTCTTCAGCTGGGACTAAGATGACTACTTTTTATTTATTTATTTTGCGGTATAATTTCATAGCATAAGGAAACATGTACTGCTAACAAATATAAGCAGATTTTCTTTTGCATTAAAATGTTTGCATATTAGAATATTTCTCTCAATTGAAATTTCATCTCACTGACATTAACTTTTGGATGAACTTCTTCAATCAATGAAAAGAAATATTACGAAGTTCATTTCTTCAGTACACTTGAAATTTTCCCATCCAAAATCCCTAGAAAGTGACCTTATTTGTGGTAGAATACAAATACATTTTTGCCTTTCAATAACTTGTCAAAAGTTTGTTAGCATTTCACCACCCATGATATTTGGACTATTGCTTTTTGTAGTTTCAGAATATATGATTGTATTCTAAATAAAAATGATTCAGATGAACAAGTGAGAATAAAGAACAATGGTGCTCTCTGACAGACAGAAAAATACAGGAGAAATCATTAGAGTTGCGTGAGATACTGAGTCTGTTTTATTATTTTCACTAAAACCCAGTAAGAAGAATCATAGCAGAAATGTGTTAAAATTCCTGCCTATGTCTGTTTTATGTATTTATTTACTTTTTATTATTATGACAAGTCCTTGTGGGGCGAAAGCTTTACGTTCTCACTGTTTCCTTTGTGTGTTTGTTAGTTTTCAGTCCCCTCACATTCTTTCACCAGCAACTCTTCAGAACTGTTGGAAACGACCAATGGTTGTTGTCATGGGTGATCCAACCTCTGGGCATCTGCTGCATCTCAGGCTAGGAATAATTTACTTAAAACAAGAGTCAATATTATTTTTGTGAAAATGGCTTTTACTTTTGGTAAGAAGCAGAGACTGAGAGGGCTTTTAAACCATCTTACTTATGGTCTAGGTGATTAGTCTGATTGTTGTGTAAGTAAGTAATTAGTCATAAGGGCAGGAATGAAGTTAGAGGGTTAGTTAGGAAACTATCGAAATATTACAAGTACTAAATGACAGAGGATGGAACCAGTAGGAAAACTGTGGGCATTTTGTAAATGGTTGAAATGTTAATATATTTCGAAGGTAGAGCTGACAGAACTTACTAAATGATTCAATGTAGAGATTGAGGGAAAAAATTATTGAAAATGACTCCAATACTTTGTGTTTAAGTATCTAAAACTATGGAATTCTTACTCATATTAAAAAAGGAGAAAATGAGAGAGGAATTTCTAGGGAGGAAGTCAGGAGCTCAGTTTGTGACATGCTAATTTGTGAGAACTAAGATGCGTCCATGTGGGTGATATATGGAATTAACAATTAGATAGATGGAACATTGTGTAGAGTAGAAGTCGAGGATGTAGATATGGGAGTCTTTATTTTTTAGATTATATTTATAGCTATGCCACTGGAGGAAATCACATTGACAGTAAGGGGATATGGAGAGAAATACAGTCTAAGGACTGAGCCTTCAGGCATGGAAAAATTTAAACGTCCAGGAAATGAAAATGAAAGCCGAGGAAAGTAGAAAGGGGTTTTTCAGCCTCAGTACTAATGATATTTTGGGCCAGATAATTGTTTGTTGTAGAGGACTGGCCTGTGCATCGTAAGATATTTAACAGCATAATTGGCCTCTATCGACTAAATGCCAGAAGCATATATCCCTTTCTGACTGTGACAGAAAAGATTTCTCTAGACATTGTCGAATGTTCCCGGGCAAGGGAAGAAAGAGGAACAAAATAGCCCCAAGCTGAAACCACTGGACTAGATTTACTCAGGGGGAAAGCAAGCTGAATTAAAAAAAAAAAAAAAATCCCATGAAGGAGTGAGTGATCAGTTGATGAGCACATGGGGTTGCCATGAGTTGGAACTGACTTGACAGCAACAGGTTTGGTTTTGGTTTTGGTATTCTCAGTACAGCAGCCGGAGTGATCCTGTTATCATACTAGTTTGATTATGTTAAAAACCTCCATTAGTTTAATCTTAATTCAGAAATAACACAAACTCTTTGTAAGCAGACAGTGTCCTCTCCTACCTGGAACCATACTGTCTCTCTGATGTTATCTCCCATGATTCTCTATCTACTTCTCTCTTCTGAAGCTAGCTTTCCCTACAAAACATGAGCAAGATCCAACCTCAGATGCTTTCTTTTCTTTTTTTTTCCCTATGTTTGATATTCTTTTCCCTTAGAGGGCCATGGGCCTCTCCCCTTCATTTCCTTTCAGTTTCTCAGAAAATTTTCTCTTACAGTCTTACTTAAAGTTGCAAATACTCCTTCATCTGGCTACCCCATCATTTTTCCTGCTTTATTTATTGCTATAGCACTTGCCACCTAATTTATTACATTGATTTTTTTTAAAGTCATTCTATAAAAACCAACAAACCAAAACAAAAACAAAAACAAAAAAAATAGTTGCCATTGAGTTGATTGCAAATAATGGCAACCCCATGTCTTTCAGAGCAGAACTATATTTCATAGGGTTTTTAATGGCTGTGATTTTTTGGAAGTAAATCACCAGGGCTTTTTTTTTATAGGTGGCTCTAGGTAGATTTGAACTGTAAACCTTTCAGTTAGCAGCCAAGTGCTTAACCTTTTGCACCACCCAGGGACTCCTTCATGACTGTGTATACACACTAAAATACAGTTTGATGTCAGCAATGCTTTTGTGTTCGTTTGTTTCATTGCTATATTCCCTTAAGTAGACATGCTTGGCAAATATTAACCAAAAAAAAAAAAAAAGAAAACCTGTTTACATCTAGTCGATTTTGATTCATTAAACCTTATAGGACAGAGCAGAAATTTCCCATGGGGTTTCCAAAGAGCAACTGGTGGATTCGAACTGCCAACTTTTTGGTTAGTAGTCAAATGCTTAACCACTGGTTACCCAATAAATATCTGTTGAATAAATTAATTAATTCATGAATAATTTCTTCTCTGATGTTATGTGGACAGTAAACTAATAGGACGTGTAATTAGAAACAAAACCAAGATCAGGGCAGTTGACTTGAACATTAGGTAAAGTTTAAATTTTATTAGTAAGCCCAAATCTATTTATTTGAAAAATAAAAGTGGACGTCAAGATATTTGGGAATTTTCAGAGTTCCGGCAAAATGACGCTCTAGGCAGAAGCACCACGCCGTCCCTCCACAGCAAAGATCCGAAAAACTAAGCCAAACAGAGAATACAATAATCCTGAAACCCTACAACATCAATGAAGAGATAAAGAACTCAGCCAAGCACCAAATGGAGTGAGAAAACTGACAGAGAAGGGAGAGCGAGGAGAGATTCATGCAGAGGACCCCTACCAGCTAGTGCAGCACGGATCCACCATCTTGGACCCCTATTGGACACCAGCAAACAGGGGGTATGAGAAAGCAGCCTCACGGAGCTTTCAGAGGGAGACAAAAGAAATGGTAATTTGCGATATACTCTTTCCCACCCCCCACCCTTCTTCACCCCGACTCGGCCTCCTCTGCTTCCCGTGGCAGTAATCTCTTGACCAGGAAACACCGGCTGCTTGGATTCCACACACCTGAACCAGCCGGCTCTCTGAGTTCCATTTGTTGGCTGCTGGTGTTTCTTTTTTCCACTTCTTTTGATTTCTTCCTTGCCTCTTGACACCTCCCCCTCCTTTGGCTAGAGTACGTCACTCTGTGCACAATCTTTGCTTCTTCCTGAGGGACTGCAGAGCTCTGGTAATTTGTGATATATGCTTTCCCACTCCCTACTCTCCTTCACCCACAATCAGCCCCCTCTGCTTCCTGCGGACACAGTCTCTTCTCGAGAAATACCAGCCTGCCCTAGCTGGCTCTCTGAGTGCCATTTGTTGGCTGCCAGTGTTGCTTTTTTTTTCTTTTTCCTGCTTTTTTTTATTTCTTTCTTGCCTCTCACCACCTCCTCTTCCTTTCGCTCAAGTACCTCGCTCTGTGCACCATCTTTGCTTCTTCCTGAGGGGCTGCAGAGCTACGTTCAAGTGTGGATCTGCTTCCCAGTCTGGGCTGCCACTCGGGTGAGATCCGAGGGCTTTTGTTCATTTGTTTGTTTTGAATTGTTTGTTTTTTTTTTTCTTTTCCTTTTCTTGAGTTGGGAGCCCTTTCTGGCCAGATGGAGCTGCGTAGCAAGGAGACTCCCCCTCGGCTTTCACAGATGTGCAGAGGGATCCCTGAGGACATTTCTTTTCTTGTTGTTTTTTTTTTTTCTATTTTTGGGGGTCGTTTCTTGTTCTTTTTTTTATAAAAATTTGTTTTGTTTTCCTCTCCCACTTTTTCCCTTTTTGTCTTTCTTCACTGCTCAGTTTCTTGTCTCTCTATATCTTCCTTCTCTTTCTGTTCCCTGAATACTTGGCGTTGTATACATCTATGCCTTCTAGCCAGGCTGTACTGCAACAACCGAGAGAGATTTCCCCAGACCACATAGCTGCACTGGTGGGATCCCTGGGAACTTTGTGTTTCTTTAACCTTTCCAATTTTTATGTATTTATTCTTTTCTTTTATTCCTCTTCCTCTTTCTGTTTTTCTCCATTTCATAGTCTCTCATGCCTCCACTCCAACGGCAAGCTCCCCTACCATTCTTTTTGCTTTGTTTGTATGTTTTTGGCTCCTGTTCCTCTCTCCTCTCTCCCATACCCAACTTAGCTCCACACATAACAATCTCCCCACTGCATCCTGTCTACCTGCACTGTGCACTTGACATCACACCACCAAGCGGCACAAGAATGGCCTACTGGAACTTGCCCTGCACTGATTATCGACCCGCTCTGGTGGCTGTAGTAAGTGCCACAAACATCCCATCCCAGTAACTCCTCTTCAGCTATACCTGCCCTGCTGTACCATATCTAAGTGACTGACACTGTCAGTTGGAGAAGGAGGCCAAAAGTATCGTGCCACAGTTGAGCAGACAACAAAGAACACACAGTCCACCTGCTCAGACATAGTCAATTTTTTTTTTTAAAAAGGGATGAAACAAACAAATCTACAATCAATAAATAAGAAAAATAACTACTAAATGTCCAAAGACAGCAGACAATATCAAAACATTTACAAAAACAGGACAGGATGGTTCCAGTAGGTGTCCAAAATAAAGCACCAAATGACTCTTCTGTGGAAGAAAATTCACTAGAACTACCTGAAGGGAATTCAAATCTTTAATACTCAGAATTCTCCAAGAACTGGGGCAAATAGCTGACAAACATGAGGAAAAAATAGACAAACTCATGGAAAATACGGACAAAAAATTGGAAGAATTCAGGAAAATAATGGAGGAACAAAATGCCAAAATAAATTCACAACTAGAAATTATACAAAGACAACAATTAGAAATCCAAGAGATAAACAACAAGATTTCAGAAATGGACGGTGTCATAGAAGGGCTGAGAAGCAAATTTGAAACGGTGAAACACAGGATCAGTGGAATTGAAGACAAACACTTGGATACAACTCTGTTTCAGGAAAACTCAGAAAAAAGAACAAAGAAAAATGAAGAGACCCTGAGAGTTATGTGGCATACAATCAAAAGCAAAAATTTGTGAGTGATTGGAATTCCAGAACAGGGGAGAAAACAGAAAACACAGAGAGGATCATTGTAGAACTGCTGACAGAAAACTTCCCCAGTATCATGAAAGATGAAAAGCTGGCCATCCAGGAAGCTCAGCGAACCCCATATAGGAGAGACCCCAAAAGAAAATCACCAAGGCATATCATACTCACACTTGCCAAAACCAAAGGCAAACAAAGAATCCTGAGAGCAGCTCATGGAAAACAAGAAGTCACATACAGAGGTGAAACAATACAACTAAGCTCAGATTATTCAGCAGAAACCATGTGGGCGAGAAGGCAATGGGATGACATATATAAAATCTTGAAAGAAAAAATTGCCAGCCAAGAATAATATATCCTGAAAAACTCTCATTCAAATTTGATGGTGAAATTAGGTCATTTCCAGATAAACAGAAATTAAGGGAATATGTAAAAGTCAAACCAAACTTATAAAAATTATTAAAGGGAGTTCTTCGACCTGAGAACAAACAGTTTCAGCTCACAGACAGAACCTAGGACGCAGGATCTTGCCAGCCAGATACAATCTAGGAAATGAGCTCTTGAGGACTATCCAAAACAAAAAGAAATACAACGGGGAATCAGAGCATTTAATCAATAAATGACAACAACATCAAAACAATAAAAGAGGGAAAAAATGCCATAGGTATAGAACCTTCCAATGGAGAGGAAGGCAAGGCGATACTAAGTAATGGTAGACTGTTTCAAACGTAGAAAGAGTGGGGTAAAATTCATAGTAACCACAAAGAAAGTTAACAAATATACTCATTACAAAAAAGAGGAAAAACATACAGTCTCAGCAAAAATAAAACCTACATAAACAAAAAAAATTTTAAAAAAATCCACAAACAAAAGTAACTCAGCACAAGAGAGTAAGAAGAACAAAGAAAACTCAGCACCACATAAAAAAGCACTAAAAAATGACAGAAACAAACTCACATCTATCAATAATTACACTGAATGTAAATGGAATCAATGCACCTATAAAGAGACTGATAGTGACAGAATAGATAAGAAAACAGGATCCATCAATATGCTGTCTACAAGAGACACACCTTAGAAACAAAGATGTAAATTTATTAAAAGTCAAAGGTTGGAAAAAAATATATCAAGCTAACAACTACCAAAAAAGAGCAGGAGTGGCAATTCTAATCGCAGATAAAATAGACTTTAAATGAAATCTACCATAAAAGACAAAGAAGGACACTATATAATGATTAAGGGGACGATCCATCATGAAGACATAACCATAATAAACATCTACACACCTAATTACAGGGCTCCAAACTACATAAAAAAAAAACTCTAACAACACTGAAAAGAGAATTTGACAGTCCCACAATAATAGTGGGAGACTTCAACACACCACTCTCAGTAAAGGACAGAACAACTAAGAAGTAACTCAGCAAAGATACAGAAGAACTAAAGGACACTACCAGCCAACTTGACCTCATAGACATATATAGAACACTCCATCCAACCACTGCAAAGTACACATTCTTTTCCAATGCACATGGAATGTTCTCCAGAATAGACCACATCGTAGGCCACAGAGCAATCCTCAACAAGATCCAAAACACTGAGATAATGCAAAGTATCTTCCCTAACCACAATGCCATCAAGGTAGAAATTAACAATAGAAAGAGCAAAGAAAAAAAATCAACTACATGGAAACTGAATAATACCCTGTTTACAAATCAGTGGGTAATAGAAGAAATCAGAGATGGAATGAAAAAAATCCTAGAATCAAATGAGAATGAAAACACATCATACCAAAACTTTTGGGACACAGCAAAGGCAGTCCTCAGAGGACAATTTATAGCACTAGATGCACATATCAAAAAAGAAGAAAGGGAAGATGGCGCTCTAGGCAGAAACACCACGCCGTCCCTCCACAGCAAAGATCCGAAAAACTAAGCCTAACAGAGAATCAACAATCCTGAAACCCTAGAACACCAAATGAAGAGATAAAGAACTCAGCCAAACACCAAACGGAGTGAGAATACTAAAAGAGAACGGAGAGAGAGGAGAGACTCAGGCAGAGATTCCTTACCAGCTGACGCGGCGCGGATCCACCATCTTGGATTCCTGTCGGAGACCGGCAGACAGGAGAGCAGCCTTGCAGAGCATCTGGTCGGAGACATAACGACTGGTAAACTGCGGTGCGCGCTCTCCCACCACCCACCCCTCTCCGCCTCAGCTGGGGATCCACTGCTTTCCGTGGCCGGGGTCCCTGGGCTGGGGGGTGCTGGTGCTTGGATTCCGCGTGCCTGGGCTGGCGGCTTTCTGGTAGCCGTTTGCTGGCGGCTAGCAAACCTTTCTCTGCCGCCTCCCCCTCCTTTTGCCTAGGTGCCTGGTTCCGAGTGCCGTCTCTGCTCTCTCCTGCGGGGCTGTAGGGCTGCGTGCGGGCGTGTGGCTGTTTCTGGGTCTGGGCTCCCGCGTGGGTGGGATCCTGGGGCCTTTGTTCGTTCACCCCTCTGCTTTCCGTGGCCGGGGTCCCTGGGCGGGGGGGCGCCGGTGCTTGGGTTCCGTGCGCCCGGGCTGGGGGCTTTCTGGGAGCCGTTTGCTGGCACCTAGCGGACCTTTTTCTGCCGCCTCCCCCTCCTTTTGCCTGGGTGCCTGGTTCCGAGTGCCGTCTCTGCTCTCTCCTGCGGGGCTGTAGGGCTGCGTTCGGGCGTGTGGCTGTTTCCAGGTCTGGGCTCCCGCGCGGGTGGGATCCTGGGGCCTTTGTTCGTTGGCCACTCTGCTTCCCGTGGCCACGGTCACTTAACCCCGAGACTATCGGCTTCTTGGAATTCGCGCCCCTGAGTGGGGGCTCTCTGGGTCCCATTTGTAGGCACTGACTGCTGGTGTTGCCCTTTTTTTTTTTCTCAATTTTATTTTTCTTCCTTTTTTGATTAGTTTTGTCATATTTTACCTCTTTTTCTCTTTTGTCTTTCTTCATTGCTTAATTTCGTGTCTCTCTATCTCTTCCTTCTCTTTCTGATCCCTGAATACCAGGCGATGTATGCCTCTGTACCTTCTGGCCAGGCTGAGCTGTGAAAATTGAGACCGACTCCCCCAGACCTCATAGCTGCATCGGTGCGATCCCTGGGAACTTTGCAGTTTTTTAACTTTTCTGATTTTTATTTGGTCATTCGTTCCTTTTCTTTCTCTTCCCCCTTCTGGTTTCCTCCATCCCATAGTCTCTCATCTGTACATTCCAACGACAAGCTCCCCTAGCATTCTTTTATGTTTGTACGCTTTTTGCTCCTCCTCCTCTCTCCTCTCTCCCATATCCAGCTTAGCTTCACACATAACCATCTTCCCGCTGCACCCTACCTACCTGCACCATGCACTAGACATCACATCACCAAGCGGTGCAGGCACGCCCTATTGGAACCTGCCCAGCACTGACTACCGACCGTCCTGGTGGCTGCGGTGAGTGCCACAAGCAACCCATCCCAGTGGCTCCTCCTCAACTAGATCTGCCCAGCTGTACCACAAGAACGAAAAAAAAAAAAAAATCTACAATCAATAAACGAGAGAAATATCTACTGAATGCCCCGAAAACAGCAAACAATATCAAAACATTTACAAAAACAAGACAAGATGGCTCCAATAGGCGTCCAAATTAAAACACCAGATAACTCTCCTGTGGAAGAAAATGCACTAGAAGTACCTGATACGGAACTCAAATCACTAATACTCGGAATTTTCCAAAACTGAGGCAAAAAGCTGACAAACATGAGGAAAAAATAGACAAATTTATGGAAAATACAGACAAAAAATTGGAAGAATTCAGGAAGATGATGCAAGAACAAAATGCCAAAATAAATTCACAACTCGAAATTATACAAAAACAACGATTAGAAATCCAAAAGATAAACAACAAGATTTCAGAAATGGACGGTGGCATAGAAGGGCTGAGAAGTAGATTTGAAACCATGGAAGACAGGATCAGTGGAACTGAAGACAAACACTTGGATACAACTCTGTTTCAGGAAAACTCAGAAAAAAGAACAAAGAAAAATGAAGAGACCCTGAGAGTTATGTGGGACACAATTAAAAGCAAAAACTTACGAGTGATTGGCATACCAGAACAGGGGAAGAAAACAGAAAACACAGAGAGGATCATTGAGGAACTGCTGACAGAAAACTTTCCCAATATCATGAAAGATGAAAAGCTGGTCATCCAAGAAGCTCAACGAACCCCATATAGAATAGACCCCAAAAGAAAATCACCAAGACATATCATATTCACACTCGCTAAAACTAAAGACAAACAAAGAATCCTGAGAGCAGCTCGGGAAAAACAAGAAGTCACATACAGAGGAGAAACAATAAGACTAAGCTCAGATTATTCAGCAGAAACCATGCAGGCAAGAAGGCAATGGGATGACATATATAAAATCTTGAAAGACAAAAATTGTCAGCCAAGAATAATATATCCTGCAAAACTCTCATTCAGATTTGATGGTGAAATTAGGTCATTTCCAGATAAACAGAAACTAAAGGAATATGCAAAAGTCAAACCAAACTTACAAGAATTATTAAAGGGAGTTCTTCGATCTGAGGACAAACAGCTTAAGCCCTCAGGCAGGACCTAGGACCTAGGATGCAGGTTAACATGAACCAGATACCATTCTAGGAACTGAACTACAGACGACTTTCCAAAAACAAAAGATATACAACAGGGAATCAGAGAAATCAATCAAAGGATGACAACAACATCAAAACAATGAAAGAGGGAACAAACGGCATAGGTATAGAACCTTCTAAAGGAGAAGAAGGCAAGGCGATACCAAGTAACGGTAGACTGCTTCAAAATTATAAAGATAAGGGTAAAATTCATGGTAACCACAAAAAAAGTTAACAAACCAACTCATAAAAATAAAGACGAAAAACATAAAGTCTCAACAAAAACAAAACCTACAAAAACAAAAGAAATGAACACAAAATCCACAAACAAAAGGAACTCAGCACAAGAGAGTAAGAAGAACAAAGAAAACTTCAGCATCACAAAAAAAAGCACTACAAAATGACAGCAACAAACTCACATCTATCAATAATTACACTGAACGTAAATGGACTCAATGCACCCATAAAGCGATGGAGAGTGGCAGAATGGATAAGAAAACAGGATCCATCTATTTGCTGTCTACAAGAGACACATCTTAGAAACAAAGATGTGAATTTATTAAAAATCAAAGGTTGGAAAAAAATATATCAAGCTAACAACTATCAAAAAAGAGCAGGAGTGGCAATTCTAATCTCAGATAAAATAGACTTTAAAACAAAATCTACCATAAAAGACAAAGAAGGACACTATATAATGATTAAGGGGATGATCCATCATGAAGACATAACCATAATAAATATCTATGCACCCAATGACAGGGCTCCAAAATACATAAAAAAAACTCTAACAGCACTGAAAAGAGAAATTGACAGTTCCACAATAATAGTAGGAGACGTCAACACACCACTCTCAGTAAAGGACAGAACAACTAAAAAGAAACTCAGCAAAGATACAGAAGACCTAAAGGACACAATCAGCCAACTGGACCTCATAGACATATATAGAACACTCCATCCAACCGCTGCAAAGTACACATTCTTTTCCAATGCACATGGAACGTTCTCCAGAATAGACCACATCTTAGGCCACAGAGCAATCCTCAACAAGATCCAAAATGCTGAGATAATTCACAGTATCTTCTCTGACCACAATGCCATCAAGGTAGAAATTAACACTAGAAAGAGCAAGGAAAAAAAATCAAACACATGGAAACTGAATAATAATCTGCTTACACATCAATGGGTAATAGAAGAAATCAGAGAGGGAATTAAAAAATTCCTAGAATCAAATGAAAATGAAAACACATCATACCAAAAACTTTGGGACACAGCAAAGGCAGTCCTCAGAGGACAATTTATAGCAATAGATGCACATATCAAAAAAGAAGAAAGGGACAAAATCAAAACATTAACTACAGAACTCAAACAAATAGAAAGAGAACAACAAAAAAAGCCTACAACCACCGGAAGAAAGGAAATAGTAAAGATCAGAGCAGAAATCAATGAAATAGAGAACAGAAAAACAATAGAAAGAATCAACAAAACCAAAAGTTGGTTCTTTGAAAGAATCAACAAAATCGACAAACCACTGGCCAGACTGACAAAAGAAAAACAGCAGAGGGCACAAATAACCCAAATAAGAAATGAAATGGGGGACATTACAACAGACCCAACTGAAATAAAAAGGATTATAACAGAATATTATGAAAAACTATATTCCAACAAATTTGAAAACCTAGAGGAAATGGATAAATTTCTAGAAACATACGGCCTACCCAAACTACAACAAAGTGATATTGAAAATCTGAACAGACCCATAACAAGAGAAGAGATTGAAAAGGTAATAAAAAAACTCCCAACCAATATAAGCCCTGGCCCAGATGGCTTCACTGGAGAATTCTACAAAACATTTACAGAAGAGCTCGTACCAGTTCTACTCAAGTTATTTCAGAGCATAGAAGAGGAAGCAACACTTCCAAATTCATTCTATGAAGCCAGCATAACGCTGATACCAAAACCAGGCAAAGACATCACAAAAAAAGAAAATTACAGACCAATATCTCTCATGAATATAGATGCAAAAATTCTGAACAAAATTCTAGCCAATAGAATTCAGTATCATATCAAAAAAATAATACACCACGACCAAGTAGGATTCATACCAGGTATGCAAGGATGGTTTAACATTAGAAAATCCATCAACGTAATCCACCACATAAATAAAAGGAAAGAAAAAAATCACATGATTATCTCAATTGATGCAGAAACGGCATTTGACAAAGTCCAACACCCATTCCTGATAAAAGCTCTCAATAAAATAGGTATAGAAGGGAAATTTCTCAACATCATAAAGGGCATCTATGCAAAACCAACAGCCAACATCATTCTTAATAGAGAAAGGCTGAAAACATTCCCCCTGAAAACAGGAACAAGACAAGGATGCCCTTTATCACCACTCCTATTTAACATTGTGCTGGAAGTTCTCGCTAGAGCAGTAAGGCAAGAGAAAGAAATAAAGGGCATCCAAATTGGTAATGAAGAAGTTAAACTCTCCCTGTTTGCAGATGATATGATACTATACATAGAAAACCCTAAAGACTCCACGAGAAATTTACTGGAACTAATAGAAAGATTCAGCAGTGTAGCAGGATACAAGATAAACATTCAAAAATCAGTTGGATTCCTATACACCGGTAAAGAGAACGATGAAAAGGAGATCAGGAAATCAATACCATTTTCAATAGCCCCTAAAAAGATAAAATACTTAGGAATAAATCTGACCAGGAATATAAAAGACCTATACAAAGAAAACTACAAAACACTGCTGCATGAAACCCAAAGGGATCTACATAAATGGAAAAACATACCATGCTCATGGATAGGCAGACTCAACATTGTGAAAATGGCAATTCTACCTAAAGCAATTTACAAATACAATGCAATTCCGATACAAATACCAACAACATTCTTCAAAGAGATGGAAAAACTAATTATTAACTTTATATGGAAAGGGAAGAAACCCCGAATAAGTAAAGCACTACTGAAGAAGAAGAATAAAGTTGGAGGACTCACACTACCTGACTTGAGAACCTACTATACAGCTACAGTACTCAAAACAGCCTGGTACTGGTACAACAACAGAGACATTGACCAATGGAACAGAATTGAGAACTCAGATGTAAATCCATCCACCTACGGTCACCTGATTTTTGACAAGGGCCCAAAATACATCAAATGGGGAAAAGACAGTCTTTTTAACAAATGGTGCTGGCAAAACTGGATATCCATTTGTAGAAAAATGAAACAGGACCCATACCTCACACCATATACAAAAACTACTTCAAAATGGATCAAAGACCTGAATATAAAGCCTCAAACTATAAAATTCATAGAAGAAAAAATAGGACCAACACTTCAGACCTTAATACATGGCATTAACAGGATACAAACCATAAACATCAACACAAAAAACCCAACAGATAAACTAGATAATTGGGATCTTCTAAAAATCAAACATCTATGCTCTTCAAAAGATTTCACCAAAAGAGTTAAAAGAGAACCTACAGACTGGGAAAAAATTTTTGGACAGTACAAGTCAGACAAAGGTCTAATCTCCATAATCTACAAGAAAATCCAACACCTCTACAACAAAAAGACAACCAATCCTATCAAAAAATGGGCAAAGGAAATGAACAGACACTTCACCAAGGAAGACATTCAAATGGCCAACAGACACATGAGGAAATGCTCGCGATCACTAGCCATTAGAGAAATGCAAATTAAAACCACAATGAGATACCATCTCACCCCGGCATTACTGCACGAATCAAAAACACTGGAAATAACAAATGTTGGAGGGGCTGCGGGGAGACGGGAACTCTTATACACTGCTGGTGGGAATGCAAAATGATACAGCCATTTTGGAAAATGATATGGCGTTTCCTCAGAAAGCTAGAAATAGACGTACCATTCGATCCAGCAATCCCACTCCTAGGAATATATCCTAGAGAAATAAGAGTCATCACTCGAATAGACATATGCACACCTATGTTCATGGCAGCATTATTCACAATAGCAAAACGATGGAAACAACCTCGATGTCCATCAACAGACGAATGGATACACAAACTATGGTACATACACACAATGGAGTACTATGCAACGAGAAAGAACAATGAATCGGTGAACCATCTCATAACATGGATGAAACTGGAGGACATCATGCTGAGTGAAATAAGTCAATCACAAAAGGACAAATATTGTATGAGACCTCTATTGTAAAAACCCATGAAAAATTTCACATGCAAAATGTAACAATCCTTGTTGGTTACCAGGGATGGGGGGGGGGGAATACTAAATAGGTAATAGGTAAGTGGTAACTTGGGTGAGAGATGAGATAGTACATAGTAAAGGGGAAACTAACACAACCTGCACAAGGAAAGGTCATGGAGGCCCTATAGACACATCCAAACCCCCCGAGGGACTG
This sequence comes from Dugong dugon, assembly GCA_030035585.1. Classification (NCBI taxonomy): domain Eukaryota; kingdom Metazoa; phylum Chordata; class Mammalia; order Sirenia; family Dugongidae; genus Dugong; species Dugong dugon. Next base: position 13,609,710 of record CM057473.1, read on the forward strand.
AGTTGTTGGACGGAGGGCTCTGGGGACCATGATCTCGGGGAACATCTAGCTCAATTGGCATGACACTACTTATAAAGATAATGCTCTACATTCTACCTTGGTGAGTAGTGTCTGGGGTCTTAAAAGCCTATGAGCGGCCATCTAAGATACTCCACTGATCTCATCCCTTCGGGAACAAGGGAGAACGAAGAGAACAGGATACAAGGAAAAGATTAGTCCGATGGACTAATGGTCCACAGCTACCAAGGCCTCCACGGGACTGAGCCCAGTACAGCTGGATGGTGCCCGGCTACCACCAATGACTCCTCTGACCAGGATCACAACAGAGGGTTCTGGGCAGAGCTGGAGTAGGATGTAGAGTATAATTTTAACTCCCAAAAAAAAAAAAAAAAAAAAAAGACCAGATATACTGGCCTAAAGAATACTAGAGAAACCTCGAGAGTGTGGCCCCCAGACACCCTTTCAGCTCAGAGGGGAAGTTACCTTCAAGGTTCGATGTTAAGCCTGGGAATGGACACCCCAGTAAAACTAAATGGGACTAACGATGTACAGGAGTCCGGTGACAAGGGCCAGAAGGCAGAGGGAGAGTAGGAAACTGATGATAAGGAACACAAATTGAATAAGGACACTGTCGATGTATTGTGAGATTGTTGACCACTGCTATAGGGCAACATTTGTAGTAACTATTAAATGGGAGGCTGTTTTGTCCTGTAAGCCTTCATCTTGGGCGAGAATGGCAGCACAATTGGAAGAGCATAGTCAATATCACTTAAATGTGTAAGTAAAAAGTTTTGAAATGGTGTTTAAATAAAATAAAAATAAATAAATAAATAAATAAACAAATGAGACTAAAGAGGTACAATAGTCCACTGACAAGGTCCAGAAGACAGAAGGGGACAAGGAAGCCCCCTGGTGATAGGGAACACAAGGTGGAGTAAGGATATTCTTGATGTGCTGTGAGATTGTTAACCATTGTCATAGGGCAACATGTGTAGTAACTGTTAAATGAAAAACTATTTTTTCTGTAAGCCTTCATCTTAAGTGAGAATAACAGCACAGTTGGAAGAGCGTAGTCAATGTCACTGAACTGTGAATGTAGAAATTTTTGAAACGGTGTATCTTTGGCCATCTGTAATTTTCATCAAAAAAAAAGGTTGAGAATTTAGAGGCTTAATACATTGTGGGGTTGTTAACCAATGTCAAAAAACAACATGTGTACTACTATTTCATGAGAAACTATTTGCTCTGTAAGCTTTCACCTGAAGTACAATAAAATATATATTAAAAAAAAAAAAAAAAAAAAAAAGAAGAAAGGGACAAAATCAAAACATTAACTAGAGAACTCAAACAAATAGAAAGAGAACAGCAAAAAAAGCCCACAGCCACCAGAAGAAAGGAAACAGTAAAGATCAGAGCAGAAATAAATGAAATAGAGAATAGAAAAATAATAGAAAGAATCAACAAAACCAAAAGTTGGTTCTTTGAAAAAATCAGCAAAATCAACAAACCACTGGCCAGACTGACAAAAGAAAAACAGGAGAGGACACAAATAACCCAAATAAGACATGAAATGGGGGACATTACAACAGACCCAACTGAAATAAAAAGGCTTATAACAGAATATTATGAAAAACTATACTCCAACAAATTTGAAAACCTAGAGGAAATGGATAAATTTCTAGAAACACACGGCCTACCCAAACTACAACAAAGTGATGTTGAAAATCTGAACAGACCCATAACAAGAGAAGAAATTGAAAACGTAATAAAAAAAAAACCTCCCAACCAAAAAAATCCCTGGCCCAGATGGCTTAACTGGAGAATTCTACAAAACATTTACAGAAGAGCTTGTACCAGTACTACTCAAGCTATTTCAGAGCATAGAAGAGGAAGCAACACTTCCAAATCCATTCTATGAAGCCAGCATAACACTGATACCAAAACCAGGCAAAGACATCACAAAAAAAGAAAATTACAGACCAATATCTCTCATGAATATAGATGCAAAAATTCTGAACAAAATTCTAGCCAATAAAATTCATCATCATATCAAAAAAGTAACACACCACGACCCAGTAGGATTCATACCAGGTATGGAAGGATGGTTCAACATTAGAAAATCCATCAGCGTAATCCACCACATAAATAAAAGGAAAGAAAATTATCACATGATCATCTCAATTGATGCAGAAAAGGCATTTGACAAAGTCCAACACCCATTCCTGAGAAAAACTCTATAAAATAGGTATAGAAGGGAAATTTCTCAACATAATAAAGGGTATCTATGCAAAACAACTGGCCAACATCATTCTTAATGGAGAGAAGCTGAAAACATTCCCCTTGAAAACAGGAAAAAGACAAGCATGCCCTTTATCACCACTCGTCTTTAACATTGTGCTGGAAGTTCTAGCTAGAGTAATAAGGCAAGAAAAAGAAATCAAGGGCATCCAAATTGGTAACGAAGAAGTTAAACTGTCCCTGTTTGCAGCTGATATTATACTATATATAGAAAACCCTAAAGACTCCACAAGAAATCTACTGGAACAATTCGAAAGATTCAGCAGAGTAGCAGGATACAAGATAAATGTTCAAAAATCAGTTGGATTCCTATACACCAATAAGGAGAACAATGAAAAGGAAATCAGGAAAACAATACCATTTTCAATAGCCCCTAAATAGATAAAATGCTTAGGAATAAATCTGACCAGGGATGTAAAAGACCTATACAAAGAAAACTATAAAACACTACTGCATGAAACCCAAAGGATCTACATAAATGGAAAAACATACCATGCTCATGGATAGGCGGACTCAACATTGTGAAAATGACAATTATACCCAAAGCAATTTACAAATACAACGCAATTCCGATCCAAATACCAACAACATTCTTCAAAGAGATGGAAAAACTAGTCATAAACTTTATATGGAAAGGGAAGAAGACCCGAATAAGTAAAGCCCCTCTGAAGAAGAATAAAGTTGGAGGACTCACACTACTTGACTTCAGAACCTACTATACATCTACAGTAGTCAAAACAGTCTGGTACTGATACAATGACAGATACATTGACCAATGGAACAGAATTGAGAACCCAGATGTAAATCCATCCACCTCCGGTCACCTGATCTTTGACAAGGGCTCAAAGTCCATCAAATGGGGAAAAGACAGTCTTTTTAACAAATGGTGCTGGCAAAACTGGATATCTATCTGCAAAAAAATGAAACAGGACCCATACCTCACACTGTATACAAAAACTACTTCAAAATGGATCATAGACCTGAATATAAAGCCTAAAACTATAAAGTTCATAGAAGAAAAAACAGGACCAACACTTCAGGCCTTAATACACGGCATTAACAGGATACAAACCATAGCCATCAATGCACAAACCCCAATAGATAAGCTAGATAACTGGGATCTTCTAAAAATCAAACACCTATGCTCTTCAAAAGACTTGACCAAAAGAGTAAAAAGAGAACCTACAGACTGGGAAAAAATTTTTGGACAGTACAAGTCAGACAAAGGTCTAATCTCCATAATCTATAAGAAAATCCAACACGTCTCCAACAAAAAGACAAACAATCCTATTAAAAAATGGGCAAAGGAAATGAACAGACACTTCACCAAAGAAGACATTCAAATGGCCAACAGACACATGAGGAAATGCTCACGATCACTAGCCATTAGAGAAATGCAAATTAAAACCACAATGAGATACCATCTCACCCTGGCATTACTGGCACGAATCAAAAACCCTGGAAATCACAAATGTTGGAGGGGCTGCGGGGAGATCAGAACACTTATGCACTGCTGGTGGGAATACAAAATGATACAACCATTCTGGAAATTGATATGGCGCTTCCTCAGAAAGCTAGAATAGACATACCATTTGATCCAGCAATCCCACTCCTAGGAATATATCCTAGAGAAATGAGTCATCACTCAAATAGACATATGCACACCGATGTTCATGGCAGCATTGTTTACAATAGCAAAATGATGGAAACAACCTAGATGCCCATCAACAGATGAATGGATAAAGAAACTATGATACGTACACACAATGGAGTACTATGCAATGAGAAAGAACAACAATGAATCTGTGAAGCATCTCATCACATGGATGAAACTGGTAGACATAATGCTGAGTGAAATCAGTCAATCACAAAAGGACAAATACTGTATGAGACCGCTATTTTAAAAACCCATGAAGAAGTTCACACACAAAATGTAACATTCTTTGTTGGTTACCAGGGATGGGAGGGGTGGGGGGGAAATACTAAATAGGCAATAAATAAGTGGTATCTTGGGTGAAGGATGAGACAGTACACGATACAGGAGAAACTAGCACAACTTGTACAAGGAAAGGTCATGGAAGCCCCATAGACACATCCAAACTCCGTGAGGGACTGAAGTGTTGGGCGGAGGGTTGTGGGGAGCATGGTCTCCGGGAACATCTAGCTCAGTTGGCATGACACAGCTTATAAAGACAATGCTCTACATTCTACCTTGATGAGTAGTGTCTGGGGTCTTAAAAGCCTGTGAGCGGCCATCTAAGATACTCCACTGGTCTCATCCCTTCGGGAGTAAGGGAGAATGAAGAGAACAGGATACAAGGAAAAGATTATTCCGAAGGACTGATTGTCCACAGCTACCAAGGCCTCCACCAGACTGAGTCCAGTACAGCTAGATGGTGCCCAGCTATCGCCACTGACTGCTCTGACCAGGATCACAACAGAGGGTTCTGGACAGAGCTGGAGAAGTATGTAGAGCATAATTCTAACTCACAAAAAAAAGACCAGATTTACTTGCCTAACGGAGACTGGAGAAACCCCGAGAATATGGCCCCAGACACCCTTTTAGCTCAGTGGTGAAGTTACTTCAGAGGTTCGCTGTTCCACCTGCGAGTGGACAGCCCCGTAAAAACCAAATGAGACTAATGAGGTACAGGAGTCCAGTGACAAGGGCCAGAAAGCAGAAGGGGACAAGGAAGCTGGTGATAGGGAACTCAAGGTTGAGTAAGGATATTGTTGATGTGTTGTGAAATTGTTAATCATTGTCATAGGGCAAGATTTGTAGTAACTTTTAAATGAGAAACTATTTTGTTCTGTAAGCCTTCATCTTAAGTGAGAATAGCAGCACAATTGGAAAAGAGTAGTCAGTGTCACTGAAGTGTGCATGTAGAAATTTATGAAATGGTGTATCTTTGGCTATGTTTATTTTCACCAAAAAAAAAAAAGGTTGAGAAGTTAGAGGGTTGATATGTTGTGGAGTTGTTAACCAATGTCATAAAACAACATGTGTACTACTGTTTCATGAGAAACTATTTGTTTTGTAAGCCTTCACCTGAAGTACAATAAAAAAGAAAAAAAAAAGATATTTGGGAATTTTGTAGAGTTACTGTTAAGTAGTATGCTTCATATAACTTAGAAGAAGATTACATTCTCATTTTTAGCAAATTTGGTTTTCTGGATATATCAGTAGTCACATATAGAAGAAAAAAATCATTCTAGTTAACAAATGTGTGCTTCATCCCATTTATTTTATTATAATTATTTTTTAAGTTTTATTAGATTTTGTAAATCACAAAAGTAACACATGCTCAAAATAGTATGTGAATATTTTCACACTTCTAGAACTTTTTAAAGTAGCATTTATTAAGCCATTAAATAAGGGTATCAGATAATGTGGTAAATATTTTAGCATATTATTATATTAAATTCTCCCATCAACTTTATGTGATAATATAGGTGATTTTTCAAAATTCCTTTATCTATAAAATGTCACTTAGATTCAAAAGCTTAGATTCAAACCCATAGCTATTCCAAGACTATACTCAGCTTACATAGTATGTTCCACTGTTGTTGTTAGGTGCCCTACAGTTGGTTCTGACTAATGGTGACCCTATAGGACAGAGTAGATCTGCCCCCATAGTGTTTCCAGGGAGCGACTGGCGGATTTGAACTGCTGACCTGTTTGGTTAGCAGCCGTAGCTCGCAGCAGCTCTTAACCACTGCACCACCAGCGCTCCGCTACATTTCACAGCTTTGTTTAAAAAGTCTTGAAAGAATGACTGTTGTTGAATTATTAATATTACTATTTACATTTAAAGTAGAGGGTCAGCAAAAAAGAGGAAGGCCCTTAACGAGATGAAGTGACACAGTGGCTGCAACAATGGGCTCAAGCCTAACAAAGATGTCAGGATGGTGCAGGACCAGGCAGTGTTTCCTTCTGTTGTACATAGATAGGGTCGCTATGAGTTAGAAGCAACTCGATGACACCTAACAACAACAACAATTAACATTACCCAAGTTCATCAATTCTAATTCACACATTTTTGCTCATTTTAACATCTTTGAAATAGGAAAACATCTTACAATTGATGGTGCTTATAATTGCTGTCAGCCAGGTAGCAATCAAAACTGAATAATGTGGAATCCTTTTCACACTTTCAGGTAAGGGAAAAATCATTAGCATTGGAGTCTTAAAACAGATGAAAAGAATAGAAGTAGTATTTATAATACAACACATCACCTATTTATTGAGCCCTTATTTTCTCTGTCAAGCATCTTTCTAAGCTGTTTGTTATGCTTTAATACTTGAAATAATTCTCAAGGCAAGACTTTCCATCCATGTTTTACACATGTGTATCTATCATCTATAGGAGCCCTGGTGGCGTAGTGGTGAAGAGCCTGGCTGCTAACCAAAAGGTCAGCAGTTCAAATCCACCAGCTGCTGCTTGGAAACCCTATGGGACAGTTCCACTCCGTCCTATAGGGTCACTATGAGTTGGAATTGTAGTCTATTAAGTGTGTAATAACATGTCTACAAAAAAAGTACATACCTTCATTTAAAAATACTTTATTGCTAAAAAATGCTAATCATCATCTGAGCCTTCAGTGAGTCATAATCTTTTTGCTGGTGGAGAGTCTTGCTTCATTGTTGATGGCTGCTGACCAATGAGGGTGGTGGTTGATGAAGGTTGGGGTGGCTGTAGCAATTTCTTAAAATAAGACAATGATTGCCACATTGATTGACTCTTCCTTTCAAGAAAGATTTCTCTGTAACATATGATGCTGTTTAATAGCACGTTACCCACAGTAGAACTTCTTTTAAAATTGGAATAAATCCTCTCAAATCCTGCTGCTGCTGCTTTATCATCTAAGTTTATGTAGTATTCTAAGTCCTTGGTTGTCATTTCAACAATGTTCACAGCGTCTTCACCAGGAGTAGATTCCATCTCAAAAAACCACTTTCTTTGCTCATCCATAAGAAGCAACTCCTCATCTGTTAAATTTTTTTCATGAGATTGCAGCAATTCAGTCACATCTTCAGGCTTCACTTCTAGTTCTCTTGCTGTTTCCACCACATCTGCATTTACTTCCTCCACCAAAGTCTTGAATCCTTCAAAGTTATCTATGAGGTTTGGAATCAACTTCTCCCAAACTCCTGTTAATGTTGATATTTTGACCTCTTCCCATGAATCACTCATGTTTTTAATGACATCTAGAATGGTGAATACTTTGCAGAAGGTTTTCAATTTACTTTGCTTTGATCCATCAGAGGAATAACTACCTATGGCAGCTATAGCTTTACAAAATGTATTTCTTAAATAATAAGACTTAAAAGTTGAAATTACTTCCTGATGCATGGACTGCAGAACAGATGTTATATTTGCAGGCATGAAAATATTACTCTTGTACATCTCACATGAGAGCTCTTGGGTGACCAGGTGCATTGTCTCCTTTGAACACCTCTCCAGCATAACATCCTGATGATTTCTCTTGCACTCTTTTTGTTTCACTTGACAAATATATCCTAGTTTAGTCCTGTAAGATGTAACTAAATTATATATTTGTGTAAAATTGTATATATTGAACATCAGAGTAATCTTTTATATTTGTGACCTTCCAAACAGTAATGAATCAGTAGAAATATTCAATTTTGTTCCATAATTCAAACACAATGGGAACACTGGAATGTGTTAAATACATTCAGTTGCAATAATATTTACAGCTTTTGGAGAAAAACTGATAATGCAATCTCAATATTACACTTCTTCTATGTTATTTATTTTAAAACATATTTCATGGTTCAAAGAGAAGTAGCATATTTTAACTTCAGGGATTGAACATGAACTGTATGTTTATCTGTGAAATGTGGTACCATCAAATATCACCTGCAAAAATCCATCTGCAAATTAATTACATTTGTATGAAAAGTGATCCTTAACCTTTGGTTACAATATTTTTCTCCTTAATTTTTTCTTTTTTTTGATGGCATATGTTTTCAGGACTGGAATGCATGCTTACTGAGTGTGTTTAAATTTTTGATTGGCATCTTGGATTGGATTGTGTCCCACAAAAATGTGTGTATCAATTTGGCTGGGCCATGATTCCTGGTATTGTGTGATTGTCCACCATTTTCTCATCTGATGTGATTTTCCTATGTGTTGTAAATCCTGCCTCTATGATGTTAATGAGGGGGAATGGGTAGCAGTTGTGTTGATGAGGCAGGACTCAATCTATGAGATTGGATTGTGTCTTGAGCCAGTTTCTTTTGGGATATAAAAGAGACAAGTGAGCAGACGGACGGGGAGGACCTCATACCACCAGGAAAGCAGTGCTGAGAGCAGAGAGCATGCTTTGGACCCAGGGTTCCTGCAAGGAGAAGCTCCTAGTCCAGGGGAAGATTGATGAGAAAGACCTTCCTCCAGAGTCAACAGAGACAGAAAGCCTTCTCCTGGAGCTGATGCCCTGAATTTGGACTTCTAGGCTACCTTACTGTTAAGAAATAAAATTCTCTTTGTTAAAGCCATCCACTTGTGGTATTTCTGCTATAGTGACACTAGATGACTAAGACAGTTGGTAATATGGATTGTGAAAAATATGATCTGGTAATACAAGCCACCAATGAGGCAAGTGGCACTGTGACACTACAGGTCTATGGTATGACAATATACCAATGAGAGCTATATGAATAATTTATTGTGGTCACCTTTCCATTAGGTTGCATGGGGAACCTTTGATTTTTCAAATGTGACACAGAAAAACCAGAACAAATCCATCAAGCCTCCATAACTATCACACAGGAAAACCATAATTATTCTTACAAGCCTTATCTCACAAAATTAAAAATAAAGGGGAAAAAAAGGCAAAAGTTTACAAAGCTATCACATCTTGGAAGCGTCACCTAATAGAATGCTCAGCCTACACAACAATGAGTCTCCTACTTGGTCTGCTGAACTTCACAAATTTCAAAAGGGACCCACCTTGACCCTAAATGCATTAGAACCAGAATAATGTCTTACCTTTGAGGTCCAGAGGCATAAAAGTGGCTGGTATACCATTAAGCCAACAAGAGCTTTAATGAAACAGTGTACAGTCTTATGACTAATAAAATTAAACTGTATAAATGAATATTAAATCAAAACCCAACACATCACAGAACATTTTATGCTTTGTGGACAGAAAGACACTTACAAAACTCTTGATAAGCTTATCGAAAGAGTTTTTAGGAAAGAAACTGGGAGAAATATGTTATTGGATATATTTCCCAAATTCAAGAACTAGCCTATGGGGTGTGTGTGTGTGTGTGTGTGTGTGCGTGTGTGTGTGTGTGTGTGTGTTGTATTTTATCTACTGCATTGCCTCTGGCCTTACATGATCCTAATTATCTCTTTTCTCATTCTATTCCAGATTGTGTCTAGTCTATTTTTCCAAAACCATTCAGCTTAAAGAACGTAAGCATCTAAATAGCCCATGAACATTATTTCTTACATGAGCTAATTAAGAAGAAAGACAAAAAAATAAAACAGTTGTTAAATTTCTTTGGAGACTATGTTGCTCAATATCTAAAAACAAAAACTACTGCCATCTAGCCAATTCTAACTTATAGCGACCCTGTAGGACATAGTAGAATTGCCCCATAGGTTTTCCGAGGCTGTAAATCTTTACAGAAGCAGATTGCCACATTTTTCTCCCCCAGAGTGGCTGGTTGGCTGGAAGTGCCGACCTTTTGGTTCTTAGCTGAGTGCTTTAACCACTGCACCACCAGGGCCCCTTTAAATCTCCATAAAGCAGAGTTAAAAGCAAATGTTCTTGAGCCAAAGGGTGTAGGTTGGAATCCTTGTTCCGGGACCTACTAATTCTATATAATGTTAATAATAGTATTTACATTATAAGAAAACTACATTTGGAGCATGTAAAGTGGTTAAAACAGCAAGTATAAAATAAATGCTAGGTAAAATTATTACTTCTGGCTGCTTAGAGATACACTAGTGGCCCTCTTTTTTGTCATGTATGTGTACAAGCATTGTTTTTCTTATCTATCTAGTAGCACTCTTCGTCTGGAAAAATATTTGATCTTCTTTTCCACAGGGAATGATATATTTGGTCTATTAGAGCATTCACTAATCACCATTGCTGTCTCCAGCAGAAACATGGCTACTGGTTTGGTAAAAGAGAAACTCTACCTAATTTCATTGACTTTCAGTTTGGAAAAGGGAAGTATAAATGAAAGCAGAGCATTGTTAGTAACAAAAGTTGGCATTTAATATTCCTTAATGTTAGGTGAAGGAGCCCTGGTGGAGCAGTAGTTAAGAGCCAGGCTGCTAACTGAAAAGTTGGTGGCTTGAACCCACCAGCAGCTCCATGGGAGAAAGATGTGGCAGTCTGTTTCCATAAAGATTTACAACCTTGGAAAACCTATGGGCAGTTCTATTCTGTCATATAGGGTCACTGAGAGTCGGAATCAACTCAACGGCGGTGGGTTTGGCTTGGGGTTTGGGAATGTTAGGTGGAGCAAAGGTTTAACTGCTAGGCTGTTGATGGCAATGTTGGAGGTGCGAGTTCACCAGAGGCACCTTAGAAGAAAGGTCTGGTGATCTGCTTCTGAAAAATCAGCTATTGAAAACCATACGCATCACACTTCTACTCTAACATACGTGGGATAACCATAAGTGAGGGTATACTCTTTGAAAACTGTTTATTTGTTTGTTTACGGTCTTATGCATACCCTAACAGGCAGCCCTACAAAACTAATAGACACAGTCCGGGTGTGTGATGACTCCAAATCCAATATTCTGAAAACTTATCCAATTCCATGCAGTATATTTTGATAAGGATTTATTTATATCAAGTCCTACTTAACAATAACCGTATAAATAACGTCTATAATATTTTACAATGCAGTGAGGAATATATTGTCTATGTGGGAAAAAAAATTGAAGATATGGCAAAATGCATAGTGTAAATATTTTGAAAATCTATTTAGCTTGCTGATTTACTTGCTGTGAAAACATTAATAAAATATAGGGATATGTAATTCTAAATCCGGAATCACAGAAAGTGTAAATATTATCCTGGCATCCTGGAGAGACTTACCTACCGACTTCATTTAAATTCTTTCTTAACGCTCAAGCATGATAGAAACCTGTTTCCCTAAACACTAGATACTCACAAAATCACATTTAAAGATTGATGAGTTTTTCCCTCTTTTTGAATATTATTCAGAGACTAATACCAAAGAAAGACATAATATCAACTCTAGTCTTCAGGAATCCATAATATTTAAAACACATTTTGGTTACTATAGCGTGAGTTCGTGAAAAGTCTTCATAATAGACTACGTTTTCTTTTTCTCCCTGTGTAAATCTAAAGTCAACTAGTTGACTATTCAGTATGAAATACCTTCCACACATCATCCATTATATTTTTAAAAAGTTCTATTATAGGACATTATTACCAATAATTATAAAACCAATCTCTTTATACATATCAGAATTTCAATGATATATTTCTGATTATCTCTTGGCATATTTAAGAGCATGTATCTTATAAAGTTAGGGGAAGCTTATTAAAATTTAGTCCTTAGTGGCCAGAAAATGTATTTTTAATGACGGAGTAGAGAAAATACTCAGTTTCCATCCTGTACCACATTCTCTAATCCTTGAATAATATAGTTGGACGTATGATAGGAGAGGAAGCAAATGACGGGAATAGAATAGGTAGCAGAATAAATGAAATCAGGACACCACAAATGACATCTATACATTGCCTATCACGGCAGCTAAATAATAATATGTCCACTTTAGAGAAGACTGTTGAAGAGAAGCTTCTCTACTGGCAGTGAAGCAATATTCAGACTTGTGTCTATATTCACAAAGGTCCTATGTGACGTAAGATTAAATCAAACCATTTGTCTTGATTTCAACTCACAGCGACCCCAGGTGCAGCAGAGTAGAATGGTGTTCTATGATGTTTTCAGTGACTGCTTTGCCAGAAGTAAATTGTCAGGACTTTCTTCTGAGGCACCTCTGGGTGATCTTGAACCTCCAACCTTTCACTTAGCAGCTAAGTGCATTAACCACTAGCACCCCCCGGGGACATACAGTGGGAATATGGAAATTTTGAAAGGTACATTCTCAAGTCTTAGCACGTTGAGAGAAAGTTTACAACCTTTTCTCCTAGAATTTAAATACACTAATGAGCCAGGTTCTCTAGATACTTAAAATAGTGCCTGGAGGCTCTTTAGGCACTACTGGAACCTAGTGTACAAATTTGAGGCCACTTTTGGACCCTATAGTAAATTGAGGCATTAATCAGTTGAGTGATAACCTGAGGGCCTAAAGTAGTTAAGTGGCTTCAAACAACTTCTCAAAGTATCAAACACAATTTTAAGGACTATTCCAAATAGATAATCTAAAAGTTTTTGTTACTGATGCTTTTTAACAAGTATGCTACACGGAGATAACAGAGTTGAAAGAGATTCTTAGAGGTCATCTTATTTTGTTCTTATGAGTAAAAATATTTTCCTTGCAGGGCTCTCTAAAGTGAAATAATCCAAATATCCTTGGATATCTCATATGAAATCTTAAAATAGATTCCTTTCAAATGGCTTCTAGTACAATTCCTACTTGCCAATTTATTCCTTGTTTCGGGGAAATGGAAAGGATCTGGTAATACTCTTTGGCATAAGGCATCATATACAAATCAACCTGAATAAATCAAGAACTATCTACTTCTATTTTCCATAAGAATAATTCAATTGCTTTAATATTCCATTCTAGATCTTTTGATTTACTTCACACTGTAATAATCTTCTGGTTTTCCTTGAATGCATCAAACATTATTTTGGAGGTCAAAAAATGATAAAATGACCAAAGTCTGAACATTACCAGTTTGATGGTGTACATAAAATGGCACATAGCGTATTACACAGTAAGTAATAAATGTCTTTTGAGCATATGAATGATTAAATGAACCACAGTGAGATTTGACCATTAAATACAAAACCAGATAGCATGGGCTTCAGTCACAGCTCTGGGATTTTGGATAAGTTACTTACTCTATTTAAGTCTCAAATTCTTCATTTATAAAATAAGTGTGCTAACTGTCAAGATCAAAAGGGCAGTTGTGAGGATTAAATGAGTTACTTTATGCATGACATTTACAACAGTGCCTGATCCATAATAACCACTATAACACATTTGCTAGTAGAGTAACAAACACAAAAATAAACAGGAATAGTTGAATTGAAAGTAAATGAGCATCTTAACAAAGCAAGGATCAAAACAAATTATTTTAGCATTTAAATTCTTAGTCTCATACTTCTCCAAGTACGTTATTTAAATTTGCAGAATTCTCTTTTGGGAGGCATTTAAAAATTTGATTTTCTATATTTATATAATCCTACTTTCCCCTACTAAATGAAAATGTATTATCAAATTTGCTTTTAAAAAAAAAAAAAAACTAATTTAGTGGAAATGAGGGATATAATTCCATGTGAAGTCCACACTACTGTAAAGAATGACTATGTAAATCAGTTCTGCAAACTACAGTCTCTGGGCCAAATGCATTTCACAGTCTATTTTGGAAATTATTTTTTATTGGAAAATGGTCATATTGTCTATGTCTGCTTTTGTGCTATCATGGCAGAGTTAAGTAGTTGCAAAAGAGACCTGAAGGCCCACAGTACTAACAATATTTACTATCTGGCTCTTTACAGGAAAAAAAAAAAGAGTTTGCAATGTTTAGTATAGATGCTGAAGAAGAAATATATGCGGGAATTGAATACATCAGACATGTACTCACTATATCTGAATTATGCGACAATAATAAGCTCTTACCAGTTTGAATGAAAAACTGTATAATCTATTAAAGACATCGACATCTATAATTAAAGACCAAAAAAATTTGATTAGGCTTACTCTGTGAAATATTAATGATCTTAATATGTTCAGGGATAGGTGCAAACATATAAGTAGATAAAAACTCTGAAGGGTATTTGGATAACACGTGCAGTGTTGAATACCGCATTTTGTAACGTATGCAACACTGCATATTAATCCTGTTTTAAAACAAGAAAACAGAGAATATGCTATCATCTCAAAAAAACAGATACACATATAAAATTAAATATATTTTAGGTCACAAAGCAAACCGCCACATATTTCAGGGTGCAGAAACCAGAAAGTTTGTACAAACTCCCTCCAGTCAGAAACCAAATACTAAGAAATAAAGAAAAAAAAATACACATATTTGCATCTTTTTTAAAATTCCAAAAATTATTTGTCAATGAATAATTCAGAACAATTATAAATTATATGCAAAATTGAGGTACAAAAAACACTAGATATCAAAGCCTACCAAAGATATAATCAAAAAAGTGAATGTTTTTTATTTTTTCTTACAAGAAATAATAAAATTACAATTATTAACCAATAACTCAATGATAAAAGTAATACTCAGAAAGTAGAAAAAATAAGCAAACATATAAATGTAAAAATTATCTAGCATTCAGTTAAAATCAACAGAGTTGATCAAATAATTCAAGCATTTTTATTTGGAAATGGGTCTTTAAGACCATTAGCTGAATTAATCTGAAGTAATTTATTAAATGGCAAAGTGAAATAAACCAGGTAAAGACATAAATTTGCATGAGATAATGTTGGTGAATAGTTGATAACCAGTTCAATGTCTGGGTAATTTCATAGATTTCTAAGGGCTTTTTGGACAGAGGAGTCAATTAATTAAGATTCAAGAATAAAAAATGTTGGGAAGCAAGTAGGAGACTTTCAAAAGTGTTGTATCTTTTATTCTACATTCCACCTAAAGTTTTAGCTAATTGGGTATTAAAAAGTAAAGAACTGAAAATATAAGCCTGACAATTCTCCCCAAATTTGTACCTATGTTTAATGCAATAACAACCAAAATTTCAGCAGTTTTTTGTTGACTTATGTCTTAGGCATCTAGTGCTGCTATAACAGAAATACCACAAGTGGATGGCTTCAACAAAGAGAAATTTATGCTCTCACAGTCTAGTAGGGTCAAAGTCCCAATTCAGGGCGTCATCTCCAGGGGAAGGAGTTCTCTCTCTGTCAGCTCTGGAGTTAGGTCCTGTCATCAATCTTCCCCTGGTTAAGGAGCTTTTCAGGCGCAGGGACCAAAGGACTCGCTCTGCTTCCGGTGCTGCTTTCTTGGTGGTATGAAGTCCCGCAACTCTCTGCTCACTTCCCTTTCCTCTTATTTCTTGTAAGATAAAAGATGGCGCAGACCACACCCCAGGGAAACTCCCTTTACGTTGGATCAGGAATGTGACCTGAGCAAGGGTGTTATATCCCACCCTAGTCCTCTTTGACATAATCTAATCTTGCCTCATTAACCACAGGCCGAGATGAGAATTTACAACACATAGGAAAATTATATCAATCACAAAATAGAGAACAACTACACAATACTAGGAATCATGGCCTAATCAAGCTGACACATATTTTGGGGGGACACAATTCAATCCATGACAACACAGAAAAACTTACTGAACATTATATGCAAGGCATAGGTCCTAGAATAGCTAAAACAATTTTGAAAATAAAGAATAAAGTGATAGGGATTATTGTACTTAATATTAAGCTTTGCTATGTAGCTGTAGTAATCAAGACAGTGGCAGAGGAATAGACCCATAGATCAACGGAAGACAGCAGAGAACCCAGAAACCGACCCACACAAATATGCTCAAATACTTTTTGACAAAGGTGCAAAAGCAATTCAATGTAAGTAGGTGTCTTATGTATCTAATGCTACTGTATCAACAGATACTACGAGTGGGTGGCTTTAAAGAACAGACACTTATTGTCTCACAGCTTTGAAGGCTGAAAATCCAAGTCAGGGTGTTGACTTTAAGGGAAGGCCCTTCCTCGCTGGTAGCCCCTTAGAGTTCCTTGGTGTTCCCAGGTGTTCCTTTGCATTCTTTGGTGTCTGTCTTCCTCCACTGTTTGTCTATAACTCAGAAGTGATTAGACTTAGGACACAATTCTGTGTCCACAGGTGATCATCTGGACTTCAATACCTATTTCAAGGGCACAGTTTGTCATGGATTAAATTGTGCCCCCTCAAAATTTATGTTGAAATCCTAACTCCTGTATTCCTGAAAGTAATCCCATTTAGGGATAGAGTTTTTGTTGTTATGTTAATGAGGCCGTGTCAGTGTATGGTGTGTTTTAAGCCAATCATTTTTGAAATGTAAAAAAACCAGATTAGGCACAGAAGCAAGTAGCACAGATGGGGCAAGAGAAAAGTTATGCCACATAAAGATCATCAAGGAACTGAAGATCAGAAACTGAAAAGGACAAAGACGCTCCCCGAGAGCTGACAAAGAGAGAGCCTTCCCCTAGAGCAAGTGCCCTGAATTCCTACTTTAGCCTCCTAAACTGTGACAAAATAAATTTCTATTTGTTAAAGCCACAGACTTGTGATATTTATTATAGCAGCACGAGATAACTAAGACACAATTCAATCCATAATAGTAGGTAGCCTTATCAACAAATAGTTTTGGAGCAATTGGACATCCATGTTGTTACTGTTAGGTACAGCTGAGCTGGTTTCAACTCACAGCAACCCTATGTACAACAGAAGGAAATACTGCCAGGTCCAGCTTCTTGGATTATTTGCTCAGCATACAGGCTGAATAAGTATGATGAAAGATACAACCCTGACGCACACCTTTCCTGACTTCAGAACATGCAGTATCCCCTTGTTCTGTTCAAACAACTGCCTCTTGATGTATGTACAGGTTCCTCATGAGCACAATTAAGTGTTCTGGAATTCCCATTCTTCACAATGTTATCCATAATTTGTTATGATCCACACAGTTGAATGCCTTTGCATATTCAATAAAACACAGGTAAAGATCTTGCTGGTATTCTCTGCTTTCAAACAGGATCCGTCTGACATCAGCAATGATATCCCTCATTCCACGTGCTTTTCTGAAACCAGCTTGAATTTCTGGCAGTTCCCTGTCAATATACTGCTGCAGCTGCTTTTGAATGGTCTTCAGCAAATTTTATTTGCATGTGATTCCAATGATATTGTTCAATTATTTCCACATTGAGGTTTGAGCACTTTTCTTGGGACTAGTTATAAATATGGATCTCTTCCAATCTGTTGGCCAGGTAGCTGTCTTCCAAATTTCTTGGCATAGACGAGTGAGCACTTCCAGTGCTTGCATCCATTTGTTGCAACTTCTCAGTTGGTGTTCTGTCAATTCCTGGAGCCTTGTGTTTCCCAATACCTTCAGTGCAAACTGGACTTCTTCCTTCAGTACCATCAGTTCCTGATCATATGCTGCCTCCTAAACTTGTTTGGATTATTACTATATACAAATTCAATGACAAATTATCTGGAGCAACTGTATGGAATTTTTTTATTCACTGAAGGTTTATATCCCAATTCTTAGATGTCTGTCTGAATGAAGGTAGTTTGGTGTGGAATGAAGATAAATTGCTCTTAAGTTTTTGACACTCCCTTGTTTTGTTTAACAACTGAGCATCATCCTTCTCATCCATAAATTCAAAATAACAATACTTGACTGGATTTTTTAAATACGTAGTGGAAGAGTTCAAGTAAATCTAACCATCCATTCTATGGCACAATAAATGCATACTTAATACATATATCTATATATCTATCTATATATATATATATACATATACATAAAAACTGGAGTCCCCAAAAACGCTAGTCCATGAATCAGATGCATACATCAAAGAGTAGAGAATAAATTATACTTATTTGTAGCAAATGATGTCTTAATGGACTTGGAAGATGTGTTAAGAAAATATCACTTTTTTTTTTTTCTTTAAATCAGTTTAAGGAGCACTGGTGGTGCAGTGGTCAAGCTCTTAGCTGCTAACTGAAGGGATCGTAGTTCAACTCCACTAGCCACTCCTCAGGAAAAAGATGTGACCGTCTGATTCTGTAAATACTGTTTTGTTATTGTTGTGTACCCTCCAGTCGATTCTGACTCATAGCAACCCTGTAGGACAAAGAACTGCTGAATAGGTTTCCAAGGCTGTAATCTTTATGGAAGCAGACTACCACATCGTTCTCCCATGAAACAGCCAGTGGGTTCAAACCACCTACCTTTTGGTTAAGAGCCTAGTGCTTAACCACTGCACCACCAGAGCCCCTTTTCCATAAAGATTATAGCCTGGAAACCCTATGGAGATGTTCTATTCGGTTCTATTCTGTCAAGTCTACTCCACAGCAACCGGTTTGGTTTTTTGGTTATCACCTGCCAGAGTTGAGTTTCGTTATCTCACTGGGCGAGATTCCTTCAGCATTGTAAATATGATCTAAGTCCATCTATGATCTTAGTCTATGATCTAAGTACAAGAACTAAAGCCAAGAGTACAGGAGCACAACCTCCAGTTTTCCCACTTCTCTAGGTGCTGCCATGAAGCAGGCTTGGATTCATGCTTCCTAGGAAATGTCAACCTCACCTTCCAACTTCTGGCCATTTGTATTTCTTTTCTCCCCTTCTACATCATAGTCTTCTCTAGGTGCATGGTACTTAGGAAAACAAAAGCCAGAGCTGGAAGTGTCTACTGGAAAATCCTGTATTTACTTCTGCAACATCATCCTACTTTGAAACGATGGAGCACAGATGTACTTGACCTTTGTATGAGGTGCGGCATATTGCTAATGGGGACTCTTGACAGTTTACTTGGCCAATGCTTATTGACAAGTTTTAAACTCTGAAAACTGATTTTGTATAATCCTGTCAACATAAAACAGCTGCAGATCTAGGACAGAATAAGTATCTTCTGGGGATTAGATATGTTTTAATATTTGTTGTGTCGTTCATCTTGTATATACCATTATCTTATTTACTGAAGAACAAATGACCAGTTTCTGGCATTGGTAGCAAACACTAACTATAGCAGAATGTTACTATATAACCCAGATATGAGCCAGAAAGAAAGGAAGACCACTGGCATACCAATGACTCCGTGGCCTGTGCTGATTATATTGTGCATCTGCACAGGCATAGGCATTATCCATCAAAGGCAGAGCTGCCAGCATTGGGGGAAAATAAGGACGTTCAAATGTGGAAATGATTAAGGCATTCTTCCAATTCATCTTCCACTGTGGTAGAAAAAAGAGGCTGCTATGGTAATGAGCATGATAATTATCCTCTTTGCATAACCTATACATAATTTAATTGAGCCTAATTCCCCACTTACATTCCCAAAGGGAGGTCCTTCTTGATATCAGAAAATTTACCCTTGGGAAATTCTTCTTCCCCACTCTACTCTCTTGGTAGTGGGAATTACATTGGCTATACAAATCCAGTTAATTATCCACACAACACGTAAAAATGTTCTATCAAAAATTGTTCTGTCACTTCCTACTTGAGTTAAGTATAGTTTAGTATTCTACCAGAATTGAGATACACTCCCAATTTGGTTCCAGTTTGTTTTAATCTTAAAACAACAAAACCAACCTAAACATATACTTATTCTCTCTCTCTCTCTTTCTCACGCACACACACACATAAAAAACAGTTAACCATCAGGCATTTTACAAAATATCTCTCTTAAGAAAACAATTAACTTCTTATTCTCTCAATTACCTCATCTTACATA
This sequence comes from Dugong dugon, assembly GCA_030035585.1. Taxonomy (NCBI): domain Eukaryota; kingdom Metazoa; phylum Chordata; class Mammalia; order Sirenia; family Dugongidae; genus Dugong; species Dugong dugon. Next base: position 13,629,635 of record CM057473.1, read on the forward strand.
TGTATATATAAATAAATAGATTTGAATTTAATATCTGTACGTATGTTTCCATTCCAAATCTTTGTTGATATAAATAAATGCAAAGCAAAACACTATCAATAATTTATATTTTCATTTTATATGCATTTATTGTTATGTGAAATGAATAGCGATATTTTTTGTTTCCTCAAAGTTTCATGTTTAAAAATGATTTTAAAATATTTGTTTGGAGACCTCAAAATAACTGGCAGTTACAAAATAGGTCAGATAAAACTGTCTTGTGTCGGGGTTTAATACGTTTATTGGTTAAGAAACTAGCCTTGTTCTTCCTCATTCTTTTTTCTGAATTTCACCACAATATATAGTCAGTATATAAATTCTGAAAGTACAATACAACATAAAAAATCAGCTTATAACCACACATTTTTCCATTGCCTTCACAGTGATAGAAAACTGCTGTTGATATTGGTCTATATTCAATTATATTTTTAAATATATTTTCAGTCAATTTTATTTATAGAAAATTGTTGTTGTTTAGTGCCACTGACTCGGTTCTGACCCGTAGCAATCTTCTGTACAACAGAATGAAACACCACCTAAACCTGCATCATCCTCACAATCACTGCTATGTTTGATACCCTTGTTGCAGTCACTGTGTCAATCTATCTCATTGAGGGTCTTCCTCTTTTTTGATGACCCTCTACTTTACCAAGCATGATGTCCTTCTCCAGGAAGTGGTCAATCCTGATAACATGTCCAAAGTAAGTGAGATGAAGTCTTACCACCCTCCCTCCCAAGGAGCACTCTGGCTGTACTTCTTCCAAGTCAGACTTGTTCGTTCTTCTGGCAGTCCACGGTATATTCAATATTCTTCATCAACACCATAATTCAAAGGCATCCATTCTTCTGCCGTCTTCCGTATTCACTGTCCAGCTTTCTCATGCAGATGAGGCGACTGAAAATAAGAGGCTTGGTTCAGGCCTACCTTAATCCTCAGAGTGACACCTTTGCTTTTGAACACTTTAACCCTTTAAAGGATGAATTATTATTATTATTTTGGAATTTTTTTGGTGATGCCATGTGTGCTCACTAATGGAATGGATGCTGAATCATTGTTTGTTGGTAGGTTTTATTTTTTTATTATTATTTGGAAAAATAGGGTGCCAGTTGCAAGCAGGCCATATTAGTCCCATGTTCCGTCTATGACAGAACTTAATAAAACCATATATTCTCAGTGTTGTTATTGTTAATTGCTTCGAGTCTATTCCAACTCACAGCCACCTCTCGTGTGCAGAGTAGAACTACCCCTCGTGAGAAATAAAAGCAAAAACTCTCAAGTGTTCATAATTAAATGGGAATCAATATGCATTTAATAATGCATTCTGGAATTGTATCTCTACCTTTCTTAATAAAATGGCATTATTTTCCCCAATTACATGAGTATGGTCTTCTAAATGAGTTGTACTTTCAAGTAAAAGTGCAGTTGGGTAAATTAAAATGTTTTTGCCTCCATTTCTCCATCTCTCTTTCTTGCTTGTACATGGCAATGCAAAACCAAATAAAGTTTTTTATATTGTTACATTTTTATTAGTTTTATTTTTCATGGCCCAGGTTTATCTTTCATTGCTTTAATAACAACAAATCCATGATATATACTTATGTTCACCAATAAGAACAAACTAAATCAGCTTTGCTTGTACTCGTGAAGCTCAATCATTATTTTCTTAATTTAATGTTATTTCCCTATGTATATTTGGACAGCTAATTAAAAGTATGTATCATTATTTTAAGAACGTACAGCCCACAAGAAGATAATATCTATTATCCATGCATATATGGCAGGTGAAGGTTAAATACACATGTGAGGGAAAAAAAAAAAAAAACAGAAAAATCTTAAATCCAGATAGTTAGGACATTAAATCACATAGAGAATTTATTTCAAGTTTGTTTAATAAATATTTTTTAAAAAAGTTTCTCTGTTTGCCTCAATTAATGGGTACCATATTACACTGAAATCTTTGGAAACAGGACTTTGCCTTATAGTAAATGAGAGTACATAAGGAAAAACATATACCCAGTGTCAGAGGATGGGGGAGATAGGATGGCGGAAAGAGGGAGACAGATACTCACATACAGAATCACCTGAATTTGGAACCAGAAGTCAATAAAAAACAGCTTTGTAAATAGTTCATATAGAGTCATCCCTCAGTATCTGCGGAGGATTGGTTCTAGGCTCCCCCACGGATACCAAAATCCGTAGATAATCAAGTCCGTTATATAAAATGGTGTAGTGTTTGCATATAACCTATGCACATCCTCCACTATACTTCACATCCTCTCTGGATTACTTACAATACCCAACACAGTATAAACGCTATGTAAATAGTTGTTCCATCACAACTGAAGACCTACTCTGCGAGGACCCAAAGCTCTTCTGGGAACGCTGAAAATGCCTGGGCATCAGCCCATGCAATTCACCCGTGATCTTGAAGTTCTTGAGGCTGGAGCACTTTACAGTTAGGCAGCCATCCCTTACTAGCCTGAAACTTCTTCCTGTCCCTCTCCTCAACTCTCTCACCCTTAGCCTTGGAGGGGTTGCTCTGACCACTTCATTGCTTTTTAGAAGTTTTTTATTTTTTGCACAACACAAGGAACAAAGGAAAGAGAGGTGAGCAATGCTCAGACAACAAGTACTGGAGATAGATTGAGGATCTGTGATATGTTGGAGGCGACAGCAGGGGATGCCTACACATCACTTCGTTTACCTGGATTCAGCAACGTGCTCGGTGTGCGGCAACTTCAAGTTTTGCTTTTTGGAACTTTCCTTTTTTTCTGAATACTTTTGACCCTCGGTTTGTTGAATCTGCAAATGCCGAGGGCCGACTGTACCGTTAATGCAGCTCAGCTTCTTTTTTGCCTCTACTGTCTCCACGAGCTAGCTACAGTACTAACTTCAATATCGTGAGAAATAATTTGAACCACCTCATCATTAGCCAGTATCCCCATTAGAGCAGGGGTTCGTAGGAAGCCATCACAAAGCTATTAGCTGACTTGGAGTTGGCTGACCTTATTTCAGTTACTCACCACTTACTAGTTTGGGAGGGGCAGTCGCAGTACATGGGCAATTATGAGAAAGGATTTAGGAGGTTGCCTTTCTTCTGCAAATAGTATAGGGCAGAAACTCTTACAAAAGTCAGGTAAGAGAAAGATATTGCCCCTTTCCTTCTTGGTATACAATCGCTCCTGAACCTGAATAGTATCAACCTACGCAATAACAAATGCAATTACAGGGATGTAAATTTTCAGCAGGACTTCAAAAGGTGTCTGTCTCAGAATTCCCAAATTTCACGTGATATCTTCTTATTCTCTAATTATATCTTCATCTGAACCAGGTGTATTGCTTGTCATTTTATAAATTATTGAGGAAATACTTTAATTACCCATAGAACAAACTGTATTCAATATAAGGAGGGGAAAAAGAAGCACTGATAATCTAATTAACGATACATTTTAAAGGGAGTAGAAAAATCAAACTTTGAATACCCAAATACTAAGACAAGCCAAAAAAACTTCTAAATGGACTAGACCTTTGTCAACTTACTAGAGTAAAATACTTTATTTCTGCAAATGTTTATGCAGGCAGGGCCCATTTTCAGCACTTTTTTCTGTCAACCTTGGATTTAATCTTTGTTTTATTAAGAGTGGTATGAGTTATTTTGTTTTTTTTTTTTCTTGCTTGCTTGTTTTGGTGTGATAGTGCAAAATATAACTTCATTACTGGGTAGTTTCAGCTCTTAAACATTTTCATCAGTAGACACCACTGTGCTAATTAAATGTAAGTTTAAAATGTGAATTGCATTTGAAGGATGTCTTGTATCACTATAAGGATGGTAGGACTAGAAGGAACCCTATTCACGCTTGTTAGAATTGGAAGAGATGCTGACTTGACTTGTAGGCACAAGTGCATTTCTCCAAAGATTCATTGTTGTATGTTGTTAATGAAATGGATAGTATTACAACAAGATAGCATTGCTACATATATGTTTTAGCTGCAAAATGTGTTACAATCATATTAAGTGTTATGGGTAAATGTATTTTTTGTTTTTTCTAAAAAAAAAAAAAAAACCTGACGTCTACTCAATTTCAGCTCATAGCAACTCTATAAGACAGAGTAGAACTGTCCAATAGGGTTTCCGTGGCTGTAAATCTTTACAGAAGCAGATTGCTATGTGTTTCTCCCACGGAGCAGCTGGTGGGTTCCAACCGCCAACCTTTCAGTTAGCAGTCCAGCACTTAACCACTGCACCACCAGGAATTTTTTTCTTAGGTATGTAGAATTATTTTCCCTAAGATAACACGTTTCTGCCTTTAACTGAAATGCCCTTGGTCTTGACCTACAACTCTCCTAGCTAACCTGACCCCGAACAGTGTCCATTTGCCTCTCCACAAATGGCCTAGAAGCTGTCAGTTTATACAACACTTTTATTGCTTCTCCGAACCAGGAAGAGAGACTACACTCTCCCCATTCAGCCTCACACTTAACCAACTACATGTAGCTCTTACAGCCTAACACTGGACACATTCTGCCTCAGAACTTGACCCAATTCTTGCATTAAAATACTCTATGCTTCTTTTATGGTCTTTAAGGCCACCTACTTCATAGTTAGCCTGTTGGAAAAAATAAAGGCAAAATCTTCACCCATAGTCGATCTACCTTCTTGGCCATTAGCTCACTCTTACTTTTTTACTCCACACATTCCAACCAGACTTCTCATGTGGATCTTCCCTCTGGACTCAGGAATTTTCAGTTCATCATTATTAACATCTTGACATACTGAACAGATTTAGCCAACATTAGCTTTTTGAGGACTCAATGAGGAGCTCTGTAGAATATACCTCAGAAATTTCTCCCCAACTGGCAAAAAGGGATATATTAATTCATGGGTTTTCTTCCCTCATGTTCAATCATAGATGCAAAAGATTTTAATTCCTTACTCAGGATTCCACGGGATCACCATGAGTGGGAATCAACTTGATGGTCACTAACAACACCACTCAGGTTTACACGAGTCCGAATGTCAGAACACCTTATTTTGTCATCCATGCCGTACAGAAGGGTGCAAGCAGGAGATACTCAGTGAGCAGAGATAAGGTATAGTCAGTTGATTCAGAAATGCAATTATTGTTACCGCAACAACTAGATTTGAAAAATGAACCAAGGGGATGTCAGGCAGAGCTGGAGATATGTTTGATACACTATAGATGGAAGTCTTTCTTCTTTCCAGATCTTTGCCCTCACTGCAAGGTAATGACCAATTTAGTATTATTCTGGAAAAAAAATTTCCATTATCCCTGCACTCCCCATTTAACCTTGATTTCTTCTTTCTGGTCCAACTGTTTATAGGGTGGCCTGTGCTCTGCTTGCCCACCAACACTGGCTCCTCCTCTGTAGTTCATTGTTTAGTCACAGTCGAAGCTCTGTCGACAGTTTTAGGGAAAAAGTCTGCTCCTTCTACTCCTGCCCATCTCATTGTGGCCCTTCCTTGATCTCTGACTGTTCCCTCTCTCTCTCTCTTTTCTTTTGGGGGGGATGGTAGCAGGGGGAAGTGGGGGATTAGCTTTTGTTAACAATTTAGTAAAATCAATGTCCCTTAGGGTTCCCTTAGGGGCCGTCTGCTCTTCAGACTCTTCTGCACTCATGACAACACAACGGGCCATAATTAATTAGGAAATAAGTTTGCTGGAAATTTTGAAACTATACTAAGCATTTTACATACATTATCTTCAAGAGCCCTCACTCTAACTGAAGGTTCTCTTATTGTCTCTTATTTTTCATTTTTCCAATTATCTATTGCTGTGAAAAATATCCAAAACATAGTGACTTAAAAGGAAATCCTTTTTTTAAAAATCACGTTTGTGTGGGTTAGGAATTCAGGCTGAGCAATTCTTTTGCCCCACCTGGCATTGACTTGGTGATACTCAGCTGATGGCTGGTCCCATAAGGAGAGCCCAAGTGCTATTATTCACATGCCTGATTAGTGGTAGAAGGCTGGAGGGTTAGATTCATATGGCTCTCTCTCCCTCTCCATGCATTCACAGAGCATCTCCTGGTGGGTAGTGGAAATCGTACATGGTGAATCAGATAGTCAAGTTCATGCTCCAAAGGAGTAAGGTGTCTGCTGCCAGTACCCTTAAAAGTTAGCCTGAAATGCTCATGGCATCACTTTATTGGTATTGGCCAAAACCAGTCTGGATTCGGGGTAGCAGAAATAACCTCATCTTCTCCGTGGGAGAGACCTTAATGTGTACGTGGTCTACTATTATTATCAGTACTTTTTGTTTAAAACACTGAGTCTTAGCTTAGGAAAGGTTTGCATAAATTCACAAAACTAACAGGTGATGAGCTGAGGTTACCATCCATATAACTTTTTCTCCCAAAACCAGATTTTCAATTCAGACATTTTCCTTGAGCTTTAGAATTATGTTTCCAACTAATGATTGGGTATAGTTATGTGAATCATATAGAATTCCTTCAACCTGAACACACCTTACAAACAGAAAATTAAAATAATCATGTGAACAAGCACTTCAGTTCACTTTTCCCTGCTCAGGATTTCATCTTCTGCCTACTATAACAGTGTATTGTCTTCTGGTTCAGATGGTGGAGAGGATCACTAGGTTTCATCTATCTCTGCAATTCTGACTTGTTTTAATAACTATTTGTTTATAAAACTATCTCCACTAGATAATAAGCTACTGGAGAATAGATCATCACATTCTTCTTTGAGTGTACAACTCCAAACATGGTGCCTGGTACAAGGTATGTGGTCATATCTGTGGAAAGAAATGAATAAATATACATGGAGTTGGCTTACTTAAAATATTAAGTCAATTGGTCAAAATGGAAGGTTATTTAATACTATTTAATAGACTGGATTTTTTTTTTGTAAATTCTCAAAGAAACGTACTGGCAAGCACTTTATTAGACACATTTGGTTTTAAAACAGTATTAAATTTCATATTATTCCTCCTTTTGGACATAAAACTATTTTAATATTTCTCATTATTGCTTCTCAGCAAGACTAATTTATTTTCAGGAGAATAGCATCTTAGCCATACCTAGATAATTAGCTGCTTTAAGGAGGAATGGTAAATGAAGCTTTAAGAAAATAAAAACAAAAATGATACTTTGGAGTATACTGAAAAAAAAGTTTTGCTCTCATTTACATACTTACTAACTTCTAAAATCATTCTTTCCAACCCCAAAAATAACAACTTCAAGGAGAATTTTAGAATGAAAAGTGCACCAAATGTTTAACAGGTCATTAAACATGTCTCCTTTTAGTCCAATGATACAATATTTAGATATATATATCTGTGTTTTTGTATGTTACCATTTAGGGAAATTATTTAAATTATAACTAATGTTTTATAATTTTAACATAATAAGGTGCTATGTATTCTCTGCCTTGGTTTCAAGGTATTACTTTCTCAAGCAAGTGCCATTGAAGTAACAACAAAGTGATTGATTTCACTTCAAATTCTTCTCAAGTTATATAATTATATCATTACACAAATTTACCACATATATGAGCACATTCAATAACTCCACCATATTGTCTCACTTAATATTCTAAGGAGGAAAGTTCCGAGATGTTATGTGAATTGTTGACTGATTGCAATGGATCTAAAATTGCTTGCTCATTACCATATCAAATCATTGACAACTTAACACATCAACTTTAGTGATGATAATGAAACATATGTCACCCTACTGTATGTGTAGATTTAGTTTGGCAAATATAGTATTTTTATACATAAAATACTAAGGGAGAATGTTTTTTATTATAGTTTGAAAAATTAAGTTCATAGTTCAGATTGCATCATTTATTAAAATTGTATGTATTTTTTCATTAGTTTATGGTGAGTTTTTCTTTAAAGCACATATGTATTTGTGTTTTTCCAACTATTCTAATCTAATAAATACTTGGTAACAATTTGGTGATATTCCACAATAAGTTGGAGTAAATTTTTAGAGCAGTCTTGGATATTATTTCATTCAAATGGTAACTTTGGATCATTCATTGAAAACACAAAATGAGAGAAGAGATTGAAATTTTCTAAATATATTCCCAATTTTTAAATAACTGTGCTTAATAACTTCTAACAATTTAACAATGGAACTCAGATCATTTCAGTTTGCATTAAGTTTTATAAAACATAAAAATGTTAGAAGTCCAGCATATTCATATTTACTTTAGAAATTTCCAGTGCCTGAGGGAGCCACTTGAATGTGTGCTGTAAATAACAGCTAATTAAGGACTATAATATGGTCTTCTACAATTGTTGGAACTAATATACCCAGAGAAATACTATAAATTAGTGGACTTAATTGATTTACCTCATGTAACACACTTTAATCTGCTGTTGAATTGCTGTCAAAAGTTCTGGTTTTATTAAATAAAATATTTTGAAGAGTTAAAAAATGGGTTTTTAAATGTATGTTTGAATCATCAGAGAGGATTAAAACCGGGGTAAGCTTGGACAATTACGTAAAATGTGATTACTATTCTTCTAAGAGAAAATACAAGAAAAGTAATTCTAATGGATCTTACAGAATAAATTAATGAGGGAGGGGCACTTTGTTTCCATGTTGCTACTGTTCAAAGAATATTAACTAAATCATGAGGAAGTAACTAGTATTCAAGAAAAAAAAGTTTCAATGTATAAAGCAACATCTCTTTTAGTTGATTGAAGTATAAGAGTTCAACAAATTGATTTTCTTAAATAGGATTTTATTGTGTTTTAGTGAAAGTTTATACAGCAAGTTAGGTCTGCCTTTGACAAGTTCCACACAAATTTATCAATGACAATACCTACATTTTTGACATTGTTTCAATATTCTCATTGATTGTGTTCTGGTTGTTCCATTTGCGCTACTCTAGATTCCCTGCCCCCTTATCTTCTCATCATTGTTTTGGAATAAATGTTGACCTTTTAGACTCATACAGATTTTTTTTTTTTTCTTAGTAGAGCGCCGATCTAACTGGTAATATCCTTTATTTTGTGTGTCACTCTAGTATTCTGTTTAAAGGTGATCTCAAGGAAGAGTTTTGGTTCAAGGTTTGAAGAGTCTCTCAGGGAAGTACTCTTAGGGAGTCCTCCTGTCTCAGTGGTCCAGTTAATCTGGCCATATTTTATGAATTTGAGTTTCGTTCTACATTCCCCCCACCATTCTAACGAGGATCATTTATTGTGGCTTGGTCAGATAGGTCAGTGGTGTTAGCCAGGCATGATCTCGTTCTTCTGGTCTTGGGGTAGCTGAGGTCATGGCTTCTGTAGGCTATCAGTCTTGTATACTTGTTTCTTCTCTATGATTTTGGTTACATTCTTACTCTTTTGGTCCTGATAAGTAGAGACCAAGAGTTGTATTTTCGATGGCAGCTCACAAGCTTTTAAGGCCGCGGATGTCACTCACTTCACTAGGATGCAGAACATGAACTTTGCAAACTATATTATGACACTTGACTGAGTTGTCCCATAAGACTAAGGTCCTTAGCCTTCAAACCTGGAAAACCCATCTTGCAAGGTGTTTGGTTATGTCTGAGAAGTATCTGCAATTGTGTCTTCTATGAATATACTTGCTTGCACATGTGTATCTGTACTCACACATGCATATAGAGATACTTCTATCTGTGCACCCTTATGTATATACCTGAACCTACCCCTATACTGGTATGCCTATACACATTCGTATGTGACCATCTACTTTGTTTTTGGTCATTGTTGGTGTTGATGCCCAATTATATATGTCAGTTTCTTTAGTACAAGCATCCTTTTCTCTTGAGTGCTTCTTAGTGACATCATTTATTTTGGTCAATCTGTGTTCACTACATCCATGTTTGATGCTGCTTTTCCCATCATCAAAAATAACAAGCATTTACGATTTAGAGCATGCTTCCTCCTCCCCGCCCCTTACCCTGGTAACCACCATTGAACATTGGTCTCTTTATATATGTCTATTCTTGTCTTATTATAAAAAATGGAGTATACAGTATTTGCACTTATGTGCTTAAGTTATTTTGCTTAACATTATGTCTTCCAGGTCCATCCACATTATAGTATGTTTCACAGACTCATCATTGTTTTTTATGGTTGCATAATATTCTATTGTATATACGTACCACATTTTGCCCATATCTTCATCTGCTGATGGGCACTTGGGTTTCTTTTTTCTTTTTTCTTTTTGCTTTGTGAATAAAGCTGCAATGAACATAGGAGTCCAAGTATCTGTTCTGATCACTAGTTTTAGGTGTCTAGGGTATATCGCTAGGAATGGGATTGCTGGATCATAGGGTAGTTCTATTTCTAGTTTTTTGAGGAAGTGCTATATCATTTTACAGAGTGGTTGTACCATTTTACAGTCCCACCAGCAATGGATAAGGGTTCCAGTCTTCCCACATCCTTGCCAACATTTGTTGCTATCTTATTATTATTATTTTTTTTAATGCCATTTTAGTTGGGCTGAGATGGTATTTCATTGTAGTTTTGGCTTATATCTCTCTAATGGCTAACAATCATGACCATCTTTTCATGTGTTTGATGGCTGCTTGTATGTCTTTTTTGTTGAAGGTTCTGTTCAGCCTCTTTGCCCATTTTATATTTGGGTTGTTGGTCTCTTTGTTGTTGAGTTGTTGAAGTTTTTTATAAATTTTGGAGATTAGGCCCTTATCTAATATGTTGTTTCTGAAGAATTTTTCCCAGTTTATAGGTGCTTTTCTTACCCCTTTGAAAATGTCTTTTGATGAGCATAAGTTTTTACTGTTTATGAGATTCTATTTATCTACTTCTATTTGAGAATTTGTTGTTGGGTTTGTTATCCTATTTTTACAAAAGATTAGGTCTCATGATTTTCTCCCTACGTTTTCTTCCAGGAATTTTATAATCTTAGTTTTAACATTTAGGTCTGTGATCAATTTTGAGTTAATTTTTGTGTGTGGTGTCAGATATGGATCTTATTTCATTTTTTTGCATGTGGATATCCAGTTTTACCAGTGCCATTTATTAAAAGAGACTGTTTTTCCTCCACTGAATAGACTTTTATGCCTTGTCAAAAATCAGTTGTCTATAGATGACTAGGCTGAATGTCAACTCTATTCCATTGGTCTGTCTGTCTTTTGTTGAACCAATACCAGGATGTTTTGATCACAGTGACTGTATAGTGCTTTTTGATATCAGGGAGTGTGAGATCTCCTGCTTTGTACATTTTCTTCAATATTGCTTTGGCTATTGGGGTTTTCTTTCTTTTCCACATTGAGTTGGCTATTAGTTTTTCTATTTTAGTAAAGAATGTTGTTGGGATTTGTATCAGGATTGCATTATATCTATAGATCACTTTAGGTAGAATAGACATTTACACTGTATTAAGTCTTCCAATCCACGAGCATGGGATTTCTTTCCATTTTTGTAGTTCTCTTTTAGTCTCATGTAGTAGCTTTTTTTTTTTTTTTTAATAATTTTTATTGTATAACTATTTTATATCCCTGCTTAGATTAATTCCTAGGTATTTTATCATTTGGGGGCAATTGGAAATGGTATTGTTTTCTTGATTTGTTTTTTGAAGTACTTTTTGTTTGTATAAAGAAATCCAACTGATTTTTGTGTGTTGATCTCGTACTCTGCCACATGGCTAAATTCTTCTACTAGTTCCAGCAGTTGTTTTGTGGAATCTTTAGGGTCTTTTATGTACAGGATCATCTGCAAATAGAGATAGTTTTACTACTTCTTTTCTGATTTGGATACATTTTATTTATCTTTCTTGTCTTATTGCTCTGACTAGAATGTCCAGTATAATATTGAATAACAGTGGTGATAATGGACATCCATTTCTCATTTCCATTCTCAAAGGGAAGGCTCAGTCTTTCTCCATTGAGTATAATGTTGGCTATTGGTTTTGCATATATGCCTTTGATTGTGTTGAAGAATTTTCCATTTATTCCCATTGTGCTGAGGGTTTTTATCAGGAAATGTTGTTGAATTTTACCACATTCCTTTTCTGCATCAGTTGATATGATTGTATTTTTTTTTCCTTTGTTTTATTTATGTGGTAGATTATATTGATTGATTTTCCAATGTTGAACCACTCTTCTAATCCAAGTATGAATCTCACATGATTATGGTGTATGATTTTTTTCATATGTTGCTGAATTCTCTTGGCTAGAATTTTGTTGAAATTTTTTGCATCTGTGTTCATGAGAGATACTACTACTACCCATTGCCACTGAGTCAATTCCAACTCATAGTGACACTTTAGGACAGGGTAGAACTGCCCCATAGGACTTCCAAGGAGCAACTGATGAATTTGAACTGCCGACCTTTTGGTTAGCAGCCAAACACTTAACCACTGCACCACTGGGACTCCTCATGAGAGATATGGGTCTGTAATTGTCTTTTTTGTGTGTGATGTCTTTGACTGTTTTATGCTGTGAGTAGTCAATCAATTGAAAGGGAGTTTCCTTGGGCATGTGGCCTTCATCAACTATAAGTGGCAAGGCTCTCGGATTTTGCTCACTCTGGATCCTGCAGCTGGCTCCTGTTTCTCTGACCTCCAGTTCTTGGGACTTGAGCCAGCAGTTTACCTGCAGTCTTGCCTGCTGATCTTGGGATTCTTCGATCTTCTCAGCCTTGGAGCAACAGCCCTGCTCTCTGACCTGCCGACCTTGGTTTGCCAGTCCCTGCAGCTACGTGAATCAGGAGAAACCTCCAGCCTGACCCACGGACTTGGGACATTCTAGTCTCTACAACCGTGAGAGTCATTTCCTTGATATAAATCTCCCTCTATACATATTTATATGCTTTACTGGTTTTGCTTCTCTAGAGAATCCAGCCTAAAATAGTCTTCTGGTTGGATTGACACATTATTATGTAATGTCCTTCTTTATTTCTTGTAATAGATTTTGATTTAAAGTCTATTTTATCTGTTATCAGTATTGCCACTTTTTCTCTTTTGTGTTTACTGGTTGCATGGAATATTTTTCTATCCTTTTATTTTCAATCTGTTTATGTCTTTATGTTTAAGGTAAGTTTCTTTTAGATGCAAAAGAATAGTTTATTTTTTAATCGATTTGGCTATTCTGTATTTTGTATGGGAAGTTTAAACCATCTACATTTAAGGTTATTACCGAAAATGAAGTATCTACTTCATTCATTCTGCTATTTGTTTTTTTGAGTGTTTTGTATCTTCTTTGTTTTTTTATTCTCATTTTTCTGTTTTTGTTTGTATTTGGTTACTTTCTTAGGATGAGCCTTTTGCTTTCTTCCTTCTTTTCTTCTGTGCATTTTTTCTTGGTGATTTCTTAGTGGTTACCAACATATTACAAGACACAACTTACAACTGTGACAGTGTTAACGTATGAGAAACAGATAACATACAATTTTAACATATTAAATTTATTCCTGATAAGCTCTTTCCTCCCCCATTTCTGTTGGTGAGCCTTCATAAACATCATTGCACATCCTATATCCAATAGACTTGCTTTGTACATATTTCTTACAATATTGATGTTGAATTGTTTGCAGTATTATGTTACTGAGTTTACTCTGAAAATATCATGTACTTGGTCCTTATGATTGCTCATTTTGTTGTGTTTTTGCAAATCTCTCTCTCTTTTATCCCCTATGTATAGATTCGAGCATTTGTTTGTTTTTGCCTTTCCATTTGGAAAATTCACTTTAGTAACACTTGCAGAGCTGGTCTGGTGGTGGCAAATTCCCAGACCATCTGTTTATTTGAGAATTTCTTGATTTCCTCCTCATTTTAGAATTATAACTTTGCTGAATAAAGAATTCTTGGTTGACAATTGTTTTTGTTCAGTATTTTTTGTAAGTTGCTCCATTGTCCTCTGGCCTCAAGAGTTTCTTGGGAGAAATCCTCACTGATTTTTATGAAGGACTCTTGTTACATTATAGTGTTTTGTTTTGTTTTGTTTTCCTGCTTTCAGAATTCTTTGGTTTTCAGGAATTTTATTAGGATATGGCTTAGAGGTGTTTTTTTTGTATTTCTTCTTTTTGGGGTTCATGTAGCTTCCTGTATTTGCAGGGTTGGTTCTCTGTCTAGGTCTTGGAAATTCTCCGTGTGTTTTGGAAAAGCATTTCTATGTCTTTATTGTTGTCATGTTGCTCTGGAATTCCAATAAGTCTAATGTTAGATTTCTTAACTGAATCTCATATTTCCATTTGGATTTGTTCACATTTGTTCATTCTTTTCTCTTGTTTTTCTTGAGACTTGATACATTCAGTTATTCTGTCTTCTAATTCTCTTAGTCTATCTTCTGTTTGTTCAACTCTATTGTTGAGAATTTTTCTTGCTTTTTCTAATTCAGTTGCTTTATTCTCAGTTCCAGTAGTTCTCTTTTTTTTGTGGCTATTGTTTTCAATTTCTGTGTTGAATCTCTCATTTTGTTCCTCCATTTGCTTCCTGATCGCCGTTATTTTTTCAGACAACATATTTTGCACTTTTTTCTCAACATTTTCTATTTTTTGCATTAACATGGACTCCTTAGGAGAAATTTCCTGTTCTTCATATTTTCCTTTTGATTGGTCCTTTTTCTCTTGTGATTTTCTGTTTTTACTTTTTTTTTTTTTTTAAACTTGGGCCTTTTTGATATCTTTTTTTTTAATTGGTTCAATTTCTGTTTTCTGATTTTTTTTTTAACTTTATTGTTTTAGGTGAAATTTAGAGGGCAGATTAGTTTTTCACTGAAAAAAATTATACACAAATTGTATTGTGACATTCTTTGCAATACCCACAATGTGTCAGCACTCTCCCCCTTTCCCTTTCCGTCCAGGGTTCTCCGTGTCCATTCATCCAGTTTTGCTGTCCCTTAGTTTTCCTGTCCCTTCCTGCCTTCTCATCTTTGCTTTTGGGCAAGTGTTGCCCATTTTGTCTCATATACTTGATTGAAGCAAGAAGCACATTCCATACATGTGTTGTTGTTTGTTTTATAGACCTGTCTAATCTTTGGCTGAAAGGTGGGCTTTGCGAGTGGCTTCAGTTCTGAGTTAGCAGCATGCCCAGGGATTGTAGTCTTGTTGGTTCCTCCAGTCTCTGTCAGACCAGTAAGTATGGTCTTTTTTTTGTGAATTTTAATTTTGTTCTACATTTTCTGATTTTTGTGGGAAAATTTTCTGGTTATACTTTATTTAGCTCCACTATATTCTCCTAAGTAGCACTACAGGGCGTTCTTATCCTTATTTTATTTTATTTCTTTTTTCAGTGCTGATTCAGGAATTCTGGGTGCTTAAGGAGTCTACTGTTTCCCTCTGTGTTTCCACCTGTAGTATCCCCCAGTCCTGATGCCTTTTCAGCTTCTCCCAGTACTAGTGCCCATCATCTGGGGTTTTGGCAAGACTCAATGGCACTGTCTCACAGTGTTATGGTCTCCCTTCAACTCCTCCTAGGTGTGCAGCCTGGGAATTCCCACTGCCAATTTGCTAGCTATTAAAATTGGGCTACAGCTTCCTCAGTTTAGTTATGTTCTATGCTCTGTTTGTGGTGTTGCCTAAACCCATCCCAAAATTGCTGTGGTGAGCAAGTGCTCCAAATGCTAACAGGTAGGTTGTCCTAGCTTCTGTGCTGTGCCCTACTCCTCCTCTGCCCCACTTTTTGACTTGCCTCTACTCTCCGATAACTCAGCTGCCATCTGGAGTTCTGAGATCTCTGTCTGTGTTTATTTTTATTCTTTGTTCTGTGGGTTAGTTGGTGGGGCATAAATGGGAGCAACAGCTTACTTTGCCATGTGGCCACATGCTTCTCAACAAATTGATTTTTATCAACAATTGGATGATTATAAAGATAAAAAAAAAAAAAAAAACCCTTTGCCAACGAGGCAATTCCAACTCAGCAACACTATAGGACAGAGTAGAACTGCTCCACAGGGTTTCCAAGAAGCAGCTGGTAGATTCAAACTGCTGACCTTTTTGTTAGCAGCCCAACTCTTAACCACTATGCCACCAGGGTTTCCATAAAGATTAAAGGAGTAGCAAACCATTTAAATTCATAAAGAAGAGTAGTCATTACAAAAATGTTGATTTTTGAAAAAACTGCCTTTTATGTCCATACTTGGAAGAAATTTGGAGAGCTTGGAAGGATATCATGTGATATGATATAATTAGGTGCCTGGGATGTAACAATGATAAAATATTTTAAGGAAAAAAAAAAGTAAAGTACATAGCAATTTATGATTGAAAGATTTGTCATGATTCAAAATAAGAAAATGATCACTTTGCATACCTCCAAAGTAGTCTAACAATTCCCTGAGCATTTTTTCAATAGATCAACTTACTTTTGTCTAAGTAAGACTTTGGTGACTTCATGTTTTTTCCTGCACTGCTATGTACAAAGTTCAGTTTCCATAGGTCGGTTTACCTAATTTGCTTTCCTTGAATACTTTTCAAAAGATTGATATATTTTACCAGGAAAAATAAATACTTAAACACTGAAGTATTAAAAAAATGCTATTTTTACAGATTAACTTTTTTAGAGCATGAAGAATTTTCTTTATCCCCAAACTAGTTCCTAATAAGTATCTAATAAAAAAATAATCAAGACTTCTTAAATAAGATAAAACATGTCAAAATAAACTAATCAAGGAAGATCTTTAAGAAGATTAGTAAGAAGATTTTCTTGCTTCGACTCAATTAACTCAGCCAAGAACTGCAAACAAAGTACTTTGCCAGGTAGGGTTGCTCCTAGGACTTTTGCTCACAAATGGCTCTAATGTGGGAAACATGGGGCTTTGAGCGTTCCTGGCACCAATCCTGGAATCACAAGGGGGACCAGCTTTAGAGTTCAGCTGACATTGTAGATGGAAGAAAAGACCTTGCCTGATGCTATCATTAAGCCCGTGTCTCAGTTAAAACCTAAAATCATTCCTATCTGGACTTACTTTAAAAATCAACAAATCTCTCTAATAATTTACACTCTTCAAAGTGTAAGCAATCATAACTGATTTAAATAGACAAATGCAGTTCACTGAAAATCTGGAATACATATATGATTGCAGTAGTAAACATATAGTAAATATTTATATACCTTTATATGTTATCTAATTAAATATGCATTTAATCATATACAATTTAATTATTTTTAATACATAATTTTGTATTATATACCATATAAATTCTTTATATATATAGATTTCCACATATATAGGTATTTTGTTAATGTTATGTTTTTTAATTTTACACCTTCCAGTCCAAGAAAAAAGTGTAACTTTGCTTTGTCTAGCTTTGGAGATTTTCATTTATGGAACTAATTCTTATGTGACATAGCTAGTATTTTTATGAAGCTGTTTTTGAAGAAAGTCATAAACAGATAGTTCAGGCTAAATCTATTCAAAAATTTAGACATAGACAAACCAAATATTGAATTACAATCTACTGAATGTAGAGAAATATTTATGTACTGAAAATTATCATAATTTTTTATGGTAAAATGTTAATGTAGAAATATACTCAATAGCAACATATTAATCTGAGGACTTTTGATGACTGTAAAATTTATTTAAAATTATGTACAATGGACAATAGTTTTAGGGATTCTTTAATACCTTTTCTGCCTATAGACTAGAAACTCTGGTGGCATAGTGGTTAAGAGCTACAGCTGTTAACGAAAAGGTTGACAGTTCAAATCCACCATATGCTCCTTAGAAGCCCTATGGGGCAGTTCTACTCTGTCCTATAAGGTTGCTATGAGTCAGCATTGACTTGACAGCAATGGGTTTTTTTCTGTTGTTTTTTTTTTTTTGTGGTTTACCTGTAGGCTTATTTTAAAAGGCTATAAATCTCTCTCATTATTTACTCTTTTCGAAGGGTAAATAATCAAAACTGTTTTAAATATACAGAAGTGGCTCATTGAAATGTCATAATATATACTGATTGCAATATATAAATATATATATTTATATATAAATAAATATATAAATTGATTTATATAAATATATATATGTGTGTGTGTGTGTAAATATATGGATCCCTGGTGGAGAAATGGTTAAGAGCTCAGGCTGCTAACTTAAAGGTCAGCAGTTCAAATCCACCAGCTGCTCCTTGGAAAACCTATGGGGTAGTTCTACTCTGTCCGATAGGGTCTCGAATTGACAGCACACAACAAAAACATTACATATATATATATATATATGTATATATATATATATATATATGTATATATATATATATGTGTATATATATATATATATGTGTATATATATATATATATATATATATATATATATATATATATATAAACTCAAACCAACCCCATTGCCCTTTAGTTGATTCTGACTCGTAGTGATAATATTATATAATTATGCATACTATATCATATGCATTGAATGTTTAATAAAATATATATTTAAATAGCACAATATAGAACAAGCATATTTATCATTATAAAACACATATAAACCAATTTTTTTAACATTATAATGACAGATAACAGCAGAAGCTAATAAAAAATAATGGCGAACAGAATTAAAGTAGGTAACGTAAAGGAGTGTCACAGATAAAATGATTGTAGTAAAAGTTCATCAAATATTGATTTACATTAAATTTATAACATTAAACAAGAAATAAATTAATTAATGTAATAAATGATCTGAAGCCTTCGGGGGCCAGAAGAAAGGAAATAACAAGAATTAGAGCAGAATTAAATGAAATAGAGAATAGAAAAATAATTGAAAGAGTTAACAAGACCAAAATTTGATTCTTTGAAAAAATCAGCAAAATACAATAACCTATTGGCCAAAATGACAAAAGAAAAACAGGAGAGGAAGCAAATAACCTGAATAAGAAATGAGATGGGTGATATCACAACAGAACCAACTGAAATTAAAAGAATCATAAAAAAAACTGCTAAAAATTGTACTCTAACAAATTTGAAAACCTAGAGTAAATGGACAAATTTCTAGAAGCTCACTATCTACCTAAACTAACACAAACAGAGGTTGAACAATTAAATAAACCCATAAAAAAAGAAGAGATTGAAAAGGTATTTAAAAAAACTCCAAACAAACAAACAAAAAAAAAAAAAACCCTGGCCAGGACAGTTTCACTGGAGAAGTCTACCAAGCTTTCAGAGAAGAGTTAACACCACTACTACTAAAGGTATTTCAGAGCACAGAAAAGGATGGAATACTCCCAAACTCATTCTATGAATCCAGCAAAACCCTGATATCACAACCAGATAAAGACACCACAAAAAATGAAAATTACAGACCAATATCCCTTATAAACAATGACGTAAAAATCCTCAACAAAATTCTAGCCAATAGAATTCAGCAACATATTAAAAAAAAAATTCACCGTGATCAAGTGGGATTTATACCAGGTATGCTGGGATGGTTCAACACTAGAAAAACAATCAGCGTAATCCATCACATAAATAAAACAAAAGGCAAGAACCACATGATCTTATCAATCGATGCAGAAAAGGCATTTGATAAAGTCCAACACCATTCATGATAAAAACTCTCCAAAAAATAGGAATTGAAGGGAAATTCCTAATATAATTAAGGGCATTTATACAAAGCCAACACCCAACATCATCCTAAATGCAGAGACTTTGAAAGCATTCCCCTTGAGAACGGGAACCAGACAAGTATGTCTTTATCACCACTCTTATTCAACATTGTGCTGGAGGTCCTAGTCAGAGCAAATAAGCTAGAAAAAGAAATCAAGGGCATCCAAATTGGTAAGGAAGAAATAAAAGTATCTCTATCTGCAGATGATATGATCTTATACACAGAAAACCCCAAAGAATCTACAAGAAAACTGCTGGAACTAATAGACTATTTCAGCAGAGTATCAGGATACAAGATAAACATATAAAAATCAGTTGGATTCCTCTACTCCAACAAAGAGAACTTCGAAGAGTAAATCACCAAATCGATACCATTTACAATAGCCTCCAAGAAGCTAAAATACTTAGGAATAAATCTAACCAGAGACATAAAAGACCTATACAAAGAATCCTACAAGACACTACAGCAAGAAACCAAAAGAGACCTGCATAAGTGGAAAAACATACCTTGCTCATGGATAGGAACACTCAACATTGTGAAATTGTCAATTCTAACCAAAGCAATCTACAGACAATGCAATCCCAATCCAAATTCCAACAGCATTTCTTAAAGATATGGAGAAACAAATCACTAACTTCATATGGAAAGGGAAGAGGCCTCGGAAAAGTAAAGCATTACTGAAGAAGAACAAAGTGGGAGGCCTCACACTATTTGATTTTAGAACCTAGTATTCTGCCACAATAGTCAAAACAGCCTGGTACTGCTGCAATAACAGATTCACAGACCTATGGAACAGCATTGAGAATCCAGACATAAATTCATCCACCTATGAGCAGTTGATATTTGGCAAAGGCCCAAAGTCCATTAATTGGAGGAAAAGACAATGTCTTTAAAAAAGGGTGCTGGCAAAAAAACGAAACCCATACCATACACCATGCAAGAAAATTAACTCAAAATGGATCAAAGACCTAAATATAAAATCTAAAACAATAAAGATCATGGAAGAAAAAATAGGGACAATGCTAGGAGCACTAACATATGGCATAACCAGAATACAAACCATAAGTAACCGTGCACAAACACCAGAACAGAAACTAGATAGCTTGGAGCTTCTAAAAATCAAACACTTATGCTCATCAAAAGACTTCACCAAAAGAGTCAAAAGACAACCTGCAGACTGGGAAAAAAATTTTAGCTACACCAATTCTATCAGTGTCTAATCTCTAATATCTACAAGATACTGCAAAACCTCAACAACAAAAAGACAAATAATCCAATTAAAAGATGGGCAAAGGATATGAACAGACACTTCACCAAAGAAGACATTCAGGTGACTAACAGACACATGAGGAAATGCTCACGATTATTAGCCACTAGAGAAATGCAAATCAAAAGTACAATGAGATACCATCTCACCCCAACAAGACTATCATTAATGCAAAAAACACAAAATAATCAATGCTGGAGAGGTTGTGGAGAGACTGGAACACTTATACGCTGTTGGTGGGAATGTAAAATGGCACAACCACTTTGGAAATCAATTGGTGCTTCCTTAAAAAGCTAGAAATAGAAGTACCACAAGATCCAGCAATCCCACTCCTTGGAATATATCCTAGAGAAATGAGAACTGTCACACGAATAGATACATGCATGCGCATGTTCTTTGCAGCACTGTTCATGATGGCAAAAAGATGGAAACAACCTAAGTGCCCATCAATAGATGAATGGATAAATGAATTATGGTATATTCACACAATGGAATACCTTGCAACGATAAAAAACAACGATGAATCCATGAAACATAACACGGAGGAACCTGGAAAGCATTATGCTGAGTGAATTTGGTCAGTTGCAGAAGGACAAATATTGTATAAGACTACTATTATAAGAACTCAAGAAAAGGTTTAAACACAGACAAAAACATTCTTTGATGGTTATGAGGGTGGGGAGGGAAGGAAAGGGATATTCCCTAACTGAACAGTAAACAAGAATTATCTTAGGTGAAGGGAAGGACAACACACACTTCAGGGGAAGTCAATACAACTGGACTAAACCAAAAGCTAAGAAGTTTCCTGAATACAACCAAACACTTCAAAGGACAGACTAGTAGTGGTGGGGATCTGGTAGCCATGGTTTCAGGGGACATCTAGGTTAATTGGCATAACAAAGTTTATTATGAAAATATTCTGCATCCCACTTTGGTGAGTGGCATCTGGGGTCTTAAAAGCTAGCAAGTGGCCATCTAAGATGCATTAATTTGTTCCAACCCACCTGGAGAAAAGGAAAATGAAGAACACCAAAGAGACAAGGAAAATATTAGCCCAAGAGACAGAAAGGGCCACATAAACCAGAGACTCCATGAGCCTGAGACCAAGAGAACTAGATGGTACCCAGCTACCAACAGTGACTGCCCTGATAGGGAACGCAACAGAGTCCCTGACAGAGCAGGAGAAAAGTAGGGTTCAGAACTCAAATCTAGTAAAAAGACCAGACTTAATGGTTTGTCTGAGACTGGAGGGACCCTAGAAGACATGGTCCCTGTACTCTCTGTTGGCCTGGAGCTGAAACATTCCAGAGGCTAGCTCTTCAGACAAAGATTAGACTGGATTATGGGACATAAAGTGATACTTGTGAGGAGTATGCTTCTTAGCTCAAGTAGATACATGAGACTAAATGGGCAGCTCCTGTCGGGAGACGAGAAGGCAGACAGTGTCAGGAGCTGGTTCAATGGGCATGGGAGGTCCGGGATGGAACCTCAGACGCTCCTCCACTGTGCTACCACAGTATAGGGAGAGCAACTAGAGTCATATAGCAATGTGTGTATAAATTTTTGTATGAGAAAATGACTTGAAATATAAACTTCCACTTAAAGCACAATAATAAGTAAGTAATCTATATTATATTAAGGATAAAACAAAATATATATTAAAAATTTATTTTACTTTACATTATTTTGATATGCCAGACAGCACACTATCAAAGTACCTTATGGTTTCATGGTAATTGATTTTCTCACTTGGTTTTGTAATTTTTTTACTGAGCACTTAAGAACTCCTTTGCTCAAAAAAAATATATTGAAGGAAGGAATCAGTGAACGACTAGAGCATAGTTGTCATTATTTTTGCTGAAAAATCGGTGTGTTCTGAATCTAGAGAATCCATTATTTGAATAACTGACAAAATGCAGAGGGTTTCGGTTCACAGAAAAGTGTGTTGTTAGTACGATTCCAGAAGAAAAGGTTTGAATCTGACTGTAGGTATCCTGTCTCCAAACTCAGTTGTTTATCAAAGGCAGTGCAAAGAAAAGAAATAAACAGGCTAAACTACAAAAATCCTCGACATTTTCAGAAAGCTTAGGGACCAATATTGGGAATGTTTTCTTGGGCTGTCACTCTGATGTCAGAGACGTTATGCTGTGACTGTTTATTGCAATGTGATACACTGTTCACACAGTTATTTGCAGCTCTGTATTTCAGGAGAAGGGATGTGGTCATACGTTAGAAGTTTGTCTCAACTGAAGTATATTACTTATTTTAGTGAACATATTCAAGTTAACTGATTTTATTAAAATTGAAAATGCATCACAGAAAATACTTTTAGTGTTGATTCTTTCTATGCTGGATCAAGCACTTGGTGATTTAAACTTACTGGCATTTCTACTTCTCAAGCATAGACAAACTAATGATCTATATAACTAGATTTTACTGTTTACAGTTATGAATCTGAGGCTGTTTGGAAGGCAGTAGGTCAAAAAAAACCCTTATACTCGAGTGATCTTTAGATGGAATAACCATAAATCTATATGTTTTTATACCGAAGAATCCTAAGAGGAAACTGCCAGGCCATTATTTTTTGTGATCATAAAGTGGAACAAGATGTGCCCTGTCTTCTAATGCTGTGTATTTTACATAGATAGAAAATAACATCGCTCTTCAATTCTGTACTGATGAAAGACACGGCACTCTCTTGAAAAACTAGAAAAGCATCAGGTGGATAATTAGGAGAATACAATTTTGCATTTTAATGAGGCCATAATTATACACCTAAGTTTCTCCAGACAAAAGTTTTTGCTTATGATAGGCAGAACCCATTAAAGAAAAATGGTATTTTGAGGGAAATGTGATGATATTTAAAATTAAAGGTTAAGCACCACAGTAAAAATAAGATGTAAACTTTGAAAATCTTAAGTCACTGACAACAGAGGTAATATTATTTGTTGTATGATCAGGATAAAAGTGTTCTATAATATATATGGACTGATTCTAAATAGTGATTCCAGGAAGAAAAAGAAATTATTTACCATATAAACAAGTCATTAAAGGTAAAATCATATCATACAAACTCGATTTTAACTTGCATATGCCTTGAAGATAATTACTTTAAAAAGCATGGCATAGACTTCAACTTCTGATATTAACTCTCTTATCACGAAGATGGTAATAAACTTCAGGGACTCTTTAAAGGACTTTTTTATAGAAATGCTTATGGCCAAAAATTCAGTCTACTTTAAGGTAATCTATTCATTTTCAATAAGGTTCCTTTTTATTGTTACTTCTGTAAAAAGGAGTGTAAAAATTTGAAGCAGTTATGAAATTTAGCATATACATTTTCCCAGGATCAAAAATACCTAGGCTCTAAAGCAGAAAGCCTAGAATAAATTTCACATACTTCACCTTTTTTCCTTAGTTTAATGGAAAAGAAATCTGAGGAGACGCTCTGTTGGTAGAATGTGATGTTGGACATAAAATTTAAAAAAGCCAATAAATGTACATGCTACCTGATTAGAACTTTTGTTGCCTTATCATTAGGTATTTGCAAAACTTGTCATGAAGGCTGTGTGTGAAATAGGAACAGATGGCTAGGATTAACTGAAAGTGCCACTGGCCCTTGCTCAGAAACCACAGTGTCTTGAGTTTTTTAGACACCTGGGAAGGAGAATTTTGGAGGAGCTGAGATATTCTTTTAAAGAAGTTTGTAATCATTAAAACAAACCAATTAAACATCATGGTCATGCTTCTGAAAAACCTGAATTGTGACCCCACCGTGATATGAAGGGAAATTAAATTAGTGCCATTTTCTGTATATTAAATGATAAAGATGTCATCTGTTCCACCACATTTCTAACCACCCTTCTCTTGCACACTAGACTCTTTAACTTCTTTTTTAATGCTCGTAAAACTTAATTTGTTTTGTTACGCAAAATAATTATACCACAAAGATATTTTTCTACCACTAAACACCTTCAAAGGAGCCCTGGTGGTGCAGTGGTTAAGCTTTTTGCTGCAAACCAGAAGGTCAGCAGTTTGAACCCATCAGCACATTAGAGGGAGAAAAGACCTGGCAATCTTCTGCCATAAAGTTTACAGCCTAGGAAACCCTATGGGGCAGTTCTACTCTGTCCTATAATATCCTTATGAGTTGGAATTGACTCATCAAACTACATCAAAATGGAGTTTAATGCCTTTCTTCTTTTAATACTTGAGTTATTGATTTCTGCTTCCCAGATCTGGGGATTCTAAAAAAGTATTGTCTTGACTACGTAATATGTAAGAAACGAAGTCAATCTCTCCTAGGTATATGTGATTCCGACTCCACACAAGGACTAATGGGGTATATTTCATTGGCTTAAGTCCATTTGTATTCATCATTCTTTAACTATGACATGAATGCAGCTCTCTGCTCTTCACTTTCCTTCCATATTACCCTGACTTACTGCGCATGAAAATTTTCCTTAAGCCTAACGTATCATTATGTAGAGACTGTTATCATTGACTACATAGAACAAATTTTGCTCTGAAATGAGACCTATTTGTAAAGTGGTTAGGGAAAGGACTGTGTAAACTCAGTATCCCCTTTTAATTATAGATTAACGTATGGCAGCAGGGCTAAACAAGGTTTCTTGCCACCCTACTGTGCCACCTTCACTTATGAGATTATAGCAATCATATTTTTTTAGTGATAAGCAAATTAATGTAATTATACAAAGCTTATTAATGAAAAGAACATATTTGAATTGCCCAAATAATGTTAATTGCTTTATGATATGCATTATTGAAGAAGTAGTATTCACTGAGAATTTGGTGACATCTACCTTTTCAATATTATTGCTGTACGGAATGACTGTTAGAAAAATATGAAAATAGTTGCTTGCACTAAGAAATTCTATAGTGATTTTTTTCTGACATAATCTTAGTTTGCCTTGTATGTGACCCTTACACTCTTATGTCCTAGCTAGAGTAAAATAAATGACATTAACCGGGATTATATTATTAGCGTTATTTTGTGCTGTCATTTATTTGCTTTCAGTGGTGTGTTTTTTTGAATATTTATTAGAGAACTTTAACAGCTCCCAGTTGTACCTGTGAAATTTATGAAGCCAAATAGCTAAAAGTTGCCTTAACTTGTGATTGTATCTCTAGTTTAAAGAATTATTTAATACCAACTAATTTATTAAAACAGTGTTTGAAGCACATCAATATGTTTCAAACATTATAGAAGATAGAGAATAAGAAAGAAAAATCTCTGATTAACTCATTATAATGAGATCAGAGTTCAGTCCATAGAATTCTTAGACCAGTCAATGAGGAGTACTTGAACATTTATATGTTGTGTTTCTAATAAATCTAACTGCAAGGCTTTAATAAGTTGGTGAAAAATAAAATATTGGGGGAGGGAAACAGAAACATAGAAACATACTTTGTGCATCTAGTTATCTAGGTGTTAATGAGCAAGCAAGTTTCCTTCTTTATTAGGGCTTACGACATTGAATAAGTTAATTTCAAGTGCTATTAATATTATAGCAGTGTCCTTTTCTTTACATGTGTGCTCTATAGGGACAAAACCAGTAAATCATTCAAATGAATGTTATGGGGGAAAAATAAGAGAGAGAGAGGAGTTTTCTAGACAAATGGAACAGAATTATTTCAAGGTGGATGAAATTTCTTGGCAAAAAAAACAGAAGCGTTTTCTAGGCAGATGGGACAGATCAGTCCTTGGCTAAGAAACAGCACAGTTTATATGATGATTCAGCAAGAGAGGGAATGATGAATGATGAGGTTGAAAGATAAACAGGAGCTAAATGATGGAGGACTTTTCAAGTCATATTAAGGATTTGGATGTTACCCAAGGGGCAATGAGAAAGTATGAGAGGCTTATATATACGCATATTAAGTTATTAGTATCCATTTGGAAAGAACTGTTCTAGCTACGGAGCCCTGGTGGTGCAGTGGTTAAGTGCTAAGCAGCTAACCAAAAGGTCAGCAGTTCCAATCTGCCAGCCACTCCTTGGAAACTCTATGGGGCAGTTCTACTCTGTCCTGTAGGGTCACTATGAGTTGGAATCGACTCTACAGCAACAGGTTTTTGGTTTATTTTAGCTACACCTGCGCACTCACAGGTGGATAAGAATGAAACCAATGTGTTGATTTGGAGGAAGGAAATGCTAATGACTTAGATTGCAGTCATGGTAGATGACATAGACATTTGGAGATAAAATCAGTAAAACTAGGGTTTAGATGTTTGAGGCTGAAACAATGAGAAATTTTGTGGATTTATTGTTCCACAAAATGTATCAAATATGTCTGAGAAGTAAGTTATGGACAGGAAAGTTTATTGAATTTAAAAACAGGAGTCTTTTGGGCAGCCTTTGCAAATTCAAGTACAAATAAAACACTTGCTAGACCACCTGTGTATAACTCATGTGTTTTCCTGACTAATATGCCTGTAAACTTTGGTGGAATGAGAATCTCAGAGGGAGAGTAGGTAACTGAATCAAACTTCCTCAACCCAGGGGGATAGGAGGGTCCTAGGGTGGTAGATCAATCTTTATTGGGAGTGCTTAAACAACAGAGCCTGGGTTGGCATAATTATGATTAATATACTGGACTGTAAGGCAAACCTGATAAGTAGTTATCTGCATAATATCTTTTCTGGTTTTTTCAAAGTTCCCATAATCATCACTTGTGACTCCTGTGAATATAATCACATAACTTTATGCCAGAAATGCTAAATCAGAATATTCCATAGTGAACTTGAGAATGTTTATTTTCCCAGAGGTTTTTTTTTTTTTCTTTTTGGATTGCACAAATTTGGAAAATATTGGTATGTTTTGTAGAGGCTCATTGTTATGTTTTATGCATCTAGATACTAAATTGAAAGATAACTCAGTAAATTATTCTTTAGTTTAAATAACAGAATCTAGAGCTAGTAACAGAAGTAGAATTCCAGCTAAGTACTTAGAGCATGATGCAGCAAAGCTTTTATGATAGTAAATATTTTAGTCTATGTGAGCCATATGTTCTCTGTTACAACTATTTAATTCTGCCCTTATAGCATGAAAACAACGATGGAGCATTTGTGAACAATTGGGTGTATTCTAATAAAACTTTATTCACCAAACAGGCATGGAACTGAATTTGCCTCATGAGCCTTAGTTTTCCAATTTCTTGTTTAGAGTGTAACAACCTCTTACCAGTTTCCTAAACATGAATCAGTTCTCATCTTCAGTGTCCCTTGGAAAAAGTGCAACATTGAAGAATAACTGTATTATTCTAAGTACGTAATTTAATAATTTCTCCATTTCTTCTAATTGGAGTTTCTCCTTTCTGACAAAACAGTGAATTTAAAAACAACACCATATCCTTGAGGTGGGGGACAGGGGGTTTGGGTTAGTGCCATTATCAAATACGTGAGAGATTCAGGGATGGTGACGTCTCCATGACCCAATTAAATGTTCCAATTAATCAGTGCGAAAAAAGATTTTTGTCTTGAACAATGGCAGTTCATTATCATAACCTCGATCAGTACCACTCCAACTGTAGTTCTTCTTCCAGAAATCTTCTAACTGGAGAAAATCAGTTGAGTCACTGATACCAGATATCCAACAATTGATCTTGAATGCCTCTTCTCCCTACTCTTATAAATAGAATATCAGAGTAAGTTTGCTTTCATATGACAGGGATGAAAACATACCACTTCAGGTATATGGTGTTTTTCCAAATCTGTGCCGCAATTTAGTCTACAAAAATCTCAATCTTCTGAATATAACCAAAAAACCTTGTTGCTGTTGAGTGGGTTCTGACTCATGGTGACCCTATGTGTTCTGGAGTAGAATTGTGTTCCACAGGGTTTTCAATGTCTGATTATTTTTTTTTTAAAGTAGATTGCCTGGCCTAGAAATGAAGGACAAAACAAAATAAACAAATAAACCAACAAACAAAACCCTGAGTTACAAGTGGTTCTGAGTGATATGCTGGCACTAGCTGGTAGTGGGTCATTCCAGGACAGTAATGAAAAAATAAACTCTTACATGAGTCATTACTTTTATCTACTTTTTCTGGAGCTGTTCCATATATTTGTACCAAATTAATTTTGTTGTAAATACCCTACAATTAATATAGAAATGTGTCTTTCAAAGTCACATAAAGAAGTTCAGTCTATAGTAATAATGTATTTTAATTATGATATCACCAATTAGAACTTACAAAGAAATAAACCAACAAAAACATGCTCATATTTCTGAAGCAATTGTCCTGAATATTTCTTGTTTATGCTCTTATGATGAATGCATGTGTAGTCAGGAAATGAAGGTGAAAGGGAAGATAATACTGGGTAATTTGTAGCTTTTCTGTTTTTTTTCCACCAGATATTAAAATATACAGATCTTAGGAGGCGGGGCAAGATGGCACTCTAGGCAGAAGCACCACGCCGTTCCTCCACAGCAAAGATCCGAAAAACTAAGCCTAACAGAGAATCAACAATCCTGAAACCCTAGAACACCAAATGAAGAGATAAAGAACTCAGCCAAACACCAAACGGAGTGAGAATACTAAAAGAGAATGGAGAGCGAGGAGAGACTCATGCAGAGATTCCTTACCAGCTAACGCAGCGTGGATCCACCATCTTGGATTCCTATCGGAGACCAGCGAACGGGAGAGCTGCCTTGCAGAGCATCCAGTGGGAGACAGAACGACAGGTAAACTGCAGTGCGTGCTTTCTCACCCCCCACCGTTCTCCACCTCTGCTGGGGCTCCCCTGCTTTCCATGGCCAGGGTCCCTGGGCTGGGCGCCAGTGCTTGGATTCCGCGCACCCAGGCTGGCAGCTTTCTGAGAGCCGTTTGCTGGCCAAGCTTTTCCTGCTGCCTCCCCCTCCTTTTGCCTGGGTGCCTGGTTCCGAGTGCCGTCTTTGCTCTCTCCTGCGGAGCTGTGGGGCTGCGTTCGGGCGTGTGGCTGCTTCCAGGTCTGGGCTGCCACGCTGGTGAGATCCCGGGGCCTTTCTTCGTTCGCCCCTCTGCTTCCCGTGGCCACGGTCTCTTAGCCCCGAGACTGCCGGCTTCTTGGAATTCGCGCCCGAGTGGGGGCTCTCTGGGTCCCATTTGTTGGCACTGACTGCTGGTGTTGCTTTTTTTTTTTTTCTTTCTTTTTTCTTTTTTAATTTTATTTTTCTTCTTTTTTTTTGATTAGTTTTGTCATCTTTTCCCTCTTTTTCCCTTTTGTCTTTCTTCATTGCTTAATTTCTCATCTCTCTATCTCTTCCTTCTCTTTCTGATCCCTGAATACCAGGCGATGTATGCCCCTGTACCTTCTGGCCAGGCTGTGCTGTGAAAACTGAGACTGACTCCCCCAGACCTCATAGCTACATCGGTGGGATCCCTGGGAACTTTGCAGTTCTTTAACTTTTCTGATTTTTATTTGTTCATTCTTTCCTTTTCTTTCTCTTCCCCCTCCTGGTTTCCTCCATCCCATAGTCTCTCATCTGTACATTCCAACGACAAGCTCCCCTAGCATTCTTTTATGTTTGTATGCTTTTTGCTATTGCTCCTCTCTCCTCTCTCCCATATCCAGCTTAGCTTTACACATAACCATCTTCCCACTGCGCCCTACCTACCTGCACCGTGCACTAGACATCACACCACCAAGCGGTGCAGGCACGCCCTATTGGAACCTTCCCAGCACTGATTACTGACCGTCCTGGTGGCTGCGGTGAGTGCCACAAACAACCCGTCCCAGTGGCTCCTCCTCAGCTAGATCTGCCCAGCTGTACCACAAGGACGAAACAAACAAAAAAAAAATCTACAATCAATAAACGAGAGAAATATCTACTGAATGCCCCGAAAACAGCAAACAATATCAAAACATTTACAAAAACAAGACAAGATGGCTCCAATAGGCGTCCAAATTAAAACACCAGATAACTCTCCTGTGGAAGAAAATGCCCTAGAAGTACCTGATACGGAACTCAAATCACTAATACTCGGAATTTTCCAAGAACTGAGGCAAAAAGCTGACAAACATGAGGAAAAAATAGACAAATTTATGGAAAATACAGACAAAAAATTGGAAGAATTCAGGAAGATAATGCAGGAACAAAATGCCAAAATAAAGTCACAACTCAAAATTATACAAAAACAACAATTAGAAATCCAAAAGATAAACAACAAGATTTCAGAAACGGACGGTGTCATAGAAGGGCTGAGAAGTAGATTTGAAACCGTGAAAGAAGGATCAGTGGAACTGAAGACAAACACTTGGATACAACTTTGTTTCAGGAAAACTCAGAAAAAAGAACAAAGAAAAATGAAGAGACCCTGAGAGTTATGTGGGACACAATTAAAAGCAAAAACTTACAAGTGACTGGCATACCAGAACAGGGGGAGAAAACAGAAAACACAGAGAGGCTCATTGATGAACTGCTGACAGAAAACTTTCCCAATATCATAAAAAATGAAAAGCTGGCCATCCCAGAAGCTCAACGAACCCCATATAGAAGAGACCCCAAAAGAAAATCACCAAGACATATCATATTCACACTCACTAAAACTAAAGACAAACAAAGAATCCTGAGAGCAGCTCATGAAAAACAAGAAGTCACATACAGAGGAGAAACAATAAGACTAAGCTCAGATTATTCGTCAGAAACCATGC
The DNA here is from genome assembly GCA_030035585.1 of Dugong dugon. Taxonomy (NCBI): domain Eukaryota; kingdom Metazoa; phylum Chordata; class Mammalia; order Sirenia; family Dugongidae; genus Dugong; species Dugong dugon. The sequence continues at coordinate 13,661,112 of CM057473.1, forward strand.
AGGCTAGAAGGCAATGGGATGACATATATAAAATCTTGAAAGAAAAAAATTGTCAGCCAAGAATAATATATCCTGCGAAACTCTCGTTCAAATTTGATGGTGAAATTAGGTCATTTCCAGATAAACAGAAACTAAAGGAATATGCAAAAGTCAAACCAAACTTACAAGAATTATTAAAGGGAGTTCTTCGATCTGAGGACAAACCGCTTCAGCCCTCAGGCAGGACCTAGGACCTAGGACGCAGGTTCACATGAACCAGATACCGTTCTAGGAACTGAACTACAGAGGACTTTCCAAAAACAAAAGAAATACAACAGGGAATCAGAGAAATCAATCAAAGGATGACAACAACATCAAAACAATGAAAGAGGGAACAAATGGCATAGGTATAGAACCTTCTAAAGGAGAGGAAGGCAAGGTGATACCAAGTAAGGGTAGACTGCTTCAAAATTATAAAGATAAGGGTAAAATTCATGGTAACCACAAACAAAGTTAACAAACCAACTCATAAAAATAAAGACGAAAAACATAAAGTCTCAACAAAAACAAAACCTACAAAAACAAAAGAAATGAACACAAAATCCACAAACAAAAGTAAATCAGCACAAGAGAGTAAGAAGAACAAAGAAAACTATAGCACCACAAAAAAAAGCTCTGCAAAATGATAGCAACAAACTTCCATCTATCAATAATTACACTGAACGTAAATGGACTCAATGCACCCATAAAGAGACGGAGAGTGGCAGAATGGATAAGAAAACAGGATCCATCAATTTGCTGTCTACAAGAGACACACCTTAGAAACAAAGATGTGAATTTATTAAAAATCAAAGGTTAGTAAAAAATATATCAAGCTAATAACTATCAAAAAAGAGCAGGAGTGGCAATTCTAATCTCAGATAAAATACACTTTAAAACAAAATCTACCATAAAAGACAAAGAAGGACACTATATAACGATTAAGGGGATGATCCATCATGAAGAAATAACCATAATAAATATCTATGCACCCAATGACAGGGCTCCAAAATACATAAAAAAAAACTCTAACAGCACTGAAAAGAGAAACTGATAGTTCCACAATAATAGTAGGAGACTTCAACACACCACTCTCAGTAAAGGACAGAACAACTAAAAAGAAACTCAGCAAAGATACAGAAGACCTAAAGGACACAATCAGCCAACTGGACCTCATAGACATATATAGAACAATCCATCCAACCGCTGCAAACTACACATTCTTTTCCAATGCACATGGAATGTTCTCCAGAATAGACCACATCTTAGGCCACAGAGCAATCCTCAACAAGATCCAAAATGCTGAGATAATTCACAGTATCTTCTCTGACCACAATGCCATCAAGGTAGAAATTAACAACAGAAAGAGGAAAGAAAAAAATCAACTACATGGAAACTGAATAATAATCTGCTTACACATCACTGGGTAATAGAAGAAATCAGAGATGGAATCAAAAAATTCCTAGAATTAAACGAGACTGAAAACACACCATACCAAAACTTTTGGGACACAGCAAAGGCAGTACTCAGAGGACAATTTCTAGTAATAGATGCACACATCAAAAAAGAAGAAAGGGACAAAATCAAAACATTAACTACAGAACTCAAACAAATAGAAAGAGAACAGCAAAAAAGGTCCACAGCCACCGGAAGAAAGGAAATAGTAAAGATCAGAGCAGAAATAAATGAAATAGAGAGCAGAAAAACAATAGAAAGAATAAACAAAACCAAAAGTTGGTTCTTTGAAAGAATCAACAAAATCGACACACCACTGGCCAGACTGACAAAAGAAAAACAGCAGAGGGCACAAATAACCCAAATAAGAAATGAAATGGGGGACATTACAACAGACCCAACCGAAATAAAAAGGATTATAACAGAATATTATGAAAAATTATATTCCAACAAATTTGAAAACCTAGAGGAAATGGATACATTTCTAGAAACGTATGGCCTACCCAAACTACAACAAAGTAATATTGAAAATCTGAACAGACCCATAACAAGGGAAGAGATTGAAAAGGTAATAAAAAAACTCCCAACCAAAAAAAGCCCTGGCCCCGATGGCTTCACTGGAGAATTCTACAAAACATTTACAGAAGAGCTTGTACCAGTTCTACTCAAGCTATTTCAGAGCATAGAAGATTAAGCAACACTTGCAAATTCATTCTATGTAGTCAGCATAACGCTGATACCAAAACCAGGCAAAGACATCACAAAAAAAGAAAATTACAGACCAATATCTCTCATGAATATAGATGCAAAAATTCTGAACAAAATTCTAGCCAATAGAATTCAGTATCATATCAAAAAAATAATACACCACGACCAAGTAGGATTCATACCAGGTATGCAAGGATGGTTTAACATTAGAAAATCCATCAACGTAATCCACCACATAAATAAAAGGAAAGAAAAAAAATCACATGATCATCTCAATTGACGCAGAAAAGGCATTTGACAAAGTCCAACACCCATTCCTGATAAAAGCTCTCAATAAAATAGGTATAGAAGGGAAATTTCTCAACATAATAAAGGGCATCTATGCAAAACCAACAGCCAACATCATTCTTAATGGAGAGAGGCTGAAAACATTCCCCTTGAAAACAGGAACAAGACAAGGATGCCCTCTATCACCACTCCTATTTAACATTGTGCTGGAAGTTCTAGCTAGAGCAATAAGGCAAGAGAAAGAAATAAAGGGCATCCAAATTGGTAATGAAGAAGTTAAACTCTCCCTGTTTGCAGATGATATGATACTATACATAGAAAACCCTAAAGACTCCATGAGAAATCTACTGGAACTAATAGAAAGATTCAGCAGAGTAGCAGGATACAAGATAAACATTCAAAAATCAGTTGGATTCCTATACACCAGTAAAGAGAACGATGAAAAGGAGATCAGGAAATCAATACCATTTTCAATAGCCCCTAAAAAGATAAAATACTTAGGAATAAATCTGACCAAGAATGTAAAACACCTATACAAAGAAAACCACAAAACACTGCTGCATGAAACCCAAAGGGATCTACATAAATGGAAAAACATACCATGCTCATGGCTAGGCAGACTCAACATTGTGAAAATGGCAATTCTACCTAAAGCAATTTACAAATACAATGCAATCCCGATACAAATACCAACAACATTCTTCAAAGTGATGGAAAAACTAATTACTAACTTTATATGGAAAGGGAAGAAACCCCGAATAAGTAAAGCACTACTGAAGAAGAAGAATAAAGTTGGAGGACTCACACTACCTGACTTGAGAAGCTACTATACATCTACAGTACTCAAAACAGCCTGGTACTGGTACAACGACAGATACATTGACCAATGGAACAGAATTGAGAACCCAGATGTAAATCCATCCACCTACGGTCACCTGATCTTCGACAAGGGCCCAAAATACATCAAATGGGGAAAAGACAGTCTTTTTAACAAATGGTGCTGGCAAAACTGGATATCCATTTGTAGAAAAATGAAACAGGACCCATACCTCACACCATACACAAAAACTACTTCAAAATGGATCAAAGACCTGAATATAAAGCCTCATACTATAAAATTCATAGAAGAAAAAATAGGACCAACACTTCAGGCCTTAATACATGGCATTAACAGGATACAAACCATAAACGTCAACACAAAAAAACCCAACAGATAAACTAGATAACTGGGATCTTCTAAAAATCAAACATCTATGCTCTTCAAAAGACTTCACCAAAAGAGTCAAAAGAGAACCTACAGACTGGGAAAAAATTTTTGGACAGTACAAGTCAGACAAAGGTCTAATCTCCGTAATCTACAAGAAAATCCAACACCTCTACAACAAAAAGACAAACAATCTTATCAAAAAATGGGCAAAGGAAATGAACAGACACTTCACCAAGGAAGACATTCAAATGGCCAACAGACACATGAGGAAATGCTCGTGATCACTAGCCATTAGAGAAATGCAAATTAAAACCACAATGAGATACCATCTCACCCCAGCATTACTGGCACGAATCAAAAATACTGGAAATAACAAATGTTGGAGGGGCTGCGGGGAGATGGGAACTCTTATACACTGCTGGTGGGAATGCAAAATGATACAACCATTTTGGAAAATGTTATGGCGTTTCCTCAGAAAGCTAGAAATAGACATACCATTCGATCCAGCAATCCCACTCCTAGGAATATATGCTAGAGAAATAAGAGTCATCACTCGAATAGACATATGCACACCTATGTTCATGGCAGCATTGTTCACAATAGCAAAACGATGGAAACAACGTAGGTGCCCATCAACAGATGAATGGATAAACAAACTATGGTACATACACACAATGGAACACTATGCAACGAGAAAGAACAACAATGAATGTGTGAACCATCTCATAACATGGATGAAACTGGAGGACATCATGCTGAGTGAAATAAGTCAATCACAAAAGGACAAATATTGTATGAGACCTCTATTGTAAAAACCCATGAAAAAATTCACATGCAAAATGTAACAATCCTTGTTGGTTACCAGGGATGGGGGGAGGGGGGGATACTAAATAGGTAATAGATAAGTGGTACCTTGGGTGAGAGGTGAGATAGTACACAGTACAGGGGAAACTAACACAACCTGCACAAGGAAAGGTCATGGAGGCCCTATAGACACATCCAAACCCCCGGAGGGACTGAGTTGTTGGACGGAGGGCTCTGGGGACCATGGTCTCGGGGAACATCTAGCTCAATTGGCATGACACTACTTATAAAGATAATGCTCTACATTCTACCTTGGTGAGTAGTGTCTGGGGTCTTAAAAGCCTATGAGCGGCCATCTAAGATACTCCACTGGTCTCATCCCTTCGGGAGCAAGGGAGAATGAAGAGAACAGGATTCAACAAAAAGATTAGTCCAAAGGACTAATTGTCCACAGCTACCAAGCCCTCCACTGGACTGAGTCCAGTACAGCTAGATGGTGCCCGGCTACCACCACTGACTGCTCTGACCAGGATCACAACAGAGGGTTCTGGACAGAGCTGGAGAAGGATGTAGAGCATAATTTTAACTCCCCCCCCCCAAAAAAAAAGACCAGAATTACTGGCCTAAAGAATACTGGAGAAGCCTCAAGAGTGTGGCCCCCAGACACCCTTTCAGCTCAGAGGTGAAGTTACCTTTGAGGTTCGATGTTAAGCCTGGGAGTGGACAGCCCAGTAAAACTAAATGGGACTAACGAGGTACAGGAGTCCGGTGACAAGGGCCAGAAGGCAGAGGGGGAGTAGGAAACTGATGATAAGGAACACAAATTGAATAAGGACACTGTCGATGTATTGTGAGATTGTTGACCACTGCTATAGGGCAACATTTGTAGTAACTATTAAATGGGAGGCTGTTTTGTCCTGTAAGCCTTCATCTTGGGCGAGAATGGCAGCACAATTGGAAGAGCATAGTCAGTATCACTTAAATATGTAAGTAAAAAGTTTTGAAATGGTGTTAAAATAGAATAAAATAAAAATTAAAAAAAAACAAATGAGACTAATGAGGTACAGTAGTCCAGTGACAAGGGCCAGAAGACAGAAGGGGACGAGGAAGTCCCCTGGTGATAGGGAACACAAGGTGGAGTAAGGATATTCTTGATGTGCTGTGAGATTGTTAACCATTGCCATAGGGCAACATGTGTAGTAACTGTTAAATGAAAAACTATTTTGTTCTGTAAGCCTTCATCTTAAGTGAGAATAACAGCACAGTTGGAAGAGCGTAGTCAATGTCACTGAAATGTGAATGTAGAAATTTTTGAAACGGTGTATCTTTGGCTATCTGTATTTTCATCCAAAAAAAAAAAACAAAATGTTGAGAATTTAGAGGCTTAATATGTTGTGGGGTTGTTAACCGATGTCATAGAACAACATGTGTACTACTATTTCATGAGAAACTATTTGCTCTGTAAGCTTTCACCTGAAGTACAATAAAATAAAAAAAAAAAAAAAGTCAACAAACATTAAAAGACAAACATTGTTTAGTGAAAAAATATCTATATACAGATCTTTATTTTTCTTTTTACTCTTCTGTGATTAGAGTTAGGAATTCTTGCTTTGGTCGACAATGTAGTTGAATTAGGAAGCAGTGAAGTAAACTACCTCGAAGTTGTTCAACGTAACTTAGAAGTCACTGATGTAAAAAATAACTCATTTTGCAGCAAAGATGCTATACTTGGGCTGTTAATCCATCTCTGCTTTGGTCTTTTCTTAAGAGCAGTTGAGTTGCTGATGGCTACCTCCTACACAATTTTCCTCCAAAAGAGGCATAAATATTGTCTTCAGAAATTGAGTGAGCAACAGTCTCGGTATATCATATATTGGCAGAGTTAAAGACTAGATGAGTTTCTGGGCCCTTGACAGGAAATAATTACCAAGAAAACCTTATAGTGTAATACTGTTTATTCTGAATTCTAGTGTTACTATTTTACTTATGTCCCAAGTATTTCTAAAATCATTTGAGGTGTCTTATAAGACATAGCTTTTTATAAAACCAAAATTTTATCACAGTTTAATATGTAAATAAATAACAAAGAAAGAAATGGAAGAAAACATTTATATCATAAAAATACCACCAGAGAATAGTGACTATTTAATAAAAAATTCATTTTTATCTATTATAATTAAAAGAAAATGCATATACTTGTATATCTCCTAATAAGAAAGATATTTTATTTTGAAAATTATTATAAAATTGTAGAGCCCTTTTATTCTTACAGTAATCTAACATCTGTGTATATTTGCAACGAAATGGGCTAAAGCATTAATTGTCAGTGGGGCCAGAAAGTTTCTCAGGGAAGTCCTCTGGAACTGTTCCAAAAGCCTCAATAATCAAATAAATACATTGATAATATCTGTCATGTTAGTCTTGTTCAGTTTTCAGATTTGGCACTACATTAGGTTAGTATTCAGAAACATGCCTTGAGACAAAAATTTCAATGCAAAAAGTTTATTTGGGAGGTGAATCCAAGGTGCAATGATAATGGAATGGGGAAGTGAGACAGGAAGCGTAGAATGCCAACAAAGAAAGCATTAATGAGCAGTTTACTGATACGGACAACTGAGCCTTTACGCCACTGTGGACCTCTGGGAGACAGCATAGATCTGTTTTGTCCAATATTCCAGGAAGCACACACATTTTTCCACTAACTCAAATGCATTCTTGGATGAATGCTATCCTCAGGAGCTTTAATTACTGACAGTGTAGGTCTACCTCACACCTGTCCCTAAAAACTGCCCAGAAATGCATTTAAGTTTGATTATGAGATTTTAAGTTCTGTTTATCCTGGTACCTTCAAAATTATGAATCCTATTCATTAAGAAAAAATTTCTATTAATTTGAAATCTGATTTTTAAGAGATTCCATTTTATCCCTTATACCTTAGGATGGAATCTATTACATTATATTCCCCCATAATTTATATTGAAAAACGGAGTTGGAAATTTATCTTGCTAAGATGATCAAATACATATAAAAGAGTTGACGAATTCAAGAAGACTGAATTGAAGACAATATTAGGGAATTAATTGGCAATAAGTATTGAAAAACATTCATTTTATTAACAAATATGATTACTACATGTCATAGAAAATATCACAGTCATATTTTTATTTCCAGATCTTTTATATTAACGTAAAGAAAAAATATCGTTAAGTAAATTGTACTTAAAGAAAAGTGCACATAGAACAATTTACACTCCTCAATGTATGATTATAAAGTGAACACACCACGCGAGAACGCTCAGATGGAGAAATACAACATTAATATTATCAGAAACTCAGAAGCCCTTTCCATATCCCATCCCAGTCATTACCACACTATGATCTTGATTCCTAAAACTGTAGGTGACGTTTGCTTGTTTTTGAAATTTATATGAATAAAACATAAGTGTACATATTCTTTTGTAGCCGTTTTGATGTGATAACATTTTGAAGGTTCATTCGTGTTATTTCATCCACTGTCTTCCATTGAGATTGGTACTTATATCTCGTTTGAGAGATAGAGATAGATAGACAGATAGATCGATGGATGGGTGGATGGATGGATGGATGGATGGATGGATGGATGGATGGATGGATGGATGGATGGGTGGGTGGATAGACGGATGGATGGCTGCCATGAAGGTGACACCAATTCATGACAACCTTATTGAAAACAAGAAGGAAACATTTTATTTTTTATTTTATTTTTCACAATTGCTGGCATCATATTTGAGTCCATCCTTGTGGATATTGTGCCAATCCATCTCTCCAAGTGTTTTTGCACCCTTGTTGGCCTTCTACTTCACCAAACATATTATTCTCCTCTAATAATTTATCCCCCTTGATGGTGTGTCTAAGACAAGGGACTTGAACAGTGTTCCGTTGTGATCCATAAGGTTTTCACTGACTAATTTTCAGAAGAACATCACTAGGCCTTTCTTCCTAGTTTGTCTTAGCCTGGAAGCTTCAGCGATACCTGTCCTCCATGAGTGATCCTGCTAGTGTTTGAAATACTGTTGGCATAGCTTGCAGCATCACAGCAACATGCAAGCCACCACAGTATGGCAGATGGTAGTGTGTAAATATGCCAGGGTTTATTTAATTATTCAGTTATGGAAGGACATTTGTGCACATTTTTGTTTATAAATTTATGAACAGTGCTGCTACTGTATATATGGTGTGGTGGATATACATGAATATTTAAGTTGGGAATATGCCTATTATTAGAATTGCTGGATCATAAGTTCTCTATGAGTTGGAAGGCAATGGGTTTAGAAGATGTCATGGGCTGAATTGTGTCCCCCAAAAATATCTGTCATCTTGGATGGTCATGATTCCCAGTATTGTATGGTTTTGTACCTTTTTGTAATCTGATGTGATTTCCTTATGTGTTGTAAACTCTATCACTACGATGTAATAAGATCGATTAGCAGCAGTTATACTTATGTCTTAAGTCAATGAAGACGTGTCTTAAGCCAATCTCTTTTAAGATATAAAAGGAGAAACAAGCAGAGACACATGGGAACCTCATACTACCAAGAAAGCAATGCCGGGAGCAAAGCACGTCCTTTGGACCTGAGGTTCCTGCCTTGAGATGCTTCCAGACCAAGGGAAGACTGATGACAAGGACCTTCCTCCGGAGCAGACAGAGAGAGAAGGCCTTTTCCTGGAGCTAATACCCTGAATTTGGACTTGTAGCCTACTAGACTGTGAGAGAATTAATTTCTCTTTGTTAAAGCCATCCACTTGCGGTATTTCTGTTAGAGCAGCACTAGATGAACAAGACAGAAAGTACGCTAATGTTCATTTTAAGTAGATACTGCCTGTTATTGATTGACCAGGCAGTATCTACTTAAAATGTATCCCCCAAAAATGTGTGTCAAATTCGCTAGGCCGTGATTCCCAGTATTGTGTGGTTGTCCTTCATTTTGTGATCTGTTGTAATTATCCTATGTGTTGTTAATCCTAACCTCTATGATGTTAATGAGTTGAGATTAGAAGCAGTTATGTTAATGAGGCAGTACACCATCTACAGGATTAGGTTGTATCTTGAGTCAATCTCTTTTTTTTCCCCAAGAAATGCAAATGTTTAATACATATTTAAAAGGTGGTGTAACCAACGAGTCAATCTCTTTTGAGATATAGAAGAGAGAAGCCAGCAAAGAGGAGAAGGACCTCTTACTACCAAGAAAGAGGAGCTCGGAGCAGAGCACTTCCTTTGGTCCTGGGGTCCCTGTGCTGAGAAACTCCTAGACCTAGGAGAGGATTGATGCCAAGAACTTTCCCCAGAGCTGTCAGAGAAAGAAAGGTTTCCCCTACAGCTAGCACCATGAATTCAGACTTTGAGCCTCCTAGACTGTGAGAGAATAAATTTCTGTTTGTTAGTCATTTACTTGTGGTATTTCTGTTATAGCAGCATGAGATAATTAAGACACTGTTAAACAGTTTTCCAAAGTGGTTGTATCAATGTGTACTCCCACTAGCAATGGATGAAAACACAGTTACTCTATAATTTAGCTAACAATATTATCAGTCTTTTTAATTTAGACTATCTGTTGAGAGTATTTGGAGCCCTGGTGGTGCAGTGGTTAAGAGTTCAGGCCACTAACCACAAAGGTTGGCAGTTCAAATCCACCAGCTGCTCCTTGGAAACCTTATGGGGCAGTCCTACTCTGTCCTATAGGGTCACTATGAGTCAGAATTGACTAGATAGCAAAGAGTTAGTTATTTATTTTTTGAGTATTTAGTGGTATTGCAATCCTGAGCATTCACAAAGTTGAGCATCTTTTTAAATATGCATATTGGTCTCTTGGATATCTTTTTTTGTGACAGGCTCATTTAAGTATTTTGCATATTTAAAAATTAGATCATATGTCTCTAATAATATGTAATTCTCCTTTGCATACATCACAAACATATCCTTCTTTAGACAAAAACTTCACAAATGTATATATATATATGCTTTTGTTGCGTACCTTTTTACTTCCTTAATGTCTTTTGTTTAACAAGAATTTCTTAGTTTTCATGTGGTATATATTATCATATTTTTTCCCTATATAGTAAACATTTTGCCTATCCTAAATAAGAAATGTTCACCTGCTGAAACTATATCATTTTTTGTTTTCTACTAAAAGCTTTATTTTTTCATAGTTTACATTTAAAACCAGTCACTTTTCCAAACTGATTTTTGTTCATGATATGATATATTCATTAAAAATCACTTTTTATTCATATGCAATTGACAAAGCACTATTTATTGAAAGAACCATTCTTTTCCTACTACACCAAAGAGCTGATCACCTTTATCATAAATCAGATGACCATATATGTGTGGCTCTATATCTGTACTCATTATGTTACATTGATCTACTTGTATATTTCTGTACCAATACCTACTATCTAAATTACTATAGTAACATAAAAGGTACTGACATATGTTTTTTTCCCCTATTTCTCTAAGTCTCTCTCCTCTCTGTTCCTACTCCTCTTCTTTTTCAAGTTTCTCCTACACCTTCTTTCTCTTGGTCTTCTGTTCTTCACCTCCTTCTCCTCCTCACCTAACCTGTGTACTTTTTCTTCTTCAAGATTGCTTTGGCTATCCCTGGTGCAATATATGTCCCAATATAATTTTCAGTAGATTTACTGATTTTCACACACACACAAAGGTTGCCAAAAAAATACTCACAAAGATTGTGTTGAATCCATATATTAATTTTGGTAATATGGGTCATTATGAAATACTGAGTTTTCCAATCTGTAAGCATGATATATTATTTCTTGATTGATTTTGTGTATCCAGAATATCCTTTACTCAGTATAAAGACCATACATATTGTAAAATATGATTTATGCCTAGACTTTTGAAGATGCTCAATATTTTAAAGAGTGTATTTGTTTGTTTACATTTTATTTCCATTATGTTTCTGTTAGTATTTAGAAATACGTTTTGCATGTGGATTTTATATTTAGTAACAATATTTAATCATTAATTCTAATGGCTTGCTTATATAATCTTTTGTGTCGTCTACATGCTCAGTCATATTATCTGCAAATAATGAAAGATTTTGTATTGTTTTCTACATCTGTGCTTTCTATTTCTCTCTCTTGCTTTATTACATTGGTTAGGATTCCACATGCAATATTGAATAGAAGTGATAATTATGAGTATCATTCTATCACATCTATTATCTCATAAAATCAAAATAAATGTTAAGTGGATCTTCTGAGTCACATGTTATAGTTAACAAAAATGGTATCTAGGAAGATTAAATGACTTACTCAAGTTTAAATACCTAAAAGTCTTAAGACGTGGTTTTGACTTCTCATTTCTAAGTACAAGCTCTTTACAAGACTACCTCCAAAAATATATTTTAGTCACTTACATATTTATTTAATAATAGAATCAAAAAATAAAATACTTCTTTAAAAGTATATTGAACTTAAACACTTAGAGACTATATAATTAAATATGAGAATAGTTAAATGAATAGCATTTAAAAATAAAAAGCAAAACTACATTTTAGGAATAATGATGCTCAGTATGGTACATCAATTATAACTTTACCTCAAATAAGACATTTCATTAACTCTGTTAAAAGTATTTAATAATATGCTTCCTTCAAAACATGCATTGTCGAACAACACAAACAGGCACAAAGAATGGTCTAATCATTAGTTCTAGCACTTTCTGTCTAGGATGGTTAATCTCAGTAAAATTATTAGAAATACAAGAAACTGATCTCATAGATTATTAAATATGTATGATTCAACTCGTATTGGCCATTTGGTTTGTAACGAGAAAAGGAGTCATTTGTGATACACATTGCAAAACTACACAAATTCTCTGAATACGTCAGGATGTTAAATACTAAAAACACATTTCCTTACTAGAGTACTTACTCTTGCTCAAAACCATTTAAATAACTTGAAATATATATATTAATGCACAATAATCCACATATTCAATTAGCCTAAATGTATTCCTTGGTTTAAAGACAAATGTACCTCCTGGGGTGTATTAAAATGAAGACAGAAGCCTAGCTACTAAATTCAGAAACGTGTTCACAGTTTGAGTCTTGTCATTAGATTCTGACCAGTTTCGTTCGTTGATGTCTTCGATTCTCCCTCAGGCTTTCTCTCCTCAGTCCATATGTCTTTGTTATATAAGTGGAGATCCTTTCCCTCCTTCTATGCCGTCACTACTTTATCCCTTTCCCTCTGTTCCTCCTTTACCTGGTATAAATGGCTTCATAAAACAACAGTGTGACCATATTAAGCCACATCGTTAATAGTTATCAGGCAGGTATGGCTCAAAAAAAAAAAAGAATGAGACCAGTCAAAAAGATTAGCATAATTTAGATTTGTTACATTTTATGACAAGTTTATGAATAATGAGACAAGATAATATCAATAAAAATATGAGCCCTGATATTATTAACTTAAAAGTCTCAAGAACAAAAAGGAAATAGATCAGGAGGCACCTAGTAGAAATATAATCAATGTAAATTAGGAACAAAAACTTGTTAGAGATAATGTTGAGACAAGCATACGTATTTTTTTCTAAATGTGAAAAACTGTTCACACAAATATAAAATCATTTCCTGGGGTATAATAATGTATTCAGAACACTGAGTGCACAGACACTCCCTAAGTATACTAAAAAGAAAAATGATGAAAAATACTATAGAAAAAATGATACTTTAATAATAAAGACAAATAAATCTCTTTTAAAATAACCTAAAATATTTTTGAGCTTGGGAGTAAATCCAGAAGTTTGTAACAGAACAGTTTCCAAACATTAGGAATGCAGGTATAGTCTATGAAAATGCTTTAAATGTTTAAAAGAATAAAAATTTATTTTCTCATAGTTCTGGAGACTGAAAGTCCCAATCAGGGCCTTGGCTGTGTCCATTCCTTCCCTTAGCCTCTCTCCTAGTTTCTGATGTCTTCCAGCAGTCGCTTGCATTCTTTCGCTTATAAATGGGTTCTCAAATTCCTTTGTCTTCTCCCTATTTCCATTATACTCTTTGTTATAATGCAGAAGTGATTGTGTTTAGGATCCACCCTAGTCTGATATGACTTCAGTAAATAGCAAAACAAAACCTCTATTGCCAAACAGAGTCATATTTATAGATACTGGGGTTAAAATTTCAACACATATTTTTGGGGTACACAATTCAATACATGACAGTGAAGTAGATAAAATAAAAATAAATAAAAACTAAAGGTACTACAAGAAGAAATAAAATTATTGTTATTTTCAGATGACATAATTATGTACTTAGAACAGCCAAAGATTCTGCAGACAGATTACCAGAATGAATAAGCAAATCTAGAAAGGCCGTTGAATACAAATCAATTAAAAAAAAACCTCCAGTATATTTCTATATATTAGCAAAAACTAAAAAATAAAATTTCTAAAATAATACTATTTATACTTCGTCTTTATCAATGCAAAGAAAAATGTGGAAGACCTTTGTACATTGAACTGCATAACATTATTGAGAATAATTAAAGAAACACTAAATAATTTTGGAATATATATTGTTCATAACTGTTCACTAACAAAATATTGAACTCAATATTGTATAATATATATTTTCTACTCCATTTTTTGTGTACATGAAATGCAGTCCCAGTCGACGTAGCAGGAAGTTCCGATAGTAAAAATCAATAGGTATATTATAAATTTTATATGGAAACCCAAAAACATCAAGAAGATACAAGGAAATTTTGAAAAAAAAGGAAAACAAAGCTGGAAGATATATAGTACCAAATATTATGACTTGTTAAAAATCCATAATAACTGAGAAAGTGTCATACTGGAACAGAGATAGACAAATACGGATAAAAAGCATAAAAAGATAAAATAGAGGTGCAAACACAAACCCACAAATATGTGATAACCCAGCTTATGACTACAGGCCAGGGTGAAAATTATAATTATCTTGAAAAAATAATACTATGTCTCTTGAATATCTATATAGAAAACATTCATCACAACTCCACTGTACAACTGTACACCATACACAAAAATTGATTCTAGATGAATTAAATGTCTTAATCTGAAAGGAAAACAAGAAAACTCTTATAAAAATGCCAATAAAAAGTTAAAAAGAAAACCTGAAAAGTTAGAAAATATATGATTAATAAATATATATATAAAGAAAAAGTGTGTTGCCATTAAGTCCATTCCAACTCATAGCAACCCTATAAGATAGAGTAGATTGCCCCGTAGGGTTTCTAAGGCTGTAATCTTTAGGACGCAGATTGCCACATCTTTCTCCAGTGGAGCGGCTGTTGCATTTGAACCTCCAACCTTTAGGTTAGTAGCCCAGCACTTTAACCACTGTGCCACCAGGGCTTCTTACAAAAGAGTATAATGAAGTAGCCAATAAAAACATAAAAATTGTTCAACATTATTCATTCATGTTTATACAAATTAAGAACTGTTTCAAAACCCAGTTATTATCTGCTATGAATTTTTTGTTGATATCATGTGATACTCTTAGTGGTACATAAGTTGTACCACTAATTCTACCCCAGACCCCATCATAGTCCACTAGTACAAATGTATGCCCCATAAAAATTTTCAAAATTTTTACTTTTCCTACCAAAAATTCAGATACCTCATACAATACCCTATAAAAACAGTAATTTATGGCACATGCCCATTTCTTCCATTTCAACAGTTGTACTGGTCCCCACCTGCGGGCAGCACCTACTGTCAATGGGACAGCAGCTTCCCAATGAACCCTCAAGGTACAAAAAGTAACACGTAGCTATATATATATCGCTGGTACTGAAAGGATTAAAACCACTATGTTGTGTTGTTGTTGTAGCTAGGTGCTGTAAGTTGATTCCAACTCATAGTGACCCTATGTACAACAGAACAGAACACCTCTTGGTCCTGCACCAACCTCACAATCTTGCTGTTCGAGCCCATTGTTGTAGCTGCTGCATCAATCCATCTTATTGAGGGTCTTCCTCTTTTTTGCTGACCATCTCACTTTACCACATATGATGTCCTTCTCCAGGGACTGGTTCTTCCTGATAATCCATCCAAAGTACGTGAAATGAAGAGTCATCCTCTCTTCTAAGGAACGTTCTGGTTTTACTTGTTCCAAGACAGATTTGTTTGTTCTTTTGGTAGTCCATGTTATATTCAATATTCTTTGTCAACACCATAATTCAAATGCATAAATTCTTCAGTCTTCCTTATACTGTTAGTTAATTTAAATTAATGGGTGTTGTCAAAAGTCTTCATTATAAGAGGACAACAGCAATCATCTCTGGGAGGAAATTTTCACAATATATATATATCTAATATAAGAACATATATTTATAAGTACAAAATGTAATTAATAATGAAAAAAGACAGAACACTTAAAAAAATGGGTAAAAGATTTGAACAGACATTTCACAAAAGAGCATATGCAAAAGACTAACTAACATACATACCAACAGATGCTCACATTTTTTGGTCACCAGGGAAATGAAAATTAAAACCACAATGAGAAAATACTACATACTCAGCCTAATGATTAAAATAAATAACAAAAGCCAAATCTGACAAATCTGAAATACAAAATTGTGTAAAAAATGTGCAGCAATAGGTACTCATATAGCTTTCACCTATTTCCCCCAATAGTTGTACCATACATAGCTATTGTACAATCTCAAACTAATATATAGTTTGATATAGCTGGATAGACAGATAAAAGGTATGTGTATATTTCTACATCATTTTATTACATGTGTGCGCTTAAGTAACCATCATGCAATCAAGATGCAGAATTACTCCACTACCACAAAGATTTCCCTTATGCCTCATGCTACCCATTATATTCATACCTCCCGCTCCCCACACCAACCCTAACCTCTGTCAACCACAATCATTTTTGTCTCCACAATTTTCTCATTTGAGAAAGTTATATATATGAAATCATGCAGCATATGATATTTTGACACTGTCTTCTTTCATTCAGTATAATGCCCCTACGATCCATTCAAGTTTTTGTAGGTTATCAATAATTTATTCATTGTTTTTGCTGAGAACTATTCCATGGTATGGATGTACTATAGTTTGTTTAATATTCTCTCACTGAAGAACATTTAGTTGTGTCCTGCTTAGGACTATTACAAACAATGTATCCATAAACATAGTATAGGTGTCTTTGTGTGAACAAAAGTTTTCCTTTCTCTCTGACAGATATCCAGGAGTGGAATTGCTGTCATAGGGTAAAAAGAACAGAAACAAAAACTTGTTGCCATCAAGTCAACTCCAACTCAGTTGTATGGTAAGGGTATGTTACGTTTTTTAAGGAACTGACAGACTATTTTCGATTGTTGTTATACCATTTTATATTAATATCAGCAGTGTATGAGTGATCCAGTTACTCTGCATCCTCATCAACATTTGGTATTGTCACTATTGTGGTTGTTAGTTGCTTTAAAGTCGGCTCCAACTCATGGTGACCCCATGTGTAGCAGAACAAAATGTTGCCTGGTCCTGTGCCATTATCATGTTCATTGGTATTGTCTGAGTCCATTCTCATGACCATTTTGTTAATCTATCTCACTGAGGGTTTTCTTTGCCTTTGCTAGCCCTCCACACTACCAGACATAATGTCCTCCTCCAGTGATTGGTTCCTTCTGGTAAGATGTCCAAAGTAAGCAAGTTGGAATTTGGGCAATAGTCTGTGATCCTTAAGATTTTCAAAAAAGTGGTCCATTTCATCACATTTTCAAATTTATGAGCACAAAGTTCTTTGTCATATTTTTTTTATTAACCTTTTGATTTGTGCAGATTATGTAGTGATATCTCTTGCTTCATTCCTAATATTAGTAGATTATGTCCTTGGTTCTGATAATTGTCTTTTCTTGTTCAGTTTAGATTCTTATTGGTTCTTGGTATGATGAGTGATTTTCATTTGAAACCTGGAATTTGGGGTATTATATTATAAAACTCAGGATCTTATTTAAAGCTTGTATTTTAACAGGTCTCCTCTCACACAGTTGTCCTGGTTGATGGGACACTGCATCATTACTGAAAAGTGGGAATGGAAATCCAGTTCTCTTTTTGCCCTTCATTGACATTTGGTGTAGGGGGAGATTCTCCTGTTCCTCTTGGGAGGGGGTGGGAATTGCAGTTCATCTTGTCTCCTCCACTGATACCAACCTGGCTGGGACGGGGAGAGGCATTCTATTACTGCTCTCCATGTAGCTTCCATGGACACTGAAGACATGGCTTTGTTACCACCGAGTGGTGTTGAAAGCTGTGAGTGTCCTCTTGGCCCCTTCTGATACCAGTCCAAAAGAGTGCTTCATTACTGCTATGTGAGAGTGGAAATCCAGGCTCCCTACATGGTCTCAATGAACACCACAGGATGTGGTGGGAGGCTTGTTATCACTGGACCTGGAGGAAAGTTTTAGCTCCCTACTTGACCTTCTCTAATATGGTACTGATAGGTTGGATGCGATGCCTTGTTACAGCTTAGGCTCTTCATTTGTCTTTGCCTATGGAGTTGGGACATACGTCCCCATTTCAAGTGTGTGTGTATGTGTGTATGTGTGTGTTTGTGGTGTTTGTCTGAAGAGGAGTATTAATGCTCTAAAACTTTCCTTCTTTTCATACTTTCTCTTTTCATGGTCCTTTGACTAGAGAGAGCAGGCTTTTGTTGGAACTTTTTTGTGTTTGCTCATTGGTCTGTCTAGATGTTAGCTTCTGTATCCAGTCTGGAATATATGGGCAAAAGAAAATCCCAGGAACTCACCACTGTGTTGCTCCCTGGATATGGAAGTCTCATGCTGGTCAGACTTCTTCCCTTCACTTTTCAGAGTTTTCTTATATTCGTTTTATCATTCTGAGTTTTCAGTTAGACTTGTGGATGGAATAGATAAAAGGGCAGCTACTCCATCTTCCTGGAAACAGAGGTCCCTGCTTCAATAATTTTGATCTAGCATCCATTAAAGTTTATGTACTGCAATTACATTTATTTTTATGATTTATTTCAAACCAGAATAACCACTCCCTCCTTTGTTTGTTTGATTGTTTGCTTTACATGCCATGAACTGTTTGACATACCTAGGCCAGTTTTATTGTAGATTGTTCAACATTCTTGATTTTTCTGACCAATGTCTTGCAGGATAAATTTTTAAAAATTGGGGATAAGAGTGCCACTTAAATTATGTTGGGTACTTATTTTTATACGGTGAAATCTGTGAGAGCTGGAACTCAACAATACAGTCTTGTTTTTCCTGGTCTCACAAGTTTTCCGCCTTTGCCAGGGTGCAGTCTTACTGCTTTTTCATCACTGTCTGTTAGTGGAAAACACATGCGTTTTCTGTCTCTGACAGGTTTTCACCTTATACAGGTTCTAGCTTTTGCAGGTTTTACTATATCATGCCAGAGACACATAATGTGATATTTTCTCACTATTGGTGATTATAGGGTTTATAACTTGATTAAAGTGGTGGCTATAAGACCTGCTCATTTTACATGTATATTTATACCTACTTAAATTTCTAAGTAGTGTTTAGCTTGATATTTGGCATTATGAGATGATGTATCTATTTTGCATGCATATTTCCCAAAGAATTACCAGAATGACAGTACCAGGCGAAAGATCTTTTTATTTGATCACTGCAGCTGTCAAAGTGAAGTCTCCTTGCTATCTCTTCACATAAATGTAATGCACAGAGACACCTGCAATCTCCACTTATTCAAATTGGATTCATTTTCTTCCTTTTCTTGACACAAATATGCTCCTTCTGGCTTTATTTCACTTAGCTATCATTTATGAAACAAGAATTTTGAAAACAGTTCTTCAAATGACATTTATATTTTATAGGTGGCTGGTATGGCCTCGCCTAATCTGGTCTCCGCTTCCTTCCGTTCCCTGAATTCCTATGTTGTACTCATTTGCTCACTCACTCATGCTAAGCTTAGCTCGTTACAGCACCTGAAGCATGGCAAGCCCTTTTCTTTGACCTTTGCATCCTTTCCCTGTAGCTGGGATGTTCATTGTCTGGCTCTTTTCATGAAGGTCGCTTTCCCCGATTCTTTTTCAATTTTTATTTTACATTTCTTTCACATGTGTCTCTGGGTCCCAAGTAAAGTAACTCCATAAGAACAAAAATTGTGCCAGTTCAGTTTTTCAATAATGTGTCTCCAGCTTCTAGCACACTGACTCACCCTCAGGATGTTCTCATTATGTATTTAGTGAACTAATGATGAAATGAACGAATGTGTCTTTGACTATTCATTTTCTTACACTAGCATCCTGGTACTGATTAGAAGCTGTGGTTTTCTATAGAACGAATGTGAATTTCAGGGGTTTTGTAGCAGAATGTTGATTCTGGATGAAGTAGTTTTTGTCTAAAGGTTTTTATTTTTAATCAAAAAATGTCATCCTCTCTTACCTGCATTATTATATGATTCAAATTTAACCATGGATTGTTCTTGGAGAGCTGAATGGAGCTCATTTCTAAATGTAGTTTAATTTTTTAGCCAAATTAATGATTTCAATGGTTTGATCATTAATATTATTTTAAAAATTGTAATTAACTCACATATATAACTTCCATATATGGCTCACAAATTATGAAATGAAGATATTCTATGAAATAAAGCTATGTAAAATTACATTAATTAAATATAACAAAACCAAAAATGAACACATACACGTACACAAGTGTGGAAGAAGAGTGGTGGGAAAGATTCATAATTTATCAGACAATTCAAATAGATATAAATTCATTCCTTACAAATATTTTATTTATTTTTATCCAAATACGATCTCGTAATGGTCTTCAAAATACTTTCTTTTAGATCTTCAAAATATTTTAATAGTATTTTTAATATTCAATTTGAGTGACTATTATTATTATACACCAGATAGAAAACATAGGGATCGAATCGACTACATCTGTGGAAGGAGATGATGGAAAAGTTAATATCATCAGTCAGAACAAGGCCGGGGGCCGACTGCAGAACAGACCATCAATTGCTCATACCCAAGATCAAGTTGAAGCTGAAGAAAATTAAAACAAGTCCAAGAGAGCCAAAGGATGACCTTGAGTATATCCCACCTGAATTTATAGACCATCTCAAGAATAGATTTGACACATTGAACACTAATGACTGAAGACAAAATGAGTTATGAGATGACTTCAAGAACATCGTACATGAAGAAAGCAAAAGGTCACTAAAAGACAGGAAAGAAAGAAAAGACTGAAATGAATGTCAGAAGAGACTCTGAAACTTGTTCTTGAACATAGAGTAACTAAAGAGAATGGAAGAAATGAAGAAGTAAAAGAGCTGAACAGATTTCAAACGGGGGCTCGAGAAGAAAAAGTATTACAATGAAATGTGCAAAGAGCTGGAGATAGGAAACCAAAACGATTTTTCTCAAGCTGAAAGAACTAAAGAAAAAATTCAAGCCTTGAGTTGCAACATTGAAGGATTCTATGGGCAAAATACTGAATCTCATAAGAAGCATCAAAAGAAGATGGAAGGAATACACAGAGTCACTGTACCAAAAAGATTTGGTCAACTTTCAACAATTTTAAGAGGTAGCATATGATCAAGAACCTATGGTACTGAAGGAAGAAGTCCAAGCTGCTTTGAAAGCATTGGCAAAAAACAAGGCTCCAGGAGTTGATGAAATACCAGTTGAGTTATTTCAAAAAACGGATGCTCACTCATCTGTGCCAAGAAATTTGGAAGAGAGATACCTGGTCAACCAACTGGAGGAGATCCATAGTTGTGTCCATTCCAAAGAAAGACGATCAAACAGTATATGGAAATAACTGAATAGTATCATTAATATCACATGCAAGTAAAATTTTGCTGAATTCAAAAATGACTGCAGCAGTACATCAACAGGAAACTGCTAGAAATTCAACCTGGATGCAGAAGAGAACCTGAAAGGAGGGATAGCGTTGCTTATGTCAGATGGATCTTGGCTGAAAGTAGAGAATATGAGAAAAATGTTTACCTGTGTTTTATTGACTATGCAAAGAAATTTGACTGTGTGGATCATAGCAAAGTACGGATAACATAGCGAAGAATGGGAAGTTAATTGGGCTCATGCAGAACCTGCACATAGACAGAACAAGAGGATACTGTGTGGTTTAAAATCAGGGAAGGTGTGCGTCAGGCTTGTATCCTTTCACCATACCTATTCAATGTGTATGTTGAGCACATAATCCGAGAAACTGGACTATATGAAGAAGAATGTGGCGTCAGGATAGGAGAAAGACTCATTAACAACCTGCGATATACAAATGACAGAACTTTGCTTGCTTAAAGTGAAGAGGGCTTGAAGCACTTACCGATGAATAACAAAGACTATAACCTTCGGTATGGATTTCACCTCAACATAAAGGAAACAAAAATCCTCACAAACGGACAAATAAGCAACATCATGATAAATGGAGAAAAGATTGAAGTTGTCAAGGATTTCATTTTACGTGGATCTTCAATCAATGTCCATGGAAGCAGCAGTCAAGAAATCAAATGATGATTTGCGTGGGGCAAATCTGCTGCAAAAGACCTCTTTAAAGTGTTGAAAAGCAAAGATGTCACTCTGAGGACTAAGGTAAGCCTGACCCATGCCATGATATTTTTAATTGCCATATAGGCATGCAAAAGTTGGACAATGAATAAGGAAGACTGAGGAAGAATTGCTGCCTTTGAATTACGGTGTTGGCAAAGAATGGTGAATATACTGTGGACTGCCAAAAGAATGAACAAATCTGTCTTGGAAGAAGTACAGTCAGAGCGCTCCTTGGAAACGAGGATGGCGAGACTTCATCTCACGTACTTTGGATGTGTTATCAGGAGGTTCCAGTCCCTAGAAAAGGACATCTTGCTTGGCAAGGCAGAGGGTCAATGAAAAAGAAGAAGACCCTGGATGATACGGATTGACACAGTGGCTGCAACAATGGGCTTAAACATAGCAAGGACTGTGAAGTTTTTGCAGGATCAGGCAGTGTTTCTTCTGTTGTACCTAAGGTTGCTAGGAGTTGGAACAGACTCCAAGGCATCTAACAACAGCAGCAATAGCGACTGTTATTATTATTAGCTATATTTTTCCATCATATGTAGGGTTATATGGGCACAATCTAAATGTATTTACTTAAAGTAGTAAATACACTGTATATAGCATTAGTACATATAATAGCCTCTAAAATTGGCTACTACATTCTCCAGAAATATAATCATTTTCATCTTCTCTGGCTTCTTAAAGAAATTAAGATAATGTCCCCACTGCTGCTGAGCTGAGTCCAATTTACAGCGACCCTCTAGGGAGAGTAGAACTGCCCCATAAGGTTTATCTTTAGGGAAGCAGACAGCCACATCTTTCTCTTGAGGAGCAGCTGGTGGGTTCAAACCACCAACTTTTGGTTAGCAGCTGAGTTCTTTAACCACTTTGCCAGAGGGCTTCTCAAGATTATTTGGGATGATCTTGTTATTAATAATATTTTTATATATTTGTATTATTGTTATTACTTTGTACAGCCATATCTACTCTCTTCCTCTGTGGCCATGCTGTAAAAGTACTTATACTGATAGGGTGAAAGAAATAAGGAATATATGGTTGAGAATAGTTTCTTAACAATTAAGTATTTTTTTGTCAATTATTTACAGAACCCATTTAATTGTAAGACATTCACCCATCAGCTTCCAGTGATCTGCAGTTTCTGTTGAATACTTACAAGTGAACGTATTTCCCCTTGAGGAACACAAGAACCACTAGGTGGTAGTATATCCTTTGTTATTTGATGAAAAATGTTCACCATTACAATTTATTCTTTTAAATTTTTAGTTGCAAAAATTGTAAAAATTATTTTGCCTGCAAAAGCATTTTTACAGCTGTTTTTATATTTTCATTGTTATGTTATTTTTTTGGAATCTGGGTATTTCTATAAGATTATTCAGATTTTTTATTTTATGTTTCCTGGTTGGAGACATAGTATTAAAAAAGTGTATTTATACTTAGTACTATTTTGTGCAGAGTTTTACTACTCAGATAATATGATAAAAATGTTTCCTAATTTATATACAGAAATTCAGGTGGTTTTCAGCATCACATATTGAAATATCATTGGCTTTATACCAATCTATATTTTAGATATTTAAACTATATCTTACAGAAAGAAAAATATTTTCATCCACAGTATTTTATTTTTTTGTAGATACTATGCTCAGTGTGAAAGTATCCGACACTTCAGATTTCTCAGCCACACAGAACATTCAATTAAAAAAAGCAAGTGGTTTCATTGTTGTTATAACTGAATGATTACTTCTCCTTTACGCTTTTCTTCATGTTAACTGTTGTATTTCTTGTAGAAGGTCTAGATTAATCCCATATTTTTGTTGTTTTTAATGTTTATGGAAATATCAATATAAATTTTATCTAAATATCTGCTTGAAAATATTATTTATTATAATTGATATATGTACTCATCAGAAAAGATTATCTTATTAGGAAGTGTTACAAGGAAGTAGGAAATTGCACTTTATCAAATACTATTGCTAAGGGTTAAAATGGGATAAGATCATAGAGGGTTCTTTCAAATGCCTTAGAAACAAGATAATCATTGATATAGAAATTACATTTCTAGACGTGTATCCCAAAATAATTAAGAAAGTCTGCAATGTGCAAAAGTTTACCTGCAAAGATGTTCACTACAATATTATTCATAGTAGTGAGAAATTAGATACTATATATAAAATCATTGATGATAAACCCCATAGTGCAAAACTAAATAACAATTAAACATGTTTCTATATTAGAATGTTAATTCACATGGAAATAAATTTAATGATAAGTTCTTTAGTCAAAAAGCCAGTAAAATATTACTAGAATAATTTTAAGGACATTCCATAACCTATGTATATTATTCTATATTAATTTCTATATTTACACTTCTATGTGTACTTCATAATCCACCTTCAATAGTATTTTTTTATCTTAAATTTTTTTAAATGTACAAAATGTATGATGGTACATATTTCTGCACAGTTGCTGTACAGAATATTTCCATATTATATACTTCTATATATTTATGAATTTCTTTACAGTGAACATATATAACCTGTCTGGCAGAGATGAACAATGTGTTTAAATTGTACTTTAATGAAAAATGTCTACAGTTACTTATAAAACCAAAACCAAACTAGTTGCCTTGGAGTTGATTATGATTCATAGCTACCCCATCTGTGTGAAAGTAGGTAGAAGTGTGACCCATAGAGTTTTCAATGGCTGATTTTTCAGAAGTAGATTGCCAGGCCTTTCTTCTGAAGTGCTTCTGGGTGTACTCAAACCAGTGCTACCCAGGGGCATTCACATATATATATAATATCATTTATTTTAAAAATAGGTGAAATTAAAATATATGTTTTAAGTGTAAGCATTTCAAGTATTTAATATAAAAACTATAAATATTAAAATATCCATGAAAATATGAGTTGTAGAGCAGTTCCAAATTCCACATAAATTTAGTTGTATAAACTTGCAAAGCAAGACTTCTGTAATGATAAGGATAACTTGTTCAGCCTCTGAGGAACTCATGGCCTAGTGAGTAGGAATCACCTAACCAGGGAATCAGGCCCAGGAATCTGTCTCCAGATTATTTGATATAACAAGTATTGAAGAAGAACCTTATTTGAATGAATGTAGTCATTATAAAACTTTTCCATAGTAACTCAGATATATATTCATATTAATTTAATTAATATAAGGAACAATGCATTTCCTCATAACATCAACAGTAAGATCAATAGTGATTTGCATTGCATATTATCCAGAAAATAAAGCAAATTAGAAATCTGAAATGCATCTAATTGATATGAATCCATTAAGTAAGGTATTCTGAATCTAGAAGCAGCTGTTCAGATGCATAGGAGTGTGTTTTGATTTTCTTCCTTTTGATCATATCATTAAAGAGTCTTTACTGATCTCCTCTTGGCTTTAAAACATGAAATAAAAAGCTAATTTATTATACTTTATCATATTCACAATACAAATTTCTCATATCAGTCAGGTTTTTTTTTTTTTTTAGTCTTTTCAGAAGACATGCAGTGAAGGCCATAGCTCAGCTCAGAGGTGATACACAAAATAAAATGATTTATTGTGGGTCTAGGAAGGACGGAGAGACAATAGTAATTCCCATTAATATTTGCATTAGAATATATATTTTTTATTAAATCTAATTTTATGTTAGTTACTATCTATATTCTATACAGATATATCACTTATTTACTTAGTAATAAAATCCTATTTAATATGACTTATGAATGAAAAATATAACATAAATATACAAATATTCATAAATTATATATTCAATCTACAGATTAATTTACAAAGACTAGACGCTGTAACATTGAGTCAATTAATAAACATGTTTTTATCAGCATTATTTATCTCTCTCTCAGCGGTGCTTTATTGTTATAGATTGAGTTGTGTCCCCCTGAAATAAATTTTAAAGTCTTCTCCCTTGTAACTGTGGATGTGATCCCGTTTGGAAATAGGATTTTTTTTCCTTTATGTTACTGAAGCCATACCAGAGTGTGGTGGGTCATAAACCTAATCACCTCTGATTTATAAATCGAGCAGAACAGACACACAGGGAGAGGACAGCATATGAAAACAGACACACAGGGAAGAAGCATGTAGAATCCCAGGAATTGCAAGGATTTTTGGCTGCAACAAGAAGCTGAAGCAGACAAAGAAAGACTTCACCCTGAGTTGGATCTCTAGCTTCTTGAATGGTGAGAAAATAAACTTCTGTTCTTTAAAGTCATCAACTTGTGTTTTTGTTTGTTTTTTGTTACGGCAGCACTAGGTAACTCAGACGTTTATTAACTGTACGTATTTATCCTTAAGTATTTCTTTTTTTTTGTTCTGAAGTCTTTGCCTGAGATTAATATTCCAGCTGTCTTTTGATTTGTATTGGTATAGTATATCTTTCTCCATCTCCGTACTTTTTTTAATACTCACAGATATTTTTTAATTTTTTGTGTGATGAAACATAGATAATGAAACATCTGCCATTTCAACCAGTTTTAGGTGTACCTTTTAGTGACATTAATTACATTCACCATGTTGTTCAACACTCACTACTTTCTGTTTCCAAATTTTTTCATAACTTGTAAAAGAAATTCAGTGCCCCTTAAACCATCCTGTTACTTTTAATCCATCCATGTCTTAAAATTTAAAGTGGTTTTCTTGTAGACAACATAGAGTTGGCTGGTTTTTTTTTGTTTTTTTTTTAATTCACTCTGATAGTCTCTGTCTTTCAATTAGTGTATTTATTCCACTCACATTTAAATGATTATTTGTATATTTGGGTTTACAGCCACCATATTTTTAGATTTTTTCTGTTCATTTTGCCTTTTTCATTTCTTTGTTTTTTTTTTTTTTTGGTCTTCCACGCTTTATCTGCTATCTCTGACTTCATTAGAACACTTTATATGATTTCATTTTCTCTTCTATCTTACATGTCAATTATTCATTTTAAAATAATTTTAATGGTTGCCTTAGATTTTGCGATATACATTTATAGTTAATCTAAGTTTACTTTCAAATAACACTACACAATTCCATGTATAATGCAGGTACCTTAAAACATACTTTTCCAAATTTCTCCCTCTTATCCCTTATTGCATTGTATCGTTCATTTCATTTATCCATAAGTTATAAAATCACACGCTACATTGTTGTTATCGTTATTTTGAACCAACTGCTATGTACTAAATAAATTAAGAATACAAAAAAAATTAGTTTGTCCTCTTTGATTCCTTCTTGAACACTTTTCATTTCTTTAGTTGTATCTTAGTTTCAGACCTATATCATTTTTTGTCTCTCTGAAGAACTTACATTTAACATTTATTATAAAGCTTAATTTTTGTTTACCTGAGAATCTCTTTATTTCTCCTTTACACTTGAAGGATAATTTTGGTGGATTATGAAGAATTCTAAGATTGTAAACAAATTGATTTTGTATGTTTTGGTGTGATTTTCTATGTTTATTTTTTTGGGGTTTGTTGAGATTCTTGGCTCTGTGGGTTATAAGTTTTCACAAAATTTGGAAATTTTACAGTGACTTTGCTTCACATTTTCTTGTGCTTCCTTCTCTTTCTGGTAGTCAAAAAATGTATATATTAGACTGATATTTTCTCACATGTCACAGATGATCTGGTTAGTTTTTCAGCCTTTTCTTCCACCTCTGAGCTTTATGTTGGATATTTTCTATTTCTATGTCTTCCATTTAATAAATCTGTTTTTTTAAAGTGGCCAATCTGCTCTTAAACCCCGTT
The DNA here is from genome assembly GCA_030035585.1 of Dugong dugon. Taxonomy (NCBI): domain Eukaryota; kingdom Metazoa; phylum Chordata; class Mammalia; order Sirenia; family Dugongidae; genus Dugong; species Dugong dugon. The sequence goes on from CM057473.1 coordinate 13,688,956, forward strand.
TAAATACATTTCTCAAGGATTTAAATTAATTTTTTATATCTTCCATTTTTCTCCTAATTTCATTTAAGTCCTTGAATACGTGCAGCACATTTATAATAGCTGGTTTAACATACGTATCTGCTGATTTCATCATGTATAACCTTTCTATTTTTTTTTTCTATTGACCTATTTTTCTGCTGGTTATGTGTTAGATTTCTCTGTTTCTTTATTTGTCTTGAGATTCAGATTTTGTGAATTTTACATTGCTGAGTGTTGGATTTTGTTGTACTCTTTTAAAGCTGAACTTTGTTCTGACTGGCAATCAGATTATCTGAAGACCAGCTGGAATGCTTAAACACATATACCTACTCCTCACTTATCGACTACCTCGTTATCTGACATTTCACATTTATGACAATAGTAAAAAACTCACTCTGCGACTATTTTGCACATTTACCTGGATTTCCTCCCTGCTACCAGCTCCTGGCCTGCAGAGCCACCCATGTCTGTCAGGCTCGCAGCTGAAGCAGCCAGGTCTCCAGAAGGGCTCTTGCCGGTCTTATTCCCACCTACGAACCACTGTTGCAGCTCTTCATGTGAAAGAGGCTTCTGAGGCAGACTTTGAGGCAGCCCTTCGAGAAGGACCGATGAGTGACCAGAGCAGCCCAGGAGGAGGTGGAGGCGGCGGAGGTTGTTGCTGCTCCCTTCTACTCAAGCACCCTGGAGGGACTAAGTATTGCCGCAGTAAGGGGACTGAGGGTAATTTGGGGCCCGAGAGCTGCAGCAGAAGCCGGTTGCCCCTTCCTCCTCTGAAGCCGGGGTGCTGAGCTCCTCTTCCAAGCATCTGTTGGTCTCCAGCACTTGGCCTTGGATTCCAAGCCCTCCAGGACCAGTAGTGCATGGCTCGTTTCCATGGGATCCTCCGCTGGAGGCAGCTGGGGGAGGGCACAGGCATCGGCAGCAGCCCTCAACTATGGTCTTGACCTCCCCCTACAGCCCTGCCAGTTACCTGAGCTACAGAGCCTCCACCTCTCCCTCTAGTCCAGCTACCTGGCCTCAGGTCCGCTCGAGCGCCAACCCCGACAGCAGGGCCTTTGGGTCCGGAGCACAGTGGTGCCAGAGGCACAGAAGTTCCAAGGGTCCGGGCTTGGGCAGCCTCCAACTCTTCCTCGCATAACGCTGATTTTGCATAACAAGCTGGTCTTTAGAACCTAACCATCTGGTAAGTAAGGAGTGGGTGTATTTTTAAGCTCTCTTAGGACAAGTTTTGAACAGTTTTTACTCTAGGACTAATTAACCATACTTCTACAGTACAGCTATTTAGAGATTGATGTCTGATGAATACCCTGTGTGTTTAAAACAGTCTCTCAATACTGTATTTTTGTGAGCTCTGGGAATTGTTCTTTCCATGGAAGACATTTTCGCTAGGAATCATGTTCCATGTTTTGCATTCACAAACAGGCAGTTGGCTAAACCTACCAAGAAGACTCTTGCTCATATTTCTGAAATTCCTACCCTGTGGATCACCTCACCTAAACAATTTCATGCCACAAATTCTAGCTGTCTTAGCCTCTTCAACTCTGATCTCTGCTTCTTTATTTCAGTGAGGTTACTGTGCCCTGTTGGGCTTTCTCCCATCCTGAACTGTAGTCCATGAATTTCCTTCAGCCAGAAACCCCAAGGGATGGTAGAGGTGACATGATTTGTTTCTGTTCCCTCTGGATCATAGTTCTGTGCTACCTGCTGTGTAATGTCTAAAAAAAAAAAAAATGCAACATCACAAAAAAAATTTCTATATTTTTTCTATTTTTCTATGTGTTAACTTTGAGTCGGTATTGTTGGACAATGTCACCCTTTCATGCACAGAAGTAATATCAGAAAACAGTGTTCCATGAATATGTTTACTGGTCTTCATGCTTAGGACTTTCAGAGGAAAAATTACTGGCAACCAGGGTTAAAGAATGAGTAACTTGGAAGTGAGAGATTATGTATTTCTCCAGAGAGAGTTTCAGTTTTATCTCCTCTGGAATCACAAGTTTACCTCCCAAATGTTAATCAACTTAAAGATCTATCCCTCCTCTCCCCAGAAAGAGCATGTTTATCTTAGAACGATAACATCTCCCTCCTTTCTCCTGAGGGGAGGTGAGAAGCTGTGCAAGCTGCCCTATATAAACACTGAGATTCCTAATTTCAGAGTTTCTCTTCTGAGGTGCAAAACCCCATTTTGCATATGCAAGTGACAAGTGATTTTTACTTTGTCACTGCATGGGGAAAATGGCCATGGGCAACTGTCCCTAAGATATTATCTAAGTAAATAATTGATCTGCCTTTGATGCAGAAACCTCACCTTCACTATCAAGACAAAATAAATGTAAGAATGTAAAACTTATCAAACAGATGTCATAAAAATGTTTTGTTATGTAATGCCACTGTTTTTAAGCCATCATTTTGATTAAAAAAAACCAAAATCAAGCCCTTTGCCATTAAGTCAATTCCTACTCATAGCAACCCTATAGAACAGAGTCAAACTGTCCCACAGGTTTCCAAGGAGCAGCTGGTGGATTTGAACTGCTGACCTTTTGGTTAACAGCCAAGCTCTTAACCACTGTGCCACCAGGGCTCCTAATGTTGATAAAGATAATCTAATTATCCAAAGAGCCCTGGCAGAGCACTCAGTTGCTAACCAAAATGTCTGCAGTTCAAACTTGCCAGCCACTCTGCAGGAGAAAAGACCTGATGGCCTTCTCCCTTAAAGATTGCAGCCGAGGAAAACGTACAGGGCAGTTCTACTTTGTCATATAGGGTCACTGAGTTGGAATTGTGTAGATAGCATGCCACAGCAACAATATAATTACCCATATTCAAAGAAGAAATAGCACAGTTAAAGGTCAGATATAACACCAAAGATTTCAAAGTGCTTTTTAAGGTGGTAGTCACCAAAATTCAGAGTCTATGGTTCTATTTTTATGTTACAGTAATTACAGGTATGGGTTGCTTAATGTCTGTTCTTGCAAAGTTCCACCACATGTACATTCATGTTCCCTTAAGGTTTTTTTTTTTTTGGACGGGAAAGCAACTCTCCTTTTGTTTATTATTTCCCCCTAATGGCTTTCTAGACCCCAAACCCAGATTCTTGCGGTGCTGGACCAGGGATGGGATACAGGCAAGTTAGGCAGAGAACATGGCTCTGGGCATTGGCTCTCTGGCTTTGTATGGCGGGCAGGTGGGTTGCGGTGGCAGGGTCTTCGGAGCCTGGGCTGCTCCTGCTACTCAAGCAGGCACAACAGCTGGTAAACTGGGCACACTGCTCTCAGCTTCCTCTCAGCTGCCGCAGCTGTTGCTGCTCATTCCTCTGGCCTCCGCCAGTAGATCCAGCAGCAGCGATGAGGCCGTGCAGAAGCAATATCCCATAGGTTTTAACATGGTGTTCCAACGACGTCCAAATCACATAATATCCTATTTCACGGAACATATTGTGGACATTAAGTGGCACATACTTGTACTAGTTTACTTTCCTTCTTTAGGATTCAGTATGCTATCTTTCTTAATAAAATTTTATAAACCTGTATAATCCTATTTTAATTATCAAATGAATTCTTTATCATAGGCTGTATATAAACAGAAAACAATTAGCAAGTGTAATAATTAGATTTGTTAAATATATCTTTTTAATAAACAATTATTGCATGAATTATTATCTGCAACATATAATTAAATAAGTTATGTGAAAGAATGTTGAAATTGTAAAATGTGATGTATTATTATCAAAATAGGTATCATTGTCTCAGGAAAAGATATATTTGAATGAAACAAATACCATAATGTACACACCCCATAATTTTAGAACACTAATATGTTTAAGAAGTTTTTCCCCAAATAAGTATTCTACAGATGACATTGAATCTTAGCAGGGCTCTAATAAGTGAAGTTGTTAAAAGCTGTTTTTTTCTTTTTTTTTTTTTAATTTTTTTTTTTTATATTTTATTGTACTTCAGGTGAAGGCTTACAGAACAAATAGTTTCTCATGAAACAGTAGTACACATGTTGTTTTATGACATTGGTTAACAACCCCACAACATATTAAGCCTCTAAATTCTCAACCTTTTTTTTTTTTTTTTTGATGAAAATACAGATAGCCAAAGATACACTGTTTCAAAAATTTCTACATACACAGTTCAGTGACATTGACTACGCTCTTCCAACTGTGCTGTTATTCTCACTTAAGATGAAGGCTTACAGAACAAAATAGTTTCTCATTTAACAGTTACTACACATGTTGCCCTATGACAATGGTTAACAATCTCACAACACATCAAGAATATCCTTACTCCACCTTGTGTTCCCTATCACCAGGGGACTTCCTTGTCCCCTTCTGTCTTCTGGCCCTTGTCACTGGACTACTGTACCTCATTAGTCTCATTTGGTTTTTTTTTTTTTTTTTAACACCATTTGAAAACTTTTTACTTACATATTTAAGTGATATTGACTATGCTCTTCCAATTGTGCTGCCATTCTCGCCCAAGATGAAGACTTACAGGACAAAACAGCTTCCCATTTAATAGTTGCTACAAATGTTGCCCTATAACAGTGGTCAACAATCTCACAACACATTGACAGTGTCCTTACTCGGCTTGTGTTCCTTATCATCAGTTTCCTACTCCCCCTCTGCCTGCTGGCCCTTGTCACCAGACTCCTGTACCTCGTTAGTCCCATTTAGTTTTACTGGGCTGTCCACTCCCAGGCTTAACATCGAACCTTGAAGGTAACTTCACCTCTGAGCTGAAAGGGTGTCTGGGGGCCACACTCTTGAGGTTTCTCCAGTATTCTTTAGGCCAGTAAATCTGTTTTTTTTTTTTTTTTTTGGGGGGGGGGAGTTAAAATTATGTTCTACATCCTTCTCCAGCTCTGTCCAGAACCCTCTGTTGTGATCCTGGTCAGAGCAGTCAGTGGTGGTAGCCGGGCACCATCTAGCTGTACTGGACTCAGTCTGATGGAGGCCTTGGTAGCTGTGGACAATTAGTCCTTTGGACTAATCTTTTCCTTGTATCCTGTTCTCTTCATTCTCCCTTGCTCCCGAAGGGATGAGACCAGTGGAGTATCTTAGATGGCCGCTCATAGGCTTTTAAGACCCCAGACACTCACCAAGGTAGAATGTAGAACATTATCTTTATAAGTAGTGTCATGCCAATTGAGCTAGATGTTCCCCGAGACCATGGTCCCCAGAGCCCTCCATCCAACAACTCAGATCCTTGGGGGGTTTGGTTGTGTCTATAGGGCCTCCATGACTTTTCCTTGTGCAGGTTGTGCTAGATTCCCCTGTACTGTGTACTATCTCACCTCTCACCCAAGGTACCACTTATCTATTGCCTATTTAGTATTTCCCCCCCCCCACCCCATCCCTGGTAACCAGCAAAGATTGTTACATTTTGTGTGTGAACTTTTGAAAAACTATATTCCAACAAATTTGAATACTTAGAGGAAATGGATACATTTCTAGAAACATATGGCCTACCAAAACTACAACAAAGTGATATTGAAAATCTGAACAGACCCATAACAGGAGAAGAGACTGAAAAGGTAATAAAAAAACTCCCAACCAAAAAAGCCCTGGCCCAGATTTTCAATATCACTTTGTTGTAGTTTGGGTAGGCCGTATGTTTCTAGAAATTTATCCATTTCCTCTAGGTTTTCAAATTTGTTGGAATATAGTTTTTCATAATATTCTGTTATAATCCTTTTTATTTCAGTTGGGTCTGTTGTAATGTCCCCCATTTCATTTCTTATTTGGGTTATTTGTGCCCTCTGCTGTTTTTCTTTTGTCACTCTGGCCAGTGGTTTGTCGATTTTGTTGATTCTTTCAAAGAACCGACTTTTGGTTTTGTAGATTCTTTCTATTGTTTTTCTGTTCTCTATTTCATTTATTTCTGCTCTGATCTTTACTATTTCCTTTCTTCCAGTGGTTGTAGGCTTTTTTTGTTGTTCTCTTTCTATTTGTTTGAGTTCTGTAGTTAATGTTTTGATTTTGTCCCTTTCTTCTTTTTTGATATGTGCATCTATTGCTATAAATTTTCCTCTGAGGACTGCCTTTGCTGTGTCCCAAAGGTTTTGGTATGATGTGTTTTCATTTTCATTTGATTCTAGGAATTTTTTAATTCCATCTCTGATTTCTTCTATTACCCATTGATGTGTAAGCAGATTATTATTCAGTTTCCATGTGTTTGATTTTTTTTCCTTGCTCTTTCTAGTGTTAATTTCTACCTTGATGGCATTGTGGTCAGAGAAGATACTGTGAATTATCTCAGCATTTTGGATCTTGTTAAGAATTGCTCTGTGGCCTAAGATGTGGTCTATTCTGGAGAACGTTCCATGTGCATTGGAAAAGAATGTGTACTTTGCAGCCGTTGGATGGATTGTTCTATATATGTCTATGAGGTCCAGTTGGCTGATTGCGTCCTTTAAGTCTTCTGTATCTTTGCTGAGTTTCTTTTTAGTTGTTCTGTCCTTTCCTGAGAGTGGTGTGTTGAAGTCTCCTACTATTATTGTGGAACTGTCAATTTCTCTTTTTAGTGCTGTTAGAGTTTTTTTTATGTATTTTGGGGCCCTGTCATTGGGTGCATAGGTATTTATTATGGTTATATCTTCATGATGGATCATCCCCTTAATCATTATATAGTGTCCTTCTTTGTCTTTTATGTTAGATTTTGTTTTAAAGTCTATTTTATCTGAGATTAGAATTGCCACTCCTGCTCTTTTTTGATAGTTGTTAGCTTGATATATTTTTTTCCAACCTTTGATTTTTAATAAATTCACATCTTTGTTTCTAAGGTGTGTCTCTTGTAGACAGCAAATTGATGGATCCTGTTTTCTTATCCATTCTGCCACTCTCCGTCTCTTTATGGGTGCATTGAGTCCATTTACGTTCACTGTAATTATTGATAGATGTGAGTTTGTTGCTGTCATTTTGTAGTGCTTTTTTTTGTGGTGCTGAAGTTTTCTTTGTTCTTCTTACTCTCTTGTGCTGAGTTCCTTTTGTTTGTGGATTTTGTGTTCATTTCTTTTGTTTTTGTAGGTTTTGTTTTTGTTGAGACTTTATGTTTTTCGTCTTTATTTTTATGAGTTGGTTTTTTAACTTTCTTTGTGGTTACCATGAATTTTACCCTTATCTTTATAATTTTGAAGCAGTCTACCCTTACTTGGTATCGCCTTGCCTTCCTCTCCTTTAGAAGGTTCTATACCTATGCCGTTTGTTCCCTCTTTCATTGTTTTGATGTTGTTGTCATCCTTTGATTGATTTCTCTGATTCCCTGTTGTATTTCTTTTGTTTTTGGAAAGTCCTCTGTAGTTCAGTTCCTAGAATGGTACCTGGTTCATATGAACCTGCGTCCTAGGTCCTAGGTCCTGCCTGAGGGCTGAAGCTGTTTGTCCTCAGATCGAAGAACTCCCTTTAATAATTCTTGTAAGTTTGGTTTGACTTTTGCGTATTCCTTTAGTTTCTGTTTATCTGGAAATGACCTAATTTCACCATCAAATCTGAATGAGAGTTTTGCAGGATATATTATTCTTGGCTGACAATTTTTTTCTTTCAAGATTTTATATATGTCATCCCATTGCCTTCTTGCCTGCATGGTTTCTGCCGAATAATCTGAGCTTAGTCTTATTGTTTCTCCTCTGTATGTGACTTCTTGTTTTTCACGAGCTGCTCTCAGGATTCTTCGTTTGTCTTTAGTTTTAGTGAGTGTGAATATGATATGTCTTGGTGGTTTTCTTTTGGGGTCTCTTCTATATGGGGTTCGTTGAGCTTCTGGGATGGCCAGCTTTTCATTTTTTATAATATTGGGAAAGTTTTTGTCAGCAGTTAGTCAATGATCCTCTCTGTGTTTTCTGTTTTCTCCCCCTTTTCTGGTATGCCAATCAATCGTAAGTTTTTGCTTTTAATTGTGTCCCACATAACTCTCAGGGTCTCTTCATTTTTCTTTGTTCTTTTTTCTGAGTTTTCCTGAAACAGAGTTGTATCCAAGTGTTTGTCTTCAGTTCCACTGATCCTGTCTTCCATGGTTTCAAATCTACTTCTCAGCCCTTCTATGACACCATCCATTTCTGAAATCTTGTTGTTTATCTTTTGGATTTCTAATTGTTGTTTTTTATAATTTCGAGTTGTGAATTTATTTTGGCATTTTGTTCCTGCATCATCTTCCTGAATTATTCCAATTTTTTGTCTGTATTGTCCATAAATTTGTCTATTTTTTCCTCATGTTTGTCAGCTTTTTGCCTCAGTTCTTGGAAAATTCCGAGTATTAGTGATTTGAGTTCCGTATCAGGTACTTCTAGTGCATTTTCTTCCACAGGAGAGTTATCTGGTGTTTTAGTTTGGACGCCTATTGGAGCCATCTTGTCTTGTTTTTGTAAATGTTTGGATATTGTTTGCTGTTTTCGGGGCATTCAGTAGATATTTCTCTCATTTATTGATTGTAGATTTTTTTTTTTTGTTTCGTCCTTGTGGTACAGCTGGGCAGATCTAGATGAAGAGGAGCCACTGGGATGGGTTGTTTGTGGCATTCACCGCAGCCACCAGTACGGTCGGTAGTCAGTGCTGGGCAGGTCCCAATAGGGCGTGCCTGCACAGCTTGATGGTGTGATGTCAAGTGCATGGTGCAGGTAGGTAGGGTGCAGCGGGGAGATGGTTTTGTGTGAAGCTAAGCGGTCGTTCTGTCTCCCACTGGACGCTCTGCGAGGCTGCTCTCCCATTCACTGGTCTCCGATAGAAATCCAAGATGGTGGATCCGCGCTGCGTTAGCTGGTAAGGAAACTCTGCATGAGTCTCTCCTTGCTCCTCGTTCTCTTTTAGTATTCTCACTCTGTTTGGTGTTTGGCTGAGTTCTTTATCTCTTCATTTGATGTTCTAGGTTTTCAGGATTGTTGATTCTCTGTTAGGCTTAGTTTTTCGGATCTTTGCTGTGGAGGGACGGCGTGGTGCTTCTGCCTAGAGCGCCATCTTGCCCGCCTCCTAAAAGCTGTTTTTTATGAGACATTTGTCCAATGTTGATTTTTCATCCAGATACTCATGTGTTTTAAAGGGCCCTAGTTAATGAGAAGTCTTTTCTTATCTGAAACGAGAATTTTGTTCTCTAACATTTTAACACCCACAGACATTTTGAACAAGATTGTCTCAGATAATAATTTCAATAAAATCATTTCTTTATAAAAGAACAAAGAAGTACATGTATGTTTAAAACTCCAGTCATTTGTAAGGCAAAATAATTTGTAAATATTTGCTTTACTAAGATGTTTACTTTCTAGAAGTTAGTGTACAATTTAGATGATCAACTAAGCTTGACAAATTAAAGCAGCAATTTCTTCTATCCTGTATGGCTGCCAAATGCTAAATTATTAGAAATATTTCAAACACAGACACACACTGTGAGACATGACCATTCTGCCTCTCACATGAGTTTTGCACATAGTACATACCAAAAAATAAAAATAAAAACAAAGCATTGCCTTTAGGTAGATTCCAACTCATACAGACCCTATAGGATGGAGTAAAACTGCCCTATAGGGTTTTCCAAGGAGCAGCTGGTGGATTTGAATTCCAACCTTTTGGTCAGCAGCCAATCTCTTAGGCATTGAGTCACCAGGGCTCCACATAGTATATACCCAACAAATAATTATAATTTGTTCAATTATTAAATGAGACACTATCTTAAGTTTTTCTAGATGTCTAACACTGGACCACATAAGCCATATTTATTTGTGTTCAAAGTATCCAGATGATGGCTATTCTGGGATGGGTACCCTTGCAATAATGATGAATTACAGGGGATTGTCATAGCCAGGCATCCTGATCTCCATTGGTGAAACAGCTACAATGTGTATTCAAGGACATCACTGACTTTCAGGAAAGAATGTCACCTACAGCCTCACCAATTGTCTTTCCTGAACAACCTCACTTTTCATGTTCTAATAGTCTGCCTTCCATCACTGACAGTTTTCCTACAGCGTTAATTCATTTAAAGCTTCCTCAAGCTCTTAAGTGTCTGTTTTTCAGAGGCATCTGATCACTCTCTTCAAGAATTCATTCTTTTTCCTTCGTGATTGTGTTATTTCTAAAACTGGTCACATTGTTACTAATGGAAACAAGATGAACATCATGACTCCTGTCATTTGTCAGTACAAAGAAGTTCTTATTATATAATTTCATTAGAAGTTATAATCCAAGAAAAGTTAAAGAAAAAAGATAAATCATTATAAAATTTAACAGTGAAGAAAGGTTTCAACATATTTATTTAATTACCTGTGTTAATTTCATATGATTTCAATAAATAAGTAATTCACTTTTACCGGCCTCAGGCTTTCTATCTGTAATGTAGAAATATTTATAATACTAAAGAATAGGTTATACTCCACGGCTATAATTTAGATATTTCAAGTGACAGCTCTAACAATTTAAATGAATGTGGTTCATTCTTTCTCTATTTCTCCTTCTTTTCTCTGAAAATAACTTCCAATAACCAGCAATATATCAGATTACTTGAGTTATTAAGAGAGCTAAAACAACCTTATTGTTTCATGAACCATTTAATTCCTGAAATTTCCTGAGTAAAAAAGGACAAAAGACTTGTCTAAGATATTTAGATTTAGATCTAATTATGTCTGCTTCTTGTAAATTTCAAGGGTATTGACGTAACCTGTATTTTTAGAATAAACTTACCTGTAAAAGAATATATGAATAAAATACGTTCAACCAAAAAAACCAAACCTGTTGCCGTAGTTGATTTCAACTCACGGCTACCCTGTAGGACAGAGTAGAACTACCCCATAGAGTTTCCAAGGTACAGCTGGTGGATTTGAACTGCTGAGTTTTTGGTTAACAGACAAACTCTTAACCACGATGCCATCAGGGCTCCTATATGTTTAAATCAATCACACAATATTAGATAAATAGCTGCCCTATATAGATGCCTATCCTAGGAGAGGAACAAAAGGCAAAGTACAGAGAGTGGGTTTTTTGCTTGTTTGTTTGCTTTCTAGAAGTTTTAAGAGAAGCGTAACCATGGCAACACAAAGAAAGTGGTCATATTGCCTTACAGAAATTAAAAAGAGCAAAGTGTAGATGATGAGACACTTATGCCTAACAATCCCGGCTCTCTTTTATCATTTTGTGACAGAGACTAGAACTTAGAATTATATCCACAACCCAAAGATTTTCAAAGTGGTCTGGGCATCTTATATACTCACAGGCAGTTACTCGATTTCCTGGAAATTATCAAGATGCACACATCATCCAAATAAGATTTTAAGCTTAGATTAGGGTAGCTGAACAAGAATCTGTCTTACTTCATTCACGCACTGAGAGATACAAGGCATTGATTATATCTGAACATTTTTAATATATTGATTTATCTTGCCACTGCAAAGTTTGGTTCAGATTTTCACTGTAGCAAGATGTGTTGAAGATGAAATTTAGATGAGGAGATCATTGGAGATATTTAGAAACAAATTCGATAATATTCTAAACATGTCAGGTAGTTGGGAAATATTATAGTTATTTTTTTCTGGCATAAAGCATTTTTTTGCATATAAAATTTAATTAAGGCACTTCCACATATTATTACAATATAGAAAGTTTTAAGAAATGATTGCTTTGTCATAACAATGGGGGAAATATTAAATAAGCTACTTTCTAAGAAAGAAGAGACCCATGGTTTCTTTCAGCTCTAAAGATACAATGAAGGAGAAACGAACTGCCATAAAAGTATGGAGAAAACATTTGGATTGTTACTGAATTGTAGTCTCCAAGTGTCATGCTACTACTTCTATCTCATGAAGTCTTCACTAAGTACACATCAAAAACACTATCAAGGCTTCTGGGTAGGTCAAGAGGACTGAGAGGAATCCTCTTGAAGTACATGAAGTCCTCACCAAGGGCAAGGCTGCTTCAGGGAAAGAGTTCAGATACATCACCACTTCGTGCATGTTCTTTTCATTGACTTGGTTATGGTACTTGATAAAGAACTGGACATAGGGCAACAGAGTGGGGAGGTATATTGCAGGTAGAGAAAGTGGTAGACAAATATAGAAAGTGAGGTGGAATCCACAGTGTAACAAAATCTAACAGGTTTGCAGTAAAGCAGAGACATCTCCTGTAGTTTAGAAAGCCGGGGTTTGTGTTGTAAAACATACGTCTAAAAAGTCTAGTGATGCTCAGATGCCAAGCCTTAGTAAACAGAAATCCTTAACCCCTCAAAATATTTGAAGTCAAAGTTAAACTGAAACTAAATAAAGCTGTAATGTAGCCCAGATACAGCTCAAATATAAGGACATTCACATACACACACAGACTACAAACAGAAGTCGGTGTGCATGCCTTTCTGGGTGAAGTATTTCCTACTTAAACTGTATTAATTTTTTTACATATAATGCATGACATATAATAAGAAATTACAATACTGCTAAAGAAGCAGAACAACGTGATCACAATTCAAGATGTAAAATACTTAATAGACACTGACCTATAGATAAAGAGGATACTCAAGTAATTTTAGTCAATATCTCACAATGAGATGTGTGTAAAATTAGAGTCATATAAGTAGTGAAGGTAGAGAATAGGCAGAAGAATTATTTGAAAAAATAAAGCCTGATAATTTTTCAAAATTATTTAAACAGACTAATACACATATTGAAAAAGTTCAGGAAACTACTAACAGGATAAATAAGAATAATGAAAAAACCCACCAGGATAAAATGGAAACAAAAATAGACCATATTAGCCAGAAGACTACAGAAAAGGAGAAAGAAGAAAAAAATAGATGTGATATATAGAAAACTAACATCAAGATAATTGACTGAAATTGCAACATGTCAATAAGCATATTACATATAAAGAAATTAAAATATTTACTTAAGTAGTAGAAATTTTCAGATTAAATATCAAATATGTATTATTATAAAATCCCAATTTAAAATATTAGGTTTAAAAGAGACATAAGTTTAAAAAAATAGAAAGGTAGAATGAGTTGCATCATAAAACATTAAGCTAAATAAAAGCAGTGTAAACCAAAAACCAAACCCATCTCCGTCGAGTGGATTCTGACTTGTATATTAATTAATAGACTTAATTAATAGACTTCAAGACAAATAGTATTACCAAGGTCATTTCATAAGGATTATAGAATTGATTTCTTAAGAAAATATTATATTTTCAAATGTATATGCATTTAAGAAAAATAGAAAACTGAACAATGTCTTACTTTATGAATATATGAAGCAAATATTGACAGAAATAAAAGTAGATAGATAAATCCACGCTCATAATTGGATATAATAATACCACATTCGCTGTAATTAATAGAACAAGATGAAAATAAATGTGAATTTAGGATATCTGAACAATACCGTAACTAAGCTAGTATCGAATGACATTTATATTATATGGAAAAGCACAAAGAATACTTACCAAATCCCTCAAAATGGCTTATACTGAGGTCCATAAAAGATCTCAATAAATTTCAGAGATTTAAAATTGTATGTAAATTTGTTGTCCTACTGTAACAGTATTAAAATGGAAATCAGTTACAATAAGTTATCAGGAAATCTCAAAATTTAGAAATTAAACAATGCCCTACCAATAAATACCTGATGGGATAAAGAAGAAAAGAAAAAAATTGGAAAATATTATAATACTATTGAAGATAAAAACATAGCATATCAAAATTTGAAGATGCAGACAAAGCCATCATTGTATGCAAATTTAGAATTTTAAATGGCAGTAATATAAAATAAGAAATGTATGCCAATGATCTAAGCTTTCACACTAAAAAAGTTAAGAAATAGAAAGTTAAACACAAAGTAAGACTATAAGAAATAGAAATCAATGAAAGCAAGTAATAGAAAAAAAATCAACAAAAAATACTTGATTTTTTTTTTTTTTCAAAGATTAACAGAACTAATAACACTCTAGAGTGCCTGATATTAGGGAAAAAAACATAAAAACGCTAAATGCCAATATAAGAATATAAGAAGACATGAAAGGGAAAAAGATGAGATTATAAAGAACTTAATGTTTATACGTTTTATAAAATAGATGAAAAGGAAAAAATCTTGTAAAGTACTACTTACCTAAAGGAACAGAAATAATAATAATATTTTAAAACCTTTGTTAATTTCCTGGAAACCCTGGTGGCATAGTGGTTAAGAGCTACTGCTGCTAACCAGAAGATCGGCAGTTTGAATCCACCAGGTGCTCCTTGGAAACTCTAAAATACCACAAAGTTGTTGACTTTAAAGAATATAAATTTATTGTCCACAGTTCTGAAGACCAGAATTCTAGCTCAGGATATTGGCCTTGGTGTTTCCTTCTGTGGGCTCTGAGACAGAAACTGTTCCATGCTTCTCTCCTAGCTTCTGGTGGCTGCTGGCCATCCTTGGCATTCTTTGGCTTATAGATACATTTTCACATGACATCTTCCCTCTGTATCTACCTTTCCATATATATTTTCCACTTTTGTAAGGACAGGAATCATATAGGATTAGGACCCACCCTACTACAGTATGACCTTCTGTTAACTTTCAAAAACTCTATCTCCAAACATGGTGTCTTAGTCATCTAGTGCTGCTATAACAGAAATACCACAAGTGGATGGCTTTAACAAAGAGAAGTTTATTCTCTCACAGTCCGGTAGGCTACAAGTCCAAATTCAGGGCACCAGCTCCAGGGGAATGCTTTCTCTCTTGGCTCTGGAGGAAGGTCTGTGTCATCAGTCTTCCCTTGGTCTGGAAGCTTCTCTTCACTGGAACCTCAGGTCCAAAGCATGCTCTCTGCTCCAGGCACTGCTTTCTTGGTGGTATGAGGTTCCCATGTGTCTCTGCTTGTTTCTCTCTTTTATATCTCACGGGAGATTGGCTTAAGACACTATCCAGTCTTGTAAACCTCATCAGTATAACTGCCACTAATCCATCTTATTAGATCATAGTGATTGAATTTACAACACGTAAGGAAATCACGTCTGATTACAAAATGGTACACAATCATACAATACTGGGAATCATTACTCAGCCAAATTGATACATATTTTTTATGGGGACATAATTCAATATATGACACATGGTTATAGTCAATAGTAGCTATGTTTGAGCCCATTGTTGTAGCCACTGAGTCAATCGATCTTCTTGATGGTCTCCCTCTGTTTCACTGACCCCCTACTTTACCAAGCATGATATCCTACTCCAGCAATTGATCCTTTCTGATGACATATCCAAAGTAAGTGAGAAGTCCCGCCATTCTCACTTCTAAGGAGCATTCTGGCTGTACTTCCTCCAAGACAGATTTGTCCCTTCTTCTGGCATTCTATATACTATTCTTCGCCAACACCACAATTCAAAGATGTCAATTCTTTTTCCATCTTCCCTCTACATCGTCCAGTTTTTCAATGCATATGAAGCAACTGAACATACTATGGCTTGGGTTCTGCATTTGTTAGTCATCTAAGTGCCATCTTGGCTTTTTAAGATTATAAAGAGTTCATTTTCCACAGATTTGCCAATGCAATATGTCGTTTGATTTCTTGACTGCTGATTCTATGGGTATTCATTGTTGATTCAAGCAGAATGAAATCTTTGATAACTTCAATTTCTTCACTATTTGTCATGTTTTTGTTTGTGAGAATTTTTACTTTCTTCACGTTCAGATACAATATAAATTATTTCCATATATATTGAATAGCTTTTAGAAATTAAATGATTAAAGAATGCTTTGATACAAGGAAGAACAAGAGACATAAAACTACCATAAGTAAGAAGGATGTGTTCCCCATTGCAGGAAGCAAGACAGCATCATCAGATATTCAACCCTTGCACTAGACATAGTTAAATATAATATAATCTCACATACCTGTCCTTATGGTCATTATAACAACTAGGAAATCTGTAACAATCCTAAAATGTTAATAAGAATGGTAAGGCTGCATCGGAAGACAAAGAAGCAGCAAAATTCTATTTCAGTGTAAGTATGTGTGTGTATGGAAACCCTGATGGCATAGTGGTTAAGAGCTACAGCTGCTAACCAAAATGTTGGCAGTTTGAATCCACCAGGCTCTCCCTAGAAACCCTATGAGGCAGTTCTACTCTGTCTTATAGGGTCACTATGAGTTGGAATTGACTCAATAGCAATGGGTTTGGTTTTGTTTTTTTTTAAGTGTATGTATATATACACATACACATACAGAGCTTTTTTTTTTTTTTTAACTCTAAGAACTTGACACCAATGAAAATAATTGAAGTTATTAGATGTTAGGAAAATATACAAGCTGTAGACAGAAAGTAGGACATTGAGGAGGAATGATGGAGTGGAGGTATATAGCAAAGATTATTGTTGTTATAAACCCATTGCTGTCAAGTTCATTCTGACTCATAGCTACCCTATAGGACAGAGTAGAACTCTCCCATAGGGTTTCCAAAGAGCTGCTGGTAGATGCAAACTGCTGAACTTTTGATTAGCAGCCGAGCTCTTAACCACTGTGCAACTAGGGCCCCAGTGTTGTTACAGTCCTCATTAAATAATTATATTTAATAATTTAATTACATCCATGAGAGATCTTCCCTACATTTCACTTGCATGTAATAAAGATACCAAATTTTAACAAGGGCATAATTCAAAGTAAAAAGTAATGATCATTTGACTCAGATACATTTTTTGAACTGTAATGTGTCTTTTCTCCATCTATATCTCAGAAATTATTTGAAAGGTGTAACTGTGTAACTCCAAGTAACCATTTTCAGAAGTATAAAAATACATCTAAGATATTTCATCGTGTGTGTGTGTGTGTGTGTGTGTGTGTGTGTGTGTGTGTATAAATACAAATAGGAATAGGAATAGGAATATGAGAAAAATATATGATGGTTAATTTTATATATCATCTTGGCTAGGCTGTAGTGCCCAGTTGTTTGATCAAATATTATAAAATATTTATATGTGATTAGCAGTTAAATCTGTTGGCTTGAAGTAAAACACATCACACTTCACAATGTGTGTGGGCTTCATCCAATCAGTTGAAGGTTTTAAGAGCAAAACTGGAGGTTTCCCCTAGAGAGAACTCTGCCCCTAGAATATAAGTAGACGTTCTGCTAGAATTTCTCTTTGGCCCCCACTGCCAGACCTGCCAATTTGGGACATAAGACTATCTGAATTTCCAGTCTGTCACCTAATCTAGGCGTTTTGAACTATCAGCCCTAATTCCTTAAAATCTCTCTCTGTCTTTTTCTTAGTTCCAAAGGGAGGAATGCTTCCACCAGGAAACACAATGATTCCACTGAACTAGAAATTAATACTGTCACTTGACCACTTTGTATTCCTCATGACTTTGAATCAACAGGCAAAACAGAGAGTTATCATACTGGCTGATGTGATTGATCATCATTACCAAGAGGAAATTATACTGTCATTACATAATGGAGGTAACAAAGACTATGTCTGGAATACGAGAGATCTCTTAGGGTGTCTCTTAGTGCTACCATGTCCTGTGACTAAAGTCAATGGAAAACTACAACAACCCAATTTAGGCTGGACAAATAAAGCATAATATGCATTGTTAAAAATGAAGCAGAGCTTTTGTAAAATAAAAGAACAGTTTTATTCAGATTCAAAGATTTACAAATTGAGATGTGCCAAAATGAATATTTAAAATGCCATTCCATAGAGGGAGCATAAGAACATATCATTTATCATAACTTTGTACAGAGAAAGGAAAGAGTATGATGGTACATTTGATTGGTTGACATTCAACATGCTCTGTAAGAAATTTGTCAGTAATTTCTATTGGTTTGGGTACTCAACTTTAGCAACAATTTCCTGTATTCCAGAATTGGTTCCTGCAACAATTTGAGTAGGCCACGTCAGAATAATGTAGAATAAGTTATTTTGGTCAAGGGTGTCATCATGGGTCAAGTACTGTAAAAAGTGGAAGTAGGCGCTCAGGACAAAATGGAGTCTGAGTCAGACCCATTCAGCCATTTTAGTTATGTTAAGTGCCTCAGTTTTAGAGTGCTCTTTTACACTTTCTCCTTCTGATCATGAATTTCTGTAGAGATTCCTTGATCACCACTGTAAGAGTGCTTTCTTCTGCATGGACTTCTCATTGGATTTATCTTTTTATAAATTGGATTTTTCATCATGCCATAGCTCAGATAATTTTCTTCTGTGATCCTCCAGACCAAATTTGGAGGAACAACATCCAAAAGGGCTAACTCAAGGTGTGAGGTCAGCCTCTAAGAATTTAGTTTCTTCAAGATGCATAACCTGCTGCATAGTGAGGGGGACTACAGTTTGGTTACAAGAATTATACATACATTTCATACAATATTTAATTAAACTTAAAATAATTATTATAGCAATCATAAAGATTAACCTGTTCTGTAGAATAGAGCACAGCTAGGAACCAATGCCATTGGGGAACGGACTAAAGATATCTAAAAAGGGAGAGTCAGGCACAGGAGGTATTCAATGCAGCCAAGCAGCCTTCTGGTAAATTTTTCTAATATCTTATTCTACTTCCCTGGTGGTATTTATCCAGGTGCAATAGGAAGTGTTAGCAATGACACAACTCCTTGTTGGGATGGAAGAATATCAAGAGCTGTCCTATGTTTTAATACAACTTTAGAAAGAGAGTCTGAAGATTTCTGTTGGGCTAACATTCCATCTGCAATATCATCAGAAATTTGAGTCATTGTAGCAGATAAATTGTGAAGAGATTTTTCAAGCTATACCATAGTTGGGTAGAAGTGCTCAGAGAAATACTCATCCCATCTCATGTTTTTAGACTATTGGATTATATTGTGATAAAAAGTCTCTCCTATTCTGAATAAGGATCTTTAAATCACTAGCCCAGTGTATACTTTCATTATAGGTGTGGACATCTACAAACTGCTAAATACCAATCAAGATAAGCATCTTAAACCTTTTGTTTAGTCATATGATTCTCTAAGTTAGGTCTTAGGTATACCAATTTTCCCAGTTCAAATGAACTCAAAAGTGGCCACTGGTCAGATAAACTGTCTTTGTTCAGGGCATTCTAGAGTTCTAAATACAAACATGACCGAGGCCCTTAAGTCTCGGACATGTAATGGAGATCCACTAGGGAAATCTGTAGGCTCAGACTCAGCAGAATCAATGACCATGCTAAAAGACAGTTACAAACATCTTCAGACACAAACCAAAATCTGAATAAAATGGAGCTGAACTGCAGTGTAACAAGATGTAGCTCACAGTCTGAAAGGACTCGCCAAACGGCCTCCAAAGCTCCTTGTGGAAATGGAGAGCCTAAAAGTGCTCAGCAGGATCCTTTGGCCATGCCCAATGTGGGCTTTGAGGCCATAGTTTGGTCACTTCTGTCACACTTCTGACAGCAATTAATTGTTAAAAAAGAAACAGAGTTTCTGTAAAATAAGTGTTTTATTCAGATTCAAAGATTTGCAAATCAGGAAGCAACAAAATGAAAATTCAAAATGACCTTCCAAAGAGGGAGCATAAGCACACATCTTTTATCAGAACTTTGTAAGTGTAAGACTACAGTGGTACATCTGATTGGTTGACATTCAATGTGCTCTGTAAGACACATTTATCACGAATTTCCATTGGCTGGCGTACTCAACCTTAGCCACAGTTTCCTGTGTTGCAGAGTTGGTTCCTCCAACAACCTAGGTGGACCATGTCAGAATGTTGCAGAACAAGTTATTTTGGTCAAGAGTGTAGTCATGGGTCATATACTTTAAAAAACAAAAGCAGGGGCCTAGGACAAAAAGGAGTCTGATTCAGACCTGTGTCAGCCATTTTAGATTGTTAAGTGCCTGCGTTTTAGAATGCTCTTTCACTATATATATGGTGACAGATATTAAAGATTTCCTTAATATGTGAAGGAAATTAAAAATTTAATCTGTATACATGCTAACCAAAAGGTCGGCAGTTCACATCCACCAGGCACTCCTTGGAAACCCTTTGGGGAAGTTCTACTCTGTTCCATAGGGTCACTGTGAGTCAGAATCGACTGTATGGAAACAGGTTTTTTTTTATATATATGCCCATATATAATCTGAATAATTTTTAGAAATTCACATTTATTATTTTTATTTATCTACTTTTTTCAAATACTTGAAGAGCATTTTTTTAAGATAAATACTCAGTTTTTTAAGATTTTTTTTTTTTTTAATTTTATAGTTGAAAGAAAGAGAAAAAGAAGGGAGGAAGGGAGGGAGAGAAGGAAGGAAGGAAATAAAAGAATAGAAATAAATAATTGAAAAATAACAACCACAAAAAAAGTCTCTACTACTTTGTATGGATAATATTAAAATTTGTTAACATATAGAACACTATTAAGTCATTAATTTTTTCTGTGTATTAATGAAAAATTAACCAAAATACTTTATATTGATGTTTTAAAATATACTTAAGTATGGGAGGAAAATAACAGTTGGATTACTTAATTTTACAAATATTTCCTCAAATCTCTACAGGTAGTCAGGAAACTTTGTTGTACTACAGGGTTCTATGTGTTTGTTTTAATGTCAGGAAACGTACGAATAAAGATTCTCGGAGTTAGTTGAATAAATTATTTCAGCTGATCTTTGCAATTAGTTACCATGGTAACCTTTCCTTTTTCTCCTCTGTGAAAAAGGGAAGGTGTTAGTGTGGCTGGAAGAAGAGCAAGCTGCTGTCATTAGGATAGTTTTGTAGCTTCTTGTCTACACATGATTGTTCTTATAGATTCTGAAAACATATTACATAAACTTAGTCCTCTTGTTTTCAAAGAAGGAATAAAAACTCAAAATGAAGATCATGTTATTTTATAACTTAATATGTTCTTAAAAAAAATATTTTTAAAGAAACATTCTAGAATACAATACTACAGTTAATGGAACCATTTTTTTCAACATCCAAACAAACAAGCCTTAGAGATTACTTAAAACATAGTAAAAAAAAAAAAAAAAAAAAAAAAAATGTTGGTTCCATATATTGCATTTCTAATTTGGTTTGATTTGAAAATATTTCTTTCAAAAACATGATTAGGCCTCCAAGCACCAGACATTTCCAAAACTTCTGCCATAGACGTTCTTATATGTTTATTTAATTTTCAGAAATTTTATCCAATTAAAATAGAATAGAAAACAGATTAAAATCAGCAAATACATGTAGAAGATTGCCTGTTTTAATAGCTACAACTGATACAATACGAAAAACAGTCATTGAGAAACTTTCTTTAAAACCACAATAACATGGGTGGAGAAAAGGCAAAAAAAGAAAAAAACAGCCAGTGTGCACAAATTTATTTTTTTGCTAATTTTTCTACTCCTGTGCTCTCCTTTTAAACAATATGTTCACTACATTCTGGTCCAAAATTAAGTATGTTTTTAATATCTAACAACTTCCTTATACTTGAGCTTATTTTAAATTATAACGCACTATTTCCTAAGTCAACCGTTCATCTATCAGTTTGCCGTGCTGTGGTGGATTGTGTGTTGCTGTAATGCTGGAAGCTATGCCACTGGTAATTAAAAAAACAAGCAGGTCATTACTGATGTCATACAGATCTTGGCTGAAAGTACAAAATACCAGAAAGATGTTTACCTGTGTTTTATTGACTATGCAAAGACGTTCGACTAGGAGGATCATAATAAATTACGGATAACATTGCAAAGAATGGGAATTCCAGAACATTTAATTGTGCTCATTCAGAACCTGTACGTAGAACAAGAGGCAGTCGTTTGAACAGAACAAGAGAACACTGTGTAGTCTGAAGTCAGGAAAGGTGTGCATCAGGATTGTGTCCTTTCACCATATTTATTCAATCTGTATGCCGAGCAAATAATCTGAGAAGATGAACTAGCTGAAGAAGAATGCAACATCAGGACTGGAGGAAGACTTATAAGCAAACTTCCTTGCTGAAAGTGACAAGGACTTGAAGTACTTACTGATGAATATCAAAGACTACAGCCTTCAGTATAGATTACACTTCAACATAAAGAAAACAAAAATCCTCACAAGTGGATCATCAAGCAACATCATGATAAATGGAGAAAAGATTGAAGTTGTCAAGAATTTCATTTTACTGGATTCACAATCAATATCCATGGAAGCAGCAGTCAAGAAATCAAAAGACGCATTGCACTGGGCAAATCTGCTGTAGAAGACCTCTTTAAAGCATTAAAAAGCAAAGATGGATGTCACTTTGAGGACTAAGGAGCGCCTGACCCAAGCCGTGGTATTTTCAATCATCACAAATGCATGTGAAAACTGGACAACGAATAAGGAAGGCCTAAGAAGAATTTATGTCTTTGAATTATGGTGTTGGCACAAAATATTGAATATACCATGGACTGCCAGAAGAATGAACAAATCTGTCTTAGAAGAAGTACAGCCAGAATGCTCCTTAGAAGTGAAGATGGCGAGACTTCTTCCTATGTACTTTGGATATATTATCAAGAGGGACCAGTCCCCTGAGAAGGATATCGTGCTTGGTAAAGTGGAGGGTGAGTGAAAAAGAGGAAGACCCTGGATGAGATGGATTGACACAGTGGCTGCAACAATGGGCTTAAACCTAGTAATGATTATGAGGATGGTGCAAGATTGGGCAGTGTTTTCTTTTGTTGTACCTAGCGTTGCTTTGAGCCAGAACTAATGGCATCTAACAACAACAACATTTCTTAAGTGGGAGAAATAATTTAGAATTCATTTATTGTACTAATGCTAATGATCTCTGATCTAGGTCTTATTTTTGACTGAATTTACGCCCTGGTTATTAAAAGCTTTTCTTTATAAATTATTGGCACCATTTTTAAATAATGACTCTTCTTCCCTTTTGCGATTCTTTTCTAATTTATTTCTCTGTTTTCACATCTCATTCAAATTTGTCTCAATCTTTTACTTTTGTTGTCTTCCAACACATTTTATTTTTGAAGCATTTTAAACAATTTGAAATGCATCCATTCCTAGTTGTAAACTCTCCTCCCTGCCACAAAGTGACATTTTCAACTACTGTTGGTCTTCTTTTAAAAAAGGCAGGAAGTATCATGACTTAAACTGACGTCATATTCTTCTTAATAAAATTGACTTAATTTGACTCTGTAATTCCGTGACTCTCTCATTCTCCAATCACCATAGCTGAAAACTTTAAGTACACTAAATTCTCTTCTATTCCATGGTAGCTAGCATTAATCAACCACCAAATCTTACAAATTATTTTTTTCTTATTTTTTAATACTTAGTTCTTTCTATCATATATTGACATCATCTTTGATTGGACTCTTTTCATCTCAAAATTGTACCAATCTATATATTCTATTTCTTGAATTCTACTTTTCCCCTCCCTTTTCTACCTGTCAGATGTCTAATATTTCTACCACCAGATTAACTTTCCTTACATATTGCTTTCAATGTAATATTGAAAACTCTAAACCCTCTATGAAAAAGCCTAATCTCTTTAATCTGACATTCACGGGCTTCTGCAATGCTTCCACCTTACTCTCCAAATCTAATCTCCTAAACGTGTTCTCTATACATCTGGGTTGACAAGTTAAATGTGAAACAAATATGTTTATTTTTATATGAAATACATTTGCCTCCTCTCACTACTTTTCAATAGCTCTACATAATTTATATTTCAACACTCACTTTGAATACCATCAGAAGATGGAAACAAATTGTGCCTATTTGCGACTTTCGATATCTACTATCTTTCCCAGATTTTGGTTTAGTTGTGAGGAACTAACATATTGTGAAGTCATGGTGTAAGAGTGGGGGTGGGTATAGTACTTTATGGCATCATTCAACAAGATATTTCCACGGTCCTATCTGATTCTCAAGGAGCCCTGATGGCGCGATGGTTAATGCTCAGCTGCTAACTGAAAGGTCAGAAGTTCGAACACACTCAAAAATTCTGCAGGAGAAAAGAACTGGTGACCTGCTCCCATAAAGATTACAGCCTAGGAAATCCTATGAGGCAGTTCTATTCTATCCTTTATGGTTGCTAGGAATTAGAATTGACTCGATGGCACACAACAACAGCAATCTGATTCTCGGCTTTTAGCCCATTTAGATTCCTGCTAAAATCTCCTTGGTCCCCATGTACATGACCCATTCTGTTCTAAATGTCATTCTATGTGCAACGTTTTAGTGTAAACGAATCATAGATTAAGACCAATGATAGAATGTGAAGATCTCTGAGGTTGGTTTAAAGATCAATTAGTTTAGACTCACTCACACAATCTTTCCCTACCTGACTTTTTTCCACACACATTAGGGCTCTAGCTGAGGAACACGATCGAGGTTCTCTTTTCTCTCAGGGACACACAACTCGTTGTAGTACTGGCACTATCCTAGAGCCATGGTCAAAGAGAAACACAAATTCTCTCCTTTTCTCAATCAATAGGAGTCCCTGGGTGGTACAAACGGTCAAATACTTGGCTACTAACCAAAAGGTTAATGGTTCAGATCTACCAGAGGCTCTGGGAAAGAAAGCGCTGGAGATCTATTTCTGAAAGGTCACAGCCATTGAAAATCTATGGAGTATAGTTCTATTGTGAAACTCATTGGTTTGCCATGAGTCAGAAGCAACTGGGTGGCGATTGTTTTTTAATGATGCAATGAGTTGTAGAATCTCATGCCTTGCCTTCCTTCATCTCCTCTTACCCCAGCACAGAAATTTTTGTTTGGTTTGGTGTCTTCTTTAATGGAGGATGGAGAACTCCTACCTTAATCAAACCTGCTGCGAGCCAACATCTTGTCTAAACTTGTCCCTAAATGCCATCTTCTTATGTAACTCAAATATGTAGTAATAGAATTTCTTTTATCTCTAATTTCCTCTCATACAAATCCTCCCTTGTGGCAATGAGCAAAGAATAGTTTTCTTACTCTAAATAGAGAAGGGAGAAGGACAAAAAGAATGACGATTAGTTGAGAAAATAGCAAATCTATTAAAATAAAGTACAAACTCATTTTACTGAGATTTGTTTTATATTAAGTACATTTTCTTTTTTCTCTGCCATTTTGGGAAATTTTATTCACAACAGTGCCTGCTTTGAGTATGACTTATTCTTTACTTGCACTCATGGATATTCCTTTCCTTTTCAAATTTCCTTCAAATTTTATATCTTCTGTAGGATTGTCTATGAACACAGCCAGTCCCTAGGCCATGAAAGAGATCTGTTCCTAACTGTGTCTTTAAGTCTTTAAGTGGAACCTGTAGGTGAGCTAGAATAGGTGTATATGGTTTTTGTTTAACCTTAATTTAGTGCAAGAAAAGGCTCAAAGTCTTTTCAATGATTTAAAATCTGCATATGCACAAGTGATGAAGAATTTGTTGAGAGCAGAGGTTGGTTCGATTGTTTCAACATGAGGGCAAATTGACATAATATTAAAGGGCAAGTACAAGTTGTCCATAAGTCGGACATTCATAACATGGAGACTGTCTGTACTCCAGATGAAAGTGAAGTCCCTTTTTCAGGTTCCCTGTAATATCCCTGAGACTGTTTTCTATGACGAGCTTGCATAATATCATAGTTTACCTTTACATTCTTTGCCTTCTGACATTGCTTGCCAGGGTCGCCTGTACACAACAGACATGGATGTACTGCCTGTATCTGAACAGACTGGCACCAGAAGTCAAAACAAAGCGGATACAAACCCTGAATTAAATTATGTGTCTCCATCAGAACTATGGTATAAGGAAATACATATCTCCACCGTTTATAGTTGCATACACATAGTGTTTTTTGTGAGACCTGATCATAAAACTCATAAACTTGTGGTTGGAAATTCCCGCCAGAAAGCAATAGATCAGCTGGTTAAACTTTTTTTTTCCTTATTACTTAATTTTCTGCTACATATTAATAGCTACTGTTAATTGTGTTTTCATATTGCTTAATTTTCTGGTACATTTTCTTGTATCAAGAAAACAAAGCAGTAAAGGTGGAGCTTATTTCAGAGAGGATAAATGGTTATATGGATAAGGATTAACCACCACAATGGCTCCAGACTTAGTTCTTAGAATATACAATGACTTAAAATTATGGCGCATTCATATTACACTTAGTATCAGGTTAAAATTGTGTTCCCAAATTGACGCTTATTTTCTTTCTTTTAAGAGTGTAAACTGGGTAGGTCACGTGGTCAAGTAAAATCTGCACTGTAGGAAATAGAAACTGTTAAACCTTTCAAAAGGCATTCCTTTTTAATACCTGTAATTAGGCTATTAATTCTACTATGGTGTTTAGGCTGCATGCAGCGAGGGAGAGAGAAGTAAAGAAAAATTGTAAAATCAAATATTTCAATTTTATTTAAAGGTCACTGAATCATATAACCTACCTCAGAAGTACTTAACTGAAAACAAAGAGCTCAGGAAATAAATGAGCTGAGTTACTCAAATTGTGAAGTTAACTACTTTAATTAGAAAGTAGAAGGTTTTCTTTTGAAAAGCCAACACGTGTGGTTGAATAACTAATTTTGAATCATTTCTTAAATGCCTTGCACCATAGCTTATTTATCCCTCATTATTTTCAGAGACACGTGATGTATTCATAATTTGATTTCTCTTCTGTGATGCAGAATAAAGAGATAGAACAATAGAGGGATTTTCTTTCCTTTTTTTTAAATTGTGCTGTAAGTGAAAGTCTACAGTTCAATCTTTCTTTTTATTACCCTGGAACATGTTTTGATGTGAATGTTAGCATCCTGGGAGAAGAACTTCATTTAACTGCTGAAAAATTATCAATAATCTTTGAAGAATATACTTATGAACTTTCTGTGAAAATTAGTATTTTATAAAGTTCAATATGATTATTAATTAATTTTATCTGACTTGATAGGGATAGGAATAAAACTATATTAATAGCTTAATGAAAAATCATTTTTAATGAAATTTTTCAAAAAGTATAGTAACCATTATTTTCTGAGTACAGATATTAATCTTTGACTTGTTCAATAATATGATCTGAATATTGTATTTAATAGTTACATATGAATCATGTTTTCTACAAAGAGATAATGTATCTTCTATTTAAATTCCTGTGGCATACATACATTCAGGACATATTAGACCATAAATTGGGCAGTGGTGAATCTGTGGTAGTATTCTAACCTTCCCTGCAGGAGACCCAGGTTCAATTCCCACCAATGTATCTGAAACACAGCCTTCACTTATCCTTCAGTGGAGGCTTGTGTATGGCTATAATGCTGAACAGGTTTCAGGGAAGCTTCAAGACTAAGACAGACTAGGAAGAAAGGCCTAGTGATCTACTTCTGAAAAACAGCCAGTGAAAATCTTATGAATCACAATGGTCTGATCTCATTGTTCATAGAGTTGCCATGATTCAGGAGCCACCTTGAAGGCAGTTAATAACAGCAGACCATGAGTAAATCTAAATATATTTTCGTATGCAAACAAACAAAGAATCCAACACCAACAGCAATTAAAGTGCATATTCTTTGAAGGTAGAAAAAAAAAATGTTATCTTTAAAATCAAGGTGCTAAACAAATACACTGTCCTAAATAGTTGTTGGCTTAAAAAAATTACAGATTAATTAGAAAATCATGACAATTTAAAAATTACAAAGCACAGTTGCTGTACTGTGGCAGCAACTGGTAATTGTCCTGCAGCATATGTTAGACCCATACTTATAAGTTTTCTCTGTGTCCATAAGGACACTTGGCTGAAGCTACTTTCCTCAGCCTCCCATGCAGATACTGCTATAGATCTAGATTCTGACCTCACTGGTATTAGATTAGAAGCAATGTGTACAGTCCAGGTCATGGCCTTAAATAGATGAAATGTGCCATCCCCTCCCACTTCTCTGGAGCAACTCCAGTGCAGATGTGATGAAGGGAGGAAGAGCCATCTGTTCCACCTGGCAGAGCAGCAAGAGAGAAAACGTTGTGTCCATGAGCCTGGGAAGATTTCTTTCTGGCACTGGACAAGCTTCCTGGATACTTACTTCAGAGAGAAATGAACTTCTATTTGTTTAAGCCATTATATATTTTAGTATTCTTATTGTAGCTCACTAACTTATGTCCCAACTGATAGTCCTTTACTCTACATTTCCTGCCGAACTAGAGAGTTGCAATTATTTATTACTAATAATAGTAGTTTATTATATCACTTTTTCTTACTCTTAATGTGGGAGATTGGATAAAGCCCATCAAAACTCCAATGAATCTTCACCCTTGCCACGTGATTATGTACGTTTAAATGAATAACGATCAAACTTTAAACAATTTTAACAGCTTTAACAACTAATTTGGAAAATGAGTTGACCAGAAAATATTTAAGATAAATAAATAATGAATGTAGTCATATAAGATTTAAATTTTAAAAATAATTGAATCTAATGTAATCAAAACACATATAGTATTGTACTGGCCAAAGAAGGGGGGGTGCATATTAGCCATAATAAAGAATTGAGCAAAGTATTTGAATATATTCGGATTCTTGACATATTTAAAAATAGCAATTGGAATCAATAAGTGTCAATGAAACCACTGATTATGCATGTTAGGAAATACAATTAGATTTCTTACTTTATTTTATATGGGAAATATAAGAAATAGAACAAGGAATATAATTCTTAATAAAAATAAAGATTCTCTAAAGTTGATAAGAAATTGAGCTTGTCAACAGTAAAATATATAAATAATTAAACAACAACAAATAGTTGCCATCGAATCAATTTCAACTCGTGGTGAGCACACATGCGTCACAGCAGGACGGTGCTCCAACTCGTGGTGAGCACACATGCGTCACAGCAGGACGGTGCTCCAACTCGTGGTGAGCACACATGCGTCAGAGCAGGACTGTGCTCCAACTCTTGGTGACCACACGTGCGTCAGAGCAGGACTGTGCTCCAACTCGTGGTGACCACACATGCGTCAGAGCAGGACTGTGCTCCATAGGGTTTTCAGTGGCTTTTTTTCAGAAGTAGATCACAGGCCTTTTTTCCGAGGTTCCTGTGGGTGTACTTGAACCACCAACCTTTTGGTTTGTAGTGAGAGTGTTAGGTGTTTCGGTTACTCAAGCCCATTGCCATCAAATCAATTATGACTCAGCGACTCTGTAGAGACTCTATAAAAAGAATATGGATGTGCAAACAACAGAAAAAAAAAGTCAAATGTTCAATTTTACTAGCTACCATATGAATTTTAACTTAGATGGCTATGTTGTATGATAATAACTATTCATATTTTTATGGTGGAAAATAATGCATTTTTATAAGAACTTTTAAAAAAAGCCCTTAAAAATGTATTGATATTTCCATAGATTTCTATTCAAGGAATGTTTCATAAAGTAATCAATATGTATATGTACACAGATTTATGTTCCAAGATCATTCTAACATTTTTTGTAATGCAATTTGTAAAAAAGAAACATACTAAATTGTCATAACTAGATATTAACTAAAAAATATTATAATACAGGTATTCCATGGATTCTAAAGACGACATTAAAGGAATATTCCTGAGAAATAAGTAAAGTAAACTTATCTAACTAAAGTTTGGAAATGTTCTCAGATTACAAAATCTGTGTGTATCACGATCTCAATTTTTGGAAATCTATAAAGTTTGAGTTAGAAAATCAATCATCTCTCTCTCTATATATATATATATATAGGCACTTGTTATGGATTGAATTGCATCCTCCAAAAGATATATTGAAGTTCTAACCACTGGTACCTGTGAATGTGATCTTGTTTGGAAATAGGGTCTCCTCTAAGGATGTTATCAGTTAAGATAGCATGAGTTCCTACTGGGGTAGGGTATTAGTTCCTAATATAATTTGCTCCATAAAAGAAGAGAAAGAGACACAGAGAGTCGGAGAAGATGTAGCCATGTTGAAATGCAGCTACAAGCCAAGGAATGTGTGGGACTCTCAGAAGCTGAAAGAGACAAGAATGGATCCTCCTCTAATGACTTCAAAGGGAGTGTGGCCTGGCTGAATAGTTGATTTGGATTTGTAGCCTACTGACTTATGAAACATAAAATAAATCTGTGTTCTTATAAGTCACCCAGTTTGTGGCATTTTGGTACAGCAAACCTAGAAAATTACTGGAGTAGTAAATACTGATAATGCTTTTCTTTGTGACTGCATGGACAATTATCTGTATTTTCTTTTTTTATGCTTTAACGTGTGTTTCTATAATTCCAAATAAACTTGTATTTTATTTAATCAAAAAATGTCATTTTGAAATAAAATATCAGTCTTCGTTTAATTCATCACTTAGTTCTGCCTTCATCAAATACTTGCATATAATTTCCTTTTTTTTGCAAATCTTCTTACAGGCTATATTCCACGTAAAGGAAGAACATACCTATATATAACTAATAATAAAATTGCCATAGATGAGATAGAAATTCAGTACTTTATTTGTATTAATGAAGATAATTTAACTACTGGTGTGAAAGTTGTTGTCAGTTACCCCTGAGCTGACTCTGACTCCTCATGACCTATGTATAACAGAATGAAACATTGCCTGGTCCTGTGCCGTCCTCATAATTGTTGGTAAATGGGAGCCCGTTGTTGCAGTCACAGTGCCAATCCAGGTCATGGAAGGTTTCCCCAGTTTTGGCTGACCCTCCACTTTACCAAATATGGTGTCATTTTCTAGTGATTTGTCTTTCCTGATGTTGTGTCCAAAGGAAGCAAGACGAAGTCTCACCAGTCTCGCATCTAAGGAGCGTTCTGTGTGTACATACGTGAAGACAGATTTGTTCGGTCTTCTGGCAGTCCATGGTATATTCAGTATTTTTCACCACATCAGATGCATGAATTCTTCTTAGATATTCCTTTTTCATTGTCCATCTTTCCCATGCATATGAAGCAATTGAAAGACCATGGCTTGGGTCAGGTGGATCATAGCCATTAAAGTGACATCTTTGATTTTTAACACTTTAAAGAGGTCATTTGCAGCAATTTCTCCAATGCAATTTAATTTCTTGACTGCTGTTTCCATGGGAATTGATTGTTGATCCAAGTAGAATGAAATCTTTGGAAGCTTCAATTTCTTCACCATTTATCATTATGTTGTTTATTGGTCCTGTCATAAAGTTTTTATTTGTTTGTTTTGTTTTGTTTTATGATCAGATGTAATCCTCACCAAATAAGTCTTTGAACTTCATCGGAAAGTGCTTCAAAATATCTTCGTTTGGGCAAGCAAGGTTGTGTCATCTATACGTGGCATGTTGCTGATGAGTCTTCTCCCAATCCTGATGCCGAGTTCTTCATATAGTCCAGCTTCTTGGATTATGTGTTCATCACACAGGTTGAATAAAAAAAGTGAAAGGATACAGCCCTGCTGCAGACCTTTTCTAATTGTAAAGCTCTCAGTATTCCCTTGTTGCATTCAAAAGACTACCTCTTGAACTAGGTACACATTCCACATGAGCACAATCAAGCATTCAGAATTCCCATTCTTTATAATGTCTTCCATAATTAGTTATGATCCACACAATCAAATGCCTTTGTTTAGTCAGGTGGTGGCTTGTGTTGGCACTCTATTGTAATTATATGTTATTCTCTTAGTGGGCCTTACAAAATACAGCATATCCAGAATTTGACCATTTCTTAGTAAGAACACTGCTACCATGTTTGTCCAATTTACTGCCATGTTTCACTGTCTTATTGCTATTGTCTCATTTGCTACCAATCTTCTTCTGGGTCAGTTGGTTCTATCCCCATTGACCTTTACCAATCCCATTCCCATTACAGGAGTTTTTCCATTAAGATTTCCTTTGTCTCAAATTACAGTGACATATATGAAATTCAGAATCTGTGTAAGGCAGAAACCTGTCAGAGAAGGAAAGTTCAAATATTTTCCAATAATAGAGAGCAATTGAAAAGTGGTAAGACTGCACCCTACAAAGGCGGAAAACTTGCAAGACCTAGAAAAACAAGGCAGTACAATTGAGTTCTAGCTTTCTAGATTTCGTTTTATCTCATTCAGATATCTAAGGTATGTGTGTCCTCAGTTCTTTCAATTCTATTGCAATGGTTAATGTTATATGTCAGCTTAGCTAGGCTATGATTCTCAGTGATTTCATAGACACTATGTGATCACCTTACCTTTTGTGATCTGATGTGAGCAGCTAATCAGTTGAAAAGGGAGCTTCCTTGGATGGGTGGTCTGCCTTCTGTACATAAATGGATGTTCTGGCAAAGTTCACTTTCTCTCGACATGACCTGATGTTTGAATGTAAGCTTGCAGAAGTCTTCAGCACCTGACCAGCAGATTTTGTATTTGCCAACCCCTAGGATCCCATGAACCTGCAGAGGCCTCCAGCCTGTCGCCTGATCTGTTGATTTTGTGCTCGTCAGTCCCTGCAACCACATGAGACAGTGGTGGTCTTCAGCCTTTCACCTGACTTGCCAGCCTCCACAGTAGTGTGAGACATTTCCTCACAATTGCATGAGCCATTTTGTTGAAGTAAATCTCCCTCTATGTTTTTATATATACACTTCATTGGTTTTGTTCCTCTAGAGAACCCATTTACATTTTACATTTTCAGGGAGGTTTCCCTTGATCACCCATTACAAACAAACTTCTTCATACTGCAATGCTTATAGATCATACTCTGATTTTTTACCCCATAAAACCAAATAAAAAAAAAAAAATACCATTGCTGTCGAATCAATTCTGACTCATAGCCACCCTATAGGGCAGAGTAGAACTGCCCCATAGAGTTTCCAAGGAGCACCTGGCAGATTTGAACTGCCAACCTTTTGGTTAGCAACAGTAGCACTTAACCACTACACCACTAGGGTTTACCCCATAGTATTTATAAAAATATGATGTTATTTTTTAGTGTGTATTTTTAAACATGTTTCCCTTTTACCAACCCTCCCCCCTGCCACACACTCACACTCACACTGGTAGAAAAGTTCTGTGTTTTCATCATTATTGTATCTTCTACACTTAGACTAGGTGAGTATAGAATAGTTATTCAATATTTTCTGGATAAATGAACTATAGATTGAAGGAAATAATGAAGAAAAGAACAAGAATCAAATGAAAGGGAGGAAAAACAAAAATAGAAATATTAGGTTTAGTATTCAAGAAGATCAATTTATTTGAAATAACATCTAGGTACAGAGGGAAAAGAATCCTTGGATGGAAAAAAACAGTTAAAGCACTGTGCTGCTCACAAAAAAGTTGGAAGTTTAAGCCGCCCCAAAGGCACCTATGAAGAAAGACCTGGTGCTCTACTTCTGAAAACTCAGCCATTGAAAACTCAGAGGAGCCCAGTTCTACTCTGACAACCATGGGGTCATCATGAGTTGGAATCAACATGATAATAACTTGTTATAGAAAGAAAGGGGATTAAAAAATATAGGATGCAAAGAATACCAATTAATTAATGTTGACAAGAGCATGAGGTGCAAGAAAGTAGAAAGAGCGATGTGTTGGGTCTGGGTCATAACATGAACAGAAAATAATTTCATCTTTATCTGATGATGTTGCTGCTGTTTGTTTGTTGCTGCAGTTTAGTTTTCTGGTCAGTATTTATATGTACAGAATTAAATATCATAACATATGGATTTAGTAGCATCCTACATTGATATGTTCACTAAAAATTGAAGAGTGTGTATGTTGACCAAAGGAGAAAGTGCAGACAGAAAAATCAAAACTGTAAGAATTTGATAAGTAAATACAATTGTCATGATGAAAAAAATGTATCAGTGAAAAGAAACAAAGGAATAAATTAGAATAGGAGAATAGGGAAGATGGGGGGAAATGAGTAATGAGGACAAAATCTCTGTTAATCTTGCACACTGGTTTATCTTGAAAACGTAGCAAAGAGCGAGACAACAAGAATACACCGAACAAGTTTAAATAAATGAAAAGAGAGTCATAAAAAAGTAAAATACCATAAAACTTTGCAAATAGGTTAAAACTAACAAAGTATTAAATTTCATGATTCGTGGCAATTTAAAAGTAAAACAATGTAAATGAAATCATGATGGCGAAAGAGGACATTTTCAAGAACATACAGAGAACAGAACAGAGAACAGGACTCGTATAAATCAAAAGTATGGTTCTGAAGAATAATAAGAAAATAATGCAACATGTTCAATTGCTGTATTTTTGCCTCTGTCATAGTTGAAGAACCACAGAAAGTGATAACATGGTAAACTAGAGGCTATGTGTGTGTAAATCATCAAAATTAGGGTTAATCATTTTTATTGTATTGTTAATTCATGAGATGCCTCGTTAATGATTTGCTCCATAATTAGATATAAAAAAATTTGAAGTGTTTTTAACTCAAGCCCTAATGTCCCATATAGTCGATTTCTTTTAACATTTCAGGAGACATGCATTATGCCACCAGGAAGAATGTTTATCATAGCTGCCAAAGAGCTCCTAGGACACTTGAAGTAAACTTCAGACGGGAAACTTTGTCGTAGATTTTCATTGTAATGAGGACACATCACATTTTAATGCAAAAATGAGATCAAGCATAAGAAGGATGGTGAGGATGGCACAGGA
This sequence comes from Dugong dugon, assembly GCA_030035585.1. Classification (NCBI taxonomy): domain Eukaryota; kingdom Metazoa; phylum Chordata; class Mammalia; order Sirenia; family Dugongidae; genus Dugong; species Dugong dugon. The sequence continues at coordinate 13,723,445 of CM057473.1, forward strand.
CCAGGCAGTGTTTTGTTACGTTGCGTGGAGCATTGCTATGAGCCAGAACTGACTCGACTGCAGCTAAGAATAACAACAACACACAAAGTAGAGGGAAGCGTCCAATTTGGTTTTCAATGAACTATATGATCGTATCTAAGATTTGGAATTAAAGGAAAAGAAGTTGATTCAATAAATGTATGGGTGTTATGCAGGACTGAAGAAAAGATGCATGAAAGAATTGACCTTTAGCTATGGAAGCTCTGCTGAGTTTAAAGCTGATGACATTCTAGACGACAAAATCAACACAATTTGGTAAACTAGAGGAAGGTTAGACAGAAAGATGCTCAGATTTTCAAATGATAATAATAGAAAGTCAGAGGAGTAATTTCAATTGGTATTATTGAGTAAGTGCTTCCATATGCGCAAGACACATGAGTTAAAAAGCAAAATATTTCTCAGGAACAAAATTCATATCTAAATTTTCTCCCAGATGAAAACAAAAAATCTGAATACTTATCAGTCATATTAAACATCTTGACCACATAATTGATGATGCTTTCATATTGTTTGAAGTGAAGCCTGCTTCTTGCAAATAATTTTCCAGTTTTAATTAATTTCCGATTTGTATTCTAAAAAATTCTAAAGCTCAAAAGAAGTCAATATAATCACAGACTGGGAGTTGTTATCAATGTAGCTAAATTCTGAATCAATCTCTCTCTCTCAATCTCTCTCTCTCTCTCTCTCTCTCTCTCTCTCTCTCTCGTGTGTGTGTGTGTGTGTGTGTGTGTGTGTGTGTGTGTGATTTTTCTTTATTTAGTAAACAGGAGATGGCAGTATCTACCCATTATTTAAAATATGAAGTCAATGAATTTATTTAGCACTTAAATCTCAAAGTCTGTCATAAATGCATGCACAAAATTCTCTATTATTTTACAATTTAGAATAGAACATGTGTATATTTAATTAGACAGACAATAGAAAAACAAAGATCTCATTTGCCTTTGTTCATTGATATGAGACATTGTGAGCAGAAAAAGATATATGATTATAAATTAATTGAAAATTTGAAATTAAAAACTTAAAAGAGGCATTTATAAAAGCCAGCACTTTTTGGAAAACTTGTTTTCTTTATATGTCATATGTAATTATAAATGTATCAGTTAAATATTAATTGATTTTATTACTATTGAAGCTATCTGACAATTATTTTAAAAATATAAACGATTAAATGTATGAATACTGTTTGACAATTAGCAAAGAAGGAAAGCGTAATGAAAGAAAGCAGGAGCACCTTTGCCAATGAACACGTTGGTCCAGTCTGTGTAAGTTAATAGATACTCACTCATTGTTGATAGTCTCTCAAAATATAACTTGGCCCTGCCTTTTCTTGTTCTTGGAATCTCTCTTGATAGAAAATAACAATGCCATGCCCTCAAACTACTGAACTATTTTCCCCCTTTTCAGTAGAACATAGATCATCTTCTAGCAGCAGAGGATAGGATGAGCAGCAGCTGAAAGTCAGTGCGGGGAGACTTCTGAGAATGAGCTCTTTTCCTGATAAAAAAGGAAGTCGGGAGAGGAGTAAATAGCCCTGTTTTCCTGGGCTTGATCAGTCCCTTAGAGGAATGCATTCTTGGAGTTTGCACACCTCTGTTGCAATCATGGGGGAAAGGGAAGCCACAAAAATCACAAGGCTGATCCATAGATTTTATATTTTTGTAGATGTTGATAAAGACTGGCTACAAAATTCATGTGGGATTAGGACAACATAAAAATGTGGGGCCCATTCTCCAATAAGCAGGAAAAAAAAATGTTGTTAAAAGTAATAAAATAGAGAACATTTTCCTTCTTCCATGTGTCTCTCTCTTGACTGTCCTGATGTTTTTTTATTCGTTTTTTTAATATAATTCTACAAAAAACTCTAATTTTAAATTATTTGCATGACTTTTACCACTTATCTTTATATTGTGCATATCCAGTTTTAATTGCAAATATAAGAACATATAACTTGTTTGCAGAATCCCTGAAATTACACAATTCATGTCTCATAGCATGTACATAAGTATGTATTCCAACCCTAGAAAAACAGGAAAACTTTCTACAAAACGAACTCAACTGGTTTTATTTCAGTTCTTTTTATCTGCACATTTTACCAATCCTCTCTCCCTTCATCTTATTAATGAGTAGGAAAGGAATGAGAAGAAGTGCAACTGTGGGCCATGCTTTCTTTCCTTTCCCTTCTATGTCATCATTTTCAGCATAGATGGTTTATCAATAAGTGGAAGTAATATGAGTAAAAGAGGACATACTATGGTTCCTTAATCATTCATATTTCTTAGAACACCATTACCTTCTTTCTGCCTCCAAAGAAATTTCTGGCTTGAATGGAAAGTGTGTCCTCTCAGAGATGATATTACCTAGACTTAGTTTTAGACTTAACATGCTTATCTTATGCTTGCTTTGAGTATCACTGACTCCCACACATCATGGATGCACTGGAATTCTGTGTTCATCGCTGTCTTAGTCCTCTAGTGCTGCTGTAACAGAAATACCACAAGTGGATGGCTTTAACAAAGAGTTTATTCTCTCACAGTCCAGTAGGCTACAAGTCCAAATTCAGGGTGTCAGCTCCAGGGGAATGCTTTCTCTGTCAGCTCTGCAGGAAGGTCCATGTCATCAATCTCCCCTTGGTCTGGGAGATTCTCTGCACAGGAACCTCAGGTCCAAAGGACACACTCTGCTCCTGGCACTGCTTTCTTGGTGGTATGAGGTTCCCATGTGTCTCTGCTCATTTCTCTCTTTTCTATCTCAGAAGAGATTGGCTTAAGACACTATCCAATCTTGTAATCCTCATCAGTATAACTGGCACTAATCCATCTTATTAGATCATAGTGATTGAGTTTACAACACGTAAGGAAATCACATCAGATTACAGAATGGTACACAATCATACAATACTGGGAATCAGGACCCAGCCAAGCTGACACATACTTTGGGGGGACACAATTCAATCAATTCAGTCCATGACAATCGCATTGCAAATGCTATAGGTGAGTGGCAAGGCACTACAGCCATGTATACTGCATGTGTCTCCACTGCTCATGCGCATGCTCCATTGCACCACCATGTTTTACTTACCATACATAAGTCCCAAGATGAAATGATCATGAATTTTAATATAGTGGCATCAGAGTATTAACCAAGCCCAGGACCCTGCAGAATATGGGGTGCTCTGTGACTGCACAGGTTGCACACCACTGACACCAACTCTGTTGCTGAACTTCATTCTGAAACTCACTGTGCTCAAAATTGTTCACAGGTGGAAAAGACCATCACCTTTGTTTAAGCCACCCATAGTTTGAGTACTGGATAGTCTCCCTTTACACTCCAGATCCAAGGTCCACTTCTCTAAACTTATCCAGTCTTTTCTGTGCTCCATATAGCTATTTACATACTGAATGATCCGCTATCTCTTGACTTTGGCTTCCAGTTGGGTTTGGCCAAAGAAACCCACTGATTGTAGGGTGAGAGAAGAGAGAGGTCAGAATCTTTTCCCCTGCTCCTTTATTACCTAACAATGTTTTGGTAGTGACTGTATTTTTCTGCTAAAGAACCCCATTTCTGATGGGAAGTCTTTGTATCACAGTCCTGGGTGCTAGCAGTAGCTTCCTCTTAGCTATTTCAGGTCTAACCAAAAACCAAACCAAATCTATTGCCATTGAGTTGATTCTGACTCATAGCAACCCTACAGAGCATAGTAGAACTGCCCCCAGAGAGTTCCCAAAGCTGTAATCTTTATGGAAGCAGCCTGCCACATCTTTTCCCCCAGGCTGGCTGGTGGGTTCGCACCATCAACTTTTCATTAGTAGCTGAGTGCTTTAACCACTGTGCCACCAGGACACCTTGTTTCAGCTGTAGAGATGATAAATGTTTCCTGATGCTACCATTGCTGGGTGCTACACAATCCCTTGTCTATTCCCTTAACCTTTCCCTCAAGATTGTAAATCATTGTATTGTTAACATTTTCTAACCCTTGTTCCTGCCATTCCTTTGCATTATGATCCTTACTGATGCAGTTGGGAACACTATACTGTTCATAAAACCAAAAGCATACTAACAGCTGTAGTAAGGTTACCCCAACACCACCAGTGATCTCCAGCCAAAGGAACATGAGAAACAAAAACTGTAGTCAGAGATGGGTGCTACAAGGCAGAGCACATACCTCATAGATTCGTGAGGCATTTCACTAAGAAGCTGTTGCTGTCATTAGGTGCTGGTGAGTCGGTTCCAACTCACAGCAACCCTGCAAGATAGAGCAGAACTTCCCCATAGGATTTCCAAAGAGCTACTGGTGGATTTGAACCACTGATCTTTTGGTTAGCAGCCGAGCTCTTAACCACTATACCACCAGGAATAACTTATTATAGAATTTGAGCGTGTGTTAGGTGATTACGGGACGGTTCATGAAAGCAGGATTTACTCTAGATTGTGTGCCATCAGGGATCAAGAATAATGTTAAGATTGAGAATCTTAATCCATCTGATCTACAAGCAGGAAGAAATAAAATGAGGCTGGAGTTTTAATTGGAAAGAAGGAGCAGTTATCCTAGAAAGGGGAATATATTATTATTGTTGTTGTTCTTTGAGTTTGGTTTGAAAGGTGACTTTATTTTTGTCTGTGGCCTTAGCCTCTTTTGTCTCACTTTATTATGGTCACATTGGGAAGGAACTTGTCTGATACTGGTGTTCTGTGAGATTGCTTACATTCAACAGGAAAACACCAAGACCTAGCTTGGTGCCAGGAAGCTCCTAACACCACCATCAAGCTCTAGCAATTATGGTTAAGCAAGTTCCCAGATATCAGAGGTTGATGTTTTCTTTCTCTTGACATAACTGTTTAACAATCAGTAAAAAAAAAAAAAAAACTGCTGTCAAGCCAGTTTTGATTCATGGGAACCACATGTGTGTAGAGTAGAGCTATGCTTTAGAGGGTTTTCAATGACCGAATTTTTCAGAAGTAGATCACCAAGTCTCGTCTTCCAAGGTGTCTCTGTGTGGATTCAAGCCTTCAAATTTTTGGTTAGCAGCCAAGAGCATTAACCACTTGCACCACCCAAGGAATCCTTCTCATTCATGTTTTGGTATCCAGCTCAAGCATTTCCTGCTCTGTTAAAACATTTACAGTTGATTAGTATTCCCTTTATTAGATATACAATGTCCTGTCTTATTCTTTTATTTTAATCTCAAATATTTTTAAATACTTCAACTCTTTCTAGTGCTACTTTACTGTCTTTAATTAGGTTATAAATGTCAATAAAACACTATAACCAAACAACAAAAACAAAATTATAGTCGAGTCGATTCCTACTCACAGAGTCCCTATAAATATTGTAATTTATCATATTTTTCTTTTTGACTTCCAAAATGCAGTGTTTTATAGAATACATGTACATATGTATGTTTGTACCTTAATGAATTTTTTTAAACAAATGTCAATCGCAAAAGAATTTAGATGATGATGGCTTCAAAACGAACAGACACTATCCTTTAGTGATACACATATTTTCAAAAATCTGTTTTACTAATCTGAGATATATATATGCTGAATATTCATGTCTCTCAAATACTAAATTGCTTGGTGAATTTAGTGGATAAAAATATAATTGAATACTGCATGCTCCACTATATACAGAAATTCCTAAGTTATGAGTCTTGCTGGGAAAGATAAATATACGTATCTGGGGTAGTATTGCTCAGCTAATATGTTACAAACTTTAAGGTTCTGATTTTAACAGGAAGTAGCTTATAGCATCTTTTCGAGAATATTGTTCTCAGAGAAATTGTTAAGATAATGAGGCTGAACTAATAAAAATTCCACTTAACCTTATGGTGATATTTCTGTAAAGCAAGTGCTTTAATGTTTGCTATCTCTATATGTGTACATACGGTTCACGGCATCAGTACCCTATTAAAACCCAAAGGGAAAACACAAATGCTTTGACACTCATGTCTGAATAAGTGTTTAATTATATTTACATGAGTGTTTGATGATGAAAATTATATCATTCACTGCCTTCCATTTTCATTTGTAAACCATCTTATGTAGTTAATCTGCTTTTACTAAGGTTTTGCTTGAGGCAAGTGTTTCTAATCTAGTCTGTCCAATATTATTTGGCTGCAAATAGTGTTTCACTTTCTATACTGCAAATATTAGAAATAATATGTATTTATTTAAAAAGTTAAGTTTTGAGACTTGGGTTCTTTGTTTTGTAAACTGAGTTTAAATCTAAGGTCAACTAAAGCAGGAAAAGGTATCAGCACCCTCAAGATCTAAAACACTGTATTGAGTTGTGAAACCAAGTGACAGGTCATAGAAATAGGATACATGTATATCTGAATGGCCCTGGTAGAGGAGATTTAATGATATTTTTTAAGAGAAAATATAGAGCTTTATTTCCAAAAAAGCCTGTATATACCTACCACTGAGGTCCTCCCCAATGCCATTTCTACTCCCAGGCAACAGGGAAGTTAAAAAGCAACAATCAATGTCTTTGTGTAGCCCTGAAGATGGATAAATACAGTGGTTGTATGTGGTAAATGTTAATGTATCTATATATATTAAAACAAATAGTATATCTGGGCATTTTCTATTAAAATTTCTGAATTAAACATGAACAGGTTGGAAAGAAATACTGTGGAAACTATAGAAACATATACAAAGAAGGTATCTTAGTCATCTAGTGCTGCTATAACAGGAATACCATAAACTGGTGGCATTAACAAACAGAAATGTATTTCTCACTGCTTAGGAGTCTAGAAATCCGAATTCAGGGTGCTGACTCTAGGGGAAAGATTTCTCTCTCTGTCGGCTCTGGAGAAAGTTCCTTATCTCTTTTAGTTTCTGTTCCTGGGCAATCTTCAAGTGACTTAACGTCTCTCTTCCCACATCTCTGCTTCTTAGCTTCTTGTTTAATCTCTTTTTTATATCTCGAAAGAAATTGACTCAACATACACCCTACGCTAATCCTGCTCTTTAACATAACAAAGACAACCCATTCCCAAATTAGATTATATCCACAAGCATAGAGGTTAGGAATTTTTGGGTGACACAATTCAATCCATAACTTTTCATCTCTGGTCTCTAAACATTCATATCCTCCCCACATGCAAAACAGATTCACCCCATCACATCATCACAAAATCTTAAATTACCTCCAAATCCAAAATCTCTGCTCCTGATTTCATCTAAATCAAATATGGATGAGACTTTAAACATATTCCATCCTGAGACAAAATTTCTCTGCATCTCTGAATCTGTGAAATTTAGAATACAAGTTATCTGTTTCCAAAGTACAATGATAGAACAGGCACAAGGTAGACATTACCACTACAAATGGGAGAAATTGGGGGGGAAAAAGGGATAACAGGCACCAAGCAAATCCAAAACCCAGCAGAACAATTTATATTAGCTCTCAAGGCTTGAAAATAATCCTCTGTTCTTTGGGACCTTGTGGGCAATGGCCCTGCTCTCTAGACTCTGAGTGTTGACCATGTCCTCTGAACTCTGGGTAGAGGCCTCGTGGCCCTAGGCTTCAGCTCTTCCTTCCAGGACCTCTGGAATGGCAACTCTGCTACCTGGACTTTAGAATGCCCCATTCTCTTAGTCCATCTAAGTGGCAACCCCAGTCCCTTGGTCCAAGCAGGCCCTGATTTTCTGACCGTTGGACAGGGCAGCTCCACCCCTCAGCTTTGGGCAGCATTCCCATGCCCTGGCACACCTTAATAACAGCCCCACACTCCAGAACTGAGTTAACGAAGATCTGACTTTTTGAAACCTAGGAGTCTGTGGCCCCACCCTTTGACAGGCAGGAGACCATGGCCCCAACCTTTGAAACTGAGAAAGCTTGCTTCCCATGCTCCTTCCAACAGTTCTGCTGATCTCTGAGCTGCTCCAGGGATGGTCCTTTTCTTTTCTTGGAGGACAACAGAGGTAGATCCTTTGGACTGTTTCTTGTCTGCACAATTCCAAGGGGAAGACAGTTTTCTTTCCTTTCATTCTTTCTCCATCCCCTTCAGTCTAAGCTGATGGGTGTCCTGCTGTGCTGTGGTAATCGGTTAGATCCATCAGTCACAGGCTCAATCTCTTTAGCAAGATTGTGTAGCCACATCCTTGGTGAATATTCTAGGACACATGTCCTTAGTTTGTACAACAGAATTTCCTAAATCTTTAAGTTTTGTGTTCATTTTGCACATTTCATTTTTATGTCCATCTCTTTCCTCTCACATTTTCCTATAAGTAACAAGGAGAAACCATGTGGCCCTTTTAAGACCTTGCTTAGCAATCTCCTCACCCAGATATCCCAGCTCATTACTTACAAGTTTGACCTTCCACCAAATATCTGAACATAAATCAGACAAGTTCTTTGCCATGGCATAAAAAGCATCACCCCCCCCCCCCCATTGTCCAATCTCGTGTTCATCATTTTCTTGTAAAGTCTCAGCAGAAGCATATTTTATATTCACACATTCCATCGACATTCTGTTGCTGGTGCCATATGTATTCTCTAAGATGATAGACAATTTTTCTATATCTCTCCTCACTTTCTTCTGAGCCCTTACCAGAATTGCCTTTGGCATCCATAATTCTACCAACAGTCTCTTCAAGACAATTTAGGCTTTTACTGTTAGGCACCTTAAAACTCTTCCAGCCTCTACCATTGCTCAATTCAAAATCATGTCCACATTTTAGGTATTTGTTAGAGCAGCACCCCTACTTCTTGGTACCAGATTCTATCTTAGTTATCTAGTGCTGCTATAGCAGGAATACCACAAGTGGGTAGTGTTAACAAACAGAAATTTTTTTTTTTTTTGGTTAGGAGGCTAGAAATCCGAATTCTGGGTGCCAGCTCTAGGTGAAGGCTTTCTTTCTCTGCTGGTTCTGGAGAAAGGCCCTCGTCTCTTCTGATCTTTTCTTCCCGGATAGTCTCCTTGTGGTTTGGCATCTCTCTTTCCCCATCTATGCTTCCAAGCCTGCTTGTTTAATCTCTTTTACATCTCAAAAAAATTGACTCAAGATACATCCTACACTAATCCTGTCTCATTAATGTAACAAACAAAACCTATTCACAAATGAGATTATAATCGCAGGCATAGAAGTTAGAAATTACAACATATACTTTTGGGAGCCACAATTCAATCCATAACAGACGGTAAGTAAATTTACAAGAGAAGAATTAAGCATGTAATATTTCTTAAAAAGACAGTTACAGAAAAATGTATTCTCTAAAGTGTCTCGTGATAAAATTAGGACTTTTTCTATATGATAAAATGAGAACTTTTTTGAATATGAGCTCAGGACCTCAAAAATGTTGTAACATAAAAGGAAGGAAAAGAATCACATGATCATCTCAATTAACTCATAAAAGGCATTTGACAAAGTCCAACACCCATTCCTGATAAAAGCTCTCAATAAAATAGGTATAGAAGGGAAATTTCTCAACACACTAAAGGGCATCTATGCAAAACCAACAGCCAACATCATTGTTAATGGAGAGAGGCTGAAAACATTCCCCTTGAAAACAGGAACAAGACAAGGATGCCCTTTACCACCGCTCCTATTTAACATTGTGCTGGAAGTTCTAGCTAGAGCAATAAGGCAAGAAAAAGAAATAAAGGGCATCCAGACTGGTAATGAAGAAGTTAAACTGTCCCTGTTTGCAGATGATATGATACTATACATAGAAAACCGTAAAGACTCCACAAGAAAACTACTGGAACTAATAGAAAGATTCAGCAGAGTAGGAGGATACAAGATAAACATTCAAAAATCAGTTGGATTTCTATACCCCAGTAAGGAGAACGATGAAAAGGAAATCAGGAAAACAATATCATTTTCTATAGCCCCTAAAAAGATAAAATGCTTAGGAATAAACCTGACCAGGGATATAAAAGACCTATACAAAGAAAACCACAAAACACTACTGCATGAAACCCAAAGGGATCTACATAAATGGAAAAACATACCACGCTCATGGATAGGCAGACTCAACATTGTGAAAATGTCAATTCTACCCAAAGCAAGTTACAAATACAGTGCAATCCCGATCCAAATCCCAACAACATTCTTCAAAGAGATGGAAAAACTAATCATTCGCTTTATATGGAAAGGGAAGAAGCCCTGAATAAGTAAAGCACTACTGAAGAAGACGAATAAAGTTGCAGGACTCATACTACCTGACTTCAGAACCTACTATGCAGCTACAGTAGTCAAAACAGCCTGGTACTGGTACAATGACAGATACATTGACCAATGGAACAGAATTGAGAACCCAGATGTAAATCCATCCACCTACGGTCACCTGATATTCAACAAGGGCCCAAAGTCCATCAAATGGGGAAAAGACAGTCTTTTTAACAAATGATGCTAGCAAAAGTGGATATCCAACTGCAAAAAAATGAAACAGGACCCATACCTCACACCGTATACAAAAACTACTTCAAAATGGATCAAAGACCTGAACATAAAGCCTAAAACTATAAAGTTCATAGAAGAAAAAAGAGGACCAACACTGCAGGGCTTAATACATGGCATTAATAAGATACAAACCATAACCATCAACGCACAAACCCCAACAGATAAACTAGATAACTGAGATCTTCTAAAAACCAAACACCTATGCTCTTCAAAAGACTTCACCAAAAGAGTCAAAAGAGAACCTACAGACTGGGAAAAAATTTTTGGACAGTACAAGTCAGACAAAGGTCTAATCTCCATAATCTACAAGAAAATCCAACACCTCTACAACAAAAAGACAAATAATCCTATCAAAAAATGGGCAAAGGAAATGAACAGACACTTCACCAAAGAAGACATTCAAATGGCCAACAGACACATGAGGAAATGCTCGCGGTCACTAGCCATTAGAAAAATGCAAATTAAAAGCACAATGAGATATCATCTCACCCAGGCATTACTAGCACGAATCAAAAACACTGGAAATAACGAATCTTGGAGGGGCTGCAGGGAGATCGGAACACTTATGCACTGCTGGTGGGAATGCAAAATGATACAACCATTTTGGAAAATGATATGGCGTTTCCTCAGAAAGCTAGAAATAGACATACCATTCGATCCAGCAATCCCACTCCTAGGAACATATCCTAGAGAAATAAAAGTCGTCACTCGAATAGACATATGCACACCTATGTTCATGGAAGCATTGTTCACAATAGCAAAATGATGGAAACAACGTAGGTGCCCATCAACAGATGAATGGATACACAAACTATGGTACATGCACACAATGGGGTACTATGCAACGAGAAAGAACAACAATGAATCTGTGAACCATCTCATAACATGGATGAAACTGGAGGACATTATGCTGAGTGAAATAAGTCAATCACAAAAGGACAAATATTGTATGAGACCTCTATTGTAAAAACCCACGAAAAAGTTCACACGCAAAATGTAACAATCTTTGTTGGTTACCAGGGATGGGAGAGGTGGGGGGGGGGAATACTAAATAGGCAATAGATAAGTGGTATCTTGGGTGAAGGGTGAGACAGTACACAATACAGGGGAAACTAACACAACTTGTACAAGGAAAGGTCATGGAGGCCCTATGGACACATCCAAACTCCCCGAGGGACTGAGTTGCTGGACAGAGGGCTCTGGGGACTGTGGTCTCAGGGAACATCTAGCTCAATTGTCATGACACTACTTATAAAGATAATGCTCTACATTCTACCTTGGTGAGTTGCGTCTGGGGTCTTAAAAGCCTATGAGCAGCCATCTAAGATACTCCACTGGTCTTATCCCTTCGGGAGCAAGGGAGAATGAAGAGAACAGGATATAAGGAAAAGATTAGTCAGAACGACTAATGGACCACAGCTACCAAGGCCTCCAACAGACTGAGTGAAGTACAGCTAGATGGTGCCCGGCTACCACCACTGACTGCTCTGACCAGGATCGCAACAAAGGGTTCTGGACAGAGCTGGAGAAGGATGTAGAACAAAATTCTAACTCACACAAAAAAGACCAGATTTACTGGCCTAAAGGAGACTGGAGAGACCCTGAGAGTATGGCATCCAGACACCCTTTTAGTTCAGTGCTGAAGTCATTTCTGAGGTTCACCATTCAACCGGGGAGTGGACAGTCCCATAAAACCAGATGGAACTAATGAGGCACAGCAGTCCGGGGACAAGGGCCAGAAGGCAGAAGTGGACAGGAAAGCTGGTGATAGGGAACCCAAGGTTGAGTAAGGATAGTGTTGATGTGTTGTGAGGTTGTTAACCATTGTCATAGGGCAACATGTGTACTGTTAAATGAGAAACTATTTTGTTCTGTAAGCCTTCATCTAAGGTAAGAATAGGAGCACAATTGGAAGAGCATAGTCGATGTCACGGAGCTGTGCACGTAGAAATTTTTGAAATGGTTATCTTTGGCTATGTATATTTTCACCAAGAAAAAAAAAAGGTTGAGAATGGAGAGGGCTGACATGTTGTGGGGTTGTTAACCAATGACATAAAGCAATATGTGTACTACCGTTTCCTGAGAAACTATTTGTTCTGTAAGCCTTCACCTGAAGTACAATTAAAAAAAAAAAAAAGAAGACAGCCCTTCATAAAGATTTTTGGAAATACATCATTGAGGGGAGCATCTATATCCTTAAATGCTCTGTGGTAGCTGCTTTTTGCAGGACAGGAATGTTTGTATGAGATACTGATATTGATGTGCTATCCTTGAATGCAGTGGGATTTATGGAATCACAGAACTTCGAGGGCAAATTAGTGGCATTTAACTGTCAGAGACAAGGTGGAGACGGTTAGCATAATGGGCAGCAGGACCAAAGCACTAACTTCAATGGATTTATCCAGAGAGATCTTTTTGTGATGGCTAATCTAACATGTTGTCCCTTGGAATGAAATAGCCATTTAGTTTTCTAAAATTGTACTTTGTTTGCATAAGTTGAAAATTATCTTGTTTTGACAAATAGAGTAGAACACAGTAGAGAGTCATGTCCCTACTCAATTCCCAGAAATGAGTAAAGTCACCGACCCAGAATCCCCTGAATGATGAAAAGGCTGGACCCCCTTAAGGAAGAACCTTGCTACACTTCCAAGCTGTATACTGTAAGTATTCACTAAGATTTCCCTCTAAGGAACATACAGTCATTTACTAAGGCAACTAGACAAAGGGAAATGCTATAACTTTTTGTCTAACTGGACACTGGTTGTAAATTGACTAATTTCTGGGGGTACAATATACCACTCTGGCCAACAAGTCAAGGCAGGGACTTAAGAACATCAAAAGATCAATAGAATTTTAATTCAAGCCCATCTCATAGTGAGTCCAGTGTGGTCCTGAATATGTACCCTTAGTTGTTTCCTCATTTTCAGAATGTATAATTAGAACAAGCATATTCAGCAACATACAAAATTCCTATTTTGTTTCTGTTACCTGTGGAGTGATGCAAATTAAAGTAGAAATGATAAAACAAAATGGCCTAAACCTCCTTTGACTTCTAAGTCATTTGTCAAAATTGCATTTCATGAGAAATTTTAGAAAGCGTCACAAAAGACTTGAAGTTCAAGGATGCTTATCTACATACATCTTAAATCAAGCTACTTGTTTATTCTCTGCAGAAAGATACAATAGTCTTGAAAAATGTCAGTGGATTGTCATAAATACAATCAAGTACTGAGTCCGGTTGTAGCTGATATTTCAGATGTTTTGTGTTTTTGTTTTTATTTTCTGAATTAAACCAATTAAAGCTTTGATATCTGAAACGCAAGGTATGAGGAAGCCAAGTTTTTGTTTTTCCCCCTTTATTCCTATTAATAGATGCTAACAGAGGCCATTTGTTTTCACTTGAATAGGTCAGTAATTCAATCTCAGAGCTATATCAACTCCCTATACCTCTGTTACTATCTACATCAGGAGGAACCTTGCTCATCTTACTATTCCACAGAACAAAATTTTCATCCACTACATGAATGATATGCTGATAATACCCTGTGAAAAGGAAATAGCAAATAAAAAAGACACTTTGATATAGGACTTATTTGCTAAAGAATTGGAAATAAACTCAACAGAAATTCACCTTTGCCACCTTTGAGTCAGAAGTCTAGGGTGCTTCAACATATCCCTCTAAAAGTAAAAGGCAATTTGTTGCATCTGGCCACTTCAAAGTCTGCTAAATAAGTTTAGGATTAAATAACTTCTTTTCATTTTGAAGGCAACATATATCAACTTATTTATTGAGTAACTTGAAATGTTGCCAGTTTTGATTAGGGTTCAAATCAGAAAAAAGCTCTCCAACATGTCCACATTGCTGTGCTACGTATGACCCAGTAGATTCAATAGTCTTTGTAGTATCTGTGACAATCAAGAAAGCTAATGGAAACCTTGATAGGTCCCTATGGTTAATTACAGTCCAGAATTATTGAATTTTGGAAGAAAACTATACCATTATCTGCAGAAAACTTTATTTTTTTTTTCCAGGAAAAGGCTTTTGACATTCTACTAGTTGCTAGAAGACATGGAATGTTTGAACATATGTCATCTAGTTAACATGAAACCTGAGCATGCAACCCATCATGAACTGGACATTAATATAAGGCCGCTCATATGAGACAGTAATATATCATCATGCTTGAGCAGGTCCTCATAACTTAAATATGTTGGGCAAACAAATGGCTCAGATTATTATGGCTCAAACTCCTACTGAAAATATTCCTCTTTCCCAACCTATGTCTACAGTTTCCAAGAAATTCCTCCATTATCAGTTAACTTAGCAAGAAAAAATCAGACTATATTTTCAGATGTTTTGCACAATATGTTACATTGAAAGTGAATTGTTGCTTCTTTCTAACCCTATTCAGCAGTGTTCTGTAAGTAGAGTGAAGGGAAATCTTCCAGGTGTAGAAATTTAAGGAGAGCATCTGACAGAGCTTGTGCTCCTTCCACCCTGCACTCTTATTGTCACCCGACCTCCAGAGGTTGGGATGTCAGCCTGCAGAAGTCTCGGGCCTGCAACCTGACTTGGAGATTTTGGATTCTCCAGTCCCTACAATCTCATGAGCCAGCAGAGGTCTCCAGCCCGTTTCCTGACCATGGGATTTGGGACTTGCCAGCCCCCACATTTGTGTGAGTTATTTTATTGAAGTTATAATAGTCATTTATATTCACATCTCATTGATGTTACTCCTCTAGAGAACCAAAATAAGACAGATAGCATGTCCTTACCGTACAAAAATCAGTTACATCATGTTAGCTGATGTTCTTGGAAGTTAAATATGGATGAAGAGTATGAATGCTGAGCTGTCACCTTTGCATCTCTGCTCAGGTCTGAAGTTGGGTGCGTTCTCTAGGTTCCCATGTTTTGGTAGTCTAGTTAGAGTTGATACTTTGAAGAGATTCAGGAGGCAAAATTGAAGCAGAAGTGACTTTTTAGTAGTTTGTGGTGGTTAGAGTTAATCTTGGACAGACACTTAGGTGACATGCACTTCCCAGTTTATTCTCAGGCCCCAGAAGTGGCAACTCCACAGAGGCAGAACCTTGCACAGACTACTCCAAGAGATCCTCTTTGAAGTATAATACACTGTTTGTGGAATTTTTTTTTTTTTTCCATAAGCTCTAAATTGTCCATCTTCTCCAATGTTTGAAGTTGTCATGGTTAGTTTTTCTGACCCTCCAAATCCACTTTCAGATGTTTAGTTCTCCAACTCTAATATGTACATTAACTCCCTTAATTACATAATATTTGGAGCTTTTTTGTTTCCAGACTAATGGAAAATATATAATTATTATTAATCATAATATTAATTACCCAATTGCCATCAGATTTTTACTGAAAATTTACCTTTTGGATTAATCCTTTTCTCAAAACTACATGTAAAAATTTAACCTACCCTCTCCGTAGCATATATTAATATCTAACATAATATGTATTTCATGTATTAATCTTATTTACATTCTGATTCCCCCACTAGAATGTAAGCCCCTAGGACAGGAATTCTGTACTCTTTTGTTTAAAGATACCATCTGGTTCCAAGAACAAGGCCTAGTACACAATAAGCATTCAGTATATTGTTAAATATATTGCTGAATGTATTATATTTTATATGTGTATTTAAGCACATACAGGCTAATGTATTTATTATTTAAAAGAAATAATGAATAATATCTGTATTAGATAAGATATTAAAGAAAAAAAATTAAGTATATCCAAAACCAATCCCCCCCCCCCCCCCCAGACAAAACAAACCCACTGCTGTCAAATCGATTCCAACTCATAGTGACCCTACAGGACAGAGTGGAACTGCCCCATAGGGTTTCCATGGAGCACCTGTTGGATTCAAACTGCTGACCTTTTGATTAGCAGCTGAACTCTTATCCACTAGCCATCATCCAAAACCAAACAAAACTTAAAACACATTTGTTGAATGAAATATGAATAAATAAAAATATAAAAAGATCTTCTTCCAACATTTTTGTAAGTTTGATTTTTTTTTTTTTTTTTTTTTTTGCAGTGGGTTCTTTGTTCCTGCCATCAGCCTTCCACAAATGTTTATTTCACTTAATATGGGCCAAGTAAATTTTAATAGTTCTTGTTAAAAAGAGATCAGTAAGGCAGACAAGTGCTATGCTCAAACCGAAATAAGTTCTTTATCATGGTACTACTTGGCATCTTTTAGCATAGTAACTGAATGGTAATTTGACCTTAAAAACTAACTCTAGATATGGTATTATAAAATATGTCTTACAAAGGCTTTGAAATACATTTACACTAGAGTATTCTGAGTAAATTTAACAAACTGTAGCACTTATAATTAGAACTTAGTTAACTATAGAACTTAGTTAACCATAGTGCTACTAGTTATATAATTGAAAACTAGTAATTTATATGTTGCTGTTTTAAGTATGCTTAATGGCTAATTTTCTACTAAAATCATTTGTTTATGATATTCTATAGCTCACTTGTGCCATTATCCCTATAAAATTTTGTGTTTGTTCTATATAGCTTTACTTTTGTTGTATAAATTTTATCAAAATGAAATCTAAAAAAAACTATACAGTTGACAATACACATACGAAACAATGCTCAACTTTATTTGCCATGAAGGAAATTTGTTTAAAACAACAGTGATATACCACTGCACCTTTATCAAAATGGCTAAAATTAAAAACAAAACACAAAAACAAAACAAAACAAAAACCCTGACAACACCAACTGCTGGTGATGATACGGAGTAACAAGAAATCTCATTCATTGCTGGTGGGAATGCAAATGGTATAGTCACTTTGAAAGACTCTTTGGCAATTTCATACAAAGTTAAAAATAGTCTTACAATGCAATCCACCAATTATGTGCCTAGGTGTTTACCCAACTGGTTTGAAAATTCATGTCCACATATGCTCATGTTCATAGCAACTTTATTCATAAATTGCTAAAAGCTGGAAGCTACCAATGTGACTTTAAATAGGTGAATGGATAAACAAAGATACAATGGAATACTATTCTGTGATAAAAATGAATGAACTATCTAATGATGCAAAAACATAGATGAATCTTCAATTAATATTTCTAAGTCAAAGAAGCAAGTCTGAAAAGGCTTGATACCCTATGACTATATTTACAGGCAGTCCACGGATTAAGAACTAGTTTTGTTCCTAAGTCTATCTTTAAGTCAAATTTGTATGTAAGTCAGAGCAGTTAGGTAGAGTTCATATCTACTGTCAGTTAGTCAAATGTTTGTATTAGTATATAGTTATACGTTTTTATGCTTAAAAAATATTAAAGAAACACTTCCAGATACACTAAAACATCCTTAGCATAATAATACTGTAATAATAATGATAATGTGTTGATGTGTGTCACAAAGTTGTGCCCATTTGTTATTATGAACCACTGTATGTACCTCGAATTTTTAATACAAAAAGCTTTATAGGTATTGGTTTGTAACTACGTGTTCTATGTAAGTTGGATGTTCGTCACCTGGGGACTGCCTGTGTATGATATTTTAGAGAAGATAAAACAATGGAGATGGGGAAAAAAATTCAGTGGTTCCCAGGGATTATGGTGAGTTGTTGAATAGGTGAAACACAGGGAATTTTAATATTGGTGAAAGTATTTTGTATGATGCTGTATACGTGTGTCAAAACTATCCAAACTTACAGCACAATGAGTGACTCTTAATAGAGGAAATTTTCAAAAAAAGAAAAAAAATTAGGAGGTAGAGAGATTTCATGATGGAATGCAGACGATGATGAAATAATTTAACTGTATTACTAATGTATGAAACAGCCTCACTGAGGGGATAAGTAAAAGATGATGATGGCCTTATAAATTTGGAATTTAGTGGAGTTTGTAAAACTAATAGCAAAAGGAACTGTACAGAAAGAACTGTACTCTAGTTGATAAAGTTGTTCCCATGAGGGTACTGCTTAATAATTTTCATACCAATATATATGTATACTGGAATTGAAAAATTAAGTAAATAGATAGTAGAAGAAAGGATCCAGGATTCTCACTGCTGGAGTGGGAAATTACACATAAGTGAAAAGAAAATGCTAGAATGATCCATATGCTAATGAACAGAGTCGAAGACAGCAGTATGAACCCATGTTTAGCTTAATACATATATAGACAGATAGATAGATATAGATAGATAGATACATACATACACACATACACGCAGTGACTTCCTTTGAAATAATACAGTATGGCAAGAAGGGGGAAAGAGTAACTTTAAGTGCTAAACCTGACACACACACACTACCTCAGACAGATGATCAAGGTTAATGTCAATAGTGGTAAGTCACGGTGATAATATGTAGCTTTGTGATAAGATAAAAACATCACTTTTCTTCTGTGGTCTTCCTCCCTACAATACATAAACCCAGTCTAAAAATGAGACAAATACCACACAAATCCCAACAAAGGGAAATTAAAAAAAAAAAATTGGACCAGTACATTTTAAAACCATCAAGGTCATCAAAAACAAGAAAAATCTGAAAAACTGCCGCAGCCAAGAGAAGTTAGGGAAACATGATGACTGAATGTAATGTGATATTCTGGATAGAATCTTGGAAAAGCTAAAGAACATTAGGTAAAAATTAAGGAACTATAAATGAAGTAGCAACTTTAGTTAATTTTTTTAAAAGCTACCATGACTGTTTTAAAAGCTGAACCCGCGGAAGATGTCAACAAATGAGAAAAGGAGAAATAAAAATATTGCCTAAGAAATATTAGGAAATACAAAGACAGTATTTATATCTCATAGTCTTTTAATAAAATGTGTATATATATATATATTTTTTTTTTTAACACACAAAAGAACAATTTAAAACCTTTCACACATCATTATACAGTCTTTGGTGGCTATTGATTACAAAGTGTTTTAAAGTTCTATAGTCTTTTTAGAAAGTAAAATATTGCTTGTGTACAAGGAACAGCAATTTATACCTTTAATTCACTGCAGATCAATAAGAAGTTATTAAATGAAAATCAACACATTAGCCATTTAAAATTCTGTAGTAAGTTTGAAAAGATATCATATTTTTCATAAAACTGTAGGAAAACCTGGACCTATTTCTTGTCATGAAAATAAGCTCCTTTTTAATCAGAGGTTTTAAGCCATTTACAATAAAGACAGAAATAAAAAAGATGCATAATAACTCAGGCATGTACACACTGTTATATAAATGGTTATATATACATACATGGAAACTCTGGCAGTGTAGTGGTTAAGAGCACAGGCCGTTAACCAAAAGGTCAGCAGTTTGAATCCACCAGGTGCTCCTTGGAAACTCTATTGGGCAGTTCTACTCTGTCCTATAGGGTCACTATGAGTCAGAATTGACTCGATGGCAACAGGTTTTTTTTTTTCTTTAGTATACTTACATACACGTATCCACATACATATATATGTACACATGTACGTATACATATGTTCATAATTAGCAAATTATCTGTATAATGGCAATTTTAATAAGTAAAGATAACTAAAGTATACATGTGTTTTACAAGCATAAGAAGTAAGGATAATTATGCCTGACATATCAAATTCAATTTTATTTGAGAAAGAATAAAATATCATTTCTTGCTTTTCTCATCTTTGATATTTTTACATTTTAATAAATATGCTTCAATATCAGCAATATTATTAAAGGTAAAATATTAGTTGGAGTGGCTGAAGGTGTTGTCTGATTCTCTTTAATGCGGATATCTCAAATGATACCTTTTATTTGTTATACTTATCACTTTGCAGTAATTTTTTAAACAACTTTAAATTACTCGCTTAGATAATAGCATTATATAGCACTAATTGTCCCACAGACAAAGTTTAAAATACATTTATGAGCCAAAATGTTCATTTCCCTGATTGAATATGTAAAATCCATTGAGTTTGCACATTTACTCTTCTATTAGTAATTCTATAAAATATCTACATAATAGAGAATTGTAGATTCCTTTTGACATAACACTCCCACAATCTTCAGGGACTAGTTTTAAAGACTATATTAAAACAAAGAAGTATTTTAGTCTTCTAAGTCTACTGCCATATATACCAAAACAAAACCCACAGCTATCGTGTCAATTCTGACTCATAGAGGCCCTGTAGGACAGAGTAGAACTGCCCATAGAGATTCCAAGGCTGTAAATCTTTACAGAAGCAGAATATCACATTTTTCTCCTGCGGAGCAGCTGGTGGGTTTTAATCATGGACCTTTTAGTTAGCAGCTGATTGCTTAACCACTGTGCCACCAGGGCTCCCTGCCACGTATAAATGTGCTAGAAGTTCAGGATCTTACAGTTTACATGATCCTAGATAAGACTACAGTCAGAAACATGTATAGTTCAATCTCAGATTTAATAGGAATTCATATACAGTCTTCATTCATTTCCATATTGATTTAATAATTTTCTAAGAAGTTTAATATGATAGATTTTTCAAATTAATTTATATGCAGATTATTATAGATAAAAGGGGGTAAAATATGTGAAAATAAAAGGAATATCTCAAGACATATACGACAAAAACACTTTCCTACCAAATACAAATATTTTCAATTACTTCATTAAGTCATTTAATTAGGTAATTGTCTAACCCCACTCTACTTAGTTCTGCTTTAGTCATTCTGTTTACTGTTGTCCCAACTGCACTACTAAAGAAACAAGGTGGGAAAACCCCACCTTTATCACTAACTCCATGGCAAGGATCAGCATAAATCCAATTCCCATTTGCAAGCAGACCTGGGCTTCACCTTCTCACATCCCCATGCCTTGTCACCAGCCACTTCTTTTGAGGCACTTCCTCTCTCACCCTAACCACCCAGAGTTAGGTCAAAACATCCTTACCCAACCTGGCCAGGTCCTTGGGTAACAATCATGAGGTCATGAGTCTGTAAACTCCCTGCACTTCAGACCAGCCAGCCCCATCTCTCTCTCTACCCTCACTGGGACTAGGTCACAAGTTATAAGGACTCTGTCCTTCTTCATCAAATGCCCATGAAGTCTTTTTGTGTCACCCAGCCACCCAGAGCTGGTTCCTCATGAGTTAGGACTATGCTCTTATGACTGCCTGTGCAGCCTTCCTCTGAACTAGCCACCCTGAATTAAGTCAGAATCCCAACGGCCCTTGTGGTTTCTGTTAATTCTCTATAATGGATCACAAAATTCACAAGACTATTGTCTATACTAATATTTACCCATTTATTATAGCCGGAAAGAACACAAGCAGAGAGACATATAAGGCAAGGTCAGGGAGAATTCCTGGCATGAAGCTTACATTGTCCCTAGGGACATGTAACCTCTAAGGTTTGACTAAGGTTGGACTGACGCAAGCCATGGTAATTTCAATTGCCTTATATGCATGAGAAAGCTAGACAATGAATGAGGGAGACCTAAGAAGAAATGATGCCTTTGAATTATGGTTTTGGTGAAGGATATTGAATATACTATAGACTTGAAGTAGAATGAAGAAATCTGTCTTGGAAGAAGTACAGCCAGAATGCTCCTTAGAAGAGAGGATGACAAGACTTTATCTCATGTACTTTGGACACGTTATCAGGAGGGACCTGTCCTTGGAGAAGGATATCATGTTTAAGAGGGTCAGCAAAAAAGAGAAAGACCTTCAATGATGTGGATTGGTACAGTGGCTGCAATAGTGGGCTCAAACACAGCAACAATTGTGAGGATGACACAGGACAGGGCAGTGTTTCATTCTGTTGTAAATGGCGTTGCTATGAGTCGGAACCTCCTTGACAGCACCTAACGACAACAACATAGTCCACTACTATGGCTAGCCAACGAATACATTCAGAGTTCCTGACACAAATACACTTGAGAAACTGATGCTGACGCTAATTATAATGTCAATGTTCTAGAAGATGTTGCCCAGGAAATAATTTTATACCTTTGAATATACTGATATATTTCAAGTTAAACTTCATTTTCTTGAATTCAATCAAAGAATAAATTAATTTAACCACTTATTGAAATTGTATTAAAAAAGTATTTTAAGATAGCTGAAACACCATTCTTTATTTTAACTCTGTGTATTGATCAAATTGTCTGTATGAACATCTAAATTTGTACCAAAATAAGATCCCTTGTAGAGATGAGCTGAATTATAATGGAATATTTTATGAAATGTTTTATGTTTACAGAACGATTCATATTTTAATGATAGTTTTTGTCAGTTAATTTATGATGTTCCTTTTTGCATATTCATATAATATTTTCATGCATTATGTTTGGACATAGTAAAATGATAGTTACACATATTCCATGTCTGAGACTAGATGATTCTGGAAATGATTCCTCAAATGCTGTATAGCAGCTCTTATTTTAAACTTTAGGTGACTGAAAGTTATTTTCGATGGAGTAAACATTCTCAGGAACTCCATAGAGAAAATGATTGCTCTTCAAAATTTACTTAAATTCAGAAAGTAGGTTAAACTTCCTATCTGCCTTTCTACAATCTGTATGATGGAATTAAAATACAATCCTGTTGTAAAAACTCCATCATTTCATGGAAAAAAATGGATTTTTAATTTTTTATAATGAATTAGTGTATTCACATAAAGGCTAAATGCACACTTTATGTAGTAATTATAAAACAAATATTCATGTAACTAAGGCAAAAATAAATATTGCCAGGCTCTTAGAAGACTACTGTGTGCCTTTGCACTCACAATTCCCTCCTCCCTAAAGCTAGCTAACTAATACCCTAATTTTTATGGTGAATACGTCCTTGTTTTTCTTTCTGTTTGCGCTACCTAATGTATATATAATAACTTAGTATTGCTGTTTTTGACTATACGTTAATGGAATAAAACAGTATATGTTCAATTTTGTCTAGTTATTTTTAGCCCAATTCTAAGTTTTTGAGCTTAAGACTGCATGCTGTTTCATTTAGCTGTAAATTATTATTTTTCATGTCTACATAACATTGTGGTGTAGTCGTTAAAGCACTCAGCTGCTGACTGAAAGGAGAATGGTTTGAACCCACCAGCTGCTCCACAGGATAAAGGTGTGGCAATCTGCGTCTGTAAAGATTTACAGCCTTGGAAATCCTATGGGGTACTTCTACTCTGTCCTATAGGGTTGCTCTGAGTTGAAATCGATTCAAAGGCAGTTGGTTTTTGTTATTTTACATAGCGTTCTGTTTTATGAACATTTAAAAATGTATTTATCCATTTCATTATTAATAATGATGTGGGTTGTTGTAATTTTTGGCTATTAAGCACTTTCCTGTTATGAACATTTCTACTAGTATACAAGTGCATGCAGTTCTTTTAACTATAGTCCAAGGGTGGGCGTTCTTCTTACATATTACTCCATAATTAAGTATAGCAAAGCTTAGAGGCATATGCTCAAATATGCTATAGGTCAGGAATTCAGACAGGCAGGATTGAGAATGGCTTCTGCCTGTTCAACCATGTCTAGAATCTCAGTATAAAAGACTGGTATATCCAGGATGACTTAAATGGCTACTTGTTAGAATCATCTGGAGGTTTCTTTATTCACATGGCTGACACATTGGCAAATGACTTGTATATCTGAGGGCCATTGATCTGAAGACCTGTGAACTACACTGTCCCATACTCACCCAATACACGATAGTGAGACAGACATTGATTATATGGAATAAACCATCTCATTTAAAAAAGAGAACAAATGAGTTGTTGCTCCCCTTTACACATGGGGAGATATGAATCCATCGCTGTTGTGAAATCTTCCAGGTACATATTACACTTTCCTGAATTAGGGCTAAATTCTGTTCCATAATATTGATTCTATGTATTAATTAATTCTGTCTGCTCTTCTGCCCTCATAATCATCTTGCATGTGAAAATGTGTTCAATATGACTACCTTCATCAAGGGTGGCAGCTGGATGGTGCACAGGTAGAGCAATCTACTACTAGTCAGAAAGTTGGTTGGTAGTTTGAACCAACCCCAATGCACTTCAAAGACAGGCCTGGTCATCTGCTTCCAAAAGGTCACAGCCTTGAAGACCCTATGGAGCATTTCCACTCTGCCAACATTGGATCAGCATGAGTTGGAATCAACTCAATGTCAGCTAACAACAATAACTTATCAAGGGAATGGAAATTAAAACCACAGTGATATACTAAAACATATTCACTAGACTGGCTGGTATTGGAGATACTAAAACTATTAAACACTGCTGAGGATGTAGCATAACTGGAATATGTGTATGTTGCTAGTGAGAGTATACATTGATAAACATCTTTTGAAAATTGTTTTGCAGCACTGACTAAAGGCAAACTTTTTGAATTATAAATAGCTGAAATATGAGTCACAGATAATCCTGCTATGAAGATTCTCATACATAAGCTGTGTAATGCTGAATTATATAATATGTAATGTTGAATGATAATTTGTGAAGAATGTTGATATAACTTATTTTACATGTATTTTGGTAGAACTATACCCTCGTACATCTAGTTTACATGTCCAGTCCTGATTATAAACACAAATTATATGAGTGCACAAAATTACTTGAAAATTTCTGTAAAATTAGTCAAAGAAATGAAAATAAAATTGAGAAGTTCATCAATAGGAAATTAGAACATAATTTTTATATTTTCATATATTGAAATATTACATAGTGATAAGTAAGGATAAGCTACTACTAAATAAAATAACATGGGTGAATGTAACAGACATAATGTTGAGAAGAAGATGCCAAGCACAAAAGATGGCATACGTATGAATTTTAAGAATAGGTAGAAGTAATTGACATGATAAACATCAAATTAGTGTTTACCAGTAGGGGAGTTATTTTACTGGGAAGGCAACTATGGTGGGACACTAGAGATATTATTTTTAATGATCTTGTGGCTGTGAAATGTTATCAAGTTCTGCACATAAAATTTGTGTGCTTTGTCAATTATACAGTCTAATAAAAATAGAAAAGAAGAGAAGAAAAAATGAGAAGTAGGAATAAGACAAGGAAGAACAGAAAAAGGAGAAAGATAAAGAAGGAGGAGGAGAAGGAAGAAAAATAAACAGAGAAATAAGAAAATTAAAAATGAAAGGACAGAAAGAAAATCATGCCTGCCAGGCTACATTAAATAAGTATTATTAATAAAAGTTATTAACTATAGTAAGTAAATCTAACAGTCTAGAAGTATATAGTGCTGTAGAGGTGCAAGGGATGGGAATCAGACTTACAACTGGTTTCCTGTTGTGATTTCTAAACTGTGTGAATATATGATCCACGTGGATATGTCAATTATGTGAAAAATAAATGCAAATATTTAAAAGACAATGAAATCCACAAGATTAGTTGATAAAATATTTACCCTGCCTTCTTAAGAAAGAATTGTAATTCTTTTGTATTGATTTGGAAAATTCTTTATAGAAAAGTGTAGACTAATATGTTTAGAAATTATCAATGATTAGAAAAATCATAATTTTTTCAAAGCTGATTGTATGATTGTATCAGTAAGAGATAATTGATGAAAAGTAAAAACATTAAGTAACCACTTTAATTGGAAACTAATTATTATTACTGCATCTTTCTACTCTCTAATAGATTACTTGCACTTTGGAACAGCGAAAAAACAATTCTTAACAGTGGAGAAATCTAATTGTAGTCAATCTAACTAAGGGATTAAATTTAATATCAAAAGTAATGGGGCAACCTGATATACTCTATATCTCTGTTTTGATGCACCATAAAGTTCCCTTCACAATACTTATTCAATCTGTATGCTGAGGAAATAATTCAAGAAGCTGGAGTATGTGAACAAGAACTCTATACCCAGATTGGAGGAAGACTCATTAACAATGTGCAGAATGCAGATGACACAACCTTGCTTGCTGAAACCGAAGAGGACTTGAAGCACTTACTGATGAACATCAAAGACTACAGCCTTCAGTATGGATTACACCTAAACATAAGGAAAACAAAAATCCTCACAAGTGGCCCAATCACAACATTGTGATAAATGGAGAATAGATTGAAGTTGTCAAGGATTTCATTTTACTTGGGTCCACAATCAATGCTCATGGAAACAGCAGTCAAGAAATCAAATGGTGAATTGCACTGGGCAAATCTGCTGCAAAAGACCTCTTTAAGTGTTCAAAAGTAAGGATGTCACTGTAAGGACTAAGGTGCACCTGACCCAAATCATGGTATTTTCAATTACCTCATATGTATGTGAAAGCTGGACAATGAATAAGGAAGACCAAAGAAGAATCGATGCCTTTGAATTATGGTGTTGGTGAAGAATATTGAACATACCATGGACTGCCAGAAAAAAGAACAAATCTGTCTTGGAAGAAGTAGAGCCAGAATGCTGCTTAGAAGCAATGGTGGTAAGACTTTGTCTCCTGTACTTTGGACATGTTATCAGGAGGGACCAGTTCCTTGAGAAGGACATCATGCTTGGTAAAGTAGAGGGTCAGCAAAAGGGAAGAAGTCCCTCAACAAGATAGATTGAAACAACGGCTGCAACAACGAGCTCAAGCATAGCAACGATTGTGAGGACGGCACAGTGCTGAGCAGTTTTCATTCTGTTTCAAAGGATCGCTATGAGTTGGAACTGATTTGATGGTACCTAACAACAACAATAAGGCTATATACCCTTCCTCACTTATCGACAGGTTTAGATTCCAAAGTTGTGAAAAAAAGGTTTTATGTGAAAATAAAGTATGACTCCATCATATCACAAAATGGAGGATGACTATATCATTACATAACTGACAAATTACATCACTATATAACTGCTAAATTACATCATTACATAGCTGCCTAACCGCTGAGAATCATAGCCCAGCCAAATTGTCACATAACCTAAACCATCACAGCCAGTGTTACTCTCATCTCTCACCCTGGCGTCTGTTACTGCCAGATGTCCATTGTTAACACGCAAAATGTTCAAATAGTAGATTTTTTACTATTGTCATAAATGTGAAATGTCAGATAATGAGATAGCTGATAAGTGAGGAGTAGGTGTATATGGTAACTCCCTGTACTGTTTACTCACTTTTCTGTCAACCTAAATCTTCTCTAAAAAATAAATTCTCTTAATTAAAAAAAAAAAAAAGTATTGCTAAAGATTTTGAACAAAATTTAAATTCACCAAAAAAGACGAGACTTACTGGTCTGGCAGACTGGAGGAACCCCTGAGACTATGGGTCCCAACACCCTGCTAACTCAGAACCTTTCAGCCAAAGATTAGACAGGCCTATAAAACAAATAATAACATATGTGAAGAACATGCTTCTTAGTTCAATCAAGTGTAGGCGACCAAATGGGCAACACCTGCCCAAAGACAAAGATGAGAAAGCTGGAAGAGACAGAAAAACTGGGCTAATAGACACGGAGAACCCAGGGTGGAAAGGGAAAGGGGGAGAGTGATGTCACATTGCAGGGATTGCAAACAATGTCACAAAAGAGTTTTTGTATAAATTTTTGAATGAAAAACTAACTTGCATTGTAAACTTTCACCTAAAACACAATTAAATGAAAAGCAAAAAAAGGTATTGCTCCTCAGAATTAAATAATTTTTTATGTTTATTTACAAACTAAATTCTTATGCTCTTTTTCATTGTGTATTTGTATTTCAGGCTTTGGTAAGTATGTCTAAAGCTGAACCAGTATATAGAGAATACATTTTTTAACAAATATTCTTTACTCAAGGTATGACTATGCCAATGGGAAAAATGGTAATATCAAACAGTGAACTGATTATTGAGAATGCTATCATCTGTGAACCAAACATAGTGTGAAACTTCGTGAGACTTGGTAAGTCATGATTTGAAGAAGGCTCAGAACTAAATGTGAGGTCATATTAAGGTGAGGGCTTAACTAAGTGCAATTAAAATTTATACAATGAAAAGAAGAAATAGTGAACAATGCAACAAAGTCTGAACCTAACTGCAGAAGTACTTGAAGTTCAGAGTTGCTAAAAATTAAGAGGTAGCACTTGTTTTGCTAGTTTCTTTGATTTTGAATGTTAACTCTGAGCTCAGTTTTAAAGAAAATTCTAAGAATAGAGTTATACTAATATATTACGCTGTACTCAATCTAAAGTAGCTGGAATTTCCATGACTCTAGAGATAAGAATGGATGGTTGTCAAGAAAATAAAGTAAAAGGAGAAAAAAATGAAAAATTTACATTTAATAGACACACTCAATTATTTACATTAAACTTCTGGTAGTAAAACATGTGCTTTATCATTCACATCCTTATCTATTGAGTTTGACCTTTATTTTTGAGTGTGGAATCTGATAGATTTCAATACCTGGTTAAGTAACCTGGCTAGTAATCACCCATTTTAAACTTGACTTCTCATATATGAAAATATTTAACCAAGTTCTCTAGTTTTTCTTGCCTCACTATTGCATAGATTCAGAGATTGGAAATCTGCTGTTTTTCAGTCTCTAAGTTGACTCTGACATATTTAACTTTCCTAATTCTTGTTTTCATATTGAAAGGGAAGTTCTTGCTCTCCTGCTTAATTCCAAGGTGGCGTGATAAACTCAGATTTATGACTTTAATCTGCTTGCACAGAAATTGTGAGATCACATTTCAACCATATTGAAAAATTAAATTAATACAAGCATTTGTTTGTATAGCCCTTTGGCCTCGAAATCTGATAGACCTGTAAAAGCGTTATTTTAAGTGATATGTGAGCTTTAGATACTCTTGCCAGAGAGAATTATAAAATGATTAAAATTCAGCAATATACGCTTGCAGCAAAACTGGTTCCCCTCTTTCTCATCCCCGAAGGGCATGAAAGAAAGTCACAAAGCTGAACAAAACAAATAAACACCGTAGTGGAAAACGTTTTCTAGCATTTTTACAAAACATTGTCCCAGCAAATAGAAATGCCAACCTTCTTTAAAACATATGACCTGGCTTTGTTGAACCAGGGTCTTCTTCCCAGATCGTCTCTGCTCTCTTCCTAAACAGAATTACTCGTGTATCCGGGCATATCTAGACTGGCCTGGCTTTTGCACGTTGACTAGGTACTTTCTATTTATTGTTTTAAATGAAAATTAAGCATTCTTTTGGCTGAGAAGGCTTTTCTGTCCACTTTAGGTAAAGTTAAGTTAGATACTGTTTCTTATCAGACCCTCTAATATTTTCAGAAGCTTGGACAAGAACTCATTAGATATCTATGTTTCACACATTTAAGTATGTAAAGGTTATAAACCAAGTTAAAAATGTAAGACACCAAAACAAAAGTGAAAAACAAACCTGTTCCTGTTGCTTTGCTTCTAACTCCTAGTGACCCTATAGCCCATCGTTTTCTGTCCACTTGTCTTGACAAACACATCTTCACAACGGACTGCAACACCAGGTCCAAATTTAGAACCTTTGGTGCTTTAGAGTTCCTGACCCATGGCTTGCAGCTTACTTTTTTTTTTTTTCCGTTCTGAATGAGACTAGTGTGCATACATGTGGATGATCAGTCAGCCTGGAAAGCTCAGCTCCATCCATGACCTTTATAAACAACTCAGTGAATCTCAGGCCATATGGATACACATAACTGCTACAGCTTGCCCTTAAGAGAACACAACAAAAGGGTTATGCAGTTATGGTATGTGGACTCAGGCCTGTTAGGCAGACAATTCTAGGGTTCTCAGGTCTAGAAGATAGTTCATGGTTCTCAGGGTCCAGAAGGGAGGGAGTTGCTGAGACAAATCTCCTTGTCCCAGAAGATTCCTAGTCATAGGGATGATATGCCCCTGGAGAAGGGCCAGTGCTGAGGAGGCCCTCTTTAAAATAAAACCCAGGCCAGTCACTCATCTTGCCTATGTCTACAAGCAAGAGCAGAACTCCATTCTATTCTCTCTGTGAAGGCAGGAACTGTGCCTTACTCATCTTTATATCCCTTGGGCCTTTTGATGCTCAATAACTTTTAGTTTTTGTTTGTTTTAGTCATTATTGTTGATTGAGGAATTTCAGACCCAGAGTGGTAATATTATTGTGACTCAGGCAACATAGCTAGTGAATGTCAAACACAGAATTCAAAATCAGAGTCCTCTGGCTTCAAAGCCCTTATTCAGTTAATGCTTCACACTGATTTCTTCATAGTAAAGCATATAAATGGAGAACAATAAGAGATACTTAGCAATCAGAGGACTCATAAGTGTTGTCGGAGCCCAACTGATAGAAGCAGCATTCAAAGATGAAGTACAATTTTATGGAGAAGTATGATTGGGACAGAATATTTCATGACAGGATACGATTTGGGTAAAGACGTAGAGGATATTTTAAAAGGGAGATAGTAACAGTTGGTTACTTATTTTATTTACCTCATTTGTCAATAATATAGAAAAAAAGATGTATTGAAAGGGAATTTCAGTTCAAAAGAAATCACTATATAATTGAGAGAATAAAAAATAAAGTCATGAAATTTTGTTTTATCGCCACAACTTTCTCAACAATAGAAACACAAGTAAATTAAAATATTTACAATTTATTTTGAAGAAAAAATTTAAAGCCAGCCTACTCAGTTTAATAAATGTTATATCTACCCCCATCAAGATTCAATTTAGTAAAATAAGTATATTCTAATATCATCCTCATGTTAAAAAAAATTTGTACTCAATATCTGTATGTATTTATTGCAGTTAAGAAATAATCTCTCTCTCTCTCTGACATTCTTTGCTTCTCTTTCTTTCTCTTGTTTATTTGGGTAAAAGCCACAAGCAAATTATGGTGCCAACTACAGAAGAACTTTTTTTTTTCTTTCATTCTTGTGAAGAGTCCCATTTCTATAAAGACAGGGGGTCTGCTGGAGTGTTTAACAGACCAGGGTTTAATGGGAGAAAGAAGGAAATGATTCTTCTCCCCTGTGATAACAAGTCCTATTTGTCCCAATTTACAGCAGCAGGGGAGGGAAAGATGTACCTAATATGCAAATAAACTATCCAGGTGCAGAGTGTGCTTGCAAAAAGATAAGCTGGGTAGTGGCTGAGTAATTACAGTAATTCAGGACAAGTAAATATATCTTGTGGACCAAAGAAACATAAATAGGTATAATAGAAATGGTGCAATTAAGAAAATATGTCTTTAGGTTCAATAGCAGTACACATTCCAAACAAAGGACTTAGTTGCTTACAGGACAAAACCAAGGATAATATGCTCATTTGAGTAATAACTTCTTAACCATATTTCAAACCAAGTGTATACTAAAGCCAAGTTAGTTGCTGCTGATTTTCTGAAGTGGAAAAATTACATAACACTCCATTCAGAGAATGTCTTTTTATGAGCAAATATCATCAACTTATGCCAGTTGTTTCATATTTGCTTTAATTTTTTTGGAAGATCATGATGACTCACTAAAGTAAACTTGATGATAGTATATCTCAGGAACAAAAAACTGAAGTGGGAGAATATCTCGTTTTTATGAACACTACAATGCATTGTCTGGCAATTAGTAAGAAAATTATCCAAAGTTAATAGTAAGGTTGCAGACTAAGTGGACAATTAGACCTGTTACTTTTCCAGGTGTCTTTAGTTCTGTGGCTAATTCTGAAAGCTGTGGCCTATTATGATAATATATTTTATAAGAAAATGCAATTTTAATCAAATGCGTTCTCCAGACATAATTCTGTTTAATACTACTATGTTAAGTTGTTTTAATGTAATTTTATGAGCTTAATTCTTTTTTCAGATCAAAACTTAATAGCCCCTCCAGACAACGCATATTCAGATTTTTTTCCATATATAGAACAATAATACTCTTCACAGAGCTGTCTAGTACAGAGTCTTGCGGACAAGGGCAAATGGCCAAGCAATGCTTACATCAACCCATGTGGAGCAGAACAACTTGGGGGAACCTTTTATAGAAAGAATCACTAGCAGATGTTTAGGATCCCCTTTGCTCCATCCCTTTGGAGTTGGTGTATCACAATATGGATAGGCCCTGACCATTAGGCTGTGAGGCCCTTAATCTGAATGATTAACAAAGTGTCAGTTTCTCTCCTGGTGAATTCTGTTTCTAAGGTGTAATATCACTATGATGTGGGAAACACTACATACCAGTCTTCTTTTGCCAGTTTAATGCCTATGGTTGAGGAAAAATCAGCTCATCTACTGCAGAGTCAGCAGACTTGATGCCCAAGTCTTTTGGTAGACCAGATGCAATTGCCTTGAGCAATGGGGCTGCGGTCAATTTCATTGAATCCTTGCAGGAAGACACCAGGTTTTGTGGGATTTCGGTCTGTAGATTTCAGTCTTAAACAAGTAGACCCTTACTCTCATATGGTCATCGACATCACTACTTTTGAGATGTTATGACTCTCACTGCATCCTTGCTAATACAAATATTGGAAAAATCAAAAAATGTTGAGCCTATGGTCGTCTCCCTGCACCCAGTATTGTATAGGAATAAAATATACAATTTACCATCAACAATCTGAAACTTTTGGGAGAATGGGGACTAGGAAAAGAATATATCATCATCTCTAAGGGAAGTAAACAAAAACTACTTCAGAAACTTCTCTTTCTGAAGATCGTGTCCCGTGAAGCAAAACCCTCCAAGCTGTATATCTTATGGTGCTTTTATTCTCCAGTTGATTGTATGGGTTCCATCATGTAATTGCTTTGTTAAAAAGAGAGATAAGTCTTGATCTCTGCAGTCAAATGTATAGTACTTAGTTGTTGTTAGGTGCCTTTGAGTCAGTTGTGACTCATAGGGATCCTGTGTACAACAGAATGAAACACTGCCCGGTCCTGCATCATCCTCACTGTTGTTCCTATGTTTCAGCCCACTGTTGCAGCCACTATGTCATTGTATCTCGTTGAGGGCTTTCCTCTTTTTCCCTGATCTCCACTTTACCAAGCATGATGTCCTTCTCCAGGGACTGGTCCCTCCTGATATCATGTCCAAATAACACTGAAAGTATGAAAAGCCTTCTGGCTATACTTCTTCCAAGACAGATTTGTTCATTCTTCGGGCAATCCATGGTGTATTCAATATTCTTTGCCAACACTGTAATTCAAATGCATCAGTAACTCAGTCTTCCTTATTCTTTGTCTAGCTTTAGCATGCATATGAGGCAATTGAAAATATCATGGCTTGGGTCAGGGGCACCTTAGTCCTTAAAAGTGACATCTTTGCATTTTAACTCTTTAAACAGTTTTTTTTTTTTTTTTTTTTGCAGCAAATTTGCCCAATACATTGAGTCATTTGATTTCTTAACTGCTGCTTCCATGTGTGTTGACTGTGGATACAAGTAAAATGAAATCCTTGACAACTTCAGTCCTTTCTCCATGTATCATGATGTTGCTTATTGGTCTAGTTGTGAGGATTTTTGTTTTCTTTACGTTGAGGTGTAATCCATACTGAAGACTGTGGTCTTTGGTCTTCATCAGGAAGTGATTCAAGTCCTCTTCACTTTCAGCAAGCAAAGTTGTGTCATCTGCGTAACACAGGTTGTTAATGAGCCTTCCTCCATGTAAATTAATAAATACTAATTAATGCAATTACTTTTCTCTATAAAAAGAGTGCAAGAAATGGTGTGTTGAAGCCAGCAAGTGTCACCTCACCTCACAGGAGCTGGTAGTTAAATGTTCAGGTAGTGTAAAATCAGCCATGAAAATCAACAAATCTTAAAAGTCAGCCACCCTCCCCCAGAGCTAATTGTTAGACATTTAACCACAAATTTCTGAGTCCAAGTAAGATAGGGAATAGTCTGAAACTGATATTAGAATTCAATAGTTACTCCTTAATTTTCAGTCTTTGTTCCAGCAATCAAGGAAGTTTATTTAAAAGTTCTATGTGAATTTAATGAGAATGAGGAACAATTAGAGCTTCTTTCAATAGTTGTTCGATATTCTTTTGCTAAAATTTGTGTCTCCAAACTGGAAGATAAAGTCTAATGTTTGCATGAAATGGAGAAGCAGGTGAAGAATTTCTTAGGAATTCACCTTCAGCACATTCACTTAGTTTGAACAATTATGATTTTTAATGCAGATAAATATTGACTGTCTTTAGACAGATGTCTTTTTGATAGCACTTTTATGTGATGTATTTTACAGACAATACAAAACATTGCCACATTTGTAACAGGTCAAATATTGCATCCAATATAGTTTGAATTGATTTTTTGGATTTATCTCCAATTCCCTGATATTGCTAATTCATACTTGAAGGGTAGATATGTACCCTAAAGCTTTATACCTATCATAGAACTTCATTTTACAATCAGACTAGCTAAAATCAGAGCCATAGCCTGCTTTCAGACCTTGTTTCTGCCAACCTTGCCAAGCAGTAGATTCATGACTGAGTAGGACTGAGGGCTGAGACTGCAAGTGTCAGACTTTTAGGGTCCCCAGCTCTGCAGGGCAGAGGTCGAGCTAGGCAGGACTGACACGGTTCGCCTGACCAAATTCAGTTCTGGCCTCTCAAGTGTGAAAAGGGATCTCCTAGTTTAATTGACTATGATTTGCTTAAAGAGACTTCGAGAATTTTATGTCTTTCTTCAACGAATTACCCAAAGTTACCTGAAATTTTTATTGAACACTGACTATGTTCTCTACAGAGCCTTGGTGGAGCACTCGTTAAGCATTCGGCTGCTAACCAAAAGGTCCGCAGTTTGAATTCACCAGTCGCTCCTTGAAAACCCTAAGGAGCAGTTCTGCTCTGTCTATGCGGTCATTATGAGTCGGATTCAACTCAGTGGCGATGGTACATTGTCTGCAGGGAGCTCTGGTGGCTCAGTGGTTAAGCTGCTAACCGAAAGGTTGGTGGTTCAACCCATCCAGCTGCTCTGTGGGAGAAAGATGTGGTAGTACACTTCCTTAAAAATAACAGCCTTGGCAATACTATAAAGTAGTTCTACTCTGTCTTGTAGGGTCACTATGTGTCAGAATCAATTGACGGATTGTGTACCTGGTATTAGGGTTAGTATTCATAATGTTAACACTTTAGTTACAAATTGTAATCTGTGACTTTACTGTGTAAAATATACTAGTCAGTATGTGATAAGTTTGTGTTTATAATGTACTATCAGCTTGTGATGCATATCAACAGCTGGATAATAAATAAAGTGAGGGATTAACAGATAATTTGTTAATATTCATTGAATCTATTATTTGGGCCTATTTCTTCAAATCACCCAGCAGTAATTACTCCATTTTTTGAAATTCATTTTAGTGATAAAAAATTTTCCCAGAAAAGCAGCAAATAGGAAACAGTAGCCCTATAGATCCATAAATAGTCTATTTTTTTTTCTTATGTCAGACTGAAACTCTTAATTCCTCTTCAGCTTATTTATTACTTTTAGAATTAGCTTTAATCAGTCTTTGTTGAACAATAAATTGTGAACTCTGTGCTCTGTTAAGTCACAGAAGTTTATATGTTGGGTCAACGTACATCTGATTTCTCTGTGGCAGTCCCAGTCTATGCCTGATTTCTTGGCACAATGATTAATAACCACCTTTCACTCTCTTCCTGTTTTGGATGATAAATTATATTATCACTCCATATATAAGGGATTCTAACATGTCATTTCATTTTTTTACTTCATGTAGTTGTACATTTCACAGTTTTTTTTTTTCCTGATCTAAGTTCTCACCCAAGAGCTTGAAAGCAAATGCTCAGATATTTATGATGGACTATATATTTTTAAGTAAAATTACTATATTAAGTAAAATTACTAAGTAGTAAATAGTAATAATCAAGATAAAATTTATGGTTACTTATACAAATGGTATGGTATCACATTATTTTAAAACTTTTAAAAATAATTTCAAACAAGCAAGTCAGTCAAAAAACATATCACTGCAATATTTAAATAAACAACAGCACAATAAATTGTGCCTGTTAATCTAAACCACCAACCACATTGATTTCATAGGCAGAAATTTAAAATTTGTACGTAATGGCTAAAAAATTAATCAAAATTTGACAAAACACTTGATGCTTATATACAGACTCAGTTCAACATTCTGGAACTGATAGCTTTATTATCTGAAATAGTCTATTACAAATAATTGAATTTATCTGCTTCAATTTTATTTAGCATTGTCTTTAATTTAAAAAGGCAACCCTGAGAAATTCCAAGAGCCCTCGTGGCACAGTAGTTAAGAGCTTGGCTGCTAACCAAAAGGTCGGCAATTCGAATCCACCAGCCATTCCCTGGAAACCCTATAGGGCTGTTCTCGACTCGATGGCAGTGGATTTTGGTTTGGAATGTTCCAAATGTCTAGTAAGTTCTCTTTGCCTAGTTTCTCCCCACTCAAGTCCTGGCTGCTTTATCTTTCCAATTGTGTGTCATTGCTACAAGTTGTGCAGTTTTCTCTGAATCCTATCCGCATTTCTTCTTGTGAACTTTCAGCATTTTGACCATCAGTATGGAAAATGCCATACAGGAGAAAGGGGCCCAGTACTCTAAAGTTTCATAATCTTCAGCAACTCGAATCTTTAAAGCTCTTGGTACCTAGGCAGCTGTCTTATTTTGTGAAATAGACTTATTTTTGTACATTTACCTGGTTTTTCTAGTTGTTCCTTATTTGCTGCAAGCTACCTAATTTTACCCAGCATTACAATTCTTAAACATTTTTTCAATGAACAAATGATTATTTTTTCTTTAGTGGCAGAAACATGTAATCTATGTCATTCACAATAAAACCTCTCTTGAGAGGATAGTGAACGGATCCTTAAGTTAAATGGAGAGCCTTTGAAGTTTGTACTGTTTTAAACTGTTTAGGTCATATGAATATAAATACTGGGAATAAATTATTGGACACTTTTTTCTTGTTTAGTATATGCAATGCTTAAAGAGAAAGTATATTTAATCCCATAAGTTAGGAAATAACCTCCAAATTCTTTTTCCTAACTTAATATAATGTTGATAGTTGCCGCTGAGTTATTTCAGACTTAGGGTGACACCCTGTGGTACCGAGTAGAAAAGTGCTCCATAGGGTCTTCTTTGCAGAAGGAGATTGTCAGACATATCTTCACAACACCACTGGGTAGGTTCAAATCACCAAATCTAGGCTAGCAGTCCAGTGTAAATTCTCTGTTGAAGTTTTCTTCAAATTGATCTGACATATTGATTACTTTCAACAAAATGAAAAATGGAAAAAAAAGGCTTAAGTTATGAAAAATATTTTACATTATTTTGTATAATAATTGCCCTTTAACTTTATTCTCCCTTTTTCTCTTTCTTCAGTAATCAAATTTGTATTTTAAATATTCGATCATTTTTCAGTCAAAATAGCAACACTTTCATAATTCTATAACAAAGTACACTTACAATGTTTGAGTTTTTTGTTTTGTTTTTTTTTTGCTACATAATTATGATCCTTTGAAAATGCATGTGTGTATTTTGAAATATTAAGTTCTTTATTTTAGGGATTATGAGGGCAGAAAGTGTATTCTTTAACATAACATTTGGCATAAAATAAGTGTTGACATATCTTTTTTTAGAAAAAAAATTAATGACATTTTTCAAATTTGGGTTCTCATGCCGGGACATATATTTTCATTTGACATCAATCGCCGATCTCTCAAAAAACATTCCTGTTGTGAATTGCATTGTGTCCCCCAAGAATGTGTGTCAACTTAGCTAGGCCATGATTCCAGTATTGTGTGGTTGTCCACAATTTTGCGATCTGATGTAATTATTCTGTATGTTGTAGGTCCTAATCCCTATGATATTAATGAGGCAGGATTAGAGGTAGTTATGTTAAAGATGCAAGACACAGTTAATAGGATTAGGTTGTATTTTGAGTCAATCTCTTTTAAGATATAAAAGAGAGAATTGAGCAGAAAGGAAAGGGACCTCCTACCACCAAGAAAGAAGAGCCAGGAGTGGAGTGTATCCTTTCGTCCTGGGGTCCCTGCACTGAGAAACTCCTAGACCCAGGGGAAGATTGATGATCAGGACCTTACCCCAGAGCCAACAAACAGAGAAAGCTTTCCCCTGGAGCTAGTACCCTCAATTGGAATGCTTAGCCTCCTTGGCTGTGAGAGTATAAATTTCTGTTTGGTAAAGCCATCCACTTGTGGTATTTCTGTTATAGCAGCACTAGATAACTAAGACAATTCCCAATCTCACATCATTTATATATACGTATATATATATATGTATATGTGTATGTGTGTGTGTGTGATCAATGTGGATAATTATGATTATGTTGTTGTTAGTTGCCATTACATCAGCTCTGGCTCACAGTGACTTTTGTGTAAGAGAACAAAAATTGCTGAGTTCTGTATCATCTTCATTGTGTTTGATCATTGGTATGTTTAATTATATTATAATAGTTATTGTCACAATCTATGTCATTGAAGGAAAACCCTATGGATCACAACAAAACATGAATATACTATATACCATATGTTGAT
This sequence comes from Dugong dugon, assembly GCA_030035585.1. Classification (NCBI taxonomy): domain Eukaryota; kingdom Metazoa; phylum Chordata; class Mammalia; order Sirenia; family Dugongidae; genus Dugong; species Dugong dugon. The sequence goes on from CM057473.1 coordinate 13,762,285, forward strand.
CATAAAGAGATGAATAAGATACTAATGCTATCTTCAAGGAACTCTGCCTTCTCAAATCCTCTCTACCTATCTCAATTCCCCAATTCCTAAATTGCGTTTTTTAAGAAGGACTCATAGACAGTCACAATGCAAAGCCATACCTTCTAAGGTTACTGCATATGCAGTCTAAACTTTACATGTATTAGAAATACATCATGTAGCATGGCTTTTATAGCTGAATTATGGAAAGATTTTAATTAAATGTCCATGTTATTATGTTTGATCTCGTATAAAGCACAAATTTATTGAGGTCATTATAACTCCTTGCAATCCAAAGACAGTTATGTACCCTTATTTTGCACTTAACAGATTATAAATGGTAGACTACTAGACAGGATTCTTAGATGCAAGCAGTAGAATATGACTCTGGCTTATTCAAGCAGAAAAAATAAATTTATTCAAGGAATGCTGATGGGTTATCACTTCAGTGGCCGGCAGGACATTAAGGAAAACAGGAAGAAATAAACAAACATGAATAAAGGGCTGACATACTGAAGTGAGAAATCATCTCAAAAACCAGCCTAACTGGACATCACCAATGCACCAGCACTGCCACTGAAACTGGACATGGATTACAACACTGATATCATTTCCACGGCTGCTTTTGTGAAATGAATGATGCCACTGTTCCTGTTCACCACCTGAGTCAATTTTCCATTATGCCTTTTCCTTTGTTATATTAGCTCGGAATTCAAAATGTAAGACTTGTGCATGGACTGGCGGAGTCTTCGTCCTGTTGCAATATTGTAGTTGCAAAGCAATCCTTGACTCAGTGGTTGTTTAACAGTGTGATGTTTAATTTCCATATATTTTTGTATTATTCTAGGTGTTTTTTTTTTCCCCCATCATTTATTTCTAATTTCACTCCATTGTGGTCAGAGAAGATGCATTGTATGATTTCAATGTTTTTTAAATTTATTGGGTTTTGTTTTGTGACCTAGCATACGGTCTATCCTGGAGAATTATTCATGTGCATTAAAGAATTTATATTGTGCTGTTGTTGAGTGGAGTGTTCTATATATGTCTGTTCTGTCTAGTTGGTTTATAGTGTTGTTCAAGTTCTCCATTTCCTTACTAATCTTTCTAAATGTTCTGTTTATCATTGAAAATGCTATATTGAAGTATGTGACTATTATTGTACAAATGTCTATTTTTTCACCAATTCTGTCAGTATTTGCTTTATAAATCTTGAGATTGAGAGGTTGGTGCATATATAGTTGTAATTGTTATATCTTTTTGATGTGCTGACACTTTATCATTATATAATGTTCTTCTATGTATCTTACAACAGATTTTCGCTTAGAGTCTCTTTTGTCTGACATTAATATCACCACTCCTGCTCTCTTTTGGTTATTCCTTGTATGGAATAAAGATAGCATTCCAAACAAATAGTGTGAGGGAGAAGTGAGGCTAAGGCTCTGCTGTCTCTGGCATCTGTCGTCAAATATACACATATGTTATCCTTTCACTTTCAACCTATTTGTGTTCCTGGACGTAAGATTTGTCTCTGCAGACAGAATTAAGTGGGATCGCTTTTATTTTTATTTTTTATCCATTCTGCCACTCTCTACCTTTTGATTGGAGTATTTATTCCACTAACATTCACAGTGTTTACTGATAAGGAAGAAGTTGTTTGTGTCATTCTGTTATGTTTTTGTGCATTTTACACCCTTATTGGTCCTCATTTACTCCAATATTGCCAACTTTTGTATTTTGTTGACTTTTTTGTAGAAAATCATTTTGATTTCTTTTTGCACGTATTTTTTAGATGTTTTCTTTGTGGTTATTATGAAGATTACATTTGACATCTTACATTTATAACAACTAAATTGATACAAACTCAACTTTAATAACATACAAAACCTCTCTACCTATACCATTCTCCCACCCGTTTATGTTGTTATCACCTTTTACATTTTTATACACTGTGTGCCTTGTAACATACATTTGTACTTATTATGTATTTGTCATTATAAAGACATAACAACTAGAATTGCTAAGCAAAAATGCTATGAACTTGTTTATACTTGCCCATAAAATTGTATTTAATGGAGATCCTTTTTCTACACACAGCTTCAACTTACTGTCCAGTACTTTTTCTTTCCCATCTGAAGGACTCTTTTTAGCATTTTTTATAAGGCAAGTCTAGGGATTAAGAACTCTCTCAGCTTTTGTTTATCTGGGAATGTTTTAATGTCGCTATCATTTTTAGAGGACAATTTCACTGGGTATAGTATTCTTGGTTGACATTCTTTTTTTTCCAGTGCTTTAAATTTGTCATTGCACACCTTCTAGCCCACTAGTTTTCTGAAGAGAAACCAATGCTTAATCTTATTGAGAAGTCTTTATATGTGAATATTTTCTTCTGCTTTGCTACTTTTGGGATTCTATTTTTATCTTTTGTTTTTGAAAGCTTGATTATAATGTGACTTGGTGGGGGATCAGTTTGGTTTTATCCTATTTGGAGATTGTTGAGCTTCTTGGATTTGTAGATTCATGCATTTCATCAGATTTAATTTTTTTTCTGCCATTATTTCTTCAAATATTTTTTCTCTGTCTTTCATTTACTTCTGTGGTTTCCATGATACACGTTAGTTCACTTCATGGTGTTCCACATTTCCTTGTATTCTCAACAGTCTTGAACTTTCCCTCTTATTGCTCTCTTACCATATCGGTACTCATTGCCGTCAAGTTGATTCAGACTCATAGTGACCCTATAGGACAGAGTAGTAGGTTATCCTCTAGATCACTTATTCTCTCTTCTGCCAGCTCGAATCTGTAAAGTCCTTCTAATTTTTTAAATTTAATTTATGGAGTCTTTTAGTTCTACTATTTCTGTTTTCTTTTTATATTGTCTATTTATGTTCTTGTTTTGTTCATACATCATCTTCCTGATTTCCTTTGGTTCTTTGTTTGAATTTTCCTTTAGTTTTGAGCTTGTTTAATATTGTTGTATTATATTCTTCCAATATTTCATTATTAGGCCTTCCATAAATACAAATCACTCCCTTCACCTTGTTTGGAAACCCTGGTGATGGTGGTGTAGTGGCTAAGTGCTATAGCTGCTAACCGGAAGGTTGGCAGTTTGAATCCATCAGGTGCTTCTTGGAAACTCTATGGGGCAGTTCTACTCTGTCCTAGTGTTGCTATGAGTCAGAATTGACTCAATGGCAACAGGTTTGATTTTTTGGTTTTCACCTTGTTCACCTGAATGGGCCATCATTTCAAGTTTTTTTGTGTGTGTTGTTTTGGTCAAACTTAGGACATTGGAATTTTACAGAGTGTTAGCTTTTTCAATTTTCTTGCTAATTCCTGCAAGAGACTCTTAGATAGGCACAGCTTTCAAATTTTGCTTACCATTCTTTCCCTCTCCCTGTGATATCTCCAGTTCCGGCCAGACCAAGGTCTCAGTCCTTCAGTGACTTCCAGACAGATCAAAAACACACACTAGTTCATCTGCACTCAGGGCAGTGCAACCTTCAGTATTTGATTAAAATCCCCTCCCTTGCTCTCCGAAGGCTCTGCTTCTGGCCAGACCAACGTTTCAGTTATTTCGTGGCTCCCAAACTGATCAGAAAGCACACACTGATTACAGCTAGATGGTGCCCAGCTACCACCACTGACTGCTCTGACTGGGATCACAACAGAGGGTCCTGGACAGAGCTGCAGAAAAATGTAGAACAAAATTGTAACTCACAAAAAAAGATCAGACTTACTGGCTTGACAGAGACTGGAGAAACCCTGAGAGTATGGCCCCCAGACACCCTTTTAGCTCAGTAATGATGTCACCCACAAGGTTCACAGTTCACCCAAAGGTTAGACAGCCTCAGAAAACAAAACAAGACTAATGGGGCACAACAGTGCAGGGACGAAGACTAGAAGACAGGAGGGGACAAGAAAGCTGGTAATAGAGAACCCAAGTTTGAGAAGGGACAGTGTTGACATGTGGGGTTGTTAACCATTGTCATAAAACAATATGTGTACTAACTGTTAAATGAGAAACTATTTCTTCTGTAAACCTTCATCTAAAGTACAATTTAAAAGAAAAAGAAAGAAAGAAAGCACACACTGATTAAACCACCCTCAGTAGAAATAGCCCTCAGTCCTTGGTCACCACACCCTCCCTCACTCTGTGAGAGCTCTGATTCTGCTTTAACCACGTTTCAGTCTCTCAGGCTGCCTCCAGATCAGTAAGAACATACACCCTGAATAGTATGCCAGGGAGAAATATTCTATACATTTTAGAACCAAAGATCAGAGCCCATGTCAGTGTACAAGAGAACCACTCACTGGTGGAGAGAGGAGTATGGCTAAGGCTCTGCTGCATCTGTCATCTGTCATGCCAGGTGGGAGAGGGATGAGGATACAGGATGAAACATCTTTTCAACTATAAAATTTTTCCTTGTCTTAATTTGGTCTCCAGCTCCTTGCAGTCCTTTGCCCACCATTTCAGAAGTCTCATATAGTTGAATATAGACTTCTATTTGCTTTTCTTAGTGTTTTTCTGGAGAAAGTCAGAACCTTAGACCTGCTTACTACTCCATCTTCCCAGAATTTGTCCATGAAGTTTTTTTAACTAACCACTTTGAACATAAGCAGTGTCCATTCTTTCTTATCTTCCTTGTATTGCTATCACTGGAAAAATGCTAATAAAGTAATTGTTCTTCTCTTATAATCTGTTTCTTATTTTCTTGAATATATTTATCTAATGATATTACTATAAAGTGTTGTTGTTTTTAGGTGCCATCAAGTCCTTTCCAACTCATAGAGACCCTGTGTACAACAGAACAAAACACAGCCCAGTCCTGCGCCAGCCTCACAATTGTTATGCTTAAGCCTATTGTTGCAGCCCCTGTGTCAATCCATCTCTTTGAAGGCCTTCCTCTTTTTCACTGACCTTCTATTTTACCAAACATGATGTCCTTCTCCAGGGACTGGTCCCTCCTGATAACATGTCTAAAGTATGTGAGATGAAGTCTTATCATCCTTGCTTCAAAGGAGTATTCCAGCTGTACTTCTTCCAAGACAGATTTCTTCATTCTTCTGGCAGTCCATGGTATGTTCAATATTCTTCACCAACACCATAATTCAAAGGCATCAATTCTTCTTTGGTCTTCTTTATTCGTTGTCCAGCGTTCATATTTACATAAGGTGACTGAAAGTACCATGGCTTGGGTCAGGCACACCTTAGTCCTCAAAATGGCATCTTTGCTTACTAGCACTTTAAAGAGATCTTTTGCAGCAGATTTGCCCAATGCAATACTTTGTTTGAATTATTGACTACTGCTTCCATAGACATTGATTATGGATCCAAGTAAAATTAAGTCTTTGACAACTTCAATATTTTCTCCATTTATCATGACGTGGCTTATTGGTCTAGTTGTGATGATTTTGTTTTTATTTGTGTTGAGATGGAATCTTTATTGAATCCATTTTACTAGAAATAGTGATGGAAAATAATACAAAGTTCTCTAGATAGTGATTTTTAAAACTTCATTTCAATGTATATTTTGTTAACATTCTAGGCAATTCTTTAACATCGTTCTCCTTTTAGTTTTGCTATTGTTTCCTTATTGAATTTTTGCATTATGGATGTAAAAAAAATGTTCCTATATCCACCATGTCTCATAGAGTTTTATATTTTTTTTCCATTTTTGATCTGTAAACCTTTATGTAAATTTATTCTTTTATGAGTATAACCCAATCAATTAATGTTTGATGACTCACTTCCTACAGAGTGTTCACCTTCGACCTCTGCTCCACTCACTGACCCAAGTCATAGCTCTCCTCCCAGCTCGTGTCAACCAGGAGGCCTTTAAAACCTCTGCATTTCAGCTCTCTATGTAGACCAGCTCTCATTAGTTACAAGGCAGAGCCTCACTCATCAGACTAGAGTTCAACGAATCATTAATTACCCATGAGATGTCCATGAACTCAGGTGTTGTAGAAAAGTAATATTTTCTGCCAGCAGTGACTTGCTCCTTCTCTGGGCAAAAGTAACAGCCCTCTGGAATAGAGGGCAAACTGGGAAGACCCTACGTTGCTTCTCCAAAGAACTAGGGCAAAGGTAACAACTCCTCAGGACTTAGGGGATATATATCTTAAGCTATTTTTTCCCAAGGAACCAAGGCAAAGGGACACATAAAGGAATTCATTTTACTACAAGGGTATAAACAGAAATTTAGAAATAACTTGAAAATAATGAAAATACAGTCAGTCCTAGTGGCAGAATGTCTTACCGTAGATGAAGGAATAGTAAGGTGTTACTTAACTTTTTTTTTTGTTGTGAATACAGTTGTTCATGCTATTTCCTCACCCTAATAGCTGGCATATTGTTCTAGGCAGTCTGAGTACACACCTGAATGTCTATAATTTCTTGCAAAATGTAGGAGTAGCTCTAAAATTTAACATTACTCTCATTTGTCACCTTTGCTTCCCGCCATATCCTTTGCTGCCACCTTGGATTCCTTCACAGTATCAGCAAAGCAAATAGGTACAGTTTCAGAACCTCACTTTCTAGCATTGCCATGCTCCTGGCGTTCTCTCTTTCTTGTAGCTAAATCAGTCTCTGCAGAGAGCCATTTCTTCCCCACTAAGCCTAATTAGCAGAGTTTAAAAAAAAAAAAATCAGATAGAGCAGATCCAATTGCATCTGAACGTCTTTATGAGGCATAACAATTCTTCATTTGAAGCCTAGATGAGATTGTTTTTAGATCAGAAATACATGTTTAAAAGTTTTGGAAACACATAAATCTGTTAATATTTTTCTTTATCCTAATCTTCTTTTACGGGGTTTATAGCTTTTGCTCTGTAAGTCATTACTGTTGTATAGGAATAAGACAGATGAGTGCTGAGTATATAAAAGAACAACACATTTATTAAATTTATTAAAAATATCTAGAATTCTCTGTTTCTAACAGAAAGTGCTTTGTGTCTGTGTCGACACCTGAAGTTTACAGATATGTAAACATTGTCATTTATTAGTATGCATAAATAATTAATCCTGAGATAGCACAGAAGGTCTCGCGCCTTTCAAGGAAGCAAAGTAGAGAACGCAATTAGAAAATTCAGTAAGCTCTGATTCAGACTAGCTAAACCTTTGTAAATGAAAGTCAGCACCTTAAGCTAACATTTAAAGTAAATGATCTGCTGTAGTTGATAAATTGTTTATGCCATTTTTAACTTCTTTTTCTTTCTTTTCCTTTTTCTGTTCTACTATTTTTAGTTCCCAAATTCCTGAAAAAGCTATATTGTTTTGATCTCTAAAAAAAAATTTCTTCTCTTCTTTAGAGCTCATCTTTTGGCAAGTAGTAAACTGGTGACTCACCTTAACAATAAGGTTAGAAAATAACACTACCGTTAGTGAATTTTCAGCTTATTTTATAAATTCTGATAAGGCATCCTGGCAAACTTTGTCATGACCTTGAAGGATAATGTGGCAGTTTCATAGCCAATACAAATACAAAACAAATAGACCTGAAGGTCTTTATTTATTTCCTAGAGGAAGGAAAAATAACCAAAATATATACACTGAATTTTGGGTATTTGAATTCATTAGTGTCCTAATACACTTAATGCTGTTTTTATGAAGACTCTTTACTTGTATATATTCTCCTCTCATATTGTAGAACCATCTTTGTCATCTCTATGAATATGAATCATCCACCATTTTTGAAAACCAATAATTTGCATTTTGAATCTCTAAATTTGAAATTTTCACCACACCATCATGTGTCAACCTGGTTATTATCTTAGCCCAGCTGGTACTCTTATTTATGTCTTTAAATACATTGTTTTACCATGAAAGTGTCAGGGAGATTTTATACTTATTGAGCTTAACCAGTGAGAACAGGTTCTGAATTATCCTTTCAAAAAAAGGGGCAGATTTAACTCCGTCAGGCTGCAGCAAACACGACCTCCCTAGAGTATGTTTCTTTCTGTTCTATAATTTTGTGTTGTGTTTAATCTTTAGCTGCTGTTGCTGGTTTGTTTTCCTGTGGGAATCGTCTTCATTTTCTTCTTCTGGGTATCCTTACAGCTTTACCTATAAAGAAGAAATTGTGTTATTTAGGACACAGGCTTGGCTGCAGTACCAAACAATAAAAAATAAAAGAAATTTAAATAACTTAATTTTTTTCTCTATTTCTTAACAATGTAAGTTTTAGCCACCCTGGAAAGACATGGTGGTATAATTGTGAGAGGAACCAAGTTTCCCTCTATCTTGCTGCTCTGCTGTTCTCAAAAAGAACTTTCTATTTGTTTATTTTAAGATAGATGCTCTAGCAACCATCACTGTATATTCATGGGAACAAGTGTGCTCTGAAGAAGGGAGAATAGCATAAATATCCCTTCTTTTTAAGGACATGGTCACACCTGTTATAAACTGATTTGTGTCCCCCCAAAACATGTGTTGTAAATTCTAACATCTATGCCTGTGTTTATAAATCCAATTTGGGAATGGGTTGTCTCTGCTCTATTAATGAGACAGGATTAGTGCATGTTGTGTCTTAAGTCAATCTCTTTTGAGATATAAAAGAGATTAAACAAGCAAGTGAATGAAAAGATGGGGGAAGACATATGCCAAGCCATATGGAAATCTCCAAGGAACCAGGAAGCAGAAGCTGAAGAGACAAGGACTTTCTTCCAGAGCTAATGGAGAGGGAAAGACTTTCCTAAGATCCAGCACTCTGAATTTGGACTTCTAGCCTCCTAAACAGTGAGAAAATAAATTTCCATCTGTTAAAGCCATCCACTTGTGGTATTTCTGTTATAGCAGAGTTAGATAACTAAGACTGAATTTGATACCAGAAGAGTGGGGTGCTGCTCTAGCAGGTACCTCCAATGTGGAAGCAGTTTTTGAAGTGAGTAATGGATAGAGGCTGAAAGAGTTTTAAGGTGCCTAATAGTACAAACCTAAATTGCCTTGAAGAGATTGTTGGTAGAATTCAGACATCAAAGGCAGTTCTGTGGAGGGTTCAGAAGGAATTGAGGAGAGATATAGAGAAAGTCTTTGCAGTCTTAGATAATACCTATGGCTCTGGCAACAAAATGTTGCTAGAAATGTGGATATTAAACGTGCTTCTGGTGAGGCTTTAAAAGAAAATGATGAACATGTGATTGGACAATGGAGGAAGGGCAATTCTTCTGATTCAATGGCAAAGAACTTGTCTGAATCATGTTCAAATGTTTGGTGAAAAGTAGAACTTGGATACCTGAGTGATGAGATTTCTAAGCAAGAGCTTAAAGGGAGCCATGTGGTTTCTCCTTGCAGCTTATAGTAAAATAGGAGAGAACAAAGATTGACTTAAAAACGAACTGTGCAAAATGAAAACAGAACTTAAAGATTTGGAAAATTATATTGTACAAACTATGTACACATGTGCTAGGTTATTCACCAAGGGCGTGGCTACGCAATCTTCTGTTAAAGAGATTAAGCCTGTGACTGATGGATCTAACCAACTACGAAAGCAGAAAACCCATCAGCTTAGATTGAAAGGGACAGAGAAAGAATGAAGGGAAAGAACGCTGTCCATCTCTTGGAATTGAACGGGCAAGAAACAGGCCAAACGAGCTACATCTGCTGTCCTCCAAGTAGATAAAAGGATCATCACTGTAACAGCTCAGAGATTAGCAGAAATGTTGGAAGGAGCATGGGAAAGAGAGCCTTCTTGTTTTCAAAGGATGGGACCACGGTCTCTTGGATCTCAAAGAGTGGGGCCACAGCCTCCTAAGTTTCAAAGTGTCAAATATTTGCCAACTGTGTTCCAGAATGTGAGGCTGCCATTAAGGTGTGCCAAGGTGATGAGACCTCTGACCAAAGCTGACGGGGGGGAGTTGTCATGCCCAAGGAGCAGAACAATGGGCCTGCTGGGGCTGAGAAGTGGTGGTGTTGCTCAGAGGGACTAGGAGAATGGGACTGCCTACAGCTGAGGGAGCCGATTTGCCATCCCAAAGGTCCTGGAAGGTGGGACTTAAGCCCAGGGCTGAGGAACTTCCACCCAGAATCCAGAGGGCATGACCAAGACCCAGAGTCTGGTGGACGAGGCCATTGCCTAGATGCTCTCAGGGAACAAAGGATTATTTTCAAGACTTGAGAGCTAGTGTAATTTGTTCTGCTGGGTTTTGGACTTGCTGGTGCCACTTATCACTTCTTTCTGTCCAATTTATCCTATTTGTAATGGAAATGTCTACCTTGTGCCTGTTTCACCATTGCAAATTGGAAGCGGATAACTTGTAGTCTAGAATTCACAGGTTCACAGATGGAGAGAAATTTTGCCCCAGGATGCAATATGCCTAATGACTCACCCATATTTGATTTAGATGATTCAGAAGATGAGACTTTGAACTTGGAGTTGATTTAAGATTTTTAAGATGATGTGATGGAGTGAATGTGTTTTGCATGTGGCAAGGACATGAACTTTGGGGGGTCAAAAGGTGTAATGTTATGGATTGAATTGTGTCCTGAAAAATATGTGTTGTAAATCCTAAATTCTATGTCTGTGGTTATAATCCCATTTGGGAATGGGTTGTCTTTGCTAAGATAATGAGACAGGATTAGTACAGGGTGTGTTTTAAGTCAATCTCTTTTGAGATATAGAAGAGATTAAATAAGCAAGCAAAAGAAGCAGTGATGGTGGAAGAAACATGCCAAGCCACATGGTGATCTCCAAGGAACCAGGATGCAGAAGCTGAAGAGACAAAGACTGTCCTCCAGAGCTGAAAGAGACAGAAAGTCTTCGCCAGAGTCAGCACTCTGAATTCAAACTTTTAACCTCCTAAACTGTGAGAAAATAAATTTCTGTTTGTTAAAGCCATCCACTTGTGATATTTCTGTTATAGCAGCACTAGGTAACTAAGACAACACATATCCCCAGTGTCAACAGACATGTTTTAGGCAAAAATTTTGGGGGGTGGGGGGCCAGTGGTCAGCTTCTAAAGAAGAGATATTTGATATTTAATATCATCCAATTCTATTCTTAAAATAATATTTCTACTTTATTTTTCCATGCCACTTACACAATGTTATGGATTGAATTGTATCTCCCCAAAATGTGTGTTAACTTGGCTAGGTCATGATTCCCAGTATTGTGTGGTTGTCTATCATTTCTTGATCTGATGTGATTTTCCTATATGTTGTAAATCCTACCTGTATGATGTTAATAAGGTAAGATTAGAGGCAGTTATATTAATGAGGTGGGACTCATTCTACAGGATTAGGTTGTATCTTGAGTCAGAGAGATATGGGGACCTCATACCACCAAGAAAGTAGAGCTGGGAGTGGAATGAGTCCTTTAGACCTGGGGTCCTTGAGCTGAGAAACTCCTAGACCCAGGGGAAAATTTATGACAAGGACCTTACCCAGAACTGACAGAGATAGAAGGCCTTCCCTTGGAGCTGGCACCCTGAATTTGGACTTCTAGCCTCCTAGAATGTGAGAAAATAAATTTTTCTTTGTTAAAGCCATCCACTTGAGGTATTTCTGCTAATAGCACTAAATAATTAAGACACACAGCTATTACAAACCTACATGCCACTCAGATGCTAACCACTGACTTAAAGATTTGATTTCTGAAAGAGAGAGATTTTATTTCACCCGTGGTTTTGGCAGTGCCATTTTTTTCTAATAACGTTCCCAGGTTGGTTGTGCAGATATATTTCTAGGCAACTGTAATGAAAGGGTTTTGGGCTCAGACAAAGCTTTCAAAGTCACTTTGTCAAATAAAAAAGACAGTCACCATGTCTCCTCTCTCCTAAAAAGGTGGTAAGGGGAAGCTGGGTAGGAATAAAGACTTGTCCATGAGGTAAGAGATTCACTTTCAACTCAACACCAGCAATGCAATGCGTTTTTCCATAATGACTTGTAAGTTGGGATAAATATGGAAACTTACTCTTTATTTTGTCCAAGTCAGGTTTACCTACAGTCTCATTGTGTGGTAGTGCAGATAGTGGCTGGCAAAACAAAGCACAAAGAAAGGGCACCCGAGAAGACTAAAATCACTACTTACAACTGTGTACCTGATGTGGTACAATGTCCATTTGGAAGAAGAGGTAACTTTACCTTGGTTCTATAGGAGGAAAGTCTGGTGAATGAAAATACATGTATTCAGTTCCCACAAAGACTGATACCCGTTAGTTCTAATTTGTTTCTTTGATCATTAAATATATCTCATCATTGGTTACATAGACTTTCGTTGTATCCCAGTTTCTGATGCTCTAGAGAATCACTGTTCATCTCTCTTAAGTGTATCTCAGGGCTTCACAGAGTTAGTGAACCTGATCCTTGTATTTTTTCCATATGGTGTATGTGAAATTTTCTAAAATCCTTATGAAATTTCCAACTTTAACTATATTAAAGATGAAAGCTATAGGAAATTCAATCTCAATGAATATAGTCTATATTTCATATATTTCAGTATTTTGAAAAGACTCCTTATTCAACCCAAACTGATATTTTTCAATACTTGGGGAGAAGAAAGTAAGTGAATAGGAGGTTTAAAAAAAAAAAAAATGGAGGAAGAGGTAGAAGATAGAGACAAACAGCAAGGACCACACAGACTTGGAAAGGGGAGAAGCTTATATATCTCCTGACAATCTTCAGTAATGATGTGTTTCTAATAACATAAAAATAAAAACCAAACCCGGTGCTGCTAGGTCAATTCCGACTCATAGTGAACCTATATACATGATCTAAATTTGCCAGGGGAGCCCTGGTGGTGCAGTGGTTAAGAGCTAAGATTGCTAACCAAGAAGTCGACTGTTAGAATCCATCAGCTGCTCCTTGGAAACCATATGGAGCAGTTCTATTCTGTCCTCTAGGGTAGCTATGAGTCGGAATCAACTCGAAGACAATGGTTTGAGTTTGGGGTTAGTACAATCAGACAACAAATTTGTATTATTATTATTAAGTAAAAGTGAGAATATTCAATGAAATAGTTCAGAATGTGTGTAAATTTTTTATGAAGGAATCAATATTTGAGAGAAAAAAGTATAAAGATAGGTAAGGAAGGTGAAGGGGAGTATGGTGGGTTGGGGAAGGGCTACTGCACGTTCTCCTATAGGAAAGAGAGTACTGTGGGAGATGGGTGGCTAGAGGGGAAAACAAATTGGGTGGTATTCAATGCAGTAATCACATAAAGTGAGAATGAATATGCTGGCTGCTAGTTTTCAAGGGCGTTAGATTGAGCTCTCTTCTAGCTGGTGAGTGGAAGAGCAAGAGAGAGAGAAGGCCAACAACCAAGCCCGTAAGGGCTCATGGCTGCTCTGGCAAAACCATGCAAGTGGCCTTGTTTCTAGTTGCTCAGAATCCTGGTGAACTTTTCTTCTCTACAAAAACTTTTATTTGATTTATTTGGATATTTTAGTTCTTTTAGTATCTCTTTCCTTATCACTTAACACAAGCATAGAGCTAAGAGTGAGTTCAAATATAATCAGAAAAAACTACAAACATTAAAACAAAATGTCATTTCTTAAACTACAACAATCTTTGTTTTTTGGGGAATGAAAATAATAGCTAAAGCTCATAAACTTCCTAAAATCATGTTTATATAATGAAACACACTCAAATAAAAAATAGTTGACATTATTTTCTTGGCCATGTTAGAATTTAGCTTTGATTTCTATTTCAAAGAAGTGAATTTTCTGGTAGGCAAACTTTCAAGAGAGCTGCTGTTCATAATAACTGCTTTCTGAAATGTAGTAGATTTACTTTAGATTTTGGACTTTGCAAGCAATTGTGCATTACTGTTGTGAACAGTAGTCACAACCACTGGCCTCCTTGTGTCTTTTTTCCCTCATCTAATTTTATTTTTATGCATATTTTCAAAAAAAAATAATGAAATTTCCATCCATTTATGGTGATTTGGAAGATTGGCAGAAAATCTGAATATGAATAAGCTTATAAATAAACAAAATGAATAAAGCTGATTCTGTTTTTGTGATTGCTTTGCATGTTGATATTTTCATGTACATACTATTTCTGCTAACTGAGAAGAATGAGTCCTCTTTTTACACATCCCATGGAGCATAATATAAGAGTATGGCTAATATCCTAGAAATGGAAGTTTTCAATATGATCTGTGAAGAAAAGAACATGAAGAAAAAGCAATGTATCCACCAATGCTGTAAAACCCTGGGAAAGCATTCCAGTAATTAAATTTATTCAAACTCTTAAACAAAACAAAAGCATAAAAGTTGAACTGGGACACGTTATTTAAAGTTAATGGGGGTTGTAAAGTAGAGAAAAACTAGTAAAGAAGAGATTAATTGAAAGTGACAACATTTTGAATTCAATTCAAGAGAACCCAAGTGAAATTCATTGCCTGGCATCAGTGAAGTGAGTGAGAAATGACTATGAGAATCTTAGAGACGCATTCTTCTGCATAGGTAAAAATAGCGCATCTTCACCAATGTTATTCATTTCCAGATTTATACGTAAGAAGTAGAAGAGTAGGAGAAGAAAATGTAGCTAATATGTAAAAATGCTCAATGATACATTAAGAGGAAATGTGGTGGAAGTGATAAAGAGCATAGTCCTTGCCAATAGAAAAATCTGTTGCAAGCCCCAGGTATGCTGTATGATAGATGAACCTCTGCTTCTCAGTTGCTGCACTTACAAAGTGCATAATAGTGTTTGCTGTTCAGGGTAGTTGTACAAATTAAATGAGGTCTCGTTTGTAAGAGGCTGGCGCAGTGGTTAAGCGTTCAGGTGCTAACTGAAAGGTCAGCGGTTTGAACAAACTAGCCACTCCATGGAAGAAAGATGAGGCAGTCTGCTTCGGTAAAGTTTACAGACTGGGAGACCCTATGGGGAAGTTCTACTCTGTCCTGTAGGCTCACTATGAGTCGGCATCAGCTGGACAGCAATGGGTTATTGTTCATAAAGTGTTTTGTAAATGGCATGTTATGCCTATAAATGGTAGACAATGTGATTGGATAAACAACGAAGTATGAATTTCATTTTTTAGACTACTCTACCTTATTCTTTTTTAATTATTATCATGTTTATTTCATAAAAGTAAAATAATTCATAACTGGAAAAATAAACGAGTTGGTTGGTTACTCAGTAGTAATTGTTAATTAGTTTTAATATACTTTTAATTCTATGAATTCTGTAAATTTAACAATAGTATTTCTTATTTTGAGGGCTTAGTATCCTATTTCTGATGATTGATAGTTGCAGAAATGTAAACATTTATTGTATAAGCTTTGCAGGAAAATATTTACCAACAGATGTTATGTCTACGTAGATGCCTCCCTATTTAATCAACATTTTATTAGTTACTGCCTTCAGTACATGTAATCTGTATATGGTAATATGTAATCTAGTGGTCAGAATAAGAGAATATACAAATAACTACAATAGGAGAGACCAAATATTATTGAGTTCTAGGTTTTACACAAACAAGTTCCTTGTACTTCATAAAAGGAAATAACAAAAACATGAATGGGTATCAATGAATCACAGCTGAAAGATAAACTTTAAGATAGAAACTGAGAAATTGGCAAAGTTTGGGTATAAAAGTTTGAAAGAAAAAGCGTGGTAGAGAAGAAAAAAGAAGCAATCACTGATGAAAAATTTCATATAATTTAAGAAGCCCCAGTGGCAGAATGGTTAAGTGTTTGACTACTGATCATATGATGAGGTTTGAATTCCCCCAGTGGCTCCTTTTCTTATAAAGATTATAGCCTAGGAAATGTTGTCGGCAGTTCTATGCTGTCTTACAGGGTTGCTATGAGTCGGAACCACTTGACAGCACACAATTAGAGCAGGCAAGGGAAACTGAAACACCCGTTCTCTTACTCATCTAGTGCTGCTATAACAGAAATACCAGTGGATGGTTTTAGCAAACAGAAATGTATTCTCTCTCAGTTTAGGAGGATAGAATCTGAATTCAGGGCGCCAGCTTCAGGGCAAGTCTTTCTCTGTCTGTTGGTTCAGGAGGAAGGTCCTTGTCATCAATCTTCTCCTGGACTGGGAGCTTCTCTGCACAGGAGCCCCGGGTCCAAACGACAAGCTATTCTGGCTCTTGTTCTTGGTGGTATGAGGTCCCCATGTATTTCTGCTTGCTTCGCTCTTTATATCTCAAAAGAGATTGATTTAATACACAACCTAGTCTTACAGATTTAGTCATGCCTCATTAATGTAACTGCCACAAACCCCACCTTATTAACATCGTAGAGCTAGGATTTACAAGACATAGGAAAATCACATCAGACAACAAAATGGTGGACTATCACACAATAATGGGAATCATGGACTAGCTAAGTTGACACACATTTTTGGGGGGACACAATTCAATCCATAACGTGTACAGCTGAGAATAAAAGTGCAAAAGTCACAAAGCCATTTATTCTATAATGAAAAAAAAATATATAGCTATAACTATATGCTTATATACTACACATCTATAAACTAGTCTATCTGATTTCTTTTCAATTATCATCAGGTTTATTCCACAAAAGGCAACTAATTCATATGAGAAAAATAAATGAGTTGGTGGGTTATTCTGCAGTAATTATTAGTAAGACAGAATATGTAAATACAGAGTGGTGACTATTTATGCCAATAGAACCCTAACTCATAACTTCTGCAACAACCAGTCCAGGAAGTCAAACGAAAACCTCTGTAGCTATTGCACCAGAACAGTGAGAATTTAGATAATGACTTCCAGCTTTCTTATTTTTTACCCCTGCTTGCAACAATGCAGCAGCCAGGGAAAACCAAATATGCTCCCCAAACCAATTGCAGAAAATACTCACTTCTAATTAGCCCTCCTCTATCTTACCCATGCCAACAACCTCCAACAAGAGTATCCTTGAAGTTCCTCCCACTCTTTTCTTTTCCTCTCTAAAGCTCTCGCAGTGCCTTGCCTGCATTTGAGTCTTTCACAAAGAAAAGTGGTGGTGGCTGACTCCCTTGCTATTGCAAACTCTGAATAAATAGAATGTCTTTGTTTTCATCTGGGTGTCCTTTGCTTATTTCTATGCCTGCTAAAAACTTCAACCATGTTGTTGTTGTTAGGTCCTGTCAAGTCCGTTCCTACTCACAGTGACCCCATGTACAACAGAACGGAACACTGCCTGGTCCAGCGCCATCCTGACGATCATTGTTATGCTTCAGCCCATTGTTGCAGCCACTGTGTCAATCCATCTAGTTGAGGGTCTTCTTCTTTTTTGCTAACCCTCTACTTTGCCAAGCATGATGTACTTCTTCAGGAACTGATCCCTCTTGATAACATGTCAAAATATGTGAGACGTAGTCTTGCCATCCTTGCTTCTAAGGATTTTTCTGATTATACTTCTTCCAAGACAGATTTGTTCCCACCATAGCATCCTTTTAAACCTTCTCTTATTCTCACTATGAAGCTTTCTCATCACTCTGCTTTCTGTGCAGTCTTGGAAATTACAAGCCATGGTGGCTGACGGACACCACTGCCGTAGCAGTCTCTGAATGAATAGCTCTTATCACAGAGCACTGGTAGCATAGTGGTTAAGAACTTGGCTGCTAACCAAAAGGTCTACCAGTTTGAATCCACCAGGTGTTCCTTGGAAACCCCATGGGGCAGTTCTACTCTGTCCTATAAGGTTGCTATTAGTCAGAATCAACTTGATGGCAATGAGTTTTTTTGTTTTTTGTTTTTTTTGTATTTGTCATCATTTGGGTGGTCTTTGGTTATTTTCACGGTTTTCCTGGAGCTTCCATTGTGACTAGGTCTTCATGCTCAGTGACAAGGACCCCTCCTTTGACCGGGTACCTTTGACCATGGAGGACTCTGGTGCCTTGATGCTCGCTAAGTGTAAAGTCCACACTGACATGATAAGTGTTTTTCAAGAAAACTTTACAGAAGGTCCACATTATTTTTGTCAGAGTTAACTTTAGAGATGTTTCATAAGTGGTCTGGGAGTTGTACAACCTGCTTTGTGATTTAACCCAAGCAGTTTGCTACGACTTCTGACTTCATGCTCTTAAATCTTACTCAATATTATCTTACTTTTTTTTCCACTTAATGAAGGAATTGCTTCTACAGTAAGCTAGACTGGAATTACTAGGTCTTCTCTTTAATTCCTAACTTTGTTCACTGTTTTTTCTCATCAGAGATCATTAGAGATCTCCTAGTTCCTAAATGTATTCATATTTTTGCAACCACAATATTTACTAGAGCTGTCTGAAGCACTTTACACTAATAGATACACCCACCCTTGCTCTTCCTGGACAATCACTGTTGGACACTATTTTGTATGTGCCTTTTTCTCTTTTCTTTTCTTTTTTTTTTTTTAGTAAAGTCTGTTTATTCCACTGACTTTCATACAATGAGGGATCATATCTGCTTTGCTTTCTACCATATCCGCAGATTCTGGAAGGCTATGTGATTCTTAGTATTCACTAAATGAATATTTTCTGAACAAATGAATAAATGAATGAATCGTGTTCATGCTTGTATCTTAAACTAATTTTTTTTCTTTTCCTCAAACTCAGATCTGCTTTCTTACTGTACTGTGTGTCTTGGAGAATGGAATTCACATTCAGCCAGTTATTCCAGTCAAAAAAAATTAAGGCATCTTAGAATTCTTCATTTCTACCCACATTAATAAATCATCAAATATTTTGTTTTCTATTTTTAAATTGATTATGGAATTTTTCTTCTCTTCTACAAACCCATTACCAGATTCTCCTTTCTTCCTGAAGCTATCTTTTCCTCAACTGATTAGTATCTGGCCTCAAGACCTACCAGAATAATCTTTATACCTAATTATGTGCATAATTGAGATGCCATATAAGATCTTCTTGAGATATGTCTTCTAATCCAAGTTGTTTGGTTTATCAGTGTATTTGATTGCTATTAGACATACGCAAATGTATGAAAACAATTGAATGTCAAGGATCCATTTGTAGATTATACATAGTGAGTGATTCTAGTATCTATTATAGATTAGGGGTTCCTGTGTGGTGCAAACAATTTACACTTAACAGATAACCTAAAGTTGGTCATTCGAACCCACCCATAAGCACCGTGGAAGAACGGACAGATGGTCTGCTATCCTAAAGATTACAGCCAAGAAAATCCTATGGAGCAGTTCTACTCTGTAACAATGGGGTGTCCATGAGTTAGAATTAACTCAAAGTCAAGGGGTTTTATTATGTTCATGGTATATTCAGTAATCATTGGCTGATAATTCTGTTACCTACAATTTCCATGACTGATATCACTTATTTTATGGAAATTGCAATGGAACTTGTTCTACTACTTTAATGTAAACAATTGAGGTCTCAGAACTATCTTGATAGATGTTTCAGGCAGAAAGTATGCAGAATGAGTATAAATGCACTTATTTTATAACAGAAATTTGATGCTAGGATACTTTTAAATATGGATGCATTTTCCTGCCAATAGAAATCAAGCGACCCTTGTAGTGATTACAAAGCATCCTGCATCTTTGATTTTAAAAATAACTCAATTGTCACGTTAGAACATATATTACTGATCAGCTTGTTTGACTATACTAACTTTCACATCATATTTAAATGTCAAAAATATTATATATAATATGTTGTATAAAATATCTTTTGTTCTTCTAGCTCAATTGGCATGACACAGCTTATAAAGACAATGCTTTACATTCCACCTTGGTGAGTAGTGTCTGGGGTCTTAAAAGCCTGTGAGCAGCCATCTAAGATACTCCACTGGTCTCATCCCTTCCGGAGCAAGGGAGAATGAAGAGAACAGGATACAAGGAAAAGATTAGTCCAAAGGACTAATGGTCCACAGCTACCAAGGCGTCCACCAGGTTGAGTCCAGTACAGCTAGATGGTGCCCGGCTACCACCACTGACTGCTCTGACCAGGATCACAACAGAGGGTTCTGGACAGAGCTGGAGAAGGATGTAGAACATAATTCTAACTCACAAAAAAAAGACCAGATTTACTGGCCTAAAGGAGACTGGAGAAACCTCGAGAGTATGGCCCCCAGACACCCTTTTAGCTCAGTGGTGAAGTTACCTCCGAGGTTCACTGTTCAGCCTGGGAGTGGACAGTCCCATAAAACCAAATGAGACTAACGAGGTACAGGAGTCCAGTGACAAGGGCCAGAAGGCAGAAGGGGACAAGGAAGCTGGTGATAGGGAACCCAGGGTTGAGTAAGGATATTGTTGATGTGTTGTGAGATTGTTAACCATTGTCATAGGGCAACATGTGTAGTAACTGTTAAATGAGAAACTATTTTGTTCTGTAAGCCTTCATCTTGAGTGAGAATAACAGCACAATTGGAAGAGCGTAGTCAATGTCACCGAACCGTGTATGTAGAAATTTTTGAAATGGTGTATCTTTGGCTATGTGTATTTTCACCAGAAAGAAAAAAAATGTTGAGAATTTAGAGGGTTAATATGTTGTGGGGTTGTTAACCAACGTCATAAAACAACATGTGTACTACCGTTAAAAAATAAAAAAATATCTTTTTTTGTTCTCTCCATTCCAAAATCATTTTCACTGATATTTTACCTCATTCAAAGCCTTTAGCCAAATTTTGCTTTTACTATCACCTGTGTATCTTTGCTTTCAGACACTGCAGTTAAGCCAATGATGCTTGCTTTGTCAGCATCACTCTTCAATGCGGGGAAAAAAAAATCTAATAAGGCATGAAGTTCTTAATTCTGCATAATTGCTGATTCTAATTATATTGTGTGATCTTATTTCTCCAATTAAAAAAAAATACAGGATTAAGCCTACTGGCTTTGCTGCCCCAATTGCATTCAACCCCTTAGTGATAAAGAAGCCCCATTTTCTTCTGGAGAACTAACTCATTTCCCTCTTATTTCATA
Source organism: Dugong dugon (assembly GCA_030035585.1). Classification (NCBI taxonomy): domain Eukaryota; kingdom Metazoa; phylum Chordata; class Mammalia; order Sirenia; family Dugongidae; genus Dugong; species Dugong dugon. Next base: position 13,783,138 of record CM057473.1, read on the forward strand.
TAAAGTGGTGAAACTGTCTGTGGTTACAAATGCATGTAATCTAGATTTAAGATCATCAGTGCGGCATTACAAAATAAATGTTATAATAACATTTAAAATATCCCATATAGCACATGCTCTGAGTATAATTGGTACATGTAAAATAATATGTTGATAAAGGAATCACTCTTGTTAACTCAAAAAAGGATGCTTAAAGGATTTAAAAACATAGTAAAATATAACTAATTGGTTGTTTAGTCTGTGATAGTAATCTAAGAATAGTAGTTGACTGTACGAAGTGTAGCTGTTGATCATTTCATGTATGTGTTACATAGTATTTTCCTGGGTGCTCTAAACAAACAACAACAAAAAAAACAGGCTTATTGCTGTCCAGTTGGTTGCAACCCATAGCAAACCCTATCAAATAGAGTAAGGCTGCCCCCTAGGGTTTCCAAGGAGTGGGTTGGTAGATTCAAACTGCTGGCCTTTTGATTAGCAACTGAATGCTTAACTAGTGTGCCAGCAGGGTTCAGAACCACAAAAATACCTAAATATCTTCACTTTTGACTAATACAAATGTTACTGCTTTTTTTTCTTTTTTTCATAAATTAACTTATTAATAAACTTTGTGATTAGTTATTTCTTATAGACTCCTGATATTCTCAGGTGAACAAGAATGGAGAGAGTGTACTCACTATATTAATTCATATAACTGTATTACTAGAGAAATTAACATAAAATTTATAAATTTTAACACCTTGTTTGAAAGTTGGACATAATCATTGTCCCATAGTACATTCTTCACTTTTCTGAGTCACTGTTCAAATGTTGAGAGCAACCATTGTAAAACTTTCTCTTTATGGGAATGTTTTATCACATAGTTGTACTTTTTGTTTGTTTTGTTTTGTTTTTTACAAGATCTACATTAGAAGTTCATGAAAATACAGTCCCTGGCTTACTCTCCTTAGCTCAGTAATTGCCCTTGTACATATCTACACAAATAATAACAAAGAATATTTATTTATTTATTCTTTTTTTTAATTGTACTGTAGATGAAGGTTTACAGAACAAATAGTTTCTCATTAAACAGTACACATATTATTTTATGACAATGGTTAACAACCCCGTGACATGTCAACATTGTCCCTTCTCAACCTTGAGTTCCCTATTACCAGCTTTCCTGTCCCCTCCTGCCTTCTAGTCCTTGTTCCTGGACTGTTGTGCCCCATTAGTCTCATTTTGTTTTATGGGGCTGTCTAATCTTTGGCCGAACAGTCAGCCTCGGGAGTGACTTCATTACTGAGCTAAAAGGGTGTCCGGGGGCCATACTCTAGGGGTTTCTCCAGTCTCTGTCAGGTCAGTAAGTCTGGCCTTTTTTTGTGAGTTAGAATTTTGTTCTACTTTTTTCTCCAGCTCTGTCTGAGACCCTCTGTTGTGATCCCTGTCAGAGCAGTCAGTGGTGGTAGCTGGACACCATCTAGTTGTTCTGGACTCAGTCTGGTGGAGGCCATGGTAATTGTGGTCTGTTAGTCCTTTGGCTAATCTTTTAACAAGGACTATTTAAATCCTTGAATTTAGAAGTGCATGTCTGAAGTTTCTGAGTGATTTTCTGTTCATAAATTATCACTCAGAATTTTTAGGAATTACTTAAAATTCATTAATGAACTATGATATCATACTTCCACGAGCTTCCTTTGAGCATTGTCAATATTTCTTATATTATGCATATACATTTAACCTGCAGAGATAAGCTTTGTAATTTTCTATTGTAAATGTTTTGATGGTTGACCTGTGGTCTTAAGGTATTAACTTTCAGTTAGGCAAACAGTAAAAGGATTACCTCCAATATCCCAAGTAGCTAATGGAGTATCCAGATGTTAAGTATGTCATCATTTCCCCCTTTGTTCTGCATTCACATTGCTTTTTAAACAGGCGGCTCTTGAGTACTATGTAATAGTAGAAAACAGAGTGCAGAATTTATCCATGTATTTCTACTTTTCAAATATAAACCACAGAATACACGAATAATCACCAAATGACCATTTTAGGATTGTTCATTCATTTATTTTTTATTCATAGAACTTGGATTTACATCCAGCAAATAACAAAATCTGTATTCATTGATTGTTATTAATGTGTTCATTATTATATTAATTATATATGTATGTACATATATATATAATTAAAATCATGCGACTAGTATAAAAAATAAGAAATGTTGACAGGTAATGATTTACACTAACCAGAAATAACTTTGTTAGAATATAAATAATAATCAGTCAAGGCCACTTCGTGAATGTAGTGGAATAAGACATAGGTAAATCCAATCCATGATAATGCATTTAAAAAGGCACAAGGAAACTCGAGAGCCACAAAAAATACCTAAATATCTTCATTTTGACTAATATAAATGCTACTGACTTTTTTTTAATGCAAACTCTGTTTTGAATTTAGTGTTTCCACTTCCTAGATTAAAAAAAGAAGAAGAAAACAAAGCTTCTCAATTGCCTAAAAACCAAAAACCAAAACCTGTTGCCACTGAGTTGATTCCAACTTATAGTGATCCAATCACCAATTGCCACTTAATCCTTCTTAGCATCTAATGGTAAATTGCCTTCCACTTCTATATACTCTTATTAAAATCAGCTACCACAGATCAGTCCAATAATAAAACCCTTCTAACTTTCTAACATGATGGCTGTTCTTTCTCTGGCATATCGTCTTCTTTGCTATAAGCTGAAAAATGCAATTTGTTTTACTGCAGATGTGTTGACTAACAAAAGGCATTAATAAACATGGAAGGTTCAATGTGGTCTGGCTGAGACCCTCATTTCTAGGGATGAAGACCCTTGACTTGATATAGTGTACACATCTGAGACTTCCTGAGTGTACACGTATTGTAAACCACACTGCCGTGGACAATAAGGTCAACACTGGCTTCATGGACATGTGACCTTTGCAATTGCACAGGTCTCCGTGCTCAGAAAGACCCTGCTGTTAAAAGGAATATGGTTTAATGCTCTGCAGTTGCCATCTTGAACTTAATTATCTTACCGGAATGTGTGTTTTGTAAGTGAAATCTGATGGGACAATGGAGCATGCATATAAGCAGAGAAAGTACGTACAATATGCATGCCAATATTACTTTCTACCCCACTAATATACGACATTTATGAAACCCCATAAGCATAAAATTCCAGTAGATCCATAAGATGAAAATTCGACAATTAAAAGGTAATACTAAAGGAAGTGTATTACTTCTGAGACTAAATGCAGCTGCTGTCAGCTTCTAGAGTTCAAGCTTTCTTTTCAAAGAGTAAGTTTTTCTAAACACAGATAGAAGACAATGACATTCTAAGAAGCAGTCTAAGAAATAAACTAAGAACCCTATCATAACCTTTCTTTCTCATACTACTCCTGTGTATTAGCCAGCCATTTATGCCGAAAAGATGACATAAAATGAAAGGAAAGAATACGGCAACACATAGTTTCCTTACTCATTGTTACCAGAGTAGAGAGTGTTGCTATGTGAGAATAAGCACCTATCAATAAGTGAAGTAAAGAACAGTTGATTTCGTTTTATGAAGCAGTTCCACTTTTGTGGTAAGATCGTATGCATCTCCTAGCTATGAAATATGAATTGTGCAATTTTGGTGGTTCTGACTACAAGCTAAATGATCTAATATTAACATCAAAAACTGTCATTGCACAATGTAAAGATGGGCTGTAAAATCCATGCTAACAATTTGAAAAATTTATATACTTAAAATTACTTTAAGTAGCAAATAAAAAAGCATCAGAAAAAATCCGGAGATGGAATCTTGTATTTTAGTAGGTTTAACAGCATTTTCTTCTTAATTTTTTAACAAAGAGCTCTGTGTTTTCATTCTGTACTAAACCTGTTCCCGTCTAGTCGATTCCGACTCATAGAGACTCTAAAGGACACAGTAGCTCTGCCCCATAGCGTTTCCAAGGAGTGGCTGGTGGATTCTTACCGCTGACCATTGGATCAGCAACCCGACTCTTAACCACTGCACCACCATTCTGTATTAGGCCTTGCAAATTACGTAGTTATCCCTGAATAAGGTAAATTTTTTGCTGAATCTGAGGTCTGGATATTCCATGGAATCCATCAATACTAAGTGTATGCTTGACTCCTATAACTTTGAATTCTGATGGTTTTATTATTCTTTGATCAAATCTAGCCATTTAATACACCATTTCTATTGTCTATTTGCTTATTCAGTGCTGTATATACTCCTAGAGACCCTGCAGGAATCTGTGTATGTTCAGTGTGTTAAATTTCTATCTGTAAGAGGAAAATCCATAGGGAAGAAAAGAGCGTAGGCTCACTGACTGGATGGGATCTTCTCAGTCTATGCCTGGATTCCCTCTGAGTCATCATGTGTGTGTACTGCAGGTTTTTGTAGTATAATTTCAATAAATATACTTATCCGTCTAGTTGGTATAATTAAACTGGAACACTTTGGAATTGCAGTCTTCACTTTGAAGAATTTACATATGAACAAATGAATAAGATTATTTACTTGAAAGCTAACTTAGAAGAAAAAGGATACACAATCTTAAATGCATTTTTTTTTTTTTTTGGTATACTGAGACTTCCTAAAACAGAATAATAATTTATCATTCGTGATTAAGAGCTTGACTGCTAACAAAAAGCTCAGCAGTTTGAAGCCACCAGCTGCTTCTCGGAAACCCTATGGGACAGTTCTACTCTGTCCTGTAGGGTCTCTGTGAGTCCGAATCGACTTGAAGTCCGTGGGTTTGGTTTGGTTTGGTACCATAGCTCCCAGATCTTAGGGTGAACAGATTAGAAAATAAAACAAAAGTAAAAAACAAACAAACAAAAACAACTCTCATGTGGACATTTCCTGATTTGTCTAGGTAAAGCAGAGCTAATTTTAACACTGAAACATCACTTTCTTTTGTTTCCATACCTTTGGAATAACATATTTTTAACCATATTCTCCTCATGAAGAAATAGATATATTTAATGCTGGTTATAGTGACTCGTGGGGAGAAGCCCTGGTGGAACAGTGATTAAAGCCCTCAGCTGCCAACCAAAATGTTGGTGGTTGTAACCCACCAGTCCCTCTATGGGGGGAAATGTGGCAGTCTGCTTCCATAAAGATTTACAGCCTTGGAAACCCTATGGGGCAGTTCTACTCTGTGGTCCAGGTTCACTGTTAGATGGAATCGACCAATGGCAGCGGTTTTGTTTTTGTTTTTGGTATAGTGACTTGACTTTCTCTCCCTCAAAACAGGTTTAGTAAATTTCTTTAAGGCAACACCATAAAACGTTTCAATTAAAATTACATTATCTTCTTGTAGCCAGCTCCCTTTCTCTCTCTCTCTTTTTTTTTTTTTTAACTTCTTCTCCATCACTTTTCTCCCCCTCTTAAATAACTTTTAAGAGTTCAAAACAACATCTCCATGATCATTGGCAAGCTCAGGTCTATTGATGTGGCCATATTTTTGTGGCCCCACTTGGTAATCTAGGAATCTGATTCCACGGCCCATTACAGCTCTACGTAACACTTTCTTTAAGTAATGACTGTACTGCAGTTTCCCAATGAATCTTGTCTAAAGTCTTAAATGCTACTTTGCAGCTATCATCACATCTGATCAGTCATCAACTTATGCTAAGCCATGGTATCCCCAACTAAATCTTAAAAAAAAAAAAAAAAAACCTCACAGAGTATAGGCAGTAACTAGACAAGGCCATTCTGAGACTGTACTCACAGGAAATATAACTGTGAAATAAGATAGAAATCAGACCAATTGACAACTATCTATGAAATAAGACAGAGATGGCCAATTTGTCAGCACAAAAATAACTGCATATTTCTTTCTTGCAAGTAACATGAGTCACTACTTCTTATTTATCAATGATAATTCTAAATCTGTTTTAATCTTTTTGCCTCAAAAATAAAATTCACCAATATACTACATCAATAATTTGTGCCTGCTTCCCGGCAGCACACATTCTAGAAAGGGCCTTTACCCCTTTAAACCGTCTGTAGAGTTGCCCAAATTCTATAATAAGATTCTCTCAACTTTCTCTTATCCAGAGACTCCAATTTTCCTCTGGTGTATTCCTTCCCATAACGGAAAAAACAAAATAAATCTTTGTGTGTTCCTGATGCATTTCAGCCAGTGTCCAGTTTTTTATAAAATTAATCTCATGCTCTCAAATTGATATTTATTTTACATGTAAACCATTTAATATATTTTAAGTCACTCTTAGATAATACTCAAAGAGTGGAGCATTTTGAGAAGTATTAATTTTGTATATTCATAATCAATTTAATGTCATGTATATTATCTTTGTTTTTTCTTCGGTATGAAAATGTTGGATATGTTTTGAATCAAGTCTTTCAAATTTTTCTAGCATTTTATAGTACATCTTGATTAAATTACTTCTCTTTGAAATTTGGTCATATTGCATGGTTGATACTGTTTTACTTCTATGTAAGTCTTTATAAATTATCAGAAAGTATCCTGCATTGGCAAAAGCTAAATGTGACCACTGCTGGAAATAACTATCTTGGCATCAATTTCTTAAAATCTATTTAACAATGTACTCAAACTAAAAGGAGGCTACTTCTTAAAAATACCAACACAGTTCTCAAATGCACCTAATATTTTCCAAAATGAAGCAGTGTTTGGAGGCAGTTATTTCATAATATATTGTTTTTCGATAAGAGGACTAAATCAAATTATTAGAGAAATCATAAAAACCAAAAAGCAAAGCCATTGCCATTGTCGATTCTGACTTATAGCAACCTGATAGGACAGAGTAGAACTGCTCCATAGGATTTTTAAGTAAGTAGGTCACCAGTAGGCCTTCTGAGGCACCTCTGGGAAGTTTCTAACCACTAACGTTTTAGCTAGTAGTCGAGCACTTAACTATTTGCATCACCAAGATACACACAGGCATTGGCATCAGTAAGAACGCAAAATAATTTATCAGACATTAGTAAGCAACCACGGTAGTAATTGTTTATTGGAGCAAATTCTTCAAGTATCCTGAGTGGTGATCATTGATGAATCACAGAGAGCGTTTGCCGAAGACTTGATCTTTTGGATCAGATGCTCCACTAACCTCTATTATTATTGAAAGAAATCTTGCATATCTGCTGTTTCTAAATTTATTTTTTTAAGGATGAAATGAAGGTATCTAAGAGATAAAAGCTGTGGGAAGTCTTTGAGCATTGCATAGAGCTAATTCTTAGTATAGTCAAAAGTTCAGAATGTATTGTGCACTGTACATTCTCTTGGATGCAAAGATGAGGAAGTGAATTGAAAATTGTAAAGGCACGGCATGAAGGAGCGATAGGGGAAAATATTCTTCAAAAGTATAACGTTTCCTTCATATGCTTTGACCTACAAACATCCATGTAAAGATACAAATCATCAGACCTTAGTGAAAAGATGAGAAATATCTTACTTCAAACTTTAAACATCAGTTGTGTGAGATAGTTTAGCATATATTTTCTGCAAATAGTGTAATCACTATGTAACACAAGCAATAAATATTGAAATCTCTAAATAAGCCTGCCTATATATTTCCTCATTTTTATAATTTAGAGAAATTATATATTTAAATTATTGTAAAAAATGTTTTGTTAAAAGTAAAATCGAATGTGTAAAATTTCCATCTGGTGAGAGCAGAAAGAGTTATCGTTTTCATACACTGGCACCTTTGCCAGAATATCCTTCAGAGTGGACTTGGAAAATATTCTGTGCCTACTGCCTACCAGTTGTCATTGAGTCAGTTCCAACTCATGGCAACCCCATGTGTGTCAGAGTAGAACTGTGCTCCATAGGGTTTTCTATGACTACTTTTTCACAAGGAGATTTCTAGGACTTTCCTCCAAGGAACCTCTGGGTGGACTTGAACCTGTATCCTTTTGGTCAGCAGCAGAGCAGCTTAACCATTTGCAGAACCCAGGGACTTCCTATGCATACTGGAAGTATCAAGTGGATTTTTTTCCTGTCATTGTTTAGTTAAAATCTCTTGTAAAATTATATATATTTAAACATTTAATATGTTTTATCAGGATGCTAATTGTGGAGATAGCAGAATAATAGTAGGGAATTACTAGGGTGGAATAGGGTTGGGAAGGGACGCTGTTAATAGCATGCCTCTTTTCCACCTAAGCCAAAGGAATTAAAAGATGAAGATCAAAACTATGACCTGTATTAGGGATAAAGACTAGTCCAAAGAGTGTAGTTTACTGTTGCAGACTTTTTAGTTCCCTAACTAAGTGTATCATCAAGCATATTGTTTATACATAATTTTCTTTAAAGCATTGTTAACACCAGCAATACAAGTCTTCTCAACTTTGAGATACTAATGCGATAGTGTTTTGAAGATAATGCTGAGGATCAGACCCTGAATATTTCACAAAAGAAAATAAAATATATTCATGTAAGGGAGTCTGAGACATGTCTTCTTTATATGGATAGTCATGTGCTCAGTTAGAAGCTGTACCTGCTGGACTGCTTAGGATGTTCTGCATGACTAGGCAGTATCTTTCCTGCTACACTAGAATATCTCTCCTTCTGTTTCAAATCTCTAATTTTTTAACCCAGTCTCCTTCTTTTTGCTTTCTTCCCTTGCCTTTCCCTCTTTTTCCTTTCCCTTCCCTTCTTTGCTCTCTTTTACTTCTACACGTGGCACTTTAAAGTCGTGGAGGCATCTGTAGTAATTTCTCATTATAGAAACAACAGTGATCAGTTGAATTCATCCTTTACTGCTCAGAGCAACATTGCCAGTTATGTGATTCATAGATCTGCATGGTAAAGATGTGTTCCTTCCAATGTGGCACTCTTTAGCTTAAGAAGTTTATACATCTACTTCTCTGGGACTCAGATGGCTTATTGGCTATAAGAAATATTTTTTAACTAAACTTGTGTAATTTTGTTTGACCCCAAAATTCCCACTTCTTTGATTGATACAGCCATATTCTTTTTAAAGTAACAACTATTTAATATTTAATACATTTTAAACTATTTAAAATTTAACTTACAGAAATCTGGCAGAGACTCCTACTTGCCTACACAATATTCACTCTCCCTTCCTTCTTACTAAGATGATTTTGGTATATGTTTGGAAAAAGCACATGACCAAGTAAAAATCTTTAGGAATAGGAGCAGTTAATGTGACTGGAATGGAAGTCATTAGGTGTTATTTTTGAGAAAACACTTTAAAGGGACTAACTCAGATGGCCGGTAACACTTCTCTCCTTCCCCCATCCCCTCTTGAATATTAGATGTAATAGTGACTGCTGCAGCAGCCAGCTTGTTACAAGGTAATGTGAAAAATGAAAGCCACTATGTAAGGACAATAAAGTGAAAAGATATAGTCCAAGGATATTAATGATATGGAGTTCTAATATCAGAGCTGTAGTTCATTACCTATGACACAGATAAACCCATATTTTTTTTTATTGTACTGTTATTTCAGGTCTTTGCTACTCTGTCATGTACATGACAGTGTGATATACCCAGGTATATCACATGCACCACATGCAAGTTAAAACTGAACAATGAATAAGGAAGACCAAAGAAGAATTAATGCTTTTGAATTATGGTGTTGGAAAAGAATATTCAATACACCATGGACTGCCAGAAGAATGAAAAAATCTGTCTTGGAGGAAGTACAACCAGAATGCTCCTTAGAAGCAAGGATGGCGAGGGTTCGTCTCACTTTGAACGTGTTATCAGCAAGGACCAGTCTCTGGAGAAGGACATCATGCTTAGTAAAGTAGAGGGTCAGTGAAAAAGAGGAAGACCCTCAACGAGATGGATTGACACAGCGGCTGCAACAATGGGCTCAAGCATAACAACGATTGTGAGGATGGTGCGGGACTGGCAGTGTTTCGTTCTGTTGTACACAGGGTTGCTATGAGTTGGAACTGGCTCACTACATCTAACAACTACAACAACAATAAGATATTGTTGAAATAATTGAATTAAATAATATCTTTAAAATTCCTTTTCTTAAGAAAATATTAAGTCTAGGGTTAGAAAAAAATTTTGAACAAAGACATTGTAGTGGCTGAATTCTTACAGCGTGCTTCACAATCCTCACCTCCTGGTATTTACTTACTAGTATTTTATCCTCCTTTTGAGTGTTTGCAGGACCTATGATTTGTTTCTAATCAGTAGAAGATGGCAGGGATGACAGTATGTGCATGACTATGTGTATTTGATTAGGTGGTTACATTGCATGACAGGGTAGCACCCATCTTGTTGGGGTCATTTTCTTGCAGGCTTTGATGAAGTAAGCATTCATATTGGGGGGCTCACATGGTAATCAACTGAGAATGACTTCAAGAGCTAATCATGCCCACCATAGCCAGTAGGTTGATTGCATCATTGCAGTAGATCAAGCTAAGCCATGCCTAGACACCTGACTCACAGAAACTATGATATAATGGAAGTGTGCTGTTTTAGCAGCTGCATATGCAGTGATTTGCTACTTAGTAAAAGAAAACTAATACAAATTCTGGTACGTGGAAAAATTCTGAAAAGCATGATAGACAAAGCCAATAAACTTAACATTTTATACTTTAAAGATGAGGACAGTGAAGGCTCATCGACTGCTTTTAGAAACTAGAATTGGAAGATGCTGCTCATGAGAGCTCAGAAGGAAATAGGGAGCATGCTATTGAAAAGGATATAAAGAACAATCCTTGTTACGTAGTTACATAAATACTGGTGACACTGTTGCCTAGGATAATATGGAAAATTCACCAAATGAATTTGGTGATCTTGCTACATAGATTTCCAAGCAAAGTAGTGAAGGAGCTGCCTCGTTTCTTTTTACTGCTGATAATAAAATTTAAGAGGAGAGAAATAAATTGATGGAAGATTTGTTTAAAAAAAAGAAAACATGAGCTGATGATTTGGAATATTCCTAGACTCTCCAGATAGGAAAAGATGCTATATTGAGAGATGGCTTTAGGACATTGTCAGGAAAATTTGTCTAGAGAAAAGCTGAGGGTGTGACGGTATAACCTTTTTATAAATCCTCAGAAATGACAAAAGATGACAGTATTTAATCAAATGAAATTCCCTTTCAAGAGATTAAAGGTGTACCTCACTGAATCTCACCATAAAATCATAGAGTCTCTAGGAAGCTGAGTATTGTTCCATAGCCCTCTCAGCTGGAGTCCAAGATAGAGAAAAAAGAGCTTGTCTTTAAATGACATGTGGATATGGATTTTGTTTACGGAGTAATTCCATGAAAGACATGCAAAAATATTTTAGCAGAAATGCTGTCAGCTAGGACTGAAAGCAATAGAGAGAGTTCAAAATGAAAGGAGACTACTGAGTGCCCAAAATTCTACTGCCAAGTAGCTGGGTGATAAAATTACTCACCTGCATTCTCAGTGATGAGACCTGGGCCTTGAGACGATGCTATATCGAAATGAGACTCTTGGTGATATTGGAAGGAAGATGAATTTTGCATGTAGAACAGATATAAACTATTGGAGGCTAGAAGGTGGACTCTGGAGGACAATTTCATAGGGTGATCTCCATGATTACACTTCCTCATGTTCACACCCTTGTGTAATCACCTCTATTTGAGTGTGGTCTGAACCAGTGACCTGCTTCTAACCAATAGAACATGCCAAAACTGACCATATGTCTGTCATTATGTGATTGTTTTACATAAGATTATAGCACACATCTTTTTGGAGTCACTCACTTCCTGGATTGCCTAGAAGAAACAAACAGCCATGTTGGAAAGCCCAAGTGGCACGGAAGTAGGACAGCCTCCAGTTGACAGCCAGGAAGAAAATATAGCCCTCAGTTCTAAAGCCTCAGGGAACTGAATGCTGCCAAAAATCATGTGAACTTGGAAGTGGATTTCCTCCCCAGTAGAGCCTCCAGAAGATAACCCAGCTGTAGATGACATTTTGATTGCAATCTTGCAGAACAATCAGATAAGCCATTTCCAGAATCCTTACTCAGAGTCTGTGAGTTTTATAAATGTATTATTTTCAAAAACATAAATTTTATGATAAATTTTTAAGCAACAACAGAAAAGGAATGTAGATATCCATACTGAAGGATCAGTTGCTTAAAGCTGATGGTCTTGGGGTGGAGGATAGCAGAGGAGAGTGAAGCGAAAAGACACTACTAGGTTAGTCTTTGTTAACACTCCAAGACAGTCGTTCAGTCTTTTCTGCAATACGACCATTCCAGTGTTTTTGTACCATAAATCTAGCCATTAGATTATCACCTAAACAATTGTTCCTGACTCCTTTGTTCTAAAAGTGGAAAGTCTAGACCATTGAGCTATATTAACTTGCTCTATTTGGAGGACAATTTGTAGAGGAGATGCTAACAAAGTTAAAACGTCTTATTGAAGAAAGGAGAGAGAAATTAGAATATAATCTTCTTAAAATTGTTACTAGCAAAAAGAAGCCACTTTTTAAAGAATGTGCAGTTAGAAATTGCATTAATTCTTTTCTAAGAGCTTAAAAATCAATGAAGAGAAGAAAGAATAATTTTCCACAGATTTCAGATATATTTTGTTTATAGATTGTAAACAAAGTGTTGTACACTTAAATCTCTATTTCTTTTATTTTATTCTTGAGACTTATTCTATAAATATCTAGAAACAAGATCTGAACTGAGTTCTACAAATCATTCTGTTTACACTGACATATGTTAAAATTATCTCCTCTAAAATACAATCACCCCACCCCACCCGTGTAGTCCAAACCTCATCACCTTTGCTATCATTTACGTCGATATCTTCCTTCCACTCAGTCTATATGCATTCCTTTCTCCATGTAGAAGTCATAATGATTATTTCTTTTCCAACATTTTAGAAAAGTGAGAAAAACACACAATACTGTACAAATCATAGGTGCACGCATCAATGGATTTTCTTAACCTCTATATGCTCATAAAACCACCTCCTTGATAAAAAAAAACAAACAAACAAAAAGACTATTACCAGCACCTCAGAAATAGTAAATACTCCACAAGGAGAAGATCAGCCCATATCTAACATCCTAAGTTAATTTTGTCTGTTTTTGTACTTTACATAAATGTAATCAGAATAATAACAGAATGTATTATTTTGTGTCTGGCTTCTTTCACTCAGTGTTGTGTTTGTGAGAGTCATCCAAATGTTCCTGAGTATACGTATATATTTTTCACTCCCATTGCATTACTATATCATAAATTGCGCATCTATTTTACTATTGCTGTGCATTGAGGCAGTTTTCAGTTTTGAGGCTATCGTGGCTAGGGCTGCTTTGAACATTCTTAAATATGTACTTGTTTCTGTTGCGTATGCCTCTGTTGTTGTTGTTGTTAGCTGCCGTTAAGTCGATTCTGACTCGGAGCGACCCTATGTACCACAGAACGAAACACTGCCCAGTCCTGTGCCTTCTTCACAGTCATTGTTATGTTTGAGCCCATTGTTGCAGCCAGTATGTCAGTCCATCTCCTTGAGGGTCTTCCTCTTTTCTGCTGACCCAGTATTTAACAACCATGATGTCCTTTTCCAGGGAATGATCCCTCCTGACAACTTGTCCAGAGTATGTAAGAGGTAGTCTCATCACTTGCTTCTAAGGAACATTCTGATTAAACTTCTTCCAAGACAGATTTGTTTGTTCTTTTAGTAGCCCATGGTATATTCACTATTCTTCACCAACACCACAATTCAAAGGCATCTTCCTTATTCATTGTCCAGCTTTCGCATGCATATTGTGCTATTGAAAATTCTATGTCTTAGGTCAGGCACACCTTAGTCTTCAAGGTGACATCTTTACTTTTCAACACTTTCAAGAGGTCTTTTGCAGCAGGTTTGCCCAATGCAATGCATCTTTTGATTTCTTGACTGCTGCTTCCATGGGCATAGACTGTAGATCCAAGTAAAATGAAATCCTAGACAACTTCAATATTTTCTCCATTTATCATGATGTTGCTTATTGGGTCAGTTGTGAGGATTTTTGTTTTCTTTATGATGAGGTGTAAGCCATACTGAAGGCTGTGATCTTTGATCTTCCTCAGGAAGTGCTTCAAGTCCTCTTCACTTTCAACAAACAGGGTTCTGTCATCTGGATATTGCAAGTTGTTAGTCTTCCTCCATTCTTGATGCCCCAGTCTTATTCATAGAGTCCAGCTTCTCAGATTATTTGCTCAACATACAGATTGAATAGATGTGGTGAATGGATAGAACCCTGATCACACCTTTCCTGACTTTAAACCAGGCAGTATCCCCTTGTTCTGTCTTAACTACTGCCTCTTGATCCATGTACAGGTTCCTTATGAGCACAATTAAGTGCTCTGGAATTCTCATTCTTTGAAATGTTATCCATAATTTGTTATGATCCACACAGTTGAATGCCTTTGCATAGCCAATGAAACACAGGTAAACATCTTTCTGGTATTCTCTGCTTTCAGCTAGGATCCATCTGAAATCGGCAATGATATCCCTGGTTCCAAGTCTTCTTCTGAATTTGGCCTGAATTTCTGGCAGTTTCCTGTCCATATACTGCTGCAGCCGCTTTTGAATGATCTTCAACAAAATTTTACTTGTGTGTGATATTAATGATACTGAACAATACTTTCTGCATTTGGTTGGATCACCTTTCTTGGGAATAGGCATAAGTATGGATCTCTTCCAGTCGGTTGACCAGGTAGCAGTCTTCCAAATTTCTTGGTATAGATGAGTCAGCACTTCCAGTGCTGCATCCATTTGTTGAAACATCTCATTTGATATTTTGTCAATTCCTGGAGGCTTGTTTTTCACCAATGCCTTCAGTATAGCTTGGACTTCTTCTTTCAGTACCATTGGTTCCTGATCATATGCTACCTCTTGAAACGTTGACCATTTCTTTTTGGTATAATGACTCTGTGTATTCCTTCCATCTTCTTTTGATGCTTCCTATATAGAATATTAAATATTTTCCTCATAGAACCCTCACTATTGCAACTCGAGGCTTGAATTTTTTCTTCAGTTCTTTTAGCTTGAGGAATACCAAGCATGTTCTTCTCTTTTGGTTTTCTATCTCCAGCTCTTTTCATATGTCATTATAATACTTTGTCTCCTTGAGCTGCCCTTTGAGATCTTCTGTTCAGTTCTTTTACTTCATCATTTCCTCTTTCACTTTGTCTGCTGGATGTTCAAGAGCAAGTTTCAGAGTCTCTTCTGACATCCATTTTGGTCTTTTCTTTCTTTCTTGCCTTTTTAATGACCTCTTGCTCTCTTCGCGTATGATGTCCTTGGTGTCATTCTACAACTCATCTGGTCTTCAGTCATTAATGTTCAACACATCAAATATATTCTCGAGGTGGTCTCTAAATTCAGGTGGGATATATTCAAGGTCATACTTTAGCTCTTGTGGACTTGCTCTAATTTTCTTCAGTTTCAACTTGAACTTGCATATGAGCAATTGATGGTCTGTTCTGCAGTCGGCCCCTGACCTTGTTCTGACTGATGAGATTTTCCATAGTCTCTTTCCACAGATGCAGTCAATTTGATTCCTGTGTATTCCATCTGTCAAGGTCCACGTGTCTTCGTTTATGTTGGTGAAAAAAGGCATTTGCAATGAAGAAGTCATAGGTCTTGCAAAATTCTATCATGTGATCTCTGGCATCGTTTCTATCACCAAGGCCATATTTTCCAGCTACTTACTGATCCTTCTTCTTTGTTTCCAACTTTCACAATCCAGTCACCAGTGGTTATCAATGCATCCTGATTGCATGTTTGATCAATTTAAGACTGCAGAAGCTGGTAAAAAATTTTCAGTTTCTTCATCTTTGGCCTAAGGGGCTGATAAGTACATCTGAATGATAGTTTTATTAACTGGTCTTCCTTGTAGGCATATGGGTATTATCCTTTCACTGACCGAGTTGTACGTCAGGATAGATCTTGAAATGTTCTTTTTGATGATGAATGCAACGCCATTCCTCTTCAAGTTGTCATTCCTGACAGAGAATACCATATGTTGTCTGATTCTAAATGGCCAATACCAGTCCACTTCCGCTCACTAATGCTTAGGTATCGATGTTTATTCTTTCCATTTCATTTTGGACGATTTCCAATTTTCCTAGGTTCATACTTTGTACATTCCACGTTCCAATTATTAATATACTTTTGCAGCTATTTCTTCTCATTTTGAGTTGTGCCACATCAGCAAATGAAGGTCCCGAAGGCTTGACTCCACCCACTTCATTAAGGTCTACTCTACTTTGAGGAGGCAGCTCTTTCCCAGTCATCTTTTGAGTGCCTTCCAACCTGGGGGCTCATCTTCTGACACTAACAGACAGTGTTCCGCTGCTATTCATAAGGTTTTCACCGGCTAATTCTTTTCAGAAGTCAACTTCCGGGTCTGTCTTCCTACTCTGTCTTAGTCTAGAAGCTCAGCTGACACCTGTCCACCATGGGTGACCCTGCTGATATCTGAAGAGCGGTGGCATAGCTTCCAGCATCACAGCAGTACCTAAGCCCCCACAGCACGACAAAGTGACAGACACGTAGGGGAAGTATGCTTCTAGGAGTGTGATTTTCAAAGCCATAGGGTATGCAAATGTGCTGTTTTAATAGCTACAGATAGTTTTGTAAACTGGTCATACCAATTTACACTCCCACCAGCCACATCTGAGTACGATCTTGCCAAATTCACCAAAATTCTCCTCTCCTTGATGACAGATATCACTGTTCTTCTTTTCACATGCTTCTTGGCCATTTGGATGGGCCATAATGTTTAAGCTATTTGAGAATTGTTCCCTCTTCTTCTGTTTTATGGAGGAATTATTTTACAAGATTAGAGCAAGGGAGAGATCTTTTAAATTACCAAATCATGTATTATTTTATCCTTGAATGGAAGGCAAGCATTCTATCACTAAACCACCAATGCCCCATATACATATAAATGTGTATATATATATATATATGTGTGTGTATGTGTGTATGCATACTGTATATATGTATATATATATGTGGATGTGGATGTGTAGGTGTGTACAGAGAGAGAGAGAAATTCATTTTAAGGAACTGGCTTGTAGGATTGTGGGGCTGGCAAGTTCAAAATCCATAGGTCAAATGATGGGCTGGAAATTCTGTCAGTCTTGTGTACCAGATTGGTATATCAGACAATAGAGGAAAGAGAGAAATTCTGGTTGAATGTTTATCCATAGTCTGGAGACAAAGTCTTCCCTCTGGAAAAGTTCAGTTTTGCTCTTAATGCGTAAGTACATTATGGAGGGTAATCTGCTTTATTTATGGACAGCTGATGTAAAGGTAATAACATATAAACATTTCACAGCAATACCTAGACTAGAATTTGACTAAACACCTGGGCACCCTACCCTAGCCAAATCGACACATAAAATTAACTATCACAGTGGCTATTTCAGAAATTACATCTCTGCTCAATTGTCATGTAACAAGAGGTGCTTTATGTGGTGAAACTCACATTTTTTACTTTGGTTTTTCCCTTGAACATTAATATTTTATTTTTTCTGTGCATTTATCACTATGTGAAATTCTCTCTCTCCTTTTTTTATCCTTTTTCAATGTTATGTCAACAGCAAGTAGATATGCATCAAGCACATAACTTCTTGACACTTTTTTAATGAGTTAATGACAAATGCACAAGTGAAAATTTTAATGAGTTTATTTTTCTGCTAATACATTTTTTAGTTGATATATTCTCCAAAATAACAGAAAAAAACTTGATTGGTTGAACTTTTGCAATATTTATTCAACTGATACTTTCACCTACCATTAATTTAGGATTTAGTTTTCCTCTAATAATTGAAGTGTTAGTGACATTGGAAATAAGAAATATGTCACATTTAATGCAGTATTTATACCTACAAAGTTAATTAAGGAAAGTATGAAATGATCTATGAAAAAAGTAGGGGCACTTGATCAAAACACTGGCAATCATGACTTCTTCATTAATTACATGTGAGATCTTGAGAAACTTATGTTTTTCTATGTTTTACTGATCTAGAGAAGTAGGGAATTATTTTTGGATGTTTTTTTAGTTATAAAATTTCACAATTCTATGATCTAAGTGAGTGTGTCTCAAATTCATTATGCAACAGCTGCTAGAAAATTAACACAAAGCAGAATTTTGCACCAATCATTTAAATTTATTTATCTTATGGCTTTATGTTTTTCGTTTTTTTTTTTTTTCGTGGTCCTATAGAGAGTACTAGAGTCCAGCTTTCATCAACTCTCAATGAATTCTTCAGTTTATAAACGAAAATAAAGTCTTGTTAAGCAATTATAAATCACACAGCTTCACGTGGTGATTTTTGTATCAGTCGCCTCTCATGCATGGGTTAATTTGGCTCCTTATTGCTCCACTAACATATTATTGCTGGCCCTACATTTTAACCCTTTTTAGGTCTACTTCTCAGCAGATGAACGGATCAACTCTGTGGTTAATGCTCTGTGCTTCTGTTTCATTTCTAGTTCTCAGAGATCTTTGTTTTGTCTTTTGTTTTTTTCTAATTTATGGTTCTTGTTACTGATTCATTGGTTGCTATTTTATATACCTGACTTTCTTTTTATATACCTGACTTTGGAAGAGTGTGGAGTTTGATTCATAAACTCATCTTAATATCCTGAATAGCTATTAATATTACCAAAAATCAGTTACCTTCGAGTCAAGTGAGGATCACAGAAGAGTCATATTGGGGTTTTATCAGGGACATATTCCAGCCAAGACCAGCAAAACAAACTTCATTTATTCTCAGTGATCAGTATTAGTGTGTATCAACTACTATCAGACATGGTTATCCTTTAACCCACCACCTTTTCCTTTTCTCTCCACACCCATCATTGCTTTAAAGTGGGGGACTTGGTGCACGTGTTTTTGCTTGTTTGTTTTAATGTATTGTCTTCTATAAAACTTAGGTATAAAATATAAAATCTACACTACCACCAATATTTCCTTTGTTTCCAACATATAACAATACTTGTCTTTTAGAATTAATCTTCACTTCTAACTAGTCAAACATCTAAAATTTTGAAAAAAATATTTGTTTCAGTATGACTCACTATACATGTTCATGGATTTATATTTACTCCTTTCATACCATCTAACTTTTCCATGTTTTCCCAAAGTCTTAGGACTCTCCGTCTTCAAGCATCAGAAGTATGGCTGCATTCACTGAGTAATTGAATCTTTTTATAATGAACACAGAAGAGAGAGAGGAAGAGCCAGCAAGAGAGAGACAGGGAGAGCAACTGTGTCGCAGCCCCTCACACGGGGCACCATCTGTCGCAGCGGCGACGGTAATCAGGACAGCGAACACAATAACCAACTGCACAGCACTTACAGAGAAGTGCGGCCAGGAGGGTCACTCTGAGGAGTCCACCCGACCCCCTTCAGTCCCAGGAGTTTATTTTATAGTCAATACAGCAAGCAATAAAGCAATTAACAAAACAATGGGCTTTGGGTGTGGGCAAGGGAGAAGGAATTCAGGTAAACAAGCCAATCAGTAAAGGGACAATAGGTTTGGGAAAACAAATCGTGAGAAGTCTCAACATGTTGGAGACAAGTCTCAACATGCTGTGCAGCATAGAGGCCTGTCAGGGCTGCGGTTGTCAATAGAGCAGCCACGTTTAAATGACATATATCCCCACACAACTGAAAATACAGAATCCCTGTGTCACACAGATTAAGTCATTTTTTGTCATACAGTAACTAGAATAATACTACTGCCATGGGTATATTTCAAATCTATCATTGCATTGCCCAATGCACCAATTCATTTCCCCTACTCCAGTGATCATCCCTAAGAGCAGATTCGTAACTAATAATCTAGTATTTATTTCTTGGGGAACTGAAGCATAAATCTACTTTCTTTCCATCTATGTGATGGTGTGATCATTCTACTTTCCTCTTGTGTTTCACTGGAATTTACACCGTTTATTATTTTTGCTGCTCTTTCTATGAGTGTATTAGAGAGAGTCCCTGATAGAGAGGACATTGGAAACAGATATTATTTTAAGGGCTTACCAGGCTCTGAATGGCTGACTTTGTATTAGGCTACTTTTCTTGGTCCAGTTATATATCTGAGTGAAATCTGAATAATTTACTTAAACCAAAAAAAAAAAAAAAAAACCTGTTGCCTTCGAGTCGATTCGAACTCATAGTGACCTTATAGGATGGAGTAGAACTACCCTTTTGGGTTTCCATGGAGCAGCATGTTTGGACTGCCAACCTTCTGCTTAGCAGCCTGAGTGAGCCCTTAGGCACAGTGGTCGAGAGCTTAGGCTGTTAACCAAAAGGTAGGCAGTTCAAATGCACCAGCTGTTCCTTGGAAACCCAATGGGGCAGTTCTACTCTGTCCTATTGGGTTGCTATGAGTCAGAATTGACTACACTGCAAAGGTTTTTTTTTTTTTTTTTTGATGTTGTTATCATCAATGAATTCCCATAGTACAGTATTTGCAAACTTGTGAATATGACACAACTCTGACCAGCTGTATCAGAAGATGAGTGTACATCAATGAACATATTTTTCTTCCCAGTGATATCGTCTAAGACCATGTATATTTTTCTCATAGGAATTGTTTTTCTTTATTGAAATAAAATAGATGTGTTTAGATAAATCAGTCAAATATTATTTCTCTAGGTTACTCCAATACCATGGATATTTCAGGTCCAAATGTTTGTGGTTTATGAATGAACTAAATCCTCTATCTCAATAGATCTATCTACCTATCTACCATATGTATCTACTATGTAAGTGTATATGTATATTATATACATATATAGTATGGTGTAAACATGGCTTTAATGGTTTGATTTATAAACATAATACTTGTCTTAGTTTTATAGGGCTTCTGTAACAAAATACCACAAAGTGTGTGGCTCTAAAGAACCAGAATTTATTGTCTCACAGTTTAGCATCTAGGAGTTTGAAATCAGGGTGTTGATCATGTTGATTCTTTCTGATAACTCTGAGGAAAAAAAAAAACTGTTTTATGCTTCTCCCTTAGCTTCTGGTGGCTCCTGGCATTCCTTGGCATACAGCTGTATCTGTCTTTTTCATCACATGGTTATTCTTCCTCTGTCTATGTCTGTGCCTGTTCTCCTCTTTTGTAAGACAGCCTTTGGATAAGATTTGACCACACTCTACTTTCTTAAAAGATGCTATTTACAATCAAGTACCATATACATTTACAAACACATTCACAGGTACCATGGGTTAGAATTTCATCATGTAAGTTAGTCAATAAATCATATTTTTATTGTGAAGAAAAAAATAGAGTGGCTGAGAATTTAAACTAACAAAATTAACTCTCCCTCGCATTAAGCAATTCTGAGAGAACACATGATTTCCCATTCCTGAGTTAAATTGTGCTGGGACTGAGAAAAATTAAATTAGCTGCTTGCTCCAAGATATCTATATATCTTCTCCTGGAAGATAAGATTATGAATCAGCTAAACAACTAACTTATCAAGATTAACAGTTGTATTTTTTTTCAAAGTTTTTTTTTTGTGTGTGAAAATATATATTTCATAAAGTTCATGAACAGGAAAAACTAATCTATAGAGATAGCAATTAAAATAGCGGTTGCCTCTTCGTAGGAAAATTGACTAGAAACGAGTAGAAACGGACTTGAAGGAGCTTTCTAGAATGAAGATAATCTATTATATTCTGAATCACTTACTATTTACAGGTAGTCCCGAACTTACAACAGTTGGTATACTGATGACTCATCATAAGTTAGTTGCGATATAAGCAGAATACCTCGTGTTTTAAAAATTGTTTTCATTATTATTGCCTTTTACTATCAGTATCTTTATAAATCTGATGTTTGTTTGTCTTTGGGAGTTGGAAACATTACATACAAACCGACAGATGTATTTTAATATATATGTAGATAAAAAATACAAAAAATCACAAAAATTTAATCTGACAAAAGGAGTTGGATGACATTGGCATCTTGTCAGTTACGATAACTCCACTTGTGGAAAGTTCTGGATCATCTGGATTTTCCCTGGGAATGGGGATGGTATTTCTAGTCAGAAAATCAGGGAAAGTTGTGTGTATAGTGCTTTTCTTTTTTTCTTCGCATATTTCACGGTGACATCTCACTGCTTCCCAAATCTGCCTGTCGGCTTTAGCAAAGCGATCAATGTTTGGGTCCATGTTTTCAAGCAACTGAAGCCCCTGAGTTAATTTAGAAAAAAACTTTAGCTATTCCAGTCACTGTAAAAAATGTTAACAAGTTCTCTTCTTCCTCCTTCTCTTTATTTCTTTCTTCTTTAGCATTTCTTTTCTCTTCAAAATCCATTAAGTCCTGATCTGTCTGTTCCCCTTCTTTGTGATCTATGAACTATTCCACATCAGCAATCCAAAATAAATAAATAAATAAACAACAACAACAAAAAAAAAAAACACAAACTCGGGGGACCTCATACCATCACGAAATCAGTGCCGGGAGCAGAGCGCACCCTTTGGACCCAGGTCCCTGCGCCGAGAAGCTCCTAGTCTGGGGGAACACTGATGAGAATGCCGAGAGAGAGAAAGCCTTCCCCTGGAGCTGACACCTTGAATCTGGACTTTCAGCCTACTTTACTGTAGGGAAATAAACTTCTCTTTGTTAAAATCATCCACTTGTCGTACTTCTGTTAGAGCAGTGCTAGATGACTAAGGCAGAATTTGGTACCGAGAGTGGGGTGTTGCTCTAACAGATACCTAAAACGTGGAAGCGGTTTTAAAACTGTGAATGGTTAAATGTACAGCAGTGACAGAAGACCAGCAGCAGCAGAGAACCTACAGGAGTAGAAAAGTGGGAGTGGCAGAGAACCAACAGCAGCAGAACCAGGAGACCTGTGAAAGACGGCGCTGGAGCCGACCCACGGAGTAAGAGGCTTCCTGGTGGAGTGAGGTGCCTCTGGGCACTTATTGGTGGAGCTAGGTTTGCTGACCAATGGAGCGAGGGAGCTGAGTGTCTGTGTGCACGAGGATTTCTGGCGCAGTGGGGTGCCTCCGGGCACTTATACCGCTGGAGCTACAGAGCTTTGGAACAATTCCCCCAGCAGGGCAGATGCTGGCATGAGGCCCTAGGGCCGAAAGGCCACAGGAAACAGAAGCAGAAGCTGTAGAGACGAGGGACACAAGAAGCCGAGCTACCTCACTCTCAAAATGAATGGTCATGACCTCAGGGGTTTCAAAGGGTGGAGAAATGGCCTCTGGTGCTTCTAAAGGTACAGTCACCACTCAGATAGACTGGGAGAATGGTGCGCCTAAAGCCAAGGGAGCAGAGTTGCTGTCCCAGGGGGCCTGTAAGGCAGAGCTGAAGCCCAAGGCCGATGGGCCTCCACTCAGAATCCAGAGACTGTGGCCAATACCTGGAGTCTGGAGGGCAGAGCCATTGTGTTAATTGTCTTGGAGAACAGAAGATTATTTTCAAAGCCTTGAGGGCTAATGTAATGTGTTCTGCTGACTTGCTTGATGCCTGTTATCCCTTCTTTCCCTTCAGTTTCTCCCATTTGTAATGGAAATGTCTAACTTGTGCCTGTTCTGCCATTTTACCTTTGGAAGCAGATAACTTGTATTCTAGATTTCACAGATGAAGAGGAATTTTGGATTTTGAACTTGGAGTTAAGACTTTTGCTATAATATGATGGGGTGAATACGTTTTCCATGTTGCAAGGATGTATTTTTCTGGAGGCCAAAGGGTGGAATGTCATGGTATGAATTATGTCCCCCGAAAAATGTGTGTACCAATTTGGCTGGGCCATGATTCCTGGTACTGTGTGATTTTCCTGTATGTTGTAAACCTACCTCTATGATGTTAATGAGGGAGGATGGGTGGCAGTTGTGTTAGTAAGGCAGGACCTGATCTACAAGACTGGATTGTGTCCTGAGGCAATCTCTTGAGATATAAAAGACAGAAGTGAGCAGTGAGACTGGGGGACCTCATACCATCAAGAAAGCAGTGCCGGGAGCAGAGTGAGTCCTTTGGACTGGGGTCCCTGTGCAGAGAAGCTCCTAGTCTGAAGGAACACACAAACCCCAAAAGATAAGTTAGATAACTGGGATCTTCTAAAAATCAAACATCTATGCTCTTCAAAAGACTTCACCAAAAGAGTTAAAAGAGAACCTACAGACTGGAAAAAGTTTTTGGACAGTACAAATCAGACAAAGGTCTAATCTCCATAATCTACAAGAAAATCCAACACCTCTACAACAAAAAGACAAATAATCCTATTAAAAAATAGGCAAAGGAAAGGAACAGACACTTCACCAAAGAAGACATTCAAATGGCCAACAGACACATGAGGAAATGCTCGCGATCACTAGCCATTAGAGAAATGCAAATTACAACCACAATGAAATACCATGTCACCCCAGCATTACTGGCACAAATCAAAAACACTGGAAATAACAAATGTTGGAGGGGCTGTGGGGAGATCGGAACTCTTATGCACTGCTGGCTCAAATGCAAAATGATACAACCATTCTGGAAAATGATATGGTGCTTCCCCAGAAAGCTAAAAATAGACATACCATTCGATCCAGCAATCCCACTCCTAGGAACATATCCTAGAGAAATAAAAGTCGTCACTCGAATAGACATATGCACACCTATGTTCATGGAAGCATTGTTCACAATAGCAAAATGATGGAAACAACGTAGGTGCCCATCAACAGATGAATGGATACACAAACTATGGTACATACACACAATGGAGTACTATGCAACGAGAAAGAACAACAATGAACCTGTGAAGCATCTCATAACATGGATGAAACTGGAGGACATTATGCTGAGTGAAATAAGTCAATCACAAAAGGACAAATATTGTATGAGACCTCTATTGTAAAAACCCATGAAAAAGTTCACACACCAAATGTAACAATCTTTGTTGGTTACCAGGGATGGGATGCGTGGGGGGGAAATACTAAACAGGCAATAGATAAGTGGTATCTTGGATGAAGGGTGAGACAGTACGCAATACAGGGGAAATCAGCACAACTCGTACAAGGAAAGGTCATGGAAGCTCCATAGACACAGCCAAACTCCCTGAGGGACTGAATTACTGGGTGGAGGCCTATGGGTACCACGGTCTCGGGGAACATCTATCTCAATTGGCGTAACACAGTTTATAAAGACAATGTTCTACATTCTACCTTGGTGAGTAGCATCCGGGGTCTTGAAAGCCTGTGAGCGGCCATCTAAGATACTCCACTGGTCTCATCCCTTCAGGAGCAAGGGAGAATGAAGAGAACAGAATACAAGGAAAAGATTAGTCTGAAGGACTAATGGACCACAGCTACCAAGGCTTCCACCACTGACTGCTCTGACCAGGATCACAACAGAGGTTTTGGGACAGAGCTGGAGAAGGATGTAAAACAAAATTCTAACTCACACACACACAAAAAAGACCAGATTTACTGGCCTAAAGGAGACTGGAGAGACCTCGAGAGTATGGCCCCCAGATACCCTTTTAGCTCAGTGGTGAAGTCATTTCTGAGGTTCACCGTTCAGCCAGGGAGTGGACAGCCCCATAAAACCAAATGGGACTAATGAGGCACAGCAGTCCAGGGACAAGGGCCAGAAGGCAGAAGGGGACAGGAAAGCTGGTGATAGGGAACCCAAAGTTGAGTAAGGATAGCGTTGATGTGTTGTGAGGTTGTTAACCATTGTCATAGGGCAACATGTGTACTGTTAAATGAGAAACTGTTTTGTTCTGTAAGCCTTCATCTAAAATGAGAATAGCAGCACAATTAGAAGAGTGTAGTTGATGTCACTGAACTGTGCATGTAGAAATTTTTGAAATGGTGTATCTTTGGCTATGTATATTTTCACCAAGAAAAAAAAAGGTTGAGAAGGGGGAGGGTTGGCATGTTGTGGGGTTGTTAACCAATGACATAAAGCAATATGTGTACTACCGTTTCATGAGAAACTATTTGTTCTGTAAGCCTTCACCTGAAGTACAGTAAAAATAATAATAATAATAATAAAGAAAACAAACTCATTGCTGTTGAGTCGAGCAATATCAAATTCTAAGCTGGCGTTCTTGCTACGTGGATGATTTTTCCACTGATCTCTTTCATCATATCTATCACCATTAACTGCTTGAAGCCTGTTCACATAACTCAACAATTTTGTCTACATCCCCTGCGTGCATTCTCCTGTAACTTCCTCCTAGGAAGACGCAATGTTCTGGATACACTGAAGCATATTATAATTCTTCCAGAAATCGTATAATGTTATGGTACCTCTATCCATTGCAGCTATTGTCTGAGAAAACATGGTCTTAGGTAGTGTGCCTTGAAGTTAATGATTGCACCTTGATCCATAAGCTGAATCACAGTTGCTGTATTGGAGGGTAGATACACCACTTTCTTATCTTGGTTTAGATCATCTGTATGAGGAAAACATCAAGGGGCATCATAAAGTAATGAGTGTTGGGCATGTGCACGGTCCAATTGTAGTATGTTATTAGGGTTGAACATTGCCCAACTTTCTGTCCGTTATGGCTCCTGACCCCAATACCAACTTCATTGTAGACCAGGTCATAGTCTGCTATATGGCAGTGTTTTGAACAGTAAATCATAACTCTGAACATCTTTGAGTGAACATCTAAGAGTGATAACCAGAAAATTATGTGCTGCAACATTTTATGTAATATATATTACTAACAAAAAGATGTAAAAAAAAAAAAAAATCTGACAAGCGCAGTTCGTCAAAACTCGAATAAGTCTTAAGTTGGAAACTGCTTGTACAGAAATTAATATATTTCTTCAAGTTCTGTGAATTATACTTATGCAATTACACCTTGATTAAAAAAATTAAAGTGTGCTTAAGACATTAGCAATATTCCTATATCATCAAATATTATAAAATCATATTTTTAATATTTAAAAAAATTATATCAGAAGATTTTGTACCTATTACATTGCAGTAATGTGGAATATATAGCCAGCCAGAGAATGCTGATTATGTATTTGTTTTCTTAGTTGTATGTCTTTTATTTTTTATTTTTTTCTTTTTGAGAGTTTAAATTTAAAATTTTTTCTTCTTCTATATTAAACTTCTTAAGCTTTGTCCTTAGATAATGTATCCTTTGTATAAAACCAGTTAGAGGATATAGTGGAAAATTTACTTCAAATACTAAATCAAATCATTGTGTTTTCATTAAATATCTCAGTGTCTACACACATCAAATATTAAACTATTTACTTTTTGTATTTATTAAACTATTAATCTTAACGGATCATAAAAAGTAAAATAAAATATGTATCATAAACTAATAATGCAACTCAGTGGTTCAGCAAAAATAAAAAATTCTCATTCTACCGGGCATTGACTATTCCATGTTATATTAAGTGTGCTTAATGGACTATACTAATGCTGAAATTAACTAAAATATATGGTTAGCTTTAAATGATTCTGGATTTGCTCCTTGTGATCACTTTCTTAAAAATTGCTTCTTGATTAGTGTTCTAAAGGTGCTCTTATCACTTTGAATATATAGCTGATTGGAGATTCTGAAACAATATATTCTTAAATCTTAATTCAAAAGCTTGAATTATTTTAAAAGCATAGATTTCTTCTGTAATTCAAATAATTACAATTAAATATATTGAGTGAACTAATGTTTAACATGATGTAAATATTTATACACTCTTGAGGGAAAGAGTAACATGTCTATACATAACTTTTTTTTTTTTTTTTTAATGAGAGGAATCATTATTTTTGTGTGCGCTAGTTGCTCAGTGGTTAAGTGCTTGGCTGCTAACCAAAAGGTCAGCAGTTCGAACCCACCAGCTGCTCCAGGGGAGAAAGATGTGGCAGTCTGCTTTCATACAGTTTTTGTTGCTGTTAGGTGCCATCCAGTCATTTCTGACTCATAGCCACTCTATGCACCACAGAACGAAACACTCCTGGGCCTGCACCATCCTCACAATCGTTGTTATGTTTGAACTAATTGCTGCAGCCACTGTGTCAATCCATCTCCTTGAGAGTCTTCTTCTTTTTCGCTGACCCTCTACTTTACCAAGCATGATGTCCTTCTCCAGGGACTGGTTCCTCCTGACATGTCCAAAGTTTGTAAGATGTAGTCTCGCCATCCTTGCTTCTACGGAGCATTCTGGTTGTACTTCTTCCAAGACACATTCAGACTGACAAATCTGGAAACACTATGGGGCGGTTCTACTCTGTCCTATAGGATCTCCATGTGTTGGAATCAACTCAAAGGCAACGGGTTTTGTTAATTTGGGTATGTTATGTAACTTAAGAAAAAAAAATTAAATTCAATCATTTGTATTTGATGGTTCTACTTGTAATATGAAACCCACAGAAGCAGAATAGAATAACAATAATACTATATACGAGCTGGACTTTCTGATTAAAGTTTTTTTGTTTTTTAATATGAAGTGATAACTGTCAGTTGATTCATTGAAAATATCGTTTTTTAAATTTAAGTGAGGATTATTTTTGTATTTTAATAATTTTTTCATTATCTGTATATTAATTACTCTGAAAGATAGTTACAAAAATAGTATATTTTACAAGAGCACATTAATAAAATTATGTTTTCATATGCTGTGATAAAGATCCATTGCTTTCCTAAAAGACATGTATTACGAAGATTTGTTTATTTATCCAATTTTTTTTACTGTTTTATACATTAATAAACTTTTCAGGTTTTCTTTTTTTTTAATCACAGAAAGGAATCTAGTAATTTTAGTTCATCTTAACTGAAAAAAAAGTGATAATTTGGAAATGCTCGTGCACTATGTATGAATACAGAATATGTCTTAAGCTTGAAACTGTTAAAACTTTTAATACTTTTACTTCTGTATAAGGTAATCAGATAACAAACTTTCAAATTACCCCAAAACTTTACAGTGATCCATGAAAGCCAGTCTCTTCACAGTCCTTGTCACTTCCCCCTCCCTTCTTCACCCCGCAGCCAGACTACCATCAGCTCCTGATGGATGACGTGAATAGGTGGACAAACAGACCCATCTTCTCACTGAAATTTAGTTCTATCTCTATCTCCTTTCATTGTGCCAAGGAGAACTTTTCTTTATTTCTTGCATGCATGCTTCTCTCCTCATAAATTGCTTACATCTTGAACCTTTCAGGCATTGGTAGAAAGCTTTTATACGTTCTATTTGAGAATGCTATCCTATTGAAATAGTTATTTGTGTGGCACAGCCTCAGTAGGTTTTATTCTGAGGTTGCGTAATGGGTTTGACAGTCATATCTTTATTTTGATTTATGCCTCAAGGCTGAATTTAATTTTTAGTTGTTAAACGACCTCTCAGTTTCGCTATTGAATTTTTGGTTTGAGAAACAGTTGCTTTTGGCAGTGCTGCAATTTCTAAATTTTTGTTTTCTCTCCCTTCTTGCCTTTTATTTCTGCTTTCCAAATGGTTTGTAGAAAATGAAGCAACAGCAAGGAACACACTTTATAAGCGTTCTAATTTTCAACCCTTAGCCTGAATGCTGTAAGTATATTAGGCAGATGATCTGTCTTCAAAGTTACTTCAGGTAACATTTTTGCCACAAGTGTACCATTATATAATATGGGACCTAGCTATTCTAACATCTAGTAATAATTTATTTGCTTATCTCCATCTGAATACCAAGCCAATCTAAGTGATTCTGAGTTTGTGACCTCAACACAATATAGCCCCAATTCTTTCATAAACCAGAATAGGTTAAGTTAATTTTGTACTCACGATACATGTCCAACTGTGAACCATTTAATGCTACGATCAGTCTTTCCCCATTTGTGCTCCCTTGCTTCTGTGCTTTATCTGCTCTTCTTATATCTTAAAAGTTATTCATTTTAGATGCACCATACACGGAGAGCATCTCACTAACATAACAAAGAAAACCCTGTTTCTAAATGAGATTACATTCACAAGTATAGGGATTAGAATTTACAACATACATTTCTGGGGGACACAATTGAATTAATAACAATGCATATATATTTCACAAAGCAATGTTTATGTTTGTTTACTGAAACTAATGAGTTCTGAGATATATACATATATATATATAAATAACACATACCTACACACCACAGTTTACAGTCAAAAATGTTTAAAGCCACCATTTCAATGTATGCATTGAAGCTATGGTAGTTTGTGCTTCACAAAGTTTTAGGCAAACTTATATGATATACTGACATTTTAAAAAGCTCTTTCATATATATACGTATGCATGCATATATGTATATATGTAAATGTATCTATGAATCAAGGAGCCCGGGTAGCTCACTTGTTAAAGCTCTTGACTGTTAACTGAAAGGCTGACGGGTTCAAACTCCCAAGCAGCTCCATAGGAGAAAAGACAGGCTATCTGTTCCCACAAAGATACACAGCCTAGGAAATGCTATGAGGCAGTGCTATTCTGTCCTATAGGTCACTGTGAGTTGGGATCAACTTGACGGCACAGAACAACAATAACAATGTGTGTGTGTGTCACTCAGAATATAAATATATTATCAAAGGAGTCCCTGGGTGGCACAGTGTTTAAGCGCTGGACAACTAATTGAAAATTGGTGGGTCAAACACATCCAACAGTGCCTTGGAAGTAAAACCTGTGATCTGCTTCCGAAAGGTCCCAGCCTTAAAAACCTGATGGAGTAGTTCTACTTTGCACACGTGGGGCCACCGTGAATTGGAGTTGACTTGATGGCAGCTAACAAGAACATATTATGAAAACATAACATTATAACACACACAGGTGCGTACACCCACACACCATGGTTTGCAGTCAAAAATGTTTAAAGCCACCATTTCAATGTATGCCCTGAAGCTATGGTAACTTATGCTATGCATAGTTTTATGCAAACTTATATGCTATACTGACATTTTACAAAGCTCTTTCACATATATTTTTTTTTTTGTTCTTCTGTAAAACAACCTTACAAATATACGTAATTATCTATAAAGTGCAAAACTAAGTCTCAGCAATATGGCGATTTGACCAAGGGCATCATTTGCAAGTGGCAGGGTGATGTAGCCTCAAAATTTTGACTTTATAATCTTGCTCTTTCCACTACCCAATGACATCTTGCAAAGACAGTTATGGTTTATAGCTTACTTGTAGAATGAATCCCCTTCTGAGAGTCTAGATTCACTTTTATACCTTTTATGCTTTTTACATATCAGAAATAACTATGCGTCTTAAAATGGTTTTAATTATTTACTATACAGAGTCTGAGTCAGGTTGTATTAACTTGATAATATCTCTTAATACTGAGTACATAAAAATAGAAATATTGCCTTTTTTGTTGCAGTACCCTGTATGGCTAAAAGTATTCCATGATGAACTCTTTATTAGGCACTGGATGGGTCATGCCATCCACCCCGAAGCAGCCTGGTGAGAATAAGAATGGGTAAAAATAAAATCCAATGCAATGTAAAAGTTCTAACGTAGAAATACATATGGATTTCCAGAGAATTCGCAGGACATTATAAATTCTGTTTGAGACCTGATGAGGATTTGACTAAGAAAATTTCCTTCATCAAGGAAATGAAATTGTAACCAAGTCTTCGATGAACATGGCGAGGAAAGTTGTTGTTGTCAGTTGCCATGGAGTCTACTTTGAGTCATGGCAACCCTACATGTACAGAATAGAGCTATTCCATACAGTTTTCAAAGCTGAGACCTTTTGAAAGCAGATTGCCAGACCTGTCTTCTGAGGCACTTCTGGGTGTGTTTGAACAGCCAACCTTTTGGATGTTATTGAAGTACTTAACCATTTGCGCCACCCAGGGAATCTTGAAAGTAACATTAATTCTCTCAATGTTTATTCTGAACCAGTTATGTGTCAGGAAGCAATGTTAAACAGATGCAGTTAAGAATATAATGATTAAAAAGATAATAGCCTCCTTGTTTTCAAAACCTACATATTTAAATGGTAGGGAGGAGTTAACACAGTTTTAAATGGTTGCTGTGATGGAGAGTTTAAAGGAAGAAAAGTGACTGGTGATTATAAAAACTCCTCTTATAAAAGTTCTGAGAACGAGATAGCATGGTGTTTAAGCTATGAATAAACCAGTACAAGTTGCCCTCAAGTTGATTCTGACTCATGGTGACCCCATGTGTGTCAAAGTAGAACTGTACTCCATAGAGTTTTCAATGGCTGATATTTCAGAAGTAGATCACCAGGCCTTTCTTCTCAGGTACTTCTGAGTGGATAAGAATCTCTAGACTTTAAGTTAGCAGCGAGAATATTGACAGTTTGCAAACTCCAGGGCCTCTGGATTATGAATATGAATAGTACAGCAGTATTCCCTAGATTCAAATTCTGATTATGCTCATTGCTAGTTGTATGATTTAATCATATGTACTCTATCTGCACTTCAGTTTTCTCATCTGTAAAATAGGAGTAATAGTAGAATTTACCTCACTGAATTGTTAGTAAGATCAATTGTGTATGTTTACGTGTGTGCATGATAGTTTCATAATTTCTATGATTATTGTATCCCAAAGAATAGACCTTTTTGGTTTTGGTTTTAACTTTCTCTTCATCTTGTTTTTGCTTGTGATAATGGGCTACAAATTACTAAATGTTTATGTAGGACAGGGATGACTTGCTTCATTAATTCAGACTGCTTTCAATTACCTTTCCTCGCTTTTTATTTTTCCTAACTTGTATTCATTTATTTTCTTTTTGCATAGGCCATGGAGTATTATCATGAGAAACAGGGGAAAAAAAACCCTCATTTTCAAATAAGAGCTAAATCTCTGTCTTAGTTACATACTGCTGCTATAACAAAAACATCACACGAGGGTGGCTTTCACAAACAGAAGTTTATTTTCTCAGTTTAGAAGGCTAGAAGTTCAAATTCAGGGTGCTGGCCCTAGGAGAAGGCTTTCTCTCTCTGTTGGCTCTAGTGGAAGGTCCTAGTCTCTTTTGAGCTTCTGCTCCAGGGTGATCTTCATGGGGCTTGGCATTTCTCTTCCCCTAACACTGCTTCCTACCTTTCTTGTTTAATCTCTTTTATATCTCAAAAGAGATTGACTCAAGACAAAACCTACACTAATCCTGTCTTATTAACATAACAAAAACAACCCATTCCCAAATGAAATTATAACCACAGGCATAGAGGTTAGGATTTACAACACGTAATTTGGGGGATACAATTCAATACATAACAATATCTTATTTGTTTATTACTTATTTATTTAAGTATTCAGTAGGGCAGGCCACTCAACTGATATGCACGTTAGATATTTCAATCAAAGTAAAAAAGATTTCGTCAAGTAAATTGTGTGGATACGAGGCTAAAATACAAATGTTCCATGATATTATATCAAAATTCTCCATTACAAGGCAAACATCACTAACTGATATTTGAAATTTTTGTTTCTAGAATGTTTTGGTTTTTGAAGTTCGGATAGAATATCATTTTATTACACTACTTTATTCCAATACTAAAAGTTGTGTATTTGAATTAGGATGCCCTAATTTTCATTACTATTTTGCAGTGGCAATTGCACTAATTTAGCAGTGAGTCTGGTAATTTGTTCCAACTTGCTCAACAGGCATTATGCAAATTCAGTACTTTCTGTGGTTGTGGCATATAGTTACGGTAATAGACTATTTTCAAAGTATTTTTCAGCATATTTAATGCTGTCACCTGAATTACCGCATTTTATCTGGCTTATAACAATTGTATGTGGTATTTTTTGTCCATTCAAGAGGAGTCCTGGTGGCACAGAGGTTAAGTGCTAAGGCTGTTAACCAAAAAGTCAGTAGCTTGAATCCACCAGCCACTCCTTGGAAACCTTATGGGGCAATTTTCTCTGTCCTATAGGGTCGTTATGAGTTGGAATCGAATTGACGGCAACGAGTTTGTTTTTGTTTGAATAGTACTATGAACTTTTTCTCCAAAGGTTTGAAAGTAAGATTGTCATCAGAGAGTTAACTGTGAAATCAACTTAGGGTGGAAGAAAATGTTAAATCCTCAGTATGCCAGTCTACATAATAAGTGTGTGAAATATTTTATTTTTAATGTTGCCTTTTTGGTCTATATTAGCATGGATTGTTTTGATGTTAAAAAAAAACACACAATTTATACTTCAAATAGGGGAGGAAAAATAACTCATTAAGGACAAAAAAATTATTAGGAAAAAATGTTTATATCAAACTTCATCTGTGAATATCAGAGTACTAACTGAGGAAATAGAATCCCATTAAATGGATCCCACTGTTATAGTTACCTTTGCAAACCAAAAATGTAGTAGAGTAAAGCTCAACCAACTTTTGTGGCTGGAAGAATTCTTGATCAAGTAATGCAGAATAATTAAAATTCAAAGAGTCTGAAATCAATGCATGAGATAATCTAAATTATTTTTAGTCTTAATCAAATCTAACTATCTAATTAAGAGTTGGCTTTCCAAGTCACCAGAATGTAACAAGATGTTGAAATAACCATATGGAATTCAGATATTCTGCTTTGTGACTGTGATTTATAATTCCAAATTAATTAACATTTTGTTGTCTACAGGTTTCCCTTGTGAAATTTAGTTATTGTCTGTCATATTCTACATGCTGATAGGAACCTCTGGGTCATGCAAGCCGGGAGATATCATTGATATAATCCAGATACTACTTAGAATAGATACTGCCTGTCTTCATCAGACTATTCATACCAAATTAATAAATCATATTAATCCAGTTTTACAGATAAACATTAGAATCATTATTTAAAAAAAAAAAAAAAAAAAAAAAAAACAACTACAAAGTGTTAGACCAAGGATCCCAAATCATTTTTCAGATTCAATATCATTGTCTCTTACATGCAGACTTTGGTGCAGATATTGATGCAGAATTATATAGGATTTGAGTAATGAAAGGAAGTCTAGGAATCATATGACCCAGTCTGTCAAATTTAGAGATGAGGAAACTAAAAAGTTTACAAAGTTTAAGAGATTTGGTCTAGATGAAACAGGGATAAAATTCGACATCTCCTAATGAAATACCTGCTAAATAAAATTTAAATTTAGGGCCGACAATATAAAGATATGAATTAATAAAACTAAATTCATTAAAGGTATACATAAACTGAATTGTAAATGATATGCATAATCAACTATGTGCAGAGGAATATATGGGGGCTAAGTAAAGAATACAGAGCAGAAGAAAATGAAGCATATGGATTATAGGTTGAAGGGCTTCCTATAGACATAAAGCCTCAAATACATGCACATTCTATTTCCTGGGTCAGTTCATACTGTGTAATTGTTGCTTTATAATTATAATTCATCTTCTAAGATAACCCTACTGTAAACAAAAGGTCCAAGGTAAGAGAACACACCTGTTTATTTGAAGTTTTTGCATATTGTTTTACTGATTTGGAGATTGACAGCGCTGTGTTCTAAACTGTTTGACCGAATATGGCTAGATGATTTAGTAAATTCATTTGCAAATGAAATTCAAGACAATTAGAAGCAAATTAGCATACTTAGGACTTTTTGGTTAGTATTTTGGGAAAGGTATACTCTTTTAAAACTCATCAGATCACAAACCTGAATGATCTTTATTACTTTTTTGTTAAATTTTCTTCTTCGTTTTTCTCAAACTATTATTGATGGAATCCTAAACCACAATCATCTGGGTTGTTGTTACAAAAACAAAAATAAAAAAAGCAAGTTTATCAGGTCCCATTCCATGCCTATGTTTCAGAATCCCTAAGACAGACTGATTTGGGGACCTATTGTCTTAACAACCTCCCCACTTTTATGAGCAACAGTTCTTCCAGTCTGCATGGAACAGAAGAATTTAGGATTGCATGATGACTGTAATTTAGATACACGGTGGCCAAAATAGAAATTATATTTTGAACTAACCATTAATTCACAATTATATACAAAGCCAAATCACACCCATTACCATTCATTTGATTCTGAGTCATAGTGACCCTGTGTATAGATTACAATTACACTGTATCGAATTTCTAAGACTATGGTCTTCTTGAAACAGATTGCCAGGACTTACCTTTGAGGTGCCTCTTGGTGAGTTCGAACTGCCAATCTTTCAGATTTTATTTGCACTTATAACCAAGTTTGCACCACCCAGGGACTCTCAGGTTTACATAGATGTTTATTTTCATGAAAACCTGTGGATAATATGTCAGTGAGTTTAGGATTTATTAAATCTTGCATTTATTATATATTATTTATATAATAAGAAGAATGTCACCCAAACAATATTGTAAAGTATCTACTGCATACAAGCAAACTGGGATAGTTAAGGTTTTGTTTGGAGTTAGTCAGTTTTAACCATTAATGTTATTGCTTTTTAGATGATAAATTCATATTGCTCTAAATTCATGCTTATCAATTCATTTTATTGAGGTTTTTGGTTCACTCCTGACGGGTATCTGTGTCAGTAATATTTTGGTCTATAATCCTGTAATCAGATTATAATGCGTGCATGTATACTATGATACTGGATGTGTCTTCATGCATGTGTTATTATAAAACTGCTATAGAGGAAAACATAGTTAACTGAAATAATCAATATTAAAATATATTATAATGTTTAGTATTTAAATTTACCGTTCAGATTGGAGGCTCTAATAGTAACTTAAGATTTGCACATTTCACTGTAATGACAGTAATAAAGCAGAAGATGACTATGCAAATTTACTATGGCAAGATGACACTATGTTCTTAGGGCAGATTTAATAGAATATCAGAACATGGTTTAAATGATACTTGTTACAGATAATTTTAAGTCACATTTACTATATACCTGTTACTATTCAAGTGCTTAATATGTACTAATGTATTTAAATTTCACATGATCCAGTGAGATAGTTTCATTGTATTTCCCACTTTAGGGGGTGAATTTGTGTCCCAAGAGGTTGAATAACTTTCACCATATCACATAGCTACTCATTTTAGAGCTGAGTTACAAGTCCAGGCAGTATAGTTACTGAGTGCATGCTCCTTACCATTCTGCTATGTTGGATGGCAGAATTCTGTTTTTAACAATAATTTACATAATAGAAAAATACTCTTATTATAAATACATTTGAAAATAAATTGTACATTATATACACTCAATAGTTTAGGAGTTTAAAACTGAATAGAACAAAAGGAATTCAGTTTGAAAATGGAGGTAAACACATCTAAATCAGTAATTAATATAACATTAAAACCATACTTATGTTTAAGCAAGTTAGTGTAATATATATTACAGAAAAGAACAAAAATGTAATCAACAATCATTTGTAATACATCTACGCCAGAGTGAACAGCACAGAAAGTTCTGGTGATAAATTTACTAACATGTCATACACTTTATCACATTTTTATGGCCCTTTAAAGCAATAAAATACCGCATTTTTACACAAATAACACCACCTTCTACATTTTTTTGCCAGTAGCACCCTCTCCCCTTGAGGTATTTTTTGTAAATACCCACTACGCCAATTTTTCTTTTTTTTTTTACATGTTGCTTTCTACAATACAGAGAAAGGGGTACAGAGGCAGCAGCTTAGAATCAAATAAAAGTGCGTTTATAACATAGACTAACATCATTAAAGTTATATTAACTGTCTATCAGAACAGTTTTCAGGATATAAGTGTATACTGTATAACATTTATCATAAAACTTATTTTTTTTTAATTTGTAATACAAAAGCCCATTGTCTAGGCATTTCTTTGGCCATGATCCCATTATCTGCATTTTTCTTTTGTGTGGCTTACACACTAAATGTGTTTTGATTCTCTATTCTATTGCAGGAGACTGCAAACTACTAAAGTACTTGGGTCAAATCCAGCCCTCGCTACACCTGTTTGTTAGATAGTGGCTGTGACTACTTTCATACTACAGTGGTAGAGTTGAGTAGTTGTGGTGAGACCACATAAACCAGACAGCCATCTACCCTTTAAGAGAAAAAAATTGCCAACCACTGCTCTAGAGACACTGCAGCTTCAGAATTCCCTCAGTCATGACCTCCGAATCCTTTCCCAAGAAGTTTCTAAAGCTTCTTTGATGACGTACTATTAAATGGATAAAATTTTACCCCATCAGAAAAGAAGCTTTTGCTTTGATTGTAGAGTGTGTGAATGGGTGTGAGTGTCAAGAAAGGAATAATCCATCTTTTTCAGGTCTCCTAAGAATTTAATAATTCTTTTCTAAGGGATCAAGCATGAGATTGGCAATAAAGATAAATGGAAAATCTGAAATATATAGTTATATCGTCTAGGTAGCATATAACAAATGTACTTTCAAATCCATACTGGTGAGTAGTACAAAATTTTATGTTGAATTTATAAACTTAATGATATATACTAGTACACAGGCAAATACATATATTTCATATTTATTAAACTCAAGCTCTCCCATGAGCAGAGTTAATAAATCATTTACCAGGTCCTGAATACATATATTAAATTTTTTGCCTTTTGAGTTATGGTTACACTTTGCTGTGACCATGACTGATTCCTTGGCCATGATGTGTTGTGCTGTGATATTCACATAAGGCTGGCACTTGCAGACCATATCCTAGTTTGTTCTATTTTAATGATGTTCATTAAAGTGCCCTAGTGCAAATTGACTTTTTACAGTCAATAAACATGATTAATATGTCTAAAAATGACAGTTTTTTTTTAAGTAACGCTATAAGTCACTGCTTGTGTTGAATATATCTTACAAAATTAACAGGTGAGTATTTTCTGTAGTGATAATTAAGGTTGCTGTTCCGGAAAAATGACAACATACAAATATATCTCAGAGAAGAAAGCGTGGATATTTTTTCCTAATTAATGTCAACATGTCTTGACCCTTCTGTTTCCATGACAAATAGTCAACATGGATCTCGTTTGTGAGAATGATCTATTTTAAGAGAGGCTATGACTAAGGGAAAAAGTGAAGCAAAGAACCAGGCTAGAGGCTGTCCATTTATTTGCTCACAACACACAAAGATGCTTCTGATCATAAAAAAAAAAAAAAGCAAAAATAAAAACCAAAAAAATCCTATTTTGTAATATTCAATGACTTTATTGGTGTGTGTTCAAAACTAAATCTACTTTTAATGAATTTCTTTAAATATGTATTCCTTTTTGCTCACTAATGCAAATGTTCTAGAAAGCAAATAGTTATACATTTTGCCTCCGTGTTATATTCTTAATTTTTATTTGTGTCAAAGATTAAGAATTAGACATAATATCAGATTTTCTTTGTAATAATGCTATCAATATACCCAAAAAATTATTAAAATAACACAATTACTCTGCTGTCTCCCTTAAAATTGAATTTGAGTGGGACATTTGAAAATTTTTCTTTAGCTTCAGCCTTAATTATATGCAAGATACTTAATTATCTACCAGATACTACTGGAGATCCACCAGATCTATATGGGGTATTCTAATCCA
Organism: Dugong dugon; assembly: GCA_030035585.1. Lineage (NCBI taxonomy): Eukaryota > Metazoa > Chordata > Mammalia > Sirenia > Dugongidae > Dugong > Dugong dugon. Next base: position 13,822,525 of record CM057473.1, read on the forward strand.
TATTACCACCCATTTCAAACACCAAGTAGAAGAAAACTGAATGATAATGTAATAAATAGAGAAATAAATAATCAAAAAGCATTTCTTAAAAGCAGAGCCCTGGTGGCAAACTGGTTAAGAGCTCAGGCTGCTAACCAAAAGGTTGGCAGTTTGAATCCACCAGCAGCTTCTCGGAAAATCTGTGGGGCAGTTCTACTTTGTCCTATAGGGTCACTATGCGTTGGAATTGACTCAATGGCACCCAACAACAATAATAGGAAGAACATCCAAAGAAGAATAGAGAGGTTTTTGTTAATTTTTTTTCTTCTTATTGGTGCATAGTAAATTGTTTGACCTGTCTTTAGTCAATGAATCTACAGATCTCAAGGGCTGAAAAAGGCAGTAGTGTCTCAGTGGCAGAATTCCAACCTTCCATGCAAGAGAACTGGGTTAGAGTCCCAACCAGTGCACATCAAACAAAGCCACCATTCATGTGTCATGTTACTGTGATGCTGACCAGGTTTCAGCGGAGCTTGTAGACTAAGACATCCTAGGATCACAGTGGTCTGATGCCATTGTGCAGGGGGTTGCCATGAATTAGGGGCCAACTCGATAGCAGCTAACAGCTATAACAACAACAGGTTGAAAGAAAATGTTGAGAATTTGTTTTCATGATGCTAACAAAAGGGACTAAATGAAATTTCAAAAACATGGGAATGATGCATGGGAAAGTCACTAATTCAGAGATTTCTTAAGATTAGTTTTAATGCAAAAAATAATAATAAAAGCAAAAGAAAATGAAACCTCTAAAAAGAGTAAATATGGCTGCTTGAGTTCTCATTTATTTTTCCTTTTAAAAATTGTTCTTTGAGTTAACAGTAGATTCAGGAGTTTTCTGACAGGCAATTGCTAATTACTGACTACAACCCATTGCTATTAAGTTGATTCTGCCCCATATAGAGTAGAACTGTCCCGTAGGGTTTCCACATCTGTAAGCTTTATGGAAGCAGACTATCACATATTTCTTCCGCAGAACAGCTGGTGGATTCAAACTGCCTACCTTTTGGTTAGCTGCTGAGTGCTCAGCCACTGCGCTCCCTGGATCTAATTTTCTTGCTCATGATAAAAGTTGCAGTGGAATCTACTCAAACTCATGATGGCTGCACGTGTGTCAGTGTAGGACTAGTTTTCAATGGCTGACTTTTTAGAAGTAGATCACCAGGGCTTTCTTCAGAGGCGTGTCTGCATGGACTCAAGCCTCCAGCCTTTCAGATAGCAGCTGAACACATTAACAGTTTTCACCACACAAGGCCTCACTTGCCCAGGATAACCCCACTAACTTGACATTTAAAAAAAAAAAATTATGGAATAAAACACAGGAGTTACATGTGCTCAGAGATACTCTATAAAATAAATTCCAGAACCATTGATTCAAAACTATTTTTAATGGTATAAATGATAGTGCCAAGCAAAGAGATTTAACATAATATGGATCAAGTTTAGATCCCATATTAAGTAAAAACCGAATGACCTGAACTGGTTGACGAGGGTGTTATCTGACTTCAGTCTACGTATCAGTCCACAAATGTAGAGGCAATCATATAATCTATACAGTTTAGCTGGATAATAGAAGTATACCATTTATAATAATTCAGGCCCTGCTTCTCAGATCACATCTTAACTTTGTGTTTATTTATGAGGCTAATTTGCAAAATAAAATATTGTCAAGTAGAATATACATAAGATGTAAGAGACCTAAATACATTTGTACTAGGTGTAGAAGAATGAAATACCCTGAAGCATTGAAAATGAAAAAAAAAAAAAATATTAAATGAAATCTATATCAAGGATGTCCCATGAGGAGGAAAAGAGCCAATTCTACACACATCAGACAGCGTTACTAGGGCCAGGAGAAGCAGTTATAGAGACTGCTTCTGCTGAAGATAGGTGTACTTTTGCAATAATGAGAAATACCACCAATTGGAATGGATCGTCTTGTGAGAATGCTTTAAATTATGCAGCATGATCAATTCCTATTTGATGGAATATTACAATTGAATAGATATATGTTCTCTTGAATGACCTCTGACATTCCTTTTTTTTCTTATTTTTCAGATTTTTTTAAAATTCAACTTTAGATGAAGGTTTACAGAACAAACTAGCTTCTAATTAAACAGTTAGTACACATTGATTTGTGACATTGGTTACCAACTGCATGACACGTCAACATTCTCCCTTCTAAACCTTGAGTTCCTTATTACCAGCCTTCCTGTCCCTTCCTGCCTTCTAGTCTTTGCATTCGGCCTGATGTGCCCTTTTAGTCTCATTTTATTTTATGGGCTTTTCTAGTCTTTGGCTGAAGGGTGAACCTCAGGAAAGACTTCATTGCTGAGCTAGAAGAGCGTCCAGGGGCCATACTCTCGGGATTTCTGCAGTCACTCTCATGTCAGTAAGTCTGGTCTTATTTTGTGAGTTAGAATTTTGTTCTGCATTTTTCTCCAGCTCTGTCTGGGACCCTCTATTGTGATTCCTGTCAGAGCAGTCAGTGATGGTAGCTGGGCACCATCTAGTTGTACTAGACTCAGTTTGGTGGAGGCTGTGGTAGCTGTGGTCCATTAGTCCTTTGGACTAATCTTTCCCTTATGTCTTTAGTTTTCCTCATTCTCCCTTGCTCCCAACAGGGAGAGACCAGTGGAGTATCTTAAATGACCACTTACAAGCTTTTAAGACCCCAGATGATACTTACCAAAGTAGAAAGTAAAACATTTTCCTTGTAAGCTATATTATGCCAATTAAGCTAGATGTTCCCACAGACCATGGTCCCCACAGCCCCCAGACCAGTAATTCAGTCCCTCTGGGAGTTTTGATGTGTCTATGGACCTTACATGACCTTGCCTTGTACAAGTTGTACTGGCTTCCTCAGTATTGTGTACTGTTTTACGCTTCACCAAAGTTACCACTTATCTTCCGGTGGGGAGTGGGGATGGAAAAACACTAATACTAAATCTGACATTCCTTTAAATCTAAAAATCTGTTATTAATAATATTAATCCATTATTAATTTTACCTAAACACTACATCATTTTGGCTAGTATAAATATAGTCTGAATAATTTACTGTTCACCTGTCAGAATAATTAAAATTTTCATTTTCTCAAAATAAACCCTAAATTGTAGCCTTCTTAATGAAAGAAAAAATGGGTAACTCAGGAAACACCTGTGATAATTATTCTAAGCTATACAATGTGTTATATTTCACAACGTTCTTTCAGGCTCTAGATGTTCATTATGTAAGTGTTTCTCACTGTTCAATGTGTTCTAGTATGATCTTACAGTGTCTTAAACATCCTCATGTAACAAGCTGGGCAATAAAATATCTTTACAAAACCTCATGTCATGTAGCCTGCATTCATATACTTCATCTTACAAACTGAATTTTCAGCAGACCTAACATACATGCCTGCATAAGGTATAGATGAAAATCGTGATACTTATTTTGCCGGACAAAATTATGAATTGCACAACTACTGTTTTTTTAAATAAAGTTATATTATTGACAAGCAGCTATGGCCACACAACTGTAAACTCGATAGGAGAACATGTTTATTTAGACGTTCCTACCTTGCTAATAAAAACCTCTAAATAAATATGCGATCCTATCTAGTTTATAGTTGTGTGGTCATAGCTCTTTATTTAGAGGTTTCTACCTTGGCCATCTACCACGTGTGTGTCAGTTTATTGTACTGTGGTGGCTTGTGTGTTGCTATGATACTGGAAGTTTTACCACCAGTATTTCAAATACCAGCGGGATCACCCATGGTGGACAAGTTTCAGCTGAGCTTCCAGACTAAGGCAGACTAGGAAGAAGGACTTGGCAGTCTACATCTGAAAAAATTGGGTAGTGTAAACCTTATGAATAGCAGAAGAACATTGTCAGATATAGTACCGGAAGATGAGCCTCTCAGGTTGGAAGGCACTCAAAATATGTCTCCTCAAAGTAGAGTTGACTTTGATGCAATGAATGGAGAAAAACAGCTGCAAACATCCTTTAATAATCAGAAGCTGAAAGATATGAAATATGAATCTAAGAAAATTGGAAGTTGTCAGAAATGAAATGGAATGCAAAACATTGATATCTTAGGCATTAGTGAGCTAAAATGGACTGGTATTGGTCATTTTGAATCAGAATGATATGGTCTATTTTACCAGGAATGACAAACTGAAGAGGAATGATGTCATGTTCATTGTCAAAAAGAACATTTCAAGATCTAGCCTGAAGTACAATCCTGCCAGTGATGGGATAATATCCATATGCCTACAAGGCAGACCAGTTAATACGACTGTAATTTAAATTTACACACCAACCACTAAGGCAAAGATGAATAAATTGAAGATTTTTACCAACTTCTGCAGTCTGAAATTGATCAAACATGTAATCATGATTCATTGATACTTACTGGAAATTGGAATGCAGAAGTTGGAAACAAAGAAGAAATGGTAGTTGAAAAATATGGCCTTGGCGATAGAAACTATGCCGGAGATCACATGATAGAATTTTGTAAGACTAATGACTTTTTCATTGTAAAGACCTTTTTTCAACAACCTAAATGATGACTATACAAGTGGACCTCACCAGATGGAATACACAGGAATCAAATCGACTACATCTGTGGATAGAGACAATGGAGAAGCTTAACATCATCAATCAGAACGAGGCCAGGTGCCAACTATGGAACAGACCATCAATTGCTCATATGCAAGTTCAAGTTGAAACTGAAGAAAATTAGAAGAAGCCCACACAAACCAAAGATGATCTTGAATATATCACATATGAATTTAGAGACCAACTCAGGAATCGATTTTCTGCATTGAACACTAATGATGGAAGATCAGGTGAGTTGTGGAATGACATCAAGGACATCATACATGAAGAAAGCAAGAGGTCATTAAAAAGAAAGGAAAGACCAAAATGGATGTCAGAAGACTCTGAAAGTTGCTTTTGGACATAGAGTATCTAAAGCGAAAGGAAGAAATTATGAAATCAAAGAGCTGAACAGAAGATTTTAAAGAGTGGCTCAAGAAGACAAGGTAAAGTATTATAATGCAATTTGCAAAGATCTGGAATTACAACCAAAAGGGAAGAACACACTTGGCATTTCTCAAGCTGAAAGAACTGAGGAAAAAATTCAAGCTTTGAATTGAGATATTGAAGGATTTTATGGAGAAAATATCGAACTATCCAGGAAGCATCTGAAGAAGATGGAAGGATGTCATGGTTTGAATTATGGCCCCCAAAAAATGTGTATATCAGTTTGCATGGGCCATGATTCCTGGTACCCTGTGATTTTCCTATATGTTGTAAATCCTGCCTCTATGATGTTAATGAGGGAGGATGGGTGGTAGTTGTGTTAGTAATGCAGGACTGGATCTGCAAGACTGGATTGTGTCCTGAGGCAATCTCTTGAGATATAAAAGACAGAAGTGAGCAGTGAGACAGGGGGACCTCATACCATCAAGAAAGCAGTGCCGGAAGCAGAACCCGTCCTTTGGACCGGGGTCCCTACACCGAGAAGCTCCTAGTCCAGGGGAACAATGATGAGAAGGCCGACAGAGAGATAAAGACTTCGCCTGGAGCTGATGCCCTGAATTTGGACTTTTAGACTACTTTGACTGTGAGGAAATAAACTTCTTTTCATTAAAACCATCCACATGTGGTATTTCTGTTATGGCAGCACTAGATGACTAAGACAAAGGAATATACAGTTACTATACCAAAAAGAATTGATGTTCACCCATTTCAGGAGGTAGCATATGATCAAGAACCTATGGTACTGAAGGATGAGATCTGAGCTTCACTGAAGAATTGGTGAAAAACAAGGCTCCAGGAGTTGACAGAATACCAACTGAGATGGTTCAACAAACAGATGCAGCACAGGAAGGGCCCACTCCTCTATAAGAAGAAATTTGGAAGACAGCTAACTGAATAACCAACTAGAAGAGATCCATATTTCTATCCATTCCAAGGAAAAGAGATCCAACAAAATGCAGAAATTACCGAACAATATTATTAATATCACACACAAATAAAATTTTGCTGAAGATCCTTCAAAAGCCAGATTCAGAAGAGGACGTGGAACAAGGGATATCATTGCTGATGTCAGATGAATCATAGCTTAAAGGAGGAAATACCAGAAAGATGTTTACTTGTGTTTTATTGACTATGCAAAGGCACTGGACTTTGTGGATCATAACAAATTATAGATAACATTGCGAAGAATGAGAACACTTAACTGAGCTCATTAGGAACCTGTATTTAGACCAAGAGACAATTGTTCAAATAGAACAAGGGGTTACTGCATGGTTCAATGTCAGGGAAGTTTTGTGTCAGAGTTGTATCCTTTCACCATACCTATTCAATCTGTATGCTGAGCAAATAATCTGAGAAGCTGGACTGTATGAAGAAGAACGGGGCACCAGGATAGGAGGAAGACTCATTAACAACCTTCAATATACAGATGACACAACCTTGCTTGCTGAAAGTGAAGAGGACTTGATCTATGAACAGGTTCTGCATGAGTACAATTAAGTGTTCTGGAATTCTCATTCTTTGCAGTCTCGTCCACAATTCCTTATGATCACACAGTCGAACACCTTTGAATACCAGACATGTAAACATCTCTCAGTTATTCTCTGCTTTCAGCCAAGATCCATCTGACATAAGACATGATATTCCTTTTTCCATAGCCTCTTCTGAATCCATCTTGAATTTCTGGCAGTTCCATGCTGATGTACAGATACAACCATTTTTGAATTATCTACAGAAAATTTTTACTTGAGTGTGATATTAATGATATTGTTTGATAATTTCTGCATTCTGTTGGATCACCTTTCTTTGGAATATCTTCCAGTTGGTTGACCAGGTAGTCTTTTCCAAATTTCTTGGCATAGATGAGTGACTGCTTCTAGAGTTACAACCATTTGTTGAAAAATCTCAGTTGGTATTCGGTCAATTATTGGAGCCTAGTTTTTCGCCAATGCCTTGGACTTCTTCCTTCAGTACCATTGGTTCTTGATTATATGCTACCTCCTGAAATGGTTGAATGTTGACCATTTCTATTTAGTACAGTGACTCTGTGTATTCCTTTCACCTTCTTTTGATGTTTCTGCATCATTAATTTTTTTTTTTTTTTTTTTTTGCCCATAGCAGCCTTCAATATTGCAACTTAAGGCTTGAATTTTTTCTCCAGTTCTTTCAGTTTTAGAAATGCCAGACATGTTCTTCCCCTTTGGTTTTATAACTCCAGGTCTTTGCAAATTTCTTTATAATACTTTACTTTGTCTTCTTGAGCCACCCTTTGAAATCTCTTCAGCTCTTTTACGTCATTATTTCTTCTGTTCACCTTAATTACTCTACATTCAAGAGCAACTTTCATAGTCTCTTCTGACATCCATTTTGGTCTTCTCTCTTTCCCAATTCAACTCCTAGGTATATACCCAAAGGACTTGAAAGCAACAACACAAACAGATGTATGTACACCAATGTTCATTGTAGCGCTATTCACAGTATCCAAAAGGTAGAAAGAAACAACCTAAATTTCCATCTAGTGATGAATGGACGAACAAAATGTAGTACATACATGCAATGAAATACTACTCAGCCAGAAAGAGAAATGAAGTCCTCATGCACGCTACAACATGGATGAATCTTAAAGACATTATCCTGAGTGAAATAAGTCAATCACAAAATGACAAATACTATATGATCTCATTTATATAAGAAGACAAGAATAGACAAATACATACAGACCAAAGTTTATTAGTGGTTAGTAGTGATGAGAAAGAGAGGAAAAGGGGGAGTTATTGCTTATGTGGCATGGAGTTTCTGATATGATGACAGAATATTGGCACTGAGTAAGGGCAATGGTTACATAGTTGATTAATGTAATTGATGCCACTAAAATGTATACCTGGAAAAAGTTGTACTGGAAAATATTGTGTAATATACATTTTTAAAAATGAAGAAGAAAGAGTAGTTTTTATGCTGGTTAAGTACAAATGAACACCATATGGGATTTGTTTTCTTGGTTTGGAGGTTTAGGGATATGGCTTCATAGTACATCCAAGTTAACTGGCTGAATATCATTTTTAGTTCTTTTGTTCAACCTCCCATTTTGTTATGTAGTGTCTGGGGTCTTAAAAACTTGCGAACAGCCATCCAAGTTACAATAATTGGTCTGTTAGTCTGGAGCAACAAAGCAAGAACAAGCAACAGGAGCAGGAGGAGGAAATGGAATGCCTGAATAATTGCTTCCATGAACAACTGCCTCTTTTGCCATAAGATAAGAAAAACTGGATGGTGCCCAACCACCGTTAGGGAATGTTTTGATCAGAGATTCTATAGAAGAATCCTAATCAAAAGAGGGAAGGGAAAAATGAAGGACAGAATTTCAAATTCTCATGGAATCCAGATATTCTGGAGCCATGGATTCCAGATGAATCCCTGAAACTATTTCATTGAGATAATCTTTAAATCTTAAAACTTAAACCAATTTCCCCTAAAGTCTTCTTTAAACCAAATAACAGTTTAGCTTAATTAGTAAAGAATGTCTGCTTTGAGCATTATGATCTTCTAAGAACTATTTATACAGGATCAAACTGACAATAGCAATTTGAAAGGTTAAAGAAGAAACTTAGGAGTTAATGAGTTTATGTTAATGGAGAAGGAACAATTCAGAAAAGGAGGGTGAGAATGTTGCACAACTTGAAGAATCTAATCAATGTCACTGAATTTTATATGTAGAAATTGTTGTATTGGTATATATTTTGCTACGTACATTTTCAACAACAATAACAACAAAATAAATTTTTTTAAATTAAAAAAAAAAAAAGATTACTACCAAGAAAACCCTGCAGAACTGTTCTATGCCGTAACACATTGGGTTGCCATGAGTTGGAATTTACCTGAGCTGCAATGAGTTTGGTTTTGTCTTTTAGGGTGGTGGAAACAGGTGAGCCCTGGTTGCACAGTGCTTAAAAAACTCAACCACTATCTGAAAAGTCAGGAGGTTCTCTGAGGGAGAAAGAAGTGGCAGTCCACTTCCACAGAGATTTACAGTCTCAGAAACACGTTGGTGTTGCTATGAGTCAGAATCAACACAAGGGCAGTGTTTTTTTTTGAAAACAGTTAACACATTCAGCTGCTAACTAAAAGGCTGGAGGTTCAAATTCACCCAGAGCCACCTTGAAAGAAAGACCTGATGATCTACTTTCAAAAAATCAACCATTGGCAACACTATGGAGCACAGTTCTACTCTGACACATATGAGGTTGCCATCAGTTGGATCGACTGAACTGCAACTGGTTTGTTTTGTTTTAAACTTACCTTTGCAATTTTAATTGATACCTAATCCTCACCTTTAAGTTGAAATTCCGTGCATTTCAAGTTTCTATTTTCCAAAAGAAGTAATATGCGCAAAAAAAATTAGCATGCTATTACATCGTCCATTCTATGATGAAAATGATGATCAACAGTATGCCTTTTTATAGATTTTGTAGAACATTCTCATTCTTTTTGGATAATCTAATGCAAATAATAGAGGTTGTGGTTTGACAAATGGATAGAAACAAAATACTGAAATATGACTTCATGACAAGATATGTCACATGCATTACCATTCACTTATAGATTCATTATATAGAAGCAATACTGTATGAATACAAATCACGTTGTTTTGGTTTTACATCCTTAACAGGACTTCAAATTATGCTAAATTTACTGCTGGTATTTTAGAGAAATATATATTCTTCACACACAGAGCTGAAAGAGAACCTATGACTTGTTTTCCATGTACTCACTTGCTTCTGGGACAGCAGCCAGGAGGTTGGTGATATTCAAGTAATGTTGTTTCCCTGTTGTGATATTTAGTATTCAATTAATTTTTTGATGCTGTCATCTCTTATGGCAGGAGAAGTAAGAAATCCCTTAATTACTTTCTATTTCACATAGAGATGCTTTGGGTAATCTTAGAAAACATATTCTAATTAAGAAACTTTTTTTAATAACTGGATAGTAATTCTTCCTATGTTTCTTAGCCACTGCTAAAAATATGGGTCAGCAAAACACTAGTGAGGAGGAAATTATTTAAGCCTTTGTATCAAATTGTGTTTTCATTTTAAATTTTTTAGTTTTTTTTTTAATTCTTTATGCATGTAATGTAAGACTTTCTTAATGACATATTAAATTTTGAATTCCTTCCAAACAGAATAATGCTATAATGTTCCATAGATATGCTGGCTCAGAGGAGACAATGATTACTGAGACAGGTTAAATATAAATTTCCCTTTTTAAAAAAAAAAATGATAACAGAATTGACTGTATATTAATCTTTGTACATCTAATCAGATTTTTACAAAATTGATTTGACTTAGTTATTGATATGATGGAATATTAGATGATAAATGATAAGTGTCATCATTTCAAATGTTTTAACACCCCATTTAATTGTGTATTGGGCAATATAGGGGTAACAATTATTTACATTCAAATATTTGAAAAATTCTCAAGTCTCCACAGAATATATTCATACAAGGTTTTTAAGAAAGGCAGAGGATGCAGTTCATCAAGAGAAGGGGAGGTCAGATAAGTTAGGGGTGTCCAAAGGACTTGGAGGCATAGCTCCTTAAGGTCCTTGTTATTTGCACAAGGACTCACTAAGATGAAAACACCAAGATTCGTGTGATGCATCGTGCCTTGGACAGAACGCAAGGAAGATATTTCATGTAGGGGCTTTTATTTCCCTCTAGTTATGTAGCCAAGCCAGGATGTCCACGTAGTTAAAAGAGTTGGTTCACAAAATCCAGATTCCAAAAATCATAAAACAAAATTACACAGGTTCTTCAACAAAAATCTGCAAGGGAAATAAGGGAATAAAGAAAGAATTACTATATTAAAGCTACAGATACTAACCAAAAGGTTGGCAATTCAAATCTACCACCTGCTCTTTGGAAGCCGTATGGGGCAGTTCTACTCTGTCCTGTAGGGTTGCTATGACTTGAAATGTACTCGATGGCAACGGGTTTGTTTTTTGTTTTTGTTTTATTTTTATTCAAAATTCAGAAAAGGCAACTAACTCTTCTTGAAATGTCTGTGCAATTGTGATATATGCTTTAGGATTAGTTAAGAGTTAGCTGTACATCTGTATACCAATCACACACACACCAATAACTCCGTTTTAATTGCACATTTATAGCAATATATATATATGGGACTGTCAAATTAACATACTTTCAGCCATAACCTAGTTTACATTAGCAACAACCTGACAAATATTTTGGTTGTCAACTTAACAAGCCAGAAAAGAAATTGAAAATGATACATGAAAATATTGTTCAAACACATATTCTTTATACTTTACCTTGAATTTTGGTAAACATGAAAACTAAAAATAGACACGTTACATCAACAAGTATAGATTATATTTTATTGTAGTTACATTGTTAATCACTTTTACCTCTGAAAATATCTCATAAGAGGAAATACCGACTTTTGTTTATTTCATCCCTTCATTAATGTCTTCCTCCCATATCTATTTTTATAGCCTGTCAAACATTAGCCATATTTCTAACAAAGATATGGGAAGATAGAGAAATGGAATGCCTAAAGTACAATTACCCACAGTACAATTACCTAAGTATCTTCTGTTACCCAGAAAGCTCTTTAAGGCAGTACATTATAAATCTTTACAGAAGCCAGTTGCTGCATCTTTCTCCCAAGAAGCGTTCGGTGGGTTCAAACCACCAACTTTTGGGTTAGCAGCCAAATGCTTTAACCACTGCGCCACCAGATCTTTCTGTGTATATATATGTACATACAATATATATTAAAAGTAAAATAAAATGTCAGAGATATGTATGATTTGGGATCTCTGTCATTTTATTTTACTTCGAGACATTTTTGCAAAATTAAAAAAATCTATTTTTTAATGTTTTTTGTCAATTGCCCTATTTTATCTTAATTTTATTTTTGTTTTTTCAGAGCATTCCGTTATCGATTCATAGATTCAATAGCCTGTAACAATACGGTACGTCTCAGGGAAAATCATGATGCTGCCCCTCTCTGTTTACTTTCCTCAACCTTCATTTTGTTAGTGTAAATTTTACCCTCCAGAAGAGGTTGGCTGCTAATGAAAAGATCGTCAGTTCAAATCCACCAGCTGCTCCTTGGAAACCCTATGGGGCAGTTCATCTCTGTCCTACATTGTGGCTATGGGTCAGAATCAACTTGAGGGCAACTTTTTTATTTTTGTAAGTGCTTCCACAATATTATATATACTATCTATGGAGCCCTTCAAAACCCTGGTGGCACAGGGGTTAAAAGCTAGTCTGCTAACCAAAAAGTCAGTAGTTCTAATCCAGCAGCTGCTCCTTGGAAACCCTATGGGGCAGTTCTACTCTGTCCTATAGGGTTACTATGAGTTGGAATCGACTTGACAACAACGGATTTGTTGGGTTTTTTTTTTTTTTTTTTTTTTTTTTTTCGGTATGCGTCGTTTACTGCAATCTAACTTTTTTTTTTTTTTTAAATCTTCCCCACCATAACCCATCCCATCTGGATTTCTCCTTGGCATTACAGCTGTTGTTTTCATAATATTTGTGGTCCTATTTTCCATCCCCAATAGCCAAGAATAATAACTACTGTCCATTTGAAGATCATTTCCTACTTGAGGAGGAAAGAAAGAAAGAAAGGCTACAAGGGAAGTGTAAAGAAGAATAAAAGAGGAAAATATGGAAAATATGAAAGATAATAGCTTTTTCAAATAAATATATAATTTGCCACAAGGGCAAACTTTAATTTCTTTTTTAGAAATAAGCATAAAATAAATCATAAATAAGAACAATGATGCATAATAATTTACACTGTTTGTATCAAATGAATATAAATTAAAGTAAAATTTAATATCCATTGCCTATGTGTTGCCCTAAGAACAGAAAATACACTTCGACTTGTATCTATAGCTATTTAAGTATGCAACTCTAAAATATCCTAAATGGTACCTAATATAGTAAACTGGCTATAGTAAGCATTAATTATATATGCAATTTTTTTTTTTTAATTTGAATTCCTAGACCCTGGAAAGAGCTTGGGGCATGGCTTTAGTGTGTGAAGATTTTTGGCAAGATGCACAAAGAGTTTTAGACAATGTTTCTATTTGCCTGAATAATTTTCCAGAAAAATACCAAGAGTAAACTCATGATTATATTAATCTGAAGAAGTAATCAAACTATTGTAGAAATCAGTAGATTTATTATTATTATTATTATTATTATTATTATTACTGTGTTAAGTCTTGGACAAATATGGGAGAATCTGTTCTGTTTTCTAAAACTTTATTGATTCCTTTTTTAAGGTGGAGATTGCAATGCTCAAAAATGTAAGCGACAGATATCAAAATTGTTTATTAAACAAGTTTCTTTCATTTTCTTCTCAATGCAATATTCAATAATAACCATATATTACCCATATCAATTTCTTAATCCTTTCTTGGTGATATTCTTTTTTTGAGTTGCTTTTGAAGGCTGAACAGGACTGACGACTTCATATTTTGTGCAACTTTGTATTAGAAGACCAGTAAAAAGTTTCAACTATTCAGGTCTAGGATTTATAGATACATTCTGATCAGCGTTTCTTCCCAATTAGACAATGGACACTGATGGAATCATGATATCTTACCTCTTCTAATTGCAAAAAAAGGAAACGGAAAAATTATCTTCATATACAGCAGAATGTAAAGATTGAAATAACCACTGATATATTTGTTCCTTCCCAGGTTGTTATTTAGATAAATTGTATTGTTGTTGTTAGGTGCTGTCGAGTCAGTTCCGACTCGTAGAGAGCCTATGCGCAACAGAACGAAAGAATGCCGGGTCCTGCGTGGTTCTCTCAGTCAGAGATGCTTAAGCCCGTTGTTGCACCCACCGTGTCAATCCATCTTCTTGAGGGTTTTCCTATTGCTTGCAGACCTTCTCCTTTACCAAGCATGATGTCCTTCTCCAGGGACTGAGCCCTCCTGATCGTATGCCCGAAGTATGTGAGAAGTAGTCTCCTCATCCTTGCTTCTAAGGAGCATTCTAACTTATTATTTCCTAATGAGAGTTTTTATTTCCTCCCTGTTTCCAGAAGAAAGAAGTATTCACATATGACAAAAATCAAAAATCTTCATCTGATGACAAGATTTTTTAGGAATGTCTTGGCATGCACTGTGGCTGGTGTATTAATATTTCATAATAAAAAAGACGAAAAAAAATACTTCACCCAACAATTCTTTCTTTCGTTTATTTCCTCTCTTTAAAACCAGAATTGTGTGGGTCACTGTCAAAGTATATAAAATAGAAAAAACAAGCAATAATCTTTAAAAGATACTTGAATTGATTTTTTATGAATACAAATATACTTCCCTGTGAATTACTCAAAATTATTTTCATCATAATTGTGGGTTTTTAAAAAATCCTCTGTGTATTCATACATATTTTAATATCAAGATTATGGATTTTAAAGCTCACAGATTTTGGTGAAAATATTTGACTGAGATCAAAAGGCTTTGAGATTTATGTATGCATATAAAATAGAAATTGAGAGAGGTGTTATCTGCTGTTAAGAGGGTAAATATAGAAGGTGCATGGGTTCCTGAAGAGAAAGATGGCAATAATCCCCAAGAATTCATATTTTTAGTGCAGAACAGAAGGAGAAATATGATATAGCTTATTATTAACAACAAAATATATGAACAAAATAAGAAAGTGTTATTAATGCATAGAGACCAATAAACGGAAATGTGGCGAAGAGTTATTATTAGTGGATAGAGCGGAGCTAATTTCCCTGTAAGACATAAACATAGCGTGTTGATGTTTTAGCACATACATGTTTTAATGTTTGGAGAAGAGTAAGTAGAAGAATTTCTAGCAATGTACCAGCCTGCATAGGTGCATTGTTTTCTCTAATAGGATTTTGAACCATTCTTTCTGAAGGCAAACACAAAGCTTTCCACTATATATTATGTATAAATTACTACACATAGGTTTTTTTTTAATCTTCTGTGTACCTCTACCTATCAAAATATTTAGTTAAACTTTACTGTATGAAGAGTATGAAGTTTATGACATTATTTTTCTTTTCAGATGCGTAACCAGTAACCATGGAGTTGCCATTGAGTCAATTCTGACTCATGGCAAACCTGTGTGTGTAAGAGTAGAACTGTGCTCCACTGGCTTTTCAGAAGTAGACTGCCAGGTGTTTCTTCTGATGTGCCTCTAGGTGCACTCAAACTTTTAACCTTTTGGGTTAGCAGCCAAGCACTTTGACCATCTGCACCACCTATTCAAATATAAAGTAATACGTGCTCTCCTCACTTATCAACATGGTTAGATTCCAAAAACTGGATTATTATGCAAAATTGGTGCTATGTGAAAATGAAGGATGATCACATCAGATCACAAAATGGAGAATGACTACATCATTACATAACTGCCAAATTGCATCATAGTATAACTTTCAAACCACTCAGAATCATGGCCCAGCCAAGTTAATACTTAATCTTAACCATCAAAGCAGCATTACTGTCACCTCACACCTTGGCATTCATTACTACCAGATGTACGTAGTTAATGCGCAAAATAGTGTATTTTTTACTATCGTCAAAGATGTGAAATGTCAAATAACAAGATAGTCAACAAGCAAGAAGTTATATTCAAATGATGATTAAGATTGTTCTGATTTCAAGAATCAATAGAAATATTCATTCCTGTTCAATTCCTATACAATTTTTGAAATTTACTTTTCTAATTCCACTCTGGGTGCTGTTGCTTTAAAAGCAGAGTAGCAGTAAGAGCTATGAGTACCAAAGTTACAAAAGTATGACCATCACTCTAAAAATTCTTAAGAGCATACGGGGATTATGGAAAAGTATCACTAAAGGTTGGAATGTAACCATTTTGTCTCTGACATGCTTTTCTTTCTATTGATCTATTCATTTGTCTTTTTCTCAGAGTTTCCATTTCCCTTGGAAGTCAAAGGCTCCTAAGAAGTGTTAACAAGATAAGATGTTCCTGGCCAATGTTCATTTAATCTATTTTTTTTATATACTATAACAATTCTTTTCATATAATGACAATTAGTTCAGTAATACTTTGCTAAAATTGGAATTTCTTCAATGGATGATGGAAGGTGTACTACTCGAAACTAATAATGGCGTTAACTTGCATTGTGCTATATATTCTCTTTTAAATACATGGACTTAATAACAAAACGTGTTCCCGGAAATTAAAATGCAACATTGTTTGCTAGAAATATTTTCAGATGTAAGACAGGTGTTTTGGTCAAGTCTGAAAAGAATAATCTAAGTATCCTTACTGTTTTTATGTCTGACATGACTAACAATTTAATTTAGAAGCTTGAATTTTCAAACAACTGAGAATATTTATTGATGAAATTGTCCCAGATAATAATAACATATATTTATTTGTATCTGCTTTATCTATTGTTTGCATTTTTTTATATTTTCCAGGTTTTTTTTTTTTTTTTTGAAGGTGCATTTATTTGCACACTGGGAGGTGCTCTAAATTTTTAGAGTAAAATAAAGAAACCTTGTACAAATAATGACTTATGGGAAATATGGGTATTCATTATAGAATAATATGTTATCTAGTCCATTTTCTTCATGTTGCTGGTGAGAAAAATTAATTCTTAGAGAAGTTTAAAAATTTTCTTCATGTCAAAGAATTACATGTTAACTTAAACCTAAGATTAAGATCGTCTTATTTCTAAATGTTTGTTCTTGTTGTACAACTGTAAAATACTAAAGTAAATAAATAAACAACCCCAATCTAGCATTTATTGAGTGTTTACTATGAGTTAGTAAAAGTTTTTAAAACATTTTTATAAGCTCTTATAAATCATACACAACACTATTAAGTAATTAGTAGTCTCCTAATTTTATTGATAAACAATAAAAGTCACTTATTATGAGTGTGATACAAAGCTACATAACTGGCTTTGTACCACAGGCAAATTACATAAGAAGTTTTCATTTTTTCCCCATTTAAAAGTTTCTGAATCTAAGAAAAATATTTATGTGGTATCATTATATATGTTATTGTTAAAAATAAAGTCTTTGTACAAAAGTATCTATGAGTAAAATAAGGGTGTGCTCAGTGTAATGTATAAAACAAATAAAATGAATGTTTGAGTTGATACGTTTTTCTGATAACCATCTTAAATTTTTATTATACAAATGTAACTTAATGTAACACAACTGATCATTAAATTTTAGAGACTGGATGACAAAACATTCTTGTGAGCATACCTGGAATTAGGGCAAGGCTGGTTTTTATAGTTTTTAGCATGACATTTAAAGAAGGATTTCTTCTGTCAAAAAAACTTGTACAGAAATACATTCAACAAGATATGCCTATATAGAATTAGGACTCCTCTTCTCTCCCATTAATCTAATTCATTTTTATTGTACAAAGTTCTCTTATAAATGCATCTGTGCACTGTGGAAATGTCAGTGAATGTAATAGAGAAACTTCCTTGGAGATTTATCATGGGTTGTAACTTTTAAATCATCCACTTCGTGCTGGGCAGTATCACAGAATGAATTTATTTGAAATCTCTGTTTCTTAGATGATCTTGAAAAGTTTAAAAAGGTCATTAGGCTTCCCACTGTGGCTGAAAGTTAAAACATAAGTTAAAATACTACAGAGAAAAATTTAACTAAGGCATAATCATCCTCTATTTTTGAATATATAATACTTTTAATTTCTGCTGAGATATTTAGAAGCCCAAGGCCCAGTTGACTTATTATTTTTTTCATAATCAACAACATATCCTGCAGAAAAGAGTGAATATGGATGAATTAATTATCTTTAATCAAAACTAAAAGTGTTTAGTCAAAAGTGTTGACACACTGAATATAGAATTCCATACAAGGAAAGAACAAGGCAGTGATGTTAATTATGCAAGACACACAAACATAACATGAATACCTATAGCAATTTAAATGAGCTATAGGATTGCAGACTCACAAGACTGATAAAATAATAACTGATATATATATATATATATATATTTAAACCAAGAGGCAGTAGTTCAAACAGAGTAAGGGGATACTGCATGGTTTAAAATCAAGACTGACGTGTGTCAGGGTTGCATCCTTTCACCATACTTATTCAATCTGTATATTGAGAGAATAATCTGAGAAGCTTGACTGTATGAACAAGAACAGGGCATCAAGATTGGTGGAAGACTCATTAATAACCTGCGATATGCAGATGACACAACCTTGCTTGCTGAAAGTAAAGAGGACTTGAAGCACTTACTGATGAAGATCAAAGACTACAGCCTTCAGCACAGATTATACCTCGACATAAAGAAAACAAAAATTCTCACAACTGGACCAATAAACAACATCATGATAAATGGAGAGAAGATAAGAGTTGTCAAGGATTTCATTTTAATTGGATCCACAATCAACGCCCATGGAAGCAGCAATCAAGAAATCAAATGTCGTATTGCATTGGGCAAATCTGCTGCAATTAAGATCTCTTTAAAGTGTTAAAAAACAAAGATGTCACACTGAGGACTAAGGTGTGCCTGACCCAAGCCAAGATATTTTCAATCACCTTGTATGCATACGAGAGCTGGACAGTGAATACAGAAGATCAAAGAAGAATTAATGTCTCAGAATTACGGTGTTGGTGAACAATATTGAATATACCATGGACACCAGAAGAACAAAAAAGCCTGTCTTGGAAGAAATACAGTCAGATGTTACTTGGAAGCAAGGATAGTAAGACTTTGTCTCACGTACTTTGAATAGGTTATCAAGAGGGACCCATCTCTGGAGAAGGACATTATGCGTGGTAGAAAGTCAGTGAAAAGGAGGAAGATCCCCGATGAGATGGATTGACACAGTGACTGTAACAATGGGCTCAAACATAACAATGGTTGTGAGGATGGTGCAAGACTGGGCAGTGTTTTGTTCTGTTGTTCATAGGTAGCTATGGCACCCAACAACAACAACCAAAAAAGATCCAAACCAAACCCGTTGCCATCGAGTCAACTCTGACTCATAGTGACCCTATAGCACACAGTAGAACTGCCCCATAGGGCTTCAAAGGAGCATCTGGTAGATCTGAACTGCCGACCTTTTGGTTAACAGCCTATGCTCTTAACCACTGTGCCACCAGGGCTCCATATATACATACATATATATATATATGTATATATAATTATATATATGTATATAATTATATATATGTATATATAATTTATTTATTTTTTTAGTTACTGCTACTACCTGATCCTTCCCCAGGTTATTTAAATTCTAGGGTTTTCCAGACTGGGGACACTGATTTACCCTGGGAAACCTTAATGTACCAAGCTTTCATCTCTGTAAACTGGCATGCAGTTCAAGATTGCTGGCAATATGGAAGGTTATCCCAGAACCAGGGAAAACACAGAAGAATGTACCCAGGACAACTGAATCTCATTGTGTGAATGAGAGTGAAGTTTTTATTGAAATTTGATTAAAACTTGCAATTTTATTAAAGACGTTTCATAAGTTTTATTTTACTGACTTTCAACTGTGATGTAAGTATTTAAATCTTTTATTTCATCATATATTTTTCATTTTTAATAACCTATTAGTAAAGTTGTAAATGCTTCACAAATTTAAGTGTTAGGGCAGGAAGTATCAGAGGAGGAAATGGGTAAAATAAAATTTTTAAAAACTAAACGGAGACAATATCACTCAAAAGTGGGTTGCTGTGGTGAAAACTTTAGTCTTTCTATATCTAGAATAAAGCTGAAACTGTTTAAAACTCGTTTGCTTTGAGAACATTATTGTAAAAAATAAATGGGATATAGTATCCAGGGATACAGTATCAGTGTCTAGTAAGAAAATAGAATTCATTACTCTTTAACATAGATCTGCTGTTGAGTGAATGGAATGTATTCATGGTTACTAAGCCCATAGTTGAGGATCCCCGGTGGTAATATTTTCCGTATGTATTTGTACAATATACTTCAGTGACAAATGTTTTCATAGATTAGAAACAAAATGCATAGTCAGAGAATAAATATACAGATAGAATGTAGACAGTAATGAAATCAGGCTCATTTAGACACATTTGGATTGTAATAATAATATTAGCCCGTTTGTTTGATGAACCAACATACGAAGGTATTGAGTCATTTCCTGACACCACCCATGTGGACAATTCTTTTCCCTGTAAATAACTTACTAGGCAAAAAATCTAATAAATTGCAAGAGTGTGTATGTTTATATGTGAGTTGATCTAGGGATAGCACCAATATTTTCACAACTGGAATACTTTATTTTCAGATATAGTGATGATAATACTTTATATGAGACATAATGCCATTGAATGAATGGTGTTGACGATAATGATGTAATGAGTATAGGTTCTATGATTCTCCAAGTACTTTATTTGAATCATTCTATTTGAGACCCTTAATGATTCAGTAAAATATAGTCCATCATAATAAATGGAGAAAGTACTGATATTGTCAAGGATTTCCTTTTACTTCGATCTACAAACTGGATGCTTGAAAACCACACACATTTATTATTTCACAGTTTCTGTAAGTCAGAAGTCCGAATACGGCTTAACTGGATTCTCTGCTTCAGGGTCTCACAAGATTACGATCATGACGTTGGCCAGGGTAGTGGTCTTATCTGAGATTTGTCTGGGGAAGAATCTACTTCCAACCTCATGTAATTGTTGGCAGCATTCAGCTCCTTTTGAGCTGTCAAACTTAGGACATCATTTCCCTGCTGGCTGTTAGCGGAAGGCTGCCCTTAGTAATTAGCCACATGGTCCTTCCCACATGGCTACTTGCTTCTTCAAACCAGCAAGGCAGGGTGTCTCCTCAAAATGGGCATTAAAATCTCATGTAACGTAAACCAAAACCAAACCGTTTGCTGACAAGTCAGTTTGACTCACGGCATCTCCATGTGTTACCGAGTAGTTACCGCTCCATAGGATTTTCTTGATGGTAACTTTTATGGAAGCAAATCTCCACGCCTTTGCTTCTGCAGTGCCACTGGGTAGGCTCAAACCACCAACCTTCAGGTTCATTTTTGAGCACAAACCATTGGTGCTACCCAGGGAGGTCTCCTGTAACATAATCACACACAATCATGTATATCCTATTACCTTTGCCGTACTCTATTCTTTAGAAGGAGCTCTGGTAGCAAAGCAGATAAGAGCTTGGCGCTATAACCAAAAGGTCTGAAGTTAGAGTCCAACATCCTCTCCTTGGAAACCCTCTGAGGCATCTCTACTCTGTCCTATAGGGTCACCACTATGAATCGAAATTGACTCATCACAATGGTTTTTTTCTTGTTTTTTTTTTTATTTTTTTATTTTTTTAAATTTATTCTTTAGAGGTAGGTCATAAGTCCTGCCCTGGCTCAAAGAGAGGGGATTAAATAAGTGCATGGATACCAGGAGGCTGGGAGATGGGAGCCAGCTTAAAGCTGGCCCATCATATATGTGTAGGAAGTATTATAGGCATTATTATTCACAATTCAACTGTAAGGAAAGAATTAGTATACTTAGATCTTGAAGAAGTAGCTAAAATATCACCACTCATATTTTACTAGAGACTTGATGTTTTCATGCAAAAAAAAATTTCAAACAAATAATCAAGTTCTCAATAGAATACATTTTTAAAGAATCCTAATTGCTTGAAAGCAACAAAGTCAGAAAAGAATAATAACGATTGGATATAAAATTACAAATGAAATGCAGAAATAAAAATATGGCAAATACTATACAATATGTAAGTATGAAATATTTTTGTAAATTAACCAGTAACAATACAAAGAAACTATCCTTAAATGTTTCTGAGAATGCCCATTGTTATAATGTATTTGAGAACAAAGAGTGGTTAATGCTTACTTTCTTTCCCAAATTTCTGAAGAGCCTTAAGCAGAAGGATTTATATTGTCTTATAGGCTTTATCGCAATTTTCTCTGCTACGGAAAATATCTAGTTCCTTTGTTTTCCCTCACAGAACAAACTTTGAAATGAATGAAGTGGTTACTGACATTTGGAAACAAAAATATTTTTCTCTATTCAAAGATTGTTTCAGTGTTCTATAAACTCCCAATTTCCTTAGGTTTGATTCACAAACCAATAGTGGAAATGATCGTATAAACAGTGATGGGCGCTTTTGAGAGAGATACAGTAAGGTCCCACCTCAGGTGAATATACGTCATCAGTTCTATCGTGTTACCCAGTTTTACCCTTATTTGTTTATTTTTGATTAATCTTGTGAGGTAAATATTCTGTTTTATCTGGAAATGTAGATATGTTTATACTCTCCTTTGAATTTCAAGGACTTATGCTCTATACTGCAATCTTGGTATTTGCTCAGTACCATTCCTATGCTGAGTCAGTGCCCTATTTGAAAACTAATTTCTCTAGATTTACTATATCATAATTCTGTTAGTTGGATTATGACAGAACTAAAAAATTACTAGAGCCAAGAATTATCAAAAACTTGGAGAGAATTTCAGTAACTAAACTAATTTTTAAGTTTGTGGTTTTAGACAGGATTAAGAGCAGCTGGCTTATCTGAGTCATGGCTGTTAGGGCAAACAAAAGCAAATAACATAACCCAAGTGCATCACTTGTAAATATATCTCCAACTGGTTTTGCTGTGACTAGAAATTGTCCAGGTAGGATCCCAAAGAAGATTTATATTTATATATCAGTATCTACATCTATGTATAGATATGTGTGTTTTTATTTATGATTCCACTGTGTTCTGTATTAAGATATAATTCTTTTTTATATAAAATACAGATAGCAAAGTTAGACGTATAAACAAAACTCAGAACTTTGAAATACTAAGGCTATAAGAAAATTTATATTTTATATATGATGAAACAAGACTGAGATAGTATTTGATTTTTTCCTAGGGATAAAATTATTAATAGTGTTTGTACTACAACAAAAAATACCCTAACTCCATATCTAGACTCCATTCCTCCATGCTAAAAACCTGTCTCTTAATAATATGAACACTTATAATGTGCTATTCATAAGGTTTTCATTGGCTATGTTTTTCAGAAGTAGACTGCCAGGTCCTTCTTCCTAGTTTGTCTTAGTTTGAAAGCTCTGCTGAAACCCGTCTACCGTGAGTGACTCTGCTGGTATTTGAAATACTGGTGGCATAGCCTCCAGCATCACAGCAACATGAAAGCCACCACAGTACAACAAACTGTAATCAGTACAGATTACATCTTTACATAAATAAAAATCCTCACAAATGGACCAATAAGCACGATCATGATAAACGGAGAAAAGATTGAAGTTGTCAAGGATTTCATTTTACTTGGATCCACAATCAATGGCCGTGGAAGCAGAAGTCAAGAAATCAAACGACACATTGCATTGGGCAAATCTGCTGCAAAGGACCACTTAAAAGTGTTAACAAGTAAAGATGTCACTTTAAGGACTAAAGTGTGCCTGATCCAAGCTATGGTGTATTCAGTCACCTCATACACATGCAAAAGCTGGGCTATGAAAAATGAAGACCAAAGAAGAACTGACACCTTTGAATTAGGGTGTTGGTGAAGAATACTGAATACACCACAGAATGCCAGAAAAATGAACAAGCCTGTCTTGGAAGAAGTACAACCAGAAGACTCCTTAGAAGCAAGGATGGCAAGACTTCGTCTCACATACTTTGGGCATCTTATCAGGAGGGATCAGTCCCTGGAGAAGGACATCGTGCTTGGTGAAGTAGACGATCAGTGATAAAGAGGAGAACTCTCGAGAAGAACTCTCAAGGAGATGGATTGACACAGTGGCTGCAGCAATGGGCTCAAACATAACAATAATTGTGAGGATGGTGAGGGACTGAGCAGTGTTTGGTGCTGTTGTACATAAGGTCACTATGAGTCGGAACCAACTTGAAGGCACCTGACAAAAACAATGTGCCATACAATATATTTTGAAAACTTAGAAGTATTAATTCACTTTTCCCTAACAAAGACATTATGAAGTAGCTACTAATTTTCCTCATTTATGTGATGTGAAATCTGTGAGGTTAGAAGTTAAATGATTTTCCCAAGATCACCCAAGATGTGACAACCTGCTCAGACCTATGTGTTTAGCCATTAGGCTAGGCTGCCTCTTATTTTGCTGGTAATATTTTCAGATGATTTCTTTGTGCTGTACATAGGGTCATATGAGTCTGAACCAACTCAATGACACCTTACAACGACAACAACATTTTAAACTGAAGACTGTTTTTATTTCTTTTATGTAGACAACAATATGACCTCAACTCTAGTAGCTCAATGACTGGCTACACAGCCTTCTCTTTTTCAAGAGGAACTTTCTTGCAATAATTATGGGATCAAAAGAGCATAGGAAAGCAGCATTATTGCCAATGTTTGCTATTGTCTTCAACCTGCCCTGACCATACCTGCTTTGAGTAAAGTTGGTCCAGGTTATGCTAAGATCTGTGGTATTCTTACAGTATGTGACAACATATGCCTAGAGTTGCTGTATGGGTATCTGTGCCCACTCCAAAGAAAGATGATCCAACAGAATGCAGAAATTATCAAACAATATCATTATATCACATGCAAATAAAATTTTTCTGAAGATCATTCAAAAGCAGTTGCAGCAGTACATTGACAGGGGACTGCCAGAAATTCAAACTGAATTCAGAAGAGGATGTGGAATGAGCGATATCGTTGTTGATGTCAGATGGATCTTGGCTGAAAGCAGAGAATACCAGAGAGATGTTTAACCTTGATGAGATGGATTGACACAGTGGCTGCAACAATGGGCTCAAATATAGCAACGATTGTGAGGATGGTGCAGGACTGGGCAGTGTTTTGTTCTATTGTACACAGGGTTGCTATGAGTTGGAACTGTCTGAACAGCACCTAACAACAACAACAACATGTGTGAACTGGATTTGTTTTATATGGATGATGAAATGAACAGGGCAAGGAAGGTGGTATCACTGAACTAGTTTGGACAATTAAAAAGTTGATGACATAACAGCAAATCACCATAGTTATTTACTACTATTATCTGATCTCCTTGTTGTTTCCTCATTCAATTTCATGCTCATATTCAATTTCCCTTTACCAGTGTAACTCCTGTTAGCAGCACAACATTGGTCTGGAATATGGGAGGTTAGTCATCCTTCTGTATACAAGTCTGATCAGTTATTTTTCTTGTCTGTGGTTGGATTATTTGTGATAAAGATTTTTTTTTTTAATTCTACTTGTGAAAATGGCTTAGGGGCAGTGTCTGACATCCTTCAACCCCACAAGGGGGAAGGAGAACCAAGATCAACAGTCCAAGGCTGACTTCCATAAAGTGGAGGCCAGACAAGCCTCCTCTCTTGGCCATCTTTACCAATTCTGACACCAACTGTCCCTCCCACAGCACTCTCTACTGGGTTCGATTATTCATTAAAATGGCTATGCAGAACTCACAGGCCATATTCACCATTATGGGGTTTATTAGGGAAGTAACAGTTACAATTCAGTCTCAGGAACACTCAAGGATACAGTTCTTCCATTAAGACAGCCTCTTCCCAGCTATGCTCGCAGTCATGCCTCTCGCTGGCTTTATGCCTCTATCCAAAGGCACTCAGGGTTCTCTCTCCATGGGCTGGGAAGCCCACAGCACTTGGTTTCTGCTGCTGGGTCTCTGCTGCCAGGTCTCTGCTGCCACAGCTTCTCACCTCCTTCAGGTTACAGCTCTCTCTCTCTCTGGCTTCCAGGAGCTTCTCAGCCCAGGGATCCCAGGTCCAAAGGATGTACTTTCTGCTCCTAGCTGTTCTTCTCTGTTCCTCTTCTCTGCTCTGGAATTGGCTCTCTTTTAAGGCAAAACTGACCAATCTCCAAGGGTTGAGCCACAATTATCTTATTTGCATAGTCCCACCCAGTCACCTGGGTGGGAGTTACAAGACAATGGAGAGAAAGGCCATACTAAGTAACTCATCACACCGCACTACTTTTCCCCCAAATTTCCTTGATGGTAAGAATATAGCAAAGATATTGTATTTCCTTGATTTAAGGAGTGTTTTGGAGCATAAATCAGAAATAGTTTGATGTCAATTCATCTAAACAATTTGTTTTTTGTACCTTAGATGAAGGATTACAGAGCAAACTAGCTTCTCATTAAACAATTAATACACATATTGTTTTGTGACATTGGTTGCTAACCCCACTACGTGTCAACACTCTCCCATTCTTGACCTTAGATTCCCCATTACCAGCTTTCCTGTACCCTCCTGTCTTCTAGTCCTTGCCCCTGGACCAATGTGCCCCTTTAGTCTCATTTTGTTTTATGAGCCTGTCTGATCTTTGGCTGAGGATGAACCTCAGGAATGACTTCATTACTGAGCTAAAAGGGTGTCCAGGGACCATATTCTCAGAGTTTCTCCAGTCTCTGTCAGACCAGTAAGTCTGGTCTTTTTTTTTTAATTACAATTGTGTTCTACATTTTTTCCAGCTCTGTCCGGGACCCTCTGTTGTGATCCCTGTCAGAGCAGTCAGTGGTGGTAGCCAGGCGCCATCTAGTTGTACTGGACTCAGTCTTGTGGAGGCTGTGGTAGTTGTGGTCCATTATTCCTTTGGACTGATCTTTTCCTTGTATCTTGTTTTATTCATTCTCCCTTGCTCCAAAAGGGTGAGTCCAGTGGAGTATCTTAGATGGCTGCTCACAGGCTTTTAAGACTACAGATGCTACTCACCAAGGTAGGATGTAGAACACTGTCTTTATAAATTGTGTTATGCCAATTAAGCTAGATGTTCCCCGAGACCATGGTTCCCATAGCCCTCCGCCCAGCAATTCGGTCCCTCAGAGAGTTTGGATGTGCCTATGGAGCTTCCATGACCTTTCCTCGTACAAGTTGTGCTGGCTTCCCCAGCATTGTGTACTGTCTTACCTTTCACCAAAGTTACCACTTACCTATTGTCTATTTAGTATTTCCTCCCCCACCCCTCCCATCCCTCATAACCAACAAAGATCGTTTCTTTTTGTGTGTAAACTTTTTCATGAGTTTTCACAGTAGTGTTCTCATACTCTATTTGTCCTTTTGTGACTGAGTTTTTCACTCAGCATAGTGTCTTCCAGTTCCATCCATGTTATAAGATGCTTCACAAATTGATCATTTTTCTTTATTATTGCATAATGCTCCATGGTGTGTATGTACGATAGTTTGATTGATCTGTTGATGGGCATCTAAATTGTTCCCCTCCTTTTGCTATTGTGAACAATGCTGCAGTGAACGAGGGGGTGCATACATCTGTTCGTGTTATGGCTCTTATTTCTCTAGGATATATTCCTAGGAGTAGGATTGCTGGATCATATGGTATTTCTGTTTAAGCTTTCTCAGGAAGGGCCATATCTAAAAGATATTTTTTCTTAAGTTTTTGGTAAAATGTTAATTGATGTCCTAGAATTGAAGTGGAAAAAGAAGAATGTATTTTTTGAGTAGTGACAGTGAGGCAATAGATTTTCATAGCTTTCCTAACAGATAGAATCCTAGATTCTCATAAGTTGAGGAAACTGCCTCTTTACTCTAGGGCTTTGTTCTGTGGAGGTCATATGAGCATTAGGTGGAAGACAGTCTATAAATCTGTGGAGAACAATAATAGATAGTCTAGTGAGAATAACAGCACAACTGGAAGAATGTAATTGATGTCACTGAATTGTACATGTAGAAACTTTTTAAATGGTGTAACTTTGGCTATGTGTATTTTCACCAAAAAAAAGATCCTCCAAGGTTGAGAAGGGAGAGTGTTGACATGTCGTGGGGTTGTTAACCAATGTCATAAAACAATATGTGTACTGACTGTTTAGTGAGAAACTATTTGTTCTGTAAAACCTTCATCTAAAATACAAAAAAAAAAAACTTAAAAAAAAGAAGCAGAAAGAAGTTTGTAAAACACAAGATTTAAAAATTTACCCCAGAGCTAATGATGGGTCAGGTAATTAAAAACCTTAAAACTTTGTCCCAAGAGAAGGGAAAAGCTTCCAGAAACTAGACACAGAGGACATTGTGTAGGTATACCTATTTTGCAGCAATTTGACTGTGGTCTATGCACAAGGCAGCTGGTGATAATAAACATCTGAACCTTTCTCTCCTTCCTCTCTTATTTCTTCCCCTTTGCCTTCCATTAGCTGAATCCAACAATATGCCAGAGACAAAGGAACCCACAGGAACAATCCACAAAGGGCAACTGGTTGGGTTACATTCTGGAAAAGACTAGAGAATGGATATTTTGGGCAAGTGAAAGACATTGAACACAACATCTGCAATAAGGTAGAAGCAAAGGAAACATATATGTATATGTACATAGTCTTGTGTCCTAGTTGTCACCAAGTTATCAAAAATAATTAATATCACTGGGTGGCACAAATGGTTAATGTACTTGGCAGCTAACCAAAAGGTTGGAGGTTTGGGTCCACCCAGAGACACCCAAGAAGAAAGCCATGGCAATCTACTTCAGCCATGGAAATTCCTTTGGATCACAGTTCTACTCTGATACCCACGAGATCCCCCTGTGTCAGAATTGACTTGTTGGCAACTGGCATCAAATAATAATTAATAATCATAATTAACATAATTAATATAATTGCACTTTAATAGGAGTTACATATTAATGTCAGTAATGTAGTATCTATTGCTATTGCTAAATAATTTGCATATATTAATTGACATGTTTTTATTATTATAAATAAATATGCCAGTCACAGGCATGATTAGGGCTGTAGAAAAGATGAATTTTAATGGTGCATAAAATTGGTAAATCACCAAAACACGTCTTTGCTGTCTTTGTATTTCGTATTTTTTACCCCACTCAAATACTCTTCTTCTTATCCTCTGGTGCTTAATTGTTTTAATACTGATCTCGCTGGTCAGCCTAAAATTCCCACCATCATGACATTTTCTTTCCTAATTAAAGAATTGGGTCTCATTAGTTTTTCTTCAGAAAGAGTCACATTTCTTGAGTGCTTCTAAAGCACTTTCCTCCAGTTACAGATGAGATGGTTTATCAGGCTCCTGTTAGATGAGCTGTCAAGAGCACTGAGCCTGCATTGTGGAAATAAGTCTTACGTACCAAAAATGACAAAGATTGCTCCAGAAAAATATCACAGATTCAGGATTTTTTAGCACAAAGTAATTACAGTACAAAATGAAAACCATAGACTGGAAATGCACATTTCAGGGCAGCTGATTTTCGATACCGACAGTGGGTTATTGAAATGTAAAAATATGTTGGAGTTGTTTTGTAACATTAAAATTCCTTTCTGATAAAACCATGGATATTCTCACATATAATACACATTTTACTCCAGTTTTGGCAAGCCCAACAGAATATTTTTATTTTTAGGAAAATGGACTTAAATTTTCTTTTCTGTCCTTAGTCTTAGCTATTTATCATTTGACAATATTCATAAAAATAAATTTCAGTTAACAGTAGAGAGTTCTTACAAAGTAATATTTGTTCTAAGTCTTAGTGTAAAGATCAGCATACTGAGTAGATTTGTCAATGCAAAGGTGATTCCACTTTTTTTTGTTGAATGTTTGTAGATAATATTAGCAATAACAATATATATATAATTTCAATATTATGTGAAGAACAATGTATACCTTCCATCACTGTGGCAGGGAGAAACAAATTCACTGTTACATGTACAAAGCTAGGTTACCAGGACAAAGGTTGCCACCGTTGCACCCAAGTGAAGGAATTGAGCTCAATGGAAATAATCCCTTTGTAATCAACCACTCCAGACTCATACTGCATTTATGGAATTCCAGCTCAGTTCTGCATTTAAAACAGGCAATCTAAACATGTTCTCACTGGATAAGAATAAGCCCTGAAGAACTACTCTTTAAACTTCATATTTTCCCTCAGAAACTAGACTTCAAAGATATTCTAAAACACCGTAAAGTTTCAAACTACAGTGCCCACAAACTTCACACGTAGCTCCCATTGACATCAATCAGAATTCTATGTGTGTGGACTGAGGGCAAAGCATAACCTTTTATATGGTCGACAATATGTTTGAAATGACTACAAAAATGTCTGAAACTTCAAACACTCTGCTGACTTTACACTTTGAAAGGACACTTAGTTTTAAGAACCCACCAAATGTCTAAATATGCTAGATATACTAGTCCATTTCACAATTTAAAAACTTCAGACAGCTTTCTCCTTTGCAATCTGAAGGTCAAAAGTAAATTACCTGAAAACATCAAATATGTTAAAGTGGTTTATGGTGCTTTTACATTTCTTTTGATGGAGTTATTTCATATTTTCATGCAAAGGGGAATAGCCACACAGTAACTTGGGAAATCCAAATAAAACCAAGCCAAATGTCAATAGTAATTACAAAATGTAAAAAAAAAGCAATATATTAGGATATATTAGCAAAATATAAAAAAATTTTAATACCATTAGTTGATTGTATCTCTAACTGAGCTTCAAGAAGTTTTAATTTCTTTTGCTCCCTGTGTTGTAGGTTTATGCTTGTTCATCATATGTTATAAACCTCATAGGTTGAGCTCTAGCTTCTATAAAATATTTTTTAGTGCTATTCTGGTTATCTGGATTTCTTTTTATTAATCCAATTAAAATATGGTCTCTTTCAGTTCACAGAATCCCATTTTCAGTACTTGTTCAGGATCGAAGGTCTTTCTCATTTCTGAAACCTAGTATTAAGATGTAAGCATGTCTTGAAATTTTTATATATAAAGCTGTTACTAGTAAATTCATTAGCAATATTTAGTGCATCAAAAAATACATGAAACTAATGTCTTTTCAAAACTGTTATTATGCAGGGCCAGGCGAGTTAGAAAACTTTGGAATAGGAAAAAAAGTAAAGAAATAGAAATAAAAGCTCCCCAAAGTGAACTTTAACTGCTTTACTATTTCTTATTCTAACTTTATTCATTCTGTTAAAATTTGACCTTTGAGTAATAACGTGGGCTCTCCTGATATTTATAGTTTGCTACTTGAGAAAACAAACTTAAGAATATATTAAATTTTTATATCAAGCTGACTTCCATTAACAGCACAACACATCCTCATCACAATATTGAGTTCAGGAAGTAGGATACATCATCAAACAAGGAGGAAAATTAGATTTAGTGGAAAGACTTATCAAAAAAGTCTTGTTTTCTAGAGTAAAGTATATTCAAATAAAGAGGTCAGCAGACAGTTACTCTGGGAGTTAGGGAATAATATATTATTCATGGTGAGAAAGAGTCCCGGCGGCACAGTGGTTAAAGGGATGGACTGCTAACTGAAAGACTGGCAGTTTGAACCCACCACAGCCACTCCAAGGAGAAAGATGTGGCAGTCTGCTTCTGTAGAGCTTTACAGCCTTGAAAACTCTATGGGGTCGCTATGACTCAGAATTGACTCCATTGCAGTATTTTTTTTTTTTTTTTTTTTTTTTTGGCTTAATGGCAGGAGAGAAAATTAACAAAGTAAACATCACCTCAGGAATAATAGAAAATTACTTAACATCGAATATTAAAAAATGTAGAATTTCAGCCAGGAAGATAAAGCAGCTTCCTGAAACCCTGTTATATAAGACGCCGTCAACATTTAGTATCTGAAATTGGGGAAGACCTGAGAAAAAGGCTCAGTGGCAGGGTTAGCAGGGAAGTTTGGGGAGATTGACAAAGTAGTTGCTTACCAATTCGCTAAAGAGTTTCAAATTTTTACAGACTGGTTTCACTATTATTGTGTAGTAGCTTAATACAAGACTATATCACGTATTTAACAGTTTTATTTGGTATAAGATTTCTACCTACAAATCCAAGCATAGATACAGCCAGAGAGATTTCCTGGAACCCTGGTGGTGAAGTAGTTAAGAGCTTGGCTGCTAATCAAAAGATCAGCAGTTTGACTCCACCAGCCACTCCTTGGAAACCCTATGGGGCAATTCTACTTTGTCCTATAGAGTCACTATGAGTCGGAATCGACTCAGCATTGGGTTTAGTTTAGGTTTTATCCATCCTTTCTAACAATATTACTCAGATCAGTCTAGTCCTATTGTGTAACTTTGCTTTTCAGTGTCAAGGTATGACATCATTTGAATTTCTGCCTTTGGCCAAAATAAAATATCGGGGCAAGATTTACCTTCCCAGATGAAACATATATGTAAAACGAGACAAAATATATAAAACAATAGTTTTCAGAATTTGGAAATTAGGCGGGATCTCTGAGAGAAGGGGAACAAATAACGTGAGGCCTAAAATGTATATCCAGTTTACTGACTGGAGAGGGTTTCCAGGATGCTGTGTGGAGCCCAGAGTGGAGCCCGGCGGACTCCCTGAATGAGGAGACCAAGCTGAGAGGTGGGGAGTCCAATTCACTGAGAGCGCATATGGCAGAGGCCAAAAAACACAAAAAACATTGCCATCCAGTCATTCCAACTCATGGCAGAACATTGGACTGGAACTGTCACACAGATAGAACCCCGGAGAGCTGAAAAGTTTTCCTCGAGTATTCAGGAAAGTACTGAATGACACATATGTTTGAGAAAAATGCCAGAGGCCGAGGAACAAGCATGTTAGAGGAAACAAGGCCTGATGCTCACACAGAGATGGGAATAGAATTGTCAACACCAACCAGTTTGACAAATCCTGTAACTAAGGACACCTGGGTGCAGTACTGAAAAGTTTCTTGCCTCAGGAATTGGGAGTAATGAGCCATATCTTAAATACTTCTGTGATCACATCTAACAAATCTTAAAACCGTAAAACCAAACCTACTGCCTTCCAGTCAATTCCAACTCATAGCAACTCTATAGGACAGAATAGAACTGCCTCGTGGAGTTTCCAAGGAGTGGCTGGTGGATTCAAACTGCCAACCTTTTGGTTAACAGCCAAGCTCTTAACCAGTGCGCCACCAGGGCTCCAACAAATCTTTCTTTCTTTTTTAAATTGTGATTTAGGTGAAAGTTTACAGAGAAAATTAGTTTCTCATTAAACAGTTAATGCACAAATTGTTTTGTAACATTGGTCGCCAACCCTGCAATGTGTCAACGTTCTATCCTTCTCCACTCCAGGTTCTCTGTTCCATTCATCCAATTTTCCTATCCCTTCCTGCCTTCTCATTTTTGCTTTTGGGCTAATGTGCTCGTTAGTTTCATATACACGACTGAATTTTGAAGCACGTTCTTCACATGTGTTATTGTGTTATTGTTGGCCCTATAGACCTGTCTAATCTTTGGCTGAAGAGTGAACAGTACTGAAGTCACTCCAGCAGCAGGTTCTCTTGAAGGGAGATCTGGGCAGGGCCTGTCCATGCCCACCACATGTAGGTATACAGTGATGCTCTTGGGATGGGAGTTGGCTACAGCTTGCTCCATTCAGAAATGTTATTATTATTATTATTTTTGCCTGTTGCAGATATCAAGATTATTGTGCTTCACTTTGTGTCCCTACTGCTTAATAGTGAGAAAAGAAGGAGAAATAAAATGTGATGAATGCCACGTAAACACAGTTGTTTCTAGAGTGTTTTCCACAGGTAGCTGGGAAATGAAGAGAACTTCTTAAAAGAAAGGTAAATGCTTCTCATGCTACATTTATACTCCCATTCTAGAGAGTGTTCCTTTAGCTACTTAAAGAAAAATGATTCTTGTTACATTCTACTGGAGTCCTGGCACAAAATAATGTGAATATTGTGATCCTAAGTTTTTTTTTCTCTCGTTATCTTTTTTTTTTAATTGTACTTTAAGTGAAAGTTTACAGCTCAAGTTAGTTTCTCGTACAAAAATTTATACACACATTGTTATGTGACCCTAGTTGCTCTCCCTATAATGTGATAACACACTCTTCCTTCCCACTCCATATTTCCCATGTCCATTCAACCAGCTCCTGTCCCTTTCTGCCTTTCTATCTCACCTCTAGACAGGAGCTGTCCATTTAATCTCATGTATCTACTTGAGCTAAGAAGCACACTCTTCAGGAGTATCAGTTTATGTTTTATAGTTCAGTACTAATCTTAGTCTGAAGAGTTGGCTTCGGGAATGGTTTTAGTTCTGGGTTGACAGAGAGTCCGGGGACCATGTCTTCCAGTGTCTCTCCAGTCTCAGTCAGACCATTAAGTCTGGTCTTTTTACTAGAATTGGAGTTCCACACCCCATTTTTGTCCTGCTCTGTCAGGGACTCTCTCTTGTATTCCCTGTCAGGGCAGTCTTTGGTGGTAGCCAGGCACCATCTAGTTCTTCCGGTCTCAGGCTGATGCAGTCTCTGGTTTATGTGGCCCTTTCTGTCTCTTGGGCTAATAGTTTTCTTGTGTTTTGGTGTTCTTCATTGTCCTTTGCTCCAGGTAGATTGGGACCAATTGATGCATCTTAGATGGCTGCTGGCTAGCTTTTAAAACCCTGGATGCCACTCACGGAAGTGGGATACTGAACATTTTCTTGATTAACTTTGTTATGCCAATTGACCTAGATGTCCTCGGAACACATGGTCCCCGACCCCTGCCCCTGCTACTCAATCCCTCGAAGTGTTTGGTTGTGTTCAGGAAACTTCTTAGCTTTTGGTGTAGTCTGGTTGTGCTGACTTCCCCTATATTGTGTATTGTTCTTCCCTTCATCTAAGATAATTCTTGTCTACTGTCTAGTTAGTGAATACCCCTCTCCCTCCCTACTGACCCTCATAACCATCAAGTAATGTTTTCTTCTGTGTTTAAACCTTTTCTTGAGTTTTTAAATAGTGGTGTCATGCAATATTGGTCATTTTGCGACTGAGTAATCTCATTCGGCATAATGCCTTCCAGATTCATCCGTGTTATGAGATGTTCCACACACTCATCATTGTTCTTTATCATTGCATAGTATTCCATTGTGTGAATATACCATAATTTGTTTATTCATTCATCCGTTATGGGCACCTAGGTTGTTTCCATCCTTTTGCTATTGTGAACAGTGCTGCAATGAACATGGGTGTGCATATATCTATTCGTCTGATGGCTCTTGTTTCTCTAAGATATATTCCAAGGAGTGGGATTGCTGGATCGTATGGTATTTCTATTTCTAGCTTTTTAAGGAAGCGCCAAATGGATTTCCAAAGTGGTTGTACTATTGTACATTCCCAACAGCAGTGTATAAGTGTTCCAGTCTCTCCACAACCTCTCCAACTTTTATTATTTTGTGTCTTTTGGATTAATGCTAGGCTCATTGGAGTGAGATGGTATCTCATTGTAGTTTTGATTTGCATTTCTCTAATGGCTAATGATAGTGAGCATTTCCTCATATATCTGTTAGCTGCCTGAATATCCTGTTCATATCACTTGCCCATTTTTTAATTGGGTTATTTGTCTTTTTGTTGTTGAGGTTTTGCAGTATTTTGTAGATTTGAGAGATTAGACGCTGATCGGATTTGTCGTAGCCAAAAGTTTTTTCCCAGTCTGTAGGTTGACTTTTTACTCTTTTGCTAAAGTCGTTTGATGAACATAAGTGTTTGATTTTTAGGAGCTCCCAGTTACCTAGTTTCTCTTCTGGTGTTTGTGCATTGTTAGTAATGTTTTGTATTCTGTTTGTGCCATGTATTAAGGCTCCTAGCGTCGTCCCTATTTTTTCTTCCATGATCTTTATCATTTTCGATTTGATATTTAGGTGTTTGATCCATTTTGAGTTAGTTTTTGTGCATGGTGTGAGGTATGTGTCTTTTTTCATTTTTGCAGATGCATATCCAGTTATGCTAGCACCGTTTGTTAAAGAGAGTATCTTTTCCCCACTTAACGGACTTTGGGCCTTTGTCAAATATAAGCTGCTCATAGGTGGATGAATTTACATCTGGATTCTCAATTCTGATCCATTGGTCTATGTATCTGTTGTTGTACCAGTATCAGGCTGTTCTGACTACCATAGCAGTACAATAGGTTCTAAAGTCAGGTAGTGTGAGTCCTCTCACTTTGTTATTCGTCTTCAATAATGCTTTACTTATCCAGAGCCCCTTCCTTTTCCATAAGAAGTTGATGATTTGTTTCTCCATCTCATTAGAAAATGCTATTGGAATTTGAATAGAGATTGCATTGTATCTGTAGATCGTTTTGGGTAGAACTGACATTTTCACAATGTTGAGTCCTCCTATCTATGAGCAAGGTATGTTTTTCCACTTATGGAGGTCTCCCTTGGTTTCCTGCAGTAGTGTCTTGTAGTTTTCTTTGTATATATCTTTTACGCCTCTGGTTAGATTTATTCCTAAGTATTTTATCTTCTTGGGGGCTATTGTTGGTGTAGCAGAATCCAACAGATTTTTGTATGTTTAGCTTGTATCCTGATACTTTGGTGAAATCTTCTATTAGTTACAGTAGTTTTCTTGTGGATTCTTTGGGGTTTTCTGTGTATAAGATCATATCATCTGCAAATAGAGATACTTTTACTTCTTCCTTACCAGTTTGGATGTCCTTTATTTCTTTTTCTAGCCTAATTGCTCTGGCTAGGATCTCCAGAACAATACTGAATAAGAGTGGTGATAAAGCGTATTCTCGTCTGCTTCCTGTTCTCAAGAGGAATGCTTTCAGACTCTCTCCATTTAGGATGATGTTGGCTGTTGGCTTTGTATAAATGCCTTTATTATGCTGAGGAATTTCCCTTCTATTCCTATTTTGTTGAGAGTTTTATCATGAATGGGTGTTGGACTTTGTCAAATGTCTTTTCTGCATCAATTAATGAGATCATGTGGTTCTTGTCTTTTGTTTTATTGATGTGATGGATTACATTGATTGTTTTTCTAATGTTGAACCATCCCTGCATACCTGGTATGAATCCCACTTGGTCATGGTGAATTATTTTTTTGATATGTTGTTGAATTCTATTGGCTAGAATTTTGTTGAGGATTTTTGCGTCAATGTTCAAGAGGGATATTGGTCTGTAATTTTCTTTCTTTGTGGTGTGTTTACCTGGTTTTCATATCAGGGTTATGCTGGCTTCATAGAATGAGTTTGGGAGTATTCCATCCTTTTCTATGCTCTGAAATACTTTTAGTAGTAGTAGTGTTAACTCTTCTCTGAAAGTTTGGTAGAATTCTCCAGTGAAACCATCTGGGCCATGGCTTTTTTGTTGTTGTTGTTGGGAGTTTTTAAATTACCTTTTCAATCTCTTCTTTAGTGATAGGTTTATTTAGCTTTTCTACCTCTGTTTGTGGTAGTTTAGGTAGATAGTGAGTTTCTAGAAATTTGTCCATTTCCTCTAGGTTTTCAAATTTGTTAGAGTTCAATTTTTCATAGTATCCTGTTATGATTCTTTTAATTTCAGTTGGTTCTGTTGTGATACCACCATCTCATTTCTTATTCAGGTTATTTGCTTCCTCTCCTGTTTTTCTTTTGTCATTTTGGCCAGACAGTTATTGATTTTGTTGATCTTTTCAAAGAACCAACTTTTGGTCTTGCTTACTCTTTCAATTATTTTTCTCTTTTCTTTTTCAGTTAATTATGCTCTAATTTTTATTATCTGCTTTCTTCTGGTGCCCAAGAGCTTCTTTTGCTGCTCTCATTCTATTTGTGCGAGTTATAGGGTTAATGTTTTGGTTTTGACCTTTTCTTCTTTTTGTATGAGTGCATTTATTGATATAAATTGACCTCTGAGCACTGCTTTTGCTATGTCCCAAAGATTCTGGAGGGATGTGTTTTCATTCCCATTTGATTCTGTGAGTCTCTTTATTTTGTCTTTAATTTCTTTGATAACCCAGTTGTTTTGGAGCAAGGTGTTGTTCAATTTCCATGTGTTTGATTTTTTTTCCTTACTTTCTCTGTTATTGATTTCTACTTTGATGACTTTATGGTTGGAAAAAATTCTTTGTAATATTTTTATGTTTTGGATTCTTGTAAGACTTGCTTTACGTACTAATATGTGGTCTATTCTGGAGAATGTTCCATGTGCTTTGGAAAAGAAAGTATACTTGGCTGCTGTTGGGTAGAGTGATCAGTATATGTCTATGAGATCAGACTGGTTAATTGTGGCATTTAGATCTGCCATGTCTTTATTGAGCTTCTTTCAGGATGTTCTGTCCTTCACTGAAAGTGGTTCATTGAAGTCTCCTAATATTATTGTGGAGCTGTCTATCTTTCTTTTCAGTGCTATTAAAGTTTGTTCTATGTATTTTGGAGCCTTGTCATTGGGTGTGTAAATATTTATTATGGTTGTGTCCTCCTGGTGTATTGACCCTTTAATCATTGTATAGTGTCCTTCCTTATCCTTTGTGGTGGATTTTACTTTAAAATCTATTTTGTCAGAGATTAGTATTGTAATTCCTGCTCTTTTTTGACTGTTGCTTGATCAATATGTATTTTTTCCATCCTTTGGGTTTTAGTTTGCTTGTGTCTTTAAGTCTAAGATGTGTGTCTTGTAGGCAGCATATAGATGGATTGTG
Organism: Dugong dugon; assembly: GCA_030035585.1. Classification (NCBI taxonomy): domain Eukaryota; kingdom Metazoa; phylum Chordata; class Mammalia; order Sirenia; family Dugongidae; genus Dugong; species Dugong dugon. The sequence goes on from CM057473.1 coordinate 13,860,970, forward strand.
TGTGTGTGTTTGTTTGTTTTTTTAATCCATTCCAGCACTCTTGGTCTCTTTATCGGTGCAGTCACAGGTATCTGGCTGCAGTAGGAGGTCAGTGCTAAGGAAGTCAGCGGGCTACCCCTGAGTGTCTGGGAGGAAAGCAAGTCCCTGTTCCCTAGAGCAAGTAGGTTGGTGGGTTTTACAGCCAGACTATAAGCACCCAATGCTGTTGGTTGTAAGGACTGGGAGGCACCACTTATTCTTGGACCCCTGTTGCAAGTGGCTAGATGGCATGGGTGGAGTCACCAGTCATCAGGCCCCTGATGTGGGTAGGTAAGGACCCTGCTTAATGGGTAAAGCAGCGTCAAATGTCATAAACCTGCCACTTCACCATATAACTGACACAGTTGAAATTAGACTTCAGTTATATATGCTGTTGTACTGTGGTAATGAGGGCCTACACTGTTGAAATGGGCCCACACAAGTCGTTGCAAGGATGAAATGCATTTAAAGTCCTTGGACCCCTTATCCCAGTGCCTAGGCAAAAGAGCTGTGCCTACCCTGAGTTCCAAACTTAGGGGAGCCAGCAGATTACTTTTTCCTCTACAAGGCTGGGAGAATGGCTCAGGGCACGTGACGGGTCCTGTTTCCCGTTCAGGGGACTCACTGAAGCAGGCCCAGGACCTGGTGCAGAGAGAGGAAGGAGCAGGTAAATGGGAGAAAGGTTTTTCCCGAAAGAGGTGTTTCTTAATCTGCGGTTGGTCAGAAGCATGTACTTATCTTTTGCCTATTGAGTGCCAGCCACTTTACACTGGTTCTGGAGCCGTGAGAAGACTCTCCACTGCACAGTTTCTCCCGATGTTGAAAACAGCTCCTGCACGCCACTGCTAGTTTCACTGTGCCCACCACCCTATCTGGCTTGAAGGGTGCTGGCTCCTTCTGGCTCAGGTCTGTCAACTCCTCACTGCTTCTGAAACATCTCTTCCTCCCCCTGCCATTCAGTCCAATTCCTCAGCTTTGCCTCTGATGTTCAGGGCTCCTAGATTGTCACATATAATCGATTAACTTGTTTTTTCTGGTCTTTGTTGTAAGAGGGACCACAGGAAGCGTCTGACTATTCTGCCATCTTGGCCCCACCTCCTAGTTATGCTCTTCTTGAAGGTGATTCATTTCATCATACTTACTCAACCTGTATGCTGAGCAAATAATCCGAGAAGCTGGACTATATGAAGAAGAATGTGGCATCAGGATTGGAAGATGATCCATTAACAACCTGCGTTAAGCAGATGACACAACCTTGTTTGCTGAAGGTGAGAAGGACTTGAAGAACTTACTGATGAAGATCAAAGACTACAGCTTTCAGTATGGGTAACACCTCAACATAAAGAAAACAAAAATCTTCACAACCGAACCAATAAGCAACATCACGATAAATGGAGAAAAGATTGAAGTTGTCAAGGATTTCATTTTACTTGCATCTACAATCAATACCCAAGGAAGCAGCAGTCTAGATATCAAAGGAGACATTGCATTTTGCAAATCTGCTGCAAAAGACTGCTTTAAAGTGTTAAAAAGCAAGATGTCACTTTAAGGACTCAGTTGCTCCTGACACAAGCCATGGTGTTTTCAATCCTCTTATATGCGTGTGAAAGCTGAGCACTCAATAAGGAAAATGGAAGAAGAACTGATGTCTTTTAATTATGGTGTTGGTGAAGAATGTTAAATATGCCTTGGACTGCCAAAAGAACGAACACATCCATCTTGGAAGAAGCGCAGCCAGAATGCTCTTTAGAAATGAGGATGGCAAGAATTCTTCTCATATACTTTGGACTTGTTATCAGGGGAGTCCAGTCCCTGGAGAGGGATACATGCTTGGTAAAGTAGAGGGTCAGTGAGAAAGAGAGAGACCCTCAAAGAGATGGATTGACACAGCAGCTGCAACAATAGGCTCAAGCATAACAACGATCATGAGGATGGGGCAGGACAGTGCAGTATTTCGTTCTGTTGTACATAAGGTTACTATGAGTCTGAACTGACTTGATGGCACCGAACAACACGCTATCTCACATAATAATCTAGAAAAATATGGCACCATACATCCTCTTCCTTCTGCTAAGTCTTTATGTTATGTTTTCATGCATTTTTCTATGTATGTAATAAATCTCACAATACTTCATTCTTATTTTGCTTACAGTTAATTATTGATTATGTAATTAAAAAATAAATATATATATTATGTAGATCTTTATAGTTTTCTGTTTTTTTATGCTTTTCATTTTTATGCAGATTCAAATTTCTGATGATTTCCCTTTACTTGTTTATTTTTTGATAGCATAGATATGTCGGGCGTGAATTCTCTCGGCGTCTATTTGTCAGCAAATTTATTTTCTCTAATTTTTGGAAGATATTTTTGCTGGTTATAGAATTTGAGATAAATATATGTATATGTATACATATATACACATAAATACATACATATATATATATATATGTGTGTTTTTTAAGGTTGTTCCTTTTTTTTCCTCACATAGTGTCTTGGAGAAGTGTGCTGCATTCTTAGCTTTTTTTCTCTGTACATAATGCACTTTTTTTCTTTGCTTGTCTTCCAAGAATTCTCCTTATCTTTGATTCTTATGTGTCTTTTCTTTCTTTCTTGGTTACTTCCATCCTTTTATTTTCTGTCTTGCTTAAGGTTGTTTAGGCTTTTTGATCTTTTTTTTTTTTTTTTCTTTTTTAGTGTTAGTTTTAGAAAATTCTCAGACATTATTTTTTCATAGATATCTTCCACTTTTTAAGTAATAAACCTAATGTTGTTTACTGTAGGTCTGTTTCTGGTGGTCTTGGGTGATTTCTTTGTAGCTTGTTTTTAGGCTCTGACAGATGCCATTTGCTCTTATGCACACTACTGCATTTTCCTTTGGCTCAAGATCTTTATACATAAAAGAGAGAATGTATTTCCAAAATAGTGTTTTTATTTTGTAGAATTAAATGCAATAATCCATGTCAAATGATTGTGGATATATGTAGAGTGAATTTTTTAAAAATATCTGTTATGGAATATATGGATGAATATCAGACTTTGCAATAAAAATGTTTGATTTATGTTAGTGTCTAGCATGACCTCAATGGACTATCTGCTAGATTGAGTTGGAACATCCTCTAATCTTGCTATCTTTTCTGATAATCTTATCAATAAGAGTGGAACATAAAATTAAAATTAGTCTTTGTCTTACCATCCTTTACACTCATACAGAATTTTTTATCATGAATTCTTTCTTGCAATGCAGTTCTCAAATTTTCATATGTTGGAGGTATATTTATTTCAAATAGTTAATATTTTAAATTTGAATTTGTATAAGAGGGAATATTAGTTGAGTTGGGAAGAAATAGTACACATGGAAAAGTAAAAAAATAATGCCAACATGCCAGAATGATAGACATAGGCATTCAGATAAGTCACTGTATATTTTTCCAGTCTTCCAGATTTTTTGTTTGTTTTTCTGTCCTCTGTATGGTAAATCATGTATCAGTTTCTGATATATTCATTAAATGCAAGAGATTTTCTACTGGTGGGATTACCTCAAATGTTAGGTAAAACTTGGGCTTGTAATGTTTTGTTTTATTATGGCTTTTCAGCTGTTAGGTATCTCCCAGGCTATGATAGCATGAAAAAAAATTTCACTGGGAAACATGAGCTAAATCTCTTTGAAATTGTAAATTCCTTTTAATTTTGAACTCATCTTGGACTTATTTTCTCCAAGTTGAATCAGTGTTTTGGTTCTCTGTTTCCTCTGCTTTGCTTTAAATTTTATGATACTCAATTTTTTATTTTTGGTTCAAAACGGAAATAATCACACTTTGCTCATGATAACGAATTGTCAAAGTAGAAATGTGATTATTTTTACATAAAAAAATTTTATGGAAATATGCAATATGTATACTTATATTCCTTGACAACTTCAGAATTGAAGTTCTCAAGGATTTCATTGTGCTTGGGTCAATAATCAATGCCCCTGGAAGCAAAAGTTAAAGAATCAAACTGTATATTGTATTGGGCAAATCTGCTGCAAAAGTCCTCTTTAAAGTCCAAAAAGCAAAGAAGTAATTTTGATGACTAATGTGCACCTAACGCAAGCCATGGAAATGTCCAGAAAGCTGGACAATGAAAATGAAGACAGAAGATGAATTTATGCATTTGAATTGTGGTATTGGTGGAGAATATTAACTATACCAATGACTTCCGGAAGAACAAACAAACCAGTCTTAGAAGAAGCACAAGAAGTGTGACTAGAATGATCCTTAGAAGCTAGGATGGCAAAATTTCAGCTTGGTTGCTTTGGACATGTCATTAGGAAAAAGCAATTGTTGAAAAATACATCATGTTTGTTAACTCGGAGGGCCAACAAAAAGGAAGGAAACTCTAATGAGATGGAGCTGTACAATAACTTAAACAATGGACTCAAACATAACAATTATGAACACGGTGCAGGACTGGGCAACATTTCACACTTTGATACGTAAGGTCAGCATGAGCCACAGCCAACTCAAGGAACTAACAACAACATGCTTGTGTTGCTATTATCTTAATCTTTTTAATTTCTTTATTTTAAATGTTTATGTCTTCTCCCCTAAAACTTTGTTTGTCTCAAATGTGTTAAAGTATCTTCTTAATTATCAGATACTCATTTCCAAAAATACCAATTTACGTATAAATACAAATGACATGCTGATAACTATTCTTAATGTGCCAGCAAAAGAGGGCAATATTTATATTTGCATATAAAAATAGCCAATTCTCCTTGAATCAACTCAGTTTCAATAAAATCGCCATTCCTTGTGTCTCATTTCTTCAAGGGCTATCTCTCTCCTAAGGCACTAAATCACTAAACAAATTCATGTAGCTATGTTTTAGTGATTATAGAATAATGCGCCACTTTCCCCCAAAACTTTACTGTTAATTAAAAAATAATCTACAGAATCTTAATAATGGAATGACTATTCCTGAGAATGTTGTGTCAGAATTTTTTAACTTTTCAAGTTACTTCACAGATTCTAGCTGTCCAAATCCTCGTGCTACTCCTTAGGACACTTTGTATTTTAAGCCTATGATTAGTGGTAATATCAATGATAATGAAACAATCTTTGCAATATAAAAAGTGAATAGTAAGGCTGACAAATAGAAAATATTTATAAAAGTGGTATCTTCCCTTCAACTATGGAAGCTTTCCTAATATTTTACCTCCATTCAGGAAAGAGCTCTTCATTCTCCTGCAAAGTTTAATTTATGTTTGCAATTTGTTTCCTTTTGTTTTCACTATATTAGGTTCTTTACTCTTTGTTTAGACTGGTTGTTGTTCCATTTTTATTTCATTTTAGAAATTTCAAAGTGACTGAAGTTCACTCAATAAAAACAGGGTGTCTGTTTATGGATCCCTGTTAAAGTTGCTACTCAAGATGAAGGACAAAGTAAGTTATAGTTAAAAACTCTAAATGAAAATGTCTCAATTTTCAATAGGAGTGACCCTGATTTTACGAAAACCTCACAATTTTTACTTAAGTATATATTTTGACAGCAAATACAAAGGAAGACTGTTGCATACTATAACAAAATGTCCAATAAAGTGTAAAGGCTTGAAAAAATATATCAAAGGATTTTGGTCTAAAGGTGCTGATAAAACCCAAAATAGTAAAAGTGATTTTAAAATTCTTTTTTGAAGGACAAAAAAAGAGAGTCTTTTAATTAGATAAATTTTAGGGCAGCTTTGTTAAAGAACTGAGACAAAAATAAAATAATAAAAGACTGATTCTAGGAAAGCATACAAACCATCTGAACTTTTGGGACTCTAGCCAAATCAAACCATTTGAATTTTCTTTGCCACTAGTCTGCAGTTTAGATGCTAACGTTAGTATAATACTTGACCTAAGTCTTCTGGATCTTACTCACTCTTTTATTTCTATAACTTAAAACAGAGAACCTGGGTGATATTATTATATAACAGTTATTTAATAAACTTTTACGGATAATATATGAATAGATGATTTGATTATCAACCTTCATAATAAATCAAGAAACCAAAAATTAAAGCGTTGTAAAAAGCAGATTTATAGAAATATCTCTTAAATGCAATTACTTATGAGCATATAGCTTTAGAAAAGAATAGAGTTTAATTATCTTCATTTAAAAAAAATCATAATACACAGCAGAGGTGCTATGTAATTATATCCAGAGTTATGGTAGAGTTACAGCCATAACTATTATAATTTCATACAATTGTTCAACATTTCTATTATTTTCTGTTCAAGACATATTGTCTTCTCCTCCTCAGTGATCCATATATAACCTGTGATAGTCAAAATGTTTTAAGAGGCATCATATCACGCTTCCCGTTTTTCAAATGCTGGTTCTATCAGCCTGTCATTCTCTCTTTTTTTTTTTCCTTTCTTCTGACTTCCTTTATATTAGAGTACACTTTTAGTGGAAAAAAAAAAAATTGTGTTGAGGCTGTAAGCAAATTAAAATAACTTTTGTACACTTTCCCAAATATTTCCCATTAAGACCAGGTAGAGAGGGAGAAGTTTCCTGGTTCAAATGAGGTTGGAAAATTTTAGTTAAGCAAATTATATTTTCTTTGCAGAAATATTTCTGGTTTACCGTGGTGCTTTGAAATTCACAGAACAGAGGTAAAAAGTAAAGAATATTGTATAGGAGGGGGGGGCAAGATGGCGCTCTAGGCAGAAGCACCACGCCATCCCTCCACAGCAAAAATCCGAAAAACTAAGCCTAACAGAGAATCAACAATCCTGAAACCCTAGAACACCAAATGAAGAGATAAAGAACTCAGCCAAACACCAAACGGAGTGAGAATACTAAAAGAGAACGGAGAGCGATGAGATACCCATGCAGAGATTCCTTACCAGCTAACGCAGCGCGGATCCACCATCTTGGATTCCTATCGGAGACCAGTGAATGGGAGAGCAGCCTTGCAGAGCATCCAGTGGGAGACAGAACGACCAGTAAACTGCGGTGCGCGCTTTCCCACCCCCCACCCCTCTCTGCCTCGGCTGGGGCTCCCCTGCTTTCCGTGGCCAGGGTCACTGGACTGGGGGGCGCCGGTGCTTGCATTCCGTGCGCCCAGGCTGCCGGCTTTCTGAGAGCCGTTTGCTGGCCGCTGGCGAACCTTTTTCTGCTGCCTCCCCCTTCTTTTGCCTGGGTACCTGGTTCCGAGTGCTGTCTTTGCTCTCTCCTGTGGGGCTGTGGGGCTGTGTTCGGGCGTGTGGCTGCTTCTAGGTCTGGGCTGCCGTGCTGGTGAGATCCTGGGGCCTTTGTTCATTCGCCCCTCTGCCTTCCGTGGTCAGGGTCCCTGGACTGGGGGGCGCCGGTGCTTGGATTCCGCACACCCGGGCTGGCGGCTTTCTGAGAGCCATTTGCTGGCCACTGGAGAAACGTTTTCTGCTGCCTCCCCCTCCTTTTGCCTGGGTGCCTGGTTCAGAGTGCCGTCTTTGCTCTCTCCTGCGGGGCTGTGGGGCTGCGTTTGGGCATGTGGCTGCTTCCAGGTCTGGGCTGCCGAGCTGGTGAGATCCCAGGGCCTTTGTTCATTCGCCCCTCTGCTTCCTGTGGCCATGGTCTCTTAATCCCAAGACTACCGGCTTCTTGGGATTCGCGCCCCTGAGTGGGGGCTCTCTGGGTCACATTTGTTGGCACTGACTGCTGGTGTTGCTTTTTTTTTTTCTTTTTTTTCTTTTTTTAATTTTATTTTTCTTCTTTTTTTGATTAGATTTGTCATCTTTTCCCTCTTTTTCCCTTTTGTCTTTCTTCATTGCTTAATTTCTCGTCTCTCTATCTCTTCCTTCTCTTTCTGATCCCTGAATACCAGGCAATGTATGCCTCTGTACCTTCTGGCCAGGCTGTGCTGTGAAAACTGAGACCGACTCCCCCAGACCTCATAGCTGCATCGGTGGGATCCCTGGGAACTTTGCAGTTCTTTAACTTTTCTGATTTTTATTTGTTCATTCTTTCCTTTTCTTTCTCTTCCCCCTTCTGGTTTCCTCCATCCCATAGTCTCCCATCTGTACATTCCAACGACAAGCTCCCCTAGCATTCTATTATGTTTGTATGCTTTTTGCTCCTGCTCCTCTCTCCTCTCTCCCATATCCAGCTTAGCTTCACACATAACCATCTTCCCGCTGCACCCTAACTACCTGCACCTTGCACTAGACATCACACCACCAAGCTGTGCAGGCACACCCTATTGGAACCTGCCCAGCACTGACTACCGACCATCATGGTGGCTGCGGTGAGTGCCACAAACATCCCGTCCCAGTGGTTCCTCCACAGCTAGATCTGCCCAGCTGTACCACAAGGACAAAACAAACAAACAAACAAAAAAAATCTACAATCAATAAACGAGAGAAATATCTACTGAATGCCCTGAAAACAGCAAACAATATCAAAACATTTACAAAAACAAGACAAGATGGCTCCAATAGGCGTCCAAATTAAAACACCAGATAACTCTCCTGTGGAAGAAAATGCACTAGAAGTACCTGATACGGAACTCAAATCACTAATACTCGGAATTTTCCAAGAACTGAGGCAAAAAGCTGACAAACATGAGGAAAAAATAGACAAATTTATGGACAATACAGACAAAAAATTGGAAGAACTCAGGAAGATGATGCAGGAAGAAAATGCCAAAATAAATTCACAACTCGAAATTATACAAAAACAACAATTAGAAATCCAAAAGATAAACAACAGGATTTCAGAAATGGATGGTGTCATAGAAGGGCTGAGAAGTAGATTTGAAACCAAGGAAGACAGGATCAGTGGAACTGAAGACAAACACTTGGATACAACTTTGTTTCAGGAAAACTCAGAAAAAAGAACAAAGAAATATGAAGAGACACTGAGAGTTATGTGGGACACAATTAAAAGCAAAAACTTACAAGTGATTGGCATACCAGAACAGGGGGAGAAAACAGAAAACACAGAGAGGATCATTGACGAACTGCTGACAGAAAACTTTCCCAATATCATGAAAGATGAAAAGCTGGCCATCCAAGAAGCTCAACGAACCCCATATAGAAGAGACCCCAAAAGAAAATCACCAAGACATATCATATTCAGACTCACTAAAACTAAAGACAAGCAAAGAATCCTGAGAGCAGCTCGAAAAAAACAAGAAGTCACATACAGAGGAGAAACAATAAGACTAAGCTCAGATTATTCGGCAGAAACCATGCAGGCTAGAAGGCAATGGGATGACATATATAAAATCTTGAAAGAAAAAAATTGTCAGCCAAGAATAATATATCCTGCAAAACTCTCAATCAAATTTGATGGTGAAATTAGGTCATTTCCAGATAAACAGAAACTAAAGGAATATGCAAAAGTCAAACCGAACTTACAGGAATTATTAAAGGGAGTTCTTCGATCTGAGGACAAACAGCTTCAGCCCTCAGGCAGGACCTAGGACCTAGGACGCAGGTTCATATGAACCAGATACCATTCTAGGAACTGAACTACAGAGGACTTTCCAAAAACAAAAGAAATACAACAGGGAATCAGAGAAATCAATCAAAGGATGACAACAACATCAAAACAATGAAAGAGGGAACAAATGGTATAGGTATAGAACCTTCTATAGGAGAGGAAGGCAAGGCGATACCAAGTAAGGGTAGACTGCTTCAAAATTATAAAGATAAGGGTAAAATCCATGGTAACCACAAACAAAGTTAACAAACCAACTCATAAAAATAAAGACGAAAAACATAAAGTCTCAACAAAAACAAAACCTACAAAAACAAAAGAAATGAACACAAAATCCACAAACAAAAGTAACTCAGCACAAGAGAGTAAGAAGAACAAAGAAAATTTCAGCACCACAAAAAAAAACACTACAAAAAGACAGCAACAAACTCACATCTATCAATAATTACAGTGAACGTAAATGGACTCAATGCACCCATAAAGAGACGGAGAGTGGCAGAATGGATAAGAAAACAGGATCCATCAATTTGCTGTCTACAAGAGACACACCTTAGAAACAAAGATGTGAATTTATTAACAATCAAAGGTTGGAAAAAAATATATCAAGCTAACAACTATCAAAAAAGAGCAGGAGGGGCAATTCTAATCTCAGATAAAATAGACTTTAAAACAAAATCTACCATAAAAGACAAAGAAGGACACTATATAAGGATTAAGGGGACGATCCATAATGAAGACATAACCATGATAAACATCTACCCACCCAATGACAGGGCTCCAAAATACATAAAAAAAACTCTAACAACACTGAAAAGAGAAATTGACAGTTCCACAATAATAGTAGGAGACTTCAACACAGCACTCTCAGTAAAGGACAGAACAACTAAAAAGAAACTCAGCAAAGATACAGAAGACCTAAAGGACGCAATCAGCCAACTGGACCTCATAGACATATATAGAACAATCCATCCAACCGCTGCAAAGTACACATTCTTTTCCAATGCACATGGAATGTTCTCCAGAATAGACCACATCTTAGGCCACAGAGCAATCCTCAACAAGACCCAAAATGCTGAGATAATTCACAGTATCTTCTCTGACCATAATGCCATCAAGGTAGAAATTAACACTAGAAAGAGCAAGGAAAAAAAATCAAACACATGGAAACTGAATAATAATCTGCCTACACATCAATGGGTAATAGAAGAAATCAGAGATGGAATTAAAAAATTCCTAGAATCAAATGAAAATGAAAACACACCATACCAAAACCTTTGGGACACAGCAAAGGGAGTCTTCAGAGGACAATTTATACCACTAGATGCACATATCAAAAAAGAAGACAGGGACAAAATCAAAACATTAACTACAGAACTCAAACAAATAGAAAGAGAACAACAAAAAAAGCCTACAACCACCGGAAGAAAGGAAATAGTAAAGATCAGAGCAGAAATAAATGAAATAGAGAACAGAAAAACAATAGAAAGAATCAACAAAACCAAAAGTTGGTTCTTTGAAAGAATCAAGAAAATCAACAAACCACTGGCCAGACTGTCCAAAGAAAAACAGCAGAGGGCACAAATAACCCAAATAAGAAATGAAATGGGGGACATTACAACAGACCCAACCGAAATAAAAAGGATTATAACAGAATATTATGAAAAACTATATTCCAACAAATTTGAAAACCTAGAGGAAATGGATAAATTTCTAGAAACATACGGCCTACCCAAACTACAACAAAGTGATATTGAAAATCTGAACAGACCCATAACAAGAGAAGAGATTGAAAAGGTAATAAAAAAACTCCCAACCAAAAAAAGCCCTGGCCCAGATGGCTTCACTGGAGAATTCTACAAAACATTTACAGAAGAGCTTGTACCAGTTCTACTCAAGCTATTTCAGAGCATAGAAGAGTAAGCAACACTTCCAAATTCATTCTATGAAGCCAGCATAACGCTGATACCAAAACCAGGCAAAGAAATCACAAAAAAAGAAAATTACAGACCAATATCTCTCATGAATATAGATGCAAAAATTCTGAACAAAATTCTAGCCAATGGAATTCAGTATCATATCAAAAAAATAATACACCACGACCAAGTAGGATTCATACCAGGTATGCAAGGATGGTTTAACATTAGAAAATCCAACAACATAATCCACCACATAAATAAAAGGAAAGAAAAAAATCACATGATCATCTCAATTGACACAGAAAAGTCATTTGACAAAGTCCAACACCCATTCCTGATAAAAGCTCTCAATAAAATAGGTATAGAAGGGAAATTTCTCAACATAATAAAGGGCATCTATGCAAAACCAACAGCCAACATCATTGTTAATGGAGAGAGGCTGAAAACATTCCCCTTGAAAACAGGAACAAGACAAGGATGCCCTTTATCACCACTCCTATTTAACATCGTGCTGGAAGTTCTAGCTAGAGCAATAAGGTAAGAGAAAGAAATAAAGGGCATCCAAATTGGTAATGAAGAAGTTAAACTCTCCCTGTTTGCAGATGATATGATACTATACATAGAAAACCCTAAAGACTCCATGAGAAATCTACTGGAACTAATAGAAAGATTCAGCAGAGTAGCAGGATACAAGATAAACATTCAAAAATCAGTTGGATTCCTATACACCAGTAAAGAGAATGATGAAAAGGAGATCAGGAAATCAATACCATTTTCAATAGCCCCTACAAATATAAAATACTTAGGAATAAATCTGACCAGGAATGTAGAAGACCTATACAAATAAAACTACAAAACACTGCTGCATGAAACCCAAAGGGATCTACATAAATGGAAAAACATACCATGCTCATGGATAGGCAGACTCAACATTGTGAAAATGGCAATTCTACCTAAAGCAATTTACAAATACAATGCAATCCCGATACAAATACCAACAACATTCTTCAAAGAGATGGAAAAACTAATTATTAACTTTATATGGAAAGGGAAGAAACCCTGAATAAGTAAAGCACTACTGAAGAAGAAGAATAAAGTTGGAGGACTCACACTACCTGACTTGAGAACCTACTATACAGCTACAGTACTCAGAACAGCCTGGTACTGGTACAACAACAGAGACATTGACCAATGGAACAGAATTAAGAACCCAGATTTAAATCCATCCACCTACAGTCACCTGATCTTTGACAAGGGCCCAAAATACATCAAATGGGGAATAGACAGTCTTTTTAACAAATGGTGCTGGCAAAACTGGATATCCATTTGTAGAAAAATGAAACAGGTCCCATACCTCACACCATACACAAAAACTACTTCAAAATGGATCAAAGACCTGAATATAAAGCCTCAAACTATAAAATTCATAGAAGAAAAAATAGGACCCACACTTCATGGCATTAACAGGATACAAACCATAAACATCAACACAAAAATCCCAATAGATAAACTAGATAACTGGGATCTTCTAAAAATCAAACATCTATGCTCTTCAAAAGACTTCACCAAAAGAGTCAAAGAGAAGCTACAGACTGGGAAAAAATTTTTGGACAGTACAAGTCAGACAAAGGTCTAATCTCCATAATCTACAAGAAAATCCAACACCTCTACAACAAAAAGACAAACAATCCTATCAAAAAATGGGCAAAGGAAATGAACAGACACTTCACCAAGGAAGACATTCAAATGGCCAACAGACACATGAGGAAATGCTCGCGATCACTAGCCATTAGAGAAATGCAAATTCAAACCACAATGAGATACCATCTCACCCCGGCATTACTGGCACGAATCAAAAATACTGGAAATAACAAATGTTGGAGGGGCTGCGGGGAGATGGGAACTCTTATACACTGCTGGTGGGAATGCAAAATGATACAACCATTTTGGAAAATGATATGGCGTTTCCTCAGAAAGCTAGAAATAGACATACCATTTGATCCAGCAATCCCACTCCTAGGAATATATCCTAGAGAAATAAGAGTCGTCACTCGAATAGACATATGCACACCTATGTTCATGGGAGCATTGTTCACAATAGCAAAATGATGGACACAACCTCGATGTCCATCAACAGATGAATGGATACACAAACTATGGTACGTACACACAATGCAGTACTATGCAACGAGAAAGAACAACAATGAATCTGTGAAGCATCTCATAACATGGATGAAACTGGAGGACATTCTGCTGAGTGAAATAAGTCAATCACAAAAGGACAAATATTGTATGAGACCTCTATTGTAAAAACCCACGAAAAAATTCACATGCAAAATGTAGCAATCCTTGTTGGTTACCAGGGATGGGAGGGGAGGGGGGGGGAAATACTAAATAGGTAATAGATAAGTGGTAACTTGGGTGAGAGGTGAGATAGTACACAGTACAGGGGAAACTAACACAACCTGTGCAAGGAAAGGTCATGGAGGCCCTATAGACACATCCAAACTCCCTGAGGGACTGAATTGCTCAGCGGAGGGCTGTGGGGACCGTGGTCTCTGGGAACATCTAGCTCAATTGGCATGACACAGCTTATAAGACAATGCTCTACATTCTACCTTGGTGAGTAGTGTCTGGGGTCTTAAAAGCCTGTGAGCGGCCGTCTAAGATACTCCACTGGTCTCATCCCTTCGGGAGCAAGGGAGAATGAGGAGAACAGGATTCAACGAAAAGATCAGTCAAAAGGACTAATTGTCCACAGCTACCAAGCCTCCACCGGACTGAGTCCAGTACAGCTAGATTGTGCCAGGCTACCACCACTGACTGCTCTGACCAGGATCACAACAGAGGGTTCTGGACAGAGCTGAAGAAGGATGTAGAGCATAATTTTAACTCCCAAAAAAAAAAAGACCAGATTTACTGGCCTAAAGAATACTGGAGAAACCTCAAGAATGTGGCCCCCAGACACCTTTTCAGCTCAGAGGTGAAGTTACTTTCGAGATTCGATGTTAAGCCTGGGAATGGATAGCATAGTAAAACTAAAAGGGACTAACGAGGTACAGGAGTCCGGTGACAAGTCCAGAAGGCAGAGGGGGAGTAGGAAACTGATGATAAGGAACACAAATTGAATAAGGACACTGTCGATGTATTGTGAGATTGTTGACCACTGCTATAGGGCAACATTTGTAGTAACTATTAAATGGGAGGCTGTTTTATCCTGTAAGCCTTCATCTTGGGTGAGAATGGCAGCACAATTGGAAGAGCATAGTCAATATCACTTAAATGTATAAGTAAAAAGTTTTGAAATGGTGTTAAAATAAAATAAAATAAAATAAAATAAAAAACAAATTAGACTAAAGAGTTACAGTAGTCCAGTGAGAAGGGCCAGAAGACAGAAGGGGACAAGGAAGTCCCCTGGTGATAGGGAACACAAGGTGGAGTAAGGATATTCTAGATGTGCTGTGAGATTGTTAACCATTGTCATAGGGCAACATGTGTAGTAACTGTTAAATGAAAAACTATTTTGTTATGTAAGCCTTCATGTTAAGTGAGAATAACAGCACAGTTGGAAGAGCGTAGTCAGTGTCACTGAACTGTGAATGTAGAAATTTTTGAAACGGTGTATCTTTGGCTATCTGTATTTTCATCAAAAAAAAAAAAAAAAGAGGTTGAGAATTTAGAGGCTTAATATGTTGTGGGGTTGTTAACCAATGTCATAGAACAACATGTGTACTACTATTTCATGAGAAACTGTTTGCTATGTAAGCTTTCACCTGAAGTACAATAAAATATATACATTGAAAAAAAAAAAGAATATTGTATAAATGTATTTTACCACAAACTGCTCCCGCAAGCCGGGCTGCAAACATAAACTGCACACAGTAATACTATGTGTGTGTTAAATATTTATTGAACTTATTAGAGAAAAAAAGCAAGATAATTAAGCTGATTTAAAGGAGAATTTGTGGAATAGAGCATTACAAAGTGAATCAGGAATGTTGAAATGAGTTTGCTGATAGAGATACTTAACAATAAAACCATAATCCTTGGGTTCCTTTTTCTACTGGACAAAAATCTGCAGCTGACAGTATAACTGTCCAGAGATTTGGTCTCAATGGGAAGTAAACAGTAAAGCAAATGAAAGTACAATTCTCTAAAGAATTAAATAATCTGTGGATGAGCCTGTCAGACAATGATTTAGCATGACAGAGAAATAACATGTCTTCATCCTTTTTTTTCTTTTTATCCAAGTTTAAGATTATTTTTCTTTATAAATACTTAATGGACCCCTCTGTAGTGAACGTCGTTTTGCTAAAGCTGGTTTACTAACTTGATAGAAGAGAGGAGAATCACAGAGGCCTATTCTACAAATCCACATTGAGTGTCTACTGCTATTCTACGTGTACCAAACCCATTGCTGTAGTGTCGATTCCAACTCATAGTGACCCTATAGGACAGAGTAGAACTGTCCCAAAGGGTTCCAAGTAGGGTCTGGTGGATTTGAAGAGCCGACTTTTTGGTTAGCAGCTGAGCTCTTAACCACCGGACCACCAGGGCTCCATTCTAAGTATAGTTTAGCTAATTGCGAGACTTGTGATGAATAAGTCCTTTCGCAATTTTGCCAAAATGACTTTTATTGTCTTACCTGTCACTACTTTCTAAACAGTAGCCACATTCCACACTGAAAGATCCCTAATGTATACCATGGGTAGTCACCATGCAAATGATGTTCTTTCTGTTTGACATGTTTTGCTATGTCATTTCTTCACATTGCAAACTTCAAATTATTTGTGCAAGCACAGTCTAACACAACTTTCTCTATGAAATCTTTAGCTTTTTTTCTTTAGAATCAATTACTTCACTTTCTTTTCTACCTTTGTTAAATACTCATAACAGTGAATATTGTTAATACTTGTTTACCTAACTGTCTTCATTGCTAGACAACATTGTATTTTCAAAAGTTAACTATAGTACTTCGTGTATAGTGGAAATTCTATTTTTTTTAAAATTAATTCAGTTAGAGAAAACAGTTTACCGAGTACTCTTGGTTAGGAGTATGGGGTGTCAGGGAAGACTGAGCAGTGAATTGTAGAGCAAGTGGAATCAAAGAGAGAGAAAGAAGTGCAGTGCTGATCAGAGGGAAAAGGTCAGTGTGTTTCAGTTGGAAACAGACACAGACAGAGACGGATTCTCTTAAATCAGATAAATCAATAAAGGACGAAAAATAGGGTGTATAGGAATTAACGATATACACATAATAATACTGAAAAATGTTTGAGTGCAGCCCATGCCAAGCTCAGCTTATGACTCGGTACAATGTGAATATTTGTGTCTGAATTACAAAATGAGCATATAAAGCTAATTCAATAATTTAGATAAAAATACATTTCTACCACAGCCTCCATGAGACTGAGTCCAGAACAACTAGATGGTGCCCAGCTACCACCACCGACTGCTTTGACAGGGATAGCAATAGAGGGTCCTGGACAGAGCTGGACAAAAATATAGAACAAAATTCTGACTCACAAAAAAAGACCAGACTTACAGACCTAACAAAGACTGGAGAAACTCCACGAGTATGGCCCCAGGACACCGTTTTAGCTCAGTAATGAAGTCACATCTGAGGTTCACCCTTCAGCCAAAGATAAGACAAGCCCTTAAAACAAAACAAGACTAAAGGGACACAGCAGCCCAGGGGCAAGGCCTAGAGCCAGAAGGAGACAGGAAAGCTGACAATAGGGAACCTAAGGTCCAGAAGGGAGAGTGTTGACATGTTGTGGGGCTGGTAACCAATGTCACAAAACAATACGTGTACTAACTGTTTAATGAGAAGTTAGTTTGTTCTGTAAACCTTCATCTAAAGTATAATAATTTTTAAAAAAGATAAAGAAAACAAAAAATACATTTTAAAAATTCTGGCTTAACTAAATAATCACTTCAGTTATCCATTTCCCCTTATTAACAATCTAGTTTCATGAGCTTTCACTGCCTTTGAGTGGATTCTGACTCATAGCAACACTATAGGACAGAGTAGAAACTGCCCCATAGGGTTTCCAAGGCTGTAATCTTTATGGGAACAGACTGTCACATCTTTCCCCCATGGAGCAGTTGGTGGGTTCAAATTGTCAACCTTTTGGTTAGCAGCCCAGCACTTAACCACTATGCCACCAAGGCTCCTCATAATTACAGTAAGAATAAAGTTAAAATAGCTTTTTTTTTTTTTTGGTGTGAAAATCTCAGAATATATTTGAAGTCTGTATCTATGATGCAAGGAAGTACACGTGATTTTTAGATGTAGTTCTTAATTTCACCCAGAAAAAAACAGAAACAAAAAGGGTAAGTCTTCGTTTCCTACTACTGTTGTAATAGAAATACCATAAGTGAGAGACTTTAAAGAACATTTATGTTCCCCCAGTGTACAAGGCTAGAAGACCTAACTCAGAGCGCTGACTATAGGGAAAGGCTCTCTCTCAGTCCACTCTGGGGAAAAATCCTGTCTCAGCTTCTGTAGCCCTGGTGTTCCTGGCTTCGTGTGGCATCTATCGTTCCCTTTTTTACTTGCTTCTGTGTCTATTCTCTTCATTTTATATCTCATAAGTGATTAGATGGAAACCCTGGTCACATAGTGCTTAAGTGCTATGGCTGCTAACCATAAAGGTCAGCAGTTCACATCCACCAGGTGCTCCTTGGAAACTCTATGGGGCAGTTCTACTCTGTCTTACAGGGTGGCTGTGAGTCGGAAGGGACTCGATGGCACCGGATTTATTTTTTTATGTGATTAGATTTAGGGCACACCCTACGCAGATATGACCTCATCAACATGACAAAGAAAACCTTATTCTTAGAGGGGATTATATCCACAGATAGAGGGGATTATATCCACAGGTATAGGGGATAGAGTTCCAAGACATATTTTGGGGGAACACAGTTCCATACATAATAGCATATATAGATAAAATCTTGAAATCTTTAGATAGAATTCTGAGTTGAATACAAATTCATCAAATAATCTTTTACTAGCTCACTTCCCTTGGGTTGTCCATCTGGGTTTAAAGGGAAAATGTTTCACATGATAACTAAAACTTATAAACTAAAAAAAAAAAAAAGAATATTCCACGTGTCCTCATCAGCTTCCCCTGATTCAGCTTTCACCTACACAATTCACATACTTCTGACTGGAGACACCTGTTGAAAATTTATAAATTCACCATATGCTGCCAAACAGCATAACGGAGGAGAAATGCAACTACCCTAGGAAACTGGAAGCAGTGCCCAGACTATTAGGCATGTCAAAATCCAGGCCCATAATATTAAAAATTTGATTGAAACCTCAGCTTTGTAACCTGCAATTTGGATGCATCAGATGTTTAATATGCATGATCAATGCCAAGAAGAAATTTATTTTAACTTATGTTTTATGAGGCTTTAGGGGGGAAAAGTGGATGCTTTCCAATCTCCTCATCTAAATACATACAGAAATGGTAAGTCCATTGTGAAACCAGATTCAGATCAGTTATGATGCCTTCCATAGCCTCCTAGCATTTATCTGTCCTCCCTAGTAAGGAGGCTACCATATTCCGAATATCTTGCAGGCAGATGTGTAATGTACATACTTAGAATTGAGGTGAAATTCTGTGACAAAATAAACACTTCTGTTAATAAAAATCGTAGAGAGATTGAGCTGAACTTTCATTAACACCTAGTATTTATGTAACACTTCCAAAACCAAACCTATTGCCATAGAGTCGATTCTGATTCTTAGTGACCCTATAGGACAGAGTAGAACTGCGCCATAGGGTTTCCAAGGACTGCCTGATGGATTCGAACTGCTGACCTTCTTGTTAGCAGCCGAACTCTTAACCACTGTGCAATCAGGGCTCCAGGTCGCACTTCAGGAGGCACTTTAATGTCAATTTTCTTATTTCATATTTGAAAATTAAATTAGTAAAATATTATAGTCCTCATTGTACATGCAACACTATAAAACGTAAGAGAAGTTAATTACTTCTTAAAAACACAAATAAGTATTAAACTCAAATTCTTCTATCACAGTGTCAAAAAAAGGAAGAACAACTTGGCTTGCCTTTTCCTATTGCTTCACATAATTTAGTTTATTAAAGCAATACATAGTGTAATTATCACACGACATCATGACCTACATTGGAAAGGATCCATCTTCATCAGTATAAAAGAATTTATTATCTAATTCTTGTTGTATATTTTAAGGAAAAAAAATCTCTTTGAACTCGGTAAGATAGAAGTCTCTGAGTGCTAAATGATTCTCTACTTTTTAATTTTTTTTTTTTTTTTTTTTTACAATAGTACACATGTTGTTTTATGACATTGGTTAAAAACCCCACAACATATCAACCCTCTAACATCTCAACATTTTTTTTGGTGAAAATATACATAGCCAAAGATACACCATTTCAAAAATTTCTACATGCACGGTTTAGTGACATTGACTACGCTCTTCCAATTGTGCTGTTATCCTCACTTAAGATGAAGGCTTACAGAACAAAATAGTTTCTCATTTAACAGTTACTACAAATGTTGCCCTATGACAACAGTTAACAATCTCACAACACATCAACAATATCCTTACTCAACCTTGGGTTCCCTATCATCAGCTTCCTTGTCCCCTTCTGTCTTTTGGCCCCTGTCACTGGACTCCTGTAACCTCGTTATTCTCATTTGGTTTTACGTGGCTGTCCACTCCCAGGCTGAACGGTGAACCTCGGAGGTAACTTCACCATTGAGCTAAAAGGGTGTCTGGGGGCCATACTGTCAAGGTTTCTCCAGTCTCTCTTAGGCCAGTAAATCTGGCCTTTTTTTTTGTGAGTTAGAATTACGCTCTACATCTTTCTCCAGCTCTGTCCAGAGCCCTCTGTTGTGATTCTGGTCAGAGCAGTCAGTGGTGGTAGTCAGGCACCATCTAGCTGTACTGGACTCAGTCCGGGGGAGGCCTTGGTAGCTGTGGACAATTAGTCCTTCGGACTAATCTTTTCCTTGTATCCTGTTCTCTTCATTCTCCCTTGCTCCCGAAGGGATGAGACCAGTGGAGTATCTTAGATGACCGCTCACAGGCTTTGAAGACCCCAGACACTACTCCCCAAGGTAGAATGTAGAGCATTGTCTTTATAAACTGTGTCATGCCAATTGAGCTAGATGTTCCCTGAGACCATGGTACCCACAGCCCTCCTCCCAGCAATTCAGTCCCTCAGGGAGCTTGGATGTGTCTATGGGGCTTCCATGACCTTTCCTTGTACAAGCTGTGATAGTTTACCCTGTACTGTGTACTGTCTCACCCTTCACCCAAGATACCACTTATCTATTGCTTATTTAGTATTTCCCCCCACTCCCTCCCATTCCTGGTAACCAACAAAGATTATTACATTTTGTGGGTGAACTTTTTCAGCAGTTTTTACCATAGAGGTCTCATAGAATATTTGTCCTTTAGTGATTGACTTATGTCACTCAGCATAATGTCATCCAGCTTCATCCATGTTATGAGATGCTTCACAGATTCATTGTTGTTCTTTCTCGTTGCATAGTACTCCATTGTGTATATGTACCATAGTTTGTTTATCCATTCATCTGTTGATGGGCATCTAGGTTGTTTCCATTGTTTTGCTATTGTGAACAATGCTGCCATGAACATAGCTGTGCATATGTCTATTTGAGTGATGACTCTTATTTCTCTAGGATATATTCCTAGGAGTGGGATTGCTGGATCGAATGGTATGTCTATTTCTAGCTTTCTGAGGAAGTGCCATAACATTTTCCAAAATGGTTGTATCATTTTGCATTCCCACCAGCAGTGCATAAGAGTTCCCATCTCTCCGCAGCCCCTCCAACATTTGTTATTTCCAGTGTTTTTGATTACTGCCAGTAATGCCGGGGTGAGATGGTATCTCACTGTGGTTTTAATTTGCATTTCTCTAACTGCTAGTGATCGCGAGCATTTCCTCATATGTCTGTTGGCCATTTCAATGTCTTCTTTGGTGAAGTGTCTGTTCATTTCCTTTGCCCATTTTTTAATAGGATTATTTGTCTTTTTGTTGGAGAGGTGTTGGATTTTCTTGTAGATTATGGAGATTAGACCTTTGTCTGACTTGTACTGTCCAAAAATTTTTTCCCAGTCTGCAGGTTCTCTTTTGACTCTTTTGGTGAAGTCTTTTGAAGAGCATAGGTGTTTGATTTTTAGAAGAATCCAGTTTTCTAGCTTATCTATTGGGGTTTGTGCATTGATGGTTACGGTTTATATCGTGTTAATGCTATGTATTAAGGCCTGAAGTGTTGGTCCTATTTTTTATTCTATGAACTTTATAGTTTTAGGCTTTATATTCAGGTCTTTGATCCATTTTAAAGTAGTTTTTGTATATGGTGTGAGGTATGGGTCCTGTTTCATGTTTTTGCAGATGGATATCCAGTTTTGCCAGCACCATTTGTTAAAAAGACTGTCTTTTCCCCATTTGATGGACTTTGGGCCCTTGTTGAAGATCAGGTGACTGTAGGTGGATGGATTTACATCTGGGTTCTCAATTCTGTTCCATTGGTCAATGTATCTGTCGTTGTACCAGTACCAGGCTGTTTTGACTACTGTAGCTGTATAGTAGGTTCTAAAGTCAGGTAGTGTGAGTCCTCCAACTTTATTCTTCTTCTTCAGTAGTGCTTTACTTCTTCCCTTTCCATATAAAGTTAATGATTAGTTTTTCCACCTCTTTGAAGAATGTTGTTGGTATTTGGATCGGGATTGTGTTGTATTTGTAAATTGCTTTAGGTAGAATTGTCAATTTCACAATGTTGAGTCTGCCTATTTGTGAGCATGGTATGTTTTTTCATTTATGTAGATCCCTTTGGGTTTCATGCAGTAGTGTTCTGCAGTTTTCTTTGTATAGGTCTTTTACACCCCTGGTAAGATTTATTCCTAAGTATTTTATCTTTTGAGGGGCTATTGAAAATGGTATTGTTTTCCTGATTTCCTTTTCATTGTTCTCCTTACTGGTATATAGGAATCCAACTGATTTTTGAATGTTTATCTTGTATCTTGCTACTCTGCTGAATCTTTCTATTAGTTCCAGTAGATTTCTCATGGAGTCTTTAGGGTTTTATATGTATAGTATCATATCATCTGCAAACAGGGAGAGTTTAACTTCTTCATTACCAATTTGGATGCCCTTTATTTCTTTTTCTTGCCTTATTGCTCTAGCTAGAACTTCCAGCACAATGTTAAATAGGAGTGGTGATAAAGGGCATCCTTGTCTTGTTCCTGTTTTCAGCCTCTCTCCATTAAGAATGATGTTGGCTGTTGGTTTTGCATAGATGCCCTTTATTATGTTGAGAAATTTCCTTTCTATACCTATTTAATTGAGAGTTTTTATCAGGAATGGGTGTTGGACTTGGTCAAATGACTTTTCTGCATCAATTGAGATGATCATGTGATTCTTTTCTTTCCTTTTATTTATGTGGTGGATTACGTTGATTGATTTTCTAATGTTGAAGCATCCTTGCATACCTGGTATGAATCCTACTTGGTCATGGTGTATTATTTTTTTGATATGATGCTGAATTCTATTGGCTAGAATTTTGTTGAGAATTTTTGCATCTACATTCATGAGACATATTGGTCTGTAATTTTCTTTTTTTGTGATGTCTTTGCCTGGTTTTGGTATCAGCGTTATGCTGGCTTCATGGAATGAATGTGGAAGTGTTGCTTCCTCTTCTATGCTCTGAAATAGCTTGAGTAGTACTGCTACATGCTCTTCTGTAAATGTTTTGTAGAATTCTCCAGTAAAGCCATCTGGGCTGGGCTTTTTTTGGTTGGGAGTTTTTTTTTATTACCTTTTCAATCTCTTCTCTTGTTATGGGTCTCTTCAGATTTTCAACATCACTTTGGTGTAGTTTGAATAGTCCATGTGTTTTTAGAAATTTATCCATTTCATCTAGGTTTTCAAATTTGTTGGAGTATACTTTCTCATAGTATTCTGTTATAATCCTTTTTATTTCAGTTGGGTCTGTTGTAATGTCCCCCATTTCATTTCTATTTGGGTTGTGTCCTCTCTGGTTCTTCTTTTGTCTGTCTGGCCAGTGGATTGTCGATTTTGTTGATTCTTTCAAAGAACCAACTTGATGATTCTTTCTATTGTATTTCTGTTCTCCATTTCATTTATTTCTGCTCTGATCTTTACTATTTCCTTTCTTCCGGTTGTTGTGGGCTTTTTTTGCTGTTCTCATTCTATTTGTTTGATTTCTGTAGTTAATGTTTTGATTTTGTCCCTTTCTTCTTTTTTGATATATACATCTATTGCTTTAAATTGTCCTCTGAAGACTGCCTTTGCTGTGTCCCAAAGGTTTTGGTATGATGTATTTTCATTCTCATTTGATTCTACAAATTTTATGATTCCATCTCTGATAACTTCTATTACCCAGTGATGTGTACGCAGGGTATTATTCAGTTTCCATGTAGTTGATTTTTTTTCCTTGCTCTTTCTATTGTTAATCTCTACCTTGATGGCATTGTAGTCAGAGAAGATACTGTGAATTATCTCAAGGTTTTGGATCTTGTTGAGGATTGCTCTGTGGCCTAAGATGTGGTCTATTCTGGAGAATGTTCCATGTGCATTGGAAAAGAATGTGTACTTTGCAGTGGTTGGATGGAGTGTTCTATATATGTCTATGAGGTCAAGTTGGCTGATTGTGCCCGTTAGGTCTTCTGTATCTTTGCTGAGTTTCTTCTTAGTTGTTCTGTCCTTTACTGAGAGTGCTGTGTTGAAGTCTCCTAGTATTATTGTGGAACTGTCAGTTTCTCTTTTCAGTGTTGTTAGAGTTTGTTTTATGTATTTTGGAGCCCTATCATTGGGTGGGTAGATGTTTATGATGGTTATGTCTTCATTATGGATCGTCTCCTTAATCATTATATAGTGTCCTTCTTTGTCTTTTATGGTAGATTTTGTTTTAAAGTCTATTTTATCTGAGGTTAGAATTGCAACTCCTGCTCTTTTTTGGTAGTTGTTAGCTTGATATATTTATTTCCAACCTTTGACTTTTAATAAATTCACATCTTTGTTTCTAAGGTGTGTCTCTTGTAGTCAGCTTATTGATGGATCCTGTTTTCTTATCCATTCTGTCGCTCTCTGTCTCTTTATTGGTGCATTGAGTCCATTTACATTCAGTGTAATTATTGATAGATGTGAGTTTGTTGCTGTCATTTTGTAGTGCTTTTTTAGTGGTGCTGAAGTTTTCTTTGTTCTTCTTACTCTCTTGTGCTGAGTTACTTTTCTTTGTGGAATTTTTTTTTTTATTTCTTTTGTTTTTGTTGGTTTTCTTTTGCTGAGACTATGTTTTTCCTCTTTTTTTTTTTTTTTTTTTTTTTAGTATGTTTGTCAACTTTCTTTGTTGTTGCCATGAGTTTTAGCCTTATCTTTCTAAGTTTGAAGCAGTCTACCAATACTTGGTATCGCCTTGCCTTCCTCTCCTTTAGAAGGTTCTATACCTGTGCCATTTATTCCCTCGTTTATTGTTTTGCTGTTGTTGTCATTACTGATTAACTGCTCTGAGTCCCTGTTGTAATTCTTTTGGTCTTGGATAGTCCTCGAGAGTTCATTTCCTAGATTGGTATCTGGCTGGTATGATCCTGCATCCTAGGTTCTCCCTGTGAGCTAAAGCCGATTTTCCTCATATCGAAGAACTCCCTTTAATAATTCTTGTAAGTTTGGTTTGATTTTTACATATTGCTTTAATTTGTGTTTTTCTGGAAATGACCTAATTTCACCATCAAATCTGAACGAGAGTTTTGCAGGATATATTATTCTTGGCTGGCAATTTTTTTCTTTCAAGATTTTATATATGTCATCGCATTGCCTTCTTCTGCATGGTTTCTGCCGAATAATCTGAACTTCATCTTACTGTTTCTCCTCTGTATGATTTCTTGTTTTTCATGAGCTACTCTCAGAATTCTTTGTTTGTCTTTGTTTTTGACGAGTGTGAATATGATATGCCTTGGTGATTTTCTTTTGGGGTTTCTTCTATATGGGGTTCGTTGAGCTTCATGGATGGCTAGCTTTTCATCTTTCATGATATTCGGGAAGTTTTCTGTCAGCAGTTCCTCAATGATCCTCTCTGTGTTTTCCGTTTTCTCCCCCTGTTCTGGAATTCCAATCACTACAAATTTTTGCTTTTAATTGTGTTCCACATAATTCTCAGTGTCTCTTCATTTTTCTTTGTTCTTTTTCTGAGTTTTCCTGAAACAGAGTTTTAGCCAAGTGTTTGTCTTCAATTCCACTGATCCTGTCTTCCACCGTTTCAAATCTGCTTCTCAGCCCTTCTATGACACCGTCCATTTCTGAAATCTTGTTGTTTATCTTTTGGATTTCTAATTGTCATCTTTGTATAATTTCGAGTTGTGAATTTATTTTGGCATTTTGTTCCTGCATTATTTTCCTGAATTATTCCAATTTTTTGTCCATATTTTCCTTGAATTTGTGTAGTTTTTCCTCATGTTTGTTAGCTTTTTGCCTTAGCTCTTGGAGAATTTTGAGATTAGAGATTTGAATTCCCTATTAGGTAGTTCTAGTGCATTTTCTTCCACAGGAGAGTCATCTGGTGTTTTATTTTGGACACCTACTGGAACCATCCTGTCCTGTTTTTGTAAATGTTTTGATATTGTCTCCTGTTTTAGGGGCATTCAGTAGTTATTTTTCTCATTTATTGATCATAGATTTGTTTGTTTCATCCCTTTTTTAAAAAAAAAAATTTGACTATGTCTGAGCAGGCAGACTGTGTCTTCTTTGTCGTTTGCTCATCTGTGTGCTCAATACTTTTTGCCTTCTTCTCCAACTGGCAGTGTCAGTCACTCAGATATGGTACGGCAGGGCAGATCTAGCTGAAGAGGAGTTACTGGGATGGATTGTTTGTGGCACTTACTACAGCCACCAGAGTGGGTCGGTAATCAGTGCAGGGCATGTTCCAGTAGGCCGTGCCTGTGCTGCTTGGTAGTGTGATGTCAAGCACACAGTGCAGGTAGGCAGGATGCAGCAGGGAGATTGTCGTGTGTGGAGCTAAGATGGATATGGGAGAGCGGAGAGAGGAACAGGAGCCAAAAACTTACAAACAAGCGAAAAAGAATGGTAGGGGAGCTTGCCGTTGGAGTGGAGAATGAGAGACTATGAAATGGAGAAAACCAGAAAGAGAAAGAGGAAGAAAAGAAAAGAATGAATAAATAAAAATCCGAAAGATTAAATAACTGCAAAGTTCCCAGGGATCCCATCGGTGCAGCTGTGAGGTCTGGGGAAGTAGCTCTCAGGTGTTGCAGTACAGCCTGGCTAGAAGGCGTAGAGGTATACAACACTAGGTATTCAGGGAACAGAAAGAGAAGGAATATAGAGAGAGATGAGAAACTGAGCAATGAAGAAAGACAAAAAGGGAAAAAGAGGAAAAAGAAAACAAAACAAATTAAAAAAAAAAAAAAAGGAACAAGAAAGGCTCCCAAACAAAACAGAAAAAAAAAAAACAATTAAAAAAGAAATGTTCTCAGGGATCCCTCTGTACTTCTGTGCAGGCCGTGGGTGAGTCTCCTTGCCACACAGCTCCACCTGGCCAGAAAGGTCTCCCAACTCAAGAAAAGGAAAAGAAAACAAACTAACAGTTCAAAACAAAGAAACAAACAAAAGCCCTGGGATCCCACCAGCGTGGCAGCCCAGACCAGGAAGCAGCTCCACACTTGAACGGAGCTCCGCAGCCCCTCAGGAAGAAGCAAAAATGGCGCAGGGGGCCAGGTACTCGAGCGAAAGGAGGGGGAGGTGGCAAGAGGTAAGGAAGAAATCAAAAGGAGAAAAAAAAATAAGCAACACTAGCAGCCAACAAATGGTACTCAGAGACCCAGCTAGTGCAGACTGGTGTTTCTGGACAAGAGACTGTGTCTGCAGGAAGCAGAGGGGGCCAAGTGTGGGTGAAGAAGTGTAGAGAGTGGGAAAGCGTATATCACAAATTACCGGAGTTCTGCAGCCCCTCAGAAAGAAACAAAGATGGAGCACGGGGAGAGGTACTCGAGCGAAAGGAGCGGGAGGTGGCCAGAGGCAAGGAAGAAATCAAAAGAAGCGGAAAAAAGCAACACCAGCAGCCAACAAATGGCACTCAGAGAGTCGCCCGTTCGGGTGTGTCTAATCCAAGCAGCCAGTGTTTCCTGGTCAAGAGACTGTGGCCGCGGGAAGCAGAGGAGGCCGAGTCAGGGTGAAGAAGTGTGGGGGGTGGGAAAGCATATATTGCAAATTACTGGTTGTTTTGTCTCCCACTGGATGCTCCATGAGGCTGCTTCCTCGTACCCCCTGTTTGCTGGTCTCCGATAGGAGTCCAAGATGGTGATCCGCGCTGGGTTAGCTGGTAGGGGTCCTCTGCATGAATCTCTCCTTGCTCTCCTTTCTCTGTCAGTTTTCTCACTCAAATTGGTGCTTGGCTGAGTTCTTTATCTCTTCATTTGATGTTTTAGGGTTTCAGGATTGTTGTAGTCTATGTTCGGCTTAGTTTTTTGGATCTTTGCTGTGGAGGGACGGTGTGGTGCTTCTGCCTAGAGCGCCATTTTGCCGGAACTCTCGATTCTCTACTTTTTGTATACTTCAGTTTAACCACATAAATTTGGTCTATTTCTTCCTAGCATAATGTAGAATTCACAATTTAGGAGGAAAAGAGAAGCTACTAGCGATATGAACTTCAGTCTTGAAATCGCTCTTTACACAAGAAATTGCTTTGAGTGTGTTAAAGTAAAATTAAGAAACCACATGGACAGAGGAAAGTAAAAATTTGGTTTAAGAAATTTCATTGTTTGATGGACTTTCCCAGTACTATCCACAGAGTCTTTTGAAGTCTGATTCAATTTTTTTAAGGTTAAGAATAAAGATCCCCTCAAAACCCACATGTATGAGAGGGTTTGAGAGACATATAGAACACTAAAAACAACTTGTAGAAAAATTTCTGCACCTAGTATCCATAGGGATCCTTTTATCCACTTTACATGGATGAGGGTCTAACAGTCAGAAACCTGTTTTCATTTATTGTTTTGCAGGTCAAGCTTAGGGTGGTGTCATGACTGTATTTGAAAATTTAGAGGAGTTGACACATATTGACTTGGGAGCTTTTCCAAAACTAAAATTGCAATGTGTTTGTTGTTAGGTGCTGTGGAGTCTGTTCCAACTGATAGCAACCCTGGGTACAACATAACAAAATACTGCCCAGTATGCATCATTCTCACAATTTCTGCTATATTCAAGCCGATTGTTAAAGCCACTGTGTGAGCCCACTTGTTGAGGGTCTTTCTCTTTTTCTCTGACCCTCTTCTTTACCAAGCATGATGTCCTTCTCAAGGGACTAGTATCTCCTGATAAATGCCCAGTGTTAAGTGAGATGAAGTCTCATCAACCTTGCTTCTTAGAAGCATTCTGTCGTACTTCTTCCAAGACAGGTTTGTTTATTCTTCTGGCAGAACTCAAATGCATCAATTCTTCTTTGATCTTCTTTATCCATTGTCCAATTTTCACATGAATAGGAGATGATTTGGGGCAGGAATATCTTAGTCCTCAAAGTGATGTCTTTGCTTTTCAACACTTTAAAGAGGTCTTTTGCAGCAGATTTGCCCAATGCAATAAGTTGTTTCATTTCTTGACTGCTGCTTCCAAGACTATTGAATGAGGATCCAAGTAAAATGAAATCCTTGACACCTTCAATAAGAAGTAGATCATCAGGTGCATCTTCCTAGTCTGTCTTAGTCTGGATGTTTCACTGAAAACTCTTCACCATGGGTGACCCTGCTGCTATTCAAATATTGGTGGTAGAGCTTCCAGCATTACAGCAACACTCAAGCCACAACAGTATGACAAACTGACAGACAAAAAAAATTGCAATAAATTTATTTTAATATATTGTTAGTGTACATAGTTCTTTTTATTTTACTTATGTCACTTGACCTTCATAATAGTGTATAAGTCAGATGTGACAGGTATTTCTTATCTTCACTTTCAGAGATGAAAATTAGACTCAGAAGTTCAATGACATGCTTCAAGTGACATAACCAGAAAATGAAGATACTAGTATTTGAACCTCAATATTTGTATTTCAAAAACTGTTCTATTATAACAGCACAGGAATATTTCTGTTTTTTTCCTAAAAAGTTACTATATATTTTTTAGTATAATGCTATTCAAACACATACAGATATCCTCTGTCGTGTAAATTCATAAAGTGCATATTTTTATGGTAATTATGCAACTAAGTTCATTTTGAAATAAATGCCAAACCTAATGGATTCTTGCTTCCTGTAATGAGGAAATAGGTTTCATTGGACTAAAATTCTGCAATTAACAATTATAAAAACTGAACAAAATATTTAAAGAAAAAGAAGAGTTTTTAAAGCACATGAAAAAAAGTTAAAAACAAAAAAACAAAAACTGAGCAGAGATTGTGAGAGTCCCAACTATTGAAAGATTTTTAATATGGTCAAGAACTCAAAATACACTGACAGCCGTGAGAACTGGAACTCTACAGGACTGCCTTGTTTTTTGGGTCTCACGACTTTCTTGCCTTTGACAGGGTGCAGTCTTAACACTTTTCTATTGCTCATTTTAGTGAAAAATATGTGAATTTTCCTTCTCTGAGATGTTTCCACCCTACATAGTTTCCAGCTTTTGTAGGCTTTACTGTATAACAATAAGAAAGAGAATATTGTGAGGAAAAAAAAATACATGCACCAACCAAAACTAGTCAATTAAAAGGAAATAAATATAAATTACCAATATCAGGAGTGAAAAGTATAAGAACACTAAAGACCCTACCAACAATGAAAATTTGATACCAAAATATTATAAAATCTTTAGGTCAATAAATTTGAGAATTCAGAGGAAATAGAAAAATTCCTAAAAAAGAAAAACAAACAGCATAACCAAACTGATAATCTGTATCAAAGGCATGTTAGCAACCAGTAAAGCCTTCCTGTACAGATAATTGCAGTCTTATGTGGCTTCACTGATCAACCCTACCAAACTTCATGAAGAAATAACACACAGCATCGCTTTCAAAGAAGCCATTACCACTTTCAAAGAAGATCATTTCAAAGAAGCCAAAGCAAGAAATAGGAAGAAAAAGTATGAAGAAAGGAAAGAAAGTAAAGTAAACAAAGCAAAAAGAGAAAAAAACAAAATGATTAAAAAGGAACAAATAAAATAAAATTTATGAACGAATTTCTAAGAAATCTACAAAACTATTAATAGTAATTAATTTATTAAGTTTGCAAAATAAAAGACCAACAAAGCAATCAAATTAATTCTATATATTAGCAGCAAACGTTTGGAAAAACAAATTTCAAAAACATAATTATATGATAGCATGAAAAAAATTAGCAATAAGTTTAAAAACAGTTATACAACCTCTCAATTGAAAAAATAATATACTGTTGAGAAAAAATTAAAGAAGACCTCACTAAATGTTTACATATTAGATGATTCAATATTGTTAAAATTTACTGCTCTCAAAATTTCTGTAGAGATTCAAAGTAATCCCCCAAAAAACTCTATAGATTTTTCAAATAATAATTGGCAAGTTGATACTAAATTTAAATAAAATTTTAAAGGACTCTGTGTTTAGTTTTGATATTTGCATTGATCTCTTTTCCAGTTCTCTGCTGTGTGATATTGGAAACCAGACAGTGATTAAGTTCTTAATTTCAGACATTTTATTTTTAAATATAATATTTCTATATATTTCATCTTATAAAACCCTATTATTTTGTGAATATTTTCATTTTTCACTGTATTTTCATATTATTTTCTCTATTTCAGGGTTTCTCAACTTCAAAACTGTTAATATTATGAGCCAGATAATTCTTTGTTGTGGAGGGCTTGCCTGTGCATTGTAGGATATTTAACAGCATTCCTGACATCCACCCACTAGAACAATAGGGATTTCTATTGCCAAATGTTCCTGGGGGAGAGGTATTTTTCTGCTGCTTGCTACTTCATCTTGCCCAGAAGCAGAAGTAATCTCTTTTGTATCTGTACTTAATTCTGAGTCAATTCCTGAGATATGTAATTCCTGATCTATGAATAAAGTTTTCAGTTCCATCCAATATTTTGTTCATAATATCCTTCATTGGCGAGTCGCTTCTAAAACTTTAAAATTTGTTTGTTCTTTTTTCCTACAGGTTTTAATTTTGTTTTCCAAGTGTATTATCTTTCTCTTTTATTTATAACTCAATTTAATCATATTTAATAAGAACTTTCAGAGTGTTGTCTCTAGTCTGATATTCTTGGGTTGGTAAGCTCATGCTTATAATTTGTTCTTGCTGGGCTTTCCTTTTGTGATTGCTACCTGTTTTCAAACAGGGTTCAGGAAGAATTCCATTCTGTCCCACTTGGCATAGGTATAGGAATGTTACAAGGAGGAGTGGTCTCATAGAGTTTAGTACCAAGGCCTTTGTGAAGGAAAAGGATAAATCTTAACTTCACAGTGTTTGAAACCAGGCAAGAAGGGACTTCATCCAATTCCTTTATGATAACCCATGAAATTCAACTCCTGGTAGGATCCAAGCAGAGTGAGTTGGAAAACATACTGATACCAAAACACAAATCTCATTAGATCCTTTTGGTGTAGGCTTGACTAGAGGGAAAAGTTCTTGCTGCTTGAAATTGCTTGTGTTATAGCCCCCATTCTACTGCATAATTTTTAAGTTAATGTCATTTTTGTTGTTGCCTGGGGATCTATTGTGACTTTATCTCTACCCTTATGACATTCTGCTTTTTATTATCATGGAACTGTATAAATAGTTCAAAGTTTTGTCACTTTCTGAGCATCTGTTTGATCTACATGGACTCTTTCAGTTATCAGATTTGTAATTGCAGGCATATCTACAACTTATTTTTTTTAATATAAATTGAGATAAATTACATCTACTAACAATTTTCTCTGAAATCTAAATATATTAATCCAAGATAAATTTGTGTGTAATTTTAGGGATTGATTGATCATTTTACTGCTATACCACTTATTCTACTACAACTAAAACAAGATCTACAGCCAAATGCTTACAAATTTAGAAGATAAAATAAAAATGGGCTTAATTCACATAGGAATGGTATTGTATACTGGTAAGTACCTTAGAATTTCGGAAACAAGAAATATTTAGAAGAAGTTATAACCATAAAAAAAAAAAAAAAAGACCTGTTATTTTTTTGTTTTGTTTGATGTTGATTTGTTTTTACTTGCCAATGTAAAAGTTTGCACCAATTTGTTTATGTTGCCTCAAAGCATAACATTTTACCCAGGGCTAACCTTCACGGGTAGGTGTGCAACTTGTTCCATTGCCCAGGGCCTCGTGCTCTGAAGGGCTCTGCATTGATTTAGCGTTCTGCTGCCACCATCTTGAACTTCTTAGTAATTTCTGAAAAAGCCACGTTTTCATATTACCTAGGACCCCACAATTTATGTAGCCAGTTCTGATTCTACCAGTGATTTTTTAAAAATAGTTGTTTTTATTTTTAGAGCAGTTTTAAGTTTACAGAAAAATTGCACAGAAAGTACAGAAAATTTATATACTTTCCCTCTTGACAAATGCACAGAATTTCTCCTATTATTAACACCATTCTTAGTGTGGTGCATTTGCTACAATTGAACTAATATTGATGCATTATTATTAACTAAAATCCATAATTTAAATTTTGGCTCAGTCTTTATGTTGTACAGTCCTATGGGTTTTGACAAATACATAATGTCATATATCCACCTTACAGTACCATACAGAATGGTTTCACTGCCCTTATTCATCCCTCCACCCTCCCTCTGACACCCCGTCAACAACCCATATTTTCACTGTCTCTGCAGGTTTGCCTTTGTGTCACGTAGTTGGAATCATAAAGTATGTAACTTTTTTGGACTGACTTCTTTAACTTAGCAGGATGTATTTCAGGTTTACCCATGTCTTTTCACAGCTTGACAACTTACCTCTTTTTATTGCTGAAAAATATGCCACTGTCTGGATAGACCACAGTTTGTTTATCCATTCTCCTACTGAAGGACATCTTGGTTGCTGCCAATATTTAACAATTATGAATACAGCTGTTCTGAACATTTGTGTGCAAGTTTATACTTGAATATATGTTTTCATCTCATTTTGGTAAATACCTAGGAGTGTGATTGCTTGATTGAATGGTAACCCTATGTTTAGCTTTGTAATGAACTGCCAGACTGTCTTTCAAAGTAGCTATAGCATTTTGCATTCCTACCAGCAATGAATGAGAATTCCTGTTGTTCCACATCCTTGGAAACATTTGGTATTATCAGTGTTTTGAATTTTAGCTTTTCTAATAAGTATGTAGGTCCCTGAGTGGCACAAAGGGTTTAAGCTCGACTGCTAATCTAAAGGTTGGCCATTCGAACCCACCCAGCAACTCCTAGGAAGAAAGGCTTCATCCATAAAGACTACAGCCAAGAAAACCTTACGGAGCCATTCTACTCTGTAATATATATGGTTGCCATGAGACGAATTGGACTCTGTTGCAACGGGTTTGGTTTTTTATTTTGTTGTTTTTGTTACGGATTTCTTAAGTATGTGTATTTTGATTTGCAATTCCCCAGGAATATTTGATGTTGAGCCTTTTTTCATATGTTTATTTGTCATCTGTATATTTCTTTCATGAGATTTCTGTTTAGATTGGTAATTTTGTAATTGGGTTGTTTATTTCCTTATTGTTGAATTTTAGGTGTACTTTGTATATTTTTGATATATTTTGTTTTTATCAAATATGTGGTTTGCAAAAATTTTCTCCCAGTCTGTAACTTGTCTTTTCATTCTCTTAACAGTGACTTTTACAGAACAAACATTTATTTCATTTGAATGAAGTTCAACTTGTTTATTTTTTTATTTCTTCTATGAATTGTCTTTTGGTGTTGTATCTAAAACGTCTTCACCAAACTCAAAACCAACTGCTGTCATGTGGGCTCTGACTCAAGGTGACCCCATGTGTCTCACAGTAGAACTGTACTTTATAAAGTTTTCAATGTGTGATTTCTTGTTAGATTTCCAGGCCTTTCTTCCAAGGTACCTCTGGATAGATTCAAACTTTTCACTTAGCAGCTGAACATGTTAACCATTTGCACCACCCAGGGACTCCAAGGTATTAACCTTTAACATGATAAGAAGTTTTCATTATTAGTGTTACTTTTATCAAAATGTTTTCTATGTCTATTATGTATATCATATGGTAATTTTCTCTTTTTTTGTCAATGATTAGATTGTATTATTGCCTTTTATTGTGGTTGAACCATTCTTATAGTTATCATGAAATAAATGTTATCTAGCAATTAATGTTTTGTAAATGAATTCCTTAAGCCACCAACAATTCTCTCCTGTACTGTGAGATCTTTTATTATGGACTTCATGTATTTAGCTTAGCATTGCTTATTTCATCACATTTCAAATCTTATCATTTTCATAAATTATTTTTATCTCTAAACTGTATAACAGTTTGTCATAGTTTATTATTTAAAATTCTTAACTGTATGTCCTGTATTATCACTTATTTGTGCCTTGTATGATATTTGTAAAACTGGCTTCTGATCTCAGTTTTTTCATAGGGTCTGTGAATGCAGTTGAATCAGGATTCGTGAAGAAGCTGTAGGAAGGAGATCAGAAATCCCAAAAATCAGAATGGTCAGATGGAAGATTAAATTATAGCACCTAGTGAAGTAGACGGCTCAAGCATACATCACTTATTTAGAACAGCAATGGAAGATTAATGAAAACATAGGCCTCAGTATTCCCTTAGAGTATTCTATTCCTGCTGTAGTTGTTTTAAGCTAGAAACCTACTCTAGTTTAAGTGGTGTATTCAGAAAGGCTCTAGGGATTTGGAAAGCACTGATAAGATATTCATTTAGAGCAGGAGCTGAGACTAAGTTTCCTGTATCAACTAATAAAATGAAAGCTCAGTGCATATTAGATTGTCTTATATATTTCATACACGTGGGAACAAATAATTTAAAATTGGTAAGTTGAAAACTTTGTCTTAAATGTGTGTCAGTGAAAGCTCACAATCAACTGCAAATTGCCTCAGAGTCTGGAAACTTTCATCTACTAACCTGCTTCACATACCTAGTTAGGAGCAGGACTCATCCTTCCAGAAGGATGATGAAAGTAGAGAACAAAGCCAGCAATAAACTCTCTGATGTAATGAATGCTTACAGAAAGCACCTGAAATGTGAGCAGCTTCCCTATCTCAGTCCTGGTATCTGTTCTCTGCAGGTCATCCACATAGAGATTTGAAAGTAGACATAATAATATATACTTGATATTCGTTACAGAATGCATTACTTAGTACTGATTCTGATCAAGATTGGCTGGAGACCGAGGAGAAAGTTCAGCTGTACTAAAAAGGAAAAAAAAAAAGTTCTCTCTTGCACACTCAGATTTAAGTTACCCTTTTTGTGTTGTTGTTGATAGGGGCACTGATTCACAGTGACCCTATACACAACCGAAGGAAACTTTGCCTGGTCCTGTGCCATCCTCACAATCATTATTATGTTTGAGCCCACTGTTGCAGCCAATAGCACTATGTCACACCATATCATCAAAGATCTTCCTCTTTTTCACTGACCCTCTGCCTTACCAAGTAAGATGTCCTTCTCCAGGGACTGGTCCTTCCTGATAACATGTCCGAAGTACGTAAAATGAATTCTTGCCATCCTCACTTCCAAGGAGCTCTCTGGCTGTACTTTTTCCAAGACAGACTTGTTTGTTCTTCTGGCAGTCCATGCTACAGTCAATAATCTTCACCAACACCCTCTTTGTACCTAAGATATATTCATCTGTTCCAAGCTTTATTCTTGTTCTGCATGGTAAAGTGCTACAGAAAAATGATAGCTGATGTATTTACATTTGTAGTCTCACGTGCATTATGTTCCTTAGGACCACACTAACATTCTATGTCAAGGCTCATACTGTCAAGGAAAGTGGCAATGAAACACCTTCAGTTATAATTTTGACATAGCCATTGATCTCCAAGTAGTCACAATAAGAAGGTGATTTTGACCATTTTCATTGTGTTTAAAAGAGTAGAACTCATTCCAAATTTATATCTGATTTCTTGTTTAGCTTGCCTTCCTTGGCAACGTCTGTATTGTCTTCGTTATCTCTCCCTAATTTACTAATTCAACCTCTGTTTAACTAGCTGACATTAATGCTTTTCTCTCATCTTACTCAATAGATATCACTCTTTAATCAATTTTAAATTCCAGAGTAATCTCCAATGATTAGAGTTGCCTTATATGCCTTCTAGTTGACCAATTTTAAAAATCAAATTTGTCTCAATAGGTCAGGGTAGACAGGTATGAATGCATATGTAGAAACTGGAGAGAGAAGTA
The DNA here is from genome assembly GCA_030035585.1 of Dugong dugon. Classification (NCBI taxonomy): domain Eukaryota; kingdom Metazoa; phylum Chordata; class Mammalia; order Sirenia; family Dugongidae; genus Dugong; species Dugong dugon. The sequence continues at coordinate 13,897,749 of CM057473.1, forward strand.
GGAAATAAATTTGGATTTGACCAGTTCTCTTCTTCTACATTTTTCAATTTGAGCCAGGTTTCTAAAGCATGGGGTCTAATTTATTAACAGTACCTAAATAAAATTGGTTGAGTGGCTTTAGTACACTTGAAAGGGTAGTATAAGAGTCTCTTACCTTTAACAGCTTGTCTTATAGAGCTCTTATTTTCAATGCAGTCAGTTAAAACCAGAGGAGATCAACATTCATTGCACGCATGGTTTAGCAAAGGAATATTTAGTAGTCTCCTTTTATTATTCTTTTTCTGCATCTATAGAGTGTATAGATTCTGGATCAATTGCAGGCTTTAGTCTTCTAAAGGGAATTGTTCTGATAACATTCAGTTCTGTTAATGTCTGAATTCTCCCAGAGAGCAAAACATGTCAAAATCCATTTTTATTTTCCAGTGTGCCTCTTTTATTTTCAACAGAAAATCAAAATACTGTTAGTTTCTCCAGGGTGTGAGCGTGACACAAAATTGATAACATATCCTGTGAAAAGTCTTGAAAATAAAGAAGAAATATATTCTCCCTGACCATTCAAAGTCTAATTGTTATATATTTGAATCAGTATGTTCTAGTGAATCCATTAGACAGACTTTTTAATCCTTTGGCTGATGAAGGGAAACATATTTGTACTGTGTCCCAAACCATTTGTTGTAAAATATCTACCTAACAGAAGACCCTGAAAGAGCATGTTGTCTTTTCTTCTTGTAATTATGTAGATAAAATTTGAGGCATAAATATAATCATTTAAATTGTTTCAAAGAGTTTTTAGCCCTTATTAATTATAACACACAATGATGTTACAAATCATTAACGTATTGATTTTTTTTTGGAGGAGATTTATGTTTACTGCAAAGGTAGACTGAGAATGCCTACAGATAATACTATAATTACTATGTGTATAATCAGATTTTAGAAGCTTATACTTAAAACAATTTTCACTCACACACACAAAAATGTATCTTTTATAATACAAAGAATGCTAATAATGGAATTGGCTCTTTTATACGTAAGTTTGCAACATGCTTATATAATTATGTTTCATTTGTTAGTTTTTTCAAAAATGTATATCATTGTGTTGAACAGATGTTGATATCAATATGATATTATGAAAACGTTCTTGTTTGATTATGGTTGGATTAAATACTGTGGTTGTTTTAAAGGCCATAGTCAGTGGAGCTATTCTAGGGATAAAAGGCGTTTCAGTTATCATTTCATCCCAAAATTTAGCTACCTTAACATTAACTATTCAATCAGTGCACCATTCTGTGATTCTCTTGCCTGGTTTTTACAGTCCTAGAGAGTTCAGCTGAAGGCTTCTCGACTTGCTGATGTATCTGTCATCAACTATATCCACATGAACAAGTGTGCTCCACTCACATGCATGGCTTTTGTAGGCCATTTTGCAGGGTAATGGGGGCACCTGGGTTTTATTTTTTTCATCATCCAGCAAGCTAGCCTGGATTTCTCAAATGGTGGCTGTATGATTTCAAAAGCTGCAAGAGAAGCCATCTCCAATGCTCAAGTAGTGGTCAAGTTCCTGATTGTGCCACATTATCTAGTAAAGTTCCATTGGCCAAACAAAGTCACATGGCCATTCCAAGTTCAACAGATGGAGCAATATAGCCCACATATTTATATGGTCACTGTGAGTTGGAATCGACTCAATGGCAACAAGTTTGGTTTTTTGGGTTTTATTTATAGAAAGGGAGGGATTTGCATGTATTTTATATTTAACAAGGTCATCTCCTGGCTACAGATTACTTACATTTCCCTCACATGAAATAATGTGTAATACTCATGCTAACTCTTAACACAGGAACCCCAAAATACTCACACAAAACTGGCCTCAGGGTTAAAGACAAAACTCTCTTTATCTAGAACCATGTCTGACAGGCCGTCCATTTTTTAATAAATTTTATTTATTTTGTTGTCGTTGTTAAGAATATGCACAGCAAAACATACATCAATTCAACAGTTTCTACTTGTACAGTTCAGTGGCATTCAATACATTCTTTGAGTTGTGCAAGCTCTTTTTCTGAACTGTTCCTCCCCTATTACTATAAACTCACTGCCCCCTAAGTTTCCTATCTAATCTTCTGATTTGCTATTGTCACTTTGTTCCCGTATAGATAGATCTTAAAAGAGCACAATGCTCAAGGCAGACATTCTTCATGAGTTAAGCTAAACAATTATTTGGTTTTAAGATGACTTCAAGGTATATTTTTGGTTTAAGGTTTAAAGATTATCTCAGAGGAAAAGTTTTAGAAGTTCATTCAGTCTCTGTGGTTCCAGAAAGTCTGGAGTCCTTTTTATGTGCTTCTCTTGAATTGAAGAGACAATTAACCTACAACCTCTCCTGTAGATACCCAATTTATAATGGTATGTTAGGCACATTAGGCATGTATGTTAGACAATTTTGCCATGTTCCAAGTTAGAGAAGGTGATAGTTTTGCCAGTTGTTTTACCACAAAATTACATGGGTCACCATTTTTCGAGCTTGCTATAGCAATTCTTCATTGCTTTCCTAACCTCCATTAACAGACCCCTCATCATTTTTTTAGCCTCACTTAGTACTTTCTTCATGCTTTCCAGAGGCCACCACTTCAAAGTAAAAGATGCCTATCAGTTGTCTTTTGTTGAAAACAAACTACTCAAAAAAGTTAATGCCTTAAAATAGTAGTTGTTTATTTGGCTTCCAATTCTGTAGGATGTCTGGGAAGTCTTTCTTGAAAGAGCTAGCTGAGCTAATCTTTGTAGGGCTTGTTTATGCAACATCTGTCAGCTGGCAGATTAGCTAATGGATGGACTCATTCACACCGATGGCAGTTGGAAAGCTCCTGGCTAATTGGAGAGGAATAGATCATTTTTCTCTTGTCATCAGGAAGAATGGCGGGGGTTCTTAACATGGTAGTTTACAGATTTAAAAAGCTGCAAGATAGGGTAAACCTCAATGCTCAAGTACTTTTCAAGTTTCTGCTTTTAACATATTTGCTAACATCCCTCTGGCCAAAACAATTGCATGCCGAACTCAGATCTGAACACTGTAGAAACAGGCAGTTTTGATGAGAGTGAAAGAATGTGAGGTCATTTTGCCATCTATCACAGTAGGGTAAGTAAGGAGGTAGTGTCCCTTCCGGTTTGTATTAACTTGATTTTTTTTTTTTTCCTGTGAAGCCAAATAGCCGTACAGGTGTAGAATATGCAACACATCAAGTCTCATTCACATATGTACCATATGTACAATAAATTCAACTTTCTAGCCTTTCAATTCCTTGACCTTTTCATCAAAAATAAGTTTTTATTCTTCTACGTCCCATACTCTGGTATTGTCATGCATTAGTGTTCATCATTGTCACTTACTGAACAACCTTTAGAAATTTGATTTATGGTATCTATCCTATTCTATGAATTAGAGTTTTATCTTTCTAATCTTACTACTTTTAACACTGTTTATCCTCTTCTTATTATCCAGGTTAGATTTTGTGATATATTAATATAATCACTATTTCACATGTAAGTTTAATTTTACTCCCATGTTTTCACCTGGGAGTAAGCACTAAATGTGGATAAACTGATTTCTCTAGAAACTGATAACTGCATCTGACCATTTAAATGGGACTAAAGTGCACTTGTACACGTGCGTGCGCACACACACACACACACAAAATCATACTGATGGGTCTCTCTTTAAATTTATGAAAACAACATCGGGTGGATATTTACTATAGTTTGTTGTTGATGGTTAACTTTACGTGTCAACTTGGCTAGACTATGGTGGTCAGTTGTTCGGTCAAACACTAGAAGTTTCTGTGAAGGTATTTACATGTGATTAATACTTAAATCAGTTGACTCTAAGTAAAGGAGACTACCCTCTATTATGTGGATGGGCCTCATCCATTCAGCTGAAGTATTAAACGGAGGTTTTCCAAGGGAGCAGGATTCTGCCTCAAGACTGTAAATAACATAGCTTTTTAGAATTCCCAGCCCACTGCCTTGTCTACTGATTTTGAATACAATATTGCCAGAGTTTCTAGCTTGTCACCTTACTTATGGATTTTGGACTTACCAGTCCCACGATTTTGTGAGACTACACTTCAAAATAAATATTTCATGAACAAAGTGGCCACGGTGGCAGGACGGGAGGTTACACACACCCTCAGCAAGGTGGACTTCCAAAACTGACCTGCTACAGCCATTGGTGAGTATCCAGTCTGCCAGCAGTAGGGACAAATGCTGACTCCCCAGTATAGTACTGTTCTTCAGGGTGATTGCTAAGTGTATGTGTCAACTTGGATAAGCTACGGATTGTTCGATCAAACACTAGATGTTGCTATGAGTGTTTTTTAACACTTAAACTAGTTGACCTTAGGTAAAGCAGATTATACTCCATAATGTAGGTGGGCATCAACATTTAAAAGCCTTCAGAGAAAAAACTGAGGTTTCCCAAGAGAGGCAGAGAAGGATTCTGCCTCAAAACTCTAAATAAACACTTACTGCCAGAATTTTCAGCCCATTGCCAAGCCTACTTGTTGTGGACACAAAATTGCCGGAGTTTCCAGCCTATGCCTAACCTATAGATTTTGGATTTGCCAGCCTCTACACTCTCATGACTTAATTCCTTAAAATAAATAAATCTCAATCTGTCTGTCTCTCTTTGTGTGTATATATTTATATATCTATAACCAAAAAACCAAATCCATCGACACTGAGTCAATTCCAACTTATAGTGACCCTATAGAACAGAGTAAAATTGTCCCATAGGGTTTTCAAGGAATAGCTGGTAGATTTGAACTGCTGATCTTTTGGTTAACAGACAAGCTCTTACCCACTGTGCCACCAGGGCTGTCTGTCTGTCTGTCTGTCCTTCTGTCTCTCTCTCTCTATATATATACATACACATACACATATACATACATATAATTAAACCACTGAAATCACATCTGCCAAGTTGTCATTTTGAATATCTAGTTTAAATTTGGAAACTTTCAACAATATTTTTTAAAATTGATAGATTTCTTCCTCATTAAAGACTTTCTTCACTTGATCTCTGAGACACAGAAACCTCTTGGTTTTCCATACAATTTACTGGCTACTCCTTTTATTCTTTTCAATCTCTACATACTAGAATTTCTTTCCAACCCATAAACAACAGGATTCTTTAACAATCAATCCTCAGAGCTACTTTCTTTCCCTAAATTCACTACTTCCCTAATTATTTCATAATTGTACCTCTCCAAATGCACAAATGCAATGCATTCGCCGATTGCTCCTGAATTTATATTGCCAGTCGCCATATCTCCCCAAGCTATTTCTCCAAAATAGAACTTCAATTTCAACATTCCCATGTGTATGCCATTCTTCTCCATACCACTAAATAACTCCAAAAACCACTCAGTTAATTGAGGGGTGGAAAGGTACTACTCAGCCACTTTCATGTCCTCTGTTACTTTCCATACTACATTTTGGGACTCCTTCCAAAATCTGGAGCCCTGGTGGTGCAGTGGGTTAAGAGCTCGGCTGTTAACCAAAAGGACAGCAGTTTGAATCCCCCAGTGGCTTCTCGGAAATCCTATGGGACAATTCTACTCTGTCATACAGGGTGGCTAGAAATTGACTTGACAGCAGTGGGTTTTGTTTTCTAAAATTTACACCAGATCCAGTGTATCTTCATTACTTCCACCGCCGCTACCTATTCTAGCCACTCGCTTTATTGGACTACTTATCCAGCCTTCTGTTTTTCTTTTCTTGCTTCTACTCTTTCTTCTTCCCCGGGCATTAAGAGTCATATTTCAGGAATATAAATTTGATCACGCTGTTTTGATTCGGATATCACCCCAACAATGTCCGCCTTCTAATTTCAAATAAGGCACAAACTCTAAGGTATTGTATGATCTCACCCATGCTTACCTTTCCAGCCTCATTTCCCGCCACTTTTCTGTTTATTCAGCTTGCTCCAACCACATTTGCTCCTTTGCTCCTCTCTTGTATTAGCAATTTGCTGCATGCAGATATGATCTTTTAGCTCTGTCTTAGTTTTCTACTGCTTCTGTAACAAAAATGCCACAGGTGGGTAACTTCAAAGAACAGAAATTTATTTTCTCACAGTTCTAGAAGCTAAAAATCCCAATCAGGGTCTCAGCTGTGTTGATTCTGCCTTATTGGTTTCTGGCGATCCTCATGTGGCATCTGTGTCTAATCTGCTCTTTTTACAACTCAGAAATGATTAAGATTAGTACACTCCCTACACTGATATGTCCTCATTAACATAACAAACAAAAACCTATTTCCAAAACGATTTCGTCCACAAGTAGAGGAGTTAGGATTCCAAGGCATATTATTAGGAGGACTTCATTGTCACCACCACGAGGATGCCTGTACGTGGCTGCTCAGTCATTCAGGTGGGTACTTATAAAAGTACAAGTCTTTTTAACACTTCCTAGTACAATTCATCACAATGAGTTTGTATTTTGGTTTAGTACAACTCACGCCCAGTGGGGAAGGGTATTAATAATTAAATGCTCATCTCTTATTGGGCAACTCTGAAACATCTTTTGTATGCTCTTCAGAGGTTTTTTTTCCAGGAATATGCTTCAATTAGCTAATGGGATAGTGGACAAAATAAATTACTCATTCTTGAATTGATTTTCACTCTTTTCCTGTGCCGTTATTATACTTTTCTTGGCCTCTCACTCTTGTTCCTTAGAACATTTCCCAAACAAACAACATGTCTGCAAAACTTTTTATTAGACTCTTCTTTCAAGGGAACCCAGACTAAGCTAACTAGTATCAGGAGTGGCTTTTATTGCTTCAGTGAGTAATGTTGTACCAGAACCCCCCAGTAAGAATCCTATTGCTAGTGGTAAGTGAACTGGTGATAACTATTGGCATGTAATAGCATCATAATTACTAAAATTTTCACAAAGATTGGACTGGAATTTGGTACAGATAAAACATAAAGCATTGGTTTTGTACAGTAACTGAACATTTTATCAATATGAGAAAAATAGTCATAACAATAGCTGTTCAATTAGCCAAATTTGTTAACAGCTTTGTTGTTGTTAGGTGCCTTCGAGTCGGTTTCAACTCACAATGACCCTATGTACAACACAAGGAAATATAAGTCAGAATCAACTCCAAGGCAACAGGTTTTGGATTGGTGCCATTTTCACAACCACTGCTATATTTGAGCGCATTGATGCACCCACTGTGTCAGTCAATCTGATTGAGAGTCTTCCTCATTTTCCCTGACCCTCCACCTTACCAAGCACGATGTCTTTCTCCAGGGATTGGTCCCTCCTAATATCATGCCCAAAGTAAGTGAGACAAAACCTCACCATCCTTGCTTCTAAGAAGCTTTATGGCTGTACTTCTTCCAAGATAGGTTTGTTCATTCTTCTGGAAGTCCATGGTATATTCAGTATTCAACACCATAATTCAAAGGCATCAATTCTTCTTCAGGTTTCCTTATTCATTCTCCAGCTTTCACATGCATATGAGGCCATAGAAAATACCATGGCTTGGGCCAGGCGCACCTTAATCCTTAAAGTGACGTTTTTGCTTTTTAACACTTTAAAGAGATCTCTTGCAGCAGGTTTGCCTAATGCAATACATCTTTTGATTTTTTTACTTCTGCTTCCATGGGTGTTGATTGTGGATCCAAGTAAAATGAAATCCTTGACAACTTCAATCTTTTCTCCTTTTATCATGATATTGCTTATTGGTCCAATTGTGAGGAGTTTTGTTTTATTTATGTTGAGGTGTAATTCATACTGAAGGCTGTAGTCTTCCTCAGTGTTTCAAGTCCTCTTCACTCAGCAAGCAAATTTGTGTCATCTGCATATTGCAGATTGTTAGTGACTCTTTCTCCAGTTCTGATGTCCCATTCTTCATGTAGCCCAGTTTCTTGGATTATTTGTTCAGCATAAAGATTGAATAAGCATGGTGAAAGGATAGAACCCTGATGCACACCTTTCCTGATTTTAAACCACGCAGTATCCCTTTATTCTGTTTGAACAATTTCATCCTGTCATATGTACAGGTTTCACATGAGCACGATTAAGTGTTCTGGAATTCCCATTCTTTGCAATGTTATCCATAATTTGTTATTATCCACACTGTCAAAGGCCTTTGTGTAGTCAAGAAAACACAGGTAAAGACCTTTCTGGTATTCTCTGCTTTCAGCCATGATCCATCTGACATTAGCAATGATATTACTCTTTTCATGTCTTCTTCTGAATCTGGCTTGAATTTCTGACAGTTCTCTGCTTCAACCATTTTTTAATTATCTTTAGCAAAATCTTATTTACATGTGATATTAGTGCAACTTGGACTTCTTTCCTTCATTACTATTGGTTCTTGATTGTATGCTACCTCTTGAAATGATTGAACATCGATCAAGTCTTTGGTACGGTGACTCTATGTATTCCTTCCATCTTCTTTTGATGCTTCTTATGTCATTCAATTTTTTGCCCATGGAATCCTACAATACAGCTGCTCAAGGCTTTAATTTTTTCTTCAGTTCTCTCAGCTTGAGAAATGCCAAGCATGTTCTTCTCTTTTTGTTTTGTAACTCTAGGTCTTTGCATGTTTCATTATAATACTTTGTCTTCTCAAGCTACCCTTTTAAATCTTTTGTTCAGCTCTTTTACTTCATCATTTCTTCATTTGCTTTAGATATTCTACGTTCAAAAACAAGTTGCAGGTTCCGGCAAAATGGCAGTCTAGGCAGAAGCACCACGCCGTCCCTCCACAGCAAAGATCTGAAAAACTAAGTCGAACGGAGAATACAACAATCCTGAAACCCTAAAACATCAAATGAAGAGATAAAGAACTCAGCCAAGCACCAAATGGAGTGAGAAAACTGACAGAGAACAGAGGCGAGGAGAGATTCATGCAGAGGTCCCCTACTAGCTAACGCAGCGTGGATCCACCATCTTGGACTCCTATCGGAGACCAGCAAACCGAGGGTACGAGAAAGCAGCCTCACAGAGCTTCCAGCGGGAGACAAAACAACTGGTAATTTGTGGTGCACGCTTTCCCACCCCGAACCCCTTCTCGCCCTGGCTCAGCCTCCTCTGCTTCCTGTGGCCACGGTCTCTTGACCGGGAAGTGCCGGCTGCTTGGATTCCACACACCCAAGCGGGCAGCTCTCTGGGTGCCATTTGTTGGCTGCTAGTGTTGCTTTTTTTCCTGTTTCTTTTGATTTCTCACTTACCTCTCGCCACCTCCCCCTCCTTTCAATCAAGTGCCTGGCTCCGTGAGCCACCTTTGCTTCTTCCTGAGGGGCTGCAGAGCACCGGCAATTTGTGATATACGCTTTCCCACTGTCTATGCTTCTTCACCTACACTCGTCCCCCTCTGCTTCCCGTGGACACAGTCTTTTGTCTAGAAACACCAGCCCACACTGGCTGGCTCTCTGAGTGCTATTTGTTGGCTGCTGGTGTTGCCTTTTTTTTTTTTTTCTTACTTCTTTTGATTTCTTGCTTGCCTCTCGCCGCCTCCCCATCATTTTGCTCGACTGCCTGGCTCCGTGCCCCATCTTTGCTTCTTCCTGAGGGGCTGCGGAGCTCCATTTGAGTGTGAAGCTGCTTCTCGGTCTGGGCTACTGCACTGGTGGGATCCCGGGCCTTTTGTTCTTTTGTTCGTTTTTAATTGTTTGTCTGTTTTTTTCTCCTTTACTTGAGTTGGGAGCCCTTTCTGGCCAGGCAGAGCTGTGTGGCAAGGAACGCCCCTTCAGCTTACATAGATGTGCAGAGGGATCCCAGAGAGCATTTATTTTTCCGTTTTTTTTTTTTCCTGTTTTTTGGGGGGGCATTTCTTGTTCTTTTTTTTTTTTAATTTGTTTGTTTTCTTTTCCCTGTTTTTCCGTTTTTGTCTTTCTTCATTGCTCAGTCTCTCATCTCTCTATATCTTCCTTCTCTTTCTGATCCCTGAATACCAGGCATTGTATACCTCTACGCCTTCTACCCCGGCTGTATTGCAACACCTGAGAGTGACTTCCCCAGACATCATAGCTGCATCAGTGGGATCCATGGGAACTTTGTGGTTCTTTAACCTTTCTGATTTCTATTTATTCATTCTTTCCTTTTCTTCCTCTTGCCCTTTCTGTTTTTCTCCATTTCATCATCTCTCATCTCTCAGTTCCAACGGCAGGCTCCCCTAGCATTCTTTTTTGTTTGTTTGTATGTTTTTGGCCCCTGTTCCTCTCTCCTCTCTCCCATATCCATCTTAGCTCCACACATGACAGATAAACAGAAATTAAGGGAATATGTAAAAGTCAAACAAAACTTACAAAAATTATCAAAGGGAATTCTTCAATCTGAGGACAAACAGCTTCAGCTCACAGGCAGAACCTCAGATGCAGGATCGTATGAGCCAGATACCAATCTAGGAAATGAACTCTCAAGGACTATCCAAAACCAAAAGAAATACAACAGGGAATCAGAGCAGTTAATCAATAAATGACAACAACATCAACACAATAAAAGAGGGAATAAACAGCATAGGTATAGAACCTTCTAATGAAGACAAAGGCAAGGCGATACCAAGTAATGGCAGACCGCTTCAAACTTAGAAAGACAAGGGTAAAATTCATGGTAATCACAAAGAAAGTTAACAAACCAACTCCTAAAAATAAAGATGAAAAACATGAAGTCTCGGAAAAAACAAAACCTACAAAAACAAAAGAAATGAAGAAACAAAATCCACAAACAAAAGTAACTCAGCACAAGAGTGTAAGAAGAATGAAGAAAACGTCAGCACCACAGAAAAAAGCACTACAAAATGACAGCAACAAATTCACATCTATCAATAATTACACTGCATGTAAATGGACTCAATGCACCCATAAAGAGACAGAGAGTGACAGAACCGATAAGAAAACAGGATCCATCAATATGCTGTCTACAAGAGACACACCTTAGAAACAAAGATGTGAATTTATTAAAAGTCAAAAGGTGGAAAAAAAATATATCAAGCTAACAACTACCAAAAAAGAGCCGGAGTGGCAATTCTAATCTCAGATAAAATAGATTTTAAAACAAAATCTACCATAAAAGACAAAGAAGGACACTATATAATGATTAAGGGGATGATCCATCATGAAGACATAACCGTAATTAACATCTACACACCCAATGACAGGGCTCCGAAATACATAAAACAAACTCTAACAACACTGAAAAGAGAAATGGACAGTTCCACTATAATAGGAGGGGACTTCAACACAGCACTCTCAGTAAAGGACAGAACAACTAAGAAGAAGCTCAGCAAAGATACAGAAGACCTAAAGGGCACAATCAGCCAACTTGACCTCATAAACATATATAGAACACTCCATCCAACCGCTGCAAAGTACACATTCTTTTCCAATCACATGGAATGTTCTCCAGAATAGACCACATCTTAGGCCACAGAGCAATCCTCAACAAGATCCAAAATGTTCAGATAATTCAAAGTATCTTCTCTGACCACAATGCCATCAAGGTAGAAACTAACAATAGAAAGAGCAAGGAAAAAAAATCAACTACTGAAAAAACTGAATAATATCCTGCTTACACATCACTGCATAATAGAAGAAATCAGAGATGGAATCAAAAAATTCCTAGAATCAAATGAGAATGAAAACACATCATACAAAAACGTTTGGGACACAGCAAAGGCAGTCTTCAGAGGACAATTTATACCAATAGATGCACATATCAAAAAAGGAGAAAGGGACAAAATCAAAACATTAACTACAGAACTCAAACAAATAGGAAGAGAACAGCAAAAAAAGCCCACAACCACCAGAAGAAAGGAAATAGTAAAGATCAGAGCAGAAATCAATGAAATAGAGAACAGAAAAACAATAGAAAGAATCAACAAAATCGACAAACCACTGGCCAGACTGACAAAAGAAAAACAGGACAGGACACAAATAACCCAAATAAGAAATGAAATGGGGGACATTACAACAGACCGAACTGAAATAAAAAGGATTATAACGGAGTATTATGAAAAAGTATACTCCAACAAATTTGAAAACCTAGAGGAAATAGATAAATTTCTAGAAACACACAGCCTACCCAAACTACAACAAAGTGATGTTGAAAATCTGAACAGACCCATAAGAAGAGAAGAGATTGAAAAGGTAATAAAAAAAACTCCCAATCAAAAAAAGCCCTGGCCCAGAAGGCTTCACTGGACAATTCTACAAAACATTTACAGAAGAGCTTGTACCAGTTCTACTCAAGCTATTTCAGAGCATAGAAGAGGAAGCAACACTTCCAAATTCATTCTATGAAGCCAGCATAATGCTGATTCCAAAACCAGGCAAAGACATCACAAAAAAAGAAAATTACAGACCAATATCTCTCATGAATATAGATGCAAAAATTCTCAACAAAATTCTAGCCAATAGAATTCAGTATCATATCAAAAAAATAATACAGCATGACCAAGTAGGATTCATACCAGGTATGCAAGGATGGTTCAACATTAGAAAATCCATCAACATAATCCACCACATAAATAAAAGGAAAGAAAAGAATCACATGATCATCTCAATTGACGCAGAAAAGGCATTTGACAAGTCCAACAACAATTCCTGACAAAAACTCTTAATCAAATAGGTACAGAAGGGAAATTTCTCAACATAATAAAGGGCATCTATGCAAAACCAACAGCCAACATCATTCTTAATGGAGGGAGGCTGAAAACATTCCCCTTGAAAACAGGAACAAGACAAGGATGCCCTTTATCACCACTCCTATTTAACATTGTGCTGGAAGTTCTAGCTAGAGCAATAAGGCAAGAAAAAGAAATCAAGGGCATCCAAATTGGTAATGATGAAGTTAAACTGTCCCTGTTTGCAGATGATATGATACTATACACAGAAAACCCTAAAGACTTCATGAGAAATCTACTGGAACTAATAGAAAGATTCAGCAGAGTAGCAGGATACAAGATAAACATTCAAAAATCAGTTGGGTTCCTATACACCAGTAACGAGAACGATGAAAAGGAAATCAGGAAAACAATACCATTTTCAATAGCCCCTCAAAAGATAAAATACTTAGGAATAAATCTGACCAGGGATGTAAAAGACCTATACAAAGAAAACTGCAGAACACTACTGCATGAAACCCAAAGGGATCTACATAAATGAAAAAACATACCATGCTCACGAATAGGCAGACTCAACATTGTGAAATTGACAATTCTACCCAAAGCAATTTACAAATACAACGCAATCCCGATCCAAATACCAACAACATTCTTCAAAGAGATGGACAAACTAATCATTAACTTTATATGGAAAGGGAAGAAGCCCCGAATAAGTAAAGCACTACTGAAGAAGAAGAATAAAGTTGGAGGACTCAGACTACCTGACTTCAGAACCTACTATACAGCTGCTGTAGTCAAAATAGCCTGGTACTTGTACAATGACAGAGACATTGACCAATGGAACAGAATTGAGAACCCAGATGTAAATCCATCCACCTACGGTTACCTGATCTTTGACAAGGGCCCAAAGTCCACCAAATGGGGAAAAGACAGTCTTTTTAACAAATGGTGCTGGCAAAACTGGATATCCATTTGTAAAAAAATGAAACAGGACCCATACCTCACACCATATACAAAAACTACTTCAAAATGGATCAAAGACCTGAATATAAAGCCTAAAAGTATAAAGTTCATAGAAGAAAAAGTAGGACCAACATTTCAGGCTTTAATACATGGCATTAACAGGATACAAACCATAACCATCAATGCACAAACCCCAACAGATAAGCTAGATAACTGGGATCTTCTAAAAATCAAACATCTATGCTCTTCAAAAGACTTCACCAAAAGAGTAAAAAGAGAACCTACAGACTGGGAAAAAATTTTTGGACAGTACAAGTCAGGCAAAGGTCTAATATCCATAATCTACAAGAAAATCTAACACCTCTCCAACAAAAAGACAAATAATCCTATTAAAAAATGGGCAAAGGAAATGAACAGCACTTCACCAAAGAAGACATTCAAATGGCCAACAGACACATGAGGAAATGCTCGCGATCACTAGCCATTAGAGAAATGCAAATTACAACCACAATGAGATACCATCTCACCCCGGCATTACTGGCAGTAATCAAAAACACTGGAAATAACAAATGCTGGAGGGGCTGTTGGGAGATCAAAAGTCTTATGCACTGCTGGTGGGAATGCAAAATGATACAACCATTTTGGAAAATGATATGGCACTTCCTCAGAAAGCTAGAAATAGACATACCATTCAATCCAGAAATCCCACTCCTAGGAATATATCCTAGAGAAAGAAGAGTCGTCACTCGAATAGACATATGCACACCTATGTTCATGGCAGCATTGTTCACAATAGCAAAGCAACGGAAAAAACCTAGACGCCCATCAACAGATGAATGGATAAACAAACTATGGTACATATACACAATGGAGTACTATGCAACGAGAAAGAACAACAATGAATCTGTGAAGCATCTCATAACATGGATGAAGCTGGATGACATTATGCTGAGTGACATAAGTCAATCACTAAAGGACAAATATTCTATGAGACCTCTATGGTAAAAACTGCTGAAAAAGTTCACCCACAAAATGTAATAATCTTTGTTGGTTACCAGGAATGGGAGGGAGTGGGGGGAAATACTAAATAAGCAATAGATAAGTGGTATCTTGGGTGAAGGGTGAGACGTTACACAGTACAGGGGGAACTAGCACAACCTATACAAGGAAAGGTCATGGAAGCCCTATAGACACATCCAAACTCCCTGAGGGACTGAATTGCTGGGCGGAGGGCTGTGGGGACCGTGGTCTCGGGGAACATCTAGCTCAGTTGGCATGACACAGCTTATAAGACAATGCTCTACATTCTACCTTGGTGAGTAGTGTCTGGGGTCTTAAAAGCCTATGAGCAGCCATCTAAGATGCTCCACTGGTCTCATCCCTTCAGGAGCAAGGGAGAATGAAGAGAACAGGATACAAGGAAAAGATCAGTCTGAAGGACTAATTGTCCACAGCTACCAAGGCCTCCACCGGACTGAGTCCAGTACAGCTAGATGGTGCCTGACTACCACCACTGAGTGCTCTGACCAGGATCACAACAGAGGGCTCTGGACTGAGCTGGAGAAGGATGTAGAGCATAATTCTAACTCATAAAAAAATACCAGATTTACTGGCCTAAAGGAAACTGGAGAAACCTCAAGAGTATGGCCCCCAGACATCCTTTTACCTCAGTGATGAAGTTACCTCCGAGGTTCACTGTTCAGCCTTGGAGTGGACAGCCCCGTAAAACCAAATGAGACTAAGAAGGTACAGGAGTCCAGTGACAAGGGCCAGAAGGCAGAAGGGGACAAGGAATCTGGTGATAGGGAACCCAAGTTTGAGTAAGGATATTGTTGATGTGTTGTGAGATTGTTAACCATTGTCATAGGGCAACATTTATAGTAACTGTTAAATGAGAAACTGTTTTGTTCCGTGAGCCTTCATCTTAAGTGAGAATAACAGCACAATTAGAAGAGCATAGTCAATGTCATTGAACTGTGTATGTAGAAATTTTGAAACGGTGTATCTTTGGCTATGTGTATTTTCACCAAAAAAAAAAAAACGTTGAGATGTTAGAGGGTTAATATGTTGTGGGGTTGTTAACCAGTGTCATAAAACAACATGTGTACTACTGTTTCATGAGAAACTATTTGTTCTGTAAGCCTTCACCTGAAGTACAATAAAACAAAATAAAAAAATAAAAAAAACTAGTTTCAGAATCTCTCCTGACATCCATTTTGCTTTTCTTTCTTTTTAATGACCTTTTCTTTTTTCATGTATGATGTCCATGAAGCTCAGAGAAAAGAGAATGACAGGCTTAACTTAATCAGTTATTATCTTAAGGCACACAGTAATGTATTACTGATATAATAGTGTATACATTGCTGAAAATCAGGCCCAGGATTTAAATATATAAAGGTATCAAAAGAACAAAAGACTTTGGATGAGCAATTGTTGTGGTTATTCATGCAAAAGAAGAGCCAAATTTTTGAGAAAAACAAACCCTAGAGATCCAGGATGGGGTTAATTGGGTGGTAAAGTCAGGCAATTTTGAATCTCTACATTTTTTCTTAAATATTATGTGTGACATAAGATGTTGCCTTGCCATATAAAAGCTTTTCCACGTGTAGAGTCCTGGTAAAGTCCTCATTTGGGTCAGATGCCTTGCAAGATGATGCTCATATTCTTCAATGTTGAATTCAGTCTATGCTCATTGTGTTCTGATCTGTAACTGGAGTCGGGTGAAACAGAACAAAGGCAAGACGATACAGTCATTTCTCCAGGAGAAAAAAGACACACACACCCGGGTTATTAAAACATGCAAATAATAAGAACTGAGAAAAAAGAATTTAAGGAGCACATGATAGAGTGGACCTTGGTGGGGGCGAGGGAGAGCCGGAACTGCAATATATATGGCTTGCTATCTAAATGGAAGTGCTCTACTATGGCTCTGTGTTTAATGCCTTGGAAGTGACATCTGGAGACAATGCTTAGAATTGCTTTTTGAATCTTGAAAAGATGATGGTCTCTGGTAAATCTTATAGAATAGTCACATTAATGTTAGGAGACTCAGATAGGAAGCATTTAGAAGGAACAGAAAATCCAACACCAGATTATGTTCCACAGGACATCCCAAAGAACATCCTTTTCACTAACAATACAAAATAAACTGCTAAGGCGTACACTGACATCTCTAACCACCTCCATGATGCCTCCTTATCTAGGCCAGTGTTGACACAGGAGATGCTGCCATTGAACTGGGATGTCTAGTACCAGTGATTAGGAGTAATTCTGAAATTGTAGCAGACAGGAGGTCACCACTTAATTATCTAGGATAATCTCAATGTAACTGTCATAATGAGCATCAAGATTAGAGAGTTAACCAGGTGCCTGCACCCACAAGCATCTGTAGTGATAACTCACAGACCACGATATTTCTAATGGTGAGACAGATGGGGATTAATGCTAGAGTGTTAATTGATTTCCATAACCAGGAAAAAACAGACAGAGAAAGCTGGAGAGCAGGTGTCTCACTCAGCTGTCATGGTAGAAATTGAGATCTACCACCCAGTTTTCAAATCAGAGCCAAGAAATCTTTCACAAAGAAAAAAGACTCGTTTGTCAGTATATTCATGAGATTCTAAGATTGTTACTACACAATGGTAGCAGGAAGGATTGTCTGGATTTCAGGGCATGGCCAGGGTGTCCTGGGTTGCCCCATGACCAGTGATAAATCTCTATGGACAATTGCCATAAGGAAACTTTAAGTTTTCAAAGCTGCCTTAACACTCTTACCATTGACTTCAACAGCCAGCTGCACTCAGGTTCACCAGAGCATCCAAATAAGATTTACCACATACGTGGTACCATTTGCATGAGAGGTATATATTTTCCCATGTGGAAAATCTTAGCCATTTTGAGAATCTGAAAACCTGGAAGTGGAAGAGAGTTGACTGATGGGTGATGCATGAAAGAGTTGCCATGGAGGTGAATCTTATCCAATGAGATATGGATTCTGGTGAATTAATACGCCTCCTCCGTGTGCCTTTAGTCAAAAATTCTGAGGTCCATTTTACATGGCTCCTTAGAGAGTGCCCTCTAGGACTAATCTCATTTGCTCAGAGCCGTGAAAATTCAATAAAACCCTCGAATTACCTTTCCTTTCTTGCCTGTTTCACTCCTTCCTGTCCTCCACGTGTTCTGATGGGTCACTTCAAAAATAAACCCACTGCATGCAAGCTTTTACCTCAGGTTTTGCTTTTGAGGAAACTCAGTTTAAGTCACTAGCACTCTTGTTATTTCTCAAGCATACACACACAGACACACAGACACACACACACAAAACAATTCATTTCTACCTCAAGTGGACTTTCTGTTCTCTGCCTGGTGTCTTGTGGCTCAGAAAGACACATTGCTTATTTCTTTAATGTATTCAGAAGTTTAGTCAAATGTCTACTTCATACGGAGCTCTTACTTGATCTGCCCAGAACTTCTAACTCAGCACTTCTAACTGCTTTCTTAATCTCTAACTGCTTTATTTTAGATATTTATTATCTTGCTCAGTCGCTTGATTTTAAGTAACATGAGGTTGTGACTTTGCCTAGAAGAGTGTCTTGATATTTTTTAGCCTCCTTTTTTTTTTTAAAACACCAAATGACTAAAAAACATGTACTTCTGGCAAAGAATCATTAGGTCCTAAGTAATCCCTTCTCTAGGAAAAACAGTTTCCTAAAATTTGATAATGATAACACAGAAGATTGAATTATTAAATCAGGCTCACATGAATCATAGATCTTATGATTGAAAGCTGTATCAAAATTATGAACGGTACAAACCACAGATGAAACATTCTCCCTTGGAAAGAAACTCTTGTGTACCAAACCAAAACCAAACCTGTTGCCACTGAGCTGTTTCCAACTCATAGTAACCCTATAGGACAGAGTAGAACTTCCCCATAGGGCTTCCAAGGAGTGCCTGGTGGATAAGAACTGCTGACCTTCTGGTTAACAGCTGAGCTCTTAACTATTGTGACACCAAGGCTCTAGTGTCCATTGTCTCTCACTATTAGACAAGTGATGTGGATTTGACATGTGACGTGGATTTGGAAGAAAGTATGTGGGAACATTACTTCTCAGGGTGAGCTCTTTTTGTTATAGAACATCTTTATCTTATACCCTCTTAAAAATATTCAGTATATGTGAGTGACCCCATTCTCTATCCAGCCAAAAATTCTCCTCCAAAATCCCAAAATTCCAAGCTGAATTACAATAAGCAACATAAACAGACCAGATATTTCCTGATTAAAAAAAAACCTATCACAGATAAGAACTCTCCACTTTATCTACAAACGCCATGGGTGTTTTTACCAGGAGGTCTGCGTTTCGGCAGGTTTACAAGAGTTGTTCGATTTCCCCGGGGACACCTGGCAGTGAGAATAAGTGGGTTACAGGTCTATTGCTAAGTCTTTATGTCTCAGAAAGCATAACAGGCAAAGCATTTGAGGCAGCAAAGGGAGAGAGGAATAATGCTAGAGAAAATGCAAGAATTTCCCACTTTAAACCTATGTCATGTAAGTTCCTTTTTCAGCGCATCCATTTTCTCTTGCTTCTTGTGTAATTTGACGCCCATCGACAAGCAGTGAATACGCTGCCTTACTGACTCCTTTAATCTATCAATTACATCTGTCAAAACAGAAGAAAGACAACTGGATAAAAATTTTATTTATTTACTATTTAGACAGAACCACAACAAAATTCGTTAAGAAAAAAAAAATCCCCTCAGGATCTCATTTTTCTTTGTTATAATTTTCCCAGAAACATTTTGTGATATTTTCCTGAAGTGTCGATTAGTAAACCACTCCTTGCTCAGTTGATTGGAATCATTTTCTGTATTGTTATTTACATGAGGACTGACTCAGAGTCAGAGCTGCTAGCTAGTGTGCGTTTAGCACTGCTCTGTTTCATGATATTTTGCGCTCTTGACTCTTACTTTTCCTTTGGACAAAAATAAAAGATGAATTTCAATATTTATCTCCCCCTATGTTTTTAATCCTCAAGAATTTTGTAAAAATATCCATCTTCCCAAAACTTACTCTTCCTTTTATTTCCAACCTCACTCATTATCTCCCACTCTTCCTCCAATAAAGTAATTATCCCTGTGTGACCATCCTTCCTGTTAACAAATACCGAAGCTCTGTATAAACTACAAACCAGAGAGGGTAAATTTAAAGGTGTTTTATGGAGAGAGTAAAAATTATCATTAGTAAAAGTAGAGAGAGTGTGATATTGACTATTAATATACCTTAATCTTTAGAATTTCCAGTTTATATTCCTGAAAATAAGACATAAGCAATAGAAATATACCAAATTTTTTTTATAAAATATTCTTCCCTGTGAGTATTGCACAATTTTATTTTAATTTCATGTGTTACTTTTTTGAATTTCTACTTCTGCTCAAAGATAGGGAAAACGTGACAAGTCCTTATCATTTAAGCTTTGTTTTTTCCTGCACATATTTTGATTAACTCATTGTTTTCAAAAAGAAACAGAATCCAATAATACATAAGAGAAAAAATACGCAGAATTAGTATAGGTGAATGACAGACTGATTTAAATAGTCACTTTGAAATCCATATTCATGTTTGTTTATTATTCTTAGGTCATTTCTGTTAAGGTCATCATAGTTTTTACTGATTTCTTTCCTTTTCCCTACAGGTGGTTCTTATACATATTCTATATAAGATGCATTACATTCAGGATTATATCATGAGGTACAATAATTTTTAGAAGTCTAAAACTGCTTCTTGGCCTCTTAAGGAGTACAAACGTATCTGACTTTGTGTCCCCCAAGAAGCAGATCCCGAAGCAAGGATTTGTCATCCGATTAACTTATTTAGCAGAAATCCCAGGGAGCACTGAGAAAGTGGAAAATGAGGCAGTAAAGGAAGAAAACAAGTAAAGCTTGAGTTAGGGAGTACGTTACTGCCATGGGCAATTGAGGCTCAGTTTTGCTGGAATATTTATCCACCAGATCCTTTTTCTCCTTTTTGAGTTTCTAGAGTGGGTGTACCTGAGTGCTTAACTATTTATGCCACCCAGGCACCTATAACACCCTCTCTAAACACATGCACACACACACACAAACACACACACACACGTTGCCATCCGATCGATTCCTACTTACACGGTCACTATGAGTCGGAAATGACGTGACTGCAACAAATCTGGTTTTTTAGGTTTCTTTTTTCTTTCTTTTTTTTTTTTTTAGAGAGGGTGTTAAAGGTGCCTGGGTTGCACGAATAGTTAAGTGCTCGATTACGAACTGAAAGGCTGGCAGTCTGAACCCATCCAGAGGTGCCTCGATAGAAGGTCTGGAGTCGTGCTTCTGAAACGTCACTGCCATGAAAAACCTATAGAATGCAGCTCTGCTCTGCAACACAGGGGGTTGTCATGGGTCAGACCCGACTTCACAACTGTTTTTTTGTTTTTTGCTTTCTTATTTTTGGTTTCTTTGTTTGTGTTTGTTTTTAACAGAAGGTGTTAACACTTTTCTGAAATTCCATTCTGTCTCAGAACCAGAAACACCTTCAAGGAGAGGTGCTTCAGGTAAGAATCCCATGGCATAAATGGAAACTAGTCATGGAAAATGTAGGTGAACTCTAGAATAAGCTACTGGGCGTCGGTGAAGCGTCAGGGGTGCTCGATGCCAGTAGGTAAAGCTATAAACTGGATTAGTTTCCAAAATGACCTCTACCGTTCTAATTCTTTTTGCAACATTAAAAAAAAAAAAAAAAAAAAATCAGGTCTCTGACAGACTTTTTTTTTTTTTTTAATAGACTTGTTTTACCTATGCAGCTATAGTACAAATAAACCGCTAAGATTTAGGGTGAGCTGGAAAAGGGTTCAAGGAGCCCTGGCCATATAGTGGTTAAGAGCTCAGTTGCTAACCTGAAGGTCCACAGTTCCAACCCACCAGCTGCTCTCTGGGAGAAAGATGTGGCAGTCTGCTTCTGTAAAGATTACAACCTTGAAAACCCTATAAGGCAGTTCTGCCCTGTTTTACTGCGTAGCTATGCGTTGGAATATTCTGTACGGCAATGGGTTTTCTGGAAAAGGGCTAGTTAAATGAGGAAACGAGGCATTTCATGGTCCGAGTTTGTGATTTTCTTGGCCAACACAGCTTCATATTGAGAGCATCCATTTTTACACAGCATTTCTGTTCAGCCTTCTTCTGTTCGTGCTCTATCTGCTACGTGTATTTATATCAGCATATTCATTTGAGTCAACTCAGCCAGCGAGATGGATCTTGTTGATGAGATTTCTTTCTCAGCACTTTTTAAACACATTCCTAAAAGCTTCTGCTCTTGTATTGTTAACTAGCTGTTATTCTTAAAGCTGAGCAAAAACACTAAATTGTACCTCTTCTTCATATATTGGGATATGATTGAAATATAAGCTTTCATCCCACAGAAGACTCTTTGAAACAGCAAATAATCTTACTTTGATACATCAGGGTGATATTCAAGTTCTTTTTCTGGGAGACTCTCTAGAAAGTACCACTGAGCAGTCAGCATTGAAAATCTTTTTTTTCTTTTTTCTTTCATTTGAGTGCTCAGAGGAGCCCTGGTGGAACAGTGATTAAAGCACTTGGTTGCTAACTGAAAGGTCAGTGGTTCAAACCTACCAGCTGCTCCACAGGAGAAAGATGTGACAGTCTGCTTCCATAAAGATTACCACCTTGGAAACCCTATAGGACAGTTCTACTCTGTCCTATAGGGTTATTATGAGTTGAAATAGACTGGATGGCAATGGGTTTGGTGAGTACTCAGATGTGACCTCATACTAGTTTTACAAACCACTTTCTTCCATCCTGGCCTCTATAATCATCATTGTTATCATTGTTGTTAACTTTATTGCCATTAGTCTTGGTTATAATATTTTGAAATTTGGCTGCTCTAGCTTTGGCCGAAGTTTAGATTCATGAGTGTAATTATTTGAGTACCACTTGTTAATACACTGCTTTTATAACAATTTTAGATTTGTAGAAAAATTGAGAAAGTATTGCAGAGAGTTCCCATATACACTCATATATAGCCAGTTCACCCTATTATTAACGTCTTACATTACATATTATGTAAGTATGCTACATTTGTTCCAGTTAATGAACCAACTCCATTATTATTACTAATTAAGGCCCATACTTTATTCAGATTTTCTTGGTTTTTACCTAATGTTGTTTTTCTATTCCAGGATCCCATCCAGAATATCACATTATAATTTCATTGTCATGGGCATTATTTTTTAACATATAAGTAAAAATTTTTAGTTTTTTGCTAAAGAAACTAAGACACTCTTTTGCAATTCAGAAAACTATTTAGAAACCCTTAAGATTTATTATTTTAGTCCCATTTTTCACTATTGTTTTGGACCCTTAGAAAATGGAGCAGGGAAGCAGATGCTGGGTTAATGGAGCTGCCTGCGTCTGCCCAGATTGCACATCTAGGCTGGAAGATTGCCCTGGCTGCAACCAACTACATTTCTGCACTCCCCACCCCAGTCCAGGCTTTATTCAACCCACCACCTTGAATAAGCTTATTATGCATCGACTGGGGCTGCCTTTCACTCAGTCATTTTATCCCCGAGAGTTAACAATCTGCACAATGCTCTATCTCCATATTAAGAATTGAAAATGACAAAAACATGTTGATTCTGTATTCAGCATAGATTTTCCAAGAGATGAGAAACTTGGGATATCTGTTTTTATGGCTGCTTTTATGTGTTCTTAAAAATAGCTTTATATATGGGCATGTGACAAAAGAAATAAGCTTCTTTAGTGCATTTAAACACATTTTATGTGGAAGTTTTCAGTTAAAATAGCATTGATAAAAATAGTAGAATATAATCTTATACAAAGTACTTCTAGTCTTATATATAGATGTAAAACTAAAAACAAAACAAAGCAAAACAAAAACAAAGAAGCAAAACCCAAACCCTATTTAAAAAAAAAAAAAAAAATCCATTGCTGTCAAGTAGATTCTGACTCATAGTGACCCTATAAGACAGAGTAGAACTGCCCCATAGGGTTTCCAAGGAGCGCTTGGTGGATTTGAACCACCGACCTTTTGGTTAGAAGCCAAACTCTTAACCACTATGCCACCAAGGTTTCCAAACCCTGTAGATAGCCATAAGAGATTTTTGAGTGTATGCTGAAGTTTATGAGGGTAAGCCAGAAAATTACTTATTTTAAGAGGGTGGAAAACAATTCATTTAAATTTTTAATTTAGTAGAAAAGATTTAGTATTATCCTCATCTGTTAAAAGCTGTATTATTTGATGAACCTAACTCAATTAGAAATTTAAGACAACTGTATCTTGGAGAAGTACTCAAGAATCACCAGCTTACAAGTTTTATGTTGTATTTGAACAAGAACTGATGAACAAGAATAGACTTTGAATATAGCAAGCGTAGAAACAGAGAGAGTAATACAGCAGCGATGAGCTGGATGTCCATCAAAACCATTGCTTAATCCTATGGAAAGACAGCTATATCCTATTTTTCATGTTCTCTTGAAATTAGGGAAGACAATGTGATGATTTTTGGCCAATAGATATCAGCAGATATTTCCTGTACGATTTCCATGCCTGGTTCAAGTATTCCCCCACAAACAGTTCTTTTTCTCGTGCCTCTATACCCTGTTGCGTGTCAATACCCACGACAATCTTGTAGTCTTTGTGTTGAAGATGAGTTGGGTGGATTAATTACTTTTATGTGTGGCCTTTATAGCCATGGTCTTGTAACTTCCACTCAGGTGACTGTGTGATAGGGTGATTGTGGCCTACCAAGGGGATTGGTCAGTTTTGCCTTAAAGGAGAGCCAACTCCAGAGCAAAGAGAATCCACCACCAGCGAGGAAGGAGAGATTCACAGCAGAAACTGTCAGCAGAGACCCTCAGGAGATGGTGCGGTGGGCTTCCTGGCCCAAGGAGTAAGAAAGCTGAGCGACTCTGAGCAGAAACTGAGGGCAAAGGAGAAGTCTACGCCGGACCCAGGAAATTGGGACTTGCCAGCCTCCAAAACCTCATGAGCTATTTCCTTTATGTGGTCCATGAGTTCTGTGAGATGTTGCAAGAAATTAGGAAACCCAAAGACAGGAGGGAGAGTACTGAGGCGAGAGGGAGTAGTTGATGTTAGCGATGATGGTGCAGAACAGCAGCTTGGAAAAGTTGGACATTTGGGAAATCTTTAACCTCCACCTCATAAGAACCAGCCTTGTGCTGATCCTTATAAAAGAAATTATTCGTTTAATGACAGAGCCTCAGTCAGACTGGATCCCTGAATAGTTCATGGAATTCAGGGGTCTCCCCCACTCCTACCTGTTTTGAATTTAAATGAACAAGAAATAACTTTATACTTCATTAAGCTGCCGATTTTTCTTATTGTATGTGTTAAAACACCTAGCATTGTCTTAACCATTATAGACATTAGTATATTGTATAGATTGTTGCCATAAATAAAACCTAAAATACAAGGCATTGGTTCAGTGGTCAGGTAGTGGGCACTATGAGAACTGATATGAGATATTGAAAAAGCAGAGAAGTCCAGAGACAAGTCTCTCTGTAATTGTTTCTGCATGACGTGGGCCTCTGAGCAAAGGTAACTGACAAGCTATCATAAATACAGATGGCATCTGTACCCCTCCTCCCAACCCCCGCTCCATGGTATTTGCTCACATTCTAGTTCTAATAACCTGGAGATGTCTTTTTCCTTTCTCTTGAAGGATTGTGTATACTTTCTAGAGTAAAAGATAACTTTACTAAAAGATAACATAAGTTATATTACTCAGAACACTTAGAAGAAATCTGTATTTTCCAGAGATTTTTTTTGTTTTTAATCTTTAAAATTTAAGAGTAAGTTTTTGGATTTACTATGGTATAAATAGTTAATTGCTAAGCAATAAACTGAAAGGTTGGTGGTTCAAACCTACCCAGAAGTGCCTCAGAAGAAAGATCTGGTGATCTGTGTCTGAAAGATGACAGCAATGAAAACCTTATGGCCTGCAGTTCTACTCTGAAACATATTGTGTAGCCATGAGTAAGAATCAAGTCAGGAAAACTGTTCATTTTTGTTGGGTTTTTCTGTTTTTTTTTTTTTTTAAGTTCTTTTGTAATACATTATACCTAAACCAAACCAAAATCGTTGCTCTCGAGACGATTCCAAATCAAAGAGACCCTATGTTGTTTTTGTTAGGTGCCATAGAGTTGGTTCTGACTCATAGCAACCCTATGTACTACAGAATGAAACACTACCCCATCCTGCGCCAACCTCACAATCGTTGTTATGCTTGAGCCCATTGCTGTAGCCACTGTGTCAATACATCTCATTGAGGGCCTTCCTCTTTTTCACTGACCTTCTACTTTACCAAGCATAATTTCCTTCTCCAGGGACTGATCTCTCCTGACAACATGTCCAAAGTGTGTAAGACGTAGTCTGGCCATTCTTGCTCCTAAGGAGCATTCTGGCTGTACTTCTTTCAAGACAGATTTGTTCATTCTTTTGGCAGTCCATGGTATATTCAATATTCTTTGCCAGCGCCATAATTCATAGGCATCAATTTTTCTTCCATCTTCCTTATTCATTGTCCACCTTTCCATGCATATGATGCAATTGAAAATATCATGGCTTGGGTCAGGTGCACCTTAGTCTTCATGGTGACATCTTTGCTTTTCAACACTTTGAAGAGTTCCTTGGTAGCAGATTTGTCCAATGCAATGTGTCTTTTGATTTCTTGACGGCTGCTTCCATGAGTGTTGATTGTGGATCCAAGTAAAATGAAATCCTTGACAACTTCAATATTTTCTCTGTTTAGCATGACGTTGCTTATTGGTCCAGTTGTGAGGATTTTTGTTTTCCTTCTATAGAGGTGTAATCCATGCTGAAGGCTGTGGTCTTTGATCTTCATCAGTGAATCCTTCAAGTCCTCTTCGCTTTCAGCAAGCAAGTTTGTGTCATCTGCATAAGGCAGGTTGTTAATGAGTCTTCCTCCAATCCTGATGCCCTGTTCTTCTTCATATAGTCCAGCTTCTTGGATTATTTGCTCAGCATACAGATTGAATAGGTATGGCGAAAGGATCCAATACTGACTCATATATTTCCTGACTTTAAACCATGCAGTTTCCCCTTGTTCTCTCCGAACGACTGCCTCTTGATCCATGTACAGGTTCCTCATGAGCACAATTAAGTGTTCTGGTATTCTCATAATTTGTTTTGATCCACACAATTAAATGCCTTTGCATAGTCAATAAAACACAGGTAAACATCTTTCTGGTATTCTCTGCTTTCGGCTGGGATCCATGTGACATCAGCAATGGTACCCCTGGTTCCACGTCGTCTTTTGAATCCAGCCTGAATTTCTGGCAATTCCTTGTGGATATACTGCTGCAGCCACTTCTCAATGACCTTCAGCAAAATTTTACTTGTGTATGATATTAATGATATTGTTCAATAATTTCCACATTTCGTTGGATCACCTGTCTTGGAAACATGAGTAAATATGGATCTCTTCCATTCTGTTGGCCAGTTAGCTGTCTTCCAAATTTCTTGGCATGGACGAGTGAGCACTTTCAGCTCCGCATCCATTTGTTGAAACATCTTGACTGATGTTCCATCGATTCCTGGAGGCTTGTTTTTTGCCAGTGCTTTCTGTGCAGCTTTGACCTCTTCCTTCAGTACCATTGGTTCCTGATCATATGCGACTTCTTGAAATGGTTGAACATCAACCAATTCTTTTTGATATAATGACTCTGTGTATTCTTTCCATCTTCTTTTGACACTTCCTGAGTCATTAAATATTTTTGCCATAGAATCCTTCACTAATGCAACTCGAGGCTTGAATTTTTTCTTCAATTCCTTCAGCTTGAGAAATGCTGAGCCTGCTCTTCCCTTTTGATTTTCTATCTCCAGCTCTTTGCACATGTCAATATAATATTTTACTTTATCTTCTCAAGCTGCCCTTTGAAATCTTCTGTTCATTTATTTTACTTCATCATTTTTTTCCTTTTGCTTTAGCTACTTGACATTCAAGAGCAAGTTTCAGAGTCTCTTCTGACATCCATTTTGGTCTTTTCTTTCTTTCCTGTCTTTTTAATGACCTCTTGCTTTCTTCACGTATGATGTCCTTGATGTCATTCCACAACTCGTCTGGTCTTCACTCATTAGTGTTCAACACATCAAATCTACTCTTGAGACGGTCTCTAAATAAAGGTGGGATATACTCAACGTCGTACTTTGGTTCTCATAGACTTGTTCTAATTTTCTTCAGCTTAGATTTGAACTTGCATAGGAGCAATTGATGGTATGTTGAGCAGTCGGCCCCTGGCCTTGTTCTGACTGATGATATTTAGCTTTTCCATTGTCTCTTTCCACAGACGTGGTTGATTTGATTCCTGTGTATTCCATCTGGTGAGGTCCATGTTTATGTTGGTGTAAAAAGGTATTTGCAATGAAGAAGTCGTAGGTCTTGCAAAATTCTATTACGCAATCTATGGCATCGTTTCTATCACCAAGGCCATATTTTCTGACTACTGATCCTTCTTCTTTATTTTCAACTTTCACATTCCAATCACCAGTAATTATCAATGCATCCTGATTGCACGTTCAATCAATTTCAGACTGTAGAAGCTGGTAAAAATCTTCAGGTTCTTCATCTTTGGCCTTAGTGGTTGATGCGTAAATTTGAATAATAGTCATATTAACTGGTCTTCCTTGTAGGCATATAGATATTGATGTTTATATGTTCCATTTCATTTTTGATGATTTCCAATTTTCCTAGATTCATACTTCATACATTCCACATTCTGATTATTAATGGGTGTTTGCAGTTGTTTCTTCTCATTTTGTGTCATGCCACATAAGCACATGAAGGTCCCAAAAGCTTGACTCCATCCACGTCATTAAGGTTGACTCTACTCTGAGGAGGCAGCTCTTCCTCAGTCGTCCTTTTAGTGCCTTCCAACCTGGGTGGGGCTCATCTTCTGGCACTATATCAGACAATGTTCTGCTGCTATTCATAAGGTTTTCCCTGGCTAATTCTTTTCAAAAGTAGACTGATGGGTCCTTCTTCTTAGTCTGGAAGCTCAGCTGAAACCTGTCCACCATGGGTAACCCTGCTGGTATCTGAATACCAGTGGCATCGCTTCCAGCATCACAACAACACGAAAGCCATGTAGGGGAAAGAGACCCTATAGGGTAAGGGAAAACTGCCCCTTAAGGTTTTTAAGACTGTAGTCTTTATGGAAGCAGACTACCACATCTTTCTTCCATGTGTAATGTATTAAATAAATCATATTTCTTTGTCAATTCGAAACCAACTTCCTCCTTCTTTAAGTAAGTTCTATAACTTCTTTCTAACTACTTAAGGTCCTGCTTTCTTTCTTATATTACTTTGTTTTTAAAATACAGAATGCATTTAACCCACTGAATTTAGTTGAGTAGAGCTTTGGTTACCTTCCAGAAGTTTCCAAGTATTTGTTTTCCACTTTAATATAATGACTGATTAAACATGTTTTATACATTAATTAACCTTTTTTTGCTTAAAATTTTATTCATCTTTTTTTTTCATAGTATTTGAATATGATAATTCCACTGCTGTACAGTTTCTTTTCTTTTTTATGATTATCTACATTCTTTGCAGGATAATTTTTTTTTTAATTTTTCTGATTGAATGGAAGTGCATATTGTCTAGGAGATTTCTACTGATATACCTTATCTCAGCCTTATTGATGCTGTCATTCATACTCTGTATATTGTTTATTGATTATTGAATTTAATTTATGTGTCAAAGAACAAATGGCATAGTAACGTGTCTGTCAGTTCTGCCTTGCTTATCTTTGCCTTGCTTATTTAGCTGCTATGATAGTTAACAAATGAACATTTATGGATATAAACAGTTTGATGGCTATACACAGTCTGCTTCTGACATTTGGTCTCCATTACTTCCAATCTCCATTACTTCCTAGTGCTAGTAATACTTTGGATAGCATTAATATTGTTGCTTGTGCTTTTATTTCCTAAACATTTTCTAGGTTTACATTTATAAATATTCAGTTTTGAAATTCATGTGTGTTTTTCATTCAGAGGCTGATACAAAAAAAAAAAAAAAAAAACACAAATGGCTCAGTGGTTAAGAGCTTGGCTGCTAACCGAAAGGTCAGCAGTTCAAATCCACCAGCTGCTCCTTGGGAACCGTATGGGGCAGTTCTATTCCTTCCTAAAGGGTAGCTATGAGTCAGAACCAACTATAACAAGCTATGAGTCAGAACCGACTCCAGGGCACATAACAACAACAACAACAGCAACATATGTGTGTGTGTGTGTGTGTGTGTGTGTGTGTGTGTGTGTATACATATATATATATATATATATATATATATATATATATATATATACGCATATAAGCAATCCTCATTTTGCACAAAATAATGTAGACTGAACTTTAGGCAAATCTGAAGAATATTTTTTTTTAATCAGAAGATATGGTTCAATGTATTTTATTTTTAAATTTATATATTGTAAATATTTTTTCTCAACTGTATTTCTATATAAGTTCACTTGTTTATACTTTCTTTTTCTATTATTTTTTATCTTTTTTACATGTTCTGTATTTTGTCAAATAGATTTTTCATTGGTTTGAAAACGTATATAGTGTTTCCAATTTTACTAGAAGTTATAATTAAATTCATAGTCACATTTTGAGTTATATATATATACCTGTATGAAGCCTCATAATAACAAACAATTTTACTTCCCTCAAATCCCGTGGAAGTTTCAATAGTATGTTAGCCTCACACTATTCCTCCTTCCTTCCAATGTCCTCATGATGACATAATCTGAGATGATTAAAATAAACCCACTTTCCCCAACTTCTTGACTGAAAGTAATGCGTTTACTCAGATATTGAGCAACAATATACTTATTAAAGAAATGGAAAGATGACTGTTGTTTGTGATACATTAAACTTAAAGCAAAGAAATAAACAAACAAATATACACAGAACTTCTTAGCTATCAAATCATGCTGAAGCAAAGATCTTAGAAAAACTGAAATCTGACTCAGGTTCTTTTTTAAGTAAAAACAGTGAAGTTGGTATTTATCCATTTGGAATGCAAACATATCCTGCAAACTGTGAAATATTATAAAATATATTTTAGAGAATTGCATGAAATGCAATATATGATTATGGTCAGGAAGTGTTATAAATACCTTGCTTCCACCATATACATATAATTTTCTGGAATATTCCACACTTTTTTTTAAAACAAGCATATAATCTAAAGGATATTTAAACATCAGCTTTTGTAATTATGTGTGATTTGTACAGTTGTCCTTCAATTTTACTACATACACTTTAATTCCCATTTGAGTCAAAATTGACTCGAAGGCAACGGGTACCCCACCCTTGCCGGTAATAAAGTGTAGGTACAAAGGCAATCAGTTTTTCCACAATTTTATGTCTTGGTATCTTGCCACATATTTGTCAGCTGAAGGATTATGGATGGACAGTGCACTATAAACTCCTTAACACGAACATATGGAAACATTATTTTCTTTAAGCATGAGTTTGATGTGGGGCTAGCTGTGTCTCCCAGCCTGAATCTGTTTTAGAAAGGATACAGTGGATAGGAAAAATTAAAAGAGTCAAAATTCAAATATTATTTCCTTCATATGCACTAAGCATGATCAAGAAATTAGCAGGGGAGAGATTATTTTCTTTTCAGATAGAGTAAATGCATAGATTTCCTGCATGAATTAAGGACTCAGAAAACCCAGACACAGTCTGTGTAGGAATTCTGGGGAGTTACGAATAATTCAGCATGAATGTGCTGCGTGTGGGAGTTGAGTTATAAAGCTTCCCTAGGGGATTTGTAAAATTTTTTGTGGACAGCAATAGTGTCTCCTAAGTCTACTAACAGGATCCCATGGGCCAGCCCTGCAAGCTCTCTACCAAGGAAACTCTGTCTCTTGAGAATAAAATCATAGATTGATTTAATGTTCTGTAAGTGTTAGGAGGTTACCAGGGATGACTCTCTCAGTATGTTTTCCTCTTGGATCTTGAGTGAAGACATACATGCAAAAAGAGAATTTGTTAATTCATAATCCGCCTGCTCAGTGTCATCATAGCCTAGCCTCTGCCAGTTCAAACTTGAGTTCAACTTCACTGAAGTCATCTTTTCTTTCTGATAATCAATTATTTTTAAATTATGGGAAACTTCTAAGGCATGGGATTGTTGTGTGTGCTGCTGTTAAAACTGTGGCTTATGCGCTAGCAAATTACACAGTCTAGACTAAAGGGTCAGGCACAGCACACGTGCTGAATAAAGGATACAATTATGTGCCCACTGGTCTCTATACATGGGCTCAGGCTAATTGCATTGCTGGCAGTTGGTGTGGTGCAACCTGGGAGGAAAGGTGTGCCCACATACTCATTGCAGAGCTTGGTGAAGCTTTAGAAGAAGGTAAGTGTTTTTTTAGAACAAGGCAAGTACTCTTAAATTTATTGTTCTACACCCAGAGGAGCTGGAGAAAACCTTAAGCATGATTTTTAGCCAATACTAGTGAATGGTCTGTTGTTCCCAGGAGAGAAATATATTGTATGATCTCAAGTTTACAAGAGAAATTATTAAAATTGGTGGTGCAGTGGTTAAAGTGTTTGGTTGCTAACCAAAAGGTCAGCGGTTCGAACCCATTAGCTGTTCCTAGGGAGAAAAATGTGGCAGTCTGCTTCTCTAAAGATGTACAGCCATGGAAACCCTATGGGGTAGTTCTACTCTTACAGGGGTCGCTATGAGTCAGAATTGACAAGGAGGCGATGGGTAATGATATTAGTTTTATATCATTTATTTAGTTATGGATTATATTTCTTCATGAATACACAGCTTTGTGTAATCCTTTTTGAACTGAAGTATCTGAGGTAAAGGCTCTGAGGATGTGTCTTCTTTACATAAATAGACACCCATGAATTTAATATATTTCCATTATTCTGTTAAAAGTTGTAAATTTCTGGAGAGATTGAAAAATAGATTTAAAAATGTGTACATACAGAATTCCCTTCATGGGGACTTCTGATTTTGAAAAATTGTGAATTTCATAAATGTTCCTAAACATTTATACTAAGTTGTAGCAGGCTCAATGTGATACACATTCATCGATTTGGGGGTAGAGGAGGCACGTGAAAACTTCACATAAATGAGAATGGCAGCCCTAAAGAATCCCAGAAGAACCAAATACCAAGTCAAACTTCTGAGATTCTTTAAGATTGTCATTCAAGCTTAAGTGCAGGTTTTATGCACTGCCCCCTTCCCCTGCAAACCAATAAATTGAGCCTAAGACCGGTCAAAATTTCCCTCCAAAAAATTCTGTCTGATCCTCTTATATCCTCAGGTGAATTAATATCAAGACATATCAGTGTGTGCACACATACACAGATATACACATACAAATTATGTATATGTGTGTGTTCACTTGAGTAGAACGTTTCCACAACTTAATAATGATGTATTTGATAACCTTCTGCTGACTCTATTGGGCAGGTCTCAATGCTCCATAATTCAAGCATTACTACCCCTGAACGTTTTATCTTGTATTCAGTCAAAACTTTTCTGTCACTCTCTTGTATTTGATTACCTTTCTGCATTATACAAACTTGCTTCAATAACATCAATAGAAGCCCACCTGTCCTGGCCCTATTAAGAAAACTCCTTGGATAAGGAAAATACCATACCTTTGTAACATCTCTCCATAAAACTCAAAATACCTCAAAGATATCGTAAAAGAATCACCAAAATCTGAGGTGAACATGAGTCGCAAGACTTACAAGACAGTCTACAGACAGAGAGCCCTGGTGGTGCAGTGGTTAAAAGCTCAGCTGCTAACCAAAAGGTTGGTAGCTCAAATCCACCAGCCGCTCCTTGGTAACTCAATGGGGCAGTTCTACTCTGTCCTATAGGGTCACTATGAGTCGGAATCAAACTATAGACAGATCTGCCCTGATTTCAGCATTCACTTACATTCCAAAGTCAGTAAAATTTACTAGAATGACTAAAAGCTTTAGTCACAATCTCAATATCAGCACTACTCTCAAAAAATGCTCTGCTAAGCGTATGCCCTAAAGAGGCTCAGGGGTTGAACATTAATATACATAAACTAAAAGAAACAAAGTGAGAAAAATCAGCTAACTATTCAAAAAAATAAAATGAGCTTTTGATAACTACTCACCGGGACTTCTCATGCAATAGTACTTGCTTTTGTTTCTGATTTACCAACTAAGGGGCTAAAACAATTAACATCCACCTGTATCAGTTGAGGAACCCTGGTGGCACAGTGGTTCAGAGCTCAGCTGCTAACCAAAAGGTCGGCGGTTTGAATCCACCAGCCACTCGTTGGAAACCCTATGGGACAGTTCTACTCTGTCCTATACCGTCACTATGAGTTGGAATCAACTCGACAGCAACAGGTTTAGGTTTTTGTTTTGTTTTTTTTTTTTATTCTGTATTAGTTGACAGGCACAAAGTTAACTTACCTTGTTAGTGTAAGTAATTGTTTGCATCAATTGTTAAAATGATAAAAGGAAAACTTCTGAAATAAATCCATGAGTTTACTGAGTCAAAGCTTTGAAACATGGAAAGGTAATATGGAATCTTCAGATGTAAGGAAAGTGGACAAACCCTCCCAAAAGTTTGGGAAATAAAAATGAAAGACCCAGTGCTGAGAGCCTTTCATTTCTCTGAGAAAGCAGTGTTTAAGTCATCACTGAATACATAACAGTGAACATCAAAACTTGAAGACTTAAAGCAATAGTCATTTATTTGCTCACAGTTTTGCAATATGGGCTGAGTTCAGCTATAGAGTTATTCTGCTGATCTTGGCTTAAGTCACAACATGGCTGCAGTCACACAGAAGCTTGGCTGGGGCTGCAGATTCAGATTAGCACATTGTCATGTCTTCTACCTCAACTTCAATGACCAGAAAACCTGGGAAGTTCCAGGTCAGCTTTGTGTGAATGCATGTGTGTGAGTGTGTCTGTGTGTGTCTGTGTGTGTGTGCGTCCATCAGGGTAGCAGCACTCCTCACAGGTGAATCACATCTTTGAGAAGGTAGAAACAGAAATTGCCAGTACTCTTTTAAGAAGATTCCAGAAGTGGCACCATGTTGCTTCTGCTACACTCTGCTGGCCAAACTTATCAAAAGGCTAGCTCAGATTCAGGTGATAGGGATCTTGGCATCAGTCTCTTTATGGGAGGAGCTGCAAATATTTTATATTCATTTTTAATTTCCAATAAATGCCTTTTACAAACTATGTATGCTTTTCAAACACGCAAACTCACCCTTTCCCAAGATCTTCAAAGTGTCATGTTACAGTGTAAACTCTCCTTAAAGTCCACAATCTCATCACCTAAATTATATGCAGGTGAGGGTGAGATTTTTCAGATTCAAATGTCTGTTAAAAAACATAGGAAAGGATAGGATAATCACAACATGGGAAGCAAAAAACAGTAACTGATCTCTAGCGATTCTGAAATGCAAGCAGATATATGTCACCACTTACCTCTGTTCCATAAGCAAAGAATGTGTTATTTCCTCTGGTAGGTGGCCAGGGAGATGAACTGATCAGCAGAACCAAACAGGATTGTAAAGCTCAATTTATTCATTAAAATAGGGGTTAAGATTCAAACACTAGAAGTCTAAGGAGATAATTGTTTGCTTTTCACTCCAGAGTCCAATTTCCTCTGCTGCCATTGGGCTCATAACTTTGATATTACTGTCATTAGCTGCCATTGAGCCAATTCCAACTCATGGTAACCCCATGATGATCTCATGCCAAAAGTTATACTGGGGGAGGGTTTGGTTTCATCTATGTTTAGGTTTATTTCATGTCAGACATTGCCAGGCATCTTTTCCGGGAAGGTCTAGGACCAAACACTGTGAGTGTGATTGACTTGAAATCCACAATTATTTGAGTGTGCTAGACCTTGACTCTGAGAAATCATGAGGCTATTAATAAGCAAGACAACTAGACCTCAAGATAGCAATGTTGTGAGTTTTTGTAAACACAAAACTGAGACTTTGCAACTGCCTGAGCATGAGGCAATGAAACTTCAACCCTGGCAGACTGCGAGCCTACAGACCGTGAAACTGGGAAATAATGAGGCCACAAAACTGTAAAAGCCCATTACTGCAAGACTGAGATTGTGAGACGTCGTTTTGCTTGCTATTTCCACCCCAGCATCTGCTTTCCTGACATTTCTGTGTAAGAGAATTACTTAGTGAAAAATATTTTCTTTATGTATATGACTTCTAAATATCAAACTCAACACTCTAGTTCCCAGGTTCATCCAATATTTTACTAGCTTCTACTCACCTAAGTAAATATTGTCCTTCTCAAATCTCCCTGGTCTATTTACTCCTTC
Source organism: Dugong dugon (assembly GCA_030035585.1). Lineage (NCBI taxonomy): Eukaryota > Metazoa > Chordata > Mammalia > Sirenia > Dugongidae > Dugong > Dugong dugon. Next base: position 13,933,779 of record CM057473.1, read on the forward strand.
TTTTGTACTCATAGTTAAAGGCCATGATTTCTACTAGATAAACTTAGATTCTCTACCTAATTCTGCAGTTTTTAATTTCAGCTATGTAAGATTGCTTTCTTGTGTTTTTAAAGATGTTTAATTGGGGGTTCATATTCCTTGGGACTTTATCTGTAGGTACTATTTGAGGATAGATTTTGAAATTCATTTTTCCAGTAAGAATTTGCATATGATTCTTCCTAGAGTCAGGTGATGCAAACAACCCAAGAGTTTCCTATGTGACATATTAGATTTTTATTGGGGGGGGGGGTGTACAGGGGGAAAGGCACCACACAGACCTGCCAATTCAGGCTTCAATTTGAGTGTAACTCAAAATCAAGGGCAGAAATATGAATAGGAATCTGAAAATAGGATATCTGATGAGAATCTTCTTTATTTTTTTGATTGTTTTCTTTCTACTCAAAGCAAACAAGTGACTTTCCGTAGGCTGCTTTTGTATGTTTGCTTGGTTGTTTATTTTTATCTTTTATTCCCCTCAGTTGCTAATTGATGTTGTTTTTCTTCAGGATTGGTTTTATTGTTTTGTGAGTTTCCTTGTGCTGCAGTAACAAAATACTACAATGTGGGTAGCTTTAAAGAACATAAATTTTTATTTTCTCGTAGCTCTGGAGAATAGAAGTCCAAATCAGTGTATCAGCCATGTTTATTCCTTCTGAGGACTTTGGGAGAGCTTTTCATAGTGGCTAGTGGCTACTGGCAATTCTTGGTGTTCCTTTGCTGCTTGTTGGTGTAACTTCGTATGGTGTCTTTCCCATGTACTTGTGTCTCTCCATATCTGTTCAGTGATTTTATAAGACAGCACCAGAAGGGATTAGGAGTCCGGTGGTGCAAATAGTTACACATGCAACTATTAACTGAAAGGTGAGTAGTTCGAACTCACCCAAAGACACCTCAAATGAAAGTGCCTGGCGATCTGCTTCTGAAAGGTCACAGCTGTGAAAATTCTACGGAGTTCAGTTCTACTCTGCAAAACATAGGGTGACTATGAGTCAGAATTCACTTAACGGCAACTGGTTAGAAGGACTTAGGACTCACGCTACTCTAGTGTGAATTCATTAACTCATAACATCTCAAAGAAAAACCCTATTTCTCCAAATAAGGTCACATTCACTGGTGCAGGAATTAAGACTTTACCATAACTTTTTGGGGCACTGTGGAATAAAGGAAACTTAGTGGCTCAATGGTTAAGTGCTTGGCACCACCCGTTCCACAAGAAGAAAGAAGTGACAGCCTTGGAAACCCTATGCAGCAGTTCTACTTTGTCCTATAGGATAGCTATGAGTCAGAATAGCTAAGGCAATCAATGGGACAAAGAACCTGGTTTGGCTCTTTTATTCCGGTTTCTGAAAATAACCCAAAAGCAATCAAAATGCCTTTGTTTTCCAAAACAGCCGGGCTAGTAGGGGCTACACAGACCCCACACCTGGTGAACTAACTTCAGGAAGGGGAGGCTAATGCTGTCATGCATATTCATTGATTGGATCTATCATAACTATGTATTAAGGCCCAAGTCATGCATATTCATTGAGATCCCAATGAGTTGAGAACCCCAGACACTGGAGTGATCTTTTTGCGGCTCCCCAGATTGGTGAGAGCATCCATGGATGGGAGAGGGACCAGAGTGTCTCTGGGGACAACAGGCCCACTCTGTTGGAAACTCTCCCAGACCTTGCCTGATGCATGTCTACATTTGTATCCTTTCTGGTTATAATGAACGTGTAAGGGTGAATATAGGTAACACTTTCCATGAATTTTGTGACCTGTTATAGAAAATTAACAAATCCTCAGGGACAATCTAACTCTGGGTTGTTAGGGTTAGAGGGTGAGTTTTTGTCATGGAAGTGGCTGGTGACAACGTATGGAGATATGGGAAGGTGAGACCTGGATCCATTTCCAGCTGGGAATTGGATTTATGGTGATCCTTGCCACACAGTTAGTGATCAAGTTGGGATTTGCCCACCTTTCCCCTTTTATAGTGCAGTTAGTAGCTTCGCAATCCTCACAGGGACACAATTTAATCCAAAACACTTTTCTTTTCTCTGTGACTCATCCATGGTTATGACATGGGGAGTGAAGATGAGTGTAAATTATAAAATTTTTACATCATTTGGTGCTGCTAAATAAATGGCAAATAGATATCTCCAACTTAACTGATCCGAATCTGAGCTCCTAATACCCGTACTCCCAACTCACACATATCCACTCACAGTCGTTCCATCCATATACTCTCCTTTTCAGTTGATAATAATTTTATCTTTCCAGTTGTTGAGACTCAAACTCTAGAATTAGAAGTATCCTTGACTTCCTTTCTCTCTCTCTCTGTCACATGCACATATACACATATACATACACATACACACAAATTTTCTCCCTCTCACTCCATATCTAATCTATCAGAAAATCATGCCAAATTCACCAAAACTATCTATAAAATAGACCGCTTCCAACAACCAACCAATTAATCATCATTATTTTCTAGGACTATCTTCAATACCATCTTAATTCTATTCTGTGCTTTTAGCCTTACAACCTACTCTTATCAGAGTTATCCTATTTAACAGGAGTCAAATAATGCTACACATACACACCCCAACAATGGCTTTTCAGCGTTTTAGCCAAGGATCTACCAAACCCTGCACAATCTGGTCCCTCTTGTTTCTCGTATCTTCAACTCCTCTCACTCTTGCTTTCTCCTCTGCAGTTTCTTCCCCTCTCCGTCAAGAACACCGGGTGCTCTCACTGTAACACATTTACTCTAGTTGGTCACTTTGCCTGGAAAAAGCTATTGCCTTGGATTTCAGCTTGGTCAATTACCTCACTTTCTTGATATCTTTGCTATAATTTTGTCTTCACTGAGGTCTCTTCTATTTACCTTATTTAATATTCTCATTGCTCCTGTCCTCTTTGACACATCCAATTCTCCTTTTCCTTGCTCTAATTATTTTGTTGATTCTATGGTTAAGTCACACTTTTTTGGACCATATATGTCTATATTCTGAGACTATATCTGCCTTTCAAATGAAGATAGGCTTATGAATCAAGTTTCCACAGAAATACATTCTGGGAGAACTCTTTGGCTTTATTAACCATTTACCTTCTTCAGAAAGGTACTGTTACCTTTGTGAAACTAGTATCAATTTCTGCTGTTAACATGATACAAATCAAATAGCCAAATTAATAAGTGCATTGGATATGAATTATTAGTAATTAATTTTATGTATGAAACCTCAGAAAACAATCAGGTTATGAGCAATCTGAGAGTATATTTTTCCCTGTCTTTTGTCAAGTAAACTGAAGTCTTCTGAGATTGATCAGTCTCATTTGCCAATAGGAAATGAACTGTAAAATGGTAAATTTGACATGCTTGTTTTACTCACTGTCCTGTTACCTTCCATTTGGTCTGAATTTACATATTTTGGAATTTAAAAAACTTCTTTTGTTGTGCAAAACAGGGAGAAGTGACATTACTGCAGTCACTGTGGTATTTTTGTTTAGAATTTAACTTTTTTTATCATCCATCAAAGACACAAGGAGACATAAAAGCAGAGATTACCAAACCTGTTCTTTCCGAAGGCGTTAGTTTTCCCAATCAGAGTTCGTTTTTCAGTTTAGTGGAGTGTTATACTTTTCAATGGTTCGCTTCACTCTTACTTTGAAGGACACAATATATCAAAGCAAGGAGAAGGTTTTGTTTCCCATCGACAATTGATGGAAAGAACCGAGTTTTAGTTTCTATAATATTTAATATAATTTATCTTGTATATTTTACAGCTTAATAAGCTACTTATACTGGAATCAAGTTTTAGGTTTTTTTTGTCTATGATTTTATTGTAAGCTGCAAAAATTAAAATAGCAGAAAGAACCTTCTACAGGCTAATACAACTACAACGGCAGTACTTCTATAGTTGTTTGGATACTTACCTGATTATTAGATCAGAGTACAGACAGTGTCCAAAATTAGGAAAAGAAAGATTGCAGTCCTGATTGGGATAAGGATATGTTTCTTGAAATAAAAACAGACATGAATTTTCACTTCTCTGTGAACTGTTGTTGTTGTTGTTTTTGTGCTACCCTATATGACAGAGTAGAACTGTCCCCACAGGATTCCTGGGGCTGTAATCTTTATGGGGCCAGATCTTCAGGCCTTTTCTCCTGTGGAATGACTGGTGGGTTCAGACCACCGACCTTTCAGTTAGCAGCAAAGTGATTATAGGAAATATGAAATAAACTGATATTTATTTAGGAAACTCTTTGTACCAAGATTTTCATATAAAACCCCCCAAAAACCCGTTGCCGTTAAGTTGATTCCTGCTCATAGTGACCCTATAAGACAGAGAAGAACTGCCCCATAGCGTTTCTGAGGAGCAACTGGTGGATTCGAACTGCGGACTTATTGGTTAGCACCGAGCTCTTAACCACTGCACCACCAGGGCTTCGGATTTTCATACACACCTTATTTAATCCTCACAATTTGGTGAGAAAGATATTCTTTTATTTTACAATTGAGTAAATTATATTTTACAATCCCTTTATTTTACAACTATCTCATGGAGTTAATAAGTAACAGAAGATATAAGCACCTATCTGCCACATTGCAAAGACTATACGTTCCTATACTAAATTGATTAAGTTTTACGTGTACTGAAAATGTGAATGACAATAGCACGCTGTGACATGCCACAGCATCATTGCAGGGGGTGTATTTCTCTCACCTCCACAAATTAGGCACTTCTTGACAATTAGTAAATTTTGGCCTTACGAAAGTTTAAGAACAATCTAGAATGTTTAAAATATGATTAATAATAATAACCTTATTAAGACAAGCTAAAATAAGAGCATAGATCATCACTAATGATGGGATCTTTAGCAAGTGTGTAAAGTACAGGTACTTACTTTTACATGATTTTTAAGTGCATTTGACTTATTTACTAGGGATAGTTTTTAGCCAGAGTCAGCAGAATAGCAAATTTTATTGGAATTCTAAAGATTGTTTAAAAGCTGAATCAACCTGGCAAGTTAAAATGCACTCTAGTACTGTCTGAACACCATTAGTGATTAAAAGAACTTGAACAAAGCTTGGAAAAATCTTGGAAAATAGGGAAGAAGGAGCACTCCAGAGAGGAAATGAATCCATATTATGGTGCCTCTTTCTTGGTGTGCTGATGATTTCATGACATTTTCTAAACAGCTGGAAAATTACTAAACTCTCCCAAATAGTTGTTAGTAATGCTATTTCTCTTAAACGTATGATTACATTTTTTTGAATTGTATCTGATTGTTATCTTACTTGGTGCAATGGTGTGAGCGTGTGTGTGTGTGTGTGTGTGTGTGTGTGTGTGTGTGTGTGAGTGACAACTGTGTTTTGTTGATCTGCCTTTTTTGTCTTTTAATAATTGAATAAGTATTTAAATACAGGACTAAAGTAGGAGTGGCCATAGTCATAAAAATATGAGACCCAATTCCTCTTCACAAAGATCTGACCATGTAACTAAAGGTTAAATTTAGTCTGGCCTCCGTCTTTTAAATATTCGGAAATTCTAAAGTTCATCACATGAAAAGAAAGTAGCTAATTAGCTCAGAAGTTTTAAAGAGAAATTATTAGAGATATATGAATTATAAGCATTCATAAATAGTAGAGGAATTTTTTTAATCTTAGCAAGTACAGCAAGAATGCTACTTAGAAGCGGGACTTCATCTCATGTACTTTGGATGTATTTTCAGGAGGAACCAGTTCTTGGAGAAGGACATCATGCTTGGTAAAGAGTCGGTGAAAAAGAGGAAGACCCTCAACGAGATGGACTGACACAGTGGCTGCAAGGATGAGCTCAAGCCTAGCAATGACTGTGAGGATGGTGCAGGACGGGGCAGTGTTTCATTTTGTTGTACGTAGGGTCTCTATGAGTTGGAACTGACTAGATGAACAACAAACATTATATATATGCATATACATATTAACTACACAAGACATTTGAAAGTGTTTACTGTGCTAAAATATATATAATTGGTAAATGACGGTTTTACTGGGTGTGTTGGAATGTAACTGAAAACACACAAATATTATGTACATGAATGTATTGATCTTAGCCATTATCTGAGATACAAATTTTCAAATAAAGATTAGAGAGACTAAATTAAAAAAGAAAAAAATAAACTAAATATAAAATCCTAAGAATATAAAGGCAGTTTCATGTACATGTGTATCTATCTATCTATCTATACACATAAATAGTCTGTCTTGATAATATTTCATCTAAGAAATTAAAAGAATATGATTTGATATATGAATAAATGTTTTAACACAATTTTAAGAAGAAAAACAGATATGACTGTCAAAAATAAATGAAAATTCAAGCTGTAATAACAGAGGTACAGTGCTATTACAGAAGTAATAGATTCATTCTTCCTTTCAAATTTATATTTATTTTTCATAGTTAAAGGATTTTGTTCAATTGTGGATATCAGTGTTAATAGATACAATATTGAGACAGAGCGCAGCCTGGGGAAAATTAAGAAGGATGTTGAGGTGTAAATACAATGATAAAAGAATTTTCAGATGCTTGAAGACGTATTACTTCTAATATAATGGAGCATTGTTTGGCCTAGTTCCTTAGTTCATAATAAGACCAGTTTGTAGATTTCTGCTTAAAATAGTGATGCACTCTCTTCTTATAAAAATTTTAAGTTTTCAAAAATGAAATGGGTTCACTTAATAATTACTGGTGAGCTCTTACGGAGGGAGGATAACTCTGCTACTTTTGACCAGAGCCCTTCCCATCTCATCACTACTCTTCATCTTTCTGCTAATAGGTAGTGTGAATAGGAACTATTTTTATAACTATACAACTGTAGCCACATTCAGTTTAATGCTGAAGTAGACACTGAATCTCATCTATATTAACATTTGTATACAGATGCTACCCTTTTAACCACCAAAAACAAACCAAACCAGTTGCCATTGAGTCCGTTTCGACTCACGTCGACCCTATGGGACAGAGTAAAAGTGTGCCACAGGGTTTCCAAGGAGCGGCTGGTGGATTCAAACTGCCAACCTTTTGGTTAGCAGTCGAGCTCTTAACCACTGTGCCACCAGGGCTCCCTTTTAGCCACAGCTGGGGTTTAAATCAAGCCAACATTCCTCCGGCCCGATGGAATATTGTTACTTGGACTATGTCCTTCAGTCCCTCTGTGATGGAGAAATTATACTTAATTTGTCACCTGTTGGTGCTTATATTCCCCCAAAATATTGAGAAAGCAAGTACACAGCAGAAAAGAATGAATGTAGACATTTAAAACATAGATGAGTAGCCAAAAACAAGACCCCTGAAGTCAATACTCTTTGAAGTCTAGCTATTTTCTTTGATTTAATGAACTACACGTCTAATATTCCAGTAAAGTACCCTTTGTCACTAAGCTAGTTTAAGTTACTTTTCTGTGTTTTACTTGCAAAGAGTGCTATCTAAAATAGTCACCTATTAGTGAGGGACGAGGATAATATTTTTCAGCCCCAGTGTTGCAAATAGAAGTATACTGTGGGAGAGGGAATTAGACACCCAAATGATTCTACTACTTTGTAACAAAACTTTCATTTATGAGAATTTCATCGATAACTAAATTCCTACATGTGGCTCTAAAAAATAAAACCACTTTCTTAATTTTTAGCATGGAGGCAATTCTTTTTTTTTTTTTTATTGTTGTAGTTTAAACGAAGTTTACATTTCAAGTTAGTCTCCCATACAAAAATTTATACATACGTTGTTATGTGACCCTAATTGCTCTCCCCATGCTGTGACAGCACACTCCTCCTTTCCACCCCTGATTCCCCATGTCCATTCAACCAGCTCCTAATCCTGTCTCTGCCTTCCCATCTCACCTCCAGACAGAAGCTGCCCATTTAGTATCATATGTCTACTTGAGCAAAGAGGCACACTCCTCATGAGTATCCCTTTATATCCCACAGTCCAGTCCAACCCCTGTCTCAAGAGATGATAAGGCGGCAATTCTTAATGTAATACTTTTCTATAGCATTTAACAATACTAACAATAATTTGATGTATACTTTCTTAAATTACTGTTTTCTCTGAATATTTTTAAAATATGATAGTCACAACTTGCAGATATAAAATAAAATTAATTATCTTAATTAACTTGTAGACATTTTGAATTGCTACAAATTAACATCACTAACATAGAATTTCTTAGAAATTCTACTCAGTTTTCAATATTTAAATACGTGAACTCCATAAACACACATACACACGCACATATACATATACCTTTAAAAGGTACACAATCAAGTATATACTTCTATCTAGCATAAATGCATGATGATCAGCTGATCTCACCTCTCTACAAGGTCTCCAGGTATTAACCTGCTTTTCCAACACTTTATTAACAGTTGGCACGTAAATGTAGACAGTTTGGCAACCTTGCTCAATAACAAGGCCACCTCCATCCTAGTATTTTAAGGAAGTAGAGTCGCAATGGGGAAGGGTCTGCTGGACCACAAACCAACATTGTGCCCAGGGGTGCACAACACCTGGCTTTCTCATCTACAGGAGGCTGAGTGAGTGTGGCCCTTGCATCTGCAAATCTTCTGCCCTTGAGTTTGAGACTGAGTTTGAAATTTAAAGAGAATTAGTGACTCTTAAAAGTAGATCTCCTAGAAATCATCTCATCTAACCTCATTCCCGTATTAGTGCAAAAATTAACCATTTGCCACCACACCCATTGTTCCTTTTTTTTTTTTTCCTTGTCCTACGTGTCTTCTCTCTGAAACACTTTCTTCACAGGATTCATGCACACTTTGTTTTGGTCTCTTAACTTCTGTTAGAAAACGTGATTGAAACTACTGTCCAGAAATTCATATCATGTTCTTGATCATTCAGTTAATTTGTTTTTTCTTTCATGCCTTCTCATCTCTTCAAAAGCAAAATTGTCACCCAGAACTGAGGATGAAAGTAAAACCTCTAGCCTCAAGACTTTATCTTCTGTCCTGGATATTTAGAACTCTAAAACACATAATTTATAATTTATATGTTTTTCAGAGTGGGTGGCAATTGATGAATCTGACAAATCTTGGCATAGTCTCAGTTCTAGTTTGGAAAAACATTCCAGAAAGAATGATTATCCTGACTGGTCATGTCACATTGAAACAAACCTCTGGCACCATCATATTCACCATCACCACCAAAATAATAATGATAGTACCAACAATAATACAGTTCAATTAACGGTACCATATAAAGGAACTAATTGTTTTTTTGCTCAAATGCCTCCTCATCTGAGAAAACTTTCAAAAATTATGAAGCAGCAAGCCTACCCAAAAATGTTCTCTTTATCTTGCTTTATTTTTTTTTCATCGCATTTATACATTAGTTGACATGTCATACATTTAGTTTTATCTGTCTCCCCCGTCCCCCCCACCCCCTTATATGCCGCTGCATATAAGCTCCATAGGCATAAACGTGTTCAATTCCATTCATCTCTATATTTTCAGTGTCTAGAACAAAGTCTGACATGCAGGAAACACTCAGTAGACATTTGTTAGGTGAAAGCAAGCTATTGTACTTTGTATGAAGAAAAATTCTGGGAAATATAAAATAGTATTGTAGTTTTAGATAAAAATGCACTGAATTTGGAAAGGCTGCTTTTGAAACACGATAGAAAGTATCCGGTGTTATGAATTTTTGTTGTTGTTAATTGCAGTGGAGTTGATTCCAACTCATGGCTGCCCCATGTATGCAGAGTAGAATTGCTCCATAGGGTTTTCAGGGCTGTGACCTTTCAGTAGCAAATCACCAGACCTGTCTTCTGGGGCACCTCTGGGTGGGTTTGAACCACCAACCTTTCAGCTAATGGTTGTGCACTTAATGGTTTTCGAAGCCCATGGTCTTGTAATTGAATATGACTGACTAAACTTTAACCTTTTCAAAAAGCATGCCATTTGGTGATGCATCCCATTATCCATTTTCTGGAAATATATAGCATTGTAAAGCACTCATATTTTAGCATGAAATAATAAAATTTTTTTCCCTTAAATATGAATTTGAAATTGAATATTTAAGTATTGTCAGACGTGTTAAAAAATAAAATATAGAAAACTTTTTTTTTTTTGTTAAAAGAACTGTTTTGGGACTATGCAGTGACATTAGGTCACTTATTACCGTTGTCAGTTAAGGTAAATTAAAATGAATGAAGTTTAGAACTGTGACCTGGTATTTAGCTAGACCCTTCTTTTCTCTAGTTCCTTCATTCAAAGGGAAATGCAAAATTAGCTGAACAGTTGCACCATGTCAGAGGAAGATATGCAGGTATATATTACAGCAGTATCCTTGAATCCATTTCAAACTTCTCTGCATCCTGACTACATCTCTATATCTAAGGATATATTGGGGAGAGGTTGCACTGAGGACCTGTAATCAATCAATATCTCTTTATTCTTGTCTCTGTGTTTACGTCTATCTCTATCTGTATCCACACTCTCACGCACACACATACCCACACACATACACAATGACATGCTGCTCTGTTGGAAGAAAAATATAATTAAAAAATAAATAAAACAAGTGATGTTTATTTACATTTATAATATTGAACAATCACCATTTTTGTGTAATTGTTCCAAAACATTGTCAACACCCTAATAGAGAACCCAGTATACATTAAACAGTCAGTTCCCCTTTCCCAGCACCTGGCAATTACCAATTTACTTTCTTTCTCTACAAACTTACCTATTAGGAATATTCGCTATAAATGGAATTATACAATAGGTGACCTTTTGTGTCTGACTTCTTTCACTTAGCAAAATGGTTTTCAACGTCCATCCACGTTGTAGCGTGTATCAACACTTCATTCCTTTTTATGGCTGTATGATATTCCATTGTATGGATATACCACTGAACTGTACACTTTAAAATGATTAATTTTATGTTACGTGAATTTTACTTCAATTAAAAAAAAATCAAAATAATCAGGAGTTGCAGCTAAGATGGCAATCACACGTATTTCAACGATAGCCTCCCACTTCCTTAATTTTCTAGTTTTGGCAAACGTAGCATCTCCTGTGGAGGAGTTGTTCAATGGAACCATCTGGAGTCATTTCTGGAAACTTAGTCTACAGCTGTGGAGCCGTGGTGGCACAGTGGTGAAGAGCTTGGCTGCTAACCAAAAGGTCAGCTGTTTGAATCCACCAAGCCACTCCTTGGAAACCCTATGGGGCAGTTCTACTCTTTCCTATAGGGTCGCTGTGAGTCAGAATTGACTCGACGGCAATAGGTAACAGAGTCTAGAGACAGCTGTTACAGCACTTGCCTGCACAGTTTTCTGTAATTAGTTAATGACAAACCCATCATTTCTGCTCTAGCGGAAATTACCACCTTTCTTGGTCATCTAGTGCTGCTATAACAGAAATACCACAGGTGGATGGCTTTAAGAAAGAGAAGTTTATTCTTTCATAGTCAAGGAGGTTACAAGTCCAAATTCAGGGCATCAGCTCTAAGGGAGGGCTTTTTCTGTTGACTCTGGAGGAAGGTCCTTGCCATCAGTCTTCCCTTGGTCTGAGAGCATCTCAGCACCGGAACCTCAAGTCCAAGGGAAGAGCTCTGCTCCCGGCACTGCTTTCTTAGTGGTATGAGGTCCCCAAGTCTCTCTGCTTGCTTCTCTCTTTTATATCTCAATAGAGATTGGCTTAAGATACTATCTAATCATGTAGATTTCATCAATATAACTGCCACTAATCCATCTTATTACATCCTAGTGATAGAGTTCACAAAACATAGGGAAATCATATCCAATGACAAAATGGTAGACAATCATACAATATTGGGAATCATGACCTAGCCAAGTTGACAGATACTTTGGGGGGACACAATTCAATCTATGACGCCACCTTAATCATTTGCTAAAGTCTCACATTTTATGTGATTTCTGGACTTTCTAACATATTCCATTGATTAGTGATTAGTCTGTAAATCTGTGCACTAGTACAACACTTTTAATTATTGTGTATTCAAAATATATTTAATATACAGAAGTGCTAGACTCAAATTATAGACCTTTTGTTTTCAGAAATTTTTACTTTCCATTTGCTTATTCACTTGTTGGTATATTTGCATTTCAAAAGAGCATAAGAATCCTCTTGATTATATCCAACATAATTCTAATTTGTATAACTATTTGTTTTGTGTATTTTTTTAATATTTTAGGGAGACTTGACATCATTTTTATATCAATAATATGATATGGCTTTCCATTTGATCTTTTGTCTTCCTAACTAATATTTGAAAACTTTTCTTCATATTTATCTTGCACATTTAATAATTTTCCCTTGATACAATTTTTATATAAAATAGATACTTTCCATTACCTAACTCATTTTGGACAAATCGTTGGTTTTTATTTCTTTTATATTAACACTTAAAATAAATGTTGTTTTGTTGTGTTTTTTTCCCCATAAGGTATATTTATTTAGTCGACTATTTTCCTTAAGGTTGTTTTCTCAGTGGAAATCTGACTGTTATACGTAGAGAATGGTTCAGGTTTCATTTAAATTATGCAGTTGATTGTATTATCCTCTTTTCTCCCCTCATCTTCCCTAGCTAACACTCTCTACTTCTTCTTGACTCCATAAATCATCTAGAAACATATATTCATAAAATAATGATTAAATAGTCTCTTCCAATGTGTATTTGTACCTGAAAAAAAAAAAAAGTGAACTTTAAAAGAGTACAAAACTCAGCTCAAAAAGACAAGTTAAACCTTATTTTATATACCAGGTGGTTTCTCCTGGTGCAATTTAAATTACAGTCTTAGAGTTTTCTTCTCAATTTGCATACAATGTTTGTCATTCCTGGATTTATAAACAAGAAATTACTATTTTCTTGTAATTCTTGGAAGAGGCTAAAAATAACCAAACCAGTTGCTCTCCAATATACTCCAACTCCTGGTGACCCCATGCATTTCAGAGTAGAACTGTGCTCCATAGGGTTTTCAATGGTTGATTTTTGGAAGTAAGATCACCAGGCCTTTCTTCCAAGGTGCCTCTGGGTAAACTTGAACCTCAAAGTTTTTGATTAGCAGCTGAATGTGTTAGCCTTTTGCAGCACACAGGCATTTCTGGCAGAGGCTAAAAAAAACCAAAAGACAAAAAACCTGTTGCTGTGGTGTTCATTATAACTTACAGCAATCCCATGTGTTACAGAGTAGAACTGAGCTCCATAGGATTTTCTTGGCTGTAATCTTTATGGAAGCAGATTTCCAGGCCTTTCTTCCATGACGCAGCTGGGTGGATTTACCTGCCAATTTTCAGTTAGTAGCCAAACACAAACCATTTGTGCCACCCAGGGACCTTGACAAAAGCTAGAAAGAAGTTTTTCTCATGTGCAAGGGTGGGAAAGGGAAGGAAAAAGGGGAAAGGAAGGAGATCTGTTTTATAGCTATTTGTTTACAGATCTAGTCATGGTTTAATGATAATGATAACATTATTTGGTGGACATATTTAGGTCACTTTGCTAACAAATTCAAAAATAAGCTTTTTTTAAATTAAAAAATGATCATTTTGGTTCCTATTATAGAATAAAATAAATTTGGAGTTATACAAGGAAAGGCTTTATTTAGAGAGGCACTGAAGTAGGGAGAATGTCCTGATCTCAGAAGTCTGCAAATGTCTCAAAATCTAAGCAGAAAGGCTTTTCTTTATTGGATAGGGAAGGCTCAGCAACGCTTAAAAGAGACTTGTAAGGGAAACGAGCAGCAGGCTTTGCGGACCTGACAGGGAATGTGTCTCACTGTGGATTCTCAGCTCTCCTGATAAGCTGAGAACAGGGCAGGTTCTGTTTTTCCGTGCTTGGTCAGGCTGTAGGGGCCTGTAGGGCTGAGAGAAGTCTGACTAAAACTCATTTGAAACAGAGAAGAGGTTGAGAAATGGACAACTGTGAACCTTTGCTCACATTTGTCATTTTCCATGTGCATTAAGTTTACCAAGTAAACACAGCCTTTGTAGAGCCAGTTTAATGTAAGTGACGTATTCTTTGATGATTGGTATAAACATTCTAGACTGAAGAAAGAGCAGTTTTTTGGATGACATTAGGGAAACATTTCAAATAATGCATTAACTGAAATGAAGAGTGTTATCTTCACAAGCATTGTGACTACATGCAAATATTCAAAAAAACCTAACTTTATGGAATAAATACTGATTGACAAAACGGGTTGTTTTCAGATCAATTACTCTAGTTAAGAAAAATAGAAAATGATCACTTTAAATTAGTTTTTTCCCTTTATTTAACTGTGACAATACGGATATATTGTTGATATATTTACAAAATATAAATGCAGAACTACAAGAGTTACAAATGTAAGCACACAATTAATGAATTAACTAAAAGATATGTCTTCTTTTAAATTTGGGAAAACAGAGCTATATTTCTAAAGCATTGTTAAATGAAGGGAAGGTATAGAAATTAAAAATTTCTCTTTACTCATAATTTCATTCTGGCTGACTTTAAAGTAAAACAATAAAAATGCAAAGTTAAACTTCCTATTTAGGAATTAAATAAAGAAATCTCACACTTTTTCCCCGCACGACATTTGTTTTTCTATCACGAGTATGTGCTCAGGTTTTTTTGTTGCTGTTATTGTTGTAAGAATTGTTGTTTCTTTCCCTTTACATTTATTTTTTTCTTCTCAAAACTGTTTCCTCTGTCTTCACATTGTAGGACCCATGCTTTCTCAAGTCAGTAACCAGGACAAAGTTACATTAAAATGTACAGTTGTGTTAACTTTAAGCCTGACGTTTGTAAACAATTAACATGTGCTAATTATCCATCAAAAGAAAACAACATAAACATTAACTCTAGCCAAATGAACTCAATTAAAAATCTTTACAAGAGGTTTAAAAGAGAAAAAAAGAAGCTCTTTAGATGTATTGATTTCATTAGCAAACTGCTGCAGAGATCAAAGATGGTTGTAAACTCCGATGCTTATAATTTTCAAACTGAGATTAAACTCGTTCCTATCCACTTGATTCCAACTCATAGGGACCCTATAGGACACAGTACAGCTACCCTGTAGAGTTTCCAAGGAGCACTTGGTGGATGTGAACTGCTGACCTTTTGGTTAGCAGAAGTAGCCCTTAACCACTATGCCACCAGGGTTTCTGTAACTATAATTAATCATCGCGTTGAAGTTTTATTGAAATGTAACAATGAATGCGTAGCCCGAAAATATACTGAGTTCAAAGTTTTCGTTATACCTGAAATTAGAAAGGTGTGAGCGATAGCTTTGAATTTAGAGCTATGGAGTAGTATGAAATTCTAGATAGGAAAAGACAAAGTATACACATATTTTACCTCATATTCCTTTATTAACAGCACCACTGTGTTTTTGCCAAATTGTGCCCAGTGTGGGTAATGTGCTTCAATAGGAAGACAATAGATTCACAATAAAACATTAGTTTTCCACCTCTTGTTCTTCAACGAAGTAACTGTGGGCATTCAAGAGTCTATTTCTGTCTCTTTCTTATTAAATGAGACTAAATATGTTGGCTCTATCTAACATATGGGAAATGTATGCCAACCTTAAAAACATAATAATGCAAAAGTATTTTCAGTCTACAAATTACTTGTGATATTGTTATTCCTTCAGAATGCAGATTGTATTATATAATGGAATACATCTCCCTTTCACAACACCTTCTGATTTATCATTTTTCCTTGATGTGCAGAGTAGTTCAGACATCACCCTTTATAATCAGACTTCCTTGGCTCACACCTCAAGTATGAAATGTGTTGGCTTTATAACTTTAGAAATGTTTCTTAAGCTCTGTGTAACTCAGTTCCCTCACATAAAAAATGGGAATGATAATAGTATTCACTTCATAAAATTGTTGTCATGGATTGAATTGTGTCCCTCCAAAAATATGTATCAACTTGGTTAGGCCATGATTTGCTGTGCTGTGTGATTGTCCACCATTTTGTCATCTGATGTGATTTTCCTATGTGTTGTAAAACCTACCTCTCTGATGTTAATGAGGTGGGATAGGCAGCAGTTATGTTAATGAGGCATGACTCAATCTGCAAGACTAGGTTGTGTCTTAAATCAATCTCTTTCGAGATATAAAAGAGAGAAGCCAGCAGAGAGAGAGGGGGACCTCATACCATCAAGAAAGCAGTGCCGGGAGCAGAGTGCATCCTTTGGACAGGAGTTTCCTGCACTGAGAAGCTACTAGACCAAGGGAAGATTGCTGACAAGGACCTTCTTGCAGAGCCAACAGAAAAAGACTTCCCCTGGAGCTGATGCTCTAAATTTGGACTTGTAACCTCCTAGACTGTTAGAAAATAAATTTCTCTTTGTTCACTTCATCCACTTGTGGTATTTCTGCTACAGCAACACTAGATGACTAAGACAGTTGGTGTGAGCTAATTTATGTAAAGGAACCAGGAAAAAAATCTGGATTAATAACAAGCCTGCAGTGACGGTCAGTCTTACTTTTTAACTTGATCCCCATACTCTTTGGAGACAGGGAAGAATAATTCAGTAGAGTAGTCTTTGTTTTATCCCTTATGGGCATTTTTGTTTGTATGGCTATGATTTTGGTTTATTTTCTTTTCAACTTCTGGCACGTGCAATCCTGATCTTATATGGCCAGCATTTTCTTGTTTGGCCTATAACTGATTATCTCTAGGTATTAAGATTAGAACTCAGAAAGATGCTATTAATTTTTGATATGTGCATTATTTTATATTTGCTTTGTATTCTTACTATATAATATTTCAGTTAACATATCAGTAGATGACTTGTTTTGAAAATGATAGAATTTTTTTGGCTATCATTCAATATAAAGAGTTAGAGTCATTAATTTAGAACAGACACCATTTCATGTTATGAATGTGCATACTCCAACCAGAAGCTGAAACAACAGATTGTGACTACTCATCTGGTAGTTTCAAGCTTAGTTTTGTTCTAATATTGGTAACTGAGAAGAAATAATTAAGCTAAAAATCCCAGATAGTTTGTTTGAAGGAAGAATATTTTGAACTTAATTTTATGACTAACTGAATCATGAGGAAGAGAAGTTCTTTGAGAGGTCGTAACTTGGAGTTAATTTAACATTATTGTCCATGAATTCCAAGGTATCACATTGGAGGAAAGGGGGCGGGGGTTCTGAGACCACCAACTCAGTTTTAACTAAAACACCTTTCGTACTATTTTCTCAGTCCAAGAATCAACAATTAGGAACTAATGTTAAAAATAAAAAATAAAAACATTTATTGCCATTGAGTCAATTCTGACTCATAGCAACCCTATATGACAGAGTAGAACTGCCCCACAGGGTTTCCAAAGAGTGGCTGATGGATTCGAACTGCTGGCTTTTTGGTTAGCAGCCATAGTGCTTAACTACTGTACTACCGGGGCTAATGTTGGGGTCTCTAAATTCATCAGGCCTCCCCAGTAGCAGTGTATTTTCTGTTGGGCTCAGAATACACAGCAGTCAGCCTTCCTCATAAAAATAAAATCAGAGATTGAAACCAAAATAATCAAATAAGCAAGTCATGATTCTTTTATTATTATGGGTATTTTATCCGGTTGTTGTTAGGTGCCCTCAAGTCAGTTCCAACTTATAACAACCTTATATACAACAGAACAAAACGCTGCCCAGTTCTACGCCATCCTCACAATCATTGCTATGTTTGAGCCTATTGTTGCAGCCACTATGTCAATCTGTCGCAGCGGAGACGGTAATCGGGAAGGCGAAGACAATAACCAACTGCACAACTCTTACAGAGAAGTGGGGCCAGGAGGGTCACTCTGAGGAGTCGACCCCCACTTCAGTCCCAGGAGTTTATTTTATAGTCAATACAGCAATCAACAAGGCAATTAACAAAACAATGGGCTTTGAGTACGGGCAAAGGTCAATCAGTAAAGGGACAATAGGTTTGGGAAAACACATCCGGACAAGTCTCGACATGCTGTGCAGCATAGAGGCCTGTGGGGGCTGCAGTTGTCAATAGTGCAGCCATGTTTAAATGGCATATATCCCCACATCAATCCATCTTGATTTTATCCTAAAGCCAAAACATATTGCCATAGAGTCAATTCTGACTCATACTGACCCTATAGAACACAGTAGACCTGATGCCATAGGGTTTCCACGGCTGTCATCTTTACAGAAGCAGAATTCCACATCTTTCTCCTGTGGAGTGGCTGGTGGGTTTGAACTGTCGATCCTTCTGTTAGCAGCCAAACACTTAACCACTGTGCCACCAGGGCTTCTTGATTTTATCCTAAAAAAAACAAAAACAAATCAAACCCTTTGCCTTTGAGTCCATTCCTACTCATAATGACCCTAGAGGACAGAATAAAACTGCCTCCTAGGGTTTCAAGAAGCAGCTGGTAGATTCAAACTGTCAACTTTTTGGTTAGCAGCCATATCCTGTAACCACTGCACCACCAGGGCTTCTGATTTTATCCTAGGCCTCCTTAATTCAACATGTGGCCTATGGTGATTAGCCAATCTTTAACACTTGGGTTTTTAAAACAAAATCCTATTTATTTGGGAAGTTATGAAGGGTAACATGATTCAATCTCCTCTTCCACTCTTTTCCCACTCATCATTACACAGGTCAAAATTGTGAACAAAGCTTATTGACGTAGCTCCACAGGCTGATGGGTCCTCTGATGAGCTGTCAGGTACCCATCTCCATGTTGTTAATGTGCACTTGACTCTAACCAGCTCCCTCACACTGTCTTGGGGAAGTGTTTATGTTAAAAAAGACGGATAATATCTTTTGCCTCTAAGCCTAACATGGGAAATACATGTTTTATATATGGTTTCCTGACTTCAGCGATGGGAAGATCTCTGTAATTAATCAGCAAATTCTTGAAGATATATTAAGGAATGGGCTGTTTCTAAGAGAAATCCCTAAGACATTATGAAGAGTCGGGTGTTATTGTGTTATGTTTCTCAAGGACACAAAAACAATATAAGCAGTCCCTGTTAATCACACCTCTTCCCTACGGGGCTCGGAAAAGAAAAATTCACTGAGAAATATTAGCATTTACTGGGCTCATACTAAAATTTTCAAAGCAATGATCCCTGGGAAAGTAGGTTTGGAAAACCAGCTTAAGCTAGGGATCTAGAGAACCTCTTCTCCTTAAATGAGAA
This sequence comes from Dugong dugon, assembly GCA_030035585.1. NCBI lineage: Eukaryota > Metazoa > Chordata > Mammalia > Sirenia > Dugongidae > Dugong > Dugong dugon. Next base: position 13,952,980 of record CM057473.1, read on the forward strand.
TTTCAAAATCAGCTAGTCACTGGCGGGAATGAGAAAAAATTGCAGTGGCTCGAGGTGAGTAGGTTTTGAGAGCTGGCACTAACTAAATATCTAAATCATACCATATTTGAAAAGGAAACTATTCCTAATTTTCATTAATAAATTGATCTATTAATGGATAAAATAGTTCATCAAAATATTGATAACAGATAACTATCCATAAAAATAACTTATTTCAAGCAAAATTATGGGAAAATTTATATGTTGCTCCTATTGAATTTTTACAACAAATCAGCATAAACTCCATCTAACTTGAAGATTTGAACAAATATTATAAGAATTATTTTTCTTTCACAACATTCTAATGGTTTAGATTTGTTTTAGAACATGATGGTTCAATACATTAAATCTTTAAGTCATTTCAAAACTGGCATAATGAATAAAAACAAGTACAAATAGCAAAGGTACTACTATTTGCCTTTGGCATAAGAGAATAAAAATAAAGTGAAACACAGAAAAAGTAATGTGAAAACTCTTTGCCCTAAGGTTAACATGTTTTTAGCCAATTTGTCATGTAAAATTGTTGAAAAATAGGTTTATATCTTTGATTAAGTGACTCAATGAATCTATCATAATGAACCTTTTCTATTCAGAAATTTATTTTTTCTTTGTTTTGTAATAATGTTTTAGGTAATTGAAATGTATAAAATAACATTTTTCAAAAATGATGTTGAAAATATGTTTATTATATTAGTGTTCTCCCTTTCTTACACCATGAAAAATCTTTTGTTTATTTTTTTAAGTATAGCTGTTTATAGTAAACAAGATTAATGCTAGTGTAGGGGGAATAATATTTTCAAAATGAAGGTCCTGAAAGCTTGACTCCATCCACGTCATTAAGGTCGATTCGACTTTGAGGAGGCAGCTCTTCCCTAGTGGTATTTTGAGTGCCTTCCAGTCTGAGGGGCTCGTCTTTCGGCACTATATCAGACAATGTTTCAATGTTATTCATAATGTTTCCGCTGGCCAATTTTTTTAGAAGTATATCGTCAGGTCCTTCTTCCTGGTCTGTCTTAGTCTGGAAACTCCAGGGAAAGCTGTCCACCACAGGTGACCCTGCTGGTATTTGACATACTGGTGGCAGAGCTTCCAGCAGCACATAAGCCATCACAGTACCCCAAACTGACAGACAAGTGATGCCAAAAAAGCGGTAATTGCATTAAAATAAAAATAGTCAGAATTCATATTTTACATTTTTCATTATGGTAAATGTATATAACAAAACGCAAACCAAATCCATTGCCGTCAAGTTGATTCTGACTCAAAGACGTATATTCGCACAGTTCTGCCAGTTTGTTGATCCATCCAGAGATGCGTGAGAAGACACACCTGGGGATCTGCTTCTGAAAGGTCACATCCTTGAAAACCCTATGGAGCAGTTCTACTCTGCACACGTTGGATCGCCACGAATCAGAATCAACTGGATGGCAACTAACAACAATAACAACAAAATATTTACCGTTTCAACATTTTTTACATATACACGTCAGTGACGTTAATTTTTTTATATTGTGCAACCATCACCACTATTCATTTCCAAGTTTTTCTATCACCCTTAACAGCAGCTCAGTGCCCTCTAAGCAAGAACTCTCTCTTTTCCCATCCTTCTCATCGCTGGTAACCACTAGTACACTTTGGTCTATATGTGTTTGCCTATTCTGGATATCTCATGTAACTGACATCATATAATATTGGTCAGAATTAATTTAAGTTAGAGGTAAGTTAGCATTGGAGAGGTTTGTAAAGTAGTTAAAGATCTCCTATTGAAAAAAGTATCAGGACTAAATGTTTGCTGTTGTTGTTAGGTGCCATTGAATTGGTTCCTACTCACAGTGACCCTATGTACAATAGAAGGAAATACTGCACAGTCCTGTGCCATCCTCACAATGGTTGCCGTATTTGATCCCATTATTGAAACCACTTACCTTTAAAGAACTGAACATTCCAATTTTATTTAAAGTATTTTGGATTTTAGAAAATGCTGCCATTTCTAACATAAACTCTTAATAGGGATAAAAATGAATTATTAAATATCACACAGATCTTTTAAAAATATTAATGAAGTAACTATTATGTTAACCTAAAACAAAAAATATTAAAACCATGTCCATGACATTTATTATTACAATAATTAATGAGTGTTAGCAATATGATCCAATCAATGAAATAAAATTAATAAAATTGGAAGTACCTCGTTGAGAAAATACTGTGAACTAGTTTTATAAATAATGGAAGAAAATTAAACAGACTCTGCTTGAAAATAAAACACTAAAAATTCATGAAGAATTTTGGTGATGTGTGGTTAGATAAATGACAAATATATAAAAGTAATATTTTTCATCTGTTTTTTTTTTTTTTTATTGTAACTAACTGCCATGGAGTTGGCCCCAGACTCATGGCAACCCCATGAATAATGGAACAAAATGCTGCCTGGTCCTGTGACATCCCCATAATTGCTTGACTGTTGAACTCTTGTGATTCACTGGGTTGTTCATTGGCTGATTTTTGGAAGTAGATCATCAGGCCTTTCTACTCTGTCTTAGTGTGAAAGCTCTGCTGAAATCTATTCAGCATCATAACCACATACAGCTTCCACTGACAGACTGGTGATGGTTGCATATGAGGTGGATTGGCCGGGAATAAAACCCTGGTCTCCACATGGAAAGCGAAAATTCTACCACTGAACCACCAAAGCCACTCTGTTCCGGTAGTAAGGACTTAAACATCATAATAGAAACATTATTATATTTGTACAAATTTTAAAACAAAGAAAAGAAAAAGAATCTGGCAAAAGATCCATATTTAAAAACAAACAAATAAACTATTAACCTAAGTGAAGCATGGGGTAGTGAAACTATTCGGCATGATATTGCAGTGGTGGTCACATGTCATGATGCATTTTTCAAAACCCACAAAACTGTATAACACAAAGAGTGAACCCTAGTATAAACTATATACGTTAATTAATAATAATGTACCATATATATTATAATATATGGCAAATTAAATCATCAATTGTACAAAGGGACCACACTAATAAAATATATTAATAATAGGAAAAACCATGCACAGTGTGGGATATTGGGTATATGGGAATTCTCTGCATTTATTTTGTAATTTTTCTGTAAACCTAAAACTTCTAAAAAAAATTAAGTATTAAAAAAATCAAATATTGTTGAATAATATTAGAAAAATAAATACGTGCAAAATATAAAATGGAATCATGGTCAAGGATGGGGAGATTTAATATCACAAAAACATTCCAAAAACCCTTTGCTGTCGAGTCACTGCTGACTCACAGTGACCCTATAAGACAGAGTAGAACTCCTCCACAGGGTTTCCAAAGAGTGGCTGGTGTATCGGAACTGTTGACCTTTTGGTTAGCAGCCAAGCTCTTAACCACTTTGCCACCAGGACTCCATAAAAACATTACTTTCTCCAAATATATACTTTTTTCTCAGTTTTTAATGAAAATTGTTAGTACTACATTTCTAAACTTAATATTATATTTATGTAGTCAAATTTGATCTAACTCATGGGCATTAGGTATGCAAGCAAGGAATGAAAGGTAACCTACCTAGACAAGGACTAGAGACGATCAGCTTTGCCCACTGGGCACATGAAAATACTTCTAGTGCCACAAAGCAGCCTAGGACTCTGCGGTAAGAAGACAGTGCCAAAGGGTTGTAACCAACCTAACAATACTAGAATAGCAGTTCTCAAACTTTTTTGGCTTGAAGACCCTTTGAATCTCTTAAAAATGGAGAACCTCAATGTGCTTTTGTCCATGTGACATATATCTTTCAATACATGCCATATTAAAAATCAAAACTGAGAACATTTAAAAGATATCCATTTATCTATTCATTTAAAATAACAATGGTAACATTACATATTAACATGAATAATACATTTAATGATAATATATTTATATTTTCTATAACAAAAAATTAGTGTGAAGAGTGTCATTGTACATTTTTGTGAACATTTTAAATGTCTAGCATAACAGAAAATAGCTAGATTTTCATATCTGCTTGTTTCAAGATGGTGCAATATGCCATTATTAGATTGGAATACATAGAAAAACAAACGAGTAACTGGCCTAACGTGTATGAAGTTGAAAAAAGGAGGAGTATTTTAACAACTTTTAAAGGTTAGTGTAAATATTGCACTTGAATATTATACCAAAAACTCATTAGTTACTGTTTATTAGGGGTTAGTGTCAATGTGAAATATGAAACCACATAAGAAAACAGTTTTCACTCAGTTATTAAAATCTATTGATCCATGAACCATGGCTTCAGATACCCTGAGACAAGAAGAACTAGATGGTTCCCAACTACCACTGCACACAGCTCTAATCAAGGCCAAAATAGATGGACCCTGATGGGAGGGGAGAAAAATGTGGCACAGAACCTCAAATTCCTAAACAAACAAACGAACGAAATTCCAGAACCACTGGACTGTTTGAGACTGGAGGACCTCCCTAGACTATTACCTTGAACCAAAGCTAACCTCTAAGGTTACCTTATAGCTAAACATCAGATTGGCTCAAAAAATAATGAATATCATCTGCAAAAAATCACCTAAAGAAGTTGACAGTGCCCAGCTACAACCAGTGACTGCCCTGACGGAATAAAACAGAGTCCTGGACAGAGCAGGAGAAAAGTATAGAGCAAAACTCAAATTCACGTAAAAAGACCACACTTAATGGTCTGACAGAGACTAAAGGAACCCCCGAAACTATGGCCCCAAAACGCTCTGTTAACCCAGTAATGAAACCATTCCCGAAGCCCACTCTTCAGACAAAGATTAGATTAGACAGGACTATAAAACAAAAAACAATTCACGTGAGGAATGTGTGTCTCAGTTCAATCAAATGTATGAGACCAAATGGGCAGCTCCTGTCCAAAAGCAGGATGAAAAGGCAGGAAGAAGCAGAAACTGGTTGAATGGACACAGAGAACCCCGGGGGAGTGTGCTGTCACATTGTGGGGATTGTAACCAATTTCACAAAACAATATGTATATAAATTTTTGAATGAGAAATTAACTTGAGCTGTAAACTTTCACCTAAAGCACAATAAAGAAAAAAAGAAAGAAAATCACCTAGGTAAGACCAAATGGTCAACAGTTACTTTAAAACAAACATGAAAATGTAAAGGGGCAGGTAAACTAGATGTATGGAAACAGAACAACCAGTATGGGAATAATGAGAACGTTAACACATTGTGAAGCATGTAATCAATATTACTGAATAACTTGTGTAGAAATTGTTGAATGGGAACCTAAACTGTCGTGTAAACTTTCATCAAAAACTCAATTAAAAAAGAACTCAATAAATTATTAGTTTAAAAAAATCTATTGATCTTTCTTGCTCTTTCAATATGTATTACATTCATGCAAGACTTTATAACAGCATGCATTGATCATTTGAAAAATATTGGTTCAATGATCCTGCAGATCTTACAAATATTAACATATTTCATCAGACAATATAAAAACCTGACATTCCTTAGTACCACTACCAATATTATCAGAAAATTCTTTATGAGTTGAGAAGATTTCAAGATTAAGATGGCAGATGCAAGTTTTCAGAAACAGTGATTTGTATTTGAAAGCTTGAATTTTATCACTGGCAACAAATCTGTTGTTTCTTTGAAGTGACAGGCACATTTTCTAGAGGATGTCTGCCAGACATCTAAGTCTAAATAAGCATAGTTTGCCTGTAAGGCATTCTTTCAAGCAAAAATGGTGTTTCATGAAAACAAACAAACGAAAACAAAAATGGCTAATTCCGCTCACAATTGTAAAAGTGTTTTTCCTTGAGACAACCATCATATATTTACATGAAGCAGAAGTCCTTCATATGTATGTCCCATTTCATCACACAAATGATTAAAAAGGTATGCACTATAGTATCATCAAGATTTAAGAAAATTGATAATGTTTACTCTTTCATCATGAACATTTGTTACTAAAACTGGCTATTCACTATTTTGTTTGTCTTCTCTGAGTATGCAATGTTAAAGTACATGACTACTAGGTCAATTTGCTGCCATTGCCTTAATCTGGACTGAGACATCAGCTCTAAGACCATCATCACTTTTGCAACCTCAGCACAAATGTCAACACAGAAGAAAAGACACGTAACGTAAGTAATATCTTAGTATTTCTATGAAGATAGTTTTGATCTCATGGACCCCCTGCTTATTTAGATATTTAAGGATAAATAAACATACAATAATACAGTTACTGTTAAACTGATCTAACTCATGGCCACCCCATGTGTGTCAGAGTAGAACTGTGTCCCATAGATTTTTCAGTGGCTGATTATTAGGAAGTAGATGACAAGGTCTTTTTCCAAGATGTCTCTGGGTGGACTTGAACTTCCAATCTTTCAGTTAGTTAGCAGCTGAGCATCTTAACAGTGTGTCACCCAGGGACCCCAAGGATACGTAGTCACATTTTGTTTTCCCCACAGCCCCATGATATGCCAGCCCCATCTCACAACCTGTACTTCATCAAATCTTGAACGCCATCTACTCCAAAAGCCTGCCTTTATCAACACTATCCCAAACAGCTCTGAAGTGCTAAGTTTGGTTCCTAACTATACGTGGATCACAGGAAGAATCTGTTGAGCTAAGCTAGAATTTGTCAGGTGAAGTGCAGCAGTAGACCCTTAACCGCTGAGCAGCAGGAATGATCAGTCTCTCCATTCTTGGGAGGCTGTGTTCAAAATCACCTTCATGAACACAATGGGAGATTAAGCTGAGTAAGCATCAATACTGACATGTGGCATAATGAAGGCTATTCTAGGGCTCAGCTACTTTGAGGGAGTACACAAGTGTGTATTTGCTTAAAGACGCGTTACTCAGAGGATGATGTATTTTCCATTCCTGACATGACAATGAACAAAACAACAGAACAGACATTCCACATTATTCCTAGGGAAACTTCCCTTCATTGCTTTATTTTGATCTCTGATAAAATATTTTATCTATGCTTTAGATTTCATCAATGATAATGGCTAATATGTTTACTCTTTCTGCTACCTAAAAATTAGGGCTATAACATTGTCAAATTATTAATCTATAGCCATGTAAACATTAAATATTAATTTATCTAATCAAAATTTCCATCAATGCACTTCATTTGGGAAGATGTTCATAATAGAGCTGTATTATTCATTTTTAATGTATTCAGGGAAAAAATAGTTTCATCTTAGCATATTTCAGACAAAAAATACATTCTTGCAATATCTGCTTTGTGAGGAAATGTTGCATCACCATATGTTCGCATAGTTCTTTAAGGTTAATGGAGAAAATTGGCTAGTCTAATCATGTTCTTTCTAACTTATAAGAAATATATTTATTAAAGAATAATTCCATATCCTTTACTTTTGTTAAAATTTATATTTTAGACCAGTATATATTACTTTGAATCCTTGTTTTCTTGGAAGCAACCTCTTAATTTGATTTTTAAATTAACTCGTTTTTATTGTGTGCCTGGCTAATTTTAAAGGGTTAAAGCTCATTAAATATCTCTTTTACCCCTTTTTGCTGAGTAATTATCATATAGTTTGCATTTATCCATCTCTCAAAGAAAAACAACTAGGATATTATTCTAAAATCTGCACTTCTTTATACAACTTAATTTACACATTATTGCCATGTTTTAAGAGGAAACAGCGGGCTTCACAATAGCAATCGCTTTTCAGAGGTACTAAAATTTTCAAATATCTGTAACTTTTTCTGTATCCATCAGCAGGGATTCAAATACTCATTTTGTTCACATTTCATTAAGATTTGAGATCCACATTCACTCAAAGCATCGGAAATATGACGCCATATTCAGAAGTTAAAAAAAAATGTTTTGCCTCTTAGAACCCCATCCCCCAAAATATTTTCCAGTAGAACAATATAAAACTAAGTTTGCCAATAAAGAAAATAGATAATGTCCTTTGATAAAATAATTACCCCAAACACAAAGAACATTAATTCTTAACTTTGTAATCAATAGCTACCAATATACACATATTTTAATCTATATATGTCTTCTTCCCGGTAATAATCACTTCTATACTATTTTGTGCTTTTAAAACCTCTTTCATAAGTTTGTTTACATAAAAATAAATCTGTAAATGACATATGACATTATTCTTTGTTTGTGTGTATATACCCTGTATTAATGAACCTTGATGAATTGTGTTGAAAAATCTATTCTGTTTCTCATTTATTTTGCCTAATATATTTTTTAGATATATCCACATTGGTATGTGAAAATCTAATCAATTCATTTGGGCAGCTATAATATTACATGATTGGAGCCCTCTTGTCCCAGTAGTTAAGAGCTCAGCTGCTAACCAAAATGTTGGCAGTTGGAATCCACCAACCCCTCCTTGGAAATCCTATGTGGCAAATCTACTCTGTCCTATAGGGTTGCTATGCGTCGGAATCAGCTCAACCGTAACGGGTTTTTTTGTTTGTTGAATATTACATGGTGTGGATATGCCACATTTTACCTATCATTTCAAGAATTGATGAACAATTAATGTTCTTGCAAGGCTTGGCTCTCACACATTATACTGTAATGACTATTCTCTCACAAGTCCTTTTTCCTGACTGTACTAGAGTCTTTATGGAGTATACCCTCAGGACTGGGATTGTGAAGTTAAGGTTCATTAAATAATGACAAACTGTTCTCCAAAATGATTACATCATTTCATGATCTTAGCAACAGTGCATGAACTTTCACTATTTTCTGGGTATCCTTTATATTATCTATGTATTTTTTAAGGAGTCCTGGTGGCGCTTTGGTTAAAGCACTGGGCTGCTAACCAAAAAGGTCAGCGGTTTGAAGCCACCAGCTACTCTGCTGGAGAAAGATGTGGCAGTCTGCTCTCATAAAGATTACAGCCTTGGAAACCCCATCGGGCAACTCTACACTTTAAGGAGCCCTCCTGGCACAGTGGTTATGTCCTCTGCTGCTAACCAAAAGGTTGACGGCTCAAACCCACCAGGTTTTCCACAGGATGTAAACCCTGTGGAGGAGTTCTACTCTGTTCTGTAGGGTCACTACAAGTCACGAAGGTAATGGGTTTGTTTATATTTTATTTTATTTTTGGTGTAATATAATACTTCAGCATTTTAATTTGTTTTTGCCTGCATACTGCAAAATTTTATTTTCATGCGAATATTCTAGTTTAGCTATTTAAAATGCCACTTCATATTATTTTGCCAGTTTATTTATTTGCTATTTGGTAGCAAATATAATTTTGGCTTTTCAAATTTCCGTAACTTATTATTGAATAAAAATACAAACGTCTATCCATCTATCAGATTCTGTCCGTCTACTATCCACCATGTTCTTAACAGTTGCTTAGAAAATGCTATATTTAATTGCATTTTGTAACTATTGTGTGTCTTGTATGTCATTTTACATACAGTTCTAAACATTTCTCCTGATATAATTAATATTTTAGACAAAGGTCTTCAAGTCATTTACTCAGAAAGGCTACATGGTTTCTGAGTCCAGTGTATTTTAGAATAGCATTCTATCTTTTTCTATGTATAGGACCCGAACTCCTACTTCGGGGATCCATACACGTTGCTACATTTTCTTCTATCTACTGAGAATTTGACACCATTGTGCTTTCTTGAATTTCTCCCAACTGCATCTAGGCCATGTGTTTAGGTACTTTGCTTTTACATCATTTTTGCCTGTAACATATTATCAGCAGTTTTGTTTTTCAAGTTACACTTTGTTGTTGTTATAGGTGCCATCATGGCAGTCCCAACTCAGAGAGACCCTATGAATAAAAGAACAAAACACTGCTCCTGTGCCACCCTTACAACTGGGGTTATGCTTGAGCATATAAACTTATATTAGCAAAGGGTTATTACTTTATTTATTTTATTCACATCATCTTTAATATAATTCTTATTATTCCCAGATTGGAGCTTCTTGTTTTGCTCCAGTTTCTCACTTTATCATGTCTCTAAATTTTGATTGGGTTTTTAAATATCTTCTCCCTCATTATGAGGTATTATTATGAGTTGGTTATTTGAAACGTATATATTTAACAGAGAAGGAAAAAAGTCTCAGGCTTCTTCAGTATAATTAAAATGGATCAAGTCACTGAAATCAGGGGCATGTGTACAAATCACCAAGACCTTGGGAGGAAAATCAAAACAAACCAGAAATATGAGACATTCAAAACAAACTTCGGAATGGTGCATTCTGTCAGTAGAGAAAATTGACCATTTAAAAAGAGAAACGGTGCTTAAGGAATGACTTGACGGGCCCTTTCGTATAAGAATTACTTCATAATTACAAAAAAAATGCAAAATAAACAATTTTTATGGAGAGATAAAACAATGGTCTGCTTAACTCCACCTTGCAGAAATTTAGGGGAGTGTGTGAAAAGGGATTGCATCAATTAAAACATTTGAGAAAAAAATTAGATTTTGTATAAAATAAGTTCTAAGTATAACATATTAGTTTTTCCTACTTATTTGATAAAAAAATATTTGCCAGTAAATCAATTATTTCACATCCAAATTGTATCATAAGCACTATTCATTGGTCTAAGGGGCTGCACAGGACTTTGGAGGGTAAACTGGTAGGGGACCCTAGAATTCTGTGACCTATCATGCTGCCTTGCTCTTTTAATTTGTTTATGAATTCATTGTTTTTTCTTTTTAAAGAGGAGCTTTTGATTCCTAAATTCTGGGCTAGGATCCAAGAATTAGCATTTTTATAGCAGATCTTAGAGGAATGAATGTTGCTGGTTTGGGAGTACAAGTGGAATATGGATGTTTGGAATTACTCTTTTTTCCTTTCTATTTCTTGAATTGTTCTATACTCTGGAAAAACAAGTGGTACTTGAACAGAGCATTGACGCTAGTTCAACCTTCTGCAGTGAGAACTTTTTGTTCACTACCTCTATCATAGTCTCAGACAAGAAATTGTGTGTGTATGTGGGTTTTAATGTTTATGTTAACCCATTGCCACCAAGTTAATTTCAACTCATAGCTGACCCCATAGGGTTTCCAAGGTTGTAAACCTCTATAGAAGCTGACTGCCACATCTTTCTCCCTTGCAGCTGCTGGTGGTTTTGAACTGCCGATCTTTAGGTTAGCAGTTGATCACTTTAACCGCTGGACCACCAGGGCTCATTATGCTTGTATATTCTTTCTTAATTTCATTTTTTTTCATAAATTTTTGCTCTAGTTTCTATATACAATAGCTTCCTGAATTTCATGGAAAGTGTAAGTAAATAAATTTGAAACGATTCCTGTTACTGCTTAATAAATTTTATAATGAATTTTCTATAATTCTCACTTTTAATGAAATATATTTGAATATACTTGGTACCTTTTTATTTTCTATTTGTTTAACCTTTTTTTTTTTTTTTTTTTGAGGCACTCTATGCAGTCCAACTTTTGGCCGATAGTCAATTAAATTTGATATGGAGTCAGTTAGAATTCAGTAGTGGATTCTACTTGAAAATTTCTAGGTTTCTCAAATTACTCGTTTAAGGAAAAAACAGTCTCAAATATATGTTGTTTTTGTTAGATGCCCATGAGTCAGTTCTTACTCACAGTTCTTACAGGGGATCTTCAAAAATGCATAGTAAAAATTAACTAAATTCCTAAAGGTCACTTTCATTTGTTTGATGAACAGAGTAAAGTACTGTGCAGTCCTGCGCCATGCTCATGATCGTTGCTATACTTGAGTCCATTGTTGCAGCCGCTTTGTCAATCCATCTTGTGGAGGATCTTCCTCTTTTTCACTGACCCTCTACTTCACCAAGCATGATATTCTTCCCTAGGGTCTGGTACCTCTCGATAACATGTCCAAAGTATGTGAGATGAAGTCTTGCCATCCTCACTTCTAAGGAGCATTCTGGCCGTACTTCTTCCAAGACAGATTGTTCATTCTTCTGGCAGTCCGTGGTATAGTCAATATTCTTCGCCAACACCACAATTCAAAGGCATCAATTCTTTTTCAGTCTTATTCACTGCCCAGTTTTCACACGCAGATGTGGCAATGGGAAACACCATGGCTTGAGGCAGGCACAACTTATTCCTCAAAAAGACATCTTTACTTTTTAACATTTTAAAGAGATCTTTGCAACAGATTTGTCCAATGCAATAGTTCCTTTGATTGCTTGACTTCTGCTTCCATGGGTATTGATTGTGAATCCAAGTAAAATGAAATCCTCCACAACTTCAATCTTTTCTCCCTTCGTCATGATTTTGCTTATTGTTCCGGGTGTAAGGATTTTTGTTTTCTTTATGTTGAGGTGTAATCCATACTGACAGCTGTAGTCTTTGATCTTCATCAGTAAGTGCTTCAAGTCCTCTTCACTTTCAGCAAGAATGGTTGTATCATCTGCACATAGCAGGTTGTTAATGAGTCTTCCTACAATCCTGATGTCACATTCTTCTTATTTATATACAATATATCAGTTCAGATTTTGATATTTTGAGGATGGAGGAGACAGTTGTAATAGTACATTTGCACAAAAATAAAATTTTCTTTTGATGACAGATATCTATGGATCCATTTAAAAAAAAAAACAAAACCACTTTCCTCACCTGAAATGCATAACTTTTTTTTTTTTTTTTTTTGCTTGGTTTGGATATTGCGACCGGGTGCTTATGTTTCACTTCAAAATTTCACTACCCTACCCATTGCTGTCGAGTCAATTCCGTCTCATAGAGACTCTATAGGACAGAGTAGAACTGCCCCATAGGGTTTCCAAGGCTCTAATCTTTATGGCAGTAGACTGCCACATCTTTCTCCCATGGAGCAGCTGACAGGTTTAAATTGCTGACCTTTTGGTTAGCAGCAGAGTGCTTAACCACTGTGCCACCAGGGCGCCTTCACAATCTCACTAAAAAACAAACAAAAGCCCATTGCCATTGAGCCTAACTCATAGCGACCCAATAGGACAGAATAGAACTGCCCCATAGGGTTTCCAAGGAGCAGATGGTGGATTTGACCTGCTGAGCTCTTAACCACTGCATCACCAGAGTTCCCACAGTCTGACTAGTGAATTTAAATGCTGTTTTTTAGATGTGTGGGATGGTTTAATCCTCTAGATCCTCATTGTCTTACAGGGGATCTTCAAAAATGCACAGTAAAAATTAACTCAAATTCCTAAAGGTCAACTTCTTTTGTTTGATGAACAGTGAGCTTGCAAGTATCAATTACTTAAACATGATTGTACCCTCTTGGTTAATAGCAAACGTTTCTTTGAAATCTGAAGATATGGAATGTTGCTAAACCTTATAAAACATTTTTGGCATACTTGTAGATTTTTCTATTCTTTTTTAAAAAAAATTCCAGTGATAATTTTGGATGTGGAGAGTGTATTACATATCTGTTATCTTGCCTAACTATAATCTGTCCAATATTATTGTAACAAGAGTGATTTTGAAGAAAGCCAGATTCCCAAAGGACAGAGTAAAATTTTTTTTCAACATTTGCTCTTGGTTTGTTTTTTATTTCACCTTTTTTTTTTCAATTGTACTTTAGATGAAGGTTTACAGAACAAATAGTTTCTCATTAAACTGTTAGAACATATATTGTTTTATGACGATGGTTAACAACCCCACGACATGTCAATACTGTCCCTTCTCAACCCTGGGTTCCCTATTACCAGCTTTCCTGTCCCCTCCTGCCTTCTAGTCCTTGTCCCTGGACTGTTGTGCTCCATTAGTCTCGTTTTGTTTTATGGGGCTGTCTAATCTCTGGCTGAACGGTGAACCTTGGGAGTGACTTCATTACTGAGCTGAAAGGGTGTCCAGGCACCATGCTCTTGGGGTTTCTCCACTTTCTGTCAGGCCAGTAAGTCTGGTCTTTTTTTGTGAGTTAGAATTTTGTCGTACGTTTTTCTCCAGCTCTGTCCGAGACCTTCTGTTGTGATCCCACTCAGAGTAGTCAGTGGTGGTAGCCGGGCACCATCTAGTTGTACTGGACAGGACAGAGTAAATTTTAATCAAATTTTATTGTTATATGAGTCTGCATATTAGCTACTTTCATCATGAACCATAGACACTTTCATTTAAAATATCAGGAATAATTTTGTACACTGTTGTGTCATGCACATTTAATCACCAATAGTTCTTCTTAAATGTTTCAGTTGTACCTTTTCCATTTCCCTTATTGCATCATTCTGCTAATGGTAGACTATTACTGGCCATACTTTATATAGTATTTCACCAAGAGGCTTTACAGTAAACTCACATCTCATACTGCCACCATGATAAATTAAACAGCTAGCCTAAGGAGATTATTACTACCACTTGGCTTTTCCTGAGCTACTCATGGTTGCTAGTGTGATTAGAAAATAATTGTTTGATTTATTTACTTATCTATGCAGCTTATGGGAAATGCTGTGCATTTGGTCATAACATCTTTCTTAATTCATTCATGCGGAAATGTAGAATATAGCATAATTAAATAATATCTCCATGTATGACAGTGGAAAATGATAATAATTTTATGCCATTTATCATCCACAATGTAAAACAACTCTGCAGGTTAAGCGGATTATGGAGTTTCTTATTACGGCATTCGTGACTATTCCTCATTGCTTTTTAAAAAATTTTTTCCTGTGGGTCTTGTGCATCCATATGATAAAGGTTTCTGGAACTGTGGCATTCAGAGCACGTACAGGAGAAGAATATTAAAACAAACTGTATGCTGATATTATGAAGAATTGGTATAGCTAAATGTATATGCTGAATGGAACACCATGGACTGATGAAAGGGTTATTAAAAAAATATTATAGCTGAGTTTGTATAGTTTATGTCCTCTTTGAATTATGTTATTGTCATAAATTTTTAACTATTAAAATCAACTGTTCACTTTCCTTTCTTAGGCCTAGCTATTAAATAATTAATGACTTCATTTTAATTTAAACCAATTGGATCATTTTAAGGAACTAAAATATTAGGATATTAGTTCTTGATTTATGTAAATAGTCACATAAAATTCTTTTAAGCTAATAGTGAGTTTGTGCATAAATTTTTTTTTTAGTGCATATTATTGTAAATTTGAAAAATCGCATTAGTACATTTTTGAAAATTTAAAATGCATGAATTTATAAGCATCTATTTATAAACATCTCAATGTTAACTAATAGTTTATTTTACATTTATAGTAACAATAATAACTTAATATGTATCCCATTTCTTCCAATATGCCCACATTACAATACCTTATGTAAGCTTTTCCTGAAAATTCTGTCACCCCCACAAAGAAACTTCCCTAGTTAACATAAAGTTGGGTAGACCATTTATCCAAATATTCTTGTTTTCACCTGTAATTTTCTTATGAAAAATATTTTTCATTTATCTTTACTTTCTATCAAATTTTATGTATTCCCCTATCAATGGAATAATTTAAACTGTTAATGAGACATTAAATATAATTATTTCTTCTTTGCCATTTATTTACTTCAAATCTTTTTATGACAGCTTGGCAAATTTCAAACATAAATTACCTTGAATACAGTGTTTACAATCTTTTCACTTGGGTTGAATTACCTATTTACAAACAGTTACTAGTAATATCTTCAAATAATTAATAAGCAAAATTATAGATGGTCAAAGTCCATCAGAATTAAGGAATTGTTCTTAAAGGTTTTGATTTTTAATTTACTGTTATAAATTGAATTGTGTCCTCCAAAAATAATGTGTATCAACTTGGCTATTCCATGATTCTCAGTATTGTGTGATTGTCCACCAGTTTGTCATCTGATGCGATTTTCCTGTGTTGTAAATCCTACCTCTGTGATGTTAATGAGGTGGGATTATCAGTAACTATAGGGTTGCTAAGAGTAGGAATTGACTCAAAGCAATGGGCTTATGTTAATGAGGCAAGACTCAATCAACAATATTAGGTTGTGTTTTAAGTCAATCCCTTTTGAGAAATAAAAGAGAGAAGCAAGCAGAGAGACATGAGGACCTCATAACACCGAGAAAACAGTACCAAGAGGAGAGCGTGTCCTTTGAACCCAAAACTCCTGAGCTGAGAAGCTCCTAGAGCAGGGGAAGATTGATGACAAGGACCTTCCTCCAGTGCCAATAGAGAGAGAAAGCCATCCCCAGGAGCTGCCGCCCTGAATTCAGACTTCTAGCCTACTAGACTGTGAGAGAATGAATCTGTTTGTTAAAGCTATCCACTTGTGTTATTTCTATTATAACAGCACTAGATAACTAAAACTTTTACTAAATCAGCAAAATTTAAAAGTGAATTAATCATTTTAATTAATTCTAAAGTATGAAGAAGCAGGCACTGATACACTGCTAATGGAAATGTAAATTGTTCTAATTTCCTGGGATACAATACAGAAAATAGTATTTTAAACTATAAAGTGCTAACAACCTTAACTTCCATAAAGATAGCCATTCACTTCCCCATTTTTAGATAATTTTTAAAATCAACAACAATAATAACATCTATGACCATTAAAAACAGTTATGTTTTCATCAAAACACTAGAATATTTGAGGATATTCTGCCAGATAAAACATCAATCGAATAATATTTAATTCTAATATGTTCTTGAAGATATTCTTTTACAAATATCAGATAAAAAGAGAGACATGACGTAAAGAAGAATCTGAAGTCATTGAAGAAATCTGTTTACTCTGATTTCAACCATATTACATAAATCAGTGTCCCCTCAAATCTTTATTGTCGTCAGTCATCAACATCATATGGGTTTCCTATTACTGCTGTAACAAGTTACAATAAGCTTTGTTGTTAAAAACCACAAAAATATATTATTTTCTACAGGTCAGAAATCTGACCTGGGTTTTATCGGACTAAAATCAAGGAGTCAGCTGGGCGGTATTTCTTTCTGGGTGTTCTAAGGAAGGATACATTTCCTTGCCTTTTCCAGCATCTACAGGTCACCTCATTCCCTGGCTCTTAACCTCTTCTTCAGTCTTTCAAAGACAGCAAGTTGCAACACTCTAACTCTTCTGCTGTAGTCACATCTTTCTCTGCCCCTGGCTTGGAAGTTTCTCCACTTTTAAGGATTCCTATGATTAATTGGGCCCAGTAGGATAGCCCAGGAAAATTTTCCCTTCATAAGGTGCTTAACTTTAACCACATCTGCAAAATCTCTTTTGTCACATAAAGTAACATATTCACAGTGTCTGGGGATTAGAACATGGATATCTTTAGGGAGCCATTATTCTGCCTTCTACAATCATCTTTTTTTTTTCTTCTTCTTCTTCTCACTACACAAGTAGAGGAATTTGCCCTCCTATTTGGAGTTAGTCCCGGTACTAAAACAATTAATTTTGGGGTGGAAAATACTTCATTTATAAACATTTTTATAACAATGTAAAAAAAAAAATCAAATTCTACATTCACTGTTGCCATTTAGCTAGGATTGAGAGTGCATATGATTGTTTATTTATTTTCAGTTCTGACCAAAAAAAAAAAAAGTTACATTCAACAGTGTCCGCCCTGCTGGAAAGATCACTATAGAGACCTTGAGACCACATGGAGATTCAGGGGCCCAGCTGAGCTCAGCCTCTTAGTTGTCCCCACAAAAGGACTAGGTTTGAGAGTGAAAATGTTTTGGTTCCACCAGACCAACCCAGCTGTCACTAACGACCACTAAGTGATCCCATTAGATGCCATTACAGCAGAAGACTCTCCTATTGAGCTCGGTCAAAATCCCTGACTCACAAAATCAAGCTATATAACAAATTTTTAAAGTCAATATAGTTTCAATATGTTTGTCTCAATAGCTTTGTGGGAAGCATACTTTAGAAATTCCAAAATGGTATCGGTAAGGTATTCATAACAAATTATAAAATGTCTGCATTCTCTTTAAGACTTCTGAACAAATAGTAAATTTATCATAGTACATAACTAAAGCATTTACAGTAAAGGTAAGAGAAAATATAACAATAATTCAGATTGTTACTATTAAAAAGCAAATAAATAAAATAGAATCTCCTCCTTGTAGTATAAATATTTACAATCATAGGTAGAAAATAAAATTTGAAAATCTAGTATTACAAAATTTAGGGTGCATCTATTAGAGGTTGTAAACAAGTGTTTATAAGACTCAAAGAGAAGGAACGACATTCTAGTTTGCTTAAGGCTTTGAAATTTTCTTATGTGGAATTATTATTGACAGAAAAATATTTAGATATTTGTTATTTCATAGAGATTAATGCTTGACCTCTTTAATAATAATAGCATGCCTTCAATATTTGTTGAAACATTCAAATAGTGATTTTAAAATTTGAATTTGATATCACTTTTCTGAAATGTTGTGGTGTTTTATCTAAATGTGTTTTACATTAGTAGATGTATTACCAAGAGGCATTGTCTGTTTTGACTGCCATAATTTCCATTTTGTAGTAAATTCTTCAAGGTCATACTACAGGTAGTCCCTGACTTGGGCGTATTCAAGTTAAGACTAATCGCACTTACGACCATTAGTGTATCTGGAATATTGCATCTTTCTGGGAGGAAGTCACGGGAAAATGCATGCAGGGGATATGGAAAAAATTGCTGAGATATGTGAACACACTCCAAGAATTTGATGAGGATAATATGATGAAAGACATCGTGGCAAAATCGTCCATATGGCAAGAACACTGAATTTAGAACTTGATAGCACAGATACAGAACAGCTCATAGATCATGAAGAAGGGGAATTGACAGACAAGAACTTAATGGATTTTGAAGAAGAAAAGTGCTGAAGAAGAAAGAAATGATGAGGAAGAGGTAAGAGAGAAGCTGTCAAGAAATTTTACAGTGAAAAGATTAGCTGGAGTTTTGTGTAAACTAAATTGGGGACTTCAGTTGCTCTAAAATATGGACCCAAACGCTAATCGCTTTGCCAAAATGAATAAGCAGATTCGGGAAGCAATGAGACGTTACTATGAAATATATGAAGAAAAAAAGAAAAGGACCATATAGGCAACTCTCAAAATTTTCTGACTAGAAAGGCCATCCTCATTTCTAGGGATAATCCGGATGATCCAGAACCTTCCACAAGTGACATTATTAAAGCAAATGACATAATGCCAACATTGTCCAACTCTTTTTCATCATGAGAGTAAATTTATGTATTTTTATGTACGTATGTATGTATTAAATACATCTGTAAGTTTATATGTAATATTTCCAACTCTCAAAGGCAAAGATTGGATTTATAAAGATATTGATAACAAAAGGCAATAATAATGAAAACTAAAAAAAAAAAGTATTCTATTAAGTTAGAACTGACTTACAACAGAGTCCTCAGAGTGGAACACTGTCGTAAGTCGGTAACGACCTCTACATTATTGCTTTATATATGGAAGATTTTGTCCTCTAAGAAGTATAGTATATTTTTTTCATCAGATTCACTGATTCAATAGGTAAATATTGATAATACTACTACTAATAATAATAAGTCAATGGCCTTTTTGGAAACTGTTCTTATGAAACTGAATGTGACATAATTAATTTTAGAATCAACTCAAGGCGTTGTGTTTGTTTTTCTGTTTGTTTTGCTTATGTTGGTAAATATTTTTAAAGTCATTTCTTTTTATAATATTATGACTATAACTTTAGTCCATACCCTCATTCATCCATCTTAGTAATATGTTCTTTTTGATGACCCTACCTCCAGTTTTGAAACTGGTGAACCTATTTTTCCTGGGTGGTACAAATGATTAACACATTCAGCTGCTGATCGAAAGGTTGGAGGTTTGAATCCACCCAGAGGCACCTTGGAAGAAAAGCCTGGACATCTACTTTTGAAAAACCAGACACTGATGACCCTACGGAGCACAGTTCTATTCTGACACACATGGGTTCACCATGAGTCTGAGCTGACTTAATGACAACTGATTTTTTTTTTTTTTCTGGTTTACCTTGCAGACAGGGAGCTCTTTCAAAAGAGTCAATACCAGTTTAAACATATAAAGATTCTTGAAACCTGAATTCGTTTTTAATGTCTAAAATGCCTTCCTTCAAACTTCTGAAGAAAGACAGGAATAAAGAGATGATTACTGTTAGAAACATACTTAAGGCAAAGAGTAGACCTCTTACCTTTAAAGTCTGCAATTTGAATGGATTCTAATGTAATTTTCCTCACAAAATAGAAAAAAATCATAATTCAGAAAAGCGTAATTCAGAATGTCCATAACTATGAGTTTCTTTGGTTGGAGAAATTTAGCACTATATTTCTTGCATAAGGATAAGCAAAATCTGGAGAGAGACAGAAAAAATAATGTGATTCAGGAGATGAAAAGATGGTTTATATACAATAATATCTCTGATTAAAATTATTGCAATATAACTGTAAACTTTCTGAGGGGATGTATAATAAGCGATAATAATAATGAGTAATGATTGCATTATAAAATCCCTAGTAGATAGCATCAAGTAGAGGATGGCACTTGCTAATATTGTTTCCTAAGGAAGAACATAGGGAATATACACATATTGTCAAAGAGACACTACTCTGTTGGAGTAGGTTTGATATAAGAAAAAAACAGTTGATACAAATGATCGTATTCTTGGAGGGATAATCATAAAGATTCTCTGTATACTGCAATGTGGTCAATATTATGTATGTTCTCTGTCATTTATAAACATAAGAATTTCAAGACATTCATGTTTGCCATAAATTCAAACTCAATATATACCCACACCAATGCACACATACTATCTCATACTTTTCTTCTCTGTTAAATATGTAGTTGACTTTGAATAAGTAATTTATAATCTTATAAATTCCTAAATTCTTATAAATTCTTTCCGTATGGATTACACCTCAACCTAAAACAAAAATCTACACAACCAGACCAATAAGCATCATCATGATAAATGGATAAAAGATTGAAATTTTCAAGAATTTCATTTTACTTAGATCCACAATCAATGCCAATGGAAGCAGCAGTCAATAAATCAAATGATATATGGCATTTGATAAATCTGCTGGAAAAGTGTTCAAAAACCAATAATGTCACTTTGAGGACTAAGGTGTGCCTGACCCAAGCCATGGTGTTTTCAGTCACCTCAAATGCTTGGGAAAGGTGAACAATGAATAAGGAAGACTGAAGAAGAATTGATATCTTTGAATTATGGTGTTTGCAAAGAATATTGAATATACCATGGACTGCCAGAATAATGAACAAATCTACCTTGGAAGAAGTACAGCCAGAATGCTCCTTAGAAGAAAGGATAGCAAGACTTCATCTTACATAGTTTGGACATGTTGTCAGAGGGGACCAGTCCAAGGAGAAAGACAACATGCTTGGTAAAGTAGAAGGTCAGTGAAAAAGAGGAAGATCCTCAACGTGATGGACTGACACCGTGGCTGCAATAATGGGCTCAAACACAACAATGATTGTGGCATAAGACTGGGACTGCCTCTTTCTGTAGTAGATAGGTCACTAAGAATCAGAACCAATTCAATGGCGCCTAACAATGGCAACAATTGTTATGTTCTCACACAGAAATAGTTAAAAACTTTATGAAACTCAATTGAATGACTAGTATTTGAGAAGAATATTCTAGTTATGAACAACAGGAGTTGTGATCCTCGATCTGTTTTTCTTTGATCTACTGTACACTTACAAAATACTGATTTTGCCTTGAAAGCTTTTCTAATCTTATTCAGTGCTATAATTTAATGTCTAATTATATTCTATGAATAAACTTCCTAAAATTTCTGGTACAGTGTTAAATAGAATAGCAATAACCTTTGCAAAATTTCTTATGTCAAATAAAGTGACTTCCATTCCTCCAGAGTAAGTATACTGCATACTATGGATTTTTGGTAGATAGTTTAATCAGACAAAGAAAATTTCTTCTATTTCTAGTTTTCTAAGACTTTTTATGACTTAGAATTAAGTTTCAGGTACATGATTCTGTTGGTTGAGCATTTTCTTTCAGCATCTTGAAGATAATTTCTCCCTGACTTTTGCCTTCTATTTTATTGTTAAGACATCTTCTGTCAGGCTTATTATCATCCTTTGTAGGTAGTTTATTGTATCTTGCTTCATGCTATTCTCTAGTTTTACTAGAATCTGTCTGTTTAATAAAGTATTTATATTTGTACTTATGGGAGTATACTATGCTTTCTGAATCATAGATTTCATCAGTCCTAGAAAAACTCCTCTCTATCTATCTATCTATCATCTATCTATCAACTATCTATCATCTATTTATATACCTATCATCTATCTATCTGTCTACCTACCTAACTACCTCCCTCCCTCCCTCCCTCCCTCCCTCCCTACCTACCTATCCATCCACCCATCCATCCATCTACCTGTCTATTTATGTATCCTCTCTCCCATGTCTTTCCTTGTCCTCTTCTAGTTGATAATAGATGACAGTATTTCTGATTTTATATTTCATACCTCTCAGTCTCTATCATATTTGCAATATGTGACACAACCAAGTTAATTTTGTCAAATCTCTCCCTCTCTCTCTCTCTGCTTTATCCATTTACTTTGCTGTTCAGTTCTGTTTTTTGATATGCTCAACAGCAGAAATCACTGGGGAGCTTTCTTTGTTTCTATTGTCGTCTACTCACTTTCACGTCCACCCAGTCCTATACTTGTTAGTCCTTACTAATATAAGCTGCATGAGTGCAGTTTTTTTTTTTTTTTTTTTAACTACAGCTTTTCTGGAATCTAGAGCACTATCTAATATTTAGTAGGTGCTCAAATAATATATGCTGAATTAATGTTGAATGAATAATTGTTTTATGACATGATTTTTTGTTTGTAAACATGCTTATTTGAATGTCATCTGGTGGAATTCTAACAGATCTATTTGAGGACATATTCCCCCAGAGATAATTTTATTTATTTCCTGATTAGGGTCATGGATATCTTGGGGTACTGTCAATAACTGTATCATGTTGAGATTCTTTACATGAATATGTAGTATGAACTTGAACCCTAGACTCCTATGAGTGCCAGTCACTGTCCAAGTAACCTGGAGGCAGAGCCCATTCCCTATCCCCTTGTATATGAGGGTTTTGTTTGTTTTTAATTTTTTTGTTTGTTCATTTTTTCCCCTTGTAGACCTTTTCATTTGGGGTATTACATACCCCAAAACTAAACCATTGCCATCGAGTCAATTCCGACTCATAGTGAACTTATAGGACAGAGTAGAACTGCCCTATACAGTTTCCAAGGAGCAGTTGGTGTATTCAAACTGCCCACCTCTTGGTTAGCAGCTGTAGCTCTTTACCACTGAGCCACCAGGGCTCCATTACATACACAGGTCCTGTCTTTTGGTAAATTGTCCTTTTGCATAGTCGGTTGCTCCCAGAGCCGACTTGAAAATTATTCCTGGTGTTATATGGTTACTGTTACCACTGAATTGTCATGGTTTTGCAAAAAGTATATTTCTTATCATGTCTGATCACTGAAGTCTTAGTTGTGCCACAACCAGGTCATCCAGTTATCAGACAGAGATTGTCTTAAATCCCTGGATCCCATATGAAAGAAAAGAAAAAGATCGGCTGTTTCTTTAAATCCCCTAGATGTCTTCCATCAGGGAAGACACATCATCACAGGTGGTAGAAACAAGGACAAACTCTGTGCTAGGCCCCCAGTTATCAAAAGCAGCAAGCAAAATCCACTACCCCAATTCGTCTTAGAAATATTTTTAAATAAGAGCAAAGAAACAATGTTTTACTTTATTTTGGGGTTAATGCTACAGCTCAGTTTTTCACAGGAGATAAAAGATTTTAGATTTAGTTTTGTAAAATTTTAAAACAACTCTGTAATAGAAAAGAATTTATTTGCGTTGTTAAGGAGCCCTGGTGATACAGTGTTTAAACCCTCCCCTGCTAACCAAAAGGTCAGAAGCTCAAACCCACCAGCCACTCCAAGGAAGAAAGATGTGGCAGTATGCTTCCATAAAAATTTACAACCTTGGAAACGCTTTGGGGCAGTTCTACTCTGCTCTATAGGGTCAATATGAGGTGGAATTGACATGACGGCAAGTCTTTTGGTTGTTAAATAGATTATATTTATTCCCTTTCAAAAACAGTAAAACATAATTAAATAGTCTCTAAATGTATTTTACAAAGTTTGCATTTAAAATAATTGCAATATGTGAAGAGTTCGCATACTGCATTTTTAAAAAATTTACTCTTTAATGTGAATAAACTTCTGTTAGTATTTGGGCATGAAAACAGATTTTTCTTTATTGTTTATGTCCTACTTTTTTGTGTTTTATGAAATGTGCAATGGAATGGAATAAGGGAGATTAGCATAAATTGGAAGTATACTTTCTAAGTTTAAATATTTTTTTAAATTTAAATTTAAATCCCCAAAACCACTTGAGATTTTTGTTAATATCTCTTCAATTTTCCAATTATTAATTGTCTGCAATTTGGATTTTACATTTTTCATATTTTTTACATTAAAGAGAAAATATGTGGTCAAAATTAATATGTTTTCAAGTAAAAATAATGAAAAAAATGACTTGAGTGTGGCGTTGTAGGAGATAAAGATGTAAGTTGTGATAAACCCTTCTTTACTGGGATTCCAACAAGAAGTCATGTGCTAGATCAACCACATTTTTACCTCCTGAGTGCTGATTTTCTTATTTTCCCCTCAAATTTTTCCTGACATTTGACTATTAAATCAAATTACAAACAAATGCTATTTAAATATTGTATGGCATCCTGGGTTCTGAAGCACAGTGTTCCAGAATTACAGAATTTGCAGGTTCACTCTATATATGCATAACTTCCTTGAACTAACATTCAACATCATATTTTTTTCCTCCTTTAGAAATGTTACTGGACAAACAGTATAGGTGTGTATTGAATTCTCCATTTATTTGTGCTGCAGTATCTCAGGATTTTCACAATTTCATTTTGATGAAAT
The DNA here is from genome assembly GCA_030035585.1 of Dugong dugon. Taxonomy (NCBI): domain Eukaryota; kingdom Metazoa; phylum Chordata; class Mammalia; order Sirenia; family Dugongidae; genus Dugong; species Dugong dugon. Next base: position 13,977,923 of record CM057473.1, read on the forward strand.
TTCCCTGGCTAATAATAAATTACTATGCCTTGAGAAGGCAAAATAAAGTATTATAATAAAATGTGCAAAAACCTGGAGTTAGAAAGCCAAAAGGATAGAAATGCTCAGCATTTCTCAAGCTGAAAGAACTGATGAAAAATTCAAGCCTCAAGTTGTAACACTGAAGGATTCTTCAAGGGAAAATATAGAACAATGCAAAAAGCACCAAAATAAGATGAAAGGAATACAAAGTCACAAAGAATTGGTCGACCTTCAAACATTTCAGGAGGTAGCATATGATCAAGAACTGATGGTACTGAAGGAAGAAGTCCAAGCTGGACTGCAGGCATTGACGAAAAACAAGGCTCCAATAATTGACAGAAAACCAACTAACATGTTTCTACAAACAGATGCAGCCCTGGAGGTGCTCACATGTCTATGCCAAGAAATTTGGAGGAGAGTTGCCTGGCCAACCTACTGGAAGAGATCCATATCTGTGCCCATTCTAAAGAAAGGTGATACTTCAGAAAGTGGAAATTATTGAACAATATCATTAATATCACACATAAGTAAAATTATACCGAAAATCATTCAAAAGTGGTTGCAGCAGTACATCCACAGGAAAATGCCAGAAATTCAAGTCAGCTTCAGAAGAGGATGTGCAACAAGGGATATCATTGCTGATGTCAGATGGATCATGGATGAAAGCAGAGAATACCAGAAAGATGTTTACCTGTGTTTTATTGACTATGCAAAGACATTTAACTGTGTGGATCATAATAAATTATGGACAGCACTGTGAAGAATGGGAATTCCAGAACACTTAATTGTGCTCATGCTGAACCTGCACATAGACGAAGAGGCAATTGTTGGAACAGAACAAAGGGATACTGCATGGTTTAAAGTCAGGAAAGATGTGTGATAGGTTTGTATCCTTTCACCGTACTTATTCAATCTGTATGCTGAGCAAATAATTCGAGACACTTGTCTATATGAAGAATGTGACATCAGGTTTGAAGAAAGACTCATTAACAACTTGCGATATGCAGATGACACAACCTTGCTCACTGAAAGTGAAGAAGACTTGAAGCCCTTACTGATGAAGATCAAAGACTACAGACTTTAATATGGATTACACCTCAACATAAAGAAAACAAAAATCCTCACAACTGTCCCAATAAGCAACATCATGATAAATGGAGAAATTATTGAAGAACAGATTGACTTCATTTTACTAGGATCCACAATCAATACCCGTGGAAGCAGCAGTCATGAAATCAAAAGATGCATGCATTGGGCAAATCTGCTGCAAAAGACTTCTGTAAAGTGTTGAAAAGCAAAGATATCACTTTGAGTACTCAGGTGCGCCTGACCCAAACCATGGTATTTTCAATCACTTCATATGCTGGGCAACGAATAAGGAAGACCAAAGAAGAACTGATACCTTTGAATTACAGTGTTGTTGAAGAATATCGAATATACCAAGGACTGCTAGAAGCACGAACAAATCTGTTTTGGAAGAAATACAGCTGGAATGCTCCTTGGAAGCAAGGATGGCACGACTTCGTCTCACATACTTTGGACATGTTATCCGTAAGGAACAGTCCCTGGAGAAGGACATCATGCTTGGTAAATTAGAGGGTCAGGGAAAAGGAGTAAGACCCTCAACGAGATGGATTAACATAGTGGCTGCAATGATCAGCTTAAGTATAATAACAATTGTGAGGATGGCACAGGACCAGGCTGTTTCATTCTGTTGTACACAGGGTTGCTAAGAGTTGGAACTGACTCTATGGCACCTAACAACTACAGCAAATAATAAATTATTGTAGGAAAGTGATAGAATAAAATAAACACCAGTTATTTTTTTTCACATAACAATGTCCAAAGCTTTCAAAGAATAGGGACAATTTTTATTCTGATAAATATTTCAGATTGTTATTGTATTTCTTCTTCCACTGCTCTCAAGAATATATATGTATATCTTTTTTTTTCCTTAACTATATTATAAAGACCATAGTGGGAATTGTTTCTCTCAATACAGTCTCTCCACATATTTGGATATTACCCATTGCCATCAGTGGAGTCCACCTCATATGACCCTATAGGACAGAGCAGAACTGCCCCATATGGTTTCCAAGGAGTGGCTGGTGGTTTGGAACTGCTGACCTTTTGGTTAGCAGCTGAGCTCTTAACCATGGTGCCAGCAGGACTCCATTTTGATAGTAAGGACCCATTAAGCTACGAGAAAATGGTAAGCAATGGGGTGACACTGAATCTTGGTTTTATGCAACATTTGTACAGAAAAGTAAATGCTTCTATAGTATATATGTATGTGGAAAAAAAAAGATAGAAATTATGGATCTGTTAGAAAGAAAACTTAATGTGTGATTTCTCATATTTGAAAGAAACTATAAGAATCATATAGTATATAGGCCATAGAAAAAGTATTAATGAATATGAATTTTAAACAGCAGATAGGTATTGATAGAATCTTTTTGAATGTCAAGATTATAAAATACAAGAGGATTTTATTAGGAAATTTTATAAAATATGAGATTTAAAAGATTAGTAATAGGGTACTAACTGTTTAATGAGAAACCATTCGGTTCTGTAAACCTTCATCTAAAGTAAAAAAAAAAAAAAAAAAGAATTATCTATGTAGATCAAACTGACAACAGCAACTCAAAAGATTCTGAAGGAAGCCTAGGGGGCAGTGAGCTGAAGATAATGGTGATGGAATAATTTGGGAAAAGATAGTGAGAATAGCAGCATGACTGGAAGAATGTAATCAATGTCACCCAATTGTACATGTAGAAATGTTTGAAATGGTGTATATTTGGCTATGCATATTTTCATCAAAAAAGAAAAAATGTCCTCCAAGTTAGAGAAGGGGAGTGTTGACGTGTTGTGGGACTGTTAACCAACGTCATAAAACAATATGCACACACTGACTGTGTAATAAGAAACTATTTGTTCCGTAAATCTTCACCTAAAGTACAATTCTAAAAAATTAAAAAAAAAAAAAAGATTAGTCATGGGAACAGAACGTTAACAAAGAATTTTAGATTTGGATACAGTTAGGAATCAGGTTCTTCGATGTCTGAACATTCCTTCTAAGTCAAGGAATTGATGTTCACTTGGAAAGAATCTTACGTGCCAGGTGGTCTTGAGAACTACTCTCAACAACTCTGAAGGAAAAGCACGTGAATTTAAAAGACTGAAAGCAACTCAAACATGATTTTCCTCAGTTTGAAAGACCTTTTGTCAAAATCACTAACCACAAAAGCTGCTAGTAAAAGTGAAGAAAATACAGTTTGTTTGACGGATTTAATATGGTTTTTGTCAGACACACCAAAGGAAACCATTACTTGATCGTTATCCTTTCCCTTGAGAGCCTAACAGGCTTGCTTAAGTTAGAATCCTTCTATTTTGGAAACTGCTCTCTCTATTATTGAAAGTTTTCATTAAAAGTTTGGGATATTTTTCTTTTGTATACTGATTCAGACTCAAAGCCTTTTGCTGTTATTGTTAGAATGACAAAACATGAGGGAAGAGATGAATAGATGGAAACTGGGAGAAATGATGAAAAGAAGAGTAAAAGAGAAGACAGACTGATCCATGATTATATAAATCAACCAATGGTATAGGTCCAACAGTATAAAAACTGAGACTCTTAAAAAACTTTACTGGTGACATACGTCTTTTAAAATATGAATAGAGCACGTGCCAAAAGTTAGTTAGATTTGGAGAATGATTGGAGGCGGATGTCTAGATATCTGTATCTAGCTTCTAAGTTACTACCGTTGCAAATGAATAGTTTTTTAAAAAATCTTACCATTACGTAGATATTACTAAGATATGTCTGGCTTCCAAAGGCTGCGGGTACTGTCTGCACTAATTAACATTTTGTTAAGTCTGATTTGAGATATGACATATATTGTGAAGAACACAATCTGGCAGGGGAGTAGCAATCTGTAGTTGTCTTCCTATACATGAAATGAATCCATATATAATAAGAAATATTTTAGATGCAAGTGAGACAATTAATAGAAATATAATCATTGTATAATATATTATCATGCGACCATTTTTTTCAAAGTCAAAGTAGCTTAAGGGTAAAACTTAAATCACAAAAACTGTTAGAATATAGTTCTCTTCTAGTATTAGTCCAATCCTTTATTTGTCAGCGACAGTCACTGCTTCTCCCAAAATAGATTTATTTTCCTTAAATTTATCATGTGATCCCAAGGTATCTTTCTCTTTAGCATCCTGGCAAGAAGATCATTAATTCAGTGTTAATAGTTTGTACACTTCTGTTGTTGTTGTTGTTGTTAGGTTCCATGGATTCAGTTCCAACTCATAGTGACCCTGTGTACAACAGAACGAAGCTCTGCCTGGTCCTGTGCCATCCTCATGATTATTGTTATGCTTGAGCCCATTGTTACAGCCACTGTGTCAATCCATCTTGTTGAGGGTATTCCTCTTTTTCAAAGACCCTCTACTCTACCCGGCATGATGTGCTTCTCCAGGGACTGATCCCTCTTGATAACATGTCTAAAGTATGTAAGATAAAGTCTTGCCATCCTTGCTTCTAAGGAGCATTCTGGCTGTACTTCTTCCAAGACAGACTTGTTCATTATTCTGGCGTTCTGGTATATTGAATATTCTTTGCGAACATCATAATTCTTTTTTGGTCTTCCTTATTCATTGTCCAGCTTTCATATGCGTATGAGGCAATTGAAAGTACCATGGTTTAGATCAAGCGCATCTTAGTCCTTAAAGTGACATATTTGCTTTTTAAAACGAGAAAGAGATCTTCTGCAGCAGATTTGTCCAATTCAATACATCGTGTGATTTCTTGAATGCTGCTTTTGTGGGTGTTGACTATGGATCCAAGTAAAACGAAATCTTTGACAACTTCAGTCTTTTCTCTATTTATTATGATGGAAAGAGCAATAAGAGGGCTAAAATAATGAACTTTCTACATATCCTTGACTAACTGGTAAACTTCTAACATACTTGAGAAATCTCAGAGAGTCCAGTGAAAATTATAAGCCTAGATTTACTTGTGAACTTGCTAATCCTGTTAATGTGTTCTTCAACTCACAGGGATGTAGCCTATGAATAATATTTGGTTGACAGTTAAACTATGAAAACATAAAAAATACCCTTCAAACACCGGGCAAATACATCAAACAGAGATAGATAGACAGACAGATGATAGATAAATAGATGGATAGATAGACGGACAGATAGACAGACAGACAGAGACAGAGACAGACAGACAGACAGACAGATAGATAGATAGCCTTGATTTTTAGGACTTCCTCTTCTTTTTCTTTCACATTATGAAAATGTTTAAGTATTAACCTTCCTCTGCAATAACTTTGGCAAAATACTTCTTAGCAATCCTAAATAGATTAACAAAAAGATAAATGTGTGCAAGTGTGCCTACTTTCAGTTTATTTCAGTCAGAAGCAAATGATCTCAAACACAGAAGAGTTTTTAAATAACCCAGTTCATTCTCAGTGTTTCCCCGGAGATCTGCCCTACTCATCAAATAATTCCTAATCTGTTTGAAGACCACCCAAGCTTTAGTTCTTGGCCGCTGTATTTCATTGCTGGAGACAGCTGAAGAGTAAATCAAGCATCAAATAGACTGTAATTCACCCACTTTTACACTAGTGTGCCTTTTACTGCAAGGTTATATAGATGTCGTAGAATTACTTCATTGGCAATACTTCAATATTGGTGAGCAATACTTCAGTATAAACCCATGAAGCTGAACTAAATCAGTAAAGTTTGCTTGACATGAAAATGAACTTTATTGAATCCTGTAGAGTAGTGCCTATGACAAAATTTGGAAAAAAAGAAATAAATAGAAGATTTATTTCCTCTCTATTTTGCCATTTACTGTGAGTAACATTATTCTGAGTAGGAATTTGTCATGACTTTTTTTGGTTCTATAAAAAACTCTCCACCTTCCCTGACATGGACTCTAGATGTGGTGGTGAGTGTATACCTGTAGAGTTTATGGAATGTTTGACAATCAAAACTTTTAGAGATCAGCAAAGTCAGTGAGTTGCAGGATTGTTTGAAACTAAGGACTGTAATTCCAACATTATTTTTCTTTTATCTCCAATACCTACATTACTGTATACATTGGTTCAATTTTCTCTCACTTCCAGCCACCTGTCTCCACTGGACTCATCACCACTGATAATCCCTGAGTTTCACATATTAGAATTGCTAGAAAAGAGAAACAAACAGTTTCAGCTTCTGTTGAAAAGTTTCCAGGAAACACTCCAATCCCATCTTACCATCAACTATGCCTAATAAATAGGAAATTGCGTCAGAAATTTCCTGTGGGAAGCATGTTTGGAACAGGGAGAAAGAGCGATGATCACATAAAGAAAAGTGCTGTTCCTCCAGGAGAGAAGGGCTGAAGGAAAGACAAAAGAAAAGACACGTCTTCTGCAGGGGGAGAAACCTAAACAAGGACCGACATTGGTGCTACTACAAATTGAGTCCACAGGCCAACTGGAGCAATCACTGCTTTCTTGTAACGCTTGTAGGTATTCTTAGTCATTTTTTTCCTCATTCTCCTCTCAGGATAAACATTTTACACCTTTCCTCATACTCATTCTAACTTTGCCCTTTTCTGAAGTTTTGTTTGAATCTGAATGTCTTAGACATCTAGTGCTGCTATAATAGAAATACCACACATGGATGGCTTTAACAAAGAGAAATTTATTCTCTCACAGTCTAGTAGGCTACAAGTCCAAATTCAAGGCATCAGCTCCAGGGGAACACTTTCTCTGTCAGCTCTGGAGGAAGGTCCCCGTCGTCAATCTTCCCTTGGCCTGGGAGCTTCTCTGAGCAGGAACCTCAGGTCCAAAGGATGCAGTCTGCTCCCGGCACTGCTTTCTTAGTAGTATGAGGTTCCCATGTTTCTCTGCTTGTTCTGTCTTTTATATCTCAATAGAAATTGGCTTAAGACGCTATCTAATCTTGTAGACCTCATCAGTATAACTGCTGCTAATCCAACTTATTACATCATAGTGATAGAGTTTACAAAACACAGGGAAATCACATCAGATGATAAAATGGTAGATAATCGTACAATACTGGGAATCATAACCTAGACAAGTTGACAAATATTTTGGGGGGACACAATTCAATCCATAACACTTACCTTTCAGAAAAGGAGAATATGATATAGAATAGTGTTACTGAACATTTGAGTGGCATTTTCTATATACATCTTTTCTATCCTTCCAGTAGATCCTCCAAGCATTATCCTGTTTCTTTGCAGATGTTTAGAATAATAGGTATTTACTTTTCTTAAACCAATGGTCTGTTGTTTTTAGCTGCCATTGAGTTGGCTCCTACTCTTGGTGGTATTACGTATAATAGAACAAAATGTTACCTGATCTTGTATTATCTTTAATCCTGGGTGTATTTGAAATCATTGTTGCAGCTATTGTATTAATCCACCTCATTGTGAGTTCCCTATGCGGCAGATTTGCCCAACGCAACTTGTTGTTTACTTTCTTGATGATTGCTTCCATTGATGTTGATTGTTGATCCAGGAGCATGAAATCATTGACAACTTCAATTTCTTTTCCATTTACCATGATGTTGTTTATTGGTTCAGTTCTGAGAATTTTTGTTTTCCTCACTTTCTGATGTAATCCATGCTGAAGGCTTGGCCTTTACCCTTCATCACTAAATGCTTCACTTCATTTTTGGCAAGCCAGGTTGCGTAATCTGCATATTGCACGTCGTTAACGAGTCTTCTTCTGGTCATGATGTTGCATCTTTCTTCATTTAATTTAGCTTGTTGGATTATTTGTTCAGCAGACAGATTGAATACCTAAGCTGAAAGAATACATCCCTGCTTCATATCTATTCTAACTTTGCCTCTTGATGCATGTACAGGTTTCACATGAGCACAATTAAGAGTTCTGAAAATTTCATTCTTTGCAATATTATCATGCAAGTTGTTAATTCAGATAAGATCCCAGCCCTGACTAACAGACTTATTATAGCTTACGAGAGACCCTGAGTCAGAGGATGCAGCTAAGCCATGCCAATATTATTGACCCCAAAAACTATGAGATAACTGGACGTTATTTTAAGCTGATAATTTTATTGTAATACGCTTTGCAGTCCTAAATGACCAATACATCAGTGTCCCTAAAAAAGTATAAAGCACTGTCTTAGTTTTCTATGACTGCCATAACAAAATACCACAAAGTTAGTGGCTTTAAAGAACAGAAGTCTATTTTCTCACAGTTCTGGAGACTAGAAATCTGAATCCAAGGCATCAGGAGAGCTGTGCTGCCTTGCTGTTTGCTCTGTGGGAAGATTCTTCCTTATCTCTTTCAGTTTCTGGTGATCCTGGACATTTCTTGGCATTCCTTGGCTGTAGACAGGCCCTCACTCACTATCTTCTCCCTGTCTATGACTCTGTGTCCATGTCTGTTTTCCCCCTTTATAAAACACTACTCAGAGGGATAAGGATTAGGACCCACCTGACCCTGGTATGACTTTAACTTAATCAATAACAAAATAAAAACTCTATTTTCAAACAAGGTCACATTCACAAGTACAAGGTTAACTTTTACGTATATTTTGGGGAAACACAATTCAATCCATAATACGCACTAAATAATTCAGAAGTGATACCCTAACGATATACAATATTTCACATGTACACAGTTCAGAGAAACTGCTACTTATGCCAACCCTAGTCACTAATGCCTTGGATCCTGACTGGTATTATGTGTTTATGATTGTACTCAGCATGAGTATGCAGTTTCATTTTTCCCGATTTTCTACTAGTATGAAGCCTTATAGTTCTGCTTTAACATATTTTTATACACATACTGTGCACCTTCTACATCTATTTGTCAACCGCACCCTCCCAGCAGGAAGTATTTTTATAAGCATAGCTATGCCAATTTTTTTACATGTTACTGTAAAAAAAAATTTGCATAGCCTTGGGTGAAGGGTGAGACAGTACACAATACTGGGGAAACCAGCACAACTTGTACAAGGAAAGGTCATGGAAGCTCCACAGGCACATCCAAACTCCCTGAGGGACTGAAATGCTGGGCGGAGGGCTGTGGGGACCATGGTCTAGGGGAACTTCTAGCTCAGTTAGCATAACACAGTTTATAAAGGCAATGTTCTACATTCTACCTTGGTGAGTAGTGTCTGGGGTCTTAAAAGCCTGTGAGCAGCCATCTAAGATACTCCACTGGTCTCATCCCTTCAGGAGCAAGGGAGAATGAAGAGAACAGGATACAAGGAAAAGATTAGTCTGAAGGACTAATGGACCACAGCTACCAAGGCCTCCACCAGACTGAGTCCAGTACAGCTAGTTGGTGCCTGGCTACCCCCACTGACTTCTCTGACCGGGATCACAACAGCGGGTTTGGGACAGAGCTGGAGAAAGATGTAGAGCAAACTTCTAACTCACCAAGAAAAAAGACCAGGTTTACTGGCCTAAAGGAGACTGGAGAAACCCCAAGAGTATGGCCTCCAGACAGCCTTTTAGCTCAGTCAGTGGTGAAGTTATCTCCGAGGTTCACCGTTCAGCCTGGGAGTGGACAGCCCCATAAAACCAAATGGGACTAATGAGGCACAGCAGTCCAGGGACAAGGACTACAAGGCAGAAGGGGACAGGAAAGCTGGTGATAGGGAATCCAAGGTTGAGTAAGGACAGTGTTGATGTGTTGTGAGGTTGTTAACCATTGTCATAGGGCAACATGCATACTGTTTAATGAGAAACTATTTTGTTCTGTGAGCCTTCATCTAAAGTGAAAATAGCAGCACAATTGGAAGAGCATAGTCAATGTCACTGAACTGTGCATGTAGAAATTTTTGAAATGGTGTGTCTTTGGCTCTGTGTGTTTTCACCAAAAAAAGAAAAAAAAAGGCAAGAAGGGAGAGGGTTCACATGTCGTGGGGTTGTTAACCAATGTCATAAAAAAATATGTGTACTACTGTTTCATGAGAAACTATTTGTTCTGTAAACCTTCACCTGAAGTACAATAAAAAAAAAAAAAAAAAATTAGCCTAGCAAGCTTACAAAAATACCTCATGGAGGGAGGGCACAGTTGTCAAACAAAGGTAGAAAGTGTGTGTTATTTGCGTAAAAATACAGTATGTATTACTAATAGTTACCCATTATACTAAGTTGATAATATTTAATTATAAATCTGTCATCTACTGACTTAATTCATCATTTCTCAAACTTTTTGTTCTCAGAAGTCCTTAAACACTATTGAAGATCCTAAAGGGCTTTTGTTTATGTGGATTATGTCTATCAATAGTTATCAAATTAGAACTAAAACAAAACTTCAAAAAAAAAAAAACTTGCAAAATAGATGTAAAGATAAGACTAATCTTTACTAATAGATGTAAAGGTAACATTTCCTATAAACACAAAATCCACAACTAAAATTATAAAGATTTTAAGTCAAATTCTTAATCTCTTCACCACAGTAATTTTATCAGTTAGTCATTGAGTTGATTCCAACTCATAGTGGCGCTATAGGGCAGAGTAGAACTTTCCTATAGGGTTTCCAAGGCTGTAATCTTTATGAAAGTAGACTGCCACATCTTTCTTATGTGAAGCGATTGGTGGATACAAAAAGCTGACCTTTCAGTTAGCAGCCAAGCACTTAACCACTGAGCCACCAGAGCTCCTAGTGTGCATGATAAAATATCCTAATTCCTGATTTTATTATAGGATGAAATACCTTAATCTGGTACTAAGAAACCTTCTGATACCCAACGAAAATACTAAACTCAAAGGCTTTGTGACTGCCACAAAGTAGGAATTGTTTATTGATCCATAAAGAATGAAATCCTTGATAACTTCAATTCCTTTGCTATTTATCATGACGTTGTTTAGTGATCCAGTTGTATGGATTTACTTTTTCTCAATGTTCAGATGTAATCTATACCAAAGGCTGTAGTCTTGTACCTTCATCATTGTGATTCAAGTTTTCTTCACTTTCTGCACGTTTGTGTCATCTACATACCTAAGATTGCTAATAATTCTTCCTCCAATCATGATGCGATATTCTTCTTCATACAGCCCAGATTCAGATTATCTGTTCAGCATATAGATTGAATAAGTAAAGTGAGAGAATACAAACTTTCCACACATCTTTTCCTATTTCAAAACATGCATTGCATCTGCTTGTTGAAGCATCTCAATTGGTATTCCATCAAATCCTGGATCCTTGTTTTTCACCAATGCCTTTATGCAGTTTGAACTTCTTCCTTCAGTACCAATGGTTTTTAATCATATGCTACCTCTGAAATGGTTGAATGTCAAACAATTCTTTTCGGGACAGTTATATTTTATATTCCTTCTCTCTTCTTTTTGTACTTTCTGCATTATTCATTTTTTTGCCCATAGAATCCTTCAACATTGCCAGTCAAGGCTTGAATTTTCTCTTTACTTCTTGTTTGAGAAATGCCAATCTTCCCTTTGGTTTTCTAACTCTATCTTTGCACATTTCATTATACTTTAACTTGTCCTCTCAAGCTGTCTTTAGAAATCTTCTGTTTATTTCTTTTACTTCAGTATTCTTTCCATTTGCTTTATCTACTCTACATTCTAGAGTAAGTTTCAGAGTCTCTTCTGACATCCATTTTGGTTTTTTCTTTCTTTCCTGTCTTTTTAATGACCTTTTACTTTCTTTATGTATGATGCCCTTGATGACATCCAACAACTCTTCTGGTCTCTGATCATTAGTCTTCAGTGCATCAAATTTATTCTTAATATGGTCTTTATATTTCAGGAGGGATGTATTCGAGGTCGTACTTTGGGTCTCTTGGACTTTCTTTGATTTTTTTCCGGTTCAATTTGAACTTGTATACGAGCAATTGATCTGTTCTGCAGTAGGCTCCTGGCTTCGTCTTGCCTAATAATACTAAGGTTCTCAATCCTCTCTTTCCTCTATTTGATTCCTGTGTAAATCATCTGGCGGGATTCACGTGTATAGTCATCATCTGTGTTGTTTTTCCTAGTCTGTCTTAGTCAGGAATCTCCTGCCAACCATGGGTGACTCTACTGATATCTGAGATACCAGTATCATAGCATTCATCATCATAGCAACACACAATCCACCACAGTAAAACAAACTGACAGATGGGTGGTGAATGTATATTCAAAGACATCTAATTTTAAAGTATGTATATACGATTTTGTCATTTGCTTTCAATGTGTTTCCAGTTTTATCTCACTAAATATTTTTGATTATTTTATTAAAGTTTATCTCAGTTTTATTTACTATCTCCAAGGACAATATTCTTATAATAGAGTGATAATATTTTCTCCAATGAGCACTTCTACTTCAACTAATTCAACCCATATAATATGAGATATTGGTATGTGTTTGAGGGAGTAACGTTGTAAAAATACATTTGCTATGGTAAGATACAATATCTTACATGATAATTTTCCTATGTTGTCCACGCAAAGTATTCTTTAGGAGACACCTCATTCCCACAAATGTTGTTTTAAAAGTGTTTAAATGAAAATGTGCTTATTTTTGAAATTTATGTTCTTTTTATAAAATATATTATTTGAGCATATATTTCGTGTTGGAAAACAGAAATAGTTACTCAAGCCAACTTTGGTTTAAAGGGAAAGAACCAGAATAAGAATCAAATTTTCTTTGAATTGATTTTATGCTTATAACAATGTATTAGAGAAAAAATGGAATAGTCTCTGAAGGATGGAGAAATAAGTGATGTGATTTCTTTTGAAATTGTTGAATTGTGTTTTCTGTACAATAGTTGTATCATGAGGCTACAGCCTCCTTCAGAATCCACGGTATTTTGAACAGGAGTAATTAAAGAGGTTACTAGTAAATCTACAAAGAACAGGGTACACAGTGTTTAAACATTACCTTATCATCTAAGCCACAAATCTTCAGCATCATTATGTTTCCACAATAGCAATTTACTATAGTACTGAACAGTAAGTACTCAATATAGGCACGCCGTGCTTGTTACAGTTAAAAAAAGAGTACAACCTCTTCTGGTCCAACCTTTGCAAAACCTATAAGCAACCTTCTCCATAAGGCAGCCTGTTAGACACAGTTTCAGCTGACAGTGAAAAGTATGAGCGTTAATTATTAAGCTAAAAAAAAACTGTTTTAATGTACACCTCACCATTTGCAAATTTGATTTGATTTGTGGTTCAATGATAAATAAAAATAAGATGCATCACTGTATAAGTAACACCACTTGAAATCTTGATGAATATAAGAGTGGTAAAATGCTGAACGTTTTCGTGTGTTTAACACACTCTGAAAATGTGGAATCTGAATCTTATAAGTATAAAAACAAGAAATAAATTAACCAACCAAAATAAATATTTCTTTTTCAGTACAAAAATATTCTAGTTTACATTGTCATATCTCTCAATCAATAGGAAAAAAAAAAGCAAAAGCAAACAAAACAAAAAACAGTACTTGCCTTGCAATAGAGACCATATGTATGTCAGAGTAGAACCGACCTCCATATGGTTTTCAATGGCTGATTTCTCCTCAGGACCTTCTTCTGAGGTGCCTTTGGGTGGACTCAAGCATCCAACTTTTTGATCAGTAACTGAGTGCTTCAATAGTTTGCACCACCCAGGGAATCCTCAGTCAATAGAGCTCTTAGTTTTCAAAGGATTAGCAAACCTAATTGGATACCAGTAATGCTAACATTGGAATACACCACTTTGTGACCTAATAAATGAGGGGCCTAAAAGTCACTGTCCTAAAGCAAAGAATTATGACTTTTCCCTTGGAAAAATCAAAGGGATAGTCTGGAACATATCTTCATTTTATGCTTGAATAAAACCAAGGCCCAGAAAACCTAAGTGGTAGAGGCAGAATTCATCCTGTTTGTTTCTGTGATGTAACTGGAAGCTGAATTTCTTCATCTCTTGTGTTTTCCCAATACACTCATGTTTTGCTGATTATGCCTCTGAAATTATATTGCCAACATGAAGGTGTAGCGGTACTGGATATGGCTTTTTCAAACACGATTCTTACACAATTCATACCAAAAACACTGCATAGTAATGTGTAACTATACCATGGTAAGCTCTAGCAACCCGAGAAGGCTGAAATTGGCAAAGGTGCAATTACAGTGGAGAAACTGGCTTTGTAGAGATCAGACTCTGTTAGAACATGAGGGCCACAATACTAGAAATCCAGTGTCCATTATGAATATTATTATAGTGAAAAAAAAGTACTTTCTTGAGCTTTATTATTGCAGATAAGTATAACTAATGTGGAGTACAAAACAGGCATGTTTTTAATTGGTGAAGATTTTTCTATTGTCTTAGAAGCAGGAGGAAAATTACCAACAGTCTATTAACAAAGCTATATCAGAAAATCCTGTTTAGCAGTCTCTCCTGGAATGTTTCGGTAAACAGTGTTTAGGAGAATTTAGGAGAAGCATTTGTAAACATGATAAATAAACAAAGGAAATTCTATTTAAGAAAACACAGTCATAAGGCTTGAGTAAGAAGAGCATAAACAGCGGGAGAAATGGACCTGTGAGCCATCGTTCCTTGAGGTCATTTATTAAGTTCATATTTTTCATAAAGAAAATATTCACCAAAGATACAAGATTGTGTAGTTGGCGGTGGTGATTATTGAGATGGATAAATTGAGCAACCATCTTTGTTTTTTTTTTTTGATTGTGGATTAAGTTTCAAAAAGTATTATCAGAGTGTAAGGGAGAGAGAACATAAAACAAAATGATCCACGGTAGTTACGTCTATTTTCTGAAAAAGAAATTTGAGTTTGAAAGTGTTCATTTCAATTAAGTGTTAAGTACTAATTAATTTATAATGATTCTTACAGTGCATTTTTGCCTTCAACTGAATATAAATTTGACTGATGCAGTCCATTGATTATACGTATAAAACTACCCAATACGCCCCATATAGGTTTTAATGTATTCAGTGTTAATTAATAATTACCAAAGTTGCTAGGTCTCTTCACAAATTTCATGACACCTGTACAGTTAATAATTCTTTTGCAGAGAAAATCAAATATCTGATTTCCAAGTACATACGCATTTATAATAATATTTCCAATTGACATTTTCTGAATTAGTAAGGTCACATATTTGATACCAGATGGGATTTTCTAATATATTTATCATGAATCAGTTAATACCTAAAGTACTACAACTAGACTTGTAGATTCAAGCAAATAAGTGCAATTCTGACAATTTAATGCATTTTGCTAGGTGAAAGATTAAAAATGATTGTGGTGGTGTTGTTGTTAGGTGCGGTAGAGTCGGTTCCTACTCATAGAGACCATATGTACAACAGAATGTGCCATCCTCACAATTGTTGCTATGTTTGAGCCCATTGTTGCAGCCATTGTGTCAACCATCTAGTTGTGGGTCTTCCTCTTTTTTGCTGATCCCACTTTACCAAGTATGATGTCCTTCTCCAGGGACTGATCCCCCTTGATAACATGTCCAAAGTATGTGAGATGAAGTCTTGCCATTCTTGTTTCTAAGGAGCATTCTGGCTGTACCTCTTCCAAGACATATTTGTTCATTCTTATGGCAGTCCATAGTATATTCTATATTCTTTGCCAACACCATAATCCAAAGGCATCAATTCTTTTTAGGTCTTCCTTATTCATTGATCATCTTCTGTATGCATATGAGGCAGATGAAAATACTATGGCACCTTAGTCCTCAAAGTGCCATCTTTGCTTTTTTAACACTTTAAAGAGAACTTTTGCAACAGATTTGCTCAATGCAATACGTTAAGTTTTTCCAATTACAAGATACTTATTTCCACATATATCAAAGATTACAACCTTAGTTTGGGAAGAATTATAATAAACTTTTTTTTTAAATATTGTACCACACAGTTCTAGTACTTTTAATTTTAAAACCACATTTCAATTATTAACCAATTGTCTTAGTTACCTAGTGCTTCTGTAACAACAATCAAGTAAATGGCTTTAAAGAACAGAAATTGATTTCCTCATAATTCTGGAGACTAGAAGTCCAGACCAAGGCCTCCACTGTGCCAATTCTTTCCTGTGCCTCCTCTTTAATTTCTGACAACAGCCAGATACCGTTGGCATTTCTGGGCTTGTAGATACGTTTGTATTTCTGGTCACACAGCCTCTGCCTTCCCTCTGCATGTGTCTGTGTGTGGATTCTGCTTTTTTTAATAACATAAACATGATTAGGTTTAGGACACAGCCTACTCTGGTAAGACCTCATTAACATAAGAAGAGAAAAGCCCTATTTCCAGACAGGATCACATCCACAGGTACCAGGGCCAGGACTTCAATACATATTTTGGATGATTCAATTCCATCCAAACCACCAATTAATATTAATTTACCAGGTTCTCTTTACCTATTAAACACAATCAAGTAGTATCACAATAACTTAACTGTTGGAATGACAAAAACAAACAAATTCACTGCCTTCGACTCTATAGGACAGAGTAGAACTGTCCCATAGGGTTTCCAAGGCTGTAATCTTTACAGAAGCAGACTGCCATATTTGTCTCCTATGGAGCAGCTTGTGGGTTTGAACCACTGACCTTTAACCACGGAATCACCAGGGATCCTCTGAAATTTACAACTTAACCTCCAACAATGAATCTTTGGGTATGAAGAACTGATCCTTGTTGATGCTGCCATTTCTTCATATGAAGAACATCAGTATTGTTTTAACTAAGAAACGAGAATTCAGAGGTCAATTTTAAGCAAACAAGATTTCCTTTGGCCTAGTTCTTATTAATGTAAAACTAATTTTAAAATATTTTAAACATATAGAATAAAATTTAAACATAATTCATAAATCGGGGTGGTGGATAGCACTCTTTTACAACCATATCTTCATGTTTTATTTTCTTTTATTTTGTTCTTTTTCTTGTAGTAAATTTTTAAAAAGAGTTCTGGAAGTAGCATCAGAAGACAATGAAACTAAGATGACTGAGCTGCTGCATACTGAAGAGACATTTAAAGAAATTTAGTGATCTGCAAAACTAATGAACAAAAATACCCACAACTGCTTTATTGAGCTAAAACCACACGCCAAGCTATTTATCCATTAAAAACATGCAATTTAACTTTTTAGTATATTTACAAGGTTATGCAACCATCCCCACAATCAAATGTTAGAACATTTTGGTTCCCCCGTAAAAGAAATCTTGTACCTATTAGTAATCACTTTCCATTCCTAACCCTACCACACCGCAGCCCTAAACAACCACTCATCCACTTTCTGCCTTTATCAATTTGGCTATTTGGGACTGAGCATTTCAGAAAAGTAGTATCAAGCAATATGTGGTCTTTTATAACTGGCTTTTTTCACTTCTCTTTGTGTTTTGAAGATTCATCCATGTTGAAGCATGAATTAGAACTTCATTCCTTTTTATTGGCAAACAATATTCAGTTGTATGCATATACCAGATTTTGTTTACCACTTCATCAGTTGATGAGCATTTAGGTTGTTTCCACTTTTAGACTATTATAAAATACAGTTATTTGTTTACAAGTTTTTGTGTATTGGCTTTGTTAATACATGAAAGGATCTTTTTTTGTAAAAGTGTAACTGGCTTAGGGATAAAAGCCAAACTTTGTAGAAGGACTCAATAAGCAGACAATTTTGATATCATTTCTGTAACTTTGAATGCCTTTGGCTAATCTTTCTTTTCACAGACTCTGTTTTAGGCATACCTGAAGTGGAAAACTGGAGTTTAAAGCAAGGATTGATGAGAAAGTGAGAGGAAAAGATAGAGACAGAAACAGAGGGAGAGAAAGAGAGAGAAAGAGCTTCATTTCCAGCTGCTGTTTAATCATTTATTTATAATCATGATGCAATCATTTATTGAACACATATTATGTGTGCCAGATTCTCTGCTGTGAAGAGTTAGGAGTGGGTAGACAATACATCATTCTTTATGAAGTGTGTAGTCTTGTGGGAGGACATATGTTAAAAAAAAAAAAAACACTACAGGAATGAACACATATTTGTATAAATGACAGGTACTGTGAAAGAAAATTCAGGTGGGATAACACTGAATAACCAATCTTTGCTGACAGCTAGTAAGGTAAATCCTTTTTGACCAAAAGACTTTTGAACTAAGAGTCAAAGCGCAGTGAGGGTGGTGGTGTGACGGATGGGAATGCTGATTGACGGAAGGAGAGTATCAGGCAAACGGTGTGGCCAAGACAAGTCCTGGGATGGGCAAAGTGGTCTTGTATTAGGCAGGGTTAGCACCCCAGTAAAAATTTATTGTTTACTTCAGTCTAGGCAGCTCTTCTGAGTGATGCTCACCCAAATAGGGTCTCTCAGAGTTGTTTCCTGGACACTATGCTTCATCTTGAAGATTAAGGTGTGCTTGACCCAAGCCATAGTGTTTTCAATCGCCTCATATGTATGTGAAAGCTGGACAATGAATAAGGAAGACCGACAAAGAATTAATGCCTTTGAATTATGGTGTTGGTGAGGAATATTGAATATACCACGAACTTCCGAAAGAACGAACAAATCTGTCTTGGAAGAAGTAAGCCAGAATGATCCTTAGAAGCAAGAATCGGCAAGACTACATCTCACATACTTTGGACATGTTATCAAGGGGGATCAGTCCCTGAAGAAGGACATCAGTGAAAAAGAGCAAGACCCTCAACGAGATGGATTGACAGAGTGGCTGCAACGATGGGCTCAGGCATAACAACAATTGTGAGGATGACGCAGGACTAGGCAGTGTTTCATTCTGTTGTACATAGCATTGCTACGTGTTGGAACCTACTTGACAGCACCTAACAATAAAAACAATGCTTCATCTATCCAACAAACAAAGGAGCAAAGACAGAAATTATGAAGGACATCATATAGGTCATTTTATGGCACATGGTTCAAAATAACTGCAAGAGATTCCAGGAAATTTAGACCTGCCAAGTGTCCCGAAAGTTGCAATGGGATGTACAAGCATCTATTATTCTCTGCCACAAGTCCAGTGTACCCAAGGTGCTGAAAGAAATGTAATGCACTTGATGCCTACAAAGTGAGTGGGAATGTGGTGTGACATGAGCTGCAGTGTCAGACAGAAACCAAATCATGTGCGGCCTTGAAGGGAATATAGTTATGTGTCCAAGTGTGCATAGAATAGTTCCAGTTTATCCCAGGATTACACCATAGCATTTCCCTTTCTCACAAATATGTTTTGGTTAGGCCAATAAATTACACGGCTGCCATTATAGTAAATCACAATAAATTTCTAATTAGAGAGAATACAGTTCTTGTATTTTCTGATATCATACATTCCCAAATCACTTATTGGTATTTGTGTCCTTAGAGTAATAGTAAATTGCTGATAAAAAGTGTTCTTGTTAGTAAAAATAGTTGGTAGGGAAAACAGAGTTATAAAAAAAGCATTTTGACT
The DNA here is from genome assembly GCA_030035585.1 of Dugong dugon. Lineage (NCBI taxonomy): Eukaryota > Metazoa > Chordata > Mammalia > Sirenia > Dugongidae > Dugong > Dugong dugon. Next base: position 13,997,370 of record CM057473.1, read on the forward strand.
AAAGTTCTGAAACCAATGATTGCAGGTTATGATATGGACAAGTATTCTTGAGATAATTTAAAACATATATTTCTAGGCACTGAAAATTGCCACAAATTTGCAATACTGATTTGTGGATTCTTGACATCTTTACAGGAAAATACTATGTATATTAAAAAAAAAAAAAACTAATTCAATTACATTAGATTTATTGTAAATATATTTAATGTATTTCTGGGAATGAAAGAGAAATAATACAACCCAAATTTCATATAATTCTTGGAATCACAACACTATTCTAAATATTCAGAACAAAAATGAAATGTCATAAGGAGCCATAAATATGCCTTTAGGATTCATGTAATCTTCCTAAACCCATTGCCTTTGAGTTGATTCTGACTCATAGGACCATATATAAATTTACCTGTGAAAATTTATTTTAATATCTGAGGTTTAGTTAAACATTATTTTCATAAGAAAGTGTTACATCTGTATGGTTTGTATGGTATGGTCTATAAAGAAGGACTATATAGGAGAACACACAGCTGGATATATTTTTATTTATCTTATAAACCCATTGCCGTTGAGTTGATTCTGACTCATACATGGACATTTTGTATCAGTGGAAGAGAGAGAAAATTCTATTATCATCTTTTCTTATTTCAATTCTATTCAATTTATCCTAAAGAATAAGTATTTGAAGAATATCATTGCCTTCAAATGTCAATAATCAGCATTTTTAAACGGGTGGTGGACATATTCTTATTCTGTTGTACAGTCTGAGTCCTGTACTTGTTCCACAGTATGAATTATGAAATTCTCAGGAGACCTGGGCATTTTAAGTGGTGAGGAAGTAAGGGGAAGTTTAGACATATACACTTACACATTTTAACACCAAAGTTAAATGTTTCACAGAGATTGATTAACAGTTAATAACAACAGTTAACAAAACTCAGAGACATTGTAGTGGTCTACCCAAGAAAACACAATATGTGCAAGGTCATCCAAAAGCTCAAGAAGGAAATTAATTCATATTATTAAATATACTGTTATAAAACTGATTATGTTAAATACACAATGCTAGGTCTAGAGAGCAAGAAATGGGTTTTTTAACCATCATATGTTCATGCAATAGTGATTTGAGATTAATTACAAAGAACAAGGATGAGCATCTTTATAGAAAGACTAGAACTTCTATAGCATAATTCCTTCAGCTTCAAACTTGTAAGTTAGTTATGTAGGAATGAAAGGACTAAAGATGTGGACTTCTCATTGGGACAGATACCTAGAATTAATGCCTCCCTAAAGAACTTAAAATGAGTATATCTGTTGATAACAAACACAAATCTAAAAGAACCCAGATAAATATATTTACAATACTTGAGTATTATGTATCATTAGAATTAGGAATCACCTTTCTATTTTTCAATCTCATAGACTCTTACAGGATTGGAAATATGAAAATTTCAGGCATATTTGAATAAGACACTTTTTATATTCAATAAAATATGTACACAGATGTGAGAAGAAATCGATTCATTTTTGCATTAATTTTCAAGGACCATTTATGCAAGAAATCCCTCAGGTAGTTCTGAAGATTTAGACTGTCTTGATAGTTGCACAATACATCTGCTGCAGCACGTTTTCTCTTTCATTAGATATGGAAAATTAAAATAACTTAATGACTGACTGCTTGTAAAATCATTTTAATTATGCCACAAATTGCAGCAGTGTCTGAGTGTAAGTAAAACTGCAATACAATCTTCATATTTCTGTTCAGTGTATTCAAAATTTATTGTCTCAACTAAATTAAGGATTTTCTTAGTGATAATACATTCTTCAAGTGATTTCCTTGCTCACAACAAATGTGCTGATATTTTAAGGTGCTAATTTCATAGTCAATGCTTTCTAAACTGATTCTTGATTCTCTGATGAGGCTAGTTATTTCAGTTACTTATATTATTTTAGATAATTTAATAGATAACGTCACAAAAGTCTTTCTAAAATTAGCTTTCATTTATTCAAATATTCAAGTTCTTTTAATTTAGTATACATCTTGTCTATGGAAATTGCAGGATGTTTCATTTTTGAAATAGAAAACCAGTTGAATTCTTCTCTGCATAAAATAAACATCCTGGGTAATGAGATAATAATTGTGTTAAACTACAGATATTTAGACTAAAATTGTTTAATAGCAAAGCAGTGATTTGTATCTAAGTTTGTAATAGATGCTGTATGTGTTTTCAAGGAACTGTGGTGAGGACAGTCTTAATAACCAATTTCAATTTACTTTTTTCTAAGCATATTTAGGCAACTGTACTCTATAATCTAATGATGCTGATCTTTATCTGTATCATTATTATAAAAAATGCTATTAGTTCAGGAATCAATGTTTGCAACTTCAACAATCTGAAGAAAAATCTTCTGAAATAATTTTATGTTAGTCAATTACATTTGGGCAATGAGAAATAACACAGAGATGAAAAAGATTATTCAGTTTATGTGGGGAGTAAAATACTGAATCCGTTTCACTAAATCCAAATGATTTAAAGGCTAAAAAGGAAGTCATACTTTAGGGAAATATTTCTTGTTCTTTGAGAATGGGATAGGCAAAACAGAAAGTTAAAACATTCCCCCAAATTATGGTCTGTGGTATGTAACTTTTATTCCTCTGGAGTTCTTTGATAAGGTTGTATTTCTGTTTTAATGCTTTTAGCCTCAATGTGGTTGTCTTTTGAAATACCTGAAACTCAGGAAACTAGAGCTAGAACCTCATTATTGTGTAGATCAGACATTGTATTATGTGATGCATCCTGGATGTGTGAATTTTCTAAGCTTTTTACTGTTTTGCTTTTATTTCTCTGAGATAAGCCTCCTCATTCTATTTCTCTGTTACTGTGTTCTCCATGAGAATGTACTTGTCTCCTGAATAAGCTATTCTAACTTTTCATTCATGCCTAGTTGCCATTTTTTCATGGACGCCATTCATTGCTTGCAGGTGTTACTGGATCTCTGCTCAGCCTGAGGTATACAGTGTTGACCAACCACTTTTTATGCCTTGATTCATATTCCAACGTTTACTATCTCCAGGGTGTGCTGAGCCATATGTGATAACATAAATATGTATCAAAATCCAAAACTCATAACAAAAATTCTGAATTGGTCCTTGAATCAGCACGCCTTCCATTCGTGAAAACAAGCACAGTATCAACAAAAAATTTGAAGGAGAAAATAATTGGACCGTGAAAGTGTTAATTAAAGAGATCTTGTGCAGTACATCTGCCCAATGCAACATGTCCTCGTTTGCTATCTTGACTGCTACCTCCATGGGCATTGATTGTGGATCCTAGTAAAATAAAATCTTTGACAAATTCAACCTTTTCTCCGTTTATCATGATGTTGCTTTTTGGCCCAGTTGGGAGAATTTTTATTTTCTTTATGTTGAGGTGTAATCCATAGTGAAGGCTGTGGTTTTTGACTTTCATCAGTAAGTGCTTCAAGTCTTCTTCACTTTCAGCAAGCAAGGTTGTATCATCTGCATATTGCAGGTTGTTAACGAGACATTATCCAATCCTGATGCCGTGTCCTTCTTCATATAGTCCAGCTTCTCAGATTATTTTCTCAGCATACAGATTGAATAAGTATGGTGAAGGGATACAATCCTGTCACACATCTTCACTGATTTTAAACCATGCAGTATGCCCTTGTTCTGTTCGAAGGACTGCTTCTTGGACTACATACAGGTTCTGCATGAGCACAATTAAATGCTCTGGAATTCCCATTCTTCACAATGTTATCCATAATTTGTTATGCTCCACACAGTTGAATGCCTTTGCATAGTCAATAATACATGGGTAAACATCTTTCTGCTATTCTCTACTTTCAACCATGACCCATCTGACATCACCAATGATATCCCTCATTCCAAGTCCTCTTCTGAATCCAGCTTGAATCTCACATACTGAAACCTCTTTTGAATGATTTTTGGCATAATTTTACATGTGCGTGATATTAATAATATTGTTTGATAATTTCCGAATTCTGTTGGATTACCTTTTTTTGGAATGTGCGTGAATATGGATCTCTTCCAGTCATTTGACCGGGCAGCTAGCCTCCAAATATCTTGGCATAGAGGAGTGAGCACCTCCAGTACTGCATCCGTTTGTTGAAACATCTCAATTGGCATTCTGTCAGTTCCTGGAGCTCTTTTTTTTTTTTTTTTTTGGCCAATGCCTTCAGTATGGCTTGGACTTCTTCTTTAGGTACCCTACCTCCTGAAATGTTTAAACATCAAACAATTCTCTTTGGTAGAGTCACTCTGTGTATTTCCTTCATCCTCTTTTGATGCTTCCTGCATCATTCAGTATTTCCCCATATTGCAACTCGTGGCTTGAATTATTTTTTCAGTTCTTTCAGCTTGAGAAATGCTGAGTGTGTTCTTCCCTTTTGGTTGTCTATCTCCAGGTTTTTGCACATGTCATTATAATACTTTACTTTGTCTTCCTGAGCTCCCCTTTGAAATCTTCTGTTCAGCTCTTTAAGGTCATCATTTCTTCCTTTCGCTTTCGCTACCTGACGTTCAAAATCGAGTTTCAGAGTTTCTTCTGACATCCATTTTGGTCTTTTCTTTCTTTTCTGTCTTTTTAATGACCTCTTGCTTTCTTTATGTATGATGTCCTTGATGTCATTCCACAGCTCGTCTGGTCTGTGGTCATTATTGTTCAACATGTCAGATCTATTCTTGAGATGGTCTCTAAATTCAGGTGGGATATACTCAAGGTTGTACTTTAGTCTTGTGGTCTTCTTCTAATTTTCTTCAGTTTCCACTTAAATTTGTATATGAGCAATTGATGGTCTGTTCTGTAGTTAATCCCTAGCCTTGTTCTGACTGAAGATATTGAGCTTTTCCTTGGTCTCTTTCCACAGATGCAGTTGATTTTATTCCAGTGTATTCCATCTGGAGAGGTCTACATGTATAGTTGCCATTTACGTTGGTCAAAAAAGGTATTTGCAATGAAGAAGTCGTCGGTCTTGCAAAATTCTATCATGTGTTCTCCAGGGTCATTTCTATCACTGAAACCATATTTTCCAACTACTGATCCTTATTCTTTGTTTCTAACTTTCACTTTCCAATCACCAGTAGTTATCAATGCATCTTGATTGAATGTTTTATCAATTTCAGACTGCAGAAATTGGTAAAAATCTTCAATTTCCTCATCTTTGGCATTGGCAGTTGGTGTGTAAATTTGAATAATAGTCTTATTAACGATCTTCCTTGTAGGCTTATAGATAGTATCCGTCACTGACAGCGTTATACTTCAGGATAGGTCTTGAAATGTTCTTTTTGATGCTGAACGCGAAACCATTCCTCTTCAATTTCCATTCCTGGCAGAGAAGACCATATGATTGTCTGATTCAAAATGGCCCGTACCAGTCCATTTCAGCTCACTAATGCCTAGGATGGAGCCCTGGTGGTGTCAGTGGTAAAGCGTCAATCTTTATGCATTCCATTTCATTTTTGATGACTTTCAATTTTCCTACATTCGCACTTCCTGCATTCTATGCTCCAATTATTAGTGGATGCTTGCAGCTATTTCTTCTCATTTTGAATTGTGTCACATCAGCAAATGAAGGTCCAGAAAGCTTGACTCCATCCACTTCATTTCTGTCAACTCTACTTTGAGGAGGCAGTTCTTCCCTAGTCATATTTTGAGTGCCTTCCAACCAGAGGGGCTCATTATCTGGCACTATATCAGACAATGTTCCACTGCTATTCATATGGTGTGACTGGCCAAATTTTTCAGAAGTAGACTTCCAGGGCTTAAGCATAGCAACGATTGTGAGGTGGCACAGGACCAGGCAGTGTTTCCTTATGTTGTTCATAGGGCTGCTATGAGTCGGAAACGACTTGACAGCACCTAATAACAACAGCAATTGATATGCACATATATGTGAGAAAATGATAGAAATTGGTTAAATAATTACTAGAAAGGAGTAGGTGAAACAATCTGTGCCACTCAAACACAGCTAGGCAGGCATAGTTTGTTTTCCAAACAGCCAAAGTTAAAAGATTTCAGAATGGATGGCATACTAGATAAAATCCTCAGAAGAGCATAATGTAAGTTATATGGAAAAATTGATTGTAGACTAAATTTATTTGTGGTTCTTCCTTCACCCAGCTTAATAACCAAGTCTCAAAGGGATAACACCAATTCCAAAGAACTTAACTCTATTCTGTCTGAATTTGAAAGCTCCACTGAACGTGTCCACCAAGGGCAACCCTGCTGGTACATGAAACACCAGTGAAAAGCTTCCAGTATCACAGCAACATGCAAGGCACCACAGTACGACAAACTGACAGATACATGGTGATTCTGCTCTATATAGATTATACTGAATTTTGCAAAGACATGGAGTCATGAAACAAAAGGAGAAACACACGCTCAGGAGTCTATGGGCAAAAGAATTCTTCAATATTGCAACTCAACGCTTTGATTTTTCTTTCAGTTTTTTCAGCTTGAGAAACGCTGAGCATGTTCTTCCCTTTTTTGTTTTTATCTCCAGGCCTTTGCACAATTCCTTGTAATACTTTGTCTTCTCGAGGCACCCTTTGAAATCTTTTATTCAGCTTTTACTTCATCATTTCTTCCATTAGCTTTAGCTACTCTACATTCAGGGTTGTATCCTTTCACCAAACTTATTCAGTCTGTATGCTGAGCAAATAATCTGAGAAGCTGGACTATATGAAGAAGAATGGGACATCAGGACTGGAGGAAGACTCACTAACAACCTACAATATGCAGATGATGCAAACTTGCTTGCTGAAAGCAGAGAGGACTTGAAGCACTTACTGATGAAGATCAAAGACTATAGACTTCACTATGGATTACACCTCAACATAAAGAAAACAAAAATCCTCACAAGTGGACCAATAAGCAACATCATGATAAATGGAGAAAATATTGAACTTGTCAAGGACTTCATTCTACTTGGATCCACAATCAACATCTATGGAAGCAGCAGTCAAGAAATCAAATGACTCACTGCATTGTGCAAATCTGCTGCAAGACATTTTTTACAGTCTTAAAAAGCAAAGTTTCACCTTGAAGGCTAAGATGTGCCTGACCCAAGCCATGGTGTTTTCAATCACCTCACATGCATGGGAAAGCTAAGCAATGAATAAGGAAGACCAGAGAAGAGTAGGCTCCTTTGAATTATGGTGTTGGCAAAGAATACTGAATGCACTATGGACTGTCAAAAGAATGAACTAATCTGTCTTGGAAGAAGTACAGCCAGAATGCTCCTTAGAATCAAGGATGGTGAGACTTTGTCTCACATACTTTGGACATGTTATCAGGAGGAACTAGTCCCTGGAGATGGATAACATGCTTGGTAAAGTAGAGGGTCAGTGAAAAAGAGGAAGACCTCAACAAGATGGATTGACAGAGTGGCTGCAACAATGGGATCAAGCATAACAAAGATTGTGAGGATGAAGCAGAACAGTGTTTCCTTCTGTTGTGCATAGGGTTGCTATGAGTAGGAACTGAATCAAAGGCACCTAACAATGACAACAACTTTAGGTAAAAGAGCAAGTTTCTGACTCTCTTCTGACATCCATTTTATTCTTTTCTTTCTTTCCTGTCTTTACTTACCTTTTGCTTTCTTCATGTATGATATCCTTGATGTCATCCCACTGGTCCTGTTCAGACTGATAATATTGAGCTTCTCCATCCTATCTTTCCACAGATGTAGTCAATTTGATTCCTGTGTATTCCACCCAGCGAGTTCCACGTGTATAGTTGCTGTTTAAGTTGTTTAAAAAAGGTATTTGCAATAAATACATCGTTGGTCTTGCAAAATTCTATTATGTGATCTTCAGTGTCATTTCTATCACCAAGGCCATATTTTCCAACTAGTGATCCTTCTTATTTGTTTCCGACTTCCGCTTTGCAGTCACCAGTAATTATCAATGCATCTTGATTGCATGTTTGATCAATTTCAGACTAAAGAAGTTGGTAAAATCTTCAAATTCTTCATTTTCTGCATTAGTGGTTGGTGCCTAAATTTGAAAAGTAGTCGTATTAACAGATCTTCCTTGTAGGCGTATGTATATTTTCCTATCACTGACAGTGTCGTAATTTTCGACAGATCTTGAAATGTTCTTTTTGACAATGAACGTGACACTGTTCCTCTTCAATTTGTCATTCCCGGAATGGTAGCCGTATGATTTATTCAAAATGATCAATTCCAGTCCATTTCAGCTCACTAATGTCTAGGATATCGATCTTCAAGCATTTCATTTCATTTTTTACAACTTCCAATTTCCCTGGATTCATATTTTGTACATTTCACATTCTGATTATTAATGGATATTCCCAGCTGTTTCTTCTCATTTTGAGTCACGCCACTTCAGCAAATGAAGGTACCAAAAGCTTTAATCTCTCTGTGTCATTAAGATTGACTCTACTTTGAGGAGGCAGCTTTTAGTCATAATGAATGATCATTTTTAAATATTACTGGATATCATTTACTAAAATTTGATTAAGATTTTTATATTTATCTTCCTGATGGTATTTGCCTTTCAGTTTTAGTCTGGTAATGTATTGGTCTAATTTTTGTATTATCCATAGTGACAGGTTTTTTTTTTTTTAATTTTAAAAAAATGCATCTTCAATTCTTTTTATAGATAAAAGATTTCTGTTATCTATTTTCTCTTGATTGATCTTTGATATTATGTGCTTTACAAGCATCTTATCTGACTCATCTATATTTTCAAAAATATGGGCCTAAGTTTTTGATATTTTAAGTGTTGATAAGGTGATGTTCTCTATTTCACTACTGATTTTGGTAATGTGTCTTCCTTCTTTTGCTTAATCAGTCTGGACAGGAGTGTGTCAATTTTATTGATCTCTTCAATAATCAGCTTTTGTTTTCATTAATTTTCTATCTTTAATGCTATTCAGTTATGCTCCTTTATTATATCAACCATCCTGCTTTTTATGTGTTTAATTTGCTCTTCTATTCCTTGCTTATTAGAGTGGAAGCCTCAATCATTAGTTTGAGAAGGCTCTTCCCTGTGAATATAAGAATTTGATGCTGTACATATTGCTATAAGTATTTCTTTAAACGTACAACGGTTATTCAGTTCGTGCAAAGACAGCAAAGTATGTAATTGTGCCGACCTCTTGTCTCCTAGTGGTTAATCCAGATAACATTTTCAAAAATGGATAATGGAAAGAAAGAATTTGACAATAGATATGAAAGTACAGCAAAGAAACAAAAAGGGAGAACACTGGAAGTGAAGTTAAATGTGACTTAGAAAATAGCTGCTCAAAGGAATATTGATATGCCACCACTGGAGAGACTCTAGACATGCAGTCAGAGGAACCTATTGAAGGTGAAATTATTAACATAAATGAAGAAAGTGGTTATGATCAAAAGGGTGAAGGTGCCTAAAAGGAAGTGACACTAGCAAAAGAACTTCACATTAAAAGTATTTGCAGAGTTATATCAAAGTGTTTAAAGCACAAAGAAAAAAAATGTTGGAAGCTGATCCAAACATAGAAAGTAGTATGACAATTTTCCTTAACATAGAAAATAGCTTACCTGTATTGTAAGTTACATGGCAAGAAGGCCAGAGCTATTAAAATGGCTCCTGATAAGTTTTTTTTACAAAGAAATAAAATACTTTTGTTACCAATATTTTTAGTATTTTAAACTGTTGCTGTTGCTCTTGTTGAGTCGATTCCTACTCTTAGCGACCCTATGTACAACAGAATGAAACACTATCTGGTCCTGTGTCATCCTCAGAATCATTATGTTTAAGCCCATTGTTGCAGCCACTTTGTCAATCCATCTCGTTAACGGTCTTCCTCTTTTTTGCTGACCCTCTACTTTACCAGGCATGATGTCTTCTCCAGGGATTTATCCTTCCTTATAACACGTCCAAAGTATGTGAGACATTGTCTCACCATCCTTGCTTCTAAAGAGCATTCTGATCATAATTCTTCCAAGACAGATTTGTTTAGTCTTTTGGCAGTCCATGTTACATTCAATATTCTTCCCCAACGTCACAATTCAAAAGCAACAATTCTTCTTCTTTGGTCTTCCTTATTCATCATCCAGCTTTCACATGCACAAGAGGCAACTGAAAATGGCTTGAGTCAGGTGCACCCTAGTCGTCAAGGAGACATCTTTACTTTTCAACACTTTAAAGAGGTCTCTTGCAGCAGATTTGCACAGTGCAATGCGTCTTTGGATTTCTTGATTCTTGCTTCCATGGGTGCTGATTGTGAATCCAAGTAAAATGAAATCCTTGACAACTTCAGTCTTTTCTGTTTATCATGATGTTGCTTACTGGTCCAGTTGTGAGGATTTTTGTTTTCTTTATGTTGAGGTGTAATCCATACTGAAGGCTGTGGTCTCTGATCTTCATCAGTAAGTGCTTCAAGTCTTCTTCACTTTCAGCAAGCAAGGTTGTGTCATCTGCATATCATAGGTTAATGAGTCTTCCTCCAATCCTGATGCCCCATACTTCTTCATATAGTCCAGCTTCTTGGATTATTTGCTTAACATACAGATTGAGTAGGTATGGTGAGAGATAAAACATGATGCACACCTTTCCTGACTTTAAACCATGCAGTGTCCCTTTGTTCTGTTCCAATGACTACCTCTTGATCTATGTACAGGGTCCTCAAGAGCACAATTAACTGTTCAGGAATTCCCATTCTTTGCAATGTTATCCATAATTTGTTATGATCCACACAGTTGAATGCCTTTGCATAGTTAATAAAACACAGATTAACATCTTTCTGGTGTTCTTTGCTTTCAGTCAGGATCCGTCTGACTTCCGTAATGATATCCCTCATTCCATGTCCTCTTCTGAATCCAGCTTGAATTTCTGGCAGTTCCCTGTTGATATACTGTTGCAGCTGCTTTTGAATGATCTTCAGCAAAATTTTACTTGCTTGTGATATTAATGACATTGTTCGGTAATTACCACATTCAGTTGAATCACCTTTCTTGGAATTAGGCATAAATATGGATCTCTTCCAGTCAGTTGTCCATTTATCTGTCTTACAAAATTTCTTGGCATAGACAAGTGAGCACCTCCAGTGCTGCATCCATTTGTTGAAACATCTCCATAGGTATACTGTCAATTCCTGGAGCCTTGTTTTACATCATTGCCTTCAGTGCAGCTTGGACTTCTTCCTTCAGTAGCGTTGGTTCCTGATCATATGCTGTCTCATGAAATGGTTGAATGTCCAACAGTTCTTTTTGGTGCAGTGACTCTGTGTATTCCTTCCATCTTCTTTTGATGCTTCCCACATTGTTTAATATTTTCCCTGTAGAATCTTTCAATATTGCAACTTGAGGCTTGAATTTTTTCTTCAGTTCTTTCAGCTTGAGAAAAATCTGAGCGTGTTCTTCTCTTTTGGTTTTCTATCTCCAGGTCTTTGCACATGTCATTATAATACTTCTTCTCAAACTGCCCTTTGAAGCCTCCTATTCAGCTCTTTTACGTCATCATTTCCTCATTTGGCTTTAGATACTTGATGTTCAAGAGCAAGTTTCAGAGTTTCTTCTGGCATCCATTTTGGTCTTTTCTTTCTTTCCTGTCTTTTTAATAACCTCTTGCTTTCTTCATGTATGATGTCCTTAATGTCATTCCACAACTCATCTGGTCTTCCATTGTTAGTATTCAACGTGTCAAATCTATTCTTGAGATGGTCTCTAAATTCAGGTGGAATATCCTCAAGGTCATACTTTAGCTCTTGTGGTATTCTAATTTTCTTCAGTTTCAACTTCAATTTGCAAGTGAGCAATTGATGGCCTGTTCTGTAGTTGACCCCAGTCTTGTTCTAACTGAAGATGTTGAGCTTTTCCATAGTCTCTTTCCACAGATGTTGATTTGATTCCCGCTTATTCCGTCTGGAGCGGTCCACGTGTACAATGGCCACTTATGTTGGTGGAAAAAGGTGTTTGCAATGACTAGATGGTCCCTCTTGCAAAATTCTATCATGTGATCTCTGTCAATGTTTCTACCACCAAGGCTGTATTTTCCAACTACTGATCCTTCTTCTTTGTTTCTAACTTTCACTTTCCAATCACCAGTAATTATCAGTGCATCCTGATTGCATGTTCGATCAATTTCGGACTGGAGAAGTTGATAAAAATCTTCAGTTTCTTCATCTTTGGCCTTAGTGGTTTGTGCTTAAATTTGAATAAGAGTCTTATTAACTGGTCTTCCTTGTAGGCGTGTGAATATTGTTTTATCACTGACAGCACTGTACTTTAGGATAGATCTTGAGGAAGGTAAAACGGTTCCCTTATCTCATCATGATTGAACGCAAAATCCTATCGTGGACTTTTTATTAGTCTCTTTTAGTTGTCTCAGATAATTCATAGACAATTATGTTTCTTTGTATTTTGCAATATTTTTACATATATATACAAAAATGTCAAACATTTAACTTATTTTAACTGAAGCCCTGCTGATGGACTGCTGTCTTTTCACAATTTCTACCTATTGAAAATATGAAAAGGCAGAAAAATTGAATTAAAGTATTTTTACATGATAATCATAAAATAGAAAAAAGAAAATGGTAGAAATAAAAAGTTAAGAATCAAATAATGTTTCATCACAATATTGGCATTCGTAAGTCAAAATATATATAACGATGGTCAAAATTGGGACTACTAACTGCCAATAGAATTATCATTTTCCTCAATGGTTCTTTTGACTAATTTGCTACCAAGTGTAATTTCTTTGGGCTTTTTAACATTGAGCACTGTTGTATATATTTAAGAAATAATGGTTTAAATTATCTGCACTGAGATGCAAGAATAAAACCAAAATTAAAGATTAAACTGTAACAGAATATTTGAAGAACACTTGTAATACCAAAGAGTAGACATTAATAGATTGATACAGTGGCTGCAACAATGGCCTGAAACATAAAAATGATTGTGAGGATGGCGCAGTACCAGGCAGCATTTCTTTCTTTTGTACGTAGGGTTGCTATGAGTTCGAACTGACTTGAAGGCACCTAGCAGCAATAACACCAACATCTGAAGTAGATATAACATTTATCAAGTTAGGCAAAATTCATGCATAAATATAGAGTTAAATCAAAAGTTATAAACATAAATAAAAAAAGACAAAATAACAAGTGTTAAGGTAAAGTGCAGATTTTTCAAGAAAAAATCATGCAGCTTCAAATAATGATTTAAGGTTATATGCAAATGTACTCTGAGGAAAACTTTAGATATAAAATTTTGCTGAATAATGTGGTTAATGAGTTTAACCAACATTTTAACCATTATTTTTGCCACTTATTGTGCTAAGTCCTTCACATACATTTCCTTGTAATATTTACAAATCCTCTATAAAAAAATTGTTAGTACTCTCCTTTATATTTAAGGGAAGTGTGTTAGAGAGAGTTTAAGACTTACCTCATACAATACGTTGTTGTTAGGTGCCATCAAGTCAGTTCCGACTCATAGTGACCCTATGTGCAACAGAAGGAAACACTGCCTGGTCCTGCACCATCCTCACAATCCATGTTATGTTTGAACCCATTGTTGCAGCCTCTGTATCAGCCCATCGCATTGAGGGCCATCCTCTTTTTCGCTGACGTTCTACTTTACCAAGTATAAAGTCATTCTCTAGGGACTATTCCCTCCTGATAACATGTCCAAAGTACATAAGACGAAGTTTCGCCATCCTGACTTCTAAAGAGCATTCTGGCTGTATTTCATCAAAGACAATTTGTTCAGCTGTCTGGCAGTCCATGGGATATTCAATATTCTTCAACAACACCGTAATTCAAACGCTTCAGTTCTTCATCTTTCCTTATTCATTGTTCAGCTTTCCCATGCATATGAGGTAACTGAAAATACCATGACTTGGGTCAGGTGTACCTTAGTGCTGTAAGTGACATCTTTGCTTTAAAGAGGTCTTTTGCAGCAGATTTGCCCAATGCAATACATTTTTTGATTTCTTGTCTGCTGCTTCTGTGGACATTGATTGTGGATCCAAGTAAAATGAAATCCTTGACAACTTCAGTATTTTCTCTGTTTATCTTCATGTACTTATTGGTTCAGTTGTGAAGATTTTTGTTTTCTTTAAGTTGAAGTGTAATCTATACTGGAGGCTATAGATTTCTACATGTATAGTAATTGGTATTTTACTCTACACAACTTTAAACATGATGCTTAATGGCAAGTATTATTATTCTTCTTAACATTTGAATAAAAATTCTAATGAATTTATTTTAACCCAGAATAGCAATGCTATTATATCAGTTATGTAGGTATTAGTCATCAGAAATATTTTAATAATTAATGTTTTGAATTAAGATGCACTGGAAATGAATTTCAGTCTTTGCAAAAACTGTAGACATCCACTTCCAAAAAACGGTGAACATATAAAACTAACGTTTACAGCCATATATTTTGATAGGGAAATTAATTAGATTTTATTGATTTATTTTATAAATTATACAATTTTCAAATTATGTAACAATATGATCTCTTTGAGTAAGTAAATTTTTTTCTATCACAAAATAAGAAATAGTAGTTTTGGTCTTTGAGAAGAGATACACCTGAGGAACTTGCTTTCATTTTTGCTTACAAACTTGTTCTCGTGATTCCTCACCCCCAGGTGTTCTTAATGAGTTTAAGATGCACATTTAGCAGTTGTGTCTTACCACCTGCTCACTAGATTTCAGCCCTACATGGCTATTAGCATATTGTATGGATTTTCAGAGCTTGTCACTACTGATACTGTCAATCTTTTCACAGAAGTCATGTGAATTGACAAGTTGTTTAGATGTGGATATTACTACATGCCAGCTTAAGGTTTAGAGAAGAAAGTGAATAAGGTAAAGACTGTTGTTTGTTTCCATTTCAAAAAATAGTCTACAATTAAGTTTAAGTGACATTATTCAAGTAATCTAGATAAAATATAAACGTTATCAGCAGAAATAAAACTATAATTGTAATATTGTTGACCTGAAGAATCAGTGGATCAATTGAAAAATGCTAGAAATAAGAAAAACAGTATGCTAAAATAATATATGTATATACATATATATACACATTTACACTAAAATCAATGGCATTTAAATATGTCAAATAAGCAAAGAAAGCTAATGGCTACTAAAGTCCTCAGGTAAAGGGGAGCACCGTTGAAGATGATAATGTCACATTGAGTGAAACCGGCCCATCTATCTATCTAACATCTATCTGTCTGTCTATCTATCTATGTATCATCTATCTATTATCTATCACACACACACATATATCTGAGTCAGCCCCCCCATCAATTTCAAAGTTGTGAAAAAAATAATGTGAGCGCACAATACATTATAATATAATATGATGAGTCATGACCACCGTACTTGCTGATCAGCTCCAGCCTCTACAGGCTAACCCATTTTGGTTAAGTGACCCATCTGGGTTAAGTGTTTTCCTCAACTTTGAGATGCAGAAAAAACACAAAGCTCAATTACTCAAAAGCATTAAAGATTATTGTTCAAGGGCTCTGTGGCTGGTTCTGTGGTTTCATCCTGGCTGTTTCTTCGTTGGATAACAGCACTCTGTAAAAACAAACAGCAACAATTAAAAGAAAAAAAAGATCTATTTTAGTGGTTTATACTTAAAAAGAAAATGATTCGTTTAGAAGTGGTGGTGGATGCAACAGTTACTTTCTTATAAATAATTTGATGAAAAGATTTATAAAAAGCTTTTTTTGACACTTGAGTAATATGAAAGTTTGTTACACTGTGAATAGGGAGAGTCCTATGGTTTATGATAGGTGGAATATGCTTTTCTATTTCATAACAAATATTAGTTAATAAAAAAATGAGAAAAAGATGTTAATTCTTCATTTTCCTCCATTTAGCACCTTTGAAATCATACAGACATGGGCTCTCTTTAGAGGAGATGTTCACAGAGATATATATTTTTCACTCCCATGAACTAAAAACTTATCCAGAAATTATATAAAATTCTCCACAGTCTACTAAACTGAATCATCTAAATTAAGCATTTATCAACACCAGAGAGTAGAAGATAAAAGTAAATATTAAAAAAAAAAAAAACAACCGTTACTTGACGGCAGGTAGGTTAAACGGTTCCTATCCACTTGATCCTCTAACTCGCTAATATTCCAAAGGAAGAAGATTTTCATCATCTGAGCATTCTTTCTCTAGGGAGCATAAAATCATTTTGACCAAGACTTGACTGTCTCTTTATCTCATTTCTGATGGTTAGGCTTGTGGAAACTATACAGATAAATGTTTAAATCTCAAAGTGTGAACAGTTCAAGCAAGGTATCAAATGTACACCTTTAGTCTTCTGAATGAAGTTGACCCTTCATATTAGGTTCTTTCCTACCTACCACAAGGTTAATCTCTCACTATATAATGTAATTACATAAGGTTGTGAAAGTGAACAGTGATGTTTTACTTCCCACAGACCTATGTGTTTCATCTAATGTAAGATGCAGTTATGGAAAACAAAGTATTTTTCTTGTCATGTCTTGCTAACACAAAACTTTTCTGGAATTCCTCGTACATTTTGAATCCAAAATATTCTACTGTCTGTTATAAATTCTCAAAATAAAATGATCTAAATTTTCTAAGGAGACAGAGGCTAAAATGATACCCCTCATTAAAAATTCCAAGATATTTCACTTACCATTTCTTACCCAATTTTGAAAATTGCAAGGGATATCTTAAGACCAAAATTATATAATCCCTATATAATTATATAATAACTTTTAAAATTTCTGCTTACTCAGGTATTTTCTTTCCTCTGATCCAAAATGGAAAAACCAGAATATTTTGACCCAAAACATGATCTTATTTTATGTTTTTTTCTACACACACACACACACACACACACACACACACAGAGACACACACACATATAATTTTTATTTATTCCTAGGTTATGGAATTTGAAAATTTATTGAGCTCTAATATGCTTTATGATATTATGAATAACAGAAAATATAAATTATGTATATTCATGAACTATTACTTAACAGAATGCATACAAGTATCTCTGAAGACCACTGTTTCATTAAGATGGCCCTTTTTTTTTTCCTTTTTTCTTTTAGAAAACACTTGCTGTTTAAAATTATGTATTAGCCTGCTCACTCCTTATTTTTCTTCTTTATTAACTCTTTATCTTTCTATTCTCTTGACTATGTGAATTGTGGATAACCAGAAAGTGAACTACATTGGATATGTTTTAGCAGAGTTTTGTAAGGAACAATCCTAAAAATGCTCTTGTCACATAATCCAAGTTATATATTATGGATTCCTTTCTCAAAAAGATTTCTTTACATCAAAACAGCATCTTTCAGTTATCCGACAGATAAGTTGTCTTTCTTTCCTTCTCATTTATTTTTCATATTCTTACAGTTACATAGATACATTCCTTTGAAGACTTACTGAATGCAAAATTTCAATGTATTTTGTCTGTTGAGAGCTAAAAATAACAAAAAACTATATTGTGAAGGAAAATATAACATAGCAGGGCTAATGCCTTCTGTGTTAATGTTAGATATGTAAAAACCAAAACAAACTCTGCTTCTTGTTAACTTTACTGAGAGCTTTCCTTATGTGGTACTTTTTATCATGTAGTACTACTTAAAGGGTTATTTGTATGTACATCCTTAAATTTAAGGAAATGAGAGCTTCCTTTCCACAATCTTCTTTCACATAAAATAAAGATTTGTTGAATTTCTCACAAATACAATCAAGTGTTTATGAAAGCAAGTGTGTTCTGCAGAACAAGTAGTTCTGAGTGTTACTCATACATATTAGTGTATAAAAAAAGTCTTCTGTCAAGCTAGCATAGGAAATCGTCTTTTAATAGTAAACACAATTTAATGTGAGTATCTTCATACCAAAACCAAAACCAACCCATTGATTCAGACTCATAGAACTGCCCCATAGGGTGTCCAAGGAGTAACTGGTGGATTCGAACTGCCAACATTTTGGTTAGCAGTCAGCTCTTAACCGTTGTGCCACCAGAGCTCCATGTATCTCCATAGAGTCTGCTATTTGCTAATATTGATTATAAATATCACCTTCATATTTCCCAAAGTGTATGCTTTTTCTTCATGTGTATGATCATTCTCACATGAAGATTTTTTTAAAATAAACCCATTAATTGGGGATATATTTAAAAAAATCAACTTTAAAAATGTAAACGCATTCTTTTATGCATAAAACTAAGGCAAGTTTCATGTAGATACAAAGCAAATGTAATGTATTACTTGCTCCTGGGTAAGGCAATATCCTATAGAAAGTCAAAAGACACGTGTTTAACAATCTTTGGTAAATACAACAGACTATGTAGTAAAGTGTTAATCTTTATGAATAGGAAATTAGATCAAAAGTAGTAAATAACGTGCTAATTATATGTGTCTAAGGTGTTAATGAGAAGATCACAGTGTGGCACAAATACTTGTATGTTAACAGAAAAGGAAAAGAAAGCCAGCTGAGAAAGCAAATGACTTAGTAACTGGCATTAAAGAAAGTCAAGTCATTTTTTAAAACAACAGTGATTTAGTTACTAAATCTATTGATAAATAGATATTATCCCTTTATAATAAAAATAATTAACTTGAGTTGAAAGTTCTCCACAGGTAAAGATTTACAAAGAAAAAGACACAATTAAAGAAATATACTATAGTTAATAATAGTAACAGTATAAAATTTAGAAAAAAATATAAAAGTACAAAATAGAATGACCTTAAGGAAAAAAACCTAGGTACTTAAA
Source organism: Dugong dugon (assembly GCA_030035585.1). Classification (NCBI taxonomy): domain Eukaryota; kingdom Metazoa; phylum Chordata; class Mammalia; order Sirenia; family Dugongidae; genus Dugong; species Dugong dugon. The sequence goes on from CM057473.1 coordinate 14,016,150, forward strand.
ATTTCAAGGTCAGGAACATATTTCTCTGTCAATTGTCTCACCTCTTTACCTGAGTAATGCTTCACTGATTCGGAAGATTAATTCACCCATTCAGTAGATTTCAACATTTTTAGAAACCTCACTGGAACTATACAATTTTGACTTTGCAACCAAATGTTTGTACTTGTTGTTTTGTTTTTGTTCTTCATTTAATTCTAAAATCATTGGAAGCAAAGATTTTATTTATCTCCATGCTATAGATATCTTTTTTTTTTTAATTTCCATTTGTATTTGATGCTTCCAAATACTAAAAAAAAGTTAAAGTTTTACCCTAATTATCTCAAATGAGACCATACAAAGCCATTCAAAGTGTATACGACAATTATTTCTCCCTTCAGTTTTGCTGCTTTATACAATGGTGTGATCTACAAAGTTGAATGGCATGTACCTGCTTGCAAGATGTCACCTGTTTACAAAACATGCTGGACAGTTTCTACTTCTTTTCTGTAAGTCTTAATTTACAAAAATGGTTTTGTTTTTGCTTTTTTACTTGGCAGGCATGTGGACTGAATAATTTAGCTGCCCAATTTTATTCAGCTACTACACGAAAAGCACAAATAATAGTCCCAACACTCTGCAAACTTTGGTGACTTGAGACAGTAGGCACTTTGGTTTCTGCAGTAGATTCAACTGTTTAATCTGAATACTGTTGGTTTCTTTCTCTTTATCAGAAATAAGTCTCCTTAAGGCCTTTCCTATAATTTTGCTGACTGGTTTCTAGAAAAGAAGTCAAGAACCCCCTGCCCCCGTGTGAAACTTAAAGTGTGACAACTGTATTCTGTTGCATTATACAAACAGGAGACTTGGGCATTTTGCTAGTTGGCTAGACTAAAGACCATTGTTTGCAAAATGGCATTGAAGAAAATCCTAACCAAGTGGCACTGCTTAGGCCTAATGCTTCTGACCAAAGAAAAGTGTATAACAATATTTGTAAGCTAATTTTAAGAGATGGTTGACATAAATACTGTACATATTTTACGTGTCAAATATGTAAAGAGTTTATGAAATAAGATCATGCAATATTACCTTCGAGAATATCATGTACAAAATAACTTCCCCCCCAAGTACTTGCGTGACAGTATTTCAGGTGGAAGCAATCTTATGTACAAAAACAATCCAGTTCCTTTATTGTGAAAGTAGATAATGTAAAGAAATTTGAGAGATTGCTAAGGAAAAAATCTTAGCCCATTGAAGATTGATAGAAAGCATCAATCTGTGGGATTTAAAATGTTTCCTTTTTAAAAAAAAACACACAGGATATATAACCTGTGTACAAACAAAAATATAAAAACTCTGGATGATCCTATTTCATCACACTATATAATTTGGAATGAAATTATATCATTGGTTAAAAGCTATTGTCTACTCATTCCTTTGACGGCATTAATTTGTGATCTAAAGTTTATGCTTCGTTTAGCTGCATTTATGGCACAAGATCTCATTTTCAAAACAGTGGCACCAAGTTTCCTTAAGTATAACAGCACTATTTTTTGCAGCAATTACATCTTTAAGGAGTTATCAGTTGGTAGAACAGAATGTTTTAACTATATTTACTACTCTCTACTCACCAGTTATAATACTTACAAAAGGCTTGAAGAAGTCAACATACAGAACCATCTTTCACTCTCCCCCACCCATATTGTAACCAGAAGATTTCTTCCAACTCATTTCTGACCTAGCGGGGAAGTGCGGGAGTTTGAGAAAGCTACTTGTGTTCAGATGGGATTCTTAACTTTAAGAGAGTATAAAGGCAATTATAAGACAAACTAATTCAGGGCATGCTACACTGCCCCAAAAGTTAGTTATATGATAAATAAACCTGTTGCCAGTGATTTGATTCCAGCTCATAGAGACCCTATAGGACGGATTAGAACTGCCCCATAGGGTTTCCAAGGAGCACATGGTGGATGGGAGCTGACGATCTTTGGGTTAGCAACCATAGCTCTTAACCACTATGGCACCAGGGCTTCCATATGATAAATAGTACCTATCAACAACCTATAAATGATGAGACATTCTAAGAGTGCCCTAACAATATTAGCCTGTAACTGCTGAACTCCAAGAAAGCCATTTTTATTCAACTACGGTGTGATGGCTACTGACTGAACATTTAAGGTTCAACCCCAATCCTGTGGTAAACAGGGAAGTTTACCTAAAGAGGTGTTATTAAGTTTAAAAACTGAAAATACGTCTTAAAACCAAATTACCTTAAAGGAAATTTAGTTCTAATGTACTCTCTACAAAGGGATTATCAATATGGGAGTTGGCAGTTGAACATAAAAATTCCATGAATATAGTTTTCAAGATACAAGGTACATACTGTGTATTTTGCTAACAATCATAAAAGATCGCTAGGGGTTGGAATCCACTCAACCGCAAGGGCTATTTTTTATTTTTCTATTGTTGTTTTTGTTGTTAAGTGCCATACAGTTCATTCTGACTCCTAGCGAACCTGTGTACAACAGAATGAAATAATGCCTGGTCCTGTGCGATCCTCATGACTATAGTTATGCTAGAGCCCCTTGTTGCAGCCACTATGGCAATCCATCTTTTTTTTTTTTTTTAATTGTACTTCAGGTGAAAGCTTACAGAACAAATAGTTTCTCATGAAATAGTAGTACACATGTTGTTCTATGACATTGGTTAACAACCCCACAACATATTAAACCTCTAAATTCTCAAGCTTTTTTTTTTTTTTTTATGAAAATACAGATAGCCAAAGATACACCGTTTCAAAAATTTCTACATACACAGTTCAGTGACATTGACTACGCTCTTCCAACTGTGCTGTTATTCTCACTTAAGATGAAGGCTTACAGAACAAATAGTTTTTCATTTAAAAGTTACTACACATGTTGCCCTAAGACAATGGTTAACAATCTCACAGCACATCAAGAATATCCTTACTCCACCTTGTGTTCCCTATCACCAGGGGACTTCCTTGTCCCCTTCTGTCTTCTGGCCCTTCTCAATGGACTACTGTACCTCATTAGTCTCATTTGGTTTTTTTTATTTTTATTTTTTTATTTTAACACCATTTCAAAACTTTTTACTTACACATTTAAGTGATATTGACTATGCTCTTCCAATTGTGCTGCCATTCACGCCCAAGATGAAGGCTTACAGGACAAAACAGCCTCCCATTTAATAGTTACTACAAATGTTGCCCTATAACAGTGGTCAACAATCTCACAACACATCGACAGTGTCCTTATTCAATTTGTGTTCCTTATCATCAGTTTCCTACTCCCCCTCTGCCTTCTGGCCTTGTCACCGGACTCCTGTACCTCGTTAGTCCCTTTTAGTTTTACTGGGCTGTCCACTCCCAGGCTTAACATCGAACCTCGAAGGTAGCTTCACCTCTGAGCTGAAAGGGTGTCTGGGGGCCACACTCTTGAGGTTTCTCCAGTATTCTTTAGGCCAGTAAATCTGGTCTTTTTTTTTTTTTTTTTTTTGTGAGATAGAATTATGCTCTACATCCTTCTCCAGCTCTGTCCAGAACCCTCTGTTGTGATCCTGGTGAGAGCAGTCAGTGGTGGTAGCCGGGCACCATCTAGCTGTACTGGACTCAGTCCGGGGTAGGCCTTGGTAGCTGTGGACAATTAGTCCTTTGGACTAATCTTTTCGTTGTATCCTGTTCTCTTCATTCTCCCTTGCTCCCGAAGGGATGAGACCAGTGGAGTATCTTAGATGGCCGCTCATAGGCTTTTAAGACCCCAGACACTACTCACCAAGGTAGAATGTAGAGCATTATCTTTATAAGTAGTGTCATGCCAATTGAGCTAGATGTTCCCCAAGATCATGGTCCCCAGAGCCCTCCGTCCAACAACTCAGTCCCTCGGGGGGTTTGGATGTGTCTATAGGGCCTCCATGACCTTTCCTTGTGCAAGTTGTATTAGTTTCCCCTGTACTCTGTACTATCTCACCTCTCACCCAAGTTACCACTTACCTATTACCTATTTAGTATTCCCCCCCCCTCCCATCCCTGGTAACCAACAAGAGTTGTTACATTTTGCATGTGAATTTCTTCATGGGTTTTTACAATAGAGGTCTCATACAATATTTGTCCTTTTGTGATTGACTTATTTCACTCAGCAGAATGTCCTCCAGTTTCATCCATGTTATGAGATGCTTCACAGATTCATTGTTGTTCTTTCTCGTTGCATAGTCCTCCATTGTGTGTATGTACCATAGTTTGTGTATCCATTCATCTGTTGATGGACATCGAGGTTGTTTCCATCGTTTTGCTATTGAGAACAATGCTGCCATGAACATAGGTGTGCATATGTCTATTTGAGTGATGACTCTTATTTCTCTAGGATATATTCCTAGAAGTGGGATTGCTGGATCGAACAGTATGTCTATTTCTAGCTTTCTGAGGAAACTCCATATCATTTTCCAAAATGGTTATATCATTTTGCATTCCCACCAGCAGTGTATAAGAGTACCCATCTCCCCGCAGCCCCTCCAACATTTGTTATTTCCAGTATTTCTGATTCGTGCCAGTAATGCTGGGGTGAGATGGTATCTCATTGTGGTTTCAATTTGCATTTCTCTAATGGCTAGTGATCTCGAGCATTTCCTCATGTGTCTGTTGGCCATTTGAATGTCTTCCTTGGTGAAGTGTCTGTTCATTTCCTTTGCCCATTTTTTGATAAGATTGTTTGTCTTTTTGTTGTAGAGGTGTTGGATTTTCTTGTAGATTATGGAGATTAGACCTTTGTCTGACTTGTACTGTCCAAAAATTTTTTCCCAGTCTGTAGGTTCTCTTTTGACTCTTTTGGTGAAGTCTTTTGAAGAGCATAGATGTTTGATTTTTAGAAGATCCCAGTTATCTAGTTTATCTGTTGGGTTTTTTGTGTTGATGTTTATGGTTTGTATCCTGTTAATGCCATGTATTAAGGCCAGAAGTGTTGCTCCTATTTTTTCTTCTATGAATTTTATAGTTTGAGGCTTTATATTCAGGTCTTTGATCCATTATGAAGTAGTTTTTGTATATGGTGTGAGGTACGGGTCCTGTTTCATTTTTCTACAAATGGATATCCAGTTTTGCCAGCACCATTTGTTAAAAAGACTGTCTTTTCCCCATTTGATGGATTTTGGGCCCTTGTCGAAGATCAGGTGACCGTAGGTGGATGGATTTACATCTGGGTTCTCAATTCTGTTCCACTGGTCAATGTCTCTGTTGTTGTACCAGTACCAGGCTGTTTTGAGTACTGTAGCTGTATAGTAGGTTCTCAAGTCAGGTAGTGTGAGTCCTCCAACTTTATTCTACTTCTTCAGTAGTGCTTTACTTATTCGGGTCTTCTTCCCTTTCCATATAAAGTTAATAATTAGTTTTTCCATCTCTTTGAAGAATGTTGTTGGTATTTGTATCGGGATTGCATTGTATTTGTAAATTGCTTTAGGTAGAATTGCCATTTTCACAATGTTGAGTCTGCCTATCCATGAGCATGGTATGTTTTTCCATTTATGTAGATCCCTTTGGGTTTCATGCAGCAGTGTTTTGTGGTTTTCTTTGTATAGGTCTTTTACATTCCTGGTCAGATTTATTCCTAAGTATTTTATCTTTTTAGGGGCTATTGAAAACGGTATTGATTTCCTGATCTCCTTTTCATCTTTACTGGTGTATAGGAATCCAACTGATTTTTGAATGTTTATCTTGTATCCTGCTACTCTGCTAAATCTTTCTATTAGTTCCAGTAGATTTCTCGTGGAGTCTTTAGGGTTTTCTATGTATAGTATCATATCATCTGCAAACAGGGACAGTTTAACTTCTTCATTACCAATTTGGATGCCCTTTATTTCTTTCTCTTACCTTATTGCTCTAGCTAGAACTTCCAGCACAATGTTAATAGAAGTGGTGATAAAAGGCATCCTTGTCTTGTTTCTGTTTTCAAGGGGAATGTTTTCAGCCTCTCTCCATTAAGAATGATGTTGGCTGTTGGTTTTGCATAGATGCCCTTTATTATGTTGAAAAATTTCCCTTCTATACCTATTTTATTGAGAGCTTTTATCAGGAATGGGTGTTGGACTTTGTCAAATGCCTTTTCTGCATCAATTGAGATGATCATGTGATTTTTTTATTTCCTTTTATTTATGTGGTGGATTACGTTGATGGATTTTCTAATGTTAAACCATCCTTGCATACATGGTATGAATCCTACTTGGTCATGGTGTATTATTTTTTTGATATGATACTGAATTCTATTGGCTAGAATTTTGTTCAGAATTTTTGCATCTATATTCATGAGAGATATTGGTCTGTAATTTTCTTTTTTTTGTGATGTCTTTGCCTGGTTTTGGTATCAGCGTTATGCTGGCTTCATAGAATGAATTTGGAAGTGTTGCTTACTCTTCTATGCTCTGAAATAGCTTGAGTAGAACTGGTACAAGCTCTTCTGTAAATGTTTTGTAGAATTCTCCAGTGAAGCCATCTAGGCCAGGGCTTTTTTTGGTTGGGAGTTTTTTTATTACCTTTTCAATCTCTTCTCCTGTTACGGGTCTATTCAGATTTTCAATATCACTTTGTTGTAGTTTGGGTAGGCCGTATGTTTCTAGAAATTTATACATTTCCACTAGGTTTTCAAATTTGTTGGAGTATAGTTTTTCATAATATTCTGTTATAATCCTTTTTATTTCGGTTGGGTCTGTTGTAATGTCCCCCATTTCATTTCTTATTTGGGTTATTTGTGCCCTCTGCTGTTTTTCTTTGGTCAGTCTGGACAGTGGTTTGTTGATTTTGTTGATTCTTTCAAAGAACCAACTTTTGTTTTTGTTGATTCTTTCTATTGTTTTTCTGTTCTCTATTTCATTTATTTCTGCTCTGATCTTTACTATTTCCTTTCTTCCGGTGGTTGTAGGCTTTTTTTGTTGTTCTCTTTCTATTTGTTTGAATTCTGTAGTTAATGTTTTTATTTTGTCCCTTTCTTCTTTTTTGATATGTGCATCTATTGCTATAAATTGTCCTTTGAGGACTGCCTTTGCTGTGTCCCAAAGGTTTTGGTATGATGTGTTTTCATTTTCATTTGATTCTAGGAATTTTTTAATTCCATCTCTGATTTCTTCTATTACCCATTGATGTGTAGGCAGATTATTATTCAGTTTCCATGTGTTTGATTGTTTTTCCTTCATCTTTCTAGTGTTAATTTCTACCTTGATGGCATTGTGGTCAGAGAAGATACTGTGAATTATCTCAGCATTTTGGATCTTGTTGAGGATTGCTCTGTGGCCTAAGATGTGGTCTATTCTGGAGAACGTTCCATGTGCATTGGAAAAGAATGTGTACTTTGCAGCGGTTAGATGGATTGTTCTATATATGCCTATGAGGTCCAGTTGGCTGATTGTGTCCTTTAGGTCTTCTGTATCTTTGCTGAGTTTCTTTTTAGTTGTTCTGTCCTTTACTGAGAGTGGTCTGTTGAAGTCTCCTACTATTATTGTGGAACTGTCAATTTCTCTTTTCAGTGCTGTTAGAGATTTTTTAATGTATTTTGGAGCCCTGTCATTGGGTGCATAGATATTTATTATGGTTATGTCTTCATGATGGATCATCCCCTTAATCATTATATAGTGTCCTTCTTTGTCTTTTATGGTAGATTTTGTTTGAAAGTCTATTTTATCTGAGATTAGAATTGCTACTCTTGCTCTTTTTTGATAGTTGTTAGCTTGATATATTTTTTTCCTACCTTTGGTTTTTAATAAATTCACATCTTTGTTTCTAAGGTGTGTCTCTTGTAGACAGCAAATTGATGGATCCTGTTTTCTTATCCATTCTGCCACTCTCCGTCTCTTTATGGGTGCATTGAGTCCATTTAGGTTCACTGTAATTATTGATAGATGTGAGTTTGTTGCTGTCATTTTGTAGTGCTTTTTTTTTGTGGTGCTGAAGTTTTCTTTGTTGTTCTTACTCTTGTGCTGAGTTACTTTTGTTCGTGGATTTTTCTTCATTTCTTTTGTTTTTGTAGGTTTTGTTTTTGCTGAGACTTTATGTTTGTCCTCTTTTTTTATGAGTATATTTGTTAACTTTCTTTGTGGTTACCATGAATTTTACCCTTATCTTTCTAAGTTTGAAGCAGTCTACCCTTACTTGGTATCGCCTTGCCTTCCTCTCCTTTAGAAGGTTCTATACCTATGCCGTTTGTTCCCTCTTTCATTGTTTTGATGTTGTTGTCATCCTTTGATTGATTTCTCTGATTCCCTGTTGTATTTCTTTTGTTTTTGGAAAATCCTCTGTAGTTCAGTTCCTAGAATGGTATCTGGTTCATACGCACCTGCGTCCTAGGTCCTAGGTCCTCCCTGAGGGCTGAAGCTGTTTGTCCTCAGATCGAAGAACTCCCTTTAATAATTCTTGTAAGTTTGGTTTGACTTTTGCATATTCCTTTAGTTTCTGTTTATCTGGAAATGACCTAATTTCACCATCAAATTTGATTGAGAGTTTTGCAGGATATATTATTCTTGGCTGACAATTTTTTTCTTTCAAGATTTTATATATGTCATCCCATTGCCTTCTAGCCTGCATGGTTTCTGCCGAATAATCTGAGCTTAGTCTTATTGTTTCTCCTCTGTATGTGACTTCTTGTTTTTCACAAGCTGCTCTCAGGATTCTTTGTTTGTCTTTAGTTTTAGCGAGTGTGACTATGATATGTCTTGGTGATTTTCTTTTGGGGTCTCTTCTATATGGGGTTCATTGAGCTTCTTGGATGGCCAGCTTTTCATCTTTAATGATTTGGGGAAAGTTTTCTGTCAGCAGTTCGTCAATGATCCTCTCTGTGTTTTCCGTTTTCTCCCCCTGTTCTGGTATGCCAATCACTCGTAAGTTTTTGCTTTTAATTGTGTCCCACATAACTCTCAGGGTCTCTTCATTTTTCTTTGTTCTTTTTTCTGAGTTTTCCTGAAACACAGTTATATCCAAGTCTTTGTCTTCAGTTCCACTGATCCTGTCTTCCATGGTTTCAAATTACTTCTCAGCCCTTCTATGACACCGTCCATTTCTGAAATCTTGTTGTTTATCTTTTGGATTTCTAATTGTTGTTTTTGTATAATTTCGAGTTGTGAATTTATTTTGGCATTTTGTTCCTGCATCATCTTCCTGAATTCTTCCATTTTTTTGTCTGTATTTTCCATAAATTTGTCTATTTTTTCCTCATGTTTGTCAGCTTTTTGCCTCAGTTCTTGGAAAATTCCGAGTATTAGTGATTTGAGTTCCGTATCAGGTACTTCTAGTGCATTTTCTTCCACAGGAGAGTTATCTGGTGTTTTAATTTGGACGCCTGTTGGAGCCATCTTGTCTTGTTTTTATAAATGTTTTGATATTGTTTGCTGTTTTCAGGGCATCCAGTAGATATTTCTCTTGTTTATTGATTGTAGATTTTTTTTTTTTTTCGTCCTTGTGGTACAGCTGGGCAGATCTAGCTGAAGAGCAGCCACTGGGACGGGTTGTTTGTGGCACTCACAGCAGCCACCAGGACGGTCGGTAGTCAGTGCTGGGCAGGTTCCAATATGGCATGCCTGCAGAGCTTGGTGGTGTGATGTCAAGTGCACTGTGCAGTTAGGTAGGGTGCAGCGGGGAGATGGTTATATGTGAAGCTAAGCTGGATATGGGAGAGAGGAGCAAGAGCAAAAAGCATACAAATGTAAAAGGATGCTAGGGGAGCTTGTCGTTGGAATGTACAGATGAGAGACTATGGGTTGGAGGAAACCAGAAGGGGGGAGAGAAAGAAAAGGAAAGAATGAACAAATAAAAATCAGAAAAGTTAAAGAACTGCAAAGTTCCCAGGGATCCCACCGATGCAGCTATGAGATCTGGGGGAGTCGGTCTCAGTTTTCACAGCACAGCCTGGCCAGAAGGTACAGAGGCATACATCGCCTGGTATTCAGGGATCAGAAAGAGAAGGAAGAGATAGAGAGACGAGAAATTAAGCAATGAAGAAAGACAAAAGGGAAGAGGGAAAAGATGACAAAACTAATAAAAAAAGAAGAAGAATAAAATTAAAAAAAGAAAGAAAAAAAAAAAAAACACCAGCAGTCAGTGCCAACAAATGGGACCCAGAGAGCCCCCACTCAGGGGCGTGAATTCCAAGCAGCCGGCAGTCTCAGGGTTAAGAGACCTTGGCCACAGGAAACAGAGGGGCGAACGAACAAGGGCCCCGGGATCTCACCAGCACGGCAGCCCAGACCTGGAAGCAGCCACACGCCCGAACGCAGTCCCACAGCCTCTCAAGAGAGACCAAAGACGGCGCTTGGAACCAGGCACCCAGGCAAAAGGAGGGGGAGGCGGCAGGAAAAGCTTCGCCAGCAGCCAGCAAACGGTTCTCAGAAAGCCGCCAGCCCAGGGGCACGGGGAATCCAAGCACTGGCGCCCCCCAGCCCAGGGACCCTGGCCACGGAAAGCAGGGGAATCCCAGCCGAGGCGGAGTGGGTGGGGGGGTGGGAAAGCGCGCACCACAGTTTACCGGTCGTTCTGTCTCCCACTGGATGCTCTGCGAGGCTGCTCTCCCGTTCGCTGGTCTCTAATAGGAATCCAAGATGGTGGATCCGCACTGCGTTAGCTGGTAAGGAAATCTCTGCATGAGTCTCTCCTCGCTCTCAGTTTTCTTTTAGTATTCTCACTCCGTTTGGTGTTTGGCTGAGTTCTTTATCTCTTCATTTGGTGTTCTAGGGTTTCAGGATTGTTGATTCTCTGTTAGGCTTAGTTTTTCGGATCTTTGCTGTGGAGGGATGGCGTGGTGCTTCTGCCTAGAGCGCCATCTTGCCCCGCCTCTGGCAATCCATCTTGTTAAGAATCTTCCTCTTTTTCGCTAGCCCTCTACTTTATCAACCATGATGTCCTTTTCCAGGGACTGATCCATCCTGATAAGGTGCCAAAAGTATGTGAAACAGTCTTGTGATCCTCACTTCTAAGGAGCATTCTAGTTGTACTTCTTCCAAAACCGATTTGTTCGTTTTTTTGGCAGTCTATGGTATATTCAGTATTCTTTGCCAACATCTCAAATCAAAGTCATCAACTCTTCTTTGATCTTCCTTATTCATCGTCCAGCTTTCCCATGTATGTGATGTGACTGAAAACACCATGGTTTGGGTCAGGTGCACCCTAGTCTTCAAGGTGACATCTTTGCTTTTTAACACTTTAAAGAGGTTTCTTGCAGCAAATTTACCAATGCAATTCATCATTTGATTCCTTGACTACTGCTTCTATGGGTGGTGATTGTGCATCCAAGTAAAGTGAAATGCTTGACAACATCAATGTTTTCTCCCTTTATCATGATGTTGCTTATTGGTCCAGTTGTGAGCATTTTTGTTTTGTTTATTTTGAGGTGTAATCCATACTGAAAGTTGTGGATCTTTGATTTTCATCAAAGATTTTCTGCATGCTGTCATTACACAGATGTAGTAGATTTGATTCTTGTGTATTCCATCTGGCGGGGTGCACCTGTATAGTCGCTATTTGTGCTGTTGAAAAGAGGTCGTCTTCACTTTCAGCAAGCCAGGTTGTATCATCTGGATATCACAGGTTGTTAATGAGTCTTCCTCCAATCCTGATGCTGTGTTCTTCTTCATATAGTTCAGCTTTTCTGATTATTTGCTCAGCATACAGTTTGAATAAGTATGATGAAATGATACAATGCTGACACACATCTTTCCTGGTTTTAAACCACTCAGTATCCCCTTGTTCTGGTTTGAACAACTGACTCTATGTACAGGTTCCTCATGAGCACAATTAAGTATTCTGGACTTGCCATTCTTCACAATGTTATCCATAATTTGTTATGATTCACACAGTCAAATGCCTTTGGATAGTCAATAAAACACAGGTAAACATCTTTCTGGTATTCTCTGCTTTCAACCAGGATCCACTAGACATCAGCAATGATATCCCTGCTTCCACGTCCTCTTCAGAGGCCGGCTTGAATTTTTGGCAGTTCCCAGTCAATATACTGTTGCAGCCAATTTTGAATGATCTTCAGTCAAATTTTACTTGTGTGTGATATTAATGATATTGTTTGATAATTTCTGAATTGTGTCGGATCACCTTTCTTGGCAACAGGCATAAATATGGATCTCTTCCAGGAGGTTGAGCAGGTAGCCGTCTTACAAATTTCTTAGTATAGATCAGTGAGTAGTTCCAGTGCTGCATTCATTTGTTGAAACATCTCAATTGCATTCCATCAATTCCTGGAGCCTCGTTTTTCACCAATGCCTTCAGTGCAGCTTGGACTTCTTCCTTCAGTACCATCAGTTCCTGATCATATGCTGCCTCCAGAAATGATTGAACATTAACCAATTCTTTTTGGTACAGTGACTCTGTACATTCCTTCCATCTTCTTTTGATGCTTCCTGCATCGTTTAATATTTTCCCCATAGAATTCTTCAATATTGCAACTCGAGGTTTTTTTCCTTCAGTTCTTTCAGCTTAAGAAATGCTGAGCATGTTCTTCCCTTTTGGTTTTCTATCTCTAGGTCTTTGCACAAGTCATTGTAAGACTTTACTTTCTCTTCTCTAGCCATCCTTTGAAATCTTCTGTTCAGCTCTTTTACTTCTTCATTTCTTCCTTTTGCTTTAGGTATTCGATGTTCAAGAGCAAGTTTCAGAGTCTCTTCTGACATCATTTTGGTCTTTTCTTTCTTTCCTGTCTTTTTAATGACCTCTTGTTTTCATCATGTATGATGTCCTTGATGGCAACTTATCTAATCTTCAGTCATTAGTGTTCAATGCATCAAATCCTTTCTTGAGATGGTCTCTAACTTCAGGTGGGATATGCTCAAGGTTGTACTTTGGCTCTCGTGGCCTTATTCTAATTTTCTTCAGCTTCAACTTGAACTTGCATAAGAGCAATTGATGGTCCATTCCTCAGTTGGCCCCTGGCCTTGTTCTGACTGATGATATTGACTTTCTTCATGCGGTCTCTCCACAGATGATTCGTGTGTATTCCATCTGGCAGAGTCTACCTGTATAGTCATCATTTATGTTGTTGAAAAGAGGTATTTGCAATGAAGAAGTCGTTGGTCTTCCAAATTCTATCACGGATCTCTGGCATCTTTTCTATCACCAAGGCCTTATTTTTCAACTACTGATCCTTCTTTGTTTCCAACTTTTTTCATTTCAAGCACCTATAATTATCGATTAATCTTTTTTTTTTTTCCTTGCTGTTTTTGTTGTTAATTTCTACCTTGATGGCATTGTGGTCAGGGAAGATACTTTGAATTATCTCAGCATTTTAGATCTTGTTGAGGATTGTTCTGTGGCCTAAGGTGTGGTCTCTTCTGGAGAACGTTCCATGTGCATTGGAAAAGAATGTGTACTTTGCAGCAGCTGGATGGAGTTTCTATATACGTCTATGAGGTCAGGTTGGCTGATTGCACCCTTTAGGTCTTCTGTATCTGTGCTGAGTTTCTTCTTAGTTGTTCTGTCGTTTACTGAGAGTGCTGTGTTGAAGTCTCCTACTCTTATTGTGGAACTGTCAATTTCTCTTTTCAGTGTTGTTAGAGTTTGTTTTATGTATTTTGGAGCCCTGTCATTGGGTGCGTAGATGTTTATTATGGTTATGTCTTCATGGTGGATCATCCCCTTCATCATCATTATATATTGTCCTTCTTTGTCTTTTATGGTGGATTTTGTTTTAAAGTCTATTTTATCTGAGATTAGTATTGCCACTCCTGCTCTTTTTTGGTAGTTGTTAGCTTCATATATTTTTTTCCAACCTTTGACTTTTAATAAATTCACATCTTTGTTTCTAAGGTGTGTCTCTTGTAGACAGCATTTTGATGGATCCTGTTTTCTTATCCATTCTGTCACTGTCTGTCTCTTTATGGGTGCTTTGAGTCCATTTACATTCCGTGTAATTATTGATAGATGTGAGTTTGTTGCTGTCATTTTGTAGTGCTTTATTTGTGGTGCTGACGTTTTCTTGTTCTTCTTACTCTCCTGTGCTGAGTTACTTTTGTTTGTGGATTTTTTTTTTCATTTCTTTTGTCTTTGCTGAGACTTTATGTTTTTCCTCTTTATTTTTATGAGTATGTTTATTAACTTTCTTTTTGGTTACCATGAAATTTACCCTTATCTTTCTAAGTTTGAAGCAGTCTACCATTACTTGCTAACGCCTTGCCTTCCTCTCCATTAGAAGGCTCTATACCTACACCATTTATTCCCTCTTTTAATGATCTGATGTTGTTGTCATTTACTGATTTACTGCTCTGTTTTCCTGTTGTATTTCTTTTGGTTTTGGATAGTCCTTCAGTGTTCATTTCCTAGATTGGTATCTGGCTGATATGATCCTGTGTCCTAGATTCTGCCTGTGAGTTGAAGTTGTTTGTTCTCAGATTGAAGAACTTCCTTTAATAATTCTTGTAAGTTTGGTTTGCTTTTTACATATTCCCTTAAGTTCTGTTTATCTGGAAATGTCCTAAAGTCACCATCATATTTGAACAAGACTTTTGCAGGATATATTATTCTTGGCTGGCAACTTTTTTTCTTTCAAGGTTTTATATATGTCGTCCCATTGCCTTCTTGCCTGCATGGTTTCTGCCAAGTAATCTGAGCTTAGTCTTATTGTTTCTCCTCTATATGTGACTTCTTGTTTTTCACGAGCTGCTCTCAGGATTCTTTGTTTGTCTTTGGTTTTGGCGAGTGTGATTATGATATGCCTTGGTGATTTTCTTTTGGGGTCTATGCTATATGGGGTTCATTGAGCTTCTTGGATGGCCAGCTTTTCATCTTTCATGATATTGGAGAAGTTTTCTGTCAGCAGTTCTACAATGATCTTCTCTGTGTTTTCTGTTTCCTTCCCCTGTTCTGGAACTCCAATCACGCATAAATTTTTGCTTTTGATTTTATCTCACATAACTCTCAGGGTCTCTTCATTTTTCTTTGTTCTTTTTTTTGAGTTTTCCTCAAAGAAAGTTGCATCCAAGTGTTTGTCTTCAATTTCACTGATCGTGTCTTCCACCATTTCAAATCTGCTCCTCAGCCCTTCTATGACATCAACCATTCCTGAAATTTTGCTGTTTATCTTTTGGATTTCTAATTGTTGTCTTTGTATAATTTCTAGTTGTGAATTTATTTTGACATTTTTTCTTGCATTATTTTCCTGAATTCTTCCAATTTTTTGTCTGTATTTTCCATAAATTTGTCTATTTTTTCCTCATTTTTGTCTGCTTTTTGCTTCAACTCTTTGAGAATTCTGAGTATTAAAGATTTTAATTCCCTATCAGGTAGTTCTAGTACCTTTTCTTCCACTGGAAAGTCATCTGGTGCTTTATTTTGGATGCCTACTGGAACCATCTTGTCCTGTTTTTGTGAATGTTTTGATATTGTCTGCTGTCTTCGGGGCATTCTATAGTTATTTTTCTCATTTGTTGATTGTAGATTTGTTTGTTTCGTCTTTGTTTTTTTATTTAGCTATGTCTGAGCAGGTGGACTGTGTGTTCTTTGTTGTTTGCTCATCTCTGAACATGATAGTTTTTGCCTCCTTCTCCAATGGGCAGGGTCAGTCGCTCAGATATGGTACAGCAGGGCAGGTCTAGCTGAAGAGGAGTTACTGGGACGGGTTGTTTGTGGCACTTACTACAGCCACCAGCGCAGGTCGGTAATCAGTGCAGGGCAGATTCCAGTAGGCTGTGCCTGTGCTGCTTGGTGGTGTGATTTTTAAGTGCATGGTGCAGGTAGGGAGGATGTAGGGGGGAGATTGTTATGTGTGGAGCTAAGATGGATATGGGAGAGAGGAGAGAGGAACAGGAGCCAAAAACATTCAAACAACCAAAAAGAGTGCTAGGGTAGCTTGCCGTTGGAGTGGAGATGAGAGACTATGAAATGGAGAAAAACAAAAAGGGGAAGAAAAAAAAGAAAAGAATGAGTAAATAAAAATCAGAAAGGAAAAAGAACAGCAAATCTCCCAGGAATCTCACTGCTGCAGCTATGAGGTCTGGGGTAGTTGTTCTCAGGTGTCGCAGTATATCCTGGCTATAAGGTGTAGAGGTATTCAGCGCCAGGTATTCAGGGAACAGAAAGAGAAAGAAGGTATAGAGAGATGAGAAACTGAGTAATGAAGAAAGAAAAAAGGGAAAAAGAGGAAAAAGAAAACAAACCAAATTTAAAACAAAAAAAAAAGAAGGGCAAGAAAAGCCCCCCCAAAATCAGAAAAAAAGAAAAAAACCCACCATAAAAGAAATGCCCTCAGGAATCCTTCTGCACGTCTGCGCAAGCCAAGGGGGTAGGCTGCAAGCTGTGCAGCACCGCCCGGCCAGAATGGGCTCCCGACTCAAGAAAAGTAAAAGAAAACAAACAAACAACCCAAAACAAACAAATAAACAAAAGCCCCGGGATCCCACCAGTGTGGCAGCCCAGACCAGGGAGCAGCTCCACACTCGAACGGAGCTCTGCAGCCCCTCAGGAAGAAGCAAAGATGGCGCATGGAGCCAGGTATTTGAGCAAAAGTATCAATTCATCTTGATTGTATGTTTGATCAATTTCTGACTGCATAAGTTGGTAAAAAACTTCAATTTCTTTATCTTTGGCCTTATTGGTTGGGGAGTAGTTTTGAATAATAGTCACATTAACAGGTCCTCTTTGTAGACATATGCATATTATCCTATCACTGACAGCATTGTGCTTCAGGATAGATATTGATATGTTCTTTTTGATAATGAATACAATGTGCTTCCATTTCAGTTTTTTATTCTTAGCATAGCAGCCCACAAGATTTTCTGATTCAAAATGACCAGTACCGGTCCATCTCAGCTCTCAAATGCCTAGGATATTGATGTTTATGCATTCCATTTCACTTTCGATAGTTTCTAATTTTCCTAGATTCATACTTCTTACATTGCATGTTCCAATTATTAATGGATGTTTGCAGCTGTTTCTTTTCATTTTAGAGAATCTAGAGACTATCTCAAGAATATATTTAGTGCATTGAACACTAATGACTGAAAACCAATTGAGTTGTGGAATGACATCAAGGATGTCATACATGAAAAAAGAAAAAGGTGTTAAAAAAAAAAAGACCAGAAAGAATAAATACTCTGAAACTTGCTGTTGAACACAGTAACTAAAGCAAATGGAAGAAATGATGAAGTGAAAGAGCTGAACAGAAGATTTCAAAGGGCAGTTCAAGAAGACAAAGTAAAGCATTATAACAAAATTTGCAAAGACTTGTACTTAGAAAACCAAAAAGGAAGCGCATGCTCAGCATTTCTCAAACTGAAAGATCTGAAGAAAAACTTCAAGCCTCAAGTTGCAATACTGAAGGATTCTATGGGCAAAATATTGAACGATACAGGAAACATCAAAAGAAGTTGGAAGGAATACACAAAGTCACTATACCAAAAAGAATTGGTCGATGTTCAACCATTTCAGGTGGCACCATATGATGAAGAACTGACAGTACTGAAGGAAGAAGTCCAAGCTGCTCTGAAGGCATTGGTGAAAAACAAGGCTTCAGTAATTTACGAAATACCTGTTGAGTTACTTCAACAAACAAATACTGTACTGGAGGTGTTCACTCCTCTATGCCAAGAAATTTGGAAGACAGCTACAGGCTCAACCAACTGGAAGAGATCCATATTTGTGCTGATTCCAAAGACAGGTGATCCAGGAGAATGCAGAAATTGTCTAACAATATCATTAATATCACACACCTGTAAAATTTGCTGAAGATCATTCAAAAGTGGTTATTGCAAGCAGTACATAGACAGAGAATTACCAGAAATACAAGCTGGATTCAGAAGAGGACATGGAACAGGGGATATCATCACTGATGTCAGATAGATCTTGTTTGAAAGCAGAGAATACCAGAAAGATGTTTACCCACGCATTACTGACTCTGCAAAGGCATTTGACTGGGTGGATCATAACACATTATAGATAACCTTGTGAAGAATGGGAATTCCAGAACACTTAATTGTGCTCATGAGGAAACTGTACATAAGCCAAGAGGCAGCCATTCAAAAAGAACAAGGGGATACTGTGTGTTTTAAAGTCAGAAAGGTGTTGTATCCTTTCACCATACTTATTCAAACTGTATGTTGAAAAAATAATCTGAGAAGCTGGACTATATGAAGAAGAGCATGGCCTCAGGATTGGAGGAAGACACATTAACAGCCTGCGATATGCAGATGACACAATCTTGCCTGTTGAAAGTGAAGAGGACTTAAAGCACATACTGATGATGATCAAATACTACAGCCTTCAATATGGATTGCACCTTAACATAAAGAAAACAACAATCCTCACAACCAGACAAATAAGCAACGTCATGACAAATGAAGAAAATATTGAAGTTGTCAAGGATTTCATTTTACTTGGATTTACACTCAACACCCACGGAAGCAGCAATTCGGAAAGGAAATGATGTATGGCATTGGGAAAATCTGCTGCAAACTACCTGTTTATAGTTTTAAAAAGCAAAGATACCACTTTGAGGACTAAGATGTGCCTCACCCAAGCTATCCTATTTTCAATTGCCTCATATACATGCAAAAGCTGAACAAGGAATAAAGAAGACTGAAGAAGAATTGATGCCTTTGAATTATGGTGATGTTGAAGAATACTGAATATACCATGGACTGCCAGAAGAACAACAAGTCTATCTTGGAAGTAGTACAGTCAGAATCCTCCTTAGAAGCAAGGATGGCGAGACTTCATTTCAAGTAGTTTGGACACGTTATCAGGAGGGACCAGTCCCTGGAAAAGGATATCATGCTTGGTAAACCAGAGGGTCAGTAAAAAAGAGGAAGACCCTCAACAAGATGGACTGACACTCTGGCTACAACAGTGGTCTCAAGCATAGCAATGATTGTGAGGGTGAAGTAGTACCAAGCAGTGTTCCGTTCTGTTGTACATAGAGTCGCTATGAGTGGAAACTGACTTGAAGGCTCTTAACAACAACAACAACAAGTGATATTTAGACATTAAAAATGATAAAACCTTTGATCTAAATTGGCAAGGCTTTTCTGTGGCATTTCATGCATCATACAGAAGAGACATGAAAGAGGTTGAGGTTGGATAAGGACATCCTAACACTCCAGAAATCTCATGAAATTAGAAATAACTTTCTCCTTTTACACGGAAGCCTATTTGTGATTGTTATGAAATCCACACGTACTTGGTTAGTGGTTACTGTCAGTCTATCTCTGTCAGTTCATATCTAAGCATTAACTACTACAAAAGAATGAGAAAATAAGGACTTGTGAATCTACTTTCACAACTGGAAATAGTGCTTCAATATACACCGACTGTCTTAGACTGGGTTCTCTAGAGAAGCAAAACCAGTGAAGCATATAAATATATATAGACAGAGACTTATATCAAAGAAATAGCTCACGCGACTGTAGAGACTGGAACGTCCCAAGTCCATGGGTTAGGATAGAGGCTTCTCCCGATTCACATAGCTGCAGGGGCTGGAAAACTCAAGGTCGACAGGTCGGGAAGCAGGGGTCTTGCTCACAGGCTGTGAATATTTACGAATCCCAAGATGGGCAGATAAGCTGATAGCTCAATCCCAAGAACCAGAGGTCATATGAACAGAAGGCAACCACAGGATCCAGAGCGAGCAAAAAAACGGAACGTCTGCTTAATTTGGATGTAGGCCACACCCCCAAGGAAACTCCCTTTCAACTGATTGGCTACTCACAGCAGATTCAATCAGGAGAGTGATCCCATATAAACACCAAGAATCACGGCCCAGCCAAGTTGACACACCATCTTAAACATCACACCAGCTAATAAAAAGTCAGTAAGTCTTTGTCTGTAAAAAAAGTAATAATAATTAATTATTTAAAACCATCTCCTTATCCTTTGATTATATATTATCCTGGAAAATAGATCCAAAGAAAATAAGATGTTTTAATTTTAAGTATTAATTTATTATTGGAGAATGGGGAGAGACTCCCAAAAGTCAACCAATTTTGAATATGTTTTGCTTCTTGGGTGAATGTTTTAAGTAACATTAAGCCACAGTTCTCACTTCAATAATGAGAAATAAACGGAAATATTAAAATATAAAATGTTCAAATTATCAGTGGGCTGTAGGAGGAACGAAGGTTCTGGAGAAGAAAGATTGTGTCATTGGTGAGCTGAGATCTCCAGCCGTTTCCTTTAATAAATATACAACATTGCATGAGGTGAAACTGGATAAAGACATACAGGAACTCTGTGTATTTTTTTTCCAACTCTTTCATTTGTCTAAAATGATCTAAAAATAAATAATTTTTTTAAAGTCAAAGATTGTTAAATGGAATTTAAAGAAGACTCAACTATTCATTGTTTACGAGGACACTGTAAGTATAAGAACACAAATAGTTTAAACTAAAATGAGTTAATATGTTATGTATTGTGAAGTTATACATTAAAAACACTAATGAATGGAAAGATTATATGACTCAGTTACAAGACATATAAAACTTAAGACTAGATATATGTATATTTTATGGAGGAAACCGGATGATGATTTAAGGTTCAAGTCAACAACAACCCATTTCATTTTAAAATTCTATGCTTCTAATAATATAGACTCAAACTATCTAAAATAAGAATAAAAAAAAGTCAACATTAAAAGCAAAAAAACAAAAGTCTACAATTATAATTAAAGATTTTTAACCTTCCTCTCTCGGTGACTGGTATATCAAGCAGAAAAAAAAAAATAATAATGATTTATGCTATTTGAATGCAATGATGAACAAATTTAACAGTATACCTATTTAGACATTTCCTTTAAAATCTGCAAAAACTCACCTTCTGCTTATTAAAATTGACCATAAGCTAAGCTATCAAAAACAAGCAAATGACAATAACAACCAAACAACACAATGAAATCATGCTCAGCATATTCTCTGACCACAGTGAATTTAAAGTAGAAATTAATAAAATGAAAATGTCTGAAAACCTCCAAATATCTGAAAAATAAGCAAGATAATATCAATAATTAAGAAAAATTCAATGCAAATTAGAAGACAATAGAACAGAATGATAGTAAATTTGTAACGCACTAAATTTGTGAAAAACAGAAAAAGCAGTCATTTTTAAAAGCACAAATTTTAAAAGGAGAAAAGTTGACAATCTATGCTCTCAGCTTCCATCTCAAGAAGAAGGATAGAAGAATAATTTCAAAAGAAACTTAAGTGTAGCTATCCAAAATAAAGAATTCAAATATAAAATAAAGAATATCAAGAAAGCTGAATATCTTTTCATTGTAAGGGTTAATAAAATTAATAAAACACTAGCAAGAATAACCAAGGGAAAAAAAGAGAGAGCCAATTACTAAATTCAGGAATAAAAAGCAACACATAGATAAAAACATTGTTAAAGGGATTTAGAAATGTCTCCAACTCTTTTGCCTTCTAGAATTAGGAATAGATGGAAAAAAACTTTAATCCTCTTGCTTTTTTTCCCCTCAGACAAAATCTTCTTCTTTTTCCAGCCAACTGTAAATAAAAGGAGATAACTCTGTCATATTTGCAAACCACCTTTGTGCAGCATTTTGCTACTTCAAACAAACAATTAAACAAAAATTGGAGTTATTTTTGGACTCTGTATCTGATTTGAGTAGAAAAAAACTGGTAAGAAATGTCACATTATAGAAGAGCCTCTAAAAGCTTCATCTGTCATGATATGTTTCTGATCATTTTCTTTCTCCTCTGAGATTTTTATATCTATTTATCTTCCAGAGCTATGGTACCTGTACAGTTTTATCTATAAATAAGAGATCAAATGAGACAATTTTGAGATCTACGCGACACTTTTTTTTTTTCTTCTTTGAACTTGCTTCTTGTTTTCCAATGGGTGATGATATTCTGTGGAAGAAATTTTAGTCATCTATAACATGTTATGATGTCAATTTACTAGTTTAGTAGCCAGCATACCTGAATTTTTCTAGCATTACTGCCACCAACCGTTTGTTAGCAAGTCATTTAAAATTCTCTAATGGCGGTTTCTCATATGTTATATGTAACTAACTATATCTGCCTAATAGTAATGTCAAAATGGCAGGTCAGACAATATATATGTCCTCAGTTGCTAACCGAAAGGTGGGCAGTTCGAACCCAGCCGCCACTCCATGGGAGAAAGATGTGGCAGTCTGCTTCCATAAAGATTAGAGCCTTGGCTAACAGACACGTGAGGAAATGTTCACGATCACTAGTCGTTAGAGAAATGCAAATTAAAACCACAATGAGATACCATCTCACCCTAGCATTACCAGCATGAATCAAAAAACAGAAAATAACAAATGTTGGAGAGGTTGCAGGGAGATCAGAGCCCTTAGGCACTGCTGGTGGGAATTCAGAATGATACAACCATTTTGGAAAATGATATGGTGCTTCCCTAGAAAGCTAGAAATAGAAATATTATATGATCCAGCAATCTCACTCCTAGGAATATATCCTAGAGAAATAAGAGCTGTCACATGAACAGACACATGCACACCCATGTTCATTGCAGCATTGTTGACAATAGCAAAAAAATGGAAACAACCTAGATGCCTATCAACAGATGAATGGATAAACAATCTATGGTACATACACACAATGGAGTACTATGCAACGAGAAAGAACAATGATGAATCTACAAAGCATCTCACAACATGGATGAATCTGGAAGGCATTATGCTGAGTGAAATAAGTCAATCACAAAAGGACTAATATTGTATGAGACCACTATTATAAAAGCTCATGAAAACGTTTACACACAAAAAGAAACAATCTTTGATGTTTACGAGGAAGGGGAGGGGTGGGGGTGGAAAAACACTAAATAGACAATAGATAAGTGATAACTTTGGTGAAGGGTAAGGCAATACACAATACTGGGGACACCAGCACAAATTGTACAAGGCAAGGTTATGGAAGCTCCATGGGCATATCCAAACTTCCTGTGGGACCGAATTGCTGGGTGGAGGGCTGTGGGGACCATGGTCTCAGGGAACATCTAGCTCAATTGGCATAACAGTTTCTAAAGAAAATGTTCTACATTCTACCTTGGTGAGTAGTGTCTGGGGTCTTAAAAGCCTGTGATCAGCCATCTAAGATACTCCACTGGTCTCATCCCTTCGGGAGCAGGGAGAATGAAGAAAACTAAAGACACTAGGGAAAGATTAGTCCAAAGGACTAATGGACCACAACTACCACAGCCTCCACCAGATTGAGTCCAGTAAAACTAGATGATACCTGGCTACCACCACTGACTGATCTGATAGGGATCACAATAGAGGATCCTGGACAGAGCTGGAGAAAAAATGTAGCATAAAATTCTCACTTACAAAGAAGACCAGACTTGCTGCCCTGACAGACTGGAGAAAACTCGAGAGTAAGGCCTCCGGACACCCTTTTAGCTCCGTAATGAAGTCACTCCTGAGGTTCACCTTTGATCCAAAGATTAGACAGGCCCATACAACAAAATGAGACAAAAGGGGCACACCAGCGCAGTGGCAAGGACTAGAAGGCAGAAGTGGACAGAAAAGCTGGTAGTAGGGAACCCAAGTTAGAGAAGGGAGAATGTTGATATGTCTTGGGGTTGTTAACCAATGTCATAAAATAATGCGTGTACTAATTGTTTAATGAGAAGCTAGTTTGTTCTGTAAACCTTCATCTAAAGTAAAAAATAAAAAAGGATTAGAGCCTTGAAAACCCTGTGGGGCAGTTCTACTCTGTCTTACATGGTCACTATGAGTCAGAATTAACTTGACAGCAACAGATTTGTTATTATTTGTTATTATTTTAAGCAAAAAACTAATAAGTAGTAATTATGATTTTTTTTTTTAAAGTAAAAAGTAAGTTTTATTTGGCATATATTCAAAAGGACAAAAGTGGGAAGCAGACAACCATGCTGCCACAGCCATGTCTGCCCGAATCCAAGGAAATAGCACAGAACAGACAAGAGTGGGAAAACGGACAAGCATGCTGCCATAGCCATGTCTGCCCAAGTCCAAAGAATATTACAGGATAGGCAAGAATGGGAAAAAGGACAAGCATGCTGCCACAGCCATGTCTGCCTGAGTCCAAAGAATATTACAGAATAGGCAAGAATGGGAAAACAGACAAGCATGCTGCCACAGCCATGTCTGCCCGAATCTAAAGAACAGTAACAGAGCCATCAGTACATATCAACATCACAAAATGGGTAGAATCATTGAAAGCATCACTTTTTTACTGATTGGCTAGAAATTGTAATTTTACGTTTTGTATCATCTTTCTTAACAATCACTGGTACGGGTTTCAGTTGCAAAAGTCAGGAGGGTCTTCACTGGTCTAACAAATTCCTATTCACAAAATGTTAATAGAAAAAGACAAAAGGTGAGAAGTCCTTTGGGTTAGGTTTTATTGCCCTTTTGTGAAAACTTCCTTAAGATAATTTCTGAGATTGTCCCTTCAGTTGTCTTATCTCAGGGCCCAGTTGATGTGTCTTTGTGAGTCTGTGAGGGACCAGCTCCTGCCGGGTCACATCTTGTATGCTCAAGGAGAGAGAATAATAACTCCAATATTATTTCCTAATTCAGTCCCTCCTTTTGATCAGAGATTGGAGATAACAAATCGATGATCAATACCTGGACTTAGTGGAGCTCCTAGATGGTGGCCATTGCAGGCTCTTTAAACTCACGGTGCTGGTTTTCCACCAGATACCATCTGGTTCTTCACCAGGTTATTAAGTAAGAGTGATGTTCCCATCAATGGCATTGCCGGAGTGAGCAGACTCAATGTACATCAACATTTTAGCCTGAGGCCTTCTTTTGCCTTTTAAGTGTGAAAGACAATAGAGGATAAATTTTATTATGCCTAATACTATCAGGATGTAGACTAAGAATATTACTATTCCTTGCAATAGTGATCTAGCCCATGTACTTAGTCCTAATGATAACCAACCAAACAAATCTGGTGTTTGTAAGGGTGTGACAATGTGTAATCAAGTAGCTTGCTGTCTAATTCTATGTATATCTTGTCTACAGCACAGACTATACTTTCTTGGACTAATAAAAAAAATCTAAGGTTATTTTGTTAACTCATGTCACCTTGGCTTATGAGATCAGAGATCACTGTTGTGCTTCTATCTTATTTGTTATCTGTCCCATAGTGACTAACAAATTTTCTTAAAAGATTTTTCTAACTCAGATATACCATAAGTAGGAATTAAAGCTACCAACCATACCCTGAATGTTGGACCAATGGGTTTTCTTCTGACTTTCATTTTACAATGTGTAACAATTTAACATTACCTTTCCAGTATTTACTAGCATCCTTACTATGAATACTTAAAGATAATCCTAAAATTCCCGAAGTGCATTGTCCATGCATTTGTCAGTAATTTAAACAAGACTGCCCATGTAAATTCACTATCAGTTGGAAAAGAATCACCTAAATTAGAAGCATATCTACACAGAAACATATACCCATAAGAAGCACACAAAGTTTATCTAGAAGAAACAGAAGGTATAGAAAAATTTACATGTGACAAGTTTTCATTAGAGAACTAATGATTAGAAAGATAATACAGGATGGACCTTTCCTGTAGAAGGTCTTCAGTTAGTCTGTTTAAAACATACAAAGTGTTCTTCCCAAGGGCAAGCTGCCCCTCCTTGGTTTACCTATTAACAGTCATGGGTCACTTTCTCAGAAGCAGAAATGGAACCAAAGATAAAACGGAGTCTGAACCATGAGGTCAATCTCCTCTGAGAATCTGGTTTCTTTAAGATACATAATTTTCTGCGTCGTAAGAGGGTGACGGTTTGACTAAAAACATTACACAGGTATTTCATATGACATTGTATTAAATACTGCTTAAACTAATTACTAATTTACCCTAAACATAACTCTCAGTCTGATCTTTGAAATTAATTTCCTAAAACAGACTGAATTTTTCAAAAAAGACTCAATACCCAGAGCAAAATGGTCTTACTAGTTTATCTGGACCATTGTTTGACTCAAAGTATCTTCAGGAACCAGTTTTCTTCGCAAAGCTCAAGGTTCAAGAGGACACCCAAAGGCAAATATCCCGTGCACCTCAACCTCCCTGAAAGCCAGAAATCTGGATTCCAGGAGAATTATATACAACTCTCTCATCATTCTTTCCTTTGGGTCATGATCTTGTTATAGAATCTTTTATCAAAAATGTTCAATAAATGGTAATTGGACATCATCTGGTTTTTAAGATCCCAGGCACCATACAGCAAACTAGGAAATAAAACAGAAACACTAACAATTATATTAGGCCAATTGTCTGAAACAACCAATGAAACCATGACCCTAAGGTCTTTGAACCAAGGAAACAGATCTCATGAGGTGTTTGTCTCTACATAAGCAGCATCAGTAACTGCTTTTCATGTGCCTCAACAGCAACTACATTCTGCAAAACCTCAGACTGAGTATTAATATAAATAGAGCAACATTTATCTATTGAGACACAAACTGTTTCTTAAGAAACTAACAGGAAATCCAATGCTGTTCTATTTTGTAAAATCATAGCTCAAATTTCAAATACTTCTCTGGTTATGATACCTACAGCTTTGCTAAGTTTACCAACACAAACTTCTAATTCAAGAGTTACATTATCTAAACCCATTAGTTAGATAATTTAGGAGAAAGGAGAATGATTTCTCATATCCAGAAATTAGTACCTTAAAATATCAGTAATATTAAAAAAAAACAAACAAACATAGTTTCCTTTAGTTTACTCAGTCTTATGTAGTTAATTTCTGTTCCATGTGATTCTGGATCAGCCACAGTCTGTGAAGCCATCAGCTTCTGCATAGGAGCTCTGGAAATTTTATTCAGTCTAGTCACAGTCCTTTTAGCAAGTTCAATATAGTCCATCTTTTGGTAAAACTACTTTGGTAAAACTTTTTCAGCAAATCAGCAAAGTAAAAACTTATCTGCAGATGACAAAACTTAATATGGCTATGATTAATTGATAAACATAATATTCTTAATAGTGAAAGAGCTGATAGAAATTAATTATAAGCATAACATAAAGGCCAAATAAAATCAGTTTAAAAAAACTTTAGATAAAAATATTTCTGAATATAGCCATTAACCATATTCAAAGAGCTTCGGATATAATGCAGAATAATTTTGAGACAAAATACCATATAGTCAGGATATACCAAGAATACACCAAGATTATCAAATCTCTAAATACCAGAATAGTAATAAAAAAAACTTTATAGGTAAATAATGTGAATTCCCCAATCAAACCATTGGCTTTGATGATGCTAGACGCAAAAAGATAAAGTTGCGACCAAGTTAGCAATAAAGAGATAATAATATAGGTCACTGTGAAACCATACTTAAGTGATTTAACCAAAGATCTTAAAGTAAAATCCTTAGCTTTCCTTTCTAGAAGCCATGATGCTTGGTATTCAGACTCTGGAATCTTAATTCTAATGAGAGGCCAAACCTTTGTCTTCCAGGTAGAATACACAAGGAATAAATTAACCCTTTAACTCAGAAATTAAAGAAAATTTTGTTATTTTAACAGCGAGAAACCCAATTCTTTGTTTTATATGCTACTTAACATTAAAACTCCTTAAAAATCTCATAAATTAAACCATTAAACTTCAGTCAGACAGATGAAACTTGACCATATCAAATAAATTTCTTTTTCAATAAACCTCTTAAAGGTTGCCTTTGTAGTATATCTCTTACAGTGCATCCTTTTAAATGACAGAAAGGAACACTCATTAGCAGACTTAAATATATATATATATATCTTCTTGTGGCATAAAAAGACAAAGTATATGAACTTAAATTATGACAAGTGTCTATTAACTTAATATCAATAGGTTACCCAAAATGTTGAAATTATTTAAAGCCTATATATCATAAAACATAACTGTTGTTGAAAGAAAAGTCTGTTTAAACATTCTAAGATCTCATTCAACTTTTACTACTTCTGGTATTTTTCCCAATCTAGTTTTAGCCATTAAAGATTTTATCTACTGGCTTTGGAAATCACAATGTCTTTGCTCACTTGACCAATTCATTGATATGGATATAACCTTAGGTGTTTGGCTACTGCTGGAAACTTTTTTTTCCAGGCCACTTCAGGTGTATCTCATTGTGATTTCTATTTTTTTTTTTTACTTCTTAAAGTTCCCCTATAATAGAGAGAACTTGTTTCCAGTTCTATGATTAGCATCTACCCAATTTCTGATAACTATAGCAAAGCAGCAATTTTTCTTACCTTTTGTCTTAAAAGAGTCTCCACCTAGCTGGAAAGGGTTCTTTCAAAAGCGTCCCTGGAGCTACAGGACCTTGGAGACTGGGAGGTGGGGAGGCCTGATGGTGCTCTGCCCTCATTCTCTAGACTCATGGAAGACATTTACATATGTTTGAATTGATGGAGGCATTTTGAAAGACAAAAGATAGCTAATTTCTTTCTTTTTCACTGTTCTGGAACTGCTACTTTTACTTTAAGACAAAACTATCCTTTTTCCTTAAATAAAACACATTCTATATAATATCTAGCTTAAGTTACTTAAAAAGGTTTCACTTTTAAGATTGACATACTATAAAACATAAGTTTCTCCAAGTAGCTATCAAAAAACTAAACCATAAGACAGACACAAGATGAAGTTTTTTCTGGACGAAGAAAGAACTGAGGTTCTGTGACTAGCCCTACAAAATACAGCAATTCTTAGCCATAGCCACCAATCTAATACAACAAGACAAACTTAGACACAATGCTGTAGACCAGAAGCAAGCTCTTAGAACAAGAGGAGACAGAAAGACCACATGAACTCACCAGATAATACCACACAAAACAAGGATATGGGGATCCTAGTTTCTAAAAGTGTATATAGCAATTTTTGGTAAGATTGACTCAGTTCAGTGGAAAAAACAGGTACAGAACTACCACTTTTCCCTTAAGTATCAAAACACAGGTCAGGAGCTGCCACCTCTCTCTGCGAATTTGGCAAAACAGAGCACTATTTTCCCGGTTTTCTCTGAGCCACAAAAAAGGTCCGAATTTTGCAGCTTATAGTGACTCACAGCTCTTTGAAAATAGAATTACCTCTTCAAACGCCTGAATCCAGTCCTAGACTGTAGTTCACTTAAAGAGTTACTAATTGTCACTCTTAACCAAACGATCAAGCGAAAATCTAAGAAAGATTCTCCTTAATCAATCAACCGGTTTTTCGAACAAATATACCAGACAAAACTTAAGAAAACATGAGAGAGAGAACAACAAAAAATAAGCAAAGGTTCGTTTTCTGAGAGCACTCACCCCATCAATGTCAAAGGGACATGGAGTGGGAACACGTGGGTCCAGAATATAGGACCTTTCTTTGCCTGCTTCTGCTCCGCAGTCCAAGTCTCCTCAAAGTTGACTGGATTCGTAGCTTCAGATCCTGCTCACAGCGCCATTAACTGTTGTAGGGAAAAAGATCACAAAATTTAGTAAAGTAAAAAGAAAGTTTTATTGGGCATATATTGAAAAGGACAAAGGTGGGAAGCGGACAACCATGCTGCCACAGCCATGTCTGCCCAAGTCCAAGGAAATATCACAGAACAGACAAGAGTGGGAAAACGGACAAGCACGCTGCCACAGCAATGTCTGCCCAAGTCCAAAGAATATTACAGAATAGGCAAGAATGGGAAAACGGACAAGCATGCTGCCACAGCCATGTCTGCCCAAATCTTAATTATGATATTTTAATATTAATATGTAATATATTTATATTTCTCATACTGGTGCATCTAAATGGTACCATTATGTATTTGTATGTGTTTGTTATATATTTGTATACAAAAGAAATAGTCTGGCAGGATGGGGTGTTTCCGAGGTAGACTTATCGATTATGTCAAGTAATGTCTTTGGCATGTAATTAGAAAAAGAAAATCATACCATGAATCCTGTCCTGAAAAGTTATGGTATTTTTAAAATGATGTCCTGAAAAATAGAATTCTATAATAAATATTTTTAGAGTAAATACATAACAAAAACAAACTGATTTTCATTATTTCTTCCCATTTCTGATTCCCTTCCTTACTTCTCTTTGTCAATAATAACTCCACCACTTATTATTTGCTTAGGCCAAAACCCTAAAAATGATCCCCTTTTTTTTCCCCCTGTTTCTATTCCTTAGCACCAATCATTGCAAACAATGGCAAATACTTCCAGCGCTATCTCTAAACAGAGCTCAAATCCACTCTCTTCTCACCATTTCCCACCGTGCAAAGCTATTCGAATCGATATCCTCACAACTTGTACCTCTACAACAGCAACCTAACTACTCTTTCTCCTTCCATTTTTGCCTGGCCAAAGTTAATTTTCTACAATTGAGAAGATAATCTCCTCAAAGTTTACATTAGAAAAGATCACTCTCCTGCTCATGGTAACTTTTCAATAGATTGCCATTGTAAATATCTTCTCACACTCTGTGGTCCTACACTAATTTGTCCCATCTCTTTCTCGAAAACAACTTCATCTCTCTCTCTCTCTGACATCCACAGTCATATGGGAATTTGTTCTGTCTCTTCAATTCTGATTTCTATCGAGAAAATTATTCCCCTATATCTAAAATGCACTTGATTTAGATTTTCATATTACTACTTCTTTCTGATCATTGTCTCAGTTCAAATGTCACTGTTTAAGGATACCTCCTTTGCTTTCTCACTTCTATAATTCTGCTTTAATTACTGCATAGTATGTATACTTTATTGAAACTATATAAAACTGTTTTATTTTATTTTATATGCTTACAACCTTAATCACTGTGGCATGAAGTTTGTCAGTCTTGTTCACCAAAGTATTCAGAGTGTCTATAACAGTGCTAGACACATAGATAGTTAATCCTCTATTGTTGTTGTTGTTAGGTGACATTGAGTTGGTTCCGACTCACAGCAACCTCCCGTACAACAGAATGAAACCCTACCCTGTCCAGCACCATCCTCACAATTGTTTCTATGCTTGAGCCCAAATGTATAGGAGCTGCTAAACTATTTTGGGCTTCATTTCAGTTAGGTTACAGTAAGGTTAAAAAGTAAATAAATAAAACAGACCTGAAGTGACCTAAAATAATGAGGGTTAATTTCTCACTCTTGATATATGTATTTCTGACAAGCTATAGATGGTGTCCCCATCTTCTCACCTGAGGATCCATCAACAATTAATACTCCAGGCAGGCAATGCCTGTCAACACTGCCTCATACAATCAATTGGTTTTAACTAGTCAGATGGCTCACACCAACACAAGATAGTAAGTGGAAAAATACCATTTGATTAGAAGACAAAGACCTGAAAACATTTGGCAACAGCAAAATAACTATTATAGTTCATAACAATAATTGAGAGAGCATTTGAATTACCTGAGCCACTGCCCTAATGGGACATATGACGGAATAAGAAAAGGTATTGCCAGACTTATCAACAAATCCCCCTGATGGACCTGAGATACAATATTTTATTAATATTTCTAGTATTTTATGTTCCTTACAAGCCAATAGATATATTTTTTTCCCCCTCATGATCTGCTGCTAATTGACGGAGCAGAATAAGACTAGGGAAATAGAAAATGAGTTACCTCTCTGTCTCTTGACCCTGCTGGCATATGTATATCTTTTATCAACCCAGCTTATTCTTGTCTCTCTTCCCAAGTACTGTGCAGACATGGCAGAGTCAACACACAGTTATATGGCATGATGTTTTAAACTTAGCTTCTAGATCTATATCTACTATCATTTTTATCATGTTCCTAAAACATAATATTATTGTATCCACCTGCTGTTTATAAAATGTGGCCATCATTTGTTGATTATTTCACTTAGATATATTTGTTATGGAACAATTCCCCTTAGAAAAATTACACTACCCTTCTGTCAGTTTGTCGTACTGTGGCGGCTTGCTTGTTGATGCTAAAAGCGATGCCAAAGGCATTTCAAATACCAGCAGGGTCACCCATGGTCAACAAGTTTCAGCAGAGCTTCCATACTAAGGTGGACAAGGAAGAAAGGCCTGATGATCTAGTTACAAAAATTAGCCAATGAAAACCTATAGATCACAACAAAACATTGTCCAACTCGCTTGCTTTGGACACGTCATCATGAGGGATCAGTCACTGGAGGAGCACACTATGTGTAGTGATAGAGAAGGCTAGTGAGGGTGAGGGAGCCCCTCAGTTAGATGAACTGGCACAATAGCTTCTATAATGAACTCAAACATGCTGATGATTGTGAGGTTGATACAGGACTGGTCTTTGCCTCATTCTGCTGTCCTTAAGATCTCCCTGAGTTGAGGTAGACTCAAAGGCATCTATCTACCTATCCACCTATCTGTCTATTTTGCTATCTATCATCCGTCCATCTATCTACTGAACTTTCTTCTTCCTAATCTGCTATTTACTATAGAATAAAGATTATGAAAATGTTTAAATCAAAAACAAACAGACAAAAAAGCCCATTGCTGTCGAGTCAATTCTGGCTCAAAGCGACCCTATTGGACGGATTAGAACTGCCCCATAGGGTTTCCAAGGAGCACCTGTTGGATTCAAACTGCTAAACTCTTGGTTAGCAGCCTGAGCTCTTCTTCTACCTTTATAAAAATCAGTACTTCTTATTATGGTCTGATTTTATGAAGAGGTTAAATATAGGGCAGCTAAACAAAGATCTTTGAAGTTGAGTCCTTCTTGCGAACTTTCATAATTATAATGATGATGACAATCAGTGCTCATTTGGATGGAATTAAATTAATCCAGATTGCAGTGGTAATTGAGTCCCTTGTCAGTACCTATTGAGACTATGGAAATGTTACCTTCTCACAATAAACAATGTATAATGGGATCAGGTAACATTAGTATTAAAACTAAAAATGACCTGTGAACATGCACTGAAAATTTCTGGAGTTAATCCTACAGAATGTTTTCAAATAAATACGAATCTTTTGGGGATTATATAATTGAAATTACAGATGATCTATATTCAAACAAGTATGAATATATTTGATCTGCATTAAATCACTTATTTATCAAACAAGATATGCCTAGACTTCAGTTATTTGTGTTAATGTTTCATCTTGTTATAAAACTAAAACATTTTAACTCTGTTGCTCAGAAGATGTATGCTTTTTCATCTAGATTGGCATTCCTAATCTACAGTTTTCAAATAAAATAAAGTTTAAGTCTATGATCTTGCATTCAAGTTTCTGCTTAAGTCTTTTACGTTAGAGATAATGGTAAAATAAATTTTAAATGACAATACTTCAGTTCGGGCATAAGAAATGAATAAATTATTCTTTTTGGAGGAAGGTTTTTGTTCAGTTTTACCCCTGTACCTGTCAAGACAGTTTCATAAATACAAAATTTACCAAAAGTCTTGTGATTATTGCTCATATATACTTGATTTTGAATGTACCACTATTTTACCTTAAATGATTTTCAGAAATTATCCTAAACTCTTGTCACGTTTCTCTATGAGTCATGTAAGATTAGTCTCTTAGACTACATGTTTATGGGAAGCCACGAATATTTAGTTTCATTGGTTCTAAATAGAATTAGATGCATCTTAATGAAAAAAAGTGGTTGTTTTTTGTCATGAAGTCATACATGTCTTCATGTTAAATGTGAGATATTTCCTGTGGTGCCATTGAACTCTGCTTTTTTTGGTCCTAATCCACAGTAATATCCATTAAACCATTCATTCCTTCAACAAATATATATTTAACACCTATTATAAGCCAGGCAGTGCTTTAAGTCATGTGGTATATCAGTGAACAAAACCACCTAATGTATTCCTGTCTTATGATGTTTATATACTAATAGACAGAAAAGAGTAAAAATGACTGAATGAAACATAAGTGATTATGATAGAACAGATTATTTGTATCTAAAGAGGACAGAATATACAGATTCTGGAAAATAAACTGACATTTTAAATAAGGTTGCCAGGTCTGCTTCACTTAGTGAAGGCAGCATTTAAACAAAGACTTGAAGTTGGAAAAAATTTGCCACAATATTTGTAGGAAAAATAACCCCAGGACCAGGGAGCATTCAGTGCAGAATTAAAGGGCAAGAGAAGACTAGAGGTACAGCCAGAAGGACAGTGCATATGGGGGATGAAGCAATGGCAGAAGTAGTAGCTAATGAATTAGAGATTAAACAGAAGTGACATTGTGTGAAACCTTGTTAAACATTTTAAATGCTTACACTTCTAACCTGTGTAAAATGGAAAGCCATTGCAGGCTTTGTTCAGGAAAGAACTAATTAATTTTTAAAACAAACATTCTGGCTGCTGAGTAGAGTGCAGACTCTGAGGTGTCATAGGGTTATCATAGGAGTTGAAGTTGGGAAAACTACAAAACACTACTGCAAGAAACCCAAAGGGATCTACATAAATGGAAAAACATACCATGCTCATGGATAGGCAGACACAACATTGTGAAAATGACAATTCTACCCAAAGCAATTTACAAATACAACGCAATCCTGATCCAAATACCAACAACATTCTTCAAAGAGATGGAAAAACTAATCATCAACTTTATATGGAAAGGGAAGAAGCCCCAAATAAGTAAAGCACTACTGAAGAAGAAGAATAAAGTTGGAGGACTTATACTACGTGACTTCAGAACCTACTATACAGCTACAGTAGTCAAAACAGCCTGGTACTGGTACAATGACAGATACATTGACCAATGGAACAGAATTGAGAACCCAGATGTAAATCCATCCACCTACGGTCACCTGATCTTCGACTAGGGCCCAAAGTCCACCAAATGGGGAAAAGACAGTCTTTTTAACAAATGGTGCTGGCAAAACTGGATATCCATCTGCAAAAAAATGAAACAGGACCCGTACATCATGCCATATACAAAAACTACTTCAAAATGGATCAATGACCTGAATATAAAGCCTAAAACTATAAAGCTCATAGAAGAAAAAATAGGACCAACACTTCAGGGCTTAATACACGGCATTAACAGGATACAAACCATAACCATCAATGCACAAACCCCAATAGATAAGCTAGAACTGGGATCTTCTAAAAATCAAATACCTATGCTCTTCAAAAGACTTCACCAGAAGAGTAAAAAGAGAACCTACAGACTGGGAAAAAATTTTTAGACAGTATAAGTCAGACAAAGGTCTAATCTCCATAATCTACAAGAAAATCCAACACCTCTACACCAAAAAGAAAACAATCCTATTAAGAAATGGGCAAAGGAAACGAACAGACACTTCACCAAAGAAGACATTCAAATGGCCAACAGACACATGAGGAAATGCTCGAGATCACTAGCCATTAGAGAAAATTGAAACCACAATGAGATACCATCTCACCCCGGCATTACTGGCACGAATCAAAAACACTGGAAATAACAAATGTTGGAGGGGCTGCAGGGAGATGGGAACTCTTATGCACTGCTGGTGGGAATGCAAAATGATACAACCATTTTGTAAAATGATATGGCGCTTCCTCAGAAAGCTACAAATGGACATACCATTTGATCCAGCAATCCCGCTCCTAAGAATATATCCTAGAGAAATAAGAGTTGTCACTCGAATAGACATATGCACACCTATGTTCATGGCAGCATTGTTCACAATAGCAAAAAGATGGAAACGACCTAGATGCCCATCAACAGATGAATGGATAAACAAACTATGGTACATACACACAATGGAGTACTACGCAACGAGAAAGAACAACAATGAATCTGTGAACCATCTCATAACATGGATGAAACTGCAGGACATTATGCTGAATGAAATAAGTCAATCACAAAAGGACAAATATTGTATGAGACCTCTATTGTAAAAACCCATGAAAAGTTCACACACAAAATGTAACAATCTTTGTTGGTTACCAGGGATGGGGGGGTGGGGGTGGGGAAATACTAAATAGGCAATAGATAAGTGGTATCTTGGGTGAAGGGTGACACAGTGCACAATACAGGGGAAACCAGCACAACTTGTACAAGGAAAGGTCATGGAAGCTCCATAGACACATCCAAACTCCTTGAGGGACTGAATTGCTGGTTGGAGGGCCGTGGGGACCATGGTCTCAGGGAACATCTAGCTCAATTGGCATAACACAGTTTATAAAGACAATGTTCTACATTCTACCTTGGTGAGTAGCATCTGGGGTCTTAAAAGCCTGTGAGCGGCCGTCTAAGATACTCCACTGGTCTCATCCCTTCGGGAGCAAGGGAGAATGAAGAGAACAGGATACAAGGAAAAGATTAGTCTGAAGGACTAATGGACCACAGCTACCAAGGCCTCCACCAGACTGAGTCCAGTACAGCTAGATGGTGCCCAGCTACCACCACTGACTGCTCTGACCAGGATCACAACAGACGGTTCTGGACAGAGCTGGAAAAGGATGTAGAACAAAATTCTAACTCACCAAGAAAAAAGACCAGATTTACTGGCCTAAAGAAGACTGGAGAAACCTCGAGAGTATGGCCCCCAGACACCCTTGTAGCTCAGTGGTGAAGTCATTTCCGAGGTTCACCGTTCAGCCAGGGAGTGGACAGCCCCATAAAACCAAATGGGACTAATGAGGCACAGCAGTCCAGGGACAAGGGCCAGAAGGCAGAAGGGGACAGGAAAGCTGGTGATAGGGAACCCAAGGTTGAGTAAGGATAGTGTTGATGTGTTGTGAGGTTGTTAACCATTGTCATAGGGCAACATGTGTACTAACTGTTAAATGAGAAACTCTTTTGTTCTGTAAGCCTTCATCTAAAGTGAGAATAGCAGCACAATTGGAAGAGCGTAGTTGATTTTACTGAACTGTGCATGTAGAAATTTTTGAAATGGTGTATCTTTGGCTATGTATATTTTCACCAAAAAAAAAAAGGTCGAGAAGGGAGAGGGTTGACATGTTGTGGGGTTGTTAACCAATGTCATAAAACAATATGTGTACTACTGTTTCATGAGAAACTATTTGTTCTGTAAGCCTTCACCGGAAGTACAATAAAAAAATTAAAAAGAAAGAGTTGACGTCAGGAAAACAGTGAAGAGGTAGTTGGGTACTTCCATTGTGTCAAGAACCATGTCAAAGCTTCCTTCACAATTTCACACAAGTATTCTATGAAATGGGTACTATTATATCCCTGCACAGACAGGAAAACTGAAGCACAGAGATCACAGAATTTGCTCCAAATGCTATGGATGTTAAATAACTAACAACGGTTTAGAGTGTTAACTATAGACGGAATTTGCATTTTAATTGGCCTTTTTTAAAATAATTACTCATGGATAAAACCAAAAAAACCCCAAAAAACTAAATTTGGAGCTTTTTGACGGTTTGTTGCTATTTTTTTTTAGGTTGTTTTTAGGTGTCATAGAGTCAGCTCCAATTCATAGCAACATTTTGTGTAACAGAACGAAGCGATGCCCGGTCCTTTTGCTGGTTTATTTTAAAATACAGCCATAGCATAATCCTATTGGAGTAGTAAGAAACCCACAAGGAATTTACTGATTATAGAAGACAGTATAAGTGCTTACTAGACTCAATTTTATTGTAGTAAATCATCATTAACTATGAGTCACATCTAACTTTTCAGTTTACTCTAGAACCAGGAAAATTTTCAGGGATCCCAAAATCTGACATTTCCAGAATGATGCAAAACGCAGGGAAAATTACATGATTTATTCCTTCTTATCTCTATTTCCTGCTGAGCCTCAACAACCGTTTGCACACAAGTGCATGGAATAGCTTTACTCCATTACCCAGGTATTTTTAAAGAGAAATATAGTTGATTTTCTGAAGATGAGGAGTTTATTATTCTTTAACAGAAGTTAACAGCTCCTGTTATAAACAAATTAACGTCTAAGGCTATTTAGCATATATTATCTGACTAAAATGAAATGATATTAAAAAGCAATAAAAGTAAAATGTCTAGAAATTCCTAAATACTTTGCTGATTTAGCAATTCTCTTTAAAATAACCCATGAGTCAAAGAAGACATCACACTAGAAATAAGAAACTGCTTTGGATTGATTGATATTGAAAACACAAATCTAACATATGCTACCTCCTAAAATGGTTGAACGTTGACCAACTCTTTTTGGTACAGGACTATGTGCATTCCTTCCATCTTCTCTTGATCCCTCCCGTGTCATTCAATACTTTGCCCATAGAATCTTTCAAAATTCCAACTCAAGGCTTGAATTTTCTTTTTTCAGTTCTTTTAGCTTGAAAAATCCCCAGCATGTTCTTCCTTTCTGGTTTTCTAACTCCAGGTCTTTGCACATTTCATTGAACTTACTCCTCACTTATTGACTATCTCGTTGTCCAACATTTTGCAGTTACTACAACTTTGAAAAAAATCTCAAGCAGAGCCTCAGACACCCTGGGCCAGAAGTTGGGCCACAGCCGGGCTCAGGGCGCCCTCCACGGGTCACCCTGAACGATATACCAGAGTCCCCTGCAATGATCCCACCACACGAGGGACTGCGGCACACAGGCCACAGGATGCCTTGTGCCATTCATCGACTATGTCTTTATCTGGCCGCGGAGGGCATGGGGAGAAGGAGGGACAAGAGTGTGCAGGTAAGCAGGGGGAGGCTGGGCAATAGGTTGAAGGTGCTGGAGAGGCAGGTGGTGGGGAGGCAAAGAGAGGGAATGGAAAGGGAGCCATGCGGGGCTGCAGGGACAGGGCAGACAAATGGCAAGCAGGCTCCCCACCTACTCAGGGTGTGTGGCCAGAGGTAGCACATGGTGGGCAGCCCCCAACCACCGCCACCCCCAACCCCTGAGGGCTCTGAGGTAGTGAGGAAGCCATGGTGGGGAAGAGGGGTCCAGTGTGCCACATTCATCCCCAGACAAGAGGGAACCCCATCGGGTGGTGAGTCATGGGGCCAGACTCTCACATAATGGTGGTTTTTCATAACCACCTGGTCTGCGGAACCTAATGCTGTCAAGAAGTGAAGAGTGAGTGTAAAATACTCTACCTTGTCTTCTCGTGCCACCCTTTGAAATCTTCTATTCAGCTCTTTTACTTCATCATTTCTTCTGTTTCCTTTAGCTGCTCTATGTTTAAGAGCAAGTTTCAGACTCTCTTCTGACACTTATTTTGGTCTTTTCTTTTGTTCCTGTTTTTTTAATGACCTTTTGCTTCATGTATGATATTCTTCTTGATGCCATCCCACAGCTCACGTGGTCTTCGGGTCATTAGTGTTCAGTGGGTCAAATGTATTCTTGAGATAGTCTCTAAATTCAGGTGGAATATATTGAGGGTTGTGCTTTGGCTGTGTGGACTTGTTTTAATTTTCTTCAGCTTCACCTTGAACTTGTGTATGAGCAATTAATCGCCTATTCTGTAGTCAATCTCTGACCTTGTTCTGACTGATGATATTGAGCTTCTTCATTGTCTCTTTCCACAGATGCAATTGATTTGATTCATGTGTATTCCATCTAGTGAGATCCACGTATATATTCACCTTTTATGTTGTTGAATAAAGGTATTTCCAATGAATAAGCTGATAAACCTAAAAAAAAAAAAAAAAAAAAAAATCCCAAATCCACTGCCACTGAGTTGATTCCGACTCATAGTGAGTAGAACTATGGGTAGAACTGCCCCACAGGATTTCCAAGGAGCAGCTGGTGAATTCAAACTGCTGAACTTTTAGTTAGCAGCCCAGTGCTTAACCACTCCGTCACCAGGGCTAAGTCAATGGTCTTGGAAAATTCTGTCATACGATAACCAGCATTTTTCCTATCACTAAGGCTATATTTTCCAACTCCTGATTTTTCTTCTTTGTTTCCAACTTTCTTATTCCAATCACCAGTAATTATCAATGCACCTTGATTCAATGTTTGATCAATTTCAGATTTCAGATGTTAGTAAAAATCTTTACTTTGTTCATCTTTGGCATTAGTAGTTGGAGCATGAATTTAAATGTCATATTAATTAATCTTCCTAGTAGGTGTATGGATATTATTCTATCACAACAGCATAGTACTTCAAAACAGATCTTGAAATGTTCTTTTTGATAATGAATGGGATGGTGATTCTGTTCAATTTGTCATTCCCAGGATAGTAGACCATACGACTGTCCAATTCAAAATGACCAATAGTAGTCAATTTCAGTTCATTAATACCTAGGGTATAGATCTTTATGCGTTCCATGTCATTTTTACAATTTCCAATATTCCTAGATTCATACTTCATAAATTCTACCTTCTGACTGCTAACGGATGTTTGCAGCTGTTTCTTCTCATTTTGAGTTGTACCACATTAGCAAATGAAGATTCTGAAAGTTAGACTCCATTCAAGTCATTAAGGTCCACTGTACTTTCAGAAGGCAGCTCTTCTTCAATTGCATTTTGAATGCTTTCCAACCTGAGGAGCTCATCTGCCAGCACTGTATCAGACAGTGTTATGCTGCTCTCCCTAAGGTTTTCACTGGCCAATTTTTTTCAGAAATAGATTGCCAGGTACTTCTTTCTAGTCTACTTAGTCTGGCAGCTCTGCTGAAACCTGTCCACCATGGGTGATCCTGCTGGTATTCAAAATACCTGGTGGCATAGCTTCCAGCATCACAGCAACACACAAGCCTCCACAGTACTACAAACTGACAGAAAAGTAGTGGGTACAAGCTACTGTATTAATCAATAAAAACAATAATCACAGTTCTTGATGCGAGGATGTTACCTATAAAATAACCAAATTTTCTCTGATTTTAATTTGTATCCCAGGAAATTTGGTGTTGCTTTTCTTCTTTTAGCATAAAGTTAATTATAAAAATTGAAATAAAAATATTTTCAAATTACTTTTGCATTCGGAAAAAAGTTAATTACATAAGTTACAATAACTTACCTAAAATTATTTAAGGTAATAAAACAGATTTAAAATTTTGCCATGTAAATAATGATTTGAAAACAGTTAATTAGTAAGAAAAGACAAAATATTTTTCTAATAAAATATTTGAAAGCAGTATAATAAATTAAAAACATATATTTCCCCAAAATATTAAAAATATCAACCAATTCTCATAGTTATTTATTACTCAAAAAATAAATATTCCTGTCCTCTTTTTTATACTTATATATGTATACTACTATTATATATTCTAAGTGATATTAGAACCACTTGTGAAGTTGTATATATAATACATAAATGTAATATATACATAATATTACTATAATATAGTATATTCTAAAGCTATATATACTAATACTTATGTGTAATAAAATAGGTATGCGAGTGTACGTGTATACATATATATGATATGTATGATATAATATTTGAAATATTATTTTTAATGAAACTACCTTATATTTAGGAGATAATTATGAAAACCATAATATTTGGGGGAAATAAGATTTTATTTTAGTGACCATTATTAAATGTAATTTTTTTTTTATTTTCTCTTAAAATTTGTCAGTATTTCTGCAAAAATGTAAACTTATGTTAGTATGTATAGCGACAATGTGGTCTTCAATCATTAAATCTGAGATTTGCAGTTTTCTGTGATATACAATAGTATAAATATAGTGAAATTGTGGCTACTAAGAATTACAGCTGCAATATTACAAATTGCACTTGTTATCATAGCTTGCTTGTGCAAATTCCTAAGAACATTGAACCAAGAAATGTAAGCTATTTGAATTAAGCTCATTTGAAATGTCATTGATAATCCTTCTCTGTGCCAGTTCTCATCAAGCATAACCTTCCTGATTGCCTGTTACAGCTTCACATAAAAACAAAAAATTGACCGTTATCCACTGTATAGTCATGATCCCTTCTAGTGATCTAATAATTTTATGGCACAAATATCATTCATTTGTCTCAAAAATTATTGCTGACATTTTGTATTGTGTATGTCTTAAAAAAAGTAGATAATAAGTCTTGGACTTAATTCAAACGGTATTACCAAACTATAATTTTGTTTTGCATTCTTCTTCAGAAATAAATTGTATTTGTTATTCATTTGTCTACATAGAGGTAGAACGGAAGACATTTTAGTGTCTCTCAAATTATTATTAATAATACTTAATAATTGATTGTTACAAGAACTTTAGAAAAGTATACACTAAATAGTATAAAGTATTGGATATAGCATTAAGACCCTGGTGCTAATGACACAAAGCAATTTATGTGAAAATAAATAAAAATTGTTAAACATATATAATTATATTGTATATATATATTTTAAATTCATACATCAACTTAATTGTTCAAGTTTATCCATACTCTTGACATTGCATATGATATCCACACTAGGGACCCTGTTTTACTCTTATCAAGTAATTCTTCTCAGTTATAAGCTTGAATGTGAGAACTTGCTTCAGTGGGTTTTAGTTCACCTGTGTTATTAGATTGAAAGAAAAATCGTTAAATTATTCATAATGATATATGAGATAGTTTATGGTCCAAAATTTATACCAAGAAAGGTAGTAGTCACTATACATATGATGGCACTATGTGTATTTTAACAGAGCTCGATATATTTTCTTTAACTAGAGATTATAAATATTGACTTAGCTAAAATCAGTCTAACAAGATCTAGTAACATATAACTTTGAAAATATTGTAAATATTGAAAAAAAGGAAGTTCCCTGGGATAATTTTTTTTTTTAATTTAGCTTCCTAAACAAACCAACAAAAAAAAATATGACTTAACTATATCTTGGCTAGTGATAAAAAGTATGAATACTCTATGATAAAAAGCAAAATTAAACTAAACCCAAGAGTGATCACCTAATATCATGATAAAAAAGACATGTGTTGAGAATGCTGCTTACATCAGCTAAATTTAGATAAATGAATGGTTTTCAGATCTTTATACTCTTGTTTGTCTCAGCATTTGTCAATCACCACTATGAAGTAAACTTAATAATTAAGAAAATATTCATATCGAGTGTCTAAGTCTTATCTTACTGAAAGCAAGTTAGAGAATATAGTATAGTATTTTATATTTTCTTATAATTTAGTATAAAACATTTTTGACTTTATAGATCCAGAAAAAATAAAGTATTTCAAGCAACATTCAAGTAATCAGAGCTTAATAAAGGAATGTGGATGTACTGAAGTGAGAAAAAATATATATAATGAGAGAAAAAAATAAAGTTATATTTTGGGGCCACATAACTTTTTTTTTACGTGGGCCATAATTTTTATCAAATTCTGGATGACATTGGGAAGGATGAGATTCCAGAACATTTAACTGTACTTATGAGGAACCTATAGATAGATCAAAAGGCAGTCATTTGAACAGAACAGGAGGATCTGTGTGGTTTAAAAACAGGAAAGGTGTGCGTCAGGATTATATCATTACAACATACTTATTCTATATACTGAGCAAATAATCTGAGAAGCTAGGCTATATGAAGAAGAACATAGCATCAGGATTGGAGGAAGACTCATTAACAGCCTTTGATAATACAGATGACACAACCTTGCTTGCTGAAAATGAAGAGGACGTGAAGAACTTACTGACAAAGATCAAAAACCACAGCCTTCTGTATGGATTACACCTCAACAAAAAGAAAACAAAAATCCCCATGACTGGACCAATAAGCAACATCATGATAAATGAAGAAAATAGTGAAGTTGTCAAGGATTTCATTTTACTTGGATCCACAATCAACAGCCATGGAAGCAGCAGTTAAGAAATCAAACAACCTATTGCTTTGGGCAAATCTGCTGCAAAAGACCTCTGTAAAGTGTTAAAAAGCAGAGATGTCACTTTGAGGACAATGAGGTGAACAATGAATAAGGAAGATCCAAAAAGAATTGATGCCTTTGAATTATGATGTTGAAGAATACTGTGGACTGCCAGAAGAACAAACAAATCTGTCTTGAAAGAAGTAAAGCCAGAATTCTCCTTAGAAGCGAGAATGGCAAGAATTTGTCTCTGTATTTTGGGCATGTTTTCAGAAGGGACCAGTCCATGGAGAAGGACAAAGTAGAGGGTCAATGAAAAAGAGGAAGACCCTCAATAAGATGGGTTGACACAGTGGCTGCAACAATGGGCTCAAACATAGCAATGATTGTGAGGATGAAGCAGGAACAAGCAGTGGTTCATTCTGTTGCACAGAGTTACTATGAGTGGGAACTGACTTGAAGGCTCCGACCAACAACAACGTATTTTATTGTGTGTGTATGTGTGTGTTTTGAGAAATATTTAACAATATACATTAGAGCTGCTTTCTCTTCCAATTTTTCCTGTCAAATTAAATAATTTTAAGAATATATTCAAGTGACATATTTTAAAGCAGAAAATAGATTCTTATTCTACACTGCATTAAGCTGGGAGAGCAGAAGTACAAGAAAGATATATATATTTTTTAATTTTATAGTTCTTAGTTCATATTACCAAAATTTAATAGGACGCTAGTCATAGTAAAGAAAAAATACCTGGTTAAGGCTGAATTGTACTTTAGTAAATAATATGTGCTTATTTCATAACATTCATTCTCGTATTTATAAACACTAAAATGTAAAATGTAAAAGAAGAAAACATACTATGGTTCCATTGTGCACTGTGGACCTCAGGACTGACAATCACAGTTTTTAATCAAATGTTAAGAATGTCCAATGTGGAAGAAACATGTAGATCATTTGCAATGCTGACAGAAGAACTGCCTCCATGTTAGCCAGTGAGTACATTAATACTGTCGTATGTATTTGCATATTGGTATTAGAAGGCTTAATTGATTAGTTCTTCTCTTCTTCGGTCACGTTTTCAGATTATAACACTTTTTAGGAAAAATGGCCCTACCAATCACCTCAGTTCCTCTATAGATAAATCAATACCACTCAAATTGGAGCATCAATCTTAAGTATTCCCCAGACTGCTTCTGAAAAAGGGGAATAATAGTGCCT
The DNA here is from genome assembly GCA_030035585.1 of Dugong dugon. Classification (NCBI taxonomy): domain Eukaryota; kingdom Metazoa; phylum Chordata; class Mammalia; order Sirenia; family Dugongidae; genus Dugong; species Dugong dugon. Next base: position 14,060,935 of record CM057473.1, read on the forward strand.
CAGTGACTGGGCTATTTTTAAGATTTAATGGGATGATGGTTGTAACTTTAAAACAGAATGCAAACATTAGTGTTTTATAACCCTTTGCCTGAGAATGCTTTGGTATAAATACAGCATTACAAGAGCTCCTGGTTTGTGGTAGGCATGCTTGCAGTTGATTAACATCTGCTCAGGGTCAGAAAGAAATGTTGAATCTAGTTATGTTCACAGATGGGACTGAAACGTTTGGGAATGTAAGACATTCATTACTTTCTGGAAGGTATTTTTCCACTGGAGCTTCTCAGAAACTTCTCTTTACCACTGACCTACCTTTAAGATGTTACATTTGAAAGAGACTATCTGGAGGGTGTCCCAGACACTCTTGCAGACGAATTTTAGCTAATATATTTTGAAAACTTGATATGACAGGTGTAGTTCCCAGAAAATGCCTGGAGGTGGAGTCAAGTGGGTGGTGGTGGAATGGATGGATGGCACCTTTTCAATGACAGTCCCAGGATCTGTAAAGAACACTCTAGGTAGAGAAAATAGAAATAAAATGTACTTACTTGAATTTTAAAAATCATAATGAACTACAAAAATAACTTTTCCATTATTTGGGAAAATAATTGCTGGTTGGGTAAGCAAAGACTGGTCACCGACTTACTGCGTCTTCCAGTCGGGAATAAACACGCTTGTTTACACGACCGTCTACAAGTTTTTTTGTACATTTATTGTTAGTAATATGTACTACACAATGTTGCAGTGTGTATTTTGCTGATGTTACCATTCTCAAATGTTTACTTGCAGATGTTCAAGGATAATGATCGGATATATAAAGATAACCGATAATAAAAGGCAATAATGAAAACTAAAAAAAAAAAAAAAGAGGTTCTTGACTTATGTCAGAACTGACTTTCCACACAGACTTTGGAAAGGAACCGCATCGTAAGTTGGGGACTACCGGTACTGATTCTGGAAACACGAATTTCCTCAAATTCATTAATAAGATTTTCATTGTCCAGTCAACTGATAACAGGACAGCTCACATAATTCAATGTGACCATAATTTTAGGAATTTCAGACACAGATATATGGCATCTGGTTGCCAAGTAAATACCTGTGAAATCAATCTTTCATGCCTATTTAAACCATTTATGCATGTTATCACTTTACAAAACTATAATTTTTTTATATTCACCTGTGTTCTAAATAAAACACAATCACTCTCCAAAGAATTGTTGGCTCTCAGTTTTAACAGTTAGTGCTTGATGTTCTAGCTATATGCCAGACACACCCATAAAATACCTTCCGTTCTTCCTCTCTTTTGAACGTAGATGCTTTTCTATACCAATAAACTTTAAATTTTAAAAAATAAAAGAAAAAAATCAATAAGAATCTTGGAAAAATAGTGAATAAGAGAATGACCCTGAATCTGGACATGTGCTATTTATTCTTTATAGGCTATTTTATATGTAGAGTGCTTAGAAAAGTGCCTGAAATTTAGTAGGTGCTGCATAATTTTTAGCTATTGCTACCGCCATGCAGTAATGATTGTGGCTCATAGTTGCTTTGGATTGGTGTATTCAGTTTCAGTGGACCACAAAAAGCAATATTTTTCATATTGCATGTCATGATCCGTTAGTGGATTTGAAGACAATTGAGTGGTTGCAATTGCCATTAAAAATAAATTATATATGTATGAAATAGAATAGACTGTAATTAAATAGAATAGAAAATATCAGCGTACGTTGCACATATTCAAAGATATTGTTTCATAAATCTTTTGTTTCAGATTATCTATATCTATGTCATAACTATGTGCACTATACTTCATTGCAGCATAAAATGTTTTTCTTACTGTGGTCAAAATGGATTAAATCCACAGGTCTAGAGGTAAAATGTGTTAAAAAGCAAAGATATCACCTTATGACTAAGGTGTGCCTGACCCAAGCCTTGGTATTTTCTACTGCCTCATATGCATATGAAAGCTGGGCAATGAATAAGGAAGACTGAAGAAGAATAGACTCCTTTGAATTATGGTGTTGGCGAAGAATTTTGAGCATACCATGGACTGCTAGACAAAGGAACAAATCTGTCTTGGAAGAAGTAGAGCTACAACGCTCCTTAGAAGAGAGAATGATGTGCGTTGGACATGTTATCAGGAAGGATCAGTCTCTGGAGAAGGACATCATGCTTGGTAAACTAGAGGGTCAGCAAAAAAGAGGAAGACCCACAATGTGATGGACTGACACAGTGGCTGCAACAATGGGCTCAAACATAGCAACCATTGTGAGAACGGCACAGGACCAGGCAATGTTTCATTCTGGTGTACATGGGGTCACTATAAGTAGGAATGACTGGATGGCACCTAACAACAGCAGGGTAAATTGTCTGATTATTTAGTGTAAGAATGTTTAATATTCTTTCTGAAAACTTGCTCTACTCCAAGTGAAAACATCCATTTTTATTTTGCAGAGTATGTTTTCTCATTAATTTATAACAATGTGTAAATGTCAAGAGAAGAGGAAGAAATTGATGACACCCTTTACATGTTTCTTTATTTTTGCTTTATTATCTTATTACAGAATGTGATGATCATTTTCAAAAGCTTTAAATATCTATTGGTAGAGATAAGCATGAAAATAAATTTTAAAACCTGCTGGTAATTCTGAGAGAAATTTTGCGGTTACACATTGTTTTTCTTCAGGTTCTACTAACTTAAATTTATATTTCTTTCTGATTATTCAAGTTTACAATCCACTTCAACAACCTTTGGATGTTACAAGGAATTTGTCTTAATGCTATCTCATTTATCTTTAAAAGTAATTTCAGTGGTAACATATAAGTAAAGTGGATTTTTGCTCTCTATTAATGTGTGTGTAATACAATGAAAAACAATGTTCAAAAAGCAATGAATCCAAATTGTAGAGTATCTGCAAAAGGCTAATCTTGTGCAGTTCCTGTCCAAACATAGAATCAGGCATTTCTCTAAGAAGCCTGCATTAGTGTTAGTAGAAAATAATGCTTCAATACCACAGACCGTACTATGGATATTGGAATATTCTTTGCTACAGAACATTCTCTGCAACTTTTCATTGTACAGAGCTGAGGGGAAAAAAAAAAAATACATACATATATATGTATGTAAGCATTTTTTTATGAGGTTGTGATGGCGCAGTGGTTAAGCGCGTGGCTGCTAACCAAAATGTTGGCATTTCCAATCCACTACCCTATAGGGTAGTTCTGCTCTGTCCTATAGGGTCACTATGAGTTGCAATCAACTCAACGGCAATGGATTTGGTTTTTTAACTTGTGTATACTAGTTGCATTTCAGTTCTGAGGTACTAGGTTTTTACGTAAACTCTTAAATATCACATCTGTTAACTTCTGCTTTTACACAAAGGATTCTTGTTCTCAGGGATTTGAAAGATATAATTAAAAATATCCAATAATTTCTCGTTTATTTATACCACTAGAAAAAAAATAAATTGTGATTTTATTTTTGGAATTAGATTATATTAAAAGCACTTCTGATATCATAAATATTGCTTTTGATTTTAGTATTTTCTGGCTTCACTGTATTCCATCATATTAATATAATATATTATAATCTTTACAAATAGTCCATTGACCTATTCTATTATTATTTTCCTTTTTTGTGAAAATATTGTACTTTTGATGTTTAACTTATTGTATATTTTTAAATTTAACTTCATTGCCTTATTAAATTCATGCGACTAAGTACTTTAGTTGGGAGTTAACTAAAATGTAGTATTAAAAACGATTAGTAGCTAGGAATAAAAAAAAGCACAGTAGCATTTCCAGAATCAATATTAAATTACTCTGAAGAATACAGGGAAAAATTTAAGTTACTGTATGTGTCAAATGTAATAATATGTTTCATTTGTTCTTTATTTTAACGTTTTGGTAGATGTTATCAGATATATTTTATCAGATATGTTTTTAAGTTCAAATCTAGAATGACATATGGTGTTACTATTTAAATATCAGAGATCTATTTTAACATAAATTATGTTTCAGTGTTTTACTATTTCATTTTCTTGATATGATTGTATGTTTTATTAATAAATTGAAATAGAAGTATTATTTTCCTCTGATTTCCATTAGTTTTGACTGAATTTTATCTATTTTGTAAAGTATATTTTAAAGCCTTTAATGAGTAATTTATACTTTGGGTTCCAGAAAGGAAAAAACTTTAAGGAAGTGCTTGAGAAAATAATCACACTGCTCTAAGCTAATATGCAAGAGAGCCAGCCACAATGCCAGGTTGACCTAATTAACTATTACATCTGTGTTTACGCGATGGAGGACCCGCAGAAGGCAAGATTTTTATCCATCTGTTATTCTAATAGTATCACCATATTGTTGTTATATCATGTTTTCAGAGAAAATGTGACCATATAGAACTACACTGCTTTAATACTTTTGTCATAAATTGATAAATTAAAAGGTACAAGGAATCCAGGGAAATAATACTGATACAGAAGAAATTTTATCGGATGTAATTTGGAAGAGATGATGGGTGAAAAGAGAGCTGTAGAAAGGAGAGAAAAATAAAACAAATTAAATTGCAATAAAATGCATATAAATAAATAACATCTCAGGTAACAGAATGCAGCACAAAATGTACCAGAAAGACACTTCACTATGGCATGTTGTTACTAACCCGTGTTTGCCTGAAATATGAGATTGGCTTACTTTTGGGAACACGTGATCTTATTGTTATGTCTTCAGAACATAGAAATTTAGAAAAATTATTAAATTAATTTAAATTTAAAGTCAGTTTAAATAATTTAAAAATCATTAAATTTGAAGTCAGTTTTCAATCAATTTATTTTTATAGTCATAATGCAAGTTGCCCTTGAATACATCTGAGTAAAGAAGGTTTTGATACATTATACTCTGAGAATGTCAACTATTAGTCATTACCTTATGTTTAAAAATATAACAAATATCATTTCTCACACACACACATACACACATACACTACACATTGGCATACACATTAGCATATAACTTCAACTATCATCACATATATGAAGAGCTTTCTTAGTACATTTTGGAATTGTAATGACTTACTGGTTTCTGATACCTACATTATAGCATGTTAGAGCTTTTGAGGGACTCTCCAACTGCAAAATTACTCCATTTTGACTAAGACCTTACTAGTCTCACAAGATTAGGTAAGTTATGCAAAAACCACCATCTAAAAAATGTGATTTAGTCCCAAATTACAGAATTCTGAGCACGAGGAAGTTGAGAGGTATGCTATTCCACTGATAGTAAATGACAATCATACTACGTTCTCTCTATATTGAGGCTTTGATGATAGAAATGAGAAACTCCCTCTGAGCAAGGACTCTGGACAGAGGATGGATTGGCAAAATATTTAAATCTAAAGGGAATCTTCCTTATTTAGGTCACACAGAATTTGTACATGTAACTACCAAGCAATGATTCATAATCAAAGTTCACAAAACAAACAAGACATCAGGCCATCAGGAACGAGAGTCAGCAGAAATATTTAAAAAATCACTTGTAAACACTTAAGGAGAGCCAATATTTGATTTATCTGATACCAAATATAGAACTGTTGTGTGTGAAATTTTAATGTCTTTCTTTGGTTTTGGTTTTTATTTCTAGACTTGACGCCTTTATTTCATTCTTTCATGGTTCAGTCAGACTGACATTTTTTGAAACACAAACCTAGTCATTTCATTCATCTCATAAAACTCTGTTTCCAATTACTCTCAGAATAAACACCAAACTCTTAACACAGCTTATAAGAACCTTAAGAAAACCCTCGGCGAAATGGATTGACACAATCACTCCAACAATGCCCTGAACCGTAATGACTATCACGAAGATGGAGTGGAACCATCATGAAGATGGTGTGGGACCAAGTAACGCTTTGTTGTTGTATACAACATCGCCATGAGTCGGAGCCAACTCAAGGGCAACTAACAACGACGAATGTGGAACTGACCGACATTGCAAAGCGCATATGGACGATTCCACAGGAGACCCGAACTGAACTACCAGCAATTCCTCCTTATTTTTTTCCTCTTTCTCTTTCACCGTCGCCTTAGAGCTTACTCTACCTAGAAAGCCCAACCCAACACAATATTCACAGATGTGTCTGCATGTAAGTGCATATGCAGAAGCCCATGTATGCACACACACACATATGCATTTACATGCACACGCTAATTTGGGTTATCACAAATCATACACAGATTCACGGGAACACTTTCCCAAATCCCCTCCCACGCTGTAGAAGGTGACTCTTTATGTCCTGCCTTAGGACGTTCTGCTTTACCTTCCTGCAACACAAATCTATCTGCAGTTTGTTTCCCCACAGAGTTCTAAATTCTTTTAGGAAAGGATTTTTTAATTTCCATTTTCTTTTCTTATTATTGTTTGTACTTTAGATATAGTAAGCAATCAGTGTATAGCCAATGTCTGAATGTACCCCAAAACTCTTTTTTCCCTCTTAATTTTGATTACAATGAAACTGCTTCAGTCATCTCAATCTGCTGTCTTCTAAAAATGCGTCATTATTTGCCCCTCTTTGCCCGTATTGATGTAATTTCATTCATTTAATGCATCCCTGTTCTCCCTCTCAGATTTTCCGTTGTCCTGATTCAAAAAAAATAAAACACAAACAAAAAAAAACTTCAAGCCTGAATTGAAGCTTTTATTCTGTGATCATTTAATCATCCATCCCTAGTATCCTCTGAAATCTTTATGCATTCATATAACGTATTCAAAAATTACAGTTGACTATTTTACATTATGGTTTATTTTATTGAAATTCTATTTGTTAATATATATGTGTAAGGATCATAGCTCTCAGATTTAGCATAAATGACTATATTATTCAAATTTATGGAACAGGAGCACTGTACCTACATGTAGGGGATGAAGCACTCTGTAAATTGTTCAGATCTGGTTTTCTAATCTTAAATAATCATACCACTGCCTATAATCTTACTCAGAACAGAGATTCTTGAGTGAACTGACATATGGGATCAAAATCTTCACAAGACTTTTTATTTCCAACAAATATTCAAGTCAGTTTGATGGAGAGATAAGATTAGAAAACATTGGGCAATTTTAATTCCTTCTTTTGCAGACAAATATCTTCATTTAAATAAAAAATCCTAGTGCAGTTGTTTTTCTTCACCTTGAATGAGCACCACTGGAAGCATTACGATAGTTTTTGCTCCTTATGCATTCTATGTGATTACTTTTTTGGTTCTGGCTTACTTAACTAAAAATATGTTTGCTATTTTAGTTATCAATAGCAAATTCATATATGTTATTCATATATGTTAAATCCATGTATGTTGTTGTTATTTTTGTTAGGTTCTGACTCACAGGGACTCTAAGTACAACAGAATGAAACCCTGCCCTGTCCTGCACCATCCCAACAATCGTTGCTATGTTTCAGTCCATTGTTGCAGCCACTGGGTCAATATACGTCCACACACATGTATGTGCGCACACACATACACAGACATATTTTATGACATTTTTTTTAATGTACAAATAAGTTGATAAATTTAACCTAATTGATCTCTAAATTGATATTTTGGCTACTAGAAGCAAGATGAAAAATATTTTAAAGATAAATCTTCAAAAATTTTTTGTGTTTTTCTTAACGAAGAAAAGAAATCTAAAAATATTTAATGTTCTAATTTCCTAAGCAGTATTGCATGGTACCTTAATATTGCTTTAATAATAGCAATGGGTTTAAAAGAAAGGAAAGAATAAAATAAGATTAATACATTTCTCTTTCTTAACTGCTCTTTTTTCATTATCTTTTCCTGAGAAAAATATGACAATACAAATGAAACAGCAAGGGTTTGTAAGAAAAAGAAAAGGTGAGGAATGTAATACCCTTAAATTTAAATTCATATTAACGAAAATTACATCAACGGCAGCATTTCATTGTACCGAGTGTCTAGTCCTTTTAAAGTACCCATTAAAAAGATTATGCTTAATTAAGTAAAAGATTTTTACTTTTGTCAATTCACAAAGCTTGTCAAAATCCTTGAAACAAAAATAAAAAATAAATATGTGTTTGTATAGAATAATCTATGCTGCCATTTCTGAAATGCTTCAGTAGAACTCATGAAAGCAAGCACTCCTCCGGCTTGAGAGACCATCAGTTAAAGCTATTGCGACCTCATCTGTCAAAGTGATATTTCAGTTATACAAAAAGTTCCATTTACATCAGAAAGCCATTAACCAGTGATCCTAGATTACAGCTAACGTAATGGATGGCTGAGTCCCTGCTTGGTATTGGGGTTGGCTTAAAAGGCTGACTAAGCAAGCAAAGTGAACTGAATGGGATCAAGAAGTAAGATAAAGTTTATAACTCGGATAAAAGAGCCACAACAATAATGAGTGTAAAATTACTGAAAATTATAAATCAATTTAAATTCAAAACTCTTAAGACTTCTTTTTGTCATATATATGTTAAAATAATAACTGAATAAGAGTAATACTATCAAACCATTCTATATCAAGCGTATGACATGCCAGGCACCGTTCTGAGAACTTTACAAATATGAACTCACGTAAACTCCACAAAAACCCTTCAAGGTAGACACTTTTACCTCTCCATTTTTTATATATGTAGGTTCTGAGGCTCATATGGTTGAGTGACTTGACCTAATGCACATAGATAGAAAGTGGAAGCACTGAGATTAGTCCGCAGTCTGGCTCCAAAGACTGTGCTCTTAATCTTGTCATGGACCTTTTTTTTCAAATCAATCAATAGTAAAATATATCTGGAATAAATAATGTCAGATTGTATTTCCGAAATAAGAGATCAGATTTGCACAAAAATAGCCTGTAAATAAATATAAAACAAACTAGTTGCTCTCAAGTCGACTCCGACTCATGGCATCCCTATGTTTGTCAGACTAGAACTGTGTTCCATAGAGCTTTCAATGGCAGATTTTTTTGAAATAGATCACCAAGCTTCTCTTCTGAGACAACTCTGGGTGGACTCAAAATGACAACCTTTAGGCTAGAAGCTGAGTGTGTTAACTATTTGCACCACCTTGGGACTTAATATCTACCTATCTATCTATCTTACTCATAGAATGATGCTTTAAAAAGGACAGTGTGTACATACCTTTTATGACTATCAGTTCAAAACTTAAAGTCTTGAAATTCAAGGCCATGGTTGCTGTAAGATTTAATGTGGCAAGAGTAATGGCATATATCCAGATGTATTGACATGAACTGAGTATTCAAATGAACTAGTGATGCTGAATGATTATTAAGGAGCCATTTACTACATGTTATGGGTTGAATCATGTCCCCCCAAAATATGTGTTGTAAATCCTAACCTCTATGCCTGTGGTTATAATCTCATTTGGGTTATCTTTGTTATGTTAATGAGGCAGGATTAGTGTAGAGTGTATCTTGGGTCAATCTCTTTTAAGATATAAAAGAAATTAAATGCAAAATACCAAGCAGAGATGGAGGAAGAGAAATGCTAAGCCACATGAAGACTGCCCAAGAGTAGAAGTACAGAAGAGACAAGGACCTTCCTCCAGAGCTTACAGAGAAAGAAATCCTTCCTCTAGTACTGACACCCTGAATTCAGACTTCTAGACTCCTGAAATGTGAGAAAATAAATTTCTGTTTGTTAAAGCCATCCATTTGTGGTATTTTTGTTATAGCAGCACTAGCTAACTAAGACAGAATTTGGTAACAGAAGAGTGGGGTGCTGCTCTAACAGATACCTAAAATACGGAAGTGATTTTGGAATGGAGCAATGGGTAGAGGCCAGAAGAATTTTAAGGTACCTAACAGTGAAAACCTGGATTGCCTTGAAGAGACTGTTGGTAGAATTATGGAAGTCTGTGACAATTCAGGTGAGGGCTCAGAGGAAGTGAGGAGAGCTATAGAGAAAGTCTCTACCATCTTAGAGAATATATATGGTGCCAGCAACAGAATGATGCTAGAAATGTGGTTGTTGAATGTGCTTCTGGTGAGGCTTTCAAAGAAAATGATGAACATGGGATTGGACAACGGAAGAAGGGCAATGCTTTTTTACGCCACAGCGAAGAACTTGTCTGAATTATGGTCAAATGTCTGGTAGAAGAGAAAACTTGTAAGTGATAATTTTGAGTATCTGGCTGATGAGATTTCTAAGCAAGATCTTAGAAGGGCTGTATGATTTCTCCTTGCCGTTTATATTAAAATGTGAGAGGAAAGAGATGGACTTCAAAATGAACTGTATAAAATGAAAACAGAACCTAAAGATTTGGAAAATTCTGTTTTGTAAACTAAGGACACGTGTCCAAGAATGTTCTCTAAAGATGTGGTTACACAATCTTTTGTTAAAGAGATTAAGACTGTTACTGATGAATCTAACCAACCACCACAGCAGAAAATCCATCAGCTTATACAGAAGGGAAAAAAGAAATAACAAAAGGAAAGAAACTGTCTATCTCTTGGAATTCTACAGGCAGGAAACAGATCAAAGGAGCTACATCTATTTTCCTCCAATAAACGAAAAAGTCCATTCCTGCAGAAGCTTGCAGACCAGCAGAACTGTTGGAAGGAGCAAGGGTAGTAAGGCCATCTTGATTTCAAATGATAAGGCCATGGTTTCCTGGGTCTCAAAGGGTGGCGTCACAGCTTCCTGGGTTTCAAAGAGCTGTATCTTCTCTAACTCAGTTCTGGCGTGTGGTGCTGCCATTAAGGTGTGCAGGGGGATGGGGCCACAACCCAAAGCTGAGGGGGCAGGGCCACCATGCCCAAGGAGCAGAAGAATCGGGCCTATTGGGGCTGTAGGTGTGGGGTTGTCACTCAGATGGACTAGGAAAATGTAGCTGCCTAACGAGGAAGGAGAAGAGTAGCCATCTCAAAGGACCTGGAAGGCTGAGCTGAAGGCTAGGAATGAGGGGCATCCATCCAGAATCCAGAGGGCATGGCCAACATCCAGATTCTGGAGAGCAGGGCCATTGCCCAGGTGGTTTCAGAGAACAGAGGATTATTTTCAAGACTTGAGTGCTAATGTAATTGTTCTGCTGGCTTTTGGACTTGCTTGATGCCTGTTATCCCTTCTTTCCCTTCAATTTCTTTCATTTGTAATGCAAATGTATGCCTTCTGCCTGTTTCACCATTCACTTTGGAAACAGATAATTTATAATCTAGATTTCACTGGTTCACAGTTGAAGAAGAATTTTGCGCCAGGATGGAATATGCTAAAGTTTCACCCATACAGGTTTAAATGATTCAGAAGATGAGATTTTGGACTTGGACTGGATTTAAGATTTTTGAGATGACTTGATGAGGAGAGTACATTTTGCATGTGGTGAGGACATGAATTTGTTGGGGCCGAAAGGTGGAATGTTGTGGATTGAATTATGTCACCCAAAAATATCTATTGTAAATCTTAACTTCTATGCCCATGGTTATAATCTCATTTGGGAATGGATGGTCATTGTTATGTTGATGAGACAGGATTGTATAGGATATATGTTGAGTTAATCTCTTTTAAGATATTAACAAAGATAAAACCCAAGCTAGCAAGCAGAAATGGGAAGAGTGATATCAAGCCACATGAAGATTGCCCAAGAGCAGAAGCTCAGAAGAGACAATGACATTCCTCCAGAGCAAACACAGAAAGAAATCCTTCCCCTAGTACCAGCACCGTGAATACGGATTTCTAGCCTTCTAAACTATGAGAAAATAAATTTCTGTTTATTAAAGTCACCCACTTTTTGTATTTCTTTCATACCAGCACTAGATAGCTAAGACACAATAAAAGAATTTGTACAGGGTGTTAGCCATGAGGTTGACAATTTTTGCTGTAGAGTGACATAGACCTTGATTTGCATCCTAGCCCAGTCACTTACTGACAGTACTGAAGAATTCATTTTCCCTCTCTTGGTCTATTTTCTCATATCTAAAATACTGATAGTATATAGTTTATGGATTGGTTTTCATTATTAAATAAAATTAATTTAAAATGCGTATCTTAAGGCCTGGCACATGATTAACACTCAGTAAATGTTAGACAATACCAAGCTTACTGATTTCAAGTTATTATTATTAATCATTCTAAGAGCCACAATATTATATCTTCAATAAAACCGTAATACTTAATCATTAACAGTATTTATCTAAATCGTCATACAATTTTACATATGTTTGAATTTTAAATTCTTCCATACTTCTATCCAAATCTTTTACAAGTATCAATTTTATTTTTTTAAGACAGATGTATTTTGTTCACGTCCTACCAAAAATCTGAAGAAATGGTGACAGATCAAGCAATAATACCAGCTAAGATGTTAGTGAGCATTCAGGTGATTAAGAATATTTGTCTCTTTTTCAGAATAGTTTTACTATAGCTTCAACTACTAGTCAAAAAATTGGCCAAGAATTTCTCCCTTAGAGGCATTGGGTGGTTTTGAACAGCAAACCTTTATGTGAGCTGCCAAGCTCTTAAAAGTTACCCCACAGGGCTTCTTTGTAATCCTCTACATTGTTGCTGTTAGCTGCCATAGAGTCAGTTCCAACTCATAGTGACCCTATGCACAATAGGACGAAACACTGCCTGGTCCTGTGCCATCCTCACAATTGTTGTTATACTTGAATCCACTGTTGCAGCCACTGTGTCAATCTATCTTATGGAGGATCTTCTTTTTTGCTGACCCTCTGCTTTACCAAGCATGATGTCCTTCTCCAGGGACTGATCCCTCCTGATAACATGTCCAAAGTATGTGAGATGAACTCTGTCACCATCTTAGGTTCTAAGGAGCATTCTGAACGTACTTCTTTCAAGACAGAATTGTTCTTTCTTTTGGCAGTCCATGGTATATTCAATTTTATTCACCAACACCATGATTCAAGGGCATCAGTTCTTCTTCAGTCTTCCTTATTCATTGCCCAGCTTTTGCGTGCATGTGAAGCAATTGAAAACTTTATGGCTTGTGCTGGGCACACCTTAGTCTTCAAGGTGGCATCTTTGCCTTTTAGCACTTTAAAGAGGTCTTTTGCAGCAGATTAACCCAATACAGTGTGTCGTTTGATTTCTTGACTGCTGCTTCCATGAACATTGATTGCGGATTCAAGTAAAATAAAGTCCTTGATAACTTCGATCTATATTAATATCCCCTATATTAAACATAATTTATGCTCTCCTTCGAAGAAATTCCCAACATAGGAAAAATTCAACTCCTTCCCTATGAAAATTGGTAGTTAGTGCAAACTCCTAATAGTAACACACAGTAAAACTAAAATATTTCAGTCTATGAAATGCTTCCTATATTATTTTAAAATCAGGAGTAAAGGCATTATGGGTATTCTTGAACAACCTAATACCTTAAAACAATAAATAAATGGGCATTGAATAAACATTTACCCATGGGCAACCATGATGACCACTACCAGTCTGTCAGTTTGTCATATTGTGGTGGCTTGCATATTGCTATGATGTTGAAGGCTATGCTACAGATATTTCAAATTCCAGCAGTGTTATCCAAGGTGGATATGTTTCAGCTGAGCTTCCAGAATAAGACAGAGTAGGAAGAAAGACCTGACAATCTCCTTCCAAAAATTAGTCAATGAAAACTTTATGGATCACAACAGAACATTGTCTCACTTGCTTGCTTTCCACATATAATCAGGGGAGATCAATCACTGGAGGAGGACATCATGTTTGGTGAAGTAGAAGGCCAATATGGGCTTGGAATACCCTCCATGAGAAGGGCTGACATAACAGCCAAAATGATGGACTTGAACATGCTGGCAATCGTGAGAATGACACAGGATCAGACAGGCAATGCCTTGTTCCCTAGTAAAGAAGCTCACCGTGAATCAAGTTCACTCAAGGCAGCTAACAAAAACAACATCCAGGAGAATTACAAATGTAGAATTCATTAGTATCTGTAGTGATGATAGAGCAGAGTGAGAGACAGCACGTAATGCTCTGGATCTTTAAATTGATATACACTGAGAATATACTTGCAATCTTTTGAATGTTCATTAAAGATTAATAACAAATTTGGTAGGTAATACTCTTGGCTCTGGCCCATGCTAGAAATGCAGACAATGCCAGAAACTGACAATTACTGTGCACTGGATTAGGAAATCAAACTGAATCATAATTATCAGGCAAGATATGAACATAGCTTTAATACACTGATGGGTTCTGAATGGTAATTACTAACTATAGTTACTTTAAGAACACAGAATTGCATTTTATTCAATATATACATTCCGTATGTGTGTTAGTGTGTGTGTGTGTGTGTGTACAGAAACAAAGTCACATTGCTATATAGTCAGGTGCACATAGGACTTGTCCCTAAAATTTCTGCAGTTCCTTGATGGGAGGAATTATATTTTAGTTTTGCATGTATTTTAGAATTACCAACATTCTGTTTGAGATGTATGTAACAAGCATATATTTGTGAATGCAATAAATGCTTATTTACAAAAATCAGGTGGTTTTGTAAATTTTGTAAAAGATATGCTCTTACCTTTGCTTATTTTTAATCTTTATATAAAATGTAATAAAAAACCTACTTTTTAAAATTGTTAACTGTATGGTTTGTATCCATACTTGCTAAGATAATACAATCTTTGCTGTTTAGAATCACACCAGAATACTTTATTAATGAGTGGTCATTGAGTGTTGCGGTTGAATAAAGTGGGAAGATAAAACTTACATGTTATGCCACGTACCATTCATGACATAACAAAGCCCAGCGATGGATATGAGAAAATGTGTTGGTTTGCATTCCAAGACCTCCTGACCCCACTTGCACGCCAAGTAGTTCTTTCTCAAACAATCAGTGTTTCCTGCATAAATGCTTTCTATTTCTACCAATAGTGAAGCCTTCTTTTTGAGACTAAAATAATAGAGTAACTCTATGCAAAGATAATTTTAAATTATTGCATATTTATTTTACATGTATTTAGAAGATAATAAATTGTCCATAACATTCCACACTGTTTGTTAAGGTTTACATTATTAATTTATACTCATTTTTATTTTTTTAAGAACCTTTTGAGGGCATTGTAACATGAGAGTATCCACTAAATCTGGAAATATTTATGAAGCTTTTTTTGCTCTGGGCATCTTAAAGGGGTTGGAAATACAAAGACAAAACAAAAGTACAAGATCAGAAGTCATAACTGTGTATAGAGATAAAAAATAAATAATCTAAACACACATCCAAACATATGCACATTGATGTAAGTACGTGAACGGGGCTCTGAAAACAGAAAAAAATAACAAAGCTCTGCTTAGGAAGAGAGTGATGAGCAAGAGAATTGGTCAATCTCAAACTTTATGGGTAAGAATTTATGAAGTGGACTAGAGTGTAAAGAGGAGGTAAAACTATGGACATTCGTAACTATCAATGTACAAGAAGTGCATATTATCAAATATAACGCTCTTAGTATGAAAACAGGGTTTCTTGGACATTTTCAAAGGATAAACGGGTGTTGGATAATAAAGGATCTTGTATAACATATGAAGAAATTTTGGCATTATACATATAGGCTGTGTGTAAATATTGAAGGAGGTACATAACAGACACACACGTGCACACACAGCATTATATATTCATATACTTCTGTGAATTTATTCTATAAGCGTATACTTGTATTTGTTTCTTAACTGTAGAGTGATAGCTATGGCAGTTGCGTGGAAATGAGTTAGAGCTGGCTGCAGTGAGAGTTGTGAGGATGATGTTAAGAGAACAATGGAAAGTTCTAAGACAGTGATAATGGGGACAAAAATTTGGACAGAAAAGTTGAGAAATATTTAGTTGGGACATCTCTCAGATTTGGTCATTGATTGAGAGAGGAAAATGATAGAAATATAAAGAAAAATTCCAGATATGCTGATGTATATTCAATCTCTTTCTACACCCCAAATCCTTTATTTCCTTTCATGAGATTTTAAGTTAGATGAATGTAGTTAAAAAGTGAGCTACACATGTGTGGATGATCTATTCATTAGACAAATCTTATGGAGCCTAGGCAAATGCTTTATTATCATATATCTTTATTACTTTATAAAAAACACAAAATAAACTCAGTTTGAGTAAACTGTAGCATATCATTATATATACATTTATTTGTCACTTTCCTTGACACTTGCTACATCAATAATATTTTGTGTGAAAGTGATTTATTTTTATATTATGGTCAACCTGATTTTCCTTTTTTTCTCCATGAGAAATGTTAGTTTAAAATTATATAAGGGAAAAGATATATCTCAGTCAAAACAGTGTCAATGTTCCAGTTCTTCATTCTCAAATAGCAATCATCTTAAGACCATTTTCCCTTGCTACATTCAATAGTGTAATGCCGTAAGTCATGACTAGTCAATCTGAGGTAACCAAGAGAGTGCACAATAAATGCTCATGTTATATAAAGCCAAGGAATGAAGTTTTCTACAAAATATAAGACTGAAGTGTAAATGAAAACTTCAAAATATAAATATTTGTAAATAAATCAAATATGATTTGAAATAGTAAAATACAAGGTTTTTTGTTGTTGTGTGCCGTCATGCTGATTCCAACTCATAGAGACCCTACGTGATGGAGTAGAACTGCCCCATTGGATTTCCTAGGCTGTAATCTTTATGGGAGCAGATCTAAACCCATTGCCCTCCAGTGGATTCCAACTCATAGAAACCCTATAGGAGAGAGTAGAACTGCCCCATAGGGTTTCCAAGGAGCGGCTGGTGGATTCAAACTGCCAACCTTTTGGTTAGCAGGCAAGTTTTTAACCACTGCACAACCAGGGCTCCATGGGAGCAGATCACCAGAACTTTTCTCTCTCAGAGCCACCGGTGGGTTCAAACTGATGATATTTTCAGAAAGCAGCCAAGTGCTTAACCATTGTGACACCAAAACACACACACACACGCACACACTGCCCTCGAGTTGATTCCGACTCATAGTGACCCCACAGGGTTTCCAAGGCTATAAGTCTCTACGGAAGCAGACTGCCACGTCTTTCTCCTGCAGAGTAGCTGGTGGCTTCCAGCTGCCAAGCTTTCAGTTAACAGTCAAATGCTTTGACCACTGCACCGCCAGTGCCTTGCTGGCATAGTAGTTAAGAACTCTGTTGATAACCAAAAGGTCGGTAGTTTCAATCTACCAGTCGCTTCTTGAAAATCCTGTGGGGGCAGTTCTATGCTCTCAAGCCATGATATTTTCAATCACCTCCTATGCATGGGAAAGCTGGCCACTGAATAAGGAAGACCAAGGAAGAATTGATGCCTTTGAATTAGGGCAATGGTGAAGAATATTGAACATATCATGGACTGCCAGAAGAATGAACAAATTTGTCTTGGAAGAAGTACAGCTGGAGTGCTCCTTGGAAAGGAGGATGGAGAGATTTCATCTCAAGTACTTTGGACATGTTATCAGGAGGGACCACTCCCTGGAGAAAGACATCATTCTTGGTAAGGTAGAGGGGTCCTTGAAAAAGGGGAAGACTCTCAGTGAGGTGGATTGACACAGTGGCACAGTGGCTGCAACAATGGGCTCAAACATAGCAATATTGTGAGGATGGTGCAGGAAAGGGCAGTGTTTTGTGCTGGTGTACGTAGGGTTGCTAAGAGTCAGAACCAACTCCACAGAACCGAACAACAACAACATTATAAGAATGACATAATTATCTCAGAATATTTTTATTGGACCCGGTGTAACAATTATTTGAGAGATTTCCGTAAACAGACTAAAATGCCAGAGGTGTTTCTCTGTATTTTCTTCTGCAGGGATAGCTCCAGAATTTTGTCAAGTTTTTGTTTAAAGGGTGTATGACCTCACAATGGTTTTAAAAGCTTTGATAATACACTTCTGATAGGAAAGTCTTCTATACTTACACAGATCATGAAGATTAATGAGTGTGAAATGGTTAAAGTCATTTTTCTTGTTCTCTTTCTCAAATGAAAAATACAAATTAAGATTATAAAAGACCATAAATATTGAGATTTCTGGTAAAAAACTTGAAAATAATTTTACAGTGATTTAGTTTGAATAGGAATTACATAGAAGTTATTTACAAACACAGATAAGGTAAAAAGTTACCATAAGGCTGATAGCTTTATTTAAACTCATACTTCGTAGATTATAAATTTCTAAATTTGCAAGTCAAAAGGAAGGCATCACCATATCATTCTATCTAGATAATTATCATCTTTTATGTTAATACACTGTTCATTCTTTTAACTTTAAAATAATGCCAGATTAATTGGCACTTCAAAATTTGGTGAGTGGCATCTGGGGTCTTAAAAAGCTTGCAAGCAGCCATCTAAGATTCATCAATTGGTCCCATCCCAGTTGGAGCAAAGGAGAATAAAGAAACCCAAAGACACTGGAAAATATTAGCCCAAAGGATTAAAGGACCTCATGAACCAGAGACTCACTTCAGCCTGAGACCAGAAAAACTAGGTAGTGCCCAGCTACCACCAATGACCACCCTGACAGGGAAAACAACAGAAAGTGCAGGACAGAGCAGTAGAAATACGTAGAACAGAACTCAAATTCACATAAAAAGATCAGACTTAATGGTCTGACAGAGACTGGAGGAACCTCTGAAATTACAGCCCCCAGACGCACTGTTAACCCAGAACTGAAACCACTCCCTAAACTCACTCTTCAAACGAAGATTAGACAGGACTATAAAATAAAAAATAATACACGTGATGAAGGTGCTTCTTAGTTCAATCAGATATACAAAACCAAATTGGTAGCTCCTGTCCAAAAGCAGGATGAGAAGGTAGGAAGGGACAGAACTGGTTGAATGGACACAAGGAACCCAGGGAGGAAAGGTAGAGTGTGCTGTCACATGGTGGGGAATGCAACTAACGTCACAAAACAATATATGTATAAATTTTTGTATGAGAAATTAACTTGAGTTGTTAACTTTCACGTAAAGCACAGTAAATAAATATATATATACTAAAGTGTTACTTTGTCATTCAGATGTACATTCATTTTTCACCTGAACTTTTTTTAAAAATATATTTTTTTGAAAAAAATTATTAAAATATTAGGCTGAGTTTTTGTTTTTCTCCACAAAGTATTAATAGATACACAATGTAAAAAAGAATATTGTAATTATGTTACTGATTGCAGACGCCTCCTTATACATTAACATTAATTACACTAATAATACAAGCAAAATATGTATGTGTACCGATTTAAAGTACATAAAGAAACGTGTAACAATTTTAACTTAAGAATTAGAGGTGACCTATTTTTAAATCATCCATCGAATTAGAAGTTTTGTTACCCCAAATTCTGAGATGCAATTGTAGAAAAACAGCTAGCGTTTTCTCTATACGTTTGTGAACCTATGACAGTAGCAAAATTTCACTTAAAAACATACAAATAGCTTTTTCTTTTTCATAAATATTATCTATAATATTTCAGAATGTTTACATATCCAAGCAATATTGCATATTGTCTCAAGTGGAAGGTCTATTTGGCTAATCTAACCAACATCTTTCTTTTTTTTAATAGACTCTCTTCTATGTTAGGCCTGTCAAGACATCCTGCTTTCCTTTTCTATGGTGTACATGGTCAAAATTTTAAAAACGGGCATTTAGTGGGCAGTGTAAGTTCAGATCTAACTCTACAGTGATTAGGTGAAATAAAAGAAGCAGCAATTTTGGGAACTGAAATTGGAAATTAATAGGAAGTTTGAACATTCAATGTTTTTATATTACTGAGTTGATATATCCTGTAACCTTTGCCTAATCTGTTTATACTGCATTTAAAGTATAAAAGACAAGGGTGTAGTGGGACAGGAAAGATATTCCTAATGAAATACTTGTGATTTTTTAGCTCTAAAACAATCAACCATAAGTTTTACCTGATATCAATGCACACAAATATTTTGTTTCTCCCTTACAATTGCTATTTAAAAAAAATTAAATATTAGGGGAGTCCCTTAATATTTACATTAAAAATCTGAATGGCATTTATTATATAAATCAATACCATTTAGATAATCTTTTTTTTTTTTTTTTTTTGCTGATTTCAAAGTTTTTGATGTATATAATGCTTGATAAATTTTAAAATATAAATGCGTGTCTTTGGTTGCGCTATCCCTAAATTATGGCATTACATTTTCTTAAAAAAATTTTTTGAATATGATTAACATACTGCAAGTGTATTATACAGATGCCAGTTTACTAAACGTTTATGTTGCCATCATTATATACGAGATAAAAAAATCATAATATGATTGATGCGTTCATCAACAGTATGTAGTACAGACTGCCACATCTTTCTCCAGTTGAGCAGCTGGTTAGTTCAAACACACCAACCCTTTAGTTAGCAGCCGAGCTCTTTAACCACTGCTCCACTAGGACTCCAAATCTCTACATTAGCAGTGGGTTATAAAGTGCCTTCGTCACCCAGGCTCGTTATAAACCAAAACCAAACCCGTTGCCATTGAGCTGATTTCAACTCATAGCAACCCTAGAGCTATCCTAAAAAAACAAACTAAATCCATTGCCCAGTTCCTACTCATAGAGGGTATGAAACGCTATCTCATTGCAATTTTGATTCGCATTTCTGTAATGGCTAATGACATTGAACATCTTTTCATGTGCTTATTGACCATTGATATATCATTTTTGAAGAAATATCTATTCAAATCTTTTGCCCATTATGCAACTGCATTAATGGTCTTTTTATTACTGAGTTGAAAATGTCCTTTCTACATTCTGGATGCAAGTCCTTTTTCAGATATATGATTTACAATCATTTTTCCATTCTATAAATTATATTCTCTTTTTTTTTGAAGTACAAAATTTAAACATTTTTACAGAATTCAATTTATCTTTTTTATTTTTTTTATTTTGTCCCTTGTACTTTTGGTATGTCATCTAAGAAAGCTTTGCCTAATCCAACTTCATAAAGATTTACTTCCTAAATTTTTATCTAAGCGTTTCATAGCTTTAACTCTTACATTTAGATCTGCGTTGCAATTTGAGTTAATTTATGTTTCTGTTGCAAGGGAAGAATCCAAGCTTATTCTTTTGGATATGTGTATTCAGTTGTTCCAGCACCATTTCTTCAAAAGATTATTGTTCACTGATTGAATTGTCTTTTCGCTCTTGTTCTGTTACATTTTTTTGAAGAACCTCTAAAAGATACGGAAACATTTCTAAGATTTTATGGCCTATTTGTAAAACAATAACTTAAGCAAGACATTATGGTATAATATAATAACTTCTAAGATAGATAAATATAAAAATGTGATATTGCATATCAAAATGAAATAATTAATTCTAAAACTGACCCTTGAGGTAGTTCAGCTACAAAAAATACCACGCGCAAAGATATGAATGTGCGACAGAATACGTCATATTCAGAAACAACAAGGTGGTCTGTGCTGCTGGAAGATGGATCTGTATTGCTGGAGTGTAAATTCTAAGAAACATAAAATACAGAGTATTTTGTATGCCGTTCTAAAGAACTCAATTTCATTCGGTAGATAATGGAATAGCATTAACAACACTGAACAGAAATGTGACATAGCATACATGCTATATAATGATTGTTTGAAGCCTGCATAAGAGGAGTATGAGATCGAAGGTAAAGGAAACGTCTTAGATTTTATGGTAGCAGCTGCAGGGATGAAGAGTTCCAGTGGAAAGGCAGCAGCAATGCAAAAATAAAGTTTATCTAGCAAAAATATTAAAAATATAGAATAAATTTCAATTCAGTAAAGGGTTAGATATGTATTTCCCATAGGATAGAGAAATGGAATATAATGTAGTTGTTCATTTATATGTGAAGTGGTAAAATATTAATTCTAAATAGAATATGATAAATGAAGAGCATATTTTAATTTTTAGAAAAAATGCACATGCCCCATGCACAAAACATACACACACATTTAAATATAAAGATGTGTATCTACAAATCCAATAAAATACATAGAATGGAATGTTAAAAACTCTATTGAACAACCCAAAAGAAGGCAGGAAAAAAGAAAAAATTAACAGAGAAATGATGGTAAAAATAGAAAACAAATAGCACAAGGGTTAAAAAATAGAAAGGAAATAGCAAGATGATAAACTTAAACCCAACAATACGGATAATTACGGAAAATGCATATTAACAACCTAAATACTCAGATAAAATCCAGAGGCTGTCAGCACATTAGACACATGGTAGCAGGTGCATTTAGCTTAATATCAAATGAAGAAAATTAACATAAATAAAGAGAAAAATTTCATAAAGTATGAATTTATCAAGAAGATATTATAGTAAAATTGTATGTCCCTAGTAACAGCCTTCAAAATACAAAAGAAGTAATTGATTGAAAAAATAAAGAAAGAAAGAAACTCACAATCATAATTGAAAATATAATTCTATTTTTGCCAAAACTAGTGGATGAATTTGGCAAAAACACAATAAGGTTATTTGAAGAAGTGTAACAATCCACTTCAATTTGCTATTTGTAGAATACAACACCTAACACTGTCGGCTTACATATTTCTTTGTGGGAAGGTGTTCAGGTATAAATTTTATTTCATTTACGTACATTGTTATTTAGGTTATATATTTATTCCTCAGTGAGTACTGAGAAGCTGTATATTTCAAGTAATTTGACCATTTTCTATAATTTGTGTTTTGCCACAAAATTGTTCATCATATTCTCCTATTATCTTTCTTTTTTTTCTGATGTGTGTGTATATATATATATATATATACATACACACACACATATAAGGGAGCCCTGGTGGCACAGTGGTTAAAAACTAGGCTGTTAACCAAAAGGTCCGCATTTGAATCCACCAGCCATTCTTTGGAAACCCTGTAAGGCAGTTCTACTCTGTCCTATAGGTTTGCTATGAATTGGAATCTGCTGGATGGCAAGGGATTTGGTTTTGGTATATGTCTAAGAATCCCTGAGTGGTGCACACAGTTAAGTACTTGATTACTAACTGAAAGTTTGGCAGTTCAAACCCACCCAGAGGTGTCTTGGAAGAAAGATGTGGCCGTCTGCTTCTGAAAGGTCACAACCTTGAAAATCCTGTGGTGGGCAGTTCTACTCTGCAATACATGGAGTCACCACGAGACGTCAACATTTTTTACACATATAATCTGCAACATCAATCACTTTCATCATGTTGTGCAATCGTCCTCACTACCCGTTTTCAAATTATTCCACCTCCCTTGGCAGAAGGTCTGTGTCCTCTAAGCAATGACTTCCTATGTTCAATGACTTCCTCTTTCCTACCTCCGGTGACCACTAATACACTTTGGTTTCTGTACCTTTGCCTAGTCTATATATTTCATGTAAGTGGGATCATATATATATGTCCTTTTATGACTGACTTATTCCGCTCAGCATAGTATTTTCAAGGTTCATCCATGTTGTAGCATGTATCAGGACTTCATTTCTCTTTATGACTTTAATATTCCATTGCATGTATGTACAGGAGCCCTGGTGGCGCAGTGGTTAAGAGTTCGACTGCCAACCAAAACGTTGGCAGTACAAATCCACTAGCTGCTCCTTGGAAACTGTTTGGGGCAGTTCTACTCTGTCGTATAGGGTTGCTTTAAGTCGGAATCAACTCAGCTGCAAAGGGTTTGGTTTTAGTTTGGTATGTATATATCACATTTTGTTTACGCATTCATATGTTCGTGGACATTTAGGCTGTTTCCATCTTTTGGCTGTTGTGAATAGTGCTGCAATGAACATTGGCATATATTGGCATTCCAGCTTTCAATTTTTTTGTGTATGTACCTAGGAGTGTAATTTCTAGATCATATGACAATTCTGTGTTTAACTTCTTGAGGAAACTACACTCTTTCTACAGCAGTGTATAGTACTACAATCACACCGGCAATCAATGAGAGTTCCAATTTCCCCATACCGTCACCAACACCTGTTGTTTTCCAGGTTTTATTTTATTTATTTATTTTATCAGAACCATCTTAGCGGGTTTGTGATTTGTATTTCCCTAATAGCTAATGATGTTGAGCATTTCTTCATGTGTTTGTTGGCAATTAGTATTTCTTCTTTGGGGAAATGTCTATTCAAGCCCTTTGTACACTTTTTAACTGGCTTGTTTGTATTTTTGTTGTTAAGTTGTAAGAGTGTTTTATATATTCTTGTGTGTTGGGTGGGGGATAGGTTGTCCCACCTAGTCTGGTGTGACACTGCCTCCCACTGAGAGCATATTGAGCCAGCCACTGCCATGAAGCGCGGGGCAAAGCGTGGGATGGCTAACCTAGGCTCTACTAATGTACACCTGCAATCTGGTTGGTTCCACCATTGATGATGTGTGTGGGATGAGTGACAGGTCTGCCCATCTTAGCACTGCTGAAGAAGCCTTTAAGGGCAGATCAGCCATCTCTGTCATGACTGTTGTGCAATAGTGTGGTTTGACCTCACCAGGCATTACTGGCACTAACACCTAGGAAGTTCAGACAATCAGTTACCACTGGGTATGAATCATGTGATGCATCTTCTTACTAGATTTTAACTGGGGTTCTCCAAACCTGGTACTTTGGTCTGTTTATCTTGGTTTTGTTGTTTGTTTGATTGATTGATTGATTGATTTTGCCTATTCCTATCGGTAGTTCTGGGTTGGAGGCCTCTCAGGTGCCCAGTTTTGCATATACAGGAAACAAAATGAGAGGTAAAAACAAAACAGTAACCAAAACTAAAATAAAGCCATGGTATTTACCACAGTGTGGGTCTTCAGGTCCTTAGTTTTCTAGTTAGTCAACTTCTTCTTTCCACCTTTCAAAGTCATTTCATTGTATTAGACAGGACTTGCAGGAGAAAAAGAGTCTCTGCCATATTGTCTGGGACAAGACTTTTATTCTAGTGTTTTCTAGATTCAACGATATATCTTTTACAGATCCTTACATTCTCTTGACTGTAATTACCTTCTTCTTTTCATTATTTTTTATCATAGTACCTTCTTTTTGGTTTTCAAATCATCGCTTATATCAGGAGGGTCATTAATGTCCATCCCTCCACATAATACACACACACACACACACACACACACACACACACACACACCACAAACACCATTTTCACTTCACGTCTCTGGAGTCTTTTATCCCACAGCCTACATTCCTCCTGCTCCATTATTAACTGCTTGCTCCCACTTCTTCTGCCCAGCTCTCATTTTTAGGTTTTCCTTTAGGACATTCCTGAGTTTAACACAAAGTTCCTAAATACCACACGTTCTTTCCTTTTTTTTTAGTATTTGGTTCTTATTGTGCTAGAGTATATTCTCAGTTAACTTTCTGAAAATAAAGTAGATCCAAATCAAAGTCTTTAAATACATATAAGTATGACAATAAAGTAATTTTATTCACACATTTTATTAATTATTCAGCAGGGTTTAGAATTATAGGTTAAACATCATTTGCATTCAGGCACTTTTCCAGGGATGCTGCTGAGATACTTGATGGTATTTTTTATTTGCACTCTTTAATAGGTTTCTATTAATAATAAAAGTCTGTTGTCCATAGGGTCACTATGAGTCAGAACCAACTCGGCAGCACCTAACAACAACAATAATATTGTCCTATTTTATTGGAGAGCAATACGTATACTGAATCATGCACACATTTTAAACAAATAATTCAGTGAATGTTTACAAACTGAACACATCTGTGTAGCCTGCTTAGGTTTCTTTTTAATTTTATTTTCTCTAAAGCAGTTAATGCCGTTTTTAAAATTGGTGTTCTGAAATATCACAGTACATGCCTTGTTGTAAGATTTTTTCCCTTCATTTTTTGTGTCATGTACTTTGATCCTTTCAATCTAGAAATTTAGGTTATTCATCCAAGAATTTTTTTTTCTTTTGTACAGTGGTTCACTGTCACTCATCAGTGAGCCCAGTGCTCCCGAGAAGCCCAACAACAGAGAGAACAATTTCAACAAGAAAATGGTTGAAGAGTTCCAATTTCAGGACAATTAGCACAGGAAAATAGTGGACAGGGATCTCTGCTTTTTTTTTCTAGTCCATGACTTCCCCCATATACTGATATGGATTGATTATCATGAGAGTTGAATCAACAAGATTATATAATTATTTATTAGACAAAGTAACTTGTCCAAAGTCAATGAGAGAAGCACTACATCTGCGCTATCACAGAAATCAAGATCTTAAATATCCTGGCCTGTACTTGTATATTTATACAAATCCTATAAAGACATTTTGTTCTTTTTCTTACTTTAGCTAGGACCCCCCCCCCCCCCCACTTCTAAGACCTCTCTGGAGGCAGGGTGCAACTTACATCTGGACCAGATAGACTTATATGTCCACTGCATTGTTGAATGAGTCCTTACGATATGGGGAAGGGACATAGGTTATTTTCTTGATAAATTCGGTTTGCACCCGTATAGTCTTTCCCTAGTGATAACTCTGCATTACATGGTTTTATTCTATTTTGGCTTTTATGATCGAACATAGTCCAAGAACCAGACTTTCATTTTCCATTACTTCTCCTAGATTCAGTTTGCATTAAAGCAATCAACTTGTTTTTTTCACACTGTTTTCCCTCAGATTTCTTTTATTCATTTCTAAATATATACATATATATATATCTATCTGAACACACTTGCATGAACACAAACACACATTCACACACACTTCAGCCCTTTTTATTATATTCCTTAACGTTCTATAATTCCCTTATCTTCTTTGTTCTCTTTCTGAATATCATATTCATCAGGTACTGAATTTCCTAGTCTGTGTATATCTATCTTTATTTTGCTTGGTGTTTTATTTCATTCTGAAGTATATTTTCCACTTGATATTCTAACTCATTAATTGATTTATGGTGATATTCTTTTTTCCTGTTAGAATTCTTCTACTGTTTCTTTAGTACTGTCTTGGGAATTGATCAACACGTATTCAATCACCCAATACAACTAAACTCCTGCTGTAAAATTTACAGTACACAATTTTAATGAGCAAAAGAAATATATAATGAACTTTAAAGTGAAAAATGGCAATAGACATTAAAAATCATTAAATGATAGCAATATGCTTTACTGAATTTGAATCTAAAAATTTGAAATATAATAGTCGAAGTACCTATATTAATAAGCATTTTAATTTAAATAGAGAACATATAAATGAGAAATCATAATTACTAATAATAGTTTGTTAAATCATCTCTATATAATGAAATTGTAGCCAATTTTGCTTATACTTATCTTGGGAACACTTCTCCAAATCAGTAAATTTGTTTTCACATACTTCTTTGCCAATATTATTTTCATGTTTTAAAATCACTTTTGTTGCCTCCAAATGTTTCTATTATTATAAAAAAGCAATTACACATGTTATAATAAAACCTATGCTATTATAATCACAAATATATTGGATAAAACCCTTTTTCATGCATATTGATGTATTTGCCAATGGAGTTCGAAGAATAAAGGAAATATATTAAGTTAGTGTACAATGTCTAGGTTTATACTCAAAGCACATGATTCTATAACACCACGCCACCACCAGAGTTGAATATAGTTACCTGTAGTTGTATTTGTATTTGAAAGATTACACTGTATTTCAAACCACTGCATCACATAGTTATTTATAAATAGTTGTAAAATATATCTTTTAATAGAAATCAGTTGTTTTAAAACATAACCTTTAGAAAGGTCATGGAAGTTCCATAGACACATCCAAACTCCCTAAGGGACTGAATTGCTGGGTGGAGGGCTGTGGGTCTTAGGGAACATCTAGCTCAACTGGCATAAAACAGTTTATAAAGAAAAAGTTCTACATTCTACTTTGGTGAGTAGCGTCTGGGGTCTAAAAGCTTGTGAGCAGCCATCTAAGATACTCCACTGGTCTCACCCCTTCAGGAGCAAGGGAGAACGAAGAAAACAAGATACAAGGAAAAGATTAGTCCAAAGCACTAATGGACCACAATTACCATGGCCTCCAGTAGACTGAGTCCAGTACAGCTAGATGGTGCCCGGCTGCCACCACTGACTGCTCTGACAGGGATCACAGCAGATGCTCCCGGACAGAGCTGGAGAAAAATGTAGAATAAAATTCTAACTCACAGAAAAGAACAGACGTACTGGCCTGACAGAGACTGGAGAAACTCGGAGAGTATGGCCCCAGGACACCCTTTCAGCTCAGTAATGAACTCACTCCCGAGGTTCACCATTCAGCCAAAGATTAGACAGCCCCATAAAACAAAACGAGACTAATGGGGCACAACAGCTCAGGGACAAGGACTAGAAGGCAGGAGGGGATAAGAAAGCTGGTGATAGGGACCCAAGGTTGAGAAGGGACAGTGTTGACATGTCATGGGGTTGTTAACCATTGTAATAAAACAATATATGTACTAACTGTTTAATGAGAAACTATTTGTTCCATAAGCCTTCATCTAAAGTACAATAAAAAAGAACAACAACAAAAAAAGAAATAGCAAAAACAAAAAAATAATAAAATATAACCTTTAATTGGTACTTATTAGTTTGTTGAAAGTAACTTCAGATAAGTAAATGTACAGATAGCCAACCCATACTACTCATACAGAACTCCCATTCGTTCCTCTACCTACGTATCCATGTGTTTACTCAAGATTAGAATGAAGCCCATCATAATCTACTTCTGTATGGCAGACTTTTTAGAAGAGCTGGGAGTGATTCTGTATGTGCGTTTATTTGTAGACATTTACATTAGAGTTGCGAAAGTTCACAGTTAAAATAGTTAAAGACTTCTACCTGACAGATAATGAAAAACAACAGTACCCTCTCACATCTCTCACCCCTCCGATTCCCATTTCTCACAGGCAAATACTTTACAATCTTATTTGTTCTTTCTTCTTGTATTTTGCTTGTTGCTCAAAAAGAATGTATTTGGTGGTTTGTCTCTTGTAGACTATTTATAAGAGAAACTAAGAGTTCTTACTAAAGTAAAGTACAGTTACCTCTCTTATACCTGTCCCCACATAGATGGACACACTGTTTTGCAAATGTTTGTATCATAATTAAATCATGATTTTTTGCCACTTCAATACTAAATGTTAACATTACAATGACTAGCTAATTATTTCTTATAGATATAAATACACCATATAGTGATTTTATTCCCTTACTTGTACAGTCTGTCTTTTTCCTAACATTAATAATAGACTCATTTTCTGTTTGCTTAGTTTCCATGTATCTACAGTATTTTATATCGTAGTTTTCCACCGGAATGATGAATCTCCTATCACTGCTTTCAGGTAGTTTAGCAATTTTGTCTTTTTCTTGAACAGTGTTCTGTTGAGTGCTTCTTATTCTTCCTTTGTAGAAACTACTAGTATTTTGCATGAATACTCTATTTAATATTAATTTTTTTGGCACATTAATAATATTTACTTATTTTTCACCTTTTTCTGCTTCCTAAATTTTCTCTTCTTTTGGATTACTCTTATGTGTCTTCTTGCTTTGGTATCTGTTTCATGTTAGAGACTTTCTGCAAATAGCCGATAAGCCTTGGCTGTCTTTTCATGGTAAGACTATGCTAATGGGAAGCTCTGAGTAGGCTGACAGAGTTGTTCGTTTTTTTATTGTAGAGTGATATGATGAGGCTCTTTCACTAGGATGCTTCCAAAAAGACTTTTTCTCTCAGAGAGGTCAAATTTACCAGAGAGAAACTCTTCAGTCTCCTGTGGAGGAGTTTAGGCCTGGCTACCCATTGTTCTCATAGCTAGTGGGGCAAAGTGACTTGCGAGGTGTTCTCACTTCTATTCTGAAAATGACTTTAAAATTAAAGTTCCTTGTTCAATTAAATCCCTTGTTTGAAGTATAATATCATTAATGTCAGCTGTGTCTCATGACCCCTTCAGAGTCTCTTTGGTTCAGTTTCTCCAGAAATCAAATGTATAATTCTCCATCACAGAGGGAAGTTTCCATTACTGGTTTTGGATAAGGTTATCATGTCTCTATCTTCTTTGTGACCCTAATACTCCCCAGCATGTTTTCTCCTTTCCAAAGTGGGCAGCTGAATGCTTGACATAACTAACGCCATGATGAACTTATAAGTTCTTTTCTTCTTTTTTTTTTTTTTTTGCCTGCTTTCTCCTTTCCACACACCTTTGTTAATGATTTTGTTTTGCTCTGTCTGGCCACCTGTGACTTACTACCCCCCACAGGAAGATTAGAGACCAGATGTCTGACAAGTATATCTTTAGGCTGATAGGGACATGTCTGGCTTGCATCTCTTTAGTTTGTTAAAGAGCCTCTTGTAATTATCTTGCAATGAATAACTCATTCTACCATGCCATCTGTGGGCTACAAAGACACTTCTAAGCTTCGTAAAAATCATATATAAGCTCTAATGTAAAAATGTCTTTTGGGACTCCATAGAGACAGCCTGCACTGCTGTTGGATCCCCATTGGTGGACACCTCCTAAATAAACTTTCTCAATCTTTCTGACTCGGAGTACGTTTCATTGGCTCAACTGCTCCAGGGCACGGACCCTAATTGGGCAAAATTTGTATACAGATTTCAAATGATTTCTCCTGTTGTCAGCTTCACAGGCACCCCATAATTTCAGAGGTACTTTGTTCATCTAATTCCTGAGCTTTGAGTCACAATCAACTCAACAGCAGCAGGTTTGAATTTTGGGTTCTGCACCTTTCAGTCTCAGTTGACTACATTTCTGCTGAGATAGTCAATTGGTTCTAGAAGTCAAACACCTAATCTCTTTAGAAAATGGTTGTCTAGTCACACCCTTGATGTCCCCTACAGAGCATACTTTTTGATCTTTACAACACGGAGAGGTTGAACATTTTCCCAGTCTTTAAGTTCTGGTTCCTTTTTGCACAGTTCATTCCTCAATTTATCTGTTTCCTTTTGGGTTTTATTCTAAGCAGCACAGAGAAACCAAGCTACACCACAATATTTTTATTAGATATCTGCTCAGCTAAATATCCAAGTTAATCACTTACAAGTTCTACTTTCTGCGAGACATTCAAACATAGCCACCTCATAACAAGGATTGTCTTTCTCTCAGTGTCCAACAATATGTTCATTGTTTCTTTTTAAAACCTCACTAGAAGCACACTTAATGTTCACATTTCTAGCAACATTCTGTTCATGTCAATAGAAGTTTTCTATGTAGCTCACTTCACTTCTTTCTGCACCTTCAACAGAATCATCTTTAATGTCCATAATTCTACCAATGGTCTGTTTAAGGCACTCTCATCTTTTACTATCAAGTACCTCAAAACCTCTATCCATCAGCCAATTGTAAAACCAGTTCCACATTCTTAGGTATTTGTTAGAGAAGTATACCACTCCCTGTACCAAATTTTTGGTGTCCTAGGGCTTCTATAACAAAATATTACACACTTTGAGGCTTATTAAAATGTATTGTCTCAGTTCTGAAGGCTAGAACTCCAAATTAGGGGATTGGCCATTGTTGATTTCCTCTGAAATCTCTGAGAGATAAACTATTCCATACCTCTCTCCTAGCTTTTGATGGTTCCAGGCATTCCTTAGCTAGCAGATGCTGTATCATATGACATCCCTCCTCTGTCTCTTTGCCTCTGTGTATCTGCTCCTCATTTATAAGGTCAGGAGTCATTAAGGATTAAGACCCATCCCAACACAGTATGATCTCATGTTAACCTAACGAACGACATCTTCAAAGACCCTATTTCCAAACAATGTCATGGTCACAGGTTCTGGATAATATGACTCAGCATATTTTTTGAAGGGAAACAACTCAATTCATAACCATAGTAAATTAGTCAATGAGTAAATTATAAATTGTGTGATAAGTTGTATAAAGTGTAAAAAGTAGCATGTTTTGGGACCATGTACTTTGGTCACTCAGTTAATTTTAGTGGTCAGAAAATGCTTACTTTATAAAGTAACATTTAAGCAAAGACTTAAAAGACAAATTGTAGTAAGCCAAAATAAAAATATGGAAATAATATTGAAGGCAGGCGGTAAAACATGTGCAATAGCTCTGAGGCCATAAAGAACATACCATTATTTCTCCTAAGGAATATCTGTAAAACTAGGTCATAGAATACAAATGTGTGACAAGTATGAAAACATGCTGGAAAGATACATAGGAAAATCATAGTATGAAATTATAAACCATGTAATAGATCATTTTAGAAACTATGCTTTTAAAATGATTTTTTTTACTCAATAAATGTTGATAGTGTACGGCTAGGAGAAGCATGGGATCATACTAGTGACCCTAGTTCCATAAAATCAAATGACCAACCCTGAATTTATCGTCTGACTCCTGCATTTTGTCCTTTTCCAGTTTTTTGTTTGTTTATTTTTGTATCAATAAATAGAAACACAGTTTGTAGTTAATAAAATTCAGAAACATAGGAAAAATAAGTCAATGTATAAGCATTACTGGCTGCATGTATATTAGGTAAGTGTGGAAAATATTAATATTATTTTGGGTTATTTGTACATTAATGAAAAACCTAACTAGTTTTTTTTTGTTTCTTTGTTTTCTAATAACCCACTTTTGTTAACCTATCAGCTCTGATGAAAATATCAAAGGACTGTGTTTTGGTTTAAATGCTAATTTCCCCTTCAGGCATTTGAAACATAATTTAACCTATCACCTCTATTTGTTTAGAATTACGAAAAATAGCCAGTTCCTGAGTGTGGGGAAATATTTTGTTTTCCCCTAAGTAGAAAGATTTTCCATGTTTAAAAGCCAAAAGCTCCCAAGATAGCACTTCCAAATAAAATATGAAAACTAAGAATGTAATATGAGATTTTGTTAATATTGCAACAATGAAATGGGGGAAAAAAAAAAAAAGGTCTGCATGTAGATAGTTAAAAACATGGACAAAGCATCAGTTTCTCCAACCATGAATCCTACCCTTGACTAGCCATTCCTCCTCCCTCAAGATCTAAAAGAGACATGTATGCTCAGATAATGAAATATTAGAACATTATATTTTAATTCTACCTTGACATCTAACCCTAAATTCAATCAAGATCATGACTTGGCTGAATGTTTTTCTATGGAGAAACCTCCCTTCATTCAGGATATGTAGACCTGAGTAGGCAGGCTTGCTTTCATCTATACCAATCTCACCCTTAAATGTGGATCTAATTATATCATTGAAAGGAAAAACAAATTCTAAATATATATATATATAATAGCAAAAAAAAAAAAAAAAGGCTGAGAAAAATGTGAGTATACAACTAAGCACATTCAAAACACAACCTCACCTCACTGAAAAATTCACATCAGAGATAGAAATTACCTAGTCGAAATACACTGAATACATTGACCCTTACCTACTTTTAATGTGGAGTGATAAAATAGGAAAGAAAGAAAAGAATGAGCTTCAACTATAAGCCAACCCTTAGCCTGACTGACTGATACAGGTCTGTTTGTGTTTTACTTTTCCTTCTGTAACACTAATGGGATTAACAGCTAACTCTGAGGTCTTTCAGGAATATGACTAATTTCTATTTTCTGGGTTGGGGCAGTCAGAATCAGTGAAATCATACACTTTTATGGAGACTTTTTGCTGTTAGGGTCACTTTTTCTATTTCATTTAGGAATTCTATGAATCAATTTTGATACAGTCCCCAAATGTTCATGAGATAAATTAGGAAACAATTATGAGTAACTAAGCCTAAAGATTATTTTAGACAATTACAAGCACCTCCTCTAAAGAGTTGCGTAGTATGTATGACATAAATCTGTGAGACAAATAACTTGATTTGACTTTTATCTTTGGTTTCTAAAAGAAAACCCTTAGAATTCCACAAGCAATTGAGGTGTTTTTGCTGTCTAAAACTGCCAGGCAACACTTGAACATGTTTGTAAATGAGTGGAGGCTACATAGACCACAGTTGGTCTGCTAAGCTCAGGAAGGGAAGGAGGCATCATTTAATCATTTTCAATGATTCAGTCAATCATGAGTATGCAATGGCACCCCAGTCATGACTATGCAATGAAGCTAATAAACGACCTTGAACACAGGAGTAGCTTTGGGCTTCCTCGTTGAAGGAAGATATTCATGCACAGGAGAAAGTCATGTATCCCTGGGGACATGGAAGCCCCTCCTTGGATTCCCTCCTGGACTTCACCTTATGTGTCTCTTCATTTGTATCCTTTCTGGTTATAATAAGTGGGTTGCTGTAAATATACTCTCTGTGAATTCTGTGAGATGTTCCAGGGAATTAATGAAACTATAGAGGCAGTGAAAGTCAGAAGGGTTTGGCATCTGCCTATTCAGCCATCTGAAGGACTATGTCCTTTTAGCTTATGTGCTCTGACCTAGCTAGAGGTGGTTAGGATTGAAAAGGGGCTGTGCTGGCGGCTGGTCTGAAATACTGTGTTCTTTTAATTTGCAAGCTCTGACACAGCTACAGGTGGCTAGGGTGGGATGGAGAGTGCCATTTGTGTGGCTGATGACAAGGTCAAAGAATCAGAAGGTGAGGAATGGATCCATTTGCAGATGGGATTTGAATTCATGTTGATGCTAACCATCCAGTTAGCAATAAAGGCAGAATTTCCCCACTGTGCACCTTCCTTAGTGCAAAAACAGAGCCAAAGAAGATCTTTATTAAAATTATCTACAAAGAAATGAAGGTTTTACCAAATATATAGATGTGTAGATAAACAGACACATAAATCAATGTGACATAGAGGTCCACATAAGAATCTGGTATAGAGGAAATGGACATCTGCATCAAATGATGCCAACAGTTGATAAAGATGTTGACAGGCTGCAGCCATGAAATTAAGCATTATAAGGGTAATTAGTGATCTTGATAAGTATAGTTTAAGTGAAATGGTGTGGGATAGAGTGAGTTGAGAAAAGAGGAGAGGTGAAAAACTGAAAATAATGAGTAAATAAAATTCTTCCAAAGAGATTTAGGTTAAATATATAGAGAAGAAGAATAGTATCTGGCAAGGAATGTGAAGGGAGAGAGATGTTTTACATGAGTACATGTGTATGAATATATGACTGTGTGTATATATTTATTTTTAAAGGACACTCAAGTATGTCTGTATTATGATGGAAAAATACAGATAATGGAAAATTTTAGGTACAGAAAGGAGAAATGGGTTGAGGAAACAGATTTATTTTAATTATAGCCAAAGTAGCTGAATCTTTAGGGTGAAATCATGAAGAATGCTATAGTGTTAATGACACCATATCAGTGTAGGCTGTGTCTTAAGCCACTCTTAAGATATAAAATGAACAGATTAGACAAAGGAATAAGCAAAGATGGAGAGGAAGAGAGACCACATTACATGAAGATTGTCAAGGAAAGGAAGAAGTTGAAAAGAGACAAGGACTTCCCCCAGAGCAGATAGAGAGAAAAAGCCTTCTCCTAGACTGGTGCCATGAGCTAACCTCCTAAACTGAGAGAAAATAAATTTCTGTTTGTTAAAGCTATCCACTTATGCTATTTCTGTTATAGAGTTAGTAAGTAAGTAAACAGAATTTGCTAACCTAAAAGTAGGCAGTGCTGATATATGAAATACATAGAATATGGAAGTGGTTTTGGAATTGGGTAATGGGTGGAATCTGGAGGAATTTTGATGTGCTTCATAGTAAGGCCTTAGTTTGCCCTGAAGAAACTTTTGGTAAAATTATGGCCCTTAAGGGTAATTCTCATGAGGGCTCAGAAAGAATTCAGAGCTGTGATGAGAACTTCTATTTAATGAACAGAATGTTGCTAGAAATATGGACGTTAAACGTGTTTCTGTTGAGGCTTTAAAAGGAAATGATGAATATGTGATTGGATACTGGAGGGAAGGTAATGCTTTTTATGCAATGGCAAAGAACTTGTCTGAATTATATTCAAATGTTTGGTGGAAGGTAGAACTTGTAAGTGATGAACTTGGATATTTGGCTTAGGAAATTTCTAAGCAAGATGTTAAAGGTGCTATGTGGTTTCTCCTTGCTGCTTGTAGTAAAATGGGAGAGGAAAGAGATGAACTTAGAAATGAACTGTGCAAAATAAAACCAAAACTTAAATATTTAGAGAATTCTGTTGTACAAACTAAAGAAATGCATCCTGGAAAAACTTTCAACAAGAAATGCCTACTTAATATTTTGTTAAAGAGAGTAAGCCTATGACGGATGCATCTCTTTAACCACCGCAGCAGAAATACAGTACAAAATGAAGGAAACTTGCCTGCCTCCTAAAATTCTACAGGTAGGAAATGGGCCAATGGAGTGACATGGTTGCAAACATCTATTGTCCTTCAAGAAAAGGAAGGCACCACACCAGTAATAGGTGATTAGCAGAACTGTTGGAAGGAGATGGAAGGCAGGGCTGCCTCATTTTCAAAGGGTGGAAAAACTACCTCCAAGTTTTCAAAGAGTCAGATCTCTACCAACTTGGTTCTGGAGTGTTTGGATACTGTTCAGGTGGGCCAAGAGGATGGGATTGCTACACAAAGCTGAGGGGGTGGTGCTGCCATGCCCAAGGACCAAAAGAATGGGCCACAACTACTGTTCAGAACTGAGGAAGCAAGGCTGCTATGCCCAAGGCTGAAGAGAACAGAACCACCCAGTGCTGAGGGAGTGGTGTCACCACTCAAATGGACTAGAAGAATGGGGCCTCCCAAGGCCAAAAAAGCTGTGGTACCCTCCCAGTGGATCTGAAAGGTGAGGCTAACTCCTAACACCAAGGGGAATCCATCCAGAATCCAGACAGTGTGGCCAAAGTCCAGAGTCATGAGGGTGGGGCCATCTCCCAGATGATCTCCAACAAGAGAAGATTATTTTCAAGACTTGAGATATAACATAATTTGTTCTGCTGGGTTTTGGACTTGCTTGATGTCCGTGAATCCTTCTTTTCCTCCATTTTTTCCCATTTGTAATGAAAACACCTCTGCTTTGCTTGTTCCTTTCACCTTTTGTTTTTTGGAATCAGATACGTTGTATTCTAGATTTAACAGGTTCACAGATGTAGAAAAATTTTGCCCTAGTATGGAACATGCTGTAAGTTATACTTGATTTTGATGATCTACAAGATGATAATTTGGATTTAGAGTTGATGCTGGAATGGGATAAGACTATTGAGATGATGTTATAAGGTAAATGTGTTTTGCATGTGTGAAGGACAAGAATTTTGGAGGGCCAAAGGGTGGAATGTTATGTATTGAATTATGCCCCCCAAAAATATGTGTCCTAAATTCTAACCCCTTTACCTGTGGATGTTATCTCATTTGGGAATAGGACTTTCTTCGTTACATTAATAAGGTCATATTAGTGTAGGGTGTACCTTAAGCCAATTACTTTTGAGATATGAAAGGAGCAGATAAGGCACAAAGCAAGGAAGCACAAATAGGGGAAAGACAGATGCCAGATGGAGAACTCCAAGGAAGCCAAACAGAATGTTGGAAAAGCTGAGACAAGTATTTTCCCCCAGAGTGGATAGAGAAAGCCTTTCCCCAGAGCCTGTGCCCTGAATTTGGACTTCTAGCATGCTGAACTGTAAGAAAGCAAATTTCTGTTCATTAAAGCCACTCACTTGCAGTATTTCTGTTATAGCAACACTAAGAAACTGAAACAAGAGAAAACTTTATGGAAATTAATCTCAAAATTTACCAGAATTTGCCCCTGCAAATGTTTGCCTATATGTAAACAGATCATAAGCTAGTTGAGACACCAAGAATTCCAGCAGAGGAAACAAAACAAACAAAAACACCCGAGAGGTTAAAAGCTAAGTAGAGATTTTATCACCATGCTACTGGTAAGACAGAGGATGGAATTCTTGACACATGAAGGTGCAGGGGATCTTGCAAATGCCACAGATATTCAATTGACAGACAGTATAGACATCTTACATGGATTATTTCTTAGATTTAAAGGAAAATATAAATACCTCAGTCTGAACAAAGCTCAAAACCAACTCTGAATTCAATTAAGGATCCAGTCTGTACTCTAGCTCCCTAATAGGAAAATAGATAAATAATCCTCAATTAAAACCTAGAGTTTTTTTGTTTGTTTGTTTTTGGAACTTGACAAACTGATTCTAAAATCTGACCGATAATCTTGAAAAAGAACAAATTTGCTGAATTAACACAACCAGGTTTGCAGACAAATAATAAAGCTATTACAATTAAAACATGGTGTCATGGGTGCAAAGACAGATCAGTCAACCAATAGAATAGAATAGAGAATCCAGAAACAGAGCCTCAAACACATGATCACCAAATTTACAAGAAAGTTACCACTGCATTTCAGTGGGGGAAAATATGTTCTTTTCAATAATTTGTGCTGGGTATATTAGCTATCCTTGATTGAAAAATATGAACCTTGATCCCTAACTGACATCATACACAGAAATATATTTCAGATGTTTGAATACATCTGCTTCATTGCTTTATATATTGCAATTTCTTAGCATATTATAGAATTTCACAGCTCCTATTAAATGATGAATGATTTTAGAACTCAGACTTTTGGGTGAATTCTTTCTAAATATTCAACTCCCATTTCAGCCTCTAATGTATACGGTATAAATAATCCTGGAGCTATCTAAAAAATATCATCTCAAAAGTTCAATGTTTGGTTCAGTTATTAAATTTGTGAACTTGGGGACACTCCCATCAAACAAGAATCCTACTAGTTACCTTAATTCTGGTTAATTAACTGGTACATTATCTACCAATTAGTAAACTGCTCTCTCATATTAAAATTAATATCTTTTCACAGTTTTTGATAAAGTGTCTGTTATAATAAAATTGAGTGCATTTTCATGATCTTCTATCATCTACTGTCATGATCTTTGTTATTATGAAATGCATAATTTGCGTAAAATTCAAGTATAAAAGATGGAGAATTAAGGCAAGAAGAAAGTCTTCAAACCTCTGTCTCCCAATTCCTCAGTCCCACATCAAGCAGGAGCTCCAGATTACCACCCATAGGTCTATACAGTGGCTGCAGATAAGTCCACGGCTCCGACTTTTATTCAAACCAAATCCTTTGCTGTCGAGTTGATTCCGACTCATAGCAACCCTATAGGATAGAGCAGAACTGCCCAATAATTTTTCCAGGAGCAGCTGGTGGAGCCAAACTGCTGACCTTTTGGTTAGCATCCAAGCTCTTAACCACTGTGCCAAAAGGCCCCAATTCTATCACCAGGGCTCCTTAACTGAAGCTTAAGCATTCATAACTTCAAGGTTGTATCCCATGTTTAGCAAATGTTTCTTCTTTGACTATTCTCCCATGGCCAAGAAGGAGAGAGAGAGAAGAAAGGGAGTAAGGGAGGGATGGAGGTAGGAAGCAAGAGAGAGAGAAAGTGAAGGAAAGAAAGGAGGGTAGGAAAGAAGGAAAGTGAAGAAAGAAAGGAGAAAGAGGAAGGGAAGAGGGAAGGAGGGAAGAAGGAAGGGAGGGCTGAAAGGCGGGGGGGGGGGTGGAGGGAGGGAGGGAGGAAGAAAGAGAAAGAAAGAAAGAACTGAAGTAGAAAAGAGACGTACATGCTACCAATGTGCATGAATTGTCAGGGCCCTTGAATGGTCCTGACATATATGAGCTAGCAGGCTTTAACATAACTGGTTTTAAAAGGGCTTTAGGAAACAATAGGAATGCAAAGTTTAGGGATCATGTGCTTCCAGTATATAAATTTTAGATAACTTGAGTGGATAAAAGTTTTCTGTTTAATTCCTAACTTTGCTACCAATACAGGAACATTTGTCTGGTGCTTAAATTGTATGGATTTCAATAAAAACAAAAATTCATACAAATGCTTACAATGGATTAACTGTAGAATGTTTTCCTGTCTTACCATAAGAATTAGCTCATTTTATTAAAAGAAATCAATCGTTGAGATTTGAGATTAAAAAAAAAAGGCAGTAAATTAGTGTCTGCATATAGAAATGACTTGACTTTGAAGATACATAGACTATTTAAAGTGTAAGCTGAGCAATTACCCCCATTAATTTGAAGAATGTAGACAGTAATCTGTGATGATATAAGCCTCAAAGTTCTATTTTTCTCTCAGATGCATAGGGTTTGCTTTACTTTAATTATTTGGGTCACTGCTTTAATTTCCCATTTAACATTACTTGTTAAAACACTCCTCTATTTCTAAAATACGGCCTTTTTAATGACTTTCTTTTCTACTACAGACTTTAGCCTTTAAGCTCATTATGTTATGGCACTGTATGTAAATAGCCACCTTAATAACGACATATGGCGCAGCTCCGGAAAAAACAGTAGCAGGAAAATAACGAGCTGAGCTTTTGTTCCTTCAGTTTTAAATGTACATCATGCCACAGTATCATTTCTCCTAAATACTGAAAAAGAAAAAAAATTTCTTGGGTGTTTTTCTTTTAATCTCTCTCTCTCTCTCTCGTTTTCTCTCTCCTTCTCTCTCTCCCCCCCCTTCCCATCCCTTTCTCTCTTCTTCTCTCCTGTTATACTTTAGTGTGCAAGTTAAAAAAGACTCACTTATGTCACAATTTTATTCTGAATAGTACCACCAAAAATTCCTGACTTTCATTTGTTCATATCTTAAAACTATTTTGTGAGCAAAATTTTATAATTATACATATTAGGTCATAAATTTTATTAGTTTAACATTTAAATTTACTTCTTTATTAAATGTCTTTATAATATGATACTAAAATTGTGTATTTGTTGTAAACTAAAACAATTGTGTATTTGAACTGTAAAAATTGAGACTAAATAAAGAATGAGGGTTAGCACTTACATAAAATGTGATGCTTGGAGTCAATATTCCCTCAAAAATAAAGTTTTGCTTTATATTAAGTTATGTTTTAGAATAGTACATATGTATACTCCATTGATTTAAGTATATTAAATTTAAAAATTTCACCTGAAAAAAATTCATAGCTCTCATTTTTCACCTATTAGATTGATACATGTTGGGAGCAAAAATAGTGAACTAAGTTTTACATTTAATTATAATAGTGAGTAATGATAAATTGACAGGAAGAATTAAGGTGGCAAAGTTACAAGCTGAATTTTAATTTTAACTTTGATTTGAATTCTCTAGTCTTATTGTGAATCAGAGGAGCAGAAATATATTCTTTCAACTGATAAAATAA
This sequence comes from Dugong dugon, assembly GCA_030035585.1. NCBI lineage: Eukaryota > Metazoa > Chordata > Mammalia > Sirenia > Dugongidae > Dugong > Dugong dugon. The sequence goes on from CM057473.1 coordinate 14,101,989, forward strand.
AACTGCAATATCTAGGACTATGTTTATGCTGTAGGGGTTACAGTTGTTCACTTTTGGCTTATTTTTATAAGACACTCAAGAGTCTCTTGGGAGAAAATTTACCCTAAGCAAAGTGGAAGTGAAGAATGCTATATCTGAAACACTTATACAGATTATGCATCCTAAAATCCTTGACTTCATCTCCAAATATGTTTTCCTCTCATGCAGTCAATCATTATTGTGTTATCAAACCCTAGAACTGATTATTGCCAATAATAAGTCCAAGATGTCCATGCTTCCCATACTCCAGCCTGCACTTATGACTTTCCAGTACTATCTCTCTAGTATTTCAGTTCCAGCAAGTATTTTGACACAACTTTATAGGGTCTCTATGAGTTGGAATTGACTCGAGGGCAATGGGTTATTGTCATACTCAAATATGCAAAATCAGCAGCATCCATAGATGTCTTCCTCCCTTCTTGACTGAGAGATGAACTGTTTACCGCCCTGTAAAAGGCTAGGTCCTTGTTATGGATAGAATTGTGTCCCCCCGAAATATATGTCAACTTGGCTAGGCCATGATTCCCAGGGTTGTGTGATTGTCCACCATTTTGTCATCTCATGTAACTTTCCTACGTGTTGTAAATCTTACCTCTATGGTATTAATGAGGTGGGAATAGTAACAGTTACGTTAATGAAGCAGGACTCAATCTGCAAGATTAGGTTGTGTCTTAAGTCAATCTCCTTTGAGATATAAAAGAAAGCAGCCATCAGAGAGACATGGGGACCTCATACCACTAAGAAATGAGAACCAAGAGAATGGCGCGTCCTTTGAACACAGGGTTCCTGTGTTGAGAAGCTCCTGGACCAGGGAAGATTGATGACAAGGACTTTCTCCCAGACCCAACACAGAGAGAAAGCCTTCCCCTGGAGCTGCCACCCTGAATTCTGACTCCTAGCCCCTAGACTGTTAGAGAATAAATTTCTCTTTGTTAAACCCATTCACCTGTGGTACTTCTGTTATAGCAGCACTAGATAACTAAAACAGAATTTGGTACCGGGATTGGGTGCTTCTCTGACAGATACCTAAAATGTGGAAGCTAAAAGTCGACATTCAGGATGCCAGCTCCAGGGAAAGCTCTCTCTTTCTGTTGGCTCTGGGGAAAGTCCTTATAATCAATTTTCTCCTGGTCTAGGAGCTTCTCAGTCTCAGGGACCCCGGGTTCAAAGGACACACTCTGCTCCTGGTGCTGCTTTCTTGGTGGTATGGTGGACAATCACACAATATTGGGAATTATGGCCTAGTCAAGTTGACACACATTTCTGAGGTATACAATTCAATCCATAACATCAATTTCTATTTCTGTCATATGGCACAAGACACCTTTTGTGTACAAGCTCACCCGTATCAAAAGAAATCCCTTCCCACGGAGTAAACAAGAACCATCTAACCACAAAAATACATAATCTTGTAAAGAATCCTTTATGGCTTGTTCATGCAACTATATTACTTCCACATGTGTGTCAGAAACTGTAAGCATCTATTGGCCGTATTTTCTCTTCCTGAGCAAATAAGGAGAAAACAGTTCTCTGATTGCCTTGTAATTATTTAGTACCAAACAACAGAGTTCTGGTCAATATTATGTAGGAAAAATATATAACTGTACAGACCTAGCCATAACTACCCCTACATGATATTTTATGTTCTCTCTTGCCTTCTGTGATAGCTACCTAGGCCATTTGCTGAAGGCAATGGTGTCACAAAATGATAAGAGACAAAAACACAGTGCCATTTCTTGGAGAGTTAATGCAGCATGTACTGAACTATGGCTTAATAAATAAATGCTATGATGGTAAGACGTGGAAATCGAGGTGTTAATTCAGTAGCCAAATTTACATCTTCAGCTCATACCTCATTCTAAATGATGACACTCACATATCTGATGGCTATCTGAAATTCTACTCTTGGAATTCTAATTGTTGTTATTGTTGTGTGCTGTCGAGTTGATTCCAACCCATAGTGACCTTTTAGGACAGAGTAGAACCACCTAATAGGGTTTCTTAGGCAGTAATTTTTATGGGAACAGATCACACTTATAAAAATACCCGCAGGGCAGGGCGAGGCATGGTTAGCAAACCAACATAAAGGGCACACATTATTTGCATAAAAATATGGTAACCTATCTATCTATGTATATACTTATCTACGTAGCTACCTATCCATCTATTATCCATTCTATCTGTCTGTCTGTCTATCTGTCTGTCTGTCTGCATGCCTGTCTATCTATCTAGATTAATTTTTAAGAATTGGTTCATGCTGTTGTGGAAGCTGGCAAGTCCAAAATCCGTAGTCCAGGTTACAGGCTGGAAATTCAGGCAGCCTTATGTTCCAGAATTGGTAGGTCAAATAACGACAGAGCAAGGGAATTCTGGCAAGATTTCTATTTATAGTTTGGGGGCAAAATAGTCCCTTTGCAAATACTTTCCTTTTTCAAAAAGGTAACCTCCTTTTTTTTTGCTCTAAAGACTTTCAAATGATAGGATGAGGCCAATGCGCATTACGGAGGGTAATCTACTTTACTTAAGGCAAACCGATTTAATCACTTGTAAATAGTTCACAACAACACACAGACTAGTGTTTGACCTAACAACTGGGAACCACATCCTAGCCAAGGAGACACATAAAATTAACCATCACATGTGACTGACAAAAAAATAAATGGTATCTTAGTTACCTAGTGCTGCTATAACAGAAATACCAGAAGTGGATAGCTTTAATAAAGAGAAATTTATTATCTCATGATCTAGAAGGCTAGAAGTCTTAATTCAGGGTGCCAGCTCCAGGGGAAGGCTTTCTTTCTCTGACGGGTCTGGTGGAAGGCCCTTGTCATCAATCTTCCCCTGTCAAGGAACTTCTTAGCACAGGGACCTGCGGTCCAAAGGACTTGCTCACTCCCGGCTCTTGTTTCCTGGTGGTATGAGGTCCCTCTGTCTCTCTGCTCTCTTCTCTCTTTTACATCTCAAAACAGATTCACTTAAGACACAACATAATCTTGTAGATTGAGTCCTGTTTCATTAACATAACTGCCTCTAATCCTGCCTCATTAACATCACAGAGGCAGAATTTACTACACATAGGAAAATTACATCAGATAACAAAATGGTGGACAATCACCCAATACTGGGAATCATGGCCTAGCCAAGTTGACAAACATTTTTGGGGGACACAATTCAATCCATATGTTATCAAACATTGCAAGTGAGGCTATAGATATAAAACTATTTTTGTATTTTGTATTTTATGAAGATAATTTTTTCAATTGGTCAGTGTCTAAGAGTAATGACCAGAAAGAAAGTGAGCGATCTTCTGGAGGAATCCAGACAAAAATGTAGATTTGAACTGCTATGGAGCAGTGGTGTCAGAGAGGTGACCAACATGAGAATTTTTAAGGAATGAAAATGACCGAATTTGGTGATCTTTAGAAGAATGTTGCAGAAGACAAAGAAGAGTCTGTAACAAGTAACTATTCCCGATTTTTTAATTTGAAGTCTTATGTAGCCTTTACCTGATGTGGAATCTATAAGATATAAGATGTAGAGAAAATAGTGGTGTAGTGCTTAAGAGCTTGGCTGCTAACCAATAGGTTTGCAGTTTAAATCCACCAGTCACTCCTTGGAAACCCTACAGGGCAGTTCTACACTGTCCTATAGCGTCGCTATCAGTCAGAACCAAATCAATGGCAACTAGCAACGACAGTATATTTCCCAGGATTATTTTAACTTATATTGTAAAATCATTTTGGAAATTTCATTGTTCCTCATAATCTAAATTTCAGTAGAAGAAAATGGAAATTGATAACATATATGGCCTGAAAAATATCTTACCCATTACAACTAACTTTTCCTGTTATTGTATGAACCATGTGAATAAACAGCTTGTTTCCCAACAAATATTGAGAGAAACAACATCATGATTGTAACAGGATTTAGAAAGGGGTTCTATCTATAGCTTTTAAGTTAAAAATCTAATATCTTTGTATCTACAGCTAAATATAATTGCTAAGTATAATGAACAATGGTGTTATAATAACTCATTTGGAGCCTTTACACACACACACACACACACACACACACATAAACACACACAGAAACTTACATTTCAGAAAGGACATAACTTTCCTCATGAAGCCTTAGACATAGAAATTACATATGAAAGATGTAAAGCAAATCTTTATGAGACATCTGGAAACAATTGTGAAATACTGATGCTCTAAGTATAAGCTACAACCATGGGAAAAGACTAAAACTAATATTAGTATTTTAAGTCAAGCCCAAGCTTTGTTAACTTGACTTTGTCCCTAGAATGCATATCAAATATCTAATGTCTTCATTCTTGTATCCTCATCAGTTAACTCCTACTCTAATTTTCTCAAGTGACTACAGACTCTCATTGGCTCTCTCTGGCTATATGGCTATCATTTTTAAAAACAAAATATTGAGGCACAAGTCAGTGGTAGTTACTTCTGCTGGGAAAATCAGAATTAAAAATAAAATTGTTCTTATGATGGCAAATCTATTATATCACACTGTATTTTGATATTGGGAGGAAGATGATAGTAATAGAAGTATTATTATTACTACTAAACCCATTGCCATCGAGTCTATTCTGACTCATAGCGACCCTATAGACCATAGTAGAACTGCCCCATAGGGTTCCCAAGGAGTAGCTGGTTGATTCGAACTGCTGACCTTCTGGTGAGCAGTCGAGCTCTTAATCACTGCACAACCAGGGCTCCATTATCACTACTCCATTACCACTATTACTACTACAAATAATACTAATTATCATCATCATCAGCTTGACACTTATTGAAAGTTGAATGCATGCCAAATACTAAGTGGTTTTTGTTTATTAAATGGCTTAATTCCAAGAACATCCTTAGGAGGCAGATATTACATATGAGGGATAGAATTTGTAATTAGTTTTCTCAGGGACACACAGTTGGTCAGTGGTGGAACTAGATTTGAAACCCAAATATATTGATTCTCTTAATTTGTCACATTTGTAATATTCTACTGATAGAAATCATATCTGATTTTGGTCTTTGTGACCTTTGATGCCAACGATTTTATGATTTAATTGCCAGATATGCCTCAGAGAGTTTGCTTGACAATTTAATTCCTTTATAAATTGCAGCAAGTGAAAATCCTGTTCCTTGTAATAAATGCTGATATAAGTTTGATCTCCTATGGGTTTTGTTTCTTCTAATATGATGATTCCCAGGGTCACTTCTAGGGATTCTGAATAAATTTCTTTGGAGTGAAGCCTAGTCATTGGCGTATTGGTGTGTGTGTGCATATGTGTGTGTGTTGTGTGTATTATGAGATAAACTGTTTATGCATTTTATTTTAATATCTACAGATAATTCTAATATTCAGTCAGAATTGGAAACCATTAATTTATAGGTTGAATTTGAATGCTTGTTACAGGGTTTACATTCTGGTAGCATGATTAAAAACAATAAACAAGAAATGCATAACATAAAATACCCAGGTGTAGAATTGTTGTTTTGTATGCTATAAAGAATATTTATATTGACAAAAAGTATTTTCCTAAAGTGGTTCTACATGTCTACAACCCCACCAACAATGCTTGAGGAAAAAAAAAAAAACCTGTAACTTTGCCCAAACTAGGTACTCAGCCTTTTAAATATTAATGCTCTGTTAGGTGTAGTGGCACCTTATTGTGATTTAATTTGCATTTTCCTGATGACTAATATCTTATAAGATATTTTTATATGTATTTTTATGAGGTGTCAGCTCAAGAAATTTTCCCCTATTTTAATTGACTTGTCTTCTTATTATTGATTTCTTAGAGTCAAATAAAAATGAAAGCACAGCATAACAAAACTTATGGGATACAGCAAGGCAGTATTCAGAGGAAAACTTATAGCAATAAATGCCTACATGAAAAATGAAGAAAATATCAAATCAACAACCTAAGTCTACAACTTGAGGAACTCAAAAGACAAGATCAAATTAAGTCTGAACCTAACAGAAAAAAATAAATAAAGAGCAGAGCACAAATAAATACAATTGAAAACAGAAAAACAATAGACAGAATCAACATAACAAGAAATAGGTTCCTTGAAATAGCAATCAAACAGACACATCATTAGCTAAGCAGACAAAAAAAAAAAGAAAGAAAAATATGCAAATAGTCAAAATAAGAAATGAAAAAGAGACATTATAACTAACTCAATATAAATAAAGAGAATTATGACAGAATATTATGATCAGATGTATGGCAACAAAGTGGATAATCTAGATGAAATGGACAAATTCTTAGAAGTGCACAACTTACCCAAACTGACTCAAGAGGAAATAGGAAATCTCAAATACTCAAAATAAGTGAAGAGATTGAATCAGTGATCCAAAACTTCCCAACAACAAAGTCCTGGATCAGGTCGTTTCACTAGGGAATTCCAGAAAACATATACAGCAGAACTGACAATAAACTGACTAAACTGACACTAAACTCTTCCAAAAGATAGAGGAGGAAGGAATATGCCCTAATTCATTCTATGGAGAAAACATAAATAACTCTGATATCAAAATGAGACAGACACCACAAGAAAACTACAGGCCGGTATCCCTTATGAATATTGATGCAAAAATCCTCAAGAAAATACTAGCAAATAGAATCCAACAGCATATTAAAAGGTCATACACCATTACCAAGTGAGATTTATCCCAGGAATGCAGGGATGGTTCAACATATGAAAATCAATCAATGTAATACACACCAATAGAACAAAGGAAAGGAGCCACATGATCATCTCTATGGATGGATAAAAAAGCATTTGGTAAAGTCCAACAACCTTTCTTGATGAATACCCTCAAGAAGATGGGAATAAAATGAAAGTTAATATGATTCAGGTTATATATGAAAAACCAACAGCAAACACCATGCTTAATAGAAAAGGAATGAGAGCTTTCCCTATAAAATTGGGAACAAGATAAGAGTGACTGCCCTCACCACTTCCATTCAATATTGTATTAGAAGTCTTAGCCAGAACAATACAACAAGGAGAAGAAAATATATCCAAACGGGAAAATAAGAAGTAAAACTATCACTAGTCTCAGATAACAAGGTCATATACAAAGGAAAATTCCAGAGACTTCAAGAAAGCCTCCAGAACTAATACTGGAATTTAACGAAGTTGCAGAGTACAAGACTAACAAATGAAGATCGGTTGAGTTTTTATAAACCAGCAAAGAGAAATATGAAAGGAAAATTAGGGAAACAATTCAATTTGCAATAGCATCTAAGAGAATTAAATACCTTGGAATAAGCTTAACCGGGGATGTGAAAGACTTATATAATGAAAATTATAAAACTGCCGAAAGAGATTAAAAAAGACTTACATAAATGGAAAGATATTCTGTATTCATAGACTGGGAAACTTAACATTGTTAAGATGTCAATATTACCTAAAGAGATCTATGGTTGAAAATTCCAACAGCCTTCTTATAGAAATGGAAAAACCAATGTTCAACTTTCTAGGGAATGACAACAGGCCCTGAATAGCTAAAGCAATGATGAAAGAGAAGCACAAAGTAGGAGGACTCACATTTTCTTATTTTAAAACATATTATACAGCTAAAACAATCAAAACAGCCAGGCACTGGTATGAAAATAAACACATAAACCAATGGAATAGAATTGGGTCCATACATAAACCCACATATATATGGTCAACAGATTTTTAATAAGAAAGCTAAATCCATCTGATGGTGAAAGAAGAGGCTCTTCAATAAATGGTGTTGAGAAAATCAGATTTCCACATGTAGAAAAATGAAACAGGATACATGCATCACACCATACACAAAAACGAATTCAAAATGGATTAAAAACCTAAATGTGAGAACTGAAACCATAAAATTTTTAGAAGAAAATGCAAGGGTAATGCTGGTGGGTTAAACTTTTAACAATGAATTACCTAATGTAATAACAAAAGCACAAACTGCAAAAGACAAAATAAATAAATGAGACCTCATAAAAACTAAAAACTTCTGTTCATCAAAAGATTTTACCTAAAAAGTGAAAAGACAAGCTATTGACTGGGAGAATATCTTCAGAAACCATATATCCAATGAGAATCAAATAACCTATATATATATATATAAAACTACAACTTAACAAGACAAATAACCCAATTATAAAATGAGCAAAAGACTTGAATAGACATTTCACCAAAGAGGACATTCACATGGCCACCAAGAACATGAAAAGATGCTCAATGTCATCAGCCATCAGAGAGATGCATAGCAAAACTACAATGAGGTACCATTTCACTCTCACTAGGATGACTAAGATTAAAAACAAAACAAAACAGAAAATAACAACTGTTGGTTAGAATGCAGGAAAATTGTAACCCTTATCCATTGCTGGTGGAAATGCAAAATGGTATAACTGTTGTTCAAAATAGTGTGATGATTCCTCAGAAACTAAAAATAAAACTACCATATGACCCAGCAATTCCACTCCTAGGTATAGACCAAGACTTAAAAGCAGAGACTCAAACAGATACTTGTACCTCAGTGTTCATTGCAGCACTATTCACAACAGTCAAAAGGTGGAAACAATCTAAATATTCATCAACGGATGAATAGATAATCAAAATGTGGTACATACATACAATGGAATACTACTCAGTCAATAAGAGAAATGAAGTCTTGGTACATGCTAAAATATGGATGGAGCTTGAAGACATCATGCTGAATGAAATAAGTCAGTCACAAAAGGACAAATATTGTATGGCTTCACTTATATATACAGAGAAGAACCAGTAAATGTATAGAGATCAGAGTTGAATATGGTTACCAGGGGCAGGAAGGAGGAGAAAGGAGGGAGGTTATTGCTTATGGAGTACTGACTTTTGGTTTTTACTGTGATGGAAGAATCACATTGATTACAGGTAGGGTTTCATAACCAATTAATGTAACTGCTGTCCATAAGTTGTACACCTGTAAAAAGCTGAATTGGCAAAAGTTATGTGATAGATATATTTACAACAATGCAAAAAAAAAGAGAGTGAGAGAGTAGCTGCTGAGGCTGCTTATGTACAACCATACACCTCATGGGATTTGGTTCCTTGGTTTGGAGGTTTAGGGCCATGGTTTCATGAGACATCCCACTTAACTGGTCTAACGATGTATTTAGTGTTTCTGTTCTACCTCCTGTTGCCTGGGGTCTTAAATGCTTTCAAGCTGCTATCCAAGGCATAACAATTGGTCTCTATTCATTGGAAATAACAGAGAAAGAAGTAGAGTCAGGAATAGGTGGAGGAAATGAAATGTGTGGCTAATTGTATCCATGAACAACTGGTTCCTTTGCCATGAAACCAGAAGAAATGGATGGTTACATTACTATACGTTCTATCATATAGAAATGGGCTGATTACATTACCGGACATCTTCATACAAGATTCTATAGAAGAATTCTGATCAAAATGGGGAAATGAAGAACAGAATTTTAAATTCTCATGGAATCCAGACTTTATGGAGATATGGAGGCTGGATGAACCCTGAAACTATTGCCCTGGGATAATCTTTAAACCTTAAACAAGAAATATCCTCTAAAGTCTTCTTAAAACCAAACAATAGTTTAGCTTAACTAGTAATGAATGTCTGCCTCGAGCACTGTGCTCTTTAAGATCTATGTATATGGAATCAAATTGACGACAGTAATTTGAAAGATTAGACAGGAAATTTACGGAGCAATTAGTTTATTTTAATGTGGGAGGAAAAACTAGAAAAAAAAGGGTGAGAATGGTTGCACAACTCAAAGAATGTTATCAATGTCACTGAATTGTACATGTAGAAATTGTTGAACCAGAGTATATTTTGCTTTGTACCTTCTCAACAACAACAACAAAAATAAATTATTTAAAAATAAAGTTATGGCACCAGTTGAAGCGGTCTGATGCTCCATTAAAATCCCACATTTATGGTTAAACTAGAAAATTAATCCTATTAATGTTTATTATGTTAAAAAATAGACCACGCTGCTAATCTTTTGTGGTATAGTATATGGCCATAGACAAAATATACATTAATTTATGAACAGTAAGTAACAGTTTAGTGTATGGCCATGGATTGTTGACATAGGGATCTGGAACAGTTTTATGTCAATGGGATACTAAGTAAAGGTAGATATTTTGATAAATTTTGTGTCCTAGTTGAATATTTACCAAAGTTCATTCACTGAAAAGGAGATTCGTAATAATCAAGAGGACCAAATATTCGGTTCTATATATGATTGTCAGTTTATTTTCCAAGACACACCATACTAGTTTATTAAGTCATAACTATGATATCAGAGAATTTGATAATGCTAGTGTTTAACAGAAACTGTACCTTCACGATCTTGCTTTCATTATCACTACTTCTGAGTGCCCATCAATGGTATAGACCATCTGAACCGCTGAAGTGCCACCTTTACACGAGAACAAGCTAGATGCCAGGTTGATTACTTCAAGCCATTTCCAAAATGAGAAGAATAATCTTAATATGGATTTACCTTCCTTGTTCCACCACTGATCCTTCTGTTGGCATTGACGTGTTTTAACAAACCAATCATTTTATAGAAAAAGAGGTAACAAGCAACACCCATGGCAGTTAATGCTTGTTCTATATACCCATTATCCAGAAAGAGGTGAAACAGACTATTGAAATCTCACTTATGCTGCCAGCCTGGTAACACCTTACATGTTTAGGGTACTAGTCTATACAAAATCCTACTATGTTGTTGGAACCTACATCTCTTTCCAAAGCCAGAACACAGATCTAAGAACCAAGTAATGCAGGCAGAATGCTCTCTCACTACTACTCCTGATTACAGTTTTACATGTTTTTGCTTTTTGTTAGCCCAGCTGTGCCCCTTCTGGTTTAGAAGTGGTATTTCTTCCAAGATAGGAGTGCTTCCACAAAGGAACACACCAGTGGTTCCAGTGGAATGGAGATTGATACTGCCTGCTGCCCATTTTGATCTCTTCCTCTCATCTGGCCCTTTTGGGTTTCTTACATCTCTGAACCACTACCAATGACTGTGGTGATAGATTCTATTATCATATAGAATGAGCTGCTATAAGAGGTAAGCGGTGTATGTTTCGAAGTCAGAAGATTTTCTGGGTTAGCTCATGTTTTCATATCCAGAGGTAAAAACTAAAAGAAAAGTATATCACCCAATAAAGGGAGACCCACTAAGAGCAAGGCCAAGACCCATCATCAGTCAAGTTTATATTATTCAGATAATATATTTGTAGCTGGTAATAGGTAGCAGAATAGGTAAGTTATAAATTAAAATAACCAATAACGGCATCATGATCAATTGAAGCAGTAAAGATTATAGTAGCTGCATATGCATATATTTCTTCTTTTTTGTTTTATTGTATTTATCTGAATTAATTTCTTTCTTTTTCACTCATGTCTCTTTTCTCTCTTTTTAATATGAGAAATGTACTAGTGGTAAACCATAAAAATTGGACTTTTACATACAGGATAACAATATCCTTAATTTCAGCAGAAATAAGTATGAATTGGAATTTACCCAGAAAGGGCTCCAGTAATTAATGTGATTTTGTGCCTTTCTTTTTAGGGAACTGGTTAAGCATCCGTTCATTTGTATAATGATCTGTTCATTTGTATACCTGCACCATTTGAGATGGAACATGATGTTTTTTGTTATAATTGTTTTTATGCTTTACTGTAGCTAGAAGTGGTCATTTGAAAGCTGAGTGCTCAAAGGGGTAATATGATGCTTTGTGTGATACTTTCTTTTTGTAATAGAAATTATCCTTGCCATTCTAATAGCTTGCTGTGTACCAAGGGCTGGAAACCTAGCAACTACACTTTGAAGATCCCTTTGCCTGCAGGATTTCAGTTTAGATTTTGCAAATTAGAGACACATGTGTGAGTTTTGGATGTAGAAGAAAAATCATTCTCCTACCCGTGCAGAAAGGGGTTAACACTTGAGCAGATGGAAGAAATGATGTTTGCAGTGGAGTCCAGGACAGCTGCGGTGAATTGCCTTCTTAAATGATGTGGGCAGCGGAGACCAGAGAAAGTAATTTCCCATGACTGCTATGCTTCCTGATTTCCTCCTCTGGTTCTTCTTGATGTTTGCTCCCATCCTTTGAAACCATTTTGAAGGCAACAAATTTCATTTATTGAATCCCTTTTTAATAAAATCTCCAGACTTTTTTATGTTTTCATAACCAAATCTTGATTTACATATCAGTCTCTTTTAGGAAATTAATAATTTTTCCCTTTGATTTATGCATCAGTTCCTTTAAGATTGCTTAAATAGGGACAAGTATCCCTAAACCTGTTAAGATGGCCTTTAAATTTAAACAAACAGATAAATAAATAAATACAGAGGCTTTCTAACCTTTTAGTGCAAAATTTGCTGAATGGCATGCTGACATCTATGCACAAAAATACCAATTTTACCTATGCAGCAATTGTCAAACTTTCGAGAATATCAGAACTACCTACATAATTTGTTAAAACAAAATGCTAGGTATCACCCTCAGATTGTATTTCAGTTGATCTATAGTAAGCATACAAGCATTGGTGGTGCAGTGGTTAAAGTGCTTGGCTGCTGCTAAACAAAAGGTTGGCGGTTCAAACCCACCAGCTGTTCCATATAAGGAAGATGTGGCAGTCTGCTTCCTTAAAGATTTACAGTCTTGGAAACTCTATAGGACAGTTCTACTCTGTCCTATAGGGTTGCTATGAGTAGGAATCAACTTGATGACAACAGGTTTGGTTTTATATATGCATAAATATATATTTATTTATTTTTTTGCTAAGTCATATTTACCACGTCACTAAGTCTTCCAGTGTCTCCTCAGCTAGTTCATTTGCCCAAGCTAAAATATCTTTGATAGAAATATTTTCATTGTTAACCAGTTATTTTTACAAAACAGCTTTGTTGGCATGTGAAAGTATACAATTCTCGGATTAAATATCCATTTTAAAATACTTCATAATGAAAAAAAATAAGTATAAGAGAAGAACACTAAAACTTGGTTTGGATACTGTGTGTGTGTGTGTATCTCTATGTATATATGTCAGCTTTCAGAACCGGGTCTAATATTCCTTAACACCTCACTCTATAAATCCAGACTTTGTGAATGTCCTTCAAAGAAGATATATTGACTTGAAGCTACATCTAGTTAAATTGGTCAATTTAGTTCAACAGTCAATCATGTTGATTATGTGGTCCTATGATGAACTGATTATTCCTGAGAATGTGTAATTTGCCCTGTACTAGGTCAGTGTCCTTTAGGGAATTTACCTAATTGATACTTTCTTTCATAGATTTTCTTTCTTTCCAAGGTGCAGTTTGTTGATAAGAAGCACTATGACATGGTTCTTAAAGCATAATCTTGGACTTTCTGATCCACCACTTGCTCATGTTCACATGAGAGTTAACATAGTGAATGTATGTGTGTCAGTTTTAACTACCCCATAGAGTTTCCAAGGGGCACCTAGTGGATTCGAACTGCTGACCTTTTGGTTAGCAGATGTAACTCTTAACCACTGCATAACCAGGGTTTCCCGAATAGTAATAGTAATTGTTATATTTAATAATTATTATTAATAATTACAATTGACATACACGTTCTGATTATTACATGAGCAAGTAGACATCAGATGTTCAGAGGATTCAATGAATATTTGTTGGTAGATGAAAATCCAATCTACTGTTAAGAGACTGAAAACAAGATATTTTCTTGGTTTTACAATTTATTTTCTGGTTATAAAAAAGGAAACAAATTTATAAACAATGACTTACTAGTGAGATCTGCAGTATGTATTAGTTTCTAAACATATTTTACCTCAAATAATATACATTTTTAAATTACAGTGTTTGCTAAATTTAATCATCACCTTTTTCATGTAAACTATTTTCAGAATCTCTTGCAAAGTTAAACATCTGGGAATATTGAGCCATTCCTTGGAGCTGCTGCCTCTCTAACCAGTTGCTAGTGAGTTGATTCTGATTCAAGGCAACCCCATGTGTGTCAGAGTAGAATCGTACTCCATAAAGTTTTTAATTGCTGATTTTTCAAATGTAGATTTCTGGGCCTTTCTTCAGAAGCATCTCTGGGTGGACTAGAACCTTCGACCATTTGGTTAGCAGCAGAGCATGTTAACCATTTTGACCACTCACGGGCTCCCAAGACAGCCTCAATTGTCCAGTCTGTCCTCTGCAGCCAACTTCATTTATTTTCATAATTGTCTGAAATTTCTGAATATCTACATTTTCAAGATGTTATAAGAGAATCTTAAAGATAGAGGTCCGGTTATATAAAAACAAACCTGGATATGGATTCAAGTGCACGAGATTTGTTGGAGAAGTGCTCTTCAGGAACAGCCTAAAAGGCAGGAAGTGAAACAGATTGGGAAAGTGGGAGAGAGTTGAGCAAGGATGCAGTCTCAGATAAAGTCTAGCCTTGAACTTATCCTTACAGAGACCAATCTGTAACATAAGCCTTACCACAAGTTATCCCTGCTGGAGGTATGGGCCAGTGATTTATAACTGCTCATCAGGCAGCCATTAACTGTTAGCTGCTGATGGAGGTGGAAATTCCCCAGCAGGGAGGCTCCATTCAACAGAGAACAATTCTCTGGAAGAGGTACCTGTGAAATTCCATAGCCAACAGGATGTGCCAAAAATCAGCACTGTCGAGAGTTCCAGCAAAATGGCGCTCTAGGCAGAAACACCATGCTGTCCCTCCACAGCAAAGATCCGAAAAACTAAGCCGAACAGAGAAAACAACAATCCTAAAACCCTAAATGAAGAGATAAAGAACTCAGCCAAGCACCAAATGAAGTGAGAAAACTGACAGAGAATGGAGAGCGAGGAGAGATTCATGCAGAGGTCCCCTACCAGCTAATGCAGCACAGATCCACCATCTTGGACTCCTGTCTGAGACCAGCAAACGGGGTTCAAGGAGGCAGCCTCACAGAGCGTCCAGCGGGAGACACAACAACTGCTAATTTGCGGTGCACGCTTTCCCACCCCCCCACCCCTCTTCGCCCCGGCTTGGCCTCCTCTGCTTCCCGCAGCCACGGTCTCTTGACCAGGAAGCACCGGCTGCTTGGATTCCACACACCCAGGCGGGCGGCTTTCTGGGTGCCATTTGTTGGCTGCTAGTGCTGCTTTTTTTTCTGCTTCTTTTGGTTTCTCACTTGCCTCTCACCGCCTCCCCCTCCTTTCACTCAAGTGCCTGGCTCCGTGCGCCATCTTTGCTTCTTCCTGAGGGGTTCCAGAGCAATTTGTGATATACGCTTTCCCACTCTCCACCCTTCTTCACCCACACTCGGCCTCCTCTGCTTCCCGCGGACACAGTCTCTTGTCCAGAAACACCAGCCCGCACTGGCTGGCTCTCTGAGTGGCATTTGCTGGCTGCTGGCATTGCTTCTTTTTCTTTTTTTTTTTCCCAGCTTCTTTTGATTTCTTGCTTGCCTCTCGCCACCTCCCCCTCCTTTCGCTCGAGTGCCTGGCTCCGTGCGCCATCTTTGCTTTTTCCTGAGGGGCTGTGGAGCTCCATTCGAGTGTGGAGCTGCTTCCCAGTCTGGTCTACCACGCTGGTGGGATCCCGGGGCTATTGTTCGTTTGTTCATTTTGAATTGTTTGTTTGTTTTCTTTTCCTTTTCTTGAGTTGGGAGCCCTTTCTGGCCAGGCGGAGCTGCATGGCAAGGAACTCAACTTTGGCTTCCACAGACGTGTGGAGGGATCCATGAGGACATTTCTTTTATCATTGTTTTTTTTTTTTTCCCCTGTTTTTCTGGGGGGCCTTTCTTGTTATTCTATTTTATTTTTTTTTATTTGTTCTGTTTTCTTTTCCCTCTTCTTCCCTTTTTGTCTTTCTTCATTGCTCGGTTTCTAGTCTCTCTATATCTTCCTTCCCTTTCTGATCCCTGAATACCAGGTGTTGTATGCCTCTGAGCCTTCTGGCCAGGCTGTGCTGCGACACCGGAGAGCGACTTCCCCAGACCTCATAGCTGCATTGGTGGGATCCCTGGGAAGTTTCTGATTTTTACCTGTTCATTCTTTTCTTCCTCTTCCCCTTTCTGTTTTTCTCCATTTCATAGTCTCTCATCTCTCCATTCCAACAGCAAGCTCCCCTAGCATTCTTTTTTTGTTTGTTTGTATGTTTTTTGGCTCCTGTTCCTCTCTCCTCTCTCCCATATCCATCTTAGCTCCACACATAACCATCTCCCTGCTGCATCCTGCCTACCTGCACCGTGCGCTTGACATCACACCACCAAGCAGTGAAGGCACAGCCTACTGGCACCTGCCCAGTACTGATTACCAACCTGCCCTGGTGGCTGTAGTGAGTGCCAAAAACAACCCGTCCCAGTGGTTCCTCTTCAGCTAGACCTGCCCTGCTGTACCATATCTGAGTGACTGAACCTGCCATTTGGAGAAGGAGGTGAAAAGTACTGAGTGCACAGATGAGCAAACAACAAAGAGCACACAGCTGCCTGCTCAGACATAGTCAAAATTTTTCTAAAAAAACGGACGAAACAAACAAATCTACAATCAATAAATGAGAGAAATAACTACTGAATGCCCCCAAAACAGCAGACAATATCAAAACATTTACAAAAACAGGACAGGATGGTTCCAGTAGGCATCCAATTTAAACACCAGATGACTCTCCTGTGGAAGAAAATGCACTAGAAGTACCTAATAGGGAATTCAAATCTCTAATACTCAGAATTTCCCAAAAACTGAGGCAAAAAGCTGACAAGCATGAGGGAAAAATAGAAAATTCATGGAAAATACAGACAAAAAATTGGAAGAATTCAGGAAGATGATGCAGGAACAAAATGCCAAAATAAATACACAACTAGAAATTATACAAAAACAACAATTAGAAATCCAAAAGATAAACAACAAGCTTTCAGAAATGGATGATGTCATAGAAGGGCTGAGAAGCAGACTTGAAACCATGAAAGACAGGATCAATGGAACTCAAGACAAACACTTGGATACAACTCTGTTTGAGGAAAACTCAGAAAAAAGAACAAAGAAAAATGAAGACACACCGAGAGTTATGTGGGACACAATCAAAAGCAAAAATCTGTAGTGATTGGAATTCCAGAACAGGGGGGGAAAACAGAAAATACAGAGAGGATCATTGAGGAAATGCTGACAGAAAACTTCCCGAATATCATGAAAGATGAAAAGCTGGCCATCCAAGAAGCTCAACGAACCCCATATAGAAGAGACCCCAAAAGAAAATCACCAAGGCATATCATATTCACACTCACCAAAACCAAAGACAAACAAAGAATCCTGAGAGCAGCTTGTGAAAAAGAAGAAGTCACATACAGAGGAGAAACAATAAGACTAAGCTCAGATTATTCGGCAGAAAGCATGCAGGCAAGAAGGTAATGGGATGACATATATAAAATCTTGAAAGAAAAAAATTGTCAGCCAAGAATAATACATTCTGCAAAACTCTCGTTCAAATTTGATGGTGAAATTAGGTAATTTCCAGATAAACAGAAACTAAGGGAATATGTAAAACTCAAACCAAACTTACAAGAATTATTAAAGGGAGTTCTTCGATCTGAGGACAAACAGCTTCAGCCCACAGGCAGAACCTCGGATGCAGGATCATACGAGCCAGATACCAATTTAAGAAATGAACTCTCGAGGACTATCCAAAACCAAAAGAAATACAACAGGGAATCAGAGCAGTCAATCGATGGATGACAACAACATCAAAACAATGAAAGAGGGAATAAACGGCACAGGTATAGAACCTTCTAATGGAGAGGAAGGCAAGGTGATACCAAGTAATGGTAGACTGCTTCAAAATTATAAAGATAAGGGTAAAATTCATGGTAACCACAAAGAAAGTTAACAAACCAACTCATAAAAATAAAGATGAAAAACATAAACTCTCAGCAAAAACAAAAGAAATGAAAAAAAAATCCACGAACAAAAGTAACTCAGCACAAGAGAGTAAGAAGAACAAAGAAAACGTCAGCACCACAAAAAAAAGTACTACAAAATGACAGCAACAAACTCCCATCTATCAATATTTACACTGAATGTAAACGGACTCAATGCACCCATAAAGAGATGGAGACTGACAGAATGGATAAGAAAACAGGATCCACCAATATACTGTCTACTAGAGACACACCTTAGAAACAAAGATGTGAATTTATTAAAAGTCAAAGGTTGGAAAAAAATATATCAAGCTTAACAATTACCAAAACAGAGCAGGAGTGGCAATTCTAATCTCAAATAAAATAGACTTTAAAACAAAATCTACCATAAAAGACAAAGAAGGACACTATATCATGATTAAGGGGATGATCCATCATGAAGCCATAACCATAATAAACATCTACGCACCCAATGACAGGGCTCCAAAATACATAAAACAAACTCTAACAACACTGAAAAGAGAAATTGACAGTTCCACAATAAGAGTAGGAGACTTCAACACAGCACTCTCAGTAAAGGACAGAACAACTAAGAAGAAACTCAGCAAAGATACAGCAGACCTAAAGGCCACAATCAGCCAACTTGACCTCATAGACATATATAGAACACTCCATCCAACCACTGCAGAGTACACATTCTTTTCCAATCCACATGGAACATTCTCCAGAATAGACCACATCTTAGGCCACAGAGCAATCCTCAACAAGATCCAAAATGCTGAGATAATTCAAAGTAACTTCGCTGACCACAATGCCATCAAGGTAGAAATTAACACTAGAAAGAGCAAGGGAAAAAAATCAACTACATGGAAACTGAATAATACCCTGCTTACACATCAGTGGGTAATAGAATAAATCACAGATGGAATCAAAAAATTCCTAGAATCAAATGAGAATGAAACACATCCTACCAAAACCTTTGGGACACAGCAAAGGCAGTCCTCAGAAGACAATTTATAGCAATAGATGCACACATCAAAAAAGAAGAAAGGGACAAAATCAAAACATTAACTACACAACTCAAACAAATAGAAAGAGAACAGCAAAAAAAGCCCACAACCGCTGGAAGAAAGGAAATAGTAAAGATCAAAGGAGAAATAAATGAAATAGAGAACAGAAAAACAATAGAAAGAATATACAAAACCAAAAGTTGGTTCTTTGAAAGAATCAACAAAATCGACAAACCACTGGCCAGACTGACAAAAGAAAAACAGGAGAGGACACAAATAACCCAAATAAGAAATGAAATGGGGGAGATTACAACAGACGCAACTGAAATAAAAAGGATTATAACAGAATATTATGAAAAACTATATTCCAAAAAATTTGAAAATCTAAAGGAAATGGATAAATTTCTAGAAACACACTACCTACCCAAACTACAACAAAGTGATGTTGAAAATCTGAACAGACCCATAACAAGAGAAGAGATTGAAAAGGTAATAAAAAAAACTCCCAATCAAAAAAAGCCCTGGCCCAGATGGCTTCACTGGAAAATTCTACAAAACATTTACAGAAGAGCTTGTACCAGTTCTACTCAAGCTATTTCAGAGCATAGAAGAGGAAGCAACACTTCCAAATTCATTCTATGAAGCCAGCATAATGCTGATTCCAAAACCAGGCAAAGACATCACAAAAAAAGAAAATTACAGACCAATATCTCTCATGAACATAGATGCAAAAATTCTCAACAAAATTCTAGCCAATAGAATTCAGCATCATATCAAAAATTAATACAGCATGACCAAGTAGGATTCATACCAGGTATGCAAGGATGGTTCAACATTAGAAAATCAATCAAAGTAATCCACCACATAAATGAAAGGAAAGAAAACAATCACATGATCATCTCAATTGACGCAGAAAAGGCATTTGACAAGTCCAACACCCATTCCTGATAAAAAATCTCAATAAAATAGGTATAGAAGGGAAATTTCTCAACATAATAAAGGGCATCTATGCAAAACCAACAGCCAATATCATTCTTAATGGAGAGAGGCTGAAAACATTCCCCTTGAAAACAGGAGCAAGACAAGGATGCCCTTTATCACCACTCCTATTTAACATAGTGCTGGAAGTTCTAGCTAGAGCAATAAGGCAAGAAAAAGAAATCAAGGGCATCCAAATTGGTAATGATGAAGTTAAACTGTCCCTGTTTGCAGATTATATGATACTATACATAGAAAACCCTAGAGACACCACGAGAAATCTACTGGAACTCATAGAAAGATTCAGCAGTGTAGCAGGATACAAGATAAACATACAAAAATCAGTTGGATTCCTATACACCAATAAGGAGAACGATGAAAAAGAAATCAGGAAAACAATACCGTTTATAATAGCCCCTAAAAAGATTAAATACTTAGGAATAAATCTAATCAGGGATGTAAAAGACCTATACAAAGAAAACGAGAGAACACTACTGCATGAAACCCAAAGGGATCTACATAAATGGAAAAACATACCATGCTCATGGATAGGTAGACTCAACATTGTGAAAATGACAATTCTACCCAAAGCAATTTACAAATACAATGCAATCCCGATACAAATACCAACAACGTTCTTCAATGAGATGGAAAACCTAATCTTTAACTTTATATGGAAAGGGAAGAAGTCCCGAATAAGTAAGGCACTACTGAAGAAGAAGAAAGTTGGAGGACTCACACTACCTGACCTGAGAACCTCCTATACGACTGCAGTAGTCAAAACAGCCAGGTACTGGTACAACGACAGATACATTGACCAATGCAACAGAATTGAGAACCCAGATGTAAATCCATCCACCTATGGTCACCTGATCTTCGACAAGGGCTCAAAGTCCATCAAATGGGGAAAAGACAGTCTTTTTAACAAATGGTGCTGGCAAAACTGGATACCCATCTGCAAAAAAATGAAACAGGACCCATACTTCACGCCATATACAAAAACTACTTCAAAATGGATCAAAGACCTGAATATAAAGCCTAAAACTATAAAGTTCATAGAAGAAAAAATTGGACCAACACTACTGGCCTTAATACACGGCATTAACAGGATACAGAGCATAACCATCAATGCATAAACCCCAAAAGATAAGCTAGATAGCTGGGATCTTCTAAAAATCAGACACCTATGCTCTTCAAAAGACTTCACCAAAAGAGAAAAAGAACCTACAGACTGGGAAAAATTTTTTGGACAGTACAAGTCAGAAAAAGGTCTAATCTCCATAATCTACAAGAAAATCCAACACCTCTACACCAAAAAGACAAATAATCCTATTAAAAAATGGGCAAAGGAAAGGAACAGACACTTCACCAAAGAAGACATTCAAATGGCCAACAGACACATGAAGAAATGCTCGCGATCACTAGCCATTAGAGAAATGCAAATTAAAACCACAATGAAATACCATCTCCCCCCGGCATTACTGGCACAGATCATTAACACTGGAAATAACAAATGTTGGAGGGGCTGCGGGGAGATGGGAACTCTTATGCACTGCTGGTGGGAATGCAAAATGATACAACCATTTTGGAAAATGATATGGCGCTTTCTCAGAAAGCTAGAAATAGACATACCATTCCGATCCAGCAATCCCACTCCTAGGAATATATTCTAGAGAAATGAGTCGTCACTCGAATAGACATATGCACACCTATGTTCATGGCAGCATTGTTCACAAAAGCAAAATGGTGGAAACAACCTAGATGCCCATCAACCGATGAATGGATAAAGTATGGTACATAGACATAATGGAGTACTACGCAATGAGAAAGAACAATGATGAATCTGTGAACCATCTCATAACATGGATGAAACTGGAGAACATTATGCTGAATGAAATAAGTCTATCACAAAAGGACAAATATTGTATGTGACCTCTATTGTAAAAACCCATGAAAAAGTTCACACACAAAATGTAGCACTCTTTTTTGGTTACCAGGGATGGGGACGTGGCAGGGGGGGGCGTATACTAAATAGGCAATAGATAAGTGGTATCTTGGGTGAAGGGTGAGACAGTACACAATACAGGGGAAACCAGCACAACTTGTACAAGGAAAGGTCGTGGAAGCTCCATAGACACATCCAAACTCCCTGAGGGACTGACTTGCTGGGTGGAGGGCTGTGGGGACCATGGTCTCAGGGAACATCTAGCTCAATTGGCATAACACAGCTTATACAGGCAATGTTCTACATTTTACTTGGTGAGTTACGTCTGGGGCCTTAAAAGCTTGTGAGCAGCCATCTAAGATTCTCCACTGGTCTCATCCTTTCCGGATCAAGGGAGAATGAAGAGAACAGGACACAAGGAAAAGATTAGTATAAAGGACTAATGGACCACAGCTACCAAGGCCTCCACCAGACTGCGTTCAGTACAGCTAGGTGGTGCCTGGCTACCACCATTGACTGCTCTGACCAGGATCACAACAGAGGTTTCTGGACAGAGCTGGAAAAGGATGTAGAACAAAATTCTAACTCACAAAAAAAAGACCAGATTTACTGGCCTAAAGGAGACTGGAGAAACCCCGAAAGTATGGCCCCCAGACATCCTTTTAGCTCAGTGGTGCAGTCATTTACGAGGTTCACCGTTCAGCCTGGGAGTGGACAGCCCCATAAAACCAAATGGGACTAATGAGGCACAGCAGTCCAGGGACAAGGGCCAGAAGGCAGAAGGGGACAGGAAAGTTGGTGATAGGGAACCCAAGGTTGAGTAAGGATAGTGTTGATGTGTTGTGAGGTTGTTAACCTTTGTCATAGGACATGTGTACTAACTGTTAAATGCGAAACTATTTTATTCTGTAAGCCTTCATCTAAAGTGAGAATAGCAGCACAACTGGAAGAGCGTAGTCGATGTCACTGAACTGTGCATGTAGAAATTTTTGAAATGGTGTATCTTTGGCTGTGTATATTTTCCCCCCCCAAAAAAGAAAAGTCTAGAAGGGAGAGGGTTGACATGTTGTGGGATTTTTAACCAATGTCATAAAACAATATGTGTACTACTGTTTCATGACAAACTATTCTGTCAGCCTTGACCTGAAGTATAAAAAAAAAAGTATATTTCTGATAACTTGAATATTTTTTTCAGTCTTTTTACTATGGTGGTATGAAATATTTTGCTATGGCCTTCTTTCTTATTATGTAAATCTGTAAGTTTCTGGTTCATTTATTTAAAATTAGAACATTCATTCTCGGTTTGTTAACATATAAGAGATTCTATATATTAATATAGTAACTACTACTGTATATTCCATAAAGTAATATCTTCTATAATTTTAAAAAAGAAACAATTTTTTTAAAGAAAACTTGAATCTTATATTCTCTTTTTCTTTTTGCAGTACATTTTTTTCAATGCATTTTTTATCTCATTGTCTCTGATTTTTAAGGAGCCCTGATGCTCAGCGGTTAAGTGCTCAGCTGCTAACCAGAAGGTCAGTGGTTCAAACCCACCAGCTGTTCTTTGAGAGAATGATGTGGTAGTCTGCTTCTGTTAAGATTACAGCCTTGGAATGTCTATGGGGAAATTCTATTCTGTCCTACAGGGTTGCTAAGAGTCGGAATAGACTCGACAGCAACAGGAAACGGGTCTCTGGTTTCTTACTTCAATTCTCTCTGCTTTAGGCATAAATTTGATTGTTTCACTTTTTATTATAAAATAGACTAAAAAACATAAAATATTAGAGTAAAATGTAAAGCATTTATTTTAAATTAAATACTTGTATAACCACCACATGTAAAATGAAACAGAATATTATCAGGAACCCAAAGCAATCTACATATGTCCTCCCAATCTCACTTCCTCTTTCTACCTATCCTGACTTACATAATCACAACTTAGCTTTTCTTTAGAGGTTTGCCATTTTTATATTTACACCTAAAGCTACAGTTTAGTTTTGCATGCTGATACAGTTTAAATAAAGGAAAGCATGCAGGTTGTGTTTGTGTCTTTCTTCTTTGATAAAATTACATCTATGAAGTTCACCTTTTAAACAGCTTATAACAGTTGTTCATTATTTTTATTGCTAAATAGTATACCATTATATGAATACAAGGAGGCCTGGTGGTGCACCTGTTAAGTGCTCGGCTGCTAACCGAAAGGTTGGCAGATGGAACCCACCAGCATCTCCATGGGAGAAAGACGTGGCAGTCTGCTCCAATAAAGATAAGAGTCTAGGAAACTGTCTTAGTTATCTAGTGCTGCTAAAATAGAAATATCCCAAGTGGATGGCTTTAACAAACACAAATTGATTTTCTCACAGTTTAGGAGGCTAGAAGTCTGAATTCAGAGCTCTGGCTCTAGGGGAAAGCTTTCTTTCTGTATTGGCTCTAGAGCAAGGTCCTTATCTCTTCAGCTTCGGCTTCCTGGTGTCTTGGAGATCTCCATGTGTCTTGGCATCTCTCTTACCCCATCTCTGCTTGCTGACTTATTTGTTTAATTTCTTTCATATCTCAAAAGAGACTGACTCAAGATACACCCTATAGTAATCCTGTCTCATTAACATAACAAAGACAATCCATTCCAAAATGAGATATAACCACAAGCATAGAGACTAAGATTTACAACACATACTTTAGGGGAACACAATTCAATCCATAGAAGAAACCATGGTTTACTCTGTCCTGTCCGGTGGCGTAGTGATTAAGAGCTACGGCTGCTAACCAAGAGGTTGGCAGTTCAGATCTACCAGGCGTTCCTTGTAAACTGTATGGGGCAGTTCTACTCTACCCTATAGGGTCGCTGTAAGTTGGAATCCCCTGGCCGGCAACAGGTTTGGTTTGGTTTACAGGGTTTCTATGAGTCAGAATTGACTGGAAGGCAAATAACAACCACTTATAAATAGGCCTCAATTTATTTTTAAACTTTGTTATTGATGGGCATTTGTGTTGCTTTTAGTTTTTAGCTACTACAGTGAAGTTTTGCAGAACTTTCTTATACATCTTTCTTGATGTACATGAGTATGTATTTCTGAATCCATACTCATTCAACTTTAGTAGATATTCCAGACTTTAGTTGAGATTTTCCAAAGTAGTTTTACAAACTTACTGACTACCAAGAGATCCATTGATCCACATAGTCATAAACTCTTTATATTTTCAATCTTTTGAATTTTAGTCATAACGGTAGGTTCATTTTATTTTCAATTTTCCTAATAAGAATTTTTTTATATTGAACTTCTGGATATTCAGTTTTGAGGAGTGGCTGATGATATTTCTTTCCCATTTGACAGTTTAATATTTCCTTGTAGAGTTACAGATCTGTGTATATTAGTGATAATATTTAAATTATATAAGTTGCAAATACACTCTCCAAATGAATGCTTTCTACTTTCCCTCTCCTTGATTGTTGGATGAAGTATTTAATAAATTATAGTGTTGGCAAAGAACACTGAATATACCATGCACAGCCAGAAAAATGAACAAATCTGTCTTGGAAAAAGTACACCCAGAATGCTCCTTAGAAGCAAGGATGGGGAGATTTCATCTCCCATAATTTGGACATGTTATTAGCAGGGCCATGTTATCATGTCCCTGGAGAATGACATAATGCTTGGTAAAGTAGAGGGTCAGGGAAAAAGAGGAAGAACCCTCAGTGAGATGGATTGACACAGTGGCTGCAACAGTAGGCTTAAACATTGCAACAATTGTGAGGATGGCGCAGATCTGGGTAGCGTTTCGTTCTGTTATACATAGGGTCAGAACCGATTTGCTAACACCTAACAAAACAACAGCATACTTCAGTTCATTAATATTTTCATTTGTGGTATGGCATAAAAGAATACTATCTACAGGCAGAACATGAATATATTTTCATATATTATAAGATTTTTAAATTGTTTTGCCTTTTGAATTTAGAGATAGAATCCCCTGAGAGTAGAATTTTGTGGAAGTGTGAGGTAGATATTTCTTTTTTCTCTCTATATGAAATTCAATGTCCCAGTACTATTTACTGAAAAATAATTTGCCTACATCTTTATTCAATGGACTATTTGTTTGTTTGTTTATCCATTCCCCAACCTACAGTCTTAATTACTTCAGAATTACAATAATTCCTTTTATTAGGAATTATTCTATTCCTAATAAAAGAATATTCTTTTATTCTCTTCTTTAAGAATATCTGGGGCATTCATTATCCTTTTGATCTATATATATTTGAGAATTTATTTGTTATAATTTTTTATGAGATTGATTTGAATCTTAGATTAAATTGGGTATAATTGGCATCAATATAGTGTTGATTCTTCCAATCTATATATATCATTATCTTTCTTGTTAATTAGGTATCTTATTTTTCTTAATTTTTCTCACTAGTTTTTTTTTTTTTTAGTTTTCTTTGTATGTGTCTTGCAAGTTTTGTATTTTTCTGACTGTTTTGTATCTTTTTTCTGAAATTATACATTATATCTATTTATTTTCCAAAGCATTTTTTGGATAGAAATTCAAATTTTTTTCTGTATTGAAAAATTGCAAAACTCATTTTTTTATTCCTTAATTAATCTTCGAATCCTTTTCAGTGTTCTACATCTTCAGGTTTACAACCTCATCAAAAATGGGAGTTTAATTCCTTCCTTTCATATTTTTATATTATCATTTCTTTTTCTACTAATATTTACCTTGCAAGTTTTATAATTTTGTTTATCTGCATTTCATATGTATTCATTCTTCTATATTTCAATTAAAATATTTTATAATTTTGTCAAATAGGAAACAAATCTAGACTTTGTAAAGAGACACTTTATTTGAAAGAATTATCGCCAGGTGGTGAAAGTGATAAATGCAATAAGAAAACAGGGACTACTGCAATAGGCAGATTGCTCTAACCAGAAACCTGGAAATCTCAAGGTTTAAATAAAAGGGTTTTTCTTTTATAGGGAGAAAGAATTAAGGTTACAAGGAACTGGTGTGGAATTAGTGGAATAACTGGCAGTGACATAATCAGATAGTAGATCAGAGAATGTTTCATCTTGAGGACAGCATATTCTCAGGAAGGGCTGTTAAGAGAAGTTGAATGCTGACTTTGAGGATAGGCCAAACTTGAGAGGCCCAGGGGAAACAGAGAATCTTAATTAAAGTTTGGTTAGCAACCACTTTATTCCATTGATTAATGGGAATAAATAGATCTGTTAACCTTTTATGAGACAAAGAATGGGAATTTGAAGGATCTGTATCTGGCCTAGTGGTGCAGTAGTTAAGAGATTGGCTGCTAACCAAAAGATTGGCAGTTCAAATCCACCCGCCGCTTCTTGGAAACTCTATGCGGCAGTTCTACCCTGTCCTATAGGGTCGCTATGAGTAGGAATAGACTTGAAGGCATTTTTTTTTTTTTTTTTTGTATCCGGCCTTGTCATAGGTAAACAAGGGGGCATCCATGAGTTTTCTCTAATTTATATGGAAATATATAGTCTTTGCAGTAAGTCCTATCCAGAAACTAAAGCATAGGAATTATTGTTTGTTTGTTTGCTCAGTTTTTTCAATCTTTGCTATTTTTTCTTACGGTTTTTTTTTTTTTTGCTCAATGTTTTATTTAATAGAATATTTTATTAATTTAAAAACTTTTGTATTTATCTTTTGGTTGCTTATCTCCAGATTAATTACCTTGTGGACAAAATAATTCTGTATGATTTGTGCTTTTGCAAATGTGTTGAGACTTGCTTTATGGCCCAGTGTATAACCACTTTTTTTTGCAAATGTTTTGTGTATTCTTAAAAAAATGTGCATCTCTTGATGTTAAATCTATTTCTCTGTGTAATTTTTGCTTTAAATTTCTGAAGCCATATTAATATGTACATGCAAACATAGAATTGCTAAACTTTCTCATTGTATTTATACTACTACAAAAATAATTGTATTAGAGTGTATGACTTTCTTTAATAGCTATGACACAGATTCATGTTGATTGATATCTTTACTATATTCCCAAGCATTGTGCTAAACTTTGGACCCTTGCTCTTCATAATCCTCATCCTCACCAATATCCTATTATGTCCTAAAATTTAATTAAATATATAAATTCAAATCTCACAGGGCACTTTTCTTATTTTTATACCATCAGTAGTAATTTAGATATACCCACATATTTGCACTTGTGTCCAAGACATATGCTAGTGAAAATTTATCTGTCATCTAGTGCTGCTGTAATAGAAATATCACAAGTGGATGGCTTTAACAAAGAGAAGTTTATTCTGTCACAGTCCAGTAGGCTACAAGTCCAAATTCAGGGCATCAGCTCCAGAAGAAGGCTTTCTCTCTCTGTAGGCTCTGGAGGAAGGTCCTTGTGATGCATCAGTCTTCCCTTGGTCTGGGAGCATCCCAGCGCAGGAACCTCGGGTTCAAAGGACTTGCTCTGCTCCCGGCACTGCTTTGTTGGTGGTGTGAGTTCTCATGTGTCTCTTCTCGTTTCTCTCTTTTATGTCTCAAAAGAGATTGGCTTAAGACACTACCCAGTCTTATAGACCTCGTCAGTATAACCTCATTACAGTGATAGAGTTTACAACAAATCAGGAAATCACATATCGCCTCATCATAGTAATAGAGTTTACAACACATAAGGAAATCACATCAGATTACAAAATGATACACAATCATACAATACTGGGAATCATGACGTACACATTTCTGGGGGGACATCATTAAATCCATGACAGGTGCCATCAAGTCAGTTCCCACTCATAGTGACCCATGTAAAACAGAATGAAACATTGCCTGGTCCTGTGCCATCCTCATAACTGCTGCTATACTTGAGCCCGTTGTTGCAGCCAGTGTATCAGTCTGTCTCATTGAGGGTCTCCCTCTTTTTCACTGAACCTCTACTTTATCAAGCATGATGTTCTTCTCCAGGGACTGATCCTTCCTTATAACATGTTCAAAGTATGTGAGATGAAGTCTCACCATCCTCAATTCTAAGGAACATTCTGGTTGTATTTTAAAACAGTTTTGTTCATTCTTCTGGCAGTCCCTGACTTATCCAAGATTTTTTGCCAACACCATAATCCAAAGGCGTCAATTCTTACTCTGTCTTCCTTATTCATTGTCCAGCTTTCACTTGCATATGAGGCAATTGAAAATACCATAGCTTGGGTCAGGTTCACCTTAGTCCTCAAACTGAAATCTTGGCTTGTTAACACTATAAAGGGGTTTTTTTGCAGCAGATTTCCCAATGCAATATGTCATTTGATTTCTTGACTGCTGTTTCCATGGGTGTTGATAGTGGATCCAAGTAAAATGAAATCCTTGACAACTTCGATGTTTTTTCTGTTTATCATGATGTTACTTATTGGTCTAGTTGTATGGATTTTTGTCTCCTTTATGTTGAAGCGCAATCTGTACTGAAGGTTGTAGTCTATTAATTTTCGTCAGTAAGTGTTTCAAGTCTTCTTCATTTGAATCTCCCTCCAATCTTGATGCTACATTCTTCTTCATATATTTCAGTTTCTCGGACTATTTGCTCAGCATACAGGTTGAATAAGTATGGTGAAAGAATACAACCCTACATTTTCTTATTTTAAACCACACAGTATTCCCCTGTTCTGTTCAAACAACTGCTTCTTGGTCTATGTACAGGTTCCACAGGAGCATAATTAAGTGTTCTGAACTTCATATTCTTAGCAATATTGTCCATAATTTGTTATGATCCACACTGTTGAATGCCTTTACATACTCAATAAAACATAGGTAAACATCTTTCTGCTATTCTCTGCTTTCCGCAGGGATCCATCTGAAATCATCTATGCTATCCCTCCTTCCACATCCTCTTCTAAAACCAGCTTGAATTTCCGGCAGTTCCCTGTCAATGTACTGCTGCAACCATTTTTGAATTATGTTCAGCCAAGATTTCACTTACGTATGACATTAATGATATCATTGGATAATTTCCGCATTCTATGGGATCACTTTTCTTTGGAATGGGCAAAAATATGGATCTCTTCCAATTGGTTGGTCAGGTAGCTATCTTCCAAATTTCTTGGCATAGACGAGTGAGGGCTTCCAGCACTGCATCAGTTTGTTGAAACATCTCAATTGGTATTCATTCAATTCCCCAGCTTTATTTTTTGCCAATGCCTTCAGTGCAACTTGGACTTCTTTCTTCAATATTAGCAGTTCTTGATCATATCCTACCTCTTGAAATGACTGAACATCGAACAATTATTTTGGGTGCAGTGACTCTCTGTATTCCTTCCATCTTCTTTTGATGCTTCCTGTATCGTTCAATATTTTGCCCTTAGAATCCTTCAAAATTGTAATTCGAAGCTTGAATTTTTGTTCATTTCTTTTTGCTTGAGAAATGCCAAGGTTGTTCTTCCCTTTTGGTTTTTTAACTCCAAGTCTTAGCACATTTCATTATAGTAGTTTTCTTTTTCTTTTTGTGCCACCCTTTATCTATAGTCTTTTTTTTTTTTCTTTAATGTGTGTGGTCTGAAAATATCTTTGTAAGTTATTTATTTATTTTATATTTCATGAAGATTGTTGGATTTCTTATTTAGTATATTTTTATCTTTCAATAATATCAGAAAACTTTCAACTAGTACGTCTTCATAGAATACATCCAGTATAGTCTCTAATTTTTATCTTCCTGGGAATCCAACTGTATGTGTATTAGACCTATGTAACTCTCTTTGCCTCTTTATCTGTATTTCTTCTTTAACGAATCCTCTCAATGACACATTTTAGAGAGTGTTTCTCTTACTCTTATTTATATGTACCTATTTTCTTAATCTTCCTAATGTAATATCTTGTTTATTTCCTTATTTACCTGTTATTAGCTTACTCCTAATCTTATATAAAATCTGTGAAGGCAAGGATCAAATATTTTGTTCTTTAGTGTATCTCAAGGGCCTCAAGAATTTAGAAACATTTAATAAGCACTAAATAAGTATAGACTGAATAAAACCATGAATAATCAACTTAATTAGCACTGAGCAAATATATGTCGTTTATAGGTAAACACAATATCTTTAGAAGCTTGACATATTTCACATCAACAGGCTATGAAGTATGGTATATTTCAAGTCTTTGGATAAGACTATTTAAAATCCCAGCACTGAAACTTAATAAATCTGTGCATTAGCAATTTATTTATGGTTTGATCTGCTGATCCTTTAACTGTAAAATGAGGATTAATAAAAATTATGTCAAAGATTGTGGTGTTACATTAACAAATATCCATATATTATTTAATAAAATTTTAGCCACATTGTAAGGTTTCACTTCATTTTGGCCAGCACTAGAATTATATTACACAAACATATACCAAAAACCTAGCCCATTGCCATCAAGTCAACTGTGACTCATATGGACCCTATAGGACAGAGTAGAACTGCCTCATATGGTTCCCAAGGCTGTAAATCTTTATGCAAGCAGACTGCCACATCTTTTCCCATGGGTTGGCCAGTATGTTTGAGTTGCCTACCTTTTGGTTAGCAGCCAAGGGCTTAAACATGGTGCCACCAAGGCAAAATTATCATTTAATAAATTAGTAGACATGATCAGAATTTTCTTTTCTAATCTCAGAGTTGTAGGTTATTTTTAAGAAGTAATTAAATGTTCATTCAGTTTTGATTCCCATTCCAGATGATAAAGTAAAGAACCAGGATTATTTAAAAAAGTTTAACCTCAGCAGTTTATGAGATTTTACTTTTATAAGCGTACGGCTTTGTGATGGACGGCTCGATAGCATATTCTATGCATTCATTTCTTTTCTTGTCACCAACATTATCATTCAAAGCATTTAAGTAGGCTTTTTTTAAAATAGTGTTCCAAGAGTTATTTTTGAGGTTACAATAATAATATTTAGAACTTTGAAACTGCATATCAACATAAAAACCCTTATTAACATCATCCATTTCTGTAGAGTGAAAATTCTGTAAAGCATGATCTAAGTCGCTTATTAAAATCAGATTATTTTCAGTTTGGTATTTTTATTGGTTATTTTGTGAAGAATGGAAATTTAGCACAATAGTAATGAAAAAAAGGGATGTGATTATCATCTTACAAGTTATTAATAGTGTCAGAATAGCAGCCATAAAAATATGCCATTGGGAAAAATGAGTCCGTAATAGGGTTTACCAGCTCAGTAGGCATGTAAAGCCTATTTGTTTTAATGACATATTTTAACACAAACAATGAAATATAGTTTGTCGCAACAACCTTAATTAACTTTGTTTTTGGTCAGGCTATATTCCTTTCCAAATTTAAAAACAACAGCAATCAGAATGCTTAAAATTAATTATGATATTTCACATTACTTTCTATCCATCTTAAAAGGTTGTTCTAACAGATTGGTGGGGTGGTGAGTCAGGTGTGACGTAGAAGAGGAGTCAGGGAGGCCATGAAAAGTAACCAGGTTCATTATACTCATAGCTCCCAGAGACAAAAGGTCCTGCATGCTATGTGCACGGCACACAGTGGGTTGCACCCTGGGACAAGAGGGCTTATGTACGGCAAAATGGGTGGGGTTAGCTATGTTTTATGTGCTTCCTAGAGCTGGGTATTTTGAATAATTCTGCAGGCTCAGAGGATGTAGAGGCTGTCCCTAGTTGTTGGCTACCTGGTCCCATGGCAATTAGGATGGTGCATAATGGCCCAGGAGTATGAAAACATGATAAGGGGAGCATTTGGAGAGTAGACTTAATTAGCTGCTCAAGAAGGGGAGCAGACCAGCATCCAGCCAGGGCCTCAAAACTATGGCAAGATGTCAAGAGATTAACTGCAGTATCTTTTTCTTAAAATGCTGTCTTAATAACCACTATTTGAGTTTAACAACAAGACTATTTTAAGTAAATAGCCCCATGTCTCAAAGCAATCAATTGATCATAAAGGTCTATCAATAGAAAATGTTCTCAATTTAGAAAGCCATACAGTTCAGAATCAGTTTAAAGCATGTCAGAAAATAAACATTAAAAATATTTTTATGATTCTTTAAGGGAAATTGGTTTTAGGAAAATAAATAAAATCTGTTGCTTCAATTACCTTTCGATAAGAGTTACAACTAAACCATTCTCCACAAAATCACAGCCTTATTGTCATACTAAAAACTCTAATCTGACAGCAACGGACACATAGGTATACACTTATTTAATCCCCAGTTGCCTGAAGCATATTTCCACATTTAACAACCTAGATCATAAATTCCGTAAGGATGGATGTTGTTTCCCTTTTCTTTCTGATTCTCCTAATGCAGGACCTTGCCTTGAAAATAGTATATTCTGAAGCATTTAGTTTGGATTGCTTCTTTGAAAAGAGTAAGTCTCATTTTTCTCTACTTCCCCCCTTAAGTTTTAACAAGTTTTATGAAATCACAGGTTAACAATTTTAGCTATTATACTAAATCCTCAGTGACCAATTTTTAAATGATATTTTCTTGCTTTCACTCTGACTTAATGGAAGATGTGACCCCTTACAAAGAGAAAGAAGCCCAATCAGCAGAGCAGATGAGAGTATACAAACTTTCCCTCTGTGGTCTTGTTCAAACCATTTGTGTGCTCCTTGATCCACAGTGTCAGAGGGTTGACTCATCTACTCTGCCTTTCACATTCTTCCTCTGCTTATTACTGGAAAGACAAAATTGAGAAGGGGCAAAGGAATTTACTTTATCTAAGCCGATAGTCACTAGCCCCTGCTAGGCATATCTCTGCTGCTTTTGCTCTCAGTAATCCACTTTTTTCTCACAAGAATTGTTTTCCTTTTTTTCAAAAGATTTTCTCTTCCACGAGGCATGTTCACCTCTGCTAAGGCCTCAGTTTTCTTGAGTATCTCAGGCTTCTCTGATACCACTTTTTATCATGCTCAAGTTCGTGACTCTTTTTCTGTATAATATAAAGGTTTCCTAAAGTCTGAAGCTGAGAAGGTGGGAAGCTTTCTTATTCATACGTACAAAACTAATGACATCTGAAATGCAGTAAGCATTCTGATTGTGTCCACTTTGCTGTGGTGTGCTGGGCCAGCTGGCACTGACAGGTGAGAGCAAATTAGGAAATGTTTAGAAATTTTGAGAGACAACCAAGGTAGGTGTATTCACACTACTTGAATACTACACATCTGGACCCTCGACCCCTACCCCTCGGAAAGAGTTGTTAAACTACCAGAAACTTTGGGCCATATGGTAAGGTACTTGTGGCAAGATTCTGCCTATATTCCTAGAAATCCCTTTATGTAGCTGACAGGATATACTAGGCAACACTTTAATCCTCCCCTCCTTTTTTTTTTTTTTATTGTTGTAAACATGTATGTAACAAAACATTTGATGTTTTAACACTTTTACACGTACAGACCAGTAACATTAATTACGTCCATCATGTTGCTCATCCATCCCAAATATTCGTTTCTGATTTATTTCATCAATCTTAACAGAAGCTCAGTGTTCCCTGAGCAATGAGTTCCCATTGCCTGCTCTCTCGCAGCCGCCCCCAATAACCACTAACAAACTTTGGTCTCCATACAATTGCTTATTCCAGCTATTTTATATAAGTGGGATCTTCCTTAATTCATTAAGAGCTCTTAACAAGAGATCTTACAGTCTTATCCTTGATTTGATCATTACACTGAGATTAGTTTTTACTTTCAGTACTTTTTTTTTTTTTTTTAACCTTATTGAGAGCCTGGGGATAAGAAATATATATGTACACATATTTTAATTTATCTTCAGCCCAACAGGTCCTGTTGTGATCAAGAGTTGTCAATCGGGGCGTTCATCATTCTGCCGGAAAATCTTCCCAGCCAGGTCCAGGGTCCCCTTAGATTCCCCCGACCCCAGTTACTGGAGATGATGTTTTTGTGCGTGCTTCTTTTTATCTTGCCTTGAATAATAATTTCCACACTTCTTGGCCAACCTCCACCTATGTTCTCCTTGTCATCCTTTTCAATCTCCACCTGAAACAGTCCCAAAGACAATGCCAAACAATTCAAGTTGTATTTTTACAGCAGCTCCCCATCTCTGGCACCAATTTCTCTCTCAGTTATCTACTGGTATGTAACACATCAACTCAAAACCTTAAAACAACAGTGATTTGTTATTTCTTATGACAATGTGAATTGGCTGAGTGATTCCTGTGCTGGTTTCACGTGGGCTCAGGCACATGGTTGAATTCAGCTGGAAGGTGGACTGGGATAAAACAACTTTATTCACATCTTTAGCAGGTGGTTCCAACTATTGTCAAAAGTACCTTCATTACCCACCATGCGGTTGTCATTCTTTAGTGCAAGTTTCTGCAAAGTTTTTGTGTAAAGTTCCAGGTAGTAAATATTTTTGGCACTATGGGTCATAGGATCTCCATCACAGCTACTCAGCTCTGCAACTGTAGCATGAAAGCAACCGTAGAAAATACGTAAACAAATGGGCACGACTAACTTCCAATAAAACTTTATTTATAAAAATAGCCGTTGTTTCAGATTTGGCCAGCAAGCTGTAGTTTGCCCTTCCCTGCCTTAAGGCTAGACTGGCTTTACTTGAGAGTTTCAGGACAGCATTCCATAAGAGATGTCCTCAATGTATAAGTCTTTCTCACATTTTTGCTTACTGTGCAATATCTCATTTGTCTAAATAAGTTCCAGGACCAAAACCCATATCGATATATAAAAGAACGAAAAAAAGGCATGACTACAGACAGGCATGATTCTTTAAGGATCATTAATGAAATAATCTACCAGAGAAAGCTATTTTTATAATTTTGATTAAATTTTTCTTCAGTTAGGTAAATTATACTCCTTAACTCTCCATTGACATTTATTATAGAAACATTGTTCCATGTATGTGTGTTTTAATGGCAACCTTTTAAAAATGATAATATTTCACATTAATACTCATATGTATCACATATATGCACACACACACACACACATGACAAACTATTATACTATTATATTAAGGACCAAAAGATCTGGATAACTTATTTTCTTTATTAATAAAATATCAATATTATATCTATTATGAAATATTTTATACCTACTTCAAACTTTTAATGTTTATTCATTTTTAAGTTAAAATGACATTCTACTATGTTTATTATTTCTTAAAACAAGGATTGGCATTCACTTTTTGCAAAGGAACAGAAAGTAAATATTTTAAGATTTGTGGGTCATATTATCTCCGTGGCAAGTCCTTCTTTGTTTTTGTTTTTCTTTGATATTTACAACTTTTCTTAGGGTAGAAACCATTGTTAGCTGTCAAGCTATAAAAACATTAGGCCACAGTGGAATTTTTCCTGCATATTTTAGGTTACCCATCTCTTTAAAATAACAGTAGCAGTCAACTTCATTTCTATTAACTCAATTTTAATCACTAAAGAGAGATTGATACCCTTCTTATCATTACAGATTGTTTCTATTTTATAGAAGTTGATATATATATACATTTTTATATTTATTAGATATAAATATATATATAAAATCATTGTTTTATTTAACCTCAGGATGAATGATACCTTGAAATATTATTTAATAGAATAAACCCATTGGACAGTTACTGATTTACATTGATAAATTCTGCCTTATATTGGAGTCTGGAAAATGGAAACTTTAGATCCATTCCTTTGGGTATGAATTTTTTTAGGGGTTGTGGCTGCTCTTACTGCACTCCAAGTTTTTTCTTGACATTTCAAACATCTATGGTACTTACCTGTTCTATGTAGGCATTTGAGTTCTCAGTATCTGCTATAAATGCTCAGGTTTTACAAGTAAGAATGGAACCAAGCACAATTTCCAGGCCATCTGAGTCTTTTCACCAACGTGTTGTTGTTTTTTCCCTTCCTAGCTATTTAAATGAATAATAAATTTATACATGCCATTTGTTACATGCCATTTATTTAAAGATCAAAACTTTCTCTTTATTTTAAATATCATTGTTAACACCTCTTTACTGAATTAAATCAGAGAAAATAAATATTGTAGAGAATGAAAACATGGTTTACTATTTTCTGTTTCTGTGATTTGGAAAATATCCTTTATCCTCTCAGAATCATAAAGCATTCACTGAAAATTAAAAAGCATATAATGATACCTGTTCTCATGAAGAATTCAGTAGATGCAAATGGGAAAATGAAATGACATGGAATTTAATCTATATATGGATTTGCCGACATTATTATTTACAACGTTAGGGTAGATAAAATCTTCATAAAATACTTTAAATGAATTTTCAAATTAAAAAAAAGTATATATATAATATGCCAAACCTCTTTAAGAAGAAGCTTTTAAAATGATTAGTAATATTGTATAAGGGTAGTGTGTATAAAAATTAAATATTCTCAACATTTCTGGAAATCAAAGCAAGTAAACTTTTAATGGAGCCCTGGTGCTGCAGTGGTTAAGAGCTTGGCTGCTAATCAAAAGGTCGGCAGTTCAAATCTACTAGCCACTCCTTGGAAACCCTATAGGGCAGTTCTACTCTGTCCTATAGGGTCACTATGAGTTGGAATTGACTCGACGGCACATAACAACAACAACAAACTTCTAATACTTCCAATGAAGAAAAAAAAAGTGTTCTTAGGAAAATTGGCTTAAATGTTTTAGAAATTCAAGTTCACATAATTTAGGTAAATCTTTGCAAATGAGACTAATTTAATGCTGTTGCTTTAATAAAACCAGCCACAGCTTCTGAGTTGTCAACATTAAACATAAAACAAGCATAAATTTTTATTCTGCTTGGTTGTGTTCTTAAACTTATCCAGGTTTACTAGCTTAATAAACCAGCACTGTATCCACTAGACGTTTTATAAAAAATGTAAATTTACATTTAGCAAAATAGAGTCATTATTCTGACAGCCTTTATTGCAACAGTAATTATATTTTATATAACCAGAACCAGTTGTCATGGATCCAACTCCAACTCGTGTTGACCCCATGTGAGTAACATTAGAAATGTGCTCCATAGGTTCTCAATGGCTATTTTTTTTTTTTAAATTAAATTACCAGGCCTTTCTTCCAAGGTAGCTTTGGGTGGACTCCAACCTCCAATTTTTTTCAGTTAGCAGCTGAGCACATAAAGACAGTATTCAAATTTTTTTGGTAACTTCAAACCTCATGAGTAGACCAATAAGCAACATCACAATAAACGGAGAAAAGACTAAAATTGCCAAGGATTTCATTTCACTTGCATCCACAGTCAACATCCATGAAAGCAGTAGTCAAGAAATCAAAAGAAGTATTGTAGTAGACACACCTGCTGCAAAAGACCTCTTTAAAGGTCTTTTAAAGGTCTAATGCACGCCTGACCCAAGCCAAGGTATTTTCAGTCACTACATGTGCGTGTGAAAGCCAGACAATGAGTGAGGAAGACAGAAGAAGAACTGATGCCTTTGTATTATGATATCGGTGAATAATATTGAATACACCATGGATTTCCAGAAGAACGAACAAATCTGTCTTGGAAGAGGCACAGCCACAATGCTCTTTAGCAGCGAGAATGGTGAGACTTTGTCTCACATACTTTGGACAAGTTATCAGGAGGGACCAGTCCCTGGAGAAGGACATTATGCTTGATAGAGTAGAGGGTCAGTTAAAAAGAGGAAGACCCTCAATGAGATAGATTGACACAGTGTTTGCAACAATGAGCTGAAACACAGCAACGTTTGGGAGAATGGCGCAGGACCTGGCAGTGCTTCGTTCTGTTGTACATAGGGTAGCTATGGTTCAGAACTGACTTGATGACATCTAACAACAACAGAGATCAGCCACTTAACAAGAGAACTATACTTACAGGTAGTGCCTGACCTAAGACATATTGGAGTTATGAAGAACCACTGTAAGAACAGTGTTTGCCTTCCTCTTACTTCACAAGGGGAAAGGAGACTCAAGATTAACAGGCCATGGCTGATTGCTATGAAGTGGAGATCAGACATGCCTTTTCTTTCTTCTGTCTTTACCGGTTGTGACATCAACCATCCCTCCCAAGACGCTCTCTACTTCTCTGCTGAGTTCGATAATTCATTGCAATGGTCACACAGAACTCACAGACAATACTCACAATTATGAGGCTTATTAGAGAAGT
Organism: Dugong dugon; assembly: GCA_030035585.1. Taxonomy (NCBI): domain Eukaryota; kingdom Metazoa; phylum Chordata; class Mammalia; order Sirenia; family Dugongidae; genus Dugong; species Dugong dugon. The sequence goes on from CM057473.1 coordinate 14,140,972, forward strand.
AACTGTTACAATTCAGGCTCAGGAACACTCAGGATACAGTTCTTCCATCAGGACAGCCTATTCCTAGTCTTGCTTACAGGCATGCCTCTCCTTGGCCCTTGGTCTCCTTCCAAAGGCATTCAGTTTTTTCCCTCCATGGACTGGGAAGCCCACCATGCCTTCTCCTGCTGCTGGGTCTCTGCTGCCACTTCTAGCTGCCTTGAGTGTTACAGCTCACTGTCTCCCGGGTCCAGGAGCTTCTCAGCACAGGGACTCCAGGTCCAAAGGACATGCTGGCTCCTGGTTTCCTTGGTGGTGAGATCATCTCTCTCTCACCTCTGGGGTGGCTCATTTCAGACCCAGCGGGATGACAAAATTGACCAATCCCTTTGGTGAGTCATAATTACCCTGTCACACAGTCCTGCCCAAACACCTGGGTGGGAATTACAAGACTATGGTGAGGAAGGCCACACGAAAGCAATCCATCACACGACAACCACACTTACAACCATCCTTATTATTATTATTATTTGTACATTTTATCTTACATCTTTGGGAAGAAATTTTTTTAAAGATTAATAATATTGCATAAGCATAGTGTGTATCTGATCTCTAAGACTTTCCAGAAGCTGTCAGTTCAACAATATGCACAACAGATTATAGAACTAGTCCTTCAAAGCCAACAAGAACATGTAAGCCAGCCCACTCCTGAAAACTACTTTCACTAACCTTAACTACATTGACTCTTATGCCATCCGTAATAGTGTTTAAGAACAGATAATTGTCTATTTCAAACAAAAGGAACTAACCAAGTATTCACAACTGCCAATTTCTTACCTTCTGCTTTGTCTTGAAGGCTCCCTGGTGGTGCAGAGGTTAAGCAATTGGCTGCTAACCAAAAGGTCAGGGATTCAAACTTACCAGCCACTCTGTGGGAGAAAGATGTGGCAGTCTGCTTCCATAAAGATTTATAGGCTTGGAAACCCTGTGGGGGCAGTTTTACTCTGTCCTATAGGGTCACCATGAATTGGAATTGACTAGGCGGCAATGGGTTTGTTTTTTTTTTTTTGGTTTTGTTTTCTCTTGACCAAGCTTCAGTGAGGCTTCTGTTCTCTCCATAAGTGCCTGAACTTTAGTTGGCCCCCAAGTCTCACACACCCTAAAACGTGAAACATGCCTCTCTGATCAGCTTAATCCAAGAATCTGCTGATCACAGCAAGATACATTTCCCGTCAGACCTTCACAGAACACGCAGTCTATTAATTCTCCTTTTTTTGTCCAGTTTCTTGTTGCATAATGCTTATACCTCCCTATTTTAAAAAAAAGGCTTTTTCTTGTGGATATTGAAATACTTTCAGATTTCTGAGACTGGAGAAATATTTCCTTATTGCAAAAGTTTTTTTTTTTTAATAAAATTTCTCCTTATCTATGTCTGGATTTGTTTTTATTTGAAAATATAGGGATACATATGTATGTAAAATAATACATATACAATAGTTTACCCCAAACATTTTATATTTAATAAAAACATAGTCAAGTAAAAACACAAAACAATATAATGTTAATCATATTACAAAACTAATATATTTTGTTTTCCAAAAAGGCCCAATTTACAGGTAATTAAATGTGATATAGTAACAAATTATATTTAAAGTTGTAAGATTCCATGTAAATACTAAAAATAATCAGCCAAGCCAAAATGTAGTTTTGCCATTTTTTTGTTTATATTATCAAAAGAGGAATAAAAAAATAATGATACACTTTCCACATGGTTACATAGATATACACACACATCTGTACCGTCATATCCCCAGCACAGAAACTGTCTGTATAGACTCATCTAATTCTGGATTAATGGAGTGATCAACTTCTGTTTTCTTAGCAAATGCAATGTGCGATGTAATTTTGCATACTTGTAGCTTTCATGGTAACTAGAGCCATTTCAGATGAAAATAAGTCTTTAAAATATTGTGGTGATATGTGAAGCAAGATAATTGCAGTTCATATTGCAGAAAATAATGTCTATCACCAGCAAACATTCTAGACTTACAACTGAAGCCAACTTCTTCACCCTCTAATTTATTAGTACAGTTTGCATCTTATGCCATGATTAAATGGCATTAAGAAAATTACTAGTCTCCAAAACATAAAAATAGATTCAGCTTACACCTGTGTTACATGCCCTGTATGTTTGCTTCGTTTTAGTATGGTTGAGAATATAGAACTATGCAATTATCCTGTATTACCCTTTTGTATGGACTCAAATAACAAAGGAAAAATACAAGTTAACTTTTTTTCTGAAATTTTAATTAAAGGGAAAAGAAACTCAAGGCTTGTTATTTTATTTCATATATATTTTGACTTCATTTGTCATGTAAGGAGTTACTATTTTTCACATAATAATTAGCAAGAAAAATAAATTATGATACTGAAATGCACTGAAATTGCAAAACCAATATACATTAAATAATACCAGACTATGTAGTTAAGAAAACTAAAACCTCATTCACATCTACAAAACATATAGTTTTATAGGAAAAAATTAACAATTACTAGCTTCAGTTTCAATCCCGTTATCATTCTTTCAGAGAAATATTTACCACACACTTTATTCATACTTAAAACTTTCATACTCATACTTTCAAGAGATGAATACTTTATAATAATTGTTTTTTTTTCTCTCTTTTCTCTCCATTCTAGGATATATCACTTAAAGGAGATAAGAGTCCACAAATAAATTACTTTGTGGGTACAGAAAAGTACTGTACTGTATGTGTCAAACTGTTGTAAAAATAGATGAGCTTAAAATAAATTTTAGTTCAAAAGAAAATAAATTAACTGGAAAACTGACCTATTGGTGAAATTATATTGGTTTGAGCAAATTTTAAGTTCTCCTGATTTTTTTTAAAGATTTTCTACTTTCTAAAATAAATTTTATAAAATTTACAAATCAAAAGACAATCAACTTCAAAGGTAGTATTTTAAATGCCAAAATCAGAACTTTCCTTGGCTGTTCTTATATTTTCCTGAGTATATATTTTGGTAAGAATCTTGCAAGGAGCTCTGGTGGTACACTGGTAAAGCGCTTGGCTGCTAAATGAAAGGTCTGTGGTTTGAACTCACCAGACGCTCCGCAGAAGAAAGATGTGTCAGTCTGCTTCTGTAAATATTACAGCCTTGGACGCCGCACTGGGCAGTTCTACCATTTCCCATAGGGTTACTGTGCCTAAGAATTGACTCGATGGCAATGGGTTTGGTTTTGGAAAGATCTTGCAGAATCACCATTCCGAACTTTCTGAACTATAATGGAAACCTACCAAATTATCCTGTTTCCTGAAATAATCTAGTGAACCATTCAGAGGAAAGATTTTTAATAATATGATTACAAATCTGCCCTGTTGAAATCACTTTTCTCACTCCTAATCTGGTACCAGCATTCCATCCTCAATGCTGGGTTAGTAAACTGCAAAATGTAATACAATAAATACGTAAGGCAAAAGAGATAGAGAAGTATGTTATGCACATACTCTAAGGTCACAAAATTAGTGAACACAGAAAACTTTTCAAACATAGACATGACTTACTTAAATTCTATGCCCTTTAAACATTATCTTCTACATCTTCAAGTTCATCAACAGACTTAGCCTCTCGTTGTCTAGGTGATAAATCATTGTTTTTTCCTTAAAAGACTCGATCATGATTTTGTTTGATGACAAATTTTATAATTTATCATAAAAAACCTAAAGTTTAGGATTGAAGTCAGTCCTAGTTTCTATACTACTCTTTGTTATCTGGTCATTTTTTATGAGTCAATTATGAGCTGTGAGATACTCCAGAAGTAAACATCTAATTGGCAAGAATTACAGAAATTAACCGATTTTAACATTACACATATTTTAGAAAATCCTCACAGACTATTGTAGTTCAGTATTATGAGAAAATGTATTCGGTGATTAAATTCCAAGTGTTGAGTAAAATAAAGCAAAATAGTTGGCAATATCAAGAAGGGTATTCACATGTAATTACATAAGAAAATTTTTAAAAAATTACCGTCTAGTTGATTCCAACTCATAGCAACCCTATAGGACAGAGTAGAACTGCCCCATAGAGTTTCCAAGGAGCACCTGGTGGATTTGAACTGCCAAACTTTTTGGTTACTATCTGTAGCTCTTAACCACTACGCCACCAGGGTTTCCTAATTACATAAATACTTGGTTTATTTACTGGACTAGGCTAAAATATTATGTATCTGTTTATTAAGCACTCCTGAATCTTAAACATAAAAAGGACCTTTCCATCGAAGAAAAATGAGAATGCCGTAACATTTTCTAAGATATTCTAAAGGAAATTAACCGTGAACAATTTTATAAGATTGAAGTAAAAGAGAAAATTTTGTCTGATTACATGGTAAATATTGACTTGAGCTTGAATGGTAGTAGATAAAATGAGCACATAGCTAGTTTTAGTTTATGGGTAGGCAGTCATTCATTTACTCACTCACCCAGTTATTCAGCAAATATTTATAAAGTACACATAATTTCTGTGTGAATCAATGGCAAATAGTGATGGAGAGGGTATAGTGCTTTATTGCAGAGTTCAAAGTCAGTCCTGTGGCTACCAGCTAACCAAAATAATCTGCATCACTACAAGTTGTAGTTTATGAGTGAAATACAATTGAATATATTGAAAGTCATTTCAATACGTTTTCTCAGATAATCACATTTAAGACAAAACCAAGTTATTAAAATCAAAGGTAATGATAGCTCCTGGGCTTAAATGAGATGGATGAAATATGATGAATATGTAGGAGTTACAGAATTATTAAATAATTTGCTCATATTTGTAAGCTTTTCAATTATATACAGTAACTATGATATATTAATAATCTATTCATTCCCTGACATTCATTTTGCTGCCATGAAATTATCATGGGAAAAAAAGCATTCTTATCTAAATTTTTTATTTCACTGAACAGTCCACTTAATCATAGTTGCAAATAAGTTTGTTAGTTTGCTTAGGAAAATTTCCGGGAGCTATTTTTCTTATATATGAAAGTTAGTTTTGAATGTGCTGCAAGCAGCATTGCCTGCTGCCGAATGGAAAAGGGAACCCAAGTATACACCTCCTTAAATTTTGCTCAAGAGCAATGGATCTAGGACTACCATTAACTATTGCTGCTTATGATAACTAATAAATCAATTTATAAACCAATTTACTATTTGTTGATTTTGAACACATAATCCATCTACAGATTACTAAAATTATTTTGTTTAAGGAACACTCCTCAATATTGTAAGTGGGCACTGCCCTAACTCCTAAACTTTTATATTTTTTCACAATTGGAACAGTTGTCTTTATGCATTTAATCAAGCCTACATTATATATTTGATGACCATGACTGTGCTTTCAAATTTAATAAATGTAACTTTTCATTATGTTATTATCTTTATGCCTATCATATGAAAGTTAAAACCCAGCTAGGACAACCTGTGTATTTATGCCAGCTATGAATGCATCTGTGAGAGATGATTCCAACTTACCAGAAAACAAGGCTGTAGCTGTTATTGTTGTTGCCTTTGCAGCTGCTGACCCGGAATTCCAACGCTGTGAGATCTGCAGGTGGTAGTTTTTATTACGCAAACTTTTAGTTCAGGGGAAAGAAAAACTACTCCTTATTTATTTACTTACTTCTTGTTTGTTTGCCTAGTTTAAAAAACCTCTTGTCATCTGCCTGCCTAGCAACGACTGCGTAACAAGGTACAATCGGCCTCCCTGAGTTGTCTGGTGAAGGCCACCGAACGGAACATCTTCAGCTGTTGCTTTTGCATAACTCCTTTCTGGTGGTTTGAGACGTTCAATCGATACAAAGTTTTTGAATGATGGTGAATATTGATATTTCGGTATTTTCCGAATAAGTAGATTAAGAACAAAGAGATCAAATGTGGTCTTTAAGTCTCCTGGCCTTTGGCACTAACCCTTGCCACTGCTACTGTTTTTAAATCTATAAAGATGAGGATGTACTATCAGATTGTTCTTCTGAAAAGCAGGATGGTGGAGAAAAAGAAAACGATCCAGAAAATGGCAACAAAAGTGGTCATTTCCCAGAAGAAACACATTATTGTGGATGAGCTTTCATTTTTGAGCTGCACTACTAACTTTGAAATCAGAGTGAGTCATTAATGGAAGAGTTTGTGTTTTGGAAATAATTGTAAATTGGAAGGAAGAAATTAAAGAAGCACAGGGAAAAGAGAACTAGGAAATGTAATAGCTTTCTTTTCTCTTTCATTTAGGAAAAATCATGTTGGAATTTAACTATTCTTAGTATTGAAAAATATTTCATTACATGTCATGACTATTGATATCCAAAGACATAATACTTTAGTTATTTGCTACTGAAACTTTGGTCAGCAGAACAGTAGCATTGGCGTCGTGATGGAGTTTGAAAAGAAGAATGTCTGTCCCCTACTCCCATACACTGAATCAAAATTTACCTTTCAACAGGATCCCATGTGATCCGTTTGCACATTAAAATTTCAGAAACAGTTTCTGGAATACCACGAAGTCCCTTCCATTTAATAAAATTAAATGCAACTGTAAAATAACTTGCAAAACCAATGATATCATTGTTTTGCTGAAGTGTGCAGATTAAACTATACGTCTACAAAACCACACAAAAATAACATCATTGTTAAGTTATTAAGGTTACAACTGTTATCAATTATAGATACTGTTTAATGATTTATAGTGATAAAAATTAAACATATACTTTCTATAGCCAATTATAGTTTTGGAATATGTCCTGATATTAATTAATTTGTATATTAATACATTGTATAATAAGACGTATATATGTATATACATGTGTGTATATATATAATAGAATAGAAAAATAATCAAGGCTAAGACATACTTAATAATTTGATATTGTAAGAGATTTAACAATTGTATTCATACAAGAGGAGAAAAAATGTGGTCATTCCTTAGAAATTTTTTCATCAAGTTATTCTGACTCATTTGCCCTTGTTGTCCATAAGCCATGTTGACCACAGAAAGAAGTCCAACTTCACTCTGCCAAGGAGAACGATTTATAGTTTTCATCCTGAAATTTAACACCTGAAAGTGATTGCGTTGTCACAATAAACTGTTCTCAGACCATCCCTCTCATAGAATGCCATATACCAATTGTTTATTTTATAACAAAGGCCATTTAAAGTTGTGACTCAACTAATAACAGTTTTCTGAAACAGTGAATATAGGAAGGCCCATCTTCAGTTTTTATAGTGGAAACTGTTAAGGTTTGAGAGAGTGCCCTTATTTTAATGCACTCTTTCTACTCTAGATACCATAGGACTATTATTATTTCAGTGACTGGAATGTAAATGGATAAAACACTAAACTCCATTCTCTCATCCCAAATGTTTAATACCCTCTGCTGTCTAGTCGATTCCGACTCATAGCGTCCCTGTAGGGCAGAGTAGAACTGCCCCGTAGTGTTCCCAAGGAGCAGCTGATGGATTCAAACTGCAGACCTTTCAGTTAGCAGCCAAGCTCTTAAATCCTCAAGTGCAAAGCATTAAGGAAGATCAGCGATCCCTTCCATAACAGGAGTATGGTTCATGCTGATCCCCAACTGAACATTTCTAGAGAAATACAATTCACTTTGAGGTTGTGACCAGAAAAGAGTGAAGTTTGAAAACACAAATTTTATTATTTTTTGCCTGTAATAATTTTCCAGCAAATACTCTTCAGAAAATACAAAGCTCCCTATTATGTTCAGAAGGGTATTTTTTAAGTGACAAAATGGTCACTACCATCCATCACAATTGATACCTTTCTCTGCTTTGATTTTTATTAATTTCAACCATACTATTAAGAGGTCAGGCTGCTAACCAAAAGGTCGTCAGTTCCAGTCCAGCAGCCTCTCCTTGGAAATCTGTGGGGCAGTTCTACTTCTATAGGATTGCTATGAGTTGGAATCGACTCGATGGCAATGGGTTGTGGTTTTTTCGGTATTAACAATAAATTTAAGCCACAATTATTCATCAATGTAAACATTTTTTTTCCTAGAATGTCTCAAATAGTTTTCCAAAAATTCTTAATTTCTAATTAACAAGATTTGAAAAAGATAAACAATTACTACAGCACTTAATCTATCTTAACTTGACAGACAATATTGGCAGGCTGAGAGAATTTAGAGCTGGTTGGAGACATCTGGAACTAACAAGAACAACAGCTACTACATTCAAGCACACCTCTCTCCCAGGGCGCTGAGAATGGAGCCAATTATTGCAGCACATTTTTTCAGTCTCCATAACACACCTATCCCTTTATGTCCTTACCACCAAATCTATCCAATCTACTTAGAACCACGCTTGCTGCCTCTATTTTTGTTATTACACATGAAATATTCTTGCTACTATTTAACTCCAAACTCTTCACAAGCATTGTGGATACCATCCCCTTCTTGCTTCTGAAGGACCGAGGTCTTCCATTACCAGTTGATCTCATGTTTTTCCCACCATCATAGAAATAAGTATCACACTCCCTCCATCTATTATCTCTATTTCTTTCCTTTTTTCACAGTGAATCTTCTTTAAGAAGTTGTCTGTAATCACTGCCTGTACCGCCTATCCCCACCTTCCTATTATCATCAATCCAAAAGCAATCAGTCCCTCCTCCTCACCATTCCAGTAAAACTCCTACTTATTGGAACGGTCGTGGTCACCAATGAAATACATATTGCAATGGTGAATTTTCTGTGCTCAGTCTACCTGACCCAATAGAGTCAGCACTGGCTATCACCTACTTCTTGAATAACTTTTCTTTCTTGGATAGCGTGAGAGCCCAGTCCTCTGTTTTATTCTCTGGAACACCAACCACATATTCTAAATAATCTCCATTGTCTCATAGATTTTGTAAAATCTTGATTGTGAAGTATCTAAAAGTTGGTCCTCCACCATCATTTTTTTTAATATATTTATACTCTATTTTTAATTAATCTCGCTGTAGACATGGTTTTGCATACCCTCTATATATCAATGTATCCCAAATTTACGTCTCCTGCTGTCACTGGACACCAGCTTCATGTAATCTTCACTGACTATTTCAGCCATGCTTCACTTTCCTGTCTAATAATACTAAAATTATTTCTCTCAATAAATCTTGGTATCCTCAAATCTCCCCTACTTCAGAATTTGGCAGTTTAGTTCTCAATTGTTAAACTACAGAGTTAAGAATTAGCATTTATTTCTTTTCTGTTTTTCTCATTTAATCTGATGGCAATCCCTATAGCTCTCTACCAAGATATATTCTGAATATGTTCATTTTTTTCTTTTACACTTGCCATCAACAACCATGTAGATTATGCAACAGACTTCTAACCATCTTCTTGTTTTCATAGTTTCTGTGCCCTGATTAATAACGTATTTTTAACATAGTAGTCAGAGAAACATTTGAAAGCAGAAATGATATTATTTTATTTGCCTAATCAAAACCATCCAGCAATTACAAATGTATTTATAATAAGATAGAAACTCTTTATTTGGTCTATGATGTGTAACTTGGTCTGGCCCAGGACATAGTCTCTGAAATCATACCTGAGCTTTCTTTCTGTATCTTGCTATCATCCAGGGACACCGACTTTCTCTCTGAACTCGATTATAATGACTTTGTCAACTCTTTAGGGTCTTTGGCTTACTTCTCTTGCCTGAGAAGTTACTTGGTTTAAATAGTTGGTGCCTTCTCCAATTAGCCTTCCTGACCATCCAATATATTGTAGTTCCCAGTTCACGCTACATCTATTAGCCTATTTTATTTATCATAGCAACTATAATATCTGATGTTTTCTTGCCTATCCAATTGATTAATTTGCATATTGACTGTCTTTGTCAACTAGGATATAATATCCATGAGAAAAGTGTTTTCTCTGTTTTGTATAATGTTGTGCCCCCAATTCTTTGAAAAATATTTGGCGCTGTAAATAGTTGGTGCTGTAAATACATAAACATTAAATGAATAAATGCACGGATTTCTTAAGCCACATATATAATTATTCTACCTGGGGAGACAATGAGCTTGCAGATGAAGTATCTAAGTGTACCTAGCTATGAGCAGCTTTAGAATACAGAGCTAAAGAAAATCAGAGACTCTCCTGAAATTGGTAAAAACTTTTTTTATAGTACACAAACTCAAAGTAAATTGCAATATGTATACATATTCATATACATATATAGTTTTGTTTTCCTGATACAAACAAAATTAAGATCAAGTTTCATTCCCTGTGTAGTGAGAAATTCAATTTTAGACACGTTATTTTGGGTACTAATGTAGAGCTGTAGACAAATGAAGTATGTAGAGAATTTGAGAATTTTCTGAATCGACATTGTTTGATGGTCAATTTTACTCCTTCTGCCTTCTGACAGTTTACTGTCAAATATTGTGCACTGAAATTTTTAGTAAGACTCATAGCTGTTAATCAGAAGAGTTTTTTCAATTAAGTCCAGGTTCAAAAAAAAAAAAAAAAAATTAGATGGTGGGAAAAAAATTGCAGAACTTTCATTTTTAGTGATGGGGCACAAAAGGTTAAGCATTAGACTACTAGCTGAAAGGCTTGGGGTTTGAAACTGCCCGGGTCACCTGAGAAGTCAGACATGGCTATCTGCTTTTGCTTCCTATAGGTCACAGCCTTGAAAGCCCTATGGAGCAGTTCTACTCTGCGCATATGGGGTTACCATGTGTTGGAATCGACTCAAGGGCAACTAGCAATAACAACAATACAAAGCTATTGTCAGTAAATCCTCCATCTATGGCCTTGTATCCAAGCATCTCTGCTGAGCTGTTTCTTTGATGATAGAAGACAAAAATAAAAATAATAAACTTTATTTTTTATATTTCTAGAGCAAAGTGAAACAAATACTAACCTGCATAAATTATCTTGTTATGATTATTTCTAAAATGATTAGATGCTACGTCAATTCAATTAGCGTTAATAAAACACAAGATTCTTAATTCTGGGTGGTGTAAACAATTAACGTACTTGGCTACTAACCTTAAGGTTGGAGGTTCTAGTTAACCCAGACAAACCTCAGAATAGAGGCCTGGCAATCTACTCCTGAAAAATCAGCCACTGAAAATACTACAGGCACAGTTCTAATCTAACACTCATGGGGTCAACGTGAGTCAGAATTAACTCCATGGTAAACAATTCTGGTAAATTTATAATAAAATGTTTCACTTCTCATCTTTCATTGTCAAAAAAATGTAATATCGTTGTCCTTTTATATGCATGTTTACAGTTTTATTTTTACAGTTAATGTTTTAGTGATTCATACTCAAATGATTAAAACTGTGATCTATAGCTTTGTCTCCAAGTGCCTGTTTAATATCCTGTATTTTATGCAAATAATGTATACTTTCTGCATTTGTTTGCCAGCCAAGCCCTCCTCCCCTCGAGGCACCCTCACAAGGGCCACCATGCCAATCCTCTTCCATAAATTGCGATAAAAAAAAATCAGAATATCATGCTTATGAAAATACTTCACAGGGGAAGGCATGACCGACAAACAAATGCAGAAGGCACATGTTATTTGGGTAAAAATACAGTACATAAAATGGCCATGCAATTGTAAAATAACCAGACTGTATTGAAGTGACTGCCACATGTAATGAAAGGGACAATAAGCCTGTGAAAAAGCTAATGAATGAATAGACATCATGTCAATTATCGGGAACAATTTCCAGTTATCAATCAATGCAGGAGCTACATTTTCTTCTAGCCAACCATTGAATATCTTTCCTTGCACTAAAGAAAAAAAGATGACCCACTCAAAAAGTTGCAGCAGGCTCTAGTAGGAATTGTCACGATACCAGGGACCATGTGTGCCTCTAGAAAAATAACTGGTACATGGTAGACATGCCAATAACATTTTTTTTCAATAAATGATTGTGTGCAAACAATTAAATAAATGAACAGGGGCAATTATAACTGAAGCATTTATAGAAACTTTTACAATAGGAAAAAATGAGCAGAAAATGTAAAACACAAACATTATAAGATATTTCTTTTCTTTTAAATTTTTTGTCTTTTGCATTGTGGTCCATTAGTAGCTAATCCTATTTTTTCCCCTTAAGACTATTGTTTAGGATATTTCATATCCTGATTCATTAGTCCTGTTTGTTTCTATCTGAGCACATCTTCTTAAATTTTGATTTTTAAAGCAATTTTTTTTTATTTTATACTTTTTCTTATAAAGGACTCTCGATGTAACTTATGAAATTAATGTTAATACATGTCTTAGTCTTAAACACCACAGAAACATAGCTCAAAAGTAAGTTTAAGTGTTTTGAGTACCCTTCAATGTTATGAACCTACAATACAAGAAACCAAAACCAAACTTGTTACCATCAAGTTGATTGCAACTCATAGCAACCCTATAGGACAAAGTAGAACTACCCCATAGGGTTTCCAAGGAGCAGCTGGTGGATTCAAACTGCCGACATTTTGGGTAGCAGTCATAGCTCTTAACCACACAATACAATAAGCCCCATAAATTATTTCTATCTCTTATTTATTTTAAATTTAAAATTTCATATTGTGGTCTTACTTACATATCTAATAATTACTAAATACATCTCTATATACATACTTAAACATAATGCATCAGCCTTCAGTATTAAAATTTACTGACTTTTCATTAGGGATTATAGGGATGTGCTGATTGTTGAATAGGTCTTTTTGAGGGAAATGTAACATAATTGAATAAAATAAATACTTTTATTATAAAAACCACTATTATATGAAGCTTTTAGAGAAATAAAGCAGTGTGGTTTAAAAGAGTTTTCACAGCTGAAGCTAACATCAATTTTTTTTTTTTTTAATTATTTCCTTTTCATCTATTCAAAGACACGTTGGTGGAACTCTGTGAATCATTTCCTGTCCGAATTAAATCTATTTTCACTTAGGATTTTCTCTAACTCTCAGACAAATTGATGAGTATGATTAAAAAGTGAGTATCAGCATTTCTTTGATATGTTTAATGTGGAAAAGAGAGTTGAAGACTGTTCAGTAAGCAATAGTAAGAGAGAAAAAACATGTTTCCCTCTAAGGTTAAGACAAACAAACACACCCATGGCCGTCAAGTTGATTCTAACTCACAGCGACCTACAGGATGGAGTAGGACTGCCCCATAGGGTTTCCAAGAAGCAGCTGGTGTATTCGAACTGCAGACTTTTTGGTTAGCAGCCATAACTCTTTACCACTATGCCTCAGAGAAATCAACAATATTTACTTGATGTTAAATATCGACATGAAAGCGATAAGTTACTGAAAAACAATGGCTTGTGTTTATGTAAATGCACTATTGATCTGTATCATTTTACTCTTCCTCAAATAAAGTGAAATAATATTTTTGTAAGAAACTTTTTAGTTTATAAAAATTTTGGATTTACAGAATTATAATTACTGAGAAGGTAGTAGTATTTTGACTTTCTGTATACTTCATACCTACTTCTCTCTATTATTAACACTTTTATTAATATAGTGTATTTGTAACAATTAATGAACTAATATAAATGTTATTATTAACTAAATACCATATTTGCTTATTTTTTCCTAATATACTCTATGTGTGTGTGTGTGTGTGTGTGTGTTCCAGGATCCAGTCTTATAAGATATCACATTACATTCAGGCTCCATGTCTGCCTAGAAACTTCTTGGTTGTGACTGTTGCTCTGACTTTTTTGTCTTTGATGACCTTGAAAGTTTTGAAGTATACTGGTCATGTATTTAGAATAATGCCCCTCAGTCTGAATTTTTCTGATATATTTCTCATGATTAGATATTAGCAATGTCTTTTGAGGGGGAAAACCACAAAAGTAAAGTACATTCTCATGGCATCATACCAAGGCTACATTCTATCACTTACAACTGTAGCTGTTGACTTTGTTGACCTGGCTGAGTTAGTGTTCATTGGGTTACTCATTGTAAAGTTATAAATTTTTCCTCTTTTCAATACTGTACTCTTCAGAGGGAAGTTACTATGTTCAGCCCACATTTAAGGAGTAGGGATTTATGCTCCACCTTGATAAAAGCAGAGTACATACATTACATTACATTGATGTAAGTTCATACATTAAATAAATACCTATGTATTAATATTAAATACCTATGTAATTAATGTAATGTAATGTATGGAAGATTTGTCTATTCTCTTCCATTTATTCATTTGTTAAATCATTTATTAATATTAGTATAGGGTCGTGGGTATTTATTTATTTTAAAGTGCCAATTATTCCAATTTTGGCCATGGAAGATCTTTTAATTGGCACCTGAGTCCCTTTAGCATTTTTCTATCATTGTGAATTGTTTTGTTTTCATTTTGGATTTTTGTTTTTGTATGTCTTTATTTATTTGAGCACTTTCTTAATTTCTGCAAGTACAAAATACTTCCAGGATCATCTTGTATATTTCCTGCCACAGTCTCAGAATCAATTATTCCTCCAAGGAGCACTAGTATTTTCATCAGAGAATGGTATTAGAAACAAAAATCTGGGTGCTGAGTGGGTTCAATGCTATAGGAGTGTCATTGTTTCTAGGCCCTCTGAGCATACAGAACAGCAAAAAATACGTGTGCACTAAATCTGTATGTGTTCATATCTCTCTCTATATTTCTATATGTAGCCATTTATATCTATTTTAAGCTAAATATGAGTTCATACTGATGTATCCAAGTCTAATCCATTACCACATGACTGACTCTAACCTCACGGTCTTGTTCATTTGTAAATTCCCACTCCAACAGTTGAGAAACTTGGCTCTCACCGTCTTCCATCTATTTCCTGAATTGCTTAAATCCAGTATACAGGCAAGTTGTTCACTGTTAGGTGCTGTGGAGTCAATTTCAACTCATAGCAACCCAATATGACAGAACAGAACTGTTCCATAGGGTTTTCTAGGCTGTAAGAAGTACAGCCAGAATGCTCCTTAGAGCAAGGATGATGAGACCTCGTCTCACATACTTTGGACATGTTATCAGGAGGGACCAGTCCCTGAAGAAAGACATCATGCTTGCTAAAGTAGTGTCAGCAAAGAAGAGGAAGACTCTCCAGGAGATGGATTGACACAGTGGCTGCAACAATGGGCTTAAGCATAACAATGATCATGAAGATGGTGGAGGACCTGGCAGTGTTTTGTTCTGTTGTACACAGGGTCACTATGAGTCAGAACCGACTCATCAGAATCTAACAACAATGTTTACGGAAGCCCTGGTGGCCAAGTGGTTAAGAGCTTGGCAGCTAACCAAAAGGTCAGCAGCTTGAATCCACCAGCCACTCCTTGGAAACCCTATGGGGCAGTTCTACTCTGTCCTATATGGTCGTTATGAGTCAGAAACGACTTGATGGCAATGGGTGTGTGTGTACATGGGTAATCTTTACGGGAGCAGATCACCAGGTCTTTTCTCTTGCAGGTGGTTGGGTAGGTTAGAACCACCTACATTTAAGCTGAGCGCTTAACCTTTGCACCACCAGGGCTCCTGAATAACGATTTCAAAATAGTTAATCCTTACCTCCATAGAAAACAACTTTATTAATTATAGTTCAGGGCTATGTACGGTTCCTTTTCATTTAGTTTTCCAGACCCCACTCCTTTCCAAAGTTGATTCTGTCTGCATCTTATTCCCCCACTTGAGTCAGTGAGATTGTAACCTTTATTTGCAATACATGTAGAAGGTTTTAATACATTTTACAGCCCATCTTGGGATCTCCAAACCTCTTAACTATTTTTTTGAAAACTTGCATTCTTTAAGATTACTCCTGTGCTGTAAAGTTCTATGAGTTTTGATAAATGCTTAATGTCTTTAATTTGCAATTACAGAATAAAACAGAATAATTTCTATGACCCAAACAATTCTCTGTGCCTCAGCTATTTAGCTTCTCTCTTCCCTGCAAAATGAGGTAAGCACTGATCTGTTCACTGTCTCTACAGTTGGGTCTTTCCCACAATGTCATATAATTGAAACCATGCAGTACGTACTTTTTCATACTGGCTTCATTCACTGAACAATATGCATTTAAGATCTGTCCATGTCTTTTCATGACTTGTAGCTTATTTCTCTTTATTGCTGAACAATATTCTATCATGGGAATGTGTCATTGTTGGTTCATCCATTCACATATTGAAGTACATCTTAGTTGCTTCCAGGTTTTCGGTGATTATGAATAAAGCTGTTATAAACATCCAGGTGCAGGATTTTTGTGGACGTAAACATTCAAACGAGTTGGGAAAGTACCTTAGACCATGATAACTGGATTGTGTGATAAGATTGTTTATTTTTGTAAAGATCTGCTAAACTATCTTCCATGGTGGATGTATCAGTTTACATTCCCCCCAGGGATGAAGGAGAGTTCCTGTTCTTTGCGTTCTTGTCAGGATTTGTAATTGTCTGTTTTGTTTTGTTTTGTTTTTTAATTTAGCCATTCTAATAGGTGTGTAGTCGTATATAACTGTAAATTTAATTTTCATTTTTGTAATAACTAACTAAGCATCTTTTCATATGCATATTTTCCATCTTTATATCTCTTTGGTGAGCCCTCTGTTCAGATGAGTTTATTTTTTAATTATTTGTGTTCTTAACGTTGTATTTAAAGTCTTCTTTTGTATTTTGGATACAAGTTTTTCCTCAGATAAGGACTTTGCAAATATTTTCTCTCTGTCTGCTCTCTTTTTGTTCTCTTAATAGCCTTTTCCAATTTAAAAGTTTTCACATTTAGTGAAGTCCAATTTGTTGTGGTATTGGTGTTGTGCTTAAAAAGTCATTGTCAAACCCAAGGTCACACAGAATGTCTCCTAAGTTCTTTTCTATAAGTTTAATAGTTCTACATTTTATATTTAGGTTTATGAAGTATTTTGAGTTAATTTTGTGAAATGTGTAAGATCTACGTCTTGTTTCTTTTATTATTATTATTATTATTATTGTTAGAGGAGCCCTGGTGGTGCAGTGGTTAAAACGCTCTCCTGCTAACTGAAAGATCTGTGGTTTGAACAGATTTGGCAGTCAACTTCCACACTTACAGCCTTGGAAACTCTATGAGGCAGTTCTACTCTATCCTGTAGGGTCACTATGAGTCAAAATCGACTCAATGGCAATGGGTTTGGTTTATAGTTATTATTATTGCATATGGATGTCCAGTTGTCCCAGTACCATTTCTTTATAAGACTATCCTTTCTCCATTTAATTGCATTTGCTCCTTTGACAAAAATCAGTTGATTATATGTGTTGAACTATTTTTAGTACACTATTTTGTTTCATTCATCTATGTTCCTAGCTTCGTGTGACAAAGCCATGCTGTTTTGATAAGTATAGCCTTGAAACTGGGGAGTATAAAGCCTTCAAGTTCGATTTTCTTTCTGAGTATTGCATTGACTATTTCAGATTTTTATCTTTCTGTATAAATTTAGAATAATTTTGTTAATGTCAACAAAATTGCTTCTGATATTTTAACTGTAATTGCATTGAATCTATAGATCAAGTTGGAAAAAAACGACATTCCAACAATATTGAGTCTTCCTATACGTGAATACAGAATATATTTTCATTTATTTAACCTTTGATTTCTTTCTTCAGTGTCTTGTAGTTTTCTGCATGTACACTACATACATTTTTTCTTAGATTCCTATCTACATATTTTATTTTGGAGAGTGCTATTGCAAATAACATTGCTATTTTTTTTTAATTATTTAAAAATCCATATATCTTTTTTGATGAAGTTTGTGTCCAAAAATTTGTAAGCTTTTTTGGTGAGGTTTTATGTCTTCTTCTTATTGAGTTGTGTTTCTTCTTTTATAATTTCTAGATAGAAGTCATATTGGTTATATAATTTGCAAATAGTTTCTCCCACTCCATGAGAATTCCATATTTAATGAAAACATGTTTTTTTTTTTTTTATATGAAGGAAATATACAACTTTATCTCAGAGAAACAACTAAAAATAGTCATTACCAGCAGATGTGCACTCTAAGGAAAATTAAAGGAAGTTCTTCTGACAGAAGGAATATGACAAAGATAGAAACTTGAATCTACACAAAGGAATGAATATCTTTGGAAATAAATGAAATAAAGTTAAATGTGAAGGATTATTATTATTATTATTATTATTAATTTCACTAAAATGTAATTTGCTATGAAAAAATAAATAATATTGATGCATTGTGATATTATAGAATATGCAAATGTAAAATTACAAATGATGGAAGCATATCATCTAATGTTCTTATATTACAAAAGAAGTCATATAATATTTGAAGGTAGATTATGACCAATATGTGCATAGATCTCACATGCATTTAAATATATATATATTTAGATTTATCTGTCTTTAATCAGCAATTATCCAAGAATAAATAGTGTATAAATAAAGTAATGTTACTGAAACGATAATAGGATTTAAAATTATTGCTGGAATAAAATTTGTAAATATAAATCAAGACTGTTATACATATTTTACCTAAAGAACAAAACACCACATACAAAAATTTATATCAAAAATAAAAAAAGAAGAGCAAACTCAAATTTACAGAAAGGAACTTTCATTGTTTTGACCTGTTAATAAGAAAAATCTGTCTATGAAATAACCCAAACCTAACCTGTTATCATCGAGTCGATTCTGACTCATATAGTCACAGTGTATTAGTAGAGTAGAATATTAAGTAGACTTAACAATATTACTATAATATGGTTTCAAAATCAACAAAGAAACATCACTTTCAATCAAGAATATTTTGAAAAAAGTCACTTTCAAATTGAAATATTAAAACTGTTTATGCACATGTATATGTATATGTGTAGGTGTACGTGTACGTAAATGTTTATCTATAAAAAACCAAACCCACTGCCGTCAAGTCTATTCCTACTCATAGCGACTGTATAGGACAGAGTAGAGCTACCCCATAGGGTTCCCAAGAAGTAGCTAGTGGAATCGAACTGCCGACCTCTTGGTTAGCAGTTAACTCTTAACCACTGTACCACCAGGGCTCTGAGTATATGTCTACATAAACATATATGCATATGTCTGTGTATATGTATGTATAGTAAGAATTGCCTTTGAAAATCAGTTGCATTTTCCAAATAATGAGACTGAATTAAATATTTGCTGGAATTATTTCAGATCTTATATTTTTAGGATACATTTGATCTAACACTAGAGGTAGCAATTAACTATTTACTTTCTGAATTTTAAAAGTCCCTGAGATTTTAAAAAGGTTAAAAATAAAATCTTTGGATGGAATTTTTTTTTCTCAAAATACTCGAGGAAAAGGGTACAGCACATAAAAACTCACAAGTGTATTTGCTCATGTCAGCAAGTTTCCTTTGAAACTCTTCCCTGTCAAGGATGAATACTTTTCTAAAAAAAAAATAAGTAATACAGTTTAACTTAGCACACAATTTTTATGTCAAGGGTTTTTTAATATATTTACAGAATGTCAAAATACTTTCAAAGGTAGCTAAAGCTGAATGAGATTTGATGACCATAATTTTATGTCTGCAGCCTTAACAGTTATACTCTTTGAAACTTTTGAGTATATTCACAGTTATGTTCTCAGAAAAATTCAATCTGTTGAGTTGATTGAATGTCTAGAAGAACCAATTAAAGGTGGGATATTAATATTATAAAATAAAAATGTTTCATAAGTGATGGAATTATTTTATCTCTCTGTTTTTTTTCCATCTTGGAAGATACATTGCTTTCCGTCTAGAATTAAAGGCTTTTTAGAATTCTTATTTTCTAAAGTATGGGTTTTCTTTAAGAGTTAGACTAGAGTAATTCTACATATAATCATCCTCATTGGAAGCAGGAGAAAATGAACCCTCTATAAAGTCATATTTAATCTATTCATCTCTTAGAATCATGAAGAGAGGTGTTTCCAATGGAAATCCAATCAAAGATAGTTGTACATTGGGCCCAATCTCCACTTTAGAAAGTAGCATTTTCTGATTATGCATTTAGGACTACATTTTGTGGAGGAAATTGTATAAATGGGGTTTTCCTACCAATTTTTTTTCCACATAAGTTTCCCATTTAAAATGTCTGATATTCATTGCTCTTTCAAATTAGTGGAGGGCACAATATATAGTATAAACATTAAGTGTATCTGTGTGTGCATATAGATATATATTTTAAACAAAAATGTATCTTTTGGATGTCTAGACACTCCTGGTGTCACAGTGGTTAAGTGCTCAGCTGCTAACCAAAAGGTAGGCAGTTCAAATGCACCAGCCACTCCACTTGATGAAGACATGGCAATCTGTTTCCTAAAGATTTACAGTTGTGGAAACCCTATGGGGCAGTTCTACTCTGTCCTTTAGGGTCACTATGAGTCAGAATCGGCTCAACAGCAATAGGTTTGGTTAAAAACTCCTGTAACAAATTAATTCTAAAAAGATACATAAAAGTGATATAAGTAATCCTAGGAAAGTGTGTAAAAGATATTTAAACATGGATTTTTAAAACCATTGCACTGAATCAACATGCTCACAATTGTCACCCTGCACTCTTGCCCTAAATACATTGATCAATTGATGTAAGGAAAAAAATTTTAAAAAGACCTTTACTATGGTCTATTTCTTAGATTATCATAAAAAAAACATATTTCACTAAGTATTTCATCATGTCACCTCAATATGACAGGCTAAAATGTCATTGGTCCCCTACTAAAATTAAGCAAAAGTAAAACTAAAGAAAATGAAAAGCATTTAAAGCAACTTTAGCATAATAGTACACCAACATAAAATGCATCTAATAAACTAAGAAAAATGATCCTTATTAGCACTAAAATCACACTGATAATTTTATACTCAAATATAATGAAAAACCAAAAACCCAAATACATTGTCCTCACATTGATTTTCTGACTTACAGAGACAACTGTAAGCCAAAACCAAACCAAACCCATCATCATCGAGTCAATTCCAACTCAAAGCAACCTGACAGGACAGAGTAGAACTGCCTCATACAGTTTCCAAGGCTTGGTGCCGTTTACAGAATCAGATTGTCACATCTTTCTCCGGCAGAGCGCCTGGTGGGTTTGAACCCCTGACCTTTCAGTTAGAAGCCGAGCCCCTTAACCACTGTGTCACCAGGCCTACTTGGAGACTCCATTGAACCTTTAATTTCCTCATTCTCTCACAATCTCAGATTCTTCTACTTATTGCCACATCAGGTACCATTTATATAAATTACTAGTCTTATGTCACTTATAAAAGTGCTGTCTTACAGAAGTTTGTTGACCTCTCTAGTCAGTAAATGGTCCCTCACACATAGACCATATAGCCTAAGTGTGCTTAAAGGAAATTGACAAAACTTGGAAAAATAAATAAGTCAGTATTTTTGTGGGATAATATGTCAATTTCAGAAAAGGATTTATGTAGCAATAAACATAAGAACACACATATTTTAATAATTTTCTTACGAGAAACTCCTGTGCGTGCACACACACACACAAACTACTGAACTTTACATCCCATAATCCTAAGTGCAATTGTAAACAAATCAAACATTTACAGAGGGAACAACAAATACAAATTATTAACAAATATAAATTTTTTAGAATAGTAATAAGATAGATGACATTCTATAAAAAATAAAAATAATTTCAGATAAAAGATATAGAATAAAAACAGGAAAAATAACCCCACATAAACTAGCCCTTTAAAAAATAATTAAAATAGAATTACAGATAATATATAGATACATTTTAATAGCCTCCATGGATATTTTTTGAAAATTATAAAATATCAAAAGTGACTTGAAAATAGAAAACTTAAATACAATAATGATCACCAAGAAACGTTAATTAAATGCAGTCTTGAAAGATTGACTTTAGCCCTAGATCTTATAAAACTGAGTTCTAACAAGTTTTAAAGAAAAAACTATTTTTGTGTAATTAATTTTAGATGAGAAAACAATATGTTTTTATGTGACCAAAATA
Organism: Dugong dugon; assembly: GCA_030035585.1. NCBI lineage: Eukaryota > Metazoa > Chordata > Mammalia > Sirenia > Dugongidae > Dugong > Dugong dugon. The sequence goes on from CM057473.1 coordinate 14,162,933, forward strand.
ATTTTTATTTCAAAACAAGAGAAGAACAGTAAAGGAAAATACATTATAAGCAAATTTAGTTCATTGATATAAATGAAAAATCCTATAACAAGTATTTGCTAAGCACATACAACATGTTTAAAAAATACTGCAATTGGAACTAAGGTTTAATTCATAGATTGCAGACATGATATAAATAAATAAAATTCTTGTGCAATTCAATACCTGAATGAACTAAAATGTGATACAATTTCATGATGTCAGTGCAGAAAGACATTTGTCACAGTTCAATATATATGCATAATTTAAATCATTTTAAAAATTATTAAAGAATCTGGATTATTAGTCTGATAAGAAATCAATATCCATAGCCTAGAAAACCACTTCATTAACTTATGTTTAAAAAACAAAACAAGAATTATGTTATTCATTATTACTGCTAAACATGGATCTGTCAGTTTTGACCGATACTGTTATATAAAAAAATTAAATAGCAGATATAATAGAAGGTAGAAGCATTGGTGGTTCAGTGGTAGAGTTCTCATCTTCCATGAAGGAGGCCTGGGTTTGATTCCCAGCCAATGCACCTCATGCGCAGCTACCACCCATCTTTCAGGGGAGGCTTTCATGTTGCTATGATGCTGAACAGGTTTCAGTGGAGCTTCCAGACTAAGACAGACTAGGAAGAAAGGCCTGGTGATCTACTTCTGAAAATCAGTCAATGCCAGTTTTATAGATCATAAAGGCTTATCCTCAACCGATCACGGGGATGGTGCAGGATGGGGTAACGTTTTGTTGCATGGTGTGTGGGGTCACCATACATGGGGGATAGATTCCACGCAGCTAAAAGTAAGAACATAATAGAAGGAATAGCAATTATGAAAAAACGGGAAAAAAAAGGTGGAAGGAGACAAAACCAACACAGGAAAATAAAATTATTACATAAAATGTGTTTCAGTGAATTTTCTAAAGCAGGCTTATATTCAGTACAAATATTTCCGGTGAGATTTGCATTTTACTTGGAAAAACTACAACAACAACAAACGGAAGTTCGGGCACGTTCCTTTGAAAGAGCGTCTTCTTCAATGCTTACAAGCGCACAGCTTAGAAGACATTAAACTTTGCTCTGATAATTGCAGACTAAAAAATAAATAACTTCTCTTTTTTTAAAAAAAAAAGTGTTGCCTTTATAGGCTAGCAAGGGAGTGTTTAAATATTTTCCTAAATGCCGATTAATTACATCAAAGCTACATCTCATTTTGTGGTGACCTGTTTGAGAAAAAGCCAGCCCATTAATTATAACAATATAATCTCTCTTTTATGTGTTAACAGTGAGAAAACTAAGTCCTTACCCTCCTGCAGTCTAGTCTCCACATAGTCACATTTAGCTTACCAACCATTAGGAGTCACTGTGATATAGGATGCATATTAATGCTTCTTGTTTAATTGAACTGCATATGTATTTTTAAAAAACTTTGAAGTGTAGGTATTTACTTGCATAACAGTGACATGCATGGTTCCTTTTAATAATTAAGTGGTATGGCACATATATTATATCCCATTAATGATTAAAAAACTGCTAATTATGTATAATGTTACCATAAGCACTGCATTACCAACATAATAAAGTTTAAAACTTTCATAAGAATTCTAAAATTTTATTTTTGTTGTAATTGAAATATTTGCAGACTTTGATGTGATTAAGAAAACACAATTATACATACATACAAAAGCATATGCATACATGCATACATATCAGAAGAAATACCTCAAAATGTTGCTCATTTCCCATATCAGAATCTGTTTTCATCATTTCCTCAATATTTAATTTGAAAATCTTACTAAGGCCTCCATTTTTAGCCCCTCACCCTTGAATTGTCTTCCTTTTCTGTTCATTTATTTAGGTTAAATAAAATATATGACTTCTATAGTTTTTGTTTGAATGAACAATTTTTAAAAAGATTCAGATTTACAGAAAAATTGCAAAGAGAGTTCCGGAGAAAATGTAGAAAATTATCTAAATTAGGTATGTGCAAATCAAATATTACAGTATTTTGCAAATTTGGAATATATTAATTATCTATTGCTGTGTAACAAATTACCCCGACATTTAGCGGCTTGAAACAACAAACATTTATTATTTCACAGAATCTGTGGGTGGGAATCTGTGTGTGGCTTAGCTGGTTCATTTGGATCTGGCTCTCTCACAAGGTTGCAACCAAGCTGCTCTCCGTGACCACAGCTATTCCAAAACTGGATTGGAAACAATCCTTTTCCAAGCTCACTCACAAAGCTGTTGGCCATGTGGGACTCTCCATAGGCCTATTCACAGCATGGCATCTTGCTTCCTCCAGAGCCAGAGTTCTGAGAGAGAAAAAAAGAAGAAGAGAGAGAGACAGGCATTGACACAGACAGGGACAGAAAGGCAAAGAGGAGGACAGAGTTAACCAAGCCAGAGTGAAGGGTCAAGTCACAGACTTCTGTTACTTAACCTAGGAAATAATATCCTATCACTTTTGTCATAGTCTGGTAGGAGAAAGACAAACATCCAACTTAAAGGCAAGGGGTGTGTATTAAACAAGAAGAAGAGATCATTGGGATCCAGATTTGACTTGCATTTGGTCTACCACATGGCATAAGAACTGTTTTCAGGAATCTATGCTGTTGTTGTTGTTAGGTGCCATTGAGTTGGCTCCAACTCACAGCAATCCCATGCACAACATAAAGAAACACTGCCCAGTCCTGCATCACCCTCACAATCGTTATTTTTGAGCCCATTATTGTAGTCACTGTGTCAATCCACCTCGTTGAGAGTCTTCCTCTTTTTCACTGACCATCTAGTTTATCAAGCATGATGTCCTTCTTCAGGGACTGGTCTCTCCTGACAGCATATCCAAACTATGTGAGATGAAGTTTGACCATCATTTCTTCTAAGGAGCCTTCCAAGACAGATTTGTCCATTCTTCTGGCAGTCCATGGTATAGTCAATATTCTTCACCAACACCATCATTCAAAGCGTCAATTCTTTGGTCTTCTTTATTCCTTGTCCACCTTTCTAATGCATATGATTGAAAATACCATGGCTTGGGTCAAGCACACTTTAGTCCTCAAAGTTATATCTTTTCTTTTTGACACTTTAAAGAGGTCTTTTGCAGCAGGTTTGTCCAATGCAAATCTGTAATTATATCAAATAAATTTCCAAGGTATCTAACCTAAAACTAACCCATTGCCATTGAGTCGATTCCGACTCACAGCGAATCTGTAGGACAGAGTAGAACTGCCCCATGGGGTTTCCAGTGAGGGACTGGTGGATTCGAACTGCAGAACTTTTGGTTAGCAGCCATAGCTCTTAACTACTGAGCCACCAGGGCTCCTGTCCAAGGTATAGACATATATGTCCAAGATATAGACATATAGAATCCACAATTTTTCACTTCAAATTAAAAAAAAAAAAACTTAGCAAAAATTAAATAAATTTCGTTATTAACTATGAACAGCACAAACTATTTGTAATCAATTAAATTAAATTGGTTCTGTTTTTAATAAATTTTACTCCCTGATGTTCCAAGAAAAATGCATCAGCAATAAGTATAAATAAAAGATACATATTTTCTTATCTTTTCTGATCATAATTTCTGTCTTAATGTAGCTACCGTTATACTAAATTTCACATGCTTTTCTAGAGATGGATTATCTAGGGCTCCAAGAGGCTGTCTGTGACATTATAGGTATTTGGAATGAATAATCTTTCTGCTAACATAATACTTTTGAAATTTTCTCTACACTCATGAATTTTATATGGGTGCTTCAAGGAGGTCCAACATTGCCCTGACAGTTATCAAGTTGTAATGAAAATTACTATTACCAGTATTAATTCAACTTAAAGAAAACTATGAAATAAATAAGATTTTTGTACTAAAGTCTAAACACAAACTTGAGATATTTTAATTTAAAGAAAAAAAAGTTATTGCAATGGTTATCAATCACCTAAACAAAAAGCATTATAGAGTCCATACAACAATAGAGCATTATGCTCTGGGAAGAAAGAATATATAAGAATATTAGACATATTCCATGATTAATATAAGGCAATGTGTACTCAGTTCAATTTTTCTTACTCATAATTAGGCCTTGAAGTAATTATGAACTGGATAAAAGGGAACTGAAAATAGAGAGGCTACAATGATCTATGTCAGAAATGTTTATGTCTGAGAATATCTTTTCTGCTTGGATAGAACTATCTTATCTTGAATTAACAAATTGTTGATAGTGAAAGACAAATTTATTGAAGTTTATTAAAAACATAACCAATTGAAACTTTGATTTATCTGCTATCATGCATCAGGGAATTACACTCCAGTTTCTACTTTGATAATAATGGGAAGATTGTTAAAATAACCTTAACCATGTTAATATAGCAATAAACAAGACAGCATTTGGAAGAGGTCACTGGACTCAATTCAAATTTTAACCCCATGTAGGCACCTCTGGGTAAGACTGCTGTAAGACACAGGCATATACACAGACGTAGCACAGAACCCCAACAGAGATTTTATAGTAAACAAAATATTGGAGGAAAACATTTTAAAAATCATCAATGATTTAAAAAAAGAACACACACTTTCCCTCTGTCAGAAAGGATACTCAATGTCAAATTGATCCCGGGAAAGAGACGATCTCTCATATTTTCTGGGCACTGTTCCCTCGAGACAAAGCTCAGGTATTCTTTAGGTTTATCGCTACCAGCCTGAGGATGAAGCCAACATCTAAGATGGCTGAGTGAAAGAACAGAAGGAACCTAAACCTAGACGATACAGCTGAGCGCTAAATACTGCCACTACTACTAAATACTGCTATTAGTTAAAATATAGTGAATTCCTACGATGAATGGAATTCTATTCCAAATGCTTTAGAGAGATTATTATTATTTTACACACTGTTATGGATTGAATTGTGTCCTCTAAAAATATATGTTGTAAATCCTAACCTCTATGCCCCTGGTTATAATCCCTTTCGGGAATGGGTTGTCTTTGTTATGTTAATGAGGCAGGTTGACTGTAGGGTGTGTCTTGAGTAAATCTCTTTTGAAATATAAACAGACTAAACAAAGTCATTGTCATCTAGTCAGTTTGGATTCTGACTCACAGTGACCTACCAGACAGAGAAGAACTGCCCCATAGGGTTTTCTTGGAGTGGCTGGTGGATTCCAAATGCTGACATTTTGGTTAACAAACGAGCTCTTAACCACTAGGCAATGAAGGCTCCCTTTTCACATATAAAATAGATTAATACAAGCAAGCTAGATCATCAGAGATGAGGGAAGACACATGGCAAGCCACATCGCCCAGGAAGAGAAGCTTAGAGACAAAGACATTCCTCCAGAGCTGACAGAAAGAAAAAACCTTCCCCCAGAGGCACCCTGAATTCAGACTTCTAGCCTCAGGTCATGGACTGAACTGTGTCCCACAAAAATATGTGTTGTCTTCGCTAGGCCACGATTCCCGGTATTGGGTGGTTGTCCTCCATTTTGTGATCTGATGTAATTGTCCTATGTATCGTAAATCCTAAAGTCTGCCTGTGGTTCCTGAGGCAAGATTAGGTTATGTTAAGGGGAACTGGGGTGGGATGCAACATCCTTACTCGAGTCAAGGTCACAGCCCCGATCTGATGTAAAGGGAGGTTCCTGGGGTGTAGCCTGCATCAACTTTTATCTTACAAGAGATAAAAGGAGAGATAAGAAAGCAGAGACAGTGGAACCTCCTACCCCTAAGAAAGAAGAGCTGGGAGAGGATCAAGTCCTTTAGACCAGGGACTCTGCTCTGAGAACCTCCTAGACCCAGAGGTAGATCAATGCCAAGACATGTGGAGATCTCCAAGAACACCAAGCCCCCAGATGTTGAAAGGAGATAAGGACCTTCCCCTAGAGCCAACAGAGAGAGAAAGACTTCCCCTAGAGCTGGCACCCCAGATTCAGACTTCTAACCTCCTAAACTGTGAGGGAAAATTTTCTGTTTGTTAAAGCCATCCATTTGTGGTATTTCTTTTATAGCAACACTAGATAACTAAGACACACTCGTAATAGTTTAAAAGGAAGTCACTACTACACTTATTTTATAGAAAACAGTCACATGAAGAGATTTAGCAACATGCTCAAGAAAGGGACCTAGCATCTAGCTCCAAGCAAGCCCTTTTAACATTGCTCTGTGGTACTCCTATACAACCCTGGAAATTCCTCTGTTTCTGGGTATCCTTTTACATGAGCTAATCATGCTTGTTTATGCTACTTAGGGCACAGTTTCTGTTACTTTCAGTCTCAGGTATCCTAACCTATACTATTGTAGCTATGTTAGTTTTTTTTTTTTTTTTTTTTAATTCACTTGAAGAGTTAAACACGTTGTGTCTTATGAAAGATCATTTATTCACCTTAGAAGTATTAATGTATACTTACTTTTTAATTATTTACCATCTATTACCTGAAGTGAGTTTTTGAGGTTTCTCTCTTTTAGTTTATATGAGATGATGGTTAATTAATCTCTGGTGGTACAGTGGTTAAGTGCACGGCTGCTAACTGAAAGGTTGGCAGTTCAACCCACCAGTTGCTCTGCAAGAGAAAGATCTGGTAGTCTGCTTTCGTAAAGACTTATAGCCTTGGAAACCAAATAGGGCAGCTCCACTCTATCACATACGGTCGCTATGAGTAGGAATCGACTCGACAATAACAGGTTTGGATGGTTAATTGGTTTGGAATTGTGGGAGAGAATAGGCCTACTAAGAGGAAATTCGTTCTGCTCCTGCATCCATGTATGTTAGTAACACAGGTAGATTATACTACAAGAGAGAGTCTGTAGCTGGCCTACCAGGTGACTGTGTCTAACAGCCCCTCCTCAGATACAGATTTCTAACTTCTTTCCCAATCAGAAACAATATTGTATTTTCCAAGGTCATTTTTCAGTGTTTTCTAAAGTTGAATTAGAAGTTTTCTCTTCATCTTCCATTTGGTTTATTTTTATCCTCTTGTTATTACTCACACTTAATTCTCTCTCTTTATATTTTTTCCCTAAGAAACTAAATCCAAATGAGAATATACTAGGAAATAATTTATGTTAATTGATAGAAAAAAATAAAACTAAACCCATTGCCACTGAGTCTATTTCCACGCATAGCGACCCTATAGGACAGAGCAGAACTGCCCCATAGGGTTTCCAAGGAGCGGCTGGTGGATTCGAACTGCCGACCTTTTGGTTAACAGGAAAGCTCTTAACCACTGTGCCACCAGGGCTATCATAAATATAGGAATTATATTAGAAAATTTTGCAAAACAAATGTCATTGCATTCAGCACAGCCCTTAATAGAGGTAAATACAAGTGAGCATGTAATATATGTTAGATTGGTTTAAAATATTGAGGATGTAAAATTATACATGCATATTGTCTTAATACTTGTAGTATTAATAGGATCACTATGAGTCAGAATCGACTGGACTGCACACAACAAGAACTACATTGTTTTAATACATTTTGTTAGGTAAGCAATTATATATAGTTTAATTCTGTATGACTATTACTTATACAGCAGATAGAATTCAACATAATCGTTTGTATATATATGAAATATGTACGTTAGATTCTATCATTTTTTCCCAGCCTACTTGGTAAAAAAAAGGGATAAATTTTGTTAATTAAATTATGTATTTAAGTTCTTTAACAAAAAAGTTAATAACAAAATTAAAATTTGTTCCAAATCCACTGTCAAGATAATCCTATTGGCTTGAAAATAAGAGCAAAAGATACATAAGGCAAGAATACTGAAACCAAATAGAACAATCGTTCCTTCCTTGCCTTGATGACAACAAATCCCAAGTTGCTTTCTATTAATGTTTTATTACACATTTTTCATTAACAATATATGGCTGTGAATATATAACACTGAAGTACGAATTTTGTAACTTCAAGGAATAAATAAATAATTTTAGATGAGCATTGACAGCCAAATAGGATAAACAAATCCCAACTTTGATCTGGTTGAGATTTAATTCTATATGCTTTTCTATGTTGTTGTTGTTGTTGTTGTTAGGTGCTGTCGAGTCGATTCTGACTCATAGCAACCCTATGTACCACAGAATGAAACACTGCCCCATTCTGCGCCATGCTCACAATCGTTGTCATGCTTAAGCCCATTGCTGCAGCCACTGAGCCAATCCATCTCGTTGAGGGTCTTCTTCTTTTTCACTGACCATGTACTTTACCAAGCTTGATATCCTTCTATGCTTTTCTATACTTAGGAATTATTTTAATTTTAAGGTAAACAAACATTATACATATCATTCTGTATCTATTTTTGAATAAATACTATATGATAGAGATTATTTATATTACATACTCATATTAACATAATTTTAAGGCTGTATAGTAATTCATTTTATGTACATTCAACTACTTCTTTAGCTAGTTCCCTGCTAGAATGTGTTTAGAACATTTTTGTTCCTGTTGTAGATGTGCTGCTATGAACACCCAGGTTTACTTAACACATGTATGTAAGTGAATGTTTAACTTAAACCTTTACCAGTTGTATTGATTTTCAAAGGTCATGAGAAACCTAATACTTATGATTTTTTTTTAATTTTTAAAAATGCAAATTATGTAATTAACCATATAGAATTATTGTATTCATTGTTGGGACTTCAAATTTTCTACTTTAAAAGATACTGTGTATATGTAAAAAGAAAAATCACCTTAGATAAAAAGTGCAAGCTAATTTTTCTTATTCTATTGTTAAATAGAAATAAAATGAAAGGTATAATAAAAGGGTCAATGGTCTAGACTTGAAACATAATAGCTGTTGAGAGTAAAAATAATAAGTCATCATACTGAGTAACCTCTTTATACTTCTATGGCCTAGTGCAATAAAATTCAGGGTATGTCTGGTCATCTAGTGCTGCTATAACAGAAATAGCACAAGTGTATGGCTTTAACAAAGGGAAATTTATTCACTTACAGTCTAGTAGGCTAAAAGTCCAAATTCAGGGCATCAGCTCTAGGAGAAGGCTTTCTCTCTCTTTCTCTCTCCGTCGACTCTGGAGGAAGGTCCTCCAGACCAGGAGCTTCTTTGCTCAGGAACCTTGGGTCCAAAGGATGCGCTCTGCTCCCGACACTGCTTTCTTGGTGGTATGAGGTCCCCAATTCTCTGTTTACTTCCCTTTCCTTTTATTTCTTGTAATATAAAAGGTGGTGCAGGCCACACACCCCGGGGAAGCTCCCTTTACATTGGATCAGGAATGTGACCTGGGTGAGGGTGGTGTTACAATCCCACCCTAATCCTCTTTAACATAAAATTACAATCACAAAATGGAGGACAACCACACAATACTGAGAATTACGGCCCAGCCAAATTGATACACATTTTTTGGGAGACATAATTCAATCCATGACCGAGTGGTACTCAAAATAACTACCATAATGCTCTGCAATGTTTTATTAGGCAAGGACTCATGGGATTTTTACATAGTAGCTTGACATTAAAAAAAATAAATAACAGTTAAAAATATATTCCAATGTGTTGTTTAAAATTCTGATGAAATAAAAAAGGCAAATCTGATATTGAAAGGACCATTAAAATCAGTAGCTTTACTTAAATTATTTTGTTATCCATATTCCGTTTGTCAGACATTTCATTCGTTTCAAGTTAGGGGAGAAAAAGTGTGATAAAGTTATCCCATGTTCATGGACATGAAGATACAATATTATTTTTATATCAGTTCCTGTCATCTTGATCTATATATTCAATGCAATACCAATCAAAATCCTAGCAAACTATTGTGTGAATATTGACAAACTAATTCTACAGTTCATATGGAAAGGTGAAAGCCCCAGAATAGCCAACACAAATTGAAGAAGGGCAGAGTTGAAGGACTGACACTATCTGACTTCAAGACTTAATATAAAGCTATGAAGACAGTGTGAAAAGAAACAAAAACAAAACCCATTGCCATCACATCAATTCTGACTCTGGGCAGCCCCATGTGTGTCAGAGTAGAACTAGACTGATAGGGTTTTCAATGGCTGTAATCTTATAGAAGGATTACCTGCATGTTGCAAATAGTTAAGTACTCAGATACTAACTGCCATGGATTGAATTATATCCCCCAAAAATGTGTGTATCAGTTTGGCTGTGCCATGATTCCCGGTATTGTGTGATTTTCCCATGTGTGGTAAATCCTGCCTCTATGATGTTAATGAGGAACGATGGGCCGCAGCTGTGTTAGTAAGGCAGGGCTCAGTTTACAAGACTGGATTGTGTCCTGAGGCAATCTCTTGAGATATGAAAGACAGAAGTGAGCAGTGAGACAGGGAGACCTCATACCATCAAGAAAGCAGTGCGGGAAGCAGAGCACGTCCTTTGGACCGGGGTCCCTGTGCAGAGAAGCTCCTAGTCCAGGGGAACACCGAAGAGAAGAAGGCCGACAGAGGGAAAAAGCCTTTCCCTGGAGCTGATGCCCTGAATTTGAACTTTTAGCCTACTTTGACAGTGAGGAAATAAACTTCTCTTCATTAAAACCATCCACTCGTGGTATTTCTGTTACAGCAGCACTAGTTGACTAAGACACTAACCAAAAAAGTTGGAGGTTCAAACTCACCCAGAGGCACCTCAGAAGAAAGGTTTAGCAATCTGCTTCCAAAGGGTCACCGCCATGAAACCCTTATGGAGTGTAGTTACTTTATGGAGTGTAGTTATCTTATGTAGGGTAACCATGAGTCAGAATCGACTGGACATCAATTTTTTTTTTTTTTAATCTTATCTAATTAGATTACCAGATCTTTTTTCTGTGGTGCCCCTTGGTGGCTGTGAACCTCCAACCTTTGGTTAGTAGCTGAGCACCAACTATATGACATTCTGCAAAGGGTAAACCTGTAGAGGCAGTTAAAAGATCAGTGGTTTCCAGGGATTCAGGGGAATAGGGGGAAGGATGAACAGGTGTAACATAGGGCATTTTTAGAGCAATGAAATGATTCTGAATAATATTGTAATGGTGACATATGAGATTATGAATTTGCCAAAACTCGCAGAACAGTACAAAACAAACAGTAAACCCTAATGTAATCTAAACTATGTTGTTGTTAGTTTCCATAGAGTTGGGGAGAGAGAGAGAGAGGAGAGAGATCATGTTTTTTCCACAATTGTTTGATATTTGGAACATTAAGAGAGGTTAATTCAAAAGCAAATGTCAATATAAAATGTCATGTTAATACAGTTATTGCAAATTCATAGACCACAAACTTTCCAAGGTAATTCTTTCAAAATTCAGTTTAATAAATTTTTCCATTTAATCTCAGTAAAAGAAATAATCAAATAGCTTTTTTCCTGTTACTGAGAAGCAGTATTTTCTTTTTCCTCAGTATGCATTTTTGAAAAATATAGTTCTACTATAATTATTCAAGAATAAAAGGGAATATGCTATTCTTTCTGTAATTTTGCATAGCATATGCTGATATTTTTCTATATACCTGTAATATTGAGCTTAAAAAGTATTAATAGTGTATATTTTACCTTTGATTCACTTCTTTTTTATTGTACTTTAGATGAAAGTTTACAGAACGAACTAGCTTCTCATTAAACAGAACATATATTGTTTTATGACATTGGTTAACAACCTCACTATGTGTCAACACTCTACCTTCTCGACCTTGAGTTCCCTATTACCAGCTTTCCTGCCCCTCTTGCCTTCTAGTCCTTGCCCCTGGGCTGGTGTGCCCCTTTAGTCTGTTTTTTTTTTTTTTTTACGGGCCTGTCTAATCTTTGGCTGAAGGGTGAAGCTCAGAAGTGACTTCATTCCTGAGCTAAAAGGGTGTCTGCTTGTAACAACATCATATTAAGGGAGAATATGATATTGGTTAGTATTTTTAATTTCTGTCTTGTCTTCTCCTAACCTGATGCTTGTTCTCATATACTTTTCATTTGTTTATATAAAAGCTTGTTAATGATTCTCAAAGATTATAATTCACTGCCTATAGAATCTTACAATTCTGAGGATTCGCCACTTAGCAATACCCATATTTTCTGACTACTTGAAAATGGGCAGTTGCTATTTATGTAATGATGTGTTTTGTTAGCTCCATAAAACAAAATACCTTTCCTACCGGGATAATTATTGAGGTTTCTAATAGGAATGTATTCTTGACTCTGTGTGAGAAAATAGAAGAAAAATTACAAAGAATTATCTGATTGTATATGCGTCATTTGATTTGTCTCTTATCTTAATGTATGGTGTTAGTCAAGCTTTCAATATTTTTATTCTTTGTCATAGGCAAAGTAATTGGAAATTATGGAAATATAGGGAGGAACAAGAGGGACTATTGTGTAAGAGTTAAGCATATGGCCTTAGAAGTTAGATCTGTATTTGAATTTGTTTGTGCGTCTTTTTAGTTGCAGAACCTTGGGCAACATTTTAAATATCTCTCAAAGTTCCAATACTATTATCACTACTATAAAGTAGATAAGAAAAGTGCTAAATTTATTTCTGTGAGGATTATTGGAGGCAATAAATGTAGATATTTAAGACAGTTCTTACAAATAAATATTGCATAATATTTTTATTATTAGCTATTATATCTTTATATATTATATATATAAAGGCATTATATCAAGGTCTGTTGGTCAGATTTTTATTTTATTCCAGAAACTAGATGTTTTGGAGATTTACCACTTATTCTTTCCTGCATAACAAACTATTACAAAACTCTGTGGTTTTAAACAACCCCAAATTGTTTGCCCATAATACTGTATGTCAGCAGTTTGTAAGGGGGTTAGAAAGGTGGTACTCCTGCAAGACCTGCCAGGTGTCACTCATGAGGCAGTATTTCAAGACACCACTGGAGCAAGATGTCCTAAGATAGGAAGAATTCAGTTTGGGCAGCTATGCTTGATGTGATCTCTAAACCTCAATAGGAGCCCTTGGATGGTGCGAATGGTTCAGAGTGGCTAACAACCGAAATGTTGGCAGTTTGAACCCAACCAGAGGAGCCTTGGAAGAAAGTCCTAGCAATCTGCTTCTGAAAGGTCACAAGCATGACTGCAGTTCTACTCTGAAACACATGGGATCGCTGTGAGTCAGAATTGACTAGAGAGCAACTTGTTTAGCTTTTCGTTTTTTTAAACCTCCAGTAGTTTAGAAAGGCATTGTCTACATGGCAGTATCAGAGCATCTTTCCAAGAAGGTGAGAGTGGAAACTTCCAGCCTTCTTCAGGCCTAGGATCTGAATTCCCACAGTACACTTTCACCAAATGCTGTTGTTCAACACAAATTACAATCAGCCCTGATTTCACAAGGTGGAAGAATGGAATCCATCTCTTCTGAGGTGATCACCAAGAAAATCACATTATAAAAGGCCATGTAAACAAGGATTGGATGGATTTGTGGGAATTTCTTATTTCAATTATGTACACAAATTTTCTGTAGACTCCTTTTTCTAGAATCTGTACCAGGATTCATTATATTAGTAGATCAACTAATCTCCCTTACGTTGTCAGAAAATGAAGAAAAATTGATGAGTATCTTTTTCCTAATCATGTTGATAGGGTGATTGTTGGTACTGATGGAATATCAATAAAAAATATTACGCTTCATTTACGTCTACCAGGAAAGAACAGTCATTTATGTATCAAAGGATTCCCTTCCTGGAGTATTTATTTTTGACTAGTGTGGTTGTAAACAACATAAATACATAAAAATTAATGAAAAATTAATGGATGGATGGATGTATATAGTCATCAATCAATAATATTTAAAATTTTGATTCACTGAATAATGTCTTTAAGTGTTTACAGAAGTGTTCACTTCTGTAAGTGAATGACAACTGGCTTTTTTTGTGTTCTTCGTGTTTTGGTATCTTTCTCTCATTTTTCTAATATTATCAATTTATGCATTTTAATCAAAGAATAAAACATAGTACCTTTGAAATATTTATGTCATTCTACAGTGATAAATATAATTTCTCCTAATAAAAATTAGAAACATTTAATAAAGAATATAATTTTTTTAAGAATCAAATCATTAAGAGATAACAACAACAGCGTACCACTTAAATATTCTTTAAGCTTTTCAGACTCTGTGCATGTGTATCCTTTTTACGCACTTGAGTTTGTCCCATATATTAACTTCTGTCTTGCTACTGTTACTAAACTTTAGCACACTTTTAATGATCCATGTACTTCTCTGTTATAGAACTTTTCACAGCTGTAATTTTAGACTTGATTAATGTCTTTCCCCCTCAGTACATTGGAAGCTTTCTCTGTCAAGCTACCTTTACTGTATGATCATTATTTTGCTCCCTGTACCATGTACAATGCTGGTGATAGTGGCACTAAATGTATATTTTTTCCTAGTAAACGTTGAATGAAAATGCAAAGTAAGTACTTTGAACCCTACACTTAGTAGTCATGGCATAAGGACCTCAGCTCTCTACTATGAAGGAATAATGATTTGAACTAAATGTCTTTGGATTGTAAGGCATTTCTCAGTACCAGAGGACTAAGGCCGCTGTTTGTTTTCTTGGATTTCGCAGTAAATGGGACTCTCAGGAGGGCAATTGGCTTCCTTATTTTCCTTGGGTGATAGGATAGAGTCATTAGTATCTTTCCGTTTTTCTCCCTCTCTTGACAAGGGCAAGCATCCTGACTCTGAGAACCTGTTACCTCCTCTGTTAAATAGTTGTGGTCAAGCGTAACTCAGGCAAGGCATGGTTTGTTACTCAGGCTCTCCATGCCCTATTTACCAAAACACAGAGTGATTTAGCCTGTGACATTCTTTGCTCACTCAGAGGTGTCAGAGAATAAGCAACTCTTACACATTTTAGAGCTTGTAGCATGAGAAGAGATTTAAGGAAACAGGAGGCAGAGTCTAATATGAGCTTCCAGCTTTGAAAATCCCTGCCAAAGAGTTTGAGATTATAGTTTTGCATTGACCGATGTTTTACCATTGTTATCATTATGTCAGACAGTAGTGTCTGTCAAAAATTATGGCACGGGCTACTCCAAAACTATAAACATTGTAAATAAAAAAGAAATTACATAAATGGAATTCAGAATTTGTTTTCAAAATAAATGAAGAGGATCATTGTAGGGTTGTGCATCAGCCACGTGTCACATGTAAAGGAGCTTGCAATTCACTGATATGTCGCTTTTATTTTCTCATCAAAACGTTGTTTTGGGTTCTTCTGAGAAGACGATGCTGGCTAAACAGCTTAATAAAAGCCTCATATTCTATTCTACCTCCTATTCTATTCTACCTCCTATTCTATTTTATTCTTTCACGTATTCCAATATTTTAAGATCTAACCAGAGTCAATAATCTTACACAGCATATATGCAGACAGTAAAATGTTCGGAAAAAAAAATTCCCCATCCACATTACATAACCATGCATGATTTTAACATTGATATTTTCTGTTGTGGAGCCCTGGTGGTGCAGTGGTTTGGCTGCTAACCAAATGATCGCCAGTTCAAATCCACTTGGAAAGCCTAGGGGGCAGTTCTACTCTGTCCTATAGAGTCTCCGTGAGTTAGAATTGACTTGACAGCAGAGGGTTTAGTTTTTGTTTTGTTTTGTTTTTATTTTCTGTTGTAAATGATCAGCTACTCTCATATACCTAAGTGAACATATCCCCAGAAACAGTCAGACAAAAACAAATACTAATAATCATTTCAGTTCATTTTTATATTACAACCATTACTTCTGTTCACTTAGAACAGAACCCAAAATCAGTTACACAGAACGTATAAAAATAAGTTCATGCTTACGTATTTTAGTATTTTTATCTATAATCTATGTTACTGTGGTCAATCTTTCTGTGAATAATTTATTTTAAAATTTCTGTGTTGTAAAAAAACTACAAAATTCATTTTACTTTGAATTTCCTAGAAATACACTATCATCAATCAATGGAACCTGAAAATTGACTCAGAATTGAGTAAATTATGTTTCTCTTTAATCTTGTGAAAAACCACAAAAAATTCTATTTACATTAAATTATTTTAAAATTTAGATTAGAGTAATTATGAAACTAATAATTTGCGTAGATTGAATTACCTCACAAAACTAACATATTAGGGTCTCTTATAAACCTGGTAAATAAATAAAGACTTTGTCCACAAAAGCTCACAAAATAACAGGAAAATAAATTCACACAAACACTTCTATTTACTTGCATTTAAACACTCTTTATAATCATAAAATCAGAAAGTAACCCTAAATGTCCAGTTGTTGTTGTTAGGTGCCATCCAGTCAGTTCTGACACATAGTGAACCTATGTACAGCAGAAGGAAACACTGCCAAGTTCTGCACTATCCTCACAATCGTTGCTGTGTTTGAGCCCATTGTTGTAGCCACTGTGTCAATCCACGTCATTGAGGGTCTTCCACTTTTTTCCTAACTCTCTACTTTACCAAGTATAAAGTCATTCTTCAGGGACTAGTCCCTCAGGATAACATGTGCAAAGTCCTTAAAGTCTTGCCATCCTCTCTTCTAAGGAGCATTGTGGCTGTACTTCTTCCAAGAAAGACTTGTTTGTTCTTCTGGCAGTCCATAGTATATTCAATATTCTTCACCAACACCATAATTCAAAGGCATCAATTCTTCTTCTGTCTTCCTTATTCATTGTACAGCTTTCACATGCATATGAAGTGATTGAAAATACCATGGCTTGGTTCAGGCGCACCTTTGTCCTCAAAGTGACATCTTTGCTTTTCAACGCTTTAAAGAGATCTTTTGCAACAGATTTGCCCAATGCAATACGTTGTTCGATTTCTTGACTGCACCTTCCATGGGCATTGATTATTGATCCAAGTAAAATGAAATCCTTGACAACTTCAATCTTTTCTCTGATTTTCATGATGTTGCTTATTGGTCCAGTTGTGACAAGTTTTATTTTCTTTATGTTGAGATGTAATCCATACTGAAGGTTTAGTCTTTGATTTTCATCAGTGTTTTAAGTCCTCTTCACTTTCAGCCAGCAAGGTTGTGTCATCTGCACATTGCAGGTTGTTAATGAATCTCTCTTCAGTCTTGATGCTGTGTTCTTCTTCATATAGTCTAGCTTCTTGGATTATTTGGTCAGCATACAGATTAAATAAATATGTTGAAAGGATCTAACCCTGAAGCACACCTTTCTGACTTTAAACCATGCAGAATCCCCTTGTTCTGTTTGGACTACTGCCTCTTGGTGTATGTACAGGTTCCATATAAGTGCAATTTAGTGTTCTGGAATTCCCATTATTTGAAATATTATCCATAACTTGTTATGACCCACTGATCCACATAGTCAAATGTCTTTGCATGGTAAATAAAACACAAGTAAACATCTTTCAGGTATTCTCTGCTTTCAGCCAACATCTATCTGACATCAGCAATGATATCCTGTTTGGTGTCCACTTCTGAATCTGGCCTGAATTTCTGGCAGTTCCCAGCTGATGTACTACTGGAAATGTTTTTGAATTATCTTCAGCAAAAATTTACTTGCTTTTCATATTTATGATTTTTTTTTTTATAATCTCTGCATTGTGTTAGATCCCCTTTCTTTGGAATGGGCATAAATATGTATCTCTTCCAGTCTGTTGGCCAGGTAACTTTCTTTCAAATTTTTGACATAGACAAAGTAAGTGATTTCAGCATTTCATCAGATATTGAAACATCTCAATTGGTGTTCAGTCAATTCCTGGAGCTTTATTATTCACCAGTGCCTTCAGTGCAGCTTATTCTTGATCGATTCATGATATCGGTTCTTGATCATAAGCCCCTCATGAAATAGTTGAACATAGATCAATTCTTTTTGGTACAGTGACTCTATCTATTCCTTCTATCTTCTTTTGAAGCTTCCTGCATAGTTCAATTTTTTGCCCATGAAATCCTTCAGTATTACAAATCAAAGCTTGAGTTTTTTCTTTAGTTCTTTCAGATTGAGAATTGCTGAGTGTGTTCTTCCCATTGGTTTTCTAACTCCAGGTCTTTGCATATTTCATTATAAATCCTTATTTTGTCTTCTCGAGCTGCCCTTTGAAACCTTCTGTTCAGCTCCATTTTGTTCTTTTCTTTCTTTCTTTCTTTTTAATGACATTTTGCTTTCTTCATGTGTGATGTCCTTGCAGTCATTCCACAACTCTTCTGGTCTTTGGACATTAATGTTCAATGCATCAAAACTATTCTTCAGATGGTCTCTAAATTCAGGTGAGATGCACTCAGGGTCATACTTTGACTCTGTGGACTTGTTCTAATTTTTTTTAGCTTCAATTTGAACTTCCATATGAGCAATTGATGATCTGTTCTGCGGTTGGCCCCTAGCCTTGTTCTGATTGATGATATTGATCTTATCCATTGTCTCTTTTCACAGATGTAGTTGATTTGATTCCTGTGTATTCCATCCAGTGACATCCATGTGTATAGCCACCATCTATGTTGTTGAAAAAAAGTATTTGCAGTGAATATGTTGTTGGTCTTGCAAAATTCTGTCATGTGATCTCTGGCATTGTTTCTATCACCAAGGCCATATTTTCCGACTACCGATCCTTCTTCTTTGTTTCCAACTTTTCCATTCTAGCCACCAGTAATTATTAATACACCTTGATTGCAAGACTGATCAATTTCAGACATGTCCTACATTTGGTAAATGGATAAACTGTCATGTATCCATATAAGGGAATACCACTCAATGATAAAGAGGAATAAACTCTTGAAAATGAGACAACATGGATGAATCTCAAATGTATTTTGCTAACTCAAAGAAACCTCTGAGGCTGCATACACTATGAGTCTATTTATATAAGATTATGCAATAGAAAAAACTTTTTGTAGACAGAATATACCATTGATTGCCAGTGGTTAATAGTGGGGAAAGGGTTTAAACATAAAGGTATGTCACAAGAGAGTTTTTTGGGGGAATGATGGAATACATCTGTATTTTGATTGCGCTTGTGGTTACGTAACTGAACATATTTATCAAAATTAATAGAATTGCACACCCTTATGCTAACCACAAGTTGGCAGTTTGAATCCACTGGGTGCTCCTTGTAAACCCTATGGAACAGTTCTACTCTGTCCTAAAGGGTTGCTATGAGTAAGAATCAACTCAATGGTGACAAATTTGATTGGGTTTATATACCAGAAAGAGTGAATTTTGCAATATGTACATTAAAATAAATGAAGTTAGTCCCTATTGCTCAATTTTTCTATTTTTCAAGAGGAAGCTGGATTTTTTTTAACCACTGATAATTAAACTATGTTTTATATTTTAACCACTCTATACTGTAGACTATATATGTATATATACTGGTCACATATAAAGTCCATAGGCCACTATTGTGACCTTTTTGTAGAACTCTATGCATATTGCAATTGCTTCTATAATGTACTCTTTTAAGGGCAAGAGCTGTGTTTTATTCTCATTGTATTCTTAGTAACTAACACAATATTTATATACAACTATAATACGTAGATAAATTTAGGCAATTGAAAATATGTGGGAAGTAGAAAATTACAGTAGTTGTGTATGAAGCACAAAATGTGGATATTCTGAAAGAGTATTTGCTTATATACGAATGGAGTCTAAACATTTACAAAGGAATTTTATCACATAGTTGACTCCAGTGAGGGAGAACTTGTGATCAGATGAAAGGGGATGGGGGGAGACTTTTTACTTTCTATTGTTTTATGTATTTTGAATTTTGTAGCCTATGTTATGATTGTAAAAATTAGTAAAGTATTATTAAAATAATGTTGTTGAGGGAGTGGAGCCTATGCAGACAGAAATCCTGACGTCATTTAAAATATATTGTGTTGAGTCTTGAGAAGCTGGAAGACAACTTTGCCAAAAAAGTAGAATTAGGAAATCAATGTACAGTATAGAATACTAAATAGCATTGAACTTTTGGGAAATTTTTAGTACAGAGGCATTATTGGTGGAATTGACAGTATATGTTAGTACAAAGACATGGAGGCAAAAGCCAGATTATGAAAAAATCTGTATGCTATGATAAGTTGATCCAATTACAGCTTAAAAGTAATAGTGAATGATTGAAGCATATGAAATAAAAATACTATAATCCATCCACATTTGACAGAATGAATATATTAAAGTAGCCCAAATGGGGGACAAGAAGAGTAATGAAAAAGATATTACAAGACATGATGAGGACCTCAGGTGTTAGCTTGGCAATGTTACATACAATTTAATGTAATTATTTGAAAAATACAATGAGAAAATATTTTAAAATTTTTTAAAGTATCACCAAAATTGACAATTACAAAAAGACTTAAAATTTAAAAGTACTAAGTAATAGTTACTCATTTATTCACAGGGATTTGTTTTCATTAATTCCTGAAACTCAACTGAATGTGTTTACAAGTATTCAACTGTGTTATGTATATAATTTTTGAATTATCTGATTATTATTTTATCCTTTCTTTTAAATGTTTGTTTTCTAAAAATTCTGAGGAAATTCTTTAAAAGTCCACTTAAATCTACAGATTCACTCATTCTTCTGCATTTTGTCATTATGCTGCATCTCTGATAGCAACCTCATTTCTGTCATGCCTACGTAGATTTATTTGATGTGTAAGTGTAGATACAGTTATTACAGTCTTATGCACTCATTGACTGAGAAGCATTTCCATCAAGAATAATCTAAGGAAGTAATGTTTTTTTTCATTTCTAACAAGAAATAGCTTTGTGTCCTAATCACATGTGCCTTTTATAGATTTTATTAGACAGTGGGAATATGAATTCAATTTTCAATATAAATACTCCAAATTTTCCTATGAGTATGATGATTCCATTGACTATGAATTTTCCAGTCTCTGTAACAGCACAAATAGCGTAAGTCACCCCTAGTGGGAAAATCTTGGTTTCCAGGAGAAGACCCACGCAGTGTTTTAGATTAAACCACCTGCTAAAGTTCTACACACAATGAGACAACTTTCAACATATGCGTTAAGGCAGCAGTAACCTTTCCACATGAGAGCACTTATCACTAGTATACTCGGTATCTTCCAGGGGGCCAGAAAGTGTGAATAAGATTTCTGCTGAATAAATCCATGTAATGTCTAGTCTGTAGGAGATCACAAATTGTTAGAGGAAAACAAGCTTCATCCTAAAACCTGACCATAAATACATTTTGAGTGAATTGCTTTTGAGGTACTAATGTTTGATATCCTTAATTTTCAAGTATTTCCTTGCAAAACTTTAATTAAACTTAAGATTGGAAGAGACCGAAGAAAGAAAGGAGACAAAGAAAGAAAGAGATAGAAGAAAGAGAGAGATCCTAAAAGTATTATCATTCTTTCTTTTGGGGAGTTGTTATACACGTTATATTTTAATATAAAGAAAAATATTTTAATGGTCTTTAGTACTTCTATTAAAAACTAAGACACCCTCTCTGACCTGTACTATCAGAGCAGGGGATCTCAAAATTCAATCCAAGAACTCCAGGGGGTTCTGAATATCCTTTCAGGAGGTCCATGAAGTCCAAACTACTTTAACAATAATACTAAGTCAATAGCAGGCTTTTTCACTTTTTTTTAATCTCATGAGTTTACACTGAAGTTTTTCAAAGGCTGCATGACATGTTATACCACCACACATGGAATACAAAAACTGACAAGTAATTCAGATCTTTGTTTAAATTAGACATTAAAGCAATTTGTAAAAGTTTGAAACAATTCCATTTTCTCTTTTATTTTTTGTTTTAAACATCGCCAGATAGAATTTTTCCTATTTCTTTAGTGATTTCCTGTATAATCACTACCTATGTTTTAATAGCTATCTTCTACTATAGCAGTTTTGGCTAAGGATAATGTCAATTTAGGTTATATTATTCTTATTTTTTTACTTTTTAGACATGTTTACAATGAAGAAGATGTATAAGTGGTAATAAACATATTTGTAAATTTTCATATCCCCATTTAGATTACAAAGTACGACCACATGTATTATTTAATTTCATTCTCACAGGCCGATTGTGAGCTGGCTGCTATTCTAACTTCTCACATAGAGAGATGCAATGAATAAAGGTCTAAAAGTAAATTACTTACTCAAAGTGCCAGTGACAGAATTTAATCCACATTTTGTGTCTCCTATTTTTTTTTTTTTTTTGTAATTTTAATCATGCCACCTCTTACATAGAGTCTCTGATCGGCGCAAATAGTTAAGCACTCAACTACTAGTCAAAAGGTTGGCCATTTGAACCCACCCAGAGGAGCATCGGAAGACAGTCCTGGTGATCTGCTTCCGAAAGGTCACAGACTTGAAAATCTAACTGAGCAGTTCTACTCTGCACACTTGAGGATGCCATGAGTTGGAATCAACTCAGTGGCAACCAACACCACAATCTTTTACACTAATGCATATGTTTATGTGTGTGTATATACATATATACATACAAAATATAATGTTTTTGAAAAGAAAATGAGAGCTGAAAAGAGAGATTTAATGCAAGGTACTGAATAGTATATGATACAAACTAGATACCCAACAACCATATGATTCACACAGGCAGAGGAAGCTCTTGCCTACACAACCAGTGAACAGTAGCCACCAGCTGCTCTCTATTATATACTCTGATTCTCAAAATAGTGTTTAGTATCTATTTATTGTTTTGGAAAACTGTATTTTTTTTTTAATTTAGTTTCCCACCAGCCTCCATTCTCACACCATTAGATAATAAGCCCCATAAGTACGAGCATTTTCATCCATCCTGTGACAGTTTAATCGTCAGCAATAAGAACACAACTTGGTATATGTTAGATGCTTTGTAAATATTTAGTGAAGCCAAATCTGATGGCTTACCATTCCATAAATATACGTGGCATTTCTCATTGTTCTTAGTTTGGTCCTGTCCTGGCTTCCTGGAATATTCTTACAGTCTGTCAACATCCTAGCAATACCTTCTCTGCTGTGTTTTGCATGAATCCTGTGATGATCCTCATGGCATCTACACTTTACTGCTGCCACTCTGTATAATTAATCTTCCTTCTTTCTCTCCTTTCTGAGTAGTATATATGTAGGTCTATTTAGTCTTTTTCATTAATATAGTAATTTCTTTACAATTCTGCCTCAACTTTGATTTTAAATTCCTGAAGCAGAGGGATCATATACAGTTAAATCAAAATTTCCACACTGCTTAACACAATATCTTGAAAACAGGATGTACTTAATGAATTTCATTATAGATTTGTGTTACATATAATATTTGTGTTAGCCAAGCAATGAGGCACATGCTATTTTGGCAGGAAATGTTTTTCTTCAATGAGTAGCTCAAACTGCTTTAAAATACAGTTTCAAATATTTACCTAAATCTTTGCTATAGTTTTCTTCTACTTCTCAAAGTCCTGCTTGTCCAATCCCATCCCTGGTGATACAACATTTTCTTGGTCCTTTGAACACAGTTGCTGGGCAACCTTTCCACTAGCAGCCAATTAGAAGTATTTTGGTCATTTAAAAAACCTAGTGTGTTATTATTCTTGCTATCATCACTGCTTTTCATATTATATTAATGTTATTGACTTCTGAGACAAACACTAAGATACAAAGCTTTGCCAAAAAATTTGCAGTAAATTTTCATTTTCAGTAGCTTTAGCTCTTTTAATCCCAAAGTTGTAAATTTCAGGAAATGGCCAAGCATGCATAATAATTTTACTTATATGATGAGACTAATCATTATTCAATTTGAAGCTAACACATAAAACAGGCTACTCTGATGTAATGAATATATTTATCATTTGTCACGATACAATCAAAAATTAAATCAGAATTCAGGTGGCTCATAGTATCTATTCAGTTTCATATTCCGAAATATAATTAAAAGAAATTGGTAGAGTTAATTCCATCATTTTGGCATTCAACTTCCCAAACTTCATTGGAAGAAGATATTTTTAGACAAGTTTCTCAGTTGTCTTCAATTACATGATTCTTGAAAAATAAAGTTGAATTGAGCTACCAGTATATTTTTCTATTTAAATAGTCCTGGCCGTCAATATACGAAATAAATTCTCATTTTTAAATTATTTTATATTTCATCAAGTTAGACAGCAATATAAATTGCATTCATTAAGATTGTCTAATATTTCTTTTAAAAACGATTGCAATAGTTATAGAAGACAAGCATACCTTTCACAAGTCATTCTTTTAAAAATTCAAAATATCAATAATTCACATTTTTCAGGTTGCTCCTGCACTACGCAGTTTTAGCAGCCATGTTTAAACCACAGACATATGCAGTAGCCATACAAGTGATTAAATTAACTTGATAAAAGAAACTCAAAAGTTAAAAAAAAAAAAAGTGACAGAATCATCACAATTCTGAATTTAGTTCCATATTTATCCATTCATTTAACCCATAATTACTCAGTGCTTTCCATAGTTCAGCTGCTAACCAAAAGGTCGGCAGTTCAGATCCAATAGGTGCCCCTTGGAAACCCTATAGGGCAGCTCTACTTTGTCCTACAGAGTTGCTGTAGGGTCGTTGAGTCAGAATCTACTTGATGGCAGCGGGTTTGGTTTTTTTTGTTTTTTTGTCCCCACATAGTCTAATTTCTAAGCCAGGGAAAAAAAATATTGTGACTATTAAAAAAAAAAAAAATTGCTCAGATATAAAGCAGAAGTACATTTTGAAAACTGTTATGAGAAGTATGGAGTTCAGGGGTGACGCAAATGGCATTCAACTGCTAACAGCAAAGTTGGAAGTTCAAGTCTACCAAGACTCTACTTGGAGGAATCACTTGGTGATCTATTTATGAAAAATCAGCCATTGAAACCTCTATGGAGCACAGTTCTACTGTGGTAGTGGTAAGTCAGAATTGACTGACCAGCAACTCATTTTTTTTTTTTTTTAAATCAGAATTGCAAGGGGGTGTAATCTAGACTTCAAGAACGATGAGGGATACCCTGAACAAGGGACACTTAAGCCAGTGCTGAAATGGTGACTAGAAATAGGAAAAAGAGACAGTTCAATGGAACAACACAAGCAAAGTCTATGAGAACTGGCTGGTGTACCTACGAGCAGCTGAAGCATGAATGGCCCGTTTGGAGTGCACCTGGTGACAAGAGTCAGATGAGCTATGATCTGATTGTGCTGTATTTTCATTTTATCCTAAAAAACAACAGGCGATGTTTATAAATGGTAAACCAGTTATCAAACTTACTTTTTTTTTTTTTTTTTTTTTTTTTTTTAGATAATTCTGGTTGGTAAATTGAGAATACCTTTGAGGGGGTCAAGAGTGAAAACAGAAAACTCTAAGATATCTGAATAGATCAGGTGGCTTGAGCTAATTTGGTAGTGGAGATAGTGAAGAGTGAATTAGAAATCTTCTTAGAAAGTAGAATTAATCATTTTCTTTGGAGTGGAAGTCAGAGTAAGAATAAGGCAGATAAGAGAGTAGAGGAAGACTTCTCAGCTTTCTAGCTAGACCTGCCAAGTGGTAATGGTGAGACAGGAATTATTTCAGGATCAGGAGGCTTAGGACTACAGAAGATCCAGAATTCCTTTATTGAACCTTCTTGTTTATGCTCAATTTTAAATGCATGTATATCATTCACTTAACATTTTTAATTAGTCAGATAGGTATATTTGTCTTGATCCTAGAGAATGAGGTAACTTGAAGATACACACTGGGAATTTTTGGTACATAAATAAAATTTGAATTCATGGGAATTTATAAAATCATCTTGACAAAGAAATTAAAGTGAGAAGTGGAAGACAAAGTTCAAAACCTTGGTTCCCCCTAATAATTGAAATTAGATGGATGAAGAAAAACTTATGTAATGGGTAAAGAAGGATTGATCAGAGATATAAAAAGAACCCAAGGGAAGGAAATCTCATGTGAGCCAAAGAAGCATATTTTCTTTGAAAGAAGGAGTAGTCTTTTTTCAGAACCTAGTGATATGTCAAGGGGGATAAAGATTGAAAAGAATTCTTTGGATCGAGCGGTATGGAGATTCTTGATACTCTTCTATCCTGTAGCATTAGTGAATTGAGAAATTTTATCTCAAAAGATAGAGATTCAGAGCTAGTGAAAATTCCTTTAAACAAATCATCTAAGAAAAAACAATAATGTTAAAAAACAATACTGCTTAATATTTGGTTCATGTTACAGAAGTTAGGCAAGTCTTAGGGCTGTCCTTATTTGACAATAATAGAATCTACTCAAGCTGATTTGCAATACAGAATATTATGTGCCTCAGTAGACTGTTCTGGGAAAGCCCTATTGCTTTGTAGAGTTGGACTGATGGGTTTACTTGAAGCCTAGAACTGGTGAGGCTCAGAATTAGATGCCAGATGCTCGGACATAACTGCCTAGGGAAAATGAGATCCTTTTGCAAATATGCATATCACACAATCTGTTGTGCTCATATGCAGCCACCTCTTGTGTTGATCACTTCTGGCTCCAAGTCATACATAGATGTGTTTAAATGGTGACCAAAAAGAAGGTGAACATTAAAGTTGGTGTTATGAACCCTGAGCAAGCCAAAATGCAAGACCTCCACAGAGCTCCTGGCAGAACTCACATTCTGGGAGAAAGAGGGAATATTTTGAGACAGATTTTTGTAAATATTAGAGAACATTTTGGATTATGAAATGACTAATACAAGCAAGATGTTATAATACTAGCAATTTTTTTTTTACTTATAGAAGCATAAAAACTGACAGGCAATCTCACAGACCACATGTTAGAGTTATAAAAAATGTCAATGTGTTTGACCATCTGTACAGTGGGTGCAAAATAATGTGGAGAGTTCCAAGGATGTGCCAATTGAAGGACAAAGATCTGTAATTTCACTCATAATCAGATATTTTGCAAACATAAATTTAAACTATGGCTTGGATTCAAAAGAGAAAATGGTTAGTGGTGCTAATTATACTAAAATCCTTCAAAAATGAGAATAAATATTACTGTTTTTGATATTCAATCATGAAGACAAAGAGAAGGCAGAGAAGGGAATGTCACTGACTACTCTTAAGGAATAGCAGAGAATAATAGAATCATAAATATCAGATCTGAATCCAATTTGGAGATGAAAGTTGATGTTAAAGTGTCACAGCCACCTGAAGTCAAATTTCCAACACTCAAGGCTCACATGAGTGTGATTAAGCTTCTTGCCCAGCTCCATTCATGTGGGTCTCCAAAACTGGCTAGCCTCAAATCTTGTTAAGCAAATAAATGCACCTGTAATATCATTAACAATTGAGCTATGTGGTAACCAACAGATTGGCCATAATCCATTCAGCTACCTACATCACCATTGTACAGTAAATTGCTCTAGAAAACATAGGTCCAGAAAAAGGCATAGGAACACAGTGCCTCAGAATATTACTGTAGACATGGATGGATTATGCCCGAACATGAAGAAAGCAAAAATTCTCACAACTGGATCAATAAAAGATATCATGATAGATGGAGACAAAATGGAAGTCGTCAACCATTTCATTCTACTTAGATCAAAAACCAGTGTCCATAGAAGGAGCAGTCAAGAAATTAAATAAATGGTGAATTGCATTGGGCAAATCTTCTGAAAAGACCTCTTTAAAGTATTAAAAAGCAACTTTAGTTAATAATAATATGTACATATGGGGTCATCTGTTGTAACAAATATAACAAGCAAGTGCAACATGTTAATAATGGGAGAAATGGTGCACGGGGATGGGGGGATGGGGTAAATGAGAACTCTGTACTCTGTACAATTTTTCTGTAATCCTAAAACTGTTCTAGAAAATAAAGTCTGTTTTAAAAAAAAACAACAGAGATTTCACTTTGATGACTGAACTGCACCTGACCTAAGCCATAGTCTTTTTGAAAGTTGGCCAGTGAAAAAGAGAAAAAATGATGCATTTGAACTATGGTGTTGACGAAGAGTACTGCATATACTATCAACTGCCAGAAGAACAAACAAATCAATCTTTGAAGAAATACAGCCAGAAAGGTCCTGAGAGCAAGCAAGATGAGACTTCGAATTGCTTCCTTTAGACATGTCATCAGGAAAGACCAATTGTTGGAAAAGGAGATCATGTTTGGTGAAGCAGTGGGTGAGTGAAAATGAGGGCAACCCTCAATAAGATGGACTGACAGACACAATAGCCACAACAATGGAGTCAAATATAGAATGCAAACATCTCAATGATTATTAAGATGGCACAGATTGGGCAATGTTTTATTCTGTTGTACATAAGGTGGTCAGGAGTCAAAGCCGACTCCACTGCAGTTGTAACTAACAACACCAACAGTCGTATCTGCATATCTCATATTGAATTTTAACACCTTATAGAAATTACTGAGATCTTCATGTGCTTCTCTTTTCTAAATTTAGCTGATAGAACAGTGAATTATATTAATAATTCCTTGCTGGCATAAACCTCATTTGAGCTTATATGTTTTTTTTCTCTTAATATGTGGGGATATATGCCATTTAAACATGGCTGCACTATTGACAACTGCAGACCCCACAGGCCTCTATGCTGCACAGCGTGTTGAGACTTGTCCCCAACATGTTGAGACTTGTCACAACTTGTTTTCCCAAACCTATTGTCCCTTTACTGATTGGCTTGTTTACCTGAATTCCTTCTCCCTTGCCCGAAACTTATTGTTATTCACCCAAAGCCCATTGTTCTGTTATTTGCTTCACTGCTTGCTGTATTGACTATAAATAAACTCCTGGGACTGAAGCCGGGGTTGACTCCTCAGAGTGACCCTCCTGGCCCCACTTCTCTGTAAGAGTTGTGTTTGGTTACTGTCTCCGCCGGCCCGACAGCCGTCGCTGCTGCAACAGATGGTGCCCTGTGTGAGGGTGCTGTAGACATCCTCGCACTCAATCCCTGAAGGTGGTAAGTACAGGAAACATCCATTTCGGGCTGCTTTTACAGTCCCGGGAGTGGCGGGGTTTTTCTGTGAGCAGAACTTTCCCAGACGTTCTCATCTCAGGCTGCTATAGCCCCAGGAGTGGTGGGGCTTTCTGGTACGCTCCCTCAAGGGATTTCAGGCTTTCGGCCAGGAGTTTTCCTATCATTCTTTTCTTCATTTTCCTATTCTTCCTCGCTATGGGGAATTCTCTTTCTCCTGAACAACATCAACACAAAAGCCAGTTGTTGGGATTGTTAAAGCTCTCTAAGCTTAAGGTGTCAGAAGAAGCCCTTACCCAACTTCTGCTTTTAATTGAGTCTGCCTGTCCTTGGTATCCCTTGCGGGGAAACCTTGATGTAGAAGCATGGGAACATATCGGTAACATCATTTGTGACAGGAACATGCCAGCTTCAGTTCTTATTGCTTGGCTTCACTGCCACCTCAGTTTACAGCCCCTACAGGCCGCTCCTTCTGCTCCCTCCCCTAGTAAAGAAAATGTTTATGACCCTCGTCTTTCCACGCCTCCCAAGGCTGATTTCTCTCAACATGAGTCTCTTATGGAAAGCTGTTTGCGGGAGGGCCATAAGAAAGAGGGGTTTTCTGCTTATCCTGTCATTCAGGGATCAGAACCGCCCCGTCACAATGGCCTTGACTTTCAAGTTTTTAAAGAACTCCATAAAAGCATGATAGAGAATGGTTTACAGTGTTCCTTTACAAAAGAAATTGTAGAAGCTATAGGACAAAACTATGAGATGACCCCCTGGGATAGGAATGCTTTAATGCGAACAGTCTTAACCCCTGCTCAATTCAGTGTATGGAGTCAAGAATACAAGGAACATTATAACCTTTATGCTATGGACACTCTTAACCATAATATCCCTGTTAGTCTTGACATGCTCCTGGGTGTTGGGAATCATTCCACTACCCAGGCCCAAAGTCAGATGAATAGGCAAGCATTCAGTCAAGCCTCCAATGCTGCCACCAAAGCCTGGAGTAAAATCCCTGACTCCAGAACACCCACTGGCTCATTCGCCACTATTCGCCAAGCAGCAAACGAGCCTTACATTGATTTTATCAACCGTCTCCAAATGGCCATTTCCCGACAGGTAGATAATCAACAAGCGGCTGAAGTTCTTTGTATCCAGCTTGCTTACGAAAATGCTAATGCTGACTGTCGAGCTGTTTTAGCCCCCTTTTAATTTTAATCTTAATTTAGCTGAAATGATTAGAGCAGGTCAAAATGTTGGCACAGAAACTCATAAGGCACAAGTATTAGCGGCAGCTGTCCGCCCATCCACTGCTACCTGTTTTGGGTGTGGTAAACCTGGACATTTTAAGAAGGACTGTCACAGTTTAAAAAACAAAAATGCCAACACTAAATTTCCAACCTGAAAGTGTCCCCACTGTGGTAAAGGTGGTCATTGGGCTAAGCAGTGCATATCTCAATTTAACAATCAAGGCAACCCTATGTCGGGAAACGGGAAGAGGGGCAAGAGCTCTTGCACCCCGAAAAATCCAGGGAGCCCCCAAGTGTGGAGTGTGGAGACCACAGCATAGACTCCAAACAGCAACGTTTGCGAGTCAATGATTTAAAAGCAGCTACTGAAGGGAGTGCAGGATTAGACTTACCCTTGACAGAAGGTGTCACAATAGATGAGGCAGGAAAAGTTTTTCTTATAGCAACACAGGTTTGGGGACCCCTGCCTCGAGGATATTTAGAACTCCTAATGGGTTGCTCTAGTATTACATCTAAAGGTCTAACTGTTCATCCTGGTGTAATAGACTCCGATTATGAAGGTCAAATTAAAATCATGGTTTCCAGTCTCTCTTATTGGAACATTACTCCCTCTGATAAGATAGCACAGCTAATTTTACTTCCCTTTGTAGTCCCCTCTGGTCGTACTACCCCAAGATGGGCTGGGGGTTTCGGCAGTACTGACGCTTTTTTGGTTACTAAGTTACAATCTTCCCGACCATATCTTACTGTTCAGGTCAATGATCGCATGTTCATAAAGGGCTCGTGGATTCTGGGGCAGATGAAACTATCTTCTCCTCTGATTCCTGGCCCTCTTCTTGGCCCAAGAAGTAAACCACTGAAACCCTCACAGGAGTTGGAGGAGCACAGTGTCCTTTTCAAAGTACACTTCCCATTGTTTGCTATGGCCCTGATGGACAGCCCATTTCTATCTGTTCCTTTATCCTTCCTTTACCTACTATATTATGGGGACGAGATTTGCTCTCCCAGTGGGATGTTCAAATTGACACCCCTCAGGATTTTTCATAGGGGCCACTGCTCAAACAGACCCTCTGCTAAAATTAACCTGGATACCTGGCCCTCCTGTTTGGGTTGAGCAGTGGCCCATTAAAGAAGAAAAATTAAAACACCTTAAAAAACTTGTCCAGGAACAGTTAGAGGCCAGACACATCCGGCTTTCCTGCAGCCCTTGGAATACACCTATTTTCTGTGTCCCCAAAAAAACCAAAAAATGGAGGCTCCTTCATGACTTACTGGCTGTTAATCAATGTCTTGTCCCTATGGAACCTCTCCAACCAGGAATTCCCAATCTGGCCTGTATTCCTCAAACATATAATATTATTATTATTGATCTTAAAGATTGCTTTTTTACCATCCCACTCCATCCCGATGACTGTGCTAAATTTGCCTTCTCAGTTCCTTCTATGAATAATTGTCATCCTATGCAGCATTATGAGTGGACTGTTCTCCCACAGGGCATGGTCAATAGTCCAACTATCTATCAATATTATGTTGATAAGGCTCTTAAGCCAGTCCGAAGGGCCTTTCCCTCATGTCTTATATATCATTATATGGACGACATTCTCCTAGCCCATCCCAAACCAGAACAACTTGATTCACTTCTCGTCTCTGTTCAACACGCGTTACAAGGTTTTGGCTTACAGGTAGCCCTGGAAAAGGTTCAGTCTTTCACCCCGTGGTGCTATCTGGGATACTATCTTGACACCCATATCGTTCGCCCTAAAACACCGGAAATTATAATTCCCAAGGCCTTAACTCTAAATGACCTCCAAAAGATCCTTGGTCATATTAATTGGCTGCGACCTTCACTCGGCATAACAACCTCTCAACTAGCTCACTTATTTGAGACCCTTAAGGGTGACCCTGCTCTAACCTGTATGAGGACACTTTCTCCCAAGGCACGCCATGAATTAACACTTGTTAACCAAGCCATGAAAGAAAAATTTTTGACTCGTTTACAGATAAATCATCCTGTTTACCTTCTCCTATTAAATACTCCTCATAGTCTTACAGGCGTGCTCTGTCAATTTACTCCTGACTTCGGAGCACTTGAGTAGCTTTTTCTTCCTTATTGCCCTCCGCAACAGTTGTTTACACACTTCTCTCAGTGCATTAACTTATTAATGCAAGGACGCACCCGCACTCAACAGCTTTTGGGTTCTGACCCTCATTTTATATACTTTGGGGTAACGGAAACAGCTTTTGATCATGCTCTTCTTAATTCTGAAGAGCTCCAGATTGCTTTGGCTGATTAAGTAATTTATTCTTACCCCACTTCAAAGCCACTCTCTACCCTACAGCTTCTTCCTTTACAATTTTCTACTATGCTCTCTCCCTCACCTCTTGCTAACGCTCCTACCGCCTTTATAGATGGATCAGGAAAAACTGGAAAAGGAGTGTTCACTTGGCAAACAGACGGTGCCTGACAACATTTCATTACACAAAAGGCTTCCACTACACAGCATGCTGAGCTGTCAGCAGCTGTTGCTGCCTTTGAAATTTTTAAATCATTGCCGTTCAATTTAATTGCTGATTCTGCTTACGTTGTTCACACTATTGAACATATTAGTGATGTAACTCTTCGACTTAGTCCTGATTATGAGTTATTTACTTTATTCAAAAGGCTTCAAACCTTGCTTAATAACCATAACTCTCCCTTTTTTGTGGTACATGTGCGCTCCCATACACCCTTGCCGGGGCCTCTTTCTGACGGCAATTCTAACGCCGATTTACTTGCTGGCTCTGCCTTTTCTAATGCACGAACTTCTCATAATTTCTTTCATCAAAATGCATGTGGACTTCAAAAACAATTTTCTACCTCCCTTACTGAAGCACAACATATTGTTCGCACCTGTCCTGACTGCCAACGCTTTTCTCCTACGTCCTTTGCTGTTGGCATCAACCCATGTGGTCTAATAGCCAATCAATTGTGCCAAATGGATGTAACACACTATCCTCCCTTTGGGAAACTTAAATATCTCCATGTATCCATAGATACATGTTCTGGGTTTCTTTATGCCACAGCCCTTTCTGGGGAACATTCTACTCATGCCTTTTGTCATTTCACCCAAGCCATTGCAACTATAAGATGTCCCCAAGCTCTTAAAACTGATAATGGGCCTGCATATACTTCGGCTAAATTTCAACAATTTTGTGCCACTTGGAATATTCTTCATTCCACTGGCATTCCTTATAACCCTCAAGAGTAAGCCATAATTGAACGTGCCCATCATACTCTCAAACAGCTCTTAAATAAACAAAAGCGGGGAGATGACAGGTCTAGAGTATGTGACCAGAATGAAAGACTTGCCAAAGCTCTCTTTACTTTTAAGTTTTTATCGGTTGCCAAAGATTGTCATACCGCTGCAGAACGACATTTTACCCCCCCAGACACCCGACCTCGCCCACAGGTCCTCTATAAAGATCCTCAAAATCCCTCTGTATGGCAAGGACCTGTAGAATTATTAACCTGGGGGTGAGGGTATGCAGCCGTTTTGTCTCCCACAGGTCCACTTTGGATTCCCACTCGATTAGTAAAACCATATCATGACCCAGCGACAGCCACCACCCTTCCGCTGGGGACCGCTGCCACTGCCCCTGCTGCGGCTGCCGGAGCCGCCATCAGATCTGACTCCAGAACCACAAATGACATCTTCACCCCCTCCCCCGGGGAAGGAGAATGAACAACAGAGCTCTGCAATACCAGTAACACGGGGTGGTCTGAAAGCCCTCTCCTTAAAAGCCGAACATATCCTCTCAACTACAGGTGCCCCACCTACACCTAAAAGTCTGTTCCTAACTTTGGTATGTGTTCTCCTCCTCCTCCTTTCTCAGATACCAGCAACCTCTCCCCCAACCACCTATGGGGCTCATGTTCTCAGCCCCCCTGTCTTCCACCCTGTTACTTGGGAAGAACCAGAGCCCCCTCTTTCCTCTAATGATACTGTCGTTACTGGGGGACAATATTTGGCCTATTCCAAACCACTTACTAACTCCCCTGTAGAGGGATGGTTTGTACTGTCTACAAATTGTACACTGTATGCTGACTCCCTTCCTTTGTGTTTCACTACCCTGCCATGCACTGCTTCTGCGTGCGTGCCTATACTAGAACAATGGTATATGAATTACATTTACTACGATGGCACCTATAAGCAACCAGCCTATTCTAAGCAATTTTTCATTAAAGCCATAGGCATTAACAGCATGTTCCATGCCTATATTGCTCACTCACCCCCTTCCATCCCTGTATGTCAACACCCACACCTATCTCTTACAGACCCTATTGATAATACCTGGGTTACTTGTCAAACCACTAATTTTTCTTCATACTCTCTCCCTTTCAACATTTCACTAGAAAATTGGGGCCCTCAAGGTTTAATTTTATTACCAAATCCCTCTACTTGGCAATAAGCAACCCCATACCATTACCTAGGACATTCTAAGTCCTGGAACCCTGGCCTAGCTGTACCCATTCTTCACATACGTTATTCAACTACTCATTTTTCCCCATTAAAAATCCTTTCTTGGTGATTAGGTCTCCCTTTTTATGAAATTACTCTCCGTTCAGGAACCTTATTGAGGGGGACAAAGGATGCCCAGAACCCACTTCCCAAATTACAATGGACCCTCCATGACCATAACGATTCTGTGCTTATGTGCACGTCTTGACCATACATTTTTGCTATAACTTCTAGTCCTCCGGATATCATTAAAATAAATGCCTCTTTTCAATTAACATTATCCAGTGGCTCTACTTGGATTACTCCATGTCTGTCCAGGCAAAATGTCTCCACTCTTAACATCAATTCTGTATTTGTTCTTCAACAAAAAAGGCAACTTTGGCTGCCCGTTAACCTTACACGCCCTTGCCAAGTTCCCCCCTTGCTCAGGTTGTTAATGCATTACAGAAAATACAAACTAAAAGGTTTCTTGGAATTCTTATAGCCTCTGTTATCACAGCCACTGCTATTGCTGCTACAGCAGCTACCGCCACCGTAGCTCTCTCCCTATATATTCAGACCGCCCAGCAGTTTAACACTTACATGCAAAAGGTTACTTCTGAAATGCAAACTATGGCACATATTGATCAAGAGATCCTCAACCGTCTGGGTGCTTTAGAAGCCTCAGTCCTTTGGCTTGGAGAACGACAAGAAGGCCTATGGAAACATTCCCAATTAACCTGTGATGCTGAATACACTCGCTTCTGTGTTACAGCCCTTCCATATAATTAGTCCTGGAAGGATGTTAAAAATAATCTTCTGGCTAGCTTAGCTTCTCCATTGAAAGGTGATATTCAAAAATTACAGTTTCAATTACAAGAACAGCTCTTAAGATTACAATAAGAGTCTAATAAGGCTACACTTAATACACTTAATGATTTTGCCTACTGGCTCAATCCCACACATTGGTTCTCTGGACTCAATCTCCGTGTCTGGATCCTTCTCGCTATAGTATGTTTAATAGTCTTGTGCGTCCTTATAGTCATCCGAGGTCGCTACTCCCTGAAGATCTCCCATCACCAACAGAAGTTGGCCTTCTACGCCTGGACTATTAGCTACCAGTTACCTAAACAGGAGACAGGAAAAATAAAGACCTCCTCTTAAGAAGGCCCTTCCTATGTTATTATTCTGATAATCAGTAATTACCTGTGTTTGGTTAATCAGTAAGTTCCCAATGAAAATTTGTTACGTGTAAATTCCTCTATATTTTCTGCTTCCCCTAGTTAGATGCTTCTGTTTAGACAGATTTCTAAGTTAGATGATTCCTTTCCAATTGATAGTAAATTTGTGTAAATCAGTGTTTGATTGTTAAATCTGTTATGATATGTAAATTGCCCTTCCTAGTGATTCCCTTCCAAGTAATAGTGAAGCTGTGTAAATCATTGCTTGTCTGATTGTTAATGAATCTTTGAGCCTTTATAAGTCTTTAAGCCTTTAAGAATAATAATTTCAGTGGATGTTAAAAGTTAGTGTTTACCTGACAAAATGAGAGTCAGAGGAAACCCATGGGTCCAACAATCAGGATATTACTAGTGCAGAGGATTATATTATCCTCATAAGATCACCCTCTATTGTCTTACACACCTAAAAGGCACATTGAGTCCGCTCGCTCTGGCTATGCAGTTAATAAGAGCATCGCTCTTACTTAGTAACCTGGTGAAGAACCAGATGGTATCCAGTGGAAAACCAGCCCCATGAGTTTAAAGAGCCTGCTACGGCCGCCATCTAGGAGACTAAGTCCAAGCATTAAGTAACAACCTGGTGAAAAACCAGACGGTATCCGATGGAAAACCAGCACCGTGACTTTAAAGAGCCTGCTATGGCTGCCATCTAGGTGACTAAGTCCAGGTGTTACTCATAGCTATGCTACTTCTCCTCCTTAAACATACGGAGTGTGCCCCAGCCATAGCTGGGCTCACAAGGACTTACTAAGACGCCAGGCCCTGAGGTGTGAAGACAGTAGCTGAGATAATCTTAGACTTCATCTCATAGAGAAAATTTTACTTGATCCTACTGGAAACTTTTGGACCAGTGGAAACCCTCCTGATTCTTATTTCATTAACTAAACAAAAGGGGGGAAATGTGGGGATATATGCCATTTAAACATGGCTGCACTATTGACAACTGCAGACCCCACAGGCCTCTATGCTGCACAACATGTTGAGACTTGTCCTCAACATGTTGAGACTTGTCCTCAACATGTTGAGACTTGTCACGACTTGTTTTCCCAAACCTAATGTCCCTTTACGGATTGGCTTGTTTACCTGAATTCCTTCTCCCTTGCCCACACCCAAAGCCCATTGTTCTGTTATTTGCTTCACTGCTTGCTGTATTGACTATAAATAAACTCCTGGGACTGAAGCTGGGGTCAACTCCTCAGAGTGACCCTCCTGGCCCCACTTCTCTGTAAGAGTTGTGTTTGGTTACTGTCTCTGCCGTCCCGACAACCATCGTCACTGCGACATTAATATACTACTTGTTCTCATAACAATATTCATAAATGAAAGTTTGGAAAATTTTTCTGCGTGTGTTTGTGTGCATGTGTGCGCACGTACACACACAGACACAAACTTTGTTTTATTTTTCATGTTTGCTATTGTTATTTTACTACCTGTAGCAGAAGCTGCTCTGCCCATCTTCTCCTGGCACTCATCATTCCCTTATGGCCAATGACTTTCTCCACAAGCCCTGGCCACACTCTGTTGAAGGACATTACTTGGCCAGGAGACAGCTCAGAGCAGCAGAAAGCATATAGGCTGTGTCCATGTGTGAGGTGCAGGACAGATGCTGGGGAGTAAATGTGCTTGAGAGGAATCTTCAACTTCTGTTATGTTGGTGGGATCATGTCAGTGTAAAGTGGGTTCTAAAGGGATTCAATTCTGAGTTATACTAAGAACAGAATAGACACAGAGACATAAGCAAGGGGGAGACAGAGGCCAAGGATGTCCAAGGATTATCAGCAGACACCAGAACTAGGAGAGAGACTCGTGGAAGGAATCAAAACAGCCAAGACCCTGATTTGGATTTTTAGCTTCCAGAACTATGAGAAAATAAATACATGTTATTTAAAAACACCCATTTATAGGATTTCTGTTATGTCAGGACTAGGTAACTATTTACTTTTAGGCATAGTTTTAGTCTTATCTTGTAACAACACAGTCTTATCTTGTATCAACTCTCCATAAAACAGTAAGTAGTGACAATTTTCACATAGTGTTCAATTTGAAAGCTACTCTTTCCGCCAAACGACAGGAAAAAAACAGTTCTCGTTTATTTTCTTCTTTCTTTCTCCGTCCTTCTCACTTTTTTCCTTTCAGTCTTTCGGCTTTTCCACTTCCTCCTTCCCTTCCTTTTCAATTGGGGTCAACAATCTGAACCAAGTAGATAGAAAAATGATTCAAACAGATAAATTTGGAGAAAGAGAAGGAAACTTGTCATGAAATGAATTGTGTCCCCCCCCAAAAAGATATGCTGTGGTCCTAAGCCCTGAACCTACCTTTGTGACCTTGTTTGGAAACAGAATTTTCTTTTGTTATGTTAACGAAGTCATACCACAGTAAGGGGGTCCTAAACCTGATTTCTTCTGAAGGGTGTCTTTAAAAGAGCAGAACAGACACGGAAACATACATACATAGGGAAGATACTAGGTGAGGATTGGTCTACAGGTAAAGGAACACCAAGAAACAACTGGGGCTGCCGGAAACTGAAGGGGACAAGGAAAGAGTGTCCTCTAAAGCAGATATCCTGATTTGGAAACCTAGCCAGAGAGCAAAGCCCTGCTGAATCCCTGAGTTCAGGCTTCCAGCCTCCAGGACTACAGAAAAATAAATTTCTGTTCTCTAACGTCACCCACTTGTGTGATTTTTGTACGGCAGCACTAGGAAATGAAGACACCACAGGATCATTCAACTATACAGACTTTCCAGAGAAGTAAATCATTCAAAAATAATTCTGTAAAGGATATGAGGGAGATATCTCTCTAGATACACTACTCATATTTAATTGTTATACTTGAGAGTTTGAAACTCAAACTGGAGAAAATACTCAAATATTTTCAAAAGATGTTATAAAAAAATATATATATCTCAGTGAGAAACTTCTTAGCGTTCGGAAAATGAAGATAAGAAAATATGAATAGACAATCAGAGAAGAATTCAAAACAGAGCAGAAAAAGTTTGTGTTCTCAATTAGGGATTTTCACCAAATTAATAGTGTGAAGACAATTAGAAATCAACATCAGAAACTTATCTCTTTTTATAACAATGTGTTAGATTAATGGTCAGCAAACTACAATCCATGGGCCAATTCTAGTCATCTGCTTGTTTTTGTAATAAAGTTTTATTGGAACATAGTCATACTAATTAGCTTATATATTATCTCTAAATGCTTTTCCAATAAAAAGGCAGAGTTGAGTAGCTGCAACAGAGTCTGTATGGCTACAAAGACTAAAATAAATACTGTCTGACCCTTTACAGAAAGAATATGCTGAACTCTGGCTTAGATAACTATGTATTCACATATTCTTATTCTAAAAACAAATTACCACTGTAGACTTTTTTTGAACTGTATCAACAAACATTTATTTATATTCATGGATTCTGAGTATAAAAAATATTACCAAAATTCAGTGATCTTTAAAGATAAACTTTTTGACTGGATCTAAGTATTACTTTCAAGATTCTGGTTTTCAGCCTAGACAGCAAAAGAAGCCAAAGGCTGCATCACAATATCAGCTTATATAGAAACTTCTCTGTCTAAACGTGCTACATACTACCTGCTAAATAATGAATTTACATGAACTACAACACCACAGATGACATTTTGAAAACAGTCTCTGACTACAAAATATTGTAGAAAATTCTAAGTGTAATACAGATATGAAGATCATAGAGCTAGTAGTCTAGTAGAGAGAATAAGACTTATAGACAAATAACGGGTGAATATTTGTACGTAATTTCTTTTAAATATGTAGATATATAAACGCAATCTAACCATTTGTGAGATTCGTAACACCATTTTTATAATGGAGTTGTCATTCAGAGTGGGTTCAGGAGTCTGCCTAGAGGTCAACAAAATACGATTTTATTGTTAAGGAAAAAATGTTTTAAAAAAGGAAAATAATAACATTTTTCCCATTTTTATTAGTAAATTTTATGTAAATGTTATAAGTTTGCAAACTCTTCTTATACCGATTGCTCAAACTTGCATCAGCTAAATTACCCTGAATTTTCACCACTTTTCAACAAGAGTTATTCAGATGAGAAATTAGCAGGTGTTTGATAATTTAATATTTCAAGGTGGTTTTCAATCACAGACATATGTCAATGAGGCTAAAATAAGACTAACATTTCAATTTTGTAAAAGAAAGTTCTTTGAAGATGTTTGTCTACCATATTTTAAATATAGAGGGAGAAAAAATGAGAAGCCTGGCATTTCTCTGTCACTGAAAATGAATCTTAACTAGGTGCACGCTGCCTGGAAGAAATCCTACGCTTTGTGAGATATCTAAGCTTACTAATTGGTGAAAAACAAATCTACCCTCTGTGTGGGTTTTCTTAAACTGTGGAACATCCTTTACACTGTGAAGATTGGATGGCATTTTAAAATGCCAACCTTAGCAAATGTAGTTAGTTAGGCATATTTAGACTTTCAGCAAGTGAAGATGGAGTTAAAAAATAAAAACTTCCTGCTAATGTCTGAGGGCATTAAAACTTTAGTGACTGGACCCAGTAGTACAGTGTGTGACACCACGATATGCATTTCTAACTTTAGATCAGGTCAACACACTTCAAAGATGCTTAATACTCTAGCAATTTCTTGTATGACATAGGCATGCAACCCAGGCTATGGATGGCAGCGTTTGTGCGAATTGAGGTGATAACCCAGCAGCAGATTGGAGAAAAAGAAGCAGAAGCCCTGCAACTGCTTATTCAGAATATTACTCTTTCACTTTCACGGTTTTTTCCATTAACAACAACAACAAAATCCAATTTTGTCTCCTCATTATGAGTACACTATGTGATTACTATGAATTATATGAAAAATTACATACACACATTTGTATACAGATAACCAAAACCAAATCAAACCCATTGCCATCGAGTCCATTCCAACTTATAGCGACCCCACAGGATAGAGTAGAACTGCCTCCATAGAGTTTCCAAGGAGTGCCTGGTGGATTCAAACTGCCGACCTTTTGTTTAGCAGCCATAGCACTTAACCACTATGCTGCCAGTGTTTCCTGTATACAGACAGAGACATACACACATGCATAAATTTAAAATATACAATCCATCCATATTTCTACAATGCTGCAATTAACCTATTCTTTTTATTTCAGTAATCTGCTTCCTTCCTTTAAATGTAATGATAATAAGCACAAAGCATTTTCTAATTTATTTTATTTTTTACTTTTGTAAATGATATTCAGCTCATTCCATCTCTTGTCTCTCTGTGTATCTTTCTGTCTCTGAGTCTCTAGCTTTCTCTCTCTTCTCTCGGGGTTACAATTTTGAAACATTTCTGAAAGGATGTTAAAGTGAAAATTTCCTGTGAATTCCTTAGATAGTATAGATATCTGATTCCTAAATGAGTTGAAAGACAGACAAAATGGCAAATTTCCAAGGAAAGCAGCTAAGCATTTTTCCTTGACAACCCTCATATAGAATAAGGGTATAAATGATCAAAAAGGGATTTAAACAGGAAGTTTCTATAGATATTTCCCTGGAGAAAATTATTGCCATGCTTTGATATTCCCTCCAGTCCCCAAATTACTGTCTCCTCAAAGAAAGGAAGGTTAGAGGTGACTTCTGACCCCAAGCCTGTTGAGAGAAACTTACAGGAGACCACTCAGAGAAGTGAAAATAAGTGCCCTGCAGTCATAGGATCAGTCATGAATGTTGTTGGACACTTGCTGAGGAATCTAGAAAGTTGAGCCTATGGTTATGTTTCAGCATCATGGGGAGAGACGAGAGTAAGAACCAGAGGGAGAAAGGTTGAGAGACAGTGAGAGAGAGGGAGTTGTTTTTAACTTGGTAAATAACTGCGCTTCCTTTTAACAACTGTAAATAGTAACTGAAACATGAAACTAAGGAATTAGTTAAATTACTTGTATTTTAAAAAGGGATCCCGCCTTAAACTACCTGCTACACTACAAAGGCAGGAATACAAAATCAAAGTCTTATTTGGGGTAAAACCAAAGTCAAACCGATTGCCACTGAGTAGATGCCAACTCATAGCGACCCTATAGGACAGAGCAGAACTGCCCCACAGGGTTTCTCCAAGGAGCAGCTGGTGGATTCGAACCGCCAACATTTTGGTTAGCAGCTAAGCTCGTAATCACTGCACCACTAGGGCTCCATGTGGGATAAACTATATAAAAAATCAGTCATTGATAGGGGAGTAGAAGCCAGATAAAGGAGAGGCACTGTTTCATAGTAAAGAGCCTCTAAGGTAACCATGGAAATGCCCACAAGAGAGAGCAGAGGTGAAATGAGAACTTGTTTATGTGTTTCCCTCCCTTCTTTAAACTCTGCCATGTTCTGATGACACTAGTGAATGGGGAAGGAAAGGAACTAGAAAAGGAGAGAAGGATCATACTCCCTACACTGAGTGCAGGTGGGAACCTACAAACAATCCCCAACTTCTGGGAGTGAAGTGAGTGAGAAATCTAACCTTTGAATTAACCTGTGGGATGAACATTTTAATTTCTTAAGTGAGATTGTGTTTTCACTTAAAGTGACTGTATGGATAGTCTATCATCTAGACTGATCAAAAACCTTTGTCTTGCTGGAGTTTTCATCCGATGGAGATAAAATTTCTCCATTCAATGTATATTAAAGAGGCTAGAAGGCAAAAGATGTATTGATTACATTCTTAGGTCAACCCACATAGCTTCTTGGTTATTTTATTGTTGTTGTTGTTAGGTGCCATCAAGTCAGTTCCGACTCATAGCAACCTTATGTACAACAGAAAGAAACACTATCCAGTCCTGCACTAACCTCACAATCGTTGGTATGCTTGAGACCATTGTCGCAGCCACTGTGTCAATCTATGTCGTTGAGGGTCTCCCTCTTTTTCGCTGACCCTCTAGTTTACCAGTGATGATGTCCTTCTCCAGGGATCGATCCCCACCACCGCCCCGATAACATGTCCAAAGTACGTGGGACATAGTCTCACTATTCTTGCTTCCGAGGAGCATTCTAGTTGTACTTCTTCAAGACAGATTTGTTCATTTTTCTGACAGTCCATGGTATATTCAATATTCTTCTCCAACACCACAGTTAAAAGGTGTCAATTCTTCTATCTTCCTTATTCACCATCCAGTTTTCACATGCATATAAGAGGATTGAAAACACCATGACTTGAGTCCGGCGCACCTTAGTCTTCAAGGTGATATCTTTGCTTTTCAACATTTTAAAGAGGCCTTTTGCAGCAGATTTGCCTAATGGAATGCGTCTTTTGATTTCTTGAATGCTGCTTCCATGGGTGTTGATTGTGGATCTCTGTAAAATGAAGTCCTTGACAATTTCCATCTTTTCTTTGTTTATCATGATGTTCCTTATTGATCCAGTTGTGAGAATTTCCATTTTCTTTATGTTAAGGTGTAATGCATACTGAGTTGTTAATGAGTCTTCCTCCAATCCCGATGCCAGTTCTTCTTCATATAATTCAGCTTCTCAGATTATTTGCTAAGCATATAGATTGAATAAATATGGTGAAAGGATACAACCCTGACGCACACCTTCCCTGACTTTAAACCACGCAGTGTCCCCTTGTTCTGTTCAAACGACTGCCTCTTGATCTACGTACAGGTTCCTCATGAGCGCAATTAAGTGTTCGAGAATTCCCATTCTTTGTAAAGTTAACCATAATTTGTTATGATCCACACAGTCAAATGCCTTTGCATAGTCAATAAAACACAGGTAAACATCTTTTTTTGTATTCTCTTCTTTCAACCAAGATCCACCTGACATCAGCAATGATATCCCTGATTCCATGCCCTCTTCTGAATCCAGCCTGAATTTCCGGCAGTTCCCTGTGGAAATAATGCTGCAGCCGCTTTTGAATGGTCTTCAGCAAAAGTTTACTTGCGTGTGAGAATAGTGATATTGTTCAATAATTTCCACGTTCAGTTGCACCACCTTTCTTGGGAATAGGCATAAATATGAATCTCT
Organism: Dugong dugon; assembly: GCA_030035585.1. Lineage (NCBI taxonomy): Eukaryota > Metazoa > Chordata > Mammalia > Sirenia > Dugongidae > Dugong > Dugong dugon. Next base: position 14,206,734 of record CM057473.1, read on the forward strand.
TTCAGCTGGTTGCCAGGTAGCTGTCCTCCAAATTTCTTGGCATAGATTGAGTCAGCACTTCCAGTGCTGCATCCATTTATTGAAACATCTCAATTGCTATTCTCTCAGTTCTTGGAGCCTTGTTTTTCACCAGTGCCTTCCTTGCAGCTTAGACCTCTTCCTTCGGTACCCTCCGTTCCTGATCATACGCTACCTTCTGAAATGGATGAACATCAACTTTTTTTTTTTTCGTATAGTGACTCTGTGTATTCTTTCCATTTCCTTTTGATGCTTCCTGCATTGTTTAATATTTTCCTGGTAGAATCCTTCAATATAGCAACTCGAGGCTTGATTTTTTTCTTCACTTCTTTCATCTTAAGAAATCCCTTTTAATTTTCTATCTTTAGGTCTTTGCACATGTTATTATAATACTTTACTTCGTCTTCTCAAGTCGCCCTTTGAAATCTTCTGTTCAGCTCTTTTAGTTCATCATTTCTCCCTTTTGCTTTAGCTACTCAACATTCAAGAGCAAGTTTCAGAGTCTCTTCCGATATCCATTTTGGTTTTTTCTTTCTTTCCTGTCTTTTTAATGATGTCTTGCTTTCTTCAAGTACGATGTCCTTAATGTCATTCCACAACTCATCTGGTCTTTGGTCATTAGTGTTCAATGTGTCAAATCTATTCTTGAGATGGTCTCTACATTCAGGTGGGATATACTCAAGGTAGTACTTTGGCTCTCGTGGACTTGTCTTAATTTTCTTCAGTTTCAACTTGAATTTGTATATGAGCAATTGAAGGTCTGTTCTGCAGTTGACCCGTAGCCTTGTTCTGACTGATGATATTGAGCTTTTCCATCATCTCTTTCCACAGATGTAGTCAATTTGATTCCTGTGTATACCATCTGGCGAGGTCCATGTGTATAGTCACCATTCATGTTGGTGAAAAAAGGTACTTGCAATGAAGAAGTTGATAGTCTGCAAAATTCTATCGTGTGATCTCCAGCATCATTTCTGTCACCGAGGCCATATTTTCCAACTACGGATCTTTCTTCTTTGTTTCCCACTTTCCCATTCCAATCACTGGTAATTATCAGTGCATCCTGATTGCATGTTCAGTCAATTTCAGAAGGAAGAAGTTGGTAAAAATTTCAGTTTCTTCATCTTTGGTCTTAGTGGTTGGTGTGTAAATTTGAATAATAGTTGTATTAACTGGTCTTCTTTGTAGGCCTGTGGATATTATCCTATCACTGACAGTGTTCTACTTCAGGATTGATCTTGAAATGTTCTTTCAAGTTGTCATTCTTGGCATAGTAGACCATATGATTGGCCGATTCAAAATGGCCAATACCAGCCCATCTCAGCTCACTAATGCCTAGAATATCGATGTTTATCCATTCTATTTCATTTTTGATGATTTCCAATTTTTTACACATCTGTCAGTTTGTAATAGTGTGGGGGCTGTGTGTTGCTGTGATGCTGGAAGCTATGCCACTGGCATTCAAATACCAGCAGGGTCACCCACGGAGGACAGGTTTCAGCTGAGCTTCCAGACTAAGACAGGCTAAGAAGAAGTACCCGGTGGTCTATTTCTGAAAAGAGTTAACCAGTGAAAACCTTATGAATAGCAGTGGAACATTGGCTAATATAGCACCAGAATATAAGCCCCTCAGGTTGGAAGGCAGTCAAAATACGACTGGGGAAGAGCTGCCTCCTCAAAGTAGAGTAGACCTTAATGACGTGGATGGAGTCACACTTTCGGGACCTTCATTTGCTGATGTGGCACTCTCAAAATAAGGAGAAACAGCTGGAAACATCCATTAGTAATCAAAAAGTGGAATGTATATCCAGTTATTCTATTGCTGAGTAGTTATCTATTGTATGACTATGCCACAGTTTACCCATTCATCTATCGATGGACATTTCAATTGTTTCATTTTTTTCCCTTTATTTTATTATTACTTTTTTTTCATAAACTTTGTCAGATATTGTCATTAGGGTAATCTAGTCTCCAAATTGAAAAAAAAAAAAAAAAAGAAGAAGTTAAGCTGGAATTCCTCCTCTTCTATTTTCTGAAATGTTTGTGTAATGTTGGTGTTATTTTTTCTTATAAAATTCAATAGAATTCACGTCTGAAATCATCTGAACCGGGAAGTTTTAACTTTTTGTTTGCTTTACTTTTTTGAAAAGATTTTGATAATGTAATCCATCTTCTATTAATAGATATAGGGTTGTCAAGAGTTTCTGATTTTATGGCAATTATGGAAAGTTGAATATTTGAAGAATTTTGTCCATTTCATCTAAATAGTTGAATTTGTCAGCATATACTTGCTCATAGTTTTTTTTCTATCATCCTTTTAATTTCTACAGAATCTGTGTTGATAACTTCTTTTTCATTCCTGATAGTGGTGATTTGTGTTCTCTCTTGTTTTTCCTTCATGAGTTTAGCTAGAGATTTGTTAGACTTTTCAAAGAATCAGTTTAAATTTGTTAATTTTCTCTGTTGTCTCTCAGTTTTTAATTTCATAGATTTCTGTTCTTATTATTTCCTGTCTTCTATTTACTTTGAGTATAATATTGTATTGGATATAACATAGCATTTGGGTATAATATAACTCGTTGTCTTTGAGTTGATTCTGACTCATAGCCCACCTATCAGACAATGTAAAACTGTCACATAGAGTTTCCAAGGCAGTAAATCTTTACAGAAGCAGACTGCCACATTTTTCTCCTATGGAGCAGCTGGTAGGTTCAAACTACTGATGTTTTGATTAGTAGCTGGGTACTTTAACATTGCACCACCAGGGCTTCTTGGATATAGTATTGTATCCATTAGAATAACGAATATGTATCTAAATAGTGGAATATTATTTGGCCTTTAAAAAACAATGAAGTATGTACACAAGCTACAATTTGGATGCACACTGAAAATATTATGCTAAATGAAAGAAATCTGCAATAAAAGTTTACATATTATATGATTCCATACATATGAAAATCTACAAAGACATAAAGTAGGTTAGTAGTTGCTTAATCCTGGGACAAAGAAAGTGGAGGTGGTAGCTAAAAGGGTACAAATTTCTTTTTTGAGGTGATGAAAAATTTTTAACCTTGGCCATGGTGATGGTGGCACATATCTGAATGTACTAAAAACTATTGAATTACACACTTTAAATGGGTGAATTTTCTGGTATGTGAATTATATTTTAATAAAACTGCTAAAAAAAAGGGGTCTTACAGACATTTTAGTAAAGATATAATGAGGATATGATAGCAATACAGGCCTTTAAACAATCAAACTATGCACATTTTTTGTAATGTTCTCAAATCACATATGATTCTGTAATACTCTTAAGTAATATATGACTGTAATTTGTATAAAGCATTATTATGTTGCTTCTATAATGATCTTAAGCCACAGATGCTAAGTTACTTATAATGTGACTTAGTAGAAAATTTCTGAGTTTAGACATAGAAAAATAGAAATATGTGAAGAATATGGAAAACAACTTTAACCTGACCTTGCTCATGTATGCTGTGATAAAAGAAAACAAAACATAGTTAATCTTTGTTAACTAGCCTGAGACATAAGTCTAAAAAACCTCTCTAACCTCTAACCTTGAAGAAAGGATGCAACATTGGGCTAGTCTCTAACTCTGGAGAGAAGGCGTAACACACTGATCTTTGTTGTCTCACTGGCCTTTATCTAATGAGGCCAAGGTGAATAATTGACATATAAACCCTGAATTTCTGCTTACTCATTGAGAGAAGGAAGAGGTGGAACCTCTCCCTAGAGGTGGACTGTCTCTGAAGACTTACACCTCTGGACTGAGATTCTGTTCACTGCCGTCGACCTCAGATCTTAGCTACAAGGGACATCTGCTGAGTTCAAGCCTTGCTCAAGCCTTCCTCCTGAGACCACTTGTAAAAGGTAAAAGCCTGAAGTCTATTTGGACTTTAACCATTGAACTAATATTGTAATTAAGAGTGTTAATTCTGATTTACCCATTCTAAATGATTATTGTGGGATCTTACTTGTTTGCCTCACCGTGATTATCTGGCAATAAACTAACGAGTTTATGCTTGTCAGATCTTAACATTTCTTTATTTATGTTTAAGATAAAAATCCTACATGATACAGAGAGAAAAGAACATATTTAAGAAAATTTAAAAAGAAGGATAGGCGGATCAAAGCATGATCATCTGTGGTTCCATTTGTATGCAACTTGTCACTTGGAACTTGGACAGAAACTGTAAACTTTACAAAAGTGTCTACTTGACTGGGAGATCTTGCTGAAAGCTGTGTCTTTACCAGAAAGCATACGTTTCCGGGAGATTTATAAGAATTCTCAGCTTAAGCTCACCAGCTGGGAGGGTTTTCCAGTGACCCAAGGATAACTTGTGCCTCTTTAAATAAAAGACCTGGATCTAAGGCTCAACTCTTTAGAGATTTACTGCTTTCATAGCTATTTCTCCTACCCGCTAAGTTTCCTTCATTAAAAACTTGAAGGTCGTTTTCTCTCATGTCTCTTCTAAAAGAGGTTTGAGGTTCTCTGAGATTTTACTCATTTTTGTTTAGATTTCTATTTTATTTTTCTCTTCAGGTTTCTTTTTGTTTTGTTTTTTGTTTTTTTTTAACCTCCCCTATAAATTGGTAAGATACTGACAGTGAAGTTTCTGAGTTAATCTCAAGGGTTAGAATAGCTCTTTAATATGCCCCACTTGTCAATGGATGGTTATGTTGGAACTTCTTAGGTTGGCAATGTAAAATAAAGAATGTTTTCCTCCTAGAGACTTCCGGTAAGGAAGAGATGCAACCTATAAGAAGAATAAATAAAAGTTAACTATTGCATATTTAAACCCATTGCAAGTTGCAGTTGTATGAAACTCATTTGGAAGTCTTGAAAAGGACCATGAGACTTGCTTGGGCTCTTATCCAGATTTTGTCTTTATAGCTTTACCAGGATTATGCTGATGACATATGATGCATGCTCCAAAGACACCCTCATCAACTTTGTAAGGATTTTACACCATGTTGATTGAGGACAGTGGCCAATTCTTCCTTGTAGTGATGGCTAATTTTATGCAAATATTTTGAATATTTTTATTTGAGATCCTCTGGTGCCATCACATGGCCACACTGAGATTGTTAGATATTATTTTCTTGTTATTTACATCCTGGTATTGGCCCACTATTTTTTTTCTTATTCTGGAACTGATTGCTAGCTCTTCCTAACATCCTCTTTGAAATATGCTACTTGAGGTCTTTAAAATAAACTCTGGAATATGCAGCTTTAGGGTAGCATAGGGGCCAGATCTTAGTGAAAGTTACCTGTTTGACATAATGATCAGGTAGGACATTTTCCTTAGTCTCCATATTATTTTCATTTTCCTGTTATGGATGCATTGCTTTTAAGAGCCACTTCATTTGGAAATATTAGAATAATTTAGAGTTCTTCAATCTATTGAAAATTCCTAATTGGAGTTTCTGCTGAAGAATCGTCCTTGTTTTCAAAGCATTTCAAAATCCTTATTTACTCAAAAATATCTATTTATCTTTACATTTTTAACAAGATCTTCTAAATGGAATAAACTATATCTCTGAAAATGGGTTTTATTCTAGCAATGAGTTGTAACGCATTATGGTGTATTCAACCTAATAATTTCCTATTTGGGTGTTAAGATAGGACTGATTAACAAAAAAAAAGATACAATCAGGTTTACTAGAAAATGTCCAATAAAAATATCTGGGGCCTGAATAGCTCTCAGACAGAGACTAAGCACTCACAAGTTTCATGACCATATTTAAAATATTACGGTAATGGATGGAAATGTGCAAGGGAAATTGTAATTGAATTTCATTGGAGATACGTTTACTTGACGAGAATGCTGTCTCTTCAGCGAACAATGCTGATTGCACAGTATTAGGGACCATCAAGTTTAAGGGACACCCTAAAACCAAATCGGCAGAGAGTTGTGCTCATTTAGCTGCAGCTGCTCTTGTTCTAAGACAAAAATCAGTAGACTTGCCACAAGGTCAAGAGAAAAAACTATCGATCACTGACGACTTCCATGCAAACAAAAGCCCCAAGAAATTATCTAAGGCAGTCATACATGGAAAGATTTAAGATTTACAATAGTTATGCAGACCCAGTGTTGGAAATTCTTTAGAATTCATTTTAAACCATAAAACCATTCTCTGATTTTCAGGACACATTCATCTTAACCTGTTTTTTAAAAATTGGATATTTTATCTCCTAATGCATAGATCACAGTTTTTTGGGTTTTTTTTTTTTTTTTTTTAGTTTTAATAATAAAAACATGGTAGTAGATTAAGTGACTAATTTCCCAATATCCATCACCTTTGGATACCACTAAAGCAGCGTGAGGAGTTGAAACTAGCTCAAGGGGTGGGCCTGATTGGTCTGGGAGTAATCCTATTATCTTTGCCTCCATTGGTTCAGGATGGTGGTCTATTTCTGGCTTGCATTTTCTTCATTAATTTTACATATCATTAAGTGCAATTCATTAATTCCTACATTTCATTAAATACGAGGATTGGTTTGCCTAAGTATTTTGTGCATTTTCTCATTTTGTAATTATTTTAATTAAAAATTTAAGATAGATAAACCAGCTATCTCTACCTAAGCAACAACATAATCTATCATTTATTTTTATCTATCCAGTAAAACTACAAAGCAGAAACATTTCCCAAACTCATGGAAGTAGTTCTTTCTTTTTTTAGTCTCTAGAACAAAAAATTCAATAAAATTTTAAGAGGATTAGAGTGAAATTTCCAGTTATATGAAAGTTTGAAGAGTACCTATTTTGTAAGAATTGTAAATGTATATTCAGGACAGAAGCACTTGCTGTTGTACTTGACACTTTGATTCTAATATATTTTTGTGGATCATAACAAATTATGGATAACATTGTGAAGAATGGGAATGCCAGACACTTAATTGTGCTCATGCAGAACCTGTATGTAGACCAAGAGGCAGTCATTGGAACAGAACAAGAGACTACGTGGTTTAAAATCAGGAAAGATGTGTGTCAGGGTTATATCCTTTCACCATGCTTATTCAATTAATCAAATAATCCAAGAAGCTGGCCTATATGAAGAAGGAAGCATTAGGATTGGAGGAAGTTTCATCAAAACCCTGTAATATGAAGATGATACAACCTTGCTTGCTGAAAGCGAAGAGGACTTGCTTTACTTACTGATGAAGATTAAAGACTACAGCCTTCAGTACAGATTACACCTCAACATAAAACAAAAATCCTCACTACTGTACAAATTACAGCCTCATGATAAACAGACACAATAGTGCAGTTGTACAAATTTTCTGCTACCATCATCTAGATCTGAGCTTCCATTACTAGGTAATAATCTTGGCAGATATGACTTTATTTGAGACATCTGAGGGGACGAATACATAAGATACTTTGAATTTATTTTGGACATGAACTTCAAATTTATCTAGTTACTGTATAAAGTTAATGTGTAAAGGAGCAAAACCTATTTTCATGAGACTGAAGATAATTTTTTGTACTAAAATGCAAAATGAAAGTTACTTCTCTTGGAATTAGGATTCTTTTGGGGAATAGATAGAGAAATGGATGGATGGATGAATGGATGGTTGGATGGATGGATAGATGATAGATTTGATAAACAGATAGACTAGATAGATTAGATAAACAGATAGACAGATAGACAGACAGACAGACAGATAGATAGATAGATAGATGGTACCATACTGCAACCTTTTATTTCTTCTTACAGATGTGGCAAGTTTGTGTGTATTTGCAGTTCCTTATAAAATTGAAAAAACTGTTTTCTCGGAGGTATGGAAAAAAGTAATATAGAATAAGTTCAAGTTAAGGAGAAAAGATTGAGCCCATTCTGAACAGAATTAAGAAATGTGTTAGTACTCAGTGAATAGAAACATTAAGAGATGACACCTTTAGTTGAACATTGGCTATTAGTGGCTTTCAGTATGTGATTTCTCAGGACTTGAAGCTTCAGGGGAACTGAATTAGAAAGGAAGTATTAATATATACAAAAACATGAGCCACTGTGGCACTTTCTAGAAATAGTGGACTTGGCGGACAAAAGAGTTTCTCATGGTAAAACAGAAGCAGGAATCTTAAATGCACTAATGTGAATATGACATTATTTATATTCAATGGGTGAAAGGGTCTTGAAATATTTCGAATAAGTAGAATTAAAACTAATTTGCATAAGGAAAGATTTTACAATTCTCCATTTATTTCTTAGGGTTTTCACAGAATGCCTTTGTTGCGGTTGTCATTTATTTCACATCAAGGTAAGAATATAAAAATTATATGCCTTCCTATGTTACATATTGAATACCATGATGCCCAGCTCCACTATTCACTAAGGTATAACTGTAGTCAAGTTAGCTACTTAAGTAGCCTTTGTTACTCAGCATGTAAAATGGGCTAGTGTACTGTTGTGGATTGAATTGTTGTTGTTGTTGTTGTTAGGTGCCATTGAGATGGTTTCAACTCATAGCAACCCTATAGGACAGAGTGGAACTGCCGCATAGGGTTTCCAAGGAGCAGCTGGTGGATTTGAACTGCCAACCTTTTGGTTAGCAGCCGAGCTCTTAACCACTATGCCACCAGGGATCCATGGATTGAATCATGTACCCCCAAAATATTTGTTGGAATTCTAACCCCTATACCTGTGGATCTAATCTAATCTAATCTAATCTCCTTCCATAAAAGAATCCAATGTAATATAATCAATAAATCAATCAGTTAAGGTGGCTCCTAAACCAGAGCACTTTTGAGTTATAAAGAAAAGTAGATCAGACACAGACACAGCGGGAAAACAGTAGATATCACACAATAGAGGCAGATGAATTTACAGGCCCGGGAACTCCATGGATTGCCAGCTGCTAGAAGCTACAATAGATGAATGACTTTCCCCTAAAGCCACACTCAGAACAACACAACGTTATGTCAGTCTCTTTGCAGATCCAATGAAAAGTCCTGAGATGCTTTCAGTATACCTTCTGGTCTAAGTGTATATGATCTGCTGAATTACAAACAGATCTAAGAATTGTGGCTGAAAAGTGTGACTAAATAGGTGTTCTATGAATGACTGTCATATCCACACTTTAAAGCAGTTTATTTGTTTGTTTTCCTTTATTATGTCTTGTTTTTCTGATCATTGTTTTAAGATTGGCCAGCTCATACAACAGATGATAAGACTTAGGAAGGTTTGAACTGTAACTAAGAACTCATGTCAGCCCTGGTGGCCCAGTGGTTAAGAGCTGTGTCTGCTAACCAAGAGGTTGGCAGTTTGAATCTTCCAGCTGCTCCTTTGAAATCCTATGGGGCCGTTCTGCTCTGTCCAATAGGGTCACTATGAGTTAGAATCAACTTGATGGCAATGAGTAAGAACTCAAATAACCATTTTAGTCATAGTTGCTGTATCATGTATGTCTATGTAACATCACATATAGCAGGAAGAAAATAAAAGGGCTTTGATTAAAGAGAAGAGTAGTCAAAAAAAAAAAAAGCTGCTATATTCACAGCATGTTGTGACAGCTAAGTAAAAGCATGTTCACGTATAACATTTTAGGGAATGGGTTTTATCTCATAAAGTTCTTGTAATGCTGTGGCACATATTAACACCTTTTCAGATTAGGAATTTGTTAACACTAACCAAACTTCACCTATGAAAGCACATAAGCAAAACCAAAAACCAAGCTCATTGCCATCGAGTCAATTCTGGCTCACAGCAACCCTGTAGGACAGAGTAGAACTGCCCCACTGGGTTTCCAACAGGCAATGAACGGATTCAAACTGCCAACCTTTTGGTTAGCAGCCAAGCTCTTAACCACTATGCCACCAGATATCTAAAACCATTAGTATATTGTTTGTGTATTTTAAAGAGTTGCCCAGAATACAGAAAACATAGGTCATTATTTTATAATCATTTTATGCCTACTTCCACTTGAAAGTGATAAAAGCTGTTTACTGCTTACTGTGTGTCGTTGACACCCAGAATATCATGGTCAAGTTCTGCAAAGGTAGGAAGTAATATTTATTCCATAGATAAATCTTACATATCTCCAAGTATATTTAAATGAAATTTGATACAACTAATGAAGTGAAGTGATGGAAAATGGCTACACATTTGATACAAGGAGTTTTAAAAGCATTAAAAAAAAAAAAAAAAGAAAGAAGGAAAGTAAATGACTTTCTTTGAGGGAAATCTAGACTATTAAGAACAGGATTCAGTTCAAGCCCTAGCTTGTAAAATGTGAATTAGCCTGCATCTGGCGCATCCTAATGTAGGACCCAAGGCAAGTTACTTAAATAACTTTGAGAAATATTTTCCTAATAAATAAGTTAATGCAATAATATTAATGGCTTCCAGATGTTTCCCTCCGTGTTGACTGTAGAATTTTCACCAAAATTCTTCAAATCTGGTAGCTTCTTGCTTCTTTTCAAAACTTAACATTTTATAAATAATAGTTTTCCATTAATTTTCCTTTCCTTTTCTAATGATTTTACCCAGTGCTGGCAAATGTTTAATATTATTTTACTAGAAACAGCAGAACATTTAGACAGTTGATTAGACTTACATACATACATAAAATTATAATTTTAATAGTCTGATACCAGGTATTTGCAAGAAGAGTAGCATAATCTTATCAAATAGATTTTTCCATTGTGAGTTCATTTTAATAATAGAATTTATTCTACACAATATTTGTATGAGTTATAATGAACTATAATCTACTCAGGGTTAAAAAGAAAGGAAGAATAAACTGTAAAATACAAAGGAAATAAGCCAATTTATCTTTAAATGCCAATAGATTTCCTTTACTTTAATTCTGAATGTCTTCTTGTTTTAGTCATTCTAAAATTGCACATTAGGGATTTTAGTACTGCTGAGTGAATAGAACTGAAATTCTCCCAAATGTCATATAAATGTGAGACCTTACTGATTAACTATTTTTAAAACAAGGCATATGTATAGTGATTTGGCAAGATTATTATATTGTGACCAATGAGGTAAGAGAATAATATTTGTGAATTCATTATGAAATTCTCAAAAAGTGAAACTATTTCAAGTCTTAATTATCTGGTAACCTGACATACGAGAAAAATCCCATAATACAATGAAAATAATTACTTATCACAAATTTAAAAAATTAGTACCTTTTGGGTAGCATAGAATATATAATACATAAAAAAGAAAACCCATTGCCATCAAGTCGATTCCGACTCAAAGTGACCCTGTAAGGACAGAATAGAATTTCCTGATAGGACTTCCAAGAGAAACAGACTGCCACATCCTTCTCCCGCAGAGTGGCTGGTGGCTTCAAATCACCAACCTTTGGGTTAGCAGCAGAGCTCTTTAACCATTGCACCCCAGGGCTCCTTACGTAATGTATACTCTAGAAAAAAATAAAATAAAATAAAACAATATAAGCATAATTAGAATGCTTGGAATAATCATGTGCACTATTCAGGCTCTTCTAAAAACAAGTCCAAAATAGAACACAAAAAAACAGCAAACTCCTTATATACGTTGTTATGTGCCGTCAAGTTGGTTCCGTCTCATAGTGACCCTATAGGACAGAATAGAACTGCCCCATAGGGTTTCCAAGGAGCACCTAGTGGATCCGAACTGCTGACCTTTTTTGGTTAGGAGCGGAGCCACCAGGGCTCCTCTTTATCCATAAACTTCCTTAAAAACTGAAAATAAACTATATAAGGAAACGAAAGCACAGTTGGTTCAATGCATTTTAGCCTTGCACTTTGATTTGTATTAACTTCTCGTTTCCTCCTGTCTCCTCACTGGCGCTTGTTTTCATGGGTGATTTATAATTCATCATTACATTCAGTGATGCATGTGCCTCCTTCTACATGCACAAAACGAAATGCATGTTTTGGGACTACATAGCTAAATGTGGGCCTTTCCTTACTATCAAGGTATTATTTTCAGAAATCTCTGTGAAGCTGCAGCTGCAGCAACATCTCTCAAGATCATCAACACTGTCCAGTGCAGTTAGAAAAAAACAGTCAAATGGGCATAGGCAATGTCAGCAGTGCAGAAAGAGCTTTGTCTGTGTGTTTTAACTGCCAGAAAAACTGCAGGATATTTTCGCAGGGGAGAAAGCCCATAAGCAGACTATTCATCATTTTCCCACCTCTCTGTATTCAATATGCCACAAAGAAACAATATGATTCCATATTCTTCATCTGTACCAATCAGTGTGGGAAAGATAGTAAACTTACCCATGAAAAAAATAGAAATTGTAGACTGGTTATCCAGATATATCTAAATCTGTGCTGAATGCAAGATTGTCCAAAAGGAAACGATACTGTATATAGAGTTATGGACAAAGGAAATGTGGCAAATCCAAACAAAACTAAGCTAAAACATGAATCATAATTTTATTATCAGGAAGGTGAAAACACGAAATAAGACAAATCATTAAATACGAAAAAAGGTGCTCTATAATACTAAGAGATACCACGTAACACTAAGATACAGCTATTTAAATGGTTTATGAATCAAAGAACATAACAGCAACATTAATTTAAAAAGGTAAAAGGGAAAATAAAAACAATCAAGTTAAATTTAATTCATGTTTAAAATTAAGGTATAACTTACATGGCTGTGAAACTAACTTTGTGTTTTTAGTTCTATGAGTTTTGACAAATACAGTCATGCAACCACTAGCTCAATCAAAATATAGAACACTTCCAACACCCTCTCCAACTCCCTCATGCTCCTTTGTTGTCAACTGTTGTTCCCTATATCCCTAGTCCATGAAAACTGATTTGTTTTCTGCTACAATATTTTTGCTTTTTCCAGAATGTTATATAAATGGAATCATACGGGCATGACTTCTTTCACTTAGGATAACGTCTTTAGATTTATTCATGTTATTGCCTGAATGTTGTTCCACTGTGAACACCAATGTCATCTAAATGAATTCCATAAGTTTGCTTAGAGATTCTGAGACTATAGATTGAAAACGAGGCACAAGATATACTAATTTTAATAAATTGTCTCAAATTATTTGATGTAAGAGGCCTTCAGAATATACTGTGAGAAGCCTTGAACCGAGGAAGGATAAATTTCCACTAATTCAGAAAGCTGAATTAGGCTTCTTTGTTGGCAGCATAAAGAAGGTAGAGATTTCAAGCTACTACACCCTATCTATTACTAAGGCTAATGTGACCATGAGAAGGGAAATTTGTTTGCTTCATGAAATACGGGAAAGAGGAAGGCAGAAGGCATGATCACAGACTGCTCCAGGCTTTTTTGTCCTATTTATTTATTTATTTAGGTCCCCAGAGACAAATGAGAATTTCCTGAATCTAGTGTCTATACATAAAATCCCAGGAAAGAACTATGATTCATGTGAGTCGTGAATCCAATCAATGTGATCTTGGTGAAGGAGTACTATGATTCACACTACTTGGACACATCCTTTCCCCCGCAACAAGTAGTGAAGGAAGGTAGAGTGTTTTAACACTTACCCCCAACCACATGGAGTAACCCATTACCTGCTGCCGTTGAGTCAATTCTGACTCATAGCGACCCTATAGGACAGAGTATATCCTATAGGATAGAGTTTCCAAGGAGCACCTGGTGGATTCAAACTGCCAACTCTTTGGTTAACAGCTGTAACACTTAACCACTATGCCACCAGGGTTTCCAACCACATGGAGCAGATATGTGTAATGATGTGGGTAAATTTAGAGTGGGATTCATTGATATTAAAAAAAAAAAAAAGAAAGCCTATTCTAAGTTTTGAGGACTTATTCACACTCCAGGTAAGTATAGTATACTGTACACATTGCTTTTGCATTATCATTTGACCAACAGAGTGGATGGTCAAATGTGTCATTAATGCCATTTTATAAGAAGTACATTCAGAATGCTCCTTGGAAGCAAGGATGGCGAGGCTTCATCTCATGTACTTCAGACATGTTATCAGGAGGGATATCATGCTTGATAAAGTAGAAGGACAGCAAAAAAGAGGAAGATCCTCAATGAGATGGATTGACACAGTGGCTGCAACAATGGGTTCAAGCATAACAAGGATTGTGAGGATGGCGGAGGACTGGACATTATTTTGTTCTGTTGTACATGTGGTCACTATGCACTGGAACTGACTAGATGGCACCTAACAACAACAACAACGAAAAATCATCAAAGTGAGAATTTTCTTTTTCCCTGAGAGCATAGCCTAGTAATTACAAACACTGGAGCTAGAGAGATGTAAGTTCTAATTTCAGACTTGAGTTCTAATTCCAGGAAGAAGGATCTGGAATTCCACTTCTGAAAAATATTAATTAGTGAAAACTTTATAAATAGAAGTGGAACATTGATACAGTGCTGGAAGATGAGCCTCTCAGGTTGGAAGGCACTCAAAAGATGGCTTAGGAAGAGCTGCCTCCTCAAAGTAGAGGTGACCTTAATGACGTATATGGAAGGGGTCAAGCTTTTGAGATCTTCGTTTGCTGATGTGGCAAGACTCAAAATGAGAAGAAACAGCTGCAAACATCCATTAATGACTGGAACATGGAATGTATGAAGTATGAATGTAGAAAAGTTAGAAATCATCAAAAATGAACTGGAATGCATAAATATTGATATACTAGGCATTAGTGAGCTGAGATGGACGAATATTGGCCATTTTGAATCGGACAGTCATATGGTCTGCTATGCTGGGAAAGACAACTTGAAGAGGAATGGTGTTGCATTCATCATCAAAAATAGCATTTTAAGGATTCCTGAAGTTTAATGCTGTCAGTGATAGGATAATATCCACTGGCTTACAAAAACTAATAGTTTATAAATAGTTTATAGTTAATAAAACTATTAATTAAATTTATATTCCAACCACTAAAACCAAAGATAAAGAAATTCAAAGTTTTTACCAACTTCTGCAGTCTGAAATTGATCTAATATGCAGTCAGGATGCTTTGATAATTAGTGGTGATTGGAATGTGAAAGTTGAAACAAAGAAGGATTGGTAGCTGGAAAATATTGTCTTGGTGATAGAAAGGATGCCTGAGATCACATGATAGAATTTTGCGAGACCATTGACTTCTTCATTGCAAGTACCTTTTTTCACCAACATAAACGGCAACTATACACACAGACCTCTCCAGGAATCAAATCAACTACATCTGTGGAAAGAAACAATGGAAAAGCTCAATATCACCAGTCGGAACAAGGCCAGGGGCTGACTGCAGAACAGATAATCAATTTCTCATATGCAAGTTCAAGCTGAAACTGAAGAAAATTTGAACAAGTCCATAAGCGCTAAAGTACAAGCTTGAGCATATCTCACCTGAATTTAGAGACCATTTCAAGAACAGCTCTGATGCATTGAACACTAATGAATGAAGACTTGATGAATTATGGAATGAAATCAAAGACATCATACATGAAGAAAGCAAGAGATCATTAAAAAGACAGGAAAGAAAGAAAAACTAAAATGGATCTCAGAAGAGACTCTGAAACTTGCTCTCGAACGTCGAATAGCTAAAGCAAACAGAAGAAATAGTGAAGTAAAAGAGCTGAATGGAAGATTTCAAAGGAAAGCTCAAGAAGAAAAGTAAAGTGTTATAATGACATGTGCAAAGATCTGGAGTTAGAAAACCAGAAGGGAAGAACACCTTTGGCATTTCTCAAGCTGAAAGAACTGAAGAAAAAATTCAAGCCTCAAGTTTAATACTGAAGGATTCTGTGGACAAAATACTGAACAATGCAGGAAGCATCAAAAGACGATGGAAGGAATACACAGAGTCACTGTACCACAAAGAATTGGTTGAAGGTCAACCATTTCAGAAGGTAGCATATGATCCAGTACCAATAATACTGAAGGAAGAAGTCCAAGCTGCCCTGAAGACATTGGTGAAAAATAAGGCTCCAGGAAGTGACAAAATACCAGCTGAGATGTTTCAACAAATGGATGCAGCATTGGAGATGTTCCTCCATCTATGCCAAGAAATTTGGGAGACAGCTACCTGGCCAACTGAGTGGAAGAGATCCATATGTAGGTCTATTCCAAAGAAAAATGATACATCCAAATGCAGAAATTATCAAACAATATCATTAATAGTACAAGATAGTAAAGTTTTCTGAAGATCATTCAAAAGTGGCTGCAGCAGTACCAGAAATTCACGCCAGATTCAGAAGAGGACGTGGAACGAGGGGTATCATTGCTGATGTCAGATGGATCATGACTGAAAGCAGAGAATACCAGAAAGATGTTTACCTGTGTTTTATTGATTGATT
This sequence comes from Dugong dugon, assembly GCA_030035585.1. Taxonomy (NCBI): domain Eukaryota; kingdom Metazoa; phylum Chordata; class Mammalia; order Sirenia; family Dugongidae; genus Dugong; species Dugong dugon. The sequence goes on from CM057473.1 coordinate 14,223,021, forward strand.
ATGCAAAGACATTCGACTGTGTGGATCATAACAAATTATGGATAACATTGCAAAGAGTGGGAATTCCAGAACACTTAAGTAAGCTTGTGAGGAACCTGTACATAGACTAAGAAGTAGTTGTTCCAACAGACCAAGGGGATACTTCGTGGTTTAAATTCAGAAATGGTGTGTATCAGGGCTGTATCCTTTTACCATATTTATTCAATCTATGCTGAGCAATTAACCCAGAAAGCTGGACTATATGAAGAAGAGTGGGGCATGAGGATTGAAAGATCATTAACAACCTGCTTTATCAGATGACACAAACTTGCTTGCTGAAAGTGATGAGGACTTGAAACACTTACTGATGAAGATCAAAGACCACAGCTTTCAGTATGGATTACACCTCAACGTAAAGAAAATAAAAATCCTTACAACCAGACAAATAAGTGACATTATGATAAATGGAGAAAAGGTTGAAGTTGTCAAGGATTTCATTTTATTTGGATCCGCAGTCAATGCCCACGGAAGCAACAGTCAATAAATCAAAAGATGTATTGCACTGGGAAAATTTGCTTTCAAAAGACCTCTTTAAAGTGTTAAAAAGCACAGATATCACTTTAAAGACTAACGGTCACCTGACCCAAGCCATGGTGTTTTCAATTGCCTCATGTGCATGCAAAATCTGGATAATGAATAAGGAAGATCAAAGAAGAATTGATGCCTTTAAATAATGGTGTTAGAAAAGAATATTGAATATACACTGGGCTGCCAAAAGAACAAACAAATCAGCCAGAATGCTCCTTAGAGGTAAGGATGGTGACACTTCTTATCACATACTTTGGACATGTTATCAGGAGGGATCAGTCCCTGGAGAAGGACATCGCGCTTGGTAACGTAGAGGGCCAGTGAGAGAGGAAATCCCTCAATGAGATGTATTGACACAGTGGCTGGACCAATGGGCTCAAGCATAACAACAATTGTGAGGATGGCGCAGGACTGGACAGTATTTTGTTCTGTTGTACACGGGGTCAGGGTCACTATGAGTCGGAACTGACTTGACGGCACCTAACAACAACAATAGCTTGTCAGTTGAGATCTTGGGCCACTAACTTGCTCTCTCACAGTTTCAGTTTCTTCTCCATGACAATTGTTAATGGGAAAATCAAGTAAGCTACCTAAAGCATTTAGCAGAATGTCTGGGATTTTTAACAAGCAGTTAGCAAATGTTAGCTACAATTTTTAACAGTTTATTTTCCCATTTCTGATGAGGTAATGGCTGCAAACTGGAGTTCAATCTCACTGTCTTGTGTCTGTCTATATAAAGTCAGAGATCAAAAGTGGTGAGTCAGAACCTTAATGGGAAGGACTGTTTTATCTCAATTTAGGAATAAGGTGAAAATACCTCCATGACAGCTGTGATTGAAGGAATAAAGCTCATCCCATAACATTGTACAAGCTGGGTCAAATTACGGATCATAGTGTTCTTGGTAGGCCCCATGTTATGGATTGAATTCTGCCCCCAAAAATGATAGGTTGAAATTCTAATCTTTGTACCTGTGAATGTGACCTTTCTTGGAAATAAATTCTTTCTTTGAAGATGTTTTAAGTTAACAAGTTCATACCAGAGTAGATTTATTTGTAAATAGGACCTGGGTATGTGTGACTCAGCCTTTTCCTCAATGGGAGACAACCTATCCACAATAAATACATTCTTTTCTTCCCACATGCCTGCCAGCACACCATGGGGAGTGCTGAAGTTATCTGGTACTGTCGGTGACTGATGAGTGCAGCATTAACCAGCCCATTTGGTCTCCAAACCTAAGCCATATTCTCAGGAGGGTCATATGTCGACCATGAAACTGAAATAATGGCATCCATCTATGTGAATCTGTTTACCTCTCTGTCTCTCTCTCTCTCATCATCTTCATCATTATAAAAATAAGATTAGTAACTCTGGCCAATACAGTTTCTAAAGAATTTTATTTTTCTGACAGCACAATGTTTTTCTATTTTGCTTATTTTATGTTTTAAATAAGTTTGTGAGATACATAGATTTGAAAACCATATTGTAAACAAACAAACAAAAAAAAACTTATTCAACTAAAACTTGACTTTAGAACCATGGACTCAGGTTAGAATATCCTTAGGAGAAGTCAGCAAGTTTGGTGCCCAGACAAAGATTCAAGTATTTTATTAGTCACTGTGATGTTTAACCTTATGTGTCAACTTGGCTAGGCTATGGTGCCCAGTAGTTTTATCAAACACTAGTCTAGATGTCCCTGTGAAGTATTTACTTGTGATTAGCATTTAAATCAGTTGGCCTTAAGTAAAGCAGATTACCCTCCATAATGTGGGTGAAACTCATTAGATCAGTGGAAGGTCTAGAGCAAAACTAGAGGTTTCCCAAGGGAGGATTTTGCCTACAGACTCTAAATAAACACTCTGTTAGAATTTCCCTTTCTTCTTCACCATATGACTTACTTTTTTCAGGCACAAGACTGCCAGAATTTCCAGTCTGTTTTCTAACAGGCCAATTTGGACCTGCCAGCCCCCACAATCACATGAGCTAATTACTAAAAAAAAAAAAAAAATTATCTATCTATCTACCTATCTAACTTCCTACCTACCTACCTATTTGTTTATCTATCTATCTATCTACGAGGAGTTCTGGTGGTACAGTGGTTATTAACTTGGCTGGTAACTGAAAGGTCAGTGGTTCAAAACCACCAGCCACTCCACTAGAGAGAGATGTGGCAGTCTGCTTCCCTAAAGATTACAGACTTGGAAACTCTATGGGGCAGTTCTACTCTGTCCTACAGGGTCACTGTAAGTTGAAATCTACTCAGTGACAACAGATTTATCTATGTATCTATCTGTAAGTAGTTATGTTTCTATGGAGAACTCTAACTAAAACACTCACATTTTAACCTTGGTTGTCTTGAGATGATATTCAGTGCTTCTTTATATATTATGAGATAACTGCAATCAATGTGAGATATCAAATTACTATTACAAACTCTAGGACGATATCAGAAAAAGCATTATTATAATAAAAGTATGATGACTAAAACAGTAATAATGAAACATGAACTGAGCCTATGGTGATAACAGTTGAAGTAACATAGCCAGTGATCAAAACGAGTTAACAGTTAGTTGATTAATACATTACCACTTGACAATTTAGTCATTAAAATACATGGAAGTGACATTAAGAAGACAGAAGTAAACATATTAAAGCTTTCCATGAAGATGATAAGCATAGTAAAACATAGAATATAAACAGATTTTTAAAGATGTGATTTAGTGATCTTCACAGAGAAAAGTGGATAACGTTGTTATCTGTTAATTGTTTTATAATAAGCATCATTGTGGGGTAAATAACCTAGTTTTACCCTAAGTGAGGCGGCCTTTGTCCTTAGCCCTGGAGATATAACCATTGCAGTAACTGGAGTGCCTTGATCTAGAACTTCCAGGCCACACCTGAGAATTTGCACTGGCAAGTGAGCGCTGGCCAGACCAGAAAAGACCCACCTGGGAGAACAATGTTAACTAGCCTAAGGAGGCATAATTTAGCCTATCATGCAGGACTCACCAATAAAAATCCCTGAGCACTGGGGCTCAGAGAGCTTCATGGTTGATGAGAATATCTTCTCTCAGAAGGGTAGTATATCCCACAGGACATGAAACATTTGTGTTGGGAACCCTCCCAGATCTCCCCGTATATGACTCTTTGTTTGTACCCTTTTTGGTTATAATAAATTTGCAGTTATAAGTATGGTATACTCTTCTGGAATTCTGTGAGTCATTCTAGCAAATTTTCAAACCCAAAGGGATGGTAGGAGCCAGCAGGTCAGAAAGTGGGGGTGTCAGACTCTTGAGCTTGTGGCTGGAATCCTGAAGGTGTAGTGGTAAACCAGTCCCAATTTTTTGGCCAGGAGGTCAGAATATTGGGGTGTTGTGTGAATTCCTCAAACTTGTGACTGGTATCTGCCTATTTAGTAGTCTGAATGATGGTATCCTTTTAATTTGTGATCTCTGACCTAGCTCCAGGTGGCTAGGGCCAGAGATAGAGTGTCAAGGGGGTAGCTGGTAACAAGGTGGAAAATTGGGAATGTGAGGATTTGATCAATTGAATCCAGATTTTTGGGATTGGATTCATGCTGATCTTTACCACAAAATCATGATTGTACATTTCTTTAAATAATACTGAACCTAAATAATTATTCATTCTAGAAATTATGGAAAATCTGTGTAAAAAATAAAAATATATATAGTAGAAAATCAATATAAAATGTTGTCAACAATTCCTTTTGCATTTGAAAATCCAGACTATAGGAGATGCTACAGATACTGAGTCATATCCCATTGGCATCCCTTAGATTTCAGCCTTGGTGGTGATGGACAGTTTCATATCAACACAGATTTACCCAGCAATGGGACTCATACCTCAAATGTGTGTACTGTGGATTTCCACTGTCTGACCCATAACATTCTCTGATGCCTAGGGCACCTGACTAGCTTCCTTTTATCAAATCCTTACTGTGTGTACTGCAGAATTGAAGGGGAATCATTTCCTGGGGCAAATCTTCACCAGTGGTGTACAGGAGCCAATAGACAAGTGCTTCAGCTTCCTGTCCATCAAATGCACACTTCTAGTGAGCATTCTTTTCCTTTCTCAGAAGTCCCATGGAATCAAGCACCTGTTGCCTACATTTGCAACCTCAGTAATGTTCTATTATTTGTTCCCCACCTCCTCTGCTGTCTCTCCCAATTTTGTCTCCCACTTCTTCTTCTGGGTATCAATTAACAAATCACCGGCATCCAGGCTCTTCTTTCTATGAAATTGAAACCAAGACAATACTTAATAATGAATAAATAACTATGAAAAATAAAATCTAATTCCATGTCTTTCCTTTTTAATTTAGAATTTGCCAATATTTTATTTCCAGCACTCCTTAGTACAAAATAATCAACATTAACTAAGATTTATATAAAAATGCAAATATGTTAAACATTTTAAAATACTTAACACTCATGCTGCCCAAAAGTCTGAAGTTCCCCCATGTATGTTGGCATAAATTTTTATCATAATTCCCTTCACAATTGAAGTATTCTAAATTTATTTATTGTATTTATTTATTTATTTAAAGCAACATCTCCTTTATTTAAGACACATTTGTCTACACATTTATTGCCTTGCCTTCCAAATGTATATTCTGCTTTCTGTTCTGAACTAGGGAAAATTTCATCTGAGTCAACAGTAATGAAATCATACCTAATAGATCTTCCCCATGCCCAGTTCTGGGAATAAATTCAGATTTAAAATGACCGGAAACACATGCATAATGTGATGTTCCTATTCCTGCAAAGTTACAGGGAAAATCACTCATTTAAATCATTCTTCAAGTGTGTGTGTGGGTTGAGTGAGGGCTCACAAATTCTTGTCAAATCTTATCCACATCTCCATGTGATTCCCAGTTATAGGACCATGGATAGTTCCCCGACTATCAGCAATCATCACACGTGACATCAATGCTTCTACTCAAGAATGTATCTGTCAAGGTGGAAAACATCTTTTTTGGCTTCTCCTAATTCGTGTAGTATACCTCACTGCACAAAATCTCTCTCTCATATGCATGAGTCATGAGCTTACAACACACCTCCCAATGATAAAATGAAGGTAAATCCTTAATGAATATTTACCTTAGGTAATATTTTGGGAGCCTTAATGATACTTAAATCTATTTAAAAACCAAAAACCAAACCCATTGCCATTGACTCAATTTCGACTCATAGCAACCCTATAGGACAGAGTAGAACTGTCCCACAGGGTTTCCAAGGAGCGGCTGGTGAATTTGAACTATGGACCTTTTTGGTTAGCAGTCATAGCTCTTATAAATCTATTTAGATTCCTTATAATTATTGTTAGAATTATCAAATTGTTTTGCTTTGTCTTATGCAAAAAAAAAAAAAAAAAAAATCCCTGATGAGTGAAATTCCATGTCCTTACACCAAAATTCCATTTATCTGTCAAAAATGGCACCATTTTATTTTGGCAGAGTAGATACTCATTTCTAAATTGAGAACACATGTTACTAAGTGGCAGAGCACTTTCATAGAGTTCATACTGGATATCCATTTTCTCATACACACCTTCCAGGTACAGACTTTGGTATGCCCCAAACCAAACGGCTATACATATGATAATCTCCCCGCCACTCATCTGTCCCTTTGTCGTACTGTGTTGGCTTGCATGTTGCTGTGATGCTGAAAGTTATGCCACTGGTGTTTCAAATACCTGTAGGGTCACCCATGGTTTTAGTGGAGCATCCAGACTAAGAAAGACTAGGAAGAAAGGCCTGGTGATCTACTTCCAAAAATGAGCCAGTGAAAACCCCATGGACTAAACAGAATGGTTTCTGATATGCTGAAATAGAAGCCCGCTAGGTTGGAAGAAACTCGAATACACAGTGACTGCAACAATGAACTCTACCATACCAATGATCGTTAAAATGACCCAGGACCAGGCAACATTGTGTTCTATTGTAAAGCAGGTCAAAATTGACTCCACAATAACTAAAAATAACAACATAATAATCTCCATGTTCTTTTCAGAGAATAAAAATATCCCAACCCCCCTGGTGCTTTTGATAACCATTTATATTTGAATATCATCTTTTGTTTCTCATATTGTCAGACCAAAACCAAAAAAACCTTTGCTTTCGAGTCGATTCCAACCAATAGCGACCCTAAAGGACAAAGTAGAACTTCCCCATAGAGTTTCCAAGGAGCTCCTGGTGGATTCAAACTGCTGAACTTTTGGTTAGCAGCCATAGCTCTTAACCACTACACCACCAGGTTTCCCGCATTGTTAGCAGTAACATATTATTATAAAGCAAAATCTATGAATTGGGAATTTCTCTTTTGTTTAGTGTCTTATCCTAAGCACCTAAAAGAGATTTCAACACTCAATAAATAAATAACAGCAAAAATATATACTAATTAAATATTTATCTTTAACACATATCTGCATATGGAAAGAAAACATATAATACATAAAGTATTGTTTCTTTGCTTGTCATGTCTTTTTTCTATGACTAAAGGATTTTTGTGATGGATTACACTACAAAATTCAGTTAAATTTGTGAGAACAGTTTATGTAGATGTAAATTTCATAACATGTTTTGCTGTATCAAACAAATCACTTATTATCATTTCTACTTTGATTTTATAAAGGTACTTTTTAACTGTAGTCCTCTTAATGGTAGTAAGAGAGAATGCATATGATATTAGTTAAAAGTAGGGGTTATTTCGAGGTTGCTGTTTAATTGAATTGCTTATGGTAATTAAAATAAATAATAAATACAAACTACTGAAAATATCATAAGTAGTTGTATTATTTCTATATGTATAATAAGAAAAGTGAAACACTCAACAGCATATTGTTATGTTCCATTGAATGAAGTCTTTATTTCCACACTGTTGATCTAAAGTTTCCAGGTGGCTCAAGTAGTTAAGCCCCTGACCAGTAGTGAAAAGTTGGAGGTTTGAACCTACCCAGAAGCATCTTGGAAGACAAGCCTGACAAACTGCTTCTGAAAGGTCACAGCCTTGAAAACTGCACATCTACTCTACGCACATAGAGTGGTCACGAGTCGGAAACAGCTCCTAACAACGATCCAGGGAATAGAAGTACTGTTGGCTATTACTTTGTTATCCCATAAATAATATGACAATCACAACAACGTACATTTTTTGTACAATACTTAGTTAAAGAAAGCACGCATATTTTCTTCAGTCCCAAAATGACAATGCCCATCGAATCTGTTTCTTATGAAATTTTACATTTAAAAATGTAATGTTTTAAAATAAGCAAAAACATTGTGTGCTTAGAGACACCTACAATTTCAGTTCTTTGCTCTAGGTCTTGTTCAAATATTAACTTTCTTGATCTGTGAGTATGCTAGGGAAAAAAACACTATAAATTTGATCTGACCTTCACATGCTTTTTGGTTTCTTCTTTTCTTTTTTTCCCCCGGTATTACAAATGTGATTGTATATTTCAGGTGAATTTGAAATAGTCCATTGGCCCATTTATACTGTCTCAGTATGAAGCCCCATTATAATAAAAAGTAGCATGACTTACGTTCAATTTGTTCCTGTAGATATTATAAATATATGCATTATAAGTGGGTATCAGCTGCTTCTCTCTTAAATTATTATGTTTCTCATTTGTGTTTATCCTCTTTGCCTCTTTCTTCCATTCTTCCTCTTACATGTCCTTGAAGATAACTAATAAGAGAAAGCAAAGTAAACAAACAAGCAGAACAACAAAATAAACCAAAAATTAAGAAGAAGAATAACATGAGCTATAGAGTATGGATTTTTGAACCAAACTGACTGGGCAAGGATCTCAGCTCCATCAGTTTGAGATGGGAAATTTTAACTTAGTTTTTATAAAGTCTCCATATCTCAGTTTGTTTTGAGTATTAAATGAGCTAATTAATGTAGGTTAATTTAGAAAAGTGGCTGATATTAATTGAGTGCTAAATAAGTGATAACTCTTATTTAGCAAGACTAAAGGTTGCTAACATCAAGAAATATGAGAAAGAGGGGCTTAACTTTTTTTAATTAGTGTAATTAAAAGGAAACAATTCACACACAGTAATATATTTACAAAATCATCAAGATAGCATCAGTTCACTGGTAGCAGATAAAAAGGTTTAAAAGTGTTTTGTATAAATATATAAAAACATTTTCTAAATGTTACTAAAATAAGTGAGAGTCAATAAGTGTCTTCATTTACATACTTTGAACATGTTATCAGGGGCGACCAGTCCCTAGGAAAGGACATCAAGCTTGGTAAAGTAGAGAATCTGTGAAAAAGAGGAAGACCCTCAAGGAAATGAATTGACACAGTGACTACAACAATGGACTCAAATATAGCAATGATTGTGAGGATGGCACAGGACCAGGTAGTGTTCCGTTCTATTTTACTTAGGGTTGCTATCACTCAGAACTGACTCCACGGCACTTAATAACAACGAGTGTCTTTACTGGATTCTCTAGAGCAGCAAAACCAGTGAAGCATATTTATAAGTATATATGGAGAGATTTATTTCAAGGAAATGGCTCACATAATTGTGAGGGAATGGCTCATGCAATTGCTGGGGCTTGTAAGTCCTAAATCCACAGGTCAGGAAGCAGGCTGAAGACCTCTGCAGGCTTACGTCGCAAGAACCGGAGGTCGGGCATCAAGAAAGACTGCAGGGTCTCGAGAGAAAATGAACTTGGCCAGAACACCCATTTATATACTGTAGGCAGGCCACACCCCCAAAGGAACTCCAGTTTCAACTGATTGGCTGCTCATATGAGATCCCAAAATGGAAGATGATTTCATAGTATCTGCCAAATTACTGAGAATCATAGCCCAGACAAGTTGTTACTTAACATTAACCATCACAATGAGATACAGCTAATCACCATTAAAATGGATAAAATAACTAACATTGGCAAAATCAAAAGTTCTTGAGTATGTGAAATCATTGAAACATTCATACACTGGGAATGTAAAATGGTGAAACCACTTCAGAAAACTGCTTGTCAATATCTTATAAAGCTACAACTCCCCTTACTATATGGCACTGCAATTCTACTTCTAGGTGTTCACTCAAGATAAATGAAAATATATGCACACAAAAAGTGTGTACAATATACTTGATAAAAGCTCTATTTATACTAGGCAAAAAATAGAAATACTACAAATGTCCACCAATTTGTAAGTGGATAAATAAATTGTGATGAATGTATATACACAAGAAAATACTTATCAGTAATAATAAGATACACACTACTGATACATTCAACAACATGGATGAGTATCAAAACATTTTGCTGGGTGAAAGAAACCAGGAAAAAAAAATAAAGACACTGTTTGATTTTATTTATATGAAAATACATAACAGGTAAAACCAATCTCTAGTGACAGAAAGCAGCCTAGTAGTTGCCTGAACCCCAACGTGGGGAAGTACTGACTGGAAATAGCAATGAGGGCACATTTGGAATAATGGAAAAATTCTATACCCTGATTGTGAATTTGGTTACATTGTGCATGCATTTGTTAAAATTTATTGAATGGCACACTTACAATGGGTGAATTGTATTGCATATAAATTATACCTCACAGTTAACATGTTTGGCTGCTAAGTAGAAGTTTGGCTTGGTGATCTACTTACAAAAAATCAGCTATCAAAAACCCTGTGGAGTACAATTCTACTCAGACACACATGAGGTAATCATGAGTCAGAATCAACTCCATGGCAACTTCTTTTTTTTTAATACCCAATATTAAAGATTAACTTAAGACAAATAATATGCTTTTTCATATGTATTTGCCCCACCACGGACAAGAAAAAACTGAGCTAGATGACTAACTCAATAGAGAAATCCTTATATGAAGCAAATTATGATTTCAGAAGCCTCCATTTGTTTTATTGGTAGAAATCACCTGCTCTCACAGCAGTGTCCAAGTACTTCTTAACATTTTTCAAAAGTTTGTTAAATACGTTAGGAACGGGGGCAATTATTTTGTCTCTTGCTTTTCTCAGGCCACCACACTACTCTCTCCATGAACGATGATTATGAGATAACCACTTTGTAAGACACAGTATACTTTTCTCAGGATTGAAGTTGTGGTGCCCTTTTTACCTATAAGGTGAAGCTCTCCATATTGTTATTATTAATTCTGTTTCAAGTGTATGGCAAAACATTATTTTATACCTCCTGGAAGAGTCAAAATCAACTCTACTGCAACGGGTTTTTTTGTTTGTTTGTTTGGAAGAGTAGAAAGCATCCTGCTTTTATTAAGGCAACTTCTGCCTCTTACATTAGTTCTGTTGAGAAGGATCAGTAATTAAAACTATGAAATACCAGACAATGTAACTTCCAAGTTTTAGAGATTTTCATGGGTCCACAAATAAGAGCCCCTCTGTTTTCTCCTCAGATCCTGAAACCCTGAGACATGAAGCAAGGTATGAATAATTAGACCAAAATATTACCATTATTAGGGCAACACCGAAGTAGGAGGATATGGACCCTCTAGCCTCTGGTGGCACAATGGTTAAGGACTCGACCGCTAAAAGAAAGCTGGATGTGAAACAAAGTGGATCCACCGGTGAAAAGATCTGACCATCTTCTCCCCTTGATTACAGCCTAGGAAACCCCGTACGGCAGTCCTACTCTGTCCTATCGGGTCACTCTGAGTCAGAATCAACTCAGTGGTATACAGCAACAACCGCAAGTTTGGCAAACTTCCTCAACCTGTCAGTGGCGGTAGTAGTGTCAGTCAGCGAGATTTGGGGTGAAGCATGGTGGAAAAGAGAACATACTTTCTCTATGGCAAAACTGGCTCCCAAGAGTAAAGAGTGGCAAATAATTGTGCTCTAATTACTTATCCCAAATCTCTTAAACAGATACTTGTCTTTCCCCCACACAAGTAACAGAGAAACAGGAAAGTAAAAAGAAATATGTGGGACATTGGCAATGGTCCCAGGAGGCTGAGTTTACAGACTAATTCATCAGGGTTCTTTGTCCATTGCGTTTGGCTAATGGCAGGAAATAGGAGGACAGATACAGTGTGAAGATGTGCGGTGGTTTCGTTTCTCTTGTTGTTGTTGTTAGCTACTGTCAAGTTGGCCCCCAACTCATGGCAACTTCGTGCGTTCTGAGCCATACGGTTTCCATTGGTTGATTTTTGGAAGTAGATTTCCAGGTCTTTCTTCCTAGTCTGTCTTAATCGGGAAGCTCTGCTGAAACCTGTTCAGCATCACAGCAACGCACAAGCTTTCACTGACAGATGGGTAGTGGCTGTGCGTGAGGTCTATTGGCTGGAAATCAAACACTCATCTCCCTTGCTGAAGGTGAGAATTTTACCACTGAATCAACAGTCCCCTCTTCATTTCTCTACAAAAATCTAAAACTCTTGTCAGGGGTCCTTTTCAAAAGCTCTAGCTCCAGCTCTGTCTGGATGAAATAACTACATTTTAACCCTCGATCCTTCTGGACTATGGACGGGAGCATATCTTTTAGTTTTCCATAACCCTGGCCTCCCAGGTAAAGAATTCCTTTGTTAAACTCTTCGTGATTGCCTGTTAGAGAGTGCCATCTGTTTTCTGCCAGCTACTATATTAAAATGGCAGTTTGTTCCTAGTTCCCCTCAATACAATGCAGTCAAATCCTAATATCTAGGTCCTCTCAGGATCCCCTTATTATTCCTGTGACAGAGAAAAATTTAGACATCACCGTGACTAGCAAACACAATAGACATATGAATAACTGACAGACCATAACCTTATGCCAATGAGACTTGGTTATAAATATGGGTATTTTATAAAGTATTTGGAGCCCTGGTGGTGTTGTGGTTAAGTGCTCAGCTGCTAACAGAAAGGTCAGCAGTTGGAACTCGCCAGTCGTTCTGCAGGAGAAAGATGTGACAGTCTACCTCCTTAAAGGTTACAGCCTTGAAAACCATACTCTGTCCTACAATGTTGCTATGAGTCAGAATCGAGTTGATGTCAGTGAGCAATTTTATAAGCTATTTGGTGTCAAATAAAGAAGTGTTTAAAAACTTTGATCTTCTTACAGTTGGCTTGTAGTCATGAGAGATTGACAATTGAAAATAGCTAGAGACTACACCAGCGTTTTCAGGATGCCTTAGTTTAGCCAGCTCTGTAAAATAAAAACAATGAAACTTTGGAGAGCATTTTATTATTCATTATTTTATGGTCCAAGTCATGTGAACCTCAGTCACTTAAAACCACAAATCCATCAAGATTCAGTTTCCTTTGAACCAGTTTAAAGGACTTGCATAGAAAAAGTCATTTCACATGATCTTTGTAGTTCCTCAGTTACACCTTATCATTTTAAAATATACATTCCTCCTATCAGACACTGCTAACATAAAAAAGGAAACATTTGATACACACAGAAGTCCAATAAAACAACATTTCTTGTCTTTGCCACACCAATTCCAATGTGGTTAAAATGGTAAAAACTCCATGCTAAATAAAAGTCAAGAACACTTTTATTCACAAAAAGACATTTTAAGTACTTTGTAAATTCTAAACAACTTCAGATGTGTGTCAATTTCCATGCCCTTAAGGCAGTTTCAACTTGAACATTATCAAGTCACCCAGGTTGTATCTCCTTACTAGACTGAAGTTAAATAAAATTGTTTCATTACCATATCCAATGTTAAATTGCATGAAACATTAGCATCTGTTCAGAAGTGAAGTTCTCCCTGGGGCCGTGTGCTGGAGAATTCTGCACGTCCCAGTGAATCTGAAAGAAGACTTCACATCCCCAAAAGTCTCCAAAGTAATTTACTTTTTAGCAGCGGGAAGCTTTGGTCTGGGGAACAGAACTCTTTGAAAAGATTTCAGTTTAATTAAAAGATCTGTTATTTTCATCCAAGTCAACATTTAGAGCAGCATTTTGCCATTCTATAATTGCACCCCTAAATGATTCACTTAATAGATGTGAAAGCTTGAATGTGTAGGTTTATTGGATGAGTTATCAGAAGAGATTAAAAAAAAATACTGCAGAGACTCATAAGTTAAACATTTCTTGCTATATTATTAATAGCAAAAAGAAAAACCCCTCAGAAACAAGAAAACTAATGAAGCAGATTGTCATTGTTAGCTGCCATAGAGTCAGCCCCCTGACTCATAGTAGCCCCATGCACAAGGCGACTGAATGTTGCCCAGTCAGCCCTGTGCCATCCCCATGATAGGTTGTAGACTGAACTGTTATGACCCACAGGGTTTTCATTGGCTTCTTTTTTGAAGTAGATTGCCAGGCCTTTCTTCCTAAGTCATCTTAACTTGGAAGCTCCACTAAAACATATTAAATATCATAGCAACATGCAGGCCTCCACTAACTGACAAGTCGTGGTTGTACATGAGATGCATTGGCTGGGAATCAAACCAGGTTTCCCACACGGAAGATGACAATTCTGCCACTGAACCACCAATGTTTCCAGTCAAGTGGGTAGAAGAGACAAACAGATGCTAAAAGAAAGTAAAAGAGGCAGAGGTCTGATGGAACATGCAGACAGCTTGCTAGGTTGACAGTTGGCTGAAATAAGAGCACACCAAAACGGAAATCAGAAAAGGAGAGTTTATTACAAGTCTGATATTAACTAACAACACCATCTTTGGCAAGTTCTGGGTTTTTTGTTTTTTTTTTTTTTTGTATTCTTGGTGTTTGCTTCCTCACCTACATGAAGGGGAACAGTTCTGTATTATTTCTCAGGTTCTGTTCAGCTCTACCATTTCTGTAATTTTGCTGACAATAAAGTTAATAATAAAAACCACCATGCATAAATATAATAATATATTGTCTACATCACTGATCTCTTTCTCTCTTTGTTTTCATTTTCATGGAACTAGACAGTGGTGGAAGCACATACAGTAAATGACTATAGCAGGTACATAGAATTTTAGAACTTGAGGACAGATGATTAAATATTTACTCCATTAGTCATTAAATACAGTCCCTTGGTTCAGCACAATGGCTGCTTTTTAGTTATAGGAAAGTGTTATGTTCACCCTCTCACCTGTTGTTGTTAGCTGCCATCAAGGTGGCCCCTAACTCATGATGACCGCATGTATTACGTAGGGTTTTTTTGGCTGTAATTGTTATGAAAGCAGATTGCCAGGTTTTTTCTTCTGAAGAACCACTGGATAGGTTCACACCACCAACCTTTCGGTTAGCAGAGGACTGCAAACTGCTTGAGCCATCCAGGCTCCTAACTAAAAAAAAAAAAAAAAAAAATACAAACCCGTTGCTGTCGAGTGGATTCCAACTCATAGTGACTCTATAGGACAGACTCGAACTTCCCCATAGAGATTCCAAGGAGCGCCTGGTGGATTTGAACCGTCAACGTTTCGGTTAGTGACCATAGCTCTTAACCACTACACCACCAGAGTTTCCAACTAAGTGCACTCAAATTGTTTCTGGAGCGCATTCTCCACCACTCCTCTTCACCTATTTAAAAGGTAATACATATTTAAACTTCAACTTTAAATGTCACTTTCAGGAAACCTACAGTGCCACCAATACCCTCCTATTTTTCATACCAGTAATCCATTCATGGAGCCCTGGTGGTGCAGTGGTAAGAGCCTGGCTGCTAACCAAAAGATCAGTAGTTTGAATCCACCATCCGCTTCTTGGAAACCCTACAAGGGCAGTGCTAATCTGTCCTACAGGATCGCTGTGAGTCGGAATTGGCTCAGCAGCAACGTCTTTTTTTTTTTTTTTTTAAATCCATTCACATATTTATCTTATATTTGTAAGGACAAATTTAATAATTTGTGTATTAGTTTTTTATTATTGCTTAAGAAATTACCACAAACATAATACTTAAAAGAACACAAATTTTTTATCTCACGGTTCTGCAGAGCGGAAGTCTGACAAGATTCACCAAGCTAAAATCACTGATTCTGGCAGTCGCCGTTCCTTTCTGGAGGCTCCAGGGAAAAATCTCTTTCCTAGCTCGTTTCAGTTGTTGCCAGTATTCAGTTCTTGCAGTTGTAGGATTTAAATGGCTCTTTCTTTGCCTCCTGTTAGTTGAGGACTTTCCAGCTTCTAGAGGGTGTCCACATTCCTTGGCTCCTGCCCTCCATCCTGCATCTTGAAAGCTGTGTGGTCAGTCCCTCTGGACTTGAAATGTTTGCTCCTTTGTCTTTCACTTCATTTCTCTCACCACCTAGGAAAAGCTCTCTGCTTTTAAAACCACGTGATTAGATTGAATCTACTCAGATAATCCACAATAACCTCTCTATCTCAAGGTCCTTAACCTTGGTCACATCTGCAAAGTCCCATTTGTCAGTGTAATATAATACTTCACTAATACTCTCTTGAACCAGTTTGGAGGGCTTGGCTAAACCAAAAACCGAATCCATTGCTGTGGAGTCAATTCCAAACCAACAACTAAGGACAGTATCTATGTTCCAGAGCCTGCACAATTATGCGTTTCTTGAGCTCATTCTAGTCCTTGTGTGTATCCGTAGATTGTCATGTTTATATTGCTGAGTACTATTCCATAATATGGATTGTATCATAGTTTATTTAACCATTCACCCACTGAAAGACATTTGAGTGGTTTCCAGTTTGGGGCTATACAAATAGAGCTGCAGTTAACTTTTGTGTACACATTATTTTTTTTTCATGATTGTAAATTTACTTTTCTCTTTGATAAGAGTCCAATATCGAACAACCGTATTTGTTGCCTTAATCTTTCCTTTTTCTAGCAACCTGTTTCTTTTTCGTGGATCCTACTCTTTCTCCTGTTTTGCTGAGGATATTAATGGTATGACTGATGAGGTCTCCTTCTCCTAACATGACTTCTTTGTCTTAAAGTAGTTTTTATTTCACTTCCTTATGTGGTCTCTATCCTTCATGTTAGTAACTTTACCAAGATTCTTGCTGATGCTTGTATTTTGCACATATGTAAGTGTAGGCTGCTAAAAAGCTGATAGAAGGCTCTGGACTCATAATTTCAGCTTGTTGGCTGTATCATTCATTGTAATTCATCAGGCAGTGGCATTTCGTCAAAGGGTGCTTAATATTATTATCTTTAGGTATTTCCTGTTAAACCTGATAGATTCTCAAGAGAATTTTATTTTAATCCTTTGCCAAGAGTTATGAAAACTAAGTATGAAGAGAAGGATGGGTTCTCAGCATCTATTATGTAAGTATTTACTAAATTTATCCTTTTCAAAATTCTTTGTAAACAAAATAGGTAGGAATATCTCAGTCCAGAGGATCCTCTTTCTTCTTTATTTCTTTTTCCACAGTGTTGCCTGAGGTTTGTCTATTTTTTTTGGTAATTGTTCTTGTTAGCTGCCATTGAACTGATTCCAACTTACAGTGACCCCCGGTGACAAAGAAGAACCACCTCATAGGGTTTCCTAGGCTATAATGTTTACAGAAGTAGATTGCCACATCTTTCTCCTGCAGAGAAAAAGGTATCTATTGAACGAAACTTTTTATGCAGCTTTATGAGTAAACTATGATTATGCTCTTGATTTGATCCAGACCTCCACAGTATTCATCTAAATAAGAAAAAGACAAATAAGGGTGTACAATTTGATTGACCTTTGAAAAAATTATTGAATGAATACTTAAAGTGTTCTTAAAAAAAGATTTATCATACAGGTGGTAACAAATCATAAAAGAATTTAATGTACTAATAATTGTAAGTCTTTTGAATTTATTTCTATGAACCACAGATTCTAAAAATAATTTCATAATAAGGTTACAAATCTGAAGTTTTAGAAATATCTTCGAAATGAGTTTAGTATTCTATACTTATCAAAAACCAAAATTGGAAAATAATATGTATATTATTATATCAGTCATTGATTTGAAGGTATATTTAAGACATTTATATAAACCTTTTGGATATCAATAGTAATTCCTATTTTATACCTTGAATTAAAAAAATGTGGTCCAAAAATAATTTTTACTATTAAAAATACAAATTCTTTGCATATCAGATCTCAACTAGACATCATATTATTAGCAGCAATACATACCAGTAAATAAAATATATGCAATCAAGATATATTGATAATTACTGGTGATTGGAATGCAAAAGTTAGAAACAAAGAAGGAGGATCAGTAGTTGAAAAATATGGCCTTGGTGATAGAAAAGATGCCAGAGATCACAGGGTAGAATTTTGCAAGACCAACAATTTTTTCACTGCAAATAGCTTTTTCAACAACATAAATGGTGACTATACACATGGGCCTCCCAGCTGCAGCAGTACATTGACAGGGAACTGTGAGAAATTCAAGCTAGATTCAGAAGAGGATGTGGAACGAGGGATGTTACTGATGTCAGGTGGATCTTGGCTGAAAGCAGAGAATACCAGAAAGATGTTTACCTCTATTTTATTGACTATGCAAAGGCATTCAACTGTATGGATCATGACACGTTATGGATGACATTGCAAAGAATGGGAATTCCAGACCACTTAATTGTCCTCATGAGGAACCTGTACCTAGACCAAGAGGCAGTCATTCGAACAGAACAAAGGGATACTGCGTGGTTTAAAGTCAGGAAAGGTGTGCGTCAGAGTTGCATCCTTTTACCATACTTATTCAATCTGTATGCTAAGCAAATAATCCAAGAAGCTGGACTATATGAAGAAGAATGTGGCATCAGGATTGGAGGAAGACTTATTAACGACCTACGATATGCAGATGATACAAACTTGCTTGTTGAAAGCGAAGAGAATTTGAAGTACTTACTAATAAAGATCAAAGACTACAGTCTTCAGTATGGATTGCATTCAACATAAAGAAAAAGAAAATTCTCACAACTGGACCAATAAGCAATGGAGAAAAGATTGAAGTTGTCAAGGATTTCATTTTACCTGGATCCACAATCAACAGCTACGGAAGCAAGAGTCAAAAATCAAACTATGCATTGCATTGGGAAAATTTGCCGCAAAAGATCTCTTTAAAGTGTTGAAAAGCAAAGACATCACCTTAAAGAATAAGGTGTGCCTGACCAAGCCATGGTGTTTTCAATCTCCTCATATGCATTTGAAAGCTGGACGATGAATAAGGAAGACGGAAGAAGAATTAATGCCTTTGAATCATGGTTTTAGCAAAGAATATAGAATATACCATGGACTGCCAGAAGAAAGAACAAATCTGTCTTGGAAGTAGTACAGTCAGAATACTCATTAGAGGCAAAGATAGCGAGACTTTGGCTCATATATATTGGACATGTTATCATAAGGGACCAGTCCCTGGAGAAGGACAACATGCTTGGTAAAGTAGAGGGTCAGCGAAAACAAGGAGACTCGTAAAGAGACGAGTTGACACAGTGGCTGCAATAATGGGCTCAAGCATAAAAACAATTAGGATGGCACAGGACCAGGCAGTGTTTCATTCTGTTGTACATAGGGTCACTGTGAGTAGGAACCCACTTGACAGCACCTAACAACAACCAAAACAAATAAAATATGTATTTTTATTAATTACTACACAGAATACCAAGAATACAATTTTTGAATTTTGCCACATATTCAAAGTATTAAAATATATTGAAGAACACATCTACATGGAAGGCAGTGTTTTGAGCCCTAAAAGTCAATTCATATTTTAAAAAGAAACATTCATTAATTTAAGGGAAAAAAAAGTTATTTTATACAATCACAAGTTTTGTCAAAAAATAGCTCCCTGGGGTTAAAAGTGATTTTGATTTAAATATTTTCCAATTTCCCAACTTCAGAAGTCAATCAGTATATTTAGAAATAGTACAGATTTTGACTGAAGAATATTAATTAGATTCTTGGAGTCTTTTATTATAGTTTGCTAAATACAATAAAACTGTCTAGAGATTGAATAATAAAATATAATTGAATTGGATTTGTTAATTTGACTGATTATATTATTTCTTATTATGTGTTTATGAGACAATATTTTTCACAAAACAAGTTTTTAGCTTTGATATTTGGAATACATTTTTAAAAATTCTGTTGCTTATTAAATTTTCCATTACTGGAATGTACTTATAAATTATTTGCAATACTAAAAACTGTGTAATGTACAATAATCATGTTTCTAGATTTTACTATAATTAGTTAAACCTAAAAAAAAAGAATGTTTTGGAAATGTTTACTCTATTTTGTACTTTCATGATTTTTTTCTTTTTTTTAAGCCATGAGCACTTGTGTTTATGTACATATCTTGTAAGCATAATAAATTTAAAAATATGCTTGCTCTATATTTGGTAATATATGGAACAGTAACCATTTCTGGTGCAATATTTACACTTTCACTCTTTTCTTTCCCAATTATCTTTAATAAACAGAATGGTATAGACCCTGTATGCTTTGCTAATCTCTGCATAAACTGGGGCTTATAGAACATCTGAAAATAGTAGGTAGTAAGTAAACATATTTTATAAGAGTGAATAATCATAAATACACCCATATTCTGTCTTCTTCAACTAAGTCAAATATAATGAGCAAGGTTAAGAGTTTTCTTAAAGGAGCACATAAGCAATGTAACAATTTCTTTTTTTTTATTCCATACTAACAATAATAGATGAGGAGGCTACTTCCATACTTTTACTGTTTCTGCAATTTAAAAGTTTTCTTTTATGTTGTTGTTGTTTTTATTTATTTTACTTAACAAGTAGGGTTAAAAATCATAGCAGTTGCTTAAATTCTTGAACAAATCACAAAGATCAATAACTTCATTTATTATATTTATATTTCTTAAAAACAAACTTTACACATGACATTGACATAATGTTCATAACAGATGCACTTTTGAGCAGATTAAATAAGAAAGTTCTAGGAAAGGAGCCATAAGGCATTACAGCACTGAGAAAGAGAAAGACTCTCTGTCAACAGAAGCTTTAGGCGTGCTTCCATGTCTTCGTACGATCTGTTGTTTTAAATTCTAATCCAGTTTATTGATTCTCTTCTACACCCATTTGAGTTGCATTCATTATATCCCATCAAAAAGAGCTTACTCAGGGACTTCTGGGAAGATGACAGTGTCAGAAGGTCTAAGATTCCAATCCTCCTACATGAGCACCAAAAAAAGTAAATAGAAATATATTATCTTAACTCTGTAAAAACTCTGAAAGGTATGCAGAGAATTGCAGCACCTAATTGCACAGTGAAACTAGAAAAAGATGACTGTTAAATGGCAGAAAAATGTTTATTCTACTGTTTCTGTTTCTCTCCTTCCCTGCACAGAGATTGTGATTGTAACTGTAGCAGAGGAATGCCACAGTTCAAGTTCTAAGCTAGGGGTCTGATCTCTGGCTCCGGAGCAAACAGAGCTGAGTTTGCTGGAGAATTGTTCAGTGTGTCTGTCCTGAATACCTGTGAGTTTCCAGAAGGAATGGTTTCAATCTGAAGTCATACAGAGTAGGGGAAGGAATGTTGAGCAAAGATTGAAGAATGTGGTCACCAGAAAGTTTCTTGCAGAAATTAGCACTTTGAAAATCACTCTGTATATGAGTGAACCGAAAATTTCACACACGTGCACAGAGCTAACATATTGTTAGGCTCTAATATACTGGTTTCAACAAAAATCACACATACAAGAAACTGGAAGTGATACAAAAGAACAAGATAAAGGGGAAAAAATTGTCCCTATGGAAGCCTGGTCAATGAACAGCTTAGAATAATCTAAAACAACAGCATTAAAAATGCTCAAAGAAATCAAGAAATGATACATGAACAAAACAAAAATGTAAATAAATGCAACTATAAAAAGAAATCAAACAATTATTGGAGCTGAAAACCACAATAACTGAAATAAAAAATTCAATGCAGAGGCAACATCAAATTTAAGCTGGTAGACTACAGTGAACTACAGAGTAAGGTAGTCAAAATTGCTAAGTCTGAAGAGCAAAGAGAAAAAAAGAATCAGTAAAATTGAGCAAAACCTAGTGAAATTATGAAAAATCATCAAGCAAACTAACAAACATATCATGGGAAGTACAGAAGGAGAAGATAGAGAGCATGAAAGAACTAAGGAAAAGGGAAAAAGGGACAGAAAGAATATTTGAAGAAATAAGGGCAGAAATTTTTCCATTATTACTTAAAGGCATGAATTTACAAATCCAAGAAGATCAGTGAACTCCAACTAGGGTAAACCCAAAGAGATCAACACCGAGACACTTTATAATAAAACTCTGAAGACTAAAGATAAAGACAGAATCCTGCAAACAGCTAGAGAAAAGCAGATTTTAACATACAAGGGGTCCTCAGTAAAATGAAGTGTCAATTTCTCTTTAGAAACATTGGAGGCCAGAAGACAGTGGGATAGTATATTTAAAGCACTGAAATAAAAGAAGTGTTAACAAAGAATTCAATATCCAGCAAAAATGTCTTTCTAGAATGGGGATAATATTAAGGCATTCTCAGAGAAACAAAAGCTTAGTGAATGTATGACAACTAAACTGACTTCATAAAAAATGCTAAAAGAAGTTCTTCAAATAGAACTGAAAGGATGCTAGACAATCATTTGAAGGAATATGTAGAAAAGAAAGCTCTCCAACAGACATAATCGCATGGGCCAGTTTTATGTTATTTTTGGCTTCTAACTTAAGTAGTCATATCTTAGATGATTACTATCGATAAAGGGGGAAGAGGAGTGGTATAGGAATAAGATTTTTGCATGTTTCTGAAGTTACGTTGGTATCAAATTAAATTAGGTTGTTATAAATTTAAGATGTTAAATGTAATCCTTATGGTAACCATAAAAATTATATATACATCTATAATTTATGTATATATTATACACAGATGGGAAAGAGAAGGAAATCAAAGTGGTTAACTACAAGAAATCAGCTAAACCTAAATGATGGCAATACGGGAGGAAATGAAGGACAAAAAATGTATAAACACGTGCACACATAAATTCAAGTGGCATAAATAGATTAAACTGTCCAATGAAAAAGCAGACTGGCAGAACATATTTTAAACAAGATCCATCTAAGTGTCTACAAATGACATATCTTAGACTCAAAGGCACACATAGGTTGAAAATTAAAGATAGGGAAAAAATATTCCATGCAAATAATAAACAAAAGAGTGATGGGTGGCTATATTGAGAGAAGACAAAATAGATTTTAACCCAAAAAGATGTTTTATGGGATGAAGAAAGGATTTATATAATGATAAAGATGTTAATTTATCAAGAGGATATCACAATTATAAATAGACACTCAACAACAGAACCCCAAAATACAGGAATCAAACACTGACATAATTGAAAGGTAAAATACTTATACAATAATATGTGAAGACTTCAATATGCCACTGTCAATAATGGAGAGATATCTAGAAAAAAGATAAATACAAAAATAGAGGACTTGAAAACCACTATAAACCATCTAAAAGGGCCCCTAGAGTGCACCAATGGTTTTTGCTCAGCTACTAATCTAAGGTTAATGGTTTGAACCCACCCAGCTGTGCCATGGAAGAAAGGCCTGGCTGTCTGCTGTCATAGAAATTACAGCCAAGAAAACTCTATGGAACAATTTTACTCTGTAACACCTCGGGTTGCCATGAGCTGGATTTGACTCAACAGCAACAAGTTTGTAGTTATTTGTTTTTTACAAACCAACTAGACCTAATATGCGTATACATAATACTCCACACAGCAAAGCACAATACACATTCTTCTCCAGTACACATGAATCGTTTTTCAGGATAGATCATATTCTAGGTCAAAAAAGAAGCCTTAAAAAAATTTGAAAGATTTAAATCGTAGATAATATCTTCTCCAATCACAAGGAAATGAAACTTGAAATTACTAACAGTAAGAAAATTGGAAAATACAGAAACTCATGGAAATGAAACAACACATCATTAAACAACCAGTGGATCAAGGAAGAAATCAGAAGATACTTAGAGTTGAATGAAAATGAAAGAACAACATATCAAAATGAATACAGATAAAAAAATCCTCAACAAAATACTACTACAGCAAATCCAATACCATAATAAAAGTATTACAAAGATGATCAAGTGGTATTTATTCCAGGAATGCAAGGGCAGGTCAACATTACAAATCAATCAATTTATACATCACATTAATAGAATGAAGGAAAGAACCACAAGCTCATCCCATTTGATGCAGAAAATGTATTTGACAAAATCCAACACCCTTTCATGATAACATTCAAACTTAGAATAGAAGGAAAATTCCTCAATACACTAAAAGGCATTTATGAAAAATCCACAGCTAACATCATGGCGAAAGACTAAGAGCTTTCCTCTTAAGATCAAGAGCAAGGCAAGGATGGCTACTCTCACAACTGCTGTTCAATATTGTACTGAAGTCCTAGCCAGAACAATTAGGCAAGAAAAATAAATATAAGGTATCCAAATTGGGAAGGAAGAAATAAAACTCTCTATTCATGATTGACATAATCCTATATAAAGAAAATTCCAAAGAATCTACAGAAATCTTTTAGAACTAATAGAGGAATTCAGCAATATTGCAGGGTACAAGGTCAACACACAAAAATCATATGGATTTCTGTACATAAGCGTGGCATAATCTGAAAAGGAAATTAACAAAACAAGTCAATTTACAATAATACCTAAAAGAAAAAAATTACCTAGAAATAAAATTAACCAGGGAGGTGAAAGACTTGTAACTGAAAAGAGCAAAACATCATTGATAGAAATAAAGATGTAAATAAATGGAAGGGCATATTATGTGTTCATGGATAGGAAGGCTTAATATTGTTTACTTTTGAACCCTACTCAAAGAAATCTATAGATTCAATGTAATCCCTATTAAAATTGTAACAGCCTCCTTTGCAGAAATGGAAAAGTCAATCTTCAAATTTATCTGGAATTGCAAGCAACTCTGAATACCCAAACAATACTGAAAAAGAACAAAGTAGGAGGATTCATACTTTCCAATTTTCAGTGTACTATAAAGCTACAGTAATCAAAACAGTGTGGTACTTGTGTACAAGTAGACATATAGACCAGTGGAATAGACCTGAGAAGCCAGAAAATAAACATCAACTGATTTTCAACAAGGGTGCTAAGTCCATTCAATGGGGGTGGGGAAAAAATAGTCTCTCCAATAAGTGGTGCTGGGACAACTGGACCTCCACATGCAAAAGAATGAAGCTGGACCACACACTCTACTAAAATCTCAAAACGGATCAATGACTTAAGTGGAGGAACAAAAACCACAAAACTCTTGGAACAAAATATAGAGATAACGTTGCAGGAGCTAGATTTTGCCAATGGATTCTTAGACATGACGTCAAAAGCATGCACAACAAATGACGAAGCAGTTAGATTGGACTTTATCAAAATTAAAAAATAAATAAATTTTGTTTATCGGAGGACTTTATCAAGAAAGTGAAGAGACAAGTTACAGAATGAGAGAAAATATTTAGAAACCATGTATCTGACAAGGGTTTAATATCCAAAATACGTAAAGAATACCAACAACTCAGCAACCAAAAGAAAACAGCAGCCCAATTAAAATATGGACAAAGGGTTTGAATAGATATTTTACCAAAGAAAATATATAGATGGCCAATAAACACATTAAAAGATACTCAACATTATTTGTCGTTACTAAATGCAAATCAAACCCAAAATGAAACACCACTTCACCCCCATTAGGATGACTATGATCAGAAAAATGGAAAACAATGAGTGTTGGAAAGGATATGAAGAAACTGGAAAAGTTTTACATTGCTGTTAAGAATACAGAGCTGTGGAACCAGTTTGTTGGTTCCTCAAAAAGTTGAACATTACATTGTCATATGATGCAGCAACTCTACCCCTGGGTATTTACCCCAAATAATTGAAAACAAGAATGCAAACGGACATGTATACATCAATGCAACACTATTAACAATAGCCAAATGGTGGAAACAATCTAAAAGTCCGTCAACAGATGACTGGACATTAAAAATATTTGATGCATATATACAATGTAATATTACTCTTCCATAAAGAGAAATTCAGGCCTAATATATGCTACAACATGGATGAACCTTGAAAACATAAGAGTGAGTGAAATAAGTTAGTCATAAATGGACAAATATTGTATGATTCCACCTTGTATAAAATATCCAAAATAAGCAAATGAATAGAGACCAAACTTGATTAGTGGCTACTGGGAATAGGTGAGAGGAAAAATGAGGAGGAATTACTTAAAGAGTACTGATTTTCTGTTAAGGGTAATGATAAAAGCTGGAAACAGATTACACTGATCATTCCACAACATGGTGAACGTGCTGTCGAAGATAATTAATGTCACTTAATGTACATATAAAAATGATTAAAATGGCAAATGTTTTGTCATATACAGTATATTTTACCACAAAAAAAATTGAAAATAAAATAAAAAGGGCCTGCTTATAATTCCCCAAGAAGATCTTAATTATATACAAGATAATATTCTTATTGTATTAAGTACTATGTTGTAATGAGGGAGAAATTGTCAATATCGATTGTTGAGTAATTTTTATAAGCTCAAAATCTAACAAGAGTTATATATAAAAAAGGTATAAATGCAAAGGACTGATGAACACTTAAAATAGGTAATTCTGGTATTTTTTTGAAGAGTTCAATGATATAGTAAAGTACAGATTTCTTTGGGATATTAGAAGTGATGTGAAACAATCTGTGTCTGAATTCTAGTTCCAAAATTCTAGTGCAATCTTACAGTAAAAGAAGATGTATTAATTCACATGGAAAAGACACAAATTTTAGAGAGGGCAGAGGGTACACTGGTAGGAAATGAAAGCACTGTCCCTGTTGGTACTTTGAAATCCTAAGCCCTGGTACTTGTGAATGACCTTACTTGGAAATAATCTTTGAAGAATGTCATCAGTTAAGTTAACGGGAGGTCCTATCAGAATGGGGTGGGTCCTAATCCAATCTGTGTGAAGTCCTTATAAAAGAGGAAAAGAGGCAGAAAGAGAGGCAGAGGGAAGAAGACCATGATGGGGTTATACTACAGCTGCAAGCCAGGAACACCTGGGGCCACCCAAAGCCAGGAGACAAAAAGCCATAAAAGAGACACCCCCTGCCAACACTCTGGCTTGGAGTACTTGCCCAATAACTATGAGACAATAAACTTCTGTTCTTATATAACACCGATTTTTGCTATTTTGTTACAGCAGCTCCTAGGAAACTAATAATTTCTTGGTATTACATAATATGTATATTTTGAGCTCTTTAATTGCCCTGCATATATATTTTTTCATTCCTGAATCTATTTACCAAGTTGCAAACATGTTTTTCTTTTGTGATATGTATTGCTTTCATTGCTAATTAGAAGGTCTCTAATGGCCCTCTTTGTAGTAGAGACTTTAGGTAAGTCTATGTATTACAGAGGTCTTATCCTCTTTTTTGTTTTTATTTTGCTTTGTTTTTGCCAGAGAGCTCATTAATATAAGCAAGAATGAGGCAAAATTCTTTCTTATAATCATTTCTTATTTTTTTTATTGTCCTCCCTTATCAACATCCTAAATTTAGGAAGGCCAGCTCCTTTTGCAGGAAATGTATTTCAAGAATTTTCAATGCTGTGTTTCATAGCTAAGCGAATAGCATCCCCCACACTGGTTTAATTAGATCTTAAACCAGGCTAATTAACTGTGGATATTAGTAAGCAGCTGATGTAATTTAACAGCATTTAGAACTTTTGGTCTGTTGACATCTCTTCCAACTCTTACAATTTTCAAGATGGCTGACAGGAGAAAGTAGATCACATCCTCCTTAAAATAGCTAACTATATTTATTTATTTATTTGATGTTGTTCATTTTATATTTTTATTAAACTGCCAGTTCTGAGTATCCTTTTTATATGATCACAAGTCTAAGGTGTGCCCAGTTAATATAGCTCTGCAGGAAAACTGACTAGACCATGAGAAACAATCACAAAGGAATATAACTATCTCAGTATTGCAGGGAGGATATTGTCTTGTTCAGGTCAGTCCATCACTCACTCAATGTATAAGCACATTTATTTGGAAGTACTGAATAACATTATCTAAACCTTCAGAAAAGAAGTCAGCTGGTGATGAAATGTTTATTTTCAGAATAGCCCTGAGTAATGTACTTATTAGAAGCCACATCAGCTCACACTGTTTTGTCCTCTAATTCACTGCTGCAGAAAATCACCCATCCATGGATTTAGAAGATTTCTAAGTAGATAGGTAAAGAGTTTTCAAGATTTCTTAAATTGATATAAGAATTTTGGGAAAGAATTTGTCCTACTAAGTATACTCAATTCTTAGATGATTTGAGGAAGTGTGGAGAGACATGATTTTATAGTTTTAAACACTTAAAAAAGAAACTCTTCCTATATTTATGGAACTCCTCTGTTTAACTTTTAAGACTATCCATTATAATAATCATAGGAGAACAAAAAAATTGCATCCACCAAGGAGCACTTGCCTCTCTCTTATTAGGGGTGTTCCTTCATTAATCCTAGCCATTTAAAGATAAAACAAGAATTAATGATTCCCACTAAATGAGCCATACACAGAAAAAAATGCTCAGTTTTTAAGCACATAATAGAGTATATGTCCATCATTTAAAAATTGCCATATATTCAGAACCAGCCAGAATTTTGTACACCATTTTTGAAATAACTAGCAAATTCTTACTCATGAATATTGATTACTGTTGAAATAAAAATTCAGAATTTATTTAGCCATGATAATTGAAGAAAAAGTCATTGCAAAATTAATAGTAAATTCACCAAGTCATGTGAGGATTAAACTGAGGAAACAGGAACTGAATATAGAATGCTAAATTCAATTGAACCTTCTGTTGAAGATTCTTACAGCTTTCCAATAGGTCTTTGGTGTTAGAGGCACTTTCCCATACCTGGTAAATTTCAGTGGAATCATTAATGGACCTGAAGAAAGTAGGATAGGCTATATGTTGGGTCTATAGAAACTAATTTGAATATTGACATTTTGTTTTCAACTTTCCTGTTATTTATAAAAAGTGATTAAATATAGTGTTTGCAATTGGGTTGATGTGATAATGGCTGTTGGTGCAAGTCCTCTTCTTTTACTACTATTTTCTCAGTGAGAAAGAAAGCAGGACAATAAATTTGGAGTGACTTTGGTATGATGTTATAGTAATGAGCCTCAATTCGTTAATACTTCCTTGTATCCATAGTCTTGGGTGGCCAAACTCCCACCGACAATATGACTTACTTAGTCTGGTAGGATAATGACAAATATTACACAATCAGATTAGAAAAAGTGCTAGGGTGTTGAGGTTTTGTCTCTCTCTTGCTGCTCTTGGGATCTCTGACGCTACTGCACTGAGCAGAATCCAACAACCTCAAGACAGGAATGTAACCTAGTTTCTCCAGTCATCCTAGATCACAGATAACAATTACCAGAAGCAGAGCCACCTAGCTAACTGGCAGCTGCCACAAATGCCCAAATGAACTCACCATTAGAAGACCTAATCAGTTCAGCCCATCCCTAATTTCCAAACTTAGAGAATCATGATAAAACAAATGGTTGTTGTTTTAAGCCACTAAATTTTGGAGAAGTTTAT
The DNA here is from genome assembly GCA_030035585.1 of Dugong dugon. Classification (NCBI taxonomy): domain Eukaryota; kingdom Metazoa; phylum Chordata; class Mammalia; order Sirenia; family Dugongidae; genus Dugong; species Dugong dugon. The sequence goes on from CM057473.1 coordinate 14,252,117, forward strand.
CATGCAGCGATAGCTGACTAATACTGAAATTGGTACTGAGAAGTTAGGTACTGTTGTAACAAAATCTAAAATGTGCAACACTGGCTGTGTTACAGGGTTAACAGGCAGAGACTGGAAAATACTGACGCGGCATCCACAGTAAGCTGGTAACATGTCCGCTCCTGATATATAGTGGTGAACAATTGGAAAATCATTTGCCATGGTACTTGAAAATTCCAAAATGTCTATCTGAACTTTGGAATTTGAGAAAGGATATCTTCAGGCAGCATATTCAAGAGGTAAGCTGGTTGCTTTTAACTATGTATAATAAAGTACAAACAAGAGATAAGGTAAGTACCGGTCAGTTTGTAAGCAGGATTTTAACAAACTGAAAAATAAAACTGTTTCTCCTTTCTAGTCTATCTGGCACTTCAGTTAGTTAGTTAATAAATAATTCTCAAATCAAAATGTAACCTAGGGTATATACAAAATCAGTGCCTTGTGTGGGAGATTCTTTGTTAAGACTTTTGAAAGAATTAAATCACTACTTAGTTCCTCTCAATTAGATAAAAATTTTTAGACATTGTAAGAGATTAGGCCCACTGCAGCCTAAATGTCCAGTATACCAGTAAGTGTGGGGGGAAAAGACAATTCTTTAAATCAACTGCTATTGTAGATTTTGAGTTACAGAGTAGACTCTAGTCAGATTCACAGGAAACCCACCAACTTTCTAAGGAAGTTGTATAGCAAACATCTTGTTAGTCTCTATGAAAATGTGCTGAGACTGTTTAAAATCCAAAAAGGTTCTGGGTCTCCATATCTATGGGAAGGAAATAGACTAAATTAATTGCTCTAACAGAAAGTTTTCCAAAGTGCTCTCCCAAAATAGCTAAGGAGGGTGAAGAAAAAAGAGGAAATTTCGAAGAGTGGAACAAAGAACCATAAAAAAAAATATATGGGAATTTATTCCCTGGAAACAGACCAGAAGCCAGTCAAAGAACGTCACTGTCCCTGGAATAGACAAGTATGACATATTTGCCCAATTTAATTTCAGAATTGCTATGGATTAGAGAAAACATGATTCCCTTTCATTTCCTATTCAAATGGGAACATATTCTGTGGTTATTCTATTCTTGTATCACCATTGTATATCAGGTTTGTATAGAACATATAACCTGTCTTTTTAATGTGTTGCCTTAACCACATCTGGAGTTCCTGGGTGGTGTGAAAAGTTAAACACTCAACCAGTAGCCAAAAAGTTGGTGGTTCAAACCCACCCAAAGGTGCTTCAGAAGACAGGCCTGACAGTCTGCTTCCAAAAGGTCACAGTTTTGAAAATCTTATGGAGCAGTTCTACTCTGCACACATGGGGTCACCACGAGTCGGAATTGACTCAACACAGACTAACAACAACAATCATATCCTGTATGACAGTGTATTATATGATTTGGGACTTTAAACCTGATGCTTTGATTGAATGAAAGTTGTGTTTTTATGTGAGAGAGTGAGTATGCATTGCATATGGGAACCAAGTGAATTTTTAGGGTTAGAGGCAGACTATACAGGATTGTTACAGTTATGGCCCCCATTTTATTCAATGCCCCTAAATTGTTGCAGTAATGCCCCCTCCCTGTATCTGCTATGTCGATTGTGCACTTACATATTGAATATGATCTTGTCCATCTGACATGATTTGAACAATGAAACAATAGCAAAAATGTCAGAAGTACAGACTTCAGAATTGTTCATGGATTGGGGTTTGTCTTATTGCTTGGTATTCTTAAACTTGCCCCATCACTACCATGGCATGATAACAAAGGTAATTACCTAAATGAAAAGAGACTCCTGACCCAGTGACCCTGTCTTTTCAGCCAAGATCCTTTGTTGATTATTCATTTATCACTTGTAGGGGTAAGCCCAGCTAAGACCGATAGCCAATATGACCATACCACAAAATTGTGAATTAAATCAATGACTGTTGTTTCAAGACACTAAATTTTGGTGTGATGCAGTATGAGTTGGGTACAGGAGGTGATCCAGCATGAAAGAAAAAACATAAAGCCCTTTTCTATTTATTAAATAGATTAAATTCCTTGTTTAATGGTGAAAGTAAAATTTTAAATTATAGAGTAAATTTTAAGTTAAAAAAATTGGGAAAAGTAAAAATGGGACTTCATGATATATCATGAATGCTATTAAACTTTACATTTAAATGAACATTGTATAAAAGCCTTTAAATATACTGTTCAAAAATATCTTTAACATAAACCATGTCTTTGTACAATTTCAACTTAAAAATGATGAAATGTATTTTCCTAAAGAGGTTTAAAAGAGTATATATTACTGGAAAAATGTTTTTCATAGGTCAGAATTTTTATGTATTCTATCCCAGCTTTGCCCTTAACTCTCTGTATTTACTGGTTCATTTATAAATGAGATGGTTGGAGTAGCTACTCAGTGTCCTTTCTAAAATATAATATTTTACTATATTCAGTCACCCAATAAAATGTTCATCAAAATCTAGGAGGCTTATCTGGGGTTTTACAACAAAATAAACTAAGAAACCATAATTGTTCTTAATATTCTTATTATTTGTTTTTTTTTCAGATATAAAAGAAAGATTCATTATTGACAAATTATTATTTGTTTTATATCTAATCCCTTCTACTATACCAGAATGTATCTATTTTTCAGGTTTTTAAATAAATTATATTTTATTAGGGTTATAATTCTTGTGTCTTTTTTAAATTAAACAAACAAATTCTGTTTGTCTCAAGTATATTGGAAAGTTAAGAAGAAAGATGGCATTAACATGCAGAAGACAAGTAAATTCAAACAACCAACAAAGACTCATTCATGGTTGGAAAATAACTTCGTGAAACAAATTAAGAGAAAAATAGGACAGTGGGAGAGATAATCATTTCTACTTGTCTTAGTTTTTAATTAACCACAATAATGGTGATAAAGCTGTTCACCCTTCTGAGTGTAGAATCCGCCCACCCACACACACGCATACACATCCAAACAGGAAAGCTGAGTTGAGAAAAAAGAATAATTAACAAAGTCAGAGACAGCTTAATTAACGCACTGATGTCTCAGCACTGCCTCTGAAAGTCTGTCAATAGATGGATTCACACTGTAACTTGCTACGTGATGTTCTCTATAAAAAGACCAAAGCCAGCATCCTTATGGAAGTCCACTTACCTTCTATTCTAGTCTATATCTCATTCATTTGGGTACAAAGCAAATAGTTCCCCCTATACTCCCTACAGAGATGTAATTCTATGTCTGTATTTAGTTAACCTGAATAAGTACTTATGTTCCTGGTCCACTTAAAAAGAGAAAGGTCAAGTTGAAATAAATCCTAAACATTTATCATATAATTAAAAAAAAAACAAAACCCTGAATGGGTGAACTTTAAACAATATGCATTATTTACCATATATATCCACATACAATATATATCACACCTATGCTCTTCCTTAATTTACTTCCACCTAGAGAAGTTATAAACAAATCAAGCAAGTTTACCCAGCTTATTTCTTGATTTTATTTTTTATAATAAGTGTCCAAATAAAAATTGGCTCTTATTTAACACTCTAATACAAGTGTTTTGTCATAGAAATTTTCATTTATAAAAAAATTTTGCAACGTATTTGTCCATTCTCTATGATGCACCCTACATGTTGTGATGTCCTAACACAAAGGTGTGATTAACTGATAGCTTTAATTACAGACACATTAGTGATAGATATTTTCTAGGCATAGAGCGTCTGAAGCCTCTCAAATCAAAATATCACAGAGTCTTATTTATTTAGCCTACATGTGATTTTTTTAAACTGATTCCTGGCTACAATCCCATATATAAGCAATCATAAGGAGAACAGATTTGAAATTTCCTTATGATTTATCTGGAACTGTTATGAGTGATAAATTTACAAATTAATATTATTTTATGGAAGTGGCTCATTCACCAGTGCTCTATCCCAATAATACCAGCTGTTTTTCACTTGGAGATTACTGTGTGGTGTACCTAGTACTAAAAGCTATTGTGACAAGATATCACTAACTACTTTGCAAATATCCATTCTCTCCTTTCTCCTTTCCTTATTTGGTTTTGGAAGGACAATGGACCCATTGGAAACTATTTACCTACCATGGCTCCATTGCACCTAATGATAGAGTGGCTATGTGCACAGTTCTAGCCAAGAAAAGTAAATCATTTCTGAAAAAGCATTCTTTCCTGATATAGGCACTGCACCCTCCTCTTTGTCACATTCTCTTTCTTTCTGTCTGAACCATGTAGGGGCTATAGCTGTCTTGAAATCCTGAGGCAATGATCATAAGAATGAAATAAAACCAGTAAGAACGGAAGGATGAAAAATGGAGTCTGAGCTCAATTTTATAAACAAGTGTTTGTACGGCTTCTTATTATTTATAGGTAACTAATAGAACTGGAGATAATTTTTGCATTTATCCTCACAATAACACTATGAATTAGATATTTTATTACCACTGGTTTGCACTTTAAAAAATAAACCAAGTTTCTGGTTAAGATGGAGGCTTAGATAGACACACCATGATGTCTCTTACAAAAAAAGACTCTAGAGACTAAGTAAAACAGACACAAATAACATCCGTGGGTCCCTGAGCATCCAACAGAGGGCTGAAGCATCCGACCGAGCACCAACTGGAAGGAGAGATATATACAGACCAGTGAGAATGTGGTGACTTATGGATCATTCCCACCCTCCCTGGTGGCGTGGTACAGCATGGTCATTTTGGGATGGCAGCAAGCAACATCCCCAGGTGAGAACCCCAGAAAATCAGCTTCACAGAAAACACAGCTGAAGCAGATTTACTGTGTAAAAAACTTGGGAAGAAACAAGGTGGGCTGGAAAAGAGCTGTGTATGAACATGCCAGAGAGGGTGACACATGGAAGCAGCATAGCTTTGAAACTAGGGAAACACAGGGAAGTGACGTTGGAGAAAGTGAATCAGATTGAATTGTCAGAGAATCAGGAAGGGACAAGATAAGACAGGGAGTACACATTTGTGGAGGGGCAAAGGTAAAGTACAGGAGGACAATGGACATGAGCTCCAGAGTCCCTGGTGAGTGCAGAGAAGGGAGGGAGCTAAGAACTGGTGCTGGACTGCTCGTTAGCAGCGGCCCATCCATTTTGATGGGTGCCTGTATATTTGTGAGTATATGTGTGTGTTTATATATATATGTACAGGCAGTCCCAGGGTTACGAATGAGATCTGTTCCTAAGTTTGTCTTTCAGTAGAATTTGTAGGTAAATTAGAACAGGTACATATGATTCTTACTTAGCGTCAGTTAGTCAAATGTTTCTCTCAGTGTACAGTATATATTTTACTTTTCTGGATTGAAGATGGATTGAGACAATGGCTGCAATAGTGGGCTCAAACATAACAGCGCTGTGAGGATGGCGCAGGACTGGGCAGTGTTTCATTCTGTTGTACATTGGGTTGCTATGAGTCAAAACTGATTCAGTGGCACCTAACAACAGCAACATGCATATAAAGCACTTAAGAAACACTTCCAATGTTTTCACGAGCATCACACAGTATGTAGTGGGTGCATTCATTATTATGAACCATTGTATTTAACTCAAATGTTAATATAATAGGCTTTATAGCAGTCCGTTCTTAAGTACAAGTTGTCCGTAAGTCAGACATTCGTAACCTGGGAACTGCCTGTATATATGTGTGTATATATACATGTATATGTGTGTATGCATATATATTTGCATGTATAGTAATGCACAGTTATAGACACTTCTTAGATACAACCAATCACTTCACAAGATTGGTTTTCTTGGTTTGAAGACTTAGAGCTATAGTCGCATGGGAAAACTGGGTCAATAGGCATAACGTAGTTCATAAAGTTTATGTTCTACATTTTAGTTTGATGAGTAGTGTCTAGAGTCTTAAAAGACTGTGAACAACCATCTAAGATACAACTATTGGTCTCTACTTGTCCAGAGTAAAAGAGAAAGAAGGAAACCCAAGATTCAAAGAAGAAATGAGTCTATAGGACTAATTGTCTACATGAACAATGGCCTTATGTACCCTGAGACCAGAAGAACTAGACAGTACCCAGCTACCACTACCAGTTGTTCTCATCAGGGCCACAATAGATGAATCCTGATAGATTGGGAAAAAATGTGGGACAGAATGTCAAATTCTTAAAACATTCAGACTTACTGGATGGGTTGAGACTAGAAGAATCCTCAAGACTGTTACTGAAACTGTTCTCTGCAGTCACCTTTTAGCTAAATAATAGGTTGACTCATAAAATAAAGAATATCACCTATGAGTAGTACTTAAAAAAAATCATCTATATGAGATCAAATGGTCAACAATTACTCTAAAGCAAAGATGAGAAGGAAAGGTGCAGGGAAACTAGATTACTGGAAATGGAACAACCAGAATGGAAATAATGAGAATTTTGACACAATGTGAAGAATGTAACCAGTGTCACTGAACAATTTGTGTAGAAACTGTTGAATAGGAAACTATTTTGCTGTTGTAAACTTTCACCAAAAATATAATGAAATATTATTTTAAAAAATAAGTCAAATAAGCCAAAAACAAAAAAACAAACCCACTACTGTTGAGTGGATTCCGACTCACAGCGACCCTATAGGACAGATTAGAATCGTCCTATAGAGTTTGCAAGGCTGTAAATCTTTGCAAAAGCAGACTGCCATATTTTTTTTCCATGGACAGTCTGGTGGGTTCAAATTGCCAACCTTTCGGTTAGCACCTGAGCACTTAAACCACTGAACTACCAGGGCTCCCAAATGAGCCAAAGAAAGGTTAATTCATGGTCCAAGTCCCAAGTCTCCAGCAAAAAAATAAAATAAAATAATTATATATATATATATTGAGAAATACAAGTCAACAGACATCCATAACTTTTCTCCATCCATGTCCCAAGAGGAGAAAAATTCATGACCTTTAACCATGTGGCTAATAAAAAAAAGAAAAAAAATGTTTAGGAGAATCAGAATTGTATAAATGTCTACCTGGGCAAGAAAACAAAAATAAGTTCTAAGAAGGATGTAATAATAGGAATAAATAAATAAATAAATAAGACAAACATCCAAGAGGTCTAGCATGAGAAGGCTTACGTTCAAATGTAGATTTGTCACTTATTAGTAACCAAATGTGGGAGAAGATGTGGCAATCTGCTTTTGTAAAGATTTGCAGGCTTGGAAATTCTAGGGGGCAGTTCTCCTCTGTCCTGTAGAGTCGCTATGAGTTGGAATTGAATCCATGGCAATGGGTTTCATTTTAGTTTAGTAACCAAATCACAAGTTGGTAGGATGTGGAATAGTTAGCACCCAGCCTCTGAAGTTAGACTGCTTGAATTTTAATTCCATTTTTTATAGTGTATATTTCTTAGATTAGTCTCTATACCTTACAGACTACTTAATCACTTCTGGTCTCAGATGTTTCATCTTTAAAATGGGGACAGTTAGAATAATAACTTTCAGTGGCTGCTGAGAAAATTATAATAATCTCATACATTTCAAAAATGCTTATTAAAACCAGTAAAATCATTGTAGAGTAAAAATGCATTTATTTATTTACACATTCCACAACATTCAGTATAAACCTCTAGTATTTAAAATATTAATAGGTTCTAAAAAAAAAAAAAATAGAAAAGAAAAGAAAATGCTTCTAAGCCCAAGTACCTATGAGAAATTTAGAGTGAAACAAATATATTTTGTTTATGATGTTGTCCCAAAAGATTTGATTGTGCATCTTTTTTTCTTTCTTTGTAAAATTTGGTTGAATGGAAGAATATACTAAAAAGCATGGTGAATGTTTCCAATTATGGAATGAAACATATATTTGCCAAAGTTTTCTTCTAATGGAGATACAGTACATCACTTCAATGCTCCAACAGATGTTTAAAAAAGAATCATTCCTGCCTTATGTATAACACAAACAGAAATTTGTTTTAATGTTGCAGAAAATGTTTGATTTTCCTTCATGTAAATTGTTTTTCTTTTTAAAGATTAACTGTCAAAAACATGTATTAGCTGAATATCAGTTTCAAAATTAATGTCTAAGTTACCAAAATGAACAATTCAAGCATACTGTTTGAACAAAAATTACTTTAATGACAGTCAAGTTGGGGCAAGAGAATTGTTTTCATCAAGTTCTGCTTTGTCTCAGAGACAAACCATCAAATGTGAAGATACATTTGACATGCAGAAACTGAAGTTCGTGAACATATTTTCACAAAGAAGATGTACCTTTTTGATTATGACAAAGCTTGAAGTTCTACAAAAATTAGTCTGACAACTTACATATAATTTTAAGTATCAAAATCCATATTACATATTTTTATAGAAAAAACTAAAGTGTAAAATGATTATAGAACTTATAAAAATAAAAGTTTACTTAAATTTTTATGTGGCATGATTTTTTTTTTCTATTTTGCTAGGCTAAATAATGATACATACTACGAAATAATAAGTATTTGCCCCAAGTGATACACTACAAGATATTATTTAACTCGTTTTGTTATATAGCTAAGATCTTTATAATGGTTGATTAGATAAATTTGCACTGTAATAACTTTATAATATCATACATTCTTGCTTGTTTTCAGCATCATTTGCAGGCTTTCAAATGAGTGCAGATTCCTGTTACACTTATTTATTAGATGTGTAAAATTGATAGCTATAATTATCAGGTTCCACAAAAGAAGATTTAAAAAGATTTACATAAGTTTAATACAATATAGAAATTCTGTAATCTGAATTTCATAATAGGTCTCCAGAATCCTAGAACTTCATTAATATAGCATGCTTCGAGCTACTTTAATATTTCAATATATAAAAACAAATCAGTGAAAGGTTTTACTAAACACAGTTTCTATTGATTTGTGATAATTGATACTATTTTACTGAGTTTACAAAATTCAACCAAAGGTAAATAAAAATGAAAACTTGCTGTTTAAATGCATACATATGCACCATAATACTTACTAACATCTATATCGTAATTCATCGAAATTAAAACAAATAAGTTGATATATTCTTAAATTCAAAAGTAAAATTTGTGATTATCTGGATTTGGGATTAGTGCTCATTATTACTATGAGGTTGTAAGAACTCAGAAAATAAGCACTTTAAAAATATTGCTACTTCTTTGGGGATAAAAGTGATTATATTTCCCAGTTATATGTATCAGCTATTTCTGAGAACTTGAACTGCACCTGTTAGGGGAAAAGCAAAAGAAAACTCGCGAAGAGTGACATTTACTCTGAGTCAGGATTTTCAGACAAAATAATTATCTGCCAATGCTATGACAATGGAAATGGTTTGCCCTAGGGAAAAGAGAAAAAAGGATTATCATTTTATCCAACTTTAGGACTAAACTTGAAGATATTCTTATCACATCAGAACACACTATTGTGTGAAATCTGAACATAAAGTAAAAGTCAGATTTTAATAGTGTAATTTCCTTACAGTAAAATTGTACCTATGAAATCTTGGTTCTATAAACCAATACTCTTTTAACTGATTGTAAATTTAGCTTTCATATTTAATTAATTATTACATTAAAGCCCACTAAACACCATCAGAAAAATACTTGTGTTAGAAAGTAATTGGATTGTTGGGCTTGGTGCAGCAAGGGCTAATGCACTCTGGAGGAACTCTAGGGCATCTCCAAAAGATTTGGGAGACAGGAGTTGTAATCTTAAAGTAGGCAAGTTAGTGGAAGATCAGATAGTCTGAAGTCTTATATGGAGCATATGGGTGTGGACAAGCTGGTTCAAGTTTAGGAAATCTACAGCAAAGGTCATAGATTATTTTGCTATAGTGGTTCTCTTTTGAGAGTCAGAGTACAGTTCATTTTACAAATTGTGATTTCTGTTTCAATCCTCAGTTACCTTTCATAGCCCTTTTGCCAAGAGATCCATTTTTCACTTTTTCCATCCTCCTTCCAGTAATTCTTTAGCCTAAGCTGAAGGATAAACCATTATCTTTGGAGAAATAAAAAAATGTAATCTGTGCGCTGCTGTTCAGGGTTTCAAAATCATGTATCATGTTTTCAAAAGCTGTCTTTTTGACCTTCACTGTCAGCAGACCTTAACTTTCTTTCTGTTGAGTGATCATATGCTGAATCATCTGGATTGATAACAGTTTCTTGTCACTAAAACATGGTTTATTATCTAAATTTGAAACAGGTACCGTATGTCCCATAATCTACTTGAATCTTCTTTATATAATCAAGTGGTGTTTCACTCTAATTTGGGCATGTGCTGTTTAATTTGTAAGTATCTGAAAAAATAGTCACAATGTAGTGTGTGCCAAATATAAGGGTCTTGGGAGTCCCATGAATAAAAGACAGTGGTGTCAACTAACATGGTAGAATCTTGAAACAGCAGGGGGGAAGGGAATAGTTTAGAGGACGAATAAAATAAACCCAAAAAGAGAGGGTGAGCCAATCTGAGGGTCTGTTTCCAATGGCTTTGGTTACAGTAGTCTATACCACTGTATTACAGTTCATTATATTTTTTTCTCTGAAGTTCCTGGGCTAGCTGTCTATGTTTGTGAAACATAAGCTTTTACAGATTCTCTACAAAAATTTATCTTAAAGTTTCCAGTATTTGTAATATTTCCAATTTTTGTGAATGACGTTATTTTAGCTTTTGTTGTTTGTTGTTAGTTGCTGTTGAATTTATTCCTACTCATGGTGACTTCAAGTATGCAGACCTTTGGCTAGTAGTCAGGCTTAGAAACATGTATTCAAGTATAAATCCCTTGGAGTTTTACTGTTCAGATGTTACCATTTCCTGATAAGCTTCTTGCCACTAAACTTAAAGTGAAGACTTTCTTCAACGTTACTTAAGAATACTGGATGTCGAAGTTTCAAATCATGTAAGAGCTGATTAGTTAGCTTGAGAAAGAAGGGGATCCATCCCTCTTGGTGATAAAGTCTAACAGCTTTGGCTATTTCATTGCTAACCTGGATTATCAGAATTCTGGAATCCTAAACTGAAGTATAACATGATTAATTAATAACATTAAACCTGTAGACATTTAATTTATTACATAAAGTGTACTATGAATGCATCCCTGGTTACTCAAATAGTTAAGCACTGGATACTAGCCCAAAGGTGGGAGGTTCAAACCCACCTAGAGGCACCTCTGAAGACAGACCTGACAATCTGCTTCCAAAAGGTCACAGCCTTGAAAACTCTGTGGAGGAGTTCTACTCTGCAAACATGGGTTCACTATGAGTCAGAATTGACTTAACGGTAGAGGGTTTGGTTTTGGGTTTTGGACGATGAGTACCGCCAATTTTTAAACATATTCAACCCTAGAACCTCAGCCTTTTTGTAGGTATTGTTCTACCTGTCTTTGCACATAAAATTAAGGATGTTTCGTATAGCCAAAGAAGTACACATTTTAACTAACATTTGCTTAAGGTTTCTTTTAACCAAAGAAGGAGAAAAGCATTGCAACACTGTTATGTTAATGTATTTTACATATACATAATTAACCTAAAAATTTCTCTGTCAATGTATCAGGGTTTTTTTTCCTCTATTTTTACATATACATAATTAACCCAAAATTTCTTTTTCAGTGTGCCAGTTTTTTTTTTTTTTTAAATCAAAGGTTAGTAAACGAAAGAGCCCTCAAAATAGCTTTGAGTTTTTGAGATAATTAAAACTTGGAGAATGCCAAGCAAATTTAATCATCCTTACTAACATTTGTTTTATACACTGAAGGAACAAAATTTTGTTTTGCCTAAGGGCTATTCAGGAAACCTCAAATAGGTGAAAGACATTTTGACATTATTATTAGTGCATTTATGACCTGAATTTCTGAAAGACAGTGAAAAAGAGTGGTCAGAGAAAATGGATATGCTTAAGGCAACAAAAAGTTGCAGGCAATATTTTAAAAACACAGCCATAAATGACACTGGTTACTAGAAAACATCACTTTTTTTTACAAAAAAAAATTAGAGTATATCAAAAGGCAGTAAATGTTAGCATTTTTGGTGATTAAAAAAACAGTTTCTCTCTATTTTTAACAGAAAAAAGTTCTAGTTCTACAATTTTTTATTATTAACCATGTGGACAAATTGCAGTAAAGTATTTATAACAAACAGATGCAATCAGGAAACGCTCACCTCAGTGTCTATGACAAAAAATTTTGAAGACAACTACCTGATCAACTAATTGGAAGAGATCCATACTTGTGTCCATTCCAAAGAAAGGCGATCCAACAGAATGCAGAAATTATTGAACAATATCATTAACATCACATGGAAGTAAAATTTTGCTGAAGATCATTCAAAAGTGGTTGCAGCAGTACATACACAAGAAGCTGCCAGGAATCCAAGCTGGACTGAGAAGATTTGTAATGAAGGTTATCATTGCTGATGTTAGATGGATCTTGGCTGAAAGCATTGAGTGCCAGAAAGATGTTTACCTGTGTTTTACTATGCAAAAGCATTCGACTATGTGGATTATAAAAAATTATGGATAACACTGCAAAGAACAGGAATTTCAGAACACTTAACGGTGCTTATAAGAAACCTGTAGATAGGTCAAGTGGTAGTCGTTTGAACAGAAAAAGGGGATATTGCATGGTTTAAATTCATGTAAGGTGTGCATCAGGGTTGTATCCTTTCACCATAGTTATTCAATCTGTATGCTGAGAAAATAATCTGATAAACCAGACTATATGAATAACAACACAGCATCAGGATTGGGGGAAGACTCATTAACAACCTGTGATATGCAGATGACACAACCTTACTTGTTCAAAGTGAAGAGGACTTGAAGCACTTAGTGATGAAGATCAAGGACCAGAGCCTTCAGTATGAATTATACCTCAACATAAAGAAAACAAAATTCTCACAACTGAACCAGTGAGCAACATCATGATAAACAAGATAATATTGAAGTTGTCAAGGATTTTATTTTACTTGGATCCACAATCAACACCCATGGAAGTAGCAGTCAAGAAATCAAACAATGTATTGCATTGGGCAAATCTCCTTCGAAAGACCACTTTGAAGTGTTAAAAATCAAACATGTGACTTTGAGGACTAAGGCGCACCTGACCCAATCCATGGTATTTTCAATCACTTCATATGCATGTGAAAGCTGGACAATGAATAAGGAAGACTGAAGAAGAATTGATGCCTTTGAATTATGGTGTTGGTGAAGAACATTGAACACACCATGGACTGCCAGAAGAATGAACAAATTTGTCTTGGAAGAAGAACAGCCAGAATGCGCCTTAGAGGTAAGGATGGTGAGACTTCGTTTCATGTAGTTTGAACAAGTTATCAGGAAGGACCACTCCCTGGAGAAGGACATCATGTTTGGTAAAGCGGAAGGTCAACGAAAAAGAGGAAGACCCTCAATGAAACCAGTTGACACAGTGGCTGTAACAATTTTATATAAGCAAATTTAGATTCTGTATAAATCTCAGTCCCTTAATTCTCTATCTTCTTCATTCCAGTATATTTAATTTCATAAGACTGTTTTTAATTAGTTTTGAGAATCATATATAGTTTCATATTTTTCAATTTTCTACCTCTGATATTTCTCAACCTGTTTTGGCTTCAGGCTTTGGTTCCTGATTTTCATTTTGTCCAGCAATTTTATGTGACAAGTTTTTGTTTATCTATTCATACATATTGTTCTTTTTTTTTTTTTTTTATTACTTCTCGAGTAGTAGGTAATTTTACTTATCCATCAGCCTTACACTAACCAACCACAAGTACCAATAACTGGCAGCTTCCAATCTTGGAAACCAGTCAAATAGGGCAGTCACAGGAAGAAGATGAAATTTTATGGAAATTGAAAGGAGTGAACCATTTGGCATAATCCTACTTCCTCCTTGTAGATTCATACCTTGGTTTCTAGTGTACCAGATTTCTTCTCATGTTTTATTTTCTTGATTTAGCTATTAGTACTTAACAAATCTGTAGTCTTAGGAAGAAAAGGAAGACTTTTCAAACATTCTCCCATGTCTTCACAATTTTTTTTCTTCCTCACCTTGTTATTTCCTAGAAAATAGTTATTCAAATCCCCTTCCCAATTAGAATTCACAAATGATCACTTAAGGATTCTTTTTCAACAGCGGTAGGCTGAAGAGCTAATGTTTGCCTGGTTTCTTTAATGAAACTCATTTTTTGATACATGCAGGGGCATCTTTATTTAGTGCCCAGCTATTTGGAAAGCAGACCCTAAGAAAATGGAATTCCAGGGAGATAATTTAGTTTAAACAGAAATTCATCAGAGAGGTAAAATTATGTGTCCTAAGTCACATGATTATAGGGTTTATTTAGTAGAAGACTTTCCAAATATCTGAATGTACTACGTCAGGTTGTTGCATCATATGCTTTCAATTCTACATTATACCTCATTCTAGACCATTGCTCACAATTTTATATGCTACTCTTCTACAACAGCAATAATATAGAATGGCTATTCCTAACCAGCAAAATAGTCTAGTTTCAAGTATTTATTTTTAAAATGTGTATTCTAAATAGGAGACCTGATGGCACAGTGGTTAAGCATTTGGCTGCTAACCAGAAGGTTGGCAGTTCAAACCCAGCAGCCACTCTGTGGGATAGAGATGTGGCAGTCTGCTTCTGTAAAGATTTACAACCTTGGAAATCCTATGGGACAGTTCTACTCTGTCCTAAGGGTCTCTATGAGTTGGAATTAACTGGAAGAACAAGGGGTTTCAACTTTTTCTATCTATCCCCTCCCCTCTACTCCCCCCAAAAAATCTTACTTTAAGTGATCAGATGAAAAAAGTCAGATATATAACATGGTCAAAAAATTAATGGCATCATATAACCTGAAATTAAAGTACCATTATATACATGCTACCTATAATACAAATAAATATGCTTAAAATAAAAGTTTTTTACTAATAGAAATGCAATAGGTTATTAGTGATAAGCCATAAGATAATCAATATTGACTCAAAGTCCCAAAAGAGTGGACATATTTTTATATTTGACCTCTGTTATTCTATAGCATTAGATAGTAATCATAAAACAGCTATAGTAATAATAATGACATTTATGTATCATCTTATAATTTTAAGTAATTACAGTTACATAATACCTTACTTAATGAGATTACTTTGCATGGGAAACTAATGCTAAATTAAGGGTCTAAATATTTATCTTGAAAATTGAGACTTTACTTAGACTTAAAATTACCTTATAAAATCCATATGGGCAAGTTATCAGCAACAGCTTATTTAAGGGAAGTGAATCAGTGACATACTATTTTTTATGCTATTCATTTTCTAGGGTGATTTACTTCTGATGTATAACTGCAGGTTATTATTTTTCATAGATTACAGAGGGACTCTCAAGATGCATTAACCAAAAGTGAATTAATCAAGCTTTACCATCTCTAATTTATATGAAACAATTCATCTTCTTGAATATATTGCAGTTACTTCTGTTCTGTATGCATTATCTAATTGTGCCTACCAGATGCCGAAAAGGATAAAGTGTATGCTTGAAGATGGGAACCATGTATTATACTAATTGTCATCTAATTTTTTAAGCTATTCCTAAACCAAATATCTTCCCATGGGAAGGTTTTTTGTTTGTTTGTTTGTTTGTTTTTAATGATTGTAAATTTTAAAATAATGGCTATAAATTATTTGGGTAATATAATTTCAAGGCCTTGAGGTCACTATTAAACCATATCACTTAGAATAATTTTCAGCATGAAAAAACATTTGTTGGAAACAAATTTAAAAGAAATATATCAGATTTAAATTACTCTGAAATTGTAAAGCTGTAATTTTGTGGGCTCACATCTTTCATTCTTTTCAGCTCTGACAGAGTAAATCTCCTGATAATATTTTAACAGCTAGATTTCTAAGCCAGTTTTGAGCAGAAAGTCAAAATCCATTTTGTGATTCAGATGCATTATAGTTTAAACCCCTGGAGCCTTTAATTATCATTCTCTTTTTGCTAAAAATCTTTGCTTTTTGTTTCCATTTCATGACGTTATTGAAAGGGCCACTATCAGGAAGCCACGCTTTTTATGAATACTGACTTAACTGAAAAGTATTTTCACATTTAAATAAAATTCATTATGCAACTTTGAATCAACACTAAGGCCTTTTTCACTGGACTTGCACTAAATGCCATTTCTGATTGATATTTGCAAACGCGCTCTATAATTTTGATTCAGGTAAACAGCAACACTTGCCAATGAGCAACATTAAATTTCTCTACCAAAATATTTTAATTTTTAGTTCCCGTTATCACCCTGCTTTTTAAATATCATTTCTTCTTATTATGTGTTAAAGTTCTGTACACTTTCCTTCCACCTTTTTCCCTGGTCTAACAAACTATAAAATACCCTATGGAGTGTGAAGTATGGTAGAAGAAGAATTTTTTTATTTCATATAAAGAAGTTTTATATTTCTTCTCTTACTTCCCCCTTTTTATCAGAGGTTCCACCAAATAGCCCATGACAGAAATATGGGGATCATCTTTGGCTCTTTCTTCTCCTTTACCCACAGCATCAAATTGATCACCAAATCTTATTGATCCCACCTCTGTAATAACTAAAAAAAAAAAAAAAATAGCAGCTCCTTTTTATTCCTAGTACCATTGTCTCAGTATTAACGCCCATGACCTTCATCCTGGGTGACTGCAATAGACACTTACCTTTTCTGGGAACTAGTCTTGCCATTCATTAAATCATCCACATAGCTGACAAAATTACTCATTCTAAAATGTACATATGATTATCTCACAGCACTGATATTATCTGTCAATAATAGCTTATTGACGGAGGACAAACGTCCAAAATCCTGTGCCCACTCTCCCATGTCTTTCATGTATTGTCCTATTCGTAGTTTGGTAGCCTTGTCTCCTTCCGCGTTCCCATGTTTGCTGAGGACTCCAACCACATCAACAATTTTTTGTAATGTCTCATATTTGCTAGAAGGATTTGCGCTTCATCTAATATTTTCACATAGAGATAGGCATCAAGAAACATTAAATGAAATTATTGTGCTTATCAAAATACATAGTCAAAATTATCCTTTTAAATAAACGGGTTTAGTTTCCCCCTGATTACAGACTTCTGTCATGTTTTCCTTATTTTTCTGTAGCAAAGAGTTATTTAGAAGTTCATAGGGCTTTCACTGGAACATTTATAATATAAGGGACCTGAATTAGAAAGGATAGGAAAGCATCCATGAGTGTAGACTCAGTATCAACAGGCACAGAGCAGGATTTAGACAAAGGAATCCTGATAGAAGCGTGGTCAGATCAGACCAACACCAGAGTGAAGAAAGAAAAAAAAGTCAAGAAATAAGTTATCATGTCCATGAAATAAACAAATCAGCAGGTGATAGCAGATGGTACAGATCCAGAGGTGGTCCAAGAACATTCTCCACTATTATCTAGCTAGATGATCTTAGACTTAGGCTTAGACTTCATATCAGTTTTCTAAACTGCAAAATGAGACGGTGAACAGATAATTTCTCAACTCTCTTTACTTGCCAGGATTGAAATCAAAATGGGTTGAAGGACAATATTCTAAGCTGTATTTGTTCATCTATTTTCTTTTGGAGGCAGCAGACTAAGGTCAGCCATCATATTCTCTCTGTAGTAAATGCTAAAAGCATCTCTTTTTAACCATATAACCACATTATTGAGACATTTGCCTCAATGGACAGCATTGATAAAGATTTACCATCAACAAGCCCATGTTAGTTTAATGACTGCATAGTAACCATTGCCATTTAAACCAGTCATGATACTGTGCCATCTTTTAAATATCCAAAAAAAATCTTAGATTTTAATAAACGGTTACAATAATATGTTATAATATAAATATTTGCTGATATTTGGCAAATAACCAGAGAATTGTATTTTGTAATAATTATTCAAAGAAAAATGTTTCTGTGCACAGATTTTTGAGAAATCTGAAATAAAATATGATTTAATCAAAAAGATAAACACTGCAAATTTTATGTATGATGAAATAATTCTTCACTTACAAAAATAATTCTGAGTCATTTGCAGTGTACATTCCATTAGGGAATGTATATCAAATTATGCATATAAATTGATATACTGTATATCAAAAACTGTATATCAAATTACTGAAATAAATATGTGCATTCCATATTTATTCCAGTAATTAGCTATACAGCAAAGTGAAACGTATTTCTACTATTACAAATTTTTTTGTAGGGAATTGATATAATTATTTTTTTTTATTTTTCTGCTGTTAGTCACTGTAATGTAGGCAACCACTAAATAATTTAAATATTTAGATTTTTGAAATCAGAAAATATTCAATGAACTTATCATTTTGGGTGATAAGAGTATTAATGGAATAAGCTATTATAATGTTAATGACTACAGTAGTTTTCACAGGAGACACAAACTGATTCTATGCAACATTATTTATTCCGTAAGTGTAATTATGGAATTTATATTTTCAGAGCTTTATGTATATTGCATGCTACATATGACATCTTCATATAGGTTTTTTTTTTTTTAATTTTATTGTACTTCAGGTGAAGGCTTACAGAACAAATAGTTTCTCATGAAACAGAAGTACACATGTTGTTTTATAACATTGGTTAACAACTCCACAACATATTAACCCTCTAACTTCTCAACTTTTTTTTTTGGTGAAACTACACATAGCCAAAGATACACCATTTCAAAAATTTCTACATGCACAGTTCAGTGACATTGACTACGCTCTTCCAATTGTGCTGTTATTCTCACTTAAGATGAAGGCTTACAGAACAAAATAGTTTCTCGTTTAACAGTTACTACAAATGTTGCCCTATGACAATGGTTAAGAATCTCACAACACATCAACAATATCCTTACTCAACCTTCATGTAGGTATTTTTATATATATCATTTTAAAATTGCATTACATTATGCTGCCTGACCCTTCTTATAGTTGGAAAGCATGTAATTTACTTCAAAAACTACAAATGTGTTGGCACAGATGGAAGCGTTACTTCCATAAGTTGTCTAATTAATCAAGACTTTTCTTAATTACATTGTTGAGTGATTAGTATAAATGTCGTTAAATTCTTTTCTAAATTTTAATCACTATTCGCCTGGCTAGTACACATATGGCATAAAGGAAAATTAGCATCACAAATATAGAGAACAGCTGAATAAAGAGTAGTTACAAAAGTTGGTAACCATAATTCTCAAGGCAATTTTTTAAAAAAATTTATCTCTCTCCACTTGTTGCTTTTGTAATAAAATACCACTGTACTAAAATACTGAAATTCTTCCGCATCATTTTAGAATTTTTTTGACACTAACATTTTATATGTTTATGTTACAGACCTATCATATACAGTTTAATTCCTGCTAATGCTACGCTTAAAGATTAATAGCTTGGGTTATGAACAATAACAACAATAACAAATTGAGTTTGACTCACAGCTCCACTATTAATTCTGTTTGTTCTTTTAGGCAAGATACACGGCATTGCTTGCCTTCGTTTTCTCATCTTCTCTATTACTCAACTGGTAAGACAGATACAAATCCAAAAATCCCGTTGCCACAGAGTTGATTCTGACTCCTAGCAACCCTATAGGACAAAGTAGAACTGCCCCATAGGGTTTCCAAGGAGTGGCGGCTAGCGCATATGAACTGCGCACCTTTTGGTTAGCAGCTGAATGCTTAACCAGTGTGCCACCAGGGCTACAAGATTGCTATATGGATGTGAAAAAAGAATAAGAATTTAAATAAATGAGTATAGTGCCAAGAATATAGTAAATGCTCTATTATCATTTGTTAATTCATGGACTACTTTTCCAAAATCAAAGACATTTTATTTTTTCTAAGCCTAATATGCTCTGCACACCTATAACATAACTATTATTATTTGGGAGTTTATCCTTCTGAGAGTTTTTTTTTTTTTTATAAGGCAGATTGTGTACATAAATGCATGCACATACTCTCATATACAAATACAAACACAAACACACAGTTGTTTTTTTTTTTTTAAGGAATGCATCATAATATACATAAAACCAATCTAAACCAAACCCACTGCCATCAAGTCGATTCCAAATCATAGTGACCCTATGGGACAGAGTACAACTGCTCCATAGCGCTTCCAAAGCTGTATCTATGGAAGCAGACTATCATATCTTTCTCTCATGGAGCGACTGGTGTGTTCGAACTGCAAACCTTTTGGTTAGCAGCCAAATGCTTAACCACTGAACAACTATACACTGTTTGATAATCTGTTTTTTATCTATATAAAAGACTATAATTGAAAATTTCCCAATGAATGAACTGTCCTGCCATCATTTAGTGTTTGCACAACATCTCTGGCCTAATTAAATATAACTTTCTAATCACTACCCCATTGTTGGAAATTTTTGAACATTTGAAATTTGGTCTATTTTAAAATGATATTTTTGTCTAATTTTCTTGAATATTTAAGAATAGTTTCATATTTATCGTATGGCTATTAATCTAACCTGAACAAATCAGTTTTCAAATATTTTTCCTGGTATTTCATTTGTCTTTTAATTAGTTTATATCCTTTTTTTAGGGGGGTGAATACACACAGTTTATTAAGTTACCTGATTATTTATATTATTACTAAATCTAAGCAGATTTTCCATAAAATTTTCTGATAGTGGTTTATTGTTTAAAACAAATTTCTTCATTCCAATATTATATCTACATCTATATATCTTACATTTGTTTTTACATCATCTCCCATTTATTGTTTTCCTTTTCCAAGTCTCTAATTATACAAAAACAAGTAAATCTTTAAATTAACATTTTTGGTGGTGTACCTCAATATCAGTCTTGTCAGTGACTACCTTTTGCATTCAAAATCATGATATGGTGTTCCACGTAATATACTAAGTCAATTAAACTACCTTTCCTCCTACAGAAATATCTAAGACAGATGATCTAGACTGATGGCAGCACTACAGTCTTGTAAGGCAAAGATGGGGCTCTCTAATTTCAAAATTCAACTTGGCTAGTAATTAGCAAGACTTGGCAATCTCCTTCCATAAAGATTAGAGCCAATAGATCAACAATATAGGCAGAGTAGGGTGCTGCTCTAATGGATACCTAAAATGTAGAAGCGGATTTGGAATTAGGTAAAGAGTACAGGGTGGAAGAGTTTTAAGGTGCCTATAGTAAAAGCCTAGGTTGCCATGAAGAGACTGTTGGTAGAGCTATGAACATCAAATGTGATTCTGATGAGGGCTCAGAAGAAAATGAGGAGAGCTATCAAGAAAATCTCTACTGTCTTAGAGAATACATATGGCACCAGCAACCAAATGTTGCTAGAAATGTAAACATTAAATGTACTTCTGGTGAGGCTTTAAAAGAAAATGATGAACATATGATCAGACAATGGAAGAAGAGGGATGCATTTTGTGCAGTGGCAAAGAACTTGTATGAATTATGTTCAAATGTTTGGTGGAAGGTAGAACACGTAGGGGATGAACTTGGATATTTAACTGAGCAGACTTCTAAGCAAGATTTTAAAGGGGCTGCCGTGGTTTCTTCTTGCCACTTATAGTAAAATGTGAGAGGAAAGAGATGGTCTTAAAAATGAACTCTGCAAAATGAAAACAGAACTTAAAGATTTGGAAAATTATGTTGTACAAACTAAGGACATGTGTCCTAGAATTTTCACCAATGACACGGCTACACAAACTTTTGTTAAAGAGATTAAGCCTGTGACTGATGGAGCTAACCAACAATCACAGCAGAAAACCCATCAGCTTAGACTGAAGGGGACAGAGAAAGAATGAAAGGAGAGAATGCAGTCTGCCTCTTGGAATTGTACAGGCAGGAAACAGGCCAAAGGAGATACATCTGTTGTCCTCCAAGAAAAAAAAAAAAAAAGAACCATACCTGGAGCAGCTAAGAGACCACCAGAACTGTTGGAAGGAGCATGGAAAGAAGAGCTGCCTTGGTCTCAGGTCTTAAAGGGTGGGGCCACAGCCACTGGGATGTCAAAAGGTAGAACAACAGCCACAGCCTCCTAGGTTTCAAAGACTCAGATCTGCACCTACTTGGTTCCAGAGTGTGGGGCTGCCATTCAGTTTGGCCAAGAGGATGGGGCTACCACTGAGGAGGCAGGACTAACTACCATACCGAAGGGGCAGAAGAATGGGGCCTGCTGTGGCCGAGGGGGTGGGATTGTCACTCAGATGGACTAGGAGAATGGGCCGCCCAAATCTGAGGGAGTACAGTTGCTATCCCAGTGGGCCTGGAAGGCAGGGATGAAGCACAGGGCTGAAAGACCTCCACCCAGAATCCAGACAGCATGACCAACACCCAGAGGGCAGGGCCATTGCCTATATGGTCTCAGAAAACAAGTCTTGAAAGCTATTCTGAGCTGTTCTGCTGAGTTTTGGACTTGTTTAGTGCCTGTTATCCCTTCTTCCCCTCCAATTTATCCCATTTGTAATAGAAATGTCTACCTTGTGCCTGGCCCGCCATTGTACTTTGGTAACAGATAACTTGTAGTCTAGATTTCACAGGTTCACAGATGAAGAGGAATTTTGCCCCAGGATGGAATAGGCCTAAAGTCTCATCTATCTTTGATTTAGATGATTCAGAATATGAGATTTCGACTTGTACTTGATTTAAGACTTTTGGGATGATGTGATGTGGTGAATGCATTTTACACGTGGCACGGACCTGAATTTGGGGGAATCAAAGGGTGGAATGTTATGGATTGTATTATGTCTCCCAAAAATATTTGCTGTAAATCCTAACCTCTATGTCTGTGGTTATAATCCCACTTGGGAATGGATTGTCTTTCTCATGTTAATGAGGACACAGCCTTCCTAAGAGTTGGAACCAACTCGATGGCACCTAACAACAACAAGAGTCCCTTATGGTATGTTTTTGTTTTCTACTTTTTCCTACTCATCCTAATTTATCTTGTTTTATCTTCTTATGTGCCTCTTTGTCTTTAATTAGGTGCAGTATTGCATTAAATGATCTGATACCTAAGGTGCTGTTGTCTTACTCCAGAGAGGATTTTTACTAGTAGGCACTGGCAATGTTAACATTTGTGATGGTAAATATTATATATCAACTTGGCTAAGCAATGGTGTCCAGCTGGTTTAAACACTAGTCTAGATATTGCTGTGAAGGAATTTTGTAGATATGATTAACTTTTACAATCAGTTAAGGGCAAAAACTGAAGTTTCCCAAGAAGAAGGAATTCTGCCTCCAAACTGTAACATAGATATACTGTCACAGTGTCTAGTCTGCCACTTGGCCTGTCAATTTCAGACTCAAGACAGTCAAGGTGTCCAACCTATCTCCTGACCTACAGATTTTGGATTTTCCAGCCACAACAATTATGTGAGCCCACTCCTTAAAATTTCTGTATCTATCTATCCATCCATTCTTCCATCCATCCATACATCCATTCATCTATCTATCTATCTACCTCTTATCAATAGGTTCTATTGATTCTATTTCTCTGGAGAATCCTGACTAATACAGATTTTGGTATCTAGAGTGGTTCTCGAGGAATGAACCTTAAGATAAATCTTAAGATTGAATTTATTTGAATTTATTCTTTTGTTTTGGTTCACAAATACAATTAGATTTAATAGAGATAAGTAAAATATCACCATTGCATACTTCTAATCAAATACTATAGATGACAACATCTGGGTGATTATATATTTGATACTTTGAATATTTTTGTCAAACTGAAGATTGCAATGAGATTGGCCTATTATTTCTTATTTCACTGGGTAAAATGGGGAAGGAAAATAGTATGTTTAAGACTTCAAATTCCCAGCTGAAGCAGTACATGCATGACCTGAAAGGTTCAATGTGTACTCTGAAATTATAACCTTATCTCCTGTAGCCACAGAGCTGAGATTGCTGAAACCAAACTCAGAGTCCCATCCCTTGAGTGGTTAATTTACAATGCAAATTTGATTCTCAACACCATAGAGTATGTGCTTTTAAAGGGAAGGCATTGATTGAGAAGGATTGTGAAATCTGAAAATTGGAATGAGGACATATAAACATACCCTGATGAAGCTGGGGTCACTGAACCCCTAATTTTTGTCGAGTCTTCTTTGCCAGTAGAAGCAGCCTTTCAATACCTGTCTAAGGAGTTTAATCCCACTTTGCCTGAGGAAACTCTAATAGCCTCTCCTGAGGTTTCCTTGAAAAATACCAGTGGTTCTCTTCTGGACCCACCCCCAAAACCCTTTTTGTTTTTAGAATTATAACTAGACTTAAATTCCCAAACCAAAAACCTGTTGCTGTCGAGTTGATTCTGACTCATGGTGACCCCGTAAGTTACAAAGTAGAATTGCTCTATAAGGTTTTCTTGGCTATAATCTTTACAGAAGCAAGATCACTAGGACTTTCTTTTGTAGTGCTGCTGGGTAGGTTCAAACTACTGACCTTTAGGATAGTTGTTGAGCCCGAACAATTTGCACCATCCAGGGACCTGACAAGTTCCAGTAAGCCCAAAAGGTGAGAAAGAAAGTGTGACCCATGAGGAGGTGCATTACACTGGAAAGGGGCTGCATGACTTTTCTAATTTATACAGACAGAAATCAAGGGAATGTATGTGGGAATGGATAGTAAAGGTGTGGGATAATGGTGGAAGGAACATGAAATTGAATAAAGATAGATTTATTAATATGGACCCACTAACCAGAATTATTGATTAAATGTTTTAGCTGGAAGAGATAGAAAGAGCCCTGATAGTTTGGTTGGTTTGAAGAGACAGACATGGACCCAAAGGTGGCCTATACTGAATGAAGTTAAAATCTCCTTGTTTTAATTTACCGTTTCCCAGTGACACAGGAAGGAACCCTGGTTGCTCAGTGGTTAAGTGCTTGGTTGCTAATTGAAAGGTTGGTGGTTTAAACCCATTAGTTGCTCCTAGGGAGAAAGACGTCGCAGTCTGCTTCCGTAAAGATTACAGCCTTGGAAACCCTATGGGACAGTTCCACTCTGTCCTATAGGGTCACTATGAGTCAGAATCAACTGGATGGCAACAGATTTCATGACATAAATGTTGAACAACTTTTCATATAGTTATTTGCCATCCGTATAACTTCTTTGGTGAGGTTTCTGTTAAGATCTTTTGTTCATTTTGTAATTGGGTTGTATGTGTTCTTATTGTTGATTTTTAAGTGCTCTTTGTATATTTTGGATACAAGTCCTTTATCAGATACGTGTTTTATAAATACTTTCTCCAAGTCTGTGGCTTGTCTTTTCAATCCCTTAACAGTGTCTTTCACAGAGTAGATGTTTTTAATTTAATGGAATCTAATTGATCTTTTTTTTTAATGGATTATGCTTTCAGTATTGTATCTAAAAAGTCATTGCCAAATCAAGATCACTTAGACTTTTTTCTATGTTATCTTCTAGAATTTTTGTTTTGCACCTCATTTAGGTCTGTGATCCATTTTCAAGCATAGATTTTGTGCTAGGCATAGATTTTAATGTCCTTAATCACACTACATAGGCCTGTATTTGTTAATGTTAGTCATTGTGTACATGTGTATGAATCATATCAGCTTAGGAAAAACCTTCATTTCTGCATTCTTTCCACTTTTACACTTTGCTTGTTTGGTAGCACCCTTAGGAGTGTTAGACTAACATGATTCCTTTTGCTACTTTTCCTCAGTTATCCTAAGAGATAACAGATAACATGCTTGACTGATTCATTCTTAATACAGTAATCAATATACACCCCCTTCAGTACCCTTATTTATGTTATATTTGTTACATCCTTATGCAGTCTTAGAGTTGACACTTCATCATTAAGTTAGAATGAGAGATTACTTTTCATTTGTTAACACTCTGCTTCCAATAGAACTCATTTGAAAACTGTCAAGGACTAGGCTTTTCTTTGTGGGAATATATATATATTTTTTTTAATAGCTAATTCTATTCCTTTGTGGTTATAGGGTAATCCAGTTTTCCAATTTTTATTGAATTGGCTACACTTACCCAATATTTTTAATTGTTTCAGCTAAAGATTTAATCTAAATAAACTCTACTACTATTTCTGAAAAATAAAAGTCTGCCCTCACTTTTCCTTATTGTGTTATTTGATTTTTCTATTTAGCATTAATCGCTACCTAGAATAGTATTATATATTTCCTTCTTCCTTTCTTTTTGCTTTTCTTTCATTTTTGCTACCTGAGCATAAATTCCACTAGGCAGACTCTGATCAACAGTAGTCAGCACAAGTAAACTCTTTATTTTCTTCTCCACATGAGTAGATAACCCACCAGAATTCTATATAAATTTGAGTGCGTATTGGTACTCCTTTGGTATCAACAAAAATATCATGTTTGCTATCATCGATAACAAAACTGATTGGTAAATTGTTATTCTGTTTTTCTCCAACAGTCCAATAATTTTCTAAAATTTTTTTGGGATTGTGTGGAGGCCCACATTAACATCATATTAGCAACATCAGATAAATAAGTACCTAGGGACTAGACAATTACAATGCTTAAATTATGAAATATGTGTATATAATAAAATAATATGTTTAGGTAAAATTTACTGATGTTTTCAAATTTGAACAGAAAAAGAAACTTCACATTTCTCATGCTGTAATTTGGCCACAGATTAATGATTCAGGTTTTTTAACTCTGTTGGAAATCTTTGAGGGGTGCAGTCATGGGAAGAATGTTCAGCAAAAGCTCTGTGTGTATGGTTTGGCTGGGGCTGACACCCATGAAACCCTTATGGCACCCAGGAATACTTTCTTCAGGAGTTACTAGAAATGTCAAACCACAAGTTTACTATCCTCTCTGTAACTGTTTTTACTACTGCTATTCTACTACTATTTTTACTAAATTACTTGTATTAAACACTCTGAACAAGGAGAATCAAGAATAAAAATTTCAATGAAATGAAGAACATCATGTTTTATTTTTTAAGTGACTAATATCAATTATCCCCTATACATAAATTAAAAATGTAAAAGTAATAATGAAGAACTTAAAATATAATGTACAATTTTTCAATTTATTTTATATTGATTAGTTATATGATCCATGAAATTTAAAGTCATATTTTATAATTATATGGTTTTTTTAGTTTTATTAATGTAAAATTGGATATTGGATAACTGACATAGAAAAAAATTATTCTGAAGAGAAAAATCTCTGTGAAATGATAGCCTCAAAACCAGGGGTTTTGATTTTTTTCAATTTTTACTGGTATGCTATTGAGAAACCATAACTCAGTTCTCTTTCTCCCTCTCTAACTCTCTCTGTCTCTCTGTCTGTCTCTGTCTCTCTTTCTGTCATCTAAATATTTTGGGCTACATGACTACTCCCATTTATATACATTTTTTCTAAATGGCAATTTATGGTATTGGTTTTCATAGTAATATTTACTTTATATTGTTTTTGCCTCCATTCCTTTTGTTAACAACATGTATCAGAGCTACTTTCTTCAACATTATTTTCCATGTCCAATTAAAATTCTCTATAAATCAGGAATTTTATCCATGTTGTAATTCACATCATAAAGTAACAGACATAAGAATGGAACACTCGACTTATAATTTTTTTCCTCTAGCACTTTTGTATCTGAGCTTGGTTGTAAATATTAGACAAATAAAAACTACGTATTTGTCACTCACAATGAATTTTCCAACTCACAGAGAATATAAATCTCTTAAAGGAATTACAGTACAAACCAAAGTGTTTTGTATTAAGAGTAGCAAGGAGGTAATGGGTAATGTAAGACTTAAGAATGAGTTGTGGGAGAAAATCACAAATTTGCATGGAGTAGATAAGCCTGTTCAATACTGAAAGAAAAGTTATTATTTCGACAGAAAGATAGGGAATTGATTAATGTTCCAGGCAAACTAAAGTAGGTGAAACAAGGGTGAATAAAACAACAGTCTAAGGTATGGGCAAAAAATGTCGTGTCATTTAAAAGTGTAGTTGGACAAAATGTAATAGGAAAACTAAGAAGGGTTGATTGAGGTTAAGGTGTTTGAAATTGATTCATTAGACAACAGAAACACTACAGAAGGTTTTTGATCAAGTGAATAAATCATTCTTACATTTAACTTAAAAGAGGTGGATCTGGTAAGATACATGGAAAAAGAGAGAGCCTGGTGGCAAGAAGACTAGTTTAGAGGCCTAAGCGATAGCTCAAAGATGAGCTAATATGGACCCCAACTACATTGAAATTAACTTGAAAAATCTTGCATGTACATGCTTAAATTAAACAAATTCAGACTTTAAGGTAAAAATTAGCCTAAAGTGTTCTTTTACATAGACTCATTTGTTCATTGACAAAACAAATGTTTTGAAAGCTACTAGACTAAATTTAGAATGCAGTTGCTCTGAACCTTTTCCTATTTTAAAATAGAGGTCAAACACAATGGCACATAAACAGAACACAGTCTGCAGATGTTTTGTTTGGTTTGCGTGCTAAAAAGATAATAATAATAAAAAAATAGAATACTTTAAAAATAGTTTCTTTAGTTTATTAAACCATCAGCAATCTATTGTTCTGTGTCCAAATTATGTTATTTACTTAGTGAGGCTTAATCTGACTACCCTAATTAAAAGTGGAACTAATCCCAACTTTGTATTACCAATCACAGTTATCTTACTATACATTTTAATTTTTTTACTATTTATATTTATTTTTTATTTTTATTTTGAAATAATTATTATCTCACAAGAAGTTGCAAAAATAGTATATATAGCTCCATGTACAGCTTGTTCAACTTGTAATTTATTTTTTCTTGGCACTTATCACATAAAAAAAAATATAATGCATTTTTTAATGTTTTGTTGCCCATAGCTATATTTCTTCACCTGTCCCACAAGAAAAAAACTTAAAAATAGAAAGAATCTTTGTTTTTTCTATCAGTATATAGTACTCAAACATTGTCAGCCACAGAGGAACTTCAATGAATATTCATCAAATGTGGCTTATATAATAACTAATGCTGGTATGGTACTTAGTATTTTCTATACATAATTCAAAAGTTTTGTATATATTGACTCACATCTTAAGAGTCAAAACTTCATGAGGTCAGTACTAACAAAATTTATTTGTGGGTCTTGTTCAAATCAACTGAAATTCATATCTTTGCTTAAAATAACAATCATATTTATTTTTTTATTTTACTTTATTTTATTTTTTTATTATACTTTAGATGAAGGTTTAAAAACAAACTAGCTTGTCATTAAACAGTTAGTACACATACTGTTTTATGACATTGGTTAACAACCCCATGACATGTCAACACTGTCCCTTCTCGACCTCGGGTTCCCTATTACCAGTTTTCCTATCCATTCCTGCCTTCTAGTCCTTGCCCCTGGGTTGGTGTGCCCTTTATTCTCTTTTTGTTTTATGGGCCTGTCTAATCTTTGACTGAAGGGTGAAGCTGAGGAGTGACTTCATTACTGAGCTAAAAGGGTGTCCAGGGGCCGTACTCTCGGGGTTTCTCCAGTGTCATATCAGGCCAGTAAGTCCGGTCTTTTTTATGAGTTAGAATTTTGTTCTACATTTTTCTCCAGCTGTATCCAGGACCCTCTGTTGTGATCCCTGTCAGAGCAGTCAGCGGTGGTAACAATCATATTTATTGTTTGAATTTTAGGACAAAATATAGGCAATGATGATATCATCTAGGCTATATAAGATGTTGCACGTTTTGGTGGACTTGGTATCTCCTGTCAAATATCAGGTATTATGGGTGGATGGAGGATATGCATTGTATTTTTTCTCATCTCATTTTGGTTCACTATTAATTAATATCAACTATTTATGAAATACACAAAATACTGATAGACAATGATATGAATGAGATGATATTCCTATTTCTTAGCAATGTAATGTAATTTACAAAGAGGAAAATACCAACCGTAACACAGAGTAGAATAGAAAAACAAAAACAAACCAACAATGCCTTATTAAGATGATTAAAAAAGATTGAATACACACCCATACATGTGCCTATTTTCAATTTTCATGGGTATCCTTTGTTGTCATTGAAGTTGAAATGGTCTATCAAGTTACAGGTGCGTTTATCTAGCAATCATTTTGTCTGAATTTTGCATATATTCATGTGGAACCTATGTCAAATCATTTGGCCTATTTAGACTATATTTTGACTCTTTATTAGCCATGGTACAAAATATAGATTTTATTTTTATAATTTTATACTTTGCAAAAGTCTCTATGGAACCCTTTACAGTCTCCTGGCACTGTCAATGGCTCTTGGGAAATCTAAGGTCAAGCTAATATTTTCTTTTATAACTTCCATGCCTGCCTATTGATATTTTATTTCTACCTTTGTTTTATCTTTTCCATGTTCTTGTTTTTTTTATGTTTTTCCTTAAAGTTATTTTTTTTGTATTTTTAAAAATACTCTAAAGTATTTATTCACAATTTAACTTTGCTTCAGAACAGTAATTTTTTTTTTTTTTTCCTGGAAAGTGTTTTTTCCATTAGTAAGTTCTCTTCTCTTCTCCTCTTTTCTTGTTATAGTGTATGTGTTTCTTGGCTGGGCTAACATAAAAAAAAAAAAATTAATTATTTGAATTTACCATAAAAATTATTTGCTCAAAGAAAAAGTAAAGCAAGAGAGATTCAAGCAGCTTTCCAGGCTAATCAAGTGATTTTATTTAATTGTTGCTTTCATGATAATTATGTCTATCTATCTATCTACAAACTGGGAATAGAAGCAAATTCTTGAAATAATAAAAGATATAGAAAAAAAAATCCTGTAACTAGTATACTTAATGGAAAAGACTAGGTAATTTCTCCCTAACAATGAGACCAAGGCAAGTATGTCCATTCTCAGTACATCTCTTCAATTATATAAGCAGCACATTCGTAAACACAAAGAATACAAGGCATTCCAATTGTAGGGAAAAAATAATTTTTTTATTTACATATGGCATTATATGATCATTCTGCAGAGAAATTCTATAAAAAAAAGTTACTAGAATTAGTATGTGAGTGTAGATAGAGCACAGGATACAAGATTGCTGTAGGAAAATTATAGACTAGCAACAAATTATTATAAATTGAAATTAGATAAACAATATTATTTAAAATGACATCAAATTTTATAAAATACTTAAAGATAAATTTAAAATATATGTACAAGATTGGCATCATGAAAATGGAAGAGTAGATTGATTCATGAGCCTGTCCCACCACAGAAACTCCACCAATGATGTGGCTATGCAGTGAAAAAGCGCTGCAACACAGAGCAAGGCACAAAGACTGAGAGAGTTTTTCTTATTTCTTTTCTCTCCAGGCATTCAAGAAAATTTCTGTGAAAACATTAGCTGATCACAAGTTAAAGAAAAAGAGACTTCAGAGACCAGATAGGACAAGGAACTCAGTTTTCAGAAAAAATAGTTTAGAAAAATCACTAAACAAACAAACTTCAGCTCACAGCAGGTAACGAAAACAAATTTTAAAGTGAGGGAAAGAATATGGTTTCCAAAGTTTAACATTATAATATTGAAAATTATTCAGTTATCTACACAAAATTTATGGAGTATGCAAAGAAACAAGAACGTGTGGACCATTCACAGAAGAAATGAACAGAAATAATGTGTGATGAAGCACAGACATAGGACTTGCTACAGAAAGATTTTAAGTTAGCTATCTGAAGTATGTTCAAATAGCTGAAAGAAACCATCAACAAGATAAAGGTGATGTCTCAAAAACAGAGAGTATCAATAAAGAGAGAGAAATAATAAAAAGGAACAAAATGGAAATTCTGGAAATGAGAAAGTAAAATAACTGAAATGAGAAATTCAATAGAGCATTTGGCTTTGAGTTGATTTGTGTCCACCAAAAAAAGATGTTCAAGTGCTAACTCCGATATCT
Source organism: Dugong dugon (assembly GCA_030035585.1). Lineage (NCBI taxonomy): Eukaryota > Metazoa > Chordata > Mammalia > Sirenia > Dugongidae > Dugong > Dugong dugon. The sequence goes on from CM057473.1 coordinate 14,284,028, forward strand.
GTGAATGTGACCTTATTTAGCGTAGGATATATGCGGAGGAAAGAATGATCTTCAGCAAAATTTTACTTCCATGTGATATTAATGACATTGTCTGATAATTTCCACATTCAGTTACATCATCTTTCTTTGGAATAGGCATAAATATGGACCTGTTACATCGGTGGGCCAGGTAGCTGTTTTCCAAATTTCTTGGCATAGAGTGCTGAATCTGTTTGTTGAAACAATTGTTAGTCCATCAGTTCCTGAAGCCTTGTTTTTCGCCAATGTCTTCAGTGCAGCTTGGACCTCTTCCTTCAGTACCACTGGTTCCTAATCAGATGCTACTTCCTGAAATGGTTGAATGTCAACGAATTATTTTTGGTATAGTGACTCTGTGTATTTCTTTCATCTCCTTTTGATGCCTCCTTCTTCATTTAATATTTCCCCCATAGAATCCTTCAATATTGCAAATCAAGGCACACAAACATAGATATTACATACGAGTGTATTTAGAGAACTCTGTAAAAGCATCTTGGACAATGCTTAAATTTAAAAATCATTCAGGAATATACAGCCATAAAATCACAAAGAATTGCCTAATTTAAATTGAACCTTACAATTAAATATTGAATTTACTAAAGGAGATAATTTTTCTGAATTGCTGAAAGTGCTTTATATACAATGAATTATTTGGATTGATTCACTTCATTACAGGTGCCCAGGTTTATTCATAATATATTTTTTAAAATGGAAAAGATACAGAGGAAATAAATGACAACAAAAAAAGGATGGAAAATATTCTTAAAAAGAGATGAAGGAAATTTAGGTAATTTATATCTGGAGAAAAAATAGTTCATCATATAATAAATTAAGACAGATTCAGATTACTATTATTGACAATTTAAAAAAATATATAAATGATTTATTGTTCATCTAATCCCTCTACCCAAAAACAAACACATATACACATATACACACACACGATTTCAATGGATAAATTGGCAGCTATTTATTTTTCATGTTTTCTTATTTAACCAACTAAATATCATTGTCATAAATGTTCATTTACTGTTCTGAGATAGTGTACAAAATAAATTTATAGAAAGTGGAACTAAATTTTTAAAATAATACTTATCATGTTATTTATTATATTGTATAGATATTTATACATGATTATATGCATATACATAGATGGGTTATATATAAGAAAACATACTGGTTATCACTAACCACAACTCTGCTCTTAATCCTGGAACCCTGCAACTAGCTGCTAAATTGAAATTTCCACTTGAAAAGTCCAATAGGCTTCTCATGTTTTTCATTTCCAAAACTGAAATTTTGATGTCGCCCACTCCCAACCCCCAGGCTTCTGTCCTGCACAATTGTCCCTATCTCACTTAATAGTAACTTTGTTCCTCTTGTTTCCTGGGGCAAGAACTTGGAGTGCTTGTTGTTTTTAAGTTTCTTTTCCCTTCAACATTGAATCCATCAGCAAATCCTGTCAGATGTACCTTGAAACAAAGCCAGAATTCAAACTCTTCTCATATCCTCCACTTTTATTTCCTTAGTCCAAGCCACCATCATATTTTACCTAGTTTATCACAATGGCCTCCAAACTGGCCCTTCTGCCTCCACTCTTGCTCCTTCCAGTCTGCTATGTGCCTAATTACCAGATGATTTTTTAAAAGTGAATGTCAGAGCAGGTCTCTTCTCTCTTCTCCTCCGGTGTCCTCTCAAGTCACTCAGAGTAAAAACTGAGGTTTTACTATAGCTTATATTTCCCATCCCTCTTACCTTTCTGGAGCCCTGGTGGTGCAGTGGTTAAGAGTTCAGCTGTTAACCAAAAGGCCGGCAGTTCAAATTCACCACGCGCTCCTGGGAAACCCTATGGGGCAGTTCTACTCTGTCCTATAGGGTTGCTATGAGTCGGAATTAACGGCAACGGGTTTGGTTTTTGGTTCTTACTTTTCTAATCTTTTCTCCATTAATACTCCTCTAATATTTTTCATTCTAACCATACTACTCTACTAGCTGTTTCATAAGAAACATACTATGCACAATCTTTCCTGAGGGCTTCTTCATATAGATATATAGCTCATCCATCAATTTTTTTCAAATATATGCTCAAATCTTACTTTATAAGATAGACTTTCTCTAATTACTCATAGAGCCACCCTATATAAAACAACAGTCCCGTCATCCTCTGTCAATCTCCCATACCTGCTTTCCATTCGTTTGTATCATTTATCATCATCCGCAGTATTATGTATTTGTCTTCTTTCCCCCTCAAAAGTAGAACTACAGGAAAGTAAAAAGGTTTTGGTCCCATTTGGTGCTCTGTCCTCAAAGTCTGGAACTGTGCCTGGCACACAGTGAACCATCAAAATATACTTGTTGTATAGATATATATTTATTCTTAGATCTTTTCTTCATTCATTGCAAAACTCTTGTGTGTGATTTGTTACGGGAACTGTATATCATATAACTCAGTAAGGCTTTTACACAAAACTTAGGTCATCATTCTGTATAAAGTAACCACTTTACCTGCACATATAGACAGTGTAAAATTTCAAAATGATTTTTCTTGGGGCAGAAACAGTTATATTAGAATGGCACATCCAGGGAATCCACAGAAAATTTAACCAGATTGAAACCGTCATATCTTCCCAACAATCTAAGTGAGCAGACACCTATGATTAAAAGTAATTCAGATGCTTCTGTAACAAAACTCTGGATTCCTAAAAGGTAGGAAGCGTGTATCAATCAATTTTGAACTTGCAGTACATAGCATATTGTCTGACACATACTAGACCAACAATAAATATTTTCAAAGCAAACAATAATGATTTAAAAGAAAAGTCATTTTGTTGGAATAGAAGTTAAGAGATTACTAAAAAAGAAATAACAAATAGAAGCAGATATGCTATATGGCTACCATATTTTTATGCAAATAACTCATGCCTTCTAAGTTTGATTGCCTGCCTCTCCCACACCCTGTCAGGCATTTTCCTAAGTGCCGCTATGCCAATTTTGTTTTATGTGTTTCTGTGAAAAAAATTAGCATAGCACACTTACAAAAAATACCTTGTGTGGGGAGGAATTGGTTGGTGAACAAATGTAGAAGGTGCACGTTATGTACCTAAAAACACAGTATTTTAAAATAGTTTACATATTTTGAGAAAGTAGGGAAATTATTATCGTTCTATAAAACGAAAAACAATGAAACAGGTACAGTTTAGTCATTTCTTTGAGTGCCGTTAAGTACACGTGAAATAGGGTGATGAAATGTTTATGGGACACAGATGAGAAAGTAATGTTTAACAAGCTGAAGGAGAGTTAAGTTATTAAAATGAAATATATAAAAATTAGTAGAAAAAGATTATTTTGTTATTAATGTATCTTCAGCTTCTAAAATGACTACTAGAGGGTAAATAAAAGGAAATGAAACATGATAGATGATAAATAATTGTTTAAGAAGAAAATAGACCAAAACAAGTAGTAAATAAGGTAAATAAGATAAAACATCAAAAAACCCATTGCCGTCGAGTTGGTTCCAACTCACAGTGACCTTAAAACATAATTCATGTAAAATTTAGAAAATAAGGCCAGATGATTGTAGAAAGTATGTATGACATAATTATAATAGAGAAAATACTATAGAATGTCTGGAAAAGAGGGAAGACAAAATATGAAAGCAATAATATATTACTGTTGGAGGTTAAAAAGTGCCAAAGACCAGCCTTACCATACGTTTGAGAATAGAGGTACCTCAGAGACAGGCTTGGTAATCTGCTTCTGAAAGTTCACAGCCTTGAAAACCCTATGGAACAGTTCTACTCTGCACACATGGGATTGCCATGAATTGGAGTCAACTCCATGGTAAATAACGACAACGTATGCATACACATACAAACACAAGCTCATACAAAAGTACAAACATATACGCAGATGCATGTCTTCTAAGCTTTGGGTACATATATCTTACCACCAAGTAGATGTGTCTAGATGGACATAGGTGCTGATCTTATAGTAATCTCACACTTATCTCTTACCATCTCCTAGCCCCCGATCCTGTTCTCTTCCATTGTTTCTCTCTCAGGGGATTATAGCACCAACTACCCAGTGACTCAAGCAGAAACTGAAGAGCTGTCTTTGAGTTCCCTTTTATATGATGCTAAGTGTTCAATAGCTAAACTACACTAGTCTTGAAATCATAGATTGGAAGTAGGAGAGGCCACATTTAATGTCAACCTAGAGATCCATTTGGGGAATGTATGGCCCACATTTTTTGCAACTTTCAGCACGATAGGTCTTCAGGTCTAAATTCCCAAAGTTAGAAGTCTTCCATTAGGGGATTCAGAAGGAGTCCCATTAAGCATTAACTTCAGCTACCAGTCAGTTTCTTCAGAACCTTCGTGCTAATAGACCAACAGGCAAGGAAAGAAGTCATCATCCTGGCAGGGATAATTGTCCTTGAACACCAAGAGGGGGTGGAATTAGTATTACACAAGTGGGAAAGGAAAGATTATGTTCAGTACTGACTTGACTCACAGGAATCTCTCTTGATACTTTCTTGTTTCAATCTTGATGGTAAATGTAAATGTGCATTTTACGTTCTTGCCATCACCTGCAAAAACATGGTGAACAGGGGCTTAGAAACTTCAGCTAAAGATCTTTGAACTCTTAATAGCCAAGCTAGTAAAGGCTCTAGACTGCAGAACATAACTCAACGAAGACCTCAAAAAGCTTGTTTCTATATAAATAAAATTTTATTAACCATCGACTATATGTATGTTTTAGTACATATCCAAACCTGATGCCTTTGAATTGATTCTGACTCATAGTGACTGTATAGGACAGAGTAGAACTGCCTCATATGATTTCCAAGGAGTGGCTGGTTGATTCGAACTGCCGACCTCTTGGTTAGCAACCGAGCTCTTATCCACTGCTCCTTAGTATATATCTTATAGCATTTAGTTTGGACATGTAATCAAGAGGGACCAATCACTGGAGAGGGACATCAAGCTTGGCAAAGTAGAGAGTCAGGGAGAAAGATGAAGACCCTCAGTGAGAGGGACTGAATAATGACACATTGGCTGCAACATTGGGTTCAAAGGTAGTGACAGCTGTGAGGATGGCGCAGGACCAGGCAATGTTTTGTTCCATTATACGTAAGTTTGCTGTGAGTCGGAGCTGACTTGATGGCACTTAACAACAAGTACATATCATTGGTTACTATATTAAAATTTTAAATATATAATGCCAATATGTATACAGAAGCCTAACACAGAAGATAACAGACCCCAATATACATAGTTCTCTCTACATAAATTTTAGATGAGCTTAAGTAAATTAAATTTAACTTAAAAATTATGACAACCTGTCGTTTAAGATTTGAGACTAAAAGAAAGAGATGAATTTTCCAATAAAGAAACTTCATGAACTAATCATTTAAAAATAATGACTTTTTGTTGTGCCATTTTCCTTTCCTTGGTGCTAACATAAAATATCAAAATTTTAATGTTTCGTATATCCTGGGAAAGGTGCTTTACTACTTCAACCTTTTCAATATTCTGTATTTTGATTGCCCTGCCCTTCCACTTCACTTAGACTTTACAACCTCAGTGAACTGGGAGGAGAAATTAGGTTGCCAAGAAAAAAAAAATCATGAAATGCTAAAGATTAAATTGGTCAGTTCTAAGTATTAAATTGTTCTACTTTACTCACTCATGTTAGTGAGTAAAACCATTAATATGGACTATTAATGGTTTTGGTGATCATATTTTGGGAAAGATTTTGAATGAATCAGATAATTCTAATGATTTAAGGTAGTAATATGTGTGAAGAAATAGCACTCTGTAGAATACAGACTATTTTCTACATGCTTGTCAGCCTTGTGCAATATTCTGAAAGCAAGGATTCAAATTTAAATGTACAGAGGAATAAGTAAAGTAGATATGTTGAAGAAACTCTGACTATAAACCTCTCCATTCATGAGGTGGGGGGGTGTAGGTGAATCTGTAAGGACTTAATAGCAGCTGTATTTGGTCAAGTGAAAAAGAGAAATTGAATATGGGGGGGGGCAAATCTTACACCTTAAAACACAAGGCATTTTCAAGTAACATAACATTGTGTAGGTTGTTGAGAAAAACATAATTAGATCAGCAAATGAGAAAAAGAGGAGCTTGGTTTGGAAAGCTTTACACTAGGCTGCAAAGAAGACCAGAGAGTAAATTGGAGCATTAGGAAAAGCCTCTCTACAGGACTAGCACTTCGCTGGTGTTCAAACTCACGGGAAACAATCCTATCAGACAAAGGAAAGCCTGCAGGGTCTGCTTTGCACATAAATGCATTCACTTTGTTTTCCTCCTCTTCTCCCATTCTCTCTATGCGTTTGCAGATGTATATATCTGTCTTCATTACAACTCAGTCATGGAGAACATTTGTATTTCTATCTGAGAAGCAGTTTTCATGGCTTGGTAAGCAAACTGCTTTATTGTGTGCATATCACTGTAATGTAACTTAGGGAATGGCATTAGATAAGACATTTCTTTCCATGTTTGGTTTAACCCAAGAGATCTGAAGGAATAGGTGAAATAAATGGAAATGTATGAGGATTTACAGGTAGAGAATTTACTGAGCCTTTGGAAACTTCGCTAATTCGAGCATGGGAAGAGAGTAACCACGTGCGCATAATTTTTCTTCCCAGATAAATAATGACATTAAAGAAATTAGCATTCTTTTTGAACTATTCATTTATTCATTAAGAAAAGAAAGTTTATATGCCAATTCCTCTGTTAATCCACATAACAACTCCAATAACAATAACAAATTCTGTATTCAGCATTTGTTTGCAAAAAACATGTATGGAAAGAGAAATATATATATGAAAGCGTGCAATCCTTCACTAGGGCTCCATGCCAGACGGGTGGCCAAGATCGCAGAGAAAAACAGTGTTAATGTCATGGATTGTCAGTCTAGTCTACATCCATTGTTTTATTCTGGGACCCTGCCAACAGATTCAACCTCTAGATAGTGGTTATATTTTGAAATTAAAAATTAGGTATGTATTTAAACTATGAAATGTTTTTTAGTTTCAGTTCTTTTAACATCTTAAAAACAGAATCAGTATCCATAACTAAAACTATAAACAATAATGATCGACTTTTCTGAAAGCTTATCACAAACGTTTCAAAATGAATAATTTATAACTTCAATGCATTTGAAAATATGAACGTATACTTTCTTGTCATAAAATGCACCCATATTAATTTTCAATTATATGTTTTTTAGTAAATGTATTCATATTATATGTTTTATCATATATGGAGTATTAAACAGTTAACCTCTCCATGCATAAACCATCATTAAACTAATTATTAATTAATTACATTTTTAAAGAGACTGTCTGAGTCAGGTCCAGAAACACAAATGTCTATCCTCTTTCAGAAAAAGTAGATTTGCTTTTAAAGCAAGTATTTGTGGGAATAATAACAAACAAAGGAAAACATCCATTACTAAAAACTGCCACACTGCGGGAAATTCGTTGCATTTTGCTCCTTGCATCCGTAGTCCCTCATTCTACCACATTCATTTTCTTTCCATTCCTTATCTTTATGGATGTGGATCTAATCACCACCCTTTTCTTAGTCCTCACAGTCATTATTTGAAGATGAGTCTGAGTATGATGCCAGATTATTAAAATTATCGCAAAATATTGTTATTATTACCATCATTTATTTGCTTACTTGTACTCTTTTTTATTAAAAAGAGTTAAATCAGATTATAAAATACATACTTTGCAAATTAAAATGCGTGAAAATGAGTGAAATTATGTGAAGAGCAAGTCAGGCTTTAAAAATAAGTTTGCATCAGGCTTCAACTCAATAATTACGATAACGAGGAGAGAAACTAGCTAGTGTTTCTAGGGTCTTCCCTGTTCTATTTTTCAAAATGGCTTTTTGTCCTCTCACAAGGCTCTTGCGGTCTAGTCTCCTCCTTTTGCGCGCATCCCTCCTGGTGTAACCAAAGTTTTGGGTCTTCTCACAGCGTAAGAGAACCAGGAAACATTCCAAAGTGCTCCACACCTACGACCAAGGTCCTGCTCTGCAGGAACTTAGAGAAACTGAGGAGAAATGCATCTCTCTACAACTTTTTTGCTTGTCTGGCTCTTCTAGCTTCCAAACTCTAACACTTCAGACAGTTCTAAGACTCTCTCTGATGGTGACAATCTTTCTGAGTGAAACTGAGGAGAAAATTTTAGTTGTTGGAGATAACGGCCCAATGATTGCTTTCACTTTGGCAAAATATACAATACGCTGTCTACCCCTGACACGGAATACCCATCTCCCATTGCTTCATCTACCAACCTCTTACTGGTCACTCCCATGGCTGAATCAAACTAGAAGCCAGGCAGCAAGAAAGTCCACACAGAATGGTCCCATTGCGCAGAGTGGAGGAGAGTGAAGGGTGAAATCTAGGAGGGGGGAAATGAGAACTGAAGGCCAAGCTAGGAACAAAAGTACTCTGGCAAGCACATGTATTTAGTTCTGGTAAGTAATAGTCTCCCACTTATGAAGTTGTTTTACTTCCACTCCTCTAGACATAGGGCATTAAAGGGAAGAAGCAATGTCACAGATGCTGGAATAAGAATGAGGACTGAAGACTTGTTTCAGAACCCTTTGAGTGATGTTACTTAACTATCCCTTGACCTTGAGTGACAGAGGCACAATTTTACAGTAGACTTCATTTTCTATTGGAGCTGATTGATGGAAAAGCATTTTTTTCCCCTCTGACAATCCCACTTTATATTCCAGTGAAGAATCTCTGCAAAGTTGCAGAAAACTGAAAGTGCTTTAGCTGTCGGAAAAAGAGCAATTTGTAAAGTGATGATAGCTGCAACATTTTGAAGACTCTAAGCAACTATCCATGGCGTAGAACGACAGGAATGGAAACCAAGACACACTTATTCTAACTGGCTGAGGGTCAAGGATTTACTCACTAAGTGGGGTTCTTTGTGCCTTAGGAGCCATGTCCTTCCAGCTGGATGAAATTAGATGGATAAATGGGCCAGAGAGGTTTCATCAACAGCAATAGGTTCACTGTCCCCAAAGCAGGAGTTTGAACGATTTTAATCACTAATGTGTCCTTTAAAACAATAAATACCAAATGGTATTGGATTCAGTAGGGGATTCAGCAGGAACCATTAAAATGGATATAAAGATGATGGATGTTTCTAAGAGTTGCAGTTGAGCACAGAAAAATATTATCTCAATTTAGCAACATCCATGTTATTTTCACCAGCAAGGACCTTAGGTCTCATTAATTAAATTTATCTCCAATTTAATAATTCTGAATACAAAATTTAGATAATAATATTTTGTTGTTGTTAGTTTCTGTTGAGTCGATTTCTACTCACGGCAACTCTCTGCGTGCAGAGTAGAACTGATCCATAGGGTTTTCGAGACTATGATTTTTTGGAAGCAGATTGCCAGGCCTGTCTTCTGCAGCACATATGGGTGAATTTGAACCACCAGCCTTTCAACTAGCAGTCTAGCACTTAACCATTTGTGCCACCCAAGGACTGCAATAATATTTTAGAGACTGCAAAGTTAATTCACTTGCCATCTAGTAACTTTGGAAACAAGCATATAGGCCACATTCTCAGCTCTATGAGGGCAGAAAACAAGTCTTCCCATTCATCAAGGCAGATTCAGGTACCAGCAAACTATTGCCCCATCATTGTTCTTCAATACATATTTGTTGAATTAATAAAGAGTAGAATAGGAAAAAGAATAAAAAAGAAAGACGACTACTCACTAACTATACTATCCAAAAGGGCATGATTTTGGTCTGACTTTTTCCCCCACTGCTATATTCCAGGGGTCTAGAACAATGCTTGGAGCCCTGGTGTCACAGTGGTTAAGAGCTTGGCTGCCAACCAAAACGTCTGCCGTTCTACTCCAGCAGCCGCTCCTTGGAAATTCTATGGGGCAGTTCTACTCTGTCCTAAGGGTCGTTCTGAGTTTGAACCGACTCCACAGCAATGGTTTTTTTAAGTACAAAATTTGGTACATTGTAGGTGATTAGTAAATATATGTCTAATAAACATGTCGTAGTGATAAGATTAAAAATGACAATATGTATATGATGGTTCTCTACAGATATTAAAAACTAGACTATTTCTGTTTACTGTATACTTAAATCAATTTGTTTCTAGGTAACTACAACAAGTTCATGTGTGCGTTGGCCTGAAGTTTCTAGAGATGTATCTATGCTCTATTTTCCTCTGAATTTTTGCATGCTCCGCATTTAATGAATCTGGGTATTTGACTCAATTCAGCCTCAATCTCCATATTCTCCAGAGTGGAAGAAATAAAAGGTCAAGAACTCTTATTGTTAATGGTCTGTAATGTTTCCTTGGAGTTGATTTTCTGGCAGTATCTGTTCACAGTCACATAAATGAGAGTCTGGGAGAGCAGCAAACCCACTGAATGACAGTGCCTCTGGGGTAACTGCAGCCCTAACTGAGATTGTTCATATTTAAAAGTTGAGAGAATAATGGTTTTTCCATGTTCTGAGCACAAGTACCACTAGGGAAGGCTTTGTGTCCTTTGTGAAACCAAAGCACAATTTTTACTGGCTTTTATGCATTTTAAACATTGGTAAATTTATTATATAACATTCAAGAAAAACAAACCCGTTGCCATTGAGTCGATTCCAAATCATAGTCACCCTAAAGGACAGAGTAGAACTGCCCTATAGGGTTTCCAAGGAGTAGTTGGTGGATTCAAACTGCTGACTTTTTGCTTAGCAGCCTAGCTCTTAACTGCTGTACCACCAGGGCTCCTACATTACATTAAAAAAAAACAAAAAACCGAAACCCATTGCAGTTGAGTCGATTCTGTCTCATAGTGACCCTACAGGACAGAGTAGAACTGCCCTATAGAGTTTCCAAGGAGCACCTGGTGGATTTGAACTGTTGACCGTTTGGTTAGCGGTTGTAAACTTAACCACTACGTCACAAGTGTTTCCTACATTATTTCTCATATAATTATCACTTTTGACATTTCAGATTTCTATACACAGGTACCAAGAAGGAAACTGTCGCTCAATGTATCACTTGAATTTAACTTGTTAATTTTATTTGCTTATTAAAAAATAAATGGACAAAGAAGTATATTGTGCCAAAGTTTATGTTCTATTTTTAGAGAATACTTTATTATTCTCTAAATTTACATTGTTTTTCTTCAATCCACACATGAATACAGACATATTAATTTAGAAGACATTCATCATAATGGTAATAATAGATACCACTGAGGTGATCCAATATGTCATTATTCTTGGCATTGGTTTAAGTTTTACAGCATTAATTCAGATATGTAGAAATATGCCATTTTTGTTTCCGCAAAACTGGTCAATTTTCCAACAATTTCCCTCTTACACAGAAAAAAAGTATCTTAGTCATGTCCATTTTAAACATCACCTCTAATTTAATGCAATAATTCACACATCTACTCTGTCCTTTTTTAGGTATACAATTAGTCTTCCAGAATTTCTAAGTGATTCCCTTATCCTAAATGACAACCTGGTTAAAGGATAATTTGCTCCATGCTGGGCCTTTGAGCATCAGTTTTGACCCGTATCGCTTCTATCAATGACGTGGCCGAAGTATCTTTCTCTGTTGTCACAGTATCACCTTTTAATTATGCCCTGTTCTCAGTTCCAGATGGACCTGCACATAGACCTGCAGGCAACTCACTAAATCAGCACGATGAGCTGCCTTCCACATTTCTGGAGCTCAAAAGAACTTCAAAATCCCCTCTATTTCCTAAATAAGAGTGAAATAGAATGGTGGGGCTGGTGTTGGAAGAGAGAAAAGAGTAGGGTATTTGTGGGCAGAGGGGAATTAACAAGTTCAGAGCTTCTCTGACTCCTTTGTATCTTAGAGATTTTGCAATTTGTGAAGCTGACTTCTTCCAAGATTCTACGGAAGAAATAGGAACTTAATCAACTTTTCTATTTGAATTAATAAACCTACAGTGGTTGAGACATTTTTAATACCCAGTGCTGCCAAATGCCAAGAATTCATACCCTAAAATGAATTAGTCCTTTCAGGAAACTTCCTTCCATGAAACTATTTTACATACTCTCATCATTGTCTCTTTACTGTCTGTGTCAGTTCTGTACTGCCAAAATAATGTCGCATAACAATCGCACAACTTCAGCGACATAAAGCAATAAATACATATTTAGCTAAGGAATCTAAAGGCTGGCTTGGCTAGGAGGCCCAACTGTCTGGGTGTTTAGTGGGTTTTGATTGACATGTATGATGGCTTTGGATGAGACACCTGAGGCCACATGGCTCTGGTCCATGTATTTCTTATACTGCACCTGAGACCAGCCTGGGGATACCTTTCCCATATGGATAACAAAGAGCGAGAGCAGGAGCAGAAACATCCAAATGATCTTCCTTGTCACTATGTAATGTTTGTTAACATTTCGAAGTGAGCCATATGGCTGAGCCAGATCTAGGGGTGGTGTAGAAGACCCTCCCCAGAGTGGATTGCACTGTAAGGGTATGTGTCAATAGGTATAAATAAAAGGGGTAAAGAATATGAGCCAATAAAACATCAATTTAGCACACCCTTCATCTTTGGATTAAAAAGCTATCTATACTTCTTGAATCCTTCATCCACAATGATTCACTTAAAAAAACTCTATACTAAATGTTTTTATATCCCACCTGAATCTGGAGACCATCTCAAGAATAGATTTGACGCACTGAACATTAATGACGAAAGACCAGACCAGTTGTGTAATGACATTAAGTACATTATACATGAAGAAATGGAAGGAAGATTGAAGAAGAACTGATGCCTTCGAATTATCGTGTTCATGAAGAATATCAAATATACCATGGACTGCCGAAGAGCAAACAGATCTGTCTTGGAAGAAGTACAGCCAGAGCACTCATTAGAAGCAAGTATTGCAAGACTTGGTCTCACATACTTCGGACATGTTATCAGGAGGGATCAGTCTCTGGAGAAGAACATCATGCTTGGTAAAGCAGAGGGTCAACGAAAAAGAGGAAGACCCTCAACAAGATGGATTGACACAATGGCTGCAACAATGGGCTCAAGCATAACAACGATTACAAGATAGCACAGGACCGGACAGTGTTTCATTCTGTTGTACATGGGATCGCTACCAGTCAGAAACAACTCAATGGCACTTAACAACAACAACAGTCTCCATAATGTGAAAAAACGCATGCCTGTTGTTTTAAGCTGCTCAGTTTATAGCGCTACATTATAGTAGCCATAGGAAACTAAGACCCATTCTTCTATATAATTATCTAAACTTTTCATGCCTTTGCTTATTGTCCTCTGCATTTTGAATTTTTATCACACTCTAAATACTTTGTCATTTCTTTAGAGTTTTTTTTATTAATGCCCTATATCTATACGTAGATGCATCAATCAGCTGAAAACTGAAAATAGAATATGTGATTTGCCTATATTATTTAAATATGATTAATTAGCATCATGATCTTACGTTTTGACACATAATTAATTTGATAAGATAATTAAATGGTATTTTGGCATAAATAAGAATAATGAATCTATATAACATAATCTAAACAGCTAGAAATTCATTTGAATGTATTTTGAATAAGATGAAATGTTGGCCAAAATCATATTTGGTTTGTGATTTATCTATCTACTTAAACAAGGTTTATTTAAGATAAATAAGATATTGTGAATATGTATGCGCTTATACAGTGTTGTTCTTAGGTGACATCGAGTTACTTCCAACTCATAATGACCCTATGTAAAATAAAAGGAAACACTGCCCAGTCCTGAGCCATCCTCTAATCTTTTTTTATATTTGAGCCCATTTTTGCAGCCACTGTGTCAATCCATCTCGTTGAGCATCTTCCTCTTTTTCACTGACCCTCCACTTTGCCAAGCATGATGTCCTTCTCCAGGAACTGCTCCCTCCTGATAACATGTCCAACGTATGTAGATGAACTCCTGCCATCCTTGTGTCTAGAAAGCACTCTGGCTGTACTTCTTCCAAGACAGATTTGTTCATTCTTCTTCCTAGCCAACCCAGCCTTCAGATGCATATGTGTATTTATGTATATACATATACTTATGCAACTCTATATTATAACTATGTATAAGCATACTCAACAGTTCTGAGAAACACAACTTATGAATGTTTCTAGTCAAATGGAGAAATACATAATTTTTAGGTGACTTGGCCATGTCAACCGACCTCTCTGCACTACAAATTCCTCTTCCAAAAGCAGGGATAATACTTACCTATTACGATTATTGTAAATGTCGATTACTAAATACACAATGACACTGCTTCGCTTTTCCTTTCCTCTCTGTGTATCCTTGGTGATTAGTTCCATATTTCCCTGCATATTCACCTTTACCGTCAAAGCATACTAAACCTGTAACAAGAAAACATTTTCACACATAAAATAGGATTCCTTACCTATTTTACTGAATTAATTTATAAATTCATCTAACACATAATTTAGCAAACATATATATATACACACAAACCAGACTGGTTGCCATCGAGTCGACTTTGACTTATAGTTACCCTATAGGACAGAATAGAACTGCCCCATAGGGTTTCCAAGAAACCCTTGTCAGGTTTGAAGTGCCGACCTTTTGGTTAACAGCCTGAGCTCTTAGCCACTGCACCACCAGGGCTCAAGGTATATGTATACCTATATGCACCAATCACTGTTGTGGGCACTAGAAAAATAATAATGATAAACAAAAAAGGCAAACTAGTTGTAAAAAAGCTTCCTGACGGAGAGCATTAGACAGAAAATAAACGATTGGACTAAAAAATAGATTTAAGAAATCAAACCACAGTAATGAGATGAAGAAGGATGGTGGTCTATTTTCATGCCGTAGTTAGAGAAGATATTTTTGAAGGATTGACCCTTTACAGAGACCTGAATAAACGAAGAGCCAGTCATGTGAACGTGAAAAAAGGACATTCCATCAAGTAGGAAGAAAAAAAACAAGAAAACCAGGATAAAGTTGGTATGATTGTAGAAATACATTGGCTAGAGGGGTTAGTGCACAAAGGTGGAGGCAGAGTGTTAGAATGAGCCAAAAGAAACAGCTGATGACTAGATCGTTGTCCTGTGCTGTGGAGTTGACTCCGACTCCCCGGGCCCCCGTGTGACAGAGTAGAACTGCCCCACAGTGTTTTCTTTGCTGTAATCTTTATGGAAGCAAATCACCAGGTCTTTCTCCCACAGAGTAGTTGGTGGGTTTGAACGGCCAACTTTTCTTTGACAAGCTAAGCGCTTAACCATTGAGCCACCAGGACTCCTCTGACGGCTGGACTCTGACGTTGTAAGTCATGGCTTTTTGTTGTTGTCGTTACTTGCCATCAAGTCGATTCCAATTCATGCGACCCCATGAGTGAGAGTAAAGCTGTGCTTTATAGAGTTTTTAAGGCTGTGACTTTTCAGAAGCAGATCACCAGCCCTGTCTTCCAAGGTGCTTCTGAGTAGTTTTGAACCATCAACCTTTTTCTAGTAGCGGAGCGCTTAACTGTTTGTACCACCCAGGCACTGTGGGTCATAGCAAAGATTTTGAATTTTATCTCATCGGTATTCAATATGTAAAGACGCTGGAAGATTTTGAGAGAAATTTACAAAATTTGATTTATATTTTTAAAAGATAACTCTCATTGATATGTGGGAAATCAGAGTAAAAACATGGAATCCTGAAGACCAGTCTGGGATTACTGCGGTGGAATGCATTGGATGTAATTTGTTGACTGATGCGAAGATAAATTTTACCAGCATAAATCACTTCACTCACGAAAGCTAAACTCTAATAAATAAACAAATAAATGTTTTTCCCAGATTCAATTATTTCGCTATATTTAAAGAATCTCAAACTGAAAAACTTTTGTTGTTTTTGTCACGGGCCTTCCAGTCAGTTCCGACTCGTAGTGACCCTATGTACAACAGAACGAAATAATGCCGGGTCCTGCGCTATCCTCACAATTGTTGCTATGTTTGAGCCCAGCTTTCAAATGTATATGAGGTGATTGCCAATACCCTGGCTTGGGTCAGGCACACTTTAGTCCTGGAAATGACATCCTTGCTTTTCAACACTACAGGTAGTACTAGGGCTATTTATATGTGCATTTATATATATATATATATATATATATATATATATATATATATATATATATATATGTATATGAGTTTGTGTGTGTGTGTTGGTGGAATATATAAAATTATTTTTGTCAGGGCATATCTCTACCTAAACCTTGATGTTTTTTTTTTTCTCTAGGCTACACTCCCTGTGCCTGTAGGTGATTCCATGTAGTGCCAATTCAGGGATAACTCATTGGCACACAGCACTGTTTGACATCCTCTATATCTTAAAAACCAAAACTAAACCTGTTGCTGTCAGGTCAATTCCAACTCATGGCAACACTTTGTGTTTCATAGTAAGTCTGTGCTCCATAGGTTTTATTTTTTATTTTATTTTGTTTTTGTTGTGGAGGATATACACAGCAAAACATACACCAGTTCAACCGTTTCTGCATGTACAATTCAGTGACATTGATTACATTGTCACTGGAAATGCTTCTTTTTTTTTATGGTCAAATTCCATAAATCTTGTTCCATTGTTAGACATTCCTGTCTTGCTTACTGTCATGGTTTGAATTATGTCCCCAAAAAAATGTGTGTATCTATTTGGCTAGGCCATGATTCCTGGTACTGTGTGATTTTCCTGGATGATATAAACCTGCCTTTATGATGTTAACGAGGGAGGATGGGTGGTAGTTGTGTTAGTAAGGCAGGACTGGATCTACAAGACTGGATTGTGTCCTGAGGCAATCTCTTGAGATATAAAAGACAGAAGTGAGCAGAGAGACAGGGGGACCTCATACCATCAAGAAAGCAGTGCTGGGAGCAGAGGGTGTCCTTTGGACTGGGGTCCCTGCACAGAGAAGCTCCTAGTCCAGGGGAACACTGAAGAGAAGAAGGCCAACAGAGAGAAAAAGCCTTCCCCTGGAGCTGATGCCCTGAATTTGAACTTTTAGCCTACTTTGACTGTTAGGAAATAAACTTCTCTTCATTAAAACCATCTACTTGTGGTATTTCTGTTGTAGCAGCACTAGATGACTAAGACACTTACCATTTAAAATTTTCTGTGTACTGTTGAACAGAATTGCTCACAATTTTGTTGTATTGAATATCTACAAAGATTGAGTATGACAGACCATCCTTGAGAAAGAATGAGTATTTTTTTAATTGAAATGGTTATTTCACAATCAACCACCTCAATTTACCATTCTCATCCTGCTTTTCTGAGTTGTTTTCCTCCCATTAACATACACTCAATCTTTCCAGTTGCTGTTGTCACTTTGATCCCATATGGATAGTTCTTAATTAAAAGAGCATAATTCTCAAGGAAAACATTTTTTACTGGTTAAACTATTGTTTGGTTTTAAGAAGACTTCAGGGGATATCTTTGGTTTAAATTTTGAAGATTATCTCAGGGAAATAGTTTCAGGGGTTCATCCCAATCACCATGGCTCCAGAAAGTCTGGAGTTCATTAGAATTTGAAATTATGTTCTGTATTTTCTCCCTTTTTATCAGAATTCTTCTATAGAATCTTTGATCAAATGTTCAGTAATGGTAGCCAGGCACCATCCAATTCTTCCGGTCTCATGGCAAACGAGGCAGTTGTTCATGGAGGCAATCAAACCACGCATTCCATATCCTCTCCCTGTTCTTGACTCTCCTTCCTCTGTTGCTCCAGGTGAATAGGGACCAATTGTCATGACTTGGGGGGCCAGTTGCAAGCTTTTAAGACCCCAGGCACTATGCAAAGAACTAGGAGGCAGAACAGAGGCTCTAAACATGTTATTAGGACAATTAAATGGGATGTCCCATGAAACTATGCCCCTAAATCTTCAAACCAAGGATCCAAATCCCATCAGGTTTTTGGTTGTACATTAGCAGTCTTAGCAGCTACTCTTTTTTTTTTTTTTTTGTCACTGTTGTCAATATAGCTGTCACAAAACTTTTGCCAATTCAACTTTTTACAGGTGTACAACTTATTGACTTCATTTACTATAATTGACTGTACAACGGTTTTTCCATCACTGTTAACGTCTCCCCTTGCTCCCTCCCTCCTCGCCCCTGATAACTACTAATAAACTTTAATATACTTTGTCCTTTTTTAACTTCTTTGTATAAGTGAGGTCATCATTATTTGTCCTTTTGTAATCGACTTATTTAATTCAGCATAATGTCTTCAAGCTCCATATGTACTGTAACATGTATTAAGAGTTTGTTTCTTCTTTTGGCTGAATAGTATTCCATTATATGTATATGTACCACATTACATTTAACCATTCATCTGTTGATGATCATTTAGGTGGTTCCCACCTTTTGGTTATTGTGAATAGTGCAACAACGAACATTGGTGTAGAAGTCTCTGTTTGAGTCTCTACTGTCAAGACTTTTGGGTGTATACCTAGGAGCAGAATTGCTAAGTCATATTGAAGTTCTGTTTTTTGTTTTCTGAGGAACCACCACAATGCTCTACCATTTTGCATTCTCACCAGCAATGGATAAAGATTCCAATTTCCCCACATCCTTGTCAACATTTACTATTTTCTGTTTGTTTCTTTCTTTTTCTTTTTTACTCTTAATCGTCCTATTGGGAGTAAAATGGTATCTCGTTGTGGTTTTAATTCTCATCTCTCTGATGGCTAATGATGTTGACGTTGAGCATCTTTTCATGTATCTGGTGGCCATTTGAATGTCCTTTTTGGTGAAATGTCTATTCAAGTCCTTTGCTCATTTTATGATTGCATGTTTGTCTATTTGTTGTTAAGTTGTCAAAGTTTTATATATATACTGGTTATTAAATTATTATCAGATATATAGTTTTGAAAAATATCCTCCCAGTCTGTAGCTCGTCTTTTCACTTTTTTGATAAAGTCTTTTGATGAACAAAAGTTTTCAATTTTCATGAGATCCCATTTATTTATTTTTTCTTTTGCTGTTTGTGCTTTTGTTATTACATTAGATCATCCATTGTTAAAAGCTAGGCCCAACAGCTTTGCCCTTGCATTTTCTTCTAAGAATTTTATGGTTTTAGTTCACACATTTAGGTCATTTATCCATTTTGAATTTGTTTCTGTGTATGGTGTGAGGCATAGATCCTGTTTCATTTTTCTGCATATGGAAATCTAGTTTTCCTAACATCGTTTATTGAAGAGGCTCTTCTTTCCCCATCAAATGGACACAGCACCCTTGTTAAAAATCAGTTGACCATAGATATGTGGGTTTATTTCAGACTATCAATTTCTATTCCATTGGTCTAGATGTCTATTGTTATACCAGTACCAGGCTGTTTTGATTTGTGTTGTTGTTAGCATAGCGACCCTATGTACAACAGAATGAAATATTTCCCGGTACTATGCCATCATCACAATCATTTTTATGCTTAATCCCATTGTTGCAGCCACTGCATCAATCCATCGTGTTGAGGGTTTTCCTCTTTTTTGCTGACCTTCTACTTTACCAAGCATGATGTCCTTCTCCAGGGACTGATCTTTCCAGATAACATGTCCAAAGTATGTGAAACATAGTCTCGCCATCCTTGCTTCTAAGGAGCATTCTGGTCGTATTTCTTCCAAGAGAGATTTGTTCATTTTTCTGGCAGTCCACGGTATATTCAATATTCTTCTCCAACACCACAATTCAAAAGCATCAATTCTTCTTCAGTCTTCCTTATTCATCATCCACCTGCATATGAAGTGATTGAAAACATGATGGTTTGGGTAAGGCGCACATTAGTCTTCAGGGTGATGTCTTTGCTTTTCAACACTTCAAAGAGATCTTTTGCAGCAGGTTTGCTCAATGCAATACTTCGTTTGATTTCTTGACTGTTGCTTCCATAGGAATTAATTGTGGATCCTAGTAAAATGAAATCTTTAACAACTACAATCTTTTCTCCATTTATCATGATGCTGCTTACTGGTCCAGTTGTGATGATTTTTGTTTTCTTTATGTTGAGGTGTAATCCATACTGAAGACTGTGGTCTCTGATCTTCATCAGTAAGTGCTTCAAGTCCTCTTCACTTTCAGCAAGCAAGATTGTGTCATCTGCATAACACAGATGGTTAATAAGTCTTCCTCCAATCCTGATGCTCCGTTCTTCTCCATATAGTTCAGCTTCTAGGATTATTTGCTCAGCATACAGATTGAATAGGTATGGTGAAAGGATACAACCCTGATGCACACCTTTCCTAACTTTAAACTACGGAGTAGCCCCTTGTTCTTTTCAGACAACTGCTTCCTGATATATGTACAGGTTCCTCATGAGCACAATGAAGTGTTCTGGAATTCCTATTCTTCACAATGTTATCTACAATTTGTTATGATCCAGACAGTTGAATGCTTTTTCATAGTCAATAAAACATAGGTGAATATCTTCCTGATATTTTTTGCTTTCTGCCAGGATTCATCTAACATTAGCAATGATATCCCTGGTTCCACATCCTCTGCTGAATCTAGCTTAAATTTCTGGCAGTTTCCTGTTGATATACTGCTGCGGCAGCTTTTGAATGATCTTCAGTAAAATTTTACTTGTGGGTGATATTAATGATATTGTTTGATAATTTCCACATTCTATTGGATAACATTTCTTTGGAATGGGCATAAATATGAATCTCTTCCAGTCATTTGTCCAGGAAGCTGTCTTCCAAATTTCTTGTCATAGATGAATGAGAATTCCAGAACTGCATCCATTTGTTGTAACATCTCAATTGGTATTCCATCAATTCTTGGAGCTTTGTTTTTCCACCAATGCCTTCAGTGCAGCTTCAACTTCTTCTTTCAGTACCATCAGTCCCTGATCATATGCTACCTCCTGAAATGGCTGAAAGTCAACCAATTCTTTTTGGTACAGTGAGTCTGTGTATTCCTTCCATCTTCTTTTAATGCTTCCTGTGCCGTTTAATATTTTCCCCGTAGAATTCTTCAATATTGCAACTCGAGGTTTGAATTTTTTCTTCAGTTCTTTCAGCTTGAGAAATGCTGAGTGTGTTCTTCCTTTTTGGTTTTCTATTTCCAGGTCTTTGCACATGTCATTAAAATACTTTGCTTTGTCTTCTCAAGCTGCCCTTTGAAATCGTCTGTTCAGTTCTTTTACTTCATCATTTCTTCTTTTTACTTTAGCTATTTGACGTTCAAGAGCAAGTTCCAGAGTCTCTTCTGATATCCATTTTGGTCTTTTCTTTCTTTCTTCATTTTAATGACCTCTTGCTTTCTTCATGTATAATGTCCTTGATGTCATTCCACAACTCGTCTGGTCTTCAGTAATTAGTGTTCAGTGCATCAAATCTGTTCTTGAAATGCTCTCTAAATTCAGGTGGGATATACTCAAGGTTGTAATTTTGCTCTCGTGTACTTGTTCTAATTTTCATCAATTTCAACTTGAACTTGCGTATAAGCAATTCATGGTCTGTTCCGCAGTTGGCCCCTGGCCTTGTTCTGACTGATGGTATTGAGCTTTCCCATAGTCTCCACAGATGTAGTCGATTTGATTCCTATGTATTCCATCTGGTGAGGTCCACGTGTATAGGCTCTCTTTATGCTGATGAAAAAAGGTATTTGCAATAAAGAAGTCATTGGTCTTGCAAAATTCTCTCTTGCATTCTCCAGCATCATTTCTATCACCAAGGTCATATTTTCTAACTACCGATCCTTCTTAGTTTCCAACTTTCATGTTCCAGTCTCCGGTAATTATCAATGCATTCTGATTGCATGTTCACTCAATTTCAGACTGCAGAAGTTGGTAAAAATCTTCAATTTCTTCATTTTTGGCCTTAGTGGTTGGTGTGTAGATTTGAATAATAGTGGTACTAACTGACCTTCCTTGTAGGCATATGGATATTATCCTATTACTGACAGAGTTGTATGTCAGGATCTTGAAATGTTCTTTTTGGCAATAAATGCACCGTCCTTCATGTTGTCATTCTCGGCATAGTAGGCCATATGATTGTCTGATTCAAATTGGCCAATACCAGCTCATTTCAGCTCACTAATGCCTAGGATATCAATGTTTATGCATTCCATTTCATTTTTGATAATTTCCAATTTTCCTAGATTCATACTTCATACCTTCCACATTCCAATTTTTAATGGATGTTTGCAGTTGTTTCTTCTCATTTTTTGTTGTGCCACATCAGCCAATGAAGGTCCCGAAAGCTTTTGTCCATCCACGTCATTAAGGTTGACTCTACTTTCAGGAGGCAACTCTTCCCCAGTTGTATTCTGAGTGCCTTCCAACCTGAGGGGCTCATCTTCTGGCACTATGTTAGACAGTGTACTACTGCTATTCAGAAGGTTTTCACTGGCTAATTCTCTTCAGAAGTAGACTGCTGGGTCCTTCTTCCTTGCCTGTCTTAGTCTGGAAGCTCAGCTGGAACCTGTCCTCCATGAATGACCTTGCTGGTATCTGAATACCGGTGGCATAGCTTCTTCCAGCATCACAGCAACACCCAAGCCCCCACAGTAGGACAAACTGACGGATGTGTGAAGGTTGGTTACCGTAGCTGTATAATGTTTTAAAATCAGAAAGTATGAGTATTCCTAATTTGTTCTTCTCTTTCAACATTGCTTTAGCTATTTTGGTCCTTTTGCCACTTCACGTAAAGTTGAGGTTGTTTTTTCTATTTCTGTAAAGACGGTTGTTGGCATTTTGATTGAGATTGCATTGACCGTACAGATTGCTTTGGATAGTATTGACATCTTAATAATATTGTCTTCCAACCCCAGAAAGCAGAACATCTTTCCACTTATTTAAGTCTTCTTTAATCTTTTCCAGCAGTGTTTGTTTTATAATTTTCAATGTATAAGTCCTTCACCTCCATAGGGTTTTAAATGGCTGTAATACTATGGAATAGAGCACCATGCCTTTCATTTGCAGTGCTGCTGGGTGAATTTGAACCACCAGTCTTTCCTTTAGTAGTTGAGAGCAAACTGTTTGAACCACACAGAGAGCATTTTTATGCATCTTACTCCTTTGGGAATACTGACGTAGTAAACATTGGGATAAGTAAGATTTCTCTGACAAAAGGCTACACACAGAGGGATAAAATGGAAAGATGTAATCATTATATGATGCTACAAGTCTTTGTGAAATAACGTTGTAGGATTTGTTCATGATCAAATATGGGCAACCTCAGAGGTACTAGTGAGTAAAACAAAAGGCTATAGATAGGGTTGCAAGGATGGTATTTCCATAGAGAATAAGAGGGGGTCACTGATAAGCCAACGACATTGTCTACGAATGGTGCCGTGGACTTATTATATGTACAAGCCTATGAAATCCAGAAAAGTGCATTAGTAAAACAAGAGAGAGAAGATGTGTCTCTTATTTCCCTTTTAAGAGTGCCAGATCAAGAGGCTATGGTACTTGCTAAGTATTTTTTGATTTTGAAGATGATTTGTTCTTGATATTAGTCATTTGTAGTCAAGTCGGAATTGACTGGAAGGCAAGTAACAACAATCACATATGTAATCATAGACTAAAATACTTTGTGTCCTTTTAAACTAATATAGAAAATCAGTTAGGTGGAAAATATGTTTCCAGAGAAGAGTCAAAATGGCTAGCTCAGCTCCATATCCTTGCAATCCCTCACATCCTTCACGTATATCATCATGAAAAAGACTACTCACATGTCTTCTCTATGGTCCTGTGTCACTCAGTGATTACATTCATTCTGGTTACAACGATTTGGGTTTGAATACAGTAATTAAACATCTTGATTTACGTGATCTACCTTCTGGGAGAGATGAAAATATGCCATAATATATACATTTTTACCTTGATAAACTTATTAAACTATTACTACTGGCTGTTTAGTCAAAATGTATCAATGCAATTAGTAACTGGATTGACTTTTAAAACTGACTTTACTATCTAGGGAAACTGAATGTCAGGAAATGACTTCATTCCAAGTGGAGAAGACAGCTATGTCAATAAATTCTGAAAAGCAAAGTTTGTTACAGGTAATCTATAATGTAGTAATCCCAGGAGATAATCAAGAGCTGACTATAAATTGAAAATGCATTGGGTACTTGGTAAAACACTTGAAGAAAAATATTTCAGGTGGAAAAAACAAGTAGGCAATAAAATGGGAAGCCAAGCAAACACCTGGTCCTAAAAAGGACTTGACTGAATTGAGTAAGGAAAATATATGGACATTCAACTGAGCTTTTTAAAAACAGGTAACACTCAGTTTTGTGATTTTATTATACCACTTTACACAGTAAATTGTAATTGCAATATATAGCTTACATTTTAGAAACTAGAGAAAGGAATTTTTAAGTGGAATGAAAAATTGACGAATAAGGAATATCACTATCATATTACATTTATTATAAGTATCATAGCATTGCTGATTGTATCTATTACATGTGTTATATTATTACTAGGGTATATCTTCAATGAGCAGGCTCTTTGTCAGATATATAAAAATCTGTAGCACTTTAACAACAACAACAAAAAAAACCTGTTGCCATCTAGTCAATTCTGACTCCTAGTGACACGGTATGAAAGAGTAGAACTGCCCCATAGGGCTTCCAAAGAGCAGCTGGTGGATTTGAACTGCTGACCTTTTGGTTAGCAGCCAAACTCTTTATCACTGTACTACCAGGGCTCCTGTAGCATTTTAGTGCTTAAAAAATGTCCAATGTGTATTAGGTACTGGAAAATTGATTTCCATGTGAAGGAAGAAATGAGTGGAAGATGAAATACAGTTAATAGAAGGTTGCCTCTCACAGTCACAGAGAAGACTGAGACTAAAAACTAACAACTTCTTTCTTTAGGGCGAACATGCTTAACTCTTGGAACCTGAGAGAGAAAACAATCCCATCTTTTCCTACTTACGTAGATAAAGGTGGTGTAGGCAGGGGGCAAAAAACCAAAAAGTTTGTGACAAGAATATCCTTTTAGTACTTCTGACTAATTTTTGACTACTTCTTTATACTTAATTACATGTATTTTGAGATTCAAGGAGAAATCGTTGCATTCTGTTTATTGTTCTAGGAAATATCGTTTAAGAGTTTGACTGCTAATCAAAAGGTTGACAGTTCAAATCGACCAGCTGCTCCTTGGAAACCCTATGGGGCAGTTCTACTCTGTCCTATAGGGCAGCTATGAGTCAGAATTGACTCAACAGCAATGGATTTTGATTATATATATATATAAGTTCTCATTTCATCTTGATTTTCAAGTAGCGTTTTACAAAATGCATTCTTACATGCTTAAACTTTACAGAAAAAAGATAAACAAAGCCATTGATTTGCCTTCTTTGTGCACCTACCGAACACTAAGATAATACCTAGTCCCTGTTAGGCCATTGTTTTATCTCTGTCCACAATGACTCCACTTCAAGATGGAAAAAATAAGAACTCCAGCAATTGTGTTCATTCACAGACAAAAAGCTGCACAGTCTTCTTAAATCTTTGTAAAACTGAGTGATAAACCTCACAGAACATAATAAGTTGTTTTTTTTTCTTTCCACTGGAATAACTGAAATTGGCTTTTGTGTCAGAGCTTTTCTACATTTAATTGCTTTTATTATATGTTGTTTATGTAAGCACTCGCAAAGACTGTCTCAACTCTTGTCAGAAAATGCTTCTTCCTGAAAGTGGTCAGGCATTTTCATCGAAACATTGTTAGCACATTTTTAAGCACAAACTATTTCTTCATTCAAATTGAGAATTTTAGCTCATTGAACAGGAAGGATGCACTTCCGTCTCTCCCCAGCCTGGATAATAGGTGCACAATATCTTCATTGGCAACTCTCTTGATATATTTTCAAATGCAAACTTTGCTATATGGATCCAATTCCATTTTATCCTTACACTATCACAGAATTATTTTTGTTTAGAATTTGTCCAAAATGTTTTATTAAGATGACTCATAGAGGTACTATATTTATCAGCAAAACGCATGATTGCTTATTCCACAATGTTTAGTACTGTTTTTGATTGCCTTCTTTCTGCAACTTCCTCACATTACAGTGCTCTGATATTTCACAATTTTATTCCAATGTTATCTGGAGCCTTAGTGGTGCAGTGGTTAAGAGTTTGTCTGCTAACCAAAAGGGTGACAGTTCGAATCTTGATGGCCTCTACTGAATTTCTTAGAAGGTCGTATGTTAATTACACATTTTCTCTTAAAAAAAAAAAATTTGTTCCTATGACTTCATCTGTCATTGGTATGCTAAAAAATTTCAAAGTCAAAGGGGCTTTACTCAAAACAGAATCCCAATCAAACACTATTATTAAGCTTTTTTTTCTCTCAGTCTAACTTGTATACACATCTATACAAACACATACACACATGTACACATAACCATACACACTTTCTCACAAACACACACCCTCATACCTCTCTCCCCATCAGCTATGCTTTCTTCTAGTCTTTTTCTTAGGCAATTTGTTCCACATTGTGGAACTGCCTTTGTCACTCCAGGTATATGACACCTTTGGCACTCTCAATCAGAAAGTGAACTTTGGCACTGTTTCAGTTAGCCACCTACTGGTACAATAAATGTATCCAGGAAGAGGGGATGTTCACAGACAGGCCAGCCTAGGTCTTGTATGTACCCCTAATAACCATGCAGGATAATGGGATGATAGCTGCACCTTAATTACATGGAGTAAGGGAGATAGAAGCAATTCCTCAAGGAAGGATACAGGGAAGACAACCCATAGATGACGCACACTTCATGTATTCATTTTCCAATTTCAGATCTTAGAACAAAATCATATACCCACAGATTTATTTTAATGTATTAAATAATTGTAGAAACAGCTTACTCTCAGCTAGGTTTGATAAGGCCATCATTGCTTTATAAAAATAACTGACTATACTTCTTTAAAGATTTAACCTTCCAGCACAAACAGATTTATGGGATGTTTCTTATGATTCTAGAATCCAAAGGTATTAAGATATATGAAGGTGGAATTATTTCAGCCACTCAACTATACTTACGTTCAAATAAGAGTACTTAGACAAGCCTATCAAGACAAGCCTAGATGAATCAGAAATGGGCATGGAGTTGTTTCTGCATAGTTTGCCTAAGCCATTCACATTGCCAACTTACATTTATTTCCCTATTGTCAGAGCACTCCTAGAATGCAAGGTGGCTTCCAAAAGAAAGGTACAATCACTGTTCACATAAAATACCATTAATAACCTGCACAATATCATACACCTGAAAATTACCACACAGCCCCAAAATAAACATATCATGTTATACATTTTTGTTAAATAAAAATTTTAAAGCATAAAGAGAATTAGTAAGATAAATAAGACCTAAGAAAAAGCTAGTGGAATTGAATAAAGTAAATCTGTGTTAGTAGAAAATGAAAGGGCCATTTGCACTGTGCCAAGTATGAAGAGGAAAGCAGGTGATTTAATTAGGAATTTGAACTTCTTTAGCCTGACATTTATCTCCTTGGTGCATAATTTTTTAAAGCAGTCACATTGTAATATAATACAAGGATGCTAAACTACATAAACTCACATACTCACAAGAGCCTGAGTCAATTATGGATAAATTACCAAAAGAGTTTTGCCATAAAGAAAACCTATTATCTTTACACTAAATATGCAAATTTTGCAATATACCCGTTGAAAGAAGAAGGAAGAAACTCTTCTAGACCAAATGTCTGTCACAAAATGTCAGATGTTTCCATATTCTTATCGAACTGCTTTGATTTAATTATCAAAAGTAATAATGCTATTCATTTTTATAGCTATTAATCACCATGACACAGAAGAGTAAAGTAAAATAAATGGCTGAGGTCATACACATGACCTTGGTTGTTTCTTCCGAACGTTTCTCTTAACTTGCAAATTTTCCTGGAAATGACATTTACTTTATCAAATATTTCTGAGAAAAAAAGGAGCACAGTGTAAGAAGAGTAATCTATGATAAATATTTCAAGCAAGGGAATTTGTGGTTTAGTAAATGAAAAATATGTTTCCCATGATCCAAAGAAATGATTCTTGCAACTTAAAAATAAATGAAATGCCTCCCTTTTTGATTCAAAATCTCATATACTTATATATTTTTTTCATTTGTCAAGATTTAGTTTTCCCTTACCCTAAAATAATTTCAGATCATATTATTCTCTCACAAAAACCTTAAATGCTAATGATAGCTAAATCAAGGAAATTAATGAGTATGGTGTAGATTAGTAAATATGCAAAGACAGATACACATGCATATATATCCACTATATATGTGTGTATATGTATTTCATATATAATATATGTGCACGTGTATGTGTGTGTGTGTGTGTGTGCAAAAGTGTAACCTTACTTTACACAAACACCTTTCATTCATTTCAGCTCTTTACCTTCCTGTAGTTTTTCCCGATCTCTTGACTTATATTCTACCACAGTTTCCCAGTCCTTTTTGTTTACCCACCCTGATTAATTACATGGAATAAGTTTTTACATACTGGCATGCTTCTAACATCATAGAACCAAGAGAAAAATGATACTACCTTTTTGATCACTGTAACTGGAAATGTCTGTCCTCTGAACACTGATATGTCTTCATCACTACTTCTTTTATAGAAGGTATAACTTTACATCAATCCATATTTTATTTTACATCTATTCTTTGTCAGATACATGCTTAGGCACTTTTAAAACAATAATCCAATAATAATTAGATCTAATTCATTTCTGTTAGGAAGTCTGAGCTTTGAGAGAGAGATCCTATAATCATGTTAACCTATAAAATTGATTACAAAATGTTTGTAACAGTGCTGAAAAGAAGGCAATTGTCCAATTCTTGTTTCACAGAAAGACTCAAGGAAAGGTGGCATTTAATGGATTACCAGCTAACAAGTAGCATATTGGTGGAAAACTAAAGGCCCAGAAGCTCGTGACATGTTGTTGAAGAGTAAGAAGAACTATATAGCTGGAGTATAAAGTCCAATACGTGCAATATGGCTGTAGTTGGAAGAAAGCTGGGAAAAGATGAGACTAAAAACATAAGCTGGAGCCAAAATGGGGAGAATCTTATTTTTCCTGACAGGAAGATGAGATTATATTACAAAGACCCACAACAGAAATAACTGCAGTAGAGAAACATGAAATTTTCCAGAATAATTAACTGTGGAAGCAATATGAAGAAAGAATTACAGAGCTAAGTATATAGGATCATTGCCTTCATCCCATTAAGAGATAATAAGTCTCTGAATAGGAAAAAAAAAGTGATCAAATATATCTTTTATCTCTAAAACTGAAAAAAATCACTTTTTGGTTAACTGTTCAAGGTTAAAGAGAGAGCCAAAGACAAAGACCTTCCCCCAGAGTGGATAGAGGAAGCCTTGCCCTAGAGCTGCCACCCTGAATGTGGACTTCAAATCTCTCAAACTGAGGAAATTCATTTGTTTGTTCAGTCCACCCACTTGTGGTATTTCTGTTATATCAACACTAGAAAACTAAGACACTATGTCATTAAATACAGAGACAACTTCAAAATTAGGTTGCCAAAGGAAGAAGGGGAATTTAGTCAACTTTCAACACATTGAGTTTGAGGTTCCTGCTCAACTTTTTGTATAAATGACCTATAGATAATTCTAAATCTAGAACACAAGAGGATGTTTCATTGAGGTAGTATTGTATTTCAAAGCCTAAGATGATTCAGGAGAGCTAGGCATCATCTGCATTAATGAGGGTGAGTAGAGAGAGAAAGGAGAACTAGGTTAACACATCACCGTGTATGGCAGATACTTGCAGTTTTCTACCTAATATAACTTTACTCCATTTCCTTTCCAAAACATTTTGGAGTAGAAATTTTCCAGATTAAACTAAAAGAAGAAGAACTGATTTCCTGGGCTCCTTGGCAGTTAGCAGTAGCCGTATCACACAGTTAAAGCCCATGATATGTAAGAGGGTGTATACTGGGTAAGTGCTCCAGAAAAGCTATTGTTTACTATTGAAAAAGGTGAAACGCACCTAATTAAATGTTTTTTTTTTTTCCTCTTCATCCTTCTCATTTAGTTTGCTGAAATGGGGCTAGAGATAGAGCAAAAAATTATGAACACTGAGAAGAATGCCAGATGATACGGATTGTGTGTGGAAAATAGAAGAAACCAAGGTCCTTGAAAGCATTAAAGGGTTGCAGCATGAGCTTAGATATCAGCATCTGACTTTCTAGTCATGTAACAAAAATAATTTCCCTGGGATTTTCAAGGTAAAGATAGTGGATCTAATATCTTCATTTACCAGTATAGGAGGAGTATAGGAGGAGAACAGAAAAAAAGATGAAAGGGAAAGTATACAAAAATAAAATGTTGGAAGTTCAAAATCATATGAACAAGCACTTCCTGACTTACTAGAGTTTTAGCAAAATTAAATACTAAGCCATTAATGGAGATATGCAAAATGGTAACTGTTCCAGACCAAAGAATTATCCCCAAAGTTTAGAAAAGGGCAGCCCCAGATATCTCTAGAATCAGGGTTGAAAGTGAAGCTAAAATTAGGAAGAATTATTGAAACTCTCCTTAAGAAGATACAAAACTACAGTACGTATGGAGTTTAAAGACATTATGCTGAGTGAAATAAGCCCATCACAAAAGGACAAATATTTTATTTGTCACTTATATAAAAAAGACAAGAAAAGGCAAATGTATAGAGATCAAAGTTTATTAGGGATTACTAGGGGCAAGGAGGAGGGGGAAAAGAGGGAGGGTGGTAAACGGGGATGAAGAAACTGCATTAAGGGTAGGGATGCACAGCCAATTATTGTAATTTCTGTCAATAAGTTGTACACCTGTAGAAATTTGAACTGGCAAAAATTGTGTGATAGATATGTTTGCAACAGCAACAACAACTACAAAAAAAAGAGTAGCTGCTGAGGTTACTTATGCATAACCAAAAACCTCATGGGATTTGGTTCTTTAGTTTGGAGGTTTAGGGTCATGGTTTCATGGGGTATCCCAGTTAATTGGCCTAATAATGTCTTTAATGCATCTGTTCTACTTTCTAGTTCATTGTGTTGTGCCTGGGGTCTTAAAGTTTGCAAGCAGCTGTCTGAGGTACAACAATTGGTCTCTATTCACCTGTTGCAACAGATGAAGGAGAGTTGAGAATAGGAGGAAGATGTGGAATGGGTGGCTAATTGTCTCCATGAACAACTGCCTCCTTTGCCATGAGACCAGAAGATAAAGTAGGATTCATCCCAGGTATGCAAGGATGGTTCAACATTAGAGACTCAATCAGAGTAATCCACCACATAAATAAAACAAAGGAAAGAACCACATGATCATATCAATTGATGCAGAAAAGGCATCTGATAAAATCCAACACCCATTCTTGACAAAAACTCTCAGCAAAATAAGAATAGAAGGAAATTCCTCAACATAATTAAGAGCATATGTATAAAACCCACAGCCAACACTGTTCTCAATGGAAAGAGACTGAAAGCATTCCCCTTGAGAATGGAATCTACACCAGGATACCCTTTATCACCACTCTTATTCAACATTGTACTGGAAGTCCTAACCAGAGCAATAAGGCTAGAAAGGGAAATAAAAGGAATCCATATTGGTAAGGAAGAAGAGAAACTATTGCTATTTGCAGATGATATGATCCTATACATACAAAACCCCAGGGATTCCACAAGAAAGCTACTGAAACTAATAGTTCTACTAGTCCCAGCAAAGTGTCAGGGTACAAGATCAACATACAAAAATCAGTCGGATTCCTCTACACTAAAAAAGAGACCTCTGAAAAGGAAATCAGGAAAACAATACCATTTAGAATAGAGTCCACAAAGATAAAATACTTAGGAATATACCTAACCAGGGATATAAAAGACTTACACAAAGAAAACTCTACAACAAGAAACCAAAAAAGATCTCCATAAATGAAAAAACCTACCATGCTCATGAGTAAGAAGACTTCACATTGTGAAAGTGACAATACTACCCAAAGTGATCTATAGATACAATGCAATCCTGATCTACATAAAATCAACCTTCTTTAACGAGGTGGAAAAACTAATCACCAACTTTATATGGAAAGGAAAGGGGCACTGGAAAAGCAAAGCATTATTGAAAAAAAAAATGTAGGAGGCTTCCAACTACCTGATCTCAGAACCTATGATACAGCCACGGTAGTCAAAACAGCTTGCTACTGATACAATGACACAAGCATAGACCAACGGAACCGGATTGAGAACCCAGAAATAAATCCATCCACCTATGGGCAGCTGATGTTGGACAAAGGGCCAAAATAAATAAGAGAAGATAGTCTCTCTAAGAGATGATGCTGGCAAAACTGGATATCCATTTGCAGAAAAATGAAACAGGATCCATACCTCATACCATACACAAAAACTAACTCAAGATGGATCAAAGATCTATATGAAAAATCTAAAACTATAAATATCATAGAGGAAAAAACAGGGGCAAACCTAGGGGACCTAATTTATGGCATAAATAAGCTAGCAAACTTAACTGAAAATGCATAAACACCAGAAGATAAACTAGACAACTGGGACCTCTTTTTGTGCATCAAAATACTTCTCCAAAAGAGTAAAAAGAGAACCTAAAGACTGGGATAAATTTTTGGCAATGGCATATCTGATAAGGGACTACTGTCTAAAATTTATAGAAAATTTCAACATCTCAATGGCACCTAACAACAACAAACCAACCTTTCTTTAAGTCTATGATATTAAAAATTCAAGGTACAGACAATGGTTTGTAGTAACAAACTAGCATTACTTTGCAAGACTCATGCAAACATCATTATTATTATTACAGTCTTATTATATTAAAGATGTTTTAGCGTTTCTTTAATGTTTTTTGTAAATGGAAAGGTACCCTGTATACTAAAACAGGTGTTTGACTAGCTGATATTAGACATAAACTGTATCTAACTGCTCCAATTAACATAAAAATCTGACTTACAGACAGATTTAGGGGCGGAACTTGTTTGTAATCAAGGGACAGTCTGAATACAGGTAGTCTCCCACTTACAGCATATTCAATGGTGAACTACATTTATGATTGTCCTTTTTTTTTTTGGTACATCTTACCATTAGTAATGCATACTACATATGATATTGCAGTACATAATTTGCTTATGTTATCGTTCTCATTTATTCACTCGCAGATGTTCAGTGTTATGATTTACTGATCAAAACACTGCCATATAGCAGGCTAAGGCCTGGTCTACCATGAAATCTGTGTTGGTGTCAGTTTAAAGAGTTATAACAGAAAGTTGGGCAATGTTCAACTCTAACAACATACTGCAATTGAACTGCCATGCACCCAACAGCCATTATGACTTTGACTTCATTGTTAATGATACTGGCATCCACAAATAAAGATCAGATTTATAAAGATAGTGATAATAAAAGGCGATAATAATGAAAATTTTTTAAAAAAGGAGGAATTTGACTTACATCAGAATCAACTTATGACAGAGTCATTGGAACAGAACCCCGCTGCAAGTTGGGGACTGCCTGGATATAAATGTATACCAGGTGGTTATCAGAAAAAAAGTCTCCTTGGGTAACAGCTAAAAAAAAATTTATGTATACATATATACATATATATCAGATGACATGATGACATATATATGATGATCATAAGAAAAAAAAAAGACTCTTTGGTAACAGCTAAAAAAACTATTTTTTAACTTACTTTTAAAAGATAAATTATTCACTAATCTGAAAATTCCCATGAAGTAGTTATTTGGATGTATTTTTGATTCTTTGGTTTAAGGAGGCAGCTAAGGGTATAAAATTTCTGTATTTTCCTTTAGATTTACTTTTCAGTTAATTTTGATTCAATTTTGTTCTTATGTGAGTTTTAATTGTTTTATTTCTAGTGACTACTGCACATACATTGTATAAACTATTGCCTTAAGCTCTCTTTTGCAAGTATTAATAAATGATAATAAGAACGATGTAGCAAATATTTTTGGGAAAAAAAAAATCAGGCAAAAAGAAAGTCCAACATACATATAATAGGAATCCCAGTATAAGAAAAACTCTGGTGGAGGGAGGGGAAGACATTGACAATCATAAAAAATATGATACAGATATATTTTCTTAAATTTGAATGGATACATCTAAAGGGCATAAGTTGCACCTGCAAATTTTTTTTTCCCGTAAAAAAATTTATGCATACATTGTTACATGACTCTAATTGCTCTCCCCATACTGTGACAGCATGCTCCTCCTTTCCACCCCTGACTCCCCATGTCTATTCAACCAGCTCCTAACCCTCTCTGCCTTACCATCTCACATCCAGAAAGAAGCTGCCCATTTAGTCTCTTATATCTACTGAAGCTAAAAGGCACACTCCTCACGAGTATCACTTTATGTCTCACAGTCCAGTCCAATCCCTGTCTGAAGAGATGGCCTTTGAAATTGTTCTAGTTCTGGGCTGATAGGGAATCTAGGGGCCATGCTTTGCAGGGTTCCTCCAGTCTCAGTCAGACCATTAAGTCTGGTCTTCTTACTAGAATTTGAGTTCTGCATCCCATCTTTCTCCTGCTCCATCAGGGACTCTCTGTTGTGTTCCCTGTCAGGGAGATCATTGGTGGTATCCAGGCACCATCTAGTTCTTCTGGTCTCAGTCTGATGAAGTCTATGGTTTATGTGGCCCTTTCTGTCTCTTGGGCTAGTATCTTCCTTGTGTCTTTGGTGTTCTTCATTCTCCTTTACTCCAGATGGTTGAGACCAATTGATGCATCTTAGATGGCCGCTTGCAAGCTTTTAAGACCTCAGATGCCACTCACCAAAGCAGGATGCAGAACATTCTCTTAAAAAGCTTTGTTATGCCAGTTGACCTAGATGTCCCCTGAAAGCATGGTCCCCGGGCCCTTACCCATGCTACTCTGTCCCTCAAAGTGTTTGATTGTATTCAGGAAACTTCTTAGCTTCGGCTTAGTCCAGTTGTGCTGATTTCCCCTGTAGTGTGTGTTGTCCTTCCCTTCACCTAAGATAACACCTGCAAATTTTTACCCGAAATGGTCATCTCAGATATATATTCTAGTAAAATAATTGGGCTTATAGGTAAGAGAATCAAAAATTGACATCCAGGGCAAAACACCCCGTATATTACTTTTCTACCAATGACAAAGTATGTACTTAAAAAAAAAAATCCAGAGGCATGTAAAATCATGTTAATAATAAAATAGTATAATACACTTCTCTCAGCATGAGAAAAGGTAACAGGGAAAAAGTCAATCATATTGTAGAAAAGAATAGGGAAATTAAACAACACATTCACAAAGATCTGTATTTTTAAGAACTGTCAGGATCTGAGATTTTACCTGCTTGTAGTGTAACAATTAACTTGTCACAGTTTCAAGGATTCTGGGAGAAGACACAAAACTTGGGGGTCAGATAAAACAATCAGTTAATTACACAGCGATAGCAGTAGCAAGATTTTCGTCACTGTCTTTAGCAGTTAGCAAAGCTGCCTTTTGCCCTGGAGGGAGATATTGTCTCTATCATTCATAGCAAGCATCCTTTTTACTCTAAAGAGTGGCATTATCTCTACCTTTGAAGGATGTTTCCCACAAGAACACTCTTGAAAAGATAATCCAGAATGAAAGGCAATCATTGCTTCTGATGGTAAGACACACAGAAATAGAAGAGACCTGTGAAGACAGTCTTCCATATATATATACATATATATATATATCTGTGTGTGTATGTGTGTGTATATACACACACATAGGAGCCCTGGTGGTGCAGTGGTTAAGGGTTCAGCTGCTAACCAAAAGGTTGGCAGTTTGAACCCACCAGCTACTCTACAGGAGAAAAATGGGGCAGTCTGCTTTTGTAAATATTACAGCCTAAGAAACTCGATGGGAAAGTTCTACTCTGTCCTATAGGGTCACTGTGAGCCAGAATTGACTCGATGGCAGTGGATCGGTTTGGATATATGTGTGTGTGTGTGTGTGTGTGTGTGTGTGTGTGTGTGTCCCCAAATGGAGAATACACCTTTTAAGATAAAGTACATTATTGCTGCAAGCTGAATATATGTCAGGTTAAAAAAAGAAGAAGAATTAATCCCATTTACGAATATAAAGAACTACTCTAAGCATTATGCAATAGAAGTAGAAATTTATAATACAATGTGAAACAAAAAGAACATTTCATGTGAAAATTGAAATTATAAAACATTCCATTAATTGACACTTGCATCAAACTGAAAGATAATTCAAAAATGTTTTGATTTAATGAAGAGAATGGTAATGAAAACATCATATATTAGAATCAATTGGGACAGAGCTAAAACAATTTTCAAAGAAATACTCGTAACTATCTATTAAAATAAAGCTTTTAAAATTGAAAAATAATAATTCAACATTCTCATCCAATAAAAAAAATAGCAAGGTAAACCAAAGGAAAGTAGAAAAATAAATTAATATAATAGCAAAAATTAATATGTTTAAAAGTACAAAAGAGTTGAACCACAATAACAACAAAATTCAAAAGGTGATTTTTTTGTGGGGAAAAAAAATACATAGAGCACCAGAAAATTAAATACAGAAAAAAATGAAAAGATGTATAAAAAGAGAAATACAGAATGACAAAACAAAAATAAATTTAATAAATTATTTAAAATTTAATATATTTCTTGTAAAATATAATTTACCAAAATTATCTTGAATAAATGTAAAAAGTCCACATAAAGCAATTGTAATAGTAGTTTTAGAGACATTTCTAAACGATTTCTCTTTGTAAAAAGCTCAAGACTCAGAAGGTTTCACGTGAAAAATTCAAAGATTAGATTGTCTTGTTCTCCTAAAACTTTTGCAAAGTATAAAAAGAAAAACTACCAATTTTATTTTATGATGCACATATATCAATATCCTGGCCAAGATGGACCTATTCAGGTATAAACCTAAGAGTTAAATCTTACTTCAAAATATTACCAAATAATAATAATTATTATTATAATATTTGCAAGGAGAATGTAAAGCAATAGTATATTAAAAATACTACCTCTTGGCCATGTGGATTTTTTTGTCCAGCAATGTAAGGATGGTTCTGCACTGGAAAATCCACTAATAAAATAAAGTTAATCATATGAAAGATACCTATGCAGAATATTGTGTAATCCTCTTCATGTATAACAAGAAGTGTTTAAAAAATTTATGTCAGAGATCATGGAGATAGCACAGGACCAAACAACATTTCCCTCTGTTAGACATAAGGTCACCATTGGGCAGAGTTGGCTTGATGGCAACTAACAACAAAAAAACTAAGAAACAATCAATGTATAGATCTACCACCACCATCTATAAAATGCATCATAAACTTCTATAAAAGCATATACTGTATCTGAACAGAGGTATTCTTCTCCGCAAATAAATGATGGGAGAAGGTTCTTTATGGAAGAATTCCAGTAATAAGCTCATAAAAAAAATGGTAGAATTAGTTACCATTTTGCAAATGTTAATGAAATAATGGATCTAGGCAACTGTCATCAGTAACGTTTTAACTAATAGGTGAAAGATTAATGAAGAAATTTTAAACGATTAATGAGCAAATTGTCAATGGCTAGATTTGACAAACCTAAACTCAGAGATTCATACTAACAGCACTAAAATGAGGATGTGGAGGCCTGGTGTTTTAGTGGTTAAGCGTTTGGCTGCTAACCAAAAGGTCGGCAGTTCAAATCCACCAGCCGCTCCTTGGAAACCCTATGGAGCACTTCTGCTCTGTCCTCTAGGGTCACTGTAAGTCAGAATCAACTGAACAGTAACGGGTTTATGGGTTAAAATCAGGATAAGCAAGCTTATGTGCCTCCTAAATGATGGGGGAGTTTACAGGGTGATCAACACATATATTTCCTAAATTTATTGGAACTGACAAATTTCCAGCCCCTAGGACTAAATACCATTTAACATAGTCATGAGCATAGAAATATAGGGATCACCACAAAAATGCAAATTGCCAAATCAAGAAGGTGAAGTATTAAAACAGGATAAATGATTAGTTTCTTCCACAAAAAATAAAGAAATTGGAACTCCTATAAATTAGAGAAGACTTAAGGGACGTAGCAATTAAGTCAAAGTGTGGCCCAATCTAGATCCTAACTAAAAAGCCAAGCAAAAAAATACTTTTAAGAGTTAATTATAAAAATTTGAGCATGGACTAGGCTTAAATATAAAGGAATTGTTTTTATTTTTTACAAGTGTTTTATGTTGATAAAATTCTATCTTCTCCATTTATCCACTTACAAATTTACAGAATAATAATATATATAATAATATACAATTTGCTTTAAAATAGGAATTGTTTGATAAAACCAGATTAGCAATATGTTGGTAATTACTGAAGCCAGGTGTTGGCTAATTGGGATCCATTATCTGTCCCTTCTTGTCTTGTGTATATTAGAAAAAGAATCCATAGCTGACAATTTGTTGGATTTGGACTGCTGGCCATAATTTCTTGAACCCTGCACTAAATTAACATCAGATCATTGATAGGGGTTTATTAAAACCAATACAGGCAGCAATTTAGATATTAAAAACTTTACTTTTCCTACCTTTCATTAAGCTGCCTTGCATGTAGCAAATATAATAATGATGATATTATGCCTGCCTTAAAGAATCCTGTAGACAGTAAGTCATATAAAATGCACACACACACACACACACACACACACACTTGCACAGAAGTGAACTGTTAATATAATTTTGTGTATACGCATGGCTTCAATATATCCACGTTGATTTGTGCTCCAATTGCTTTCTTATTTTTTTAAAGATTTGAAGTCTCAGGGCAAGTAAGGATATATATATATATATATATATATATATATATATATATAACTTTCTCCCTATGTACTACTTTTACTAATTTCTGTTACTTGAATCAATTTGATATATACTGCCTATTAATGGTAATGTAGACAGTATAATCAAAGTTTTCAGGTGTGGCAACTCAGAAAGAAGAGATCTGTTGATTCTGTTTTAGCCTGGGATTTTAAAACAAATGCCTGTTAGGTATCATCAAGGACAATTAACCTAATGTAATGAAACTTCAAAATGAAATCCTACTCTTGTGCCAGTAAGCTGATTACAGAACTCAGGGGGATGTGGCTGGCTGGGTGGTGACAAGGGATTCTTGGCAGAAGGGTCCAGGCACTGTCAAAATGCCCACACACCAGGTGAGAGGAATTTTGGAGCAGAATGTGTTTGAGAAATTGGTTCACTAGCCAGCCAGCATGAATTTTGCGTAAGCCTTAGTAACTTCCTCTAAACTCTAACAGAAAAAGTTGTCCCACCCTGAAATATTTGCAAATTCAAGATATCCCTCCTTTTACTTAAATAGACAAAGTGACTCTAAACACACACACACACACTTTGAGTAAGTGTGGATAAGAAAAAGAAAAAAAAAGAAAGATTCTGCACATCCTGGCAGAACAGTTTTAGTATGAAGTGTCACTGGTAAAATCTTTTGAGGAAACTTCAGTAGGAAGCAAGAACCATCACTATTCAGAAGCACAGTGTGTAGGCTGCTATAGATGGCTTTACTGTTAATATCAACAAAAGTATCCTGAGCAGATTTGGAGAAAGATGGACACTGTACATATTTCCAGTGACTGCACTACTGCATGTTTCAGACGTAGTTAGAGGAACCTGGTTAGAAGTTAGGGGTGAGGGCCGAGAAACTTGAGTCATACTTGTTACCTGTTGCCCTCGATTCAATTCCGACTCATAGCGACCCTATAGGACAGAGCAGAAGTGCCCCATAGGGTTTCCAAGGAGCACCTGGTGGATTCCAACTGCCAACTTTTTGGTTAGCAGCCGAGCTGTTAACCACTGCACCACCAGGGTTTCCACTTGAGTCATAGAACATTTAAATTATTCAACTCAGCGCACAAAAGAGCATCAAAGCTTCTAAATAACAAACTTTGCAGTTGCTATTTCATCTGTGTTGTTTTTTGGGCCCACTCAGACTCAATGTCAAGTTCATCAGTATTTTTCTGTAAAGTATTTTTAACCTTTGTAATGGCTAGTCTTGGCTCGGCTATGATTCTCAGTGGTTTAGCCAGATACTGTAATGTAATGTAATGTGATCACCTTCCATTATGTGATCTGATGTGATCGCCCTATCAGTTGAAAGGGGAGTTTTCTTAGGATTGTGGCCTGTTTGCAGTATATAAATAAATGTTCTGGCAAAGCTTGCTCTCTCGACCCTGCACTCTTCTCTGGTTCCTGGGATGTAAGCCTGCAGTAGTTTCCGGCTTGCTGCATGATCTGCAGATTTTGGATTCACCAGCCCTTGGAACACTGTGAGCCATCAGAGGTTTACCACCTGACCTATGGATTTTGAACTTGCCAGCCCTTGCAACTGTGTGAGCAATTTACTTGAAGTAAATCTCAATCTCTCTCTCTCTATCTATATATATAAACGAAAAAAAAAAAAACATTGCGGTTGAGTTGATTCTGACTTATAGTGACCCTATAGGACAGAGTAGAACTGTCCCATAGCGTTTCCAAGGAGCTGCTAATGGATTTAAACTGCTGACCTATTGGTTAGCAGCCAAGCTCTGAACCACTGCGACACCAGGGCTCCGTGTCTCTCTCTATATATATATATGTATATATATATGTACATTTCACTGGATTTGCTCCTCCAGAGAACCCAACATAGAGAGCTATGTATGATTTGTGTTAGTTATCCTTATTTGCTTATTCTTTTTCTCTTCAGACACAGAGTTCTATCTTATCCAATTCATCATTATTCCCTGATTATTCACATGAGCCTTTCTTCTTCTGAACTCTGCCTATTCTCAAAATTGAGGAAAATAATCATCATATAGTTTGAACTTCTCATAATGACATAGCTACACATGGTTTTAAAATAAGAGTTCAACTTCTAATATTACCCCAAATGTTAATCCACCAACACAATAGATATTTCACTATTCCACTAAAAAGGGAAGGTTTTACTGTAGTTGATATCTTTGTAGTCGTTAATATACCTTCTTGTGTTGTTACTGTTAGTTGCCATTTAGCCAGTTCCAACCCACGGTTACCCCAACTGTGCAAAGTAGAAGCGCTCCACAGGGTTTTCAAGACTGTGACCTTTTGGAAGAAAATTGTCTTCCGAGGCACCTCTGCATGGGTTTGAACCACCAACCTATCAGCTAGTAGTCAAGTACATAAACTTTTGCAGTTACATATATATTATATATTGTCTAGGTATATGTATACATAGACAATAAATACCATTCTGTTTCATACTCAATCAAAGAAAAAAATCCTAAAGAAAAGCCATAAAGCTGTCAGAATGGAAATAGCAGCAAATTTCTGGAACTCTTCCCAAAAGAACTCTCTTGTATTGAGGTATTTGTTTGTCTATTTGTCTGTTTGTTCTTTTTTAAAGTCAAGTAATCTGGATAAACCAAGGGTATACGCATCTGAAATTTCTGGTTTTCCCTTCCTTGAACACCAGTGTAGATAGTACCCAATACATTGAAATAGATTGATGTATCAGAACTCATCCTCAGTAAACTTCACTTTCTAGTTCTGTGTTTGTTAAAAAGAAAAATAAATGTTACAACAGCTGCCAAACCCCACTGGTAATATATTTTCAGAAAAATTTCATCATACAGTCCAAAGAGGAAAAAAAAAAAAAGCTTCTAAATGCCTTGTCACTTTAAAGTTTTCACAACTTGAAAATAAAACTTTAAAGTACTTTTAATATTTTACCAATATATTCACTCAGTTCCTAATTATTTTTGGAGCCTGCTGAGTAATTTTCTCAGTTTCTTAGTATAGTGATTTGCATTCCTTCTCACATCTGGGTGCTTTTTCTGTCTTTTGTTTGTATTGTTTGGATTGACATAGGATCTTCAATTTTCTTCTTAAGAAGACAAGACAGAACTTTTTTTAAAAAACGAAAATTTCCTGCAAATGCGTAAGCTGTCTCTAGATCTCTTATGTTTGCATGCCTTAAAAATGAAGCTGTAAGCATTTCCTTGTATCTCTTTGTTAGAAAAATGTGGTATTGCACGTTGAAAAACAAATACATACCCTTATCCTTCTTTAAAGATGAAACACATGTAAATTATTTCTAGACTAGCAAATGGCTTTCAGGCAGTGATGTAAATATCTAAAGCAAATCTACAAAGTTTATCGTTTTCTTCTGAAAAGATTTCCATTGGGATGTAAGGCTTCCTTTTTGAATATAAAGTTTGACTTCTTAATTATTTGATATTTGAGATGTAAATCACTTTATCACAAAGGATTTCATACAAGCCTGGCTTACCTAGATGACAGTTACAATGACAACAGTCAGGATGATGGTATCCACCTGCAAAAGTCTGTTCGTGTCTGTGGTTGTTATATGTGGTACGTACAAGCTCCAATTTAAACAAGAGCACTATGTTTCCATGAGTCAATTAATAGAAAAATGAGTAGGAGTCAGGAACTGAATTTGTCTCTAGTTAGCTTTGTCTATTCAAAAAAAAAGAAAATCACTTAAAGTCAGTCTCCTGTTGTTCTGTATATCCACATAAAGTATTTTCTTCGTAGTGATCATGGTCTTTAAATTTACAATTATTCATCTATTTTCTTGTCTATTATATATTTTTCCCCCACTAACTTGAAGCTACATATAGCCAAGAGCCAATTTTTATTTTTACTTTTTTAAAAATTTTTAACCAGTTCCTAGTATAGAGTGAAGACAAAGTTAAATAAATGTTTGCTGAATGACTTAATAAAATCCTTAAACACTGAAATGCACATTTAACATTGTATGGCCTTTAAACCACATGGTATCCCCTTGTGCTGTTCCAATGACTGCCTCTTGGTCTATGTACAGGTTCCTTATGAGCACAATTAAGTGTTCTGGAATTCCCATTCTTCCCAATGTTATCCATAATTAGTATTAGCATTGTTCATCGTCTTGCCCTATTTCTAGGTATTCTCTCATCTTATCTTCCACAATTAAACCTTCTACTGTGGCCTTAGGAACGGCTACTCCGTATCCAGGGATTACAGTAATATTTTCAACTGTTTTTTAAACTGCTACTATACCACTTCACCTTAACTGAAACTCTTCTCTTGTCTAAAGAAGTTCAGTGTCCTGAAGCTTCCCAAGTGGTGTCCCCTCATTCCCTTATAATTCATGTACCTCACAACTGCAAGGTGGGTTTGATGTCCTACTAGCTTACTGTCGTTACTTTACGACCATCATTACCTTTATCAAATTAAGAAAAAAAAATCATCTGTATCATTCTCTCTACATGTATTAATTTCTCTGACAATTCTTTTCATTTATTAAAGACTTAAGGTTATAAATTTTTTGTTTCTTCACTCCAAGTTCAACCATCTTTGCAGGAAATTTTCATATCTCTGTGAATAACCAATCTAAAAATCTGAAAAATAAATTCCTGGGGTTCTGGCCAACTCCAACTCATCTACCTGTCCACATGTCACACTTCATACAATTTTATCTCCTAAACTCTGATAACCATATCATCTATCATCCAAACCAGCATATTTCAGAAAGTGAAAATTAACACTATTAATTATTACTCCAGGAAAACAGGCATAAATGAGAACTCTCCTGGCCGCCCTGGGATATGTGGTCACCCTCCATTAACTGATCCATTTCTAGAAATGATTGATGCCAACACGCCCTCTACCTGCCAACAATCTCTTCTCCTCAGTAATCATATTGCATCTATATAATATCTCAAAAGTATTTGTCATTAGAATAACAAATGAAGACAATTAACACAAATATATAGGCAAACAAAAGTTCATTTGGATTATATTGAAAAATGAATCATAATTTTAATGATTGCACATAGCCATATGTCTTGGTTTGAGCCTGGAACTTCCTGCCATAATCACAGTTTTAATTTGTCTGTTTCTAAAAGTTGATAGTGGATATGGGTCATCATAAAAGTGAACTTCAATTGTCCTGTGATGAAATATGATATAAGTCAACAAGTAGAGGATAAAGTCTTTCATTCTAAGTATTGTTGGTCAATAAAGCCAAGTCTGTTATTCTTATGAACCTTCTGGATCAGGCTAATGGTGTCTGCATGTCTGAAGTGTACTCTCTGGAACTAGTTGCTATTGATCTCAAGTTCATGCTAAGCAAGGCTGTTCTGTTCCCAAAGAAATAATTGGACCCAGAAATGGAGAAGGCCTGTGCTGGTTTAGCTACTTTTTTGTCACGCTACTGGAGAACTTATGTTTTCATGTGG
This sequence comes from Dugong dugon, assembly GCA_030035585.1. NCBI lineage: Eukaryota > Metazoa > Chordata > Mammalia > Sirenia > Dugongidae > Dugong > Dugong dugon. Next base: position 14,328,355 of record CM057473.1, read on the forward strand.
AGAAAGAAGTAAAAGGCAAAGATGCTCTAGAAACAAGGATAAAGTTAAATCAACCGAAACAGAGGTCTTTTTTGTCTTATTTTTTAAGCTAGAAGATTCACATATCAAAAATGTTTATAGTACTTCTCATCCAGCCACAGCTCCATGGTAAGAGTGAAGATTCTACAAAGGCTGGTGATTTCTTCATGAAGAAGTACCCAGCATTTTTTTTTTTTTTTTTTGTCAAGTCCTTGAAGAATCCAAAGAAATCTGTGTGAGTATCTCAGGTATTGCTAAATCTGTAGAGAGAATCCAGCTGATCATCCATTTTCTGATAAAGTAAATGAGATGATTATTGATGGTGGAGTGGATTTACCTTCTTTACGATGCTCAACAGCATAGAAATTTGTATTTTCATGTTAGATAAAGAGGAGCCAAATACTGGAAAAGATAATGTGAAGATTAATTTATCTGTTGAATTTGTCACTTCCTACAGGTTTGATGAGAAAGGGTATACTAGCCAAGCCCCTTTTTTCCCTGGCAACTGGTGGTTGGTGATCTGGAAAAGAAGATTGTGTGGAATAGACCTGTGGTGTATTTGCACTGGAAGCCTTTGCCAGAAAACTAGAGCACTCATGGATGAGATTGAAAAAGCCACTTCCAAGGGTTGAATGACCATTATGATGGAGACACTGCCATTTTTTGTCACACTGAATGAGAAAAAACAATCGATATGAATGTTAGGAGTGTTGCCAGTCTAGAATTTCTGGAAAGTAAATTCTTCCTTTTTTGCCTCCTGGTTCCTGTTCATCACCCCTAATTCAAATGAATATTTTCTGCATCTCCACCTTACTTTAGCTAATATCTCTCCTACATCAAGAGTCAATAGTGGCCAAGAGATTGTGCATCAGGATCTCTCAAATGACACCCAGCGTCTCAGCACCTTAGATTTAATGCATCTTGGATTTGACTATACTTTTCAAGATCCCATTTGAACTTCTTGTTGTTGTTGTTAGATGCCATCAAGTCAGTTCCGATTCACAACAAGCCGATATACAACAGAATGAAAAGCTGCCCGGTCCTGCACCATTCTCATAAACATTGTTATGACTGAGCCCATTGTTGCAGCTCCTGTGTCAATACATCTCATTGAGGGTATTCCTTTTTCCCTTAACCTCTACTTTACCAAGCATGATGTCCTTCTCCAGGGACTGATCCCTCTTGATAACATGTCCAAAGTATGTAAAATGTAGTCTCGCCATCCTTGCTTCTAAGGAGCATTCTGATTGTACTTCTTCCAAGACGGACTTGTTCGTTCTTTTGGCAGTCCATGGTATATTCAACATTCTTCACCAACACAACAATTTAAAAGTATCAATTCTTCTTGGGTCTTCTTTATTCATTGTTCAGCTTTTGCATGCATATGAGGTGATTGAAAACAACATGGCTTGGGTCAGGTGCACCTTAGTCTAGAAGGTGACGTCTTTGCTTTTTAACACTTGAAAGAGGTCTTTTGTAGCAGATTTGGCCAATGCAATGTGCCATTTGATTTCTTAACTACTGCTTCCATGGGTGTTGATTGAAGATCCAAGTAAAATGAAATCTTTGACAACTTCAGTCTTTTCTCCATTTATCATGATGTTGCTTATTGGTCCAACTGTAAGGATTTTTGTTTTCTTTATGTTGAGGTGTAATCCATACTGAAGGCTGTGGTCTTTGATCTTCATCAGTAAGTCCTTCAAGTCTTCTTCCCTTTCAGCAAGCAAGATTATGTCATCTGCATATTGCAGCCTGTTAATGAGTCGTCCTCCAATCCTGATGCCCTGTTCTTCTTCATAAAGTCCAGCTTCTCAGATTATTTGCTCAGCATACAGATTGAATAAGTATGGTAAAAGGATGCAACCTTGATGCACACCTTTCCTGGCTTTAAACAATACACTATCCCCTTGTTCTGTTCAAACAACTGCCTCTTGATCTATGTACGGGTTCCTTATGAGCACAAGTAAGTGTTCTGGAATTCCCATTGTTTGCAATGTTATCCATAATTTGTTATGATCCACTCAGTCGAATGCTTTTGCATAGTCAGTAAAACAAAGGTAAACATCTTTCTGGTATTCTCTGCTTTCAGCCAGGATCCAACTGACATCAGCAATGATATCTCTGGTTTCATGTCCTTTTCTGAATCCAGCTTGAATTTCTGGCAGTTCCCTGCTGATGTTTGTTGCAACCACTTTTGAATGATCTTCAGCAAAATTTTACTTGCAGGTGATATTAATGATATGGTTTGATAATTTCTGCATTCGATTGGATCACCTTTCTTGGGAATAGGCATAAATATAGATCTCTTCCACTCGGTGGGCCAAGTTGCTGTCTTACAAATTTCTTGGCATAGATGAGTGAGCACTTCCAGTGCTGCATCAATTTGTTGAAACATTTCTATTGGTATTGTATCAATTCTTGGAGCCTTGTTCTTCACCGGGGCCTTCAGTGCAGCTTGTACCGCTTCCTTCAGTACCATCCATTCCTGATGATATACTACCTCCCGAAAAGGTTGAACATCAACCAGTTCTTTCTGATATAATGACTCTGTGTATTCCTTCCATCTTCTTTTGATGCTTCCTTCCTAGTTTAATATTTTCCTTGCAGTATCCTTCAATATTGCAACACGAGGCTTGAATTTTTCTTCAATTCTTTCAGCTTGAGAAATGTTGAGCGTGTTCTTCCCTTTTGGTGTTCTAACTCCAGATCTTTGCACATGTCATTATAATACTTTACTTTTTCTTCTTCAACTGCCCCTTGAAATCTTCTGTTCAGCTCTTTTACTTTATCATTTCTTCCTTTTACTTTAGTTACTCGACATTCAAGGGCAAGTTTCAGAGTCTCTTCTGACAACCATTTTGGTCTTTTCTTTCCTTCCTGTCTTTTTAATGACCTCTTGCTTTCTTCATGTATGATGTCCTTAATGTCATTCCACAACTTGTCTGGTCTTCAGTCATTAGTGTTCAATGCATCAAATCTGTTACTGAGATGGTCTCTAAATACAGGTTGGATATACCCAAATTCATACTTTGTTGCTCATGGACTTGTTCTAATTATCTTCAGCTTCAACTTAAACTTGCATATGAGCAATTGATGGTCTGTTCCACAGTCAGCCCCTGGCCTTGTTTTAATTTACAGTTAGAGCTTTTTCATTGTCTCTTTCCATGAATGTAGTCGATTTGATTCTTGTGTATTCCAGACAGTGAGGTCCACGTGTATAGTCTCCTGCTGTTTATGTCATTTAAAAATGATTTTTGCAGTGAAGAAGTCGTTGGTCTTGCAAAATTCTATCATGCAATCTTTGGCATAGTTTCTGTTACCAAGGCCATATTTTCCAACTACAAATCCTTCTTTGTTTTCAACTTTCACATTCCAATCACAAGTAATTATCAATGAATTCCAATTGCGTGTTCAATCAATTTCAGACTGTAGAAGTTGGTAAAAATCTTCAATTTCTTCATCTTTGGCATTACAGGTTGGTGTGTAAATTTGAATAATAGTTGTATTAACTGGTCTTCCTTGTAGGCATGGATATTATCACTGACAGTGTTGTACTTCAGGATAGATATTGAAATGTTCTTTTTGATGATGGATGCAACTTCATTCCTCTTTAAGTTTTCATTCCTAGTATAGTAGACCATATGATTATCTGATTCAAAATGGCCAATACCAGTCCATTTCAGTTCAGTAATGCCTAGGGTATTGATGTTTATGTGTTCCGTTTCATTTTTGATGATTTCCTATTTTCCTAGATTCATGTTTCATACATTCCATGTTCTTATTATTAATGGATGTTCACAGCTGTTTTTTCTCATTTTGAGTCATGCCACATCAGGAAACGAAGGTCCTGAAATCTTGGCTCTATCCACATCATTAAGGTTGACTCTATTTTGAGGAGGCAGCTCTTCCCCACTCGTCTTTAGAGTACCTTCCAACCTGAGGGGCTCATCTTCTGGCACTATATTAGACAATGTTCCACTGCTGTTCATAAGGTTTTCACTGGCTAATTTTTTTCAGAAGTAGACCACTGGTCCCTTCTTTCTAGTTTGTCTTAGTCTGGAAGTTCACCTGAAACCTGTCTGTTGTGGGTGACCCTGCTGGTATTTGAAAACTGGTGGCATATCTTCCTACACCACAGCAACATGCAAGCCCTGACAGTACGACAAATTGACAGATGCATGTGATACTGGAACTTCTTTGTGCATATAAACTATTATGCTTTCTGTGGTATATATATATTCTGCATTAAAATAGTGAATTATAGTTGTGATTCTTTTTTTGAATTAGCTTACTCTGATTAGTTTGTTGAATATTTAACTACTTAGCATGGAAAAGGTAGACTTTAGTTGTGTGCAGGGAGAGAGACAAAGTTAAAAATCTATTAAATAAACAATAACATTGTATGTTTAGTAATGATTTAAAATGTTTTAAGAGAACTTATTTATGTTCCTAACATGTAAATAATTGCCACTCAAAAGACTTAGTACCAGAAACAGCATATTAAATCAGAGAATGTCTTTCTCCATTATCTGCATGACCCTGGCTAAGGATGGCTAGAAGTTTGCCTGAGTAAATATTGTTAATGAGCTTTCATTTTTCTCTTTTAGTAATCAACTTTATTATTTCTGTCATATTGCTTTTCTGATTTTAATATTCAGTCATAATGCTGTCATTATTACTGGTAACTTTATTTTACTCATTAAGAAAAGAAACCTGTTGTTTCAAATTAGAACACCAATGGGAACATTATTTGCATAGGCACAGTTCAGAAGTGATTAGATTAATCAAAATTCTCTGAGTAGGAGAATACTTCCCATGTGTCAGTCTCTGATAAGTACTCAAAAACCATCATATTATATGATATTGTAATTGAAAATATTGTTGCCTGTGCTTTGTTAGTGGCTTTGCTTCCTAAGAATATATGAATTGTGCTTGATGCTCTAGAATTCAAGAACATTTCTGCATCATTTATACCTACAACCAAACAATCTGTGTTTAAGTATCTGCTGTAAGTATCAATTATCTACATTTAAAATCAAGAAATATTAGCGTTAATTTAGGGAGGATTAAAAAATGTTATATCTTTATTATATTTTTTCTTTTTTAAAGAAAAATAAAAAACACACAAAAGCCCTGGAAGTCTTCTTATTCACATTTATATACCAAAAAATTCTTTCTGTATCATAATTGTTTGTTTCAGAGCTTAAAGAAAATAATTTCAGAGAGCAAAAACTAATATTAATTACATATTTGCATATTTCTCAGTTCTCATAATATATAGAACTACAAAATACATTTTTTAATTAAAAAAATGTTTTCAATATGCCAGTGCTTCTACATATCCCTTTCTGCTAATGTCTCTTATTCAGTGAGAAAGTGGAAGCTCTGCTGTGGTCATTAAGCAGGGCCCCCACCTACCCACATCAGGGGCCTGACGACTGGTGGCTTCACCCACACCAACTAGCCACACACAACAGGGGTCCAAGAAAAAGTGGTGACTCCAAGTCCTTACAGTCAACAGCATTGGGTGCCCATAGTCCAGCTGCAAAACCCATCCAACTACATGATCTAGGGAACAGGGACATGTTTTCCTTCTAGACACTCAGGGGCAACTGTCAACCCCCTGCCTTTCTCAGAATGTGGACCCCTACTGGAGCCAGATACCTGTGCCTACTCCAATCACTCCTGACCATCTAGAACTGTAGGTGACAGCCTGCACCACACACTTGGTGACTGATTGCCTGGATACCTGAGCTGAATCCCTACAAGAAAAGTAAATGGTCTCCTGGGCTCACATACCTAGTAACAGGTCTAACCACCTGGTGGCAGGATGTTAGAGCTGCAAAGGCGCCAATAATCAAACTAGCTCACAAAAGCAGCCTATTTGGGCATATCAAAACAAAGCAAAACAAGAAGCTACAACACAGTAAGCAAACATAAAATGAATAAATACAATAACTTATTGATGGCTTGGGGACAACAGGTAATATCAAATCACATAAAGAGGCAGACCATGATGTCTTCAGGAAGCTCCCAAAACAAAGAAGTAAGAAATCTTCCAGAGGAAGAGTGCTTTTTGGAATTACTGGAGGTAGAATACAAAAGATTAATATACAGAACTCTTCAAGAGATCAGGAATGAGATCATACAAAATGCAGAACAAGCCAAGGAACATACAGACAAAGCAATAGAGGACTTAAGAAGATTACAGAAGAGCACAATGACAAACTTAACAACTTGTAAGTATCCATAGAGAGACAGCAAACAGAAATCCAGAAGATTAACAATAAAATTTCAGAATTAGACAATTCAAAATAAAGTCGTAGGAGAAGAATTGAGGCAGTAAAAGTCAGAATTAGTGAGACTGAAGATAAAGCACTTGACAACAACTTATTTGAGGGAAAATCAGATAAAATAATTTAAAAAATGAAGAAACGCTAAGAGTTGTGTGGAACTCTATCAAGAGGAATAACCTATGAGTGATTGGAGTACCAGAACAGGGGGGGATAACAGAAAATACAGAGAGAATTGTTGAAGATTTATTGGCAGAAAGTTTCCTTGATATTGTGAAAGATGAGAAGATATCTACCCAAGAAGCTCATCAAACCCCAGACAAGGTAGATCCCAAAAGAAAGTCACCAAGACATATTATAATCAAACTTGCCAAAACCTAAGGTAAAGAGAAAATTTTAAGAGCAACCAGGGATAAACAAAAAGTCATTTACAAAAGAGAGTCAATAAGAATAAGCTCAGACTACTTAGCAGGAACCATGCAGGCAAGAAGACAGTGGGATGACATATATAAAGTCTTGAAGGAAAAAATTGCCAGTCAAGAATTATATATTCAGCAAAACTGTCTCTCAAATATGATGGTGAAATTAGGGCATTTCCAGATAAACAGAAGTTTAAAGAACTTTCAAAAACCAAACTAAAATTACAAGAAATACTAAAGGGAGTCCTCTGGTTAGAAAATCAACAACATCAGGTAACAATCCAAGACTAGAACACAGGACAGAACAACCAGATATCAACCCATATAGGGAGTCACAAAAATAAATCAAAGCTAAAACACTGAAAATAGGGAAACAGAGACATCAATATGTAGAAGATGACAACATTAAAACAAAAAAGAGGGAGGAAAAAATGTAGTCATAGATCTTTCATATGGAGGGGAAGTCAAGGTGATGTAAAGAAATAAAAGAGTGGTTTAAACTTAGAAAAATAGGGATAAATATTAAGGTAACCACACAGGAAACTAACAACCCTAAATATCGAAATAAAGAAAAAGAAAAACATATAAATAATATAAAAACATATAAATAAACAATAAAGAAAAAGAAAAAGACTCAGCAAATACAAAATCAACAACAATGAAAAAGATGAAAAGAAAATACATAAAGAAAAACGACTTAGTATAGAAATTTAAGTGAAACAAAGGAACTGTTAACAACACACACAAAAAGACATCAAAATGACATGGACCTCGGACTCTCTGTTAGCCCAAAACTAAAACCATTTCCGAAGCCAACTCTTCAGACAAAGATTGGACTGGACTATAAGACATAAAATGATACTCATGAAGAATGTGCTTCTTAGCTGAGGTGGATACATGAGACTAAATGGCCAGCTCCTGTCTGCAGGTGAAATGAAAAGGCAGAAAGGAACAAGAGTGGTTGAATGGACACAGGAAATCCAGGCTAGAAAGGAGGAGTGTGCTGTCACAGTATAGGGAGAGCAACTAGGGTCACATAACGTTGTGTGTATAAGTTTTTGTATGAGAAACTGACTTGAATTGTAAACTTTCACTTAAAGCAGAATTAAAAAAGAAAAAGAGAGAGAGAGAAAGCAAGGAAGACTTGAAAGCAAGGACTCAAACAGGCACTTGTACACCAATGCTCATTGCAGCACTGTAACAGCCAAAAGGTGGACACAATGCAAGTGTCCATCAACAGACGAATGGATAAGTAGAATGTGGTCCATCCATACAGTGGAATATTATTCTGCCATATAAAGAAATTAAGTTCTAATCCATGTTTCTACATGGGTGAACCTTGAAAACATGATACTGAGTGAAATAACCCAGACACAAAAGGACAAATACTGTAAGGTTCCATTTATATGAGTCTGGAATAGACAAAAATTAATGTGATGGAATCTTTTATATCTAGTATTATATTTCCTGTTTTCACAAATGTTTCCCTGAAAGTACATAAAGTTAAAATATTGTCAATAATGTTGTGCACTGGAGTAGTCATCATTTAAGGAAATCTTGGCTTAATTCTTTTATACCTGGAGCATCTTTCTGCAAATATGCATAGCCAATATATACAATGCCATGGGAGTCATTGACTGTTGCAAACGGTTGAGCAGTCCGCTGATAATAGGTTGATGGTTTGAACCCATCCAGAGAAACCTGGAAAGAAAGACCAAGAGGAAACTCTGTGGAACGCACCTGGGGTTGCTATGAGTTGGAATCGACACCAGGACAACTGTTTTTTTTTTGTTTGTTTGTTTGCTTGTTTATTTTTAATCAGCAGCATAAAGAAATATGTCTACAGGCGTTGTGGTTGAAGGAAAGATAGTAGTTTCTATTTTGACTATATTAACTTTCAATTTAGCATGTGAATTTATATATAAGCAGTTGCTAATATGGGACTAAATTTCAAGAACACAAGGTAAAATATGGAAGACTTGGAGTTCAGAATCATCTGTATAGATCTGAGAGATGAAACTCTGAGTGTATATGATTGCTAAGGGATAGCCTGAAAAACAGAAACTTATAAAGGGGGATGGGGAGGACTTAGCTCTAGAAAAACTTATATTTAAGGTGGTGCATAAATCAGCAAAGGAGACTGAAATCCAGTTTTTACCAATTTGCAATGAAAATCAGCTAGAGAACTCCAAAGGAAGAAAGAAAGCCAAAGGAAAGAGATGACTGAATGATACAAAACGAAAACAAGGATGATAAGATGCTATTGGATGTGCCAACCTGTGGGTCACTGTGTCCTTCTAAATAGCAGGTTTAATAAAGTGGTAGAATAGGTCAAAATGAAAACAGATTTGACAGTGAAAAGTTAGGGTAAAGTGATTTTTAAGTAGGGCTATTTTTATTGACTAATTTAATAAGTTATAAATGCACTTAGGAGAAGTATTGAGAATATTTTTATAATTGCATGCACTGTATAATTAAATTTACTTTAGGTTACAAGGATAAGTGAATATTTTATATCAATAAAAATGAACATCAAAGAGCAAAAAACTTCGGATAAAGTCATTTTTGTATGTTATACTTAAGTGTGGCAAAATTGAATTTTTTAAATCCTAGTGAAATAAATTTATTTACAAACATATTAATTTATTTCCAATTTGTGCAAAAAGAGATATGGTCAAAAATTAACAAAAGAATAATGGAATGTTAAGTAAACCCGAACTACATTATTATATACCCAGTAATTAAGTAGTAATTAGAACATTAATAATATTTGACAGTTTATATTTTGCTTCACAAGTTAAAAGTATATTTCAGTTTAACCATTGAATTCCTTTTGGAATTGGCATTTGCATGGAGAATCTCATTTTTAGAAATTTTCATTTGTATTTTAGTAAATTTTTTTTGCAAATTAAGTGGGGGAAATATCTATCTCTATCTCTATATCTATCTCCTGTCCTTTTATTTCCTATTAGTAGTAAAAATGACAGCAATATTCTTACTCTAATTTTCCTAAGTTAAATGGTTACTATTTCCAGATATTTGATCAGAAGTAAAATTTGAACACTGCTATTTCACTTCCTTTAGCATCAATAAAGTGCTCACATCTCCACTATCAAGAAAGAACAGACTTGGTGTTAGTCTATCAATAACTATTAATAATCTTTCTAAAATAATGGACAAATTTTTTCCATTAAAAACTCACATTAAAGATACGTAAATATTTTTATAATTAACGTTGAATTGATATTGATCGACTAATTAATAAATCTATCATTGACACTGCCAAATATACTCCAAGCAGACGCAAGCTGAGAATGTTTTCTCCCATTTCCTTTTAGATACATAATATTTTATGACAAGTGTTGTTATCATACATTGAAAATTCACATTCAAAAGGCCAGGTTGAAGATCACTGCCCATCCGTATTTGAAATATATACCATGAATTAAAGAAAAATCCATTGTGAAAGGACTCTATCTACCACATGTTGTCACTGAGTTCTGCCCAGTCGATTTCGACTCATAGCAGCCCCATGTTTTAGAGTAGAACTGCCCCATAGGGTTTCCAAGGCTGTAAATCTTTACAGGAGCAGACTGCCACATCTTTCTCCCACAGTGTGGCTGGGTGGGTTCACACTACCAATCTTTTGTTTAGTAGCTAAGCACCTAACCATGTGCCACCAGAACTCCTTGCTAGCACATTGATACCTGTGTTTTAATCTAAAATCCAGGAATACTTCTGCTCTTAGTAAAATGCATCTGGACTGTGAAAATACACATTATTTATACACCTCATTATGTGAACCACGAGGGAAGTATCAACAAGTGGAATAAATTATATGGTTATTGCTGAACTTCAGCTCGGCCTTATGGAAGACATTAAAGAAACAGTTTCCCGCCAGGTTAGAATTAATCCAGTCACCAATCACCTCAACTTTTTTTTTTTTGCTTTGTTGGTACAGATTGTTTTCCTGAGGACAAATGATTTTGTAAATCCCATTTCAAAAGAGTGACAAATGGATGTGAGCTCATGAAGGTTAAAATTCAGCATGGCAATATATAGTAAAGATAGAGGGTTTTTTTTTGTACAGCTTATTTTGTTATGCCTTTTCTTTTTAACCACACAATGATAATGTTCTGTATGTCTGTTTTTTAGGCAAAGCAATACTATACTCTGTAATGGTAATTGAGAAGAAAATACATGAAAACTTAATACCTAGGCAGGAATTTCATTTTTTTTTTTTTAATTCAGAACATAGCTAAAATATTTATTTTTAATAACAGTACATAATAAAGTCTCCTATGATACTTTTCTGGTTTTAGGCACATTGACTATCAAGAGACCCACTTTTGGCAAACATCTTAGAAAATGCATTTGTCAAATAACATTATGCCCTCCTAAAAGCCCTGTAGTCCCTTGACTGATAAACATTATTTGTACGTTTATCTTTCAGGCCCTCCCACACAATCTAAGGCATATAAGCTTTGCTTTTTTAAAAAATGTCAATACCTACTAATTGCTTCCTGAGTAGGTTTTGGTGTTATTTCAATGAAAGGTATAATTTAGCAAACAGATTTAGCAAGCAGCAGATAAAACAATTAGTACAAAGATCCTTTGTGAAAGAAGTGGCTGGCAGTACACCCGCAGTGAAGACTGAATTTGTAATTTCGAAAACAGATTTAGCAAGTGTCAGATACAACAATTAGTCTAAAAATCTTTTTGTGAGAGAAATAGCTCACAGAATAGGAAGAGGGAAGACACGTTTGCATAAAAATGATGTGTCAATTTCGCTGAAAAGCAAATCATTTTCTCTCTCCACCTTATAACCTTTTCTTTCTGTTATGATTTCCTTTTCCTTGTATAGTACAGGTGGTCGACTCACTAAGATATTTCAAAAGTCATAACATAAGCAATGTTGTCTAATGTAGTAGGACCACTAGATTTTTAGAGAATGATCACAACTTTCACTAGATCACAAGAGCTGTTTGATGGTGGAAGAAAATCAACTCCTTTCTCTAGTCCCTGATGGAACTATGGTTTGTTGATCATAGCTGAGGCTTTAAAAATATAATTAGGATATTAGTCACAGCTAATTAAAAGAAAAATGGGATTCCACATGGATTTCCAATAAGTATAACCATCCAGGATATCATTCATAATCAGGGTCCTAATACAGGAGCATTAATATAGTATAAATAGGTCACAGAATTGATTCCAAATAGATTTCATTAGATTGCATTAGCTTTAAATTTCTATCTGATTCTTGGGAAAGGAGGTCAGTAGCCTAGAGTCTGGCCCCTCAGTTCTAGGACTCTGTGCAACTACTAGATGGCACTGTTATCAAGGGACCGAGGTTAAAAACCAGGAAGACTGATTTACGTAGGAGTCACTGCTCAGCAAAGGAAGGTCTTACTTGCTGAGCTTGAGCTACTCTAGATGTAGAATTATCATAAGCCCTCCAGAACCCATAACTGTTGCCATGAACGTCTCTTGACATTTACAGCTATAAAGTCCTTGGGGACTCAGATGCATTAAATGTCTTACTGATTTTGTAGATATTATATCAAACTCTCAGGTTTAGAATTCATCTCTTTACTTTGATGTATCCATTTCCAATAATCAATCATTCTTGTGTTGCCCATAGTGCTTAACTATCAAGCCTATATGGATGATGCTACAACTTTTTACTTTAAGCTTATTTCATTTCATGGGCAATAGGAAGTAGGCAGTGAAACCCAGACCATTTTAAAAATTGGTGTCAAACCCATACAGTTACAAATAATTCCCATTTATACAACTCTACAAATAAAATATTTGATCAATTTTAAAAATTCCTTGTACAAAATGTGCATTCTTATTCAATTTTCCAAGTTCCATTTGTTACTCATGTTTGTCCTATCATTTTGCTTATTTATGTTCAATGCTGCTGTTTTCTGTTTGTTTAATTCTTTGCTATTTTCAAAGCATTTGTCACTGCTGGAAATCAGTTTGTAGTGTGACAGCCTTCTGGGATAAGACATCTATTTTCCTTTTTTTATAGTAGCATATTTTAATATTTACCCAAAATTCTTCAGCCAATGCTTCCAACTTTCTCTGTTGCTAAACCCATAGCAGAGTTGTTAATAATTATTAAATGACTGGATTTATTTTCACCTTTTATCACTGTCTGTGTTAAAAGTGATTCCACTGATTATGGAACGGGAGGTAGAAGGAATGAAGAGTCAGTGAGTAAAAACACAGGAGGACATGGGCCATTTGGGAATATAGAAATAATCTGAGTTTTCAAACTCTGAACATCTTTTCATTTCCAAAAATATTCCTGAAATTGTTAAAGTCAGCCTCAACTAATTGTATGATATCATGTTAAAGAAAAGACTGATCTATCATCCAAAAAAGGTCAATATTATGAGTTAATGTTTTTATTATCCTCTCTAAAATAAAAGTAGAAAAACTTTATTGTGTTAAATGTGTCTTTTTTTAATAAGTGTGCAAGGCAGTATAATATTACAGACTGCGTAGGTTGTAGGGTTCAAAAGTCTTAGTTTCAAATTACATCTCTGCTTATTAATTGTGAATATATTTTCTGTTGCCTTCCTTCAGCTACTACATCTCTTCTTTTTCACCATATTATTATTTTATTAAATCTATCTGTCTATATATCTTTATTAATTGGATAATGCAGCTTTGCTTTAGAACAGAGGTTGACAAACCTTTTCTGTAAAGAATCAAATGGTAAATATTTTAGGCTTTTTAGGCAATATAGTCTCTGCTATAACAACTCAGTTCTGCCATTGTAGTGTGAAAAGCACTATAGACAATAGGTTAACAAATGAGCATGGCAGTGTTTCAATAAAACTTTATTTACAAAAACAGGTGGTAGGTGGGACTAAGTTCATTCTAGCCATAGGTTGGAGCTCTGGTAATGCAATGGTTAAGAGCTCGACGCTAACCCAAAGGTCAGCAGTTTGAAACCACCAGCCACTCCGTGAAAACCCTATGGGGCATCTCTACTCTGTTCTTGTTCTATAGGGTCTCTATGAGTCAGAATTGACTCCACAGCAATGGGTTTTAGCCATGGGTTGCCAGCGCCTGACTTAGGAATCATTAACCAGTGTGAAATTTTATACATACACTTATGCTGCATTTACCCTGGAGGAAATTTCAGTGAGCACACACTTAGAAAATGATTACTTCCCCATCTTAGGCTGGGTTCTCTAGAGAAGCAAAACTAGTGAACTGTATATATATAATAGAGAGAGAGAGAAAGAAAGAGAGAAAGGTTTAACTCAAGGAAATGGCTCACGTGGTTGTACAGGCTAGCAAGTTCCAAGTCCAAGGGTCAGACGTCAGTCTGGAGGCTTCTTCTGACTCATGTAACTGCTGGGGCAGACAAATTCAATATTGGCAGGTCAAATGGCAGCCTGCTGCCTCACAGGCTGCAGAGGTCAACAAATCCCAACAGTGACAGAAAAGATGGCAGGCTGCTGGCTCACAGGCTATGGAAACTGATGAATCCCAATACTGGCAAGCAATATGGCAGGCTGCTGGCTCAAGTCCAGGAAACAGAGGTCAGATGATGATGAGCCAGATGTAGGATCCAGAGCAAAAGAGCTTTGCCAGGACATCCTTGTATGTATTGGATGCAAGCCATTTCCCAAAGGAAAATTCTTTTTCACCTGATTGGCTGCTTGTTTCAGATCACAAAATGATGGATGACAACATTAGGACACAAAATGGAGGATGAAAACATCATTACAAAACTGCCAAATTACATCATTATATAACTGCCAAACTACATCATAATTGCTGAACCACTGAGAATCATGGCCCAGCCAATTTGATAAACAATCTTAAGCATCACATTTCCTTAGGGTGACAACAAGTAAATTGGTAATGAATAAAAATAGAATAACAAATTTATCTTTACATTTGGAGAAACATCTTTCAAACTCTCCTATATTAGGGAGTAAAGAAAATAATTTTATTTATATAATAAATGATATTTATTACATAAATACGTCATACTGTGATGACTTGTGTGTTGCTGTGTTGTTGGAAGCTATGCCACCACTATTCAAGTACCAGCAGGGTCACCCATAGCGGACAGGTTTGAGCTGCACTTCCAGACTAAGATAGACTAGGAAGAAGGACCTGGTGTTCTACTTCTGAAAAAAATTAGCTGGCGAAATCTTTATGAATAGCAGTGGAACACTGATATAATCCCAAAGATGGGTCCCTCAGATTGGAAGTCCCTCAAAAGACGACTAGGGAAGAGCTGCCTCCTCAAAGTAGAGTCGACCCTAATGACGTGGATGGAGTCAAGCTTTTGGGACCTTCATTTGCTGACATGGCATGATTCAAAATCAAAAGAAACAGCTGCAAACATCCATCAATAATCGGAGCATGAAATGTACAAAGTATGAATCTAGGAAAATTGGAAATTATCAAAAATGAAATGTAATGTATAAACATCAATATCCTAGGCATTAATGAGCTGAAATGGACTGGTATTGACCTTTTTGAATCAGACAATCAAATGGTCTACTATGCCGGGAATGACAACATGAAGAGAAATGGCGCTACATTCATAGTCAAAAGGAACATGTCAAGATCTACCCTGAAGTACAACACTGTCAGTGACAGGATAATATCCATACACCTACAAGGAAGACCAGTTAATACAACTATTATTCAAATTTGCACACCAACCACTAATGCCGAAGATGAAGAAATTGAAGATTTTTAACCAACTTCTGCAGCCTGAAATTGATCAAACATACAATTGGAATTCACTGATAATTACTGGTGATTGGAATGCAGAAACTGGAAACAAAGAAGAAGGATACGTAGTTGGAAAATATGACCTTGGTGACAGAAATGAAGCCTGAGATAGTATAGAACTTTACAAGACAAATGACTTCTTCATTGCAAATACCTTTTTTCAACAACATAAACAGGGATTATACACATGGATCTCGCCGGACAGAATACATAGGAACCAAATCATCTACGTCTGTGGAAAGAGATGATGGAAAAGCTCAATATCATCAGTCAGAACAAGGCCAGGGGCCAACTGCTGAATAGACCATCAATTTCTCATATGCAAGTTCAAGTTGAAGCTAAAGAAAATTAGAACAAGTCCACAAGAGCCAAAGTATGACCTTGAGTATATCCCACCTGAATTTAGAGACCATCCCAAGAATAGATATGAGACATTGAACACTAATGACCAAAGATCAGATGAGCTGTGGAATGACATCAAGGACATCATACATGAAGAAAGCAAGAGGTCATTTAAAAGACAGGAAAGAAAGAAAAGACCAAAACGAATGTCAGAAGAGACTTTGAAAGTTGCTCATGAACATAGATTAGCTAAAGTGAACAGAAGAAATGATGAAGAAAAAGAGCTGAAAAGAAGATTTCAAAGGGTGACTCGAGAAGACAAAGCAAAGTATTATAATGACATGTGCAAAGGCTTGGAGTTAGAAAACCAAAAGGGAAGAACACACTCGATATTTCTCAAGCTGGAAGAACTGAAGAAAAACTTCAAGTCCTGAGTTGCAATACTGAAGGATTTTATGGGCAAGAAGCATCTAAAGAAGATGGAAGGAATACATAGAGTCACTGTACCAAAAAGCATTGGTCAACATTCAGTCATTTCAGGAGGTAGCATATGATAAAGAACCTATGGTACTGAAGGAAGAAGTCCAAGCTGCGCTAAAGCCACTGGCAAAAAACAAGGCTCTAGTAATTGACCAAATACCAGTTGTCTTAGGCTGGGTTCTCTAGAGAAGCAAAACCAGTAAAACATATAAATATATGGAGAGATAGGTTTATATCAAGGAAACAGCTCATGCAGTTGTAGAGGCTGGAACATCCCAAGTTTCTGGATCAGGATAGAGACTTCTCCTGATTTATGTAGCCACAGCGGCTGGTGAACCCAAGATTGGCAGTTCAGAGAGCAGGACTCTTGCTCACAGGCTGTGAAGATTGACAAATCCCAAGTTTGGCAGGTAAGCTGCTAGCGCAAGTCTCAAGAACAGGAGGTCAGATGAACAGGAGCCAGCTGCAGGATCCAGAGCAGGTAAAAACCAGAATGTCTGCTTGTGTTTGTATGCAGGCCACATTCCCAAGGAAACTCCCTTTCAACTGATTGGCTACTCATAGCAGATCCCATCATAGAGGTGATCACATATAAACACTGAGAATCATGGCCCAGCCAAGGTGACCCACAATCTTAACCATCATGCCAATTGAGATGTTTCAACAAACTGATATGGCTCTGGAAATGCTCATTCCTCTATGGGAAGAAATTTGGAAGACAGCTACCTAGCCAACTGACTGGAAGAGATCTATATTTATGCCTATTCCAAAGAAAGAGATTCCAACTGAATGCAAAAATTACTGAACAATATCATTAATATCACAAGGAAATAAAATTTTGCTAAAGATAATTTAAAAAATAGTTGCAGCAGTACATTGACAAGGAAATGACAGAAATTCAAGCCAGATTCAGAAGAGGACTTGCAATGAGGTATATCAGTGCTGATGCAAGATGAATCTTGGCTGAAAGCAGAGAATATCAAAAAAATGTTTACCTGTGTTTTATTGACTATGCAAAGGCATTTGACTGTGGATCATGATAAATTAGGGATTATATTGTTAACAATGGGAATTCCAGAACACTTAATTGTTATTCATGAGGAACCTGTACATAGAACGAGAGGCAGTCATTCCAACAGAGCAAGGGGATACTGCGTGGTTTAAAATTGGGAATGATGTACATCACGACTATATTCTTTCACCACAGTTATTCAACCTGTATGATGAACAAATAATCTGAGAAGCTTGACTATATGAAGAAGGATGTGGCATCAGGATTGGAAGAAGACTCGTTAACAACCTGGAATACACAGATGACACAACCTTGCTTGCTGAAAGTGAAGAGGACTTGAAGCGCTTACTGATGAAGACCAAAGAGTACAGCTTTCAGTATGGATTACACATTAACAGAAAGAAAACAAAAATCCTTACAATTGGACCAATAAGCAACATCTTGATAAACGGAGAAAAGATTGAAGTTGTCAAAGATCTCATTTTACCTGGATTCACAATCAGTGCGGATGGAAGCATCAGTCAATAAATCAAATGACATATTACTGTATTGGGAAAATCTGCTGCAAAAGGCCTCTTTAAAGTGTTAAAAAGCAAAGCCATCACTTTGAAGACTAAGGTTTACTTGACCCAAACCATGATATTTTCAATAGCCTCATATGCATGCGAAAGCTGGACAATGAATAAGGAGGGCTGAAGAAGAATTGATGCCTTTGAGTCATGGTGTTAGCAAAGAATATTGAATATACAATGGACTTCCAAAAGAACAGACAAGTCTGTCTTGGAAGAAGTACAGCCAGAATACTCCTTGGAAGCAAGGATTGTAAGACTATTCACGTGCTTTGTAAAGGTTATCAGGAGGGATCAGTCCCTGGAGAAGGACATCATACTTGGTAAAATGGAGGCTCATCGAAAAAAAGGAAGACCCTCAATGAGACAGACTGACATGGTGGCTGCAACAATGGGCTCAAGCATAACAAAAATTGTGAGGATGGTGCAGGACAGGGCAGTGTTTTGTTCCATTGTACTTAGAGTCGCTATGAGTCAAAACCAATTCAATGGCAACTAACAACAACAGGATTGTCCAGTAGGACTGCACACCTGCTGAGACCTTGATTTTAAAACTTCTGACCTTCAGAGCTGTAAAATAATAAAATGTGTTGTTTAAAGCCACTATATTTACGCTAGTATTTTACAAATGACATACTGCATTGGACAAATCTGCAACAAAAGACCTCTTTAAAGTGTTAAGGTACAAAGATGTCACTTTGATGACTAAGGTGCACCTGACCCAAGCCATGGTGTTTTCAATCTCCTCATAAACATGTAAAAGATGGACAACAAAAAAGGAAGACCAAAGAAGAATTTACCCATCTTAATTTTCATGTTGGCGAAGTATATTGAATATACCATGGACTGCCTAAGAACCAACAAATCTGTCTGGGAGGAAGCACAGCCAGGATGCTCCTTAGAAGGAAGGGTAGTGAGACTTTGTCTCAATTTCTTTGCACACTTCATCAGGAAAGCCCAATTGCTGGAGAAGGACAGAATACTTAGTAGAAGGCCAATGGAAAAGAGGGAGACCCTTAACAGGATGGATTGACAAAGAGGCTTCAACAGTGACCTCAACCGTAACAAGGATTGTGAAGATGCTATGAGTTGGAGCAGACTGGATGGCACCTAACAACAAACCTTTACTTATTTTGTATATCTTTATATGTGTATCACCCAGTATCTCTATTTATGCATATATATTTACACTATTTATATCTATGTATAGATCTACATGAGTTGATAAGTGGTTTGAATTGAAACTGTTTTTCACTAGGTGTGGAATATATACTAGGTATATTCAGAGTAATTAGTGGTCAGTGGGTCACAGTACAAATCTGGACATAGGCAAGAATGTTGTGATAATAAGTATAGGTGTATATATTAAGAGTTCTATGGAAGGAGAGAGTTTTCTGTATATCAGAACCAAAGGAACAAAAAGTTAAAGCATGATATTAAATTTGAACAATGAAGAATATATACTGTCCCAAGATGGGAGGCAGTTATGACAGAGTGAACGGGTGAATGCAAATGGCCATTCCATTTCAGGGAAAATCAAGTTGACTGGTTCCTTGGAACAAATGGTACATAAGGAGGGATAGCAGAATATGAGCTAGAGGGTCTGGAAGATGTCAGATTATTATTCACCATATGCACTAATTTAGAATTTTTAACTTTACCCTGAAAGCTGTTGAGGGTCTTTGAATTTCTTGTTAAGTTAAAACAAAATGAGAAAAGCAGAAACAAGCAGAATGCTTAAGTGAAAAAACTGAGCCTTCTTAATTCATATGGCGATATTGCCATTTTTTGAAGTTATTAGTGTGAGGGATTCTTTGAAGTGTATTAAATAGCTTAGATAGGAATTTGAGAGTGTTTTATAAAATGTAAAAATTTAAACATGCTACTTATGCCAGGAGATGAGAAATACATTTTCCTTTGAAGGAATTCTTTGAAGATGCAAAAGTAGCTGTGAGTTGTGATATTGTGCATTTATATTGTTTACAGACTCACCCATGCTCTGCATGTTTCTACAATGATTTCATATTTCATAAGGTGTGAGCTGTTACTATACTTTCAAAATACATATGTATAAGCATCATATAAACTTAAAAATAAAAACTAGTACTTCCTGGCAACATAGCACTATAGGCAGAAGCACCACACCGTCCCTTCATAGCAAAGATCTGAAAAACTAAGCCAAACAGAGAAAATGGCAATCCTGAAACCCTAAGCATCAAATGAAGAGATAAAGAACTCAGCCAAGCACCAAATGGAATAAGAAACTGACAGACAACAGAGAAGAGGGAGAGATACATGCAGAGGTCCCCATCAGCTAACAAACGCAGCATGGTTCCACCATCTTGGACTCCTATCAGAGACCAGCAAACAGGGGGTACGAGAAAGCAGCTTCACAGACCTTACAGCAGGAGAGAAAACAACCAGTAACCAGTGATATATGCTTTCCCATTCCCCCCAACCTTCTTCACCCCCACTCGGGCTCCTCTGCTTCCTGCAGCCACAGTTTCTTGGCAGGTAAGCACCGGCTTCAACCTGGTGTCACTTGGATTCCACCCACCAGCACTGGCCGACTCCCTAAGTGCCATTTGTTAGCTGCTGGTGTTGCTTTTTTCCACTCTAGATTTCTTCCTTACCTCTCACCACCTCCCCCTCCTTTCTCTCAAATACCTGGCTCTGTGCACTTCTTCCTGAAAGGCTGTGAAACACCACTCAAATGTGAAACTGCTTCCTGGCCCATGCTGCCATGCTGGTGGGATCTCAGGGCTTTTTGTGTTTGTTTGTTTTGAATTGTTTGTTTGTTTTCTTTTTATTTTCTCAAATTGGGAGCCCCTTCTAGCCAGGCAGTACCGCACAGCTTGGGACCTACCCCCTCAGTTTATGCAGACACACAGAGGGATCCCTGAGAACATTTCTTTTTCTTGGGGTTTTTTTTTTTTTTTTCTGTCTTTTGAGGGGTTTTTCTTGTTCTTGTTTTTTTTTTAATTTGTTTGTTTTGTTTTCTTTTCCCTTTTTGTCTTTCTTCATTACTCAGTTTCTTGTCTCTCTATACTTTCCCTGTCTTTCTGTCCCCTGAATACCTGACATTGAGTGACACCTCTATGCCTCCTAGCCAGGCTGTACTTCATGGCCTGGGAGCAACTTTCCCAGACCTGACATGCTGTGCTAAAGAAGACATAATACAGCTAATACTTGTAAACTATCCTTGAGACATAAGTCTAATTAACCTTCCTAATCTCTAACCTTGAAGAAAAAAACGTGTCATTTGGCTAATCTCTAACCCTGTAGAAAAGACATAACATACTAGTCTTTGATGTCACACTAGTCCTTACTGTGTAAGGCCAAGGAGAGATTTCACATATAAACCCTGAATTCTCACTCACTCACTGAGAGAAGGCAGAGGCAAAGAGATCTTTCTCTTGTCTCTTACTCTCTCTGAAGACCAAGATCCTGCTGAGACTCTGCCCACTACCAATATCAGAACCTAGCTAGAGGGATCTCCCCGAGTTTGAGCAATGGTTAAGAGGTCTCCTCCTGTGACCTCTTCTTGAAGGTAACAGTATGAAGTCTAAATATTTGCACTCTAACCATTGAGCTAATATTGTAATCGTAATTGTTAATTCTGATTCTCTGGCTCTAGATGAACGTCATGAGGTCTTACTTGAGTGCCTTGCCATGACTACCTTGCAATAAACTAACAGAGTTTATGTATAATAAACCTGAGTATCTCTGTATTAATTTTCTGAGATTAAATCCTTCAAGACATACCAGATAATGCTTCAAGTAACAGACCCCTTAAATGACCAAGGATTCTTGGCCAGAAGTGTGCAAGACACACTATAGCCCACATCTATCACGAAATATCATAGTATCTGTCATACCTTCCAAGCTGAATCTCACTCAACTACCCAACCTTGGTTTTCTTCATTTCCATACTCATGATTTATCAAGATGCAAATAAATGCCTATTAATTACATATACCCATGCCCATCAAGAGTCCCATCCATTTATAAACAGAAATGCTGTATTCAAAAATAATGGAAATAAGTGTTGCATGAAACCCAGATGAAATTGGCCAGTTGGTATGATGAGTAACAGAAATGAGCTGGACTGTCTTTGGCTTAATGAGAACTCTGATGTCATCCTATGATTTATTCCTATCTCCAGATCTTCCACCAAAAAGCTGAGGTCAAAGGTAGGAAATAATATTTTATGATTATTATGTATTTAATGTATTTATTAGAGGATTCAGAATATTTCTTCACAATGTCAAATAACGATGTAACTGTCAGTTGATTTAAGCAATCAGTCTGTAAAAAGACTTTAAAAAGGCTCTGAGTGAATTCACTCAGTTTAAAGGAAAACAGATATTTTGTAATCTAATATAGCTGAAAGTTGCTGGGTTTTTAATGGCGATTAATAAGAAAACAGAATAATAGTAATAGAACTTTAAAAGATAACAGGAAACAAAGATCAGCAATGGTTTAAAAAAGAAGAGGAAATACCTGCATAAAATGTGAAATCATAACATTTTGAGAGACAGCAAGGCGCTTTTTAGTTTACTGAGCTATAATATTAAACCCTCCGGTCTTTTCTGGAAGGAGCAAGAAACTCAGCTGACAAGGATAAGTTTAGCAACATGAGCCAGTCTTTCTGAAAATCCTCTGTTTTCTACACATTTAACAGCTTCTACATATTTGACAATAAAAGACTTTCAATTGAAACTTCAAATAGATACCAGCATTTTTGTGCTAGAAATGATCAAGATTATAATCTAGGTTAACTAAACTGTAAAGTTTTGCTTCCTTTTTTTTCTATTTCCTTCTCTACTACTAATGACATCTGGTTTTCTAAGCTTTTTTAGTACCTCCAAAATACCTTCAACATTGTAAGTGTTCCATATCTGTTATTTGTATAAATTGAAGGGATTAAATGGGATTAAAAAATTATGGAAGTTATTTCAGAAACAAGAATTCAAGTCTGGCAAACAGCTCTGTGATGGTCTTGCAACATTTATAACACATAAATTACAAATTACCAAAATTATAATTTGTAACTTGCAAAATTACGTAGAATGGTGTTTCTCAGGTTTTTTTTTTTTTTTTTTAATCTTGCATTTATTACCTTTGTATTACCAGTTTTGTAAAATTTCTACTTAACTTCAACAACGCTACTTAGGATATGTTCAATATAGAAGATTCATATGCTGGATAAGATAGGTAACAAATATGATATTTCTCAAAATTGACTCTAGCTAGATATTAATTTACTCATTCCTAAAGTCTTAGTGGGTAGCAGAAGGTAGTGCTGTCAATTGGTGATATGGAAAAAAGAAAACATATACATATATATAATCATCCTTCTCACTGTCTCAAAGGTAAGTGACATGGACAGCTTCTACATTTTTCTCTTTCTTACTCATGCAGTTTTCCTTCTAATAACTTCTGTCCTTTTCTAGACTATCCGTAATGCTTATTTAAATAAAAATCCCCTCATAATAGAAAGAGAGGAAAGAGAAAAAATGCAGTGTTTTGTCTGACCATCAAATACTGATGGTGATCATGGTTGCTTGCAGACATTTTCAGCTATTTAAATAGTAAAATAGGAAACAGAAAAAAACAGAGATAAATAGATCTTCAGATGTCCTCAAGTTAATAATCTCATTTTACAAAAGAAAAAAGACCCATAGAAATTAATTGATTTATTAAATGTCATTCTGCTAGTTAGGAGGAAAATGAGTATTTGAACTGTTCTGCGTAAAGACATTGTTTTTAAATCCATATTGTAGCATATTTTTACCTACATCTTTTATTTATTTTTAATGGTATTCTCTAGCACTTCCTTTAAGTGGTCAATATAATTTATTCTTTACAAAATTTATATTACTATCGAGAAATAGCAATAAAACTATTACAGTATTTTCAAGTTTTTAGAATTAAAGCTTTGTATTATTCCATCTGTATCAGAGAATGTTGTGTTCATTGCTCCCATAATTTTATTTAATTTCACAATGGATGAGATATCTACCCTATTTTTGATGCTATTAGACTTTTACCTTTATATTCTCTCTCTTACCAGATCCTTAATGGCAGACAAAATGCCTTGAGTCCAACGCTCGCCAGACCTCATTCACTGGGGAGCGCGAAGAATTCTGAATTAAGGGCAAGGGACCACCTTTCATCATCTCTTTTCTCCGCTTCCCATTTCCTGTCCTCATGCAACGAGCACAACTGAGCAGCTTTGCTCTCTACATACAGACTCTATGGACTCCATTCGTTTATATGTTTAGAAAATATAAAAGGTCAGATATAGGTGAAGGCTTAAGACACTTGGGAGAGACAATAATATTTTGGTAGCATCGACTGTGCTCTTCACCCTCTTGAACAGTTTAGGTCAAAAATTTTCAAGTGAGTAACTCTAGAGCATTCGTGTATACTATGGTGACCGTTAGCCGCATGTGGCTATTTAAATTTAACATTAATTTAAACTAAACAAAATTAATAATCAAGCTGATCAGTTTTAGTAGCAACATTTCAAGTGTGGAGCTGCCTATGGAACTGCCGGCTACCATAGTGCAATGCAGATATAGAATATATCTATCATGGCAGGAATATCCATCGGTCAGCAGAGATAAAGAACATATACAATTTGTAATAAATCATATTAGTTTAAAATAATGCACCACAGCACAAAATCTAGTGTCCCTTTGTTACTCTATGTTACTCTGCTACGTATACATTGAATATTCATGCCTCTATGTTTAAGAAGGGCAACTATAAAGGGAGCTCCATTTTTTTCCCCGGAACATGCCTATACTTTTGGTCTATTATGAAAAGAGAACAAAATATCTCACAACTGTGTGACGGTCTTTTTTTGGATTCACTACTTCGAAGATTTTTTTGAAGTATTTTTTATTGGAGAAGAATGAATGAGTTAAAACAAGTCTTAAGTGCTTCTTTGGGGCAAATATCTCTGCCTTGAAAAAGTAAAGGTTTCAATGTGTTTCAGCAACTCTTTTCCTTCCTAGAGTGTGTTTTATTTCACTTTTGTACTCTTTACTTGACATTTATGCTTTAATGACAATGTGATTTAAGAAATAAAGGCAAATATATGAGTGGGCATTAGTAAGTCAGAGAGACTGTTTAATTAGTGACTCTTTGATAACAAAAGCATGTTTAATGTATGTGTGGGAAATGCAATAAGAGAGATGGTAGAAACGATATGATAAGAAAGGAGGAATGCAACCTAACAAATCCTGGGCCATGCTGACTAAAGGGAAGTTAGAATTTTATAGTCTTAAGGAGTTTGAGGCATCTTCAAGTCAAAGAATAAGAAAGATCTTTAATGTAGATGTTAACTTCACTAAAGATGATGAGCAAGGCCTGGCTTAAAAAAAAAAAAAAAAAGAAGAAGAAAATACTACTTCATGTATAAATTTTGACAAGATCATATAAGAGAATTGGCAGCCAGTATAATCTGAAAATGGTGTTTATAAGTGAAGAGAATAATGGATCAATGATCTGAAAGTGACATTGAAGGACAAGAACAGAGTCAATATCATAGTCACTTACCCTGAGAGTCCAAGAGAGCAGAGAAGAAGCACCTACAATGGAAGCATCAGACTATAGTGCCTGAAAGCTAAATGTATGTATATATTTGCTCAAATAAGAGCAGTGCTACCACGGGTTTTGATACAAAGCAACTACAGGTAGAAGAAATTGGATAAGAGTAAAAATTTTTAAAAAGTAAATAAACTGAACAAAAGATATTTGGGTATAGGGAACTATGTAAGCAAAGAAATGAGGAGTTCATTTGTATAGTGTTAGATGTAATCAGCAGGATGATTCAAACACTTGATCAGGAGCAAAATACATTCTTACATGTTAAGACTGATTTAGTCAATTGGGAAGAGAAGGCTTATTATCACTTGGATATCTAAACTAAATTATGGTCATCTGACTTAAGTGATTATCTAATCTTCTTCTGCCAGATTAAAAAAAAAAAGTGCAATTTCAAGCTATTAGAATGCAACAGAATAAAAATCATTTATATATCAACATATTTACATGCTCAAATTCCATGCAACCTTTAAGTCTCTACTCAGATGTTTCCCATTTAATGAGACCTTCAAGAATCTCTGTCCTTGACTGGGTTCATTTTGTTGTAAGGAACATAAAAAAACAAAATAAACCCCATTGCTGTCGAGTCGATTTTGACTCATAGAGACCCTATAGGACAGAGTAGAATTGCCCCCATAGGGTTATAAGGAAAATAAATCATAAAATTACCTCACCAAAAAAAAAAAAGAAGTTATAAGAAGGAAGACAAAAACCATAGAAATAAGCCAACAGGTGAATAGCCAAACAAAGAAAGGGCAGGAATCATGCTACTCTTGGAATCAATAGCCCAAGATCATAGACTATAACTCCAGCATCTGTAATTAACATAAGTCGGTTGCACTCCATGTCTTTCCATCATTCTGTTTTAGTTATTGATTCAGTCAACCCAAATCCCAATTTCCTTCCATGACAGGCCATATGAAAGAAACTCTTCAGTCTGTGATTGCCCTCTCTATATATCAGATGTAACCACACTGCACCAAACAGCTCTGAATAAAGATTGGGACTCTTAGGGGGAGACTGGTGCATTGGCCTATTGTCCATTCAACTGAAAATTTTAAAAGAAATAGATTATTTGAAATAAGAGAAAGGGCAGAGCCAGAGCTCCAAGGAATGTCTAAAATTAACCTGTGCTAGAACTAGTATCTTCCTCATCTACAATGCTGTAAGACTTTATCTATGCAACACCTAGCACATTTATCAAAAATTTCCCTTGGTATAAAAACAAAAGCACATATCTGCCCTTGCATATATACTTTTCTTGAGTGAAAGTCAACTATCGTTTTAAATGTCTGCCTAAATCTCCTTTGCTGGCTCTTCCTTTTTAGCAATCTGTAACTGCTGCAGTGCCACAAGGCTCAAGTCTTTGCTTTTTTCTCTTCTCTAATTGCATTAGCTCCCAACATGATCTCATCTATCTCCATGACTTCAAATGCTATTTATGGCTGATAATGACCTCATTGTTTTATTTAGTTCCAATTTTATCTCTCAATTTCAGACTAAGATATCAAACACAGCACTCACCATCTCTGTTTGAGTTAAGCATCTCAAAATTAACATGCCCGTGATAGTTTTTTTTCCCTTCTCCAAACTTCTTTCGTCTCCTGCATTTTTTATTTCAGCAGTTGACACCAACATTTAACCCAATGGTTCAAACCAAAATCCTAAGAATCAAGCATGACACATTTCTTTCACTCCTACTATGGTATAGACTCCAGTGTTCAACTCATCATAAAGTCCTGTCTGCTCTAAATTCAAATAATATCTCACCACCTCTACTTCTATCAATCTAGTTTATTATTGTCTCTTGCCTATGCAGTGGCATAGGCATATCCACTCTGCCAAATTCTGCTCTTACTCCCTTCTCATCAACAGCCACATAATTGCAGACTGAGCCTCAAAAAAACATAAATCGGACCAGACTATTCCTTTGCTTTCCAAAAGCTCTCAGATTCACCCTGGTTTTTTATATCCCTGTATTAACAAACTCTTTGCCTACTTTTGACATCATGCCAACTCCCAGTGCTCTACTTTCTGTTCATCAAGCATATTTTATAACATCTAACGCATTTTAATCAGGCTCATTTTGGATTAAACTCTTGTCTGTATGTGAAAATGTCATTGTTACAAATATTTAATATTCTCACTGTCCCATAGGGTTACCAACGAGTGCCTGGTGGATTCGAACTACCGACCTTTTGGTTAGCAACCAAACTCTTAATCACTGCACCATCAGAAATATCAAAGGTGTTTAAATTTTGGTACTGATATATTTATAATCATGGGCATTGTTTGGATAGTAGATTCTCTTTTTGACAACATACGTTTCAGTTTTAACAATAGCCATGCTGAGATGTGACCAGTCTGATAGCCTACAGGTCTTAGACTAAAAATCAATGATGTAAGGAATATTTTCTGAATGAAAATGCCATATTTTAAAATAAATGTCACGTGTTTATGTGAGGAACTTGGTGTAGGAGAACAAATACAACAGCTGCTTTTTAATCATATGTAGAAATTATGACTCTAATCTGTTACATTTAATAGCACAATGCATTTGAAAGAATGCACTACTAAGTATTCATGTTAGTAAGCGTTTTATGCACAATAAGCATCACTAAAATAACTCACACTCTAGGTTTTTGAAAACAGATTGGGGTTTTTCACAGGGCTTATTTCTTCCTCTAACGCATGGCACAAGCGAATAACCTTCTTTAGCTTGGTTGCAGAAAAGGCCTCCACCTTTGTTTTCTCAGCTCTTCAAGGTAGCTCCTTATGTCTCTGTACTAAGAACGGAATTTTTGCTTCCAGAAAAGTTATGCATGTAGAGTGGAAATCAGTATTAATGCCCACTTTGTTCAAACATTTCAGTGAGATGTCAATGTTACTAGAGTTGACAGTAAATTTTATTACGCTAATAAGTGCTTAAAACTGTATCGCAAAAGTTGCTGGATGGCTCAAATTGTTTGCCCTCAGCTTGCAACCAAAATGCTGGTGGATTGAAATCACCATTGGCACCTCGGCAGAAACAAGCTTGATGATCTGCTTCCACAAAAATCATATGCAAGAAAATCCTATGGACAGTTCTAGTCTGTACTGAGTCTGCATAAATCACAAAAACAATAATAGTAAAAACAAGAAAAAAGGAACAGCGATGATGTGATAATGGCAAACTGTATTGTACATGGTAGCTCTACTGACAGGAGCACTATTCATGCTCATATCTGAGGCTCTTGTATTCATATATTTTATTTTAAAACTTTGATCAACCCTCAGAATTCCAGATAAATGGCAATCACTATTTACCATCTGGGTCAAATAAAGCCTTCTTTTAAAAAATTAAGTCATTTTAGGAATAAATTTTAAAAGTAAAAAAGAGCTATTGAAAATCAGCATTGTTAAAAATTTTACAAATAATTTAAACTTAGTAAACACGAATTTTTATTCTACGTATTTCTGGTTTTAAAGACATTGTGGGAGGGCTGTGGGGACCACGATCTCGGGGAACATCTAGCTCAATTGGCATAACACAGTTTATAAAGAAAATGTTCTGCATTCTATCTTAGTGAGTAGCGTCTGGGATGGGTCTTAAAAGCCTGTGAGCAGCCATCTAAGATACTCCACTGGTCTCACACCTTCAGGAGCAAGGGAGAATGAAGAAAACAAGATACAAGGGAAAAATTAGTCCAAAAGACTAATGGACCACAACTACCACAGCCTCCACCAGACTGAGTCCAGCACAGCTACATGGTGCCCAGCTACCACCACTGACTGCTCTGACAAGGATGACAACAGAATGTCTCAGACAGGGCTGGAAAAAAAATGTAGAACAAAATTCTAACTCACAAAAAAAGACCAGACTTACTGTCAGAGACTGAAGAAATCCTGAGAGTAGGGCCACCAGACACCCTTGTAGCTCAGTAAGGAAGTCACTCCTGAGGTTCACCCTTCAGCCAAAGATTAGACAGCCCCATAAAACAAAACGAGGTTAATGGTGCACAACAGCCTGGGGACAAGGACTAAAAGGCAAGAGAGGACAGGAAAACTGGTAATAGGGAACCCAAGGTCGAGAAGGGAGAGTGTTGACATGTCGTAGGGTTGTTAATCAATGTCATAAAACAATATGTGTACTGACTGTTTAATGAGAAGCTATTTGTTCTGTGAACCTTCATCTAAAGTACAATAAAAATAAATAAATAAAAGACTTTATGGTATGGCAGAGTGAGGAGTTTGGCAATTCCTATACAAAGAATCAATGATAAAATTGGACAAAAATGTCAAAAACAGCCATTTCAGGGCTCTAAAAATAAACAAAAGCCATCGAATGTAATGAATTGGGAAGTATTTATACTTAGAAAACTACTGAATCGGGGTAAGAACAGTGGGAGTCTTGGTGTTAGTGCCTGGGATTGCTTCTAATTGCCACCCCAGCTCTGTAACATGGTAGCATAACTAGGGTGGGCTGGTCATAAAAACCAACAGCTTCACCACTGGAAGGATGTCAGATGATTAGTGAAAGGTACAAAACACCTTACAACTGGAAAAACTGTTAGTAATAATAGCAACCTCAGTGGCAATAGCAACAGTGAGAAACTCAGTGAGTCTGAGTTTGCAGTACTGGTTGGGGCAAGCAATAGACAATTAGCCAGATATCTACCAAGAGGTCTGAAAATTATGACCACCAGAGCAGGCTTTGCTATCTTTTATAGATATCTCTGGCTAACTGAAATGACTTTGTGCAGGCACAGGAGAGACTGGAGCGGTCATAGTTATCCACACATCCTTGGCTATCTATGTGACCCTGTGCATGTACAGAAAACAAAAACAAAACAAAACATGAGGAAGTCCTGTGAAAAGGAAAAGCCAGGGTAGACTTGAAAATGACCTGCCTGATATTTGAAATGATTCTGCAGCTCAAACACAAATTCAATAGCAGAAGGTAAAAGTCTTACAAGCTTCAAGTGTCTAAACACAACTTCTGAACAATCATTGATTAACCATTAAACTAGGTAGATACTGTGTTGACCCCTAGAAAACCAGGCTTAGTAATAATAATAATAATAGAGACAATTCTATAGATATAGTTAAGTCACTAAACAAGCAAACAAAATAGAGTATCAAAGAAATAACCCTCAGGGAGAAAAATCAGAATGCAGAATTGCTACAATATAGCATCTTCGAGATTGATTTTCATCATCATCAACAACAACAACAGCAGTAAAATGTGAGACATGAAAACAAACAGAAAAATGTGAACTATATTCAGGAAAAATAAAGTCAATAAAGATGATGTTGATCTTTGAAGATGATGACTTAAGAGACACTATTACACACATATTCATAAAATAAACTATGCTAAAGGAATTAAATAAAAATATGACTAAAATACAAGTAGAGACTATCAGCTGATATAGAAATTGTTTTTAAAAATAATAAATTTGAAATTATAGAATTGAAAAGTACAATAATTAAAATTAAAAGTTCAGGTGAGGGATTCAATAGTAGAATTAATATATCAGGAGAAAAAAAATCAGTGAACTTGAAGATACATAAATATAAATAACTTAATCTGAAGAACAGAGAGAACAAACAAAGAACAGAGATCAACAAAGGTTCAGAGTCCTGTGGGAGAACATCAAGTATACCAGCGTAAGAATACTGGAAGTCCTTGTAGGTGAAGAGAGAAAAGAAGGGACACAAAAAAATATTTAAGAAAATAATAGCTGGAGATTTCCAAAATTTGATGGAAAACATTAGTATACATATCTAAGAAGTTCAGTAGGCCCCAATTAAGAAAAACACAAAGAGATCTATATCTAGACACACCATAATCAAACCTTTAAAAGGC
Organism: Dugong dugon; assembly: GCA_030035585.1. Taxonomy (NCBI): domain Eukaryota; kingdom Metazoa; phylum Chordata; class Mammalia; order Sirenia; family Dugongidae; genus Dugong; species Dugong dugon. Next base: position 14,359,734 of record CM057473.1, read on the forward strand.
AAAGACAAAGACAACATCTTGAAAGCAGCAAAATAGAAATGACTCATTATCTATAGGGAAGCAGCAATCCCTTAACGACTAAATAATAATCAGAAATAATGGAGTCCAGAGACATTATATAAAGACATTTACAGACAAGCAAAACTAAAAGAATTCATTGCTGGCAGAACAAGCTTCAAAGAAATATTAAAGTAAGACCTTTAGATCAAAAGGAAAAATCATGAGTTGGTAATGTGAATTCACACAGAGACATGAACAACACTAAATATGTAAATGTATGGGTAAATATAAAATTCTATATAAATATATAGCCATCTTTTTTTTCTCTTAATTTCTTTAAAATTGATGCAATTGCATAAAAACAATTCTAACAATATATTGGTTGATTTATAACACATAAATGTATATGATAGTAGAACAAAGGAGGGGAGGAGAAATTGAGCTATATTGAACCAAATTTTGTATATTTTAAAGTAATAATGGTATTATTATTCTTAAATTGAATAGAATAATTTAAGTTGCATATTGTCATTCCCAGAGCAACTGCTAAGAAAATAACTGAAAAAAGTATAGTGGATTTGAATAAACCTTTCCCAAAGAAGGTATATGAATGACCAATAAGTAAATGGAAACATATCAAAAAATCACTACTCACTAGGGAAAAACAAGTGAAAACGTTAGATAACACCACTTCACAACCACTAACCAAAAAAAATAAAAAAATAACCCATTGTCTGGTCTTGGGAAACATCTAGCTCAATTGGCATGACACAGCTTATAAAGACAATGCTCTATATTCTACCTTGATGAGTAGTGTCTGGGGTCTTAAAAGCCTGTGAGCGGCCATCTAAGATATTCCACTGGTCTCATCCCTTTGGGAGCAAGGGAGAATGAAGAGAACAGGATACAAGGAAAAGATTAGTCCAAAGGACTAATTGTCCACAGCTACCAAGGCCTCCACCGGACTGAGTCCAGTACAGCTAGATGGTGCCCGGCTACCACCACTGACTTCTCGGACCAGGATCACGACAGAGGGTTCTGGACAGAGCTGGAGAAGGATGTAGAGCATAATTCTAACTCACAAAAAAAAGACCAGATTTACTGGCCTAAAGGAGACTGGAGAAACCACGAGAGTATGGCCCCCAGACACCTTTTTAGCTCAGTGGTGAAGTCACCTCCGAGGTTCACTGTTCAGCCTGGGAGTGGACAGCCCGGTAAAACCAAATGAGACTAACGAGGTACAGGAGTCCAGTGACAAGGGCCAGAAAGCAGAAGGGGACAAGGAAGCTGGTGATAGGGAACCCAAGGTTGAGTAAGGATATTGTTGATGTGTTGTGAGATTGTTAACCATTGTCCTAGGGCAACATTTGTAGTAACTGTTAAATGAGAAACTATTTTGTTCTGTAAGCCTTCATCTTAAGTGAGAAAAATGGCACAATTGGAAGAGCGTAGTCAATGTCACTGAACTGTGTATGTAGAAATTTTTGAAACAGTGTATGTTTGGCTATGTGTATTTTCACCAAAAAAAAAAAAAAAGGTTGAGAAGTTAGAGGGTTAATGTGCTGTGGGGTTGTTAACCAATGTCGTAAAACAACATGTGTACTACTGTTTCATGAGAAACTATTTGTTCTGTAAGCCTTCACCTGAAGTACAATAAAATATTTAAAAAAAGGAAAAATAAAATATAAAAAAAAACAATTAAAAAAATATAGTAACCCATTGTCATCAAGTCAATTCCGGCACACAGTGACCCCGTAGGACAGAATAGAACTGCCCCATAGGGTTTCCGAGGAGCAGCTGGTGGATTCGAACTGCTGATATTTTGGTTAGCAGCTACGCACTTAACCACTGCGCAACCAGGCCTCCTCGCAACCACTAGAATAGCTGTAATCAGAAAACTGGCAATAACAAGTGTCGACAAGGATGAGGTAGAATTCATATATTGCTGTGATGTAAAATGACATAGCCACTTTGGACAACAGTTTGGCAGTTTCTCTAAATGTTAAGCATAAAGTTTTCAAATGACCCAGAAATTTCACTTCCAAATATCTGCCTAAGAGGAATGAAAGCATATGTCCTCACAAAGACTTGTGCAAGAATGTTCACAGTAGCTTTATTCATAGTAGCCAAAACAAATAAACAATCTACATGCTCAATAACTGACGAATTGTTAAACAAAGTGTCATACAGCTGTTGAGTGTCTATGTCTGACCTGCCAGCAACAGAGAATATTACAGAGAGCTCAGTATGGTGCCGTCCCTTGAGGACGCTAACCAGACATCTGGTAATCAAGTTAATAACATCAGATCCTTTATGTATGTATTCTTTTTCTTAGGCTGCTGTAACAAATTACCAGAAACCAGTTGGCTTAAAACAACAAAATACTATGTTCTTACAGCTCTACAGTCCAGAAGTTCAAAAATCAAGGTGTTGGCAGGGCCGCACGCCCTCTGAAGGCTCTAGGGAAGAGTCTTCCTTGCCTCTTCAAGCTTCTGGTGGCCCCAGGTGTTACTCGGCTTGTAGCTGCATACCTTCAATCTCTGCCTCTGTCTTCATATAATCTTCTTTTATCTGTGTCTCTCTTTTCCACCCCTCTTCTTATAAGGATATCTGTCATTGGGTTTAGTGACCACACTAATCCAGTATGATCTCATCATCATCCTTAACTAATTATATCTGCAAAGACTCTATTTCCAAATATGGTCTCATTATGAGGTTCTGGTTAGACCTTAATTTTAGGGGAACACTGTTCAACCACTACACCTTACAACATGTAACAGTAGTAATTTATGCTACTGGAATTGGTGTCAGGACTCATAAAATACAGAATGCCTGATTTAACAATAGAAGAGTCTATGCAACATCTGTTTTAAAGAGTGGTGTCATTTGACTCATGACCATGTGATCCATTGACATTACCACATGCTACATCATCAAGAAAAAGCAAGATTAGTTGTGCTGGCTTCCCCAGTATTGTGTACTGTCTTACGCTTCACCAAAGTTATCACTTATCTATTCTCTATTTAGTGTTTTGCTCTCCCACCCTTCCCCTTCCTCATAATCATCAAAGATTGTTTCTTTTTGTGTGTAAACCTTTTCAAGAGTTTTTATAGTAGTGGTCTCATACAATCTTTGTCCTTTTGCGATTGACTTATTTCACTCAGCATAATGCCCTCCAGATTCATCCATGTTGTAAGATGCTTCACAGATTCATCATTGTTCTTTATTGTTGCGTAGTATTTGATTGTGTATATGTACCATAGTTTGTTCATCCATTCATCTGTTGATGGGCACCTAGGTTGTTTCTATCTTCTTGCTATTGTGAACAATGCTGCAGTGAAAATGGGTGTGCATATGTCTACTCATGTGACAGCTCTTATTTCTTTAGGATATATTCCTAGGAGGGGGATCGCTGGATCATATGGTATTTCTATTTCTGGCTTTTAAAGGAAGTGCCATATCATTGTCCAAAATGGTTGTACCATTTTGCATTCCCACCAGTAGTGCATAAGAGTTCCAGTGCAAGGTCATGGAAGCTCCATAGACACATACAAACTCCCTGAAGGACCAAATTACTGGACTGAGGGCTGTAGGGACCATGATCCTAGGGAACATCTAGCTCAACCAGCATAACAGTTTATAAAGAAAATGTTCTACATTCTACCTTGGTGAGTAGTGTCCAGGGTCTTAAAAGCTTGTGAGTGGCCATCTAAGATACCCCACTGGTATCACCCCATCTGGAGCAGGGGAGAATGAAGAAAACCAAAGACACAAGGGAAAGATTAGTCCAAAGTACTAATGGACCACAACTACCACAGCCTCCACCAGACTAAATCTAGCACAACTAGATGGTGTCTGGCTACCACCAACACCTGGTCTGACAGGGATCACAATAGAAGGTCCCAGGCAGAGCTGGAGAAAAATATAGAGCAAAATTTTAACTCACAGAAAACAAAGACCAGACTTATTGGTCTGACAGAGACTGGAGAAACCCCGAGAGTATGGCCCCCGGCCACACTTATAGCTCAATACTGAAGTCACTCCTGAGGTTCACCCTCCAGCCAAAGATCAGACAGGCCCATAAAACAAAATAGACTAAATGGACACACCAGCCCATGGGCAAGGACAAGAAGGCAGGAGGGAACAGGAATGCTAGTAATGGAGAACCCAAGATAGAGAAGGGGAGAATATTGGCATGTGCGGTTGGCAACCAATGTCACAAAACAATATGTGTATTAATTGTTTAATGAGAAACTAGTTTGCTCTGTAAACCTTCATCTAAAGTACAATAAATCAAAAAAAAAGAAAACTCAAGTTTAGTAGAATAATGGAATGTCCTTTTTTTAGGCAGAGCTAATTTGTCATATTCTGTGATTCAAGATGTAGTATATCAATTGAACCAATGGTCATTATATATCTCCCCAATAGTAGAATAAATGGTTGAAAGCAGGATTGACATTTCTCCCTGTACTGTAGTACCCCCAAAAAAAAAACCCAAGGAAAGAAAACCCATTGCCGTTAAGTCTATTCTAACTCATAGCGACCCTGTAGGACAGAGTTGAACTGCCTATAGGGTTTCCAAGGAGTAGCTGGAGGATTCAAACTGTCAACCTTTTGATTAGCAGCTGTAGGCTCTTAACTACTGTGCTGCCAAGGCTCCAGTATCCCAATAGGTGAATTTACTTCTTCCTGCCTTTAAAGTCATGAGCTCTGCTAGATTAGAGGTTCTGGCTACAAGAAGGGAAGACTATGGTTACTGCTATAAATGTGCAAAGGAAAAAATATGTCCATGTCAGGAACATTGCCACTTGGTGTGTCTAGGTTCTGCACAAACTATTAATGAACAGTTTTATCATCTATGGCCTGCCAAGTACAAAGAAACCAAAGGCTTAAAAGTCTTGGTCATGTCACTAATTATACAATGTAGTAGAGCCTGGGATAGCCAATATGGGAAATCAATAAAGTGTCCTGAAAACATAATGGATGAATACAACTTATGGCCTCAGGACCAGATGTACCATCAGGGACTATTCTTACAGTATAGCAGATAATTTGCAGCTTGCCACGTTCTTATAGACCCAGAGGAAAGACCTAACGTAGAACCTAAGTGAGTCTGAGTGGCACAGGGGGTGTACTACAGTAGAAATTCTGGTACTCTATATCACCTTCACTTAGCACATCTCTTATTTCAGCAGACATCTCTGTTTTATCTCAGACTGACCACATGGTGACAAAATCCCACAAGAGTGTGCCACTCCTTTTTCACTTTTTACCAGGATGCTTCTATAACACTTTTTAAAACCATTCATCATGAGCATAATAGCAACCTGGTAATGTGGTAGAGTTAATACTTCACAAACCTCAACCCATGGGGTGAGGGAGTAGCCAGTTGATGAATGCTTCAAACTTTTTTCTATTTACAATTCAAGGAATCAGACTAAATACCACTAAGAGTCTCAAAAGAAACAAGCTTCTACCACTTACATATTGTCCTCAATAAGACGTTTATATTGGCTTTTCCTCTTTCATGTCTAACTCTACTCTGGTTCTTACTTTCGCGTCCTGTGATCACCACCTAAATAAACTGACCGCACACAAGCCCTTGTCTCAATTTCTGCTTTCAGCAAGCACATAATCTAAGCCAGAGCTGTATAACATACTGTCATGGATTGAATTGTGTCCCCCCAAAATATCTGTCAACTTGGCTGGGTCATGATTCCCAGTATTGTATGATTGTGTAATCAGATGTGATCTTCTTATGTGTGGTAAACTCTAACAGTATGATGAGGTTATATGTGATCTCCTTATGTGTTGTAAATTCTTTCACTGTGATAAGGTTATACTTATGAGGTTTACAAGATTAGATATTGTCTTAATCCAATCTTTTTTGAGATATAAAAGAGAGAAGCAAGCAGAGACACATGGGAATCTCATACCACCAAGAAAGCAGTGCTGGAAGCAGAGAGCATCTTTTGGACCAGAGGTTCCTGTGCTGAGATGCTCCCAGACCAAGGGAAGACTGATGCAACACAAGGACCTTCTTCCAGAGCCGACAGAGAGAGAGAGAGCCTTCTCCTGGAGCTGATGCCCTGAATTTGGACTTGTAGCCTACAGGACTCTAAGAGAATAAACTTCTCTTTGTTACAGTCATCCACCTGTGGTATTTCTGTTAGAGTAGCACTAGATGACTAAGACACATACCAACATCATTTATAGCAGGATTAAGAAAATTTATGCCTGGACATTCTTGAAAAAAAAAAATCCCATAATTGCTTCTGTTAACCATTCTTTTAAATGAGAACTGCTGTATAAAAGTTGTTCCAAAACATAAAATTGAATGGCCAGATGCAGTTGAATACGTTCTCTGCAAAGCTAGTTCTATCCTTTTGGAAAGTCCTATAAATATAAATGATTACATATGAATTCATCAGGATGAAATTTCAGTTTTTACAGCCACTCACTCATATTCAGTTGGCTTCCAATTTGAACCTACATTATCCTTAATAACAGTACTATAGAGATCTGAAAATAATTACCATCAATCTTTCCTGTATTGCAACTTATTACTTGTGTCTGAGATGAAACTTATAAACTCCCCTCTCACTCTGTGCCATTTTCAGAAGCTTGGAAAGATCAGCAGACAAAGTGTTTTATCAGATACAGGAATGTGGTAAGCCTGGGTCTATTCAAAAGCTCAGATATAAAAACTCATCTTTAGTAAAATAATCATGTCATTTATTATCATACCTGGAATGAATTGTCAAAAAAATGAGATCTCATTCTACTTGAACTGTTAATTAACTAAAATTTCAAAATTCTTGTTTAAATATGAAAAATATGTGTAAAATTCTAGGAGCAGTAGACACTCCATTAGTGAGGAGAGAGAGAGATTAATTTCTGAATATTCAAAATGTTTTCCAGATATGTATAGTAGTTCTCAAATAAATCTAGGTTACTTGATTACCTCATTTATTACGTTATTGTACTTTCCAAATCCTGGAGTGTTCTGAGATATTCTTATGATGATTCATCTCAAAGGATTAAAAATTAATAAACTTGTAGTAAACTTAGTGACACTAGGCAGAAGTCCAACCCAATCTTTGTTTTTTAACTTGTCATAGAGTATCTCTCCCTACCTCCATCCATCCCCTGACCATCTCAGTCTAAGTAAGTCTGTGGACTGAAGCAAATCATGACCAGAGAAATTAATTGGATGCAGCAAATTCTCATACTTGAAATAGATATGTGAGTCCCCTGTGGCTTACATGTGAACATGAAAGGGCAGATCAGGCTTATTGTCTAATATTACTCTCTTTTAGGGATTTGTAACCATTTTCATACCTAACATACAGATTTGGAAAGTCTGATAAAATACACAGATTCTTTCTCACTATATTTTTATAATATAATAAAATACTTAGGATTACAAAAAAACCTAATCTTCTTGAAATACAATGATCAAAAGAGTCAAACTATTAAAATGCAGACATCCACACACTCATATTGATACATCAAATGATGGGTTCTTGTGGTAGGGCTAATAAGTATCAAAATTTATAGGTAGTGATGATTTTAGAATTATTTCAAGATATCTACAATAACTCTAATGTGTCATGAACATATCTGCAATTTCAATTGGTGACAATTTACGGGTAATATCAACACTACTTTTTCATTGTTAACGTCTATTTGAGACGTGCTAAATTTCTGTGGGATATTAGTAAATATAAAGATGATTTTTTGTTTGTTTGTTTCCAATTCAAGTTCATGGGTTCAATTTGATTATGGTCTTCAGCAAAAGAACAACTCTGCAGTGCTTGATCCAACAGCTGTTATTAAGCATGCCAGGCCTGTCATTCTTTCCCTAGTCCCCCCACCAAAATTCTTCAGTAGTCCGTCATCTAAAATTGTCCAAAAGAGAATGCCACACCTAAGGATATGGGAACCAGCCTGGTGCAGGAGACAGAGAAAGCAACTCAGCCAAAGTGCTAATAAAGTTCTTGAGATGCTAGGATTACATTCTTAAAACAATTAATTAAATCAGCTTCACCTTAAAAATACACATATTTTGAAAATGTAAAAGAGCTTTGCCAATATTCTCTTTCTAATAGATTTTGTAACAATAAGCATGGAGACATGGGACCGTTCAGTAATACAGACATGCACAATAGATATTTGTGTGTATTTACCCTTGAAAGATTCTCATATTGTCAGTTAAAAAAAAGCTCTTGCAAGAAAGAATATATAACTCATCCATATGTCTAATTCCTTGGCAATGGATTCAGTCAGACAGCCAAGAAAAACATTGAATAAAATCAATGTTTTCATAGTTTATGAACCAGGGAAAATGGAGTGAATTAAACAGAAAACTCCAGTAGCTACTTCTACTGAATAAAGCAGCAGGAATTCCTCAGCTGGTCAGTTGCCCTAATAAATAGTCTCTTAATTAAATCAAGACCCTTACAAAATGACTCGTATAGAGAAACAAAATAGTTGACAGGCAATAAGACATGTGTGTGAATGTGTCTTTAAAAGCTTTTGAAAACGAAAGAGCGATATTTTCAAAAGAACTTTGTAAAAATATAATTTACAGGAATAATTGAATTTTAAGTAGACATGTTAAGAAGGCAATTTAATTGCTTTTGACCTACTTTAGCAATTGAGACTTTCTTGGTATTCTAACTCTCTTAAAAACTCCTTTCTATTTCATAATTTTTCCTGAATTAAAACATAGCTACATAACAGCTAGATTTTATGGTTTTATTTGAAATTAAACTGAAAAAAAGTTCACAAAGCTATAGTTACCACAAACACTTTCTCTTTCTGTTTACTCAGACACAAAAACGCACACACATATGGTGGCCTCAAGCAGGATCCCACTCATAGCAACCCTATGTACAACACAACCAACATAACAAAACACTACCGGGTCCTATGCCATTCTCACAGTCGTTCCTATGCTTGAGCCCATTGTTGTAGTCACTGTGTCAATCTGTCTCGTTAAGGATCTTCCTCTTTTTCACTAACCCTCTACTTTACAAAATATGATGTCATTCTCCAGGGACTGATTCCTTCTGATAACATGTCCAGAGTACATGAAATGAAATCTTGCCATCCTTGCTTCTAAGAAGCATTCTGGCTATACTCCTTCTGAGACAGATTTGTTCTTCTTCTGCCAGTCCGTGGTATATTCAATATTCTTTGCCAGCACCATGATTTAAAAGCATCAGCTCTTCTTCAGCCTTTCTTATTCACTGTCAGGCTTTCACATGAATATGAGGTGACTAAAAATACTATGCCTTGAGTCAGGAGCACTTTAGCCCTCAAAGTGATATTTTTGCTTTTTAACACTTTAAAGGGATTTTTTGCAGCAGATTTGCCAACTGCAGTATGTCATTTTATTTCTTGACTTCTGCTTCAGTGGGCGTTGATTGTGAATCCAAGTAAAATGAAATCCTCGACAACTTCAATATTTTCTCCATTTATTATGATTTTGCTTACAGTTCCAATTGTGAGAATTTTTGTCTTCTGTATGTTGAAGTGCAATTCGTAGTGAAGGCTGTAGTCTTTGATCTTACCAGTAAGTGCTTCAAGTCTTCTTCACTTTCAGCAAGCAAGGTTGTGTCATCTGCATATCACAGATTGTTTATAAGTCTTCCTCCAGTCATGATGCCACGTTCTTCTTCATATAGTCCAGCTTCTTGGATTATTTGCTCAGCATACAGGTTGAATAAGTATGGTGAATGGGCACAACCCTGACACACACCTTTTCTGAATTTAAACCATACATTAACCCTGTGTTCTGTTTGAATAACAGCCTCTTATTCTATGTACAGGTTCCTCACGAGTACATTAAGTTTTCTGGAATTTCCGTTCTTTGCAATTTTATCCATAATTTGTTATGATCCACACAATTGAATGCCTTTGCAGAGTCAATAAAACACAGGTAAATATCATTCTGGTATTCTCTGCTTTCAGCCAAGATCTGTCATCAGCAATGGTATCCCTCAGTCCATGTCCTCTTCTGAATCCTCTTAAACTTCTGGAAGTTATCTGTCAATGTACTGCTGCAACCACTTTTAAATGATCTTTAGCAAAATTTTACTTCTGTGTGATATTAATGATATTGTTTGATAATTTCCAAATTCTGTTGGATCACCTTTCTTTGGAATGGGCACAAATACGGAACTCTTCTAGTAGGTTGGCCAGGAAGCTGTCTTCCAAATTTCTTGACATAGACAAGTGAACACCTCCAGCACTGCATCCATTTGCTGAAATATCTCAGTTGGTATTCTGTAAATTCCTGGAGCTTTGTTTTTCATCACTCCCTTCAGTGCAGTTTGGACTTCCTCCTTGAGTACTATTGGTTCTTCATCATACACTACCTCCTGAAATGGTTGAACGTTGACAGATTCTGTTTGGTACAGTAACTCTGTATTCCTTCCATCTTCTTTTGATGCTTCTTGTGACTTTCAAAATTTTTCCAGCAGAATCCTTCAATATTGCAACTTGAGAACTGAATTTTTTCTTCAGTTCTGTCGGCTTGAGAAATGCCTAGTGTATTCTTCCCTTTTGGTTTCCTAACCCCAGGTGTTTGCACAGTTCATTATAATATTTTACTTTGTCTTCTTGAGCTACCTTTAAGTTTTCTGTTCAGCTCTTTTACTTCATCATTTCTTGCTTTCACTTTAGCTACTCTATGTTCAATAGCAAGTTTCAGACGCTCTTCTGACATCCATTTTGGTTTTTTCTTTCTTCCTTTCTGTTCAATGACCTCTTGCTTTCTTAATATATAATATCCTTGGCATCATTCCAAAACTCGCCTGGTCTTCAGTCATTAGTGTTCAATGTGTCAAATCTATTCTTCAGCTGGTATCTAAATTCAGGTGGGATATACTTAAGATTGTACTTTGGCTCCTGTGGACTCATTCTAATTTTCTTCAGCTTCAACGTGAACTTGCATATGAGCAATTGATGGTCTGTTCCACAGTCAGCCCTTGGCCTTGTTCTGACTGATGACATTGAGTTTTCCATCATTTCTTTCCACAGATGTAGTTGATCTGAGTCCTGTATTTTTCATCAAGTAAGGTCCACAAGTATAGTCACTGTTTATGTTGTTGAAAAAAGTATTTGCAAGGAATAAGTCTTTGGTCTTGCAAAATTCTATCATGCCATCTCCGGCACTGTCATGAATTAAATTATGTCCCCCAAAAGTGTGTGTATCTGTTTGGCTGGGCCATGATCCCACGTATTATGTGATTTTCTTATATGCTATAAATCTTGCCTCTATGATGTTAGTGAGGGAGGACACGCGGGAGTTGTGTTAGTGAGGCAGGACTCAATCTACAAGATTGGATTGTGTCCTGAAGCAATCTTTTGGGATATAAAAGAGAGAACTGAGCAGAGAGACAAGGGGACCTCATACCACCAAGAAAGCAGTGCCAGGAGCAGAGTGTGCTGAGAGCTCCTAGTCCAGGGGAACATTGATGAGAAAGCTGACAGAGAGAGAAAGCCTTCCTCTGGAGCTGACACCCTGAATTTGGACTTTTAGCCTACTTGACTGTGAAAAAATAAATTTCTCTTTATTAAAGCCATCCACTTGTGGTATTTCTGTTGTAGCAGCACTAGACAACTAAGACAATCACCAAGACCATATTTCCCAATTAAAGATCCTTCTTCATTGTTTCCAACTTTTGCATTCCAATCACCAGTAATTATCAGTGTATCTTGTTTATATGTTTGATCAATTTCAGACTGCAGAAGTTGGTAAATACCTTCACTTTCTCGATCTTTGGCTTTAGTGTTGGTGTGTAAATTTGAATAATAGTCTTATTAACTGGTCTTCTTTGTAGACATATGAATATTATCCTATCCCTGATAGCATTGCACTTTAGGATAGCTTTTGAAATGTTCTTTTTGACCATGAATGTGATGCCATTCTTTCTCAATGTGTCATTTCCAGCATAGTAAATCATATGTTTATTTTATTTAAAATGTCCAGTGCCAGTCCATTTCAGCTCACTAATGCCTAGGTTATCAATTTTTATGTGGTCATTTTTTTTTTATGATTTCCAATTTTCCTAGGTTCATACATCCTACATTCGATGTTCTGATTATTAATGGTTGTTTGCTAGATTTATACTCCTTACATTCTATGTTCTGATTATTAAAGCTTGTTTACAGCTGTTTCTTCTCTTTTTGTGTCATATCACCTCAGTAAATGAGGGCCCTGAAAGCTTGACTCCATCCGTGTCATTAAGGTTGACTCTACTTTGAGGAGACAGCTCTTCCCCAGTTGTATTTTGAGTGCCTTCCAACCTGAGGGGCTCATCTTTCAGCACTATACCAATGTTCTGCTCCTATTCATAAGATTTTTACTGGCTAATTCTTTTCAGAAGTAGACCACCAAGTCTTTCTTCCTAGTCTGTCTTCATCTGGAAGCTCTGCTGAAACCTGTCCACCATTGGTGACCCTGTTGGTATTTGAAATACTGGTGGCATAGCTTCCAGCATCACAGCGGCAGACAAACCTCAACAGTATGACAATCTGACAGACTTGTAAAGACATATATATACATGCACACACAATATATAACATATATATATACACACATATATATAAATTATATAGAAATATATACACATATGTGTGTGTATATATATAGTCATACACGTAATTTTAAAATCTTATTCATTACATTCTTCCTTTTCTTTGGTAATGTGAAATTCTCAGAAGTTAACACAGCACTACAAAACAAATAATGTAATGTTAAATAGTTCTCAAGATATGTAAATGTCAGTCAACAGAGCCAATACAAGTGAAATTGTTGTTAGTTGCTGTCGAGTTGGCTCTGACTCATGGCGTATAACAGAATGAAAATTTGCTCGATCATTTGCAATTTTCATGATTGTTTGTATGTTTGAATCCATTGTTGTAGTTTGTCTTAGGCTGAGTTCTCTAGAGAAACAAAACCAGTAAAATATATAAATATATATAGAGAGAAATCTATATCAAGGAAAAGGCTCACATGATTGTAGAGGCTGGAACGTTACAAATCCATGGATCAAGACAGAGGCTTCTCCTGATTCACATAGTCACAGAGGCTGGATAACTCAAGATCAGCAGGTCGGAGAGCAGGGCTCTTGCTCACAGGCTGTGAAGACCGACAAATCCCAAAATTGGCAGATAAGCTGCTAGCTCAAGGCTCAAGAAATGGAGTTCAGAGGAATGGGAGGCAGCTGCAGGATCCAGAGCATGCAAAAGCCAGAATTTCTACTTATATTTGGATGCAGGCCACAGGCCCAAGAAAACTCCTTTTCAATTTATTGACTACTCATAGTAGATCTCATCATGGGAGTAATCACATATAAACACTGAGAATCATGGTCCAGCCAAGTGGACACACAGTATTAACCATCACATGGTTATTGTGTCAATCCATCTCATTGAGGGTTTCCCTCATTTTAGCTGACCCTCTACTTTATCAACCATGATGTTCTTTTCTATGGATTGGTCTTTTCTGACGAAGTGTCCAAAGTAAGCACGCCAAAGTCTTGCCATCCTTGCTTCAAAGGAGCATTCTGGTTTTATTTCTTCAAATACTGATTTATTTGTTATTCTGGCTGTCCACAATATATTCAATATTTTTCACCAACACCTCAAGTCAAATGTATCAATTCTTCTTATTACCAGGTGGAAATCCCAGGTTTTGCTTGGCGTGGCTCTTGTCAGCCAATAAACAAAAGGTAAATGTGGGAGAATGTAAACGTGCCTTTATTTCGTTGTGCAAGGAAAGGAAGTAATTAGGGCTGTTGCCACCAAGACTGCTTTGAAAGGGCGAGGGAAATAGGTTATTTTTAATGGGTTTACAAGTTGGGAGTTCATACAAGTTACATCAGCAACATTCTTAATCATACCAAGCAGGCATCAGGATTTTCACAGGCAGGACAAGCAAAGGAACGGCAATGGTCAAGCAATGGGGCTGGAATTCTAACACAAATTGCGAGGCCATCTAAGCAATGGGACTGGAGTTTTAATTCAAAAATGGCGAGGCTGGCCAAGCAATGTGGCTGGAAATCTGATGCAAAAATTGTGAGGCAGGCCAAGCAAGCTTTAGTGGGATTTTCTACAGCCTGGGGACCTCTGTATTATTTTGACCTCTTTTTTCATTGCCCAGTGAAGAGCAAAAGGAAAACTGGCAAATTTATTTGGGAATTCTATAGTTGAAGCAAAAGGAAACAAAGCACACTTTCACCAGAAATATCCAAATAATTCAGACCAGTTTCTCAATTTTACTTTTGTTGAAATGAGATTTATTTCATTTACTATAATTTGAAATATTTTTCACTTCAATGAGTGATGATTCAACTAACATAATAGCTATATATTGCACATTGCACATAGAAGATCATATGTCAGGTGCACTGGTAGAGCTTCTCCTTGTTGGGGCCATTTTTTACACAGGTAATTTTACACTTCTACACATCAAAGATATCTGCAGGGTGAGAGAGTATGTATTTAAGTGTGTGTGTGCACACGTGTATTCTTGTATGTGTGAGAAGTCTCTTATAAGATGATCACAAGTTAGAGAAAATGCATTTATTTTTTTAATAACAAACAACCCATCTTGATCTTGTGTATGACTTTTTGATACTCTGGTTGTTCCCAACACATAACACCTGTTCAATAAAGCTGCATGGTAATACAATCTTTGAATTATATTATTCATCTGCTCTATCAGTTTCATCAGCTGAGCTTGAGAGAAGCTAGGGAAAGATATGTACAGAAACTAGATACATCATTTGATTGGATGGGAACATTGACAACTATGTACTTAGATTGTTAAATGGGTAACTAGAGGATAAAATTGAAGGAGGAAAAGAGAGAGAAATATGGCAACAAGGAATTTGAAAGCATAGTTTTCCAAAATCTGGATTCAGATTGTCTCACTTAGAGGCATAGCTTTGCTACACGTAGACCCTGTGGTTATGGAAAATTCATTAACTTTTTTCTAAAGCTTCTTCTGAACTTCAGTTACAAAAATTGTATAAACTATTGGTGAATGACATCCATTGTTCAGATTTTTTTTTATTGGGTAGAGCAAATTTATTAAAATCTGCAGGCATTAAAACCAAAACCCATTGCCACTGAGTAAATTGTGATTCATAACAACCTTATGGGACTGAGTAGAACTGCCCCATTGGGGTTTCCAAGGAGCAGCTGGTGGATTTAAACTGTTGACATTTTGGTTAGCACCTGAGCTCTTAACCACTGTGTCACCAGAGCTCCACCTGCAGACATTAGTGAATCATTTATGTTTCTTCTTACTGATCTACTTGTGTACCCCAAAAAATATGTTAAATTCTAACGCCTGTGCCTGTGAGTGTGACCATATCTGAAATGAGGTCATACTGGAGTAGGGCTGGTCCTAATTGTATATGACTGATGTCCTTTTAAAAGAGGAGAAGATAAACAGAAACAGAGAAATAGAAGAAAAACTGCCATCTAAGAACAGAAGCATATGCAGGTGCAAGTCAAAGAATTCGAAGCATTGTTCAGAGCCACTAGACATTAGAAGAGAGGCATGAAACAATTTCTTTCAGAGCTCTCAGTAATCTACACAGCCAATACCCTGATATGGACATCTAGCTTCCAGAACTATAAGCCAATAAATTACTGTTTTTATATGCCACCTAGCTTGTGGTATTTTGTTATGGCAGCCTTAACATACCTATACATACTTCATCAACAAATTTGGCTGAATACATCAATCCTGCGGATTCCCAGTTCCCTGATGTAAGTCATCTTATGTCTGGAATAATATTGTGGGTAGCAATGGAGAGGGAGAATTTGCAAACATTTTGAGTGCTGTTCTAAATACATCTCATAAAATTCATTTTTCAGTTCTTAAACTTATATTTTATGCCATTTGTATGTCTCCTGTACCTTATTTCTTAGGTTGGCTTCTCTGTAGGTGGTAAAGAAAGGAATACTATTTGTTACTCCCTTTATGAAATAGCATCAGAAAATGACAAAGCAACAATGGTTTGACATGAAAATATAGTATCTGGGATCTAAAGTAGTATAAATGGAACACAGAATTATTGCAATGAAACTTAACATGCAATAGCCACTTAGTTTAGATTAAAGGCAGCTAACAAAATAATATATAGACTGTCTTAGTTATCTAATGTTACTATAACACAAATACCACAAGTAACTGTCTTTAACAAATAGAACTTTATTCTCTTACAGTCTAGAAAGCTAGGAGTCTGAATTCAGGGTGCCAGCTCCAAGGGAACACTTTCTCCCTCTGTGGGCTCTGGGGGAAGATCTTGGCATCAGTCTTCCTCTGGGTCTATGAGTATCTCAGCACAGGGAAACCAAGTCCAAAGGATGCACTTCATTCCTGGTTCTTCTTTCTTGGTGCTAAGAGGTCCCTCTCCTCTCTGCTAACTTCTGTCTTTTATATCTCAAAAGAGGTTGACTCAAGATACAATTTAATCCTGTAGATAGTGTCCTGTCTCATTTACATAACTGTCTCTAATCCTGCCTCACTAGCATAATAGAGGTTAAGATTTACAACACACAGGATAATTAGATCAGATCACAAAATGGAGGACAACCACATCATACTGAGAATCATGGACTAACCAAGTTGACACACATTTTGGGGAAACACAATTCAATTCATAACACAGGCTATGAAAAATTTAATTTTTAAATAAAAAAAGCTTGATAATATATTGTCATAGAATATAGAGATTGTGTAAACACAAATAAATAATTGAGCAATGATATGATGAAAAGATCAGGGCAATCTACTACAAAATTAATAATCTTGAATATATAAGATTTTTTAGAAAATGTGCATTAATTTTCCATTTAATGAAACAAAATAATTATTAAGTAGCATTGTGAATGTAATAAATGTCACTCAACTGAACACTTTAAAATGGTTAAATTTATATTATGTAAATTTTACTTCAATTAAAAACACATACAGTTTTATGAATTAAAAAAACCCGGCAAATGAACATAAAATAACCACATATTTTAGAAACAAACAGAAAAAAAGATCAATTTCTACACCTTGAGAATGCTGGCAAAATTTGAATTAAGGAAAAGCATAGAGACATAAAAGCCAGAGTAATAAAAATCAGGTTAACAAGACTGCTTTGTTTTAGGAATAAACTTAAGAAAAAATTGGTGCTGCATTTCCTAATTTTGGAGGTGAAAGATTTTGCCCAATACTATAATAGTGAGATAAGTTGTCTTTTATAAGCTATCAGGTATCCAATGTTTCTTGTTGATTGGAAGGAAATCCTGAGGTGAGGATTCTTGTAAAAGTAATTTCTTGAGAATGTTTCTTCAAAGAAGGTGAGTAGAGAAGCTGGATAGGGCAGGAAAGACTTCTAAAGATAGATGATATCTCAGAAACCAGCTTTAACCTGGCCCCGGGGGCAAAAGAAAGCAAGAATCCTACAAACAAATCAGCCCCATTTTTACATATCACTAGTCTACTGCCACCCATCTCGGTGAGGGACTTTAACTGCATGACTTCCCTAGGAGGGGTGGAGATGAGTGGTAGCATAACTTTCTGGGTGAAGGAGTCTCAAGCACATAAGCCCATACTCAAATAAGGCAACTCTGGGCCATGAACAGTTAACAATTAAAGCATAAGTGCACCAGCTCAGTGAAAGCTATCTAAGTGGGTCATCAAAAGTATCCTTACATTCCCTCCCTTACAATGATCAGATTAGCTTGTTTATCATGATTAAATTCATACCAGCCAGGCTGAACTTCCCCAGGAATCAGATTGTTCACAATTTCTGTGAAAAGTAATAAAATGAACATTAGCGTGATAAATTAGAGTCTCTGCTGTTTCAGTTGGTCCGGAAGGCATAACTCATACAAACCATCTTCCTTAATTTCATTGAATCTTGATTCTGCTGATAGCTGGAAATCATTGGCATTTCTTGGCCTGTGGTAGCATAACTCCAGTCTCTAAATTCCATTCCTCGTGATCATCTTTCCTCTGTGTCTCTCTGTCTGTGTCTCTTCTTTCATTATAACAACACCAGTTGTGTTGAATTAGGACCCACCCTTCTTCTATATAACCTCATATTAACTTAAATAATTACATCTGCATAGACTTTATTTACAAATAAGTTCACATTCAGAAGTACTAGGGATTAGGATTTAAACCCACTTATATAGGGGACACAAGTTAACCCATGACAGAGGTCAAATTCACACATGTTGAAAGCATAAAACCAAAGGAAATTTAAAAATGTATATGTAGTTTTCTCATGTAAAGTGATTCAGCAAGGTGAAAAAAAATAAGTAAAAGAATATGGAAAGATATCTCAAACAGAAGCAAAAATAAAGCGAAAACCATTACCATTGAGTTAATTCTGACTCATAGCAAAACTATAGGACAGAGTAGAACTGTCCCATAGGGTTTCCAGGGCTATAAATCTTTATGGAAGCAGAGTGCCACATCTTTCTCCATGGAGCAGCTGGTAGTTTCGAATCACCAACCTTTCAATTAGCAGCAGAACACTTAACGACTGCACCACCAGGGCTCCTTAAAATAAAGCAAAAATGACGTTAATAAAATCAAAAGAACTAGACTGAAATGGATAAGGCATCAACTACAGCGAGGAGGGTAAATTTACACCAACAAATATTTCAAAATTAAATACAGCTGCAATACTTACAAACTTCTGTATATTTGTAAATATACATAATATGTAAAAGCAAAGCCTACTGAAAACACCAGGAGAAAGGGGCACAAAAAAAGTTATTTTTCTCATTCTGGTGGATCAATGATTCTGGGTAAAAATTACGGCATAGAAAATCTTAATAAGCGTACTGGCTTAATTGCAAAATATGCTTTTTTATATTTTTAATAAAAATCCTGAAAGAGGCATCATTCTACAATTTGTAATAGTGTGTCATCTTTGTATGTGAAGTTACATTAATCAACAATGTCTCTTAGAATCTGTAAATAAATAACATTTAGTAAACATTTATATTACTTGAGAAATGGATTGGGCTAGTATGACAGGGCAAAAAGTATTTGTCTGAAATACGAGTTTATTCTTCCTTCATGAAATATTCCTAACATAAACCATCTAGGGCTAATATGGTGTTGCCATGATATTGGAGATGTGACTCATTCATTCTTATTGCTCTGCTTTTCTTAAAATGTAGTTTCCTTCTCATCTAAATTGGCTTCTCTTATTCCCATTTCACATCAACTTTAAAGCTAATGGGAAATGCTAAGAAGGAAAACTTAAAAGCCTGTCCATTCGCAGAAACATTGAAAAACAGCAGAAAGTGTCAAAACCAATTTGACATAACTCTTGAAGAGAGTAAAAGTTTTGGCTTATAAATCCACTTTTTATTTCCTACATTATTTAAAAGATACATATATAAAAAAAATTATAAAGTTATATTATTGGGCACACAATGTATAAAGATGTAAATTTGTGATGACAACCTAAAAGAGAGTGAGAAACTGTATAGGAGCACATCTTTTATATGTTGCATAAGCTGAATTGGTATCAATTGAAACTAGATTGTTAATAAATTTAGAAGGTTCATTATAATCCTCATTGTAACTACTAAGAAAATAGCTAAAATAAAAATTACTCAAAAGAAAATGAGTATCAAAAGAGTTCACTACAATAAAGCAACTAAACCCAAAAGAAGGAAGTCATGAAGGAAATGAATGACAAAAGTGTATAATACATAAAGAAAACAAATATCGAAATGGTGGAAGAAAGTCCTTCCTTATTAGTAATTATTTTAAATGTAAATGAACAAAATTCCACAATCAGAAGGCAGAGACTGACAGAATAGATGAAAAGGCATGATCTAATTATATGCTGTTTACAAGGACTCACTTTAGATACAGAAATACAAATATTATAAAATAAAAGAATAGAAAAATCTATTTCATGCAAATAGTAATCAAAGAAAACTGAAGTGGCTATACTAACATCTGACAAAATAGACTGCAGACTTAAAGTCAAAACTGTTACAAAGAACAAAGAAGGATATTACATATGCATAAAAGCATCAGTTCATCAAGAAGATATAACAATTATAAACATATATGTTCCTAGCAACAGAGCCCCCAAAATGTGATGCAAATACGGACAGAATTCAAAGAAAACAGGACAGTTCTACCATAAGAGTTGTAAGCTTCAATACTCTACTTTCAATAATGGTAGACACACCTAGACAGAAGATCTATAAGGAAACAGAGGACTTGAACAAAATGATAAAGCAGATCTAACAGACATATATAACACGTCATACAACAACAGAATACATATTCTTTTCCATTATATGGATTATTTTCCAAGATAGATCATATGTTAGGTCACAAAACAAGTCTCAATAAATACAAAAGGATTAAATCATACAAAGCACCTTTTCTGATCACAATGGAATAAAATTACAAATCAACAACAGAGGGAAAACTAGAAAGTTCACAAGTATTTTGAAATAATGTACTCATAAACAAGCAATAGGTCAAAGAAGATAGTTTTTGAGAAAGTTATACGAAACAGTGAAAATTATAAAATATTTGAGATGAATAAAAATGAAAACACAGTGCATAAATACTCATGGAATGTAGTGGAAGCAGTGTTTAGAGGGAAATTTATAGCTGTAAATGGTTACAATAAAAAAAGGAGAAAGGTCTCAAATCAATAACCTAACTTTACACCTTGAGAAACTAAAAAAATAAGATCAAACTAAATCCAAAGTTAGAATGAAGGAAGTAATAAAGATTTGATCAGGAATTAATGGCAAAAAGAAAATGAAAACAACTTTGTGATTATTCAACAAAACCAAAAGTCAGTTGTTTCAAAAGATCAATAAAATTTACAAACCCTTGCCTCCTCTGAAAAAAGAAAAAGAGAGAGAAGATGCAAATATCTGAAACTAGAAATGAATGTAGGGATGTTACTTTTGATCATAAATAAATAAAAAGGAATTACAAGAGAATAGTATGAACAATTGTACAGCCAAAAATTAGATAACATAGATGAAATTGGCAGATTCCTAGAAACACACCAATTACCAAAACTGACACAAGAAGAAATAGAAAATCTCAACAGACCTACAACAAGTAAAGACATTGAAACCATAATAACCCCTCTTTCCCCTACCCCAGTGAAGGAAAGTTCAAACCAGATGGCTTCACTAGTGAATTCTACCAAACAGTTAACACCAACCCTTCTCAAACTCTTCTCAAAAAAATAGAGGTAATGCTTCCTAACTCATTGTATGACACCAGCATTACCCTGATGCCAAAGCCAGAAAAAGACACCATAAAAAGAAAACTACGGACTAATATTCCTTATAATTAAGGATGAAATATCCTCAAAAACATACCAGCAAACAGAATCAAGAGCACATTGAAAGTATACATCTTGAAAAAGTGGCATTTATCCCTGAAATGCAAAGGTGGGTCACCATATGAAAATCTGTCAGTGTAATACACTGCATTAATAGAGGGAAAACTATTATTTCAATTAGCACAGAAGAGACATTTGACAAAAACTAACACCCTATAATGATTAAAAATAGTAATAATAACATTCAGAAAACTAGGGATTGAAATGAACTTTCACAAAATAATAAAGGACCATTTATGAAAAATCCACAGCTAAGATTATATTCAAGGGTGAAAGACTGAGAGCTTTCCATTAAGATCAGGACAAAGACAAAGACGTCCACTTTCACCAATGCTATTCACCATTGTACTGGAAATTTCTAATCAGAGAAATTGTGAAATAAAAACAAATAGAGGAAAAAGGAATAAAAGACGCCCAAATTGAACAGGAAGAAGCAAAACTACCCTTGTTCACAGATGACACAATTATATATATATGACACTATTATACATATCTATATGACAGAAGAAAATCTGAAAAAGTTTATAAATATATTCATTAAAGTTGCAGGGTACAATATCAACATAAAAAAATCAGTATTCTTTCTATACACCAGCAATGAAAAGTATTAAAAGGCAACTTGAAAATAATTCAATTTACAGCATCATCCAATAGAATAAAATATGTAGGAAGAAATATAACCAAGGAGGTGAAAAACTTGAACACTGAAAATTACAAAATATTCCCAAAAGATTTTAAAAACGATCTGAACAAATGTAATGATATCTCTCACGTTCATGAATTGGAAGCCTATTTTAAGATGCCAATACTACCCAATGCTGTCTACATATTTAATAAAATTCCTATTAAAATTTCAATAGCCTTCTTTGAAGAAATAGAAAGCTCCTCTTCAAATTCGTATGAAACAGTAAGAGACCCCAAATAGGCAAAGCAGTCCTGAAAAAGAAAAACAACGTAGAAGAACTCACATTCCAACCTCAAAATATACTTTAAATTTACAGTAATCAAAACAGCATAATACTGGTATAATGATAGACATATAGATAATTTATATAGAATTGACAGTCTATAAATAAACTTGTACATGTATGACCAATTGATTTCGACAAGGATCCTGAAAGTCCGTCAGCTGGTCTCTTCAATAAGTAATACTGGGACAAATTCTTCACATTCAAAAGAATGAATTCGAATCCATACCTCACACCATATATAAATATTAAGTCACAATGAATCAAAGACCTAAAAAGGTAATAACTAAAACCACAAATATTTTTCTACTATAATTTTTTTTAGTTGATTATTTTTATATACATTGAACAATTAATAAATAATAGTAAAATAAACACATATATAGCACCTACTTTGTGTCAGGCTGTGTATATGTGCTTTACATATAATATGTAATATAATGGGCTTGAATATTCTTTTTTTCACTGCCATCAAGTTGATTCCGACTCATAGCAACCCTACAGGACAGAGTAGAACTGCCCCCGTAGGGTTTCCAAGGAGCACCTGGTGGACTCAAACTGCTGACCTTTTGGTTACCAGCCTGAGCTCTTAACCACTGTGCCATCAGGGCTCCGTTCTCTACTATTACTCCTTTTTGTATTAAGAAATTTCAGGCACAGAATTAAAATAAATCCCTAGTATCGTAAAATTAGTCATTATAATTTGTATTTTCCTTCTCTATGTTTCTTAAATATTTCCAAATAATCTCTACCACTTACTTGTGTATTTATGTTACAGGGACTTTATGTACTCAGCTCAGTTTTAATCAAACTCAAAAAAAACAACAACCAAACCCGTTGCCTTAGAGTCAATTCCAACTCATAGGGGCACTATAGGACAGAGCAGAACTGCCCCACAGGTGTTCCAAGGAGTGGCTGGGGGAATCCTACTCTAAGTGACTTCAATCCCCTTACTTTTTTCCATCCTCGGTACTACTCCTTTTTTTGTAAGAAAGAACAGCCCTTCTTAAGAAGTAAAACATCATTACTGTATTTTCTGCCCCTTGATTTTAATACAGTTCAATAGTCTCTGGTTGCTCCCCTTCAAGTGTTTGAATTGTGTCTTCCTCTTTAACAAACGTCTGGAAAATGTCAATCATTATTTACTGATTTTAAGCCATGCAATACTCACTAATAATAATTTTTAAAGTTATAATTACATTTTTAAAAGATTTTTTTTTCTTATAAGTCACCATGAATCCTTTTCATAAGTAAGCGGGGGGAAAAAATAGTAAGATCCCCACCTGACCCAGCAGTATATTTTGGAATTCAACAGAAGAGATGGGAAAAGTAGAGAAAATTACATGATTCCTCTACTAATATCCATTTTTCTAAATGTGAATGATGGCTTACAAGGTTCTTTTTTAAAAGCATAGCAGCTGCAACTTTATTGCTTTCCTTGAATGCAGCTTGTAATATGATAAAATGTTGTTTTTTTTTTAAATTTATTTCTTATATTCAAGCAGCTAAAAATTCAGACATTAAAACAAAGATGCAATTTTTGGTTTTCGTATCATCCCTTGAAGCTCCTATTCTTTCCAGAAGATATGCTTCAGAGAGAAAAATCAGAGAAAGAAACAAGTCTATCAAACTTGAGACAATAATAAAACAAGGCAAGGAAAGGCTCTTAAAACCATCTTTTCTACCTAGCCTACACTAAACGGTGAAACTACTGGGCCAACAGACTGAATATTGTACTCTAAAAGGAAATACTTAGATTTCAATCAGAATATTAATGACCAAGGCACAAAGACTACATTAACAAGACATTATTTCGTTGGGGGTTTTGAGCCCAGAGGGGGGGAAATTGATGACTTCTGTGAAGGTTGTTTCTTTTGCCAGGGCCATCAATACCCCTTTGTCTCTTCTGGTACTTCTTTCAGTTTCTAAGAATGTGTCACTAATACATCTCCCTATCTCTGCACCGCTTTCTGGATCCTCCCTTTCTTCCTTGAGAGCTGAGAAAGGCTGGGTTGTGAGAAAAAGCAGCAACTTTGTCTTCAGTCTTCAAGCCCTGATGGCGCAGTGGTTAAGAGCTCAGCTGCTAACCAAAAGGTCAAGAGTTTGAATCCACCAGCCACTCCTTGGAAACCCTATGGGGCAGTTCTACTTTGTCCTCTAGGGTCGCTATGAGCTGGAATTGACTCGACAGCAAAACGTGTGGTTTTTTTGGTAACTTACAGTGTTAAGAGTCTTCAAGTCTTTGGCCCAACTGTCTTACTGAGCACTTCAGGGCTTAGTTAGCATAACAATATGTTAATTTTCAAAAACTGTCTGGAAAATCATTGACTACGTCCTGATGTATGCAGATCTTTAATGAGCTCCCACTGAGGGGCCCATTTTCTTGTATTTGTTTAGAATTCCTATAAGGTGACACCAATTATAAATTACTTCTTCTCATTAAAGAAGCAATAAAGTCATCTTTCTTTATGGCAAGCTAGTTTTTAGTGAATTAAAAAATGTATCTCTGAGCAGCACTAAAATGTACTAGTTCTTAAAATATTTTACACAATAAGAAAGTTGTGCAATATAGAAAATATATAAAATATTGATAACTTTATGAAAATATATTTAAAATAAAAGAGAGGAAAGAGAAACTAATGTTTTTTATTTAGTCTGATCTTTCGCAGCAAGACAGAGACCGTGACACTTTTCTCTTAGGTCTCCTGGATTCAAATAGTAATTAAACTACCTCCTGGCTGAATGACCTTGGGCAAGTTAGAAGTAACAGGGGATTAAAATAAAACACAACTGTCTGTATCATCTTAGGCACTCTATTATTCAAGATGACATTACAGTCAAATCTGTTGATGTAAACAGGAATATTCATTATTAAGACTATCATATCTTAAAATCTATCCAATATCATAATAGAATATTCAGGGATAAAAAGTCTATTTTAAACAAATGTTACTGAAGTGGGGGTAGAGAAAGAGAAAGAAAATATGAAAAGAAATAAAATGATTGAGTCACATATTAAAAAAATTTTTTTTTCAAAGAGGAAAAGTAAAAAAGCATACTGTTCATAACGGGAGTAAAATACAAGAATAAAAATGTACATATTTGTACAAATATAAAAATAAAACAATAAAAAATGCCTACTTCATCTGGTAATCTATTATATTTTTCAGGCAAGAGAAAAGTAACAATGCACAAAATTGCAATAGAAAAAAGAAAATAACCATAGATCAAAAAATAAATTTATAAATTAAATATGTTAAGTATAAAACAGTACTTTGCTGAATTAAAAAAAAAAAAAGCATATTGCAATGTTTGTATGGAATGTACTATTCCCTAGCAAAATATAAATGAACCAAATTCATCCGAGACAAAATCAGAAGTGAAGAAGGAGGAAAAATTAAGTAAAAAAGAAAAGAAGACAAATTATTTTCCTACGGTAGAAATGAAACAGGGATGTCCTCTTCATCTTTATTACTTTTCATTGTTCTGTTATTAGTTTCAGACAGACAAATTGATAGCAGATGTCTTCCTTTGATTTTAAGGTTTTCTTACCCAAGAAACCAAATATTCAGTGTAAAGAAGTTCCTCACCAGGATTGATCCTGTCAGAGGCTTTTCTTTCACTTAAAGTTGCAAATTTTTCTTTACTGTTCAAAGCCAGGTTTACTAAATTTAAATTTCAAAAGATATGGCTGGGTGGAGGATCAGAGACCACCTTGTGACCTGGTATCAGTTGATCTCAGTAAAGGGAGGAGGACAGTGTTCAATCAGTCATGTTAAGATTAACCAATGGCTGATCTTCATTTCTTCCTACTCTTTTCTTTATAAGCCTCATTGTCCCAAACTTCTTTGAGCCATTTGCTTTTTCTGGAATCAAAATGGTTTCCCTAGATGCATATTGGCCCTGGTGGTGGAGTGGTTAAGTATTTGGCTGCTAACGAAAAGGCTGGCAGTTCAAATCCACCAGCAGCTTCTTGGAAACCCTATGGGGCAGTTCTGCTCTGTCCTGTATGGTCTCTGTGGGTCAGAATCCACTGGACGTCACGGGATTGGTTTTCGTTTTGGTTATATGCGTATTGAATAACTGCTCAGAATAAACCTTACGTTCAAATTTTGTTGAGTTTTGATTATTTTTAACATTAGTAATCAATCTACTGGGAAGAAAGTAAAGAAATAACAGCTATATAAATTTGAAAAACAGAGAAAATTATTACTTATATATGAAATGATTGATGCCTGAAATCACCAAGAGAACCAACTGAAAAACTAATATCAACAATAAGCAAATTTAATAAGATTAGTTATACAGTAGAATCTTCCAAAGCCGGAAACTGTATAAGGTGGAAACCTATCAAAGAAGGAAAACTCAAATATTTTCCACTAAAATGAATGATAGAAAAGTGGTAAGACTGCATGCACCCTGTCAAAGGCAGAAAACTTGTGAGACCTGGAAAATTAAGGCCGTCCCATCGAGTTCCGGCTCTCACAGGTTTCACTGTATTTTCAAGTAACATAGTATTGTAATTAAAAGAAATAGATAGCGAAAAGGAATAGGCAGATGGATAAAATAACAGAGTATTCAAAAAGCAGCCCCAACACGTGAGAAAATTCAAAATACATTCACGCTATCATTTCAGATCACTCAGTGTATTAGTTTCCTAGGGCTGCTGTAAGAGAATATCACAAACTTGGTGAGTTATAAGAACAGAAATGTATTGTTTCACAGTTCTGGAGGCTAGAAGTCCAAATTAATGTGCCTGGACATACTCCCTCTGAAGTCTCCAGGGAGGATCCTTCTTGTCTCCTCTCTCCCGGGTTCTGGTAGCCACAGGCGCCTTTGATTTCTAGATGCATCTTCACATGGTCGTTCTTCCTCAGACTGTGTCTCTGTATCTCTTCTCTTTTATAAAAACATCACTTAGATTGGATTAGGACTTACCATACTTCAATATAACCTCATGTGAACTGTCTGGTGGCTATGAGTCGGAATCAACTGGACGGCCATGGGTTTGGTTTTTTTGGTATTCATGTTAACTGATAATACCTTCAGAGACTTTGTTTACAAGCAAAGCTGCTTTCTCAATTACCAGGATTAGGATGACAATATATCTTTTTGGGCAAAATTAGTGTAAACACTGAGGGGAGGATTGAATCATTTCCTCACCATTGAAAAGAAATTACAAATTCATTAAAGGGTGAACTTAAATATGAAAACTTACAGAGACTACGGAATCATTTTTAAACGTTTCATTAGTGAAAGACTTTTCAGAGCAAGATACTACATTCAGGTGTCATAAGGGAAAAATAAATATATTTTACTAAATTCAAATGTAAAAGTTGAATACAAATATATGTATATATGTATATATATTTGTGTGTATACAAATATATGTATATAATATGTATATATATTTGTGTGTATACAAAGTTACAAGGAAAATAAAAACTAGAAACAAGTAGTTAAAGCGCGCATAATAAAAGGAGCTTAATACCTTTTTAAATATGCTGAGGTCAAATAAATAAAAGCAAATTATAAATAAATAAGAAAATAAATAAAAAATGAATATAAATAAAATAATAAGAAAGACAAGAATTGAAAATATAAAAGAACAAAGATTAATGAAAAATTAGTTCATAGAAAAGAAATATTGTTTCTCAAATATACTGTTGTTAAATTTGACAGGTTGTAAAGTTGTTCAACTTGTAGAAGGTTTTGGAAAGGCTGCTTGTCTTCCCTTGATATTTGTTGTCTTCATTTTTTTTTGGCTAAACACAAGTTAACTAGGTCACACACTACATTTCCTTGCCTCTCTTAAACTTAGACGTCACCAAGTCATAAAAATCTAGTCAATGAATAGTAGTGGAAGTTTCACGTGCAGCAGACAGAATGCATCAGCAAAGGAAAAACTATCTCCAGGTTGTCCTACTTGCTATTGGTCTGAATGCTGATGTGATGATTAAGAGGCGTCTTGAACCACATGATAGATGTTGCGTGTTAGAAATGTTTGGGAAGTGATATAGAAGAATCTTTCATTCGTAATGGTACTGGAGGCGCAATAGCTACCCTGTACTGCTTCTATTTACATGAGAAAAGAATACATTTCTGTCTTATGGAATTCACAATAGAAATGTTACAGACAGTGCTCTCTATTCACAAATAAAATGCCCGTGACAGTAATATATATTGTCAGGTGACTCTAAGTAACAATGGCCTTTCACTTAAAATGCTGCATGTCTGAAAGATGGGTGAGCAAGAGATAAAGATGATCACTTACTTAATTAAACAACATGTCAGAAAATTGTGCAAGAATATTGGCCACTGAGTTTCAAGCAAAAGGAGTCGGTAGATCTCCGGAGCCTGGAGAGTAAGTGACTTCCACTTACATCAGGGCTGTAGGAAGGGTCTAGTCAGGTCAGAGCACTGAGGTGGTGAGAGGAATAGAGGAGAACCCAACCCAACCCCTTGCCGTCATGTTGACTCTAGCGACCCTGTGAGAGAGAGTAGATCTGCCCCTTAGGGTTTCCAGGGCATGGCTGGTGGATTCATACTGCTGACCTTTTGGTTAGCAGCCTGACGTCTAAACCACTGCACCACCAGTACGACTCCTGGTTGAATACCTCTCCATACATCACCCATTTGATCAAACTTCCAGCATAAACTAGCAGCTGCAGATTTTTGAAATTCCTTAACACGTCTTACTTCTATTTCACTTCACAAAAGACTTTTTCAGCTAAATAAAAGCATTCGTAAGAGGAAAATAAATTTTATATTAAATCGAGGTGAGTCAGAAAAAAGGTAAAATATAAAAAAGTAATCAGAGTATTTTGCTGTTGTTTTGTCAAAAGTATATTTAAAAATCCTGGATACTTCACAAAAAAAAAAAAAAAAAGCCACATTTTAGTTGTGTTTACACATAATGAATAAAAAATATGAATGACGACTCAGAGAGGCCTTCCCTGGCCAACCTATTCAACATTGCAACATGCCAACACCTCCTTCTATTCTCCTTACTTCTATCTCCATAGCATTCATAACCTTTTAACACAGTAAAAAAAAAATTATTCAAAATTATATAGAATGTTATTATTATTATGTAAACTCAATGATGGAAAAGGTTTCATCTTTTTTTTTATTTTTTCACTTTTGTATTTCCAGGACTATAATGATGCCTGACATGTACTAAAAAACAAAACAAAACAAAACTCACTGCCATCCAGTTGATTCTGACTCATAGCGACCCTTAGGACAGAGTAGAACGGCTCCATAGGGCTTCCAAGGCTGTAATGTAAATCTTTACAGAAGCAGACTGCCACATCTTTCTCCCTCGGAGTAGCCGGCGAGTACGAACCACTGACCTCTCGGTTAGTAGCCCAGTGCTTAAACACTTCATCAGTAGGCTCCCTGACATATATTAGGTGTGCAAAGCTGTGTTTGCTTTCTTTCCTGAATAAATGAATAAAAGAATGAAAAAAATGAATGAATGAATAAATTACTAAACGATTAAATTACACAAATACAAGTTATTATAACTTTTTTAATACTCACCAATCACAATGACAAAATATGTCATTCTAGTTTAACTTAAAGTTTTGGTGACTGAGTCTTTCTGAACATGACAAATGTAGTTTCTAGAATTGAAAGTGTGGGAAATAAAAGTAGCACCTCAGGTCCTATTATGCAAATACAGTGCAGTGGTTAAAGCGATTCAGTGCTAACCGAAAGGTGAGTAGTTCAAACCCACCAGCTGCTCCGCGGGAGAAAGATGTGGCAGTCTGCTTCTGTAGAGATTTACGGCCTTGGAAACCCTACGGGATTGCTGTGAGTCGGAATCGACTTGGTGGCAATGAGTTTGGGTTTTGGCTATTTCAACATTACATGGTAAAATCAATGGAAGTCAATTGGTAGAAGTAATTCATAGCAATGTACATTAGCCAATGTAATATTTTGTAGTAATTCAGTATCTTTTTATAATATAAAAACAATTATTTTATGTATGCTCTGTATGAAACATGTACTGTACATATATGTAAAAATTGTTAACTTAAAAAAATGACACCTGTGACGCCACCGCCAAACCCAAGAATGAGATGACTCCAGTTGGAACTGCGCCTCTTCCCTAGCTGTCTTCTGGCGTTTGCCCAGAGATGAACTTTGTGTACATTATCACCTTTTTACTTTTTGTTTTTATCAGTATGAATGTACCAAAACAATGCTAGGTTTTGAGGTTTATAAGATGATGTTTTGTACTATTTAATCTTAAAATGCATTTATAATGGGCTCATTATAACGTTTCCAGAATCCATCTCTAAAAGTATCCAAGTCTATTTATATTCCCTTCTGTTACAGTATTTCAGTATGTGATTTTACCATAGCTTATTATTTATCTTGCCAGTGAATATTGAATTTTCTCCAATCTGTTGTAGTAGTTGTTATAAAGAAATAACATACATGTGTGTATCTCCCATTGCATATATGTGGGCAAATACATGCTTAAAAGAGGATTGCTTGTCAATAGAATGAATGAGCGTCAATGTTCCAATAGTTATCAAAAGAGATTTCACTTATTTATCGTCCTACCAACAGTATAGATGAATCTCCTTTGATTCAAGTCATTACTTGAGGTTATTATACTTCTTAACTTTTTCCAATTGAGCAGGTGTAAAATGGTTGTGACCTTAATTTATATTTCCCTAATTACTAATGAGGTTGAGTATCTGTTCATCTGTTTACTCAACATTTGGTTTCTGTTTCTTCTGTTTATGTCTTCACCCATTTTTCTCCTACCTTGCTTCCCTTTTCTATATTGATTTATAGTTCATTACGTATTCTGAATAATTAGCCTTTAGCAATTATATCAAAATGTCTGTTTAGCGTGTTGTTTCACTTTATTTTGAGGAAAATAAATTCTTAGTTTCAGTGTGGTCAAGTTTGTTATTCTTTTCTTTTATGGTTAGCACATTTGGTTAATTATACCAAAGGATTTTATATAAGAAACTTTGTTGAAGAAATTCTTCATATCCCAAACTCAGAAAAGTGTGTTCTTTTACTTGAAAATATTTAGAAATTTGTTCTTACTTCTAAGTGTTTCATCCATCAAGGATGGATTTGTGGTTATAAAGCTTCCTCTCACACCTGAGCATTCATCAGCATCACTTGGATGGTTTGTTAGAATAGGGATAAAAAAACCATGGCTGTCTGGTGGATTCTGACTCATAGCGATGCTATGAGATGAGAATAGGGATTGTTGGCCTAATTCCCATAGAAACTGGCAAAGGCCCAAGACATCACATTCTAACACGTCTGCAAGGGGTACTGATGCTCTGGACCAGGGACTTCACTTTAAAAATCAACAGTGCAGAAATTCAATGACGTTGAAAATGTATTTATTTTCCATAAGAAAAAGCAATAGTCTCAGCACCATTTACGAGAAAGTCTGTTATTCCACTAGTGACCTGCAATGCCAAATCTGCCATACATAATTTTTACGTACGTGTGGTTTTATTCCATTGATCAACTTTTTTATCCCTGCTTCAACAGCACATCACTTTAATTGAAGAGCTTTATGTAATAGAAAATCTCCAACATATTCCTCTTCAGGAAGAATTTGGTTGTTGTTTTGGACCTTAAATCTCTATGAGTTTTTAGAAATGATGTGAAAATTTCACGGAAATCTTACAGGATTTGATTGGCATTGCACTAAATACTAGATCAACTTACTGAAATTTGATAGCATTGAGTTATTCAGTTTTTCTACCCTTTCTGTTTGTATAAAATGCAATTTAATTATGTCTTTAAAATGTCTATAAATTTTTGCAGACAGAATAAACATCTTTTTAAATTTTAATTTGTTACTGTTTTGTCTGTATACGCATATCTTTCCATTTATAAGACGAAAAGAATTTTTTTAACTCATTAAACAATTAATGCACATATTGTTTTGTGACATTGGTTGCCAACACCACGACATGTCAATACTCACCCCTTCTCAACATTGGGTTCCCTATTACCAGCTTTTCTGTCCCTTCCTACCTTCTTGTCCCTGCCCCTGGGCTGGTGTGCCCATTTAGTCATGTTTTGTTTTACTGGCCTGTTTAAACTTTGGCTGAAGGTGAACTTCAGGAGTGACTTTAGTATTGAGTTAAAAGGGTGTCCGAGGGCCATACTCTCGGGGTTTCTCCGGTCTCTGTCAGACCAGTAAGTCTGGTCTGTTTTTGTGTTAGTTAGAATTTTGTTCTACACTGATCCCCAGCTCTGTCTGGGACCCTCTAGTGTGATCCCTGTCAGCTCAGTCAGTGGTGGTAGCCAGGTATGATCTAGTTGTGCTGGACTCAGTCTGGTGGAGGCTGTGGTACTTGTGGTCCATTTGTCCTTTGGACTAATCTTTCCTTTGTGTCTTTGGTTTTCTTCATTCTTCCTTGCTCCAGATGGGATGGGACCAGTGGAGTATCTCAGATGGCCTCTCATAAGCTTTTAAGTCCCCAGATGCTACTCACCAAAGTAGGATGTAGAACATTTTCTTTATAAATTATGTCAGTTGAACTAGATATCCACTTTCTATTTTTTCATCTGTTTCAGTTGTGTTTTCATTTGCTTGCTAGAGTGTTTTTATGATGACCGCTTTAAAATCCTTGTCAGGTAATTCAAATATTTATGTCATCACAGGATAGTAGTCTTTTGATTGTCATTTTTTCGTCTCATTTGAGATTTTTCTAATTCTTAATAAGCTTACTGATTTTTCATTACGTCCGGGACATTTGGGATATTGTGTTGTGACATATTCCCCCTTGAGCTCCTCTGATACAAGGTTGGGGAGAGAAGCAAGGTGCTGATTAACAAATACTGCCTCACACTGTTGCATTCTGTCTCATGGCTGACAGGAGAGAGTAGCACTTCTGCTCTTTATGTTATGGACTTGCTGGCACGAGGTTGAGGCAAAGTGGAGTGTCAACTAACACTCTCTCACATACCTTATTCCACCTCATTGCTGCCATTTTTTATTATATTATTTACTTGTGTGTATGTGTGTGTTTTTCCCCCTTCTTGATTTCTCTTGTTGAAAGGAAAATCAGATCAATATGTCAATTAGTGTTATAACAGTTTAAAAACCCACTGCGGTCGAGTGGATTCTGACTCATAGTGACCCTATAGGACAGAGTAGAGCTGTCGCTTAGGGTTTCTAGGGAGTGGCTGGTGGATTCGAACTGCCGACCTTCTGGTTAGCAGCCGGGTTCTTAACCACTGCACCACCAGGGCTGCTTTATAAGGGTTTACTGAGTGAGAAAACTGTTTGAGAACAGGGAGCACCCAAACTGAGCGACTCTAGTTTGTACAGTTACAATGACTTTTAACAGATTAGGTGAGTCTTGCCCTTTGTTTTGACTGATTAATCAAATTTAATTTTCCTTTTCTTTTGTGCACTGGATTCTGAACTGGCTTATCTTGATTGGATGAGTGCTGCTAATTCATGCTGTTAAAACAAAAAAACCAAACCCGTTGCCATAGACCCTATGTAAGTACTGCTAACTTGTGCTAATATATTGCTGATAGTTGCTTAAGTTATTTTTCTTAGTAAATGGCCTTGTGGCTAATTTTTGTTTGTCTCTTGCCCCAGGGAAGGCATTTTAACTCTTGCCTTTATTATTATTTTTTTTTTTAGAAAACCAAGACACAAGGAAAATACTAGCCCAAAGGACTAAAAGACCAAATGAACAAGAGACTCCAGCATCTTGAGACCAGAAGAACTAGATGGTACCTGGTTACCACCAACGACCACCCTGACAGGGAACACAACAGAGTCCCAGACAGAGCAGAAGAAAAACATAGAACAGAATTCAAATTCACATAAGAAAACCAGACTTAATAGTCTGATGGAGACTGGAGGAACCCCTGGAACTATGGTCCCCAGAAACTCTGTGAACCCAGAATTGAAACCATTCCCAAAACCTACTTTTCAGACAAAGATTAGACAGGCCTAATAAACAAAAAATAATACATGTGAGGAATGTGTTTCTTAGCTCAATGAAATATATGAGACCAAATGGGCAGCTTCTGTTCAAAAGCAGACCCAGGGAACCCAGGGTGGAAAGGGGGAGTGTGCTGTCACATTGTGGGGACTGCAACCAATGTCACAAAACAATATGTGTATAAATTTTTGAATGAGAAATTAACTTGAGCCCTAAACTTTCACCTAAAGCACACGAAAAGATTACAAAAAAATACATTTTTGTTTAGTAAAGGATTAACATTAAAAATAAATTAAAACATGCAAATGACTAAGAAAAATGTAGGCAATATACCATTAAGAAAGAGCTCATGTCAATTCATAGAAAGCTGACAAAGTCACTGAGAGGGGGAAAAATTGCTAAAGGACAAAAATGGAAAATTTACAAAAGATGTAATTATTTGCAGCCTAACAATTAAAAGCACTGCTTAAAAGGCATACCGTGTAATCATATTAAAATGGCAAAGCTCTGTATATATATTAAAGGGCATAGGGAAATAGAAACTCTTTTACACTTGTGAAAGAATGTAGATTTGTATAACATTTTTGTAAAGTAAATTGGAGGTCTTAAAATTTTGTAAATATACCCCTTAGAGGAATTAATACTAACAAAATAACAGTGGATTTCTCTAAATGGATTTTCTGAGTATCTGATTATCAATTGCCAGGCTAAAGATGTCTCTACACACTCTTCTCTAAGAAATCAATTCAAAGCAACAGTGAAAACAAAACAAAGCAGAAAAACAATCTTTAATAAAGTTGGGAGACACCTGTAACTTTGAACTACAGTATTTGTGGAAGAGCTGCCAACTTCAGGAAAATGGCTAAAGAGGCATCTGTGGCTAAAGATCTCAAGCAGAGCAGGCAGAGCCATTATATAAAGGTTGCAGCACCACATGAGGGACAAAACCACGAGCTCTTGTCTGGAACAATGGGTACAGGATACCTGGACCTGTGGACAGAGCTTCCCTGGACCCTCTTTCACCCCGTGGAATAGGCAAGGGAGGTGAGTCTAAATAAGGAAACATACGTCTTTGCGAAAAGCAATGTGTCAGTGAAGAAGGGTGAAGGAAATGAATCTCGAATTATGGCCGGTCCTGCAACTGCTGATTTCTTTGACCTAGGAAGAAAAGAAGGTTAAAAAAAACTGATACACGCACTGACGCTGAGTCAAGCTGACTGTGAACGAGGGAAAGTTACAGCTTGCCTGGGACATTGCTCTAGTCCCTTCCCCAAAGGAATCTCTCGCAAATAACTGGAACAATCCACCTCATTCAAAAAAATAATAAACAAAAAGGAACCAGCTAAGTATCTATGCAAAGATACGTTCAGGAAAAGGAAGAAACATGGGAAAAACAGGTGAGGGTGATGAACACACCAGGAAAAACAGAATTTTTTTTAACAATCTCTTCCGAGATTTGTCTATTTTCTTATCAAATAACTAATCCTTGAAATAGATGATACTCTCTACTGTATCTTTGTTAAATTCAATTAAAATAATTATTAATAGCAAGAGTCAGCAAACTATGGCACACAGGCCAAATTTGGCCTGCACCTGTTTTTGTAAATAAAGTTTTATTAGAACAAAGCCAACTTCTGTTCTTTAAATATCACCGATGGCTATATTCATGCGATAACGACAGAGCTACAGAGTTGTGTTAAAAACTGTGTGGCTCACAAAGCCACAAATATTGATTTCCTGACTATTACAGAAAAAAAGTTTGCTGATCCCAGGTAGAAAGCATACTATGCAGCCTGTCTGCCTAAGTTTCAGTCCTAGTTCTGCTGCTTATTGGCTTTGTTTTGGTGTATTGTTTGTTTGTTTGTTTGTTTTAGCTCATATTTCATTTATCTTAGTCCATAAAAAAAATTAAAAAAAAAAAAAATTGAAAGCACAAATAGATGATGTTTCTTCCAGAGAAAATTTGTGTTTCCTTTTACTAAACCCAGGAAAAAAATCTAAATCTATGAACATCTTGGGCTCCTTCATTGTTTTTCTGCTTAATTCATGAGAATAATACCCTTTGTTTGCTAATTGTTTAAGGCTCATTTACCCATATTAGGAGCCCTTGTGGCACAGTGGTTAAGAGCTCAGCTGCTAACCAAAAAGGTCAGTAGTTCGAATCCACCAGCAGCTCCTTGGATACCCTATAGGGCAGTTCTACTCTGTCCTATAGGGTTGCTCTGAGTTGGAATCGACTTGATGGAAGCGGGTTTTTACCCATATTAGCCCTTGCCCTCAGGGAAAACCCTCCCCTTGCTCGTGCTTCCTGCACACTCTTCAGAAATCAGTCCACAGCCTTTTCCCTCATCTGTAAGATTTGTCACTTCTGACTATGACAACATTGCTGTCCACACACACGCAGACACACACACGTGCATTTTATACAAGATCATATATTTTCAGAGCATGAGTAAACTAGTCACTGTCACTGTCAAAGTCCTCATTTTGCAGCTTAAATTATAAACGTATCCAGTCCTCAAAAGTATCTACTTTGAAAGAATGAAAATAATAAGCTTTTAACTGCTCTTAATTTTATGTAAAATGTTGGTGAAGGTAAAGGTTGAAAGTAAAGGTTGTTGTGGAGACAGAATTTAGACAAACATTTTAAGAATCAGGCAGTGCTTACACTGAGGCACAGACTCATTATCATTTAAAATTATTTTATTCTTCAAGAGCATAAAGAATGTAAATCCAGCAATGATAGCTGTAAAAATACATAAACCATTGAGATCTTACCTTGTATTTATAAGATTGCTTTTTACTTTTTACCTACATTTCTTCTCCTTGCTATGTCTTTGGGAGCAATCCCATATATTGAATGCTTATTTATTTATTTTGCCTTTAGAGTAAGAACATGAATATGAGTAACTTAGCCTTTGATATGGTGTTATGAATTTCATATCAATTTTAAGAATAACCATAACTCTTGAATATTTTCTTAAGGATATATCATATTTTGTCTGAAATGCTAAGAACTATTGAGGAAATAAGAAGACCCAAAGTCAAAGATTGTATATTAGTAACATCTTATTCTAAGTAAAAAAACTAATATTTTCCTTATTTCTTAACTACACACTACAGCAGATGTTCTAGCCGCTTTGCTACCCTAATGAGAATATTGTTTTGGCTCAGTTAAAATGGAAAAAAAACTGAAAACTATTGATGTCTGGGCACGTGCTTAGAGTGTGTGGATATTCCACCAGAAAACATTTATTAAGACAGCTTTATATCCCTACTGCCAGCTTGCTCTTCATTTTTGTTTTCAGGTATTGTCCCAAATATAAAATCTCAACATTACATCATGTAATTTGTAACAGGGGCCCTGGTGGCACAGTGGTTAAGCATTTGGCTGCTAACCAAAAGTTTGGCAGTTCAAAGAATCCACCAGCCTCTCTCTGGAAACCCTATGGGGGAGTTCTACTCTGTCCGATAGGGTTGCTATGAGGTGG
The DNA here is from genome assembly GCA_030035585.1 of Dugong dugon. Lineage (NCBI taxonomy): Eukaryota > Metazoa > Chordata > Mammalia > Sirenia > Dugongidae > Dugong > Dugong dugon. The sequence goes on from CM057473.1 coordinate 14,397,593, forward strand.
AATTGACCTGAGGGCAACAGATTTAATCTGTAATAGGGAAATGCAGAATATCCAAAAGGAAAAAAGTGATGTACTGCACATATCAGAACAAGAGTTTGAATTGTCTCTTGAAAAATATTTCTGATCAAAAGAGATCAAAGAAGCAGCCATTTTCTAGATTTTTTTTTTTTTTTAAAACCTGGAAGGGATTTTTCAAAATAATTTAACCTAACTATTTCATCAACACAGTTGTAGAACTAAGACTCAACCAAACTGAGAAAATATTTTTAAGGCTAAATGGCAAGAAACAATTCCACCACAAGGTCTCAGGGGCTTTTCCATGGCATCTGTTTTTGGTAAGACTTCAATAAGATTTTGACAGTAGATGATGGTAAATTAGTTAATTATCTTCCTGAAAACTGTGCCAAAGGGAATTCATTAGAGCCAGAGCTGAAACTGTATATTATTTAATACTATATAAATAAGAAAAAATTTAGCTGTCTTGAAAACTTCTTGGAAATTATAATTAACAATTCTTTTATTTCACTTAAATATCCCATAAAAATTTTAACCATAAAATTGATTTTCTTCCTCAATTCATTGAAGGGAAGATGCTTCTTTGCCTTGTAACTGCTTATGCTCATTTTATTTTGTCAATGTAAATTAGTTAGGTCCCAGCACCATGGTCTGTTTTCAAAAGTGTCCACGATGAGATTTACCCATCTTTACAAAGGAAGTATAAATTGGCAAAGAATAGCACGTTTATGGAAGGCCTCTAACACTGATGAAATATTTCAATAAAAGTGTTGCTTAAACCAGCATATTTTGCAATTATAAAAATTAATTTCCTGCCAAATGTTTCTTTCTTATTAAGCAGAAATTTAAAATAACCTGCTGGATCAATCAAGAATCTTCTCTAATTGTATTTTACTCCTTTTACTTGTTCTTAAGAAGGAGCCATGGTGGTGCAGTTGTTTAGCACTAGGCTGCTAACTGAAGGGTCAGTGGTTCCAACCCTCCAGCTGTTCTGTGGGGGGATGATGTGCCAGTCTTCTTCCATAAAGATTTACAGCCTTGGAAACCCTATGGGACAGTTCCACTCTGTCCTACACTGTCACTATGAGTTGGAATAGACGGGACAGCAGTGGGTTTGGTTTGGTTTTTCTGACTTCTTCATAAATATTAAGTTTGAAAATATATATAAACTTGAATTGGAAAGTCTGCACTGTTTTGCTCAAATTTAAGATAGTTCTCAATTAGAAATTTTTGTTTTTGAAATTGTTTAGAATTCCGATTCTTTCTATCACTACATGCTGATTTTTATCAGTTAAGAGGAAAACTAATCTTTCTCCATTATTCAAATATTGTCTTTTCATTTTCAGTTTTTGCTGTAATCCAGAGTTCCTTTCTGCAAAAATAAAAGGAAAGGTATTCTGGATAACTTAAACAGGCGAGAAATCATTGTTTTTGTTGTTAGTTGTCATGGAGTCATTTCTGACTCATGGAGACCCCACGTGTACAAAGTAAAACTGTGCTCCATAGATTTTCATGTCTATGACCTTTAGGAAGAAGGTCACCAAGCCTTTCTTCCAAGGTGCCTGTGGGTGGGTTTGAACCACCAACCTTTTGGCTAACAGTCAAGTGCTTAACCATTTGGGCCACCCAGAGACTTTGAGAAATCATTAGAAGGCTATAAATAGCCTATGGAATGAATATACAGGCTAAGAAGAAAACTTGAGAATTGAGGAAGAACCTAGAGAGCGTAGGAAATGACAGAAAACAGCCTTTCTGTGTTCCTGACATACATATAGATTCAAAGCCCCAGACAGGATTGTCTAATTGGCTGCTCTTATATTGTCTATACTAGGTCTAGCTGTCATTATTTCACCAAACATGATTTTAAGAATAAGGATTTTTTTTTTTTTTTTTTTAGATGTACCTTAACAGTTTAGGGAAATTGTCTTAAATCTTAATTTGCTCAGAATTTTTATCATGAATGCATATGGTTTTTTGTCAAACGATTTTTCTGCATCTATGGCAGGTCATTCTCTCTTGTATACCTGACAAATCTATATCTCATCTATTACTATGGATTGCAAAATAATAATCTTGGCCCTAGATACCAAAAGTACCTTGTCAACTTCTATGCTTTGGGTTTAATAAACAAGTTTCTTCACAGAAAATAACACTGCAATAAATCATATCCTAATTAGTTTTCTGTAACCCTGTTTCTCTCCTGACCACAGAAATAGAAAGAGAAGGGAGAGATAGAATATTCAGTTCATATCATCACATTTTCACCATATTTTCAAATAAACTGTTTATTTCAGAATAGTTTTAGAATTACAGAAACATTGCAAAGATTGTACATAGAAATCCTATGTACCTCTTACCTAGTTTTTTCCATTGTTAACATATTACCATGGTTCATCTGACAAAACTAAGAAATTGACATTTATACCACTCAGTTTTAATATTCAGAAATACCTCTGATAATAGCAGCCAGTTGATTTCTCCTTCCCTTCCCTAGTGGTTTCTAAAACTCCACCTCGCTGGTGCTCTCCTGACTCATATTTGTGCTATTGATATATGGTACCCTCTGCCAATAATCAACATCAGCCATGCAAGGGACAATGCAAAGAATTAACTGCCTTCTGGTAACTTATGTCATTCCACAACGTCTCATTATTCCTTCTTCTGAGGAAGCCTTGTCTCCCTTTACAGATATGCTGTGAGCTTGGGCATACAACGTACTCCGAATCTGTCAGTGACATTCACACATAACCCCAGTCTGAAGATTTCTTCCCTGCCTCTTCTTGGGCTTCCATATGGAAGGGAGAAAACAATGCATAATTTTTAAATCTAGGTACCTCGCACTAAAAATTAATTCTCACAGGGGTTTATTTACATCTTCTAAGAAATACCTTTGCTGATAATTTTACAAGTACTTGCCAATTAATATATTTTCAGCATCATTACACAAATGGTGAATAAAAAAGCCCATGGGACTGTGGTTTATCACAGCCTGGCACAGGGTGGTCAGACATTGTATGACAGCTACTAGCTCCAAAACTGAATGTCCAAAGAGAATGCGGTGGGAGCTATATGACATAACCTGAGAAGTCATTTAGTATCATTTCTGCCATACTCTATTGGTGGGACATTCACAAGCCTTCCCGGATTCAAAAGTCTGAAGATCAGAACCCATCTTCTAATGAGAAATAACCTCATATGTATTTGCCAAGAATTTGCAAACCTGTTGTAAAACTGCCACAATAAGGTGGTTGTTAATTATCGTTTTTTGAAATTCTACCTCAAAAAGTAATTTTTCTAAAACAATAAATATAAATAGATTTCATTGAATTATTAAAAACCCAAAGTTCCAAGTGTATCAACATCTGAAAATTTACTATTGGGTTACCTGATTTTAGAATCAAACAGACTTAGTTATGTATATGTTGTGACTATTAACTAACATAATGTCACTTCTTGTCCTTTACTTTGTACTAATGATCTGTTTTGTATCAAAGCCAACTTGATGCAACTAGATTTAGTATGTAATCATATTCATGTCTTTATCATTTTATCTAAATGCATTTATCCTATAAAAGCTGTTTAAAAATACTCTCACGATTCAGGGATATCCTAGATACTATTTAAATAATAACTGCTTCTTTAGAAAACAGAAACAAAATACTGATATAATGTAGCAGGTGGCCGTCTGACTAACACCTGTGGTGTTATTTGGAAAGATCCTTTTTACCAGGAATCCCAAAAAACCAGTTACCTTGACAACAAGCGATTTAAAGTAACATATCAGCCACCCTAAAATGCTCTTTAGCTTTTTATAAAGATCTGGTAGTAATTGTTTGAGAAATAAAATATCTATATTACATACTATTTTAAGAGATTTGAAAATTTCTCCTTGCTCTTTGTGTCATTTATTCCAGTGGGCAATATTTCTGATTTGTGAAAAATATATAATTATTTACTTAAAAAATTAGCAGTGGTAGTAATACTCATTTAATCTTGTGTAGCGTTTTGTTATCTGTAGAGACTTCCTCACGATGCAGATAAATTTTTTTTAAGATCCTTGTATTGTTGACAGAACTATCCCCCAAAAAACAAACACACTGCCATTGAGTCGATTGTGACTCATAATGACCCTATAGGACAGAGTGGAACTGCTCCATAGAGAATCCAAAGCTGTAAATCTTTACAGAAGCCAACTGTCACATCTTTGATGGAGCCTCTGGTAGTTTCCAACCACCAAGCTTTTGGTTAGCAGCTGAGGGCTTTAATCACTGCGCCACCAGGGCTCCTGACAGAACTTATGCTCCTTTAGCAGGTGAAGGATCTGACTCTTGGGTAGTTTAAGTGACTTTACTAGGATTGCCCAGTAAGCAAGTGGTAAAGTTGGGACAAAATCTTTAGAATCATGGACTTATATTTTTCTCCATTGACATCTGAAAAAACAATGTGAGGTGTTTTGCAAAATTAACTGGAATGCAAAATAGGAAAGACATAAGTAAAGAGAAGTCACAAATGAGTATTCTAAAGGCTCCATGATCTAGTCAGTGAATACCACAATCTGCTCTGTGAGGCTCTGTTCCACTCATAGTGAAACACTCAGAGTGCACAGACTCTGCTCTTTCTCATCTCCAATTTTTGGCACAAGCCTTTCCTGCTGCCTGATACGTACCTTCACTCTTGTAAGATTGTCCAAATTTCTAACATTTTGAAAACTCATCTTACATGTCAGTCACTCTTGGAAATTCTTCATTGTCTTTCTCTCTTTGGGAATCATTGCCATTCCTCTGTGTTCTTACAGCAGCCTGATCACATCTTGGTTCCACTGCCAAATGCAAGTCACACACTCTACTGGAAATTCTGCTAACTTGACCGGACACCTCATTAATTTGCTAGCACTTCGACAGTAGGATCTGTCTTTAAAGGGTATTCCTTTACAGATTTCCTCATTCTATCTACTTCAGAATAATTCGACAGAAAGTTTAACAAAGGAACTTGTATATATTTATTTGTTCGCACACTGTAGTCGGTTCTAAACAAAATGAACATTAAGTTCAAAAATAATGTATTGGACCAATAACACATGAAACAATGCTAAGGTCATTGAGCAAATCAAAACCACAATAAGATAGCACTTCATACCCACTAGGATGGCTATGATTCAAAAAAAAAAAAAAAAGGAAAACAAAAGGTGTTGGCAACTATGTGAAGAAAATTCGAACACTCTCCATTGCTGTTGGGATTGTAAAATGGTACAGCCACCGTAGAAAACTGTTTTAAGGTTCCTCAAAAAGTTAAACATAGAACTACCATATGACTCAGCAATTCTACCCCTGGGTGTATACCCATAAGAATTAAAAGCAGGAATGCAAACAGATACTTGCATTTCTGCTTTCAGTTCTTATGGAGGCACTGTTGCAGGATATTCACAATAGCCCAAAAGTGGAAATAGCCTAAAAGTCCATCAACAGATGAATGAATAAACGGAGTGAGGTCTATACATAAAACAGAATATTACTCAGTCATAGAAGAGAAATGAAGTCCTGATACATGCCACAACCTTGGTGAACCTTGCGAACATTATATTGGGTGGAATAAGTCAGTCACAAAAGGACAACGATTATATGATCCTACTTTTATAAAATATCTAGAATGTTGTTGTTGTATGCTATGGCGTTGATTCCACCTCACAGTGACAGTATGACAGAGTAGAACTGCCCCATAGGGTTTCCTAGGCTGAAATCTTTACAGGAGCAGATTGACAGGTTTTTTTTCTCCAATGGAGAGGCTGGTGGGTTAGAACCACTGACCTTTCAGTTAGCCGTCTGGGATCTAACCATTGCTTTTTAGTGGTTACAAAGAGTGAGTGGGAGGGAGGAGGAAAGGAGGAATCCATGTTTAGGGAACACTGACTGAACTTCTGTTTGAAACCCTGTTGTGTAGTGGTTAAGAGTTTAGCTGCTAACCAAAAGGTCAGCAGTTCAAATCCACCAGGTGCTCCTTGGAAACCCTGTGGGGCAGTTCTACTGTGTCCTATAGGGTCGCTATGGGTCAGAATCAACTCAACGGCAACAGATTTGGTTTGGTTTGGAGCTTCTGTTAAGGCTGATGGTATAATTTGGGAACGTGTAAGGATGATGTTTGAACACCAGGATGAACGTATCAATATCACTGAATTGTCCATATGAAGATTGTAAAATGTCAAATATTTTGTTACATATATATTTGTCACAATAAAGTAATCATAATATATATTTTTTGTTTTAAATATTGTTTTCCAAATCCTTTTTTTCTTTGTTGTCTTATTAGCTACATTTCTTTATGGTGTTATTTTTTTTGGTTACTTTAGGATTTATAGTATACATTCTAACTTGTTAGAGTTTACCTTCCAGTGATACTATACCACTTCATATATAACATAATTACCTTAACATTAAAACAAACAAACAAACCAAAAGCTGTTGAGTCAATTCCAACTCATGGCGACCCTTTCTGTTGCAGAGTACAACTGAGTTCCATAGTGTTTTCAATGGCTGCAATCTTTCAGAAGATTACGAGGCCTTTCTTCCAAGGCAACACTGAGTAGATTCAAACTACCAATCTCTTGGTTAGTAGTCTAGCTCTTAACCATTTGCAACACCCAAAGGAAACCACCTTAAGATAGTGTTTCACTTTCTCTCATCCAGGCTTTATGTTATTGTTTTCCTACATTGTGTGTATGCATATACGTATATCAAGTATAGATCTATATTTCCATAAGTAAAAATTCTGCCTTTTTCTCATGTTCAGTTCAAGGTGGCAGTTAGACAGCAAAATGGAGTTATCAGTTGGGCATGTTAACAGGGACAGGTTATGACTATTAGCTATTTGAGCTAATTAAATGAATTAAGAAATGTAAAGAGACACTTGTACATGAGGCACATATGTGCTTAAGAAATAATATATATAATGTTATATATCTATACAATGTTATATTCTTAACATTATGGATAAAAATAAATCAATACATCTATTTTTACGAGTGTTAAGAGAATGTGTTAGTTCTATCCAAAATTTTCTAGAAGAAAATAAGTGAAATGTCAACTGGTTACCTGTATGTTATACAAAGATAGATGTATAACTGCCACAGATGTTGAATGATGCAAAGCAGTAAACAAATCTCTTCAAATATCTACAAGAATGGGTTTGATAAAAAATTTATTTGTATTCCTAGTATCAATTTCAAATAAATCAATTAACTGTAAAACAAAATTTATGTGATAATCTATCTCTGAAATATACTGTGAAGGTTTATCTGTTCAATAAGATATGTATTAGTGATTAGAATTAGTGGATTTTGGAGATATAAATGTACACGTTACAATTTAAATAGAAGTGCAAAATTTAAGTAGGCTTCATAAATGTTGGAAACTGACTTGATTTTATCAACTTGGCAGTCACATTTTTCTTGGATTGACTTCAAACTCTGAAATCTATTATTAAAAAAAGTATAATAAAATTCTGACCTTGTAAACAATTCATCATTTAATTTTGAATTATAGGTAAATAAATCCAATACAATGTAATAAAACTCTTAATTATAATATTGAGTGAAATAGTAAGATGCAAGAGTACACAAAATATAATAATTTAACATTTTGTCATTTATATAAAGTGCTAAAAGAGGCAAATACTGTCCTACCTTTGATGACCATCTATTTTCCAAACAAAGTCGATAGCCAGGCTTTTCATCTGAGAGGCTGCTGGGTGGGTTTGAATCACCAACTTTAGGTTATTAGTCTGGTGCAAGCCATTTCTGCTACCCAGGATACCTCTATCTATTTACCAGTTACCCCTAAAACAATAGATTGCGTCAAAATCTATTCCTGGTATATTCCTAATTGTTATCTCATTTTGTTTTTCTATGGGCATTCCAAACTTAGTGTGAAAAAACAAACAAAACAATTTTATATTCCTCCCAAACCATTTTTATCTAGTCTTCCTTCTCACAGTAAATTTATACCCCATTGCCCAAAGACAAATAATCCAGGAACAATCCTTTACTCTTCATTTTTCCTCAGCTCCTAAATATAACTAATCAATGTCTGAATTATTTCATCAACAAAATACATTGCAAATCTATCACCTTTTTCCATCTCCACTACTAGAATCCTACACCAAGCCTGCATCATCTATCCACAGGACTGTTGCAATAATCTCTTATTTTTTCCTGCTTTTAACTGTATTGTTCTACAATCCACCCTTTACACAGCAACCACAATGATCTTTCTGATTGTCACTCCACTATCTAAACTCGCTAATGGCTTTCCATTATCCCTGGAGTAAAATTTAAACTTGGATTCCCAACTTTTCCTTCTTGTCTTTCAGATGTCCATGAGAACTTTTGTAACTCCTTAGTTAAAAGTAGCTACCGAGTCTCTACCATCTCAAACTATATTAATTCTTTCCCTTCTTTAAGATTTCGTCATTTGTTTAGTATGTCTCAACCCATTAGACGGTGAGCCTTAAAAGAGCTATGATTTTGTCTTCTTTACTTTTACAGGCACAATAAAAAAACAAACCTGAAATATAATAGGTGCTTATTATTTATTAAATGAAAAATCACTGAATAAAAAGAAGCTGTGAATATGCCTACTATTCAATTAAGCTTTATTTAATTTGTGTTATTTGATATGCACATATAATACTTTTATAATAAATTTAATTTTACATAAATATGAATATTTGCCTTTTCATATAACTGCTAAAACATGTATAAATCATGATCATAAAATTTCTCCCTGCAGTGTTTATTAGTTCCTTAAATATAAAGCAAATGATCACTTTCAAAGATAATCCTGTCTAATTATAATATTAAAAGAAAAAAAATTAAAATAAAAATGTGTCACTTTGATCTTTGTTATAGCATCTGATAATGTCATTTTGATTACAGGGTAATTACTAGTTCAGGGAGTCAAAAAATAAAAATAAATAAATGAAAAAGATTTTGATGAGATTCCCACTAATTAGTTTTTTGATAAAATCAACCTTCATGACTGTATGTTTGACAGGGAGGAGAGAGGTAGGGAATTCATCCATTTTGCCATTGTCCAAAACTGCATATTAATTAGTAATTGTTCCATTTGAAATAAAACACTAGGTTTTAAAAAAAATTGTACCAAAATACATTCTGATTTGTTTTGTTTTGTTTTGTTGTTGTTTAAGTATACTAAGAAAAGACTAAATTGAAATTACTTAGCACTGCCTTAAATGTTCCCTAAGATCTCTAGTTGAGTGGGAAAAAAATGCAAAAATTTACATAAGCAATAAATAATTTTACTTCATTATTCAATATCTCTTACATATATAAGAGTGTACAATGCGTATTTGTATCCTTTAAAGAAGTAGCCTATTAAAAGTTTAATTTTGTATAATCACTGACCTGGAATATAAAATAAATATATGTAAATACATTTTTTCTAATTACCAATACTTATAAATAAACACTTTCATAATAATAAATGTATATAATATTTACATATATTTAGAGGTATTAAAAATTAAAAATGGAGAATAAATTTCTGACAATATCAAAATATTTTCACAATTAATGAGAAACTCAAAAAAATTACAATTTTTAGAAACCATCTATATTTTCTGTGTATGATTTTAATTATACTTAAATATTAAATATGCTTTGCTGCATTTAAGAAATGCTCTTAAATCAATTTACTGTTTTCCTTCCAGTTTTTGTAGCACATTTCGTTAGAAATTTAAATATCAGTAAATAATTGATGTTTTAAACATATAATCAGAAATCTATGTGAAAGACTTTGCATTTAACCAAGCACTAAAGATGTTAGCAGAGCCCTGGTTATACAGTGGTTAAGAGCTACAGCGAGCTATGGCTGCTAACCAAAAGTCGGCAGTTTGAGCCCATCAGCCACTCCTTGGAGACCCTATGGGGAAGTTCTACTCTGTCCTATAGGGTTGCTGTGAGTTGGAATGGACTTGTTGGCAACAGGTTAACGATGTTAGCAAGTATAGCATGGTAATTTCACTCTTGTATTACTCATTTTGGTATTGAGGATCTTGAGGTGTTCCAAATCTCTTAATATAGAGAGATAAAATATTAAAAATATACCACTTCTTTAATTTTTAATAGAAATTTCTAAATATCTTATTAAAAAATTAAGCTAATGTCATGATATTAAACTTAAGTGTGCCCATTTTATCATATACAACCAATACTAATATTGAGTAAAATTATACAGGACATATAGCTTGTGTAGGGCTTTTTAATCCAGGGCAAAGTTTCTTTAATGTAGCAAATGCTATCGATAATCAACCTCATATCCCCTCAGCCACCCCTAAATTCACCTGCAGGTGTGACAGGCATTTTCAAGCACTCTGAAGCTTTGGCAATACACAGGAACTTAGGAAATTGTCACAAAGCTGTTGTGTGGTGGTAATCTCCTAATGATTAACATTTACTTTCTCACTTGCCCATGGAATGGAGGTAAAAATCTATTTCATTAAAACAAATAATACAATGCACAGTTGCTTTCCATATGATTTTTTTCATTAATAGTCACAACCATGGTGATTAATAGATAAACTTGTGATGGAATGCTTGTTGTTATGATTGTTATTAGTTGCCTTTGAGACAACTCCCACTCATGGTGACATTATGTCTAACAGAACAAAATCTTACGCAGTACTGCACCATCTTCATGATTCTCAGAACATTTGAGTCTACTGTTGCAGTTATTGAGTAGTATCTTCCAACCAAGAGGGTTCATGCTCCAACACTATAGCAGACTATATTCCATTGCAACCCATAAGATTTTCTTGGCTAATTTTTGGAAGGTGATCTCTAGACCTTTCTTCCTATTCTGTCTTACTTTGGGAATTACACTGAAATCTGTTCACCATGAAATACCCTGCTGGTATTTAAAATTCCAGGGGCATAGTTCCAGCATCATAGCAACATACCACGCACCATAGTACAACAAACTGACAGACTGGTTGTAGCACGGAATACTAATATAGAATAATGTGTTGTAACAAATGTCCATAACTGAGAGAGACTGAACATTTCAAAATGATTCTGATATGTTTCCAGAAACTATATTGATGAACCTTCATGTTTTCCTTAAAACTTAAATGGCTTAAAATCAAATAGTAGAGATGAGCAGAAGCTTCCTCAGAGTTACGCAGTGATAGAGACTATACTTGAACCCTATTCTCCTGATTTTTAATTCAGATCCTCTTTCCTATCCCCACTGAAGTGAATAATGAGATAAAAAAATAAACTTTGCTAGCCTTTAATGGCTGAAAATATACTAGGCCTTATCCTAATACCTAGTCCAGAGCAAGCATTTATCAAGCAAATGTATCTGTGAATAAATGAGTGAATGGTTGAATTCATACTGAAGTGAGAAATTATTGGTCTATAATTGTTCTGAAATGAGTTACTAGTCAAGATACCTTCAAGGTACCCTGAGCTCCAGTCAGCTTGAACTACCCAAGATAACCATTATATGCTCCATAATAGCATGCATTTGCTCCTGCCATCACATCATCTACGGAGCCCTGGTGGTGCAGTGGTTAAGAGCTCAGGCTGCTAACCAAAAGTTTGGAAGTTCAAATCCACTAGCCACTGCTTGGAAACAGGTATATTGGGATACCCATGGATTGCCTTGTGGACAGCATCAAATTATGCATTTTTCATTCAGCAATAGATACGGAACAAAGGCTTCTCTTCTCATCTGAAAATATCATTGCATTAAGCTTTCTAGGGAAGGTGGCCCACTGCAAGCTGAATTACATTGTGTATTCCATTTCCCTACACAATTTGTTTCTTTTCCCTACACATTTTGTGATGTTGCATTTCCACTGTTTATAGTGAAAATCAGGAGAAATGTTGGTATTACTTTTTGGGAGCATGCAAAGTTCATAAATCAAGTGGGTTGTTAAAATTGCTTACCAACGTTTTTCTCACCTTTAATTGACTCTTTACTGAATGCTCCACAATAACTATGTCAAACCTTCTCTAGTCTGCTCAAAATGAACTCTCAACTCCCTCCTCCCTCTTATTTGGCTGTGAAGCTCATTTGGCTTCCTCTTTACCATGAATACTGATTTCATCTGAGAAATTTTTTTTTTCAACTCTTAAAACCTCCTCTTTAAAATTCTTCTGCATACTCACCACTCATTTTCTGTATTCTTCCAGATTTACAGCATAGCTAGTTCATCTCTGTTCTTCAAGACTTTCTTTGTACCTCTCCTTTCTCCCTTCATCCTCTTTAATCCTACTGTATCTCTTCAGCATCTTCTGCAACTCAATCTGCAATACTTCTTTCTTTGATTGACAAATATAATTAATTCAAAGGAAATCTAACCGATAGAAATACCTTTCTTTCAAACTAGTCTATTCTATTTTGGGCCCTTTCTTCCAAAATCTTTTTCTTGAGACTTTACATTAGGTTTCTATCTCAATTACTACTGTATTAAAATGCTGTTTTGAAAATAACTAATGATCTTCTAATCACTCTACCATAGACATTCTCAGTGATCATTCCATCCAACCTCTGTGATGTGAACTGTGAATATTTTTTTTTGTTGTTGTTAATAAACCCATTCTATGATTGACTTTTAGGATATGGCACTTCACTTGTTTTCCAATCTATGAATCTTTACTCCCCAACATAGTTTTGATCACATATATCTTTTCCAGATGACTACGACCGGTTTGGAGCCCTGGTGGCAGTGGTTGAGAGTTTGGCTGCTAACCAAAAGTTGGCAATTCGAATCCACCAGCTGCTCCTTGGAAACACTATGGGGCAGTTCTACTCTGTCCTATAGGGTCACTATGAGTAGGAATAGACTCGATGGCAATGGTTTGGTTTTGGTTTATAACTGTTAGACTCAAGTGCTAACATGGAAACCCAAGAGAGTTGAGTATGCCGTGCTATATGACTATCTTAGAAATACCTTCCTCTGTCAAGAAGTCTACATTTTTTGCCTTCTTAATGTCTACCATGCAACAGTTCAGTGGACAGATTAAAAAAATGTATGGGCATTGGGATCAGACAGAACTGGGTGCTAGACAAACCACATTATTCCTTTAAGCAACATTAACTCATAAGGCTATTGTGAGGTTGACACAAAATAATGCCAATAGAATAAATTCATCTGTGACTTGCGTAAATTCTTCTTTCAACTCATTTTTTTTTTAAATTAAATCCCGAACTACATTTACACAATCTAATTGCATAACATAACATTCTACCTCTAACAATGAACTCTGACCCTCAAAATATTCTTAGGGGCCTCTCCTATATTACTTTCTCTTTTTGTTCAAATAGCTGGTTGCTTAATCAATAGCTGCTTTTTTCTGTTATATTTTCAATTTTCTACCTTAACTGATTGGAAAACTGTCAAAGTAAAGTTAGTTTGCTTCTTCCTTTTTGCATTTTAACTAATCAGAACTTTGATGGTGATGATATTGATTCAAAATTGAACCTTACGGTTCGTTTAAACACAACTTCAAACAGCTTTTACCTTAAAACAAAATAATGCAAAAAGTATTGACTGTGGAAAGTAACAGAATCTGAACTACCTTACCTAATGTTTACTCATATCCTAAGCCAAGAAATGATGGAACATAGTTCAAATTATTTACCACGATTGTATCGATCAAAATCATGATAAACCATGGTCTTCAATTTCAAAATCTGTATTCAGGCTTCAAATCAGCATGAGGCATCGTCCAAGAATAGTCTGTTAAAATAATTAGGAAAGCTTTTGGGAGTCAATTCATTGAGGTGTACCCTTGTAAATAAGCAAGGTATTTTATCTTCCAGGGTTGTAAAAACCCTTTTTGGTGGAGAGTAAATAATAGAACCATGTGTTGAATTTCAGAATAAAGGAATCTACTCTAGATATAGCATGTCAGTGATTTTTAGGTTTTCTGCTTTATAAACACTAATTTTTCAGTAGTTGTAAGTTGAGCAAGTAATTAATCTTTTTTTTTCTGCCTATAGTTTTTCATCTATAAAAAGAGTTATTTGGAATAAGTTACCATATGATCTATGACTGTGGATGATCACAAGGATATTAATTTAATATTGGGAGCCAGCATGGAAGGACTAAGAGGACTAATAAAGAAACCATGACTAGACCTTGTAGTTCAGTAGAGGAATTGAGCTCTACACTTAGAGAATGTTATTACTGAAAGGATTCTTACAGAACTGTTAGACCCATCTCATCATTTTCCAAATCAAAAAACTGAGACCACCAAAATATTAAATACTCACCAAATGTCATGTATTTAGTAAATATATATATATATTAGAACTAGAAATTATATCACTTGGCTCACCCATGGTGTTTCAACATTGTACAACTCCATGCAACGCTCCAGCTTCCAGTAAGCTGAGAGTCTCAATTTATTTTTGTTTTGCTATAAAACAGCCAAAATGAGCCGCAATTTGAAATCTGGGGAGAAATTCCCTTTCTGTGAAACTCATTTTTCATCTCTACACATTGGTGTTCAGGCTTATTGGACAATGTTGTAGTGCTATGGAAGATTACTAAGCCAATCAAATAATTTAATTCCTTGTGAAGTGACTGTCTTAGGAAGGAATATGCTACCCAATGCTGGCCCATGAACTGTATAGGGAAGTCTGCTGGTGTAAGTGTGAAGATTTGGGGACTCTTTGCTCTTAAAACAGACTCTGGAAATGTCTGACCATTTCTTGCCTTTGGACTTTTGCTTGCAAAGATATATTTGTGGCTCTTACACACATCTTCTGACCATGAGGTGAGGTGAGTAACAGTGAGGAATGCACAGAAGAAAGACAGAAAAGACGTTGGTCTTTGATAATAGCACTGAGCCACAAAATTAACCAAATCTGGAGTTTCATTATCTCAGAACTTTATTTAAAGTGAGGAATAAATGTTTCTTCTTGGGAAAGCCACTTCAGATGGATTTTCCATTATAGCAAAAATCAACCCAACTGTCTCTGCCTAATAAGCTCCACAAAAGCAAGTAAATTCTGGACACTGGAAAGCTTACAGAATCAATTATGGCAACAGAAAAAAACAAAAATGAAAACAAACCAGCCAGAAAAACAAACCAACAAATATTAGAACATGAAGAGAAACTAGTACTACCATTTCCTAAGAAGGATAAAGTATGAACAGGCTCATAAAAATGCTACTAATGAAGAGGATTAAATTTATATTTTACTTGTCATTAGCTGAAGATAAAAATTCCAGAAAGGGAGCATTTATTGCTGTAGCTTGTGCTATGTGTTTACCTTTTGGTTCCAGGGAAAAGAACATCTGATTAACAGTTTCCTAAGACAGTATCTAATATAAAACAACCATTTGCTTAAAAATAAAATGTAAATAATATTATTGAAGGTAGTGACATGGATAATATACAACAAAAACTATATAGCATAGATATGAGGACTCCAGGAATAGAATTAAGAAGATGGGGAAAGATGCTCTTTGCTGCTCCAAAAGAAGGAATGCAGTACCATTTTGGAACTATGGAGGCCTGGGAAAGGAGCAGTTTGAGAGCTGGATCAAGAGTTTGAAAATGCCATTTGAGATGGTTGTAACATGTCTAAATGGAGGTATTGACTTGTCAGTGTATAAACTTTTAAATGTCAGTAGAGAACTGGAGGGCTAGAGATACAGTTTGCAATTTGTCAGTATTTATATAGCATTTAAAAGCGTGGAATACATTAGTCATCAGAAGGAGAGAGATAAGAACTAGTAGACAAGGAATAAATTCAAACATTCAGATATGCCATATAGCCAGATATGTCAACATGGGAGAATTATATGCCAGAGAGTTCAGAGAAAAATCAAGAAAGTGTGATATCATGAAAGAGAGAATAGTAATCCAGGAAAGCGTAGTGGAATCACCATCTCTTGTTACTGGCACTTAGTAGAATTTGGCTCCTTCATCTTGCTGGATGACTTTTCCCATATTGAGGATGTCAATCCATCTTGTTGAGAGTCTTCCTCTTTTTCACTTACCCTCTACTTTACTAAGCATGATACACTTCTCCAAGAACTGATCCCTCCTAATAACATGTCCAAAGTATGTGAGACATAATCTCACCATCCTTGCTTCTAAGGAGCATTCTGGCTGCACTTCTTCCAAGACAGATTTGTTCATTCTTTTGGTAGTCCATGGTATATTCAATATTCTTCGCCAACACCGTAATACAAAGGCATCAATTTTTGGTTTTCTTTATTCATTGTCCAGCTTTCGCATGCATATGAGTCAACTGAAAACATTTAGCCTTCAAGGTGACATCTTTGATT
This sequence comes from Dugong dugon, assembly GCA_030035585.1. Taxonomy (NCBI): domain Eukaryota; kingdom Metazoa; phylum Chordata; class Mammalia; order Sirenia; family Dugongidae; genus Dugong; species Dugong dugon. The sequence goes on from CM057473.1 coordinate 14,413,931, forward strand.
TTTAACACTTGAAAGAGGTCTTTTGCAGCAGCTTTGCCCGATGCAATGTGTCTTTTGATTTCTTGACTGCGGCTTCAAAGGGTGTTGATTGTGGATCCAAGCAAAATGAAATTCTTGACAACTTCAATCTTTTGTCCATTTATCGTGATGTTGCTTATTGGTCCAGTTGTGAAGATTTTTGTCTTAGTTACTTAGTGCTGCTGTAATACGAATACCACAAATGAGTGGCTTTAAAGAACAGAAATTTGTTTTCTTACAGTCCAGTAGGCTAGAAGTATGAATTCAGGGCACTGACTCTAGGACTCTAGGGGGAGGTTCTTCTTTGTCTATTTTGACTTCTAGTAATTTGCAGTCCTTGGAGTTCCTGGGCTTGTAGATGTACATGTCGTGTATGTGTTTGTCTTTATATGGCATCTTCCCCCTGTCTGTGTCTCTGTGTCAATTCTGGTCTTTCTATAACTAAGAAGTGATCATGTTTAGAATCCACCCTATACTAGTATGACCTCATTGACATAACAAAAAAAAACCCTGTTTCCAAACAGAATCATATCCAAAGATACAGGGCCAGAAATACAACACATATTTTTGAAGGACACAGTTCAGTCCCTAACACTCAAGCATCTTTGTTTCACTTTCCATTCTATGAATTAATAAACATCTCCATTCATTCCCAAAGTCAGCTTTCCCTTCTTCTCTCCCTTATCCATATAAAAGTGTTGAAATACTGTCAGAGCATGAAAGGTAACCAAACGAAGATTTGGATTTCAAGTTTGAGTCTTTTTTTTTTTTTTCCTATTATTTAGGTTTAAATTATTATATTTACATTTGGGTCAATATGGCCCATTCGTAACATGATTTATAACAACATGTCTAGTTTATCTTAATAATCCTATTTCCTTGAAAACAATTGTGATAATGACTTCATACTTTATAAATGTAAGGCAAACAAAATGATAGGATTATATTTGAAATTCTTTTAGGAACTAGAAAACTGGTGAACTTATATACATATGTTGAGAAGCAGAGCAAAGACAAAAAAAAATGAAGTGAAAACTTTTTAAAAGTTCATATTTAATGCCATTGTTCCTCAGTTTCAGACACACTGCACAATTCTTCCCTTTTCTGTTGTTTAATTTTAAACATGTTGAAGCTCTCAGCTTGTCTCATCACAATGCCAAATTAACAATTCTGAAAGGAATATGTTAGTACATAAAACCATGAATAGACATTTCTTAAACGAGAATAATGTGGCTTGCTCAACTAAGCATCTTATCCAAACACTTGTTTCAAACCAGTATTGTATAGAAAGTGATGTTTCCCTTCTATAGTCATATTTTTATTGTTGTGGTTGTTTTAATTTCTTCAGAATGACTTTCATTGTGTGGTATCGGTGAGTGAGTATCCTATTTCTGTATTGTAAAAAGAGGAAGACTTCAGTCCATATGCATAGGGCAGAATTTATTAAAAAATATGTAACAGCATGACTCCCAAGGAATATTAACGATAATAGCTTTAATTTTGAAAATAAAGTTCTGTTTCTTTCCTTAAAATTTTAAAACTCTCTTATCTTTCTACTTTAAATATTGAGTAACCACTCTGAAGAAGCCCAAAGGAACTACAGAAGAAGTGAGACCTCAACTTGACCACTTAATAGCAGTGTGACTGGAATCCACTCATTTAAAATCCCAGGGTCTCAATTTCACATTGAAAAAATAAAAGGGTTTAGGTTAAATAATTTCTGAGCCCCCTTCCAGTTATACCATTTTTTATATTGCTTTTCTAATCATTAATATTAGTTTCCCATAAATATTTTATAAAAATTTACATCTATAACATATATATGATCTTATGAAACCATATATGAGAGCTCAGTTCTAAACAGCATTAAAAACAATGAACGATTCTACTCATTAAGGTTCATGACTCCCTGCATGGCCCCCACCCTAAATTTTATCCTATTAAAGGAATATAGCCAAAATACTGTGTTTAAAAGTTACTTGACCTTACCTTTATTCTGAGTTGGTTCTATTATTGATTTGAAAGATAAGTCTCTTGCTGTCTGTTCTTGTATTTAATTATAGATCTTGGTTTCTTTTGTTATTTTAGACTTATTTTTTTATTATGCAAAACATATATCTTCTGCTGCTCCTAGGTTGAAATGTAGTTGCATTCACTGATGGTGTTTGGGGAGTTTGCTTGGCTTCCATTTTTCTCATGCTTTTGTTCCCTTAATTGCCATCATTTGCTTCCTTCTTTCACTTCAGTACCACATCTACAAAGGATGTCTTCTGCCACCAAGTTGATTTCTTTTTGCATAGACGCTACCTTGACAATATTGCTGCCTCTTGTCCCACATTTTCAAGACTGTTCCTTTCAGTTGGAGATGACAGTGCACAAGTCAACAAGTTTCAAACCTGTTCTCAGAATTTCTCACTCATGGTTGAATGCTTTCTATCTGGGGAGATTTTTTTTCCATGTTCCACCACCATTAGGCACCTTCTGCACGTAGTTCTATGTATCCATTTACTCATCAAATATATTTAGTGTCAAGCATGCTCTAAGGGATTAGGAACACCACAGTGAATAAAAGAAAATATATTCCCTTCGGAAATGTACATTCCAGTATGTATACATACAGGTATAAAAGTATAGAAAAATTCGGTACTTAATCACTCTGCTAATAGTGGTTTCCCCAAAGAAAGAAAAGATCAAGATTTTTGTTTGTTTTATTTTAATTGATGCCTCTAAAAGAGAATATAGTCTTGCATTAGAACAGAAAACAGGTAAAAATAAAGTTTATATAAAAGATATTTCAGGACAGTAATTTTTTTTATTATAACAGTTTTATTACTCTAAGGCAGAGACTTGGGTATGGCAGAAATGTTTAATTTCATACATTGAATATGTCCTTAGAAAATATAAGATCACTAGATTAGCTGTGTTCCCATTTTAGATATTACTATACTGAATTTATAATGATGATAACATCAGTAATCTCAATTCTTTTGAGAGGTTAAAAATACCCTCCTCCCAGAGAACTGTAAATTATATTCCAACATTATGTTTAGTAGTATTGCTAGTCTCATTTGACATATGATCAGTATAAGAAATAAATATTTAAGAAACTTACCCAAAACTATGTAGGAATAATAGAATGTTTTTCAAACCAAAATAGTTTCATAACGGAATCTGAACACACGTTGGAATTCATTCAGAGTCATTTAGTGCTAAATGTGCTTGGGTAAGTGGCCTTGTTCTCTGCTACTGAAGGCAACCTTAAAAAGGCCTTTGCTCATTCATATAGGGTCACCACGAGTTGAAATTGACTGGATGGCAACCACCACCACCACCAAGAATGTATCTACATAAAGACTGCTCCTATCTTCACTATATATTCATCACAAGGTTGCTAAAATAATTTCTCCAAATACTCTTTGTCTATGTCACATTCTGTTCTTTTTCCTTGGTTCTGTACAACCTGATTCCATCCTAACTCAGATTCTTGCCTCGTATACATTCCTCTGAAAACCTTCCCCTATAATCAAACAATGACGTTTACTATCCCTAGATCCTACTTCGTAGTCTTCATTCCTCCACCTTTTTTTATTTTACTTTTTCACAATTCCTAAGCTTTCTTCAAATTCTTTGTTAATCCTTTTTTTCCCTAGTGGCATATCCTCACCCTCTCACAGGTGTTTCCTAAAAAATGGGACAGTAACTTACACCTTTTTATTTGTTGTTGTTTTTATCCCCGATTTTTAATCCTGGGCACTTCATGTTTTTACATAATAGTGCTGCAGAAAGTTTGGTTGGACTCTGTTATCATTTTTGCAATTCTAACAGTGAGATTATCACTGTTTTCTAACGAGAGGAGCTCTAGGAACAGCAAAGGGACAACTGCGTGTCACATCTTCAGGATATCTTATGTCAGAAAGCAGTTCTTCCTTGACCTAAAATAAATGCATTTTAGTGCAACCAGTGTTTAATAATAGAGTGGGATCAGTATTCCAAACAATATTTTGCATTAATGGGATTTTGTGCATCATTTCATAAAAGAAGAGTTATGTTCATCATTTCATTAAAAAAATAAAAATCAATATACTAAATACTCTTTATTACAAGAAGTAAAACTCTGAACTAAATGGTTTTCATGCTTCAGTTTTTGAAATGTCAATACATACATGTACTGTCTTGGGCAATACTTTGTGTTACGATCAAAGACTATGTATTTTTTAATCTATTAAAAGAACGGCATGAACTACAAGTTGCTGCAGCCTATTAAGAATTCGCCTTTTAGGTAATGAAATTCTTTTTCAACATTAGGTCTGAACCTATGCGTCATAAAAAATCCATCATTGTATTTTTATGCTTTTTGGATAAATATAGTGTAATTACAAAGTATATTTTTCTATCAAAAAAATCAGTGAGTTTTTTATTGCCTTGAATCGTTATTAAGATGTCATTCTGGAACACCATCTCATCACATTGCCTGATGTTACTCAATATGTTAACAGTGTGGTATCTGTTACTGAAGAAACTCTGGCTCCCTTCTGAAGTATCACTGTGTTTATTTTAGAAGATTTACATTAGTTCTGATGCATTATCTGTGAACTGTTTATTTCATATTTATTTAATTTATTCTAAAAGGGTTCTTTCTTTTCATTTGCTTGTTTTAAATTCTTGATACAAGGTGATTGAATTGAATTTTGTTTCTGCTCAAAAATTTTAAAATAGCTTAAATATTAAAAAATGTGAACGTAATTAGGACAAAGATTGATTACATAAACGGATGGAGACATGTTTCATATAGGGTGTAATACAGCAATTCTATCACTCAATTTTTATTAAGGAAATACGTAAGAATTCACACTGTTTGGATTGAGATGAATTCTCTTCCTACAGCTTCAGAATATACCTCCATATTTAGGCACTCATCCAATTATCCTTACATGGAAATGTTAATTAATAGATTTTCTTTTCTCCTTTCAGAGAGAAATCATTTGTGTTTTATAATCTATTCCTCTATTCAGAAACAATCATATTGTGGCTCAAAATACTTGCATTGCTTCTTCATTGCTGATATAATAAAGGTTTAATGCAGATTTGAATCCATAATTATCTGACTTCAAAACCAATGTTACCTCCACCCTCAGCAACTTCGTAGCCAATATCATTACCAATGTCTAACATTTCAAGAGTACTATTAATTCCAGTTACCGGAAATGTAAGCCCACGTGAGAATCAGAATGGAACAAAGAACCAGTATTATATTTATGTAACCTATTAAGTTTTTCATAATATCTTCTGTTCACTTTAGAGAGTTTTTTTTTTTTTACTGTTATTAATAACTCTTCTGGTAATTAAATATTATTGAATGCATGCTTGTTTTACTTTCACTTTAGTTTCTTCTGTTAAATTCAAAGAAAAATAATGAAATAACTTTGTTGGAAAGCAGCACAAATAGTAATAACCTGATTTAAATAAAACTTATTTGTAGGATATGCCTGAAATGAGATTCACCTAGTGATGGTTGGTCCTGAAAGTTGGTCTTTGTAATGAAATGACTTTTATTATATTTTTCTTCATATCTTGAATATTTGTTAATGGTCATAGTGATGCTTGCCAAACTATAAATTTACTTTCTTTTATATTTAAAAATTGCCTTTTTGTTGTTGTTGTTGTTGCTTTAGAGTGTTAAAGTCTGGATTTCAGTTATTTCTGACTAGGTATTTCTATTGCAGGTATAGCAATAGAAGATTATTTGATTTAAAAAATACTGAGTAACCTGCATATGGAAAGTGCTCTACTAAACGTAAAAACACAGTAACAAGACAATGAACCAAAGGGAGATGTTAAAAAAATAAGGATGAAATGCCTGGTTATGACCACAGCTAATAAACAGGGAGAAGAAAGCCATTTGATAGAAATTCAAAAGAGTTATTAGGGAAGAAATAAATATACACACAAAAACCATCAGGTTTTGTATCATTCAGTTTGATCCTGTTTAATTTACCTTCCATAGTATGAAAGAATAATTCCATATTTATGTATATGTAACAAGCGCTTGTCGAAACAAAGATAAATGGGCTTCTCCAATAGAGGAACACTTAACACAAGCCTCTATAGTATCCAGGGGTTTAGACCACGGGTCAATTATAACTGGTCCTTTTGTTCACAGAAAGCCACGGGCATGACTCCTGTTGTTTATGCAAATATATAGCAAGCAACCAGCCACTAACCCAGGATTAAAAGGTAAGAGCATGGTTTGTGATTTCTGAAAGATCATCCTTTGTTGAGTATGCAAGACTGATCAGCCAAGGAGAGAGTGAAACACTTTTCAAGAAGTGAAGGAGTTGATGTTCCTGTCTAAAGTATGCGCTGGGAGATTAAGAGTAGGGGGCTATTAATAGAGCAGTCAATGGTAGTCTTGCCTTGGTGGCAGGTAAAATGAATAGTACCCATGAAATAAAATTACCTTGAGGAAGATAGACTCTGTGCTATTCAACATAGGCCATCTGTGGAGAATAAAACCAAAAAAAAAAAAAAAAAAACCCAAACCCATTGCTGTCGAGTCAATTCTGACTCATAGTGACCCTACAGGACAGAGTAGAACTGCCCCATAGGGTTTCCAAGTAGTGGCTGGTGGATTCGAACTGCCAACCTTTTGGTTAGCAGCGGAGCTCTTAACCGCTACCCCAAGAGTCCTTTAATAAAATATATACCTGATATGAGAATATGCCTTGATATTATTTTGGAAAATAATAGCAGATCATAGGGGAATAAGTTGAAAATAAAAACTTTGGAGTTATAATTGTGGAACATATTTGGACCAGCAAAACAATTAGGAGAAAGGAATAGACTTATTAAATTTTTATATCAGAGCCATGAGATTTTACATTAATTAGTCTTCAGTAGTGTAGCTATGTGGCATCCAAACTCCTGGCAGTAAAGAGCTGCTATATAGAATTTTAAATTATATTCATTGGAGCTATTAGAGTCATTGTATTTGCCAGATTAAGCAATATTAGCTGCTGAAAGAGCTCAAAAGTCTTGTGGGTTAACAATAAAAACAAAACAAAACAAAAAACACACTAATTGCCATCGAGTCTGTTCTGACTCATGGTGACCCCATGTGTGTCAGAGTGGAACTATGCTCCAAAAAGTTTTCAATGGCTGATTTTTTAGAAGCAGATTGCCAGGTCTTTCTTCTAAGGTACCTCTGTGTAGACTTGAACCTTAAAACTTTCAGTTAACAGCCAAGTGCCTTAACTGTTTGCACAACCAAAGGACACCAGATTAACAGTATAAACATTTACTCATGCACTGTCAATATGGATAATCCTAATCAGGCAGTCTTCACGGGCCTTGTTCCTGAACGTGCTAATTCAGTGGCCTAGGAACCTTTTATTGCCTACCTACTTCTTTTTTTATGGCTTTGCCATTGTTTAGGACTTCAGAATCCTTTGTTTTGGCAATTTAGCTGAGGGTTAGCTAACAGGGGCAAGAGAGAGGATACAAGACTGCCGAAGTCGCATTTCATGGCCAATGTATAAAACGATGTATCCCTTCCTTTCATATTCAACAGGCCAGAATTAGTCAAATAGTACACTGAGATTCAAGGGAAGTTGAGGGATGTAGTTAACTTGTGTACTAAGGAAATGAAGGAGAACTAGACATTGGTGATCTCCTAACAATTTCTGTGATAGAATGAAACATTAGAGCTTTCTGTTGCCGAGAAGAGTACTGGACACTCAGCATTAACTGAGAGAAATATTTGGGAGATAACTTGTGTTCTCCATTGGCAGATAAGTAAATCTGGTTATATTTCAAATTGCTTTTTTATTTTTTTGAGCTGTTAAAATAACATAAAAAAATTATCCACATGTGTTAGTTATCTAGTGTTGTTATAAAAGAAATATCACAATTGGATGGCTTTAACAAAAAGAAATTTATTCTCTCACTTTTTAAGGTTCTAAAAGTCCAAATTCAGGGCACCAGCTCCAGAGGAATGCTTTCTCCCTCTGTCGGCTCTGGGGAAAGGTCCTTATCATCAATCTTCTGTTAGTCTAGGAGATTCTCAGCATAGGAACCGCAGGCCCCAAGGACGAACTCTGCTCCTGGCTCTTCTTGTTTGGCAGTAATGAGGTCTCTCTCCTCTCTGCTCCCTTCTCTCTTTTATATCTCAAGAGATTGACTCAAGATACAACATAATCCTGTGGATTGAGTCCTGACTCATTAACATAGCTGCCTCTAATCCTGCCTCATTAACATCATAGAGGTTAGGATTTACAACACATAGTCAATTACATTAGATCACAAAATGGAGGACAACTACTCAATACTGGGAATCATGGCCTAATCAAGTTGATACACATTTTCGGGGGGACACAATTCAATCCATAATTTTACATAAAATCTATGTGAAGATCTTCTACTAAATCAAAGCCTACAGCACCTAATTTGAAAAGACGTGCCAACAAATCAATTAAATATACCTGTAGAGTAATGGAGCCCGGGTGGCACAGTGGTTAATAGATCTGCTGCTAATCAAAAGGTCAACAGTTTGAATCCACCAGCTGCTCCTTGGAAACCCTATGGGGCAGTTCTACTCTGTCCTATAGGCTCACTATGAGCTGAAGTCAACTTGACGGCAATGGGTCTATAGAGTGATATGGATTATTTGGGTTGAATGTTTAAGAAACGGCTTTTAGTGATTGACCTAGTCCTGATTTCAATCTCTAAACAATATTATATTAGTGTTCTCAAGCTTTTCTCTCTGTTTAGTGAAAGAAAGCACAAAGAGGTGTTAAAAAATAGAAGTATAGAAAATAAAAAAAAAGAAAGTTATTATCATTATTATTTTTTTATTTCCTAACAAGAAGAGATACCAAAGATGCATTTTGAAAATCAGGTGAGAAGTTTGCAAGGCAATATATGCTTCTCTAAGATAATCTACTCAAATATTTAAGAGTTGTTTTTTTTTTTTTTTTTACCTTTTAACCGTTGCTACAGAATGTAGAATTATGGCAAAAACTACAGAAGTGGAGGAAAAACTCTGTCATGCACATCTGGATTCTGTTTCTTTCCCTGAAAGCTAGAAGAAAACCATAATTATGGAATGCTTGAAAATAAATATTGCCCAGTTATTAAGGTAACGATACTAATGAAAGACGTGCAGATACTTTTTAAGAAATCTGCCTGTATTCTATCTCTGATCCTTAGAATAATCTTATGAGATAGCTGCAGTTATTACCCATATTGAAGATCTAGAGTTGTTTTGTCAAGGATAATTGTAAGAAGTCTCTATTTATAATTTTTCTACTTCTTGCATATTGTTAATTTTTTTAATGTTGTTGTTCTTGTTAGGTGCTGTCAGGTTGGTTCCGACTCATAGTGACCCTATGCACCACAGAACCAAACAATGCCCGGTCCTGCACCATGCTCGCAATCGTTGTTATGCTTGAGCCCATTGTTGCAGCCACTGTGTCAATCCATCTCCTTGAGGGTGTTCCTCTTTTTCGCTGACCCTGTACTTTACCAAGCATGATGTCCTTCTCCAGGAACTGATCCCTCCTGACAACATGTCCAAAGTATGTAAGACGTAGTCTTGCCATCCTAGCTTCTAAGGAGCATTCTGGTTGTTCTTCTTCCAAAACAGATTTGCTCGTTCTTCTGGCAGACCATGGTATACTCAGTAGTCTTTGCCAACACCACAATTCAAAGGCATCAATTCTTCTTCCGTCTTCCTTATTCATTGTCCAGCTTTCACATGCATATGATGAGATTGAAAACATCATGGCTTGGGTCAGGTGCACCTTAGTCTTCGAGGCGACATCCTTGTTTTCAACACTTTAAAGAAGTCTTTTGCAGCAGATTTGCCCAGTGCAATGCATCTTTTGATTTCCTGACTGCTGCTTCCATGAGTGTTCATTGTGAACCCAAGTAAAATGAAATCCTTGACAACTTCAATCTTTTCTCCATTTATTGCTTATTGGTCCAATTGTGAGGATTTTTGTTTTCTTTATGTTGAGATGTAATCCATACTGAAGGCTGTGGTCTTTGATCTTCACCAGTAAGTGCTTCAAGTCCTCCTTACTTTCAGTCAGCAAGGTTGTGTCATCTTCATATAGCAGGTTGTTAAGGAGTCTTCCTCCAATCCTGATGCCCCTTTTTTCTTCATATAGTCCAGCTTCTTGGATATTTTCTCAGCATACAGATTGAATAGTTATGATGAAAGGACGCAACCCTGACACACACTTTTCCTGCGTTTAAACCACGCAGTATCCCCTTGTTCTGTCCGAACAACTGCCTCTTGATCTGTGTACAAGTACCTTATGAGCAGAATTAAGTGTTCTGGAATTCCCATTCTTTGCAGTGTTATCCATAATTTGTTATGATCCTTTGCATAGTCAATAAAACGTAGGTAAGCATCTTTCTGGTACTCTCTGTTTTCAGCCAGGCTCTATATCCCTGGTTCCGTGTGCTCTTCTGAATCCGGCCTGAATTTCTGGAAGTTCCCTATCGACATAGTGCTGCAGCCACTTTTGAATGATCTTTAGCAAAATTTTACTTGCGTGTGATATTAATGATATTGTTCAATAATTTCCACATTCCGTTGGATCACTTTTCTTGGGAATAGGCATAAATATGAATATCTTCCAGTCAGTTGGCCAGGTAGCTGTCTTCCAAATTTCTTAGCATAGACGAGTGAGCACTTCCAGCACTGTATCCATTTGTTGAAACATCTCGATTGATACTCTGTCAATTCCTTGTTTTTCACCAATGCCTTCAGTGCAGCTTGGACTTCTTCCCTCAGTACCATTGATTCCTAATCATATGCTACCTCTTGAAATGGTTGACTGTCAACCAATTCTTTTTGGTATAATGACTCTGTGTATTCCTTCCATCGTCTTTTGATGCTTCCTGCATCATTTAATATTTTCCCTATAGAATCCTTCACTACTGCAACTCGAGGCTTGGATTTTCTCTTCAGTTCTTTCAGCTTGAGGAATGCCAAGCGTGTTCTTCCCTGTTGGCTTTCTATCTCCTATTATTTTTTAAAATAATAGGGCCAAGTTTAATATTAAAATCTAACAATAAACATTATGTTTTAAGCACTATGATAAATAATTTACATACATTATTTCTTTTAATTTTTGCAACAGCATGTCAGGGGCTCACATTATTCCCATTTTAAAGGTGAGAAAACTGAAGCTCCAAGATTGTAAGTGATTTTCCAGTCAAAGCCATCGGGGTAGTTTAAGTCTAGATCCCATACTTTTCCCTGGTTTTCTGTCTTGGCTATTGCTGGTTTATGCTCTTGTTTATTGGTTGCATTTTGTAAAATAGACATATAGAGAGAGAGACTATATTAAGCTTTTCTAAAGGGCAAAGGTTTTCAAATCTGATATGCACAAAAATAACCTGGGCTATGACTGTAAGTGCAAAATCCATAGTCCAAAGTCAGTGATTTTAATTCATTGGGTCAGGAAATGCCAAAAGAATCTACATGTGCAGTGCATGCAGTTGGTTTCCCAGGCCCAGGTTGAGAAATCTTGCCTGGGGGGCTCCTAGCTTTGGCTGCAGAAACCAATTAACAATCACTATCAATTACCAGGTTACATGTAATAAAAATGCAAATAGTAGTTGGATGTAAAATTCCTATATGAAATATACACTATGATCTATTAAATAATAGCAAATGACATATAATAGACAAAAATTTCAGGGATTTTTCTCCAAACATTAATTCATATAATTTAAGATTCGAACTATTGAATATTCAGTCATACCATACAATCTTGGATATAGCCTTCTAGCACTCTATGGATATTTACTTATTTGTTTGGTATTTTGTCTATTGTAATGAGGATCAACTAAATGATGTAGAACTGATTTTAATTAGACTCTATTTGAATATGTGTGTATTTGTATGTGTGTGTGTTTATATTCCTTCTTTGATACTTAGTCTCGATTAAAGATCCATCTATCTTAGAGAGGAAGTTTAATTTACCAGACTTTCTGTTATTCAGTTTGTCTTGGCATCTTAAATTGAGTATATTAATTTTATATGCAGATAATAATACCTAATTGTATTTCTTCTTTTTGTGTTTTCCAAAAGTGATCCATTTTCCTGTATCATTGTCTTTAACTTCATTCCCTTTGCATTTTAAAGATAGAATCTCTTTCTCTATAACTGTCTTGGACTTATATATACAAATCCAAATAATACCTTTTTCACTTTAATTTTATGTCCCAATAATAATAATCAGTACTTGACAGTCCCAGGAACAATCATGATTGCAATTATCATATGAGCATTAGTAAATAAATTAATAATATATCTTGCCAATCTAAATACACAGCATCAAATATAGATGTTAATCTTGTCAACTTAAAACCATTGAATTCCTAGTTTGTCACAGGCATTAACTAGGCCCTAAGGTGAGTCCATACCTTCTAGAAAGTGAGAGTCTAGAAGAGTAAAAGAAAATCATAGCCGAACGGGAAAAAATGCAGTAAGTTTCTTAACACTCAGGTAATTTTCTAGGTTCCTTACATGTTATAGGATCTCCTTTGACATATTAGAATGCAAATGATGTAAACCACTGCATTAATGTTTCTGTAACTCAGTGATAAGATATTAGAAATTGTGTTAATTCTTTAGTAGTTGCAGCCTAGGTTCCCAAATTTTCTTGCTTGAAATAATGGATCATGGCCCATAAGATAATGCATCTTTTACGTATTGATTAGACAGACGTAATCTATTGTATCTAGAGGAGCATGACACTAAAAGTCATAGGCCATTAAGATACAGGTTAAATGTATATGTTACAACAATTGAATTATAAAAAAACATTAATTGTTTTCAATCTTTACAAATTGCTGCATATCATTAGAATATTTTCAGGTTTGTTATTTTTTCTAGTAATAGTAGAAGAATAGAAAATAGCATATCTCTATAATTTAAATGTGAAAACACTGTAATTGGGTGTTGTTATGGATCAAATTTATCTCTCAAAAATATGTGTTGAGTTCCTGGCCCTGTAGCTATGGATGTGATATTGTTTAGAAATAGGTCTTTTTGTTATGTTATTGAGGGCATACCAATGTAGGGTGAATCCTAAGCCTAATCACTTCAAGTTTTAAAAATACCAGAATTCACACACACACAGACACACACATACACACAAAGAGAAAACAGATGCCGTGTGAACAAGTCTACAAGCCAAGGAACTCCAAGGAGCCAAGGAGTGCCAGGGGCTACTGCACTGACTTCATCTCATGGACTTTGGACATGTTATGAGGAGGGATCTGTCCCTGGAGAAGGCCATCATGCTTGGTAAAGCAGAGGGTCAGCAAAAAAGAGGAAGACCCTCAACGAGATGGATTGACACAGTAGCTGTAACAATGGGCTCAAGCATAGTAACGATAGTGAGGATGGCACAGGACTGAGCAGTGTTTCGTTCCATTGTACACAGCACCACTATGAGTCAGAACCAACTCAACGGCACCTAACAACAGCCACAACTGTACTGACAAGGAAGGAATCAGTACTGTTGAAACACTGATTTGGACTTTCAGCCTCCAAAACTGTGAGAAAATAAATGTCTCCTCTTTAAAGCCTCCCACTTGCAGTATTTCTTTTATGGCAACACTAGATAACTAATATCACTTTTTGTATAAAAGAAGGGAGGTTAGTTAATCATCTCACAGGGGGCAATGGTGGTAAGCTTCTTGCCTTCCATGCTGGAGACCCAGGTTTTATTCCTGGCCAATATACCTTATATGTAGCCAACACTCGCTGGTCAGTGGAGGCTTGAACATTGCTATGATGCTAAACAAGTTTCACCTGAGCTACCAGACCAAGAAACACTAGGAAGAAACGCCTGATGATCTACTTCCAAAAATCATCCAATGAAAACCTAATGGATGACAATGGTCTGGTCCTCAGCTGATCATGGGGATGGCTGCAGGACCAGGCAGCATTTTGTTCCATTGTGAATGGGGTCTCCATGAGTCAGGGGCTGGCTCAATGGCAGCTAACAACAACAAGACATTTTGTGATAGAGAAAAAACAGACAATGTACAGAGCACTTGATTTCGATGGAAATAGCTTATGCCTGTCATTTATAAGAATGTAGTCAGTTCTGCTGGGTCTTTTAAAGCAATTCAATAAAGGTTCTATTGCCTGCAGAAGTCTGACAATATTATAGAAATACCTGATCCCTAATTATTATTTTAATTAGAGAATAAAGAAAATACGCTGAAAAGTCCTATTGACTAGTGTCTGTTACTTAGATTTCCAAAAGTTTATCATTAATTTATAAAATCAATAATTAATTTGGAGTGTGACAATGAGAGATGAGTCGCTTCTAATATTTGGCCAAAAATTCTCATGTAACAGATTCATTTTGTAACTGTGCATTTTGTTGTTATTTGTTTGTTTGCTTTTAATCTTTTTCTAATTTTAGATGAATAGTTTAGCTTATAGAAGAGGCATTTAGTCATGAAATGTGTTACCAAACAGAGATACTACCATTGTGATAGAATCAACCATTCTCACCTACTAAACTATATAGTACTTTAAGGATACTCCATGGCAGCTTTGAAGGGCACTCCAGTTGCTTGTCTTTTGTAGTTATGTATTTCCTTGGCCCGATCTCTACTTCCTAATTAGTCACTCATAGTAATTAAATCTGTTGAAAACCTAGATCTTTGTCAGAAATCTGCACCTTTACATCAGATCAGATTAGCTATATGATCAAAAAATTAATATTAAACAGTAACTTATTTTGTTTCATTGTCAAAACAACTGAACACAAAAGCCATTTTAAATGCATATTTTAAAATGCATTTTATTTTTTTTGAAAATTTATTTATTTAATAGTTTAGCATAATTCCCTGTTGTTTGTTTTTGGTTTCTTTTTCTTTTGAGTAGCAGAAAAAAAGGGAAATATATACATATATTTGGGGGAGAGAGAGAGGGAAAGTTTTCCTTAAAGAGTCAACCTTCAAATATAAAAACAAAAATGAGAAAACTCCATCCTCTAATAACTTCAAAAAGATGTTTCTTAAAACAAACAAAAACTACAGGGAATTAATTCATCAATATATTAGAAAATAAGAAAACATAGAAGATATACTGAAGACAGAGGTATATTGAATACAAATATATATATACTTTATACATCTCTAATTTCTATAATTGGTAACTAGAGGTTAGAACTAACAGTTTGGCAAATAAAAATAAGTCAGAGGATGATTTGATTCATGAATTATTCCACTGATTTGGCATTATGACCCACTGCATTTATTTGAACCCTTTGATAAAAGCACTCTGAAATGTTTGCCAGTAAACTCTAATGAATTTTGCATTAGATCTAATCAGCTGCAGATCTAGAATCTTAGTTTTTGTGTGCCAGAGAGATAACTTGCAGCATTGTTTTTAAGAACTACACTTCATTTTGACTTATTACATTATGTCAAAAACATTAAGTAACCTAAAATATCAACTAGATAAAATCATATACCAAACTGGTGCAAAGCTGTAGATTTAATGGAATTTTCTAAGGAAAAAGAAACCCCATTGACTAGAGAACGACGTTATGCTTGGTAAAGTAGAGGGTCACACACATAGAAAACAGATGCCATGTGAACAAGTCTACAAGCCAAGGAATTCCAAGGAGCCAAAGAGTGCCACGGGCTACTGCACTGACTTCATCTCATGGACTTTGGACATGTTATCAGGAGGGATCAGTCCCTGGAGAAGGCCATCATGTTTGGTAAAGCAGAGGGTCAGCAAAAAGAGGAAGATCCTCAATGAGATGGATTGACACAATTGTTGCAACAATGGGCTCAAGCCTAGCAACGGTTGTGAGGATGGTGCGAGACCAGGTGGTGTTTTGTTCTGTTGTACATACGTTGCTTTGAGTCAGAACTGACTCGGCAGTACCTAACAACAACAACATACCTTCTCGTTAATAAAGCCATGCTTCTTTTTCCTTTGGCTAAAGGTAATATGAATAGTTTCTTTAAGAAGTCAATAAGAATTTGAGATTCTAAAAACTAAGAATCTCTTTCTCTTACGTTGTATTTCCAGCTGAATTTTAAGTAAGCTGAAATTTCAATATCAGTGAAGCTTGTGTCATTGCTAGTTGCTGTCCAGTTGGCTCTGATTCATGGAGACTCTGTGTATAAGAGAACAAAAAGTTGTCTGGTCCTGTGCCATATTCGGGATTGTTGGTATGTTTGAGTTCATTTTGCAGCTATTCTGTCTATCCATTTCTCTGAGTGTTTCCAGTGAAACTTAATCAAAGTAAATTATGATTTATTAAGAATACGAGTGGTGGAATTTTACTCGTATAACCTGTAGAATTATAAATATTCTTTAATTTTAACATTTCATAATATTTTTAAAAGCAAATTGTTTTCTCATTATGTAATGTTTTGTTTTATTTTTATTTTTTTGCCTTTCACATGATTACTTTGATAATGATGTCAAAGATGCATAGTCCTAAGAGGAATTTTCTCACTTGAACAAGCATGCTCTTATGTCCTTTTGTAAGCAATTATAAAACAAAATAGAAACCTGGAACAAAATGCAGAACACAGGGTGTTAGTCCAGCCAGATAGTGTGGTTTGTAGATGACTCTCTCCTCTTCTTTTTGCCTGGTGGTTGGCAAAGTGCAAAACTTTTGAATGTGGATAATTGATCCTTACCCAGCTTGGGGCACAGTTTCAGTGACCCTAATTAAGACTCTAAGCAGGAGAGAATTGAAGGGTTAAAGAGGATAGAGTCTTTTCTGCACCATTTATAATAACCCAAATGGCTAACATTATAGTTTGTCAACTCAGTTTACATCTCTAATACTCTCCACAAGCTTTCAAATTTGGTATTATCCACGTTTAACATGTCAACAAAAAGAAGAATACAAAAGTTCAATGTTTGACCAATACTCCCTGAGTAGTGATTTCCAAGCCTGGGTTCACATGTAGGCCCACTCTACTTCACCCGCCTCACCACCATATATCCTGCCAGTGTCCTTCCAGGTCAAAGAGGGTCCCTTCCTAACAATGACGTACGTAATTTTTACACTTGATAGAATGTATTTTTAAAGAAGTATATGGAAAAGCCAAAACTGAAGGAAAAACATTATGATAAAAGGCTCAAATTTTGATGGCTCTTAAAAATTATATGCAAAAAAAATTTTTTTTTTAAATTAAGTAGCATTTAACAGATGGAGTAATTATATCTGTAACAGGTGTTCAAGATACAGTCTGTGGAAACCAGATAACCAGAGTCGGTAGTGCCTATGTGAAGACTGACCCTACATAAATTTAAGAGAGAAAAGAACTTGGGCAAATCATATAAAAGTAAATATTTTTCAAATCTCTAAAGAAATTGTAAGAAAATTTTCTTGCATAAAATGTATTTTTCATCTTCTATAAATCGTATCTTTGGAAGATAATTGAAAGTAATATGGAAATTTCAATATAATTTGTTGTTTAGATTAATGCCACTCAAAATAGTTTCCAAACTAAAAAAAAAAAAAAAAATTATTTTCTATTTTCTTGCTCAGTGCCTATTTTTTTCTTACTAAACATAAAAATATGTCACTCTAGAGTTTAAAAAACAAAAATCTCCAGCTGTATACTATTAAATTGTGTAATATCTTAAAAATTCACATGATTCTCAGTCCTAATATGATTGGATTGTATATTTTCTTTCTTTTTTATTTTAATTTTGAAATAATTTCCAAAGTCCAAAAAAAAAAAAAGAAAATAAGAACAATGCAGATGACTTTTCCCCCCAGAACTATATAAGTTTCTGACATGATATCTGTGTTGGAGGCCCTCAAGATCATCACCATATTTGGAAATGTTCTAGAAAGACTCAGGCAACTCAGTATATATTTGTACTCACGGATAAGATTTACTACAGCAATGCCATAAGCGTGCACAGCCAGATGACACAGGTGGAATCTGGAATAATCCACATGTAGGCTTCCTTATTTATGATCTCCTCCTCCCAAGAGGAGTCACACAAGGTACAATCTTTCCTTAGCAATGAAACTGCAGCAACACATTTCTGATATTTTTACCTAAGGAAGTCATTTGGAGACTCAGCCTCTGTTATGGATGAAATTGTGTCCTTCAAAATATATTTTGAAATCGTAACCCCCTGCACCTGTAAATACGACTCAATGGAAATAGAGGTTTCTCCTCTTATGTTAATGAGGTCATACCAGAGTAGGTGGGTACTAAACTTAATCACATCTGAGTTATAAAAAGAGCAGAATAGACACAGAGATACACATAAGGGGAAGACAGATGCCAAAGAACACCAGGAATGCCAAGGATTGATGGCAGCCACCAGAAAGTAGGAGAGAGATCCATAGAAGGAATGAGCATGGTTGAGACCCTGATTTGGAGTTTTAGCCTTCAGAACTGTGAGTAAATACATTTCTATCCTTTAAAGACAACCCACTTATGGTATTTCCATTATGGAATCACGAGGTAACTAAGACGCACCCAAGGCTTTTATTGGGTACTAGTCGCTTCGTCACTCTCTGCCTAGCATGCACTTAAATTCTAGACTCCCAAAGGAAAGTAGATTGCAGCATAAAACACATGTATTAGTTTTCTGTTGTCGCTGTAATGAATTACCACAAACTTTGCATCCTAAAACAACAACCACTTATTAAGTTCTGTATGTGACAAGTCTGGCACAGGTCTCAATGGTCTCTAAAATTCAGGTGTTGGCAGGACTGCATTCTTTTCCTGAGGTTCCATATTGCAACTTGAGACTTAACTTTTCAGCTCTTTCAGCTTGAAAAATGCGGATCATGTTCTTCCCTTCTTGTTTTTAACTCCAGTCTTTGCACTTTTCATTATAATACTTTACCTTGTCTTTCGGGCTGCCGTTTGAAATCTTCTGTTCAGCAATTTTACTTCATCGTTTCTTCTGTTCACTTTAACTACTCTGCACTCAAGAGCAAGTTTCAGAGTCCCTTCTGACATCCATTTCAGTCTTTTCTTTCTTTCCTGTGTTTTTAATGACCTTTTACTTTCTTCACGTATGATGTACTTGCTGTTATCTCACAACCCTTCTGGTCTTCGGTCTTTAATGTTCGGTGCATCAGATCTATTCTTGAGATGGTCTCCGAATCAGGTAGGATATATTCTATGCCGTACTTTGGCTGTCTTGAACTTGCTTTGATTTTCTTCAGCTTCAGCTTCAACTTGCATAGGGGAAGTTGATCTGTTTCATATCAGCCCCTGGCTCTGTCTTGACTGACAATATTGAGCTACTCCTTTGTCTCTTTCCACAGAAGTACTGATTTTATTCCTGTGTACACTAGCAAGTGAGATTCTAGTATATAGTCCTGGTTTGTGTTGTTGAAAAAAAAAATTCTGATAAATAAGTCATCGGTCTTGCAAAATTCCGTAATGTGATCTCTGGCATTGTTCCTATCACCAAGGCCATATTTTCCACTGCTGATCCCTCCTTTTTGCTTCCAACTTTTGCATTTCAATCACCAGTAATTAACGATGCATTTTGCTTGCATGTTTGATCAGTTTCAGACTACAGTAGTTCATAAAAATCTTCAATATCTTCACCTTTGGCAGTATAGTTGGTGTGTAAATTAGATTAATAGTTGTATTAACTGGTCTTCCTTGTAGGAAGTACAATGCTATCACTGACAGCATTGTACTTCAGGATAGATCTTCAAACGTTCTTTCAATGATGAATGCAATGCTGTTCCTCCTCAGTTAGTTCTTTTTAGCATAGTAGACCATGACTCTCCCATTCAAAATGGCCAGTGCTAGACCATTTCAGCTAACTAATGCCTAGGATATTGATCTTCAAGCATTCCATTTTATTTTTGACAACTTCCAATTTTACTTCATACATTTCATGTTCAGATGGATATTTATCTCCCCAAGGTTGCAATTTTTTTCCTAATTTGATAATTTTAATGGATGTTTCCAGCTGTTACTTGTCATTTTGACTCATGCCAAATCAGCAAATGAATGTCCTGAAAGCTTTACTCCATCAATGTCATTAAGGTCAACTCTAATCTAAGGAACAGCTCTCCTCCAGTCATATTTTGAGTGCTTTCCAGCTTGAGGGGCTCATCTTCCATCACTACACTAGACCATGTTCTGTTGTTATCGGTAAAGTGGTGGCTTGTACACTGGGGTCTCATTATGGTTTTACTTTGCATTTCCATGATGCCAAATGATTTTGAGCCACTTTTTATATGCTTATGTGTGGTTACTGTATCTTCTTTTTTGAATTGGCTGTTAAAATATTTTACTTGTTTTATTAAATTTGGTGCTTGTCTTATTGACACAAATTCTTTGTCAGATATATGAATGAGAATATTCTTCTTAAATTATGTGGCTTTTCCTTGGTTTCCTTAATGATTAAATATACTTTTTCATAAAGTTAATCAATCTTTTTTTATTATTTTATAGTCAGAGTGAGTTCATTTTTTTGTTTATTTTGTTTATTTTGTTTTTTGGGGTGTGTGTGCTCTACAGTAGAAATATTTACCTTCCCAAGGCTGCAAATTTTTTTCCTAATTTTTTTGCATTAATTTGGTGGTTTTAAGCATTACATTTAATTTTTTGATCCATTTTAAATTAACATCTGTTTATTGTGAGAGTTTATGTTCAATGATAATTTTTTTAGTCAATATCTAGCATTTATAGCATCAATTGTTAAACATACATTTCTTTCATCTTTGAATTGCCTTAGTAGCTTTGTTAAAAATCGTTTGACCATATATGTGCGGATTTATCACAAGGTACACTATTGGTTTTACTGATCTCCACGTTTAAAAGTATACTTGATTAATATACTTATAACTATTCTTTAAATCGTGTATAGGAAATTCTCTTCTTTTCTTCTTCCTTTAAATTTCTTAGCTATTCTTGGTCATTTGTATTTCCATGTAAATTTTAGAATCAGCTTGTCAGTTTGTTTTAAAAAAAAAGTCTTGCATGAATTTTAATTAGGATTTCATTGAAGCTATTGATCAATTTGGTGAGACTATATATCTTAACAATATTTAGTCTTCCAATATATTAATTATATTTAATACTATATTATTAATAATTATTATATTTATATTAATATTAAGTTGTCTTAATTTTTCTTAATGAAGTTCATGGTTTTCATTTTACACGCCTTGCATGTATTTCTTTAAATTTATCTCAACTATTTCCAGTGCACTGACTCTTTGTACTCTCTATTCTGCTATTAAGAGCAAGTGAATTTTCATATTTGCATTTTTCTGTTCCAAAATTTCTATTTGGTTCTTTGTAGAATATGTTTTTTATCTGCTTGTACTTTCATTGCCACTGTATTTTCATTTACTTTATTTATCATAGTTATAATAGCTACTTTAAAGACCATGTCTAATAAACAGAAAAAATGTTTCATCTTGGATTTGGCCCCCATTGATTTTCTATTACCTTAAGAATGGATTAGTGGTCTGGTTCTTTGTATTTTGATTACTTTTGGAGTGTATTCGGGACATTACAGATATTATATTGTAGCAACTGGGTTCTGTTATAGTCCCCTGAAGAATACTGATATTTTTAATAGGCTATTACTTCAGTTAGATTAAATGTTAACTCTGACCTGCCAGCAGTGGGTGACAGCTCATATCTCAGTCCAGACTGCTTTTAGTTTCCTTCATCTATATATAGTTAAGTGGGAGAAAAATGTGGCAGTCTGCTTTCATAAAGATGTATAGCCTTGGAAATCCTATGGGGCAGTTCTACTCTGTCCCACAGGGTCACCGTGAGCCAGAATTGATTTGATGACAGTGGGTTTCTTTTTTATATGTAGTTCAGGAGTCATCCAGAGACTTAAGCACTTTTTACAAATGAAAGTTGAGATCTTCTTTCCCTACTTCCTTTCTAGGATAACCTCACTTACCTGCACCCCTTATTAACAAGAGTCTTTCCTCCATTTGACAGAATGACAGTGGTGCTTTTTTAGAAGTTTTAACTGACCTGCCCTGCCCCATGACTGCTGCTAACATTAAGCCAAAGCCACAAAAATAAGAAAATTACCAATGCCAGTCTCCTCTGCCAAGTTTCAACAATCCCCCAAATTCTACCTGCTTCTGTTCACTCTCTATATTCCTCAGGTAGCTTTTTGAATGTTTATTTGTTTGTTTCTTTCATTTTTTTGTAAATTTTATAAGTGTTATCTGTGAGACGGTGAGTTTGTTAAGAGATCTCTCTGTCATAAA
Source organism: Dugong dugon (assembly GCA_030035585.1). NCBI lineage: Eukaryota > Metazoa > Chordata > Mammalia > Sirenia > Dugongidae > Dugong > Dugong dugon. The sequence continues at coordinate 14,436,205 of CM057473.1, forward strand.
GAAATAGAATAAGCTGTAGAGAGTATTTTAAGTCAGCTAGTATAATTTTAGAAGATGTAAAATTATGTTTTGCTTTGATATTGGAATTTTTGGCCTCTGATCTGCTGAACATGCAAGTAAAATAAAAGGAATAGTTTTAGCAGTCAATGGGTGCTTAAAAAGAGTCAGAGCTGCACATATATAAGATAATATATTGACAAAAATAAACATTGCCAAGAAAACATTCCCTGTTCTGTCACACAACTGTGATGATGTCAGTGATCCCTTCCACCACTATCACAACCGTGGCTATATTTCTGATTCCTTTAGCTTGAATATTCTCTTCTTGAGTTTGGATATTTTTTTTTTTCACAATTATGTGGTTTATTAGGGAAGTAACAGGTTACAATTCAGGATCAGGATAAACTTGGAGGTAAAAGGAAGAACTCAGGATACGATTCTTTGTCAGGACAGCTTTTTCTGGGGCATTGCTCCCACCGGACAATGCTCGGCTTCTTCTCAACCATACCCGCAGGCAGGGCTCTGCCACCTCCAGGGTTATAGCTCTCTGTCTCCTGGGTCTAAGAGGTGCTCAGCACAGGGACCCTGGGTCCAAAGGATGTACTCGGCTTATGGCTCTTCTTCTTGATGGTAGTGAGGTCCCCTTCAACTTCTTTGGGACTGGCTCTTTCTAATCCCAATGGGATGACAAAACTGATCAATTGCCTTCGTGGGTGACAGACACCTTATTTGCATATTTCAGCCAATCCTGAGGATATTTGTTTTCATATGTGAGTTGGGGCATTGAGGGAAAAAAATCCTCTCTTGTTTAATTTATGATTTAGATCTAACTTCTGGCAGTTCATAGGTCTTCAAGTTTTAGAATATTAACTGGTATTGAAAAAGATAGTTTAAGATCTTAAACTTTGACCCATGGAATAACCTTCTAACAGCAGTTAAGAGCTATGTCTGCTACACAGAAGGTTAGCAGTTTGAATCTACCAGCTGCTCTTTGGAAACCTTATAGGGCATTTCTACTCTGTCCTATAGGGTCGCTATGAGTCGGAATCAACTCTACGACATTGGGTTTAACCTCCCTCTATTAAAAAAAAGGAGCCCTGGTGGTACAGTGGTTAAGGGCTCGTCTGCTAACCAAAGTGTCAGCAATTCAAATCTGCCAGCTGCTCCTTGGAAACCATATGTGGCAGTTGTACTCTGTTCTGTAGGGTTACTATGACTTGGAATGGACTTGATGTCAACAGGTTTCATTAAAATAAATAAATAAAACTGGACAATAGATATAAAATAACTATTAGACGTTAGACAAAAGGTTTCACACAACTGCCATCCCTTATAAAAAGAAAATATACGACATGACTCTGAAATTGCCCTATATATCTGCTTGGTAGCATTTTCCAGATCACTGATTTAGGGAAGCGGAGCCCAAATAGAGTCCAGCAGCATTGTTAAGTAGAAGAGAAAAATATCAGAGTTCAAGAAAGCTGAGGCTGCAGGAAGTAGAAAGGCAGAGTACTTGGGGAAAAAAAAAAAAGACATACAGAAAATAGCTCCACAAGTCCCTCCACAAGTCCTCTTAGTTCTCCTCTTAAGCATTAGTAAATAGCAAACTAGTATTTTTAATCATATTAACTATACATTGTATAAAAATTACAGCAAAAAAGACCCAGAAATTATCAGACTGAAAAAAAAGCAAGACCCAGTTATATGCTATTTATAAAATAGAATGAATATTACTTACTCGTATTAAAATATCACTCCAATTCTTTGGAGAGTGGTGGTGTAGCGGTAAAGAGATCTGCTGCTAACCAAAAGGTCAGCATTTTGAATCCACTAGCGCTCTTTGGAAACCCTATGAGGCAGTTCTACTCTGTCCTATAAGGTCAATGAGTTGGAATCAACTCTATGGCAATGGGTTTTAGTACCTAATATTTTTTATTTTTCCTCATAATTATGCTACAATTTTCTGACTCTTCCACTTGTTTTTGATAGCCACTAAGGTACATCGAGGCATGTTGTTAGGTGCCGTGGAGTCGGTTCCAACTCATAGCAACCCTATGTACAACAGAAGGAAACACTGCCTGGTCCTGTGCCATCCTCACAATAGCTGTTGTGCTTGAATCCATTGCAGCCACTGTGTCAATCCATCTCCTCAAGGGTCTTCCTCTTTTTCACTGACCTACTTTACCAAGCATGATGTCCTTCTCCAGGGGCTGGTCCCTACTGATAACATGTCCAAAGTATGTGAGACAAAGTCTCCCATCCTTATTTCTAACGAGCACTCTGGTTGTACTTCTTCCAAGACAGATTTGTTCATTCTTCCGGCAGTCCATGGTATATTATTCTTTGCCAACACCACAATTCAAAGGTGTCAATTCTTCTTGGGTCTTCCTTACTCATCGTCCAGCTTTCGCATGCATATGAGGCAATTGAAAACATCATGGCTTGGGTCAGGCGCACCTTAGTCTTCAAGGTGACGTCCTTGCTTTTTAACACTTTGAAGAGACCTTTTGCAGTAGATTTGCCCAATGCAATGCGTCCTTTGATAATAATTATTGACTGCTTCTTTCACGGGTGTGGACTGTGGATCCAAGTAAAATGAAATCCTTAACAACTTCAATCTTTTCTCAGTTTATCATGGTGTTGCTTATTGGCCCTGTTGTGAGGATTTTTGTTTTCTTTATGTTGAGGTGTAATCCATACTGAAGGCTGTGGTCTTTGATCTTCATCAGTAAATGCTTCAAGTGCTTTTCACTTTCAGCAAGCAAGGTTGTGTCATCTGCATACAGCAGGTTGTTAATGAGTCTTCCTCCAATCCTGATGCCCTGTTCTTCTTCATATAGTCTAGCTTCTCAGACTATTTGCTCAGCATACAGACTGAATAACTATGAAGAAAGGATACAACCCTGATGCACATTTTTCTTGACTTTAAACCACAAAGTATCCCCTTATTCTGTTCAAATGATTGCCTCTTGATCTATGTACAGGTTCCTCATGAGTACCATTAAATGTTCTGGAATTCCATTCTTTGCAATGTTATCCATAATTTATGATCCACACAGTCGAATGCCTTTACATAATCAGTAAAACACAGGTAAACATCTTTCTGGTGTTCTGTGCTTTCAGCCAGGATCCATCTGACATCAACATATTTCTTATTAATTTACTCTATATCTTTAAATAAATTACCTCATCAAATATAATGCAGAGTCATAGGAGTTATCATTGTCCTAAAAAGCAGTTGCTTGTACATAAATCCTTCCCCCAAAAATTATGTTGTGGAGTTACAAAGGTTAAAGTAACAAAGCAGAATACAAAAAATAAAAGAAAGAACTCACTTTATTAAATTGAATAATTCTTCCCTTGTCACCTTGCTCTATCCACGACCTTTAGCACATAGTCTAGTTGAACTAAAGAATGAAGGGGAATACTGCAAGTAGATGTGGTCAGAACTCTTCAAATTCAAGATATTCTCTGATATATAAGCACTTCAACGTTGGGCTTTCTCCTTAAATTCAAAATGTTTTCATCTGAGACTATTTGTTCCAAGTAAAATAAATAGTTAATCTACATCTAAGAAAAGGCAGAAACAAAGATATAATGGGAAAATATCACTTTAACTTTTTATCTTCACATGATAGATTACCAGGCAAAAAGGAGAATGTAAATCAATAAAATTTCAAAAACGTGAGTACATAACTGACTTATATTAATGTTAATATATTATCTGGTAAACACAAAACCAGATTTCTAATAGAATGTATTTTCTGTCTTAATTACAATCAGTTAAAACCTTTTTGAGAGTCGTGTTTTTGACTCTTGACAAAAAAGTCATGTGCTTGATAACAGATCTGAATCATTTTATAATTCATTGTCTCCCCTGTTCTTTCGTTTCAGTATATTTACTCATCAATTTATTTATATTGAAGTTTCCTCTAATCCCTGTCAGTTATTCACGCTTGCAATAAAAATGGAACATTATTAAAAGTAGTTGTGCTATGTAAGTATGAGCCACTGTCTTGAGGTAGTTAGAGTCATAGGTTTAGTAAATCAATACAAAAATAAGATGACAAAGCTTAGACCAATACAGCAGGCTTTAAGAAGTTAAATAATTTTCCATACTCGGCTACCTTCTGTAAGAGCTTGGCCATATTAGTCTTTATAGGCAAAAATCAGATAAAAAGAACCATTGTCCAACTGAGTATTTTAAAAAATTAAATTATCATGTAAGGTACTCCCTAGAAGAATTTCCTTTTATCTTTTGTCAGCTCTCCCCCTTCATGACTTTTGATAATATTTTGCTTTTCAGACACATCTTTCAACCAACTCTTCTCTAGAAAATAAATTGAAAGTTCGCTTCATGATAATTATCTAGTATGAAATAATTTTCAAAGTAAAATTGAAATTGGAGAAGCACATCAGAGTGTATCATGATTCCAGATGTATTTTTTCTTCACAAGCTAAAACATTGTTCTCAAGGCTTCTGCTATTGCTTTTTCAAAATCAAATAAAAAACTCCTCTCTCACAGGATTTCTGAGTGGATTAAATGAGGTACTGTGTACATTGCTGCCCATTTTCATTACCTAGTTCTGCTATAACCGAAATTCCGTAAGTGGATGACATTAGCAAACAGAAGTTTATTTTCTTACAGTTAAGGATGCTAGAAGTCTGAATTTAGGGTGCTGTCTCTAGGGGAAGACTTTCTCTCTCTGTCGACTCTCGAGAAAGGTCCTTGTCTCTTCTGAGCTTCTGCTCCTGGGCGATCTTCATGTGGCTTGGCAACTCTCTTCCTCATCTCTGCTGCTTAATCTGCTGCTTTTATATTTTTGTGAAAGATTGGCTCCAGACACATCCTACACTAATTCTTCCTCATTAACATAACAAAGACAGTCCATTCCCAAATGGGATTATAACCACCAAAACACATTGCCATCTAGTCAATTTTAACTCATAGCGACCCTATAGGACAGAGTACAGCTGCCCATAGGGTTTCCAAGGAGTGGATTGTGGATTTGAACTGCTAACATTTGGTTAGCAGTCAAGCTCTTAACCACTGTGTCACCAGGGCTCCATACCAGAGGCATAAAGGTTAGGATTTACAACACATATTTTTGGGGAACACAATTCAATCCACAACACGGGCTAATATTTATGATTTTAGAGAGAAATAAATAATGTTGTTTTTCTCTTCCTTTCCTTAGTCTATGGTTATTTGCACTCATGCTTTATCTTCCCCTATAAAAATGTAATGTTGGGGTTACACAGCATACTTGTTTTATTTGTATAATTCTCCAAAGCTAATGAAATGGTGCATTTCAATAAAGGCTGACTAATGAATGTAGCATGTATATTTTTTATAAGCTTTATTGGTAACAAAATGATCATAGATTCATCATTTATGCTGGTTTTCTTATGAAACTCTGTGAGGCAGGCACCATTATTCCCATTTAACTGATAAACAACTAAGACTTGAAAAGGTCAATGATATGCCAGTGCGGTCCAAGGTCATATAGTTAGTAGGTAAGTAATAATTTAGGGTTTAGAAAACATTGTTACATCTCTTCATTTCATATTGCATACTTTACAAGAAATTAATGCAGAGATGTGAGTCATAGTGTTTCAAAACAATTTTCCATGAATAAAGTGGGTATTCCTATTGCTATTTAAAACTGTAGTCTGTACTTCATGTGGCAATGGATTACAGGTCAGGAAAAGCCCTCCTGTAGCATCAAATATGGCCAGCTTGATGTGGTTTATTAACATCACTTTAAACAAAGTGCCAATAGAAGCGGCTGGCAAAGATTTGGTGTTCAATAAATAGTTGTGGAAGGAACAACAAAATCAGAATCTCACCATCTGTAAAATCTCTCAATCCATAGTAGAATTTCAATTGTCTACATCATGTTTTGGTACTCGGTTTCTTCAAGATCCATTGGCACATCCTGCCCACAAAAGTATTTTCCTCCTTCTTCAAAGCTAACAAGTTGTTTTTATTCACTTATGACTTGTCCTTTATTTCAGCTTCCAGGCATAATACTACTTTGCTTCAGATGATGTCTATGAGATAAGGACATTCGGGATTTAGAGAGCATATAGAAGGTACAGGTTGGATAGAAAGTCTTCAGTGTTATATGCTCATCAAACATATTGCATTATAATGCCAATTACTTGCTGTTACTTGGAAATCCACAAAATGCCAGAAGATACATCTCCACATACAATACAGAAAAACTTAGTCCAGCTTACTCTTCAAGAGTAATTAAGTTAGATTTCTTACAGATAGTTGTTAGTTTACTTTATTGACAGATAACAGAATGTTTTATTCTCTTTAGGTCCTTCTCTTCTTTGCAGATATTTTAAAATTGGATCACATGTGCAAAGCACTGTGGCACACTTCTCCCCTGTGCACCTAAAGGTTAAGGGCATCTCTTCTATTCTGTTCACTTCTCCAAACCCATCACCTAAGGACAGTAATCAGGACTTCCGGCTTCAGCTGCAACATACAAAGAACTGAAAAGTCATCACTTGCATCATAACAACAAGAACGACACAGAAAATTGAAAATCAATAACTTTTCATGGTGCCATTAGAGAACTGATGTTACAGGCAAAACTGATATCCCAAATTTGGAGATACAGGAAAATCTCAAGTCACAGCCAAGTTCTGCTTACTTGGAGCGGACACCTCTAGAGCCATAAACTGGTAGGAACACTTATGAGGTAGTTTTGATGAATTGCTGGAAGCTAAGTGTGGAGTAGCATGAGACTGAGAAACGTCTAAAGGCAATAGTCTTAGATAGGGTTCCAAATTTTGCTGGATTTTACCTGCGAGACAGCCACCAGGTTACCTTGTTTAAGATTCTGGAGCTACCTCCTCATGGCTCTGAGAAGGGGTCGGTAAGAACAATTGCTGTGAAATACGCCCAGACTGTTCTCCATAACAAAGGATTACTATTAAACCCGATGCCATCGAGTTGATTCCATTCCAATTCATTGAGACCCTATAGGACAGAGTAGAACTGCCCCACAGGGTTTCCAAGGCTATCTGTACAGAAACAGATTGCCACACCTTTCTCCTGCAGAGCAGCTGGTGGGTTTGAACAGCCAACCTTTTGGTTAGCAGCTGAGCACTTTAACCAATGTGCCAGCTGGGGGAAAGGTACTCCTCACATTCCAGATCCTCTAGCCTTGCTTTATGCTCAGTTAGGTGGTCAAAGATAGCATTAACAGGGATGAGTTAATAGTTTGTACCCTTGGTAGGATATCATGAAAATGACACTTAACCTCTATCGTCTTCCTCCCAAAAACATGTAATCCCAATGTAATCATGACAAAAGCATTAAAAAAATCCCAGTTGAGGAATATTTTACAACATAACTGACCAATAATATTCTAAACTGTCAAAGTCATAAAAAACAAGTCTGAGAAGCTGTAACCGCCAAGAAGAGCTTAAGAGGATGCAATAAGTAAATGTAATATTCTGTCCTGGATATGTCTTAGAACAGAAAAAGGGCATTAAGTAAAAACTTATTTTTTTTCCAAAGGAATTTTGAATCGAGTACAAAATTTAGGTAATAACATACAAATATTAGTTACTAGTTTGTTAATTATAGCATGTGTACCATACTTGTATAAGATATTCATTATGGGAACTCTCTGTACTATTTTCACAATTTTTAAAAAAAATTTAACTGTTCTAAAATTAAAAATTTATTAAATATACTACCTACGCATTGTAGGTACGCAATAAATATTTAAGGAGCCCTGGTGGTGCAATGGTTAAGCACTTGCCTGCTAGATAAATCCTTGGCAGTTCCACTCACCCAGTGGATCCCCAAAAGAAAGACCTAGCAATCTGCTTTCATAAACATGATAGCCAAGACAACCCTCTGAGGCAGCTCTACTCTGTCACTCGGGGTTGTCGTGAGTTGGAATCGTTTTGACAGCACCCAACCACAGCAATAAATATTTACTGAATGAATGAATAAAAATAAGGCAAGAAGTCTTTGTATTCCTAAAAATTTGAGGAACAGTCTTTTTTGATGGCTGTAAAGCTTAGAAAACCTGAAGAGTTCAGTTTGTTTTTCTTGTATCTAGTTTATTAGAAATTTTAAAGAAGGGCTGAAACATTTTAAGCGGTAAGGGAAACACTTCCATTTTCTTACGGTTTTATTAGCCACTATCACAAAGCTTTAAATTATTAAACTGAGTCACATGATAGCTGACAATGGCTTCTTTTCAAACATGCATCAGTTAAATAAAGATAGATACTACGCTGAGGCTTTCTTTTAATAATAAGAGCACTTTATGTTGGTGAAATGCTTGTAATTTCCAAAGTGCTTTTATATGCATTCCTTCATTCAGTTACAAAAAACATTTGAAAAAGTCAGCAGTCTTCAAAATGATGTCTGTTTACATAGTGGCCTTTCATATTATGCCTATTTCAGAAATGTTCTTTCCATTGTGATGCTGTGTCCTCTAGAATTGAGGCACTAGTTTCCCCAGGTACTAGGATTGTTAAGTGCCGACAGCTCACAAGGAGATGTGGTCAGCAGAAGGGAGCTGCCTCCCTCAATATTATGCCCTCACTGGGGCAGTCTGCAGCCAATAATTGATTCTTTTGCAGTAAAAGGACTTCTCTATTGAAGTTTCATTCCTTCAGTAGAGAAAAGTCTGAAATCCACATGTTCTTATTTGCATCTGCATCTTAGCTCAACATTTCTGTTCTTCAAGCTCTGCATCCTTTACACCCTGACAATTACTGTTCTGGAGAGAACTCTACAATAAACCTTCTGAAACTCTGCTAAATAGTCGTTTACCTTGGGAATTCCTCCCAAAGAGCAGAGCTTTAGGCAGTGCATCTGAGTATCCAATTTGTGCACATATAGAAAAGGCCCAATGTAAAAATAATTGAACCCATAGGTAGTGAGAAATAACTTAGATGCACGGTCATTAACCTAAATGGAAAGATTTGGACATTAGTTGTCTAGGTCTTGGGAAGAAGCATGTGGTTGGAGCTACATGAGTTGACACAGATTGTGAAGACCTTTGTATTGTGTTTTAATTCCATCATGGAGCATCCATCACAGAAGAGTTGCTAAACAACTGCACAGACAGAATGGCTTAGCAAGTTTTTATTAGCCAGTATCAACTATTGGCCACTCTACAGCAGGCACAGGGTGCATGCATGGAGTAGATATATTATCAGAGATGGGGCTTATCCATACCTCAACAGCATAACTTCTCATTCACCCAAGCTAAACAAGGTGATGTTACTGCTAAATAACAAATCAACAAGGAACAGAGAATAGTAGTACCTTTGATATGATACTATTCTTCTAGCTAGCTAGCTAGATAGCTGGTGTAGAGCTGTCATGGATTGAATTGTGTCCCCCCAGAATATTTGTCAAATTGTTTAGGCCATGATTCCTACTATTGTGTAGTTGTCCTCCATTTTGTGATTATAATTTCATGTTAAACATTAGGGTGGAATTGTAACACCCTTACTAAGGTCACATCCCTGATCCAATGTAAGAGTTTCCCTGGAGCATGGCCTGCACCACTTTTTATCTTACAAGAGATAAAAAAAAAAAAAAAAAAGGGAAGCAAGCAGAGAGAGGGAATCTCATACAACCAAGAAAGCAGTTTCGGGAACAAAGCACATCCTTTGGACCCAGGGTTCCTGTGTGGAGAAGCTCCTAGTCCAGGGGAAGATTGATAACAAGGACCTTCCTCTAGAGCCAACAGAGAAAGACTTCCCTTGGAGTTGATGCCCTGAATTTGGACTTCTAGCCTCTAGACTGCGAAAAAGTAAACTTCTGTTTGTTAAAGCATCCACTAATGATATTTCTGTTACAGCAGTACTAGATAACTAAGACAAGAGCCAGCTCTGACTCATGACGACCTTATGTATAACAACAACAACAAAAAACATTGCCCTGTCCTGTATCATCAACACAGTAGCTGGCATATTGAAGTCTACTGTTGCAGCTATTGTGCCAGTCCATCTTACTGAGGGTCTTCGTCATCACTAGCACTCTGCTTCACCAAACATGATGTCTTTCTCCAGCAATTTGTCCCCGCTGATGACATGTACAAAGCAAGTCAGACAATGTTTTGCTGTGAACCATAAGGTTTTCATTGGCTAATTTTTAGGAGATCTCCAGGCTTTTCTTCCTAGTCTGTCTTAGTCTGGAAGCACTGCTAAAACCTGTCCACCATAAGTAACCCTTCCAGTGTTTGAAATACTGATGGCACAGTTTCTTGTATTATAGCAACATGCAAGCCTCTACAGTACGACAAACTGACAGACAGCTATTTAATGGAAATTTGGTTTCACTGGACACTCCTAAACTGTTGAGAGCATGATCTGTCATTATTACAACATGAGTTTGCCTTTCTCTATGCAGGGCCTTATCCAACACTACTCTCCCAGAATTTACTGAATACTGAACCACTGACACGTGACATTGCAAAACCAATCTTTAGACCAAACGGGCCACTTTACAACAATGGAGATGTTGCAGTGGGGGATTTGACCATGGTATTCATAAATGCTATGATATACTGCACTACTAAAGGGCAGCAGGCAAATAAAAGAGTCAGCATATTGTCAAAAGCAATTAATCCTGATCATTAGGAGAAGTTAGGGCTGCTTTTAGAAGATGGGACAGATAAAATATGTTTGGTACCCAAGTGCTTCATCATGGCACCTCTCAGGATTACCCTACCCAGTTATGACAACAAAATGACAAGTGTAACAGCTTAATTTAAGAAGGGGATGGTTATCAGAGGTTCAGACCCCTTGTCAAGGGCACTACTTGCAAACTAATGAGTTATCCTCTTACGATTGTATGGATGCTAGCCGAAGATACAAGATTCCTTGGTAAGTTACAAAAGACTTTATTAGTTTAGGCAGAGCAAGCAGCATAAATATCATGGTTGTGCTGGTTGCCCTTGCTCCCCAAGACATTGGTGTGGCAGGGCCAGGTGGGTTTAAATAAAGCTGAGAACACTGAACTTGTAGAAACCACTTCTTTTACAAAATCCTGCTTTTCATTGTGGCAGGAGATATAACCTCATCCCTCAAGGATTTTCACTGAAAATACAACTGTGAGAACTGTCCCAAGTAAAGAGTAGTTAGGACTTTGCATTTTTGGCATACCAAATAAGACAGTGCAGGGACACTTAGGACCCATGGCAGACTGTGTCTCCTACACCCCTCAAGAATAAGTGACAGTATCATCACATCAGGATCTAGAGTAGCGTAGGTGTTAGCCAAGGTTAAGCAATATGTAGAATGGGCAATAATAGAGGAGAGAGGAAAAAAAAAAAAAAGAATCAGCTGTATCTTCAGTATCAGCTGCAGCAGCAGGGGCTGGAGTTCTTCGAGCTCATCCTGAAAAAGAATGCATGCAGAATCTTCATCTACACTGAAGTCTCACAAAGAGATAGGCTGGTGCTTAATGCCCTCAGTAAGTTTAGAGAAGCTGTTTAAAAGTATGACTGTTACCTCTGTGATTTAAGCGATCATTTGGTAGTTGGAAATATTAACTGGCACTTTGAGACATAATTGTCTAGGAAAAAAATAACTCTTACAGAGCTTATTTCCACTATTTAAAAAGTTAAATCAATTAGCTATTTAGAAACAATATGCTCAAATACCAAGTTGAGAGTGTATAACCTGATCTTTCTCAGCTTTATGTTGTCTCAGCAGCGAATTGCCAAAAGCATATAAAAAAGCTTTCTTTTTATTTTTTCCCTTTCTCCTCCTCTTCCTGCTCCACCATTTTCTCCTTTCTGTCTCCTTTTTCCCCCCATTTGGCAGTCCTGGAATCTCTTGATTACAAAGCTAAGGCAATAATACTAAGGAATGTTGCAAAAATTTAAGGTACTTTCAAGTATGCAACATGAAAAGTGTTATCTCTACCAAAAAAAAAATACCAAATTTGATATCAAAACTCTAACGCAATATCTGTTTCAGGACTGATCTTTGCCAGCATGGACAATCTAGATTTTTTTTTTTCTTAATTTTCTAAAATTTATATGGGGGCTCTCTGGTAGGAAGCTTGATGTCTTGGAGAGTTCCGTATTGTTAGATCCTTTTTGAACAGAAAGAATAAAATATACAGTCTTTCCGTATACGACTAAAGTACACAATCACATCACTTAGTAGTTGCCCACTGCCTGGTGTGTTTGCTCCAAAGGTTACTTTTCTCCTTCCATATCCTGAGATTTCTGAAGAAAGGCCTAGGCAAAAAGAGTTCATCGTATTAATTTGAAGGCCATCGTAGAAAATTACCTCTCTTATTCAAAGTATAATTGTTGCTGCTTCCCAGTTCCTTGGAACCCCAAGTGTGACATTTTGTCTGTTATTGAAGTACTCATCTAAATTCCTCACTTCCCTTGGCTATGAAAATTCATCCTGGATGCTTTATAGGAGTTACAAATGCAAATAAGCTGTTAAATGAGTATAAGATCTGGTCATTTAAAATCTTTAATAGAATTATTTGGTGTGTGCACTTAATACCACCAGACCCTTCCATACATTTATGTAAATGTAACCACTAATCACTTGTATTAGAATGAACTGATATGTCAGTATCATCATCTTTAAACTCTTGTGGCTTCCATCTTCTGTATGAGGTACTTAATTTCATGCTCTAATAAAATATCTGATTTATATTATCTACTAACTAATCCTCATGACTTTACTCAATAATAATTAAATTCTATGGTGTTTTTCAAAAAGACAATTTTAAGCTATTACTAAATAGAGAGAAGAGTTACTTGCATAAAGTTAGCTTGACTTTGTTGTTTATTAACATAGCTAAAATACTGCACTAAATTTAAATACATTAATGTATAATGTGTAAAGATATAGAAACTTAGAAACTATATAGCATTAATTTATTCTCTAAACTCTCTGTATGCTTTGAATGCAAAATTTAAATAAATTAACCTAGTTTCCATTATTTGCTTTGCCAAAACAAATCACATTATTTGTAGTTGATGATCCATTTATGTAATATTGCATAACACCAATTAAACACAATTTCTAATTCATTCCTACCCTTTGATCTTTTATTAATTTCTAAATTTCATAATAACATTGTGATTGTTACTTAATCCCACGATGTGTTTTTAATTTAACTTGATATTGTGAATGTGTCATTTACTCATAACAAGACCAGCAATCATGGTTTTAAGAATCCAATTTTGAAATAGCACGTATGCTAAATGTAAGCTTAGATTTTCACTAAAATTGAAGTACTAACCTGATTTGTAGCCTATTCACTTTAGAGATGTAAGTGCGTAAATATGTATACTTACAAACGTACTTATTTTTGCAGATTATAAACTACATAGTCTAATATTTTAAGTGCTTAAATATTTAAAAAGAAAAGTAGAAATAAAGTTTATATTATTAGTTCATGTTCTACTGCCTTCGAGTAGGTCTTTGTTGGAATTGTGTATCTAAGCAAGCACATAACGTTGTTTCTGACAGAAATCAGTGCTTTTTGGGCAATAAAGTAAAGATTAGTTAATGAATTATTTTGCCAGGCTCTAATTTGTTAAAAATTTTTAAGTGTATTTTGCACTTTACAACTACTTATAATTTTGATTATTTTGGAAGAGATATGGAGGGACCTAGTAGTATCTACGTTTTTGGAAGAAAAAAATACCGTTTCAGACATCCATTTTTCAAGTACTTGAAACATTGTATCTATCTTATTTCACCTAAGTCAAATGCTTCTTCACTTTCTGTGTGTTCCTTTCTAATGACATCCTTTTCTAAAGGTCTGGGTTCTTCGTCTTTTATCTTTATAAATTTACTGACTTTTTATTGTATATCCTGAATTTTGCTTGCGCTGTTTGCTACAGTTCATATGGAATTTATTTTGACTTTTTTCTTTTATAGTGTAGATTTTTTTTTAATTTCTGGTGATCTTGGCTACTAGTTCATGTTGAAGAATAAGGCAGCTTATCTTCTGTATGTACATGACAAGGGTTTTTAAATGGGTCTTCACTTTAAGGATGATATTACTTGATTTTTCTTGGAGGACAACCAAATGCCATTATCTAGATGCTGTTTGTTTCATTTTGTTATTCTTCCCTTGTGTTTCTTAGTTTTCTTAGTGCTGATGTAACAGACATACCACAAGTGGATGGCGTTAAAGAACAGAAATTTGTTTTCTCACAGTTCTAGAGGCTAAAATTCCCTATCAGGGTATTGGCCTGGTCGATTCTTTCCTTGCTGGTAATCCAAGGCCTTCCTTGGTTGTTGGAGAACTTCACTTGGCACCTTCCCATCTGTGTCTAATCTGATCTTTTTGTAAGTCAAAAGTGATTAGGTTTAGGACACACTCTACACTGATATGCTGAGCTCTTTAGCATAACAAAGAAAACCTTACTCCCAAACTGGATTACATTAGCAGGTACAGGGATTAGTATTCCAACACATATTTTGAAGGGGACGTAATTCAATCCATAACAGTTTCGTTATTTAAAAATCTACCATCGTTTTTCCCAGGTAAGAGCTCGACTGCCAAGGTACTGGGAGCAAATTGGGAGAATGGAGCTGGGAGGATGGCTACAACCATACAATTAATACATTTTCTTCTAATCCTTCTGATTTCTGTATGGTGCTCTCATCATCAACTGTGTCTGATTTACTGAAACCTAGATTTCTTGTGGCAGGGGATTCTCTAGAACTCTGTCTCAGTAGCTTACAAATCTTTCAAATCTTCCTCTCTTTTAAATCCTGCAGCCACTTGGAGAGGTGCCTAGTTCCATGAGAACCCCTGAGCCTCTTTTATATTCAGCAGAGCACTTGTTCAGCATCTGGGCTTCCTTATGGTTTTCCTTTCTGCTTTCTCAGTATAATTCCATTATTACTGATTTATTTCCTTACCAACTTTCAAAAACAAGAATCACCCTGCCCTTTTCCTTCTTTTTCTTTTATCCTTGGGAAATGTACGCTACCTCCATTTTTAATTCTTTTCATTGTCTCTTTTGCTGGAGATTGAGAAAGTTTGAAATCCACCATCTGTAACTGGAAGACTTTATGTTAAGCTAGTTAAGGGGAAAAAAGAGAAAATTATTTCAGCAAAATATTTTTAGAAGGTAAAATGTAGCAAATATATTTTCGCTACTAGAAGTTTTTAAATCCATTTCTTATGAAAAAGAGGGAAAAAAGGAATTATATCTCCTAATTTGAACAAAGGAGCCTTGTTGTAGCAGTGGTTAAGTGTTTCACTGCTAATCACAATGTCGGTGGTTCTAACCCACTAGCCACTCCATGGAACAAAGATGTAGCAGTCTACCTCTGTACACGATTTACAGCCTTGAAAACCCTATGGTGCAGTTCTACTCTGTTCTATAGGGTCACTATGAGTTGGAATTAATTTGATGGCAATGGGTTTATTTTTGTTTTTTGTTTTTTTTGATAATTTGAGAAAAATGTGCCTCTTTGGAGAGAGGCTGTCTTCTCGCTTATTCTTTCAAAACACTTTCATTATCAGTTACTAACATGGTCCACAAATTTCTAGGTTCTAAGAACGGAAAAACTTATAAAACATGACTCTTTCCCTTGAGAGGTATATGTTATCAGTATTAGCTATCTCTAGAAGTTTCTTTTGGCCTTAATTTTGGTGAGGCTTAGAAAACAACTGACTTTTTAAAATTATCTATTCATTCTTGACCCTTGAAAGGAGATCCTGTTATTTTTCAAAATCCTAAGTAAAATTTGCAACACTGATTTTCCTGTAAAGTTAAAAATAAAACTGCAGTTTAGGTGGATGAATTTCCTGTGTCTAGAAATTTCTTGGTCTTTCTGAAGAGGAGGTGGCACACACTGAAGACCACTAGATGGAGAGGTGGAGCTGAACAAAATGGTAGATACTGTAATGTGGAATCTTTTAAAGATCAGTTCTCTACCATCTTAGCATCTTCAAAACGACTTCTGGAATTGAGTAAATTAGTAGACTATTGGACGCATCTCTTAAATCTAAGGAAAAGACACTTTGATTTTATTAGGTCCGTTTTTTTAATTTCCCTACGATCCTAGCTGTCTTGTCATCATGGATTAAAACGTTCCTTGTCTTGTTTACTTGTTTGTTTGTTTTAATAACTGGTGTTCTCTTGGATTTGTAATATGTCACATAATATCTTCAAAATGGTATTTTGTGGATTCTTAAAAAAAATTGTATCAAGACATTTATATTTTTCAGGAATATTTTCAGATTTGCCAATTTTGGGAATCTTTTGGATGCTTCAAGAAACATCTGCATAAAACAAAGGAGAAAGTATAGAGATAGATACTGAAGAAAAAAGATGAAATCACATCTCTCTAAAACTGAGATATTAATGTTCCCAGAAATTCAAGGATCATTGTATACATAGCTATTTTTCTGTAGTCTCTCTTCTTCTACTGAGGTAATGATTAAGTCACATCTTTAAAATCATCCTATTCTCTATGCTTTCTTTGCTTGCATTTCCTTTTAAAAGGGCATCTAAATAGACTATTACTTGCAGACATGAAACACTCAGGTGGCTTTAAGGTAGGACTTTGCGGCACTGTTTCAATTGGTTTAGTTTATTAATGAACTCATCAATTGAATCAAAAGTTAAGAATGGTAGGCTTTCTCTTGACAATGCAGAAGAGAACACCTCACATAAATGCAGCTAAAATGGGCTGTCAAGCTAGGTTTGCTTTAGAGAGCAGGTGGCCCTGATTTCTGTTATTGAATGAAATTTTAAAGCACAAATGTCACTTGGGCATCACCTTCCCCAACATGTTCATGTGAGACAGCTCAACATGAAAGGAAGATAACAAAGTGAACAGACAATCTTGCCCAAGGTTACAGAGCTTCTTATTAACATGATAAGGTTTTAAATCCAGAAATTCTCATATACAGACGTACCCGTCGCCAGCGAGTCAATTCTCACTCATAGCAAACCTGAAGACAGAGCAGAAGTGCTCCATAGTTTCCGAAGAGCGGCTGGTGGATTTGAACTGCTGACCTTTTGGTCAGCAGCGGTAGCTCTTAATCACTACGCTACCAGGCCTACGATGTACAGACCAGGATCCTGTATATTATCATATAGTTCTAGCGTTGCTTGGTGATTTACAGATAATATTTAGGTTAACAAACTTACGTGTCATTTAGACACTTTAGAATATAGCAATTATACCATTAATTAATTAGTAGGTATGCCTTGTATTAAAAAGCATCTTAAGTTACCATATTTATGAACCCCTTAAGTGGATGGAGGAGCTCTGGTGGTGTGGTGGTTAAGAGTTTGGCTGCTAACTAAAAGGTCGGCAGTTCAAATCCACCAGCCGCTCCTTGGAAACCCTATGGGGCAGTTCTACTCTGTCATCTAGGGTCGCTATGAGTAGGAGTGGACTCGACGGGCAACAGGTTTGTGTTTTTTGTTTAGTTTTGTTTTTTAAGTGGGTGGAAGACAGTAAATTGCTTAGAGCTGATTCAGACCTTTATTATATAACCATCATTTAAAATAAATTTATTTTAAATGTATTTTAGATACATGACTTGTTGGGCTATTCCAGACATTAGGTCAAAGGGCAACTAAAAATTTTTACATTAGTACTAAAATGATCCTCTTTTTTTCTTTCTAATGCTTCTACCTAGACAGCTACAAAACAAGGATTTAAAATTATAAGCGAAAACATCTTTATTACCTGAAATGCCAGATGAACTATGTCTTCATTAATTAGTGGATGCAATGCCTGTTATGTAGCTCAAAATTGTGAAATGAATTTGGAATACTATGCATGCTCTATAGAAATACATTGTGAATGTATTTTAATTGAATGTATATGCATGTGTGAGTGCGTGCATATCCACAGCACATAAATCAGAGTTATATATAATGTTCAATAGGTAATTGTTAAATGAATAAATAAATAATATAGTTGATTGACGAAATTCCTTTCCTGCTTTATTTGCTGTCTGAACTAGATTATTTTCTCTTTTAAATTTCCCCCCCATGCATACAATAGTTTTCCCCAATATGCAGATACTCAATAATACTCAGGATCTGTGTTGCTTCGATAATTAGATGGATGGATGGATGGATGGATGGATGGATGGAAGGTTAGATTAGATAGATAACCCATTGCCATCAAGTCGATTCTGACCAGTAGTGACCTCATAGGACAAAGTAGAACTGCCTCATAGTATTTCCAAGGCTGTGATCTTTACGGAAGCCGACTGCCACGTCTTTCTCCCTCAGATAAATAGGTAGATCGTTAGACAGACAGACAGATAGATAAATGGATATATACATACATATATAAAGCAAAGTGGTTAGTTGACATTTCTTTATAAATAGTCTTTGTCGTCTTGTGTAAGGTTTATCAAACTTTTTTTTATACTGGATTTGCTTTTTTTTAATTCTATAGAAATTTTACCTATATATTTTTAAGTTTTTGTTTTTCTTTTTCCTTTTGCTCTTTAATTGTCTACTTCTTCATGCCAATTTCTCTAATTAATTGAATCATTTCTCTTTCCAAAATAAGAAATTCATTTGGGTGTTTTCTATATTTTTGAAGTGTCCAGACTCAGGGCCAAACTGTACCATTTTCCTTTCATTAATCAATCCTACCGGAACAGTTAGATTATAATTTTTAAAAAATTATTCTTTAGAGGAAGATTTGCAGAGCAAATTAGTTTCTCATTAAACAACACATAATGTTCTGTGACAGTGGTTGCCAACCTTATGATGTGTCAACACTCTCCCCTTCTCGACTTTGGGTTCTCCATTTCCATTCTTCCAGCTTTCCTATGAAGTTTACTCAAGATTGGATCTGGGGATTATCATTCAACACTGTCTTCTCTAGGTATCAATTTACATGGAAAATTATTTTGTTTGTATAAAAGTACAATACCTATAGATTTATTTTTCTTTGAAATGATAGAGAAATAAAAACCAAATCTGAGACTTACAGATTTTGCAAAATAGGAACCCTGGTGGCACAATGGTTAAGCACTCAGCTGCTAAACAAAAAGTCAGCAGTTATAACCCGCTAGCCGTTCTGCAGGAGAAAAATATGTCAGTCTGCTTCAGTAAAGATTATAGCCTTGGAAACCCTATGGAGCAGTTCTACCCTATCCTGCAGAATCGCTAGGAGTTAAAATTGACTTGACAGCAATGGGTTTAGATTTGGCAAAGATATTAAATTAGTATGAGTTGGAATCTACTTGACAGCAATGGGTTTGGTTTGGTCTTTTGGTTTGTGGCCTAATATATATATTTTTTTTCTGGAAATTTATTATTATCTTGAGATGGAGTAGTAATTTTTTTATTTAAAAATACAAAATTTAGCCCTCGGAGTAGAATCTGAGATTTTGAGAATATGTCTTGTATGAGCCACTGAACACAAAATTAGTTCATCTTTTCCACATTAGGAATAAAAAGAATTTGCAGAGGATAGGGGGAAGGAAAGCATAGTAAGAAAAAAAAAAGTGAGATAAGGCAGGAGGGGTATTATGCCTAGACCATTTACAGGATCATCCAAAAATGAGACAACTGGTAGACAATTCTCTTCGGTTCTCTTCCATTTCACCACGTCTTCTGAACAGATTCACTGTCAGCTTTAGCTCTGGACTATCTTTTCAAGGATGTTTGTAGAGCAAAATAACTTGGAAAATAGACATTATGTCTTCCTCCAAGGTAGAGGGCTAATTTGTTTTCTGTCCCAGATAAGAAAGGTAATATCTCATTGTGGGACAAAGATTGGGCAGATTTGTTGTAACCCGATTATTAAAAAAAAAGAAAAGGAAAAACTGGCATTTTCTAAGTTTAGGATCCTTCAGATGAGCACAAAGCAACTCAAAGCAACTGTGTGTATAGCATGGCCTGCCTCTGCAGTGCCCCAGTGGGACTTGGGAGGACATAAGGAACCAAAGCAAACGTAAAGCTATACTGCCTTCTCTGCTATGAGTAATCAAGTTCTTTTCTCTGACTCAGGAAGCTCTTGTCTTCTGCCAGCATCTGTGAAACCATGGCAAGCTTGTTATTTGCAAGTAAGATAAAATCACAGACCCTTCATGGTTCTTGATGTAATGTTTTATTTGAAGATCTTTTATTATTTCTATGATGAATTATAAACTCCAAAGTACTCACTGGATTTAATTGCATGTATGCTTGATTTTCTTTCTTTCTTTCTTTTAATTTTTTTGTTGCTGTTGTTTGCGTCCTTATTTTTAGTGGAAATCTCCAAAATGGTCTCAGTGACATTTGTGGATTCAAGTGACCCAGAAGGATCAGAATGGTAACTATCTGTAACTATTAAGAATTCTTAAAAGTAAAATGTTGAGATCTGTGGTAAACATGAGATTGTAAACTCCATGGAATTCATAGAATTATTGAATGGGCTGTAGAATTGCCCCACAAGTAGAGAAAAAGAATCTATATCTATGTGATATAGATGCAGACGGGGAAATTTTAGACAGCTGACATCTAGTTCATGGTTTTAGTATAAATGATGTAACAATATATGATGATGTCTTCTTTCTTAATAAACATGTATTCTTAATTCACAGCTGTGACTTGGAGCATGACCGTTATTACTAATATTATTTTAATCTATGTTTTCTGAGGCTAATTTTCACAATATCTGGGGTTTTCAGTTTAATCTGCTTTACATTTCTTTCTTCAAGAAAAATCAGTCAATGCTCCAGAGATTTTGCCTCCATTTCCTTAAACAATCTTTGTCACAGAAATGGTGTCTCTAACTTCTGAATTGGCCCTAATTAGAGACAGAAAATAAATTGCCCTTTTCTTTGTAACACCTTGTAAGAGAAGCTACAACACTAAATTAAATAGGTTGAGGTACTCAATAGGGCTATTGCTGCCCTTCCAGGTCTTTTCAGTTTACTGGAATGAATGGCAGAAACATTTATGCATGCAGCTAGATGTAGATTATAAAAATGTTCATCATAGAACTGTTGAATTCGTTGATTTCTTTCTGAAAATTCTTACAAGACTGGGAAAGTTAAAACAATACAAACATACAAAAAAGAGACATTTATAATGATCTATGTAAAGTCAGATGAAATGGGAACTGAAGACTTAGTAATAACTGACAAGAAAAAAATGGCATTATTGTTTCCCAGTGGTATTTTTTTTTTTTTGTTCCCTTTTCCATTTTTGTCATTAATGTCTTCTGAGATGCTTTCAGTATTATATGATTCATTTAACCTATTCAATGAAACTTGAAATATTGTGCATTATGAATGAGGTTTGAGTTATTTTTAAATTGTTTTTCATTAAAATTATAAAAGTTTGCAAATAGTGTAGACCCTGGAGTAGATCTAGTCCAAATCCATTATTGTACAGATAATGACATAAAAGAATTGAAAGATAAAGGGATGGTCTCTGATCTTGTTCTTCACTACAGAGAATACTAGAAGTTGTCATTAGCATTCAGTCCACTGCTCTTACTACCACATCGTTCTCCATGTGGGACACCTCCTTGTCTTAGGTTCAGGAAAACAATGCCCAGTTTGTTCTCTGAAGTGTTGCTCACTCACAGGAATCTTTATGTATGGCCTTTGCTAAATTTTTCTCTGGTACTTCACTATTCAGTCAGACATATATTATAAAAATGTATTCTAAAATGTCCAAGGGTATATACATCAGGTTGAGTAAAAAATGTGATGTTTATTTATTTAACATCTATTTAGTCCATGCTGTAATAGACTTCAAAAGTCAAAGGCAAACACACACACACACACACACATGCACACTGGAAGACAAAATTACATACCTTCCAACAAATACGCTATAGATGTTTACTGGAACAAATAAAGCATAATGGGAAGTGCCATTAAACAAAAATCTTATAGAGTAGATCTAAAGTAGATTTAAAGATGCTTAAATTAAAACATAACCTGGCACTTAATTAGTTCTTAATATAATTTACTTAGTATTATTATCGTTGTTTTAAGTGTTATAATTTGGATAGAAAACTTGGAAATTTAAATAAAAAGAAGTCTCACTTTTGGAAAAGTATTAACTTCTAAAATAAATGTAAACAAAGTAAAATTTTTTTAAATGAACACTTTCAACTTTATACTATATATCTACATCACAGAAGTTGAAGCCTAGAAGTTTATTAAGAAAAAAGAATGATAGAAAATTTTCCATAAAAACTAGGTTTCATAGCCTGAATGCTAGAAAACAGAGCCTGAGAGGAAGCATATATGCTAATATTTTATGCTGGGGTCCAACTTGTGGTGCCCACTTTTGAAACCAAAGTGTTGACTGGCCAAAAAAATGCTGTTCTGTCACCTGTAGGTGGGAAGAATACAAGTATGGTCTTTCAAGGAGGGCAGCTGCATTGTCAGTTCACTAGTTCAGCTGTAGGACAGTGGGTTGATCCCTCAAGGTGTTGTCTTATAATTGGTGCCTGTATTAGTTTTCTGGGCTGCCATAACAAATAACCAACAACTGAACAGCTTAAAACAACAGAAATATCTTCTTTTACAGTTGTAGAGCCTAAAAGTTATAGAGCCGAAATCAAGATGCCCATGGGGACGTACTTCACCTGAAGGCTCTCAGGAAGTCTTTGCTTCTTCCTATCTCTGGTGGTTGCTGTCAATGTTTGGTGTTCCTTGGCTGTGGCAGCATAACTACAATGCTATCTTCTAGTTTCACTTGGTCATCATGTTCACATGGCCTTCTTCACTGTGTTTCTGTGCCCTTGCATGGCCTTTTTATAAGAGCATCCATCACTGGATTTCTACCACCTGTCTATCAGTTTGAAATATTGTGGTAACTTGCACTTTGCTCTGATGCTAGAAGCTATGTCATTCCGAATACTAATACCAGCAGAGTCTCCCATTGTGGACAGGTTTCATTAGAGCTTCCAGACTGAAACAGACTAGAAAGAAAGGCCTGGAAATCTACTTCTAAAAATTAGCCATTAAAAATCATATTGATCACAACAGAATATTGCTCAATATACCTTTGGAAGATGAGCCCCCTGGGCTGAAAGGCATTACAAAATAGTTGTAAAGATGGACTCAAATGTTCCAAAGATAATGCAGATGGTTTAGGATTAGGCAACTTTTCATTCTGTTATACATAAGGTGGCCGTTAGTCAGACTTGATGGCAACTAACAACAACAACATTGTATTTAAGGCTCACCCTAATCCAGTATGGCCTCGTCTTAACTCCATTGCATCTGCAGAGACCCTATTTCCAAATAAGTTTTCATTCACAGATACTTGGGTTTAGGACTTAAACATACCATATTAAGTTATCATATAACCCATTCCAGCATGAACAAACTCTTATCTAATTATAGTCAAAAAGTCTCAAGTCTCATCTCTGCTCTGAAATCATGAGTCACCACTGCTGCAGGCCATGAGGATGAGGCCACTACTTTTGCTGCTCCTGCTGGCCATGAAGCTAGGACCAATGGGGTCAGTGGGTGCAGAGGGCAGAGCCTTGAGTTACAGAGGCTTATTCTTAGACCTTGAAACAATAAAATTTGTCCTGCTTGGTTTCAAACTTGCTTGGAACGTCTACCTTTTTTTTCTTGTATTTTCTCCCATTTGGAATGAAAATGTCTATCCTATGACTGTCCCACCATTGTATTTTGAAAATCAACCACTTGTTTTCTAGTTTCACAAATTCCTCTCCTTCTAGTAGAGGGAAATTTTGCTCTAGACTCTAAGTCTCATCCATACCTGATTTAGATGATGTGACTGGGGGCTTATGAACTGATAAGAATTAGATGAGATTTTGGACTTTGAGTTAATATTGTAATGAGTTATAACCCTTGGGGATGTTGGGATGGAATGAATGAATTTTTCATATGGGTTGGTCATGAATATTTGGGGACCAGAGGATAGATTACGGCAGGCTGCATAATGATGTCCCTGAAAGTGTTCACATTCTAATCCCTGGAATCTGTGAATATTACTAAAAAGGGAATGATAAAATGACTTTTTAGATGGGATTAAGGATCTTGAGAGGAGAAGAGTATACTGGATTATCTAGGCGGGCACAAAATCCAATCACATGTATCCTTATAAAAGAAATGTAGAGGGAGATTTGACAAGAAGATAAGGAGGAGACAATATGAACATGGAGGTAGATATTGGAGTGATGCAGGCACAATCCAAGGACTGCTGCTACCCTCCAAAGCTGGAAGTGCCAAAGAAAAGATTACCCCTAGAGAATCCCTGCCAAGACTTTGATTTCTGCCTAGTGGTGCTGATTTTTGCCTCCAGAGCTATGAAACAATAAATTTCCCTTGTTTTTAGTCACCAAGCTCATGGTAATTTGTTACAGAAGCCATAAGAAACTAATATATTCACTGGAGTTTTCATTTGCATTTTCCATAGAGTATCTTTCCAGGTTCTTTTTCATATGTATATTTTCTTTTTCTGCAGTGTTTTTTTCAATTTTGAATTTTTAATATTGCTTTTTAGAATCCTTTGAATATTCTGGATACCAGTTCTTTATAATATCTTTAATTTGCAAATATTTCTTCCAAAATATGGCTTAAATTTTCATTCTTTTAAGAGTATGTTTCAAACAGCAGAATCACTTAATGTTGACAAATTCCAATTCACCTTTTCTTGTTTCTTTCCCAGATCATGTTTTTGGGTATGCTAAAAAATCTTTTCTAACCCAAAGTTACTAAGATTCTCTCTTATGTTTTCTTCTAGAAGTTGTCAATAGTTTTGGGTTAATTTACTTTTATTATCAATTTTTAGATAACTGTGTTATCTGGTATGAAGCCTGAAATGGAGGGGTTTCTTTTTTTTTTGTTGTTTTTTGCAAATGGATATTTGATATTTCCTGCACAATTTATTGGGGAAAAAACTATCCTCCATCAAATTTCCTTTGCTCTTCAGTTGAAAATTATTTTTGAAGGAACTTAAGATGGAATAAGAATAGTTCAACCTCTGTCTCCTACTGATTATGACTAAAAACCCTGGACCAAGTGTATGAATAAGATATCCGAGGAAACAGAAATGTAAATGGTAACAAGATAATTGTAGATGGAAATAAAAATCATAGAATTGATATGGCAGTTAGATTTCTGTTTTTTTTTTTTTTTTTTTCCTTAATCTCTGGGTTTAGACCTTGAGGCGGCCCAAATCATGGAACTTCCATGTGGGGATAGAGAGAAAAAAAGCTCCCAGAAAAAAAAAAAGTCTGTCTCAGGACAGAAGACCAAGAACAAGGGTCCTTGCAAGTGGAGACAATGAGAAAAGACCCCTATTTTTTTTTTTCCATTCTTTCTCTTTCCCTGTCCCAAGTTAAGCCCCAGTCATTAACAGGTATTCCTAAAGCAGAGGTCAGGCTCATAGTCACCTGTTACCATACAGCCATTTAAATCGTTGGGAAAAATATCCTTTTTTTTTTAACCAACCAGGGACCTGGGGAAAGGGATCCATGTAGTCCGTATTGCCAAGGTAAGCTTGGCATTGATCTGGTTTGTAAGAAAGACATCTAATGTTAATATTAAATATTATAATATAGCATATAATAGATTTGTTATTAAGATTATTTTGATCAAGTTTAAGATAATTGGGTTTTAAGAAACCTATTGACACAATTCTAAAATGTAGTAAATATACTGCAAGAATACATACTCACAAATTCGCTTTATTTATGTAAAATTATTTAGGTGTTGCACTGAAATGCATATATATGTAAATATATATTTATACACACACATATATTCCCCTATTAAAACCAATTTCTTCAAAGTCTGAATATTTTAGAATATATTAGAGATTGATACCAGGTGACATAGAAATGTGTGTGCTGTATGATATTCTGATATTTTGTTTTCTTTTTCAATTGTATTTCTCACATTATTTATGAATCAGTAGTTTACAATATTGATTATGTGTGTTAAAGACATGTGAAATTCATGTATTAAATCTATCTGGTTTTTTTTGTTGTGTTTTAGAAATGAAAATATATTCTCTACGATAATGTTGGATCCTGGTGGTGAAGTGGTTAAGAGCTTGGCTGTTAACCAAAAGATTATGTTATAGCTATATTCCTGAGAAGCTTTATACAATCCAGCAATATTTTAAAATTTGTTTTTTCACCAAGTTACTGAGGGGTCAGGCATAAAATAGTCAAATTATTTTTATTTGGTAATTTCTATAATAACCATTTTATTATCACAAGAAAATCCAAATTACAAAACTCAAAACAAACCAATAAGAAAAAAAAAAATGACTTTCTTTTTTTGTCCTTAATCTAAAATCACATTTCCTCTATCATAATTGGCCCTGAACTTACTCTGTTTTTGTTATAGCCCAATTTATAATTTCCAATAGAAAACAAAAGAATGACAAGGTCAGTTACGGAGCTGTGACTCCTGTGTCTTTTCTGACTTACATGGTATAATTGCCCTTTTTTAGACAATAAAAAAGTAGCAGTTTGAAATATATAATTTGTGATAAGTAATTGATCATTCATAATAAATTCAGAAAAAAACCCATGCTGTAGAATAAATGTTTGCATTATGCATAAAAGTAGAATTTAATAAGTGACTTTCAACACCACCCAAACTACTGGTTCGTAATATCATGACTTCTCCAAATTGTTCAAAATAACTTGGAGCAAAGCTAAAAAATACATGCGCAAGAGGACAAATAGTAGAGAACAACAAGGAGTTTCTTCCACACCTATTATACATCAGCAATAGCAAAAGGCCTTGGTGTTTCATCAGTCAGAAGTATCAATGATTTGTCAGTTCTCTGATCTCAGATGTCTCATCCTCTAAGAAATTATTCTCTGTTAGTATTCATCACATCTTCCTCTGTGCTATTAGAATACTTATACAAGTGTTATTGCATTTATCGTGATGTCTTTTAATTTATTCATTTGTTCATCTCTTCAACTAAATGATGAATTCTTTGAGGGAAGGGAATCAGTCTTATACCGGTTTATTCAGTGTTTTGCATCTGGGCTGTCCCTGAAAGAGTGAGTTGCCCTAGGGTGACGCAACCAGTTTGAGCCTGCCCAAAATAGCTGTATTTCAAAGGAGCCAGGCATCTTCAATGGGCCACTTGGATAACATTAAATAAATACATTTTGGAGTGAGAAACAAAGTCACGAAACCCATCTTCCCAAGCTTTGGCCCCGGAACACTCATTCCAATTGCAGTACCCAGAGATAAGTCTGTCTAGCAGAGCTCTTGTTTGTTTGGTTCATTGGGAGAAATCAGATTTCCAGATCTAGGATTTTTTGAAGGCTTAATATAAAAGATGCAAATTCTGTTAATCAAGTAGCTGTATCTACTTTTTCCATCTGTGAAATTAAGTGACAATATTGACTTTGAGTTTTGGGTACTGTATGTCACTCTTCTAAACTGAAACTCCAAGATTCCAAGTGATGTCCTGAAATGTTGAATCTCAAATTTCTGCCTGTAAGGGAAATATAAAAGCCAATACTTGGATTGCAAAGCGGAAAGTTATCACCTAATTGTCAGTGAAAGTTTAATAGGACTAGATCAGTCCTCTAAATAACTTAAATGGTGGATAATTTCTGCCTAAATTATCCGGAAAATTGCAGTAGATTTTCTCATTTCTTATAACAGATCCTCAGGTTTACGGTTGAGTCCTGAACATTACATATGTACAAATATATTTTAAAATGTTTACTTGAGACATCTACATTAGGAACACAAAACTACTGCCATCTTTTAACATCAAATTTTCACTTACTCATGTGGAAAGCCATATGCATTAGAAATGCTCTCACTTTGGGTGGTAAAAACACAAAGTAAGGCTGACAGTTCTGTTGCCCGAGGAGAACGTTCTGTGCAGCTCATCTTCTTTTTTTTCTGGATACTTTATTTTGCACATTAACAACCAATAATTTGACAAGTACTGGCAATGGCTTTTTTGTAGAACCACCTATACTAGATGATATATGCACTACTAAAATCTTGCATCAACATCTGGCTAGAAGAAGTGTTAAAAATGTCTAGGTGTATTATTTGTATTTCACCTTTGTTTTCTAGCAGCACTAAACTGGAGTAATTATATATTTATTCCTTTCCCTGGGGAAAATAAACTGAAATGTCTGAGCATATAGTTATCTAGGTCTAAACAAATGCAATCATTTGGCCAAAAGAAGCAAATAAACTTATAAATAACCTAGGCTGGCATAAACACTGTAAAACTAATTAAAGTTTTCAGCCTTCCCAATGAGGAATCCTGGCCTTAGAAAAAAAAATTATGAACACTTACTGAATGCTTGTTTTGTGCCAGACGCTGTCTGAAACCCTTCATATATAAAAACTAACAAAAAAAACAAACAAACCTGTTGCCATCAAGTCGATTCTGACTCTTAGTGGGTGACCCTATAGGACCGAGAAGAACTGCTCCATAGGGTTTTCAAGGAACGGCTGGTGGATTAGAACTGCCAACGTTTTGTTTAGCAGCCAGCTCTTAACCACTGTGCCACCAGGGCTCCTTCACGTATATAGTCTCTGTTAATACATGCCATTGTTAATAACTTCCCTATAAGTGAGCTACTATTATCATCCTTATTTACATGCAAGGTAACTAAGGCACAGAGAAATTAAGAAACTTACCTAATGCCCATTAAAGATTGGAAAGCGATTTGCTGAAACCAAAATATTCACACCAAGGCAGTTTGACTCGAGAATCAGTTTTCTTAGTTACTGCACACTCTGCCACCTTTGGGAACCATTGAAAAGTACCAAAGAATTAAACACCTTGGCTTGTAATCCTGTGTCCTGAATGTTAATCTAGATTTATCACTCATTCTGTGTATGAACTTTCTGAGACTCAAACTATTCTTACCTCCCAGACTCAACCAAAAACATATTCTCTTTTATGGCCTTGCCATTCTCCTCAATGTTCATTTCAGGTGCATCCCTTCAAATATATTATGGCTCTTACTTAACTAATAATGCTTCCCATATATTGTGTTTTCATAAGAAGTATTAATAAATTCAAAGAGCTTAACTTTTTTCCAGTTATAGAGCACTCAATAGTCCTGAGCTAACACTATTACTAATAATCTTGTTATTATTACTGCTGACCCACTATTACTATTATTATTACTGGTATTAATAATACTACTAAAAATATTGAACTATGAAACTTAAAATAAGTGATTAATTTTAATATTTTTAATGTAAAACTTTTATTGTGATATAGAATTCCGTAGAAGATATAAATTTTATATGTATAACTGTGATACTCAGAAGATACTTAGAGAGCTTCTAAGTCAAACTGTAAAATACATACTACATACTGCAGAAGTAAAAGTACATTTTTAAAGAGTACATTAATATAATATTCATTTAAAATGAATATACTCACACTGTATTTCACTTACACCAATTTTCTTTACACTGCTTTCTCATACGTAGATTGGAGTGGTTGTTCCTAGACTAAGGTAACAGAGAAAGATATTTTAACAGACTCCTCAATACCAAGACTGAATCAAACTAAGATAAAAAGTATTTGTTTTACCTATCAGAACTACTACTATCAGTAGTGTTCAACAGTTTTTCTAATTTGGAGGAATTCTTTAGCTATCATTATTTTTGTTTTATTTTGTTTGTTTTAGTTATTTTTCTTCTGTAGCTTGTGTATAACTCATCTCATGATGACAGGGATTTAGATTATTCTTCATTTAGAATTATTAAAAAATGTGAAAATTACCTACAGTTGATGATACAAGAAAAAGTCTGTTAACTAGGGAAGAATGTTTTATTATTAAGGATATATCATACAAAATATATGGTATAGGCTATTATAGAAGAATTAGTAAAATATATATATACATATTTTTCCCATCTATGTCATGGGTAGAAACTGGGACTTAGGGGAAAAAAAAGAAAGTAAACAAAATAAAGAAATTACTGATTGCAATAGTTACTGACGATGAAGTTTGTGTATTCCTATGGGATTATTTGGGTATTTCCACTCTATTTTCTAAACAATGATCATGGTTATAATGATGATAAAAAGGCAATATCTGTTATATTCCTACTAGATGAAATACACTGTTCTTTCTGAAAGAGTTTAGAAACTATCTGCATATTTTCATTTAGACTATTAACTTGTTTTGTTGAGATATTTAAGGCAAATCAGAAATAAAATGGAATTCAAATTCCTCTTTAGAAAGTAATTTTAATAAAATCACGTGGTCATAAATCTTTTATTTTATCCTATCCTTAAATTCCAGCAATGAGATTGGCAAATATTTGATGCTTAATAAATATTTGTTGAATAAATACTTACTGAATGAATATTTGTTGAATAGCTAGTATTATGAGAACAGGTATGTTATTCGATTGATGATAGCAATGTTTATTGAAGGAAACCCAAATAAACAAGATAAGTTAAATTAAGCTCATTTAACTGGTTCAATATTCAAAATACTAAATAATAATTTTTTTAAATTTTCTACAATTTAGTAAAAGTGTTATATGAATTATTAGCTGAAAAAGAGACCCCACTGATGACGTTCTTAGGAATCATCCTGAAATGCTTTGGTGAGTACTAAATAAAATATATTATGTTCTGGTTGTATGGTTAAGAACAAAGAAACTGTGGAATTTAGAACTGAATCAATATCATTAGTGTTAGTTCTACAACATTAAGATAAATAGATCAAATACTTTCATTTTGTGGATCATATTCCCTCAGAAAATTGTAGAGGGCTAAGAAAGAGAAATATTTGAAACTTATGCATATCAAATTTATTTCAGAATATTCTTTTGCTGACCTACATAATAGGTACTGATAGGATTGCATTAAGCTTGCATCGGACAGAAACTCATCTGGAGATAAACTGAAGAAAGGAGGCTAAACAATAAATTGACTAATTAAACTAGCAGACTATTAAACAACTTATAACCTTTCTTTGATGTTTCTCATTTCTGCTGATAGGCTGGTGTCTTACAAAATTTGAGGTCATGATCTAGTATGTCAGTTAAGAGAGTTTTCAAGACAGTGGTTGAGACACATGCTTCTTAAATATTCTGTGATGAAGAACAAATATTCTTAATTCCCAACTCTTCATGGGCTGTTGCTTATTGTTACAGATTGAATTTCATCCCCCCAAAAGATATGTTGATGTTTTGGCCCCAATGTCTGTGGATGTGACATTGTCTGGGAGAGTAATGTCTTTCTTTGAAAATTCAGTTAAGTCATACCAAAGTAGGATAGGCCTTCGGTCTTCTTAGTGGAGTCTTAAAAAAGGAGAAAAGACACAAGAGAGTGTCACACACATACACAGGGCAGAAGATACACACCATGTGACGATGGAGACAGATGCAACTATACGCAGCAGATAAACGTCTAAGATGGCCAGCAGTCCCCAGAAACTATGAGAGAGTCGTGGGACAGTCCCTCTCTCGGAACTTTCAAAGGAATCAACATGGCTGATATCTTGATTTAGACTTCTAGCCTCAGGACGGTGAGAAAATAAGTCTCTGTTCATTCAAACCACTTACTTCATTGTATTTGCTTATGGAAGCCCTACGAAAACTAAGACACTTGTATAAAATACAATAAAAATAAATAACCAGAATAAAATGAAGTAAAAATGCCCAGACATTTAAAAGACAAACCAAAAAAACAAAACAAAACCCTTTGCCGTTGAGTCGATTCGGACTCATAGCAGCCCTATAAGAAAAAGTAGAACTGCCCTGTAGAGTTTCCAAGGCTGTAATCTTTACATAAGCAGACTGCCACATCTTTCTCCCACAGAGCAGCTGGTAGGTCAGAGCCACCAACATTTTGGTTAGCAGCTGAGCACTTTAACCACTGGGCCGCATTTTTTTTTAATTGTTGAGTCCTACATTCATAAAATTACCCCATCAAATTGCTAAAATCTTTCTAAATATTTATTTTTTATAGCTCTGCTTACATTGTCACAGCTTGATAACAGATTGTGAATCAACTCAGTTTGTCAATCATACTTCAAGAACAGGGCTAGACCACGCAGAAAGAATTGCACATGAAGACTAGAGAACATAATTACAGAATATTATGAAACATAGAACAGGTGTTTGTTTCTTTGTTTGGTTTGTTGGCTGTTTTGTTTTGGTTTTTGGTGTCTATGAACCTAACCATATCGGGAACATAATTTGAAAGAAATTTATTCTGTTCCCTTACCGAGTCCTTTCTCATTGGCAACTTGGTGTCTGTCATGGTTTGAAAATGTGTGTATCAATTTGCCTAGGCCATGATTCCTGGTACTGTGTGATTTTCCTGTATGTTGTAAACCTGCTTCTATGATGTTAATGAGGGAGGATGGGTGGCAGTTGTGTTAGTAAGGCAGGACCTGATCTACAGGACTGGATTGTGTCCTGAGGCAATCTCTTGAGATATAAAAGACAGAAGTGAGCAGTGAGACAGGGGGACCTCATACCATCAAGAAAGCAATGCCAGGAGCAGAGCGCGTCCTTTGGACCAGAGTCCCTGCACCGAGAAGCTCCTAGTCTGGGGGAACACTGAAGAGAAGGCCGAGAGAGAGAAAGCCTTCCCCTGGAGCCGACACCTTGAATTTGGACTTTTAGCTGACTTTACTGTAAGGAAGCAAACTTCTCTTCATTAAAGCCATCCACCTGTGGTACTTTTGTTATGGCAGCACTCAATGACTAAGACAGTGACCAAACGCGTGCATTTATGCAACAGTTGATCACAGACATAACCTAGAGAGGGCAGGCAGTATTCTCCTCTGGTGTGACAACAGTCTTGCTTGGGATTGTGCTGTGGATTGAATTTTGTCCACCAAAATTTATGTCAACTTTGCTAGGCCATGATTCCCAGTATTGTGTCATTGTCCACAATTTTGTCATCTGATGTGATTTTCGTATGTGTTGTAAAACCTACCCTATGATGTTAATGAGGCAGGACTCAATCTACAGGATTAGGTTGTGTCTTGAGTCAATCTCTTTTGAGATATAAAAGAAACAACAAGACCTCATACCACAAAGAAAGCAGCGTTGGCAGCAGACAGCATCCTTTGCACCCAGGGTTCCTACACAGAGAAGCTCCTAGACCAGGGGAAGATTGATGATAAGGACCTTCCTCCAGAAGCAACAGAGAGAGAAAGACTTCCTCTAGAGCTGGTGCTTTGAATTTGGACTTTTGCCCTCCTAAACTGTGAGAGAATAAATTCCTCTTTGTTAAAGCCATCCACTTGTGGTATTTCTGTTATAGCAGTACTAGATAAGTAAGACCTGTGAAAGCACATCCTGACCTCATTAACTTTATTGTTTATCCACTCAAGTTGGAAACACATAAGTAAAAGTTGTACAGATTTTTTTTAAACATTAATTAGTATAACATTCATTCAAAAGCTGTGGCAGCACTGTAGAAAACACAGTTCATACCTGACAAATTATATTTTCCAGAAAAATAGAAGTCTTATCTCATTCTATCAGATGCAAGCTGTATTTGCACTTAACTGCAGTCCATTTTTGCCAAACTTGTAGCTTTGCAAATGCTTTTGAAAATTTATGGAAATGTCTTGATGAAAATAATTTTATTTTTGGTTAGTTGCTTCTCATTGTGTGGCTATTTTCTACCTCTTACTTATACCCAAGTAATGTCTACATGAAACCTCAATACAGAACAAAAGACATTATATACTGCCCCTACAGAAACTGCATTCTAGTGAAACTAATTGCCATTAATTTTTGGAACAATAATCAGAGTTAGAAAGTATGTAGGTGAGGACATATTTGAGAAATGTTCAAACATTTCAAGAGATGAAATAAAATATCTAATGAGAGGGTTTCTGTTGACAAGTCATTTATCCCTGTTTTGATTTAGCAGGTATTACTTGAAGGACATTTTTTTTTCTAATTAATTGAATGATTAACAATTAAAGAAATTAGAAACATCACCTCATTTTTCTATTTTACTGATTTCATTTATTTTAAATCATTTAAAATGTTCTTTGATCCAGAAGTTGTAGACAAACGAGCAAAGATGCAATACATACACATATCAATTATAAACAATCAGTGTTATATCATAAGTGGGGGAAAAACTTATTAAAAATATGAATAGTTTATTTTTCTCCAGATAGATGTCAGAAAAGATGTCAGCTAGCCGTGGTTGCTCAATAGTTAAGAACTCAGGCTCCTAACCAAAAGGTTGGCAGTTCAAATCCACCAGTCGCTCCTTGGAAACCCTCTAGGGCAATTCTACTCTATCTTATAGGTTTGCTGTAGTTGGAATCAACTCAACAGCAATGTTTTTTGTTTTCTTTTTTTTTTTTTTTTAATAATTAACCATAGTTAACTGCTCATTTCTGGTTTATGGATAGTCACATATTTTACTTTGTCTTTATATTTTTGTATTGTTTGAATTTTTTGCATGAGCAGCTCTACATTGTTAAAGCAGGGTGGAAAATAGTGCTATTTTGATTTTGAAAAACAAAAGCATCATGTTCCCAAAATGTATTGTAATTGTGAAAGATCATCATTGTCTTAGGCTGGATTCTCAAGAGAAGCAAAACCAATAAAGTGTATAAATATATACATAGAGAGAGAAAGATTTATTTCAAGGAAACAGCTCACGCTTTTGTAGAGGTTGGAACGTCCCAAGTCCATGGATCAAGATAGAGGTTTCTCCTGATTCACATAGCTGTAGGGGCTGGTGAACCCAAGTTTGGCAGGTCAGAGAGCAGGGCTCTTGCTCACAGGCTGTGAAGGTTGATGAATCCCTAGATCAGCAGGCAAGACAGCAAGGCTTCTCCTGATTCATGTAGCTGCAGGGGCTGGTGAATCCAAGATCGGCATGCTGGAGAGGAGGAATCTTTCTCACAGGCTGTGAAGATCGATGAATCTCAAGATCAGCAAGTGAATTGCTAGCTCAAGTCCCAAGAACTGGAATTCACACAAACAAGAGGCAGCTGCAGAATCCAGAAAAAGCCAAAAACCTTGGCAAGGCAAGCAGGAAGGAAATAAGCAGTAGAAGGCAGAGAGCAGAAGGCTGAGGGGGCAGTGAACTGCCACAGGCCTCGCCCCCACCAGTACCATTCAGCAGATTCCATCATGGGGGAAATTACATATGAAATTTTAACAGGGAAGGGATGACAACATTATACAACTGCCAAAACACTGATAATCATGGCCCAATCAAGTTGACACACAATCTTAACCATCACAATCATCAATGGTGATCTCACTGGGAGAATATGGTAAAGTTAACAGTTGTTAATCCTATATGTCTCTAGGCAATTAGTAATGATCTCCACTGAATGGTAAAGAGCTTCACTGTGTCTATTACAGAGACCAATCACCACATGGAGCTGTTGAGCAGTTAAAATATTACTAGTCAGAATTGAAACATACTCAAGTGAACATACACACTTGATTTTGAAGAATTAGTATGAAATAAAGAATACAAAATATCTCATTAATGATTTTTACTGATTTCATGTTGTAATAATAACATTTTGAATATATTGGATTAAATAAAATAAATTGTTAAATTAAGTTCACCTGTTTCTTTCTGTTATTTTAATATAAGTACTGGACTATTTTCAATTACATATGTGGTTTGCATTATATTTATATTGGACAGCACTACTGTAGGGTGTATATTGGCTGTTCCACCATTCTCAAGGCAGGTGCCTACCCTCACGTGTTCCAACAGCTCAACATTGATTCATGGTTGTTTGCCATTCTCACCTTCTCAAACTTCCTTTCAGCAAAAGGAGATGGTGGGGAAGTTTTTTTATATGGTAAGTCATGATAGTGCTCTGCCCCAGTTAATACATGTCCACATGCAGAGGGGAAGAAGGTAGATGGCAAGGCTCTGCTTTGAACTCCTGTGAGAGGATCCATAAGCTAACAGTTTTAGCAGTACTCTGTAGTTTCTTAGAGCTGCAGTCTCGTACTATCAAATGAAAAGAAATGTAAGGCATTTTATTACACTCTTTCATATGCATAATAATTGGACAATTTGATTTTATAGTCATTTCATTGTAAGTGCTTGATAAGATAACACTATATTAAAAAGGTGTGCAATGTCCCTATACACTGTAGTATATATATTTGGTTTTTGGTGAGAAAAGAATAGATGGGGTAAATACTTTTTCAGAATTTTTTACCGATCTTTGTGTAGTAAGGAATATGGTATTAACACTACCGGCATTTTCCTTTTTCTTCCCTGGTATAACAGACAAAAAGCATTATTATTTCATTCTCAAAATTATGGTAGATTTGTTCCCAGTCTGTTTCAGAACGTTTGTCCCTGTCTTAAGTCCTCCCCCCAAAATAATTATTAAATATATTAGTTTGCTGTATTTTCAGTGGTGGTTCCATTTTTTGAAGCAGAAGTTTTATGCAAATTTCTAAGTTACAGCATATACCGAATGGCTTGAATTTACAACTTGTTAAATTGTGCTGAAGTCCTGGAAGTTTTGTTTCAGCACTTATGTATAATTGGTTAAAATAATTTATATAAAACAATAAATTAAATGAACATCTAAAATAATCTTAATTTCCTTGGTACGTGTCTTTTCCTCCTCTTAGAGTTAATGGTATGGAGGGTTTTCTGTAATATCAAGTAATAGGAAAATATTTCACTATAAATTGAAGGTAACATTCAAGGTGACAGGCAACATAGGGAAGTTGAAAAAATGTGTCCATTATATTATAGCATATTCTGCTACGAGTTTGTGTTCATGCTTACAGAGAGCTTTAAGAATATAAAAAAAGGATAGAGCACATAAACATTTTCTTATTGTTAATTCTAAATTCTAAAAGATCCTTAATACATATGCATGTACATACATATATAAATACTGTCACTCCAAAAATTCTTAAGACATTAATATAGCTTCTCTTGTTGTTAAATGAAAGTAAAGTTTTAAAAAGGAGCTCTGGTGGCACAGTGGTTATGAGCTCGGCTGCTAACCAAAAGGTCGGCAGTTAGAATCCACCAGCTGCCCTTGGAAACCCTGTGGGGCAGTTCTATTCTGTCCTATAGGGTCACTATGAGTCAGAATTGACTCAATGGCAATGGGTTTGAGTTTTTTGCTTTAATGTCTTAAAAAGGGCCCTGGTGGCATAGTGGTTAAGCACTTGGCTGCTAACCAAAAAGTTGGCGATTTGAAGCCACCAGCTGCTTCACAGGAGAAAGATGTGGCAGTCTGCTTCTGTAAAGATTTAAAGCCTTGGAAACACTCTGGGGCAGTTCTGCTCTGTCCTATAGGGTCGCTATGAGTCAGAATTGACTGACAGAAACGGGTACTGTCTTGATACTAAAAGTGTGATGAGGCCATATCCAGGAGCTATTAAAGTAGTCCCCTACTTCATTCTGGTCCAAATATTTTGTTTTATCCTATGCAACTTCTGTATTGCTCACTATCTTATAACAGAGATGTATAAATCTCTGGCTTTAATTGTCCAAAATCCTGTGTTAAAATGAAGAAATTTCCTAACTTACAGAGACAGGCTGAATCTAGAATATTCCTATCGCTTCTGCTATTTATGATTTAATTAGCTACTTTACGACTTTATGCAACACATGAAGGGCATAGTTGTCCAATGAAAATATACTTGACAAACACCATTAGCTAAGCATCTGCTGTCTTTAGAGTAAGACTGGTTTTAGACAACTATACACACAGGAGATTCTGCTTTGGGGCTAAGTGTTGCCATTCGGTCACTTCACCAGTTTGTAGGATATTTCTCCTATGATTATTAATGCTGCCTATCAAATATACTCCTTGTTTTTATTACAAGGTTAAAAAACATAGTTTCTATGATTTATTATTATTATTTTATAATTTATTTTTGTTGTTGAGAATATATACACAGCAAAAACATACACCAATTCAGGTTTCTCCATGTACAATTCAGTGACATTGATTACATTCCTTGAGTTGTGCAACCATTCTCACCCTTCTTTTCTGAGTTGTCCCTCCTCCATTAACATAAACTTGCTGCCCACTAAGGTTCCTATCTAACCTTTCTGGTTACTGTTTCAATTTTATCTCATATAGATAGATATTAAAAACACATAATAGTCAAGGCTGACGTTCTCTACTAGTTAAGTTAAACTATTGTTTGGTTTTAAGAATACTTCAGGGGATATTTTTGGTTTAACGTTTAAAGATTATCTTAGGGCAATAGTTTCAGGGGTTCATCCAGCCTCCATGGAACCATAAAGTCTGGATTCCATGAGAATTTAAAATTTTGTTCTGTATTTTACCCCTTTTGATCAGGATCCTTCTCTAGATTCTTTGATCAAAATGTTCAGTAACGGTAGCTAAGCCCCATCCAGTTCTTTTGGTCTCATGGCAAAGGAGGCAGTTGTTCTTGGAGGCAATTAGCCACGCATTCCATATTCTCCTCTTATTCTTGACTCTCCTTCTTCCTCTGTTGCTCCAGGCGAATAGAGGCCAATTGCTGTGCCTTGGATGGTAATGTTTGTCTATTTCACATCTATTTACAGAATCAACATAACAGCACAGCTTACCCTTACATAAGCAGGATTGAATATTAATTTATTCAAATAATCAAAATAATCTGATAGAAATTCCACTCTGGATACATAAGTGAGTACATTTTGCAAAATCTCATTGAGCTTATGATTTATTCACTTATTGTTCTTGGAATTTATGTCAGTAAATTTTTAAAGATCCATGGTATTTTTATCAGCAACAAAAACTATCTAGAATAAAAATAAAATCATTTAAAATAGTAGGATATAAACATTTAAAAGTCAAAACACTTCTAACAATATATGTTCAAGACCAATATGCTAAAAAAAAAGTGTATATATATTGTGAGAGGACCTAAATAAAGGGAGGCAAATGCTATGTGCATGGAAGGGAATAACATCAAGATGTCTATTCTTGCTAAACAGACCTAAATATCTAACGACATTCTAACCAAATTCTCAGCATCCCATAATCTATATAGTACATGGATTTATCAACTAATTAGTTGAAGATAGGTAGAAAATGATAGGTATATTTTATCTAAAATGGTGTATTTCTTATAGTTGAATTATTTAACCATTTACCTGATTTATCTATGTGACTGTAGAGACGAACACCATCTCCCATTCAAATCCAACCAACCCTGAGAGCTGTACCTATCAAGCTGTAACAATAATTTATAGCTTATGTCTTGTATCATCTAGTGCTGCTATAACAGAAATATTGCAAGTGGATGACTTTCTCAAAGAGAAATTTATTCTCTCATAGTCTGGTAGGCTAGAAGTCCAAATACATGGCATCAGCTCCAGGGGAGGGCTTTCTCTCTGTGTCAGCTCTTTGGTCTAGGAGCTTCTCCACACAGGAACCCCGGGTCCAAAGGATGTGCTTTGTTCCCGGAGCTGCTTTCTTGGTGGTATGAGGTCCCCAACTCTGCTTACTTCCCTTTCCTTTTATCTCTTGTAAGATAAAAAGTGCTGCAGGCCACACCCCAGTGAAACTCCCTTTATATTGGATCAGGGATGTGACCTGAGTGAGGGTGTTATATCCCTCCCTAATCCTCTTTAACATAATCTAATCTTGCCTCATTAACCACAAGCAAAGATTAGGATTTACAATACATAGGAAAATCACATCAGATGACAAAATGGTGGACAATCACATAATATCATGGCCCAGGTAAATTGATACACACATTTTTGAAGGACACAATTCAATCCATGACAGTTTACAAGGAAATAATAATCTGAGAGGCAAATTTTTATAAGAGTATAGCAAAAGAGTTCAAATGCCGTTGGTTCTGAGCTCAAATTTTTACACTTGTGGAAAAAGGTAACAACTAAATTAAAATGCTGGTGCACTGAAGATAAGCTTTGATTTTTTAACAAGGGAGTGTTTATCCAGTGAGTGTTTTTTACATACATTAATTATATTTTAAGAATGTGTTATTAATGTACTTCATTAAATATATTATTCTACCTCCTAGGAGGCTCAAGGAAGAAAAAAGAAATAATTTATCAGTTTTTGGTAAAAGCTGTCATTTCTTGTTATAAACCTGTTAAAAGAAAAACTCACTTGTATTTCACTTATCAAAGAATAAAGTATAATTCACATTGAATGATGTTTGCCTTTTTTATTCTTCTTAGCATTAATGACATACGCTTGTCCATTATCCTCCTTTACAAATATCATTTATTGATCTACATTATCATTGCTATATTTTGGCATTTACCCCAATTTAAACTATCAGTATTTACCCCTATTTAAACTATTGCTGAACTAAATATATATTATTAGAATTTATCTACCATTCACTCATGGGATAATTCAACACTGAGTGATTTTACATCAAATTGAGCTGTGTGTGTGCGTGTAATCTATATATACATTGACTGTATATATACATGTAGTATTTACTATATAACAATATGCCTACACTGTATCCCTAAGATTATTAAGGATCTTAATCATACCGGTTTTTAGTTAATCACTTTTTTCTTTTTTAACTGAAGATATTCTTTTTGAGATCTGTTGATTTTCTCTTTTAATTTGAACAGATCACTTTCTATGCTTGCTATGTATTCTTCAACCTGCAAATTCATTTTATGACCCTTTCCAGTTAATTCCAAACATTTTTTAACTTAAATCTTATGCCTTTTCCCATTTTCTTAAATTTTGTTTAATGTTGTCTTGAATTATTCTTTGAAGTCTCAAGTGATTAAATTACTGTAAACTTAATAATTAAACATCTTTAGCTTTGACATTGGTTTATACTTTGGCTGGTTTTAAAATTGCAACATTTATCACAAATGCTTTCAATGAGATTAATAGGAGTCCCTGAATAATGGTTTAAACAAATGAAAGAATTGTTTTCTACAGGTACCAAGAAGTCTGAAGATAATTTGGCAATTCATTGACACCATCAAGGAAACAGGTAATTTCCATTTTCCTGCACCAATATCCTCAGTGTTTGCAGTTTTCATTTTAATGGTTGCAAGCAAATGATTTCCCTTAGCTGTCATGCCTATATCCTAGCAGGAACAGAGACAATGAAAAGAGGTAAAAAAAATCCTCCTCAAACTCTTCATCTTATTGGTAAGAGCTATCACACAGGTTCCCCTATACCTCATCCACGATTATTTGCAAGAAAGGCTAGGAAATCAAGGCGGGGAGGGAGAGGAGGAATCATTTTCTAGGCAGTAATGATTTTTTTGCTTATGGTGATGGGAAAGGTGGCACCAAATGTGGGTGAAAATTACACAGCTTGACTAATATAAGTGACATTACTAAGCTATACATAAGAAAAAGGACAAATTGGCAAATGTTATATGTAATTTTGGACCAACAACAATCAAAAAAAAGTGAGGTGTTTGGTTATGTCTAAGTAGTATCAGCAGCTATAGACCATTTTTATTGTTTTTCTATAATTATATATAATGTTAGAACAACAATAAAAAAAGGTAGGGCTACAGCTACATAGACACAACCAAATACCTCACTACCTCACTAGTTTTTACAGTTTGAAGGATTTGGATTATGGTTATGGAGCAATCTAGTCAATTGACATAATACTGTTTTTAAAGGTTCTGTTCTGCCTCCCACTTTGGCGAGTAGTGTCTGGGTCTTCAAACTTTGTGTGCAGCCATCCAAGATGTGATTTGTTTCTCTTCACCTGGAGCAACGGAGGAAGAAGGAAACCCAAGAATCAGAGAAGCAACTGTACTCAGGATTAATAGCCTCCATGAAACACTGCTTCTTCTAACATGAGACAAGAAGAACTGGATAGTGCCTGGCTACCATTGTGAAACATTTCAATTGGAGACACAACAGATGGATCCTGATAGAAGGAAAAAAATGTGGAACAGAACTTCATATTTCCAAAGAATCCAGACTTACTGGACCCACTGAGGCTGAAGGATCCCCAAGACATTTGCCCTGGGATACTCTTCAAACCTTGAAACAAAACTATCTCTTGAAGTCATCTTAAACAAACAAAAACAGTTTAGCTCAAAAGGTAAAGAGTGTAATCCTTAATTAAGTATTGCACTTTAAATATATATATATACATACTTACAGATAGATAGACAGACAGACCGACAGATAGACAGATAGACAGATAGATAGATAGATAAAAGACCAAAGGGACAATAGTAACTCTAAAGCATAGATGAGGAGTTTAGAGGGCAGTGAGTCTAAATTAACAGGGTTGAATCGCCTAGAGCAGAAATAATGAGAATGTTGACACAATGTAAAGAAATTAATCAATGTCACTGAACAATATGTTATAGAAATTGTTTAATGGGAGCATGTTTTCATGTGTACATTTTTACCAATAATTAAATTAAAAAAAGAAAGACTAGGAAATCAAATACATATTATTTACCAAGACACTGTAGAATCCAAATGTTTTTAAAATTCTTTTTTTCCTAAGGTCATTGAGTGAACTTTCATATCTATCAGCATTTTTTGTTTCAGGTGTGAAATCTAATCCCAGGGTTATACTTTTTCTTTAGTTAGTAATCTCCACTTTATTTTCAGAAAAGTTTTAGGATCTTCTATCCTTTGAAGGCTATAAAATCTCAAAAAGTCATGTCAAATTGTAAATTAATTTTAATTCAGTTTCTTAGAATTTGCTTAGATTTTTCATGCTAAGAATGATGTCTGCTTCAGCTATGGTATTTTAAAAAATATGTGATTATATAGTCCTCTTATTTTATTTAGTTCTTTTTTTTTTCCCTACTACTATGATAGATGGAAGTTTAATCACTTGGATTGGTCCTCTATGTCTCCTTAATTATTACTCATATACTTCTTCTGTCTTTTTGCTCATCACTCTGGAAGAATTTCTTGTTTTTCCCCCCCATCTCCTGTTGATTTTCTAAAATATTATATTTTCAACTGCAGTGTATTAGTCTTGTAATTCTTCCATCTTGTTCATAAAATAAGGGTTCCCCCCATTTTTAGGAATGCATTTTTTCAAATATTTCAGAAGGTACACAACAAATTTTAAGTTTTTTTCCTCTCTGAATTATCACCAGTTCTCCAGTTTGTTATGTTGTTTGTTTATCTTAATTTTTTTTATTGTTGTAGTTTAGATGCAGTTTACATTTCAAGTTAGTGTCCCATACAAAGCTTAATACATAGATTGTTATGTGACTCTAATTGCTCTCCCGATACTGTACCAGCACACTCCTCCTTTCCACCCCGATTCCCACTGTCTATTCAACCAGCTCCTAAACCTCTCTGCCTTCCCATCTCACCCTCGGACAGAAGCTGCCCGTTTAGTCTCTTGTATCTACTTGAGCTAAGAGGCACACTCCTCATGAGTATCATCTTGTGTTTCACAGTCCAGTCCAATCCTTGTCTGAAGAGTTGGCCTCAGAAATTGTTTTAGTTCTGGGCTGACAGAGAATCCAGGGGTCATGCTTTCTGGGATTCCTCCAGTCTCAGTTGGACCATTAAGTTGGGTCTTCTAACTGAAAGTTGAGTTCTGCATCCCACCTTTCTCCTGCTCCATCAGGGACTCTCTGTTGTGTTCCCTGGCAGGACGGTCATTGGTGGTAGCTGGGCACCATCTAGTTCTGGTCTCAGGCTGATGAAGTTTCTGGTTTATGTGGCCCTTTCTGTCTCTTGGGCTAATACTTTCCTTGTGTCTTTGGTGTTCTT
The DNA here is from genome assembly GCA_030035585.1 of Dugong dugon. NCBI lineage: Eukaryota > Metazoa > Chordata > Mammalia > Sirenia > Dugongidae > Dugong > Dugong dugon. The sequence goes on from CM057473.1 coordinate 14,479,841, forward strand.
CATTCTCCTTTACTCCAGGTGGTTGGGACCAATTGATGCATCTTAGATGGCCACTTGCACGCTTTTAAGACCCCAGACGCCACTCACCAAAGTAGGATGCAGAACATTTTCTTAATAAGCTTTGTTATGCCAATTGACCTAGATAGCCCCTGAAAGCATGGTCCCCAGATCCCTACCGCTGCTACTCTGTCCCTCAAAGTGTTTGATTATATTCAGGAAACTCCTTAGCTTTGTTTTAGTCCAGTTGTGCTGACTTCCCGTGTAGTGTGTGCTGTCCTTCCCTTCACCTAAGATAATACTTGTCTACTATCTAGTTAGTGAATAACACTCACCCTCCCTCCTCATAACCATCAATGAATGTTGCCATCTGTGTTTAAACCTTTCCTTGAGTTCTCATAATAGTGGTCTTAGACAATATTTGTCCTTCTGTGACTGACTAAATTCATTCAGCATAATGCCCTCCAGATTCCTCCATGTTATATGATGTTTCACAGCTTCATCGTTCTTTATTGTTACATTATCTTAATTCTTTTAATGACTAAATTTCATTAAATGTTTGATGACCCTTTATTATCACTTTGAAGTAATTTAAAAAATACCAAGAGAACAGAGTATGGGGTCAAAGATAGTTAAAAAGAGATTAAGTCCCAAAGATCTGCAGAATCTCTCCTTAAATCTTTAGCTGAATATTTATTAGAACCTGCATCTGATGAAAGTACCCAAGGTTGGGGGATGATCCAGCCAACTAAAAGGAAGAAATATCTACAATTTTAAGTAGAAATATGGAAAATGTAATAAACATCCAAATCAAATTTCTAGAGATGATATAATTGCCTGAGAAGAACTGTTAAACAGATGGGATTAGTATCAAATTAGACACAACAAAAGAAAAATTAATTATCTCAAACATAGCCAAATAAACACAGAGTAAAAAAAAAAAAAAAAAAAACCAAAATAATATGAACACAGCATCAGTGATATGTGGCCTAATATACGTACAATTGGATTACGTAAAGGAAAGAAGACAGAGAGAACTTAAAAAATATGTATATGAGTGTGTGTGTGTAAAGAAATTATAGATGAAAATTTTCCAACTTAAATAAAATTATACAACCACAGGTCCAAAAAGTCAATAAATCCCCCCTAAAAAATAAATCTAAAGAACAGTGTCTAACAGTGATAAAGAGGAAATCATAAATAAAGTCAGAAAAAAAGACACAATAAGATCATAGGGAAAAAATGACAATTGACTTCTCTTCAGAAATAATACAAACCAGAAGACAATAGAGCCATCTCTTGGAAGTACAGAAAAACAGAACAAAACAAAAAAAAATGGACACCTAGAATCTAAACCTGGTAAAAATCTCTCTCAAAATGAAAGTAAAATAATGTTATTTTTTTCACTTTAAAATCTCCTTAAAGAGAATGCTCAAAGCAAAATAATGAGTATATTATGGGATTTATAATGTATTAGAGGAAAATATAACACAAAAATAGTACATGACTCTTGAGTAGGGAAACGGAAATATAATATTGAAAAATTCTTATAGTATAAAATCATAGGACATTATATTATTTTAAAGTGACAACAGAAACTTTACTATTGCTATGGAATAAGATATAGCTACTAGCAAATGTGAACGTATAAGGTGCAAAAAAGAGGGAAAAATGCCAGTGTGAAGGAATGAGTGCTAATAAATTTACCTTTCCTAGAGAAGAATCATTATCTCAGGCTGATGAATAAACATATATGTATAAAAATTCTAAATATAAAAACATGCAACAGAATAACTACATATAATTGTGTAAATATCAAACTTTTGGATAGGGGAAGAAAAACAGTGAATTTAAGTTATTTGCATCTTTGTCTTTCATAGCAGAGAGTGAGTAGATATGTCCTAATCTGAAATATTAAACAATATACATTCAAAAATATTGTTAAATTTATAGATGTGACAATTCTGAGGGTGGGTGTAGACTGGAAGAATAACTGTTGTTTTTATTAATAAGTACTTATGTATTCCCTTGATAAGATAATGGTACTGCTGAGAGAGAGTTTTTTGAATAAGCTTTCATCAAATAACATACCTTAAGTCTCGTTGAGATTCAAGTGCACAATTACAATCATAGGTCATGTCTTCTTGATTGGACATAAATTAAGAATGTTAAGAGTAATAAACTACTTGGTTTTTACTGTAAAAAAAAAACAATGGTAGTGTTCACTTTCCATTTAAAATTCTGTTAGTGTTGATGTATTTAAAAATTAATATTCCTATCACCAAAAAAACATGATTTCTAACATTAGTAGAAAGTAGTATCGCAAAGTTACAATATTACTTAGAAATTCACTGGACTAGGATTATATATCTTGAATAGTCACTTATTATTTCTAAGTTGTTATTCAAGTCACTCAACATTTTACTGTCTCGGAGTTCATCTATAAGGTAGAAAAATAATGTTTTACCAATCTATCTTGACATTAAAATTAATCTCCAAATAAATTAATAACAATACCCGGAATATAACATATATTCAATAAACATTTACTGAGCATTCATTTTAAAACATTTTGTAAATGGCAAAACTTTACACAATGTTAAATAACTACTAACATCAGTTTTGAAGAGCCCATCAAAATCTGAGCATATTTATTCAAGAATGGCTAACACCAATAAATAATATATGGAGCAATTTACTAGGTATAAATTGATGACATTTCATTTAAAGTTCAATTAAGCAATATAAAAGGAGCTCTGGTGGCACGGTGGTTAAGCACTCAGCTGCTAACCCAAAGGTCAGTGATTCGAACCCACCAGCCTCTCTGAGGGAGAAAAGACCTGGTGATCTTCTCCCATAAAGATTACAGACTAGGAAATCCTATGGGGCAGTTCTACTTTGCTCTGTATGGTTGTTGTGAGTTGAAATCGACTGAATGGCACACGACAACAACAGCAAGTGACATAAAGTGTTTTTGTTGTTGTTTTTCAGTTGTGAAAATGTTAGGGATGTAGCTTAGTCCTCAATCCTGGGCTATAGTTAGGGAAAAAAAAAATATATATATATATATATATATATAATTTAAAATATATCACAGAATGGCAACATTATATTGAAAATATGTTATAAACATAACCTGGAGAAAACAAAATTATTCAAGCATGGAACTGAAGAGATTTACATCAGGTTGCAATTGTTGTATGATCCATGTACTTTCAATAAGAGACAAACATCCAATAACTTAATGAATCCTGATCAGTAATATTTGTCCTCAAGAAGTAGCACAACAGTATACAAATTCTACATAAGACTACTCTTAATTAGAACGGTACACATTGGCTAAGGAATAACTCATCTTTAAATAACTCTAGTTAAATCATCAGATGTTTCAAAAATACATGGTTTTATCATCTCTAGTACACAGACTCATGGAGAGTAATTCAACTTCAAGGTACTTGGAAATGACAAAAGTAATATGTATCAATCACTGAATGCTTCCTAAGTACTTTCATATAAAAAAAATACAATTTACTGTTATAACAACACCATGGAGCAAATCAGATTCTGGTCTGAATATTACCATTGAGCAGATAAGAGATTAAATCAAACATCACGATAATTGGTATTGACGCCAACCACACTGGCTGTTTTCCAAAACGTGGAAGCTGTGACAATAATCAAAACGACTTCTATAGCTGAGTGTTTTACATACATTCTGTCACCTTATCCTAACAGTTAGTTATGTTGCAGTTTGTGAGCAGATAATATATAATACTTAACATGCAAATCCAGATGCAATCAGGTCAAAATAAGCCCAGTGTTTATTCTAAATCCAAATAAGCCCCTTGTGAATTTCTATGTCTCTGAACTATCACATCTTTATTGAGTGATAGATTATTACTTTCCAATAATAAAGGAAAAAGTTAATTACAATTTCTTTTCCATCAGAAAAGCTTGTCATATACTCTGACTCTTTGAAACTAACATCCTCCATTAGCTCTAGGTAATTTTCAGATTATGTAAGAGTTTTTTATTTAAAAGTTGCCATAATGTAGGGAAAAATAGCATTTATGAAAAAAAAATCTTCTGCAATAATGAACCATCTTCAAACCAATTAGATTAGTGTTTGGTGACTCATGATATATTGCTTCTTTTAAAACAGATTATATCCATTTAAAGTCATTTGTTCAGCCTTGAAAATAAAAGCATTTTCTGCCATTGTTTTATAAAGGGCAGATCCTGCCTTTTATATTTGGTATACTATTTTCAAAATGTCACAAAATGGCAAAGAGTAAAGAATCATAGAGTCCAAGAGAAACAAGTTTTGCATATTCAATTACAAAAAAGAGAACAGAAAAATATTTCCCAAGCCTTTTTCAAGTAATTTTTTTTTGAAAATCTGCATGAATATTTTGTTTATAGGTACACTAAATAGAGAAATAGTCATCTGTTGATTACCTGTGCAGAGATATCATGCTTAAGTATATCTATGACCAAAAACATTTTAAAATATTATTCTGAGAGAATGAGCATAGTTTCTAGTCTTGGCTTCTCTGTCCTTTGACCCTCAGCTCTATTAAAATAGGTAATGGGGACAGACTGGGCTGAAAGTCATGATCAGATTGGATTTTTTGGAAAGAGTTTGGAACTTTCTCTCTTCCCTTCTTGCTTTAAGTACCATTTTTCTGTGATAGCAGCCATTCTCATGTTTCCCAATATAGGTATGCAACCATTCTGATGATACCCACATTTTAAAGCCTTCTATTACCCTAACAGGTACATTTAAACCCTAAACCAAGAACCAAACCAAACCCACTGCCTTCGAGTGGATTCCAACTCATAGTGACACTATAGTACAGATCAGAACTGCCCCAAAGGGTTTCCAAGGCTGTAATCTTTTAGCAAGCAGACTGTCACATCTTTTTCCCTTAGGGTAACTGGAGGGTTCAAACCACCAACCTTTCAGTTAGCAGCCTAGCACTTAAACACTAGGCCACCAAGGCTCCTATTTAAACCCTAGACACCATTAAATTATCATCCCACAAGTAACACAAATCAAATATGGCCCAAACTGAACTCTTGGTTCTTGCCTTGATCTTGGCTACTCTTGAATTCAATACTTCATCTATGACATAATCAGGTACTTTCAAACAATAGGCTTTGGAGACACCATTGTTTTTTATTTCCATCACTCTCTCATGCAATCAGTCTTTAAATTCTGCAGATTCCACCTCAAATATGCCCTTTCTTCTCAAACTCCTCTGTCACTGTCTAAGAGCACCCTTTATCATACCCTAATTAGGCTTTTGCATTATCCTGTTTAACAATCATTATTTAATTTCCTTCACTCATGCTCAAAGAGCTTATTCTCCATACACAACCCTACTGAAGTTATCTTTTGCAAATAAAGCCTGACATGCCACAATAGCAATTACCTATCTTGTTTAACTATTGCTCCTAGATAGCATTGTAAATACATTAGCATGACATAAAGGATATACCACAATCTGGTTCCAACCAAAGTCTCAGGTTTAATTTTCTGCTTTACTTACATACGTCATGAGTACTACATCATGGCCATAATAAACTCTTCATCTGTCATTAGTTACATAATTTATTTCAAAATGCTTCCTTTCCACATGTGTTTCTCTTTGTCTGAAATTGGTTTTTGATGTTCTTCACCCAAGAAACTCTTCATGTTTTAAATTCTATTTACTATTCCATTTTCTCTTCCTATTGGCTTTCTTTTTAAAACAATAAAAATTATTTAAAAATTGCATGTATATTAAAATAAATATTTTATTCTCAAACCATTTGAATCAATAATGTATAAACCAGAGTTTATCCAGAGAAGCAGAACTAGAAGGAGATACAGATATCAAGAGATTTATTAAAAGGAATGGTCTTACCCAAATTTGGAGACTAGCGAAGCAAGTCTGGAATACACAGGGCAGGTGGTCAGGAAGGCAAGATCATGGGCAAGCTAGAACTATGGACACAGACTGAGCTTTTGTCCATCAGCAGTCAGGAAGGGATAATCTCCCTAGATTAAAGTCAGTTGATCAGTTGGCTGTTTTTTCTTTAATTGGTGGGATGGACCACATTTCAGGTAATTTCCTTCTTCTGCATTAAAATGCTATTTTGATAAGAAACTCAGAATGTGTATCAGTCAGTCAGGGTTCAAACAGAGAGATTACACACACACACAAGCACAAACACTTACGTATTTACTTATTTGGAGGACAATGGTTAAAGTGATCGACTGCTAATCGAAAGGCCGGCTGTTGGAACCTGCAGCCACTCCACCGGAGAAAGACGTGGCAGTCTGCTTCTGTAGAGATTTACAGCCTTGGAAACCCTAGGGGGTCGCTATGAGTTGGAATCAACTAGACTGCAATGGGTTATTACAAATAATTGGTTTATGCAATTGTTGGGAGGTAGCCAAGAAAGGACGAAGCCCATATGGCAGGTAGGCAGGAAGGGAAGATCCCAAGCAAGCATAAACTCCCAGGCACAGACTGAAGCTCTTGTCCATAGATTGGGTGTTGATCTCTCCCTCTCTGTCAGGGAAGTCCTAAGCCTTCTTTTAAAGTGCTTCCAACTGATAAGGCCAGTCCCACCCAGTATAGCATCACTAAATTAAATTCAACTGATTAGGGGCTATAATTATATCTGCAAAATTCATTCACATCAGCACCTAGATTAGTGTTTGATTAAATAAATGAGAGTAGACCTGTGCATATGACAACATAACTGCTGCCCACCCTTCCGTCCTGGTCGTTTAGCTTATCCAAGTTGATATTTCAAAGAAATCATCACTTATAATTACCCATTATCCCAAATACTTTAGTTTGTGTTTCCAATATAACCACAATACAACCATCAAAATTAAGACATTTACTTTGATACATTACTACACATTAGACCCCATTCATGTTCTGTTAATTTCTTATTAATGTCTTTTATAGCCAAATGAACAAGTTCAGAATACAATTTTGCATTTAGTTGCATGTCTCTTTAGTCTCCTAGTCTCCAGATGGGTTTCTCCTTTTTTTCTTTGACTTAATGACCTTGAGACATTTGAAAATAACAAGCAGTCCGTCCGTTTAGGTTTTTCTGCTGCTTCCTCATGATTAAATTCATATTATGCATATTTGTCAGGAATGTCACATAAGAGATGTTGTGTTCTTCTCATTCCATCTGACCTGGTGGCATATGATTTCTATTTGTCCCATTACTGTACCATTTTTCAAACTCTGTATTACTGATATTTGGGGCTGGGCAAGTCTTTGTTGTGGGGTGGGGCTCTGAGCATTGTGTATAGCAATATCCCTCTCCTCTATCCACCAAATGCCAACAGCACCCCCACCCCACTTGTGACTAGCAGTACTGTCTCCAGATATTGCCAGACGGCCTCAAGGGACAAAATCACTTCTGTTTGACAATCACGTCGTTAGTCATTACATTCCCTTTGACCACTTGATTACGTGTTCTCTGCCAGGCTAATCTCTTATGTTACTCTTTTCTATTTTCTGTTAATATGAATTACATGGGAGGTGCTTTGAAACTAAGTAAATATCACATTCTTCATAAAACTTTTAATTTATTCATTTTTAAATGTATATCTATATGGACTATTGGTTTTTTTTACAATAAGTTACAACGTATTACTGTCATATTTATTTTTATGTTTACATTGTTTCTGATTTGGTCAGTGGGAGTTTCTTCAAACTGGTTTCTTGGTTTTGTTTTGAAAGGTCTGCAACATTTTTTTTTATTGTGTGTTTTAAGTGAAAGTTTACAATTCGAGTTAGTCTCTCATACAAAAATTTATACATACATTGTTATGTGACCCTAATTGCTCTCCCTATACTGTGACAGCACACTCCTCCTTTCCATCCCTGATTTCCTGTGTCCATTCAACCAGTTCCTGACCCTCACTGCCTTCTCATCTCGCCTCCAGACAAGAGCTGCCCATTTAATCTGGTGTTTCTACTTGAGCTAAGAAGCACACTCTTCACGAGTATCATTTTATGTCTGAGAGTTTCCAGTCTAATCTTTGTCTGAAGAGTTGGCCTCGAGAATTGTTTTCGTTCTGGGTTGACAGAGAGTCCAGGGGTTCCTCCAGTCTCAGTCAGATCGTTAAGTCTGGTCTTTTTGCTACAATTTCTGCAATATCTTTGATTATTTCTTTGCTGTTTTGCAGAACAAGTTATTTAAGTCAATCTTGTCTTTTTGCTACACCAACCTTGGAATCAGTAATTATTCCAAGGAGACTTGCATCCTTTACGTGCACAAGAGTATTTAGAACCCCACAAGTGTGCTTGTTTGTGTTGGGATGTCACCACTTTCACGTCCTCTCAGTGCACACAGTAAGGCAATATATGTATGAACACACATGCATGCATGAGTTTGTGTCTTTACATGTAGACATCTAACACTTAGTTCAAAATACATATTGCAAAGCATACATTTTCTTCAATCCTTCCAATTGTAATCTAAAGGTAAAGATTTTGTTCTGCATTTGTTCCTTTTATTACACTTTCAGTGAGAATTAGAATTCCTGTTATTCTGAATATATTTCCTAATTTGATCAGTCCCGCTGTATGTAATTAATCTGCTTCTGTTACTACTCTCTCCCACGCACAGATGCCCTTACCAGCTCACTCATACTCTGACTCCCTACTCACTCTGCTCAGGTTGCAATGCCTTGTTCCAGGTGTCCCCCATGTCAATGTCTACCTCACCCTGCTGGGTCTTTAACTGTTCACTCAAAACAATCGGCCTACCTGCGTAGGTGCTCATCTCATCATACTTGAGATCTGAAACTCTGGGCCAGGTCATCCCAAAACGCTGATGCTAAGTTGCTGCACTCCTCACATGGCCTGGGCTTTGACACTCTGTCCCAAGCTACCCCAGCTCTTGAATGTATCTTTAATCTGCTCAGGCTCTGAAATCCCACCACATGCTGTCCTACCACCATATGGATATCTTTCTCAAAGTCTCAGGCTATGTATAACCCACCACACCACAGCGCCCCCACGCTGGATGTCAGCTTCACAGTACTTGGTCTCTGCCTCCCCCTGCTGGGAGATTGTCTGCATAGACACCCTCCTGAAACTCAAGTCAGTTTTGATAGCCCATGCTAGGTCTTCCCTCACCTTAGATGTCTTATCCATTCTGCTCAGGCTCCCATTCTCCCTATGAGAAACTCTCCCTGCTTGGATACCCCTTTCATCCTGCTGAGGTTCCTTCACCTGATTCAAGATCATCCTTCTATGCCCCTCTTGAGTCTGACTCATCATGCAGATACAGAGAGGCCATCTTCACCCTGCCTGGATTCTGACACTCTGTTCTGTACCACCATGCTTCCTTATGTCTTTAAGACTGAATTATTCATGGATGGAAGAGAAGGAAATGGGAAGAGGAAGACCTTCTATTAACTTTTTAGCTAAATCTTTTTGTTTATATTTGTGTGAATGCTTTTGGTAGTTTTTCTTGAGATTATAACATTCACCTTTAACAAGAAAAGTAACTTTCAAATAATATTATACTATTAAACAAATGATGTTAAACAAAGTGAGTGTCCATCCAACTCTTTTGCCAATTCATGTATTTTAATGTAATTATCATAATATTTTTTTTCAAATTATTTAATCTTATATTTTAATTCCATGTATGCCATAAACTGCTCAATATATTGTTATCTTGCTTGAAATAGCCAATACACCTTTAAATAAAATAAAGGTAGATGATAAACTGAGTTTTTATATATTCCCAAACCTTTAGCCCCTTTGGTGTTATGAGTTGGAGTCAACTCAACGGCAATGGGTTCAGCTTTTGGTTTGGTGTTCATTCTGTCCTGTACCATTGGCATACTTTTTCCTGAGTTTGGGAAGTTTCCTTAGATTTTCTTGTAACGTGGATAATGATGGTAACAAACGCTTTTGGCTTGTCATCTGGAAATAGGTCTACTTAACAATTATTGTTAAAAGATATTTTACTTGTATAAATAATTTTGAGTTCACACCCCCTTGTTGGCACTCCATTATCTTCAGACCCACATTGCTTCTGATTCTTGTCATTGTTCCTTGCAGGTAATATGACTTTTTTTTTTTTTTGTATCTTTTAAGACTTTCTCTTTAATTTTACTCCTAAGTTTGACTCTTGTATGTCTTCTTTGTACTTACCCTAAATTTAACTTGCTTATGCTGCTGTATCTGCAGGTTGATATTTTTGATCAGTTTGGAATTTTTTCAGCCAAAGTCTTATTTTCCAACATTTTTTTCTTTTCTCACATTCTTCCTCTCTTCTCCTCCGTGACTCCAAATATTCATGTTTCTCATTACTTCCACCACGTGTCTCTTTCTCGCTCTTTCTTGCTCTTCATGCTTTAGTTTGGATATTTTCTTTGACTTTGTTCACTCATTCTTTCTTTTGTTGCGTCCAATCTGCTCTTACTCTCATCTACTAAATTTTGAACTCCAGAAGTATTCTTATATTTTTTAGTTCTAACATTTTCCTTTGGTTCTTTATTGTACTTTCCGAATTTCCCCTGAAACTCTCCATATCTTTACCCGTTATATACATTAAAATCTGCTTTTGATAATTCTAACCTCTGGATTGACTGTGTGTTTTTATTAGCTGGTTTTTAAAAATTAATTATGAGTTATATTCCCCTGCTTCATTACAGGTATTATTTTAGGCAGATTTTCAGTTTTATTCAAAGAGGCCTTCAGTTTGCAGAAATAGGAATCTTTGCAGATCCTTCCTTCATACTAGTCCAGTCTCCAATTTAATGACCTGCCAAAGGGTTGATAGCATTGATCTTATCAGGAGATACAATGAGTTGCAGTATAATTGCTGCTTTGGTTAGAATTAGTTCACCACTGACTCCCAGTGGTTTGAAAGTGAGTTTTGGTTTCTTCGTCCAGGAAGATCATGGAACCAAATGCCATAAAACTGCTTGACTTTGAGTCTTCAAGACCATGAATTTTTGAAACTGCAAGACTTTGATACCATGACTTCATAAGATTATAACTTTTATTTTTGAGACCATCATACTGTGAGAATGTGAGGCAAACATTATAAAACTGTGAGATTTTAGAACATAGTATTATGGAACAATTGACCATAAGACTATGTTTGAGAGACTGTGAGACTATGTGAAATCAGGATTGTGAGATTCTAATAATGTTAGACTATGAGAACTCAAAATCTCTTTCCATTTCCCATCCCTAACCACAGCCTCTGCTTACTCAGTAAAATTCCTGTAAAAGAAAATTACTTGGAGTGGATTACCTTTGTGTTTGGGTTCCTCAGATTCTGATACAATATTTCAGCCCAAAATTGGTAAAAATGTGGCATTTTTCCCCCTGAATGTACCCTTGTCAAGAAGTTTTGCTCATCTGCCTGCTCAAATTACAAACTTGGTAACTGTTACCAGGTATGAAGCTATCTTCTCTCTCTTACTAACTAAAGACCAGTTATTCCCTCGGGAATTTGGTTCCTTTAGATTTCTTGGTGTCCGTGTCTCCTTATTATGATTTTAAAGGAAGGTATGGTTTCATTTGTAATCTGAAGATCTTTGTTGTTTCTGTAGAAGTGAAGGTTATTCATGGCTGTTATGGATGGTATTGTGCCTCTCAAGAAGGTACACTGAAGTCTTAATCCAGTACCAGTGAATGTGACCTTATTTGGAAATAGTGTTGGAAGATGTTATCAATTAAATTAATATGATGTCATACTGGAATAGGGTAGGTCATAGTCCAATATGACTTGTGTTCTTATTAAAGCGGAGAAGACACACACAGACTGGGAGACAGGAAGAATGCCATGACACTCCTGTTGCAGTCCAAGGAACACTTGAAGCTACCAGAAGCTGGAAGAGAAGTATAGAGGAGATTCTCCTTCAAAGCCTCAGAAAGAATCAACATGATTGACACTCTATCTCAAAATCCCAAGCTCCAGAACTATGAGACAATTGATTTTTGTTTTTAGAAGCCACGCAGTTTGTGATATTTTGTTACAGCAGCCCTGGGAAACCAATACTGTATTTTGATACCAGGAAGTGGGATGCCACTGAACAAATACCTAAAAAGGTGGAAGTGACTTTGGAATTGGCTAATTGTTAGAAGCAGGGAGAATTTTGTGGTGCATTATAGTAAAAGCCTAGATTGCCTCGTGGAAAATGTTGGTAGAACTATGAATGTTAAAGGTGATTCTGGTGAAGGCGTGGAAACAAGTTGGGAGAACTGTAAAGAAAGATTTCATTATCATGAACACAATGTTTCTAGAAATGTGGATGTTAAATGTGCTTCTAGTGAGGTCATAAAATAAATAGACGAAAATGTTACTGGATACTGAAGATGATCCTTGTTACAAAGTGGCAAAGTACTTGTCTGAATTATGTTCAAATGTTTTGTGAAAAGTGGAACTTGTAAGCGATGAACTTGGATCTTTAGCTGAGGAGATATGTAAACATAATGTTGAAGGAATGGTGTGGTAAATGCCCAGATGCTCATAGTAAAATGTGAGAGAAGAGTTAAATTGAGGAATGATATGTGCAAAAAGGAACCAGAACTTGAAGACTTAGAAAATTCTCAGCCTTTGCATATTGTAAAAGTTGAGAAAACATGCCATGGAAAGAACAACAAGAGTGTGGCTGGATAGTCATTTGCTTAAGAGATGAGGCATGTGATTTATGGATCCAATCAACCATCTCAGCAAAAACAGTGACAACTTAGATGAAGATGACAAAGATAAATGAAATGAAGGAACGCTGTCTGACTCCTGGGATTCTGTAGGCAGGAAATGACCAATGGAGCTGCCTGGCTGTAGACATCTGTTGTCTGTCATGAAAATGGAACAATAATCCCAGAGCAGTTCAGAAGTCAGCAGGGATGCTGACATAGGTCATGGCATTGTGGCCACCACCTCCTCAGTTCCAGAGGATGGAGGCCCCTTCTTAGTTCAAGATAACAAGGTTGCTGCCCCAGTGGGCCAGAAGAACTGGGTTGCCTCCCAGGACAAGGGGGTGGGGCCACCGTATAGTGTCTAGTGGGCAGGGCTGCAACTGTGGTGGGCCTTGAGGGGAGGGCCAGGTGGGCCCAGAGAACAGATTATTTTCAAACTTTGAAATCCAATGAAATTTCCCCTACTGGATTTCAGATTAGCTTCAGATTTGTAACTATTTACACAGCCCTACAATTTCTCACTTTTTGCAGTGGGAATGTCTATGCTATGCCTATTTCACCATTCCGCTTTGGAAGCAAATAACTTGTATTCTAGGCTTCATATGTCCACAGATGGAGAGAAATTTTAGCCCAGGATGACGTATATCTACAGGCTCACCCATACCTGATTTAGATGATTTATACAATGGGATTTTGCACTTACAATTGCTGCTGGAATGGGTTAATAATTTTGGGGATGCTGGGAAGTTATGAATGTATTTTGCACATGGGGGATTTTGGTGAGCCAGAGGGCAGACTGGTTTGTATTGTGTTCCCCTAAAGATATGTTTAAGTCCTAACCCTGTGCCTGTGAATGTGATCCTGTTTGGAAATACTAGTAAGGTCTTTGAAGATGTTATCAGTTAGGTTAACAAGAAGTCATACTGGAGTAGGGTGGGTTATAATTATATATAGCTAGTGTCTTTATAAATGAGGAGAAGATACAGAGAGATGGAGAAAGGACACCATGTGACACCGCAGCTATAAGCCGAGAGATGCCTGGGGCTACCAGTAGCTAGGAGAGAAGCATCATGGCCAACACCTGATATCAGACTCCCAAACACCAGAACTATGAGACAGCAGATTTCTGTTCTTACAAGACACTTAATTTGTGGTATTTTGCTACGGCGGTCCTAGGAACAATGTCCCAGTAGAACCTAACCAATTATTGGAACTTCTCGAGTCCCACTTCAGTATGTATTTCCAAGTTGGATTCTCTGATTCCCCCCTGCAAAGACAGATGGCCCATTTTGTTTTTTATAAGAGTATGTTGTTATGACCCACATTGTGCCATATATGATATCTAAAATACTGTATCAACTCTCCAGTAGCTTTTTTTCTATGTGTCTGTTTATCTTTCTGTCTATATCCATTTTTCATACATAAGAAGCTGTATCTTATTTTATCTTTCAAGTTTCAACTACATAGTAGAAGGACACCTGGTTGCACAATGATTAAGCACTTGGCTGCTAACTGAAAAGTCGGTCAGTGGTTCACTGCTGGTAGGAGTGCAAAATGATACAACCATTTTGGAAAATGATATGGTGCTTCCTTAGAAAGCTAGAAATAGAAATACCATATGATCCAGCAATCCCACGCCTAGGAATATATCCTAGAGAAATAAGAGCTGTCACACGAATAGACATATGCACACACACATTCACTGCAGCATTGTTCACAATAGCAAAAAGATGGAAACAACCTAGATGCTTCATCGACAGATGAATGGATTAACAAACTATCGTGCATGCATACAATGGAGTATTATGCAACAATAAAAAACATTGATGAATCTGTGAAGCATCTCAAAACATGGATGAATCTGGAAGGCATTATGTTGAGTGAAACAAGTCAATCACAGAAGGACAAATATTGTATGAGACCACTACTGTAAAAACTCATGAAAAGGTTTACACACAAAAAGAAACAATCTTTGATGGTTACGAGGGAGAGGAGGGGTGTGGGAGGAAACATTAAATAGAGAATAGGTAAGTGGTAACTTTGGTGAAGGGTACGACAGTACACAATACTGGGGAAGCCAGCACAACTTGTCCAAGGCAAGGTCATGGAAGCCCCATAGACACATTCAAACTCCCTGAGGGAGTGAATTGCTGGCCTGAGGGCTGTGGGGACCATGGTCTCTGGGAACATCTAGCTCAATTGGCATAACGTAGTTTATAAAGAAAATATTCTACCTTCTACTTTGGTGAGTAGCGTCTGGGGTCTTAAAAGCCTGTGAGCGGCCACCTAAGATACTCCGCCGGTCTCACCCCTTAGGGAGCAAGGGAAAATGAAGAAAACTAAAGATACAAGGGAAAGATTAATCCAAAGGACTAATGGACCACATCTACCACAGCCTCCACCAGACTGAGTTCAGAACAACTAGATGGTGCCCAGCTACCACCACTGACTGCTCTGACAGGGATCACAATAGAAGGTCCCAGACAGAGCTGGAGAAAAAGGTAGAACAAACTTCTAACTCACAATAAAACACCAGACTTACTTACAGAGACTGGAGAAACCCCGAGAGTATGACCCCTGGACACCCTTTTAGCTAAGTAATGAAGTCACTCCCGATGTACACCCTTCAGGCAAAAATTAGACAGGTCCATAGAACAAAACGAGACTACAGGGGCACAATAGCCCAGGGACAAAGACTAGAAGGCAGGAGGGGACAGGAAAGCTGGTAAGAGGGAACCCAAGGTCAAGAAGGGAGACTGTTGACATGTCGTGGGATTGTTAACCCATGTCATAAAACAGTATGTGTACTGTTTAATGAGAAACTGGTTTGTTCTGTAAACCTTCATCTAAAGTACAATAAAAAAAATAAAAACAAAAGAGAGGTCAGTGGCTGAAACCACCAGGCGCTCTGTGGCAGAAAACATTGGGTGATCTTTTCCTATAAAGATTTCATCCTAGAAAACCCTAGAGGGCAGTTCTGCTTTGTCCTACAGGGTTGCTATGAATTGGAGTCAACTAGACAGCACACAACAACATCTACATAGTACTTGCTCATGAAAGAGTTATTAAATAAATGAAGGAATACATGAATAAAGAAGCTACGATAAAATGATTTGACAAATGAAAAGGCTCAAGTTACTTAGATATATAATTGATTATGGAATAATTTTTAAAATTATAAACAAGACTAGATTTTTATTCAAATCATTTTATATCATTAGGGAAAAGTTAGGGTAGGGAAGAAAACACATATCACACAAAGGAAAGTTTACCATTAGTTATTGCACTTAGATTCCATTTTATGGTCCTCAGAGTGAGTTATCTTCGCCTTACTAGCTTTGTCCTACAGATTCTGATCAGAACTCAATAGGAGTTAATACACCTCCTTTTTGAAAAAGAAGTTTCCACAATTTTAAGTTTCCTTTTTAATGATGTCTAATTTTTAATCTTATTTATTTTTTGTACTTATTGGCACCCTTGCTTTGCCTTTGATTCTGGTACTTGTATGCCCCTGCCTCTTGAATACATGAATTCATACTAATATATTAGTGGCAACAGCATTAATAAGATGAATCAGGATGATGAGTTTGATAAGAAAAAGTGTATTCTAATGTACCAATAATGTCAGAATGTTAGTACTTATGTAGTTCTTCAAATATGAAGAACCAAAAATAACTTAAAAGACGGGGTGATAACATCAATGAAATAGCATTTTCGTTCTGGTGAAATTGTTATTGATAATTTATAATGCCTCCCATGTCAACTCTCCTGAGCCCCTGGCGTCTAATCATTGATTTTCTTACTCCATATCATGTCTGATTTGTTTGTGAACACACAACTCTTTTTACATACAACTGTTTTGTACTTTACACACTATTATTGTCTTCTGCCAGATTTTTGGTACATAAAAATGAAGAACTGAAATAGTAGAAGAAAATGCAAGGCTCAGGGGAAAAATTCTAAGTCTAGCTAGGGCAGAGGTCAAGTCCAGCTGAGGTAACTGACTGGCTTCTGAGGGAAGAGGATCAGGTGGCCACATAGGATGAGGTACGTGGGGTCAAGCCACAGTAAAAAAAATAGTAGTGGGACTGAGCAGACCACATCAACATGAGCACGATCTGGTAGATGCATTTTAAATATAGCCACAAAGGATGTGAGCCCTACATGTGCAGGAAATGTCTGCCTCTGATTAAGACCAGCAGATGTGCTGCCTGATACAGAACCTTATTCTTAACCTTTAATTTCATCCTGACAAGAATTTCTGGGCATTGCTAAAGACTAAAGGAGTGCAGTTTGTAGCTTTCATTCGTTTGTTTCTATGTACTAAGGTCTGGCTTAAGACCCTTTTTAAAAGTCCCAGAGACCTACTGAATTTTGTTACCACAATTTTCAGATGGGCTTTGGAAAGCATCACAAGATGAGCAATAAGATATAAAAGGTTCTATGAGGAAAAACATCAGTGCCATTTAGTCTGCAAAGGAGAATGCCTTGAGTAACACAGCAAGTCTCTCCTTATACAGAGAAAATTATTAAAATGGTAACATCATCCTAATCCGATAGATTCCAGTTCTACTAGTGAACTGAGATGTGGAAAAGGCCATTAGTATAGAAGAATGGGTGAAAATTAACTATGGAAGAAAAGCACTTACTCTAACACTAAGTGCTTTTCAAATGGAATGAACAAATCCATTTCCTTTCCTTAAGAGGCTAACATCACAGAAGCCTAGCAAGGTCCTTTCTCTGAGAATCTGATTAGGTGATTATAGGAGATTCTTTTAAATTCCTTAAGTGCAATTCTGACTATTTTGAAAGGGAGAACTAATGAACTAAATGCAAACAGGAAAACACATCTAATCCTACTAAAAAGGAATATTACCAGTTATACGTACAATTTAATGTCCTTTTCTTCTCCAAATGAGTACATATTCTAATAACATACAATTATAGTTTAAATGTAATATTTGGACATTTGCAAGAATAGCCTCAGAAATTTTTTGAATTACACTTCTGGTTCTTGAAATAGTTTAAATATTGTAGGAAAAGCACACGGACAATTAATTTATATATCTTAATGAAGCTAAATATAATGCAGTATTTTCACAGATGCTATATTTCTCTTGTTTTCACGTCTATCATTGATAGCAGTAATACGAATAGTTATCATTATACAAGTTCTGGACATGTTTAAATACATAGTGTTTGCTAGGAAAATGTAAAAATACACGTTAGTTATTTCCTGGAAACGAAAGGTAATTTTTTACGTAAAATCTCAATATCTAGAAGAGTAAGATTATTTTTCAAAAGAGGAGAGAACACACACACTTACTCATGTATGCAATAAACATGTTTACAAAAAATTTAAATTTCAAAAGGAAGAGAATGTAGCTGGGCCAAATTAAGGTTATCTTTATTATGATTAGGGAAAATTGGGGCAATTTACTCTATTGAATGCCATTCACTGTGCTCTGTAACAACAATTCCATATTATCAAAATATTTAGCAGTCATTTGCAAAACCAACATTATTAATAGTATTATGTGTGGAAATTTACATCCTTATTGTCCCTTTCTGGAATAAAAGTCAGTTCTATTTACTTACCTCCAAACCAACAAACAATAAATTATAGTGTGTGAATTAATAAGGACTTCACATTGTAATGAAAGAAAAGGAAATTAAGGTTTAAGGATTCCCTTATTTTTGTATTTGGCAACTGAAAATAATAGCAATCTGTAAAAATTTTTGACAAGTTTCATCTATTCACAATCTCTTGTCATAAAGGCATCAGGCAGATTAGAAAACAAAGTTGACTAGAAACTTGAGAAGTATAATGCCTGGCTCCTGGTACAAAACTTATGCAAAATATAGGGATAAATCATGTTAAATAACTTTCTGAGTCTCAGTATTTGAATTGAATACAAGTAGGGTCAAATATTTCTTCGTTACCATAGAACTATTGCTAAAAATAAGTGAAAAACAATGTGAAATCCCTTCATAAACAGTAAAGCCATAAGTATATAATATTATTAATAAGTCCCTGTTCTCCACTGTGTACTACTAATTTGTGTCTCCATAAATATTAAAGAAAAATTTAAAAATCCATAGGTGGAAAAAAAAATAAAAAAATAAAAAACTGTTAGGGGCCAGAGAGGGGAATATGGTATTGTGATAACGTTCTGTTTATTGAACTGGGCGTTGGTTTTCACAGGTGTGTTTAGTTTATAAAATTTCAGCAAGCTGTCTGCTTAAAAAAAAAAAAAATCCATAGGTGGCATATATTGTTAACAATATATGATTAGGAAAGGTTAAATAAGTTAAGAGTAATAAAATGTTAGTGTAGGATATCATTTGGCAATTGGAGAAAAAAAACAAAGATAAATTTTACACTACTCACTTAAAAATTAATTTCATATTTTTATAATTACATTGAAAATCAGATTAAAGATAACATTTTCAGATTGGTAGAAAATTAAAACAATATGTCAAAAATATTTCACCATGTTCTTGTATCAAATGTTCAAGTTGGAAATCAAAATGATAGCTTTCTAAATTTTAACTTAATAAAATTAAATACAATGATTTTAATAAAAACCTAAAATGTCAGAAAACGTAGATGGGAAAATATATTTGTGACAAATGTAAAAAATGTTTAGTATCAATATTTTATTTAAAAGTTTATATAAGCTGATAAGAAAATAACTTAAATTCTAAACATAGACAAAAATGATGAACATTTTTTATAAATTGCTCTAAATAATTAGATACCAAAAACCAAACTGCTGCTGTCCAGTCAATTCCGACTCACAGCAGCTCTGACAAGGATAAGGAATAGTGGGAGGAAGAAGTACGTGACCAAAGGAGAATAATAATAAGCGTCCATTCAGGAAAATTCCAATAGTCGTATGTGATTGCCTTGAGAGGTTACGCATGGAAAATGTGAGGGTTAACACTAATGAGTAAGCAGCTACAATTCCATAAGGTGTTATTATGCTACGTGTTCATACCTTCTATTATCTTCCTTGACACCAATGGAATAATGTGTCTGACAAATGAGAACGAGAACTGTGTTTGTAATTTAGAAAGATCACCCTGGACATTTATGCCAAGTAAAAATTTAGGAGAAAATGATAATACAGAAAGACTAGCATTAAAAATCAGTATTATTCTGAGGGTAATTTATGTGTTGTGTGTGTGTGTGTGTGTGTGTGCTTTAGATGAACGTTTACAGAGCAAATTAATTTCTCATGCAAAAATTTATACACAAATTATTTAGTGACATTAGGTGCAAAGCCCATATTATGCCAGCAATTTTCCCCCTTTACACCCTGGGTTCCCCATGTATCTTAGTGCAGTTTTCCTCCCACTTTCTTTCGGGCAGGTGTTGTCCATTTGGTCTTGTATACTTGACTGAACTAAGAAGCACATTCTCCACGTGTGTTATTGTTTGTTTTATAGGCCTTCTGAGGAAACACACAGTTGCAAAAACAACTAAAAGCTAGGCAGCCTAGCTGCTTAAGAGGGACAAAAATCAAGCCCAAAGAACTCTTAAGTAGAGAGTATAAGAAATGTCTCCACACACCCACATCCACATGTAAAACATAAATCTGAGACCTGAAAATTTACACCCTTAAGATGAGACTTAGTGGAAAAAATGTTTAAGTCCTCATATGGACTTGCAGGTTTATTAGATCTTTGGGTTCCAAGGAAACCTAATCCTTAACGTTAATCCTAAACCTCAGCTATAGGGTTATCCTGACCACTAAGAACTCATTGTAGATGACAGACTCCTGACAAAATCAAATGTACATTTTCTTCAGTAGAAGATACATTCATTCCAGACGTCAAATAATTTTTACAAAAGGGTTTTCAAATAAATGGCTGGTATTTGGCCAAAGATAACTGGAGGCATAAGAAAAAAAGAATGAGCAAAAATCATGAGCAAGAATCAGCAGAAACAGTCCAATATAGCCCTCCAATTTCTAATTAATATACATAGCATACAAAAGAACCATGTTTGCAATAATAAAGAAATAAACATATACAATGCACTGTATAAAAAAATAAAAATAAATTAAAAATATCTTTAGGAAAGAGGATAGTATGAAAGATTTCTTAGTAGTTAAAAACATAAATAGAACAACTTCAAGGGAAAATAAAATTAAATACCAATAATTAATGGCATATCAGACAGAACAGAAGAGGGAATCAGTGAACTAAAAAAAGGAATAATTATAAAAACTAAAAGACTGACATCTCTGCTCTGAAAACAGCCAAAATTATTAGAAATTAGGTTCAGTCTCATTGTCTATGTTATTATATAAATGTTAATATATACCTGTGTGTATTAAGTTTACTAAGTATGCAATTCATATAGTAGAGTCAAACATTTATCTAAGAGAAACTTTTATATAAAAGCTTATCTTTTCCAAAAATATGTATGAGAATGTAGCCAGGCTGAAATTCAAAATATACTATACTCATGGAAAGTTAATTTTCATTATTTCAACTATATATAAATCTTATTCATTTTGAAAACAACAAAATCACACAAAATATTGCATCCACGTTTCATTTTGTCTTTTTTTTTTTTCCCTGAAAACATGACAAGAATTAAGACACTAGTATTTGTTTCCCTCGTTGAAATAACGTGGTGCTAAGTTGCTAGAAGTTTCGTAAATACTGAGATCTAGAGTCAAAGATACAGATATAGTTTTATGTTTTGAGCAAGCTTGCAAACATGAGTTTGATTATATTTTAAACTCATTTTGTATATCTGGGGATCTTATGGAAATCCAGAAATGAACTATGTTTGTTACTGACCACACTTGTTTTCCTACCGCCATGTTTAATAAGTTTTATGACGATTGAATTCCTGGGTTATTAATGATAATTCTCAAGTCTCAGAAGTGTCATATTAGTCTCATATTCATGCGTTGTTTTCTCATAGCAGATAGGACACTTTCCAACACATATGAGTATAATTTCTCTTCTCACTTCTTCCTCTAGTACCAATGCTTCTATAATGTCAGGCTTTAAAATCACTGTTTAGGCGACTTTTTCCCAAATGAAATAATCGATTTCTTTTCCATATTTATTTGTAATTCTAGAATGCAAAGTTTCTCAGACATTATAGATATTTTATAAAAACCTTCCAGTTAAATACTTGTTAATAATCATTATTGGTTAAAAGACCAAAAAATTAAAATAAACTACTGAATCCCATGGACAAAATACATGATTGAAATATTTTAAAAATCAATGGCTTGCCCACATTTTTTTGTGTGTGTTAGCCATGTATTAGGGACACACCATTACATAGGCAGTAAGCTTGAATTTTCTATGGGTCTGTGAAATAGTAATACACATTCAAGCAATTTCAATAATCTTAGGAGAATTTTTTTTCCTTTTGTTATCAAGATTTTAATTCTTGAGAAGTTAGACTGATAACTTTTCCTTTCTTACCTTATTTATAAGAAGAAAATCAAGAATAAAAAATAAGAATATCTGTTGTTGTTACAACTTAAACACTTACACAAGATTATTAAACCCAAGGGGAAGCTGTGCAGTTTTTGTTGTGTGCATGTTTAAATAGGGATAAATTTTGATTAATAAATATCCTAAGAGCTGGTATTCCATGCCTAATGATTTGTTGGTGGTCTCTACCCTCCATATTAAGTTGAAAAGAAAACAGATTTTCAACTTGACAAGAATCAAGGATCACTTGAAAATTTAGCATAATTAATAAATTTGAACTTGGCTAACTTGTGACATTTGCAGCGTAGACAAGGTTACTGTACCTTGGTCAAGAAGGCAATGAGTTGTATGGACCAGACATACTGCTCCAAAGACAATGTTAAAAGATTTAACAGAAATTGACATGCTATTACAAAAGGGCAATCAGATTCTAGCTCTGTCTCCAAGCAGGAAATATTCCTTTTGGAAAAACAAATGTCTATTTCCTCTTTGTTACATTTTTTTAAAAATTTGCTTTAAGTGAAAGTTTACAGTTCAAGTTAGTTTCTCATACAAAAATTTATACATGCATTGTTATGTGCCCCTAGTTTCTCTCCCTATGAGGTGACAGCACACTCCTCCATTCCACCGCAGATTTCCTGTGTCCATTCAACCAGCTCCTGTATGTTTCTGCCTTCTCATCTTGCCTCCAGACAGAAGCTTCCCATTTAGTCTCATGTATCTACTTGAGCTAAGAAGCACTCTCTTCATGAGTATCATTTTACATCCCACAGTCCAGTTTAATCTTTGTCTGAAGAATTGGCTTTGGGAATGGTTTCAGTTCTGCGCTAACAGAGAGTCTGGGGGCCATGCTTTCCAGGGTCCCTCCAGTCTCAGTCAGACCATTAAACCTGGTCTTTTAACCAGAATTTGAGTTCTGCACCCTACTTTTCTCCTGCTCCATCAGGGACTCTGTTTTGTTCCCTGTCAGGATGGTCATTGGTGGTAGCCGGACACCATCTAGTTCTTCTGGTCTCAGGCTGACGGAGTCTCTGGTTTACGTGGCCCCTTTTGTCTCTTGGGCTAATATTTTCCTCGTGTCTTTGGTGTTCTTCATTCTCCCTCACTCCAGATAATGTTTTTATCAAGGCTGGCATGGGGGGAAGGAAGAAGTGAATGAAGTGGGAATAATCATAAAGTTTTGAAGGAGTCCTGGAGGCACCGTACTTAAGCACTCAGCTGGTAACCAAAAGATCAGCGATTCAAACCCACCAGCCACCCTGCAGGAGAAGGATGCAACAGTCTGTTTCCGTAAAGATTTATAGTCTTGGAAAACCTGTGGTTCTGCTCTGTCCTATAGGGTTGGTATGAGTCAGAATCGAGTCAACGGCAGTGGTTAAGATATAGTTTATCATCAAGACTCGCGTGTGTGCGGGGGATAGGGGTAATGGTTTAATGGGGTACATTACATTAGGAAAATAACTAATTAACCGAAAATTAGATTATGCATGGACTGATGATGAGAATGTGTCTTGAATAAGAATTATGATTATTTCTCTTCTATGGAACTTACCTCATTGCCTAGAGTTGATTCTGACTCATAACAAGTTCATAGGACAGAGTAGAACTGCCCCATAGCGTTTCCAAGGAGTGGCTGGTGGATTCCAACTACCGACCCTTTGGTTAACAGCCAGACATTTAACCACTGTGTCACCAGGGCCGCCTATGGAACTTAAGTCCAAATATTCCCCCACATATGCGTACAAATACCAGACCCTGGAGAAGGACATCAAGCTTAGTAAAGTAGTGAGTGTGTCAGCGAAAAAGAGGAAGACCTTCAATGAGATGAATTGACACAGCAGCTGCAACAATGGGCTCAAACTTAGCAATGATTTTGGGGATGGCTCAGGATAGGGCAATGTTTTGTTCTGTGGTACATATGGTTGCTATGAGTCAGAGCTGCCTCGATGGCACCTAACAACAACAACAATATGCCTACAAACACACACACACACACACACACACACACACACAGGCACACTCAATGCCGTAGTACTAACAATGCGTTTAAAACAAATGTGAACTAATTCCACTAAATATGATTTATTTGAAACCTATTGGTATGATCAAGCACAAAATATTTAAGTATTGTATTTGACAAACAAATTATCTCTCTGAGTTGTAAAATGTTTCTGGGTCATGTCTTACACTGAGATTATGAAAATAAAAATTACTTTTATTTTTAATTTTAAAATAAAAGGATATTCCAAGGATCCATGTATCTCTATAATGTAAATGGAATATTCTACTTGCAACCAACTGCCTTGGTCAGATTCACTGCAATGAAATCAGTGACTTACCACTAACAGGTCTGATTGGCCTCGTATACATTCTTCCATTTTTTTACAGTATATGTTGAACTTGATAAATGCACTTTCATTTTTAAAACATTTGAGCATGTGCTTCCCTCTCATATAATCGGCACTCTCTCATGGGAGCAATTAGTTTCCATGCCCTTTCTTCAGCATATGCAATGTGTAACTTGCTTCAAAAATACGTCTTTTCTCTATAGCTTAGAGTACAATAAAATGTAGAGAAAACGTTTATGGAGGGTACCATGTGCTTTAAATAACAGAATTCAAACTCAAATGCATATTTGTGAAGTAAATTATTTTTAACGAATCTCATATTATTTATATTTACTCAATACTGACACTTTTTTTAAATTAGTCAATTAATTTGATTTATTAATTAAAAGTCCTAACCCCTGACATTCGGGAATGGGTTCTTATTTGAAAATAGGGTTTTTAGCAGGTGTAATTAGTAAATTACACACCTGATTTGTTTCTTATGTGATAGTTTTTTTTTTTTTACCAAGTATCTTGAAGTCACATAGAATCACACTCTTTTCCTTTAATCATGTTACTATGCTATTTTGTCAATAATTTACTACTTATTTTAATATCATTACCATAATGAGTATTTTGTCAATTGTTAGATTACAAAAATGAGCCTACTTGAGGATATTTTTTCGTATAAAAAATGGTGAGGCAAGAGGCAAAAATATCCTTTTGGCTATCCATCCTCTCCTCTGTTTAAAACAAATAGATATTTTACTATTTGAAATAGAACATCTCTGATCAGAAGCTCAGACAGTCAATATACAGAACAGTTCACACACGTCTAGGTCCATGTCAGATTTCTGCCAGTAACAACTCTTCCCAATTTATCATTTTAGGTCACTTTTGCACCAATACATTTATAAACAACAATTCTTATAGTTGTTTAATGGCCCACTTTGATGGGCCAAATGTCGTATATTTGCCACCAGTTTGTCATAGAATTAATACAGTAACTACACGTGTGTTTCCTGTATCTTCCTTTTATGCTTTCTAAATAAATTTCACTACCTCTTAATAGGTAAAAATAAATGATTCTTCCTCTGCTGCTCCATGAAGGATTTCCCTGAGAAGACTATCTTTACCATAAATTCAAGCTTTAATTAAGAAGCCATCAGTCTCCTTATATGTTTTGATGGATTTATGGCTCCCACTATGGAAATGAACGAAACCATGCAAAACTAATCTTCCTAGTAGGGATAACTCTCTAGTACAGGACAAATGAAAGACACCTAAGTAGTAGAGATTCCCTATGTTCTTCATCAAATGTGTGGGGAAGTGTTTAAGCAATGAAAAATACCACATCATATTAAACACACGTACCGTTTTATATGCCAAATGCGATCTCAAAATCCTGCCTCTTTTAGAAACTGTGTATATACAATAGATAGGCCTAGAAATCCAATCTTTTAAATTTTAGTAAATTAATTTTCTCAGGAGAGTTTTTAGCGGTCACTTTTTATGAGTGTGATAATTTCTTTTCATCATTTGTAAAAGAAAATATCACAATAACCCAGCAGGTTAGCTGTTTTTTAGCTCTTCATGTTTATAAATCATGTTAAAGCATGCATGAACATTCTCTTCTCTTCCCCCACACAATCCCTTTAACTACCCAGTAAAAGTGCATAAACAGACATTCTAGAAGCAATGAAGTGATTATCATGTCAGAGAAGAATCGATATTCCCTAGGATATACTTTACGACATTTAAACAGTCGAAGATATAGACCAACTGAAAAATAATACTAGCATGATGTGTAAACCTGATGCTAATTTTAGAGGTGCAACTTAATTCTATTTGCCTCTTTTTAAATTTCCTTTTTCTTCTTGACATCTTCAGATTTGAAACCCCATCTCCCCAAAATTCCACGTGAGAATTATCTTTCATAGTATTTCTTTCATGTTCTCGTAGAAACTATGGTCACTGTATAACATCGTTTTGCATTTTTCTCATTCCAGTCACCTCTGCATAATCTCCCATAGCTTTTATAATTAAAATAAATATTATTGACTTTTACTCACCACAGTTAATTTTCTCGTCAAAATAATTTTCTTCCATTTACGTAAATAGATAAAAATCCTATGTTCTTTTTAACAACGTTTACATCCTCAAGTTACCACTACCCTGACTTTTAACACAATCGTTGTGTTCATTTTGAAATTTATGTAATTGGAATAAAAAAATACATTATTTTGCTTGTGACTGTTCTTGGTCAACGTTACTGGGGAAAGATTTATTCCTGTGTGTGTGTGTGTATGTTTTGTTTTGTTTTCTTGTAGCCATGTGTCACTCGTTCTTACTGATGTACAATACTACAGAGAATAAAGTTATGCTAATACATGATTAATTATTTCATTTATTTTAATCAATTTCTAATTTTATTAACTAACTAAAATAAATATAGTTTGAAAGAAACTGACCTATATTTGTTAATGCTGCCAAATATATCTTTTAAAATTTTTACTTAAATTTCATTTTAACAGTTTCAAATTTACAGAAGAGTTGCAAGAATATTCACACTTGATTTGCATTTCTTTCTAACTTTCTACACACGGAGAAGCACACATGTAGTAAATATATGTATCTGTGTGTGTAGGGGTATATACATACACACACACACACACATACGGAGCCCTGGTGGTGCAGTGGTTAAGAGCTAAGGCTGCTAACCAAAAGGTCAGCAGTTTAAATCCACCAACAGCTCCTTGGAAACCCTATGAGACAGTTCTTCTCTGTCCTATAGGGTTGCTACGAGTCGGAATTGACATGATAACAATGGGTTTGGGTTTAGTTTTGGTTTTATACATACATATATACGTGATATAGACATGCACATACATATTTATTTAGTTTTCTTTTGCTGAACCATTTCAGTCTAAGTTATAGAAAACATTATACACTTTAACATGGAGTGCTTCACATGTTTCTCCTATGGAGGAAAATACATTTTTCTTTATAAGCACAACAGAATCAACACACAAAATTTACATTATTTAGGATTCTTTTTTTTTTTTTTTTTTTTTTTTGTACTTTTTTTTGTTATTGCAGTTGTTCTTTTCTGGGGCAGAATTCTATTTCCGCCTACGAAATTGCAAGTAAATGTCATGATTACTCAGCTTTGTGAAATCTAGAATGCTGCCTCAGATTTCTTCTTTGTCTCTCATTGCATTGATATTTTTGTGTCCCAGCATATTGGATGAATATAAAACCAAACAAAAGGAAAAATATACTGTCAAAATATTTTTTTAAAAAAGAGCTATCATATAAGAACCCATACTTTACTCCTTCGTATGTTGTTGTTGTTAGGTGTCCTCGAGTCAGTTCTAACTCATAGCAACCCTGTATACAGCAGAACTAAACAATGTCCAGTCCTACCTATCCTCAAAATAGTTGCTATGCTCAAGCCCATTATTGCAGCCACTGTGTGAATCCATCTCGTTGAGGGTCTTCCTCTTCTTCACTGACCCTCTACCGTACCAAACATGCTATCCTTCTCCAGAGACTGGTCCCTCCTGATAACATGTCCAAAGTATGTAAGATGAAGTCTCCCCATGCTCCCTTCCAAGCAGCACTCTGGCTGTACATCTTCCAAGACAGATTTGTTCATTCTTCTGGCAGATCATGGTATATTCAATATTCTTTGCCAACACCGTAATTCAAAGACATCAGTTCTTCTTCGGTCCTTCTTATTCACTGCCCATCTTTCACATGCATATGAGGTGATTGAAAATTCAATGGCTTGGGTCAGGTGCATCTTAGTCTTCAAGGTGACATCTTTGCTCTTTAACACTTTAAATATGTCTTCTGCAGCAGACTTGCCCAATGCAACTTGTCATTTGATTTCTTGACTGCTGCTTCCATGGGCATTGATTGTGAATCCCAGTAAAATGAAATCCTTGACAACTTCAATCTTTTCTCTGTTTATCTTGATGTTGCTTATTGGTCTAGTTGTGAGCCTTTTGTTTTAAAGAATGTTTATGTTGAGGTGTAATCCATACTGAACTGTAGTCTTCGATCTTCATCAGTGTTTCAAGTCCCCTTTGCTTTCAGCAAGCAAGAGTGTGTCATCCACATATCACAGGTTGTTAATGAGTCTTCCTCCAGTCCTGGTGCTGCCAGAGTAGGACTGCCCCATACGGTTTCCAGGAAGTACATGGTGGATTCGAACAGCCGATCTTTTGGTTAGCAGCCTTAGTGCTCAACCACTATGCCACCTGAGTCATTAAGTTACCAACATCTGAGGATTTGTGCAAATGAGTAGGAGACTGGCCAGGCCACAAAGACTTCCTGGTAACCTGACATTAGCTGACCTCAGAGAGGGGAGCATGACTCAATCAATCATGCCCACATAATAACACCAATAAAGGCTCTGAACACAGAAGCCCCATGGGCTTCCTGGTTGGTGAAAGACATCGATGTGCATGGGAGGGTAGCAAACCTTTTGGGAAACAGAAGCTCTGCATTTGAAACTTCCAGACTTCACCTTATGCCTGTCTTCTTTGTGCTGATCCTGATTTATATCTTTTTTGTTATAAAAAAATCCATAATTGTAAGTACAGCTTTTTCTGTGAGTCATTTCAGAAAATTATCAAACCCAAAGGAGCCAGCAGGTCAGAAGTTAAGGAGCCCAAGGGAGAATCCTGAATTTGAGGCTGGCATTCTTAAGTGGTAGTGGGAAAACCCCAAATCTTCGTCCAGTAGGTCAAAAGTGAAGGTGTTGTGTGGAGTCCCAGACTTGGAGCTGGCATCTCCCTATCTGGCAGTCTGAAGTACAGTGACCTTTTTATTTGTATGATCTGACCTACCTCCAGGTGGCTAGGGTCAGAGAAAGAAGCGCTGCATGGGCCGCTGGTGTCAGAGCTGAACAGACAACTGGAAAAGTGTCCTCACAGTGGAGGATCAAATAGTGGAATTCACGGGTTTCCACTTGATGTATTTGGTGTCAGAACTTGGAACTGCTAGAATGCAGTAGTTGAGAAAAACTTCTAAGATTTGCTGCTAATTGATATCTTCCTCCAATGTAGCAGCTGCTAAGCTTACTCCCTGATGGCCCTTTGGGCTTCTCATATCTTCAGAGTCATCAGCCTGGGCACATGTTCTTTCTGCATTGTGCAGGCCATTCAGGTAGAGTAACTTCAGGGAAATTTAGAAAACTTAAAAACGATGCCGGAAGTATAGTCAAGTATTGTTAACAAAATAAACAGGCTTACTACAACACATTCAATATTTAAAAAAGTAATATAATCTTATTTTTTATGTTTGTATCATTAATGTTATGTACCATTCCCCATGACAATGGTTCTGTTCTTTCAAAAAACAAGTGACAACTTTAACACTTTGTAATAATATCTGAATTTTTATATGGTAACACGGGAGAATTTAGGATATGTCTGAATCAAACTACTTTAACTTTGATAGGTTTTGCCTTCACCCTGTTTTCATTAGCATTTTTCAAGACATGTCATTCATTGTGTTTCTCCGTAATTGTTTTATATTTGCATATTAGTATCTTACTTGTATGTGTGTGTGTTTCATTTCTGATTTCAAGCTAATGTTCCAGAGTAATGTTCCAAATTCGAACCCTCTAATGAAAATTCATGTGACCGATTTGTCTTAAGTGGAATAAACACAATGGTATTATAGTTCTCTAGACAGGAAAAAAAATCATAATGTTGTCTTTTTAATAGGGTTTGTTTGCATTTTCTACATTTACTTTATGTAAACTTGGCTGTAAAAGCCGTTATTTTCCCTTCATTTGAATTACAGATTCATGTAAAGTCAAAATATGAGATGGTTTGCCATATAACGTTAAGAACCTTCTCTTCGTTGAATAATGCCTCAAACGTTAATATGAACAACATGATGTGTCCTGCTGAGAGCTTTAGAAAGTAAACAAATATGCAGGCAGATAAAGAGCGTATCTTCTCCAGCTTTAAGCAATAATGATTGTCCTTTTTTGAGCAGTTCAGTCATTTTACCTCAATATCTATTTGGCTATTTTGTATGATCTACTTGTTATTAATATTATACCTATTTTTATATTTTATGATAATAAAATTAATTATTTTCCATAATATTAAGATATATAAAGATAATCTATGGTAAAATAGCATATATTGTATTGATATTAAAAGAGGATATTCTGTTGAAAGAGTTCTGGAAGACATGACTGATACCTGGGATATCAAAATACTTCAGTGGACTGGAAGTGAGTGGTATTAGGGGTGAAACAAAATTGAACTTCTGTTGAGGATTGCTGAAGCTGGATGAAAGGCACACATGGGGTTATGGTACTATTGTCTCTACTTTCTTATATGTTTGATATTTTCCACAAAAAAAGGCTTAAAGTAGAGACAGATGTTCTAGGTTAGTTTGATATGAGATGGAGGTAGCTTTCAAAAGCTCCAGATTAGAGGTCTTTTCCCATGTGGAGAATTACATGCAGTCTCCTTGGATTTTGAAATGAGTCTCTAGCTCCAAGACTTTGTTCTCACTGATAATGCAAAAATTTTGTTGACAGCTTTGTCTCAAAATAAATTCATTTGCTTTTCAGTCCGGTATGGCCAACTTGTTAAAATAAAGGACGGGGATTTGTGCATTATGGAGAGCCTCTCCTTCATGATAATAACACTACATTAGCTTAGACAATTAGGAAGTGGAGCAGAAGTTACACCCCCCACCCCAAACAAAAACAACCACCACTGCCGTCTAGTTGATTCCAACTCACAGAGACCCTACAGGACAGAGTAGAACTGCCTCATAGAGTTTCCGAGGAGTGCCTGGTAGATTCGAACTGCTGACCTTTTGGTTAGGAGCTGTAGCTCTTAACCACTACACCACCAGTGTTTCCCCAGGTTACACCCAAAGGCAGAGATTAACAGAAGTTACACCCAAGGGCAGAAGTTATACCCAGGGGCAAGGCAACAAAAACAACAACAAAAAACTACTCCAAAAAAGGAACACAAAAATAACAAAAAAAAAGGTAAAATTTGCAAAGTATCTGCTTTTTTATACTTTTTAAATGGTTACAACTGGCTCTGTTCTGCCCATTTTTGAAAACTTGAATACAGAGTTTGTTAAGCTGTATAACAAACTGCAGAACAGTCCCAGGAAAAAAATGAGTAAAGGGCGTTCAAAATACTTTGGTAGACTTTTGTAAGAAAACGTCACTTC
Organism: Dugong dugon; assembly: GCA_030035585.1. NCBI lineage: Eukaryota > Metazoa > Chordata > Mammalia > Sirenia > Dugongidae > Dugong > Dugong dugon. The sequence continues at coordinate 14,511,555 of CM057473.1, forward strand.
CTTTTTTAAATAAAACTTAGTTCTATTAAAATTTTTGATTGAAATTAAATGTATCTGGTTGGGGGGATTTTTAAACAGTTTGACCAAAAGAATTCCTCTGGGAGTTTTGTCTTACTTTTGCAGTCTGTAACTCTCACAACCTTGCCGATTTTATGCTGTCCCCAGGGGATACTGTTTATCTTGGCTTATAATAGGTGCTGATTCTAGGAGAGTGTCAGTTGTATATATGGTGCATCCATGAAGCTGAAGACTAATGTTCCAGTCTTCCCAAGACATCTGCTCATCTTATTAGAAATTTATCTTTCCTTTGCCATGTTAATAGTTGCCTCACTTCTGATCAGTATACATTGCAAGTCCGGCCTACTCAATTTAAATCTAGGCATCGTGATTCCCATAGTATTGTCCTGGCTGCCTTCCCAGAATGTTATTGGTGACCCTGTTGTTCTCTTCTTTAAACACAAAATTAATTATGACTTGTTGGAGCCTCTAATGATATCTGATGACCTTTGAGACATCATATCCTCTGTCACTAATCTTCTAACAAGTAGATCAGATAGTATAGGAGCAAATTGTCCTTTTAAAATGTACCAGATCAGACCGGGACAAAGCTGAATGGTTTCTTCTGGAGAAGTGGGATTGCAGAGAGTGTATATGTGGGGATTCACATCCTTGGGACTAGAATGAATTAGTCGTAATTACAAGAGAATGGAATATTGGACATCACTACCCTTGTTTCTGACAGTATGTTTTGAATTAAATATAAACTTCAAAAATAGGATGAGTAGATGAAAGATAATACTGGAATACTGGATAATTTATTTATAAGGGATCTGGATTTTCAAAGGTTTCTATGCTTTCCCAGCCTTAGGCTAGATTTATTTCACTGGCTAATTTGGTTCAGTTTGCATCTAGATGGGTTAGACATAACAAACAAATTTGGGAAAATATACTAATTTTCATTTTTGGTTTAAAATGCTACTTGTATATTCCAATACATGTTTTTGGTCATGAAAAATATGTTTTCTTATAGATTCTGAATATAGAATGTAACATAGTAGTAAGTTTAACAGATGACTTAATATTCACTGATATTCATATGTATGGAAGTGCAGAATTTTAACCAACTATTTCTAATACAAAATATATCTCATACAAATTTATTTCTCAAAAAATATGGTATTTGCTATTGATAAATGAAGATTTCTCGACTTGTTACATCTTTTCCTTTTTGTAGAGCAACACTGAGCTTATTTAATATTAGTGTATTTTTATTTATTTAAGATATTTCTAGATAATGAAGTACAACTATTTTGTATTGAAATAATAAAATAATGGAATCACTATTTTGCTCCTCTCCATTTTATTAGAGTAACCAAACACACATATATTAAAAAGAGGCTCTTAGAGATTGAATATGCCCCCCCCAAAAAACACACTGAAGTCCTAACTCCTGTTTCACCAGGGTGAAAGTGACCTTTTTTTGGATATAGAGTGTTTCTTTGAATATGTGATCAGTTATGTTAACAAGGTCAGACCAAAGTAGGGCATGTCCTAATTTCTTCTGAGTAACACATTATCCATTGTCTTCCAGTCGATTCCAACTCATAGTGACTCTATAGCACAGAGTAGAACTGCCCCACAGGGTTTCCAGCGATTGACTAGTGGATTCAAACTGCTGACCGTTTGGTTAGCAGATGAGCTTTTAACCACTGTGCCACCAGGGCTCTCTCCTTTCTGAGTGGTGTTTAAAAATAGGAGAACACAGAGGTAAAGAGAGTCTTACTGGGGAAGACAAACACCATGTGATGATGCACCTACAAGCCAAGTAGAGTCAGGAAGTGCCTGGGGCTGCCAGAAGAGGTAAGGAAGCTAAAAGAAGTAAGGAAGCTCTTCCTGCAGTGCTGAGAGAGCAAGCATGGCCCTGCTGAAGTCCTTAATTCAAATTTATAGATTCCAAAATTGTAAAACAATAAATTTGTTCTTCAAAACCACAAGTTTGCAATAGTTTGTTATGACACAGCCCTGGGAAATGAAGATAGAGGTATGTCTTCATCCATCACTGTCCACGTATATTTATACTTAGCTGAATTCCAAGAAATGAATGAATCCAGAACTTGGAATGATATGAATAAAGGACATATATTAATTTGTTATTTGCTATAATTCTGTTTTAATTGTTTGGATACATCCTCTGTAATATGACTTTACATTAATGAAAAATTAGTTGGCAAACCTGTTGCCATGGATTATGGGATTTAATTCAAAAAAAAAGAAAAAAGTCTAAATGAGAATTGGAACGTGAGCGAAAGATAAAATAATACAAATAGATAATTGCATTATGGTGCAATTAAGGGCAGTAAACAGGCTGGTAGATGATACAACAAGGAGAAAGAAGAAGAAATGATTATGAAAGAATAATGGGATAATAAGTCCCATTATGCATCTTTCTTTCATGAAGTAACATTAAGACTTTCTATTTTAAGCAGTCACAGTGGGGAGACAGTTCTCCAGAGTAAATTGATAGGTTTTGCTTTCAGGAATTTCCTAAACTAGGCAGAGGTAGCCCTAGCAAAAGAATTCTCAATTTGGAATACTTGCTTGTCAGTTGACAACGGAGATCCCAGTGCTGGAGGAAAGTAGAGTAGTGTTCATCCAGGGTATACCACAGCATTATGAATCCTCAAATTATCTCTTATGATGAACTGAAATGAAGCACAGGCAGAAAGGGAATGATTGGCTTATACACTAGTTCTAGTACACTTGAACAGAATGGAGGCAAAAGTAATTATGAAGGTTTAGAGGATGGTTGGTTGTTATGTACTTTAGAAGATTTAAATAAAAGAGGCTTGTGTGAGCCAAATATCAACTCAAGACATGCTGTGAAAGCCAGAAGGCCATCATGACAGTGTTTAAAGAGATCTTAACTTTTTCAGTTACAGAGAATACTACTATAAAGCAGGCCCCAGATTTAATCATAATGGCAAGAGAATCACAAAGAAAACTAAATATAGGCGTTTGATAGATTCCCTATGATAAACCCAGGGCTTGACATGGAATGAGTGAGATACTTGCGTGGCTGCGTATGAGGCCTTTGAACCTCTGATTCCCTGAAACACAAAAGTCTGAGACAAGCAGCACACACCACACAACTAGAAGAGAGCATCCTCCTCTTGTCTACAGACATTAGAAAGATCTCACCTGAAGCAACTTTCTTGCAAGCACGTACCTGCTCTAATCTGGATCCACACCTTTGTCTCCACTCATCTTGATTTAGATTTCAGCAAAGCTCAAGCAGAAAAGCACATTCTCTACTATGGGATCAGGTAGCTTACTTACGGAAAAAATGTTGCAGGACTTCACCACTATGAACCTGCAAGAACCAGGAAAATGTTTGTGAGAGTGGATCTTGAAGTTGTTGGGCTGAGAGAAGGTGGACTATATGACTGGATTATATAGAGTTTATGGACATAGGAGCACTCTCCAACAATCAGGATTTAATATCTTGACAAGGACACCTGGAACTGATCCTAATACATCGTCAGGATTAGGATCCTTGACGCTTGGAAACAATAACTGCCCAAACTAAATGAGATTATAGCAATTTGAGCCTTGCCAGAGTATTGGGGAAGGGGTCAGAAAGCTCAGGGAAGATCCTTAAAAGAATATACTTTTACATAGGCGTTGAAAAGTCATCACCTGACAATTTTCCCTAAGATAGTCCAGAGGGCATAACTTACACACAAAAGAATAAAGACTACACCAGTGTAGAGGACGATGACATCATTAAGAAGGTCACAGTGGCTGTGCTCTGTAGGACAGAGTTGACAGTAGGAAAATCTTCTGTGGAATTGAGATACCTCATTACAATGGGAATGATAGGAATCTAGAATGGCAGAGACTAGGTAGCAATCCTTAACTACCAGAGAAGAGTTAAAGCAATAGTCTAATGAGAAGCAACACCAGGGTGGCAACTGAAGTGCCTTGCCCGGAGTGATCTATATTGATTACTAATATACCATAATAATAATAATAATAATCACTATAGATCATGAACCCTGGTGGTGCAGTGGTTGAGGGCTTTGGCTGCTAACCAAAAGGTCGCCAGTTTGAATCCACCAACTGCTCCTTGGAAATCCTATGGGAGAGTTCTACTCTGTCCTGTAGGGTTGCTATGAGTCAGAATTGACTTGACAGCAATGGGTTGGATTAACATACCATAGTGATACTGTGATGGAGTATTGTTTAACTTGTACAAACAGAAAAATATCAAAAATTGTTATTTCTACCACAATGGGAAAATTAGGATCCCTCACTCAGTTTCCAGATCAAATCCATTACCTGAACTAGTTACAATTATTTGAAAAGGAGGCAGGAAACACTTTTACGATAAACATTCCCCTAATTGCTTCCCAAACAAAATTGTGGCTGTTTACTTGAGTAACTGTACACTGAAGAAGAATAACTAGTTTTCTGAGTTTCCTAGAGCTGCCATAAGAAATTACCACAAAGTGTGTGGCTTTAAAGAACAGTTCAATGTATGTAGCAGGCTCTAAGGATATGGACTACGCAAAAATAAAATGGCTGACAAAAAAGCACTACAGGAAGAAGGAATAGGAATAGCAAGGTAGAGAATTTGAATTTGAAATAAGTGGCAATAAGGAGTCAATGGAGATATTTGAATTAAAAGAAAAAAAAAGACTCTGGAAGACAAAAAGCAAATGGTGTATGATTATATTTTTTGTTATTTTCTCTGATATTTCTAAAATCAGGTGTTTTGCTTTTTTTAATGTGAGGTCCCTCAATAGTGAAATAAAAATGCAGATAAAAGTCAAACATTGAAAGAAAAAGGGCATGTCTATAAATTCGTACGTGCTTATAAGAAAAAGAAGAAAGTTAATGAAATCTTGGATGAGTTTTTTTTTTTTAAGTTTTACGAATATTCAAAAATAGGAGACATCAAATAAAATACAGACCAGAAAGCTAAAATGAACAAAAGCAGATGAGTTTTAAGATGTTTTTCTGTCAATAAAGAGTACTGATAATAAAAAATATGATTTAGGGTTTAAGGCAGTTTGGGGCCCTGTGAGAACCATATGAAGATGCAGCCCTGAGGTCTGTGCCCACTTTCTCACAGCCGAGAGTAATAATCACGCCTGTGCTGAATACTCTGTCAGCAGTGGTTTGACATTAATGACTGAAATGCCGGGTGTATTAGTCAGCCCCACCTATAATGGTGCGTGCTTCCTTCCTCTTCTAAACTTCATCTACCAAAATGCACTAAGCCTAACGGTAAAAAGACACATTATTAAATTTCATTTTAACAATTTAAATGATTTTCCATTTCTAGAATGCTATTAAGTCAAGTAAATGCCGTTTATATGTACTGCACAGAACAATTCTTGCTCACTGGTTTCTTATTATTTTGATTTGTGGTTTCACTAACTGATACTGCACATCATTTATGATCAGGATCATGTCGGTATGCACCTTGAACTTGAATTCTAAAGTGTCAGCAGCAGTACTGAAAGTAAAGAGAAAGAAAGATAAAAATACAATTGTATATATGGGAAGTAAGGTGATGTTTAATAATTAAATGACTAGGTTAGTAAAATATCAATTTAGGAATAAATGAAAGGGATTGAAAAGTGAATTTAAGGTAATGAGAGTCAGAAATCTTCTCCTTACTTACCATTGCTGTTACTGCCATTGAGTTGGCTGCAACTAATGGCAACCTTACGTATAACAGAATGAAACATTGCCCAGTCTTGTACCATCCCCATGATCTTTGATATGTTTGAACCCATTGTTGAAAAGCTAGTGTGTCAATCCACCTCACTGAGGACCTTCCTTGTTTTTTGCCGACCCTCTACTTTACCAAACATGATGCCCTTTTCTACCAATTGGTCTCTTTCATAATGTTTCCAAAATAAGCAAGATGAGGTCTCATCATCATTTTAAGGAGTGTTACTGTTGTATTTCTTCCAAGACTGATTTGTTCATTCTTCTGGCAGTTCACAATATATTGGATAGTCTTTGTCAATGCTACTATTCAAATGTATCGATTCTACTGTCTTCTCTTTTCACTGTACAGCTTTTGCATGCGTAAGAGGCTATTGAAAATACCATGGCTTGGGTCAGGTGCACTTTAGTCATCAAAATGACGTCTTCGGTTTTTAAAAATTTAAAAGAGTTTTTTTTTTTTTTTTTTTTTTTTTTGACTGCAGATATTCCCAGTACAATAAGTTGTCTGATTTCTTGAATACTGCTTCCATGGGCATTGATTATTGATCTGTGAAAAATGAAATCTTTGACAACTTCAATTTCTTCATCATTTTTTATGATCAGTTGTGAGGATTTTTGATTTCTTTACACTCATGTGTAACCAGTAATGAAGCCTGTAGTCTTTAAACTTCATCAGTAAGCTGAGTGGACTTTAATGCTATCGTTAGAGTAAAGCCTTCAGGACCTTCATTTGCTGAGGTGGCACGACTCAAAACGAGCTGTAACAGCTGTAAGTATCCATTAGTAATCTGAACGTGGAATGCACAAAGTGTACACTTAATTTAATCAAGTGGAATCTGTACATGGATCAAGAGACAGTGGTTCAACAGAGCAAGGGGATACTGCATGGTTCAAAATTAGGAAAGTTGTACAGCAGGGCTGTATACTTTCACCTTACTTATCTAATCTATATGCTGAGCAAATACTCCAAGAAGCTGGACTATGTGAAGAAGAAAGTAAAGTCCCTTTTGCCAAGTAACATATTCACAGGTTCCAGGAATCAGGATGTGGATATTTTCTGGGGAACAATTATCCTATCATTCTACCTTTACATATTTCTAACTACCCAAGATTTTCCAGAAATATGTTGTTGACGTTGTTAGTTGCCATCGAGTTGACTCTTGACTCATGGCAACCAATTCAAAAATTTGTTCCCCTTCAGCGCACTCCATAGTCACTGATCTTCTCATTAGCTTCTCACCTCTCATGATGTTCAATATGCGATTCATACGATAAGAACTTCAAGGAAAATTATAACATAAAAGATGAGATGTAAGCTAAAACAGAACATAATTTCCTGTGAATGTGGTCATCTTATTCAATTAAGTCTCTATTGCCATGTGCTCAAGTCTCTTGAGTCCCACTAATAAAATAATCATTAGAAGTAAAAGCAATATTGGACATATTTTTTCTTGATCTCCAAAATTGTTTCAAAGTGTTCCATTAAATTAGATGAAAGACACCATGTTCTTTTATTCCAGAGGCTTTGTTCTGTTGTTGTTGTTGTTGTTTTTTAAATATCCAAAAAACAAAACCAATCCAGTTGGCAGTGTGTCTATTCCAACTCATGACAACCCCATGTGTTTCAGAGTAGACCTGCCCTCCATAGGGTTTTCATTGCTGTCATCTTTTTGAAACATATCACTGGGCCTTTCTTCTGGGGCACCCTCCTGGTAGGTTAGGATCGACAACCTTTTGGTTAGTAGCCCAGTACTTGAAAATTGGTGTAACCCAGGAACTCGTTCTTTAATATGTTGTTATTAGTTTCCATCACATTGATTTGGACTCTTGGAAACCCAGTATGTTTCAGAGTAAAACTGCTCCATAAGGTTTTCTTGGCTGTAATCTTAATGGCAGCAGATCGTCATACCTAAATATTACAAAATAAAATGAAAATATATTTGAAATCTATAATGAAGATATTTGAGCTTTGTCAAAGTTAGAACAAAGCAGTTAAGATTTTTTTCTTTTAATTGTATTTCAGGTGAAGGCTTACAGAACAAATAGTTTCTCATGAAACAGTAGTACACATATTATTTTATGACATTGATTAACAACCCCGCAACATGTCAACCCTCTCCCTTCTAGACCTTTTTTTTTTTTTTTTTTGGTGAAAATATACATAGCCAAAGATACACCATTTCAAAAATTTCTACATGTACAGTTCAGTGAGATCAACTACGCTCTTCCAATTGTGCTGCTATTCTCACTTTAGATGAAGGCTTACAGAACAAAACAGTTTCTCATTTAACAGTACACGTGTTGCCCTATGACAATAACAACCTCACAACACATTCAACACTATCGCTACTCAACCTTGGGTTCCCTATCACCAGCTTCCTTGTCCCCTTCTGCCTTCTGACCCTTGTCCCTGGACTACAGTACCTCATTAGTCCCATTTGGTTTTATGTGGCTGTCCACTCCCAGGCTACGATGAACCTCAGAAGTGACTTCACCACTGAGCTAAAACGGTGTCTGGGGGCCATAATCTAGGGGTTTCTCCAGTCTCCTTTAGTCCAGTAAATCTGGTCTTTTTTTTGTGAGTTAGAAATTTGCTCTACATCCTTCTCCAGCTCCGTCCAGAACCCTCTGTTGTGATCCTGGTCAGAGCAGTCAGTGGTGGTAGCCGGGCACCATCTGGCTGTACTGGACTCAGGCTGGTAGAGGGCTTGGTAGCTGTGGTCCATTAGTCCTTCAGACTAATCTTTTCCTTGGATCATGTTCTCTTCACTCTCCCTTGCTCCCGAAGGGATGAGACCAGTGGAGTATCTTAGATGGCTGCTCACAGGCTTTTAAGACCCCAGATGCTACTCATCAAGGTAGAATGTAGAACATTGTCTTTATAAACTGTGTTATGCCAATTGAGCTAGATGCTCCCTGAGACCATGGTCCCCACAGCCATCCATCCAGCAATTCAGTCACTCAGGGAGTTTGAATGTGTCTATGGCGCTTCCACAACTTTTCCTTGTACAAGTTGTGCTGGTTTCCCCTATATTGTGTATTGTCTCACCCTTCACCCAAGATACCACTTATCTATGCCCTATTTAGTATTTCCGCCCCACCCCTTCCATTCCTGGTAACCAACAAAGATTGTTACATTTTGTGTGTGAACTTTTTCATGGGTTTTTACAATAGAGGTCTCATACAATATTTATCTTTTTGTGATTGACTTATTTCACTCAGCATAATGTCCCGCAGTTTCATCCATGTTATGAGATGCTTCACAGATTCATTGTTGTTCTTTCTCATTGCGTAGTACTCCATTGTGCGTATGTACCATAGTTTGTTTATCCTTTAATCTGTTGATGGGCATCTAGGTTGTTTCCATCGTTTTGCTATTGTGAACAATGCTGCCATGAACATAGGTGTGCATATGTCTATTCGAGTGATGACTTTTGTTTCTCTAGGACATATTCCTAGGAGTAGAATTGCTAGATCCAATGGTATGTCTATTTCTAGCTTTCTGAGGAAGCGCCATATCATTTTCCAAAATGGTTGTATCCTTTTGCATTCCCACCAGCAGTGCATAAGAGTTCCGATCTCCCCGCAGCCCCTCCAACATTTGTTATTTCCAGTGTTTTTGATTCGTGCCAGTAATGCTGGGGTGAGATGGTATCTCATTGTGGGTTTAATTTTCTCTAATGGCTAGTGATCGCGAGCATTTCCTCATGTGTCTGTTGGCCATTTGAATGTCTTCTTTGGTGAAGTGTCTGTTCATTTCCTTTGCCCATTTTTTAATAGGATTATTTGTCTTTTTGTTGTGGAGGTATTTGATTTTCTTATAGATTGTGAACATTAGAACTTTCTCTGACTGGTACTGTCCAAAAATTTTTTCCCAGTCTGTAGGTTCTCTTTTTACTCTTTTGGTGAAGTCTTTTGAAGAACATAGGTGTTTGATTTTTAGAAGATCCCAGTTATCTAGCTTATCTTTTGGGGTTGCTGCGTTGATGGTTATGGTTTGTATCCTGTTAATGCCGTGTATTAAGGCCTGTAGTGTTGCTCCTATTTCTTCTTCTATGAACTTTATAGTTTTAGACTTTATATTCAGGTCTTTGATCCATTTTGAAGTAGTTTTTGTCTATGGCATGAGGTATGGGTCCTCTTTCATTTTTTTGCAGATGGATACCCAGTTTTGCCAGCACCATTTGTTAAAAAGACTGTCTTTTCCCCATTTGATGGACTTTGGGCCCTTGTCGAAGATCAGTTGACCGTAGGTGAATGGATTTACATCTGAGTTCTCAATTCTGTTCCATTGGTCAATATATCTGTCATTGTACCAGTACCAGGCTGTTTTGACTACTATAGCTGTATAGTAGGTTCTGAATTCAGGTAGTGTGTGTCCTCCAACTTTATTCATCTTCTTCAGTGGTGCTTTACTTATTCGGGGCTTCTTCCCTTTCCATATAAAGTTAATGATTAGTTTTTCCATCTGTTTGAAGAATGTTGTTGGTATTTGGATCAAGATTGCATTGTATTTGTAAATTGCTTTGGGTAGGATTGTCATTTTCACAATGTTGAGTCTACCTATCCATGAGCATGGTATGTTTTTCCATTTATGTAGATCCCTTTGGGTTTCTTGCAGTAGTGTTTTGTAGATTTCTTTGTATAGGTCTTTTACATCCCTGGTTAGATTTATTCCTAAGTCTTTATCTTTTCAGGGCTCTTATAAATGGTATTGTTTTCCTGATTTCCTTTTCATCATTCTCCTTATTGGTGTAAAGGAATCCAACTGATTTTGGTATGTTTATCTTGTATCCTGCTACTCTGCTGAATCTTTCTATTAGTTCCAGTAGATTTCTCATGGAGTCTTTAGGGTTTTCTAGGTATAGTATCATATCATCTGCAAACAGGGACAATTTAAGTTCTTCGTTACCAATTTGGATGCCCTTTATTTCTTTTTCTTGCCTTATTGCTCTAGCTACAACTTCCAGCTCAATGTTAAATAGGAGTGGTGATAAAGGGCATCCTTGTCTTGTTCCTGTTTTCAAGGGGAATGTTTTCAGCCTCTCTCCATTAAGAATAATGTTGGCCATTGGTTTTGCATAGATGCCCTTTATTATGTTGAGAAATTTCCCTTCTATACCTATTTGATTGAGAGTTTTTATCAGGAATGTGTGCTGGACTTTGTCAAATGCCTTTTCTGTGTCAACTCAGATGATCATGTGATTCTTTTCTTTCCTTTTATTTATGTGGAGGATTACGTTGATTGATTTTCTAATGTTGAAACATCCTTGCATACCTGGTATGAATCCTACTTGGTCGTGGTATATTATTTTTTTGATATGATGCTGAATTCTATTGGCTAGAATTTTGTTAAGAATTTTTGCATCTATGTTCATGAGAGATATTGGTCTGTAACTTTCTTTTTTTGTGATGTCTTTGCCTGGTTTGAGTATCAGCGTTATGCTGGCTTCATAGAATGAATTTGGAAGTGTTGCTTCCTTTTCTATGCTCTGAAATAGCTTGAGTAGTACTGGTACAAGCTCTTCTGTATATGTTTTGTAGAATTCTCCAGTGAAGTCATCTGGGCCAGGGCTTTTTTTTGGTTGGGAGTTTTTTTTATTACTTTTTCAATCTCTTCTCTTGTTATAGGTCTGTTCAGATTTTCAACATCACTTTGTTGTAGTTTGGGTAGGTAGTGTGTTTTTAGTAATTTATCCATTTCCTCTAGGTTTTCAAATTTGTTGGAGTATAGTTTTTCATAATACTCTGTTATGATCCTTTTTATTTCAGTTGGGTCTGTTGTAATGTCCCCCATTTCACTTCTTATTTGGGTTATTTGTGTCCTCTCCTGTTTTTCTTTTGTCAGTCTGGCCAGTGCTTTGTCGATTTTGTTGATTCTTTCAAAGAACCAACTTTTGGTTTTCTTGATTCTTTCTATTGTTTTTCTGTTCTCTATTTCATTTATTTCTGCTCTGATCTTTACTATTTCCTTTTTTCCGGTTGCTGTGGGCTTTTCTTGCTGTTGTCTTTCTATTTGTTTGAGTTGTGTAGTTAATGTTTTGATTTTGTCCCTTTCTTCTTTTTTGATATGTGCATCTGTTGCTATACATCGTCCTCTGAGGACTGCCTTTGCTGTGTCCCAAAGGTTTTGGTACGATGTGTTTTCGTTCTCGTTTGATTGTAGGAATTTTTTTGATTCCATCTCTGATTTCTTCTATTACCCAGTGATGTGTAAGCAGGGTATTATACAGTTTCCATGTAATTGATTTTTTTTCCTTCCTCTTTCTGTTGTTAATTTCTACGTTGAAGGCATTGTGGCCAGAGAAGATACTTCGAATTATCTCAACATTTTGAATCTTGTTGAGGATTGCTCTGTGGCCTAAGAGGTGGTCTATTCTGGAGAATGTTCCATGGGCATTGGAAAAGAATGTGTACTTTGAAGCGGTTGGATGGAGTGTTCTATATGTGTCTATGAGGTCAAGTTGGCTGATTGTGCCCTTTAGGTCTTCTGTATCTTTACTGAGTTTCTTCTTAGTTGTTCTGTCCTTTACTGAGAGTGGTGTGTTGAAGTCTCCTACTATTGTGGAACTGTCAATTTCTCTTTTCAGTGTTGTTAGGGTTTGTTTTATGTAGTTTGGAGCCCTGTCATTGGGTGCATAGATGCTTACTATGGTTATGTCTTCATGATGGATCATCCCCTTAATCATTATGTAGTGTCCTGTGTCTTTTATGATCGATTTTGTTTTAAAGTCTATTTTATCTGAGATTAGAATTGCCACTCCTGCTCTTTTTTGGTAGTTGTTAGCTTGATATATTTTTTTCCAACCTTTGACTTTTAATAAAATCACATCTTTGTTTCTAAGGTGTGTGTCTTATAGACAGCATATTGATGGATCCTATTTTCTTATCCATTCTGTCACTCTCCATCTCTTTATGGGTGCGTTGAGTCCATTTACATTCAGTGTAATTATTGATAGATGTGAGTTTGTTGCTGTCATTTTGTAGTGGTTTTTTTTTGGCGGCGCTGACATTTTCTTTGTTCTTCTTACTCTCTTGTGCTGAGTTACTTTGTGGATTTTTTTCATTTCTTTTGTTTTTGTAGGTTTTGTTTTTGCTGAGACTTTGTTTTTCCTTTTTTTTTTTTTTAATGTTTGTTAACTTTCTTTGTGGTTACCATGAATTTTACCCTTATCTTTCTAAGTTTGAAGCAGTCTACCATTACTTGGTATCGCCTTGCCTTCCTCTCCATTAGAAGGTTCTATACCTATGCCGTTTATTCCCTCTTTTATTGTTTTGATGTTGTTGTCATTTACTGATTGACTGCTCTGATTCCCTGTTATATTTCTTTTGGTTTTGGATAGTCCTTGAGAGTTCATTTCCTAGATTGGTATCTGGCTTGTATGTTTCTGCATCCTAGATTCTGCCTGTGAGCTGAAGGTTTTTGTTCTCAGATTGAAGAACTCCCTTTAATAATTCTTGTAAGTTTGGTTTGGCTTTTACATATTCCCTCAATTTCTGTTTATCTGGAAATGACCTAATTTCACCATCGTATGTGAACAAGAGTTTTGCAGGATATTTTATTCTTGGCTGGCAATTTTTTTCTTTCAAGATTTTATATATGTCATCCCATTGCCTTCTTGCCTGCATCATTTCTGCTGAATAATCGGAACTTAGTCTTATTGTTTCTCCTCTGTATGTGACTTCTTGTTTTTCACGAGCTGCTCTCAGGATTCTTTGTTTGTCTTTGATTTTGGCAAGTGTGATTATGATATGCCTTGTTGATTTTCTTTTAGGGTCTCTCCTGTATGGGGTTCGCTGAGCTTCTTTGTTGGCCAGGTTTTCATCTTTCATGATACTGGGGAAGTTTTCTGTCAGCAGTTCTTCAATGATCCCTTCTGTGTTTTCTGTTTTCTCCCACTGTTCTAGAACTCTAATCACTCCAAAATTTTTGCTTTTGATTGTATCCCACATTACTCTCAGGGTCTCTTCATTTTTATTTGTTCTTTTTTCTGAGTTTTCCTCAAACAGAATTGCATCCAAGTGTTTGTCTTCAATTCCACTGATCCTGTCTTCCTCCGTTTCAAATCTGTTTCTCAGCCCTTCAATGACACCGTCCATTTCTGAAATCTTGTTGTTTATCTTTTGGATTTCTAACTGTTATCTTTGCATAATTTCTAGTTGTGAGTTTATTTTGGCATTTTGTTCCTGCATTATTTTCCTGAATTATTCCAATTTTTTGTCTGTATTTTCCATGAATTAGTCTATTTTTTCCTCATATTTGTCTGCTTTTTGCTTCAGCTCTTGGAGAATTCTGAGTATTAGAGATTTGAATTCCCTACTGGGTAGTTCTAGTGCCTTTTCCACCACTGGAAGATCATCTGGTGTTTTATTTTGGACGCCTATTGGAACCATCCCCTCCTGTTTTTGTAGATGTTTTGATATTGTCTGCTGTTTTCAGGGCATTCAGTAGTTATTTTTCTCTTTTATTGATGGTAGATTTGTTTGTTTTGTCCCTTTTTTTTTTTTTAATTTGGCTATGTCTGAGCAGGCAGTGTATGTTCTTTGTTGTTTGCTCTTCTGTGGGCACAATACTTTTCACCTCCTTCTCCAATTGGCAGGGTCAGTCACCCAGATATGGTACGGCAGGGCAGGTCTAGCTGAAGAGGAGTTACTGGGACGGGTTGTTTGTGGCACTTACTACAGCCACCAGGGCAGGTTAGTAATCAGTGCAGGGCAGGTTCCAGTAGGCCATGCCTGTGCTGGTTGGTGGTGTGATGTTAAGCACACGGTGCAGGTAAGCAAGATGTAGTGGGGAGATTGTTATGTGTGGAGCTAAGATGGATATGGGAGACAGGAGAGAAGAACAGGAACCAAAAACGTGCAAATGAAAAAGAATGCTAGGGGACCTTGCTGTTGGAGTGGAGAGATTAGAGACTATGAAATGGAGAAAAACAAAAAGGGGAAGTGGAAAAAGAAAGAAAAGAATGAATAAATAAAAATTGGAAATGTTATAGAACAGCAAAGTTCTCAGGGATCCCACCGGTGAGGCTATGAGGTCTAGGGAAGTAGTTCTCAAGTGTTCCAGTACAGCCTGGCTAGAAGGCATTGAAGTATACAACACCAGGTATTCAGGGAACAGAAGGAGAAGGAAGATACAGAGAGATGAGAAACTGAGTAACGAAGAAAGACAAAAAGGAAAAAGAGGGAAAACAAAACAAAACAAAGTTTTAAAAAAAAAAGGACAAGAAAAGCCCCACAAAAAACAGAAAACAAAGAGAAAAAAAAAACAATGAAAAAAGAAATGTTCTCAGGGATCCCTCTTCACGTCTGTGCAAGCTGAGGGGTTAGTTTCCAAGCTGCGCAACACTGCCTGGTCAGAATGGGCTCCCAACTCAAGAAAAGGAAAAGAAAACAAACAAACTATTCAAAGCAAACAAACGAACAAAAGCCCCGGAATCCCACCAGTGCCGCAGCCCAGACCAGGGAGCAGCTTCACACTCTTAACAGAGCTCTGCAGCCCCTCAGGAAGAAGCAAAGATGGCACACAGAGCCAAGTATTTGAGCGAAAGGAGGGGGAGGTGGTGAGAGGTAAGGAAGAAATCAAAAGAAGCAGAAAGAAAGCAACACCAGCAGCCAACAAATGGCACGCAGAGAGCCAGCTAGTGCGGGCTGGTGGAATCCAAGCATCTGGTGCTTCCCGGATAAGAGACTGTGTCCACAGGAAGCACAGGAAGCTGAGTGTGGGTGAAGGGTAGGGAAAGTGTATATCACAAATTACCGAAGCTCTGCAGCCCCTCAGGAAGAAGCAAAGATGGTGCACGTAGCCAGGTATTTGAGCAAAAGGAGGGGGAGGTGGTGAGAGTTAAGGAAGGAATCAAAAGAAGTGGAAAAAAGCAACACCAGCAGCCAACAAATGCACTCAGAGAGCCAGCCCATTTGGGTGGGTGGAATCCAAGCAGCCTGTGCTTCCCGGACAAGAGACTGTGGCCGCGGGAAGCAGAGGAGGCCAAGTGGGGGTGAAGAAGGGTGGGGGTGGGTAAGCATACATCGCAAATTAACAATTGTTTTGTCTCCCGCTGGAAGCTCCATGAAGCTGCTTTCTCATACCCCCTGTTTGCGGGTCTCTGATAAGAGTCCAAGGTGGCGGATCCGTGCTGCGTTAGCTGATAGGGGACCTCTGCATGAATCTCTCTTCGCTCTCCATTCTCTGTCAGTTTTATCCTCCATTTGTTGCTGGGCTGAGTTCTTTATCTCTTCATTTGATGTTTTAGGGTTTCAGTATTGTTGTTTTCTCTGTTCAGCTTAGTTTTTTGGATCTTTGCTGTGGAGGGACAGCGTGGTGCTTCTGCCTAGATTGCCATTTTGCTGGAAGTCCCAAGATTTTTTTAAAGATCATAAAGGCAATGGCTTTTTGTGGTATTTTAGTAACGTGCAAATTATTATTTGATGGTATGCTGAGACTTCTGTGTCCATATGCCTCTGGAAATTTAAAAAAAAAAAAAAAAGCTACATTGTCTTTCAAATAACAGAAGTAATTGCTAAAAAGTTCCAATAAAAAGGTTATATTTATAAGGATTCAAGTCAAAATTAAATCAGACTAGAACTCTTTAAAATAATGTTTTAAGATTAATTTTAAAAAATCACACAACATGTTTGTATCTTCCAGTTGTACCCTTTCTGTTTTAAAATAGAAAACCTGATGGATTTTTTTTTTTTTAAAACCAGGCTGTAAATCTTTTGCCCATAAATTATTTCAAAGAACATGTATTATCATCCGCTTTGAGCCACACATTGTATAGATGAGGATAAACACCAACAAG
This sequence comes from Dugong dugon, assembly GCA_030035585.1. Lineage (NCBI taxonomy): Eukaryota > Metazoa > Chordata > Mammalia > Sirenia > Dugongidae > Dugong > Dugong dugon. The sequence goes on from CM057473.1 coordinate 14,528,099, forward strand.
GTAGTCTATGTTTGCAGTCTAGTGGAGGATATGGTCAAACTTATCCATGCAAATCTCTGTAATAAGGCTACTGTAGAAATCCAGAGAGCTGGGTTTGTCCATAGGTGGGAAACCTAAACTCTACAAGTTTCTGAGGCTGCCATAACAAATTATCACGAACTTGGTGGCTTAATACAACAGAAATTTATTTTCTCACACTTCTGGAGGCCAGAGTCTGAAATCAAGTTGTTGGCAAGGTTTGCTCTGAAGAAGAATCCGTTTCATACCTCTCTCAGTTTTTAGCGGCTTTCAGCAATCCTTAGTGTTCTTTGGTGCGTAGACACGTCACTCCAGTCTCTACCTCTGTCTTTCCACATCTTCTCTGCTGTGGTCTCTGTATCTGCTCTTTTTCATCTCTTACAAGGACACTTGTCATTGGATTTAGGGTACATTCGAATACATTATAGATGTGTACTATACATGTGTCCAAGTAATCCAATAGATTAAAAACGCTTTAGAAAACAGGAAATTATTTCTTTTAACAATCCACAATGTCTTAGAACTCACTTGGCAATCAAAATAATCAGAAATAAAACTTAATTCACATCCTTATAGTTAGTGGGAGATTAAACTCTAATTTTCACTCCCACAAATGACTGGGGATTTGACACTCTGCCCTTCTGAAGCAAGAAACTACTCTCCCCAACATCTGCCTAGAATTGCAGCTTTTGGCTCTGATTTAACCCTCCAATTCCATGAATCTCTTCATGGCTATATAAGTTTTCATACTTGCATTTCAAACTTCTTGAAAATAGTAAATATGCATGGCATTGTATCCTCCAGGTCTAACAAAATGCATAGCACATGGTCAAAAAAAGTGTGGTAATTGAAGGAATGAATTAGTTAAATAAACGTGTTCTAGAAACATGAGTCAATAGGTTTCAAACAGCTATTTTTCTTAACTTCTCACATTTATTTTCACTAAACCTTCAAAAACATTTTACTTCTTGTTTATTACCTGTTTACTACAAATGTCAGAATTACACTTTTTAAGTATCCCTTATTCCTTGCTTTACTCTGAAATATAGCTTGTAATAATAATACTTTTGTTAACTCTTTAGTTACTATTAGTTTAATTGTATACCAGCCACATTTTATGCCTCTGGACCTCATAGGTAGTATGTTATTCTGGTTCTAATGCATTTAGCTTCAAGGTGGGTCCCTTTTGAAATGCATGAAGCTCAGCAAACCAGAGCTGAAGCCTCATTGTTGTATAGCTTGAGCATTCTATTAGGTGATGCTTTCTGGATGTGTTAGTTTTGTAAACTTTTACCTTTATTTTTCCCCTTTATTTCTGTGAGATAAGTCTTGTAAGCATAATCATGGCTTTTCTGTGTGATAGGGAGCCCTGGTGGATTTGTGTTTGCGTGTGTGTGATATTTGGAAAACCAGAGATTCCCCACGTAACTTAAGGGAAAGTCTCCAGCAATAAATTCTCTATTTAGTTCTGACTGATATATTGTCATAACACAGATCAGTGGTGCCAGAGTGCCACTTGCCTTATTGGTGGCTTGTATTACCAGACCATATTTCTCAAAATTGATATTACCAACCAAAAATTTAAACACTCAATTAGTAAGCGTGCATTCCAATACTGAAAAGTCATCAAAAAATTTTTTTTAAATAAAAATTTGGTAACTAAAGGGTTTTAACATACTGAAAATAGAAAACATAATTTTTTGACAAATAATACACTTCTCTTGCCACTCTAACTACACGTCCTTCCTCCCGCCCTATCAAAACTGGTATTCTTAGCTTCTTCCCTTATTTATTCACCAATTGCAATCTGAAGTACTATATAACATTTTGTTTTGTTTCTCTAAACAATAAACACATTATTATTTAAATAATGAAATATAAATCCCACTAAATATAAAATCACTTCAAAAACCTGTACAATAGTGTTTCCCCATTTTTCAGACAGTGCTTGATAGCTCTTAATTAATAAGGATTAAAAGAAATAAATTACATTTTATTTTGCAGTGTTATTCTTTATATTTAATTATTTTGTCTTTGTTTAGAAAAATGTGTCAATACAATTTTATATGAGTTAATTTAATAAAAGTATTTTTTTTTAAGAGTGTACTGAGAACACATTCTAGAATCCAGCTAAAGCAGTTCATTTGCTCTGAGATAACAAATAAGTTATGACTTCCTAGCACCTCATTTAACTGCCAAAGTGTAATGGTGGTTACAAGAAAGTAACAGAAGCATGTTTAAAATTAACATTGGGTATTTTATAAATCTAGAGAGCCTCAATAAATACTCTGTCCTCTATACCACAAGATAGCAGAGAGGCACTTCCTAAATCAAAGCTTTTACTACATAAGTGGGAAAATAAATCAAACCGTTTACCAATATGACACAAGTTATTAAGTCTTTGTTGTTAGAAAAACGTCACGTCAGTTAGAAATCTCCTTTGCAAACACGGCACCAGCAGGGCAACATTCTACAATCAGCAAATAAAGACTTTTGGTGGTGTTGAGTGGATTTATACATAATATTCCTCCAAAGGAAAATTTCACTTTACGAATCTGAAAGCACTCAGCAAAGTGGCAGCTATTTTGTAGCCCTAGTCATTTAAAAGAGATAATGAAATTTAGGTCATGTGCTATCCAGAGAAGAAGGGGTATTAATGTGACATTTGTATAAAGAGAAACACAACACAATAACAGAATGAAGAGAACAGGCAACAATAAATCCAAGTCCTTCAATCTTGACTGTAAGATGAATGTTCAGGAATCATTACTCTTTTTAAGCTCGCTTTTGAAAAGAAATTACGTTGCTAAATGCATTGTTACACTATTTGGTGTTGCACTAGTACACGATTAATATGGCAGGCATTGGATTCTTTCTTCACCCCAGCAACTTTAATTGTTGCTTCTCATTCTGCTCCTACAGCTAAGACCAGTATCCTGATGAAACTGTTATCATATGAAAGAGATATTTTTTATACAGATGTGACAAACTGCCCTAATATATCACAGTACAACTGCTCTACTCTAGAATAGCATTAGTAAGGGCCATAAATAAAGTCTTGCTTCTGCTAAACAAAATAAAAACAGCAATGACATTAACTGACCGGTTCAAAAAACACGTAAGTGAATATTCCCAAAGGACATCTTAAATGATTAAAAAAAAAAAGGCCAATTACCAATCACTTCTTAAAGACAGTAACATGAATTCAAAATACATCCTTACAGTTGTCAAGGTCAATACATTTTCCCCATGTAAGTTTATTGTTTATCTAATGCAAGTCAAGAATACAAACTGATACTTACAGTATGCTTTTTAAACCTATGAAATGTACTTTAGAAGGCTCTGTTCTCAATAATAAACTCATATATATTTTCAACAGAATTTTTTTTTTGACACCTACTCATATTTTCCTCAAATGCTATTTGTCAAGACGAAAATAAAGGCTATTATTAGTCACACGACCACTCTTGTCTTATCCGTGTTGCCAGCCAAGAACATACAGGGAGGCAAATACGGATGAACCAAAATCAGTGCTCAAATGGTCTTTGCATTTTTGCGTTCCTTAGTTTAATTTCTTGTATTATTATTTGACTTCGTATTAGTATGAATTAAAGGAACATGAAAACAAAATTTGGCATAGTTAAAGCAAATGCTTTACCTTATTACGGACTGCCCATTACACAAAGATTTTGAACATACTAAGAACAATCAGCTTGCAAAATCCCTGGAAATTTAAAAGTTCACTGTCACGAGCCTGTGCATGCAAGTTGTAGCACACCTCAGACTGCAGACCATCTAAAAGCAATATCATACCGTTTAAAAAGATTTTAACAGGCATGACATTAGGTAAGACACAGTCAATCATACACTGATCTTGATTTGCTAAATAGGGTGAAAACATATTACAAGCCTTAATGAACCAGTCTATACTGCATCTATGCAATATAGAGACAAAACTATTCCCAACCATATTCAAAGGTCAAGGAAAACCACCATTCTTGGTAAAATTTTGAAACTTCCATTGATCTAAAGGGAAGTTTCATTTTTGGGAAATTCTATACATATCGGAACTTCTAAAACAGCAGCAACATCTTTTTTGTTTTGGTATCTCTTTCTCACAGTTTCCAAATCAGGTAATTATAATCAGGTGTTTTCAGTCACCTGAAAGTCCAGTGAAATATGAGTGGGATGTAAGGCATGACTATCGTGTTCACTGCAGTCTTCCATCCTTCCTAGTTCCTGTACTCAAAAGGGAAGTGGTGCGCTCCAATCTCTGTCACAGCTAGAAACCCCTACCTACATAAATTTGCAAACCACCCCTTCCAGTGGCACTACACCCAGCGAAAATTACTGGGAGGAGGCCTACTCATGGGAATCCAAATCCCTGGGCTATAGCTCCTAGGTTCTATTCAATAGCATTTAGTGTCTCAGTTAACCTCTTACCTCAAAAGTAGTTCCAAGTGTTAAAATTATGATTTTTTTAAATAATATTCAATTAATGACAATTAGAGCATCCGCAAATTATAAAAAAGGTCAGTTTCTTTTTACTTCTAGTAATTCTCAAATTCATTTTACTTAAAACTTATATATGAATATAATTCAACAGAATTTAATTTCACCAACTATGCATTGCTTCCATATAGTTATTGAAGCTAGCCACAATATGCAGTGGTGATTGCATTTCTACAATTTGTTGAGGTTATATTCCATAAGCCACTGAGAGCTAAAAAAGACATAGGTATCGATTTCTGTAAGTAAATTAGTTTTTAAGTGTAAAGTCTTTGCCCATGTGACTGCTCAACCATTTAGCAAATGACATCTTGCAGTACACTAATTGCTATCCTGGTTAATTCATCTCACACAGATACACCCTTAACCACAAAAAAAAAAAAAAAAACCCAAGAGAAGTGGGGGCCATAACTGCATCTTAAAAATATAAATATAACCTCCTGTATAATCATAAGTTTCTTTTTAAGATAACAAAATAAAACATAATTTTCTATAGCTTTCTAAACAATGGCTTTCTAAATAGGCAGTTACATACTAGTAATATTTTCAAATGTTTATAATGAGTTAAAAAAAAAACAGCTTTTCTTCGTTGATGTATTTGTAGGTTGTTTCCATTTCCCAAGCCTTAAGATTTTTAAACCATGCAGTCTTTTTTTTTTTTAATTAAACTAGTCATTTTGTTGCAAGCAGGCAAAATATTCTAGCCACATAGATTAGATATCTGCTTACTTATACTACAATTATTATGTCATTCATTATTCTACACCTATGCTTTATTGATCAGTAGAAACTTAAAGACTAATCTCAGACACCATCCCTTCATCATGAATTTCACAGTCTAATGGCTGGAACAGACTCACGAACAGATTGTTAGAATATACTGTGTGAAATGTTCACAGAGCATTATGGAGTTATAAATTACCAGGTAAGCAACTATAAAAGGTAAACCTTGGAATATCCATGTGTGCATAAATTTTTCACTTACACAAAGTTTAAAAATGTTCCTGATCAACGTCCAGCAGTCGGCAGCCATCTTCGAGCAAAATGCCACTGTTTGTTTCCTACTAGAGTCAAAATCCCGTGGGCAACAGATTAGGTTGCTATGCAGCACTTACGCTGCTCTGTTTACCATGGCCATGACTGAATCATTTTGAACGATTTTTTACAAGACACAATATCCATTTCCATTTTACTGTCAGGTCTGTTTTACAACACCGCATCAGAAAAATGTTTCTTCAGTCATTATCAGTATCTATTTTCTTTCAGATAAACACATGATGGCCTTACGTAAACCTGTTTTAAACACTCACAAATTTCTCTTTACGTGTCTCTTTCCAGTTACTATGAGTAACAGGAACTAAGGAATTGTGCATCTTGCTCTTTCATTACTCTGCATTTCCTTATGCACCCAATGAGTCGATTCCTCAGAAGTCTGGTCCACAACGCTAAATCCCACACATAGCTCTTGCTTTTGGTGACTGATTGCAGCACAGCAACTACTTCAAACCCTGGGTGACTTTTATCACATTCAAGAGCCAAAGGTCTCTCGTCCTTGTCTCATTTAACATTTCTCTTCCAACCCCATATATTCCAATGAGTCCAGACAGTTGCAATGAAACCCACTATTCTGACATCAACTGTAAAGATAGTATCGTGAAACAGAAACATCATAAGACTTCTTCCTATGAGGCAGAGGTCAACTATATCTCTGTTCTCAAACATCTCCATTATTTCTGACAAAAGTCACTCTCTGCATAGTACTCTCTTCATCTGCTAGGTTTAATAATTCACTGCGACAGTGCCACAGAACTCACAGACTACACTTACGGTTATGCGGTCTATTAAAGTAACAATGCAGACGTAAGAGTATACAACTTTTGATGCAACTCAGTCAGTGTCAGGAAGCTCAGAATACAACTCAAGGAAAGGTGTATGCGCAGGTCTGGGGAAATCCTCAAAACAGAGAGCACAAGCACGTCTCTCCATTCGTCAACCACGGCAGCTTCAGGCAAACTCCTCATTGGAACACCTCACTCTTAAGGCAACTCTTGGGCACCTCTCCCCTCGATCAGGAGGACAGCTCCGCTCTCAGGTGCTAGGGTTTCAATAAGCCAGCACACGTACTACTTTTCAATTATAAGGCATGCTCTCTAACCAGTCTGGGTAAAGGTCAGGTACTGGACGAGGCTCCCCAGCCAATCCTGGTGGAAGTCAGCTACCACGCAAGGCTCCCCAGTCAATCCAGGTAAAGGTCAGAACAGGAAGGTCAACCCAGCCAGTCAGATAAACGTCAGCCTTGGCGGGACCCCTCAGCCAATCCATGTAAAGGTCAACTACTAGTTAGGCACCCTCCCACCCCACCCACCCCGCCCAGCCAATCCAGGTAAAGGTTGGTTACTGCGCAGGGCTCAGGAACCAGGACCAAAAGGCCAAATTGAAGGCGATTCCACACCTAGCAGTCTTGGAGACACTTAATTCTTCCCTCCCGCTCATAGCCTTACCTCCGCTAGCTTCTCTCCTTTTCTCCCCTAGATAGTGCAGGAGTCTTTTGTTTGGAGTTCCCTCAGCGGTGAGATGAATCTACACGTCTGCATTGATATACCTGACCCTTGCCTGGCTCCATTCCATGGAGAAAGAAAGGAACAGTGTGGAAGTTGACACTTTCTCAAAGTTACCAGTTGCGGTAGAGTCGAATTGATTCCAACTAGGTGTGTCCATGAGTTTGGGAGTAAAACTATGCTCCACAGGGTTTTCAATGGCTGGTATTTCAGAAATAGATCATTTGCCAGGTCTTCTTTCCATAGCACCTGTGGATGGATTCCTTTCGTAAGTAGTTAAGCACATAACCCATTTGCATCACCCAGAGACTTCTCCAGGCTAGCCTTTTGTTAACACAATTACAGTAAGTGATTAAAGGCATGACTGTTCCTTTCATTTTTGCTTACTGTCTTAATCAACTACTTTAACACCTGGCAGCTCAGCTATCTCAGCTCAGCTAAGCTCTTGACACAAACATCTCCTCATTTTATTTCTTGGCTCACTGTCATTCTTTCCAAAGTTACTTCAGTAATGATTTCAATAAGCCCTTAGATGGCCTTTGCAATTATCTGATTTGGAGCTCAGGCAGTCCTTCTGTTTCATAATCTTTTTTTACCACCCTTAACTTTCACCTGTATGACCCTACACAAGAACATGTCATTAGCAACAAATGTAACATCTCCCTTATCTCAATTTCACACATCCCTCTCACTGACCAGCACTTCTTACTTTTCCATATCCTCCTAACGCTCAGATTCTGAAAATCTGTTTGATGTACATCCCTTTGATGCTACCATCTTTTCAACGTCCCCCATTCTTGTCATGTATTCAATTGCTTCTATTCCAGTTAAAACTCCAGGGTCAATTATGATTGCGTAAACTGTCACTTTCTTTGCTTCATTTTTATTTTATCATACTTGCCTGGACAAACTCCAAACATGGTTAAATATAATTCTTCACTTGTAGAGCTGAATGCAGCTGGAAGAAAATCAGACATACAGACTATTTGCACTTGAAATTCATGAACTGCTAACCTGAAGTGCACTCGTAATGCTGTTTGGCAATGATATTACTTAACCTTTGTCCATGTACTCTCCGAATGATTATTTCATACCTTCTCCTCTCTCCTATAATTTCCACTTTCCTCTCCCCATCTTCAGCCTTGCCTTTCATTTCATTATGAACAGTCAGAATTTTCCCAGGCTACTATTTACCCTTCCATGCACCTTATGGCGTCTCTACCATTATAACGAGATTCATCTTCATGTTATGAACAATAAACTGTTAGCCCTACTACCCAAAGCCAGCTCACCACTCATAGGATAGATTCCATCTACTCTCACCTGTTCAAGGACAATACTTCAGTAAGTTGCCCATATCTCTCCTGATCATTAATATTTCCTCTTTAATGCATTATTTCCTTCATCATAGAAACATATTATTCTCTCTCACTTGAAAGCAAACAAACAAAAAACTCTTATTACCACTTTTCCCTTTCTAACTCTGTTGTTGTTGCTCATTGCTAATGAGTTGATTCCAACTCGTGGTGACCCCATGTGTGCAGAGTAGAACTACTCCATAAGGTTTTCAAGGCTGTGAACTTTCAGAAGCAGATCACCAGGCCTGTCTTCCAAGGCACCTCTGGGTGTGTTTGAACCGCCAACTTTTTGGCTAGTAGTCAAACACTTAGCCATTTTCAGCACCCAGAGACTCTCTTCTGACTTTACTGCCCTATTTTTCTATTTCTTTTTTAGCAAAATTCATGTAAATATTTGCCTATGCTACCTGCTTTCAATCCTTTCTACCCAGTGCTCTAAACCCATTTCATTTAGACTTTTGCCCAAAACATTCCATCAAACATGCTGTCAGCAAGGTCAATGATGACCTCCATTTCTTTACTGTAAGGCCAATTCTTGGTTCTCACTGGACTTGTCCAATCTGCAGTACTTTAAAATTAGACCACAATTTCACTAGGCTTACTCACCACCCCCACCCCCCAAAAAAAAACGTTTGTCGTCAAGTTGATTCCAACTCATAGCAATCCTATAGGACAGAGTAGAACTGTCCCATAGAGTTTCCAAGGAGCACCTGGAGGATTTTAACTGTTGACCTTTTGGTTGGCAGCCATAGCACTTAACCACTATGCCAGCCACCAGGGTTTCCCACTAGGCTTACAGAACACCATATTTAATTGGATTTCCACCTACTTCTCTGGCAGCTTCTTCTCAGTCCCCACTGAATGTTTCTTCTCAACTACCTAACATCTAAATATTTCAGAGTGCTAGATTTCTATCCGTGGACATTCCTTTACTATCCACACCTATTCCCTTGAGTAGCTCATCCAATCTCACACCTTTATGTGAAATTTATATGCACATGAATCTCTAAAGTTTATATTTGGCTCAGACTACTCTCCTTCAATTCAGACTCTAATTGCCTATAAAATATCAATCATTTGCATGTAAAAAGTACAGGTCTAATATATAATGTCCCAAACTGAGCTCCTGATATTCCCTTATCCCACACGACCTGCTCCAACAGTCCTCCTCCTCTGAGCCAATGAAAACTATTCTTCCAGATTCGGGCAGACATGTCTGTGGCAGCGTGCTTGTCCGTTTTCCCACTCTTGTCCATTCTGTGCTATTTCCTTGGATTCGGACAGACATGGCTGTGGCAGCATGGTTGTCCACTTCCCACTTTTGTTCTTTTGAATATATGCCAAATAAAACTTTCTTTTTACTTTACTAAACTTTGTGATGTTTTTCCCCCACAACAGTTAATGGCGCTGTGAGCAGGATCTGAAGCTACAAATCCAGTCAACTTCGAGGAGACCTGGACTGCAGAGCAGAAGCCGGCAAAGAAAGATCCTATCTTCTGGACCCGCGTGTTCCCACTCCATGTCCCTTTGACATTGACAGGGTGAGTGCTCTCAGAAAACGAACCTTTGCTTATTTTTTGTTGTTCTCTTTCTCATGTTTTCTTAAATTTTGTTTGGCATATTTGTTTGAAAAACCGATCGATTGATTAAGGAGAATATTTCTTAGATTTTCGCTTGATCGTTTGGTTAAGAGTGACATTTAGTAACTCTTTAAGTGAACTACAGTTTAGGCCTGGATTTGGGCGTTTGAAGAGGTAATTCTATTTTCAAAGAGCTGTGAGTCACTGTAAGCTGCAAAATTCGGACCTTTCTTGTGGCTCAGAGAAAACCTGGAAAATAGTCCTCTGTTTTGCCAAATTCACAGAGAGAGGTGGCAGCTCTTACATGTTTGGCCAAATTCTCAGGGGGAGGTGGCAGCTCCTGACCTGTGTTTTGATATTTAAGAGAGAAGTGGTAGTTCTGTACCTGTTTTTCCCACTGAATTGAATCGATCTTACCAAAAATTGCTATATACACTTTTAGAAACCAGGATCCCCATATCCTTGTTTTGTGTGGTATTATCTGGCGAGTTAATGTGGTCTTTCTTTCTCCTCTTGTTCTAAGAGCTTGCGTCTGGTCTAGAGCATTGTGTCTAAGTTTGTCTTGTTGTATTAGATTGGTGGCTATGGCTAAGAATTGCTGTATTTTGTAAGGCTAGTCACAGAACCTCAGTTCTTTCTTTGTCCAGAAAAAACTGCATCTTGTGTCTGTCTTATGATTTAGATTTTTAATAGCTACTTGGAGAAACTTATGTTTTATACTATGTCAAGCTTAAAAGTGAAACCTTTTTGAGTTACTTAAGCTAGATATTATATGAAATGTGTTTTATTTAAGGAAAAAGGATAGTTTTGTCTTAAAGTAAAAGTAGCAGTTCCAGAACAGTGAAAAAGAAAGAAATTAGCTATCTTTTGTCTTTCAAAATACCTCCATCAATTTAAACATATGTAAATGTCTTCCATAAGTCTAGAGAGTGAGGGCAGGGCACAATCAGGCCTCCCCACCTCCCAGTCTCCAAGGTCCTGTAGCTCCAGGGATGCTTTTGAAAGACCCCTTTCCAGCTAGGTGGTGACTCTTTTAAGACAAAAGATAAGAAAAATTCTTGCTTTGCTGTAGTTACCAGAAATTGGGTAGATCCTAATCATAGAACTGTAAACAAGTTCTCTCTATTATAGGGGAACTTTAAGAAGTAAAAAAAAAAAAAAAAAGTAGAAATCACAATGAGATACACTGGAAGTGGCCTGGAAAAAATGTTTCCAGCAGTAGCCAAACACTTAAGGTTATATCCATATCAATGAATTGGTCAAGTGAGCAAAGACATTGTGATTTCCAAAGCCAGTAGATAAAATCTTTAAGGGCTAAAATTAGATTGGGAAAAATACCAGAAGTAGTAAAAGTTGAATGAAATCTTAGAATGTTTAAATAAACTTTTCTTTCAACAACAGTTACGTTTTATGATATATAGGCTTAAAATAATTTCGACATTTTGGGTAACTTATTGATGTTACTAAGTTAATAGATACTTGTCGTAATTTAAGTTCATATTCTTTGTCTTTTTATGCAACAAGAGGATATATATATATATATATATATTTAAGTCTGCTAATGAGTGTTCATTTCTGCCATTTAAAGGGATGCACTGTAAGAGATATACTACAAAGGCAACCTTTAAGAGGTTTATTGAAAATGAAATTTATTTGATATGGTCAAGCTTCATCTGTCTGACAAAGTTTGATGGTTTAATTTATGAGATTTTTAGGAGTTTTAATGTTAAGTAGCATATAAAACAAAGAATTGGGTTTCTCACAGTTAAAATAACAAAATTTTCTTTAATTTCTGAGTTAAAGGGTTAATTTATTCCTTGTGTAATCTACCTGGAAGACAAAGGTTTGGCCTCTCATTAGAATTAAGATTCCAGAGTCTGAATACCAAGCCTCATGGCTTTTAGAAAAGAAAGCTCAGGATTTTACTTTAAGATCTTTGGTTAAATCACTTAAGTATTGTTTCACAGTGACCTATATTATTATCTCTTTATTGCTAACTTGGGTGCAACTTTATCTTTTTGAATCTAGCATCATCAAAGCCAATGGTTTGATTGGGGAATTCAAATCATTTACCTATAAAGTTTTTTTTTATTACTATTCAGGTATTTAGAGATTTGATAATCTTGGTATATTCTTGGTATATCCTGACTATATGGTATTTTGTCTCAAAATTATTCTGCATTATATCTGAAGCTCTTTGAATATGGTTAATGGCTATCTTTAGAAATATTTTTATCTAAAGTTTTTTTTAACTGATTTTATTTGGCCTTTACGTTATGCTTATAATTAATTTCTATCAGCTCTTTCGCTATTAAGAATATTATGTTTATCAATTAATCATGGCCATATTAAGTTTTGTCAGCTGCAGATAAGTTTTTACTTTGCTGATTTGCTGAAAAAGTTTGACCAAAATAGCTCAGCAAAACGATGGACTATATTGGACTTGCTAAAAGGACTGTGACTAGACTGAATAAAATTTCTAGAACTCCTATGCAGAAGCTGATGTGTTCAAGACTTCGGCTGATCGAGGATCGCATGGAACAGAAATTAACTACATAAGACTGAGTAAACTAAAGGAAACTATGAGTTTTTTTGTTTTTGTTTTTTTATATTACTGATATTTTAAGGTCCTAATTTCTGGATATGAGAAATCATTCTCCTTTCTCCTAAATTATCTAACTAATGGGTTTAGGTAATGTAACTCTTGAATTAGAAGTTCCTGTTGGTAAACTTAGCAAAGCTGTAGGTATCATAACCAGAGAATTATTTGAAATTTGAGCTATGATTTTACAAAATAGAACAGAATTGGATTTCCTGTTAGTTTCTTAAGAAACAGTTTGTGTCTCAACAGATAAATGTTGCTGTATTTATATTAATACTCAATCTGAGATTTTGCAGAATGTAGTTGCTGTTGAGGCACATGAAAAGCAGTTACTGATGCTGCTTATGTAGAGACAAACACCTCACGAGATTTGTTTCCTTGGTTCAAAGACCTTAGGGTCATGGTTTCATTGGTTGTTTCAGACAATTGGCCTAATATAATTGTTAGTGTTTCTGTTTTATTTCCTAGTTTGCTGTATGGTGCCTGGGATCTTAAAAACCAGATGATGTCCAATTACCATTTATTGAACATTTTTGATAAAAGATTCTATAACAAGATCATGATCCAAAGGAAAGAATGATGAGAGAGTTGTATATAATTCTCCTGGAATCCAGATTTCTGGCTTTCAGGGAGGTTGAGGTGCACGGGATATTTGCCTTTGGGTGTCCTCTTGAACCTTGAGCTTTGAGAAAAAAACTGGTTCCTGAAGATACTTTGAGTCAAACAATGGTCCAGATAAACTAGTAAGACCATTTTGCTGTGGGTATTGAGTCTTTTTTGAAAAATTCAGTCTGTTTTAGGAAATTAATTTCAAAGATCAGACTGAGAGTTATGTTTAGGCTAAATTAGTAATTAGTTTAAGCAGTATTTAAGACAATGTCGTATGAAATACCTGTGTAATGTTTGTAATCAAACTGTCACCCTCTTACGATGCAGAAAATTATGTATCTTAAAGAAATCAGATTCTCAGAGGAGACTGACTTCATGGCTCAGGCTCCGTTTTATCTTTGGTTCCATTTCTGCTTCTGAGAAAGTGACCCATGACTGTTAATAGGTAAACCAAGGCGGGGCATCTTGCTCTTGGGAAGAACACTTAGTATGTTTTAAACAGACTAACTGAAGACCTCTTACAGGAAAGGTCCATCCTGTATTATCTTGCTAATCATTAGTTCTCTAATGAAAACTTGTCACATGTAAATTTTTCTATACCTTCTGTTTCTTCTAGACAAACTTTGTGTGCTTCTTATGGATATATGTTTCTGTGTAGATATGTTTCTAATTTAGATGATTCCTTTCCAACTGATAGTGAATTTACATGGGCAATCTTGTTTAAATTACTGACGAATGCATGGACAATGCACTTCCGGAACTTTAGGATTATCTTTAAGTATTCATAGTAACGATGTTAGTAAATACTGGAAAAGTAATGTTAAGTTGTTACACATTGTAAAATGAAAGTCAGAAGAAAATCCATTGGTCCAACATTCAGGGTATGGTTGGTAGCTTTAATTCCTACTTATGGTATATCTGAGTTAGAAAAATCTTTAAGAAAATTTGTCAGTCACTATTGGATAAATAACAGATGAGACAAAAGCACAACAGTGATCTCTGATCTCATAAAGCAAGGTGACATGAGATAACCAAGTAACCTTAGATTTTTTTATTAGTCCAAGAAAGTGTAGCCTGTGCTGTAGACAAGATATACAAAGAACTAGACAGCAAGCTACTTGATTACACATTGTCACACCCTTACAAACACTGGATTTGTTTGTTTGGTTACTATCAGGACTAAGTACATGGGCTAGATCACTATTGCAAGGAATAGTAATATTCTTAGTCTACGTCCTGATAGTATTAGGCATCATAAAATTTATCCTCTATTGTCTTACACACCTAAAAGGCAAAAGAAGGCCTCAGGCTAAGATGTTGATGTACACTGAGTCTGCTCACTCCAGCAATGCCATTTATGAGAACATTGCTCTTACTTAATAACCTGGTGAAGAACCAGATGGTATCTGGTGGAAAACCAGCACTGTGAGTTTAAAGGGCCTGCAATGGCCGCCATCTAGGAGCTCGACTAAGTCCAGGTATTGATCATCGATTTGTTATCTCCAATCTCTGATCAAAAGGAAGGACTGATTTAGGAAATAATATTGGAGTTATTATTCCCTCTCCTTGAGCATACAAGATGTGACCCGGCAGGAGCTGGTCCCTCACAGACTCACAAAGACACATCAACTGGGCCCTGAGATAAGACAACAGATGGGACAATCTCAGAAATTATTTTAAGGAAGTTTTCACAAAAAGGCAATAAAACCTAACCCAAAGGACTTCTCACCTTTTGTCTTTTTCTATTAACATTTAGTGAATAGGAATTTGTTAGACCAATGAAGACCCTCCTGACTTTCATAACTGAAACCTGTACCACTGATTGTTAAGAAAGATGATTCAAAACATAAGATTACAATTTCTAGCCAATCAGTAAAAAAGTGATGCTTTCAATGATTCTACCCATTTTGTGATGTTGATATATACTGATGGCTCTGTTACTGTTCTTTAGATTTGGGCAGACATGGCTGTGGCAGCATGCTTGTCTGTTTTCCCATTCTTGCCTATTCTGTAATATTCTTTGGACTCAGGCAGACATGGCTGCGGCAACATGCTTGTCCATTTTCCTACTCTTGTATGTTCTATGATATTTTCTTGGACTCAGGCAGACATGGCTCTGGCAGCATGGTTGTCCGCTTCCCACTTTTGTCCTTTTGAATATATGCCAAATAAAACTTTCTTTTTACTTTAAAAAAAAAAAAACTATTCTTCCAATTGCTCTGCCCAAAGAGCCTAGATTCACTTTTTTTTTTTAAATTGTGCTTTAAGTGAAAGTTTACAGTCCAGTTAGTTTCTCATACAAAAATTTATACACACATTGTTATGTGACCCTAGTTGCTATCCCTGTAATGTGACAGCACACTCCTCCTTTCCAGCCTGGATTTCTCGTGTCCATTCAATCAGCTCCTGTCCCTTTTTGCCTTCTCATCTCACATCCAGACAGAAGCTGCCCATTTAGTCTCAAGTATCTACTTGAGCTAAGAAGCTCTCTCTTCACAAGTATCATTTCATGTCTTACAGTCCAGTCTAATCTTTGTCTGAAGAGTTGGTTTCAGGAATGGTTTCAGGTCTGGGCTATCAGAGAGTCTGGGGGCCACATCTTCCAGGGTCCTTCTGGTCTCAGTGAGATCATTAAGTCTGGTCTTTTTACTAGAATTTGAGTTATGCACCCCACTTTTCTCCTGCTCCGTCAAGAGCTCTCTTTTATGTTCCCTATCAGGGTGGTCATTGGTGGTATCCAGGCACCATCTAGTTCTTCTGGTCTCAGGCTGATTGAATCTCTGGTTTATGAGGCACCTTCTGTCTCTTGGGCTAATATGTTCCTTGTGTCTTTGGTGTTCTTCATTCTCCTTTGCTCCAGGTGGGTTGGGACCAATTGAGGTATCTTAGATAGTTGCTCACTAGCTTTTAACCCCAGACACCACTCACCAAAATAGGATGCAGAACATTCTCTTAATAAATTTTGTTATGCCAGTTGACCTAGATGTCCCCTGAAAGCATGGTTCCCAGACCCCTGCCCCTGCTACTCTGTCTCTCGAAGTGTTTGGTTGTGTTCAGGAAACTTCTTAGCTTTTGGTTTTGCCTAGTTTGTTGACTTCCCCTGTAATGTGTGTTGTCCTTCCCTTCACCTAAGATAATTCTTATCTACTATCTAGTTAGTGAATAACCCTCACCCTCCCTCCCCACCCTCGTAACCTTCAAAGAATGCTTTCTTTTGTGTTTAAACCATTTCTTGAGTTCTTATAATAGTGGTCTCATACAATATTTGTCCTTTTGTGTCTGACTAATTTCACTCAGCATAATGCCTTCCAGATTCATCCATGTTATGTTTCACAGATTCATCATTGTTCCTTATCATTGCCTAGTATTCCATTGTGTGAATATGCCATAATTTACCCATTCATCCTTTGATGGGCACCTAGGTTCTTTCCATCTTTTTGCTATTGTGGACAGTGCTGCAACGTACATGGGAGTGCATATATCTATTCGTGTGACAGCTCTTATTTCCCTGGGATGTATTCCAAGGAGTGGGATTGCTGGATCGTATGGTACTTCTATTTCTAACTTTTTAAGGAAGCACCAAATCAATTTCCAAAGTGGTTGTACCATTTTACATTCCCACCAGCAGTGTATAAGTGTTCCAATCTCTCCACAACCTCTCCAACATTTATTATTTTGTGTTCTTTGGATTAATGCTAGACTTGTTGGGATGAGGTGGTATCCCATTGTAGTTTTGATTTGCATTTCTCTAATGGTTAATGATAGTGAGCATCTCCTCATGTATCCGGTAGCCACCTGAATGTCTTCTTTAGTGAAGTGGCTGTTCATATCCTTTGCTCATTTTTAATTGGGTTATTTGTCTTTTGTTGTTGAGGTTTTACAATATCTTGTAGATATTAGAGATTAGACCCTGATGGGATTTGTTGTAACCAAAATTTTTTTTTCCCAGACTGTAGGCTGTCTTTTTACTCTTTTGGTGAAGTCTTTTGATGAGCCTAAGTGTTTCATTTTTAGGAGCTCCTTGTTATCTAGTTTCTCTTCTGGTGTTTGTGCATTGTTATTTAACGTTTGTATTCTGTTTAAGCCATGTAAGAGGGCTCCTAGTGTTGCCCCTATTTTTTATCCCATGATCTTTTGTTTTTTATTTGATATATAGGTCTTTGATCCATTTTGAGTTAGTTTGTGTGCATGGTGTGAGGTATGGGTCTTGTTTCAGTTTTTTGCAGATGGATATCCAGTTATGCCAGCACCATTTGTTAACGAGACTGTCTTTTCCCCAGTTAATGGCCTTTGGGCCTTTGTCAAATATTAGCTTGTCATAGGTGGATGAATTTACGTCTGGATTCTCAATTCTGTTCCATTGGTTTATGTATCTGTTGTTGCACAGTACCAGGCTGTTTTGACTACCATGGTGGTATAATAGCTTCTAAAATCAGGTAGTGTGAGGCCTCTCACTTTGTTCTTAGATTCACTTTTATTTTTTTCTCTTATACTTCACATCTGATTCATCAGCACATATTGTAGGTTATTCTTCAAAAAATCAGAATATCAAAATCTATGCTTTGGCCACTTCAGTTATTACCACTCTGGTGGAATTCACCAACAATTCTCACTTTAACTGAAACTGTTTCCATTCCCACCCTCATCCTTCACTTAAAGGCTATCCTCAAAGCAACAGCCAAGGTGATGCTTTTAAAGTGCAATCTAGGTAAACCATTTCTATGTTTAAAAACCTGCAATGTTCCCTTACTTGGAGGAAAAGTCAAAGTCCTTACAGTACTTACAAAGCATTTAATGACTTGGCTCTTACTACTTCTCTGACCTTATTCTTAACCACTTTCTCACTTGCTCACCCCCATCCAATCCCCATTGAACTCATGTGGTTCATTGATAATGTGAGGTAAATTCCCACCTCCTGACTCTGAGCTTTGCTCTTCTTCCCACATCTCCTTTGAGTACTTGCACAAATGATGTCTGTGTCTGTCGTGGAAAGAGATTTATTTTAAGATGTTTTTTTCATGCAATTGTGAGGGCTGACAAATCTAAGTTAGTAGGGCAGGCTGACAGGCTAAGAGATCAGTTAAGAATTAAAGCTGCAGTTTTGAGTCCCAAATTTTTAGGACAGGCCGGCAGGCTGGAAACTCAGGCTCAGGCAAGATTTCTATGTTGCATTCTTTAAGTAGACTTTCTTTTTCTCTGGGAATCTCACTGTTTGCTCTTAAGGCCTTCAGCTGTTTAGATGAGGCCCACCTACATTCAAGGAGGATAAAGACTCACTTATCCAGGATAAACTCCTTTACTTAAAGTCAACTATAAATGTTAATCACATCTACAAAATACCTCCCCAGCAACATCTAGATTTATGTTTGACTAAGTAACTGGGCACCTAGCCAAGTTGACATAAAATTAACCATCACATTGCTTTATACCGAAGTCTTCTCAAAGCACCTTATTTAAAACTGCTTCTTCCTCCAATACTTACAATATAACCTCCCCAACTTTCTTTTTAAAAGTATTTATCACATTCTCATATAAAATTTAACCTTCCCACTAGAATGTAAGCTCCATGAGATTAGTGATTTAGACTGTTTTATTCTATTACCAGGACCTAGAACAGAGTGTGACACACAATTTGTGCTCAAAAATATATATGTAAAAATAATTGTTTTACGTAGCAGAGTATCAGATTTTAAAACCAGACTGCCATGGATTGGACCCTGCCTATATTCATTAATAACACTCTGATTAAAGCTGAGCTATATCTCTATGACTCAGTTTCCTTATATGTAAATGCCTACAGCATATATAATGGATATTTCATAATATCCTCATAAGAATTAAAACAGATAATATATGAAAAGGACATATAATATACTCTATAAATATTGGCTATCAGTATTAGCAAGTTTGACTTAATTATTTTTATCCCCTCTAACAAATGTATCAAGTTGATATTTCTGCCCCTATTTTTCAGTTGAAGACACTGAAACTCAGGAATTATTTTCAGGAGACTTACAGCTAGTAAGGGACACTATTTTTAAATTCTTATCTGTGTGCTTTCAAAGCCTATGATCTTTACCATACGTAATAATAATAGTTAACATTGATTTAGTACTTCATATGTGCTAGGTGCCTGTATTAGTTACCTCTTACTGCATAACAATCTTACCACAAACTTAGCTTAAAACAACCCTCATTTATTTCCTCATAGTTTCTGTGGGTCAGCAGCTAGGGCACAGCTGTGTTGGGTTTTCCAATTCAAGGTCTCACATCCAAAGGCTTCAGTCAAGGTGTTGGCCAGGACAGTGGTCTCATCTGAAGCTTGAGTGAAGAAGAATCTACTTCTAAGCTCACATGACTGCTGGGAGCATTCAGTTCCTTGTGGTCAGTTGTTAACCATCACACAAAGGCCATCCTCAGTCCCTTACCATGAACATCTTCTCAAAGTTCCCTCTTTCTTCAAAGTCAGCAAGGGAGAGAAAGATTGTTAGTAAGAAGGGTACTCAAATTATATAGAAGGTGTTGTTAGGAGCCATCAGGTCAGTTTCGGCTCATAGTGACCGTATGTACAACAGAACAAAATACTTCCCGGTCCTGCACCATCCTCATAATCGTTGTTATGCTTGAGCTTATTGTTGCAGCCACTGTGTCTATCCATCTCATTGAAGGTCTTCCTCTTTTCCACTGACCCTCCAACTTTACCAAGCATGATGTCCTTCTCCAGGGACTGGTCCCTCCTGATAACATGTCCAAAGGATGCGAGACAGAGTCTCACCATCCTTCCTTCTAAGGGGCGTTCTGGCTGTACTTCTTCCAAGACAGATTTGTTCGTTCTTCTGGCAGTCCGTATATGAGGTAATCACATAATAATGCACATGTAACCACAAATGTCTTGTTAACTTTGCTGAATTCTGTTGGTTAGAAGCAAGTCACAGGTCCTGCAAACACTCAAGTGGAGGGGTTCATACAAGTTCTGAATACCAAAAGATTGGACCACAGGGTCACCTTAAGACATGTTTATCACAGCACTATTCTAAATGCTTTAATTATATTAATTTGATATTGTATCTCTATTTTAAAGATGAGAAAATTGAAATGTAGAGAACACTTAATGCTATACCATCAGCTGAGTTAGAAGTGAGACAGTCTGTCCCCAGATTCCATTCCGTTAATCACTACACTGTAATAAATTGATCATTTCATAGATAAAAATTGACCTAGACTGAAATTATTAGGAATTTAATACCACAAGAAAATTAAAATGAACAGTTTGGGGAAAAATAGGCTAAGGTTTTAATTAAACATTAAATTCAAATGAATGTTAGGTATTTTCATTAAATCCAAGTCACAGAATAAGAAAATTACAGATAATATTTGGGATATGATTTGAAACAAATCTGGCCTATTACATTTATTTATTTAATACATGTCCATTCATTGCTATTAATACCATCATTTTAGGCACTGAAAATGCACTCATAAGTAATTGCAATATAAACTACTAGCGTTTCCAATTTTCCCAATATAGTAATAACTTCTGAATTTTGTTCTGCAGTTGAGTACTTAGTGAATCAACCAATTCTGTTCTGACCTTGACTGAAACTCTGCAGTAATTCTTTCTCAGACCCTAACCATTAGAGCTAGGTCAAATCTCACAAGTTAGATATCCTCCAGACTTCCAAGTCTGCTTAAGGCTTCATTAACCAACCACAAGCTTGGGGGTTCCCACGGCACCCTCACTTCTGACATGCTGGCTATAAAATCTGGACTACCCCCTCAGGATGCTAGCCATAGGCTCAGGGATTGCCAGAGGTCTCCCTTACTTCTAACCTGATAGCTCCCAATACTTTCTCAGGTTCAATAATTTTCTAAAATGAGTCACCAAACTCAGTGAAGCACTATCCTTATGATCACAGTTTTATTACAGGAAAAAGACAAATATGAAGAGACAAAGGGGACAAGGTCTGGAAGGCTTCCTAACATGGAACTTCCATGTTCCAAAGGAGGTGTTATTCTTTCCTTGGGCATCAATGTCTATCACCAACCAGGAAGCTCATGGATATTCTGTGTCCAGAATTTTTATATTTGGGACTCATTACATAGGTATGATTGACTGAATCATTGCCTAGGTAGGTGAACTCAACCTCCAGCACCCTTATTGGAGGTTGAGGTCAGGCTGATATCTTGTGGTAGGTCTTTCTGGCCTGGCCAGCCCCTACCCAAGAGTCATCTCATTAGCATAACCTTTTAGATAAGTATAGCCTGGAGGCCCTCCATCAATATTAAGAACTCCAATCATTGGGGAAATTCCAAGATTTTAAAGGCCATCTCTCAGAAACCAGGGACAAAGACCAAGTTATTTGGGTAAAAGTACTTGCAAACTACACAGTTACCAAAATAAAGATTACCAAAAATAAAGTTTTCTCAGCCTTCCTTGAGCTAGCTGTGGCAATTGACTCAATTCTGACCTGTGAGAAATCACTGGAAATACTGTATATATAAATTTTTTGAAGCGTCTATAAAAGAGAAAGGGCATAGACTTTCCCTTCCCTTTTCTCCCCCTTCCTGGCTGGAACACTGAAACGATGGCTTCAGTTAGAGCAAACATCTTGCACCATGAGGTAGAATCTGCACATTATGGTTGGCACACCAAAAACAAAATGGAAACCTGAGTTCTGGAGATTCGAAGAGGTGCTGTACCAGACTGGACAGTGCTTGTGAGAAACAGAAATTTTAATTTTATTTGTGGCTGTCATTGTTAGTTGCTGTCGAGTCGATTCCTACTCATGGTGACACCAAGTGTGCAGAGTAAAACTGTTCCGTAGGGTTTTTGAGACTGACCTGTAGGAAGCCAATTAAGCCGCTATTATTTAGAGCTTCTCCAACAGTCAAAGCTAAACCAAATCTTTACTAATAAATGCATGTCACATGCATGAAAACTAATTGCTGGTAACTGACACTGTCCTTAACCCTGTGGAACTGCTAGTTCTCACTTACAATATAAATTAAATAGTAATAATAATCCTAAAGGAAATGCCTTGTTCAACGCTCTTATGGTTTAACTCAAACTCAGTACCACTGTCTAAACATTCAAATAATGCTTGCACCTTTCAATGGTAGATACGTTTTCACAAAAAAAAAAAAAAAAAAAAAACAAACAAGCCTATTGAGTCGAGTCAATTCCAACTCACAGCAACCCTATAGGACAGAATAGGACTGCCCCATAGGGTTTCCAAGAAGCGACTGGTGGATTCAAACTATTGATCTTTTGATTAGCAGCTGAGGTCTTAACCTCTGCGCCACCAGGGCTGCAGATACATCTTGCTCTCCCAGAATTCCTCTAATCAGAACCCTTCACTTATGTTTATTCTCTAATACTAATAATTATTTATCTAAAAATTTGCATATCAAATACAATATTCATAATAACAATGACACTCTACTTCTCAGGATAGTTTATTAGAATATAATATGACTTAATGATAAATATGCCATGAAATATTTTATAATGGTATAAATAAAGTGTGGACATGTCCTACAATCTATTCTAGCAGATATCCAAATTCTTAAAGCTGTTGAAAATATAAATGTATCCTAGTAGGTTGTATATGTAAACTGAGCACAAAATTAATTTTATGTCAGCAAATTACTGTTTTTAACAAGTTTTACAAAGCACAGAACCATAAAATTGGTCTGCTCTTGAAATATGCTTTCTTTCAAATAGACTTAATGAAGATAGGTAAAGAAGCAATGCATGAGGGGGAAAAAACCTCACATCTTATCTGTTTAATGAATTGTACTTTCAGGTGGTTGGCTAGAAAATTAGCAGGTCCTATTTTCTGTGGTAATAAATCCTAATATTTGAAGAAAGCAAGTGCTGATAGATTGCCAGTTCATTGCCACTTGCCACAGTACAATGAAGATTTAATCTTTATGGTGAACACGTTCAGTTTTTACGCAACTGCTGTAGTTGCATTTTAATATAAAATGTCATCATTTCATTTATAATCTGGACATCATGCTTCTTCATAGTTTTGCTCAATGAAGTTATTGACATATGGGATAATGTTGAAACTTTAAATAATAGCAATAGTGTTTGAAAGTGTGCTGTTCCAAAGGTTTTAAAATGAAAAGAAACAGGGAACTGGGATTGTTAAATAATCATAATGTTTCCAGTGTGTCTACATGAGAACTTACAGCTGTTTAAAGGCTAATAAGTTTGTGTTAAGAAAAAATGTCCTTTGAATAACAGTTGTGGGGCAAAACGACAAATCAGCTCTTCTAAACACTCTCCATGTATGACCAGACAGTTCCCTTGCCCTGCTTTTCCTGACCTAATCAATTTACCACAATGCAGCTGACTTTTTCCATTTTTTTCAAGCCATTTTTCAAAGTATACTCTTTTAAATTTATAAATGAAAAGTAGTTTCCTAGTTATAAGCTGCATATTTCAGATGAAATATTAAAGTAAATGAAGTTCAGTAGAAACTGGGTTGCTTACAGTATGTATGTGGGCTGGCGTTGGAGCAGGGGGATATTTTAGGGGCATGGGCCATAGCAAATTTTTTACACAATGTATTTGGTTAACAAGTAGAAAGTGATATTTGGCTAAAATATATTTTATTTTTATATGTGCTTTTTGTAAAAATATGCTGTCTAATATAGGAACATTTCACACAATTTCTATATAGATCAAATTCTAGAGCTGATCATTTGAACGCTGATCCAATGTCTGAATTAGAACTTTGCTTTTGTCTTTCTTCTCATTCTCTTTCTCTCTCTTTCTTTTCTCCCCTCCCTCTTCTACCCCTTCTCTAATTATAATACCTGTAAGCTTTCTAGAAAAATCAGTCATTAATTAAAAGCAAGCAAGAAAAAAAAAGTCTTCGGCAAATTCTTCCAAACAACGTTCTTCATGTTGTCCCATCCCATAAGTCTGTTTGTTATTCACACGTTGCTGCCATCTGTCTTATGGATGTTTCTCAGGACATCTGCTGCCTATCAGATTCATTGTTTCTTGTCTTTCTCCCATTGTGTAATAAAGTATTGAAATCTATTTTGTAACCCTACTAAAAATATGGATTCAAAGAAGTGCTCAATTTTCTGGGCCAGAGGACATCTTGCATCTTGTTCTCTGTCTTTGTATCACAGATGTTGGACTAGTTGGTTCCATTATTCTTTCTTTCTCAAGTGAGTTAATCAACTTAGGCTTTTTGATTGACAGGAACATGATATAGCTTCCTTAGCACCCAACATGTTCTTTCTCTGTTCTTAATGCAAAGAATAAACATTTTTCAATCTTCTTTGCTCTCTCCCTCTTTTTTTTTCTCTTTAATTTCATACCTAAAATGGCCAAGCAAACTGGTTTGCCTTGGACATCCTTGGTTTACTCCTGTTTTACCAATGTGTGACCCAGTTTAGCTTTT
This sequence comes from Dugong dugon, assembly GCA_030035585.1. Taxonomy (NCBI): domain Eukaryota; kingdom Metazoa; phylum Chordata; class Mammalia; order Sirenia; family Dugongidae; genus Dugong; species Dugong dugon. The sequence goes on from CM057473.1 coordinate 14,552,759, forward strand.
GAGTGCAATTTTTCATTTTAATGAAATAACAGTTGCAATAAAATAAGCCAACGTGGGTTTAGTTGTACTTGAGAGTCTGCCATGATCTCATCTGTTGGTGACTGAGATGCATATGCAGCGAACAGAGTTATCAACTAAACAAGTGTTGAGTCTGAAACATCAGTAGTGATAATCCATCTTTTTTCCCAAAGCTTTCCAAATTCAACATAGCTAACACTTCATCTGGAAACATGTCATGTTCACCGGTAAGACAAGCAGCTCTCAGTCACAAGAGACTGACACATAGACACTTGTCCAAGCTTAGTGTGTGATAATCAGTGCAGTACAGTACAAGTCTTCAGGTTGCCAGCTGGTGAACACCAGTGAAAACTGGAAATAGTCATCGGTTAGGTAAGCATAAAATATGCGCAGGAGATAGACTGAGCTGTGTTCCTGTGGAATGTATAGTTTGTCTGAACCCTCTTGTTACATTGTGTTGACAGTTATATGTTCTAAACCTTCACTATTTTATTGTTAGAAATGTTTTTTAATTTTTTTCCTCCAACAGATCCTTAGGCAGCGATTATTCCAAAAAGTGAAGGCTCGTTTTAATTGAAAAATTAAATACGGAATTTGTTTTTTGAGAAAGTCAATGTCGAACTTTTAACTTGCATTGGACCTTTAAATACGGTTATCATCCACCCTGGTGTCATTGGTTACATGAAAATCAGAGGAAACAAGATGCATCAGTACCTACTGTAAAAGTCAGTATTTTAAGAAGCCTGTGCTTGAAAGAATAATTTAAATATATATAGCTACAGGACATGTTTGCATATTTTCCTGTGAAGCATGAATTTTCATTTAGATCAAATGATCGATCTTCTAAATTATTTTCATTTTTTTTTTTTATTCTAAGTACTCTGGCATATAGATCAATGACATCATAGCTGCTAAGGCACTAGCTTCTTTAGCAGAAGTAGAGCTAAATCATCGAATGCTTCAGGAGAAAATCAATTAAGTAAATTAAAATAATGAATTTTTGTTTCATCCAATTCAGTGAATCAAAGTAAAACTTGGTATTTATTCTATCAAAGATGGAATATCTGACATTATATTGAACGCTATGAGAAAATATTGAATTCTCAGTATTGAGGAAAAAATTATTAGTTCCTTCGTTGATAATAAAATACTATGTTAAGAAATTTATGCAGCAGAAATATACTTAGAATTTATTGTTTGGGACACATCATTTATAGTTGAGTCTAAACAAGAATCAATATTTTACCCATCAAAATAAAAACTGTACGTCAAAATTTACAATTTAAAAAATAATATATGCACACAGAGTAAGTGAACTATGAAATCTTTGAAATGAAGCTGATGTTGAATGGGAAAAAACAGTCTTGTCATTGCCGTATATGCTTGCTTTCTCTGTCTTTCATTAACAAGCAGATTTTAGAAAAACATTGAAGAGCTACTTGGTAAATCATCCTAAATGTCCCATTATGGTTTAGAACATCATTGCAAATGAGTTTTCTAATTTAAATTTCAGTTTATGTATTAGTTGTGAATCTTTAATAAGGTATTCAATAAAAGCGGCACTGTAAAATTTCCACTTCTCATACTCTAAGAGAAATTCCATTATTGAAAACAAGGAAATTTAAACTTTTTTCTGTAAAAACAAACAAAAAATGAGCATAAATAATTGGATCTCACAATGTTGGATATCTATGGGAAGAATCATTGCCTGTAGCTTTGTTTTTATTTGGATTTATTTATATTTTGTTTTGGAATGAAATGAAATTGAGAAAAATAATTTAACATCTTTATTTGGCAATATGTTGAAATAAGAAAGACAACTTATTTGAGAAGTCTTGTACTGAAATATTGTTTCTTGAAAAATGCTAGCATGAATAGATGCAAGAAATGACCCACTTAAGAAAGAATGTAGACAGAAATACTAATATTCTAAGATGAAAAAAGTAGATTTGAGAATATCCTCTAACAGAATTTTCTCCGAGTTTATCAGGTATCTCAGCACTTATAGAGAATAAATTCTCAATTACATTTATGTTGTAAAGAGTAGAATCAGTTAAGTGTAATACTTTTAAATTTATTAAACAAAATATAACTTTGAAGCAGATTGTAGGTAATTATCTGAAAACAAAATTCACAGATCACATTTTAAAAAGCATATTCCTCAAAAAATAACAGTGGTATATGGCTTGATAAAGCTTAATAAAACACTGAAATACATGAAATGATATACAGGATAATTATTCTGCTTATGTTACATTTCAAAGTTCAGATAATCAATATGCTTTCTAAAAAAAATTAGCTTATATGTTTATAGATGTAATAATTCTATTTTAAAAGGAATTTCCACTTAAAATTTTTTCAGTAGAAATATAATACAGGGCCACTTGTATAATAAAACCAATTTGTCAGTCCATAAATAAATATTTCAGTGTATTATATAATTTTAATTATTTTAACATTCCATTTCACTCTCAAAACTGTTCTGGTTTGGGCAAAAAATTACATGGTCACTATTCCTAAGCCACATCCAACGCATCAAGACATCACGCTGGCTCAAGTCTCAGAATCTGATCACTTCTCCTGTCTCTGGTGCTCCCCTCCCCCTCAAGCTGCTATTCTCTCTCACCTCGTTAATTGCAGGACTCTCCTAACACCTTTATATACTCTTGCTCCTCTGCAGTCTGGTGGGTGTTCTTACAGCTAGGAGAGGGAGGCTTTTAAAATGTCAGTCTGTTTAAAAAATAAATACCCTGTAAATACCCCTCACTTCCCTCACCACGGAGCCCTGGTGGCACAGTGGTTAAGAGAGCTGGGCTGCTAACCAAAAGGTCAGAAGTTCAAATCCACCAGCCGCTCCCTGGAAACCCTATGGGGCAGTTCTACTCCATCCTGTAGGTTCACTAAAAGCTGGAATCGACTCAACGTCAATGAGTTTTTTTTGGTCCCTCACAATACAAGCAGATCTCACCCCAGTCCCTCTCTGACTTTATCTCTTACAATCAGTCCTCTTGCTCACTCCACGTCTGACATAGACCTCCTTGCTATTCCTCAGATATGATAGTCACCATCTCAATGTCAGGCTTTTACTCTATCTGTTCTCCCTTCAAACATCTGTTTGACTAACTTCTCGCATCCGTCAGGCTGTGACTCAGATCTCACCCTCTCAATAAGCTCTACCACTTCACCCTCTCCCCACCAGCAGATTCCCCTGCGAACAGAGAACTTCAGGTTCCCCCAACCCTGTGTTTATCCTCCACTTCTTTGCAACCTCTACCATACCATATGTTTACTCACTGTATGTACTGATTTTTATGGACTCTCCCTTCTAGAATGTCTCAAGGTGGGGACTTTTGTTGTTCACTACTAAGACTCGTGTACCTGGAACCATTCCTGGCACACTGTAGGTTTTCAGAAAATATTTATTCTATTGAATAAGTAACAGCGACAATCAAAATTGACTATGATACATACTGTAAAACATATATAATATTATATATATAATATATTAACATATATAGATATACCTGTAAAAACTCGTTACCGTCAAGTTGATTCTGACTTATGGTGACCCTATAGGACAGAGCAGAACTGCCCGCATAAGATTTCCAAGGAGTGACTGGTAGATTCGACCTGCTGACCTTTTGATTAGCAGCCAAGCTCTTAACCACTGTGCAACCAGGGCCCCGATTTGCATATATATGCACATACACTCACATATATGTATTTACAAGGTAATCCTTTCTGCCACCAAATCACAATCTGTAGTACGGAAAAATTGATCTCAGCAAAATTTGGAACAATATCAAAATATCTTTTCCAGTTTGCAAAAGTAATATGTTTTAACCTGAAAAAATCCGGAAGCAGAGTAAGAGATGCTTTCTCTTTTTATTTAAAAACAAAATCAAAAACTAAAAAAAAACACCTCTGTATCCCTTTCACATCCTAAGTAAAAAAAGATCAAGGTGTTGTTGTTCTTTGTTTGTTTTTGTTATGTTTTTAACATCACCGTAAAGAAATTTTGGGATACATGATTCAGTAACTGAATGATTTTCCATAAACTATAGAAATCAGATACAGAGTCTAGGAAACATAATGGTTCAAATTACAGTAAAATCTTCAACAGCTGGAACCTGTCAGAGGCGGGAAACTCAAATATTTTCCACTAAAAGGAGTGATAGAAAAATGGTCAGGCTACACCCTGTCAAAGGCGGAAAACTTGCAAGACTCGGAAAAACAAGGCGGTCCTGTTGAGTTTCAGCTCTCACACGTTTCACTGTACAAACTTTACAGTGAATTTTTAGTCTCTTTCTCGTAAACGCAACATAGCTGAAAAAGGGGGAAAAAAACACAATCAAACAAGACAATGACGATGACGACAAAAAAGAACAGAACATTCTATTTTCAGTATTTACTATTATGTGTCAGAGATTTTAGAAATTAAGTTTAAGACTAAGTTGTCTTAATAATGAGCCACTCAGCAGTCTTTGTCCTCTTCTAAAACTGCTTAGCTTATTAAAAAAAAAAAGCTGAGAATAACAACATGAGTTAGATAAAAACTAAGTGAGGAAAATACCAAGGAATAATAGCTGTGTGAGGATAATTTTGAGGAGTAATAGCTTCAATAAACAGACACATGATTGAGCAAGGATGTACTGACTTGGCAAATATATATCTGACAGTGTTCTTATCATCCATTATATCAAACTTGACGGAAAAGAACAGTATTTACCTCAGTATATTTGGGTGTTTACCTTAAAGTTGGCTTTAATTCCACTTTATAAAAAGGTTATAAATGAAAAAAATCAGTAGTTATCAAGTAATATTAATTTTTGCCATTTTCACAATGTACTTTAGATTTAATTTTATATACGATTTTATAATAGCATCTGTGTTTATTCCAGACCAGAACTGTTTGGAGTGATTGTAGGTTTTGGTTTATTTGTTTAATTCTATGATTCTGTGAGAAAGCCAATCTAAAATAAAACTGTTTGGGGGAACTCTCTATTTTTGAAATGTCATGTTGATGGGGACAATAGCTCCTCTCCTAATGCACATTCTCTTCATGCAGCTATTTAGCAGCCGTTGTTGTTAGGTGCTATCGGGTTGGTTCTCGCTCATGGTGACCCCGTGTACAACAGAACGAAACATTGCTTGGTCCTGTGCCATCCTGTCAATCCTTGCTACGTTTGAGCCCATTGTTGCAGCCACTGTGTCAATCCATCTCATTGAGGGTCTTCCTCTTTTTCACTGACCCTCAGTTTTACCAAGCATAATGTTCTTCTCCAGGGACTGATTTCTCCTGATAACATGTCCAAAGTAAGCAGCAGGCACACACAAAGTAGGCTCTGGATTTGAAAGAAATCAAATTCAGTGCCGTATATGAATAGCACAGGGGTCTGGGGAGGGGAATGAGGACATAACATTGCTATTTTAAAGTGGTTACTGGTGCAATCCCTGCAAAGGGTTGAACCATAATGAGTTAATGCTTTGACTTTAGTTGGGTAATTTTTTTCCTGTCCTCTGGGAAATCAAATCTAGAATGATCAAAAATTTGGAAAATGGGGAAAGAAAAGAAAGCTCTTCTTGTGTGCCTTGCCAGATGTAAAGGAAAGAATCAAGCTCAGATTAAGTAAAGATTTTCTTTTTGGTACGTTATCTTAAATTCTAGACTGACGTTAATTATGATCAATGATAATTACATGTTAATGTCGAGACTTGCAAGAGTAGCTACCGAGAACTCTTTTATAGATGAAGAAAATCAAATCCAGAGAAAGTACTTAATGAATCTATGATTACTGAAAATTTAGGAGAAGAAAATCAATACCAAATGGGGAGGAGGGACGGTAATTTTCCTGGAATTCTTCTGAATCCCTGAAACAGGCCATATCATATCCATGTGCTGAACAAGCACTGCTGTGGTGTAGTAGAAGACTGATAGTCATAGAAAAAGGAAGATCCTCATGCATATCTTGAACACAACAGTCACAAACTCTTTGGATAAAGCTGCCACAGATCTCACTAACTCAAAAATTTCTTGGGGAAATAAGGTGGCTCAATCTGCTTTAAACACACACACACACATACAGAGGAAACATCAGGGGCTCTTGAATAAATTAAGGAGCCCGGTGGCACAGTGGTTCAAGTGCTGGCTGCTAACCAAAAGGTCGGTGGTGTGGGAGAAAGATGTGGAAATCTGCTTCTGTAAAGATTTATAACCTTGCAAACCCTATGGGGCCGTTCTGCGCTATCCTATGGGCTCGCTATGACTCAGAATCGACTCCCCAGCAGCGGGTTTTGAGTTTTGGTTTGAACAGTTTGGGAATGTGGTATATTTATATAAAATGCTCATAATCCCTTTAAAACTTTCTTACAGTATTTACAGATATAAACAGCCATTTTTGTTTACACACATTCTTCAAAAGTTACATTTATTGCAAAAAAACACTTCAAATTTCCCACATTTACCATCCTAGTTGGAGTCCCTGGATGGTGCAAATGATTAAGTGCTGGCCTACTAACCGAAAGGTGGGCAGTTTGAACCCACCCAGAGACACCATGGAAGACAGGCCTGATGTTCTACTTGCAAAAGGTCACGACCTTGAAAACCCTTTGGAACAGTTCTATTCTGACACACATGGGGTCGCCATGAGTCAGAATCATCAACCTGACGGCAATTAACAACAACTGCAGCCATCGTAGTATTTTTATGTCAAGTTTTCAGTAGATTGCAGTTTGTAGTATGACCTGCATTACAATAGACCACAGGGTTTTCAGGCAACACTTCCCTGACTCCCATGCACACATGAGCATTCACACACACACACACACAGGCCATCCCAATCCCTGTACCCCTCTCAAATTTTAATATCATACCTTCAATAACATGCACATTTCTAACGTCTCTCACAGCTCTTTCCTCTTTCATTTTGCCTTCTGGGACAACAACATTAAATACTTTCAGAGCAAAATAATCTGTTTTGAAGTGTATACCCAAATGCCAACTGGTGCCTTTTTAAGAGATACAAGCATTGCATTTTCATTAGAAGACACTTTTCAGTTTTCCCAAGAGCATAGTAATCTCAAGGAGGTCTCTCACTTGTCCTCTGGCATGAAAAAAAAAAGAAAAAAACAATGCTTAATGATACCAATTAAGAGGTGTGAATGTCATTGCTACATCTTTGTTCTGTTTCAGGTCAGCAAGTCCAGGGCTCAAAACAAAGTCATAACAACCTTGTTGAAGCCTGTAGACTTTTGTAACAACAGATGGAGAGGAAAAGCATTTCAAAATAACTGCAAACGTCTTCTAGTATTCTCGATAAGAAATTGCATTATAGCTACTCTACTTTTACCTTTGATTTTTTTCTATAAAACAAAAGAAGCAAAATGCATGGAAAGAGTCACTCTAATCTTACCTGACTCTCTCTTTTCCAGTTAGTATTATTGTAAGTTTAAATCTGAGATATTAAATTTTCTTAGACCCCTTTAAATAAATAATGCAATTTTATGTGACATTCGACTATTCTTTTCAAGAGTGATGACAGAGACAGCTATTATTTCATACTTTTTTTTGACCTCCCATCCAAAAATGTGGATTTCTTCCTCCTCAGTGTTTACATGTGCCTAGTCAGCAGTATTTGTCAAACACCCTCATCAGCTTGTGTGTAAGTGCCATTCAAAACCGTCTGCTCAATGAGGCAGGTAAGATCTACTGCTCCTGGAGTACTCTGGCTGAGCACTCAGAAGTGAAGTATGGAGGGAAGGAGGTAGGGCCATATTTTTTTTTTTTTTAGGAATCTTTTTTTTTTTTATTGTACTTCAGGTGAAGGCTTACAGAACAAATAATTTCTCATGAAACAGTAGTACACATATTGTTTTATGACATTGGTTAACAACCCCACAACATGTCAACCCTCTAACTTCTCAACCTTTTTTTTTTTTTTGGTGAAAACACACATAGCCAAAAGTAAACCATTTCAAAAATTTCTACATGCACAGTTCAGCGGCACTGACTACGCTCTTCCAATTGTACTGCTATTCTCACTTAAGATGAAGGCTTACAGAACAAAATAGTTTCTCATTTAACAGTTACTACACATGTTGCCCTATGACAATGGTTAACAACCTCACAACACATCAACAATATCCTTACTCAACCTTGTGTTCCCTATCACCAGCTTCCTTGTCCCCTTCTGCCTTCTGGCCTTTGTCACTGGACTACTGTACCTCATTAGTCCCATTTGGTTTTACAGGGCTGTCCACTCCCAGGCTGAACGGTGAACCTCGGAGATAACTTCACCACTGAGCTAAAAGTATGGTCTGGGGGCCATACTCTTGGGGTTTCTCCAGTCTCCTTTAGGCCAGTAAATCTGGTCTTGTTTTTGTGAGTTAGAATTATGTTCTACATCGGAGGTAGGGTCATTTTTCAGGAGGAAATTTAATCCTGTGGAAGTAGTAAGAAGCGTGCCCCTTGCAATAATAAGAAAAACAAAAAAAAACATGGTTCCCTTGTATATAAAATTATTACCTAATGAAAATTGAACACAAATATTGATAGGATAACATTTTACAACTAATTATATTTACTAGCTCTACATAACTAATTTTATAGCATATAATTTGGTTTAGTTATGAAAAAATAGTTTATCTTTTTTACATAACTAGTGGATTGTTTGGATGTTATGTTTTATAGTAAATACAGTAAAGCTAAAACTCAAATATGCTTTCACTACTGTTAACCTGGCTACTATTAATATCAATAGTATCAATAGTGCCAAGCATGGTAGTTAAAAAAAAAAAAAAGAAAAAACCACTCTTAGGAAGAATTCTAGATAGAAAAGATATCAACTTACTTTCTCGGTTTAGTTGAAATATGTAGTCAGTTTGTTAAAGCAGTTTTAAAATACAATATGTTATACAATTTGAATACAACTCATAAATACTTTGAAGTACATTTGGTCATTGTCCTTATATTACATATAAAAAATCCAAAGCTCATAAGGATTACATATTTTTCATGATCACTGAGGAATAGGGACAATTTCAGAGCCCAATAAACTACCACAAGCATAATTATATTTAGGTTCTTGTACTTTGTTTGCTTTAAAATGTGGTGAAATCTTTTCTGAATATTAATTTCAGGGAATGGGTTGAATATAATCAAATTTTTCAATATTCTTCCCAGAAGTCGTTCTAACCAGGTTGAATCAAATTTCAGGTTATATTCAATTTTTTTTTTTAGCAGAACTACTCAGGAGTATATTTGCATTTTCTAACTTCTTCAGCTTTCTTTTTCATCACTCAAATTGTTTCTCTTAAAAAACAGTGCAGCATAAACATGGAAATATATACATGTATCCACATACAATAAAAAGTAAAATTTTCTCCCTCCCACAAAAGTACCAGACTCAGTCCTCTGAAAGTGACCACTCCTAACAACTTCTTGTATATCTTTCTATAATTATATATACAGAGAAATATATGTATATGTGTGCACATATATATGCAAATTCACATGTATATATAAATATACATAAAACCCGAAAAAGCAAACCTGTTGTCTTAGAGTCAATTCCGACTAACAGCAACCTATAGGACACAGTAGAATCGCTTCACAGGGTTTCCAGGGAGTGGCAGGTGGATTTGAACTGCTGACCTTTATGATGGCTAGTATCTGCTGCTCTTAACCACTGTACCACCGGGGCTCCCATAAATATATACATGCATGCATATTATAGATATATAGTTCTTTTTGTATTTACATATATATTGAGGCTTTTTTTTTTTTGCTTGTTTGTTTTTCTCAGTAAATCATATATCTTAAAGACTTTTTCATATGGGCACATATAGTTTTATTTTTTCTAACGATAACATCATGTTTCCATTTTCTTTATAATCTTATATATAGTAATTGTTTACCCAATCACATACCGGCTAGGTGATTTTTATTCTGATGTTATATTTATGTGCATGTAACTTTGTAGTACATATCTGGAAGTAGAATTTCTGAATCAAAGACTAGGTGTACTTTGTGTGTTCCTATATATTACAAGTTGTCCTACAAAATGTTTGTTGTAATTTGTACTCTCACCAGTGCTGTGAAAAATCATTCACTGCACTCTTGCTAACAAATGTCTGTCTGTCCAGTTAATCTGACACACACACACACACACATCGCATTAGCAGTTTAGTTTTATTTCTTCAGTAATAAACAGTTTTCATGAATCCTCTTTTATGTTTTCAGCCCGTATTTCTACCAAGTTTTTGATGTAGGGTCAGGGAGGTTCGATCACTGGCAACTTTTGCCATTTCTTTCACGGACCTTCGCCTACTTAAAAATCTCTCACCGTTCTTCTCTTGCTTTAAACGCTCCCTCTGGAGCAAAGCATAGTTCAGTTGTTGGATTTGTTTTTCACTCTCTTGCCTATCTCCCTCTGCACAAAGACTCAAGGCGATGGCAGTGTTTGGCACAGTCTTCACACCCATGGATTTTCTCCTGTATCTTATTTCTAGTCTCACCTTTCAGGTCATCTTTCAAGAAACAATTTTGGGAACCTTCAGACTAGGCTGATGTCCTCACATCACCACAACATTTCTATTTCATATTTTATTTTCTATTTAAGAATTCCTTCTCACTCCTAGATTCTTAAACTTGAGGAAGAAAGGCATGGAATGCTTCTGTATCTCCAGCACCTTGCACAGTAAGTGATACCTAATAGATATTCAATAAGTAGCTGTTTATTTGAGCAATATAACCACTGAATTAAATAGATTTTAAAGCTTTTGTATAAGGTAGAGTAAGTAAAAAGGAACTGTAGTAATGAGAACAAATTATATTGTTTATCCATTCAATTATTTATACATATAATCATTCAATACATATATTACCTACCATAAATTTGAGACTAGTACAAAAACGGCAAACAACACTAAATTATAGAAAAAAAACCAAAACCCTTTGCTGTTGAGTTGATTCCAACTCATAGCGACCCTATAGGACAGAATAGAACCACCCCATAGTTTTCCAAGGAGTGACTGGTGAATTTGAACTGCCAACCTTCCTGTTAGAAGCTGAGTGCTTAACCACTGAGAAACCAGGGCTCTAAATTATGGAGGGAGTGTTTTTTATGTAGTAAGAACTTTACACACATTTTGTATTCTTTCTTAAAAAATTCTATGAAGTATGGAACATTTATTACAGACATTTTACAAAGGAAAGTGATATTAAGATAGTTTAAGTAAGATAACATTACAGGCATCCTAGGTAAAATAATCAGAGGATTGAATTCCGGGTTTCATTGATTCTAATGCCTGATTTTTTTTTTTTTTTTAATGATCTCAATTAAAAGATAGTCCTTCTAGTTTGAATAGCCAATGGAGATCCAGTTAAATATAAGATAGTTGGTAAAATATTGTCCATTATATCCCTGTCATGTTCAATATTGTACATATTTTTGTAATTTTTTTCATATTTATTTATTGAGACAATACTACAGTTCATTTCTTTATTTTACCAATGTGTTCACACACAGTGATTGACTTTCGAATTCTGAACCTTCCTTAAATTCTTAGAATAAATCTTTCTTTGTAATAATGCATTAAACTTATCATATATTATTGGATTTTTTCTGCTAGTACTTTGTTGAGTATTTCTGCCCCTATGTTCATACGGGATATATTTCTGTAATTTTCTTTTTTAAAAAGTCTCTTTGGTGTATTTTGTTTCAGGGATATTCTGGCTTTGTAAAAATGAGTTAGGAAGTGTTTCCTCCTTCTCTGTTTTCTAAAAGAATTTGTGAAGTGTTGGTAATATATCATCTTTAAATGTTTTAAAAAGAACTTACAGTCCAGAGAAGATGGTGTAAACTCATTTCTCCTTGCTCTTCCTCACTGAGCACAAGCATAAACTGAATAAGAAGAGATAATGAGCTTATGTCAGCATCAGGAAGTGTCAAATATTAGAATTATTTGACAAGGATTTTAAGATGAAAATCATTAAAAAGCTTCAATAATCAATTACAATTTTTCTAGAAATGAATGAAAAAGAGTAGAAAACCACGGCAAAGAAATACTAGGTGTAAAAAAGAACCAAATGGACATAGAAATGAAAAATACAATAACAGGAAAAACAAAAAACTATTGTATGTGCTGACTAGTAAAGTGGAGATGTTAGAGCATAGACTAATTGAGCTTGAGCACAGATCAGCAGAATTTAAACAATCTGAACAACAAAGAGAAAAATAGGTTAAAATAATAATAATAAAGAGAACGTCAAAGACGTGTGGGACAATGATAAAAGAACAGTCCTATTACACGAATTCCATTAGGAGAGAAGAAATAGAGTGTCAATGATAGAGTATTTGAAAAAATAAATGATGAAAACTTCCAAAATTTGAAGATAGACATAAACCTATAGATTCAAGAAGATGAGAGAACCCTCAGCAGAATAAACCCCAAAAAAAACAAAAGCCAACGTACATCATTGTTAACCTTCTGAAAACTAAAGACAAAGAAAATACCTTGAAAGCAGCTAGAGAAAATGACACATTACTAATAAGGAAACAACAATTTAAATTACAGTGGATTTTTCAGCTAAATCACATTTTTCAAGTGCTGAAGGAAATGATATATCACAAATTCTATATCCAGTGAAACTATTCTTCGGGAATGAAGGGAAAATAAAGACATTCTCAGATTAAGGCAAGTTAAAAGAATATGTCACTGATAGACCTACTCTTAAAGAATGGCTGAAGGGAGTCCTTCAAACACAAAAGGAAATTATAAAAGGAGAAATCTTGGAACATGAAAGAGGAAAAAAGAACAACAGAAAGAGAAGAGATACATACAATACACTATTCTCCTCATGGGTTCTATAAATCATATTTGATGATTGAAACAAGAATTATAACTACCTTATAATTGTTAAGTAAATAATATTTAAAAGTGGAGAAGGCATAGGAACCTAAATGGAAGCAAGGTTTCCAGAATTCCCTTGGAGTGGTAAAGATTATAAAGAAAGCGTGAAACCACCTGTGCTTAGAATTTCCTTTGTGGGTTAAGTTTTTGATTATAAATTCAATTTCTTTAACAGATATATGTATGTTCAAGTTCCCAGTTGCATCTTGATTAGTTTTCCTAAACTGTGATTTTCAAGCTATTGGTTTTTTTTTTCATTTTATCTAAGTAATCAAGTTATTGATGTGAAACTGCTCTTTATCATTTTGAGGTCTGTATGCTGTGTAGTGATATCCCATCTCATTTCTTACATTGATAATTTGTGTTTCTTCTCCTTTTTCCCTTTGATTACTTTTGCAAGTAGATTATCAATTTTATTAAACATTGAAAGAGCTATCTCTTTCCTTTGTTATTTATTATTTTCAATCTATTTTATTGATTTTTGTTTGGATCTTTATTCTTTTTTTGCCTATTATTTTGAATATAATTGTTCTTTTTATAGATTACTAAAGTGAAAACACATATATGTAAATATTTCTTCTTTTTTCTAATATAGACACTTAATGCTATAGTCTTGCCTGCTTAAGTATTGCTTAAGCTGCATTCAAAAATATGTCACATACCAAGTTTTAATTATCATTCCTTTTGCAATATTTTTAAATGTCCCCTGTGGTGCTGCCTTTGACTCATAAATTATTTAGAATGTGGTATATAATACTCAATTTTGTGAATTTTCTATTTTTTTTATTGTTATAATTAAATTAAGTTTACATTTCAAGTTAGTCTCCATACAGAAATTTTTTTTTTTACATACATTGTTATGAGACCCCAACCGCTCATCCCATTCTGTGACAGCACACTCCTCCCCACCACCCCTGATTCCCCAAGAACATTCAACCAGCTCCTAACTCTCTCTGCCTTCCCGTCTCACCTCTGGACAGAAGCCGCCCCTTTGGTCTCTTGTATCTACTTGACTAAGAGGCACATTCTTCACAAGTATCACTTTATGTCCCACAGTCCAGTCCAATCCCTGTCTGAAGAGTTGGCCTCAGAAATTGTTTTAGTTCTGGGGTGATAGAGAGACCAGGGGCCATGCTTTCCGGGACACCTCCAGTCTTAGTCAGACCATTAAGTCTGGTCTTCTTACTAGAATTTGAGTTCTGCATCCCATCCTTCTACTGATCCATCAGGGACCCTCTGTTGTGTTCCCTGTCAGGACGTTCATTGGTGGTAGCCAAGCACCATGTAGTTATTCTGGTCTCAGGCTGATGAAATCTCTGGTTTATGTGGCCCATTCTGTCCTTGGGCCAATACTTTCCTTGTGTCTTTGGTGTTCTTTGTTCTCCTTTACTCCAAGTGGTTGGGACCAACTGATGCATCTTAGATGGCCGCTTGCAAGCTTTCAAGACCCCAGACACCACTCACCAAAGTAGGATGCAGAACATTTTCTTAATAAGCTTTGTTATGCCAATTGACATAGATGTCCCCTGAAAGCATGGTCCCCAGACCCAGCATCCCTGCTACTCTGTCTCTCAGAGTATTTGATTGTATTGAGGAAACTTCTTAGCTTTGGTTTAGTCCAGTTGTGCTGGCTTCCCTGTAGTGTGTGCTGTCTTTCCCTTCCCCTAAGATGATTCTTATCTATTATCTAGTTAGTGAATAACCCTCACCCTCCCTCCCCCCCCCATAACAATCAAAGAATGTTTCCTTCTGTGTTTAAACCTTTTCTTGAGTTCTTATAATAGTGGTCTTATACAGTATTTGTCCTTCTGTGACTGACTAAATTCACTCAGCATAATAAGTTCTAGCTTCCCCCAAGTTATACAATGTTTCACAGCTTCATCATTGTTCTTTATCATTGCATAATATTCCATTGTGTGGATATACCATAGTTTATCTATTCATCCATTGATGGGCACTTAGATTGCTTCATCTTTTGGCTATTGTGAACAATGCTGCGATGAACATGGGTGTGCATGTATCTGTTCATGTGACGGCTCTTGTTTCTGTAGGATATGTTCCAAGGAGCAGGATAGCTGGATCGTATGTACTTCTATTTTTAGTTTTTTAAGGAAGCACCAAATCGATTTCCAAAGTGGTTGTACCATTTTACATTCTCATCAACAGTGTATAAGTGTTCCAGTCTCTCCACAACCTCTCCAGCATTTGTTATTTTGTGTTTTTAGGATTAATGCTAGCCTTGTTGAGGTGAGATGATATCTCATTATAGTTTTGATCTGCATTTCTCTGATGGCTAATGATCGTGAGCATTTCTTCATGTGTCAGTTAGCTCCCTGAATATCTTCTTTGGTGAAGTGCCTGTTCATATCCTTTGCCCATTTTTTAATTGGATTATTTGTCTTTTTGCTGTTGAGGTTTTGGAGTATCTTGTAGATTTTAGAGATTAAAAACTGATCGGATTTGTCATAGCCAAAAATTTTTTCCCAGTCTGTAGGTTGTCTTTTGACTCTTTTGGTGAAGTCTTTTGATGAGCGTGTTTGATTTTTAGGAGCTCCCATTTATCTAGTCTCTCTTCTGGTGCTCGTGCATTGTTACTTACGGTTCGTATTGTGTTTATGCCATGTATTAGGGCTCCTAGCATTGTCCCTATTTTTTCTTCCATGATCTTTATCATTTTTGATTTTATATTTAAGTCTTCGATCCATTTTGAGTTAGTTTTTGTACATGG
This sequence comes from Dugong dugon, assembly GCA_030035585.1. NCBI lineage: Eukaryota > Metazoa > Chordata > Mammalia > Sirenia > Dugongidae > Dugong > Dugong dugon. The sequence goes on from CM057473.1 coordinate 14,568,417, forward strand.
TGTGAGATATGGGTCTTGTTTCAGTTTTTTGCATATAGATATCCAATTATGCCAGCACCATTTGTTAAAGAGACTGTCTTTTCCCCAATTAATGAACTTTGGGCCTTTTGTCAAATATTAGCTGCTCATAGGTGGATGAGCTTATATCTGGATTCTCAACTCTGTTCCATTGGTCTATGTATCTGTTGTTGTACCAGTACCAGGCTGTTTTGACTACTGGGGCAGTATAATAGGTCCTAAAATCAGGTAGAATAAGGCCTCCCACTTTGTTCTTCTTGAGTAACGCTTTATTTATTCAGGGCCTCTTCCCTTTCCATATGAAGTTGGTGATTTGTTTCTCCATCTTGTTAAAAAAATGCTGCTGGAATTTGGATCAGGATTGCATTGTATCTGTAGATTGCTTTGGGTAGAATCGACATTTTCACTATGTTGAGCCTACCTATCCATGAGCAAGGTATATTTTTCCACTTATGCAGGTCTCTTTTAGTTTCTTGCAGTAGTGTCTTGAAGTTTTCTATGTAAAGATCTTTTACATCTCTGGTTAGATTTAATCCTAAGTATTTTATCTTCTTGGGGGCTATTGTAAATGCTATTGATTTGGCGATTTCCTCTAGTAGGTTCTCTTTGTTGGTGTAAAGGAATCCAATTGATTTTTATATGTTTATCTTGTATCCTGAAACTTTGCTGAAATCTTCTATTAGTTCCAGTTGTTTTCTTGTGGATTCCTTGGGGTTTTCTGTGTATAAGATCATATCATCTGCAAATAGAGATACTTTGACTTCTTCCCTACCTATTTGGATGCCCTTTATTTCTTTTCTTAGCCTAACTGCTCTGGCTAGGACCTCCAGCACAATGTTGAATAATAGTGGTGATAAAGGGCATCCTTGTCTGGTCTATATTTTTATTGATTCCTAATTTAATACAGTTTTATATTAAATCAGAGAAAATTCTTTGCATTTTTTTATGTTTTGAAATGTATTCAGCCTTATTTTTTAGACCAGAATATGCTCTTTCCCATTTGCACTTGTTGCAGTTGTTGAGCATATTGTTCTGTAAATCTCAATTTGGTCAAGTTTGTTGATAGAATTGTTCTACTTGTCTCCATGCTTACTGTAGTTTTGTCTACTTGTTCTATTATTTATTGACAGAAAAATGTTAAATTCTCAAATGATGCTTGCAGGTTTGTCTATTTCTGCCTTTAATTTTAGTTAGTTTTTACTTCATGTATTTTGAAGTTCTGTTATTAGATCCACACATATTTAGAACTGTTATGTCATCCTAATGAATTGCCCCTTTATGATTATGAATTATGATTATGAAGAAATTAATTTCTTGTGACTTTTTTGTGAGGTCTATTTTGTCTGATAATAATATAGCCGTATGGGCTTACTGTTTATGTGATACATTTTCTTATTTACAACCTAATTATGTGTTTAATTCAATGTGTATCTTGTGGGCATTGCACTTACTCCTAAATCACAGCATTTTCAGAGTGTCAGCTGGATTTCCTGGGGATTAAGGAGTGTTAAATGAACCCCTTCTCCTCTGGCTGGCCTAGACCTCCAATGTTTCCAGCACTATTTGACCTCTAATATCCTTGTTCCTTTGTTCTCAACCTAATAGCAATTGCTCTTTTGTAAGCTTCACACAGTCTTGCTCAGAAATGCTCGGGTAAGCCATTGGTCAAAGACTCACAGAGAAGCCTCACACAGACTTCTTCCGCCCCCTTCCCATCTCTTTGAAGCTACCTCCTTTCCAGTGCCCTGTCCTGCAGATTCCAGGTTGCTGCCTGAACTCTGTGGCTCCATCATGCCTTACTAAGAGATTGAGCTTTGAATCTTATGTCAAGGTCAGCTACTGACAGATTTGATGCAAGGGGAGAGACTTAAATAGGACTGACTTTAGAAAGAACACATAGGGGAAATGCGATGCCGCATTCACTGCTAGAATTCCACCTTGTTGCCTCACTTTTGGGGAAAGTTTCACTGGGCAAGGAGCAAGGGTGATCTTGAAGCCCACCTTCTGAGTTTCCTTTCCCTCTGCAATCAATCTTTTTTTTTCTTGTTTCCTTTGCTTGAAAACTGTTTTTGCATATTTTTGTCCAGATTTAAAGTTATTTACTGTGAAGCAACTCGTTCAGTACTAGTTATCCTATTATAGCCAGAACTAGAAGTCTTGCTTTTTTTGTTTCATATCATTTCTTCAAACTTATATTGCTTGTGGCAAAACTAACCTTGACTCCATTGTTTAGTAAGTTCTGCGACATTCTGATACCCTTCAGGGGAAGCCAAAATATTAGTCAGCAGGTACAGTACACCTGGATGTCAGGGGCTCAGCTGACCATGAAGAGATTTCAGGTGGTATCTAAGAAAAATCTTGAGTGTTTATCATAGTAGATACCTTCACCCAAATCAGGATACACACTACTTAAAGGATGATTTCCTCACAAACATGACCATAAACTGATAGTCTAATCAGTGCTGATGATCTATGGCTTCAAAAGAGATACAAGGGCTCAGAGTTTTCGAAGGAATTTTGAGTCTTTGAAAATAAATACTGACAAATCCATTATTTGGTAAGTGCTTACAATTGAGCTGTGGGAATGGTTTTAATTATTTCATTTAAATATTTGCTGTACTAAAAGGATAAGCAGGCTGTTAATATGGTGAGAGTGTATACTTTATGTAGGATCTTTTTTTCTTTTTCATGTAGTTCAGAGTATTTGTTTAAACTCTTTTTGGGTTTAATTTCTTTACATTGCTAAGTCTCACTCTCATTTTTGGAAACTCCAGACCACTTTCTATACTTTCTTTCTGGCACTTCCTTTCTGATTGATTTAGTTAGTTAGTTTTACAATTTATTGTGTCTTTCTTTCACTGCCAAACTGTGACATTAGGGTTCAATTCATAAAAAATGATTTCATTCGTAAACAGAAGTCAAGTTCCAAATGGTTAAAGTTTGAGTAGATGTGGGCTTCTGCAATCATCTCCTAACGTGTCTCCCCACTGCTAAGCCCTGCTCCTTTTAATCCACCCTCTGCATTTCCCTTAAGTGTTCTTTCTAAAATCAACCCTATTTAAGTCTCTCCCTTGCATCAAATCTGTCAGTAGCTGACCATGACTTAAGATTCAAAGTTGAATCTCTTAGTAAGGCATGATGGAGCCACTATGCATTCATTGACCTTATCTCTGAGTCTCTCTTGCCTGCACACCCCATGCTCCACGCAGTCTACAAACTGTTAAATTCCCCGACAGTGATAATCTCTTTCCTCATAACTCCACGTCTTTATTCATAACCCTCCTCGGCTAAAATTCCACTTCCTACTTGATCCACCTGGAAAATGCCTACTTCTTTTTATCACTTTTTTTTAAGTATTACTTTTTCTTTATAAGACTTTATTGACGCCCTCTCCTCTAAGTAGTCTATCCTTCTCAGTGTTTTCTTGACTGCATTCTATAGGCGTTTCTAGTGTAACGGGTGTTTAAGTTGTATGATTTATGTCTTTCTATAACATGTGGTTGTTATATTCTCATAAACAGAGTCCCACATCATTCAAAAGTTCTCAAGGTCCAAAACTCAGTCTCATTTATTTTTACGTGCCCTAAACCTTGCACAATGACCTGACACATAGCAGATGACCTGGACCTGGTAAAGGAACAAAGGAAGGATGGAAAGAACACTGCTCATATGTATGCAAACTAATACTGAGGTAAAGTACAGTATGTTGTTGTTAGGTGCCATCGAGTTGGTTACAACTCATAGCAACCCCATGTACAACAAAACAAAACACTACCCGATCCTGTGCCATCCTCACAATCATTGTTATGTTTGAGCCCATTGTTGCAGCCACTATGTCAGTCCATCTTGCTGAGAGTCTTTCTTTTCTTTGCTGACCCTCTACTTCACCAAGCATGATGTCTGTCCCCAGGAACTGGTATAAAACCCCTTTTTAATCTACTATAAGTGAATAAAAACTCAAATAAAATGTTCTGTTTTTTTTAAACCAGGGCTTTGGACTCAGTCATAATAAGAAACAGGGGAGAAACCTGTATACCAGTGTTGCAAGAGTTTTCACAGTAGCCAAAATGTGGAAACAACTGAAATGCCCATCAACAGATGAATGGATAAACAAAATGTGGCATATACGTACAATGGAAAGTCCTGATACATGCTACGACATGGATGAACCTTGACAACATTATGCTGAGTGAAATGAGTCATTCGCAAAAGGACAAATATTGTAAGATCTCACTTAGGTGAAATAAGCAGGTATACTGTCCATTGCCAATAAGTTAATTCTGACTCATAGCAATTCTATAGGATAGAGTAGAGCTTCCCCACGGGGTTTCCAAGGCTATAAATCTTTGCAGAAGCAAACTGCCACATCTTTCTTCCTTGGAACCATTGGTGGGTTTGAACCACCAACCTTTTGGTTAGCAGCTGAGCTATTAACCGCTGCTCACCAGGGCTCCTTTAAGCAAGTATATAGAAACCAGAAAAATTATTATCGGTTACCAGGGGCAGAAGGGAGGGGGAAGGAGGGATTTTTTCTTCTTTAGGAGGCATTGAGTTTATGTTAATAGTGATAGAATAATTTGGTAAAAGATACCAACAGTGGTTGCATAACTTGAAGAACATAATCAATGCCACTGAATTATACATGTAGAAATTGTTAAATAGTGAATGTTTTGTGTATATTTTCACTACAATAAAAAGAAAAAGAAATGGAGGAGAAAATTAATATATGATGAGAAATCAATTTTAATAACCCTGGAAGATAATTTCCATTATCTATTTGGTAATTCAGCAGAGAGAGACCTTAGCAGAAATGAGCATTCTACAAAGAGACAACTCCTTTGGTTGATATCATTGCTTCCGCAGTTGAAGGCTCTTCTCGGGGCTCTCAGCACATAGAAATTATCCTCGCTATGCACATTCCCTAGAGATGTTCTTGGGCCTGGAGATCCCTTGATATATTTCTCATTTCTTAGAAAAACTAAATGTTACATAGCCTATCTTATCCTAACTTGCAAGTGTTTAATGCAAAGTGAGAGCAGGGCTTGTTCTCTTCCTTGGGGATACCCCTGGCCATATGCTCAAACTTCTGGCTCAGGTAGACCTTGGCCATGGTGCAGACAGAACATCTATGTCCAACTAATGTGTGGAATAATGAGTTAGAGTAGAAGCATGCAATATGCTATTTCACTGCTTATAAACTTCCCCCCAGAAAACTGTGTTTTATTTGCAACTTGAGGTACTAGTGGCTTGTTTCTATGTCCCCTCACAAGACAGTGAGAGCCCATTCATTCTGGTGCTTTTTTTTTTTTTCTTCAAGTTAGAGCATTTAACTGGGAATCCTATCAGCTAGGGGAATGACAGGTAACCAGGAAGTCTGGTGACGAGGTGCCCTACAACCCAAAAGTGAGCAGAGAGGCTACATTGTCTGCTAGCCCAGGGGCCTCAAGAGAAGCTGTTAAGGTGTCTGGTCAGAACCTGAAAGGAGGTAGTGTGGCCATAGATTTCAATAATCTAACACTCAGCAAGACCTCAGGGCACAGAGGAGAAGGAACAATGATGGAGAAGTATGTCAGTCAAGAAAACTGTTAAACATGCTGGGTATTTGAAGTAAAGGTGGATTTGTCACAAGAGGAAAATCTTGGCTAGTAAGACTGTTGGTAGCCAAAAAGAGGAGGTCAAATAAAACTGCAAAAATATACATGATTTATGGCTAAAGACTGGAAGACTGATGAGTGTTGTAGGAGCTGCTGAAAGCATCACTGTATAAATGGGTTGATGCAAAAAGATGGACTTGACTTTAGGGAATTTGGGGCATGGTATGTATGAACCAAGACAAAGGATAGGTGTAGGGCTTCGTTCCCCATTTCTAACCCAAGACAATACCGCAGATGTTCTTAAGATTTCTAAAATACTAGAGCATGTATGGCTATTATTTTGACTTTTATGTCTGTGTTTTGTTGTTCTTATGCTAGCCAGTGTAAGTTATAGGGAGGTTTTGGTTGCTCAAATACATAGACAAGTTGATTGGTCGGAGTCATTGAGACACCTGTATTTGGCTTCCAGAAAAGTCAGCAGAATGCATGACCAATAATGGTCTCTACCTTAGCATTGCCAAGATTGTACAATTGAAACAATGTCCCAGGCTAGAAGAAGAAAAAAGAAAAAAAAAAAAAAAAAAACTTGGTCTTTTCATAGGAGAGTTAGTATGGACTAGGGTGCTATCCAAAGTTATCTCCAATGCAACAGCTTTGATTGGCCAATGGAAGCCGTTGATGCTTAAAACCTCTTGTGAAATATAGAAACCTAAAGAAGGCGGCCACTGTTCTCATATTACTTGACATCATAATCACGACTGCTTGTGCAGTCACTACTGTCATTTGGTATGTGGCCTTGAATATAACTAGTGCTTTATTGTTTAGACCTACTGGAAAGCAAACCAAAATCAGTTTCCTTTTACCTGTAAAGGCATGCCAATGACAGGCCTTCAATGATTTGGACAAACCCTAGGAAAAAATGAACTGTTGGTTGACATTGAGATACTCTCTTGTAATGACGGTTTTTTGATAGTGACATCTACCAAGAAAATTGCTTATATTGCATTGCATGCTATCCTAGCACAACTGAATAAAGATAGCTTTAAATCAAGATAAATCCCAAGGCTCCACCACACAGGCAATCATCTGGAGTGTAATCCAAAAAAACATTAGCAATATATTCTTGCCTCTGCAACCACCAACTACCATGAAAAAAGATCAAGAATCTAATTGACCATTTTGGCTATTGGAGACAACACTTACACACTTGGGAATGTTATTCTAGAATCTGTTCTAAGACACCAGACAGATAGCTAAGTGTGAGTGGAAGTACCCACAGTTATGAGCCTTGAAATCAATCCTGGAGCCCATATCTCCTTCAAACCCAATGAAATTATAAATATTTGGGCCACCTTCACTGTAGATTGAAATTTTTGTCTAAAAGAACTCTACAATTACTTTTTACTTGAGGACTTTCTCCTGCTGCTAAAGGTCTGTTTCTGTTGTTAGGTGCCATCGAGTCAGTTCCAACTCATAGGGACCCCATGTATAATAGAATGAAACATTGCTCAGTCCTGTGCCATCCTCAAAATCGTTGCTCTGTTTGAACCCGTTGTTGCAGCCATTGTGTCAGTCCATCTCATTGAAGGTTTTCGTTTTTTGCTGACCCTCTACTTTACCAAACAAGATGTTCTTCTCCAGGTCTTGGTCTCTCCAGATCACATGTCCAAAGCAAGCAAGACAAAGTCTCACCATTCTTGCTTCTAAGGAACATTCTGACTGTACTTCCTCCTAGACAGATTTGTTTGTTCACCTGGCAGTCCAGGGTATATTAAATATTCTTAGCCAACACCATAATTCAAATTCCCCAATTCTTTTTTGGTCTTCCATTTTCATTTTCCAGCTTTCGCAAGCACATAAGACAATTGAGAAACCATAACTTGGGTCAGGTGCACCTTAATTCTCAAAGAGATATCATTGCTTTTTAAGATTTTAAAGAGGTCATTTGCAGCAGGTTTGCCCAATGCAATATGTCGTTTGATTTCTTGACTGCTGCTTCCATGGGTGTTGCTTGTGGATCCAAGTAAAATGACACCCCTGACGATTTCCATATTTTCTCCAGTTATCATGATGTAGTTGTCAAATAATAAAAGACTCAGCAGTATCAATAGCTCCAATATGTATCTGCAGCTAGACTTTTTTTGGTCACTAATAGGAAAAGTTCGCACACAAACACAAAGTCAGTGTCCCCAGCCTGATACCTTCATCCTGCAATTGAGCCTTCAATTAAGTTTGCTAACAGGTGGCTGCTCACCCACCAGATATAGAGACAACCTTGCTTACTACTTTAGCCAAATTGCTAGATCTTGCCCTAGCCCTCAAGACCTGATGCTTAGGAATACAATATGATTTATTGTTAAGAGCCTGCATCAAAGGTGAATATGTGCAATGTAATATGACAGCCACGGTAATAAGGAGGACTTGGTCTGGAATGCTCTGTATAATGGTCTGAGCGTTAAGTAGTGATCCTGGCTGTAGAGCACACCATAACAAGATTTATTGAAACAATACCTTTATGCAGACTAATGGGCCAACAGTAATGGCCTAATTCCACACTCAGGTCTCTGGGCTACTGAAGACTATATTAATAATGACACACCCAGATGCAACAATTTACTCATGAACTTAAACTTTATGTTATTTAAAGCAACTACATTTAAAACAAAGCATGAGGATCATCACCTACACTATGGCATTTTGACACATATGAGAGATATCGATACTGCAAGATCTTTATTATTTGGCAACCACACTACCTTCTCTAACAAGGATCACCACAGAGCTGAATAATCCGACATGGATTATTCCATGGGCATACTACATTCTCCCTTGGCTGAGCTCTCAGGAGGTGGAGAACAAGTAGTATTTGAGAAGGTATGCATATTTCCCCCTCCTTTTCAGTATAGTACTCTCCTTTCTTTATTGAGAATAAATGGTATAATTTCCTTCTGTTCAGAACAGTATATTCCTCTCTTTTATTTTGTGCCATGTGTTACCTCTGAAAATAGATGGACAATTTATATAGTGCCTACTGTGATCTCTGTGAATGGATAGTCAGATCATACTGTTTAAATAAAAGAAATCTGGACAAAACATGAACCTGGATACTGACTTTGTTTCAGTTGGTTCTCTGGCCACCCTCCTCTGGTACCAGAGGTCACCTGATGAAAGTATGGTAACTCAACAAAGAAATTCTTATTCTAGAAAACAAATCAATAGTCTGGCTCATTTTATTATTATTACTATTTTTATTGTACTTCAGGTGAAGGCTTACAGAACAAATAGTTTCTCATGAAACAGTAGTACACATATTGTTTATGACATTGGTTAACAACCCCACAGCATGTCAACCCTCTAACTTCTCAACCTTTTTTTGGTGAAAATACACATATAGTCTGGCTCATTTTTAAGAAGTAATTCCAGACTTAAGTTATTTGGTTGTATAAATGCTCAACCCTGGGAAATTGGTTGGTAGCGGGTAGTGAGGGAGGGAGAGGTAAATAATTATTTCTTTTTCTATTCTTCATAATGAACAAACACATCCAAATATCCAACAACAACCAATCTTGGTAATGGCTTAGAAGCTGAACTCCTTAGAAGGACGTATTTAGCGTTTCCCAGCTTTTTGCAATCTGCTTTATGGTGGATGTTCAAATGATATTCCTGGCCAGAGAGTATACCTGACTATCCTGTGAAAACTACAGTACTCCCAGACAGCACCTTGGAATCCGTGAGATGATATCAATCAGAGTTGATTGAAATGTTTACAGTTAATGAGCCCCACAGGCCAGGAAGTGGACTGATGAAGGACTAATCTGGATAGCCCTGGAGACTCACTTCCTTTCCCCTTTCAGGAGTTTTGCCTAAAGCTGACTCAGCTGGAATGAGCAGTATGCACAGAGAGAGCAAGATCTTTAGCTGATGTCAGCATTCCTGGCATGCAAAGCTGTTTACTTGATAGATTTCTTATCATTTACAGAAACAAAGCATTATTTTGCTCTTCTTAGACTAACACATAGACATGCAATTCTTGGAGTAGCTCTTTGTTGCATGTACAGCTTGTTAGCTGATGCAGGCGTCTGCACTGTAACCTTGATCATGGAGCACACAAAACATTTACATCTAGCCTAGGCTTTGGAATATTGAAAGTTTGGAAGACAGTGTGCACTCTGTTACTTCTCTGCTAGTATAAAAAAAACTGTTGCTCTAGAGTCAATTCCTACTTATAGTAACCCTATAGGACAGAGTAGAACTACCCCATATGGTGTCCAAGGCTGTAATCTATAGGGAAGCAGACTGCCACATCTTTCTCTGTGGAGTGGCTGGTGGGTTCCAACCAAACTTTCGGTTAGCAGTGGAAAGCTTACCCACTGTGCCTCCAGGGCTCGTTCTCTGCCAATGTATTTCCCTAATAAACCCCAGGTAATATCTGCATCATGTGGACGTGCACCTAATGGTCTTTGTCCATGACCCTCTTGCAAAACAATATACAACCACAAATACGTAGACATTTTTAAGACATTAGTTTTAATTTAATATATATGAACATGTATGGACTATTTCAGTGACCCATATTTATACTATGCTTGCAAATCTTTGTGTCAAATGGGAGTCACATTCAAGTTTGGGATAATATGACATGGGAAATAATTAACTTGTAACATATTACCTATCCTTACGTTAACTGGCTAGAACAGTATATGCATTTCTACATTTTTATTTGACTTATGTAGGGAAATTGCAGGCCAAGTTATTCAGACACATGACCAGACAGTGTGTGATTAGTTAAATGTTGTTTGTTGATGACAGACTTTGGTACTCAAGTGCTGGCAAACATCCAAAAGCAGAGTCAGATGTGAGTTCTGTAGGATGCTGCGAGACTTGGTAGTGGTAAAGTAAAATATTTAAATGATTTTGTGGCTGTTCAGCGAGAAAGTTTAACTCTGAGAGCAAATCTCTGTAGTATACTTTCAGTCTCCACTGATAAAATCCTTCTTGACCTTCACAAAGCTTAGTTTTTGCAGGTTTTCTGAAACTGTGTATTTCAATTTGTAGAATCAATAAACTTGAACCACCTCTACCAGAGAGGGAAATTATATTATGCCAGAGTTGAGATAGAGGAGCTGGGGCTTCCTCAGAGGTGTCTGAGGACCTGCTTGCAGTCAGTACAGTGCTTGGCAGAGAATAACCATGTAATTTTTTTTTTACATATTGGGCTGATGTTATTTTGATGAGCTCCAGGAGGACTCCTTGTAAATAAATGCTTTGGGCAATTCCCCATTATAGAAAATCACATAATCCGGTATCAATTTTATGTATAATTAGATTACTCCAGCTGTATGTTATATTGTATGTCCAGAATACAATATATTTATATTAATAAGTAATTATTACTATCAATATTTTCAACATTAATATTAATTACACTAAATATAAATACATATCCTACAGAATCCAAAATTCTATTGTTTTAAGGAAAAAGTATAATAAATTTATTCAGAAGAGAAGTTTACTATTGTTTCTCTCTTTAAAAATAGCCTCCATGTAACTGTAAATCTAAAATGTCTACGACTTTCTTTAACACATACAGGTTGAAACAAGTGATTACATTTGTCTCTAAGTAATACTTGTCCATCAAGTCTTTGGTAGCCAAAGCAATATCATTATTGTCACTCTTGCTTCTTAGCTCAGTTCTCCCTTTTGAAAACAATGGCACACAAGGGTCTCTGTCTGGATTCATAATAAGATATTGCAGAATATTTATAAAATATTTCATGCAAATTATAAAATGGTAAGGGTGAGTGGCACCAAAAGAAAATACATTTGTTAGAAATAGTTTTTTTTCTGTTTCAAGATAGTACATTTTTCTTGCATCTTAGCATCTCTCACAGGTTTTACATCTCCATTATGCTCAAATGGAACAAGACCAATTATGCCAGGAGGTATAAGGTACCCTCACTGTGCCTACTAGAAAGGAAGGCACCCACACTGCATGACAGTTGTCACTGGATTTACTGTCTGTCAGCAGAGGCTTTCTGAAAGGAAAACCTTCCCTGAATTCATCTCGTGCCTGTCATCTGTACTCCCCAGTGCCTTCCTCGGGGAATAGCAGGGATAAGTACCTTTGCCTCAGATAACTAACACTTTAAAACTCACTGAGGAGCATATCTTTTGCCCCCTGTCTGGGGAGTCATTTATCTCCTCTGAAACACATTTCCATTACTTTGTTTTAAAGAGCAGGGTTTGGGAGCAAGGAACCCATTCAGTTATCGGGGTCAGATGCAATTGTTTTCACCTCCAGAGTGGTGTCTTCCCCACATAAGGAGTGGGCTGTAAATGCCACGCTCTGAGAAAACCATCATTCATTCAAATGCACACTGCAAACATTGGAAAAATCCAACGAAAATTATTTTTACTGGCAGTAGCCCAATTAGGTGAGCTAGAAAGAAAAAAAAAAGTTTCTTGTACAAGAAACAGGAAGGCAGAGGCAAATTCTGTACCCTCACTTTCCCGGTGTGGGAAAGCATTATCTTCATTAAAAGGTGGAGAAGGCCACTCACCTGGCGATACAATCAGACCACTAGAAAGCACTCTAATCTAGGAACAATTTTCGGTACCCCATTCCCTAGGCAAAGTTTCTTCATTACAGTTACTTGTATGGAAGGTTGATGCTCGGCTGCCTCAGAACCCTATCCATGTGCCTGCTACTGCCTTTCCTTCAGATCTCGCTTATTCATTCGCATTGTATCTGTTTTTTGGGTTTCTTACCCTTTTTCTCTCTTTCCTTCACACTCTCTTACCATTTTCCTCTGTCTTTCCACTCTTAGTGTCTGTGAGTTAAAGAGTGGATTACAGTTTTAAAAAGCTTGTTGTGGTTAGTTGCTGTCGAGTGAACTCCAACTTATAGTGGCCCCATGAGTCCCATCGGGCTTTCAAGGCTGTGACCCTTCAGAAGCAGATCTCCAGGCCTGTCTTGTGAGATGCCTGTAGGTGGGTTAGAACTACCAAGGTTTCAGCTAGTGGCTGAGGCTTAATCGTTTGTGCCAACCAGTTAAACAGCTTAGAGGTGTTAAAATATTTCTTGAAAACAGTAATATTAGTATTACTTGACTACTACTACTGTTACTATACTTATTTAATCTGTATAATGAACAAATAATCCGAAAAGCTGGACTACATGAAGAAATATGTGGCATCGGGATTGTTGGAAGATTCATTAACAAACTGACGTACGCAGCTGATACAACCTTGCTTGCTGAAAGTGAAGAGGACTTGGAGGACTTGCTGATGAAGATCAAAGACCGCAGCCTTCAGTAGGGATTACATCGCAACAGAAAGAAAACAAAAATCCTCACAGCTGGACCAATAAGCAACATGATAACAAATGGAGAAAAGATCGAAGTTGTCAAGGACTTCATTTTACTTGGATCCACAGTCAATACCCATGGAAGCAGCTGTCAAGAAATCAAACGATGTATTGTCCTGGGCAAATCTGCTGCAAAAGATGTTTTTAGAGTGTTAAAAAGCAAAGATGTCACCTTGAAGATGAAGGTGCATCTGACTCAAGCCATGGTGTTTTTCAATCGCTTCATATGCATGTGAAAGCTGGATGATGAATACAGAAGACCCCAGAAGAATTGATGCCTTTGAATTGTGGTGTTGGCGAAGAATTTGAATATAGTATGGACTGCCAAAAGAATGAACAAATCTGTCTTGGAAGAAATACAGCCAGAATGTTCCTCAGAAGCATGAATGGCAAGACTATGTCTCATGTACTTTGGACATGTTATCAGGAGAGATTAGTCGCTAGAGAAGGACATCGTGCTTGGTAAAGTAGAGGGTCAGCAAAAAAAAGAAGACCCTCAATGAGATAGACTAACACAGTGGCTTCAACAACGGGCTCAAGCATAACAACGATTGTGAGGCTAGCTCAGGATCAGGCTGCATTTCGTTCTGTTGTACATAAGGTCACTATGCTTCAGAACCGACTCAATGGTACCTAACAACAACAGCAGTACTATTACTACTACTACTAATAATAATAAAAAAAACTTGATATTTTCAACAAGCTTGTGAGGTAGGCACAGAATTGTTGTTGTTAGTTGCCATCAAGTCTGCTCCAACTCATGGCGACCGTATGTATAACAGAATGAAATGTTGCCCAGTCCTGCACTATCTTCATGATCGCTGAAATGTTCCTGTCCGTTGTTGCAGCCACTGGGTTATTTGGAGTGCTTTTCAACCTAGAAGAGTTACCTTTCAGCTTTATATTGCACCATATTCTGTTCTGTCCCATAGATTTTCATTGGCTAATTTTTGACAGTAGATTGACAGACCTTTCTTCCTAGACTGTCTTAGTTTGGAAGCGCCACTGAAACCTGTCCACTATGGGTCACCTTACTGATAGCTGGAATACCAGCACAGGATAACAAAATGACAGATAGGTCATGGAGGCAGAAAGTGCAGATATTCCTATCTTCATTTTACGTGGGAGAAAGGAAGATTAAAATACTTGCCTAAGGTCAGAAATCTGGAAAGAAACAGTTCAGATCTGACTCGCTCCCTTATGACTCAAGAATGATTTAAAGGTATTTCCTCCTTAAAAACACTAAACACTTGATATTGGCATTTATTGTAGAGCGGTACAGAATGTATATCCTCTCCCTTACATGCTGAGGTGTACCATTGCTTTTTTGTGTGTGCTCCCAATTCTATCTCTAGACTGGGATGCAAAGGAACGAATCACATCTGTGTGCCTCATTAGCCACAATACCTAGCAGAGTACTTAATTCATGATGGATTCTGAATGCATTCTTGTTGAAAGAGTACATCAAAAGCATCAATTGTGCCAAATTCCTCTTTAAAATATTCATAGCACATGTAGGGCTATGGCGACTCTCACATAACAGATGGTTGATTGAGACTGGTTGGATAATTGAATATTGGCAATCTCCAAAATACATACTGATTGTGTTAAAAAATAGAAAACACTGTGCATGTTGGTTCTTTTTGTATCTATTATTTCCCATAAGATGTGTTCGAAATTGTAGATGATTTATCAGACTAGTAAAAAAGATTAACCAAAAGTACATATTACAATATGAACAGTACCCTTCCAACTATGTATGTATCTCATTTGGAGTCCCTGGGTGGTGCAAATGGTAATATGCTTGGCTGCTAACAGAAAGATTGGAGGTTTGGGTCCACATAAAGGTGCCTCAGAAGAAAGTCCTGGTAATGTATTTCAGAAAAAGCAGCCATTGAAAACCCAACGGGGGCACAGTTCTGCTAGGGTTACCATCAGTCAGAGTCGAATCAATGGCAACTGCTTTCAAAATTACATATTCATTTATTATGAAGTTTTTGTTTGTTTGTTTTTTTCAGATACTTTACATTTTCTTAACATAAGTTTCTGTTCTAAGATGCCTGTTAGCAAGTTTTTCAACATTCAGGTCTCTAGAATAATTATATAAAGGGGATGGGCAGTATATTTGGATTCATTGTGAGTATCTGTTAGGGTTTACAATGTACACTCTGCCTGTGGTTATAGGCGTGTTGGCACAGCAAGCCTTGTTTCAATACAAATGTCACCGGAATGGTCTATTTCCTAGAGAATGAACAATATAATGCTCATTTTGTCTGTCTATCCCAGCACCTGATTTCTTTCTTTCTTTTTACAGGAAAATACCTATACATTTATTCAGTAATGCTGTCTTCATTGCGACAAACTCCCTCTTCAACCAAAAAACAATTCCCAAGGCAGAGGAAGAGAGTAACTATACCCATATTGAAAAGCTTATCTAATACTTGCACAAAGATGTGAACATGTAAAGAACAGTTAGGTTTCTAACAAGTTGTGGATCTCATGAGACTCTTCTGGATGACTTGTGTTATTAGAATGAGAGACTTTACTCTTCAGTAAAGCAACCAGTTTCTACTGATGTCTCTGTCATATTCACATGCCTCTGTCAACTCATTCATGATGCGATTTTATTTTAACTAGTCTTTGTTCTTAAGACAATTTGTCAGGACAGGATACAGAACTTGAGTAAAACGTGAGAAGATCTGCAAATTAGAATATGAAGGGCCATAAATCGTTTGGCTTTCTATTGGATAAAATTATTAAGGAAGAAAATGCATACTGAAAAAAATCTATCTTTTCACTTCCATAAACATTTCTTCCATAACCTGCCCTCCCGACACCTTCACCACCTGGGAGAAATTATTCTAATTTTGTGATGTACAAAGATTACAAAATTGTAAACAAATTGTTACAAATATGTAACCAAATACTCCCATAGTGGATATTTATTAATATGTCAATGATGTTTGGGACAGGGGATTAATAGATAACTGCATCAGTAAGAAATATCTGGTATAAAGCTGAAGATCACAGATTTGACCTCTTTGATCATCCTTTTTTGTCCTTGCAATGTCTCAGAAATCACTGAAAAAAAATAGAATTTGTAAAACAAATTATTTCTTTAAAGTTACCTAATTACAGTAAATATCTGCAGGTATACTTCAGTCACCAACAGTTATTTATTTTTTTGGAAATGCTTATGCTTTCAGACTATTTAGTACTCTAGCAATTGTCCCTCTAAGTAGTTTTGAAATGTATCTAGAACCAGAATCAATCTTATTCTTTACCCCCTTTCATCTGCAGTTTGTTCCAAGTGTCAGTGCATTTGTTCTTTTTTTTTTTGGCCAACTTACTACCTTATTTCTGCTATAAAATATAATCTAATTTGATCAGTTAAGTGAAAGCTCCCAATAAAGCTGGAGAGTTTTTGTTGCTGTTGTTGTTGTAACTTCACACCATTTGGAAAGATAAATAACAAATCAGTCTTAAGTTATACTTTGTTACGTGGATTCAACCTAAGGATCCAATTCACTCAGTGAGTCTAAATAATTACTGATGTAGAATGTCATTGCAAAGCAGGAGAAAGCCATCTGACAAAAAAAAGAAGAGAGGAAAAAAAGGAAGGAAAGAAGAAAGAAAGGGAGGGAGGGAGGAAAGACTGAGAGACAGCAAGCGAGAGAAAGAGTGTAAATTCGCTGCATTAGCGAAGATCCCTTGGAAATGATACACAACAGTTTACCAAATGAATATATTCTTGTATTTTTCTGCTACTTGATTTACACTTCATTTGCTTTGTAATTTTAAAGAGCAGAGAAATATCCAGAAAAAAAAAAAATGAAGCATGGTGTACAGATTGAATAGTGTCCCCCAAAATATGCGTCATCTTGGCCAGGCCATGATTCCCATTATTGTGTAATTGTCTACCATTTTGCCACCTGATGTGATTTTCCTACGTGTTGTAAATCCTACTTCTATGATGTTAATAAGGAGCCCTGGTGGTGCAGTGGAAACCCTGGTGGTGTAGTGGTTAAGAGCTAAGGCTGCTAACCAAAAGGTCAGCAGTTCAAATCCACCAGGCACTCCCTGGAAACTCTATAGGGCAGTTCTGCTCTGTCCTATAGGGTCACTATGAGTTGGAATTGACTTGATGGCAATGAGTTTGGTTTCTGGGTTTTTGGTGGCGCAGTTGTTAAAGCGATAGACTGCTAACTGAAAATTTGGTGGTTCAAAACCACCAGTCACTCCTGGAGAGGAAGATGTGGCAGTCTACTTCTGTAAAGATTTACAGCCTCAGAAACCTTATGGGGTTGCTATGAATCAATCAACTGGAAAGCAGTGTTTTTTTTTTTTTTTATGATGTTAATGAGGCTGGATTAGAGGCAGTTACATTAATGAGGCAGGACTCAATCTGCAAGATTAGGTCGTATTTTGAGTCAGTCTATTGAGATATAAAAGACAGAAGCAAGCAGAGAGACGGGGGACCTCATTACCACCAAGCAAGAGGAACCAGGAGCACGTGCATCCTTTGGACCTGGGGGTGCCTGCACAAAGAAGCTACTAGACCAGCGGAAGACTGACGAGAAGGACCTTCCCCCAGAGCTGACACAGACAGAAAGCCTTCCCCTGGAGCTGACGCCATGAATTCGGACTTCCAGCCTCCTAGACTGCGAGAGAATAAATTTCTCTTTGTTAAAGCCATCTACTCGTGGTATTTCTATTATAGCACCACTAGATAACTAAAACACATGGTATAAACTTGACAGTTTAAACCACTTTGCTCTTTTTATAAAGTAAATGAATCCTAAAAGACACAGGTAAATTAGCAGTAAATTATAAAATGGATTTATATCCAAACTATATGAATTGATGACTGAATTCATCTTTGAATTATACTTTTTTTCTGCAAAAATAATATTTTAAAATTTGATTAAATTATATTCTATTCCAATGTTGTGATAATTTTTTTTTTTTTCTTTAATGAGTTGAAGTGATCAAGGTCAGATTCTTGTGATTTCTTTTTGGAAGGCCTCATAGTCTTTAATACTTCATCTCCTGCTTGCTCAATATTATCCTTTATAGGTTTGTGACACAGACTGCTTCTTGTCTGCAAATCATTAAAGAGTTCATCTGTTTTTATCCTTTAGAGCAAACTATTTTTATGTTTTTCTTCTATAAACCCACTTTTATGCCATTTCTATTCTACCTTGGAGAATGCATAAGACAATTATAGTAATTTCTTTCTAGTTTGTTCTGCTGAATTGCAATGATCTCTTACATTGACCACTCATCTAAAAGTACAAACGATTAGGGCACAACTTTAAAGAATTATGATTGTTTTTATAGTATATCTTACTCCTACAACTTAGAATATTTACACTCAGTTTAAACATCCATTGGTTAAATTGATTATACTTAGATAAATATTTATGTTAAATTTTTGAATGGTTGTAGTGATACATATATTTAAAATGAAAATTCTTATGCAAGGTTTGTATAAATAAGTTGTGAAAAGATAAGAGTGTCTTAAAAATGTCCTGTCGTTTGAATCAGCATCAATGTCAAGAAATTCAGAAAATTAAATCTGACTTTAGTTTTGAAAAAAAAAAATGAATGCTTATCTTGTGACCTGAACTTCTTAAAATAAAATTTAAAATAGAATGAAATATCGATGATGTCAGGCATCATATAATTCGTAAGTCTTACAGAAAATAAAAGTATTTCCTGTCTATTATATTTTGAGATATTTTAACTTTGTTATAGTTATTAATAAAGCTGTGATTTTAGTGGGGATAATTCTATCATGTTTTATTATTGGCTCAAGAATAACGTAGGTGAAATGTGTTTATATACCTCCTTTTTAGTTTGCCCCTGCGAAGTTGTGCTGAAGGACGGACAAAGACAGAATTTCATCAGAGTCAGCAAAATTAAGGAAAGAACCTAGGGCTGAAACTGACAAGTCACAGAAAAGTATCTACTCACACTTTCTTCCCAAATATGGAGCATTTCTAACACCACAAACCATTTTTGTTAATTGGCAGGCCTCCTTTTTTTCTGCAATTGGTGGAATGAACCATATTTCAGTTTATTTTTTTTCTTCTGCATTAAACAAATATTTTGATCAGAAACTTGGTTAGAACACGTATCAGTCAGGGTTCCGCCGGAAAGATTACACACACACACATTTATGTATGCATTTATTTATCTGTTGGCTTATGTAATTGTAGAAACTGGCTAAGAAAGTTCAAAGTCTGTAAGGCAAGCAGGCAGGAACAAAAGTCCCAAGCAAACTGAAAATCCACAGTTACAGGCTGAAACTGTTGTCCACAGGTCGAGTATTTCTTTCTTCCTCTTTCTCAGAGAAGTTCTAAGCCTGCTTTTAAAAAGCTTCTAACTGATAAAGTCAGGCCCACCCAGTGTAGTCAAAAAACCCCATCGTGTTGATTCCAACTCATAGTATCCCTACCTAAAAGCCAACTGATTAGGGACTTTAATTACATCTGCAAAATCCTTCCAAACGTCGCCTAGATTAGTTTTGATCGGATAACTGGGAATAGATGTATACTACAAAATAACTATTGCTTCCCTTCCATTCTCCAATCCTTGCAAGGGAGTTTCTTTTCTTTTTTTTAATAGTCCATCCCTATCTAGATGCATATGAGAAAGGGAAATCTGGGGAAGATAATTTAACCTAGCCAAGCTGACTAACCACAAAGCTACTACAGAATGATACCAGATGACCTAGTCTTTTGTTTTGTGAAGCAACGTAGCTTTTTCGGTGTGCCATTCCCAAGACCTCTAATCATCACCACCCCTAGTTTCTACCCCGAGCCTCAAGCAATCTCAAAGCTATTTATTAGACTAAGCTTGTTTCCTTGTCTTCAAACCGCTTACTTTCAACTTGGAATGTCAAGACAATGGCTAACATAAAAATAAAAAAAATAATAATAAACAAGTAGAACGATGTAAAGTTATTTATACCAAAGGGTCTCAAAGTGTGGTCCCAGATAGCAGCTTCATTATCATCTGGGAAGTTTTTAAAGAAGCAATTTCTTAGGCCCCATTCCAGACTTACTGAGCCAGAAATTCTGCAAGTAGGGCCCAGTAAACCCATTGCCATCAAGTCGATTCTGACTCACAGCGATCCTATTGGACAGAGTAGAATTCCGCCATAGAGTTTCCAAAGAGTGCCTGGTGGATTCAAACTGCCGACGTTTTAGTTAGCAGCCGTAGCTCTTAAACACTAGCTGTTAACCACTACGCCACCAAGGTTTCCAGGGCCCAGTAATCAGGCCTTCCTCATAATTCTGATGCATGCTGAAATTTGAGAACCACTGCTTTCGATGAAAGCACTCTACTCCAGGTCTGCCTGCAATGCTGGTTGCCAAATAGGTTGCTTCTTACGGTATCGATAACCTATCCAGGGCTTTATTTATCACTCCTCCAGGATAAATATTACCGCTTTTTTTTTTTTTAATTGTCTATATTCTTAAAACCACACTGTCTCCACTTTCCAAAGAACTGAATTTTAGTCCCTAGTAGCTTCTCTCAGCTTCATCTAAATTTAATTGTACCAGGTTGATATTTCAGACTGTGTGGGATGATAATGAAAACTTGTCTAGTTTTACTGTAGATGGAGTTTTCAACTCTTTTATTGTGATTTATATCACTTTTAATGTCTGTCAAACAATTTTGGAAGTATGCACCAACTCTTCATCTTTCCTGGAAGTCTCTCAGTGCACTGCATATTTATTAGGTACTAACACCTAATGGAATGTAACTTCTTTGCTTTAAAATATAAACTTCCTTGCAATGTCATGATTTCAGGTACACCTGAGAGCTATTTCAATGCATCATTATCTCCACAGAAATGGAAATGGTGTCTAGGGGTTATTTCTCTCTAACAGCAGAGAGGTATACCAATCATGTTGGAAAGTAAAGTAGGTTGTCCCCAAGTATTGACTGCAAAGAAACGGGTAATTCAAAGAAAGCATAGTCCCACTGCATATTAGAAGGCTCTGCAGAACCACATTAGTTTTTAGCCATCTTTCTAAGTATTCAGATCACACATTGGTTTCTCACTGGCGGTCTTAACGAGGAAGAGTTGTTCTAAAGGGAACCGGGGCGAGGGGGGGCATTGACTACTCAGGTTAGGGAAAAGAAATGTACATAAAACAACTGCTTGTAGATAAACACCTGCTCCAGCAGTCAAAACCTAGAGGGATAATTACCCTAAAGGCTGCAACTGAAAGAAAAAAAATGAAACAAGGTGGTCATCAGCCATCCGCCCTTACTTCTCTTTCTTATTACTGTCGTTCTTTGAAAATTAACTCTCTTCTTTTCTCCTAATGGAGGAGACCTGGGTTGATCTTCATTGTTTCTTATTTATCTCTGTATTAAGACTTTCACAGGTCTTCAGCTCTGAAGACTGACAGTATTCCTG
Organism: Dugong dugon; assembly: GCA_030035585.1. Taxonomy (NCBI): domain Eukaryota; kingdom Metazoa; phylum Chordata; class Mammalia; order Sirenia; family Dugongidae; genus Dugong; species Dugong dugon. The sequence continues at coordinate 14,589,832 of CM057473.1, forward strand.
ACTGTGCCAGGTATTATATCTCTCTATCTCTGTCTCTCTCTCTTTATCTGTCTGTCTGTCTGCCCATCTATCCTTCTATCCATTTATATGTCTATTAAAATAATTGTCAGGGAAGTTCAGCCAAGTTTCACTTTTCTCATAACAACATATTGATGATTTTACTATAATATCAAATATGAGAATTTTCCAAACATATTTGGCCCTTCTGCATGCACTTGGAGCCCTGGCGGCACAGTAGTTAAGAGCTTGGCTGCTAACCAAAAGGTCAGCAGTTCAAATCTACCAACTGCTCCTTGGAAACCCTAGGGGGAAGTTCTACTCTGTCCTATATGAGTTGGAATCCACTTGATGGCAACGGGTTTGTTTGTTTTTTTTTTTTTGTTTGTTTTTGGTATGCATGCACTTCAGCCGCAAATTGTATTGCCTGGAAGTGACCTTGAGTACTATTTTTGTTCTTTAACCCCAGATGTATGTATACTCTGGCCACTGCCTTTATCCTGGAGATATTAACCTTCATAGGAAAATAAGAAAACACTGACTTGTAGAGAGCGTACATTTTGAAGGTAAACTTAACATTAAAAATCGGGAGGCAGGGTAGTAGAGGGTGTGGTTAGGCACCAAGATGAGAAGCGGTAGACAAGAAAACTAGTTTTATTTGATACGTGTTTGTGGAAATACATTTAAATACTATATGGTTAAAATATTTAATGGTTAAGTTATTGTCTTTGGCTGTGTTCTCTAGAGAAGCAAAACCAGTAAAGTGTATAACTATATATATAGAGAGAGATTTATGTCAAGGAGATGGCTCACATGGTTGTAGAGACTGAAATATCCCAAGTCCGTGGATCAGGAGAGAGGCTTCTCCTGATTCACGTAGCCACAGGGGCTGGCAAACCCAAGATCAGTAGGTCAGTGAGCAGGTGAGCAGGGCTCTTGCTCACAGGCTGTGAAGATTGATGAATCCCAAGATTGGCAGGTAAGCTGCTAGCTCAAGTCCCAGGAACTGGAGGTCAGACAAACAGGAGGCAGCTGCAGAATCTAGAGAGGGCAAAAGCCAGAACATCCACTTATATTCAGATGCAGGCCACACACCCAAGGAAACTCCCTTTCACCTAATTGGCTATTCACAGCAGATCCCATCATAGGGGTGATCATATCTCAAATCTCAACAGGGAAGTGATCACAACTTTGTAAGACTGCCAAAACACTGAGAATCATGGCCCAGCCAGGTTGACACACAATCCGAACCATCACAGTTATTTAATATTAACATAATAATATTGAACAGTTAACATATTTTATATATAATTGTTATGATTTATCTAATGAATTTAATGATTTAATAAATGATTCATTCTAAAGAATTTTTTAAAAAATCATTAATTAACGTATTTCACTCTTGCTCCTGCCATATGTTTTAGCTACACAAACAGCCTGCATTTTGATAGTAATTTTTTTTGTAAACTTCTAAAAATGTCTGGATAATTGCATATTATCTATGCAAAATGCAACAATCTATAGTTCTTGAAGGTTCCATTTTTAACATTTGGTATTATAAAATCTTTTTTTTTTTTTTTTTATATAAAATAGCTTGTTAGGAAACAATTTTAAAGACAAAGTATTTTGGGTACAAGTCAAATATTATCTGTATGAATTAGCTGTTAATACTCAGCAATATGGAAACCCTGGTAGTATGGTGGTTAAGAGTTTGGCTGCTAACCAAAAAGTCAGTGGTTCGAATCCACCAGGCACTCCTTAAAAATCCTATGGGGCAGTCTTACTCTGTACTATAGGGTCGCTGTGAGTTGGAATCAGCTCAATGGCAACGGGTTTGTTTTTTTTTTTTTGGTGGGGGGGACTCAGCAATACAATTCCTCTCTTACGGTGAGTGAAACTCTTAACAAAAACAATGTAAATAAAGTTCACAGGCATAGAAGTTAATTAACCATAACTCATTAAATGAGGGAAGTCTAAATACATAAACATTACTTTAGCATTATTCAAATCTTACAGTAATACCTAATTATTGAAGATGTATTAAGAATATTAAAATGTCATATAAAATAAATGTTCTATGCCTTATCAAATATATTCCAATTTGAGAGTATTATCATTTATAGTATGTTCTAACTGAGCATAAAATTTCCTTTTTAATGATATAACATGATATGGTAAGATGATGTCTTTATAATCCAGCAGAAATGCTCAAATTATAGCAATATATTTTAGTTGGGTAACTTTGGTCAGTTACCTCTCCTGAGGGTCGGTGTTCTCATGTGGATATCTAATTGTGTGTGGGGGTGAAAATTAAATTACATGAATTTTTGAAAGAACTACATGTCTTCATATCTTTCTACATATTTTTATTTGTACCTTCAAAGATTAAAATAATAAGTCATATGATAAAAATTCTGTTTCCTTAGCTTTTATTTACCCTATTTCAGGTAAAATGACACTTTTGGCCTGAATTATTCACAGGAACCTCTCAAATTTCCAGTAGGATGTACATACACAGACATTGCCTAAATAGAAGTATACCATGGCCCTTGTTTTCCATTTTAATATAAAAAAGGGGAAAATTCATGAAATAATTGGTGTCATAAATAACAGATACACTTGCTGTACTTTTTCACTTGAGTAAGTACATTTATTTTTCATCTGATTTCAGATAGTGCTCTGCTTATACGCCCTGGGAAAACAGAGTTATCGCTTTATACCTAAAGAAAGACTAGACTTTCAAAAATGGAAAGGGGCAGACCGTTCATGGACATAGATTTCATATACACTTCCTGCAAGAGTTGTTTTTTTGTGTGTGTTTGTGTGTATTTATTATGAGATATCAGCAATTTTTCAAAAAAATTACTTAGTATGCTATTAAACGGTGTTAGTTACAGAGTGCAAGTTTTGGAAATGGTTATTAATTTTACAATACAAAAATTTTCAGTTGCAGGAACTTTTCCCAATTAATAAAGGACTAGAGGAAGCTTTTACATATTACAGCAATGTAAAAATTTTATTTATTAAAAAATAACAGTGCTGAACTGAATAGATCTTCATGTGTATTGTTACTGCAGCTTTGCTTTCACAGATGGATTACAAGTATATAAAAATGGGTTACAAGTCTGCAAAAAGAAACAAAAGGTACCCCTCAGGTAACTGATCAGCTGAGAAAGGCTTAAAATATTTAGCCACTTGCCTCCAACTCCAAGTAACTTAGTCTTTTTTTTCTTTTTTTCCAATGTGTCATCTACTTTGAACATTTTCTATGCATGCCATAAGAGAAAAATGCAAGAAGCAATGTAGTTAAGGCAAGGAGCCCTTGTGGTACAGTGATTGAGCTCTCACCTTACATTGTGAATAAAACACAAAAAAGTAGAGTACCATGAGGATGAACCAGAAGAGACAATAGATGTAAGGACCCACAAAGATTTTAGAATTCAGACTTATCAGATACAAATATAAAACAGACCTTTTTATTTCTAAAGGACAAACATTTTTAAAGAACAATTGTTAGGCCTAAGTATATGGATAATGACCTAAAATCTGTAAGAAATGGTGGTACAAATTCGGTAAAAAAAAAAAAAAAAAAAAAAAGAATTTCTCCAGGAAAAACTGTAATAATAAAAAAAAATGCAATGGATTTTTAAATCAGCAGTTAAACTTTTCTGGAGAGGATTATTGATCTGAAAATATATTCAAAGATGTAAAATGCAGTCCAGAAAGACAAAATATATAAACTATGGAAGAGAATTTAAAAGTCATTGTGGACAAAGTATTAAGCTTTCAGGTTTGTCTCCTGGAAGTTATAGAGGACGTAATTAAGAGAATGAGAAAGACATAATATTTAAGAAAATTGGGGTTGAGAATTTGTCAGAATTGTTGAAAACAAAAATCCACTGTGAAACTTCAGTAAAGTTTAATGTAATGAAGCTCAAGAAGGATTAATCAAAAGAAATTCACATCCAGAAACACAAGAGTGAAATGGCATTAAATAGTAATGGAAGATTTTTAAACTCTCTAAAAGAAGATTGTATACAAAGGTATGACTATTAGATCGTTAGCATAACTCTTAACTAGATATAAGTGAAATATCTTCAGTTGCAAGAATAAACATGTTAAGAATTCTAAGCTCCAAGAAATTATCTTCATGAATTAGGTTGAGGAGAAAAAATACTCATGTATTCTAGTCTGTAGTATTTCTATACTAAATAGGACTTTTTTTGTGTGTGTGTGTGATTAGTCTCTGTCTATAGCTATGCATTGAACAGTCTCAAGTACAACTACCATCCTCAGTTCCTTTCCCAGGATCTACTGGCTGCTTCTCTTCAGTCATTCCTCCCATCTGATTAGTGGCTGTTCTTAGGCTAAATTTTCAAAATATATTTTTCTTTCTCTTTGGTATTCAGCTATATATTTTACTGGATCATCCTGAAACAAACAAACACACACACATACATGCATTAAAAAAAACCAAAAAAACAAAAAAAAAAAACTAGAGCTTGAGTCCAAGATCCAGTTCTTGGATTTGTGGATGAAAGTATGCTGATGCTTTGGATATTTTGGCATAACATTGGAGAACAGGTCTCCATAAACTACAAACATTCATTCTTCCCTTTTTCCCCTTTTTCACATGCAATTTTAGTCTATAGGTTTGGTTCGTAAGGAAGAAAGATATAGCTATAGATACAGATACAGATATAGATATATAATAAGATATAGATATATAATAAGATATAGATATATAATAAGATATAGATATATAATAAGATATAGATATATAATAAGATATAGATATATAATAAGATATAGATATATAATAAGATATAGATATATAATAAGATATAGATATATAATAAGATATAGATATATAATAAGATATAGATATATAGATATATAATAAGATATAGATATATAATAAGATATAGATATATAATAAGATATAGATATATAATAAGATATAGATATATAATAAGATATAGATATATAATAAGATATAGATATATAATAAGATATAGATATATAATAAGATATAGATATATAATAAGATATAGATATATAATAAGAAGATATAGATATATAACATAATATCCATAAGACTAGAAGATAGCCTAATTATTCCTTCAGATTGAAATCAGATCTCCCATTCTTCCATGAAAAACCCATTGCCATCGAGTCGATTCCAACTCATAGCGACTGTATAGGACAGAATAGAACTGCCCCACAGGGTTTCCAAGGAGCAGCTGATGGATTTGAACTGCCAAGCTTTTGGTTAGCAGCTGAGCTGTTAACCACTGTGCCACCAGAGCTCCACTCTTCCTTGAGAAGGATTTAAATTATTTGACATTTTTCTGCCAAACCATTGAGTGTATTTAAGTATTGAGATACATAGTACAATTGTAACAGGATTTGTTATTCCAAATCAACTTTTTATTTGTCTTATATCTCTTTTCATCATTCTAATATTTCATTAAAAGACAACATACATTTCTTTCCCATTCATAAGTATGGTTCTTCTTTATTTTATTACTGATTTTAAATCATACATGTATATGAGTATACAAAAACAAATACGGTATCACTATTTTATTGGATTAAAAAAGATAAAATTAATTATAAGGAAAATTTGGGGTTAAATAATTTTAGTATCCATGTATTATTTTTAGGAAGTTATCAAACTAAATAAATTTAGACTTTGCTAAAATTAACTAGGCATATAAAAATAAGACAAATCCTGCAAAGATGCAGTAAGACAAATACAATGTTAGAAATTAATCCAAATAGATCAATAATCGCAATAAAAGTTAATAGACTAAACTTTAAAAGTCAGAGATCAAAAATCACGATAAATATAAAGAAACTCACTAGTCAATAACAGGGATTTCAGACTGCATACAAAAATACAATTAAGCTAAGCCAATGGGGAAACATTTCAGAGTCAAAATTTAAAACAAGTTTCAGGAAGAATGGAGCTGTCCCCTCACTTCCAGAGACTGGCGTTTTGTTTTATATATGAGGACAAACTTTGACCCACTCCAGAAATTTTCTGCAGGCAACAGTTGAAGAAGGACCTTATGGTATTTAAGCAGAAAATGTCTAAGAACTCTGGGTGCTCATAATATTGTTGGATTCTGTCTTTATTTAAAATTTAGAAGTTTGGTATTTTGTTCATCATGGATTTTTGTGTTACTTATATTATTTATCTGGTTTAATAATTTATGTAAAGTTTTTAGCACCCTCTTAAATCTTGTGCCCCATGGAGCGTCTGACCCTACTGTGGATACCGTAGGTTAACCCACTTTTTTACACCTAGGCTAAAGCTACCACAAGCTAGTGGCAGCATATATATATGTGCCTTTCAAAGCTTCTATGGTCTTGAGGGGTATCACTGATATGCTGAAAATAAAGCATGCTTATTTTGATGGTGGTGGATTTGACATGGTTGAGGCGAATGGTTTTCCTGCCTTAAGCTCATAGAGCAGGGCTGACTTAGACTAAGAGGTAAGTAGCCACAAGGGTAGTCCTTTGCAGGGCACAGTCATGTGGATGCTTGAGAGAATTTCATAGAGCCTACCCCACTTGGTGACAAAGTACTTATTTCATGAAATTCCTTTGCACAGATTCAGTCCTCCAGCTGAAAAATTTAAGTTGGTGTTGAGTCCTGTGTTTGCCTCATAGAGACGAAATACGCTAAAAAGGATTTTGATATTTTGTAAATCCTTGATAATATAATATGAAGTTAATTTGCAAGTAGTTAAGAGACCTCCACCCTCTGTTTTCCTCTATATGTTACTTGCACAAGTTTCTCTGTATTACAAGTAGCACAAGTAAGGCAATATGATTATGACAGCTACTATCATCTGTGCTACACATTATATGAAAGAACCATGCAAATTATAGAGATGAAGAAAAGTTAAAATGAAAAAGTAAAAAGGTTTAACAAACAACTATTATCTAAAATAAAAATATAATAATCTGAGGTCAAAATTGTTTGTCCTATTGTTTGTCTCAGAGAGTCTTTATGTGATGATAAAATGTTGTCAATTGCCAATGAAAGAATAGAATGCATGTATCTATTAAACTGTAGAATATTGTATATTGTTTCTATTGCAATAAAAACTTTAAATGACAAACACAAAAACATATGCACAAAACGTCAGGGACATTCAGAAATAAACATACGTTTAGCTCATGAGGCTGCAGGACAGCCGGTTAGGCTCAACTTGACTGTGCAGTTTTTCTGGTTGCAAAGGGGGGGATCACTGATGTAACTAACTGATCATGAGCTAACTCGCAGCTAGTCTTGATGGTCTTGGTGGGATGTCTCTGAAAGAGTAGCTAAGCATGATCTCATGGTGATCAGCAGAGGACAAGAAACAAGCACAGTTGATCAATTCCTTTTCAAATGTATGTCATGTTTGCTAAAACTCCATTGGTAAAGAAGGTAAAGACCAGAGTCAAGTGGAAGGGCATTATAAAGTACACAGCAAGGCATTTAAATTTAGGGTGAGGTGAAGAATCAAAGATATTAATGTAACAATCTACTTATATTATATGAAATCCAATTGAATAACTACAAGGGAAAATCAACAAATCCTCCACTATTTTCAGCTATTTTAACATACTTCTCTCAGTTATTGATAAATCCAGCAGATAGAATCTAATAAATGGAATATTTGAATGACACCATTAATATGCTTAGACATTTATGGGACATGGCAACACCTACATTCCTTCCCAGCAAACATGGAACGTTTACCAAAAAATCCACATTTGGTAGGTAATGAAGCAAATCTAGACAAAGTTCAAATGATTAATACCATTCTTTGTCTATAATAAAGTTAGAAATTTATAAAAATATAGCTACCTATATTCTATAGGTTGAAATATTTTAAAAACACACACACACACACACAAACTTACAGTTTAAAGAAAAAGGCGAGGGGAGGGGCAAGATGGCGCTCTAGGCAGAAACACCACGCCGTCCCTCCACAGCAAAGATCCGAAAAACTAAGCCTAACAGAGAATCAACAATCCTGAAACCCTAGAACACCAAATGAAGAGATAAAGAACTCAGCCAAACACCAAACGGAGTGAGAATACTAAAAGAGAACGGAGAGCGAGGAGAGACTCAGGCAGAGATTCCTTACCAGCTAACGCAGCGCGGATCCACCATCTTGGATTCCTATCGGAGACCAGCAAACGGGAGAGCAGCCTTGCAGAGCATCTGGTCGGAGACACAACGACCGGTAAACTGCGGTGCGCGCTCTCCCACCACCCACCCCTCTCCGCCTCAGCTGGGGATCCCCTGCTTTCCGTGGCCAGGGTCCCTGGGCTGGGGGGTGCTGGTGCTTGGATTCCGCGCGCCTGGGCTGGCGGCTTTCTGGGAGCCGTTTGCTGGCAGCTAGCGAAACTTTCTCTGCCGCCTCCCCCTCCTTTTGCCTGGGTGCCTGGTTCCGAGTGCCGTCTCTGCTCTCTCCTGCGGGGCTGTAGGGCTGCGTGCGGGCGTGTGGCTGTTTCTAGGTCTGGGCTCCCGCGTGGGTGGGATCCCGGGGCCTTTGTTCGATCGCCCCTCTGCTTTCCGTGGCCGGAGTCCCTGAGCTGGGGGGCGCCGGTGCTTGGATTCCGTGCGCCCGGGCTGGAGGCTTTCTGGGAGCCGTTTGCTGGCACCTAGCGAGCCTTTTTCTGCCGCCTCCCCCTCCTTTTGCCTGGGTGCCTGGTTCCGAGTGCCGTCTCTGCTCTCTCCTGCGGGGCTGTAGGGCTGCGTTCGGGCCTGTGGCTGTTTCCAGGTCTGGGCTCCCGCGCGGGTGGGATCCTGGGGCCTTTGTTCGTTGGCCCCTCTGCTTCCCGTGGCCACGGTCACTTAACCCCGAGACTACCGGCTTCTTGGAATTCGCGCCCCTGAGTGGGGGCTCTCTGGGTCCCATTTGTAGGCACTGACTGCTGGTGTTGCCCTTTTTTTTTTTTCTTCCTCAATTTTATTTTTCTTCCTTTTTTGATTAGTTTTGTCATATTTTACCTCTTTTTCTCTTTTGTCTTTCTTCATTGCTTAATTTCTTGTCTCTCTATCTCTTCCTTCTCTTTCTAATCCCTGAATACCAGGCGATGTATGCCTCTGTACCTTCTGGCCAGGCTGAGCTGTGAAAATTGAGACCGACTCCCACAGACCTCATAGCTGCATCGGTGGGATCCCTGGAAACTTTGCAGTTTTTTAACTTTTCTGATTTTTATTTGGTCATTCTTTCCTTTTCTTTCTCTTCCCCCTTCTGGTTTCCTCCATCCCATAGTCTCTCATCTGTACATTCCAACGACAAGCTCCCCTAGCATTCTTTTATGTTTGTACGCTTTTTGCTCCTCCTCCTCTCTCCTCTCTCCCATATCCAGCTTAGCTTCACACATAACCATCTTCCCGCTGCACCCTACCTACCTGCACCGTGCACTAGACATCACATCACCAAGCGGTGCAGGCACGCCCTATTGGAACCTGCCCAGCACTGACTACCGACCGTCCTGGTGGCTGCGGTGAGTGCCACAAGCAACCCATCCCAGTGGCTCCTCCTCAACTAGATCTGCCCAGCTGTACCACAAGAACGAAAAAAAAAAAAAATCTACAATCAATAGACGAGAGAAATATCTACTGAATGCCCCGAAAACAGCAAACAATATCAAAACATTTACAAAAACAAGACAAGATGGCTCCAATAGGCGTCCAAATTAAAACACCAGATAACTCTCCTGTGGAAGAAAATGCACTAGAAGTACCTGATACGGAGCTCAAATCACTAATACTCGGAATTTTCCAAGAACTGAGGCAAAAAGCTGACAAACATGAGGAAAAAATAGACAAATTTATGGAAAATACAGACAAAAAATTGGAAGAATTCAGGAAGATGATGTAAGAACAAAATTCCAAAATAAATTCACAACTCGAAATTATACAAAAACAACAATTAGAAATCCAAAAGATAAACAACAAGATTTCAGAAATGGACGGTGTCATAGAAGGGCTGAGAAGTAGATTTGAAACCATGGAAGACAGGATCAGTGGAACTGAAGACAGACACTTGGATACAACTCTGTTTCAGGAAAACTCAGAAAAAAGAACAAAGAAAAATGAAGAGACCCTGAGAGTTATGTGGGACACAATTAAAAGCAAAAACTTACGAGTGATTGGCATACCAGAACAGGGGGAGAAAACAGAAAACACAGAGAGGATCATTGAGGAACTGCTGACAGAAAACTTTCCCAATATCATGAAAGATGAAAAGCTGGTCATCCAAGAAGCTCAACGAACCCCATATAGAAGAGACCCCCAAAGAAAATCACCAAGACATATCATATTCACACTCGCTAAAACTAAAGACAAACAAAGAATCCTGAGAGCAGCTCGTGAAAAACAAGAAGTCACATACAGAGGAGAAACAATAAGACTAAGCTCAGATTATTCAGCAGAAACCATGCAGGCAAGAAGGCAATGGGATGACATATATAAAATCTTGAAAGAAAAAAATTGTCAGCCAAGAATAATATATCCTGCAAAACTCTCATTCAGATTTGATGGTGAAATTAGGTCATTTCCAGATAAACAGAAACTAAAGGAATATGCAAAAGTCAAACCAAACTTACAAGAATTATTAAAGGGAGTTCTTCGATCTGAGGACAAACAGCTTAAGCCCTCAGGCAGGACCTAGGACCTAGGATGCAGGTTAACATGAACCAGATACCATTCTAGGAACTGAACTACAGACGACTTTCCAAAAACAAAAGATATACAACAGGGAATCAGAGAAATCAATCAAAGGATGACAACAACATCAAAACAATGAAAGAGGGAACAAACGGCATAGGTATAGAACCTTCTAAAGGAGAGGAAGGCAAGGCGATACCAAGTAACGGTAGACTGCTTCAAAATTATAAAGATAAGGGTAAAATTCATGGTAACCACAAAAAAAGTTAACAAACCAACTCATAAAAATAAAGACGAAAAACATAAAGTCTCAACAAAAACAAAACCTACAAAAACAAAAGAAATGAACACAAAATCCACAAACAAAAGGAACTCAGCACAAGAGAGTAAGAAGAACAAAGAAAACTTCAGCATCACAAAAAAAAGCACTACAAAATGACAGCAACAAACTCACATCTATCAATAATTACACTGAACGTAAATGGACTCAATGCACCCATAAAGCGACGGAGAGTGGCAGAATGGATAAGAAAACAGGATCCATCTATTTGCTGTCTACAAGAGACACATCTTAGAAACAAAGATGTGAATTTATTAAAAATCAAAGGTTGGAAAAAAATATATCAAGCTAACAACTATCAAAAAAGAGCAGGAGTGGCAATTCTAATCTCAGATAAAATAGACTTTAAAACAAAATCTACCATAAAAGACAAAGAAGGACACTATATAATGATTAAGGGGATGATCCATCATGAAGACATAACCATAATAAATATCTATGCACCCAATGACAGGGCTCCAAAATACATAAAAAAAACTCTAACAGCACTGAAAAGAGAAATTGACAGTTCCACAATAATAGTAGGAGACTTCAACACACCACTCTCAGTAAAGGACAGAACAACTAAAAAGAAACTCAGCAAAGATACAGAAGACCTAAAGGACACAATCAGCCAACTGGACCTCATAGACATATATAGAACAATCCATCCAACCGCTGCAAAGTACACATTCTTTTCCAATGCACATGGAACGTTCTCCAGAATAGACCACATCTTAGGCCACAGAGCAATCCTCAACAAAATCCAAAATGCTGAGATAATTCACAGTATCTTCTCTGACCACAATGCCATCAAGGTAGAAATTAACACTAGAAAGAGCAAGGAAAAAAAATCAAACACATGGAAACTGAATAATAATCTGCTTACACATCAATGGGTAATAGAAGAAATCAGAGATGGAATTAAAAAATTCCTAGAATCAAATGAAAATGAAAACACATCATACCAAAACCTTTGGGACACAGCAAAGGCAGTCCTCAGAGGACAATTTATAGCAATAGATGCACATATCAAAAAAGAAGAAAGGGACAAAATCAAAACATTAACTACAGAACTCAAACAAATAGAAAGAGAACAACAAAAAAAGCCTACAACCACCGGAAGAAAGGAAATAGTAAAGATCAGAGCAGAAATCAATGAAATAGAGAACAGAAAAACAATAGAAAGAATCAACAAAACCAAAAGTTGGTTCTTTGAAAGAATCAACAAAATCGACAAACCACTGGCCAGACTGACAAAAGAAAAACAGCAGAGGGCACAAATAACCCAAATAAGAAATGAAATGGGGGACATTACAACAGACCCAACTGAAATAAAAAGGATTATAACAGAATATTATGAAAAACTATATTCCAACAAATTTGAAAACCTAGAGGAAATGGATAAATTTCTAGAAACATATGGCCTACCCAAACTACAACAAAGTGATATTGAAAATCTGAACAGACCCATAACAAGAGAAGAGATTGAAAAGGTAATAAAAAAACTCCCAACCAAAAAAAGCCCTGGCCCAGATGGCTTCACTGGAGAATTCTACAAAACATTTACAGAAGAGCTCGTACCAGTTCTACTCAAGTTATTTCAGAGCATAGAAGAGGAAGCAACACTTCCAAATTCATTCTATGAAGCCAGCATAACGCTGATACCAAAACCAGGCAAAGACATCACAAAAAAAGAAAATTACAGACCAATATCTCTCATGAATATAGATGCAAAAATTCTGAACAAAATTCTAGCCAATAGAATTCAGTATCATATCAAAAAAATAATACACCACGACCAAGTAGGATTCATACCAGGTATGCAAGGATGGTTTAACATTAGAAAATCCATCAACGTAATCCACCACATAAATAAAAGGAAAGAAAAAAATCACATGATTATCTCAATTGATGCAGAAAAGGCATTTGACAAAGTCCAACACCCATTCCTGATAAAAGCTCTCAATAAAATAGGTATAGAAGGGAAATTTCTCAACATCATAAAGGGCATCTATGCAAAACCAACAGCCAACATCATTCTTAATGGAGAAAGGCTGAAAACATTCCCCCTGAAAACAGGAACAAGACAAGGATGCCCTTTATCACCACTCCTATTTAACATTGTGCTGGAAGTTCTCGCTAGAGCAGTAAGGCAAGAGAAAGAAATAAAGGGCATCCAAATTGGTAATGAAGAAGTTAAACTCTCCCTGTTTGCAGATGATATGATACTATACATAGAAAACCCTAAAGACTCCACGAGAAATTTACTGGATCTAATAGAAAGATTCAGCAGAGTAGCAGGATACAAGATAAACATTCAAAAATCAGTTGGATTCCTATACACCAGTAAAGAGAACGATGAAAAGGAGATCAGGAAATCAATACCGTTTTCAATAGCCCCTAAAAAGATAAAATACTTAGGAATAAATCTGACCAGGAATATAAAAGACCTATACAAAGAAAACTACAAAACACTGCTGCATGAAACCCAAAGGGATCTACATAAATGGAAAAACATACCATGCTCATGGATAGGCAGACTCAACATTGTGAAAATGGCAATTCTACCTAAAGCAATCTACAAATACAATGCAATTCCGATACAAATACCAACAACATTCTTCAAAGAGTTGGAAAAACTAATTATTAACTTTATATGGAAAGGGAAGAAACCCCGAATAAGTAAAGCACTACTGAAGAAGAAGAATAAAGTTGGAGGACTCACACTACCTGACTTGAGAACCTACTATACAGCTACAGTACTCAAAACAGCCTGGTACTGGTACAACAACAGAGACATTGACCAATGGAACAGAATTGAGAACTCAGATGTAAATCCATCCACCTACGGTCACCTGATTTTTGACAAGGGCCCAAAATACATCAAATGGGGAAAAGACAGTCTTTTTAACAAATGGTGCTGGCAAAACTGGATATCCATTTGTAGAAAAATGAAACAGGACCCATACCTCACACCATATACAAAAACTACTTCAAAATGGATCAAAGACCTGAATATAAAGCCTCAAACTATAAAATTCATAGAAGAAAAAATAGGACCAACACTTCAGACCTTAATACATGGCATTAACAGGATACAAACCATAAACATCAACACAAAAAACCCAACAGATAAACTAGATAATTGGGATCTTCTAAAAATCAAACATCTATGCTCTTCAAAAGATTTCACCAAAAGAGTTAAAAGAGAACCTACAGACTGGGAAAAAATTTTTGGACAGTACAAGTCAGATAAAGGTCTAATCTCCATAATCTACAAGAAAATCCAACACCTCTACAACAAAAAGACAACCAATCCTATCAAAAAATGGGCAAAGGAAATGAACAGACACTTCACCAAGGAAGACATTCAAATGGCCAACAGACACATGAGGAAATGCTCGCGATCACTAGCCATTAGAGAAATGCAAATTAAAACCACAATGAGATACCATCTCACCCCGGCATTACTGGCACGAATCAAAAACACTGGAAATAACAAATGTTGGAGGGGCTGCGGGGAGACGGGAACTCTTATACACTGCTGGTGGGAATGCAAAATGATACAGCCATTTTGGAAAATGATATGGCGTTTCCTCAGAAAGCTAGAAATAGACGTACCATTCGATCCAGCAATCCCACTCCTAGGAATATATCCTAGAGAAATAAGAGTCATCACTCGAATAGACATATGCACACCTATGTTCATGGCAGCATTATTCACAATAGCAAAACGATGGAAACAACCTCGATGTCCATCAACAGACGAATGGATACACAAACTATGGTACATACACACAATGGAGTACTATGCAACGAGAAAGAACAATGAATCTGTGAAGCATCTCATAACATGGATGAAACTGGAGGACATCATGCTGAGTGAAATAAGTCAATCACAAAAGGACAAATATTGTATGAGACCTCTATTGTAAAAACCCATGAAAAAATTCACATGCAAAATGTAACAATCCTTGTTGGTTACCAGGGATGGGAGGGGGGGGGAAATACTAAATAGGTAATAGATAAGTGGTAACTTGGGTGAGAGGTGAGATAGTACACAGTACAGGGGAAACTAACACAACCTGCACAAGGAAAGGTCATGGAGGCCCTATAGACACATCCAAACCCCCCAAGGGACTGAGTTGTTAGACGGAGGGCTCTGGGGACCATGATCTCGGGGAACATCTAGCTCAATTGGCATGACACTACTTATAAAGATAATGCTCTACATTCTACCTTGGTGAGTAGTGTCTGGGGTCTTAAAAGCCTATGAGCGGCCATCTAAGATACTCCACTGATCTCATCCCTTCGGGAACAAGGGAGAACGAAGAGAACAGGATACAAGGAAAAGATTAGTCCGAAGGACTAATGGTCCACAGCTACCAAGGCCTCCACGGGACTGAGCCCAGTACAGCTGGATGGTGCCCAGCTACCACCAATGACTCCTCTGACCAGGATCACAACAGAGGGTTCTGGGCAGAGCTGGAGTAGGATGTAGAGCATAATTTTAACTCCCAAAAAAAAAAAAAAAAAAAAAAAAGAAGACCAGATATACTGGCCTAAAGAATACTAGAGAAACCTCGAGAGTGTGGCCCCCAGACACCCTTTCAGCTCAGAGGTGAAGTTACCTTCAAGGTTCGATGTTAAGCCTGGGAATGGACACCCCAGTAAAACTAAATGGGACTAACGATGTACAGGAGTCCGGTGACAAGGGCCAGAAGGCAGAGGGAGAGTAGGAAACTGATGATAAGGAACACAAATTGAATAAGGACACTGTCGATGTATTGTGAGATTGTTGACCACTGCTATAGGGCAGCATTTGTAGTAACTATTAAATGGGAGGCTGTTTTGTCCTGTAAGCCTTCATCTTGGGCGAGAATGGCAGCACAATTGGAAGAGCATAGTCAATATCACTTAAATGTGTAAGTAAAAAGTTTTGAAATGGTGTTTAAATAAAATAAAATAATTAAAAAAAAAAAAAAAAAAAACAAATGAGACTAAAGAGGTACAGTAGTCCAGGGACAAGGGCCAGAAGACAGAAGGGGACAAGGAAGTCCCCTGATGATAGGGAACACAAGGTGGAGTAAGGATATTCTTGATGTGCTGTGTGATTGTTAACCATTGTCATAGGGCAACATGTGTAGTAACTGTTAAATGAAAAACTATTTTGTTCTGTAAGCCTTCATCTTAAGTGAGAATAACAGCACAGTTGGAAGAGCGTAGTCAATGTCACTGAACTGTGAATGTAGAAATTTTTGAAACGGTGTATCTTTGGCCATCTGTAATTTTCATCAAAAAAAAAGGTTGAGAATTTAGAGGCTTAATACGTTGTGGGGTTGTTAACCAATGTCAAAAAACAACATGTGTACTACTATTTCATGAGAAACTATTTGCTCTGTAAGCTTTCACCTGAAGTACAATAAAATATATATATATAATAAAAAAAAAAAAAAAAAGAAAAAGGCACAGAGGAAATTAGACATTGCTTAGAACTAGCCTAAAAATAACGCATCGTGTGAAAACATAGGAGAGGCAGCTAATGAATATTTCAAGTGGAATTTTACTTAATAAATTAATTTAGATAAAAGAATGGCTCAAAACATATTGAAGAACCAATCTAAAAAGGTTAGAAAAAAACAACAAAGTAAACACCCAAAATAAGAAAGAAGGAAGGGAACAACAAAGCAAATGCTTAAAAAAAGGAAGGAAGAGGGGATTGTAATTAATTAAAAAAAAAAAAAAAACTTATAAAAGAAGGTTAATAAAATTGAAATTTGTTTTTAAAAAACTGATAAAATAGATTAATCTCCAGTGATATTGCCAAGGAATATAAATAATCTATGCAGCAGAGATTTAAAAGGTAGATAATATAAGACTTCATGAAATATATTTGAAAATATAGATGAAATGTATAGATTCTAGGAAAAATAAAGCTCATCAAAAGGAAACTCAAGATGGAATAGATAACCTAATATTTCTTATTATTTAATGGTAGGGTTATTATGAGTCATTTCTTACTATATTTAAGGGTAGGGTCACTATGACTCGATGGCAAGGATTTTTTTTAACCCATGATTTTAAATATTTCCTTAAAAATAACGTCAACCACAGGTGGGTTTACGATTGAGTTTTAGTTAATATTCATAAAACAGATAATACCAATCTTACACAAACTCTTCCAGAAATTGGAAGCTGAGAGGACATTGCAAATACTTCACGTAAGTCTGGCAAAAACTTGAGACTAAAGGAAAGCTGTGATTGTTTTCCTCAAAACACTGATCAGAGAATCATATTTTGCAAGCTAAATGTCCTCCAAGCTTGATGATTTTACCTACCTACCTCCTTTTTCTAGCTCTTCAAGAAAGACACAGACCTGGTGAGGAATCTGTTTATATTTACTTTCCCTGAGTTTCCATCCTTTGTTGATTCTTTTCTTATAGACTACAGGCATGTGTGGGAGGTGGCGGCAATGGACATTAGACCTCAATCTAACTTATTGTCCCCTGCATTTACTCTGCTACGTGTTATATTCTAGTATCAAAACATAATATTAAGAAGGTGGAACATCATTTATGTTATGATAAATATTTTATATATTTTAATTTTAAAAGTATAATAAAAATTTTATTTTAAAATACTGTATTCAACTTACCCATTGTCTCCGAGTCGATTCCAACTCATAGCCACCTTATACAACTTACATAATATTAAACTTTATCTTATTTGTATTTGAAAGCACGTTTATCTACAGTATTTTAAAGGCTGTTGCTAATGATCCAGATTGAGCAAAAATAATTTTATTTTATTCATTTCTACAGAAATGTTCCAATGTTAGTAGACCATGTCACCGAAAATAACGTTCTTTGAGGCTTTTTATTGAATGCATTATTTTGACAGTTCATCAATATAATTTAATGCAATTTGAATAATCAAAGAGATAATGTAAAATTTCAAACCGATCATACAATTCATGTTTGCCATTTATTAGCTACAGCTTCTATCCATTTTAAATAAGTCATGGTTGGTACTGAAATTGTGTTTACCTGATAGAAAACTGGGGTTTCTGTAATTATTTGGTTAGCTGGCAATCAACAGGAGATTACAAGCATTAAAGTGAATTGAGGGTGAAGGTGGTGCTAAATTGTTTTGGTTATGGGTATTGATCAAGTTAATAACATAATTGTAGAATCCCTACTTTCTCCTTTAATATGCATTCAATTCCCAACGTTTTAGTTCATTTGCTCCTTCAAGAAATGTGTAAAGGGTTATGATGATTATTTCCTCTACAGAAATATCTGTCATTTTTTTTATGTATCACTATTTGTTAGAAGAGGCACCATAAGATTTTAATCTACTCTCTCCCATTTTATCCTTACTTCATTTTTTACTCACTGTTCACTCTACTTTTCTCCATTTTTCTATTCACTTATTCCTTCCCTATTTAGATTGCTTACCTTGTTTCATCGAGAAGACTGGGTGGTGCAAGCAGTTTCCAATCAGCTGCTAACCTAAAGTTTAGCGGTTCAAACCCAGCCAGCAGCTCTGCAGAAGAAAAGCCCAGAAGGCTGCTTTCCTAAAAATGACGGCCAAGAAAACCCTCTGGAGCAGTTTTACTCTATAATACATAGGGTTTCTATGAGTCAGGGGCCAACTTTATGGTAGCTAACAGTAACAATTGGGGCTTTGGTGGCGCAGTGGGTAAGAGCTTGGCTGCTAACCAAAAGGCTGGCAGTTCCAATCCATCAGTCACTCGTTGGAAACCCTATGGAGTGGTTCTACTCTGTCCTATAGGGCCGCTATGAGTCGGAATTGACTCCACAGCAATGGGTTTACTTTTTTTTTTTTTTTTTTAACAATAACAAAGACCTTATTTAGCTCAATTTTCTTTGGCTTGCCCTCACAGTTAACCACTATACTCAGGTCTCCCTCATTCTCAGGTAATCACATTTTACTGACTCTCCTTTACTAAGGAAGTGAAGGAACAGGCTTAGATATTTTGGTTACCACTAAGACCTGCCATATTGTTTGGGAGTCAGTTAAGCTAGAGCTAACTGTTCCCTGAAAAGGCAGGTCTCTACAGGACTCTACACTTTTTCTTTTTTTGCTACGTTCTCTATTTTTAACACAGAAAGACAAAAATCCCTCCACTTGATTAAAATGGAGTTCTGTTGTTGTCAGGTGCTGTAGAGTTGGCTCTGACTCACAGTGACCTAAGTACACAGAACTGAACATTGACCGATGCTGCCCCATCCTCACAATCATTGCTGTGTTTGAGCCCATTGCTGCAGCCACTAAATGGAACTTAGTATCCCTGTTAAAACAAAACCATGTGGCTCATGATGAAGTAATCTAATTTGTGAGTCCTGTCATATTAGACTCTTATCTCTGCTCTGTGTCTGCAATTCCCAACTCTTTCTATTCTCCTTTAATTCTTTATATTATTGCCAGCTGAGATGGTTAGTTTAATGTGTCAACCTGGCTAAACTAAATTGTTGTTGTTAGTTGCCACTGTGTCGATTCCGTCTCATAGCAACCCCCGTGTGTGCAGAGTAGAACTGCTCCATAGGGTTTTCAAGGCTGTGACCTTTAGGAAACAGATCCCCAGCCTTGTCTCCCAGATGCCTCTGGGTGGGTTCAAATCACCAACTTTTAGGCTAGTAGTCCAGCATTTAACCATTGTGCCACTCAGGGACATTGTCTAAGTTATAATACTCAGTTATTCAATCAAAGACAAGTCTAGGTGTTGCTATGGAGGTATTTTTTGATGTGGTTAACACCTACAGTCAATTGACTTTAAGTAAAGGAGATTATTCTCAATAAAGTGGATGAGTCTTATCCAATCAGTTGAAGGCCTTGAGAGAAAAAACTGAGCTTTCCTTAACGAAGAAGAAATTTTACCTCAAGACTACAGGATCAGCTTCTACCCAAGAGTTTCCAGCCTGCCAACCTGCCCTACAGTTTCAGACTTGCCAGTTCCCATAATCTCATTAAGCCAATTTTCTGCAATATATGTATATTTATATATAACTATATACATACGTGTGTGTATATATATATACACACAGACACACACATACATGTGTATGTATATGTATGTATATATGTGTATATGTATGTATATACATACATGTATATGTATATACACACACACTGTCTCCCCCATATATATATATATATATATATATATATAAATAAATAAAATCTACTGCCTCTGGTTGTGTTTTTCTGTAGAACCTTGACTGATACGCCAGTCTGTCACTGTACCATTGCAAAGAAAGACAGGTACATGCACACACACACACACACACACACATAGATAAACAATAAATATTTGACCAGATACATAGTGACACACATGGACACACTGTTAAATTCAGCTGCTAACCAAAAGTTCAGCAGTTTGAATCCACGAGGCGCTCATTGGAAACCCTATGGGGCAGTTCTACTCTGTCCTACAGAGTCGGTATGAGAATCTACTCAACGGCAAATGGTTTTATATATACATATGTAAGTATAGTTATATCCATCCCAGCACTATGCCAGCATTGTGTTATGAATTTGAACCTCAACTCTTCCACTCATCATCTGTGTACTTAAAGCTTTCTATGCTCAGATGAATGTCTGAAAAATAATATTTTTTATATAACAGAAAGAATAAATTTTAAGCATTTGGAATAGTATATTTTATAAAGATAGCACTCAGGAAATGCTAAATGTTGTGGCTGATATTACAATGAAAATTACGAACATCTAAGTGCAAAACACAAAGTGAAGAATACAATAGAATAGCAGCATACGCCTTATTGATAAGATCAGAGATAGGTTGAGACTTCTGATTGGCTGGTTAGTTTCTCTATCTCTGAAATATCACCTGCCCCCACCCCCGCCACAAAAAAAGAGAAGCTGAAGATTTCCCCTGCTTTTCTTTAGATTTTATTAGACATTTGATAAGTATAAGCTTGGAGAAATACAAATTCAGTACGTGGAAAAGTCCTTTTAACTTTAGAAATTCCAACATTTGAATCTATCTTTTCTTTGCTTCTACCCAACCAGGTTAAATCTCTGACATTTTCATATACAGGGAATTAGAGCCTACGGTGTTTAAGAGCTTTATATTGTATTTACAGATGTTATATCAAAACCTGAAAAGAGTGTGCTTTCATTGTAGGTCAGTTCAATCTTTCAAAACAGATTTTAAACACCTATATTTAAAATTAAAAATAGCATGACAATCAAAAATTAAGAGATTGTGACTAAAGTTGATTTTCATAAAATAACATTCTCAATCATCTGCTCTAACAGTGGTATAAAAAATTTCCTAACTCTCAGGGGTAGGATATTATATTCAAAGTGATATAATAAAGTAAGCTGTGAGTCCTTAGATTTCTATTTCTTAAGGACCTACAAAGATCTTTACAGCATGGCAGAAAAAGCAATATATTAGAGCTTATCTGAACAAAGCTCACAGCTTAACACGATATTATATTCTCCTTGAGAGAGAGGAAGCATGCAGTGTGCAAAACTAGGTCTTCTTGAGTTCTTTTTTTCTCCTTTCTGTCTTGAAGATGTTATCGTTTTTGTGGTTTACATTATACTTCATATATAAATGCATGAGGTTCCCTAAATCCTTATGCATAGTTCCTTTGCTATATGCTGTGCAAGTTCTTATTGTATAAAGACCAGAATTACAAAATCAGATCACTTAGTCCACTTAAATCCTTGCCCATAGTAGACTATTAATTGGTTAAAATCAGTCTCCCCACTGCCATCTAACCATAAAAGTGAATGATTTTGTTGCCTGTTCCTTATACTGGCAATCACCGGTGGCCAGTGCTATTCCTCCACTCTTTCAAACGACTACGCTGTGACTTCTTTCTGTATACCTTCTCGGGTCTTCTATTTTACATTACCACAAAGTAGAGCACAGACTTTAAAATCAAATGTACATAAGTTCAAATCCTAGTTCTTACATTTATTAGCTACAATAGCATGGGAATTTGCACTTTTACATTATCTGCAAAATGAGAAAACTCTTAGAATAACACTATAAGCAAGAATTATTGATGAGCCATACCAGTATATGAAAACCTATTTGTTCCTATACGTTTTTTTTTTGACCCTTTACCTGACATCTACTGAATTCTCGGAGTCCTGGTTGCACAGCGGTTAAGAACTTGGCTGCTAACCAAAAAGTCAGCAGTTCGAACCACCAGCCCCTCCTTGGAATCTCCACGGGGCAATTCTATTCTGTCCTATAAGGTTGCTATGAGTCAGTATCGACCTGATGGCAATCAGTTTGGTTATTGGATTTTTACTGAATTCTCTAAGTTTTGTGGATGTGGCTATTTTTCAGTAAAGGAATAAATCAATATGCTGAAAAAGATCATGACATCATAAATTTCTTCTTCCACTTTTGCAAAGGTGTTACAAGATGGCCAGAGACTTATCAGTTCAAAATAACAGTCATTTTCATGGAGATCATTTATTTTTGTGAAATCAGTGATTTCACATTTTGATTCCAGGATTTTCTTAGGAATTTTGGAGCAGATACCATATACTTCTATGAGTTCCTATTCCTTGATCTAAGTACACTTTTGCTGCATTATTGAGTCTAACCGTGATAACTTGATAAACAACTACTACAAAGCCAGATGTTTTATTGGAGAAGTTGCCCTTCAATACAGAAAATCTGGCTTTCTGAAACTGTATGATATTAGGCAAGTTAGTTCTGTTCTCCAAGCCTCAGATTCCACTGAAATAAAATGGAGATCAAAATAGTGCCTATTTTAATAAGATGTTTTGATGATTAAATGTGGTAACACATGTAAAGTACTTAACTGATGCCTAGCAAAAAGTAAGCATTTAGGAAATATTATTATATGAGTATTCTTTTTATTTTACAAAACCGTCAAATGATTCCATTTACAAAATCCTAATATTCTTCATCCTGAAGAACATTTGTTTGCTTATCATAATTTTAAATCACATTCTGAGCTAACTCTAGAGCCGACTTGATGGCACCTAACAACAACTCGTGTTAAGCACTTGGCTGCTAGCCAAAAGGCTGACGGTTCTAAATTGCCAGCTGCTCCATGGGAGAAAGATGTGGCAGTCTGTTTCCATAAAGATTTGCAGCCTTGGAAATACTATGGGACAGTTCTACTTTGGCAGATATGGTCGCTATGAGTCAGAATCTAACCAAAGGCAACAGGTTTGGTTCTTGGTTTGGAACAACAACTAGACCTAAGAATTTTATTTCTTCTGAAAGAACCCCATGAATAATCATCCATCTTTGCTCAGGAGGATGCATTGCTTCCTGTACCTTTTTTATCTGGGTTTGTTCATTAATGTGCAGTATTGACTATCTTCATATAAATATTATTTAGATCACGCATTGAAAATATATATATATTTTGTCATTTTCTCATTGCCATACTTCAAGCTTTTTGGGGGAAGGGGATTTCAAATTCCCCAAAATATAACCCCCTTAAAACCTAATATAATACTGTACACCGTTTAAGCAAGGTGATTTTCAGCTCTTGGCTTGCAAAGAAAATTGCCTTACTTATTCTACTTGTAAGAGATGCCAGAAGCCATCCCTTCCCAACTCTGATTATAATGTAGAAGAGTAAGTCCTGTTCTCCTTTTCCAAATCATTGGTATTGGCAGAGTCAGCAGCCAAATTGTCCTCCATAGAGATAAATCATCAGCTGAAAATCTGAAAAATTGAAATTTGAAAAAAAAATCCTTAATTGTATTTATTGTAAACATTAGTTGAACACTTTTAATTAAAAAATGAATAACTGTGCAGTTTGCATTGTGTGGCTTAAACTTATATTTTAGTACAATTAAATCAATATGTAAAGCAATATTATCAATTAAATTTAATTTATATTGTGAGCATCTTCCATATGTTATAGTATTCAAAGTTATAATTTTAAGAGCTCTATAGTATTTCATTAATTGTACGAATATTCATTTAACTAAAGTTATTGTTCCTTGTATTTCACTACTTTTGATACTGTGTTGTTGTTGTTGTTGTTAGGTGCCATCGAGTTTGTTCCGACTCATAGTGACCCTGTGTACAACAGAATGAAACAATGGCTGGTCCTGAGCCATCCTCACAATCGTTGTTATGCTGGAGCCCATTGTTGCAGCAACTGTGTCAATCCATCTCTCTGAGGGCCTTCCTCTTTTTCGATGACCCTCTACTTGACCAAGCATGATGCCCTTCTCCAGGGACTGATCCTTCCCAGTAACATGTCCAAAGTATGTGAGATGTAATCTTGCCGTCGTTGCTTCTAAGGAGCATTCTGATTGTACTTCTTCCAGGACAGATATGTTTGTTCTTTTGGCAGTCCATTGTTTATTCACTATTTCTGCCAACACCACAGTTCAAAAGCTTCAATTCTTCTTCGGTTTTCCTTATTCATTGTCCAGGTTTCGCATACATATGAGGCAATTGAATATACGATGGCTTGGGTCAAGCGAATCTTAGTCCTTAAAGTGATATCTTTGCTTTTCAATGCTTTAAAGAGGT
The DNA here is from genome assembly GCA_030035585.1 of Dugong dugon. Classification (NCBI taxonomy): domain Eukaryota; kingdom Metazoa; phylum Chordata; class Mammalia; order Sirenia; family Dugongidae; genus Dugong; species Dugong dugon. The sequence goes on from CM057473.1 coordinate 14,614,381, forward strand.
CTTTTGCAGGAGATTTGTCCAATGCAATGTGCCAATAGATTTCTTGACTGTTGCTTTAATGGGTGTTGATTGTGGATTCAAGTAAAATGAAATCCTTGACAACTTCAGTCTTTTCTCCATCTATCTTGATGTTGCTTATTGGTCCAGTTGTGAAAATTTTTGTTCTCTTTATGTTGAGGTGTAATCCACACCGAAGGCTGTAGTTTTTGATCTTCATCAGTAAGTGCTTCAAGTCCTCTTCACTTTCTGCAAGCAAGGTTGTGTCAAAGATTGTTAATGAGTCTTTCTCCAATCCTGACATCCCATTCTTCTTCATATACCACAGCCTCTTGGATTATTTGCTCAGCATACAGATTGAATAGGTACGGTGAAAGGATACAACCTTGACGCAAACTTTTCCTGACTTTAAACCATGTAGTATGCCCTAATTCTGTTAGAACAACTGCCTCTTGATCTATGTATAGGTTCCTCATGAACATAATTAAGTGTTCTGGAATTACCATTTTTTGCAATGTTATCCATAATTTGTTATGATCCGCAACGTTGAACGTCTTTGAATGGTCAATAAAACACAGATAAACATCTTTCTGATATTCTTGCTTTTAGCCAGGATCCATCTGATATCAGCTATGATATCCCTGGTTCCACATCCTCTTCTAAATCTGCCTTGATTTTCTGTCAGTTCCCTGACAGCCACATTTGAATGATCTTCAGCAAAATTTTACTAGTGTGTGATATTAATGATATTGTTCAATAATTTCCACATTCATTTGGATCACCTTTCTTGGGAATAGGCATAAATATGGATCTCTTCCAGTCAGTTGACCAGGTAGCTGTCTTCCAAATATCTTGACATAAACGAGTGAACGCTTCCAGTGCTGCATCCGTTCGCTGAAACATCTCAATTGATATTCTGTCAGTTCCTGGAGCCTTGTGTTTTGTCAATGCCTTCAGTACAGCTTGGACCTCTTCCTTCAGTACTATCAGTTCCTGCTCATATGCTACCTCCTGAAATGGTTGAATGTCCACCAATTTTTTGGGGGGATAGTGACTCTGTGTATTCCTCCATCTTCTTTTAACGCTTCCTGCATCATTTAGTATTTTCCTGTAGAACCCTTCAATATTGCAACTCGAGGCTTGAATTTTTTCTTCAGTTCTTTCAGCTTGAGAAATGCCGAGTGTGTTCTTCCCTTTTGGTTTTGTATCTCCAGCTCTTTGCGTATGTCATTATAATACTTTGTCTTCTCAAGTCACCCTTTGAAATCTTCTGTTCAGCTCTTTGACTTCATCATTTCTTCCTTTTGCTTTAGCTACTGGACATTCAAGAGCAAGTTTCAGAGTCTCTTTCGACATCCATTTTGGTCTTTTCTGTCTTTGCTGTCTTTTCAATGACCTCTTGCTTTCTTCATGTATGATGTCCCTGATGTCATTCCACAACTCGTCTGGTCTCCGGTCATTAGTGTGCAACGAGTCAAATCTATTCTTAAGATGGTCTCTAAATCCATGTGGGATGTACTCAACATTGTATTTTGGCTCTCGTGGACTTGTTCTAATTACTTCAGTATGATACTGTAGTAATTTACATATTTTTGCATGTAATTATTACTTTTTTAAATTTCCTTAGAATAAATTCTCATGCTTGTGATTATTAGGGTGCTACGTTTCTACTATTCTAGAGAGAAAAAGGAAACTCTGGTGGCATAGTGGTTAAGATTTCAGCTGCTAAACAAAAGGTTGGCAGTTTGAATCCACCAGGTGTTTCTTGGAAGACCTATGGGGCAGTTCTACTCTACCCTATAGGGTCGCTATGAATTAGAATCAATGTGATGGTGATTTTTTTTTTTTTTTCAGAGAGAAAAAAATTACAATGGATCTATTTTCATTGCATATTTTATTATACTACATATTTTATTTGTCAGCTTACTTTTTAAAAGTTGCTTAGTTCCCGAATAAACACATCTCCCACATTTACTTCATTTGACCCGAAAAAGATGCTTATGCTATTCCACAGTATTTTATATCAGCATGTTTAATAAATATAATGTAATAGTTATGAACAGTATTTGGGATAATCAAATATAAGCTACAAGAAAGATTTTATACCTAAATTAAAGATAATAAATTAAATTGAATTGAATTCACATTACATACCAAGTACTATACTAAGGTGAGGAGATTGAAAAAACCATGGCTTAGGTCAGGCACAGCTTATTCATTAAGGTGACATCTTTGCTTTTTAAGATTTTAAAGAGATCTTTTGCAGTAGATGTGCCCAATGCAATCTGTCATTTGTTTTCTTCTCCTTCCATGGATTTTGATTGTTGATCCAAGTAAAATGAAATCCTTGACAACTTCGGTATTTTCTCCATTTATCATAATGTTGCTTTTGGTTCATTTGTAAAGATTTTGGTTTTTTTTATGTTGAGGTGTAATCCATACTGAAGGCAGTAGTGTTTGATCTTCATTGATCAGTGTTCAAGTCCTCTTGACTTGCAGCAAGCAAGCTTGTGTCATCTGCATATTGCAGGCTGTTAATGAGTCTTCCTCTAATCCTGATGCCCCATTTTTTTCTCATATAGTCCAGCTTCTCAGATTATTTGCTCAACATACTGATTGAATAAATAAAGGGAAAGAAAACAACCCTGGTACATAACTTTTCTGATTTTAAACAAGTATTCCATTGTTCTGTTCAAAAGATTACCTCTTGCTCAGTGTAGGGTTCTGCATGAGCACAATTAAGTGTTCTGGAATTTCCATTCTTCATAATGTTATCCATAATTTGATATGATCCACACAGTTGGATGCCTTTGTGTAGTAACAAAAGCCATGGTATTTTTAATTACCTTATAAGTATGAGAAACCTGGACAATAAAAAAGGAAGATTGAAGAAGAATTGATGCATTTGAATTACGGTGTTGTCGAAGAATATTGAATATACAATGGACTGCCGGAAGAATGAACAAATCTGTCTTGGAAAAAGTACAGCCAAACTGATCCTTAGAAGCAAGGATGGTGATACTATGTTTCACATACTTTAGTCATGTTATCATGAGGGACCAGTCCCTGGAGAAGGACATCATGCTTGGTTAAGTACAGGGTCAGCAAAAAAGAGGAACACCCTCAGCTAGATGGATTGACATAGTGGCTGCAACAGTGGGCTGAAGCATAGTAATGATTGTGAGGATGGCACAGGACTAAGCAATGCTTTGTTCTCTTGTACATAGGGTCACTATGAGCCAGAACCATCTCAATGGCCCCTAACAACATCAACTATATTAAGGTAGAATTTTTAACTTACACTACTCTGAATAAAAAGTCTCTCAATTTACTGTAATTTAAATATAGTGTCAATTAACCAGATTTTCTTCTTTGATTTATATGATTTATATGTACATTGTTACCACTGTACAATATCAGTTGATTATAGTGGGCCAAGAGAGGGGATATTTAGCCATCTGGTACATTTAAATCAAAGATGGAAGGAATACACAGAGCCACTGCACCAAAAAGAATCGGTCGAAGTTCAACTATTTCATGGGGTAGTATATGATCAAGAACTTATGGTATTGAAGGAAGAAGTCCAAGCTGCACTGAAGGCATTGGCAAAAAAACAAGGCTCGAGGAATTGACATAATACAAATTGAGATGTTTCAACAAATGAATGTAATGCTGGAAGTCCTAACTCATCTACGTCAAGAAATTTGGAAGATAGCTACCTGGTCAACTGAATGGAAGAGATCCATATCTGTGCCCATTCCAAAGAAAGATGATCCAACAGAATGTGGAAATTATTGAATAATATCATTACACACACAAATAAAATTCTGCTGAAGATAAAAAATGGTTACGGCAGTGCATCGACTTGGAACTGCCAGAAATTCAAGTCAGATCCAGAAGAGGACATGGAATGAGAGGTATCATAGCTGATGTCAGAAGGATCTTGGCTGAAAGCAGAGAGTACCAGAAAGATGTTTACCTGTGTTTTATTGACTATTCAAAGGCATTTGACTGGGCGGATCATAACAAATTATGGATTACGTTGGGAAGAACGGGAACTCCAGCACACTTAATTGTTGCTCACGGGCAACTTATACATAGACCAAGAGGAAGTTGTTTGTACAGAACAAGGGGATATTCTGTGGTTTGAAATCAGGAAAGGTGTGTGTCAGGGTTGTATCCTTTTACCATACTTACATAATCTGTATGCTGAGAAAATAATCCAAGATGCTGGACTATATGAAGACCATGGTGTCAGGACTGGAGGAAGACTCATTAAAAACCAGTGATACGCAGATGACATAACCTTGCTTGCTGAAAGTGAAGAGGACTTGAAGCACTTACTGATGAAGATCAAAGACTATAGCCTTCATTATGGATTACACCTCAACATAAAGAAAGCAAACAATGCTCACGACTGGACCAATAAGCAAAATCATGATAAACTGAGAAAATATTGAAATTGCCAGGGATTTCCTTTTACTTGGATCCACAATCAACTCCCATAGAAGTAGCAGTCAAAAAATCAAATCATGCATTGCATTAGGCAAATCTGCTGCAAAAGACCTCTTTAAGGTGTTAAAAAGTAAAGATGTCACTTTAAGGACTAAGGTGCCCCTGATCCAAGCCATGGTGTTTTCAGTCTCCTTATATGCATGCAAAAGCTGGACAGTAAATAAGGAAGACTGCAGAAGAATTGATGCCTTTGAATTGTGGTGTTGGCAAAGAATATTGAATATACCATGGACTGCCAGAAGAACAAACAAATTTATCTCGGAAGGAGTACATGCAGAATGTTCTGTAGAAGGGAGAATGGCAAGACATCTTCTTATGTACTTTGATATATTATCATGAGGGATTAGTCCCTGGAGAAGAACATCAGTCTTGGTAAAGTAGAGGGTCAGCGAAAAAGAGGAAGACCGTCCATGAAATGGATTGACACTGGCAGCAACAGTGAGCTCAAACATAGTAACAATTGTGAGGATGGTGCAGGACCAGGGAGTGTTTTACTCTGTCATACACAGTTTTGCTATGTGTTGGAACCGACTCTACACCACCCAACAACACCACCAGATTTAAATCTGATTCTAAATGTAAGTTTTTAATTCAAGTAGTAATTTGTATACTCTTCGAACACATACTTATTCAGCACTTGTTATGTGTCCGTCCTATTCTACATAGCCGATTTTTTAACAACTATAAAAAATAGTACTCTAGAGTATATTACAATGGAACATAGATATAATAAAATATATATGTATATATTTATCAGAAAAAATAGTAACTAAAGTGGACTTGACTGAAGATTAAATTTGATCTGAATTTTAAACATATCACTGAGAGAAGTGACAGCAAAAGCAATACCTCAATGGTAAAATTGGAAAGACTTTTGTGTTTGGAAAGTTCAAACAGAGATTTAGTGTTAGTTTAAATTTGCATATTCAGATATAGATAGATAGAAGGTTAATAATAATAATAAATGCATACTCTAAGAACTACTTTATTTAAAAATTTAACATGAATTATCTCAGTTAATCCCACAACAACCTAATCAGTGTGATAATTTTGAATGCATTTTACAAATGAGGAAATTGAAGCTCAGATAGATGAAGGAATTGTGCCCAAGATTATATGGTTGATCCTAATATTAGATGTTGCTATCTTAAGTGGACTGGAGCAGAACGATCCTTCTGAGATGTGCAGGTGCTGGCAGGACTGATTTAACTCTGAATGGTCGAAGGAAGTTCATTCTGTAGGTATGGAAACAGTCTTCCTCTATACTTTGTACAAATTTTTCTGCAAGATATTTGTAATATAATTCAACTTACCTTTTTAAATGTATGCCCATCTTTCTAAGTTGCTAAATTGCTAAACTCTCCAGAATAATGTATCCTTTTGTGTATTGCAATAATTTGGAATCTTCATTGTGTTTTTTTATTTTGCATAATTTTGTGCAAGTTAAAGTTAAATAAAAAATATAAGTGGGCTACCATAGTCTAGGCATGACCGAAGTATAACCAAACACATTTATCCTGCTTTATGTTTTCGCTGAGGAGCTAGGTCCTTTAGGGATATTACCTAATTACTTAGGTCGCCACTTTCTCTTTCTATTTACAAGAAAGGAAATTAAGCTGATGCCAAGTGCAATAGCTGAAATGTTACCCTTAGAAAAATTGAACAGTTGCCAAAAAAAAAAAAAAAAAAAGACTGAACTGATGCTCTGTTATTGCTACACAGTTAGATAGAACCATGTTGTTTAATTCTCCACTAAGGTTATTATAGGAAGTCTGTGCTCAAGTAGGAAGGTCTTTATAGCTCAAATAAGTCACAGAAATTAATAGGCACATTTGAGTTTGTTTAGCAATTGACTAGCACTTTGTCCTCTGGTTTTAAAAATTAATATTTGAAACGTTTTTTAGGTCCTGCTATGTCAGGTGTTTGATTACGTGACAAATATTGGGTGAAGGTTAGGTCATATAAACAATTACAGGTATTTGAAATACAACTTTTGAATTTTTTCTTTTAATGTAAAGTTAAAATATAAAATTATAAATTCCCTCGGTAGGAGACTCAAGGTGAATACACTCAGATTATAGAAGAAAACAAACATTTTCATAGATCTGACCTCCTTAGTTCCAGGTCCAAGAGACAAGCTTTATCATAAGTTCTGGGGACTGTGGTTTGGAACTGATGAAATATATTGCTTGTATAATAGCCTATTAAAAATCCTGGTTATTTCCTCAAGTGTATTTGCTATTGAGTCCTAAAATCTTATACTTAAAAAAAATCAGTAGCTTGGAGAGTGTTTTACCCAGTGAGGTTATAAAAACTTAAGAGTGTAGGAGATTATATACCACAGGGAAGCTAGAGTGCTTCATATATATAATGCTGTATAAAAGATTTTAATAGGGTAATAAAGCTATAGTTTTACAAACCAACACTGATGGTTGTGGTAAAAAGGATGTCTACATGACTCAGAAATACCGTAACTTTTACTTTATATTAAGTTAATGAATAACAATGAGGAACTGCAATGTTTTACACTGTACCAAAATGTATTATACTTATAATTTGGAATTAAATTATACATTAATTTTATATTTGTATGAAATACAATGTTGAGCAAGAAAATGAAAAATGGAAAGCAAACTATACGTCATACTACCAGTTCTTTTAAAACTGTTTGACAATATATAAGAATAGCTATATAAGTTCTTAATTCTGTACTTTTACGGTCATCTTGATTTTGTCAGGGATATCACACCACCTAATGATTTTGATCTGTTTCATCTGTAAGTAGAAATCTATAGAACACAGTTTTGTAATAGCCGTTGAAAACTAGTTTAAAAATGAGCAGTTATTGTATAACCTAGTGCTTATGGATTTTCCCTCCATTTTCTTCAATTCTTACTCGTATTAACCAAACAATGAACCCACTAATGAAATAGAAATAAAATGAGTTAAAACATTTATTTGAACTTGCAACCAACTTATTTAAGATTGATGTTCCATTAATTATACTCGATTTTACATGCAAGAAAATTCTTTTTCTTTCCTTTGATAAAATTAATTGAGTTGTTTTGTTGTTTCAGCCATTGTTTTTGTTACTTGCTTATTTGTTTTTCACCTGCTGAGAGGCAACCCTGTGTGGAGGACAGTGCATGGGGCTTGGAGACAGAAACCTTGAATTAATTGAACTCCAGATTTATCATTAAGCAGTTGCGTAACTGTACATAACTCTCCCAAACAAAACACCAAAATCCAGGAACTTTGTGAATATCAAATGAGAAGACACAGATGAACAAACTTTATGAAATACAAAGGCATTACAAAATTACTGGTGATTATTACATTCTAAAGTTCAGAAACAGGATTACATTTTTAGAATCATGAAAAAAATGGGTCAATTTAAATAGCTTACTATTAACAATCAATTGGACTTCCCAACGAATTTACTGTACTAGATTGGATGAAAAAAGAAAAAAAAAAAAGCGGGCAATTGAGTCGATTCTGATTCATTGAGATGCCACATGTTACAGAGTAGAAAGCGTTCCATAGGGTTTTCTTGGTTGTAATCTTTAGGGAAGCAGTTCACCAGGCTTCCAAGGTTCCACTGGGTGGGTTCAAACCTCCAGACTTTAGGTTAGCAGTCAAATAACAAACCACTTGCACCACCCGGGCTTCACTGGCCCCAGTCAACATTGTCACTGTATAATATATTAACTGATTAGACTATGGCTTTTTTGTACTTGAACTCAACTTAGAACTCTGTCATATCTAGTATGTATTTCTTATATTTATGAAATTATTGCCGCTCAGCATCTGTGTTGAGGCCAACAGATCCCAATTTCTATAAAGGTTCAAAATCTAGTACAAGTGTTGGAGAAACTTTCCTGTCAAGGGGCAGAAAGTAAATATCTTAAGCTCTGTTGGTATGTGGTCTCTCTTGCATATTCTTCCTATTATTATTTGTATGTTTGCTTATTTGTTCAATTGTTTTTGAAACCCTTTAAAATGTAAAAAATAAGGCAATTTTACACAAGGATAATGCAAAAACATGTTGCAAGACGGATATGGCACAGCTTGGCAATCCCTGGTCTAGTAGAACTGATACCACCTACAGTAGCAACCATTTAAATTAACAGTTGAGAAACTGGATTACACTTGACATAGGTTGACCTGCTTACCAAAGGGTAGAATGTCATTTAAAAGACCCGGTCTAATCCACTACTGTGGAAGTACACACATTTTGTAAAATCATTCTTTACTTTTTTCAATTTAAAAATTATCTTTGATATAAAAATTGTCGGTAGCCAGTGAAGACAAAATCAAATGATGTAAGAATGTTAAAAGCATGTGACTTTACAAGTTTTATGAGGAAACGATTTAGCATTTGTGTAAGAATCGAATGCCAGTTTCTGGATGTATACACAGTGTTTTCTCATTTCAATTTCAAGTATGTTTAACAATATCACCTTAATGGAAGACAGGTATCTTATTCCTGCATACAAATGTGAACAACTAATATGATTCCAGGCAGAGCTACCATAGAAAAAAATAGCAGAAGTTGGAATAGAACACAGTGCGGCATTCCAGGTTATATCTAGATTTAACTGCCCATAGATACTGATTTTGAACTATATTCCAGATGGTGGTTAAATTAATAAAATCTTTCATGTGTATTTTAAAACATCAGAGAAGCCATCTGACCACTGACTGTCACCTTAATTTTTAGTGTCTTTTTTGTGAATTTTACAATCCAGTGTACCACTTTAACACCAGGGAATGTTTTATCATCCGTATTTAATTATTAAGTGCCTAAAATCACTGACATTTTGAAATCAGATATGATAAGACTGATTAAGACCATGCCCATACATACTAAATAAAGTGTTGCAAAAATTCCTTGTGGTTCAAGCCAACAGACTATTGACCTGAAATAGCCAGCTATGGTAGGTAGAAGTGTTTTCTAATTTGCATTATATCTGTGAATATGACAATTCTCCAACTCACTGTGCTCATATAGACTCGATTATAATATATTAAGTTGCTTTCAAAAAATTCATGAGCAATAATCATTGTGTGGAAAGTTTACTAAACATACTCAGGTCAAGACCTGGGAAAATTCCCTGACTTAAATCCAAGTTTGTAATTTGATGATAAATTAAAGATAATGATGCTGATATTCTTAGTATGCTCAAAAGACTTATGTGTGCTGTATGCCTTGGATTTTTATTAAAACGTAAAGTCTGTGATCTGCTGTGTCTTATGATTACTATTATTATTCTAGATTTGAGAAAAATATTTGGAAAGATCACCTCCCTCCCCACCCCAAAACACACACACACAAAAGGTAAGAAGCGTGGTTCTTTAATCATTGTCTGTAAAGGAATGTAGTGGTTTGAAATTTTCTGAAATCATCTTGAATTTCTGTTTTGTTTACATAAAAATTCATTTCTATTCATGGATTTTAGTGTTTGTAAAGAGTCAGATGAATTTATTGATTTATTGCATGAAAAAATTGTCAAAAGATACTTGTTTAAAGTGATATGTTCAAAAAAGTAAAGTTTGCTTTGCCATTTAACTTCTACTTTTAGGTTAAGGAGAGGATGCTACAAATATCTGTGTAGGATTTCCAAGATGGAAGCAATACAATACAAGGCACTGAGGATCTGTTAGAAAGACCAAAAGCGAGGATCTATTTTAGCTAACATGCAAAAATGTCTGTTAGTTGGAATTGTTCACGGTGGCTCTCTGTAGAATGCATACTAATAATGGTGATTGCTAGAGCAGGCAAGAATAAAGGCAATACTGAAATCAACACTATTAAGTAACATCCAAATTAATTGAAATCTCCTGTTTTTCTCTTGACCAAAAAATTAATAGTCTTTTCCAGGGCTGCAATGATATCTTCTTTGTCCCTGTTTCTCCTACACTTAGCACTATGCCTGGCACTGTTCTAAATGCTTAACAATATGTGGTGAAGTGAACTGACCTAAGAAGCTGCAGTTACATGTGGCATAAAATATCCTGTCAGGAATTAAATGTAATATCAAGGGAATCAAGGCTGTGCATCAAGAGGAGGCAGCCAACAACAATTGTGAAAAGCAGTATGGAAGTTCCTCAAAAAACTAGAAATAGAACTACCATATGACCCAGCAATTCCACTGCTAGGTATATACCTTAGGGACCTAAATGTAATGTCACCAACAGACATAGGCACACTGATGTTCATTGCAGCATTATTCTAAATAGCATAAAGATGGGAACAACCCAAGTATCCATCAACAGATGAATGGCTAAACAAAACAGGGTACATATGTACAACTCAGTCTTAAAGAAAAATAGAGTCTTGATGCATGCTACAGCATGGATGAACCGCAAATATATTATTGTACTGAGCAAAATAAGTCAGGCACAAAAGGACAAATACTGTATGGTATCACATATCAAATGACAAGTATAGGTAATTATAAAGAATCCAATAGCTACAAGTGATTACTAGGGGTGGAATGTGGGAGAGAGAGGAGAAATCAGTCCATGGAAAGTAGTGAAGTTTTGTCTATGGTGATGGGAAAATTAGCATTTACTAAGGGTAATGGTTACAGAACTTGACTCTTAGCTGTTAACACTAAGCTATACACAAGGAAAAAAATAACAACAGAAGGGGGTGAAATGACAAATAAAGTATTTTATATAATTTAAAACAGCAACAGTAGCCCAAGAAAAGGGCTACACCTGTTGCTGCTACTTAAGGACAACTATACACTTCGTAGGATTAGTTTTCTTGGTTTGAAGGTTTACGGTCATGATTTTATGGATCTATCCAGTCAATTGGCCTAAAGTTGTTTTACAGTGTCTTTGTTTTACCTCCTAGTTCAGTGTGTAGCACTTGGGGTCTTAAAAGCTTGCAAGTGGCCATCCAAGATACAGCAATTGGTCTCTATTTGACTGACATAGCAGAGGAAGAAGGAGATCCAAGAATCGGAGAAGGAAATGAACTACAAGTTGAAATGCCTCCATGAACTACTACCTCCTTTGTCATGAGACCAGAAGAAATGGATGGTGCCTGGTTACCATTGCTGAACATTTTCATTGAGAACCCAATCAATGGATCTTGATCAAAAGGAGGAAAATTGGGAAACAGAAACTTCAAGTTCATATAGAAACTAAACTTACTGGATCCAAGGAAACTGGAGAAAAATCCCCAAATCTATTGATTCAAAAATAATCTTTTAATCTTAAACTGAAACTATCTCATGAAGCCATCCTTAAACTAAACAACAGTTTAGCTCAATTAATAAAAACTGTTTGCCTTGAGCATTGCATTCATGTAAAGAATTATCTCTATGAGTTCAATCTGACAACAGTTAATTTAAAGCACAAATGAAAATTTTAAGGGGCCAAAAAAAAAAAAACAAAAACAAAACCCCAACCCTTTGCCATCGAGGTTGATTCCAACTCATAGTGACCCTATAGGACAGAGGTAGAACTACCCCATAGGGCTTCCAAGGAGCGGCTGGTGGATTTGAACTGCCTGTCTTTTGGTTAACAGCAAATCTCTTAACCACTGCACCACTTTAAGGGGCAAAGAGTTTAAATTAATAGTGATGTAACAATATGGGTAGAGATACAATAGTCACACAATGTGAAGTATGTAACCAATGTGATTGAATTGTATGTGTTGAAATTGTGAGCTGATGTATGTTCGGTTGTATACATGGCCACCAAAAATAAATAAAAAGAAGAAAAAAAAAGGAAGCAGTCAATGCAGAAGAAATACTTGGACCAGAGCTCTGCCAAAATTTGTGGTAGAACAAGGGGATCAAGACTGTCAGAGCTGATTCCAGATTTGAGGGCAGCAGAAGAACTATTGACCTTGGTGGACCCACTGGAATGTGCTTACAGTTGAAGTAGCAGAACCAGAACAAGAACCAGTAGAAATGACGGCATTTGCAGCAGTCTCAATAAAAAGAAAAAGAAGCTGTTCATGGTTACCAGACCTCGCCACACCACAGTGGAGGACTGACTGGAGGAGACTATAGACAGGTGGGCGCTAAGAATTCATCCATCAAAGGCTGGCTGAAAGCATCCCTAGATGTCATTAGGAGGACTTGGAGCAGAATTGGAACAAAGCTGCATAAAGACAGAAACCCAGTAGATCAGTGCGTACAGAGCCAAGGTTACTTCACCTTGGCCCAGTTCAATTAGTATTCAGAGCAAGCCAAAAATAATCATGGAATGTGTTTTATCTCAAGGGAAGATTAAATCCTGTAGAGTAACAGACTTTCTCAAGACCAGGAATAGAGAACATTTTATGACTCAAAGAGCCACGTTTATTTATCTTGAAGCTGAAATACAAATGTGAGTGTGAGACCTCAAAACCCTGGAATATGATCGGAGATGAAACTAGGATAACTAGGATATATAAAATTATCTTCTAAAAGATATGTCACAAACATATAGCAATAAATGCAGAAATTTTTTGTATTTCTTCATACGCATTACGAATATTCAGCTACTTCAATTACATGATGCTGATTAGGCTTCCATAGGAAAATGCAGGTAAAACTTTGAAAGTAACATTTATGAGATAGCACTGATTTATTAAAAAGTGACAGAAAGTGATTTTTCTGTGATATCATGCTGGTTCTGTTACCATTGTACTACCAATTTGAAATCATCTTTCTGTATGCCTGAGTTTGCTCACAACATTTTGTTTCTTTTTTTTTTTAATGTTTTTTTTTTTTTTTATTGTACTTCAGGTGAAGGCTTACAGAACAAATAGTTTCTCATGAAACAGTAGTACACATGTTGTTTTATGACACTGGTTAACAACCCCACAATATATCAACCCTCTAACTTCTCAACCGTTTTTTTGGTGAAAACACACATAGCCAAAGATACACCATTTCAAAAATTTCTACATGCACAGTTCAGTGACATTGACTATGCTCTTCCAATTGTGCTGTTATTCTCACTTAAGATGAAGGCTTACAGAACAAAACAGTTTCTCATTTAACAGTTACTACACATGTTGCCCTATGACAATGGTTAACAATCTCACAACACATCAACACTATCCTTACTCAACCTTGGGTTCCCTATCACCAGCTTCCTTGTCCCCTTCTGCCTTCTGGCCCTTGTCACTGGACTCCTGTACCTCGTTAGTCTCATTTGGTTTTATGGGACTGTCCACTCCCAGGCTGAACAGTGAACCTCGGAGGTAACTTCACTACTGAGCTAAAAGGGTGTCTGGGGGCCATACTCTGGAGGTTTCTCCAGTCTCCTTTAGGCCAGTAAATCTGGTCTTTTTTTTTTTTTTTTTTTTTTTTTTGTGAGTTAGAATTATGCTCTACATCCTTCTCCAGCTCTGTCCAGAACCCTCTGTTTGATCCTGGTCAGAGCAGTCAGTGGTGGTAGCCGGGCACCATCTGGCTGTACTGGACTCAGTCCGGTGGAGGCCTTGGTAGCTGTGGACAATTAGTCCTCTGGACTAATCTTTTCCTTGTATCCTGTTCTCTTCATTCTCCCTTGTTCCCGAAGGGATGAGACCAGTGGAGTATCTTAGATGGCTGCTCATAGGCTTTTAAGACTCCAGACACTACTCACCAAGGTAGAATATAGAGCATTGTCTTTATAAGCTGTGTCATGCCACTTGAGCTAGTTGTTCCCCGAGACCATGGTCCCCAGAGCCCTCCGCCCAACAATTGAGTCCCTCAGGAAGTTTGGATGTGTCTATGGGGCTTCCATGACCTTTCCTTGTACAAGTTGTGCTAGTTTCCCCTGTATTGTGTACTGTCTCACCCTTCACCCAAGATACCACTTATCTATTGCCTATTTAGTATCCCCCCCGACCCCTCCCATCCCTGGTAACCAACAAAGATTGTTACAGTTTGTGTATGAACTTTTTCAAGGGGTTTTACAATAGAGGTCTCATACAATATTTGTCCTTTTGTGATTGACTTATTCACTTAGCATAATGTCCTCCAGTTTCATCCATGTTATGAGATGGTTCATAGATTCATTGTTGTTCTTTCTGGTTGCATAGTATTCCATTGTGTGTATGTACCATAGTTTGTTTATCCACTCATCTTTTGATGGGCATCTAGGTTGTTTCCATCATTTTGCTATTGTGAACAACTCTGCCATGAACATAGGTGTGCATACGTCTATTGGAGTGACGACTCTTATTTCTCTAGGATATATTCCTAGGAGTGGGATTGCTGGATCGGAATGGTATGTCTATTTCTAGCTTTCTGACGAAGCACCATATCATTTTCCAAAATGGTTGTATCATTTTGCATTCCCACCAGCAGTGCATAAGAGTTCCCATCTCCCCACAGCCCCTCCAACATTTGTTATTTCCAGTGTTTTTGATTCGTGCCAGTAATGCCGGGGTGAGATGGTATCTCATTATGGTTTTAATTTGCATTTCTCTAATGGCTAGTGAACGCGAGCATTTCCTCATGTGTCTGCTGTCCATCTGAACGTCTTCTTTGGTGAAGTGTCTGTTCATTTCCTTTGCCTATTTTTTAATAGGATTATTTGTCTTTTTGTTGTAGAAGTGTTGGATTTTCTTGTAGATTATGGAGATTAGACCTTTGTCTGACTTGTACTGTCCAAAAATTTTTTCCCAGTCTGCAGGTTCTCTTTTTACTCTTTTGATGAAGTCTTTTGAAAAGCATAGGTGTTTGATTTTTAGAAGATCCCAGTTATCTAGCTTATCTATTGGGGTTTGTGCGTTGATGGTTATGGTTTGTATCCTGTTAATGCCATGTATTAAGGCCTGAAGTGTTGGTCCTATTTTTTCTTCTATGAACTTTATAGTTTTAGGCTTTATATTCAGGTCTTTGATCCATTTTGAAGTAGTTTTTGTATACGGTGTGAGGTATGGGTCCTGTTTCATTTTTTTGCAGATAGATATCCAGTTTTGCCAGCATCTTTTGTTAAAAGGACTGTCTTTTCCCCATTTGATGAACTTTGGGCCCTGCTCACAACATTTTTAAGCAAAAAAAACTATATACCAAATAGGTCAAGGTAAATGTTAACTTAAAGTTATAATTAATAAATGATAATTTGTGTTATGCATGTACTTGTATGTAAGTATACTATCTGAATACCTAACTAAAAAAGAGACAATTGCAAGTAATTATGAATTACAAGCAATATCACAGAGGACTTCTGCTGATTAGTTAGTGACTCATTATTGATGGCCTCTTGTAGGCAAAACTATGAATGAAATTAACCAAGTTTCCTTGTTTCCAAAGATGAAGCCTGTTGTCTTCATTGTTGAGAGCTGTGGTCCTCTTCTCCTATCAGATTTACTGGCACATGAGCTGTGGCCCATTTATCTCTCTTGCATTGAATTATTTCTGTTGATAATACTCTGGTTCTGTTATCATTATACTACCAAAAAAAAAAAAAAAATCAATGTAACAGAGGACTTCTGCTAAAAGTAGTTTAAAGTTTTCTGACTTAGCCTTCTTTTATAAACACTGGATCCTCTCAAAACAACTTTTTTGGGGAAGGGGACTTTTAAAAATATGTTTACCTGGATATAAAACTTACAAATCTTATGAAAGCAGCCCAAATGAGGCATTTAAATATATGATAGAGTGGACAGCTGGCAGAGCATTAAATTTTCTTGAGAAGTTAGTTAATATTACATGGAGCTTCACAGATATGACATAAATATTTATTTATAATGTTATTATTCACTGTGAATTGAGTTTTAAGTGAGAAAAAACCTGGTATATTTGCATAAAGAGATCAACAAGCATTTCCATAAATAAAAGTTAATTGTCCCAATACCTTCTTAGTTTGAGAACATGTCAAGCACATAATTTTCCTTCCTTGGAAAGAGCTCCATTGTCTATTTTTATATGTGAACTATAAATTAGGGTATATAAGACTCAGTGAATAATTAAATCATATTCTTTTCAAAACAAATTCTTATGTCCCTCTACCTTAAGGCCACGTTCTGTTTCTAAGGATACAATATGCTTTGGTGGCTATTTTTGTTCTTCTCTAGTGTGGATACACCATAACATATCAAGGTATTTTGCTCAGACCATTAGCTAAAGAATTAGATGATAAATTATGACCCTGATAGGGTCTGATAAACACAAAGGAAGAAGGCCGTGGAAATGTGATCTTGGAAGATGATTACAAGTGTCAGATTTCATCATGGGGTAATACTCGCTGAGAGGACAAATCTCTAATGCATTGATGACAACATTTATAGTATCCTTCAATGTAACTGAAACATCTATATAAGCTACACATGTCCTTTTTGTTATTTTTTTTGTAGATTAAAATTAAGAGAGCATGTTGAAGATATTATTTACCAAGCTTTGTAAAATAAATAAATATTTTGAAAAGGCAAAATAACCATTAAATATTGAAGGGGAAATCAAAAGCCCTAAACACAAAGCCCTTAGTTAATACAATTTACACAAAATTTTACTGGATTAACTTTCTGAAGCACACAACACACATTTATTTATTTTCATTTCTATATACCCTTACTAAATATGTAAGAATCCCATTTTCTCTGGAATGAGGAAAGTTAGCTACTAATTAGGAAACCCTGGGTGCTACAAATGGTTAACACACTTGGCTGCTGACCAAACAATTAGAGATTCGAGTCCACACAGAGGCGACTCGGAAGAAAACTCTGGAGACCTGCTACTGAAAAATCAGCCATTAAAAATCCTATGGAGCACAGTTCTACGCTGACAAACATGGAGTCGCCATGAGTCAGAGTCCACTCAAAGGCAACTGTTAGCTACTATTGTTGTTCTTGGGTTAGCAGCCAAGCACTTAACTATTGTGCCACCAGGGCTAACTTGGCCACTAACTAGAGTGATACAATAAAGAGTAATGCGAACAGGGATGAGAGAGAGAGAACTGGCACTTTTCATTTTCAATGTAGTGTTTAATCTTGGCATCAGAGAAAGTACTCACCCCTTTGAAATGTCTTCTTATTTAAATTACTTGTGAGCTCCATTATTAAACTGGAATAAGTTTTCTTACATCTGTGTTTTTCCAGTATGAGAACCCAAGTCACCTGATCAGTTGATATTAAATTCAAACTGAATCTATTGAATAGAAACCCCTATCACACTCAGTCATACAAGGGTATCCACCAATTGCTTTGTTGACTCTTGGATGTGCTTAGACCCTTCCCCTTTGTCTCAGCATACCTGCTTTTCCCTACTTTTGTACAGTTCATTAATCTTTTTGCTATTCTTTCTCCTCATCATTTTCCCATATTAAACATCTGTTTTTCTTTACTCTCTGAAATTTGGAGCCCTGGTGGTGCAGTGGTTAAGAGTTTGGCTGCTAGCCAAAATATGAATATGAGATTTTATTATTTTTAATAATCTCATTGGCCATTCCATGTTTGGGAACCTCTCCATGGTCATGTTTTTTCCACAGTATTTAGCCTTCAGTCCTGAGGACATTCTCCTTCCCTATCATAATCATCACCTCCTCCCAAACCACTCTTCCAGGCCCAAATTCCAATAACTGTCACATTGTCATATGTGCTGCAATTTAGTAATATATTTTATTTATTTACCTATTTCCAGATCATTCGTTCTGATACCAATTGTTCAAACCTAAAGGAATATCTTGAGGCATTTTCCTAGCAAAGGAAAGGATCTCTGTGCCAACATATATAATAAACATATCTGTACCCAGCTAAATAAGCTTGATCCAGGTGATAATTCTGAAACGTTAACAAACATTTGGAGTGTATTCTGTCAAGTTATTATGTCAAAAGATCTCATGCTGATCAAACACGATGGATTGGTAGACCAGCTCTCTGAAAAAAAAAAAAGAGAGACAGCCTCCATTAGTAGTTTGCCTATTTCTGTGGTATAAATACTCCCACCATGGTCAATTTAAGCTTTCAGTGTGACATGAAAGGGTTTGAAAAATTCCTGGAAGTTTATAGTTAGCTCTGATGAGCCAGTATGAGCCAGGTTGAGCACACCACTGGCTGAGTTAAATATTGGAAATATTGGGTGTCTGTTTATGGGGCAATTAGTAACAGGAAGAAAAACAAATAAATCTCAGTATCTTTTTGACAAAAATTTACAAACAATCCCAATCTTTGCATGAAACCAAAGCAAGGACATGACTTATTGCTCACCCTTTCATAATTCTGATGGCAAAGAGCTGAATGTCAAGACCAGAATTTATAGCAAAAAGTAAAAATCTAAATATGAAAACCATTACCCAACTTTGTTATGTCAGGAAGCTTTGACTGGTAGTGACAAGCATGTGACTGCTGGTCATTTAAAATATACCAAGCGAGACTGAACAATCTCATAATGGTTTCCCTTATTCAATAACTGTGAGACTTCAGTATGGATGTGTGTGTGTGTATTTATATATTTATAAAGTGCCCAAGAATATTTCATTCCTTCCTCATTCTCTTGTTATTCAACAAAGAAATCTACCATGTGGAACTCTTTTTAAAAAATACTCTTTCCTAGTAATGAGAAGTTACACTTAGTAAATGTAAAGCAGATAAATCCACTCTGAATGGCGAATCTACTAAAGTAATTCGTGTGGTAGATAAACTCTGCTAAATTCACTGATTTTATCTACTACATAAGAATAAGTGCTCTTTCAAACATCAGAGGGCCAAAATTGCTCTCTTTGAATAGGCCCATGTAGCATATGGGTAAACCCAAACATCAGGATGATATGGATTGTTATATGATTTTATCAGATATCACTTGAATCATCTTTTATACTTGTCAACAAGTCAATTTTATACATCACAAAGTGATGTTAAGGTTCTATGATAATATCATAATTTTTTTTGTCATTGTATATTTACTATTATTAGCATATTATCTCTAAAGGAAATTTGCATTAAAAATATCAAGATTAAACAAATCTTAACTAAGACTTCTAGGAGGTTGTTACTTATAAAATGGAAAAGAAGTAAACATGATTTTCAATTACATAATTGTTATTTGTCATACATTTCTCAGATAAACTGAATTATCACTGAATTAGAAGATGTACTATGTAATTTAGGATGACATAATTTGAACATCAGGGAAATGTATTTATCACATTGAATTAGACTACTTCACATGGTTTTAATAACGAAGTAACTAGAATGAATTACTTAAACATTTATGGAAAATATATGACAATGCACACAAAATTAAATGTTTTCATGAAATCAGTATATTATGCAGTATTATGTTTTTGTGGCTAATTCTGTTTTCTGTTGGGTTTTTTCTTTTCTTTACTTCCTGTGACAGCTTTCTAGGTTTGGAAATTTTATATTGTCAAGATCTATAAATACAGGGCAGATTCTCTGGGCTATACAGCGCAGACATCATTTGTCACACTTTTTGGAGTTCTGAAAGGTTTAGAAATGTTTCCTATGTTCATGCAATTGGCATCTTTAGAGAATGTTCCTCCTCAAATTATAAATCCATCAGAAACTCATCTTCCAAGCATTTCCTTTGTAGTATTCACTCATGTGACATGAGCTCCATCAGTCAGAAATTTCTCTTGAGCCTTTTATTAATAAACTACGGATGCCAAGAATTGTTACTCCCCCCGAAGTGTTTTCAATGGCAGCAGAAACAGAGCTTCCAAAGGCAGCACACAGGATCCAGTGACTATGAGGCAGCTCGCATTGTTGGTGCTCAACAGCAGCAGTGGTGGGTCCAAAGAACGGTTCTGCCATACGCTTTGGGTGTTATCTCTGGTTGCATGACCTTCAAAACTGATTCCCCTGCCCTCCCTGAGATAGCACATATCATTAAGTACATTTCTATTCTCACTAAACCCCTTATTTTGCTTTCTTTATTTGTAATAAAGAAATAAAATAAATGGTTTAAAACTATGTTTTTCAACTGTTAGATCATGAAATAAATTTATTGTCATGACTAATTTTTTTAAAATGAAATAGAACAAAAATATCAGATTGAAACACATTGTTTCATGAAACTTTTATTTCATGCACGTGTGTGTACATATATGAGTTTCTGTGAAAACACACATACATTAATAAAACCAAAACCAAACCCATTGCCATCGACTCAATTCCAACTCACAGCAATCCTATAGGACAGAGTACAACTGCCCCATAGGGTTTCCAAGGAGTGGCTGGTGGATTCAAACTCCCACCCTTTCGGTCATCAGCCAAGCTCTTAACCACTGCACCATCAGGGTTCCATATATTAATATATGCATGCGTATCTGTATATACATACTGACAATGTTGAATTTTATTTAAATCCTGTAATCCTGGAAAACAGCAATGGTTAAGGAAATTCTCCACCCTTTATGTTCCAGAAAATGGCTTACTGCAAAGAATCACCCTTTCACATACGACTTAGATAAGACTCAAAGATGCCACTTGTTTATTTAGGACATTCTCTGTCCATAAATATGATTAGTTAAAATGCTTGTTTTCACTGATCAACCAGAACAAAATATATGGTTACCAAAATTTGGTTAAGCTTCTCTCTGACCTTTAAGTGCCTGAATTTTGGCCCATCCTTAGCCTGATCCAATGTACAAGAGCTCCTTAAGGGCATCTCCCAGAGAACAGGGTGGCTTCAGAGCAAACCATCCCACTTCCTCAAACTCAGTTCTTTCTCGCTTTTGACTTTCTTTTCTGTAAAAGAAAACCCCTCTTTGTCAACTCTTGAGACACTCGCAGCTCTTACGGTCAGAGCATTCCCCCTACTATAATACACCCCTCTTTGCAATACTTTTTCTTATTGAATAAAGTCTCTCCCTGTTGAATTCCTTTTTTTTTTTTTTTTAATTTGACAAATTATGTAACCAGTATATGTGACCTGGATCCCACATAAAACCTGTCTTTTAATGAACTTGAGGAAAGAAAACAAAAACAAAACAGAGCAAACAAAAAATGCACTACTGGTTAAATAAATGAATACTGAATGGAGACTTTGGGTTGTACAGCACACAAAGTTTGAGAGGAAGTAATATACAATTAGATTATACTCATTATTCACTAGGTCAAGCTGGGTACACTAGGTGAAGCTTCCATATGACTTCCCCCCTTCAAAAAATCACGCCTGGTAAAGCTTCCATACAATTCCCCTGCCCCCAAAAAAGGTTGCACCTCCATCTTGAGTATATCTGGCTACAACTAAATTATAGAACAAAACAAAGCATCCTCAGCAAACCTTTCCTGATTTTAACTTTGAAACAATGCATATCCCCTTATATCCAAAATATTAAGTTCTGTCTCTTGTCTTGTCAGGAGCCCTGGTGACACAGTGGTTAAATAACTCAGCTGTCAACCAAAAGGTTGGCAGTAGGAACCCACCAGCCATTCTGCAGGAGAAAGATGTGGCAGTCTGCTTCTGTAAATATTTGCAGTCTCAGAAACTCTATGGGGCAATTCTACTCTGTCCTATAGGTCCCTACGAATTAGAATAGACTCGACAGCGGTGGGTTTTGTTTTGTTTTCTTTTCTTTTCTTGTCTCAGTGTCTTTTTCCCTGTCCAGTAATTCCTAACATATGTAGTTGTGCTAATTCTTAAAACATAGTTTTATCCCCCAGCATGATCTTGGCTTTTTATTTATCTCACAGATTGGAAGCTTTTAGAATTCTTCCTCAGAATAATAAGAAAAAATCCTATACCATTATATAAAATTATCAAGAGATTCCTTTAGTGAGTAGGTCATATTCAACTTCTTTGACCTATTTTGTTTTATAAAATTTTATAAATGAAATAGAATATTTCCTTTGTTGTATTCTGTGATTCTTTCTTTTAGTTAAAAAAAAAAAAAAAACTCTTGACAACCATGGATATGTGATGATATTTCTTACAGACAGACCGAGTGCCAAGAATCTTCATGCCTAGAAAAGGTGCTGCCTGGTGGGACATTATGCAGGATAATAGCATCAAATGAACAACAGCAAGTACAAAAGAAAACTAAATAGATATAAACTTCCATTGACTCATTCAGTATAAACGTAGACTGTGTCATTGAAATATAACTGGTTTTTGATATGTCAATTTGGGTTTTAGAGCAAGAGGTAAATACAGGGTGGAAGTGTATCATATAGGCAAACAGGGAGATCAGTATTTTAGATTTTGACTTCTTGGAGTGGTTTTGTTCATAGAAGAGAAAAAAAAAAGCTTATGATAATAAAATATTTTCAAAATGAAAGTGTGGTAGATTGTGTACATGTAACTTGCTATTATATTAAGACATTGACTATAGCTATCCCTAGTGGTGCAGTGATTAAAAGTGCTCTGCTGCTAACCAAAAGGTGGGCAGTTTGAACCCTCCAGCCGCTCCTGGGGAGAAAGATGTGGCAGTGTGCTTTTGTAAAGATTACAGCCTTGGAAACACTATGGAGCAATTCTACTTTGTCCCATAGAGTCACTATAAGTGGGAATCAACTTGACAGCAATGGGTTTTGGGTTTGGAATATCTATTTTGGTTGTAGTCTTAAGACTAAAAATTAAACATTTGGTGCCTAGTATTTGAGGTTCTGAGTTATCTCCTGATTTTCAGACTTATATACTTAAAGCACTTACTAATGGAGCCTGGTGGCACAGTTGGGGCAGTGCTTAAGAGCTCAGACTGCTAACCAAAACATCAGCAGTTCGAATCCGCTGTCTGCTCGTTGAAACCCCTATGGAGCAGTTCTACTCTGTCCTGTAGGGTTGCCATGAGTCAGAATCAAGTGAATGGCAATGGGAGGGGTTTTATTAATGACGTTCAGCCTGATCACCTGAAGAAGATGTTAGTTTGTTTGGGGCACCAGCTCCGAATTATATCTCTTTAGCTGGGTTGTTCATGTAGACAAACCATGAAGCTTCAGAGGGGGAAGTGCAATGTTTTTTTCCAAAGCCCAAAGATGTTAGTAGGGGGAGGATCAACAGGGAGTAACTATAGCCTTTTGAGCTATCTAAAAGACTGCCTTCTGTCACCCACACACGTCTAGTTGACAAAAAAATTGGTTGGTTCTACCTTCAAAACATACCCAGAACTAGACAACTTCTCACCAATTCAATTTCCACCATCTTGTTCCAAGTCACATTATTTCTCACCAGGATTATTATAAGAGTTTGGTAACTGCTCTTCCACTTCTTGCCCTTGCCCTCTACAGAAAACCCTCAAAACAACAGTGAAAGTCACAATGTTAAAATATAAAAGAGACCAGATCCTTCCTCTGTTCAAAACTCTCCAGTGCCTTCCTTTACTCATTCAGAGTAAAAATTCAAGGGTCCTTTCTGGAGCTTACAATAAGGTCTACTACTGGCTTTAAAATTACTTCTCTGACCTAGTCAGTTTACTTCTCTCCATCTACTTAAACCTATTTCATTCCACTCTACTGAAGTTGGCTTCCATGCTGTTGGTATGGATTGAAATGAATTGTGTTCCCTCAAAATGTGTCGGAGTCTTGATCCCTATACCTGTGGATGTAATCCCATTGATGAATAGGGTTTCCTTTGTTATGTTAATGAGGTCATGTCAGAGTAGGGTGTGTCCTATATCTCTTCACTCCTGAGGGATATAGAGAACAGCCAGTACAGAGCCTGAGACAAAGGAGTACAAACAGGAAGAGAGATGCCACGCCACATGAAAATCATCAAGGAACCCAGAAATACTGGAAGAGACAAAGTTCTTTACCCAGAGCCTACAGAGAGAGAGCCTTCCCCTACAGCCAGTGCCCTGAACTCAGACTTCTAGCCTTCTGAACTGTGAGAAAATAAATGTCTGTTTTTTATAGCCACCTATTGTGGTATTTCTGTTATAGCAGCACTAAGATACTAAGACACTGTTCTTACCTCAGAGTCCTTTGAACATGCCAACCATTCTGTCTAAAATACTCTTCCCCATAGACCACCATATATTAAGATTCATTCTCTCTCCTCCTTTAGATCTCTACTCAAAGCCACCATCTCAGAGACCCCTGCTGTGGACATCCTGTCTAAAATTTCAACCCTATCCACCTTAGCACTTACCTATCTCATGCTTCCTCAGCATGTAACACACTATGTTGTTGTTATTGTTTTTGATTCCAACTGATAGCAATACTAAAGTACAGACTAGAACTGCTGCCGTATGGGATTTCCTAGGCTATAAATCTTTAAAGGAACAGGTCACCAGATCTTTTCTCCCTTGGAGCAGTTAGTGGGTTCAAACTGCCAAACTTTCAGCTGGCAGCTGAGCATTTAACCACCTTATATTTAACTTCTATTTTTATTGTTTTTAAGCCTGGTGAGGGCAGGCTTTTTTCTCCTTTGTTTGCTAGTTTATTCTCAGTGCCCAGAGTACTACCTGGTAGTTAGCAAGCACTCAGCAAATACTTGTTACCTAAGGAATGAATCGATTCAAGACTTGCAAAGAAATGCTAAAAACCAGTAGACCCTTTACCTCATCACCCACAGCAAAAGTGAATGAGGCTCAATAAGCTTAAAGAGAGAGGGGAGATGATTGGCTCTGACTGTTCTGTGCAAACTGACTGCATCAGAAAAAGTCTTTATAGAAGGGAGATTGTAAAGAGTCAGCCATGAAAATATAACTTCCTTATCGAAGATTTTCAATTGGAATTTCAGGGTGTGGGGACCTGAGAAGCCACAAAAGATCCTAAGAGAGAAAAATCTGGCTGTAATTATCTAACAAGCCCAACGCAAGATCCCATGAATGCCTACAATGTAAAAATGTGTTATTTTCTTTAATTCCCCTTTTCTGGATCCTACTGTTATGAACTGAATTGTGTCCCCTCCCAAAATATGTGTAAGGTACCCTAGTGGTGAAATGATTAAGCACTCAGCTGCTAACCAACAGGTTCAAACCCACCCAGCAGCTCCAAGAGGGAAAGACCTGGCAATCTGCTCCCATAAAGATTACAGCCTAGAAAACCCTATGGGGCAGTTCTACTCTGTCACATGGGATCGCTGTGTGTCAGAATGGGCTCAAAGGCACCTAACCACAATCACAAAATACGTGCTGGAATCCTAACCCAAATGCTTGTGGATGGAATCCTGTCTAGAAATAAGGTTTTCTTTGTTATGTTAATGAGGTCCTATCAGTATGGGTATGTCCTAAACCTATTTGCTTCTGAGGTATAAGGAACAGCATAGACACAGAGACAAGCAAACACATATCAGGGAAGATAGATGAGAGAAACTTCCCCAGGTACCGAGGAAGCCCAGGACTACAAAACTTGAAAGACACAAGGATCTTTCCCTAGAGCTGACAGAGAGAGCCTTTACCTATAGCCGGTGCCCTGAATTCGGACTTCTATCACCCTAAACTGTGAGAAAATAAATTTCTGTTTATTTAAAGTCACCTAATTGTGGTATTTCTGTTACATCACCACCCAAAACCAAAAACAAACCCGTTACCGTCCAGTGGAACTAAAATGCCAATCATGGAGAAGTGAAAAACCTAGTGGGTGGGTTACCCACAGGGTGTATGGGGGTTTAAGTCTGTTTAAGATGGAGATCAGAAGCTGACCATATCCACTCCCCACCTTCTCCCACCGTTAAGCTGAAACAGTGTAGATGGCAATGGGAGATGAGCTAACATTAACTCATGGCAGGCGCTCAGTTTTATTTAGCGGTTTGATGGTAATAATAGTGAGGTTGTAGGAGTCTCTGTCAAAGAGGGAGGTACAAATGGTAGGCACTATGTTGTTGTTAGTTGCCTTAGAGTTGGCCCCTGACTCATGCCAACCCATGTTTTACAGAGTAGAACTACTACATAGGGCTTTCTTTTTGGCTGTAATCTTTATGGAAGAAGTTTACCAGGCCTTCTGTTCTGGGGAGCTGTCAGGTGGATTTGATCCACCAACCTTTCAGTTAGTAGAATATGGCAGACTGCTTGCATCACCCGGGCTCCTTGATGTGCACTATAGTTTAGGGGAAAACAAAAACAAAAAACAAGCAAAAAACAGATCGGCATTAGCTAGAGCGTGAAAGATGCTTAATGGAGGAGAGAGATAATTTTCTCTTAGATCATCCGGAAAGAAGGAGAGACATTTCGGCCAAGAGAATGGGGACTGAGAAGCCTTGGCTGGTAACCTTAACACAGGCCCAGAATGAAGAAAAATGCGTTTGTGGGAGCCTGAGAACCTTGATGCATTCGCTTTGAGTTTCTAGTGACGGTGTTCGACCGCTTCGTAAATCCGAAACGCAAGGGTCTGTGGTTGTCATAGTTGAAATAAATAAATCGGCGTTAAATTCACAACTGCAACAATGTCAGTGGTTCTGGTAACAAAGAGTCTAAGTTGATTTATGTGTTGATCAGCGTGCTGACTAGCTGTCAAGGGCATCTTTTATTAATCAGGCTTTGGATGCATAAATAGTATGATTTAATCTCAATTTTATCACCACGTAGCACTAAATTGTTTAAAAAAAAAACCTGACATTGGGTTCTTTTAAAACTCTTTCCTAATCAGGGCAGGCTAACTAAACATTTGCTATATTAAGACCGTGCATGGGTTCCCAGACCTAGTTCTTTCCCTCTGTCTGGTTTTATAAATGCTGGTGATAAACTAAGTCTGATTTACTCTATGGCCATCTTGTGCAGGAAATGGCTGAACTCTAGGTATCTTTGTTCAAGCTTCAGAGAAATGACAATGTAGCTAGTGAAATAACTTGAAAATAACCGGCGCTAATTTGTAGAGTTCTGTCTGGAGAAGGCAGAAACGAAGAAGGGAAATGTTATGATTACCAGTTGCCATTAAATGTAAAACTACTGTGTTCTGTTCTATTTAAAACAAACAAGCAAACAAAAACTCTTTACAACTGGCCTCTGAATTGGAGCTATAAAAGAAGTATTTCAATATCATTAGCCCATAATTAAGGACCAGAGCTCATGGTCACCAACAAAATAACTGAACTATCAAGGATGTTTTCTTTTTCCCCTCCTATGGGGCAACACTGTGGAGTGACGCAGTGGTTCCAACAATGGGCTCAAAGAGAGCAATGATTGTGTGGATGGCACAGGACCGAGCAGCATTTCATTCTGTTGTATATGGGGTCTCTATGTCGGAACTGACTCAAGGGCACCTAACAACAACAACATGTGGCAATATGCACAAGAATGTAACTGATCTCTGCAAGTTTACTCAGGAAATAGGTACCAGGTATACAGGAAGCCGGAATAGCCTCTGTTAAGAGGCATGAGAAAATAAGCACACTAAGTAAAGTCTTCCTGTTTTATATTTCCACTAAAAAAAAAATTCCTAAAATACTACTCCAGTTTAAAAGGCTAATAATTAGAGAACTCAACTTGGAAAGAAACAGAAATAGGAACTTGTTTCCTAAATTCATGAATATTCTCTTAAATCATTAATGTACCTTGAAGTAAATTGAACACCTTTATATGTTCATGGCAAAATGTCTTTTTGTATTTTTTACTTAGCGCCATGGTTTGTTAAGCATATATTGTATGTAAATAATCTTGATAAAAAACTTAAGAGACTCTCATACTGTGTGCTACTGATTCATCAGAAGGGTGGCTACCTTAGTTACGTCCCCTTATGATAACTTTCTCTTTTTTCAGGGAAGAAGTCCTGAAAGCTTAAGTTTTTGTAGCTGCAGAATATTGCTCTTGCATCTGTATGTTAATAATAAAAAATAGAAATGTAAAATTTGAATGTGCAAATATATCCCTCAAATTATAATAGAATTAAACATGAAGACATTATGTTTAATATGCATATTTAACGTTAAGCTCAAGATACATTCTGTATTCTCAATTACGCTCGCATATTTGCATATTAAGTTCTTCTTAGAACTGGTTCACGAAGACATCGCAGGATGTGATAGAGCAACTGCTGTACAAAAGCAAATCATATTACCACAGAGCATTTTGACAGAGGGAACATCACTGACATTCTGAATGTCAGTTTATTTGCATCTTTGGTAACGATCTTGGCCATCTTACTCTTAGCAAACCAACTGGTTTGATCACCAGTACAAATGATAGCATATTATGAATGGTAAAGATCCAAAAAACTACTTTGCAAGTTGTATCTCTGAGGAATGCATGTAAATTCTCAGGTTTATATCCAGAACAGCCAGGTATTTTCCATTTTCAACTCCTATTGTTTCTCATGACCTGCAGGCAGATGGTGCGTTTCTATTGTGGGGCACCACTCCCAGCACAGAGCACATTCCTTCGGTCAGGGCTGAGTGTGACAAGGATTTTCTTTTCCTCTCTTCTTTTTTAAACATAATGGAGTTCCTTCTGCTATTAGATTACGGAGACAGCAGACCTAACAACACAGTTAGCCCATTAACCTGTTGCACTTGAGTCAACTCGTTTCATAGCAACTCTACAGGACAGAGTAGAACTGTCCCACAGGGTTTCCAAAGCTGTAACTTCACAGAAGCAGACTGCCACACTGTTCTCCCATGGAACAGCTGCTGAGTTCGAACTTCTGACTTGTCAGTTAGCAGCCCAGCACTTAACCACTATGCCAGGAGGGCTCAACAACACAGTTACAGTCGTTTAAAACCTTTGTAAATTAATCATCATTAAAATTGATGCATTCATGCTTATAAAATGGGATTCTATACCCTTTGCACTATTGATTTTACTTCTAACAACCTAAATAATAACTTCAAAATGTAAACAGTACTTATATTATTATGATAAAACCAAGTGAACCATACCTCTTGCTGTCGAGTTGAGTCCAACTCATGGTGATCCCAGAGTTACAGAGTAGAACTAAGCTCTGTAGGATTTCTTGGCTGAAAACATAATGCAAATTCCATTTGTTTGGAATTTTTGAAAAGAATATGCTGAAATTGATCAAGGTAGTTAAAAGTTAAGTTTGTACAGATACTTAGGAATTGCTAATGCTGATAACTAATTATGTTTATGAGTTTATGTACAAGTTAAATATTTCTGAGTCTAAAGACAGCTAACTTGAAAAACAACTTATATTTAAAAAAAGATTTTGAAGTTTTTGGAAAAGATTTCTTGGCAATATTAAGCTAAAGGATTTTTATTTAATGAGAAAATGCAAATTTTGAAATACTATAAAGTTTATTACATATCTATCATTATTTCTCAAACTACCAAGGACAATTCACAGTTTTCTTTTTTAATTTTACAATGTAAATCATCATCTCTGATTATGCCCATGCCCTAGTCTAGTGTTGTACCCAGGAATCTGCATTTTTACCCTCAAGTAATTAACATTTAGGCTATTCTAAGATCCTAGTTTAATAAACACCAGTGGGGATTATGTTCCAGATCGTCCTATATTCTCCCCAAATTAAGAGAAATAGAAAATGTGTTTATTTTACAAAAAATTAGGATAAACATAAACAAGAAATCATCAGTAGTTCTAATACTAGGCATGCCCGTCATAGGCTTCTACAGGTATTTGTTTACTGTTAATACTTATATATTTTCACTTGAATTTAATATTACAGAATTTTTAGTTACGGTTTTTCATTTTAACTTTACATCTTTTTTTAAATCTCATTCTGGAGAACTTATTTTCTACAGTAAAATAATTCCTTTTTGATTTATCCTGCAGTATACCTACAAAAATTTCTAATCAACAATGCCAATAGTAAGTATTGACTTATTTACGTGTTTTTATCAGCATACGTTTGGCTTCGTATAACAGAAAACCTTACTTGGCTGTCTTAAACAACAAGCCATAGATCATCCTGCTATAAAACAGGAGGGCTCCAGGATTATAAATATAGCATCTCAATTATTGTATTAAGGACCAACGTACCGTTAAAAATTTGTTTTGCCCTCTCTCCCCAACTCTACACAGCATTTTGGCGTGATTTCAAGCTAACTCTCTACAAGGTCACGGGAAACTTGCAACAGTTAGAAAGAACATACCCAGACATGACAAGGGCCAGAAAATTTGAAGGGAGGGGTTTTTGTTTGTTTGTTTTTGAAGATGATCAGAACCTTTCCCTACAGTCTCTGGGAAACACGCTTTTATCTGCCATTGGCCAGAATTGCTTCACAAGCCAATGCCTAAATCCCTCTTTGGAAAGCAGAATGGTGTTTGGATAATCGATTCAAACTGATTAGGTATGAAACCTGGAACCGAAGACAGGTAACTGTTTGCTGAGGTAGTGGAGGATGAACGCAAGTGTTTAATTCTGCCAGTAATGAAGAAGATCAGTTGGGCAGGGAACCAAAAGTTTCCCCTTGAGGTTATTAAGAATTTTCTCAAATACTTTATAAAAGTTGTATAATTTTTTTCACCTGTCCCCTGTAAAACAAAACCAAACCCATTGTTGTCGACTAGATTGCA
Organism: Dugong dugon; assembly: GCA_030035585.1. Classification (NCBI taxonomy): domain Eukaryota; kingdom Metazoa; phylum Chordata; class Mammalia; order Sirenia; family Dugongidae; genus Dugong; species Dugong dugon. Next base: position 14,645,165 of record CM057473.1, read on the forward strand.
TTAATTAATCTGCTTCCTGTTTTGTTTTGTTTGGGTTTTTTAATTTTTCTTTTTCCCATTGCTGTGGAGTCAATTCTGACTCGTAGCGAACCCATGGCACAGAGTAGAACTGCCCCATAGGGTTTCCAAGGAGGGGATGGTGGATTTGAACTGCCTACCTTTTGGTTAGCAGCCGTAGCTCTTAACCACTGCGTCACCAGCACTCCAATGTTTTTGAATACATAAGTCAAATACGCTGAAGTGAGTTGGACTTCTCGAATTACTGTCCATTCAATCTGAGTATTTTTTAACGTTATATAATATCATTTGTGAAGGTTAATTTGGGAATTTCTGATGTTTCTTAGGAGTAAAACTTGGCATTGGCCCTATTAGTATAAGTTGTATAAGTCTAGCATAGAGTACTTCTTTTTTTGGTGTCACTGATTATCGTACAAGGGAGCAGGAGAGATAACCAATGAAGGCAAGGATGATGAATTACACAAGCTAAGGTAATCAGGCTTTCTATTTTTAATGTAACGTTTCCTAGACCCCCTGGATCTCCTACTCATCATTATTTTCTATAGGCTGTCCATCTCAAAGGATATAAATCACTAGTTAATCATATTGCTTTTTATCATCCCTAGTACATCAGCATGCATCTCACACTGCTCTAGGCATGCATGATAAGAATGCAGAATCAAGGGACTTTAGGACATTACGCTTTCTCAGCTAGCACCTGTGATTGATGCTGTGGTTGCTGACGTAGAATCCATGCTTGTTCCTCTCAACAGAAGACAATTGCAACAGGAACCTGAGGTAATATTAAAGTATTAAAGTGATAAATAAGCTTGTCACCTAAAACTACACCTTTTTAAACATCTACACCTAGTTTAACAGACGTTTTTAGGCCACATTGATTGTGAGACTCAGCATGGTATGCTAACATTCCTTTCCCTTAAGATGTACACATTGCCTACGATGATATTAAATCTGCATATTCAGACCAACTAAGTTTGGATCCCAAACACCATGAATTCATTTTATCAGTTAGGAACTGCATCTGGACAAGAGAAACAGTGGAAAAACTTTTTTTTTTTCAAATGTTGAACTGATTGATGCCACAAAAAGCAAGTTGGGAATTTAGGAAAAAAGGACCGAGTAGATATTTGGGTGAGGGGACACCTAGCTGTCTTTGTCACATTTACCAGACTAACAGAAACCTGCATTAAACAACTTGCAAAGAAGGAAAAGATGACATAAATTTATCAGATGAAGTTCATAATCAAGGAGTTTTTTTACTGGGATGCTGACAGAATCATAGACAGAAAAGAACAGAGGAAAGTAAAAAGTGTCCTGACCTCTGCCCTTCAGGCCCACAAGGATCCTTTAACTTCTTCTGTCTCGGTGTTTTTTGTTTCCTGTCCTGACAGCTCTCAAAAGCAGAAATGAAATCTCTTTCTCCTCACGTCAGTTATCTTATGAACAGACCCTTGAATATTGAGATGCTGATAGATTTATATTAACACGTCAAAAACTGAATTTGTTCCTTTTCCTGATTTCCCAATTTCTGTTAATGGCATGCATATTCTTTCGCAAGAATACATAGTTAAAAAAAGAAACAATCTTTGTTGGTTACAAGGGTTGGGAGGAGTGGAGGGGAATACTAAATAGACCAAAAATAAGTGGTAACTTTGGCGAAGGGTAAGACAATACACAACACTGGGGAAGTCAGCACAACTTGTACAAGGAAAGGTCATGGAAGCTCCATACATACACGCAAACTTCCCGAGGGACTGAATTTCTAGGCAGAGGGCTGTGGGGACCATGGTCTTCAGGGAACATCTAGCTCAACTGGCATAACACAATTTATAAAGAAAATGTTCTACACTCCACCATGATGAGTAGCATCTGGGGTTTAAAAGCCTGTGAGCAGCCATCTAAGATACCCCACTGATCTCACCCCTTTGGTAGCAAGGGAGAATGAAGAAAACAAATGCAAGGAAAAAATTAGTCCAAAAGACTAATGGACCACAACAACCACAGCCTCCACCAGACTGAGTACAGATGGTGCCCAGCTACCACCACTGACTGCTCTGACCGGGATCACAACAGAGGGTCCCGGACAGAGCTAGAGAAAAATGTAGAACAAAATTCTAACTCACAAAGAAAGACTAGATTTACTGGTCTGACAGAGACTGGAGAAATCCCTAGAGTATGGCCCCCAGACGCCCTTTTAGCTCAGTAATGAAGTCACTCCCAAGGTTCACCATTCAGCCAAAGATTAGACAGGCCCATAAAACAAAATGAAACTAATGGGGCCCAAGGACTAGAAGGCAGGAGGTGACAGGAAAGCTGGTAATAAGGAACCCAAGGTTGAGAAGGGACATGTCATGGGGTGGTTAACCATTGTCATAAAACAATACATGTACTGTTTAATGAGGAACTATTTGTTCCGTAAACCTTCATCTAAAGTACAATTAGAATAAAAAAAAAGAATATGTAGTTAACATTTATTCAGTTTCTCCATCATTTACCATAGCAAATTGTTACCAAGTCTTGTAGATGCCTTCTTCAAGATTTATTCTGAACAACCCTTCCATCCTTCCTTACTGCCACTATCCCAATTCAGATCTTAGAATATTAAGAGGGCAGACTGTTCCTCCCAGCGTTCATCTCCCCTTTTAATCCCCCTTCCTACAAACAAGGAACAGATCTGTGGACAATTCTGTTACGATGACATTAGTCTCTTAATGAAAATTATTTAAGAACCACAATACCTAATAAAGTAAAAACACTTCAGTCTAGGTTTCAGGATTCTTATTATTACCCCAATTTGTTTTGCCAGGCTTAGTTTTTATTAAGCTCCTGTTGTGTAATATTGAGTAATTAAAACTGGGCTATGTATTTGCCAAAACCTTCCCTTTCTCCTGTGTCCTGAACTTTCACTCACATTCTAACCTGTCTGGGAAACATTTCCAGTTATATCTTTTGACATTTTATTCTTTATCTTTAATATTTCCTCCATAGAGATTTTTTTCTTTTTCTAATTTATTGAACTGGTTATAATGTTTCCTTTTTGTTTTTCTTTTTTGGACCTTACTGTTGTTGTTAGCTGACTCTGAGTTGGCCCCTGGCTCATGGTGACTGCATACACGACAGCAGACAATTGTGAGCCATCGAATTGCACTGGCTGATTTTCAGAAGTGGACTGCCAAGCCTTTCTTCCAAGTCTGGAAGAAAGCTCTGCTACAACCTGTTCAGCATCATAGCAACATGTAAGCCTCCGTTGATGAGCAGGTGGTTGGTGCACATGAGCTGTGCTGGCTGTGAAGGCAGAATTCTACAACTTAGCAGCATTTTATTTTTACTCATTTTAAGGCATTTAATTTAGTACATCTTTTATACAAGTGATAGGATATTGTTTTAGATTCTCTTCTAGAATGTGTGACAGTAGGGAATAGTAATTACTACTGTACCTCCTGACATGAAAATTTCAGTGTAGAAATGAGACTTACTTATATGCCCAGGAAAAAACAAAACAAGACAAAAAACGTAGACACAGACTGTCAATCAGGTTTGTGGCATAGTGCTTAGGACCCATGTTCAATAATCCGTGACTAATATTTATCTTCATGCCACATAAAGATCACTGCTGTTACAAAGTGAAGGTAATCTAAATCAGTGCGATTCAAACTTTAACGTCCACTTGAATCACCTGGGAATCTCGTTTAAAATGCAGATTCAAATTTAGTACGAATTTGATAAGGCTCGAAATTCTGCATTTCTAACAAGCTTCCTAGTTATGCTGACGCGGCGGGTTCTCTATCCACATTTTGAAAAATAGCAAGTATAATTGCATAAAAGACTCGTTGAGAAGAATGCGTTTAAAAAGATTTTTTCTGTGCGGAGGTCTCTAACGCTGTAAAGCATATGGCAATAAAAATAAAACCTATCTTAGGCTAGTGTTGGTGAAGAATATTGACTATTCCATGGACCACCAGAAGAGTCCCTGGGTGGCACAAAAGGTTAAGCACTCGACTATAAGCTGAAAGGTTGGCAGTTCAAACCCACCCAGGGGCACATGGGAAGACAGGTGTGGTGATCTGTATCCGAAAGCCCACAGCCTGGAAAACCTTATGGAGCATTTCTACTCTGCACACAAGGGGTTGCCATGACTCAGAAGTCAGAATCTGACAACAGCAACGAGCCAGAAGAACAAACAAATCAGTCTTGGAGAAGTACAGCTCCTTAGAAAAGAGGATGGCAAGACTTAGTTTGCTTACTTTGGACGCAGCATCGGGGAAGACTGATCACTACAGAAGACATCATGCTTGGTAAAGCAGGAGGTCAGCAAAAGCCAAGGAGATCCTCCATGAGACGGATTGACACAATAGCTGAAACAATGGGCTCAAACATTATCAATAATTGTAAAGACAGCACAGGACCGAGGACTGTTTTGTTATACATAGGGTTACCTTGAGTCAGAGCTGACTCAAAGGCAACTAACCACCAATGTTTTAGAAACATCATTATGTTATTCCTATAATTAATATATTAAGGGAGCCCTCATGGTACAACTTTCACATATTTGGCTGCTAACCGAAAGGCTGGCAGTTGATACTCATTCAGAGGCTCTGCAGGACAAAGACGGGGCGATCTGCTTCTATAAAGAATGCAGCCAAGAAAACTCTATGAGGCAGTTCTACTCTGTCACATGGGGTCACCGTGAGTCAGAATCCACTGAACAGCATCCAACAACAATAGTCGTGAAAATAGGTAGAAATTTGTTTTTTAGAGAACAGAAATTACATATATTAATAGAAAATGGGAACATGAAAGTTGTTGTCAAACAAATTGTATATCTCTTGAATTGTAACCTCTTAAAAACAATATTCTACTCTTATTCTTAAGGCATCCTGAGGATCTTTGTATTCTGACTTTTTAATCCAATTTTTTGCATCTGAACTTTCTACAAAGATATGAACTCATCAGTATAAGAACTGCACTCCTTAGACTCTATATTCCCAATACTATTCTAAATTAATTTGTAAATTTCTATTTTGTTAGGCTTTGAAAAAACTTTTACAACTCACACTCCATGCAAAGTAAGACATGTAAACTGAAGAAAGTTTATATGCATGGAAGGCATTGTCCGTGTATCAAACAAATCAAGCCATTTAGCAATTAACACCCCTAGTCATAAAATACCAACCAAATGCAGAATTATGTTCCTCTCATGAAAAAGTCTAATGGTTTATACTGATGCAAGGCTTAGTCATAGACCAGGTGCTCTGAGCTTTAAATACAAACTCATTTCCTGAGATTAAGTCTGAAACCCTAAGGAAAAAAGCTGACCAGAATTGACAGGACACATCAAGTCATGACAATTGCCAGTCGTAAATGACCTTAACTGCAGTTGGATGCATCTACCTTGTTTAAGAAGGGTAAAAAACACAAAAAACACTGCCATCTAGTCGATTCTCACTCATAGTGACCCTGTAGGATGGAGTAGAACTGTCCCATAAAGTTTCCAAGGCTGTAAATCTTTACCTAAGCACACAGCCACTGCCACATCTTTCTCCCATGGAGCTGTTGATGGGTTCAAACCATCAATCTTTTGACTAGAAGCCGAGCACTTAACCACTGTGCCACCAGGACTCCTCTTGAGAAAGGCTGTTGCGCTTGTTGTTGTGTGCCTTCGAGTTGATTCTGACCCATAGCGACCCTATAAGACAGCACAGAACTGCTCCATAGGGTTTCCAAGGAGCTGCTGGACGGTTGGAACCACCCACCTTTTAGTTAGCAGCCTGGGCTCTTAAACACTGCGACACCAGGGTTCCGTAGTGGGCTTTAGCTCAATTTACTTTAGTATTTTACAGTTGCGTTTCTCAGGAATATAGACCCCATTTCCACAACTAAAAGGCCAATAGATTTTCTCTATAACACTCCATTTCCCTGCCTAACCCCAGCAGGAACAAACGTTCACACAACTTAGAAAAAAAAAGTTATTTCAAAAATCCTTTCCAAGATTGCAATTGAAAATTGCAGTAACAGTTGGTAAAGATTATTTCTGTTTTGCCTTTTCTTTAAATTAAATGCCTCTTTGTAGCACAGCAAGGTGGCTTTTATAATCTTTTCAAGGTTAAGATGAACTCTTTTCTGTTCACCAGAGTATTTATTTTATGAAACAAATGAACTCAATTGATTGCATTGTAGTGAGCAATAAATTCAACCACAGAAGTAAGAAGTTTTTTGTTCTAATTTGCATTTCAGAGGAATTTATACTTTGAAAGAATTTATTCTCCTAAAATATTTTCTTTGTATTTGTTTTAAATAAATGCCATCTACAACATTAGGCTCTTTAATTAAGAAATGGCATATTTATTATTTATTTGATGAATGAGAATAAATAACCTAGCCCTAAGTAAAGTTTGGGGCCTTCGTGGCGCAGTGGTTAAGAACTGGGCTGCTAACCAAAAGGTCGGTAGTTTGGATTCATCAGCCGGTCTTTGGAAACCCTATGAGGCACTTCTACTCTGTGAGTTGGAATCAACTGAGGGCAACTGGTTTGGTTTTCGGTTTAAATAAAGTTTAGGTGTTATCGGTGGAGACACCTTCAAATGGTAAGGATTTTATCAAATTATCGAATAGTGTTGTGTTTTTATACTTCTGATATTCTTAGAAAACATTTATCTATTCTGAAATTTTAATGCACGTGCACACATGCGTGCGCGTGCACACGCACACACACATACACTGGCTGAATCGTTCTCTTCTGCCTTCACTAGGCATTTTAAGCAAAATTCTCAAGTTAGTTCCTCATGTAGTCAAAGTCTAGAACATATGAGAGAAAAAAAGGACTAATAAAGGTAATAGGTTATTTTCGATCCTGCAATTTAAAGTATATACTTTAAAACAATCATACTTATGATTTAGCAGCTTGTGGATTTGAGAATATGATCAGCAGATGTGGTCCTAAGATATTCAACAGTACCTCTAACAGATCAGCATTTAATCCCAAATTGTACTATTGCATAGGCCAAAGCATGGTTGGGCAATTAGGATAAATTAGTTACTTTACATAATTTTATCTTTAAAAAACCCACTGCCTTCCAGTCGATCCTGACCCATAGCTACCCTATAGGACAGAGTAGAACTGCCCCCTAGTGTTTCCAAAGAGCTGCTGGTGGATTTGAACTGCTGACCTTTTGGTTGGCAGAGGAGCTCTTAACCACTAAGCCACCAGGGCTCCAGTTTTATCTTTAGTAACCTATAAATATTGCTGGAAAAAAAGAAAAAAGTTTTCCAGTGATTTGTAGTAATTATAAGCTTCTAGGATCAAAGGTTACACATTTTGTGTTTTCTTTCTGTCAAAAACTAAATTGCTTAGAATAAAACCAAACATTAATGTAACAGAATACATTTATTGTGAATAGATCCGATGTGAACCGAGCAGCATCACCTGAAGGCGTTCCAAAGAGCGGACAGTGCAAGTGGATTGTATAGGTCATTGTTACGTTAATAAGCCAGAAGCATATCTAATGTATGGCATGTGCACTGGGCACCATCTGGAGGGGGCCACCACTGAGCAGTTTCTACTAGTCCAGTACTGCACAACATCCTTTCTCAAGCAGGGTAGACACGGCGGTAGGGGTGGGGGAGCGGCGGAGGGAGCACTTGCCCCTGGGCACAAGTCCAAGGGGCTCCAGACGACGCATAGAATGACATTCCTAGACACCCTAGATATGACATGAAAGGCACCGGACAAGAGGAGGGGGAGGCATTTCTGTTGACACAGTTGCAACTATCAACACCTATTCATCTTGAAATTGGGAGGAGAGGAGTGCAACTTAGAGATTCACCCTGGTTGCTCTAACTGGGAGTGGAAAGCAATTTAGAGATTGCCCCTGGGTGCTCATTACCTTCCCTAGTGCCCTGCAGAGGCCCAATTTCAGTGCTTGGCATAAGTGCTATTTTCCATAGATACGCCTCTAATCAAAGCACAGTGCAGGTTATGGAAATAGTCATCAAGGACAGGGTACACCCTAAAACAACCTCTGGTCAGACCCTGGAATTCCTGCTTCTTAAAGCTGGATGCACATAGATATTTTTCCAAGAGAACTCAATGCCTAAGGCCAAATGGTCTCCACTAAACTGTTTACTAAGCCCTTGTTTGACCCAAAAAGGTGGCTCCAGGGAACCAATTCCTTCAAGGTTCAAAAGGACACCTAAGGTGGATGGCTTGGGTGGGCCACACCAATTCCATGAACCCAGAAATCTGGATTCCAGAAGAACCAAAATGATTGTGTCATTTTGTTTTCTAAAACAGTAAGATGGGAGCTTAAATCTTTTACAGACTGCCATTAGCCTCAAGGTACCAATAATGAGGAGCCCTGGTGGCTCAGTGGTTAAAGCATTTGGCTGCTAACCAAAAGGTTGGCAGTTTGAACCCACCAGCCTCTCCATGGGAAAAAGATGTGGGAGTGTACTTCCATAAAGACTGCAGCCTTGATAACCCTATGGGGAAATTCTACTCTGTTCTATAAGGTCATTATGAGCCAAATCAACTAAACAGCAGTGGGTTAACCAGTCACGTGAGGGCAACAGTGGCTGCTATTTTAATGAAGCAATAAATGTAAATGCTTCAACAGTCTTAATATTAAAAAAAAAAAAATCAGTAGTTTGGAGTCTCAATGACTATTATGAACATTATGTAATGAACATATATGTGAAAAATAGGAGAAGTAGGAATCATACAAAATATCAACAAAAAGCTGCATTGATCACAATACTTGTGGTTATACTGGTTACCATATAATCTGTTAAATAAAAATTAGATAATTGTTCTTGAACTCAGAAAAATAATACTGCGCATTTGTACACTTGACATCAAATTACTTCAGGGGTAACTGAATTTTTTCTAGGGGGGGTGGGCTGCAGGAAAGGGTGAATGATAACTGTGCATCAGTGATCCATGAGGGTAGTAATTATATCAGCCTGCCTTACGGAGAGCATTCAACGCTCACACACTATCTATTCGAAAGTTCTGTGATATTGGAACTGGTACTAAGAAAAGAGTGGGTTTAGTAAAAATTGTAATCCCTGACAGAATGAAGAGTAACAAGGTGAGTGACAGAAAAATCCATTTAATTATTGTTGGGATATTTTGAGAATGAGATAATGAAAATAATTGCAAGTTGACAGATGAAGAACCCCATATAAAAAATAACAGCATTCACTAAACCAAACCGATGTGCTGAGAACATTTATGTGATAGAAACCAGGGAAAAATGGGACATCACTTTGTTGGCAGAAGAGCTAGGACAGGTGATGCATTGAAAATATAATAGCAAAGGGATATTTTTGAAGGATAGAGAAGCTGGAAGCTAATAAAAGTCTAAATAGGATCCCTCCGTTTTACAAAGAAGCAACAGAGAATTAAGTGACTTCACACGGATCCTATAGGCAGTGGTAGTTTGTTTAGTGGTGATTCAGTGGTAGAAGTCTATGCTTCCATGCAGGAGACCTGGGTTCGATTCCTGGACAATGCGTATCTCATGCAGTCACCACCCATCTATCAGTAGCGACTCGTGTGTTGCTGTGGCACAGTGGTTAAGCGCTAGGCTGCTAACAGAAAGGTTGGTAGTCCAAACCAACCAGTCACTCTGGGGGAAAAAGATGTGGCAGTCTGCTTCTGTAAAGATTACAGCCTTGGAAACACTATGGGGCAGTTCTACTTTGTCCTGTAGCATTGCCGTGAGTCGGAATAGACTTGACAGCAACAGGATGATGCTAGATAGGTTTTAGTGGAGCTTCCAGACCAAGACAGACTAGGAGGAAAGGCCTGGCATCTACTTCTGAAAATCAGCCAATCTGTGGATCACAAAGGTCCGATCTGCAACCCATCATGCGATGGTGCACAATCGAGTAGCTTTTTGTTCTCTTGTGTATAGGGTCCCCATGAGTAGGAGATCGACTTGACGGCAGCAAGCAACACATATTCATACATATTCTAAATTTTTCTGCAGTCTTGGACCACAGTTTCTCAATAAACTGAAACAGGGTTATCATAAGTAAATGGCCAAGAGAAAGTATTTTCAATTCAGAAGAACCCTGTTTAAATTCCCAATTCTACATCCTTCTGGGGCCCTGGTGGTACAGTGGTTAAGCGCTATGACACTAGCTGTATAACATTTGGTAAGTTGTTAACTGCTGTGGGATTTGCTTTATTCATTGGTAAATTAAAAAAAAAAGGGAGGGGGGCTTTTAGCAGGTTTCTTTTCTTTTTTTTCCATTTTAACAATGAGGAAATTGAGTTACAAGATGGTTAAATCATTTGAATAAATTTGTATAACCGGTAGGTAGCCAAACCAAACCTAAATCCAGGTAGTTTGACTCTGGAGTTTGTATATTTAACCAGTTGTATATACTTTACCAAATCAAGAATTATTACTTAAAATGGTATAGCCTATTTTATTAGTTTATTAATATTTTTAGAAAATTAGATACATTATACCTTATGTGTTAAAGCAGTTTCTTAAACACAGTTTTTATTTTTAAAGTTGATCATTTGTTTCCTGTTTAAAGAAATAACTATAAAAAGTGGATTTTCAACTTCCAGCTTTAAAAATCACAATAAATGCCTAGCAAGATACAAAATTTAAAGTTGAAGTAATAGCATTGAATTCCATAATAAACATGTACCAAAAGTTCATAATTAAATTTTTAAATATTTGCAATAAAAACATACTCTATAAAAGAAATTTTATGATGCTGATATCATAATTAAATCCTGTCAAATTAATTACATTTTTGGACAGTATTGACTCTTCCACCAAGCAAGAGGCTTTTTTCATATACATTTAATATCATATTTAGTATTAGAAAACAAAGTCAGAAGAATGTTTTTCTTGAATTCCTCCCCCATCTTGAAGATATCCAAAACCTACAATACTAAGAATATAAAAATAAAAATAATGCCTGGGTGACAATCAGGTTGTGTATAACTAAATGCTTTCCGACTTCTAGAGCCTCAGGATCTCTCTCTGCATCTCAATAATTCCTAAAGGTAGGGATTTAGGGATGACCCAGACAGAAGTCTTTAAGGATTTCTGTCTCCAAATACGTTCACCACAACGTTGAAATTTTCTGCAGGGTAGCTATTGATATCCATAACTCTGGTTGAAGACCTTCTTCATAATCTTAAATATTATTTCAAGAGTTCAAAATTATTTTGCAAAAAAGTTTTAAGTATTTAAACAGCCTATATTTCAGGATGTCTTTTCTTTGAATTAGAATTCATTGCTGATGTTTATATTGGCGACATGAAAATTAAAATAATCAGATTATTTTAAGGCTTGTTTGTAAATAGAAATTTTATAATCATAGTAAGTACTGGAAATGTGAAAGTAACACAAATATTGTTCAGTGGATAGTTCTTACTTGTTTTAATAAATTGAAAAATTTGGTTAACTTATTAATAATTAGGGGTTGTTAAAAATAAAATATATACTGATAATTATGTTTCTTATGTGCATGTCTTTTTACTACCATGAATCTTAAAAATCAAGCTGCTAATTATCTCTTTATTAGCTTATTTAATGCATTTGCCCTTTGAGAAAGATTATTCTGAAAAATATTTTCTTCTATTTCTATTTTATGACCTTGTCATACAGAAAAGATTTAGTAAGTAGTTATTAATCACTTCTGCAAACATCTAACACATGTGATTTAAAATCATAACGAAATAACGGAAATAGCATGAGCTTTTTGGATGTACATTATTATTCTAGGTGTGTGTTAATGGGCAAATTTTGTACTTCTTTGGGTCACAATTCTTTCCTTTGTGAGATAAGAATTAAAATACAGCTATCAAAAATTCAAATTACTTTTTATCAAATAACTACTGCATGTTAGGTACTCAGTACAGCTTTTAACACTTAGTAGGCATCCCATTTACATCTTAATGGATTCATCCATTTATTCAAACAATACTGAGTGGTTATTTACCAGGCACTTTTCTGGGTGCTAATAACATGCAATATGAAAAAGACAGACAATGTCTTTACTTCATAGTGTTGAATTTTACGTACTGTATATAGGTGCTTTGTAGATAGGAAAGATATAAAAACAGAATACAATTTTAGGGGCTTATTGCGAGTATTTCCCAAGTTCAAGTAGAATTCAATAATGCAATAATTAAAGTCATGCAAAATCCCTGTCATGAAATCTATATACTTATTTAAGATGCATTAAGATGCTTCTCTGAAGCCATCACAAAACGAGACATTTCCTATTACTTAATTCACAGTACTTAGAAGATGAAGGGGCCCTGGTGGCTCAGTGGTTAAGATATACAGCTGCTAACCAAAATGCCGGCAGTTCAAAATCTACCAGCTGCTCCTTGGAAACTTTATAGGGTAGTTCCACTCTGTCTTATAGGGTAACTATGAGTTGGAATCGACTCGACAGCAAAAGTTTTGTTTTTTGTTTTTTTTCTGTAGAAGATGAAAACACACCTATTTCTCAAGAGAAGAATTCCAACTACTGAGGTAAATTTTCCAAAGACTGCACAGTAAGACTGCAAGTAATGTCTTTTAAGTACTGTAATTAAGTACTTATATAAGTATTATATGTATAATAAACACAATATGTGATTTCTTATGTTGCTCCTCAAAATAAGCCAGAGCCTCAATGATAAAATGCCTGTGAGTAAAAAACGATTCTAAAAGAATCTTGAAGAGAGACCTGAGAGTGTAGAGCTCAGTGGGTAGAAACTGATAACTTGTGGGTCACGGAACCCAAATCCAAACTCATTGCCTTCGAGTTGATTCTGACTCATAGCAACCCTATAGGACAGAGTAGAACTGCCCCAAAGGATTTCCAAGGAGCACCTGGTGGATTCAAACTGCTGACCTTTTGGTTAGCAGCCTGCAATCTTAGCCACTGTGCCACCAGGGCCCCTTGTGGGTCACAGTCCTGTTCAGATATTGTTTATTGTTGTTGTTAGGTGCCGTTGAGTCAGTTCCTACCCATAGAGACTCTATGCGCAACAGAATGAAACACTACCCCGTCCTGCGCCATCCTCACAATTGTTGCTATGCTTGAGCCCATTGTTGCAGCCACTGTGTCAATCCATCTCGTTGAGGGTCTTCCTCTTGTTTGGCCTGTTTAAAAATTTAGAGTTAGCCACCAAAACTTAAATATTTAGGGATTTCAAACCAATATCCAGATTTCAAGCTTATTCCTAAAAACTGGAAGATATGACAGTGTTTAGCCTGCATTTTCACTCAGCAACCAGGTGATCCACCTAATAATTTCTAACGCTTAAGACAAAGCATAACGTCTCCAATTTGCACTGCTTTCTATCATGTTACGTTCTGTCTGCTCTCTGCATTTATGTTTCCTGTCTTACTCTTGTAAGAGCTGACATTGAAGGCCTCTGACTTTATTTAAGGAAAAATTGTAGTATATCTAAGAGAATGATTTGACTGTATCTTCTTCAAAAGTATCCTTATATATTTTTCTTGACTTTTCTTTTTTAACACTATGAGGAAGCACAAATTTGAATGTGATTTTTTAAAACAAATAATGATCCATGTTGTTGTTGACCACCATTGAATTGGTCCCTGACTCATGATTATTCCATGTGTTACAGAGAACCCTACAGAGCAGTTCTATTCTGCACACATGGGGTCACCATCTGTCAGAATCTGCTTGATGACTATTAACAATAATGACCAACAATAACCAATAACCCAATAACAATCAACAACAAACAAGAATAACAACCAACAAAAAGGAAACAGGCAAAAAAAAAAAAAAAAAAAAGCAATGGGCAAAAGCCTGTTATCTGTGTTTTATTGACTATGCAAAGGCATTCAACTGTGTGGATCATAATAAATTATGGATAACATTGTGAAGAATAGGAATTCCAGAACAATTAATTGTGCTCATGTGGAACTTGTACATAGAATAAGAGGCAGTCATTCGAACAGAACAAGGGGATCCTAAGTGGTTTAAAATCAGGAAAGGTGTGCATCAAGGTTTGTGATGGTTAAGATTGTGTGGCTCTACTGGTTTTGCTTCTCTAGAGAAGTCAGTCTAAGACAGGGTTGTATCCTTTCACCATACTTATTCAATCTGTATGCTGAGCAAATAATCTGAGAAACTGGACTATACGAAGAATGCAGCATCAGGATTGGAGGAAGACTCATTAACAACCTGCGATATGCAGATGACACATCCTTGCTTACTGAAAGCGAAGAAGACTTGAAGCACTTACTCATGAAGATGAAAAACTACAGCCTTCAGTATGGATTACACTTCAACGTAAAGAGAACAAAAATCCTGACAACTGGACCAATATAGAATAGAATATTGAGTATACCATGGGCTGTCAGAAGAACGAACAAGTCTGTCTTGGAAGAAGTACAGCCTGAGTGCCCCTTGGAAGTGAGAAGGGCGAGACTTCTCACATCCTTTGGATACGTTATCAGGACAGACTAGTACCTGGAGAAGGACATCAAGCTTAATAAAAAGTCAGTGAAAAAGAGGAAGAACCTCAAGGAGATGGATTGACACAGTGACTGCAACAATGGGCTGAAGCATAGCAACAATTGTGAGGATGGGGCAGGAGCGGGCAGCGTTTGGTTCTGTTGTACACAGGGTTGCAATGAGTCAGAACCACCTTGACTGCAGCTAACACACACACACACACACACACACACAAATGAAGAAGACAGAAATAGGATGTCTTGGCTATATATGGAGAAAAAAAGAGAAGTTAGTTATCTATGCTTGGAAAAGATGTTTAAAAAACAAATAGAAACAAGATAAAGCCCTCAACTCTTATTTTGCTTCCATTTTCTCTGTCACTGGGAATGAAATTAAAAGAAAAATAGGGCAAAATGGATTAACAAAACAAATCAAAAGTATTGAGAAAACTTACAACAGAACAACTAACTTACTATATGAGCCTAAGACCGCTGGCTCACACAAATTACATGTTAGGGCACTGAAGGAACTTGACTATGACTTAATTACACTAACATCAATTATGTATGAGAAATGATGGAAAATCAAGGATATGGTATAGATGGAACCTACAGACTGAATGTTTAAAGGGAAGAATGTTAAATCTAGACTTCTGACTCGAGAGCTTAATATTGTTCATGTCCAAGACTGGAAAACTCAGCATCCACTGATTGATTTTTAGGTGTTAAGAATTTATAAAAATTCTGAATGCTCCAAAAAGAGGAAAGGTTGGAAAAGTATGAGTTTAATAAAATACAGTGTATAGATCAAGGGTGATAATATTTACACTGTCCTCTGTGTCAGTTATATTCATCTGAAATATTGTGTTCAATGTGGGATGAAACGCATCTAATAAAAATGCTGATAAACTAGAGTAGCACATTTTAAAAATTATAAGCAGAATTATAAGGATAATTAAAGCTATGAAATTTGAGAAATTATGGAGGGCATGGGAACTGGCTAATAAGGAGAAGGGATACTGAAAACTTGTCGTAATTGAAGGCACATATTCAAAGGTACAACATTTGGAAAAGGACCTACAGGTATTATGCAGAGTGTTAATAGAAAAACCAGATGTTATAGCACGACAAACTTTCTAATAATTATCCCCACTCCCTCAGTGAGTAAATTGTCTCTAATGTGGTGCCATTTGATTTCAAAATGGTAAACTGAAGTGGGATTCCCGCTTACTGGAAGTGTTTTATAAAAGATGTGAGAAATATGGAAATGGTAAACCTGGTGAGCTTAAGACACTCTTCTAAAGCTGATGTTATGAGAATGATTGATTTTTACTAACAGCCACAACTATTGTGCTTTAATTTGTGCAACTTTCAGAGTGAAAAATGCAATCTACATATTTCTATACCATTACTTAATTCATCACTATTCCAATTTTAAAATAAATTAATAAAATCTTTACTCTGACTATGCAGCCACTTACGAAGTACTACAGCTTACATCATTTAAAACTGGAAAAAGTCCTAAAAAATATACTATATTAGCCTGCATGGCAAGCTAATGACCTAAATGACCTAATAGGTCTTACCTACCTGTAATTTCATCAGCACTGTAAAATACCTGGAACAATTAAAATATGTAGTGAATTTCTCTAAATCTCTGTTATAGCCATTACTTTGCCAAATGCAATACATTCTCTCACATTCAATCTGTAAATAGCCATAATTAACATCTTATTCATTACAGGAGCTATGTCTTAGATATTATCCAATTCATAGAATTAAGTAGCAGAGTTCCTAAAGGTAATTACTTCATCTATCTATATAAAAAAAACAGGGAATTTCATATTTTTACTTATTAAATATGTTCTGTCAATAAGTGGGCCAACATTTAATTTCGTTGTATATATACATGTATGTATATATAGACATATATCTATACAGACAAACACATACATCTATATATAATGAAATTATATATGTATATTTATATATAAACAATGAATCAAAGGTTATGATTTGAGCTCCTGTCCCACTCTAAGCACATAATACTGTTAGAAAAAGTATAAAAAGATAATATTTAAAGGAACAATCTAAGTTCAAAAGAAACATCTTCTAGGGCTGAACAGGATACATGCACAAAGCACCCAGATGGCTTTAAATGTGCGGGCCTGCTAGCCTCAGAGTCTGGAAACAGAGAAAGAAGGCAATGAGGCCTTTTTGAGAGTAACAGGAATGAAATAGAGTTGCACACTTAATGAGACAGCCCGAAGCGGACACAGCCATGCAGTCAACCAGGCCGAATATGTTGTACGTTAGTATCACCATCCGATAGAATTCTGAGCCACCTGTGTAAGATCTGCTTCTGATTAGGAGAAGTATAATTATAATAGACAAAACCACCTGATAAGGAAGGGTGAGTACACAAAAAGAAAGAGAAAAATAAATACGAAAAAATAAAAATAACTCGACGCAATGTAAATCTGCAAATCAAAAGCTGTGAAACTCAAACAGATGTTAAGAATCATAGCCAAGCAAACAAATCGGAAGATAAATTGACACAATGTGAAATGAAAAAATATCAAACTGGAGATGAGTTTCAGATACATATGCTTACGATACTTTTTTGGACGAAAACTGGAATAGAATTCATACAAAAAATCATTTATTAAAGGTAGACTTTAAATAAATCTATGTAGTTATAAAAATGTATTATAAATCCTGAAAGTGAGAAAATACAGCCACCGAATTAAAAAGATAAATGAGTGAACTATAGGCTTTATATAGTTTAAACAATGGTGCTACAAAAGACAGTTGTGAGACCGTCACTCAGAGAGCAATACACTGAGAGATGCTAACAACAACAACAAAAGAAGAACAAACCAGATTTACAAACAACAGCACATGTCTAATAGAATCTCCAGATGACAGGGACGCGAAGCAGAAAATTTTGAGTTAATCAGCTTCTGCACCCATGTGAGTCAAGAAAAGTCTCCAGCCTGATGCCAGACTCACTGATTTGGAAATTGCCAGCCTCCACAACTGCATGAGCCATTTCCTTGACATAAATCTTTCTCTCTCTCTCTCAACACAAGAGTGTTGTTCATCTCTTCTATATCTTTACTAATTTTTTCTACTTTTTCTATCAATCACTGTGAGAGGTGTGTTAAAATCATCCAATAAGATAGTGGATTTATTGATTTATTGTTTTCTTTCTTTTTACCTTCACGGTGTATATTGTGAAAGCATATTATTAAATACATAAAGGTTTGAAATGGTTTGAAATTCTGACATATTAAATCTTTGTTTTGATATATTATACTCTTTATTTCTATTTGTTGTTCTCTTTTTAGCTATGATTTTTGCTAGTATTATTTGTTTTAATTTTTTTTTAATTTATTATATTCTAGTTGTGTTGCTGACCCTCACAATGTAGCTGAATCTGCCTCAGAAGACTTGTTGTTTTTAGGTGCTGTCGAGTTGGTTCCAACTCATAGCAACCCTATGTACAACAGAGCAAAACACTGCCCAGTCCTGTGCCATTCTCGTAATCACTGTTATGCTTGAGTCCATTGTTGCAGTCACTGTGTCAATCCATCTCATTGAGGGTCTTCCTCTTTCTCATTGATCCTGTACTTTACCAAGCATTGTGTTCTTCTCCAGGGACTGCTCACTCCTGATAAAATGTCTAAACTACGTAAAAGGAAGTCTCACCATACTTGCTTCTAAGGAGCATTTTGGCTGTATTTGTTCCAAGACAGATTTGTTCATTCTTCTGGCAGTCCATTCAATATTCTTCACCAACAACATAATTCATAGGTGTCAATTTTCTTCAGTCTTTCTTATTCACTGTGTAGCTTTCGCAGGCATACGAGGCAATTGAAAATAACATGTCTTGGGTCAGGAGCACCTTAGTCCTCAAAGTGACATCCTTGCTTTTTAACACTTTAAAAAGATCTTTTGCAGTAGATTTGCCAAATGCAATCTGTCCTTTGATTTCTTGACTGCTGCTTCCGTGGTCATTGACTGTGGATCCAAGTAAAATGAAATCCTTGACAACTTCACTCTTTTCTCCGTTTATCATGATAATGCTTATTGGTCCAGTTGTGGCAATTTTTGTTTTCTTTGTGTTGAGATACAATCCATACTGAAGGATGTAGTCTTTAATCTTCATCAGTAAGTGCTTCAAGTCCTCTTCACTTTCAGCAAGCAAGGTTGTGTCATCTGCATACCACAGGTTTTAAATGAGTTTTCCTCCAATCCTGATGTCCCATTCTTCTTCATATAGTCCAGCTTCTGGGATTATTTGCTCAGCATGCAGATTGAATAAGTATGATGAGAGGGTACAACCTGGACACACAGCTTTCCTGACTTTAAACAACTCAGTATCCCTTTGTTGTATTTGAACAACTGCTTCTTGGTCTATGTACAAGTTCCGCATGAACACAATTAAGTGTTCTGGAATTCCCATTCTTTGAAATGTTATCCATAATTTGTCATGATCCACATAGTTGAATGCCTTTGCATAGTCAATAAAACACAGATAAACATCTTTCTGGTATTCTCTGCTTTCTGCCAAGATCCATCTGACATTAGCAATGATATCGCTCATTCCATGTCCTCTGAATCTGGTTTGAATTTCTAGCAGTTCCCTGTCAATGTAGTGCTGCGACAGCTTTTGAATGATCTTCAGCAGTATTTACTTATGTGTGATATTAATGATATTGTTTGATAATTTTCACATTTTGTTGGATCATCTTTCTGTGGAATGGGCACAAATATGGTTCTCTTTCAGTCTTCCAAATTTCTTGGCATAGAAGAGTGAGCACCTCCAGTGCTGCATCCGTTTCTTGAAACATCTCAGTTGGTATTCTGTCATTTCCTGTAGCCTTGTATTTTGCCAGTGCCTTCAGTGCAACTTGAACTTCTTCCTTTATTACCATCAGTTCTTGATCATGTGCTACCTCTTGAAATGGTTGAATGTCCATCAATTCTTTTTAGTACTGTGACTCTTCTTTTGATATTTCATGAGTCGTTTAATATTTTCCCCATAGATCCTTTAGTACTGAAACTCAAGGCTTGAATTTTTTCTTCAGTTCTTCCAGCTTGAGAAATGCCAACCATATTCTTCCCTGGAGTTTTCTAACTCTAGGTCAAAAGACTTGCAATGATACATCTGCATTTCAAAGAGTCGTGAAGATTTCTTTGCTGAATATGAAGAATGAACTACCTTCTCTCCTAACCCAACTTCATACACAGTATTCCATCAAGGACTCTCCAGATTGGGTGAATATATACCCCTGCTCCATTATTTCTGTAGAGGATAAATCCTGCTATGCACGTTTTTATACTCAGCTTCTGAAAGTTTTCTTGTATGATTAAGTTCCCGTTGCCCTCCAGCATAGCAAGTGAATGTCCATTTTTTATTGGCTACTTTCCCAATCCCCATTTCCCTGCTTGTATTTCAAACACTGAATAAATTACAAGTACTCAAATCATTTTTTCAGGATCTGCTTCTGGGAGACTTCAGCTGAGATATCCAAGTTCTCAATCTTTGTTAACTGAAGACTTTTTTTCATATTTACATTTATTTTTTGATGTATTGAGATTTATATTCACCATCTTGTGCCGTATTTGTTTGTCCCATTTTGTAATTGTCTTTATCACTTCGAGTGCACATAGTGTCTTGGTTTGAATTATGTCCCCCCCAAAATGTGTGTATCAATCTGGCCAGGCCATGATTCCTGGTACTGTGTGATTTTCTTGTATGTTGTAAACCTGCCTCTATGATGTTAATGAGGGAGGATGGGTGGCAGTTGTGTTAGTAAGGCAGGACCTGATCTACAAGACTAGATTGTGTCCTGAGGCAATCTCTTGAGATATAAAAGACAGAAGTGAGCAGTGAGACTGGGGGACCTCATACCATACAGAAAGCAGCTCCGGGAGCAGAGCGCGCCCTTTGGACTGGGGTCCCTGTGCCGAGAAGCTCCTAGTCTGGGGGAACACTGATGAGAAGGCCGAGAGAGAGAAAGCCTTCCCCTGGAGCTGAAGCCCTGAATTTGGACTTTTAGCCTATTTTACTGTAAGGAAATAAACTTCTCTTCGTTAAAGCCATCCATTTGTGGTATTTCTGTTATGGCAGCACTAGATGACTGAGACACGTAGGGACCACATACTTTCTTTAGGTGCCTAATATTTTTCTTTATTTAATTCCACCTGGGGGTAAAAAAAAAGTCCAGAAGAAGCTTGAAGTTAATTTCAGGGAGAAAATCTATTTCGAATCCAAAGAGGAGAAAAAAAAAAAAAAAAAAAAAGAAACGGTGTATTTTAAAATGAACTAGAACAAGTGTAAAAAATAAATAATTCTGGAGAATGATTTCTGATTACCCGCTCTAAAAACATAGAAATAATTGTAAATTGCCAAGAAATATTTTACGTACAGGCTTGTGTTTTAATCATTAAAACACAATTAAAATATCAAAATATTATTTAAATTTGTAGCTTTGAATGAAGTTATGCAGCATAAAAATTCAGTAAGTGTTACGGTAACTATAGCAACTACCATTCATGGGGTGCTTACTACAACAAAGTCACAGTGCTCATAACGTTAGATAGATCCTTTACTCTTCATCACAACCTGGGAGATATACACAGTTATTTCTATTTTACAGATAAGGAATCTGAATCTCTGATGGATTCAGAAACTTGATTGCATCACGGTTTTAAAGTATCCGACTTATTCTGAAAATTAAAGTATATTGGAATGTGTGGA
Organism: Dugong dugon; assembly: GCA_030035585.1. Taxonomy (NCBI): domain Eukaryota; kingdom Metazoa; phylum Chordata; class Mammalia; order Sirenia; family Dugongidae; genus Dugong; species Dugong dugon. The sequence continues at coordinate 14,666,408 of CM057473.1, forward strand.
AGCTAATTTCCTGAGACAAAAAAGATAAAAAACTTTTCAAGTATTTAATAGTATTCTGCAGGATACTATTGGTGGCACAGTGAATAAGCACTCAGCTGCTAACCAAAAGGTCAGCGTTTGGGATGGTTCGTTCCCATAAGCCCCTACCAGTTGCTCCATGGGAGAAAGATGTGGCAGTCTGCTACTGTAAAGACTTACAGCCTTGGAAACCCTATGGGGTTGTTCTACTCTGTCCTATAGGGTGGCTATGAGTCACTTGACAACAATGGAATCAGTATTATTTTCACTGCTTCATAAATACCTTCCTCAGTCTCAATCTAGATAGGTGTATATACATATATATATATGTGTAAAACCAAAAAAAAAAAAAAAACCTGTTGCCATCAAGTCAATTCCTACTCATAGCGACCCTATAGGACAGAGTAGAACTGCTCCATAGTGTTTCCAAGGAGCAGCTGGTGGATTTGAACTGCCAGCCTTTTGGTTAGCAGCCACACTCGTAACCACTGAGCCACCAGGACTCCATAAATATATATACATATATATATATATACGAATAATTGGTTCTAGTTTATAATGGAATTGTCATGAATGAATAAGCTAAATCCTATAATTTTCTTTAAATGCCATAGATGTTTCTAATAACTTAGTAAGATTTTTCTGACACAACTAACTCCAATAATCTTGTGGTAGTGGTGCTATAGAATATAAACAAATATTGAATATTGGGAAAAATAAAATAAGCATAATGTTTCAGAGAAAAGAAAAATGCATTAAATCAGCAAACTATTTATGGAATTTCCATATATTTACTAGTCATAAGCCTTTGGCCTTGACCTTTAATATCTCATGAGCTCATTTTTTTTTTTTACCCCAACAAGCATTACAGTGTCTCTAGAGTCCTCACAGACTTGTAAGGGTCAAAAGAAATCAGAGCAAATGCTATAGAAACTGTTAAGAGCTACACAGAAAAAAAGGAATTAAAGTATTATTGTTAATGAAGTAACCATTTACAGGAATTTCCCATTTATATTCTCTACTGATGTTTCTCTGATGGAATGTTTTACTTTAGCCACTTAAACTGTGTCCATCATAGATAACCTACACCATCTTGACCTTTTCTGATACCAAAATTTTAAAATCTCTGTTTATCACTGGCTTGAGATTATAGGAAATGAACCCAACAGACTGAATCTGACTTTATTTGCTGGTTGATGTGTGTATTTGCTGGTTGATGGTTGATGTATGAAGTTGGTAGCAACTGTCACACCATCTTCCCAATCGAATTCTGGATAAAATTTTTGGTGATTTCAAAATTAGTTGAGGCAAAAGATCTCTCCAGTCTTTTAGCCTCAGAAGGTCTTTAACCACTTTGTCTCCAATGATACATCCTTCAGCTTTCTACTCCATAGTCATGTTCTAGCTCTTGTTACTGTGAACAACCATATCCCTTCCTTAATCTCAACTTCAATCATCTCGCTCTCCAGCCACAACCTCCTGTCTTTTCAACCACGTCCTTTATTACCTCACAGTTCTAACAAGTTATTTTATTTTTGCCACCTGTACCTCCTCTAATCCGTTGACCTAACCCAGTCCATCACTTCTATGATGCCCTTATTTTCTTTAGTACTCACTTTCAATTCTGTGATCTAACAAGAGTCACTCTGTTGCATGAACCCGTAATTGCCTTTTCCCTCACCCTTATTTTTCCCTTGAAAAAATTCCGACTTTAAAAAATCTGTCTCTACCTGTTCATGCCTGCATCAGAGGAACTCCAAATGACTGAATAAAAACACCCACACTAACTGATTTTGCTTTTAATGCATGAGCAATAGCCTCAATTTACCTTCTGCTCAGAGATTCTACTCAATTTCTTGTGTCCATTTACTCTCCAATTCTAATCTTAAGGAGTATATTGCACCTTAGTCTTTCTTCTCAAGCATCTTAAAAAAAAAAAAAAAGAAAAGTAGTGTCTGCTATTCATCTACTCATCAATCTGCATTTGTACCCACATTCTGCTTTTTGTCCTGATTTAAAGTTTGCTTATCTGTATTACTAAGTCCCAAGTGTTTTTCATTGGTTCTATCCCCTCTCACAGTATTTTGTTGTGTATTTTTTTTTTTATATTTCTTATCATGTGATTTTTTATTAGTTCAAAAAACTAAATGCAGAATAAATTAAATTCTTTTTTTGGCTACACATTATTTCTGCTATCACATCCTTATGCTCTCTTTAGAGTAAAAATCTCCCAAGAGGGGGCCATATTTTTAGTATCCAATTTTGTCTTCTCCCATTTTCTCTTGAACTGACTCATGTCAGGTAATGTCATCAATGAGTTATCTTTACTAAGTCTGTTGGGCAATTATTGGTCTCATCTTACTTGACTTATGGGAAGCAATTGGCATAGTTGATCACTCCTTTCTCTAGAAACATTTTTTCACTTGGTATCTAGGATCCATGCCTTCTTAATACTCTCACCTCACATTTCAGACACTTTTGCTGATTCGTCTTCATTTATTTACCCGCTACATTTTGTAATGCGCGTGGTTCAATCTCAGATCCTCTTCTTCATCTATGATCACTTTCTCAGTGATTGCATCCAGTTTCATAGCTTTAAAAATCATGTAAATGTTACAAATTTTCACTGTTTTTTCTTAAACCAGATTTGTCATCTAAACTCCACACGCATGTCTTCCTTCTCAAAACATTGGCTTTCAGTGGGTGGTAGGGAACCCAAGGTTGAGAAGAGACAGTGTCAACATGTTGTGGGGTTGTTAACCATTGTCATAGGGCAACATGTGTACTAACTGTTTAATGAGAAACTATTTGTTCTGCAAACTTTCATCCAAGGTACAAAAAAAAAAAAAAAAAGAAAGAATTATCTATGTGAGATCAAATTGACAACAGCAACTCAAAAGGTTTGATGGGAAGCCTAGGGGGCAGTGAGTTGAAGATAATGGTGATGGAATAACTTGGAAAAGGATAGTGAGAATAGCAGCATGACTGGAAGAACGTAATCGATGTCACTGAATTGTACATGTAGAAACTTTTGACATGGTGTAACTTTGGCTATCTATATTTTCACCAGAAAAAAGGTCCTCCAAGGTCGAGAAGGGAGAGTGTTGACATGTTGTGGGGTTGTTAACCAATGTCATAAAGCAACATGTGTACTGACTGTTTAATGAGAAACTATTTGTTCTGTAAACCTTCATGTAAAGTACAATAAAAAAAAAAAATGGCTCTCATGCCTTGGCTCATCTTTACTTCAGCAGTCTGAATCTAAGCTTGTATTTTCTTCTCACCCAAATTTGCTTCTCCTGCAATGATTCGTATCTCAGTAAATGGCAATTCCTTTCTTCCTGTTGCTTAGACAAAATATTGGAGTCATGTTGGAGTCATCTTTTTCTCTCGTCCCATATTAATCACAAACATTAATACTTATACAGTCATTACTGTGTGTCAAGCGATGTTCTAACTGGCTTACATATCTTAACTAACTAAATTCTCACATCAACTTTCTGAAGTAGATAATACCTTCACCCTCTTTTTACAGATGATGTATCATAAAAAGTTTAAGTAACACATTGCTATATAGCAATAAACAGGTGATTCTAGGATTCAAATCAAGTCAGTCTGGCTCCAGAGTACATGCTTTCAACTGCTTGGCTATACTTGAAAAATATAGCCTTAATCCAATCATTTCTCATGGACTTCAAAACTCATTACTTGCTCTACCATTGTCTGTTCACTGTCGTATTCAACCACATATTTGCCCAATTCAATACATGTTTGATTTCTTGACTGCTGCTTCCACGGGTGTTGATTGTGGATCCAAGTAAAAGGAAATCATTGACAACTTCAGTATATTCTCCATTTATCATATGTGTTTATCGGTCCAGTTGTAAGGATTTTTGTTTTCTTTATGTTGAGATGCAATCCATACTGAGAGCTGTAGTCTTTGATCTTCATCAGAAAGTGGTTCTAGCCCTCTTCACTTTCAGCAAGCAAGGTTGTGTCATCTGCATAACACAAGTTGTTAATAAGTCTTCCTCCAATCCTGATGTCCTGTTTTTCTTCATAGAGTCCAGTTTCTCAAATTATTTGCTCAGTATACAGATTGAATAAATGCGGTGAGAAAATACACGCCTGATACACACCTTTTCTGATTTTAAACCACACAGTATCCCCTTGTTCTGTCCAAATGACTACCTCTTGGCATATGGGCAAGTTCCTCATAAACACAATTAAGTGTTCTGGAATTCCCATTATTCACAATGTTATCCATAACTTGTTATGATCCACACAGTCGAATGCCTTTGCATAGTCAGTAAAACACAGGTAAACATCTTTGTGGTATTCTCTGCTTTCAGCCAAGATCCATCTGACATCAGCAATAATATCTCTTCTTCCATGTTCTCTTTTGAATCTGGCCTGAATTTCTGGCAGTTGCCTGTCGATGTACTGTTACAACTGGAACAGGCTGCATAAGCTCAATTACTACCATTGCTTGCCAACATTACTAGCCCTGCTTTTCCTCATGATATTTTCTTCTTCTTTCTCCCTCCTCCTATTCCAGTAAGATTAACTAAAATTTCTCCTTGGAGGGTGGCAGAACAAATTGGTAACCCTCAAGGACTAGGATTAACTCATCTGTGATGTGAAAATCATGACTAAGGGCAACAGATAATCTTCAAGGATTGCCAGTAAGAGGTTAACTCATCTGAAATGTGAAAAATGTGGCCACTGCGAAGAGAAACTATAATCCTGTCCATATAAAACCTTCAGCCATTCTCCAGTCGGGGAGTCAGGTTTTTTGGAGGAGCTCATACCCCTCTGTCTCTTGCATATCGATATACAATAAAACACTCTTGCTGCTCACCTCAGCCCTGTCTCAGTATTGGTTTTTGTGACAGGCGGCTCAGATCTGCTGTTTGTGGTATCACAAGCATTTTTGAATTATCTTCAGCAAAATTTTACTTGCATGTGATATTAATGATATTGTTTGATAATTTCCTCATTCTGTTAGATCACCTGTCTTTGGAATGGGCACAATTATGGATCTCTTTCAGTGAGTAGCCAGGTAGCTATCTTCCAAATTTCTTGGCATAGATGAGTGAGTGCTTCCAGCATTGCATTCATTTGTTGAAACATCTCAGTTGGTATTCCATCAATTCCCGGAGCCTTGTTTTCTTCCAATTCTAGCACAATTAGATTTAAAAAGAGGATGACAAAAATTGAAATTTCCAGAAAACAATTGAAAATAAAGATTTGATTTCCATCGGCTGTTGTCCTCGAGTCAATTTACACTCATAGTGACAAAGAGTAGAACAGCCCCATAGGCTTTTCTAGGTGTAATTTTTCCAGAGCAGATTGCCAGGTGTTTCTCCCACGGAGCCACTGGGTGGATTCAAACTGCCAACATTCTGGTTAGCAGCCCAGTGTTTAATCATTGCACCATCAGAGCTAAGTGTATGTTATTTCTTAAGGTATTGGTTGATAATAGTGTGAATCCACCATGAATAGCAAACGCAAAATCAAAGTAACACTTAAGAAAAAGAACTAATCAATAATTGTTTTACGTAAAGCAAAAGATACTAATAATCATTTTATTGAGTTTTTTGACACCATTAATGAATGATATGAAATAAAAGATAATTAAATCTTGTAGCATTATTGTTGGTTTCATCATAATTACATCTTTTTAAATGTCTATTTTTTGGATATTTTATAACTTTCATATTAGTTCATCAGCATATATAATTATATTTACTTATTTATTTATACAATAAACTAATACACCTGTATTGAGAACATACATTCAAAAATCTTAGAAGACGTGAATGATTAAAATGGATTAGCAATAATTTTTTTAGGATGTGCACAGCTCATAATCTATACATTCTAATCATACAAATCTCAAACAACTAATGGAATTTCTTTATGTAAGCAATAGGTTAATTTGATATATAGTATCTATAAAACAGACTATTTGGTACCATGCAAGAAAAGAAAATGATTGCATTAATGCTAACAGACTCATTTTTAAATGTGAGAATTTTGATAAAGTTTTAACTTGTTTTCCTTACAACATGCAGTTAAATTAAATCCATCATATTATATAAACATGTGACTTGGCCTCCAAATATAATGCAAAGAATAGGCTTCCAAAAATTAATATTTTGAAGTAGCAGTTAAACAACTGTAAACAAATACAGTAGTTGCATATGCATAAATGAAATTATGCTGCTTTTAATTCAAAATGCTTATTTTCTGTGTAATAGTTAAATTAGTATATTTAAGAGAATCATACTATATAATTTATATTAAGTACCACTAAACAATAAATATTTTACATGAAAATGCCTATCTCAATGTTAATTATAGTTGTTCTTGATTAATAGATAATAAAACATTTACAGAGAAATGCAATTGTGTCTCTAAAGTATTAAAAATACTATTGTTTGGATTGACAATAATTGTTAAATGTGAAATTAACTACTGCATATTTTAAATATAGAAATATTTTGAAAAACCCAAAAAAGTCAGCAAAGTTTTGTATTCCAATAAAAGTTCAATACTCAAAATAAATTTAAAATATGCTTTTAGAAATATTTTTCATTAATGTGTTTATTATTTAAAAGTTATTGGTATAATGAAAGGAACCCAAGAAATGCCACAAAAATAGAAAATCAATAGATCATGCTGTCACAGTTTTTAAACGGACTTAGCCTAAAATAAAATCTTTAAACTTGCCAATTAGATTTAATGTATTTGCTCTTTTTTGTGGTTGTTATTTGTAAATCAAAGGGATACAACAGAGCTGAGACTGAAGTTTAGAAATATTAAACTTTCCAAAAGTTTTAGAAAAGTTCTTAAAACATACTAAAATTTGTCATATTAAATTCCGATTTTAATTTTTCAATTAGAAAGCAGTGACATACATGTTATTTCCAGGGCAAAATTTTTATTGTGTTGCTTGGAGGAAGTGGGGAAAGAAAACATTAGGGGAAAAAAATCTCCTGAGCATTTCTGGAATTTTATTAAATCCATTATATATATTTTTTCTCCTTTTATAAAGAAACTCAAAAATTAAAAAAAGAAAGAAAAGATGCCACCAATCTCAAGGAAATACTTCAAATGGAGAGAAATATACAATAGTTCTATTTCCAACTCCCAGGCACAACTGGTATTTCAATTAAATAGAAGGTAGTCAAGTACCCGTTCCCTTTGAGTACAATCGGACTCAGCGACCCTATAGGACACAGTAGAACCGCCCCATAGGGTTTCCAAGGAGCGCCTGGTGGATTCCAGTTGCCAACATTTTGGTTAGCAGCTGTAGCTCTTAACTACTACACCACCAGGGTTTCCTGGTGAAATAAGATAGTCAAATAAATGTAAAATAATGACAAGTGAAGTGCTCTTAATATAATCATACTCAATTTAGTGTGCGGATAATAAAGTGAGCTAACTGATAGCAAACCCAAATGCAAAGCAATCTGACATTAATATTTAACATATTCAAGAGAAGTTCAACAATTAAACCAACATGTAAGCAGGATGAATTTTTTTTAATACCTTAGAGAAACAAATTGCATTTCTCTAAAAATGTTTGCATTATCTAATAACCAAGAGCAATTATAATTCACATTGTGATAAGCATTCACCTTTAGATGAAACTTCTTAACAAAAAGACAGTGCTGTGATTTGTGTATTAAGATATGGATACGCCTACATCTGTTATGTCTTCTAAGCTGGTCCATTTTATTCTAAAGCCTCTGTCTCCATAATCCAGCCTTTTCTCACCATAGTCAGTGCCCTACAGATTCATATAGGTGAGATAGTACTATCTCTTAACTGGTCTATTAAAATAATCCCTTACTCTTAGTCTTAGGTCCAAACAAAGATAATACTGACATCCCTGCTTAAACTAACTAAAAACATCAACAGCAAGCAAAAAAGCAGGCCCAAATAAAGAAACTCCAGGTAGCTACCCACTGCCTACCAGATAAATTCATGACCTCAACTCCTTACCTCTTCCTACAATGTACTCCCAAATCTTCCTCTGGACTAATTGTTTAAGACTTATCACACTCAAAGCTCAGCCTCCTCCCCAGAGCATCCTGTGCTTTTGCTACCATAAACTTTTTTATTGTATCTTCAGTTCATAAGGTCCCTGGGTGGCTCAGTGATTTGTGTTCAGCTGCTAACCAGAGGGTTGGCAGTTCAAACCCACCCAGCAGCACCATGGAAGGAAGGCTTTTGCAATCTTCTTCCATGAAGACTACAACCAAGAAAACCATATGGAGCTCAGCTCTACCCTGTAACACAAGGCATTGTCACAAATCAGAATTGACTAGATGGCAACGGGTTTCAGTTTTTTCCTTAAGTATCTGAACTGTTCATGTCACTGGACCTTTACAAATTTAAAGGTTAAGCAAACCTCCATAGAAACAGGTTATTTGCCACTCTAAAAATATCTTCTCCAAAATATTTATTTATACTGTGGTCGATTTATGTCCTCAAATTCCTTGATAGAATTGACCTTAGATTCTATGTCCAGTTTGTGCACAGACAACTTCAGAAACATATAGACATGTGTAGGAAATATAGATATATTTGTAAAGAATGACAAAAATCAGTCTAGAGTTTTCTAAATCTGCCCATTTAAGTTTGAGCAAATTCAGATTCTTCTGTATAACTAAAAAAAAGTAAAATCATAAATTGAGTTATAAAGTTGCTCAAAAATTACTGAAAACTCTAGATTAATGATATATTAAGAAATGGATTTTGAATTTTTATTGTAATAAGGTAAAACCTAGTATATATATGCATTTTTTTTTTAAATTTTTTTCTCAAAACTTAAACCACACCTTGTGGAGAGGGTATTGACTTTTAAAGGATACAGGTGGAAAAGACTATATTTGCATTGTTTTCGAAACAAATCTGTGAAGTCAAATTAAGAAACTGATGCATATTTGTTTAAATCACAGACCCCTGAACACCTGTAGTCCTATTCTGTGACTTCCTAAGTCACAAGTCAGCACAGAAAGATGCTAATGGAAACTCAGAAAACATAGTAAGCTATGTAGAAGCTTTACTAGTAGTAGATCTGAAAGAGTTTTTTTTTAATTTATAAAGTCTATTTCCTTTTGTTTAGTCTGCTGTGGACATGGAAAACTGCATCCCCCTCCTAATTACTCTGTGACTCAACTTGGTAATCAAATCTGTCTCATCCATCCTTTTCTCTAGGCTAAACAAATAGAATTCATTTTATTATCTATTTGCCAGTAGGTTAACGATCTTTCTCTTCCCTGGCCATCTCCTGTTCTTCCATATAAATATATTTAAGTTCAATAACTCAAACTGGACACACAATAATAGAAATCTGATTGATGCAGAGCAGTAGGATTTTTTTTTTTTTTTTTTTTTTTTGATTGTCACTTACTTTAATAGATTTGAGTAGTGGCTGCCCAAGCAGACTGACTCAAGATGCCTGAAGGGCTCCAGCTTCCATAGCCCAAAATGACCAGTTCTCTTGGACGAGTTCCTGCTTCTCCCTTCTAAGGCACCAGCTGGGTTAGGAGAACTCTACAATGGATTTATTTGTGCAACTCATTAGCAGAGACCCACTACAGGGAGGCTTTGGACAAGCAAACAGACTGCCACTGGACAGCCAGAAAGAGGTAAGTGCTTCCCCAACCCAGCCTGGGTCAACAGAGCTGACAGACTTGATACTTAAAGAGTGATACTTAATCATTTTTTTTTTTTAGAGGGGGAGGTGCCTTGAGAATATTTAAAAGCTATAGACCCTGTTCCACCTCAAAAAAAAATTCCTCTGTGCCCCAATTTTTACACGCAACTTCAGGGGATTCACAAGTTAAAAAAAAAATCAGTAAAGAGCTCTTGCACTAGTGCTTTTACGCGCCACTATCCTCAGTAAAGAGAAAACCCAGCAACCCCCTTCACTAGCTTTCTCCTCCCTTTTCCTGACAGCAGCCTCTGTGTTTAGCCAGACTCCACTGAATAGAGAGTCATGTGGAAATTCTTGTGAGATTTGCCTCATAAATCATTCCACTTACAGATGGGAAGCCCTACCTCTTCAGTTCTGGTGGACAGAGCAACATTTTTGCCCTCTTTGTTTCTGCTCATCGGATTAGATGGTAATCATGTCCTCTAGGAGATTCCCAAACTTCCAGTGAACAGGCAAATCCAGCATCCCTTCAGAGTCTCTTCAAGGGCACCAGCATTCTTCCACTATCATATCTTTATTATGACACAGAAGGACTCTGCCATTTACCACATAGAGCATATTCAAGGGCTTGGTCTTTACGGGGGCACAGCAGGTGGAAGGGATTTGGTAGGTCTGGTAATATTTCAGCAGATTCTGGATGTACGCATAGTTGGTTGGATGAAATTTCTCCCCAACAGGGTTGGGACACTCCCCTGTCAGCAACTGGCATTGTACTGCTTGGGGCAGATGATCCAGGAGCCTCATCTGATCTGGTTGAAGTCCACCTGGAACTGGGTCTTCTGACACAGTTGATTTTTGTCTGGCAAGTGATGTCGATGGAGCCTCCTGCCTCTCTCCTGGGACTGCTGTCCCTCCTGGGCCCACCAGGAGCTTGTGGCCTCCATAGCAACATGGAGCTACCTAGCCACCTCTACTCCTAGAAGAGGTTGGAGTAGAGCACGAGCAGCACATCAGTGATGGGCGGTTTGGGCGGCTGCTGTCATTACTCTTCGGCCTGCCTGGACATCTGCTTCTCCAGCTCCCTGGGATGACTCAGCCACTTGGACAGTGGCCTGGTCACCTCCAGGACCATGCTGAACGAGGGGAAAGTGACTCTAATTATTTTATTTATAATTTCTCAGTATCTTATTGGATTCTTTTTTTAATAGTGGAATTTTAATGTGGATTTTACATAGCCCTAGATGCTGTGTTCAGTACTCTTTTTTTTTTTTAATCATTATTTCTATAGTATTCCCCACCTACCACCGAAGTTTTGTTCTAAATTCATTCATACATCAACAATTCTGGAGCTCGGATGGTGTTATCTTCCCCTATCACTCTCCTCTTCAATCCATCTGTCATGGTTTGAATTATGTCCCCCAAAAAACGTGTGTATCAATTTGGCTGGGCCATGATTCCCAGAATTGTGTGGTTGACCTCCATTTGGGGATTGTAATTTTATGTTAAAGAGGATTAGGGTGGGATTGTAACACCACCTGTACCCAGGTCACATCCCTGATCCAATGTAAAGGGAGTTTCCCGAGGGTGTGGCCTGCACCACATTTTACCTTACAAGAGATAAAAGGAAAAGGAAGCAAGCAGAGAGTTGGGGACCCCATACCATTAAGAAAGCAACACGGGGAGCAGAGCGCATCCTTTGGACTGGGGTCCCTGGGCAGAGAAGCTCCTAGTCCAGGGGAACACTGAAGAGAAGAAGGCCGAAGGAGACAAAAAGCCTTCCCCTGGAGCTGACGCCCTGAATTTGGACTTTTAGCCTACTTTAACTGTGAGGAAATAAACTTCTCTTGTTAAAACCATCCACTTGTGGTGTTTCTGTTGTAGCAGCACTGGATGACGAAGACACCATCTATCTTCCACAAAAAGATTAATATTCCTAAAGTACCAATGCTTCACTCCAACCTGTGGGAAGCCTCTCCGTGCTGTTACATCAAGTCATAGTTCCTCTGTCCAGCTGCAATGTATTTCTTATTCCATCTCTGAACATGAAGATTAGCTGAATTCACGAGGTTAGATATACCTGACAATCTCTCATTATACTCTCTCCTTCCCCCATCATAAAGAAGCCCTGGTGGCGCAGTGGTTAAAGTGACGGACTGCTAATTCAAAACCACCAGCCACTCTGTCAGTTTGCTACTGTAGAGATTTACAGCTCTGGAAACCCTATGGGGTCGCTGTGAGTCACAATCAACTTGTCAGTAGTGGGTTTTGGGTTTCCTCCACCATAACACTTATAGCACTCTTTTGGAGTTTTCTACGTAATTATTTGTCTTCTCTACCCTACTCGAAGCTCACTGAGAACATACACTGTGTGATTCACTGTTTTATCTTTATAGCCTGGTGTTTTGTGCTACCACTAAAATACTTAGTACATTTTTTGTTAACAGAATAAACCGTTAATTAGTTAATATATAAATACAATTTTCAACTATCATATCAACGTATTTTAAATGATTTCATAACTCAAGTTTATCTGCAGCCTATGAAGCTGCTAACCAAAAGGTCAGCAACTGGAACCCTCTAGCTGCTCTGTGGGAAAGAGATGTGATATTCTGCTTCCGTAAAGGTTTACAGCTTTGGAAACCCTATGGGGCAGTTCTACTCTGTCCTGTAAGGTTGCTGTGAGTCAGAATCAACTTGACAGCAATGAGTTAGTTTTCTGTTTGTTTGTTTTATGCTCATAACAGGGAAACAAGTGATTGTTATCCTAGGAAGGAGAAGACTATGGTGAAGTAATAGTTCCTGTGTAAAGAAACCACTGGGTTCATTAAATAGAGGGAGAAGAAGGAAGAGGGGGCAAGCCATCAAATTTGAGATTCATGAAACTTTATCTGGGTTATAATGCCATAGGGAATGGGCCACAAAAGTTAAAAAAAAAAAAAAAAAAAAAAAAGCTTCCAAATAAAGGAGAAAGCTGTATGTGGTTTGACCTTGGTTTATTTTCTCAATAAGGAACTTGGACCCCTTGCAGAGATCCTGTACCAACGTAGTTTTAGGAGAAGTGATATGGTGGTTGATTTTTTTAGAACCAGAAAGGAACTTTTAGTAGTAGTACTCTTGCTTCCATGCCAATCCTTGGGAGCTGTGTTAAACAATCAGCTGCTAACTGAAAGGTCGCTGGTTCAAACCCATCAACGGCTCCATGGGAGTAAAGAACTAGCAAATTGCTCCTGTAAATATTACAGCCTAGAAAACCCTATGGGGGCAGTTCTACTTTGTCATATTGGGTCACTCTGAGTTAGAATTGACTTGATGGTGCACCACAACAACCAGCAGGGATAGCTGAGAGTCAGTACATCTGGCATATCGTGGGTGAGCATTAACCATGTAGCAAAGGCTACTGCGTAAAAAGTCTAGGATAACCACTGAATGCAGGACATGTCTGAGTCCCCAGGGATCAATGATGCCAGCAAAAACCATGATGGGGATTCTGAACATGGCAAGAACACGGATGAGACTGCTCAACCACAACACACCCCAAAGATGGCAGCAGGACACCCAGTGTTAAGGAGTATTAATGCATGAGCCAGTGAAATCCCAGAGGACAGCACAGGATTTAATTTAGAGATTAGTCCCATTGCTCTCATCATGATGAGGACACATAGGCAGTCTTACACACCAGTCATACTGAAGTGCAGAAAAATGCTTGAACGACTGAGCATTTTCCCTCAACTGGCCATTTAAAATGAAAATATACTGCATTACTTTTATCTGTAATTTTTAAAAGCGTCCCTGCTCTCACCAAAAATAGAAACCTGTGCAGCCAATGAAAAGTTTACAGGAAATAACACTAACATGTTTTTTAACATACCTAAGTAATGGTATTTAAAAAAAAATTATCCAGCGACCGATAAATGAAAGAATCATTTGTACTATTGGCACTAGGGTGGATTCATGGTAAAATCTTGCCCCTTCACAAATTCTTTAACCAATTATTCTCTGGGGCAAATTGACTATATGGGTCACTTGAGAGCTATGGTGCTTACACAGGTTAAAGTGTTCATCATGGTCACCGCTTTGCTGCCACAAAATCTGCAGATTTAATTTTATTGCTTTTTCATGTCTTCCTTTGCAATAAAAGGGTTGAACAAGCTAAAGAAGAAAATGGTTGTTAGAAGGTATTTGATGATGTCAACAAAAGCAAAATGAAGTTTATATAATTATGTGACATTTTTTGTTTTTCTGAGGGAAGACAATTTTGAATGGTGCAAACGAGTTAGTGAGAAGCTCAGAAAATGATGACTGCATCCTTGTTGGAGCATCAAAGAATGTGTGTACACACACACACACACACACACATTTCATAGTTTGTTTTTTGCCTTTATTCCCCCGATAGCCAATATACGTTCTACTGGGATCAAAGTGAGGGCATGGGAGATCATTTATTTTGCCGCTTATTACTGATCATCATCTTACCTCAGCTCAAATTTCTTAACAAAACCTTACCTTAAAAGTACCTGACATCTCAAGCTCCAATACTGTTTTACACACGTCCATTTCAACAATATCCTCAGTTAGTCATGTTATATCATATATTAAGAAAGGGGAAACTTTTATTATATGTTGTTGTTGTTATGTGCCATCAAATCAATTCTAACTCATAGTGACCCTATGTACAACAGAACAAAACACTGCCTGGTCCTGCACCATCTTCACAATTGTTGTTATGCTTGAGCCCATTGTTGCAGTCACTTTGTCAGTCCATCTCATTGAGGGTCTTCCTCATTTTCCCTGACCCTCTATCTTACCAAGCATGATGTCCTCCAAGGAGTGATCCCTCCTGACAGCATGTCCAAAGTATGTGAGACAAAGTCTCGCCATCCTTGCTTCTAAGGAGCGTTCTGGCTGTATTTCTTCCAAGACAGATTTGTTCGTTCTTTTGGCAGTCCATGGTATATTCAATATTCTTTGCCAACACCATAATTCAAAGGCTTCAATTCTTCTTTGGTCTTCCTTACTCATTGACCAGCTTTCTCATGCACATGAGGTGATTGAAAACATCATGGCTAATACAGGATCCATTATATAATGTTGCCTTTTTATTTTCATCATTTCTAGATTGTCTAATTTTCATGATACAGCATATTTTTAATCAAAAGAAGATATTGTTATGTTGTTCATAGGATACCAAAATCTCATTATTAAAGGTAGTTATGAAGTGTAAGTATCATTTCTGTCTATTAAGTTTCAGATCAATATGAAACCAACCAGGAAACTTCAGAGGTAATCTATTCACTAACAAACCGTAAATGAAACTGTGATTTATTAAATTTTTAGAGTTTAATATGCACATAAATACTTCAGTTTGCTCTTTTCAAATATGTTCAGAAACATACTAATAGATATTTAGATAACACCAAAGTCATGAGGCCTGGGTGTTTTAAAAATTATTATTCTAAATGGAAATAACTAGTAGTGAACAGTTACTAAAATGAAGTGTTAAGGAAGAACAGTTTAGAAAATAAAGTTTCATATTTTCTACTTTAAATCTTCTTTTTTTGATCATGTATTCTCCTCATCGGAAATGTTCTTTCTTATTCTCTCCATTGGCCCAAATCCTACTTATTCAGAATAAAGTACTCTTGTATACTTACAGTTTCCTATTGCCCTTCATTTGTATCTTTGTGTGTGTGTGTGTGTGTGTGTGTGTGTGTGGCACACCACTTTCTATCTGAATTATAGTTATGTACACACACATCTAATTTTCTATACTAGATTCTACCGAAGATATTTGATGATATAATATACCTATTATCATCTCTTTATTCCTAACAAACATGATACAGTGCCCTACACAGAGCAGATATTCAATAAACAAATCCTGAATCAGTAAAAATCTGTACTAGGTTTTTATAAGAGAAGATTCCTAACTCACTTTTGTCTGAGACATAAAATGAATAGATGCTGCATTCCAGAGTGGCTTGTAAGACACAACACCAGACAGACATTTTAGAGTAGGTGTGAAAAACCAGTTAGAGGTCTCTTCCATATCTAAGATATACAAAGGTCAGATTTGTCTATAGGCTTTTGTGAAGAGGGTGTATTTGGAAAGACCTGTACTAAAATCTCAATTCTCAAAATGGTAGAGAAGGCCAGTCTCTCATCTAAAGTCTAGGAGGTACGGGACCATTTGAAAAGCTTAATATTTATCTTCTGCAGTTGGAAACCCAGAATACTGATATCTGGTTCATGCCTAAAAATGATGCCCACAAGCACCTGACGAGAGCAGCCTGTGCAGCTGAGAAGTGGACTGTGGGAAGCAACTCCATCCTCCCCAACTGGTCCCAAAGTATGTGATTCCCGAGGGCCTTTTTGAAAGTTTTCCTTTCCAAAAGAATTCTGCCAGATGGTGAGGGATCCTGAGAAAAAAGAAGTGGGTGTATCGTCAGATGTAAAAGCAGAAAGGGGCTGAGAGTGTTAAGATGAAGAAGAGGCACTGTCCACATTAATAGAGTTACAGTAAAATGGGCTCAATATGTGAAACTTCATGAAACCATGAAAACATAAAGGCATTTTAAGATAATATCTGTAAAGTAAAACCTTTGGCTTTCTTTCCCCCATTGTCTCTTCCCTCAGACCAGTCCCAATAGGGCCAGAAATCTTATGGTGAAAGTTTAAGGAGGAAGATAAAATCAGACTGGGAAAGAGAAAAGAAGGACCCCAACCCAATTCCTAAACTGCAGATTCTCCCCTGCAGGCCCAGGTGAGGAACGCTGCTTATTTGTTGTTGTTGTTGTTGCTATTGTTTTAATTAAAGAGCTTTATTGTGGTAGCAGGAATTGGGCAAATCTGCTGCAAAAGACTTCTTTAAATTGTTAAAAAGCAAAGATGTCACTTTGAGGACTAAGGTGTGCCCAACCCAAGCCATAGTATTTTCAATTGCCTCATATGCATGTGAAACTGCACAATGAATAAGGACGAATGAAGAAGAATTGATGCCTTTGTTTTATGGTGTTGGTAGAGAATATTGAATATATCATGGACTGCCAGAAGAATGAACAAATCTGTCTTGGAAGAAGTACAGCAAGAACGCTCCTCAGAAGCAAAGATGGTGAAACTTCATCTCATATATTCTGGACATATTATCAGGAGGTACCAGTCCCTGAAGAAGGACATCATTCTTGGTAGAGTACAGGATCAGCAAAACAGAGAAAGACCCTCAACAAGATGAATTGACACAGTGGCTACAATCATAAGCTCAAGCACAGCAACCATTGTGAGGATGGTACAGGACCAGGCATTGTTTCATTCAGTTGTACCTAGGGTCTCTACGAGTGGGAATCAACTCAATGGCACCTAACAACAACGTTGAATATAATTAACGTATAATAAATCACACATATTTAAAATGTAGAATTTAGTAAGCTTGATATATGTATACATCTGTGAAGCCATGAATAATAATAGTGAACAAAATGCCACCTCCCCTCAAAGTTCTCTCATACCGCTTTGTAGTCTCTGTCTCCCAACTCTCCCCACCTCATCTTTACATCCTGAAACAATGACAGAACTTTCACTATATTTGTCACTATATATTAGTATGCATTTTCTTGAGTTTTATAAAAATGGGATCATGTAGTATATACACTTTGGTGGGGATCTGGATTCTTTCATTCACATAATTATTTTGAGGTATACCCATGATGCTGGTTTCAGTAGTTCATTGATTTTTTATCACTGAATATGATATTCCATCTTATGTGTATACCATAATTTGTTTATCTATTCATCTGTTAATGGACACTTTGATTGTTTTGGCCATTCATGTATATGTCTTTCAATGAACAAATATTTTCTTTTCTATTTGCTAAATACCTAGGAGTAGAATGGCAAGATCATATGGTAGGTACATGTTTTACTTTGTAAAAACATCTCCAAACTGTTTTCCAAAATGGTTGCATCATTTTATAGTCACACCAGCAGTATAAAAGAGTTTCAGTTCCTCCACATTCACTTAATACTCCATCTATTTTGTCTTTTTTTTTTTTTAATATAAGCTATTTGAATAGGTATGACATAGTATCTCATTGTGCTTTTACTTTGTATTTCACTCATAATTAATGAAATTGAGTATCTTTTCAAGTGTGTGCTTACAATTTAGTGCCTGGGTGATGCAAATGATTAACCCACTTAGTTGCTAACTAGAAGGTTGAAGGTTGAGTTCACTCAGAGTCACCTCAGAAGAAAGCGGTGTTGATCTATTTCCAAAAAAATGGCATTAACTAATCACCAACTTTATATAGAAAGAAAAGAGGGCCCTGAAAACCAAAGACATATTGAAGAAGAGCAATATAGGAGGCTTCACGTTTCCCAATCTCAAAATATACTATGCAGTCACAGTAATATAATGACCTGGCACTGGTTCAATGATAGACACATAGAACAATGGAATAGAATTGTGAACCCAAAAATAAATCCATCCATCAATGGACGGCTGATTTTTTACAAGGGGTCAAAGTCCATTCAATGGGAAAGACATGGTCTCTTTAACAAATGATGCTGGCAAAACTGGATATCCACTTGTAGAAAAATGCAACAGGATCCATACCTCACACCATGCACAAAAACTAACTCAAAATGGATCAAAGACCTAAATGTTAAAGCTAAAACTATAAAGTTCCTGAAAGATAACTTAGGGACAAAACTAGGGGAATTAACCTTTTTTAGAAATAGATTATCAAACACAGCTACAAATGCACAAACAAGAGAAGACAAATTAGATAACTGGTACCTCCTAAGAAGTAAATACTTAGACTCCTCAAAAGACTTCACTGGAGAGTACATAGAGAACCTACATACTGGGAAAAGATCTTCAGGAATGACATATCTGATAAGGGTCTAATCTCTAAAATATGTAGAAAACTTCAACAACTCAACACAAAAAGACAAACAATCCAATTAAAAAATGGGCAAAGGATATGAACTGACACTTAACCAAAGAGGACATTCAAGTGACCAACAAACACATAAAAGATGCTCACCATCATTAGTCATTAGAGAGACGCAAATTAAAACTACAGTGAGATACCATCTCACCCCTGCAAAAAGAGTACTGATAAAAAAAGAAAAGAAACCGAAAACAACAAATTCTGGCGAGGCTGTGGGGAGATTAGAACACTTATTCACTGTTGGTGGGATTGTAAAACATTTCATCCACTATGAAAATGTTATGGTGCTTCCCTGAAAAGCTAGAAATACCTTATGATCCAGCAATCCCACTCTTAGGTATATACTCTAGAGATGTAATAGGAGTGACACAAATAGAACTATGCATACCTATGTTCATTGCAGCATTATTCACAATAGCAAAAAGATGGAAACAATCTAAGTGTCCATCAACAAATGAATGGATAAACAAAATGTGGTACATACGTGCAATGGAATACTACGCACCAGTAAAGAATAATGATGAGTCCTTGAAATATCTTATAACATGGATGAATCTGGAGGACATTATGCTGAGTGAAATAAGTCAATCACAAGAGGACAAATATTATATAATTGCACTTATATAAGAAGACAATAGATATATATACATAGAGAGAGAGAGAGCTCAATGCTCATTGGTGGTTACCTGGGATGGGGGGAGAGAGAGAGAAAAGCACCATTGACATAGTAGACACTTGCTATTTTTGGTCATAGGAAAGGTAACATCGAATATGGGTGAAGTACACACAGCTTAACCAAGGTAAACAATGTCATGAATAAGCGCACAAGAGAAAAGGATGTTTTTGGTAAAAGGCTATGACAAATATAATTTTACAATAGCATCAACAACCAAAAAATATGCGTGGTTGCACAAATATGTATATAGACATATAAGAATATAAGTATAAATATGCGGGTACATATGTTTGCTCACACAGATATATCTATAGGGGTTTACACAAATAGGTATATGTGTGTATGCATGTTTATACCCATATACATAATAAACCACATAGGAGACACAGGTAGAGATATTTCTTAGACATAACCAAACACCGTGCAAGATTGATTTTATGGGTTTGAAGACTTCAGACCATAGTTTCATGGGATAACTCAGGTAATTGGCATAATACAGTTCATAAAGTGTAAGTTCTACATCCCAATGAGGTGAGTAGTATCTGGGGTCTAAAACTTGTGAGTGCAAGGGACTGTGAAGAGAACAGGATACAAGGGAAAGATTAGTCCAAAGGACTAATGGACCACAGCTACCAAGGCCTCCACCAGACTGAGTGCACTACAGCTAGATGGTGCCCGGCTACCACCACTGACTGCTCTGACCGGGATCACAACAGAGGGTTCTGGACAGAGCTGGATAAGGATGTAGAACAAAATTCTAACTCACAAAAATATACCAGATTTACTGGCCTAAAGGAGACTGGAGAAACCCCGACAGTATGGCCCCCAGACACCCTTGTAGCTCAGTGGTGAAGTCACTTCCGAGGTTCACCGTTCAGCCTGGGAGTGGACAGCCCCATAAAACAAAATGGGACTAATGAGGCACAGCAGTCCGGGGACAAGAACTAGAAGGCAGAAGGGGACAGGAAAGCTGGTGATAGGGAACCCAAGGTTGAGTAAGGACAGTGTTGACATGTAGTGGGGTTCTTAAACATTGTCATAGGGCAACATGTGTACTAACTGTTTAATGAGAAACTATTTTATTCTGTAAGCCTTCATCTAAAGTGAGAATAGCAGCACAACTGGAAGAACATAGTCGATGTCACTGAACTGTGCATGCAGAAATTTTTGAAATGGTGTATCTTTGGCTATGTATATTTTCACCAAAAAAAAAAAAAAAGGTCAAGAAGGGAGAGGGTTGACATGTCTTGGGGTTGTTAACCAATGTCATAAAACAATATGTGTACCACTGTTTCATGAGAAACTATTTGTTCTGTAAACCTTCACCTGAAGTACAATAAAAATAAATAAATAAAAAGTATCAACTTATTAATAAAAAATGATTTAATCCATGTTATTTTCTATTGTGGCCTAAAGGATACAGTAAAAGTCAGGCCTGGTCCAATAAGATTCCTTTCCATCAGAGAGGAGAAAATTCATTCTAAATAGACGAGCAGCTACTCACAGAGTGACTTGATGAAAGGTGGCTTTTTTTTTTTTAAACTGTGCATTAGGTGAAAATTTACAGAGCAAATTAGTCTCCTGCTAGATAGGTTGTACATACAGTGTTCTGTGACACTGGTTTCATTCCCCACAATGTACCAGCACTCTCCCCACTTCCATCCTAGCTTTCTCGTTTCCTTTTGTCCTGAATTACTACCCCTTCCGCACTTGTCATCTTTGCTTTTGGGCAAACGTTGCCCTGAAAGGTGGCTATTTGAACCTTAAGACTCTCTCCTTTTAATTATTGGCTCTCCTTAGGCTATAAATATGTTCAGTGAGTCTAATTAATCATAATAATAATCACAATAATAACTCCCTCTCCTTTTTCAGATAAGCCCTCAATCTTCTGTTTTTTCTTTTTTTATTCATTATCGTGATAAAGTCCTGCTTACCCCTACTTTGTCCCTTGCCCTTTGTAATGTGGTTTCCACCTCACCTCTCTTCTAAAACTACTTCCTCAAAAGTATTAGAATCTTCTTTAAAACATATTTTTATTAAGTTCTTCTATAGCACAAAGCACTCAAGGAGAATCTACTTCTATTTCTTGGTGTATGTTTTCTTCCAAACTGGGTTCTTCGTCCGTCTTTTGTATGCTCTCTTCTTTTTACTTTTCACTTCCTTCTAGTACTGTTTAGTCTTGTTTTCCTTTTAGTCGTAGAATACCTGTGGATCAGACAAAAATTATTCATGCTTTCTACACACAACTCTGCTCAGATTTCTAACTGTCCTTATATGGCATAGGTGAATTCTACTTAAGGTGTTCCCCACCTTATTTTGAGACCAATTTATTGTGTCGCTCTAATTTTCTGGCTAAATGTTGCTTTCAGTTTGCTTTTCTGTAGCCTGGTGGCTTGAGGACGATGGAGGAAGAACCACACTGGGGCTAAAGTTTGAGCCTAAGGGACGTGACTTCTGAAATTTCTTAGAGATTGTGTCCAATGTAACAGAGCCTGCTGGACCTAGCGAAGGATTCATTCAACCTCCTTGAGGTTTGGCTCATTCTCCCAGCTCAACACGGTACTCTAGAGGGTGGGAAGCCCAGGCAGTCTTTTCAACCTCTTTTAAGTCCCCTAAGGGAGAGACTTCAGGAAACCCTGGTGGATAGTGGTTAAGAGCTACAGCTACTAACCAAAAGCTCAGCCGTTCAAATCCACTAGCTGCTCCTTGGAAATCCTATGGGGCAGTTCTACTCAATCCTATAGGGTTGCTATGAGTCAGAACTGACTCAACAGCAACAGCTTTTTTTAAGAGAGAGACTTTAAACGTCCATGGGAGCAGCAGTCAAGAAATCAAACAACACATTGCATTGGGGAAATTTGCTGCAACAGACCTCTTTAAAGTTAAAAAGCAAAGATGTCACTTTAAGGAATAAGGTGCACTTGACCCAAGCCATGATATTTTCAATCGCCTCATATGCGTGTGAAAGCTGGACAATGAATAAGGAAAATTGAAGAATTGACTCCTTTGAATTACAGTGTTGGTGAAGAATATTGAATATACGATGGATTGCCAGAAGAATGAACAAGTCTCTCTTGGAAGAAGTACAACCAGAATGCCCATTAGCAGCGAGGATGGCAAAGTCTCACATACTTTGAATATGTTATCAGGAGGTACCAGTCCCTGGAGAAGGACATCATGCTTGGCAGAGGGTCAGCGAAAAAGAGGAAGACCCTCAACAATATGGATTGACACAGTGGCTGCAACAATGGGCTCAAGCTTAACAACGATTGTGAGGATGGTGCAGGACAGGGCAGTGTTTTGTTCTGTTGTACATAAGGTTGCTATGAGTCGGAACCGACTGGACGGCACCTAACAACAACACAGGGGAGAAAAGCGCTTTTGTATTACTTCGCCCAGGGTTGCCAATTCATGCTGTTGGCCCACTTCTCTGCAAATTGGAAGCCATTATTGAGAAGGCTCAGGGTTTTGTTGATTCACCCACCTTTCTTCCTTAGTAGTGCTTCTGCAGAAAACCGTCCGTTACACCATATTGTACCATGCTGGAATTCCATTCCTTTCCTTGATGCTTCTTTTCAAAATGTATGACATAAAATTGTTCATTTTTTCTTGTTTTAAACAAAAAACCCCGTGAGTGGCCATCTAAGATATAACTATTGGTCTCTACTTATCTAGGACAAAAGAGAAGAAGGAAACCAAAGACTTGAGGAAGAAGGTAGTCTACAAGACTAATAGTCAACAGGAACCATGGCCTCATCTACCCTGAGACCAGGAGAACTAGATGGCGCTTGGCTACTACTATTGACTCTTCTGATCAGGGCCACAATAGATAGATCCTTATAGACCAGGGGAGAAATGTGGAAAAGAATTCATATTCTCAAAAAGCCTGGACTTACTGGACTGGTTGAGACTAGAGGACTCCCCGAGACTACTGCTCTTAGGTACAGTAAACTTAAAACTGAAATTCTCCCTTGAGGTTGCCATTTAGCAAAATAACTGATTGGCTCATGAAATAAAGAATATCACCAGTGAGTAATGAGCTTCTTTAAGGAAAATCATCTGTAGAAGACACACATTGGGTCACCATCAGTCAAAACATCTCAATGGTAGCTGTTTATTTATTTATTTGTGTGTGTGTATGTGTTGGTTCGTTGACAATTTACCTAAAACTGAACATTTAAAATTTCAGAAATCAGGCAGTTTTTATGACTTTAAGTGACTATAGTTCTGTCTATCCCCTGCTTATACAATATATCAGTTAAAACTAAATTAACTTCCTTTCGGTTTATTATTTCAATAAACATCTCTTGCTTACTCAGTAACTTACTAAATATGTAGGTTATTTAATTACTTAAAAGTTATGTAAAGTTATTAATGTAGAAGAATCTTACTTAATTTTTAAAAAGCTGCTTTTTAGGGAACAGTAGAGTAATTGACAAGCACTGGACAAGGCGTTTTTAGAAATTAAACACATTGCCAAAAATAAATGATAAAACTGAAGGATGATGTTAAGTTTACTGGATATTTTTAAAATATTTCAAAACAGGTTTCAGACAACCCCTTCAGACTAGAGTTGGTACACTTAGTATTATCTAACTAATAAATGAGTATTAAAGGTAAAATCAATAATATGTGATTACAAAGTTAACTTCAATGTATTCATTTTGTATTAAATACCAATATTATATCTAGTCAACTATGATGCAGTGAAGTCTTGAATTCCATAATGCATGTGTTTTGAAGAATCCTGTATTTGTTTGATTTTTAATCTAGCAAGGAAGGAACTATGTTGCATAATCTTATATTTATTAGGTTATGTCACATTTATCTATTATCCATATAGTTCTCCCAATCCATTTTCTAACTCAGTTCATAGACTCTTCTATACACATTTATTGATCCAATAAAATCCTTCAGTAATATTAAAAAAAGGAAGAGTGCCTTGAATGTTGATTGTGGTGATGTTGACCCTGACAAGCAGCCACAAAATATTTCCAATTTGACAAATGCAAGCAAGTCCTTTGACATTACATTAGGCCTTTTGCGTTATTGATCTAATGAGGAAGTGGAATATAAGAATGGTGATTTAATATTAGCCCTCAAAACTAAGGCTTTAGCAGCATCTGTGTTTTCAGGCTACTAGGATGATTGTAATAGACTAGACAGAAAACTCACCCTAATAATCTGCCTCATACTAGAAGACAACATGATAAAAACTCAAAGTTCCCTTTGACCACGTGCACATACTCTGAGAAAGCATAATTAATGGTTGATGGACATTTTTATTAATTTTTCCTTTGGAAAATGGAAATGCTGGAAACAAAAAAGATGAACACTACTAGTTAAAACATTTTCAGAACCTTGGTCAATACTGTTTATCAGCAGTATTCTAAACGGCAGGCTAAGATGAATTACAGTTCCTTGGTGGAAATCTAAGAAACATTTTCCTCTAAATTAACTGGAATGTCTTCTTATGTAAGATGCTTGATCTGTCAATTTATGTGATATTAAATAATCTCTTTAAACACCTTATCATTTCTCATAAAAAATATTCATACATTTATATCATCTATCTCTACCTGTCTATATCTATCATCCACGTATCTACCTGTATCTGTCATCTATCTCTCCATATATATTAACCATCTGATACTTCCAATTCTAATTCTACAATAGAAAATTCATTGATATCCCCTACCTCTCTTCCATATTGTTATTTTCTTCCATATTGTCTGCAATATATATTCCCATTTGTCATTCTTGGAATACATAGAAAGCAGTTCCAGAATTACTAATCCTTATGACCACAAAATACTTGCTAACAAGATTTCAGAATCTTTTTAACAAGTTCTCGGTTTTAGACAGTAATGTCTTTAGATATAAGGATTGTGCCAAATTACTTTCCTACTAGAAATGTTTGAGTGTTCTTATCTCCTTGCATTCTCACCAAAAGGGAGGAAATATGTATATTTCTTACACACATACACACACACACACACACACACACTTGCACGCACGCGCACACACACACACACACACACACACACACACACACACAGAGAGAGAGAGTTGTTTCATTTTTAGCTGTTGTTGAGTCGGCCCCTGGCTCATGGAGACCTCATGTACAAAGGAACGGAAAAAACAATGTTCAGTCTTGCACAATCCCATGACTGGTTGCATGTCTGACCTTTGTGAGCCACAGGATTTCTGTTATCTATCATCGGAAGAAAAATAGAGCCTTATCTCCATAGCTTCTGAGTGTAAGGTGAGTAGAGGCTTCCCCTGCCCAGGCAATTGAGGAAAATTAATTTCCAAAGAAATGATACCTAACCCAAATTAGCAATACCTTGCACTGTGCTTAGTACAATTGCCAAGCAAAAAGTAGGCACTCAATAAGAACATATTAAATGAATGACTGAATTAAGGAAGGTGAAGAAGGAGAGGGGAAATTGAAGTCATCATACGGATGAATGAAAGCAGGGCACATGGTGCCAGAAACTGGTGGGCCTGGAAAACCAAAAGAATATCTAAAAACAAATACTTTGAAGTCATAGCTAAAAGACTGTGGTTCAAATTCTGAAGTCACAGCTTAAAGACTGTGGTTCAAAGTCTGGATTTTCACGTGGCACTTTCAATCTAATGAATAGATGATGTGTTATTTTGTCGAACTTCCTCCTATATCTTTACATTAACAGAACCGTATTTGCAAAGTATCCTATGGATTTAGTGTTTTCTGGAATATTCTGCAAAATTTTGGTCTTTGTTTTTTTATTATCATCAACCTACACAGATTTATAAAATACTCAGACTTGGCAAAAAATTAGAATTATTGTATTTAATAAATACCATAAACTCCGGCAACTCTCCTCCTTTAGAACTACTGCTTTGCTATCAGAGCAAAACTATTTTGTGAAGAATTTTGAATTATTTATTAAAACCATAATTATCTTTGGCCCTAATTTTTGTAGTAAGCATTTTCTAGAAAGGGGACAAGTATTTAATTTATATAGGAGCTTTCCAGTACAAATAAAAACTGATAATTGTCTAAAATTTTATTTTTGATCTAGACTTGTATAGTAGGCTAAGGAATATGAACAATGACCATTAATTGCTCTATCAGAAAAGGTCATAAAATGCCACTTCGAACAAGATTCCTGTGTTTATGATATTTAAGAGTAACCTATATCACAGCAAAGTTATTTTAAAAATCAGTAGTGATGAGTGATGAATGTAAAGTGGAAATTTATAACTAAGTGAACAAGAGAATTTTTAATAGAACTAATCTATATGGTCAAAAAGAGTATCAGGTATTTTAGAGTTCATGCAGGAAAAAGGTGAAAATTAGTTTTGCAAAAAGCATAGAGAAGAAAAATGCAAAGCTGGTCATGTTTTATCTTAATTACCATAGAGTATTCTATTCATTAGCCTTTGAAGCTTCCTGTTTTTCTATTGATTATCTAATGTAATTATAACCATGCATTACAAGGTCACCTAGGACATAGCTGAATGTAGAAAGCTTGAATTTCAGTTTTGGATCCTCACCACGAAAGGAAAATGAGAGTGGTTATTTAAAAAAAAAAAACAACAAACCAATTAACATATTCTCTTTCTTTCCTTTATGATGCAAATTGTCATGTAAATGCTGAGCACAATTTTATTTTACACCACTTAATGAAATGGAAAAGTTATACCATGTAAGTATTGGAAGAATTATCACTATAAATATTTCCAGCATTCTGAACTGTACCTTAATCATTTCTCACCAAATAAAGCATATAAACCAGGATAACTGTAAGGAACCTTATATCTAACATATAAACACTCCATTAGGTACAGTCATAGTATGATTACTCAGAAACACACACACATGCACACACACACATACACACACAACACAACATTATCTAGCTGTCAGCCTTCCGGCCCTACTTCTTTGTTCACTGAGCATTTAGACATCCACTTTAAAGAAGTTCTCACTTCAGTTGTTGCTATTATTGTGGTTAATCCTCAACTCCGTGTGGGCTGCTTGTTCAATATCGGGGCATTAGTTTAATGTTAGCAATTAAAACCCATTGCACCCCTTAAATCTTATTATCACCTGGAAAGTTTCAGCCTCTAATATCTCACTTCATTATCTCCACAGCCCAAATCAAATGGTCAAGATCTGAAATATTAGCACCACCATCATTCATTCTCTGGATTGTTTTCCTTCCACTGTCTACTTCCTAACCATCTTCTCTGAGATCACTCTCCCCCATCTCCTACATCTAATTATCCTATACACGAGGTTTAATTTTTTTGTTAAAAAAAACATAACCTGTAAGGAATGTCATTATTATTGCAAATACACTGTTGTCAGATATCACCAAATCCAATGGTTATATGTCTATTACTTTATTTTATCCTTCAACTGCATTCCATATAGTTAACCATCCTGTTTTCTTGAAACATTTTCTCTTATGTCCTTGACAGATAGTTAACTGATTTTCTTCCTAAAACACTGTCTGTTCCTCCTCAATCACCTCCTTAATTAGCCATATCCTCAAGATCTGGGTAGCTTATTGGATGATGAGAGACATGTGAATCAAGATCCTCTTATTACCTTTTCCAACAGCTTGCCAGCCTCCCCATATGTGAGAGAGACTATCCAAGGTCATCCAGCACCCAGCCATTCCTCTCACTGACTTCAGAAACATGAGAAAGCCCCCCAAAAAACAACCTGTCAATACAAAGAGTTAAGAGATAAGCCAACGGTTGTGGTTTTCATCCACTAAGTTTTGAAATAGTTTATTATGCAGAAAAAGCTAACAATAATGTCAGAGAGGTTTCTCTTACCATCCAAACTACAGTAACTGCTCAGTCACTCATTAACATAGTGTCTTATTTTAAATTACCTGCCTAGCCTTTGTGACCCTTTGATTTTTTCTTTTTTTTTTTTTTTCTACTTGCATTTCTTCCACTGTAATATAAGCTCTAAGAAAGCAGGGATCTTACCTGCCTTCTTTACCCATATATCCCTGAGCTTAGAGTAGTATTTTGGCAATCAGTAGGGATTCAATAACTTTTTGAAAGCATTAAGATATAAATGAATTAAGATGTACTTGTAGTCATCAAAATAAACAAAAATATTTACTGACCAGTCAGTTTAACTTATGGTGACCCCATATGCATCAGAGTAGAATTGTGCTTCATAGGGTTTTCAATGGCTGATTTATCAGAAGTAGATCACAAGGCCTTTCTTCTGAGCTGATCCTGGGTGACTCAAACCTCCAAGCTTTTGGTTAGAAGCCAAGCATGTTAAGTATTGCACTACCCAGGGATTCTGGAATTCATAACTGCTCTGTCAATATCATTTTTTAATATGTTCACTTATTCTTTATGGATTCTCTCAAGAACGATTTTGAAAATTTATCAGAACAAAATCTCAGCTGTTCAATAAATATCAGTTTCTTTATTCATCTATAAATGATATTTTTTTTGTTTTCAACCCCAGCTTCACCAAGTAGTAAAAACTGTATCATATCTGCCAATTTAGAGCTTATTGAGCCTCTGTGTTGTATCTAAGCTAGAGGAATTTAAACATTACAAGGTACCGGGGAGGTGGAGTATTTGATCCTAGTTTTTCATCTTCTATCCTTCAAGTGTTTTCTGACAAGTCCCTATTGTCTTTCCATCTGATTTTTGCATATAACTCAGCATCTCTCAACTCCTGCCATTAATGTCTCTTTTTCTCTCTCCCTCCATCTGTTGTGAATCACTCTAGGACTACAGAAAATTCAGTGAGATTGTAATGGGTCTTACACCAATCCCAGTCTTACTTTCCTTTAAACATAAAACGATTATATTCCTGGTAGAACCGTGCTGAAGTGTGCAGGAATTCTGTGTAATTATCTAAGACCCTCAACTTTTGAGGTACCCATTATCAATTTCTGCTATATTCATCAAAGCCATGCTGGTACAAGCAAAATCTATAGAATCATGTAATTACCCTGGGCTCTATACAGAAATAAGACACAAGTCTGCTCCAAGTTTCAGTTTTCTATCTTTTTTGGGGTATTAGTCATTCCCTTTAAAACTCTGCCCCATAGGACAAGCCCTGCTTAGGGACATGTATCCCTGTCTAACTTTTTATTTTGTCTAAAACTTTCCCTTTACTCTCCTCGTCCAGGGGCAAGGCAGACTCTCTCTTCTTCTAATATTCCCAATCTTTATGAGCACAGAATAACTGGATATAAATCAGCAAACATTCATTTTCTTATTCTGTATGCCCATATCAGAGGTGAAAATCAAAGTTAAGTCAAGAAACCTTCCTGAACAGACTACAAAGTTTCCAGCCAACGCAGCCACTCCAAATGCTTCATCAGACTTACCCATTCTAACTAATGACCTGCAATACTATGCCTCCCTAAAACTGAACTTACAGTTATTCATGTTGGGAAACACAGACACTTCAGCAAGTCTCAGAGTGTAATGTCTGACTCACCTGTGACAGGATCATCTGGGTGCTTGGCAAAAATGCAAACACCTGACTGACACCATAGAATTACTTGGCAAGAGTCACTCAGATTAAGGACAAGGAATCTGATTCATGTGTACTTTAAAAATGAATACATTAAGAAAAATAAAATACATAAAATGTAAATAAGAAAAAGTGCTTAAAAAGTTTAGACGACACAAATGATCCACTAAAATTACACATATACTTAATGTTGTTTTCATGTTGTGTAAACAATTCAAGCCTTGCCTTTCCTTCAGTGTAGATCAATAACTTGTCCTAACAAAAATTCTTTGCAAGTTTTAAGAATACAATCTATAACCACAGAATGCAGATATGTAGCATATCCTTCCAGAATTAAACCAGACATTCCAGACATTTAAATACAATAACATATTGCTGTTGTTCCAAGGAATCTGGAAATTTTAGACACTATCAATCACGTCTGAATAATTTAGTTTAGCCAATGTGAGAGTTCTTAATATTAGCCGACTTAGTTACCTTCAACACACTGACCTTGGCTTACTTTCCCAGGACTTCATATTTTAGAAAGAGATTTAATTCATGAACTTGTTCCGAACAAGCCTGTGTCTGAAATAACCCTGAAAGTAGCTAAACAACTATTCACTTTCTTAAAGTTATTAAGTTAATGATCTCCATGGAGGTCATTCAATGGTCAGTATTTTTCAACATATTTTAACATAATTTTTAGGTAAGAAATGTACTAGAAACAACTTACTTACTAAGGAATCTTTTTTTTCTCTCTATTTAACTTAGCTTTAATTCAATTACAAATATTTATGTTTAGCTACTAAAAAATCATCACAGTCAAGCCATTGTTGGAGAATTCTGCTAATCAGGATGCATCGCTGATTCAATACTTATATATTTTTATACCAAATAAGAGCAGATCAATACATTCAAAAACTCTTTGAACAATTAACTTGAAGCATCATTCTTTTTTCTGGAATCATCTTCAAAAACGGACCCAAAATCCGTTGCCATATTGTCAATTCCAACTCATAGCAACCCTATAGGACAGAGTAGAACTGCCCTATAGGGTTTCCAAGGAGTGGCTGGCGGATTCCAACAGCCGACCATTTGGTTAGCAGCCAAGCTCTTAACCACAAGGCAACCGGGGCTCCAAATCATCTTAAACATCTGTGAAACTCAGACAAAAGACTTTTAGTTAAAATAGACATTAAAGAAATGGCAGAAGTGCTTATTTAGCTTTTCAGTATTAATTATTTAGCCCTTTTCTTCAGTTTCTAGTATAAAGTCAAGCAACACAGGTAATTAAGAAATGGGTTCTGGATTCAGACTTCCTGGTTACAGACTTCAGCCATGCCACTTAATGTTACAGTTCTTCAAGTATTAGTTTCCTGATAGAATTTTTTGAGGACAAAATGAATACTCCATGTAACACCTAATTAATGGTCTCTAAATGATAGGTATTATTAGACCTAGAGGTGTCCCCATCCCCTTTTTGGCTACATCGTTTGTGTATCCCAAAATAACTAAACTTTTTTTTTATTTTTAAGTATTTAATTTTTTTTTTCTTTTTTTTATTGTACTTTAGGTGAAGGTTTATAGAACAAATAGTTTCTCATTAAACAGTCAGCACACATATTGTTTTATGACTGGTTAACAACCCCATGACGTGTCAATCCTCTCCCTTCTCGACCCTTTTTTTTTTTTTTTGGTGAAAATATACATAGCCAAAGATACATCATTTCCAAAATTTCTACATGCACAGCAAAGTGACATCGATTACGTTCTTCCAGTTGTGCTGCTATTCTCACTTCAGATGAAGTTTTACAGAACAAAATATTTTCTCATTAAACAGTTAGTACACATGTTGCCTTGTGACAATGATTAACAACCCCACTACATGTCAACACTGTCCTTACTTAACCTTGGGTTTCCTATCACCAGTTTTCCTGTCCCATTCTGCCTTCTAGTCCTTGTCCCTGGACTGCTGTGCCTCATTAATCCCATTTTGTTTTATGGGGCTGTCCAAATCCCCGGCTGAACGGTGAACCTTGGAAGTGACTTCAGCACTAAACTAAAAGGGTGTCTGGGGGCCATACTCTCAGGGTTTCTCTAGTGTCTTTCAGGCCAGTAAATCTGGTCTTTTTTTTTGTGTTAGAATTTTGTTCTACATCCTTCTCCAGCTCTGTCCAGAACACTGTGTTGTGATCCTGGTCAGAGCCGTCAGTGGTGGTAGCCGGGCACCATCTAGCTATACTGGACTCAGTCCAGTGGAGGCCTTGGCAGCTGTGGACAATTAGTCCTTCAGACTAATCTTTTCCTTGTATCCTGTTCTCTTCATTCTCCCTTGCTCCCGAAGGGGTGAGACCAGTGGAGTATCTTAGATGGCTGCTCACATGCTTTTAAGACCCCAGATGCTACTCACCGTGGTAGAATGTAGAACATTGTCTTTATAAACTGTGTTATGCCAATTGAGCTAGATGTTCCCCGAGAAATTTTTTTTTTTTTAACATGGATCCTCCCATCTCTGACATTGCATATATGTAACACACTTACCTGATCTTAAATTTCATTGAATATTCCCCCTTCATTGTTATAATAGGAAACCAAACTTGATGGCAATGTAAAAACTTTCCCAGGAATCTGAAGAAAATCTGACACGAACTTGGAACAACCAAGTTTCTTAAGGGCTCAATGATCATCTTTTACAGGTTGTCCTCCAATTACTACATATTTGAGTTACCACTAACCACACTTAAGACTTTTTTTTTTTTTGTACAACTTATCATTAGTAATATATACTGATGCAAAGTTGCAGTGGTATGATTTGCTCATGTCAACGTCAAAGACAAGTAAAGATTGGATTTATGAAGATACTGATAATAAAAGGCAATAATAATAAATTTTTTTTTTTTAAAGTGAGATATTCAACTTATGTCAGAACAGATTTGTGAAAGAGTTGTTGCAAAGGAACCTGATCCTAAGTCGGGGACTATCTGTGTTTGAAATAAAATTTTCTTTAAAAATTACTCAGTAATATAAAAACAAAATAACCTAGTTTGCTTTTGTTTACATTTTACAAGTGAATGCCTTATTAAATAATCATCTTTTATGGGTATATGGTGACTTTTATCATCGTGATTGTGGCCATAAAGCAAAGGAAAAAACCATAAAACACAGCCAGCTACTTTTATTAAAGCTGAAGTATATATTCAGGTTAAAAAGAATTCAAAACTTGGAGTTCATCTGGCTTCCATTCTCAAGTGATGGTGTGGTATAATAAAGAAGAACATGGGACTATGGAATCCCAACCATTTTATTAACTACATTGAAGGAAGAAAATTATAATATCAGGTAACGAGGAAAACGATGACATTGCACAGTGAATTTGTGTGAAGTGTAGTAGTATGTATTATAATGTGAATAAGATAATTTTTTTAAAAAGAACGATGTAGACTTCTAATTTGGTAACCTCTGACTTAATTTAAAATAAATCCTATTTTTCATTTTCCTCAAGCTATTCCAACTAACTTCTTTTTCTAATTTACCAGCCAAATTGGTTTCCCAAATTCTAATGTCTGCCTATGCTAATAGAATATATAGAGTAAGGTAATTACCTAATCCATTCATTATATGGGATAAAGACAGTACAGTTAAAATGTCAAATAGAATGAAAGTTATCTGAATGAGAAATATTTTCAATTGTAATTTTTCCTTTCCCAAAAGAGACATAAAGATATAATTTTCTGTATGCATGAAATGCTTTGTATTAAGTTTCTGCAAATAAAATCTTAATAACTAATACAAAATATAAAGAACTTCATATTTGTGACCTTGGACAAGTTAGCTGATCTTTCAGGGACTCAGTTTCCTCGTCTCTCAACGGAGAGTTAGGAACCAAATTATCACCTGACTATGTTAATGGCCTAGAGGTTTATGAATTCAGACAATACTCTTTTTTTTTTTTAAGTAAGAAAAGCATTTTATGGGGATAAGCAATTTAATGGGATTGTAACAATTACAATATTAGATTGATTGACACTGAAAACTAAAAATTTAATTGAAGTGTTTTATAAGAAAAAAGTAGAAACTACAATTCACTCTTTGAGCAACTCTTCTGTTGTCTATTTCAGAAACCACATATCCCAGGAAAAATATGTGACTCGGAAGCAAGAAAGAAGCAAAAAGGAAAGAAACTGTCCAGAGCACATAATCGTTATTCTGCAAGTGTTTTCACCAGCAGTGTGCAAGCCCATCAAGGATGGAGAGTAGACATCAGTAAGAAAAGCTAATCAACATATACATATACACACACATATAATCACACACACACAATATAATCACACATACACGCACACGTGCAACTATGCAAAAGAAACTAAATGTAGTCTTGCATTGTCAGTGGGTCCAAAGTAAAATAATTCCTGGAAACTCCAAATGTATATGGGGAATCTGAAGATGATTATCTGTATTTTATAGCATATACATTCCTTTAAAAAATATTCACTGAGTGTTTAATATATATCATGCACTTGAGATCTATCAGTGAACAAAACAACAAAGATCCCAGTCCTCGTAAGGATTCACATTGCAACAAGGGAAGTAAATAAATATTAATCATAGTAATTAAATGATATAATATGTGGTAAGCGAATATGAGCTGCAACAAGGGGCTCAAGTGTAACAGAGATAGTGAGGATGGTGCAGCACCGGGCAGTGTTTCATTCTGTTGTACACGGGGTCGTTATGAGTAGGAACCAACTGAACGACACTTACCACAGACAACATGTAGAGGCATGTAAAAATAAACAGTGGAGTTAGAAAACTGCCAAACTGGAACAAAATTCTGAATACCTAGTCTTTTGTATTTTGGGGGATGAAGGGGGGACTCTCAAATACTTCAAAATTGACTTTTGATTAATTGCATTTTTGCCAATCTTCATAGAAAACAGTGCCATTTTTCTTATAGCGAAGATGCCAATGATTGTTTTCCTAACAGATGCAATAGTGTCCGACTCATGCAATCCTGAAGGCTTCCCTGAGATAACGCAATATATCATTTTGCAATTTTACTATAATGAAAATCCTTCAATGTCACTTTTTCTCTTTGTAGGGAACTAAATAGAGGTGAAACTATTTTATTTCCTAACCTATAGTGAGGTTTCATTTAAAAGAATAAAGATTAATATTAGACCTTTTGAATGAAATGCAATTTAACCTTAGTGTCATATTTTGAAACATACTAAACTCTTCAGCGAAAATTGATCTAACTAAATATTTTTATTCAGCTAAATAATTTTAAAAGGGAAAAAATCACATTATCTTTAGTGCATTTCAAAAAAAAAATCATCAGAGACAAGGTTACCATTTCAGGGCATTCAATCTGTCTTTTGAATATGCATTGTCAGACAAGCCCTAGATACCACCAAAATATGTTTCCCCCACAGTAAATCATCATCATGATGGCCATTATTGATCTGTAGAGTCAGTAACCAAATCTGTCCATGGGATTCAACACCATCTATCTTGATATTATATAGCCCCATCCTCCTGCCTAAGCCCATTAAACTGTCATCCATGGGTTTACATCATTTTTATTGGAGGGGCCTGGTGAAACTTTGCACTTTACTTGTTTTCTAAAACACTTCTAACCAGACTGTCTCGTCAGAAAATTTCCATTCTTTCCTGTTAGCATCTGTTGTCTCCTATTACGTCTGTTACCAAGAATGGAAGACATCATACACTAGAGCAGAGAATAACATTATCATTGAACATGGCATTGTACATATAGTGTGAATGTTGATTTTCTTTTGTGTACATATGCTCATATGAATCTATCGTTTGTTAAATTGGATATCCATCAGAACATGAGGGTACAGCTAGCTGCCGTAATTCAGCTTCTCCCATTTTCCCACAGTAAAAAAGCATCCTCATACGGTTGTATACCAAGGATGGAGTGATGGAGTACATTAAGGGCAGATAAATTGAGAACATTAATAAAGCAGAGTAAAAGTTAGTCTGTTTTTTATTATCATCATGAACCTACAATGGGAACAATATGAGAAAAAATTCTTCTGTTGGTCTAAGTTCTAAACACTTGCTGTAGTTAATGTTTAGATTTAATAATAGATCTGTAAATTTCCACTTATTTCACTTTTGTTATTTATACTTTAATAAACACTATATTCTTTATGGAAACTAATTCAAAGAACTCCTACTTATATAGTCAGCCGCAAACTCAGCTGGGAGATTCAGAGCTCAATTACACATGTTCATCTTGAGAGTAAGTTCATAAGAATTCATAATTGTTTGACCTTTTTTGATGCATTTTTGTCTCTAACCTCAAAAGTATTATATATTTCTGTATCAATAGTTACACGCAATTTTTCTCTTAGAAGTTATTCTTTTTTCCCTAATATGAAGTTTTAAATAAGGTTAATCAGAAGATAAATATATTTGCAAATAGCCAGAATCAGCCTTGAATAATGTACAGTGAAAAGCTAAGCTTTGAAATTATTCTTTGAAAATCAGTGCATGGAAATTGTGGAGAAGGCCAGTAATTATGCAAAGATAAAAGTAAGGAAATGGACCCGTCCAAAGAAAAATCAAATCAAATCTCGAAGAAGAATGCTCAGAGAACCAACAAAAGATGCTCATCCAATGTTGTGAAAGAACAACAGGGCAGTGTTTTAGTGCCTTGATTGTTTCCCTCCAGAACTGGATGCTCATTATAAATTAATCAAAAAATATCAATGTTTGTTACTAATCAGCCATTTTCTGTTATTTCTATAGAAGAAAAATAACTTCAGAAGTTTTTACAAAATACAACTGAAATTCATGTTGTAGTTTTGGTTGATGATATCATAATGAGAAATTTGTGATTGCAGGGAAAAAAATTCACTATAATGTACTACCAAATAGAATTTTATTAAATTCTACTAAATTTACCCTTACGTTTGAGATTTTTCTTAACAATTCACTTGTTAAGAATTAATTTTGTTGCTTCATGTAAAAGACATTTTTCTAAATTAAAATTCATGAAATTTTCTTTTTTCTGAGTAGGAGAGAAAATAGATTGGTAAACGTGCCTATAACAGCTACTGAACATGAAAAAAACAAACTTCGAGTAAGTCATTGGCAAATTTGCATGAGTTAAGACTCAAAAGCTATAATGTTATTATTTATGAATGCAACAGTTTGACTTATGCGCCTATGATTTTTCCCTTTTTCAAAAATTTTACTAATGCAATTAAAAAGTATGAATTCATTATTTCCCTCTTTATTTTATATCTTATATGTTTTTAATTTTTCTGAATGATTATAATTTTATGAAGTTCAATAAAATAAAATTTATACTCTGAATTTTTCTGATCTGTAATATCCCTTGTTTCATATTATTATTTCTCCTGAAAATAATTGTGTCATATAAAGAAGGCTGATATTTAAAAATGATCCCATCTGTGGGAAACTTAGGGGGCTGTAGGTTTAAGATAATGGTGCTGAATTATGTGGAAAAAGATAGCAAGAATAATAGCACAATTTGAAAAATGTAACCACTGTCACTAAATTTTACATGTAGAAATTGCTGAAATCGTGTATCTTTGGGTATTAATACATTCATTAAAATTTTAAAAAAAATTATTAAAAAGAATTCTGCCTTGGCTATCAAACTAGCTAGGTGTGCCTCTGCTCTCATTAGATCTCCAAAGCCTCATTTCAAATCTAACTTCTTGTCAACCAACAGATATGTATAAATAAATTATATCAATGCTCAGCATATAGATTGGATACTAGAGGATACTAAGGAATTATTTTATATTGTTAGGTATGATAATGATATTGCAGTATGTAAGAATCTGATCAAATCTGTACAGTCACACACTGACAGAAAGGCCATGAGTTCTGAGATGCTTTGAAATATTTCATCACCAAAAAAGAAAGAAAGAGAAGAAGGAAGAAATTGAAAAGAGATAAACGTGTTTAGGAAAATGTTGGTCATTTTTTAATCTGAATGATTGATGTTTGGAGGGTTATTATCCTATTCTCTTTACTTGTTGAATACTTGCAATTTTTCATAATAATAATAGTGATAAATCAGTGAAAGAGTTCATCTTTATCTGTGGACCTGGACTGACATGTATTTTCCAAAAGGAGCAGACCTCCAGCCTGACTGAATAAAAGAGAAGAGGTTACATTTCCTGTATTTGTCTCAAATACCCTGTATCTACTCCAGGTTGAAAACAATGCAGTCATCTTTCTACCACAGAAACTATCTTTATCAGGAGACAAAATACTTTGGTTAGTGTCTTTCTCTCCTTTTCTCATTAACCCACCATGAGTCCATCTTTTTCTGCCTCCATTCAGAAATGGCAACTTCCATAAACTAGCAGACCTAGAAGGAGAAACTACACAATAAGGTAGATTACGAAAAGTAAAAGATGGAGAGAGTCCTTCTTGCAAGGTGTGCTGGGATTTGTGAATTAGTTTATTCGTCAATTCGTAGACTTAATGAAATAGTAGAAATAAGAGAAGACTCCAACTCAGTGTGGTAAATGTTACACAAATAATCATATTAATAGCCTCAGTTTATCACTTTTATGTACCAGACACTTCGTTACTTGATTTGTACGTTCATTTCTTATTACTAGTTCATGAAAAAGAAAAAATAAAGTAAAAGCTCACTATCTAAATAATGTAAGCACACACATATAAAAAATAATAGGAGGAAAAACATGTTTACAAGTAGGAAACATTTGCAACACCTATGGTTATGGATTTGGGAGAAGAAAGTGAAGATCCTGCCATGGCGAAGCTAAGCCCAACTCTCCCATCAGCCGCCCATGAAAGGATCAAGCCAAATAGGGCAGCTAACCGAAAGAG
Source organism: Dugong dugon (assembly GCA_030035585.1). Taxonomy (NCBI): domain Eukaryota; kingdom Metazoa; phylum Chordata; class Mammalia; order Sirenia; family Dugongidae; genus Dugong; species Dugong dugon. The sequence goes on from CM057473.1 coordinate 14,705,086, forward strand.
AAAATAGGTGAGGAGTTAAGCTCAATACTAATAAAGCAATCAGAATCTTACAAGGACGAAGGCCACAGGAAAGCATGCAAACAAGGTGAGAGCATATATGTTGATATAATCATTCAAGAACTGACTTATTTCCTGAAAAGTAGAAGGAATGAGAAAAGACCAGTTCTGCAGAGGCAGGTAATCAGGAAGCCTGGACTCACGATGGACAGATTCCCTGTCTAGCTCAGGTCTGAGACGTTGTGATATTGATGGAAGTCTTGGGAATGGAAGACTGCTAATTGCACCACAGACTTGGTCAAACAGATTGCTAACCAGGCGGACCACCAAGGGGACTCAGCAAGATTAGTGGATATGACCAGGTTTAGGACTGGTCGAAAATAAGGATCAAGATAATCTGAATAATAAGAGTCAGAGCAGTAAGTAAAATCAGGCAGCATGTCCAAGATTTAAGGCAAAAATTAGAAATGCTCCCAGGTAGGTTGCTGTTACAAAGGGAATTTGGAAACAGAACTATCTCTATATAGTAGTTATTTCTGAACCTTTTGAAGGTAGACCCTTCAATACTTTAAAGATTCCCAGTGTGTTAAGATTTGCCCTAATTCCCAGAAAAGGATATTTTTCTTCATTGGACATTTCTTATATCAAGGTACATTAAGCTTCTTAGATTTAGATAGACATATCACTTCCCAGGTGGCATAGTGGTTAAAAACTCAGCTGCTATCCAAAATGTTGGTAGTTCAAATCCACCAGCCACTCTTGGAAACCCTATAAGGCGGTTCTATTCCACGGCAACGGGTTTGGTTTTTGGTCTTATCATATCATCCTTTACCAAAGTCTTCAACAAACTTAGGAAAGCATCTATAACTGAAAGGAAACAGAAGTGCAAAGGAAGAACATGTACATGTGGTCAGTATCACAGGGGACGGTAGTATTTTAAGTAAAGTTGTTTAAGCCAAGTTACTTGTTCTCTTTTCAAGGGATATAGGAATGAATAATAAAGAAATTATACTAAATGATTAAAGTTGTGTTATATAACTCAAAAATATAATGTACTTTTAATCAGGATAAAACATTATGAATATATGCACAACAAATATTTTCTGAAGCATTTTGTTTGTTTGTTTTATATCAAGCTCTATACCAGACACCAGGGAACCAATGTGAGTAACAGTAGATAGGGTCTCTATCACATTGTTCCAAGGAAATTATCAGCAATTTGAGAAAATCTTCCTTATATAAGAAGAAGGAATTATTGCTTGTATTATTATTAGATAAAAGAGAGACTACCAAAATATCTAAACTTCTGGATAGTCATAACATATGAACAAAAGAGAGATTATGTTGTTTCATGTGGCTGTAGAATCTGACTAACTTGAAGGAATCTCTGGAGAAGATCCTTGAATGAGCTACAGAGTGTTATTGCATCTTTAAAATTAAAAGTAAAATTCTAAGTGCAATTGATTTTTCTGGAGAAAGGAGATATAATTTTCATCATGTTTTAAAAATTTCCATAACTCAGTAAGATCAGAAGTGACCATTATATTCTAGCTTTATCCTTTTTTCTAATGACACATATGAAATTCAGACTAATTGTCTTATACAAATTTGCAGAGAATGTTCGTTATAAAATTATGACTAGAACATATATTCTCTTATCCTGTCTTTATTTTTCTTCAATATATTATTTCCAATGTTCTTGCTCTAGTAACAAAAAAATTCAACTCTAATGATTTAAAGTTATGCTAAGAGGCAGGGGATGCTGTTCCCTCTTCTTTAAGCTTTTATGTCTGTTATGTTTTGTCTCTTGCTCTCTAAAGACGTCTGGAAATGTTCTAATAAGCATAACCTTTTATACGGTTAAGGATAGTTATTAAAACAGTATGTGACCTTCAGGCAAGATAGGCCCAATTCTTCTACTCTTTTCTTTACATACCATATTTTCCATTATTTTTTTAATTTGCTCTCATATGAAAGATCTCCACGCCTTTTACATTAATTTTTATATTAGATAACCACAAATAGTAGACAAGGTAAATACTCAGTGAAATATGCAAGTCATGAAAAGTGTTCTATTCTCCACTCTCCACTCCTGTAGATTTTTCACTTATGTAATTACTTAGGTCTCTCTAAAGTTAAAGAAACATAGAAGTATTCATATAACTGAAGTAGATACTTCAAAATGGTTTAACACAGCTATTGAGATAATCATGATATTTAACAGCAGCGTGGTATAGTCCAAGAGAAGGGGCTATGACTTATTCCTAAACTGCTTAAAATTATCTCTCCATCATTTAACTATCATTGGACATATCATTTTACTTCTATGAGTCACCATCTCCTCATCCTTAAAACGAAAGCAATAATACAGAGATTTGAGAAATTTTCAGTTTATTAGAAATAATAAATCTAAATTTTCTAGCACCCTCCTGAAAATTATAGTTGCTCATTAAATGTTAGTTTATCAGTCAAAATATTTTAATTAAGGATGATAATGCATACCAAATGAAGATACAACACTGGCAATTTGATTTATTTGATCATTTGTATACATCATACCGACCACCCATCTGTCAGTTTACTGAACTGTGGTGGCTTGTGTGTTGCTATGATACTGGAAGCTATGCCATGGATATTTCAAATACCAGCAGGGTCATCCACAATGGACAGGTTTCAGCAGAACTTCCAAACTGAGACAGAGTAGGAAAAAAGCCTGGAGAGCTACTTTCAAAAATTAGTCTAAGAAAACCAGATGAATCATAACAGAACATTGTCTGATATAGTACTGGAAAATGAGCCCCTAGGTTGGAAGGCACTCAAAACACACAGTGACCAAAACAATGGGCTCAAGCATATCAACAATCGTGAAGATGACACAGGAGTGAGCAACAATTCATTCTGTTGTACATGGGGTCACCATAAGGCCAAACCGACTCAATGGCAACTAACTACGATAACGGCACATCATACATTGGTGTTTTCCTCCCAATTTTCACAAAAATAGTGCTGAATTCCACAAACAACTTAGTTTATCTTAATCTTATCTAGCTGTGAAGCCCTTTTTTCAAAGCGAATCTTTGAAGACCAGAAGATAAAACAAATAAAATCAAACCTAATCTCATATAATCATGAATTAGTGTTTCAGCGTCTCACTTTCTCCCTTTACTTTTTTTCCCCTTCCTATAATCCCTGATAAGGTCTGCAAACCAGTTGACATCAGAGAGTTTATTTTAAAAACTGGTAATTTGAGGATGTATTTATAGGAGTGCTATATATGACCTCTCTATCTTTTCTCAGTATAGATTTTAATTTCAATAATTCTTTAATATTTTAAATGTATGTGTAATTGTGTGTGTGTGTACATCTTGAACCATAGCCTTCAGAATTGATAATATTGATTTCCATGAAAATTCACTTTGAGTTTCCACAAACTCCTTATTATCCAAATTCTCTTACCTAACACTTTATCTGTACAACATATTTTTTTTTAAAAAAGAAAAATTGTTCTCCATGCATATGTTATTGTGAAACCTCTGAAAAATAAATAACTTGAGCCCTCCCCCCCTGCCCTAAGTCTGAGGAACATAGATGGAACACTAATATACTGTCAATGCTTTATGAAAATAGCATATTCACGTGTCCCAGAATCTCATTAACTTGCAGCTTTTTGTTTCTTTTTATGTTTCTGGATTTATTTATTTCCACAGATTAATTTAGAATATGTTTACTAGTATATTATGAAGAATCTCAATAAATAATAGAAACCACTATTTGGCAATATATATAGTCTGTAGTGTGAAATATGCAGATTACAGCTTTTGGAGGAAATGAGATCACTATCTTTTCTATATAAAGAACATTAGTCACAGAAGTTAACATCTGAATTATAGTATGATATATCACAGGATGGCATAATATGTCACAATAACAACACTGGGTACAATGTACCAGAGTGCTATAAAATTTCAATTATTTTATTGATGACCTGGCAATGTAAACACAAGTATCTGCTTATAATTTAACATGAACAATGTTTCTGCAGGCATTTTAACTGTGGAAGTTTTTGTTAGTCAAATCTAGTTTTATGCAAAGCAGGTAAGCATAAACCAACCACAAGATGTCACTTCACATTTTAGTGACCAATATATTCAAGAAGTTTTTTTTCCAAAATAAAAGACTTCGCTTTTCGTTATGCTAAAAGACATATAAATATTTGTCAATATTGAAATTACTGCATGCTATGTATTTACATTTGATTTTTTTTCCACTGTGCTGTAATCACATTGATTTTAACAAATTTAACTCAGTACTTAAAAGATATATTTTTATTTCATTTGTTATTTTTGTTGTTAGATGCCATCGAGTAGATTGTGACCCAGGGTAAACCCATGTGTGCAGAGTAGAACTGCTGTATAACATTTTCAAGGCTGTGGCCTTTCAGAAGCAGATCACCAGGCCTGTCTTCAGAGACACCTCTGGGTGGGTTCAAATCACCACCCTGTCAGTTAGTAGTCGAGTGCTTAACAATTTGAGCTACTAGGGACTCTTCATTTCATAACCCTGAAATAATCAAAGAAAACATGACCTGACTCTTGGAAGCTTATATGAGATTAAATATATTAAGTACCTAGTACAGTACCTGCTACTTAATAGAGATGTGTTACTTTCAATTTCCTCTCTTCATTAATTTTAATTTTATGGTTTACTTTCTACAGTCTTTTAGAAAATAATTTTACTTATTGTCAACCCAATTTACTGCCGTGTGTGTCAAAATTCACTCCCCACCCCCATCCTCAAGGTTAAAACAATCTCTTACTCTTGGCCAATCTCATTCAGTTGTCTTCTTTAAGCAAATCTCTCTCACATTTTAAATTATATTTATGTTCCTCTCACTCACTGATCAATTCACAAACACATATTGTACACATATGTCACTCTAAGTACTATGCTGATCACAAAGGAAACAGTACTGATAATTAAAATATATTTTCTTCTCCTTATGAGCCTTGTATTCTAACGGCAGAATACAGAAAAGAAATGAATAATTTCAGACAATGCTTTTTTCTTTGAAAAATCAAAACAGAATTATAGGTCAAGGAATGACAAGAGGCAAAGCTAGTTTGGTAGGATGCTGAAGGAAGAGCTCTTTGAGGTGGTAACATGTATCCCGAAATCTTGTTGATAAGCCATGTGAAAACCTGGTGGAAAAAAAGAACATCCAGGCAAAGGAAGCAGCAAAGATAATGCCCTGAGACTGGAAACTAGTCTGATTCAGCAAAGAAAAAGAAATTCAACCAGATTTAGTTTATAACACAAGAGTAGCCTTCTAATTATTTCTGTTCTTGTCTCCCTACACTCAGTTCTCTAAACAGTGACATTTGTTTAAGAATCTCATGAGATGCCTCTCCTGGCTAATTAAAGAACTCCAGTGACTTCTTTTTCAAATACAAAATAAGTTCCTAATGCCTTATGATAGCCTCCAAAACCTAGTCAGTCTCAATCTTGACTATATCTTTAACATCATCTTCCATCATTTTTTTCTTCATTCAATAAGCTCCAACCATATTGACTTGAAGACGAATGGTAGCTTATTAATAGACACATCAATTTTGGGTTTTGCATTTGATAGAATTTTGAGGAGTAAGATGCATTGGTGAAGGTGAGGAGAAGTGATTAACTTTGGATATAATCATACTTGCTATTCTGTAGGGTCGGTATAACAGAGAAAGAAAAACCAAGGATGTGCCTAAGATTTTTAGTAGGAGAAACTATGTGAGAGGTACAATGTGACCAGGAGAGACATGACCAAAACTGAATTTATTATTGCTCGTGAGAGCCTTCAAAATCTGACACTTTGGGAATCTTTGCAGATCCCTTCACTTCTCATATTGTGATGGTTAAGATTGTATGTCAGCTTGGCTAGACCATTATTCTCCGTATTTTAGCAGTTGTATAATGTTGTGATCACCCCCATGACGGAATCTGCTGAGTGGTACTGGCGGAGGCGGGTCCTGTGGCAGCTCACCACCCTCTCAGTTTCCTCTCTCTGCCTTCTGCCAGTTACCTTCTGCCTGCTCGCCTTGCCAAGGTTTTTGGCTTGTTCCAGACTCAGCAGCTGCCTCTTGTTGTCTCACCTCTGGTTCGCGGGGCTTGAGCTAGCAGCTTACCTGTTGATCTCAGAATTGTTCGAACTTCTCAGCCTGAAAGCAAGAGTCTGGTTCCCCGACCTGCCGACCTTGGGTTCGCCAGTCCCTGCAGCTATATGAATCAGGAGAAACCTGATTGTCTTGTCTGCTGATCTTGGAATTCACTGACCTTCACAGCCTGTGAGCGGGAGCCCCTCTCCGGCCAGCCGACCTTGGGTTCACCAGCTTCTGTGGCTACGTGAACTGGGAGAGGCCTCTACCCTGATCTGTGGACTTGGGACATTTTAGCCTCTACAACTGCATGAGCTATTTCCTTGATATAAATCTCTCTCTATATATATATTTATACACTTTACTGGTTTTGCTTCTCTAGAGAACTTAGCCTAAGACACACATCTAATAAGTCATCAGATCCTGTTGATTATAAGGTCTTAACATTTTTGTGTCTGCTTGCACCACCAGAATCATCTATTATTATCTGGGTTAATGTCATCAACTTCATATATGGTGACCTCCCTGTTTTCAATATCCTTGAAATGTTCTTTGTAAAATACTAATTCAGTCGTGCTTCACCTTGCATAAAATCTTTTGTGATTTTTTTACTTACCTTCAGTATCAAAGCCAAACTTCATAGACTGAAATATATATTTGCCTCCATCATCAGCACTCTGCTTCTACCTCCAAATTCATCTTTATCTAGAACATCGTGCCTCAGTTACTCTAAAATAGTTATGGATCTCTAAATCTGAATGTTTCATTATTTTAACTGTGCTGTTTTCTTTGCCTTGAGTGTCCTCTGCCACCATTTGATGATTGTTCACTCTTCAATGGTCATATTGTTAATGAGGTTTGCCTGCCCCTTATTGATCATATTCGTGAATTCATTTCACTTTGCTTTTTTCAGTTGCAAGGAGTTGAGGTCAATAGGTGGTAGAGATTGGTACATAATGATATAGATGGAGCCACCAATAATGATGATTAGTTTTATAGCTAGTTTTGGATTCAAGGGCACCGTGGAAAGCTTAACAACCGAGATTTATGTCTATTTATTTTTCCTTGTTCTGTTTGACCTATTCACACTCTAAAGTTTTCTTTCTATTCCTCAGTTTGCTCAAATTTTCATTTTTCTTTTTAAAGTTTTCCATAATTTTGATTTCCCAATGATTCTCATGTAACTGATAAATAACATCTGCTTTTAATACTACATTTAGAAAGATAATCTGCATATTCCAGCTAATCTTAATACGAACCATGTCACAGAGTCTAAGGAGGTCACAAAGAATTTTCTGGTTTTGTTGTTCTTCATTGTTTTCTCTGTACAGACAACACATGGTACAAATGTAGGTACAAATGTAACTACCTCAGTAACATAGGCTAAAAAAAACTGAAAACCAAAAACTAAACCCATTGCCATCTAGTCTGTTCTACTCATAGCAACCCTAGAGGACAAAGTAGAACTGCCCCATAGGGTTTCCAAGGAGCAGTTCGTGGATTCGAACTGCAGAACTTTTGAATAGCAGCCGAATGCTTAACCACTGCGCCCCCGGGGCTTTGGACATAGACTAGAACTCAAGAAATTTCTAATATGAGGAAGTGTGGATGAGATGGGTGCCAATCCAAAAATATGTCATCTTGTGATTATTATGCATGTTTATTTAGCTGATACAGTATCCATTACAAAGATGTTATACAAATGCCTCTCTGCTGTAATTTCTCATTTTTCTGAATTCTATGGAATGCACAGTGAATATAATCACAACTAACACAGCTTAAGTACAAAATTGGGATAAAAGCAGAAAAATTGCAATAATATGTCCCATTTAGAAAACAAATAAAAGCACCATCAAGGACAGCACAATGTATCAGTTACTGGTTGTATCTATTGCGGCATGGAGGCAGTGAGTTTATGCTAATGGGAAGGAACAACTAGGTAAGGGAGGGTTAGCGTGGTTGCACAACTGGAAGATTACGATCAATGTCACTGAGGTGTACATGTAGAGATTGTTGAATTGATGTATGTTCTACTCTATATATTGTCAACAACAATAACAAAAATAAATTATTTAAAAAAATCATGAAACAGTAGCCTAAAACATATGGAGCAGCAGTCATTTATTTTGCTCATGTATCTGGGGTTTGTGTAGCGCTTAGAAATCAGAGATGCTTGACTCTGATTTAAGAAGTCGAGCTGAAGCAAATCAAATAGGAGCTTTGGGGTTTACATTCAAAATGGTAAACTTAGATAGCTGGCAATTTATACTAGCTATCTGTTTGACCCTCAGCTATATTATCAGCCAAAACTCATGCACCCTGCCTCGCCATAAACTCTCTCTGCTTTCTCTAATTTGGACAGCTCTATTTCAAAAGCAAGTATCTGAAATAAAAAGGTGGGCCGCCATGACATTTTATGTAATATGTTGACATGGTCACAATGTTCCACTCAGTTTCAAAGAGAGAGACTATAACTCCACCATAGGTCATATAATAAAAAGAGCATATGGGATCACAGATATTGTTGTAGTCATCTATATGTAACAAACTCAATCTACTGCAATTTTTGCCTACAGTTTAAATATGTCATTCTCGACGTGTTAGTATTTATGCCTTATTATTTTACTGCATCCTTTTTGTATACCGGCTGTATATGAGTCATTTACTTTCTGTGTTATAGCTGGCACAAAGTAAATTTTGACTACATACCCAACACCCATGCTTATGTCATGCTTACATCATGAAACTGACTTTACTCTAAAGCTACAAGCCATTTGTCAGTAATAATGGGTCTGATCAACTACTTAGTCATGTGGGGAACAATATTTTCCTTCGTTTTAAAAAACACTGCATTCCTTGGATAGAAAGCCTGACTGTTCAGGATTCTGCCCACTGGGGTAATTTCTTCTTGAGAGCCCACTTACAGCTAGGGTTGGCATGTTTTGTACATATGCCTAGAAATTACGTGGTTGGCAGAGGCACAGTTTACTCCTAGCGTGAATCAGACACAGACTAATACCAATGAGGCTGAGCATATTTTGGAAATTCAACTTCTTCATAACTAAGCTACGCTCACATTCACCAGGATTATGAAGTATTCAAAGCCCTTTTTGCTTGAATAATTACACCTTGAAGCCTTCTCTTGCTTAGTGGATTCCTAGGCCAACTAACATCAGTTTACCTGTCACAGTCCTCAAAATGTCCAATGAAACGTAAGTCCTAATGAAGAGAAATGTGCTCTCCCCAATTCAGGGAAAACACGGTCCTCTGTAGCTTCTCTTGTCCTAACTCACTAACAAGACCTTTGATAAACTTCTACACAACTCAAAGCCAAACTCTTTATATAGTCTTAGTTTGAATTTCTATGAAAGAAATTGTGCTTAAGTCTTATCATCTTTCTAAGCCCATTTTGTATAAATAAATGGCTGCTAACTGAGACGTTTGCAGTTAAAACCCACCAGCCGCTCCGTGAGAGAAAGATGTGGCAGTCTGCTTTCGTAAAAATTTACAGCCTTGGAAACATTATAGAGCAGTTCTACTCTGCCCTATAGGATCACGATAGGGTAGCTATGAGTTGGAATCAACTCGACTGCAATGGATTTTTTGGTTTAGAATTGCCTGTGAATTGAATGCTTCAGTGATGTATCAAGCCTCTGATCCAAGCACCATGGCAATGGAGTGGAAGATATTGGGTATATAGTATAAAACTTGGCCACTGAGGCAGATAGAGCTATAGAGATGAGGCAAGAACGGGCAGTTTCCCTACAAAGGCATATGGGGAGAGCAGGCATAAAGATTAACATATTCAGAGTGCCCTAATAGAAAGCATGTATTAGATATCTGATTTTTTCACTATATGGCATCCTTTTTTCATCCAGTGTGCAGATCTGATTCATATTCTACGGAATATGACTGGCAAAAAGTAATACTCTACTAATATTAAATACATTAATAAATGACAGAAGGGGAAGACCAATGGATTATATTCTTCATTATAGCTATTATGGTAATAAAAAGTTGCATTTTCATTGAAGTTTGATGACTGCAGTGTTTTTGTGCATTTAGAAAAAATGCTCTGTTCAGGCATTCTGAAAATAATTTTTATATTTTTATCCAGAATGCTTCAAGACTGGTGGTTTCCAAATATTTAGACGTGATCTGTTTTTATATGTTGTTTTGACAGACAGGCCTAGGATCAATAACCCCTTTCCCTTAGTGTTCATACCTTTGTGTAATGCCCTCCCCTTGCGTGAGATCAATTTTGCTAACAACCTGAGAGAGCTTGGAAAGAGTTGTGCTAGCCCACCGTCTGATAATACCACAGCCCTGGCCAACACTTGCATTGTAGTCAGGGGAGCCATTGATACAGAGAACCCAGCTAAACTGTAGTCAGATTTCTGATTTACAGAAACTGTGAGATACTAAATGCGTGTTGTTTTAAGCTGCTAGGTTTATGGTGATTTGTTATGCAGCATAGAAACTAATACATTGATACACTGGTCTGCCTGCTGCTTAAGTAGAATACTTCAATACATCTGAACCTTATGAAATAAGTCCTGATTCAGAAACAAGCAAACAAAAAATAGAATCATGTACAAAAATTATGAAAACTTTGAAATAATAATCATAACTGGTTCTCAACTCCTGTACGTTTGCACTGACTGATGACAATCTCCATGTTCTCTATCTATCTTTAGCTGCTCTGGGGAGGGAGCAATAAGAACTGGGTGTGTTTTCTCAAATGAAAGTAACTGTTTTAAAGAGTTCAGTGGTAAATCTCAGGCAGTTGTCTGATTACCAGACACTACTTCAACGGCCCTCTAGTTTCTGCAAGATAAAATGTGGCCTGACATTCAAAGCTGTTCACAATATAGCTCTACTTACCTCCCTAGCATTCTTTCCTCATTTGAATGTAGGAAATGTGCCTTTCTCTAAACATGCAATGAAATTTAATGCTTTTTGACCTATGATCTACATGTAATGCCCTTTCCTACTTTGTTCTCTAGCCAATTTCTTCACTTCCTTCAAGGGTGACTCCCCAGGCCTATGGGAGTTGGCACTCCTTTAATCCTGCAGCCACGCTGCTGTGTTCACACTTCTGTTAGTACCAATAATTCTGTGCTCTGATTCTTCACACATATATTTATCTTTTCTATTAGACAACAATTTTTCTTGTGGCCATGGGCAGTGTTTTACTCATCTTTATAGAGTCAGTGTTTAGCAGAATGCAGTACCTAGCACAGAAACCCAAACTCATTGCCTCAAATTGATTCCAACTAATGACAACCCCAAGGGTTTCGGAGTAGAACCACACTCCATAGGGTTTTCAGTGGCTATAATCTTATTAAACTAGATCACCAGGACTTTCTCCCACAGCAGTGCCTGCTGGATGGATTCAAACCACCAACCTTTCAGTTAGTAGCTGAGTGCAAACTATTTGTGCCACCTGGGGACCTAACTAGAATATAATAAAAATTTAATAGATAAATTTAACACATATATGAATTTTATATAGTAAGTGTCTATGGAGTAAGTATTCAGTACATAATTATTGAATCAATAGATGTAAGAACATATTTAATTTTTACTATTTATTGCTAACAAAAAAACAAAATGTCAAGCTAGCAAAATAAATAACAATAAAGAGTTCCTCAGATAAAGCATTTTATTACATGATAATCTTTGTGAACAAAATTAAATTGATCATTAATTAATATTTACTTTCCCTTAAAGATTATCAGCTCAAGAGGAGCTATAAAGAAGACTTTCTAATCTCCTTATTTTCTATTTTAAGGCTTTAGAATTTATTTTAAAAAAGTCTTTGTCAGTGAAAGCAAAGTAAAAATGTCATGATTAAAAGAGGAAGATTATAAGGTAAAGATAAATCTTGCTTCTTAACAACTACACTTACATATCATTTTTAATGTGTAAAGTTAAGCCTTGGTTTTGATAGAAGATGAAATGACTTACGGATGTCATAACGAGATAAATTGCTTTTAAGAGCTTTCTGGTTGTGATCTGGGATGGGATTTATTTATGTCTTTGCAACGTGTCCTTTGGCAGAATACCTATATAAAATGAATAGGGAAGAATAACTTATTTTAATAGATATATGTTCAGTGAGAACACTTAGGGCTAAAGAAGCTGTAGTAGACAATAAGAGATTTCCACATCCTAATAACCAGAACCTGTGAATATGTTAACCTACATAGAAAAGGAGACTTTCTAGACATGATTAAATTAAGGGTCTTTAGATGGGAAAAATATCCTGGATTATCCTGCGTCTTATCTAATCATGTTGCCATTGTTGTGTGCCAAGGAGTCAATTCTGACTCATAGTGTCCCTAAATGACAGAGTAGAACTGCCCCATAGGGTTTCCTAGGCTGTAAACTTCATGGGAGTAGATCGTCAGGTCTTTTCTCCTGGGAAATACCTGAGTAGGTTTGAGCTTCCAACCTTTTTGTTAGTAGCCAAGAGCTTAACTATCGCACTAACTGTAAGAGAATAAATTTAGGTTGTCTTAAGCCACCAAGTTTGTTGCAATGTATTACAGCGGTATTAGAAAGCTAATACAAAGGTTGTCAAATAAACCATGATGTGGAGACTCATTCATAAATTGAGCAATACAAAAAAAAAGAGACACAAGAAAACACAAAGTTGATTATGACAATGCCTTTCCCATGTTCAACAAAACACTTTTGTTGGATATACAAGTATATGCTTAATTTAATTCCTACTATGTCTTCAGTCTCACATACTGTAGGACTCTCCCTCCATTCCACACTCCACCATCCTAAGCCCTTTACTCTGATTAGTGTAAACCTACTTGAATTGCCAGAGAAAAATATTGAAGTTGTCAAGTGCTAAAAAGCAAAAGTGTCACTTTGAGGACTAAGTGCCCTTGACCCAAGCCATGGTATTTTCAGTCGTCTCATACGCATGCAAAAGATGGACAACGAATAAGGAAGGTCAAAGAAGAACTGATGGATTTGAATTATGATATTGGTGAAAAATATTGAATATACCCTGGACTTCCAGAAGAATGAATGAATCTGTATTGGTGGAAGTACAGGCAGAATGCTCCTTGGAAGTGAGGATGATAAGACTTCGTCTCTCTTACTTTGGACATGTTATCAGGAGGGAATAGTCCCTGGACAAGAACATCATGCTTGGTAAAGTAGATGGTCAGTGAAAAAGAGGAAGATCCTCAAGGAGGTGGACTGATGCAGTGGCTGCAACCATGGGCTCAAACAGCAACAATTATGAGGATGGCACAGGACCAGGCAGTGTTTTGTTCTGTTGTACATAGGTTGTCATGAGTCAGAACCGACTTGTTGGTACCTAACAACAGCAACAAACTGGATTTCAGGATTTAGCTAAAATACCATTTCCTTTATCCAACTTTTCTGTCCAATTCCTCACCTAATCCAAGTACCCTATACCCAATTATTTAAAAGTGTCATCTGCTTTTATGACTAAATGAACTTTTTGCCTTATTCCATAAGATCCATAAGCTTTGTTAACTCATTTGATTATAGGTTCAGTTCCATTCTCTAGACTTTTAGCACCTTAAAGTCAGTGGTCATATATTACTCATCTTTGTATTTTATTTGTATCTATTGAAGTGGCCATAAGTGGATAACTAGATACTATTCCTTTCAAAAGTTAATTGCAGTTTAACAAGATGAAAATATAACGATGGAAAGAAATGGTTGTCTAATGGTTAAATTTTAGACATCAGGAAATATCTTGTGAATGAGATCCTCAAATTAGATGGAAGTCTACCTTTCCCTAAGTATAAGTAGTACCTACACCTCCTTCGATAAGGGTACTTTATAAAGTTATAAATTTTTACTTTGTATATTCAACTTCTGGAGCCACCGTGGCACAGTGGTTAAGTGCTATGGCTACTAACCAAAAGTGTGGCAGCCGCTCCTTGGAAACCCGATGAGGCAGTTCTACTCTGTCCTATAAGGTCGCTACAAATCAGAATCAATTCGACAGCAATAGATTTGGTTTTGCTTTTACCTGCAACCTAGAACAATGGTTTTCAATGTGTTGTCCCTGAACTAGCAGCATCAGCATCACCTGAGGGCTTGTTGGAAGTGCAAATCCTTGAACCTCTCCCCAGTCCTAATGAATAAGAAATTCTGAGGGAGGAATCCAACAATATATATTTCAAGAAATCTCTCATGTATTTCTGAGATATGTTAAAGTTTGAGAGCCACTGTAAAGATGAAGGAAAGCACTAACATTCGCTAGCTGACTTTTTGCTTTGTTTTTATTCTTGCTTTGTTTTGTCTGTTTGCTTTCCCTTTATGTTTTGTAGTGTTGTGTAATGACTAGTCGGGAAATCTCTGATTGGGAATTCTAGTCAGACACTCATTATCTGGGTGGCTGAGAAAGTAGCTTAATGTTTCCTCATTTATGTAATGGGGTAATGTATTGCCTACCTCAAGAGTTTCTGTGAATATTAAATGAGTTAATGATTATCACAATGCAGGAATAAAATACTTAGCACAATGCCTTCTCAAAACTTTTACCTATTTTTTTTTCTTTTGATATTACTGCTGCTACTTTTACTATTACTACTACTACTCAAATTATTACCAGCACTATTTTATTACTACTGTGATAATTATTACAGCCTTGGTGGCGCAGTGCTTAAGAGCTTGGCAGCTAACCAAAGGGTCAGCAGCTCAAATCTACCAGCTGCTCCTTGGAAATGCTATGGGGCAGTTCTACTCTGTACTACAGTGTCACTATGAGTAGGAATTGACTCGATGGCAATGGGTTTGGTTTGGGTTTGGATAATAATTATTATTATTTTACAGTTCCAAAAAGAAAAATCTGTTAGTTGATATATTTATTCTCAAATTAGAACAGAGGAGGGAGGATAAAAGAGGTAGAATAATAAGGTTACACAGCAATTATGAAGTGAAACCAAAAGTAAACGATGAGTAATCTGACCACAACAAAGAATGAAATGTTCATAATAAATATTTCTGTTTAAATAGTCTACAATTAAAGTGAAGTGAAATTACTTATTTTAAGAAATGCTTAGTAACTAAGTGAAAAGGAAGCGAGTTTCTGTTCGAATGTATAAAGAGCTTGGAAGTCTGAACTCCCATATTCATAACAAGAAAAAAGCTGAAAATCAACTCTTTATCTCAGAATCACTCAACAAGCCACTAACCCGAACGCTGGAGATACAGGGAAATACAGAGAATTCCAGCTGATCGGGATCAGAAATGTCTACCTCTGGAAGAGCATTAGGTAAGACTACTTCAAGGGTAATTGACTAAATGCTGGAGACTAGTATGGGTTAGCTTGAGTAGTGCTGGTAAGATGTGAGGGAAGGGAGAACTCTTGGAAACCCGGTCTTGGGGTGAGGGCAGCAAGTTTTCATCAGTTTTATCTCCAGGAGCCTCACCAGTTCTCATTGTGACAATGGAGAAAAATTCCCTCCTGCTTCTGGCAGGGGGAGGGGAAAAGTAACCATTTTGAAATAAGTCCACAGTGCTCTGCTGTTCTTAAAAATGTCCTTCCCTCAAGGGAAAATGTTTTACCAGATCCTAATCAAAGTAAGTAGGAGCCCTGGTGGTACAGTTATTAAATGCTTGTCTCCTAACTGAAAGATCAGTCGTTTTAAACCACCAGTGGCTCTGCGGGAGAAAAATGTGGTAATCTGCTTTTGTGAAGATGCCCCTTTGGGGCAGTTCTACTCTCTTTCATAGGGTCAGTATGAGTCAGAAGCCACTTGACAGCACACAACAACAATAACAGCAACTAACACAGGTTTTAAAGAAGCCTAACTGACAGGGAAGGTAAATTCCCAACTCCAGGCCCTCTGGCCTTCTTATCTAATCTAATGGGTTTAAAAAAAAAAAAAAAAAAAAAAAGCTCAGGAACACTTGGAAGGTAACAACCCAGAGACACAAGCTCACTACAAGACTAAGATTCAATCACAGAATGTTTCCCCTTCTCTCACATCTTACCAGCACATCAATATGGGAAGGTAACAACCCAGAGACACAGGCTCACTACAAGACTAAGGTTCAATCATAGAATGTTTCCCCTTCCCTCACATCTTGACAGCACATCAACGTAGGTCCTCTATAATAACAGGGGATAAAAGATGAAAGAACTGTAAACCCCAGACCCTGTTTAAGAAGAAGTCCCTAGGGAAACCCAAAGACAACAGAAGAGACAAAAAATAGGACAGTAAAGCAAATTTAGCCTCTGACACCACATCTAAAACAATCAGTAGATACAAACTCCTAGCCAGATAAAGATAAGACCTCACACTAAAGTTCTATATATCTCAGGTCTTTTTACCAGACACATCTTTAAACAAAAAACTATAAAACACGCTAAAAGGCAAAAAAAAAAAAAAAAAAAAAAAAAAAACCAAAAACACAGAATCAGAGCAAGCATCAGCTCTCAGATATGGCATAAATTTTGGAATTATCAGATCAGAAATTGAAAATAAAATATTCTTCAAAAAACTCAAAATTTGAGAGCAGTTACAAAAATGAAATTGACTGTAAAAATTAAATGGATGCATTTGATTTTAAGTTCACCCTGATATCATTGAAAAAGTTACTCAATAACATAGGTGAACTCCAAATTGATTAAGAAAGAAAAAATATATATATGAAAAGAGAAATTCCATCCAGAAAAATGTCATTTCATTTTAAGCTGGCACAGGTTTATTGATTTAACAAACCTCTATTCAGTATGTGCTGAAAGTAGATTAGGAGCAAAAACATGGAAGTGTGTTGATAATAAAAATAAGAAGAATAACATTACACACATACTATGTGCCTGACACTGTTCTAAGTGCTTGACTAATTCATCAGTCCTCCCTGTCACCCTATGACAGAGATACCATTAGCAGTGCCATTTTATAGATGGGGACACCAAAGTTCAGATAAATTAGATAACTTGCCTGCAGTCAGTCTGTGAGTGATGGAACAGAATTACTTCACAGTCTGTTATTCTAAATCATAAAGTAATAACCTTCAAAAATAGGTTCAGAACAATAGTAATAAAAAAAAGGAGTGGAAAAAGCATTTTAACATAAAGTATATTCTTCAAAATTTAAAAGAAAAGAATGAGAGCTATTTCCATACTATGAACCAATGAAAATCCTGTGGACCCTGGTCTGATCCAAAATGTACCATGAGGATGGCAAAGGACCAGTCAGCATCTGATTCTGTTGTGTATAAATCACGAGTCATGGCCAACAAAACAGCAGCTGACAACAGTAATATAATTATTAGATACTCTTTTAATTGTTGTGCTAAGTATACAGTTAATAAAACCCACTGTTATTGAGTCGACTCATAGGGACCCTATAGGACAGAATAGAACTGCCCCATGGGTTTCCAGGGAGAGACTGGTGGATTCGAACTACCGACGTTTGGGATAGCAGCCAAATGCTTATAATCTCAAGTCATTCAAGCAGAGCTTTTGAATCTTGTAATACCTAGCATAGTGCCCAATATATATAGTGTGTAATCAGTAAAAGTGTGTTGAATAGAACTCAGTAATGAAACTTGAAAACATGGTCTATATCCAGCTAAATAAATTGTTCTCAAGACAATTTTTTTTTTAAAAGTGCTAAGCTCAAGAAATTCCTAGCCAAATAACTTTTTTTTTCTTTTTTCTGTTGAAAAATAATATTACTCAGTGACTGTTTGAGAGACATAGTCTCCTAATTTTTTATCTACCCACTCCATTCAGGCATGACTTCAGAAGGATTGCTCAGATGACTGATAGGGCTTATAGCACATTACTATAATGGATGTAAGACCTAAGCAACTATTCTATCAGGACACATGGCCACCCAAAATAAAAATTACATTTCTCAGTCTCGTTTTCAGTTATTTATAGTCTTGACACTAAGTTCTGGACCCTTAGATATGAACTGAGCAAAGTCTGGAATGTGCAAGGAAAGAGTCAAGCAATTATACTTTGTTTTCTTTCTTTTTACTAGATTGAATTTGGACATAATGTTTGGAACTGGAGAAGTCACCATGAGAAAATCTTGTAAATGGAAGCTATCATAGGCTGAAATACTTGGAAGCAGACACTGAAATAGAGTTTGGCATACAGCACATTTATTAAGTAATGACTTTGCGATCATCTACTGTAGAAGGTATGGAAGAGGAATAGGATTGGACAGAGAGAAAAGTAGAGCTTCTATGAAGTCCTCATAACAACCTCAGACAACCCCATGAGATCTGTGGAGCAAGAGTTGTCCAAATCTTGCTGGGTTGAGGTGGCCAGGGCTTTATACTCCTGTATGAATCAGTCATTCGATATGGGTTAATCTTGATATGAAATCTTGGACAAGTCAGGTTTTTGTTACTGAAGCAACCCCTGAACCTGAAGGGACTGACAGCTGTGTGGTGACAGCTTGCCCGAGAACTGGGACAGCACATCCTGTAACAGTGGGGGATTTAAGCATTGTTTCACACTGTCCAATGTAACGGCCATGTTCTATGGGTAATATAATGGAAAATTTTCATGAATCTAGAATACCTGGCGGTGCTTTTCAGGCCTGTACTGCACATCTTCAGAACTTGATATGACAGAAAAATAAGCCGCCATATTGTAAGCGCCAGAGTTAGTATACATTTTTTGTTAATTCTAGACAAATTTAATTCTAAGTAATACAGATTTGGGTACCTGTGCATTAGTCAAAGGAGCCCTGGTGGCAAGTAGTTAAAAGTACTGGGATGCTAACGAAAAGGTCGGTGGTTGGAACCCACCAACCACACCAAGGGAGAAAGATGGGGCAGTCTGCTTAAGTGAAGATTTACAGTTTTGGAAACCATATGAGGAAGTTCTACTCCATCCTATAGGGTTCCTATGAGTCAGAATTGACTCCATGGCAATGGGTTTTGTTGGTACCCTTGTTGCTAAAAGTAGAAGAATCTAAAATACATAGCATTGAATTAAGCAAGGTAAGTGGCAAGTACCAAGTCAATAGATACTGTAGACTGGAAAGCTAGTGACTCTAATTTGATGTTTAAAAGTAAGCTCCATCAGTCAAGATATGAGTTATGCTGCAGTTCATATTTTATTTCCATCAAGGATTTACAGGGGACTCTGATCACCATTGTTACTCAAGGACCCAGGCTGGCATAGCATATGCTCCATGTGGACACATAACTCTACAATCTCGGAGGCAGAGTAAAGAGAATATGGTGAGTCATGTGTTCATTCTTAAAGCTTCTGCCCAGAAGTGACACACACACATACATATCACTTCTGCTCACACCACCAGGCCTTAGGGGAACAGGGCAGGGGTTTGTAATCCTCTACAGGGAGGACCACCAAAGAACCAAGAGGAGTAATATTGCTACCTCAGCAAATGACATGCCAGCCAAGTTTGTAGTTTAACTTAAAAGATGAGAAAATACAAGAAGGTTTGTATGCATTGCTTGCTGCTTCCAGAGAACTCCTGTCTGAGATGAAATTGGCTAGAGCTAGGTAATCTTCAAACAGAGATACAAGAGTGGAGTCTTTCAGGGATAAGACTATTGGTGACCTAAAATCTAAATTGACTCAGAGTCTTGTGGTTTGGATGTAAATATCTGCAAGATTAAAAAAGTCAACTTCTTCTGTACATCAACTGAAATAATTATAATCTGTGTTCTCAAAGACACAGACTTAACTAAGACTGTAGTCCTAAAAATTTTCCAGCATCTTATGTTTAGTTTTCTGTTGGCAATGAAAGCCAGCTAAAACAAAAATAAGATTAAATGTCTTGACTTCCACCACAGTTGAAATCTGCCTCATGATAGCCTCAATTAGGGAGAGAGAATGCGGTACAGAGCACACAAGCCAGTAAGCAAATGATCACCATCGTCAGGCTTTAGAGTTATGTCTAAATCAGAACCTTTTCTGTAATCACCTGAAGGTATAATTAGCTGGGAGCAATTAGACTAGAAGGCTACTAATTTCTCGAGGGCATTGTGTTATCTAGCCTAGACTCCACTAGGTTTTTTGTTTGCTTTCTTTTTGTTTTTGCTTGTTTTCTTTTCCTTTTCTTTTACAATTTACCTGTAGAAGCAATCTCCAGGTCCCCAAACCTATCCATTTACAAACACAGACTACACGTCAATACAGATCCAAGAAAGTCCAATACAGGTCCAAGAAAGATTATTTCTACAAATGTGGTCATGAAGATAATGAGCAGAAAGCAACATAGCCGAGGCCTGAGAGTTCAGTGGGCCAGGGAGATTTCCCAGAAGGAAGAAATAGATGGGCTAAACACAGATTACATGTCCGCCAGAGAAGGAATTGTTTACCATTTCTACCCATGGAATTTGACAGTTGCTATGGACCACTGACTTCATGTGTTTCCTAATTTCCCTTAGTTTTTACTTCACCCCCACCCGCAGCCATGATGATTGACATACAAACTAAAACCAAACCTTCCACTGCAGTTCAGCTCATGGCAACCCGATGTATTACCGAGTAGAACTGCTTCATAGGATTTTCTTGGGTGTAATCTTTACAGAAGCAGATCACAAGGTCTTTCTTCCATGGCACCATGGGGTGGGTTTGAACCGCCAACCTTTAGGTTAGTAGTGAAGGATAAACAGCAAACAATTTGCACTACCTGGGGACCTTGCTTGACATTTACATGGTATTTATTATTAAGATTATCATCACTAATATTACTGAGATTATCATTTACTTGCAAGGACTGGCAACCCTCTGGAGCTCCTATAGCCACTTCTGCTCTTGTTATCACCTCTCTCCTCTGTCTTCGAAATCTTACTTGCTGCTGGTTCTTTCCATTAACATTTAAATAAGCTAATTTCTCTCACATTTGAAAATAAAATTCCTTCTAGATGTCAGGTATTTTTTCCCAGGCACTGCCTTGAATTTTCTTTTTCTTCTCACAAATTTTTTGATAAAGCTGATTCTGTTAACTATCTCTTACCTTTCTACTTACTCCTATATCCATTCTAATCATAGTCCTCTATACATCTCTGCTCATTACTTTATAGTGACTATTGTGTTACTATAGAACTGATTTTTATTTCAAATAGGATTTTATTTGATTTTTCAGTTGAATTTAATTAAATTGAACACTCTTCTTATCATGAAAATATATTTTCCATATCTTCAGAAACAGCATGCTCTCTTAACTTGCATTCCTTCTCTCTGGACAAAACCCACTGCAGTTTGTCTTTTTCTCCCAATTCAAACACACTCAGTGTGACTTCTCTTCACTAGCCTGGCTTTATTGTTCTTCTTTTTGATGATGAGTCCCAAATCCGTATCTCCAGTTTATATCTCTTTCTCAAGTTCCAAAACTGTAGAGTCAATGAAATATTTGTCATTTCCAGTTGCAACAATGACTTCATCTTCATTTTAACTTAACTAACCTAAACTAAGGAGCCTTGGTGGTGCAGTGATTAAGAGCTACAGCTGCTAACCAAAATGTCAGCAGTTTGAATCTACCACCTGCTCCTTGGAAACCCTATGGGACAGTTCTGCTCTGTCCTATAGGGTTGTTATGAGTTGGGAGTTCAATGGCAATGGGTTTGGCTTTTTTTTTTTTAAACTAAACATTATTCTTCACCAAATAAATAAAAAATTTTTTAAATTGTATTATTAATCTCAATATATTGTACAAAAACTCAACTAGGTGCTCTTGCTTCACAGTCCAAATTACTTAACTAAGCTCACAAAGTGTTTCTACCATCTCATGAAATGCTCTACCATACATTCAAAATATAATTCAGTTCTATAAAGGGGATATTTTCTCTTCTTTCTCAAGTATTTTGGCCACACGATTCCTTCTTCCTGTACACCCTTATACCCTGCTCCTCCCAAAACTAACTTCTGTTTGTGCTTAATGTCTCAACTTAGATTTTTTATCACTTTCACTGTTACGGATTATTGTATTCCTTCAAAATATCTGTTGGAAACCTAACCCCTATACCTGCAGATTTATTCCCATTGAGGAGTATGGTTTTCCTTGTTACATTAATGAGGCTGTATCGGTTTAGTGTGTCCTAAGCCAAATCACTTGTGAATTATAAAGAGCAGAGTAGAAACAGACCGAGCAAAACCACAGAAGCAAGCACAAACTGGGGAAGATAGATTCCCAGGAAAGATCACCAAATAACAGAGAAAAATCAGGCTACAGCCACTGAGACAAGGATCTTACCCCAGAGCCAACAGAGAGAGAGCTTTCCCCTAGAGCCTGTGCCCTGAATTCAGAATTCTAGCCACCTGAACTGTGAGAAAATAAATTTCTTTTTTTTTTTCCTCATTAAAGCCACACATCTGTAGTATTTATGTTACACCAGTCCTAGGAAACTAAAACACTCCCCATCCAAGTCTGTTCTAAAAGCTTTTCTAATGAACTTAAAGTCTGTATATGCCCTATATTCACCCTTGGTCATTAAGGGTAAGAACTGTCATTTAATTGCATTTGTAAATATTTATCTCCAAAACCTAAACTTCATAATATCAGTGTATCATTGTTTCTCCAGCACCTACAAAATGCCTACCATAAAACCAGTTGCTGTCTATTCCAACTCATGGCCACCTCATGCATGTCAACGTATAATTGTGTTATATATGATTTTCAATGGCTGATTTTTTTGGAATTAGATCCCCAGTGCTTTCTTCTGAGGCTTCTTTGGGTTGTCACAGAGTAACCATCTGTACTCTGATAATGTAAAATTCAGAGATTTATTGAAAGAAAAGAGACAGCTGGAGCTGGGAATAGACTTAACTCCCTATGGTAGAATCCAGTAATTCAAAATGGCAACCCCGCAGGGACGTTTTATCGGAGGGGAAACAGTAGCTATGAAACACATTACTTGACTGGCTTTTACAAGCTTAGATCATCAAAAGACATTACTGGACTGGTAGATTGTTTTAAGGCAGGGCTTACGGTGACGGAAACTCATGAAGCATGAATTCTGTAGCGGAACTTGTAAAGAGGATTTCCTGTGCCAAGCTCTGTAAGGCGATTGGCTTAAAAGGGTATACATCTCTTTCTTATATTGGTTACAGTGTGGTAATTACGTGGGTATATGACAGGGAGGGGTCCAATTGTAGTTAGCGGAACTTCCTCTTTTAGAAATAGGGCGAAGATGGCGGCCACTAGGGTGAAACAGAATCAGCAAACGAGGAATCACACTCAATCCTCAAAGTGGCCATTTCAGATCTTATTAGGTACGTCAATTTTTCTTTTTTTTTTTTTTAATTCCTTTACGCAGGGTAGACTCCAGTCTCCAACCTTTTGGTTTGCAGCTGGAGTGTTTAGCTGTTTGCACCACCCAGGGACTCCAAAGCAAACAATAAATATTGAGTGACTGAATGAATGCATGAATCAATAAAATAAATTCTTGATTCCACTCATTTCAGTCTTCTCCCCTTTCCACATCAGCATGCTGTAGTCTATTTTTCACTGGTTATAAAAGTAGTCAAAGATTGTGTGGAACAAAGGTATCCGGTTACCAAAAAAAAAAAAACCTTCAAATTTACCAGCAATCAAGGTGCCTTTTACTTCTGTTTTCTAAAATAGCCAGGTGTCTCAGTCATCTACTGCTGCTCCAACAGAAACACAACGAGTGGATGGCTTTAACAAAGAGAAGTTTATTCTCTCACGGTCCAGTAGGCTACAAGTCCGAATTCAGGGCATCAGCTCCAGGAGAGGCTTTCTCTCTCTGTCGGCTCTGGAGGAAGGTTCTTGTGATGCATCAGTCTTTCCCTGGTCTGGGAGAATCTCAGCGCAGGAACCTCAGGTCCAAACGAAGCGCTCTGCTCCCAGCACTGCTTTCTTGGTGGTGTGAGGTTCCTATGTGTCTCTGCTCGCTTCTCTCCCTTATATCTCAAAAGACATTGCATTAAGACACTATCTAGTCTTGTCAGCCTCATCAGTATAGCCTCATTACAGTGATAGAATTTACAACACATAAGGAAATCACATAAATTACACAATCATAGGACACTGGGAATCATAACCCAGCCAAGCTGCCAGATATTTTTGGGGGACACAACTCAATCCATGACACCAGGGAACACTTCAATATGTGCAAATGGTAAGGTTTACATAGGCCCCACCCTGACAGCAAACCTCAGGAAGGGAGGGGGGCATGATGAAATCTGTCATGCATATGACTATGTAATGAGGCCTAAATCATTGACAAATAATGACACAATAGAAGTCCCGAAGGAGGAAGTTACAAGATGCTTCCTGGTTTGGCAAGAACATCCATGCATGGGAGAAGGTAGCATGTCCCTGGGGACAGCAGAAGCCTCATGCTGGAACCTCTCCCAGACCCCACCTGATGTGTCTCTTTGCTTACATCCTTTCTGGTTATAATAAATGGGTAGCTGTAAGTATAGGTAATAGTCTCTGTGAACTTTGTGAGCAGTTTTAGAGAATTAATGAATCTACAACGGGCTGTGAGAACCAGCAGGGGCTGGCCTCTGTCTATTTGGCAGTTGATCTGAAGGACACAATCCTTCTAACCTATTGACCTAGCTCCAAGTGGCTGAAGAGGAAGAGTGAACTCAGCTGATCTGAAGTGTGGGGAGTTGTGTGGATTCCTGAGCCTATGACTGGTCGGTACCCTTTGACCTATCCCTAGGCGGCTAGAAAGGGAGAAAGAGAACAGTAATGAAGATGGGATATTCCTACAATACCCCTTTTTTAACACCACAAATGTAAGCCTGAAAAACACATTTAAATCAAATAATGAATAGTGGTGAATATTAGTACAAGTAAATGGACTTAATTTGTTAGACAGTTCGGAGCCATTGAAAAATTTTAAAAACTCATGAGCTTAAATTCCATGCTCTATTCAATTAATGTAACCAGAATGATCACTACATTAATGAAATTCTTACTAGAAATGTGTGGTGAGTATTAAGCTGTGAATCATTTAACAGAAGACGCTCTCAAATCAAGATGATAGAATATCAACTGTGTTCATTAACTCTTCAGATAACGTTAAACAGCAAGACAGGGAAAGGAAGTGGCTGAAAACTAACAGGATAAGATAATTATCAGTGATCTCAGGACTGTAAAGGCACAAGGACAAAACGCATTAACAGTGGATGAGGGAAATATAAGGAGAGGAAAGTATTTTTTAAAATGTAACATATAAGATGGGCAAATGTGGCAAAAACATAACTAAGGGTCATAGTAGATAATAAACTATGATCAGTGATGCAGCTCTGGAGAAAGCAAATTAGTGCTGAATTCTAAGTGGAAACATTGCACCCGGAGACAGTGAGGTAAATCTCAAACTATATTCAAATTCAACAGTGCTTTGGTTTGTGTGTGTGTGTGTGTGTGTGTGTGTATGTATGTGTGTGTGTTCTTATATATACATATACATATATATATACATATACATGTACTCTGCCATTAAAGAGTTTTGTGAAAAATAGGAGCAAATACAGAGAAGGGTGCTAACATCTGTTAAAGAGTTAATTGATATGTTGTATAAAAGAAGGGTAAATAAGAGGTGAGTGCTGAGAGGAGAGTAACAGTTACGTTCAGCATATGAAGGTTTCTTCTGCAAAGGACAGAGTGCAGGAAATCTCCATTAAGCCTCACAGCCCGGAAGGAAGTGAGAACAAACAGCAACCTGAGAATTAAACTACGCCTGGATGATGATCGCTGAATGTTTTATTGTGTGTGTGGGTTTAATAGCAGCACAAGATGCTATAGGGGCAAAAATAAAAAAATTGATTATCATTTTCTTCAAAGGATTTCAGTACAATTTTGCTGCAAAAGAAATGACGGAGTTAAAATCTTTACAAGTCACTCTTATCTATCATAAACACTTTGACACTATCATTCTTAATATTGCTTTTGACAAGCTGATTAAAAAAGAAAGAAAGCAAAAAGAAGCCAACAATGTTGCCTGGTATAGATACTGTCTTAGTCACCCAGTGCTGCTATAACAGAAATACCACAAGTGGATGGTTTTCTGTCAGCTCTGGGGGAAGGTCCTTGTCATCAGTCTTCCCCAGGTAAGGAGCATCTCAGCACAGAGACCCCGGGTCCAAAGGACGAGCTATTCTCCTGGCTTTTGTTTCTTGGTGGCATGAGGTCCCCATGTCTCTCTGCTCACTTCTCTTTTATAGCTCAAAAGAGATTGGCTTAAGACACCACCTAATCTTGTAGATTGGGTCCTGCTTCATTAACATAACTGCTGCTAATCCCACCCCATGAACATCATAGAGGTAGGATTTACAACACATAAGAAAATCAGGTCAGATGACAAAATGGTGGACAATCACACAATACTGGGAATCAAGGACTAGCCAAGTTGACACATTTTGGGGGGACACAATTTGGTCCATAGCAGATAACTTATACCAAAAACCAAACCCGTTGCTATTGAGTCATAGTGACCCTACAGGACAGAGTAGAACTGCCCCATACAGTTTCCAAGGAGCGGCTGATAGATTCAAACTGCTGACATTTTGGTGAGCAGCCAAGTTCTTAACCACTGCGCCACCGGGGCCCCTAGACGCTTACAGAGAGAAAAAGGGAGGATGTGGCAAACATGGGCAGTAGAACAAATGCCAGCCTCACAGATGATGGTGATGATGATGCTGATGGACATAACCACTGATTTGGTGAATTCTATGCAAGAGTCATTACATAGGACAGAAATCAGGAGTCCTGGTGGTGCAATGGTTAAGTGGTAGGCTCCTAACTGAAAGGTTGTCCTTTCAAACACACCCAGTGTCTTCAGAGGAGAAGGATGTAGCAGTCTGCTCCCATAAAGATTACAGCCTAGAAAACCCTATGAGGCTGTTCTGCTCTGTCACACTGTGTTGCTATGAGTCAACTCGACAGCACACGACAACAGCAACCACTTGCAAGAACCATGCTGTTCACATGCAGTGCTTGGTCACATTTGATTCTCTCAGTAGAAACTCTCATCGTTGTCAGTTTTACAATGGGGAAACAGAGGTTTTACAAGATTCAACAACTTGCCCACACCCTTACAACTAGCAGATGCATCCCATCCTATGTTTGTCTGATGCCAAAACGCACATTCTTATCTGTAAATATTGCTGAGTCTCAATACTAACCAACAAAACTACTAGGAAAACAGAGGAATCAGGTTTATTTTTGATTTTATCTCTATACCCCCCATGTTAAGCACATGGTAATTGTTCAACAAATATTTATTGAAAGAATATTATAAATCACAAATTTTGGTTAATGATATAAAATGGGAGATTGAAACTAATCAATGCAAAGATTAAAATATGTTTCTTATGGCTTAAATTTGGGTAATTAGATTTAAATACTTTCTATAGACATTTTATCAATTATGTTTTAAATTCTGTTGGCTTGGTAAGTTGACTGTTTTTATTGGTTATAAATAATTTTTTAAAAAATTATGAATTTTTTAGTATGTTAAGAAGAAGAGACATAATATTGGTTAAATCAGTACATTCAGTAGGATTATGTCAAAATTTCAGCACAATAACAATGTACAAAAGTGGACACATCCTTGAAGTTGGGAAATTGAATATAAGAATGTCAGGGAATTCCTGGGTAGTGCAAACAGTTAATGCACTTAGCCCCTAACTGAAAGGTTGGTGATTCAAGTCCACCCAGAGGGGCCTCAGAAGAAAGGCCTGGCGATCTACTTCTGAAAAATCAGCTATTGAAAACCCTATGGCCAAATACCAGCAACATTCTTTAAAGAGCTGGAAAAACTAATCATTAGCTTTATATGGAAAGGGAAGAAGCCCAGGATAAGTAAAGCACTATGAAGAAGAATAAAGTAGGAGGACTCACACCACCTGACCTCAGAACCTACTATACAGATACAGTAGTCAAAACAGCCTGGTACTGGTACAACAACAGATGCATTGACCAGTGGAACAGAATTGAGAACCCATATGTAAATCCATCCACCTATGATCACCTGATCTTTGACAAGGGCCCAAAGTCCATCAGATGGGGAACAGACAGTCTTTTTAACAAATGGTGCTGGCAAAACTGCGTGTCCATCTGCAAAAAAATGAAACAGGACCCATACCTCACACCATATACAAAAACTAATTTAAAATGGATCAAAGACCTAAATATAAAGCCAAAAACTGTAAAGTTCATAGAAGAAAAAATAAGGTCAATGCTAGAGGTACTAATACAAAGCATTAACAGGATACAAACCATAACCAACAACACACAAACTCCAGAAGATAAGCTAGATAACTGGGATCTTCTAAAAATTAAACACTTATGCTCATCAAATACTTCATCAAAAGAGTAAAAAGAGAACCTACAGACTGGGAAAAAAATTTTGGACAGTACAAGTCAGACAAGGTCTGATTTCTAAAATCTACAAGAAAATCCAACACCTCTACAACAAAAAGACTAATAATCCAATTAAAAAATGGGCAAAGGAAATGAACAGACCCTTCACCAAAGAAGGCATTCAAGCGGCCAACAGACACATGAGGAAATGCTTGCAATCACTAGCCATTAGAGAAATGCAAATTAAAACCACAATGCAATACCATCTCACCCCGGCATTACTGGCACGAATAAAAAAAAAATGGAAATAATAGATGTTGGAGAGGCTGCAGGGAGATCGGAACTCTTATGCACTGCTGGTGGGAATGCATAATTATACAACAATTTTGGAAAATGATATGGCACTTTCTTAGAAAGCTAGAAATAGAAATACCATACCATCCAGCAATCCCACTCCTAGGAATATGTCCTAGAGAAATAAGAGCCGACACACGAATAGACATAGGCACACTCATGTTCATTGCAGCATTGTTCACAATAGCAAAAAGAAGGAAACAACCTAGATGCCCATCAACGGATGAATGGATAAACAAACTATGGTACATACACACAGTGGAGCATTATCCAATGATAAAGAACAATGATGAATCTGTGAAGCATCTCATAACATGGATCAAACTGGAGGACGTTAGGCTGAGTGAAATAAGTCAATCACAAAAGGACAAATATTGTATGAGGCCTCTGCTGTATAACTCATGTAAAAGTTTACACACAAAAAGAAACAATCTTTGTTCATTATGAGGGGTGGGGGGGTGGGGGGGAACTAAACAGACAATAGATAAGTGGTAACTTTGGTGAAGGGTAAAACAGTACCCAATACTGGTGAAGCCAGCACAACTTGTACAAGGAAAGGTCATGGAAGCTCCATAGACACATCCAAACTCCCTCAGGGACTGAATTGCTGGATGGAGGGCTGTGGGGACCATGGTCTTGGGGAACATCTAGCTCAATTGGCATAACACAGTTTATAAAAGCAATGTTCTACATTCTACCTTGGTGAGTAGCATCTGGGGTGTTAAAAGCGTGTGAGCAGCCATCTAAGATACTCCACTGGTCTCACACCTTTGGGAGCAAGAGAGAATGAAGAGAACAGGATTCAAGGAAATGATTAATCCAAAGGACTAATGGACCACAGCTACCAAGGCCTCCACCAGACTGAGTCCAGTACAGCTAGATGGTACCTGGCTACCACCAGTGACTGCTCTGACCAGGATCACAACACAGGGTCCTGGACAGAGCTGGATAAGGGTGTAGAACAAAATTCTAGTACATAAAAAAAAGAAAAGATTTACTGGCCTGACAGAGACTGGAGAAACCCCAAGAGTATGGTCCTTGGACACTCTTTTAGCCCAGTGGTGGAGTCACTCCCAAGGTTCACAGTTCATCTAGGGATTGGAAAGCCCCATAAAACAAAATGTGACTAATGAGGTACAGCAGTCCAGGGACAAGGACTAGAAGGTAGGAGGGGACAGAAAAGCTGGTGACAGGGAACCCAACGTTGAGAAAGGACGGTGTTGACATGTCGTGGGGTTGTTAACTATTGTCATAGGGCAATATGTGTACTGTTTAATGAGAAACTATTTGTTCTGTAAACCTGCATCTAAAGTACAAAAAAGAATTATCTATGTGAGATCAAATTGACAACAGCAACTCAAAAGGGTTGATGAGAAGCCTAGGGGGCAGTGAGTTGAAGATAATGGTGATGGAAAAATTTGGAAAAGGATAGCAAGAATAGCAGCACAGCTGGAAGAATGTAATCGATGTCACAGAATTGTACATGTAGAAATTTTTGAAATGGTGTATCTTTGGCTATGTATATTTTCACCAAAAAAGGTCCTCCAGGTTTGAGAAGGGAGAGTGTTGACATATCATGGGGTTATTAACCAACGTCATAAAGCAATATGTGTACTGACTGTTTAATGAGAAACTATTTGTTCTGTAAACCTTCATCTAAAGTACAATAAAGGAAGAAAACCCTATGGAACATTGTTCTGCTCTAACACATGTGGGATCGCCGTAAGTTGGAAAGGACTGGAAGGTAACTGGTTAAGAATAGTCAATGCCCAAATTTTTTAAATGATGGTAATATAAATGGAAAATAATTAATAGAAATCTGAATAATGTAAAAATATTTATAGAAATATTATATCTTACATGGCAATGAAATCATTTGCATTGTTTCTGGGATTAATATCTTTTTTTTATATAAAAGAATTGTACTAAAAGTCATATAGTTCTGTAATACCAGGTTAATAGGGTGAGAGATTAGTATAGATCTTAGCACCATAAGGAATAAAATTAGAGAATAAGTTGTGAGAACACTGTCTGTTTTTAAGAGAATATGACTTTAAAATATATTCTCCCCTTTATTATTTGCTTATTAGACAGACTGATAGGGAGGGTTGTCACTGCTTCTGTTTTGTGTTGTTTAAATCTAGAATATGCATAATTCTTTTGGATTATCTCTTATTTTAATACACTGTCTTCTACTGATACTAAGCAAATCAGATTTTTTAATATTTATGTAACATTTACAATAATTACATATTTGCAGAGAAAAAACAAAGCAAAACACAGCATAGCAGTAGGACTGTAGAATGTCTGTTGGCGTGAGAACACTAAGGAAGCCTCCTGAGAACGACTGTCCTCATGTCAAGTCATTTTATTTTTTGAATTCTTTCTTGTCAATTTTAGTATCAATTCAGAGACTATGGCTTTGCTTGAGAGAAAGTGGCCTAGCTTTAAGAGAATTAAACTGACCGCTTGATTTTCTTTAATCCTCTGCTATCTTTTCAGCTAAAAATGAATTTTAATAATACAGAATTTTAAACATGAAAATAAGGATGTATGAACTGATTTTTAGTCACTATAAAATTGTATAATGATTTAAAACCTTTAGAAATCACAATTCCACCATAATGTCATTTCTTTATTCACATTTTCAGGTATTTACTTTCAGTTACAAAAGGGTTGAATAAGAAAACTAAATGAAGAAACCCATTGATTAAAAAAAAAAAAAAAAGAAAGAAAGAAAAAAGCACCAAAGGATTAGAAGGGAATGGAGATAAAAATGTGGTAACTGAATACTGTAAGAAAGATTTTATTTTCTCCAAAGTATAAATTTGTTGATAACCGCTTGGTTTTATATTCTCAGCCATAATTTGATCTCCTGTGTTCCCTAGTGTGTAATTTATTTCCTGAGGAGAAAGATTTTCTGTCATGATGTGATACTGATCCAACATTTTTTCATCATTTCCTGCTGAAACAGGAAAGAGAAAGTTGTTAATCATCAAATTATTGGCAGGAAAATTGGCTTTGCTAATTGTAACTACCACAAAAACTATTTGAATATGACCTTTTAAAGACAGTTAAACCCCTTACAATATATTATTCTAGTGTAATTCTTTTAGTTAAAATTATTTTAAAAAAGTTTACTGTTTCTCTCTTTAAATATTACCTGAACTTTATATTTTGAAAGGAAATTTCTCATTAATATGGCAAGCAGGTCTGATATAAGACATTCTCCCTCTGCTCCAAACACATGAAAACACTTCATAAAAAGAACATATTTCAACTCATAACAAAGTTTTTAATATATAGCAATAAAATATTTATAACTTTTCTCTCCAACAGTAGTATAATTATTTTTCACCTTACTTGGTTTAAAAATTCTAACATGTATTTAGTAAGTGAAATGCAGATAAGATTGAAACTTAATTGAAATCAATTTTAAAAACTAAAATGCATACGATGTTCTAAAAAAATTCAAAATCTGGAAATAACTTTTTAGAGGGAGGGATTTAAAAGAGGGTCTTTAAGTTTATAGCAGACATTAGAGAAATATAAAGCCTAGATGTAAGATATCTTATGTCGCAGCAGCGATGTTTGTCGGGACAGCGGAGACAGTAACCAAACACAACTCTTACAGAGAAGTGGGGCCAGGAGGGTCACTCTGAGGAGTCGACCCCGGCTTCAGTCCCAGGAGTTTATTTATAGTCAATACAGCAAGCAGTGAAGCAAATAACAGAACAATAGGCTTTGGGTGCCGGCAAGAGAGAAGGAATTCAGGTAAACAAGCCAATCAGTACAGGGACGATAGGTTTGGGAAAACAAGTCGTGACAAGTCTCAACATGTTGAGGACAAGTCTCAACAAGCTGTGCAGCATAGAGGCCTGTGGGGGCTGCAGTTGTCAATAGTGCAGCCATGTTTAAATGGCATATATCCCCACAATCTTAGTGTAAAATAATTTTAAATAGCACGCTACAGTGCATTCATAGGCTAAACAAGGTTATCTTAATTTCATAAAAGCTATGTAGCCTATGCAAATTGAAGGCAACATCGTAAATGTCACTTTCAAGGGGAAAATCTCCTTTACATTTTAAAACCACAGCAACCAAATTGTTTTTCAGAAACTAATCATATTTGTAACAAACTCCATTTTTGGAAGTACATCTGGTATAACTTGTGCAGTTGAATTTCACTGAGGTTTTTGAACTCTTATGTTGCATTATTTCAGCCTCTGAATCTTAATAAGCTTCTCCAGACACATTTTTTGCTGTTTGAGTAACACTCTCCATCAATGTTAATGAATATTTTTACAACATTACTTGTAAAGACTGTTCTATCCGTTAAATTAGATGGGACTTTTAGCATCATCTTGAAGAAATGATGCATCAGCAGTTTCCAAGCACTTTTAAATATGAAATATATAACTACTAGTCTACAAAACGAAGTTGGCAGAACCCATATAAAATTGCTCTTGATATTCTTACATAAGCTATTCTAAGACCAATTTCAATGGAGAAGGCAAATGGTTAGTTACCAAAAAAACAGATAAAAGAGAGTGAAAAGCCTGCTGTACAATTACAAGCAACACTTGGTAAACACAGTTACCGCCAAGATGTGTGGGAAGCAGTATTCAGCATGTCCCCACATCTGTGAAAAGACTAAAGGAACTTTTAACCTAAGCTCAATGAGCTTGAGACAAATGCAGGAAGAGTTAGATCTCAAATACGTTCTGATACATCTACTGAATGAAGTTTTACATGGCCTTTTTCTTCCTAGGAACTTAAGGAAAATTTGAAGACTTTTAAGCATAGCTAAATCTCACTGTTTTCTTCCTCAAATAGGAGGACTTTGGAGAATATTTTAAATCTATGTAGCAGGAAGAAAACGAACTTGTTAATAATACCTGTAGTATAAGGAAATGCCATCTTTTCTGTAGTTTTTATTTAAAATGCATAAAGAAAGCAGAAATGTCTGCTGAATATTTTCACTACTCACAAAATTAATAAAAATACTATATTTGAAAACTAAAAACAATTGAAATATAATTTTTAATATTTGCCAAATTAAACTAGTGAAAAACATTCTCAGGGTATTTATTATACCCATATTTTACAGTTCTACCTTTCAAATATTTAAATTTAAAAGCAATGTAGCCCCAGACTTTAAAAAAAAAGAAAACTGAACACATATAATAGGGAACTTTTTTCCCTCAATAAATCTAATGGCAGTGAATTATGTTTTTGTAGAAGCAACTGAAGTTTCTCTCTTTCAGAGGCTTTGGAATAATACATCAGAAAAATGATGGAAAACAAATGTCTACAGCACCATAAAATTATGGCAACATAAAATACATTGTAAAGTCATCCTATGAGCATCAGTAAAAATATATATCAAAATGTCTAGTATGTGTTTTATGTTTCTCATTTGGCCAGAAACAATCTCCTTCTATAAACTATCAAAGGGTGAACAAGTTTCAATTAAGCATGTCTTATATTTTATGTACATTTCATTATTCAGCTGATGCTCAGATGCAAATTAGAGATAGTCAAATATCTTCTAACCAACTCTGTCAATATTAAAATTATGATCAGATAAAAATGAGCTTAGACTTTTGTATACAGTTAGTCTCACTGTAGACTCTACAAACAAAATCTCCCATCTCCTCGATATATTTCTATTTTCAGAAGCTTGAACTTAATTTCTAATTTCTCAGTGCAGCTTATGAATAATACTAAAGGCAAACTCTTCAAAGTGAGAAATAGTGCAGGACGTTTACAATCTGGCAGCTAGTTTTGCTCCTAGGGAAAAAGGCTAGTTTTTGTCAAGAGTGCTTGGGTTTATTTTATCTCTTACATTACCCTTCTCAGTACTTCATCCTCCGTTAGCTTCCAGTGACAACATTAAAATAGCTCTATTAAGTCAGTTTAATAATCATTTATTGATAATCCTGTAGGTGTCAGCCCTAAGGATAGAGCATGGATGTAAACAACTACGGTAATTGAGAGACAGAATTCCTGCTTTCTAAAGCACACCGTTGAGAAAGAAAAACATGGTCACAAATAATTTCAATGTTGGCATTAGCTTTGGTCTAGTCGGCTCTGACTCAGGGTGAGCCCACGTACAACAGAAGAAAACATTACTCGATCTTGTGCTGTCTTCACTATCATTGGTGTGCTGGAGTCCATTCTTGTGACCACTGTGTATTTTGAGTGCCTTCCAACGTTGAGGACTCATCTTCCAGCACTATATAGGATAATATTCTGTTGTAATCCATAGGATTTTCATATCCTGGTAGGTCCGTGGTTAAGTGCTTGGCTGCTAACCAAAAGGTCAGTGGTTCAAACCCATCAGCCTTTCCAAGGGAGAAAGATGTGGCAACCTGCTTCTGTAAAGATTCACAGCCTTGGAAATCCTATGGGGCAGTTCTATTCTGTCCTATAGAGTCACTGTGAGTTTGCTTGTTTGGAATTTTCAACAGTAGATTGCCATGCCTTTCTTCTTAATCTGTCTGAGTATGGAAGTTCTGCTGAAACCTGTTCACCATGGGAGACCCTACAGGTGTTTGAAATACCAGTGGCATAGCTTTCACTGTCAGAGCAACAAGCACACCAACCCAGTAAGGCAAACTGACAGACAAGGGCTGGATAATTACAAAGCAGGGGTGATAATTGTAATCATAGAATCGTGTACAAGGGACACAGCACAGAAAATTAAGTAATTAATCTTATTGATGGGGATTATTTAAAAAGAGACAATATTTAAACTGGATTTGATGAATACAGATGTCCAAGGCAGACAAGGAAAGCATAGCGTTTCAGACAGCTGGAGAAGCATATGCAAAACCAAAGAAGGGGGAAACCATCACAAGAGTCTGGCAAACTTCAAATACTATAAAATAGCTGGAACATTCAAGGGAGAAGTGGAAGAAACTGTGGCCCAGGAGTTGAGCTTGTATTTCATTCTGTGGCTGTTCAGGATCAACAGAAAAGTATTTAGGTAAAGATGACCAGCTAAGTTAGGAAGACAGTAAGAACCAGTGGTATGCTGGAACATCCTCCTGTACATTTGTATTCTTTTAATAAACTGCTGTTAGGTTAAAATGACTATGTATTTGTAGTAATCGAGACAAAATGTATTATAAAATACAGGTCTTTAACCACTTACCTGCAATTCCAAAATCCAGAAATCTCCAAAAACTAAAAAATATTTTCATAACTCACTGAGCAGTAAAATATTACCTGTTCTGAATTCATTTAGTGAATTAATAGATGTAAGATCATTTATAGTTTCTCTTTCCACTTAGTGTGCATATTCATGTGATTTGCTGTGGACATAAAACTGTGCTTGGTTACAGACTCCACTGGAATTATTATGTAACAATAACTATATATATATATATATATATATATATATATACACACACATAGTTCTCTGAAGTATCTCCAAATTTTAAATTCTAAAGCACATCTGGTTGCATAGCTTTCAGAAAAGAAATTAAGGATATCTCTAAAGATTAGAGGACAGTTTTCTTAAAGAAGTAAATCAAACGAGACCAAAGATTTCTTCATAGTCCTCTTTTCTGAGATCTCTGTAGCAAGAGCAGAGATACGATGAAAACCTCTGACCTTGAACCTATACCTCCTACCTTCCTCCCTGGAGGTCGCCTCTACCTAGAAGCCATTGCATCTACTGCCTCACTTTTTTGAAAGTCTCATTCTTCATATTTTGAATCATGGACTTCACCAGACCCTTCTCTGTAGTGGTAGAAGATGAGCTCTTGTGCTCTGTGTTGGAGAAAAATATTTCCTAGCACCCATGGTCAGAACTCCCCATAAAATGCAGCACTCTAACCTGTCCATACTGGTCCATCTTGGGTTACTTCAGGGGACACCAGACTGGTCTCTCTCCTTCCAATATTGCACTCTTACAGTCTCTTCTCCATAAAGCAGTTGGTATAAGTCATGTCATTCCTTTGCTTAAAACCTTACAGTGATTCTTAATTCTGTGCAGAGTAAAATATAAACTCGTCTGATGGTCCAAAGACTCTTTCTGTCTTGGTTTACCCACAGCTTCTCAGACCTAATCTCCTATGACTGATCCTCTAACTCTTAGTAACTTTTTTTATGGTTAAATTTGCATGTCTTCTCCTCTTACCCATCTTTGGGACTTCATACTGGCAATTTCCTCTGCTTGACATGTTCTCCCCCCAAATAGCCACCTGGTTATCTTCTTCACCTCTTTCAACTATTTGCTAAAATGTCACTTTTTATGTAAAGTCTATCCTGACTACTCTTCAAATTTCAGCAGTCCCCAGCCTCAGCCTCTGCATTCCATATTCCTCTTACTCTTCTTCTTTTCCCATGGTACATATAATGTTTAGGTGCATTACATAATTTATTTATTTAATAGGTGTAATGAATAATGAGGCATTTATGGCTCAGTGGTAGAATTCTCACTTTCTATGTGGGAGAACCTGGTTTGATTCTCAGCCAATACACCTCATACACAGCAACCACCCTTCTGTTAGTAGAAGCTTGCATGTTGCTGTGATTCTAAACAGGTTTCAGTAGAGCCTCCAGAAAAAGACAGAATAGAAAGAAAGGCCTGTGACCTACTTTTGAAAATTAGCTAATGAAAACTTTATGGATCGTAACAGTCAAATTTGCAATCAGTCATATGGATGGTGCATGACTGGGCATCATTTCATTGTATCGTACATGGGGTCACAGTGAGTCAGGGACTGACTCAATGGCATTGAACAACAACACTAATAATATGGGATCTTTTTCTCTCTGCCAATTTCATGTAATAATTTCTGTCACATATTAGGCATTCACTAAATATTTATTGCATGCATAAATGAATTATTAAAATAATGATATCTGTATTGACTTAATGCAGTTACAAGTTTAGAAAGTGTTAGTTTATTGGAAAAAAACATTGATGAAGAATTAGGAGATCTGAGTTCTGTTCCTTGTTCTATTTGTAACTGGTTCCGCCAATTTTGGACAAGTTACTTAACATGGGTTTCAGTGACATCATCTGTTACAACAATTAAAAAAAAAAAAAAAAAAGAGGAATTTGAATTAGTTATTTTCTCATTTTTTTAAAATAACATTCTCTCATTCCATGAGGATTCTATAGTGTTGGCCATGTGACCAACTTCTACTTATTTGCAATGCATTGACAAAATGGCTGTTGAATAAATGAATGGATAAATGAATGAAAAAATTTAAATGTATTATTTTAAATATTCAGATGATAAGCTCATGATTTTTTTTTAATGTAATTCTGGGACTAAACAGAGATTGGAAAGCTGCTGTCAACACTTCTATCCTATGAACACAGAACGCAGGGCAACAACAATACAAAAGGCACCAATGGTTCACGTTCTACTAAGTGTAATGAGGATTGAACCTTGAAGGACTGTGGAATGGTTTCTTATGGAAGTTTGCCATGCCTGTGAAATTCTTTCTTACTGCTGTTAATCTGCAAAGTGCATCTGTAGTTGGAAATGGATAATGACCTTCAGGAAATAAAGGATGACTTAAGCTTTCATAAACTTGTTCTGATGAAAGCAAGATATTAGACCAAGAAGAAATGTTGCCAACAATTAGTCCACGGGCTGTATTTCTCAAAATGCTGCAATTCCTGTCTCCAAAATAGAAGATGACGTAGTGGTATGTTAATTTGTACTTTCACTTCCAAGCTGAAAAATAACTGAATTCCACATGCCAGCAATTCACAATAACCTTGAAAAGTCAGGTAAGGGTTATTTTAGTCATATTGATATATACTTTAAAAAACTACTTAGACTTATTGAAGTATTATATCCAGAAATATCTTGACCCAGAGTTCGGGGCTTTGTGCTAATATTAATAATGTTCATGTCATAGCTAAAGATAAGAACTATAGATAAATACATGAAAATGTATTCAAATCCATTCACATAGGAGCAACATATTGCCCAGAGAAAAATTAGAAAAAATAATGTAAACCTTTCTTGTCTCAAATGGGTAATATTATATATCTCAGTTTTGTTGAAAAGATCAGGGTAAACCAGGAAGAAGCATAATCTACAGCAAAGAGAACAGATAGAATCAGGTTAGTAGAGTACTTCAACTTATTCCAACCAGAAAGGAGGGAAAAATCAAGGTAGCTTGAAGCAATAACAATGTAAATCTGAAACAAAACCTGAGCATAGCTAAGTCCATTATTTGTAATTCATAAGTGTTTATCATATCAAGGATCCCTGGTTGTGACCAGACTGTTCCAGGTAGCTCGGCATGGCCATAGAGACACGAAACATGTCAAATCAAAAGAAGAAGCTTTATTTGATTGGACAAGCAAAGGAGCACACCGGGACTTGCGTCTCCAAGATGGCTCCCTGAACAATGTTCCAAAGAGTATT
This sequence comes from Dugong dugon, assembly GCA_030035585.1. NCBI lineage: Eukaryota > Metazoa > Chordata > Mammalia > Sirenia > Dugongidae > Dugong > Dugong dugon. The sequence goes on from CM057473.1 coordinate 14,744,269, forward strand.
TATTAGGAGAAGGGTCCTGGCAGATAGGAGCAATGTCGTGATTGGTCTGACCTGAAAAAGATGTTACTACGGCGGTTCCGTCTTCTGCACTTTCTCAGTCCAAAAGGGAGGGGTCTCTCAAACCGTATCTCAGGCATGGACCCCTCACTTGTGAAAGTCTTCCCCTAGTCTTGGGCCACTAAAGTTTGGTTCTGTCCAGTGGGAGAAAAGTTTTGGGCTCACCCAGAGACAGGGTTGATGATTCTGTGCATCAGGCAGGCCAGATTTGGTCTTAACTGGTTCTGCAGTCTGCATACCCCATCCTCTTATTTTGCTTATCTTGGGCAGGAAGTTGGTCAATTGCCTAAAAACCATCTGGAGAAACCAGTTAGAAGGGGAGGTGGATCTTGTTACTCTACTTACAAGTTGGGGGTTGCTAATGTTGCCCAGAGGCTGGAATCTCATGGTGGCACAGTGGTTAAGAGTTTGGCTGCTAACAAAAACGTTGGCAGTTCAAGTCCACCAGCCGCTCTTTGGAAAACCTATGGGGCAGTTCTCCTCTGCCTGTAGGGTAGGTATGTGTTGGAATCAACTGGATGCCAACAGGTTTGGTTTGGGTTTTTTTTTTAATCATATCAAAGGAGTAGAAACAAGTAGGGTATAGAAAAATAAGTGGAGACAAAGTGGCCAGGCTTTAGAGGTTTAAAAAGGTCAACAAAGTAAATGGCTCAGGAATAGGCATGGGAAACCTGAGAAGAGAATATAAGTTAAGCAGGCAGCTGCATAAGGATGTCTGTCTGGGTAGTGCAAATGCTTTACCACTTAACTACTAACTCAAAGTTTGGCGGTTCTTGGCAGTTCAAACCCAACCAGAGATGCCTTGGAAGATAGGGCTGGTGACCTGCTTAAGTCCAAATGTACTCAACAACAACTGGGTTTTTTTGTTTATTTTTCTGTCTTATGTGGCAACCTAAAGTTCCCATGAGAAGATGTTCCCATATTCCCAACATATAGCGTGATAGAAAACCAATGTCTTTTTCCAGTCTAAGTAAGACTTCTTTTTTCTTTTTTTTTAAAATGATGATTACATTCAAGGGAAAATATATTAGAAGTCATGAGGCCTAGATTCTAGGCTTAAGTGTGTCTCAAACAAAAATATATCATTAAACATGTATCCTAAAATTTCAATTCCTTTTTCTAATTAAAAAAATCAGCAACTGATATCTTAACTTAAATGTTATTATGACCCTGAACAGCGTATTTTTATGCATAAGCAATGAACAATATTTATATCTATGGGGCTGTTGTTCTAACAGGTCTTGCCTTCATTTCTACATATATCTCATTACATTAGATATAAATAAATATATTTCATTAAAATTCCCTCCATTCCAGTTTGTGATTAGTTCATGAACTCAATTTACAATACTGTTTTGCCATCTCTGCACACTTCCCAGCATCTTTGCTAAAATACTTTCAACCCTGTTGCCCCTCTTAGGCTATTGATAAGCAGATTGTTTCTCTCTTACCTTTGTGCATCCCACACCTAGAACAGTGCCAGACACGTTGTAGAAACTCAAGAAATATGTGTTGAACTAAACTAAACATTGAGTACCTTTTAGATGCTCCATAATATCAAAATCAAATTGTCTGCTGCAATGTATTCAGGTACTTCCTTTGGCTTTGAAATAGCAAAACTTTCCCTAATCTGCATGGGTATTTTATTATTATTATTATTATTATTATTATTATCAGGTTCCTTAGTTTATGTTCTCAAAAGCAATGCCTGCCTGAAATAATGACTCAGTGCAAGTAGGTAATTTGGAATGTCTCTACAGCAGCAGTTTGTGGGCAGGGAGATTGCAATCAGAAAGGAAGAAAAATTAATAAATGATGAATAATGGATATTGTTATCACTGTGAGCATCTGGGGTTCAATTCCCCTGAAGATCCTCTATAGAACTGTGTAGAATATACCTTAGAATTGTCCAGTAAAGGACAGAAGACTGGGACATTTTTCCACTGACTCCCACCACCACTGGACAAGGCTGTTCCCAAGAGAACTTCGCACACCACTGTTCAAGTCTAGTATGCTGAGGTGATGTGATGTGGGGCACAAAAAGCATATGCTACACCAGACAAGCTCATATATCACATTTTTTAAAATATGACAAACCACGTTAATGAAAAGAGAATCTCAGTAAGTTAAATGCTCACCAATATTTTATAAAATGCCAGTATAGTTAATCCCTGACTTACGAGATATTATTCCGTTCCAACAACTCTGTGGTAAATTGGTTCTGAGCTAAGTCAGATAACTCTTTTTTGTTTTAGTTTTCATTATTATTGTCTTTTATTATCAGTATCTTTATAAATCCGATCTTTGAACATCTGTGAGTGAACATCTGAGAATGATAGCATCAGCAAATTACGTGCTGAAACACTGTATGTAGTACACATTACTAAAGATAAGATGTACAAACAGAAAAAGGCGGTCATCAGTGCAGTTTGTTGTAACTCGAATTCATCGTAAGTTGGGGACGGCAGGTACACCATTTCTATAAATGATAAATTATCAAGTGTGCTTCTTATCTTCTTTTGCATATAGCACATTTCATAAGACACTCAGTTCAATCATTCATTCATTCTTTCAACATATATGTATTGAGAGGAGCATGGGTGGTACAAACGGTTTGTGATAGGCTGTTAACCAAAAGGTTGGCAATTCAAATCCACCAAGTGGCTGCGGAAGAAAAGACCTAGAGATCTGCTTCCATAAAAATTACAGCCAAGAAAACTTTAAGGAGCAGTTCTACTCTGTAACACACATGGTTGCCAGGAGTTGCAGGCCAACTTCATGCCAGCTAACAACAATAATAACATTGATTGAAGAATTCCTGAAGTCTGGCACTGTTCCAGGCAAAAAGGAAACATTTATGTACCAGACATGTAAGGAACTACTGTTCTGGAACTTTTATTTTTTGAGGAGAGGTGTCCTATGTCTTCTATTAAAGAACTAGGAAATATTGGGTTTTCATCATTAATATAACTTAGTGAATATCCATAGACTGAGAGACCATAGGAAATTCTGTTTCCCTAAATAAATGTTAATATATCTAATGTTATATGTTCTATATTCATCCATAAATAAAGCACAGTGAGTACGCCAGGTCATGAAAATATACTTGATAGATTGTAACTATATTCAATTTTTAGCTATTCCATACAGTGTGTCAAATTAAATACTTAACTAGAACACATTATGCAGTCGTTTGAATGCAATTTCATGAGTGCTTCTTGAGTTAAGTTTGAATATTAGTTTGACTAGTGATTGGAATGATAGCATCACTCAATGACTGACATTTACTCAACAGACTGCTAGGATAAGAGAATTTATAGACTAAGAATTTGGTAAGAATTAAACACTTAACTAGAACACATTATGCAATCATTAGGAAGCAATTTCAATGCAAAATTATGTAAAATGAGAGCAGAAAAAAAAAAGGTTAATATCAATAACCATAGTGTCCCTATAGGACAGGGTAGAACTGCCCCATAGAGTTTCCAAAGAGTGGCTGGTGGATTCAAGCTGCGAAACTTTGGGTTAGCAGCCTGTCTTAGTTACCAAGTGCTGCTATAACAGAAATACCACAAGTGGCTGGCCTTAACAAATAGAGGTTTATTCTCTCACAGTCCAGTAGGCCAGAAGTCCAAATTCAGAGCACCAGCTACAGGGGAAAACACTCTCTGTCAGCTATGGATGTAAAGCCCCTGTCATCAATCTCCTGGTCTAGGAGCTTCTCAGCACAGGATTCCTGGGTCTAAAAGATGTGCTCTGCTCCTGGAGTTGCTTTCTTGGTGGTATGAGGTCCCCCTGTCTCTCTGCTTCCTTCTGTCTTTTATAGCTCAAAATAGATTGGCTGAGGACACAACCTAATCTTGTAGATTGAGTCCTGCCTTATTAATATAACTGCCTCTAATCCCACCTCATTAATATCATAGAGGTAGGATGTACTACACATAGGAAAATCACATCAGATGACGAAATGATGGACAATCACACAATACTGGGAATCATGGCCTAGCCAAGTTCATGCTTATGTTTTGGGGGACACAATTCAATCCATAACACAGCCTGAGCTTTTAACCACCATACCACCAGGGCTCCAATATCATCAATCCAAGCCCGTTGCTATTGAGTTGCTTCCAACTCACAGCAACTCTGTAGGACAGAGTAGAACTGCCCCATAGAGTTTCCAAGAAGTGACTGGTTGATTTGAATCGTCAACTTTTGGTTAACAGCTTAGCTTTTTACCACTATGCCAGCAGGGTTCCAATATCATCAATAGTAAGGTGGAAAATATGGGATGTAAAATATAACTTCTTAGGTTGATATTTTATACATCAGGCTCCATATATGGAGCTGGAGTATACTGTTGCCTGGAAATTTTATTTTCAAGGAATTTAATACAATAGTTAGATATCATGAATTCTAGGCTTCAGATGGTCTCTGTTACCACAGATACAGATATGGTATCCATGAGTGAGTCATTTCATTATGCTATGCCTCAGTTAAGGAGTCATGGTGGCATGACAGTTACGCATTTAGTTGTTAACTGAAAGGTTGATGTTTTAACCAACCCAGTTGCTCCATGGGAGAAAGACTTGGTGAACTACTTCCATAAAGACTGTAACTAAGAAAACCCTATGGGGCACTTCTTCTCTGTCATATGGGATCGCTATAGGTTGGAATCAACTCGACGGCACCCAATAACAAGAACATGCCTCAGATGGCTTTTCAACTAAGTAAAACTTCTACACTCAAACTGTTCTCAAGGTTCTCTGATTCTAGGAATAATTCCTCTTAAAAAAAAAAAGTAAATTTATCAAACCATGATTTTATATTATTGAAATTTTTGCTTGAAAACCTACAAAATAAGTTTTAGTTTTCAATATATCACATATATTTTAAAACTAAAAATATTACTTGAAACTTTTCTTATTAATTATGCACTTCATATGGGTCAAAATTTAGAGAGGGGCAGTGTGAGATATACTCATGATGTACACACCAGAGCTGGTCCACATAGTTTCTGTTAAAGCATATTGATTTATTCAGGATGAACAATCATATATCATTAACTTAAGAAAATAACTGGAAAAGACAAAACCAGCAAAGAAGAATTTTTCAGTTGTTTCTAAAGCCTTTGCTTTATAGCCGTGAAGGAAGAAAAACCATATGTAAGTTCATATAAAGCCCATACTGACAAAGGGAACATGTTTAGAAAAAGACAATACACAATTTATTTTCTTCTGAGGGTCATAATTCTTCACTGTGGAAGAAGTGTTCTAACTATTAATTTCAATAATGGAGTTTTATGGCTCAATGTTTGGGCCACCAAAACACGGTGCTGTTTTTCAAGCTACTGGCCTTCAACTCCAAACTCGTTCTTCTTTGCTTTGCTTTGTGATGCTGGGGCTGCATCCAGAGAAGATACATCTTTCCTTTCTGTCTGGGTTCTGTCAATAAGGGGGAACAGATGGAGATTGGAAGGCAGGAGAGCAGAGAAGGAATCTAATCCATTCAGTTTGCACGATATTCCTAATAGTTTCTCCTCAGAAATGTACCTTCAGCCTTGGTAGTAGCAAAGCAGCAGCTGGTTTCAGATGCAGCTTCTTTCAGCACTTCCAAAACTAGCCTCATACTCCCTCTTCCCATCCTCAAGTGTACTAGCAGGAACCAGGTACTACTTTCTTGTGGAAGGTCTTAACCTCACTGGGTCCTTCTCCAATTTTCTAGGTTTCTGTAACTCTGAACTCTTCTCTGAGACTTCTCCAAACTTTGTGTACTATATGTACTCTAGGGTGAGCAGTGGACACGAGACACAGCAGTCTATGAACAGGGAGTGGCTTGTATAGAATATGACTGGCAATTATGAATGCAAGCTAGAAGAGAATAAATTATTCAATTTAACTCCTTCTCAAATTTTTTTACCTCAGGTTTCAAAATGGAATTTAGCCCCCTCCCCCCTTTATTTTTCCAGTACATGTTCAACTTGCTTTGGTTTTGGAAACTATTGTTGTTGTTGTTAGGTGCTGTCAATTCAGTTCCAACTCCTCAGGACCCTATGTACAGCAAAACGAAACACTTTCTGGTCCTATGCCACCCTCACAATCATTGCTATCTATGTTTGAGCCCATAATGTCAATCCATCTCATTAAGTGTTCTTCTCTTTTTCGCTGACCCTCTACTTTACCAAGCATTATCTGAATCCACATACATAAGAAATTATGAGGTGGTTTGAAGAGTTAAAAATATATTTTATAAATACTAGTTATATGTGTAAATTAAGTTCTAAGTATATGTTCTATAATAAATAATCACTACATTTGAGGACTAGGGTGTGCCTGATCCAAGCCACGGTGTTTTCAATCGCCTCATATGCATATGAAAGCTGGAGGATGAGTAAAGAAGACCAAAGAAGAATTGAGTCCTTTGAATTTTGGTGTTGGCAAAGAATATTGACTATACCATGGACTGCCAAAGAACTAACAAATTTGTTTTGGAAGAAGCATAGCCAGAATGCTCCTTAGAGGCAAGGATGGCAAGACTTCATCTCACATACTTTGGACATGTTATCAGGAGGAACCAGTCCCTGTAAAAGGATATCATGCTTGGTAAAGTAGAGAGTGAGCAAAAAAGAGGAAGACCTCAGTGAGATGTATTGACACAGTGGCTGCAACAATGGACTCAAGCATAACAACGATTGTGAGGATGGTACAGAATCAGGCAGTGTTTCATTCTGTTGTACATAGGGTTGCTATGAGTCTGAACTCACTTGATGGCAAGTAACAACAACAACCTTTGATTTTATTCAGTTGTGCCCCTTCCTTAAAAAAATTAAAACTAAATAAATAAAAGTTCTAAACACAATGATTTGTTCATTGAACCCATTTCCTATAACACTCATACAAAGTAGTTGGACAGCTGGATTTTAGAACTGTCTTTCATAAAAAAGTGTGGCCAACAAATTTTCATTATGTCCTGTTCATAACATGTTCATTTGGTTCATTTAATTAGGTAAATTTATTGTATGCCTTATGATAGATACAGGAAAATAAGATATTTTAAATAAAAATATGCCAACAATTTTTCTTAGAGTATAAAAAAATGAAACAGATTAAGGGTGTTACTGTTTTGTTTTGTTTTTCAAATTTCATAGATTGTTTTTCTGCTAATAGTAGAAAGTGGGAAAAGCTGGAAAATAGACAAGGAACATAGAACAAGTAGGAAGAAAATGAAAAGAGGAGAAAAAAGGAGAGAAATTTCTATTTTTTTCACCCCCTTTTCTCAACAACATTGAAAATTATCTTTCTTCCTAAACTCTAAATTTTAGGGGATGCAACATTGCTTTACTTAATTTTACCATAATCTCCTAAACTCTTAAAAATTTTGTTTACCTAGGTTTATCTTATAACAGATAGTATAAAAAGTTGTTCTTTTTTTTTTAATAACATCTTTGGTCACAATGCAGACCTTGAGACTTTCATGTTTTGAGAAAATCAGGTTAAGAACAATGAATATTCATAACATGAGTCAACCATGGAATTTACATTTGTGTTAGGAGAACTCCACAACCATATTGCTCATGATTTCAATATTCACAGCACATTTCTGAGACAATTTAGAGACTGGGGATTGGGAAGTTTTGCTCTCTTTTAGCCAGACATCAATGTTCATGGGTAAATCAGATCCCCAAAATCTTCTAGTTAGATTGGCTTTGCTCAATCAAACTCATTCCTCCCAAAATTTTTCAACAGTATTACGTGAATATGAGCAGGGGCATTTAATTTTGCAATAATGTTGTCTTGTTACGTACGACATAAGAAAATTTTTAAATTAAATTGATGTAATATTTGAACAACAAATTTATGCATTCTTTCAATAAGTGTTTATTGAGTATCTACAAGGTAGAAGTTAATATCATAGATGCTATGAGGGGAGAAATTTAAAAATGCATGCATAATCCAACAGAGCTATTTTACATAAATGAGGGCCTATCATATACAGTTTTCTTTTTTTTTTTTTTTTCTGGCTTGTCTCTGCCCCAACTGTCACACCACCTATATTAGCAACTGGAAAGTAAATGGTAAAAGCAGTAGGTCCGCCATCTATTTTCTTTTCTGGGAAGACGTGAGCATATCTAGGAAGGAAGTGACCTGATCTATGATCCTTATAAGCATGCTAATGACTAGCTTCCTGGCAAACAAGTTCAAGGCATTTTCTAGGGAGAGAATCTTTATCTATGGAAGCCTCTGACAGGTTGCTTCTGGTTTGTCTAGAATTGATTGTGGTAAACAAATATAGAATTAAGGAATATATGGGGCATGGCTCCCTGGAAAATATCATGCAAGCTTTGTAACCATATATAATGGAGATGGTTCATGACTAAACTTTTTTTTTCTAGAGGGGGGTATATTTTATGTGGCCATGAACGGTATTCAGAATCCTCACATATTAATCTGGGCCACAGTACACCCAATGCCATAAGAAAGCACTGATAAACTGTGCTCCTAATCCCTGATATCTCCCTGTATAATTTTTACTTCATGGTTGCTTGCATCCTTGTAATTATTAATAAAACTTGGCTTTGGTATGTTCTCTGATTCATGTGGGTCTGATTTCACAATCCGATGCTTTGGGTTATTGCAGCAACTAAGTACGTGCCTATCGTTTTTTTTTTTTAACTTGAAATTGCATACATCTTCTTCTACATTTTGCTTTTTTTACCCAACAATGATTTATGTAACTCTCTCAACATGGCTATTGTTTTAAATAGAGACATAATATTCCATAGTATATATTTTCTGTGGGGGTAAATATGTCATATTTTTTCTTTCTCTTCTTTCGATGAGAAAAAACTTATTTCTGTTTTTTTTCTACCTAGAAATAATGATGGGATAAATATCTTTGTGTGTGTGCATTTGTGTGTGTATGTATAGAGAGAGAGAGACCAAGAGAGGGTACTGTCACTTTTATTTCTCTTGTATAGATATTCAGGAGTCAAATTGTTGTGCTTAAGGGTATGTGTGTGTTTTTTTTTTAATTTTTGTAACTGTTCCTAGAAGAAATTCCAAAAACAATGGAGACAATCTTACGCATTAAATTACAACATAAAGGACTCTTATACATTAATTTTATTCTATATAGAAAAAAATGTTATAATAGTTTGTGAAGTAGAAGAATGTTCCTTCACTCATTTTTCCTTTGCTATTGTACAACCGAGTTTAGTTTGTATTTCAGTGTTTCATGAAGATATCATGAAATAGCATTTTGTTGTTGCTGTTGATTTTATGTTCTTAAACCCTAGCCGTCTTTGATTTCTGTGAAACTGTAGACCTAGGGCCAAATGACCTTGAATCTCTTTATAATCTGAATCATAGTATTTCTTGAAGTAAGTGGGCTTCAATTCTCTTTTTCCTTAGTTTTCTCCTGGAAGCAAGTTATAAAAAGTGTCTCCTGGTAATATTTTTCTAAACATCCAACCCAATCTTTTAGGATCTCTAAACATATTCACCCATGTTGAATTCTAGAGTGAACACAGTTTGAGCCATAGTTTGGATCCACACTATGCAAGACCTTATCAATCTAGAAAGCTGTAATCTACAAAACGCTACTGAGTATCTAAGGAGGAGGAGATTTCTGGAAACATGATGAAAGTTCTCATCACGAAGTCTTTAATGTTAAAAGAGTAATGTTAAAAGAGTAGTAAAATCAAAGAACAGACAGCAAAGAGTTAAAAGAAGAGACAGGGAAACTTGGTGTCAATTACAATAAAAAAGATAAGACATTAGATTAGATTGGTGTCAAGAGAAAAGTGTTTTGAAGGCTAGAAAATCATGAGCATTTTTGTAATTACAGAGGATTTCACAGAGAAAGTTTTGAAAACCATGGCAGAATATGAATATAATGGGACAAAATTCCCAAAGAATGAAGTGGATTAAACTGAAAACACAAATGAAGGAATTCACATTGATGAAAACAGAGGTCACTTCTTATTCAAATAACGGAATAAAGAGGATAGAAGCCCTGGTGGCACAGTGATTAAGCATTTGGCTGCTAACCAAAAGTCAGCAGTTCAAATCCATCCAGCTGCTCCTTGGAAACTCTATGGGGTAGACCTACCCTGTCCTGCAGTGTCGCTGTGAATTGGAATCGACTCGAAGGCAATGGGTTTGGTTTAGATGATAACAAAGGTGATTTTGATGCATGAGGGAAGCTGCAGAAGCTCATATGGAAAATAATCTTAATCTTTTTCAATAAATTAGGAGTCAAGGACAGCTTTTAAAATAAGAGGATAAGATGAGGAAGTGGGAGTAATTGATCTCCCTGGCAGAAAGAAGTGTAAGCCTGGTCCACTGGATCTAGAGGACCAGAGTAATGCTCAGATTCCCTCACCTGAATGCCAATGAGGGACATGCTCACGACAGTGGTGTGTAGAACTAAAGTAACAGAAGAAGAAACTGTTTTATACAGAAGCTGGTATCCAAAGCCAGGGATTCACTGTAACTGAGAGATGCATCTAAAATGATGAGAAAGTGTGGTTGGTGGAAGGCAATAAGACAGAAGTTTAGGAAACCAAAATAAATACGTTGAGTAGAATGCAGAGTCTATAGAAATTCTCCTAGTTCTCTAAAAAAGAGCCACAACTGTTGTGTGTGTCTCTGTGTGTGTGTGTGTGCGCAGCCATGTCAGTTTAAACAGAGAAACTGGTGCTTCATGCAGTGTGCTAGAGAAAGCTATTAAGAAGATAATCTCAGCTCTGCCATGTAGCTTAAGGATAGTGGGAACTATTGAAAAATACAGTTTGAATTATGTATTAAGGAATATGAATTAAATGAGTAAAAAATTACAATGATGAATCATGTAAGGTTGGATGACAAGAATTTAAAATAGAATTAATCAATTTTATGACTGTCTCTTGCAGTTTTTAGCAATGATGGTATGGTAACTGAACACAGCATTATCTAAAGAGAGGGAGTTTTAAGGTTAATCCATTTAAAGGCAGAGAAATCTCCAGGATGTTATTAACAGGATGAGTTACATGATAGAACACACCTGGGTAAAACAATAAAGACTAAAATTAAGACTCTAATAAATGAACAATTTTGGAAACTACATAGTCATGATGAAGTAAAACGTTAGATGCAATAAATATGAAGGTACGATGAAGAAAAAGAATGAGATATAATAGAGAAAACAAATTTCAAGCCACAGAGTTCAGAAGTAGTGCAGTTCTGTATTATTATGAGTCATATTTTGGCATTTGTTATGGGAATAAGAAGTGAGATAGAGAAGAAAGAGATCAAGAAAATGTTGGAAGAAATGGAGACATAGATATTAACCAAATATAAAGACTCTAAGTTACTCTGTGGAAAAAGAAATTATACAATTCTGCAGTTAACTATCTAGTCAATTAATTGATTAAAATTATAAGCATAAATTTTTTTAGAATATTCTCTATGCCAGACAGTAGAATGAAGGTCTTATTTCCATTTACTATGTAATATTCTTAACAACTCTGTGAGATTGATGCTGTTACTAATTCTCTTTATAGATGAAGAAACTGAGGCTCAGTATATTAAGCAATTTTTCTACCATCAAAAAATAGTGCTTGATTAAATTGCAATTCCCACGCAGGACTATCTCATTTTAAAGTCTTTACTCTTAACTAATATACCAAAAAAAAAAAAAAAAACAAAAAAAACCTAGTGATTTATTAAGCTCCTCACACTTGACTTAAAGATTTACATAAAAAAGGGCAGTTTGTTTGCCATTTGAATTATATACAATATATTTTCAATTTTTTTCTTATTTGTAACAAATATCTGCAGTGTATATTTTTGCACCTGCTACAAAAATGGCCCATACAAAGCTTAAATATGACGTAAGTAGGTAAAGTTTTTATTTGCCTTATTTCTTTCTTCACTTTCCTAATTAATTCTTTCTCAGCTGATTTTTATGTTCTCTATATTTTTCACTCTGTATCTTAAGAAAATTTACCAGAGAATTCAAACACCTCACCGTATGGTTAATCGTGTTTTACATTTTTCAATGTGATCTGAGGCCTATGCTAGCACGAATTTAAATATTCATTAAAATCAAGCAGAATACATATATACATATATATGTATATACATACACATATACATTTTATATATATAGGTGTATATATATAATTCAGAGAGGTAGAGAAGTGCAAGTACACTATTAAAATAATATTAGGGAAAAATATTTCAAGATCTTTACATACTTTGAAGACCGTATGTGTTTCAAGATCATACAGATCTTCAAAGTGTATTTAATTTATCCTTAGTATATACCATTGATTTCATGGGTGCTTATTCTTATTATTGGAGTCCCGGTGGCACACTAGTTAAGAGCCTGGCTGGTAACCAAAAGACTGGCAGTTCCAATTCACCAGCCACTCCTCGGAAACCCCGTGAGGCAGGTCTACTCTGTCCTATACGGTTCCTGTGAGTCAGAATGGTCTTGACGGCAAGGGTGTTTTTTTTTTTTTTTTTTTTTTGTTATTATATTCCTAAAGGAAGTAATCTTAGGTAATGTAAAAATACACACACACACACACACACACACACACACACAACACTGCACATAATTGAGTATTTCTGATTTTGCATCTTTCTCTTCTTCAGTCTCCAAATTTCCTTCCATCCAAACAATTCACAGTTTTGATCTCATCAGTGAGATTTTTATCCCATCCAATTCTTGAGTTTCTTTAGACTCTCTGTCCATACACACACATGACTCCATAAATATTCTCATTAGGTGCCATTGAGTCGGTTCTGACTCATAGTGACCCTGTGTACAACAGAACGAAACACTGCCTGGTCCTGCTCCCTACTCACAATTGTTGCTATGTTTGAGTTCATTATTCTAAAATATCATAATTTGAACAGGACAGGAAATGTGTCATGGTTTACAGAGATAATGATCTAAGATATGCTAATTCATGCTAATACAAATATAGATAGAATCAAATGGACTTTTTCCTAAATTTATTTTATTAGCTATTAAAGATTCATATTGTATCTTAGAGATATTATGTTGCAAAGTATATTTTGATGGATTATTTATAATATCACCAGTGAGCCTTGACTATAAATAATAACAGGCTAAATGTTAGTATCTTATGCAATTGGAGTCCCATGAACATTCTTTGTCAGCTTAAAGTTCTTAACAACAACCTTAACTTATTCAGAATTCTGAATTCTAATTAGTGCTCTAAATGTTTAATCTTCTTTATATTTTCAAATAAACAGCCAGTTGAGCTCTTTTTTTTCTCTTTCCCTCGTTTTCTAAATTCTATAAAAGGACTTACAATCAGAGTCTATTTTTGAGTACAAATGTACCCAATTTCATTTTTGATTTCTACTTGCACCTGCTGATATTGCAGCAAAGCTTTAAATCAAAGAGTTGACACAGGTCAGAGTAATTCAGTACACCATAGTTAAGGTTTTGTTTAATTATACAGGAAAGGAATGATTTAATCAACTTTTGTGCTTTTTTGTCCATTGAAAATGTGATTATAGAATTTTTTTAAAGGCTAATGGATTTATTTCCTTAACTAAATTTTAAACAACTCACCAGAAAAAAAAATGCTGTTATTGATATATTTTTAGTTTTCATTGTCCTATTTGTCCTCTACAAGGCCAAATATATTTGTTAAAAGGGTACTATTTCCTATCCTAGGAGCCCTGGTGGTGCATTGGTTAAAGCACTTGGCTGCTAACCAAAAGGCTGGCAATTCGAACCCACCGGCTGCTCTGAGGGAGAAAGATGTGGCAGTCTGCTTCTATAAAGATTACAGCTTTGGAAACCCTATGCGGGCAGTTCTATTCTGTCCTACGGGGTTGCTATGAGTCAGAATCAAATTGACTAGACAGCATTTTTTTTTTTTTTTTAATTTCCAATCCTGAGGAATAGCAATTTTATTAATATTTATTACAAAGACCATATTAATTCTACTTTCCAATATGTTTTCATAAAATAAATATTTTTAAATATATATATATATATAAATTATAACAAGCTTGATCTAAAATGATTCAAAACTGTTTAGTGACTGCTGAGGATGAACCAACAGAATTCTATTTAGAGACTGAGGAAACTCCTGGGACAGAACTCATCTTAAAGGCTTAAAGGATAAAAAAGCCAGACACAATAAACTTGACCTAAGTAAGCCCTTTACATTGGAGGAAAAGGTCATCACTTCTGTCGTAAGATTCTTTCTCTAGGCCCTGGGGCAAATTTAACTAAATTCTGAAAGAGCTATTTCTCAAAAAGTATTGTCAGATACTGAGGCAGAAGCAACAATACTTCAGCGTATTCTATGCCAGAATAAATAGTCTACTCTGCCAGAGGCAGCTTAGGTTTCAAATAAGATAAAGACTTAAAAGTACCCTTTAGATTTAGTGACCAGAGAGTTTATTTTTGACCATGGCACAAGTCCCCTTAGAATAGGATAAGTCTATAGAGAAAGTAAATGGAGACAACTCTTTCAAAATTATTTTTGTGATTACATAGGAGACAAATAGGATTGTATTGCATGGCTATTTCATGGTGTATTGAATACAGACTAGTTCATGCTTTGTTTTGTTAAATGTGTGCCTGTTTGTTTTAACAATGGGAGACATTTCAGTCATGTAATATGAAAAGAATGAAAGAATAGACAGAGAAGGTGAAGGCGTTGGAGTAGAGGAGTTAAGTGCCATGATAAAATTCCTAATAAGGAATACAGGAGTATAATCTATAGTAGATGTGTAGGGGAGATTTAGCTTTTGTCGGGATCAATTCTTCCCCCTCTGTGATAGAGAAAGAGAAGCAGATGAACGCAGCTGCAGAAACTCCTACAGACTTCTTGGTGTAAATCTGAGGTGATATCCATCTCATGATTTCAATTTTATCCCTAAAGTAAGAAGTGAGAAAATTTGTAAGAGTTATGGTGCACAGACGCAGAAGAAAGCAGTGGTGATGTTCAGAAATTTGAAATAATAGTGAATGGGTGGCAGATTCTATTTTTCAAAGAGGGACACCACATTATTTTCCATCTCATGCTCTTCAGTATTCCATTTAGAATTGAAGTCCCTTTCTCAACCTTCTTGAATCTGAGAAGTCCCAGTGATTGTTTTCACTAATAAAATACAGTCTAAGCGACTTTGTGTCAGTTCCAGATGTAGCCGTTAACTGCATGCAGCTTCTGATCCCTTCCTCTTGAAAGTCAGCTCCTTGTAAGAAGTGAGGCTACTCTGAGACCATCACGCTTTGAGAAGGTAAAGCCATGTGGAGAGACCATGGGGGGATAGGATGCCAGAAAGAAAGAAGGAAAGGAGCACAGAAGGACCAAACAACTGAGTAAGAAAGCCATCTAAATGTTCAGCACACTCAAGACTTCAGAAACTCTCTCCCCAGAAAACTCTCTCTGTATGCAAAGAGAAAACCACCCAGCCGAGCAAAGACAACTCACAGAATCATTTGAGGTAAAGGTAATACATTGCTGATTTAAATCATTAACTTTTGGGGTGATTTATTACACAGCAGTAGATAACTAGAAAAGAATGTTGAAAATATTTTATGGAAGTTTGCTAGAGGGATCTACCTCGAGATATATAGTAGGATATGTGAGGCAGTGTTGAGTGCTTAAATAAGGTGATGTATTTGAATTATTGTATTTTTACACAAATTACACATGCCTTCTATGTTTGGTCGCCAAATGTGCCCTCCTCCCAGGAAGTATATTCGTAAGCATGGTATGCTAATTTTTTACAGCAACATGTAAAAAAAAAATTGGCATGAGGCACTTATGAAAATACTCTCACAGGGGGAGGACTCACTTGGCAAACAAACGTAGGAGGTACTTGTTATTTGCATAAAATACAGTACTTTGGTAATTGTGATGGTTCAGATTGTGTGTCAACTTGGCTGAACCATGATTCTCAGTGTTTTGGCAGTCGTATAATGTTGTCATCACTTCCCTGTTGAGATTCGATATGTGATCACCCCCATGATGGGATCTGCTGTGAATAGCCAGTCAGTTGAAAGGGAGTTTCCTTGGGCGTGTGGCCAGCATTGAATATAAACTGACATTCTGGCAAGGCTAGGGAGCTTTTTGCTCTAGCTGAATCCTGCAGCTGGCTCCTGTTTGTCTGACCTCCAGTTCTTGGGACTTGAGCTAGCAGCTTACCTGCAGTCTTGCCTGTTGATCTTGGGATTCATCAATCTTCAAAGCCTGTGAGCAAGAGCCCTGCTCTCTGACATGCTTGTCTTGGGTTTGCTAGCCCCTGTGGCTACATGAATAAGGAGAAGCCTCTGTCCTGACCCACGGGCTTTGGACATTCCAGCCTCTACAACTATGTGAGCCATTTCCTTGACATAAATCTATATATTATTATATATACGCTTTACTGGTTTTGCTTTTCTAGAGAACCCAGCCTAAGACAGTAATGTATACATGAAGTTGAGAAAATCTATCCAACAACAGTCATCAACTGAATATGAGCACTGAGCATGAAAGCAAATAGTTGAACATAATGTAGCATTAAAGTGTAATCAGGAAAGGTTAAGAAAAAATGAAAATAAGTCAAGAGATTAGAAGATCATAATAAATATTTATTTAAATTATTTTAATGAATGTTTCATTGTCTTTCTTTTTTTACCATTTTTACTCAAATTACATTCTGAAGTATTTTGAGTCATAGTCATTTTTGGTTTTTGTCATTGTCATCATCCCAAGACATGCTCTTCCATTTAATCTAATCATAGTTTCTCTCCATCAAAATAGTGGTTGGAAATCACTACCCTTCTCCTTTGGACTGTTGTATGTAGTTTCACTCTTTCTCACATGATTGATATTAATTATAGATCATCAGTCTTGGGAATATATATGTGCTTCTCAAATGTCTGATTTGGCTGAAGTTTCGCTTTGTTCCACCTCAAGTCGATGGGCACAATTTAAATCTATAAAATAATTCTGAATCTTGAAATAGCTGGCAGGCTCTCCTTTGCAACATTTCCCCCCAAAATAAATTTCTTTATTTACGTTGTTTATTAAAATAATAAAATAAGAATTTTGTATTGTGTTGTTTAGGATTATACCTGGAAATTTTATTGGAGATTACAGAAGCGATTCAGAACAAAAAATACTTTAAGCTTTTTTTTTTTTTTCCCCCAACAGTCTTGAATACATGACGTTGTTGGTCTTAAACAGCAACTTTATAATGATATGTCACACATATGTCATACCTACATTTTTACCACTTTCCTGAACTGTGAATCACAGCTACAACTGCCCAAAAAAAGAGTATTTTAAATTTTAATGGCTGATTTGTTGTGTTTTTTTTTGCTGTCTGCCAGACATGGAAACAGGAACGGAAGGAGACAAGTTTACACTGCTGTGCCAAAGAGGAAGGATTGAGAAGCTGATATAAATGAAGTTGAAGGGTACTTTCTAGTTGTATTTCTTTTCAGGAAAGGGATTTTCCTAAGGAAATGTAAAAATCTCCTTTCACTAATTCATTTTTGAATTCACTAATAAAAAATGAATTGAAAATTGAAATGGCCATAAATATATTCCCTTCAGCAATGCACAGAAATAAATACTTGATGAAAAAGTTTTAACACAGCCATTCAAATACTATCAAAAGGTAATATAGAATTGTGGGGAGTAGTAGGGGTACTACTTGCTAGACAATAAAGTTGTGACCTCACTTTTGCAAATCACTCAAGCAGCCTACTCAGAGCTGTCTAGTTCAGTTATTTCATTAAGTACTACTTGCGAGTCCAAAAAAGAATAAAATAGAAGGGAGATAATTCGTCTTCTGGGGGAACTTAGAAACATTTATCCCTTTCATTTTATAACACAGCTCCCACAGATATTCAAATTTATTTTTATTTATGTATTTGAGGGATTAGACAAGGTCACAATTATATTTTTGTATCTTTTTCAAATGCTCATCCATTAATCACACATTGTATCATATTCTTTCACGAAACAAGTTCTCCATGTCATTACAGTATGATTTTAATGCTGCTGCCCATCCTCTAACCTGTCCATCCACAGGTGGAAAACAAAAAGTCCATATTATCTGTGTTGCAGTAAACACAAAGGTCCCTGCTGTTCCATTCCTGTTTGTATTAGAAAAGTAGCTTTGAAAAATTTTAGACAGATAGGCATACATGACGATATTGGTGACCTTCCTGTTCAAAGCCGACACCACACTGGCCAACGTATTTCCATTAAGACTCTGAATTGTTGTCTACTGGGTATACTCAAGCTTCTAATTGAGTAGTGAATTCTCCCTCGTAGTTTTGGGACATTGTTCAGAGGATCTCAGCCTCTGTTGTTGAAAGTCAGTCTCATTTGCCACCAGCAATTATTCTCCATCTCATCATCCAGACACAGAGCAGGACTGACTGAGGTTACTTGAGGATCCCGCGCTCTTCCATTGTTCATACAAGATTATCTCAGCACCGTTGTGTGAACACAGTTCATAAGCTGGCAGAATTTCTATATGTCAAGACTCTGTATCAGTGATCTTTGCCTCCCATTGAAGTCCAAGGCTCAGAGATAAAGATTCTCACATTTTAACGAAAAGTGAGGGCCTCAAAGTCTGGGAGTTGGTTACACGGTAGCACTGTCTTAAAGATTTTACTTTTGTATGTAGTTGGATACTGTATTTGGCAAAATTTTCTGTCTCTCAGATTCACATATTCCCCTTAAACCACAGTAGAAAATATTATCCCAGTGTTTTGCAGCCACTCAGAAACAAGACATAGAGTGGTCAGGGAACTTACACAGATCAGATAGAGCTTGGATTCACTCAGTCAAGACCACATCCAATGTGATCTCTATGTGCAGAGAAGTAGAAAGTGTGAAAGAGCAAAAAGCAAGATAATTTTATCCTTTTTGAAATGAGTTAAAATTATTTTTTTGAAAAGGCAAGTAGATAAATGTAATGATACATGATTAAATATGAGGTACTAAACTTTAGTAAATTCAAGGAATTTTTTTATATAAATTATATACTAATAGTTTCTGAAACTCCTTTTTATGAATAAAAAAGGAAATTAATATGACAAAGGAATTGTTTTTGTCTAAACCTATAATTTTTGCTGTATTCCTTTACCAGTTTGGCTCTGGAATTTTTTAAGAGAATAAAATTTACTGATTAAAAAAACCACTTTCTTAAATGATGCAGTACTTCTATAAGACAAAATTTATGATAAAATATTAAACACAGAGTGAATGGCTTTTTCAATGATCATTGATACTTAAACAAAATCCTATAACATTCGGATATTATAATTCTCACAGAGATTCTCTAAAATATAATAAAATTTCCCAGTTAAAATTGTGGTTATACATAATAACCATCAATCATTCTATAAATAATGTCTGATTTTTTAGAATTCTGTATTAACAAATTAAATGACTAAATTTAGAAAATCTACATTTTTCAGAGAGTATAGTATTTTGGACTTTTAGGTTTATTATTTCTCATTTTTTAAACTGTACATCCTGCTATAAGAATAGGTAATATGTTTTTGTTTTGTTTTTTAATTGGTGGTGTAAATAACTTAAAGTCAACTATTTTTCTCTAATAGACCTAATTTTAAAGGACATCTACTACTATCATTTAGCTTACGTCTCTAATATAATGCAACACATGTAAATAAAATTTTCTAATAGCCATCTTAGAAAAGTAAAAAGAACAGAGGGAACTGATTTAGTGATATGATATATTTAACAAAACCAGTATATTCAAAATATTACCATTAAATCAATAATAAATTATTAATTACGATCATTTACATTTTATACTATGTATGAAATTCAGTGTGTATTTAACTAATATTACATCTCAATTCAGATTAGTCACTTTTAAAGTGCTGAATGTTCACATGTGGCTGGTGGACGCCATGTTGGAGATAGGCAGTTCTAGAAAGCGGTAGTGGCATTACATTGTTCTCTCCAACACGTGCATAAAAAGTAGCTTAACAAATAAACTAAGTGCTCGAGTACTTCCACTTTCTCTAAATATTGACTTGCTTTAACTTTTATGATGGAACCTTTTGAAACAATTCAAATGGAGACTGAATAATATGATGGGTGCCATTTTTTCTCACTCAGCTTCCAGGGTTACCAACTTAAATGAACCTGTTTCATTTCAATTTGTGGTCCATCTATATCTTCACCTACTCTCCCTTTCCTATTTTATTATGAAGTAAATTCCAGACATCATAATATTTTATTTATACATATTCAAGTTTATATCTCTGTAAGGTAAGCCTCTTTTTAAACATAGCCATGATACCATAAATACATCTGAGACATTTTTAATACTTTAATATTATCAAAATTTCTGTGTCAGAGTTCAAATTTCCAATCATCTTATAAATGTCACTACTTTGAACAGGGTGTTAAAAGATATAAAACTGCTGATTTTTTTAAAACTTTCTATTCCTCTAGATACTCTCTCCCTCTCTCAATTTATTTGTTAAATAAACCAGATTTTTGTTTATTTGCTTCTCATTTATTTACTTATCTTTGGAAGCATTTCTCAAGTGCTGGATTTAACTGATTGTATCCCTATGGAGTAATGAAACCATTTTCTCTGTTCCCTGCATTCCCTATACATTGACAGATGAATTTAGACTCAGGTTTGATTGTTTTTTGTTTTAGATAATACAACTTTATAGGTGCTGTTGTGTTTTTTTCATCAGGAGATCAGTATTTTCCATCAGGAAACACCTATCATCCAGATGTCTTTTCTCTTACGTTGTTAACAGATATTGGTGGCTGATGGCAAGATCCATTACATTAATTCACTGAGAATTGCAAAAAGGCAATATTCTAATTTGATTGTTCATTTTTTTAATGTATTATCAGGAAAACCAAACCAAAATCAAACCCATTGCCATCGAGTCGATTCCAACTCATAGTGACCCAACAGGACAGAGTAGAACTGCTCTGTAGGGTTTCCAAGGGCTGGTAGATTTGAACTGTCGGCCTTTTAGTTACCAGCCAAGCTCCATTAGGGAGCCCTGCCATCGGGGCTCCATTATTAGGAAAGTCTCCCTAAAAATAAGTTCTCCACCACTGCCTGCTTGATTACCCAGACATAAACTTTCTAGGGGAAAGATAATAAATGCTTGTTTCTTTCTTTTAATTTATCGGTTTTCAAAATAGTTTTTCCTCAAGCTTCAAAAAATGAATTATTTTCTGAAATATAATTAACACATAGGTATACTGTACATTATTTAATTAATTTATTTCCTATGATGTCCAGCTTGTCTTATCTCTGACTAGTGGGAGCCTCTTATACTACGCTCCTGGGTCTTTTCGATCTGGGCCTAGCAGGTTTTGAGAGCTTCCTTGATATCTGATACATATCTCACGCTCATCTTGTGTATTATCTTGTCATAACTAGAATAACCCATTGCTCCTAGATAACCTGGGTCATTAATGTGAAAAGTATTTTTTCAAGCCTGTAATCTGGGTATTTATTGCTATAGGATTAGCCATTGTTTTTAGGTATTTTCAGTAGGAAATGCTTGAAAATTTTTGTGGTTGTTGCTTGTTTTGTTGGTTTTCAAGATAAAACACATCATGAGTTCCTGAGACTGCATCCAATTTAAAAATGCAGATTATAGGATTTTTTACTTTATCTGTTCAATTTTATATTTCTATCTCCTTTACCTGTGTTGAGAATTTCAGTTCTTTTGGGTACTGAGACAGGTACATATAAGTCCCTTGATGGCACAAATTATATAATTACTTGATTTTTATACCTTATATGATACACAACCATCTCAGAATAAAAATACCAACACTATTACATGCAATATAATAATTGAAAATAGTTTAATACTTTTCAATACTTATTTTTATCCCACTAAAAATTTATACTCAAATTACTGTGTTTTCAAGCCTTTTGACATAATTCCTACTTATGTAGATATGACCAAATGTGTGCATTTTTATATTTGTTACATTGTATTTTTTACTTTGTTAGTTGGATTATTGAAGATTTTTAATTATATGAAATATTTACATGGCTCTAAAGTAAAATTTAGAAAGCAGGGAATATTGAAAGATGCATAGCTTTTATTCAAGTCCATTCTAGCTTATTTCTCCCATAATACGTAGCCTTTTTTATTTCATTGCTTATTCTTTCATATTTTGTTTATTATAAGAAGATATACTTGTATTCTTCACCTTTTTAAAGTGTGTCGTACTATAAACACTTTTGTCTATTTTAATTAACAATATATAGTGGAAATCACTTTGTAATAATATATAGACATGAAATATTAAGATTTTTAACAATGGAATTTAAAAAAAAATAGTTTAACTTTTATTGTGCAGAATAAAGAGTAAAACACTGTCTTTAATATTTTGCATTGCCTAATATAGAAGGAGCCCTGAGGGTGTGGTGGTTAAAGCACTCAGCTACTAACTGAAAGTTGGTGGTTGGAACCCACCAGCTGCTCCGCCGGGTTAAGATGTGGTAGTCTTCTTCCATAAAGATTTACAGCCTTGGAAACCCTCTGGAGCAGTTCTACTCTGTCATGTAGGGTCACTATGAGTTGGAATAGACTCCACGGCAGTGGGTCTGGTCTGGTCTATTGTAAACTTTCTGAGGTAAAGTGTTCACAGATAACCCAAAAAAATAAGAAGTACTTTACTGTCTCCATATGAATAGATGGCAACAGAGTCTTTTATATACATGTAATTTTGATTGAAATAAAAAAATAAATATTTTTATAGAAATCTATTTTTGAACCTGGAATAATCTCTCAAGTTATTTCTGGAGGAGAAGGGGGCCTAGATATGTTAGACTTGTTTGTCACTTAGAGTTGGGGAAGAAAAGGCCATTGTGTCTGTTTCATTTTGCAAATTGGAGAAGGATTTATAAAAACCACTTTTTTCCTCTGAATTTGAGAATATACCTTTCCCTAGCAAGCAGTAAAAAATACCCTCAGTAAGATACACCTATCTTCTATAAGTATCTTACATTCAGTTAAGCTATGCATTTAAAAAATAGTATTTATTAATGTGTCTCATTTAATGGATGATAAATCTGAGTGAGAAGATTTTGCTTTAAGCAATGTAAACCAATTCAGAATCGCAGTTAAATCATGACTTTGAATTGCTCCAGTTGTGGCTAATTACCAACGACTAGTTGTAAATACTTTCCATTTGTCTTCTCTGCTAAATTTAGAAAAGAGAAAAGACGTTAATGGCTGAGGTAGCGAGTGATTTGCTCCAATCAGGGGATTTTTGTCAGGTGTTTATATTTACCCTCTTCCATGAAAGTTTATACCTCTGAAATGCCTGGAAACAAACTTAGTAGGCCTCATGATTGTCACATTTCCCCAAATACCCATCTGGGAATTTCTAGTGTGTTTGCTTTAACCAAAAAAAAAAAAAAAAAAAAAAAGCATGTAAAAAAAACTATATCTAGAATGTATGTAGTATCTCATTATGAGAAGGTCAGTAATAGATTGATTTTTGGCCCATATGCAACATATATGAGTTAAACTATAAAATATTCTGTCGAGCAGAATACATTTTTTTTATTGTTGTAGTTTAAATGAAGTTTACATTTCAAGTTAGTCTCCCATACGAAATTTTATACATAATTATAGGACCCTAATTGCTAGAATACATATTTTTAAAGCAAACATCTAGGAAATCAATTCTCTCAATTTTATATTCCTTCGTTCCATATTTTAGTAGTCAGAAATGTGAAAAAGAATTTATCAGTTAAAAAATGAAGCCTGGCATGGTGTTTATGAATAAGCAAATGCAAGCAAAGGAAGAAGGACATGTTCTGAAAGAGAGATTGAGGGAACAGAGAAGGCAACTTGCCTTTAAATGGAGTTAACATTGATCTCCAGTGGGTGTTATAGCATCCAGTTACAGACACATACTTTTCATTTAGTGTGATGATGATGACGATGATGATAAATCTTGATTTGGAAAATAGAGACTTTAATCTCCTTGAGCTTATATTGCCTCTGAGCTGTGCCCCTTCACTGCCAGTCTAAACCAAAAGTAGTTTTCCCACTTCGTGATTTTTGGGAATTTAACCAAAGGGATAAGGAAGAAGGTAGTTGGGAGCCAGGTACAAAAGCAAAGCAATGAATAGCTGAAAGACTGCATGGAGTAGGGGATTGAGTGTCAGGCAGAATCTCTGTATCCAACTGAATTGCAAAAAAAAAAAAAAAAAATTACCTGTTTCCTTCATATTATAATATTTTTTAAGTATATGTGACTATTTTCTTCCACTAGCATGGGTAATTCAGAGTTGAATCTAATTCATTTCATTTTATAGGTCCAACAAATGATTAATTAAAGATTTTATGATATGGGAGGAAAAAAATGCCTCAAGGCTTAAAGATAATTATGACAAAAGAAATCCATTGAAACTGAGGAAAAATGCATGAGCCAAGTATCTTATTCCTTTCTATTCTGTCCAATATATTATCCTTCTAGCAATTAAGCTCATTTTCATTCATCACTTGCAGATACTGAATTCTAAATATTGAAGAAGCCACATTTTATTAAGAGCTGCAACACTTTCATTTTAGGATAAAAGATTTAGTTCATAAGAGATGAAATTCTAATCTAAATTTCCCATTTAAAGGTGTGGCATTTCATTATCTGGAAGCCCTACATATAAATGAGGATGATAGGTTATTTTTTTCCAAACTCAAAATGTTTAGAAATCCCTTCAAAAACGTCAATTTGTTTTCTAAATATGGAGATTTCATTTCTGAATTGACAGACCGTTATTCTAAGGCTGGAAATTGTGTATTAGTCAACTTCTGGTTTCACTCCACATCTTCAAATGCGTAGTTACCTTCTTTCTTAGCAGTATTTTCACATGTGTGGTAGATGGCGAAGTCCTTACTCAGAGGAACTTCAGTATGCCTCACCCAAGGAGCATTAAGAGCATGACAGTTGTCCGTATTGTTTCAGCCCCCAGCTTACAAAAGTAACCTAGAAGTGCGTGGAGTTCCCTGCTGACTGAACTTATTGTCTCCACACTGTCTGAAACGCTCTAAGCTTCAGAAATATGGCACCTAGTTAAATCACTCAAACAAGCCAGCATTTGTATAGTTTTTCCGTAAGTGCCTACATAAAATATAATTCTAATTTAAAAATTACTGTTAGTATAAAAAACAAAACAAAACCCACTGCCATCGAGTGGGTTCCACCTCATAGTGACCCTGTAGGATAGAGTAAAACTGCCCCATAGGGTTCCCAAGGAGCGGCTGGTGGATTTGAACTGCTGACATTTTGGTTAGCAGCCAAGCTCTTAATCACTGTGCCACCAGGGCTCCATTGTTAGTATTACCAAAACCAATACACGGCTGTTGAGTCGATTCCGACTCATAGAGACCCTATGGACAGAGTAGAACTGCCCACAGCGTTTCCAAGGAGCACCTGGTGGATTTAAACTGCCTACCTTTTGGTTAGCAGTTGTAGCTCTTAACACTATACCACTAGGGTTTCCATTATTAGTATAGAAAGGTATTATTTTCACTTTACAGATAAGGAAACTCAAGTCTAAGAACAGGTTCTAAATCATGCGTAAGAAGAAGCAGCTATTTCTTTTTTTGCTATTTCTTCTTGCCTCCATGCTTGGCAAATGAATGGCAACTACAGGTATTGCTAGGTCCCTCCAAAAATCAAAACTAAACCCATTGTCATCAGATCGATTCTGACGCATGGCGACCCCATGTGTTTCTTGAATAAAGGCTAAAAAGGTTACTGTAAATCACTTTATCACCTACAATGTAGAATCACACATAAACCAGGTTAAGGATGGTATTTCTCTTTAGGTGTTATTGCCAATAACCCATTTTGCTAAGACATTGATATTGAATATACTCTTCCTGCTTTCTGTTTTCTTATTCCTGTAGCAAAATATTGTGTAGTAAACCAAGAACTGGGCTTGGAGTCATAAAAATGAGTCTTAACCCAAGTTCTGCAACTGAAAAGATTTATGTCTACCTTTAAACAAGTCATTTTAACTTTCTGGGCTTTAGTTTTCTCAATCAATCTGACACCCTGTTATTCGTTGCACAAAATCCTTTGGTTGTATTATGTTTCTTCAAACTAGGTAGCATCTACATGAAGCCATATAAATAGATTTTGTCTAATGTATCAAAAAAAAAAAAATGATTTGACTAATTAGGAATATTGGAGCCATAGCAGTGCAATGCTTAAGCACTCAGCTGCTAATCAAAATGTTAGCAGTTCAAATTCACCAGCCACTCCTTGGAAACCTCATGGGGCAATTCTATTCTGTCCTATAGGGTCACTGTGAGTCAGAATCGACTAGATAGCAGCGGGTTTGGTTTGCTTTTTTTGATCCCTAGTACCTGTGAACATGACCTTGATTGGAAATAGTGACTTTGCAGATATTATCATTTAAGTTAATGCGATGTCATACTGGAGTAGGGTGGCCCCTAATCCCATCTGAGTGATGTCCTATAAAAAAGGAGAAGAGATATAGAGAATACATGGACGAAAAATGGCCACGAGAAGATTCATCTACATGCCAAGCAGGGATGGATTACCCAGTAAGGAAGGTAGGCATGGGCTTACGTGTGCTTACTTACTGATTTGTACCACACAATTTCACCTGTTTTTCACCACATCTTTGAAACCCGTGTGAAATTGTTTGCTACAGATTAGTAAGTAAACACAATTAAGCCTGTGCATACCTTGCTTACTGTAAGCCTGTGTGTACCTTGTTGTTAGGTACCATCGAGTCATTTCCAACTCATAGTAGCCCTATGTACATCAGCATGGAACACTGCCCAGTCCTGCTCCATCTTCACAATTGTTGTTATGTTTGAGACCATTGTTGCAGCCACTGTGTTAATCCATCTCCTTGAGGGTCTTCCTCTTTTTTGCTGACCCTCTACTTTTTCAAGTATGATGTCCTTCTCCAGGGACTAGTGCCCCCTGATAACATGTTCAAAGTATGTGAGATGAAGTCTTGCCATCCTTGTTTCTAAGAAGCATTCTGGCTGTACTTCTTCCAAGGCAGATTTGTTCCTTCTTCAGCATTCCATGGTATATTCAATATTCTTTGCCAACACCATCATTCAAAAACATCAATTATTTGGTTTTCCTGATTCATTGTCCTGCTTTCATATGCATATGAGGCGATTGAAAACACCATGGCTTGGGTCAGGTGCACCTTAGTCCTTAAAGTGACTTCTTTGCTTTTTAACACTTTAAAGAGATATTTTGCAGCAGATTTGCCCAGTGGAGTGCATCTTTGATTTCTTGACTGCTGCTTTCTTGGGCATTGATTGTGGATCCAAGTAAAATGAAATCCTTGACAACTTCAATCTTTTCTCTATCATGATGTTGCTTATTGGTCCATTTGTGAAGATTTTTGTTTTCTTTACCTTGTGTACCTTGCTTACTGGTTAATCCACTCCTGAATTATCAAGGGATGCCTGGGGCTACCAGAAGCTGAGAGAGTCAAGAAGATATTCCCCTAGAGCTTTTAGTGAGGATATATCTCTGCCAGCATCCTGAATTTGCACTACTAGTCTCCAGAACTGAAACAATAAATTCTATGTTAAAACCACCAATTTGTGGTACTTTGCTACAGCAGCCTTAGGAAACTAATGCACATATGATGCTAAAGATTCATTAGCTTATAAATGAGTGAACTGCCAAAATGCTAAAGTTACTTCCAAGAGCTTTTGAGAAACTGACTATGTACAGGCATTAAAGAAACTTAGAATGATATTGCTAGTTTAGATACAAAACTGGTTAATATCTGCCCTTGAGACAATTAAACCATATCTCTGGTGTAATTTTTTTTTACCTCCCTGACAAGAATATATACTGTGATATGTAACCTCAAAGCCCCTACGTAAACAGCAAAGCTGAACAAAGTATATTCTCCACACACAGAGTTCTTAAAAGTGTGGCCTCAGAAAGCTTTTACATTATTAAAAATAATTTTTAAAAATTCCAAAAAGTAATAGAATTTAAGACAACAAAGTGTGCTTTTTTTGAAGGTTGAAATATACCGTATTAGAAATTAAAATTGAGAAATCTTTAAACGTATATTTTTAATCCATTTTAAAATAACAATAATAAATCCACTATACATGAACAAAAAAATAACATCTATTTTTCTGAAAAAATAAATACATTTCCAGGAAAAAAACAAAACTTAGTTAAGAAGTATGGCATTACTTTACACTGTTTTGCAAATCTCTTCAGTACGTGGCTTAAAACTGCAGTATTTTCATGCATTCAGTCTGATACAATGTGTTATTTAATTTGAAGCATATAAGAAAATTCGCCTCACACAACTATGTGGTTGGAAAAGGAAGAATTTGTATACACTTGAGTTCAGTTCATGGGGTCTGGTCTCTGGGTGGTGCAAGCGGTTTACAATTGGCTGCTAACCTAAAGGTTGGCAGTTCAAACCCACCTAGTAGTGTTATGGAAGAAAAGCCTGGTGATCTATTTATATAAAGACTATAGCCAAGAAAACCCTATGGAGCTGTTCTACTCTGTAACACATGGGGTCACAATGGGTTTGCTTTTGGTTTTACCAACAAGAAGGAACTGGCATGGCCAAGACCCTGATTTGGACTTAAGCCTCCAGAGTTGTAAAAAAAAAAAAAAAAATTCTGCTCTTTAAAGTTACCCACATGAAGTACTCCTGTTACAGCAACACTAGGTAACTGAGACAGAATGTTAAACCAATACCATTAGGACATTAAAAGAATATCATAATTAATCATGCTTTATTTCCAAGTTTTAGATTTTTTTTTCCTTAATACTACATTCTCTTGAATATTCACTACATGATTTTGACAAATTGTGTCCTTAGTCCTACGGACACACTTTATTATAGCATTAATTATGTAGGATGGAGGAGAGAAAGAGAATAAAGAGGGAGAGAGGGGGAAGATAACAGGGAGAAAAGGAGAGAGAGAGGAAGGAGAAAAGAAGGACACCTGTTAACGTCAATTAACTACACAAAGCTATTAAGATACTTGGCTGGTAGGTTCAAGACAAATCTCTTCCCATTATCAAATAGGAAAATGGTACTGATTCCAATTTCCATCCAAGGATTGCAGTCAGTTTAAAGGAACCTGTAAGAATCTAATAAATGAAAACAAACAAACAGCACAAATCTTATTACAACCTTTGAGCTGACTTATGAATGGTTTGTCTGCAAAATTCATGGACTAGAATAAAAGATTAATACAGTGCTAAGGATAACAAATGTGAAGGAATCCCCTATTCAAATGCAACTTCCTGAGGTCTATGAAAACATGATTAAAACGATCTGTTCCAGTAACAGACTTAGACTCAGGAAACATAGAATAGAGAATAAATTACCATGTAGATTCTCTTCCTCACAATTAGTAAGCCTTATATTCTTTGTCGTCTTCAAGGGAGCACTGCAATAGCCATTGAGCAAATAGTTAGAAACTAGTACTCAAGGTGACACAACGGATGATGTTGTGTCATAAATATAGATGTAATTAATATTAAAAAACTGATGTGAAGGAACTGTGACAAAAGGTTCTGTATTGTTTTAATACAAACAGGTTCTGAAGAGTTATGGCTTTATGCTACTTTTTTTTCAGGGTGTTAGATAAGAAATTAGCAGCTTCATATTTGACAATTAAACACACACACACACAAAGAAATGGTCCCTAGTAGAGCACAGGAAAAGAAAATACCAGGACACTATAAAAAGTTTTCACAGGCACTGATGGAATAGTAGCCAAATGTTCAAAGGTCTCTTCCGTATTCATTATTCTAAGTTTTCATTGATAAATCACTATAGCTAATATGGGCCTATAGATTTTATAATAGATTTTATAATCAAATTGTTTATGTAGGTAGAACTCAGCAAAAATATTTGTCTGGCACTGCGTATCCTATAGGTGATGTTGATTTGGTCACAGATCTGAAATTCTACTCTTCTAGACAGTTGACTCCATAGGGTTAAATATTAAGATTATATTAAATGTTAAATATATTAAATATTCACAAAACCATCTGTCTTAGTTATCTAGTGCTGCTATAACAGAAATATCACAAGTGGATGGCTTTAATAAACATATTTATTCTCTCACAGTCTAGAAGGCTAGAAGTCCAAATTCAAGGTGCTAGCTCCAGGGGAAGACTTTCTCTCTCTGTAGGCTCTTGGGGGAAGGTCTTTGTCATCAATCTTCCCTGGTCAAAGAGCTTCTCAGAGCAGGGACCCCACGTCCAAAGGATGCACTATTCTCCTGGCTCTTGTTTCTTGGTGGTGTGAGGTCCCCCTGTCTCTCTACTCGCTTCTCTCTTTTATATCTCAAAAGAGATTGACTCAACATGTAACCTAATCCTAAAGATTGAGTCCTGCCTCATTAACATAAATGCCTCTAATCCTGCCTCATTAACATCATCAAAACCAACAACAACAAATAAACCCACTGCCATAGAGTTGATTCGAACTGATAACGACCCTATAGGACAGAGTAGAACTGCCTCATATAGTGTTTTCAACAAGCAGCTGGTAAATTAGAACTGCCAATTTTTGGGTTAACAGCCAAGCTCTTAACCACTGCACCACCAGGGCGCCACTGACGTCATAGAGGTAGGATTTACAACGCATAGGAAAATCACATCAGATCACAAAATGGTAGACAACCACACAATACTGGGAATCATGGCCTAGACAAGTTGATACATATTTTTAGGTGAGACAATACAATCCATAACACCATCTATAGCCACAAAACTCATTGTTTACAACAAGGTGAATGTACTAATTGAAGCCCTACATTAACATAATTTTATTATTCAAGGAGATTTCTTAGAATGATGAAGTTGCAAATAACTTTATTATGTATTTTAGGAACTTCCTAAATAACCATTAATCTAAACACTAGGCTTCTCAGCCAGTCAGAGTAATAGTCCTCTTCTCAGCACAATAAATCGTTGCACACCAGTAAAAAGTTGAATTGGCAAAAGTTGAGGGAAAGTATGTTTACAAGAATGCCAAAAAAAAAGAGTAGCTGCTAAGGCTACTTAGACAAAACTAAGCACTTCATGGGATGTGGTTCCTTTGTTTGGAGTTTTAGGTTCATGGTTTCATGGGCTATTCCAGTTAATTGGCCTAATAATGTGTTTAGTGCTTCTGTTCTACATTTTAGTTCATTGCTTAGTGCCTGTGATCTTAAAAGCTTGCAAGCAGCTATCAAAGGTACAACAATTGGTCTCTATTTGCCTGGAGCAACAGAGTAAGAAGAAAGTCTAGAACAGAAAGAGGAAATGAAATGTGTGAACAACTGCCTCCTTTACCATGAGACCAGAAGAACTGGATGGTGCCCAGCTACCATTACCAAACATTTTGTTCAAAGATACTATAGAGGAACCCTGGTCAAAAAGGAGGAAATGCAGAAAAGATTTTCAAATTCTTGTAGACTCTAGATCTTCTGGAGGAATGGAGGTTGGAAGAACCCCTGAAATTATTGCCCTGAGATAATATTTAAACCTTAAACCAAAAGTATCCTCTGAAGTCCTCTCAAGAAAGTCTGCCTTGAGCATTGTGCTCTTTTAAATCTATATGGGATCAAATCGACAACAGCAACCTGAAAGATTAGACAGGAAACTTAGAGGAGTTAATGGGGGAGAAACTAGGAAAAGGAGGATGAGAATGATCACAAAACTCGAAGAATTTAATCAGTGTCACTGAATTTTACGTGTAGAAATTGTTGAATTGGTGTATGTTCTGAGGTGTACATTCTCAACAAGAACAAAAATAAAATTTTTTTAAAAAAACTGACTTATTGTACTCTTCAAAACTCACTTGCAAACTCTTGACTCACTCTGAACACTGCTCCTAAACTATTTTATCACAAATCCTGACTAGATGCCCTCCCCCCAATATGTTACCAAGACTCTACAGATGTAGTAGTATTTCTTACTGCAATAATCAATACATAGATTTGCAAGTAAAGTTCTTAAATAAATATAGGAATGAATTGATCAGGATATTCTTTTCCTCCTAGGAAAGAAGACAATTTTAAAACATATAAAGATGATATATATTTTAAATTGTATTTTACAATATTTACTAAAGGATGACTACTATCATTGAGCTAATGAAAAGCCTTTGCATTCTAAAGACAGAACTTAGAGGGCAGATATATTCATTGTACATATTATGTCAATAACCTATATGTAAAAATAATACTGTTACAAAGCAAGCAGCACCTAAAAAAAATTTTTACAGCCAAAAAACCGCAGAAAAGTCAGTTTTAAACAAAACACATTACTTATTTAAAAAAGAAACTTTTTAAATGCACAATAGGGAAAAAATAGATAATTTATTATGCATACCAAATAATTTTAAATACTGAGCTCTATTCTCTGAAGTTACTTTAAGAATTGATCTCCAAAGTTTATTCTTTCATTTTAATATTATGCTAATTAATATACTAAAATGTAGTACATTCAAACTCCCTTAATACTCATTTTTCCTAAAGTAGATTTTTCTAATTGAAAAAGTCCTGTATTCTTATTGCATAGATTGACATGCATTAGTTTATAAAATATATGGAAAACATCAAATAAGTCTCATTTTTGTCCACAGAGGGCTATGACTCATCTGGTTTTCAGCTTCATGTTTTGGCAAATAATGGGGATATTAGAATTAATGAGACACAATCTATGCCCAAAAGTAATTTACACTAAATCAGAGAAATAAACAAGAAGTTATAATACAGTGTTGTTATGGATCGAATTGTGTCCTCCCAAAATATGTGTTGTAAGTACTAACCCCTATACTTGTGGTTATAATTTTGGAATGGGTTTTTTTATGTTAAGTGACCATATCAGTGTAGGGTGAGTTTTAAGCCAATCACCTTTGAAATATAAAAAAAGCAGATTGTAGTCATAGAGAAGAAAGCAGGGATGGGGCAAGACAGATGCCATGCCACATGAAGATTACCAAGGAGCCAAGGATTAGAAACTGAAGAGACAATGACCTTCCAGAAGAGCAGACAGACAGAGAACACCTTCCCCTAGAGCTGGCACCCTGAATTTGGACTAAACCGTGAGAAAACAAATTTGTTTGTTACAGCCACCCACTTGCAGTCTTTCTGTTATAGCAACGCTAGATAACTAAGACAAGTGTGTTAAGTGTAACAGCATGGATGTTCGGAACTAGAAGAGGAAGACCTATCCAAGTGTTGGAGAGGGAGGATGGGATCCTGCTTAAAAAGAACAGGATAACTAGATGTGGTAGGAATATTCTGTAACGTATAGGAGGGTTTGTAACTTATAACTGGCTTCCCAGTAGTAATAAGGGAAAACCTCCTCTCCATAACCAACACAAGTTTACAACCCTTGAAATTAAACTACCAAAATATATCTTTAATATTTCTTTTTTACTTCTGCAATGCTATATTCCTGTTTCTCTTCTAAACAATTACTATGACACACTTTCTTTTCAAATATGTACTTGGATCTCTTTTCACATTTATATTTTTACCTCATTTACTGAGACTCTCCTTTTTTCAAAAGGAATATTTAAAAATTTTTTAGACGTAGATTTACCTTGTTGATTTTTACCCTTGCTTCCAAAATGTATGAGTGAATGACTTTTTAAATGTGTATTATCAGACCTTGGATTTACTTTACTGGGGCCATTTTGGATTGCACCTACAACGAGTGACGTAGCTGAAGTGTGATAGTATGTTAACCCCCTGATTCTGACTGGTGGTCAACCCTCTTCCTTTCTTCCTGTGGTAGATTTTCATTAAACAACAAAATACATGTTTTAAAAATTTCTGAGACTATGCTTTTATTTTTTAAAAACTTGTCTATATTGGGGGAATTGTCAACTTCATGGACCCCATCAACGCCAGGTGGAACTCAAAATACCTCAAAATATCAGCCTAAGATTCAGACATATAGTATTGATTTTGCCAATCAGATGAACTCACAGGAGTCTTCAATTCAGAAAGAACCAGTTGGAGAAACGAAGCACATATCCAGCTTTCTGGAGTGGTGGCACTTTAAGGTTGAACTCCTTTCTGTATCAGCTTCTGTGCCTATGGAAGTTTCCTCTAAAACTTAGTGGAGACAGAGGGGGCTGAAGTGATTTTCTTAACAGCCTATTTGCCACTTTGGGAAGTTTTATTTCAAGCCTGATTCTCTCAGGTCCTTTCAGCAACTCCATGAACTATCTAAAACAACAGCAACAACTACAAAAACAAAGTTCTTTTCTGTTTCATCAGTGAGAGTTATTTATGTTTCTAATGAAATTAATTAATATGACCTCTAACTGATCAAACTGTAAACCCCTGTGACTTGGCCAACCTATTTTTAAACCATCATTACATTCAGAGAAGTATCAGATTAAGGGGCATCAGACACAACCAGAAAAGAAAGAAGTTCTGATTGATATTTTAGTGTATTAATTATCTATTATTGCATAACAAATTGCCTCTAAGGTAATATGTGTTTATAATTTCTCAATTCCTGTGATTCAATAATCCAGGTACAGAGTAATTGAGTCTTCTGCATCAACAGTCTCTTCTGAGGCTGTAATCAAGGTGTCAGCCTGGAGTCTGTGTTCTTACTCCAAGGATCAAGGATCAACTGCAGAAGAATCTATTTCCAAACTCCTCAGTGATTGTTGTAACATTCAGTTCCTTGCAGGCTCTTGGACTGAGGTCCCGCACAATTCCTTGCTTTGTGGGCCTCTCCCACGTGGCAGTTTGCATCATCAAAGTATACAAGTTGAGAATGATTTTGAGAAAGCAAGACAGAAATCACAATTTTTTGTAGCCTAATCTCAGAAGTGGCATCTCCTCAACATTGCTGTGTTCTGTTGCTTAGAATCAAGTTACACAAGGCTGTTAACACCAGGAAGCAGGGACAATTGTGGGTCCTCTTAGAGGTTACCCACCATACTTAGATATCAATCAACCCACAGATGATCCATTTTATGCTTAAAGAGAAAATGTATCTTGAAAATAAATCCACATGTTAAAAGCCACAGAAAGTATTGACAAATAGCTGTAGCAATTACATTTGTAACAGGTATTACCACAGCATTAGTCTGGGAGGAGACTTGAACTTCAGCTATTTATACGGATTATGCAATTAGAAATTAGCAGCCTAAGAGCTATAGCATGACAAAAAAAAAAAAAAAAAAAAAAAAAAAACCTCTTATAGGGAGAATAAGATAGTTTACAGAATGAAATTTGAGAAACTTCCAAAAACATCTACAGATGGACTCTGTAATTACTGTTTTGGCACTCACACAAAGAAATTACTACTCTTTTGCAGACTGCTGTGAATAATAATGGCTCAAAAATAATTTGCATTGTAAAAATGAGACCAGAAGAAGAAATTCTAAATAAGAGATTAGCAAATACTCTAGCCTGGTGAAATATTTATTCACAAACTTGGGAAATTTTGAAAAATTTCTATCTGCTTATCATTTAACTTAGTTTTTTTTTTTTTTTTTTTAACACTCATAGTAAGTTTAGCACATAAGCAATATAGATTTTTGACTTCCCAAAAGACCATCAGAATAGCCTGTTGGTCAACTAAAGTTAAGTTTTTAGTGGATATAGTAAGGGAGAGCATCAGCTCGGTAATCGCAGTATTATCTGATAAAAGGAAGGGTACAGCCAAATACCAAACAGTAATGTCATTAGCCCTGGTCACTCAATGGTTTGAGCAATTGACAGCTAACTGAAAGGCCACTCTGCAGGGAACAAGCCTGGTGGTTTTCTCCCATAAATATTTCAGCATAGGAAACCCTATGAGGCAGTTCACCTCTGTCCTACAGCGTCCTTATGAGTTGGAATGGACTGTACGGCACACAACAAAAAACAGCGTAATTGGTAATGAGACACGTTTCTACCGGGGTTACAATTTTGAAATTCTGAGTAGTAGAAAGAGCGTCTCATTCCTAGGAGAAAAAATAAACTCAGAATTTAATTGATCAGTGAGAGGAAATAAGACTTGGACTCAATACTAGACTTACTTAAGTCACCACTATGCTTAGAGAGATCTCTGTGTGGGAGTTTCAATGGACTTCAGAGGAGTAAGCCATTTCTGAGGCGAGAGTATTGAACCTCAGTGGTAGAGGGGTTTCAACTGGTTCTTGGTGAGACTTCTAGAAATGTTAAATGTAGATCCCCAAAAGATCATCAGAATAACCTGTTATTAATGCAACACTTGAGTTTACAAAATACTACTGGAAGCCGCCAACTTGAGAGAGTCTTAGTAGTGTCTTGGAGCCCTGGTAATGCAGTGGTTAAGAGCTCGGCTGTTAACCAAAATGTTGGCAGTTTGAATCTACTGGCCACTCCTTGGAAACCCTATGGGGTAGTTCGACTTTGTCCTGTAGGGTTGCTATGCGTTGGGATTGACTCGAAGACAATGGCTTTGTTTTTTTCTTTCTTTGGTTTAGCAGTGTCTCAGAAGGGTGTGGCCAGGAGCAGATATTAATAGGATTTTTTTGTGTGTGTCTGGGATTGGGGAATTTAAGGTCACCCTTAGACAATGAGTTTGTGATATAATTGTTCACAAATGATAGACACAGTGAAGTCTTGAAGTAAGTGCGAATAAATAAACAGCTGTTTCAAAAGTGAGTGGTTGGGGGAAAAAAGGAGTGGTTTGCCGGTTAAACAATTCATTGTTCCTGCAAAAGAGGCTGTTGTTGGCTGAGATGAGCAATCTACTGTCCTGAGGAGGGGCCTCTCTGAGCAGTGTATTGCTCAAATAAATTGATTCCTGGGATGCTCCCCAGCAAATACTGAAACTATTTACTGGTTTACAGCCTTGTTTTCTTGAATTGGAATTTCCTGGAACAATTAGTACTAATGTAAGCATTCTTAAATCTTTATCCTGATAATCATACTATGTGTCTGCAGGCATTTTCAGTCCTGAACAGTAATATTTCTCACACTTTTAAACACAGGGAAATTAAGATTAAAGAAGTTTAGTAAGATCTACTAAGGAGTCTAGCATAAGACCAAAGGAAAAAAGATGAGAAAAAAAGGAGGCTTTAATTACCGTCAACGGAAAGATCACTCTGAAAGTGAGCCTGCTCCTGCCTTCTGGCAATGAGGAGATATTTTATATATTACGAGCACATAATAAATGGAACAGAAAAAGAGGAATGTGAGTTTATGGAGGAGGGTGATGAGGCACAGATTAATGAACAATTCTCAGTTCTCAGACATATATGTCCTGAGGGTAAACTCATGGGGATAAGTATATTTTGAGGTTTGAGCTTATCAACTTTTTGTAACATAAGTTTTGCAGAAAACATCTTAACTGTTTATAGCATCCAACCTTATATAATTAGCAAGTGGCAGAATCTGTGTTAGAATCCAAGACTATTTTATGAAAAATTAGATGTTCTTAGGTATTCTGGTATCAAGGATCATGTAGTCTTACATGTTGTTTTATCGAACATTTAACTGTTCGAGATATTTAATAGGTTCTTGATATTTAACCATTTGCTATCCAGTCACTTCCAGTTTGTGCTGACTCATGCGTATCAGTGCATAACTCTCGCAGGGTTGTCCATGGCTGAGTTTTCCAAAGTTGATTGCCAGGCTGTCAAGGATTGAATTGTGCCCCCAAAAATATGTGTATCAATTTGGCTAGACCATGATTCCCAGTATTGTATGATTTTCACCATTTTGTCATCGGATGTGATTTTCCTATGTGCTGTAATCCTATCACCATAATGTTAATGAGATGGATTATTGGCAGTTACGTTGTTGAGATCTACAAGATTACATTTTGTCTTAAGTCAATCTCTTTTGAGAAATAAAAGACAGAAATGAGCAGAGAGACTTGGAGGACCTCATACAACCAAGAAAGCAGTGCCGGGTGCAGAGCAAGTCCTTTGGATCCGGGGTTCCTGTGCAGAGAAGCTCCTAGTCCAGGGGAAGATTGATGACAAGGACCTTCCTCCAGAGCTGACAGAAAAAGCCTTCTTCTGGAGCTGACTCCTTGAATTCGGACTTCTAGCCTACTAGACTGTGAGAAAATAAACTTTTATTTGTTAAAGCTATCCACTGTTACAGCAGCGCTAGATGACTAAGACACAGGCCTTTATTACTAGGTGTCTCTGGATGGAATCGAGCCTCAAACCTTTTGGATAGCAACCTAGCACATTAACTATTTTCATCACCCAGGGACTCCACTTGATACAGTTAGTAAATAAATAAAATGTTATGCTGTCTCCAGCTTCATACATTCATGACTTTCCACTATTCATCTGTTTTCTACATGTGCGTGGATGTGTGAAGGTGTAAATATATTTCAACTTATATTATATCTTGTGATATTTTAAAGGCAGTACAATCAGGGATACATATTCTGATATGAATTTTTTTCCTGTTTCCAAACTCTCTCCCTAATAAGTAGAAATCAGAGAAGCTCTTATTTCTTTAAAAAAAAGAATGTGCATTGGACATCTGTTCTAAGAATCCATTATCTAACTTTATTTAGAATGTTAATATTTATATTTATCAGTTGGAATACTACATAGCCATAAATAAAAATTAGGTACTGTAGGACTGTAGGTACTGACATATATATGACTTCGGTCTATTTTCTAGTGTATTCAATGAATATTTTTTGAGTGCTTAAAATATGCCAAGTAAGTGTTGGGTATACAGTGTTGAAAATAACATAGTTCTTCCAGGATTTTTATATTCACATACTATTGTTGTGGAGTTTCATCAAATTGATTTTGACTCATAGTGACCCCATGTGAAAAATAGAACAGCCTATAGGGTTTTCTTGGCTGTAAGCTTTACGGAAGCAGATCGCCAGGTCTTTCTCATAAGGAGCAAATGGGTGAGCTCAAACTGCCAACCTTACGGTTAGCCAAGTGTTTAACCGTTGTGCCACCAACCAAAAATCAAAACCAAACCCGCTGTTGTCAAGTCGATTCTGAAGCATAGTGACCCAGTAAGACAGAGTAGAACTGCCCCATAGGGTTTCCAAAGAGGAGCTGCTGGATTCAAACTGCTGACCTTTTGGTTAGCAGCCTGAGGCACCACCGGGGCTCCTTTTTTCACATAATGTCAATGATATATTGTTATGTTAAAAAAAAAAGTTGTAGAGCATCATATATAAATATATATGCTATGATAGTATATGTATATAAATATATCTACATTACATTTTCATTTTCTCTGTATTGTAGAATATTTGGATTATTTGTACTTTTACAATAAGCATATAGTACTTCATAATTAAAAGTAAAATTAAATATCATTGAGCAAAGACCTAATTATCAAGAAAACCCTTAAAAAATGCCAGAAACAACACTAAAACAAACGTTGGTATACCTAGCTCTAATAGCAGAGCTACTACAGACTAATTTTTAATTAAATGGCCTTGAAATAAGTCATTAAGTCATTACTTTTAAAGTGAAAAGTCATTTACTTTTCCAGACTCAGGTTCCTCATCTGTAAAATAGGACATTTATTTAAATCATTATGAATGTTCCTTCCAATCCTAATGCCCCCTCATTCCAAGGAGTATGCAATTTGAATACCCACAAGGACAAAATAACAAAGAGTGCGGGGATGTCAAAATAAACTGATAACAGAATGGTCACTCATTAAAGTTTGCATGTGAAAGGAAGAATTTTCAGATCTACAAGTACGCCATCATTTTCCCCCAAGGATCAAGTCCTCGTTCTCAAAACCTCTACAGTGAACCTGATAAAGTGATGACTTATCTTCCTCTCCAACAAAAATGACATGTTTTGACAAGAGTTTCTGAGTCTTGCCTGCTGATTGCAATTCAAATAAAGAAAGGGAAAACAGACAATCTCTCAGACGAGAGCCCCAACTTAAACCCTCAAGCAGATTTTCTCAAACTGGAATTTTAAGAAATCCAGAAGCTGCATCATTAGCAGGGATTTATTACACATGCAGATCCCAGAGATTCACTCAAGATCTATTGATTTAGAAACTTGAGGTTGATCCCAATTATCTTCAGTTATATTAAGCTGCTCAAGCTATTCTTCTGAGTGCTAACATGTGAGAATGACCAGGAAGTAGAGAAAAAAAAAAGGCAGCGGGTAATGACTACAAAATAGAATAGACTGATTGCAGATTTCATTACTTGATTTAATTTTTATTTTACACATTTACTCATTCATTCATTCATTTTGCCAGACTCACCAAGATACACTTAT
Source organism: Dugong dugon (assembly GCA_030035585.1). Classification (NCBI taxonomy): domain Eukaryota; kingdom Metazoa; phylum Chordata; class Mammalia; order Sirenia; family Dugongidae; genus Dugong; species Dugong dugon. Next base: position 14,784,585 of record CM057473.1, read on the forward strand.
TCTGTATCTGAATGACCACGGATTCCAAGTTATAGGGATTTTTAACTGATAACCTTAGAAAGAACCCCAAAACAATGCCATTGGAGTAAAGCTAAGAGAGAGGATTTCTTGGGGAATGTGGAGCTAGATCTTAGGAAATGGTAGCACATGGATGGCAGAAAAGGTGGGAAGGCAATCTGTCTGTGTAATTCAACAGAACCATAAGGAAGCAGCACTCATCACAATCCCTCCCATAACAACCTGCTTAAACCCTCCAGAGGCCACTGAAATTCCACCTACTCTCTAGGTATTGACCCTGAGGAGAGATGTGGCTTCCCCAACACAATTCACAAGGAAGTGCTCAAGGATAAAGTCTGCATCCCCAAATCCTCTACAGTGAACCCAGTGAAAGGATGACTTGTCCCCTCAAACAAAATGACATAAGCACAAATGCAAAACTGAAATCTTAACATGGCTTTTGTTCAGAAGAAGCTCACTTAAAGCAAAACTTTTCTAAAGATTCCATGTCAATAAACCCAGCCAATAATTTTAAGAGAGGATAGTGAGTTACAGAATGAGATTTGTGAGAAAAAACAAAAAAAACCTAGTAAGGAATATTCTTTCACTGGAGTTTAAAAAAAAAAAAAAAAATCCAAGCACAAATAAAATATACAGGGTATAGTCCAGCAGTTATTCTGTATGCATACAGGAAAAATTTGTTGTTTCTAAAAAACAAATGACTCAGTGCCGGCCAGTTACAACGAGGCTTTTAAAGAGAAGGGGAGGAAATACAGTAAAAATTAATGGTTAGCTAGTTGCAACAAGAGTGACTGAAAGTATGCCCCCTTTCTAAGATCAGCTGACATCAGGTGGTTTCTGTGGTCCCCATTCATTTGAAATTGCCTAAATTTAAATTCTTTGCACTAGATGAACTTTACATGGCTTCATGCTTATCATAGTTTTCCTATCGCAAAAAGGTTTGCATTTTTATGATGCTCTGTCTCCACATTATTTCTTTTTATCTGTTTTTGTATGCATTTCACATTGGTCAGTGGCCTTTGTGAGTGTTTCTATAAACTCAGAGGAATCGGTCAATTCCTGTTCCTCAGTTTCTCCCTTTTAACCCTTGCAATATGTTTGCAGTATGTTTTTGGTATGGTCACTTTGTTACTTGTTTCACAAATGTTTTAAATGCCATATCAAGTAGTGACTGTAATTTTACAGGGGTCACAGACACACTTAAAAATCTGATGAAATTTTTGAACTGCTCTCAAGCAAAGTGCATATACACTGGAAATTTCACAGGTTTTCTGCATCTCTTGGGATGTCATTCATGGAACCTGTATTTTTACTTTTTCCTTTCTATGAAAATACTGTGATCTTGTAACAACTATAAATTCCTCTTATTAAAAATTTAGTTTTTCAAATTTGCCAAAGTAAAAGCTGCTCGATGACTTTTTTTCTGTCAATCACATCACAGCATTAGGGAAGTTGTTCTACATATTAGTCATTTAATTTTATCTGTCAAAATGGAAAATATGTGGGTAGTCACTTGAAAGTTCAAGCAAATTTAAATGAATTAAAGGTTCAAATAAGTAATTACTGTCATTGGATAAAAGGTTACTTAGGACTAAACCTGGCCACTCCATCTATTTTATAGTCTCCAGTCAAAGTGAGATGGTTCTATATCATTGCCACTCTTTTTAAAAAGCTGACACAGGCATTAGTATGCTGACACTTAAACCAATTTTACAAGATATTTTGAATGTAACTAAGCATGAGACCTGAGGTCTAAAGATATCCTACTCCTCTTTAATTCTAAGGACAAATCTCTGACAGGCTAAGTGCTGTAAATCTCTAACGGAGGCTGTCATGAGTACCTTCAGATACCACTCCATGGCTTCAGATGCTGGCAATAAAGAAAGATCAATTATGGGTAAACATAAAGGGAGGTTGGCAAGAAAATCTATTTTTTTTCAAAGAATTGTTAGGTGGATTTGAATCGCATAAAATGGTAATCAAAACGCACAAAGACAAAAGTAATGGTAGTTGAAGAAATCAATGACAAGCCCTAAAGCTTTGATAGCTGAATATTAGAAATGAGAATACTAATATAAAGTATAAGAAAGTGTAAGTAAATTACATTAAGCCTAAGTAATTGCATAGAACAGGTAAAAATAGTAGTTTTTATAACTATATTGTGATAATGGGTAAACATGTTAGTTTGTTGAGCATCTAATAAGTGCTGCATATGTGTTATTAATCAAGATGAATCATCCTAAAAATTGTGCAATGTTGTATCACCATTTTCTTTTAAGACCAAACAGATGTAGCAAGGATCTGAGAAGCAGACAGTGACAGGGTCAAGATTGAAAGCTAGGTGTAGCTCACTCCAAAGTACTTGTTTATTTCAAATTTAATGAAAATTTCATAGTCATCCATATTATATTATCAATGTTAACTAAATATCCTGCTTAGAATTTATATCAGTTAGCTTTTGCTACATCCTAAGATACCTCCACACCCTTAAAAAAATCAGTGGCTCAAAATGACTTTTTTCTTTTCTTTTGATTGTGTTGTTTGGCCAGCTGATTTGTCTGATCTGAGCTGACTGGCATAAATGGACGTATTTTCACTTCTAGGGTGTCTGGGAAGGTGAGCCTGTCTCTCCATATGGTGTTTTCCCCATGCTCTAAAAAGACTAGCCAGGCTTGTTTATAGGATGACAAAAGGGTTTCCAGAAAAATGATAGGACAAGTCACATGGGGTATGCACTTTTCAAGTTTTTGTTAATTTCCAGTTAGCCAAAGCAAGTCACATGGCCAAGCCCAGATACAAAGGGTGGAGAAATATATTCTACCTATTGATGAGAAGTGCTATAGAATATTTTAACCTTTTTTCCCCAATTTACCAGAGAAGTATTTTTTTATTTGGTTGGTTGGTTACTTATCTGTTGCCTGATTATATTACCAGAAAAAGAAAAGATAGTCACCAAATCTTCTTAAAGTCACATCGATAATTTGTAGCAGGTCAGGGACTGGAATCAGTGTTTGAACTTTCTTTCTAATCCTGTACCCTACTAATGGGGTCGCCATGAGATAGATTCAACTCCATGGCAGTTAACTACAACATACAATAAATCCTCTGGTAGAAACTGAGTCAATCCTATAACTATTTTACAAAATTATTCTAAAGAGGTCATCAAAGTTGACCCTATTCAAAGCAAACAAAACAATATTTTTAAAGAATGAAAGGTTTTACATGAGCATTGAGTTTTTATACTTAATCAGAACTGAACTCTGAACCTCACCTCCCAATATATTGTTCCAATTGCAAACTACCATATTTCCAGTTGAACATGACTCTTCCAACGATTCAGGCCAAAACATACCTCTTCCTTGATGCTTCTCTTTCCTTTTTCTCACAGCCCAAATCCAAACCATCAAAAAATCCTGTTGCATTTGCCTTGCAAATATATTCAAAATCCAACAACTTCTCACTTCCTCCATAATCCAACCATTGGTCTCAGACAGTGGCATTTTGCAAAATGGCCTCCTAGTTTCCATGATTGCATTCTTATAAACCTAAGGTCAAGCCAGTCGTCAGAATAATCCTATTAGATCATGTCAATATCTAGCAATGGTTCTACATTTTATTCAGAGTAAATGCAAAGTCCATACAGAATCTATAAGTCCCTACAAAATTTGCACCCTGGACCATCCTCTCTCCCCCAACACACTTCCTCTTGCTTACTCCATTTCAGCCTTACTTACCTCCCTGATGTTCATCAAAAGCACATTTCTGTCTTATGGCTTTGTAAATATTCACAAGGATTAGTGCCTCACCACCTTCAGGTTGTTGATCAAATGTCATCTTCCAAACAAGGTCTATATTGATCTTGATCATCCTCTTTATGATTATAAGCCATGATACTCGTCTCTAGTTGTGCTAATCCATTTTACTTTTTTCCAAATTTTTCCTTTTTTTTCTTGTACTCAATATAAAATACAATATAAAGAATCCACAAGAAAACTACTGGAACCAATAGAAGATTTCAGCAAAGTTTTAGGATACAAGATAAACATACAAAAATCAGTTGCATTCCTGTACACCAACAGAGAGAACCTCCAAGAGGAAATCACCAAATCAATACCGTTTACAATAGCCCCCAAGAAGGTAAAATACTTAGGAATACATCTAACTAGAGACGTAAAAGACCTATACAATGAAAACTACAAGACACTACCGCAATAAACCAAAAGAGACTTACATAAGTGGAAAAACGTACCTTGCTTATGGATAGGAAGACTCAACATTGTGAAAATGTCAATTCTACCCAAAGTGATCTACAGATATAATGCAATCCCAATCCAAATTCTAATGACAATTTTTAATGAGATGGAGAAACAAATCATCAACTTCACACACAAAAGGAAGAGGTCCCCAATAAGTAAAGCATTTCTGAAGAAGAAGAACAAAGTGGGAGGCCTCATGCTACCTGATTTTACAACCTATTATACTGCTATGGTAGTCAAAATAGCCTAGTAGTGGTACAACAAGAGATACATAGACCAATGGAATAGAATTGAGAATCCAGATGGAAATTCATCCGCCCATGAGCAGTGGATATTTAACAAAGGCCCAAAGTTCATTAAATGGAGAAAAGAGTCTCTTTAACAAATGATGCTGGCATAACTGGATATTCATCTGCAAAAAAACTAAAACAAGACCCGTATCTCACACCATGCACAAAAACTAACTCAAAATGGATCAAAGACCTAAATATAAAATCTAAAACTATAAAGATCATAGAAGAAAAAATAGGGGCAATGCTAGGAGCCCTAATACATGGCATAAATGGAATACAAACCATAACTAACAATGCACAAACATCAGAAGAGAAACTAGATAACTGGGAGCTCCTAAAAATCAAACACTTATGCTTATCAAAAGACTTCACCAAAAGAGTCAAAAGACAACATACAGGCTGGGAAAAAAATTTTTTGGCTATGACATATCTGACCAGGGTCTAATCTCTAAAATCTACGAGATGCTGCAAAACCTCAACAACAAAAAGACAACCCAGTTCAAAAATGGGCAAAGGATACGAACAAGCGCTTCACCAAAGAAGACTTTCAGGGGGCTACCAGATACATGAGGAAATGATCATGATCATTAGTCATTAGAGCAATGCAAATCAAAACTACAGTGAGATATCATCTCACCCCAACAAGGCTAACATTGATCTAAAACCCACAAAATAATAAATATTGGAAAGGTTGTGGAGAAACTGGGACAATTATACACTGCTGGTGGGAAAGTAAAATGGTACAACCACTTTGGAAATCCATTTGGTGCTTCCTTAAACAGCTAGCAATACCATATGATCCAGTAATCCCACTCCTTGGAATAGATCCTAGAGTAGTAAGAGCCATCACATGAATAGATATATGCACACCCATGTTCATTACAGCACTGTTTTAAATAGCAAAGAGAAGGAAACAACCTAGGTGCCCATCAACAGATGAATGGATAAACAAATTATATATATATATGTATATTCAAACAGTGAGATACTACACAACAATAAAGAACAATGATGAATCTGTGAAACATCTCATAACATGGATGAATCTGGAAGGCATTATGCTGAGTGAAATTAGTCAGCCGCAAAAGGACAAATATTGTATGAGACCACTATTATGAGAACTCAAGAAAAGGTTTAAACACAGAAAAAACCATTCTTTGATGGTTGCAAGGGTGGGGAGGGAGGGAGAAGGGAATTCACTAACTACATAGTAGATAAGAATTACGTTAGGTGAAGGGAAGGACAGCACACACTACAGGGGAAGTCAGCACAACTTGACTAAACCAAAAGCTAAGAAGTTTCTTGAATCCAACGAAACACTTTGAGAGATACAGTAGCAGGGGCGGGGGTCTGGGGACCATAGTTTCAGGGGACATGTAGATCAATTGGCATAACAAAGTTTATTAAGAAAATATTCTACATCCCACTTTGGTGAGATGTGTCTGGGATCTTAAAAGCTAGTAAGTGGCCATCTAAGATGCATCAGTTGGTCCCAACCCACCTGGAGCAAAGGAGAATGAAGACACAAAGAAAATATTAGGCCAAGAGACAAAAGGACCACATAAACCAGAGACTCTATCAGCCTGAGGCCAGAAGAACTAGATGGTTCCCAGCTACCACCAATGACCACCCTGATAGGGAATACAACAGAGAGTCCCTGACAGAGCAGGAGAAAAGCAGGGTGCAGAACTCAAATTCTCATAAAAAGACTAGACTTAATGATCTGACTGAGACTAAAGGAGCACCAGAAGATATGGACCCCGGACTCTCTGTTAACCCAGCACTAAAACCACTCCTGAAGCCAACTCTTCAGACAAAGATTATACTGAACTGTAAAACATAAAATAATACTCTTGAAGAGTGTGCTTCTTAGTTCAAGTCGGTACAAGAGACTAAATGGGCAGCTTCTGTCTGGAGGCAGGATGAGAAGGCAGAAAGGGATACGAACTGGTTGAATGAACACCGAAAACTCAGGGTGGAAAGGAGGAGTGTGCTGTCACATTATAGGGACTGCCACTAGGGTCACACAACAGACAATATGTGTATAAATTTTTGTATGAGAAATTACCTTGAGCTGTAAACTTTCACCTAAAGCACAATAATAATAATAAAAAAAAAACCCTCAAATTTTTCCTAGACATTGGAGTCTTTCTATTAAAACATGTTGCTCCCACTGTGCCTTATTCTAGGCCCAGAGAATGAGCAATCCATCTTCCATGCTGGAAGAAGTTCAAGACTCATAAACCGGTTGCCATCAAGTCAACTTGACTCAGAGTGACCCTATGTGTGTCACAGTAGAACTGTGCTCCACAGAGTTTTCATTCACTGATTTTTCTCAAGTAGATCACTAGCCTTTTCTCCCAAGGCATCTCTTAATAAACTCCAACCTCCAACTTTTCAGTTAGCAACCGAGTGCATTAATTGTTTGCATCATGCAGGTACTCTGCAAACCTCACAGAGAGGCATCTATAGGTTCCTTAGTAAACATTCCTAGCTGAATCCCACTTTGGAGTCATCATAACCCACACATCAGACTTGAGCAAAAAATTCTACAGATGATTCCAGCTTCCAGCTGTTCAGATTTTCCCCAGACATTGCAGTCTTTCTACCAGAAACACGCGACCCACACTGTGCCTTATTTCAGATCCAGAGAATGGGCAATCACAATAAAATGGTGGTGTTTGAAGTCATTATGTTTTACGTGGATTCTTCTGCAACAATCAATAATTGGAATACCTATAGCCACCCCCACCCCTGATTGAATGGCTGATTTAATCTCTGGGTTCTTGTTTCACTAATCAAGGTGCTTTTATATGAACAATTCATAATTTTGGATGAGACCATCATTGACCATCTCATCAGAAAAACAAAACAAGATATTGGCAATCCATCAAGACAAAAACTTACAAAATTAGTAGAGCTCCATGGCCTAAAAGTTCACCAGTCTGGTCCCACAAATCACCACAAACATCACTTTTGTGATCAGCTTGTCAGGAATAAAATAGCAACATCAGTTCAACCACTAGAAACAGCTGTAAATGACTGATCAGAGGAGTCAGGCTGAACTGATACTATGGCTGTCATGGCATGGTCAAAATACTCTCTTCGAAATTAAAGAGAAAAAAAAACCAGCTACTATTGATAGATATAGTGGAAGCTAATGAGATTTATTTGATAAACTCCAAATGCATAACTTTTATTTATAAAAAAATTGTTGACCCTGGAGGTTCTGGCAAGATGGCGCTCTAGGCAGAAGCACCACACCGTCCCTCCACAGCAAAGATCTGAAAAACTAAGCCAAACAGAGAATGCAACAATCCTGAACCCCTAGAACATCAAATGAAGAGATAAAGAACTCAGGCGAGCACCTAATGGAGTTAGAATACTGAAAGAGAACGGAGAGCGAGGAGAGATTCACGCAGAAGTCCCCTACCAGCTAATGCAGCACGGATCCACCATCTTTGACTCCCATCAGAGACCAGCAAACGGGGGTACAAGAAAGCAGCCTCACGGAGTGTCCAGTGGGAGACAAAACAGCCGGTAATTTGCAGTGTATGCTTTCCCACCCCCCACCACTCTTCGCCCCAGCTTGGGCTCCTCTGCTTCCCGCGGCCACAGTCCGTTGCTGGGAAGCACCGGCTGCTTGGATTCCACACACCCAAGCAGGTGGCTCTCTGGGTACCTTTTGCTGGCTGTTAGTGTTGCTTTTTTTTTTTCTGCTTCTTTTGATTTCTCACTTGCCTCTTGCCGCCTCCCCCTCCTTTTGCTAGAGTGCCTGGCTCCGAGCGCCATCTTTGCTTCTTCCTGCCGGGCTGCGGGGCTCCATTTGAGTGTGCAGCTGCTTCCCGGTCTGGGCTGCCGCGCTGGTGGGATCCCAGGGCTTTTGTTCGTTTCTTCCTCTGATTCCCGCGGCCACGGTCTCTTGACCGGGAGGCGCCAGCTGCTTAGATTCCACACACCCAAGCAGGCGGCTCTCTGGGTGTCATTTGTTGGCTGCTAGTGTTGCTTTTTTTTTCTGCTTCTTTTGATTTCTCACTTCCCTCTCTCCACCTCCCCCTCCTTTCACTCAAGTGCCTGGCTACGTGCTCCATCTTTGCTTCTTCCTGAGGGGCTCCAGAGCACCGGCAATTTGTGATATACACTTTCCCACTCTCCACCTTTCTTCACCCACACTCAGCCTCCTCTGCTTCCCACAGACACAGTCTCTTGTCCAGAAACACCAGCCCGCACTGGCTGGCTCTCTGAGTGCCATTTGTTGGCTGCTGGTATTGCTTTTTTTTTTTTTTTTTCCTGCTTCTTTGGATTTCTTGCTTGCCTCTCGCCACCTCCCCCTCCTTTCACTCGAGTGCCTGGCTCTGTGCGCCATCTTTGCTTTTTCCTGAGGGGATGCAGAGCTCCATTCAAGTGTGGAGCCGCTTCCCGGTCTGGGCTACCACGCTGGTGGGATCCCTGGGCTTTTCTTCATTTTGAATTGTTTGTTTATTTACTTTTCCTTTTCTTGAGTTGGGAGCCCGTTCTGGCCAGGAGGAGCTGCGTGCCTGGGAGACTCCCCTTAGGCTTCCACAGATGTGCAGAGGGATCCCTGAGCACATTTCTTTCTTCAATGGTTTTTTTTTTTTCCTGTTTTTTTGGGGGGCCTATCTTGTTCTTTTTTTTTTTTTTTGATTTGTTTTGTTTTCTTTTCCCTCTTTTTCCCTTTTGTCTTTCTTCATTGCTCAGTTTCTCGTCTATCTATATCTTCCTTCTCTTTCTGATCCCTGAATACCAGGGATTGTATGCCTCTGACCTTCTGGCCAGGCTGTGGTGCAACACCTGAGAGCGACTTCCCCAGACCTCATAGCTGCATCGGTGGGATCCCTGGGAACTTTGCGGTTCTTTAACCTTTCTGATTTTTATTTGTTCATTCTTTTCTTCCTCTTCCCCCTTCTGTTTTTCTCCATTTCATAGTCTCTCATCTCTCCATTCCAACAGCAAGCTCCCCTAGCTTTCTTTTTTGTTTGTTTGTATGATTTTGGCTCCTGTTCCTCTCTCCTCTCTCCCATATCCGTCTTAGCTCCACACATAACCATCTCCCCACTGCATCCTGCCTACCTGCACCGTGCACTTGACATCACACCCCCAAGCAGTGCAGGCATGGCCTAACTGGAACCTGCCCAGCACTGATTACTGACCCACCCTAGTGGCTGTAGTGAGTGCCACAAACAACCCATCCCAGTGGCTCCTTTTCAGCTAGACCTACCCTGCTGTACCACAGCTGAGTGACTGAACCTGCCAGTTGGAGAAGGAGGTGAAAAGTATTGAGCGCACAGACGAGCAAACAACAAAGAGCATGCAGTCCGTCTGCTCAGACATACACAATTTTTTTTTAAAATAGGGATGAAACAAACAAATCTACAATCAATAAATGAGAGAAATATCTACTGAATGCCCCCCAAAAAGCAAACAATATCAAAACATTTACAAAAACAGGACAGGATGGTTCCAGTAAGTGTCCAAATTAAAACAACAGATGACTCTCCTGTGGAAGAAAATGCACTAGAAGTACCTGATAGGGAATTCAAATCTCTAATACTCAGAATTTTCCAAGAACTGAGGCAAAAAGCTGACAAACTTGAGGAAAAAATAGACAAATTCATGGAAAATACAGACAAAAAATTGGAATAATTCAGGAAGATGATGCAGGAACAAAATGCCAAAATAAATTCACAGCTAGAAATTATACAAAAACAACAATTAGAAATCCAAAGGATAAACAACAAGATTTCAGAAAAGGATGATGTCATAGAAGGGCTGTGAAGCAGATTTGAAACCGTGGAAGACAGGATCAGTGGAACTGAAGACAAACACTAGGATACAACTCTGTTTAAGGAAAACTCAGAAAAAAGAACAAAGAAAAATGAAGAGACACTAAGCGTTATGTGGGACACAATTAAAAGCAAAAACTTACGAGTGATTGGCATTCCAGAACGGGAAGAAAACAGAAAACTAAGAGAGGATCATTGAGGAACTGCTGACAGAAAACTTCCCCAATATCATGAAAGATGAAAAGCTGGCCATCCAAGAAGCTCAAAGAACCCCATATAGAAGAGACCCCAAAAGAAAATCAACAAGGCATATCATATTCACGCTCGCCAAAACCAAAGACAAACAAAGAATCCTGAGAGAAGCTCATGAAAAACAAGAAGTCACATACAGAGGAGAAACAATAAGACTAAGCTCAGATTATTCGGCAGAAACCATGCAGGCAAGAAGACAGTGGGATGACATATATAAAATCTTGAAAGAAAAAAATTGTCAGCCAAGAATAATATATCCTGCAAAACTCTCATTCAAATTTGATGGTGAAATTAGGTCATTTCCAGATAAACAGAAACTAAGGGAATATGTAAAAGTCAAACCAAACTTACAAGAATTACTATAGGGAGTTCTTCGATCTGAGGATAAACAGCTTCAGCCCTCAGGCAGGACCTAGGACGCAGGATCGTAAGAGCCAGATACCAGTCTACGAAATGAACTCTCGAGGACTATCCAAAACCAAAAGAAATACAACAGGGAATCAGAGCAGTCAATCGATGGATGACAAGAACATCAAAACAATGAAAGAGGGAATAAACGGCATAGGTATAGAACCTTCTAATGGAGAGGAAGGCAAGGCAATACCAAGTAATGGTAGACTGCTTCAAACTTAGAAACATAAGGGTAAAATTCATGGTAACCACAAAGAAAGTTAACAAACCAACTCATAAAAATAAAGACGAAAAACATGAAGTCTCAGCCAAAACGAAACCTACAAAAACAAAAGAAACGAAAAAAAATCCACAAACAAAACTAACTCAGCACAAGAGAGTAAGAACAAAGAAAACTTCAGCACCACAAAAAAAAAAGCGCTACAAAATGATAGCAACAAACTCACATCTGTCAATAGTTACACTGAATGTCAATGGCCTCAATGCACCCATAAAGAGATGGAGAGTGACAGAATGGATAAGAAAACAGGATCCATCAATATGCTGTCTACAAGAGACACACCTTAGAAACAAAGATGTGAATTTATTAAAAGTCAACGGTTGGAAAAAAATATGTCAAGCTAACAACTACCAAAAAAGAGCAGGAGTGGCAATTCTAATATCAGATAAAACAGACTTTAAAATAAAATCTACCATAAAAGACAAAGAAGGACACTATATAATGAGTAAGGGGATGATCCATCATGAAGACATAACCATAATAAACATCTACGAACTCAATGACAGGGCTCCAAAATACATAAAACAAACTCTCACAACACTGAAAAGAGAAACTGACAGTTCCACAATACTAGTAGGAGACTTCAACACACCACTCTCAGTAAAGCACAGAACAACTAAGAAGAAACTCAGCAAAGATACAGAAGACCTAAAGGGCACAATCAGCCAACTTGACCTCATAGACATATATAGAACACTCCATCCAACCGCTGCAAAGTACACATTCTTTTCCAACGCACATGGAACGTTCTCCAGAATAGACCACATATTAGGCCACAGAGCAATCCTCAACAAGATCCAAAATGTTGAGATAATTCAAAGTATCTTCTCTGACCACAATGCCATCAAGGTAGAAATTAACAATAGAAATACCAAGGGAAAAAAATCATCTACATGGAAACTGAATAATATCCTGCTTACACATCAGTGGGTAATAGAAGAAATCAGAGATGGAATCAAAAAATTCCTAGAATCAAATGAGAATGAAAACACATCATACCAAAACCCTTGAGACACAGCAAAGGCAGTCCTCAGAGGACAATTTATAGCAATAGATGCAAGTATCAAAAAAGAAGAAAGGGACAAAATCAAAACATTAACTACAGAACTGAAACAAATACAAAGAGAACAGCAAAAAAAGCCCACAACCACCGGAAGAAAGGAAATACTAAAGATCAGAGCAGAAATAAATCAAATAGAGAACAGAAAAACAATAGAAAGAATCAACAAAACCAAAAGTTGGTTCTTTGAAAGAATCAACAAAATCGACAAACCACTGGCCAGAGTGACAAAAGAAAAACAGCAGAGGACACAAATAACCCAAATAAGAAATGAAATGGGGGACATTACAACAGACCTAACTGAAATAAAAAGGATTATAACAGAATATTATGAAAAACTACACTCCAACAAATTTGAAAACCTAGAGGAAATGGATAAATTTCTAGAAACACAGCCTAACCAAACTACAACAAAGTGATGCTGAAAATCTGAAACAGACCCATAACAAGAGAATACATTGAAAAGGTAATAAAAAAACTCCCAACCAAAAAAAACCCTGGCCCAGATGGCTTCACTGGAGAATTCTACAACACATTTACAGAAGAGCTTGTACCAGTTCTACTCAAGCTATTTCAGAGCATAGAGGAGGAAGCAACACTTCCAAATTCATTCTATGAAGCCAGCATAACGCTGATACCAAAACCAGGCAAAGACATCACAAAAAAAGAAAATTACAGACCAATATCTCTCATGAATATAGATGCAAAAATTGTGAACAAAATTCTAACCAATAGAATTCAGCATCATATCAAAAAATAATACACCATGGCCAAGTAGGATTCATACCAGGTATGCAAGGATGGTTCAACATTAGAAAATTAATTAACATAATCCACCACATAAATAAAAGGAAAGAAAAGAATCACATGATCATCTCAATTGATGCAGAAAAGGCATTTTACAAAGTCCAACACCCATTCCTGATAAAAACTCTCAATAAAGTAGGTATAGAAGGGAAATTTCTCAACATAATACAGGACATCTATGCAAAACCAATGGCCAACATCATTCTTAATGGAGAGAGGCTGAAAACTTTCCCCTTGAAAACAGGAGCAAGACAAGGATGCCCTTTATCACCACTCCTATTTAACATTGTGCTGGAAGTTCTAGCTAGAGCAATAAGGCAAGAAAAAGAAATCAAGGGCATCCAAATTGGTCATGAAGAAGTTAAACTGTCCGTGTTTGCAGATGATATGATACTATACATAGAAAACCCTAAAGATTCCATGAGAAATCTACTGGAACTAATAGAAAGATTCAGCAGAGTAGCAGGATACAAGATAAACATTCAAAAATCAGTTGGATTCCTATACACCAGTAAGGAGAACGATGAAAAGGAAATCAGGAAATCAATACAATTTTCAATAGCCCCTAAAAAGATAAAATACTTAGGAATAAATCTGACCAGGGATGTAAAAGACCTATACAAAGAAAACTACAAAACACTACTGCATGAAACCAAAAGGGATCTACATAAATGGAAAAACATACCACGCTCATGGATAGGCAGACTCAACATTGTGAAAACGGCAATTCTACTCTACCCAAAGCAATTTACAAATACAACGCAATCCCGATCTAAATACCAGCAACATTCTTCAAAGAGATGGAAAAAGTAATCATTAACTTTATATGGAAAGGGAAGAAGCCCCGAATAAGTAAAGCACTACTGAAGAAGAAGAATATAGTTGGAGGACTCACAGTACCTGACTTCAGAACCTACTATACAGCTACAGTAGTCAAAACAGCCTGGTACTGGTACAATGACAGATACATTGACCAATGGAACAGAATTGAGAATCCAGATGTAAATCCATCCACCTACGGTCACCTGATTGTCGACAAGGGCCCAAAGTCCATCAAATGGGGAAAAGACAGTCTTTTTAACAAATGGTGCTGGAAAAAATGGATATCAATCTGCAAAAAAATGAAACAGGACCCATACCTCACACCGTATACAAAAACTACTTCAAAATGGATCAAAGACCTGAATATAAAGCCTAAAACTATAAAGTTCATAGAAGAAAAAATAGGACCAACACTTCAGGCCTTAATACATGGCATTAACAGGATACAAACCATAACCATCAATGCACAAACCCCAATAGATAAGCTAGATAACTGGGATCTTCTAAAAATCAAACACCTATGCTCTTCAAAAGACTTACCAAAAGAGTAAAAAGAGAACCTACAGACTGGGAAAACATTTTTGAACAGTACAAGTCAGACAAAGGTCTAATCTCCATAATCTACAATAAAATCCAACACCTCTACAAAAAAAATGCAACTAATCCTATTAAAAAATGGGCAGGAAATGAACAGACACTTCACCAAAGAAGACATTCGAATGGCCAACAGACACATGAGGAAATGCTCGCGATCATTAGCCATTAGAGAAATGCAAATTAAAACCACAATGACATACCATCTCACCCTGGCATTACTGGCACGAATCAAAAGCACTGGAAATAACAAATGTTGGAGGGGTTGAGGGGAGATGGGAACTCTTATTCACTGTTGGTGGGAATGCAAAATGATACAACCATTTTTGAAAAATGATATGGTGCTTCCTCAGAAAGCTAGAAATAGACATATCATTCAATCCAGCAAGCCCACTCCTAGGAATATATCCTAGAGAAGTAAGAGTCATCACTCGAATAGATATATGCACACCTATGTTCATGGCAGCATTGTTCACAATAGCAAAACGATGGAAACAACCTCGATGTCCATCAACAGATGAATGGATGCACAAACTATGGTACATACACACAATGGAGTACTATGCAACCAACGAGAAAGAACAACAATGAATCTGTGAAGCATCTCATAACATGGATGAAACTGGAGGACATTATGCTAAGTGAAATAAGTCAATCACAAAAGGACAAATATTGTATGAGACCTTTATTGTAAAAACCCACGAAAAAGTTCACACACAAAATGTAACAATCTTTGTTGGTTACCAGGGATGGGAGGGGTGGGGGGGGGGATACTAAATAGGCAATAGATAAGTGGTATCTTGGGTGAAGGGTGAGCCAGTACACAATACAGGGGAAACTAGCACAACCTGTGCAAGGAAAGGTCATGGAAGCCCCATAGACACATCCAAACTCCCTGAGGGAATGAGTTGCTGGGCGGAGGGTTCTGGGGACCATGGTCTCGGGGAACATCTAGTTCAAATGGCATGACACAGCTTATAAAGACAATGCTCTACATTCTACCTTGGTGAGTAGTGTCTGGGGTCTTAAAAGCCTGTGAGCGGCCATCTAAGATTCTCCACTGGTCTCATCCCTTCGGGAGCAAGAGAGAATGAAGAGAACAGGATACAGGGAAAAGATTAGTCCAAAGGACTAATTGTCCACAGCTACCAAGGCCTCCACCAGACTGAGTCCAGTACAGCTAGATGGTGCCTGGCTACCACCACTGACTGCTCTGACCAGGATCACAACAGAGGGTTCTGGACAGAGCTGGAGAAGGATGTAGATCATAATTCTAACTCACAAAAAAAAAAGACCAGATTTACTGGCTAAAGGAGACTGGAGATACCTCCAGAGTATGGCCCCCAGATACCCTTTTAGCTCAGTGGTGAAGTTACCTCCGAGGTTCACTGTTCAGCCTGGGAGTGGACAGCCCCGTAAAACCAAATGAGACTAACGAGGTACAGGAGTCCAGTGACAAGGGCCAGAAGACAGAAGGGGACAAGGATGCTGGTGATAGGGAACACAAGTTTGAGTAAGGATATTGTTGATGTGTTGTGAGATTGTTAACCATTGTCATAGGGCAACATTTGTAGTAACTGTTAAATGAGAAACTATTTTGTTCTGTAAGCCTTCATCTTAAGTGAGAATAACAGCACAATTGGAAGAGCATAGTCAATGTCACTGAACTGTGTATGTAGAAATTTTTGAAACGGTGTACTTTGACTATGTGTATTTTCACCAAAAAAAAAAAGGTTGAGAATTTAGAGGGTTAATATGTTGTGGGGTTGTTAACCAATGTCATAAAACAACATGTGTACTACTGTTTCATGAGAAACTATTTATTCTGTAAGCCTTCACCTGAAGTACAATAAAATATTAAAAAAAAAATTGTTGACCCTATGAAATGTAACCTAAATTCACTATCACTAAACAGATGCATAGGGGAAACTAAATTAATAGTTACTGAGAATATATAGGTAGCAGTTTTTCAAATGACTATTATATTAGTCCATAAATAAAAATAAGTAAATGTAATTGATCTTTATGCTGTATGAGATCTTTTACAAAAGATATCTATAATTAAAATTTCTGTAACTGGTTTTTAACAAGAAAAGCAAATTATACATTAGTTAACTAGATTGTCAGTAAATATTTTCATTTTAATTAGTTTTACCTTGACTGTCAGTGGTCCGGGGATTCTTTATTACTTTCAGTTACGATGCATTTCAATGACTTTTCGTTTGCTTGTAATTCTATTTTAAACTATATTTTATTAAATCTCAATTATATATAAATACCTGTATCTGTGTGTAACTAAATATATTTAATCCTGCAAGATTGTATATTATTTAACACTTTCAACCATATTGTATTTCAATAACTTTCATTTGCTTGTAGTTATATTTTAATGTACATTTTATCAAACGTCTATTATACGTAATAACTCTATGTGTATATGACTACATATATACAATTATGCATGAACAACATTAAATCCTGCCCTGCAATCAAAAATTTAAACAATAGTGTTACATTAAAATGCATTTTATATATCTAATTTGCATTTATTATTAAAAAGGCTTTTTTCATTTGCCTATGTCCTATGACGGTTAATGTGAAAGAATAACTATAATTATGGCAATTTATCATTTAAAATCAATCAACGACCAGGATAAAAGTTATTTACAAAGAGGAAAGTATGTCAAAACCAGAGAACTTTGCTGGTATCGATTTTTACAATACCTGTAAATATTGTAATTATTTATTTCATGCATATCTTCAGTTCATTACATGTTCTCTCCCCTGAAGAATGTGTTAAAACTGATTTTGACAGCCAGATCAAAACTTTAAGTAACATTGCCCAGCATTGTGCTCAAAATCCTCCATCAGCTTTCCTAACCAACCTTTATCCCAGTTCATCCTAAT
Organism: Dugong dugon; assembly: GCA_030035585.1. Lineage (NCBI taxonomy): Eukaryota > Metazoa > Chordata > Mammalia > Sirenia > Dugongidae > Dugong > Dugong dugon. Next base: position 14,802,089 of record CM057473.1, read on the forward strand.
GCTTTCCTTTCAGGGGAGAAAGAGTTGAGTGAAGAGGGAGACAAGCAAGAGAGACCTTACAAACTCAATGTGCTGCTTAGTGTGTTAAGGAAGGTTCTTGCCCTCCATGTCATCTGGGATTCTAGGCCTTTAAGGGTTGACCATCAGTCTCAACATGACGTGTCATGTGTTTCCCCTGGGATTTCATCAGCCCCTCAAGCAAATTGATGATTTTAAGGGACCAAGATCTATGTAAGCATGACAGAAATGGCAGAAGTTTTGCAAACTTAGGTTTCTCTAGAGCTCTCACTATGTAAGTTATCACCTAGGAAACAGTGTGTCAGAGTAGAACTGTGCTCCACAGGAGTTTCAATGGCTGATTTTTTGGAAGCAGATCATCAGGTCTTTCTTTCCAGGTGCCTCTGGGTGGACTTGAACCTCCAACCTTTTGGCTAGCAGCCGAGTGCATCAGTTCCACCACCTATAGTTCAAGCTATTTACTTTATGCAATCTTTCAAAGTCATTTATAATTCTACACTTATTTAATTAGTACACATTACATAAGCAATGTGAAGTCGATTTTGAGGACATACACCTGCTGAAGGCCAAAGGTGGCTGCGGCAGCATTTGAGTTGTGGTATGTACGTGGGTTTGGAAGAACAGCAACATAGTAGCTAGTTGATTTAGTAAATGATATCTAAGTGCTATTCCAACTAAGGTCATGAGTCCAGTCTTTATATGGATTGATTCATGTTACTCAATCCTGATCTAATACTGCAATACTAACGCCACCCAGACGCTTTATAAGTAAGTATCCTTTGCTGCTTGGGAACTGGGCCAGATAATAAGAATAATTTAATGCCAACCATCCAACATGCAAACAGTCCTTGCATGGCACAAATAGTTAAGTTTTCAAATACTAACGAAATGGCTGGCATTTTGATTCCACCCCTAGGTGCCTGGGAAGAAAGGCCTGGCAATCTGCTTCTGAAAGGCCAAGGCTGTGAAAACGCTATGGAGGGCAGTTCTACTCTGAAATACCTAGGGCCACCGTGAATCAGAATTGATTGAATGGTAACTTGTTTGGGTTTTTTGGTATCTTGCAGGACTACAAACATCAAAGTCTGTGATCTACTAACAGAAGTTGTGCTGCCATATTTTTATATGTGACACTCATGTGACAGCTACAAGGGTTTACATTTACAAAGAAGCTTAGTCAGCCTTCCATGTGGCAGTTTAAAGCAAGAAAATATTTAGTATGACAAAATGATAATGTCAAAATATGTCGATAAAACTATATCCACACTTCACCTTGTTAAATATCTTTAGTAACAAACTATAAAAATGATCTTCTAGAAGTATAAAAAAAAAGAAAGAGACCTGTTGCCATGGAGTTGATTCTGACTCATAGTGACCCTATAGGACAGAGTAGAACTGCCCCATAGGGTTCCAAGGAGCAGCTAGTGGATTCAAACTGCTGACCTTTTGGTTTGCTATGAGTCAGAATTGACTCGAGGGCCATGGGTTTCTAGAAGTATAGTGTTATTATGCTGTAACAATATACCACAGGAAAGCAAGACATTAATAGGAGGAACAATGTGCAGGAGGAGGGCCGTGAATAAGAGCTCTCTGTACTTTCGGCCCAATTCTTCTACAAACCTAAAGCGGGTCTAAAAAATAAAGTATATTACAAAATATCTTGTCTAATCTAAAAATTCAGTTTAATGTTTTAAGCTTGGATGGATGAACACACGCACACACAAACACATACACTTTTACACACAAAAGATGAGTTTATTAAAGCGAATAGTGAGGAATTCCATATTGCGTGAGACTCGATAGATATGGCCCAACTGATATTAGATTAGCAGTGGAGTTAAGTTACAATCTAGATCACCTGATCCAGTCTCTATTAAAAATGAAAATAGGAGAAAAAAGCAAGTATCTTTAAAAGTTATTTGAGGAAACTGCCAATATAATTTCAGCAAGATTAGAGTATGAAAATTTGTACACGTCAATAACATATCCACGCTTGACCTTGTTAAATATCTTAGTATTCACATCACTGGGAAATGAACATCATGCATTTACTGGGGAAATTGGCATTAATCGTACTCTGCTACATTTCTAAGAAAAAAATTGTTTTCTCTAACTTTAGAAATGCCAAATATTAATCCAATTTGCAAAGCTGCAAATATCAACATTGTTCTGAGTGTTATAGACATTTGTTTCCACATTACAAGGTGGAAGTTTAATTTTCAAACATTGGCAGTGTACATGAACATACGTCTTCCATTTAAGGAGCCCTGGTGGCAAAGTGGTTAAGTGCTCAGCTGCTAACCAAACAGTTGGCGGTTCTAACTCACTAGCCACTCCACAGGAGAAAGATGTGGCAGTCTGCTTGCTTAAAGATTACAGCTTGGAACCCCTGTGGGGCAGTTCTACTGTGTCCTATAGGGTCGCTATGAGTCAGAATCAACTCAATGGCAATAGTTCGTTTTTTTTCTTTCCATTTCCAATATGCCAGAAAAGTAACTAAATTTTTCTGTAGCAGAACTTTTTTTTTTTTTGGTTTGTTTGTTATAAAAGCCCTTTTTGCCTTGTGGAAGAAAGTTAATCTGCGCAGTTGATTCCTTCCCTATCCCATGCCAACTTTCCTTAGGATTGGTTTCAAGCTACAGAGAGCTTTTAAAGAGACAAAGTATCAGAAGTGAGGAATGAAGATTTTTTTATTGGTGTCATCATCTACCCGTGGGGGCATCGGAGGAGATAGCCTAGTATCCCACCTGTTTTGCCTCTCATTCCCAGCCTAAAATTGTCATGTCTGTAGACTCCATGTGCCACATTAGTGCCAGCTTCTGATGAAAGTACACACACTCTTGCCTTTGTTCCACTCTTGACCCCACAAAACTGTGAGGATATTACAGATACTTTCTGCTTTTGGATACCACAGCCCTATCTGTAGGGTTTTGGCATTCCGTCCCTCAACACACACACACACACACACACACACACACACACACACACACACACACACACACACACCCAATTAGATACCAGCCAGTGGCATGTGTAAGGAGAAAAGCCTTCTCAGAAAACTTCCAGCATCAAACTATCTTCTTGCTTTCTCTAACTCTTCTCCCCAAGTGAGAGACTGTTTAGTGTTAGAGCTGAATGTTTTGTCCTTTTATCATAGATTGTCTAAGCCCTTGTGGGAGTCAAAAGCCTAAGGTCTTGACACTCAAAACTCCTGTTCTTCTTTTGCAGTTTTCATTCTCAAAGTTGCTGAATGCTGTTAAATGCACAAAGACTGGAGAAAAAGAAACCAAAACAAATGAATGATACAAAACACTGATTAATATTTTAAAACACTATCCCATAACATAAGATGTTTTTGAAAAATGATTTCTATATATAAATTATATTTTAATTGATTAATTCATTCCACTAACAACATGAACCAAAAAACAATATTCCACATTTAAAATGGCTGAAAATGATACCTACAGTATTTGTCGAGTATACGTTTGAAAAGGCACATGTTTCTCTACAAGGGTAAAAAGAAGGGAAGCTAATAAGACTGTTGCATTAGCACAGGCATACTGTAGGACTGAAAGTTAGGGTTCTTTACAGTCTGTTCATGTACATGAGCTAAAATAGGATGTGACCCAGGATTTTTTACTAATTACATGCAACATGGGAGACTGCAGAAACAGCCTTTTAAGATCACTCCTTACAGACCAGGTAAATGAATGCAAGAGGTTAAGCTGAATTTGCAATATTGCATATACGTGTGTGTTTACACATGGTTTTCAGTCTAAAGTCAAACAGAAGAGTACTTGAGGCTTTCAGGGAAAGATAGTAGAGACTTTTATCCTCCCATAAGACTTACCATCTTTAACTACTCCAAAGACTTTATTATGCATCTGAGCTGCACACATAAACACATGCCAGTAGCCTCAGAATTACAAACAGCGGTAAGACTGGTAAGGAGAAAACTCTACTATCTGATCCCGTTGGGTCGTACACACAACGTACTTACATAGTGTTGGCAATTAAAAGGCATTATTATCATTTATAGGAGGTAAATAGTGAACAATAAGAACCGATTACTTATAGAAAGCAAACAGTAAACAATAGCATTATTTCCTGAAGATAAACAGTAAACAACAAGAGCAGATTTGAGGTGAACTGATCCCCTCCACCTCTATGAGTACCCCGTTTAGCATTGTAGGGGAAGAATCCATTTATGTCTGAAAGGGGACCCACTCATCCTTCCCAAACTACCCATGTCCATTTCTGTGTCACTGGGCTAACACACCCTGGACCAGGTGTCAGCAGGTGTTTCTCTCTCTCTCTCCGCAGGCGTGTCCACAGATCAGGTCAGGATGGCGTGGTTGTGTTTGTTCTCTCTCTCTCGCTGCAGTTTTTCTTGTCCAGGTCTGGCCCTGTGCGCTTGCTGGTCCAGCTCTCAAACAGCAGCTTTTTGGTAAGCCTGGACTAGTGCCAGGATTAGGCTGGCATTCCAAGAGCACTGAATCAAAACCCTTTTAGGAGCAACCCCTGTACGCTGTATGTCAAAGCCTATACTCTCTCTCTCGGCAACCTCCTGTCCAGAGGTACCCAGCTCCATGGGCTAATTCTGCCCAGTGCCACTCATCTGCAGGTCTCTTGGTTGCTGCCACTCACACCACTGCCTCCATTTCTCTGCCACTCAGCTCTGCTGTGCTTGCTGCTGCTTTTCTTGGCCTTCAGTGTTACCAGATCAATGAGTGTTACCAGCTCAGTGCTGTGGCCCTTAACTTCTATTACAGCTTTTTCTAGGAGGTTCTTGGTGCAGCATCTCCTGTCCAAAGGACACACACTCCTCCGCCGTCCCAGCTCTCCTCAATCAGGAAACCTCCATCTGAGCAGTGGTTCAGAGCTCTACCAAAAGGTTGGCAGTCCAGTCCACCAGCCCCTCCTTAGAATCCCTATGGGGTGGTTCAACTCTGTCCTATAGGGTTGCTATTGAGTGTGAATCACTGGATGGCAACCTTTTTTTTTTTAATCAGTTGTTAGGTGGCCACCAACCAATCGGGTAAAGGTCAGACTGTGGGGTGTGGCGGGGGGAGGGACAGCCAATTTCAGTAAAGGTAGATGTAAACCAACCAATCCCTTGCAACCCGCTTATGCAAATAGCAAACTGACCAATCCTTTAGCAGAGTATGGCCTGACCAATCATTTTGGGATAATTAGAAACCCCCGGCCGGAAAAGTCAGTAAGAGAAAACGCAGTCCGCACAGCATGGTTATCACTTGAGAAAGATTGGTTGTATTTGCTGGTTTGGCTAGACAGAAGTGGAGCTGATTTATGTGTAGCAGGAATTACAAAGTGCAGAGATGAGAGTTGTAGACCAGCATTGTCTGCCTCTTCTCTGCCCATGTCATGTTTGACTCTGGACTTTCTTGAGTCAATATCTTTTCTTATACTACTTACTTTAAAGGACCAATTGTCATGCCTAATACCCCTTGAATTAAAGAATCTCATCTATACTTCAATGCAAAGATGAAGAGGAAAAGGTTAGCAGCTTGTCCACATCCCATCCTCATTCTCCTGTGAACACTCAGCAAAGAAAGGAGGAAACTTGCTAATCAGACTTTCTGGTTGTATTTATGAGAAGCAAGATAAAAGAGAGCCGTTACCTATGAAATTTTTTTAGCTAGTCATACCTATTCTGTGTAGGTTGCTTTTGGATTAAAAAAAAAAAAAGAGAGAGAGAAGAAAAGAAAAAAAATTGATTAATGTGGCACGTGCCCTCGAAAGTGTGTGGTCAGCTATGTAATTTTTGGAATATAAAGTGTGTGGGGATATGTGCCATTTAAACATGGCTACACTGTTGACAACTTCAGCCCCTCAAAGGCCTCTATGCTGCACAGGACATGTTGAGACTTGTCAGCAATGAGGAAGAGATTAGGCACGACTTGTTTTCCCAAACCTATTGTCCCATTACTGATTGGCTTGTTTACCTGAATTCCTTCTCCCTTGCCCGAAACTTATTGTTATTCACCCAAAGCCCATTGTTCTGTTATTTGCTTCACTGCTTGCTGTATTGACTATTAATAAACTCCTGGGACTGAAGCCAGGGTTCGACTTCTCTGAGTGACCCTCCTTGGCCCCACTTCTCTGTAAGAGTTGTGTTTGGTTACTGTCTCCGCCGTCCCGACAACCTTCGCCGCTGCGACAGATGGTGCCTCATGTGAGGGGACTGTAGATGCCCTCGCACTCAATCCCTTCAGGTGGTGAGTATCGGACATCTTTTTCAGGCTGGATTTACAGCCCAAGTGTGGCGGGGCTTTCCCGAACGCCCTCAATTCAGGCTGGGTTTACAGCCCAGCGGCAGCGAGGCTTTCCCGAATGCCCTCAGTTTAGGCTGGGTTTACAGCCCAAGGGTGGCAGGGCTTTCCGGAGCACTCTCAAGGGATTTAAGGCTTCAGGCCAGGAGTTTTTACTGTCTCTCATTCTCTTTTTTCATTTTCCATTTCTCCCTCACTATAGGGAATTCTCTTTCTACAGAACAGCGTCAATATAAAACCCAGCTGTTAGGATTGTTAAAGGCCTCCAAGCTTAAGGTGTCAGAAGAAGCTCTTACCCAGCTTCTGCTTTTAATTGAATCTGCCTGTCCTTGGTATCCCTTGCAGGGAAACCTTGATGTAGAAGCATGGGAACGTATTGGTAACATCATTCATGACATTAACATCCCTGCTTCAGTTCTTATTGTTTGGCATCACTGTTGCCTTGCCCTGCAGTCCTTACAAGCAGCTCCTTCAGCTCCCTCCCCTAGTAAAGAAAATGTTTGTGACCCTCCTCCTTCCGCACCTCCTGAGGGTGATTCCTCACAACATGAGTCTCTTATGGGGAGATGTTTGCTGGAGGGCCGTGAGAAAGAAGGGTTTTCTGCTTATCCTGTCATTGGGGGATCAGGACCACCCCATCACAATGACCTTGGCTTTTAAGTTTTTAAAAAACTTCATAAAAGCATGATAGAGAATGGTTTACAGTGTTCCTTCACAAAAGGGATTGTAGAAGGTTTAGGACGAGGTTTTGAGATGAACCCCTGGGGTTGGAATCTTTTAATGCGAACAGTTTTAACCCCTGCTCAATTTAGCATATGGAGTCAAGAGTACAAGGAACATTGTAACCTTTATGCTATGGACAATCTTAACAATAACATCCCTGTTAGTCTTGACATGCTCTTGGGTGCTGCGAACTACTCCACTCCCCAGGCCCAGAGTCAGATGAATAGGCAAGCATTCAGTCAAGCCTCCGATGCTGCTGCCAAAGCCTGGAGTAAAATCCCTGATTCCAGGATGCCCACCAGCTCATTCGCCACTATTCGTCAAGCAGCAAATGAGCCTTACATTGACTTTATCAGTCATCTCCAAATGGCCATTTCCCGACAGGTAGATAACCAACAAGCAGCTGAATTTCTTTGTCTCCAGCTTGCTTATGAAAATGCTAATGCTGACTGTCAGGCTGTTTTAGCTCCCTTAAAGGCACAGAATTTTAATCTAGCTGAAATGATTAGAGCATGTCAAAATGTTGGCACAGAAACTCATAAGACACAAGTATTCGCGACAGCTCTCCGTCCATCCACTGCCACCTGTTTTGGGTGTGGTAAACCTGGACATTTTAAAGGGGACTGTCATAAGTTAAAAAACAAAAATGCCAACACTAAACTTCCAACCCGAAAGTGTCCCGGCTGTGGTAAAGGCTTTCATTGGGCTGATATATTCTGGGTTTCTCTATACTACAGCCCTTTCTGGAGAACATTCTACTCATGCCTGTCATCACTTCACCCAAACCATTGCAACTATGGGATGTCCCCAAGCACTTAAAACTGATAATGGTCCTGCATATACTTCTGCTAAATTTCAACAATTTTGTGCCACTTGGGATATTCTTCATACCACTGGCATTCCTTATAACCCTCAAGGGCAAGCCATAATTGAACATGCCCATCATACTCTCAAACAGCTCTTAAATAAACAAAAGGGGGGAGATGATGGGTCTAGACTATTTGACCAGAATGAAAGACTTGCCAAAGCTCTCTTTACTTTTAACTTTTTAACAGTTGCCAAAGATGGTCGTACCGCTGCAGAACGACATTTTATCCCCCCTGACACCCAACCTCGCCCACAGGTCCTCTATAAAGATCCTCAAAATCCCTCTGACTGGAAAAGACCTATAGAATTACTAACCTGGGGACGAGGGTATGTGGCTGTTTTGTCTCCTACAGGTCCACTTTGGATTCCCGCCTGATTAGTAAAATCATATCATGACCCAGTGACAGCCTCCACCCTTCCGATGGGAACTGCTGCCACCATCCCTCCCGCAGTGCTCCGAGCCCAGTCCCGGGTTGCTGCTGCCTGGGCTTGCCTGCCCGGTCACCTGGGGTGTCGCTGCCCGGGACGGCCCCGCCTGGAGGCTCTGGGCAGGCGAGAGCAGGCTCTGCACTCCGGCCGCAACTAGGGGTCCTGGACGTGCCCCACACTGCGGCTCCCCCGCACGCCAGCACACTCTGCCCTGCGTGTCCGCCCCTTCCCTTCTCTGAACCGCCACCATCACCCCTTCGGTGGTCACCATCCGACCCGACTCCAGAGCTGCAACTGGCACGGGCACCCCTTCCTCTGGGGATGAAAACTGAAGGGCTGCCATCTGACCCAAAATCACCCCTTCCCCAGGGGATGGACACTGAACAACGGAAATCTGGAATACCGGTAACATGGGGAGGTCTGAAAGCCCTCTCCTCCAAAGCTGAGCATATCCTCTCAACTACAGGTGCCCCACATACACCTGAAAACCTGTTTCTAGCCATGGTTTGCCTTGTGACAATCAATTCTCAACAGTCATCCTATATTATCTTGTTAATCAGTAATTTGTTAATCAGTAAGGCCCCAATGAAAATTTGTTATGTGTAAATTCCTCTATATTTTCTGCTTCTTCTAGATTAGATGCTTCTGTATAGATTTCTAATTTAGATAATTCCTTTTCAATTGATAGTGATTTTATGTAAATCATTGTTTGTTTGATTCTTAATGAATCTTTGAGCCTTTATAAATCTTTGAGCCTTTAAGAATAATAATCTTAGTGAATGTTAAAACATAGTGTGTAACTTACAAAATGAGAGTTGGAGGAAACCCATTGGTCCAGCAGCCAGGATATGGTTAGTGCAAAGGATTATTATATCTTTATAAGGTCGTCCTCTATTGTCATACACACCTAAAGGGTACATTGAATCCACTCACTCCGGCACTGCAATTGATGAGAGCCTTGCTCTAACTCAGTAACCTGGTGAAGAACCAGATGGTATCCGGTGGAAAACCAGCACCGTGAGTTTAAAGAGCCTGCCATGGCTGCCATCTAGGAGCCCAACTAAGTCCAGGTATTACTCATCGCTATGCTACTTCTCCTCCTTAAACATATGGAGTGTGCCCCAGCTGAAGCTGGGCTCACAAGGACTCACAAAAATTCTGTACACATCAGCCAGGCCCTGATAGCCACATTTTACTTTCTCCTAACGGGCATTTGTTTTGTTGGACCAGTGAAAACCCTCCTGATTCTTATTCTATTAATTAAACAAAAGGGGGGAAATGTAGGGATATATGCCATTTAAACATGGCTACACTGTTGACAACTTCAGCCCCTCAAAGGCCTCTATGCTGCACAGGACATGTTGAGACTTGTCAGCAATGAGGAAGAGATTAGGCACGACTTGTTTTCCCAAACCTATTGTCCCATTACTGATTGGCTTGTTTACCTGAATTCCTTCTCCCTTGCCCGAAACTTATTGTTATTCACCCAAAGCCCATTGTTCTGTTATTTGCTTCACTGCTTGCTGTATTGACTATTAATAAACTCCTGGGACTGAAGCCAGGGTTCGACTCCTCTGAGTGACCCTCCTTGGCCCCACATCTCTGTAAGAGTTGTGTTTGGCTACTGTCTTCGCTGCCCCGACAATCGTCACCACTGCGACGAAAGTGGAGCTATTTCGTGCAAAATGCTTCCTTTGTATAAGTGATGCCCTACATGTACCACTTAGAAACCTCATATGGTAAATCTCTGACAGACATGTTCTAAAGCAACAAAGGAGGATATGGGGCATTGCATTGATGGTTTCAGATTTCTCCATGTTTCACCTGCATTTTGAGGTTACTTCCACCATTTGAATTATTAGTAAAGTTTGATACTGAGTAAGATTTCTGATTCTTGTGGGTTTAATTTGATGATCCAACCCTTTGTATAATCTAGGTGACATTTTTACATCTCCAATTGTTCAAGATTGACCCTTAGTTCATTTGATTTACCACTGCACTAGTTTTTACTTCTTTAATAACCCATAACACAGCATTGAAAAAATCTTCACTCATTCATTCATCAAGTATTCACCAAGGCTCTGCTACATGGTAGGCACTATACTAGGTGCTGAATGTACATAAGTTAGACCAAGTCCCTGCTCTCAAGGAGCTCACATCCAACTAGGATGGAATGGACAGCAAACACAGGAAGCACAGGGTAAATCTATGGAATGTTAGCTGGTGAGAGTTTTGTAGAAAACAAGAATAAAATGGCATAAGGAGAAAAGGGATCTAGGTATGGGGAGGGAGGATACAAGAAGAGGCGACATTTTCTTCCTTGATTCACCTTGCCCACCACTGCTGGGACCTAGGCTGGAAACCCAGTGTTTGATGATGTTGTGCATGATTTTTATTGTATCTGTTGCCCTTCATTCCCACTGAGGGATTTGCAAGCTTAGAGTGATGGAAGACAGCCTTTGTTTGAAGCATCGCCATGGCACCGACGTAGGTGGCTCTAGAAAGCCCTCTGCCATTTATCAAGGGTTTTCTTTCAGAGGCTTGTTCCTGAGACTATACTGCTAGTCTCAATTCCTCCAGCCTCCTTCATCACTCTACTTTCTCATCCCTCGTTAACATGTGCTCTTTCTCCAAAGTTCCTAAAAAATTGAACTGCCTCTCTTCATAGACTACTCCAGTTGAAAGAAAGCAAAATGAGTAGAGGAAATTAGGAAATTCCTAGTCCCCCCCCCCCCCCCCGCGCGTTTTCCCCTTCCCTCCCTAATATCACCTCTAGGACTCATTTTGTTGTATTAAAAACTTAACAGCAGCTAGCCTAGGGGTCAGAGTATACTAATTATCCTTTACACATACCCCTAGGTGTTTTTCAGGGCACCCCTTGTGATACTAGCTCAAGACCAAGGAATCAAATTGAATTTGTAAACTTGAATGTCACACCGAAACTAATGTAGTGTAGTAATTAAAATGACTTATAGCTCAATCATTTCTCACTTTTCAATTCAGATACCCTCCCTTATTCTCCCTTTTTCTCAGCACCTCATGCACTGCATTGTGCTTGGCAGAGAAGGAGGACAGTATTGAGAGTTATCATGCGATCCTTTTCCTCAGGACATTTACAGTGTTAATGGGGAGGAAAGAAACGAAGGCATAGGATTTTTTTTAAACCACTGTCAAATTTCAGTATAATAAAGAAGTCCAAAGATTACATTTTTGGTGTAGATGAGTTTAGTTTCAATAGTGTCAGTTAAATGGTGTCGGATGATGAAAATGTGTTCAAGTGGAAAAGTCTTGCGGGTAGTTGACAAAGCAGGACTGAAGCTCAGAGGACAGTAAAAGCTAGAGGTAAAGATGAAGTGTTCTGTTCCACATAAGTGGTGGACTTTTAAAGGAAGTTTATACACATAGAGAAAAACAAAGCACAGAAGACTGAGATGACTCAACTCGTTTGAGACCATTGCGTCCAACTGTGGATAAGAACCAGGTTCTACCCCCTTCCCCTGTCTGCTATGGCAGAAGTCACTTACCTTCTCTGATACTCCATTCCTTATTAATTTATATGATTAATGACATGCATTTATGGTGTATAAAATAGGTGAAAATTGTCAAACTGTAAAACAGGCATTGAGTGTTAACACCCTCAAAAGATCAAGAGAAAAATCTACTTGTCAAGAAAGATAAGTTTATTGCTCCTACTGTAATAAGAGAGTCTTGACAGAGTTCCAGTGTCTCTCAAGGGGACATTTAAAGGAGAGTATTTATAAGATTTTAGGATCTAGACTCAAGCTAATTATCAGAGATCTTTGAAAGAAGAAAAATAATTAGGTTTGGCTAAGACTGTGATATAATAATTTAAGATGAATGTACATATCAAGATAAAGCTCTTAATAAGTAAACCTCCATTTAATAAGGAATCGGTTTGTCAAATTTAGCAATCTGTTGTCCAAGAGGAGACTTGTTTGCCCAGGTAAGCTAACTCTTGGATTAGTTTAAAAAAAAAAAGAGTTGTGTGCGAGAATTTCCTAAAGAAAACTATAAAATTGTTTATTAATTTATGGCCATATTTTCCTGGGTAGTGATTTCTGAAAAACTCTTCAATTTATGCTTACACATGTGATGTTAGTTCTCTTTCATGCTATATTGATGCAGGAAGTCTCAATTTTCACAGATGCACAGAAGATCTTATTAAAGTAAATCTTTTTCTTTGACAGATTTTAATTTGTATTGTGAGCCACCTTTCCCACCATGGGCAGAAAACTTATTCTTGATAAACTAGGCTAAATTAAACAGTTTATGGATTTTCTAAATAGAATCCAGATAAACTGCCATTTTGGTAATCCCTCATCACATCTCCTACCTGACAGGAAGCTTTTGGAGATAGTAGCAGGAAGGATGGTGCACAATTGATCTGCAACAATAGATTATAATGTTTAAGAGTGCCAGTTTTGCAGCCAGGTTACAAGGTTTGAACTATCAGCTCTATCAAGCAAGTCGTAATACTTCAACTCTCTGTGAATTAATTATGTATAAAGTATATATAATAATATCGGATTATTGGATTGTTATAATTACTTAATATTTTCAACATACTTAGAATAATATGTGATCCATAAAAATAATTTAATGAAAATGAGTTATTGTAATAATAATTATTAGTATTGCTATTACAATTACTTGTCTTATACTGTCTTCTAATGGTACGTAGACATCCACCTTGACTTGGGTATGATTCATTCATTCTTGGTGGGATCTACTGAGCCATTGATATACTCACTGATATACTCATGTATACTCATTGATATACTCATATTCGCATATACTCTTGTTATATAACTCATGTAACTTTCCATGCTGCCAATCCTCTCACTTACTCTATACATAGAACTTCATATCTCTCTTCTCCCCTAGTCTTGTGCTCTTCTCCCACATCATCTGGGACTCTAAGAGATGCAGTAGAGCTGTCTCAGGCTCTCTCAGCCTGTGGTACCTTATGCAGGCAGCCCTGATCCATTTCTGCCATGAAATATTTCTATTGAAAACTCATAAGATACTCACATCTCTAAGGTTTCCAAATGGGATAAGACCAAGATTTTTACTTTCAGAAGTCCCAAATTGTGTGGAGTCACTACTGGTTTCCTCCAATGTTGGAGCAAACAATTGTGTGCAAGTTGCAGCTACTATCTCCAGTGTTTGGCATTTTGCTTTCCCTTCAACATCTCCCTTTCTTCCTTAGGCCAGAGAGAAGTTTCTTGGCTTTGTTTATTGGTTTGTTTTGTTTTTCTTTCCTTTGGTTATTTCTCTTAATAATATTTTTATTTTAGATCTGTTCTCGATGTACAGAAAAAAAGAATGTGAAGATAGTACAGAGAGTTCCCATATACCCAACACTCAATTTTACATATTATTAACATCTTACATTAGTATGGTATATTTGACATGATTAATGAATCAATATTGATGTTATTATTAACTAAAGCCCATACTTCATTCATATTTCCTTTGAACTTACCTAATATGCTCTTTATGTTCCAGGATCCTATCCAGAACACCACATTAAATTTAATCATTGTGTTTCCTTAGGCACCTCTTGGATATAACAATTTTTTAAACTTTATTTTTGAAGACCTTGGCAATTTTGAGGATAACTTGTCAGAAATTTGTAGAATGTCCCTTAACTGAGATTTTTCTGATGTTTTTCTCATGATCAGGCTGGGATAATATGTTTTGGGGAAGAAGACTCCAGAGGCCAAATTCAGTTTACATCACATTATATCAAGGGAGGATAAGCAATATGACTTATCATTGTTGATGAAAATCTTGATGACTTGGGTGAGGTAAAGTTTGTCATTGTAAAGTTACTTTTTTATTCACCTATCCATACTGGACACTTTGGGAAAAAAAGTTATTAGATGTAGCCCATACTTGAAAGTTAAGTATTTATGCTTCCTCTCCTTGGTAGAGAATAGTTACATAAATTTTTATAATTCTTCTGCAAAGGAGATATGTCTCTTCTCCTCCATTTATTTAATCACTTCTTCGCATCAATATGGACTTATAGATATTTATTTTATGCTTTGGGTTATAACCCAAAACTAATATATTATTTTATTGCTTAGACCGTTTCAGCATTGGTAGTTGGGAGCTCCTTCAGTTGGCTCCTGTTTTTCTTTGACGTATCACTTCACTGTGTGTTTTGTTTGTTTGTTATTTTTTATTTTTCGTATGTGAGCACTTCCTTAATTTCTGTCACTACAAGATGGCTCCAGGTTCTTGCGTAGATTTCCTGCCCTGGTCCTAAGGTAGCCATTTTTTCAAGGAGCCCTGCTTTCTTTTAAAGAAGAATTGTGTAAGGAACCATGATCTGGGCACTAAGTATGCTAATTGCCACTAGGATGTCATTGGACCCTATCAGCTGACAGAGAAAGCCAAAGAATGCTGGCAGCATCTAGCACCTGAAAGGGCAAGGAAATAAATTCTCCGTTCAGAGTCTCCAGATGATACCGTCTTGCTGTCACCTTGATTTTAGCACAGTGATGCTGACTTTGGACATCTGATCTCCAGAATGGCAAGATAATACACTTGTGTTGTTCTAAATGAATAAGTTCGTGGTAATTTGCTACAGTAACAATAGAAAACAAATACAACTTTTAGGCTCTTTATATGTCAGAACTGAAACAGGAAATCCCAGAGAGAGTTTTTATTTCTTTATAGATTTGTTGTACCTGGTCCTGGTCAGGGGATGGTGGATGGGATTGGGTTAGAACATAGCTTGGATGTATCTCCACAAATGTTGCTCAACCCAGGCTACATAGTGAGATTACCCAGAGAATTTAAAACAAAGAACTGTAGAAGCCAGAATTCTAAAGATGCCCCCCAATAAAAGTCCTATCCCTTGTTTATTCAAACAGTAATCTGAACGCTGCAGTGAAGGCATTTTGCCGATAAAAGTAAGGTTACTAATCTGCTTGTCTTAAAATAAATTACCCTGAATTATCCATCTGGGTCCAATATAATCGCATGAGACTTTACAGGCAAAAGAGTAAGGCGGAAGAGTCAGTAAGAGAGGTGTGGAGGAAGAGAAAGAAGAGATGAGGCAGAAGGGCAGGTCATGGAGATTTGACGCATTACAGGGGCTCAAGCCGGTGTTACTAACTTTGTAGATGGGGGAAGGGGATCTTGGGCCAGGGAAGGCAGGTGGCCACTAGATGTTAGGAACAGTCCCAGCTTATAGAAGCAATGACACAGGTACTTCAATCCTATCACAGCAAGGAGCTGAATTCTGCCAACAACTTGAGCGAGTAAAAAACGAATTCATTCCTAAAGCCTCCAGAAATGCACACATTCTTGCTGACACCTTGCTTTTGTCCTTCTGAGATTCTAAGCAGCGGAACCAGCCTAGTTATACTGTACGTGTAAATTTGTGGTTGTTTTCACCCACTGTTTTTGTTGTTCATTGCCATTTAGCTGAGCGCTAACTGGCCAACTGACTGGAAGATATCCATATTCGAGCTCATTTCAAAGAAAGGTGATCCAACAGAATGCAGAAATTAATGAACAATATCATTAATATCACATGAAAGCAAAACATTGCTGAAGATAATTCAAAAAGGGATGTAGCAGTACATCCACAAAGAACTGCCAGAAATTCAAGATGGATTCAAAAGAGCACATGGGAAGAGGGATACCATTGCTGTTGTCAGATGGATCTTGGCTGAAAGCAGGAATACGAGAAAGATGTTTACCTGTAGTTTGTTGACTATGCAAAGGCATTTGAGTGTGTGAATCATAACAAAGTATGGATAACATTGCAAAGAATGGGAATGACAGAACACTTAAGTGCGTAAGTGCACTAATGAGGAACCTGGACATAGACCAAGAAGCAGTTGTTCAAACAGAACAAGGGGATACTGCATGGTTTAAAATCGGAAAATGTGTGTGTCAGGGTTGTATCCTTTCACTATACTTATTCATTCTCTACACTGGGAAAACAAACTGAGAAGCTGGACTAAATGCAAAAGAATGTGGCTTCAGGATTGGAGGAAGACTCATTAACAACCTTTGTTATGCAGGTGGCACAACTGAAAGTGAAGAGGACTTGAAGTACTTCCTGATAAAGAAAAAGATCACAGCCTTCAGTATAGATTACACATCAACATAAAACAAAAATCCTCACCACTGGTCTAATAAGCAACATCATGATAAATGGAGTAAATATTGAAGTTGTCAAGGATTTCATTTTACTTCAATCAACAATTAACACCTATGGATGCACTAGTCAAAAAATAAAATGACTTACTGCATTGGAGCTCCTAACCCACCTGGAGCAAAGAAGAATGAAGAACACCAAAGACACAAGGAAAATATTAGCCCAAGAGACGGAAAGGGCCACATAAACCAGAGACTCCATCAGCCTGCCACCAGGAGAACTTTATGGTGCCCAGCTACCAACAGTGACTGCCCTGACAGGGAACACAACAGAGAGTCCCTGATGGAGCAGGAGAAAAGAGAGGTGCAGAAATCAAAGTTTAGTAAAAAGACCAGACTTAATGGTCTGACTGAGACTGGAAGATCCCCAGAATACATGGCCCCCAGACTCTCCATTAGCCCTGAACTGAAACCATTCCTGAAGCCAACTCTTCAGACAAGATTAGACTATGGGACATAAAATGATACTTGTGAAGAGAGTGCTTCTTAGCTCAAGTAGATACATGAGATTAAACGGGCACCTCCTGTTCAGAGACGAGATGAGAAGGCAAAAAGGGACAGGGGCTGGTGGAATAGACACGGGAAATTTGGGGTGGAATGGCGAAGTGTGCTGTCAGACTACAGGGAGAGCAGCTAAGTTCACGTAGCAATGTGTGTATAAATTTTTTTTTTATGGTCTTATTTATTTATTTTATTGTACTTAAGGTGAAGGCTTACAGAACAAATAGCTTCTCATGAAACAGTAGTACACGTATTGTTTTATGACACTGGTTAACAACCACACAACATGTCAACCCTCTAACTTCTCAACCGTTTTTTTGGTGAAAACACACATAACCAAAGATACACCGTTTCAAAAATTTCTACATGCACTGTTCAGTGACATTGACTACAATCTTCCAATTGTGCTGCTATACTCACTTAAGATGAAGGCTTACAAAACAAAATAGTTTCTCATTTAACAGTTACTACACATGTTGCCCTATGACAATGGTTAACAAGCTCACAACACATCAACAATATCCTCACTCAACCTTGGGTTCCCTATCACCAGCTTCCTTGTCCCCTTCTGCCTTCTGGCCCTTGTCACTGGACTACTGTACCTCATTAGTCCCATTTGGTTTTAGGGGGCGTCCACTGCCAGGCTGAACAGTGAACCTCGGAGATAACTTCACCACTGAGCTAAAAGGGTGCCCGGGGGCCATACTCTCCGGGTTTCTCCAGTCTCCTTTAGGCCAGTAAATCTGGTCTTTTTTTTGTGAGTTAGAATTATGTTCTACTTCCTTCTCCAGCTCTGTCCAGAACCCTCTGTTGTGATCCTGGTCAGAGCAGTCAGTGGTGGTAGCCAGGCATCTTCTAGCTGTACTGGACTCAGTCTGGTGGAGGCCTTGGTAGCTGTGGTCCATTAGTCCTTTGGACTAATCTTTTCCTTGTATCCTGTTCTCTTCATTCTCCCTTGCTCTCGAAGGGATGAGATCAGTGGAGTATCTTAGATGGTTGCTCAAAGGCTTTTAAGACCCCAGACACTACTCACCAAGGTAGAATGTAGAACATTGTCTTTAGAAACTGTGTTATGCCAATTGAGCTAGATGGTCCCCAAGACCATGGTCCCCACAGCCCTCTGCCCAGCAATTCAGTCCCTCAGGGAGTTTGGATGTGTCTATGGGGCTTCCATGATCTTTCCTTGTACAAGTTGTGCTAGTTTCCCCTGTATTGTGTACTGGCTCACCCTTCACCCAAGATACCACTTATCTATTGCCTATTTAGTATTTCCCCCCCCACCCCTCCCATCCCTGGTAACCAACAAAGATTGTTACATTTTGTGTGTGAACTCTTTCATGGGTTTTTACAATAGAGGTCTCATACAGTATTTGTCCTTTTGTGATTGACTTATTTCACTTAGCATAATGTCCTCCAGTTTCATCCATGTTATGAGATGCTTCACAGATTCATCGTCGTTCTTTCTCATTGCATAGTACTCCATTGTGTGTATATACCATAGTTTGTTTATCCATTCATCTGTTGATGGGCACCTACGTTGTTTTCATCTTTTTGCTATTGTGAACAATGCCGCCATGAACATAGGTGTGCATATGTCTATTCAAGTGACAACTCTTATTTCTCTAGGATATATTCCTAGGAGTGGGATTGTTGGATCGAATGGTATCTTTATTTCTAGCTTTCTGAGGAAGCGTCATATCATTTTCCAAAATGGTTGTATCATTTTGCATTCCCACCAGCAGTGCATAAGAGTTCCCATCTCCCCGCAGCCCCTCCAACATTTGTTATTTCCAGTGTTTTTGATTCGTGCCAGTAATGCCGGGGTGATAATAGCTAGAGATCACAAGCATTTCCTCATGTGTCTGTTGGCCATTTGAATGTTTTCTTTCGTGAAGTGTCTGTTCATTTACTTTGCCCATTTTTTAATATGATCATTTGTCTTTTTGGTGTAGAGGTGTTGGATTTTCTTGTAGATTATGGAGATTAGACCTTTGTCTGACTTGTACTGTCCAAAAATGTTTTCCCAGTCTGTAGGTTCTCTTTTTACTCTTTTGGTGAAGTCTTTTGAAGAGCATAGGTGCTTGATTTTTAGAAGATCCCAGTTATCTAGTTTATCTGTTGGGGTTTGTGCATTGATGGTTATGGTTTGTATCCTGTTAATGCCGTGTATTAAGCCCTGAAGTGTTGGTCCTATTTTTTCTTCTATGAACTTTATAGTTTTAGGCTTTATATTCAGGTCTTTGATCGATTTTGAAGTAGTTTTTGTATACGGTGTGAGGTATGGGTCCTGTTTCATTTTTTTGCAGATGGATATCCATTTTTTCCAGCATCATTTGTTAAAAAGACTGTCTTTTCCCCATTTGAGGGACTTTGGGCCCTTGTCGAAGATCAGGTGACCGTAGGTGGATGGATTTACATCTGGATTCTCAATTCTGTTCCATTGGTCAATGTGTCTGTCGTTGTACAAGTTCCAGGCTGTTTTGACTACTGTAGCTGTATAGTAGGTTCTGAAGTCAGGTAGTGTGAGTCCTCCAACTTTATTCTTCTTCTTCAGTAGTGTTTTACTTATTCATGGCTTCTTCCCTTTCCATATAAAGTTAATGATTAGTTTTTCCATCTCTTTGAAAAATGTTGTTGGTATTTGGATCGGGATTGCATTGTATTTGTAAATTGCTTTGGGTAGAATTGTCATTTTCACAATGTTGAGTCTGCCTATCCATGAGCATGGTATGCTTTTCCATTTATGTAGATCCCTTTAGGTTTCATGCAGTAGTGTTTTGTAGTTTTCTTTGTATAGGTCTTTTACATCCCTGGTCAGAATTATTCCTGAGTATTTTATCTTTTTAGGGGCTATTATAAATGGTATTGTTTTCCTGATTTCCTTTTCATTGTTCTCCTCATTGGTGTATAGGAACCCAACTGATTTTTGAATGTTTATCTTGTATCCTGCTACTCTACTGAATCTTTCTATTAGTTCCAGTAGATTTCTCATGGAGTCTTTAGGGTTTTCTATGTATAGTATCATACCATCTGCAAACAGGGACAGTTTAACTTCATTACCAATTTGGATGCCCTTTATTTCTTTTTCTTGCCTTGCAGTGTGTGTATAAATTTTTGTATGAGAAACTGACTTGAAGTGTAAACTTTCACTTAAAGCACAATTTAAAAAAAAGGAAGACCAAAGAAGAATTATCACATTTGAATTACGGTATTGGCAAAGAATACTGAATATGCCAAGGACTGCCGGAAGAACAAACAAATATGTTTTTGAAGAAGTACAGCCAGAATCCTCCTTGGAAGCACAGATGGTGAGACATGTTATCAAGAGGGACCAATTCCTGGAAAAGGACATAACACTTAGTAAAGTGAGGGTCATTGAAAAAGAGGAAGTCCCTAAGAGATAGATTGACACAGTGGCTGCAACAATGGGCTCGAACATACTTACAGTTGTGAGGGTGGCACAGGATGGAGTAATGAGTAATGTTTTGTTCTGTTACATACATGGTCACTGTGAGTTGGAACAGACTCGATGACACCTAGCAACAACAGCAACATAATATTTGCATATGTATATCATTTTCATTTCTTGGTGACTGTCATGGTTATCTAGTGCTGCTAAAACAGAAATCCCACAAGTGAATGGCTTCAACAAACAAGCTCATTCTCTTACAGTCTAGGAGGCCAGAGGTCCAAATTAAGGACGTCAGCTCCAGGGGAAGGCTTTCTCTGTCGGGTCTGGAGGAGGGTCCTTGTCATCAATCTTCCCCTGGGCTAGGAGCTTCTCTGTGCAGGAAGCCCAGGTCCAAAGGACACACTCTGCTCCCAGCACTGCTTTCTTGGTCGATGATGTCCCCCAAGTCTCGCTGCTCACTTCTCTCTTTTATATCTCAGAAGAGATTCGCATGAGACACAATCCAATCTTGTATATTGAGTTCTGTCTCATTAATGTAACTGCCGCTAATTCCACCTCATCAACATCATACAGATAGGATTTACAACACACAGGAAAATCACATCAGATGAAAAACTGGTGGATAATCACACAATACTGGGAATCATGGCCTAGCCAAATTGATACACATATTTTTGGGGGACACAATTCAATCCATGACAGTGATGAAAACTTTATTGTAGTTTATCTTAAATATGAGTACTTATTTATTTATGTTCAAATTGTTCTCAAAAAATCATTTTCTGTAATGAGCAATATAACATCATAATTTCCTGCTATCCATACCAAAGTGCTTCCTTTAGTGAGCATGTCATTCTTCACATTTTTGATTAAAAATTTCTTGCTAACCTGTATTTAAAAGAAATAAAAAATTTATTTAACAGATGAATGGAAGATTTTTCAGTGAGGAAGCACAATACGCACAGACAGATTGTAAGGCAAAATTAATTGATATTTGTAGATACATCTTTCCATGAAAATGACAAGTATATCAGTTGGAAAAAATTTATATGTTTACATACTAGAATAAATTTCGGGAAAAATCTCACAAATCAGAATAACTTACGAGTCATTTGCTAATTTTGTGCTACATAATCTAAACAAAACAAACTAAAACCTAAAAGTAAGTTCTACAAAGATGTACTGTTATAATCTTTCCACTTGTAGAGACTAAAAATCAAGTTGTTTTCGCTAAAGCATTAAATCCTTATTTTTCTTTGCGAATATCATAACTTACCCTTCCTTTATCCCATCTCATTCATCAGGCAGTTTTAATACCAGGAAGAGATCTGGATTCCAACAGTCATTAAGTTTTGTACTTTACACAAAAAAGTCCCTAAGGCAGAATATCTTTTTGAAATATTGTTATATTTTAAGCTAAATATTAATGTTCCAGAATATATTTTTGTTTATTTTGCCTTTACTCTGAGAAAGCGAAATACGATGTTAAAATTTTATGTGTCTTTAAGTTACAGGCTTCTAAATATATGAGTAAACATGTTCATTCGAGCTAAATTGATTTTAGCTCAAAAAATATAAATATAGAAGGATATGAATATCCAGTAATTATTTTAAATAAAATCTCACTCTACTCTCATTAAGTTGAGTGAATTATGTCTTTTTTAAATTATTCTAAAAATATCTTAAAATTTCTTTGTTCAAAGGACAGGACATTTATTTATGACACAGTAAAATCAAGTATTTTCTGAATGATTCAAGAGGATTTTTTCTTTTTTCCTGCCTTAGGGAGGATCATATAAATTGAATATCATTTTCTTAAGACAGTCCACACTTTTGACCACTTTTAAAATTTAGTAATGTATAGTAAATTGCATTCATCATACATGTTTCCATAATGAGACATTCAAATGAACTGAAAATTTGAAAATGTTCAATTTGTTCATTTTGACAGACTTAATCAAATCATTATAAGATTGAATCTTATATGAATAAATTGGGCTTTGTTTACCCCCACTCCCCATTTAGATGTCTTAAATGCAGAGCTAGTGAGATATTAAACCAAGGGTTTATAGAGTAACCTATCGTGGTGTACATATCCAAAGTGAAGTCCTATGTGTCACACCCTTGAACAACTCTTCCTGTTGAGTATGGGTGGAAGATCTGACTTACCTCTTGCCAAAAGAATATGATGAATAAATTTGGGATATTTACTCCTGTGATTGGTATACTATATAATACTCCATTTTGGCAGACTAGAACCAGAGAGTCTCCTACTAGTCTTGAGTAAGTAAGCTGCCGTATGTTCAAAGGTTCCTGGAGAGGGCCTATGAGAGATACACATGGCGAGAAGCAATTCATAACCTCTGAGAGATAAGAGCAGCTCCCAGCTCACACTCAGCAAGAAAGTGGGACCACACTCCTACAGTAACAAGGAAGTGAATTCAACCAACAATCCATGAGCTTGGAAGAGGACTATGAGCTCCAGAAAAGAATGCCACTGACACCTTGCTTGAGCTTTGTGAGACCCTGAGCAGAAGACCCAGCTAAGTCATGCCTGGAATTCTGACATATACAAACTATGAGATACTACATATAGTTTTTTTAAGATGTCTGAGTTCATGGTAATTTAATTACAAAGTAATAGATAACTAATACATTCATGCATATTTTGGTATATAGAAATATTTGTACATTTTTTAGTAATAGAATTTAACTTCAATATGTTTTGTCTAAACAAATTTTGTTTCAAAATTCTTCTTTAAGAGTTTCAGCAGTTTTTCTGTAATATAAAAATATACTTTTCATTGAATAATCTCAACCGTAAGGATAGAAATATCTAATTTATTAAAAAAGTAATTCATTAATCATAATCTATAATAACAATACTGATAACTGATATCATACAATATTTATACATTTCATTGAAAGTAATTTCATATGCAACATCTTAGTTTCTGTACATGCCGCTCATAATTAAGTTTTGACTGTAAGTAGGTCCTCCATAGAAAAATAAAAGAAAGATATTACCTTTTGTGAAACCCACATAACTACCCATTATACCGAGAGAAGGGAGCAGAGCCGAAGTAGAGATGGAAGAAGTTCCAACTGTGGTCAAACTGAGAAGTGTTATCAGCTGGGATTGGTAGTAAGGACAACCTCTCTAGCATGATCTATAGAGCCGATAGCAGTCTGAGGTCATTTTGATTGCTCTAAGATACATCAATTCAGATATTCCACACAACACAGCTGGAGAGGAGGGCTGTTTTAATGGCGTGTACTTCCTTGACACCAAATAGGGAAGACCAAAATGAATATCAAAACATACTCTAAAACTTGCTTTTAAGTGAAGAGTAGCTAAAGCTAACAGAAGAAATAATCAAGTAAAAGACCTGAAGATAAGATTTCACAGGGCAGATTAAGAAGACAAGGTAAAATATTAGTGTGAAAAATGGTACAATCACTGTGGAAAATGATACTGTGCTTCCTCAAAAACCTAGAAATAGACTTACCTTACGATCAAATAGTCCCACTCATCGGTATATATCCTAGAGATATAAGTGTAGTGACACTGATTGACACATGTACACCAGTGTTCATTGTAACATTATTCAGAATGGCAAAAAGATGGAACCAATCCAAGTGCCCATCAATGGAAGAATGGATAAACAAACTGTGGGGCATACATACAATGGAATACTGTGCAACTATAAAGAAAAATGAAGAGTCTGCAAAGCATCTTTTGACATGGATGAATCTGGAGGACATTATGCTGAGTAAAATAAGTCAATCACAAAAGGACAAATATTGTATGGTTCCACTATTATAAAAAAATCAGGAATAGATACATACACAGAAAGAAATGTTCTTTCATGGTTACTAGGGATGGGAAGGGTAGGAAAGAGAAATCACTTTCTAGATAACAGACACTTGTTATTTTCAGTGAAGGGAAAGGTAATAATACATGTGAAGTGTGCACAACTTGACCAAGGTAAATGAAGACACTAAGTACACAAGAAAAAGGGGTAACTTTGGTAAATGGTGTAACATAACACAATTTTGCAACAACACACTTTGTATGCCTTATGATTTTTTGTTGAAGCCAGGATATTAGAATGCTGCAATGTGTTAAGTTTCTCAATTCCCCATATGTACAGTGTTTTCAAAAGTTCTAATTCCTGCAGGAAACTCTCAGCCAGTCTTTGCTCACTGCTCGCTTCCCTCCTTTGTGAGAGCTCTGATTCGGGCCACATCAAGATTTCAGTCCTTACAGAAGTTCCCAGACTGATCAGAATATAAACACTAAACATTGTGTCACAAAAATTTTTCCTATTCACTTCCGAGCCAGAGATTGGGGGCCAATTGTCTGTGAACACGGTGTTCGGCTGAGAATCTGCTGTAGTCTCCTGGCTGCCACATTGGGAAGGGTAAGAATGGGGACAGTAGATAAAGAGACTTTCCTACCATTTAAATGCTACCTTTTCTTTGCTTTAAATTGCAGCTGGTTGTTGAGTTCCTTTGCTTACTTTTTCAGAGCTCTTATAGAGCTGAGTGTAGATTTCTAGTTGCTTTTCTTTGTACTTGTGTAGCAGGGTCAGTATCTTAGACCTGCTCATGCCACCATCCTCCCTGAAGTTTGGATAATACTTTTTTAATATTCTTTTTCTATCGTTTTTTTTAAAAAGAAGAGTCTTCATATACTTTTTGTAAATTATCCTATATTCTGGAAATAACTAATCATACATTCAAGTGCAAATAATACTATAATTAACAGTGCAATAAACCTTCATGTGTTCACAACCTAAATTCAATAATTAGTGGCATTTTGTCAACCTTTTTTCTCCTCCTTCTCTGCTCCCAACCAGTCAGCTATTTGAGTATATGGTTTACAACTCGAAATTCTTACTCTAGCAATCACAAAATGGCTGCCTAATCTCAGGGAGGGCCACCACCACATCTTGTAAGCATCCATTAATAATCACTGTATAGTTTTCCCATCTGTGAAACCCATGACAGATTATTGGGATAGCGGAACCTGCACAATCATAATCATATCTAATACTAACATAGTAGGGTTCAGTAATTTGCATATAACCCATCAAAACAAGTGTGGGGACAGGGTATCCTAAGGCAAACCAAAAAAAGAAGCTTGATATACCAGTAGGACATTCATTATTCAATTTCCTAATTCCTAACACTAATCTTCTTATAACCCTGCTTTTATAGTTATCCATTCTTGTCCATCCTACATATTTACTTATTCAAAAAACTTTGACCTAGGTACCAATTCCTTAGAATTTCAATCCCCACTTTGTTATACTAACATCTACTTTGCTATTACCCAGTGAATTTCCTGCTTTAATCAGATTAAACTGCCCCCCGACACACATGCAAATTATAAGACAATCTTTGTTTGTGTCTTGTATCATACTGTAAAAGAATAAATAGAAGACCAAAAAAATGGGTTAAAGGAGGAAAAAATGAAAGGAGATAACTAAAGAGGGTAAAGACTGTATGAAAAGGACCAATTACATAACAGCTAGTATCTTTCAAGTGCTTTGTAACGTACAATATACTTAAATAATCTAGAAGTTTAAGACATTGTAAGATATAATTTATATATACATATATATATAAATTTGTGTATACTTCTTTAGATAGTGGATATGTAAGTTGATGCTGTTGTTAGGTGCCATCGAGCCAGTTCCAACTCATAGCAACCGTGTGTACAACAGAAGGAAACACTGCCCAATCCTGCACCATCCTCACGTTCATTGTTATGCTTGAGCCCATTGTTGCAGCCACTGTGTCAATCCATCTCTTTGATGGTAGCACAGTTTTTTTTGTTGTTGTTAATAACATCAACTATTTATCAAAATTAGATTTTATTTGAACACTAGCCAGTGTGGTTCTGCAATATAGAGATTCCAGAACAAATTTACTTTTAAGTTTACTCTCTTTTCTCAGGGGGGGCTCCTGAAAAAACATTCTGCCCTTAGAAGTCAGTCTACATAATTAGAGACAGGAAATGTGAATAATTTACCCTGCATAAGTAAAACTAAGAGACAATATGTTAAAACTTTTTAATATCAATCTAGTTGACTGCTTTAAAATTATTGAGTTCAAGATTTCTGCAATAAATTTGGAACCTTACTTCATGTTCAACAACCGTTTTGAAATGTTACGTCTAACTCATTACTCTGTCAAGATGTAGGTTTAGTGACTGAGCCTGCATGTGATCAATATCTTGCTCTGGTTGAACTTGAACGTTATGAGTACTGTGGTATTAGTTTTGATTTCTCCTAGAAATACAGCATGAGAATTTGGGTGGAAATTAATTATCAGCCTAATTTTTAACTTCTCCACAGAGCCATCATCTCAAATGCATGAAGCACACTTTAACTTCAAGGGGCACTCAAAGTTTGGAAGCGATATATAGTTGCACTAAAAAAAACCCAAGCTCATTGCCGTCGAGTCAATTCCAACTCATAGCCACACTGTAGGACAGAGTAGAAGTGCCCCATAGGGTTTCCAAGGAGCACCTGGTGGATTTGAATTGCCAGCCTTTTGGTTAGCAGCCGTAGCTCTTAACCGCTACGCCACCAGTATTTTCACACACACACACAAAAAGGATTACTGTGAATATAGTGGTGTTCCATGCTTGTTCAACTTGTCTTTTTTCCTTTTCATGTGATATTAGCATAGTCATGGGTATTTTAAAATATTGAAGGGTGACATTGAAGAATACATGTAGATTTTATATAAAAGTTGCATGCTGAAACTACTGGGCAGAAGAATCAGGTAGCCTACACGGATTCACATTATTATCTATTAGTATACAGAAAGAACATTTGAATAATAATATTTCACATATCCCACATTTCTCCATCATAGATTAATTGACATGACAGTAAACTGTAGTTCAGTGAAAGGGAATGGATTTGGAAGCAAACATGCATGAGTGTGGTTCCTGGATCCAACATTACTAGGCATTTTATACAATCTCTTAAAGTAACTGTTAAAGGTGGAGCTGACATATACCTCATATACCTCATGAAAAAAAAGAATAAGGTTTCAACATAATTTATGTTTCTTTCCCGCTGAAACCCTCTTTTGATGACTAGCATTTGTCAGTTACCAGTAAAGCAGAGATGGCTAATTCATTCAAAAATTAATCATAAAGTTCTACTGAGAATCTGATCCTCAATTTCATGTGAGTACAATCTGATTCTGGATACCAGGGATCTGCCTGAATTAAATGTGAACATGACCTGATCTTTGAAACTAGAAGGTCCTACTCTGTGTCTGGTCCTCAATTAAACAGGAGTATAACCTGATCTTTAGTACCAGAAGCTCATCAAGAAATAGCTGTTAATATTTTATTATCAGAACATTTTAAAATGGAATAGTGAACCAGGAGCAAGGTACTTTGGAAAAGAAATACTGGATATCTTTTCACTAGAAATGCATCTTGCACTTGTATGCAATATTATTATACAGATAATTTTGTTTTAAAGCTTTTGAAGAACAATGAAATAGCTGTTTATATAAAGATTGTCTTTGTAAATAAAATGTCTGCCTCAAATTAGACATTAAAAAGGGAAGGGGTTTTGATAGTATCTTTGACTTCCATGACAGACAGCAGGTGCTGCTTGCATGATTCACTGCCCCTGTTCAAGGACTGAATGGAGACAGGCTTCGATGAGGAAGGGGTGGTGGTAAAATGCTTTTCTGATTGTGGCTTCATTGTCAATGAATTTCCACAGTGTCTGTCTCTGTTAGTCTTCTTTTTGATTCTCACACGCATTACACATGTTAAGGTCTTAGAAAAACCAATTTCCTGTAACTGGAGCTCCTTTCCCATGATGCGTATAGAGCCCTTACCTTGCAGCCGCCATAATCCCACTGACCCACTGACCTCAACCCAACCAAGTAAGATAAGGGCTTCTTGACTATAAGAGAAGCTGCCCCAAATCCTAACCTAACTATGTGGATGAATTTGTTAATGACTGAATGTCAAGAAAAATATCTCAAAGATTTGTCACTGCCTGTAAGTCAGAAAATCAGTGGGAAGGGGTGGTTTTCAAGGGATAGATACAGTCATTATTTACTTTTGATTGATAGTTTTGTTTTTAAAGTCATCTCTTTTTTTCCTCCTTGCATCAAGGCCAAGGCAAACTTTCAAATAAGTAATGTCTTACTGAATACCACAACATTGAATTTGTGGTGAAGGATCTGGTGCCTTGACCACTGTACCTCTGCTATAAGAAACCAAGCAGTCAAATAACCAAGATTTCAACAACTAAGGGGAAAAAACCTGCAAGAAATAGTGTGAACATACTGACTTTAGTTACTTCTGCCATGTTACCTCTTCTGCTTTTCTTTTACCTCACTTTTGATTACCAGACAGTCTAGAAAAACTCAGCTAAGTGTCCTTTTTAGAGAGGTGTTTAAATTTTTTGAGCACCACTTAGGGTCATGTCCATCAAGGTTTCAATCCTGGATTTATCTATATTTCCCAAGACTCACTTTCCAACCTCTGTCAAATACCAATAAAAAGTACATGTGTCATTGGTTTGTGGTGATTAAATAGTATAATCTAGGTAAAGCCTGTAGCCCAGAGCCAGATATACCATAAATGCTAGGTGGTTGTTGTTGTTAGGTGCAATCGAGTCAGTTCCAACTCCTAACGACCCTACGTACAACAGAATGAAACAGTGCCCTGTTCTGCGCCATCCGCACACCAAATTGATTCGATGGCAACGTGTTTCTTAAATGCTAGGTGAATCCTACTTTTTTGTTAATTATTATTCCACAATACTAATAGAAGTTGAAAAATTATTATTCAGATTACCACTGAGGTAATTTTTTATGATTTGACATTAGTGT
Organism: Dugong dugon; assembly: GCA_030035585.1. Taxonomy (NCBI): domain Eukaryota; kingdom Metazoa; phylum Chordata; class Mammalia; order Sirenia; family Dugongidae; genus Dugong; species Dugong dugon. The sequence continues at coordinate 14,831,423 of CM057473.1, forward strand.
CTGAATATTTTTGTGATAAACATAATATCATGAATTTATGACAAATGATTGTCTGAAGTTTTTCATTTTATTTTTTTTAATAATAATAAAAGCCACAGCCTCCTGAGTGCTATATATTTAAGATATTTTAAACATTACGTAAATAAAAAACATCAGAATCTACTTCCCCATCAGTAAGTTACCACTTTGTTTTATTGTCAGGAGACCTCTTGGATCTGTAGTGATTCAGCTGCTACCTGCCTTTTTTGATAAAGGATACTCATTTGAATGAAGCCCTAATTGGTTCAGGGTGCAGTGTGGGTCTGTGGGACAGAGGGAAATGACTTCCTTTAAGAGATGGACCTTGGGTCTTTGCTTTTATCAACTCCACGCAACTATCAACTGATGGTAAAGATACAGCTGATGTTTAAAATTGTCCTAGATGGAAGGCAAGTAGGGTGGGCAGGTGAAAATCAAGAGCTAGTGAATACATTATAGGCTGAAAGAATTTTTGGGAACTATTCCCAAGTATGTATAACGCACAATTTCTAAAATGAATAAAAGTTTGAAATAAGCTTTAAATAAGATGTTGAGGAGATGTAAGAACTGTAGCTAGTTTCATCTTAATCAATGCAACCTGTGATGAGGTAATGAAGAGCAGGCAATCAGTCAGAACCCAATCTACCCAAATGAAGTCTCAAACAACAACAGAGGATATTTTTTTGCTTTAGTTTGTGTTAAGAGAAATGGGCAATGTGAGTGCTATGCAGATTTAATGTGCTAATGAAATCAATTCATCAAGTTTTAAATTATGTAGGAAATTAAAATAAGAAACTGTTCTGTACACAAAGACACTATGCCCCAAGAGAATATCCAGCCTGGATTTAAAAAAAAAAAAAAAACAAGCCTTAGCAAATTTCAGATAAGATTGTTAAAAATATTATATACCAGCTGCTTTTAAAGGTGTCTTTTTTTTTTTTTTTAAGTTCTCAGTTGAACCTCCAGGATTTCTATTTAGAAAGGCGCTTAGGGATGGAAATCTGGCCAAGAGACTCGTGATTCTGTTTGCCAAGCCAGCGCATCATTGTTCCCTAGCTCAGTGGTCCATCACCTGGGTTTCAGTGCCCATGAAGTCACTTAAGGGTATGAGAGCAAAGGTGGTTTAAAGAAATAAATTTCCAATTTAAAGAATTTTATCTATATATTAAATCTTTCCTAACACTGATCTGCCTGAGTAAGAGCCTTTGAAGGAGCTTCAGGTTCTGATTTCGTACCACCCTCTAGTAAACTTTTCTGACTTTTCAAGTTAAAATGTCTCTTACCCGTCTTTAAACTTATAGTGCTGATTATCCCTACAGCATTACAAATCTCCAAGGCAACAACAGAGGGAACCAATCAAAATATTGTTATTGATTTTGAGAAAGTGAAGAATTCCAATGAGAGAATAAGAAATATATTTGAAAACCTAGTGGTTTTCAATTTTCTATTTTCAACAAAATTGAAGTAGAACTGATTTGAATTGTCAGATGGTTGGTTATTTAAAGTTTTCTTTTTTTTTTAAAGAATTACTTGATGACTTTGGCATATACTAGAAAGGAGCTCAAAGAATTGAATGGCATTGCTAGAGAAAAAATATTATTTCCATCTACATATTGATGTGAACAGAGTATTTCAACATCTATAAAGATGAACAAAAAAATAATAAGAATAGAATTCATGGTAAACACTGTCTCCTTTTAACAATAATTCATTCATAATATTAGATCTAATATAAAAAAGAGTCATGTTCCTCATAAAGAGACATTTCCAATAAAACTATTTTAATGGGTTAAAATGGTTTATGAAAATATGAAATGAATTTTCATTGTCTTAACAAAATACAAATAATTATTATAATAATAACTTATTCCGGAAATATTTTTCTACATTTAGAGCTGGAATTTTATGCTTCAATAACTTCCCACATGTTTAAGAAAAGCTATGTTCTACATAAAATTGATGCTCAATCATTCTGTACTTTGGTAGGTAGGAAAATATTTTTTTCTAAATAAAAAGAATATAAAAGCATTCCCATATTATCACCTCAGATTGTATATGTCTCTAGCCACTGGAAACCATATAGAAAAAAGATTTAGTATAAGTAGCTAGTGGAATTAGAGATGTTAAATCATTTAAAAAATATTTTGTGTATGTTTTTCTCATTCGCTTAAATTTGGCTCAAGAAGAACATTCAAAAAATGATTGGAATGAAGAAATAGTTATTGTATTCGAATAAAATATTTATTCTTAATGAAATACACATTACATTTATCCTAATGTCTTATTTTACACAAAGTTATTTTCTGAAAACAAATTACGATACAAGATAAGTAAGTTAGATTGCTTAAATTTCTCACTAATCCTGTTGTTGGCTGATGGAAAGATGATAGACATTCAAACAGACTTTAACAGGTTTGGAATATTACAAAAGTTCACAATATAAAAGCGACGTAACAAAGGTCAGCGTGTGTGATTTTCAGTCTTCAGCTTAATAATTACTATCTTATAAAACCATAGTTTGTTCTCATTTTATTTCATTTGTGTTATATATTTAAAAAGTTTTTTTTTTCTACAAATCTGGATGTTTAGGGTCCTAATTTAGGCCAAATAATTTAAAGATGATATGGCAATTTCTGAGCTTTGAAAACAAATTAAATACAATTTCTGACTTTATCATCTATTTCTTCAACTATCATTAGACACAAAAAAGGTATGAAGAAATTAATAAACTTTGGTTGGGTATAACAGCCCATAGTCTATTAAAGATAATAATTTATAAATAATGTGATTTGATCTTTTCAGAAATTGATGGCTAATTTGTCTCTGAACTACATTTTTCATGTACAATATGTTCTTAGAAAGCACCAGATATATGTGTGCTTGTGACTGTGTGTATAAGTATGTGTGTCTGTGTGTATATGTATATTCACATATGTACATTTATAAATATATCTATATACAATAATTGACGAAAATGAGAGTACTGTCATTGTTTTGACATCTCTAAAAAATGAGACATTCAATCTCATCAGAGATCCGTTTTAACAAGGGACAGCTGCTCTTTTCACTTTCTCAGATTGCCTGACCTCCTACTCACAAATGTACCTTATCGGTCACCAAGCAAAGAACTGTAAATTATTTACTTCCCTGAGCATCTTTTTCATTCCTATTACTATTTTCTAATCTCAGGCCCTTAATGTCAGCTTAACAACCCTAAACTCAGAGTCTTCCTTCAACCCAACCTCTTCACTGCTTCCAAAAATCTTTCAAACACAGGCCTGATCACAGCATTCTGCATTAAATACTTAACTGACTGCCCACTGTCTTTGAAATCACATTTTATGACATTATCTCTATACGAAAGAGCCTTGGTGGTGTAATGGTTAAGAGCTTGGCTGCTAACCGAAAGGTCAGCAGTTCGATTTACCAGCTATTCCTTGGAAACCCTATGGGGAAGTTCTGCTCTGTCCTATAGTGTTGCTATGAGTTGGAATCAACTTGATGGCACACACAACAACAAAAACATCTCTATATTGAAGTATACAAATTTGATGTGGAGGAAGGAAAGGAGTTAGTGGGGTTTTTTGCAGTAGTCTAGGTAGGAAATGATAATAATATGAACCAGAAAAGGAGCAAAACATAGAGAAAAGTTGACATAGTCTAAAGTTATTTAAGAAAAAAAATAAATAGGGATTGATAATCAATTATATATGGAGAGTAAGGAGGAGGAGAGTATCAAGAACATCTTCTGGCTTTTCTGAATTTTATCATTCATAGCCCATTGATGACTGGGCTATGGAACACTGGACTTGGGAGTTCATGGGTTCACCTTCGGATCAGAAAGCACTCAGCTGCTAACTGAAAGACTGGCAGTTTGAACCCACCAGCTGCTCCATGTCAGAAAGATGTGATGGTCTGCTTACATAAAGATTACAGGCTTGAAAGGCTTATGGGGTAATTCTACTCTGTCCTATAGGGTTGCTATGAGTCAGAATCAACTCGATGGCAATGAGTGTGGTTTTTTGTGTAGTTTGAGGCAACTTTGGAGAAAAAATGTGAAGATGTCAAGTGGGCATGATATTCAAGGAGACGTCACTCCTGGTTGTTATAAGAGTAGAGGAAGAAAAGGAAGCAGACAATAATGGAAAGTCGTTTTAAAAAATAACAGCGTTAACAGAAGAAAGAGTCATGCTTTGAGAAACATGAATATTCGATGTCCAGGTAGAAATGGATGAAACTGGATAAGAGAAGGTGGGGACGCTGGAGGAAAACAAGGATAATGTCATGTCACACAAGCCATGGGAAAAGAGTGCTTCGAGAAGGACAGCTTTAATGAGGGCTGAAGAATGGGACCCTGTCTCCAATGTTCACTAAACTCTGCGATTTTTCTGCAGAGTGGTAAGAAAATAATACAAACTCAATAGATTATTTGGAATGGAGACAGTGTGTACATATACCCACTCAAGTGTTTGATTTAATTTAAAAAAAAGAGGAGATGAGAAAGACCAAAGCATATATAAATATATCGGTAATAAAGTTTAGGTTAAGGTAGATATGTTACTCAGGACCTCAAGATCAAAACTGAAATAAAATAATTAAGTAACTAAGCTTTGGGCAGTAGGTCAGTTACCCTCTCTACATTTTACTTCTATCTGGTACCATCATTCAGTTTAGATTGAAGCTTACAGATACATCTGCATATCCTCTCAAGGGAAGATGTACACTCAGGTTCATTTGTGAGTTAATGCAGATACTCCAAGGCAAGTAAAATAAAGCAGAAACTCAAGGATTGGAAAATTTTGCATTGTTTCTCAGGAATTGTGGTCAAGCAGAGTTAGCACTGGTAGCACAGCGGTTAAGCAGTTGGCTGGTAACCAAAAGGTCAGCACTTCGAACTCACCAAATCTTCTCCCCAGGAAAAAGATGGCGGCAGTAGTTTCTGTAAAGGTTACAGTCTTAGAAACATTATAGGGCAGTTCTATTCTGTCTTACAGGGTTGCTGTGTGTCAGAATTGACTAGATGTCAACAGGTTTTAGAGTTAATACAGGTAAATAGGTTATTTGTACACGGGGTCATCATGAATCAGGGCCAGTTGAACTTACTATTTTTCTATCTATGCTAAACTACTAGCTGTTACTCTCTCTCATTAATCACACATACACACACACTCACATAATAAAGCCTGACTGATTCTGAAACAATACAATAGTAAACAATGAAAATGATACAGAACTATACAATGAAACAGGTTTCAGTCACATCTGATGCTTATATTCAAACTTTCATTCAAAATGGTCAGTATGTTCTTTAGATAATGTATGCATAGCAGCTGTTGCAACCTCCAAAAAGAAGTTCCACTGAGGTGGATATAAAGTAATTGTTCTGTTTCAGCAACTGGGGAGAATTTTTTTTTTTTTTTAAGTGGGAGAAGAATCAATCATTTTTGCAACCGAAAAAGAAATGGAGGAAGCAAGTCAGTCATCCTTATCTTAATTATAATATTTTTAGGCAAATAACATGTGCCTGCTATGTTTGTTTGCCAACCATCCCCTCCCCCCTCGAGATATTTTCATAAGTGTGCTATGCTAATTGTTTTTACAGCAACATGTAAACAAAATTGGCATAGCTGCGCTTATAAAAATACTTCTGGGGGGAGGGCACGGGTGGCAAACAAACATAGAAGGGACTCGTTATTTACATAAAAATATGGTATTGATAATGAACCTGAGAGGTTAACTTATAAAGGTCAATAGTTGGCGAGAGTCATTTAATCAAATAATTGCATGTACAGTTAAAAAAAAAACAAAAAACTCTTATCTGAATGTATTGGAGTACATAAATATTTAATGTTAAATACAGAAGAAAATTCAGAACGCTTACTAAATTGTTAACATATTATCCAGGTTCACCACGTGTCTGTCAGTTTGCTGGAGTGTGGTGGCTTGCGTGTTGCTGTGATACTGGAAGCTTTGCCACCAGTATTTCAAACATCAGCAGGGTCATCCTTGGTGGACAGGTTTCAGTGAAGCTTCCAGACTAAGACAGACTAAGAAGAATCTGGCAGCCTACTTCTGAAAAAATTAGCCAATGAAAACCTTATGAATAGCAGTGGAATACTGTCTGATACAGTGCTGGAAGATGAGACCCTCAGGTTGGAACGCACTCAGAATAAGACTGGGGAAGAGCTGCCTCCTTAAAGTAGAGTTGATCTTAATGACATAGATGGAATCAAGCTTTCAGGACCTTCATTAGCTGATGCGACACGACTTTAAATGAGAAGAAACATCTGCAAACATCCATTAATAATCAGAATGTGAAATGTACAAAGTATAAATCTGGGAAAACTGAAAGTCATCAAAAATGAAATGGAACGAAAAAAGATCGATATCTTAGGCAGTAGTGAGCTGAAATGGGCTGCTATTGGCCATTTTTAATCAGACAATCATACGGTCTACTATGCCGGGAATGTCAAATTGAAGAGAAATGGTGTCGCATTCATCGTCAAAAAGAATATTTCAAGATATATCCTGAAGTACAACACTGTCAGTGATATGATAATATCCATACACCTACAAGGAAGACCAGTTAATACAACTATTATTCAAATTTACGCACCAACCACTAAGGCCAAACATGAAGAAACTGAAGATTTTTACCAACTTTTGTAGTCTGGAACTGATCAGACATGCAATCAAGACACAACTATAATTGCTGGCAATTGGAATGCAAAAGTTGGAAACAAAAAAGGATTGGTAGTTTGAAAACATGGCCTTGGATAGAAACAATGCTGGAGATCTCATGATAAAATTTTGCAAGACCAACAACTTCTTCATTGCAAATACCTTTTTTCAACTACGTAAATGGTGACTATACACATGGACCTCGACAGATGGAATATACAGGAATCAGATAGACTACATCTGTGAAAAGAGACTATGGAAAAGCTTAATATCATCAGTCACAACAAGGCCAGAGGCCGACTTCAGAACAAAACATCAATTGCTCATATGTTAGCTCAAGTTTGAAACTGAAGAAAATTAGAGCAAGCCCATGAGAGCCAAAGTACGACCTTGAGTATACTACACCTGAATTTAGAGTCCATCTCAAGAATAGATCAGTTGCACTGAGCACCAATGACCAAAGACCAGATGAGTTGTGGAATGATACCAAGGACATCATACAAGAAGAAAGCAAGAGGTCATTAAAAAACAGGAAACAAAGAAAAGACTAAAATAGATGTCAGAAAAGACTACAAAAACTGCTCTTGAACAGAGTAGCTAAAGCAAAAGGAAGAAATGATGAAATAAAAGAGCTGAACAGAAGATTTCAAAGGCCTCTTGAGAAGACAAAGTGAAGTATTATAATGAAATGGGCAAAGACCAGGAGATAGAAAACCAGAAGGGAAGAACACACTTGGTGTTTCTCAAGCTGAAAGAACTTAAGAAAAAAATTCAAGCCTTGAGTGGGAATATTGAAGGATTCTATTGGGAAAATATTATTAAAAGGAGATGGAAGGAATACACATAGTCACTGTACAGAAAGAATTGGCCAAAATTTAACCATTTCAGGAGACAGCATAAGATCAAAAAAAAATGGTACTGAAGAAAGAGGTCCAAGCTGCACTGAAGGCACTGGCAAAAACCAAGGCTCCAGGAATTCACGGGATACCAACTGAGATGTTTCAGCAAACGGATGCAGCACTAGAGGTACTCACTCTTCTACGTCAAGAAATTTGGAAGAGAGCTACCTGCCCAACCAACTAGAATTGATCCATATTTGTGCCCATTCCAAAGAGAGGTCATCCACAAAAATGGGAAAATTATCGAACAATATATCATTAATATCACACACAAGTAAAATTTTGCTGAAGATCATTCAAAAGTGGTTGCAATAATATATTGACAGGGAACTGCCAGAAATTCAAGCCAGTTTCAGAAGAGGGACGTGGAACAAGGAGTATTATTGCTGATGTCAGATAAATCATGACTATAAGCAGAGAATACCGGAAAGATGTTTACCTGCATTTTACTGACTATGCAAAGGCATTCGACTGTGAGGATCATAACAAATTAAGAATAACATTGCAAAGAATGGGAATTCCAGAACACTTAATTGTGCTCATGAAGAACCTGTACATAGACCAAGAGGTAATTGTTTTAACAGAACAAAGGGATACTTAGTGGTTTAAAGTCAGGAAAGGTGTGTGTCAGGGTTGTATACTTTCACCATACTTACTCAATCTCTATACTGAGAAAATAACCTGACAAGCTGGACCATATGAATAAGAATGCCGCATCAGGATTGCAGGAAGACTCATTAACAACCTACGATACGCAGATGACACAACCTTGCTTGTTGAAAGTGAAGAAGACTTGAAGCACTTACTGACGAAGATCAAAGACTACAGCCTTCAGTATGGATCGCACCTCCGCGTAAAGAAAACAAAAATCCTCACAACTGGGCCAATAAGCAATATCATGATAAACAGAGAACATATTGAAGTTGTAAAGGATTTCATTTTATTTGGATTCACAGTCAAAGCCCATGGAAGCAGCAGTCAAGAAATCAAAAGATGCATTGCATTGGGCAAATTGGCTGCAAAAGCCCTCTTTAAAGTGTTAGAAAGCAAAGATGTCCCTTTAAGGACTCATGTAAGCCTAACCCAGTCCATGATGTTTTCAATCACCTCATATGCAATGTGAAAGTTGGACAATGAATAAGGAAGATCAAAGAAGAATTGTTTTCTTTTAATTATGGTGTTGTTGAAGAATATTGAATATACCATGGGCTGCCAAAAGAATGAACACATCTGTCTTGGAAGTACAGCCAGAATGCACATTAGAAGCAAAGATGGCAAGACTTCCTCTCACATACTTAGAACATGTTATCAGGAGGGATCAGTCCCTGGAGAAGGCTATCATTCTTGGTAAAGTAGAGGGTCAGTGAAAAAGAGGAAGACCCTCAACCAGATGGATTGACGTAGTGGCTGCAAACATGGACTCAAGCATAACAATGATCGTGAGGCTGGCTCAGGATCAGGTAATGTTTCGTTCTGTTGTACATAGGGTTGCTATGAGTCAGAACCCACTCAACAGGCACCTAACAACAACAGGCTTGCAGTTTATTTTGCTGAAGGTGTAATTCTTAGTGAGAGAAAAAAAAAATCGGAGCTTGGCATAATAATTTGAAAATTCAGTTACAGCATGTTTTATTTTAACTGAAATTATAAAGTAGGTATGTATTATGACAGTAAAATGCACTGAAAGTAATGGAGAATTAATTAATAATGTTTCCTTTTGAAAGTGACATTCAGTATTTCATTCTACATCACTTAAAGCTATGATTTTAGATTTTTTTTCAGAAGAAGACAAAAATGTTATAGAGCTTCAACTGGTTTTACCAAAAAACTCAGAATCCCTCACTGAAGAAGTCAAACCACATATTATTTTAGGTTTATTTAAAGAAGTTCAGATATTGCTATAATTAACAAGTATCCAGAAAACAGGAGAAAGTTTTAAAATAAGTACAAAAATATGATTTGAAGATTATATACACATCGGTGCTATAAAGAAGGAAAAAAGGCTTTATTTTAACATAAAAAACTTGGATCATTCTTGTTTTATAGTCCATCAAAGTGAATAAGTTTACATTAAAATGAAACAATTAACTTAGTTATCATGAATCTTAGGATAATAATGAAAATTAGCTGAGGACAACTCATTTCTCCAACCTGATGTGAAATGGTAAATCCACACAGTAGTTTCTATCCCAAGTTGTTCAAATTCAAACAGATGTCCAGGGAGCTAATAGTAAATAGATCTTTCCCAGTGCCTCCGTCCCTGATGATAGAGCTCCAAAAGACATCGCCAACTAGAATTAATGTAAGTGGCAAAAGGACTAGAAAGACCTCAGAATAAAATACAACAGGTTAAGAGCAAATCAATCAGAGCTTTAACACTTAATGAAAGCGTGCAAGGCCATAGTTAGCAACTAAAAATAAGCTATACATCTATAAATATTTCCCCTAGACAATAATTAAGTTAGGTCTGAGTTTTTTATTTTGAAGAAAAGATAATATTTGAAAGACAGTTTGAGGAAACACATGGAAGGATTGATCTAAACAGTGCATTCCTGGCCCAGAACAGGTCTGTGGGAAAATCAGTTTATGGTGTATCAAATCTGAGATGTCATGTCTAGCTGACTGACAGTGGACCTGGTGGAGTGGGCATCAGGGACACTGCAAAATGCTTTGGAACCTATCCTTCCTTAAGCTTCATGTTTCAAACTGCCAACAGCTAAAGTTACAATATGCCACAACCTTCCAGGATGGGTGTTTCTTAAGAAAAAATGCTGATTAAGTTATCAAAAGACGTGTGGATATTTGTAGTCCACTGATTTTAAGGAGCTTCTTAATGTATAGGCATCATTCTGAAATCAGTTTTCAGAGTGATTGATGTACCCTTATATGTGACTATAAAGTAAGTCAGAGGTATTACTAAAATCTGTTAGCTTCTGAAGAACAGAAATTAACTCTTGAGTTATTTATAATCTTTAATAAAAAAATATAGGTAATTCGGGGACTCCTGTGGAATGTAAATCATGAATTTGAGGGACAAAAATGATTCCATTTGGCGAAATCACTAAATACCCAGAAATAACTTATTAACAGAGAGGATATGGAACACAAATTTCAGAAAGACTGTGTCAGGAACAAAGGAGATTGAAGTGAATGGGGGAAATTTCCAGATAATCAAGGTAATTTGATCACAAGTGGTTATCTCCTCTCCTATTTAAAACTAAAATGTAGAAAGAAAAGTTAAAAAAACAAAAAAGTAAAAGTCACTATGTACAAACCCTCAGGATATTTCAACGTATTTTCGGAGAAGTCGGTAGGTGGAGATGCAGTAGCTGACTTAGCAGAGAAAGAGAAGGAATAACCTGAGCGTGAACTGACCCTATCAAATTCCAGAGAGGCTCAGCACTTGGAGGCATCAGGTAACTTGGAAACAGGGTTGAAGACAGGGGCTTGGGGTTGCAATTTTAAACAGAGGGCAGAAGGCTCCAGAAAGGAACTCAAAAAATAAAAACGAAATCAATAGACTTATCTGGTACTTAGAGCATTTGGAAAATAATATTTCTAAGAATTCTTTATCAGATTTGATGGAGCAGATGAATGAAACATATTTAATTAAATACATAATTGTAATCATAATACTGTATGGATCAGTAGTGAACCATGGTAACATAGTTCAAATATTTACCTAGTCCTAGTAAGTGCTACTCATAACTTGACCAAATATCCAGATAAACTTCTATTGAGGGAAGTGGAAGTAGGTGGTAAGGAGCTATTCTCAAGTAACTCAACAGGAAGACAATAGATAATGTCTGAAATAGAAAATATAAGATGGAACTATATAAATGTATTATTTGGAAATATGGAGACGATATATAAAGAAACAAATGAAAGATTTGAAAGCATTATTATTATTATTTATTTTTAGTGTTGGAGATCTGGGGTGGTGTCAGGCAAAAGGAGAATAGGCAGAGAAAAGCTAGTATTCACTATAAGCCTTTGTAACATACTTAACATTTTTAATGCATGTGAATGTGTTGCTTTTGTTAAAATAAATATGAAAACAACAACAAAAAGAAACTAACTTTGGGAGAGGAATCTGAGAAATTGTCTAAAGTGGTTCATGATATATCACCAGTACAACCTTATAAGACCAGTAAACAAAAAAACTCACTGCCATTGAGTAGATTCCGACTCATAGCCACCCCGTAGGGTTTCCAAGGCTGTGAATCTCTATGGTGCCAGACTGCCATATCTTTTCTCCTGTGGAGTGGCTGATGGTTTTTGGTTGGGAGTCCATCGCTTTAACCACTGAGACACCAAGGCTCCCTATAAGACCAGTAGTATGTCAGAAATCCATATTCTTGAATTTACTTTTGATAAATCTGGTTTTCTCCACTATTTGTTACCTGGCTTGTTCTTGTTAGGCCTCTTTCATTAGTTTCAGTCCGATATTTCATTGCTTAAATACGAGTGTACCTCTGTCACTTCTGCAAAATTGGATCCTTACCCTTTCACAAACTTTTCATCTACTTCCTTGCAGGAACCCTATCTTACGCTTAAACTGGGCTTTGAATTTTTCAGCATGGATTCTTTTTTCTTCCTTCTGCTTTTTCCCTGTCTTGAATTCCTAATGGAAACTTACACAACACTCAGGATTCTGTTAAAATTCTCCCAAGACCATTTCAGTCCTCAAGTGATTACTGCTCCTGTGTGAAAGAGGGCTAATTTAGTGGCAAGGACCATGAGCCTAGGGATCCCTGGGTGACACAAACTATTACCTGTTTGACTACTAGCCCAAAGGTTGGCAGTTCAACTCCACCCACAGGCACCTCAGAAGGCAGGCCTGACAATCTGCTTTGGAATGTGCACAGCCTTGGAACCCTATGGAGCAGTTGCCATGCATCAGAATCCACTCAACGGCAGCTAACAATAACAACAGCAACCGTGAACTTACTTCAAACTGTCTTAAGAATAAAGGCGATTTATCTGCTCACGTCACTGAAAAAGTCTAATGGTAGAAGAGATTTTTAGCATGGCTGGATCTTGGATCCAGGAGTATATATCTCTCTGCATCTCTAAGTTCTGCTGTCTTTAGTCGTGGTTTATTCTCAGAAAGACTCTTCCAATAGATGGCATAGATGGCTAGGACAAGATTCAGATCATCCGACCAGCCTACAACCCACACACAAATCCATTCCATATTCTTCCAGTAAATCAGCAAGCAGGTTTTCAATGGTTCAACTAGAGGCTGTGTGGACAGGTGGAAGAATTTGCTAATTAGCCAGGCAGGAGTTATTTATACGTTATTGGACTTGGGGGTTGGTTTTGTTCTAATTAAATCAAATTGTCTGAGGTGGGGAGGGGTACATTCCCAAAGGGAAACTAAGCTGACAAAAGACAGATTTTCACCATCATTCCCTCCTCTAGCCTCCTATATTTCTCATCTACATTAACATATGTTTTATCACTATAGCTAAACTCTATCTGGCCACGTGTGTTTATGAATGTGTATATACTATATGGAGTTTCCCATCTGTACCCTAAGCATCTATAAGAGGCTACATTGTATAATGATTGTTTTGTACTCAGCAACCAGTCCAGTGATTGATATATAATAGGAGTTCAATAAACATTTGTTGATAATAGAGAATTATAGGAAAATATGTCAAGTAATCAGCATATCTTATGCCAACTTGTACATGAAAGCCAGTGATAAGAAGAAGTTTTAATAAATGTTACATTCTTCAGTATAAGGAGCCAATATGAAGAAATGTTATGTACAGAAAAGTCTAACTGATTAGCTGTGGCTCTATTCTCCTAAAGACCAAAAACTGATTTAGTTTTGTCAACTGGATATAAGCAGGCAGAAAATAATTCTGACCTTATACAGTCACAGAGCATGGTATTTGTAAAACCAAAACTTTTAAAGAAACACATCATCTAATAAACTGGAAATGGTGGTGACATTTTACAGCTTAAATGTGAAACAAAAGGGCATTTCATCAACATTCATGATGTTCTAAAACAAAGGAAATTACATTAAATAAACTGCATTAAGTAGCCAGCCACTGCTTCTCCGCATTGTTGACTATTCATGAGACATCTGGATGAGGCTCAGCTGGCTCACACACCGCCCTGCCTGGCTCAGCTCTGTAACCTGCCCTGTGGCCTCCACTCATTTGTTCACATTTAAAGCAGCCACTTCTTCCTCCAGCTTGACCTGGGCTACCTCTGTGGTGTCAGAAACTGGCTCACATCTCAGGGTTCTCTGGCTCTGCCTCCAGATGAAATCTGAGCCTCTTCTCATCCCAGGCCTCGCTGTGCATGAACTGAGCTGAGAGTTTGGTACAAGCAGAAAGCTCTCACTTTCTACAGGCTTTTCTTTCCTATTTAAATCTGTAGGAGGATAAATCTGCAAGAGAGATATCAATGGTCCTGTAGGGGACAGAGACTCAGAAGATGTCCCAAGTGAAATTAGTGTTCAAGCTTAAAGATGATTGGCAGAGGGTGGAAAAGCTATTGCTAAAGGACCAGGAGACCATGAGGTAGCAGAGCACAAGGACAAGAATACTGTGTGGCCTGGGGATTCTTGGGTATCCCAGGACTGTTTCAGGGTGTCTAAGAGGTCAAACCTACCTATTTTTACAATAATCCTAAAATGTCATTTGCCTTTTTCACTCTCATTCTCTCAGGAGTGTACAATGGAGTTTTCCAGAGACTAAAGCTTTGATGTCAACAGTTTGAAGGCTGATGTAATGTGTGCCTGTGTGTAACAACTACCTCCTTTGCCATGAGACCAGAAGAATTGGATGGTGCCAGCTACCATTAAGGAACATTCTGTAGAAGAATCCTGATCAAAAGGGGGGAAATGTATAACAAAATTTCAAATTCTGATGGAATCCAGAGCTTCTGGAGTCATGGAGGCTGGATGAATCCCTGAAAATATTGCCAGGAGATAATCTTTAAACCTTAAACCAAAAGTATTCCCTGAAGTCTTCCTAAAATCGAGCAACAGTTTAGATTAACTAGTAAGAAAGGTCTGTCTTGGGCATCATGCTCTTTTAAGAACTATGTATATGGGATCAAATTGACAACGGCAACTCGATAGATTAGATGGGAAACTTAGGGGACAGTGAGTTTATGTTAATTGGGAAGGAACAACTCAGAAAAGGAGGATGAGAATTGGTTGCACAACTTGAAGAATGCAATCAATGTCACTGAAATGTACACGTACAAGCTGCTGAGTTGGTATACGTTTTGCTGTACATATTCTCAACAACAACAAAATAAATAAAATTAAAAAAGAAGTTCTCAGTTTAAAGACCTGATACAGTAAACATCCAAAGATACAAACCACATGAGTAAAAGCTCTTTTTGTTCCTTAATATACACATTCCTTTCTTTGTAATAGTTCTAATATGCATGAGTTTTAGTTAATACAGTACCATGCAAAGTGACGATTGACTCTAATTTTTAAGAGTATAAATAGGATCTGAGTCAAAAATGTGTAATGGAAAAAGAATTGTTCTAGGAATCAGAAGACCTGAGCCCAGTTTTGACCCTATGGTCCCTCAGAAATCATTTGACTGTTTATCCTTTGTTCCCTGGTATAAGGAGGGGTTATGTCAAACATCTACCTTGCAGATAACTTGTGGGTGTGTAGTGATAATTAAGATCATAGAAATGAAGAATACTTTAAAATAACTGTAAATCTTAATGATACACTACCACTAATAACAGCTAACGTATGGGTAATAATTACGTGACAAGCACCATTCTAAGTAACTAATGTCTGCTAATTGATTTAGCCTTGTTGTTATTGTGTGCCATCAAATCAATTCTGACTCAGAGCAAGCCATATGACAAGACTACAACTGCCCCATAGGATTTCCTAGGCTGAAATCTTTAAAGGAGCAGATCTGCTGGTGGTTGGAAGTGCCAACTTTTTAGTTAGCAACCAAGCACTTAACCGTTGTGCCACCAGAGCTCCTTGATTTAGCCTGACAACTACTTTATGAGATAGATATTATTTTTACCCCCATTTTACATTTGAGGATACTGAGGCCAAGAGAGATTAAGTAACTTTTTAACTTGTCTAAAATCACACAACTAGCCATTGACTGATACAAGATTTGAACCCAGTAGTAGGCAGGCTTCAGAGTTCAAGATTCTTTAAAGGAAAGGAAAACACACTGAACAACCAAACTGTCTTGCTCCCCTCCCCCCCCCCACACCCTGTCACCCTGCTTCCCTCTACACACGTAAGTAAAACTAACTTATGCTCAGAACCTCTTAGTGAATTTTGGAGACTATTGTCTTGCCGTAGTGGAATAGTCCAGAACGCTCTAGTGTTGCATCCCAGGAACAGGAAAAGAAAAAAAATTACCATGAAGCCAATCCCTGCAGTTTCATAAGCAATATATTTGCAAGTTCTAAGGAAATAAGATTAAAGCTCTAAAATGTCCACTGGTTAAATAAAATAGAGCTTTTTTTTTTATTTCATTAGTAATTAAGGAAAAATTTGATATAAAGCAACTTAAAGAAAAGAGAGCATCTAATATCTATCAGTGATTCATGACTTTGGTGAAACAACAGATGGGTAAGAATGGGAGAGAGTAGAAACATTCAAACTGCATTATTTTGGTCTGTGAAGCAAGAAAAAAATTGTATATATATATATATGCATCATTTAAAGATGCTTCAAAGTATTTTGAACAGATAGACCATATTTTATAAAGCATATTTTACTCATTGCCATTATTCACTTTGCATTTTTATGCCTTTGACTCATTAGTAATATTTCCCATGAAAACTGAGAAAGAAGTATATAAAGGGTGTTCTTCTCCTCTTCTCTTCTCTTTTCTGACATGGACATAAAGGCACCACAAGAGAGACAAATAAAAAATATTTAAGAATAGGGATAGACCCCCTAGTCTCACTCTCTGCCATCATATGCCATGCTAATACAGAAAATTCACTAAATTTGGAGGATTCTTTGGTAACTGATTTAATGCAATATGGCGGTTGGCATATAATGGCCTTTTCTATCATGTGATACATGATAACTGCATTCCATGTCAGCTGCTTACGACATGCAAGAACAGGGAAATCTCTCACTCCCAACCTCTCTTTCCCACCCTGGGTAGGTAGGTTGTCTGGGACACAAGGCAGACTTGTTAGAACGTCACTTGGTATTTGAGCTTCTACCAAGGTCCTCTTTAGTGATATGTGAGGTTCATGTACAGTGAACAGAATTAAAAAGTGGTTAAATCACAGCGTGACCAGCAATAACCTATTGCTCTTTTCCCATTTTTTTTTTAAATCACAGCATACCTAAGGCCTCTCTTTCAAGGTGGACAACAAGGCACTCACTTGTAAATCAAGATGCACTGAGACATGAGTGGCTCCAGAGAGCTACTGCCGTTTGGTCTGTGATGGTGGCAGGAGAAGTATCACTGCTACTTCCCTGCTGGCAACTTGCCATCAGCTTTAATGTCATTGAAAAACCTCAGAAATATTTGTGGGGGGAAAAAAGGCTGGGAAGTTCTGCCATAGAATATACAGAAGGTAATTAAAAAACTCCAGGTACAGCATTTTTGTCACTTGTTGGAGGGTAAAAACCCATACTTACTTTATTATTTAGCAAAACTATTTGTATATATATTTTGCAAATAACTGTAACGTTTCATAGCTAAAAAAACAAACAAATCCACAATCCAATCACAAATAAATGTTAACGTTTAATGAAGATTTGAATTCTGAATGTAAACGTCTCAAAAAAGTTTGATGGCAAATCTGTAATTTGTACAAAATGTCAACATTTTTTATCCTATATAGGTACATAATTGTATCATTGACCATATAAAAACCAGAAGACACACACTGGCTATTATGAGAAGCTCTGACTGAAGATGATGATTTGCCACAGCAAACTGTGCATTTATGTATTTTGTCAATGACTTTTTGTTTTTATCAAATGCCTATTCTTAATTCCACTCATATCCAATTGTAAATTTTCCTGGATACATATGATGAGTGAAGATACAGTATTCATTTTTAATTAGATAAATTTATATTTTGTTTTGTAGTGGTATACATTAGATAAGATGTATAATTTTGTGTCATCTAATTTGACCAAAAGCTCAAAAGAAATGTAGATAAAAACAAATAATGTATCAGATTTTGAACTGCAAATATATTTGTCAAAGAAAGGTAATCTGACTGCAGAAAAAAAAAAAAAAAGATGAAACTTTGGAAAATATTTAAATTTAAATACTTGCAAATTTTTAAACCAAAGAAAAAGGTTTGAGCATTTTATCTTTTTAGTAGAATTTGCTCAGAATTTATGCATACAATCAGCATCTATAGTTACAACTGTGCTTAGTTAAAATCACTGTGATGTAAAGAGAAGAGCTATGTATCAGTCAGCTTTTGCTGTATAACAAACCACCTCGAGAACATAGTGGTTTAAAATAGCATTATTTCAATTAGCTGCTGATTCTAGCTTGAGCTGGCTCAGCTAATCTCTTCCAATCTCGCTCATACATTTGCTATCAGCTGGTGGCGTATATGAGGCTAGGTGGTCTATGATTGCCCCATTGATATGTCTGGCAGTTGACTCAACATCAGCTTAACCAATGCAGGTGGTGTGGTCCTGTATCTCTCATCATCCAATAGGCTAGCTCAGGCTCATTTAAACAGTCTCTAAACTAACTTTCCTTCTATACAGTCAGTGTGAGATCAGTGACTCCATTCCTACATCAGTAGGAGTCACATGGGTGTGCCAAAAATCACCACACCACTTGAGAGATTTCCAGACATACACATATCCAGTCCCTTCCACTGCACCTACTCACACCATTTTTCCTCCTTTGTCTTAACATTAGTACATCTATCTGCTGGGGAACATCAAGGTTGATGTCAAGAGCCTGTTATCCCTATCATGCAGGTCTCCTCAAGAAGCCCAAGTCTTCCAGACCACCCTCCATTTCTCATACAGTAAACCCCAACTGGTTCTATATAACACCTTAGCAGATGACATTTTCCAGCTTTCGTCTAATTGCAGAGCCCTTTCCTTGTATCCCCCTGAAACTTCAAAATGTCCCGTATTATTCAAATATTTTCATCGTCTTTCTACTCTAACTGAAACATGGCTTCCACCAGAGAACAAGAATTCTTCTGCAGCCTTCTCACAAATTTGTTTTTGTTTTTTTCCTTTTCCAAACCTTCATAACGTTGAGCCTGGAGGTAGAGTAGGTGTTCTACTTTCTACTCATTGCATCTCTGGTCCATTCTTTCTTCTCTTTTAGAAGGAAAAAAAGAAAATACATATTTTTAAAAACTTTGGATTTCAAGCCATCAGACTATTCACTCTTCTCCCCTTTTCACAGTTCTCTCTCTACACACTGCTACGCTTCCCAAGAAATAGCATATAAAAATTCTGGGTGATTTCAGTACATGCAATGATCTTTCCAATATCCCCAGCCTCTCACTTCCTGGACTTTTCCTACTCTGGTAAATTTATCCTCCCACAATTTATTCTCATGGCCATGTCCTTGATTTTATCATTACCTACAAATCCAAAGGAAACCCTGGTGGTGTAGTGGTTAAAAGCTACGGCTGCTAACCAAAAGGTCAGCAGTTTGAGTTCACCAGGCGCTCCTTGGAAACCCTATGAGGCAGTTCTACTCTGAGCTATAGGGATGCTATGAGTCAGAATTGACTTGAGGGCAATGGGTTTTTTATAAATCCAAACTCCTCATAAACTTATTAGAAGCACTCCCTTGCCTACTCCATGAAAACTTGCTTGCCCGTTTCTGGTTCTATTGTATTCTCTAAAAGAGAGCCTTCATGAAACCCAACTTTTTTCTTCTGTTTGCTTGACTCTTTAAAGATGAATATGACTGGAAAAAAATCATGTTGACTGGTCTTGATTTAAAATCATGATTAAGTTCTTTATATAGATCATAGACATAAATACTTCCCTTGATTACATATGTAATACCTGAGATCAGGATATATGTCTAGCAAAACTTTACCGAAGGCTTGTGTTTTTACTTGAGACTGTCCCGGTTTTTTTTGTTTTTTTGTTTTTTGTGAAAGCTTTACTGAGATACAATTCACATGTCATACAATCCATTTATTTAAAGTGTGTAATTCAATGATTTTTAGTCTATTTAGTATATTCACAGAGTTTACAACCATCACCACAATCAATCTTAGAACATTTTCATCACCCCAGAAGAATTCCCATATCCTTTAGCTATCACCCGTGATTCCCTTTCCATCCACCCTAGCAGTAGGTCGCCACTAATCTACTTTCTGTCTCTATAGATTTGCCTATTCTGGCTATTTCATGGAAACCCTGGTGCCATAGTGGTTAAGAGTTTGGCTGCTAACCAAAAGGTCAGCAGTTTGAATCCACCAGCTGCTCCTTGGAAACCCTATGGGGCAGTTGTACTCTGTCCCGTAGAGTCGCTATGAGTTGGAATCGACTCACAGCAGTTTTTCTTTTTTTTTGTTCATTTCATAAAAACAGAATCAGATAATATGTCATTAGTTATTTCTTAATTAATGTACTTTTAGGCACATTGCTCTTTACTGGCCTAGTTCCCCACCACCCCCATATGCTGCCTAATTAGACTCTTGAGAACATTTGTGTTTTGGTTTCCTGGCAGGAATGAGGACATGTTTTACAATTATATAAATCTCTGCAAATATTTTTAATTCTGTACTGAGATCCTAGTAAGATGTTATGTGCAGGGGGGTAAGTTACTTAACTTTTACTACCTCAAATGTCTCCTCTCTGAAGAAGGGATAAAACTATGTAACTCACAGGATTCTTATAAGAATTAAATAGAAAAAAAATGTGTTATGTAACAAATGCAGTGCAAACAATCTGAAGACCTTAATAAATATTAGCTTTTTCTCCAAATCCATTTTCACATACATGTTTTTCAAATTTTTTGGTTGATTTTTTAACTATTTAGCTAATGAAAGAAAGTTCAAAGTTTCTGTGAGGACAGTATTTCTGAATTCCGTTTCGTTACAACTGGGAATAACTTAAGTTGACTTTCTCTAAAAAAGGCAAAAAATCGCCTTCAGATTGGAGACTTTAATCAAAAGAGCCCATACTGACTTTGAAGTATTATGGGAAATGGTCATTGACATGGAAATGTTAAACCATGGCTTTGTCATTTACTACAGAACTGTGTGCAGGAATTCATGGGAGAAAGGGTATCCACCCACTCAGTGCGGTGGTTGCCACATCTCGGTTCTTACAGGTTTTCTTTTACACAGTCCCTTCCGCACATGACTAAACTCCAGTCTTTCTTCTACACACATGTACACAATTCAGGAATTGTTTGGGGATTAAAAGAGGAGACAGATCCTAAGTTTGTCATATGCATTTGAAGAGTGATTCAAGTACATGCTTTGAAAAGAGAAGGGTTAATAATAAATGCATTTAAACACACATTTCCAAAAATGATCCAAATATGCATTTTGAAAACGAGTCAGTAAACACAGTAAAGCTCACACTTGACAGGGGATTCAGACATATAATTGAAAAGACAGTTAACTAAACCTTTAGAAAAGCAAAGGTGCCATAAAGTTTACCAAAGGAATAAAACAATAGAAAATGTACTTATATCAAGTACACTCTTTCTGGAGAAGACTCTATCTAACTGGTCAGTAATTGCTCTTACAATCAAAGATGCCAGGACCTTCACAGTTCCTGACGTTGGCTTTTAGGGAAACTGATGTAATCCATATGACTTCTAGTTTCAAAAAAAACCTGCCAGTAGGCCCAGGTGTGCCCAAGGCACCAGGACACATTACCACTTTAAAAGTGTAATGGGCCTCCTGAGAAACAAATTTGAGGAATCTTCAAAATGTCATATCTCTAGCTGGTAAATCATTGACAATGAAGTGTGCCCTTGAATCCACTTTAGATTCTTTGGAAGATGTTGTATTTTTTTACATAAAAATGCATATTCAAACACTTATATTCTAGTGCAAATGTAATGAGCACAGGGAATTTTGAAATATCACATGGATATCCAAGCTGATAAGCCTATTGGAAAAAGATCATTATGATTCATGTTTTCCTTAAAAAAAAAAAGTGAATTTAGAATATTTATCAGTTAAAGGAATCAGAATTCCTCTATCTCTCTCTGTTGAAACTCCATACCTCTAGCCTCCTGACTGGAAGCAATAATGAAAGTTTCTGAGATTTCTGTGTTGTTCCTTCTCTATACCCTTGTCAATTTAATAGTGCTTGGCATGGCTTCAGCACATAAAAATCATGCCTTGCATTTATATAACAAGATGCTGAGTCTACAGCTCAATTTGGAGGCTGAGAGATGTTTACCAATATTCTAAGACTGTTCCTGATAGAATAGTTCATTGAGTCCTGATAATGGTGTTATGTCTGAGTCATTTCTAATTCCAATAAAATGAAACACGTTTATATTATACACCCAGTTCTAATCAAACGATTTTACACAACCATGCATGAGGTCATAGCAATGGCCTGAAAGCTGATTATACGACATGTGTCACATTTCCTCAAGAATTCAAAACTGCCATAGCAATGTTTTTGCACATCACAGTATACCCAATTGTATACTGTACCATCTGCTCTACTCTATATTCAGATGTAGTGATAAAGCTTACCTGAGATTTAAAATTCTAACACTTGTTAGATTGTAAGCTTCTGGAAAGCCTACTGTGTTTTATTTATCTTTTTTTTTTATGAAGCACTGCTGAGCAGTACAGCTTTTAAGTGCTGTTCAAATAAGATGTTTCTTTTTTCCTTTAGGTAAAATGTTTCAGTCCTGAATATTAATAAGCTTGGAATGACCTGCAGTTATCCAAAATGCTTTGACCATCATTGGTGGTTTTTTCCAACAGTGTTTTGCCTAGAGTTCCCAGCAAAGGACACCATATCTGGTAAAGCAGAGGGCCAATGAAAAGGAGGAAACTTTCAATGAAATAGCCGCCGCACAACAGCCACCACAATGAACTCAAACATACTAAGGATCATGAAGATGGCCTGGGCCTGGGCAGTTTTGTTCTGCTATGCATAAGGTCATTAGGAAAGGGAATAGACTCCACAGCAACTAACAACATTATTTTATTTTCCTCTGATCATCCTATTCATCTCTACCCCCAGGGGAAAGTAGACTTGCCTTCCTCCTCAACACACACTTGAACTATCAGCTCCACTTTTAATGGTTTCAACAGTTTTTGCATAACATTTAATTTATTAGTTGCCGTTCAAATGACTCCGACCCATAGTGACCCCATGTGAGTCATAGTAGACATATTATGAAATGAAACATACAGTTTTCAATAACTGATGTTTTGGAAGTCAATCACCAGACCTTTCTTCCAAGGTGCCCCTGGGTGGACTTGAATCTCCAAGCTTTTGGTTAACGCCACCTAGGCACTCCATAACCATTTGCACTACCCAGGGAGTCTTAATGTTTATTAGGGAATAAGAAAAAAAAGGAGATGGGATTCAGCTGCTAAACCAGTTTGCAGTATGTATAATATTTAGATTATAGTATATAAACTGTTAATTCAGGGAATTAGAGATATAGAAACTTCTACTTAATTGGTTTATATCTATCAGCCCTGGTGACGTAGTAGTTAACAGCTTGGCTGCTAACCAAAAGGTTGGCAGTTCGAATCCACCAGCTACTCCTTGGAACCACTGTGGGGTAGTTCTACTCTGTCCTATAGAGTCACTATGAGTCCGAATCGACTCGAAGGCAATGGGTTGGTGTTATCTATCACTTTCAGTAACCAAATTCCTTGACTCATTCTAAACGAAACCATGGAACTGCAGGCAACACAAAATGGAAATGTGGAAATGTAGACCCTCTGTTCAAAAATTACTAAGAATTTCAAGACTGTGACAGCACAGCATAAAACCATGTGTGGGGTCCTTCTAAGCACGAGGTCTTGTGCTTAGGTTGCAAACCCATGAAGCCCACCCAACCACTGGAAGAAAGTCTATGCATAGGTATTCTAAATTATAATATCTGAAAATGTTTAAGGCAGTCTTTTCCTACTTAGATGAATTATAAAAGAGGCAGTCTCTAGTAAACAAATAAAGTCAGCCATTCAAGAACAGCTCTTTATTGAGAGCTGTGCCCCTGAAACCCTTGCAGAAAGACATGAACCACATCTTGCATCTTGGAGTGCCAGCACAGCAGTGTGTTGACAACAAACTTGAAGGAGAATGAGTTCATTTATGTCAGCTTTGACAAATTGCCTCTTTAAAATTCTTAGTTCCTTAACTGCAATATACACCCATGTTTCCAGTCTCTAGACCTGTAAAAGAGAACTGTGGCCCACAGGAGGTGATTTCTTTGTTCAAAGTAGAGTTAACAGTAGATAGCTCTACCAGGAATAAAACCCCAGCCATTAAAATAATTGGGATGGCCACTGCCTTTTACACAAGGCTCACTCTTTATATTGAAAGAAATTGTGGCAATAGGGACTTTAATGAAACTAAAGGTATTTCTGCTTCAGTAGATGTCCAGCTGGAGAGATCATCGGCACAGGGAGACTTTGAATGTGTTTAATATCAAGAAATATCAACACCTTGCAGAACAAGGGTGCAAGAAATCTTTTCCTTTCTGCATATGTAGTTTTTATACATTCATTTTTCTCTGTCCTAATAATTAACAGAGGTCATAATAAATAAGATATTCTAAATGCATATATAAGAGCCCTGATGGCACACCAGTTAAGCACTCAGCTGCTAACTAAAAGGTTGGCATTTTGAACCCACCCAGCAGCTCCACAGGAAAAAAAAGAGTCGATCTGCTTCCATAAAGATTACAGCCTAGAAAACTCTATTGGACAGTTCTATTCTGTCACACGGGGCTGCTATGAATCAAAATCAACTCAATAGCACCTAACAACAACATATACATGTATATATATGGAAGACAGGCCTGGTGATCTGCTTCTGAAAAAACAGCCAACGAAAACCCTATGGGTCACAACCATCCAAACTGCAACCAATCATGGGCATGGTGCAGGACCTGGCTGTATTTTATTCCATTGTGCATGGTTTCTCCATGAGTCAGGGGCTGACTTGACAGCAAACCACAACAATATACATATATAAATACATAGTTTTTGTATTTATTAAGTATATTTATATAGTATACTTAAGTCTAATAGTCTTTTTCTTAACTATTTTTCTTTTTGAAATGTTGTTGAAGAACACCTGTATTGGCTTATATCACAGTACTGCTATAACTCAGCTGAGTTCAGACCATGAAAATACTGGACTCTAAATGCAGCCAGTTTCTCTGAGCAGTAAATTAATATTGTGGAATATTGCATTCACTTAAGCAAATGTTTTTAGACAATTGCTGTGTTGGAGGCATTTTGCTATTTTCAAGGAGATGCAAAACAGCCAAAGTTATGGTCCTGACATCAGGGAGCTCACACTATATTGGACTGAGGAACGGCGTATTAATGAATATATGGGGGTTATATTGGTGTATCTAAACAGTTGTAATGCACATTAATATAGATACATGTAAAAGCATTACAAATAAAGCGTTTTAGAGGAACCCATATGGAAGTGATGAATTACTAATCATAAATAGGAAAATCAGGTTATAACACTGGTGACCTATGAGTTAGATATTGAAGGATAAATAGAACTTAGAGAAAGAAAGAGGAAAGCAAATTCTAAAGACAGAATAGATGAGCAAAGGCACGTTTGACGTGTGTGGGAGATGTGCACACAGTTTCAAGGACCCACCCGGTTTTGCTACAAACATGTATGAATCATTGCAATATTCCTCCTATCACGTCTTAATTTCTCATAGTCATCATATGATTCATTCTGTATGAGAAGTCATAAATAAAGCTAAGAAAAAAAAATGTTCATCAGTTCATACAACAGATGGTTTTAGGATGAGCTGGGGAATTTCAGATTCAATTTACATTGTTTAAAACTGAACCTCTCTTTATCTGATGCCCAAGGGGTAAAGGTCACTTAACATCAAGTAGTTAGCTACAATGAGTTTTTAAATTATTCATTAATCAAATCATTTAAGATGATTTAAAATATGTTCTTTGGCAGTTAGATGGTTTCATAACTGCTTGCACCCTTACAAAATCTTATTGTTTCCATTTATTCACTCTAAAGTGCCATTTTAAAACAATATAATGGGACCTTGGGAAGAATCATTTAAGAATTGGTTCCAGACATTCAAAGGATACACTGCCTCTGGATATGTAGTCTTTTTCTTTTTCTTTTTTTTTTGTATCTGTTCGTATTTAGTTATTCTAAAATGTTCTATAAGAACTTCTAAGTAAATGTTCTAAGATATATGAAATGCCTGATGAAACTCTTGGACACTAATCAACTTCTAATTATTCAAGTGTGAATTTCGGACTCAAACTTTCAACATCCTTAGTAACATCCTCATGATTCAGCTTGTTTGTGCCTTACCAATTCAAATCAAGTTTTAATACTTGTTTATGCTAAGTAAATCTTTATTCAAAAAAATTACTTTTTTTTAAACTAATAAATTCAATTATGAATGTAATTTGTTGAAATGGAGAGCTGAGACATAGCACCATTGATTGGATTTAGAATGGGAAGGAAAGGAGAAATTTAGGATTTTATGTAGAGCAACTCATATTAAAAAAGCCAAATCTGTTGCTGTTGAGTTGATTCTGACTCATAGTAACCCCACAGGGCAAAGTACACCTGCCCCATAGTGTTTCCAGGCTATAATCTTTACAGAAGCAGATTGCCACATCTTTCTCTTGTGGAGCAGCTGGTGTATTTGAGCCACCAACCTTTCGGTTAGCAGCCCAATGCTAAACCATTGTGCCACCAGGGCTCCTTAACGCATAATAAAAACTAAAAACCAAACCTGTTGCCGTCGAGTAGATTCCGACTCATAGTGACCCTAGAGAACAGAGTAGAACTGCCCCATAGGGTTTCCAAGGAGTGGTTGGTAGATTCAAATGCAGACCTTTTGATTAGCAGTCAATCTCTTAATCACTGTGCCACCAGAGCTCCTAACTCATAATAGAGATAAGGAAAACTGAAAGGGGAGTGGGATTGAAAGTACAGAGAATGAGGTCAAAATGGGGCACTTTTAATTTAAGTTTGTTGTGGATATTGAAGTGGAAATACCAAAGAGAGAAAATTGAATGTGAAGCTTGGTGAATAATTTTTAGATGAGTTTATAAAATGAATGAATGAGTAATTACAGCTTTAGATCTCAGGAACGACTTGTAATCTTCAGCATGAAGATCATGACAGAAACTATAGATTACATTATCAAGCAAATCCTGAAAATAGAGATGAGAGAACTAATAGAGAGAGACCCAGAGAATATCAACAAATTCTGGTTTGTGAGAAGAGTTAGAAACTGATCCTGAGAATGAGCAACCAGAAATGAAGAAAGACAATCAAAGTAAAGAACTGTTCAGAAGCCAAGGGGAGTCAAATAAACTGAGAATATGGAAAAGGCCACTGAGTCAAGCTGATATAAGATTTATGGTTGATATCAGCCTTAACAAATTAGGAATTCAAACTAGACCATTTTATGCTGAAGCATAAATAAGGAGTAAAAAAAAAAAAAAAAAAAAAAATTTTGCTAGGTCAATGTTGTTTAGTAGAAGTTTTTGTTTACTGGGTTTGACCTAATCATCTTTTCTTAGGGGCACTTACAGCTCAGTAGAAGAATTCTCACCTTCCATGAGATCCCCAAAGCATCTCATGCACAGCCACCACCTGTCTGTCAGTGGTGGCTTACGTGTTGCTATGATGCTGAACAGGTTTTAGTGGAGCTTTGGAACTAATATAGACTAGGAAGAAAAGCCTGGCAATCTATTTTGAAAATTAACCGATCAACTCCCTATGGATCACAACCATTTGCTCAAAAACTGTTTATGGGGATGATACAGAGCCTGGCAGCATTTTCTTCCCTTGTATATGGGGTCACTATGAGTTGAGGCCCAATTCGACAACAGCTAACAACAGCAATGATAATATCTTGTCAACCCTTCTTCCAAGCCAAACCTAACCCTCTCATTCCAACTACCAGAGATTCAGATATAGGTCCAAATCTGAGCTCTGACTGTTAGCTACAGTTGAGTGGGGACTTGGACTAATTTATAGTGCTAAACTTTGTGTAGACTCAAGGCATCCAAAACTTAATTTGAAACAACCTGCCACAAATATTCGCGCTTCTATACCTTATTAAGGGCCCAGGAAGGCCAGGAGGACTGTATAAATAAAGGGTTATAGCTCTTGAATACGACTGCTGTCTTGGGAATTGTCAGGGAAGTTTTGACTAAAATGTTTGAGCCTGTAAATTTAAATAGAAAAATCCAATTAGAGAAGTCAGCCGGAAAATGTTCTGGCAAAACCAAGTCCCACGATATTTGCTCAAGGTTTTAGTTCACCACTTACGAGCTTTGTAGATCACTTTTCATCTCCAAGCATAAATTCTCTCATATACGAGATGTTGATAATATTGCCTTCCCCACCTCCTTTACACAATTGCTAAAAAAAACAAAATAAGTGGCATTATTTCAGTAGACCAAGACATCTCTGGAGAATGGACAGCTTGTTAAGTTCGTATCTGTGTCCCATGAGTACCTCGCTTACAACAAACATTCACTATAATATCTACAAACTGCAAGACAACTGATTTTTCTATATAACAATTTTACAAGCTTTTCATTTTTAGCTCCCCACTCCAATTGTAGAGAATATTCTGATTAAAACTGTCTCTTGCACATTTGCTCTTTTAATGTATTTATGCTTCTCCACAGAACAGTAGGGGTTATTATTATAATCAATTAATAACCAGAAAAAAAAGCAATCAGTCACTCTGAATCCACTGAGTAGATATTAACTATTTCTACTGAAAAGAAGTTCAACGTTTTCCATTATACTATGTCAGGTGGAAAAAAATGGGAGAGTAAAAAGGTGAGTTTTGTTTTGTTTTTAATGTTCTTGAGAGTATTTTTGGGTATAAAAAATATAATTCAGATATTACCCTTTGACTTCATAAATTAAATTTAATTCATTAGATTTTTAATTACAAGGACTTAGTTCATTCCTAGGATTTAAGTTCAATTTAGAGATATTATTCCATATATAAGCTTGAGTATTTGTTTTTCAATTGTACTTCAGGTGAAGGTTTACAGAACACATAGTTTCTCATGGAACAGTAGTACACATATTGTTTTATGACATTGGTTAACAACCCCACGACATGTCAACCCTCTCCCTTCTCAACCTTTTCTTTTTTTTTTTTTTTTTTTGGTGAAAATATACATAGCCAAAGATACACCATTTCAAAAATTTCTACATGCACAGTTCAGTGACATCGACTACGCTCTTCCAATTGTGCTGCTATTCTCACTTTAGATGAAGGTTTACAGAACAAAACAGTTTCTCATTAAACAGTACACATGTTGCCCTATGACAATGGTTAACAACCTCACGACACATCAACACTATCCTTACTCAACCTTGGGTTCCCTATCACCAGCTTTCCTGTCCCCTTCTGCCTTCTAGCCCTTGTCCCTGAACTGCTGTGCATCATTAGTCCCATTTGGTTTTATGGGGCTGTCCACTCCCTGGCTGAACAGTGAACCTTGGAAGTGACTTCACCACTGAGCTAAAAGGGTGTCTGGGGCCCATACTCTCGGGGTTTCTCCAGTCTCCTTTAGGCCGGTAAATCTGGTCTTTTTTTTTTTGTGAGTTAGAATTTTGTTCGACATCCTTCTCCAGCTCTGTCCAGATCCCTCTGTTGTGATCCTGGTCAGAGCAGTCAGTGGTGGTAGCCGGGCACCATCTGGCTGTACTGGACTCAGTCTGGTGCAGGCCTTGGTAGCTGTGGTCCATTAGTCCTTTGAACTAATCTTTTCCTTGTATCCTGTTCTCTTCACTCTCCCTTGCTCCCGAAGGGATGAGACCATGGAGTATCTCAGATGTCTGCTCACAGGCTTTTAAGACCCCAGATCTACTCACCAAGGTAGAATGTAGAACATTGTCTTTATTAACTGTGTTATGCCAATAGAGCTAGATTTTCCCCCAAGACCATGGTCCCCACAGCCCTCTGTCCAGCAATTCAGTCCCTAAGGGAGTTTGAATGTGTCTATGGAGCTTCCATGAACTTTCCTTGTACAAGTTGTGCTGATTTCCCCAGTATTGTGTACTGTCTCACCCGTCACCCAGGATACCACTTATCTATTGCCTGTTTAGTAGTTCCCCCCCACCCCTCCCATCCCTGGTAACCAGCAAAGATTGTTACTATTTGTGTGTGAACTTTTTCACTGGTTTTTACCATAGAGGTCTCATACAGTATTTGTCCTTTTGTGATTTACTTATTTCACTCAGCATAATGTCCTCCAGTTTCATCCATGTTATGAGATGGTTCACAGATTCATAGTTGTTCTTTCTCGTTGCATAGTACTCCATTGTTTGTATGTACCATAGTTTATCCATTCATCTGTTGATGGGCACCTACGTTGTTTCCATCGTTTTGCTGTTGTGAACAATGCTGCCATGAACATAGGTGTGTATATGTCTATTCGAGTGACGACTCTTATTTCTCTAGGATATATTCCTAGGAGTGGGATTGCTGGATCAAATGGTATGTCTATTTCTAGCTTTCTGAGGAAGTGCCATATCATTTTCCAAAATGGTTGTATCAGTTTGCATTCCCACCAGAAGTGCATAAGAGTTCCGATCTCCCGCAGCCCCTCCAACATTTGTTATTTCCAGTGTTTTTAATTCCTGCCAGTAATGCCGGGGTGAGCTGGTATCTCATTGTGGTTTTAATTTGCATTTCTCTAATTGCTAGTGATTGCGAGCATTTCTTCATGTGTCTGTTGGCCGCTTGAATGTCTCCTTTGGTGAAGTGTCTGTTCCTTTGCCCATTTTTTAATAGGATTATTAGTCTTCTTGTTGTAGAGGTGTTGGATTTTCTTGTAGATTATGGAGATTAGACCTTTGTCTGACTTGTACTGTCCAAAATTTTTTTCCCAGTCTGTAGGTTCTCTTTTTACTCTATTGAAGAAATATTTTGAAGAGCATAAGTGTTTGATTTTTAGAAGATCCCAGTTATCTAGATTATCTTGTGGGGTTTGTGTGTTGATGGTTATGGTTTGTATCCTGTGGCATTGGTCCTATTTTTTCTTCTATGAAATTTATAGTTTTAGGCTTTATATTCAGGTCTTTGATCCATTTTGAATTAGTTTTTCTATATGGCATGAAGTATGGGTCCTGTTTCTTTTTTTTGCAGATGGGTATCCAGTTTTGCCAGCACCATTTGTTAAAAAGACTGTCTTTTCCCCATTTGATAGACTTTGGGCCCTTGTCGACGATCAGGTGACCATAGGTGGATGGATTAACATCTGGGTTTTCAATTCTCTTCCATTGGCCAGTGTATCTGCCATTGTACCAGTACCAGGCTGTTTTGGCTACCATAGCTGTATAGGAGGTTCTGAGGTCAGGTAGTGTGAGTCCTCTGACTTTATTCTTCTTCTTCAGGAGTGCCTTACTTATTCGGGGCTTCTTCCCTTTCCATATAAAGTTAATGATTAGTTTTTTCATCTCTTCGAAGAATGTTGTTGGTATTTGGATCGGGATTGCCTTGTATTTGTAAATTGCTTTGGGCAGAATTGTCATTTTCACAATGTTGAGTCTGCCTATCCGTGAGCATGGTATGTTTTTCCATTTATGTAGATCCCTTTGGGTTTCTTGCAGTAGTGTTTTGTAGTTTTATTTGTATAGGTCTTTTACATCCCTGGTTAGATTTATTCCTAAGTATTTTATTTTTTTAGGGGCTATTATAAATGGTATTGTTTTCCTGATTTCCTTTTCATCGTTCTCCTTATTGGTGTATAGCAATCCAACAGAGTTTTGTATGTTTATCTTTTATCCTGCTACTCTGCTGAATCTTTCTATTAGTTCCAGTAGATTTCTCATGTACTCTTTAGGTTTTTCTATGTATAGTATCATATCATCCACAAACAGGGACAGTTTAACTTCTTCATTACCAATTTGGATGCCCTTCATTTCTTTTTTTTGCCTTATTGCTCTAGCTAGAACTTCCAAGCACAATGTTAAATAGCAGTGGTGATAAAGGGCATCCTTGTCTTGCTCCTGTTCTCAAGTGGAATTTTTTCAGCCTCTCTCCATTAAGAAAGATGTTGGCCATTGGTTTTGCATAGATGCCCTTTATTATGTTGAGAAATTTCCGTTCTATACCTATTTTATTGAGAGTTTTTATCAGGAATGGGTGTTGGACTTTGTTGAATGCCTTTTCTGTGTCAGTTGAGATGATCATGTGATTCTTTTCTTTCCTTTTATTTATGTGGAGGATTATGTTAATTAATTTTCTAAAGTTGAACCATCGTTGCATACTTGGTATAATCCTACTTGGTCGTGGTGTTTTATTTTTTTTAAATAATGCTGAACTCTATTGGCTAGAATTTTGCTCAGAATTTTTGCATCTATATTCATGAGAGATATTGGTCTATAATTTTCTTTTTTTGTGGTGTCTTTGCCTGGTTTTGGTATCAGCGTTATGCTGGCTTCATAGAATGAATTTGGAAGCGTTGCTTCCTTTTCTATGCTCTGAAATAGCTTGAGTAGTACTGGTACAATCTCTTCTGTGAATGTTTCGTAGAATTCTCTAGTGAAGCCATCTGGGCCAGGGCTTTTTTTGGTTGGGAGTTTTTTTATTACCTTTTCAATGTCTTCTCTTGTTATTGGTCTGTTCAGATTTTCAACATCACCTTGTTGTAGTTTGTGTAGGTAGTGTCTTTCTAGAAATTTATCCATTTCCTCTAGGTTTTCAAATTTGTTGGAGTGTAGTTTTTCATAATATTCTGTTAGGATCCTTTTTATTTCAGTTGGGTGGGTTGTAATGTCCTCCATTTCATTTCTTACTTGGGTTATTTGAGAACTCTCCTATTTTTCTTTTGTCAGTCTGGCCATTGGTTTGTCGATCTTGTTGATTCTTTCAAAGAACCAACTTTTGGTTTTGTTGATGCTTTCTATTGTCATTCTGTTCTCTATTTCATTTATTTCTGCCCTGATCTTTAGTATTTCCTTTCTTCCGGTGGTTGTGGGCATTTTTTGCTGTTCTCTTTGTATTTGTTTCAGTTCTGTAGTTAATGTTTTGATTTTGTCCCTTTCTTCTTTTTTTGATATGTGCATCTATTGCTATAAATTGTCCTCTGAGGACTGCCTTTGCTGTGTCTCAAGGGTTTTGGTATGATGTGTTTTCATTCTCATTTGATTCTAGGAATTTTTTGATTCCATCTCTGATTTCTTCTATTACCCACTGATGTGTAAGCAGGGTATTATTCAGTTTCCATGTAGTTGATTTTTTTCCCTTGCTCTTTCTCTTGGTAATTTCTGCCTTGATGGCATTGTGGTCAGAGAAGATACTTTGAATTATCTCAACGTTTTGGATCTTGTTGAGGATTGCTCTGTGGCCTAAGATGCGGTCTATTCTGGAGAATGTTCCATGTGCATTGGAAAAGAATGTGTATTTTGCAGTGGTTGGATGGAGGGTTCTATATATGTCTATGAGGTCAAGTTGGCTGATTGTGCCCTTTAGGTCTTCTGTATCTTTGCTGAGTTTCTTCTTAGTTGTTCTGTCCTTTACTGAGAGTGCTGTGTTGAAGTCTCCTAGTATTATTGGGAACTGTCATTTTCTCTTTTCAGTGTTGTGAGAGTTTGTTTTATGTATTTTGGAGCCCTGTCATTGGGTGTGTAGATGTTTATTATGGTTATGTCCTCATGATGGATCGTCCCTTTAGTCATTATATAGTTTCCATCTTTGTCTTTTATGGTGGATTTTATTTAAAGTCTATTTTGTCTGAGATTAGTATTGCCGCTCCTGCTCTTTTTTGGTAGTTGTTAGCTTGATATGTTTTTTTCCAAACTTTGACTTTTAATTAATTCATATCTTTGTTTCTAAGGTGTGTCTCTTTCGGACAGCGTATTGATGGATCCTGTTTTCTTATCCATTCTGTCACTCTCCGTCTCTTTATGGGTGCATTGAGTCCATTTACATTCAGTGTAATTATTGATAGATGTGAGTTTGTTGCTGTCATTTTGTAGTACTTTTTTTTGTGGTGCTGACGTTTTCTTTGTTCTTCTTACTCTCCTGAGCTGAGTTACTTTTGTTAGTGGATTTTTTTTCATTTCTTTTGTTTTTATAGGTTTTATTTTTGCTGAGACTTTATGGTTTTCCTCTTTATTTTTATGAGTATGTTTGTTAACTTTCTTTGTGGTTACCATGAATTTTACCCTTATCTTTCTAAGTTTGAAGCAGTCTATTATTACTTGGTATCGCCTTGCTTTCCTCTCCATTAGAAAGTTC
Organism: Dugong dugon; assembly: GCA_030035585.1. Classification (NCBI taxonomy): domain Eukaryota; kingdom Metazoa; phylum Chordata; class Mammalia; order Sirenia; family Dugongidae; genus Dugong; species Dugong dugon. Next base: position 14,865,432 of record CM057473.1, read on the forward strand.
TATACCTACACCGTTTATTCCCTCTTTTATAGTTTTGATGTTGTTGTCATTTACTGATTAACTGCTCTGATTTCCTGTTGTATTTCTTTTGGTTTTGGATAGTCCTTGAGAGTTCATTTCCTAGATTGGTATCTGGCTGGTATGATCTTGCATCCTAGATTCTGCCTGTGAGCTGAAGTTGTTTTTTCTCAGATTGAAGAACTCCCTTTAATAATTCTTGTAAGTTTGGTTTGGCTTTTACATATTCCCTTAATTTCTGTTTATCTGTAAATGTCCTAATTTTACCATCATATTTGAATGAGAGTTTTGCGGGATATTTTATTCTTGGCTGGCAATTTTTTTCTTTCAAGGTTTTATATATGTCATCCTATTGCCTTCTTTCCTACATGGTTTCTGCCAAATAATCTGAGCTTAGTCTTATTGTTTCTCCTCTGTGTGTGACTTCTTGCTTTTCACGAGCTGCTCTCAGGATTCTTTGTTTGTCTTTGGTTTTGGCGAGTGTGATTATGATATGCCTTGGTGATTTTCTTTTGGAGTCTATCTTATATGGGGTTCATTGTGCTTCTTGGATGGCCAGCTTTTCATCTTTCATGAATTTCGGGAAGTTTTCTGTCAGCAATTTTTCAATGATCTTCTCTGTGTCTTCTGTTTTCTCCCCCTGTTCTGGAACTCCAATCACTTGCAAAGTTTTGCTTTTGATTGTATCCCACATAACTCTCAGGGCCTCTTAATTTTTCTTTGTTCTTTTTCCTGAGTTTTCCTCAGAGTTGTAGCCAAGTGCTTGTCTTCAGTTCCACTGATCCTGTCTTCCTGCTCTTCAGCCCTTCTATGACACTGTCCATTTCTGAAATCTTGTTGTTTATCTTTTGGATTTCTAGTTGTTGTCTTTGTATAATTTCTAGTTGTGAATTTATTTTGGTATTTTGTACCTGCATTATTTTCCTGAATTCTTCCAATTTTTTGTCGGTATTTTCCATGAATTTGTCTGCCTTTTTCATGAATTTGTCTATTTTTCCCTCTTTTTTGTCTGCTTTTTGCTTCAACTCTTGGATAGTTCTGAGTATTACAGATTTGAATTCCCTATCAGTTAGTTCTAGTGCCTTTTCTTCCACTGGAAAGTCATCTGGTGTTTTATTTTGGATGCCTACTGGAACCATCCTGCCCTGTTTTTGTAAATGGTTTGATATTGTCTGCTATCTTCGGGGCATTCAGTAGTTATTTTTCTCATTTATTGATTGTAGATTTGTTTGTTTCATCCTTTTTTTTTAATTTGGCTATGTCTGAGTAGGCAGGCTGTGTGTTCTTTGTTGTTTGCTCATCTGTAGGCACAATACTTTTCACCTGTTTCTACAATTGGCAGGGTCAGTCGCTCAGATATGGTACAGCAGGGAAGGTCTAGCTGAAGAGGAGTTACCGGGATGGGTTGTTTGTGGCACTTACTACAGCCACCAGTGTGGGTCAGTAATCACTGCAGGGTAGGTTCCAGTAGGCCATGCCTGTGGTGCTTGGTGGAGTGATGTTAAGCATGCAGTGCAGGTTGGCAGGATGTAGGGGGGAGATTGTTATGTGTGGAGCTAAGATGGATATGGGAGAGAGGAGAGAGGAACAAAAGCCAAAAACATACAAACAAACAAAAAAGAGTGCTAGGGGAATTTGCTGTTGTAGTGGAGAGATGAGAGACTATGAAATGTAGAAAAACAAAAAGGGGAAGAAGAAGAAAAGAAAAGAATGAATAAATAAACATCAGAAAGGGAAAAGAACAACAAAGTTCCCAGGGATCCCACCAGTGCAGCTATGAAGTCTGGGGAAGTTGTTCTCAAATGTTGCAGTACAGCCTGGCAAGAAGGCGTAGAGGTATTCAGCACCAGGTATTCAGGGAACAGATAGAGAAGGAAGGTAGAGAGAGATGAGAAACTGAGTAATGAAGAAAGACAAAATGGGAAAAAGAGGGAAAAGAAAACAAAACAAATTTAAAAAAAAAAAAAAGAACAATAAAAGCTCCCAAAAAAACAGTTAAAAAAAAAAAAAAACCATGAAAAACGAAATGCTCTCAGGGATCCCCCTGCACGTCTGTGCAAACCAATGGGGTAGGTTCCAAGCCATGCAGCACCACCCGGCCAGAACAGGCTTCCAACTCAAGAAAAGGAAAAGAAAACAAACAAACAATTCAAAACAAACTAGCAAACAAAAGCCCTGGGATCCCACCAGCATGGCAGCCCAGACCGGGAAGCAGTTCCACACTCGAACAGAGCTCTGCAGCCCCTCAGGAAGAAGCAAAGATGTCACACGGAGCCAGGTATTTGAGCAAAATGAGGGGGAGGTGGTGAGAGGTAAGGAAGGAATCAAAAGAAGCAGATAAAAACAACACCAGCAGCCAACAAATGGCACTCAGAGAGCCAGCCAGTGCGGGCAGGTGGAATCCAAGCAGCAGATATTTCCCAGTCAAGATACGGTGGCCACGGGAAGCAGAGGAGGCAGAGTGAGGGTGAAGAAGAGCGGGGGGTGGGAAAGCGTATATCGCAAATTACCTGTTGTTTTGTCTCCCGCTGGAAGCTCCCTGAAGCTGCTTTCTCATACCCCCTATTTACTGGTCTCTGATAGGAGTCCAAGATGGTGGATCCATGCTGTGTTAGCTGATAGGGGACCTCTGCATGAATCTCTTCTCTCTCTCCATTCTCTGTCAGTTTTCTCACTCCATTTGGTACTTGGCTGAGTTCTTTTATCTCTTCATTTGATGTTTTAGGGTTCAGGATTTCTGTTTTCTCTGTTTGGCTTATTTTTTTTGGATCTTTGCTGTGGACGGATGGCATGGTGCTTCTGCTTAGAGCACCATTTTGCCAGAAGTCCTCTGAGTGTTTTTAAACTTTTGCCCATTTCCTAACTTTGGATACATATTCTTCACAATGGAAATGCCATTCTTAGTATAACTGAAAACGATAGTTGTATCCAAAGGAAGCAAACTATGCTAATTGAAAAGAACTTCCCAGATATTTTTAATGCAATTTTTAAGAGTAAAACCATGGCCAAATAGGAACTGTAAGCATCACATGCTGATGTGAAATGGAAAAAATAATAATAATTAATAGTATAAGAATTTATTAGTGTTTTTATATTTGCATTACCATAGGTTGCTCAAAATTAATTTAACAAATTTTGATTATTAAGAACATTCATTTCAACACACTTGTTTGTGGAAAAATCACTTAGAGTTTATAGGAGTATTTAAAATGTGACAAAAATATTGCCATAGTGTAGAGTAGACATAATTGACTACAAATATATTTTTAAAAATTAGGTGATAAATTTAAATATATTAGAAGAATGGCTTAAAAGACTGATTAGAAATTAAAGTACATGCGTACCCTCTCTTACGATAAAATGCCATTACAGGAACTCCCATAGATTATGAGTATTCCATTTTTTCCAGTTTGTTGTTTTAATCAATTTGTTTTCTACCAAATTGCTTTCTACAAATTTAGTTTCCCCTATTTCTCCTGGAGACGGTGAATGCAGAGGAGGCTAAATATTTTAGCCGCTATGGGGGAGATTGGAGCTGAACTAGTTCATGACTTTGAGTCTTCTTTTTCTAGTGAAGTCGGCTCTGAGATTATTTGTTGTGAATGGGTGGGAGTGGGGAAAATGGATTATGGGGACTGAAAGACATGTTTAAAACCACCTCCACAGAAGTTAGAAGGGAAGAAAAAAATAAAAGTTTTATACAACTGGATTTGAAACCATAAACTTGTCAGCAGCACGGTTATAGAATATAGTACATTTTTTTAATGATTCTTAAAACCTAAACCGATGAGCCAAAGGGCATTGGTTGCAAATCTCTTCCTTTCTTCCTCTCTTTCCACAATTACCTGAGGTTACGATCTCAGGTCTAATGCACACATTTATTCTGTGCCAATTCAAAGAAAGCGCTGCGGATTTTCTGTTACGACTTTCCAGGCTTCATTTCAATTCCGAATTCTCTCCTCCTTTTTTTTTTCTTTCTCTCTCTTCTTCCAGAACATTCATGTCTTAATTTACCAAAATATTTATCAAAAAGCAGCTTAGGCCAAGCAGTATATGCTAGATCAATGAGTGCTCAGTGTATGAAATTTATACTGTCATTTTCTATCACTTCTAGCCCTGGTTTTGTGTATTGCAATGTGATGGTTTCCTGTGGAGTTATCCAGTCAACTGTGGTCTCATTTAAATGGTGAAAGTAGAGATTTCTGAATGTGTAATTGTTTCTTTAATTTTTTTATTGTGTTTTAGGTGAAAGTTTACAGTGTAAATTAGTTTCTCATTCAAAAATTCACACACAAATTGTTTTGTGACATTGGTTGCAATCCCTACAATGTGTCAGCACTCTCTGCCTTTCCACCCTGGTTTTTCCGAGTCCAATCCATCCAGTTTTCCTGTCCCTTCCTGCCTTCTTCTCTTTGTTTTTTGGGCAAGTATTGCTCATTTTGTCTCATATACTTGACTGAACTAAGAAGTACCTTTCTTCATGTGAGTTTTTGTTTATTTTATAGGCCTCTCTAATCTTTGGCTGAAAGGTAGACTTTGGGAGTGGCTTTAGTTCTGAGTTAGTTGGATGTCTGGGTACCATAGTCTCAGGGTTCCTCTAGTCTTTGTCAGACCAGTAAGTCTGGTCTTTTTTGTGAATTTGCATTTTGTTTTACATTTTTCTCCTGCTCTATCCAGGACCCTCTATTGTCAGAGTGGTCTGTGGTGGTAGCTGGGCACCATCTAGTTCTTCTGGGCTCAAGTTGGAGGAGGCTGTGATTCATGTGGTCCTTTAGTCTTTCAGACTAACATTTTCCTTGTGTCTTTAGTTTTCTTCATTCTCCTTTGCTCCAGTTGGGATGGGACAATAGATATATCTTAGATAGCCACTCGGAAGCTTTTAAGACTCCAGATACTACTCACCAAAGTAGGATATAGAATAGTTTCTTTATGAAATATGTTATGCCAATTTCCTAGATGTCCCCTGAAATCATGGCCCCAAGTTCTCAGTCCCAGTAACTCGGTCCCTCAAGTATTTGGATGTAGCTAGGAGGCTTCTAGGACTTTGCCTTGGTCAAATTGTGCTGACTTCCCCTATATTGTGTGTTGTCTTTCCCTTCTCTAAAGTTGACACTTGTCTACTGTCTAGTTAGTAATTTCCCCTTCCCACTTCTCCTCTCCCTCATAACCATCAAAGTTCTGTTTTTTTTTTTTTTTTAAATCTGAGTGTAAATCTTTTCTTGGGTTTTTATAATAGTGGTCTCATATGTGTAATTTTTAATTATAGTTGTATGTTAGAGAATGTGTGTTTATATTTAGGAATATCTCTAAAAGGCTTTTTAAATTTTTTTAGAAATATATTTTTCCTGAAATTAAATTTTCATTAAATTTAAACCAGCAGTATGGGTTTGTGTTTTTATTTATTTATAAAGTAGTTGCATTGAGATATATGCAAAATTGTGATCCAATATTTTGGACAACTGTCTTCCTGACATTTTGCACTGAAATATCTGGGAATACTCTTCAATAACTTTGCAATCAGCTGGCAACTAGTTTTGAGGAAGTAATAAGCATGAAGTTAGCTAATCAGGCATTATTAGATCATGGAAAACTTCAACTTCAGTCTAGGATACAACAAGAAAACTGTCAGGAAAAGATTCTCAAAATATACAAAAGGGCAAACAATTTTACTGGGCAAACTTTCCCTGGAGTTCTAGGAATTATCTAGTGGACCATCAAGAGGTATATGATTTTATGGATGTTTTCACCTTTGATTGTCTTTATTTCGACTAGAATATTTTATAATTACGTTATGGTGGAAGCTAAATTGTAGAAAAAGTGATAATAATGCAAACTATTCACATCCACAGAAATGCAAATGAATTTTGTGTGCTAGAGATACAACTGAATTCTGCCCTGTAGAAACTATGACATTTTACTCCCAACTATTACATTTTATTCCTTAATAAACTATGAACCAATATTAAATCTATTAGCAAATTTATTTCAGCCTTATCAATTGTATCTATAGCTAACTATCTATGTTTGCTCTTCAAATTTTCCTTTGAACTGGTTTTAATATTTTACTGATGCCCTCATTAATTAGTGAGTTACAATATTGGACACATATTCACTTATTTGTTTTGTATTTGTATGAGAACCGTACTTTCATTTTTTTAATATAGTTTAGCAATACTAGCAAATCTCAAATATGTCACAGTTAAGAGCTTTCTTGACTCTTCCTTCACAAGCCCTAATCCACTGAAAAGTGGTTCAAAAGAAGGAATTTTAGACTCCTAGTTCAAGTGAACTGTGAGGCTCCCATGGAGTTGTTACAGTGGGCACAGCATTAAAGTTACTTCTGCCTCAGAAGGGAGTTTCTGAGTGGTGCAAATGGTGAAGAACTGGGCTACAAACCATTCAAACCCACCCAGAGGCTCCTTGGAAAAAAAGCTCTATTCTGAAACACACGAGGTCACTATGAGTTGGAATCAACTAGACTGTAACTGATTTTACCTCAGAAGCAGGAATGAGGAATCAAGACTAGCTCCCTGCTCTTCCTATTGTTCATTGGTCAGGAAGGAGCCTTCAGTTAGATCTGCTAAGAATTTGGTGTCCAGGTGTCATTCATCGAACTTGAACGGTCCTTTATGAACTCTAGCTGCTTATAATCATTCACAGGCTCATTTAATTGGGCCAATCTGCTGCAAAAGCCCTTTTTAAAGTGTTAAAAGGCGAAGACCTCATCTTGAAGACTAAGGTGGTCCTGACTCAAGCCATGGTGTTTTCAATCCCCTCATATGTATGCAAAAGCTGGACGATGAGTAAGGAGGACCAAAGAAGAACTGACGCCTTTGACTTGTGGTGTTGGTGAAGAATATTGAAAATACCATGGACTGCCAAAGAATGAACAATCTGTCTTGGAAAAAGTACAGCTAGAATGCTCGTTAGAAGTGAGGATGGTGAGACTATGTCTCACGTATTTTGGACATCTCATCAGGAGGGATCAGTCCCTGGAGAAGGACACCATGCTTGGTAAAGTAGAGGGTCAGGGAAAAGGAGGAAAACCCTCAATGAGATGGACTGACACAATGGCTGCCAACAATGGGCTCAAGCATAACAACAATTGAGAGGATGGTGCAGGACCAGGCAACGTTTCCTTCTGTAGTATATAGGGTGGCTATGAGTCTGAACCAACTCCACATCACCTAACAATAACAACAACAACGATCATTTAAAATAAAATAAAAAATCCAGTTTGGGCATCTCATAGATAAGTTCTGCTCTCAATGAAAAATTTCCTTTTTACATCTTTAAAGAAAATACAAATCTGAAGTAAAAATTCATATTGAAAATAAAAACAGTTTTAGTTTCTTTTTAAGATTTTTTTCAACTTAAAAAAAAGTGATTGCCCTTAGATGTCAACAATTATTTTGTCCATAATTCCTGTTTTTTCAATGTGTAAAACACCAGAGGCTTAATTTGCACGTACTTCCTGTTTATAATGTCTACCCTTTACTATTTTCTATCTATTCTGAAAAACTATCTTTGAATTTCAAAAATTAGAATCGTCTTATTCAGGACTTGATATCTTAAATGCCTCATTTTCTATATAATTAGTTTCCCACCATCATCAAATTTGTTCTTACACTTTTACAACACTGTAGAAAGTGTCTTTTGTTATGTTCCATGTTCTTCTGAATTACGTTCATTTTTAACAGACTCCTACAATATGTTTTTCTCTCTGAAATAATGACTTTCATAATACAGTACCAGGACGGCTAACTGATTAAAGTTCTTCATATTTTGAAGGAATTCCAATGATATTCTTAAGCTTTTGCCAAAAAAGAAACACTAAGGAGTCTTTTTCACTTATTAATGTCTGAGGGGAAAATACTATTATGGAAGACTAGTTAAGTCTTATGAGAGCAATATGAAATGTTCACATTTTAATATAAAACGTGCTTTGGGTGCTTTAATATATGATTTTCTACCTGATATCACATTTTATTTTGAATTCTAATATAGTCAAACTCTAAATAGACAGTGTTTTAAAAAATACCATATGTATAAATGAAATGTTGAAAAAAAGCATATTTAAGCCCAACAAGCATAGAAATATAATAGAGTTTTGTGTGTTCACACTATCTTGATGAAAACAAACTAAATAATAAACATAAACTAGGAACTCAAAATTTTGTATTGGCTTCCCAGGAAATTTTACTAAACCATAAAAATTTAAAAATGTAACCACTCAATTTAATTTATTTCAACTAAAATATTGTAACATTAAACTCAAAATTAAGAACTTAGAAAGAACTATATGGACATTCGAAAACAAGTGTCTTTTCTTGTTTAAATTAAAAAAACAAAAAAATCACTTTCATTTGAAAGATGTCCAAAATTAAAAAAAAAAATGGCCTTCTAGTGACGCTGTTGACTCTGACTCATGGCGACCTCATGTGTTTCAGAGTATAACTGTGCTCCATAGAGTCTTCATGGCTGTGATCTTTCAGAAAAAGTTCACCAGGCCTTTCTTCCAAGGTTCCTCTGGATAGTTTCAAACTGCCAACATTTATTTAGTAGCTGAGCACTTAACTATTTCTGCCACTCAGGGATTCCTGTTCAGTATTTGTAAGAGATTGAAAATATATTTTATACATTCATTTATGCAACAAGCATATGATTATTAAACCAGTTCATGAATAACATTGTAAGACTCATAATTTTCCACATGCATTTGTTTACTTGAAGAACAGTTAACACTTATAGCACTTTAAGAATCCTTAGATAAGATACTGTGCCATTTAACAATATTCCAAAATAATTCTATAGAATTCCTATTTAAGTTTCTCATGATATTAACAATAATAATAATAATGCATTATAACAAGATGAAAATCATTTTTAGAGGATTTAAGAAATATGATTTTAGAGACTATGAAATATGAGCCTACTATCCAGATGAGAAATACTTTTGCCATTGGTATAATAATCATCTGTGAAATTGAGCCTGTAACATGCTGTTAAATTTTCAGATGTTTCTGAATTGGACTGGAACAGAAGTCTTTATTTTTGAGTCTGCCATTTCTACAAAAGTCTATGTCCTCTGCCAGCGCTAGTTATGTTTCTGGAGATTACGACATTTTTGTGTCTTTCATGAGCTTGAGACTACTTTAAAACACATGTTGAAAAGCCATTCAGGGACCATAGCCACACAATTGAGTTTGAGTGGAATTACCCAGGAAGGCCCTTCACACTGCCCTCTCTACTCAGCATTGTACTCTGCTCAGTCTCTGCAGACCTGCTGTATTATGTGCAGAGAAAAGGTAGCAAATTATCTTGTCCATTTAGTTAAATAATAATAATAATTCCAGAAGCATGTGTTAAGCCTGAGCACATTTCTAGGAAGGTCATAATCCAACTACTTTCAGAAAAGGAGATATCCTTTCTTAACTATGTCTCCTAAAATTTGGAGGTTTCACTGAACATACCGTGATGATTAAGATTGTGTGTCAACTTGGCTGGGCAATGATTCTCAGTGTTTATGTGTGATCACTCCCATGATAGGATCTGCTGTGAGTAGCCAATCAGTTGAAAGGGAGTTTCCTTGGGAGTGTAGCCTGCATCTGAATATAAGAAGATGTTCTGGCTTTTAGCTTGCTCTGGATCCTGCAGCTGCCTCCTGTTCATCTGACCTCCGGTTATTGGGACTTGAGCTATCAGCTTATCTGCCAGTCTTGGGATTCGTTGATCTTCACAGCCTGTGAGCAGGAGACCTGCTCTCTGACCTGCCAATCTTGGGTTCACCAGCCCCTGCAGCTATGTGAATCAGGAGAAGCCTTAGTGGTCTTGCCTGCCAATCTTGGGATTCATGGATCTTCACAGCCTATGAGCAAGAGCCCTGCTCTCCAACCTGCAGATCTTGGGTTCACTAGCCCCTGCAGCTACGTGAATCAGGAGGAGCCTCTTTTCTGATCCACGGACTTGGGACGTTCCAGCCTCTCCAATCCTGTGAGCTATTTCCTTGATATAAATCTCTCTCTATGTATATATTTATGCACTTTACAGGTTTTGCTTCTCTAGAGAACCCAGCCTAAGACACATACTATTTCTTAGATTTTCTTTCTTATCTTAGAAAGTCCAGCAAGGTGTTAGCCTTGATACCTATGTCAATGATTTTTTCTAAATTTTTATGCCATGTAATTTTCTGCAATATTGATATTACAGGTCCTCACCGGTAGTTCTGACATCTAGAAAGCTCTGAAAACTAAAATATTTTTCATAAGTCATTTAAGCAAAATTTTACCTAGCCTGACATGACTTTTGTAGCCTTTATTTATTGCAATTTATGTGAATATTGATTTATATGCTTCAGATTAATGTATTTTATTATGAGATACTGCTCCAGAATCTGCTGATTAGTGCTACAAAATATACTATACATGAATTCTATAATTTTATAAAGTCTGAAAAATTTTATATGCCAGAATGCATCTAGCCTAAGAATTTTGGATAATAGTTTAAGAAACTATATTGGTCCTTCTCTAAACTGTCTCCATAAATCCATTAGCTAATTCTAGGCCATCATGTATCTTCTTCTCCTTCACTGATTACTCTTCCTCTCTGTCCCTCAATGACACTGTCCTGTATCAGCTCTGCTTTTTGTGTTTGTAGCCCTTCCCCTGTGTTTGTTAGCTACAGCTTCATAAACACCATAACACTCCAGATCTTAAAGCAGGAGTAATTTATTATCATTCACACATTTGTGGGTTGGCTGGTTGTTTGGTGGATCTTGACTGGTCTCTGCTTCTCACAGAAGCTCTAGGGGTATGCTGTCATGACACAGATTCAGACCCCAGAGGATGATGGGGTTACTCAGTTCCCAAGTCCCTTGTTCACCTCCTCCAAGCAACAGGTTAGCCGGGCTGTGCACTTTTTCATGGTGATGCAGAGGTGTAAAACGGCAAGGAAAACCATGTGAGATATCCTAAGGCCTAAGCTCAGAATAAGGAGTCCTCGGTGCAATTGTTACACACTCAGCTGCTAACCAAAAGGTCTACAGTTTGAACCCACCAGCTGACTCGTGGGAAAAAAATGACCCTGGAAATCTGCTCCCCTAAAGATTACAGCCTAGGAAACTCTATGGGGCAGTTCTACTCTGTCCTATAAGGTTGCTAAGAGTCATAATTGACTGTATGGCACCCAACAACAACAGGCACAGAATGCAGGCAGTCACTTCTGCCACATGCCATTGGGCAAAGCAAACCCCAAAGTCAAGGCAGCTCAGGGAGGGGAGAAAAGTCATTAGTCTTTCAAACTTCACTCACGTTCTCTGGGTAAATAAAGATTTGCTGTTAAACTAAGGAGATGGAAAATGTGGCAGTAGGGAAGAGAAAAGAGTAGGAATGAGGAGGAGATGAGTGTATCTAGTAGATTTTTTAATACTCAATTTCAGCTGTGCTATTCCCTCTCATTTATCATTATATTTCTTTGACCATAAAGGAGACCATAATAGCTTATATGGCCCATTGTGATAGGAATATGAGTACTGAAAAAGTAGGAGATAAATAAAAGCTGAAGACTAACCTACCATATTTCGTTATTATCACCCCTCACTTTTGAACATAAAGAAATCGTGAGATGATAATTTTTACCATCTAAATAAATGCTTCACAAAGTGACCCTTGTATGGCTTACTCCCAAGTTTACACAGTGGAAATGTATTTTTTATTAAAATCTATCCAAGCGGGAAACAAGAATCGATCGTGCTCTGAGAATCAACTTGTGTATTATACACAAATGTTCTGTAAGGACATAGTCAGTGAACACAAGAAAAATACCCCTTGGTTTTAAATGTCCCTTAAAAAAATTCCTTTTATTGTAAACATATTCAAAATATTTTCATAAATGCTACTCAAGAATTAGCAATCTCCTACAGGTCTGTGAAATTCTGTCTTGTATTTGGAAGCACAAAGTAATGCGGACTTTCAATTACATTTATTCAGAAAATGCAGGTAACAAAGATCTTTGGCACGGACAAATTTGGCATAGGTTGAAGTGATAGAATTGTTGCTACCTCAAGTTTTAAAAAGTAAAGTTTAGACTTCAATCCACTGAGTTTCAAAAGTTGCTTCTCTCTATGTATGTGATTCCCTAAAACCTCAGTCTAGGGAGTCTGTTAAGAGGACAGTTGTCCAAGCCATTCCCTAACCTACTGTAGCAGAAGTTCCAATGGTGGGATGTGGAGCTCTGCATTTTCATGAGCACTTTGGTGACTCGTAGAAAGCTCTGGAAGCTCAATCATGTGAAGGGTTTTTGCTCAATCCTGCGTATTTGCTGGCTGTAATGAGTCATTGGTGTTTCAAAATAAACTGATTAAATCAAGGGAAGAATGCATAAGGATTTTTATATTTATGAAAATTATCTTTCTGCAAATATATTTATAATTGTAATAGGAACAAAAGATGAGAATTAAGTAACCATATCATCATAATACACTACAGGTGTGTCTATGAGAGTTGTCATTTAGAAGTAATTTTGACTTAGTGGACCACAGCTAGTAGTCCAGTATCAACCAAAATACAGAGATGTTCTAAGCAGAACCATGTAAGGAAATAAAAAATACCTTTTAATCTGGATTTTTTTATATTTTATAGATAAACTATCTCTAGAGAAAAAATAAGGGAAAGACATCTGGCTTTATTTTCAGTAATGAAAGTGGCACTTCTGATAGTTTTTTGGTTTTTTTTTAAATGTAAAATTATAATGTTCATTCCGAGAGGCATCAGGGGCTCAATTTTTTGATTCAGGAAAGTAAGTAAAATTAAAAATATACTTAGGTAATAGTGCATATGATTCTCTTTCCATTTAGGACACATGGTTAGTCATTTCTACAATAATGGCAAAGTGATTAAGAATGGGTTTGACCTACAGAACAGTTTTGGTGGCAACTATACACGGTGATTTCTGCTGTATGATTAATTACAGTGAATCATGATCATCAACTCCTTGTTTGTACCATCTTTTCAGAGGAAAATCATGGAGGGAGGCTTGTCCTTTATTTTTGTTTCCACTTTAAACAAAAATAATTGTGATCAAAAAATCTTTAAGAACTGTCAGATGCTATATTAAAGTTTTATTATGAATTATTTCATTTTTTAGCTTTGCTAATGATATTGTGTGCATATGCATAAGTGTATGTATTTGACTCCCTTTCTATTAGAAATACTCATTGAATTATTTACAAATTAAACAAAGTAATATCCATATTAATCGTTGACAAATTCTGTATTTAAAATTTAGGGGACTACTCTCTGTTATGAATTGTTATCAACTGATGGATATGTGAATCAACATTTACTCTTTTATCTCTCTTCAGTAGCTTCCCTTTCCCTTTGCTCTTATCTTTCTCCCAAGCCTGCACTTATGGGAATTCTAGAATAGAATGTGATTGTCAGTGAAATGCAGAAAAAAAGGCAAGGGAGCTCAGGGAATGTGTTTAAGGTTACAACAGCTCCGATCCTTCAGAAAGGACACAGTGACCTGGAAATTCGGTTTCACCAATATTTTGCTTACTCTAAAGAAGCTAAAAGTGGTAGACTGTGAGAAAAGAGAATATGAAATTCAACTAAAGAAATTTATTGACTTTTGAATTACCTTCTTCATTTTTCTCTATTTTATTTTTTTAAAGACACATTAGTATTCACTACCGTACTGTCATATAGCTTCAAGGCAGCAATGAAATGAACAATGCATGGGAATTTAGCGTTCTAGAGATTTTCCTACTATCCTGTCGTAAGATAATGGCTAAGTGTTAGGAAATGAGGCCTGGTGGTACAGTGGTTAAGTGCTCACCTGATAATCAAAAGGTCAGTGGTTCAAACCCACAAGCCGCTCTGAGGGAGAAAGATGTGGCATTCTGCTTACATAGAGATCACAGCCTTAGAAACACTATGGGGCAGTTCTACTCTTTCTTATAGGATCCCCCCGAATCGGAATTGATTCGATGGCAAAGACGTTTGGTTTTGGGGTTTAAGGGTTAGGATGTGACAAAAGGTGATTAATCTGATGCAAGTTAAAATACATATCTTCACAAATGCACAGCGATTAAGAGAGGAAGAGATATCTGTTGTGAAGCCGGTGGCTCTTTCTAGTCACGCTGGAGAAACTGGAATATATGGAGGTGGAGGATTATAAGTCTCTTCAGTGTGAAAAAAAGTTGGAGGCAAGATCCTAAAGAGTTTCCAAGTTATCGGTTTAGGATATATACCACTTCATTCCAGACCAAAAAAGAAGATCCTAACAGCTTTATAAAATTTCTTATGTTTTACATTTTTATCATTTTAATTATTTCCTATTTTCCCATACTAATTAACAGCAATGTTCTAAGGTAAATCAACCCATAAGCTTGCTTGCTTTAGTGGCAGCTAACAGAAGACCAAGAATGGAACAATGGTATCTTAAAAAGAGATGGCAGATGGTTGAGGCTCAGAGGGTTGCTGTACAGACAAAGTTAGTCTACAGGCAGCTTGCTTGAGCCCAAGACAGACTCTGGTCCTGAGGAGAAGAAACTCCTGTGAGCAGTCTCTGCCATGTATGACAAATGAGTTTCACTTGCTAGCACTCAAAGCCTATATATAAAGCAAATAATTGAGAAGACTCCCTCGCCATTCTCATAATTGTTGCTATGTTTGAGCCCATTGTTGCAGCCACTGTGTCAATTCATCTTGTTGAGGGGCTTTCTCTTTTTCACTGACCCTCTACTTTACCAAGCATGATGTTCTTCTCCAGGGACTGGTCCCTCCTGATAACATGTCCAAAGTACATGAGATGATGCCTCATCATCCTTGCTTCTAAGAAGCATTCTGGCTGTACTTCTTCTAAGACAGATTGGTTTGTTCTTCTGGAAGTCCATGTCATGTTGTTGTTGTTGTTGTTGTGTTCCATCGAGTCGATTCTGACTCATAGCAACCCTATAGGACAGAGCAGAACTTTCTCATAAGGTTTCCAAGGAGCGATTGGTGGATTCAAACTGCCGACCTTTTGATTAGCAGCCTGAGCTCTTAACCACTTCCCCGCCAGGACTCCGTCCATGTCACAATCAGTGAAAATTTCCTGTGTCATGGCAGTTTGTTGGAATTCAGGAGTTGCAAATTCCTTGCCCTGAGAGTTAGTCACTTCATTTTTGCTAACTCAGTTTTCTCAATTTACAATGAAATAGACTAGATAGACTCTATCATTTTCTGAATTTCAGCATTGTCTACTATCCTTCAATTCGACTGCTGACATTGCCTCCCTGCCTTACCATCTGATTTTAGACAGAGATAAACCCACTTCAGATGTAAGATTCTTTTTCTGTAGTAATGGGTTAATAGTTGTTAAACCTGGCAGATCATCAGAATCACTTGATGTCCTAGGTAAAAACATTGATTCCTTGACCACACCTCACATCTAAGTCAGTGGACACTGTGTAGGCACAGTGTGCTGGGAATCAGGCAAGCTGGTGGACCCACAAAATTCTCTTTGAGTATAAATCCTAGTCCTCACCTAAATACATCAGAATTCCATTGGACCCCAGAACTACTACATCTTTATCTCCTGAAATGATACCAAACAGTTTATATTTAATAAGTGTTCCAATTCCTAAGACAGTCAGGAATGGAAACTACTGGATGAGATGTCTTCTTAGGTATAAACCAAAAAAAACCCAAATCTGTTGTCATTGAGTCTGATTCCAACTCACAGAGATGCTATAGGCAGTGGCATACTAGGAGAGTGCAGAGGTTGAGGGGGTGCTGACAGTGTCAGGGGGTGACACCAAAATGACCCCAGGATCCACAGCTGTGGTAGCGGCTGTAGTGGCGGGTAGACCAGCATCCCTGGGGGAGGAGCCACTAAGGCAGCGTCATCACTAGGGTTGGTGTCACCCTCACCCAGTGCGGTAACTTTTGTCCACCCCATCATCTGCCAGTTCGTAGGGTTGGTATCACCCAGTGTGGTAACTTAGCACCACGTCCTACCCTCCTCACACACAAGTCAGGATGCGGGAGGCCGGGCTCCAGCACCCACCATTGGGCAGAAAGAAGGGTCTCTGCCTTGGCCAATGGGAGAGGGAAGGAGCTGAGAGAAGCCATGGGGGTGGGGCTGGGAGGAGTGGTGACACACAGCCAGGGAGCAGAGCGGGAACCTGCCTACCCCAGGTAGGCAGGGGGTGAGGGTGACACCATGAGTCACCACACTGGGTAACATCAATCCTAGTGATGCCACTGCTTATAAAACAGAGTAAAACTGCCCCATAGAGTTTCCAAGGCTGTAATCCTTACCCAAGCACATTGCCACATCTTTCCCCCAAGTAGTGGCTGGTGGGTTCCAACAACTGACCTTTTGGTTAGCAGCTGAGCCCTTTAACCACTATGCCACCAGGGCTCCTTCCTAGCTCTAATCATGTCTAAAAAGTATTTTTCAAAATATTCACAAGTCTGATATTTTGGAGAAGCATTAGTCTTTAGTAAATAAAGATGAAGCCCGCAGAGATGAACAAATGGTTCCAGTGGCTGAACTGGGCCAACACTAGATGCTCATAACTTGACCTCTTTTCCTTTCCCTACTGCTTATAAAAGAAACAGTTAACAGAGGGGAAAGAGAAGAATGTCTGGAATTACATGAGATTGATGAGATAGTTATTATTGTGGCTCCAAATATTTCTGGTTCTTTTTTCTGGAACATGGTAGGATTGCACTTCTCTACCCTCCTGAAATTAGATTTAAAAAAAGCCTTTGCCACGGAGTCAATTCCAACTCATAGCAACCCTATAGACAGAGTAGAATTGCCCTATAGGGTTTTCCAAGGAACAACTGGTGGATTCGAACTACTGAACTTTTACTTAGCAGCTGTAGCTCTTAACGACTATGCCACCAGGGCTCCTGAAATTAGATAAGGCCACGTGATTTGCTTTCGGCAATGCCATGTAATCAAGTCGTGTTTGTGTGTTTTCTGGACTGAAGTTTTAGAGTCAATATGTCTATTAATTTTAATCATAAACCAGATGACCAAGCCATATGTAATATTTCTTGTTGTCATTACTGGAAAGAATGCCTTGAGCTTCTCTAGACAGGGGCTTTTCTTATGCATGCTCAGAACTCTTAGCCATCAGATCCCTGGTATAAAACCTGTTGCCGCTGAGTCAATTCCAACTCATAGCAACCTTAAACGACAGAGTAGAACTGCCCCATAGAGTTTCCAAGGGACACCTGGCGGATTTGAACTGCCAACCTTTTGGTTACCAGCCATAGCTCTTAACGACTATGCCATCAGGGTTTTCAATCCCTAGTATAGTGTCTGGCAATACCTCTGTGACTTGTACCATTGAGCACATAAAATTTTGGGGAAATTTAGCCTCAAGATGTCAGAAAAATACACAAACATATTCACAGAGAAAGTATTTATATAATGCCACCAACTTTGCCTGCATTTGTCTTCCAGGAATTTTCCAGCATTGAGCACAAGAAAGAATATGTGAATTTCCTCTTCTCTCAGTCATTTATTTATTTATTCATTCAACAAATATTTATCAGATGCCTATTTGTGTCCCACACCATTCTAGTTACTTGGTATCACCGATGAACCAAAGAAAGATTCTCTGCTTCAGGGAGCTTACATTCTAGTGGAGGGAGACACACAATAAGCAGTAAATCTAATAAGTAAATTATGTAGCATTGTCTTAGGCTGGGTTCTCTAGAGAAGCAAAACCAGTAAAGCATATAAATATATATAGAGAGAGATTTATATCAAGGAAATGGCTCACGCAATTGTAGAGGCTGTAATGTCCCAAATCTGTGGGTCGGGATAGAGGCTTCCCCAGATTCATGTAGCCACAGAGGCTGGTGAACCCAAGATTGGCAGGTCAGAGAGCAGGGCTATTGCTCACAGGCTGTGAAGAAACTGGCAAGTAAGACCTCAGATAAGCTACTAGCTCAAGTCCTAAGAACCGGAGGTCAGATGAACAGGAGCCAGCTGTAGGATCCAAAACAAACGACAGCCCCTGAACCCTGCCAGAACATTGGCCCACACTCCATACAGTCCACAAGCCCAAGGAAATTCCCCTTCAACCGATCGGCTACTCACAGTAGTTCCTATCATGGGGGTGATCACATATCAAATCTCAAGAGAGAAGTGACCACAACATCACACGACCGCCAAAGCACTGAGAATCATGGCCCAGCCACATTGACACACAATCTTAACCACCACAAGCATGTTAAAATTGACTAGTACTATACAAAAAGGAAAAAAAAGCAGAGCAGGCTGAGGAGGCATCAGTGGCACAGGGGTGTGGTGGAGGAGCAAGGTATATCCTTAAACGAGATGAGTTGGAAACTCCCTGTTTAGAAAGTGCCATCTCAGCCGACTTGAAGGAAGTGAGGGAGTTAGGTAAGCGTGCATTTTTGGAAAAAGTGTTCCAAGCAGAATGAATACCTAGAACAGATGCCGCAAGGTATTCTCTTGCATTCATAGATCAGTAGAATAGTAAAAGGTCAAATATTAACAGGGGATCTTATGGCCATCTTATGAAATTTATTTTTTACTGTGATTGAAATGGGAATTGATTGCAAGCTTTTGAGCACCCAAGTGACATGATCAGACTTAAAGAACTGAAGACAATTTTCAAAATAAATAGACTGTGTAAGGGAAGGGTAGAAGCAAGGAGACCATTTAGGAGGCAATTGCAGTAATACAGACTAGTGATCATGGTGGCTCAGACCAGCAGGGGAACAGTGAAATGGGGTTAGCACAGCTCCAAGGTACTTCATTTTCTTTCTTCAATTTCTTGGAAGAAAAAAATAAAAAGACCAAAGGGTAAAATAGCAGTCAGCTATATAAAATTCATATTTTGCTTTTAATAATAAAAATATCTCTGATGTAGTAAGTTATAGGAAAAAATAGAACATCTGTGAACTCACTTGTGAGAAAAACTATTACAGCATCAAATAAAATCTTGTGTTCCCCTACCCAATAAAAGTCCCATTCACCATTCCCAGAAATAACTGCCATGATACTTATAAATGCATCCATAAACCATACATAGGATTGCTTTGTGTTGCCTGTGTGTGTATTAAACTATACCTTTTTAAACAACATTTAATTTTTAATATTTAATTACTTATTTTTATCCCATCATATGCATAAAATTTATCCATTCTTCTATTATGGATATTAAGGAAATGTCATTAGTGTTGAGGGATATGCAGATTAAAACCATAATAAGATAGTCTCATGTTTTGTGAAATGTTTTAGAAATTTAGATGGTTAAACATTTAGCAGAAATTACAATATAGCAATATTAAGAGCTGGATATTGATCCATGAGAGCTATCATTGCTATTGTGTGAAAATATAAACTAGTACAACTACTTAGAACTCAATTTGACATAATTTGTAAAACTAAGGATTTACATAGTATATATAGTATACATCTCAGTTATTCCATATATATGTGGTGGATGTATTTATGCCCCATGAAACTGCACACGTACACACATAGAAAAGATTGTCCACTGCAGCTGTTCGTTATAGCAAAGTATTAGTGGTCTCCTACATGTCTTCAGCAGGGGACACTATTCACAATGGCCTCGATGTTGAAATTTATGGAAACATAGGCAAAGGATATGTATCACGGGGGGAAAAAACAGAGTAAGCAAAGACATAAAGCTAGGAAAGTACAGACATGTCATGGAAAGAATCTGTTGCAGCTAGAATGTGCTTCCTAAGGGATATAGTATGTGGCCACCACACATCTGTCAGTGGTTTGCATGTTGCTATCCTGGAAGCTATGCCACCGGTAAAGCAAGGGCAGGTTTCAATGGAGTTTCCAGACTAAGACAGACTAGGAAGAAAAGCCTGGTGATCTACCTCCAAAAATTAGCTATTGAAAACCCTACCGATCACAACAGACTATTGTCTGCTATAGTGCTAGAAGATGAGCCCCCTAGGTTTGGAAAACCACCAAAATAAACAGGGGCTTCAACAATGGACTTGAGCCTAACGATGATGTAAGGATAGTGCAGGACCAGGACCGGGCAATGTTTCCTCCTGTTGTACATGAGGTCGCCAGGAGTCAGAGACAATTTGACGGCAACTAACAACGACATAATATGTGGAGAAATAATTTTAAAAAAAGAAGTATATGATCCGTGGGGTTGATGAGCAGATGAGATTCCAGGGAGTAGTGGTTAAAATCCTGGGGCGACTGACCACGTGGTTAGCAAACTGACTCCATTATGGCAGGCATGTGTCCATGACTTGATCATCCCTGCTTACAAAGAAATAAAGGGTTTCAAATCAAAGACATCTGCTGAAATCATGAGCACCCTGTGTACCAAATCCAGTGACAGAAAAAGCCTGCTGCAGCTCAGCTGTTACTACACTGTCATAATTAGAAAATAATATCTGATTTCATGGGAAATCAAGAAAACAAGGGCAGCATGAAATACCAAAATGGAACGCCTCAACAAAGAGTGATTTCAAACCTAATTGTTCTAGGCCTTTCTCTTTTATTCAAATCAGGAACAAAAGAGAGGTGGACATAATTTTTATATTTTAGGAACAACGTAATTTAGATCTGAACAAAAATACTGTACTGAAACTAAACCACAAACAATATTAAGCATTGGAAAACATCTGCTTAGATATTCCCAATACATTCGAAAATATTTTCTTTGACATTTGGCCAAATGTGTCTTTCTCTCATTTGCTAGTTTTTGCAAGCTAGGTCAGAGACAATATTCATATAATCAACACTTATATCCACATATGTTTTTCAAAGGGCTATATTTCTTTAATAGACTGTAATGTAAACTCAATAATATTAAACATGACTTAAGAAGATATGAACCATTATCATGACTATCATTTAAAGTCTTTATTAGGCCTCCATCTGTACAGCTGCCCTTCTGTGCACTGCACAGAGTGAATTAGCACACTTTGGCATCTGCTATATAACAATTCGAGACCAATAACTCCAAAAAAGAAATAAACAACAACAAAAGAAAGAAACAATTGTTCTTCATGAAAAGATACACGAAACTAACCTTTATTGAAAGTCAGTGCATTTATGCAATGGATTTAATTTAATCATCACCATCTTCCAGGGAGTCTGCTATCACTCTCCTTTTTTTGCCAGGATGGAGAAATTGTAGCTTGAAAAACTTTAACAACACAGGAAGTATAGTTAGTGGAAGATTCCAGTCCAGATCTCTTTGACCCAAAGCTTCAGTACTTTATATCAATGTCAAAATATATTAACCTAGAGATGCTTGAAAATATTTGTTTCTCTGAATCCTTTGCTTTTGTGATAGCAGTCATTCAAATATTCTTTCTTACAGCTGGGACTTTGAACAGGCAACTTCCCGGATACATTCCCTTCCCTTGCCCAACTTACATTCCTGGCATGTTTGTTCCATATGCAAATTCCTGGTAAAAAGAAAAAAAATACAGAAAATCGATTCAGTGTATATACAGTGGTACAATGGATTTAGCATGTTCAAGCACTAGCAGGTGATTATAATGCATGGGATCTATTAATCACACTTTAAAATACACTGCTGTTTTTCCGGGAAGCTTTCTTTGATCTCTCAAGGCTGGCAAAGGTATAACTCTGGTATGTGCACATAGCTCTTTCTGAGTATTTCTTCATCATAATACTACCATGCTATAATTGTCCATTAACTTTGGGACCCTTGACTAGATTTAATTATTCTTGTTGGCAAAGATTGTATGTTAGTAGTCTTCACATACTCTGAATACAACTCAGTACTTGGGATACCAAACCAAAACCAAACCCCTGCCATCAAGTCGATTCCAACTCTAAATAAATGTTTGCCTGGATGAATTAATGAATACACGCAAGAATGAATGAATAAAAAATGTCATTGCTAAATGACTGGCTGACTGAAAGATTTTATCAATTTTATCAGCCAGGTCCTTAGTTGCAAACAATAGAATAAATTCTCACTGCTTGAAGCAGAAACATAACTAAGAGTGTATTAGCTTATAGAATCATTACACGAAGGAAAAGAAAAAAAAGATTGAGGCTCTGCTTCTAGGAAAAGCACTTGAAAGAATGCCCCTCCCCTCAAAAAAGTTCTAATGAAAACACTTCCTGATGTTATCACTGCTACCGCCCAGAATTTAATGCAAGGAATTTGACTGCAAGGCAACCACTCCCCCTCCACATGTATGCAACTTGTGAATCAGGAAGTTGGCCTTGTAAGCACTGCTGCCCCCCAGCACCAGAATCTCTGTCATCACTTGCTCTAGCAAAAGGCCTGCTTGGTGCAGAGCCTGTGTTCTACGTTGCTAACTTTCAAATCAAAATCTCTCAAAGGTGGATGTGGTTGAGGGAACTTAGGTCACATGCCCACATTCTGGCTGCAAAGAATACTGGGAATTTGAGTTACGCCTCTTCTATTTTGAATAATATGGGAATTTAACCACATATAAAAAGCTAATCAAAAGATGACCGGCATATGACACGTATACACTATATTAAAACAAACAAACCAAACCTGTTGCGGTCCAGTTGATTCCGACTCATAGCGATCCCATGGGGCAGAGTAGAACTGCTCCACAGGGTTTCCAACTATTGGCTGGTGGATTCCAACTGCCAACCTTTTGGTTAACAGCCTCAGCACGCCGCAGCTCTTAACCACTGCGCCACCAGGGCTCCAAACACTGTATTAGTCAAGTATTTTTCTGCACCTATTATGTGCGTGGTATTGTGCCTGGCTTGGAGCAAGTAGTTAGGAGGAGGATGGGAAACCTCTTTACTGTGAAGAAGCTCAGGTTCCACTCCGTTCAGAAATTACAATGGTTTTATGTGATCTTCATGGTGCTGAAATTTTAGAACACCTATATGTTATTGAATTGACACATCTGGATAATCGTAAGAGAAAATAAATCCTCCAAAACTTTTTGATTAACTTTTGGAAATAAATTTGAGTGGCACATTGGTATATAAGGGTAACGCTCTTTCTTGTCTCCTGATGGTATTCATAAAAAGGTGAAAATAAGAACTTAGGAAGACTGACAATAAAATTTTATTGCTAGAATGAACTTATTGGTATGGAAATGAAAGTCAGGTGAAAGTTATTTAAAAAGAGGAAAAGTGGAATACCAGATCTTATCAAGGACAAGAAAATGCTAAACTCTGGCACGCAAAGCATGTAGAACATTCTCAGAGTATTTCTGAATAAAATTCAAAATGCATGACAGCAACAATGCAAATTTTTTTGCATTGTATCTTACTTCACACGCACATCCATATATTATACATTAAATTGATATAGAATATATTCCTGAATACCCATGCCACTTTTCATGAATTCAACCAGGTAAGAAGCTTCATAATCAATCTATTGCTAAGCTAAATTCTTGCAACTTCCTTCCATCTCATTTTTCCCCAGAATTCTGTAAGTATTTAAAATAAAAGACATACTTTATTTTCAAGATAGAGACCTGTAAGTCATGACTGATATATCTATTTTTTTTCCCCCTGAACTCCCATGTGCAATCAGTCAGCTTTATATCATTCTACCTCAGAAATAATTAAAATTGTGTATACTTCATCTCACCTTTGCTGGTCCCACAGTAGAACTAGTCATAAAATCTTCTCCCTACTCTATTACAATAACTTTCTACATTGTTTCCCATTCCTGTTCTCAATCATCTCTACATAGCAGCTGTGGTAATCTTTTAAAAAACATAAATTAGATTGTGTATTTCTTTATCTGATATCTGTCTAACTGAGTCTCCTTTTTCTCAGAATAAAAGCGAGCTCCTTACCATGGTTTTCAAAGCCCTGTATAATCTGGCTCCTCCCTCCTCCCCCAAATTCACCACTTATCACTCTTGGATTCACCCACTACCCACCGGCAACCTCTCATTGCCCCAAGCCCTGGCTTATCTTGCAGACTTTGTCCTTTAATTTGTTTCCCATGCTCATCCTTCCACTCTGTGTAAATCCATACCCACTTTGTTTTCTCACAGAGCCCCTAATTATTTTGCCCCCTAGTAGTTACTACAATTTCAAATTTTATGCTTGGGTGTTTATTTGTTAAAAATCTGTGTCTCCCACTAAAGTGTAAGCTCCATAAGACCAGGCACCAGGATGGTTTAGTTTTCCATAAGATAGCCAGAACTTATTAGCGTGGCTCCTGGAAGATAGCAGGTATTGTGTAAATATTGATTAAACAGATGAATGAGTGGCCTTATTTTATGAAGTTGAAGAATAATTATTCTCTAGTAAATATATCTGACAATGAGTAAGTAAAATCTCTTATCTTTACTGAGAATTCCATAGTTCCCTCTGTCTGCAAACACCTCTATCTCACGCACATGAAAAATCTATATGCCTCATGATCCCTACTTTAACCTTTACAAACATGGGTGGTAACTTCCTTAGTGCCCACAAAGTTGCTACCATTGGAAATCAGGTTTAGGAGTTTACATGACTCTCTTTGGTTCAAAGAATTAAAACTGTGGGTCACTTAATAAGTGGTAGAAGAAAAAAGAAAAACCAAAACCAAACCAAACCCCTTGCCATTGAGTCAATTCTGACTCATAGCGATGCTATGGGACAGAGCAGAACTGCCCCATATGTTTTCCAGGGAGTGGCTGGTGGATTTGAACTGCCGACCTTCTGGTTAGTAGCCATAGGTCTTAACCACTGTGCCACCAAGACTCTGAAAAAAGAAAGGAGGGAGTAATATATTCATATTTTCTTTAAATCAGTTAAAATCAAATTGTTTTGTTTAGAAAAGGACATTAATTTTGTCTTTGTTTTTGAAGTAAGAATGTTTTCAATTTTTTTTTTTAGTTGAAGTAAGAATTTAGTTCAAATTCTGACTCTTAATGACTTGATGAACTTTAATATGTTATCTTTTTTATGATTCTGATGACTCCAGCATTAAATGAAATTGGTAATTCCTGCTGGAGCTGCTTCCCTGTATTGTTAACACCATTGAAACAGCACAGCATTTTACACTTTTACATGCTTTACAAATATATCTTGATGATTATGTCAGTGTGGATATGGTTATGTTTGCAGTTTAGAGTAGTAACAAACGCAAAGTGCAATGTACTTAAATTGCAGTTGGTTTATGGCTAACAGCTAGGATTTTTAAAAGAGCAAATTTGTATAATAATGGAATCCTTACAGGTTTGTTATAGAGATAAATAGGTCAATTCGTTGATTTTGCTGTTGAATTATTCCAGAGATAGAAGCTGAGAGCAGTGGCCACTTTCTGTTTGACATGCTCTATTTCACAATATAATTCCCAGTTTTCCACTTCTACTGAGAGTTATGCAGACTGTTTTTTATTAAAACCATGGCATATTTTGATTTTCCACTTCAGTTTGCTCAGGGAGAGCCTGTCTCTGAGACCAGTCATTTGTGCTGCACTTCCCTTGAGAAGCACCACTATTAATTGGAACAAAAATGTTTGAATAGCAAATGTCACTGAATCTCTCAGGATGTACCAAGCCTTTGTAGCTAGGAGAAAACATAAAGCAAGTCATCACTGCATTATCTGGATGAGCTAGGGGAACAAGAGGAATCCTAAATTGTGCCTACATGTACAAATAGCCTGAGGTCCTTGACCAAATTCAGTATCTAATAGCATTTATTAAGTACTTATCCTGCGTTAACCATTTAACCTAGTTAGAAGATTTCAAAGAGGAGTGAGAATTGGTCTCTGTCCCCGTGGGATATATGGAAAATTAAGGAGAACAATGTGCTCTTGGCACACCAGGGTGAATAAATCTGCCTTTAGGCATTCAGACCTGTGGACTTCTTAGTTATTGCTGTGAAACTGATCACTCCAAAATTTAGTGGCTTAGAACAGCAAGTATTTATTTTGCTCTCAAGTTTATGGGACACCTAGCTAGTGGCCTTCATCACTGGATTTCCTGAACTTGACTGCGCTCTCCCATGTCTGTGACCTCAGTTGAGAAAACTGGTCTGATTTAATTATGGCCCCTGTGGTCACTCATCCTTCAGCGTGCCAGCCCAGGTTTGTTCAGATGGCAGGCACAGGGGTACAAAGAGAGATGCACACATGTAAAAGAATTCTTGAGACTGAGACATGGAATTTTTATGAAGTCACCTTCAAGGGGTAGGTAAATAGACTATTTCTTGATTGAAGAAGTAACAAAGACATGTTGCAAAGGGGCATGGATACAGAGAAGGGTATAATAGTGGCCATTTTTAAAAAAATATACACTGTGGCAGATTAAAAAAAAAAAAAATAGTGATTTTTGACCTGTGTCTTGAACTTTGTCAAGAAATTAGAGGAGGAAAGGACGACATTCCTTGATAATACAGAATAAGAACGGGCATGATTCTGAGTTTTATATATATTATAGATGACTTCATTTAATCCTCACACCAACTCTACACCCTTAATTTTATATCTAAGGCAACTTAAACTCAGAGAAAGAACAAGTTACTTAACAGAAGCTAGTAAACAGTGCAGTGGTGAACTGATCCAAGTTGGTTCGACTCCATAGGTGATACCGTTTCAGTTTTACTGCATTGTTTATTTACAAACAATAGAAGATATCTCCCAAAATATAATACATTCCTAGTAATTTGTTCTGAACTTTATGAGCTTGTTTTCTAATTTCCTTCATCTTATTTGTTTTTAATCATTTATTCATTTGTTATTCATGCATTATTTGTTCATTTTATATTTTTGTTTATTATTTATTTTTTTATTGTACTTTAGATGAAGGTTTACAGAACAAATAGTTTCTCATTAAACAGTCAGTACACATATTGTTTTATGACATTGGTTAACAACCCCACAACATGACAACACTCTCCCTTCTTTTTGGTGAAAATATACTTAGCCGAAGTTACACCATTTCAAAAGTTTCTACATGTACAATTCAGTGACATCATTACGTTCTTCCATTTGTGCTGCTATTCTCACTATCCTTTTCCAAATTATTTCATCACCGTTATCTTCAACTCACTGCCCTTAAGCTTCCCATCAAATCTTTTGAGTTGCTGTTGTCAATTTGATCTCACATAGATAATTCTTTTTTTTTTTTTCCTGTACCTTAGATGAAGGTTTGCAGAACAAATAGTTCCTTGTGGGGATATATGCCATTTAAACATGGCTTCACTATTGACAACTGCAGCCCCCACAGGCCTCTATGCTGTATAGGACATGTTGGAGACTTGTCAGAGATAAGAAAGAGATTAGGCACGACTTGTTTTCCCAAACCTATTGTCCTGTTACTGATTGGCTTGTTTACCCGAATTCCTTCTCCCTTGCGCGAAACTTATTGTTACTCACCCAAAGTCCATTGTTCTGTTATTTGCTTCACTGCTTGCTGTATTGACTATAAATAAACTCCTGGGACTGGAGCCGGGGTTCGACTCCTCAGAGTGACCCTCCTGGCCCCACTTCTCTGTAAGAGTTGTGGAATTGGTTACTGTCTCCACCCCCCCGACATTCGCCGCCGCTGCGACAGTTTCTCATTAAACAGTTAGTACACATATTGCCCTATGACAATCGTTAACAACCCCACAACATGTCAACACTGTCCCTTCTCAATCTTGGGTTTCCTATCACCAGCTTTCCTGTCCCCTCCTGCCTTCTAGTCCTTGCCCCTGGACTGCTGTGCCTCATTAGTCCTGTTTTGTTTTATGAGGGTGTCCAATCCCCGGCTGAACGGTGAACTTCTGGAGTGACTTCACCACTGAGTTAAAAGGGTGTCCAGGGGCCGTACTCTCAGGGTTTCTCCAGTCTGTCAGGCCAGTAAATCTGGTCTTTTTTGTGTGAGTTAGAATTATGCTCTACATCCGTCTCCAGCTCTGTCCAGAACCCTCTGTTGTGATCCTGGTCAGAGAAGTCAGTGGTGGTAGCCGGGCACCATCTGGCTGTACTGGACTCAGTCTGATGGAGGCCTTGGTAGCTGTGGTCCATTAGTCCTTCAGACTAATCTTTTCCTTGTATCCTGTTCTCTTCATTCTCCCTTGCTCCCGAAGGGATGAGACCAGTGGAGTGTCTTAGATGGCTGCTCACAGGCTTTTAAGATCCCAGATGCTGCTCACCAAGGTAGAATGTAGAATATTGTCTTTATAAACTGTGTTATACCAGTTGAGCTAGATGCTCCCCTAGACCATGGTCCTTTGTCGCATATTTACTTTATTAGAGAATGTTGATTGTCTACTAGAAGAATCATTTTTCCTTTTCTTCCTTCCTGTAGGAAACTATAATTTGTTCATTTATTGACCCGTATCCCTTACAACTGAGGGCATTGATCCTCAGCTTCAGTGCTATAATTGTAAGCTAATCAGTGCATGGCATTCTGATGGTCCAAGGGTAGGCATGTGACCCAGCTTGAACAAATCAGGCTGACAGCAAGACCTTTCAGAACTTTAATGAGTAAGGATTGAGATTGTGACAGGCATCCATTTTGTGACATGAAAGGGATCCAGACATAGATAATCGCTTCCTTATAGGATAGAGAGAGAATTAAAATAATCTGATCATTGATGGCATCACTAAGCAATTTATCTCATTTCCACTCTACCCCTGGAATTCCAATTATAAGAGTAATTGTTTAGGTCAGTTTTTATATTGCTGTGCTTGCTATTCATCTGTTGTCGCTTCCAGCCAAAGAAAAGATCCGCTGATCTAGAACTTGTAACGTCCTCTATAAAATCTCCTTCTCCCGCCTCGGCCACTACAAACCCCTTCTGTTTGGTTTCTTAAGTTTTTCTGTTTGAAAAACATGACTCCTCTAGTTGATGCCATTACTGAGCCAAGTTCATCTGGGGTCATTGTTTTTTGTTTATCTTCTTCCAGGCTTTGATAACCCAGTGAACATCTTCCTACAAATTCAACTTCTTACACAGTTTATACAGCCTAAAGTTTATGACATTTCAAGATACAGTACAGAGTTCATGAAGCTTGTAGTACTGGCATTAGTGGGTGGTAAGAAAGTTACGATGGGACATTCAAAGAGATTAGGTAAGTAAGGTAAATTCAAGATAAATTATGAAGAACCTTGTTTAACATTATAAGGCATTTGGCTTCTTTATGAAGGAGAGTGTTAAAATATTGCCATATAACGTGAATAAAAAGGGGAAGTTAGGAACCCTGAAAATCAGACATAAAGAAATGTCATGGCATTGGAGAGCTGTCAGTTTTGTTTTAAAAATATAACTGGAGATGTTGATGACTATCATCTAATGTAGATGATATCTAGGCCTGAGATAAGATGATCAGGATGTAAAGCATAGCAGTGAAGTTGAAAATATGAGGAGAGACTGAAGAAATGTTTGTAAGCAGTTTCTTATAAAAAGAAAGAACTGCATAAAATGAAACAGCACATATGTATGACTTTCCTTACTTTTGATGTATCGAAAACTATTGATTATATTTACTCAAAATGTTTCCAATTATATTAAATTGGATAATATTTTAGGTCAAATGTAAGATGACAAAAAATTTAGGTCCATGACTCACATGCTTTAAAAAGGGTTTATCATTGCATGCATTGGTACTAAAATGACAGTTTTACCTTGCATGCCAAAATAGTCTCCTTTACTGGCTATAGTTTTGTATATTTGTTTCTTACAAATGAGCATCAAACTATATAATTTTATCATCTTAATGAAGATATAATTTGATAATGTAGTTTCTAAAAATCCCTATTAATTTGCCGACACAATGCTGACAGGTTATAGTTACTCAATTTAAATTTGATGAATGGATAAATGAGACTGATTCTTACACTTGAATCCATGGCAATCAATAAATGTTCTTATACAAAACACTTCAGAGATTGCATTGTCTAACTTGTAACCAGAAAAAAATTGAATACAA
The DNA here is from genome assembly GCA_030035585.1 of Dugong dugon. Taxonomy (NCBI): domain Eukaryota; kingdom Metazoa; phylum Chordata; class Mammalia; order Sirenia; family Dugongidae; genus Dugong; species Dugong dugon. The sequence goes on from CM057473.1 coordinate 14,895,328, forward strand.
GCAGGCATAAAATTTATTTTAATATCAAAAATGTAAATCATTGCCATTTTCAGTTATATTTAGTGATAAGTCATATTCCTAAAACAGATATTGTTAGAATTATGGTAGGTAATATGATAGTCACAAATTTAATATAGTATAGTTAAGATATCATTATGGTTTTAGTTTAACATTTACATCAAGTATTAAGTCAAACTGGATTTTAACAATAAACTGAATTTAAAAACAAAGCAAAATCCTTGGAATCAAGGATTCCAGTGCATAACTGGTTTTACAAGGGATTGAAATGTCTATGTGTTTTACAAATTTATTTTGACAAAAGCTTATCTAAAATTCTCTACATTAATTAAACTTGTATGAATTGATAGAGCATTTTCCAGGTTGATACATAATTTTTAGAAATAAGACTTCCACTTTGGGAAAAGAAAGTAATTAAAGACTAAAGTCATTGATTACAGGCAATTTAAGAAAGTAAAGTATAAGAGGAAAAATTAAACAAGAAGCATGATCAGCATAAATCAGTGTATATGAATGAATATCTAGAAAGAAGTTTAGTTAGACTCAGAGAATAGAAAACTACCTTTATAATGCACGATCAGCTAATGTCAATAATTTATTAAATAAATATTTCTTGAATATCTACTCCATTGCAATCCATTGACCTAAAATTAGGAACCTTATCTCTGGTTGGAGAGGCAGATATATTTTACTCTTTTGCACGATAATTACATTTAAAGAAAAGATTTTAGGCTAATATTTAAAAAGGCTAGGTCAATGTGACACACCTGCTCTAACTGTAAATTAAGTACATAAATGTAACCTGGGAGTTATCCCAAGTGAAAACAAGACAATAGCTTAGTTTCCCAAAAATAGTTGAATAATAGAATCAACAAGCCAAATGAGAAAGCTAAAAATGACCTCCTAATACCTAATACCTAATACTGCTCAACTCGTACATAAACTTAGAAATGTTGTCTACCAATTAGATATAATATTTATACATATTTACATCTGATGAAAATATAGTATAATATAAAAAGACAAAGGCAAATTTAGAAATGAGATCAAAAAACAATTTTAATATCTCAATTGGATCTTCTGAAGGGTTAAACTAGATATTTACTGAGGACATAGCTTTATTCTCAATTGCCATTGCTTGTCTAGAAAACACAAGCTTAAATGTAGGCCTCTCTGTACCCTCAGGCAGGCACTCACTTCAAGAGGATGTCAGAGTCTAAAATGGATCTTTACCGTTCAGTTGACAGAATGTTTGCTATCTAATAGTCAGTGAATGGCTTTGGATACAGGAATGAATGAATTAACTAATTAATTAATGAACAAACAGAGTATGGGCTTTCTGTACTATAGAGCAAGGAGAGGGAAGGCATCTAACTTCTTGAAATAGTGCAGCATCAATGCACCCAACTACTCCATTAGGATGCCATTACACTAGGCTTCTAAAAGAAAATCACTATTGATACTTTAAAATTCCTCGTCATGTATTGAATTTTGTCCCCTCTCAAAATATGTGTTGAATTTTTGGTCCTTGTACCTATTGATGTGATTCTATTTGGAGATAGGGTTTGTCTTTTACTATTTTAATGAGGTCATATGAGTATAGGGTGGATCCTAAACCTAATCACTTCTAAGTTATAAAAACACCAGAATAGACACAGATTCACACACAGGGAGAAGAGAGATTTCAAAGAATGCTAAGGAAAGCCAAGGAAATCCAAGGATTGCTGGCAGCTGCTAGATGCTGAAATAGACAAAGAAGAACCTCCCTGGGAACCGTGCCCTGAATTCTGACTTCTAGCCTCCAGAACTGTCAGAAAATAAATTTATGTTTTTTAAAGCCACTCACTTATGATTTTTTGTTATGGCAGCACTAGGTAACTAAGACATCCTCCAAGGAAGGCAACTGCTCAGTTATTTATTGTTCATATGACTTTTGACAATTACTAAAATAGCCTGCAGGAAGAAACAAGACGGACATTGAATAGTCAGAAGTCAGGAGACTCCTTCACACCATTTCTTAAGACATCATTGTTACAGGTCTTCCTTTTATACATAAATAAAGGCTAACATTTATCCACTCACCTTCTACCTTGTCAAAAATTTTGAGACCCACAGGGAGGAAGGCACTTTATTCACTAATATACAAAAAAGATTAAGTTTAAACTTAAAATAATATATATTTAAAAAGTGATTGAATATATACAATTTGAAAACATGAAGAAAGCCAGCGTATGTGTTATAAAGGATATTTCAGATATATGCTTTGAAAACAAGAGGTGGCAGAGTAAACAATATCAAATATACAGTTTGAAAATATATTTAACCATATATTTTTAAAACAAGGAAAGTTAAAATAAATAATGTAAAACATTTGTTAAAATAAAAAGGGATAGAATCAGAAACGTGTGAAAATAAAAGACTTACTTATTCAGAATAAAAGAGAGCTTGATATTGAGAGAGAAAATTATTTAGAGTATTTGTTAGTAGAAATTTGAACTGTTAGAATCTGTGGCACAAACTTCCATTGACTGTGGGATAGTGCTAATATCACTCATCATTCTCCCTTCTGTGGATATATAAGCCACATATTTAAAGCACATCTTCTTTAGACTATAACAGTTTCATTAGAATTCATATTAGTTGTCTATTGCTTCATCAGTAAGTGCTTCAAGTCCTCTTTCAGCAGCACTGAAATGCTTTTCTGTTAAGTCCAATATATTAGCCTCCTCAAAGGCAGTTTCATTTGCCAGACAAATATGTACCCATCCATCCAACCATCCATCCATCCATCCATCCATCCATCCATCCATCCATCCAACCATCCATCCATCTATCCATCCATCCAACCATCCATCCATCCATCCATCCATCCATCCAACCATCCATCCATCCATCCATCCATCCATCCATCCATCCATCCATCCATCCATCCAACCATCCATCCATCCATCCATCCATCCATCCAACCATCCATCCATCCATCCATCCAACCATCCAACCATCCATCCATCCATCCATCCATCCATCCATCTATCCATCCATCCATCCATCCATCCATCTATGTCCCGGGATGGCACAAACAGTGCTTAACTGCTAACTGAAAGGTTAGTGGTTTGAGTACACTTAGAGGTATCTCAGAAGGAAGGCCTAGAGACCTACTTACAAAAGATCACAGCCATTGAAAACCATATGAAGTACAGTTCTACTCTGAAACATAAGGGGTTGCCATGCATTGGAATGAACTTGAGAGCAACTGGTTTGGTTATCGATCCATCCATCTATCTATCTATTTAGCTTTCTCTCTTTCAATCTATCATCTAACTTCTATTTTCCCCCCTACAATTTCCTGTTTCTTTCTTTGTTTTGAAATTATCTGAATCAAAAATAGAGTATTTTAGATATTATATTATAGCAAGCCAATTCCTCTTATCTGGGATTTCTTCTCTTTGTTTGCTCATTAACTAGTTTATTCATTTAGTGATTTGGCTCGATTTGTCGGTGACATTTATTTTCCTCACTCTACGCAGAATCTGATATTGCATGAGCACAGTCTCCCTGACTGCTACGGATGACTGTGGTTTTCACAAGGCTCTCTTTTGCTTGTTTTTTTTTTTTTTTTTTTTTTCCCCAGTCTCTCTGTTAAGTGTCCATTAAGTAAGCTAATCTACCTACCAGGAGGTTAGCCTCCACTAATTTCTAGCTAAGTGTCCTTCTGTTTTTGACAACACTCTAAGGCATAAATTGTTCCACAGTCTGATCCAGTTAAAGTCAGACTCCTTTACAGTAGCAGGGTGTTGCCTGTCTTTGAGGCTTGCTCAAAGCCCCAAAAGGGCTCCTGTTAGATGTTTTTGTTTTAACCCTGGTTCTGTACGTTAAATTTCTAGAAACTTAGCTCCATTTCTAGAAACCTTACATGACTGTTTATGGTTTTCACCATTAAATGGTAGTTTAGCAGGGGAGGACATCCACCAAACTCTACACCATCGTTCTGCTATCGCAAAAGTCCTGCCTTGAAAATAAGGAAATTTAAGTATCTTTAAATTTGATAAAATTTTACCACTCTTCTATTACTTAAAAGTGTACAACTCTGAAAGATAATTAAATTTTGTACAATAATCTCAGGACTAAAAAAAAAAAAAAAAACTTTGCAGGTTTATTTTTATTTTTTTTTTTGTGGTTCAAGATCACAACCTAGAAGGTCATCTGAAATCAGTAGGGTAAGAAAATGCTTTCTAACATTTACTAATTTCTATGTTATTCATTGGTACAGTAAATTAGTTAGTAAGACAATGGTTAACAAGCAGAAATGCATCCTATTCTCTTTATCCTTACAACACTGTTGGTTAATGTATTATTTTTTGTGTTTCATTATGGACTTATAGTTTTTCATATTCATTGTAATTTAAACTAAGTATATATATATACTTAGTATATATATATATATATATATATATAAATATATATGTTGTTTAAAATTCTTTCCACTTGTCCAATATGAACTCGTGTTAATTTAATCCTATGTCATTGACATGAACCAATTAAACTGAACAGCTGCCTTGCTGTGCTATACAACAACATATTCCTGTATCACCTTGTACCTTTCAACTCCAAACATGAATTCCCTCATTTCTCTAAGGAGTCATAATTACTTTTTAGTGGAAAAATAGTATTAGAAGCATGAATCTGGATGCTTGGATCAATGTTAGGGTTGAAATTGCTCCTGGGATATTTCAGTGGGCATAGCCAGAAAAATAATATTTTGAATTTAATTTTATATTCTAAAGGTATCAGTTCATATTGATATTTACAATATAGATAAGTGGACACTCTAAATTGCTCTACTTAAATTCTCGATTCTTTAATTATATTTCTCCTCAGTGTAAACTATTAAATGGTGTGATAAAGCAAGGACTTGTTTATTAAGCATAGTTATTTCTTTATGAAGTAGAGGTTCAGAAAGAGTTAGCTTACTGTCCAATATTATTCCACTGAAAGTCATAGACATTAAAGACTGAGAGGTGAGATTAAGTCGTTGCAGATTCCAGATAAGAGCAAGGGATAAATACAGGTAGAAGGAAGAGTAATAAGAATACAATCCATGCCCTTTTCACTTTTTCCGTATCTCAAACTTCTATATGAAAAGAGACCCATATAGACCTCTTCAAACCTTTGCTTTTTGGGATCTCAGCCTTCTCTGACTTTTAGCAAAAACGAGAGCAGTAATAAGATGTGGTAAATAGGGTTCTGAACACTGATCCCAGACTTACCAAGATCAAATTTTGGCATTGTCATCTATTAACTGCGTGACCTGAGCAACTTTCTGAAATTCTCTTTGCCAGACTTTTCTTCTCTGTGAAAGAGGGCAGATGATAATATTTCCTGTTTCACAGAGTTACTATGAAAAAAGGAATGAATTAATGTTTACAAATATATAATAATAAATTAGTATTTAGAAAACACAACAGTGCCTGACACAGATTGTTAAATAAATCTTATATGATCCTTATATAAGTGTTCTTAAAAATCATTTATGAGACAACAGTATTTTTATTCATACTAAGTATACAATCAAAGACTACAGCCTTCAGTATGGATTACACCTGAACTTAAAGAAAAAATAAAAATTCTCACAACTGAACCAGTAAGCAACATCAGCATAAACGGAGAACATATTGAAGTTGTCAAGGATTTCATTTTACTTCAACTATCGACGACCATGGAAGCAGCAGTCAACAAAAGAAAGAACGTACTGCATTGGGCAAATGTGCTGCAAAGACGTCTTTAAAGTGTTAAAAAGCAAAGATGTCACTTTGAGGACTAAGGTGAGCCTGACCCAAGCAATGGTATTTTCAATTGCCTTATATGCATGCAAAAGCTGGACAGTGAATAAGGAAGACTGAAGAAGTATTGATGCATTTGAATTATGGTGCTGGTGAAGAATATTGAATATACCGTGGACTGCCAGAAGAACGAACAAATCTGTCTTTGAAGAAGTACAGCCAGGATGCTCTTTAGAAGCCTGACTTCATCTCAGGTGCTTTAGACATATTATCAGGAGGGACCAGTCCCTGAAGAAAGACATCATGCTTGGTAAAGCAGAGGGTCAGCGAAAAAAAGGAGAACCTTTGACAAGATGGATTGACACAGTGGCTGCAATGATAGGCTCAAGCATAACAACAATTGTGAGGACGGTGTAGAACAGGGCAACATTTTGTTCTATTGCACATACGGTCACTATGAGTAGGAAGCAACTCAATGACACCTAATAATAACAAAATGAATCAATGTACAATCTTTGAGGTATTGAAATCTTTCCTATAAGACTAAAGACCTTCACAATGTTAAAAGAGCGAGAGAGAGAGAGGAAAAAGCAAAAGCAAGGAGAGAGTATTTGACAAAAAGTATTTATCATTCTTAAATATCTAATGCTAAATTTAAATAATAGTTTGAAATTAAGATACTTCAGGATTTGGGAAACTAACACTTTAAAAAGTGAATTAATTATATTATATTATTAATTATATTCATATAAAATATGTATCACTTCAAAGGAAGATTTACAGTAGTACAGAAAATGACTATTAAGGGGGCTGGCCTTACTTTTACTCTTCTTTTTGGTAAGAATTTGCCTTAATTGTTGTCTCTGATGGAGGCTATACCAGATGTGCTCCTGATGGTTCTTAAAATGCATGAGTTTCCTTGGGGTTAAATTCTCCTTCCGGGGAAACTACCCTGGTGTGCCCTGATTTTAAATGACCTCCTACAGGCTGACACCTGGAGGTACCTGCTAAAAGTAACAGCTTTCCTATGACCAGGGCAACACACATGGGGGAGAAAAGAGTTTTGTGTTTACTTCCTTCTGCATTAAATACAGCAGTTAACATTCTGAATTTTTAGGAAATGATTCCATTGGAATATTCTTAGCTATGATAAAAAGATAACGTTCATTTAAGTGCTTAGCAGTACTGACAGTTTAAAAACATCTCTTCTGACATGTAACAGGTATGTTATGTCCACTGATAAAATAATCTCCAATGGGTCGTTTGTTCACTCGTTAATTAATTCATTTGACAAGTGTTGGTTTGATGTGCTAACATGATAAGAGATAATTAAGACTTAGCTGCAGACCCCCAAAATCTAAAGCTCTAGTTAGAACACAGACCCACAAAAATATTATTCTAAAGTAAACTTGCAAGAGAAATAAGTACTATTATAGACAGTATAATGTGCATATATTTAGAAGGTGCACACTACCAAGCATGGGGAAGAATAAATCACGGAGAGCTCTTTATTTATTTATTTATTTTTTCCCCATACAAAAATTTATACGTACACTGTTATGTGACTCTAATTGCTCTCCCCATACTGTGACAGCACACTCCTCCTTTCCACCCCTGATTCCCCATGTCCATTCAACCAGCTCCTAACCCTCTCTGCCTTCCCATTGCCTCTGGACAGAAGCTGCCCATTTAGTCTCTTGTATCTACTTGAGCTAAGAGGCACACTCTTCACGAGTATTGCTTTATGTCCCACAGTCCAGTCCAATCTTTGTCTGAAGAGTTGGAAATTGTTTTAGTTCTGGGCTGATAGAGAATCCAGGGGCCAGGCTTTCCAGGTTTCCTCCAGTCTCAGTTAGACCGTTAAGTCTGGTCTTCTTGCTAGAATTTGAGTTCTGCACCCCACCTTTCTCCTGCTCCGTCAGGGATTCTCTGTTGTGTTCCCTGTCAGGGTGGTCATTGGTGGTAGCCAGGCACCATCTAGTTCTTCTGGTCTTAGGCTGATGAAATCTCTGGTTTATGTGGCCCATTCTGTCCTTGGGCCAATACTTTCCTTGTGTCTTTGGTGTTCTTTGTTCTCCTTTACTCCAAGTGGTTGGGACCAATTAATGCATCTTAGATAGCCGCTTACAAGCTTTTAAGACCCCAGACACCACTCACCAAAGCAGGATGCAGAACATTTTCTTAATCAGCTTTGTAATGCCAATTGACCTAGATGTCCCCTGGAAGCATAGTCCCCAGACCCCTACCCCTGCTACTCTGTCCTTCAAAGTGTTTGACTGTACTCAGGAAACTCCTTAGCTTTGGTTTAGTCCAGTTGTGCTGACCTCCCTTGTAGTGTGTGCTGTCCTTCCCTTCACCTGAGATAATACTTGTCTACTATCTAGTTAGTGAATGACCGTCACCCTCCCTCCCCACCCACATAACCATCAAAGAATGTTTTCTTCTGTATTTATACCTTTTCATGAGTTCTTATAATAGTGCTCTTATACAATATTTGTTCTTCTGTGACTAACTAAATTCACTCAGCATAATTACCTCCAGATTCCTCCACGTCACAAGATGTTTCATGGCCTCATAGTTGTTCTTTATTGTTTCGTAGTATTCCATCGTGTGGATATACCATAGTTTGTTTATCCATTCGTCCGTTGATGGGTACGTAGTTTGCTTCCATCTTTTTGCTATTGTGAACAATGCTGCAATGAACATGGGTGTGCATGTATCTATTCCTGTGACAGCTCTTGTTTCTCTAGGATATATTCCAAGAAGCCGGATAGCTGGATCGTATGGTACTTCTATTTCTAGCTTTTTAAGGAAGCGCCAAATCAATTTCCAAAGTGTTTGTAACATTTTACATTCCCACCAACAGTGTATAAGTATTCCAGTTTCTCCACAACCTCTCCAGCATTTATTATTTTGTGTTTTTTGGATTAATGCTAGCCTTGTTAAGGTGAGATGATATCTCATTGTAGTTTTGATCTGCATTTCTCTAATGGCTAATGATCGTGAGCATTTCTTCATGTGTCTGTTAGAGCCTGAATATCTTCTTTGGAAAAATGCTTGTTCATATCCTTTGCCCATTTTTTAATTGGGTTATTTGTCTTTTTGTTGTTGAGGTTTTGCAGTATCTTGTAGATTTTAGAGATTAGACGCTGATTGGATTTGTCGTAGCCAAAATTTTTTCCCAGTCTGTAGGTTGTCTTTTGACTCATTTGGTGAAGTCTTTTGATGAGCATAAGTGTTTGACTTTTAGGAGCTACCAGTTATCTAGTCACTCTTCTGGTGCTTGTGTGTTGTTACTTATGGTTCGTATTGTGTTTATGCCATGTATTAGGGCTGCTAGCATTGTCCTATTTTTTCTTCCATGATCTTTATTGTTTTCTATTTTATATTTAAGTCTTTGGTCCATTTTAAGTTAGTTTTTGTGCATGGTGTGAGGTATGGGTCTTTGTTTCAGTTTTGTGCAGGTGAATATCCAGTTATGCCAGCACCATTTATTAAAGAGACTGTCTTTTCCCCCAATTAACAGACTTTGGGCCTTTGTCAAATACCAGCTGCTCATAGGTAGATGAATTTATGTCTGGATTCTCAATTCTGTTCCATTGGTCTATGTATCTGTTGTTGTACTAGTACCAGGCTGTTTTGACTACAGTGGTAGTAAAATAGGTTCTAAAATCTGGTAGTGTGAGGCCTCCCACCTTGTACTTCTTCTTGAGTAATGCTTTACTTATTCAGGAACTCTTCTCTTTGCATATGAAGTTGGTGATTTGTTTCTCCATCTCATTAAAAAGCGCTGGTGGAATTTGGATCTGGATTGCATTGTATCTGTAGATCGCTTTGGGTAGAATTGACGTTTTAACAATGTTGAGTCTACCTATCCATAAGCAAGGTATGGTTTTCCACTTATGTAGGTCTCTTTTGGTTTCTTGCAGTAGTGTTTTGTAGTTTTCATTGTATAGATCTTTTACATCTCTGGTTATATTTATTCCTAAGTATTTTATCTTCTTGGGGGCTACTGTAAATAGTATTGATTTGGTGATTTCCTCTTCAAGGTTCTCTTTACTGGTGTAAAGAAATTTGACTGATTTTTGTATGTTTACTTTGTATCCTGAAACTTTGCTGAAATCTTCTGTTAGTTCCAGTAGTTTTCTTGTGGATTCCTTGGGGTTTTCTGTTTATAAGATCATAGCATCTGCAAATAGAAATACTTTGACTTCTTCCCTACCAATTTGGTTGCCCTTTATTTCTTTTTCTAGCCTAATTGCTCTGGCTAAGACCTCCAGCACAATGTTGAATAAGAGTGGTGACTAAGGGCATCCTTGTCTGGTTCCTGTTCTCAAGGGGAATGCTTTCAAACTCATGGAGAGGTCTTTAGAGCAGGTTGGAAACCTAAGGAATTGGATAGTGAGAAGAGCATAGCAAACAAGACATGAAGAAGAGAAGCAAGTTCATATCTGGATATATTCTGGATATAGTAAGTTACATAGGTTGGTGGAAACATAAGCTACAAAGGAGGATATGAAAAAAGGTGACTGAGGATATAGATCCTGTCAGATAATTCTTATATAATTGGAATTTATCCCATATATTTCTAAGACGAGGGATCTATTGAAAGCTTTAATGCGGAGAATAAACTTGGTTGAATTTGGTTTTTCGATCAGTCTCTCATCTGGATACATCGCAAATGGCTCTGAGACGGGAGACTAAAAGCAGGAGTATGGGAAAGTGGGTGCTACTTCAGAAGTCTAGACAAAAAAAGATGAAAGCCTAAACTAACACAATAAATAAAGAAGTAGAGCAGAAAATATTGCATATTTGCATGAAAAAATCAGAAGAATTTGGTAAATGATCTGTTGTGTGGGAGTAGTGTCAATTATGATTACTTGTTCTCTTAGGTCACTGGTGATTGCAGCTGAGATAGTTAATATTAGACATAACGAGATTGAGATGTCTGTGTGTTTACAAGGTAGGGATGACCAGCAGGAAGCTCTATATCTCAGTCTGAGCTAAACATAGAGACTTGGGGCTCACCATCATATTTAAAAACAAAACAAAACAAAACAAAAACATTGCCATTGAGTTGATTCTGACCCATAGCGACTGTATAGGACAGAGTAGAACTGCCCCATAGAGTTTCCAAGGAGTGGCAGCTGGTGAATTTGAATTGCTGGCCTTTTGCTTAGCAGCAGAACTCTTAACCACTGTGCCACCAGGGCTCCACACCATCATATAGGCAGCTACTAAATTCAAGCAATGGGTACACTCACCTAGAATAAATGAGTAGACAGAAACAGAGCAATGATCCAAGGATAAGATTCAGGGAATGCCGAAATATCCATCTTTTTCCTCCTTAAGGATGGAGTCAATGTAGAAGGAAAAGCTAGGTGTCAAAACGTTTGGTGAAAAAATATGGAACAACCGAGAGGCCAGTTGCAACAAGAAGGGTTAGAGATTATCATAGTTTATAGAAAATACACACCATATACATGAAAATTAAAAGTTTTTCTTCCTCCATTTTACCTTTAATGCCACTTCATAGATGTAACCTATATTAATAGTATTTTTTTAATTAATTGTGGTAAGTAGTTTTGTGACTTAATATATAATGTTCAATCAAGATATACTAACTTCTCACTATAAGGGATGATGGCATTAGCACTTGTGTCTTGATATTTTTGCATCTTTTTTCTTTCCATTTTCCAATTTTCATACATTACATTGTTAAAAGTATAATACTTATATTCTGTATGAAAATTGTAATTAAACTTTCTGTTCTTATCTATGGTCCTAGTCTAATATTTAAAACACATTATCAGCATTTACAATTCTGTGATTGTGTAACTATTGTTTACATTAGAATCAAACTGTAGCATTAGACCCAGAGTAAAAGAAATGAAAACATTGAGACTATGTGTCACTTAATGAAAAATATTACAGACAGCTTGAAGTGGAATTGGTCCCATTTTATGAGTTGAGGAGTAGATGACAGAAACCAACAATTTTCGATGCAATTATTAGTTAATTTCTCCAATTATTTCACCATGTCGCTCTCCTGCTAATTTAAGAATTTTCTAGGGCTACCTAGAAAATAATTATTCTTTCTGTTAGTGTTTTGTATTGCAGTTATTTTGTCAACTTAGTCCCTTAATTTCTCCTAATTTTTTTTCAAATATCTGATTTAGCATCTTCTAACAGGTATGTAAGACTGGCTCACCAAACCTGCAACCCAAGTCTTTTCTAACTGTGCCTTCCTGTGCCACAGAAGCTGCAAAGTTCAATAAAGAGGCTAGAAAGTAAAACAAGCAAAACAACTAAAGGTCTAAATCTCCTTGAAGTTTACATTCTGCAAATTATATGCTTTTGAGCAAGTCTTGAATTCAGAACTGGGTTGAATTAGCTGAGGTAGGCTAGATGCTCAAACCGTCAATTTGCTGATGAGAATTGTAGCAGGGACATCCTTGCTCTGAAGCCCATAGTTCCAGTGGCGGTCTCCTAATGCTTGGACCATAGCAAGCAAGAGTGTTCCAGGAACAACAGGCCACAGTTGTGATGCTGGATTCAATTCCAGTTTGGGGAGTCACTATTGGAGGCCCACCCTAACGCTTGGTTTTCTACAACTTCCCACATTTTGAGGTTTACCAAATTTCCTGTATCAAATCGTTGCCGTACTGTCCAACACGATTTATGTTACCTACAATTAACCTGTGTCTGATACATAGCCCTTATGTTTTTCAGTACTGTTATTTTTAGTATAACTCCTTTTGTCCCCCCTAGCTACGTGGAACTTAGAATTCTGGCTTTTAATGAGAACTTGAGAAGGAAGATAGGCAGATATTTGTGCTCAGTTTGACATCTAATATATAAACCCTCATTTTTTTAATTAGAAAAACATACATAGCTAAAAGCATAAATATTTTTATGCATCTTTGCAATATACGGACTTAATTATTTCATATTTTATCTATGGTGTGTGTGGGTATATATATATATATATATATATATATATATCTCACCGTATAATGGGTGTTAAAATTGTGCTAGAATTTGATAGGGGAATATTAACCTCATACGCACACAGATTGGGATTAACGGTTTATGCTCAGATTTAATTTGACACTTCTGAACATGAAGAGCCTATGTTTCCATTGTCAATTTATTCATCATTTAATACAGTGTCTTGAGAGTTGCTGGAGGCACATATAAGGCCTAGGACTGTCCTGATTAAATGCTAATGGGTAATTTTGCCTAGATACTTATGCCAAAACAGACAGTTTGAAAGTCATACTTTGATGACATGTTTCATTAGATACTATCTATGTCATTATAATAAAAGCAATATCCATTCTATTGTTTATGTGTCCCTGCTCTGCCTACATGAAATTCAGGGTTTAGAGAACATAATTCAATCTGAAAATCTTATCACCTGGAAAAGAAACAAATTAGAGAGTCATTGGGTATTACATATCTTCACATTTAATAGTGATTTTGATTTAGACATGCAAACATATTTTAATAAGTTTTAGAAGAAAATCATGTACATAAAAACAGATTTTGCAAGGACTTGGAAAACAAAAAAAAATCATGTTAATGATGGTCTATCATACTCGGTTCTTCAGATGCAAGGTTTAGTATAACAAAGTGACTAAGTATGAAAAGCTAATGAAACTCAAGCACACATACAGACACAGACAGACATACACAATAGAGTGACATCTAAGAGGTGCATCTTTCTACCAAAATAAGATTAACCAGTTGCCATTGAATTGATTCCAACTCATAGCAATGCCATGTGTGTCACAGTAGAACGGTCCTCCACAGGGTTTTTAATAGCTGATTTTGGGGAAGTAAATTGTCAGGCCTTTCTTCTGAGGCACCCCTGGATAGACTAGAACTGCCAACCTTTCAGTTAGTAACTGAGAACTAAACTGTTTGTTCAACCCAGGGACTCCTAAATAAGGTTAAGTCCTTTATATTAAAATTATATTATTTAAGTTTTAGGAAATTTGGAGTTCCAATTATATGTTGAATATTTATACTCAAAGGGATATAAAACTTAGCAGGTGGAAACATTTTATCTGTTAGATATTTAGAGACACATTTAAACTTTTTGAAAGTTCTTTCCTTCTCAAGTTTGGGTATCGTAAGAACTATTCAATGTGGGGTAGTAGTGTTGGAGAGGCACAGTGGTTAAGAGCTATGGCTGCTAAGCAAAAGGTCAGCAGTTCAAATCCGCCACCTTCTCCTTGAAAACCCTTTGGGGCAGTTCCACCCTGTTGTATAGGATCACTATGAGTCGGAATGGACTTGACGGCAACAAGTTTGCTGTTGTTTTTTTAGTGTTGGAGATAGATAGTAGCTTACTCAAAAATGGAATTGCTGAAGATGCAATACTTCAGGTATAAGATAATCTTTCAGCATTAAATTTTGCTTATTCATAGCACGGTCTCAGTGTCAAACTATTTATGAGTGAAAGAATGGTGGCTGAAATCATGTAATAACAACACAGACCCTTTTAGAGAATATCCATGTCTAAAACAAGATTGCAACTGTCTCTACACTAAAAAATCATATTCTGAAAAAAACAAATGGAAAAAGAATACAGAAAGAGCAAGTAGGGCTGTGTGTGTGTGTGTGCACGTGTGTGTGGTGTGTGTGTGCATGCGCATGCATGTAGGAAGACAGTGAGTATGAGGAAACTAGGCAGGTGGAAAAGGGACTTATATCAGGGTGATTCCAAATTAGCTGCTAAAATCCAATACTGACCAAAAGGCACTGGAATATCCTCAACACAGTGGGACTAAAAACTCTTGTCAGCTTCCACCATGCCTTAGTGAGGCATAATATTGATCAGGCTGTCTTAGTTTCAAAAACTAAAATGAGCTTCTCTGTTTTTGTCTTTCTAGAATATTCATATGAAGGAATGTAACCAGTGTGTTGTTGAACTGTCATTGAAATAAAAGACACCCATCAAGCAACCTTATTATATTGACCACTAGTTTGAAACTGATTATAGACTACTAAATAAAAACAACAGTATCAGTTACTGTAGAGTCAGTTCCAACTGATGGTAACTCCATGTGCGTCAGAGTAGAATTGTACTCCATAGGGTTTTCAAAGGCTGATTTTCCTGGAGTAGTCAGCAGGCCTTTCTTCTGAGGTCCTTCTGGTGGGCCTGAACTGCCAACCCTTCAGTTAGCAGTCTAGTGAGAGCATTAACCCTGTGCACCACTCAGCGACTTACAGAAAAATTAGAGGAGAGCTAAATAAACTGAAAAGTGTTCTGTGATATTGGATTGAAAGAGCCATATCACTAAGATGTTAATTATCTCTAAATTGATCCATAGATGCAATTCATTAGCAATAAAAAAACATCATATTTTCTCATCAAAGTAGTGAAAAGAAGCTATCTCTAAAATTCTGCAAATAGAAAGGTCACATACCCTCTAAAATAAGAATGAATAATTTAAATCTGCCTGGGAGCACTGGAACTTGCCCTCCAGCTATACAAACATGTTTTCATTCTAATATTTACTTGAGTATTCATTATACGTGGTTAATCCCTATTTAATTAGCCCCAAAATTGCCCACATCATGCCTGAAAATACTGCGTGGTTCTATTTTGCAGTGCTTCAGATTAGCGGAATTTTTACTACTGAAAGAGAGAAAGTGAAAATAAATTTTTACTAATAGGCTCAGTTTTGTATTTTTTCAGTCTTCATGTTCATTTCTATTAATTCAGTTACCAAGCATGTATACAACTAGATAGTTATAAATGGTTTGTATTAACAGATATTCTGAGATTTATCATATTTCAGAATTCTTTTACTTTTTCTTCAAGGAACAATATTGTGTTCATATTAGAAAAAATTTGCAAACATACCACTAAGTGATATTGAAAATGGATAATATTCTAGTACATGCATTTAAACAGAGCCAAAGTAGAAAACAGCATCAAAAGTAAACAATGACTTATAGAAGAGACAGAACTAACATTTATAGAATATTTATTATGATCCATATTCTATGCTATGTAATTTACATAAGATGATCCTATTTAATTCTTACAGATCTGTGAGATCAGTTTTTGTCCTACTGTTTTAAGGAAAGAAGAAACTAGAACTTGGAGAGTCTGATAATATGGTCATGATCACACAGCTAATGTATACAGTAGTCATGATTACTAGTACTCACCATATCAGGCTTTCCTTTGCTTGCTGGAATTTGGGAAGACGTCCTAGCCTTCCCAGAGGTTTTGGGGACCATGTGACTGTCCTGGCTAATGGACTGTGAGGGTAATGGCGTGTATCACTTCTGCTAAGAGCCAGTGTGCTTTCTCCACAGGGTTCCTTAGACTACTGCTCCGGCCATTGAGACTATAAGATAAGACAGTCAAGCTATCAGGTAGAAGTGGCCTCTATTCCTATGTGATAACAAATACCAGATTGCTGTGGAGACCCACCAAGAAACATTGGACTCAGCATGGGAGTGAATCAAACATATATTTTTCAAACTACTGGACTTTTAGAGTACACCGGTTAATTAGACAGTCTATCTTGGCTAAAATATATGCTGGAAGGTAGTTACTTTTCCTCGTGTTCATAAAGTAGGAAGGGTAAAAAACATCTTACATCAAAATAAAAAAGTAGAAAAATATAAAGACTCGGCAACACAAAATCAACAACAATGAAAAAGATGAAAAAAAAATACATAAAGAAAAAAGACTCAGCACAGAAAATTAAGGGGAACAAAGAAACTGTGAACAACACTCAAAAAGAGGCATCAGGATGTCAGCACTAAACTCATACCTATTAATGATTACGCTGAATGTAAATGGACTTAATGCACCAATAAAGAGACAGAGAGTGGCAGATTGGATAAAAAAGCATGATCTGTCTATATGCCACCTGCAAGAGATGCACCCTAGACTTAAAGACACCAACAGGCTAAAACTCAAAGGATAGAAAAACTATATCAAGCAAACAACACTCAGAAAAGAGCAGGAGTGGCAATATTAATCTCTGACAAAATAGACTTTAAAGTAAAATCCACCACAAAGGATAAGGAAGGGCACTATATAATAATTAAAGGGTCAATACACCAGGAAGACATAACTATAATAAATATTTACACACCCAACGACAGGGCTCTAAAATACATAAAACAAACTCTAACAGCACTGAAAAGAGAGACAGCTCCACAATAGTAGTAGGAGACTTCAACACGCCCCTTTCGGTGAAGGACAGAACATCCAGAAAGAAGCTCAACAAAGACACGGAAGAGCTGAATGCTACAATCAATCAACTTGATCTCATAGACATATACCGAACACCGCACCCAACAGCAGCCAAATATACTTTTCTTTTCCAACGCACATAGAACATTATCCAGAATAAAAAACATCTTACAAAATGGGTATATTTTATGTGAGACATCATATACTGGGCTTAACAATACAGTAGTAAGTAGACTGTTGTGAAAATTTAAATTAATTAAAATTATAACATTAACGTTTCAGTTCCTTAGCTGTATTAGTTACATTGCAAGTACTCAATATTTACATGTAGACAGTGGTTATCATATTGGACCACATAGAATATTCCTAATATCACAAGAAGTGATACTGGACATGTCTGATATTGAATATCATGAAGGGCAGATTTTTCTCTCTACTGTATATATTCCAGGTATTGGCAGTGATTCTAGTATAGAGAAAACAGTGAAGCAGAAGATTTGTGAAAGTTTTTAAGTCGCGGAATTCTGTGAGAAAAGACTATATACAGTCCCTAAAAATAAAGTCATTTAGGGAAAAAAATAAGAAAGATAAGGCAGGGACTTTCTCTTTAATAATTTATTTGCCATTTTTGAAAAATAAATACATATCAAAAATTTGAATACCCCAATACGATATCCAACTATGCCTGGAAACATTAGAATGTAGAGAGCCTTCCAAGTAATGTAAAACTATTAAAATTTGCTCTTGTTCATCCACACACATACAAAAATGTACACACTTCATACCTATGTCTATAAGGATCTCTTATGGATTGAATTGTTTCCCCCCAAAAAATATATTTAAGTCCTTACCCCTGTACAGGTGAATGTGACTTTGTTTGGATCAACGGTTTTTCTTTGATGTGATAGTTAACAAGGTCATACAGTAGTAGGGTAGACCCTAAGTCTTTCTATGTGATGTCTTATAAACAAAGAACAGGAGACAGAATCACACAAGGGCAAGATGTCACGTGAAGACACATCTACAAGTCAAGGAACATCAAGTGATGCCCAAGGTCACCAGAAGCTGGTAGACACACGGATGGAATTTCTCCTAGAGTAGAGCCCCAATGCCTTGAATTCACTTCTAGCCTCAAGGACTCTAAGACAATAACTCTCTACTCTTTAAAGCCACCCATTTGGTTTGACTTTGTTACATTAGTCCTAGGAAACCAAGACTGAATTCATGATGAAAGAATTTTACTGCATGTAGAAAGAAAACATCGTAACCAGAAATGCACTTTTTAATTAAAAGAAAATCTTTAAAGATATATTCTTTATTGCTTCTAAATCTAAATATTTATTCTCACGTGGAAGAAAAGGTGAAAATAAATTGAATACATGAAAGGGGCTAATATAAATGGAAAGTATGAAACTTTGTGTGAAAACCAAAGGCCACTAAGGCAGAGATTCTGACTCATAGCAATTCCAACTCATAGCAACCCTATAGGACAGGGTAGAACTGCCCCACAGAGTTTTCAAGGCTGTAAATCTTTCCAGAAGCAGACTGCCACACATTCCTCCAGCAGAGTTTCTGGTGGGTTCAAATCGCTGACCTTTCCGTTAGCAGCTGAGTGCTTAACCACTTCTCCACCAAGGCTCCTCAAGGCAGAGATAGAGATGTAATATTGCAGATCCATGAGAAGTCTACCTCAGCGCAGATTCAAGCTTTTTTAAAAAATTTTTTAAGCAAGTCTCCATCTCTCTTAGCAACAAATTAAAAAGTATATGCTTTTAACACCTTAAGAAATTCTGCAAAACAAATTTTCTCAATGTTTACTTTTGCTTCAGGTTCTACCCTATCCAACCTTTTCAAGCAAGAATGGATTATTACAAAATCCATTTACTAATACCTGAGGAAGTACCAACAGCTCTTTCCTCCTCAACTCGTACCTGTGATAGTGGAAAGGAGAAAAAAATGAACACAGAGGCTACTGGATTCGACATTTTTCCTGCTGTCAAATGCACCACTGGCAGCGCACATTATAAACGACTTCTGATCCTGACCAGTGACAAACCAAGGGAGAGAGAATGGCCATGGGAACAATCCACCTTGACTGGGCAGAGGATTTTATCACCTTGATTGAGAGGAGTAGTTTATCACTGATACTGTTTGGAATTGCTAGTGTACAAAGACAATAAAAAGAAAAAATAATATTTGGATTGTTTATTGTTTTTTAATCTCCACAGGAAATTTACCCTCTAGTTTCCTGCACCATAGGAAGATAATTCTCACCAACTGGCTCCCATCTTGGTGGCAATGGAGCTGCTGCCTTCTATTAAAAAAAAGTCTCTGTTTTTCTCAAGTTAGACATTTTGCAACAGCCTCTTTCCATTTTGAGCGACTCGATTTAGTCTCAAATACCCTATGAAATATTTTCATTTACTCTGTTTACTCAATATTTCCTTTGTCATTTGTTTTGTTGCTTTGAATTATCCTAATATTCTTTAGGGCACAGCTGGTATAAACCATGCTAGCAAAAGTAAGGATAAATTATTTTATGAGTCACTGACAATTAACTTTAAAGGAATGGATTTTCTAACTGTAAGAAAAATGGCTCGCAGCAGGCTGAGGGTGAAATAAAAACAAAACTAAACTAAAACCTTTGAAACCATACAATTACCCTGAAGCTATTTGAAAACACTATGTTAGTCTAACAGATGGATGTAGGAAAAATACAGTGAATGAAATTCACATTCCAACACAATATATGTTGGAAATAAGAAAAGATGCAATTTTATTCAAAGTCATTTCTTTTCCTATGATAAAGAATAGATTAGAGGGAAATATGTAACAGTAATTCACTTTAAAGTGAGAAAGTCAGAGGTAGGAATATTCAGTCATTCTCCCTTACAATACCAAATATCAATTAGATTGCCATCAAGAGCAAGTAATACAGTTTTCTTCTGCCTTTATCACAGCCTTCCCATTGCATCTACACAATTTCCCATTTTCCATATTAATTCCCAACCTAATGGTGCTAAACACACAGAAAAGTGCAGTCAAAATATAGAGATGGATAGAAGTATAGCTTTACTGATTGATAAATCCATTGAATGGAAGAGAACATGTCAAACAATATCACATTAAATTTCTTCAAAATGGAAAAGATGGATGCAATTTTTAGCCACAGAGAAACCAACGTGGCAAGAAAATAAACAAAATTTATTGGTAAGCGATCATCTTCTTCACAATTTCAAATTCTCCTTCCTCTCTCTTTGTACCCTGTCAGGAATTCACAGTTAGTCATGGCATGTCTATAAAGGGTAGAGATTTCAAAGATCTTTTTTTTTTTTTTTTCCAAATCTCAGACCTTTCCTGGGGTTCAAATCAAAGGAGCTATACGCCAGAGCACTGTGGGTGTAAACGAGAAGCAAATGTCTAAGATAGATCACACTGCTGAGTTAATGGTTAGTAGTGGGTACCAGGACAGGTGGGAGGGAGGAGGAAAGAAAGACTCAAAGTTTAGGAGACACTGAGCTTTTGTTCAAGGTGATGAAAAAAATTGGGAATGGATAAGGGTGATGGTTTGACAACTTGCTAAACATAAGTTAATGTCACTGACTTTACATATGAAGAATGTTGAAATGGCTAATGTTTTGTTACATACATATTTAACACAATTAAAAAATTAGGCGATTACCGCAAACATCAACAGTGGCATTTAGAAGGGGTTTGATCAATTTTACCTTATGAGGTTAATATTTATTTACAAATGCTTGGTGGTTTATGCAAATAATAATAATAATAAGCTGCATTTATTAAATATTGGAATAAGATAGTAATAATGGGTTCTCCAGAGAAACAGAACCAACAGGGTAGATATATAGACGATAGATAGATGATAGACAGATAGGTAGGTAGGTAAATAGATAGATGATTGATAGGTAGATAGGCAGACAGACAGATGATAGATAGATTGTTGATAGATAGACAAGCAGGCAGACAGAGAGACAGATGATAGATAGATAAATAGACATAGAGATAGATGGATGATACATTGATGATAGATAGACAGGTGACAGATTGATGATAGATGATAGAGAGATAGATACCTACATACATGATAGGTTGATAGCGAGATAGACAGATAGATGATAGGTAGATAGGTAGGTAGGTAGATTGATGATAGACAGATAGAAGAAGATGATAGATTGACAGATAGACATTTATATTAAGGAACTGGTTCACTCAATTATGGGGGCTGACAAGTCCAGAATCCACAGGCCAGGTAGGATGAAACTCCAGCAGGATATCTATGTTACAGTCTTGAGACAGAATTCTTCCTCTGAGAAACCTCAGTTTTTGCTTTTAAGGCTTTAACTGATTGGATGAGTCCCACGCACATTATGGAGGATAATCCAATTTACTTAAAGTCACATGATTCTAAATGATAACCATATCTAAATACCTTCATAGAAACATCTAGACTAGTGTTTGATCAAATAATTGGGCCCCATAGCCTAGCCAAGTTGATACATAAAATTTACCATCACACTGTCAAATATCATAGTAGGTAACAGGAGAAACTGATCAGCAAACATAGTCAATAAAATATGGGCCTTGGAATCAGATAAACCTGACCTGGAATCCTAGCTTTGCAGATTACTACTGTGTGATGTTATGTTATTTAAAATCTCTGAACCCTTATTTCAGTATCTATAAAGTGAGTATGACAATGCATATCTCATAGGTTCGTAAAGAGATTTAATTCATTAACGGACCCAAAGTGCTTCTTGTTGTTAGATGCCATTGTGTAGATTCCAACTCATGGCAACCCCATGTTTGCAGAATAGAACTGTGCTCCATAGAGTTTTCAAGGATGTGAACTTTCAGAAGCCGGTTGGCAGGCCTGTCTTCTGAGGGGCTTCTGGGTGGGTTCAAACTGCCAACATTTTGGCTAGTAATAGAGTGTTTAACCATTTGCCCCATCCAGGGACTTCTGAGTACTTCTTATAGATTCTAAAACAGTTCAGCACATTTATGTTGAGGGGTCTCCAACTTCTAGCAATTTGTCTGATAATCTATGTCAGTATATTCTGCATCAACTAAATGTAAACTTTATTAAATAAACAAGACCATGTGATTTTTGTATTTATTTGCTACTATATGTATGAGAGGGTCCCGGGTGGCACAAACTGTTACATTTGACTGCTAAACTAAAGGTTGTTTGTTGCAACTCTCCCAGTAGCACCTCCAAAGAATGGCCTCGTGATTCGCTTCTTTAAAGATTACAGCCAAGAAAACCCTATGGAGCAATTCTGCTCTGTTACACACAGAGTTGCCATGAGTTAGAATCAACTGTACAACAACAGATTTTTGGGGTGGAGGGCTATGTGTGGTCACTATGAGTTGGAGTTGACTCAACAGCACACAACAACAATGACAATAAGCCTATCCATAGCAAATTAAAGTAAAAACCAACTATGATGTAGAGTAAGTGGTTTAAATTTAGTTGATTATTGATTATTACTGTTTCTACTGTGGTTTAAATTCAGAAAAAAAATGGAAGAGTTAGGAGAGTCAAGTGGTCATAAAGCATAAATTAGCATACGAACACTGAATGAAAGGAAAGCAAACCACTCTGAACAAAACAAAAAAGCAGGTGGCAAAATGTTTACACTTCAAGTAGGATATTACTCAACTCTACTATTCACTGGCTTGAAAGTGGTCTCTAAACCCACTGCTGTCGAGTCGATTCCGACTTACAGTGACAAAGTCATAAATAATATATAATTATTTTCTTTGATGGGTGCATATTGGATTGATTTGTCCTTTAAATAATGGAAAGCAGATAAAAATCATTTTAAAGGATATATGGTCAATAATAAATAAATAATAAAGGATATAGGGCAATAATAAAGACATCACAAATGGAGATACATTATGTTTCAAATAGCAAATAGCAACAAAAGAAGGGAAAAGCAAAACCTGCACTTCAATTTCAAATCCAATATGGGCATTATCATTTCAATAAAACAATAGCATCTGTCACATTAATCTAATGTGATGAATTTAAATGTTATCAGCATTGTGGTTTTGTTTGTAATTAAGTTATGCATTTATTTGGTTTCATAACTGGATAAAAACCTTAAATCTAGGAAGTTTTTACTATGTATCTTTTTTGAACCTATATAAATAACATCGTATAAAAACTACTAATACATTTTCAAGATTTCAGCATACAGAAAAATCACCTTGCCATAATCCATAATTGAAGCAACCACATAGCATCATAACCGACCCTTAGAACACTCAAACGCGATTAAAACTCTACATAACTATGTAACGCAAGGGTTTTTAAGCATTTATTCTTATTAGATTTTGCTTATGTGGGTAAGATTCATCTCCCTCTTTCAGTAACATTTCCTCACCCTACATTCCTGTGTTGTACAGACTATTTTAATGTCAAGGATTTCCAGATCCACAGGGTAAAAAAAAAAAAAACTAGAGTCAAGCAAAACAAATAAGAAACAGGAAGCATATTTTTACCTTTTTAAGAATAAAAATACAAATGTCCAACATTTATCTTATCTTCTGAATGATTAAGAAGAGGGACCAAATGGTATGGAATAAGGAAACAGTGAGACATGTTTGTTTTATACTCTTGTTGAGAAAGAAGATGCAGGAAAGCCACAGGACGCCTTTTAAAACCGTAGCATGAAACACATTTAGAGTTTGGAAAAGGTACACACTGACAGGAAGAAAAGAAGGTTCTGTGGGGGAGAAGAAAAGAAAGACACTTTGGAGACAGAGGGAAGACAGAGTGCAAGGGATGGGTCAAAACATGCTGGGTAAGAAGAAATTCCAGGAAAGAGATATATGAAAGGAAAGAAGTCAAGAGGGGCAAAGATGAGAAGCAGTCTATTAAGAGAATGAGCCAACAAGAAAGTAACAGTCAAGCCTTTAATCACTTACTGTGATAGTATATGAGCTCTGGTGGCACAGCGGTTAAGAACTCGGCTGCTAACCAAAAGGTCAGCAGTTCAAATCCTCCAGCTGCTCCTTGGAAACCCTATGGGGCGGTTCTACTCTGTGAGTTAGAATGAACTCCACCCCAATGGGTTTGGTGATAGTATAAGCCAAAGATCAGACCCCGATAATGGTGCCTGACTCCCACCTGCTCCATGTCTCCTCAGTAATCAGGGCTATGGTTAGATGGATCAACACAGAAACGGGGTATGGAATCACTACAGCCCTGAACAAAAGGCTCTTACAGTTTTATGGACCTGGGGGGCAGGGACGGGCAAGGAGGAAGGGCTAGTGTTGTAAAAGTACTGAGTACTGTAGGTGAAGGAGGAAAAATGTCTTTAAGGTTTCTCCTTGCTCCTGATAAGGAGATTTCAGCAGAGGCATCTGAGGAAGGCCTTTACTGAAGACCCAATAAAAAGAATTCCTTATAGAGGTGCCCGGGTTAGAAATGCAGATATGCAAGAAAGTATGCCTGGTCAGGGGGCCTGGGTCCTTTGCCGGCTCCCTTCAGAGATGAGAATGCATTGGTTGTGCCCTACGTCTGGTGTAAGGAGGGGAGCTTTTCCCCTGTGACCTGCCAGATAAAGCCTCTAGTTGTCTATGGTCAGGACTGAGAAACCGCACACAGGTTTCAGCCAGTATTGGACTCCTCATGACAGATATCATATAGTCTATCTTTGAGACTTAGAAAAAGCTCGCCCTCAGAAGGATTGTGGAACAATTTTTCATTCATTGAATCGTTAAAGAGAGAGTTCTTTTGAAAAACCAAACAAGCAAACAAAAAACTGTGCCATTCAGAAGAACTATAATATTCCTTCCTGTCCAGCTCGGTTTATTGAGGAATCATAACTAAATAAGCGAAAGGAAGTCATGGATGCGTTGCTAGGGGAGTAGAGAGAGGAAGTGACTGTGTCAGGAAGAAAGCACACAGTGGCTAAAATATGAGCAGGAAGATGAAGAATAGGAAGAAGATAGAGAAGAGAGGAAGAATGTTTTGGCCTGAAGGACCACCCCAGGAATGGTCACTAGAGGGCTGTAGTGAAAGCAAGTGAGTGGGGATTCATGTATGAATGGAACGCACAGAACTGGGACAGTGGATAGAGACAAGGTCGGAAGAGTATGTTTTAGCAGTTTTGAATGTATCAGGCTGTGCTGTGTGGAACTGATCTTGTAGGCTACCACGGAACAGGACTGAAATGGACAAGCTGAAAAAAGAAGGTTGTTGTCCTTGCCATGGAGCTGAATCTTTCTCAAAGAAGCTCACTGTTGGCAACAGAGATGATGTACTTGGTTTGCTATTGAGTACATCTGCAGGATAAGTCCTAAGGAAAATGTGAGTGTTATCATTTAGCTCCTCCCTGGGAAAAGAAAAAAAAAAAAAAAAAACCCTATCACTTGGTTTGACATTGCTCTGGTGTGAGAATCCTTCAGGAACTGGGTTTTATCGGTGACTTATGTAATAATCTATCAGCATTTTCCATTTTAAATTATATAAGTGGAGCCAGAGAATAGCTATTCCAAAGTTTTTAAAACATCTTTTCATTATTTTAGAATTGAAAGTCTGGAAAGTCTAAGAATTTAAACAGCACAATTATCTTTTAAATGCTTTGATTTTTATATGATGTACATAGTTCAGGCAAATTTTTATGGTTCATAATGTAAGTATATTCTCCGTCAAACTCATACCCATTGTAGGATGTCCTTTATTTTGAGTAAAATTTTAAATAGCAAAACCTTAATGGCTCGCTCATGTTCATGATCGTTTGTGGTCATTATAGCACAGGCCACTAACTGTTTCTGTTATCATCAGAACATTAAAGGCCCTGATGGGGCTTTTCATTTTTATTTGCTTGACATTCATTTACAATTGGGAACGTCACAGATGGCTCAGTTTTCTTCTGATCCTCTTAATGAAGAGTGATGATTATTTTCAAGGGTCCTCTTGGGATACCTTATTTGTAAGTACATAGCTCACAGAGACTTTATAATTGGAGAAACATTTCCAGTTGACAACACCCAACAAAGAAACCTGTGCATTTAAATTGGACACAGATTCTTCAAACTTTATTCCAACAGGGAAAGTGTGGATAAAGATAATGAGCTAAATAAATGTGGAAGAACATTGTAACTGTTGCATTGCTTAGAAAATCTTTAGGATACAAGTGGTAGAAAAAGTACTCCATTTGGCTTAAACTAAGAAATTTATCAGCTTCCATAACTGAAAGCCATAGAGGAAGGGATGGACTCAGGTACTGTTTGTTTTAGCAGCTCAAATGATGTCATCAAATTTGTTTTCTCTCCATCACTTGATTTTTTTCTCTGGTTTATTCCAGTTTCCAGCAGAATAACTCCAAGTGGTTGTCAGATTGCTGCCCAGCTTCTGGAACTACATCCATATGTATTAGAAAAGAGTATTTACACTTACATCCCCTACTGAAATCCCAGTGCATATCTTTGACTGGGATTGTATTTCAGGCCCAGCCCTGATAAAAGCACAGTGCTCTAGGTGTTGTGCAAACTGACATATATCTTCAGAGTCTAAGGAAACAAGAAAGAGAGGGGGACTGAAAGAGTATTTGAGGAAATGGTGGATGAAAACTTTCTAAATTTGGCAAAAGAAACAAATCTGCAGAGTCAAGAAACTGATTAAACACCAAACAGGGTAAACCCATAGAAATCCAGGACAGAGATATCATAATTAAACTTTGCAAAAACAGAAGGTAAAGGAACATAAATGAAAGTGAAGTTTATACACCCCACATCAAGAGGAAATATGTCCATGAAAGTAGACTTTTATAAGTCACATATGTATTATTCCCAGAGGAATTGCTATGAAAATTATACAAAGAGATACAACCAAAAATACAGTAAATGAAGTGATGACTTAAAGTTACTTTCAAATTATTTGACTAAATTACTTTTCTTGATTTTGACCCTCCCTCTCCAATTTTTAAAGTTGTTTCTCCTATACCTGTTTTAATTTTTTTTTTTTTTTAATCCCTGGGTCCTATTAAACAACTAGTAGAGTTCATTGGTGTAATTGCACATTTTCCAAAGGCTTATATCCAAAGGTCCCACTCAATTAAGGTATTTGGAGCTCTCATGGTTTCTTTCCCTAACATTCACTAGAGCTGTCAGTCAATGATTCTCAAACCTTTCTATAAATCAGTATCACTTCAAGGATTTCTATTTGGATAGGGCCATAGCCCACACCAATTAAATCAGAATTTCTGAGGGCAAGATTCAAGTCTGATCTTCAGGCACTACTACTTTATCTTTTTTTTCCAGATGGTTATAACGTGCAACCAGCTTTGAGAACCAGTGATCCAAATGGTAACGTACAACCCTCAGTAAATTTGTCAAAAAAATTAACTATGTTGTTTTCCTCATGGATTCTTGGACGTGGAGCAGTGTACATGCATAAGCATATAAAAATATAATACCTAAGATGGTCAATAAGGCAAGTCATCATTCATTTTTAGGATAGGCATTTCTAACTTTGGGAGATTTGACTTTTGTTGTAGCAATCCTTTCCCAAATGAGTATTACCTCTCAGTGGTTCATATTTTAAACTTAAGGAGTCAAATTGATCTATAAACCAAAACCAAACCCACTGCCGTGGAGTTGACCCAGACTCATAACGACCTTATAGGACCGATTAGAACTCCCCCACAGGGTTTCCAAGAAACAGCTTGTAGATTCCAACTGCTGATCTTTT
This sequence comes from Dugong dugon, assembly GCA_030035585.1. Taxonomy (NCBI): domain Eukaryota; kingdom Metazoa; phylum Chordata; class Mammalia; order Sirenia; family Dugongidae; genus Dugong; species Dugong dugon. Next base: position 14,923,085 of record CM057473.1, read on the forward strand.
GGTTAGCAGCCAAGCTCTTAACCATGGCATCACCAGGGCTCCACTTGATCTGTAGCATTAAAATAAAACTTAAAAATAAAATGACCTACAAAATCACAGTGAATCATATGTAATAGTTTGGGCAGTGACTGCCTGGATTCCTTCAGTGCTTGCTTTGTTCTGTGATTTCTATTTATATTCAACAATATTTGATAATTCATACTGCAATTCTTGAATAAGAACCGGTTCAATGCTGATTTTGATCATGTTTTCCTTCGGTTGAGTTTCTTTCTTTCTTTCTCTTTTCTCTCTTTCTCAATAAGTGACAAAGAAAATTAATTTTTTCTCCACCTTTCAGTTGTAACTTACACAAACTTTTCACAACCATTACGTGAATATATAATTTTTTAGCTATTGTGTTGTTGTTGCTAGGTGCCTTTGAGTCAATTCTGATTCACAGTGACCCTTTATACAACAGAATGAAGCACTGACTGGTCCTGTGCCATCTTCACAATTGTTAAGCTTGAGCCCATTGTTGCAGCCAGTGTATCAATTCATTTCATCAAAGGTCTTCCTCCTTTTCACTGACCCTCTACTTTACCAAGCCTGATGTCCTCCTTCAGGGACTGGTCCCTCCTGATAACATGTCCAAAGAACATGAGATGAAGTCTCCCCATCCTTGCTTCTAGGGAGAATTCTGGCTGTACTTCTTCCAAGACAGACTTGTTCCTTCTTCTGGCAGTCCATGGTTAGTCAATATTCTTCCCCAACACCATAATTCAAAAGCATCAATTTTTCTTTGGTCTTCCTTATTCATTGTCCAGCTTTAGCATGCATATGAGGCAATTTAAAGTACCAAGGCTTGGGTCAGGTGCCCCTTAGTTCTTAAAGTGACATCATTGCTTTTCAACACTTTAAAGACATCTTTTGCAGTAGATTTGTCAAATGCAATATGTCATTTGATGTCTTAACTGCTGCTTCCATGGGTGTTGATTGTGGATCCAAGTAAAATGAACTCCTTAACAACTTCAATCTTTTCTCTGTTTATCATGATTTTGCTTACTGGTCCAGTTGTGAGGATTTTTGTTTTCTTTATGTTGAGGTGTAATCCATATAGAAGGCTGTAGTCTTCGATCTTCTTCTGCAAGTGCTTCAAGTCCTCTTCACTTTCAGCAAGCAAAGTTTTGTCATCAGCATATTGCAGGTTGTTGATCAGCCTTCCTTCATTCCTGATGCCACGTTCTGTTCATATAGTCCAGCTTCTCTGATTATTTGCTTATCATACAGATTAAATAAGTATGGTGAAAAGATACAATCCTGACACACACATTTCCTAACTTTAAACCACGCAGTATCACTTTGTTCTGTTCGAATGACTGCCTCTTGGCCTATGCACAGGTTTCATAAGTACACAATTAAGTATTCTGGAATTCCCATCCTTTGAAATGATATCAGTAATTTGTTGTGATCCACAAAGTACAATGCTTCTGTATAGTCAATAAAACACAGGTAAACATCTTTCTGGTATTCTCTGCCTTCAGCCAAGATCCATCTGACATCAGCCGTATCCCTTGTTCCACGTCCTTTTCTGAATCCGGCTTAAATTTCTGGCAGTTTCCTGTTGATGAACTGCTGCAACCAGTCTTGAATGATCTTCAGCAACATTTTACTTGTAAGTGATTATTATAATATTGTTAGATAATTTCTGCATTCTGTTGGATCACCTTTCTTTGGAATGGGCAAAAATACTGATGTCTTCCAGTTGGTTGGCCAGGTAGCTGTCTTTCAAATTTCTTGGCATAGATGAGTGAGCACCTTCAGTGCTACATCTTTTTGTTGAAACATCTCAATTGGCATGGCGTCAGTTCCTGGAGCCTTGTTTTTTGCTAATGCCTTCAGTGCAGTTTGGACTTCTTCCTTCAGTACCATCAGTTCTTGATCATGTGTTAACCTCCTGAAATGGTTGAATGTTTACCAATTCTTTTTGGTACAATGACTCTGTGTATTCTTTTCATCTTCTTTTGATGCTTCCTATGTCATTCAGTATTTTCCCCCTAGAATCCTTCAATATTGCAACTTGAGGCTTGAATTTTTAATTCGGTTCTTTCAGCTTGAGAAAGGTCGAGCATGTTATTTTGTTTTGTCTTTCTAACTCCAAGTCTTTGCACATTTCACTATTATACTTTATTTTGTCTTCTAGAGCCACTCTTGAAAATCTTCTGTTCAGCTCTTTTACTTCATTTTTTCTGTTCCCTTTAGCTACTCAAAGTTCAGAACAAATTTCAGAGTCTCTTCTGACATCCATTTTGGTCTTTTCTTTCTTTCTTGTCTTTTTAACGACCTCTTGCTTTCTTCAAGTACGATGTCCTTGATGTCATTCCACAATTTTTTAGCTACAACTCCTATTTACATTAATGAAAGTTTAGTTTTATAGCAAAGTTATATTAAAATGTCTCCAAAAAGCAAAATAAATATTCAATTCTTTTTGAAAAAAAATTTTTTTTACTGTTCTCAAGTTTAAGTCTCTCATGGGAAAGAAGAGACTGTTTATTCAGTTCAAGACAGGTAATTATAATAGCTTTATGCAAGTTTGTCACATGAGGCTTAGTTTCTTCTTGCCTCTTGAGGTAAAATGTGAGAGGGAAGAGATAAATTGCAGGACCAACTGTTAAGCAAAAAGGAACCAGGATTTGATGATTTGGAAATTCTCAGCCTAGCCAGATTGCAAAAGATGTTGAAATTAAGAGATTCACTGTCAGAAAAGTGTGCTCTCAAAAGAGAGAGAAAGCCAAGGGTGTGGATGGACAAAATTTTGCTAGTGCCTCGGATTTATCAAAAGGTCAGAATATTCAGTCACGCAGAGGACACTCTGAAGAGAAGGACCCCCTGAGACATCTCAGCAAAAGTCAAAAATAAAGATGAGATTATGTAGGAAATACCTGTGTAGGAGTCTTTCATCTAAGGGGGTAAATTCCTGTAATTCACACAGGACACCCTCAAGGTTCTTGAAAATTTTATAGTAGAAACACTGCCATCTTGAAATGAAAGGGACAGAGAAAGATGAAATAAAGAAAGCTGTCATATACTCACAATTCTACAGGTAGGAAACAGGCTGATGAAAGCACTCTGTTGCAAACATGTGCTATCATTCATGAAAAAGAGTGACGACTCCCAGGACGGAGATGGGAACCCAGACATTAGAGTTTCAAGCCTGGAGGGAAGAGCTGTGGGCCTAGAGGGCAGAGTGCAAAGCATAGATTATTACTTCAAAGACTTGAAACCTAATTTTTTTGCCTAAATGGATTTTGAAATTGCTTAGAACTCATGACTCATGATTTCTTTAATTTTCTCTTTTTACATATGAATATCTATAACTGTTATTCTATGTCTGCCCCACTATTATATTTTGGGAGCATAAAACTTGTTTTCTAGTTTCAAAGGTGGACAGATGAAGAGAAATTTTGCCCCAGGATGGACTAAACTTAGATCCGTAAGGATACTTAATTTAGGTGAATTATGTAATGAGATTTGGAACTTTTAAGCTGATAAGACTTAGATCAGATTTTGAACTTTGGTTGAAACTTGGTGAGATAGTGTTGGGGTGAATGTATTTTGAACATGGGATTAGTGAACCTTTGGGGGTCAGAGAATAGATTATGGGACACATAATAATAATCACCCACCCATGCCCTTGTCCTAATCTCTGCATTTTGTGGATCTTTTACCTTGTATAGCAAAAGGGACTTTGTTAATGTGAGCAGGTTAAGATCTTGAGATGGAGAGCTTATCTTGGGCCATCCAGGTTAGCTCAATGTGATCACAGGAGTCCTAATGAGGGAAATAGGGTATCAGGAGTGTCAGAGTCATAGAAGGAGAAGGGACAATAGAAGCAGATGCCAGAGTGAGGTAGCTGCTGGCTTTGCAGATGGAAAACCAAAAAAAACAAAAAACAAAAAACCAAACCTGTTGCCCTTGAGTCAATCCCAACCTTTAACCAAGGAATGTGGAGAACTTCTAGAAGCCATCAGAAGTAACACGATCCTGACGCCTTAATTTTAGCCCAGTGAAACCATTTTGGTGTTCTGATCACCAGAACTACAAGATAACAACGTTTGTGTTATCTTAAGCTGCAAACTTAGCGTTAGATTGTTGTTACAGCAGCAACACAAAACAAATACAAAGACACAGAGAAGTGGACCAGGAACTGGTAACTGCAAGTGTGGTGCTGTTTCACAAAAACCTAAGATTCATGCCACTGGCCTTGAGACTGGGTGAGGGATGGAGGCCTGAGTGGAGGTAAGGAGACTGCTTGTGGAGGCTGCTAGAACAGTGAGGAAATTACTATTGGAGACTAGAAACAAAGGGAACCATGTTTTGCACTGACAGAAAGATTAATGGAATTGTTGCCTATAATAAACTGGAAGACAGAATATGCACCTAATGAATTTGTGAATCTGACTAAGGAGAATTCCAGACAGCAAACTGAAAATGCCAGTTGTCTTTTTTTTTTTTTTTTTGTTCCTGCTTAAATATGATAAGATGTAAGAAACAGATGTGCTAATACGGTAAATTTTCAAGAGGATTCAGAGAGATTATTTCCTACCCAGGACTTGATCACTCATTCCTATACTGTTTAGTTTTCAAAAGTTTCTCAAAATAAGAAATGGCATAAGGGAAAAAATCAAAGTCAGATCATTGCTACTAAATCATAGTCTTGAGGTCAAAAATCAAATCAAGAATGCCCTTTGTTAAGACCATGTAAAAATTTAAGGAAGTTCCCCGTAGATTTTTTTTTTTTTAACTAGACAAATGGGCTTCTAACAATTCTAAATGCATTTTCCAATAGCACCCCATTTTGTAGCCCCACGTAGAGAAATGACTATCTTGAAGATATTTGAGAGTCTGGCTTTTGTCTAATGCAATGTTGCTAGATGCCATTGAGTCTATTTCAACCTATAGCGACTCCATGTGACAGTAGAACTGCCCTGCAGTTTTTTCAGCTATAAGCTTTAGGGTCTTTTTCCCAGAGAGGAGCCTTCGGGTGGGTTCAAACTGCCAACCTTCCGGTTAGCAGTGAGTGCTTGAAATTACAATTTGATGGGTTTAAAAAAAAAAAAAAACTGTGATTTTAAAGAGTTGTGCCAGTTTGAACTGAAAGGATCTGACACAGTTTAAATTAAAATAAGTCTCTAGGCACTAACTATATTTGGGCTGAAAGCAACAAAGCAATTTACTCAGCTGCAATCATACACCATTTCCTACAAAAAAGTAAGGAGAACTCAGAGAGTGACTCTAAGAGCAATGGATTCAGTAACCACTCACAGGTAGTACAATCAGACGCTAATCAAGAAATATTCTGTACCCTTAAGGCAAGTGGAACTGGCAACTTCTGCCTGGCTGGATTTAAAAATTGCTAACAACTCGTAACTGTCAAGTGCTTTCCATTTTCTCTGTCCTTATTTTTTTTTCAATTGCAGGGTCTAGTGTTATGATCCTGTCTCTGTCTCACTGTCATCGGTAGAGTTTTTGGGGACAAATTAAATTGTCTTTTAGTGCACAGGCTTCTGCACTTAGGAATTGAACCCAAGGCATAAAACCTGAGGAGTCTCAACTGCTTCTGGAACTGATTTAGTGAATAAATGCTGATATTTAAGCTAGGAGGTGAATGAATTTAGAACATGAACAACATATGGAAAATTAGGGGACTGAAGGAGGACTGTGCTACATGTAACATTGGTGGTGTTCAATGAACCACATCCTTGTTTACCCTTACACACACACACACACACACACACACACACACTGACTATGAGTTTATTCACCTGACTTGATTTGACCAATGGGATATTGAAAGTGTGAAGTAAACTTAGGCTCAGTAAGCACTTAGTTATTCTCCACTTGAAATGCTACCTCTTAGAAGTCAGTATCCACATGAGTGAGCTGAAATACACCATACGGAGCAGATTGATTGTCAAGTTGAATTAAATCAACACATAGAATGATGAAAAAAATAATAGATTATTGATGTTTTAAGCCACTACATTTTGGTTTGGTTTGATATTCAGCAATAGATAACTGAAACAGAAGTAGACGAAATAATGAAACAGAAAGCCTTTCTTTCAACTTTTTTTAAAAGACTCAGATTTATCTTATCAATAATTTAGTGAATCATGTAACCATTGGATTTATTTATGGTCTATCTCTAAAGAATGAAGTAGTTGTCTAGCACAACTTAGTGTCATTACCAGGGTTGGAATATGGTCAATAAGAAGGTAATCATGGCTACCATTTGTTGGTACTTGCTGTGTAATAGACATGTATGAATAACTTCATAAACATTATTTCAACAAATCTTTAAATCAACTCTTGGGGAAAGATATTATTCACTTTAGTACCACTATTTTATAGATAAGATAACCAAGGTCTAAAATTTTATATAAATTACTCATGAACAGAGCTAGGAATAGGTGCTAGAATTGGCATGTGAACCCAGTTTTATTCTAATTTCAATGCCTAGGTTCTTATCAATTTCCCAATATTACTTCAAGGATTCTAATTGTGTCCCTATTGCAACTTAATGGGAAAATCTTCCCTCATCTTTTTTTTTTCAAGTGAGTAAAGCTGCGGATCTCTTGGTTTCTGAGTTGGTGAAGACGTCATTTATGCTTTCTGATGGTGTTTCCATTAGAATTAGTTAGGTAGCTTCAAAAAGTCATACCTGGTAATAAAGCTTCCCCAACCCATGAATGATCTGCATCATGTGTCCCATCACCCCCTTTACAATGATTGGGTCCCATTTACAAATAAAATGCCTATTTCTTTCTGTCCAGTAATGCCGCCTTGTACAAAGAAAATTGCAACTTCCCTCAAAAATCCTCAGTTTATAAAATGACACTTCCACGAGAATTTGTTAATTGCTAGACATTCATATGTGGTTGTATACAAATGAGTTGGGCTGGTTTAGGTACTCGTTCTTTCTTCTATAGATCTCATCCTTCACAGGTTAATTTCAAACATTGATCATGACTGTGAAATGTGAAAGGAAGATGAGGTGATCCAGTGGGGAATGTAGAAATACGAGGTAGAAGGGAAAAAGTTGATACAAACTAAATCATCAAGGTAATTCTTTTTTCAAATATTAAAATATCTACATACTAGAACCATGTGACTTTGTAGGTTGCTGTATTAATAAAAAAATCAGAGTAAATTGAATTTTGAAAGAATACAATATAATTCTAGCATAGTGCCTTTAACCCCCGCCCCCTGAAATTTTGTGTATGGAAGAAGAGTTAAGTTATCCAGGAAAGGTAAGATACACACATGTATGCATTTTGCTCTGAAGAGCAAAGTTTTTCCAAGGGTAAATATGTATACAAGACACTTCACATAAAACAGAAAATACTATTCATATTTTGAGAACATTCTAACTTACGTATTGAACACGTCATTCAAAAAAAATCAACAAAAATTTAAAAATGATGATGTCATATATGGCATGAATCTTAGGAGACACATTCATTATGTATACTACAAATAAAGAGACATTGCATTAGGTAATGGACTGATTTTAAAATAAGATAGAAACAATCTGTAAAATATTAATATTTCTCCACATAGCAGAGTCTTACTTTTCGCCCCTTTCTCATGGCATATTTTGTACTTCATTGTAACTGTCCTTTCAATCAAATGAAGGATACAGAGAGAACAATATATAAATGCCCTTCTGTTCCCTCTTCAAAGCCAACAACCTATTTAATGTTATTTTTTTTCTATATGTGTAAGCACTTTGTGGGATTTGTAGAGCTTATATTGAAAATAGTCCCCTTGAAAGATTAGGCACTTAGCAATTTTTCTTTTATTTTAATAATGAGCCACATTTTATACTGGTTAAAAAAATGAACAAACTTTATAAAAGCTTGTGAGGAATGCTTAGCTTTTCTCCTTTACAATTCATGAGGTCCTGCAAGGAAATAATATATAATAAAGAGAAATAAAATCCAACATGAAATACAAGTTGATACTAGCTTATCATTCAAAAATGTGTTTCCAACCCAGTGATTCTCAAATTTCAGTATGCATCATAATCACTGGGAAGGTTCATTAAAATGTGAACTGCTGGGCTCCTCTTCCTGCAGCTTCTCACTGAGTAGGTCTTTGGTAGGGCAGGCAACCCTGGTGGTGTAGTGGTTAAGAGCTACACCTGCTAACCAAAAGGTCAGCAGTTCGAATCTACCAGGTGTTCCTTGGAAACTCTCTGGGGCAGTTCTACTCTTGTCCTATAGACTCTCTCTGAGTCAGAATCAACTTGACAGCAATGACCTTGGTAGACCAGAAGACCACATTCTGAGAACCACTGTTGTAACCAATAGTTTATTCTTTAAATTCTTATTTGGTGAAAGTGTAAATGCCAAAAGATTGTGACTTAGGATGAGGCAAGATGTCAGAAAGTATACTCCTCGTCTGAATATGTAGACATATGTTCGGGCATTTTTTAAAAAAACTGAAATGATTTCTCAAGTCATAAGCTTACTCATTGGAGAGAGATTAATTGAAATAAACATAAAATGCAACACTTTATTAAAGTAAAAGTATCTTTACTATTAATATACAAATGGTGAAGAGTGACAATTTTGATATACTGTAAGCCATACTTTCCATGTCTTTCATAAATACAAAACTTCAACATTTGCAGTATAATTTTTTACAGTTTAGACACATATATACAGCATTTCATAGGGACGTACTATATTGAAACAATAAGAAAACGTTGTGGTCGCTAACTTAGGAATATAGAATATGAGTGGTATATATAAGTTAAAGAAAATAGAAAATAGTATGTTTTAATGCATACTGAACACAGCATAGAAGTCACATCTCCCCCCCACCCCGCCAAAAAAAATTAATCTTTATATCTAAATAGTCCACATAATCCTAACAGGATTTAGAGGCAAACACTAGACCATGAACATTCCTTTATCAAGGGTTGGAACAAAATACGTTTGCTCTTTAAAGTATCATTTACTGGATATTATGCATGTTGTCCTCTAAAAAATTCCTATTTGCAAAATTCAGTAAAAGGTTCTCTCTCTGTTAACTTCCTCCTCTGGATTTCACTAATTTTTCTCCTTTCTATCAGTATTATTGTCCTTAATTTTCATCTTAGCAAAGTTCCTAGTCCCTAGTCCAGCAGGGTTCACATTTGGCTTTTTCCTATTTATTACAAATGCAAGATTTCATTCTGCCTTTCAGGATCCCTGCAGCTCTTGGTGTCTCTACTCTTTCGTGCCTGGTTGTGATTTGAAATGCACCAACACTCATTGTTTTGGTGGTTCACTTCCAAAAAGGCTACCACCAGATGCTGAAAGATACGTGTTTTCGTATGAGAAAATAAAATTGAAGCAGCAATATTTAAATTAATAAAGGTAAATTTTACACAAACATTATGAAGGTTATGTGGCCAAAATCCTAAAACTGTAACAAAAATTTTAAAACAGGTAATGCCAACTAGTATATTTAAGTTATTGGTAAAATACTACAGAGAATAGTGAAATATTTTTGTAAGAATATCAAATATGCTATAAATACATACTTCAGCATAATATATAAGCCTCTGACTTTTATATAAGGGAAAATAATTGCTCTATTAGCATTCCTGTATAATGCCGAACACTTACATCTACTTGAGTAAATGCAATTTTTAAGAGAAGTAAGAAACTGGAAGGGAACGATACTCGTTCAGCAACTACTATTTTTTGACACTTATAACGTTTTTATTTATAACTGTTTCATCTCAGAACTAAACTCATCACTGAAACCCACAAGTCGAATATTTTCTTGAAATCTTCTAATTTTAGTATTGGAGTCTTTCATTTCTGTGACATTCCACAGTTTAGTTTTAGCATGTCAAGGCATCCATACGCAATTTCAATAAGAGTCCAGGCAAAATGTTTCAAAGGATTACTGAGAAGATGTAAATCTTTTTCTCTAAGTAAAAATAACACTAACAATCTCATTAAAATAAAAATAACATTTTACCTACTCATAAATGTTACTGAATAAGCATTCTGGATACGATAACGAAAAAGAACTTTATGAGGGATTCAGATTGGGCGTTTTCACTATTCTCCATTAAAAAGAACATTGCAAATTTTATAAATAATTATAATATTCCAGTATTTCTTAAATTAAGAGATGAGTTATTATTACTAACACTTCTCCATTGTATATATTTTCATCAGTGACTACCTTATTATCAATAATGAAAGATGCTTTACGAGCCCAAACGCAATTTATATCAACCTGAGTAATGTAGACTCAAATGACACCATAGTAATTTATCCTATTTTAAAAACTACTCTGTTGTCTTTGTCTTTCAACTGGTAAAATTCAATTCCAACAATATCTAGAATGTATTTATTGTCTAGAACATCAACATGGAACAAATTAACTACGTTTCACGTGTGTGCTTCCAATGAAAAATTTTATCATGAATGAAAATAAATTACATAGTATAATTTGCTATATTAAAATTTTGTATTTAAGGTAAAGTAGCTTGAATTTAGTTTAGTCACTGAATGAAAATAAAATAGCATCATTCAAGTGTCACAGATATCAGCAAAATGTATCAGTAAAGATTAAGTTGTGTGTGTGTGTGTGTGTGTGGTGTTTTAATAAAGCAACGTCATGCTAATCCAAAGGCACAAATGCATCTTAATTCTTTAAAATAAGAAGCATAAAATAAAAGTATAATTAGAAAGTTACAATTAATTCTTGGCATTCAAATAAATAGTTTGATTAATACAACCCTTCTATTTATATAAATATTTAGCTCAAAGATTCAGATAATGTTGTCTGGATCAAATAGACTTTGGAAAAAATGCTTCTACAGTTACTAATATTAAAAATAAAACTTAAGAAACATTACATTAATGTTAGACATTAATATCAACAGAATGGCAATGTCTTATTCAAGAAAAATAATAAATCTTTAGAAATTATAATTTTTAATTTAATTCCTTTGCAAGTGATTGCAAAGTACATTGACAAATTTGTGTCAGTTTAAAAAGAACATTTTTGTTAAAATGCTGATATTACTGTTTCCTCTTACATGTTGTTGAATATAGATTGTCATTGCCCAATTGCACATAGCCTATCAAGAAATACCAACATTTTCAGTGCGATCTTGGCTTGTTGGTTTAAAGTAGCATAGGGTTCAGATCATTTTCACGGTACTCATATTCAGTCAACTCTTCTGACATCTTATACTAACACTTAAGAGTACTCTGAGACAGTAAAAATAACATTTATACAGTTAGATGGATATGTTTAGTCTAGAATAAGAATGAAAAGAAGAAATTGGTTATTCCAGTTCTACTCGTATTTTACAATGGACTGCAAGCCATCTCTTACTTAGAAACTTTTACAAATAGAGTAATTTGGAGCATTCCATCAAAATGTGGAAAAAAAAAAAAAGAAAAGGCTTATCACAGTATTGCCTTGCTCCTGCATGACATAGATTTCAAGGACAAGAGGTAAGGACCATTCGGAAAATTGTAGCAGTGCACTTGAAACAGTCTTTCTGCAATTAGCTCCAGTTTATCTCTTGATTTTAGATCATTAGTCCACACTGTGGCAAGGAATTTAACAGTATATATAAAAAGAATATTCAAATGAATTGTTTTACATGGAAAGTCCAAAGAAATGAAACAGAAACATTCAAACTGAGAAGACACGAAAATATTCTGTTTATTATTATTTCTGCTCCTGAAGTATAACAGATGTAACAATAGGAAACATGCTAAATCTCTTTCCCAGCTTTCCTATTCTTTCACCATCTTTAGTTTAAAACCACAGAGTTCTATCCAGAAAAAAATTAACCTTCACTGCTATTACCTCATAGACACTTTTCTAAGCCCATTCACACTGGCACAATGTAATTCAAGTATTTTGGCTAGTTTTAGCATATTAGTGCAAAAGAAAATGAAACAGTAACATAAAGCAAAAGAGATGATCAAACATAACCTAAACAGCCACGTTCAAATCCGTGAAGACACCAGTTAGTCAACTTTGTCAAATGGACCAATCTAGCTTGTTTGTTTAGACACTACTCAGATTCCTAGGTAGGCGCAGGAATTCTTGACTTTTTCTTCAGAATATACCAGAAAGGATATCAGGAAGCAGTTTCTTCATTAAAAGGCCTTAATTATGGCAATGGCACTGTAGAGATTTAGTGCCTTAACATGCGGATGTGCAATTCTGTCCTGCTAACAGCCAAAAAAAGTGAAGAATGGCATATAATTAACTGTCTCTCCTTGGCTGACAGTTCAAGCACTTTGTAAATAAATGTGGTTATGAGTGGCATTAATATTACATTTAATGGTCATTAAATTATCTCCATAGAGAGACACCCCAAACAGCTGGCTCTGCACTGTTGAAAATTCCTCCAATAGTCTATTGGAACCCATTCCCCAACCAGTCAATATCTGAGCTAATACCACCTGAAACACTAAAGGTTATGAATGTTGTGGAGCCTAAAGAAACTTCTGATTCTCTAGGGTAAGAAATAATCTAAAACTTGCTCCCAACTGGTATTGTACATTTATAATAATAAATACATTTTTCACCCTACATATAAGTTAAAATCACATTTCAGTCTTTTACCTCTGGGAGCTTGCATAGCTTGGAAGTTAATATGTACTTTATTCTGGATTAGGGTCTAACAAATGATATTAGAAAGTTGGTGTTGAATAGATAACAGAATTTCTTCAACAAAAATTGTTTATCAAAATCTTAAAAATGACTTCTAGCTACAACATCCAGAATAAACACAAAATAGTGGTAATTCAATTGTTTTCCACTGACATTTTTATAATAGGTATAAACATCAAATAATTTAATAAATCTGAAGATTTTAATTTCCATTTAGCCAATCAAATTCAATGATTGATCTATTTATCACTGGGAATATGAGTTTTAAACAAAGATTACCTAAACTATGGTCTAAAAAATGCATCTGAGCCTATGATTTTAAGTATTTGAACACTAGAGACTTGCTTGGTAAGATTATTAAAAAAATAAAAGATAATAACATATTTATAAATATATCAAGACAACATATTGATATTGTTCCCATTTCAGTTTATTTTGTTTGAAGCTGAGGGCAGAAATCAATATTCTTTTCACTTGCAGTATATTTAATATTTGTCATAATCCATTCTGAATGAATATGGCATATATAAAAAGACAGAAATTTAGGGTTCTCTCTAGTCTAGTTTCACATACGAGTAATATTTTCTTTAAATGGGTAACAATTTTGATCTGGCACTTCACTCTATTAAAAATCAACATTGAAATAGCACTGTAATCATAACTCAAAAATAATTCTCCAAAGTGTCTCTCGATTTTAATATGTGCTATGGAAATCTGGCTCCTTTAAACCCCGGGTTTTCTGAAATTCTTCTGATAAAAAGTATTACGTTTATTAAGTGCCAGCATCTTAAGATGAAAAGCCACTTTAATAATCTAATTGTCTAAGGTAAGACTCAAGAACATGCAGGGATTTCCTACACATTTATCTCCCAAGCTTTTTTTTACTATTTTGTTTTTTCTTATACCCCTCTTTGTTGGAGTGGCTGTGGTATGGATTATAGTTCTTAAGAAATGGACCACTTTAGCTATATAATAAACTGTAGTACTTCAATCGTCAAATCAAATTGGTACCCAAGTGTTGGTGCCAGTCAGGTCTCTATATTTGAAATTTTTAACAAAATAAACAACAACAACAAAAGAAAACAAACCATGGACAGGAGTATCTGATCATATGTATACGTGTACAAGCTATTCCAAGCTAAAAGTTCCCCAAGAAATTAAGGTCAATGGAATAGTTTTGATCATAGGGTCACTGTAATCCAAATGCTGTTTGTTGTGTTGTTCAAGCTGCTGCCATCTTGTCTTTATGCTTTGCTGTCATCTTCTTTTGATTGTATATCATTAGCAACTTTAATTTCCATAGTTTCTGGATTTAAGATCTCTTTGCCATTTTCTTCTTTTAAGGGCAATTTTCTGGAAAGAAATTGAAAAACAATAATAAACTTCATTTGCTAAGATACTTTAAGCACACTCTCCTAGCATTTAAGTTATTGTTTTGTAGAAAAAATGTGCTAATTGTCTTGGGAATTTAGAGTTACTTATTAGAATGACATAAAATAATTTTTGCTAAAGCAATACCAAATTGACAGAAAAATAATGAAAAGAGAATAAAACAATCCAATATTGTTAATTGTAAAAATGTGATGCAATACAGAACAAGTGAAATAATATGTTTATAGATTTAGACGCACCAAATCTTTCATTACCAGGTGGCTTAGATTTAATAATCACTTGTAATTATTAAGAATTTTGGAACATAAAAAAAGGCAAACTTGATATGTCAAACTAGATGATTTACTAGTACTCAAATTTATCAGGTAAAAACTATTAGTAGTTGTTGTCATATATTGTTAAATAAAATTCATAAGACGAATGATTTAGGGATATTTTTACAGATTTTAGTGTTCTTTTGAACTTAATGCAAATAAATACAGTTCAGGATTTTCCCAGTTGTTTATATTTACTGCTTATGTTTTCCTCAGCTGCTATTATTTTTCTTGCCACTTTCAGTACCACTTTGGAACATATTTTTGAAGAGTTGTTTCCAATTTTAACCTACAAAACAATAAAAACTTTTCTTTCTTAATATTAAGACAGTTCCACAAATCTTACTATAACGTCAATGAATCAGGATTTTCAGTTTTTTTCTGTCTTTCTGAAGTTCAATAGTTTACCATCAAATCTTGTGCTCTTGTGGTAATATTTGCCTTCCTTGGGAAAAGTTTATTTCCTCTCACCCCATAAACAGTTACAACTAGAATTTAAATTCACTTCTACCACTCTGTAGTCCTGGTGGCTCAGTGGTTAAGTGTTTGGCTGGTAGCCAAAAGGTCGGCAGTTCAAATCCATCAGCCTCTCCTTGGAAACCCTATGGGGTAGTTCTACCCTGTTTTATGAGTTGGAATCCACTCAACGGCACAGTGGGTCTTGGTCTTGGGTCTGTCACTCTAACCTCATTCTTTTATGGGAGAGTGAGTTTTATTATGCTTAGTAACTCTGGGTTTTATTTGCAATTTGTTTTATATTTTTGAATAAGAAGGGTAAGCCATTTTATTCTGGAGATCAAAGATAGCATGTAAAAACTAGCACTCAAAGTAAGTCTTAAGCAAAATCTAATAAAATCCATTGCTGGGAATGAAGGAGTCTTTACTTGGTATCTACTACCAGAACCAGTTGCCTTGAGTCAACTCTGACTCATGGAGACCCCATGTGTGTCAGAGTAGAACTGTGCTCCACAGGGTTTTCAACGGCTGATTTTTCTGAAGTAGATTTCCATGCCTTTCCTCTGAGGAGCCTCTGGGTGGACTCCAACCACCAACCTTTCAGGTAGCAGCCTAGGGCTTTAATCCTTTGCACCACCAACGGACTCTATACTCACTACAGTAGACTCTTTTATGTATAAATTCATAGTCATAGTTCGTTCTTTCCCGTTTCCAGGTACTAAAACATCAACAGCAAAACGTGATAAAAACAGTAGTTCATTTCTAGCATGAAAATGTAAAGACATTGAGAGCTTCGATAGATGGTTGGCATGATGCTTAATGCATTTTTTAGTCAAAGAACTATGTACTGACTGTAATAATCAGTTTTTTTCAAATAAGTCTTGGATGGTGTATTTTCAAGTGTTTTCATGACTTATGTTTATCATTTAAAAATTATTGTTAATTCTATTATTTTTATGTTGAATATTTCTCTTCCAGGATTGAGTTGAACATTAGTTGTTTAATCATCTTTTTGTTTGTTTCACTTTGTTTTTTCAGACATATTCCTGTCATATACAAGGGATTTCTTAACTAGTTTCCAATATAAACTTAACTGTACGCCAATATAAATGTTTATGTGTTATTTAATACACAATACTTTTACTGTGCATACTCTTATTGAAGAACGTTGTGGTTTCTGAAGGGAAAGATATTGACCTACCTTGTGAAAGCTACCTTTAATAGAATTTCCCTTAATTTAGAATGTAATAATCTCTAAATGCAATAAACTAAAAAAGGCCTCAGAATTTATACTGAAATTCTAACTACAGAGTAGGACTTTTTATTTGTGTAAAAATTAATCATTTCATCCCCTTCAAGAGCAGTTAGTGGGGGTTTCTGAAACAGATTTTTTTTTTCAGCCATCACAATACTCAGCCTTTGCTTTAGAATATATCAGGTTTATGTGCAATGAAATGCCAGCTGGTAAGGAAAAAGGGATATCTGTTTTGAAAAGCAATAAAAATTAAAAGTGATTTTGTGAACAGAAGTTATAGTATTTGATCACTATGGTTTTGTTATTATCAAATGTTTTCAACAGAATACTACTATTACTAACTCTTATTAATTCCATTGATGTTAATCAATTTAACTTTCATGTGTGTGAACAGAGGAACATGTTCATCATCTTTACAGGTTTAATAGAATTACTGTATTTTTGATAGAGCTATGAATGATACTAAGAGAATTAAATGACATTGTCTTGGATGGACACTATGCGTTATTTACTACATACATGTTAAAATGATAGACAGTATTTCTTACTCTTCATAATTTTTTAGTAGTCTTGAGTACATTTCAGAGTATTTATATTTAAGGCTGTCATTTATATTCAATGGGATGACTACTTTCCTGACACAATCTTTATTTCAGTAGAAATTAACCACTTCTTTGACAGTATCATCTTCTTTAAGATTAGTGTTGGAAAATCCAATTCTGTAACCTATTTTTGTCTTTTTGATACTTCTGAATAAAATTACAAATATGTGTTTCAACAGTAGATTCCCACCTGACATTGATACAATTTTTTCGTGTTAAATGTTTCAAAAGAAAACAGCTTTAATTATCCCCATTGATTATCATTTAAAAATATACATTTTTACGAAGCATAATGGGTAACCAGCTTTCTAATACTTATCCAAAATACATATGCATTTTAAGGTACATACTCAGGTTCTGTTAGTGGTGTGGTTTCGTTTGGCTCGTTTACTGGGCTCCCATCTTCATGATTAGTAATTCTTTCATCCTCTGTTCTCATCTCCACGATTGGTTCTTTTGATCCATCTTTCCTAGAAAAAAGGGGAAAACAAATCTTGCCTATGTATTGTAAACATGGATGCATTATGGACCTAGTTAAATATCTCCACCTAATTCCTCCTTCACCCCAAGAAAATCGAACACAGTCAGATTAAGAATACCATCAAGAATTTCATTTTTCATTTAAATAAAACACACCATATATCTTCATGCCTGTAGCCCTGGTGGCAAAATGGTTAAGAGCTCAGGCTGCTAACTAAAACATCGCAGTTCGAATCCATCAGTCGCTCCTTGGAAACCCTATGGGACAGTTCTACCCTGTCCTACAGGGTTGCTATGAGTATGAGTAGGAATCGACTTGATGGCACACAACAACATATCCTCATGCAAAAAAAAAAAACAGAAAAAAATTCATTTTGTCTCTGTTTTCCTCATTGAAATTGTGTTCATTTTTTTGATAAGGAAGTTTGCATTTTAATTTCTATTGTACAGTTCCTTTTGGAATAAATAAAAGTGGAAATTATTTTGTTAAACAATAAACATAAACTATTTTTAACTAGCCATGCCTTTTGAAAACTATAAATAAAAGTTTTATTTGAAATAAATCATCAGAAATGTTGCTTCCATTATAATATTTGGATAATAACATTTTATATGTAAAATATGTTACTGTCTTAAAACTTTATAAATTTGTATAAAATATTTTCTCTATAATGTGGTAACTGATTTTTAACATAGCCACGTTTTCAAGAAAATAGTTTAAATGAAAAGACTTATTTTAACATATATGCATGATATTTTCATTTATAAGGTAATATTCAAATTCATTATTGCATAATTGCTACATTTTGCTCTGTTACGCTTAAGGTCATCATGAGTCTGAACCGACTTGATACCAACTAACAACAAAAAAAATATGAGGGTATGTGTAATTTTTTCTAATTAATGAAGAGTAGAAAGCTTGTTGCAGTTTCATACCTAAAAAATAGGCGGAAAGAAAAGGAGGAAACCTGGTAGTTTATTTCGCTTTCAGAATTTTCTTAAGAGTCTATTATGGATCTATATTGTAAAAAGAAAATCTACCAGAAAGAAGGGGTTGGGTGTGAAGAAACTATAAACTTCTGTGAAAATCTATAAGCATGGGGATACAAGCATATTAAAAAGCCTTTGGTGGTGATAAAAAGTGAAGCGCGATGGAGTGGATGAGAATGACGCATTCCTAATGCGGATTAGAAATACGACACAGAGGCGAAAAAAAAGAAGAAAAAGAAGATACGGACAATTGACTTCAACTGCTCGGAGAGTTGCTGGAAGGTAGGTTTATTGCAAAGCCGTGTATCCCAACCATTGTTGATATGCCTTTTTAATAGTGCCATCTCCAGAGGCAAACGAGACAAAGAAATGAACTATAGTAATTGACACCTTGAACTTTGAATGTAATTCTAGTGGATACGAAATACCTGACTGATACTATTGAAGTTACAGGACCTTAGAAGAAAATGTTCTATTTAGGTCTTTTTGTTGTTGTTGTTGTTAATAGTGAATGTAATTGTTAGATAAAATCAGATAGTCTTCCTTCTCCTCCCCAACACACTCAATAAACTGCATTATCCATCATTAACTGGGATGATGAAAAAATGGTAACAAATTTCTTCACATCTAAAAGAAAATTTATTGGAGTGATGATTCTTTGGTGGAAAATACTATGTTATCTTGGGAGATTCTTAATAGTGAATGAAAATTCCAGGATGACATTTATGACAAAGGATGATACCAAACTGATACTCCATTTCTTCTAATCTGAAAGAGAACATAGCTCAGGATTGTTGAGAGGCTGCAATGTATAAATATTTATTCATACAAGGAAAAATAATGTCAATGCAAAAGAAAAGAGCCAAGAAAAACAATGTTTTATTCAAAGTTACTCAACTTTGAGGTATGTTCTTAAGAAGCATGTAAATTAGGATTGCGAACAAAACAAAACAAACTAATAAAAATTCAGTGGCCCATATATTTAACAGACCCTAGAAATGCTCAGACTTGAACACAAAAATACCAACGGCGATAAAACACTGCAGTCTGATGGCAGGTTTGCTATTGTTGACTTGCCTGAGGATGCACTTAAGTTATATTTGCGTGTGTCTAAATCAAATGTCCGTGGGACTTGGTCTTTCAGGCAAGTTTAGCAACATTCTCTGATCAGTGGCTTCAAGTTAGAAAGCTTTATATAATAGTAAAGATGGCTACTTGTCAGCTCCAAAAAATTTGTCTTGTTTTGTTTGCTTGTTTGTTTTTGTGATTCTTTAATCCACTATTTTAATAAATAATGCACAACCCCAATGCTCTTGTGAGACTATTTTGAAAGACATGTGTATTGACTATTCTGAGTAGAAAAGTGAATCAGGAGAGTTGGACTATATACGAGAACAAGTTTTAGGAAGGTACAAATAAAATATTTGCCTAATATTTTGATTTAATTATAAAACTAAAAATTGTTTAGTAAAGTATAAAATAGACTTTTTAATATGTTTAAAATTTAAAAAAAATCAAAGATATAAGGAAGCATTACACGATAGTTTTTATACAGCATTTTTTCTTAGTAGTTTATAAAATAATAATGTATCTTCCATTGGCTAGCATGTTAGATTTGATGTAAGATGATGCTAACAATTGGTTCAAATCTATGACAAAATCAAACAGAATACAGAGAAAAGAGAATTAGTGGGGATTTGGACTTCACTTTTGTTTTCCTTTCTGAATACCAACCAACATAGAATCAACTTTAAAGGATAAAATAAACATCACTGAAAAGAAATGAAAGACTAGCATAGAGAAAACAAAAATAAAAGTGTTTATTTTTGTTTTTAATAATCATTTTTTTTAATCAGCTAGCACAATCACAGAGTACAGGATACCACCAAACGTTATATAGGGAAAAGTGAGTCTCTTCCCATTCCTTCGCATGTCCTTCCTACAGGACGCTTAGTTATTCATCAGAGAGACAACCACTAATACATATTTTAAAAGTATTTTTTGCCAGAGATATTCTATGCATATAGCAGTATATATGTGTGAAAGTGCATAAATAAAGTTATTTTTACACAAGTGGTAATATACTGTACTGACCAAGTGCTTTTTCAATTCACACCAGGTTTTAGCTGAAGCCATTATCAGAACTTTTAGATTTACCTCTTTTTCATGGTGCAAACTATCTGATTTTATGTATGCACCACCACATATTTGACCAGTGTCCAACTAACAGACATTTAGGTTGTTTCTAACCTTTTCTAAAAACTGTCTAGTGGAGTATAAACTAGACCTTTTAATATACTTAAAAAAAAAATCAAAGAGATAAGGAAGCATTGTACTATAGTTTCTATGCAGCATTTTTTCTTAGTAGTTTATTAAATAATAATGTGTCTTCCATTGGCTAGCATGTTAGATGGATATAAGATGATAATCTATCTTTTTTATTTTTATATATTCCATATATTTATAAATGTAAGGATATCAAGTGCATATTTTACTTACTCTTAGATGCTATATCTGAAGCACATTTACAATGTACATGAGTTTAGTCTCCTATCCTTTATTTGAGGATTTATATTTAAGTGTACTTGAAGTGGCTCCAGAACTCTTACCAATACTTTTTGTGGAGTTATAAAGCATGAACAAAGCAATATTTTGTCTAAACAGGCACAAAAATATGATATGAATTGGTTTCACCATTTATAGAATGGTCAACATATAAATTCCTGCCAGATTTCTAGAACAGATTATTAAACAGAAAATAATGAGAAGTATAGCACAGTGGTTAAAAAGATATGTCCTGGAACAAGACTAGCTGGTTCTCCCACGAATTCGCTGTGCAAATATCTCTGTCCTCTGGCTTGGTCAGTAATTCCCGTGGGAGTCACAGATTGTGCAAATGGTTAGGTAGCTCAGCTGCTAACCTAAAGGTTGGAGGCCAGAGGTCACACAAGGGGGCCTCAGAAGAAAGGCCACATGATCTACTTAGGAAAAATCATCTACTGAAAACGCTACAGAGCACAGCTCTACTCTGACATATTGAATGGACAACTACTGGTTGGTTGGTAATTTCTGTAAAGTGCTTAGAATAGTGCCTGACATATATGAAGCACTCAGTCAGCGTTAGCTATCATCAGTATCCAGGAGTTTAGGCTAGGAAATGTATTACTAACATCTGTAACTTGAACAAATTAAAGAAAAGCAAAATGCAAATATCTTAACAGAGCTCGAGGAAAAAATATGTTTTAAAGTTTATCAATTCTTGAATAAAAATGTAAAGATTCATGGGTTAAATAATACCATAAGCACAATCCAATGTTTGGGATAGATTGGGAGAAATATTTGCAACAAATATAACATCAAATGATTAAGGGTCACAGTATATAGTCACTAAGAAAATAAGTGAGTAAGAGAAAACATTGAACAACTCTATGAAAATGTGTAAAAAATATGAACAGGCAATTCTCAGAAAAAAATAAAGGAGACCAAAAACTAAACCAAAGCAAAGCTCAACCAGGAAGAAAAATGCAAATTTTAAATAACATCAAAATAACATATTTCTTTTAACAGATTGGTAAAATTTAACAATAAATTTATGATATTCAATGATTGAGAAGCTGTAGTTGAAATACACATTTTCTTAATTATTGCTGGGACTGTGAATCGTTATAGACTTATGAGGGCAATTTGCCAGTGCTTTTCAGTTTTGACCTGTTCCACATTTAGGAGCTTAACATCCGTTTACAAGATTTATTTAAAAGGAAGTTCAAAACAACATTGCCTATAATACAAAAATATTGAAAGTTTCATCTAAATTATAAAAACAGAGAAGTTCGTAAATACACTATGGTATGTAATATTATGAAATACTAGTTATTGATTAAAGATTGTATAGAGTTTTATGTGCTGCAATGGAAACTTCTTAAGGCTGCATTGTCATCTAAGAAAAATACAATTGTAATAATATATACCTATATATACATTAAAAAAAAAACCCAAACACATTGCCATTGAGTCAGTTCCGACTCATAGCAACCTTATAAGACGAGTTTCTAACAAGCAGCTGGTGGAATTGAACTGGGGACCTTTTGGATAGCAGTCCTAGATCTTAACCACTGTGCCACTAGGGTTATGTATTTATGTGTGGATGTGAGTATGTGTGTATGAAATAGGATCTCATTTCTTTTAAATGATAGACTACATAGAAAATTATTTCAAAGGATACACATCAAAATTTTAATAAAATTTATGCATGCGAAGGCAATTTGAATCAGGAATAAGGACTTTGATTTCTGCTTTCTATGTTCCTTAGATGTCTGAGTTTTTAATACAATATTATATATACATTGGGTTATTTCTTTTGTAAGTAAAGGATGTATTTTCTAAAAAGAAATATTGATGCCTGTTAAGCTGTACTAACTGAAAGCATTAATAGCTCAAGGGTTGTAAAGTCTAAATGCACTCTGTCCTTGTCAGACATCATCTGGTATATCATGGTCATTGCGAGGTGATGTTATTGATTAATTAGTGAGAATATACTATCAGGGTATACAGATTTTAAGTAATTAAATAATTATGAAAGAAGTATTGGAAATGATTAGTCCCCAAAAGGGATGAGTAACGGTTTATACTGTAGTTATCTTAAAATATAAATATACCTGGAAAATAGATAATTATATATCAACTTATTCTATGTTTCATTTCAGAAGGCAGAATTAATAACAAGCTTAAGGTTAGTATGTAGATGAACTTATTTGCAAGACATTTGGACCTAGATAGAATGGAGGAAATGCAAACTACCACGCAAATACAAAGCAAAGAGAAATTAACTCTGGGAAATTATATGCTCCATGTATTTACTTTGATTGCAGGGAAGATAAAATGACTTTCTCTTCTCTTTAAGGCCTCTTATTTTATGATTTCAAGTTTGGGCCAATGTATATAGTTAAAATTGAGGAACAGATATTTCTGTAATGTTTGAATTCTTCTGCCACGATGCTTTAGCAGGGATTCATGAATGAAAGGGGAATTGGGTTGGCATCCAGTAATACCCCATTCATCTTGTGTTTTTATCATTCAGCTATGATATTTCTTCTCACAAATTAAAGAAAGGCTGAAAGAATGAATCACGTATGCCAATTAGCTTCCATTTGATAACCAATTATTAGATGCTCCTTTGTATTCTTCTCTGTTTCTTGTGTTCTTCAGGATTTAGGGTAACTTGCTAAAGTGTTAAATTTAATCTCTTTTCTGGAATGTTTGAAATGCTATTTCTTATCATTTTATCATGTATCTTCACTTTCCCCCAACAATAATGATACATCTTCCTTCTTTCTTACTGATTATTTGGACGAAGATGAACCAATACAGTAGCCACACTTTTTGTTACATGTTGATTTTGTGGTTGTCCTGGCACATTTCCACTAGAAGGTAAACCTGATTTACTAACATTCTTTGTTGTTAGGCTTTTTATTTTACTATCTTCTTCACATATTAAATTGATTATTACAAAACTGATGGACAGTATAATAATAATTCCTTGAAATCAAGAAAGTAAGCACCTCCAATGCTTAGCAATAAAAGCAACAAAGAATAATAAAAACAAATCAACACATCATTTTCTTTTCTATCAACATTACCCAGAAACTACTTATTTGTGATGTCATTCGTATATCCTCAATTCTTGGATGAAGTCATGCTTCCTTTTATGACAGAGTCTTTTCTCATTCTATCCCCTTTGCCGGGAAAGCCACTTCTTTATATTTTAGTTCATTCATGACATCCTTGTAGATCCTAACTAGGCAAATTATTTATTTTCTTACATAGTATTTACCACAGAAATAATTAATTTATTTATCTCTGTGATTTTTTTTTTTTTTTTAAACTAAAACATGTTTCACAGCCACAGTACATGTTCCTGATAGCAGAGACAGATCCTGCTTTTTCTCACACTGGATCTCCAGGGAGTATGACAGTACCTGGAATGTAGGTGTTTCATAAATATTTGTGGTTATAAATGAATGAATGGATAAACAGAAGTCAAAGGATAGTTTAATAAAATATCAAAGGTTTGTCATTTTCATAAGTTAAGGTGTGGGAATGCTAGATAAATTAATTTGGTCAAGGTCAAGTAGTGATGGGCTATTCTAGGGCTGCACACTAAATCTTATAGACAACTGATACTAATTTCACTTTTTTTCTTGTCTCATGGCAAATATGATCTCTTAAAACAAAAATGATCTTCATGTGTAATGAATATGTCTTGTAATAAATCAGCATAATCTAATAAACTGTGATAATATGAAATGACAAGTCACAGAAGGCTTGTGATCATATTTAGAAGCTATATAAATTTATTTAATAAAATATGTTGTATGCTATTTCTTATGAATCTATATGCATATGAATGTTGCTGATAGGTGCCATCTAGTCAGCTCCGACTGGTAGCGACCCCATGTACGACAGAATGAAACACTGCCTGGTCCTGCTATGTTTGAGCCCATTCTTGCAGCCACTGTGTCAATTCTTCTCGTAAAGGGTCTTCCCGTTTTTTTGCTTTCTCTTTACTTTACCAACTATGATGACCTTCTCCAAAGACAGGTCCCTCCTGATAACATGTCAAAAATAAGTGAGATGAAGTCTTAGCATCCTCGCTTCTAAGGAGCATTCTGGCTGTGTGTCTTCCAAGATAGATTTGTTTGTTCTTCTGGCAGTCCATTGTATATTCTTTGCCACACCATAATTCAAACGTGTCAGTTCTTCTTTGGTCTTTTTTATTCATTGTCCAGCATTTGTATGCATATGAAATACCATGGCGTGGGTCAGGCACACCTTAGTCCTCAAAGTGACATCTTTGCTTTTCAATGGTTTAAAGAGATTTTTTTTTGCAGATTTGCCCAATGCACAAAGCATTTTGATTTCTTTACTGATAATTCCATGGGCATTGATTATGGATCCAAATACAATGAAATCCTTGACAATTTCAATATTTTCTGCATTTATAATGATTTTGTTTATTGGTCCAGTTGTGAGGATTTTTGTTTTCTTTATGTTGAGGTGCAATCCATAAAGAAGGCTGTAGTCTTTGATCTTCATCAGTAAGTGTGTCAAGTCCTCTTCACTTTCAGCAAGCACGATTGAGTCATCTGCACATCTCAGGTTGTTAATTAGCCTTCTTCCAATCCTGATGCGACATTCTTCTTCATATACCAACTTCTCGGATTATTTGCTCAGCATATTGATTGAATAAATATAGTGAAAGGACACAACCCTGACACATCTTTCCTGATTCTAAACTACTCAGTATCCGTTTGCTCTGTTCGAATGACTGACTTATGTATAGGTTCCAAATGAGCACACTTAAGTGTTCCGGAATTTCCATTCTTCACAATGTTACCCATAATTTGTTATAATCCACACAGTCAGATGTCTTTGTGTAGTCAATAAAACATAAGTAAACGATCTTTTTGATATTGTCTGCTTTCAGTCAAGATCCATATGACATCTGTGATGATATCCCTCATTCCATGCTGTTTTCTGAATCCTGCTTGAATTTCTGGCAGTTCCCTGTTGATGTACTGCTGCAACTGCTTTTGAATGATCTTTAGGAAATTTTTATTTGCATGTGATATTACTGATACTGTTCAATAATTTCTGCTTTTCATTGGATCACCTTTTTTGGAATGGGCATGTATATACGGATCTCTTCTAGTCAGTTGGCCAGGTATCTGTCTTCCAGATTTCTTGGTATAGATGAATAAGTGCTTCCAGTGTTGCTTTCATTTGTTGAAGCATCTTAGCTGGTATTCTGTGAATTTCTGGTGCCTTGTTTTTCACCAATGCCTCAGTGCAGCTTGGACTTCTTTCTTCATTACCATTGGTTCTTGGACATATGCTACCTCCTGAAATGGTTGAACTTCGACGAATTCTTTTGCTACAGTAACTCTGGGTATTCCTCCATCTTCTTTTTATGCTTCCTGTGTCTTTCAATTTTTTGTCAATAAAATACTTATATACTTATATATATACTTATATGTGTAAGTGTGCATATATTATGTATATATATATGAAAAATAAATTTTTTTAAAAAGTTAAAATCTTTCCTAAGATGGAAGAAATTGTGGTATAAAATGTATGGTGAATAACAAGCATGGAACTAATGATGTGGTTTTGTATTTCCATGTCTTTAGGGTTAATTAAACTGAGAAGAATTTATAAACAGAAGTGTCTGTGGATAAACTAAAAAATAATAGAGTAAAAAATAAATGGCAGAACTTGTATATACTTTGTTGTTGTGTATATGGTCATCAACATCCATCCACTTAGTCCAGATAAAAACACGAAGGTGCCTCTTGATTTCTCTCTCCCACTCCAAAGTCCAATTAGTCAACAAGTTGTTGACTCTATCTCTCAACTCTATTTAGAATCTATCCACTTATTATGTGTGTAGTACTACTGCCTTGGTCCAAAAGTCAATCATTTATTACCTGGAATATTTCAAGTTCATCTTATCTGGTCTTCTTGATTCCAAATCTTTCCTTTAACCTTACCCATCCTCCCAATAACCCATTCTTCACACAGTAGCAAAAGTGATCAGCTTAAAAACTTCCAGTAGCTTTCTATTTCAAATAAAATTCAGGTTTCTTACTCTGTTTCATGAAGATTTAATACTTCTATCCCTGTAACATGATATTTATACCAGTATCTCCCTACCTAATCCCACTTCTGTTCATTTACCCTTGAACATACCAAACTTATTCTCACCTTAGGGCCTTTGCATTAACTGATATACCTGCCCAGAATGTATTCCCCCTGGTTGTTATATGGCTGGCTCTTTATTATTCATCCTTCAGCTTAAATTTCACTTCCCCTGTGAAATCTTAAATAACTCAATCTTGAATAACCATTCATCATTGTGTTTTACATTTTTCTTAGCACTTATCATAAATGGAAATTTTCAGTTTTAGTTAATGTTTACTGTTTGCTTTCCCTCATTACAGTGTGAGCCCCATATGACCCAAGGCTTTCTTTGTTCTGTTCACAACTTTGTGCCCAGGTCCTAAAACAGTGCTCATTACCTGGTAATGATTCAGTAAATATTTGCTTGATAAGTGAGCAAGAATAAGAATGTCTAAAATTCAACTTTTAAGTGCTAATTCAATTACATATTATGTTTTTTCCAGTGCATTTTACTGTGGGTCTCTAGTAAACAAAACACCTAAACTAAAATAAAGCTAAATTTCGTGATTTCTCAATTTAGTTAACAAGACGATGTAAATGCACAACATGTTATTAGAAGTAGAATATGTGCTGATGAAGAAAGCAAGAAGTATTGCATAGAGAATTGATCTCACTCCTTTGTGGCTTCTCATTAATATCTCATTCAAGTGTGCAATAGAGTTAAATTCCTGTTTGTTCTTTATCATGTTCCATGTCTAACAAGTCAGTAGGTGGCAGTTTGATTAAGAACAATTGAATCGACTTTTTTTGGGATTGAAAATCAATGCTAATTTAACAACTCACAAGGTTAAAAATCCCATCCAGAGTATCCATAAGAAATGGCCATAGACAAACGGCATGGTGGGATTGAGACACGCTTGAAAAAATAAATCAATGCACCCACGCAGACTGGAGTCTCCAATATTTCTAGAAAGTAACCATTAGTCAATGAAAGGTGTTGTAGGGGTTCCTTTGCATACACTGCATGTATTTCCCTATTTAAGCCTCACAATGTATGGATTAGGAAAGGATACTCCTTCACGGATGAGGAAACTGAAGCTTACAGAGGTTAATAAGACTTGGCTAAGGATACTGAGCCTCAGGATTCAAACTCATTTGTTTTTCCTCTGTTTCTTGTATTCTTTCCACAGTTACCAAAAAAAGATGGAAAATTGTTCTTCTCTACAATGTGGTAAATGTGTTTGAAATCAGTACCCCTCTTAGGGAAAACTCCCAAAGTGGTTGTGTTACTTTTTGAAAAAAACAACATACTACATGGGGAACACTAAGCTTTCTTATCCTCTACTTCTTTGTTCAATAGATACAGGAGAGAAGGAAGAAATAATTCGTTATTATATATGAGAGAAAGGAGACCAACCATTCAGTGGACCTTAATCTGTTGTAAAGAATGCTGACAATTTAGTTAGAATGGTTAATTTTTTAATGCCAATAAAAATAATGCATTTAATAAATGTATTTTAATGTAACTATTTTGATATAACATATCACATTAAATAGAAAAATATGATAAGGAATGTAAGAATATCACAAATTAGATATGATGGGAACACACAGAAGAGGCAAGGTTTTAGCCAAGTTGGTGATATAGGAAAGCTTTAGAAAGCTAGGGCGTTTAACCTAGACTTGAAGTGTAACTTGAAATACAATTATTAGAGATGATAGAGATAGAGAATCACAAAAAGAACATATTTTTTTGGGAAACCATTTCTCATGGATTGAATTATGTACCCACAAAATATCTGTCAGCTTGGCTAGGCCATGATTCCCAGTATTGTGTGATTGTCCACCATTTTGTCATCTGATATGATTTTCCTGTGTGTTGTAAATCCTAACTCTATGATGTTGATGAGGTGGGATTAGCGGCAGTTATGTTAATGAGGCAGGACTCAATCTATAAGATTAGGCTGTGTCCTAAGGAAATCTCTTTTGAGATATAAAAGAGAGATGTGAACAGAGAGACATGGGGACCTCATACCACCAAGAAACAAGAGGCAGGAGAAGAGCACGTCCTTTGGCCCGG
Source organism: Dugong dugon (assembly GCA_030035585.1). Lineage (NCBI taxonomy): Eukaryota > Metazoa > Chordata > Mammalia > Sirenia > Dugongidae > Dugong > Dugong dugon. Next base: position 14,952,017 of record CM057473.1, read on the forward strand.
GCTCCCTGTGCTGAGAAACTCTTCTACCCAGGAAGATTGATGACAAACAGAAAGAGAGACAAAGCCTTCACCTAGAGTTGGTGCCCTGAATTAGGACTTCTAGCCTCCTAGACTATGAGAGAATAAAATTCTCTTTGTTAAAGCTATCTACTTGTGGTATTTCTGTTAAAGCAGCACTAGACACCATTCTAAGTTAAATTTTGGTAGTTTTGAATTTTAACTACTGACATTTTGTTTAGTAATTGGCAACCAGTAGGCATTTCAAAAATACAGCTGACGCTCAGGAGAAAGATTAGGACCAAATATGAACATATATTTGGTATTTGTACATGTAAAGGCAATATTTGAAGTTATAAGATAAATTATATGCTAAGAAAGAGAACTTAGGTCAGAACTTTGAGAAACAAGATGATACAGGAACTTGCAAATGGACAATAGAATGTCCTTGAGCCCAATATGGTCAACAATGTCAAATGTTCCAAGATGGTTCGAGTATATGAAAACCGATATGAGAACATTGATCTGATCAATATCTAATTAATCTGATCAAAGTCTTTTATGACTGAAAAGAACTTCAGTGAAGGCATAGGCCATAAGTATAAGGGGTTAGACAAAAATCACAAAATGATTTAAGCACAAATACATTTTGATAGAATACTCTGATTTAAAATTTTTCAATAATAAAAAACCAGATTTGTAGGGAAAAGATGAAAGAGAATATTGGTTTACAAAATAAAACATGACATTTTGGCACCTCATAGAAAAAGAAACATTAAAAATCAATTTCCTTGAGTTTTAGGCATCTAGAAATTCAAGAGAATCTTGACATTCAAAAATCAGATAAAAAAAATTTTCATTTTGAAAAAAATAAGTCATTTAGTTGACATGTAGGAATTAATTTTAAGACAAGTAATTACCACTTTTTTTTTTGAATCAGGGAAATCATTTTTTACCTTTGTAATTAAATTATTTACTTTCTAAAATGTATTATTTGCCATAGTGCTCACATTTTTTGTTGTTTAATTTCAAGCAAGTGTCCTCCTTTTTCAGTTTTGCTTTTGTGAGTTGCCTGTGCAAAATCCTTCCTCTTTACTTCTAAGAGATGGAAGACCTTACCCTTTTTTTGACTAATCCAGGCTGTTTTGTAAGGAGCCAGATACAAAAGAGTACCCATTGCACTTATGGTTCTTTGTGGACTAATTGCAAGGGTAGGTTGCCTATGGTTCCTCTTGTTTTCTAAAATTTGTATTTCACCATTCCTATTTCCATTCCATGGCCATATAGTGGGCTTCTGGCTACCTTAAACTCCTGAAACTTGATGGTCAAACATAGAGTTAATGACTGAACAATCCATGACCACAGTGAAATAAATTTAAATTTGAAAGGAAATTTAAAGATCATATAATTCATACCCTTACTTTTATATGCTAGAAAAATAACCTCTAAAATATTTTGCCTCCTCAGTCATTTACAAGAGCATTTAGTAAGATATTTGAACTCCCATATCTAACAGTCAATTCTAGATAATTCTGGTCATTACTCAATACCTCATATTTGTTTAAGATTGTACAGTTTACAGGGTCTTACCAATATGCTTGGTTGGTCATGGTTATACCCATAGGGCATGTTCAGAATATACAGGTTTTGAACATGGTATTACAGGTGATATACTGAATTTTTTAAATTTTGAATTGGTTCTATGAAAATTAAATTAGTCAAATAAATGAGAATAGGAAAAACTTGGAAAGATTAGAGAAAAAAGTCAGGAAAACAATTTGCTGTGGTAGTAACAAAGAAGATTAAAAATTATTCTGTTCAAAGTTTAGAGACTATATTCACAATTTCAGAAATGTTTAAAGATTATGTGTATTGTAGGAAAAGTGATTGAAGGAAAAAATAACAAATTCTTTAGTAATAATGGCATGCTGATGAATAACAATTTAACGGAGTAAAAGATTTGACCTTAAGGTTACTACACACAGTTTTGCAGTTCATGCACTGCACAAGCTAAGAGGAACCCATTAACATTACAGTCTGCATGAATGCACAGGGGACAGTCTTCCTGGGTATATGTAGCAGCCTAATAAGCCTGCATGTGAGGGAGTAAATTACTTTTTAAAGTTTATTGCATCAGTAAACATGGACTCTTTTAAAAAGTAGACATGCGATTATAGATTCATAGCCTGAAAGATATTGTATTGTAGAAGTATCTGTTCTCTCCCAATTAATCTATAGATTTTATGCAATCCTAATCAAAATCTTAACAGATTTGTGAGTGTGTGTGTGTGCAGGAGTTTCAAGTCAATGTATATGAATAGGCAATGAATCAAGAACAGCCACAACAATTATGAAAGAATAACAAAGCTGATGGACTTATGATATCAGTTAACAAGACCTGTTATAAATCTACCAGAATTAATAAAGTCTGGTATCAGTGAGATAGTAGAGAAAGTGAACAAATGCAACAGGAGAATGAGTACAGAAACAGAACCATTCATATAAGGTCATCTGATAAGTGAAAAAAATGACTGCTGTATAGTGAGGAAAGGATGATGTTTTAATAAATTGCCCTAGTATCTAAACACAATTTTAAAAACCCTATCTGGAAAAAAAAAAAGTGTCTGGACTTCTACTTCAGGTGAATTGTAGATTTATACTTGAAACGTAACATTATCATTTTAGTGAGAAATATAGAAGAACACTTCAGTGACCTACGTATAGACAAATATTTTTAAAACAGGACATAAATAGGAAAACAGATATAATGAACCATATTAAAATTAAACCTTACGATCATCAAAAGAAAAAATTTTAAGAGTTAAAATATAAGTCCTAGAGAGAGAAAAGGAATCACAGAGAGAGACACAGAAAGGAGACCTGCTGCCATAGTGGTTAAAGCACTTGGCTGTTAATCAGAAGGACAGTGGTTCAAACCCACTAGCTGCTTCTTGGGAGAAAGATGTGGTAATCTGCTTCCATGAAGATGTACAGCTTTGAAAACCCTATGGGGCAGTTGAGTTGGAACTGACTCGACAGCAGTGGGTTTGGTTTTTTGGTTACCTATATGTGTATATACACACACACACACACACACACACACACACACATACGTATGCATATATAATGTTGTCACTATATATGTCTATGCATATGTGTATGTGTGTGTGTACACACACACCCACATATATGGTCGCTTTGAGTTGGAATTGACTCAAAGACAATACGTATATATATGTATATATATGTATATATATATGTGTATATATATATATGTATATATATATATTCTATTCAAGGTCATGTATCCAGAGTATATTGTTTATAAAAAATACCTACAGATCACTGAGTAAAAACAAGCCAAGTCAATAGAAAAATGGGTAAAATACTTTAACAGGGACTTCAATAAGAGTATATTTAAATGGTCAAAAGCATATGAAAAAGTGCTCAACTTTACTAGTTTTCAGGCCAATGTTAATTTAAATCACAGTGAGATAGCATTACATACCCGAAAGATTAATAACAATAAAAATATGGAAAACACTGAGTGTTAGGAAGAATCTGGATCAACCAAAACTCCCAAATCCTGTAGAGGAAATTAAAACTGGTACAATTACTTTGGTACACCATAAAGCAGTATCTCTAAAAGCGGAACGCATGCATACCATACATTCCAGCAAATCCACATTTAGTTGAAAAAAAAAGTGTGAAATATAACACTTTAACAGCCAAATTACTTGGAGAACAGTCTATCCAATGGTCTTATAATGAAACTCTATCGGGAAATAAAGCCCCAAAATCCAGCACTCAAGCTTGACTGTGGAACTTGTTTCATGTGATGTAATACGGACGCCTGGTACTCACAGGTACGCAGCCTTTCCTTCTTCGAGTTCTTTATTTTTGCCGCTGGAACCACTTTTCTTCCCACACATTCTCCTGGTGATGCACATTAGTAATCCGCATTGTCGAATAAAGAAGCAGCTGACATCTGTTACCACGAGGATTAGAAATAGTGCAGCCACGCCCAGGCCAATCACTGCTCCAAGCCCAAGACCGTTAAAAAGTGTGTCTTAAAAACATAAAAGAAAATAACTTTATTAAATTAATTAACTTCCAATGAGAAAACAGACATTAGAAATTTATTCAAAAAAATTAATTTTATCCAAGTAAAAATTCAACTTAAGAGGAAGGAAAAATGTGGAAGTTTTACTGACAGGCTTCAATTTCACGACTGGTGGCATCTATCCTTGGGTTTTCAAACAGTATTTTAATCAACTCGCATGTTAACAATGATTTGAAATACTTTTTACAAACTTTCTTTTGAAAAAAGTCTAAGTAAGTCTTCTTTCCAATATACATTTGATTCCCTATAGCGGAGAGAATGAGCATTATCATATCCCTAACTGTACTTTATCAGAAAGTCCCAGCTATTGATATATCATCACGTTGTTAAAAGGAAGAGTCAAAATGGCTGTAAGAGAAATGTTAAATAAATGTTTCTTATGGAAATAGTTTTAAGACTTTAACTTGCAAATGGATTGCTCCAAGCTCTTTGCTTTGACAGGAAATACATTTTAAAATACTTGCCTATGAATGCTTTAAAAATTGTCATTTTAGAATAAACAGTTTACTTGTATTTTTCCATAGAAACGTTTTCACACATCCTATGAGAGAAGAGTCACATTTTTTAAAGAGTCATAGTTCTTATGGCCTTTCTGAGGTTGTGTCGTTAAGAATGTAGGGGAGATGGGAGTGACTGTTGCTTGGCTTGTGGTCCAGTGTTACAGGAGATCCCGAACAGCGAACAAAAAGTATGCAGGAAAGAAGTGATAGAGAATAGGATAGTGTATGCTGACCACAGAGTAGAAATGTCAAGAACAACAAGAGCAAAGATCATGAATCAAGTGTTATATGTATGTGTGTAGTTGAATACGAAGGTAAGCTACACAATTATAGCAATTTACATAGGAAAATAAGCATAATGCAGAAACTAGATTCAACTGGCAATGTTGTGATATCTAGAAGGAAAAAAAGAGGCTTACAGTAGAGAACAATGCCATAGCACTGTTTATAATGTTTTATAATACTTTCATGTTAAGAATTTGCTTAAATAACATTTTTTAACTGTAATTACCCTTTTTAATGAAAAAATATATTTATTACTCAGGATAAGAGTGGCATATCCAATATGTAACTGATGTGAAACAAAAGTGACAGATACAAATAGTGATATCAATCTGGGTTTTGAGAAAAACTACATCTGAAAAAAAAAATACATGAAACAAAGTTGTTCTATTTTTTTAATTACATCAACCATTTTTAATATTGAAAGAAGGAAATTTTTATTTAAGAGGTCAGAGTAACTTCTCATTCTGATTCTACCATTAACAGGTCATCCTTGAATATGCCACACTTGGATGAATCCAATTTTATTTTTTAGTAGACTGAGTCTCATCTCTACATTTATTTGCTTCCCCCTGCCCCGAAAATAGAAAAGCTATTTATATTTCTTAACACTCTAAAAGCTTGGAGATAGTTTAAGTACAAAAATTCTGTTGTGGCATGGTGGACTGGCATATCATTAAACAGGCAAATTTGTGGCTCACCTGTGCTAGGAAATTGTGGAGTGTCTCCATGATGTTGCTATTGAGCGTTCCTTAAGTACCAAATAAACAAAGCTTGGAATTCACATACCCATACAAAGTATAATTTTGATTATAATATGTTTTGTTAAGGGAGAGAGAAATAGATAATAAACATACGGTAGTGTTGGAGGAAATATAATTGTTTACGCCACTTTAGAATCTGTTTTCCCTATCAAATTTTAACATGCTTCATAGACGGTGATAATTTAGGAAAATTGTTTAGGTAATATCCAGAGAAACTGCTGGTTTCCACAGAACTGTTTTCATATCACATAAACCTGCTTTGAGGAAAGATTGGAGGAAGGAAGATATCTATCAGCCATGGGAAATTAGTTTAGTTTTGTTTTTTTCTCACAATCTCAATCAACAAATGGAGAAGCAGACTCCAAATATTATTTGTCAATTTTCAAAGACATATCTATACACTAGATTTAAAAAAGATCTAGTGTTCCATGCTCTAAAAATAATATAAAAAGTAAACTAGTATTTCTATCAGTAATTTAAAACATCATTTCATATTGTCTTCCATTATCCTTTTGCAAATATCATGATTCTCGTTTGAATACATTATTACAATATAATGAAGGCAACTTACCTATGAAACATCTTGGATAAACCTAATGTTTTTCTTCAAATTTCATAGGTAATTATTTGGGATATACTGCACATGATTCAACAACCAAAACTAAGAAAAGAGAAGTGAAAAAAATCCATGACCAACTGGGCTTTCGCCCTCGGTGGATATAAAGATTGGATCGCTCCAGTGGTTTGAACTGGCCGCTCCTGTCCCACTTCAGTTAGATTCCTCTGACATGGCAGACACAGTTCTAGGCAATAATTTCCTCAGATCAATGATAATATATCATGTCCATCATATAAACTCCCATTTACCTGTTCTAAGTATGAAAAACCTTGTTTTGTACTTAAATGCACCGCATCTGGAGTCCGACAAGTCTTGGTTGCGTTAGTCACTGCTGTATGTCTTGGAGGAGTCACCTAACTTCCCTAAGCCTGAGATTTCTCATTGTTAAAATGAAAACAGTTATGATAACAATATTTTTGTTGTTGCTGTTGTTGTATGTTTCCGAGTCAACTCCAACACATAGCGACCCTACCACCAACTTAGGTCATGGACTTATTGTGAATATTAAATATGGTTGTGTAAGTAACACCACTCATACATATTGCTCAGTATACAGTAAAAATTTAACAAATGTTGACATTATTATTATTATTACTATTATTACAAAATTCAATAGAAATGAGTTGAGACAGAAAAAAAACCCAAAGACTATCTAAAGACAAACTAGGCTGTAAACAACTCTCTTCTCATTAGCAATCTGAGGAGGAAGAGTATCTCTTTTAAGCAGTGATTATTCACTTGAGAATATCATCATTTTTTAACATGATTTAGGTTTGGCTAGTTAGCTTTTAAATGATAAATATTTTATTTGTGACCTTTTAAGCATTAAATCAGTATATTGATCTGCTTCATTTTCATCCTTCAGAAAAAGCTCTTCGACAAATTATGCTTGTAAAGTATCTTACAGTAAAGGACAATTGCTACTGAGATAGTTCCTATTTCTTTTCAAGAGAAACTATATTATACCTTTTTTTAACTTATAATTGAAATTTTTGACAATTATTAAAGGTTATTTTTATGAGAAGTATATTTTTGTCATTGTAGAGGAGAGATATGGGCAACAAATAGGTTTGTTGTAAATATTTAATTAAGCCGTCTTTTTGAAGTTATGTTTTCTACATTTTAATTTCAGCTTAAGAATGTATTTAAACCCTTATACTTTTACATCTCCACTACTTGTCTCCCAGTTTGCTGTACTGTGGTGTTTTGTGTGTTGCTGTGATGCGGGAATTTCAAATACCAGCAGGGTCACACATGGTGAGCAGGTTTCAGCTGAGCTTCCAGACTAAAACAGACTAGGAAGAAAGGCCTGGTTATCTACTCCCAAAATTCAGCTAATGAAAACCTTATTACCACAACAGAACATTTTTTGACTTGCTTGCTTTGGACATGTCATCAGGAGAGATCAAACCTTAGAGGATCATGTTTGGCAAAGTAGAAGTCCAAGTAGGACATGGGGGACCCTAGGTGAGACAAATTGGCACAATAGCTGCAAGGGTGGACTGAACATGCTGGCTTGTGGAAATGAAGGAGGTCTGGGCAACGTTTCATTCTACGTTACATAAGGTCACCATGAGTTGGAGTCATCTTGAAAGCAGTTAACAACAATAACTTTCACATATACCATGAGGTTAAGCCATAATAACTATGAAGGCTAACTTTTCTAATGTGTTTTTTTTTTTTTTTCCCTGCTACCAATTTACTCTTACCTAAAAAATTTAGTTGTATGTACTTTGGATTGTTCAAAAATGAAATAACCACCACATATAAAATTGTATCACTGAAATTGTTGGACTAAACATTAAATATTTTCTCAATAACATATAGAAATTTATTTCTATATGTTAATGACAGTATGATTGTTTTTAAAAATCAAAATTATTTTGAGTAATCATTTAAAGAATTTTAAATTCATCCTTTTTTTTATTTCCAGAATATTTACACATGTGTTTTATGATGTCATTTGTGTAATAACTCCATTTCTTAGGAAAATAATATATTTATATCATCTTTAAGATGAGAAAACTGAGGTCCAGAGAGTTTAGTGAACTAAGTCTTGAAAATTAGAACAGTTAATTAATCCTTACAATTAGATCTGTACAAGTGATGCACTATTAAATTTTAGGGTTTATATCCTTTATACTTGTGTTACAGTCAATATTGTGTACAGGAAACTCATCAAACAAATACTCTAGAGATAGGAATGAAATCTATTGGTCTTGCAGGAAAAATATACTACTAGTGGAGGAAGAACTATTTAAATGAGGTACAATACTGTGAGTTATTTAACATATTCTTGCTCTAAGCTTCTTATTAATGACTTTTTTTTTTAAAAAAAAGCTTTTAGTAAAATTGGGTAAAAATAAATAATTTAGCAATCAAAGAGTTTAAACTTCTAACTTTTGGTACATCTTTTGAAATGATAGAAAGGGAACATGAGAAACAGTCTGACTGAATTTCTACAACTTACAACCCATAGCTGCACCCTGCAACCAGTTAAATTTAGTAATTGACTAACTAAATCAATCTATTTTCCCCCATCTATTTTATGTAATTGTATTTGAATGTCATCAATATGTGAAAGCAAAGCATTCAAGTAAACAAAACCAAGTTCAATTCTAATGTGTTATTTATGTCTTTTCATGCTTTTGTTGTAAGAATTATCACACTAATGAATCACTGATTAAGTTTCCATGAAAATTCTTATATTTGATTATACAAGTTTTTAAAAAAACTAGTGTACTAACAAAATCATAAAATCACCCTTGTTTTTTTACTTCTTAAATAAGTAATTTAGTAGTTTATTTAACTGGCTTTCTAAGTGTAAGTATAATCTTCTTCAAATAGATATAGAATTGCTTTCAGAGCTCAGAAAGCTGTGATAAAGACTTTGACAAAAAAAAAAACAAAAAAAACTAGAGTCCTAAAATGGAGATTGCTTGCTGCTCCCAGAATAATAGTACTTATTCTCAAAACGGATATTGCTAAACGCAACAAACAATGAAGCAGGTTATGTGTATCAAAGACAATCAGAAGGCATTGTAAACAAACAAAGTAAAACCCTGTTTGTTGTTTATCATGACGATACTACATAACCCTTTCCTAACTCTTAGAACATATAGTATCCCACCCGCTTTTTATGCCTCTTGAGTTCCTTGGGTGTATACTGTTCCTGCTGAAAGTATTTGCTTCCTTCCAGGGGGGTTCATGTAGAAGCAAAAGGCTAAAGAAACATTTGTTGAAGCAAAATAGCTGGGTTATTAGGCAAAACCAGAGGTGTCCAATGTACCCAAATGGAAGTCACCCCACAATAAAGCCTGCTATCCAAGACTCAGGTATTCTCACATAATATTTTTCAAAATCTATATTACCAACCCAAAATTTAAACACACTCAATGACTCAGCATGCATTCCACTACTGAAAAAACAAGGTATCAATAAAAAATTCAAAGCAGAAATTAATTGGATCTTGAAAGGGATAATAAATCTTCCAACAATAAAGATAAGTCTGTTTGTCTCATGGTTATATGTTTTTCCTCCATCCAACCTAGGTAACACACCTGCAAAATCTTAACTGATTTATGGGAAAAAAAAACAAAACAATAAGCAACCTATATATCAATCTATATATATGCCATATATCGGGGCAGTGGTGGAGACCCAGCCAAAACAACCACCACTGTTAGTGGAGGGCTACATCTTTTTAAGATGTTGAATAGGTTTAGTGGAGCTTCCAGACTAAGATGAGAAAGGACTAGTGACCTATTTTCAAAAACTTAGCCAATGAAAACCCTAAGGATCGCAACCATCTGATCCTGTTATGCATGGGGTGACCATGAGTCAGGGGTCAAAGGCTTTTCTTAACAACAATGTGGAAGGAGGTGGGGGAAAACAAAAAAGGTAAGAAAATTCCTCCAGCTTACTGAAATACCTCCTGGTGATGTATAATCATGGGGACTGTTTTAGTTTGCTTTGTAGATATAGCAATAAAAACGAATTCATTCATTAATTTAGTAAATACTGTTGAGCAATCTTATGAAGTGAATTCAAGTTCAGGATATTTTAAAAATTCTATTAAAAAAAAACATTATTTAGAACTTGAGTCATTTAGCTCATACAGATTTCAGCCTGAAATTTTATAAATTTGATCCCTTGATAGAGCATTGAGAAAATAATAATTGTTCTTGAGGTTCATGGAAATTAGTTTTAGAAGATGTCTTTTATAAAACATATGCAACAGGTATCTTCATTGAGAGGCATATGTACAATCCAAAGTTTCAACAACTTTACATCAAAACAGTTTTGAGAAATACTTAATACACTGAGTCAAAATATTGAAGGCATTACCTTTATTTAAAACAAAATAATACTGACATCATACTAATATCTAGGCAAAATCTTTCTCTTGTAAAATATTCCAGGCAGGAAGTGTTTTTTACCTTAGTGGGGATATTTTAAAAAAACTCTTGGAGGGTGCTTAGTTTCTCCTGTTTTTCAGTGTTTAGGAAATTTATTTTCTATGTTGAATTCCTTGGGATACTTAAAATATTACTGATATAGATTTTCACAGGTTTGCAAAACAATGATATAAAGCTTTGCATGTTGTTATGTTCAAATTTGATACGTTTAAACTTTCAACAAAATTTGTAAAACATTAGTATAACATAACCAATTAGTCCTGTCCCTGTTTTATATATTGGATGTGCAGCCAAGTGGACACACAGCTTTCTGCAGCTGGGCTCCGTCTACGCCGGGATGGTCAGCTACATTGGAAACAGACTCCTGGATTATTTAAATATTTTGTTGGTATGTAGTAAACAAGGACCATTAATCCAATTGTGCTTCACAAATGTTCACTGAGTGCCTACTAAATTAGAGGACTATAGGGATTCTATGGTATGTACTAAAATAGAATTAATAAAAGTTAATATAAACCTTTAAGGTTATTATGCATCTATCTTAATCCACATTTACTTGAGAAGTGTAAATCTCCGAAATGTATTGTAATTCATTGGATTATGTAAAACACAAAGGAACAAAAGGATGAGATTTTATATTAGCAAGGACATACGGTTAATAGAAAGAGCTCTCATGAATGTTATGGTAATCTCCTTGTATTACAGAAGGCCAACTGTAAGGCAACACACACTTTTAAAGAAAAATACATTTCACTAATTAAAAAACCTGCTACCATCCCTAAGCATTTCACAGTTGCTTGTGTATGCTAGACAAGCTGTTTTCCAAGATCACCTGTCTCTTGCAGATCTGGAAATGGATCGCCAACTTATAAATTTAAGTTCTGTGATACATTTCCTAGGATCCTGCTAAACCAACAAAAACATAAAAAGGTGTATTAGAAAGAGCCACTGCTTAGCAATAAGAATAAGGACCAGACTGGATCAACAACAGCAAAAATTTGTTACAAAGGGAGTAGAAATATTTGAATAATTTTCATAAAATTATAAAAGGGCAGGGATATTGAGAGTAAAAAGGAATCCCAGTACTCTCCCAGTACAGACCAAACTAGTGGGGTCGCTGAGTGGCACAAACATGAAGTGCTCAACTGCTAACTAAAAGTTTGGTGGTTTAAATCCACTCTGAAACATCTCAAAAGAGAGGCTGGCCACTTACGCCAGAAAGGTCGGAGACTTGAAAACCCTGTGGAGCACAGTTCTACTTTGCAAACACGGGCTCTCCAGGAGTGGGGAATCTATTGATTCAATGGCAACTGGTTGTTTTTGTTTTGTTTTTAAAGACCAAGCTGCAGTCTTTACATTTCTTGACAGAATTCACTTGTTTTGGGACCTTGCTGGGATACAAAATAATATTTTTTGACCCTGTGGATGTTTGTGGAGAGATGTCTTATTATGTATTTATTTCAATTTCTATTCCACACAGGGAAAACTAGAGCTGTTAATCAGAACCTGACTTACAAAATAGTTTAAATTATTTAAATGTGCCTATGGTTTTGGTATCTTCTCTTAGTTAAACTAAGTGAGAAATCAGAAATTCACACATAAATGCCATCTTTACATATTGTAGGTGTTTAGAAAAATGGACTCTAAAATATCTATTTTTATATTTTTGAAACAATGTGATAGTTTGCATTTGCAGGTGGTGTAATCACGAAAGAAAAGCAAAATTTTGATTCGTGCAAGTTATCAAATTCACCATTAAAGAGGAAAAGGTTGAAACCACTCATAGTACCAATCTGAGAACAGTGCAATGCTATTTCCATTTCTTTAAATCCATTTACATCCTGTGTCATGACAGTGGGTCTTCTATACTTCTATACTACCTAGTGTGCCTCCCCAAATTGATGGATCCATTCAATTTTGTTTCATATTAATTTCTCTGTTGAAAAGCAAATATTTGAACTTCTAAGGTTTCCACTGTCTGGCCAATACCCCTTTAGTTGTACGAATTAAAAAGGAGGAAAGCATCGCAAATTACACAGGCAAGGATATTAAAAATATTATTTGCCATTCATTTAAATCTTTTTCAAAAATCAAACAGAAAACTCAACCAGCAACCGTGATTGAATTTGATATTTTTCCACTCCTCTAAACCACTTTTTGTATTACTTGCGCATATACTCAGAGAAAAAGTGACTACATTCTTCCAAGATATGAGTGTTTCTTTTAAATAATAAAGTAATGATGTACTATTTATTTACACATTGAAATATATAATTCACATTATAAAACATACAAAATAAATAAATGAAAAAGAAGTTATAAAATAAATAAATGGAAATTCTAATACTTTTCTCTCCTCAGTGAATTGTATTTTTCACCCATTTTGTAATCCACACACCACAATGGGAAATATACCTAATATATTTATTCTCTTTTATTCTCAGTTTCATTACTGCTAAAATGTGGCTAAGGATATCCATGTATTCTAACTAAAATACTCTTCGAGAATCATCTATGAAAACACTTTGAGAATTCGAAGCACTATGCAAATATGTGATTATTTTACTTGTTATACATATCACTCTATGGTCACTTTGTTTAGAGTAACTTATTGATAATCATTTGTTTACTGAAATTTCTGTTAAAAAATTAGATCTTCTCCACTTTTACTCAAAACCTTCCTAGGTTTTAACAAATAATAAATATTTGACTGTTCCTAACTTTTTCAAACTATCATGCATAGAAATATGTGTCATTTGTATTTTTATATTTTACAAGTCATTTTTATTATCATTGTTATTGATAAAGTTTCTTCATTAAGGCCTGAAGTTTAAAATCATTCATATTCATTTAGTGTTAAATGTGTGTTACATTGTGACCGGAACATAATCAAGTATTTTTTTTTTAAATTTTAATCTCATTCCTTTTTTAAAAATCATCTTATATTTTACATCAGTTTTAGATTTACAGAAAAACGGTGCAGAAAGTAGTGTGTTTCCATATAGTTACCACTGAATGCTTTTTCTATTAACATCTTGCATTCCTGTGATACATTTGCTACAACTGATGAACCCACACTGACATATTATTATTAACTAAAGTCCACAGTGTACATTAGGAGCCACTCTCTGCATTGTACAGCCCTATGGGTTCTGATGCATAATGTCATGTATCCACCATTACATATCGTAGAGAATTGTTTCATTGTCCTAAAAATGCCCTGTGCTCTACCTAGTCATCCCTCCCTCTTGCTCTGGCAACCACTGATTTTTTTTCACCATCTCTATAGTTTTGCCTATTCCAGGATGTTATATAGTTGAGATTCTCACTTCGTCTTTATTCATTCATTTTTAAATATATATTGCAACATTTCTTTTTAGTCATTACCTTTATTATTACTGTCATTGTAAGACCTTCCTTAAACTTTGTAAGCCTGTGATGTTATTATGAAAGAAAGCAAGACAATTATAAAAAATGCTCTATTATCTCTTATATGTGACTTGGAATTTTTCTCAGTTTTGGAATACCCGTGTATTGCTTATCGGTCTTCTCTTCTATAGTTAATTTTTCTCCTTTAGTTTATCGTTAGTTTTTTGTTATTGTTATATTTATTGGTGTTATTTTGCCTAATAATTTTAGACATATTCATCTCCACTGAAACAATACATAAGAAAATTTTCAAAAGATACTACAAAATGAATCAAAATCACCTCCCTGAAATAAATACTGTATTTCTTTTGTGTCCTAATCTTTTCTTCTGTCATGTACTGGTTCTCTTTTTGACACCTTGTAGTGTTCATGAAAGAAAAAAGTAAAAAAGCATTATATCTTTCAGCTTCCTGAAAAAATTCACTTACTAGCAACTTTTTAAGTTCACTCAAGTTTCATGCTCTTCAGATATAAAACTGCTCACTGAGGTAACTGAATGAAAACTTTGTAGGTACAATATTAAATTTCATACATCTTTCGATGAACAATTTATAGGAAAAAAGTATATAATGCTGGTAAAATCTGCAATGGCTATGAAAAGAACATTGTTATCAGTGAAAATGGCATAGAGTTTTGTATGGGATTGCACTCTGGAAAAGGAGTCTTGGAATACTGAAAACTTAAAAAAATGTTCAAAATATATAAAAGTCAAAATTGAGTTATACTATGAGAAAAGTATTTAAACTGTATGATATTATACAAGCTTATATATGCTTTGTGACCAGTCTGTTTGAAGGATTTTTAGTTTTTAGGATCATGCAAAAGTAATTCTCTGTGTTTTAAATGAACGAGTATTGAGTGTATTGGAACCCTATATATATCTAGAAATAAATTATATAATTTCATGCTGATGATTAATATACTTACCAACGTGTAAGATCATTTCATGTGATTTTCTAGCCCTCTTTTTCCTTAATAATATTTGCAGTATCCAAATATTATTCTGGGAATTTGAAAACTTCGGATTTTAACGATTATGAGTAAAATTGATCAATAACTTTTCAGTATTATGCAGATATACGAATGAAGCCTTTTCTTGTCACTTATACATGCCTCAGGGTGGCGCAAACAATTTGCACTTGACTATTAACCTAAAGGCTGGCAGTTCAAACCAACCCAGCTGTGCCCAAAAGAAAGGCATGGTGATGTATTTTCAGAAAGATCACAGCCATGAAAACACAATGGAGCAGTTCTGCTCTGTAAAACATGACGTTACTCTGAGTCAAAATCAACTCAACAGCAATGGGTTTTTTGTTTCTGTCTTTTGTAAATCCAGAGTATTATCAGTACTTTTATTACAACGTACTTAATATCTTTTGCATGTACCATTTTATGTGTACTCAGTTAAACATTCTTGATGTAAAAATATTATTGCTGTTATTACCAATGTTTCTTTTAATACCATCTTACTGTTTATGAGTAAATGCTGTATTTGCTATCACTTATTCTCTTGGACTGCAAAAAAGAGAGGAAGACCCTCAACAAGATGGATTGTCATATAGTGGCTGAAAGATGGGTTCAAGCATAGCAGAGATTGTGAGGATGGCGCAGGACCCGGCAGTGTTTCGTTCCGTTGTAGGTGGGATGGCTATGAGTTGGAACCGACTGGACAGCACTTGACAAAAACAGTTCTTTGCTACTATGTCCCCTTGCTCTAGTCATTTGGACTGTTCTGTCAAAATGTTCTGCTACCTGTATAATAACAAAAGAGAACTGTCGGATTTATAAACTCAGTGGCCACCAAAACTTTTCCTACAAATCACCTCTCAATACTGGAGCCCTGGTGAAGAGCTTGGCTGCCATCCAAAAGGCTGGCAGTTCAAATCCCTTGGAAATCCTATGGGGCAGTTCTACTCTCTCCTATAGCGTAACTACGGTCGGGATCGACTCGGCAGCCATGGGTTTGGTTTTTCTTTTTATTATTATTATTTGAGAGGAGATCAGGGAAGGAGGTAGAACTGATAACACTAGGTCTTTTTAATAAACATCTGATTGGGAGCAATAAAAAGTAGCTAATTGAGGATATTTGATTTGGTAATGACAAGAGAATGGTAAGCGTGCATATTAGGTAGATTGCATTCATAATTGTAAAACTCTATTCTTTCCTCCAAGAGCATCTTTTTCTATACATGTTTACAAAAGCAAATTTATAAACTGTCTTCTGAAATCACTTTCTAGCTCTGTGGTGTTGCAATAATGCTATATTTGCTCAGGGATAAACTGGCTAAAAATTATGTAGTTATCCTTTAATTTGTCAGTATGTTAAGAAACAACTCTAAAAGCAATTGTGAGGATAAAATAAGACAAAGACTCTTATCTAGAAGCTGATAACATATTGGGAGGTGTGAGTAAAATGTATAATTTAGAAACTGAAATGAAATGCAATTGATTGCCTTCCTGGTGGTCAATATAATGGGAACTGAACAGATTGTAGGGAGAAGCTGCTAAATTTGTAGTTAGTGGTGAAGGGAGGTATCATAGAAAAGATAACGCGCGAGACTGTTCGAGACTAAAAAGAAGCTTTCCATGAAACGAGAGAAGTACCTTTCAGTCAGAACACGGCATGAGCAAGGGTAGAAAAGTATGAACCCATGGTCTATTCTGTAATTAGCAAGTACTTAGGTATTAGACAAAATAGATATTAAAGAGGATGAGATTGCAAATAAATAAACATACAAATAAATAAAATAAAGCAAAACAGACCATACCGATGACAAAATCAAAGTGTGATATTCTCCCAGAAGATGGTAGGGAGACTGCTGTAATGGTCAGGAGAGCGCTGGTGGAGCCCTGCACTATGGTAATGGCCCCAAAACTTCTGCCCAGTCTGCCCTCCTATTCCACAGCCACTCACTGCCCTAGTCCACACAGGCATGTTAATGACTGCTCGGTGTTTGGATTGAAGAGGTGAGGAAATAGACTGGGTATCTTATCCTTCATTATAGTTGAATTAACATTAGAGAATTGAAGTCTATTGCTATATTTTAAAAATGGGTCCTGAACATGATAAAATAATACTATATATATACAATTTTAAGTGGAAATACATATCAAGTGCCCCATTAGGTTTACTCTGCTCTTTACCCAATCTCCCTTAAGATTTTAGTATGTATCTTATTTAAACATAATTCCCTGTAAAAAATGAACATAAAATATAGATTATGCTTCTATGAAATATTGATGGATGCTTGTCAAATTCTCATTATGTCTTAAAGTAATATGTATTTTAACATAAAAAGGGAATTAAAGAAAATGATCTGCGTAAAAAATAACTAAAAACAAAATAGTAAATTACAGCACTTCTTTCATAAATATTTCACAGGGTCACTATGAGTTGGTACTGACTTGACGGCAATGGGTTGTTGTTTTTTTTTTGGTTTTTAGTCTAAATAATATAAATGTGATAGTTAAGGTTTTAGTGGCTAGTAGGAGAGGGAGCTCCTTAGATCTGAATAAATGCAATCAAAACAGAAACTGGTCAGTGTCAAAAGATGAATAATTTCAATTTTATTTCCTTGGTTCAGCCATTACACAGCTGATTTCATTTTCCTGCTAACGTTGAAAGGTTCCCTATACATAAACCCAAACAGAAAATAGATTATTTATTAGACACTCACTGTGTAGCTGGTTGTTCACTTACTTTTCAGCTTCTGTGTAAGTTATTAAAAAAATTCAAGCCCATATAATTAAAACTAAAATTTTAATTATATGGAGAATATATAATTTATATTATTATGTAAAAACCAAAACCAAACCTGTTGTGTAGAGCATCTGAACTGATATGCTTTTAAACTATCATCTATGAAATAGAAGTGTAGATTTTCAATCTACTTATAAATGCAATGTTGATATCTTTAAAACATGTATGAGAATAGCTAACACATCTTGATCAGTTGAGGATATCTATGAAAATTATGGAGCCCTGGTGATGCAGTAGTTAAGCATTTGGCTGCTAACCAAAAGGTCAGCAGTTAGAATCCACCAGTTGCTCCCTGGTAACCCTATGGGCAGTTCTACTTTGTTCAATAGGGTAGCTGAGTCAGAATCGACTCCATGCCAATGCGTTATGCAAATTATATTAACTCTTTATATCCCTTAGCAATTAAAGAAAGACCACACCTTAAGTGATGAGTAACACTCCGATCTTAACTTTTTTCAGCCACCTGTTGTTGTATGATGGAAACCACCAGTGAATCATAACAGACCCTGGCTTATAAACATTTCCTTTGTTACTGAGTCATTTAAAGGAGCAATCAGTCACAGGCTTGTGTATGAAAACTTCACAAAAAAATCTCCTGTGTTTTCCACTGTCTGAACTACTGAGCAGAATACTTTTCTTGTCATTTTCCAATAGTCTCAAGGAACTTTGCATTTAATGTTTCATGTAACAGTTTAGTTCCGTTCATTGTAAAGTTAGAAACAACAGCATGTTGAAGCTTTTGCTCAGAATCAATAGTTTCTTCAAAACAGAAATGACAATTTAAGAAGATGGCTTTTATTTTTATTTTAAACACACTTAAACAGAAACAAAAGCATGTATTTTTATTTACTTTTAAACATTTTCATATTTCTCAATAGAGAAGTATATAGCTACCGTACAAATTATGAGCATTGAAGACTTTTATTTTTATTTATCTTATACTCATTTCTTAAAATGAAGAAGATAAATGTTGAGGCAGAAATATCTATTTTAGTAGCTAGTAGATAGTAAGTAGAATTATTATTTTATATTAATAGATAATGATCTATTTTTACCAACAATGTAAATATATCATTCAATAAAGTGGCTTTGGAAAATGTGTAAAAACATTCAGAAAGTGATTAAAAATTAATTTTATATTTGTTTAATTTTGGACTATAAATTCAGTGTACTTATATTTACACGAATTGTGGGAAAACAGTTATATGTAAAAGTTAGAGAAAGATAAACTAACAGAAGTACCATGATTATTGGAAGAAATTGTGGTTGGTCTATATCTGACCTTTCCTTTGCCACATGGTTTTTTCTCCATGGATCAATCAAGAGGAAAGCAAATGACATAGACAGAAGACATAATACCGTATAACTGACAAACTAGAGTTTAAGGTATGCCATCTTGGACTTATTATAATTCAACAAAACAAACATAAGAGGAAAATTGTCAAGTTCAGGCTGCTTGAATATATCAATGCTAGCTGTAGGACTTTGAATGAATTACTTGCCTCCTCTGACCTTTTGTTTTTTGATAGGTGTGCAATTAGAATATCTCTTCTTGTTGTTAAGTGCCATCGAGTTCTGACTGGTAGACTACCTCTCAATATCCTTAAATCTCTTGGTTCTTCATTGTCGTTGTCATTGTTAACTGCCTTTAAGTCAATTCCAACTCATAGTGACCTCAAGTGTGCAGAGTAGAACTACACTCCACAGGGATTTCAAGGCTGTGACCTTGTGGAAGAAGACTGTCAGGCCTTACTTACAAGGTGCCTCTGGATGGGTTTGAACTGTCATCCAGAAGCACCTTGGAAGTAAGGCCTGGCAGTCAGTAAGCAGGCCAGGGTTTAAACATTTGTGCCACCCAGGGACTCTTTGCTCTTCACAGTGGGCTAAAAGAATAGAGTAATAATATAAAACATTATGCTGTGGCAATAACTATAAAAATGCTCACTCATTCCCAGACACTTCCTATTTGATATCACCTCACTGGTGTCAATGAGCTCAGGAAAAACAAAAGGAACAACAGCCACAAAGAAAAATATATTAAATCTTTCTCTCTAGAGGTACTAAATTTCTCTAACTATTGTATCATTTGTCTGAAATATGTATCATTAAAACAAAATATAGCTATTGTATTAAAAAATTTATTTTAAAATGCAATGTCTCAAATGGTTGTGTGTGTATATATATACACACATACATACACACACATATATACATATATAAATTCTAACGGACTTTTCTGGAGTAAGCGAAAAGATTACATGTGCTCTAAAATAATCTAAATTGTGAAAACGAATATTTTCTCTTTTATAATATCTGCATAATTTCAGTTTTATCTGGAAAGCCAACCCTTGATCTGCATTTGTGTATGTGAAATATATTTGGTTGCTGCTCATGTTTCAGCCAGAAATAGTTACTTTTTAACTTTTAAAAAACTTTTATTTTAATTTAATATATACATCGATTAATTTACATTATAGACTTATAATTTGAAAAACAGACGAACGCTAACTGAAACAGTTATAAAATATTGTGATAAGCGATGGACTTGAGTTCAAATCGTGACTCTGAATTTTGCAAATTATTCAATTTTTTCTAGCTCTCCCTTTTCTGATTTAAAATATGGGAAAAATAACATTTTTGAGAGATTTTAGAAGGAATTTACTAATATACATAAGACATTCAGCATAATGTATGATACAGTAGGTGCTCAAAAATGGAAGTTTCCCTTGTTTTTGTTATTTTTATTATTAGTAGTAACTTCCAAAGCCATTGCTTTTGTTTCATACCTAACATTCGAGGAGCAGGAAACACTAGTAATTTTCTACAGCTTTACTCTCACGGTACCCAAACTGAAATAATATAATGCACAAACCAAAATAATCGGAGAACAATCACTCTGAATATTTATGTCTGTGTTTACGAGCTTTTATAAGCAACAGAGATGACTCCACTCTCCTTGCATTACTGAATTATCAACTACATTCACACATTTTATTGAAATATCGTTTGATTATTTTGGACTCCCACTAATAACCAAAGTTTCCAAACTGAAACTATGAAAGTAACAATATTGGGTATTATTTTTAAATTATCTTTTAATATGTCTGCTATAAGTCTTCTGATAATATATCAGTTATCCCAAAATAGAAATTACTTAGTGATTTATGTGCTTCTTACGAGTTCCTAATGAAGTAAATACTTTTTGTTATTGAATTTGATCAAGTTAAAAACGAACACACACAAGGACATAAAAATTGTACCAGTAATAAAGAAAACACAAATAACAAAGCTTTTCCTCAGTTTTCTTTATTACAACAATGGAGACACAGAGGTACAGAAAATAAAATGACATTTAATATACTATGAAACACATGCACAGGGTTACACATAGTGTTGAATATTATGTTGGGGTTTTAAATAAGAGATGATACTGAGGACAATACACTTATAATACGCACATATTTTTTCCCGGAAAATAAGCGATGGAAGCAAATACAATTTAAACGACCAGACACAGTCACTTTAAGACAGAAGTGTTCTGCGTAAAATCAATGTTAGATAAAATTTTTCTAGAATGAAGTTCGTGAACTATATACTACTGTGTTGTTTAAAACAATAGTTTTTAATTGTTTCCTTTTAGGGAAAAGACGCTACATCCTAATATTATGCAACTTTGCAATGCATAACTTTGTATTTGTTTTTACCTAAAATGCAATGATAAATAACTAAATTTAACTTGAACATACCCCAAATTAGAAAATTTGCAGTAAAACTAGACAATATAACATTAGATTGGTTCACATTTATAATAAAATTTAATGCTACTTAGATGAACATATCTTTAAAAAGTGAATAAAATAAACGTCTACAAATAAGTTCAAGTTCAGAGTCATCTCAGATACACCAACAGAACTCTTGAACATATATATATTATATTTATTATATATAATATAGCATATTATATATAATATTACTTGGATACTATTTTTTCCATATTTACTAAATAATAACTAAAATTGAAGTTACAGAATATTCCACTCTATCTGTAACATTTAGACACAGATATTATAGGCTTTGACTATAGTTAATATCCATGGGGAAGAGATCTTTATCTGGTTCATAATCTTAGATAAGATACCAAAACCAAAGACATTTGGAAAACAGATCATTGTTATTAAATTTCTATTTCTGTCGTTTAAGAACTATAAAACTAGCTTTAAACTTACTGTATCTTTTGCCTTGCATAAAAATTGAGACATGACTATATATTGTATAATCATTACATATTTAAAAAAAAATTTTAACTACTGTGAAGTAAGAAGACAGAATACTACAACCTTGTATTTAAAACTTAAAAAAAAAAGAAAGTTAACTCTAGAATGTTACTCCAATTTTGATGGCAGTTTGGGAGAAAACATATTAACAAGATGAACTTTTTGGTTCTTTTTTTTTTTTTTCTCTTAAGTCCTAAAATTTACATTGACAATATCTTCTGAATTGTAAAATTAAATATTAAAATAATGGTAGTTACTTTATTCATGATATAGTTGGTTGATATGGAAATGGGCTTGTGACCAATTTGCAATTTCAAGTGCTATTTCTAGAATATTTGTATCCACAATCATTTGATTTATTCAAATTTTAGGTACCCATTCAACATCTGAGCTTCGGTAAAGGTTTCACGGCATGTTTCATACCACAAATGCTAGCATTTTAAATTTTACCAAATGATTAACACTAAAGGGAATAGAAGAAACACAACTTATTTATTTATGGGCAGATCTTGACAGAGACAGACAGAGGAAGAGATAGAGACAGGGAGAGACAGAGAGGAGGAGGATGAAAGGGAAAAAGGAGGGAATCAGAGAAAAAAATTTGGAAGAAAGGAAGGAGAAAGAATTGAAAGGAAGGAGGAGTAAAGGAAACAACCAAAAAAAGAAAAAAAGCCATATCCAAATGTTGTTTAAATGATAGTACATTATGCCTCACAGATATAAACAATAACAAAGCTCATAAAATTATACAGTTAGGGATGACCTTAATCACCCTACATTATTGGGTGGAGTAATAATATATAAGGGCTAAAGAATATTATAATATAAATTCTAATAGCTAATTTACTTAGGATTACAGCAGATTATTTAAAAATCTTTACGGTGTTAATATCATAACTGAAAACAGATATGGGAATTGTAAGACAATTTTACATGACTAGATAATTCTTCATCAGTAAGTAAAGCTGAAAATATTATCATGTAGAATTTTAACTATTAGTCTTGACAGCTAGCACTAAGCACACTTAATTATTATAAAGGTGATATGAATATTTCATCTTGAAATGCCAAAATCATTTGGAATTTTAAAATTTTATTCCTGTGTCCTAAGTGTAAAGCTATCATATTACTAATTAAACTGATTTTTATGTTTTAAAAGATTTCTCTAAATCTAAAATTATATGGCTTAATTATTTCTTGCACAATATAATTTGAATATAAATGCATAATCCTAAAACTGTACATAGTTGGAAATACTCTAGAATTTACTGCATTTCAGTTTTATTTTTAAATTAAATACAATAAAAGGATAAGTTATATATAAAAAAACTGAAATTATAATGGTTTCCCAATTCATCCAAATTATGTAACATATACACCATTACACACTTGTAATTTGAATTACTAATTTAAAAAGAAGTACCAAGTAGTTAGAGTCAAAATTATTTGTAATAAAATTATTTGGGTATGCATTTGTTGTATGTATAATTGGAATTATACACAGAAAATAATTAATCCAGTGTTTAAAACATTCATAGTTTTTTACATTTTTAAGCATGTGAGATACTTAATTCTAAGAAAAAAAGGAAAGAGATAGGATAAGACAACCGACATTCAATCATGTCCATGTCTCCTAGTAATAAAAGCAAATATGTATACTTACATAATGTCTTTAGAAAAACTTGAGTGTAGGATTTATAGAACTATATTTAGTCCTGAAGACTAACAGTTATAGGGTAAAGAGTAACAAAAATGGTAATTTACATTTCATGTAAGAAGAAGACATTTCATTTAAAAACAGCATTTCCTGCTCCTTCCTAGGCATGCTCTGTTTGCATATCTGAACTATGGCACTGTGGTCCTTAGAGCTACCTGAAAAGTAATCATAGTGGTTGCACTGGGCTAGGGAGATCATTAAGACTGAATGATACGTGGAGGAAAGGAGACAGACTAGGACAAAGGTGGGAGGAGGAAAAAAGGAGATATTCAGGTCTACGTAAAAAATCCTGATACTCCACATGCAGATAATGGCAATCTTAGCTAAGTAGATTAATTTAGCATTAGACTAAGTGTGATAATGGTTAAAATAAGCTTTTGAAAAGATTTAATTGTTGGAGATATGATATACAGGTCAACAGACATAGACACGTTTCTGATTACATAAAATGATTAGCATGAAACTCACCATTACACACAAGTTCATATTTACACATCTTCAGCACAGAACTTTATTTAAACAATTCCTATTCTATCATTGGATGATACTAGGGAGACACTTAAGATAAATTTGAATGTTATGTCTTGCTTACCAATAATCACATTTATGTAGACCCATAGACAGATACTAATTACACCAAGAAAGTAAACTGTCAAATTTATGGGTGCATATAACATTAGCAAAGCTCAGGCAATAAAAAGAGAATTCATCAACACTTAGCTTACTAAGATTGTAAAACATCCAAGAAGGTAATTTACAATTCCTAAGGTCACACTTAATGAGATGTAATAGCTTCAATGGTTACGAACGTGTTTTCTAATTTATTATAGCAACAGGCAAAACACAAAGCCTATTATTTTAATATCTCTAAAACATTCATCTAAAAATAAACATTTGGGCAAATGACAGATTTCTTTATTAATTTCAAGATGGAAAATTTCTGCATATTTATGTATTTAAAAACTAAATGAATAACTCTTTAAATGTAAATAATTCTGTTAGCATAGTAACATTTTAATTTCATATTTTTTCTTATCTGCCAAAAGT
Source organism: Dugong dugon (assembly GCA_030035585.1). Classification (NCBI taxonomy): domain Eukaryota; kingdom Metazoa; phylum Chordata; class Mammalia; order Sirenia; family Dugongidae; genus Dugong; species Dugong dugon. Next base: position 14,976,947 of record CM057473.1, read on the forward strand.
TCACATCCAGCTACCATGTAAACCTTATTTTGAATAGTCTTCGTATCACTAGTATTGGTGATCATGAGTTATGGAATGTACAAGTTCAAAATAAATCAACTGTGTTAACTTACTAAAAACATATTTCATGTTTTCCACAAAAGTATTTTGTGAATGTATACTATGTCAATACAACTTATACACTACTTTCTCCTGGAAATATTTATAATTTATTTGATAGATACAGTCACGGTATAACAAATGGGAAACACCATTCTAAAAAGTGGCATTGGAATTCCTTCTTTAAACAATACTTTCTACATATTAGTAATCCATGTAACTCCCCCAAACTAAAAAATATCAAGGGACATAGTATTCAATTATAATTAGTTCTTTAATAAAAAGAAACATTGGATATGGTGATCTGAAAAACAAAACATTCCATATGAGTTGGCTGGATATCTGCACTGTGCAAATTAGGAAATCTCTTGCCTCAGCAGGGGTTACAGAAGGAAAGTTAGAATGTGTTTAATCTGCTGGAGGGTCATTCTGTAGTCCAAGATCAAGAGAAAGAAAACACAGCAGTGGTCAGCAAAGAGTTGTGAAAAGAAACACTGAGGAAAATCAACTTCTAAAAGGTGGCCTAGCCCTTACATGAAAGGATTCTGTAGAAATTAACTTAAAAAGACAGAATGAGAGAGAAAATTTGGTGTAACAACAAAAAAAATCACTTTTGATAAATTAATCTCATGCCCAGAATCCAATAATTTGATTTACCAACTAAGCTATGGTCATGTTTATGCATGTATGTAAATCTGATTGCTTCCTAATTGCCATGAATGAGTAGTAAGAAGCACTTGCTAGGGTGTGGCTGTGAACGACAAAGACAAAGCACTTTTCTTTTCTGAAAAACACAAAAATGAAAATCATGACTTATGCCACTTCCTCAAATCCAGCTTTTTTTAAAATTTGGAGTCTAGTAATATCCCCTTTCCATCTTTTCTCAACTTCATCCGCTTGAAAATAGTAGCTAAGATATTTAATTCTCTCTCTGATCCTTGCAAAGATGCTAACTCTTGGGTGTCCGAGAAAATTCAATAACTATGTATCTATGTTATTCAAACATCAGGGTTTATTGCCAGCAGAAAACACAATCTGAATCCAGTAAATGAGGTGGACTTTGTAAACATATTCCAAATTCATTTATAATTTACTCCCAGGGAATTACAAAGATATATTTTCACATAATTAAAAAGGGGGGATATGTAAATTATTATTATTTTTAAATTTATCCCTTGCGATATTTTCTGTCAATAAATTGAAAATAGGCAGCACAATAGGGATACACAACAAAATAATAAACAGTTTCACTTTTATGTTGTATATAAATGGTACACACTGTAAAATGTAATGAATGTTCTTAAAGTCAGAAACTCACATTTTAAATGATTAACACTTAAAAAAAAAAAGAACTCACAACTCTTCATATTGAAATTATTATTTACACAACGTATGGGCATAGATGTTGAGTTATAATTGCAAAATACTTGAATCAAAGAAAATTAGATGTAGCAAATTCTTAACCTCCTAGTACAAGTGACATGGTTTTTAACTAGGTCAAATTGGGAATTAAAGGAAACTTTAGAATGTGCAAGTTATGAAGTGAACTGGTAATTGTAAGAAACAGCCCTAATTCAAACTGCTTCACTGATTTTCTGACAAAGTTTCCACTTAAAAGGTTGACAGTTTGGGAGATGGGAAAAAGGTTAACGGTTCATGGGGGAAATTACATACTTAATTAGTTGGAACTTGGGAAGTCTTTGATTCATTTTTAGATTAGCTTTGTCATTACTAAAATAAAGGAAATACCATATGATGCAACAATAATTAAAACATGCAAGACAAGCTTATGGCTATAATAAAAGAAAACCCAGCAGCATTCAGCTGCCATGACTGGCTTCCATTTCCGCCTTTATTCGCTTCACAGCATTTTTCTGCATGATGGAAATTGTTTTTGAAAATAGAGTAAGAATAAAATAATTAAGGAAAAAAGAGTAAAGTTATAAACATGAAATGAAAGGGAAAGAAAAAAGTGACAGTAGGAAAGAAAAAAAAAGAGAAAATAATTAATGTGAGATTTACAAAAGCCATTAACAATTACCTACAAACAATTACTTTGATACAAGACAAATAGCTGAAATCTTGTATAAAACAATCGTAAATGTTGCCACATATGAAAAAAACATTATAGAGGTTCAATGTTAATGTTTATTCCGACATTAGTTCTGCCATTGATTATTTACATGTGACTAGCTTAGTAATTTTTAATGAAAACATCATTTGTAAACGTCACTCATTATTCCAATGTGCTACCAGTAAATTCACAGTACTACTTTAAATATCAGTTTATCATTTTCTACAACATTTGATGGCCATTTTTTTTGCTATCATGATTTCTTGGAATAGAAATTTAATAAACAGTTATGTCAGTATACACTAAAACTACATATACACACAATAAAAATTTGTAATAACAGTAGATTCTAAAGCATTAACTTGAGATGGTCATTAGCACACTCTAGACATACACTATTGGGAAAACTACAACATTAAAAAAAGGATCATGAAAATAATTCATAGACTACTTTTTCATTATGTGCTAACTCAAACAATATTGCTGTGGGTATAGTATCAATAGTTAGGTTTGACTGAGAATTCCATGCAGTCAATGTGATATTCTTCCAATTAATTTAACTTTAATTTTACCACCATTTTAGAATTACTCTAATCTATATTTAAAAGGACCACACACATTTTAGTATTTGCCTTGTGCTTGGATGTTTTGTTTTCTATTTGAATTAAGTTACCCAGAGGTAAAAGGGTATACTAGCATTGTTTGGAACTTGAGTGAATGTCATCACAGTAATTATACTCTAGAAGTTCATTAAAAAGCCCACGAAAATGAATATTAACTGACATTTCTTAGCAATACAATGTTTGGCGGTGATTTATATCATGTCTTTATTAGCCTGTTAAATTTGAAAAAATAAAAAAACTATTATAGATAGATTACATGTTTGATTCCAGAAGACAGAATTATTTTACTATCAGATGTTAAGAAAGTAAGAATGGAATTGTTTATCATCAAATTATAATGATAATGTTAAAATTAGAAATGTCTTCAATCCATAGTAACTATAGGAGCAAAAGGAATCCATTGATAAAAGATATTAAAGTCTTTCTCTGGTTAAATACAAACAGCAACAAACATGTTTTAAGCCAAAAGAGATGGTGGAGAATGTATTTCCAAAACACATTTATTTATCTCCAATAATTTTTTAAAATATGAGATTATATCCAATTTGGTAATTATTTTTATCTATTTAAATTACAGAACAAATCAATACATGCCACCTTATCAGCCGCTCAAGTTCCATCACTTTGTAATCATTTTAAGAAGCAGTAATTTGCCATTACTACCCAATGTTTCCATTGTTTATAAGATGAGATGGAATTATGCTCTATGAATATTCCAAATGACAATGTGGTGGTGATCTTGCACACTCTATTTCTATGTAAATCAAAATTCAAAATAAGCACATCTTATTAAGAAGTAAAAATAAGAAAATATTCACAAATTAGCCCAAAATATCTTTGTTAATAAGAATTATAGTAACTTATGAAGAAATACAGCATCCAGTGGTTAAGAGCTCAGCTGTTAACCAAAAGGTCAGCAGTTCGAAATCACCAGCCACTCCTTGGAAACCCTAAGGGCCAGATCTACTTTGTCCTATAGAGTCGCTATGAGTTGGAATCCACTCGATCGCAAGGGGTTTGGTTTTGGGTTTACTAAGGTTTTAGACAGAAAAGCCAATATTACCAATAATATATATGAATGTAAGGTGAGTAAATTTAAAAACTACTGCTTCATTTCAACAAATAAATGTACTGCAGATTTAGCTATTGCCTAGAAAAAGTTAAATATCTGTTAATTCATACAAACAATGGGTTTTTAATTCAAAAGTCAATACTGGTATCCCCCGCTTTTTGCAAGTTCGCTTTACAGCCAGTTTAGTTTTACGAAAGATCTAGATTGGTATCTATTTTCCCTAAAAGGCAAAAAATAGCTAAAATTGGAAATAGTGTTCAGTGTTTGTTTTGTTGCGAGCGTTGAAGAGGTGGCGTGCACTCCTGCAGCAAGAGTGACATTGCCAGTCTCCTTTCCCAGAAATAACACTCAGCGTCTGAGCATCAACCTGCCATAGCTCTGAACTGTGTCTGTGAGCATGTGTGTTTTATCTTGATTTATTTTGTGCATCTGGTAGCAAGATGGGTCCAACGGTATCAGAAAAGCCTAAAAGAGCTCATAAGGGTGTTATGCTTAGCATCAAACTGGTTGTAATTAAGTGTTTCAATCATGGTAAACTTAATATAGGCTGCGTACTTATCATATAATTTCTGCTTTTACTATATGTTAGTGTTATTTTAGATTTTATATGTTATTTGGTATGATTTGGTAGGTTATTTTTTGGCTCTGGGAATGCTTATAAAATTTTCCCATATAAATTAATGGTAATTGCTTCTTAACTTTACACCATTTTGGCTTACGAAAAGTTTCACTGGAACACTAGACTTTCAGATAGTGGGGGAAACCTGTAATCCTCCTTTGGCCATGCATATGTATGGCATGCATGCAATGTAAAAACAAATAAATAACACAAAATTAACTTTTAAACTCCATATCTTCTCCAAGTTGAATAAACAATTCAAGATCTGCTAGTTTATAACAGATAACTTACTTCAGACATTCTACTCTGCCCTATAGGGTCATTATAAGTCAGAATTGACTCAGCAGCAATGGGTATGGTTTTTGATTTTTACTTCAGGCATAAATTTTAATTTATAATATTTTATTTAAAATGAACTGAGAAATCATATAACCATAAGGGTAGTTATGATGAAAGTTATTAATAAAATACTTTTCCTAGATTTTTATATCTATAATTTTAACTCTTACATGATTTTGTGAGTTTAAGGGTTCCCAGATCTATCATCATCACAGCCTTTAACCTTGCCTCAAGAAACTCTGTAAATCTAAATCAAACTATTCTTAAACTATAAGAGAATCAAACAGGTTCAGTTCAATATGAAAATAATTTCTCTGATGTGGCTTTTCATGAGGACTTAGCAATCAGTGGCTTCAGCCACAGCAAACTAGATATCATTTTGTGGCATTTTTATAGATAAAACCACTCCTTTATTTTTCTTTTTTATCTTTGCCAATAAGCTGCTTTGGCTTTGTGTTGGCCACCAGGGAGAGTTTTGAGGGGATGAATACTATCTCTTACCTTCCAAGGTAGGTTCCCACTGTAAATTAGGTCTCTGTGTCTTACCCTTTCAGGGCATATTCCTGCACCAGCACACATATCTCTGAGTTGTAATAATAAATGGTAAATATAAATCTTGTTTAATGTCTGTTTCCCCTACTAGATTGTGGGGCCTTTGAGAACAGTGGCCAGTTCAATAGTTTTCACAGATGAAACCTCTGTACTCATCTCAGTGTTTATCACGTGGAACGACACAAGAAATATCTGTGGTATGAAGTAATGAATGGACCTTAATATTGTAGAGCAGGAAGAAACTAAATTTAAACCAAAAACCCACTGCCAACCAGTTAATTCTGACTCACAGTGACACTATAGGACAGAGTAGAGCTGCCCCATTGAGTTTCCAAGGCTGTAAATCTCTATGGAAGCAAACTGCCACATCTCACATCTTTCTTCTGTGGAATGTCTGGTGGGCTCAAACTGCTGAACTTCCGCCCAGCAGATGAGCACTTAACCACTTTGCCACCAGGGCTCTTTAAACTAAATTCAGAGGTGAGGAAATAAATATAAAGAGAAGTGACGTGACAAGAGCAGAGCTGGAAACAGAAACTGGAATCCTGCCCATATTCCTGCTAGGTCTTGCCCACAGCCAACTCTCAGAAATTTAAAAAAAAAAAAAAGGTTTTTAGAGTAAATGCATTACACGTGTTTTGCCTATTACTGTGCCTTTATGCTTATTCTTTTTTATTTTACATTTTGTCTTTACCTATTGTTGGTTTTTATTATCAACAATTGCTTACAAAAATAGCAGGGACTCTGAGCATAGCATTAAGAAACCTGCTATTTTTTAAAAAAATATTTTGTGTGTTATCCATACATGATCTTCAAATGTTGTCTTACACTTCATAATATATTCATTTTCTTATTAACAAAATACATTATTTCCTCCAAACATTTTAACTAAATTAAACATTTAGGAGGATGGAGTACACGGTTGCATATATACTCTTTTTAGGGATTCTGACTCAATTTGAGAATCACATTTCTACATAGTTCCTTATGTCTGCACAGAGTATAATTACTACATACATAACACATTATAATTGCAGAGTCATCTAATGATGTTTCAAACTCACAGGGGCCATGTACTCAACAGCAGATTCAACCTGTCTGCTCTGTTTGGAACATCATCTTTTGAGAGCATCAGGTTTGTCACATGCCTGAAGTAGCTCTGACACCAAACAGATCATTTAACCCCTTAAAATCATATCTGTAAAATGAGGATAACAACTATTCATTGTCCAACACATAGATGCAGAATAAAATGAGATGAAGAATGTAGAAATACTTGGTAATTAAAAAATGCCATTACAACAGAAAATATCCACACTATTTCTAGAAGCTCCCAACTTCCTAATTTTAAATTATGATTGATAGCATATCAATGGGCAACACAAACAAAAATATTAACTACTTTTAAATCTTAGAACCAAAGACAATATTTTTAAATCAAAGGGTTAAGCCTATAAAGCTACTTTGAATTTTAAACAACTGTTACACGATATAACAAAATCATAATAATGAGATTAATATCAATTTGCAATTACAAGATGGTTAACTATCATGACTGACCTGCTGACCTGACACATTTTATTTCTTTTCCAGACTCAAAAATAGTATGTACCAATACTGAAATTCTATTATAATGAGACATAAATAGACTGTGTTTATGAATTAATATGTCTTATATGTGTGTATATATATACATATAGATGAGATTTACAATAAATATTAATGAATGCTACTTAAAGAAAAATTAATATGACAACTTATTAACAGGGTGATTTAGAACCAGGATAAATTTTTGCATCTTTACCTCTATGGTATTTCTCTGAAAACATATTTAATATTCTTTCTACAGACTTTGATAACATAACTAACACGTGATAATGTTAGCACTATTACCTAATAAAAGTAGAATCTATCAAATGTAGAAGCACATTAGCAGTGCAATATGAATACCAACTGAGAGTATCCTGCCAGGATGTGAGCCTCCTTGAAACTCTGGAGATAGCTCTCTTTGTGAAGCCGTACTTGTGGCCGTTTTTGCTTCACTGTATGATTGGTTTTATATATCCAAAATCAACCTGCTTGGTTAGGCATGGATGAGCTCATCATTATGTTTGTTCACATCTTCCCAGAAGTGGAGAACCAGTCCCTACGTGACTGGCAGAGCTGTCTTCTTCACAAAAGTTTCTTCTGGTATCCAAACAAAATCCCCAGGTCCACCTTTATCAGTCACTCCTACCTTCCATCCTCTCCCTCAGTTCCTCCTTTCTCTACCTCCTCTGCCACTGAAGCTGCCAAAGTGTATTTTACAAATTAAGCAATATACCATAGCAAGACAGACTGGGAGACCTTGACTATGACATGTCATAATAAGCACGGTTAGAACAACAAATACACTGCAATTTATAACTTTTTTTTCCCCAATATTAAGAAAAAATCCGTAAGGGTTGTAAAAAAAGATGACGTCATATTTATTTTCAGCCTTATAAAGCACATTTTGCAAATAATTTTGCTTACCTTTAATAATGTTGGGCTTTGGCGGCATGTTGAACTCATAGACTGTTGGTTCAGAATATCCCAATCTGTTGGCAGCTGTAATTTGCACTTCATACCCCATTGTCCACTGTAGATGCTCCAAAATAATGTGATCTTTATTTCCCTGTACTTTTTTCTCTAGCCACTGGTCTTCTTTATCTTTCTGTAAAGGCATTAAAATATATTTTAAAAATATCCATACATTAAAGTTCTGATTTTTAAAAAATCTAATTTATCTTGGAATGGAACAAGTGGCCTTACTAATATAAAAAAAAAAGTAGTTTTCTCATGCAGAGGGATAAATGAAGTTGCTATGTAAATGAAGTCACTATTCTTTCTAGCATAATTCAATAATAAATGTAATGTTCACACTGGCTAATGAGTAATGATTTTATAATTAAACTTGAAACCTTGATGGTTTAGCAGTTGGTAATTCTCCTCCATTAAGTTTTTAATTTTTTTCCCCATCTTACATATATCAGTTTGGTTTTTGGCCCCTTTGTTGATTTTTAACAGTTATGTGAAGAGGCCACGCTATGCAGAGTCCTGGTGGTACAGTGGTTAAGAGCCTGCTGTTAACCAAAATGTCAGCAGTTCAAATCCACGAGCTGCTCTTTGGAAACCCTGTGAGGCAGTTCTGCTCTGTCCTATAAGGTCACTATGAGTTGGAATCGACTCGACAGCATCAGGTCAGATTTACATGAAAAGGAAAGATTAAACACATATGGGGAAGGAGTATAATATATGCATTAAAATACTTGCCAGATATTATTGTTAAAGACTCTTGAGAAGGTAAGAAAAAAAAAGATAACGAGTCTTGCAAATAAAGTCTAGATATTATTTATACCGGTATTTATTTTAGTCCTAAGATATTTTATGACTCATAAAAACAACAACATACAAGTGATAATTGTTACCTGTTAAATAGGTCATTAGAACAGGAATATAAAAGCTTGCTATCTATCCTCATGCATTCTACATTTCTAATTTATTTGACTCTTTACTAAAATAAATGGCTTGAATATTTAATTTTTAGAATAAATCTTTATTTAAAAGAAGTTGTGATTACTAAAATTAACACAGAAAAATAAATTGATGTAATATGATGAATGAAACTACCTAAAGCAATGTAATTATCCAGTTGTACCATATGATAACCAGGTAAACATGTAAATCTCGTAACTTCTCTACCTGATTTCCCTCTTCTCTATAACAGACATGATGGTAGAAGGCGCCTGTTGGCTTCCACGAGAAAGCAATGAAGAAAAGAGTAAATTTCTTTTCCCAGAGCCTAAGGCATCATAACCACTTAACCATGTCAGCTATTATTAGCAGGCAATTATTTCCTTAATAAATATGTGGAGATAAAATAATAATTACTCTAGAATCATGTATCTAATAATCTGTCATTGTGATTACAAATCACACTTCCTAGAGGTATAACCCGTTGCCATTGAGTTGATTCCGACTCATACTGACCTTGTAGGACAGGGTAGAACTGCCCCATAGGGTTTCCAAGGAGCAGCCTAATGTTTAACCACTGTGCCACCAGGGCTTCTCCTAGAGATATAGTTGCAAATAAACTTATCCTGGCTACACTCACTTAGATAGATAGATGGAAGACAGACAGACAGACAGATAGATAGATAGATAAATAAAGACAGATAGAAAGAAGATAGTTTTATTTTCTTAAAACTTAAGAGCTCAGCCCAGTATTATTTATGGTGAGCCAAAATCGTATGTTTCTTTGACTATAAAGAATAACAATATTTTAAGAGACTTGGGCAATAATTGAGGGCTTACTCTCTGAAATCAGATGGCAGAACTTAAATCTATGACTACATTAAGTAGATGGAATTACAAATTGAACTTTCCTTCAGAAATGACAGGAATATATTATGGTTTTGATATCACAGTATTTTCCTATTTTAGTGTTTTTTGGTGCCACAGAACTTTTCTTACAAAATAGATCAGTAGACTGATTTATTTCATCTAAAACCGAAATTATGAACACCTCTAATGATGCCATGGATTTTGGACAAGCACTTAAAGTTCTATAAACAAGAGGCACTTGCCTTGCCTTTTGAACTTACAAACTGATGTATTTTTCAAACTGCCCTATTGCCCAGTACTAGTTAAGGTGTTAACAAGTTTAGTGAAAGGGTTACGGGAAGACTGAGAATTGACTGGGCAACAGGGATTGTAACTTGCCCAAGACACTAAATGACTAGCAAAGTTAAGAAATGATACTAGGCATGCTATGGCAATGCCATAGACAACTGTTCCAAACAGCCGCAGTTTCCCTAAAATATTCTTTCTTTATTCACTAATTTATCAAGTATTCATTCAGCCCTTGCTGGGTGTTGGGGCTGTGTTCTGGAAACCGTAAAGACAACAGTGAAGGAGACACGTGGAACACTCTCATCTTGAAGTGGAAGAACTAGCTCAGAAGTAAGACACGAGTTCTCTCAAGTCCATTGTATTTTCTAGGTGTCACGGAAGGTATGGACAACTGAATTTGCAAAGTGTAATATGAGAGGACAGTTACCAGGGAACAGGTAACAAGGAGCCCTAACAGAGGCCAGGGGCCAGACGGGCCTCCTCTGAGGAAGTGATGTTATCCTCGCTAGAAATGCTTTAACATGCTCAAGTGCCATGTTTTTTGTGTTTTTGTTTTAGTTTTTTGAAATATGTTATAACTCAATTAATTAAAAAGTATAATTCACAGATACTTACACGCAAGAAAGAAAAAAAAACACAATGAGAACCTCAGAAAAATGCACAACCACTGTGAAATACAAAAACAGATGCTGTAGACTCTTTGTTCCAACCAAATTTTAGAACACTGCGTTAGTGTTCATGCAAAAAATAATAATAATAACAATAATAATAATAAGGCTTAAGGAAACCTCACTCTAAAATAAATTTTAGATTATAAATGACATACATACATAAACACACTAATAAAATAGCATATAATACTTATGTATTGTGTGTACACACACACACACACACACACACACACATATACAGAAAAGAGAGGCTGAGAGAAGTAGAGATACTGAAGAATTAGATAAGCACAAGAACAACACAAGGCAGTAGACACCTTGTGCTCCCGTGGCCCTCCCCGTGGCCCAAATATCCAGTATATTCTATGGAACTCTGAAGTGCTTTGTTTGAGTTGCTATTTTTTGTGGAAATCTATGAAGGAGTTGAGTTTTGCTTTGGTCCTGACTGGAGATATTAATGTCAGAGCCAATGACTGAGCAGACAGCTGAGTTCTGGATTACCTGAGGATAAAATTTAGTCTACCGAGAGATGAACAGATTCCATATCCTTGAGGTAATCTTCCAAAAATACTATTTTTGGAAAATGAGCTTTAATAAGGATTGGGCATTTGAGGTGAAACTTCTGACAGGTACAAGACATACAGACAATCTCTGGGCATTAACAATCATTTAACTGTTAACAGTTAAAACCCTTAGCCTAATAAACTAAAAGTCTCTTTATCATTTTATGTAGTTGAACTGATGGCATAAAGAAACAAGGCTAATTCTAATATTTTTTCCAGAAATCAATTTTATTTTCTCCTCAACATTAGACAAGGAGGCTTCCTAATCCCCTAATTGCTATTCCTAGGGAATAGGACAAAAATTAAAGTGGGTGTTACCAAATTCTTCCCTGAGGCATCAAAATCTCAATTATGCATTTATAGAGTGCCTAACTCATGAAATTTAACTTCCTAGGGGACGATTTAAGATAATCTAGTTGCAAAATGTTCCCCTAGGTAACTTAATGAGATGATTTGCTGAATACGGCTATTATTAACAAGCTACTGAGGAAAAAAAAAAAAAAGGTCATTTTGCTTTGGTATAGCTTCTCTTAAGCAATCCTTTTTGTCAGAAAATAGATAGCAAGGCCACTTGAAAATTTAGAGCCATCATTAAGAGTGATTCTAACATCATAAAATCAGCATATGGGGGAATATTTGCTATTATCTGTACGGGGGGAGAGTGGAGGGAAGGTGAGGGGGTCTTGGTTTTCTTATTTGTAGAGTGCCTCTCAACACTGTTATTCTTACTAGAAGTCCATTGCATTTTATAGGTGTCATGGAATGTACGGACACCTGAATTTGCAAACTATGAGAGGACAGTAGTGTAAGCAAGCTTGTACTGATGAGATGGATGTTGAGGTTCTTCTGACTCCCGTGTTCTATGATTTAAGATTCTGTGTTCCAGTGTGAGGGAGCTCCTGGTTCCTGAAGTTTTTTGATAGCAAAGTCTAGTTAGGGACTACCTGGAGGATTTTATAGAAGTCATCAGAATTCTCTAAAGCTCAGTTTTCTACTTTGGACATAAAGGAGGTGATTTACCATCCTGGATATATATGAAAAAAAAAAAAAGATATTCCACTGAAATTTGGAAAGATGCAAAGTTTAAATGTTTTTAGCAGAGTGTCAGATTGTAATCTCTTTCTATTATCCTAACTGATTCAAACTGCTTGTGTTCCATGTCGTTCAGCTGGTTAAAATTTTGTAAACTGTGCCCTACAGAATCCATTCCTGATCTCCATCACACACACACACACACACACACACTTCTTTAGGGGAGAAAAAAAGTACTTATATATTTTCTATTCATCACACCCATTAAAACTTGCAGTGCAAAGTCCTACCCCTCTTATTCATCATTTCACGTTTATTGATTTATTTATAGGACTTTTTATGATAGCAAAATATGGGCTAATTTATTTATTAATCACTTCATTGATGCATTTTTTCATTCAAACAATGAGTAGTTTATACTATACTATTAACACAAAGATGAATAAAACTCATTTGCTTCTGTCACAGCAAAGGAAAATTACTGAACTCTTAGTTCTCTTTAATATCTGTAGCCACTCATTGTTTGAAAACATTTCAAAACTTTAATTATTTTAGGTAGGTTTCAATCTACAGACCTAGATATAATCAACTAGGAATTAGGTTCTCTCAACAACCACAACTTAATGTTATTTATTATTTTAATATCCTTTTCAAAATTAGCTTTTCTTTTCTTACAGCCATTGAGACTCCAAATAACTTTTTAAGAACAGTTATCAGTTAGACACCTGTGCAATAAGCACATCTGCTAGTCTCTAAAATACCTTCTTAAAAATTCATTTAAAAATAGGTACCTTTTTAAAAAAAAAAATTCTTCTTAGCTCAGGAAAATTATTTTATGTGCCAGCACTAAGAGATAGTTATGATCCCATAGCTAGCACCAAATTAGATGGAAATAGTGAAAAACTCATGGAAGCACGTAAAGAACTATTTATTAAATTACATGGAGCTATATTGACACCACAAGTATAAGCAGATGTAAAATATTCTATATTCAAAATAACTTCTTGCATTTCCCATATACCATATAAGATTAATATGCTTGTCTTTATTCTCCAAATACATTGTTTAATCTTACTGACTTCTTGTTAGAGGAGTTAATTTTCATGAAGAGTCCACAGAGACAACTAATTCTCATTTTATTGCTCTAGTCCTGTTCTAATAAATTCCGTCTTCTTAATTGGGTGAGTGAATTAAGTCATGCATTCTATTTCAGGATAACACAGGATAATGTGTGCTTCCTGGTTCATAGGCTATAGCACATTATATTCTCTCTGTATTATGATATAACTAGTCTTGTTTTTTTTTTCAGTGAAACCCAGGTGTAAATGCTTAAATTCAGTGTCTGCTAGAAACTAATGAGGAACATATTATCTCAATTTTATTGTTCCTAGAGTATAAAACACATAGTCTGTGTACAGGGGAATTGAAAAACGGGGCAAAAGAAGCAATCAAGTGAAAATCATAAGAGCGTTCCTGTTATAGATTGAATTGTGCCTCCCACAAATATGTGTTGTAAATAATAACTTGATACCTGTGGTTATAATTCCATTTGGGAATGAGTTTTCTTTGCTATGTTAATGAGACAGGATTAGGGTAGGGTATGTCTTGAGGGAATCTCTTTTGAGGTATAAAAGGAGCAGATTAAGCAAGGAAGCAAAGAAGCTGAGGTGGAGGAATAGAGATGCCAAGCCACATGATGATTGCCCAGGGGCAGAAACTTGGAAGAGACAAGGGCCGCCCTCCAGAGCCCACAGAGAGAGAAAGCCCTCCCCTAGAGCCAGCACCCTCAATTCAGCCTTCTAGCTTCCTAAACTTCGAGAAAATAAATTTGTTTGTTAAAGCCACCCACTTGTGGTATTGGAGTATTTCTGTTATAGTAGCGCTAGACAACTAAGACAATTCCCTATTTTCTGAATTCCCCTATCTTTTTTTTTTTTCCCATAAAAAGCACAAAACCAAACCCGTTGCTGTCTAGTCGATTCTGACTCAGCGACGCTATAGGACAGAGTAGAACTGCCTCATGGGGTTTCCAAGGAGCGGCTGGTGGATTAGAACTGCTGAACTTTTGGATAGCAGCCTTAGCTCTTGACCACTGTGCCACAAGGGCTTTTCCATAGAGGTTATCAATTAAAAAATGTATTGCATATATCTAAATTAATTGTCAAGTTACTACACTGCAGTTTATTCCACTGTGAAATTCATGCAGTTTGGAAATTAATAGAGGAAGTGGTTCAGAATCATACAAAAAGAACAGATGGTCAAGAACTTTTCTGAAATAGTTACTATTTCAATACAAGTACAGAATATCAAGGCAAATGGTGCTATAAATATTTAGCTACCAGATCTTTTTGAATATGATGCTTGCTACTGTGAAATATAATCTCTTGAAAATGTGGAGAAAAATATTCCATTCTGAGATGGGCTATTGTTTGGCTACAATAATATAAGTTTTTATTGAATCATGGACTCTCTAATTGGACCTGCAGTGCATGATGTTAGGAGGATAGTGGAGGCAGAGAAGGCAGTGGGCAGAAAAACAAGGATATGAAGAGGATTTTAATAAGTTCCCTAGGCTGGGTAAAATTGCTTGCACTCCACTGCTAACCTAAAGGTTGGTGGTTCGAACCCACCCAGCAGTACTGCAAAAGATAGGTCTGGCAAACTGCTTCCCTTAAGATTACAACCAAGAAAATCCTATGGAGCAGTTCTACTCTGTAACATTTGGGGCCACCGTGAATCAGAATTGACTAGACAGGAACTAACAACAACAACAGAGTATTTTAGTGTGTTGAAGTGGTAGGCATGCCATTATATGGCATGGTGAGACGGAAAAGGGCTGAGTGGCTGCATTTGGAGGCACAGGAGCTGGGAGTGTGTTAAGGTCAGACGGGAGAGTAGCTGAAGGGTTGATATAATCTCCACAGGCAGATTCTTATTCAGCCCCTCTGCTATAAAACTATGTTTATACAGTCTTACATTCTAATACCCACCTTGACAAGTCACTCAAATTCTCTAAGGTTCAGTTAGCCCCCCAAAATGTGAGAAAGTATCACTTTATGTTTGATTAATTGTAAATTAAAAAAAACTTTTCAAGAAAGAGCAATGCTTTCTTTCTTTACTGAAGACAAAATTTGTGGCTCCATTTTTAGCTAAGACTGAGCCAACCTTTTGGACAGTATCATATTAGCTATGTGCAATGGTAAATTTTTTTGATGACCATTATATAAACTAAAATCTATCAAATTTTAGTAGTCTTATTATGCTTACCAGTTTACCAGTTGCAACTGAGTTGAAATTGATTCATGATGACCCAAGGCATATCAAAGGTCTTTGCTCCGTAGGGTTTTCAATGAGTAATTTTTTGAAACTAGATCTCCATGCCTTTCTTCCTGGAGTCTCTGTGTGGACTTGGAACCTCCAACCTTTCAGTTAGCAGCCAAACTCATTCACCACCCAGGGACTGTTTTCTGATTACTAGTAATATAATAATTGGCCATTGAGTCTTCTTTTTTTATGAACTATCTGTATCTGTTGACCTTCTTTGGTAATTTCTTACTAGATTTTTGTCTGTTTGTTATTGATTTTTAGCTTTTATATATCCTGTATATCAATCCTTACTTGTTAGGACCCATATGTAGTTCACAAAAATTTTTTTAAAAGATTAATTCTGATCCACATTAAAGACATCAAAATAAATTAGAAGTGAGTTTAAGTAGTACTTTTTAAGTTAAAAAAAAACTTGTATCTAGATGAAATGAACAAATATCTAAAATGTCATTATTTCCATTTTGTGAATCTAGTTGGTTCTCAATAGATTTAATGTTACTCTGGGGAGTACTGTCCGGTTTCAACAATAGTTAGGGTCCAGGGATGCTAAATATCCTACAATGGGTGGTGGAGTGCTGTTTTTGTCGATGTTGTTATTAGGTGCCGTTGAGTCAGTTCTGACTCATAGCAACCCTACAGGACAGAGTAGAACTGCCCCATAGGGCTTCCAAGGAGCACCTGGTGGATTTGAACTGCTGACCTTTTGGTTAGCCGTCGAGATCTTAACCATTACGCCATCAGGGTTCCAGTAGAGTGCTGGATAACCAAATATATTGTGACACCCAAAATGCCAGTAGCGTGCATATTTTGCAGCATAGGATTGGTGACAGATAGCCATTAAGGTACTAAATAAAGATAATCAGATTAGTAATTTGTGGTGGGCCCCATTGTTTAGCTGACTTAACTCCCCATCCGCCCTGCTAAAAAGAAGACAGAATCAGCTGAAATAGACGATTGCCCTTTATGCCCTTTAAACTATTTTCAAATTCTGAATGTGGATACGAAGTGACAAAATGAACTGCATGAGAATAAAGGCCAAGATGCTAAAAATGAAATAACAGAGAGAAAAACAATTTGGATGTCTGATGGTATTGCTTATCTGATGCTCTAGCTTTAGATTGCCTAAAACCAAAGATTTTTCATAGTAAGAAAAAGAAAAAAAAAAACTTCTTGTTTTAAGACCCACCAGCCATGTTTACTGTTATCTCCAGTCCAAAACTACTTTCTAATGGAGTTACAATACGTGCTAATTTCATGAGAAAAATCTATGTAAAAATTACTGACCACTTTCTGGAAATAACATAATAATGGTTTTTTTCATGAGTGAATTTGTAATGTTACCTCTTGGATTTATTGTAAATGTTTTGAGAAAGGTGCATGCGATGCACAGTCATGTTCTTTTTAGTTACTGAACTTCATTTTATCATAAGTGGAAACAGAAATCTAGCTCAAAATGTCACAGTATTTCTAAAATATAAATGTTTTATTAATAAAAACCACTAATCTGTAAGATATGAAAAAGAGCATAAGAAATAATAAATATTTGCTATCATAAATTCAAATGAACAATAACATTTGAAATGAATATAGCATTTGTGTTATTTCCCATACAATTCTTTAGAAAGGACAAGGCAAAACATTTTCCAGTTTTAGGTAATGATAGACATAAAATACGTTCATCATGGGATTTTATTGGTGTTCCCTACAAAATTTTGCCATCTAGTTCCATTTTTTACCATAAAGTCTACTGATTGCAAATGTGGGCTGCAAGCTATGTGGAAGGCCTGTTATCCCAGTTTCAATAAATTCATCATTGCATTCAGGCCTACGTCCCTTAGAAAGAGACTTTCCCCATTTTAAAGAATTTCCATATGGGCAACTGACAATGGCCAAGAAACCTGGCTCGAGTGGTATGAAGCTATCAAGTTCACCGACATCAATGAGCTTTTCAGCGTTTTGGTGTAGAGGCATCAAGTCTCTGTAGCTGAGCATCCAAAAGAGACACATAGCTACTCTTCATGGCCAATGTAAATCCTGGGTGAAAGAGAGGTCTCTGAAAGGAATATTAATCCTAAATTTAATAGATTAGATTGATGTCTAAAAATAATTATTGAATTATGATATTCAAAATCAAATTTCCTCTGGTATTACCTCTCAAAAGTGAGATATTCTAATTTAGGACCATCAATATTATAATTTGGAATATTGTGTATTTCTGAGAAAATATTTAAACTTCGTGTACATACTGTTGAGGACTGAGTATGTAAACACTATCTGTTAAAACACAGCATTAATAGCATTAATAAATATTAAGTGTTCATTCAACATAAACATTAAATTGACCACGTATTGAAAAAAATGGCTATATACATTAGTAAATAAACATTACAAAATTTAATTTCAAATCTTGTTTTATTTTTAACATATTCTACAGTGGATACCAATGCTCAATGGTACTTATGACAAAGTTGTTAGGAGAAATAATTTTTAATGGCCCCCTAGCATAATTGTTAGCTGAAGGCAGAGGCACAGTCCAATAGGCAATGTTCTACACCCCTCTGCAACCATCTGGCATGGATTACTCCCTACATGTATCAAAAGTCCCAGTGAGGCTCTTGGTTGTCCAAAGTCCCTTACCAGCTAGCGCTAAACAAACTAGAAGAAAACTATTCCCTCTTCCTCAAGTTCAATATGACCATTTTTGTTAAATATCCAGGGTAAAGCAATCTGATTATGTGATTAAAGTAATTTATTCTCAGGCATATTTATTAATAATCCTACTTACAATAAGGGTAAGTGATAAGAGGGCTTAGTTTAGAGCTATTGACAGTACGAGAAATGCGAGGTAAAAATATCCTGTAAAACTTGACAGAAGAAATAGGGAAAATGGTATCTCATTTCTGAAACATTGCCAAGTCTCATTTCACACCTAAAAATCACGAGATGAAGCACATAGTATTGTTTCCATGATTTAGGCTTAGGTTCAAAAAAAAAAAAAAATTGCAAGCATTTCACAACATATAATGACGAATTTCAGCAATGCAAAATTGGCATTTGAATTCCTACGACTACTATTTATCATTGCTGTTATTTAATATGCATTCACTCTTGATGTGTCTATGAAATCAATGCAAATCTTCATGCAATTTGAAAACACCAGTTACAAAATGGTAATAAATGGGGTACTTACGCTTCTATATTTTACAATATATTCTAAAATAGGGGCCCCTCCATCATCCTGTTTGGTGATGCTGAGTTTAAAGCTCTTCCCGCTGCTTGGCTGTCCATGGATTGATGGAGGACTTGGTTCACCTAAATATGCAATACAACAATCTTCAGATTCACACACATATCGGATGACTACAGAAACTGCATTTTAATAAAAAGAATGGTATCACACCATCAAAAGGCATGAAGTTCCGTCTGGAGTTACCATTTGCTATTTGACATTTGATGTGATGTATTGTGGATCCTCATTTTTCCCATCTAAGAAACAGCCACGTTCATAAAACTAGAAGTATAGTGCCAAAAGTGTGAAACCTCAGGCCTAATATTTTATTTATATTAATGTGCAAATGCTGTGCCATCTGTACTGCATTATACAAGTGAAAAACTTCATTTCTTTTACTATTAATAGTGTGTAATACTGTTTATTTTATTAATAGATTACAACTATGAATGCAAAAACATTAACATATTAAACTGTATGGGTTGTATGCCAACCAAGAAAGATAACTCCTTAACAGTTAGTTATCTGCTCCCACAAACGTTTTTTTGACAAGATGTATATCTGAACAATAAAAAAAATGTAGAATCTAATTAGATCGACCTGTGCTTCAATTTTTGTTTTAATTCAAAAATAAGGGAATACTTGCGTTTGATGCTTTTATTCACATGGGTAATTTTACAACAAAGATGCTTACAGTATTTGAATAGAATAGGGATGTACCGAAGTGCAAGAATTTTAAATGTGAAGGGTGCCATCAATGTTTGGTAACTTGGAATCACAGCTCCCTGCTGTGTGCCATGGACATGATGCCGTTGGACATAACCTTCTGATTTACTTTGTTATCATCATGTCAGAAGATGGATTAGGAACAATCTAATCTGGAGGTGGGCTTATGAGTCAAGATTTACTTGATGAAAAAATAATGAGGGGCTGAAAAAGACACTAGCACCGGGGATGGAGAAAAGAGAACACATTTGACAGATTTTATGAGAAAAAGATAACTGGTCACAAATTAGGGTAAAATAATTTATTGTGGCCAGTTTGGCTGACTGCCCATGTATATATAATAGGCAGGAATATGCAAAGATTTTCTCCATTTATTAGAATTTATTCAACATAAAAGAAACGTTGAATCTTTTAAAATTTGTCTTGGCTTCTTCAAGTAAACCCAATTGACTGAACAATACCCCATAGCACGATGGTTATGGGAACAATAAACTGTAACTATTATTTTCCTGTTGTAATGTTGTAATGGATTAATTTAGTAGCTCCGTTTTTCTCACATTAGAGCCTATATAATTTGTGTGATAAAGGCAACAGTCATGACCCATCAAAATGATAGTTCATTAGGCATATTACACAGACATTTTTCCACTGTTCCACAGCATAAAGTCTATGCACTACAAACCAATTAATCAGACTATGAATACGTAGGACACCTTTGTGCCTAGGATAATTTCCTGAGAGAGCTATTTTTATTGCGTGAATTTCAGTGCATCTTTTCTTTTTCTATTGCTCAAGAGTCAAATTCTTTTCCTTAATCTGAGATGCCGCCATCTTCAGAGACCTCTTAAATAAAGACATAATTCACTTCCCCAAGTGTTGACACTTCTACCTGCATTTTAAAATTCCTTTTAAATTCGCAGGTGAAGAGAATGTCTACAGACAGCACAACAGAGAAGATCACTTACGAACTGGCAGTGTCTGGAAGATTTCTGTTTTACTGTAGTCTCCTTGCCCTTTCCCATTTACAGCTGCAACCCTGATTTCATATGTTGTATTTGGTTCCAGGTTGTTCAACACAACCATTGCTAGAAGAAGAAGGAAAAAAAAAATACATCTATCCCATTGCCATCAAGTGGATTCCAACCCATAGCGACTCATCTGTTTAATGTATTTTAATAAGAAGAAAAAATCAAGGTATTATAATGTTGAGTGAGTAATTTCACTGCAAAGCTTTCCATAAAATACCTGAAAAAAATAGGAAATAAATATAAGAAGAGAATGATTTGTGAACAGTCCTCTCTTCACCTATATTTTAGCTTTCCAATCCTAGGTGCCAACATTCAAAGAAGAAAAAAGTTATAGCTTCTTTTCTGATACTTATAATAAAGCAGAAAGTAAAATCTCTTTTTTCATCTTTTTAATATCATAAAATAAAAATGATGTAAATACTTTCCAGAGTATTTCTGGTATACTCTAAATTAATTTTTTTTAATTAAATGAGAATATGAAATACAATATATATTTCAATGGACTCCAGTAAGGTATGTCAAAGTGTCCCAAGTTGAGTCTGAAGCAAAGGTAGATCATTTATTCTGTAATCTCAAGTCAAATCATCACATTATTTTTAACGCTATCTTAAAGGCTGCCATCTCTTGTTTTCTCTCTGAATTTCTTCTCAACTATATACTGTACCTGAACTGGATTCAACATGACACAAAGTAAGAGAAAAACTCTGAGAAATACAGCAATGTGGAGGTTATTAGAAACATCTCCTGGGTCATGAAATTTGCCACAGAATTTTGGATACAATTGTATATTTCACATCTTCACAAATTCCTCCGTTAGAGCTAAAAAAAATAATATAGTTGATTCCATCCTTACTTCTTTTGCTACCCTCACTCACACACACACACACAAACACACACACACACATAACTGTACTAGTGGAAACAGCAATTCCTGTTGAATGGTCAAAGGGAAGTTATGTATGATTTTCATTATAAATCCAAGTCAAATGGTCCATTCGTAATAGAAGTAGATACAATCAAACATAAAAGATTAAATTGTAGATAACTAGGATAATATTTGTATTTGGTTTTATGTGAACCATGACTAAAGATGGTCTACATTCAATATAATTTGAATATAATTGATTATTTCTGATAAATAATATAACAGAGATTCACTTAGATAACATTTTTAATTCTACATTATATGAATATACTCAATGAATTCATTTTGATACTTCTATTTATTCCATTCTTTTCCCCATATTTATCATCATATTCTTTATTTAGCTTTTTTACTGTAATCTTTAAATCTTCATTGAATTACTGTTAAGCTTTATAAAAGAAAAAGTTTCAAGTACACCACTGAACTGTTTTCTTTGCCTAAAATGCAGAATTTTGAAAATGGATAAAACAGTTAATAGCACATAGAGGTTTATGACAGAAATACATAGCCCAAATATCATCTGGACCTTACTTAACCCAGTACCAAAAACCAAAAACCCCTTGCCGTTGAGTCGATTCTGACGCATAGTGACCCTATGGGACAGGTTAGAACTGCCCCGTAGAGTTTCCAAGGAGCACCTGGTGGATTCGAACTGCTGACCTTTTGGTTAGGAGCCGGATCTCTTAACCACTACACCACCAGGGTTTCCTAACTCAGTACAGCTGTCCTAAAAGCAGCAGAAAGGATATATTGCCAACTGGCAACATTTTCATTTAGGTTTCACAGTTTAACTGTCTACTTTGTAGGAAAACTCAGCTTTCTTTTAAGCGTGTATTATCTTGTCAAAACCTCAGCTTATAACACCTGGTGTCAGAGCTAAGGGAAGCCAATTGGGAAAAGAGTGATTGGCATGGAAAGCCCATTGATTAGAAGCTGCAAGGATAAATGGAAAACCAGGGCTTGAATTAAATGATTTCTGACAACCTAACAACCTGTGAGCTTTTTTAGGAAGCCCAAACCCAGTTGCTGACCTAGAGCAAATAAACATGAAATGTCAGCCTCAGAAAAAGAATACAGTTGCAATGGAGGGAATGTGGGTGCATAGATAATGCTGGTCAGGTACATTATCAAAGGGAGAAGAAAATCACAGCGAGTTTAGTAGCTAAGGAAATGCTCGCGGCGAAGTGGTTAAGTGCTATGGCCGCTAACCAAAGGTCGGCAGTTTAAATTCACCATGAGCTTCTTGAAAACTCTATGAGACAGTTCTACTCTGCCCTATAGGGTTGCTATGAGTTGAAATCGACTTGATGGCAATGGGTTTGGTTTTTTTTTTTAGTAGCTAAAATGCTGAGAAGTTGGAATTTTACTGTCCTTAAGAAAGAAACTTTTGCTCTTAGCGTAACAAGAAATTTAAGAGTTAAAATTCACCACAATTTGCCAATTTAATTAGTTAATACATATCCCGAGACTCAAAACAAAGTAAAATAGGCCTACTATTCTGCCAAGATTAAAACTTTGTCAAAGTGTGTTTACTCTTCAGGGTTTTTGTTAGCAACTGAATTGTGTCCTCCAACAAGATACGCTGAGGTCGGAACTCACAGACCTGTGATGTGACCTGTTTGGAAACAGGGTCCTTGAAGGCACTATCAATTACATTAACATGAAGTTATACTGGAGTAGAGCGGATCCTAATCAATATGACCAGTGGCATCACTAGGGGTGGTGTTACCCAGCGCAGGAACTCATGGATGGTGTCGCCTCCTCTCATACCAAAGCATACAAAATCCTTATAATGTTTTTTGTACTAATGTTACTAGTAAATCATAATTCTCCCATATATCACCCCTTTTATTTCTTTGATTACTACCTCATTCTCAAAAAAAAAAATATTGGTATAGGTTCACAAATACTAATTACCACAATATTGTAGCTAAAACCCCAGAAAATTTGACAAGATCAGCAACTATAAAAACATCAGAGCAACAAAAACTGCTCCTGCTTGTAGCGAATGCAGATGAAACCCCGTGATTTGAAGCGTCACTGTAATTGGGTAATAATGACAGCTCTGACTGGAGGACATAAGAAGGTTCAAAAAGTAAATTAGCATAGAGTCTTAGCTTTGTAGGTATATTGATGCACGTAAACTGGACTTACAAAAAATGTTTTTGTTGTAATAACTACAGAGATATTTTTATTAAAAAATAATAAATTTCTGCTGAAACACTGCACAAAAATTTTAGAGACAGTCATTTTGGTGTCACTCCCTCTGACAGTGTCACCCGGTGAGGTCCACACTCCCCAATCCCCCCTAGTGACACCACTGAAAATGACTGGTGTCCTCATAAAAGAGGAGAAGATACACAGCGGAAGGGAGACAAAGGAAGGATACCATTTGATGCTTCAGGAACTCCTGGCCTCCTCAAAGCTAGAAGAGAGCCATGGAACAGATACTCCCTCAAAGCCTCGTAAAGAATCAACATGGCTGGCATGCTGCTCTCAGAATCCTAATCTCCAAAACTGTGAAACACTAAAATTCTGTTCCTATAAGCTGCCCAGTTTGTGGTATTTTGTTATGGCAGCACTAAGAAGCCAATACAGATTATAACCAAAAGGCTAGGACAATAACATGATGTCGTGGAGCATTTTTGTGTAAAAGAAGACTACCCTCTTCTATAACATCATGTAGCACGAGCTAATTTAACGTGTGGAGATATGGGAAACATGCAGGATCTATTTGGGCTCTGTGAAAAGGTGCATATTTTAGACTCACGAAAGACTTGCACGGCCCTGGGCCTGTTTCCACCATTAGCTGGGATCCAGCAAAGTTTTAATGCTAATTAGGTCTCTCAGATTATAAATAATGGCATTGAGGTTAAAAACCATAGAAACAAAAGTATAAAAATAAATTAAAAGAAAGGTATAGATAAAAAATTGTAATCTGTGAAATCATCACCATTATGCATCGAGTATCTATGCAAGAGGTGAAAATGTGCAGCCTGTGAAATACTGCAGAATAATGCATTGTCCAAAGATCATTCAGCTATGGTTCTAGGGGAGCAATACTCTATATTTACTGGCAAAAACAGACTTCATAATATTTACTTAGAAATGGTAGTTACGATTTACATGGATAATCCACATGGCAAGTGTGCTACGTCATAATAAATAAGAGATTACTATAGAAGTTTATGCTGTTGCAGACTACTTTTGTTTGTGATAGAACTCTCCATAATTCTGTGATGCGAGGAAGTGGCTGCAAGCATTACGTGAAGGGCATGAAGTATGCTGCAACTCGGGTGTGAAGTGAGGTCATTTGGTAATGTTTACACCCCATGATGTGGCTTGATAAAATCCAAAAAAGAAACATATTCGAAGCACACATTTTAATTGAGAGATACTTGTAAATCAAAATCATAAGTCAGAGGTGAGATCACATTTGAGATACAGTCTCATTATTTTTGCTTAAAAAACGATAGCTATAGAACTACCAAAGTATCAGAGCAGATCTCTAAAGCAAAGAGCAAAACTGAGGTGATTATTTCCATTTAATAATATTCATAACAACAAAAATGCAAACCCACATTTTACCTGAATTATCTGAGTGTTTCATCCAAAAGCTCTTTCTAGTCTGGATTAGCTGCAATCCTTTCCCGCTAACATTTCAATGGTACTGTGAGAAGCTCTTGGTGTCCCTCTACGTGTACCAAGAGGAAATCCATTTCTTTAGTTACACTGTGGTCAATTCAGAATGGATTTTCCTCATGTTTCCCCATTTTTCTGTTCTGTGTCAACACTTCTGTGTGCTGAACTTCATCACAGAGTAGTGTGGGGGGCAGAAGAGCAAGGAGGGGAAAACTGTGGCTGAAAGAATACTACAATGATGAGCTTAGAGTTCATGTGGATAAAGGGTGGACATTTAAAATTACAGGGGAGAGGAGTGAAAAGAAACCTATTGATGCAAGTTTCACAAAGTTTATATAAAAGAAGTCAGTCTGTTTTGAGTTCTGAGTAGACAGGGTTTGTACAATAACCCTTATTATGAGGCTTATTAGCATTGTGTGAACATAAAGATTATCAAGGGGAATAGAAAGAACATCATAAAATGGGACGAAATTAAAGAGAGGGAAAGGAAACGATGTAGGGGAGGCAAAGCCTAGGTCTGTAATTTGACTTGCTTTTCTGAAGTGAGAAGATACATACATTAAATCGTCCATAATTTCCTGGAACCTCACCAAACACAGGGTTTTTGAACACCCGAATTGGGGCCTGAAAGCAAATCACCACTTGAAAAACGAAAGGCTGTGTAGTCACTCTATAATAGCGTGGTACCACAAATTACGAAGTTGGTTAATGCAAGATTTTCTTTCCCTAAACGTGTTCATACAACAGAATAATAGCACTCGAAACTGAGGTGTGGGATGGACCCTTCCCCTATAATTTAATAGAAATCCAAACTCAAAAATTATGTGAAAGTAGATCTAGATTACAAACTATTAGAAGTTCTCTAAGGACAAATGGCATAAATTAAGGTATTTTATACCTATGTTCAGTCAGCATGATTTGGAAATTACAATATAATTCTTCTGAAAGCTATAAACAATCATGAATTTTACTTTACTTGGCAACAGGGAGAGGTCCTATAAAGAATCTGGTTTATCTCACTAATATAATGCTTCCACATGATTTAAATGTAGTTAAATTTCATAAATGATCCTCTCATCATCTGGCTATAAATACAAAAAGTACAGTAAAACCTTGAGATACATTAAAACATTTTAAACTGTCAAATGACAGGAAAATATGAAAATTTCTACTCTGTCTTTACAAGTGTGGAGATAATACTAAAGGGAAGCTGAATGAAATAACATTTTTGTTATTTCAGATAATAAATGATAAATCTGTTCCCCTTGGCTGTCAAGAAAAGCAGAGGGTAAAGAATATTTTTGACCCTTGGAGCAAAATAAATTGCATATTTGCTAAGTAATTATTAGCCTGGGCAAAGGTCTAAAGGGAGATTAGATGTAGCCATGCTCTCTTCGCTGTCTTAAATCCCAAATCTCTTCATGGGGTTTTCCCGCCATTCAGTATAAGCAGATAAGGACTCCCTTGATGTAGAACTGCTATATCACCTGTCTAAAATGGAACTGTTCATGTTGTCAAGAGCTGGGAAACATGTTGGATAGCTAAGAGAAATCACAAAGCTTGGCTAGGGTAGAAGAACTGATCATTCAAAATTACACTTGCTGTTAATCTTCTCAAACAGATCTGAAAATACAATGAAATCCCTGAAGTTTCTCACCTAAAACTCAGCCTTTGCTCTCTAAAGAAGTAAAACAAGCAAGCAAAGTTTTTGTTTTGCAAGAGAGCTCTCTAAACCCCTTCTGCAGAAGTTTACAACAGGCTTGAAGAATAATAAAAGTGATTTTTACTGATTGTATTCGTATTGTAGATCTTTTTAAGACTCCAGCTACTCTTTACACATGTAAGAACAACTTCATGGATAATTCAGTTACCACGGCAAAGTGTCTAAGTTTTCTCAAGAACTTTATGTATGTGATCATCTCAGTTCAAATACATTTTCATTTCTTTTTGAAAATTTAATTTTTTTTTTACCATTTACATAGTGTTTCAAGTTTATATGAGTTGTATCAGAGTATAATGTCATCTTTTAAAAAGTACTTTAGAGACGTTTATCAGTCAAATTACATAACCTGTATGGATATATACTTTGATATAAATAATCTCTATGGATAGAAACTTTATAACAAATAATTCCTATGAATATATAACCTGATGGATAGAAAGAAAACTAAAATAATATAATGATTATGTGTTATTTGTTTACATGGGATTTTTTACTCAAAACAATATATTGGAAGCACTATTTTAAGATTACGGTCCATTAATGCGGAATTTCCATTAATTTTCTATTTACAGCATAGCTTTTTTACGTTCCTTTTCATCCTGAGTATAAACTACGCAGGACAAAACGCAATTTAACAAAACTTTTAATTGAAATGAATTTGTTTACAAGAAGTTTATATTGTCCTTTGAAATCGAATATCTTCTCTTTGAAGTATACTCCCTATATAAAAACCCTGACTTATTTTTTAACTTCAGATACAAAGAAATATCATTTTTAAAGTGAAAAAATCGGAGCCCTGATGACGCAGTGGTGAAGAGCTCGGCTGCTAAGCAAAAGGTTGGCAGTTCAAACTCACCAGCAGCTCCTGGGAAACCCTATGGGGCAGTTCTACTCTGTCCTATAGGGTGCTACGAGTTGCAATAAACTCAACAGCAATGGGTATATGGGTATATATATATATATATGAAGTATTAATCCAAGAAGAGTTGGATTGATGTATTTTGTTTTCAGGACCCACTTAGTGTATAAAATTATGATAATAGAAGAAGAATTACCGAACAATTATTTCTATAGTCTAAAACAATAGGCTTTTGGAAAATAAAAATCATGATTTTAGAAATTATGAAATCTTTTGATGATTAAAAAACCCAACAAATTATTTGTCACTTACAAAACTGCTGATTCTTCCAATATTTATTTGGAAAATAAAAATCATGATTTTAGAAATTATGAAATCTTTTGATGATTAAAAAACCCAACAAATTATTTGTCACTTACAAAACTGCTGATTCTTCCAATATTTCATACTCACGAATGTTCTTTTTATATCATAAACTTTTTTTGGAAGGGAGGGGGATTAGTTAAGTTTTTGTGATTACATATTCCCTCACTTTACCTTCTGACTCAGTGGTTAAGAGCTCAGCTGTTAAGCAAAAGGTTCGCAGTTCAAATCCACCAGCCGCTCCTGGGAAACCCTATGGGGCAGTTCTACTCTGTCCTATAGGGTCGCTATGAGTCGGAATCTACTTGACGGCGATGGGTTTGGTTTTTTGGTTTGGGTCACTTTAACTTGTCTATAGAAACTCTCAGCCTCATTTTAGCTATTTAACTTCCTAATAACTTCTATTCATCATTTCTCTCTGCTGTTGATTCAAGTGTCCTGTTTTCATATTTGACTATTTTATTGTAAGGATCTTGTGAACAGGACACAATATATATCGTCTCCATCCCTCACATAACCTACAAATTTTGGATGCAAAATAAGAATCCAATAAAGTTTTGGAATCGGCACTTTAAAAATATGCCAAGCAGAACACCACCTTTAAAGAACTTGACCCAAAGAGGGGACTGGCTAAACTTGTAGTTGCTATTCTTTATCAATTTTCACTCGAGTCTTTTGTTGCTGAACCTTTAAAGCACATTTTAATTCTCCAAGTTATTTACTTATTTATTTTTTTGTATGTGGGGGAATAGCCATTCACTGTTCAATCCCATCTACCACATTTCATTTAATCTTTAAACTAACACAGCTTAGTTACATTTCTTTGTCTCAGTGATTAAAGCAAAAAAAAAAAAAAAAAAAAAAAGAGGCTCAGAAAGATTAACCAGTCACTGAGTGGCAGAACTTGGATATGAACACAATTCTGTGTTAAGTGAAAGCTTTGAATTATCCCACAACCCCATGTGCGCCTGTAAAAACTAAGTACAGAAAACTTCACGTAACAAAAGGGACCTACAACATAATCGTATACCTGGATATAAGGAAAATACACTCTCTCTTCCCAAGGACTTTACAGAGAAAAAATAAAAAATGGTAAAGTAACAAAAATAATAATTCTGTATAAGCTTTTAAATTCAGTTAAAGCAATTAAAATACACAATCTCATTCTCTGGCTATTTTACTTAATTCAGTGTTTCTGAGTACTCTAGACGAAACAATATAAATACATGCTGCTCTTCATGAAATTCTAGCACTCTAAGATCGATAACAGTCATTTTCCTATATAGTTCACAGGAACACATTATAATATCAGAGTAAAAATACAATGATGAGGGTTTCAGAGCAAAGCCAGGCCCAACTATCTGATTAATGAGGTTTGTGATTCTGACTCTGAGGCCTTCCACTGTCGCAGAGGGCCACTTACCAGACACTTTCACCTATTGTGCATTGTGGCCAAAGTATTATTTCTTTTTAAAGTCCTAAAGCAAACGGTTTATTTCATGTATTCCAACTAGGATTCCCAATACATTACCAAGTAATGATGAACTTGCCTTGCCCTTTCACTTATGTTTGCTACCATGTAACACACCACACCACAGACAGAGCCCAAAGATGCAGCTGGTTACATTAGGATCAAGTTTCGAGATTAGTGCACCAAATGCAGCACTGGGTAGGGTTTTTGTTTTAATACATATCTAAAAGTGCTCTTTCTCTTTATTTTCAAGGAAGTTTGATTACTATTTCTTTGGGAATCTTATAATAGTATTTAAAATCTCTCTGAGACACCTCGTTCTTTTTCTACCTAATCTAGGCTTTTCCATCAGTTATAATTAATCATTTGTTATTTTTCAATAAAATCTAGGACATAAAAAATTTTTCATCTCTAGATATTTGGAATGTTAACATTTCTTTCTGTTTTTTGTTGTTCTGCTTAATACTAACTCTTTTCATTTTCTGTTTAATTTTAAATATGTCAGCTACAGTCATATGAATCTTTGACAACATTTTCACATTGCTAAACACATACGACAATTAAAAGATCTGTAAATAATTGTAGCATTTACTGGAAAGATTACATTATATTTAATACCACTATTTTGAGAGACTATACATTATTTGGAATCCCTGGGTGGCATGAATGGTTTAGCACTCAACTACCAGCTGAAAGGCTGGCGGTTCAAAGCCACTCAGAGGTGCTTCTGAAGACAGGGCTGGAGATCTACTTCTGAAAAGTCTACTTGTTGAAAATTCTATGGAGCAGTTCTACTCTACACACATGGGGTCATCATGAGTTGGAATTGACTCAACAGCAACTAACACCATTACAACAACATACATTATTTTGACAGAAATCATTTTATAAATTATACTTTTTAAAATAATCTAAATTGTGAGACAAGTAATATTACGACTAAATATTTGTTGTACAATTCAATTCACTGTCTTATGAACATACCATGCAGACCGAAGACATTCAAG
This sequence comes from Dugong dugon, assembly GCA_030035585.1. Classification (NCBI taxonomy): domain Eukaryota; kingdom Metazoa; phylum Chordata; class Mammalia; order Sirenia; family Dugongidae; genus Dugong; species Dugong dugon. The sequence continues at coordinate 15,007,541 of CM057473.1, forward strand.
TGAACAATTTCACTGGAATCCCTCTTACAATTAAAAAGCAATCATCTGAATTTGAATTTTAAGACTCGAAGAATAAATGCCTACAAATTAAAGTTTCAATGAATACAGCAAATTGCACGTGGAAAATGTGAAAGTAATGAAATGATCCCATTCATTCCAACACCTTTTGAATTGGGACACTTTGGCTCCATTGTGTCCTCAAATATGAAAACAAATAAAAATAATAGAATTTGTTTTTAATGGCCAATATGTTCCCTATAAAAAGACACAGATTGAGCGGAATCTTATATTGAAATGTTGGGAAATAAGTCATGTGATCCAATTTGTTGTACAAATTTATAATGTTAAAAGTAAAAAATTATAATTTTGACTACTGAGATGCATTTACATTTAGTAAAACTCAATAAAATGCAAAGGAGAGTAAATTACTAATCCTAAATGCTATCCCTAAAATAATCTGTGATAATTTCCCCATGTATCTAGAGAAGGAAAACACATACTAGGCCTATGACAATGCAAACAGTGGTGCTAACCACCTGCTTAATAACAAAGGCAGGTGCAACCTGTTTCTGAAATATAATTCCATTTCTATTTATTAAGAAAGTTGACTACTTGATATCTACTAAAAACCACAGAGCAGGTGTTTTCTCCATAAAGCCTTAAAGCTTTTTAAGATACTAGGGTTTGGATGATTGAATAGGCTAGTACTTAAACTGAGTCAGATGCATTTTATGCTGTTGTTAGGTGCCATTGAGTCTGTTCTGACTCACAGCAACCCTGTATAGAACAGAACGAAAAACACTGCCCATTCCTGCACCATCCTCACCATTGTTGCTATGTTTGCCCATTGTTTCATTCACTGTGTAAATCCATTTCATTAAGGGTCTTCCTCTTTTTTGCTGACCCTCTACTTTACCAAGCATGATGTCTTTCTCCATGGACGGTCCTTCCTGATAACATGTCCAAAGTATGTGAGATGAAGTCTTGTCATCTTCTCTTCTAAGGGGCATTCTGGCTGTACTTCATTCAAGACAGATTCTTCTGATAGTTCATGGTATATTCGACATTTTTGCCAATGCCATAATTCAAATGCAGCAATTCTTCTTCAGTCTTCCTTATTCGTTGTCCAGCTTTCACAAGCATATGAGGTGATTGAAAACACCATGGCTTGGTTCAGGCACACCTTAGTTCTCAAGGTGGTATCTTTGCTTTTTAACACTTTAAAGCAGTTTTTTGCAGCAGATTTGTCCAATGCAATATGTCTTTTGATTTCTTGACTGCTGCTTCCATGGGCATTGATTGTGGAACCAAGTAAAATGAAATCCTTCACAACTTTAATATTTTCTCCATTTATCATGATGTTGCTTATTGGTTCAATTGTGAGTATTTTTGTTTTCCTTAGGTACATGTGTAAGCCATACTGAAGGGTGTATTCTCTTATCTTCATCAATAAGCCCTTCAAGTCCTCTTCACTTTCAGCATGCAAGGTTGTGTAATTTGCAGATCACAGGTTGTTAATTAGTCTTCCTTCAGTCCTAATGCCTCATTCTTCTTCACATAGTCCAGCATCTAGGATTATTAGCTCAGCATCCAGATTGAATAAGTATGGTGAAAGGATGATACACTGATACACACCTTTCCTAACTTTAAAACACGCAGTATCCCCTTGTTCTAGTCGAACAACTGCCTCTTGGCCTGTATACAAGTTCCTCATGGGCACAATTAAGTGTTCTGGAATTTCCATTTTTCCCAGTGTTACCCATAATTTGTTATGATCCACATACTCGAATCCCTTTGCATAGTCAATAAAATTCAGGTAAACATCTTTCTGGTATTCTCTGCTTTCAGCCAAGATCCATCTGACATTAGCAATGATATTCCTCATTCTACCTCTTCTTCTGAATCTTGCTTGAACTTCTGGAAGTTTCCTGTCAATATACTGCTGCAACCGTTTTTAAATTATCTTCAGCATAATTTTATTTGCATATATTAATGATATTGTTTGATAATTTCCTCTTTCCACTGGATCATCGTTTTTCATAACTGGCACAAATAAGGATCTCTTCCAGTTGGTTTGGCCAGGTAGCTGTCTTCCACATTTCTTGGTACAGATGATTGAGCGCTTCCAGCATTGCATCTATTTGTGGAACCATGTCAATTGGTATTCTGTCAATTCCTGGAGTCTTGTTTTTTTGCCAATATCTTCAGTGCAGCTTGGAGTTTTTCCTTCAGTACCATCAGTTCTTGATCATTTGTTACCTTCTGAAATGGCTGAATATCCACCAGTTCTTTTTGGTTCAGTGACTCTGTGTATTCCTTTCATCTTCTTTTGATGCTCTCTGCCTCTTTCAATTTTTTGCACACAGAATCTTTCAATATTCCAGCTTGAGGCTGGAATCTTTTCTTCAGCTCTTTCAGCTTGAAAAATGCAGAGCATGTTCTTCCCTTCTGGATTTCTAACTCCAGGTCTTTTTACATTTCATTAGAACACTTACTTTGTCTTCATGAGCTGCCCTTTGAAATCTCTTCAGCTGATTTACTTCATCGTTTCTTCTGTTTGCTTTAGCTACTCTACGTTCAAAAGCAAGTTTCAGAGTCTCTTCTGACATCCATTTTGGGGTGTGTGTGTGTGTGTGTGTGTGTGTGTTTTCTGTCTTTTTAATGACTTTTTGCTTTCTTCATGTGTGATGTCCTCCCACAACTCGTCTGGTCTTTGGTCGTTAGTGTTCAATTCATCAACTCTAATCTTGAAACGGTCTCTAAATTCAGATGGGATATACTCAAGGTTGTACCTTGGTTCTCGTGGATTTGTTTAATTTTCTTAAACTTGCATATGAGCAATTGGTGGTCTGTTCCATATTTGGCCCCTGGGATTTTTCTGACTGATGATATTGAGCTTCTCCATCATCTCTTTTCACAGATGTAGTTGATTTGATTCCTGTGTATTCCATCTGACAAATTCCATATGTATACTCACTGTTTATGTTGTTGAGAAAAGGAATTTGCAGTGAATAAGTCGTTGCTGTTGCAAAATTCTATCATGCCATCTTTCATGTCATTTCTATCACAAAGGCCATATTTTCCAACTACTGATCCTTCCTCTTTGTTTCCAACTTCCACATATGAATCACCAGTAATTCTCAATGCATCTTGATTACATGTTTGATCAATTTCAGACTGCAGAAATTGGTAAAAACCTTCAGTTTCTTCATCTTTGGCACTGGTGGTTGGTGCATAAATTTGAATAATAGTCATATTAACTGGTCTTCCTTGTAGGCGTACTGATATTATCCTATCACTGACAGTACTGTATTTCAGAATTGATCTTAAAATATTCTTTTTATCAACGAATGTGATGCCATTCCTCTTTCATTTGTCATTCTCAGCATAGTAGACCATATGATCGTCTCATTCAAAATAGCCAATACCAGTTCAGTTCAGCTCACTAATGCCTAGGCTATCGATATTCAAGAGTTCTATTTCATTTCCGACAACTTCCACTTTTCCTAGATTCATATTTTATGCATTCCACATCCCAATAATTAACAGGTATTTGCAGCTGTTTCTTCTAATTTTGAGTCATGTCACATCAGCAAATCAAGTCCTAAAAGCTTGACTCCATCCACATCATTAATGTCAACTCTACTTTGGGGAGGCAGCTCTTCCAAAGTCGTATTTTCAGTGCTTTCCAATCTGTGAGGCTCATCTTCTGGTACTATACTAGACAAGGTTCCACTGCTATTCATAAGGTTTTCACAGCCCAATTTTTTCAAAAGTAGACCCCCCAGTCCTTCATCCTAGTCTGTCTTAGTCTGAAAGCTTCGATGAAACCTGTCCACCATGGGTGACCCTGCTGGTGTTTGAAATACCAGTGGTGTAGCTTCCAGCATCACAGCAACATGTAAGCCACCATAGATGACAAACTGACAGATGAGTAGTTGATATATGTATACCAAGGATTTTTAGGATATCTTGAATATTTTTTAAAGCTAGGATCACAAGTGTTTTATCGTTTTCTGAAACAGGGATAATCCCAGGAAGATTTTGTTTTTTGAAATTTCAAAGTACAGTTATGTTCTTTTAAACACTTTTATAGGTGAATTGTATGACAGATGAGGTTCATATTTATTAGATGCACCCATACATAGGACCCTGAATTGTGAAATTACATCTCAAAGCCATTGTGAAGAATTATAAAAGCAAATGGAGGAAATAGCTGGTGAAATGTAGAACTCAAAAAATATTGATTGTCCACAGCTACCAAGGCCTCCACTGGACTGAGTCCAGTACAGCTAGATGGTGCCCGGCTACCACCACTGACTGCTCTGACCAGGATCACAACAGAGGGTTCTGGACAGAGCTGCAGAAAGATGTACAGCATAATTCTAACTCACAAAAAAAAAAAAAAAAGGCCAGATTTACTGGCCTAAAGGGGACTGGAGAAACCCCGAGAGTATGGCCCCCAGACACCCTTTTAGCTCAGTGGTGAAGTTACCTCCGAGGTTCACTGTTCAGCCTGGGAGTGGACAGTGCCGTAAAACTAAATGAGACTAAGGAGGTACAGGAGTCCAGTGACAAGGGCCAGAACGCAGAAGGGGACAAGGAAGCTGGTGATAGGGAACCCAAGGTCGAGTAGGGATATTGTTGATGTGTTGTGAGATTGTTAACCATTGTCATAGGGCAACATGTGTAATAACTGTTAAATGAGAAACTATTTTGTTCTGTAAGCCTTCATCTTAAGTGAGAATAACAGCACAATTCGAAGAGTGTAGTCAACGTCACTGAACTGTGCATGTAGAAATTTTTGAATTGGTGTATCTTTGGCTATGTGTATTTTCACCAAAAAAAAAAAAAAAAAGAGGTTGAGAAGTTAGAGGGTTGATATGTTGTGGGGTTGTTAACCAATGTCATAAAATAACATGTGTACTTCTGTTTCATGAGAAACTATTTGTTCTGTAAGCCTTCACCTGAAGTACAATAAAAAAAAAATTGATAGAATTAATCCAAGTAAGACTAATTGGCAGAAAACTAGAAAATAAAATCCCACTGCTTGTACACACACAGATGCATGCACACAGAAGTCCACCGGCTTGTCCTATTGCCAAAGGTGATCTTCCTTCCTTAACTTTACAAGAGCCCGCAGCAGCAGCACCTCTCCCACACTGACTGACGCTGCTTTTTTTGTCTGAATGGTGAGGGAAAGAAGTAGGAGCAATTAGGACTGTTGTATCCATTTTTCTCAAAAGTCTATTAATAATGTCTAGACTTAGAATTTAAAAAAAAGATAATATCCTACAATGAATTTTTTAAAAGATGGTAGAAAGGATAAGGTTTATTCATATGCAATAGAGTTAGTTGCTGGAAAACGGCAAATTACATAAATTTAGTTCCCAGAAAATCTTGCAGAATCTATTTCTGAAAGTTCCAAAGAAAAGAGAAAATTGCCAACTTGCTTAGCTGGTTTCCTTTGTCCTGGAGACATGGTGATAATTTATAACCAAAAAAAAAAAAAAAAAAAGCAAACCCACTGCCGTGGGACTCATAGCAACCCAATAGGACAGAACAAAACTGCCCCTTCGGGTTTCCAAGGCTGTAATCTTTATGGAAGCTGACTGCCACAACTTTCTCCTACTGAGTGGCTGGTGGGTTTGAACCACTGGCCTTTCAGTTAGCAGCCGAGTGCTTTAACCACTGTGCCAGCAGGGCTCCCGCTGGTGATAATTTACAGATGTTTTTAAATAGTTATTTAAGTATACACTTTTATTTGAATATAAACAAACCTAGTAATTAGGTAAATATTCATTCATCTCAGATGTAGAAGATCCAAAGATCTACTCAAGATGGTAAACAGGCTCTCATACATGTAGTCAAGATGGGGACGGGTGACTTATGAAATAATACTTACATTAGGAGAACAGTAGCAGGCAAAATATTTTCGAAAGTGAACACTTTCTAAAGAGTTGCAAAGGAAGGTAAGCATATTTCTACTAAAAAAAAATTATCACTTGGATCATTGCACAGAAGCTCAAATTTATACTGGGTCTTGAAGGATGGATAAAAAACTGGGAGAAGGAATAGAATAAACTCAGGGATGGCTGTAAGAAAGCAGAATGGATGTTTGGCACAGGTGAGTGAACAAGCTTGGATGTGCCAAGTAATGAATTTACTTCATTTGATTAGAAAAATGGAAAAATAGTTTCCCCTTTTCCTCTATGTACAGAAATGATCTTTCAAATCCATCCTATTTTAAATATCACTGTCTATGCAATACTTGTTTTTGCAAGGGGCAGTGGCAAACATCAAAACAATCCTTTTAGTTTAAAAGGTTAATCAGACATTGGTATGAAGAAAAAGAAGGAACAGTAGAGACAGTAACAGTGAGAAAGTAAGAACGCTATTGCCCTGTTCAACACTTGATGTGCAAGGGGTAAGAACCAGGGTGGTGGCAGTCACTTAAACCATTTCTGATAATGTTAGTTCGTACTGGTTGCCATCTCCTAGCAGCTGGTACTATTGAATGAAGACTTTAAAACCTTCTCAGTGGAAGCATCTGGAGCCATTGAATGTATGGAGTAAAGGCTCTATGCCCCTCTTTAACCTTCAAGAATATTTACATACTGTAATAGATAAAATAAATATTCGTATTAATAAACTTTAACAGTAAAAAGGCCAAATAATGTTTAATACAGTGAAATATGATGGCTATGATTTCAAAATCTTTAGTGGTATGAAATTTAAATATGTCTTGTAAAATTTCCTATCAGTTATATTCACTATCTAGCAAAGATCATACTTACATTGAATCTTAAAGTGACCAATAGAGTGTTATGTTTGAGCAGGGATAGGGGCTCTATTTTTTATAGTTAAATTACTGTGAACTATCACACTTTCATCCTCCTATGCATTAAATTCCTATAGAACACTCATCAACTATTTATATTTCTTTTCTCACTACTCACAAACATGTTCCCTATAGAAATTAATTTCTTCATGCCATCTGATTCATAAAATTATACATGCACAAAAAAGCTCACTAAATTTTTTGAAAAATTAAAAAAAAATGCATGGAAGTTCCCTTTACAGTATAGCCAGAGACCAGGCTGAGTACAGCGTTAGGTATGGATTTTGTGTCTTAATTTTGTGATAAGTGTGCACGTTTTAAGCAGACAAGTAATTTTATATAAAATTATCATTTCACTCAAATTTCCTCATATTTTGATCTACGTAGTTTAATTTCATTGAGATTGCAATTAGATACAACATTCTAAATTAGCTTTGGTTATTTTCATAGAAACAATGAAAACAGTCCAACATACTCTTGCTTTGATTTTTAACATACAGAAACCTTTCCACTACATGCAAATTAGAACACATTTTCTTTCAGTGAAAACATGGAATTAGTGCGGATTACTCTTCCCCTTTCCTTTGTAATTTGTAAGAGTTTATTACACTTGAATTTAACATAACTAACTGATTCCCACTAACCAATTCCGACTCACAGTGACCCTACAGGACAGAAGAGAACTGCCCAGAGGGTTCCAAGGAGTGGCTGGTGGATTCAAACTGCCAGCATTTTGGTTAGCAGTCAAGCTCTTACCCGCTATGCCACAAGGGCTCCAGGCTCAATGTATCATAGGCAGATGATTTTTGCAGTCAATTTCTATTTTAACGGGTAAAATGCAGCCATTTAGAACTTATAGTCTTCCTTTCTTCAGGCATTTTTATGTTGGAAATAGTGTAATCATTAAAAAAAATTACTTGTAGAAAATTTAAAAAAAAATCGAAACTCATTAAGACTTTAAAATCTGTAACAGTTGAAAGCTAACACTAAACACTGATTATATTAAATTATTTCTAAAATAGTGAAATTAAATAATATTGTAAAGGGAAATCCATTTTCACTCAGACCACTGTAAACATGAGGATTGAAAGAGACACTGAGGAACAGAACCTTGAAATACAACTTAAAATAATGCTGCAGTGACTTTTAGCAACTGGGAAGCTACAAGAAAAAATCAGACACTTCTACAGAAGAACAACTTCCTATCTGTAAAAGAAAAGGGCTATCTCTCATTGCTCACTAAAAACAAACAAAAAGACAGGCAGACAAACAAAATAAACAAACAAAACTCTTTTAGATCCATCTCATCACAACTAGCAGACATTGTTTATAATGCTATTGTTGTTGTTAGCTGCCTCTGAGTAGGCTCTACCTCACGGCGACCTTATGTATAACAGAACAAAATGTTGCCCAGTTATGCCCTCCCGAAATGGCTGAATGTTGGCCAATATTTTTTGGTACAGTGCCTCTGTATGTCCTTCCATCTTCTTCTGGCTTCCTGTGCCATTCAAATTTTTGCGCATAGAATCTTTCAGTAATGCAACATGAAGTGTGAAATTTTTCTTCAGTTATTTCAGCTGTAGAAATGCTGATCGTGTTCTTCCCTTTTGCTTTCCTAACTCTAGGTCTTTGCCACATTTCATCCTCATACTTTACCTTGCCTTCTTTGGCCAGCTTTTGTAATCTTCTGTTTGGCTCTTTTACTTCATCATTTCTTCCGTTTTCTTTATCTACTCTGTGCTTAAGATCAAGCTTCAGAGTCTCCTATGAAATCCACTTTGGTATTTTCCTTCTTCCTTGTTTTTTTAATGACCTTTCACTTTCTTTATGCTGCATAATATCCTTAATGTCTTCCCACAATCCTTCTGGTCTTTAGTCATTAGTATTCAGTGCATCAAATCTGTTTTGAGATGGTCTCTAAATTCAGGCAGGATGTATTCAAGGTTGTACTTTGGCTCTTGTGAAATTGCTTTCATTTTCTCTAGCTTCAACTTTAACTTGCACATGAGCAATTGATTGTTGCATAACCAGCTCCTGAATTTGTCTTGACTGATGTTACTGAGCTTCTCCATCATCTCTTTCGACAGATATAGTTAATTTAATTCCTATGTCATCCATCTGGTGAGACTGAATTGTATAGTCATTGACTATGTTGTTGAAAAAAGTATTTCCAATGAGTAAGTCATTGATGTTGCAGAAGTCTACCATGCCATCTATGGCGCTGCTTCTATCACAAAAGATATATTTTCCAACTACCAGTTGCATTATGGTGTTGGCGAAGAATATTGAATATACCATGGTCTGCCAGAAAAATGAACAAAACTGTCTTGGAAAATACAGCCATGTTATCAGGAGGGACCAGTCCCTCCAGTCCCTGGAGAAGGACATCATGCTTGGTAAAGCAGAGGGTCAGCAAAAAAGAGGAAGACCCTCAATGAGACGGATTGACACTGGTGCTGCAGTAATGGGCTCAAACATACAGCAATGATTGTGAGGATGGTGCAGGACTGGGCAGTGTTTCACTCTGTTGAGCATAGGGTCACTGTGAGTCGGAACGGACTCAACTACACCTAACAACTGATCCTTCTTCTTCTTCCTCTTTTTTCTTTTTTTCCCCAACTTTTGCATTCCAATCACCAGTAATTATCAATGTATCTTTATCATACATTTGATCAGACTGTAGCAAGATTTAAAAATGTTCAACTTCTTCATCTTTGGCATTTGTGTTTTGTGTAAACTTGAATAATATTCATATAACCTGGTCTTTCTTGTAGGCATAAGGATATTAACTCTACTGTACTATACTAGTTGTATTTGCAAACTCCAGAGTATCCAGTTTGTAGTTAGGATACTTAAAATTTGTAGTAACTAGTTCATGTCATTATGAAACAGAAATGTTTTAGTCATCAGATGCCTGCTAATATAGAAAACATAAAAACACATAATAATACATTTTAATGGGGGTACAGTTTTTCAGTGGTAGAATTATCCCCTTCCATCTGGGAGACCTGGGTTTGATTCTGGTCCATGTACCTCATGTGAAGTCGTGACTTATCTGTGAAGGGTTGCTTGTTGCTATGATGCTGAACAAGTTTCAGCAGAGATTCCAGAGTAAGACAGACTAGGAAGAAAGGGCTGGCAATCTACTTCTGATAATCAGCCAATGAAACCTTATGGATCACAATAATTCAATCCACTAACAATCATGAGGAAGGTGCAGGATGGGGCAATGTTTGGTTTGTTTTTGCCTGGGGTGGTCATGAGTCAGGGACCAGCTACCTCCACAGTCACTAACAACAACTACAACAATACATTTTTAAAGAACAAAGAAAAGAAACACAATAGAGGAAAGAAAAAGAAAACCCCTGATTGTTGCATATAAAATTACCATTGTGTGTGTGTGTATGTGTGTGTGTGTGTGTGTGTGTGTAGAGAGGGAGAGAGCACTAAGGTGTGATAATGTTACATGTTCTGCAGGAACGTCTTCTGAGAAGCATCCTCCCTTCCCAAAACAGAAGTCTTAAGTAACATAATACCCTGTCTATCTCAATTATTTCTTTCATTTTTTTTAATGGCATGATAACTCAGTGTAGATAATACTTTACAAATTTAGAAAAGTCACAACTTAAATAACTTATTACTATATGGCAAAACAACTTTGAAGAAATATTTTATAGGCTTACTCTAACTTTAGTTGAGTTGTGGTGATTATTCTCATTATTTCTACTAAGTATTTTAAACAATCATTGATTTTCTTTTTAGGTACTGATGTAAACAAGAATGTTTCAGATTCAATAATGATGATGGAAGAAACAGTAACTAGTAAAATATTTTCACTGACAATAATTTACTTTCACTTTTTGAGTTTACTAATTTAGATTTAAAAGGTGCCCAGTCCTGCGTATTTCCGTTAGAAAAACTTATTAACAAGTTAACGGAAAGAAACTCACAATATCATATTGTCATATACTCTTTATTCACATAGCACTGTACATACACATATCTGTTCTTCAATTAACAGTTAAGTAAACAAAAACTGTTGAATAAACTGAACATTAATTACTTCATTACTAGTCTTTGAGAAATAAAACCCTGAGGTGGATATCGAGTAACATGCTTCACAACAGAGTAGGCTATATGAAATGATCTTGTGGATTCTTACAGGTTCTTTTAAGTAATGTAAAAGGAAAAAAAAAAAAAAACTCCACCAATTGGCTGAGCTGCCATATTGCATAACTTCAGTGGGTACCACTCACATCGTAATCTACATAAATACCTCTTCCTGTGGTTATATATTGGAGTCCCTGGTGATGCAAATGGTTAAGTGCTCTACTGTCTACTGCTAACCAAAAGTTTGATGGCTGGTATCCACTCAGAATTACCTCAGAAGAAAGTGTGGTGATCCACTTCTGAAAAATAAGCCACTGAAAACTCTACGGAGCACAGTTCTACTTTAACACACATGGGGTCACCATGAGCCAGAACTGACTTGATGGCAACTGGTAGTTGTATAGTATACAAGATATGTAACCTTACACAGTGTGTATACCTGATGGCCAATATTATTCTGGGTCTTATTAAAAAAGACTGCCATATTTTGAAACTGAGTGTGCATGTGGGACTGGCCAGTTTCCTAAGATATACCCCAAAGCTTCACAACCAAAACAGGGAATATAGCAAATTGTAAGTACTAAGCCCTGGTGGTGCAGTGGTTAAGAGCTAGGCTGCTAACCAAAAGGTTGGCAGTTTAAAGAAGATATTCAGGTGGTTAACACACACATGAAGAAATACTCACTATCATTAGCCATTAGAGAAATGCAGATCAAACCTACAATGAGATACCATCTCGCCCCAACAAGGGTAGCATTAATCCAAAAAACACAAAATAATAAATGCTGGAGAGGTTGTAGAGAGACTGGAACACTTACACACTGTTGGTGGGAAGGTAAATTGGTACAACCACTTTGGAAATCAATTTGGTGCTTCCTTAAAAAGCTAGAAATAGAAGTACCATACGATCCAGCTATCCCGCTCCTTGGAATATATCCTAGAGAAATAAGAGCCATCACACAAATAGATATATGCACACTCATGTTCATTGTAGCACTGTTCACAATAGCAAAAAATGGAAACAACCTAGGTGCCAATCAACAGAAGAATGGATAAACAAATTATGGTATATCCACACAATGGAATACTATGCAACAATAAAGAACAACGATGAAGCCGTGAAACCTCTTATAACATGGAGGAAGCTGGAGGTCATTATGCTGAGTGAATTCAGTCACAGAAAGACAAATACTGTATAAGACCACTACTGTAAGAGCTTAAGAAGGGTTTAAACACAGAAGAAAATATTCTTTGATGGTTACAAGGGTGGGGAGGGAGGGGGAGAGTAATTTGCTAACTATATAGTAGAGAAGAATTATCTTAGGTGAAGGGAAGGACAGCACATTACAGGGAAAGTCAACACAACTGGACTAAACCAAAGCTAAGAAGTTTCCTGAATAAAATCACACACTTTGAGGGACAGAGTAGCAGGGGTAGGAACCTGGGGACCACGCTTTCAGGGGACATCTAGGTCAACTGGCATAACAAAGCTATTAAGAAAATGTTCTGCATCCTACTTTGATGAGTAGTGGCTGGGGTTTTAAAAGCTTGCAAGCGGCCATCTAAGATGCATCAATTGGTTCCAACCACCTGGAGTAAAGGAGAATGAAGAACACCAAAGACACAAGGAAAGTAGTAGCCCAAGAGACAGAAAGGGCCACATAAACCAGAGACTTCATCAGCCTGAGACCAGAAGAACTAGATGGTGCCTGGCTACCACCAATGACTGCCCTGACAGGGAACACAACAGAGTCCTGGGTGGAGCAGGAGAAAGGCGGGGTGCAGAACTCAAATTCCAGTAAGAAGACCAGACTTAATGTTCTGACTGAGACCGGAGGAACCCCAGAAAGCATGGCCCCTGGATTCTCAGCCCAGAACTAAAACAATTTCTGACTCTTCAGACAGGGATTGGACTGGACTGTGGGACATAAAATGATACTCATAAGGAGTATGCCTCATAGTAGATACACGAGACTAAATGGGCAGCTTCTGTCCACAGGTGAGATGGGAAGGCAGAGAGGGTTAGGACCTGGTTGAATGGACGTGGGGAATCAGGGGTGGAAAGTAGGAGTGTGCTGTCACAGTATGGGGACAGCAATTAGAGTCACATAACAATGTATGTACACATTTTTGTATGGGAAAAAGAAAAAAGGTCAGCAGTTTGAATCCACCAGCTGCTCTGTGGAAACTCTATGGGGGTAATTCTACTGTGTCCTATAGGGTCCGTATGAGTCGGAAGAGTCGGAATCAACTCGACGGCAACAGGTTAATCATCACTCAGCAAGAAATATTGATGTGCTCATTCTTCTAAAAGTATAACTATCAATAATGTTTTTGTCAATATATTAACAAATTATTTAATTTAATGTGGCTTTGCAGGATGTAATTACAGTATGTACATTTCAATCTATAGGTAGTAATTTTAACAGTATTTATTTTGTAAATGCTACAATTAAGTCTATGCACCTGCTTCATAATTGTTGTAATTCCAAACACTTTTTCTGGTTTTAATTTTATGGAAAGTTCTTATATTAATGAAAAGTTGAAGAAAAAAATCAAGTTATATGGTAGAAGAAGTCATTTTTAGTCTTATGGAGAAGTAGTGCTTTCTCTTTTTCAGTAACTGCTTTTCTTCCCTCAGTAGTGTTTTGAGGTACTGGTTTGTATTTATAAAAGGTATGTCTGATAAATATAGTCTGTGCTTCAGGAATTGAAAAAATACAAATTTATAAAAAAATATAAAATTACAACAAAATAATAAACAGTTCTGTGTGTGAAGAAATTAGAAAAAAAATTAGTTTCCATGAATGTTTGCTACATTTATTCATGGTACTCTGACTCTGAATATTTGAACCTAAGATCTCAGGATTTGAACTACTAATCTCTGCTCTATTCCAATTTAAGCTTCTATTAAAAATCATTTTGCTGATTTATCAGACATATCTTTTATAAATCCAAACCAATACTTCAAAACACTACCAAGGGAAGAAAAGTAGTTACTGAAAAAGAGAAAGCACTACTTCTTCATACTACTAAAAATGACTTATTCTGCCATATAACTTGATTTTTGTCTTCAACTTTTCATAAATATAAGAACTTTCCATAAAATTAAAACCTAGAAAAGAGTTTGGAATTACAACAATTACGAAGCAGGTGCACAGACTTAACTACAACATTTACAAAATAAATACTATACTATTAAAATTACTATCTGTAGATTGAAATGTACATACTGCAGTTACATCCTACAAAGCCACATTGAAGGTTTAGTGGAACTGTGCAATCTAAGAACTGAAACATCCAACTGTGTAGTTATTTTCAACTTGTAGTCAGTCTTCACATCCTTTGATTAGTGAAAATGGTAAGAATTTGAATGACTAAAAGTTTACAGTGAAGGTTCCATTTAGAAAATACTGTCATTTCAAACTTTTTTAAAAAAAAAATTCTAACTTATTTTCAGAAAAAAGAGAGATTGTACCATAACTGTAGTCCTGAATAAAGCAGGAAATATAATCATCTTGGTTGAGATTTAAAAAATTTGTATGTGTCATTCAAACTGACTAAAGAGTTCTCAAATCAAATGCAAAAGATTATGTTATTGGAGAGAATTGTTTTATGCTCTGTTAAACAGAATATTTTTAAATATTAATTATTTTCATTTTTATTTTTAAGTAGCTGTTTTGCAAGATTATTTTCTCTTCATTGTGTGCCCAATGAGTTGTATAAAACATATTTTCAAATTGTTAAATGATATGGTAATGAATCTGTAATGCAGCCCTACCACAAGGTAAAAGTCTTGCTACACCTGTGGTAGATGTTTCTCACTCATAATTCAATGTCACAATGACTCACATTCTATATTAGGATAGTTCAAGTTGTTGAAATCTGAACTGTTCACAATTCATCATATTTTGAAAATTAGTTTTGTGCCACATCAGTGGTTGAGATGATCAGTAGGGCTTCAGCTGAACCTTGAAATAGATTACAATAGGTCAGGATTTAAGTGAACCCTGAAGCTAGGACCAGGTGCAGAATGAAGAGGTGAGATTCACAGGAAATTAATCAAGTAGCTACTTAGAATGAGAATCTAACGTAAAAATTTTTAGGCCAAATTTTATCATGTGAAATGATACTGCAATCAAGCAAGAGCTGATATTTACTCTGGGTTGTGACAGTAATTAGAAATAGATATATGAATAATATATAAATTAATTCTAAATATTTAGGAACATAACTGTGACTAAACAAGTACAACCATACTCCGGACAAAAATGTAGTAGTTATTGAAATGTTCATTACTGTAAGCATCTGTCTTTTCATAGATGAACTTGAATTTATCTTCTAACAAATGCCTCAAAGGCGGTGAGTATAACTGTGATTACAGGAATTTCTTCCAGTTTATGATAAGGATTAATGTAAATTAAACTTATAAAACAAAACACAAAGGAAGTATTGGTCATTATTCAAAACTGTATTTGGGCTTTTAAAAAATCACTTCAGATTTTCAGCAATATGGTCACTCAAATAGCCTATAAAACAAGCACTCTTTTAAGTACACCTGGAAACTATGTATAGCATTTTCAAAAACTTTAAAATATATAAGTGTTTTCTCACAGAAATGTAAAACAAATCCTGAAGCACCAAGCATGAAGCAGATGGGTATACCAGAAGCTACAGAAGCAGTCATGTATTTGTTTTCAATCAAATACTGTAATCCTGTTTAAAACATCACAGGTACTTAGAAAACTCAGACCTTTTGTATAGATCTCTGATCTAGAAAATTGGGTTTACGTCTCCTCAGAGGGAAAATAATATTCAAGATGAGAAGCTGAAGCTGATCTTCCATGGAACTGGGACACTCAAGGTTCTATGAAGGATGTAAAAAAGGCAGGCTAGTAAACATACATACACACACACACACACACACACACGCACCACACACACACGAGACTGCTGGCAAATAAAACTTGCCTGCTTGGCCTCAGAGCAAACCCCAGTTTCAGAGCAAACCCCAGTTTAGCAAGGGGGTTGGGGTAATACTTCTTTAAAAATTAGTAAGTGTGGACTTGTCCTCATGTAGATCACCTTGATCAAACAGAAAATCCCAAATCAAGAAATTAATTTCTGGTGCTCCCAGCTTTATCATGCTCCAAGTTACTACCAAAAACAAAAGAATATCTTCTGTGGAGGAATGTACCCCAAACCCTGGTCTTGCATGATTCCTAGTAAATAGAATAAGCAAAACACGAGATCACAATCGAAAATTATAAAATACACTAAAAAACAAGACTGCAAAAGTGAGCGTCTGCTGAAACAAATAAAGCAATCTAATAATTTTTTAAAAATCAGAATTAAACTTGAATCTTCAAAATCCAAATACAAAATAAGCATACTTAAATTATTAAAAATTGAAAAAAATTAAAAATATGAGAAAAAAATTTTAAAATGCCAAGCTATGTTGAAAAAGGACGAATTAGAACTCTTATAAATTAAACATGTGATCATTAAATCAAAAAGTTAATGAGAAGTTAGGCAGCAGATTAAACATATGTGGAGAAAGGATTGTAAACTAGGAGACAGAGATGTATTAATTACCACAAAATCATTAAAAATATATAAAAGAATGAAACAAAATACAGATATGTGTAAAAAGACATGACTATCCTCAAAATTCCTAAGTGACAGGTTTAGTATATTTATAATTGGTTTTTCAGAATAAAAGAAGAGAGAGAATGGAGAGAGAGCCAATACTCAGAAAGGAAATGACATAAAAATTTTTGGAATTAATGAAAGATAAACTTCTTCAGAATCAGAAATCACAATGAATCCCAAGTAGAATTAACTGTAGAATTAAATTATTTTCCATAATTTAATTACACCTTTACTTATACAATTTTAAAACTATTTATAGAAAATGTATAACAGTATGCATTTAATTGAATACATTTAATTATACATATAATTAAGCCTCAAAACACCAGGTCAAAGAAGATATCTTAAAAGCAGTTAAAGAGAAAAATAATTATCTACAAAGAAATGGCAATTAACTGACAGCATTCTTCACGACACTAACAATAGGATCCGCAAGAGAGTGAAATACTGTCTTCAGATTGCTAATGGGAAGTAACTATTAAAAAACATGAATGTGTACTCAGTTAAACAATAATTTGGAAACCAAGTTGAAAAAAATACATTTTTAAAATAAACCATTTGGGAATTTAATGAAAGCTATGGACCTCCTTTCCAGAATATGCGTGCACAAAACACACACAAAGTTGTACAGAACTTTAGAGATTCTTACTCCCTGAAGCCTGTCCTCTGCTCCAGATAATCGAGATGTCACCTGTGAATCAAGCAACATCAGGAACTGAGTACTTAGGCCACCCTCTTTAGACCCCTTCCATTAATGCTTTAGTAAATCACTCTGATTCTTACATCTTTGCTTTGCATAGAGGCAAAATGGAAAGTAGTAACCACGTAATTAGTTTTCTCTCAATTCTTGTGATCTTAGTGAAAACAGTCTACTGTGTCACATGACCAACACACATACATACAATACTGTCATTTTTTCAAGGTTTCACAGCCAGTCATTCCCTCCCTCCATCTCTCCCTTTCTTCCTTTCTTCCTTTCTAATAAGGTATTTCCACATAATAGTGATGCTTCAACTGTTAATTCCTATTTAAATGAGTTAGGCAGATCGGTCCACACGTTTTCTATACAACCACAATTGCCTCCCATTAGCTATCTAAAACATTGCTACAGACACACACATATATATGTGTGTGCACCCCCCCACATCCACACTCCACACAGCAGTGATCTGTGCTCCATTCTTTCATTTGGTAACTGAAACGCAGGTGAAAAATGCCTGGGTTTGAATTTTGCTTTTATCATAATATATTCATATGGCCTAGGGAGAAAGTGGTAAACGTGGCGGTCTGAGTTTTCGCCTTTACATTGGTTAGCCTTGGTTTTCCCCTCTGTAAAACAGATCATGATGATATTAACACATTCTTCAGTTTGTGGACAAGATCTTTTGATTTAATTTATTTGATACACTTAACACAGTTACTGGAACAGAACAAATGTTTAGGAGATATGAGCTATCTTTAATATTTTGTTAATTGTCTGGTCACAATAGGGAAGCATAGGGTGAATTTAGATGACTATCACTTTACAATATAAACTGGAGTGAATAAATGTTAAGAGTAATTTTACTAAAAACAGATAATAAACAAAGAGTATTTATTTTCTTCAGGCACTAAATGAGAAATTACTACACATTAATACATGCCAATTTTGGATCATCAATATGACTGGTAAAATACCCATGTAAACATCATGAGGTGAAAGATCAACATATTTAAATATGTTTGATAGTTTAATAGACAGAAATTCTTTGCAATAGAAAAAATTGTAACAGTGCTAAATAAAAGAAGATGCTAAATTCTGAGTCTATACATGCACATGCTCATAACTACATATACACATACGCACTGCTGAATCTATCATATCTCACCCATCAAACTTCAGCAAGATTTGAAGATCCATACAGTTAGATTGCTTTTGGATTGTATTTTAAAAATATATGTACTGAAAATAGATATTATGGAAGATACAGTGATTGCAGCCCAGCTCTCTCTTGCTGCCTAGCTGCAGGGAATATAGTTAGCAGACAATTAGAGTTGGCTTTAGATTTGCCCACAGTTACTTCCTTTCGAGGCAAGCTTGCATATAGGCAAATACAGAGACAGGGTTGTAAAGGACTGGCTGTTTCAGCCCAAAACAGATACTCTGCTGGGCAATGCTGCTTTAGAGTTCTCTAACGGTTGGCTGAGGCTTTGTCAGGCCTCCATCGCATTTTGATTCCCCTTCTGCCTAATCGCCACCATTTCCTTTTACAGAACAACTTGCAGGGCAAACTTCTTCCCTATGTCTGCTTACGTGAAATAAACCCTGGGGCAGCTGATACCAGAAGTAAGGGAAGGGAGTCTGATACAGTAGATGATGTGATGATGTGTACACTTGTGAGTGAGATACATAAAAATCTTTAGATGTATAAAGAATGGAGAGAGGAGCCCATTTCCTAACTGGTGCAAAGGCTGCCATCCCAGATTTGAACCAGGACAGGAGCAGGAAAGAACACTGCTGCAGGTCCAGGCAGACCTCCCACTGGGCCATATCTCCAGTCACACGGGGTCACTATGAGTCACAGTCAACTCAACACTATCCAACAACAACATAAAATAATCCCTTTCACCCTCCCAACTATACCAAATTTTATAACAAGACCTATACATCAGACAGTAATGTAATGTAATATAACATACTGAAACAAATAGAACACAAAATAACATAAGATATATGTTACCGCTTCAAAAAAAAAAAAAAAAAAAAACCACTGCCTTCAAGTTGATTTCGACTCTATAGGACAGAGTAGAACTGCCCCATAGTGTTTCCAAGGAGTGGCTGGTAGATTTGAACTGCCAACCTTTTGATTAGCAACCGAGCTCTTAACCACTGTGCCACCAGAGGGACAGGAAATTTTAGTACGAAAACAATTCCAAGAAGTGGTGACTGTGAAAGCACAATGCAGATTGTTCAGGGAGACTGGTGAAAAGGACCTAAGTCCGTCTAGTGGGGAAAACGTGAGTAAGGCTAAAGTGTCAGCTTAAAGGAAAGCATTTTCACTAAAAAAAAAAAGTTTAAGTAAAACTAATCTTTCATGTTTCAACAATCAAATTATTGCCGTTAAATTTACATTAAAATAATTATGATTATGCATTTCATATTTCTATAAGCATAAAATACATTATTCTGGTGAATATTTTTACTATATCTTTACAAAAATAGAACATTGCTTGCTTTGCTATAGGAAAAGTAAATGCCAGACACAGTTATGCTAGAATCTTAGACATTGTCCCAGTGGAGTTACCAGGCATGACTCCCTGATTACCTATTGTGTCTATGTTTTCCTCTTAGTAACGTATCTAAATATGGGGGCTCCACTAAATGACCCTCCCAAGTTGGAAATAAGATCACGTTTCCATTTGACTGACTAACTGTAAATTCAACATTTAAATAAATCAGATTACAAATATGCATTATTTTCAAAGAGAAAGAATGGCATCACACAATCAACAGCAAGCTGAGTAGAAAATTCAGTGCATGTGTTCCTGTTGTCCTGAAATTTCAACTGGGATAATTGAAAAAAAGAAGAAAGAGACATCAAATACTAAGCAACTGGGGAAGGAGCCAGCACCTCCTTCAGGGTTAACTAAGAAGAGGCTATGCTATCCCAGCTACAACACTACAACCTCATGCACACTGCCCACATACACACCATATAAGTAAGAGACTAGAGAGAGAAGATCACATCATTGGGGTAGTGAGCCTTCTTCTTAGGAGAGGAAGTTAGTGGTGACTCCTCCCCTTCTGGCAAGTGAAGATAGCTCAAAGAGATGAACACGATCCACTGGGTGTGTCAGCACAAGGGGAAAGGTCTGGTATTTCCATCTCCATTTGGACATCTGCTTTTACAGAAGATTAATCTGTTCTCTGTAACCAGTTAAAGTGGAGAAAGATGAGCTTTGAGGTAGTCAAGGTTCTAATATTTTAGCTTAGTAAGGATGTATGATTTTTCTTCAAGTCAAATGGATAGTGCCTAAAGTTGGCTGGCTACAGTCACACCCAAAACAAAGCCTGATTAGAGCAGGGTGAGAAGGTTTCTAAGGAAGTCAGTCTGAGCATCATCCCCCATGAGGAAACTGTGTCTCCAAAGAGCCTCCTGGTGTGCTTGTACTACACACACGCATCTCCAAGGGGCAGGCACTTAGATGCTGTCACGCGGAGAACACAGGAGGCAGGCGCAGCCCAAAGAGGACATCAGCACCAGATGCATAAGAAGTATGTGGCTCCTTTCCTCTCCTTTCCCCACTCCAGCCTCTCCAGGATAGGGCTCAGCTGTCACTGCAGTCATAGAAAATATGAGTGCTACATTGGACTTTTGAAATTGTAAATGGTACAGGATTGGACTAGATATTTTTATTCTTGAAAATGACCAGAAATGTACAGTATCTGCCAAAAATATTATTATATGACAGAAAGAGAGGTTCAAGAAATATGAGTGAAAGTCAACCGGATTAAAAAAACAAAGTTGTGTACTACATTGAGTTGGATTATGCAATGGTTTGGTTACAAGGCTGTAATCTGACTGAAGGCGCTCATTAACACATCTATGAAAGAGAAGATGGCCTTGGAAAAAGAAGAAAGGAACTGATACAAATATTGGCTTTCCTTATGTAAAACCGAGAAAGCCCAGCCAAGGTTTGAGATTCACCTAACAAGCTTCTGACTCACATTTAGTTTCTCACATAATATACCTACAGGTAATACTTGTACTTATCATGTTGTTGTTGTTGTTGCTAGGTGCCAATGAATTGGTTCCGACACATAGGACACTATGTATAACAGAATAAAACCCTGCCTGGTCCTGTGCCATCCTCACAATTGTTGTTATGCTTGAGTGCTATTGTTGCGACCACTGTGTCAATCCACCTCATTGAGGGTCTTCCTCTTTTCTGCTGACCCTCTACTGTACCAAGCATGTCTTTCTCCAGTGACCGGTCTCTCCTGATAACATTCCAAAGTATATGAGACAAAGTCTCGCCATTCTTGCTTCTAAGAAACATCTGGCTGTACTTCTTCCAAGACAGATTTGTTCATTTTTCTGGCAGTCCCTGGTATATTCAATATTCTTCTCCAACACCGTAATTCAAAGGCATCAATTTTTCTTCGGTCTTCCTTGTTCACCGTCCAGCTTTCACATGCATATGAGGTAATTGAAAACACCATAGCTTGGATAAGGCACACCTTAGTCCTTATCATAGAGATTCTGAATTCCCTAATTGCTGAGACAGTGATTCCTCATTGTAAATTAACAAATTTGCCTTGTTTTTACATATGTCTTATAAGCATCATTAAGAGAGTGTTTCTGAGAGATGGATATACACGGCACAAGGTTAGGTTTCTGAACTTGATAAACGTGGCCAGGTAAAGCCATTATAAATAAATTCTCAGAAGGTTGCAACCTTGTAGGAATTCTTGAGAGAGCACCTACTACCTTCTCCTCCAGGGTGACCATGTTTGCTGCCAGGCTTCCTTTTTATAATGTTCAGATGAACATTGCTTTTCTTCATGGTTGTGATTGAGCTCCTATTTGGAGTGTTCTACAGTGTCAGAAATAATTCACTCTTTCTATCTCTCGCTCCCTCTCTCCCTTGTTTTCTCTCTCTTAACAAAACAAAACATACACCCCCAGGATGATGATTTCTCTTACTAGAGTCCTTAACTCCCCTTATTCATTATTTTTAAGCATTCTCTTTATAAAACTTCTGTCCTGAACTACACAGTGTGTATACAAAGAATATGAACTACCCAAAATCTTTTTTCATTAAAAGAAATACTAACAGCTTAACTGTTTTTGGTATTACAGGAAGCAGGTAGTAAATGACTGATGGCTGGTTGATTAATATTCTGGCACTTTTATCAGAAACCAGTAATTGCTCTCAGTGAAAACTAAACAAGCAGAAATCAACACAGGGTAGACTCGAATGATTTCATTTGGCTTTCACTCCATTGTTCTCTAGGTGAATTTCCTTCTTTCCTTCACAGGATTTTCTTTACACTGTATGTGTTAGGGTCAAGGCAAGACTAGCAATGGAACTCTACGGTAAGAGAATTTCCTTACCATTTATGCTATGCTTTTGGGCCACTCAGTGCAGTTCTCTTTTCCCCTGGTAATTTATTATTATTTCCCGCTTCAGTTCCTTCTTATAACAAGAAAACAAACTACATTATTATAAAATGAAGAAATTCTACATAAGTGAAAAGAAGTTTTGTAAATTATTTTAAATTCTCAAAATTAGCCAAGTCTATCACTCAAAATGACAGAAGTGGTATTATAAATCTGGATTTTCAAAATATAGTTTTCTAAACACATATATAAACCAACTACAGTAGAATTTTAGGCATTTACTTATGGCATAAATATTATTAATAAATTAAAAATGAAATATACTTCAGAATATTTAGTCATCAAATATAACATTAGAAATTATCAAAATTATAAAAACTTGTTTTGTTCAGAATTGAAATTTGGTGAGCTTATTGCACTTTTTCACCTGTATTAAACATGAAAACTTGTCCACTCTTTATTAAAGTTATCTGCAAAAATCATTCTTATTAGCATTCTTTAAACTTTCTATTCACTTAACTTATAGCACTGGAAATGTCTTAACTAACTCACCTCATCTAAAGAAAAAAATGTAAATACCAAAGGACAATAAAATGCAAATCACAGAGCTATATTGAAAATCAGCTTGAATTAACCAACACATTCTGAAATTGCTGACTCACTTTGAACTCCATGGGAGCGCACTATTTTCCAGGTTTCTGACGCCACTTCTTTGACATCCACTTGGTAGTGATGAATAGGCACACCTCCATGGGAATCCGGTTTGTTAAAGGAAACTTTGGCCATGGTCTGTGACAACTCTATAATCTTCACTCCATAGGGACTGGACGGCACATCTACGAAGGAACAAATACAACGGAACAGAACTGAGGTAATGCGGATAGCCATCATTAAGATTTAGGATGTTCTGAGAATTAGGAATAAAGGAGACTTGCCGTCTATATTCCTTAATATATTTGTACTTAAAAAGTTGCATAAACAGCTGAAGAAAGTATTCACAAGTCAATCTTTTTTTACAACAGCATATTAAAAGTAAAATATTCAATATTAAATATCATTTATTCAGGGAATAATTTTATTTCTGCTTTTTCCGTACAACATAATGTTTACAATATTTTATGAGTCCAAGGGAAACAAGGTTCCCACATGTGTCTGTGTGTGTGTGCATGTGTAAATGCCTGTGTGTGTGTATGTGTGTGAGAGACAGAAAGAGAATGTAGGAATAATTGAAATGTAAGAATAAATAAACGTTTTATTGAAATGAAATGTTAGCATAAATAGTAATCTCTTATAATAATGTGAAATGTATTTTCTTTTTGTTCATTACAATTATATCACTAATTTGGGAAGCAAGGGCTATATAAAATGCAATTATTCTCAAACAAATGTAACTGCAAACTATCTGTTCTAACTTTAGGTGAAATTAAGTTTTAATTCCTGTATTAAAAAATATATCAAATCTTTCTATGTGTGTTATTTTATCAATCCATTATTAGTTGAGGCTCAATGAAGTATTCTAGGTGGGACTTTATTTTGTAATGCACAAAACTTCTTGAAAAAGATTTAGCTAAAAGTCAGAACAAGCAGGAGAAGAAAATAAAAGAGAAAAAATCTCAATGAGAAAATTAATGAATTCTCTACTTCAGAAATGTCAAGATTTAGAGACAAGTTAATCATGAAAGGAATTTCTCTCTCTTTCTCAATCTCCCTCTCTCCTTCCAATATTACATTTCCAATAATCTTAAACTTTGGAAAAGGAAGCAAATATGGATAATTTCAGAGAAAGAAGTTCAAAAAATAAATGTATATATATATACAAAAGTGGCAGTTCGAATCTACCAGCCACTCCTTGGCCTATGGGGTAGTTCTACTCTGTCCTGTAGGGTTGCTATGAGTCAGAATAGACTTGATGGCAATGGGTAGTTTATATATTAACTTTACAAAAAGAAAAAAAAAGTCTTGTTTGAAGAAAATGCTATAAATGCAAATTTCTGTTCTGATATCAAACATTCAAACCAGGATCTCTAATGGCTGTTAAAAAAGTCAAATGTGTCCCATTTGCTTGAGTTTCAAAAAAAAAAAAAAAAAGAGCCCTGTAGATCACATAAGTTATGCCTTATAAATGGTACTGGGGAAGAGGCAAGAGGGCAGACTTATAGGCTTTGGATGTGAATATTGTAAAGAAACGCAGCAGTGTATATTTCAGCTCTAATAATGGAAAGTAAATTATTTAGAGATCTTATGACGTGCGTTACATTACGACTCTCAGGTTCAGAAATGTATGTGCAGAATACTCATGCAACCAAAACTCGTAGTGCTATGAAAGTTCTTATCAGGAAATAAAACTTTTAAGCAATCTAAACAATTTATTTAAGATATCATTCATAAATATTATCATAGTTTTCAGGTCTCTTTAACCCCAGGTTAAGTCTGTAAATTCTTTTCATCTATAGATTCAATACAAAGTTTGCTAAGGAAAAAAGAAACAAAAACAAAAACATGGATTGTTCTTAGCAATACTGTCCATTCTTCATGCCACGATGAGCGATTCCCTAATGTCTACTGGGTTTAAGTTGGTCATCACAGCAATTATAATCTTCAGTTTAGAAACATATTTCAAAAAGGAAGGTAGTATGGATTGAGGGAAAACAGAGATTTTCTGTCCTTGGGATCCCACGTTTGGCTATACAACATGTATGGGCTCTTTTTTTCTTACTCTGACTTTAAGCCACTGTAGAGTCATACACTATTTGCTAAGTGCTACATCCCAGCATGGTGTGAAATACTGAGAAATGTTGTTGTTGTTAGGTGCCGTTGAGTCAGTTCCAACACATAGAGACCCTATATACAGCAGAATGAAACACCGCCCGCCCTGCACCGTCCTCACAATCGTTGTTATGCTTGAGCCCATTGTTGCAATCACTGTGTCAATGCATCTCATTGAGGGTCTTCCTCTTTTTCACTGACCCTTTACTTTACCAGGCATGAAGTCCTTCTCCAGGACTGGTCCCTCCTAATAACATGCCCAAAGTACGACTGAGACATAAGGGCCCTTTTTTCTTAGCAAAAAAGAGCCATCACCAAAGCTTGGACCAGTGAGTATCTTTTTCTAGCTACAGAAGCTAGTTTCAGGCCTGCTGACTCTTACCATGGTTTTTCCTTTATATTTATTTTTTGTTGTTGATGGCTTAATTCTTTCAACTACCTGATTAAAAACAAAAGCATGTTTATGACTTACAGTGATAGTCAATTTCTTAATTTTTTCCTTTCTACATTCTGATTTTATATTTCCAACCATGTACTGGCTAACAAATTATGAGTTTCTTGAGGACAGAGGCAAAATATTTTACACAAATAGACACCTACCTACATACATATATGTAACACTGAGCAAAGTGACTAGACAATACTAAGTCCTCAAGAAATATTTTACTCATAAATTATTTCAGTAATTAAAAACAATAAACAAACATACAAAACATTTCCAAGTGAATGGTGGGCCAGCATGCCCAGAATCAACACCTCTAAACTGTCTCCATTCTCACAATTGTTTTCAAATCAAATTCATCCTTGACTCTTATCTCCTCTAAATATCACAAATGTCTCCAAATGATGTTCATTATTCCTCCTTCATAATTCTTGTATCCATCTCTTTCTTCCTGTTTCCACTGTTGACTCCCAAACCCAGGCACTAACTGCCTCTGCCTGCAATTGTATTAGTGGCTCACAGCTTCCTTTTTATTGGTTGTCTTGCCAGATACAATCCATACGGCATGTAAATGCAAAATCAATCTTTCTATAGGACCATTCTAATCACATCATTTCCCCCAGGAGGCCCTCTGGAGCGCCATAATCTTTAAACATAAACCCTAGATGTTTCAGCCTGACTTTCAAGATGCTGGATCATCTACCCTCACTGAGTATATGCAAGAAGAAGCTCATATTGTAAAAGACTATCAAACAGAGCCTAACTTTTCAAATGGAGCTAGGAGCCGTTGAGTTCCACATACACGCTGCATCCTCATCGTTAGCATATTCCTGTAAACTCCCTCCTAGCTCCCTTCACCCCAGTAGTAAATGACTGCCACCATCACTGCATGAATGAATGAATGAATGAATGAAACGGTAGCACAATAACATGCAAACACCTATTTGTTTATTTAAAATTTTCTTTCATCTTCAATAGTGCCAGTATTTCGATTAATAGCCTCAAATATTATCATCAGAATCTATTTATCCAAGTCTGGCCTTGCCCCTTTGGTCTACTGTAACTGTAGGCACATCACTTCATCTTTCCAACTGTCAATTTTCTTCTCTCTAAAACTGGAGCTAGAATAGTACCCACCATTAGGGTTTTTGTGAGTATTAAATCATGTAGAGGACTTGAAACAATCAGCAGTACAGTAAGCATTCAGTAAATGTTAATCATTGTAATTATTGCTATCACTCCCTCATAAACATCTTCTTTGGATCCACTGACATCTATCAAAGTTTTAGTCAGATGATAATTAATGGGTAGAATATTTGAGTTCAGCTTACAAATTTATGTTAGGAAAAAGGTGGGACAAGGATCCCCAAGACTGATACATACAAACTCTGGAGTCCATGCATGACCCTGTGCAAATAAAACTTACTGAGTATCAGTTTCCTTGTAAGTAAAATGATCCTGGACACCCTTTTAGCTCAGTAATGAAGTCACACCTGAGGTTCACCCTTCGTTCAAAGATTAGACAGGCCCATAAAACAAAAGGAGACTAAAGGAGCACACCAGACCAGGGGCAAGGACTAGAAGGCAGGAGGGGACAGGAAAGCTGGTAATAGGGAACCCAAGGTTGAGAAGGGACAGTGTTGACATGTCGTGAGGTAATGCTAAGCAATGTCATAAAACAGTATGTGTACTGACTGTTTAATGAGAAGCTAGTTTGTTCTGTAAACCTCATCTAAAGCTCAGTAATAAAAATAATAAATAAATTAGTAAAACAATAACAATAATATCCACACAAATTGCTATCGTGAGGATGTTGGTGGCTAAAAAGCACTGGGCATTCACAAATATTATTCTCACCTATCTTGCCCTTAAAATAATAAATAATGTTGTATAAATAATGTTTGTAAACATTTTGATATTTAAATATATGCCTAAAGTCATAGTTTTTTCAATATATAAATATAAAAACTTCTAAAAAGTCTGTCTTGTTTATAATTTTACCTTGTGACGGGTAGAGAAACCAATAGGAGGAGTTACTTTTCTAATTTTAATTCTGATAAAATAAATACAAGTAAATGAAGAAGAACTAGTAAGCAAAATGGAAATACATCAAATATTATGAACAATAGAGGGCAATATTTATACATATACATAGATCTTTGAAAGCATTTCACAAAATTTTATATTATCGTCTTAAAAAATGAGGATAGATGCTCTTAAGTACAATCCTGAAAGTACAAACCCAAAGATTCTTGTGAAGAAAATAAAAGGGGGGTGTGGGTGGGGAAGGAACCAATGAAAACCATGTGGCTGCAAAAATTTTCTTGGAGTAAAATAGTATAATAACATTTTCAAAATGATAATGAACCTTGGAATTACGAAGCTGCATTTCTTCAGGGTTCAGAATGAGCCGAGACCACAAAAAGCCAAAGACAGCAACAAACACTTAGTTGTGCGTGTGTGTGTACAAATGTGTATGTTTTAGCTCTTCACATGTCTTCCTCAGATTCATCCTCAATTCTAGCAAATAAATAAACCTCAACATCAAAAGTCAAAGTATAAGCCATTCAGCAAGTTCCCTTAAATTTACCTTATCACCTCTGGTTTAACCTATAATGGAAACCTGGTGTTATGGATTGAATTGTGCATCTCCAAAATATGTGTTCAAATCCTAACCACTATACGTGTGGATGCAATCCCATTTGGGAATAGGGTTTCCTTTGTTACATTAATGATGCCGTATCAGTGTCGGATTTGTCATAAGTCAATCGCTTTTGAGATATAAATGCAGCTGATTATGCACATAAGCAAGCAAGCAAGCGAGCACGAAGGGGGAAAACACAGATGCCACATGGAAATCTCCAAGGAATGCTGAGAAGAAGGCTAGAGAAGCCGAGACGGGGATTTTCCCCTAGAAAAGACAGAGCCAGTACCCTAGTACCCTAGGGCCAGTACCCTGATTTTGGACTTCTAGCCTCCTTAACTCTGAGAAAATAAACTTCTGTTCATTAAAGCCACCCACTTGAGGTATTTCTGTTATAGCAGCACTAAGAAACTAAAACACCTGGTCTCCTCTTTCCCAAGGCTAAGTCCTCCATCTCTGCATGGTATTTCTTTTACGTTTCTATTCTCCAGAATACTTGTGAACAAATAGTTCTTCTCTTCCTTTGACTTGTTTTCTGAATTTTTAGTCTCTCTTCTCTGGCTTATTATGCTGAATTTATAATGATTCCCTAGATGCCAAAATTCTAAAGCGATAAAATTTTCTTTTTTTGTCACATGCCACAGCATCTTTAATTCTTCTGAGACTGTGGTTTCCTAGGATTCAGGGAATCTGGTGACTAAGGTATTATTCAGAGACACTTATTCAGCTTTTTCTCCACATTTGAGGATGTAGTGTTGCTGAACTTAAAGAATCAGAAGAATCTGATGTTTGTAAACCTTCCCTTCAACAAAAGTACTTAAGCAAATATTCTTCTAGAATGGTGTTATAAACCTAATCCTTGATATCGTCTATTGACACTCAGCATCCATTTCTATCATCCAAGCTACTCTGCTTTATTATGACGAACGGAAGGCTACAACCACACTACCCGTATCCATTTGCTGTTCTAGTCCTACATGTCATGTAGGCAATTAGCATAAGATACATACACACATGGTTTAGAATGCTGAAGGGATGTACATGCCATCACACTTTCTTGAGAAGGTGCACAGACAAGAAGACCTGCAAATGTGAATGTTGGTAGTAGCCAGTCTCTCCAGTCCATAGTCTATTCACTTGATTTCTGGTGTGGGGCGGCTGAGACGTCAGCAGCAGGGGTAGCTAGGCAGCAGCTGCTTTCTGACCTCTGCTTAGAAGTAGTAGGCTTGACCTCTGGGCCTCACTTATGCAAGTGATTTTGAGGCTAGGAGACTTTTGGCTATCTCCTTTCTTCCTTTCACCCTGCTCTTCCAATAATTTTATAACCACTTAACTCTCAACATTGAATCTTTTTCTTCTTGGCTTCTTCAATGAACTTGGTAGAACGGAAGTCCTAGATATTAAAGGAAGTGGCACAGAAGTAATTGAAATCTTCCAGATTCAGAAAGACTCTCACATCAACTGCATACACATCAGGGACTCTATGCTAAGATGGGGTCCATCTGTTTCTGCTCTGAGTGGCCACCTTATTTCAAATAAGGTATATAATTCCAAGAAGGAGCCTCATTTTACATTATTGCCCAGCAGCAACACGTATGAAACCCTATAGATTCCTTCTCTTTTGACTACCCATCTGTTTTTCTCAAACTACCAAATCCAAATCCTTCCTCTACTGATATTTTCACATTTGATTACTAACATTTGAAATTTTCACCTCACAAGTAGTTACACTAACTCTCTGGATATATATATTTCAATTTCATTTGCTCATATACTTTTACGTCCATCAATTAAATTGGAGTAGCTCAAGGATCTATCCTTGATTATCTCAAATTTTTACCTTTAATATTCCCTATGGAAGTACTCTTTTAGTCCCAAGGCATCAATGGAAATGGTTCCCTCCAAATATGCCCAAGTCTTGACTCTTGTCACAGTTCATAAACTTGTGTATCTTGTTATTAAGTAAGCATTTCAACTATGCTTCATAAGCAAATATAAGAGGCTAAATCTTTCATAAATTCAATAAATGCTTATAAATTTACAGGCACTATTCTGTGATCCGGGGTAAAAAAGAGACAAAAAGCACTCCTCTTACGGAGGTGGCATTCTAGTTACATATAAGTAATATGTAATGCAATAAATAATGCATTTATTATAAATATGATGGACACAAATTAAACAGGGTGATGGAGAAGAGAGTGTCATAATTTTAAACTGAGTGTTCAGAAAAAATATTTGTTGAAAAAAGTAATATTGAGTAACTTGAGGGAGAATAAAATGATCCATATGAGAATTCTCCGGGAAAAAAAAGGACAAGGGTGAGACAGATGTGCCTTGAGTTTTTAAGAAAGAGCAGGAGGACAAGATGAGGATAGAATCGTGATCAAGGATGAGGGGGCAGTAAGAAGTGTAGGGTGTAGATCCTTTAAAGTATCATTACGCCTTTCTAATTTCATCTCTGAATAAAAAGGTAAGCCACTGAAATTTGAAAGGCTTTGAGCTAACAGGGACTAGACTTTGATCCTTTTTTTTTTAATTAGGATATCTCTTGATCTTTTATTTAAACTGGATGGCTGGAGAGTAGGAGTTTATAGGCCAAAGTAAGGAGACAAGTTTAAGAATTTATTGCAACAATCCGCAGTAAAACAAAAAATCAAAAAAATAAAAAAACCCCAAACAAACAAAAAACTAGAACATAGAGGTTGAGGTTGTGAGAATAATCAGACTCTGGATATACGCTTGTAGAGTTAAAAGAATTTGTAAAGGGACTGAACTTATCATGTGAATAAACAGGTTCAAGGACAATTGTGAGGTTCTTAACCTGAAAAAAACTGGAAAGAGATAGATGCCATTTACTGAGATTCCAAAGAATGCCAGAGGAAGATATTGGTGGGTGGAATATAGTAGTTTATGATTGGATAGCTGAACATTAGGAGATCTGAGTTGCCTATAGAACATCCAGGAGCCCTGCTGGCTCACTGGTTAAGCGCTTTCACCAAAAGGTCAGTAGTTCAAACTCACCAGCCACTCCATGGGAGAAAGAGGTGGCTGTCTGCTCCCATAAAGATTACAGCTTTGGAGACCCTATGGGCAGTTCTCCTCTGTTCTATAGGGTTGCTATGAGTCGGAATAGACTCGACTTGGGGTTTAGTTTTGGTTTTATAAAACATCCAAGTAGAGAGTGAATTAAGCAGTTGGCTATGACATCGAGAGTTCATAGAAAAGATCCTGGCCAAAGATATAAATTCTGTAGCTCTTAAATGATAGATAGTATTTAAAGTCATAAGAATTTATAAAAACACTAAGTAAGTGAGACTAGATAAAACAAAAGAGATCCAAAGACTGTGGTACAGTGATTTTTAACGGTCAGAGAGACGTGAAACAATTAGCAAAGGAGACTGAGAAGGAGAGACCAATATAATAGAGGTAAACAGAAAAGTGTAGTAACAGGCTCACCATGTTTGGGTAGGGGGCGACTCAATGAGAAAGAAGAGATCAAATGTGTAACACTCTGCTGATAGGTCAAAAAGCATAAGGATTTTGAATTGACCATGTGAAACATGTGAAGGCAAATGGTTACTTTGATAATAGAAGGTTTTGCAGACCAGGGGAGGTAAAAATCTAAATGGAATAGTTTGTGAGACAATGGCAGGAACACAATCAGGCAAAGCAAATACAGGCAATTGTTTTGTGAAATTTATTTATTAAGGGGAACAGATAGAATGATGCTATGACTGGAGTTATTTGTAATCAGGAGAGTTTTTTCTTTTCCTTTTTTTAGTATGTTAGGAAAAAATGCAGTCTATATACTGATGGTGATGATCTAGTAATTAATGAAACACACACACAAACTATGCCTCAGGAAAGAATAGAAAAGATTGAGTGCTATACTCAAATATGAGAGAGATGATGAAATCTAGTGCATACTTGAAGTTGTTGCCCCTACTTAGGTATGGACATTTCTGCCATTGTGATAGAAAAGCAAGTTGATTATGTGTTCACCATAACATTTGCAGGTAGATGAGTTACTGTGATAGTGGAGACTTCCGTAAGTTATGACAGCTGTTTATTTTCTCAGGGAAATAAGATGCAAGTCATCAGTTGAGAATTAGGATGATGGAGGAAGTGGTAAAGGTTTGAGAGCAGAAGTTCTAAAGCAGTCAAGGAGGAAGTTGGAAAGAGAATGGAGTAAGTTTGCCAGAGTCCACTTGAAGGTAATGATAATTAATATAAATTTGGGCCAGCGAGTATTATTTGTGTGTTTCCTTTAGGCATTTTAAGTTGTATGAAACAGAAGTGGAGTTGGCCAATATTGGATTTAATGAGGGCTGCGGTATTTCAGGAGCCCTGGTATTGCAGTGGTTAAGAGCTATGACTGCTGACCAAAAGGTTGGCAGTTCAGATCCACCAGCCACTCATTAGAAATCCTATATTCTACTCTGTCCTATAGGGTTGCAATAGTTGGAACTGACTTGATGACAACAGGTTTTTGGTTTGGGTGGTCCTTCAGGATAATTATGATGAATGGAGAGAGAAAATGGAGCAAGGGAGTGATTATAATGATGAACCATTGAATCTAAGCTGGGATGGGGGTGAGGGTCAGTGAAAAGATTATAGGATTAATAGATTTCAGGTCAAATCCCTGTATCAATGAGTTGAGGAACTGTAAGAATGGGGGAGTTTTAGTAGAGTGAGCTTGAAAGACAGGAGTTGGTACTTCCTGCTGTATGTATGAAACTGAAATTTTTGGAGGGATACAATTGTTGGCAATGACAAGTTATAAGAATTATATGTATAGTCAAGGGAGTGTGTAGTTTAAAGAGGGTGGAGGACCATAAATTAAAAAGGAATTTAAACCTACTCCTTCTCTTTGATTATTAGTCTTTGTTAATGGTATTTATTCCCTATAATTTTCCTAGTTGCAAAACCTGAAGTGTGGTTTGACTTCCCCTACTCTATCACTCCTTGCATTGCTTTGGTACCATATCCTGCCTATTATTCCTGCTAAATATCTCTTGAATCTGGCTTCCTTCTCCAGCCTACTAACGTTGCTATGTTTAAGGCTCTTAATACACGTCTCCTGATAATTGTTCTATATATGACTTGTTGTTCTGGTTGTCTATATACATGTAGCATGACTGAAAAAAACTGGCTGGAGGAAGATGTGATAATGATAGACTTCCCTATAAGACGGAGTCATACTCTTTCTTTGTTTTTATTTTCTACTGTGGAAATACAAGGGAAATAAGATGCAAGTCATCAGCTGAGAATTAGGATGATGCTTATTTTTTTTTTTTTTTTTTTTACACTGAGATCCACCAAACAAAAAATAAAATCAATTCGTATGCCTGGTACACACACATACATACACAAACAAGCACACATTTTCTGCAAGAGTTGGCCTTATGTGAAGATATTTTAGTTTGAACTCTAGCTCTACTTTGCTACCAGTATAGTTGTTCCAAAAGAACAACTATATGTTGTTGTTTGATGAATAAAAACTCAAACTTTTCTTGATGTATTCCAGATAGGATGTAAGCACCATGCATATTTTTGAGGAAATGCACAATTTCATTTCTTACGCCCTCTCTTTTCACCTCGCCACCACTGATCCCCACAGATAATACACCACCCCTGTCTTCCATTATAATGCTTTCTCATTTCCCAGAAGTCCACGTCTTTTCACATGACAGTGCCTTTGTACATGCTTCACCTTCATCTTTCACTCTTTCCCTTTCTTCTTCACTGGGCTTGTTTCAACTCACCCTTTCAGACCTAACTCAAAAGTCGCCCCCCCTTTGAAACCTTTAAGAACTCCACTGAGAATTCTATTTTGTGGTTCTAAAGAATTTGATTCATGCCTTCATACTCCTATTGCAACCCTTATCTTTTATACCCTATTCATAAAGACCAGTGTCATATGTTATTCATCTTCAGGCTCCCAAGATCTAGAACTGTACCTGGCATCTACTATGGGATCACTATATGTTTGGTGAGGGAGTGAAATAACAAGCTATTAAGAAATAATGCAAACACAGTTCTCTAAAAATAAATTACGTCCAAGTATTCTAATTTCCTTTATGCTTGGGAGTGTATGAATGAGAAAATCAAAAGGATGCCATAAAGAGTTTGTAAATATCACTAAGACTCACCAAAGTTTGCCTCGTGACTGAAAATGAGCAAGACGTAGACTCTTTTCAAGAGGTATCATCAAACCAATCATGTAAGAGAAATCTGGCTTTATATTCAGTAGAAAAAACACGTTTTCAACTGAACCTATTTTAACCTGCTTTCAAGTTTTATGGGTCATAGATCTGGATAAAATACAGCCTAGGTGCAAAGTCAAGTAGATTGATTATAATTCTATTATTGATAGAGTTCCATTAAATCAACCCGGCTTAACCTGTAAGGATATCTCTGTTCTCGAAAAAGACAGGTACAAGTTTATCCACAACTCGGGTGAAAATAGAGATGGCCGCTTCATGATATTTGTGAATTAAATCAATACTGGAAATAAAGCTAAAACATTGGATTTGACAGTGTCTCAGGTTAAAAAGATGAGCCAAAAGTAACAAGATATAATTTAGCAGGGGTAAGTTTAGAGCTTTGAACTGAGGTTAAACAAATCAATGGGAAGCACAGTATGGAAGACCCTCTTTAGTGACAGTTTGTGTGAAATGGGTGTAGGGACAAGCCACTAGAAGGAAAAAGTGCCAAAATCCAATGAAAATTTATATTATTTAATAGAAATACAGTGTCCAAAACAAGTTAGGTCATCGTTCCACTTTACTATTCACTGGTTTCTGATATCTGGATCTATGTATTATAACTAAAGAGACATTTACAAACAGCCTTGTACCCAAAGATAGGTGACCAATATTCATTATAATTTGGCTATAATAATAGCTAACATCTGTTGAGCACATACCATGTGAAGGTGCTTTAAGTGCATTACCTCACTTGGTCTCACAACAGTCTTATCAGGTAAGTACTTAGAGAGGCTGCTGTGAAGTACTGCCAAGAAACCCCCTTCAGCAAGGAGGTACTCATTCCCCCATGCTGGAAGTGTGGTCTGCTGACAGCTTACAGCCAAGCCCCACCTGAAAACTGCCCAGGAAAATACACCCATCAGAAAAGTGTGCCAACTAATGAAGCAAAAGTGCAATCACCTTCCTAGGGTTTAATATGAAAAGTCTACAGGTAAAAGTTAAATGTAATAATGCTGCAATGGATAAAGAAAGTTATGAAAAATATGAATGAATTTTTTTTTATAATAATGTGTTTAAAAGTTAGAGAAAAAGTCTCTTTAGAGAAGAAACAAACAAAAATTACACATGTACAGAATGCCTTGCAAAATCATGATCTTTTGGAGCTAGAAAACTGTAAAGAAGGAATACTATGTAGTTACAATTTTATTTACCATTATATGTCCTACATATATATATTTGCTCTATGATATGTATGTAAACATTTAAACTGAAAAATAAAGTATGCCTCCTAGTAGAAAGCAAGACTATGGAAAAAAAATTATTGATGAAGTTTTAAAAAAAATTATACATATATATTATACATATATATATAAAGTTGTATTTCTAGTTGATTTTTGTTAAGAAGTTACTATAACAAAATTGATTATCAGGCACATATATGAAATATCTCATGTTTTCCATCTAAATTATATAAATAAACTACCTATTTCAATTTTGTAAAGACGGGAAATAGGTCAAGATAACTGAGCTAATTCTTGCTCATGAATATGAGGCTAGTATTTAAAAGAAAGACCTTGTTCAGGACTTTTCTGATTTAATCCAGGCAAAGTTAAATATATTTTATGTTTCTAAAATTTCATTCAAGAAATATACACTTTTTAGTTCCTCACAGAATTCAGTGGCTCACTTCTCAGTATTGGTTAAACAATGTAAAAAAATGGAGTAAAAACAGGTAACGGATTGGAACTTTTAAGATCACATGTAGGAAATGGTGTAACAAAGTGGGAAGCTGACCTCAGTCTGATTCTTTGCTCATAGAAGTACTGTGATCCAGCTATTTTTCATTGTATCTGATTGTTTAAATCATAATAATAACAGTAATAATAAAATCCATTGCCGTCAAATCGATTCTGACTCAGCAACCCTAAAGGACAGAGCAGAACTGCCTCAAAGGGTTTCCAAAAAGTGGCTGGTGGATTCAAGCTGCCGGCCTTTTGGTTAGCAGTCAAACGCTTAACTACTGTACCACCAGGGCCCCAAGAGCAATAATAACAAACTGCATTTATATACTCTGTTTCCTAATCTGTGTTCCTCCCCTCCTTCCGTATAATATAAACAATATATATCATGTATTTCATTGATCTAGTAAGAGAAGTAAATAATCTATGTAGATTGTTTGCACAGTACCTGGCATAGTAGGAACTAAATAAATGCTAGCTACAGTTATTATGAAGGAGCCCTGGTCGTGCAATGGTTAAGCTCTCAGTGGCTGACTAAAAGGTTGGCAGTTCGAAGCCACCAGTAGCACCACAGAAGAAAAAGCCTGGAGATCTGCTCCTGTAAAGATTACAGCCTAGGAAACCCTATGCAGCATTTCTACTCTGCTCTACAGGTTAGGTAGGAGTCAAAATAGACTTCATGGCACACAACAACACAGTTATTATAATGATGACTACTCTTGATTCAGTTTAGCTAATCATTCTTATCTGCATTCTTACTATAACTTTATCAATCTACTATTTTCCAGCAGAACTAAGGGTAAAAGGGAGAGAGGGGCATGGAAGTGAAATATCCAGCTCATGACTACATGTATTGTCGGTATGTCTTATTTTCATATACTGTTATTATTATACTGTTACTGAAAAAAGGACTGTTATCTCTATCCTTACGGAAAATGTGATCTTCATACTTACTAAGAAACTTAAAAGAGAAGTCTAAATAAATTGCTGTATTTTAAAATAAAGATGTACATGTGCATATTTGAGAAGAGTAGTTGACTGAATGTGAATAAATGACAATTTAATAATGAAAACCCCAAAATGTGGATCATGTTTATCAAAAATGCTGCTGATTTTCACAAGTCATTTTGTTTTTCTAAAGCTGCTCTATGTTACGTATATTTGTTTACTGGCTGTTCTTTTCTTCATTTTTATTCATCTTATTTTAGAATTCCAAATTTAGAGAAAATTTGCAAGAATAGTATACATAACTTTCTTTTTTATCTTAACCATTTATAGTGAGTTGACGCAATACCAACTCTAGCATGTATTTACTACAAACAAAACATTTGCCTACAAAGTTCTATAAAAACCAGTTGCCCTTGAATCGACTGGGACTCATGGTCACCCCACTGTGTCAGAGTAGAACTATACTCCACAGGGTTTTCAGTGGCTGACTTTTCAGAAGCAGATTGCCAGGCATTTTTTCCAAGGCGTCTCTGGGTGGACTCATACCCCCAATATTTCAGTTAGCAGCCTAGGGCGTTAACCCTTTGCACCACCCAGGGACTCTACAAAGCTCTCTACGACCATTAACGTATCATCTGATCAACAGACCATAGTCAAATTATACCACTCAGCGCAACAATGTCCTTTATACCAAAAAGCTAAGTTCAGAATCACACGTGCCATGTTTTATGTCTCTTTTGTATCCTTTAGTCTGGAAACGTTTCCTTAAACATTCGTTGGTTTTCATGGCTTTGACTTTTTTAAAGGCTACTTTGTGGAAAGTACTTCAGTTATGATCTGTCTTTTATTTCCTCATGCTTAAATTCAGTCTGTACATTTTCAGTAGGAATATTTCAGTAGTAACTTTGTGTTTGTCTCATTGCCTCTTTCTGGTAGCACTTGATTTTAGTTTTCCATTACTGATGATGTTAACTTTGATCACTTGACCAAAGTGTCTTCTGGGCTTATTGACTGTGAAGTATAAAGTTGCTATTTTTTCCATTTATCAATAATTATTTCATGGGATAGTACTTTAAGACCATTTCTTATTTTTCAATTCATACTTTCATGTACAGAACTTTAAAATAGATTAATTATCACTTATTTTCTTTCAGGGTACTTGTTAGTTTTTTGGCAAGGTTCTTACTCTACTTGAAATATAATTTTATTTCCTAAATTGTATGTTTTCCTATTTCTGTCAGAAATAACTCACTTACAATGTTAGGGAAATTAGAATAAGGTTTAAAATAAAATTTTATTAATAATGCATTCTAAGTGTAGTCTATATGTCAGATACAACTATTCTATGTTTTATAAGTAATGGTTCATTCATTGAATAATAGCTTATATGATGACATTAAAATATAAAGGCTATTATTTTTTTCTAAAAGGTTTAAAATCAGATGATAGCATTTGATCAATTTAAAATTGAATTTGCTTACAGTAATATTTTCTGAGATCTCAAAAATTACCATTATCATGCTATACTTACCAGCCAAAGCAAGAATATATTCTTGAAATCTGGTTCCTATATGGTTAGTGGCTGTGCAGTTATATCGTCCAAAGTCATTGTCAGATGTAGGTGCAATCTAAAATAATTATATTAATAAAGGTATTACAATACTAAAACAACATCACAGAAATTTTAAAATAGACTACCATATGCACACATGTCCACTAATTCATTCCATGCTCCTTGCCAATAACTCCTTTTTTCTATATCCATTGAACCTTAATAAATGACATTAATCCTTTTAAGATGTAAACCATGGATCTGCACTATCCATAGGGAAGATGAATCTTAGTTCATATATTAATTTATTAAGTGGATAAAGTCACCATTTTGTTGCATCTATTGGAATGGCAGAGTCAATTGACAGTGATATGGGTAAAGCTCAGATAGTAGTATACAGTTTGAAAAGAATAAATGGCAATTTACTGCAGACTTGAACTTGAAAACAGTTAAGTATGTTCCAAAAGCATTGCTAACTCTTTGTGTTGTATGTTTTAGCCTCAAACCAGACTGATTTAAAGGTCAAGAAAGGCTCAAAAATGTCAGATTTCTTACCCTCTCATGAGTCTACTGAGCATAAAATACTTACAAAAATAAAGAATCATTCCAGTAAAAATATTTCCAGGAAGGTCTTTTGCAAGAAAACATTGCCCTTGTGTAACATTCCCTACAGTATCTGGCCTCCATTTCTGCTCAATTCCTATCATTTCCTTTTGGTTTAGGTGAGAAATAACTGACCTCAGTTCTTAAGCATTTGAAATTCATAATTAAGTTAACCTTTGGGGATTCTATTGCTGAACACTGGGACCAACCCTGTAATTTTAATGTACGGAAATCCTGGAGTATCAATTCAGTGAAGAGAGCTGATGATAGTAATAGATGTAATTTTCAAACCCAGTAACTATTATTAAGAGAGAATACGCTTACAACAAGAGTTACTGTTAATTTCAACTCTATCCCAAAAGGGGAAAAAATGATTTTGTGGTAATGGGAGGCTATTAACTGAAAGTGCAATTTTGAGGTCCATTGAAGATGGTAATTCTGAAGAGTACAAAAAGCTGTGTCATTCACTTTCTAGTCAGCTGTCCATCCAGGAACATACCAGCTTTAAGGATTAGAAGTTTTCACAGTTCTTCTATAAGTACTCCAAAGTGATTCAAACATTCATTTTTCTTACATGTTGCTTTTAATAAACCAGGCTAATTTAGCTCTAAAATAATTTTACTAGTCCAAAAGAGCTTTCACAAAAATAATTTTCTTATTCTACAGACATGTGAGAAAGATATTTCTATATTCCACAGGGAAGAATAAGTTTATTGAATCAATACACAGCAGAAGCAGGATAGCTATGACAAAGAACTGTGACTATCGCCCAGCTCCAAGAGATTATTCAAGTAATTTAAATATAGACGTTTAAAAAAAGGCTTAATTCATTATTTTTTCTGTGCCTAGAAGTTCAGCTATGAATAGATAAAAGCTTTGCAATTGTATCTGATACACATAATTCCGTTACCACGTTGTATGGTTAAGAAATACAGAAAATGCCCAGTCATGGCACAGATTTTAAAAGGACAGCTCCAGACATAACCTTGCCAAATTATGTGCCCTGGAGCATATTCTGTGTATTCTAGGAAACAGATATGAAAGTAAAGTCCGATAGTGGTTTTACACCCAACCCCAGCATGATGAAATATTAGATAATTCCATCAGAATATAAGATATTCTACCACAAAAGTAGATTATACAACACCAAGTTAAAAAAGTAATTAAATGTTTACAATGTACAAATAATTGCTGATTATTTATCCCGGAAGTGTTAAGAGTATCTACTTAACAAAACTATTTCTTCATACGTTAATATTCAGTTAAAATATTTCAACTTAAAATGTTAGCTTTTGAGAGAACATAATAAATTAGCAAATAAAGTTTCAAATGGCAAAATATAAGCTAAAATTACAATGTTAATAAAGAAGATCTTTAGTTTTTCCTAAACCTTCTGTTTTAGAAGAAGTACAACCAGAATGCTCCTTAGAAGCTAGGATAGTGAAACTTCATCTCACATACTTTGGACATGTGATCAGGAAGGACCAGTCCCTGGAAAAGGACATCATGCTTGGTAGAGGGTCAGCAAAAAAGAGGAAGACCCTCAATGAGATGGATTGACACAGTGACTGCAACAATGGGCTCAAGCATTGCAAAGGATGGTGCAGTACCAGGCAGTGTTTCATTCTTTGTGCACTGGGTCACTACAAGTCGGAACTGACTTGACTACACCTAACAACAACAGCAAATCTTCAAAAAAACTGATTTCCTTTTTCTGTGCATTCTGTGGTGAGAAAACCTTACTTAGGACATGAATAATGATAAAGACAATACAGAATTGGCTATCATTCCAGTCAACCTATTACAAACTTCCTGCAGTCAATTTTTGCCCAGGTATTGGAAATACTTGTATTTCCTCAGGAGTACTCAAAAAAATAAAATGTTTGGATAGCCTCTACAGATGTATTTATTGATAGCAACCCAAATGTTTTACAGAATATTTTATTATATTTTAAGCTGTGATTTTAATATCTTAAATATATATATCTGAATATATTAAAGAAAAAGGAAAAATAAGATACTTTAAGAAATCTATTGAAAAATGTTATTAATTAGCAATTATATGACTATTGGATTATAATTATTAAACAATAAATAATAATAATGGATTATCCCAAGCAACTATGTATGCTACTTACTCAAATTTAGTTATATTTATTGCCACCACCTGTCAGTCTGACGTACTATAATGGCTTGCTTGTTGCTACGATACTGGAAGCTATGTCATTGGTATTTTAAATAACAGCAGGGTCACTTATGGTGGACAAGTTATGGTGGAGCTTCCAGACTAAGAAAGACTAGGAAGTAAGACCTGGAAAACTATTTCTGAAAATTAGCGAATGTAAACATTTCTGGATCACCACAAAACAATTCTTTCTTTCTTTGGACACGCCATCAGGAGGGATCAATCGCAAGAACAGAACATCATGTCTGGTGATGCAGAGGGCCAGTGAGGGCAAAGGAGACCCTCAGTGAGATGGACTGGCATAACATCTGCAAAGATGGACTTAAACTTGACAGTGATTGTGATGCGCATATGATCGGCACGCGTCGCGGTTGACTCCATGGCAGTTATCTCTTTCTCTCTTCTAGCTATCTAATATTACTGCAGAGTGTTCCATTGCTCTGGTTATTGTTGTTTTCCATTACTTTGTTTTTAAGATGTAGTAGATCAGGTTGTTGTTGTTAGGTGTCATGGAGTCGGTTCTGACTCATAGCGACCCTGCGTACAACAGAACGAAACACTGTCCAGTCCTGCACCATCCTCACAACGGCGTCTATGTTTGAGCCAATTGTTAACTGAATACAGTATAAATATCAAATATTAATCAAAAACACCTATTTCTTTTCGTTGATTTAAACTAAATTAGCACAAAAATGTAGCAGCTTTATAGGTAAAGAAGGCTCTGTAAGGGAGATTTCTAACCATGTAAAATCATAGAAGGATGGATTGGCTGATAATCATTGCCAAGGACTTGTATAAACTTTGGCAATTCACACAGGCACGCGTGTGCACCCACACGTACAAACTATAATTAATAAATAAAAGTGTTCTATTCAAACACTATTCAGACCCTTGAAAGAAGAAAAGCAGTTATCTAAAAGCTTAATAAATACATAAATAAAATGAGGCACTGAACAAGTAAATTTGGTTTATTTAGGAAATTACTGCAGAATTGTACATATGTAGCCAGCAGATAGCATTTACATATGTCATTCTGTGGATAATAAAGGAGTAACCAAAAAAATCAATGAATAACATCAAGACTAAAATAAAACTTGTGGCCCACAATCACTGCCAAATTGTTAATTACATTTTCTTATTTTTTCCTAGTATAATTGCTTTTCCATCTAAAAATAAATCATGAAAATAATGGCCTTTGCTATAAACCCATATTTCCATATAAGTAAATACTGAGACATTCCTCATTAATGGGCCATAATTCAAATGCGTAACATTTGCCTTTATGTAAATAAATAGGAGAATATATACACTAGGATTTCAAAGTATATTTATACGTAAAGATATCTGAATAGATTCTAAAATAGCAGATAACTGCTAAAATAATACAATCCATTGATATATATGAAGACTTACCTCCAATATCATCTTTCTTCCTGTACTATATGTCTTTAAATTAGTGGTGTTCTTAGCTGGTAATATTAATTTATCTCTTCTCCAGTGGATTGATGCTGGTGGATTAGATTTCACATCACAGCTTATATTGATTGGATTTCCTTCCCAAGAGTAATAAATGGTTTGGTTTGATATAAACTTGGGAGCATCTGTAAAGCAATATAATACAACATTTATAGGCTTTTTCTTTAAGATAAATAATTATTTAATTAATATAACATTAGTAGTTTTATTTGAATACTGAAAGAAGCCATAGCAAGTCTGATTTTATATATTTAATATAAGATGTCACAACTGTTACAAAAACATGTCTTTTTAATGGTTCATCAAATAATTTTAATATTATTAACATGAAAACATTCAAAGTTGGCTAATATTTGAAATATGAATC
The DNA here is from genome assembly GCA_030035585.1 of Dugong dugon. Lineage (NCBI taxonomy): Eukaryota > Metazoa > Chordata > Mammalia > Sirenia > Dugongidae > Dugong > Dugong dugon. The sequence goes on from CM057473.1 coordinate 15,051,179, forward strand.
ACTAATGCTCAGATTTAAGGTTGCTCTTAATAACCTGACAAAAGTATCCACTGAGTAAGTTAATGGTAGCTAATAAATGTAGAATATCTTTCAGGAACAAACTGGATTATGAAATAAAAGGTTAAAACCTGAAAAAATCAGTGTCTCTCATGTCATTTTTTAAATCTAGTCTTAGTCATAATAATTTATTCTACAAAATATTTGGAAAAGCAGTTATGAAGTTTAAGTTAAAATGGCAACTTCAAAACTAAACTTTTTTTCCTTAAAATATCGAAATTTCTGTTTCTATATTAATAAAGATATTTTCTAAAGTAATCAATTATTATTATTTGAAAGTTACTCAGTTCATATTGCTCTCTATCCATTTTCAGGCCTCTACACCAGAACTCTCTAACAAAGATAGTACATTATATCATTTTATTGGAAAAATCTAATTGTGAAGACAGACATGGTTTTTATTCTTACTTAACTACAGATCTATGTCATAGACCCAATAACATAACCTCAATATCTCAACTTCATAAATGTTTGAAAGGATTAAGTGACTTTTCTGAAAACACACACACACATAATTCTCAATTTTACCTGCTGCTGTTGAGTTCATTCTGACTCATAGGGACCCTGCAGGACAGAGTAGAACAGCTCCATATGGTTTCCAAGGAGCAGCTGGTAGATTAGAGCTGCCAACCTTTTCATTAGCAGCCGAACTCTTAACCAATGTGCCACCAGGGCTCCAATCCTCAATTAGTGGTAGCTAAAATGTTTCTAGTATCTTTACTGATTATTGTTCCTTTTACTAACTTCTTAGAATTTAATATACCTTCATACATTATTGATTTCAATTCTTTAACTTTTATACTTTTTGATTTATTATCCCTTATTTACAAATGCCCTATATCAATTTTGTTAGCAACAGATAGGTAGCATGGCAATCACAATCAATAGCATGGACTCAAAAATAATCATTTTAAAATCACTTTTCTATCATACTTTATTGTATATCTTTAATTTCAATCTCGCACAAAGCAGGAAATATTTATTTGATGCTTTCTTTATGGTAGTAAGTTTACATACTTTAGGCTATTTAATCTTTTTATTAACCTTGTGAGGGAAGTGTTGTTTTTCCTGTTTTAAGGATGAGGAATATGAAGTAAGAGTTCTCAAGCTTATTCAAATACTATATGGTATGACTTGGATGTGAATCTAGGGTAATTTAAAGTCAAAGTCCATTATATTCCCAGGAAACCCAGGAATAAAATTATAATATTTAATGAAAGCAACATTTTGGTGATGTGGATCCTATCATATGCTATTGGGGGGAATGCAATTGGCACAATTCTTCTGGAAGACACAAATTTTTCTCATCTTGATTCTGCAATACAGTCTTAGGTTTCCATCCAGAGAAAATAATCATAAATATTGTCAAAGGTTTATTTAAAGAACTTTTAATATATTACTACTTTAATATCAACAGCAACAAACTCAAAACAACTTAATGTCTTACAAAAAGTGATTGGCTAAATAAATGGTGGTACATTTTTGTCCTTAACCAACAAAACCAAACCCATTGCTATGAAGTCGATTCTGACTCATTATTGTCCTTAGGCATGCTAAATCCTACAGAGACATATTTTCTCACAGCTTTCCTTCTGCTTGGAATGTCCTTGCCCTTCCGAATACAGTCTACGTACATCCTAACGAAGCCTTAAAGTTTGGGTGAGATTCTCTATGTTGAGTCCCCACTTTATTCCATGTTCTCGTTGACAGTAACGCTCATCATAATGCATTGGACAAACTAGTTGTTTGATTGTTTCACCACCAAACAATCTGTATCTTGTTGGTTGGGATGTGTTTTGGCCATGGTCATCTCCCTGATGTTGTACACAGTGCAGGATGATTACTTGGTTCTCAAAGACTGTATGTGGAATTTACACATTAAATTTGAGTTTTGAATATAAAACATTTTGAAGGAGAAAGAAAACAATTTTCAAGGCCAGAAGAGGTTAAATGAAAAATCTAAGAACCCATAACTAACTGTAAGAGAAGTTAAACTTGTTGACTTTTTTTTTCCCTATATGGACCTGGTATCTGTTCTCTGAATTTAAATCTTAGCCAAAAGCTAAACTTATAAATATAGAATATTTACTACTGCTTAATTTATATAAAAAACAATGTCTTTTGCATTATAATATCTTAGGGAAAGGTTCATGGAGATATATTTACATATAAATATAGCCCAATGTGAAAGTCACACATACTAATGGAACTATGAATAGCTGACTCACAGACATACTTTGTCCACAATATCTGTGTGTACATGTATTACATTATTATAATAATTTAGCCATAAACTAAGGGCAATATTGAATTTTTCTGTGAAAGCAAGTAATTGCCACTATTCCATTCATAATTACTGATGTTTAATAGAATATGTGCTACAGGCAATACATGCTATTCTGAAAGCCACATATAAAAAGGTATTTGTGGTGTGAAGAAAGAAAATACTTTTAACTATTGTCTGCAACACAGACACCATACATCTGCCACTTTGTCATACTATGGTGGCTTGCATGTTGCTGTGATGCTGGAAGCTATGCTACTGGTATTTCAAATACCAGCAGGGATACCCATGGTAGACAGGTTTCAGCGGAACTTCAGGACCAAGAGAGACTAGGAAAAAGGAGCCGGCTATCTACTTCTGAAAAAACTGGCCAGTGAAAACCTTATGAATAACAATGGAGCATTGTTTGCTATAGTGCCAGAAGATAAGCCCCTCAGGTTGAAAGACACTCAAAAAATGACAGCACAACTTGTCCAAGGCAAGGTTATGGAAGCTCCATAGACACATTCAAACTCCCTGAGGGACCGAATTACTGCGCTGAGGGGTGTGGGGACCATGGTCTTGGGGAACATCTAGCCCAACTGGCATAACATAGTTTATAAAGAAAATGTTCTACATTCTACTTTGCTGAGTAGCGTCTGGGGTCTTAAAAGCCTGTGAGCAGCCATCTAAGATACTCCACTGGTCTCAGCCTGTCTGGAGCAAGGGAGAATGAAGAAAACCAAAGACAAGGGAAACATTTAGTCCAAGAGACTAATGGATGATAAGTACTACAGCCTCTACCAGTCTGAGTCCAGCACAACTAGATGGTGCCTGGCACCAACTGCTCTGACAGAAATCACAATAGAGGGTCCCGGACAGAGCTGAAGAAAAATGTAAAACAAAATTCTAACTAAAAAATAATAAATAAAAAAGACCAGACTTACTGGTCTGACAGAGACTGGAGCAACTCCGTGAGTATAGCCTCTGTACACTTTTTAAGTCAGTAATGAAGTCACTCCTGAGGTTCACCCTTCATCCAAAGATTAGACAGGCCCATAAAACAAAACAAGACTAAATGTGCACACCAGCCCTGGGCAAGGACTAGAAGGCAGGAGGGGACAGGAAAGCTGGTAATAGGGAACCCAAGGTCAAGAAGGGGAGAGTGTTGACATGTCATTGGGTTGGCAATCAATGTCACAAAACAATATGTGTACTAATTATTTAATGAGAAGCTAGTTTGTTCTGTAAACCTTCATCTAAAGTACAATTTAAAAAAATGACTGGGGAAGAGCTGTCTCCTCAAAGTAGAGTCGACCTTAATAACATAGATGGAATACAGCTTTCAGGACCTTCATTTGCTGATGTATCATGACTCAAAATGAGAAGAAACAGCTGCAAACATCCATTAGTAATAGGAACGTGGAATGCACGAAGTATGAATCTAGGAAAATTGGAGATTGTCAGTAATAAAATGGAATGCTTGAAGATCAATATCCTAGGCATTAGGGAGCTGAAATGGACTGGTATTGGCCATTTTGAATCGAACAAACATATGCTCTACTATGCTGGGAATGACAACCTGAAGAGGAATAGATTCGTATTCATTGTCAAAAAGGACATTTCAGTATCTATCCTGAAGTACAAGGATGTCAGTGAAAGGATAATATGCATATAAGGAAGACCAGTTAATATGAATATTATTCAAATTTACACACCAACCACTAACACCAAAAATGAAAAAATGGAAGATTTTTACCAACTTCTGTAGTCTGAAACTGATCATTTAATTAAGATGCAAAAGTTAGAAATAAAGAAGAAAGATCAGTAGTTGGAAAATATGGCATTGGTGATAGAAATGACACCAAGGATCTCAGGATAGAATTTTGCAAGACCAAAGACCTATCCATTGGAAAAACCTATTTTTCAACAACTTAAATGGTGACAATGCACGTGGACCTAGCCAGATGGAATACACAGAATCAAATGGACTATGGAATCAAATAGACTGTGGACTTTCCATCTGTGGAAAGAGACAATGGAGAAACTCAGTATAATCAGTCAGAACAAGGTCAGGGGCCAACTGCAAAAACAGACCATCAGTTGCTCATATGAAAGTCCAAGCTGAAGCTGAAGAAAGTTAAAACAAGCCTAAGAGAGCCAAAGTACAACCTTGAGTATATCTCACCTGAAATTAGAGACCATCTCAAGAATAGATTTGACACATGGAACACTAATGACCAAAGATCAGACCAGTTCCGGGATGACATCAAAGACATCATATATGAAGAAAGCAAAAGGTTATTAAAATATAGGAAAGAAAGAAAAGACCAAAATGGATGTTAGTAGAGACTCTGAAACTTGCTCTTGAACATAGACTAGCTAAAGCAAAGGGAAGAAATGATGAAGTAAAAGATGAACAAAAGATTTCAAAGGGTGGCTCAAGAAGACAAAGTATTAAAATGAAATGTGTGAAGACCTGGAGTTTGAAAACCAAAAGTGAAGAACATGTTCAGTATTTCTCAAGCTGAATAAACAGAAGAAAAAATTTAAGCCTTGAGTGGCAAAATTGAAGGATTCTATGGGCAAAATACTGAATGACACAGGAAGTATCAAAAGAAGATGGAATACAGAGTCACTGTGCCAAATGGAATTGGTCGAGATTCAACCATTGAGAAGGTAGCATATGACCAAGGACCAATGCTATTGTACGAAGAAGTCCAAGCTGCAGTAAAGGTATTGGCAAAAAAAAAAAAAAAAGTCTACAGGAATTACGGAATACCAACTGAGACGTTTCAACAAATAGATGCAGCGCTGGAAGCATTCACTCATTCATGCCAAGAAATTTGGAAGACTGCTACCTGGCCAACTAACTGGATGAGATCCATATTTGTGACCAATCCAAAAAAAGGTGATCCAACTGAATATGGAATTTACTGAACAATATCATTAATATCACACTGTGCCACCAGGTCTCCTCATGAATATCACATGCAAGTAAAATTTTGCGAAAATAATTCAAAAATACTTGCAGCAGCACATCCACAGCGAACTTCCAGAAATTCAAACCAGATTCATAAGAGGACCTGGACTGTGGGATATCATTGCTAATGTCAGATAGATCTTGGCTGAAAGCAGAGAATAGTAGAAAGATGTTTACCTGTGTTTTACTGACTATCAAAGGCATTTCAACTGTGTAGATCATAATAAATTATGGATAACATTGCAAAGAATGGGAATTCAAGAACACTTAATTGTGCTCATAACCAAGAGGCATAAACCAAGAGGCAGTTGTTCGAACAGAACAGGGGGATACTGAGTGGCTTAAAATCAGGAAAACGGTACATCTGTATGCTGAGCAAATAATCTGACAAGATGGACTATATGAAGAAGAACATGGCATTAGGATTGGAGGAAGATTCATTAACAACTTGCGATATGCAGATGACACAACATTGCTTGCTGAAAGCAAAGAAACTTGAAGCACTTACTGATAAAGATCAAAGACCACAGCCTTCAGTAAGGATTACACCTCAACATAAAAAACAAAAAATCCCGACAACTGGACCACTAATCAATATCATGATAAACAGAGAAAATACTGAAGTTGTCAAGGATTTCATTTTACTTGGATTCACAGTCAAAACCCATGGAAGCAGAAGATATTAAACAACGTACCACACTGGGAAAATCTGCTGCAAAAGACGTCTTTAAAGTATTATAAAACAAAGATGTCATCTTGAGGACTAAGGTGTGCCTGACCCAAGCCATGGTATTTTCAATCGCCTCGTATGCATGCCAAAGCTGGACAATGAATAAAGAAGACTGAAAAAGAATTGATGCATATGAATCACGGTGTTGGCAAAGAATATTGAATATACCATGGACTGCCAGAACAAACATATCTGTCTCGGAAGAAGTACAGCCAGAATGATCCTTAGAAGTGAGGACTGTGAGACTTTGTCTCATGTACTTTGAGCATGTGATCAGGAGGGACCAGTCCCTGGAGAAGGACATCATTCTTGGTAAAGTAGAGGGTCAGTCAGCGAAAAAGAGGAAGACCCTCAGTGTGATGGACTGACACAGTGGCCGCAACAATGGGCTCAAACATAGCAACGATTGTGAGGATGGTGCAGGACTGGGCAGTGTTTCCTTCTGTTGTACACAGGGTAGCAATGAGTTGTAACTGACTTACCAGTCCCTGACAACATCAACAACACAACAACAACATAATATAATGAAAACTACATTCTGGTACATGCTATGCTTTGCGCATGTCCAAACAGTACCCAGTCAGCAATATTCACTAGCACAAAATCCAACCAGTGGTGCCGAGCCAGTGTAGGAAGAAAGATGTTGATCCAAGAAGAGGTGACATGTGCAGAGTTTTAAAACCTCTGGCCATATTTCATATTGATAAAATAAAAATTGTAATTTTCAGAAAATAGACTAAGGTCACATCATGAAAGGCTTTAAACACAAATGAAAGAAAAAAAGATAGGCATGAAATAATTTTCACCTTGAAGTTATATTCCGTGCTTAGGCTCTGTGCCTCGTATTCTATGCATCGGGAAAATTCATTCTTGTCCACAAGGTAGAAAGTTACCACAGAAATAACTTTATCGGAAGAATGCGTTGTTTTGTTTTGTTTTTTTTTAAATATGAATAGAGATGGAAAATCAGAGAAACCTGAAGTGACAAGATGGAAATATGTCATTCACTAGAGGTGGAGGGAGATATATATATATATATATATCCTTTCAGAAAGCCTCTTGTGCCAATGAAAGCTAATGAAAGGGAAGGTGCCTCCAAAAAAGGAAACTGAAAGGGAAATCTTTCTCCCATTTCTTTAAGATAGATCTGAAGGAAATACCACAGACTTAGAAGAACTGTTGGATTGCTTCCTGTAATTTCTGTACATTTGAAGTATGTCAAAATTATAATTAAAAATAAAGTAAATCAATTTCTCAAAAAATAAATCCCCAACTAGAGCTTCAGACAGGAAAAGATGGGAAATTTGGAGACGCTGAAGTTTCGACTTCACCCACAGGTGCCTCAGAAGAAAGTCTTGGCTGTTTCCCAAAAAATCAGCCATTGAAAACCTTACAGAGCACAATTCTCCTATGACACACGAGTCACCATGAGTCAGAGCTGACTGATGGAAACGGATTGGTAGCTCTGGGATATTTGGGAAGGTGGTGGCAGAACCAAGATCGAAACCTTTTGGCTAGTCATGTTCATTTCATGAAATTGCACTGCTCTGCCAGTGATTCTATTAACAGTAATAAATACACTCTCAGAGGGTCATTTATAAAGATTATTATCAGTGTTACTCCACAGTTTAATAGATGTTTGAAGGTGTTATATGAAGTAACCAAGAAAATGTTCTATGATGCCCTTAATAATGTACTTAGGAAATAAAAGAAGTGTGTAATACATAGTTTAGAAGGATAAATTTTCATCACTTTTCCAATGCCTACAATGAGATATGAGAAACTAAGATGTAGGCAGGAATATATTCTGGGGCATGCTAATCTTTTACCACACTTAAGAGTTTAAGACTAGAATTGTGTTTTAGCAACATGCTTTTGAATAAACAGTGCGAGGAAAAAACAAAACCAAACAAAACAACAAAAGAAAAACACTCACTAAAATTAATCTTGCATAAGAGAAAATAATAGAATTGGAGAGAGGGAGAGAAGGAAAGAGGGGTGAATAAAAAACAAGGAGGAGGAGGAGGAGGAGGAAGAGAAAATGGAAGAATCGCTCATTTATAAAATAAAATAAATCAATCATTCAAAAAAAAAAAAAAACTTCCCCCAACCAGACTTTCATACAGGGAAAGACAGACAGAAGATTCATACCCAGCTCTGGATAAGGAGTCTTCATTTCATGCAAGCTTTTTTTTTAAATAAAATTAAGGAGTTGAACTAGATTCCAAAAAAAACAAGCCTGTTGCCCTGAAGTAGATTCCAACTTATAGTGGCTCAACAGGACAGAGTAGAACTGCCCCATAGGGTTTCCAAGGCTGTAATCTTTATGGAAGCTGACTGCCTTATCTTTCTCCTGTGGAGTAGCTGGTGGGTTCAAACCACCAACGTTTTTGGTTAACAGCCCATCAGCCCTTAACCACTGCACAACCAGGGCTCCTTTGACCTAGATTAGTGGTTTCCAAATAGGTTTCCTGAACCTTTAGAAATTTTTCCAAGACAGAAAAGATGAGTCAGGGAAAATTAGGTAGATGATAGATAAGCGATAGATAGGTGGGTGGGTAGATAGATAGACAGATTATATAGAAATAGATACAGATACAGATAAATAGATCATATACACATATATAAGGCTGCCTTTGCTTTTGGTTAAACATATCAATTTCTGTGGTCATTCTAATTATTTCATGGTTATAAAAACCTGATCAGTAGTTTACAAAACAAAACTATACATTTGTATGTATATCTATATTATTAAAATGAAAAAAATTGCTTTTCTTTAAAAATTGTCATTTTAATGAGTTACCATCTTTCAAAACAGCAAATACCTGAAAAATAATAATGTAAACAGTCCTTGTTAATTTAAATGCTCGGAGACATAATGATTATATGATTAATTAAAATGCATGTATTACTGTATAGAATGTAAGAATGAGACTATACTAAACAGGATATAAAATGAAATACCTATGTTCTCATAGCCATTATCAGAATGAAAAGTATTCCTAAACAGAAATGCTTTAGAATTAATTATATGACAGCTGCATAGGCAGAAGGCTGGGCTAGTACATTTCAACATTTCTTTTGTCTATGACCTTGAATGATTCTCTGATTTAAAGTTACTAGCATAAGAAGAAACAGCAAAATGTGCCAGGCTCTGAATCACACAGTTCCTCAAAGTTAGGTTCAGAACAAACTTCTTCCAGGTCCCTCAAACTTGGTACAACATAACACCTGTTTTGATAAATGCTCCCATCCCTTTTCTGCCTTGTTGCTGAGACTTAGAACTGAATTTTCAGCCAGTATTCATCATTACATTGTTGTCACTGTATGAGACTCCCTGACTTTATTACTTGCTTAATACGTGTTGTTGTTAGGTGCCCTCAAGTTGGTTCCGACTCATAGTGACTGTATGTACAAAAGAACAAAACTATTTGGCCTGCACTATCCTCACAATCATTGCTATGTTTGAGCCCTTTGTTGCAGCCACTGTGTCAATCCATCTCGTTGAGGGTATTCTTCCCTTTCACTGACCCTCCACCAAGCATGATGTCCTTCTCCAGGAACTGGTCTCTCCTGATAACATGTCCAAAGAATGTGAGAAGAAGTCTCGCCATCCTTGCTTCCAAGGAGCATTCTAGTTGTACTTCTTCCAAGACAGATTTGTTCATTCTTCTGGCAGTTCATGGTACATTCAATATTTTTTGCCAACACCATAATTCAAAGGCATCAATTCTTTTTTAGTCTTCCTTATTCATTGTCCAGCTTTCACATGCATATGAGGAGACTGAAAACACCATGGCTTGGGTCAGGCATACCTGACTCCTCAAAGTGATATCTTTGCTTTTTAACACTGTTAACAGGTCTTTTTGCAGCATATTTGCCCAATACAATTACACTGTTTGATTTCTTGACTGCTGCTTACGTGGGCATTGATTGTGGATCCAAGTAAAATGAAATCCTCGTCAACTTTAACATTTTCTCTGTTTATCATGATATTGTTTATTGGTCCAATTGTGTAGATTTTTGTTTTCTTTATGTTGAGGTGTAATCCATAATTAAGGCTGTGGTCTTTGATCTTCATCAGTAAGTGATTCAAGTCCTCTTCAGTTTCAGCAAGCAGGGTTGTGTCATCTGCATATCGCAGGTTGTTAATGAGTCTTCCTCCAATCCTGATGTCATGTTCTTTTTCAAGTTCAGCTTCTCGAATTATTTGCTTGGCATACAGACTGAATATATATGGTGAAAGGATACTTAATACTAGCTTTTCACTTTCTCTTGTCATTTCTTCTCAGGCTCTGAAGTCTTTTTTTTTTTGTGGACATGGTTTATTTGTGGCTGGTATCTGTAATTTGAGTATAGGCTTACCTCTTGCTGAGTGTTGGTATAGATCCTGAATTCTTCTGCTGAAGCTGATAACCAAGTATGACACAGACTCTGGGAACTACAATCTAAAGATCTTTGACCTGAATTTCCATTGTTACCTAGCTCATGAATAACAGGTTCAGGCAACTGAGTATACAAACTCACTCTATACTATCTGTTTTCTGAATATAACTGAAAAGGCATTATTAGGGACAAAATTTACACTCCTTGAAAACTAACTTTTCATCTTTTAAAATCATATTAATAACATAATATACATTCTTCTTATAAAAGGATATTTGGCATTGTGATGGTTAACATTATGTGTCAACTTGGCTAGGCTGTGACTTTCAGGGATTTTGCAGACACTATGTAATCACCTTCCATTTTGTGATCTGATGTAAGCAGCCAATCAGTTGAAAGAGGCATTTCCTTGGGGGTGTGGCCTGCCTCCAGTATATAAATGGATGTTCTAGCAAAGCTTGATATCACTCTGGACCCTGCACTCTTTTGGTCTCCTCATCTCTAGTTCTTGGGACTTCAGCCTGCAAAAGTCTCTGGTCTGCCACCTGACCTGCAGATTCTGGGTTCACCAGCCCCTGCAATCACTTGAGCCACCAGAGGTCTTCAGCCTGTTGCCTGACCGCGGATTTGAGACTCTCTAGCCCTCACAATTGCATGAGCCATTTCCTCACAATTTTGTGAGCTACTTCCTTAAAGTAAATTTCTCTCTCTATATATCTCTATATGCTTCAATGGTTTTGCTCCTCTAGAGAACCCAGACAAAGACAGGCATACAACAAACTTCTCTTCCGCACTCACCAAAGCACTGACATACAGCAATGAAATACTGTGCTTTCTTCTTTCCATCATAGTCTGTGTTGTTAAATTATCAAAAATGTTGTTTCTTCAAGATGAGATGAAATTTTAAGAACATAAATAATAGTAAAAATTATTTTAATGTGTAATAAAGCATTCTGTTTTAAAAGCTTTGCCATTTGTTCCTCACCAATAAAGCAAAATGTATAAAAATCATTCACCTGTGTCCATCACCATTGTTATCTCTCTGGTCCAGGCCACTATGATTTCTTACCTGGACAGTTTAAGAAGCTCTTTACTGGTGCTCTAACTTCTATTTTAAGGTAATGTTTCTCACCTGCTTAAAATCTTCTAGAGGCTGCTCATCATACTCCTTATAGCCAAATGTTTAGGGCGATTTACAAAGTTCTACATTTCTATGCCTATCTCTATGATCTTGTCTCCATTTAAGTTCATTTTGCTATTTAAACACCCTTAACCCTTTCTTCTTTGGCACTGTGCACTGGCTGACCCATCTGTCTAATAACTATCTGCTATATTTATTTTATGTTTTTTGTAATTTATTTTACTTATGTTGTTATTGAGAATATACACAGCAGAACATACACCAATTCAACAATTTCTACAAGTACAGTTCAGTGACATTGACTACATTCTTTGAGTTGTGCAACCTTTCTCACCCTCCTTTTCTGAGTTGTTACACCCCCATTAACATGAACTCGGTGTCCCCCTAAGTATCCAATCCAAATTATCAAGTTGCCGTTGTCAATTTGATCCCACACAGATAGATCTTAAAAGATTTCAATGCTTTGAGAAGACTTCAGGTGATATTTTTGGTTTGACGTTTAAAGATTATCTTGTCACAATAGTTTCAGGGATTAATGCAGCCTCCATGGCTCCAGCAAGTCTGGATTCCATGAGAATTGAAATTCTGTTGTGCATTTTTTCCTCTTTTAATCAGGATTCTTCTATAGAAGAAAACATTCAGTAACGTTAGCAGGGCGTGATCCAGTTCTTCTGGTCTCATGGCACAGGACACAGATGTCCATGGAGGCAATTAGCCTCACATTTCATTTCCTCCTCCTATTCTTGACTCTCCTTATTTTTAAAACAGTTGTGTGTGCTCTACCTCCCAAATTAGAATGTAAGATGCATAAGCTTACATTCCTTTATTCACAGATCTACCCAGCAACTGAATTAAATAAAATTCAGTAAAAATACTGGACGTTCAGTAGATGCTTAGAAAGTAGTTGGAAAATGGATGAATGAAAATCTATGGTATCACTACATTTAACAAAAGGACGAAAAACATATACTTACATTTATCCAAACATAAACACATTGGTTTTACTTTTGTAATGTCACAGAACTTAGGATTCCAATACAGTGTTATTTCTATTGTACAACCTTATCTTCATGAACTCTTTTTCTTATTTTGTAAAGAAGCCAGTCCCTTGCATTAGCTAAGATTTAACTGCACAATTTTTTTTAACATGTAAAATGACCTATTTTTTTTCTTTATGCATTTGAGTTTTCTGATTTGATTTATGCTGAAGAAAACTATCAAGGGAGTAAAAACTAATATATCTTTTGGCACATTTAGAGCAATTCAATTAACAATTTCATAGATCCAGTTCTACTGTATGTTCAATCATATTCAGAGTCAGCTGTGATAATTTCATGGATTCAGGCCACGTGCCATGTGAATTCTAATGGCTATGTGGAATACTGTATTAGATGTGTGCTTATTGCTAATTAACCATAAAATTGGACGTGCATTTTTGAATTAAATATAACATCCAAGTTATTCATAAATCCCAGCATATTTTATGACTCTAGAGTCATAAGTCATGTATATTAATGTGTGATCATATGTGACATTTTAGCACACACTGGATTTCTGTCTAATTTGACTGTCGTAAATGACTTAATTATTACTGATCATAAGACAAGTTTGATTATATGTAAGGTGAATTCTTTCTCTTTTCACTATTATTATTACCTCTTTCATCCAAACGTTGTTATTGTTGTAAGGTGCTGTTGAATTAGTTCCGACTCATAGTGACACTATATACAACAGAACACTACCTGGTCCTGCTCCATCCTCACAATCATTGCTATGTTTGAGAACATTGTTGCAGCCACTGTGTCAATACATCTCTGAGCCTCTGCTTTACCAAGCATGATGTCCTTCTCCAGAGACTAGTTCCACATAATAACACGTCCAAAGCACATGAGACAAAGTCTTGCCATCCTCGTTTCTAAGGAGTATTCTGGCTGTACTTCTTCCAAGACAGTTTTGTTCATTCTTCTGGCAGTCCATGGCATATTTAATATTCGCTGCCAACACCGTAATTCAAATGCATCAATTCTTCTTCATTCTTCCTTATTCATTCTCCAGCTTTTGCATGCACATGAGGCAATTGAAAATACAATGGCTTGGGTCAGGAGCACCTTAGTCCTCAAAGTGACATCATGATTTTTAAAAAATATTCTAAAGAGGTCTTTTGCAGCAGATTTTAGCAACTGAATACATTATTTGGTTTCTTGACTGCTTGCTTCCATGGGTGTTGACTGTGGATCCAAGTAAAATGGAATCCTAGACAAGTTCAATCTTCTCTCCATTTCTCATGATATTGCTTATTGGTCCAGTTGTTGGGATTTTTGTTTCCTTTATGTTAAGTTGTAATAGATATGTATTTTTTTTTGTTTTCTTCAGTAAGTGCTTCAATTCCTCTTATCTTTCAGCAAGGAAGACTGTGTCATCTGCATATTGCAGATTGTTAATGAGTCTCCCTCCAATCCTGATGCTGTGTTCTTCTTCGTATAGTCCAGCTTCTTGGATTATTTGCTCAGCATACGGATTGAATAAGTATGGTGTAAGGATACAGCCCTAACTCACATCTTTCCTAATTTTAAACCATGCAGTATCCCATTGTTCTGCCTCTTGGTCTATGTACAGATTCCTCATGAGGGCAATTAAGTGTTCTGGAATTCCCATTCTTCACAATGTTATCTATAATTTGTCATGATCCAATCAAATGCCTTTGCATAGTCAGTAAAACACTGGTAAATATCTTTCTGGCATTCTCTGCTTTCAGCCAAGATACATCTGACATCAGCAATGATATCCCTTGTTCCACATCCTCTTCTGAATCTGGTTTGAATTTCTGGCAGTTTCCTGTCAATGTACTACTGAAATCAAATTTAAAAAAAAAAAAGAAAAAAACATTGCCATCGACTTGATTGCAGCTTATAGTTTCCAAGGGTGTAAATCTCTAAGGAAGATGACTGCCACATCTTTCTCCCATGGAGCCACTGGTGGCTTCAAATAGCTGACCTTTTGGTTAGCAGTTGATCACTTTTAACCACTGCACCACTTCCTCAAATCATACATTAAAATACTAATAAAAGCATTTAATTCTTTGTGGCTGTATTGCCCTCCAGTGTCCCTTTATGTAATCAAATTTTCCATAAAGTGCTATATTATTTTTAAAGACTATATTATTATTATGTACAATTTCACATATAAATTCAGGAAACAATGCTTACATCAATGTCTTTCGTGAAAACTTTCGAAGTTATCAAAAAAGGAAGAAATTATTGGTAACATAGTTATAGAAGTGTTAAAATGGTTTTACAAGTAACAATAACAATAGTTTCTTTAGAATCTGATTTAATAGTAGGACATTATTTTAAGTCATTTATAGCATATTAATGTGTGACAACTTTAGAGTTAGTCATTACTATTAAAAATAAAAAAATACATCTCTATTAAGTAAAATAATGGATTTGTTTCTATTCTCTAATGCTTTAATTTGATGTCCAGTCCATTAATTTTATATATGGTAAAAAATAGCTCCAAGTATTTGATGCATTTCTTAAAATTGCCAGGTCCATCAAACCCTGATGACTTTTAAAAAAATTGAAAGCAAAATTAAAACACTTCCACTACGATATCATAAGATGCATATTCGTTCATTATAGAATGTTGCTTTTTATATGCCTAATGTAATGTCTGGGTCACAAAAACTACAAGTAAACAACAAAAACTCAGTATAATTGGCTGCATCAGCTGCATCAGCCACAGCAGCATCACAGCATTAGAAATAAAGATACAATGATGATGATGGTGATGATGACAGCTGACACTTACATGGAGCTTAAGGTGTTATCAAACAATATCATTAATATCACAAGCAAGTAAAATTTTGCTGAAAATAATTCAAAAGCAGTTGCAGCAGTACATCAACAAGGAACTGCCAGAAATTCAAGCCAGATTCAAATGAGGACATGGAATAAAGGATATGTTGTGTGGATCATAACAAATTATGGATAACATGGTGAAGAATGGGAATTCCAAAACATTTAATTGTGTTCATGGGGAACCTGTACATACACCAAGAGGCAGCCATTCTAACAGAACAAGGGGATACTGCATGGTTAAAAATCAGCAAAAGTGTGAGTCAGGGTTATGTCCTTTCACCATACTTATTCAATCTGTATGCTGAGCAAATAATCTGAGAAGTTGAAGTACTTGAAGAAGAATGTGGCATCAGGATTGGAGGAAGACTCATTAACAACTTGCCATATGCAGATAACACAAACTTGCCTGCTGAAAGGAAAGAGGACTTGAAGCACTTACTGATGAAGACCAAAGACTACAGCCTTCAGTATGAATTACACCTCAACATAAAGAAAACAAAAATCCTCACAACTAGACCAACAAGCAACATCATGATAAACAGAGAAAATATTGAAGTTGTCTAGGATTTCTTTTTCCTTGGATCCACAACCAACATCCATGGAAGCAGCAGTTGAGAAATCAAACAATGTATTGCACTGGGCAAATCTGCTGCAAAAGACCTCTTTAAAATGTTAAAAAAAAGCAAAGATATCACCTTGAGGACTAAGCTGCACCTGACCTAAGCCATGGTATCTTCAATAGCCTCGTATGCATACAGAAGCTGGACAATGAATAAGGAAGACTGAAGAAGAATTGCTGCCTTTGCATTATACTGTTGGTGACATATACTGAATACACCATGGACTGCCGGAAGAATGAACCAATCTATCTTCGAAGAAGTACAGTCAGAATGCTCCTTATAAGTGAGCATGGTGAGACTTCGTCTCACGTACTTTGGACATGTGATCAGGAGGGATCAGTCTCTGGAGAAGGATATCATGCTGGCTGAAGCAGAGTGTCAGTGAAAGGGAGGAAGACCCTCAATGAGATGCACTGACGCAATGGCTGCAACAATGGACTCAAACATAGCAATTATTGTGAGGATGGTGCAGGATCAGGCAGGTTTCATTCTGTTGTGCACAGGGTCTCTATGAGTTGGAAATGACTCCATGTCACCTAACAACAACAAGAAGAGTTAAACAAAGGAATCTTGGTGGCACAGTGGTTAAAGTGCTTGGCTGTTAACCAAGAGGTCGGCAGTTCAAACCCACCAGCAGTTCCATGGAAGAAAGATGTGGCATTCTCCTTCCTTAAAGATTTACAGCCTTGGAAACCCCATGGGGCATTTCTACTCTGTCTTATGGGGTGGCTATGAGTCAGAATTGACTCGATGGCAACGGGTATAGAGTTATACAAAAGAAGCCTTGGTGGCACAACGGCTAAGGGCTTGACTGCTAACTGAAAAGTTGACAGAATCCACTCTGTTGCTCCATGGCAGAAAGACCTGGTGATCTGCTTCTGTAATGATTACAGCCTAGAAAACCCTTTGGGGAAGTTCTACTCTGTCCCATGGCATCACTATGAGTCAAAAGTGACTTGACGGCACCTAACCACAACTAGAGAGTTAAACAGGTGCCTAGAGACAAGAGTAAATATAGTAGTTAAAAAAAAAAAAAAGACTATTTTTATTCATTTGCTTGATGTTTGTTCATCCTCTCAACTGTTGGACATTTGCTGAAGTTCGTTAATGGCATTTCAACATCAAAATCTTTGAAGTATACTTAAACAAGATTTTATCTAAATCAGATATCTACAGAAAACAGACAAAAAATGCTTAAGACTTGAATAATTGATAGCAACAGTGCCATGAGGAATATGATATGTCAAAATTTCCCTTAGGGGTTCATCTAAAGTTAGAATTAAAAAAAAAGGAATACAGCTGAACAATAAAAGCCTTTTCAACATTCACTTTTAATGTTCTGTTCTTCTTATGTTCTGGATGAAGAGATATGCTTTAAATTTCCCTCAGATGCTGTCCTTGAAATTACCATACTGGATATAAAACCTAAATCGTTGCTGGCATTAGAAGTGATTCATTTCTGCAAATGAGCCATCTTCTTTAATGTTTTAAAAGCTTAAATGTATTATGATGACTGTAAACTTTACAGTCATATGACAAGTTTTTTTTAATTACTGATATAAAATGTGTGTCCATCTATGAACAGTAATTTTTTCTAATTTTTAAATGTTTACTGATGTAATTTTTTTAAATGTTAATTTTTTTACATCTTATCTAACATACCCAGTCCATGCTACTAGAATCATTGTTATATTGCGAATGTAAAACTTGAATAAATAATTTTGACATAAAGCAAATATGTTTATTCTATAGAATGTATGTAATTACAGGAGTACCATGAACCTGTATTATAAGATTAATTAATATCCTTATAACTGTAGAATATGTCTGATATCCCTGGATCCTTCTTTTTGTCCCACATGAGAAAACACATTCACAATACTTCTGTTATCGCTACCAAGAAATAAATGCAGGTACAGAGAGCTCAGTGAGAAAAAAAAAGTGTTACTGAAAAAATTCAATGTTTTTAACATGCATTGTTATCATGTAACTGTTAAATTTATCATATAAAATAATTAAGTCTAATTAATAGGTAATATGTAATGACTACCGAAATGATATACTAATTGTAATCAAATATGCTATGTAATCGGTTCTTATTGAATTAAACCACATATCACATGCCTGTTATCACCTTTGTTTTATAAATTGGAACTTTAGTTCAATGCCTGCTTCTTAGTAAGGGTGATGCCTTTCAAATGTTGAAAATCAACTGGCAGGCTGCCAAGGAATCTGCTTAAGCTGAAGCTGAAACACAAAAAAGTTTTTGGGGAAGAAAAGGCTGAATTGCTTAAACACCTTAAATTTAATGATATTATTCGTAATGAGTCTGGCATCAAATTATAAATGGTTTGATTCTATTTTACTCACTATTAACGGTATTACATTGTAGGTGCCTGGTTTAGGAGGTAAAGACTTAATTGTAAATTTTCTGTGACATTGTGTGTAATCTTTCCAGTTTCTATAGTCTTTACACAGTTTCGATGGCAAAGATGCAATATACTGTATACATTACTAAAATTTAAAGATTAATTTAAAATACTTGTCTTATATGACTTTACATGGTTTATTGACTGACATAAACTAATTATCAGTTTATATAATGATAGTTTTATTACTTGTATTGAATTGTTGCTAAATAAATTTCCCATTTCATAATAATCCAGACTTAAATTACCACAGAAATAATCTTATTAGATAAACTCAGTACTTAGCCTTGTCATTAGGTTTCAATATCCAACCAAACTTTCACTAATTTTCATATGAGAAGATAAGATTTGATATTAATAGTTGTATTATACATTTAAAAACAATATGCTCCAATTTTAAAAATATAATCACATTAACTTAGAAGGAAAATAACTGAAAGAGAATAGCAGGCTAAACTTTAAACTAAGATCACAGTTAATATCCAGAATGATTATTCAACCCACTGCATAAAAATAATATTAAAAGTAGAAAAATGGTGACATCATGCTATTTTTTTAATTCCACAAGAGTAAAATCTGAACTATAGCAACTGATAAAAAGGATTATTATGTTACTTTCTATGTAAGTATAGATAGGTCTTTCACTAGCATATTTTTATAATTTATCACAGGTGATTTTTCCAACATTATATTCATTCACTTTAAACATTATTTACATGGTTCCCTTCTAATAAATTATACCAGGCACCTGAAATATAAAAGTATCATATGCATAAAACAGAGAAGCTGTTGTTGTTAGATGCCGTCAATTAGGTTCTGACTCATAGTGACCATAGGTACAACAGAACGAAACACTGCCTGGTCCTTCGCCATTCCCACAATCTTTGCTATGTTTGAGTCCATTGTAGCCACTGTGTCAATCCATCTCTCGTATAGAGTCTTCTTTTTCACTGACCCTCTACTTTACCAAGCATGATGTCCATATCAAGGGACTGGACCTCCTGATAACATGTTCAAAGTATTTTAGACAAAGTCTTGCCATCCTGGCTCCTAAGGAGTATTCCAGCTGTACTTCTTCCAAGACACATTTGTCCACTCTTCTGGCAGTCCATGGTATATTCAGTATTCGCCACCAACACCGTAATTCAAAAGCGTCAATTCTTCTTCAGTCTTCCATATTCATTGTCCAGCTTCTGTATGCATATGAGGCTACTGAAAATATGGCTTAGGTCAGTCACACCTTAGTTCTCAAAGTGACATCTTTGCTTTTCAACACTTTAAAGAGGTCTTTTGGAGTAGATTTTCCCAGTACAACATGTCTTTTGACTACTTGACTGCTGCTTCCATGGGTGTTGATTGTGGATCCAAGTAAAATGAAATCCTTGACAACATCAATATTTTCTCCATGTATCATGATGTTGCTTATTGGTCCAGTTGTGAACTTTTGTTTTCTTTATGCTGAGATGTAATCCATATTGAAGGCTGTAATCTTTGGTATAAATCAGCAAGTGCTTCGAGTTCCCTTTGCTTTGAGCAAGCAATGCTGTGTCATCTGCATATCACAGGTTGTTAATGAATCTTCCTCCAATCCTGATGACACGTTCTTTTTCATATAGTCCAGTTTCTCAGATTATTTGCTCAGCATAGAGAATAAATACGTTGAAAGGGTACAACCCTGACTCATGCCTTTCCTGATTTTAAACCAGACAGATTTCCTTGTTTTGTTCAAATGACTGCATCTTGCTCTATGTACAGGTATCCATGAGCACAATTAAGTGAACTGGAATTCCCATTCTTTGCAATATTATCCATAATTTATTATGACACACGCAGCTGAATTCCTTTGCATAGTTAATAAAACACAGGTAAACATCTTTCTGGTATTCCAGGATTTCAGCTAAGATCCATCTGACATTAGCAATAATATCCCATGTTTCCTGTCCTCTTCTGAATCTAGCCTGAATTTCTAGCAATTCCTTGTTGATGTACTGCTGCAACTGCTTTTGAATTATCTTCAGCAAAATTTTACTTGCGTGTGATGCTAATGGTATTGTTCGATAATTTCCGCATTCTGTTGGATCACCTTTCTTTGGAATGGGCACAAATATGGACGTCTTCTTGTCAGTTGGCCAGGTAGCTGTCTTCCAAATTTCTTGGCATAGGCCAGTGATCACTTCTAGCATTACAGCCGTTTGTTGAAACATCTCAATTGGTATTCCATCAATTCCGACAGCCTTGTTTTTCTCAGTGCCTTCAGTGCAGTTTAGACTTCTTCCTTCGGTACCAGTGGTTCTTGATCATACGCTAATTTCTGAAATGTCTGAACATCAACCAATTCTTTTTGATACAGTGACTCTGTGCATTATGTGTCCTTCAATATTGTGCCCATACAATCATTCATTATTGCAACTCGAGGTTTGAATTTTTCCTTCAGTTCTTTCAGCTTGAGAAACGCCAAGCATGTTCTTCCCTTTTGGTTTTCTATCTCCAGGTCTTTGCACATTTCATTATAATACTTTAATTTGTCTTCTCGAGCTGCCCTTTGAAATATTCTCTTCAGTTCTTTTACTTCATCATTTTTTCTATTCGCTTTTGCTCTGCTACCTTCAAGAGCAAGTTTCAGAGTCTCTTCTGACATCTGTTTTGGTCTTTTCTTTCTTTCCTTGGGCATTTGTTTAGTAATCTTAAATAATAAAGTGTTGTTTTTATTTTACTTGAAATTAAACCTATATCATAAGAAATGACACTTTGTAGTGAAAGGATACTATTAAAACTCTGAACTCTAACTGTAACCTTAGCCTGAGACTCTCAATTTAAAATTTAAAATTATTTACATGGTTACCAGAAAACGTA